>OX941080.1:66830000-76830000 GCA_954870635.1 Arctium minus | reverse complement strand
ATAGAAAAGTATTCTAATCTTCATTTTGATCATTGTGGTACAAATCTTGAAAGCTAATTGCAGGTTTATTGGATTTTTGATCGAATCCGTGAGCCTAAGTAAAGAACGCAAAAGATCCATAGTTCACGCTACGCAAGAACACGCACGCTCTGAAGAACACGCATGATGATGATGTTCATGATTTCAGCGAGTTTGTGGTTACTTTGCGCATAGAGTGCATTGCGAGAAGCTAATACGTGCAAAGTTCTTGGTGCGAGCTTCTTTTTTGCGAGAAGTGATTGTGTGCGAGTTTACGTTTAGCGAGTTTCAAAATTCTCAAAATTGTCTAAGTATAGAACGCGCAAGGGTTGATTGATCTGCGAGTTTACATTTGTTTGCGAGAAGTTCTTGTTGATAAAAGATTCTAAGTACAAAACGCGCAAGTAGTGGTGTGTGAGAAGATCAAACGCGCACATCGAAGTCTGCGAGTTTTCGGAAACACGCACGTATTGTCTTGCGAGCATCTACTTCGCGCACGTCGAGGCTTGCAAATTCTGTAAACGCGCAAATAGTTGTGTGCGAGTTCTTCAAACACGCACAAAGCGTTTAGCGAGAAGTTCAGTGAACAATATTCTGCGTGTTCAGTGTTCTGCGAGTTATTTGTTCTGAGAGTTCAAGACTTAGAATTTTTTTGTGATCTAATTCAAGTGGTGATCTGAGTTTGACTTTTAGTCAACTTTTCAGAATATTTTGGGAACGATCATTTTTCAAGCTAACTTTTTGTTCAAGATGTCTAAAGATTATTTGTCAGGGAGAGATGTTGTAGTCTTATACATGCCTGAGATACCTAGCATAGAAGCTGAAAGAGATAAACTGAAGATTCAGAATTCAGATCTTTTAAATCAGATTCAGGAGCTTAAATCTAAATTGTTACACTAATAAAACTTCTGTATGTGCTAAATGTATTGATCATTCTAAATCTGATTATGCAGGTATCATCAGAGCAAGAGAGAAAGAAATTAAAGAGAAAGAGAAAGAAATTGAGTTGAAAGAGGATATGATTGTGACCATTGAGAAAGTAATCAAACTGAAAGAGAGAAAAGATAACAAATCTTCAAAGCAAGCTACAGACAACTGAACAATAGACAGCTGAACTTAAAGCTGAATCAGTTGATCTGCATATCAAGTTTAAAGCTTTTGAAGAGAAGATATCTGCATTGGAAGCCAAAAATGTTGATCTGATGAAAAGCCTCCAAGCAGATAAAGACAAAGTAAATCTGGAGAAAGCTTCCACTTAAAATCTTTATGATTCTTCTAAGAAAGCTATCCAAGATAAAAAGGATCTGGAGCTAAGATGCATTAAACTCTTAAAGCAAGTGTTAGAGTTTGAAAAGATCTTAATTACTGAAAGAGACACGTTTGCAGAAGAGAGACATGTTCTTAAAGATAAAGTTACTGAATTTCCCAAACAAACTTCTGTTTTACAAGACTTACTTGAGAAAGAAAGACAAACTTTTCAAGAAAAGAAAAAGTCTTTTGAATATGAAAAGTAAAATTCTGAAAAGAAAAATGTTGGGATCTTCAAGGAAATATCAGAAAAGAACAAGAACTTGGAGAAAGATTTTGAGCAAGAACGTTTAAACTTTGAATCTGAAATATCTAAGCTCATATCCAATATATCTGTTCTATCTTCAGATTTTCAGAAAGAACAGATGGCTAAATCTGATTTGAAGAAAAAGTTTGACACTATTTCTGAAGAAAGAAACATTCTATCCAAAAAGATAAAGGACTTAGAAGCTGCAAATGTTGAATTTTCAGATAAAGTTTTTGCTGATGTGATTAATCAATCACCTCTTGACAATTCAACAAAATCAGTTTGTTCTTTCAAAACTTCTTCAAGTTCCATTCATGAGAAAAATGTTTTCAAAAAGAAAAGTGTTAAACCAAACATTGTCAAATCAAATCAGATTCGTCCGTCTAATCTGTTCTATGACAAGTATGTTGATAGTCCAACGAGCTTCTATGTCAAATCTCTTGGAAAGCATTCAAAGAAAGGACAGATGGTATGGAGAGTGAAGAGTTCACCCGATGATGAGAAGAAGAATGACAGATCAGTCAAATCCATTTCAATTGCCAAAAAAAACAATGCGCATAAAGGTAAATCTTTTGGTAAACCTGATATGTTTTATTCTACTAATCATTTGATCAGGGTTGCTCAAAAGAAAATATGTTGTTCTTACTGTGGAGAGAATGATTTTGTTCAACAAGAATCTGCTCATCACTGGTACGGATCTTACAGAATAACTTCTCAGAAATATGATTTTAAAAGATTTAAATCTATTGAGAAGTGGATTCCTAAATGTAACCTACCAGGACCCAAATACCAGTGGGTACCAAAACCTGTCAAATCTGTTTTTCAGGTACCACAGGTGTAGGGGGAGCAAGATGTTTGACTTCTAGACAAAACAGTCTAGGACTCGTACCTCAAAGAATTTTGGCTTTTGAACAAAGCAGTTCAAAACCCGGACTTCAATGTCAAGATTTAAGCTCTTGAATAACACAGTTCAAGACCCGCATCTTAATGTCAAGAATTTTGGCTTCTGATTACAACAGATCAGTACCCGATCTTAAATGTTAAAGGACTTAGACTTCTAAACACATCAGTTTAGGACTCGGTCTTCAATGTTTAAAGACAAGGATATTTTGCAAATATCCAGGGGGAGCTTAACTGAATATAAATCATTTTATCATGATTTGAGGGGGAGCTAAATTGTAAGTATCTTCTGATATAGATCTCTGATTGTTTGAAAGAAGAACAACTTTCAAGCATGAAAAATGTTTTCTGAAATGTTCAAACCAGTTCTTATTCTCAAAAGATTTCATGAATTTAGAAGTGTGATTTTTAAATGTTTTTCATTATTGAGCTTTAAAGTTTAACTGACCGTGTGTTTCCAAAGATCAATACTTGTGTATTATCTTCTCTATATACTGTCAAGTATTCACACACACTAGTTCAATACTTCATATTGATTTTGTTTTTATCATGTCTCATAACGAAACAAATTTTCGATGGTAATACCTTCGTTTGTAAGTCACTGTTGTTGAGCATCAATCATCATTTCAACTTGAGCGTTCATTGCTAAATTGTTTATATTTGTTCATGTAAACAAACTATCAAGTTCTTTGATACCCTAACCCTTTCACGTTCATATTTTGTGATATTTGATCTGATTGATACATTGTCAGATTCTTAAAACAATTCTCTTGATTTCATATCAATCATTCAATTTCCTTGTTTTGAGAGATTTTCATTGTTCAAATGCTCAAATTTCATTCATATCCTTGATGAGCATACATTAATATGAAAATGTTATCACATTTTGAGCTTTAACTGTTCAAGTTAAATTGTTGAGAAACACATTCTTTTTAGGAAAATTACATGGGATTCATGTGAGAGCTTAAACAAAACTTCCATGGATTCACGTTAACCAGTGTTTCCTACCCAGGAAGTAATCCTAGAGTGATTGAGGAGTGAGGGGTTTTTAATCAAAGAGTGGGGGAGATAACTCATCCGATTGAGTTTTTCTCATTGTGTTGAGCGGTAAAATGTAAAAGAGAGTTTGGTTAGAAGTGAGTTTAATGTTAAAAAGAAAGAGGGTGTGAGAACAGAGTTAAAAGAATATCAAAACTCTGCACCAACCACTTTCTGAGTCGGACAACCACATCTACTGATTGGTTCACATTCTTTGGTGACCATCATTGAAAAAGGCAGTAAGCCCATGCCAACTCTTGCAATTACCCCACCAACCACTCGTTTCTTTCTTAAAAAAGAAATGTTTCATTTTCTTTAGGGACGCAACACATATTCTATCTGATCTTCACTCGGAAGATTTAGATATTGAAAAAAAAGGAAATTTGCCCCACCTTCGCACCTCTTTCATGCACATTGAGTCCGTGTAAAACTTGTTGCTGTCTCAGCAGTTTACACATTTTGATCCTGAAAAAGCTTAAATAGCTTCAATCATTCATACACTTGCACGTACACACAAGGAATAAGTTTTATTGTCATAACATTCATAGAAAATTCCTTTGTGGTTTTTCAATGATTGAATGGAAGCCTTAGGGGAGTGAACATCTCAAAAACTCCTTTCCAAAATACATTTGTTGTACAAAGTGGCTCCGTGCTACTTACAGGCATACTAACTGTATCATTTGTTGATTCAGGGTTACCATGTTTATTATATCAGAATTTGAAAAGATTCGGATATATACATTTTATGAATTGACGGATATTCAGATAAAAAGGGCAGAAGATGTTGTTTTCATATAAATGGGGAGATTTAAAGAAAGTGATGAAATTGAAGAAGTTTTGATGATTATGATGCTCACAATCATCAAAAGGAGGAGAAATTCTGAAAGTTCAATTTCAAAGCAAAAAGAAAGATGAGAAATCAGCTGAAGAAAATGAAGGAGATATATCTGATTTTTCATAAAGATATTTTGAAGAAAATAGAGATGATAGAGATGATTCAAAGACAAATCAAGATGATTCAAGAAAGTTTATTTTTCGAAGACAGTACAGAGATTACAGAGATGAAGATACAAGTTTTGAAAGATTCCTCAAAGTTCAAAGATTCCTGAAGTTTCAAAGATCAAAGAAGTTTCAAGATTTCAAATGGTTTGTTCAAGACTTGATGACTTTACATAGCAAAGTGAAAGACTTTTCAAGATTCTTCAAAAAGATGAAAGATTTAAGATTGTCAAAGCTACAAAGTTTAAAGCTATCAGAGTTAAAGTTTTGAAGAATCAAGCACTGAAGACGATTGTCAAAATTTTGTTAAAACTTTAATACAAAGGGGGAGAATGTTAGTGTATAATTGTATCCAAGATTTATTGTAGAAAAGTCAAGGTCATGTAAAGTCAAAGTATGTATGGTCAAAGTTTAGAAAAGTCAATAAAGTCAACCTTTGTGTCATGATAGTTCTTGTATAAATAGGGTTATGAGAGTTTTAGAGATAAGTAAGAGAGTTCATTGTAATCCTTTGTAAGATCTATGATATAAGCTTTCTTTCTATACTCTCTCTCTCTAGAAATTCAATGTCAAATATTGAATCTTGATTGATCATGGCTTGAACT
Organism: Arctium minus; assembly: GCA_954870635.1. Lineage (NCBI taxonomy): Eukaryota > Viridiplantae > Streptophyta > Magnoliopsida > Asterales > Asteraceae > Arctium > Arctium minus. The sequence goes on along the minus strand of OX941080.1, from coordinate 76,824,885 downwards.
TACATTTTCAAACACCTACTCATTCAGTTGAAGTTGCTAATGAAACTGTCGTGCCAGAAGGTACACAGTCAGTTGGATGTACGACAATGCCTACTCAACAGACATCTAGTGTCCAACCAATAGAATCTTTTGCACTGATTGCTTCAACTAAACCCTTTTTTGAACAACAAGATGAAAGTGGATATCTAGATGCTCAACATGATCAATCTGCATCTAATTCACTTCCTCATGTATACAAGTGGACCAAAGAGCACCTAGTTCATCAAATCATTGGAGATCCGTCTAAGCCGGTGCAAACTAGGTCTACAACTGCAAATGAATGCCTATTTGAATCTTTTCTGAGCAAAACAGAACCAACAAAATTTTCAAAAGCTCTTAGTGATCCAGATTGGGTTACAGCCATGCAAGAAGAGCTCAACCAATTCGAAGCTCTAAAAGTCTGGCGATTGGTTCCCCGACCTAAAGGGAAGACTATTATTGGCACCAAGTGGGTATTCAAAAACAAGAAAGATGAAGATGGTGTTGTAATTCGAAACAAAACACAACTTGTTGCCAAAGGATACAGACAAGAGGAAGGCATTGATTATGATGAGACGTATGCACCAGTTGCGTGTATTGAGGCAATTAGAATGTTTCTAGCCTACGCTGCACACAAGAACTTTACGGTCTATCAGATGGATGTCAAGACATCCTTTCTAAATGGATTGCTAAAAGAAGAGGTGTACGTTTCTCAACCGGAAGGATTCATAAGTGCAAACAAACCAGATCATGTCTATATTCTAGACAAAGCACTCTATGGACTTAAACTAGCCCCTCGAGCCTGGTGTGATGTTTTATCCAAATTCCTGGTCAAGTCTGGTTTCTCAAAAGGTAAAATCGACACCACTTTATTCATTAAAAGGGAGAAAGCTGATATCATTTTAATTCAAATATATGTGGACGATATCATACTTGGTTCAACTAATTCAAAGTACTGTAAGAATTTTTCTAACCTCATGGTGTCACGTTTTCAGATGAGTATGATGAGAGAGTTGAATTTCTTTATCGGATTACAAGTCAAACAATTTTCTACGGGGATTTTTATAAATCAAGCGAAGTATATTGCTGACATTTTAAAGAAATTTAATATGTCAAATTGTACTCCATTTCCCCGATGGCACAAGGAACTAAAACCGGAGTTGATCTTTCGGGAAAAGCTGTTGATGTTAGAACCTATAGAGGGATGATTGGTTCTTTAATGTACTTGACATCTAGTCGTCCATATATAATGTTTTCTGCATGCTTATGTGCTAGATATCAAGTTTCACCCAAAGAATCCCATATGTCTGTTGTAAAGCGCATATTTAGATATCTGAAGGGAACTGCAGACCTTGGTTTGTGGTATCCTAAAGATACAGGTTTTGAGGTAACAGCGTAGTCAGACGCAGATCATGCAGACTGTATGCTAGACAGGAAGAGCACATCGGGTCACATACAATTTCTTGGAGACAAGCTCATAAGCTGGGCATCAAAGAAACAACTTTGTGTTTCCACATCGACTGCTGAAGTAGAGTACATAGTTGTTGCCAGTTGCTGCTCTCAAGTGTTGTGGATGAGAACACAGCTTCGAGACTATGGTTTCCAGTTCAACAAAATTTCGATATACTGTGATTCGAAGAGCGCCATTGCAATATCAGCTAATCCTGTTCAGCACACTAAAACAAAATATATTGATGTGAGATATCATTTTATTAAAGATAATGTCGAAAAAGGTACAATCGAACTTAATTTGTAAACACAGATTATCAACTTGCAGATTTGTTTACCAAACCACTTGACGGAAAGAGATTTAATTTTCTCATTTCGAAACTTGGCATGTTAAACCTCAAGACTTAATCTGTTGTTACCTAGTACGGTTTAGTTTTGTTATTTTTCTTCATTTCATAATTTTTAATCTGAAAGATATCTGCATTTAAAGGTTTTGTTCATGTTTTCAGGGAGAGTTAGATAAAGCTTTCTTGATCTACATTCTAGGGAGAGTTCTAAATTTTTGCATATAATTTTCACTGACAAATCATGTGATGCATATTTTCAGGGGGAGTAAGGACACTGACTTCTGATTACATCTCATCAGAACTCCTTCTTAACAAGATTTATTGCTTTCATGTCTTTAATTTTGCAATAAAGTTTATGAATATGACTTTGTACTTTGACGACTTTTTGACTGAATGCAGATTTTGATAGGGAGCTTACATGATCATATCAATCATGACTTTCGAGCTGACTTTATGAGATTCAAGCTGAGTGTAAGGATTATTCTAACCTTAATCTCATACATGTATGAAAGAAGGACGACCTTCATACATGAAAACATGTTATTAAATGTTCAAACCACTTCTCAATTCTTAATCAGATTTCATGAATACAAAAGTGTGATTTTAAAATGTTTTTGTTATTATGTGTTTCATTGTTAAACAAACCGTGTGTTTCCAAAGATAAATACTTTTGTATTATCTTTTCTATATACTTTCAAGTATTCACACACACGGGTTTAGTATTTTGTTGTTTATGTTATCACCATGTCTCAAATTAACCAATTTTTCGATGGTGATACACCCCGTTTTGTACTTCATTGCTATTTTAGCGCGATTTCGTTCAAAACGTTTCTATCAAGAATGTTTATAATTGTTCTTATAGACAACATCCAATTTTCATGACCTAAGCCTTGATTGTTAAATCATTCATATGTGATCTTTTCATACATAGTCAGATTCTCAAACAAGAAATTTGTATTCATTTCATTCACTCAATATCCTTGTTTTTGAGAGAATCTTTCATGATTAAAATGCTCAAATCTTCATGATTATGTTCATGAGCATACAAATACCTGACATGTATTTCATATTGTGCTTTAACTGAAAATTTAAACCAACTGAGCAACACTTTTCTTATAGGACAACATGGGTTTATTGTGTGAGAACTTAATAGAACTTCTATGGATTCGCGTTAACCTGTGTTTCCTACCCAAAATGTTATGTGTTTCCTACCCAAAATGTTATTCTTGAGTGATCGAGAGACGAGGAGTCAAAATATCTGAGTGTGGGTATGTGTGTTGAGATAAAATGAAAAGAGAGTTTGGTTAGAAGTGAGATCAATGTTAAAAAGAAAGAGGGTGAGAGATCAGAGTAAAAGAATATCAAACTCTGCACCAACTTTTTCTGAGTCGGGCAACCATATTACTGTTGTTTCACAATTCTTTCGTGAACATCATTGAAACAGGCAACTAGTCCATGCCAACTCTTGATTTAAAACCCCACCAGCTACTCATCTTTTTCTCAACAAAGAGATGTTTCAATTTTTCTGGGGATGCAACACATAATCTATCTCGTGTTCATTCGGAAGATGTAGATATTGTGACAACTGCCATATAACCAGCATGTTAAGGTTAGCAATCTCTAACCTATTAGAATTTAATTATGAAGTTAAATTGCTTAATGTCTAGTTAGAATGATTAAATTAGAAGTTCACCCGAAAAATTTCGGAAGTCGCGTAAAAATACCCGGTTCGGACTGATAACTGACCATTACATCTCAGAAATGCCAGAAATTATGTTGGAAGTCTAAAATACATAAAATAATAGGATTTTATTATTTTCAAAATAAAATATATTTATTAATTTATAATATTCATTTTTAGCATAAACTGAGAATTGAGGGTTACGGTTCTCAAATTTATCTGATTATTTATCTAAGTTTAAATTATACTTATAAATCTAATCTAATTAAAAATGGTTTGGTGAGTCATAAGGCCACTTGGCCTATTTCTATGACCTCTCTCTCTCTTTTTCATTTTAATTAAAACCAAGAATTAGAAAATTATCTTTCTCATTTTCAAATTCCATGTAAACTTCTCATCTTCCTCCTCTCTCTTCTCCAATTTCGGCCACCACCACACCACCACCGATTTTCAAGAACATTTTCAAGGGAGAATCAAGTTTTAGCATCCTCTAACAACAAGAATTCAAGTTTCATCTCCAATTGAGAAGGTAATCATCCCTACTTCTTCATTCTCTTTAAGTTTTATTTTCAAAAATTCATGTGTTTTTCATCATCATATGTAATGGTTGTATAATCTTGTTTTGAAAGTGAAAAGGGGATGCATGTGGTGGAAATAAACATTTCAAAGAAAACCCTTGAATGATCTATCAATAAAAATTTGGAATTTAAGTGAGATTTTTGAGATTTTTATGAAAATGACAATTGTATAAAATGTGGTCTTATGGTCCACGAAATTTTGGTAGTTTTGAGATTGAAATTTATATATTTCATAATGTTGGTGTGTAAAAGAAACTTTTGAGACTAGGTTTCTCAAATTTTAAGTGATTAAAAGTTCCTAAATGGTGCAAAATCACTAATTTAGTGGTTATATTGTATTGCATGTGATTGGATGAACACTTGTAGTTGTTATGAGTCCATGATGCAAAAATTGTTTTGTTAGACTTATTGCATATTGATTTAAGATGAGAGGCCATGATTTTTAATAAAAATCATGCCAAATGATCATCATTTTATGTTAATACAAACTTCTTCATATCAACAGCTTGCTGTCATGAATTGTGCATTCACTTTCAAGCTTTATAAGTCATATTTTACTCCTTAAAAACTTGGGCTTTTTGTTACCAAACTTCAGTTTAAGGTGTTAGTTGTTCAAAGAATCAAGAATCACTCAAAAATATGGAGTTTTGGTCATGCTTTTGCATTTTAGGAGAAAGTAGTGCAATCTGTCCAGAATTGACAGATTGGTACACTCAACTTCCAAAGACCATAACTTCCTCAATTCTTGTCCAAATTGAGTGAATCATTTTCCACATGTTAGATTTTTGAATTAGTTTTTCAACCATATATGGCTCATTGCATAATTCTGAGCTTTGGTATCCCAAATGTAAGCTGCAAATGAAGTGTGTCACTGACCTGAAAATCAGTGACAATCTGTTTTGTGGAATTTATTTGGGGCATCAAAACACCTCTTTAAATCATAAAATTTTGCAGATTAGTACATAACTCAGTATATTAATTTCTATAAAAATTTGGTTATTTTTGGTATTTGGGAAATGTCATTTTGAAACTCATTCTGTGATCACAAATTTTGGACAGCAAGTGCTGAATCCAGAAAGTTGATCTTAAAACCTTGAAGATTTATGTTTTGGTGTTCATTTTGGTATTATATTCCTAAATTTCTATTTTAGACAACAAAATAAACATAAAGGCATATATTGAGATGTAGAAATGGTTAAGTTAAGACTATAGATGGTTATTGATATTTTGGCTTCTTTACGCAAATCTCTATAGGGGTAAAGAGTCCGGGCTAGAGAAATTGCATTGTCTTAATTCATAACTTCATCTTCAGTAAAGGTGAGTATTCACAACCCCTCTTTTACTGTTTTATATGTTTTGGGGTGAAAAGCATGTTATTTATTTCAATAATTCACGAAGTTGTTTATGATTATCATGGATGATTTTGGTCGCTTTGGTGATAAAGCGTTTGTTTTGGATATTATATGACATATATGCGAAAATTAGTATGTTGGATTGTTTCTTTAAGTCCCCGACTCTACTAGTTAACTCCTGCGGGAGCCTATAGTCTTAGTGGATAGCGCTATTTGGTGTGACAAGCCCACCTTATACTGACGAGTAAGGGTGCACTAATTCTAGAGAAATAGGGACTATCTATGTGATTCATGACCACAGCGGTAGTTCTTTTTGGGGCATATTTGTTTGGTCAGTGGACGGTCTAGTAGAGGTTCAACATACAAAAAGTTATTGTGGCATATTTTCTGTCATATAATTTAAAGTTAATAATCGTGAATTATGGTTCAAAGGGTTGATTTGATAATATGTTTTAAATTGATCAATTTTGCATATAAAATTTGTTTTTGTGCATCTTTAAAACTTGTAAACTCACCAACTCTTTGTAGTTGACCTTGTTTTATACATGCTTTTCAGGGAACAAGAAGGTATTCGGAAATGATTGAGATTTAGATTTCGCATTTTAACGTTTAATAGTATCTTGTAATTAAGATTTGGGTTATGTAAAGTAAGTTTATTTTGGAACATGATGTAAACTTTGGTTGAAATGTATGGAGGTATTTTATCATTTCCTAATGCTACGTTTATCGAACTGTCATATTCCGTATTTCCACTTTAGCGGGGTGTGACAGACTTGGTATCAGAGCCATAGGTTATAGAGAATACCGGTTTTTACTATAAAAACCATACACTATAACCACTAATTTTCAAAATTATTTTCACAAACAAATCTTGAGTTTGAGCATACTACTAGTATAACTAAGCCGAGTGTCATCTTAGCATATTACACTTAGGCAAAGCTTGATCACCTATGTCTAATTTGGTATGCTTAAGAAGGGACTTGAAATGGTTATATTAAGAGTTGCTAAAAATAGAAACTTTTTGTTCCAAAAATGAAGAAGCATGATTAATAAGAGAGTTCACATAAGTATTTTGAGATTTCAATATTTATTTTACCATGCTAATGGTTAAAAATTTGTCATTTATTTTCAGTTATCATGTCGCATTCTTCTTCACCTTCTGAGTTACATTCTGAGGAGTCTGGACATATTTCTAGACAATCTAGGAGAGTCAGCATGAGTGATAACTACGATCCATCTGAGCATAGTTAATCGGGATCTGAATTGTCACCGGCAAGGTCGTCATACCTTGTGTCCGCACCTCCTCAGTCGGCGTCTCGAGCTAGGGTTCGGACGACCGCTCGGATTAGTATTCCAGCACGAGTTAGGGAAACCTTTATCATTCCATCTAGGGATGAGGCGGGACCCTCCCGACTGAGGGTTGGACGTGACGCACCTTCTCCATCACAGGTAGTCAGGCCGACAGGACAGCCGACCGGTATGTCAGCACTTGAGAGTTTTTGGGTTTCGGGTTTGTCCCAAGAGTTGGAGATATCTAAAACCATATTAGACCACTATGGTCAATCTCTTGATAAAGTAATTAGGATGATGCACACCCAAGACCAGACCATGAATGGAGTATTGATCATGCTTGCGGAGTCTAGAAGAGTGATTCAAAGGCTATACGCGGGTTTAGCCTTAGTTTTGGGAGTACTGATAGTTATTATAGGTTGGGTTGTTTTATTCTATGTGCATTAGACATGTTTGTTTTCTTTGATAATATTCCGTAACCTTCAAAACTTATTTCTTTTGGGGATATGTATTTTGTGAATTTGAAGATATCATCTGATTACGATGAACAATTATCAATTATAAAAATTGATAGTTTTGGTGGAATTTAATTATGATCGTTAGTATTAAGCATGATTTATAAAATAAATGTTGTTGTTGTGCGTTATATAAATAAATTGCCGGATTAGACGATTAATTAAACTCCAACCTGGAAATTTTGTAATAGAATTATGCCTCCTAGAAGAGAAGATCCCGATCTAGCACGTCTTGTGTCCGAACAACTTATAGCGGGACTTCCAAACATCGTTAGCCAAATTGCGGCAGGTTTAAATGTTAATCGCGAAAATAATTTAAGACCGACCGGAGAAAAGGAGTGCACATATAAAACATTCAGGACATGTAATCCAAAATAATTTCATGGAACCGAAGGGGCGGTTGGATTATTATCATGGATTGAGAGTATGGAATCGGTGCTCCACATTAGCAAATGTTCAGAGGCAAACAAAGTGGAGTTTGCAGCTTGCCTACTGCAAGGACGAGCATTAACTTGGTGGAATACCCTAGTCCAAACTAGTGGACGAGAGGCAGTGAATAGACTTACATGGAGCGAATTTAAAGAAATGCTCAAGGAAGAGTATTGCCTAAGGAACGAAATGCAGAAGCTTCAAGCAGAATTGTGGAGCCACGAGATGAAAGGGAATGATGTGGATACATATACGGCACGATTTCACGAATTAGCAAAGTTAGTTCCTCAATTGGTAACGCCAGAAGAGAACAGAATCGATAGGTATATTTGGGGATTAGCTCCTGAAATAAGGGGAGATGTGACTTCGGGAAGACCGAACACTATGCAGGAAGCAGTAAGCTTAGCCGCTAAGTTGACTGATAACGCAACTCGTTCAGGACTGTTTTCAAACGAAAAAGCCAAAGGTAAAAAAAGATGGAGGAACCCCGGAGAAGGCAGTTTGATGGGAGGAAAGGTAAAGAACAGAGAATAGCAGGAAATTTTGGAATCCAGGCCCAGACTGCGGATAAGGAAAAAGGGATGGTTCCAAAATGTGGTAAGTGTAATTATTACCATCAAGGGCGTTGTATAATATGTCATAGGTGCAGCAAAGTGGGTCATTTTGCGAAGGATTGCAAGAGTACTCAAAAGCGGGTATGTTTTGAATGTGGGAGTATGGATCATTTAAGGAATGCTTGTCCCAAATATAACAGAAGATGCCTGTAAAACAAGGCCAACCAGCTAATCGGGGGAAACCAGGAAGGCCAGCAAGAGGACGAGTGTTTGAAATTGGAGCAGAAGAGGCAAGACAAAATCCGGACGTGATTACAGGTACGTTTCTCTTAAATAATCACTTTGCGTCCGTATTGTTTGATTCCAGAGCAGATAAGAGTTTTATATCATTAGAATTCAAATCTAAAATTGGTCTAAAGTCTCAAAAGTTAAAGGAAGATTATGTTATTGAATTTGCTAACGGTCAAGAAATTAGGGCTAGAGAAGTAGTTCCTAATTGTTCATTAGTTTTGGCGGAAAAGGAGTTTAGCATAGATCTGATTCCAATTAAATTAGGAAGTTTCGATATAGTGGTGGGTATGGATTGGTTATCCGAAAACCGAGCAGAAATTTGTTGTTCCGAGAAGATACTCCGAATATCACCACCAGAAGGAGGAATACTTTTAGTTCATGGAGAGAAGTCAAGAACAAGTTTAAAAATAGTGTCGTGTATGAAAATGCGGAAGTATTTAAGAAAGGAGTGTGCTGCATTTTTGGCACATGTAGTAGATAAGAAGATAAAAGAGAAGCGCATCCAGGATATTCCAATAATCCGAGATTTTCCAGAAGTATTTCCTGATGAATTACCCGGATTGCCACCGCAAAGACAAGTTGAGTTCCACATTGATTTAATTCCTGGAGCTGCACCGGTAGCAAAATCTCCATATCGTCTAGCACCATCGGAGATGAAAGAATTGTCCGAACAACTCCAAGAGCTTCTCAAAAAGGGATTTATCAGACCAAGTTCTTCGCCTTGGGGAGCCCCAGCTCTTTTTGTCATAAAGAAGGATGGAACCTTCCGAATGTGCATTGATTATAGAGAGCTTAATAAGCTAACTCTCAAGAATCGATATCCTCTTCCCCAAATCGATGATTTGTTCGATCAATTACAAGGAGCTGCTTATTTCTCAAAGATCGATCTTCGATCAGGTTACCATCAGATGAGAGTTCGCGAAGAAGATATTCCCAAAACAGCCTTTAGAACTCGGTATGGACATTACGAATTTCTGGTTATGCCCTTTGGATTAACGAACGCACCAGCAGTTTTTATGGATCTAATGAACAGAGTATGCAGACCATACTTGGATAAATTTGTAATTGTGTTCATTGACGACATTCTCATCTACTCCCGAAGCAAAGAGGATCACGAGCAGCATCTGAAGCTGATGCTCGAATTACTCAAGGATCAGAAACTATATGCCAAATTTTCCAAATGCGAATTTTGGATACGTGAAGTTCATTTTCTTGGGCATGTAGTCAATCAAAGAGGAATTCAAGTTGATCCAGCAAAGGTGGAAGCCATCAAGAAGTGGGAGATTCCAAAGACACCCACGGAGATTCGTCAATTTCTTGGTTTAGCAGGATATTATCGGCGATTTATTTCTAACTTCTCTAAAATTGCGCAGCCTTTAACAACATTAACTCGAAAGGATGAAAAGTTTATCTGGGGAGATAAACAGGAAGAAGCTTTTCAGACACTCAAGCAAAGACTTTGCAATGCTCCAATCTTAGCGTTGCCTAAGGATTCTGACAAATTCGTGGTTTATTGCGATGCATCACGCCAAGGATTGGGGTGTGTTCTAATGCAAAAGGATAAGGTTATTGCGTATGCGTCTAGACAGTTAAAAGTGCATGAGAGAAATTATACCACCCATGATTTGGAGTTGGGAGCTGTAATTTTTGCACTCAAGATTTGGAGACATTATCTTTATGGGACAAAATGTACCATTTTTACTGATCATAAGAGTCTTCAACACATCCTTGATCAGAAGATGCTTAATATGAGACAGCGAAGATGGGTGGAATTGCTCAGTGATTATGACTGTGAAATAAAATATCATCCAGGAAAAGCTAATGTTGTAGCAGATGCATTAAGTAGAAAGGAGAGAGTAAAGCCCTTGAGAACGCGAACTATGGGAGTAATCGTTCAGACAAATCTTAAGGCACAAATTCTTGAAGCACAGGAGGAAGCATTAAAGTCAGATAATTTGAGCAATGAATCTCTTCATCACTTGGAGAAGGATTTTTAAACAAGAGCGGATGGAGTACGTTATTTTAAGGATAAAGTTTGGATACCAAAGGCTAACAACCTGCGGTTCAAAATTTTGGAAGAAGCACATAAATCAAGATATTCGATTAATCCAGGAGCAGACAGGATGTATCAGGATCTGAGAAACTATTATTGGTGGCCAGGAATAAAACGAGACGTTGTTATGTATGTAAGTGAGTGTTTGACCTGCGCAAAGGTGAAAGCAGAGCACCAAAAACCTTCGCGTCTTCTTCAACAACCAGAAATACCTCAATGGAAATGGGATCAGATTTCAATGGACTTCGTAACCAAATTACCCAGAACTAAGAAAGGTCATGACGCTATTTGGGTAATAGTGGGTCGACTTACGAAGTCTGCGCACTTTCTACCAATACGAGAAGATTTCAAATACATAAAATAATAGGATTTTATTATTTTCAAAATAAAATATATTTATTAATTTATAATATTCATTTTTAGCATAAACTGAGAATTGAGGGTTACGGTTCTCAAATTTATCTGATTATTTATCTAAGTTTAAATTATACTTATAAATCTAATCTAATTAAAAATGGTTTGGTGAGTCATAAGGCCACTTGGCCTATTTCTATGACCTCTCTCTCTCTTTTTCATTTTAATTAAAACCAAGAATTAGAAAATTATCTTTCTCATTTTCAAATTCCATGTAAACTTCTCATCTTCCTCCTCTCTCTTCTCCAATTTCGGCCACCACCACACCACCACCGATTTTCAAGAACATTTTCAAGGGAGAATCAAGTTTTAGCATCCTCTAACAACAAGAATTCAAGTTTCATCTCCAATTGAGAAGGTAATCATCCCTACTTCTTCATTCTCTTTAAGTTTTATTTTCAAAAATTCATGTGTTTTTCATCATCATATGTAATGGTTGTATAATCTTGTTTTGAAAGTGAAAAGGGGATGCATGTGGTGGAAATAAACATTTCAAAGAAAACCCTTGAATGATCTATCAATAAAAATTTGGAATTTAAGTGAGATTTTTGAGATTTTTATGAAAATGACAATTGTATAAAATGTGGTCTTATGGTCCACGAAATTTTGGTAGTTTTGAGATTGAAATTTATATATTTCATAATGTTGGTGTGTAAAAGAAACTTTTGAGACTAGGTTTCTCAAATTTTAAGTGATTAAAAGTTCCTAAATGGTGCAAAATCACTAATTTAGTGGTTATATTGTATTGCATGTGATTGGATGAACACTTGTAGTTGTTATGAGTCCATGATGCAAAAATTGTTTTGTTAGACTTATTGCATATTGATTTAAGATGAGAGGCCATGATTTTTAATAAAAATCATGCCAAATGATCATCATTTTATGTTAATACAAACTTCTTCATATCAACAGCTTGCTGTCATGAATTGTGCATTCACTTTCAAGCTTTATAAGTCATATTTTACTCCTTAAAAACTTGGGCTTTTTGTTACCAAACTTCAGTTTAAGGTGTTAGTTGTTCAAAGAATCAAGAATCACTCAAAAATATGGAGTTTTGGTCATGCTTTTGCATTTTAGGAGAAAGTAGTGCAATCTGTCCAGAATTGACAGATTGGTACACTCAACTTCCAAAGACCATAACTTCCTCAATTCTTGTCCAAATTGAGTGAATCATTTTCCACATGTTAGATTTTTGAATTAGTTTTTCAACCATATATGGCTCATTGCATAATTCTGAGCTTTGGTATCCCAAATGTAAGCTGCAAATGAAGTGTGTCACTGACCTGAAAATCAGTGACAATCTGTTTTGTGGAATTTATTTGGGGCATCAAAACACCTCTTTAAATCATAAAATTTTGCAGATTAGTACATAACTCAGTATATTAATTTCTATAAAAATTTGGTTATTTTTGGTATTTGGGAAATGTCATTTTGAAACTCATTCTGTGATCACAAATTTTGGACAGCAAGTGCTGAATCCAGAAAGTTGATCTTAAAACCTTGAAGATTTATGTTTTGGTGTTCATTTTGGTATTATATTCCTAAATTTCTATTTTAGACAACAAAATAAACATAAAGGCATATATTGAGATGTAGAAATGGTTAAGTTAAGACTATAGATGGTTATTGATATTTTGGCTTCTTTACGCAAATCTCTATAGGGGTAAAGAGTCCGGGCTAGAGAAATTGCATTGTCTTAATTCATAACTTCATCTTCAGTCAAGGTGAGTATTCACAACCCCTCTTTTACTGTTTTATATGTTTTGGGGTGAAAAGCATGTTATTTATTTCAATAATTCACGAAGTTGTTTATGATTATCATGGATGATTTTGGTCGCTTTGGTGATAAAGCGTTTGTTTTGGATATTATATGACATATATGCGGAAATTAGTATGTTGGATTGTTTCTTTAAGTCCCCGACTCTACTAGTTAACTCCTGCGAGAGCCTATAGTCTTAGTGGATAGCGCTATTTGGTGTGACAAGTCCACCTTATACTGACGAGTAAGGGTGCACTAATTCTAGAGAAATAGGGACTATCTATGTGATTCATGACCACAGCGGTAGTTCTTTTTGGGGCATATTTGTTTGGTCAGTGGACGGTCTAGTAGAGGTTCAACATACAAAAAGTTATTGTGGCATATTTTCTGTCATATAATTTAAAGTTAATAATCGTGAATTATGGTTCAAAGGGTTGATTTGATAATATGTTTTAAATTGATCAATTTTGCATATAAAATTTGTTTTTGTGCATCTTTAAAACTTGTAAACTCACCAACTCTTTGTAGTTGACCTTGTTTTATACATGATTTTCAGGGAACATGAAGGTATTCGGAAATGATTGAGATTTAGATTTCGCATTTTAACGTTTAATAGTATCTTGTAATTAAGATTTGGGTTATGTAAAGTAAGTTTATTTTGGAACATGATGTAAACTTTGGTTGAAATGTATGGAGGTATTTTATCATTTCCTAATGCTACGTTTATCGAACTGTCATATTCCGTATTTCCGCTTTAGCGGGGTATGACAGATATTGAAAAAGAAGGAAGTCTGCCCCACCTTCGCAGTTAGATCATGCACAATTCAGTCCATGTATTACTGTTGTTGTCTCAATGGTTTACACATTTTTGAGCCTATTATAAGCAATCATCATGCTTAATTCTTTAATACACAAGCACGTACACACAGGAAATTTGTTTTCTGTCTAAACGTTCATAGTTTAACCTTGTGTTATTCGATTATTGAATTGAAGACCTGGGGGAGTGAACATCAAAAAGCTCCTTTCCAATGTGTATTTGTTACATATAGTGGTTTGTGCTACTAACAGGCACTCTTAACTGATTCATTTGTTGATTCAGGTGTTACATTCATATTTGTATGAATTTGAAAAGATTCAGATGAATAGATTATGAATTGAGGGATGATCAGAGGCTCATGTGACAAAGATCAATGGTCAGAAAAAGATTAATGACATTTCTTGGTGAAGTTTTGACGATTTATCTGCTCTACATCATCAAAAAGGGGGAGAAATTAATTTCAAGAAATCTTATCTGAAGAAAAGTTTGTAACAGTTTTGGAGAAAGTCAAGAAATGAAAATGCAAGTTTTGGAGAGTTTGCACAGAATTAAAAGAGAAAGTTCAAAGAAGTCTGATAACTAGCATAAATTTTACTGAAATTTTCTTTGAAGTTGAGTTGCTGAAGAAAAGAGAGCTAAATCTGAAGATAATTTCTTTCTGAAGCCTGAAAGAGGTTTCTACAACCTTTGGGAGAGATTGTTAAAGATTCTTTAAAAGAACATTATCACAGACTTTGAAGAGATTACAAGAAGTTCTAAAGACAGTTTAAAGGAAAGAAAGATTGATTTTGAGCAAGAGGGGAGATTGTTCTTTGATGTTGAAATTTATGAAATTTAATCTGAATCCAAAGGGGGAGTTTCAATGCATATCTTTTTGGAGATGATCTTGAATCCAAAAGGGGAGAATGTTAGTGCACAAATATGTTGGATACAAGATAATGAAGATGAAAGTCAAAGTCAAAAGCTCAAGTCAAAGTCTCTTAAGCTAATGTCAAAGTCTTTTGTAATAAAGGTCAAAGTCAAAGCTTTTGTATTTTAGTGTTTAGTTTTCCTTTGTAAGTGTTAGAGTATAAATATAATTGTTTTTGTTAGTAGACTCATATGACTAGAAGAGTGTTGTACACGTTTATAGTGAGAGAAATATTGTGAAAGTTTCCTTGTAATCAAAGTTGAGATTAATAGATATTGTTTGAAATCAATTGTTTGGGTCATCTTGATTAAATTGCACATTATTGTGGGACACACACTGCTTCTTTATAAGAGGAAGGTTTAGAGAAGGAGTGTATAGAAGCTAAGAACGAAGTAAAAGAGGGAGAATAAGTAGAATAAACAAATTCTGGTAGACGAGTAGACTTACGGGGGCGTTGGGATTGTCGAGGAGGATCCACAGTCTCAGGTGCATCTTGAGTAACAGTAGTAGTAGGAGGGGCAACAGTGTCAGGTACTGGAGTACCAGTAGCATTTTCTTCAGTTGGAGGAATATATGGAGTCTGAGTAGAGTTTACTTGCTCAGAGAATGGATCAATATTAATTACATCTGACTTTGTCAAGTTGTGTGCATTTATAGGAATGGAATAAAAAGGAATATGCTCAAGAAACACAACATGATGAGATACATATAATTTCTGAGAGGTAGGGTCAAAACAACGGTAACCTTTTTGTCCGTCACCATAACCAAGAAAAACACAAACAACAGATCTAGAAGATAATTTATCACGCTCTACATGTGGATGAAGAACAAAGCAAGTGCAACCAAAGACACGTAAAGATGAATAATCAGGGCAACAACCATAAAGTTTTTCAAAGGGAGATAAACCTGATGTGATTGAGGATGGAATTTTGTTGATCACATTGACAGCAGTAAGAACGGCTTCACCCCAGAATTGATTAGAAGTCGATGAAGACAACAAGAGAGAGCTGGTGGTGTCGAGGATATGTCTATGTTTTCTTTCAGCAACACCATTCTGCTCAGGAGTGTGTATACAAGAGGTCTGGTAAATATTTCCATCTAAAGCAAGTAATTCGCATAATTTATTGGAAGTATATTCACCTCCCAAATCATATCGGAAACATTTAATCACAGAATTATGTTGGGTTTTAACATATGCTCGAAAACGACAATAAATATCAAAGAATTATGAACGATGTTTCATGAGAAAAATCCAACAAAACCGAGTATAATCATCAATAAAAGAAACATAATATCGAGACCCTCCTTTTGTAGGAATAGGAGATGGTCCCCATACATCAGAATGAATCAAATCAAAAGGTGCAACAGAAAGAGATTTGCTTAATTTAAAAGGTAAAGCTGAAAATTTTGCAAGTTTACAACCACTGCAATTAGAAATATCACGAACTTGCAAATTTCCCAAATTTCAAGAGGAAACTAAGTATTTTAAACGAGAAGCTGAAACATGTCCAAGGCGTGAATGCCATAAATAAAAACTAGACGACAAACGAAAAGAAAACAGATTTGCACTATGAGCTACTGCTACTGGTAACCGCAAATCATCCAACACATATAAGCCCCCACGCCTACGGCTAGTCCCAATCAGCTTCTGAGTAGGTGGATCCTGCACATAACAAAAATCAGGAGAAAATGATACCTTATAACCAAAATCAAATAATTGACCAACAAACACAAGATTCAAAGGGAGTTGAGGAATATGATATACATTAGGATGGGAAAAATTCGAACTCATAATAGAACCAATGCCTGCTAATGGCATAGGAGCACCATCAGCAGTCCTGACAGACACATATGGCATAGGATTTAAAGAAGAAAATAATTTAGACTTCGGAGACATATGCAAAGAAGCACCAGAATCTAGAATCCGTGTAGTTGGATGCATACCTGATTCGTTATTAATCGACTGACCTATGGGAGAAGAGACAAACATGGCATGAGACTGAACATCAAGAAGCTTCTGGAGTTGTTCAGTTATAGATGCAAAAGTAGGATTAGTAGTTGACCCAAATGGAGGGACGGAGACAACAATGCTAAATGGAGGAGGAAATCGATGAGATTGTCGTGGATTACCTGACAGATATGATTGATTTCGACCCATAAGTTTTGGACATTGAAACTTCCAATAGCCTTTTTTCTTACAAAAACTTAATTCATCAAACCCAACTCTTGGACGACTCTTATTCTAATTTGAAGCAAAGGGCTTATGAGGAACAACCAAAACAGAAGGACTTGGAGTTGGAAGAATACCCTTTCCTTCTTGTGTCTTTAGACGAGTTTCATCGGCTAACAATTCACTTACTATTGAATCAACTGAAGGGAGTGGGGTGCGATGCAAGATGTTACTACAAAGTCCTTCAAAGTCACTTCTCAAGGCCATAAGGAACTGAACCAATCTTTGTTCTTCCCTAAGAGCAATGTAGGGCCCAAAAGCACGCAATTCAGCAGGTTCAGTAAGAGCTAACTGATCCCATAAATTGGTCGTTGTTGAGTAGAACTCCTAAATACATATATCTCTCTGTTCGAGTGCTTGGATTTCAACTTTTAATTGATACTGTTTTGCAAAACTAGACTGTGTATACAGTCTCTCAAGATGACCCCATACTTCCTTGCCTGTTTCATATTTTGCCAATTGAACACCAATCGAATGTTCAACATAATTGTTTATCCAAGTGATAATTTTCAAATTACCCACTTCCCAATATTCCAAATCTTTTGCTTCTTTCGGTTTCACAATAGTGCCAGAAATATAACCCTACATCTTTTTGCCCTTTAGAAATTTTTTCAAGACATAACTCCAATAGGAGTAATTTTTTCCATCCAAACGAACACTAATGGCTTGGAGAGAATTATCCTTTCCATCCATTGCAAACGAAAAATAAAAGAAAGGAAAAGAGAATAGAGAGTATAGAGATACCGTATGCCAAATCAATCTTCGAACATAAACCTTGAACAAGAATCGAGACTGCTAGATCCAGAAAGAAGCGTCGAACAAAAAAGAAACCCTAGCGCCGTCGAACAGAAAATAGCACCGTCGAACAAAAACCCAATTTTTTTTTTTGCCCAACAGTGTTTGAGATTAACAGTACTTGAGAGAAGAAAAGAGAGTAATTTGACTCTAATACCATGATAACTTTAAGAGACGAAAGGAATTTCCAGGAAACGGCTAGGGTTTTCATTAGAAGGAATGAATATTACATAGGGTTACAACAACTATATATAAGGAGACAGGAAACCCTAAAAAAACCAAAAATACACAAAAGTACAAAACAACCCCTATACTATCTAACAATTAATATTTGGAGAAGTTTTTAAGAAAGCTTATAGAATTGGAGCAATTAGGAATGACAACGCAATTCCCGAACCTGGTTCACATACCTCATCCCGGGCCCCATCCTGGCATGAGAACATGTTTGGTATGTCAAACCAAATTTCTTCTAAAATACTCTTTTATTAGTACTATACTTCTTTTACTCTTGGGTTGGATTAACAAATGTCTACATAACTCTCAAAGGCCGAATGAAGTGTACAAACACGCATCAATCAACAAATTAGATAAAGACATGCGTTAAAGTTGTACAACAACATTTAATACAATGGTGGCTATAAAAGGTAGGGGTGCTCAAAAACCCGATCAACCAGAAAAACCCCAAAAATCAACCCGAGGTAACCCGCCATATAATCGATACAAAATTAGTGCAAACCGAATCTATTGGGTTGAAATTGGATTAGGCCCAAAGTAACTTGACCGATCTCATGACCCAATGAAAGTTTTAGCGACTTCTCTAAATTATTTGTATTTAACTTTAATATGTATAGGTTACTAAAAAACGACTTGAAAGGTTTCCTTTATTATTTTGTTCCCATTGTGGATTTTACTTTGTTTAAACATAACCCGACCAAACTGAACAGGTTCGATTGCACTTTTGTTTGGGTTGGTTGGGTTGAAAATTTTCAAACCGCAAACATTGGTTTGGTTGTTGAAATGCCTTCAACCCGATCAACCCAACCCATGAGAACCCCTAATAAAATACAATATGTCATGTTTGTAACTCATCCGTTTTGATAGGAATCCTGAGTGATAGTTTCTTTTGCAAAATTAGAATCAACCATCTAATGGACTACATCAGTTCTTGAGATATGAAAGGGAACCTTCTTCTCCTACCCTATCAGTTGTTAGCAAATTTTTCATTAGTCAGACCAGGTCTTACCTCTCTATTTTCCGCAAAAAATATGTAATTCTTTGTTTTCAATAAACATACGGTTGATCCAAGTTCTCTCATAGATTTGATAATGACCCTTTAAACTACATAGTGAAAAGTATGTTTAACATATGTATGTATTAGTGTTTCATCATCAACGAGTACATACTGAGTATGTTATGTATCGTTGATAGTGTTTCTTTAATCAGTTAGAAATAATCCCTGAAGACAAGTTTCGCTATAAAGATGTTCACCGCTGAATCAATGAAAAAGCTGCTGAACAGATGACAAGTCTACTCATGATCTGATGCGGACATCAGTGAAACCAAGACAAATCTACAAACACGCGAAGAAATCTGCAGAAAAGCTCAACGATCACTGAACTTCCTTTGAACTCACTGAAGGAAAAGATATTCAGCGATTGATGATCACAAAGCTTACACTACAAGTTTCTTTTGTTCTATCCTCGCACTCAAAGTACAAACTGTCAGAAGAGATATACCTCTACAATATGCTATACAACAAACTCTGAAACTACACTGTTCACCTCTGCCAAAAAGGATGTCTCCTAAAAGTGAAAGGTATGCAACAAATCAAATGGTGACACGTGTAAAGTACCCTGCCATGCTTTCAGATGCATTGGGTATAAATAGAAAGGTTGAGACTCTTTCTATATATAGAGAAAGACACAGATAGAGACTTTTATCCTCTTTCTAAGAAGACAAATATAGAAACCCTTGATTTCTATATGTCAAAACCTTCTTTCTCTATTTCTTAGTGCAAACATCTGTGTGATTTCTTAAGTTTGTTTAGATTAGGTTCTGTTTAATCTTATTCCGAAACAAGCTGTAAATTGTGATTTGATTTATCAATAAACAATTTATTAAACTAAAAATTTGTGTTTGTATTCAACCCCCCCCCCATTCTACAAACTTGTTAAGCACCTTCAGGACCAATAAGTGGTATCAGAGCGGTATTGTTTAATCTCATAAACAAGATCTTGCTTTATTCTCTTCCTTGCCATTCTTAAAAATGGCACTTAGCACAAATTCTTACTATTATGATAATGGTTCACTTTCTAAACCTCCTCGATTTATCTGAGACAACTTTGTTCTCTGGAAAAATCGAATGATGCCATTTCTAGAAGGTGTAGATCCTACTATACCTGAATACGTGGCAAATGGTCCATATGAACCTTTCATGATCATAGTCGCAGTTCCTGCCACTGCAACCACTCTTGTCATCCTTGAAAGATATGCTCCTAAAGAAAATAGACAATTGAGTGATTAAGGTAAGAAGAAAGTAGGATTAGATGCTAAGGAAAAAACCATTATCTCTATGGACTTGCCTGATAAATCCTTCCATTCCATCATGCATCTAAAAACTGCTAAAGAAATATGGGACACTATATGTGTTCAATATGAAGGTACAACATAAATTCAAGAAACCCGAAAGATCAACTTGGTAAGACAATATGAAAGTTTTATCTATGGTAAGAATGAATCCCTCTCTGATGTTCACCAAAGATTTAACTGCTTAATCATTGATCTAAGGACTATTGGTAGGACCTATTCTAACTCTAAGGTCCTAAAAAAATTCTTGGAATGTCTTCCTGAAAGCTAGGATAGCTACTCTATGTGTCTCAAGATAACAAAAGACCTAAACAACCTTTCTCTTAGCACTCTGTATGGGATTTTGCTCAACTATGAGCAATTAAATCTTCTGATGAAGAATCTTGTTAAAGATTCTAAAAGCACTCTATTGCTTTGGTCTCTTCAGAGATCATCCCATCTCAACGATCTACTCTCACTATCTCTGAGTTAGATTCTGATTTTGAGGAATTATCAGACACTGACCTTTCAGAGTTTGATAAGTCCGTAGCACTCTTGACAAACTCTTTTAAGAGATTTGCAAGAAAGAGCAATTTCAGAAGAAATAAGTCTATCTCTCTAACTGACAAGCCAAAATCAACCCCTGTTGACAAGGTTACTGCTATTTACTACAACTGCGAGAAAGTTGGCTATTTTGCCTGTGAATGCAGGTCAAAGAAAATCTTCAACCTTCTCCTTCCAAGAAATCCAGCGATAGAAAATACCTCAAGCTGAAAGAAAAATATCAAAAGCTGAAAGGCTTCAAGCACAAAGGTAAGGATCTCATCGCTGAAGAACATGATTGGGCTGAGTCAGAAGAATCAAGTTATGATGAATAAGAAGCCACTAATCTCTGTCTTATGGCTGACATCAAAGAAGAAGTAGAAGAACCAGCTGGAACATCCATGAGCTACATCTCATTTCAGGTATCAATTTCTACCAATCCCTCCCTCTCTAAAGTTGAGAGATGTCGCGCAGTTGAAATACTGACGATTGACTTGTACAATGCACTTAATGGTAAGACCCTAGCTGAAAATAAAAATATTGATCTAAATGAACAACTAGAAAAATGCCAATTAAGGATTAAAGAACTAGCTCTTTTAGAGGAAAGTTTAAAACATTAAGTCATGGTAAATGAAATCATCAGTATTGAACGCGAACAGGCCATTGCAGCTCTTAAAGCCGAAAAGGAAACAATTGAAGGATAGTATAACTCCTCAACTAAGGTCACTGAGATCCTAAATTCTCATATCCCCATTCATGACAAAACCGGCCTCGGTTACAGACATGAACAGGATGATCCAAGTAAAGACAATTCCATTCTTATGTTTGGAATGTTCGTCTCTTCTATCTACGAGAACTCTTCCACTCAGAGCACATTATCCTCCAACTTTATTCCTCAGGATTTATCAAAGAGCTCCAAGATCGCTGATAAAGGGAAATCTATTTCCCATCAACCTCAAAAGGCTACAAAGATAGCTAACCTGAAGATGGTCTCCTTTAAACCTTCATCTAATCAATTCTTCGGTTCTTGGTTGAAAATCATTGAAAATATTCAAAGATCCACTCCAAAGTTGAAAGTTTATATAAGACCTAGGAAAGCTGAAGAATCTAGAATACCTCCTAGATCAACTGCTAAGGGCATTCTTGGAACTGGCCCCGCTCATCTTAAGTTTTTCAATTTAAACACTCCTGGTCTTAAGGCTACTTTCAGATACAGAAAGTGCTATCACTGTGGACTTACTGACCATATTGGCAGTAAATGTCCAATTGCCACTCAAGTAGAAAAGTCAACTAAAGTGAAGATAAATACCTCTAAATCGAAGAAGATCACCAACGCTGAAAAATCTGACAAGATGAAAAATACCACCAAACTTAGGAAATTAACTAAAGTGAAGGTCACCACTGATGCTGAATCTTCTAATGCAGTGACGATTGCCAAACTTCACATCTCCACTAACCCCTGTGGACCCATCAAAAAATGGGTACCAATCAATACTTAATCTTCCTTATGATTGCAGGGATCGAAGGGTATCTGGTATCTAGATAGCGGATGCTCTCGACACATGGCTGGCCAAAAAGACTTGCTCACTGAATACAAGGAAGACTTTGTCCCTCAGTAACCTTTGGTGGAAATGGAAAGGGCTCTAAGGGTCGGTGGCAGTTACAAAATCGTATTTCAAGTGATTTACGGTCCCAAAAAGTGATAGCAATAAATCACATGCAACTGACCCGTTACAACAAATGCGGAATAACGAGATCTAAATATTGTATATTTTGGTCTATTGATTCATACCGATCCACAAGCGTAAATATAGAAGTTATCGAATATACGAAAAAATATAACGAAACAACAAATAAATCGAGACAACAAGATTTAACGTGGTTCCACTATCAGTGTGATAGTGTACATCCACAGGGAGAGAAAGAGAGATCTTTATATTACCAACCGGGAGAAATTACAACGTGTTTACGAGATCCTTGTATCAACAAATCAGCCACCCAAATGTTCCTCCAAAAACAAGATATATAAATATATATCAATGATATATACATATATATATCAACAAAAAAGGAACAAGGAAGAAGAAGAAAAATTAGAAAGAAGACTTCTAATTTCTTGTTGGTGTGTTTTGGGATGGAATGCATGCATCTATATATAGGGGAAGAAATGGAATAAGACAAAAGAAAGAAGAAAGGACGAAATGGGGTTTGGGTTGGCAATGTTGATAAAAGAAGGCAAAGGTACACTGGTAACAATCTTTTCATATCTTCCATGTACCATGTATGTATGTATGTATGTATGTATGGCATACGGATGCAAGTTTTCATCCATATTTCCCATGCAAAAGAATCTCATGCATCAAGCATTTGTACATTGTGCTTAGTGAGTTGCACAACACCAATAAAACTTATCTGATTTAAGTTTTTCAACACTCCACCATGATGTGCAAATCACCCGACAAAACCAAAGCACGAACCAAACACCCTATTACGGACAAATAGTTGATAGAGATTGACACGAGGTAACAGAATGCATTTTGATCGTGAAGAGCTTCGGCTCCGCCATCACCCGTCAAAATCAAAAGCAAAAAACCTTAAATGAGCAATCGCAACAGACGACCGAGTTAAGCAACCTAAAAACACGTAACAAGTAATTACTCCCCAAAGATGTCGCTCTGTCATCTGTAGGAATATTCTCATCTCTCCCACAAGGTGCCAAACGACACTAACACAATCTGAGCTGGATCAAATTCGAGCAATGCTCGAACGCGGCTGGCGGTAACGACTTGGTGAACATATCGGAAGCATTATCTTCAGATAATAATTTCTTCAAATACACAACCTTTGCGTCGTGTAAAGCTACCAGAAATACATCACGCACATTAATGTGCTTCGTTCGAGAGTTGAACGCCAAATTTGTTGCCAAGTGAATCGCACTCTGGCTATCACAATTAATACGGACAGTAGTCTGCTTCAGGCCCATTCCAAACAAGAGTTCCTGTAAATGAACTCCTTCTTTAGCAAACTCGACCGCTGCAATGAGTTCAGCTTCGGTAGTCGATAATGCAACAACAGACTGTAATCAAGATCTCCAACTGACAGCTATTCCACCTAATGTAAAAACATAACCAGAAGTGGATTTCCAACTGACACGATCACTTGCGTAATCTGAATCGCAGTAACCAAGAATATCATAATTGTTTTGCATACCATAAATGAGGTCGTGAGTTTCCGTACCTTTCAAGTAACGAAATACAGTTTTCACTGCATTCCAATGTGACTTACCCGGGTTCGATAGAAACCGATTAATCACTCCAACGGAATGTGCAAAATCGGGACGAGTGCATACCATATCATACATGAGACTCCCGACTGCACTACCATACGAAATCTTTGCCATCTCAGCCTTTCCAATATCGTCTACCGGACAATCATCTCTTGTAAACTTGATGTGTCTTGGAAGTGGCGTAGACACCGACTTTGCTCCATCAAGATTAAACCGCTTCAGAATCTTCTGAATATAGCCCTTCTGTGTTAACCAGAGAGTACGGGACTTTCTGTGCCGAACAATTTCCATGCCGAGAATAACACGAGCTTCACCGAGATCTTTCATTTCAAATTCTGATTTCAACCTATCTTTCAAACGGTTGATTTCAGAACGATCCCTGCAAGCTATCAGCATGTTATCAACATAAAGAAGTAGATAAATAGAAATGTCACTGCTTGATCTACGATAGACACAAGCATCTTTCTCACTACGCTCAAAACCCAACGATAGCATAAATAAATCAAACTTCTTGTACCACTGTCGAGGCGATTGTTTAAGTCCATAAAGGGACTTTTTCAATTTACAGACCCAATCAGGTTTGTTGTCGGAGATGAAACCTTCTGGTTGCTTCATGTAGATGGTTTCTTCAAGATCTCCGTGCAGAAAGGTTGTTTTCACATCTAACTGTTCGAGCTCCATATCAAGAATTGCCACAAGGGCCAGAAGGACCCGGATAGATGTGTGTCGAACCACAAGCGCGAAGATATCGTCATACTCGATACCCTTTCGATGTGCAAAGCCTTTCGCAACCAGGCAAGCTTTATAATGCTTATCGTCTTTGACTTTATAGACCCATTTGCAGCCAATTGCACGACTACCTTTCGGTAATGGACAAAGCTCCCAAGTGTTATTTTTAGATAGAGCTTCCATTTCGTCATGCATAGCTCCTAAACACTTATCACAGTGGCTCGAAGCTAGGGCTTCCGAATAGTCAAACGACTCATCTTGTACAACATGAAAAGCATACTCAAGCTTGTCAGTAAAACTCATATTTGCAAAATCCCAATCACCATACTTATTAGGAGGACGGATAGTTCTCTGGCTCTGCCTCACAGGTACTGATACTAGAATTGTATCGCCTTGACCTCCACCATCATTCAGAATTTCTTCCTAAACTGAGCTAACTTGATCAGAAGTAGATGTATTTGGTGGACTAACATCTTCTTCAGATTCTGATCCCAAAATAAAACCACGAACAGATGAGTTGGGTACAATAGGACTGAGAATTATCTCATATCCATCGAATGTTGGAGAAACATAAGAGATAATTTCCGGTTCTGGAGCAGGCTGTCGATTATGATTAGGCTTGAACAAAATCGACTCATCGAAGGTCACATGTCGAGAATAAATCACCTTTCGGGTGACCGGGTTCCAGATCCGGTAACCCTTGATTCCATCTGTATAGCCGAGTAGGAATCCCTTGATGGCTCTGGGATCCAACTTGTCCTGACCTGTCACATGAATATACACAGCACAACCAAATACACTTATGTATTTCAAACAGATACAACCCTTACCCCTCCAAATTTCTTCCGGAATTTTCCCCCAATTGCTGAACACGGTAACCGATTCACAATGTGTACAACAGTGTGAAGTGCTTCAGCCCAAAACATTTTAGAGAAACCAGATGTAACTAACATACATCGAACTTTTTCTAACAAAGTCTTATTCATCCGTTCGGCGACTCCGTTTGATTGCGGAT
Organism: Arctium minus; assembly: GCA_954870635.1. NCBI lineage: Eukaryota > Viridiplantae > Streptophyta > Magnoliopsida > Asterales > Asteraceae > Arctium > Arctium minus. Next base: position 76,799,265 of record OX941080.1, on the reverse strand, counting down.
CGCCATTTGTGGTGTAGTGTCGGTGAATACCTCTACGTGAACAAAAGTCTTTAAAGTTACCACTAGTGTATTCACCACCATTGTCAGATCTAAGCACTTTTAATTTTCTACCAGTCTTGACTTCGACTAGTGCTAACCAAGTTTTGAATATTTCAAAAACATCTGACTTCAACTTAATCACATACACCCAAAGTTTGTGCGAGAAATCATCAATAAAAGTAACATAGTACTTACCTCCATTGAGGGATTGTGTCGAAGATGGTCCCCAGACGTCGGTATGAACATAATCGAGGATCCCTTTGGTGTTGTTTTTTCCAACACCAAAGGAAACACACGTCTGTTTACCCGAGACACATTCTGAACAAAAGTCCAGACTCGTAGGTGTATCAACTGCAACAAGTTTCCGCTTGCGCAGAATCTCCAAATTCTTCTCTGAAGTGTGTCCCAACCTAAGATGCCACAAACACGTAGCTTCTAAGTTTTTCGAACTATCCGCGACACACGCATCATAACTGACTGTTTCGCCTACCAGATGAAACAGGTTATTTTCTGCCTGCTCACCTTTCATCACAACAAAGTTCCCTCTGGAGATGCGCATACTCCCATTCTCTATTTGAATCTTACAGCCAAGTTTGGACAGTTGTCCAACATAAATAAAAGAACGAGTCATAGACCGTACAAATTTAACATTTGATAAAGTTCAAATAGTACCGTCAACCATTTTGATTCTGACTGAACCGATGCCCCGAATGACACACGATGTACTGTTTCCCATATAAATATGTTTACCTTCGAACTTCTCAAAAGTAGTGAAACAGTCCCGAAATGGTGTCATATGGCACGAAGCTCCGTTATCCAAGACCCAATGCCTGTCGCCTTGCGGTGCAGTAACCGTTGCTGAGAAGCCCGTATCTTGTTCGGTTGCAACTGCTGAAGATTCTTCTTTGTTCTTGTCCTTGTTTTTCAAACTCGGACAATCTCTAACCCAATGACCTGGTTTGTGACAATAATTACAATTGCCACGTTGCTTAGGTTTCCCGCGATGACCAGGTTTACGAGATTGGGAGCGGCCACGAGTTCTTCCCCTGAGATGATCGTCTTTGTCTCTTTCGGCAAATAGACCATGACTGTTGTGATTGTTCTCCCGCGAACTGTTACAGATTTTCATCTGAATTCTCTGTTCTTCACAGATCATCCTTTCTTTCACGTCAGACAAAGATATGGAATCTCTTCCATAAATAAAACTGTTAGTGAACTGGGAATATTTTTCGTGAAGTGAATACAACAGAATCAAAGCGAGTGCTTCATTATCAGTGGCAAAAATAGAATCTGTTGCCTTCAACTTCATTATGATGTCTTCAAATTCAGTCATGTGGGCCTGAATGGTATTGTCTTCCTTCATTTTGAAGAACAGGCACGACCTCATCAATAACAGTCGGTTATTCAAGGTTTTCTTGAGATAAAGATTCTCAAGTCTCTTCCAAATCCCTGCGGCTGTCTTTTCAGAAACGATTTCAGAAATTACATTTGGACCCATAGCCATTTGTAAGGTAGTGAAGGCCCAAGCCTCCATTTCCTTAGCTTCTAAGGTGGACATATACGGATCTATTTCTTCCGGAGCAAAGACTACGGGGTGAACATCGTTTTTTCTAAGTGTTGCTGCTGTAGTAAACTGCCATTTACCAAAATCACCATCCCCGTTCCATTTTTCTATTCTAATCCCGGCCCCCGATAATTTAAAAGCACATTTTTGATAAACATTTGGGTCCGAGTTGGAAACAGAACCGGCGAATGGATTTCCTGAATCAACAGACATTTTTAACGAGCACTTATCGTGCGACTAAAAATATACAATGTAAGTCAAATTTAGATCTAGATGCTCTAATACCAATTGTAAGGGTCGGTGACAGTTACAAAATCGTATTTCAAGTGATTTACGGTCCCAAAAAGTGATAGCAATAAGTCACATGCAACTGACCTGTTACAACAAATGCGGAATAACGAGATCTAAATATTGTATATTTTGGTCTATTGATTCATACAGATCCATAAGCGTAAATATAGCAGTTATCGAATATACGATAAAATATAACGAAACAACAAATAAATCGAGACAACAAGATTTAACGTTGTTCCACAATCAGTGTGATTGTGTACATCCCCAGGGAGAGAGAGAGAGATCTTTATATTACCAACCGGGAGAAATTACAACGTGTTTACGAGATCCTTGTATCAACAAATCAGCCACCCAAATGTTCCTCCAAAAACAAGATATATAAATATATATCAATGATATATATATATATATACATATATATATATATATCAACAAAAAAGGAACAAGGAAGAAGAAGAAGAAAAATTAGAAAGAAAACTTCTAATTTCTTATTAGTATGTTTTGGGATGGAATGCATGCATCTATATATAGGGGAAGAAATGGAATAAGACAAAAGAAAGAAGGAAGGAGGAAATGGGGTTTGGGTTGGCAATGTTTATTAAAGAAGGCAAAGGTACACTGGTAACAATCTTTTCATATCTTCCATGTACCATGTATGTATGTATGTATGGAATATGGATGCAAGTTGTCATCCATATTCCCATGCAAAAGAATCTCATGCATCAAGCACTTGTACATTGTGCTTGGTGAGTTTCACAACACCAATAAAACTTATCTGATTTATGTTTTTCAACAAGGGCTATACCAGAGGGTTTGGTGTACTAAGCAATGGTACAACTACCTTCCGAAGAGTCTCTTACATAGATGGACTGAAGCACGATCTTCTCAGCATCAGTCAACTATGTGATAAAGACTATGAAGTATGCTTTTCCATGAAAGCATGTTCAGTATTGGACAAAAACGGAAAACTTGCTCTCAGCGGTTATCGTTTGGAAAATGTTTGTGTAATAAACATGGACTCTACATCCACTGAGAATGTCTGTTTTCTATCCAAAGCCTTATCTGATGTCAGCTGGCTATGGAAAAAGAGGCTCTCCCATCTTAACTTCAAGACACTGAATATTCTCTCCTCGAAAGAACTAGTCTCTGGTCTTCCTCAACAATCATATGCCAAGGAATAGCTTTGCTCTACATGTGAAAAAGGAAAACAAACTAAAGCTAGTTTCAAGTCTAAACAAGTCTCATCAGTGACAAGCCCTCTTTAACTCTTGCAAATGGATCTAATTAGCCCTGTCAACATTCAATCCATGTTTGGAAAGAAATACACTCTTGTCATAGTAAATGAATACTCGCGCTACACCTGGGTAATCTTCCTTCGTTCAAAGAATGACACCAGAGAAGAAATTATATCTTTTGTTAAAAACATGGAAGTACTAAACAATATAAATGTTCGCTCAATAAGAAGTGATCATGAAACTGAATTCAAAAACAGTTCCCTGAACATCTTTTTTGAAAGTAAAGGAATCTCACACAACTTCTCTTCTGTGAGAACTCCTTAGCAAAATGGAGTCACTTAAAAAAGAAATAGAACAATCATTGAAGCAGCAAGATCAATGCTCAGCGATTCTCATCTTCCAACACAATCTTGGGCAGAAGCAGTCAACACGACCTGCTTCACTCAAAATAGGTCGTTGATTGTCAAATGATTCATCAAGACTACCTATGAACTCTTCCATGGAAGAAAACCGTCTATCAATTTTCTTCACATCTTTGGTTGTAAATGCTTTTTCTTAAACAACAAAGATACACTTCAAAAGTTTGATCCCAAGGCTGATGATGGAATCTTTCTTGGATACTCCTTAATTTCTAAAGCCTATAGAGTCTTCAATAAAAGAAGACAAACAGTTGAAGAAACAATTCACGTCACCTTTGATAAATCCAGATTAGCAAACTCTAAACCAATCACTGATAATGATGAACTAAATAACTGGATGTTCTCTCATTACGGTGAAGTTGAACATTTTTTCAACTCACATCATCATGCAAACTCTCCAAATGTTGATGATGATCCCAATGTCATTCCTCCTAACGCTGAATCCTCCTCTTAGATTCCATATATTCCTCTAAATACATACCCTCCATCAGATCCCCCTACATCTGATTCTGTCAACGTCTCTGAAGATCGCTCAGTGAATAATGGTCAACCTGAAAAACAACATTTGGTAACTGATGAATCTCAAGCTGAAGCTTCTTCATCTGTGATCATTCCTATTGTTAATTCAATACCTGAATCAAGCAATCATGCTTCTGCTCAGAGATGGACCATAAATCATCCAATAGATCAAATTATTAGTGATCCAGATGCAGGCATTCAGACTCGACGAAACTCAGGTAATATCTTTCTCTTTGTTAACTTTGTCTCTCTAATAGAACCTAAGAAGACTTATGATGCCTTCAGAGATCCAAACTGGGTCCGCACAATGCAAGAAGAGCTTACTGAGTTTGCAAGTTGGATGAAAATGGGACTGTAACCCCCAACAAAGCCAGACTAGTTGCTCAGGCATACAGACAAGAGGAATACATAGACTATGATGAAACCTTTGCCCCTGTGGCCAGGCTCGAAGCAATTCGACTATTCCTAGACTATGTAGTTCACAAAAACTTCAAAGTATATTAAATGGATGTCAAGTCAGCATTCCTAAATGTGAAGTTGAATAAAGAAGTCTATGTTGAACAACCCCCAGGGTTCTTTGACCCTAAGCATCCACACTATTTATATAAGTTGGAAAAGGACCTTTATGGTTTAAAACAAGCTCCTCGTGCATGGTATGACACTCTCTCCTCCTTTCTTATCTCTGAAAAACTTGAACGAGGTAAAATCGATAACACACTGTTTTTCAGAAAGATAAAGGTCATATCATTCTTGTTCAAATATATGTTGATGACGTTATATTTGGTTCTACTAACCCATCACTGTGTGCTCGCTTCGTTAAAAGAATGAAGAAAGAATATAAAATGAGTATTATGGGTGAACTAACCTATTTCGTCGGACTTCAGATCAGGCAATCTGAAAAGGCACGTTTATTCATCAGGGTAAATATGTTTAAGACATATTGAAGAAGTTTGATCTCACTCAAACTTCAGCGATGAAAACTCCTATGGCACCTCCATTGACATTGAACAAGGATCCTACCGCAAAACCTGTTAATGTCACTACCTATAGAGGAATGATAGGCTCCCTGTTGTATCTTACAGCGAGTCGACCTAATATCATGTATTCCACTTGTCATTGTGCATGATATCAATCAGAACCCAAGGAATCCCATTTGATCGTTGTTAAGCGTATCTTCCGATATCTTAAAGGAACTCTTAACCTCGGTATTTGGTATCCCAAAGACTCAGGGTTCGATCTCACTGGCTACTCGGATAGTGATTTTTCAGGTTGTAAACTAGACAGAAAAAGCACCACCGGAGGTTGTCAACTTCTAGGCGGTAAGTTGGTAAGTTGGACTAGCAAAAAGCAAAATTTAGTATCCACTTCTACCGCTGAAGCCGAGTATGTAGCCATTGGAAGTTTCTATGCTCAGGTCTTATGAATAAGAAATCAACTATTAGACTCTGACCTTCAGCTATCCAGGATACCAATCTATTACGACAACACTAGTGCCATCGCTATAACAAACAATCCAGTGTTACACTAAAAAACAAAACACATCGAAATCAGATAACATTTTATCAGAGACCATATGATGAATGGTGACATAGAAATTAATTTTATCCCAATTGACTATCAGCTTGCTGATCTTTTCACCAAACCTCTTGATGAGACAAGATTCAACTTTCGCATCAGTGAGCTTGGAATGCTGAATTTTGAAGATTAAATCTTCAGCATTCAAACATAAAGTTAGGTGTTCAGATGTCTCTTATCTCATCATATTTGACTAAAATTTCTCTGATACTCAGGTATGGGTTACACTGAATTGTCACTAAATCTCTTTCAGCGAGACATTTTCAAAACTCTTAAAACTTAGTCATTCACTTTCTTCAAATGATTAAAAGCTTTTTGACAACTACGTTTTCTCCTGATTTTCCTCATCAGTGATCTTTACAAAATCCAATCCTATCCCTGGATTTCTATCAGAGATACTTTACGAAAACTAAAATGACACTCTCTTTCCTATATGACGTCATTCTAACCGATAATCCATGACACGCCTCCTTTTTCTGACATGTTCGTCCGTTGTACTTCTCGTCCAATCACGTTTGTGGAACGTGTCTGTGTCATGATGAACGTTTTTCCCGCCTTTCGTTTTCTCTCTCTTCTCCTATATAAAGACTTGAAGTTCTCAACTTTACCTTTTACGCTCTCAAAATCTGAAAAGGCAAAAATTACTCTCAGCATTTAAGCAATCTTCAAACCTCAAGAAATCTAGATATGGCATCTCAAGCTACTCTCATCAAGTCCAAAAATGTCAAGTTTGATCTGACTGCATCTCAATTTGTTACCAACAATTACTTGGGACTTCTGAACTTCCCCAAGAAGAAACCATCACCTCATCTCCAGGATGCTGCTACCTTTCTCAAGGAATCCCCTATTAGATATGCACTATCTGTTGCTCCACCTGCATCCAATACTCTTCTTCAAGAATTCTGCTTCACTGCTGAAAAGGGTAAAGTTTTGAACAAATAAGGCAACCCGATCATTGCTATCCACTTTTAGGCTCATCTTTGCCCTGGTGTTATCACGTACACTCCCTTAGTCATTTGTACTGCTCTTCAACTTCCTGGCCGCACCAGAGCAGGATTCGAAGCCCCACCAATGGATGAGGAACTCATTGCATTTCTTGACCAAATGGAATATCAGTGGGAACACAAACTCCGCACTGAGATCCCTGACAAGAAACTCACCAAAGTTCTCAAGGCTAAGATGCCCTCTGAACTGAATTATATCTTCACTAACATCATTCAACGCATGAGCTGCAAGACGGGTTCATTGGATCAAGCAAGCAAAACTCACACCCAAATGGGATACTCAGTGATTGCTGGTAGAAAAATCGACTACGTCACAATCATTTTTGATGACCTGCTAGCAAAAGTTGAGAAATCTGACAGGGACGTCAAAATTCCCTTTGTTCGATTCGTTTATGCAATCCTTCAGTTCTTTTTGAAGGACAACTATCCAAAGGAGAGTAGCCTCAATTTCTCCACTGTCGGACCCAAGATCCTTGAAGTCCTCCCTGCCACAAATGAGGTAAGTCTTCGTACTCTACGCTCACTTCTCACCCCAACTTCTTCTTCTTCTGTAGTTGCGTCAACGGTTGCTTCGTTGACTAACCCTGCTACTACCACCTCTTCCAAACGACCTTCAACATTCCAAATTGGCTCCTCTAAAAAGGCCAGAAAGAATGTAGAGCAAACCCCTCAACTATCGACACCCGGGGACGTCTCTCAATAGACCACCCTCCATAATTTCGTGATTAGCTCCATCACTACTGCACCCCTAGCAACCATTTCATTGGACACCACCACTGCCCCAATAATGGCTACACCTCCTCCTCCTTCTACTTCAATCTCTCCCAGCATTGCTAATCTACGAGTCTTCCCAACTTCAACCATTGGACCTGATGGCCTCCCTCTCAGAGGTTTTACCCAAACAACACAACCATCCTCTTCCTTTGAAAGGGGCATGGCCTTTTGTTGGTCCCGGAGGTGCTTAACAAGTTTGTAGAAGAGGGGGGGTTGAATACAAACACATAATTTAAGGTTTAATAAATTTTTTATTGATAAATCAAATACAATTTACAAGTTTATTGCGGAATAAGATTAAGACAGACTCAATCTAAACAAACTTAAGAAACACTAAGATGGTTGCACAAGAATATAGAGAATGGGAGATTAGAGAGTATAGAAAACAAGGGTTTCTATGAAGGTTCAAGAATAGAGCACACACTCAGATGGAGAGGTGATCTTTCTATTTATACCCTATGCATTAAATGCATGGCAGGGCACTTTACACGTGTCCTTCATTGATTGGCTGAGAGAGTCTGATTTTGGAAGACATGCTTTCAGCCGTATCATGAACAGTGTAGTTGACAGAGTTGTTGTACGAATTATGGAAGAGGTATGTCCGTTCTGACACATCGTACTGGTTGTGCAAGGTAAGACAAAAGGAGACTTGAGGTATAAGCTTCATGATCGTTTGATCGCTGAATATCTCTTCCTTCAGAGGTACAAAGAAGTTCAGCTATCGCTAAAGCTTTTCCTCAGGTTCCTTCGCGTATAAGTAGAGTCATCTTTGCTTCATCGATATCCGCATCAGGTCACTAGTAGACTTGTCTTTGTTCAGCAGCTTTGTCTTCGATTCAGCTATGAACATCTGTTGACGTGAGACTTGTCTTCAGGGATTACGTTACTGTTTACATCAGAAACTATCAGCGATAACTGAACAGACTCAGTCTGATCACTGATAGTGAAACACTAATACATATAAATGCTTACAAGAAAAACTATCAGCGATAACTGAACAGACTAAGTCTGATCGCTGATGGTGAAACACTAATACAAATTAAACGTAATTTTCACTAAGTATAAAAGAGGGTCATTATCAAATCACTGAGAGAGTTTGGAGAGGAAGATGAGGAAGAAAAAGAACTCGACCTCGAAGGTCGAGATTCAGAATATAACGTCCCTAATGATGATGACGATGAGGACCCATCCTCATGGATCTCTGCATCAACCATCGCTCCAGCCCTAGCGATGAAGGGCGTTATAATAAAAGAAGCAAGGGAGAGACAACAAAACAAAGCCCCAGATTCCTCCACCCAAGGAAAGCAAAAGGGTGTTGTTGTTGAAGGGAATCTGAGAATTCTGTCAACTTCTGAGGGGGAGCTACCTTCTCAGGTATGTCTCTCTTTGATTCCTTTATCTCTCTTCTCTCACCGAACACCCCTGTCCTTCTAAACCTTAAACTCTCTCTTTCACCCCTGTCCTTCTAAACCTTAAACTATCTCCTTCCTCAAACATACATTAACTCCTTTGTTTTTTCTCAGATAATTCTCTCCCCTGCTTAAGGAAGATTCTTTGCAAATAATCCCAACTGATCAAGCTGAAGACAAAACAATCCCAGTTTCTATTATAGATACTGATGACGAAGAAGATGAAGAAAATGAATCCCTGAGTCATCCAACAAGACAATATCAACCTCTCAAACAGTCAGTGGATGATACTAAGACACGTTCAAAGATGATCTCACAACTGGAAAATTTACGGCTGAGGATCCCTCCTCATATCTCTACTAAAGAACTTTGTATATATCATTACACCTTAAGAAATTGAAGAGTCTGTCAAGATTGAACAACAAATAGCTGAATGCCAAAGAGATGTTTCTCTAGCTCTCGAAGTACATTCAACCCTGTTCAAAGACAAAAACCTAAAAGAAAATTCGGTAAAGGTGCAAGTTGCTCTTCTGAAAGAGATAGAGGAGACAAACAGACAAGAAAAATATATCAGTGATCAGGATCTATCCTGGTGCAAACGAAGGCTTGATCATCGATCAGATCCAAAGAATATTTCATCTGTAACAGTCACTGGGAAAAGAAATAAGAACGAAGTCTCTATAACTTTAGAGATTTTCAGAGAGGATGGACTTTTCAAAGCAATGTATCTGTCCAGATTGGAAAGTCTTGGTTACTATGAGTGGTTAGAATTCAGAGAAGCACTAAAGAAATGTAGATCAACATACAAAGGACATGTTGAGGAAACTCTTGAAGCTCTCATCAACAGGGTCGTTGCAAAGATGAATGTGCCCTCTTTTCTTCCACAACATCCAAGAACTATCAGACGAAAACATGCCTCCTTATCTGAAAATGATGCTCCTATCAGAGATCAAATTATCCAGAGATGCTTTGTTCGGACCTCCTCCCGATCTCTCAGTTCTTAATCTATCACTGCCCTCAGACGGACCATAAATTGTAGGACAAGTAATAAAGAATCCTTATGGGTTATTCTTCAGAGACTATGACGAAATCCTTAGATTTCAAAGAGTTTTAGAGATTCATATATTCCCTCTCGGACATCTACAGGATCTTCTCTTCTTATGATGTGACTACTCCATTTCAGCTACCCCTATCAATTATCAAAGCTCTTATTCGAAAGGAAGTAGCCGATCGAAGACAGAGGGAAGAAAAGGTACCTGATTACATGTTCACCGTAGAAGAATCACCTGTCAATGAAGAACCCACGTAGCTGATAGATTTCCTTTCATATCTTATAATCTATTAGTTAGACTTGTAGTAGTATAGGACTTCATTTATACTTATAATTTTCACTACTTTGTAATCTCTACCTACAAATTAATGTGAATTTCAGTGAAGTACTCTACACCATCAGTACTGTAAAATATCCCTCAAAATAGTATTTGTGACACATATGTTATTAGTCTGATGATCCTTATATTTTGATTTAAAGTAATTTTCTTCATATTACTTTGTCATCATCAAATAGGGGGAGATTGTTGATCCAAGTTCTCTCATAGATTTGATAATGACCCTTTAAAATACTTAGTGAAAATTACGTTTAACATATATATTTATTAGTGTTTCATCAATAGCGAGTACATACTGAGTATGTTTAGTATCGCTGATAGTGTTTCTTTAATCAGTTAGACGTAATCCCTGAAGATAAGTTTCGTTATAAAGATGTTCACCGCTGAATCAAAGACAAAGCTGCTGAACATATGACAAGTCTACTCATGATCTGATGCGGACATCAGTGAACCCAAGACAAGTCTACAAACATGCGAAGAAATCTGCAGAAAAGATAATCAATCACTAAACTTCCTTTGAACTCACTGAAGAAAGAGATATTCAGCGATTGATGATCACAAAGCTTACGCTACAAGTTTCTTTTATTCTATCCTTGCAATCAAAGTACAAACTGTTAGAAGAGATATACCTCTGCAACAGGCTGTACAACAAATTCTGAAACTACATTGTTCACCTCTGCCAAAAAGGATGTCTCCTAAAAGTCAAAGGCATGCAACAAATCAAATGGTGACACATGTAAAGTATCCTGCCATGCTTTCAGATGCATTGGGTATAAATAGAAAGGTTGAGACTCTTTCTCTATATAGAGAAAGACACAGATAGAGACTTCTATCCTCTTTCTAAGAAGACAAATATAGAAACCCTTGATTTCTATATCTCCAAACCTTCCTTCCCTATTTCTTAGTGCAAACATCTGTGTGATTTCTTAAGTTTGTTTAGATTAGGTTCTGCTTAATCTTATTCCGCAACAAGCTGTAAATTATGATTTGATTTATCAATAAACAATATATTAGATTACATATTTGTGTTTGTATTCACCCCCCCCCCCTTCTACAAACTTGTTAAGCACCTTCGGGACCAACACATACAAAACTAAAAAGTGAAAATATGTTCTGTTTGTATTCTACCCACCCTTCTACAAACAATTTATAGGGCTGTTTTTTTTAAATACCTCTTAATGGCTCTTAAGTCTGAATCGTTCAGACCTTTTGAGATTTAGACTGTTTGTTTTTTCTAGTTTTTGAAACCTCTTAACTCTTAAATACATCTGAAATAAGAAAAGTGGTGACCTAACTTCTTAAAATCTCTTATTGCCGCATCATTTCATATGCTCTCCTTTTTCTCAAGACACCTCCATACGTTACAAAAACAAACAGTCTTATTGATTCAGATTTCAGACCTCAACACCACCTCTTATTAATCAGAAATGAAATAAGACTTCGAACTCTTAAAAAACAAATGCCACCTATGTGTTAGTCATTACCATCCCATGAACAACAAGTGGTATCAAAATAGTTTATTTGATTTCATAAACAAGATCTATAATGATTTCCACGATTAATGATAATGGCTCATTATCTAAACCTCCTAGTTTCAAAAAAGAAAACTTTTCTCCGTGGAAAAACGGAATGATTTTATTCCTTAAAAGAGTTGATACTCAAATCCCAAATGTTCTAAAAAATGGTCCATAAGTACCCACCATCTTTCTACCTGGTGATCGTGATAAAAATGACGAAGTTATCGGTCCAGGAAGACAAATCATCAAAACTCCATATTTGGGGACAGATGATGATAAGAAACAAGTTGCAGCTGGTACCAAGGATAGAATCGTAATGTCTTTACCTGATGATGTTTATCACTCTATTATGAATTTTAGTTCTGCAAGAGATATGTGGAACACTCTCACTGTTTTGTATAAAGGTACCCCTGAAGTAAATTACAACAAAAAAATAAACCTTATCAAACATTACGAACTGATTGTCTACAATAAAAAAGAATCTCTCACAGATGTATACAACGTGTTCAATTCTCTCTTAAATGATTTTAAAGTGCATGAGAAGAATTTTTTATAATGCTGAGATACTGTGAAAATTTATGGATTGTAGACTCTTGGGAAAATATAACCGTGTGTTTGAAAACGTCTAAGGATCTTCATCATATATCTCTTACTGGTTATATGGAACCTTATACAACTATGAGCAAGATTTTCTTACACATTATTGCCACCTCAACAACTTAAAAACCTTTATATAACTCCACTATGTGAAAAACTCAACCAAGTTTTTTCATTACTTTTTTAAACTATTTAGGGTCCCACAATTTTAACTTTATATCATTTTTATTCTTATTTATAAAAATAAATCTATACTACCTTAATATGCATTTACACCAAATGTCTTAATTACAAATCTTAAAGCACAAAATACTACCAATTTAAGCATGAAATTCAAAAATCTCTTAAAAACAACTTTTGAAGCATAGTGTACAAGTCTTTTATGCAAGAATTTTAAAGTACAATCCAGCCCATGCTTTCTGGACTCCCCTTCTTCCTTTCATGTCACGTCTCAGACACCATACCATGTTGGAAGACTTCATACGAGTTCTTCCTTCACGTCTCTTCTTCACCTCTCACGTCTCAAAATCATAAATGTATTCTACCTACTACTTGTTGCCTCCCAATTTCAAAATCTAAACCCTAGGGCGATCTTTCTATCGTATGCCCCAAGAAACGACTATTCCCTCTCCCACTCCTTGCCTTGATAAGTGATAAATTGAAATCTGTGTTTGGTTTTGTAATCTCGATGATTGCTTCCCCAAAGCTCGGCCAAGTCGATTGCTTCTTTGTTTTTGCCTCATTATGTATCGATTCCTTATGGTTTCTTTGTCTAATTCATTATGGAATTAGGTTTACTTCGCTCGATTGTTTCTCTTTCAAGGTAAGCTTCAATCTAGCTGTATTGATCGGCCATTGCTTCTAATTGCTTGATTGATTTATGGTTTTTTATCGAGTTTAACCCTAACAGGGTCTATTGATTGTTTTTTTCATTGGTTTGTTTCTTTGTTTTTGCTTCATTCTGTATTGATTCTGCCTAAGGTTTGTATCACCAATTCATTCCACTGGTTTGCGTTCACTCCTGGTTTTGGTTTATTTTGTTTCTTTATGGTTTTTGATGACTACAACATATCTACTTTGCTTTCTTTTGGATGGATGATGAAAATGTAATTCCATATTGTAGTTGGGTATTTTTTTTAAATCCAAAGACATTATTTCTAACAGGTTGTTATTCATACGTTGCTCATTTTTATCCATGATATAAATGCTTGTGTCTTTGTCTTCAATTCTGTTATTCTCTTTTTATGTCATAGGATTATCTGGGTTTTTGACATTACAGGTGGCTCGTGAATCATCTTATGGTACTACAACCTTCCGTATCAAGCAGTTTGATGTTTCAATATTATAATTAAAATGATTGCAGATTCATGGGCTTTTGAACTGATTGCATTGCAAGCTCAAATACCTTAACGTACTACAACACTTGTGTTTTTCTTATATGCTTGAAACTAACATCGGGTTTGGTTTGGTAGAACCAACCATGAAATAAGCAATGGTGATGTTGTAGATCTCGTTTAGGAGTAAAAAGGTTATACAATACTATACTTGTTGGATTATGCTAAGTTAATTTATATGTTTCAATATTCATGTCTGATAACATCTGGTAATGCACTACATGTAAATGATGCGAGGCGAGTTAGAGTATCATTATACTCGAACTCGAAACTCGATTATCAAGCTCGAACTCGACTCGAAAACTCGCGAGTATTGAAAATACAAACTCGACTCAAACTCGAAACTCGATTACCAAGTTCAAACTCGACTCAAAAACTCGCGAGTACTAAAAATACAAACTCGACTCGAACTAACCAATTTCCAAACTCGAACTCAAACTCGTTTTAAGCTCGAACAAAGCTCAAAAACTCGAATCAAGATCGAACTCGAGCTCGAAAACTCGGATCAAGCTCAAAAACTCAAATCAGGCTCGAACCCGTTTAATGTGTAAAAGAACTCAAGGTGAACCCATTTTCAAAGGGTACTCCTATTAAAACAATTACATAGGCTCAAGCCCTAAGACTTAAGCCATTTAGCAAAAGCAAATAATGTAAAAACAAGGTAGGGGAATGGTCTATATAAAATGGAGTTCAAAGCATTGAGTTCTATATCCCACCAATGTGGGATGGATTAGACAAAATCTCAAGAGTTCACCCATATCTTTTACACCATCATTTTTCAAAAAAAAATCAAAAAACTTATTATTGTTATTATTATTGTCATTGTCATCGTCATCAATTAAATTAAAATATTATTCCTAATTATTATTATTATTATTATTATTATGCTTATCGAGTATCTCACGAGCTTATCGAGTCGAGTATCAAGTCGCTCGACTCGACTCGTTAGTATATCGAGTCGAGCTCGAGTCAAGCCTATTCGAGTCGAGTGTTGATACATATTCTCCTCTTTAATATTATCTTTTTTTCTTTTTTTCTTTTCCGTTAAACACATGTACAATGTTGCTTTCTACTGTTTACTCTGAATGGTTTTTACAGTTTACATTGATTTTACCGTTTACTCTGAATGTTTTTTACATTTTTTTATAACTGAATATAATGAAGTTGTACTTACCTTTTACAAACAAGAAACCATCGCTCTATTTATTCCATCTTCATGGTAGGGTGCATGTTTCTCAGTGTGGTTTCATTTCCTATTTCTATTTGCTTGATTTCCATGATCTTAGTTTTTTGTTTTATAACTTCATTTTGTTAAGGCTAGATTTATAGTTAAATACATTGGAAGATGAGAATATTACCATTGTGTCCTCAGTATAATGTCTGCAAATGCTTGTTTTTTAGCTACCTTAAATTTGTTGGTTTTGACGATAGATGTCCTGGGTGAATATTCGAGAAGTGACATTGAGTGCTTGTATGCATGAACAATTGAACTTAGTATATAACTGAATTTTGATTTATTGCAGATGTCAAAAACGAGTGAGAGAGCAGTTCTTGGGGAAAGCTTATCGTGCAGAAGAAGAGAGCCTCACTTAATGATTTCGATTCGTTCAAGATCATGTTGGCAAAGATAACGGTAATTGAACCTTCTTTTTATTGTTTTAGTGACTCTTTACTAGCTCATGAATTTGTTTGAATGTTTTTGTTGAATTCTTTTTCTTGTATTTTGTAAATCTACAGATGTAGAGGTTTTTCATTAGATGGTGCTATACTCCCATTGTAAGACATTTTCACTTTGAAGTAGTGATTTATTGAGGTATTGATTGTATGTGTGTTGTAAAATGTCTTACAATTCAAGCCTATAAGTAGGTTTAGAGTTCTAGACATTGAACCAATTAGGAGTTAGGACCAGGACCTGCAATTATTTGCATGTCTAGTTTGTTTTGGTTAATGGTCATTTGAGACAGGGTGTGGTCAATGAACTGTTTGGGCTGGTTGGGCAAATAGCCGAGTGTAAAACTACAAATGGAGTGCCTTGGAACTCTTGTTTTATGCATCTCTATTTTTTTCACTTGTTGTTTTTGTTTGTTTCTATATCAGAGGATGTTTTTAGTTTGGGCTCATTGTGGGCGTTGATCTTGTAGAAAGCTGGAGTTGCAATGCAAGAGCTAGCTAAGGTTAAAAGGAAACTTCAACTTAATATCTACATTTTGTTCGACTATTAATAAAAGACTTTTTATTGAGAAAACCTATTTTGGCAGGTTTTGAACTTCTGTTTTTGTTAAACTGCTCTTTGCTTGGTAATCATTCATTGACATTTTTCTTGTGAAATCAGGAAGCTTAATCCTAACTTGGTGTCATTTTGTATATCCAACAACCTAACACAAAATATTACATTTTTAAATGGAACAAGTGGTAGTGTTAAAACAAATATATGTCAATGGTTGTGATTTGAATTTGTATCTTCGGGGTCATTTACCAAACGCTTACCCGGGTTAATTTAACACTATTATTTACTTACCGGGTAAATCAAAACGGCATTGTATGTTACATTTTACCCGCTAAGTGCTAACCGTGGTAAGAGTAGTCGCCCTTACTTACCTGGTAAGACTCTAGGTCCTTGGCTCGCTCTTACCGGGTAAGCAGGTAAGCGTTTGGTTAACGGCTCCTTAGTTACCACATCATTTGAATCGGGCATACAGAGAAAGTTGTTTTTGAACATTTGTTTATGATTGAGTTCATTCAGTTGTGGGTATTCGAGTCAAGTTTCTGACATATGTCACCATCCTCACCTACCTTATTGTATGACATTTTCGGCCACTAAAATGAACTGTTGGTAAGTATCTCTTAGCTGCTGGAAAACATAAATAAACAAACATTAATGGACGTAAATGAACGAACGAGCTCATTGTTCATGTTCATTCATTTAACTAAACGAAAAAAAAATGTATTCATGTTCGATCAATTCTTAAGTAAACGAAATTCTTCCAAACGGTTCGCCAGACGTTTGGTTCATTTACAACCCTAGCATTGCTAAATGCTAACCAAATAACCTCTTGGATCGCTAAACCTTTGTATATTCTTAGTAGTGTTTGTCGTACTTCATTTTACAATTTTATGTAAGCTACTAAACCACCCAACCCGCCATAACCCGTAAGGGTTGGGTTGGGTTATACTTTTGAATGGGTTGGGTTTTTCCAAACCGCCATAATTGGGTTGGGTTGTAAAAATGTCCCAAACCGCCGAACTTAACCCGCGTACACCCCTAGATAAGAGTTTGGTAAAATGTTACTATGATCCGAACTTGTACATTCATGGATCCATGTTAACCACGATTTCTTTTATTATATCATGTACATATCCTTTATACCATGAAAAACTCTTTAACCACAAGTAAAATTGCATCCCGTCGCATTGCAAGGGTACACAACTTGTACATTAAAATTCATACAAATATTTCAAATTTGAGATATTATTTTAAAAATATAAAAATATAATTACTTTCATTATGTATTTATTTATATTATTTATTTAATAATTATATTTAAATAGGATTACTTTAAATATATTAATAAATACAACTTTTATAAAATTCTATAAAGTTAAAACTGATTAAATACGAAAAACCTACGAAAGGGCAGGTTGTGCAGTTACGACTTATGACGAAAAACCTCACGAAAAACCTCAAGTAAAAAACCTCTCCATTATGTGAAAAACCTCAAGTAAAAAACCTCTCCACTATGTGAAAAACCTCAAAAGGAGGTTTTTGTTTTTTGAAAAACCTGTAAAAAAACCTTCCAAAAACCTCCTAATAACCACACTGTGGATGCTCTTAGTAACTCCCTATCCTAAGTTGCTTTGAGTTTTAATAAAGCTGTGAGAAAAAATGGTTTCCAAAGAAGATCAAAAGGAAGATTCATGAAAAGAGCATCTTTCTAGAATCAAAAAAATGAACTTTGCTGACTTCGATGACTTAGGGGTCGTTTACCCAAATGCTTACTCGGTAAAGGCTTACGGTGAGAACATACACTATTATTAGCCTTATTGGGTAAGATTCTAGTCGATCGAAACAACATCATGTGCAATAATGAATCCGGTAAGTGCTAACCGGGTAAGAGTCATCACCCTCACTTACCGGGTAAGACTGTCGGTCTTTGTCATGGCTCTTACCGAGAAAGATTCTACGTCCTTGCCATGTACATTCGGTAAGGTAATTGACCCGGTAAGCACTTACCGGGTAAGCACTTACCGGGTAAGCGTTCTGTAAACGGCCCCTTAGTTGCTTCGAGTTTTAATATAGAAAATATGAACTTTGATGACTGGTTCTTAGAAAGTTGCTTCAAGTTTTTAATATAGAAAAGATGAACTTTGATGACTGGTTCTTAGAAGTCAACTTTGAGAATATGTTCAAATTGGCTCATAAGATTATAGACCCCTTGATTATGTTCACACAACATTTCTTAAAGGGTCTACAACTCACAAATATATTCCTTATTTCTGAAGAAGAAAGCTCAAACTCATGTTGTTGTGTACTCAAACCTAAAAAATGTTAAGCTAAAAAAATGTGAAGATCAAAACTTTTCAGTCTAATGAATATCCTCAGTTTGATGTGATTAGAGAAGTTCAAAAGAATTATATATATATATATATATATATATATATATAGTGTTTGGTTCATTTGAGAAATGGTAAATATATGAGAAATAGAGAAGTAATCCTAGCTATTCATATGGTCAAGATCGGATTTGACTAGTCAAATATTGCGGCTTTGACCGATCAAAAGTTGCGGCTTTGACTGGTCAAAAGTTGCGGCTATCCCAAAAATAGAAGGACAATTTCGTAAATTTTACAAAACACACGGGCTGTGTTCATATATGAACATGTATAATTCACATATGAACTATATGTTCATATATGAACCAGTGCAATTCACAACTGAACTCTTTTAACTGATTCATATATGAACCTTTGTGATTCATATATGAATCAGTTGAACTAACTGACAGATTCATATATGAATCTGTATGAATCACAAATATTCATATATGAATCTGTATGAATCATAAAAATTAATATATGAATCAGTTGAACTAATTAACAGATTCATATATGAATCTTTGTGATTCATACAGATTCATATATGAACTCATCCCGTGTATTTTACGAAATTACCCATCTACCTTCTATAGACCACACAAGGAATTATCCGGTGCTTCGCGGTCAAAGCCGCAAATGTTGACCAGATGAATGGCTAAGATTACTTCTCTATTTCTCATATATTTACCATTTCTCAAATGAACCTCTCCCTATATATATATATATATTCTCTAAAGAAAAATTCCCAAATCTGAACAGATTTTATCTTTGGGATTTAAGAAGCTTGTTGTTACCCATTGAGGAAACGCATATAAGATTCAGAAGAGCATTGTTGGCAGTTAGATTTGCTATGACCAGAGTGGTAAGATATGCAGTCTATATTGATTTTCAGAGAGTAAATTTGACTACACCTATGAGAAGCTTTGAAAAGATTGAAAATGCTAAGATTGGGTATGTGGTAACTATTCCTGAAGATGGCTTGGTCTTAAAATCTTTAAATTTTATTAATAGAAAATATTACAAACGATTACAATAAAAGAAAATGTTTAACTAATTCATCTTCAATAGATTTGAAGATGAAGAACTCTAAAATGTTGAGAGGAAAAATTAAAGTAAACTCAAATTGTAAAAATGAGATAATGACTGCGTTAGGTTTTCTTCCAGCCAAAGAAGTCTTTATATATTTTCCATATTTTGTAAAACAGTCCTTCTCTTAATTTTCTGAATATTGCACCACTACCACTATAGACTCAAGATATTCCAGTCCATCCCCTTAACTTCCTGAAATTAAACCATTCACACTTAATTAAACATGATGACAAGATTGGTAAGAATTAACATACATTTTAACACCCTCCCTCAATCTTGACATATAAACATATCTAACATGTTTAATTTAGATATGAGATAGTTGTGTTGATTAACCCCAAGAGATTTAGTAAATATATCTGCAGGATTTTCTGTAGATAAAACCTTTTCTGTTTTTAATAAACCAGAAACAATTTTATCTCTTACTTGATGAATATCTATCTCAATGTATTTAGTTCTCTCATGAAATACTGGGTTATTAGCAATTTGTATTGATGATTTGTTATCACAGTTTAAACTTACAGGAAGTAAATTTACTAATTTTAAATCAGCCAAAATACTAAGTACCCATAATATTTCACAGAGGGCAGATGCCATGGCTCTATATTCAGACTCAGCTGAAGAACGAGAAACAGTTGCCTGTTTCTTACTTCTCCATGACACCATGCAATTTCCCAAAAATAAAAAATAACCAATGATAGACCTCCTAGTTGATAAGCACTTACCCCAATAAGCATCAACAAATGCAGACAACTTGAAATCAGAACTAGAACAAATAGAAAAATTTACACCTTTACCAGGAGAGGCCTTTAAGTAACGTAAGACACGAAGAGCTAATTTTAGGTGAGACTGATGGGGTGAGTGCATGAGCTGGCTTAAGCACTGAACAGCAAAGGAGATATCAGGTCTAGTAGCTAACAAATAAATGAGTCTACCAACTAATTTATGATATCCCATAAAATATTTTAAAGGAGGATCCTTATCAACAGATCTTGCATGATCTGTAACAATCAAGTTCATGTCCATTGGGGTAGTAATTGGTTTACAACCCAAATATCCAAAATCATTAAGAAGTTCAAGACAATATTTTCTTTGTGACATGCATATGCCCTTTTCGTTCTCTAATATTTCAATTCTCAAAAAGAATTTTAACAAACCAAGATCTTTTATTTTGAAACTTGATTGCAAATAGTCTTTAACTTTCTGAATTTCATAATCACAATTTCCAGTAACAACTATATCATCAACATAAACAAGAAGAATAATAAAAATATTACCTTTACTTTTAGTGAATAATGAATAGTCACTAGAACTTTGATTGAAACCACAACCTAAAAGACAGTTTGACAATTTTTCATACCATTGCCGAGGAGCTTGTTTTAATCCGTAGAGGGATTTAACAAGTTTACAGACACGACTATCATTAGGTGAAAAATATCCAGGAGGTAAACACATATATACATCTTCAACTAAGTCACCATACAAGAAGGCATTATTAACATCTAATTGATACAAAGGCCAGTGATGTTGAACTGCTAAGGCAATAACACACCTTACAGTAACCATTTTAACTACGGGTGAAAACGTTTCCTCATAATCTAAATGTTCTCGTTGACTGTAACCTTTTGCTACAAGACGAGCCTTATAACGTTCAATTTCACCAGTGGACTTATATTTAATTTTATAAATCCATTTACATCCTATGGGTTTTCTACCATAAGGTAATTCAGTCAAGATCCAAGTACCATTTCTATACAAAGCTTCCATTTCCTCATTCATGGCATCAACCCATTTCTGATCCTTACTAGCTTCAAAGAAGCTATTTGGTTTAAAAGACTTATTCAAAGATGAAGTGAAACAAATATTATTAGCACTAAGAAAAGAATAATTTACTACTCTTTCTATACCATACTTAACTTTGCCCTCAACAACATAACCATCAAAACGTTTTGTTAAATTTGAAGAACGACTTGATTTTCGAACAGAGTAAACATGTTGATTATAGTTGTTTCCCTCAGAAGGGGACCCCAAATGTTCATCATTAATATATTCATCATCTTGTCGAACACTTAATCTAGGAAAATTAGAATCACACGACTCACTGGCAACCTCAGTACTACCAGGATCATTTGATCCGGCAGCCCTGTTTGAAGAATCACATGCAGTACTACCAGGGTCCAAGGACCCGGTAGCTCTGACTTGACTACCAGTATTATCATGGTTGCTAGAATCATTTGAGGGACTTGGAACATTTACATTTGAAAGGTTCTCCCTATTTTCATTATTGGGCATGCCAGAAGTTAAACCATCAGATTGTAAAAAACAGAATCAAAGAAATTCAAGGAATTTAAATCACTAAGATTATTGAAAGACTGATTTGAACTCATCTTAAAAGGAAATATGGTTTCGTAAAACTTAACATCCCTAGAACAATTATTTGTTTTGAATCCAAGCTATAGAGTCTATAGCCCTTTTTTGAATTTGAATATCCCAACATAACGCATTTTCTGACCTTGAAGAAAACTTATCAGTAACATTAAGTTTTACGGCAAAACATAAACAACCGAAATTTCTATGATGAGTCAAAACAGGAGCAAATCCAAAAACTAACTCATAAGGATATTTTCCATTTAAAACAGAAAAAGGAGTACGATTAATAAGATAAGTAGCTGTTAAGATACACTCGTTCCACATATTTAAAGGAAGATTTCCTTGAAACATTAAAGCACGAACTACATTTAAAAGATATCTTTGTTTACGTTCAACCACCCCATTTTGTTGTGGTGTGTAAACATTAGTAGTTTGATGTAAAATACCTTTAGCCTTAAAGAACTCACCTAATCTATTATTTATGAATTCAGTACCATTATCACTGTGAAATTTTTTTACATGTTTCCCAAACTGAGTAAGCAGCAAACTGTGAAAAGCACAAATATTATCAAACACTTCATCTTTGGTTTTCAACAGGTAAACCCAAACAGATCTAGTGTAGTCATCAACTATGGTCAAAAAATACTTATGTCCATCTCTACTAGGAACCCGATAAGGTCCCCAGAGATCCAAATGAACTAATTCCCCTATAACCCGAGAAGTATGATTACTCATGTTAAATTTATCTCGGGTTTGTTTAGCTTGATGACAAATATCACAAGGAAAAGAATCATGTTCATTTTCAAGATTAAGAGTTCCTTTTAGAACTCCTAGCACTTGGTCAGTTGGATGTCCCAGCCGACTGTACCACAACAATCGTGAAACACAACAAGTAATAGACAAATTTGCTCTATTAACACCTTGAAAACCAGATTGATCAAAAAAATAGAGACCGCCTTCCTCACTACCAGTCCCCACAATTCTCTTTGGAAGAGAACCTTGAAGAAGATAACATTTACATTCATCAAATCCAACAAAAAATTTACTATCTCTAGCAATTTTGTGAACAGATAACAAATTAACACGAAAATCAGGAATAACAAGAACATCAAATAACACAACTTTATCATTTAATCTAAAATTTCCAATCTGATTGATTTTAGCTTCATCTCCATTAGGTTGAATTACTTTAAGATTTAAATCTGAAATGTCAATAATATTTTCAAGAAGAGAAGTGAAGCAAGTCATATGTTGATTTGCTCCAGAGTCAATAATCCAACCAGACTAAGAAGTTAAAGAGTTACCTATATTAACAGATAGTATACCTGACATATTGACAGAGATGTTGTTTGTCTGCCTTTGATCAAGAAGAGAAAGAAGCTTATTTATTTGATCTTCTGTTAAAGATGGGGAAACATTCTGGCTACAACCAGAAGTATCCGAAGTACAAGCATTACTTGATGAAGGCCTAAAACCTTGATTAGTTTTAGACTTGGTAAACTGAAAATATTTTGGAAAACCGATCAATTTGTAACATCTTTCTATGGTATGACCATTTAAACCACAATGTTTACAAGAAAGAGGAGATTTCCCCAGTTTTTTCTTGTCATTTGTCACCAAAGAAAGCAGTATGTTGACCTCCCTTAGTATCAAAGGATCTAGTCACACCTCTGTGTGACTCTTCCCTTGATACCAAAGAAAAAGCAGTCTTAACAGACGGCAGAGGATCAATTGTTAAAATGCTACTCCTAACATGCACATAACTATCATCCAGACCCATTAGAAACTGCATAAGTTTTAGTAATTGATTATGTTTAGAGAAATCGTGAGCAGCGTTACAAGTACATGAAGGTAGTTTTATTAAGGCATCAAATTGTTTCCATAGAGCATTCAATTTATGATAGTAATCAGAAACGGGAGCACCGTTTTGAGAAAGAGAATTTATTTTTTGGTGAAGATTAAAAGTAACTGAGCCATCAATTTTGTCATGTGTCTCTTTTAGTTCCATCCAAACCTCAGAAGTCACTCTAGAAAAGACTTGGCTTACAAAAAGACCCTCAAAAATGGAGTTTAATATCCAAGACAAAACCACAGAATTACATCTATCCCATTGTTTGCCCAAAACATCATTTACAACAGATCGAGTAACAGTTCCATCAATGAAACCAAGTTTGTTCTTAGTTTCCAGAGCCAAAATCATAGCACAAGACCAGACTTTATAGTTGTCGGTACCAGTAAGTTTCAGGGTCAAAATTGAAGCACCTGAAGTGTCACTAGGGTGGAGATAAAGCGAATCTCCGAAGTCAAGTTTAGCGATGAGAGATCGTTGATCTGGATCTTTAGAGGTCTCAACTCCAGTCATAGTGACAGAAAGAAAAGATGGAAGAAACAGACAAAACCTGAGAGGCAAAAGGACATGATTCCTTGCCACTCAATAGGTGGTAGGTCAAGCCAACCCCTCAGTTGTCAAAAAAAATACACTCAGAGACAAGGATAAGAAGACTTACAGTGCAACAAGGAGCAGATAGTCGGAACAAACTTACATAGAACAACCTTATATGTAATAGCAGCAGAGAAGATATGGTGAAGATCTGAATCCTTACAACAGATCCAGAGAGTAGTCCACAGATAGATCTCAAGAATAAACTTGAACAAACAAAACGAAGAATGCAAGAATCAAAGAACACTCCAGGAATCATACACAACAACTCAAAACAAAAGGAAGGGAAGAACAGGAATACACTAGACTAAGTCCAAGGACAAGATAATAAACCACAGTTCTATTATAATACACTTCATAAGGGGAAATAGATCTGAACTACAAAGAGAACCAAATCTAAGCAAAAACTTCAAACCAGATTGATAATAAATCTAACTTTAGTCAAACAGAAGATAAAATGCATAAAAGAAACAGTTGACACACGAGATTTTGGACGAGATCTAGCTCAGATCAGATCCAAAATCTATGTAGGTCGAACACACAACAGATCCAAAATCTTTGTTCGTCGAACACACAACATGACATAAACGGAGAAAAAAGAAAAAAAAAGGTGAAATCAAGCCAAGAGAACTCACTAAACAAGATCTACACAGATCAGATCTAGAGAAACAAAGCTTGAACTCAAACGAACACCCTCTCTAAACAAGATCTACACAAATCAGATCTAGAGACGATATGAAAGAGGAATATGAACACAAAAATAGGAAACACTCTCTAGACCAGATCTACATAGATCAAATCTAAATATAGAGTGTTGAAAAGAAAATGAAACCTCGAGATATGGAAAACCTCCAGATACAAAATCATGACACTGATTAGATCTGAAAGTTATATATTCGAACTTGAAAAAAAAGAAGAAGAAAGAGACCTTAGCCATTTGAAGAACATCGTAAGGTCGATTAAAACGAATAACAGATTTAAGATAAAGGTATAGAAGATTTACCGATTCAGTCCCAAAAAAAGACGAAGAAGCATAGATGGCAGATCCAAAGAAAGCTCGATTCAGTCCCAAGAAAGACAAAGAAGAATCGATATCAGCTCTGATACCATCTTAAAATCTTTAAATTTTATTAATAGAAAATATTACAAACGATTACAATTAAAGAAAATGTTTAACTAATTCATCTTCAATAGATTTGAAGATGAAGAACTCTAAAATGTTGAGAAGAAAAATTAAAGTAAACTCAAATTGTAAAAATGAGATAATGACTGCGTTAGGTTTTCTTCCAGCCAAAGAAGTCTTTATATTTTTTCCATATTTTGCAAAACAATCCTTCTCTTAATTTTCTGAATATTGCACCACCACCACTATAGACTCCAGATATTCCAGTACAACCCATTAACTTCCTGAAATTAAACCATTCACACTTAATTAAACATGATGACAAGATTGGTAAGAATTAACATACATTTTAACACTTGGCTTGGTGTACAAGTATAAGAAAAAGAAGTATCTGTTCAGAGCTAGTGAATGTGCAAAGTATAATTCTGGAACTCTGAATTTATTCAAAGATGGTCTAAGCAAAAGCAGAAGAAGAGATCTAGAGACCTGTACCAGAATTGAAGATTCATTAAATGCAAAGTTGAACCTTAGAGAGCTCATCTTGATAATGTGTCTCTTCCAATTTTCCAAGAGTATCTTTGAACACAAAGGGGAGATTGAAAGTCCTACCTTTGATTGATGTTGGTTCAAGATCTAGTGACCAAGCTTGTCATACTTGTAACATCTTCTCTTTTTCTGGCCTAGCTTTTATCTAAGCATTCTTTCCTGTGTCTTGGTTACCATTCTGACTCCCACTTGCTCGTTAGCCAAAGGACTAGGATTTTCTGATGAGCTTATTATATTTTCTATCCTGCAGTGTTTGATTAATCAAACCTCTCTAAATAGTTGTTATGTCCGATAACAATACAGTTAACACTGAGAAACTATAGGGGGTGGATACACAGTTTGAACATAAGCTTTGGAAGATTGAAGATGTAGATTATAAAGTTATAATTTTTCGAGGCAACATATTAGAACTATCTATGCGGAATACAAGTACAAATCTATGCCAAAGGATAAAGATGTAATAAAATTTGATAATAGTAAAGTGAACCAACAAAAAATCATCACTCAATTGAAATCTCAAATGGTTGTTTGACTCAATGTGTGTAGACGGCAATCTCACAATATGTGTTCTTCGTAAGATGCAATATGTGCAATATGTGAAAATTTCATCATTGGTATTTATAGTGGATTTGGATAGGGATGTCGTCGTAGGTTAAGCTCACGCCTTCTTCTTTAAAGATGATGCAACTTGAAATATATTAGAAATATATTTTCACGTGTCTTGAGCTTTGTGATTCATTGGTCATCCTGTCTAGTCTGTTGGCATCTTCTAACCAACTAGAGAAAGTATACCAAGTTTCTGAGGTCTTGTTAACAACCTTCTAAAAAGTGTTAGGTAAAAATTGTGCCTCACAAATGCAAAAACTAGAGAATTGATTTCTAAGGTCCCAAACGAGTAGAAATCCAAGTGCACAATTAACCCAACAACAAATGCGGATAACAATAATCTAGATGTTGCACAATAATTCTCTAATGTATAAAAACAAACCCACAAAATATAGAAAATAATAAATACGTTATTATCTATAATTATAGCAAGTTCAAAACAAATAACACAGTGATTTAACGTGGTTCCACTATCGGTTTTTGATAGTGTACATCCACCAAAGAGAGAGAGCAATAATAATATTACTAACCAAGAAGATTACAAAGTGCTTGTACAAGGATCTTGAGATCCACGATCACCTAACGAAACTTTCCCGAATACCACCGATAATCAAGAACACTCTCAACCTCAAGAATATATTAGGGAGAGTTTTTGGTGGTTATCTAGAGAAAACTCAAGAAAGGTATGATGAAAATGGTTGGAGGGGAAGGGGTATTTATAGGATGGAAGTGGAGGATGACAACCAAGCATATGGAGGATGACATATGGAGGATGACATATGCCAAGTCTTCCAATGTAAAATATGTGGTCCAAATTTGAGTTATGCCAAGTTGGTCCAAGTTTGGCTTTAGTCACATGTAGCATCCAATGTATAATATAATTAAATATTATAACACTCCACCATGATGCATGTGATCCTCGATAGCGAAACGAATCCCAATCCAACCAATACGAGTTCTTCCAACGGTTGATCATAGCAAGTAGATAGCAAAGTAAATTGGCACGAGGTAGCAAAATGCATTCCAACCTTGACGAGCTTCGGCATGGCCATCACGGTCAAAGTTACAAGCAAACAAATAACCTCAAATGCACAATCTACTAAACAAGGTAGAGCATAAGCAAAGCTCTAAGCACTTAACAAAGTAATTCCTTCAAAGATGTCATTTTGTCACCTGTGGTAATATCTTCTCTCTCTCGAGCAAAGTGCCCAACGGCACTAACACAAACGGAGCTGGATCAAGTTTGAGCAATGTTCAAACTTAGATGGCGGTAGCGACTTAGTGAACATATCAGCGGCATTGTCATCTGTCAGGACTTTCTTCAAATAGACAATCTTTTCTTCATGTAATCTTACAATATATGCATCAC
This sequence comes from Arctium minus, assembly GCA_954870635.1. Classification (NCBI taxonomy): domain Eukaryota; kingdom Viridiplantae; phylum Streptophyta; class Magnoliopsida; order Asterales; family Asteraceae; genus Arctium; species Arctium minus. The sequence goes on along the minus strand of OX941080.1, from coordinate 76,771,401 downwards.
GCACATTTATGTGCTTTGTCCGGGAGCTGAAAGCCAAATTAGTTGCCAAATGTATGGCACTCTGATTATCACAGAAAATGGGCACGGAAGGTTGCTCGAAGCCTAAGCCATTCATCAATTCTTTCAAATGGACCGCTTCCTTTGCAGACTCAACCGCCGCAACAAGTTCAGCTTCTGTGGTTGACAATGCAACAATGGACTGTAAACGTGATCTCCAACTGACGGCTGTTCCACCTAAGGTAAACACATAACCAGATGTAGATCTCCAACCAACTCGATCACCTGCATAGTCAGAATCACAAAATCCAACAATTTCACAGTCATTGTGCAAACCAAATATAAGACCATGTGTCTCAGTTCCCTTCAAATATCGGAATGCCGTTTTAACTGTTGTCCAATGTGATCGACCCGGATTCGCGAGAAATCGACTCACCACTCCGACACAATGTGCAAGATCGAGACGAGTACACACCATGGCGTACATGAGACTCCCGACCGCACTAGCATATGGAACTTTTGACATTTCGGCCTTTCCCTTGTCATCCTTTGGACAATCTTCACTAGTAATCTTGATGTGCTTCGGTAGCGGAGTGCTAGACGTCTTGGCACCATCAAGATTGAACCGCTTCAATATCTTTTGGATATACGCCCGTTGTGTCAATCAAAGTGTTCGGGACTTTCTGTCCCGCACGATTTCCATGCCCAAAATCTTCTGCGACGCGCCAAGATCTTTCATTTCAAATTCTGACCTTAACATATCTTTCAGACGTTTGATCTCTGACCGGTCCCTGCAGGCTATAAGCATGTCATCTACATAAAGAAGTAAGTAAGTGAAAACGCCACCACTTTGTCTATGATAGACACAAGCGTCCTTTTCACTTCGCTCAAATCCCAGATTGAGCATGAACAAATCAAACTTCTTATACTACTGACGAGGTGATTGTTTAAGTCCATAAAGGGACTTCTTGAGTTTACATACATATTTTGGCTTGCTTTCGGAAACGAAACCATCAGGTTGCATCATATAGATAGTTTCCTCCAAGTCTCCGTGTAGGAAGGCTGTCTTTACATCTAACTGTTCTAGCTCCAAATAGTGAATAGCCACGATCTCTAAAAGAACACGGATAGATGTATGACGTACAACGGGAGAAAAAATATCATCATACTCGATACCTTTTCGTTGTGCAAAGCCTTTAGCAACGAGACGAGCCTTGTACCGATTGTCATCTTTGACTTTGAAAACCCACTTGCAACCAATAGCATGACTGCCATTCGGCAATGGACATAAGTCCCAAGTGTTGTTCTTCGAGAGAGCTTCCATCTCTTCTTGCATGGCTCCAAGGCATTTCGAACTGTGGGTCGAGGCCAACGCCTCCTTTATATCAAACGGCTCATCTTGCCCTACATGCAAAGCAAACTCTAGCTGATCTGTAAAACTCATGTTAGCAAAATCCTAATCTCCATACCTGTTAGGCGGACGAATAGTTCTTTGACTATGCCTGGTAGGCGCAATAACTGGGATTGTATCGTCATCGTCTCCACCATCATTCAGAATCTCTTCTTCAGAATCACTAGTAGAAGTCACTGGCGGAATGACTTCTTCAACATTAACGGGTGATTCTGAGCTAATATCAAGAGTGGATGAACTAGGAATACAAGGACTGTCTACTGTCTCCACATCATCGGCAGTAGGAGCAACAGTAGTAGTGACTTCCGGATCTTTAGAGTACTGAGGATCCTGTGACTTCAACAGGACTAATTCATCAAATTTGACATGTCGATAATGAATCACTTTACGAGTCAAGGGGTTCCAGATTCGGTAACCCTTGATACTATCTGTATAGCCGAGCAAGAATCCTTTGGTGGCTTTAGGATTCAACTTGTCCTGCCCTGAAACATGAAAATAAACAGGACAACCAAATACACGTATGTATTTCATACAGATGTTTCTTTTACCATACCAAGCCTCTTCCGGAATCTTTCCCCCGATGGCCGAACAAGGTAACCTATTAATAATGTGCACCGCGGTATAAAGTGTTTCGGCCCAGAAAGATTTGGGGAAGCCCGATGTCGACAACATACAATGGACCTTCTCAACCAAAGTCCTATTCATCCGCTTTGCAACCCCATTAAATTGTGACGGTGGATGCCTTTATGCAAACAAAAGTCTTTGAAGTTACCACTAGTAAATTCTCCACCGTTATCAGATCTCAGCACTTTCAACTTCTTGCCAGTCTCGACCTCTACTCGTGCGAACCAAGTCTTGAACGTATCGAAGACATCTGACTTTAACTTCAACACATACACCCAAAGCTTATGTGAGAAATCATCAATAAACGAAACAAAGTATTTACCTCCACTGAGGGATGGAGTACTCGATGGTCCCCAGACATCTGTATGAACATAATCGAGGATTCCTTTAGTATTGTGTTTTCCAACACCAAAAGAAACACGCGTCTGCTTTCCTTTGGCACATGCCGAACAAAACTCCAGGCTGGCAGGTACGGCGATTTTAATGAGTTTTCGCTTGCGCAAAATCTCCAAGTTCTTCTCGGATGTGTGGCCCAAACGAACATGCCATAAGCGAGCAACATCGAGATTCTGAGAAATATCAGCCATACACGATTCAGAAGAAATAGTTTCGCCAATCAAATGGAAAAGATTATTTTCCGCCCGTTCGCCTTTCATCACAATGATATTCCCTCGGGAGATGCGCAAACTCCCGTCATCAATCCGAATCTTGCAACCCAATTTGGACAGTTGTCCAACAGAGATCAAGGAACGAATCATGGATGGAACAAACTTGACATTATTCAATGTCCGAATACACCCATCGAACATCTTGATCTGCACAGTACCGATACCCTTAGTAACACACGAAGTACTATTTCCCATAAAAATACTTTTACCTTCAACTTTTTCGAAGGTAGAGAAACAGTCCCGGAATGGTGTCATGTGGCAACATGCCCCGGTATCTAACACCCATCGCCTGTCACCTTGCGGTGGTGTAACTGTGGCAGAGAAGGCATTTTGCTCCTCTTCGGCTGCAACAGCTGATGATTCGGCGTTGTCTTTGTCTTTGTTTTTAAGACTCGGACAATCTTTTACCAAATGACCTGGCTTGTGGAAATAGTTACAGTTGCCACGTGTCTTTGATTTCCCACGAGATCCAGGCCGACGGGACTGAGAGCGCCCACGATTTCTTCCTCTTGAAGACTGCTGATCGTCTCGGCCTCTGTCAGCAAATAGGCCTTGACTGCAATTGTTCTCCCTGGGATTGTTACCGATCCTCATTTGAATTCTTTGATCTTCAGAAATCATTCCTGTTTTCACATCAGACAAAGAAAGAGTTTCTCTTCCATAAATAAAACTGTTAGTGAATTGAGAATATTTCTCGAGAAGTGAATACAACAGGATCATAGCAAGTGCTTCTTCATCTTTAGCAAGAAGCGCATCCGTTGCCTTCAACTTCATAATGATATCTTCAAATTCGGTCATGTGAGCTTTAATGGTTGTGCCTTCCTTCATTTTGAAGAAGAGACACGACCGCATCAGTAACAATCTGTTGGTCAAAGTTTTCTTGAGATATAAATTCTCAAGCTTGCTCCAAATACCTGCAGCTGTCTTTTCAGACACAATCTCAGATATAACATTTTCTCCCATAGTCATCTGCAAAGTAGTAAATGCCCATGCTTCCATTTCTTTAGCTTTAAGGTCAGACATATTAGGGTCTAATTCGTCTTTAGCAAATACTACGGGATGGACTCCATTTTTTCTAAGTGTAGCAGATGTTGTGAACTGCCATTTACCAAAGTCACCGTCCCCATTCCAAGTCTGTATATGAATCCCAGCCCCGGACAAATTAAATGTACCTTCTTGGTACGGTTTTTGGGACTGGTTTGAGGAACCGACACCAAATGGATTTTCTACGTCAGCCATAGAGAAAAAAATGTGCAAACTGGTTTATGTATATTTTCTACACAAACCCAAATCTAGATCCGAAAGCTCTGATACCAATTGTTAGGTAAAAATTGTGCCTCAAAAATGCAAAAACTAGTGAATTGATTTATAAGGTCCCAAACGAGTAGAAATCCAAGTGCACAATTAACCCAACAACAAATGCGAATAACAATAATCTAGATGTTGCACAATAATTCTCTAACGTAGAAAAATAAACCCACGAAATATAGATAATAATAAATACGTTATTATCTATAATTATAGCAAGTTCAAAACAAATAACACCGTGATTTAACGTGGTTCCACTATCGGTTTTGATAATGTACATCCACCAAAGTGAGAGAGAGCAAGAATATTATTACAAACCAAGGAGATTACAAAGTGTTTGTACATGGATCTTGAGATCCACGATCACCTAACGAAACTTTCCCGAATACCACCGAATATCAAGAACACTCTCAACCTCAAAAATATATTAGGGAGAGTGTTTGGTGGTTATCTAGAGAAAACTCAAGAAAGGGATGATGAAAATGGTTGGAGGGGAAGTGGTATTTATAGGATGGAAGTGGAGGATGACAACCAAGCATATGGAGGATGACATATGGAGGATGACATATGCCAAGTCTTCCAATGTAAAATATGTGGTCCAAATTTGAGTTATGCTAAGTTGGTCCAAGTTTGGCTTTAGTCACATGTAGCATCCAATGTATAATATAATTAAATATTATAACAAAAAGTCCCTTTGTCATTTAGGAGTCGAGACCATTTCTGATAAACTTGATCATCTACAACGTTAGGGGCCCTTAATATCTTCATTACTAAGCTCTTCAGAAACTTAATCAAGTTTCAGAAGCCGTAGGATCTCATGCTGGTAGGGTTGGCCTTGTATCATTGGAAAAAGCAGAAGAGCATATAACCGTTTGTCTTCTAAACATACCTTCGAAGAGCAGAGGCCTTCTAAACAATACATAATAAAGTTGCGCACATGCCCCACGATATTCTAAGTATAAAACATTTTTTCATCAATCACATCATTCAAATTGGGCTCCATAGTAATATCAAAACCGTAAGTTAATTTTGATGTTTGTTGTGAGGAAAATAAATAGGATAGATGTTTGTTTTAGCATAAGGGAGAAGAGATTCCACCCACCATTAAAATTCTCCTCTGAAGCAAAAGTAAATGTATGAACAAAGAGCTTTTATGTATTTGATTTTACGATCAACATAATCTAAGCATATTCTATTTTATTAAAGAATGATTTATGACAACTTTCGATCATGTAAAGAGAACCCCTTTTGGTGTGATAACCTACTATACACCCCTATGGTATGTGTTATATTTAACTAAATGAAACCCATTCTATTATCAGATAAATCCTTCTACCAATTTCAATTACTCAATATTAATATCAATATTTTATTTTCTACATTTTCTATGCTTTATTTGAACATAAACAGATCCAAAAGGGGGTTCATAACCACATAAAAAGGCCGGGGAAAAGAGTAGGTCGGCTCCATTCAAGATTCAAAAAGGCAACTATTCCCTCCCCTTATGATTAACATGTAAAAAAGTATATGATTTATCTTGTGGCTTAACGGGCTTATTGTTATTTGGAGCTTATTGCTCAACCATGCATAATTGTTTCTCTATGCATAATAATGGAGCCATTAAGCCGATTTAGCTTAGTCATTAATCCCTCCCCCTTTATTTAATGATCAACACAATTTATTCCTACAACACCCATCGCCCCAAATATGCTCAAAAAAATAAACAACAATTTCTTAATCTATATAATTGGTTTAATAGCACAGTTAACTTAATATATATATAATTAAAAAATAAATAAAAACCCTTTTTAATTAATGTGCTTGAGTATATACCCAAACATATCTGTATATGATGTATTTTCTGCGAGGTATTCAACTCTTGTTGTCAAGCATGTGTATTGCATATCTGTTTCGGTTCCATTTCGTAGTTTAATTAACGTTTTAATAGATGAATTTTATTTTTTAAATAATTAACATCATCATCGCTATAAGCACATAGTTGCAAGCAGCATGAAACATGATGCTTTATTGCTTCTTATATTGACTTTTAGTAATCTCAATTATAATAAATTCCATCATTGGGATTATGTAGCATACTAACATGATCATGAACATTTGAACATAATTTAAAGAACATATGTAATATTATTATTATAAATAAAATTTAATAATATTTTTTTTCAAAATTTTATGAAGATTTACAGAATAACTTTAAAACCATATTCAAATCATAATAAAATTGACAATTATTTAAAAACAATAATCTTAATCAACACTTTAGCTGATTTAAATGTGAAATATAACTTAAGAGTATCCTAAAACACCTAAATTTTGTAGTAGTCAAGTCCAATTGACGATAAACTCATAGACATATTGCTACATCATTATTATTATTATTTTTTAAATATGTAATATTTATATATGACAAATGATCTTACTTACCTCACATTTTTTATAGGATTTTATTGGTACTATTAAGCCTAAAGCAATTTGGTTATATCATCGTTTTCTTATCATATTGATTATAACATAAATGATGAAAAACTTAAATTAATTTTTTTTTGGCAAACTTCTACTAATTTGAACTCGAATTGTTTGGTTTTCCAACCAATCAATCTAACCTGTTACATTTACTTTAATTAGCAGTTAAATTTTTTTAAACCATTTGAAATAGAAACCAGAAACCATTTAAAAGTTAATATTGATGGATGATCCTCCGGTAGGCTATTTATATTTAAAACTGGAAATTATCACTTATCTTGAAAGTTGAAACAAATGCGACCCTTTGGAGTAATATAATGAAATCTGTAGAATAATACACAATTAGATGGAAATGGAATTCTTTTGAAGGAACTGGAAAATGTCTTTCCAAAACCCCAACATCAGCAACCATTTAAATACTACCAACACCTTCATCTCTTCCCACTCAAACCCGTTTTTCCTCATTTCTCTGATAAAGTGAAAAGGGTTTTTTTGTTTATTCTATCGAGTGATCAACTGACAAGATTTAGCATGACCACTAATGATCATGGGTTGGTGATTGGGATGATGATGATCTTCATAGCTTCCTTCGTTTCTGCAGATCCTGACTTGCTTCAAGATGTTTGTGTTGCAGATCTTTCTTCAGGTACTTCATGCTCATGCATCTGTACTAATATATTATTCAAGCTGTATACTTGTATATATATAAACATATCCATCATATTTGGGTTTTCTTACATCAACTCATGCTTTATAAGATTATGTAGAAAAACCGTTTACATTCTGCAAAAAACTTTCATGTTTGCTTTCATTTAAATTTAGAGCTAAAATTCATGAGGTTCTTGGTCAATGGAGGGAATAGACGATGAGCTCTAGCTAGAAGCTTCAAGTCAATGTGCATATCTTTAGTAGTCGTGGACTTACTTAATGAATATATAATGGTATTAAGGAGAATAGAATTGTACATTTCACAATGAATCTTTACGGTGGCTCTATAGCCATAATACATACAAGGAAGGGAGAGAATTAAGGGGCTAATATATGAAGGCATTAACAAAAACCTTGATTACAAATCAGCCTTTGATTACACAAATATTATTAAATATAGAATTTATTTTGCGGCCTTAGATATATCCGTAATACGCCCCCGCAAGAGGGATCCATCAGAGACTCCCATCTTGGAACGGAGATAGAGGAAGACCGCGACCCAGTGGCTTGGTGAGGGCATCAGCTGATGCCAGAGGAGTTGATATGTAGAACACGCAAGGAGCCATCGTGGACTCGTTCACGCACAAAATGGTAGTTTAAAGCAACATGTTTCATCCGAGAGTTATAGACTGGGTTAGCACATAAGTACGTGGCACCCGTGTTGTCACAAAATAAGGTAGGTGGCTTAGAGGATGCCAAGCCGAGATCACGCAACACGTGTTGTGCCGAAGTGACTTCAGCTGCTGCATTAGCTAATGCCTTGTACTCTGCTTCTGTTGAGGATCGGAAACTGATTATTGGCGGGCTGAGCGCCATGAGATGATACTAGAGCCAAGATATAAAACGTATGCTGTCGACCTGCCACCGTTAGACACCCCGCCCCAATCTGAATCCGAGAAGGCTTTGAGGTCAAGAGAGGACCTTTTTTTTAGAAACAAGCCATGATGTATTGTGCCCTTTAAGTAGCGAAGAACTCTTTTTAAGTCTTGCCAGTGAGTCTGTGTTGGTGAATGCATAAATTGAGAGAGTCGGTTTACAACAAAGGATACATCGGGTCTAGTAAATGCAAGATATTGTAATGAGCCCACAAGTTTCCGGTAGGGTGTTGGATCAACAATCGGGGAGTCATCCATGGGAGTTAGAACAACAGGGGTAGCTACTTATTTGGCACCATCCATTCGGAATTGAGTCAAGAGATCTTGGATAAGCCGATGTTGGGAGAGAAAGAGGCCGGTGGAAGTAGGTAGGACTTCAATGCCAAGAAAATGATGAAGGGGGCCGAGGTCTTTTGTTAATCCCAAAATATCAAGTTCTAATCGTAATTCAACACAAACAAGATGATTTAACCAAATGTCATATTCATTCATTTATCGATTCCACAGATTACAAGTCACTCTCTCTCTCTCTATTTTCTCTCACTAGAATGTATATGCAATGGACTCTTCTCTAATCTGGTTCACTTCTATTCTTGTTGTTACAAAAGATTACAAGGCAAGGGCTATTTATACGAAGCAACAAAACAAAAGGAAACAAAACACAAGACTTTGACTTTTTTGCTTGAGAGTTGACTTTGAGCATTTGACTTGGCTTTACTTTGATCTTCAATCTTTATGATCTTGTATCCAACAAATATGTGCAATAACATTCTCCCCCTTTGGATCAAGATCATCTCTAAAAGATTTTGCATTTCAATCTCCCCATTTCGTTGCATTGAAGATCTTTAAGAACGTATCTTCTCTTTAAGCTCAATCTGTACAATTTCCCCCTTTCTGTACAAACATTACAATCTCCCTCTTTGTAGATTAATATCAGATTAAATCTTCTCTTTTATGCTCAGAACAATCTCCCCATTTTTTGAAAAACTTTGTCTTTAAAATTTTTAACAATCTCCCCAAGGTTGTAAAACCTCTTTCAGACACAGCTCTGATTGCTTCGGCAAATTATCTTCAAATAAAATTCCAGTAAACTTTGAACTTTTCTCTTTTCTGCTTCAAATTTACTTTATCAAACGAATAACTCTTGAACACTTTTCAAATATTTCTTGATCTTCTCACCCAACTTTAACATTTCTGACTCAAACATTTCTTGAACTCTTCTCCCCCTTTTTGATGAATGGAACATGCAATCATCAAAACTCTTTACAAGAAATGTCTTTGATCTGATCTGACGACTGATCTTTCATACTTAGCCTCTGGCCATCTATCGATCCAAAAAGATATTCATCCAAATCTTTGCAAATTCAGACAAAATATGAATGTAACACCTGAATCAACAAATGAATCAGTTAAGATGACTGTCAGTAACACGAAATCACTGTGTGTAACGAATACATATTGGAAATGAGCTTTTATGATGTTCACTCCCCCAGGTCTTCCGTTCAATCATCGAAACACCACAAAGGAATTTCTATGAACGTTAAAACAAGAAAACATATTCCTTGTGTGTTCGTGCATGTGTTTGAAAGAATTAAGCACAGATGATTGCTTTTTGTAAGGCTCAAAATTATGTAAACCATTGAGACAACAACAGTTAAACACATACTCTATTGTGCATGATCGAAGTGCGAAGGTGGGTCAGACTTCCTTCTTTTTCAATATCCAGATTTTCCAAATGAAAACCAGATAGTATATGTGTTGCGTCCCCTTGAAATATGAAACATTTTCTTGTTGAGAAGAAAATGAGTAGCTGGTTGGGTTTTAATCAAGAGTTGGCAAGGGCTAGTTGCCTGTTTCAATAATGTTCACGAAGAATTGTGAAACACTAGAAATGCGGCTGCCCGACTCAGAAAAAGTTGGTGCAGAGTTTGATATTCTTTTACTATGTTCTCTAACCCTCCTTCTTTTGAAATATTGAGCTCACTACTAACCAAACTCTCTTTTCCATTTTATCTCATCACTCAACCCACACTCAGTATTTTGACTCCTCACACATTCGATCACTCAAGGATGAACTTCTTGGGTAGGAAACATCGGTTAACGTGAAACAATAGAAGTTTATATTTAAGCTCACACAATGAACTCATGTTGTCCTATAAGAATATGTTTCTCAAAGATGGTTTAACTTTACAGTTAAAGCATAAAATACATGTCAGATGTCTGTATGCTCATAAAGAAAATCATGAAGATTTGAGCATTTTGAAACATTGAAGACTTTTCAAAATAGGTATATTGAATATATGAAATGAATACAAGAAACTTGTTTGAAAATTTGACATTGTATGAAAAAGATCAAAATCGAAATGATTTATCGATTAAGGCTTAGGTCAGCAAAAAATGGATTTTGTCTATACGAATCAAGATATAGAAATTTTTGAAAGAAATGTTTCGAAATGAAATCACGCTAAAAAATCTTTGAGGTTCAATCGGGGTGTATCACCATCGAAAAATATGTTCAATTTGAGACATGGTGATAACATATTCAACAAAAAGTTAAACCGATGTGTGTGAATACTTGAAAGTATATGGAAAAGATAATACGCAAGTATTAATCTTTGGAAACACACGGTTTGTATATCATTGAAACACATGAAAATGAAAACATTTTAAAAATCACACTTCTATATTCATGAAATCCTTTTTAAGAATCAGAAGTGGTTTGAACATTCAATAACATGTTTTCATATCTGAAAGTTGCCCTTCTTTCAGATACGTCTGAGATTAAGAATAGAAATAAAAATTTTCGCTCAGTCTTAAATCTCATCAAGTCAGCTCAAAATCATATTAGATATGATCGTTTAAGCTCTCTCTCAATTATGCAAAAATCACAAAATCGTCAAAGTACAAAGTTTTATTTACAACATTTATTGAAAAGTAAATGACAGAAAGCAATAAAACTTTGAATGTACGAGTTCTGATCAGATATAATCAGAAATCATATACTCCCCCTGAAATTATGCATCAGGAAAAATATGTACTCCCCTTTAAAGGTTGATCTTCTCATTCATGTATAGGAGTACAATCTCGTATATGCACGGAGTATAATATCTTTTGTTCGTTGAAGTACGCGTTCTAAACTGTTGTGTTTATAAATTAAACTATTTATCATTGAAGTGCGGGTCCTGAACTGTAGTATTCAGAAGTCTTGGTTCTCTTACTCCCCCTTGGCATGAAATGCCTGCAACATCAGCGATCAGACTGAGTCTGTTCAGTTATCACGGATGATCCTTCTTATAAACACTCATATGTATTAGTGTTTCTCTATCAGCGATTAGACCGAGTCTGTTCAGTTATTGCTGATGATTTCTATGTAAACGTAATCCCTGAAGACAAGTTTCGCGTCAACAGATGTTCATAGCTGAATCGAAGACGAAGCTGCTGAACAAAGACAAGTCTACTAGTGACCTGATGCGGAGATCAGTGAAGCAAAGACAACTCTACTCATACGTGAAGAAACCTGAGGAAAAGCTTCAGCGATAGCTATACTTCTTTATATCTCTGAAGGAAGAGATATTCAGCAATCGATGATCACTTAGCTTATGCCTCAAGTCTCTTTTGTATTTCCCTGTACACCCTGTACGATGTGTCAGAACGGACATACCTCTGCCATAATTCGTACAACAACTCTGTCAACTACACTGTTCATGATGCGGCCGAAAGCATGTCTCCCAAAGTCAGACTCTCTCTGCCAATCAAAGAAAGACACGTGTAAAGTGCCCTGCCATGCATTTAATACATAGGGTAAAAATAGAATGATTACCTCTCCATCTGAAGACGACGCTCACCTCTAGCCTTCATCTTTCTATAATATAGAAACCCTTGTTTTCTATACTCTCTAATCTTCAATTCTCTATATTCTAGTGCAACCATCTTAGTGTTTTCTTAAGTTTGTTTAGATTGAGTTTTAATTAATCTTATTCTGCAACAGAGTTGTAAATTGTGTTTGATTTATCAGTATACAATTTATTAAACCTTAAATTATGTGTTTGTATTCAACCCCCCCCCCCTTTCTACAAACTTGTTAAGTACCTTCGGTACCAACAAGTGGTATCAGAGCAGATTGTTTAATCTAATAAACAAGATCTTGCTTTATTCTCTTCCTTGCTATTCTAAAATGACACTTAACACAAACACAAACTACTATGATAATGGTTCACTTTCTAAACCTCCTCGATTTAGCAGAGATAACTTTTCTCTCTGGAAGAATCGAATGATGCTATTTCTTGAAGGTGCAGATCCCACTATACCTGATTACATAGAAAATAGACCCTATGAACCTGTCCAAATCATAGCTGCCGTTCCTGCTACTACCACCACTCCTGCTATCCCTGAACGCTATGTTGTTAAGGAAATGAGACAATGGAGTGATGAAGACAAAAAGAAGGTTGGTATAGATGCAAGGGCTAAAACCATTATCTCTATGGCTCTGCCTTATGAAGTTTTCCATTCCATCATACATCTTAAAACTTCTAAAGACATGTGGGAAACTATATGTGTTCAATATGAACGCACCACTGAAATCCAAGAGACTTGAAAGATTAACTTGGTAAGACAGTAAGAAAGTTTTATCGCTGGTAAGAATGAATCTCTCTCTGATGTTCATTAGCGGTTTAACTGCTTAATCATTGATCTAAGAACTGTTGGTAGGACCTATTTTAATTCTAAGATCCTAACAAAATTCTTAGAATGTCTTCCTGAATGATGGGACAATTATTCAATATGTCTCAATCTAACAAAAGACTTAAATTCTCTTTCTCTCAGCACCTTGTATGGAATATTGCTCAACTATGAGCAATCAAATCTCTTGAAGAAGAATCTTATAAAAGATTCTAAAGACCCCAAAAGCACTCCTGTTGCTTTAGTCTCTTCAGAGATAATTCCATCTCAGCGATCTACTCTCACTATCACTGAGTTAGATTCTGATTCTGAGGATCTATCTGACACTAATCCTTCAGAGTTTGATGAGTCCTTAACACTCTTGACAAACTCTTTTAAGAGATTTGCAAGAAAGAGCAATTTCCAAAGAAATAAGCCTCTCTCTCTTTCTCTCTTACTGACAAGCCAAAATCAACCCCTGTTGATAAGGCTACTGCTACTTGCTTTAACTGTGAAAAGATTGGATACTTTGTAAGTGAGTGCAGGTTGAAGAAAGTCTTCAAAACTTCTACCTCAAGAAGATCCAGCGATGACAAATACCTTAAACTAAAAGAAAAATATCAAAAGTTGAAAAACTACAAGCGAAAAGGTAAAGGCCTCATTGCTGAAGAACACGACTGGGCTGAATCAGAAGAATCAAGTTCTGATGATGAAGAAGTCGCTAATCTTTGCCTCATGGATGAGATTGAAGAAGAAGTGTAAGAACCAACTGAAACTTCTATGAGCTATATATCATCTCAGGTATCTATCTCTACTAATCCCTCTCTACCTGAAGCAGAGAGAATTCGCGTTGTTGATGTGCTGACGATTGATCTATACAATGCTCTAAACGGCAAATCTCTAGATGAAAGCAAAAACAGTGATTTAACTAAACAACTTGAAAAATGCCATGAAAAGATCATAGAACTGACTCTTTTAGAGGAAAGTTTGAAAGATCAAATCATTGTTAATGAAATCATCAGCATTGAACGCGAACAAGCCATCGCTGCTCTAAAAACAGAGAAGGCTAATGTTGAAGGATGGTGCAAGTCCTCAACAAAGGTTACTGAGATTATAAGTGCTCAGATCCCTGCCAGTGATAGAACTGGTCTTGGTTTTTGGAAACCACAGGATGAGCCTAAAGAAGACAGTTCCATGCTTAAGTTTGGAACGTTCGTATCTTCTATCTCTAACACTTCTTATGCTCAGTTCTATTCATCATCTTCTTCTAATCCTATACCTGAGGAAATATCTAAAGGCTCTAAGCCTGCAGATAAATGAAAATCTATTCTTTATCCTCAGAAGGCTTCCAAGAAAACAAAGCTGAAAGTTCCTTCTAAACCTTCAGAGAATCAATCGTTAATTAGCTCTGTTATAGAAATCTTTGATCTCTTTCCTCCAAATCTGAAGATTGATCTTAAGCCTAAGAGATCTGAAGAAATGAAAATTCCTCCCAGATCTCATGCTAAAGGCATTCTTGGTGCTGACCCTGCTCATCTTAAATTCACAAAACCCTACACTTATGGTCCCAAAACCACATTCAAATATAGAAAATGCTATTGAAATTGTCATCCCAGATCAATATCAAGCAATCTCAATCTAGATTAAGAATGTGACAGTATCAAGATCTTAGAGAGAGAGTAGAGAGAGAAAGTAAATGTGTATTATAAATCTGACAATGAAAGCTCTTACAACAATTACAAGACATATACCTATTTATACCAAGGGTATAAAACTCTCAAGTAACTTGAATATGGATCCTCTCAAACTCTCAAGTACTTAAACACTCAAGTACTTAAAACCCTCTAAGCCTTGTGTTGACTTTACATTATTTGACTTTCATTGACTTCCTTTGACTATTCAATTGCAAAGGCTTTATACAAGACTTTCCCAATTAAATATTGTATTCCGAAGATGCAAAGTATAAAAGACTTTTCAAGATTCTTCAAAGACTGAAAGATTGAAGATTGTCAGAGCTTCAGAGGTTAAAGCTGTCAGAGTTAAAAGTTGAAGAATCAAGCGCTGAAGACTAGTGTCAAATTTTTTTTAAATCTTGAATACAAAGGGGGAGAATGTTAGTGTATTTTATTGTATCCAAGATTTAATAGGAAAAGTCAAGTCATGTAAATTCAACTAAGTCTAAGTCAATGTGAGTTTATCTTAGAGCTTTGTGCTTAATCTTGTGGTTTAGTCCTTGGTATAAATACCATGTTGCTTTGTAAATCATGTAACACAACTAAGCACTTCATTGTAACATTTAGACTTGTGAGATATATGATTGTTACTTGCTCTCTCTACACTCTCTCTCTAGAATTAACATTGTTATATCTTGATTAGAGAATGAATTGTTTAATTTGGTTTGGGAATACAATTTCAATTGGTATCAGAGCAAACAAGAAGAAGCAGATTGAAGATCGAATTTGAAGTTTCTTGATATTTTTTTTAACGTGAAAAAGTTACTGTTTGATTTCGATTCATATTGTTTTTGCACAATTAAATCAAGAATTTGATTTGATTGTGTGCGTTTTATCAATAAGATCAAGTTTTGTTCAGATCACATAGACTAATTTCAACTTTAGATTGATCAATTTGATCAAAATGTTGTTTTCGTGAATAGTAGGAAGTCGAACACTGTATTTCGAATCAATCACTGTAATTTTCGATTTCTTTTGTAATTTAATTATTGTAATCTTGTTTCGTATTGTATCGTGGACAAATTCTGTGATTTTCAGAATCATAAATCAAGTTTTACTTGATTTTTGATCGATCAGGCTTAGAACACGCAAGGAAAACCCAAGAACGCGCAAGATCTGTGAAACGCACAAGTTCTTCGCAAGAACGCGCGTGTTGAAGAATTTGGTTTCAAACGCGCAAGGCGTTATTAGCGAGTTCATAGAACGCGCAAGGCGTTATTAACGAGTTCATAGAACGCGCAAATCAAAGTCAGCGTGTTTTGCTCTTTGATCTGCGAGTTTGTGTGAAGATTCCATCTACGAGTTTCAGCTTGCGAGTTTGTTAAACGCGCAAGTAGGCCTCTGCGAGTTTCAGAAACACGCACGTTACGGTCTGCGAGTTTATCAGAAATAGTGTTCTGCGAGTTTATTCGATCTGCGAGTTTATCAGAAATAGTGTTCTGCGAGTTTATTCGATCTGCGAATTTATCCGAAATAGAGTTCTGCGAGTTCTACAAACGCGCACGTTTGCGAGTTTGCCAGTGAACAATGTTTTGCGCATTCAAGCATCTGCGAGTTTCAAGCTTTTCAGTGGTCTGCGAGTTTTAGTACTTAGTCAATTTTTGCTAGTTATTTCAAATTTGATCAGTTTTAGATTTTACACACCGAGCGTAATTTGCACTTCTTTAACGATCATATCAATCAAGCTTATTTTTCATTCAAGATGACAAAGACAGATGAGAGGGGAAATACAGTATTGTCAGCAAGAGATATGGCAGTATTGTACATGCCTGAGATACCTGTTATAGAGGCTGAACGAGATAAACTGAGAATTCAGAATGCAACCTTTATCAAACAAATTCAGGAGTTTAAATCAAAATTGTCAAATTCTGATAAATCTTCTGATTGTGTAAAGTATGCTAATCATGCTAAATCTGATTACGCAGGTATCATCAGCACAAGAGAGAAGGAAATTAGAGAAAAAGAGACACAAATTAAAGATGGAGAGAAAATGATTTACATAAAAGAATATGTCATTCAGTCTCTTGAGAGAGCAATCAAAGTCAAAGAGACTGTAATTACAAATCTTCAAAGCCAACTGAAGACGATGAACATAAATCATCAGAATTGCAAGATCAATCAGTCAAGCTTCAAAAACAAGTTTAAGGCTTTTGAAGATCAGGTATCTGCTCTGGAGAAGAGGAATGTTGAACTGAAAACAAGCCTCCAAGCAGAAAAAGAAAAATCAAATGTGAAGACATCTTCTACTCAACAGTCATCTGAATTTTCAAAGAAAACTTTACAAGAGAAAAAAGGATTTTGAGCTAAGATGTTCAAAACTTTCTAAGCAAGTGTTAGAGTTTGAAAAGATAATAATAACTGAAAGAGACACTTTTGCGAAAGAAAGAAAAGTTCTTGAAGATAAAAATTCTGAATTTCCCAAAAAGATCTCCATTCTACAAGACTTACTTGAGCAAGTAAGAAAATCTTTTCAAGAAAACAAAAAGTCTTTCGAGATTGAAAAGAAGAAATATGAAAAGAGAAATGTTGGAATCTTCAATGAAATTTCTAAGACAGCCAAGAACTTACAAAAAGATTTTGAGCTTGAGCGTTTACATTTCGAATCTGAAATATCAAAGCTCACATCCAAAATAATTGTTCTATCATCAGATGTCCAAAATGAAGAGAAGGCCAAATCTGATTTGAAACAAAAGTTTGACACACTTTCAGATGAAAGAAACATTTTGACTAAAAAGATAAATGACTTAGAAGCTGCAAACGTCAATTTATCAGAAAAGGTTTCAGCTGATGTGATTAATCAATCACCTGTTGATAATTCAACATAATCAGTCTGTTCTTTCAAAACAGCTTCAAGTTCTATTCATGAGAAAAATGTTTTGAAAAAGAAAAGTGTCAAATCACAAACTGTCAAATCAAATCAGATCAGACCATCTAATCTATTCTATGACAAATCTGTTGATGGTTCAACAAACTTTTATATAAAATCTTTTGGAAAGCAATCTAAGAAAAATCAGATGATCTGGAGAGTGAAGAGTTCTTCAGATGAAGAGAAGAAGAATAACAAAGCATATGCATCCACATCCAATGTCAAAAAGAACAGAGCACACAAAGGTAAATCTTTTGATAATCCTGATATGTATTATTCTACTAACCATTTGATCAGGGTTGCTCAGAAGAAAATATGTTGTTCTTACTGTGGAGCATATGACTTTGTAAGTAATTTTTTTTCAATTACTGGTATGGTTCATATTATTTTACCCCCACAAGAACTGCAACTAACACTTCAGGACCCAAATACTAGTGGGTACCAAAACCTAAATCTATGTTGCAGGCACCCAAAGTTTAAGGGGGAGCATAGAACAATGGCTCTTGAATAATTCAGTTCAAGACCCGGACTTCAAAGTTAAAAGATTTTGACTTCTAGACAAATCAGTCTAGGACTCGTAACTTAAAGAACGTTGGCTTTTGAACAAAACAGTTCAAAACCCGAACTTTAATGTAAAGATTGTGGCTTCTGATCACATGACAGATCAGGACCCGTTCTTCAATGTTCAAACAAGGATATTTTGCAAATATCCAGGGGGAGCTTAATAGATCTATCTCATTCTATAATGATTTGAGGGGGAGCTTAAAGGTAAATATCTTCTGATCTTAGATCTTTGATTGTTTGGAAGAAGAACAACTTTCAAACATGAAAAACGCTTTCTGAAATGTTCAAACCACTTCTCTATTCTCAAAAAGATTTCATGAATTAAGAAGTGCGATTTTCAAATGTTTTTCATATTGAGCTTTAATGTTTAACTGACCGTGTATTTCTAAAGATCAATACTTGCGTATTATCTTGTCTATATACTGTAAAGTATTCATACACATCGGTTCAGTACTTCATTTTAGTTTGTTATTACCATGTCTCATAACGAACAAATTTTTTCGATGGTAATACTCCCATTTGTTTTCAAATGTTGTTGAGTATCAATCATCATTTATAATCTTATGCTATCATTGCAAAATTGTTTATATTCTTTCATATAAACAAAATATTCAATTCTTTGATACCCTAACCATTTTATTTGATCTGATTGATACATTGTCAGATTCTCAAAACAATTCTCTTGATTTCATTTCATTCATTCAATTTTCTTGTTTTGAGAGATCTTCATTGTTCAAATGCTCAAATTTCATTCATATCTTTAATGAGCATACATTTTTGACAGTGTTATATTATTTGTGCTTAACCGTTCAAGTTAAACTGTTGAGCAATCATTCTTTATAGGACATACATGGGATTCGTGTGTGAGCTTAAACAGAACTTCCATGGAATCACGTTAACCAGTGTTTCCTACCCCAGAAGTTATCCTTTAATGATTGATGGGTGAGGGGTCAATATCAAAGAGTGGGGGAGATAACTCATCCGGTTGAGTTTTTCTCATTGTGTGGAGCAGTAAAATGTAAAAGAGAGTTTGGTTAGTAGTGAGCTTTAATGTTAAAAAGAAAGAGGGTGTGAGAACAAAGTTTAAAGAATATCAGAACTCTGCACCAACCACTTTCTGAGTCGGGCAACCACATCTTCTGACTGGTTCAGATTCTTTGGTAACCATCATTGAAACAGGCAGTGAGCCCATGCCAACTCTTGTATTAACCCCATCAGCCACTCATTTCTTTCCCGACAAAGAAATGTTTCATTTTTTCTTTGGGGATACAGAACATCTGCTATCTGATTTTCACTCGAAAGATTCAGATATTGAAATAGAAGGAAAGTTGCCCCACCTTCGCACCTCTTTCATGCACATTGAGTCCGTGTAATACCTATTGTTGTCTCAACAATTTACACAATTTAAGCCTCATGAAACACAATCATTGTGCTAAATTCTTTCATACACAAGCATGAGCATACAAAAAATTTGTTTTTCTGTCAGAACATTCATAGATAAACCTTGTGTTTTTCAATGATTGAATGGAAGTCCTGGGGATTCATCATCAAACCAGCTCCTTAAATTGTACATTCGTTGTACACAGTAACTTTGCGTTACTGACAGGCATTCCTAATTGTTCCATTTGTTGAATCAGGGTTACAACATTCATTATATTTAGATTTGAAAAGATTCGGGTATATACAGTTCATGATTCAGCTATTAAGATCAAAGGGCAGAAAATGTCAAATGTATCTCAAAGGGGGAGAATATCTGTAAAAGGGGGAGATTCAAAGAAAGTGCTGAAATTGAGAAAGTTTTGATGATTATGATGTTTACAATCATCAAAAAGGGTGAGAAATCTACAGAGATCAATTTCAAAGAAGTCCTGAAGAAAGTTCAAAGTCAAGACTTGTGGAGAATTTCTGAAAGTTCAAATCTGATGAAAAGAAATTATTCTCAAAAGATTCTGAAGACAAGTCCAAATTAAGATGATTCGAGAAAGTTTTTTTTTCCGAAGACAATCAAGAGATCAAAGAAATGAAGATACAAAGATCAAAGATCCCTCAAAGTTTCAAGAGTTTCAAAGATGAAGTTTTTCAAAGAAGTTTAAAGTAGTTTTCAAAGTATTGTTTCAAGACTTCATATGATTCGTTTTCAAGACTTGTTGACATTCCGAAGATGCAAAGTATAAAAGACTTTTCAAGATTTTTCAATGACTGAAAGATTGAAGATTGTCAGAGCTTCAGAGGTTAAAGCTGTCAGAGTTAAAAGTTGAAGAATCAAGCGCTGAAGACTAGTGTCAATTTTTTTTTAAATCTTGAATACAAAGGGGGAGAATGTTAGTGTATTTTATTGTATCCAAGATTTAATAGGAAAAGTCAAGTCATGTAAAGTCAACTAAGTCTAAGTCAATGTGAGTTTATCTTAGAGCTTTGTGCTTAATCTTGTGGTTTAGTCCTTGGTATAAATACCATGTTGCTTTGTAAATAATGTAACACAACTAAGCACTTCATTGTAACATTTCGACTTGTGAGATATATGATTGTTACTTTTTCTCTCTACACTCTCTCTCTAGAATTAACATTGTTACATCTTGATTAGAGAATGAATTGTTTAATTTGATTTGGGAATACAATTTCAGCTATCACTGTGGATTTACTGACCATATTGCTAGCAAATGTCCAACTGCCACTAAAGCTAATAAAACAACTAAAGTGAAGATGAATGCCTCTAAGGATGAGAAGGTCACCAAAGCTGAGAAATCTACCAAGGTGAAGAATACCACTAAGGTTAAGAAATTAACCAAAGTGAAGGTTACCACTGAAGCTGAATCTTCATCTGCTGTGAAGATTGTTGAACCTTCCATCTCCACTAACCCTAAAGGACCCATTAAAAAGTGGGTACCAAACAAATCTTAATCTTCCTTATGTTTGCAGGGATCAAAAGGCATCTGGTATCTTGATACTGGATGCTCTCGTCATTTGACAAGACAAAAAGACCTGCCCACTGAATACAAGGAAGAGAAAGGTCCCTCTGTGACTTTTGGTGGAAATGGAAAAGGATATACCCGAGAGTTTGGTGTCCTCAACAATGGGACAACTACCTTCAGAAGAGTCGCTTATGTAGATGGACTGAAGCACAATCTTTTGAGCATCAGTGAGCTATGTGACAAAGACTATGACGTTTGCTTTACCAAGAAAGCATGTTCAGTGGTAAATGAGAAAGGAAAACTTTCTCTCAGTGGTTATCGTAAAGAAAATGTCTATGTAATAGATATGGACTGTACTACTACTGAAAACGTATGTTTTCTTTCTAAAGCCTCTTCTGATGTCAACTGGCTTTGGCACAAAAGGCTCTCTCATCTAAACTTCAAAACCCTGAATTCTCTCTCATCTAAGGAACTGGTTTCTGGTCTTCCTCAGCACTCATATGCTAAAGAATCTCTCTGCTCAGCATGTGAAAAAGGAAAACAAACGAATGCTTGTTTCAAGTCTAAACAAGTTGTTAGAGCATAAATATGTTGGATACAAGATCAAGAAGACTGAAGGTCAAAGTTCAAGAAAGTCAAAGCTGAGAAAGTCAACTTTCATCGAAATCAAAGTCTTTTGTAATAAAAGTCAAATGTATTTGTATTTTGTATTTTAGTTTCCTTGTATTAGGAATTGGTATAAATAGATTTTTTTAAGTTTTGTTGAGTGAGTTAACAGAGTTAAGAAGTCATATTGTAATATCAGAGAGAGAGAGAGATCCGTAGAGAGAGAGAGGGAGTTCTAGAGAGAGAAAGTTGTAAATTGTGAATTGAAAGTGAAATCAAAACAGGTAATTGATTCTTGTTTATGTTTTGTTTTGATTAATTGATTAGAAACTAGAATCTGGAACACACAATTGGTATCAGAGTCGATCCAAAAGTGAAATCAGATCAAGAAAAGTGTCGACTATGTGTTCTTGAACGAGAGATTTGATTTTGGAGTGTTAGTGCAATTTTGTTGATGAAATTGATTAGGATTTGTTCAAAAAGTGTAATAGATCGAGTCTTATGTACTTTAATTTCTAAATTGCACTGTAATTCTCATGAATTTGTGATTTTTGTTGAATTTTTGTTCATGAGTCGATATTCACTGTTTCATCATTCGTTTTGTAGTTTAAATGTTTGTTTGTGAAATTCTTGAGTTGTAATCTGTTCTATTATTGTAATCGAGCATCAATACAAAGTTTCAAGACAATTGGACAGAGTTTGGATCGATTTCAGTGAGAAAAGTTGATATTTGGTCGATATTCTGAAGAACGCGCTAGTTCTCCAGAATGCACAAGTTCATCGATCAAACGCGCAAGATTCATCCGCAAGAACGCGCAAGTCGAAGGATTGATTTTGGTCTCAAACACGCAAGGCATTATCTGCGAGTTCTAAAAACTCGCTGATCGAAGTCTGCGAGTTTGGAAAAGTTGGAAAATTTTCTAAGGGTCAGAATGCGCACATAGTGGTTAGCGTGTTCTTCAAACGCGCTAATCGAAGGGTGCGAGTTTGAAGAGGAACAGTGGTTTGCGATTTCATTTGACGTGCGAGTTTCAATTTTCAAGAAAAAAGTTCTAAGTGTGGAAACGCGCAAGTATAGCTAGCGAGTTTGTTCAAAACGTGCAAGCTTTGACGAGCTAGTTTTGAAAACGCGCACACCTTAGTTAGCGAGTTTCATCGTGAATAGTAATCTGCGTGTTTAGGCGTTAGCGAGTTTTAGAGGAAATAGTCACTTGCGAGTTTGGTTGATCTGTGTTGGGAACTGAAGAAAAGCTTAAGTATGGTTAATGCTGCTAGTTCAGAATTACTACCGCTAGAGGATTTCAAAAGTTAATACTGCTAGGTATTACTACTTCTAGTAGAATTAATACTGCTAGTCATAGTTAATACTGCTTGATCAAAGTTAGTACTGCTTATCTAGTTAGTACTGCTAGAGGTTAGTGCTGCTTAGTTGTTAATGCTGCCAAGACTGAGTTAATACTTCCAAGATGATTAATGCTGCTTATGAGATGGAGATCAGAATTAAAAGGATGACAGCTGGATAGACTGAAGATTATGGAAAGCTTGGTGATAATGATGGAAGATTATACTGAAGATCTTTTATTCTTTTGTAATTATCTTTATATTCAATATATGTATAGAATTGATTAGAATAGTTAGTGTAATTAATTATTCTACGTTTTGTTCTAGAGAGAAAATCAACCTCAAGGCATAGTTCCTAATTCTAGAGAAGTAGAATTCGTCTTGAAAGAGTCTGTTCTTCAAGATTGAGGTTGTGTGTGTAATCTTGTGATTTCAAGCATTCAATACAAGTTTACAAGTTGTTCATCATATTTACTGTTTGTTTACTGTTTCATTGAATATCAAAGTGTTATTCCGCAAACTCCTTTGATATTAGTTTCTGAGAATTTATTCTTGTTAAGAATTCGATCCTGACAAGTGGTATTAGAGCAAGTTCTCTCAGAAACATCTATTCATTAATCATGGAAAACTTTGCAGAATCAAACAGTACTCTGGTCTCAAAGGTTCCAATGCTCAGACCCAATGAATTCGATATGTGGAAGATCAGAATCAAGCAGTACATACTCCTCACTGACTATTCTATGTGGGACATTATTGAGAATGGCCCTTCTGAAGCAGGAAAGATTGGTGCAGATGGAAAGAGAACTCTACCAAAAACTGATGCTGAAAGAAAGACTAGACAGACAGAGATGAAAGCCTTGAGCACTTTGCTGTTAGCTATTCCCAATGAATATCAACATCAGTTCTGCAACTGCACTGATGCAGAGATGCTCTGGAATGCTCTAGAGAAGAGATTCTCAGGTACCAAAAGTACCAAGAGAAATCAGAAAGCCATTCTGAAGCAACAATATGAGAACTTTATGTCAACCAAGAATGAGTCCATGACTCAAACTTTTGACAGGTTCAACAAGCTTATTGGTGAACTAGCTACAGTGGGAGTACAAATTGATCAAGATGATCTAAACAAGAAGTTCCTAAGGTCCCTGAGTGATGAATGGACCATGTATACTGTGTCTTTCAGACAGAATGATCAACTGGAAGAAAAGGAACTTGATGATCTATATAATGATCTAAGAGTTTTTGAATCTGAGGTAGAGGCTAAGAAGAAGCCTTCTGGATATGTTCACAATGCTGCACTCCTTTCAGCATCAATTGATTCTACTTCCAATCCTGAATCAGTTAGTGCTGCCAATGGAGAAAATCAAGAGAAAGGCACTGAAACTGTATTTGAAGCCTTTCTGTCCAATCATGGAAACTCTTCTCTTATTAATGATGACTTGGAACAACTCCATCCAGATGATCTTGAAGAGATGGACATTAAATGGCAGATGGCCATTCTCTCTATGAGAGTTAAGAAGTTCATCAAAAGAACTGGGAGGAACAACTTCTCCCAAAGAAGAGAAGATGGAGCAGGATTTGACAAGTCAAAGGTGGAATGCTATAAATGCCATTAGAAGGGACACTTTGCTAGAGAATGAAGAAGTGGAATGTCTCAAAATAATAACCACCAACAAGCTCAATCTGGAAGCTTCAATAATAACAGAAACTCTGCACAAGCCCTTGTCTCTCAACAAGGTATGGGGTTTGACTGGAGTAATCAAGCTGAAGAGGCCATTCAAAACCAAGCTCTCATGGCAGAGGTGTCTGATCTCCCAATAGAGGTAACCTCCAATCTTTGTTCTCCAAATTGCATTAACACTGTTAAAAGGTATAGGGATCACAACAAGAACATGAGTGATGACCTTAAGAGATTGGAAAAGGACATAAAAGATTATGTGAGGATTGTTGAGAGATTTGAAGAGCAAATTAAGGGTTTTCAAGCCAATGAGCTTCAACACTCTTATGACACAAACTACTGGAAGTGGGAGAAGAATGACTTAGAAATTCAACTAACCAGATCCAAAGAGGAGAGTGAAAAGTTAAGAGGAGAACTAGCTAAAGTCAAGCTAGATGTAGAAAAGTTTTCCAATGCCTCTAAAGCAATGGATTCTTTACTACAATCTCAGATTCATGATAAACTGAGAAGAGGAATAGGGTACAATACCACACCACCACCCTATAACAACAACTACATTCCTCCTAGTTCAAATTTGTTAGAAACAAAGGATAGGAAGGACCTACCTGAGGGAGCCACTGAGATTGATCCCTTAGATGAAGTAGTTGTTAAAGATAAATCTGAGAAAGAAGTTGTCAAGAATAAGAGCAACACTGTGAGTGGTGAGATTCCTAAAGAAAACCACATAATCACCAATGAGGGATGTGGAAAGAATTGGGTCAAGTCCAATGAGATAGAGAAGACTGAGGGAAAGAACAAGAAGATTTACTATAAGCAGACCACTGTTGTGAACCCTATTCCTTGCAAACAGTGTGCATGTAATAAATCTGAGCCCCAAAAACATGATAAACCAAGGGGAAATCAGAGAAACTGGAACAATCAATGGGCTCAGAAACAAGGAGTTGATCTGAATAAAATAATCAGACCAAAACCTTGTTTCATATGTGGTAAATTAAACCATTTGGCTAAGCATTGTTTTTTTAACCCTATTAACCAATAGATGAACTTTCAAAGATTTGTGCAAAAACCTGTTGGTTATAGGAAGGCTGGAAAGAAACATGTGGTTAAGAAATCTGTTGAAACCAAAGGCCCCATGAGGAAAAAGGTTTTAAAAGAAAGTATTAAAATGTGGGTGCCTAGAAGCACTAAAACTGTTAGTACTGCTGACAGGGATAGTGCTGCTGGAAGCATTACTGCTGCTACCAGTGTTAGTACTGCTGAAAATATTAATGCTGCTAATACTGTTAGTACCTATTCAAAGGTTAATACTGCCAACACAGTTACTTCTGCTAATACAGTTACTACTTCTAACAAGGTTAGTACTGCTAAGCATGCAAGTGCTGCTAAGGCAGTTAGTACTTCTAAAACCAGTACTGCTTCTAGCAAAAGTGTTTCCAAACCCATCATTGTGACAAAGTACTCCAGAAATGAGGAGTCAAAGTTTAAAAATCTTGTCAAGAAAGAATGTAAATATTTTGATGAGAAAGGGGTACCCAAGACCACTTTGGCTTGGGTTCCTAATTCATACTAACTGATTTATCTTATGTGCAGGGAAACCAACAGCTCAAGGGGAAGAGCATATGGCATGTTGATAGTGGTTGCTCTAGGCACATGACAGGCAACATGTCATGCCTTCAGGATTTCAAGCATATCAATGGAGGACATGTTGCTTTTGGAGATAATCTTACTGGTGGTAAAATAAGTGGAAAAGGTAATGTTACAAAAGGTAAGATAACATTTGAGGATGTCTACTATGTTGATCAGTTGAAGTACAACCTGTTAAGTGTATCACAAGTTTGGGACAAACAACATAGCATATTATTTACTAATACAGAGTGTATGATCCTTGCTCCAGGGTTCAAAGTAGTTCATGAAAGCATGATACTACTTAGAACTCCAAGAAAGGACAATGTTTATTGTCTAGATATGGACAATGTTTCTGGTGATTCATCCCTGAACTGTCTTGTTTCTAAAGCTTCTGTGGATGAATCCTCTCTTTGGAACAGAAGGATGTGTCACATGAACTTCAAGACAATGAACAAACTTGTTAAAAACAACCTTGTAAGAGGTTTACCATCAAAAGTCTTTTCATGTGATGATCATTGTGTTGCTTGTCTTAAAGGCAAACAACACAAAACTTCTCATAAGACCAAAGAGTTAAATACTATTTTTTCTTGCCTCCAGTTATTTCATATGGATCTGTTTGGTCCTACAAATGTTATGAGTATAGGCAAGAAATCTTACTGCTTAGTTATTGTTGATGATTACTCTAGATTTACCTGGGTATATTTTCTAAGGACTAAGGATGAGACAAGTGGACTGATCAAATCCTTTATCCTAAGAATTGAAAACCAAACTAATCAAAAAGTAAAAGTCATTAGATCAGACAATGGGACTGAATTTAAAAATCTTGATCTAAACACCTTTTGTGAAGAGAAAGGCATTGAGAGACAATATAGTGCCCCTAGGACTCCTCAACAGAATGGAGTTGCTGAGAGGAGAAATAGGACACTAATAGAGGCTGCTAGATCTCTGTTGGCTGATTCAAAACTGCCAATTACCTTCTGGGCTGAAGCAGTTAATACTGCCTGTTATGTCCAAAACAGAGTTCTAGTGGTCAAGCCAAAGAACAAGACCCCATATGAGCTTTTAAATAAAAGAAAACCATTTATTGGATTTTTCAAACCTTTTGGGTGTCCTTGTACTATTCTCAATACCAAATCTCACTTAGGTAAGTTTGATAGCAAAGCAGATGATGGATTTCTTGTTGGTTACTCATCTCAGAGTAAGGCTTACAGAGTCTTTAACTCTTCTTCTAGAATAATTGAAGAAAGTGACAATGTCAAATGCAATGAGAACACACCAAATCCTATTGGGTCTGGTCCTCAGTGGCTGTTTGACATTGATTCACTAACTAACTCTTTTGGTTTCAGTAGTAATGACTATGCAGGTTCAGGGTGTGAAGGATCAGGAACTACACAAGTTCAAGACAGTTTATCTCAATCTGTGATCTTTCCCATACCTACAGTGGATTCTATTGAAGACTGTGAAAAGGAACCATCTACTGGACCAAATCAGAGTGAAGAAGAAAGTAGAGAAGAGGAGAGTCAAGAAGATAAAGACCCAGAAGTAGCTGCTGAAAACACCTCAGTGGAGTTGAATGACTCTAATCTAGAGGTGGGACTTAATGAAGAACCTAGCCATTACACCAGAACTCAAAAGAATCATCCTCCACAGCTGGTAATAGGAGATCTATCTTCTCCTATGATGACTAGAAATCAAAGCAGGCTGCAAGAAATGCAAGACCAACAGCATACAGTGCTCTCTTGTTTTTTATCCCAGCTTGAGCCTAAGAAGGCACATGATGCTATGAAAGAGTCCAGTTGGATAGAAGCCATGCAAGAAGAGCTACTGCAATTCAAGCTGCAAGATGTTTGGGATCTGGTAGACCTCCCTAAAGGCCAAAGAGCAATAGGAACAAAATGGGCCTTCAGGAATAAGAGAGATGAAAGAGGCATAGTAATAAGGAATAAAACAAGGTTGGTGGCTCAAGGGTATACACAAGAAGAGGGAATAGATTATGAAGAAGTATTTGCTCCTGTAGCCAGGATAGAAGCAATTAGATTATTTCTGGCTTATGCTTCTTATATGAAATTCAAAGTCTATCAAATGGATGTCAAAAGTGCATTTCTATATGGATCAATTGAAGAAGAAGTATATGTCTGTCAACCACCAGGGTTTGAGAACCCAAGCTATCCAGACAAAGTATACAAACTAAAGAAAGCACTTTATGGACTGCATCAAGCACCAAGAGCATGGTATGACACTCTGTCATCCTATCTCTTGGAAAATGGCTTTGAAAGAGGAGTCATTGATAAGACTTTATTCATCAAGAGAAAGAAGAAGAATATCTTGCTGGTCCAAATCTATGTGGATGATATTATCTTTGGATCCACAAGAGACAACATGTGCAAGGAGTTTGAGGAACTAATGCATCAAAGGTTCAAAATGAGTTCCATGGGGGAACTTACTTTCTTCCTTGGACTCCAAGTTCAACAGAAGTCAGATGGAATCTTTATCTGTCAGTCCAAGTATGTGCAGGATATTCTAACCAAGTTTGGTTTCTCAGATTCAAAACCTGCCAGCACACCTATGGAGACACACAAGCAAATAACAGCAGATCTTGAGGGGGAGGATATGGATGTTCATCACTATAGATCCATGATTGGCTCTCTCATGTATCTTACAGCATCTAGGCCAGATATAATGTTTCCAGTCTGTGTATGTGCAAGATTCCAAGTTAGGCCAAAACAATCTCACTATCAAGCTGTTAAGAGGATATTCAGATATCTCAAAGGGCAACCCTGATTGGGGCTTTGGTATCCTCATGACTCATCTTTTGACTTGCTTGCATACTCAGACAGTGATCTAGGTGGAGCAAACATGGACAGAAAATCTACTTCTGGAGGATGTCAGTTTTTGGGTGCAAGACTAGTGTCATGGCAGTGCAAGAAACAAACCACAGTGTCCACATTTACAACAGAGGCAGAGTACATAGCAGCTGCAAGTTGCTGTTCTCAAGTCTTATGGATTCAGAATCAAATGCTGGACTATGGGGTAACCTTTCTACACACTCTAATTTTTATTGATAATAGCAGTGCTATTAGCATTGTTAATAATCCTGTCAAGCACTCAAAGACAAAGCACATTGAAACCAGGTACCACTTTATAAAAGACTGCAATGAAAAGAAACTTATTCAAGTTGTAAAAGTTCATACTGCTAACCAGTTTGCTGATCTATTCACCAAAGCATTTGATGTGGGTAGATTCACTTTCTTGGTAACAAGTGTGGGAATGATCAACTCTGAATAAGCTCCTACTTAAAAAGTGGTTCAATACCTGTATATTGTTTATTCTTGGTGGTCCTAATCTTCTTTTTCAGGAAAAGTATAGCAGTACTCAGTCCTTCACAAAGCTTAAAAGTGTAAGTATGATTAATACTGCCAGTACAGTTTTAGTACTGCCAGTACAATTTTACTACTGCCAGTGTTCAGTTAATACTGCTAGTTAGTTAATACTGCTAGTGGTTAATACTGCTCTCAGTTAATACTGCTAGTTAGTTAATACTGCTAGTTAGTTAATACTGCTAGTGGTTAATACTGCTAGTTAGTTAATACTGCTAGTGGTTAATACTGCTCTCAATTAATACTGCTAGTTAGTTAATACTGCTAGTGGTTAATACTGCTCTCAGTTAATACTGGTAGTTAGTTAATACTGCTAGTGGTTAATACTGCTTTCAGTTAATACTGCTTTCAGTTAATACTGCTTTCAGTTAATACTGCTTCCAGTTACTACTGCTTTCAGTTAATACTGCTTTCAGTTAATACTGCCTTCAGTTAATACTGCTAACTGTTAATACTGCTTTCACTAAATTTTTAGGGTTAGTACTGCTTATAATCCACAAGCTATAAATACCCTTTCCCCGCCTAAAAAGTTCATAATGACTCTTTGCATACTGTTCACTTGCACTCTAACCCTTTTCTCTCAAGTACCAAGTTTTCAGGCAAGAACACTCAAGTTCAATGGCATCCATGGCGTTCATTGACGAGCACAATGAAATCGCGATGCTCCAAAAGCCAAAACAAGCTGAAGGTTTTCACCAGATAGTCGACTTTCTGAAGTCCAGCTACATCGCTCATGCTCTCACTGTGTCTCCTCCCATCTTCATAGAGCATCAGAGGAAATTCTGGGCCAATGCCACCATCGTTACTGAAGATGATGTCCAAATGATCAAGACAAGGGTATGTGAAAAACCCCTAACAGTTACTGAAGAGGTGATACGCATCTGTCTACGTCTAGACGATGCTGCAGGTATAACCTCTATTCCTAATGAGGAGTTATTCTCAACTCTTACAAGAATGGGGTATGGAGGCCCATTGGGTGTGTTTAAGTTCTCAAAAGCTAAATTTTCACCCCAATGGCGTTTCTTTGTCCATACCCTTATGCATTGTATCTCTAAAAAGACTACTGGATGGAGTGAGTTCAGTAGCACCATTGCTTATGCTTTGGTGTGCTTGGCCACTGCCAGAAAGTACAATTTTTCTCAAATGCTTTTTAATGATCTTGTCTCAAACCTGGGAAGTAAAAAGAGTTTTTATATGTACCCCAGGTTTGTACAAGAAGTAATAACCCATGAATTGATGGATATACCTCATTTTGATGGGGTATATGTACCAAAAATTCCCAAAGGTAAGGTCTTTTCAAACATGAAAAGATCCCCTCTAGACTCGGAAGGAGTTGACACCCCATTGTTCTCTACAATGATGGTGGTGTCCCCCACTGAAGAAGGTATGGCAGCAGGGTCAAGGCCCTCATTAGATCATCCCACTGCTAGCCAATCCGAACCTTCCCACTCTATATCTATCCCACAGTCTCTACTTCATAAGCCCACTTCTCCAATTACCCAAACTTATACAAGGAAACAGGTAAAGAAGGCTCCTTCCCTTCTTGTACCATCACCCACTAAGCCTTCTAGCCCTCTAAGGGAGAATTCTCCCTTAGAGAATATCAATAGAGAGACCAAAGGGGTGTCTCCCAACCCCAAGGAGGTGCTCACTGAGGTGGAGGTTGAGCATATGGGTGCTAAGGCTGCCACTACTCCTGCTAGCTCAGAGGAGGTCAGTGGTAACATACATAAGACCTTCCCCATGGCAACTTTGGGTGAGCAATCATCCAAAGGTCCCAGGTGCCAAGAAACCAAGGGGGTGGATAGTGCTTCTGCTAGGCAAAAGACTTCCACTACAAAAAGATCCAATGATCCATCAAAAGAGGGTAACACTTCTGGAGAAGGTGAGGACAGGTATAACTATTATGAATTGATGGAAACCATGGGAAACATCAACATGGATGTACTCAAGCAGAGCAAAGATATAGAAGAACTTAAACTTGTAGTTCTGTCCCAACAAGTCCAGATTGCCAAGCTAAAGAAAATGGTGACAAGGTTATTGCAAATTAAGAGGAGAAAGCAATTTGTTCTAAAGAAGAGGAACAATGCTCAAGATGCTTCCAACAAGGGGGAGAAACAAGAAAGGGAAACAGAAAAAGAAAGTTCAGTTGAAAAGAGAGTTGAAGTTGAGGGGGAGACTGAAGTTGAGAGGGAGACAGAGGATGGAATAGAGGTAGAAACTGAAGTTGCTCAAGTAGCAGAAACTGTTAATGCTGCTGAAACAGCAGAAACAGAAGAAGCAGTAACAGGGCTCTCTGTAGAGGAACTGGAGATTGCAGAGACTTTGGTTAAAGCCAAGAATGACACTCCTAAGGCTAGTCAAAAGGCCAAGGGAGTGATCATTAATGAAGGAGG
This sequence comes from Arctium minus, assembly GCA_954870635.1. Lineage (NCBI taxonomy): Eukaryota > Viridiplantae > Streptophyta > Magnoliopsida > Asterales > Asteraceae > Arctium > Arctium minus. The sequence continues at coordinate 76,739,577 of OX941080.1, read as the reverse complement.
AGGCTCAAAGAAGAGAAAAGAAACAAGTCAAGCAACTTTGAAGGGAAAGGGAAAGGAAAAGATAGTTGAAACTGAACTACCTTCAAAGAAAAAGACTCAGATTGAAATGGATGAGGAGATGGCAAAGCAACTTCAAGAGCAAATGGAAAAGGAGGAACAAATTCAAACTAAAACAGATAGGGAACTTGCAAAGATAATGGCCAGAAAGCTAAATGCAGAATATCAAAAGAGTTTAAAAGAAGCAACTGAGGCCAAGAAGTTACCTGTCAAAAGAATGCCAATTCAAAAGCAGAAAAGACAACCCTCCAAGACCTTTTTGGCCAATCAGGAAAGAAGAAGAATGATTAACTTCCTGAGAGGTGCAATTGGTGTCAAAGGGGAAATGTTTACCAACATGGCATACAGTCAGGTTGAGGATCTGTACAAGAAAGAGATGGCTAAGCTTCAAGGGGACTCCTCACAAAGGGAAGAGGCTGAAAGAAGAATAAAGGAAAGACATGATTTAAACATTCAGCAACCATTTCCTGAGGAAGTTACACCTACAAAAGAAAAGAAGGAAGAGTATGAGTTTGTAAGTGTAGAGGCAAAATCTGCTAAAAGGGTGAAGACAATTGCTTCCAAAAGGCAGTCTAAAAGGACAAGGGTGGAAGAAGCTGAAAAGGAAGCAGAACCTTCAGTCACACCTTCAACAGAACCTGTACATAATCTAGAACAGTCCAAAGAGCAATCAAATGAGCATATGGGGCTGTATATGACTATAGTAAAACCTGTACAAGTTGTTCCAATCTCCATGAAGGCTCCAGAGATCATCTTTTGGGATATTCTAAGAGACAATGGAAAGGATTTCTTTAGACTCAAAAGAGAAGGTGGTGCATTTGAAGCATATTCAACATGGGGGAGAGTAATCAGAGGTTGTTCAAGAGCAGACATAGAGGAAATGTACAAAGTGGGAATGAAACTCTATGAGCCTGTGTTGAAAGGTATTGAAGAGAATCTTCTTAAAGTAGCAATGGAATACTTATGTATGATGTTTGATCCAGAGAAGGTGGTGCATAGGATTAAAGATCTTCATCATGAGTATGTGTTCAAAAAGATTGATAATTGGATACTCTTTGAAAACTGTGGTGTGTACATGATTACAATTGATAAATGTTATCATGAATACTATCTAGTTGACAAAATATATGATCATAGCAAGCAGAAACTTGAAGGGATGCTGAAAGCTAAGCTAGTATGTGCTAAGGATTCTGAAATGGCCAAAATTGTGGTGAGAAGAACTATCAATCAAAGTATGGGCCTAGATCCAAATTTGGGCAACTGAATGAGAGGTGTTGAAAGCATCTTGAAGATCAGATCTGAAGAACTTGACTTCTCTTCCTAAAAGTCAAGTTAGGGGTAGATTGTTGGGAACTGAAGAAAAGCTTAAGTATGGTTAATGCTGCTAGTTCAGAATTACTACCGCTAGAGGACTTCAAAAGTTAATACTGCTAGGTATTACTACTTCTAGTAGAATTAATACTGCTAGTCATAGTTAATACTGCTTGATCAAAGTTAGTACTGCTTAGCTAGTTAGTACTGCTAGAGGTTAGTGCTGCTTAGTTATTAATGCTGCCAAGACTGAGTTAATACTTCCAAGATGATTAATGCTGCTTATGAGATGGAGATCAGAATTAAAAGGATGACAGCTGGATAGACTGAAGATTATGGAAAGCTTGGTGATAATGATGGAAGATTATACTGAAGATCTTTTATTCTTTTGTAATTATCTTTATATTCAGTATATGTATAGAATTGATTAGAATAGTTAGTGTAATTAATTATTCTACGTTTTGTTCTAGAGAGAAAATCAACCTCAAGGCATAGTTCCTAATTCTAGAGAAGTAGAATTCGTCTTGAAAGAGTCTGTTCTTCAAGATTGAGGTTGTGTGTGTAATCTTGTGATTTCAAGCATTCAATACAAGTTTACAAGTTGTTCATCATATTTACTGTTTGTTTACTGTTTCATTGAATATCAAAGTGTTATTCCGCAAACTCCTTTGATATTAGTTTCTGAGAATTTATTCTTGTTAAGAATTCGATCCTGACAATCTGCGAGTTTATGAGAACACGCAACCCTTTGCGTGCGATTTTCACAAACGCGCAAGCTTAAGTCTGCGAGTTTCACTCTAAATAGTTGTTTGCGAGTTTCTCAAACGCGCAAGTCTCGATCTGCGTGTTTCTCAGTGTCTGCAAGTTTCAGCGATTGCGAGTTATATAGTGACTTGCGAGTTTTGATACTTAGTCAAATTTTTCAGAATTTATGATTTTTCTAAATTTCAAGATTTTTCTTGTGATTTCATATTTTGGACTAACGATCAGTTCTAGTTTCTTATTGGATATATTTTCAAAACAGGTTTAAACAAGATGACTTCATAAGATGCACTTTCAATTGGTACTGATGTCAAGCCTCCTGTTCTGTTCAAAGGAGAGTACGAGCAGTGGAAGGATAGGTTTCTGGATTTTATTGACAGACATGCAAACGGGGAGAATATTCTCTTGTCAATTACAGAAGGTCCTATGAAACCAATCATAGTTCAAGTAGCTGATGATGATGATTCATCTGATAGTGGACATGGTGATGAAGAAAGAGAACAAAAGACAAAACCAGTTAAAGTGGATTTATCACAGTATTCTGAAGAACAGAAAAGTCGTTATAAAGCTGACAAGCAAGCAAGATCTCTTCTACTTCAAAGCATTCCCAATGAGATTTACATCAAGATTGATAGCTACAAGGATGATGCTAAAAAGATGTGGGATCAATTACAAAAGACGATGATGGGATCCAAGGTAGGGAATCAGATGAAAGTGGCTAACTGCATCAATAGCTACGAGGAATTCAAAGCGAAAGAGAATGAGAGTTTGGAAGACACATATGAACGGTTTACTTTGCTTCTAAATGAACTGACGAAGAACAAAGTGACAAAGAAGCAGCTGGAAAACAATGTCAAATTCCTGAGTATCCTACGACCTGAGTGGAAGAAACATACACGTAGGATGAAGCAGATGAAAGACTTAAGTGAGATACCTCTTCATGAAGTCTATGAGACTTTACGTTAAAATGAAAAAGAGGTAGAGGAGAAAAGAGCTGAAAAGAAGAAGGTTGATAAGGTTCCTGATCCGATTGCTTTGGTTGTTGGAGAGAAGAAGAAAGAAAAGAAAGAAAAGATAGAGAAGAAGAAGAAGAAGAAAGTACTGACAAGTTCTGAGTCGGATTCTGAGACAGATGGTGATGATGGAGAAAGTCTGAAACAAGCCATGTTGTTGCTGACCCGTGCCTTTCAAAAGAAATTTTACAAAAAGTTGGGATCAAATTCTCAATGATATTCTTCATCAAGTTCTAAGAATCACGAGCACCGAGAAAGGGTGGAAGGAAGGAGATATCAAGAGAACAGATATGTTGAGAAGAAACCTGATGAAAGGAAGAAGTTTGTGAATGACTACACTATTCCCGAAAAGCCAACAAGTGATCCTGTCAAATGCTACAACTGTGGCAAGATTGGCCATTTGGCAAAAGATTATAGAAAGCCAAAAGTTCGTAATTCTCAGTACTATCAGAACAAGTTGCTATTGGCCAAACAGCAAGAAGCAGGCATAGCTTTAATGCCTGAGGACGAATTTTGGTTGGATCATTCAGAAGGTGAAGAGGAAGAAAAGGATGAAACTGTTCATCTCTGTCTCATGGGAAAGGAAGTCAAGTATGATGAATCAGATGACGAGACAGCTGATGAGGTATTAAATTTAACTCAAAAAGATTTCATTACCAAAATGGAAGCCATGGTTGTTGAGCTTCAAGATTTACAAATTAAATTGAAAAAGGAAAAAGAAAGAGTTGCTAAAAGGAACAATAAGATCTTTGAGCTTAATACGTCTGTTATTGGGAACAAAGATCTGATTGATTATTTACGCAAATCTGCTTCTGATTCTAAATCTCAAATAGATTGTTTTGAAAAGAAGATTTCTGAGTTTGAAATTAAAATTTCTAAGTATGAGTTTGAGAAAAGAGAATCTGCACTAACTGTTCATAAATTGCAGGTTGAGAACAAGCTTAATAAGAAGGTAAATGGTCTGGAAGCCAAACTTTATGCAAGAGGACAAACAGATCAAACCATTTTTCTTAATGCACCTAACGAAGAGGCTGATGTTAAGGAAAAATGGGGTCTTGGTTTTCAAAACCCTCATTACTTAAAGAAAGCCATCAGAAAACAACCGACACTTTATAATTTTGATTTTCTTGCTTGTGCTGGTAAACATACTCATTTAAAACCCAAATTTGTTACCAAATTAACAGAAGAAGTTGAGGCAAAAGAAACTGAAAATAGAAAGAATGTAAAGAAAATACAACTACCATTTAACTATGCATAGTTAAATGATAGTTATCTTTCAGAAACACCAAAAGTTCTTTCAAACGATTATTTTGCTAGTTATTCTGTTTCTGAGATGAAGGCAAAACCTGCGGTTGCAAAGGTTTATGTTCCTCCACTCATTCTTGAAAGCAAAATAGTTGAGTTGGAAAATGTTTTATCTGATGAAAAACTTTTGGTTGATATTCAACAAAGTGTATTTTCTACAGTTTTAAAGAACACCGTTTTTCAAACTAAATCTACAAAGTGTTCTAAAGTTTCAAAGGCACCTGAAACTTCAACTAATAATTTTGATGACTTATTTGAGTCTGCAAATGATTTTCTTAATTCTGATGATGGGTGCATAGACGAAATTGATATGTTTGACTTCAATGCTACACTTCCTGATCATTCTACTTGTCTTTTAAATGAAAAAGTGTTACCAAGTGGTGTTAATATTGATGAACCATCAACTAAGGTTGGTGAATCAGTTTCTGTAACTGCTGATTACTATTCTCAAGGTAAGAAACATAAGAAACAGCGATTACAGAAACAAAAATACACTGGTACACAAAAGAAAACTCAGTCTCAGAAATCTGTTTTTCCTAATAAATCTAAATCTTTTGTTTCAGATATAAGAAAGAAAAGGTCGAAAGCTCAAACTGAATGGCGGCCAAAAAGGAAGGATGATGAGAAAGCTGAATCAGTTTCTGATAATTCTTGTACTAGATCTGATAGTAGTGATTCTGATGTAGTTGGTCAATATGCTTCTCATAAACAAAACCTTGTAACTTCTTACAAGCGTTATTCAATAAAGCAATTGATTCAATTATCTCCTATTACTACTAAATCTTATCATTATCGGAGAAATGATTTTGCTTATTCTCATAATTCTTCTGATTGGTTTGGATCTTATCATGTTTATTCTTCAAGATCAAATGTTTTTAAAAGTTTTCAAAGAAAAGGAGGGTCCATATTTAAATGGATACCAAAATCTTATGCTAATCTATTAGGACCCGTTTTTAAATGGGTACCTAAAGTTATTGTTTCCTGATTTCTCTTGGAGACCCGACATATGTGGTACTTGGACAGTGGATGTTCCAAGCATATGACTGGGCAACAAGCTTTATTGTCTAACTATACAGAGAAATTCAGTGGAAATGTCAGATTTGGAAACGATCAACTTTCACCAATCTTAGGATATGGTGACATCATTCAAGACAACATAATGATAAGTAAGGTAAGTTATGTCGAAGGGTTGGGGCACAACTTATTTAGCATTGGTCAATTCTGCGATAAAGGGTTAGAGGTCAACTTCAAATCTAAGAGTTGCTCGGTTCGTACTGAAGACGACACAGAACTCTTAAGTGGACATCGAAAGACAAACCTCTATACCATCAACCTGTCCAAAGTTCAGATTGACAATCAAGTTCGCTTGATGACAAAAACTTCAATGCAACAAAGTTGGCTCTGGCACAGACGTTTATCACACCTGAATTTTCGTTATATCAACAAGCTGGTTAGTGGGAAATTGGTAAAAGGACTTCCTGAGCTGAAATACGAGAAAGAACACATATGTGCTGCATGTGAGAAGGGTAAGATGAAGAGAGCTCCGCATAAACCGAAGCCTGAACCAAGCACTAGTTCTCCGTTAGAATTGTTACATATGGATTTGTGTGGTCCAATGAGAACTTAGAGTTTGGGTGGAAAGAAATACGTGTTGGTTATTGTGGACGATTATTCAAGATACACGTGGGTCAAATTTATTTGATCAAAAGATGAGACACCGGAAGTTCTCATTACTTTCTTAAAGACGACTCAGGTGAAAATGCAACGACAAGTCAAGTTTCTTCGAACTGACAATGGCACAGAGTTCAAAAACAAAATTGTTGAAGAATATCTCGAATCAGTCAGGATATCACATCAGTACTCTGCTATTAGAACGCCTGAACAAAATGGAGTAGTCGAAAGGCGAAATCGGACGCTAGTCGAGGCCGCTCGGACTATGCTTAGCCATTCGGACTTACCTCTATTCTTGTGGGCAGAAGCTGTGTCAATTGCATGTCATACCCAAAATCGATCCATGATACACCGCCGTTTTCAAAAGACTCCATATGAGCTGATCAACAATAGAACAACGACAATCAAGTATTTTCACATATTTGGGTGTAAATGTTTTGTGCTTAACGACAGAGAGAGTCTGAATAAATTCAGTGCTAAGGCGGACGAAGGCATCTTCATTGGCTATTCTTCAACATCTGCAGCATATCGTGTTTATCTGAAGAAGTCGAAGACAGTTGTCGAGAGCGTTAATGTAACATTCGATGAAGATATGGTTTCTGAACGATTCAGTTCAGAACCCGTGATAACTGGCGTATTAGCTTCTGGGCATATCAGTCCAGAACCTGTTTCTACAGAGAAAAATTTGGATAACGCTTCTACTTCAGTTTCACATTTATCTGATTTAGATTTGTTATTTGAATTATTTTATGATGAGTTTCTTGGATCTAATTTGCCTAAATCTGCTGTGACTGACAGGTCTAAAGACAGAATTTGCAATCATCCAGTCACTTCAGATGTTGTAACTGAACTTGAATCCCCCGTTCAGTCAGAAACTCACATTCCAACATCTACTCCTACAGTTGAAGATACACAAGTAACTGATGAGCCAGAAGTAACTGTTTCAGTTGGATGTGATACAATGTCTACTCAACAGCTCGATTCTGCTGTTCCAACTGATACTTTTGCACCTGAAACTTCAACTGCAAACCCCCTTTCTATTATTCAAACTGAAGAGCCTGATAGTGGATTTCTAGATGATGATCATGTTAATCAGTATCTACTCCACTACCTCATGAGCATCGCTGGACCAAAGAGCATCCTTTACATCAAGTAATTGGAGATCTTAACAAGCCCGTACAAACGAGGTCAGCGACTCTTAATCAATGTATGCATGACTCATTCCTCAACAATATAGAGCCCACACGAGTATCAGAGGCTTTAGCTGATTCGGATTGGGTATCTGTTATGTAAGAAGAATTAAATCAGTTTGAAGCCCTGAAGGTCTGGAGATTAGTTCCAAAACCGGAAGGTAAATCCGTGATTGGCACTAAATGGGTATTCAAGAATAAAAAGGATGAAGATGGTATCGTCATAAGGAACAAAGCTAGACTTGTTGCCAAAGGTTACCGGCAATAGGAAGGCATAGACAACGATGAGACGTATGCTCCAGTAGCGCGTATAGAGGCAATCCGCATGTTTCTAGCCTACACAGCTCATAAGAATTTCACAGTCTATCAGATGGATGTGAAAATAGCCTTTCTGAATGGCATTCTTAAGGAGGAAGTATATGTGTCTCAACCAGAAGAGTTCGTCAATCCAGATAATCCAGATCATGTCTACATCTTGGACAAAGCCCTGTACGGTTTAAAACAAACCCCTCGAGCATGGTATGACGTTTTATCTAAATTCTTGGTCAAGTCCGGTTTTTCTAAAGGTAAGGTTGATACCAGTTTATTCATCAAAAAGGAAAAAGCTGATATTATTCTTATTCAGATTTATGTTGATGATATAATATTTGGTTCTACTAATCCTAAATATTGCAAAAAAAATTCTAACCTCATGGTGTCACGTTTTCAAATGAGTATGATGGGAGAGATGATTTTCTTTCTTGGATTACAAGATAAACAGTTTTCAACGGGGATTTTCATTAACCAATCTAAGTACATTTTGGATATTCTTCAGAAGTACAAAATGGAAAATTGTAAACCTATTGGAACCCCAATGGCACCACGTACTAAGATTAACACTGATCCTTCGGGTAAAAGTGTTGATGTTAGGACTTATAGAGGTATGATAGGATCGTTAATGTATCTTACTTCAAGTAGGCCAGATATTATGTTTTCAACATGCTTATGTTCTAGATATCAGGCTGCTCCTAAAGAAACCCATTTGGCTGCTGTCAAACGGATTTTTAGATATCTGAAGGGCACTGCAGATCTTGGTCTGTGGTATCCTAAGGATACTGGTTTTCAACTGACTGCCTATTCAGATGCAGGTCATGTAGGTTGCATGTTGGACAGAAAGAGTACTTCAGGTCACATTCAATTCCTTGGAGACAAGCTCGTTAGCTGGGCATCAAAAAAACAATTATGCGTTTCCACATCGACTGCTGAAGCAGAGTATGTAGCTGCTGCTAGTTGCTGTTCTCAAGTCATGTGGATGCGAACACAACTACGAGACTATGGATTCAAGTTTGACAAAATTCCAATCTATTGTGACTCGAAGAGTGCGATCGCAATATCTCCTAATCATGTCCAACATACGAAAACCAAACACATTGATGTCAGGTATCATTTTATTAAGGATAATGTAGAAAAAGGAACAATTGAACTCTATTTTGTAAAAAACAAATTATCAACTTGCAGATTTATTTACCAAACCATTAGATGAAAAGAGATTTAATTTTCTTATCTCTAAGCTTGGTATGTTAAATCTGAAGACATAATCAGTTATTACCTAATATAGTTAAGTATTGTTATTTTTCGTCATTTTTTTTATGTTTGAGGGGTATCTGCACTTTAATTGTTTGCTCATGATCTCAGGGGGAGTAAGAGAAGATTAAAGATGAATCATTATTATTTTGAGGGGGAGCATAAATAATTTCTGCATTTTGCTTAACTGACAAATTTTTTTGATGCATGATTTTAGGGGGAGCATATAATATCAAAAGGAGTAAGACTATGATTTCTAATTATTTCAAATCAGAACTCGTACTTTAATCGTTTTACTGCTTTATGTCTTTTACATTCGAATAATTTTGTGAATAAAGTTGTTTTGACTAGACTTTGAGATTTTTGCAGGATGAGAGAAGCTGACAAGATCATATCTTAATGACTTCATCTTGACTTCATGAGATTTAAGATTGCGCGAAAAGGTAAATTTCTTATCTTAATCTCAAATATATCTGAAAGAAGGACAACCTTTAGATATGGAAAACATGTTCTGAAATATTCAAACCACTTCCCGATTCTTAAACAGATTTTATAATTTGGAAGTCTGATTTTAAATGTTTTCATTTTATTTTTTTTGTGCTTAATTGTTAAATAAACCGTGTGTTTCCAAAGATAAATACTTGTGTATTGTCTTTTCTACATACTTTCAAGTATTCACACACATCGGTTTAATTTTTTGATCAAATTGTTCTTACCATGTCTCATATTGTAACCAATTTTTTTCGATGGTAAGACACTCCGCTTGTACTTCAAAGAATTTTGAGCGATATTTCATTTTGAAACGTCATTTCGAGAATGTCTATATTTTTGTTTCGTATAGACAATATCCATTATTTTTGACCATAAGCCTTAGTTGCTATATCATTCATTTCTGATCATTTTCATACAATGTCAGATTTTCAAACAAGTCTTTTGCATTCATTTTCATTCATTTCAATATTCTTGTTTGGAAATACTTCCATGTTTCAAAATGCTCATATATTTATGATTATATCATCTGAGCATACATTTTATCTGACATTTGTATATGAGCTTTAACTGATAAAGTTAAATCATCTGAGCAACACATGCTTATTAGGATATTATGGGTTCTTTGTGCTAGGAATTAACTGAAACTTCTATGAAATCACGTTAACTAGTGATTTCTACCCAAGAAGTTAATCCATAAAGATTGAGTGTGAGGATTCTAAAAGAAATGAGTGTGGGTGTGATGAGGTAAAATGGAAATGAGAGTTTGGTTAGAAGTGAGCATAATGATTAAAAGAAAGAGGGTGTGAGATCAGAGTAAAAGAATATCAGACTCTGCACCAACTACTTTCTGAGCCGGGCAACCACATTACTAGCGTTTCACAACTCTTTGGTGAACGTTATTGAAACAGGCAACTAGCCCATGCCAACTCTTGACTAAACCCCACCAACCACTCATTTTCTTCTCAAAAAGAAAATGTTTCATATTTTTCTGGGGACGCAGCGTATAATCTATCTGGTTTTCATTTGGAAAATCTGGATATTGAAAAAGAAGGAAGTTTGCCCCACCTTCGTACTTCAATCATGCACATTGAGTTTGTGTTTATCTACTGTTGTCTCAGTGGTTTACACTATGTCAAGCCTTTATAAAAGGAATCATTCGTGCTTAATTCTTTCTACACATGCATGAACACACAAAGAATTTGTTTCTTTGTCATAACATTCATAGAAATTGCCTTTGTGGTGTTTCGATGATTGGATGGAAGCCCTGGGGGAGTGACCATCAAAAATCTCATTTATATTGTGTATCCGTTACACACAGTGAGTTCGTGTTACTGATAAGCATTTTAACTGATTCATTTGTTGATTCAGGAGTTACATGTTCTTATTTTGTCTGGATTTGCAAAGATCTAGATGAATACTTGGTTATGGATCACAGAATCAGAGGCTCTTGGACAGATCAGAATGGTCAATGACATTTCTTGCTGAAAGTTTTGATGATATAGATGCTCAAATCATCAAAAAGGGGGAGATGGTATCAAGAAATGTTAAAGTTTTGAAGTTTGGGGGAGATGGTATCAAGAAATTATCAAAGACATTTTATCTGATAGATGATTTTCAGAAATGTCCAAGTCAGGTTCAATTTGAAGATTTGGAGAAGATCAAAGAATTTCTGAGGATTTGCTGAAATTTTCTTTGAAGATTATTTTCTAAAGCAATTTGAGCTGATTCTGATGATAATTTCTTTCCAAAGTCTGAAAGTATCTTGTGAAAGTTTTGAGGAGATTGTTCATTGTTTGAAGATATTTTTGGAAAGAATACAGTCAAAGAAAAAGGGGAGATTGTACTGACAGAGTTTAAGAGTGAAGACTAAATTGCTAGATCTTTCAACAAGTGATCTTGAATCCAAAGTGGGAGATTGTTAGAGCATAAATATGTTGGATACAAGATCAAGAAGACTGAAGGTCAAAGTTCAAGAAAGTCAAAGCTGAGAAAGTCAACTTTCATCAAAGTCAAAGTCTTTTGTAATAAAAGTCAAATGTATTTGTATTTTGTATTTTAGTTTCCTTGTATTAGGAATTGGTATAAATAGATTTTTTTTAAAGTTTTGTTGAGTGAGTTAACAGAGTTAAGAAGTCAGATTGTAATATCAGAGAGAGAGAGAGATTCGTAGAGAGAGAGAGAGAGTTCTAGAGAGAGAAAGTTGTAAATTGTGAATTGAAAGTGAAATCAAAACAGGTAATTGATTCTTGTTTATGTTTTGTTTTGATTAATTGATTAGAAATTAGAATCTGGAACACACACAAGTTTCCTCAGTGACAAGTCCTCTTCAACTCTTGCATATGGATTTGTTTGGCCCTGTCAACATCAAATCAATAGTTGGAAAGAAGTATACACTTGTCATTGTAGATGAATACTCTCGCTACACCTGGGTTATATTTCTTCGCTCCAAAAGTGACACTCCAGAAGAACTGATATCTTTTGTTAAAAGGATAGAAGTGCTGAATAATCTCACTGTTCGTTCAATAAGAAGTGATCATGGAACTGAATTAAAAAACAATTCTCTGAACAATTTCTTTGAGAACAAGGGAATTTCTCACAACTTCTCTTCAGTAAGAACTCCTCAGCAAAACGGAGCTGCTGAAAGAAGAAACAGAACGATCATTGAAGCTGGTAGATCAATGCTCAGCGATTCTCACCTACCTACTCAATTTTGGGCTGAATCTGTAAACACTTCATGTTTTAGTCAAAACATATCGCTGATAGTAAAGCGGTTTGGAAAAGTAGCTTATGAACTTTTTCATGGAAGAAAACCATCTATCAGTTTTCTTCATATCATTGGTTGTCAGTGCTTTATATTAAACAACAAAGATCAACTTGGAAAGCTCGATCCAAAAGCGGATGACGGAATAGTTCTTGGATATTCGTCTATCTCTAAAGCCTACAGAGTTTTCAACAAAAGAAGACAATCTGTGGAAGAAACAATTCATGTCACCTTTGATGAAACTCGCTCAACGAACTCTAAACCAATCGTTGACAATGAAGAGTTAAATGCTTGGATGTTTTCTCATTACAGAGAAACATAACCTTTCTGCTCAAACCATCAGCACACAAATCCTCCAACTGTTGATGATGATCCAAACATCATACCTCCTAAAGCTGAATCCATCTCATGGGTTTCAGCTGAGCCTCTAAACACACTTCCTCCATCAGATATATCTTCATCTAAAAACCTCTCAGAAAATAATTGTCTGTCTGACACTCAATAATTATTAGCTGATAAACCTCAGGCTTCTTCATCAGTGAACATACCTATTGTTGATCCAACCTCTGAAATGAGTGATCATGCTCCTGCTCAGCGATGGACCAGAGATCACCCTATAGATCAAATTCTTGGTGATCCCGATGCAGGTATTCAGACACAATGAAGTTCTAGTAATGTTTGCCTCTTTCTCAACTTTTTTTCGTTAATAGAGCCAAAGAAGACTGATGATGCCCTCAGAGATCCAAACTGGGTCAGCGCTATGCAAGAAGAGCTGACTGAGTTCACTCGCAACAAAGTTTGGAATCTCGTTCCTAGACCATCTGATAAAACTGTTATAGGCACCAAATGGGTGTTTAGAAACAAGTTAGATGAACATGGAACTTGTTGCTTAGGGATACTGACAAGAGGAAGGCATAGACTATGATGAAACCTTTGCCCCTATGGCTAGGCTCGAAGCAATTCGACTCTTCTTAGCTTATGCAGTTTACAAAGACTTCATTGTATATCAAATGGATGTAAAATCAGCGTTCCTAAATAGAAAGCTGAATGAAGAAGTCTATGAAGAACAACCCCTAGGGTTCTATGACCCTAAGCATCCAAATTATGTTTATAAATTGGATAAGGCTCTCTATGGTCTAAAACAAGCCCCTCGTGCTTGGTATGATACTCTCTCATCTTTTCTTATCTATGAAAATTTTGAACGTGGAAAAATTGATAATACATTATTTTTCAGAAAGATAAAAGGTCATATTATTCTTGTACAAATATATGTCGATGACATCATATTTGGTTCTACTAACCCATCCCTATGTACTCGCATCGCTGAAAGAATGAAGAAAGAATACATAATGAGTATGATGGGTGAGCTAACATATTTTCTTGGTCTTCAGATTAAACAATCTGAAAGGGGTACCTTTATCAGCCAAGGTAAATATGTTAAAGATATGCTGAAGAATTTTGATCTGACACAAACATCAGTGATGAAAACTCCTATGGCACCTCCTCTGACATTAAACAAGGATCAATCTGGAAAACCTGTGAATGTCACTGCCTATAGAGGAATGATAGGCTCCCAGTTGTATCTTACAGTGAGCCGACCTAACATCATGTACTCTACCTATTTATGTGCACGTTATCAATCTGAACCCAAGGAATCCCATCTGATCGCTGTCAAGCGAATCTTCAAATATCTGAAAGGAACTCCTAACCTCGATCTTTGGTACCCCAAATACTCAGGGTTCGATCTAATTGGATATTTAGATAGTGATTTTGCAGGGTGTAAACTAGATAGAAAGAGCACCACTGGTGTATGTCAACTCCTAGGAGGAAAGCTGGAAAGCAGGACAAGCAAAAAGCAAAATTCAGTGTCCACTTCTAAAACTGCAGCTGAATACGTAGCCGCTGGAAGTTGTTGTGCTCAAGTCTTATGGATGAGAAATCAACTATTAAACTATGACCTACAACTATCAAAAATTCCAATCTATTGCGACAACACTAGTGCTATCGCTATAGCAAATAATCGAGTGCTACATTCAAAGACAAAACACATAGAGATCAAATATCATTTTATCAGAGATCATGTGATGAATGGTGATATTGAACTTCACTTTATCCCCACTGACTATCAGCTAGCTGATTTGTTCACGAAACCTCTTGATGAGACAAGGTTCAACTTTCTCATCAGTGAGCTTGGAATGCTGAATCTTGAAGAGTAACTCTTCATCTTTCCTGCATTATATCAGTATTTCTAAGTTCCCCTTTATCACTTAATCTCTGAATAAATATCTGACTATCAGGTATGTTCTCTCACTCTCAATCACTGAATATTCATTCAGTAAGACATTTTTCTAAAAACTTTAACCACTTATAATTCTTTAAATGATTAAAAGCTTTTTTTTTATAAAACTATTTCCGACTTTTCTCATCAGTGATTCTTTTGAAAAGACAAATCAATCTCTAAATTTTTATCAGGGATTCTTTCAAAATGAAAACATATCTTTGACTTTTCATTAGAGATAATTTCAAAAATGACAAATGAAACGTTTTTCTCTCTCCTATGACGTCATTTGAACCGACAATCCATGACATGCCTTTTTCTGACACGTTCGTCTGTTGCCTTTCTATCCAATCAACTTCGTAAAACGTGTCCATGTCATGATGAACATTTGTTTTCCCACCTTTTGTTGTTCCATATTCAAGCACACATACATAGATAGTCAAAGGTATAACAAGAATGAATCATAGAAAAGATGAATGATTAAGAGAATAGAATTGTCATATGTTTCATTGAGAGAATAGATGACGGCTACACATAATGATTAGACAATGAATGAACTCAGTAGCTTAACCAAATAGGTAAAACAAAGGACTATATATAGGGTCAACAACCTTGACACCTACACAAGCCAAACTAACGAAAATACTAACAAAACATAACAAAGGACTAACTATTACAACTTGATTAAACTAGATCTAACAATCTCCCCCTTTTAATCAAAGTTGTCATCTTCAGCGATTCCATCGGTTGAAACAGGTTCTCCTCATTCCTAGAAAGCTCTCAAATCTCCTTAAGCATTCTCTGAATTCAATTCTTTCCTTGATAGCTTTAATCATTTTTTCATTTACAAATGCATCAACTGTGGGTATGTACTCACCCTTTTCAAGTCTCGTCATCTCTGAATGTTTGTACCTATCTTCAAGCTCTTTCAAAACCATCTTTAACTTTCCATCGGAAAACTTGGCAACCTCGCTGGCTCGCATGTATTGTTTCTTGTGAGTCTTTGTATGTCCTCCATCAAGTAGTATGTCCTCCATCAAGTAGTATGTCCTCCATCAAGTAGTGATTAAAGTTAGGAGCAGTTAAGTTTATGCTGTTCTGATCAGTCTCTGCCCCCAACTGGAAATCAAGAACATAAGAGTTGTTGATATGACGCTTCATATACCTTTTTACAACATCTAGTGCAAAGACCACAACTGTAGGTCTGATCATTCTGCTCCAGAAGTCATGGTATATAAACTCTAGATATGCCATATTCAGATTTTCAAAGTCTGTTTCACTAAAGGTTACCAACCTTAGATCTCTCCTTTGAACATCAAATTCTGGATACCAGACATCAAAGTACTTGTTCATTCTGACTTCTTTGATATGAAGGATTCCTGGTCTTTCAACATAACCCTTTGTTCTTGAAACGTTTTCAATGTACTTTAGATAGTTTCTTTGATAGTCCAGTGAGTTATCAATGATACCATACATCTTGCACACATCAATCTTTACTTGTGCTTTGACAAATATTTTGATGGATTCTTCTAGAAACGGATCTCTGAGAGAATTTCGGATAAGTTTGATAAGCTTGAGAGACGCACCTTGTCCATCATATCCTGTAAGCAGTGTAGATCCAACTCTGACAGGAGCTAAAAGACCTTCTTGAGTGTCCTGATGTTTCTTTGCTAGATTTTCTGCTTCCATCGGAGTTACAAATACTGGCTTTGGACGTTCAGCACCACTTAAAATTCTTGGGCTGTCAGGATTTCTGATGTAAGGTAGAGCTTCAGGATCAGCTCTTTCTTTTTCAGCTATGTCTTTCTCTTCTCTCTCTTTAGCTTCCCTCTTTCTTCTTTTCTCTTCTTTCTCCATCTTCCTTCTTTCTCTTCTCATAGATCTCCTTAACTTTTCCATATCAATCACTATCAGAGATGTGGGATCTGAGACATTTCTTTTCAACACTCTTTCAATTGATTCTTCAAAGGGCAATGCAACGTTCTGAGCGGTTGGAGTTGAAGCTTCACCAGGAGAAGGAAAAACACAGTATCTATCCGGAGAAATCAATGGGATAGCAGTAGGTATATATGGCTCATCTACTTGAGATGCCACATTTACTTGTTCAGCCGGTTGTGCTAGTTCATCTTCTTCAGCTTCTTCCTGATCATCTATAGCAAAGTCATCACCAAAGATATCTTCAAATACGCTTTCACCAAGTACACTGCCCGGAACCTCTGTGTCTGCAACATTTTTGACATATTCTTCAACATTTACTGTATTCTCAGATTGATCAGCATCTTGAAGTCCAAAATCTGTTATTCTTTCTCCCTCCTCTTTCATTTTCCAGATTGATTCATACTTTGCAATGGCTTGTTCATCTGTATCCAGATCATCAACATCTATAACATTGTACGCTGATATGCCCATTGCCTCTATTACTTCTTCACATGTAGCAGTCTTAGGCTTTTCAACCCTTGACTCGTCATCCGCAACATATAGAACTAAACTCCTTGAACTTCTATGCTCCAACACCTCTTCAACATTTTCTCCTTGACTTGTACCAGTACCTTGACTGCTTGAGCTTCTCTTTCCGGGTACTGTACTGATTGGCACTACACTTTCTACTATAACCAACTGTCTTTCGGCTGACTGATCTCCTTTTGTCTCCCCCTCATGATCATGATCGTGATCATGGTCGTGCCTAATGACTTGAGCAACATATTGAGTTTGGCATGCGAGTTGAAATGCTTGGTCCAGTAGAGTGAATGCTTTGAGAACATTTGCATCTGAAGGTTGTTGTGGCTGTTGTTGCTGTCGTTGCTGATGGGAATGCAATAGTGTGAATAAGTCGGCATCTGGTTGACTGCGGTATTTTGTGTGACTGATGGAGTGGGTAGAACTGGTACTCTTCGCTTTGGCTCAGGTTCAGCAACTTGCTTCCCGTTTAGTAATCTTTTGATGTCGCCCAGTTCTTTCTCTATTCTGTCGTACTTCTCCAATCATCTGTATTCAACAGGCTTTTGAGCGTCGTCGAGATATTCCCTTGACACAAAGTCAGATGAACTAGCACCGGGATCACTTAGATTACCCATTTGCACAACTGCAAATGAATCTACAGTGTGGCCTGTGATCACATATGGCATTGTGTTAGCTGTGACAGGATTTCCATCCGGTCCTCGTAGTCCGAATTGCGGATCTACTTTGAATGTTCTGCTCGGGTCACAAAGACGACCAAGGTCAAGACCTGCGAATAGTGTCCTATAAACAAAAATCGGCTCTATACTTTGTGTACTGAAAGGAAATGAGATATGGGGAAATTGATCTGTTATTTTAATATCAGATGTCTCCAAATGAGATATTGATAGACTTTGTGCTTGATCCCCGTGAGCAAATGAAACTATTTCTTGTTGAGAGGAAGTAGAGTGGGTGGCTCGGGTGTGAAGTTGCATGAGTGATTGACTCATGTCTACATCTTCCGACAACAAGTGTGTGGTGTGGTTGATCGTTTGGTGTAATGGGTTGTGGGTCGCTCTCTCTCTCTTCATTTTCTTTTCGTTCCCTTTCACTCACAGACTCACGTACTTCTTTGACTATGTCTCCCTCATTTCTCCTTATTTCACCAATATCACTTGCTGTGACCGCAACATGGGAATCAACTTCCAAAGCAATTTCTGCTCCACCATGATGTTGATCATCATCATTATCAAATGTATCACTTCCATCATCATCTTCTCTCATTGCAGTGTTTGTCCTTAAAGAGGCGGAGCTTTCACTGCCCAAGTCAACATTTTCTGTCACTTGGTCAGGTGAGCTAGCAACAGAGTGTATCTCTTCTGCAGCATGTTGTTCTTCTTGTTGCATCTCTATAGTGTGATGTTCAGGTTGATCCGAGGCATATTCAGAGCCTTGACCTTCACTGACTTCAGGTGTCACACGAGGTGGGGTAAGAACACGTGACCCTGAAGTGTCCAATCTTGGTCTCCGACCCCCGCCGGTTCCCCTCTCGGTGTTTTTCCTCTTCTCTTCCCGTAACCTAACTCCCTGAGTGTCCGGTACCCTCACAGACACCTCTCTCCTAGGGGTTGAACCTTGGGTAGGTACAATCGGTTCTGGATGTGCCATAGATTCTCTATACTCAACTAAGCACTCAACCTCTGGATCAACGTATCGGAGTAGAGCTTCTAGGATTGGTATAGAATAGTTGAACTGCCTCTTTTGACGCACTAGAAACTTCATTTCGTGCACTTCAGCAATTTCATGTGAGCTTCGCCTGGGAATCTGCCTGTTTCCTCTTAGAACACTTCTAACCAAGAGTGTCATACACCTCTAATATGGCAAGTAATTGAGGACTTTGACAACATTCTTCTTGGCAACAATCTTCTCAAGTAGCTCAGTCCAAAAGACAATGGCGTAATCTATGTGCAAGTCATGCACTATAGAGTAAAAGAGCTTCAGTATATGACTGCTTACGTTGTCAGTTCCGTATGATTTGGCTGTCAAGCATCGATTGATTACTGAGAACGGTGCATAGTAGAAGGGTGGCAGATTGTTCTTTTTGAATTGGCTTACTCTGTTAAGGTCACTAACATATCCCATTTCCTTAATAACAGCAAGTGCAGTTTCCTCAGCAGGTAGTTCATCAAACTCAGTTCTGCCTTCCCTGGAATTTGCTTCAGGTAGTTGAAGACATCGTCTGAATAGCTCAAGGTCAATGTTGGCAGAAAAGAAGTCAATCTTGACTTTAAGAACTGGACACTTGATCTGTCCAACAGTAATGTGGGAAAGCTGAATGGTCTTCCACGCTTGTTGCACGTAGATTTCCAGCACATCCGCACTCTCAGACAGTGCTCTATTCAGAGGGTGATTCTGAAGAATAAGATTCACCAACAGATCAATGTTGAGCTGGAACTCAAACTTATGATTGTTAGGAGTCTGAGGCATGTAATCTAATTGTTGTATCAACAACATTTCAGTGTTGACATTCGGAGGTGGAACATCTGATGTCCTCTGTGAAGGGATTGAATGCTCTTGCTCAGCTTCTTGAATGGAGTTTTCATCCATTTAAACGTTTTGAGAGTTGCTGTCATCCATTTGATCTGAAATAGGAAACAACAAAGTTTGGACAGAGTCTAAGAGCGCAGAGTCAGTACACGAGAGTGAGAAAGTAGGAAAAACAACTTTTGAGAAATCCAAAGTATAGTATTCGCAGGCTATAGGCTTGCGAGTTCTTACACTTAGGTGCTCAGGATTCGCAGGTATGCCCTCTGCGAATCCTTCACTTAGAGCATTAAACATGATAGAGCAAGGGATAGCAGGATTCACAGACAAGGGGTTTGTGGAACCTGTCCTTAGGGTTTTCTAACAACATATAATATCAAGGATTCGTGAAGCACACGATTCGTAAAACCTTAGAAACTTCATAACTTGTGAGATCTATACTTGAACATTCAAAAGTTCCCAAGAACACCAAGAACACCATCTAAGAGCCCAGATTGATAAACGCATGAAAATCGATTTTAGGGTTTGAAATTTATACCATTGTGTTTGATTCAACAATGTGAACATGATTTCAACCTTTAATTTTGTTTTTAAACTCAGATTTAACATCAATATTTGGAAATCCATCAAGAACAGTCGTACGAGTTCTTGATGGTGTTTAATCGACAAAAATGCACAAGTTAAATCAGATATCGATATTTCCATCAATGAAGCAATCCTAGGGTTCTAGAATAGTATTTCGAGGATTATGAGACCAATTTAATGTCACACCCCACTAAAGCGGAAACACGGAGTATAACAGTTCGATAAACATAGCACTAGGAAATGATAAAATACCATCATACATTTCAACCAAAGATTACATCAAGTTCTCAAAAATAAACAAACTTAATACATCCAAAAGCTTGATTACAAAAGTCACTACTAAATGTTAATGTACGCGGTAACATAATTCTAAAAATCTTAATCATTTCCCGTAACCTTCTTGTTCCCTGAAAAGCATGTTTAAATAAAAAGGGTCAACTACGAGAGTTGGTGAGTTCACAAGTTTAAAATATGCACAAAACCATTTTATATGCAAATTGACAAACGTAAATCAAATATTAGTCCAAACTTTCAAAACCAATAATTCACGAGTACAAATCTTTAAATTATATGACATAAATTATGCCTTCAAAATAACCAATACTTTTGTATGTTGGACCTCTACTAGACCATCCCTGACAATAAACATGCCCCAAAAAGGACTACCGACATGGCCATGAATCACATGGATAGACCCTTCTTCTCTAGGATTAGTGCACCCTTACTCGTCAGTATAAGGTGGGCTTGTCACACCAAATCGCGCTATCCACTAAAACTATAGGCTCCTTTATGAGTTAACTAGTAGAGTCAGCCGGGGACTTAAAGAAACAACCCAACATACCATTTTTGCATATATGCCATATAATGTCCAAACCAAACGCTTTATAATCAAAGCTACCAAAATTATCCATAACAATCGTATTTAAACAATCTCGTGAATCATTAAAATAAACACTTTAACATGCTTTTCCCCCAAATTCAATTAGAAACAGTAAAATAGGGGCTGTGATTACTCACCTCGGATGATGATGATGCTAAGAAATAAGACAATGCAATTCTCTAGCCCGGAACCTTTATCCCTATAGAGTAATTTGCATAAGGAATACCAAAATGTCAAACATCCATCTATAATCCTAACTTAACCATTCCTACATCTCAATATATGCCTTTATGTTTAATTTGTTGTCTAAAATAGAAATTTAGGATTAAAATGTCAATAATAATCACCAAAACATAACCTTTAAGGTTTTAAGATCAACCTTCTGGATTCAGCACTTGCTGTCCAAAATTTGTGATCACAAAATGAGCTTCAAAATAACACTTCCCAAATATCAAAGATAACCAAATTTTTATAGGAACTAATATACTGAGTTAAGAACATTTAGTCAAAATTTCATAAATTTTGGTGATGTTTTGATACCCCAAATAATTCCCACAAATCAGTAGGTCACTGAGTTTTGTATCTATTGTAGCATGCATTTGGGATACCAAAACTCAAAACTACTCAGTGAGCCATATATGGTTGCAAAGGTAACTAAAAATTATTTCATATGGACAAAGCTTAACTCATTTTGAAATATTTATGAAAGAGTTATGGCCTTTGGAAGTTGAGTGTACCAATCTGTCAACTCTGGACAGATTGCACTACATTCTTATAAAATGCAAATGGATGACCAAAACTTCATAATTTTGAGTGATTGTAGATTCTTTGAATTGCTAACACCTTAAACTAATGTTTAGTAACAAAAAGCCCAAATTTTTATCGAGTATAAAAGAATTTATGAAGCTTGAAAGTGAATACAAAATCCATGACAACAAGCTGTGATAAAATGATACTTTGTATAATGTAATAAGATGATCATTTAGCATGGTTTTTAATAATACCATATGATTTTACATCTTAAGTCAATATACAATGATTCTAATGGAACAATTATACATCATGGATTCATAGCTACTACATGTGCTCATCCAATCCCATGCATGATAACCAAAATCACTAATTAAGTGATTTTTCACCACTTAGAAACTCTTTAATCATATGAGATTTGAGTTATCTCATCCTAAGAGTTTCTTTATACTCAAAATTGTTGTAAATACATAAATTTCAATCCAAAATAACCAAAATTTCGTGGACCTTAGAACCACATTACATAAAATTGATATTTTGACAAAAATCTCAAAAATTACACTTAAAACCCCAAATTTTATTGGAAGATCATTTAATGGTTCATTTGCAAATGTATAATCTACCAAATGCATCCCATTTCACTTCCAAAACCAATATTATACAACTATTACATGCAATGGTGTAAATCATTTATATTTTGAATAAAAACTTGAAAAATAAAGATATAAAGTGATTACCTTCACAAATGAAGATACAAACTTGATTTCTTGAAGCAAATTGTTGTTTAAATCTTGATTTCTCCCTTGAAATTTTCTGAAAATTGGTGATGGTAGTGGTGGTGTGTGGTGGCCGGCGTGAAAAAGAAGAGAGGAGAGGGAGATGAGAGGTTTTTCTTGAGAATTTTGAAAATGAGACAATTATTCCCTAATTTTGGTTTTTAACTAAAATAAAAAGAGAGAGCATAGATTTCGGCCATGTGGCCTTAGGACTCATCATCATTTTAAAATTAAAATAGAAATATAATTAAGGTTTAATCTTAGTTAAATAATCAGATAAATTTGAGAATTGTAACCCTCAATTCTCAGTTCATGCTAAAATAAATATATTATAATTAGATAAATATATATTATTTTGAAAATAATAGAATCCCATTATTTTATGTATTTTAGACTTCCAACATAATTTTTGGCATTTTTGAGATGTAATGGTCAGTTATCAGTCCGTACCGGGTAATCTACGCGATTACTGGAATTTTTCGGGTAAAATTCTAATCTAATCAATCAAGTTAAATACTAAAGATTTTAACTTTATAATTAGACCCTAAGGTCCCGTTTGGTTTGCGGGAATGAAATGGATTTGGAAGGATTTGGATTCCAAATCCATTCCAATCCTGTGTTTGGATTGTGGGATTGGATTGTGTTGACTGGATTTTAAATCAATTGACTAATTTAAAATCCAACCTCTGATGGATTTGGAAATCCCTTGGATTGGGCCAGGATTTCAAATCCAAATCCCATGCCCGCTTCGTCTAAATCCTGATCGATAGAAACACGCTTCCAAATCCCTAATTGCGATTGTAATTGTGGTCGCTTCCTTCTAAACCCTTTTCTCCCGTTCAATCAGTTGACGATTATCCTCCAGATCAATCGATCAAGCTCATCCTCCAGATCGACTGAGTTCCCTCGCTCTTTCTCTCCATACTTCGATTTCTTTCATCTCAAAGATCGGTAAGTATTCTGTAAAAAAAAGCTTACGATTGTGCTTCTATTTCTGTATTGCGATTGTGCTTCCATTTCTGTATTGCGATTTGTGCTTCGATTTCTTCCATTTATTTTGAAACAAAACAAAGTGAAACTTTATTTATAAAAGCAAAGTGATGGTGACACCCAAATTCTTTTTTTTTTCTGGTTTACGATTTGTGTACTGTGTGTGAAGGATGGTGGGGAAGAAATCCCAAACCCTCAATTTTTTTTTTATTGTAGTAATGATGATACTAATCCACCCCACCATAATTCATACCCCATTTTGTAATTTTCCCTCAAATGGTTAACATCCACAATTAATACAGGTATATGTTTCTTTCGCCTTCAATTGGTTTATGTATATATAATTCAATTGGGTTGTTGATTCAGTGATTTACAAAAAAATTGTACCCTTGAGATTAATTCGAATAGCTTGAATTATAATCAGTTAAAAATCAGGACTCATAAAATCAGGTAAAAATAGACAGAGACTTCAATAATAAATATATAATGACTTGTAGGAATTATAAAAAAGTTGGTCTGTTATGGTATTTGCATACAAGTTTTCATATCTCACACTCTTTCTTATACAATATTAGTAATAAGGTTAAAAAGTTACAGATAGGCGATCATGTTCTGTATTTTGTTCTGAAGCATTCTATGCCCTCTTTAATCCCAACAGATGTAGCAGCATCCCCACATAATTAAAATTGTATGCTAACCTAGAACTCCAACTTGAAATTATTCCATGGCGGGTGCCTGGGTTCGAGCTCAAAATAGAAGCTTCTCTCCAAAACTGCTTTTTCATGGTTGAATGTATCGAAAGAGTACTTCCCATGATACCTACCGAACCCACTCTGTCCAACCCCTCCAAATGGTAACTCGTCGCACATAATTGGTTTCCAAGATTTCTTGAAAATTGGGCTTGATTTCAAGACTATATTTGCTTGTTTTTACTTGCATGAATTTGTTCAAAAAGATGTTGAATTGCTTCATTTGGTGCTTGAAATTTACTTTAATTAACATTAATGTGAGTTTAGATTGTTCTTGAATCAATTGTGAGTTTGAAAGCTGAAAAAGATGTTGAATTTTGAGTTGATGTATGATTAAACCTGTATTTGAGTTGTTCTTGAATCAATTGTGTTTACTGATGTGGGTTTATTTGAATTCGATCAAATTGTATCCCTAAAATATATGTGTGTGTATGCTTATTTAACAATTTAATATATATATATATATATATATATATATATATTTAACAATTCAAGTAATTGGACAGGAAATGGACCGAATTAGTTTAACAAGACGTTTACGTAGGCAAAGGAGACAAGAGTGGTTGGAATGGTTTAACACAGTTGTCGTTGTTGTTATATTTTTTGTTGTGTCTCTTTGGATGTTCATCATCAAAAGACAAAGGGATAAACCACAAATTGGATACTCTTCGTCGATTGTTAATCGGTTCTGAATATTGCATAGGTATGTTTATGAGAGTGACACTATGTCTATAACGCAAATTAGGATGACTCGAATGTGTTTCAAAAGGTTGTGTGACATGCTTGAAACATACAGAGGGTTAAGAACAACTAGGTTTATTAATGTTGAAGAACAAGTGGCCATGTTTCTTCATGTTATTGCTCACAATGTTAAGAATCGAGTTATGATATGTCGCTTTCATCGTTCGGGAGAAACAATTAGTAGAGTTGTTGCTCGAGTTTGCAATGCCATAATAAGGTTACATCCACGATTGCTTAAGAAACCCGAACCTGTTCCACATAACTCTACCGATCAAAGATGGAAATGGTTTAAGGTATTTCCACTTCTTTTTAAAATTTATTTATTCGTGAATAAGTTTACTTTTTTATGAAAATATAATAATCCTTTTTTCTTAGTTCTAGAATTGTCTAGGAGCTTTAGATGGAACCTACATAAAGTGTTTAGTTCCACTCGAAGACAAACCTAGATATAGAACAAGAAAGAATGATATTGCGACAAACGTTCTAGGGGTGTGCTCACAAGATATGCAATTTATATATGTGTTACCGGGATGGGAGGGGTCAGCGGCAGATGGCAGAGTTCTTCGAGATGCTCTTCTTAGGCCTCATGGATTAAAAGTTCCAAGACCTGGTATAGCTTTTCATAGTTTACTATATATTAATAAGTCTTGATGGCTCGTTGACTTAATTTATTATTAGGTTATTACTTGGTTGATGCCGGATACACAAATGGAGAGGGTTTCTTAGCTCCTTATAGGGGTCAAAGATACCATTTAAATGATTGGCGTGATGGACACCAACCAACCACTCCTAAAGAATTTTTCAATATGAAGCATTCATCTGCGAGAAATGTTATTGAACGATGTTTCGTTATGTTAAAGGCAAGGTGGGGAATTTTAAGAGATAACTCGTATTATCCTATTGATTTAAAAGTTAGGATCATCATGGCATGTTGTCTCCTCCACAATTTTATAATGCAAGAAATGCCGATAGATCCATTTGACAATGAAGATGAAGTGGATGAGGGAACCGGAGACCTTGCCGTTGAAGACGGGGATAATATAAATGTTGTTGGTACTTCAAATGAGTGGACTGCATTTAGAGATAATTTAGCACAATCTATGTTTGCTTCTTGGAATGCTACCGATTGATAATATGTATGATTCAAATGTTTGTTTAACTCATACTTCGAATGTTTATTTATAATAGAAATTATGGAGTTTGGATGTCGATATATATTGTTGTACTTGAAATGATTTATTTATGTTTATAGATATGGCGAGCCAAAACAGAAACTATCGAGTTTGGACGAATCATGAAGAAGCAAAACTTGTTGAGGCTTTAGTTGCCATGGTGAATACGGGATCATTTAAAGCCGATAATGGCTTTAAATCGGGTTATTTAGCATATCTAGAAAATGCGTTAAAAGACTCGTTGCCGACCTCCAACATTTTAGGGAGACCGCACATTGAGTCGAAGTTGAAAATAATGAAAAAAGATTGGATGATTGTCCATGACATGTTAAGTGGTTCGTACACTAGTGGCTTCGGATACGATAGTGTACAACATTGTGTGGTTGCCGACGACCAAGTTTGGGAGTCGTATCTTCAGGTACACGCTAAAATTTTCTGTTTTTAAAATTTGCGTATATATATATATATATATATATATATATATATATATATTAATGTTATTCTAATGAAATAGGTCCATAAAGGGGCGGGAAAATGGAGGAACAAAACATTTCCTTTTTATGAGGATCTTTGTATTGTATTCGGGAAAGATAGGGCTCAAGGAAATCGAGCAAGAGACTTTGTCGAGGTGGAGGAAGAGGTGAATATAGAAGATCAAGAACAACACATGCATGAAGAGTTTGATGACGTGATGGCAACTAGCCATATTCAAGGTGGCGATGCAAATATGCCATCTGAAGAAACTTCAAGTGGGCGTGGTAGGAAGAGAAAACGTCGAGTAGATCCTATGGCTGACGTATTCAGTAGTGCGGTTACCAAACTTGGAAAAGTTTGGAGAAAATGGCGAACAAACTCAACAAGGGTATCGACCGAGAAGAAGAACTTGATAAAAAACGTTCATTGATCACTTCCGAGGTTTCAAAAATGCAGTCGTTCACTCAATCGCAGAAGTTTACAGTAATATCAAAGATAAGAGAAGATCCTGAAAGAGTGAACATGTTTTGGGACATACCATAAGAGGATAGGGAAGCTTTTGTGAAGTGGATTTTGGATGAATGAAAGATCTTGGTGATTAAATGTGTGGTCTAGGAAGAACAATTTGATGGTTAAAATGTATTTTGGATTAAATAGTTTGGTGGTTAATACGTGGTTTGATACAATGCAATTGATGATTAAATATGTAGCTTTGAAACAATTAAATGGATGATTAATTATGTAGTTTTGAAAATTTGAAAAAATTTGGATGATTAAATATACAATTTTAGAAAAATCAATAAAAAAAAGTAATTTACCAATAAAAAATAAATTCTTTATTAAAAAAAAAAAAAAACTCAATCCAAATCCAAATCCAAATCCTACAAACCAAACAAAACTTATAAAGGAATGGATTTGAAATCCATTCCAATCCTACAAACCAAACACATGGAGGGATTTTAAATCCCCCCAAATCCAAATCCCTCCAAATCCAAATCCCTCCTTGAAATCCATTCCAATCCCGTAAACCAAACGCGCCCTAAAAGATCAAAGATAGCTAACCTTAAAATTCTGATTATTGGACGGTTGTCACAATTTTCCCCCGTTAAAGGAATTTCGTCCCGAAATTAACAGTCTGCTTTTCCTCGGATGATTTCTTTGCAAGCAAATGAGGATATATAGATTTTATATAATCTTCCCGCTCCCAGGTGTATTCCGGCCCATTCCTTGAGTTCCACCTGACTTTTATAATTGGAATTTTACTGCGTCTTAACCGCTTGACATCTCGGTCAAGTACTTCGATCGGTTCTTCTGTGAAATGCATGCGTTCATCAATTTGAACTTCCTCTGGTGATAAAACCAGTGTTTCGTCGGTTAAGCATTTCTTCACGTTCGACACATGGAAAGTGTTGTGGATGGCACTTAACTCTTGTGGCAATTGAAGTTTGTATGCAACTGGTCCAATTCTTTCCAGTACTTCAAATGGACCAATATACCTTGGACTTAACTTACCTCGCTTCCCAAAACGTATGATTCCTTTCCAAGGCGATACTTTCAACAGTACTTTGTCACCCACTTGAAATTCCAATGGCTTTCTTCGGTTATCAGTACAACTCTTTTGGCGATCCCTTGCTGCCTTAAACCTATCCCGAATAGTTGATATTTTGTCGGTGGTTTCCTGAACGATATCGGGTCCGATCAATTTACTCTCCCCTATTTCTATCCATCCCAATGGTGATCCGCACTTTCGTCCATAAAGAGCTTCATACGGTGCACATTGTATGCTGGCGTGATAGCTATTGTTGTAAGAAAATTCAACCAATGGTAAGTGCTGATCCCAATTCCCGCCAAAATCTATTGCACATGCAAGCAACATGTCCTCCAAAGTCTGAATGGTCCTTTCTGTTTGGCCATCCGTTTGAGGATGATAAGCTGTACTTAGATCCAATCTAGTGCCCAACATCTTTTGAAATGTCTGCCAAAATCTGGAGGTAAAGCGACTATCTCTATCGGAGATAATAGAAATGGGTACTTCGTGACGAGAAACGATCTCATCAATATACATTTGCGCTAGCTTTTCCATTTTATAATCTTCTCGGATTGGTAGAAAGTGCGCAGACTTCGTAAGTCGATCTACTATTACCCAAATAGTATCATGACCTTTCTTAGTTCTGGGTAATTTGGTTACAAAGTCCATTAAAATTTGATCCCATTTCCATTGGGGTATTTCGGGTTGTTGAAGAAGACCCGAAGGTTTTTGGTGCTCTGCTTTCACTTTTGAGTATGTCAAACACTTACTTACATACGTGGCAATGTATCGTTTCATTCCTGGCCACCAATAATGTTCTCTTAAATCTTGATACATTTTGTCCGCTCCTGGATGGATTGAGTACCTTGATTTATGTGCTTCTTCCAAAATTTTGGACCGCAGGTTGAGATTCTTTGGTATCCATACCTTATCCTTAAAATAGCGTACTCCATCCGATCTCATCTCAAATTCCTTCTCCAGATGATTTAGAGTTTCATTGCTTAAATTATCTGGCTTCAATGCTTCCTCCTGAGCTTCAAGAATTTGCGCCTTAAGACTTGTATGCAATATTACTCCCATAGCTCGCGTCCTTAAGGGCTTTACTCTTTCCTTTCTACTTAACGCATCCGCTACTACATTAGCTTTTCCTGGATGGTATTTTATTTCACAATCATAATCATTAAGCAATTCCACCCATCTTCGCTGCCTCATATTAAGCATTTTCTGATCAAGGATGTGTTGAAGACTCTTGTGATCAGTAAGAATCGTACATTTCGTCCCGTAAAGATAATGTCTCCAGATCTTCAGTGCGAATATTACAGCTCCTAACTCCAAATCATGAGTAGTATAATTTCTCTCATGAACTTTTAGTTGTCTAGACGCATATGCGATGACTTTATCCTTTTGCATTAATACACACCCCAATCCTTGGCGAGATGCATCGCAATAAACCACAAAGCTGTCAGTACCCTCAGGCAACGCTAAAACTGGAGCATTGCAAAGCTTTTGCTTAAGAGTCTGAAAAGCTTCTTCCTGTTTATCTCCCCAGATAAACTTTTCATCCTTTTCGAGTTAATGTTGTTAAAGGTTGCGCAATCTTGGAAAAGTTAGAAATAAATCGCCGATAATATCCTGCTAAACCAAGAAATTGACGAATCTCCGTGGGTGTCTTCGGAATTTCCCACTTTTTGATGGCTTCCACCTTTGCTGGATCGACTTGAATTCCCTTCTGATTGACTACATGACCAAGAAAATGTACTTCACGAATCCAAAATTCGCATTAGGAAAATTTGGCATACAATTTCTGGTCCTTGAGTAATTCGAGCATCAACTTCAGATGATACTCATGATCCTCTTTACTTCGGGAGTAGATGAGTATGTCGTCAATGAAGACGATTACAAACTTGTCTAAATACGGTCTGCAAACTCTATTCATCAGGTCCATAAAAACTGCTGGTGCATTTGTTAATCCGAAAGGCATAACTATAAACTTGTAATGTCCATATCGAGTTCTGAATGCTGTTTTGGGAATATCTTCTTCGCGAACTCTCATCTGCTGATAACCAGATCGGAGATCGATCTTTGAAAAATACATAGCTCCTTGCAACTGATCAAACAGGTCATCGATTCGAGGAAGTGGATATCGATTCTTGAGAGTTAGTTTATTAAGCTCTCTATAGTCGATACACATTCGAAAGGTTCCGTCTTTCTTTTTGACAACGAGCACTGGGGCTCCCCATGGCGAAGAACTTGGTCTGATAAATCCTTTGTTGAGAAGTTCTTGAAGTTGTTCAGACAATTCTTTCATTTCCGACGGTGCTAAACGATATGGAGATTTTGCTACCGGTGCAGCTCCAGGAATTAGATCAATATCAAATTCAACTTGTCTTGGTGGAGGTAATCCGGGTAATTCATCGGGAAATACTTCCGGAAAATCTCGGACTATTGGGATGTCCTGAATTTGCTTCCTTTTTTTCTTTTTATCTACTACATGCGCCAGATATGCAACACCTTCCTTCCTTAGATACTTCCGCATCTTCATACACGATACTATCTTTAAGCATCTCCTTGACTTTTCTCCATGAACTAGATGCATTCCTCCTTCCGGTAGTGGTATTCGAAGTATCTTTTCAGAACAACAAATTTCTGCTCAGATTTTGGATAACCAATCCATACCCACTACTATGTCAAAGCTTCCTAATTTAATTGAAATCAGATCTATGCTAAACTCCTTTTCAGCCAATTCTAAAGTACAGTTAGGAATTACGTCTCTAGCTCTAACTTCCTGACCGATAGCAAATTCAACAACATAATCTTCCTTTAATTTTTGAGACTTTAAACAAATTTTAGATCTGAATTCTAGTGATACGAAACTCTTATCTGCTCCAGAATTAAAAAATGTGGATGCATAGTGTTTGTTTAAAAGAAGCGTACCTGTAATCACGTCTGGGTTTTGTCTTGCCTCTTCTGCCCCAATCTCAAATACTCGCCCCCGTGCCGGCCTTCCTGGGTTCCCTTGGTTAGTTGGTCAGCCTTGATTTGCAAACGTCTTTCTGTTAAATCTGGGACAAGTATGATAGTCCAAAATCTAAGAATCCTAGAGAGAGAAAGTAGAGAGAGAGAGACAACATGCGCAAAACCAATGTATTCAATATGTGTGCGTGAAAGTCTCTCACAAACAACACTGATAAGCATTCTAAACACTGTATAAGACCAATACCTATAAATACAATGATTACTATAAAATCAAACCTAACAATCTCCCCTTAGTAATCATTGGCGCTTTGGTCTTCAAAAATTGTCTTCTATAACAGCACAGACCAACAAAGCGACTTTAAGAAGCTTTCTGACTTTTAAGAAAAAATTTCTTCTCAGCATCTTTCAGATTGAGATTGTCTTTGTTGCTTGAACTCTAGACGATACACCTCTTTTGAATAATCTTGAATAAACTGTAGTGTTCGGAGCAGAAACAGCAAAAGAATTGA
Source organism: Arctium minus (assembly GCA_954870635.1). NCBI lineage: Eukaryota > Viridiplantae > Streptophyta > Magnoliopsida > Asterales > Asteraceae > Arctium > Arctium minus. The sequence goes on along the minus strand of OX941080.1, from coordinate 76,708,064 downwards.
TATGACTGAGAGAATAGAATCTTTGAGCAAATCTTAATCAGCAGATAAACTTTTGAGCTCTTTGTCTCTTAAACTTCTACTAGACTTCTCCCCCTCATGACCTAGATGATCTTGATCAACTTGGTCATGTAAATGTTGGAGACAGCGTAAGATCTGCAAAATCAAAGAAACAGAGAAAACAAGAAGGTTTGCGTTTCATGAAGGGTGCGCAAAGCAAAGTTTGTGTGTCATGCTGGATGCGCAAAACTGACTTAGCCAAAGTTTACCTTTTGAAACCCTTTGACTCCCCCTACACAAATGCACTGGATATGACAATTCGAGTTAGCATTCATAAAGGAAAATCAGATACTCCCCCTCAAAAGCAGATATAATCATTGAAAAATATTCTCTTTGTTCACTCCCCCTTGAAAAATGCATAAACCCATTAAAATATATTTATGAGAACACAATGATCAAATATTAATGTAGAAAGAAAAATATACTGAATGTAAATTTTGAAACGACTAAACATATAAAATTTTAAACAATAAACAAATAAAATTCTACTTAGTAAAATATCACAGATTTATCAATCATTTGAAATCAAACATATGTTGTTGGATACAAGAACAAGTTTCATTGCATATCAAGTTAAAAGATGTTAAGTTTCAAAAACTTCCAGCAATCTATTCAGTGTGCTCACATGCGAATCTTCGATAAGTTTCAAGAAAATGCAATTCTAAAAATATTATAGAGAACTTTGTATGTACTCACACTAAGCCATCAAGAATTAAGATATTCATAAATTTACAGATTTATCGCAACTGAAACATATCACCAAGTATCATGAGATGTGTGCTCATTGGCATCTTTTAGCATTGTGCACATTGGCATCTTGACATGAGTGTGCTCTTTGGCATCTTTTAAGCGCGTGTACTTTGGCATCTTTTGATCAAAAAGTTTATTAAGTAAAGAACATGCCGTAAACGTAACTTTCTATCTGACCCTATTCCAGGATTTGGGTCAGCCGCTCCCAGACCAGTTGGCTTTAGGGGACTAGGTGTCAAGCACCCCTTGGAACTTACTTTCCCGGATCAGAAAGGCTACATCGACATATCCTAAACCCATTCATACCAGTAGAACATGAGTTTCGATCTGGTTCTATAGAAGGATTTGGCTTCGATCACTCCCAGATCAATTGACCTTAGGGGACCAGATGAAGAGCATCCCACAGAACTTACATTCCCAAACCAGAAAGGTCACAGATACAAACTTTTAAACTTAGAAATTTCTGTATTTTATGAAATTAATATTCATCTCAAACACAAGGATCTACATCTAAGTGCTTAGCCCATATTTTCATTCCAATCTATAATTCTGATTAATTAGGAAGTCTAAGCAAAGTAAACTATAAAAATTCCGAATCACACAACTTTAAAGCAGTAATAAAAGTTTCAAACATGTTGCTGACTTTTCGACTTTTGTAAGACTTGAAATTTGACCATATAAAAACTTTAATATAAACAAAAGAACTTGAAAATTTATTCTAGACACATATTTTATTCAAAAGAAATAAAAAATATGTAAAACTTTACTTTATAGAATAAAATTTGTAAAAATTTAAACTTTTAAACTCAATATGCCGATATTAAAAATTTTCATTAAAGACAAAATGTAAAGAATTCAGCAAATTGATATTTAGTTGGAACAAAATAAAATTCAATTATTTCATCTTTCACATTATAAAAATAATTTGTGTCTCAAATTAAAAAAAAAATTGGGTTATACAAATGCAAAAGAAAGATGAACAATCTCAGATTCTGGAAAAAATAAAGAGAAAAACTGGAACACATCATTATTAGAGATAAAATGCAGCGGAATTAAAATTGATGTACTCATAGTATCTCATATAGTCAGAAGCTTAAATCATTGAAGAACGAGTTCTAAACTGATTTGTTTAGAAGTCATAGTCTATGAAGTACGGGTTCTAAGCTAAAGTACTCAGAAGCCAACTTTCTCTTACCCCCCCTAACATGTGATGTCTGCAACTTTAAATCAGATTGAGATTTGGGAACCCACTTAAATTTGGGCCCGTGTTTGTTAGTTGCAGTTCTTGTAAGGAAATATTTAGATTTGACAGTTAAAGCATGAGAAATATGATCACAAGAATGATAAGCACAATCATCAGAAGAGAAAGCATAATCATCTGAACTAGAATCAGAAGACGAATATGAGACACTTTTGGAAATTTGAAACATTTGTTTTATAGAGTATTTTGAAATTTTATTACAATAAGCAAATGAATCACTTTTATAACAATTGTCTACATATCTATCTTCCTCAGTCATAGGAACATTTGATGTCCTCCTCGCTCTCCAGATTTGCTTCTTTGACCGGTCAAAGTCCTATCTGAAAGAATGGAATCTGAAGAATTAGAATTCTCAGAAAGAACTGTATCTGTTTCTTCGACTTCTTTGACCGTCTTCTTTTACGCTTAGGTTTATAATATTGATCATTGAGCGTAAAAGACTCATCAAGAATTTTAGACTTAAAATTTAAATCAGAAGAAATAAATTTATCCAAGCAACCAATCTGATCAACTAATAAATCTGAATTTGCCTCAGAGTCTGAATAATTTTGAGAAATGATTTTAAAATTTGAAACTTCCTTTGTATTTTCCTTAGAATCAGAAGATAGGTGTTGGGTCTGAAAGATGTCAAGGATGGATACTACTGTTGAATGTGTTAATATTGCTAGTTCAACATGGTTACTACTTCTGAAGTTAATGCTGCTAGAAGAACTTGGTTAATACTTCTGAGGTTAATACTTCTGAGGTTAATACTTCTGAGGTTAATACTTCTGAGGTTAATACTTCTGAAGTTAATACTTCTGAGGTTAATACTTCTGAGGTTAATACTTCTGAAGTTAATACTTCTGAGGTTAATGCTGCCAGTTGTAGTTAATGCTGCTGGAACAAAGTTAATGCTGCTCTTCAAGATTAGTACTGCTGGAGTTACTACTGCTAAGAGATTAATACTGCTCAGAGTATTAATGCTGCTTATGATTAATACTGCTTATAAGATGGAGATCTGTATGGAAAGGATGACAGCTGGATAAACTGAAGATATTCATGGAAGCTTAGAGATAATGATGGAAGATATTCTGGAGATATTGTATAAATTGTAATTATCTTTTATCTTTAGTATATATATTGTATTGTTTAGAATAGTGAGATAACTTTTGATATTATTATTCATTCTAAGTTTTAGTTCTAGAGAGAAAAATCAACCTCAAGGCATAGTTCCTAATTCTAGAGAAGTAGAATTCGTCTTGAAAGAGTCTGTTCTTCAAGATTGAGGTTGAGTGTGTAATCTTGTGATTTTAATCATTCAATACAAGTTTACAAGTTGTTAATCATATACACTGTTTGTTTACTGTTACATTGAATATCAAAGTGTTATTCCGCAACTTCTTTGATATTGTTTCTGAGTATTCATAATTCTTGTTGAGAATTCGATCCCGACAAGTGGTATCAGAGCTAGTATTCTCAGAAACATTCATTCAACATCAATCATCATGGCTAAAGAATCAGAATCGACAAGCACTGCCATTCCCACTGAGGTAACATCTAATCTTTGCTCTAAATCCTGTATTGAAATTGTTCAAAGATACAGGGATCACAATCAGGGTATGTGTGATGATATTAAAAGATTAGAGAGAGATATAAAGACTATGTAAGAATCGTTGAGAGCTTTGAGGAACAGATTAAAGTTTTCCAAGCCAATGAACTTCAACATTCTTATGATACAAATTACTGGAAGTGGGAAAAGAATGACCTAGAACTTCAGCTGAAAAAGACTAAAGAAGAGAATGAGAAGATAAAGAGTGAGTTTGAGAAAGCCAAGCTGGATATTGAGAAATTTTCCAATGCTTCAAAAGCAATGGACTCTTTGCTCCAAACTCAAATCCATGACAAACTTAGAAGAGGAATAGACTATAACACCACCCCACCACCATACAACAACAACTACATCCCTCCTATATCAGACTTGCTAGAGACCAAGGATAGGATGGAATTATCTGATGGAGCCACTAAGGTAGATCCATTAGAAAAAGTGATGGTTGAAACAGACTCTGAAGAAGAGAACTCTAGTGAAAAAAATAAGGAGAACACTGTGAGTGGTGAGATTCCTCTAGAAAATCACATTATCACCAATGAGGGATGTGGAAAGACTTGGGTCAAATCTAAGAACATTGAGAAGACTGAAGGAAAGTCTAACAAAGTCCACTACAAACAGACCACAGTTGTGAAACCTGCTCCTTGTCAACAGTGTGCTTGCAATAAGTCTGAGCCCTAAAAACATGATAAACCAAGGGGAAATCAGAGAAATTGGAATAATCAGTGGGCACAAAAACAAGGGGTTGATCTAAGTAAAATCAATAGACCAAAACCTTGTTTTATTTGTGGAAAGCTTAATCATGTTGCCAAATACTGTTATTTCAATCCTATAAACCAAAGAGTAAATTTTCAAAGACAAACTCAAAACTCCTTTGGTTATAAGAAGCAAGGAAGGAATCAAATGGCTGAGAACAGAGCACCTAAAAAGTCTCATGTTCAAAACACGTTTGCTAAAACAAAGAAAAATACTTCAAATAAGCCAAGGAGTAATTTAAAGACAAAGAAAGCAAACAACTTTGTTCAAGTTTGGGTTCCAATAGTAAAGAAACCTGTTAGTACTGCTATTCCAGATAGTACTGCTAACAGAAATAGTGCTGCTGCATCCAATACTACTGCTATCAAGGATAATGCTTCTACTAGTATTAATGCTGCAAAGCCTATAAACTTGACAAAGTATTCCAGCCATGAGATTCCTAAATAGCTTATCCAGACCAAGCTGACTGATTATATTGATGAGAAAGGACAACCCAAGACCACTTTGGCTTGGGTTCCCTCAAAGACTAACTGATTTATCAAGTGTACAGGGCAATCAAAAGCTCAAGAGGAAGAGCATTTGGAATGAAGATAATGGTTGCTCTTGGCACATAACAAGGAACATGGATTGCCTTCAAATTCTTTAAAAGATTTGATGGAGGACATGTTACTTCTGATCCAGCAGAAGGTAAGAAAAGTGAAAAAGGTATAGTTTCAAAAGATAAAGTAACTTTTGAAAATTTTATGGTATGTGGTACTACTAACCTTGTGCCTGTAAGTGTTTCAGCTTGCTAATACTGAAAGGTAGTTAGTACTTCTAGTTCAGTGAATACTGTCAAACTGTGTTAATGCTGCTGGTATGTGTTACTACTGCCAGTCTGTGTTAATGCTGCTGATAAGTGTTACTACTGCTAATGTAAGTTTTCTATACCTAAAAATGATCTTCAATGATTTAATGTCAAACCTGGATATCAATCAAAAAGCTTTTATCTGTATCCAAGGTTTGTACAAGAAGTACTTAATAATGAATTGACGGACATACCTCACTTTGATGAGGTATATGTACCTAAACCCCCTAAAGGCAAGGTTTTCTCAAACATGAGAAGATCTGCTAGGGACTCTGAAGGAGTTGACACCCCATTGTTCTCAACAATGATGGTGGTGTCCCAACCACAAGAAGGTATGGCAGCAGAGTCAAGGCCCTCATTAGACATTCCCACTGCTAGCCAAACCCAACCTTCCCACTCTATATCAATTCCCCAGTCTCTACTTCATAAGCCAACTTCACCAATAAAACAGGTAAAGAAAACAGGTAAAGAAGGCTCCTTCCCTTCTTGTACCTTCACCCACTAAGCCTTTAAGCCCTCTATTGGAGCATTCTCCAATAGAGAATATCCAAAGGGAATCCAATAGGGTGTCTCCCAACCCTCAGGAGGTGCTCTCTAAGGAGATGGAAGAGCATATGGGTGAGAAGGCTGCCACTACTTCTGCTAGTACAGATAAGGTTAGTGGTAACATCTCTAAGACCTTCCCCATGACAACTTTGGCTGAGAAATAAACCAAAGGTCCCAGGTGCCAAGAAACCACGGGGGTGGATAGTGCTTCTGTTAGGCAGAATGCTTCCACTACTACAAGATCCAAGGATCCCTCAAGGGTGGGCAAAACATCCAAAAATGGTGAGGACAGATCTGAAACAATGAATTGATGGAAAATGATTCCAATGATCCTTCAAGGGTGGGTAAAACACCTAAAGGAGGTGAGGACAGTTTAACTACAAAGAATTGATGGATACACTTGGTACAATTAGTCTGAAAATTCATAATCAAATTATGGAGATAAAAGAGATGAAAAGGTGATCATTTCTTAACACTAGCAGATAGATCATTTCAAGAAGCTGGTACTGAAAAAGAAGAAAATTAAAGTTTGTATGAAATCTTATTTTGAGGGGGAGATAAGTGAAGAAGCTGAAACAAAGCAGTAACTACATCAGAAACAGAAAAGAAGATAACAGTAGAAACAGAAAAGAAGATAACAGCAGAAACTGAATCAAGAAGAACTAGAAATTACAGAAAGTTTTGAAATTATCATAAAGACCTTATGCTGAAGAACTTAACTTCTCAGTTTTGAAAAGTTAAGTTAGGGGGAGATTGTTGGGTCTGAAAGATGTCAAGGATGGATACTACTGTTGAATGTGTTAATATTGCTAGTTCAACATGGTTACTACTTCTGAAGTTAATGCAGCTAGAAGAACTTGGTTAATACTTCTGAGGTTAATACTTCTGAGGTTAATACTTCTGAAGTTAATACTTCTGAGGTTAATACTTCTGAGGTTAATACTTCTGAAGTTAATACTTCTGAGGTTAATACTTCTAAGGTTAATACTTCTGAAGTTAATACTTCTGAGGTTAATACTTCTGAGGTTAATGCTGCCAGTTGTAGTTAATGCTGCTGGAACAAAGTTGATGCTGCTCTTCAAGATTAGTACTGCTGGAGTTACTACTGCTAAGAGATTAATACTGCTCAGAGTATTAATGCTGCTTATGATTAATACTACTTATAAGATGGAGATCTGTATGGAAAGGATGACAGCTGGATAAACTGAAGATATTCATGGAAGCTTAGAGATAATGATGGAAGATATTCTGGAGATATTGTATAAATTGTAATTATCTTTTATCTTCAGTATATATATTGTATTGTTTAGAATAGTGAGATAACTTTTGATATTATTATTCATTCTAAGTTTTAGTTCCAGAGAGAAAAATCAACCTCAAGGCATAGTTCCTACTTCTAGAGAAGTAGAATTCGTCTTGAAAGAGTCTGTTCTTCAAGATTGAGGTTGAGTGTGTAATCCTGTGATTTTAATCATTCAATACAAGTTTACAAGTTGTTAATCATATACACTGTTTGTTTACTGTTACATTGAATATCAAAGTGTTATTCCGCAACTTCTTTGATATTGTTTCTGAGTATTCATAATTCTTGTTGAGAATTCGATCCTGACAATAGGCTAGAAATAGAATCTGATTTTTGAAAAAATAAACTTTCTTCAAGACTAGACGTCATGAAAGAAAGAATAACATCAGATTCAATTTTCTTCAAAATATTTTTATCTTCTATCTAATCTTCAAGATCTATGATTTTTCGTTCTAATACTAATGGAGGAGTATATTTTCTTTGAATCATAAATGATTGGAGAAATATTTCCTTTATCAGAATCAGGTGCATAAGGAGCAATAAAATCACCAGAACTTGAAGATTTGAGAGGAGATATATCATTTAAAACTTTTCTTCCTCTTTTTGATTTTTCAGGAAAATATTTTGCATTTTCACTTGTATAAACAAAAGGAATTTCATTTTTCTTGTTATTTGTCCTTTTCTTATGTTCGATTTCTAACACTTGCTTCTCATTGATCCAATCAATTTTAAATTGTTTAAACAATGAGGATTGTCAAAACCAAGTCCCCATCATTGTTTTAAAGCCTCTTCACTCCTCGGTTTGTTCATATAAATTGTTTGTTCAGATTGGTCTCTTCGATAAAGTTTTTCTTCTAACTTATTTATTTTATCTGAAAATTCATCTTTTAAATTAGTCATAGCCGTCAAAGATTCAAGATAAGTCTTATTTGAATTTTCCAAATCATCCAATTTCTTTTGAAAGATGTCTTTAGTATTTTTTAAAATAGATTTTTCATCTTTCAAAGATATTTTCAATTTGTCAATCAAATCTGACTTTTCGGAATTTAAATTCTTTTTAGATAAGAGTTTTGAACGTAGATCAAATAAAGCAGTAATTATAATATTCATCTGAGAAGAAATGAAATTAAAATCAAATTCAGAGTATACCTCATCAGCATCAGTATCAGAATCATCTGACTGATCATCTCCGATCAAGCACATCTGAGCGATCTCGACGTTTGAGCTTCATCATCGGAATAATCCAGCCAAAATTCTTCCTCGGCCAGCAGAGCAGTTCCGTTCTCTCTCTTTTCAGCCAGTTCCATTTTCTTATGGTAGTAAGCTGAGTCCCTAACTTTCTTTTCTCGACAGTCCTTTGAGTAGTGACCCGACTTTCCACAGTTATAACAAGATGCAGTCTTTGGATCGGGCACTTTGACTGTAGAAGCAGAAGTGAACCGTGAAGATTTGGAACCCGATCTAGGTTGGAACTTCTTATGGTAATGCTGAGAGAGAAGGATCATATCTTTTTGTAAAGCTTCGCCATCATCTTCAGTTGACCCGGTGTAAGCATTTTCAGACAATGCTTGTTCAGATAATTGCTTCGTGAGAAGAGCAACCGGATCTACTGTTTTCTTCTTTTTATCCATCTTGGCCTTTTTCTCTACAACCAAGCTCTCATCAGTCATCAGAATCTCGTAAAGTTCCTGAATCTGCATTGTGGAAATCCGAACATCGTTCTTCAGTCTATGACAAGATTTATTCCACTCATGCTGAAGAGCATTAAGAAATTTCAGATTTGTCTCAAGAGCAGTCTTTTCCACTTTAATCTTTCTTAGATCATTAATCATAGTGCAAAACCGGTCAAAAGTCACCTTCAGAGATTCATTGTCCTTTGCCTTAAATTCCTCAAAGTTATTCATGAAGCGTGTTTGGCGTATTTGAGTAACAACTGATGATACAAGCATGATCTTTTCTAACTGAGTCCACATCATATTTGGATCATGTTTGAAACAATCAATTCGATTGTAGATTGTGTTGGGCAAAGCTAGCATCAAATTGGACATTGCTTCTCTATCGTATTTTTCACGTTTGAATTCTTTAGCAGTCAAAGGAATGTCATTTTTCGGTCTGACAAATGGTCCTTCAGATAAAGATTTCATCATATTCTCTCCATTAGTCTGCCGCTCAATGAAATTTATGAACCTATCTTGCCACTGTGTAAACTCATCTTCGTTGATTAAGACTGGAGGACGAGTATATGTTCCCAATTGCATCATCAGATCATTAGAGTAGAACCTAGCTTGGAAAACAAACTTGGCGGAATCCATTGCTGATATTTCAGAGAAAAAAAAAATTCTAAGTGTTGAGCTTGCGCAAAGTAGATCTTTGCGTGTCAGGAAGAGGACGCAAACAAGAGCTTTGCGTTGACAACTAGAAACGCAAACTAAGGCTTTGCGTTTTGAACGTGAAGCGCGAAGAAGAGCTTTGCGTGTTAAGACACGGCTTTGCGTGTGAAAACTGAAATGCAAACTGTGTTTTGTGTGTAAATACTAAAGCGCAAAGAATGCTTTGTGTGTGTAAGCAGAAGCGCAAACTAGAACTTTTCGGATGAAGGCGGATACGCAAGACAGACTTTGCGTATGAAGGAGGGAGCGCAAACTTCACTTTGCGTATGCAGGCCGATACGCAAAATGAGACTTTGAAAGCTTTTCGGAGGCTACTTGATACGCAAACTTGAGCTTTGCGTATGAGGATCGATGCGCAAACCTAAAACAAATTTAACAAAATTAGTAGATCATGCACAACCAACTATGAACATGCGTAAAACAACTTGAATGAGGCGCAAACTTGTATGATCGAAGCGCAAACTTTAAAAACTCACAAAAACTTCTACAAACTCGATTTCAACACTGATTTTGATGAAATTTTCTTATACAAATAAGATCGAAAACACCTTTTCAACTCAATTCAATCGAAAAAATCGATTAAAATCCACAAAAAACAAGATTTCGATGATAGAACAGTACAAGAACTCGTTTTTCCATAAAACTTTTAAACCTCAAAATCAAAGATCTAACACTGTTTTTCTTGTAAAACAACCTGAAACAAATGTGATCGATTATCAAAAACGAAACTAATAAGACCAAAATCAACACAATTCGATCACAAACACATCCAAATTTTATGAGAAATCAAGAAAACGAGATTTTCTTGAAGAATTCAAGAAAATCGATCAAATTTTCGATTTCAATCACAAATTCAGATACAGAAAAACAATCTCGCAATCCTCTCAAGATTCAGTTGGCTCTGATACTAATTGATAGTCTAAAATCTAAGAATCCTAGAGAGAGAAAGTAGAGAGAGAGACAAGATGCGCAAAACCAATGTATTCAATATGTGTGCGTGAAAGTCTCTCACAAAACAAGACCAAAGGGACTTAAATACCCTTGGTCAAAAACAACATTTATAAGCATTCTAAACACTTTATAAGACCAATACCTATAAATACAATGATTACTATAAAATCAGACCTAACAAAGTATTTCTCATATGATCCAAACTTCCACATTCGAAACATACCCGCTTTTGCGTGCTCTTACAATCCTTCGTAAAATGACCCACTTTGTTGCACCTATAGCATACCATACATCGCCCATGATGGTAATAATTACACTTATCACATTTTGAAACTATCCCCTTTTCTTTCTCTACGACCTGTGCCTGAATTCCAAAATTTCCTGTTACTCTTTGCTCCTTACCTTTCCTTCTATCAAACTACCTCCTCCTGGGCTCCTCCATTTTTCTCTTACCTTTGGCTCTTTCATTCGAAAACAATCCTGAATGAGTTGCGTTATCCGTGAGTTTAGCTGCTAAGCTTACTGCTTCCTGCATTGTTTTCGGTCTTCCTGAAGTCACATCTCCCCTTATCTCAGGAGCTAATCCCCAAATATACCAATCAATCCTGTTCTCTTCTTGCGTCACCAAATGAGGAACTAACTTTGCCAATTCGTGGAATCGAGCAGTGTAAGTATCTACATCACTTCCTTTTATCTAATGGTTCCAAAATTCCGTTTGAAGCTTCTGTATTTCACTCCTTGGACAATACTCTTCCTTGAGCATTTCTTTGAACTCATCCCACTTAAGTCTGTTAGCTGCTTCTCGGCCTCGAGTTTGCACCTGTGTGATCCACCAAGTCAATGCTCGTCCTTGCAGTAGACAAGCGGCAAATTCCACCTTATTAGCTTCAATGCATTTGCTAATATGGAGAACGGACTCCATACCCTCAATCCAATTTAATAGTCCGACGGCTCCCTCGGTTCCATGAAATTCCTTAGGATTACATGTCCTGAAAGCCTTGTAGGTGCACTCTCTATCCCTATTTATACCGGTTCTTGGATTGTTTTCCTGATTAGTATTTAGGCCAATAGCTATTTGGCTAACTATATTTGGCAGTGCTGCCATAATTTGCTCAGATACAAGTCGAGCGATTTCAGGATCTTCTCTTCTAGCAGGCATGATTCTACTACAAAATTCCAAATCGGTATCTAATTATTTGCCTGAACCGACAATCTATCTATGTGTTGCGCATTAATAATACCCATCTAATAATTAAATCATGCATTCGAAGTAATATACAATGATAATATACATTTTAATCATACAAAATACTAATAATTGCAATTAGAACTTTATCATAATCATCAACTTTATAATTTCTAAATATTACCTACCACACAGAAAATATTTTAAATCCATTGGTTACATCCCTTCAAAAGAAACAAGTTTTAAAGTTACCAAATATCATCCAATAGTCAACATCTAACGCATGAAAAACAGAATAAACCATCCCATAATGACTACTAAAGCTCCTAACACTAAGGCTAAACCCGCGTATAGCCTCTGAATAGCCATCCTAGTGTCCATAAGCATAGTCCAAACTCCATTCATAGTCTGATCTTGAGTGTTCAAAATCCCCATCACTCTGTCGAGAGACCGACCATGATGGTCTAGTCTAGCCCTAAATATCTCCGCGTCTTGGGACAAGCCCGTGACCCATAAGCTCTCAAGTGGAGTCATTCCGGTCGGCTGTCTTGTCGGCTCCGCGACCCGAGGTGGTGATGGCATATCATATCTAACTCTCAGTCGAGAGGGCCCTGCTTCATCCCTAGGTGGAATGATGAAGGTCTCTCTGACTGGTGTCGGAACACTAATCCGTGCGGTCGCCCGGACTCTGGATCGGGGCGCCGACTGTGGTAGTGGTGCAGACACATAAGTAGACGATCTCGCTGGTGAAGATCCGGTCCCCGAGTAGCTATGCTCGGACGGATCGTAATCCTCACTCACTCGTGCGCTCCTAGGTCGACCAGTGATGTATCCAGACTCTCGTCAGGAGACGACTCAGAGTGTGATGATGAGTGAGACATGATAACTGCAATTAATGACAAACTTTTAACCATTAGAATGCTAAAATAAATATTGAAATCACAAAATTCTTATGCAAACTCACATATTAACCATGCTTTTTTTTATTTTTGAAACAAAAAGTTTCTATATTTAGCAACTCATAATATAACCATTTCAAGTCCCTTTTTATGCATACCAAATTAGACATAGGTGATCAAGCTTTGCCTAATTGTAATATGCTAAGCCGCCACTCGTCTTAGTTATACTAGTAGTGTGCTCAGGCTCAAGATTTGTTTGTGAATTTTTTTTTAAATTAGTGGTTATAGTGTATGGTTTTATAACAAACCGATATTCTCTATAACCTATGGCTCTGATACCAAGTCTGTCACACCCCGCTAAAGCGGAAACACGGAGTATAACAGTTCGATAAACATAGCACTAGGAAATGATAAAATACCACCATACATTTCAACCAAAGATTACATCAACTTCTCAAAAATAAACAAACTTAATACATCCAAAAGCTTGATTACAAAAGTCACTACTAAATGTTAATGTACGCGGTAACATAATTCTAAAAATCTTAATCATTTCCCGTAACCTTCTTGTTCCCTGAAAAGCATGTTTAAATAAAAAGGGTCAACTACGAGAGTTGGTGAGTTCACAAGTTTAAAATATGCACAAAACCATTTTATATGCAAATTGACAAACGTAAATCAAATATTAGTCCAAACTTTCAAAACCAATAATTCACGAGTACAAATCTTTAAATTATATGACAAAAATTATGCCTTCAAAATAAGCAATACTTTTTATGTTGGACCTCTACTAGACCATCCCTGACAATAAACATGCCCCAAAAAGGACTACCGACGTGGCTGAATCACATGGATAGCCCCTACTTCTCTAGAATTAGTGCACCCTTACTCGTCAGTATAAGGTGGGCTTGTCACACCAAATAGCGCTATCCACTAAAACTATAGGCTCCTTTATGAGTTAACTAGTAGAGTCAGCCGGGGACTTAAAGAAACAACCCAACATACCATTTTTGCATAAATGTCATATAATGTCCAAACCAAACGCTTTATAATCAAAGCTACCAAAATTATCCATAACAATCGTATTTAAACAATCTCGTGAATCATTAAAATAAACACTTTAACATGCTTTTCCCCCAAATTCAATTAGAAACAGTAAAATAGGGGCTGTGATTACTCACCTCGGATGATGATGATGCTAAGAAATAAGACAATGCAATTCTCTAGCCCGGAACCTTTATCCCTATAGAGTAATTTGCATAAGGAATACCAAAATGTCAAACATCCATCTATAATCCTAACTTAACCATTCCTACATCTTAATATATGTGTTTATGTTTAATTTGTTGTCTAAAATAGAAATTTAGGATTAAAATATCAATAATAATCACCAAAACATAACCTTTAAGGTTTTAAGATCAACCTTCTGTATTCAGCACTTGTTGTCCAAAATTTGTGATCACAAAATGAGCTTCAAAATAACACTTCCCAAATATCAAAGATAACCAAATTTTTATAGGAACTAATATACTGAGTTAAGAACATTTAGTCAAAATTTCATAAATTTTGGAGATGTTTTGATACCCCAAATAATTCCCACAAATCAGTAGGTCACTGAGTTTTGTATCAGTTGCACACTTCTATTGTAGCATGCATTTGGGATACCAAAACTCAAAACTACTCAGTGATCCATATATGGTTTCAAAGGTAACTCAAAATTATTTCATATGGACAAAGATTAACTCAATTTGGAAGATTTATGAAAGAGTTATGGCCTTTGGAAGTTGAGTGTACCAATCTGTCAACTCTGGACAGATTGCACTACATTCTTATAAAATGCAAATGAATGATCAAAACTTCATAATTTTGAGTGATTCCAGATTCTTTGAATTGCTAACACCTTAAACTAATGTTTAGTAACAAAAAGTGAATACAAAATCCATGACAGCAAGCTGTGATAAAATGATACTTTGTATAATGTAATAAGATGATCATTTAGCATGGTTTTTAATAATACCATATGATTTTACATCTTAAGTCAATATACAATGATTCTAATGGAACAATTATACATCATGGATTCATAGCTACTACATGTGCTCATCCAATCCCATGCATGATAACCAAAATCACTAATTAAGTGATTTTTCACCACTTAGAAACTCTTTAATCATATGAGATTTGAGTTATCTCATCCTAAGAGTTTCTTTATACTCAAAATTGTTGTAAATACATAAATTTCAATCGAAAATAACCAAAATTTCGTGGACCTTAGAACCACATTACATAAAATTGTTATTTTGACAAAAATCTCAAAAATTACACTTGAAACCCCAAATTTTATTGGAAGATCATTTAATGGTTCATTTGCAAATGTATAATCTACCAAATGCATCCCATTTCACTTCCAAAACCAAGATTATACAACTATTACATGCAATTGTGTAAATCATTTATATTTTGAATAAAAACTTGAAAAATAAAGATATAAAGTGATTACCTTCACAAATGAAGATACAAACTTGATTTCTTGAAGCAAATTGTAGTTTAAATCTTGATTTCTCCCTTGAAATTTTCTGAAAATCGGTGATGGTAGTGGTGGTGTGTGGTGGCCGGCGTGAAAAAGAAGAGAGGAGAGGGAGATGAGAGGTTTTTCTTGAGAATTTTGAAAATGAGACAATTATTCCCTAATTTTGGTTTTTAACCAAAATAAAAAGAGAGAGAGAGCATAGATTTCGGCCATGTGGCCTTATGACTCATCATCATTTTAAAATTAAAATAGAAATATAATTAAGGTTTAATCTTAGTTAAATAATCAGATAAATTTGAGAATTGTAACCCTCAATTCTCAGTTCATGCTAAAATAAATATATTATAATTAGATAAATATATATTATTTTGAAAATAATAGAATCCCATTATTTTATGTATTTTAGACTTCCAACATAATTTTTGGCATTTCTGAGATGTAATGGTCAGTTATCAGTCCGTACCAGGTAATCTACGCGATTACTGGAATTTTTCGGGTAAAATTCTAATCTAATCAATCAAGTTAAATACTAAAGAATTTAACTTTATAATTAGATCCTAAAAGATCAAAGATAGCTAACCTTAAAATTCTGATTATTGGACGGTTGTCACATTTAACACCAAGATTTAACCATTAAGTTGACACAAAACGCTTATGAGTATTCGACAGGTTCGGTCGAAGTCCAAAAGTCCAAAAATCCACATTGGTTCAATCAAAAACCTATTCAAATCCAGTTTTGGAAACCTGCAATACACAAATACCACAACAATTATTAAGTATTAACGATTTTAACAATGAAACAACCTTTTGAGATCGAGAAGAACGAATCAAAGAGGTTTTTTTTTTTTGAGAGAGAGTTCGTGAGCTGAGGGGTTTTAGAGGGTTTAAGAGCTTTTCGCGAGATGTACTAAAATAAGTGAGAACAAAATAACCAAGTGCCCTATTTATACTTAAAGAGAGTCAGGACACGGTCACAAAGATATTAATACTCAACTTTCGCAAACTATAGGTCAGGGGAAAGAATTCACAAAAGGAGTGAGTGAGGATTCGTAAGACAAAGGTTCACGAATTTAGTGCAACAGAAACAACATTCGCAAGTAAGTATCTGCGAATCCTTTAGAATTCGTAGACAATACATGTGCGATTCCTAACTTTTACAAATAACTAGTTCACGAATTCTTAAGATTTCGTAAGACTATACTCTGAGAAACCTGAAGCTTTCTCAAGCTAGTATATTGCGAATTTTGCCATTAGCCAAGTTTCCATCCTTTTAAAAACATTCCAAATAAGGAAACTTGCTATTTTGTAAAACTTTTCACAAAATGTACCAAAAATAGAAACTTTCTAATTAAAGAAACTTTCCAAAAACGATACTTTTATAAATTTTAATTCTGAAAAGATTTACGCACACCCCACTTACAACACTTCTTTGCTCCCCCTTGATGTAGCAGTGTAGCACTCCCTTGAACTCATCAGATACTCCCCCTTGATCTGATCTCTGGTTGATCTTTCTTATGTTTAGAATTGTCTGTGATTGGTTATTGCAGCTCCCCCTTGACATCATGAGGATCTCTTGACAAGATTTGAACAGATATGCTCCCCCTTCATATCTGCATGGATAATTTAGCAGTTAATCTCAATTTTCTTGCACTTCCCCATATGTTGAGAAGTAACAAACATTATGAGATAGAGACTTAGAGTAAGAGAAACTCCCTGTTTTCCAGATGATCAACAACTTTTGACAGTTATGTATGAGTTCTATGTTTTGACAATTATGTATGAGTTCTAACTTTTGACACTTAAGCAACAGTCCTGATTTGTAGTAATCAGAAGTCACTGATTTTTCAGTCCTTCATGACGGGGACATCTTTAATTTTCTCTTTTCCTTTTTCCACCTGCACCACAGGTTTAGGTTTTGGTACCCAGACAAGCTTGGGTCCAGTTCGATCAGTTTTTGAGAATTTCTTTGAGTGATTCTCATACCTGTGATATGCACTGTGATGATAAGATCTACTATATGCTAGTGCTTTGTGAATGAGCTTATCAAAATAACAGTAAGAGCAACATAACGTTCTTTTTGCTATCCTGATCAAATGTGTTGCTGATTTGACAAAGTCAGGTGCAAAAGACTTACCTCTTGAAGCTCTTTTCGTTTTCTTCTGATTAGCTTTATGAAGCTTTGCTGCCTTTGGAGAACCTTCAAGAGCCCAAACCATTTGATCTTTCCTTGAAGACTAAGTTGAAGATCTTTGAAAATGATTGACACTCTTATCAGTTGATTTCACATAAAAGGATTTTGGAGATTTAATCTACATTGGTTCAGAAGCTTTAGATTTCACTTCTTGTTTTCTGAAAACCATTTTCTGAAACATGCTTGATACTGTTTGAATGGAACACACTGATTCAACACAATCATCACCAGAAGAGGATGAAGTAGAGGCATCAGTGGTTATTTTGGTAGACAAATCAGTATTATCAATCTCAAGTTGTTGAATTTTATTACACAACTTAGATTTCTCAATGCAGAGTTTATCAAACTTTCTCTGAATTCCAGATTTACTCCTTTTCTCCTTCATGATCTCAGTAGACAAGTTTGTCAATTTGCTTGTGAGCTTAGAGATTTATTTTTCAAAAATCTTTCTCTCTTCTTCAAAATCTTTTTCCAAAGTATGGTTTTATCTGAAACTTCTTGGAACAGATTAACATTTTTGCTGTTAAAATCTTTTCTCTCATAATCAAAGGACTTCCTTTCAAATATGATGAGTTGTTCAAAGTCAAACACTTGTTTTAAAAGAGTTGAGATTTTAATCTCCAATTGTTTCTTCTCAGAATCAGACTTCTTGGAAATATCAGACAGTCTTTGGTTGAAGGTCTTTTCTAGTTCAGCAATTTCCTTGTTCTTTCTGTCATCCACTTTCTTAAGCCATTCATGAGTTTTATCTTGATACCGTTTCACTTGAACTTCAGCTTTTGTCAATTTGACATTTAAAGCAACAATGTCATCTCTTAATTTCATGTTTTGACATCTGAGAGTTTCAAGTTCAGCTTCCATTTTGGGTATCTCTGGCATGTAGGATAGAGCACAATCTCTTGAAGTGAGTAGAATATTTCCCTTATCATCTGTATAAGGCATCTTTCCCGTAAGTCTAAAATATGTGCTTGAAGTGATCTTTAATAAGAAATTCAGATATTTAGCACAGAAGATCAACAAGTATGCAAAAATATGTAAAAGAAGGCAAGAATTCGTAAGTAACAAGCAAGAATACATAAAAGGATATAACTTTCTCAGATCAAGGAAGTTTGTATCAGGATTCGCAAGTGCTTGAATTGGGAAAGTTGAGGAACTTGCAAACGAGTTTTCGGCGAATCCTACAACTTTCCTAGACAGTACTCTGCGAATTCTAGAGAATTCGTAAGTACGCAGTTTGCAAAACCTTAAACTTTCGCAGGGAACTATTCTGCGAATCCTTTATATGGATATTTTCAACTTCACTTTGTCTTGCGAGTTTTAGGAACCTTGCGAGTTCTACATTGTGTTCTGCGAGTTCTTCACACACTCTTGCGAAAATTGCCTATTTCGAGCTTTAACTTCAGTTTTTCACTAGATCCATGGCAAGACTTGTTCAATCAACATCAAAATTTGACACTATGATCAATAGTTGATCGTGAACAAACCCTAATCACTATATTTTCAAAAATCTTAACAGATCTGACCTTTTGAATCTGGACAGGTCGCATAAGACTACGTCTAAAAATCCAAAGAATGATTAAATAGACCAAGAAAATGTGTTTAAATCTGTTTCTGATTAATATGAAACATGTTCATAATCATCATACACATCTATTGATACAAAGATTGCATTTAAACAACCTTCTAATCTCAAAAACACCAATAGGACATTGACTTTTTTGAAAATAATAAACTGGGTTTGATTTCTGCACAGATCGATTGATTCTGATTTCTGATGTAGCTCTGATACCAATTGTTGTTCCAGATTCAAGCACACATACATAGATAATCAAAGGTATAACAAGAATGAATCATAGAAAAGATGAATGATTAAGAGAATAGAAATGTCATATGTTTCATTGAGAGAAAAGATGACGGCTACACATAATGATTAGACAATGAATGAATTCAGTAGCTTAACCTAAAAAGGTAAAACAAAGGACTATATATAGGGTCAACAACCTTGACACCTACACAAGCCAAACTAACGAAAATACTAACAAAACATAACAAAGGACTAACTATTACAACTTGATTAAACTAGATCTAACACCTCTCTCTCTCTATCTCTACATATAAAAGGAATGCCTTTTCATTTTTACCTCTTTACGCTATCTGGAAATCTTTTCAAGCAAGAATTCTCTGTCAAGGCATTTCCAGCAAACAACTCCTTCAAGCATTTGCATCTTCTTCCTTCAAGATCAACAGGTTACTTTGTTCATCTTTTCTTCGTAAATTTTGTTACAAAATCCTAAATATGTTCCATCATTATGGGTTTTTCACAAGATTTCTTAAACTTTAAAATCATTTTTTTTGATTTTATTGATTCAAACCTTTGGTTTTATTCACGTTCTTTCTTCTTCAAGAACAATGTTTATTCTCAAAATAATGTAAATTTTTCCTATGTTTATTTCTGAAAAAAGAAACTGGTAAAAAATTTTTTTTACTCTAAACCTTTCTATCTATCTTTTCTCCTTCTTTCCATATTCAGAAATGGCACAATCAGCTCTCATTGCTTCCAAGAGCGTCAAGTTTTCTCTCACTGAATATGAAATTCCCAAGAACAATCACCTTGCAAGTTTGGACTTCGATGCTGTCAAATACCCACACTTGGTGGAAGCAGCTCAGTTCCTGAAGCATTCGTGTCTTGCTTACTTGATCACTGTGGATCCTAAACCATCCAAAACTCTTCTAAAATAGTTTTGGTTCCCGGCTGACGAAACCACCATCACCAACAACAAGGGTGAACTAGTCCCCGCTCTCTCCTTCCGCACTGATTTAGGACCGGGCATGATGACTGCATACAGTCTGAGGAAGTCACTCCG
This sequence comes from Arctium minus, assembly GCA_954870635.1. NCBI lineage: Eukaryota > Viridiplantae > Streptophyta > Magnoliopsida > Asterales > Asteraceae > Arctium > Arctium minus. The sequence goes on along the minus strand of OX941080.1, from coordinate 76,687,945 downwards.
ATTCCCTGACAAACCCAAGGGTGGATTCAATGCCTTCCCCACTGATGTTGAACTCATCCAGTTTCTGGATGACATGGAATACTTCTCGGACAACAAGCCTCGCTCAACCATCCCCAACAAGCGCCTGACCATCATTACGAAGGCAAATATGCCTTCTCAACTGAACTACATCTTCTCACACATCATTCAATGTATGAGTGGGAAGAGTGGCTCACTGGATCAGACGAGCAAAGTTCAGCTCCAAATAGCTTACTCTGTGATCGCTGGCAAGAACTTTAACTACGCTACTACTGTCTTTGACGATCTCAAGTCAAAGATAGAGATGACGGAGAGGGATCCCAAGATTCCCTATGTACGATTCATCTGTGCATACCTGAAGTTTCTCTACCCTGACACTTACCCCACTACTCAAGATGGTTCTTTCGCAAAAGTGGGTCAGCGATCGTTGAAGGTCAAGTCGGTCAAAAACAAGGTAAGTATCTCAATATAACGCTCCCGTCTCTCTCTCCACTCTTCTTCTTCTTTAGCGGCCGCGCCGGAGGTTCCTTCTCCAGCTAACCCTTCCGCTTAAACCGCTTCCAAAAGACCATCAACTAGTATTTCTGGTCCTTCAAAGAAGGCCAAAACGACTAAGGAGACTATCGCCCCTAGCTCAAGGCCTGAGGTCGTTTCTCAACAAACTACCTTGGATGGTTTTGTGGGTCTCTCCTCTAAATATTTAGCTGTCACCACAACAACCGTTCCAGTGGTCTCGGTCGCTGCCACAACATCAGTGACACCACCAACCGTCTCAGTTCAACAACAAACTGAGGTAACCACTCAAATCCCAACTTCTTCTATCCCCATTACTCTTCCTCCCATTTCTTTGGTTTCTAACCCTCTATCTCTCATGCAGCAACCTCAAGTTGCATTTATTGGACCAGATGTTCAAACCTTTGAAAGACATATGCAATTTTTGAATATGTTTGAACCATCAGGTATACCTAAATCCACAAATTAAACTCCCATCTCTCCATATAAGCATGTTTCTCAGAAGCTAACTTTTCTTTCAGGTCCTAATATGGCAACTGTTGACTCTCATGTCAATAGTTTGGGTGTCAAGGTGGATTCTCTCACCACCTCCATCAACGAAACCACCAACGCTGTCAATAACGCTGGTGAAGAGCTAAAGAAACTGACGGTTGCTTGTTCCTCAAAATCTGAAGCCTCCCAAGTCTCAACTCTTCAAGAAGAGCTTGTCAAAGTCAAGGAGGACTTGGTCGTCAATCACCAACAAACTCAACTCCTTCAGGGACGTGTTGGTACTCTCAGTAAGGACATCCAGGATTTATCTAGCAAGATCGATTCCTGCACATCCATACTACAGCAGGTTCTGGATAAGCTGAATGCACCAGCTCCGACACTCACACCTTCTTTCACGGACGCAGACCGAACCTCTCTGAATGTCGCTGTTGAATTTATTCATCAAGCTACTTCAGATATCCCTGTGATCGAAGGCCGTCTACATCGTTTGAAAGCTGAAGTCCGTTCGTTGGCCACTGCAAAAACTACCTCTCGCACTGATGACCTTTCCCTCAATGATAATGACATTGAGTAAGCATGAGTTACTTTTTTCACAACACACAGCCACAAGGGACTTAAATACCCTTGGCTAATACAACACAGAATAAACCTCTAAACTCAGTATTAGACCAAGACTATAAATACAATGATTACTATAAAATCAGACTTAACAATCTCCCCCTTAGTAATCATTTGCACTTTGATCTTCAATATCCATCTTCTAAATCAGCACAGACCATCTTAGCGACTTTGTGAAGCTTTCTTGACTAAAAAAAATTTTCTTCTTAGCATCTTTCAATCTCAGTTGCTTTTGCTGCCTTAACAAGACTGGATCAGTATGTAATAATCTTGAAAGAACAATTGGTTCATCAGCTTGTGCTCTAGACGACACATCTCTTTCAAATGTACTTGAATAAGCTGTAATGGTCGGAGCTTGATCAGCAAAAGAATAAGTAGCTAAGAAAGTATAGAATCTTGAGTGAATCTTGATCAACAGATAAACGTTTGAACTCTTTGTTTCTTTAACTTCTCCTTAACTTCTCCCCCTCATGACCTTGATGATCTGGATCAACTTGGTCATGCAAATGTTGGAGACGAGACAACTTCAGATCTGCAAAATCAGAGTAAAGGAAGAAAAGAGAAGGTTTGCGCTAACTGTTGGTGGCAAAGCTCGTTTTGCGCTAGAAACTGTTGGCGCAAATCTATGTTTTGCTTTACCAACTGTTGGCGCAAAAATGACTTGGAATCTCAAAATTTTCATCTGTTAAGCTCTTTGACTCCCCCTACACAAATACACTAAATATGACAATTCAAGTTAGCATTTGTGTAAAGAATCAGATACTCCCCCTCGAAAACAGATATGATCTTTTAGAAAAATTTTCCTTATTCACTCCCCCTTGAATAACGCACAATCCCATTGACAAAGACATATGAAAACACAAGGATTGAAACATCAATGTAGAAAGAAAAAAATATACTGAATATGTATTTTGAAACAACTAAATATATAAAAATTTAAACACTAAACAAATTAAATTCTACTTAGTAAAATATCACAGATTTATCTATCAATTGAAATCAAATACATGTTGTTGGATACAACTACAAGTTTTATTGCATATAAAGTTAATACATGTTCAGTTTCAAAAACTTTCATCAATCTTTTCAGTCACCTTGCATGCGAAATTCGATTAGCTTCAAGAAAAATGTAATTCTAAAAATATAATAGAGATCTTTGCATGTACTCACACTAAGCCATCAAAATTTAAGATTTTCACAAATTTATAGGTTTTCACAAATTTATAGGTTTATCACAACTCAAACATATCACCAAGTATCATGAGATGTGTGCTCATTGGCATCTTTTAGCATTGTGCACATTGGCATCTTCACATGAGTGTGCTCTTTGGCATCTTTTAAGCTTGTGCACTTTGGCATCTTTTTAATCAAAAAGTTTGGTAAGTAAAGAACATGTCGTAAACGTAACTTTCTATCTGACCCTTTAGCAGGATTTGAGTCAGCCACTCCCATACCAGTTGGCCTTAGGGGACTAGGTGTCAAGCACCCCTTAGAACTTACTCTCCCAGATCAGAAAGGCTACATCGACATATCCTAAACCCATTCATACCAGTAGAACATGACTTTCGATATGGTTCTATAGAAGGATTTGGGTTCGATCACTCCCAGACCAATTGACCTTAGGGGACCAGATGACAAGCATCCCACAGGACTTAATTTCCTAAACCAGAAAGGTCACAGGTACAAACTTTTAAACTTAGAGATTTTTCTATTTTATATATATAATTTTCATCTCAATCACTCAGTTTTACATCTAAGTGCTTAGCCCATATTTTCATTACAATCCATAATTCAGACTTTTTAGGATTTCCAAGCATTGTAAACTATAAGTATTTCGAATCACATATCTTTAAAGCAATATCAAAAGTTTCAAACATGTTGTTGACTTTTCTATATTTGTAAGAATTGAAAGTTGAACATATAAAATTTAATATTAACAAAGCAACTTGAAAATTTTATCCTAGACACACATTTTATTCAAAAGAAAGAAAAACTGTAAAGCTTTTACTTTATAAAATAAAATTTGAAAGATTTAAACTTTTAAATTCAAATGCCGAGATTGAAAATTTAAGACAAATGCAAAGAATTCGGAAAATTGATATTTAGTTGAAACAAAATAAAATTCAATAATATTATTTTCCACATAAATTTCTTAGATTTGGGTTATACAAATTCAGGAGATAGTTGAACTTTCTTAGATTCTTAAAAAAATGAGAAAAACTGAAATAACATCATTATCAGAGATAAATGCAGCGGAATAAAGTAGATGTACTCACAGTTTCTCATTAGTCAGAAGCTAAAGGCTTTGAATAACGAGTCCTAGACTGACATGTTTAGAAGTCGAAGACCATTGAATTACAGGTTCTAAGCTGATGTACTTAGAAGCCAACTTGCTCTTACTCCCCCTTGACATTAGATGCCTGCAACTTAGAATCAATCTGTGATTTTGGTACCCACTTGTATTTGGGTCCATGAAAGTTAGTTGCAGTTCTTGTGGGGAAATATTTTTAAGATTTGACATACAAGGCATGAGAAAGATTGTCAGACAAATGAACATAAGAATCAACAGAAGAGAAAGCATAATCATCTGAACTAGAATCAGAAGAAGAATATGAGACATCTTTTGAAATTTGAATCATTTGCTTTATTGAATATTTTGAAATTTTATTACAAGAAGCAAATGAATCACTTTTATAATGTTTGTCTACATATCTATCTTCATCAGTCGTAGAATCATCTGATGTCCGCTTGACTCTCCATATCTGCTTTGAAGGAGTGCTCAAAGTCTTATCTGAAATCATTGAATCAGAAGAATTAGAACTGTTAGAAATGACTTGATCTTGTTTCTTTGACTTCTTTGACCGTCTTCTTTTACGCTTTGGTTTATAATAATTATCATCATTGAGAGTAAAAGAATCATCAAGAATTTTCGATTTAATATTTGAATTGGAAGAAGCAACTTTACTTAAAAGACCCAACTGATCAACCAATAAATCTGAACTTACCTCGGAGTCAGAAAAATTTTGAGAAAAAATTTCAGATTTTAGAAATTCCTTTTTGTTTACTTGAAAATCAGAAGAAAGGCCAGAAATAGAATCTTGTTTTTGTGAAAATCAGAAGAAAGGCCAGAAATAGAATCATGAAAGAAAGAAATACAGCAGATTCAATTTCTTTTTGAATATTTTGATCTTCCATTTTATCTTCAAGGTCAATGATTTTGCCTTCTAATACTAATGGAGGAATATATCTCTTAGAATCATAAGAGATCGAAGAGATATTTTCCTTATCAGATTTTGTGGCATATATATCAACATAATCATCAGACATTGAGACTTAATGGGAGATATGTCATTTAAACTTTTTCTGCCTTTCTTTGATTTGTCACGAAAATATTTGGCATTTTCTCTTGTATAAACAAAAGAAATTTCCTTTTTCTTATTATTCATCCTTTTCTCATTTTCGATTTCTAACACTTGCTTTTCATTCATCCAATCAATTTTTAATTGAGGAGCATATTTAGCAAGTGTTAGATAATCGTATTTATATAAAGTAGGGGATTTTTCTATCGCATTGTTTAAACAAAGTGGATATTCAAAACCAAGTCCCCATTTTTCTTTTATAGACTCATAACTCCGCGGTTTGTTCAAATAAATAGTTTGTTCAGATTAATTCATTCGATATAATTTTTCTTCCAACTCATTTATTTTATCTGAAAAATTATCCTTTAATTTGGTTATTTCGGTCAAAGAATCAAGATAAGTCATATTTGATTTTTCTAAATCATCTAATTTCTTTTGAAAGATGTCTTTTGTATGATTCAAAATAGATTTTTTCATCTTTCAAAGAAATGTGTAATTTATCAATCAAATTTGACTTTTCAGAATTGAAATTCTTTTCAGATATTAAATTCGAGCGAAGATCAGATAAAGCAGTTATAATAATGTTCATTTGTGAGGAAATGAAAGTGTAATCAAACTCAGAAATTACCTCATCTTCATCAGTGTCATCACCATCACATTGATCATCTCCGATGAAGCACATTTGAGCAGTCTCGATAGCATCAACTTCGTCTTCAGAGTGATCTAGCCAAAACTATTCTTCAGCTAACAAAACAGTTCCATTCTCTCTCTTTTCAGCTAGTTCCAATTTCTTTCTGTAATAAGTAGAATCCCGAACCTTCTTCACTCTACACTCCTTAGAGATGTGATCGGGCTTTCCACAGTTGTAGCATGCAGCTGGTTTCTTAGCCTCGGACACTTGAACATTCTTGGACCCAGAAGTGAAGTTAAGATTGTTTGAACCCGAACGAGGTTGGAACTTTTTCTGATAGTGTTGAGAGAGAAGAATCATTGCTTTCTGAAGAGCCTCGCCATCGTCATCAGTTGCACCATCATAAGCATTTTCGGATAATGCTTGTTCAGATAGTTTGCTAGTGAGAAGTGCAACTGTGTCCACTGTCTTCTTGTTTTTCTTTTCAAGTTTGGCCTTCTTTTCTGTGACTATGCACTCATCTGTCAGTAAAATCTCGTACATCTCTTGGATTTGCATGATAGATATTCTGACATCATTCCTCAAGCTATGGCAAGATTTGTTCCATTCCGGTTGAAGTGCATTGAGGAATTTCATATTCTTTTCTAGCTCAGTCTTTTCCACTTTAATCTTTCTCAGATCATTTATTATCGCACAGAATCTGTCATAAACAATTTTCAGTGACTCCCCATCCTTGGATTTGAATTCTTCAAAGTTGTTCATGTAACGTGTATGTCGAAGTTGAGTTGCAACTGAAGACCCAAGCAAAATCTTTTCTAGTTGTTGCCACATTAGGTTAGGATGATTTTTGAAACAATCAATCCTATTGTATATAGAATTTGGCAAGGCTAGCATCAGATTAGCCTTTATATCACGATCGGCTTGATATTGTGCTAACTCATCAGGTGTATATTCTTTGGTAGGCTTTGATAATCCAGAAGCCAGAATGGGTTTTACAAAAGGTCCGTCAGTGAGAATCTTCATCATGTCATCTCCGTTCTTTTGTCGTTCAATGAAATTGAGAAATCGATTTTGCCACTGAGTGAATTCATTTTCATCAACTAGAACTGGAGGACGAGTTTCTGTGCCCAATGACATCATGATATCACTCTTATAGAATAGATCTTGAAAAGCAAACTTTGCAGAATCCATAGGAAAATCGTCAGAAAAATGCTAAGTCTTGAAACAGAAGAGCTGGCGCAAACTGAAGGTTTGCGTGAGAAGCAGATGGCGCAAACGAAGATTTGTGTGAACAGTATGTGAACAGCATAGACTTGTGATTTTTGTAGAATTGAGAGAGAGCTTAAACGATCATATCGTATAAGACTTAGAGCTGACTTGATTAAGACTGAGCGAAAGGTTTGTTTCTAATCTTAATCTCATACGTATCTGAAAGAAGGACAACTTTCAGATATGAAAATATGTTCTTAAATGTTCAAACCACTTCTGATTCTTAAACAGATTTCATGAATATAGAAGTGTGATTTAAAATGTTTTCATGTTATATGTGCTTTCATGTTTAATAAACCGTGTGTTTCCAAAGATAAATACTTGTGTATTATCTTTTCCATATACTTTCATGTAATCACACTTGTTAAGTCAGATTTTATAGTAATCATTGTATTTATAAGCTTGGTCTAATAATGTGTTTAGAGTGCTTTTAGGTTCTGTATTAGCCAAGGGTATTTAAGTCCCTTGTGGCTTTGTTGTTTGTAAGAAATTCACACATACCTTAATAGAGATTACACTTTTGCGCTTTCAGCTCTCTCTCTCTACTTTCTCTTACTAGATTTAGAACGATCTTGCATTTTCAATTGGTATGAGAGCCTAATCTGAATTTGAAAGGATTGAGAGAAACGTTTTTCGATTCTGAATTTGTGATTAAATCAGAAAATTTGATCGATTTTCTTGATTTTTTCAAGAAAATCTCATTTTTTGATTTTTCATCAAATTCGGACTATTGAATTCGAAATCATTGTTAGAACACTTTTAATTCACATCATTTTGCAGGAAAATCAGTTTTTGATCTACAATTTTGAGAATTTTCGAGTTTCTGGAAAAAGTCATTGGGCGTACTGTTGGATTCACGATTTCAAGTTTTTGTGGTTTTCGATCGATTTTATTGTTTCAAAGTGGTTAGAAATCTGTTTTCGAACTTATCTGTGTGAGAAAATTTTATTAAAATCGGATCTGTAATCGTATTTAGAAGAATTTTGTGTTTTTCATCGTCTTTGCGCCAGATTCAATCTTTGCGCCAGTTCATCAGAGGTTTGCGCGAGTTCATCCAGATTTCAGAGTTTTGCGCGAGTTTCATCAAGTTCAGATATCTTCTCACGAAAAGTTCAAGTTTACTTCATCTGTTCATCGCGCAAAGAGAAATTTGCGCCATCTTAGCTTCGCGCAAATCAAAGTTTACGTTACATACTTCTTGCGCAAAGCTTATGTGACATACGTCTGACGCAAATCAGTTTTGCTCCACCTACTTATCACGCAAAGAAAGATTCTCGTCAACAACGTTTCGTGCAAAGTCTAATTTGCGCCACCATCGTCTCATGCAAAGATCAGTTTGCGCCATCTTCGTCTAACGCAAAGCAAGTTTGCGCCATCTTCGTCTAGCGCAAAAGAAAGTTTGCGCCATCCTCTGTTCGCGCAAATCTCAGTTTGCGCCAGTTTCTCTGTGTTCAAAACTTAGAATTTTTTTCTGGATTTCTGAAAATATGGATATGTTAAAGTTCTCGTTTCAAGCGCTGTTTTACAAGAACGATCTTATCATGTCGTTGGGAACAGAAACTCGTCCTTCTATTTTGATTAATGAAAATGAATTCACCCAATGGCAAGATCGGTTCATTAACTTCATCGAGCGTCAAGCTAATGGAGAAAATATGATGAAGTCATTTTCTGAAGGACCGTTTATCAGACCTAAGAACGATACTCCTTTGACTGTTGAAGAGGTTACAAGAGAAAAAGAAGATTGTGAAGCAAAGTCTAATCTAATGTTAGCATTGCCCAATTCTATCTATAATAGAATTGATTGTTTCAAGAACGATCCGAAGATGATGTGGAGTCAGCTAGATAATATTATGCTTGGTTCAACGGTCACGACACAACTTCGGCAAACGCGCTACATGAATAATTTTGAGGAATTAAAAGCCAAAGACGGGGAGTCACTGAAAATTGTTTTTGACAGGTTCTGTGTGGTGATAAATGATCTACGAAAGATAAAAGTGGAAAATACTGAGTTAGAGACCAATCTGAAGTTCGTCAACGCTCTACAACCGAAATGGAATAAATCTTGTCATCGCTTGAGGAATGTTGCCATAATATCTTCTATGCAAATCCAAGAGCTTTACGAGATTCTAATGACAGATGAGTGTATAGTCTAGGAGAAGAAAGTTAAACTTGACAAGAAAAACAAAAAGACAGTGGATCCGGTTGCACTGCTCACGAGTCAACTGGTTGAACAAGCATTGACTGAGAATGCTTTTGAAGGTGCAACTGATGATGATGGCGAGGCACTTCAGAAAGCTATGATTCTTCTCTCTCAACACTATAACAAAAAGTTCCAACCTTGTTCAGGTTTCAACAACCTTCGCTTCACTTCAGGGTCTAAGAAGAACGAGAATGTCAAAGTGCCCGAGACTACGAAAGCTACTGCATGCTTCAACTGTGGAAAGCCGGGTCAAATTGCCAAGGAGTGTCGAGTGAAGGCAGTTCGGGATTCTGCGTATTATCGGAAGAAACTGGAAGTAGTTGAGAAAAGAGAGAATGGAACTGCTTTGCTTGTTGAAGAAGAATACTGGTTAGATCACTCTGACGATGAAGCTGGTAATGTGGAGACTGCTCATATATGCTTCATCAGAGATGATTAGAGTAATGATAATGATGATGATTCTTCCACTGATGAAGATGAGGTACCTTCTGAATTCGATTTCACATTTATTTCTTCACAAATGAATATCATTATAACTGCTTTACATGATTTACGCTCAAAGTTATTATCTGAAAAACAATCAAATTCAGAAAAGTCAAATTTGATTGATAAATTACAAATTTCTTTGAAAGATGAAAAATATATTTTGGATCATACAAAAGAAATCTTTCAAAAAGAAATTGGGTGATTTAGAAAAATCAAATATGACTTATCTTGATTCTTTGATTGAAATGACCAAATTAAAAGATAATTTTTCAGATAAAATAAATGAGTTGGAAGAAAAATTATTTCAAAGGAATCAAACTGAACAAACCATTTTTTTAAACAAACCACGGAGTTATGAGTCTATCAAAGAAAAATGGAGACTTGGTTTTGAAAATCCACATTGTTTAAACAATGCTATAGAAAAATCCCCTACTTTATATAAATACGATTATCTAAGTCTTGCTAAATATGCTCCTCAATTTAAAATTGATTGGTTGAATGAAAAACAAGTTTTAGATATCGAAAATGAGAAAAGAATGAACAACAAGAAAAAGGAAATTTCTTTTGTTTACACGCGCAAAAATGCCAAATATTTTCCCGATAAATGAAAGAAGAACATAAATAGTTTTAATGACATTTCTCCCATTAAATCTTCATTATCTGATGATTATTTTGATATTTGTGCTACTAACACTAATAAAGAAAATATATCTCCAGTTTCTTATGATTCTAAGAGATATATTCCTCCATTAGTGTTAGAAATAAAAATCATTGATCTTGAAGATAAAATGGAAGATCAGAATATTCAAAGAGAAATTGAATCTGATGTAATTCTTTCTTTCATGACTTCAAGTCTTGATGAAAATTTAATTTCTCAAAAACAAGTTTTACTTTCTGTTTCTGGCATTTCTTCTGATTTTAAAGAAAACAAAATGGAAGTTCCAATTTCTAAAAATTTGTCTGACTCCGAGGCAAGTTCCGGTTTAATGTCTGATCAGTGTGGCTTCTTAGGTAAAATTGCTTCTTCTGATTCAAATCTTAAATAAAAAATTATTGATGAATCTTTTACGCTAAATGATGATTATTATAAACCACATCGTAAATGAAATAGGTCAAAGAAGTCAAAGAAACAAGCTAAAGTCATTTCTGACAGTTCTAATTCTTGTGATTCAAATATTTCAGATAGGACTTTGAACACTCCAACAAAGCAGATATGGAGGGTCAAGCGGACATCTGATGAATCTGCAACTGATGAGGATCGAAATGTAGACAAACTTTGTAGAAATGATTCATTTGCTACTTGTAATAAAATTTTCAAATATTCAATAAAGCAAATGATTCAAATTGCAAAAGATGTCTCCTACTCCTCTTCTGGTTCAAGTTCATATGATTATGCTTCGTCCTCTATTGATGACTCTGTTCATTCATCTGATTATTTTTCTCGTGCTTTCTATGTCAAATCTATGAAGTTTTCTCCCATTAGAACTGCAACTAACAAATATGGACCCAAATACAAGTGGGTACCAAAACAAAAGATTAAATACAAGTGAGTTTAGGACTCGTTCTTCAATGCATTTAGCTTCTGGAAAAATGAGAAACTGTGAGTGCATCTACTTTATTCCGCTGCATTTATCTTTGTCTGTGATGTTGTTCCAGTTTTTCTCATGTTTTTCAAGAATTTGAGCAAGTTAAACCCAAAACTTTGGTATGAGATACAAATTCATTATACATTATCTGAAAGAAGATATTATTGAATTTTATTTTGTTCCGACTAAATATCAATTTGCCAAATTTTTTTTTTTACATTTGTCTTAAATGAAAATTGTTTTTTCAAACTTGGCATGTTGAATTTAAAAGTTTAAATCTTTAGAAATTTTATTCTATAAAGTAAAAGCTTTACAGGTTTTCTTTCTTTTGAATAAAACGTGTGTCTAGGATATTTTCTCAAGTTGCTTTGTTTATATCGAAGTTTTATATGTTCAACTTTCAAGTCTAACAAAAATCGAAAGGTCAACAACATGTTTGAAACTTTTGATACTGCTTTAAAGTTGTGTTATTCGGAATATTTATAGTTTACAATGCTTAGAAATCCTAAAAAGTCAGAATTATAGATTGTAATGAAAATATGGACTAAGCACTTAGATGTAAAACTGAGTGATTGAGATGAATATTATATATATATATATATAAAATACAGAAATCTCTAAGTTTAAAAGTTTGTACCTGTGACCTTTCTAGTATGGAAAATAAGTTCCGTGAGATGCTTGTCATTTGGTCCCCTAAGGTCAATTGGTCTGGGAGTGATCGAACCCAAATCATTCTATAGAACCAGATCGAAAGTCATGTTCTACTGGTACGAATGGGTTTAGGATGTGTCGATGTAGCCTTTCTGATCTGGGAGAGTAAGTTCCAAGGGGTGCTTGACACCTAGTCCCCTAAGGTCAACTGGTCTGGGAGCGGCTGACCCAAATCCTGTAATAGGATCAGATAGAAAGTTACGTTTACGACATGTTCTTTACTTACCAAACTTCTTGATTAAAAGATGCCAATATGCACAAGGTTAAAAGATGCCAAAGAGCACACTCATGTGAAGATGCCAATGTGCACAATGCTAAAAGATGCCAATGAGCACACATCTCATGATACTTGGTGATATGTTTGAGTTGCGATAAACCTATAAATTTGTGAAAATATTAAATTTTAATGGCTTAGTGTGAGTACATGCAAAGTTCTCTATTATATTTTTAGAATTGCATTTTGTTGAAGCAAATCGAAGTTCGCATGCTGGCACAGTAAATAGATTAAGGAAAGTTTTTGAAACTGAACATGTCTTAACTTGATATGCAATGAAACTTGTATTTGTATCCAACAACATACACTTGACTTCAACTGATCGATTAATCTGTGATATTTTACTGAGTAGAATTTAATTTGTTTAGTGTTTAAAATTTTATATGTTTAGTTGTTTAAAATACATATTCAGTATATTTTTTTTTTCTACATTGATGTTTTGATCCTTGTGTTCTCATATATATGTTTTAATGGGTCTGTGGATTTTTCAAGGGGGAGTGAATAAGGAAAATATTCTGAAAATATCACATCTCATATTTCGAGGGGGAGTATCTGATTTTCTATATGAATGCTAACTTGAATAGTCATATTTAGTGCATTTGTGTAGGGGGAGTCAAAGAGCTTAACAAGTGAATTTTTTTTCAGATTTCAAATCAGCTTTGCGCCAACAGTTGGTAGCGCAAAACTCAACTTTGCGCCACCTTCAGCTAGCGCAAAACTAAGTTTGCGCCACCAACATGTAGCGCAAAACTTCCTTTTTTCTCCTTTATTATGAATTTTGCAGATCTGAAGTTGTCTCGTCTCCAACGTATGCATGACCAAGTTAATCCAGATCATCAAGGTCATGAGGGGGAGAAGTTCAGGAGAAGTTAAAGAGACAAAGAGTTAAACGTTTATCTGTTGCTCAAGATTCGCTAAAGATTCTATTTTTCTCAGCTATACTAGTTCTTTTACTGTTCCAGCTCTGACCACCACAGTTCATTCAAATACATTTGAAAGAGGTGCGTCGTCTAGAGCACAAACTGATGAACCGATTGTTATTTCAAGCTTATTATAAATAGGTCCAGTCTTTTTCAAGACAGCAAAGGCAAAATAGATTGAAAGATGCTGAGAAGAATTTTTTTTTAGTCAAAAAGCTTCGCTAAGTCGCTTAGATGGTCTGTGTTGATTTATAAGATGAATATTGAAAACCAGAACGCCAATGATTACTAAGGGGGAGATTGTTAAGTCAAATTTTATAGTAGTCATTGTATTTATAGGTTTGGTCTAATAATGTGTTTAGAGTGCTTTTAGGTTCTGTATTAGCGAAGGATATTTAAGTCCCTTGTGGCTTTGTTGTTTGCAAGAAATTCACGCATACCTTAATAGAGATTACACTTTTGTGCTTTCAACTCTCTCTCTCTACTTTCTCTCACTATATTTAGAACGATCTTGCATTATCAACACACACCGGTTTAACTTTTTATTGAATATGTTATCACCATGTCTCAAATTGAGCAAAAATTTTCAATGGTGATACACCCCGCTTGATATTCAAAGATTGAGCGTTGATTTCATTTCAAACGTTTCTTTCAAGAGTCTATATCTTGATTCGTATAGACAATATCCAATTTTTAGCTGACCTAAGCTTTAATCGATACATCATTCAGATTTTCATATTTTCATACAATGTCAGATTTTCAAACAAGTTTCTTGTATTCATTTTATCCATTTCATATACTTGTTTTTGAAAAGTCATCAATGTTTAAAATACTCAAATCTTCATGATCATCTTTATGAGCATACAGAAATCTAACATGTATTTTGTGCTTTAACTACAAAGTTAAACCATTTGAGCAATATTGTGCTTATAGGATTACGTGGGTTCATTGTATGAGGACTTAATTGAACTTCTATGGATTCACATTAACTAGTGTTTCCTACCCAAGAAGTTAATCTTTGAGTGATCGAAGAGTGTGAGGAGTCAATATATGAGTGTGGGTGTGATGAGGTAAAATGAAAAAGAGGGTTTGGTTAGGAAAGAGCTCAATAATAAAAAGAAAGACGGTGAGAGATCATAGTAAAAGAATATAAAACTCTGCACCAACTTTCTCTGAGATGGGCAGCCACATTTTTGGTGATTCACAATTCTTCATGAACATCATTGAAACATGCATCTAACCCATGCCAACTCTTGATTACAACCCCACCAGCTACTCATCTTTTTCTCAAAAAGAAGATGTTTCTTATTTTCAAGGGGATGCAATACATAATCTATCTGGTTTTCATTTGGAAAATCTGGATATTGAAAAAGAAGTAAGTCTGCCCCACCTTCGCACTTCGATCATGCACAATTGAGTATGTGTTATACTATTGTTGTCTCAATGGTTCACCCAATTTTGAGCCCAACAAAAGCAATCATCAGTACTTAATTCTTTCAAACATAAGCACGTACACACAAGAAATTCATTTTTCTGTCTAAGCGTTCATAGTTTAACCTTGTGTTATTTGATGATTGAATAGAAGACCTAGGGGAGTGAACATCAAAAAGCTCCTTTCCAATGTGTATTCGTTACACACAGTCTCTTCGTGTTACTGACAGGCACTTCTAACGAATTAATTTGTTGATTTAGGTATTTCACTCATCATTTGTCTGAATTTGAAAAGATTCGGATAAATACATTCTTTACGAATTGACGGAGAATCAAGGATTAGTTACAAAAGATCAGATCTGGTTCATGACATTTCTTGAGAAAGTTTTGATGATGTCAATGCCATTTCATCAAAAAGGGGGAGGGGTAATCAAGAAATGAATATGGGAGAGACGAAAAGTTCAAGAAATGCAAAGTTTTGAAGAAAGTTAATTGCAATGTTTGTATTGATACAAACTCTCTCAGTGATTTGATAACGACCCTCTTCTATACTTAGTGAAAATTACGTCTTAATATGTACTAGTGTTTCACCATCAGTGATCAGACTGAGTCTGTTCAGTTATCGCTGATAGTCTTTCTTGTAAGCATTTCTATGTATTAGTGTTTCACTATCAACGATTAGACTGAGTCTGTTAAACATTTAACGTAATCCCTGGAAACAAGTTTCGCATCAACTTATGTTCATAGCTGAATCGAAGATGAAGCTGCTGAACAAAGACAAGTCTACTAGTGAACTGATGTGGATATCAGTGAAGCAAAGACGACTCTCCTCATACGCGAAGAAACCTGAGGAAAACCTTCAGCGATAACTGAACCTTCTTATATCTCTGAAGGAAGAGATATTCAGCGATCGATGATCACTTAGCTTATGCCTGAAGTCTATTTTGTCTTTCCCTCCACATCCAGTACGATGTGTCAGAATGGAGATACCTCTGCCACAATTGATGCAACAACTCTGTCAACTACACTGTTCATGATACGGCCGAAAGCATGTCTACCAAAGTCAGACTCTCTCAGCCAAGCAATGAAGGACACGTGAAAAGTGCCCTGCCATGCATTTAATGCATAGGGTATAAATAGAAAGATTACCTCTTCATATGAAGAGTGTGCTCACCTCTAGCCTTCATCTTTCTATCTTATAGAAATCTTTGTTTTCTATATTATCCAATCCCCATTCTCTATATTCTTGTGCAACCATCTTAGTGTTTTCTTAAGTTTGTTTAGATTGAGTTCTACTTAATCTTATTCCGCAACAGACTTGTAAATTGTGTTTGATTTATCAATAAATATTTTATTAAACTTTAAATTATGTGTTTGTATTCAACCCCCCTTCTACAAATTTGTTAAGCACTTCCGGGACCAACAAGTGGTATCAGAGCAGACTGTTTAATCTAATAACCAAGATCTTGCTTTATTCTTTTCGTTGCTATTCTAAAATGGAACTTAACACAAACACAAACTATTATGATAATGGTTCACTTTCTAAACCTCCTTGATTTAGCAGAGATAACTTCTCTCTCTATAAGAATCGAATAATGCTATTTCTTGAAGGTCCAGATCCCACTATACCTGAGTACGTAGCAAACGGACCCTATAAACCTTTCCAAATCATAGCTGTTGTTCCAGCCACTTCCACCACTCCTTTTATTCCTAAACGCTATATTGCTAAGGAAATCAGACAATGGAGTGATGAAGACAAAAAGAAGGTTGGTATCGATGCAAGGGCAAAGACCATTATCTCTATGGCTCTGCCTGATGAAGTTTTCCATTCCATCATGCATCTTAAAACTTTTAAAGAAATGTGGGGAACCATATGTGTTCAATATGAAGGCACCACTGAAATCCAAGAGACTCGAAAGATTAACTTGGTAAGACATTATGAAAGTCTCATCGCTGGTAAGAATGAATCTCTCTCTGATGTTCATCAGTGGTTTAACTGCCTAATCATTGATCTAAGAACTGTTGGTAGGACCTATTCTAATTCTGAGGTCCTAACAAAATTATTGGAATGTCTTCCTGAATGCTGGGACAGTTATTCAATATGTCTCAAACTGACAAAAGACTTAAATTCTCTTTCTCCCAGCACCTTGTATGAAATATTGCTCAACTATGAGCAATCAAACCTTTTGAATAAGAATCTTATAAAAGATTCTAAAGACTCCAAAAGCACTCCAAAAGCACTCATGTTGCTTTAGTCTCTTCAGAGATAATTCCATCTCAGCGATCTACTCTCACCGTCACTGAGTTAGATTCTGAATCTGAGGATCTATCAGACACTGATGTTTCAGAGTTTGATGAGTCCTTAGCACTCTTGAAAAACTCTTTTAAGAGATTTGGAAGAAAGAGCAATTTCCGAAGAAATAAGCCTCTCTCCCACACTGACAAGCCAAAGTCAACCCCTGTTGATAAGGCTACTGCTACTTGCTTTAACTATGAAAAGATTGGACACTTCGCAAGTGAGTGCAGGTCGAAGAAAGTATTCAAGCCTTCTACCTCTAGAAGATCCAGCGATGACAAATACCTTAAGCTGAAGGAGAAATATCAAAAGTTGAAAAACTACAAGCGAAAAGGTAAAGGTCTCATCGCTGAAGAACACAACTGGGCTGATTCTGAAGAATCAATTTCTGATGAAGAAGAAGTCGCTAATCTTTGGCTCATGGTTGAGTTTAAAGAAGAAGTGGAAGAACCAACTGAAACTTCTATGAGCTATATATCATCTCAGGTATCTATCTCTACTAATCCCTCTCTAAAAGAAGAAGTGCTGACGATTGATCTTTACAATGCTCTAAACGACAAATCTCTAGTTGAAAGCAAAAACAATGATTTAACTGAACAACTGGAAATATGCCATGAAAAGATCAGAGAACTGACTCTTTTAGAGGAGAGTTTGAAAGATCAAGTTGTTGTAAATAAAATCATCAGCATAGAACGCGAACAAGCCACCGCTGCTTTAAAAGCAAAAATGGCTACTGTTGAAAAATGGTGCAATTCCTCAACAAAGATCACTGAGATAATAAACGCTCAAGCTCCTGGCGGTGATAAAACCGGTCTTGGTTTTTGGAAACCACAGGATAAGGCTAAAGAAGACAGTTCCATGCTTAAGTTTAGAACGTTTGTCACTTATATCTCTAACACTTCTTATAATCAGTTTTATCCTTCTTTTTATAATCCCATCCCTAAGGAAATATTCAAAGGCTCTAAGTTTGCAAATAAAGAAAAATCCATTCTTCGTCCTTAGAAGGCTTCCAAGAAAGCAAAGCTAAAAGTTCCCTCTAAACCTTCAGCGAATCAATCTTCTAGCTCTGTGATAGAAATCTTTGATCTCTGACCTCCAAAGTTAAAGGTTGATCTTAAGCCTAAGAGATTTGAAGAAATGAAAATTCCTCCCAGATCTCACGATAAAATCATTCTTGGAGCTGGACCTGCTCATCGTAAATTCTCAAAACCTTTTACTCATGGTCCCAAAACCACTTTCAAATATAGAAAATGCTATCACTGTGGATTTACTGACCATATTGCAAGCAAATGTCCAACTGCCACTAAAGCTGATAAATCAGCTAAAGTGAATATGAATGCCTCCAAGGCTGAGAAGGTCACCAAAGCTGAAAAAACTACCAAGGTGAAGAATACCACTAAGGTTAAGAAATTAACTAAAGTGAAGATTACCACTGAAGCTGAATCTTCATTTGTTGTGAAGATTGTTGAACCTTCCATCTCCATTAACCCTAAAGGACCCATTGAAAAGTGGGTACCAAACAAATCTTAATCTTCCTTATGTTTGCAGGGATCAAAAAGCATCTGGTATCTCGATAGTGGATGTTCTCGTCATATGACAAGACAAAAAGACTTGCTCACTGAATACAAGGAAGAGTAAGGTCCCTCTGTGACCTTCGGTGGAAATGTAAAAGGATATACCTGAGGGTTTGGTGTCCTCAGCAATGGGACAACTACCTTCATAAGAGTCGCTTATGTTGATGGACTGAAGCACAACCTTTTGAGCATCAGTCAATTATGTGATAAAGACTATGAAGTTCGCTTTTCCAAGAAAGCATGTTCAGTGGTAAATGAGAAAGGGAAACTTTCTCTCAGTGGTTATCGTAAACAAAATGTCTATGTAATAGATATGGAATCTACTACCACTGAAAACGTATGTTTTCTCTCTAAAACCTCTTCTAATGTCAACTGGCTATGGCACAAAAGGCTCTCTCATCTAAATTTCAAAATCTTGAATTCTCTCTCTTCTATGGAACTGGTGTCTGGTCTTCCTTAGCATACATATCCTAAAGAATCTCTCTGTTCAACATGTGAAAAAGGAAATCAGACAAAAGCTAGTTTCAAGTCTAAACAAATTTCCCCAGTGACAAGTCCTCTTCAACTTTTGCATATGGATTTGTTTGGCCCTGTCAACATCCAATCAATAGCTGGAAAGAAATATACGTTTGTCATTGTAGATGAATACTCTCGCTACACCTGGGTTATTGTTAGTGTATTATTGTATACAAGATTTAATAGGAAAAGTCAAGTAAAGTAAAGTCAACAAAGTCAATGTATGTTTAGTCAATATGAGATTACTTAGTCATTAAGCTTGTGGTTTTATTCCTTGGTATAAATACCATGTTGCCTTGTAAATCATTAGGCTAGTGGATTGTAATCAAGATTGTTAGATCATTGATATGAATGTTTCTCTCTCTACACTCTCTCTCTAGAATTAACATTGTCATATTGTTAGATTGAGATTAATTGTTTAGATTTGCTTGAATTGATTGGGAAATACAATATCAATTGGTATCAGAGCAAACAAGAAGAAGCAGATTTGGATCAGATTTGATACGTTATTGAATATTTTTTGGCGGACTAGTTCTTGTTACTGTTTGATTTTGTATTTTCATGTTTTTGCACAATTTAATCAAGAAATTGATTAGGTTGTGTACGTTTTATCATTTGGAACAAGTTTTATTCAGATCACATAGCAAATTTCGCACTCTAGTTTGATCAATTTGATCAAATTGTTAGTTTTGTGAACAGTAACTTCGAACACTGTAATTCGAACGAAACACTGTAATTTTTGGTTTCTTTTGAAAATTCATTGTTGTAATCTTGTTCAGGTTGATATCGTAGACTAATTGAGTGTTTTGCGGAATCAAAAATCAAGTTTTACTCGATTTTTGATCGAACAGTGAAGAACTCGCAAGGAAACCCAAGAACGCGCTAGATCCATAAAACGCGCAAGTTCTTCCCAAGAACACGCAGATTTCGTGAAACGCGCACGTTCATCGCTAGAACGCGCAAGTCACTAGAACGCGGAAGTTGGAGATTCGGCCTCAAACGCGCTAGTCGAAGTTAGCGAGTTTCTAAAACGCGCTAGTCGAAGTTAGCGAGTTTGTAAAACGCGCAAGTCGAAGTTAGCGAGTTCCGTACATCTGCGAGTTTGTCTGCGAGTTCATCTGCGAGTTCATGTTCGAGTTTGTCTGTGAGTTTGTTTGCGAGTTTTCTAAAACGCGTAAATAAGCATCTGCGAGTTTGCTAAACGCGCACGGTTCAGCCAGCGAGTTTCTTCGAAACAGTAATCTGCGAGTTCTTTGACGTGCGAGTTTCAATACTTAGATTTTTTTTTAAAATTAAATTTTTTTTTGAGTGATCCAAGTTTGACTTTTTAGTCAACATTTCTGATTTGTTTGGGAACGATCATTTTTTTTCAAGCATTTCTTTCTAGCGGAACCCCCGTGCTAAGTCTGCGGAGGGGGACATATTTTAATAGTGGTTATAAATTTCTGATTTTTGACGATCATTTTTTTTTTTGCTAATCTGTCAATATGCCTGTTACAGATGAAAGAGGAAATACCATTTTATCTGCAAGAGATATGGCTGTTTTGTACATGCCAGAAATTCCAAAGATGGAAGCTGAATTAGACAAGTTGAAGAATCAGAATTCAAAGCTTCTTAAACAAATTCAGGATTTTAATTCCAATTTGTCAAATTCTGATATAATTCCTGTTTGTGCAAAATGTATTGATAATGTTAAATCTGGTTTTGCAGGTATTGATAGTGCAAGAGAGAAAGAGATTAAAAAGAAAGAAGAAATCATTGCTTTAAAAGAAAGAACAATTGTAACATGTGAGAAAGAATTAAAGTTAAAAGAGAGAAAGATTGAGAGACTTCAAAGCCAACTGAAGACGACTGAACAGAAGTTATCTGAGCTGAAAGATGAATCAGTCAAGCTTCAAAACAAGTTAAAGGCTTTTGAAGATCAGATATCTGCTTTGGAGAAGAAAAATGTTGAACTGCAAACAAGTCTCCAAGAAGAAAAAGAAAAATCAAATGTGAAGACATCTTCAACTCAACAATCATCTGAGATTTCCAAGAAAACTTTGCAAGAGAAAAAGGATCTTGAGCTGAGATGCATTAAACTTTCCAAGCAAGTGTATGATTTTGAAAAGATTCTAATTACTGAAAGAGACACATTTGCTAAGGAAAGAAAAGTTCTTGAAGATAAAAACACTGAATTTCCCAAACAGATCTCAGTTTTACAAGACTTGTTAGAAAAAGAAAGACAATTTTTTAAAGAAAAGAAAAAGTCTTTTGAATCTGAAAAGAAAAATTCTGAAAAGAGAAATGTTGGGATCTTCAATGAAATTTCTGATAAATCCAAGAACTTAGAAAAAGATTTTGAACAAGAACGTTCATATTTTGAATCTGAAATATCTAAGCTCACATCCAAATTATCTGTTCTATCATCAGATATTCTTAAAGAACAGATGGCTAGATCTGATTTGAAAAAGAAGTTTGACACAATTACTTCTGAAAGAAACATTTTAGCTGCAAAGATGAAAGACTTAGAAGCTGCAAACGTCAATTTATCAGACAAGATTTCAGCTGATGTGATTAATCAATCACCTGTTGATCTTTCAACAGAATCAGTCTGTTCTTTCAAAACAGCTTCGAGTTCTATTCATGATAAAACTGTTTTGAAAAACAAAAGTGTTAAACCAATCATTGTCAAATCAAGTCAGATCAAACCATCAAATTTATTTTATGATAAATCTGTTGATGGTTCAGCGAGCTATTATGTAAAATCTCTTGGAAAGAATTCTAAGAAAAATCAGATGGTCTGGAGAGTTAAAGATTCTTCTGAAGAGAAAAAGAAGGACAAAGCATTCAAATCCACATCAAATGCCAAAAAGAACAGTGTGCATAAAGGTAAATCTTTTGGTAATTCTGATATATATTACTCGACTAATCATCTGATCAGGATAGCTCAAAGAAAGATCTGTTGTTCTTACTGTGGAGAGAATGACTTCGTTCAAAAAGAATCTGCTCACAACTGGTACGGTTATTATAGAATAACTTCTCAGAATTCTGGTTTTAAAAGATATACATCTAATGAGAAGTGGATTCTTAAATCTAACATACCAGGACCCAAATACCAGTGGGTACCAAAACCTGTTAAATCTGTTTCGCATGTACCACAGGTATAGGGAGAGCATGATATATGACTTCTGATCATGTACAAATAAGGACTCATACTTCAAAGTACAAGTTAAGGCTTTTGAACACAACAGTTCAAAACCCGAACTTTAATGTAAAGATTGTGGCTTCTGATCACATGACAGATCATGACCCGTTCTTTAATGTTTAGATAAGGATATTATGCAAAATATCCAGGGGGAGCTTAATAGACTTAAATCATTCTATAATGATTTGAGGGGGAGCTTAAAGGTAAATATCTTCTAATCTAGATCTTTGATTGTTTGAAAAAAGAAAAACTTTCAAACATGAAAAACGTGTTCTTAAATGTTCAAACCACTTATCTATTCTCAAACGATTTCATGAATTAAGAAGTGTGATTTTAAATGTTTTTCATTATTGAGCTTTAATGTTTAACTGGCCGTGTGTTTCCAAAGATTAATACTTGCGTATTATCTTTTCTATATACTGTCAAGTATTCATACACATCGGTTCAGTACTTCATTTGATTTTGTTATTACCAAGTCTCTAAAAGAAACAATTTTTCGATGGTAATACTCCCGTTTGCTTTCAAATGTTGTTGAGCATCAATCATCATTTCATTTTTTGTGCGTTCATTGCAAAATTGTTTATATTCGTTCATATAAACAAAATTTCCAATTCCTTGATACCCTAACCATTTTATTTGATCTGATTGATACATTGTCAGATTCTCAAAACAATTCTCTTGATTTCATTTAATATCCTTGTTTTGAGAAATCTTCAAAGTTCAAATGCTCAAATTTCATTCATATTTTTCATGAGTATACATTTTGACAATGTCATCATACATTTTTGAGCTTAACTGTTATAGTTAAATTGTTGAGAAACTATTCTTTTAGGACTTACATGGGATTCGTGTGTGAGCTTAAATAGAACTTCCATGGATTCACGTTAACCAGTGTTTCCTACCCAGGAAGTTATCCTAGAGTGATTGAGGGGTGAGGGGTCAAAATCAAAGAGTGGGGGAGATAACTCATCTGGTTGAGTTTTTCTCATTGTGTGGAGCGGTAAAATGTAAATGAGAGTTTGGTTAGAAGTGAGCATAATGTTAAAAAGAAAGAGGGTGTGAGAACAGAGTTAAAAGAATATCAAAACTCTGTACCAACCACTTTCTGATCCGGGCAGCCACATCTTCTGATTGGTTCACATTCTTTGGTGACTATCATTGAAACAGGCACTGAGCCCATGCCAACTCTTGCAATTAACCCCACCAGCCACTCGTTTCTTTCTTAACAAAGAAATGTTTCATTTTCTTTGGGGACGCAGCATATCTGCTATCTAGTCTTCACTAGGAAGATTTAGATATTGAAAAAGAAGGAACGTTGCCCCACCTTCGCACCTCTTTCATGCACATTGAGTCCATGTAATACTTGTTGTTGTCTCAACAGTTTACACAATTTGAGCCTTATCAAACAAAATCATTGTGGTAAATTCTTTCATACACAAGCACAAGCACACAGAAAATTCTTTCATAGAATTACCTTGTGTTTTTCAATGATTGAATGGAAGTCCTGGGGAGTCATCATCAAACCAGCTCCTTAAATTGTACATTCGTTGTACACAGTAACTCCGTGTTACTGACAGGCACTTCTAACTGTTTCATTTGTTGAATTAGGGTTACAAAGTTCATTATATCTGAATTTGAAAAGATTCGGGTATATACAGTTCATGATTCAGTTCAGATCAAAAGGAGGAGAATGTATTTTCAAGGGGGAGAATCAAAGATTATGTTGAAATTGAAAATGTTTTTGATGAAATCAACAGAGATCAATTTCAAAAGAACAAATTCTGAAAGAAGTATTAATTGTCAAAAGAGATGATTCAAAAGATTCTGAAGAAGAAAGATGTTTCAAAGTCAAGTCAAGATAAAAAGGGGGAGAAATCTACAGAGATCAATTTCAAAGAATTTCAGAGTTATAAAGTCAAGACTTGTGAAGAATTTTCTAAAAGATCAAATAAGATGAAAAGGAATCATTCTTAAAGATTTCTGAAGACAAGTTCAAATTAGAAGATTCATGAAAGTTCGTTTTTCTAAAGAATGATCAGATATTGAAGAAATGAAGATACAAAGTTCAAAGATTCCTCGAAGTTTTTCGAAGATGAAGTGTTTCAAAGAAGTCAAAGAATTTCAAAGTTCAAATGATTCAAGACTTCAAATGATTCGATTGTTTCAAGACTGGTTGACTTTCCAAAGCTGCAAAGTGCAAAAGACTTTTCAAGATTCTTCAAAAGAATTAAAGACTGAAGAGTGCTAGAGCTTCAAAGTTCAAGACTGTCAGAGACAAAAGATTGAAGAATCAAGTGCTGAAGACTTATGTCAAATTTTTTATTTAATCTTGATACAAAGGGGGAGATTGTTAGTGTATTATTGTATACAAGATTTAATAGGAAAAGTCAAGTAAAGTAAAGTCAACAATGTCAATGTATGTTTAGTCAATATGAGATTACTTAGTCATTAAGCTTGTGGTTTTAATCCTTAGTATAAATACCATGTTGCCTTGTAAATCATTAGGCTAGTGGATTGTAATCAAGATTGTTAGATCAATGACATGAATGTTTCTCTCTCTACACTCTCTCTCTAGAATTAACATTGTCATATTGTTAGATTGAGATTAATTGTTTAGATTTGCTTGAATTGATTAGGAAATACAATATCAGTTATCTTTCTTCGCTGCAAGTGTGATACTCCAGAAGAACTAATATTTTTTGTTAAAAAGATGGAAGTGCTGAATAATCTCACTGTTCGTTCAATAAGAAGTGATCATGGAACTGAGTTCAAAAATAGTTCTCTGAACAATTTCTTTGAGAACAAGGGAATTTCTCATAACTTCTCTTTAGTAAGAACACCTCAGCAAAATAGAGTTGCTGAAAGAAGAAACAGAATGATCATTGGAGCTGCTAGATCAATGCTGAGCGATTCTCACCTCCCTACTCAATTTTGGGCTGAAGCTGTAAATACTGCATGTTTTACTCAAAACAGATCGCTGATAGTAAAACGATTTGGAAAGACATCTTATGAACTTTTTCATGGAAGAAAGCCTTCTATCAGCTTTCTTCATATCTTTGGTTGTCAGTGCTTTATTTTAAACAACAAAGATCATTTTGGAAAGTTCGACCCAAAAGCTGATGATGGAATATTTCTAGGATATTCCTCCATCTCCAAAGCCTACAGAGTTTTCAACAAGAGAAGCTAATTTGTGGAAGAAACAATTCATGTCACTTTTGATTAAACTCACTCAGCGAACTCTAAACCAGTCGCTGACAATGAAGAGTTAAATGCTTGGATGTTTTCTCATTACAGAGAAACATAACCTTTCTTCTCAAACCATCAGCATTCAGATCCTCCAACTGCCGATGATGATCCAAACATCATACCTCCTAATGCTGAATCCAACTCATGGATCTCAGCAGAGCCTCTAAACACCTTACTTTCATCAGATCCATCTTCGTCTGAAGACCTCTTAGAAAACAATGGTCTGTCTGACTCTCAACAGTTAATAGCTGATGAGTCTCAAGCTTTTTCATAAGTGAACATTCCTATAGTTGATCCAACTTCTGAAATGAGCGATCATGCTCTTGCTCAGCGATGGACCATATATCACCCTATAGATCAAATTCTTAGTGATCCCGATGCAGGTATTCAGACACAACGAAATTCAGGTAATATTTGTCTCCTTGTCAACTTTATTTCTTTTATAGAGCCAAAGAAGGATGATGATGCCCTCAGAGATCCAAACTGGGTCACCGCTATGCAAGAAGAGCTGACTGAGTTCTCTCGCAACAAAGTTTGGAATCTCGTTCCTAGACCATCTGATAAAACTGTCATAGGCACCAAATGGGTGTTTAGAAACAAGTTATATGAACATGGAACTGTAACCCGCAACAAGGCTTGACTTGTTGCTCTAGGATACAGACAATAGGAAGGCATATACTATGATGAAACCTTTGCCCCTGTGGCTAGGCTCGAAGCAATTCGACTATTCTTAGCTTTTGCAGTTTACAAAGACTTCATTGTGTATCAAATGGATGTAAAATCAGCATTCCTCAATGGAAAGCTGAATGAATACGTATATGTAGAAAAACCTCCAGGTTCTATGACCCTAAGTATCCAAATTATGTTTATAAATTGGATAAGGCTCTCTATGGTCTAAAACAAGCCCCTCGTGCTTGGTATGACACTCTCTCATCTTTTCTTATCTCTGAAAATTTTGAACGTGGAAAAATTGATAATACATTATTTTTCAGAAAGATAAAGGGTCATATTATTCTTATACAAATATATGTCGATGACATCGTATTTGGTTATACTAACCCATCTCTATGTACTCGCTTCGTTGAAAGAATGAAGAAAGACTACAAAATGAGTATGATGGGTAAGTGGACATATTTTCTTGGCCTTCAGATTAAACAATCTGACAAAGGTACTTTTATCAGCCAAGGTAAGTATGTTAAAGACATGCTGAAGAAGTTTGATTTAACACAAACTTTAGCGATGAAGACTCCTATGGAACCTCCTCTGACACTTAACAAAGATTCATCTGGAAAAACCTGTTAATGTCACTGCCTATAGAGGAATGATAGGCTCCCTGCTGTATCTTACAGCGAGCCGACTTGACATCATGTACTCTACTTGTTTATGTGTACGCTATCAGTCTGAACCCAAAGAATCCCATCTGATCGCTGTTAAGCGAATTTTCAGATATCTGAAAGGGACTCCTGTCCTCGGTCTTTGGATATTCCGATAGTGATTTTGCAGGTTGTAAAGTCGATAGAAAGAGCACCACTGGTGGATGTCAACTCCTAGGAGGAAAGCTGGTAAGCTGGACAAGCAAAAACCAAAATTCAGTGTCCACTTCCACAGCTGAAGCTGAATATGTAGCCGCTGGAAGTTGTGCTCAGGTCTTATGGATGAGAAATCAACTATTAGACTATGACCTTCAGCTATCAAAGATTCCAATCTATTGCGACAGCACTAGTGCTATCGCAATAGCAAACAATCCAGTGCTACATTCAAAGACGAAACACATAGAGATCAGATATCATTTTATCAGAGATCATGTGATGAATGGTGACATTGAACTTCACTTTATCCCCACTAACTATCAGCTAGCTGATTTGTTTACCAAACCTCTTGATGAGACAAGATTCAACTTTCTCATCAGTGAGCTTGCAATGTTGAATCTTGAAGAGTAACTCTTCATCGTTCATGCATTACGTCAGTAATTATAAGTTCCCCTTTATCACTCAATCTCTGAATAAATTTTTGAATCTCACGTATGTTCTCTTACTCTCAATCACTGAATCTTCATTTAGTAATACGTTTTAAAATAAAACTTTGATCGCTGAAGTTTTCTTCAAATGATTAAAAGCTTTTTGATAAACAAAATCTATCACTGACATTTCTCTTCAGTGATCTTTATGAAATAAAAATCAATCTCTCAATTTTTATCAGGGATTCTTTCAAAGGAAAACCTATCTCTGACTTTTCTTTAGAGATAATTTCAAAAAGGACAAATGAAACATTTTCTCTCTCCTCATGACGTCATTTGAACCGACAATCCACGACATGCCTTTTTTCTGACACATTCGTCCGTTGCCCTTCTATCCAATCAACTTCGTGGGACGATTCCATGTCATTGTGAACATTTGTTTTCCCGCCTCTCTCTCTCAATACGTATAAAAGGAATGTTTCTTTTCATTCTTATCTTTTACTCTTTCTGGAATTTTTTTCAAGCAAGAACTCTCTCAAGCATTTGCAAGAAATTCTTTCAATAAATCTGCATCTTCTTCCTTAAGGATTAACAGGTTATCTTGATCTTCTTTCTATTAAAATCTTGTTACTATATCCTATTTATGTTCCATCATTATGGATTTTTATAAGATTTCTATTCACAAAAATCATTCTTTTTTATTTTATTCTTTCAAAACCTCTGGTTTTCTTATTGTTCTTACTTCTTCAACTAAGAACACTGTTTTAATCTTCAAATATTTTGGTTTTTTCTACGTTTCTTTCTCCAAATAGAAACTGGTAAAAGCTTCTCTATTTTTAGACTTTAATCCTTTCCTACTATTCTCATTTCTTTCCTTCTTAAGAAATGGCACAGTCATCACTCATTGCCCCCAAGACAATCAAGTTCGCTCTCACTGATTATGAAATCCCCAAGAATAACCATCTTGGGCGTTTGGACTTCGACGGTATCAAATACCCACACCTCGTCGCAGCTGCTAGGTTCCTGAAGCAATCTTGTATTGCTTATGCCCACAATGTTGATCCCAAACTACTGAAGACACCTCTATCACCAACAAGAAAGGTGACCAGGTTCCTACTACCTCTTTCAGCATTGACTTAGGATCAGGCATGATGACAACTTTCAGCCTGAGGAAGGCACTCAGATTTCCTGACAAACCCAGGATTGGATTTGACGCTTTGCCAACTGATGCTGAACTCATCCAGTTTCTGGATGATATGGAATATTGTTGGGACAACAAGCCCCGCTCCACAATCCCCAACAAGAAGCTGACTCTCATCAAGAAGACAAACATGCCTTCCCAACTGAATTTCATCTTTTCTCACTTCATTCAGTGTATGAGTGGGAAAAGTGGTTCACTTGATCAGACAAGCAATGTTCAACTCCAGATGGCTTACTCAGTCATCGCTGGAAAGAACATCGACTTTGCCACCACTATCTTTGACGATCTTAAGTCAAAGATAGAGAAAACGGAGAGGGATCCCAAGATCCCATATGTACGGTTTATCTGTACATATCTGAAGTTTCTCTACGCCAACTCTTACCCCACTACTCCTGATGGCTCCTTCGCCAAAGTGGGTCAGCGTTCACTAGAGGTCAAAACGTTGGACAACGAGGTAAGTATCTCTACCCTACGCTCTCGTCTCTCTCTCCACACTTCTTCTACTTCAGCGGCCACGCAAGAGGTTCGTTCTTCTGCTTGCTCTGCCGCTAAAACCTCTTCTAAACGACCATCTACTAGTCTTTCTGGTACTTCAAAGAAGGCCAAATTGACTAAGGAGACCATTACCCCTAGTTCAATACCTGAGGTAGTTTCTCGACAAAATTCCTTGGATGATTTCCTGGGTCTCTCCTCCACATCCTCAGCTATACCATCATCAATCGTGCCAGCGATCTCGGTCGCTGTCACAACATCAGTGACACAACCACCCATCTCAGTACCAACTGAGGCAACTACCCAACTCCCAACTCCTTCTATCCCCGTCTCTAATCCTTCTATTTCTTTGGTCTTTGACCCTCCTTCTCTCATACAGCAACCTCATGTTGCATTTTTAGGACCTGATGCTCAAACCTTTGAAAGAGACATGCAATTTCTCATGATGTTTGAACCATCAGTTATACCTAAACCCACTAATACAACTCCCATCTCTCCATATAAGCCTGTTACTCTGAAGATAACTTTTCTTTCAGGTCCTAATATGGCGACTGTTGACTCTCATGTCAACAGTTTAGGAATTAAGGTGGATTCTCTAACCACCTCCATCAACGAAACCACCAGCGCCGTCAATACCGCTGGTGAAGAGCTGAAGCAATTGACAGCTACCAGCTCCACCAAAGCTGAAGCCTCCCAAATCTCAGCTCTTCAGGGGGAGCTCTTCAAAGTAAAGGAGTATACTCAACTTCTTCAAGGACGCTTCGATTCTCTAAACAACAATGTCCAGGGGTTATCTACGAAGATCGATTTCTGTACAACTCTTCTACAGCAAGTCCTTGATAAGTTGAATGCACTAGCTCCAACTCCTTCTCTTTCCTTCACAAAGTCTGACCACACCTCTCTGAACATAGCTGTTGAATTCATTAATCAAGCTACTTTATAGAAGGACGCTTAGAAAGTCTGGAGGCTGAAGTCTGCAAGTTGACCACTGCACACAACCTTCTTCTCCACCTAAGGACCTGTCCCTCGCTGATAATGGCAATGAGGGGGAGAAAGTTGCTAAAGAAAATAAAGAGGAAGCTGCTGCTGAGGTTCTCCCGAAAGATCCTCCCTCTCATGTTGAGGGGGAGAAGGTTGTTGATAAAACCCCTCCATCTTCTTTTGAAGGCTTAATAGAAGAACAAGAATAGGAGGAGGAGGATGAAGAAGATGAAGATCTTGATGATGAAGAGAAAGATCCAGATGATGATGATGACGATGAAGAAGACCAATCTTTATGGTTTTTTGCAGCTGTCACAGCAGGGGGGAGTAAAGAAACATCTTCAGGAGCCGCTTCCTAAAGCAGATCTAAGGGTGTTGCTGCAGAGGGAAGCCTGACTAACATTTCACTATATGAGGAGAATCCTTCTCAGGTATTCCTCGCTCTTGTCCCTGTATCTCTCTATAAACCCTCTATCTCTTTCTAGCCTTTATCTCTCTTCTTCCTGAACATACGCTAACTCGTTTTTTATTCTCTATTTCTGACCAGACAGTTCTCTCCCCTGCTTAAGGGTAAGGAACTACAAATAATCCCAGCTTCTATAGCTGATGACTCAATAATCCCAATCTCTATAATGAGATTGATGAAGAAGAAAAAGAAGCCCTGCACCATCAAGGAAGGCCCTCAAGACCATCTCACTGGTTAGAGGAAGAGATGAAGAAAAGAACAGAGATGATCTCCCATATGGAGAGTCAACGGCTGAAGGTCCCTCTTTAAACAACTTCTACAGAAGTAGACTTCCTGACTGAAGTTGAAATCGAAGAATCTGTCAGAGCTGAGAAACTGATAGCTGATTGTCAAAGAGATGCCTCTCTTGCTCTCAAGATTCAGTCCTCTCAATTCAAAGACAAAAAGCTGAAAAACAAACCAGTGGAAGTCCAAGCTGATCTATTAAAGGAAATTGAAGAGGTACGCTCAAAAGAACTAGCGGTCAGCGATAACTCAGTCGAATGGTGCAAACATAAAGTCTACTATCGCTCTGACCCAATGAAGATCATAGCCGTTATCATCTTAGGGAGAAAGAAGAAGGACCGAACTTCTGTCACTATGGAGATAACTAGAGAGGATGGAAGCTGCAAGGCTACGTTTGTTTCAAAGATGGAATGCTTCGGTTACATGGAATGGCTAGAGTTCAAAGATGCGCTGAAGAAATCCAAGTCAACCTACATAGGCTATGTTGAAGGGATAAATGATGCTCTCATCAACAGAGTCGCTGCCATCCTAAAGGTGCCATCTACTCTTCTTTCCAAGCCAAGGCAACTAAAAAAAAAGCCTAGCTCCTCCTTATCTGAGAATGTCGCTGCAATAAGAAACGACACCTCCATTAAGTTATCAAAAGAAACACTGTTCGATCCTCCTCCTGATCTCTCAATTCTAGATCTATCCCTGCCCTCTGGTGGTCCATATATTGCATGGAAAGTAATTAAAGATATTTTTGGTATCTTCTTCAGAGATGATGAGGAACAACTCAGATTCCAAAGAGTCTCTGAAATTCCTATATGTCCCCTCAGCCATCTCAAGGATCTCCTATGCTTATGGTGTGAGTTTTCTCCTTCTGCTGAAACGATCAAGGAAATCATCAGTCAAGAATCTTCAGATCGAAGGCAAAGAGGAGAAGAAATACCTAACTATATGGTCAACTCTCCAAAATCTTCTTTAGATAGCTGATAGATTAGTTTTCTATTTCTTGTAATCTATTAGTTAAACTTACAGTAGTTAGTTCCTGACATGTACTTGTAATTTTCATACCTTGTAATTCTATCTTTGAATTAATGAAAATTTCAGTGAAGTACTTAACTCTATTAGTACTATAAAAGATCCCTTAAAATTGTAATTGGGACATGTATGTTATGAGTCCTGATTATTCCATTATTTTGAACTATAAAGTAATTTTCTTCAGTTACATTATCATTATCAAATAGGGAGAGATTGTTGATCCAAACTCTCTCAGTGATTTGATAACGACCCTCTGCTATACTTAGTGAAAATTACGTTTATTATGTATTAGTGTTTCACCATCAGCGATCAGACTGAGTCTGTCCAGTTATCGCTGATAGTCTTTCTTGTAAGCATTTCTATGTGTTAGTGTTTCACTATCAGCGATTAGACTGAGTCTGTTTAGTTATCGCTAATAGTTGTTGATGTAAACATTTAACGTAATCCCTGAAGACAAGTTTCGCGTCAACAGATGTTCATAGCTGAATCGAAGATGAAGCTGCTGAACAAAGACAAGTCTACTAGTGACCGGATGCGAATATCAGTGAAGCAAAAGACGACTCTACTCATACGCGAAGAAACCTTAGCTGAACCTTCTTATATCTCTGAAGGAAGAGATATTCAGCGATCGATGATCACTTAGCTAATGCCTCAAGTCTCTTTTGTCTTTCCCTGCACAACCAGTACGATATGTCTGAATGGACATACCTCTGCCACAATTCGTACAACAACTCTGTCAGCTACACTATTCATGATACGACCGAAAGTATGTCTCCCAAAGTCAGACTCTCTCATCCAATCAATGAAGGACACGTGTAAAGTGCCCTGCCATACATTTAATGCATAGGGTATAAATAGAAATATTACCTCTTCATCTGAAGAGTGTGCTCACCTCTAGACTTCACCTTTCTATCTTATAGAAATCTTTCTTTTCTATATTCTCCAATCCTCATTCTCTATATTCTTGTGCAACCATCTTAGTGTTTTCTTAAGTTTGTTTAGATTGAGTTCTACTTAATCTTATTCCGCAACAGACTTGTAAATTGTGTTTGATTTATCAATAAACAATTTATTAAACTTTAAATTATGTGTTTGTATTCAACCCCTTCTATAAACTTGTTAAGCACCTCCGGGACCAACAGTTTGCGTCAGATTGTTAAAGATTTTTCATAGATGAAAGAGAAAGTTTAGAGTTTTCAGAATATTTGTGAATTTTACTGAAATTTTCTTTGAAGACAATTTGCTAAAGCAAACTGAGCTGAACCTGAAGATAATTGTTGGGAACTGAAGAAATGCTAAGTAAAGTTAATGCTGCTAGAAGAACATGGTTACTACTTCTGATTGCTACTTCTGTGATTAATGCTGCCAGTTGAATATTAATACTGCTGAACAAGATTAGTACTGCTAGTTCAAAGTTAGTACTGCGTGAAGAGATTAATACTGCTGAGCATGGTTAGTACTACTGAACTTAGTACTGCTCAGAGTATTAATGCTGCTGAAGGTTAATGCTGCTTATATGATGAAGACTTCGCATGGAAGGATGACAGCTGGATGGACTGAAGATATTCATGGAAGTTGGAGATAAAGATGGAAGTTTATATTGGAGATCTTTTATTATTTTGTAATTATCTTTTATCTTCAATATATGTATAGATTTGTTTAGAATAGCTAAGTAACTTTTGTGAGAATTATTATTCTGATTTTTATTAGCTTTCATAGAGAGAATCAACCTCAAGATTTGTAATCCTAATTCTAGAGAAGTAGAATTCGTATTGGTGAGCCTGTTCATCAATATTGAGGTTGTGTGTTTAATCTTGTAACTTCAATCATTCAATACAAGTTTACAAGTTGTGATTTTGATTCACTGTTTCATTGTTTTTCTGAATATTAAAGTGCTATTCCGCAGCTTCTTTAATATTGTTTTCTGAGTGTGTGTTCTTGTTAAGAATTTAAGATCCTGACAAGTGGTATCAGAGCCTGTGTTCTCAGAAATCTTAGTCATCATGGAAAACATTGTTGAATCAAACAGTACCTTGGTCTCAAAGGTTCCAATGCTCAGACCCAATGAATTCGACATGTGGAAGATCAGAATCAAGCAGTACATACTCCTCACTGACTATTGGTGCAGATGGAAAGAGAACACCACCAAAAACTGATGCAGAGAGAAAGACTAGACAGACAGAGATGAAAGCCTTGAGCACTTTGCTCTTGGCTATTCCCAATGAATATCAACATCAGTTCTGTAATTGCACTGATGCACAGATGCTCTGGAATGCTCTAGAGAAAAGATTCTCTGGTACCAAAAGTACCAAGAGAAATCAGAAGGCCATACTGAAGCAACAGTATGAGAACTTTATGTCAACCAAGAATGAGTCCATGACTCAAACTTTTGACAGGTTCAACAAGCTTATTGGTGAACTAGCTACAGTTGGAGTACAAATTGATCAAGATGATCTAAACAGGAAGTTCCTAAGGTCCCTGGGTGATGAATGGACCATGTATACTGTCTCTTTCAGATAGAATGATCAACTGGAAGAAAAGGAACTTGATGATCTATACAATGATCTAAGAGTTTTTGAATCTGAGGTAGAGGCTAAGAAGAAGCCTTCTGGATATGTTCACAATGCTGCACTCCTATTAGCATCAAGTGATTCTACCTCTAACCCTGAATCAGTTAGTGCTGCCAATGGAGCAAATCAAGAGAAAGGCACTGAAACTGTGTTTGAAGCCTTTCTGTCCAGTCATGGAAACTCTTCTCTAATTAATGATGACTTGGAACAACTCCATCCAGATGACCTTGAGGAGATGGACATTAAATGGCAGATGGTCATGCTCTCTATGAGAGTTAAAAAGTTCATCAAGAGAACTGGGAGGAACAACTTCTCCCAAAGAATAGAAGATGGAGCAGGTTTTGACAAGTCTAAGGTGGAATTCTATAAATGCCATCAAAAGGGACACTTTGATAGGGAATACAGAAGTGGAGTGTCTCACAACAACAACCATCAACAAGCACAGTCTGGAAACTTCAATAATAACAGAAACTCTACTCAAGCCCTAGTCTCTCAACAAGGTATGGGGTTTGATTGGAGTGATCAAGCAGAAGAGGCTGTCCAAAACCAAGCTTTAATGGCAGAGGTGTCTGGTCTCCCAACAGAGATAACTTCTAATCTTTGTACTCAAAATTGCATTAACACTGTTAAAAGGTACAGGGATCACAACCAGAAAATGAGTGATGACCTGAAGAGATTAGAAAAGGACATAAAAGACTATGTTAGGATTGTTGAGAGGTTTGAAGAGCAGATTAAGAGTTTTCAAGCCAATGAGCTTCAACATTCCTATGACACAAACTACTGGAAGTGGGAGAAGAATGACCTAGAACTTCAACTGACCAAATCCAAAGAGGAGAGTGAAAAGTTAAGAGGAGAGCTAGCTAAAGTCAAGCTAGATGTAGAAAAGTTTTCCAATGCTTCTAAAGCAATGGATTCTTTACTACAAACTCAGATTCATGATAAACTGAGAAGAGAAATAGGGTACAATACCACACCACCACTCTACAACAACAACTACATCCCTCCTAGTTCAGACTTGTTAGATTCAAAGGTTAGGAAGGACCTACCTGAGGGAGCCACTGAGATTGATCCCTTTGATGAAGTAGTTGTTAAGGATAAAACTGAGAAAGAAACTTTCAAAAGCAAGGACAGCACTGTGAGTGGTGAGATTCCTATAGAAAACCACATAATTACCAATGAAGGATGTGAAAAGCATTGGGTCAAGTCCAATAAGGTAGAGAAGACTGAGGATAAGAACAAGAAGATTCACTATAAGCAGACCACTGTTGTGAACTCTGTCCCTTGGAAACAGTGTGCTTGCAGTAAATCTGAGCCCCAAAAACATGATAAAAAGAGGGGTAATCAAAGGAACTGGAATAATCAATGGGCACAAAAACAAGGGGTTGATCTGAGTAAAATCAATAGACCAAAACCCTGTTTTATTTGTGGAAAGCTTAATCACATTGCCAAATATTTCTATCCCATGAACCAAAGGATGAATTTTCAGAGACCTACTCAAAAACCCTTTGGATATAGGAAGAAAGAAAAGAACCATGTGGCCAAGAAAACTGTTAAATCTAAAAGCCACATGAAGAAACAGAACATGGAAGACAGTGTCAAGATGTGGATTCCTAAAAGTACTAAAACTGTTAGTGCTGCTACTGCAAATAGTGCTGCTGACAGTGATAGTACTGCTAGAAGCAATACTGCTGCTAGCAATGTTAGTGCTGCTGACATTGTTAGTACTTCTGCAAATGTTACTACTGCTAACTCTGTTAGTGCTGCCAACAAGGTTAATACTGCCAAACCTGTTAGTACTGCTAATTCTGTAAGTACCTCTAAAGATAGTACTGCTTCTAGTATTAGTGATGCTAGACCAATAATCTTGACAAAGTACTCCAATAACAAGTGTTCAGATTTTAAAAACCTCATTAAAAAGGAATGCAAGTATTTTGATGAGAAAGGGAGACCCAAGACCACTTTGGCTTGGGTCCCCAATCAATACTAATTGTCTAATCTAATGTGCAGGGCAACCAACAGCTCAAAGGAAAGAGCATCTGGCATGTTGATAGTGGTTGCTCTAGGCACATGACAGGAAACATGTCTTGCCTCAAGAACTTCCAGAAGATTGATGGTGGGCATGTTGCTTTTGGGAATACTCCAGATGGAGGTAAAATCAGTGGTAAAGGTGATGTGACCAAAGGTAAAATGACCTTTGAGCATGTATTCTATGTTGAACAATTAAGATACAACCTGTTAAGTGTATCACAGGTTTGTGACAAACAACATAGTATATTATTTACATAGTCTGAATGTATTATCCTTGCTCCTGGATTCAAGGTAGTTGATGAAAAGATGATACTACTAAAAACCCCTAGAAAGGACAATGTATATTGTTTAGATATGGAAAGTGTTTCATCTGATTCATCCATAAATTGTCTTGTTTCAAAAGCTTCTCTGGATGTGTCACATGAATTTTAAAACAATAAATAAACTTGTTAAAAACAACCTGGTAAGATGTTTGCCTTCTAAAGTCTATTCATGTGATGATCATTGTGTTGCTTGTCTTAAAGACAAACAACACAAAACTTCTCATAAGTCCAAAGAGGTCAACACTATCTCTTTTTCTCTTCATTTATTGCATATTGATCTGTTTGTCCCTACAAATGTTATGAGCATAGGGAAGAAATCATACTGCCTAGTTATTGTTGATGATTACTCTAGATTTACTTGGGTATATTTTCTAAGGACTAAGGATGAGACAAGTGGACTGATCAAATCCTTTATTCTAAGAATTGAAAACCAAACTAATCAAAAAGTAAAAATCATTAGGTCAGACAATGGTACTGAATTAAAAATCATGACCTAAACACCTTTTGTGAGGAAAAAGGAATTGAGAGGCAATACAGTGCTCCTAGGACTCCACAACAAAATGGAGTTGCTGAGAGAAGGAATAGGACACTAATTGAGGATGCTAGATCTCTGTTAGCTGATTCTAAACTTCCAATAACTTTTTAGGCAGAAGCAGTTAATACTGCTTGCTATGTCCAAAACAGAGTACTAGTAGTCAAGCCTAAAAACAAGACACCTTATGAGCTCTTAATAAAAAGAAAACCCTTTATTGGATTTTTTAAACCATTTAGGTGTCCTTATACAATTCTCAATACCAAATCTCACTTAGGAAAGTTTGATAGCAAGGCAGATGATGGATTTCTTGTTGGTTACTCATCTCAGAGTAAGGCCTACAGAGTTTTTAATACTTCTTCTAGAATAATTGAGGAAAGTGACAATGTCAAATGCAATGAGAACACACCTAATCCTATTGGATCTGATCCTCAGTGGCTGTTTGACATTGATTCACTAACTAACTCTTTTGGTTTCAGTAGTGATGTTTATGCAGGTTCAGGAAGTGGAGGATCAGGGGTTACACAAATTCAAGACAATAGACCACAGTCTGTGATCTTTCCTATGCCTATAAAAGAACCTGTTGAATTCTGTGAAAAAGAACCTCTAACTGAGCCAATTCAGAGTGAAGAAGAAAGAAGAGAAAAGGAATCTTCAGTGCATAAAGAGCTAGAAATAGCTGAGGTGATCCCCTCTGCTGACTTAAATGATTCCAATCTAGAGGAAGGAATCCATGAAGAACCTAGTTTTCAGACTAGAACACAAAAGAATCATCCTCCAGAGCTGGTAATAGGAGACATCTCTTCTCCTATTATTACAAGGAATCAAAGCAGACTTCAAGAGTTGCAGGATCAACAAAACACAGTACTCTTCTGCTTTCTATCCCAGATTGAGCCTAAGAAGGCCTATGAAGCAATGAAAGATTCAAGTTGGATAGAATCCATGCAAGAAGAGTTACTTCAATTCAAACTACAGGATGTTTGGGACTTGGTGGACCTTCCAAAAGGTCACAGAGCTATAGGTACCAAGTGGATATTCAGGAACAAAAAGGATGAGAGAGGTATTGTGATCAGGAACAAAGCAAGGCTTGTGGCACAAGGGTACACTCAAGAAGAGGGCATAGATTATGATGAAGTGTTTGCTCCAGTGGCAAGGGTAGAGGCAATTAGGCTGTTCTTAGCCTATGCCTCATACATGAAGTTCAAGGTCTATCAAATGGATGTAAAGAGTGCATTTCTATATGGCACAATTGATGAAGAAGTATATGTCTGTCAACCTCCTGGTTTTGAAAATCCTTCATATCCTGACAGAGTATACAAGATGAAGAAAGCACTCTATGGTCTACATCAAGCCCCAAGAGCATGGTATGACACTCTGTCTACCTATCTCTTGGAGAATGGGTTTGAAAGGGGCATCATTGACAAGACCCTTTTCTTTAAAAGAAGTAAGAAGGACATCCTACTAGTTCAGATCTATGTGGATGATATCATCTTTGGATCCATAAAAGATCAGATGTGTAGAGACTTTGAAGATTTGATGCACAAGAGCTTTAAAATGAGTTCAATGGGTGAACTTACCTTCTTCCTTGGGCTTCAGGTGAAACAACAGTCAGATGGAATCTTCATTAGTCAATCAAAGTATGTGCAAGACATTCTGGAGAAATATGGTTTAAAAGACTCAAAGCCAGCAAGCACACCAATGGAAACTCACAAACAGATCACTGCTGATCTTGATGGGGAGGATGTTGATGTCCATCTATATAGATCAATGATTGGATCTCTCATGTATCTCACGGCCTCAAGACCAGACATCATGTTTCCAGTGTGTGTATGTGCCAGATTCCAAGTCAAGCCTAAACAATCACATCTTCAAGCTGTGAAGAGGATTTTCAGATACTTAAGAGGGCAACCTAGATTAGGTCTTTGGTATCCACATGAACCTTCATTTGACTTGATTGCTTATTCAGATAGTGACTTGGGTGGTGCCAACATGGACATAAAGTCTACTTCAGGGGGATGTCAACTTTTGGGTGCAAGACTAGTATCTTGGCAGTGTAAGAAACAAACAACAGTGTCCTTATCAACAACAGAAGCTGAGTATATTGCTGCTGCAAGTTGCTGCTCTCAGGGGTAACATTTCAATCTTTATTGACAATAGCAGTGCTATAAGCATTGTTAACAATCCAGTCAAGCACTCCAAAACAAAGCACATTGAGATCAGGTATCACTTTATCAGAGATTGCAATGAAAAGAAACTCATTCAAGTTGCTAAAGTCCATACTGACAACCAGTTTGCAGATCTATTCACTAAAGCTTTTGATGTGGGTAGATTCACTTTCTTGGTCTCAAGTGTGGGCATGATTAACTCTGAATGAGCTCATGTTTTAAAAGGTATTTCTATACCTGCTACTTTGGTTATTTGTGGGCTGCTAATCATCTTTCACAGAAGGTTATTGCCTTGATCAGACCTTCATAAGCTTCAAAAAGAGTAAGTATGGTTAATACTGCCAGTGCATTTTTAATACTACCAGTGCACAGTTAATACTGCTCTCAGTTAATACTACTAGTTAGTTAATACTGCTAGTGGTTAATACTACTCTCAGTTAATGCTGCTAGTTAGTTAATACTGCTAGTGGTTAATACTGCTCTCAGTTAATACTGCTAGTTAGTTAATACTGCTAGTGGTTAAAACTGCTCTCAGTTAATACTGCTAGTTAGTTAATACTGCTAGGTAGTTAATATTGCTCTCAGTTAATACTGCTAGGTAGTTAATACTGCTATTAGTTAATACTGCTCTAGGTTAATACTGCTTATGTCCCGTATACTATAAATACCCTTTGCCCGCCTAAAAGATCATAACGACTCTTTGTGTACTGTTCATCTGCTCTCTAATCCTTCTTTTTCTCTCAAAGAACAAGTGTTTCAGTCTAGCATACTCAAGTTCAATGGCATCCATGACTTTCATTGACGAGCACAACGAGATTGCGATGCTAAAGAAGCCGAAACAAGCCGATGGATTCCACCAAATTGTGGATTTTCTCAAGTCAAGCCACATTGCCCATGCTCTCACTGTATCGCCAACTATCTACATAGAGCATCAAAGGCAATTTTGGGCTAATGCCACCATTGTTACTGAGAATGGTGTGCAAATGATCAAGACAAGGGTGTGTGAAAAACCCTTAACAGTTACTGAAGAGGTGATACGCATCTGTATACGTCTAGACGATGCTGCAGGTATAACCTCTATTCCGAATGAGGAACTATTCTCAACTTTGTCAAGAATGGGGTATGGAGGCCAGTTGGGTGGTTTTAAATTCTCAAAGGCTAAATTTTATACCCAATGGCGTTTTCTTGTTCGTACCTTAATGCATTGTATTTCTAAAAAGACTACTGGATGGAGTGAGTTCAGTAGCACCATTGCTTATGCTTTGGTGTGCTTGGCTATTGCCAGAAAGTACAATTTTTCTCAAATGCTTTTTAATGATCTTGTCTCAAACCTGGGAAGTAAAAAGAGTTTATATATGTACCCCAGGTTCGTACAAGAAGTAATAACCCATGAATTGACGGATATACCTCATTTTGATGGGGTATATGTACCAAAAATCCCCAAAGGTAAGGTCTTTTCAAACATGAAAAGATCCCCTCTGGACTCGGAAGGAGTTGACACCCCATTGTTCACTACAATGATGGTGGTGTCCCACACTGAAGAAGGTATGGCAGCAGGGTCAAGGCCCTCATCAGACCATCCCACTCTATATCTATCCCACAGTCCCTACTTCATAAGCCCACTTCTCCAATCACCCAAACTTATACAAGGAAACAAGTAAAGAAGGCTCCTTCCCTTCTTGTACCTTCAACCAC
This sequence comes from Arctium minus, assembly GCA_954870635.1. Classification (NCBI taxonomy): domain Eukaryota; kingdom Viridiplantae; phylum Streptophyta; class Magnoliopsida; order Asterales; family Asteraceae; genus Arctium; species Arctium minus. The sequence goes on along the minus strand of OX941080.1, from coordinate 76,646,900 downwards.
TGAGCCTCTTAGCCCTCTAAGGGATAATTCTCCCTTAGAGAATATCAACAGGGAAACCAAAGGGGTGTCTCCCAACCCCAAGGAGGTGCTCACTAAGCTGGAGGTTGAGCATATGGGTGCTAAGGCTGCCACTACTCCTGCTAGCACAGAGGAGGTCAGTGGTAACATACATAAGACCTTCCCCATGGCAACTTTGGGTGAGCAATCATCCAAAGGTCCCAGGTGCAAAGAAACCAAGGGGGTGGATAGTGCTTCTGCTAGGCAGAAGACTTCCACTACAAAAAGATCCAATGATCCTTCAAAAGAGGGTAACACTTCTGGAGAAGGTGAGGACAAATATAACTATTATGAATTGATGGAAACCATGGGAAACATCAACATGGATGTAATCAAACAGGGTAAAGATATAGAAGAGCTTAAAATGATATTTCTGTCACAACAAGAACAGATTGTCAACTTGAAGCAGATGGTGAGAAAATTGATTCTGCAAAAGAAAAAGAGACAATTTGTACTAAGAAGGAGGAAACCAGTGACTGATGCTCCCAAAAAGGGGGAGTCAGAAGCTGATGCCAAAGCTAAGGGGGAGCAAGAGAAAGTTGAGTTTGAGGGGGAGCAAGTAACTGCAGAAAATGTTGCACAAGAAGCAGAAACACAAGCAGCAGCAGTAAAAGAGTAAGCAGGAGAAACCATTAATACTGCTGGTACAAGCAAAGCAGCAGAAATGGTTAATACTTCTGAAATAAGAGAAGCAGCAGAAACAGTAAAAGAGGTCCTTACAGAGCTTGAGATTCAGAAACACTCATTAAAGCCAACATGATACTCCCAAGGTCACCTCAAAGGACAAAGGAGTTGTCATAAAAGAAAGAAGTGAGGCTGCAAAGAAATCTAGCACTGAGAAGGTGATGAGTAAAGAGAAAGGTAAAGCTAAGCTAGTGTAATCTGATCAACCTATCAAAAAGAAGAAGTTAATTGACTCAGATGAAGCTCTGGCTAGGAAGATACAAGCTGAACTTGAAGAGGCAGAAACTGTGCAAGTGGCAAAAGATAGAGAGATAGCAAAAGCAATGGCTGCAGAACTGAATAAAGCCTATCAACAAAGCCAAGCAACAGAACAAGCCAAGCAGAAAGCCACATCTTTGAGGAAGTCTGGAAAGATCAAAATGGCTGCAAAGAAAAGACAACCTTCAAAGACATACCTGGGTGCTCAAGAGAGAAAGAAAATGATTACTTTCCTCAAGGGTGTTGTAGGTGTCAAAGTGGAAATGTTCTCAAACATGTCTTTTGAGCAACTCAAAGGGTTATATGATGCAGAAATGATCAAGGTTCAAGGGGATGAAATTGCAAGGGTTGAAATGGAGAAAAGAATGAAAGAGAGCAATGACTTCTTACAAAAACCATTCCCTGATGAACAAGAAACTCCAAAGAAGGAAGCGCTATTGGTGAAAGTCTAAGGACTTTAAAAAGGACAAAGATGATGGCAAGGAGAAAGATAACAAAGAAGCCTAGAACAAATGAAGAAGAGGCAGAAAAGGTTGCTGGAGAAGAAGAGGCACCTGAGCCATCAGAAAAGAAAGAGCATTTAAGCACTGAGGATGTAAAGATGTACATGGTTGTGATGGACAAAGTGCCTGAACCAATTTCAGCTGAACCTGTAGGAGTTAAACCTCCTGAAGTCATTCACTGGGATGTACTGGAGGTAGATGGAAAAGAGTACATTAGGCTGAAGAGGAAAGATGAAAAGTATGAAGTCTACAGTACTTGGGCAAAGATTGTTAGAACATGCTCAAGATCTGATATTGAAGAAATGTTTGATATAGGGATGAAGTTGTATGCATATCAGTTAAAAGCTCCAGGGATTTCAATTACAAAACTGGTAATGGAGTATCTGTGTATGATGTTCAAACTTGATGAAGTGGAGGAGATCATAAGGAATGTTTTTCAAGCAGTTACCAATTGGACTTTATATGAAACTAGTGGAGTATATTCTGTGACTTTGGATAGAAATCACATAGAATACTTCCTAGTGGATAAAGTATACAACCATAGCAGATTGAAACTTCATTTAATGTTGAAGAAGAAGCTTGGATGTGTTGAAAATTCAGAAATGGCTAAGTATTTGATCTAAAGAACAATCAATCAGAGTTTGGGGTTGGATACAAATACTGGAATATAAGTCATGATGAAGTTTTGGGAGCATCTAAGAAGATCAGATGAAGAACTTGACTTCTCTTCCTAAAAGTCATGTTAGGGGGAGATTGTTGGGAACTGAAGAAATGCTAAGTAAAGTTAATGTTGCTAGAAGAACATGGTTACTACTTCTGATTGCTACTTCTGTGATTAATGCCGCCAGTTGAAGATTAATAATGCTGAACAAGATTAGTACTGCTAGTTCAAAGTTAGTACTGCATGAAGAGATTAATACTGCTGAGCATGGTTAGTACTGCTGAACTTAGTACTGCTCAGAGTATTAATGCTGCTGAAGGTTAATGCTGCTTATATGATGAAGACTTTGCATGGAAGGATGATAGCTGGATGGACTGAAGATATTCATGGAAGTTGGAGATAAAGATGGAAGTTTATATTGAAGATCTTTTATTATTTTGTAATTATCTTTTATCTTCAATATATGTATAGATTTGTTTAGAATAGCTAAGTAACTTTTGTGAGAATTATTATTCTGAGTTTTATTAGCTTTCATAGAGAGAATCAACCTCAAGATTTGTAATCCTAATTCTAGAGAAGTAGAATTCGTATTGGTGAGCTTGTTCATCAATATTGAGGTTGTGTGTTTAATCTTGTAACTTCAATCATTCAATACAAGTTTACAAGTTGTGATTTTGATTCACTGTTTCATTGTTTTTCTGAATATTAAAGTGCTATTCTGCAGCTTCTTTAATATTGTTTTCTGAGTGTGTGTTCTTGTTAAGAATTTAAGATACTGACAATAATTTCCTTCTAAAGTCTGAAAGAGGTTCTACAATCATGGGAAGATAGTTATTGTTCTTAAAGAGTATATTCAGAGATTTTGGGAAGATTACAGAATGTTTGAAGTGTGTTAAGTAAAAGGGAAGATTTAATTTGACAATAATCTGACAAAAAGGGAGATTGCTCAGTGGATTATTTTTAAGAAGGTAATTCTTGTTGAAAGAGTTCTACAAGAAGGAGATTGTAATTCTATGCTTAAAGGGGAGATTGTCTTGCTAAAACTTTTTAGAGATGATCTTGAATCAAAAGGGGGAGATTTTTAGAGCATATATTTGTTGGATACAAGATCATGAAGACTGAAGGTCAAAGTCAAGCAAGTCAAAGCTCAAGTCAACTCTTAAGGGAAGTCAAAGTTTCTTTGAAATAAAGTCAAAGTCAATTGTACTTTTGTTTAATTATGTTTGTTAATATGTTGGACACGTGTGTGTTGTTAGATATATGACTAGTTAGCTTAGTTGGTCGTAGTAAGCATGAAACAACTTACAGTTTGAATTTTATGCATCCTGTTCTAGAGAGAGAAAGTATCACAGATACATTTTGTATATGAATCTGTTAGTTGAATTGAAACAGGTTAATTGATAATTCTAATTCTTGTCTTTGTGATCATAATTGTTTAGAACATGATAATCTTGGGATATATAATAAGTCTTCTGAAGCTTCTATAGTTATCCTATTTTTCAATACTTCTATACATCGATTTTGAGCTAACAATCTCCCTCTAAGTATTGAAAAATAAAAAAAATGAAAGTAGAGTGTATGGCTAAGTTAGAGAGCTAAGAGGTGAAAGGAACTCAACCTCTGATGACTAATTTTCATTCAAAAAGGAAATGCCAGAAGGCAAGTACATAAGCTTTAAGAAACATTGAATGAAAGTCTAAACTATTACAAGGATTATTGAGGGAAATCATTTATCGGATTCATAAAGCTATCAGCTAAGGTCTTCTTCATTGATAAAATGAGTTCCCTATACATTATCTGAGCGTCAATCATCTCAATCATTTTCTCTGCAGGTCCTTCTTGCACAGTCTCAGATCCCCTTTTTCTTAGAATCGTGTACTTGATCTTCAATAGAGTGCTATTCGAGTATTTGTGACTTTGAGTGGGCTTGAAAATATTCTTGCATCCATCATCGTCTCTATAGATAAATACGAATTCAGGCTCTGTGATCAGTGAGTTTGACGGTATTTCATCGATTCCAGGGGGTTTGTCATCTAGTTTAGTGATCGATAGCTTTTGAACACCGACCTGGAGGGCCACCTTAAAGTCCATTTTGCTATGATATCTGACATGTTCGTGCATGACCTCCTTGATCCTGCCATTTGCAATCATGTACTCCTTCCTCTCTTCCAATCGTTGTTCTGTAAATGCATGAAGTTGTGGAAGATCAATGGCGCAGAAGTTCTTCAGATCTGCATCTGTGAAGGTATATTGCAGCCCATCTTTTCTCTCAACCAGATATTTAGCATACATTATGGTTTTGTTTGCGAATGAGTGCAGAGTGATTTTCATTACGAATTTGATGTCTTCTGTAGAGAATACCTTGGATCTGTCTTGAGTTGTTTCCTCGAACCTTGTTTTGACATCTTATCTTATCAGAGGATGCATGTTTGGTGCAATGAATACAACCTCTAGTTCTACGCTGTAGAGATAAGTGTGAATATTTTCATCAAATTTCAGTTCTTTCGGTGGTGACCTTGGGATTGGAATCCTCATAGTATCCATCGATTGAACGATTTGTTTCACTCTATTCTCCTTGACTTTTTGTTCAGATGTACCAGTTACAGAGAGTGGCTTTTGTTCTTTTGACACATAAGGTATCTTTGACGTGCTCTGCGAATGAATCACTATGGCTTCTTCTGTGGCATTTTAGGATCAAGGTTTGAGTATTGTACTTTAGGAATGGATGCAGTGGGCATTAGTTCATGACTTGAGGGTTCAACAAATTTGGAAAGTCCTTCAGCTATCTCTTCAGAACCAACACTGACCCTTGCCTTCTGTGGTTCTGCAGAGATGATTGATTGAGATATGGCAATTTATGTTGCTTCAGCTTCCTTGTTCATTCCCTTAGAGGCATAAGACTTGTATCTTTGAGTTTTGTGTGCCTCTGTGGTTTCCTTCTGTAGAGGTACGGCCTGAAGAGGAGTAGCAACTATTGGTGTAGAGATTGTTTTTGTAGCCTTCTCCCCCTCATGATGGCCAGGGCCAGAGGCATCAGGGTCCTGGTCGTCATGCCTGGCCCTCTTCTGCTCTGTCTCTGTTTGGCAGGAAGCAGGTTCATTCCTCCTTTTTTGCTTTCAGATATTGGTCTCTACATAACGCGTAATCTTTGCCATCATGTTCTCTGCGGCTAAGGAGAGCTTGTTGACCTCATAGTCGGATTTGAACTTTAATGTGGCCATAGTCGTCTTCAGCTCTGTGGCAATGGATTTGGCTTCTTTTGAAACGTCGAAGCCAAGCAGATTTAAGTCCTTTAGAAGCATTCGACCCATAGCTTGAAGATCTTACTTTGTTGCCAGGGCTTTGATATTTTTCGCATAGGGTGGTGGTTGTGGTGCAGAAGATGCGGCTGGAGCTTGGATTGGGACCATGACACTACGAGTCATGTCCTTAATCTCCTCTTTTAGCTTTGACAGATCGTCCACCCCAGAGGCTGTAACTTCTGCGACGAACTTGCCCGTTTCTTCCATCGCAATGTCACCAAGATTTTTGATGGCGTCAGTCTAGATGTTAATGGAAGTGGCACATGCATTGAAGTCAACCATTGTTGCGATTGAGACTGAGGCATCCAATAGCTTCTTGATGTCGGCAGAGTGTTTTTCTGAAATGCGTTGAAGTGCTTGCAGAGATTCTGTGTTAGCTCGCATAGCCTCTGCGACATCATTTGGATTTTGTTGGTGGGGAGCAACAGGGATAGAGCTTTTCAACTCATCCAGTTTTTGGATCACAAAGTCAACAAAGGATTTAAACTTCTCCTTTGTGACATAAGTGTGCGGGGTAACCTATTGACCAAAGCATGGTCGAAATTGAGCCAAGGAGATTTTGGCACCTTCAGATCCTGTGGTTATGTTGAGCTCTGCAAGATTTCCCTTCAATCCTTGACGTTCCCTGGAGGATTCGTCCATGAAGGTTCTGTCAATAAGTCTCTTAGGGAAGGATTCAGAGTCTCTCCCAAGATCCCTGTTGAGTGAACTCTGTGGATGTTCTAGATCCACATAATTGGTGTCATTCCTCACTACCACCTCTAAAGTGGTTTGGATGTCACTCATAAGTGCAGCAGAGGCAACAAATGCCTCTGTGGAGAGATGTGTCGTGTCCTGGGGCAACTGGAAACTTATAACTACATCACCATCCTTTTGAGAGGATGGGATGAAATGAGTTTCCCCGGTTTTGTGTAGTACATAGGATGAACGAATATCCTCTGTCTGGCTAGTTTGGGTAGGGTTCAGACCGTGCAGTCCTTCTTCAATACCTTGCTGCACTAGAGCTGCAGAGGTAGAAATGTGTGTCGCACAGAGAGATGGGCTAAGTTGTGTGCCAAAGGTATATTTTTCTCCTTTCTTCTCCATCAGTTTTTCTTTTACCCTCTCCTCTTTGTCTTCATCAGAATTGGGAAGGCCTGTGACATCTTCCATTTCCGTATCGATTGTCTCACCAAGATCCACATAGTATAGCTTGGCTATCTCTGTGGCCACCTTCAGAGGACTGTTGGGTCTTTTAGTAGGACTGTAAGAGATTAGTGCCTTTCTCCTTCTTCTATGCAAAGGTTCCTCCTCTACCTCTGTAGGTTCTTCCCTTATCTCCTCATCAAGAGCTTTAGTCAAGTCTTCTTGTTGATCTGTTTCAGCCAACTTGACCAATTTTCTTTTCGTGACCTTCTTTGGGGGCTCTGCAGTGGTGGCCTATGTAGCCTTTTCTTTATTCTTTTTCTCCTTCAGAGGTTTGGTTACCTCTGCGCCCTTGACCACTACTCCCTCTGTGATTGTCTTGCCTTTGCCCTTCTTGGACTTCTTCTTCTTAGGCTTAGAAGCCTCTGCCACTTCTTCCACCTGCTTTAGGGTCTCTTCTTCTTCGACCCTCTTTTGGGGTTTTGTTTTCTTTTTCTTCTTTGCACTCCCCTCCCCACTCTTAGACTCTCTTCTCTCATAGCTCACATGTGCCTCTGCGGCTACATTCTCCTCATCTCCCTCAGCTCTCTCTTCCCTAAGATATATACCAATATCACCAACCTGGAATCCTACTTAAGGGGGTGTTGCAAGACTCGGTGCATGAGTCCTGTGCCCATGAATGTATGTCCTAATTCCCTCTTCACTACCCAAATAAGAAAGGATGCGAGCTGGCAGAGGCCTTGCCCCTGGGTACCCGGTCTTTAGAGTGGTTGGCCTATGGGACTTCATGTCATATACCTTAATGAGTTTACCCTCTGCAGGAAGTTTCCCTTCACCAATCAGGTTGTCTCCCAGAAGAACCGCGAAGAACCTATTAAACACCAAATTCTTGGGCTCTGTGCCTCGTTCTTGGTCCTGTTTCTTTACAATCACCGTATTCCTAATCTCTCTGAAGATAAGCCGACATAGTCTAATGGAAGGTCATAGTACATACCATACATAATCGCAAGTATGGTATGACTTGATTGGTCTGGGCTCCCAACTTTACAGGTCAAGGTTCTGTTCAAGATTGAGAAGAGGACATTCCACAGAGGTGGAAGGTTCTGGCGTCTGAATTCAGTCCTCTTTGCAATTGGTGCTGTAGAGCCTATGAACCTGAGGAATTCTATAATCTCAGAGTCTGTTGGCTCCTATGAGAACTTCACTAGGTTTAGTTGGTCCTTGGTTGGGAGTCCAAGAACTTCTGAGACCCTTCTTCTATTGATGCCTAATTCCAGAATCTTGGCAGTTGAGGGATGGGTTGCATATCCCAAAACGCAATATCCATATTTGTCTAGTTTTTCATGTCTAGCACTCAACCAGAATTGTTGAATGTAAGATTCAAGGATATATGTTCTTTTTAGGGTTAGAGCTTTTGAAAGAAAGTGGTTCTTCAGGATTCTGATTAACGGTTCGGCTTCAGCAGGGAAACCTTTTAGGTTGAAAACCATATAGTGATGAAAGTGACAAAGGCTCTGTGGATAAAGAACTTCAGACGATATATGCATGGTTATTCTAAGCACAAAGTTGCTCTTGTTTTATCACAAAACGTTAAAAGAGAATGATGTGATCGTATTAGTCATTCAAATCAAAACTCAGAGGTCAAGAGATGTCCTTTTGAGGTACAGAGGCTCTGTGAACGATCACAGAGGCTCTTAGATCAAAAATTTCTAATTTAGGAAAGACATTTGGAAGTTTTAATCACCCATAGTTTTGACAAGTTTTGAAGAACAAATTCAAACATATTTGGAAATTGGTGTCCGAGAGAAGTGTTTCGTCCTTATAAGTGTGCGAAGATCTTACCTTTTTCTGCAATTTCTCTCGATAAGAACTCCTTTGCTCCCCCTTCAATAATCAAGGTCTTCTCTATGTGGTTCATTCTTCTCCCCCTTGATCTATGCTTGGGCATTACGAATAAACTTTATACAAGCCAAAATATCAAGGTTCCATTACTCAAAGGACATAAAAGGTTAAAATAGTAAACTATACAAGCAAATAAAGGATTATACATACTAGAATGTAACTATGTACATCAGAGGCTCTGTGCAAGGTTACAGAGGCTCTGTTGATCAATCAAAGTTAGTTAAGTCTTATTTTATAGTAATCATTGTATTTATAGGCTTGGTCTTATATTGTGTTTAGAGTCTCATACTGTGTTGTATAAGACAAGGGTATTTAAGTCCCTTTGGGCTTTGGGTTTTGTAAGGTTCTCACGCATATTCTCAAATACAACTTACCTTGTGCTTTCTTGCTCTCTCTCTATTTTCTCTCTCTAAGATTTAGAGATCTTGGATTATCAAGGTTCAACATACCAATCTTGCCAACGAGAAAGTTGAATCTTTTCTCATCCAGTGCCTTTGTGAAAAGGTCAGGGAGCTGGTAATCAGTGGACACAAAATACATCTCTATGGTGCCTTGTTCAACATGGTCTTTCAAGAAGTGATACCTGATATCGATATTCTTTGTCTTGGAGTGTTGTACAGGGTTGGAAGAGATCGCTATGGTGCTTTTTGAATCGTAGAGGATGGGGATCTTATCAATAGCAAAGTCCTAGTCTCTGAGTTGGGTTCTCATCCACATAACTTGTGTGCAACAACTAGCCGCAGCAACGTATTCGGCCTCTACAGGAGATGTAGACACATAATTTTTCTTCTTCGAAGTCCAACTCACTAGTTTACCTCCAAGGAATTGACAACTCCCAGAGGTACTCTTTTTGTCGAGCTTGCATCCTCTATAGTCTGAGTCAGTGTATGCCATAAGATCGAAGCCAGAGTTCTTCGGATACGAAAGGCCAAGATTCTTAGTACCTCTTAAGTATATGAATATCCTCTTAACAACTAAAAGGTGGGATTCTTTTGGCTTAGCTTGAAATCTTGCAGTTAAGTAAAGTAAAGACCCAATCACACCTCTGTAGAGCTTGCACTCGACAGATTTGCTCTCTGGATCTGCAAAGAGCCATGATCCAGTGGCCATTGGTGTCTTAATTGCAGAAGAGTCAGGGAGTTTATATTTTGAAAGTATGTCAGAGACATATTTTGATTGGTTTATGAAAATCCCCAATGTGGTTTGCTTAACTTGCAATCCTAGGAAGAATGTGAATTCTCCCATCATGCACATCTCAAACTCACTCTTCATTAAATTTTCAAATTTTTTACAATATGAATCATTTGTAGAGCCAAAAATAATGTCATCTATGTAAATCTGAACAAGAATAATCTCACCCTATCTCCTTTTAAAAAAGAGAGTAGTATCAGTGGTACCTCTTTCGAAACCATTTGCAAGAAGGAAATTGGAGGGTCGCTCATAGCAGGCTCTGGGGGCTTGTTTCAGACCATACAGAGCCTTGTCTAAGAAGTAGACATGGTCTGGATACTTCGAGCTTTCAAATCCTGGTGGTTGTTGGACATAGACTTCTTGTATTTGTCCATTTAAGAAGGCTGACTTGGCATCCATTTGGTACACCTTGAAACCTCTGTGGGCTGCAAGTGCATGGAATATTCTTATAGCCTCTAGCCTAGCCACAGGGGAAAAGGTTTCTTCGTAGTCAATGCCATCTTCTTGACAATAGCCTTTTGCCACCAATCTTGCTTTGTTCCTTATCACTACCCCGTCCTCATACTTTTTGTTCCTAAAGACCCATTTGGTACCTATTACGATTTTGCCTTTCGGAAGAGGCATTAGGGTCCCATACCTTGTTGCATTCAAACTGAAGAAGCTCCTCTTGCATATCCTCTATCCAGTTGGGGTCTTCAAGAGCTTCTAAGACCTTCTTAGGCTCGATGATACTGACAAAGTTTGTAAAAAGACAAAAAAAATTCATAGCAGAATGAGTTTTTACACCTTCAAAAGGATCTCCAAAGATTTGGTTATGAGGATGACTTTTGGTCCACTTAGTCATACAAGGTTGGTGATCACTGGAACCTTCTATTTCACCATGTGGAGAGGTTTCATGTTCTTGATCCTCTTCCACTTCAGAAGGAGGATCGTTTTTGCTTACCACTGGTGATAGTTGAGCTCCCTGTTTTGAAGTTGAGAGCTGTGTGGTTGCTCTAACGTGGATTCCTCTGATATTGTTGGAAGATGATCATTTACCTGGATAAGCCTTGAGACTTGGTCATCAGTCTCTGTGTGCTCCCCCTCGACTTGTGGTCCTGCAATGTTAGTAAAAGAAGGAGAAGTAGCACTAGGTCCTGTCAGGGATGTACCTGTTATATCCTCAGAGGTTTCAGCTTCAGAGGCTCTGCGGTCACCTCCAGAGGGTCCTTCATCATAAAACATCTCTTCAAACAAATGATGAAGTTCATTTGTTTTTGATGCATCACCAGAGGCTTCATCTTGCCGCTTGAGTCCTGAGCTGAGTTGCTCTGAAGTCATTTGAAAAGAGTCATCAAATGAAACATTAACACTTTCGAGTATATGTTTTGAGTTAAGTATAAATACTCTGTATGATTTGGAGGTGGATGAGTAGCCAACAACTTTGCCCTCATCCGCTTTGGGACTAAATTTCCCAATCTGTTCTCTGTCGTTTAACACAAAGCACCTATTTTGTGTTTGGATTTCTTTAATGAAGTAGATGTATGGGGTCTTAGCATGCCTCTTTAATATTAATGATCTATTTTGAGTGAAGCATGTTGTAGATATTTCTTCTGCCCAAAAAGAAATAGGTAGTCCTGAGGTAGTGAGCATCGTTCTCGCGGCTTCCACAAGTGTTCTGTTCTTGCGTTCAACAACACCATTTTGTTGTGGAGTCCTTGTAGCTGATAAGTTTTGAGATATGCCTTTTGTTGATAGATAAGCTTCAATGGTTGAGTTCTTGAAATCTATGCCATTGTCACTTCGTAATCTCTGCACTCTGCAGTCATAAAGAACTTGAATTCTCTTTAAGAGATTGATTAGTAGTACAGGGACATCTGATTTCTTTCGGACAAATTCCACCCAAGTAAACCTAGAAAATTCATCAATAAGTACAAGAATGTACTTCTTTCCTCCAAGGCTCTGCACGGAAATGGGACCACAGAGGTCTACGTGTAGAATTTGCAGAGGCCTTGTACAAGATATGTATGACTTGCTCTTATGGGCAACCCTTTTGAGTTTGCCCATTTCGCAAGCAGAGCATATATGATCTCTGTCAACTTTTATATTTGGTAGACCACTTACCAAATTCATCTTTACAAGTTTGTCAAGTGTGTGAAAGTTTAGGTGACAGAACTTGTTGTGCCAAAGCCATGCTTCCTCATTTTTCTTAGATACCAAGCAAAGTTCTTCTTCTTTGTTGATTTGCTTGAAGTTCATGAGATACAAGTCACCTCTTCGGTTGGCTCGCAGAAGCTCTGTGCCTGTGTCAACTTTCAACAGAGAGCAATATTTTTCTTTGAACATAACATCGAAGCCATTATCAAAAAGTTGGCTAACACTCAGAAGGTTGTGCTTTAGGCCGTCCACATGTGTAACTTTGCAGACTTCAATGTCCTCCTTAGCTATGACTCCATAGCCCATGATTTGTCCCTTTCAATCATCTCCAAAGGTCACTGAACCACCTCCGAGTTTTTCTTTATACGACGTGAGCAACCCTCTGTCCCCAGTCATATGCCTAGAGCACCCGGAGTCTAGGTACCAAATAGGCATACGCTTCTTCTTCTGTAAACAGATTAAAGAGTTTTAGGTACCCATTGCCAAATGGGTCCATTCTTATTAGGGGACTTTAAAGATGCCTTAGCACTATTTGTTTTGGTTTTATCCTCATTAGCAAAGGTACCATTTTGTCCTTTCCCACCCTTGAATTTGGCATTCAAATGTTTGGGGTGAGAAATGTGACAGGTAGGTCTGGAGAAATGTCGGTTGAGAGCATGCATTAAATCAAAACATTTGCAGTAGGAGACTCCAAAAGCCAGATTCTTAAACTTTTCATTAAATTGATCAAAATAGGGTACAGAGCTTTGTTTACCACAACCCCTTTTAGAATTAGGTTTCTTTTTACAAAAATCTTTGTCTAATCTAGAATGAGTTTTGGAAAAATCTCCTCTTGGATAACTCTTTGGATCTACTCTCTCTCTTGGATTTTCCTTCCTTGCACTTACTGCCACAGAAGAATGAAATTTGTTAATTTTGGGCCATTTTTCTTTCCGTTGCCAAGTGATCTTGTCTTGTCAATGTTTAGCTGATTTCAGAGCTTTGGGATGTTGGGTTAACAGAACCATTTCTTTGTTCCCCTTTTCAAGCAGTAGAGAGGTTTTAGCTTGCAGACACATGTCCAGGAAGTTAGGACAAATAGGAATCCCTGTAGATCTCCTCTTTGGAGCAACCGTTCTATTAGGAATGCCAGAGGGAAGTTTAACTCCTCTAGTTTACAGGGAATTATTCCTTGTTCCACAGAACTAGTCTCATCATCTACATAGGGTGACTCAGTCTTTGACTCAGAGTCTGAGTCAAGGAAGTCTATGTGGATGGAGGCATGAATTTCTGTACATGTGTTGCTTTGTCTATCACTAGTGTCCTTTGGAATATTTAAACTTTTAAGAACACAAGGAATCACTTTAGGAATACTTAAGCACTCCAGCAAGTCTTGCTCAAAGATATTACGCAACAATGAGCTTGTATCAAGATGACAATAGAAATGATTTTCATAGGTTTTTCTTAGGTCATTTTCAAGAAAGATTTTGAATAGCTTTTCTTCCATAGAGGTTGGCACAAACTCAGGTGCCTTAGAGGACAACTCCTTCTCAGGAGTCATCATGCACACAAAGGCCATTTGGGTTTGTGTCTCTGGATGGCCAAATCTGAAAAGTCCTATTTGTGTTTGAGACAAATATTTCTTTGGAATGAATTTCCTCTTTTCAGAGGGTGATGATTATAGAGTGTTGTTTTCATACCAAACAATAGACATCATCAGAGGATTCCTCATATGTGGTCCTTCAGAGGTTCTATGCCTCTTAAATGTTGAAATTAGATTTGGAAGACTTGCTTTCAAAATATTTCCACGACAGAAGATGTTTTCTAAAGATTGATTTCTTTTGTTTTCAGTATAAGGGTCAACATCTGTGAACCCTAAACCTCTTCTGCCAATCTGGGTGTTTACTTTCTCATGCACTTTTTGTGCATCCTAATACTTCCTTATGATGAGATCTTTGTGTTGGATCATAAATTGTATTCAAGATTAAAGTTAAAGTTAAGGGTTTAAACTGCAATTGTGCTAAAGTTAATTAGAGGGTTTAAATTGTAATAAGCTAATAGTTAATAGCTATTGGGCCTCAAGCCCGTTTAGCATTTAGTAAAGCCCAATAGGCATTAGGCCTGGGTATTTAATGTTTTGTTTATTTCAGTTTTAGGGTTAACTCTCATTATTATTACTTTCATAATTATTGTTTAGAGAGAGGTTGCTGTAATCCAAGGGTATCAAGAACACTCAAGGTTTAACAGTTTATACAAGGGATTGGTATGTTACTCTGATTTATATATCTCTTGATTATTATTGTGTTGCTTGATTACTTGATTGATTGTTTACCAACTAGATTAAACTGGGATAACAATTGGTATCAGAGCCTAAAGAATCAATTTTTTTTTATATTACTGTTCATCGAGAAAAGTACTGTTCATCGAGAAAATTTACTGTTCATCCTATTTCATGAACCTGTTATCAAAATCACTGTTAATAAATCCGGTCGATTAGTATTTACTTATTTGTGCTTTTGTGCTTCATTCGATCGAAGGATTGCTTAGTTGTTGGTTTAATTGTGTTATCGGTCGAATTAATTTTCTGGGTTTGGTTTCGGTCGAACCCCAGATATTCTTCGTGTTCTTCGGTTTAGTCTTAGTGATTATCGGTCTTATATGTTAATCGATCATATCTGTTACAGTGGTTATCAATATTATTGTTCGACCGATAGTTATTCAACCTGTACCTTCGACCGGGTAGTCGTGATCTCCGGTCTTACACCTTCGACCGAATAGTTGTGATCTCCGGTCATTCCTTCGACCAGACCTTAGTATTCCCCGGTCTTTCCTTCGACCGGATAGGAGTATCGACCGGACCTTAGTGGTTTCCGGTCTAGCACTCTACCGGATACTTGTTACTCCGGTCTTGCCATTCGACCGGGTACTTGCTTACTCCGGTCTTCCCTTCGACCGGATACCTGTTACTCCGGTCTTGCCATTCGACCGGTGCCTTGCATATTCCGGTCTTTGCTTCGACCGGTACAGTTCATTCCCCGGTCGATTTTTGCAAACTGTGATAGGGACCCCCGTGCTAAGTCTGCGAAGGGGGACAAAGATTTGCTAATGATCAAAATCTTCTTAATTTTTCAGTATTTTATTCATAAATATTAGTGCTTTATACCGTGTGCGAGGACTGCATTTGATTATTTTTGGAAATTTATTTTTTCTGAAAATTTTTGAGTGTAGTCTTTACTTTTGATTCTAACGATCTCATCTGGTTGGTTGTCTTGGTACAGAAAAGTCTATTTACTAACCGTACAGCTAAGATGTCAAATCAGCTTCTGTCGATGGGTTCTCAAGTCAAACCTCCTGTCCTCGTGGCAAATGAGTATCAACAGTGGAAGACAAGAATGATTCAGTTTCTGAATCACAAGAACAGAGAGTTCATGACAATAATCATTGAAGGTCCCAAAACTCCAATGATCACAGTAAAGGGTCAACCTGCTACAGATTCCTCTCCTGAAATCCCTGACAAAGATATTCCTAAACCTGTTCAGTTCTTCACTGAAAAGCAGAAAGAACAGCTCAAGTTAGAAGAAGAAGCTCTAATCTATCTGACGATGGCAATTCCAAACGACATCTACTATCATGTCGACAGTCAGAGTACTGCTAAAGGAATCTGGGATGAACTAGCAAGGCAGTTTGAAGGAAGTGAAGCTTCTATTCAAGATAAGCAGAATCTGTGCATAAATGCTTACGAGGGATTTCATGCCAAAGAAGGAGAGCTGCTTTTAGATACCTATAATAGGTACAACATTATTCTCAATGACTTGCGGAGGAACAAAATCGCCAAATCTGCTTCTGAGATAAACTACAAGTTCATCAAGAATCTGAATCCAGAATGGAAGAACTTTGCTATCAACCTCCAGATGTCGAAGAATATGGCTCGAGAAAATGTCACCGACATCTTCTCTACTCTTGCTCAACATGAGGATGAGGTGAGATCTATGAATAATGAGTCTAATCATCTGAAGGATTATGTGGCTCTCATAGCCGGCAAAGGTTTTGTATCCTCTGCAAGGTCGAAGAAAAAGGCGTCTAAAGCTTTAGTTACCGAAGTTACTGACTCTGACTCTGATTCAAGCAATGAAGAACTGGAAGTTGATTCAGATCCTGATATTCAAAAGTTCTCTGAAGACTTGGCTCTCATTACGCGACGATTCAAGAAGAGCTTTGGCAAGAAAAGATTTTACTCAAAGCCAAAGTATGATGGATACAAGAAAGAGAAGCCTGAGATGCGATACAAGCCGAGGCATGGAAAGAGAGAGGAAGGACGAAAAGATCAGAAGGAAGATAGAAGAGAAGGAAAGAGAGAGGAGAAGCGAGAAGAGCGAAAGGATGAACCAGGAAGATGCTACAACTATGGCAAATTTGGGCACTTCTCAAGGGACTACAAATTCAAGAAAGTGAAGAACTCAGAGTACTACTCAAGAAAGTCACTAATTGCCAAGAAAGTTGAAGAAGGAAAAGTACTAATGGCTGAAGAAGAGAACTGGCTGTTCCAAAGTTCTGATGACGAGGAGCAAGCACACTTCACCCAAGTTTCTTACATGGCAAAGCTGGAATGTGACGATGAAGACTCTGAGACACAATCCGAAGAAGCACACTCTGAGGTTAGTGAAAATTCTGAACTTATTGAATCTTTAATGGCCCAAATACATGGTATGAAAGATGAATTTTCTTTACTAAAAGGCAAACTTAGCTCTGCACATCAATCTGTTTTAAGCTTTCGTGATGAAAATGCTATTTTAAAAGTTGTTGTGGAAGAAAAGGAAAAGGAAAAAGATGATTTAAAAGCCGAAAAATCGTCTTTAAAAGAAAAAAATTCTGGTTTAGAAACAGATCTTGTGAATCTTAATGCTAAAAAGGGTGAGTTTCAAATCAAATTTGAAGTTTGTTATAAAGAAAGAAATGAAGCTTACACCAAAATAAAGCAACTGGAGGACATTAATATGAAACGAGGTCAGACTGAGCAAACATTAAATCTGCTGACCAATAAACTCCAAGACGAAAGGTTTTACAAACTAAAACCAGGTTTGGGTGTGCCAACTAATGAAATTTTCAAAAAGGCATCGGAGCATTTATATAATTTTGATAAACTCGGCTCCGCAATTAGACCCATTCCTGACATTCGTGCAACTTTTGTTGAAGCAAGTACTCCTACACCTTTATCTGAGACCAAAGGTCAAGAAGAAATGGGAAAAAACAAGTCTGGTGACACTGATTCTCAAAATCTTTTTAAATCAGTTGGTTTCAATATGGTGATTTAAACAAAAGCTATGCGACTCGAAAGATCGAATTTACGGAGTTTGAATCACTATTTACCACACCTTCCAACGAATCAGTCTCAAATCCTATTGCTTCTAAACCTTTACTTGTTGAAGAGGTTGAAGAAGAACATGCTATCACGAATGGCTCTTGTTCTCAAAATGAAAAACTGGAGTTTATTGAGTCCATGCCTGAAGATATGTTTTCTGAAATGATGAATGCTTCAGACTCTGATCTTGTTTCTAATTCAAAGGGATCAAATTTTGTGAATGATCATACATCTGAATTGATGAAGCAAATCGATTTGTTGCAACAGTCTCTTGATGAGGTTGAAGATGAAAACTTTGATCTCAAACATAAACTTGAAAAGTCTTTAAAAGTAAATCAAGAGCTTTGCATAGAGATCAATGATTTGAAAGTTACTATGTTTAAAAATGCTTCAAGTGATAAACAGATGTTCAATGATCCAAGCTGGAAGGTAAGAACCAATCCAGAATTTGATGCTCCTGCAAAACCTAAAGTTGTTTACTCTGACTGTCCTGAATATCCACCGAGTATTTTTGAAAAGGGTGAGACTTCAAAGAGCACTAGAAAAGTACCACCTTCTAAGTTAGAGACTAACAAGGTTCCTGTTTCTGTTTCAGATATAAAAGGAAATGGAGTTGGGAGGAGTAAGAAGAATAAAGATCTTAGTTTGAATAAAAAGAATAGTTTGAATTCTAGTAGTTGTCCTACAGACAGTGTTATTTTGAATAGTACTTCTTTTGATAAACATGAATGTAAGATTTGTTCCGATAAATCTAAGTTTATGAATTTTGCTCGAAAGAATGTTTATTGCAAACACTGTTGGGATAATTCATTCAAATACTACTCCCCTCCTAAGTCCAAAAAGAATAAAAGCAAAGCTAAGCTGAACTCTAAGTCTAATTCTAATTCTGATTCTTCTACACAACCAAAAGTGTATCGTGCTAAGGTTGCCAATCCTACTTCTAAAAAGCACTTTCAGGAATTAAATGTTAAGATGGTTTGGAAATGGGTTCCAAAACCGCGTTATGAATGGAGAGTGAAAGTCAAACCAGATGATATTCCTGAGTTGCTTGATGCTAACCGCGAAGGACCCATCCTGATATGGGTGCCTAAGCAAAACTAATTGTCTCTTTTGCAGGCCTGTCGATTGTGGGTAATAGATTCCGGATGTTCACGCCACATGACAGGATTCAAGCACCTCTTGCATAACTATGTGGAGGAGCCTGCCCGAGCAGTTAGATTTGCCAATTCTAAAGCCGAATGCCACATCAGAGGATATGGAATGCTCGATAACGGTGTTGTGAAGATTCAAAAAGTGCTATATGTTGAAGGACTTGATCACAACCTGTTCAGTACCAGTCACTTCTGTGACATGAAATATCAAGTCCGCTTCACAACCACTCATTGCTATCTAGAGGATCCCGATGGTTACGAAGTCTTCAAAGCTGAGCGCCATGGAAATCTATACTATGTAGATTTTCCTACACTGTCAGCTACACGTCCAGTATGCCTACTAGCCAAAGCTTCCAAAGCACAATCATGGACGTGGCATCGACGCTTGTCTCATCAGAATTTCCGATCTATAGCGAAGCTACAAAGACAAGGTCTGGTCAAAGGTCTACCAGAAATGAGGTTCGAAAAAGACTCACTCTGTTCCGCATGTGAGTTGGGAAAAATGAAGCGTAGATCCTTCAAGTCCAAAGCTGAATCATCGACCTCATCAGCACTGGAACTTCTTCATATGGACCTTTGTGGCCCAATGCGCACAGCATCTATCAACGGAAAGAACTATGTGTTGGTAATGATAGATGACTACTCAAGGTATACATGGCTCGAGTTTCTTCGCAACAAGTCAGATGCGCCAGAGTTGATTATCGCTTTCATCAAGCGTATTCAAGTACGTCTTCAACTGCCAGTAAGAACCATTCACAATGATAATGACACGGAGTTCAAGAATGACACCCTGAAGAGTTATCTTACTTCCGTGGGTATTTCACACAACTTCTCCGCAGCCTACACTCCACAGCAAAACGGCATTGTTGAACGGAAGAATCACACTCTGGTTGAAGCAGCTCGTTCTCAAGAGAAAAGTGAAGACAAGAGAAGACCCGAAGATAATTGCAAATTTTTTTTAAATCTTGAATCCAAAGGGGGAGATTGTTGGATCATAAATTGTATTCAAGATTAAAGTTAAAGTTAAGGGTTTAAACTGCAATTGTGCTAAAGTTAATTAGAGGGTTTAAATTGTAATAAGCTAATAGTTAATAGCTATTGGGCCTCAAGCCCGTTTAGCATTTAGTAAAGCCCAATAGGCATTAGGCCTGGGTATTTAATGTTTTGTTTATTTCAGTTTTAGGGTTAACTCTCATTATTATTACTTTCATAATTATTGTTTAGAGAGAGGTTGCTGTAATCCAAGGGTATCAAGAACACTCAAGGTTTAACAGTTTATACAAGGGATTGGTATGTTACTCTAATTTATATATCTCTTGATTATTATTGTGTTGCTTGATTACTTGATTGATTGTTTACCAACTAGATTAAACTGGGATAACACTTTGTCTAGCAAGTCCTGATGAAGGACTTCTCTCTCTCTTTGGAATTTTTTTTCAAAGCAACAAGATTAAGTCTGTCACTCTCAACATTCCAAAGCTCTTTGATCTTTTCGAGATAGGGTTTATCCTTTTCTTGGGTGAGAAGTCTAGTCTCTCTCTCAAAGAAAGAAAGCTTTTTCTCAAGCTCTGTGCAAGTGCTTTTGCAAGCCAGAAAGTCTTCATTTAGTATAAGGAATTCTATTTCAGAGTCATGTAAAGAAAAGTAAGAAGTGGATACCTCAGTGGTAGAGTCTGAATTATTAACCTCTTCTATCCCGCAGAAAAGTGCATTGTCATCCCCATCTTTGGAGGATTCATCAGTTACAAGGTTGTCCTGTTCATCCATCAAGGACCTCTATGTATAGTACTCTTCCTTCTTTTTGAAGAAAGAAACATCGCGAACATGCTTACCCTTGGCGGTGCCTGACCTACACACTGCCGCAAAATGACCAGGATTTCTGCATTTGAAGTACCGATCATTCTGTTGAGTCTTCTCTCCACCTCTGGAGTCAGACTTCTGTCCACTCCTTTTGTAATCTCTTCTCTCTTCTTTCTTTTGATCTTTGCGATCCTCCCTCCCAAACTTATTTTGGACGCCATAACCTCTTCCTCTGTCATCTATCTCATCTCTTCCTCTATTGTATGCAGTCTTTTTCCTGAGATTTTTGTTGTATTCTCGAGTCATCAGGGCAAGAGTTTTTGCCATCGATATCATATCCATCTTTTCTTTAGAGCTTTCATCACCCTCGCTCTCAACCACTAGTACCTTCTTCTTCTTCTTCCTTTGCATTTCCTCCACAACCTTCTCCTTTCCTTTTTCTTGAGCCTCTGTGGCCTTTCCTACTAACGCCAGAGGTCCACCAACTTGAGTCTTTAGCTTCGAGATTCGGTTTTCTTGACTTACCAATGTCCCAAAGAAATCTGAGATGGACCATGTATCAAGATCCTGAGTGGTTTGCAATGACATGGTCAAGTGTATCCACTCATCATTAAGGCTTTGTAAGAACCTAACATTGTTCTGCTCATTGGTTCTGTGATTACCAAACCTCTTGCATTTGTTAGTAAGAGAGTTGAACCTATCAGACGTGCTTTGAACAACCTCATTCGGCAGAGCCTTAAAAGCATAATATTAATTGATGTAGAGGGCTCTGTTGTTCTTCTAAGTTTTAGAACCACCCTCAAGTTGCTTTTCCTGCCCTAGCAAAAGATCTTTAGAGGTCTCACAAGAGTCTAGTGACTAGAAAATATCATTTGGGATTGCCATGATCAATAACCTCTTGCATTTCTTGGAAAGTTCATTTAGGTCTCTTTCTTCCTCACTCCAATCAGCTACTGGATTTGGGCATTGATATACTAGGATTTCAGGTGTGGTTGCAGTAGCAGGGACACGAGGAACATTCGTCATTGGGATGTACGGAGGGTTATAGAGAAACTCAACCAAACCAGGATCTACAACTTCAAGAAAGTGCACTATCCTGATTTTCCACTGGGGATATTCATCCCTGAGTAGAGTAGGAGGTTTTGATTGAGAACCTGAACTGAAGAAGTTAATTACATTTGCCATTTTCAGTGTGTCAAAGATGAAAGCAAAAAAGAGTGTGAGATGAAAGATAGATAAGGATGAAGATGAACTAAAAATAATGGGTATTTAGTTTTAGAGGTATTGACAACCAACCAACAAGCTTTGAAACTGTTCTAGAGATTAGAATACAACTATTTTTGAATATATATCAAACTAGTTGAAACAAACCAAGAAAACAGAGTACATTCTTTTGAAACTACTACCAAGAACACTAGAATCAAGTATAGAACAGGATACTTTTATATTAAAGATCAAAGTCTTCTGTAATACCAGTTGTTGATCCCAAATACAGTGTTCTAAACGAGATTCACTATTAACTACCCTAAACAAATGATTTAGAGTGCGGAAGCAGTTACAGTGTAGTAAAATAGTTACAGAATGGTAGTAAACACACCAACAAGTAACAAACAGAATCACAAACAAGTAATGAATGATTGCTGAAGAATCTGCTTGAATAAACTTGCTTTTACACCAAGAACACACCCTTGTGTGTGCTAATATGCTCAAAGAAATTACAAGCTGCTCTCAGATTAGTGTGTGCTTGTGATTTTCAAAATAGGAGGTGCTCCCCTCATATAGGACGAGGAGCACCCAATAGTACAAGACAAAGGCTGATATTCCACAAAAGGAATGCCACCTGGAAAGTAAAACAACGTGGGACGTGCACAAATGATCCTTGGAATCTTCATACAATAGGCTCACGTGTTCTGCACATGATCTTGTCTTGAACCATTGTTTTGTAATCTTCAAGTCTTCCATCTCCAGAGGTTAGCCACCACAGAAGCTCTGTGAGGGATCATAGAGGATCTGTGGTCTAGGTCGAATCTTCAGGTTGTGATCTTCTCGGGAGATGGTCGACAGAGTCTTCTGAGCATAACAACTTCTTTGATGCACTAGGTGTTTTAGAGCAGTCTTCTGAAGCTTCTATACCTAGCCTATTTTTCAATACTTCTATACATCGATTTGCAGCTAAACAAATAGAACTTAAGTATGTGTAGTGTAAATTGTAGGAGTTCAGGGGCAATGTGTGATTACGGAAAGGAGGGTTAAAACCCCTAAAACCCTCGCATTTCTTCTTGTCAGTGGGGAGGTGGCTTGAGAGAGATAGAACTGAGAATTCTTGCAATTTCTGAAAAAAACATGGAATTGGAAGCAATTTGTGGTGTGATTCTTCATCTCCTTCAAGGTGCTCTTTTGAGGGTCAATAGACCAAGAGAGAAGAAGCTAAGCGTGGACGACAAGTGAGTCTTTCTAACTGAAAATGTTGTTGACATACGCATTTTAACGCATGGCATGTTTACGATATTGCATATTATATATTGATTTTGAAATGTGATAAGGTATGTATGCATACATTTTGAAAGTGGGAATGTTATGGCTTAAGTCGGGGGTGTGTCCCGTTTATGCCAATGGGGGTGTATCACAGTTAAAGGCAGTGTGAGCCAGACACGTTGTCACAAGTGTGCGTGACCTTAGTGTGTGCCATCAACATGTGTCGTTCATGCGTTTAATGTTTTAAAGTTGTGAATTGTTTATAAATGCTTATAAACTATTTAAATGTTATTTATGGCGCGAAAGTTTGTTTATAGAGGGAACTCACTAGACATCATGGTCTAACCCTCGCTTTTCAAAAACTAAAACCATTTTCAGTTAAGGGTTTAGTTAGAAGTTCATCCAAGGGAAAGAAGGGAGGTGATGTCGTGGAAGAGTCTTGGTGGAAGCTCGAAGTTTCTGGTAGATGTTAGCAAATCTCAGTTGTTGAAGTGTATCTCTGTGGCAAAATTTGAGTTGAGTATAATGTATTTAGTTTAATTGAGACCGGTGTGGTTGTAATTATACATTTTTATTGTGAGTTTTGGGTTGTTACAATTGATATCAGAGCCTTAGTTTAAGGGATTTAGGTGACCGGATTGGCCTAAACTTAAAATTTGAAGTAGAAGGGGGACACAACTGAGATATAGGGAGCTATGAGGGATGACCTTGATCATCGAGAATCATGAAGATGGTAGTGAAGACTCGCATGTAAGGTAAGTTCAAATCGCATTAGGCCAATGCCATTATGAACTTACAGGCGCATGAGTGTGCTCAATTGCTATTGTTGAGACGATCGATGAGTGTGGTAATTGTTGTGAGTTCTAACCTTGCAATGATAGAAAATGGTTGGTGTTTTGTGAGAGATAACTTATGATGAAATGTTTATACCTTCTCGAAAAAGTGTTGTTCGAAATATTAATGAGCCGACTAAAGGTAGAACTTCATGGGTTCGAAGGGGATGAATGGATGATTAAGGGTAAACTCCTAGTTTCTAGTGAGTCCCCATTCATGGATGTTGAGCATAAATGGTGTATTCAAGATTTAAAGAGTTGTTGCTGTAATTGTTGTGACAAAAGAGAGATTATCACTCATTCTTGTAAGTGGGATATATGACTTAGAGAGAGAAAGTCATTGAGCTTAGAGAGAGAAACAGTTTGTATATCATTTAATATCAATACAAATCACTTGTGATTCATAGATTTGTGTTTAGATTGATTGGACTTGATATTAGAACAACAATTGGTATTAGAGCATACAAAGAATTGAGAAAAATGGTCAAGATTTGAAGATTTTTTACTTGTCACATGAACACTTTTAGAAACTCACTGTTTAAACTTGATTTTCATTGATATCGAGTTGTTTAAGTTCAATTTTTATTGTAACTAGTTCGATTTGTTGTTTGGAATGTTTCTTTTTTAGATCATACTATCTAATTCACAACAGAATTTGTGAATTTAGAGAATTTAGCAGTTTTTGTTCGAAAATGTTGAAAGATTGAGTTTAGATCGACGGTTGATTTCTAGTGATTTTTAGTCAAAATTGTTATTAGCAAAAGTGTTCAGAAACTGATCGTGAGAAAATCCTCAAAATTTCATAGCATTTGACCAAGAACTAAAGAAGTTATGGCCGATTTAGCGAGTTAACGTCGACTTCTCGCAAGATCTCGACTTGACTCAAGATTCATAAGCCTGGCGCAAGACTCATAATCTGAAGTTCGTGTGTTTTGTGGAATTTTCTAAGTACAGAACTCGCAAGAAGTGATATACAAGAAGCTACTTGACGCAAACATTGTGTTGAGCCTAAAATGGTGTATTCAAGATTAAAAGGGCTTATTGTGTAAATGTTGTTAAAGTGTTGTAAATTCAAGTGTCTTTGACTTTCTATAGAAAATGTGGTTCTAGAGAGGGAGTCTGTGTACTTAGAAAGAGAAAATGATTGTAAATCATTCAAATCAATAACAATGACTTGTGATTAATAGATCTGTGTATTAATCTGATTGAGCTTGAATCTGGAACAACAATTGGTATCAGAACAGATCAAAGAAAAATCAGAAAATGCCAATTTTGTGATCAGATTTGAAGAACTCGCAGAACTCACTATGGTTGAATCGATTTTGTGATTTTTAGTTATTTTGATTGAATTATTGATTGTATTCCATTCGATTAGTGAATTAGAACAATGTTTGTTTATATCAATTAATTTGATTCTCTTTTATTTTATTCAATTTTGATATGTTGTAAATGTTTTTGTTCGAAGAGTAAGTCGACTGAGTTCAGATCAAAGATGGTGATTTAGTGAAGTTTGTGAAAAAATCGTGTGCTACAGAAGTATTCAGATTGTTATCGTGATCAATTCATCGAAGTTTGGTGTTAATTGGATGCAAATTGAAGAATTTATGGCTAATTTTTGAATCTGGAAATCGAAGTCTCAAGAACTCGCAAGATCTCTTGAATCCGCAAGTTCATCATAGAATTCGCATGGTTCAAGTTTTGGTTGTTATGAAAGTGATAAGTTTGGGATTCGCATACCTAAGTCTACGAATTAGTGGTTTTTGCAAGCCTCTTCGTACAAGATTGGAAGAATTCGCAGAGTACTTGTACTGTTTTTGTGTCTGAATTTTGGATAAGTTTAGAATTCATAAACCAGTTTGTGCAAAAATTCAGAACTCGCAAAGTGTTTCCTGCGGAAAGTTACTGTTCAGAGTTGTTGAAAATTTTGTTAAGTCTAGAATTCGTATTGTTCTTTCTGCGAAAAGTGTTGAATTCGCATAGGTCATCGTGCAAAAAGTTGAATTCGTAAATCATTGTGAAAGACAAGTTCACTATCAGCAAATAATTGTTTAAGGAAAGTTCACAATTTGCAAACCGAAGTCTGCGAGAAATGACCAATCCGCAAATTGAAGCCTGCTGAAAGCTAAAACTCACACGTTGAAGCATACGGAAAGTCTCAATCCGCACGTCCTTATTTTCAAGAAGTTGAATACTTACACCATTTCCTGCAGAAAGCTTGTCTGCAAGAAGTATTTTTGAGTTTTGTGACTAAGTACAGAATCCGCAAGATCACTCTTTCCTTCTGCGGATTCCATACTTACAAATTTCTGTGAATTTTCTGAGATTTTCAAGTTTGACTTTTTATTCAAAAGTTTCTAATTTCTTTTATTAAAGATTTTTTTCAAGTTCATACTTTACAGATCTTAACCATGTCAAAACATTTGCTCAACATGGTTTCGCAGTCTAAGCCCCCGGTTCTCTCAGTCGGAGAATTTTCACAATGGAAAAAAAGAATGATCCAATTTCTCAATCACAAGAACAGGGATTTGATGAAGTCAATTCTGAACGGTCCGGTTAATCCTGTAATTACAATACATGGTCGGTCAACCACTGCTACCTCTCCGGAGATTCTTGAAATATACACCCCTAAGCCATATGAATATTACAGTGAAGCTAAAAAAGCTCTGGCTGCAATTGATAAGCAAGCACTCATTCTACTTACTATGGCCATCCCTAATGATCTATACAACAGGGTGGATAGTAGAGATTTGGCATAAGCCATGTGGGATGAGTTGGAAAGGCAACTACAACGAACTGAGAGGTTAATTAAAGCCAAGCTGAACCAGAGCATCAATGCTTATGAAGGATTTAAGGCCAAGGAGGGTGAATCACTGTCAGACACATACAACAGATTTAATGTGATCTTGAATGACTTGAGAAGGAATGGGTTGAACAAGTTAGTATCTGAGATCAATTACAAATTCGTAAAGAAACTGAATCCTGAATGGGATAGCTATTCCATCAATCTACAGATGACCAAAAATATGGATCAGGAGGACGTTAATGATCTCTTTGTGACTCTCATGCAATACGAAGATAAGGTGAATCAGATAAGTGCTGATAAAAAGATGGTTGTTGAGTCACTTGCATTGTTAGCTGAGAAGAAAGCTGTAAAGCCCAGTTCCTCCAATTCTAAGCTACCCAAAGTTTAATTTCTGACAGAGTTACCTGATTCTAGTTCAGAATCATCTGTTGAAGAGAAGGATGTTGAGACTGATGAAGATGTTCGGAGGTTTGCTGAGAATCTGGCTATGATCACAAAGTATTTTAACAAGAGGTTTGCAAGAAAAAAGTATTATTTGAAGAGTAAATCGGATCTGTATAAGAAAGACAAGTCTGACAAGTACAAGCCAAGGTATGAGAAGAAGGCTTTTGAAAGGAAGGAGGAGAAGAAAGAATAGAAGTTTGATACTCAGAATGTCAGGTGTTTTAATTGTGGAAAGCCTGGTCATTTTTCTAAAGATTGTCGATTCAAGAAGGTAAAAAACTTTGAGTACTATGTCAAGAAGTCTTTGCTGGTCAAGAAGCAAGAGGAAGATAAGGCACTCCTGGTGGAGGAAAAAAACTGGCTTGATGAGACTCCGGACGAGGAGGAAGCTCATTAAACACAAGTTCAGTGTTTCATGGACAAATTGGATGAGGAGCCCAAGACCACGGAGCAAAGCAACTCAAATGTTGAATCGGAGGTAAGCCATAATTCTGTCACACCCCGCTAAAGCGGAAACACGAGGTATAACAGCTCCGATGTCATAGCATAAGATTATAACATACCCACATTTACTTAACTTTCAAAATACATTACATTTTTAAGAACATAGTATCGTCATTGTTTACAATTCCCAAACATAAAATATAAGGATACACATAAAGCAAAGATAATCTTGCTTCAAAATATGAAGTGCACTGCTAAAACATCATGGAATTACTTTCTCGATTCTTGAAAAGCATGAATAAAAACCAAGGTCAACTACAAAGAGTTGGTGAGTTCACGGGTTTTAAATATGCACAAATTATTTTTAAATGCAAGTTAACACTTGTAAAATATACGTACAAACCAACTTCAGTTCTTTGATTCATGAGTACCACAATTTAATTCCTTTATGATAAGTGTATGCAAAGACAATATTACGTTGAGCCACTACTAAGCCGTCCCTGACCAATTTCAACGCCCCCGATGAACTAACTCAGCGGTGGTTCATGCCACATGTTTAGTCATCTTCTCTAGTATAGTGCACCCCTGCTCGTCAGCATTAAGGTGGGCTTGTCACACCAAATAGCGCTATCCACTAATACTATAGGCCCGATTTTCTTCGAGTTAATAGTAGTGTCACGGGGTCTTAACATTACAAACTCAACACATCAATTGCATACTTATCATATAGCTTATAATTCCAAATGCTTTTAACAAAGCCTTATAAATTGCCAATTCGCAATACTTTCAAACAATTCTCATGAATCTTTAAATACGCAATTTAAACATGCTTTCCACCCCAAAATCAATTAAAACGATAAAAGTGGGGCTGTGAATACTCACCTTAACGAATGCAACGGTGAAGCTTTACTTTAATACTTATGGAATTTTGTCACGCCCTTAATTTCCCTATACAAGAGTTGCCATAAAGAAACACATTAATGCCCTATTCCGATATCCAACCAATATGTCCAATTGTCCCATGAAATGCCATTATATAAATTCTTTAGTCCATATCCATTTTTAAACTATACAAAGTTCCAAAATACAATAAAACAAAATTTATACTTAAGAAGATTACCTTTCTGGATTCAGCACATGCTGTCCAGAAAGTTGTTCGATGAAATCAACACGGAAGCTTAACTTCCCAAGAGAATTATTTAATCACAAATTTTGTGATGATACTATAATATGTTTAGAGTAAATATGCATTTTTTTATAATTTTTGAATAACTTTTGATACTTCAAATAATTTTTACAAAATAGAGTGTCACTGATTTTCGGATCAGTGACATACCTCACTTGCAACAGGCTTTTGAGGTATCAATTCTTGGAATTAGATAGTGATCCATATATGGATCCAAACCTAACTCAAAATCCTAATATTTGGAAAAAGATTCACTTTATTTGGATGAGTAATGAGGGAGTTATGGCCTCTACAAGATAGATGTATAAATCTGTCTTCACTGGACAGATTGCACCATTTTCTTGTAAAATCCATTTAAGTGCCCAAATCAACTCCAAATTCAGTGTTTTTGGACTTTTTAGAAAGCTAACACTCTAAATTAACGTTTAGAAGAAAAAACCCCAAATTTGGACATGTGGTTTCTGAATTGTGCATGCTAGAAGTGAAGTCCATTTTCTGGACAGATTCTAAAATGAGGTAAATACTATTTTAAACCACAAAATAATGATCATTAGACATGGTTTTTGATTATAAACCATGTCTTCACTCCTCATTACATAACAAACTAACTTATGCATCATGGATTCATTGCAATCAAAATGCTCATCCAAATACATGCATGAACATAACACCAATTAAAATGACATTAACACTATTGCTAAGTTCTTAATCATGTGGAACTTGGGAAATTCCTTCATAAGAACCTTTTTATACTAACATTTCATTATGTTAACATAATCATAAATTCAATAATACCAATATTTTAGTGGTTTATGATACCAAAATTCCACATTTTCATCATAAACCCTAAACTTGATGATAAACAAGTTTTCTTTTGAAAAACAAGAATCAAAATCTCATTTTTGAATATATGAACATAAATTTGAAAGCTATTTTATCAACAAAACCTAATTTATACCACATTTTGGATGAATCTTTTGTTACTCAAACTCAAAATCCAAAATATGAAAACATGCGTAATAAGAATGTAGTTTTTGAGATTACCTTGAAGATTTGAGAAGAAAACTTGATTCTATCTTCAATTTGTTGTTGGATTCTTGATTGTATTTTGATTTTGAGTAAAAAAAAATTGAAATGGTGGTGGTGGTGGTGGTGGTGTGTTCTTCGGCCGAACAAGAGGGAGGAGGGAGAGAGGAGGTGAAAAGTTGAAATTGAAAATGGAAGTAAATCTTGTTTTTAATTTGTTTTTAATAATTAAAATAATTAAAATATAATACAATTAAGACAAGTGTCCTAGTGACTCATCATTATAAAAAAAAAATTAATTTAATATTATTAATTAAATTACTAGTCTAATTTATAAAATATCAGATATAATTGAGAACTGAAATACCCGATTCTCAATATTTGCTAAATAAAATGTCAAATTTGAAACTTTTGCAATGCAAGAGAAATTATTATACTGATTTTTATAGTTTAAGGATTTTGGACTTTTATTCCCTTATTTGGCATTTCTGGACAGTGACGGTCAGATGCGGAACTGTTCCGGGTTTTTAACGCAACTTCTAAATTTTTCGGGAAGCTTTTATATTAAAGGCTTTTAATAAAAATTTAAAAGTGACAAAACTTATAAATTAATCTGAGGGTGCTAACCTCAATATTCAGAATTTGACAGGTGTCACAGTCTCCCCTTCTTCAAAAAAAATTTCGTCCCGAAATTTATGACTGATATTTCTGGACAGGCTTTTCATTAAACAACTTAGGATACTTGCGTTTCATGAAATCTTCTCTTTCCCAAGTATATTCAGGTCCATGACGTGAATTCCAACGGACCTTTAAAATTGGAATTTTGCTGCGCCTAAGACGTTTAGTTTCGCGATCGAGAATCTCGATAGGTTCCTCTCTAAAACATAGGCGTCCATCAACTTTTACTTCATCTGAGGACACAATCATTGATTTGTCTATCAGACATTTCTTTAGATTTGACACATGAAAAGTGTCATGAATAGCACTTAACTCTTGAGGTAGACTCAGCTTATAGGCTACTGGTCCAATTCTTTCCAGTATCTCAAACGGACCAATATATCTTGGACTTAGTTTACCTCTTTTCCCGAATCTGATCAATCCTTTCCATGGTGATACTTTCAAAAGAACCTTGTCACCTTTTTGGAATTCTAACGGTTTTCTGCGGTTATCCGCATAACTTTTCTGACGATCTCTTGCAGCTTTGAGTCTGTCCTTGATGGTTGATATCTTATCCGTGGTTTCTTGTATAATGTCAGGCCCAAACAGTTGACTATCGCCAATTTCCACCCAACTAAGTGGAGATCTACACTTACGTCCATAGAGAGCTTCGTATGGCGCACATTGAATGCTGGTGTGATAGCTGTTATTGTAAGAGAATTCAACTAACGGCAGATGTTTATCCCAGCTTCCTCCAAAATCTATAGCACAAGCGCGTAGCATATCTTCCAAATTTTGAATGGTCCTTTCCGTTTGTCCGTCTGTCTGTGGATGATATGCAGTACTCAGATCCAACCTGGTACCCAGCGCTTTCTGAAATGTTTGCCAAAATCGGGAAGTAAAACGACTATCTCTATCAGAAATGATAGATAGGGGTACTCCATGCCGAGAGACAATTTCGTCTATGTACAACTGTGCCAATCTTTCTATTTTGAAGTCCTCTCTTATAGGGAGAAAATGCGCAGATTTCGTAAGTCGGTCCACAATGACCCAAATTGCGTCGTTCCCTTTTCCAGTCCTGGGTAGTTTGGTGATAAAATCCATAGATACCTGATCCCATTTCCATTGTGGTATATCAGGTTGTTGAAGAAGTCCAGAAGGCTTTTGATGCTCTGCTTTGACTTTAGCGCAAGTCAAACTTTTACTTACAAATTCAGCAATGTCCTTCTTCATTACCGGCCACGAATAATATTCCTTCAATCCTTTGCACATTTTATCGGCTCCTGGGTGAACCGAATACCTTGATCGGTGAGCTTCTTCCAAAATAGTTGATCGCAGATCATCAACCTTTGGTACCCAGACTTTATTCTTGAAATACCGTACTCCATCCAATTGTAATTCAAACTCTTTTTCCAATTTATGCAAGGCTTCGCAACAAAGATTTTCTGTTTTCAATGCTTTCTTTTGAGCTTCACGAACTTGTGTCTTAAGGCTTGATTGGACCAACATTCCCAAAGCTCGTGTCCTTGTTGGTCTTACTCTTTCTTTCCTGCTTAATGCATCAGCTACCACATTAGCTTTACCAGGATGATACTTTATTTCGCATTCATAATCATTAAGCAGCTCAACCCATATCCGCTGTCTCATGTTCAACATTTTCTGATCAAAAATATGCTGAAGACTTTTGTGATCAGTATAGATAGTACATTTAGTGCCACAAAGGTAATGCCTCCATATTTTTAATGCAAATACTACCGCACCCAATTCCAAGTCATGAGTGGTGTAGTTCTTTTCATGAACTTTGAGTTGTCTTGACGCATAAGCTATAACCTTATTCCTCTGCATTAATACACATCCTAAGACTTGATGTGATGCGTCACAATACACCACAAAGTCATCCGTACCTTCCGGTAATGCAAGAATTGGTGCGTCACATAACTTGCGCTTAAGTATTTGAAATGCTTCCTTCTGTTTTTCTTCCCAGATAAATTTCTTATCTTTCTGAGTCAGTGCTGTCAGCGGTTGAGCGATTTTTGAAAAATTCGCGATGAACCTTCGGTAATAACCTGCCAAACCAAGAAATTGACGAATTTCCGTTGGTGTCCTTGGAGTTTCCCAATTCTTAATGGCTTCAACTTTTGCCGGGTCAACATGAATTCCTTTTTCATTAACCACATGACCTAGAAAATGCACCTCTCGAAGCCAAAATTCACATTTGGAGAACTTAGCATACAACTTCTGATCTTTGAGTAGCTCTAAAATCAACTTCAAATGTTTCTTATGTTCTTCCTTACTTTGTGAATAAATCAAAATGTCGTCTATGAATACAATCACGAACTTGTCTAAATACGGCCGACAGACTTTATACATTAAATCCATGAAAACTGCTGGTGCGTTCGTCAATGCAAAGGGCATAACTAGAAACTTATAATGTACATAACGAGTTCTAAATGTCGTCTTATCAATATCCTCTTCACGAACTCTCATTTGATGATATCCAGATCGCAAGTCAATCTTTGAGAAATACGTTGCGCCTTGTAGTTGATCAAACAGATCGTCAATTCGAGGAAGTGGGTATCGATTCTTGAGGGTTAGCTTATTGAGTTCTCGGAAATTGATACACATTCGGAATGTTTCATCTTTCTTCTTAACAAAAAGAACTGGAGCTCCCCATGGCGAAGAACTCGGTCTGATAAATCCTTTATCAAGCAGCTCTTGAAGTTGTTCAGACAGTTCTTGCATTTCGGATGGCGCCAAACGGTATGGTGTCTTAGCCACTGGTGCAGCTCCCGGAATTAAATCAATGCGAAATTCGACTTGTCTCGGTGGAGGTAGTCCGGGTAAGTCTTCAGGAAACACTTCAGGAAAGTCTCGAACTACAGGAATATCTTGTAAACACTTCTCCTTGATCTCTTTATTGACTACATGAGCTAAAAACGCACTATATTCTTTCCTTAAATACTTCTGCATCTTCATGCAGGACACTATTCTTAACTTCCTTTTGGATTTTTCTCCATGTACTATAAGTACTTCTCCTTTAGGTAACGGAATTCGAAGAGCCTTTTCGGAGCAACATATTTCCGCTTGGTTATTAGACAACCAATCCATGCCCACAACTATGTCAAAGCTTCCTAACTTTATTGGAATTAGGTCTATCTTAAATTCCTTTTTGGCTAGACTTAGGGTACAATTCGAAAATACATCTCCAACCCTAATCTCTTGTCCGTTAGCGAACTCAATCACATAAATTTCTCTTAACTTTTGGGGCTTTTGATTAATTTTTGATCTAAAACTTAATGACACAAAGCTTCTATCTGCTTCGGAATCAAACAATACAGATGCACGATGATTATTTAAAAGAAACGTACCTGTGATCACATCCGGATCCTGTCTCGCTTCTTCCGCTCCGATTTCAAATACTCGGCCACGAGCTGGACCTTTTTTATTCCTCTGATTGACCGGTCGGGTCTGATTTGCGTTCATCCTTCTGATGAATTTGGGACAGGCATTTCTAAAGTGATCCTGACTCCCACACTCAAAACAAGCTCGTTTTCCCCCATTCTTACAATCTTTTGCAATATGACCTCCTTTGTTGCATTTGAGACAAATAACACAGTTTCCGAAATGACGATTGTTGCACTTACCGCATCTCGGATATACTTCTTTTCCTTCATCGGCTGTTTGAGTCTGAATCCCATAATTACCCGCTGTTCTCTGTTCCTTCCCTCTTCTTCTGTCAAAAGGTCTCCTTGAAGTTTTCTCGACCTTCCTTTTTCCTTTGACTTTATCGTGAATGAAAAGTCCCGAGCGATTGGCATTATTGGTGAGCTTGGTTGCCAGATTTACCGCCTCCTGAATGGTTTTTGGATTACCCGAGGTCACATCCCCTCGGATTTCTGGAGCTAAACCCCAGACATACCTGTCTACTCGATTCTCTTCTGGTGTAACCAGATGTGGCACCATCTTCGCCAGCTCATGAAATCGTGCCGTATACGTATCAATGTCGTTTCCTTTCATTTCATGCTCCCATAACTCTGCGTGTAATTTCTGCATTTCGCTTCTTGAACAATATTCTTCCTTAAGCGTTTCCTTAAACTCATCCCAAGTGAGTTTGTTAGCTACTTCTCTTCCTCGAGTCTGCACTTGAGTGTTCCACCACGTCAGTGCTCTCCCTTGTAGTAAGCAAGCTGTGAATTCTACTTTGTTTGCTTCTGAGCACTTACTTATGTGGAGAACGGATTCCATTCCTTCAATCCCAGATAATAACCCAACCGCTCCTTCGGTATCGCGGAATTCCTTTGGGTTACAAGACCTAAAAGTCTTATATGTACATTCTTTTTCTATATTTGCACCGGCTCTTGGTTGATTAGGTTGGTTAGCATTTAGGCCCGCTGCTATCTGACTAACTATGTTAGGAAGTGTGGCTAAGATTTGCTTAGATACGAGTCGTGCAATCTCAGGATCTTCTCTTCTTGGCGGCATAATTCTAATGCAACAATTTATTTTAAAGCCTCGTTAATATTTAATTCCAAATCCTTATTTCCCTTATTTCTATCCTATAATCTTAATACAATATAAATTGTATTTGTTTATTCAGACATCCAATACATCATACATCAACCTCATAGTATTGAAATTCACAATTTATAAGCTAACATAAACAATATAACATAAACATATCCCATATCAATAAAATACTACGTCAAATATTCAACATTCATCCAAAAGTAATAGCTATGCTATTTAGTAATGTATTAATACGACGAGTTACATATCTCCAAAAAGAAAGTTAGTCATCCAAATCTCCAACAATGATTCGCAATACTGATGCCTGAAAAACAACATCATCGCCCATGCTATCACAATTACCAAAAGTCCCATCATCACAGATAAACAAGAGTGCAGCCATGCTACCATAGCCCTAGTTTCCATCAGTTCCCTCACAAACCCACTCATAGTTTGATCACCCATACTTACCATTGATATAAGCCCATTTAAAATCTGATCACTTGAATTCATTATAGTCATGAGTGCATCGATGGAATGCTCATGATGATTTACCTCCAATCTAACTCTCTCCACTTCTCGGGCCATACCCGAAACCCAGTAGTTTTCTAACGCTGTCATACTGGCTGGTTGAGACACTGGTATTCCAGCACATGGTGGTGGCGATACCCTCCGACCCCTAAGTCGAGAAGGCCCCGCCTCGTCCCTACGTGGGACAGGTGTACTCTCTCGCTCGAAAGTGGCGGGTGAAGTCGGCTCCAAAGTAGGTGTGACCGATCTCTCCGGTGATCGATCAGAATTTGAATAATCGTGCTCAGATGGGTCATAGTCGTCACTCGTCGGAGAATTTCTTCTAGGGATGTAGGTGAGGTAGCCTGATTCGTCAGGCGACTGTTCTTGGTGAGATGGTGATCGTGACATAATGACTGCGATAATTAATAAAGTTTTAATTGTCAATCATGCTATAATTTTTATTAAAAACCAAAAATACCATGCAACTCACATAACAGTCATGCTTTTCAATTTTTTTTTTTTTTTTTTTTTATCAAAAAGTTTCTATTTTTAGTAAATCCTAGTATAGCCAATCCATGTCCCCTTTATACACACTTAAATTAAACAAAGGTGATCAAGCTTTGCTTAAGTTAAAATATGATAACGTGAAACGCATCTTAGTTATACTACAGCGCACTTTAATTTGGAAACTTTATTTGTAAAAGGTTATAGTGTGTGGTTTTAAAACAAAACCGGTATTCCCTATAACCTATGGCTCTGATACCAAATCTGTCACACCCCGCTAAAGCGGAAACACGAGGTATAACAGCTCCGATGTCATAGCATAAGATTATAACATACCCACATTTACTTAACTTTCAAAATACATTACATTTTTAAGAACATAGTATCGTCATTGTTTACAATTCCCAAACATAAAATATAACGATACACATAAAGCAAAGATAATCTTGCTTCAAAATATGAAGTGCACTGCTAAAACATCATGGAATTACTTTCTCGATTCCCGAAAAGCATGAATAAAAACCAAGGTCAACTACAAAGAGTTGGTGAGTTCACGGGTTTTAAATATGCACAAATCATTTTTAAATGCAAGTTAACACTTGTAAAACATACGTACAAACCAACTTCAGTTCTTTGATTCATGAGTACCACAATTTAATTCCTTTATGATAAGTGTATGCAAAGACAATATTACGTTGAGCCACTACTAAGCCGTCCCTGACCAATTTCAACGCCCCCGATGAACTAACTCAGCGGTGGTTCATGCCACATGTTTAGTCATCTTCTCTAGTATAGTTCACCCCTGCTCGTCAGCATTAAGGTGGGCTTGTCACACCAAATAACGCTATCCACTAATACTATAGGCCCGATTTTCTTCGAGTTAATAGTATTGTCACGGGGTCTTAACATTAAAAACTCAACACATCAATTGCATACTTATCATATAGCTTATAATTCCAAATGCTTTTAACAAAGCCTTATAAATTACCAATTCGCAATACTTTCAAACAATTCTCATGAATCTTTAAATACGCAATTTAAACATGCTTTCCACCCCAAAATCAATTAAAACGATAAAAGTGGGGCTGTGAATACTCACCTTAACGAATGCAACGGTGAAGCTTTACTTTAATACTTATGGAATTTTGTCACGCCCTTAATTTCCCTATACAAGAGTTGCCATAAAGAAACACATTAATGCCCTATTCCGATGTCCAACCAATATGTCCAATTGTCCCATGAAATGCCATTATATAAATTCTTTAGTCCATATCCATTTTTAAACTATACAAAGTTCCAAAATACAATAAAACAAAATTTATACTTAAGAAGATTACCTTTCTGGATTCAACACATGCTGTCCAGAAAGTTGTTCGATGAAATCAACACGGAAGCTTAACTTCCCAAGAGAATTATTTAATCACAAATTTTGTGATGATACTATAATATGTTTAGAGTAAATCTGCATTTTTTTAATAACTTTTGATACTTCAAATAATTTTTACAAAATAGAGTGTCACTGATTTTCGGATCAGTGACATACCTCACTTGCAACAGGCTTTTGAGGTATCAATTCTTGGAATTAGATAGTGATACATATATGGATACAAACCTAACTCAAAATACTAATATTTGGAAAAAGATTCACTTTATTTGGATGAGTAATGAGGGAGTTATGGCCTCTACAAGATAGGTGTATAAATCTGTCTTCACTGGACAGATTGCACCATTTTTTTGTAAAATCCATTTAAGTGCCCAAATCAACTCCAAATTCAGTGTTTTTGGACTTTTTAGAAAGCTAACACTCTAAATTAACGTTTAGAAGAAAAAACCCCAAATTTGGACATGTGGTTTCTGAATTGTGCATGCTAGAAGTGAAGTCCATTTTCTGGACAGATTCTAAAATGAGGTAAATACTATTGTAAACCACAAAATAATGATCATTAGACATGGTTTTTGATTATAAACCATGTCTTCACTCCTCATTACATAACAAACTAACTTATGCATCATGGATTCATTGCAATCAAAATGCTCATCCAAATACATGCATGAACATAACACCAATTAAAATGACATTAACACTATTGCTAAGTTCTTAATCATGTGGAACTTGGGAAATTCCTTCATAAGAACCTTTTTATACTAACATTTCATTATGTTAACATAATCATAAATTCAATAATACCAATATTTTAGTGGTTTATGATACCAAAATTCCACATTTTCATCATAAACCCTAAACTTGATGATAAACAAGTTTTCTTTTGAAAAACAAGAATCAAAATCTCATTTTTGAATATATGAACATAAATTTGAAAGCTATTTTATCAACAAAACCTAATTTATACCACATTTTGGATGAATCTTTTGTTACTCAAACTCAAAATCCAAAATATGAAAACATGCGTAATAAGAATGTAGTTTTTGAGATTACCTTGAAGATTTGAGAAGAAAACTTGATTCTATCTTCAATTTGTTGTTGGATTCTTGATTGTATTTTGATTTTGAGTAAAAAAAAATTGAAATGGTGGTGGTGGTGGTGTGTTCTTCGGCCGAACAAGAGGGAGGAGGGAGAGAGGAGGTGAAAAGTTGAAATTGAAAATGGAAGTAAATCTTGTTTTTAATTTGTTTTTAATAATTAAAATAATTAAAATATAATACAATTAAGACAAGTGTCCTAGTGACTCATCATTATAAAAAAAAAATTAATTTAATATTATTAATTAAATTACTAGTCTAATTTATAAAATATCAGATATAATTGAGAACTGAAATACCCGATTCTCAATATTTGCTAAATAAAATGTCAAATTTGAAACTTTTGCAATGCAAGAGAAATTATTATACTGATTTTTATAGTTTAAGGATTTTGGACTTTTATTCCCTTATTTGGCATTTCTGGACAGTAACGGTCAGATGCGGAACTGTTCCGGGTTTTTAACGCAACTTCTAAATTTTTCGGGAAGCTTTTATCTTAAAGGCTTTTAATAAAAATTTAAATGTGACAAAACTTATAAATTAATCTGAGGGTGCTAACCTCAATATTCAGAATTTGACAGGTGTCACAAATTCTGACAATTCTAAAGTTATTCAAAATATGATTTCTCAAATTGATTTCATGGAAAAAGAATTTAATGTTTTAAAAGAAAAGCTTAGCCATGAACGACACTCAATGATGAATTTTAGAGATGAAAATGCATTGTTGAAAGTCGTGATTGAGGATAAGGAGAATGAGAAAAAATTGTTGAAAAAAGAAAAGGTTGATTTAACTGCAAAAATATCTGAGCTCCAAAGAATTTATTTAACTTGAATTCCGAAAAAGGTGAATATAAAATCATGTTTGAAGTTTGTTTTCAAGAAAGAAACGATGCTTACTGTAAAATTAAACAACTTGAGGATTTGAACTATAAAAGGGGTCAAACTGAACAGACTCTGAATCTTTTGACCAATAAACCCAAAGACATCAGGTTTTATAATCCTAAGATGGGTTTGGGTTTACCGAAAAATTATGTTTTGAAAAGGGCTCCTGAAAACCTGTATAATTTTGATAAAATCGGGCCAAACTCTCAAAAGATTCCAGATATCCGAGAAACATTTGTTAAGGATGAAACTCTGATATCTTAAACTCCAAAAAAGGAAAAAGAGATTGTAGTTGAGGAATTATCTGATGATTGTACTAATTCTCAAAATTCATGTTTTAAACCAGTTGGATTTAAATATGATGGTTTAAACACAAGCTATAAAATCCGAAAGCTTGAGTTTGTTGAGTTTGAATCATTATTTTCGACACCAAGTTCAACTGATGAATCATTATCTGAAGATAGGACTAACACTGAAACCAAATGTCAGTATGATGACTATGAGTCAGATTCTGAGACTTATGTTCAGAATATTATATCTGAATCTACTGTCTCCGATTCTAATAAGGATTGTAAGGTAGAGGAGTCTGCTTATGTTAAGGAATCTGAAAAGAAGTCTGAATTCATCAACAAAATGTCTGAAGAAATTTTTAATGAGTTGATGAATGCTTCAGATTCTTATCCTATTTTTGAGTCTAACAAAATTTCTGATTTGCAAAAAAAAGTTATCTGATCTGCAAAAGGTTCTTGAAGAAGTTGAAGATGAGAAATTTGATCTTCAATTTAAGCTTGAACAATCTTTAAATGAAAACCAAGAGCTTTGCAAAAAGATCATTGAGCTAGAAGATGCAAATTTTAAAAAGAATTTGTTAGATCAGAAAGGTTTTGAAAATTAAAAATGGAATGTTCGTTCCAACCCATAGTTTTTGACTTTTGGTAAACCCTCAGTTGTGTATTCTCAAAAGTTTGAAAAGTAGCAAAACATTTTCAAAGTCGGTGAAACTTCAGGCATTAAAACTGTTAATTCATTTTGTAAGATTTATGGTAACTCAAGTTCTTGTGGTGTTTCAAATGTGAATGGAAAGAAAGGTGGGAAGTGGAAGAGAAAGAATTCTGAATAGAAGGACAATCGAAGGCGATTGTAAAAAGAAATTTAATTGCAATCACTGTGGGCGATAGTGATTGTAAAACCAATAGTGATTGTAAAAACGATTGTATTTCCTTTGATGCAAATAAATGTCAATTTTGTTTGGATAAATGTACTTCTTTTGAAATCGAAGATATTGACATTGGCTCAAAAGAAATTAAAATGCAATCACTGTGGGCGAAATTCATTCTCTTTCAACTCCGCTCTTTCGAAGCCAAAGAATGCTAAATCTTTTCTCAAGCATAATCATTTTCCAAGGCCTCATCTCAACACATTCATGTTTTTAAGGCTAAAAAGAATTGATTTTCAAAATAAAATTATTTTAAAGATGTTGATGTTAAGTTTGTATGGAAATGGTTATCGAAGCCCATATATGAATGGAGAATCAAAGGTTCGGTAAATGATATTAACAAATTGCAACATGCTAACAAAAAAAAGACCTATCTGGATATGGGAACCTAAGGCAAAGTAATTGCTCTTTTGCAAGCCTGTCATTTGTGGTTCATTGATTCTGGATGCTCGAGACATATGATAGGGTTCAAACACTTATTGCATAATTATGTGGAACATCCTGCGGGAACAGTTGGTTTTGCGAATGATGCTATCAAAGGCTACGTCAGAGGTTACGGTATGCTTACCAATGGTACCGTTACCATCCAAAAATGTTGTATGTTGAAGGCTTAGACCATAATCTTTTCAGCACCAGTCAATTCTGTGATAGTCATTTTTCACGTAAGGTTTACGATTACTCATTGTCATATGGATGATGAAGATGGAACAGAGATTTTCAAAGGTAAAAGGTATGGAAATCTTTATGCTGTCAATTTTCCAACATTAACTGCTTCAAGATCTGTATGCTTAATTGCAAAAGCTTCAAAAGAAGAAAGTTGGATTTGGCACAAAAGATTATCTCATCAGAATTTCAAAGCCATAACAATGTAGCAAGCAAAGGTTTAGTCCGAGGTCTACCAGAGATGAGGTTTGAGAAAGATTCCATATGCCTAGCTTGTGAAATGGGTGAAATGAAACGAAGTTCACATAAAGCAAAAGTGGAATCTTCCTACAAATCACCACTAGAAATGATACATATGGACTTCTGTGGACAAATGATAATTCAATGAATCGATGGTAAGAAGTATATTTTAGTCATGATTGATGAATACTCGAGATACGCATGGCTTGAGTTCCAAAGAGCTAAATCAGACGTACTAGAGCTGATAATTGCATTTATAAAGAAGATTCAAGTTCTTCTGCAACTTCCAGTTCAAAATTTACGGAGGGACAATGGCACAAAATTAAAAAATGAGACCCTACATAATTTCTTACAGTTTGTTCAGATTTCTCATAACTTTTCAGCTGCTTGTACTCCTCAACAAAATGGAGCTGTAGAACAAAAGAATCGAAATTTGGTCGAAGCATCTAGGACTATGCTGGCATACTCAGGACTGCCACTGTATCTATGGGCTGAAGCGATTGCAACGGCTTGCTTTATAAAGAATCGGACGATCATCACAAAGCATTTATAGAAAACAGCTTATGAGATTATTAATAACCGCAAACCTAATGTGAATTTTTTTTTGTGTCTTTGGATGTAGGTGCTTCGTATTTAATGACCATGATCATCTAGGCAAATTTGACAAGAAAGACGATGAAGGATACTTTATGGGATATTCGTTGACGTCTAAAGCTTATCGGATATACAACAAAAGAACCAAGACTGTCATGGAGAGCATTAATGTGACCTTTGATGAGAGACTGACAACGACTTCTAAACATAGCAATTCAGGACTCAGACTTAAAGAAAAAGCTTCTACTCAAATCAGAGTGGAACCCACATTAAACTAGACTAAGTCTTCCAACCTTGATGCAAAATCTACTAATTCTGAGTTAGATTTATTATTCTTCCATGCGTTTATGGATATTTGTGCAGATTTTGACAAATCTAGCATATCCATTCCATCAACTTCAGTGGTCCCTGATACGAGTGTTAACATTTCTAGACCATCTGAACCTGCTACTACTTCTTCTAATTCTACAAGTCCTAATAACTCTGATCAAACTAATACTAATTTTGTCTCTACAAATTCAAACTCAGAAGCTGATCATATCAAGTACTGCATCAGTTATGCCAGAGTTACCAACATCAGAGTTACCCTCGGAAGAAGTTCCAACAGTGGTTTCTGAAATCGTACCTGCAATTACGGATGCTTACAATGATCAAAATAATCGTATTAATGTACAACCCTTGCCAAGTACAAATCGATGGACACGTGATCATCCCCTACATAATATCATCGGTGACATCGAAAGTGGAGTAAAGACAAGAGCTGCATCTGCTAATTTCTGCCTGTATTCAAGTTTCCTTAGTGCCATAGAGCCGAAGAAAGTCTCGCAAGCTTTACAAGATCCTGAATGGATTTTAGCTATGCAAGACAAGCTTTTACAGTTTGATCAAAACAAAGTTTGGCGGCTAATACCTAGACCAAAAGACAAATCTCTTATTGGAACTAAATGGGTTTTCAGATATAAGAAGGATGAAGCAGGAGTTGTAGTCAAAAACAAAGCAAGACTGGTAGCCAAAGGTTATTGTCAACAGGAAGGGATAGATTATGAGGAAACCTTTGCTCCAGTGGCGAGAATCGAGGCTATTCGCATATTTTTGGCCTATGTAGCCCACAAGAACTTCAAGGTGTATCAGATGGACATTAAGTCTGCTTTTCTGAATGGGATTCTACATGAAGAGGTCTATGTGAATCAA
Organism: Arctium minus; assembly: GCA_954870635.1. Classification (NCBI taxonomy): domain Eukaryota; kingdom Viridiplantae; phylum Streptophyta; class Magnoliopsida; order Asterales; family Asteraceae; genus Arctium; species Arctium minus. The sequence continues at coordinate 76,604,134 of OX941080.1, read as the reverse complement.
CCATAAGGCTTCATTGATCCTCAGTTTCCAGATCATGTCTATATTCTCGACAAGGCGCTTTTTGGTTTAAAACAAGCACCGAGAGCATGGTATGAAACTCTGACTGAATTCCTTTTAGCTTATGGCTTCAAGAAAGGTACAATAGATACCACTTTATTTCTAAAAAAACATGGTGATGACTTTATCTTAATTCAGATTTATGTTGAGATCTACAAACCCTAAATTTTGTAAAAAATTTCAAAAATTATGGACACTAGATTTAATATGAGTATGATGGGTGAGCTGAACTTTTTCCTTGGACTTCAAGTGAAACAGTCACCTGAAGGCATATTTATTAATAGTCTAAGTATGTCAAAGATATTTTGAAAACAGTTTAACATGGCTGATAGTTCTTCTATGAAAACTCCAATGGTAACTGGAACGCTTTTGGAAGCAGATTTATCTGGTAAGCCCGTCGACCAAGAGAACTACAGAATCATGATTGGATCTTTATTATATCTAACAGCTAGTAGACCCAATATCATGTTTGTGACGTGTTTCTATGCGCGATATCAACCAAATCTAAAGGAGTCACACCTTGCGACTGTGAAACGAATCCTAAGATATCTTAAAGGCACTCCCGAGTTAGGCCTTCGGTATCCAAAGGATTCGGGTTTTGATTTAACAACTTTTACTGATGCAGACCATATTGGTTGTAAGTTGGACCGAAATAGTACTTCTGGGTCATGTCAGTTTTTAGGCGATAAATTGGTTCGCTAGACATCTAAAAACAAAATTATGTCTCATCTTCGACAGCTGAAGCGGAATACGTTGCTGTGGTGAGTTGTTGTTCACAAGTGCTATGGATGATGACACAATTGAAGGATTTCAGCTATACGTACAATAGAGTGCCTATCTACTGTGACACAAAAAGCAAGATTGCTATTACAGCAAATCCGGTACAACATTCTAAGACCAAGCATATTAATGTTCGCTACAACTTCATAAAACACCATGTGGAAAAAGGTTCAATAGAGATTCACTTTGTACAGAGGGACAACCAACTTGCAGACCTTTTCACCAAGCCGTTGGATGAAAAGAGGTTTAAATTCCTGATCAGCAAGTTAGGTATGTTAAATATGTCTTCTTAAGTCTGTGAGATTTTCCTGCATGTGTCTAGCGGAGTTCATGTTATCTATGCTTAATTCGAGGGGGAGTTCATAAGGATGATTATACTTTATTATTACTGACGAATGCGGAATCATCTTAGATGATTACCAAAGTCTTTTATCTTTTTGTAGGTGATTGTTATTTTCAAGGGAGTTACTATTCTCATCGGAGAATATGTGACATTGGCTTCTAAATGCTGCAATTTAGAACCCGTACCTCAGAGATCAAGTTTGACTTCTAAACACAACAGTTTAGGACTCATACTTCTAAGATCAAAAGAGATTATGTACTCCTTTGCATAAAATGAGATGATCAACCTTCAAGAGGGAGTACTTCTTGTTCCTACTAATTAATACTGTGAATGCATATTTTCATGGGGAGTAAGACAAAAGGACTTATGAGTTTACTTCAATCCTAGTAATTCAGAACTCGTTTTAATGCTTATTGATTATGCAAATTTTAAGAGGGAGCTTATATTCTTTATATTTTCTACTGATATATTTTTTGATTATTCAAGAGGAGCTTATCTGAATATCATAACTGAAGAGGGAGATTAAAAGATAAATTGATTAATATTCTTTTTAGGAGGAGATAAAGAATCTATGATGATGATATTTTTGACTTTTTGCAAATATAAAGGGGGAGAATATTTGATTTTTTGTCAAGGCAGAGCTTACATGTTTATATTCATTTTGTTTTGTAGATATTGCTTACCTTGAGGGGGCGAAATTTTTTTTAAGGAGGAAATATTATTTTTAGGGGAGTTAAGAATCATACGCTGAATGTAAGTAATTCTAATTCTTACTCCTTACATGTTTGAAAGAAGAACGATTTTCAGATATGCAAAATATTTTCTAAATGTTCTAACCACTTCTTATTCTTATAAATATTTCATGAATTTAGAAGTGAGATTTTAAATGTTTTTCATATTCGAGCGTTAATGTCAACTGACCGTGTGTTCCCAAAAGATTAATACTTGTGTATTATATTTTCTATATACTGTCAAGTATTCACACACACCGGTTCAATATCTTTTATTGACTTTGTTATTACCATTTCTCTAAAATAAACATATTTCGATGGTAATACCCTCACTTGTTTTCAAAGTTGTTGAGCATCAATCATCATTTCAATATTTGTGCGTTCATTTCTAAATTGTTTATATTTGTTCATATAAACAAATATCAAGTTCTTTGATACCCCAACCATTTCATGCTTATATTTCATGATATTTGATCTGATAGATACATTGTCAGATTCTCAAAACATGCCTATTGTTTTCATTTCATTCATTCAATTTCCTTGTTTTGAGAGATCTTCAATGTTTAAATGCTCAAATTTCACTCATATTCTTGAAGAACATACATACATGTGACAATGTTATCATTTTGAGCTTTATTTGTTTAAGATAAATTGTTGAGCAACGTCATTTTATAGGACAAAATTTCATGGGATTCATGTGAGAGCTTAACAAAACTTCCATGGATTCACATTAACCTGTGTTTCCTACCCCATAAGTTATTATAGAATGATTGAGGGGTGATGGGTCATAACTCAAGGAGTGGGGGAGATAACTCAAAGGGTTGAGTTTTTCTCGATGTGATGAGGTCAAATGGAAAATATAGTTTGGTTAGGAGCGAGATAAATGATAAAAAGAAAGAGGGCGTGAGAACAGAGTTAAAATAATATCATAACTCTGCACCAACTACTTTCGAAGTCGGCCAGCCACATCTACTATTGTTTCACACTCTTTGGTGACCATCATTGAAATAGGCAGTGAGCCCATGCCAACTCTTGCTATAACCCTACCACCCACTCGATTCTTTGTTAACAAAGAAAGGTTTCATTTTCTTTTGGGACGCAACTTATATGCTATCTGGTCTTCATTTGGAGGATCTAGATATTGAAAAAGAAGGTAGTTTTCCCCACTTTCGAACCTCTTTCATGCACATTGAGTCATGTGTGCCCCAATCAATGTTCAATCAAGATGAACAACAAGATTTAAATTCCAAATGTCATATTATTGAAATCAAATCTCACGGATTACAAAATGCTCTCCAGATGAAATATTTCTCTCTCTACAAACGTACTACTCTCAAAGTTACTTGTCTAGGTACTTCAAGATTACAAGAAAACAAAAGCTTTTATACCTACATGTTTACAAAGAGAAAACTAAGAAAACTAACATTAGTTGACTTTGACTTTCCTTTATTATGCTTGACTTTAACTTTTTCTTTTAAGAGGCTTTGACTTTGATTCCCATTCTTCATGATCTTGGATCCAACATATTTATGCACTAACAATCTTCCTTTTTGATTCAAGATCATCTCCAAAAAGAATAAGCATTTAAACTCCCCCTTTGATTCAGAAACAATTAATCTCCCCCTTTGGATAAACAAAAGAGAATATAAGTAATCACGAACAATATTCCTCTTTCGTAGATCTTTGACCAATTCAACCTCCCACTTTAGCATCTTCATAAAGATAGGCATTTCATCTCCCCTTTCTTTGAACTGTGTTCAAACTTTCAGTAATCTCCTCCAAAGTCTGTGAGTATATTCTTCCAGAATCTATAACAATCTTCCCCAAGGTAATAAAAACTCTTTCAGACTTCAGAAAAGAGATTATCTTCAGATTTAGTGCACTTTGCTTCAGCAAATAATTGTCAAAGAAAATTTCAACAAATCTTCAACAAACTTACTGAACATTTGAACTTTCTCTTTCTTTATGAACATTCTCTCCATTATTCATAAATATAACCTACAAATCTGTCATCTCCTGATCACTGTCTCCCCTGAATTTTCACAGTCTGTTCTTTAGACATCGTTTGTTAAAATTGATTCTCCCATAACTTCTTATCCATTTCTTGACCTTGTCATTTCTTGAATACATTTCTCCCCCATATTCCAAACATGTAACTTCCTCAAATTCAAACATTTCTTGACCATCTCCCCCTTTTTGATGATGCAACATAGAAATCATCAAAACTTCTTCAAGAAATGTCATGATACTTTTTCTGATTTCTGACCCACTAATCTTTCTAAATTGAGCATGTGAACCATCCATCAAGGCATAATGTATTCATCCGAATCTTTTCAAATTCAGACAAATAAGAATGTAACCCTGAATCAACAAATGAATCAAAGCAGGACGAAGCCACTTAGTACAATGAATGTAGTGTACAAGGAGTTTTAATGATGATCACTCTGCAGGTCTTCCATTCAATCATCGAATAACACAAGGTAATTCTATGAACGTTCCGATAGAAAAACAAATTTCCTGTGTGTACGTGCTTGTGTATGAAAGAATTTTAACATGAATGTTTACAAGGCTCAACATGTGTAAACCATTAAGACAACAATAGTAATACACGGACTCAATTATGCATGATCGAAGTGCGAAGGTGGGGCAACGTTCCTTCTTTTTCAATATCCACATCTTCCGAATGAAGACGAGATAGATTATGTGTTGCGTCCCCAAGAAAATTTGAAACATCACTTTGTTAAGAAAGAAATGAGTAGCTGGTGGTGTTAAGTCAAGAGTTGGCATGGGCTAGTGCCTGTTTCAATGAAGTTCACGAAATAATTGTGAAACAACAGTAATGTGGCTACCCGGCTTAGAAAAAGTTTTGGTGGAGAGTTCCGATATTCTTTTAACTCTATTCTCACACCCTCTTCCTTTTTAATATTTAAGCTCACTTCTAACCAAGCTCTCGTTTACATTTAACCTCATCACACACCCACACTCAGATATTTACCCTCGCCTCTCGATCACTCGCAGATAACTTCATGGGTAGGAAACACTAGTTATCGTGAATCCATAGAAGTTATTTTAAAATCTCACACAATTATCCCATGTATTTTTTCCTAGAAGCAAAAAATACTGCTCAATTGGTTTAACTATAACAGTTAAATCACAATATGAAATAAATGTCAGATATTTGTATGCTGAATAAGATAATCATGAAAATTTGAGCATTTTAAACATGAAAGATTCTCTCAAAACAAGTATATTTGAATGAATGAAATAAACACAAAAGACTTGTTTGAGAATCTGACAATGTATGGAAAAGATCAAAATTCAATGATTTATCATTAAAAGCTTAGGTCATGAAATAATTGGAATGTGTCTATATGAACAAATATAGACATTCTTGAAAGAAACACTTTGAATGAATCAACGCTTAACAAACTCTGAATTTCAAACGGGGTGTCTTACCAACGAATTTTTTTTTTTCAATTTGAGACATGGTAAGAACATAGTCAATAAAGTACTAAACCGGTGTGTATGAATACTTGACAGTATATGGAAAAGATAATACACAAGTATTTATCTTTGAAAACACACAGTTAGTTAACAATAAAAGCTCATGTAAAAAAAACATTTAAAATCACACATCTTAATTCATGAAATTTGTTTTGAAAATAAGAAGTGGTTTGAACATTTAAAAACACGTTTTCATGTCTGAAAGTTGTCCATCTTTCAAACGCATATGAAATTAAGATTAGAATATTCCTTACGCTCAACATTAATCTCATAAAGTAAGCTCCAAAGTCATGATTTATATGATTATGTAAGCCCCCCCTTAAAATCTGCATGTAGTCAAAAAGTCTTCAAAGCAACAAAGTCTTATTGAAACAAAAACATTTATTGAAAAATTAAAGACAAAAGCAGTAAAACGTTTTAAGAACGAGTTCTAATCAGATGTAATCATAAGTCAATGTCCTTACTCCCCCTGAACTTATGCATCACAATATATGTTAGTGAAAAACATATGCAACAAATTCTATAACTTCCCATATAATGTATATCATCTAAAATTTGTATCACACTCCCCCTGAAACCATGAGCAGAACCTTTCAGATTAAAAATAAAGAAATGAAGAAAACTAACAAAAATAAAATGTACTAGGTAACTACAGATTATGTCTTGAGGTTTAACATGTCAAGTTTCGAAATGAGAAAATTAAATCTCTTTTCGTCTAACGGCTTGGTAAACAAATCAGCAAGTTGATAATCTGTGTTTACAAAGTAAAGTTCAATTGTATCTTTTTTAACATTATCTTTGATAAAACGATAACGCACATCGATATGTTTGGTCTTTGTGCGTTGAACATGATTAGTTGATATGGCTATGGCGCTCTTCGAATCACAATATATAGTAATTTTGTTGAACTGGAATCCATAGTCTCGAAGTTGTGAGCTCATCCACCAAACTTGAGAGCAACAACTCGCAGCAACTACATACTCTGCTTCAGCAGTTGAAGTATAGTTGTTTCTTTGATGCCCAACTTAGAGCTTGTCTCCAAGAAATTGAATATGACCCGATGTGTTTTTCCTGTCTAACATACAACTTGCATGATTTGCGTCTGAATACGCTATTAGCTCAAAACCTGTATCTTTAGGATACCACAAACCAAGATCTACAGTTCCCTTCAGATATCTAAATATTATCTTTACGGCCGACATATGGGATTCTTTAGGCAAAGCTTGATATCTAGCACATAAGCATGTAGATAATATAATATCCGGTCTACTCGCTGTTAAGTACATTAAAGAACCTATCATTCCTCTGTAAGTCCTAAAATCAACAGCTTTTCCCGAAAGATCAACTCCGATTTTAGTACTTGTACCATCGGGGTAGAAAGAGGAGTACAATTTGACATATTAAATTTCTTTAAAATGTCAGCAATATACTTTGATTGATTTATAAAAATCCTCGTGGAAAATTGTTTAACTTGTAATCCGGAAAAGAAGTTCATCTATCCTTTCATACTCATTTGAAAACGTGACACCATGAGTGCAGAAAAATTCTTACAGTACTTCGGATTAGTTGAACCAAATATTATATCGTCCACATATATTTGAATTAAAATGATATCATCTTTCTCCCTTTTTATGAATAAGGTGGTATCGATATTACCTATAGAAAATCCAGACTTGACAAGGAATTTGGATAACACATCATACTAGGCTCGAGGGGCTTGTTTGAGTCCGTAAAGTGCTTTGTCTATAATATAGACATGATCTGGTTTGTCCTCACTTATGAATTCTTCAGGTTGAGAAATGTACACCTCTTCTTTTAACAATCCATTCAGAAAGGTTGTCTTGACATCCATCTGATAAACCGTAAAGTTCTTATGTGCAGCATAGGCTAGGAACATTCTAATTGCCTCAATACGTGCAACGGGTGCATACGTCTCATAATAATCAATGTCTTCCTCTTGTTTGTATCCCTTGACTATAAGTCTTTCTTTATTTCGAATTACAACACCATCCTCATCCTTTTTATTTTTGAATACCCACTTGGAGCCAATGATTGTCTTTCCTTCACGTCGAGGCACCAATCGCCAGACTTTAAGTGCTTCAAATTGGTTGAGCTCTTCTTGCATGGCTGTAATCCAATCTGGATCCCAAAGAGCTTCTGAAACTTTTCTCGGTTCTATTTTGCTAATGAATGTATCATACAAACATTCAATTGCTGTTTCAGAACTAGTTTGCACCAGTTTTGAAGGATCTCTAATAATTTGATGTACCAGGTGCTCTTTGGTCCACTTATATACATGAGGGAGTGGATTCAATGTAGACTGATCATGTTGATCATCTAAGTATCCAGTATGTTCTTCTTGTTGGGGTTCAGTTGAAGTAACTGGTGCAGAAGTTTCAGTGCATTGGACATTTGATGTCTGTTGGATAGGCATGACTATACATCCAACTGAATGTGTAAATTCTGGCTCAGCAGTTTCATTTGCAACTTCAACTGATTGGGAAGGTGTTTGAACTGGAGTTTTTTTATTGAATCGGAGAATTTGATTTAGTTGGTACATCTGAAGTGATTGAATGATGATTGCTTGAATCTTCTGATATGTCAATCACAACAGGTTTAGTCACTTTTGAACCAAGAAACTCATCATAAAAATGTTCAAACAATAAATCGAATTATGCTAAATGAGACGTAGACGTTGACGCTTTATCAGAATTAGAAATATTAACCGCAGGTACTGGACTGATGTGTCCAGAAGCTAATACTCCTGTTATCACGGGTTCTGAACTGATTTGATCAGAAGCCATTTCTTCATCAAATGTGACATTGACACTCTCAACCACAATCTTTGATTTCTTTAGATAAACTATGTATGTCGCATATGTTTGAGAATATCCAATGAAAATACCTTCATCAACCTTGGGACTAAACTTGTTCAAGCCTTCCTTGTCGTTGAGTATATAACACCTGCATCCAAAAATATGAAAATGTTTAATGCTTGGTGTTCTGTTGTTAATAAAAGCATATGGCATTTTACCAAACCGAGGATGGATGATTGATTTGTTTTGAGTATAATATGCAGTAGATACAGATTCTGCCTACAAGAATAAGGGTAAGTCTGGCTGACTGAGCATTGTGCGTGCAACCTCAACTAACGTTCTGTTACATCTTTCAACTACCCCATTCTGTTCTGGCGTTCTGGCAGCAGAAAACTAATGAGTTATCCCGACCGATTCGAGATAATCTTCAACTATTTTTTTCTTGAATTATGTGTCATTATCAGTTAGAAGTAGCTTAACTGTCTTCTGCAAGTTCACTTGAACGGTCTTTAGGAATGAGATAATGACATCGGGCGTCTCATCTTTCGATCTTAGAAATTTGACCCAAGTGTATCTTGAATAATCATCTACAATCACCAAGACGTATTTCTTTCCGTTTATGCATTGCGTTCGCATTGGACCACAAAGATCCATATGCAACAACTCTAAAGTAGTACTTATGATTGGTTCAGGATTAGGCTTATGTGAGGCTCTTTTCATCTTACCTTTCTTACACGCGTCACACAGATGTTCCTTTTCGTATTTTAGCTCTGGAAGTCCTCTTACCAAATTTCCAATCACCAACTTGTTAACGTATCTGAAGTTGAGATGAGATAGCCTTCTATGCCATAACCAGCTTTGTTGCATAGAGGCTTTAGAAAGTAGACACACAACATTATGAGTCTTGATATTTGACAAATTGATCGTGTAGAGGTTTGACTTTTGAGTCCCGACCAAGAATTCTTTTCCATCTTCAGTTCTAACACAACACCTCTTGGTTTTGATGTTGACCTCTAAATCCTTGTCAAAGAACTGACCAATGTTGAACAGATCATGTCCTAATCCTTCAACATAACTCACCTTCTTTATCATTAAGTTTTCTTGCACGACATCTACATATCCCAAGATTGGCGAAAACTGATCATTTCCAAATCTTACGTTGCCGCAGAATTTCTATGTATAATTAGATAAAATATCTTTCTGCCCTATCATATGCTTGGAACAGCCTGAACCCAAGTACCACATATGATGGGTCTGCACAACAGGAATCAGACAACAACAGGTTTAGTTACCCATTTATAGATGGGTCCTTTCGTGTTATCACAAGATTTTGGCACCTATTTGAATTTGGGTCCTCTTTGTTTTTTAAAATAATTAGAATGATGTATATAATAAGTACCAAACCAACAATCAGAATATTGTCGATTCATAAAATCATTTCGACCATATGCGGAAAACTGAATAGTAGACGGAGAAAATTGGATCAATTGCTTTATTTAGTAAGTCTTGTAAGGAGTTACAAGTTTTATTTTATGAAAAGCAACTTGACCAATTACATCCGGAAAATTATCAGAAATCCTATTACATTTTGAATCAGAAAACGATTTTGTAGTCTCTTCAATCTTCGTTTTTGGTCTCCATTCCAATCTCGCTTCAGACTTTTTCCATTCCAATTCTAAAACACAAGATTTAGCTTTGTTAGAAACATGAGATTTAAGAGTCTGAGTTTTCATGTGCTTACTTGTATTGGTCCGTTTTTGTGTGCGTCTTTTCTTTTGTTTCTTACCTTTAGAATTATAGGTACTTACAGGAACTTAATCATCAACCTAAGTTGATGTTTCTCCTTTTTCAAAAATACTAGGTAAAGCAACATTATTGATCACAAAAGAAGTATGATCTGGAAGTTTAGCATTGAAATCAAATTTATCAACACTTTCATCCAAACAACCATCAGAATTGAAAAAGTCATTTTCAACTACAAACAAGTCATCAACATCATCATAAAACTGTTGTGCCTTGGAAGAATTTGAAAAATTAAAATCATTTGTATTTTTAGAACACTTCTTTTGATAAGACATTTTAGCACAATCTGAAGATTTAGGATTAGTAAAAACATTTCCCATGAAAAGTTTACAAGATGATGCATCTGAATCAATGGAGTTGTTTTCACAAACTCTTTCTGATTCGGATTTATCAGTTGTAACTTCATATGTGAAACTAGTGTTCATCATGATAGTAAAAAACACAATCTTCTCAAGATTAACCAAAATTCTTTCTTCCGCTAAGATGTTTTCAAACTCAGAAATTTTGCTTTCCAAGACGAGTGGAGGAACATATATCTTTGTTTTAACAGGTTTTGCCTTCATCTCCTCAGTAGAATAGCTTTAGAAATAAACATTTGACAAAAAATTTGGTTGCTCAGAAATATAACTATCATTCAGCTTTTTATAACAACATGGTAGTTGCATTTTTGTTGTGTTCTTTATGTTCTCATCTTCCTTAGCCTCAACCTCATCAGATGACTTTGTAACAAATTTGGGTTTCAAATGAGAATTTTTGTCAGCCAATTGTAAGAAATTAAAATTATATAATTTTGGTTGCTTTCGAATAGCTTTCTTCAAATAATATGGGTTATCATAACCAATACCCTAAATATCTTTGGAATCAGTAACTTCCTTTGGTTTGTTTAGATAAATGGTTTGATCCGTTTGACCTCGAGCATAAATCTTGGCTTCCAAACCATTAATCTTTTTCTGCAAATTTTTATTATCAATCTGCAAATTGTGAAATGTTAAAATATACTTTTGTTTCTCACGATCAGAATTATTAAGCTCATAAATTGTTTCAGAAATTTGAGTTTCAAAACAAGCTTTTTGTTTTTTAAAAACAGTAGCAGATTTGTTCAAAGATTCAATCAAGTTCTTGTTCCCAGCAATTTCCTTGTTGAGATCAAAAATTGTTTGACGCTTTTTTGCAACTCTGGTTTTCTCCTTTTTGAGCTTAGCTTGTATTTCCTAAAGCTCAATCATCATGGTTTCCATTTTTTTTAAAATCAGATTCAGTAAAATTATTTACCTCTTCGGAAGTCTCATCATCAGATTCATCATATTTGACCTCCTTGCCCATTAAGCACTTGTGAGCAGTTAGTTCTCCTTCACTCTCAGTTTCCTAATAATCAAGCCAATGGTCATCCTCTGCCATCAATGCTTTGCCAGCCTCTTTTTGCTTGGCCGGAAGCATCTTGTTCTTGTAGTAATCAGAATTTCTGACTTTTGGCTTCCGACAATCCTTAGCAAAGTGACCTATTTTGCCAAAGTTGTAGCATTTCACTGGTTCCTCAGCTTTCTTCTCACCATACTGATTCACATACTTTCTCTCTTCTAACTTCCTCTCCTCAAATTTCCTTCCATCAGACTTCCTTTCATCATATCTCTTTCCTTCAATTCGTTCCTTGTGTTCATAGTTCCTTGAACTCGATGAATATCTTTGACTGTTTGAACCCGACTTCTTATAAAATTTCTTGTAGAAGGCTCGGGTAAGCAACAACATAGCTTGCTTAAGATTCTCTCCATCATCAAAATCAAAAGTATCACTATCAGAACTGGATACCACTATCTTCTTTTTCTTCTTCTTGTCCTTCTTCTCTTTCTCTTTCTTTTTGTCCACCACAAGAGCAACAGGGTCAGCTACCGGTTTTTCACTTTTCCTTTTCTCTTCTCTATCCTCCTCATTCTGACGAAGTATTTCATAGACTTTATGTAGAGGGATTTCACTGAGATCTTTCATCTGTTTCATTATTCTTGTATGCTTTTCCACTCAGGTTGAAACACGCTCAGAAACTTCACATTGTTTTCAAGATGCTTCTTTTTCACTTTGTTCTTTGCTAGTTCATTCAACAAAGAAACAAACCTCTCATATGTCTCTTCCAAGCTTTCACCAGATTTGGCTTTGAACTCTTCATAATTATTGATACAGTTGGCTACGTTCATCTGATTACCAACTTTTGAGCCCATCATCATCTTTTGCAACTGATCCCACGTTTTCTTCACAGTAGCCTTGTAACTATCAATCTTGATGTAGATCTCATTTCGTATACTCTGTAAAAGTAGATATATAGCCTGTTTGTCTGCCTTGTACCTTTCTTTCTCTTCTTCAGAATATTGAGAGAAGTCCACTAGAACCCTCTTTGTCCTTTGTTCTCTTGGTTGATTTCCATCTCTACTGTCAGATGATTCATCATCAGGAATTTCCATAGTGAGAGGAATCATTGGACTTTCCTCAACAGACATCTTAATGTTGTCACCATTTGCATGTCTGGTAATGAAATCTAGAAATCTTTCTATCCATTGCTCATAGTCTCCTTTGAAAGGTGGTTTGACATCAGTTCCTATAGCAAGAGCATCCTTTGAAGTCATCTTAAAACTTGCACTGATCTTTAAACATAGAAACAGAAATTTTCAAAAAAATTCTAAAAATAGCCAAAAATTGACTAAGTACAGAAGTCGCAGACCTCATAGAACTACTTGTCGCTAAACTATAAGAACCCACTTGTCGCAAACAATTACACCAAAGGAGTGAGGAACTCGCAGAATGAAGCTTGCGAGTTCTGAGCTTGTCGCAGGCTAAAGCTTGCGAGTTCTTGCCTTAGAAAAATTTCAACCAACAAAGGATCAAGAAGCTTGCGAGTTCATCAGAATTCGTACACAATAGTCATCGAGTTCTTCATATAAGAATCTTGCGAGTTCTCTGAATCTAGCGAGTTCTTCAATATTACGAGTCTGTAATCACTAATTAGGCCCTAACTCCACCAAATCTAAGAATTTGAGCACCAATTTTTGCAGATTTCTTCTGGATCACACTCTAAACAACTTTGTAGTTCATGATTTCAACAAACAAACACTTAAAAACAAAATTCGATCGATACACAGACTATCCAAACTTTCAAACAAAAAGTTACAAAAATCCAAAATTCACACAGATTTGATGTGAATTGGACTATGCTAAACAAACAAAACTTGTTCTAGAACTAAAACTGAGTACGATGCAACTAAATTCGGATAAAAAACATCAAGAATATATCAACTTCGAATCTTGACAGTCAACAATGCGAGTTCTTGAAAAATTCGACAAACAATCAAGATTCTTGATCCATTTCTGATTCTATGCTTCCTTTGATACCAATTGTGTGCCCCAATCAACGTGTAATCAAGATGAACAACAAGATTTTAATTCCAAATGTCATATTATTGAAATCAAATCTCACGGATTACAAAATGCTCTCCAAATGAAATATTTCTCTCTTTACAAATGTACTACTCTCAAAGTTACTTGTCTAGGTACTACAAGATTACAAGAAAACAAAATATTTTATACCTACATGTTTAGAAAGACAAAACTAACAAACTAACACTAGTTGTCTTTGACTTTCCTTTATTATGTTTGACTCTGACTTTTGCTTTTAAGAGGCTTTGACTTTGATTTCCATTCTTCATGATCTTGGATCCAACATATTTATGCACTAACAAGTTCATGGAAAACTTGTTGTTGTCTCAACAGTTTACACATTTTGAGCCTGATAAAGCTTAAGTATCTTCAATCATTCTTACACTTGCACATGCACACAAGGAATAAGTTTTCTTGTCATAACGTTTATAGAAATTTCCTTCGTGTTTTTTCGATGATTGAATGGAATCCCTAGGGGAGTGAACATCAAAGAGTTCCTTTGCAAAAGTACATTTGTTGTACAAAGTGGCTTCGTGCTACTTACAGGCATGCTAACTGTTTTATATATTGAATCAGGGTTACAATGTTTATTTTGTCTGAATTTGAAAAGATTCAGATGAATACAAATATGAATTGACGGTTGTTCAGATCAAATGGAGATACCATATTCCTTGCAGGATATTGTCATTATACATCATGAAGAGTTTACTTAATTATCTCGATATATATGGGGGAGGTTGTTATCAAAGAGAGTGTTCACATTGAAAAACGTTTTGATGGTTCTGATGTCTCATAATTCATCAAAAAGGGGACAATTTTTTAGTGTTTCAAAGTCAGATATCTAGAAGAAGTTTCTGAAGCACTTATCCAAAAGGGAGAAGTTACAAATTTTCAAATTTTTGGGGAGAAGATTTCAAAGCAAAGTTAGATGATTAGAAGGTGTTTCTAAAGATGTTTGTGAAGAATAATGTTTTGATCCAAAGGAAGAGATAAAGAATTGTTTCAAGTGTTGAAGAGTCAATGTTTGTAAAGAAAGATATAGCAACTTTGTTGAGAATAAATCCAAAGGGGGAGAAATCACTAGTACAAAAAAGGTCTTTAGTGACGGTTAAAAACCGTCACCATAGGTATACGGTAACGGTTTTCGTGGACATAAAAATCGTTACCTTACTTGCCGTCACTTTTGATACACTTTTGGTTACGTTTAAAAAACGTTACGAAATCACATAAAAAACGTTACAATAACTTAAAAACCGTTACTTTAGGTATATAAAAAATTAATGTTTTACCTTAAACCGTCACCGTAGCATGTCATATAGTGACGTTATATTTTCAAAACCGTCATAATAGCATGATATATAGTGACATTTCTTTATCAAAACCGTCACCATAGCATAACATAGAGTGACATTTATAAGTCAAAATCGTCACTGTAGTATGACATACAGTGACATTTATTTGTTAAAATTGTCACGGTAGCATGACAAACAGTGACGTTTAATTTTTATAACCGTCACCATAGCATGACATATGGTGACATTTATTATTCAAAATTGTCACTATAATATGACATACGGTGACGTTTATTATTCAAAACCATCATTGTAACATGACATACGGTGTCGTTTATTTTTCAAAATCGTCACCGTATAATGATATACAGCGACGTTTATTAGTTAAACCTGTCACTTAAGCATGATATACACTGACATTTATTTATCAAAACTGTCATTGTACCATGACATACGGTGATGTTTATTTAACAAAAATGTCACTGTAGCATGACATATAGTGACGTTTTTTTTAAAACCGTCAACTTTTCATGACATGGTGACGTTAATTTTTTTAAAAACCGTCATTGTAGAATATCATATGATGACGTTTATTTTCCAAAACCGTCATTGTAGAAGTTCATATGGTGATGTTTATTTGTTAAAACCATCATTGTATCAAGACATACGGTGACATTTATTTTTCAAAATCATCATCGTAGACTGACAGATGGTGATGTTTATTTGTTAACACCATTATTGTAGCATAATATATGGAGACGTTTATTTTTTAGAATCGTCACTATAACATTACATACAGCGACGTTTAATTTTCAAAACCATCTTTATAGTATGAATACAAGAACGTTAATTATTCAAAATTGTCACCGTAGAATGACATATTGTGACGTTTATTTTTCAAAATCGTCATCATATAACGACATATGATGATGTTTGTTTTTCAAAATCGTCAAGATAGCATGTCACACAATGACGTTTATTTTTTAAAACCGTCACCGTAAAATGACATACAGTCATGTTTATTTTTCAAAACCGTCACTGTAACTTAACATACGGTCACTTTTAGTTTTCAAAACATCACTAAAGAATGACATGCAATAACGTCTATTTTTCAAACCGTCACCATAGTAGACATAAAATGAGGTTTATTTTTCAAAACCGTCGCAGTAACAAGACATGGTGATGTTAAATCATCAAAACCGTTGGCATAAGCTATCTTTTAATGACGGTTTTAATCATTTTAGGGTATAATGAATATAAATTTAAAAACTCAAAATTTGAATCAAACGATTAACAAGACATATAAGAATATTGAAATAATAATATACATTATATAACTAATGTATGAGAACAACAACAACAACAAAAAGTACTAATTATCTTAAATAGATGTTTTCTTATTTAACCTATAATCCTCGTTTGCCTAGATCTCTTCATCACCTCGAATGTTTTTTTCGCTTCGTATGTTTTTACTTCACGCAATTATTTTTACAAGTTTGTGGTACCTGCAAAAAGATAAATCCCGTTAGATTGGAAAACTACAATCGGTGAATACAACAAATCACTAAAAATTGATAGAATTTTAACATACTATCAATGAAAACATAAGACAAAACAAGTTCAAACTTATAAGAGCATCTCCAAGGCATATGTTATATAATTTTTTTTATCTAAAATAGAGTATCAAAGGTCAAAATCTAAAAAGAAACTTCCACCTTCAATAGTTATTCTATTTTAGAGATTGTAGCATTGATTATATTATTAAAATAATCAATACATTTATCAAATACTATCTCCCTCCTAAACATATTGCTTCAGTGTTATTGGTGAAAAGAATAAAATATTACATCTCTTTCTTAAATAGTGGGTTTTAGAGATTTCTCTAGATTTGGGGATTTTATCTTCTCACTCCTTTTTTTTCTATTTTAGCATACAAGATAGCATAGTTATTGGAGCAAAAAAGTTGTTAAAATCTCACTTTTCCCCATTATGACATAGTTGTTGGAGATGCTCTAAACATCTAATCCAAAACTATAGGGAAGATCAATGATTTGTGCGTAACAATCCCAGTAAATTGGTTCTAAAAGTCAATCACCCAAAATTTGAGACCGACAAGTTATAGAATGAGGAACGATATGCAAAACAAGTTACATACTTTGTACCTAATATAGTGCCCCTAGTCCATGATTGCAAAAATATAATTATAGCTGAATTGGAGAAATATCTATCGATCTATATTTAAGAATTGACAATCTTAAGGGTCCCAACAGGACAGTCCGAGCTCTTTAACGGGTCCGGTGACCGGTCTAAGCTCTTTAACTGGTCCGGTTTTTATAAGACGATAAAAATGTTTAAAAGTCGCAACGACAAAATTGGTTTTATACGATGTCAAAAATATTCAATTGTCCCATTTGGTTACTTTCTAAGACTTAAGTTTATAGGATCAAACAATATAATGTTCCATCTCAAAAGTGTCCTATAAGCCTATTGTAACACTTTTAGATAAGACTATAAAATTAAGTCAAATAACGTGATCTACGTAAAACAAAACCTGCAAAATTTTCTATTTTCATAGAAGTGTAAACAAATTAAAAGATTGAAGAATATAAACTTACCGGCCTGAGCAAGAGGAAGCTTGGCTGCTGGGTTTATTAGAGTTCACCACCCACGTAATTTCTTGCCTCCACGACCCACAGCCGGCAACAACCGCAGGCAGAGATCAACCTGGTTTGGTGTTGCCTATTTTCAACACAACAGATCAACAGTGAATCTTTTATTCGCCCATATCAAGCTGCGACATTTAGCTATTAAACAAAACTCTCATCTACCTTGAAGAGCTTAGCAACGAGGTTCGAATCCTGCTTCTCATACTCGTTTGTCATAGATTTCAGATTTGGCTATTTGTGTTAAATTTCTTATAACTTTTTGTGTTAATTTTCTTTGATTACACCACATGTGTTTGATGTTTGTGTAATGCTTCATTGTTTTATGAAAAACACAAGTGTTTGACATGCAATTTGTCTAACATGCCATATGTAATTATGTATCTATGTAAGATGTATCAATGGATACAAGTGTAGGTCAATGCATTATGTGTGCACTAATGTACATGTGCATGTATAACAGCTTTCGTCATGAGTTCCATGAGAGCAGACAACCAACTATTTAGCAACATGCATACTAAAATTTTGCAGACAATCTTTGGCTAAAGAATAGATGGTCTCTACGGTTAACTTTAGCTTGTACTTGCATGATGTCATAATCTTGTAGACAATTGACTAACTCGTATACTCAACCATGGTTTTTAGTGAAAACTACCACTAAATTGTGAATTATCACAGTTCCATGCATGGTTGAAATGGTGGAGAATCTACTCTTCTAGTTTGGATAATTGTATATTACTTCTTCTCTTCTAAATTGTGTTCCCACTTCCGCCATCATGAAAATACCACTTATATAATTGATGACTACTTAATCATATATATCTGTAAAAGTTGTCACTCTTTTGAAAGGATCTCTATTTACCATAACGCAGTTTTACCATCATGAAACTACCACTAAAGTAATTAAGTACTGCTTAGGCATAGACATATAGTCATTTATAATCTATATAAGATATAAGTCTTTTTAAAACATATCTATTTACCAAAAAGTGTTATTAAACTTGCATAAAGTCATTCCCTACAGATTACAGAAGAATATAAGAATCCCCAGACTGCAAGGGAACATACAAACCGAATGGTAGAAGTATAGGTTGTCGAGTGGAGCATTGTCCACAATTCTCATAATAGCTGAGTTAAAGATTTTGGTTGCCAATAGATTTTAATCGTAAGTCATGCATCTAAATTTATGTCAAAATGCTAGAACCAATGCACTCCATAATGCTTTTGATGATTACTGTCTTGCTAACAAAAAGTATATTACCCATACAAATATAATATGGGTGACTCATCTGTTCTTGCTTCAATACACCAAAAAGGAGATGAATCATTCAACGTCCATAGTCGACTATATATTTCCTGTTGTAAAGAACTCCCTCGCTCCATCTAGAAAAGCACTACTTTGTCTTTGAACGTCAAACAGGCAAATTTTCAACACTTGCTGATTACACTATGCTTTATAACAAGTATCACAGACAGAAGATCGAACAATAATGGCATATAATTCAATTTATAATAACCTTTTATATTTTAGCTTTTGTGTTTGCATTTTTGTCCATTGTCCAGAAACACATGGAGAATATTGTTCTTTGAAAATATCCAATCGAACATTTATACTAGAATGTTAAACTAGTTTTATTTTAAGCAGAAGGTGAGTTGCTCTTGGAGATGGAAATGTGAGAGTACATGTTTATATATATATATACCTTATTTAATATACAAAATCATGGATGTAAATTGCAGGTCTCATGTTCAACTACATCTGATGAAACAACTACATAATGTGCAATACATTAAAACAATAGACATTCATTCAGATGCAATCCCTTTCTTCAGTCATGGTTGTCACAAGGTACAAGTTTCTAACTCCAGTTATGTCATTATATGAGGTAGAAGACAATATTCCCTTCTCATTTAACAACTTTAAAGACACGGGAAGTCCACAAAACCTTTCTTTCTAAAAGCATTTACCATAATCATGAAAACTTCAGAATTTTTTTTTGTATTTTGGCTCTGTTTTCATGGTGTTAGTGTGGAGATTCGCAATACTGGTACATATTGGTCAAAATATCTAAAAAGAATTGGTCACATTGGTTAATTATTACCGGTCTTATTGTATTACATTGCTTCACATGCAGCCCCATACTACACCCACGCCTTCGTACGACCATTGTCCCGCTGCAACTTCTATCCCACAAACACAACCCTAAGGCTGTTGCTTTGCTGTTGCCATGGTGCAACTTCTAAGTGAGTCACTTCATTCGTTTTAATTGAGTAGTCTCATTATTTTTTTTACTCTTTGCTTACAAGAATATCTTATATCCCGCTGCATTGTGCGGGTAGATAACTAGTGTATTTAACCTACACGATGTCTTGATTTGGGTAAGGAACCCAAGATGATTACTTTCGGAGAGTAAGCAAAGAAAATTGCCCCGCTCTACATCTCTGAATATTTAGATCTAGGTCTAAACATATGTTTGGAGCATGCACCAATAGAATTGATAGTTTCAGTTTTATACTTGCAGTTTAGGATCATTTGAATCAAAAAGAAACTTGGCTTTGTTGATGACAAATTGACAATGTTGAAATCTATCGGATTGATGATTGTTAGCTTAATATAACGTCAATGTTGAACTTCTTGATCTATTTAGAACTGTTGCCCCAAAATGGCTTTATGAATTATGAACACTTAACTGTAGTTAAGTCCTCCAATTTACTATCGCGGTTTTGATGGCAGGAGGATTGTTAAGCTAAAAGGGTGAGGATTGCAGAACTTTAGATTTTGAAGATGATAAGTTATGGGTGGAGAGCAGACTGAAGTTATTGTGTGGAGACCAGACTTCAGTGTCACCAATACTTGGGTCACAACCAAAATCAAGCATGTCAGATCTTTGCCAACTCTATACAACATTTTTTTTGGCTGTTTCTTAACTTTTTGGCAAGAAAGTCCCAAGTGGCTTGAAATGTCCTCACATATATAATAAGTATACGTGTTATTTTTTGATATTGTTATCAAATTTTCGGTGGCTTCAATGTTCTCTCAAATCCCATTAACTTATTTTAAGTCATATATGCTTATGTGTTTCTTTTTTACTTCACGTGAAACTAATTATGTTTATTGTCTTTTTCTCCCACCAAACACTAAAAACTGCTTATCAGCCGTGAAAAAACGAAATAAGTCAATAAGCTCTTTAAATAAACAATCCCTGAGGTGACATTTGGTTTACAAAATAGAATTTGATGCAATTGGAATCCAGTGAAAGAATTTGACTTTGAAGGAATTGTAATGAAATTTGATGGAATTTGACCACGCGTTTGGTTGTTAGGAATTCTTAAGCCAAATGATGAATTTCTTAAATTGTGGAATTAGCCATTCCAATTCCATGAACAAAACAACCCTTTAGATTGACAAAGTGCATTCGTGTCCGAATTTTTCCTTGATATTCTATTTATTTTGAAGATTTTTAATGGCGTTTATTATTCAAAATTGTCACCTTAGCGTGACATATAGTGACACTTTTTTTTATTAGAAACATCATCATAGTAGAACATACGGTGACATAAATTTCTCAAAATTGTCACCGCATCATGACGTACGGTGACGTAACTTTATCAAATCCGTCATTGTAAAATGACATATGGTGACATTCATCATTCAAAATTGTCAACGTAACATTACATATTGTGACGTTTATCATTCAACACCAGTACCATAACATGACATACGATAACATTTAGATTTTAAAACCGTCATTGTAGCATGACATAAATGACGTTTATTTTTCAAAACCGTCATGTAGGATGACATACGATGACATTCATTATTCAAAATCATAACCTTAACATGACATACATTAACGTTTATTATTTGAAAA
Source organism: Arctium minus (assembly GCA_954870635.1). NCBI lineage: Eukaryota > Viridiplantae > Streptophyta > Magnoliopsida > Asterales > Asteraceae > Arctium > Arctium minus. The sequence goes on along the minus strand of OX941080.1, from coordinate 76,582,853 downwards.
CATCACCATATGACACGACACAACATGACTTCTTTTTTCAAAACCGTCACCATAGCCTGATGTACGGTGACATATATATTTCAAGACCGTCACCATAGCGTTATGTACGATGACATTTATTTTTCTAAACGTCACCATAGCATTATATACGATGACATTTATTTTTCTAAACGTCACCATAGCATGATATATAGTGACGCAAAATTTTTGAAACCGAAAACGTAACTTGACATGCGGTGATGTTTATTTTTTTTATAACTGTCACCGTAACATGTCGTACGATGACATTTATTATTGAAAACCGTCATTGTAGCATGACGTACGCTAACATCTATTATTTAAAATCGTCACCATAACATGCCATATGGTCACATTTATTATACAAAAACGTCATCGTAGCATGACATATGTTGACGTTTATTATTCAAACTGTCACCATACCATGATATATAATGACGCTTATTTATACAAGACCGTCACCGTTGTGACATATGTTTTTTTAAATATGTCACCATAACATGACATACAGTGACATTTATATTTCAAAACCGTTACCGTAGAATGACATATGGTAACATACTCAAAACCGTCACCATAGCATGACATATGGTGACGTAAATTATTTCAAAACCGTCAATGTAGCTTGAGATAGGGAGACGTAAATATTTTAATACCGTTACCAAAACATGACATATGGTGACGTAAATTTTTAAAAAATCTTTGCCATACACAACTTTCGGGGACGCAAATTTTTGAAAACCGTTGCCATAAAACTTGGTGACTTTTGGAAACGGTTTTCAAACAAACATTGCTATATATATTTTTAGTTTCAGTAACGGTTTTTTAAAATCGTTACAGCATAAAGCAACGCTTTAGACAAAAACTGTTACTAAAGGGTCTTATATGACAACGGTTATTAAAAACCGTCACAATATAAAGCAACGGTTTTTCAGAAACATCATAAACCATTACCTTCGGGGGAATTTTATTAACGTTTTTATCTAAAATGTTGCTTTATGTTTTTAGGTTTTGGTAATTGTAACGTTCTTTTATGAAAACAGTTTCTAAAACAATTTTCTAACTTTTTCTATGTTTTTTGGTAACGGTTTTTATCAAACCGTTACAAAGCTGTATTTTTAAAACCGTCACAAAAAGTCATTTTTGTACTAGTGAATACTCAAAGTGTCAAGCTTTGAAAGTTGTTAATGTGAAAATTATTCAAGTTTTGAAAAGGTTGAAAGATACAAAGCTGAAGAATTTTCAAGAGAAAGAAGAGCTGAAGATTCGTGTCAAATTTTTTTAATCTTGAATCCAAAGGGGGAGAGAAAGTGATTGTAAATCATTCAAATAAATAACAATGACTTGTAACCAATAGATCTGTGTATTAATCTGATTGAGCTTGAATCTAGAACAACACAGTGGTCTACGAGAAGTACACTTGACGCAACCAAAAGCCTACGCCAAGTTACTGTTCATCGAGGTTGTCGCAAATAGATGCTTAGGACAAGCAAGGTAGTTACAAGACGCGTGATACATCAAGTAAGGTTGACGCAAGTCGAAGGACACGACAAGTCACTTCTCGGGTGTAGTTGGATACGCCAAGTCCTTTACTCGAATCTTTGGTCTACGTCAAGTTCATACGACAAGTTGGTTGCGTCAAGTAAATTTAATTGGTTTGCGACAAGTGAATTTCTTTGAGATACGTCAAGTGAGAACATTCAACCCTTGAAAAGTTCACTCTTTGTCCTATGACTTCTGGACTTAACCATTTTTGAGAAATTTTATCTGTTGACCAAGTTTGACTTTTTCAAAGTCAAAGTTTTTCTGATTCTTTGCTAACGATCATATCAAGTTCATATTTTCTCAAATTTCAAGAAGTCTAAAGATTTATTGAGCATGAGTTCTTGGTCAAAACCTCCAGTCTTATCCTCAATGGAGACGGAGGATGTCGGTCCACAATACTATATCAAGTTTTATAACAACAACACATTAACGATTACCAACCTGTATTGATTAATAGAAATTGTTACAAGGTTCGGTATTGATCGATTTAGGCTTTTCTCTATGTGTTCTCTCTGTTTTACACCTTGAGTGTGTGTGTTCTTGTGTGTCTGATATTTTCTTAGCGTGTTGAACACAGTTGCTTCAACCAACATACATAATATCTAGAAAAAAACAATATCTAGATATTATATCTAACTAATATCTAGATATTATAGTTAAACTAATATAATATCTAAAATAATTAAACTAATTACTTAAACAATAAAATACAATTCAAACTAACTTTGACTATTTTATTACAAATGACTTAGACTAATATTAATGAGATGACTTTTCTGCTTTAGCTTCAGATTGCGATCTTCGTATTGTATTATCTTGAATCCAATGAGACTGTGACCTAACAATCTCCCCCTTTGGATCAAGATCATTACGAAACTGATTTAGCAATACGATCTTCTCTTTCAGCACAGAAGATGCAATCTCTCTCTTAGTCTTCAAGATATAGTAAACTCCCCAAAAGATGTAGTTTTTCTCTCTTTCAGTTCATGGGAAGAAATTATCTCTAGTTTCAGCTCGAAATTCTTCATCAAAGTATCTTCAAAAGAAAATTTATCTCGAATCAGCATATCTTCAGAATACTTGCTCTTTGAAGAATTCAATCTTGGACGTGATTCTTGAAATATGATTTCTTGGTTAGCTCTTCTCCATTTCTTGGGTAGATCTTCTCCCCTTTTTTGATGAGAAGTGTAACGATTTCATCAAAACTTGACGACAAGAAATGTTGATCATTAGTAGCCGCTGATTCGTCAATGCAATAGATATTTATCCAGATCTTTGCAAATCTAGACAAAATAGTCATGCAACACCTGTAGCAATAAACAAATCAGTTAGAAACGCCTGTTAGTAACACTAAGTCACTGTGTGTAACGAATACACAATGGAAAGGAGTTGTTTGATGTTGACTCCCCCAGGGCTTCCATTTAATCATCGAAATACCACAAAGGTAATTTCTATAAACGTTATGACAAAGAAACTAATTCCTTGTGTGTTCGTGCTTGTGTTGAAAGAATTAAGCACTTGATGATTGCTTATAGGCTCAAAATTTGTGTAAACCACTGAGACAACAGTAAGTTAAACACAGACTCAATGTGCATGAGTGAAGTGCGAAGGTGGGGCAGACTTCCTTCTTTTCAATATCTAGATTTTCCAAATGAAAATCAGATAGCATATGTGTTGCTTCCCTTTTGAAAATGAAACATTTTCCTGTTAAGAAGTAAATGAGTAGTTGGTGGGGTAATTTCAAGAGTTGGCATGGGCTAGTTTCCTGGTTCAATAATGATCACCAAAGAATTGTGAAACATTAGAAATGTGGCTGCCCGACTCAGAAAGTAGTTGGTGCAGAGTTGTGATATTCTTTAAACTCTGTTCTCACACCCTCTTTCTTTTAATCATTTAGCTCACTTCTAACCGAACTCTATTTTTCATGAAAGCTCATTATCCAATCCACACTCATTTCTTTTGACTCCTCACACCCAATCACTATGGATTAACTTCATGGGTAGAAATCACTGGTTAACGTGATTCCATAGAAGTTGTGTTAAGTCCTAGCACACTGATCCCATGTTTTCCTATACAGAATATGTTGCTCAAAATGATTTATAATCATGTAAGCTTATGTAGAACATTTAAAGTACACTCCCGAAATATAAAATCTTCTGAAAAATCAGGAAGTGGTTTGAACGTTTAAGAATATGTTTTCAATGATTGAAAGTTGTCCTTCTTTCAATCACATATGAGATTAAGATAAAGGAATATACCTTTAAGTGCGATCTTACATCTCATGAAGCTTAGCTTAAAGTCATAAACATATGATCGTGTAAGATCTTCTCAAAAATTCTGCAAAAGTCTTAAGTCAAGTCAAAGAAACTTTATTCACTAATATTGAAAAGACAAAAAGCAGTAAAAACAAAGAACTTCTCTTACTCCCCCTGAAATTATGCATTTGAAAAAAAATTATCATTTGAAAAGATATGCATTTAAAATTTTAGAAATAAATATGTACTCCCCCTTGAAGGTTGATTTCCTCTTTTGAGTATCTGAGTACAATCTCTCATATCAGCATTGGAGTAAGGTCTTCTTCTTTGAAGCACGGGTTCTGATCTGTTGTAATCAGAAGCCAGTTTTGACATTGATGTCCGGGTCTTGAGCTGATTTACTCAAGAACCATTGTCTTGACATTTAAGTCCGGGTTCTGATCTGTCTTAATCAGAATCCTTTGTTCTTCTACTCCCCCTTGACAGTAGGTGCCTGCAACATAGAATCATTATTCTTCTTTGGTACCCACTGGTATTTGGGTCCATATGTGTTAGTTCCAGTTTGTATGGGGGTTACTAAGTAAGAACCATACCAGTAATGATCTTTGGTTCTGTGAACAGGATCATGTGTACGACAGTAAGAACAAGAATTTTCCTTACCTGATAACCTGATCATTTGATCTCTCGTGTAAACATGAGCAAGTTTACTTTTCAGCGCATTGTTCTTCTTTTCATTAAGCGTATGTACACATGAGCTTTCATCTTTAACTGGTTTCTTCTTCCAGAAAAGATTTACTTCCTTGTAGCTCCCTCTTCTCGGAAGTGAACCTGAACCATCTAACTTTCTGTGAAAAGGAAGGTTAGTAGCACGAATCTGATTTGAAGATTTAGATTTATTAGGAAAATCAGATTTCTGAGATTGACTTTTCTTGCATTTACCAGAGGTGTTCTGTTTCGGTGAAAGCTAAGTTTTATAAACACTTGGTAGAGCATTTCCTTTGACAAGAAAAATAGAATGATCTGGAAGTGAAGCATTGAAATCAACCATATCTACTCCTTCTATACACCCTTCTTTAGAATTTAAAAAATCATTTGCAGACTCGAATAAGTCATCAAAGAAATCAGTAGAAATGTGAGGTGGTTTTGAAACTGTAGAACACTTTTTAGATTTAGAATGAAAAACAGTGTTCTTCAAAACAGTAGAAAACACATCTTGTTCTATATTCACCAAAATTCTAACTCAAATATTTTGCTTTCTAATACGAGTGGAGGTAGATAAGTTTAGCTCGAACAGGTTTTGCCTCCATTTCAGCAGAAGAATATGTAGCAAAATATTCTTTTGAAAGAACATTTGGTTTTTCCGAAAGATAACTATCATTCAGTCTTGCATAACATAATGGTAGTTGCATTTTCTTCAAATTCTTTCTATTTGTATCTTCTCTTGCCTCGACTTCTTCTGATGCTTTGGTAACAAATTTAGGTTTCAAATGAGAATGTTTACGAGCAGCATACATACAATCTGCATTATATAAACCAGGTTGTTTTCTTATAACATGTTTCAGGTAATGAGGATTATTACAACCTAATCCTCATTTTGCTTTAAAATCAAACTCTTCATTTGGTGTATTCATGAAAATAGTTTGATCTGTTTGGCCTATTGAGTAAAGTTTGGTTTCCAGACCATTTACCTTCTTGTTTAGATTCTTGTTCTCAAACTGCAGCTTATAAACAATTAAGGCAGTTTGTTTCTTTTCTAAATCAGACTTAGAAATTTGAGAAACAAAATCAGAAATCTTCTTTTCTAAACAATCGTTTTGAATATTAAAATCAGAAGCAGATTTGCCTAGGGAATCCATGAGATCTTTGTTCCCAATAACTGACGTATTTAGCTCAAAGATCTTTTGATTACGCCTAGCAACTCTGCCTTTTTCCCTTTTCAGTTTTGACTGAAGGTCTTGAAGTTCGACCATCATCGCATCCATTTTGATCATAAAAGTATTTTCTGATAAGTTCATTACCTCTTCAGCTGCTTCATTATCTGAATCATCATACTTTGCATGATTGGCCATTAAGCACATATTAGCAGCTTCTTCATTCTCTTCTTCTTCTTCCTCTTCAGAATGATCTAACCAGAATTCGTCTTCAGCCATTAACGTTTTGCCGGCTTCCTGTTGCTTGGCTAACATTAGTTTGTTCTGGTAATACGCCGAATTGCGAACCTTTGGCTTTCGACAGTTTGAGGCATAATGTCCATTCATGCCACAGTTGTAGCATATGATTGGGACTTCAGTTTTCTTGTCTGTACTGGTGTAGTCATTCACAAATTGCTTCATTTCGCTTGGTTTCTTCTCTTGAGATCTACTTCCTTCTACTCTTTCTCTATGCTCACGGTTCTTGGAGCTTGATGAAGAATATATATGTGTATTTGATCTCGGTTTCTTGTAGAATTTCTTTTGGAATGCACGGGTCAGTAATTGCAGTGCTTGCTTGTGACTTTCTCCATCATCTCCATCAGATTCAGTTTCTGATTCAGAACTTGTAATTACTTTCTTCTTTCTCAACTTCCTTTTTCTTTCCAGTCCTTTTCTCTTCTACTTCTTCTTCGTCCTGCCTTAGTGTCTCATACACCTCGTGGAGTGGAATGTCACTCAAATCTTTCATCTGTTTCATTCTTCGTGTATGCTTTTTCCATTCAGGTTGAAGAACACTGAGAAACTTGACGTTGTTCTCAATCTGTTTCTTTTTAACTTTATTCTTTGACAGCTCGTTCAGAAGCAGAACATATCGTTCATAAGTGTCCACTAGGCTTTCATCTTCAAAGGCTTTGAATTCTTCATAACTGTTTATACAGTTTGCTACTTTCATCTGGTTTCCAACCTTAGATCCCATCATCGTCTTTTGAAGTTGATCCCACATCTTCTTAGTAGTAGCTTTGTAGCTGTCTATTTTGATGTAGATATCATTCGGGATACTTTGAAGAAGTAAAGATCTTGCTTGCTTATCAGCTTTAAAACGGTTCTTTTGTTCTTCAGAAAATTGGGCATACTCTACTGTAACAGTTTTCATCTTCGGTTCTCTTTCCACGTTCCCATCCTCACTGTCAGAAGAATCATCTTCAGCATCATCATCATCATCAGGTACTTGGACAGAAAGTGGTGCCATGGGACCTTCTTTTATTGATAAAAGAATGTTATCTCCGTTTACGTGTCGATCCACAAAGTCAAGAAATCTGTCTTTCCATTGTTCGTAATCCCCTTTAAACAGAACTGGGGGTTTGACATCCGTGCCAATGGAAAGAGTGTCTTTTGAAGTCATCCTGTATTTATATAAATGTGCAATAAGAACTTCGATTTGACCGTTAGTCCACGTAAAATTTGATCACACAAGAAATTTTGTCCCCCTAGACAGACATAGCACGGGGGTCCCGCTACCCAGTTAGCGGATGGGGTTAAGGGGCAACGCCCTTGCGGGGGTATGGGGCAGCGCCCCTAGAGAAAAAATTTATGACAATTAAAGACCCTATTACAGTTTTGAAAAATTCTCAGAAAAAAATATTCCAAGGTTGCTGGCGCGAAGTAAGATTTGCGCGAGATGTTGGTTGCGCAAACTGAGGTTTACGTGACTAGAGGGTTGCGCAAACTGAGGGTTGCGCAAACTGAGGTTTGCGTGACTAGAAGGTTGCGCAAACTAAGGTTTGCGTATTACGTGGGTCGCGCAAACTGGGGTTTGCGTTTCAAGAAGGTTGCACAAAATGAGGTTTGCATATTACGTGGGTCGCGCAAACTGGGGTTTGCGTTTCAAGAAGGTTGCGAAAACTGAGGTTTGCATATTACGTGGGTCGCGAGAAGTGAGCTTTGCGTTTGCTTGTTGATGCGAGAAGTGAGGTTCACGTAAGCTTTGAGTTGCGTAAAGTTGAAGTTTGCGTTTGAAGTAGGTTGCGCAAAGTTGAGGTTTGCGCAAGTAGTTGGTTGTGCAAAGTTGAGGTTTGTGCAAGCAGTTGGTTGCGCAAAGTTGAGGTTTGCGCGAGTTCGTCCCTGCAACTTCGAATTTCAACAAAAAAACCTTTCTAAACTTTGAATTAGCAGTCCCAACTTTGACAAATCGACCACTAACAGTTCTAGAACAGTTTGTTACCACTCGATTTCGATAAAAATCACTTTTTGAATAAAAAATTGATGGCACGGTGACTTTTTGGTCGTGAAAAGTTTTGCACTAAAATCCCAAAATTTGAATCGATTGAAGTTCTAAATTGAGATCAAACACTACCAACTAGATTTAGGACACAAATCGATCAAGACCTGATCGATTTCTAACCCAAAAATACACTAAATCACGAAAATGATTTTGAAATGAAGAACACAGAGTCGTTTTTATATAAACTTGATTTTGATCTATTATCAGGCTCTGATACCAATTGTCGGTCCAGAATACTATATCAAGTTTTATAACAACAACACATTAACGATTACCAACCTGTATTGATTAATAGAAATGGTTACAAGGTTCGGTATTGATCTATTGAGGCTTTTCTCTATGTGTTCTCTCTGTTTTACACCTTGAGTGTGTGTGTTCTTGTGTGTCTGATATTTTCTTAGAGTGTTGAACACACTTGCTTTAACCAACATACATAATATCTAGAAAAACAATATCTAGATATTATATCTAACTAATATCTAGATATTATATCTAACTAATATCTAGATATTATAGTTAAACTAATATAATATCTAAACTAATTAAACTAATTACTTAAACAATAAAATACAATTCAAACTAACTTTGACTATTTTATTACAAACGACTTAGACTAATATTAATGAGATGACTTTTCTGCTATAGCTTCAGATTGCGATCTTCGTATTGTATGATCTTGAATCAAATTAGAATGTGTCCTAACAGAGGATGATCCAATTCTTGAACAACAAGGATAAGAAATTGATGAAGTCTATTCTTGAAGATCCTACTGAACCTTATATTACAGTGGTTGGTTCACCTATAACAATTACTTATTCGGAAATACCTGATAGACAAATCCTGAAGCCTTATGAGTATTTTAATGACGTGGAAAAGGCATATGCATTAATTTATGAGCAAGCACTGAAAGCTAGGTGGGATGAGTTAGAGAGATAGCTACAGGGTACTAAAAGATCCATAAAGACAAATCTGAACCCGAGTATCAATGTTTATGAGGGGTTCAAGGCCAATGACGGGGAATATCTGACAGAGATATACAATAGATTCAATGTGATTCTAAATGACTTGAGAAGGAACGGTCTGAACAAGACAGTGTTTGAGATCAATTACAAGTTTGAAAAGAACTTGAATCCAGAATGGGATTGTTATTCTATCAATCTGGAGATGACAAAGAATATGGATCAGGAAGATATGAATGACCTCTTTGTGACTCTAATTCAGCATGAAGATAAAGTTAAGTAGATAAGTGCTGAAAAGAAGATGGTAACTGAGTCTCTTACACTTCTTGCTGAAAAGAACAATGTAAAGTCAAGATCTTCTAAGTGAAAGTAGTCTAAAGCTTTATTATATCAGAGTTACCTGAAATTATCAAGGACTCATCTGAAGAAGAAGAGGATTTTGATGAAGACATAAGGAGATTTGTAGAGAATCTAACCTTGTTGACCCTTAATTTCAACAAGAGGTTTGGAAAGATAAAGTATTATTTAAGAGCAATCCGGAATATCACAAGGTAGACAAGTATAAGGGTAAGTATGAGAAGAGACTTCTGATGAAGAGACTTCTGATGAAGAAGAAACACATTTCACTCAGGTACACTACAATCTCATAGCCAAGCTAAATGAGGATGCATTCACCACTGTGGATGGCAATTTCGATTCTGATTCCGAGGTAAGTCATTCGTCTGATAATTCAAATGTTTCTTCTGATGAAGTTCAAGCTTACTTTCTCAGATTGATTTAATGAAAAACGAATTTCAAGTTTTAAAAGATAAACTCAATCATGAAAGACATTCAATGATGAATTTCAGAGATGAAAACGCGTTATTGAAGGCGTTGGTTGAGGATAAGAAAAATGAAAAAGTTCAATTGAGAAAAGAAAAAGTTGATTTGAATGCCAAAATTTCTGAACTTCAAAAGAATTTAGGGGTGTTTACCAAAGTTTTCATTAAGTCTTGTATGGATAAATATGTTTGTCTAGATAATTTTGCCTCTCTGGATAAATTGATGTTGTTGTGTACTTTTTTGTGTGGATAAATTTGGAGGATGTCATAACATCTTTTCTTTTGTCGAATAAAACATTTTATATCTTTCGAGACTGTTCATGCTTCAGAATAGTTTTGACTTTGAACTTTGGCTTCTTCACACTAAGAGAACGCTTGTCGTAAAGATTCTTGCGTCAAAAAGTTGTGTCGTCTTCGACACACATCTGGGCTAATGTTCTGGTTCTAAAATCTTCAAACTTCTTGACTGGATATTTGGTTAAAACCAAATATAACTCTGAACTGTCATCCAAGTCCCGCTATAAGCCTCGATCGTAGTCCGGATGTCACAGTTTCTTATTCTAATGTATCTGTTATATGAGGTGAGAAAGAAATTAAAATATGTTTGTAGGAAACTTATTTGATTTTTAAATGAATAAAAAAATAAAAGCACACGAATAGTAACAATTAATATATTAAAACTAATTTGAGGTTTTAAATTGGGTAATATGTTTATTTTAATTATAAATAAATATATTTATTTATAGAATATATAACAAGTCGATTTCTACACAAATATATTTTACATAAATGGTTATGTTATATATTTAAATAAAATAGGAAACTATTATACGTCATAAAGTTGTATATATATAAAAATATAAAGATAGGTGAGATTAGTTATTATTGACATCGTTATACAATAGATAGGAGTGATTAATTAAAATTGCTTGTTGGGAAGATTCTGAAGAAAAGAAGTCTTCAATGCATATGTTTGAGGTGAAGAAACATGAATATAGGGGCAATTATCCGAAGGTTTACGAAATGATAAGGCATGGTAATTTATTTCCGTTTCAAAATGATGAGTTGAAGGCGGTGGGAAGAAGGATGATAATAGATCGAATGACTACGTTTCTTTTTAAAACGGAATTAGATGATGTGGAAGATGCATGGAGTGAGTATAATAGTATGGATATGGATCGTGCTATCAAACGTCGGCAACTCTGCAAAAAACAGTTACAATTAATTATAAAGGTTGACTTTATAAGGCATATATATCCAAGAACATCACTAGATAACGTTATGGCTCTAACATCTTCACCGTTTTTAGGTTTCGACAGGAGAGGAGGCGATGACATGTATTTTTCGAATATTTGCAATGCGTCCTCATGATCGTCCATCCAAACGAAATCCGTAAGTTCAAATTTTTCGGGTGCTGAAGAAATTTGGAGGATATTGTAACATCTTTTCTTTTGTCGAATCGAACATTTGATATCTGTCGAGACTGTTCATGCTTCGAAATGGTTTTGACCTTGATGTTTGGCTTCTTCACACTAATAGACCGCTTGTCGTAAAGATCCTTGCGTCAAAAAGTTGCATTGTCTTCGACACGCATATGGGCTAACGTTCAAACTTCTTGACTGGATATTTGGTTAAATCCAAATATAACTCCGAACTGTCATCCAAGTCCCGCTATAAGCCTCAATCGCAGTCCAGATGTCCCAGTTTCTAATTCTAATGTATCTGTTATATGATGTGAGAAAGAAATTAAAATATGTTTGTGAGAAAACTTATTTGATTTTTAAATGAATAAAAAAATAAAAGCACAGGAATTGTGTGAGTCCGTGATAACACAGATTTTCGTTAGGCTTGAGTGGCGCAAATGGAGGTTTTCGTTTCACTTGGGTCGCACAAATGGAGGTTTTCGTTTCACTTGGGTCGCACAAATGGAACTTTGCGTGACACGTTGAAAGCGCAAAGAAGAAGTTCGACCGGGAAGATGTAAGAACCGGTAAAATGTTAGACTGGTAAGATGTTGGACCGATAAAATATTCGACCGGTATAAAAGATCTCGATCGGAAGTATGTTTCTTCGACCGGGAATATGATGAATTGGAATTGTTGGACCGGTAGATTGCTAGTGGTCGACCGGTACAAAAATTGAATCGACCGGTATTTAACTTTTCCTTTGACCGGTATCTTGTAGAAGTGTGGGTCGACCGGAACTTGGGATATGACCGGTAAGTTGCAATTCGACCGACACTTTGTTTAATTGATGAAAAGTTAACAAAAGTGTGTGCATGCCATGTGAGAGGAAAAGTTCTTATGATGGTGGTAGATTGCCACATGAAGAGTGAATTTCTTTAAATTGGAATTTCTTATTTTCCACAAACTTGATAGACACTTGAAACAACAAACTTATGCCACGTATCAAACAAAGTATTCCAATTAAGTGCCACGTAAACTTTCTTTGGTATTCGGACCGATAGTGTGAGTGTACCTATAAAGTGTAAAACTTATGCTTTTCTTTAAAAAACAAAGTTGAGGTTAGTGGACCGATATATTGCTTAAAAAAACTAGTGTGAGTGGACCGATAGAGGTTCGACCGAAAAACTGGAAGAGAAATGTTCGACCGGTACTAGCTTGTGAGTTCGACCGATAATTTTTTTCATATGAGAGTAGTGGACCGATAATTAAACTTCGACCGGTACAAAATATTGATATCGGTCGACCGGTAAAGAACCTTCGACCGGATCTTCTCTTCTCCGTTTTACGAACCTGTAAATCCCAAATTGACCCAACTAGAATTTGATTTACCACACCAAACTTTGACAATATGATCGACTTATCAACTACAACACCACACAACCTTTTGATTTTGAAAACAACCACAAAATGAATATTTTGATTGATAGCACAGTGGTTTGAGAAAATGAAGAACACAGAGTGATTGAAATTTGATTTTAAATTTGGATCAGGCTCTGATACCAATTGTGAGTCCGTGATCGTTTACCAGATAAATCAAACAACAAACATGTAAAGATTACCAACCTGTTTCTGATTACAAAGGTTGATGTTCTTGATCTTAAGCTCTCTCTGTTTTCTCTATTACACCTTGAATATGTGTGATATTTGTGTTCTCTTTGTCAGATTGTGATGATAATAGAGAGAGAGAGAGAGATAATATCTTTATTAGATATTATCAAAACATAAACTAATATTAAACTAAAAACATAATATGTAAATAATAACTAGATATTATAACTTTAACATTTATTACAAAATGACCCCTAGACTATGGTTGAGAGTGACTTTCAGCATTACCTTCAGATTGCGATCTTCGTATTGGATGATCTTGAATCCAATGAGACTGTGCCTTAACAAATAGTAACAATTAATATATTAAACTAATTCGATGTTTTAAATTGGGTAATATGTTTATTTTAATTATAAATAAATATATTTATTTATAGAATATATAACAAGTCGATTTATGCACAAATATATTTTATATAAATGGTTATGTTATATATTTATATAAAATAAGAAACTATTACGTCATAAAGTTGTATATATATAAATATAAACATAGGTGAGATTAGTTATTATTGACATCGCTTTACAATAGATAGAAGTGATTAATTAAAATTGTTTGTTGGGAAGATTCTGAAGAAAAGAAGTCTTCAATGCATATGTTCGAGGTGAAGAAACATGAATTTAGGGAAATTATCCGCACGTTTACGAAATGATAAGGCATGGTAATTTGTTTCCGTTTCAAAATGATGAGTTGACGGAGTGGGAAGAAGGATGATAATAGATCGAATGACTACGTTTCTTTCGAAAACGGAATTAGATGATTTGGAAGATGCATTGATCAGTGAGTCAAATCGTATGAAGATGGACCGTGCTATCAAACGTCGACAACCATGCAAAAAACAGTTACAAATAATTATAAAGTTTGACTTTACGAGGCATACACATCCAAAAACATCACTAGTTAACGTTCTGGCTCTAACATCTTCACCGTTTTTAGGTTTCGATAGGAGATGAGGCGACGACATGTATTTTTTGAATATTTGCATTGCGTCTTCATGATCGTCCATCCTCACGAAACCCGTAAGTCGAAAATTATCGGGTGCGGAAGAAATTTGGAGGATGGTGTAACATCTTTTCTTTTGTCGTATCAAACATTTGACATCTGTGGAGACTGTTCATGCTTCAGAATAGTTTTGACCTTGAACTCTGGCTTATTCACACTAAGAGACCGCTTGTCGTAAAGATGCTTGCGTCAAAAAGTTGGGTCGTCTTCGACACGCATGTGGGCTAACATTATGGTTCTAAAATCTTCAAACTTCTTGACTGGATATTTGGTTAAATCCAAATATAACTCCGAACTTTCATCCAGGTCCGCTATAAGCCTCGATCGCAGTCCGGATGTCGCAGTTTCTAATGCTAATGTATCTATTATTTGAGGTGAGATAGAAATTAAAATATGTTTGTGAGAAAACTTATTTGATTTTTAAATGAATAAAAAAATAAAAGCACACAAATAGTAACAATTAATTTATTAAAACTAATTCGATGTTTTAAATTAGGTAATATCTTTATTTTAATTATAAATAAATATATTTATTTATAGAATATATAACAAGTCGATTTCTGCACAAATATATTTTATATAAATGGTTATGATATATATTTAAATAAAATAAGAAACTATTACGTCATAAAGTTATATATATATAAATATAAACGTAGGTGAGATTAGTTATTATAGACATCGCTATACAATAGATAGGAGTGATTAATTAAAATTGTTGGTTGGGAAGATTCTGCAGAAAAGAAGTCTTCAATGCATATGTTCGAGGTGAAGAAACATGAAATTAGGGCAATTATCCGCTAGTTTACAAAATGATAAGGCATGGTAATTTGTTTCCGTTTCAAAATGATGAGTTGACGGAGGTGGGAAGAAGGATGATAATAGATCGTATGACTATGTTTCTTTCGAAAACGGAATTAGATGATTTGGAAGAAGCATGGATAAGTGAGTCAGATCGTATGAAGATGGACCATGCTATCAAACGTCGGCAACCCTGCAAAAAACAGTTACAAATAATTATAATGGATGACTTCACGAGGCATATACTTCCAAAAACATCACTAGTTAACGTTCTGGCTCTAACATCTTCACCGTTTTTAGGTTTCGACAGGAGAGGAGGCGACGACATGTATTTTTTGAATCTTTGCAATGCGTCCTCATGATCGTCCGTCCACACGAACACCGTAAGTCGAAATTTTCGGGTGTTGAAGAAATTTGGAGGATGTCGTAACATCTTTTCTTTTATCGAATCTAACATTTGATATCTATCAAGATTGTTCTTGCTTCGGAATAGTTTTGACCTTGATCTTTACTTCTTCACACTAATAGACCGCTTGTCGTAAAGAACCGTGCATCGAAAAGTTGCATCCTTTTCGACACACATATGGGCTAACGTTCTGGTTCTAAAATCTTCAAACATCTTGACCGGATATTTGGTTATATCCGAATATAACTCCGAACTCTCATCCAGTCCCCGCTATTGGCTTCGATAGCAATCTGGATGTCACATTTTCCGATGCTAATAAATCGAATCTATTATATGAGGTGAGATAGAAATTAAAATATGTTTGTGAGAAAACTTATTTGATTTTTAAATGAATAAAAAATAAAAACACACGAATAGTAACAATTAATTTATTAAAACTATTTCGATGTTTTAAATTGGGTAATATATTTGTTTTAATTATAAATAAATATATTTATTTATATAATATATAACAAGTTGATTTATATAAAAATATATTTTATATAAATGGTTATGGTATATTCTTATATAAAATAGGAAACTATTACGTCATAGAGTTGAATATATATATATATATACAAAGATAGGTGAGATTAGTTATTATTGACATTGCTATACAATAGATAGCAGGGATTAATTAAAATTGCTTATTGTGAAGATTCTGAAGAAAAGAAGTCTTCAATGCATATGTTCGATTTGAAGAAACATGAATTTAGGGGAAATTATCCGCATGTTTACGAAATGATAAGGCATGGTAATTTGTTTCCGTTTCAAAATGATGAGTTGACGGAGGTCGGAAGAAGGATGCTAATAGATCAAATGACTACGTTTGTTTCGAAAACGGAATTAGATGATTTGGAAGATGCATGGATCAGTGAGTCAAATCGTATGAAGATGGACCGTGCTATCAAACGTCAGCAACCATGGAAAAAACAGTTACAAATAATTATAAAGGATGATTTACGAGGTATATACATCTAAAAACATCACTAGTTAACGTTTTGGCTCTAACATCTTCACCGTTTTTAGGTTTCGACAGGAGACGAGGCGACGATATTTATTTTTTGAATATTTGCAATGCGTCCTCATGATCGTCCATCCTCACAAAACCCGTAAGTCGAAATTTTACGGGTTCTGAAGAAATTTGGAGGATGTTGTAACATATTTTCTTTTGTCCTATCGAACATTTGATATCTGTGGAGACTGTTCATGCTTCAGAATAGTTTTGACCTTGAACTATGGCTTATTCACACTAAGAGACCGCTTGTCGTAAAGATGCTTGTGTCGAAAAGTTCGGTCGTCTTCGACACGCATGTGGGCTAACATTATGGTTCTAAAATCTTCAAACTTCTTGACTGAATATTTAGTTAAATTCAAATATAACTCCGAACTTTCATCCATGTCCGCTATAAGCCTCGATCACAGTCCGGATGTCGCAGTTTCTAATGCTAATGTATCTATTATTTGAGGTGAGATAGAAATTAAAATATGTTTGTGAGAAAACTTATTTGATTTTTAAATGAATAAAAAAATAAAGGCACACAAATAGTAACAATTAATTTATTAAAACTAATTCCATGTTTTAAATTAGGTAATATGTTTATTTTAATTATAAATAAATATATTTATTTATAGAATATATCACAAGCTGATTTATGTACAAATATATTTTATATAAATGGTTATGGTATATACTTATATAAAATAGGAAACTATTACGTCATAGAGTTGTATATATATATATATATATACAAAGACGGGTGAGATTAGTTATCATTGACATTGCTATACAATAGATAGGAGAGATTAATTAAAATTGCTTATTGGGAAGATTCTGAAGAAAAGAAGTCTTCAATGCATATGTTCGATTTGAAGAAACATGAATTTAGGGGCAATTATCTGCATGTTTACGAAATGATAAGGCATGGTAATTTGTTTCCGTTTCAAAATGATGAGTTGACGGAGGTGGGAAGATGGATGATAATAGATCGAATGACTACGTTTGTTTCGAAAACGGAATTAGATGATTTGGAAGATGCATGGATCAGTGAGTCAAATCGTATGAAGATGGACCGTGCTATCAAACGTCGGGAACCATGTAAAAAACAGTTACAAATAATTATAAAGGTTGACTTTTCGAGGCATATACATCCAAAAACATCACTAGTTAACATTCTGCCTCTAACATCTTCACCGTTTTTAGGTTTCGACAGGAGACGAGGCGACGACATGTATTTTTTGAATATTTTCAATGCCTCCTCATGATCGTCCATCCTCACGAAACCCGTTAGTCGAAATTTTTCGGGTGCTGAAGAAATTTGGAGGATGTTGTAACATCTTTTCTTTTGTCGTATCGAACATTTGATATTTGTGGAGACTGTTCATGCTTCAAAATAGTTTTGACCTTGAACTCTGGCTTATTCACACTAAGAGACCACTTGTCGTAAAGATGCTTGTGTCGAAAAGTTGGGTCGTCTTCGACATGCATGTGGGATAACATTATGGTACTAAAATCTTCAAACTTCTTGACTGTATATTTGGTTAAATCCAAATATAACTCCGAACTTTCATCCAGGTCCGCTATAAGCCTCGATCACAGTCCGGATGTCGCAGTTTCTAATGCTAATGTATCTATTATTTGAGGTGAGATAGAAATTAAAATATGTTTGTGAGAAAACTTATTTGATTTTTAAATGAATAAAAAATAAAAGCACACGAATAGTAACAATTAATTTATTAAAACTATTTCGATGTTTTAAATTGGGTAATATATTTGTTTTAATTATAAATAAATATATTTATTTATATAATATATAACAAGTTGATTTATGTATAAATATATTTTATATAAATGGTTATGGTATATTCTTATATAAAATAGGAAACTATTACGTCATAGAGTTGTATATATATATATACAAAGATAGGTGAGATTAGTTATTATTGACATTGCTATACAATAGATAGGAGAGATTAATTAAAATTTCTTATTGTGAAGATTCTGAAGAAAAGAAGTCTTCAATGCATATATTCGATTTGGAAAAACATGAATTTAGGGGCAATTATCCGCATGTTTACGAAATGATAAGGCATGGTAATTTGTTTCCGTTTCAAAACGATGAGTTTACGGACGTCGGAAGAAGGATGCTAATAGATCAAATGACTACGTTTGTTTCGAAAACGGAATTAGATGATTTGGAAGTGCATGGATCAGTGAGTCAAATCGTATGAAGATGGACCGTGCTATCAAACGTCGGCAACCATGGAAAAAACAGTTACAAATAATTATAAAGGATGATTTACGAGGCATATACATCCAAAAACATCACTAGTTAACGTTTTGGCTCTAACATCTTCACCATTTTTAGGTTTCGACAGGAGAGGAGGCGACGATATTTATTTTTTGAATATTTGCAATGCGTCCTCATGATCGTCCATCCTCACAAAACCCGTAAGTCGAAATTTTACGGGTTCTGAAGAAATTTGGAGGATGTTGTAACATATTTTCTTTTGTCCTATCGAACATTTGATATCTGTGGAGACTGTTCATGCTTCAGAATAGTTTTGACCTTGAACTATGGCTTATTCACACTAAGAGACCGCTTGTCGTAAAGATGCTTGTGTCGAAAAGTTCGGTCGTCTTCGACACGCATGTGGGCTAACATTATGGTTCTAATTTATTGAAGAAACATGAATTTAGGGGCAATTATCCGCATGTTTACGAAATGATAAGGCATGGTAATTTGTTTCCGTTTCAAAATGATGAGTTGACGGAGGTGGGAAGAAGGATGATAATAGATCGAATGACTACGTTTGTTTCGAAAACGGAATTAGATGATTTGGAAGATGCATGGATCAGTGAGTCAAATCGTATGAAGATGGAACGTGCTATCAAACGTCAGGAACCATGCAAAAAAAAGTTACAAATAATTATAAAGGTTGACTTTTCGAGGCATATACATCCAAAAACAACACTAGTTAACATTCTGCCTCTAACATCTTCACCGTTTTTAGGTTTCGACAGGAGACGAGGCGACGACATGTATTTTTTGAATATTTGCAATGCCTCCTCATGATCGTCCATCCTCACGAAACCCGTTAGTCGAAATTTTTCGGGTGCTGAAGAAATTTGGAGGATGTTGTAACATCTTTTCTTTTGTCGTATCGAACATTTGATACTTGTGGAGATTGTTCATGCTTCAAAATAGTTTTGACCTTGAACTCTGGCTTATTCACACTAAGAGACCCCTTGTCGTAAAGATGCTTGTGTCGAAAAGTCCGGTCGTCTTCGACACGCATGTGGGCTAACATTATGGTTCTAAAATCTTCAAACTTCTTGACTGTATATTTGGTTAAATTCAAATATAACTCCGAACTTTCATCCCTGTCCGCTATAAGCCTTGATCACAGTCCGGATGTCGCAGTTTCTAATGCTAATGTATCTATTATTTGAGGTGAGATAGAAAATAAAATATGTTTGTGAGAAAACTTATTTGATTTTTAAATGAATAAAAAATAAAAGCACACGAATAGTAACAATTAATTTATTAAAACTATTTCGATGTTTTAAATTGGGTAATATATTTGTTTTAATTATAAATAAATGTCTTTATTTATAGAATATATAACAAGCTGATTTATGTACAAATATATTTTATATAAATGGTTATGGTATATACTTATATAAAATAGGAAACTATTACGTCATAGAGATGTGTATATATATATATATATACAAAGATAGGTGAGATTAGTTATTATTGACATTGCTATACAATAGATAAGAGAGATTGATTAAAATTGCTTATTGGGAAGATTCTGAAGAAAAGAAGTCTTCAATGCATATGTTCGATTTGAAGAAACATGAATTTAGGGGCAATTATCCGCATGTTTACGAAATGATAAGGCATGGTAATTTGTTTTCGTTTCAAAACGATGAGTTTACGGAGGTCGGAAGAAGGATGCTAATAGATCAAATGACTACGTTTTTTTCGAAAACGGAATTAGATGATTTGGAAGATGCATGGATCAGTGAGTCAAATCGTATGAAGATGGACCGTGCTATCGAACGTCGGCAACCATGCAAAAAACAGTTACAAATAATTATAAAGGATGATTTACGAGGCATATACATCCAAAAACATCACTAGTTAACGTTCTGGCTCTAACATCTTCACCGTTTTTAGGTTTCGACAGGAGACGAGGCGACGATATTTATTTTTTGAATATTTGCAATGCGTCCTCATGATCGTCCATCCTCACAAAACCCGTAAGTCGAAATTTTACGGGTTCTGAAGTAATTTGGAGGATGTTGTAACATCTTTTCTTTTGTCCTATCGAACATTTGATATCTGTGGAGACTGTTCATGCTTCAGAATAGTTTTGACCTTGAACTATGGCTTATTCACACTAAGAGACCGCTTGTCGTAAAGATGCTTGTGTCGAAAAGTTCGGTCGTCTTCGACACGCATGTGGGCTAACATTATGGTTCTAAAATCTTCAAACTTCTTGACTGAATATTTAGTTAAATTCAAATATAACTCCGAACTTTCATCCCCGTCCGCTCTAAGCCTTGATCACAGTCCGGATGTCGCAGTTTCTAATGCTAATGTATCTATTATTTGAGGTGAGATAGAAATTAAAATATGTTTGTCAGAAAACTTATTTGATTTTTAAATGAATAAAAAAATAAAGGCACACAAATAGTAACAATTAATTTATTAAAACTAATTCGATGTTTTAAATTAGGTAATATGTTTATTTTAATTATAAATAAATATATTTCTTTATAGAATATATAACAAGCTGATTTATGTACAAATATATTTTATATAAATGGTTATGGTATATACTTATATAAAATAGGAAACTATTACGTCATAGAGATGTGTATATATATATATATATACAAAGATAGGTGAGATTAGTTATTATTGACATTGCTATACAATAGATAAGAGAGATTGATTAAAATTGCTTATTGGGAAGATTCTGAAGAAAAGAAGTCTTCAATGCATATGTTCGATTTGAAGAAACATGAATTTAGGGGAAATTATTCGCATGTTTACGAAATGATAAGGCATGGTAATTTGTTTCCGTTTCAAAATGATGAGTTGACGGTGGTGGGAAGAAGGATGATAATAGATCGAATGACTACGTTTGTTTCGAAAACGGAATTAGATGATTTGGAAGATGCATGGATCAGTGAGTCAAATCGTATGAAGATGGACCGTGCTATCAAACGTCGGGAACCCTGCAAAAAACAGTTACAAATAATTATAAAGGTTGACTTTTCGAGGCATATACATCCAAAAACATCACTAGTTAACGTTCTGGCTCTAACATCTTCACCGTTTTTAGGTTTCGACAGGAGACGAGGCGACGACATGTATTTTTTGAATATTTCCAATGCCTCCTCATTATCATCCATCCTCACGAAACCCGTTAGTCGAAATTTTTCGGGTGCTGAAGAAATTTGGAGGATGTTGTAACATCTTTTCTTTTGTCGTATCGAACATTTGATACTTGTGGAGATTGTTCATGCTTCAAAATAGTTTTGACCTTGAACTCTGGCTTATTCACACTAAGAGACCAATTGTCGTAAAGATGCTTGTGTCGAAAAGTTCGGTCGTCTTCGACACGCATGTGGGCTAACATTATGGTTCTAAAATCTTCAAACTTCTTGACTGTATATTTGGTTAAATTCAAATATAACTCCGAACTTTCATCCCTGTCCGCTATAAGCCTTGATCACAGTCCGGATGTCGCAGTTTCTAATGCTAATGTATCTATTATTTGAGGTGAGATAGAAATTAAATTATGTTTGTGAGAAAACTTATTTGATTTTTAAATGAATAAAAAATAAAAGCACACGAATAGTAACAATTAATTTATTAAAACTATTTCGATGTTTTAAATTGGGTAATATATTTGTTTTAATTATAAATAAATATCTTTATTTATATAATATATAACAAGTTGATTTATGTACAAATATATTTTATATAAATGGTTATGGTATAAACTTATATAAAATAGGAAACTATTACGTCATAGAGTTGTATATATATATATATATATATACAAAGATGGGTGAGATTAGTTATCATTGACATTGCTATACAATAGATAGGAGAGATTAATTAAAATTGCTTATTGGGAAGATTATGAAGAAAAGAAGTCTTCAATGCATATGTTCGATTTGAAGAAACATGAATTTAGGGGCAATTATCCGCATGTTTACGAAATGATAAGGCATGGTAATTTGTTTCCGTTTCAAAACGATAAGTTTACGGAGGTCGGAAGAAGGATGCTAATTGATCAAATGACTACGTTTTTTTCGAAAACGGAATTAGATGATTTGGAAGATGCATGGATCAGTGAGTCAAATCGTATGAAGATGGACCGTGCTATCGAACGTCGGCAACCAAGCAAAAAACAGTTACAAATAATTATAAAGGATGATTTACGAGGCATATACATCCAAAAACATCACTAGTTAACGTTCTGGCTCTAACATCTTCACCGTTTTTAGGTTTCGACAGGAGACGAGGCGACGATATTTATTTTTTGAATATTTGCAATGCGTCCTCATGATCGTCCATCCTCACAAAACCCGTAAGTCGAAATTTTACGGGTTCTGAAGTAATTTGGAGGATGTTGTAACATCTTTTCTTTTGTCCTATCGAACATTTGATATCTGGAGACTGTTCATGCTTCAGAATAGTTTTGACCTTGAACTATGGCTTATTCACACTAAGAGACCGCTTGTCGTAAAGATGCTTGTGTCGAAAAGTTCGGTCGTCTTCGACACGCATGTGGGCTAACATTATGGTTCTAAAATCTTCAAACTTCTTGACTGAATATTTAGTTAAATTCAAATATAACTCTGAACTTTCATCCCCGTCCGCTCTAAGCCTTGATCACAGTCCGGATGTCGCAGTTTCTAATGCTAATGTATCTATTATTTGAGGTGAGATAGAAATTAAAATATGTTTGTCAGAAAACTTATTTGATTTTTAAATGAATAAAAAAATAAAGGCACACAACTAGTAACAATTAATTTATTAAAACTAATTCGATGTTTTAAATTAGGTAATATGTTTATTTTAATTATAAATAAATATATTTATTTATAGAATATATAACAAGCTGATTTATGTACAAATATATTTTATATAAATGGTTATGGTATATACTTATATAAAATAGGAAACTATTACGTCATAGAGATGTGTATATATATATATATATACAAAGATAGGTGAGATTAGTTATTATTGACATTGCTATACAATAGATAAGAGAGATTGATTAAAATTGCTTATTGGGAAGATTCTGAAGAAAAGAAGTCTTCAATGCATATGTTCGATTTGAAGAAACATGAATTTAGGGGCAATTATCCGCATGTTTACGAAATGATAAGGCATGGTAATTTGTTTCCGTTTCAAAATGATGAGTTGACGGAGGTGGGAAGAAGGATGATAATAGATCGAATGACTACGTTTGTTTCGAAAACGGAATTAGATGATTTGGAAGATGCATGGATCAGTGAGTCAAATCGTATGAAGATGGACCGTGCTATCAAACGTCGGGAACCCTGCAAAAAACAGTTACAAATAATTATAAAGGTTGACTTTTCGAGGCATATACATCCAAAAACATCACTAGTTAACGTTTTGGCTCTAACATCTTCACCGTTTTTAGGTTTCGACAGGAGACGAGGCGACGACATGTATTTTTTGAATATTTCCAATGCCTCCTCATTATCATCCATCCTCACGAAACCCGTTAGTCGAAATTTTTCGGGTGCTGAAGAAATTTGGAGGATGTTGTAACATCTTTTCTTTTGTCGTATCGAACATTTGATACTTGTGGAGATTGTTCATGCTTCAAAATAGTTTTGACCTTGAACTCTGGCTTATTCACACTAAGAGACCACTTGTCGTAAAGATGCTTGTGTCGAAAAGTTGGGTCGTCTTCGACATGCATGTAGGCTAACATTATGGTACTAAAATCTTCAAACTTCTTGACTGTATATTTGGTTAAATCCAAATATAACTCCGAACTTTCATCCAGGTCCGCTATAAGCCTCGATCACAGTCCGGATGTCGCAGTTTCTAATGCTAATGTATCTATTATTTGAGGTGAGATAGAAATTAAAATATGTTTGTGAGAAAACTTATTTCATTTTTAAATGAATAAAAAAATAAAAGCACACGAATAGTAACAATTAATTTATTAAAACTAATTCGATGTTTTAAATTAGGTAGTATGTTTATTTTAACCATTTATATAAAATATATTTGAGCAGAAATCAACTTGTTATATATTCTATAAATAAATATATTTATTTATAGAATATATAAAAAGTCGATTTTTGCACAAATATATTTTATATAAATGGTTATGTTATGTATTTATATAAAATAAGAAACTATTACGTCATAAAGTTGTACATATATAAATATAAACGTAGGTGAGATTAGTTATTATTGACATCGCTATAGAATAGATAGGAGTGATTAATTAAAATTGCTTGTTGGGAAGATTCTGAAGAAAACAAGTCGTCAATGCATATGTTCGAGGTGAAGAAACATGAATTTAGGGCAATTATCTGCAGGTTTACGAAATGATAAGGCATGGTAATTTGTTTCCGTTTCAAAATGATGAGTTTACGGAGGTGGGAAGAGGGATGATAATTGATCGAATGACTACGTTTCTTTCGAACACGGAATTAGATGATTTGGAAGTTGCATGGATCAGTGATTCAAATCGTATGAATATGGACCATGCTATCAAATGTCGGCAACCCTGCAAAAAAAAGTTACAGATAATTATAAAGGTTGACTTTACGAGGCATATACTTCCAAAAACATCACTAGTTAAGGTTCTGGCTCTAACATCTTCACCGTTTTTAGGTTTCGACAGGAGAGGAGGCGACGACATGTATTTTTTGAATCTTTGCAATGTGTCCTCATGATCGTCCGTCCACACGAAACTCGTAAGTCGAAATTTTCGAGTGTTGATGAAATTTGGAGGATGTCGTAACATCTTTTCTTTTGTCGAATCGAACATTTGATATCTGTCGAGATTGTTCATGCTTCGGTGTAGATTTGACCTTGATCTTTGCTTCCTCACACAAATAGACCGCCTGTGGTAAAGATCCTTGCATCGAAAAGTTGCATCGTCTTCGACACGCATATGGGCTAACGTCTGGTTCTAAAATCTTCAAACTTCTTGATTGGATATTTGGTTAAATCAAAATATAACTCTGAACTCTCATCCAGGCACCGCTATTGGGCTCGGTCGTAGAGTGGATGTCACAATTTCTGATGCTAATAAATCGAATCTATTATATGAGGTGAGATAGAAATTAAAATATGTTTGTGAGAAAACTTATTTGATGTTTAAACGAATAAAAAATAAAAGCACACGAATAGTAACAATTAATTTATTAAAACTATTTCGATGTTTTATATTAGGTAATATATTTGTTTTAATTATAAATAAATATATTTATTTATAGAATATATAACAAGATGATTTAATACAAATATATTTTATATAAATGGTTATGGTATATTCTTATATAAAATAGGAAACTATTACGTCATAGAGTTGTATATATATATATATATATACAAATATAGGTGAGATTAGTTATTATTGAAATTGCTATACAATAGATAGGAGAGAATAATTAAAATTGCTTATTGGGAAGATTCTGAAGAAAAGATGTCTTCAATGCATATGTTCGATTTGAAGAAACATGAATTTAGGGGCAATTATCCGCATGTTTACGAAATGATAAGGCATGGTAATTTGTTTGCGTTTCAAAATGATGAGTTGACGGAGGTGGGAAGAAGGATGATAATGATTGAATGACTACGTTTCTTTGGAAAAGGGAATTAGATGATTTGGAAGATGCATGGATCAGTGAGTCAAATCGTATGAAGATGGACCATGCTATCAAACGTCGGCAACCCTGCAAAAAACAGTTACAAATAATTATAAAGGTTGACTTTACGAGGCATATAGAACTAAAAACATCACTAGTTAACGTTCTAGTTAACGTTCTGGGTCTAACATCTTCACCGTTTTTAGGTTTCGACAGGAGACGAGGCGACGACATGTATTTTTTAATATTTGCAATGCGTCCTCATGATCGTCCATTCATACGAAACAGTTTCGTCGAAGTTTTTCGGGTGCTGAAGATATTTGGAGGATGTTGTAACATCTTATCTTTTGTCGTATCGAACATTAGGTATCTGTCGAGACTGTTCATGCTTCGAAATAATTTTGACCTTGAACTCTGGCTTATTCACACTAAGAGACCACTTGTCGTAAAGATGCTTGCGTCGAAAAGTTGGGTCGTCTTCGACACGCATGTGGTCTAACATTCTCGTTCTAAAATCTTCAAACTTCTTGACCGGATATTTGGTTAAATCCAAATATAACTCCGAACTGTCATCCAGGTCCAACTATAAGCCTCGATCGCAGTCCGGATGTCAGTTTCTAATGCTAATGTATCTACTATATGAGGTGAGATAGAAATTAAAATATGTTTATGAGAAAACTTATTTGATTTTTAAATGAATAAAAATATAAAAGCACACGAATAGTAACAATTAATATAGTAAAACTAATTCGATATTTTAAATTGGGTAATATGTTTATTTTAATTATAAATAAATATATTTATTTATAGAATAAATAACAAGTTGATTTATGTACAAATATATTATATATAAATGGTTATGGTACATACTTATATAAAATAGGAAACTATTACGTCATAGAGTTGTATATATATATATATATATATATATATATATATATATATATATATATATAAAAAGATAGGTGAGATTAGTTATTATTGATATTTCTATACAATAGATAGGAGAGATTAATTAAAATTGCTTATTGGGAAGATTCTGAAGAAAAGAAGTATTCAATGCATATGTTCGATTCGAAGAAACATGAATTTAGGGGCAATTATCCGCATGTTTACGAAAAGATAAGGAATGGTAATTTGTTTGCGTTTCAAAATGATGAGTTGACGGAGGTGGGAAGAAAGATGATAATAGATCGAATGACTACGTTAGTTTCGAAAACGGAATTAGATGATTTGAAATATGCATGGATCAGTGAGTCAAGTCGTATGAAGATGGACCGTGCTATCAAACGTCGGCAACGCTGCAAAAAAACAGTTACAAATAATTATAAAGGTTGACTTTACGAGGCATATAGAACTAAAAACATCACTAGTTAACGTTCTGGCTCTAACATCTTCACCGTTTTTAGGTTTCGACAGGAGACGAGCCGACGGCATGTAATTTTTGAATATTTGCAATGCGTCCTCATGATCGTCCATTCATACGAAACAATTTCGTCGAAGTTTTTCGGGTGGTGAATATATTTGGAGGATGTTGTAACATCTTATCTTTTGTCGTATCGAACATTAGGTATCTGTCGAGACTGTTCATGCTTCAGAATAATTTTGAACTTGAACTCTGGCTTATTCACACTAAGAGACCGCTTGTCGTAAAGATGCTTGCGTCGAAAAGTTGGGTCGTCTTCGACACGCATGTGGTCTAACATTCTCGTTCTAAAATCTTCAAACTTCTTGACCGGATATTTGGTTAAATCCAAATATAACTCCGAACTGTCATCCAGGTCCAACTATAAGCCTCGATCGCAGTCCGGATGTCAGTTTCTAATGCTAATGTATCTACTATATGAGGTGAGATAGAAATTAAAATATGTTTATGAGAAAACTTATTTGATTTTTAAATGAATAAAAATATAAAAGCACACGAATAGTAACAATTAATATAGTAAAACTAATTCGATATTTTAAATTGGGTAATATGTTTATTTTAATTATAAATAAATATATTTATTTATAGAATAAATAACAAGTTGATTTATGTACAAATATATTATATATAAATGGTTATGGTACATACTTATATAAAATAGGAAACTATTACGTCATAGAGTTGTATATATATATATATATATATATATATATACAAAGATAGGTGAGATTAGTTATTATTGATATTTCTATACAATAGATAGGAGAGATTAATTAAAATTGCTTATTGGGAAGATTCTGAAGAAAAGAAGTATTCAATGCATATGTTCGATTCGAAGAAACATGAATTTAGGGGCAATTATCCGCATGTTTACGAAAAGATAAGGAATGGTAATTTGTTTGCGTTTCAAAATGATGAGTTGACGGAGGTGGGAAGAAAGATGATAATAGATCGAATGACTACGTTAGTTTCGAAAACGGAATTAGATGATTTGAAATATGCATGGATCAGTGAGTCAAGTCGTATGAAGATGGACCGTGCTATCAAACGTCGGCAACGCTGCAAAAAAACAGTTACAAATAATTATAAAGGTTGACTTTACGAGGCATATAGAACTAAAAACATCACTAGTTAACGTTCTGGCTCTAACATCTTCACCGTTTTTAGGTTTCGACAGGAGACGAGCCGACGACATGTAATTTTTGAATATTTGCAATGCGTCCTCATGATCGTCCATTCATACGAAACAATTTCGTCGAAGTTTTTCGGGTGGTGAATATATTTGGAGGATGTTGTAACATCTTATCTTTTGTCGTATCGAACATTAGGTATCTGTCGAGACTGTTCATGCTTCAGAATAATTTTGAACTTGAACTCTGGCTTATTCACACTAAGAGACCGCTTGTCGTAAAGATGCTTGCGTCGAAAAGTTGGGTCGTCTTCGACACGCATGTGGTCTAACATTCTCGTTCTAAAATCTTCAAACTTCTTGACCGGATATTTGGTTAAATCCAAATATAACTCCGAACTGTCATCCAGGTCCAACTATAAGCCTCGATCGCAGTCCGGATGTCAGTTTCTAATGCTAATGTATCTACTATATGAGGTGAGATAGAAATTAAAATATGTTTATGAGAAAACTTATTTGATTTTTAAATGAATAAAAATATAAAAGCACACGAATAGTAACAATTAATATAGTAAAACTAATTCGATATTTTAAATTGGGTAATATGTTTATTTTAATTATAAATAAATATATTTATTTATAGAATAAATAACAAGTTGATTTATGTACAAATATATTATATATAAATGGTTATGGTACATACTTATATAAAATAGGAAACTATTACGTCATAGAGTTGTATATATATATATATATATATATATATATATATATATATATATACAAAGATAGGTGAGATTAGTTATTATTGATATTTATATACAATAGATAGGAGAGATTAATTAAAATTGCTTATTGGGAAGATTCTGAAGAAAAGAAGTATTCAATGCATATGTTCGATTCGAAGAAACATGAATTTAGGGGAAATTATCCGCATGTTTACGAAAAGATAAGGAATGGTAATTTGTTTGCGTTTCAAAATGATGAGTTGACGGAGGTGGGAAGAAAGATGATAATAGATCGAATGACTACGTTAGTTTCGAAAACGGAATTAGATGATTTGAAATATGCATGGATCAGTGAGTCAAATCGTATGAAGATGGACCGTGCTATCAAACGTCGGCAACGCTGCAAAAAAACAGTTACAAATAATTATAAAGGTTGACTTTACGAGGCATATAGAACTAAAAACATCACTAGTTAACGTTCTGGCTCTAACATCTTCACCGTTTTTAGGTTTCGACAGGAGACGAGCCGACGACATGTAATTTTTGAATATTTGCAATGCGTCCTCATGATCGTCCATTCATACGAAACAATTTCGTCGAAGTTTTTCGGGTGGTGAATATATTTGGAGGATGTTGTAACATCTTATCTTTTGTCGTATCGAACATTAGGTATCTGTCGAGACTGTTCATGCTTCAGAATAATTTTGAACTTGAACTCTGGCTTATTCACACTAAGAGACCGCTTGTCGTAAAGATGCTTGCGTCGAAAAGTTGGGTCGTCTTCGACACGCATGTGGTCTAACATTATCGTTCTAAAATCTTCAAACTTCTTGACCGGATATTTGGTTAAATCCAAATATAACTCCGAACTGTCATCCAGGTCCAGCTATAAGCCTCGATCGCAGTCCGGATGTCACAGTTTCTAATGCTAATGTATCTACTACATGAGGTGAGATAGAAATTAAAATATGTTTGTGAAAAAACTTATTTGATTTTTAAATGAATAAAAATATAAAAGCACACGAATAGTAACAATTAATATATTAAAACTAATTCGATATTTTAAATTGGGTAATATGTTTATTTTAATTATAAATAAATATATTTATTTATAGAATATATAACAAGTTGATTTATGTACAAATATATTGTATATAAATGGTTATGGTACATACTTATATAAAATAGGAAACTATTACGTCATAGAGTAGCATATATATATATATATATATATATATATATATATATATATATATATATATATACTAGTGGTGTACCCGCGCGATGCAGCGCGGGTGAATCACAATTCCGAAACATTAGTGGTGTACCTAACATCTTTCCAAACGAAGTCCACACGAACTCTCGTCAAGCTCCATCGTGCATGTACCTCATTTAGCTTTGAAAACTTATTTGATTTTTAAATGAATAAAAAAATAAAAGCACACGAATAGTAACAATTAATTTATTAAAACTATTTCGATGTTTTAAATTGGGTAATATATTTTTTCAACTATAAATAAATATATTTATTTATAGAATATATAACAACTTGATTTATGTTAAGACACAGTCTCATTGGATTCAAGATCATTCAATCTGAAGATCACAATCTGAAGCTAAAGCCGAAACGTCGACTCTCGATATTAAAGTCTATGTCGTTTGTAATAAATGTCAATGTAATTGTTTTAGTTTACTTAGATTTAAAATATCTAAGTTATAGTATTGTAATAGTTTAGTTTGTTAGATATTAGTTATTAGTTAGTTTCTAGTCTAGTTTATATTAGAAATAATATCTAGATATTATCTTAGGTAGTGTGTTAGACACACTTTAGATTAGATTTTGTGATATCTCTCAATCTCTCTAACAAGATCAAGAAAAGAATTCACACATACAAACACACACTTAAAGGTGTAAAAGAGAGAATACATAGAGAACACAAATGGCTTGAATCGATCAACCTTGTAACCATTTGTTATAATCAATATAGGTTGGTAATCTTATTGTGTTGTTAATCTAAGAACTTGATATAGTATTGTTGGACCCACAATTGGTATCAGAGCTTGATTAAGATCAAAATCAAGTTTTTTTTTACGAAAATGACTCTGTGTTCTATTTGAAAAAGTGATTTCGAGTGTTAAAGTGTTTTAGGTGTTAAAATCGATCAGGTTGTGATCGATTAGCATGCTAGATCGAGTTGTTGTTGTTTGATTTCACTTTTAAGCTTTAATCGAGTTCCATTTTGTGATTTAAGTGAGAAAACAGTCGAGTGGAAAAAGGTATTGTATGATCAAATTTTTCTTCAAAAAGTGTGTTTTATTGAGATCGAGTGCTCACATTCAGTTCTAGAAGTGTTTCTAGACATAAGGGTAGAGTTTGGTATTGCTAATCGTTTCAGGAACAAGTTTTTAGACAATTTTCGAAGTACAGGACGAACTTGCGCAATCCAGAAGACGAACATATGCAAAGTCCAACTTTGCGCGTCCAACCTGAAACGCAAACCCAACTTTGCGCGTCCAACCTGAAACGCAAACCCAACTTTGCGCGTCCAACCTGAAACGCAAACTCAACTTTGCGCAACCCTCCTAATACGCAAAGCTCGGTTTTCGCAACTCTCTCAACACGCAAACCTCAGTTCACTTGATCACACTCTTCACAAAAAGCCAATTCAAGTTCGCGCAACCCTCTCGAACCGCAAACCTTACTTTGCGTATCCCACGTGAAACGTAAACTCAACTTTGCGCATCCCACGTGAAACGCAAACCTCACTTTGCTCACTGTGGTTGACACGCAAACCTCAATTTGCGCACGCAAACCTTGAAACACAAACCTCTTTGCTCCAATCCAGACTTAGAATTTTCTTCAAAATGACATCCAGAGAAGCCCTTGCAATAGGAACTGACACCAAGCCACCAGTTCTCTTTAAAGGAGAATACGAACACCGGAAAGATAGGTTCCTGAACTTTGTTGATAGACATGAGCTGGGTGATTTCATCAGGAAATCTATAGAAGAAGGGGTTATGAAACCAGTTAAGACGACTCGCTTGGTTGGAAATGTGCCGACTGAGGTTGATCTTAAGTTTCATGAGCTAGAAGATGATAATCTCAGAAGAGCTAAAGGCATTAGATTAGCTAAGTCATACATTCTACAAGGAATTCCAAATGAAATCTATATAAAGATTGACAACTACAAAGCCTCCGACAAAGAAATGTGGGATCAGCTTGAAAAGATGATGATGGGTTCGAAGGTTGGAAATCAGTTGAAAATCTCCAACTGCCTAAATAATTATGAAGAATTTAGAGGCAGGGTGGGAGAAACTTTAGAAGAAACCTATGACAGGTTTGTGACTTTGCTGAACGAACTTAGAAAGAACAAAGTCCACAAATCTCAAATTGATCTGAATGTCAAATTCCTGAGTATTCTTCAACCGGAATGGAAAAGATTTGCTAGGCAGCTGAAGCAGATCAAAGATCTGAATGATATTCCACTTCATGAGGTGTATGAAACCCTCAGACAAAATGAAGAAGATGTGGATGAAATTCTAGATGAAAAGAAGCACAAAGAAAAGACAGTTGACGACACAGTCGCTCTTGTAGTAAGGAAGAAGAAGAACAAGACGATTGTGTATGAATCAGAAGAAGATGAAGGTTATGCAAACTCTGACATGGAGGAAAATGAACAACTGAAGCAAGCAATGATTCTGCTGTCAAATGCTTTTCAGAAAAAGTTCTACACGAAGCCAAGTTCAAACAGTCAGAGATATTCTTCTGGTCCAAACAACTACATCCACAAGGAAAGGGTTGAAGGAAGTAGATATGAAGGAAAGAGATTTGAAGGGAAAAGAATAGAGGAAAGGAAGCATGAAGAGAGAAGATATCACTCTGAAGGGAAGAGATTAGAGGAGAGGAAACCAGAAGAAAGAAAGTTCAAAGCTGAAGGATCCAGTAAGACAGAACCACCAACGTGCTATAACTGTGGCAAAACAGGTCACTATGCCAGAGACTGCCGAAGGCCAAAAGTCAGAAACTCCGATTATTACAAGAACAAGATGCTTCTTGTAAAGCAACAGGAGGCTGGAAAAGCACTGATGGCTGAGGATGAATATTGGCTTGATCACTCAGATGATGAAGAAGAGGATGAAGAGAAAGATGAAGCCATTAACATGTGTTTGATGGGGCAGATAGAATCAGATGCTGAAGTTGATTCAGATAATGAAGAAGAGGAGGTATGTAATTTATCAGATTCAGATTTCATGAATAAAATGCATGCCATGAGTTTAAGACAAAAAGAGTTAGAATCTAATCTTAAGCAAGAAAATGGTGTCATAACTGACCAAAACCAATTGATACAGAAACTTAGCAATGAAATTGATGAGAAGAAAGTATTGGTTGAGTTTTTACATAAAGATAATGACACCAACGCTAAGCAAAAGACAATAATTCTAAAAGAGAATTCTGAACTCAAGTCTCAACTGCTAAAAAGTGGGATTGATTTATATGAGCTTAAAGAATTGCATTCTTCATGTATCAAAGAAAACTTTTCTTTACGTGGAAAATTAAAAAGTTTGGAAGAGAAGTTATATAAAATGGGTCAAACTGAACAGACTATTCATCTGAACAAACCCAAAGATGAAATAGAGAGATGGGGAATCGGTTATAAAAATCCTCACTGTCTACAAAAAGGGATGTCTAAAATGCCAGGACTTTATGATCATCTTTCTATGAAACTAGCTCGAAGAATCCCTGAGTTTAAAACTTTCTGGACTAAACTGTCGGAAGAGGATGAAGCCAACGAAACTGAAAAACGTTTGAAATCATCTAAAGTTCATCTTCCATTTTATTATGCGAAATTGAATAATAGTTATGATGAAAATCCAATATATCAAAAGAAGAAAACTCTTTCAAGTGATTTCTTTCAAAGTTATTCTGAAAAGAAATTGGAGGCGAAGCCTATTCAAGGTAAACTATATGTCTCTCCTCTCGTTTTAGAAAGTAAAATTTTTGAACTCGAGAATTCCTTATCAGATGAAAGACTTTTGATGAATATTGAACAAAAGGTTTTTTCAACAGTGTTTAAAAATGTTATAATTTCTAAGCCTTCAAACTCTGAGGATATGTTTGGTTCATCAAATAAAGGATTTGATTTTCTGAACTCTGACGGTGGTTTAGATGATTGTTCTGAACAATTTGATTTTAATGCAAAATTTCCTAACCATTCATCTTTTGTTAAGAAATCTGTGAGAAAAACCAGTATGCCTGTTAACAGTGCAAAATCAACGAAAGTTGATAACTCAGTCTCTGTGAAAACTAAACATGCTCAAGGTAAGAAAATATCTCAGCATTCACAGAAACCGAACACTACTGTTAATTCTAAGAAGAAGCAATCGCTTGTTGCTCAAAGGTCTAACTCACAAGTTTCACATGTTTCAGATCTGAGCAAGCAAAGGCCAGAAGTAAATTCTCAATGGGAACCCAAACGGAAGCTTGACAAGACTGTTTTATCGTTTAGTAGTGTTAATTGTAATAAGACTTCGCTTAGTAAAGATGTCCCAATTGCTAATATTGTTGTTTTGAACTCAAAACTTGTTGTTTCTCGTAAACAATATACAATGAAGCAATTATTTCAGTTATCTTTATCTGCTAGAAAGTCTTCTATTTATGATAAACATGTTTCTATCTCTTGTCAAGATTCTGAAGATTGGTTTGGAAATTACCATGTGCATTCATCTCATACTAATTCTTCACATACATTTCAAAAGAAAAGAAGACCCAATTTCAAATAGGTACCAAAATCTTGTGCTAACACAGAAGAACCCAAATTCCAGTGGGTACCTAAGGCTAAATCTGTGTTGCAGGCACACAAAGCTTGAAGAGAATTCGACTTCTGATTATGTACAGATCAGGACTCGTTCTTCAATGTCAAAATAGGTTTTTGGATAATGCAGTTCAAAACCCGAACATCAAAGTCAAAATAGGCTTTTGAACAAATCAGTTCAAGACCCGCACTTCGATAATCAAAGTGAAAAATTCCATTGAAAAAGAAGCTTACCGAGAAGCTATCTGAATTATCAAAGAGTGTACTGACAGAGAAGAAAAAGAAGTCTGCATTTGAGACGAAGATTGAGCTCCTTATTAAAGAACGAGATAGTTATTCTTCAAATGTAAAAGAGCTTCAAGATATTATTTCAAAGACGGTGGTGGTGACTGAGCGAACGACTCCAGAGTCAAAAATCCACTCACCTAGAAATAATTCAGTTGGTTCTAACAAACTAGCCGCAAGCTCACATCAGAAAACTGCTCTTTACAAAAGGTCAGTTAAATCTTCTAATCAGATTCATTCTACTAATCTTTTCTATGACAGGAATATAGATTGTTCAGGTACACATCAAAGAAGAAGAAGAAGCTTCTAGGAAGAAGCTGAACTAGTGTGGAACAGGAAACAGTGAAAGAAGAGCTTCAATGTAAGAAGTCATGTGTACATACGCCAAATGCCAAGAAGAACAATGCGCTGAAAGGTAAACCTGATTTCGCCTACATGAGAGATCAATTAATCAGGTTGTCAGGTAATAAATTCTATTGTTCTTATTGTCGTACACATGATCCTGTTCACAAGACTAGTGATCATTACTGGTACGGTTCTTATTCCATAACCCCCATACGAACTGCAACTAACACAAATGGACCCAAATACCAGTGCGTACCAAAGAAAACTAAACCTGTGTTGTAGGCACCTACTGTCAAGGGGGAGTAGGAGAACAAAGGCTTTTGAACACAACAGTTCAAGACCCGCACTTCAAAGATCAAAAGACCTTACTCCGTGTTGAAAATGAAATTGTACTCCGATACTAAAATTAGGAAATCAACCTTCAAGGGGGAGTACATATATTTCTGAAATTTTATGCATATCTTTTACAACTGATAATGTACTAATGCATAATTTCAGGTGGAGTAAAAAGGTGACGACTTCTGATTATTTCTGATCATAACTCGTACTTTAAAAAGTTTTACTGATTTTTGTCTTTTCAATTTAAGTGAATAAATTTTACTTTGACTTAAGACTTTTGCAGAAATTTGAGAGAAGCTTAAAAGTTCATATGTTTATGACTTTACGCTTAGCTTCATGAGATGTAAGATCGCACGTAAAGGTACAATCCTTTATCTTAATCTCATATATGGTTGAAAGAAGAACAACTTTCAATCATCGGAAAACATTTTTTTAATGTTCAAACCACTTCCCGATTTTTCAACAGATTTTATATTATGGAAGTGTGATTTTACATGTTTTCAAAATCAATTTTGTGCTTTAACTGAAATAGTTAAACCAATCTAAGCATCATCTGCATCATAGGAAAACAAGAATCATTGTGCTAGGAATTAACACAACTTCAATAGAACCACCTTAACCAGTGATTTCTACCCAAGAAGTTAATCCGTAGTGATTGAGTGTGAGAAGCGAAAAGAAATGAGTGTGACTAGAGAAAGCAAAACGTTTAAAAGAAAGAGCGTGTGAGAACAAAGTTAAAAGAATATCACAACTCTGCACCAACTTTTTCTGAGTCGGGCAGCCATCATTCTAATGTTTCACAATTCTTTGGTGATCATTATTGAAACAGGCAACTAGGCTATGCCAACTCTTGATCAAACCTCACCAGCTACTCATTTTCTTCTTAAATAGAAAGTGTTTCACATTTTCTAAGGGGATGCAACACATTTTCTATCTGATTTTCATTTGGAAAATCTGGATATTGAAAAGAAGGAAGGTTGCCCCACCTTCGCATTTCAATCATGCACATTGAGTATGTGTTTAACTTACTGTTGTCTCAGTGGTTTACACAAATTTTAGCCCAATAAGCAATCATCAAGTGCTTAATTCTTTTTATCATAAGCACGAACACACAAGGAATTTGTTTCTTTGTCATAACGTTTATAGAAATAACCTTTGTGGTGTTTCGATGATTAAATGGAAGCCCTGGGGGAGTCAACCTCAAACAGTTCCTTTCCAATATGTATTCGTTACACACAGTGACTTAGTGTTACTGACAGGCATGTTAACTGATTCATTAGTTGATTCAGGTGTTACACGACTATTTTGTCCGGATTTGAAAAGATCTGGATGAATATCTTTTGAATTGACGGATCAGGGGCTCTAACCGCAAGATAGATATTTCTTACAAATAATTTTGATGAAGTCGTTGCACTTACCATCAAAAAGGGGGAGAATGACTACACAAGAAATGGCAAAGATCACATGTTTCAAGAATCACGTGAAAGATTGAAATCTTCAAAAGCAACTATTCTGAAGACATGCTGATTTAAGAGCTAGAGAAAAAGATTGCATCTTCTGAGCTGAACAAGAAGACTGAATTGCTAAAATCATTTTCGTAATGATCTTGATCCAAAGGGGGAGATTGTTAAGACACAGTCTCACTGGATTCAAGATCATCCAATCTAAAGATCGCAATCTGAAGCTAAAGCCGAAACGTCGACTCTCGATATTAAAGTCTATGTCGTTCGTAATAAATGTCAATGTAATTGTTTTAGTTTACTTAGATTTAAAATATCTAAGTTATAGTATTGTAATAGTTTAGTTTGTTAGATATTAGTTATTAGTTGGTTTCTAGTCTAGTTTATATTAGAAATAATATCTAGATCTAATATCTAGATATTATCTTAGGTAGTGTGTTAGACACACTTTAGATTAGATTTTGTAATATCTCTCAATCTCTCTAACAAGATCAAGAAAAGAGAGAATACACAGAGAACACAAATAGCTTGAATCGATCAACCTTGTAACCATTTGTTATAATCAATACAGGTTGGTAATCTTATTGTGTTGTTAATCTAAGAACTTGATATAGTATTTTTGGACCCACAATTTATGTACAAATATATTTTATATAAATGGTTATGGTATATACTTATATAAAATAGGAAACTATTACGTCATAGAGTTGTATATATATATATATATATAAAGATATGTGAGATTAGTTATTATTGACATTGCTATATAATAGATAGGAGAGATTAATTAAAATTGATTATTGGGAAGATTCTGAAGAAAAAAAGTCTTCAATGCATATGTTCGAGGTGAAGAAACATGAATTTAGGGGCAATTATCCGCATGTTTACGACATGATAAGGCATGTAATTTGTTTGCATTTCAAAATGATGAGTTGACGGAGGTGGGAAGAAGGATGGTAATAGATCGAATGACTACGTTTCTTTCGAAAACGAAATTAGATGATTTGGAAGATGCATGGATCAGTGAGTCAAATCGTATGAAGATGGACCGTGCTATCAAACGTCGGCAACGCTGCAAACAAAAGTTACAAATAATTATAAAGGATGACTTTACGAGGCATATAGAACTAAAAACATCACTAGTTAACGTTCTGGCTCTAACATCTTCACCGTTTTTAGGTTTCTACAGGAGAGGAGGCGACGACATGTATTTTTTGAATATTTGCAATGCGTCCTCATGATCGTCCATTCACATGAAACCCGTAAGTCGAAATTTGGAGGATGTTGTAACATCTTTTCTTTTGTCGTTTAGAATATTAGATATCTGTCGAGACTGTTCATGCTTTGGAATAGTTGTGACGTTGAACTATAGCTTATTCACACTAAGAGACCGCTTGTCGTAAAGATGCTTGCATCGAAAAGTTGGGTCGTCTTCGACACGCATGTGGGCTAACATTCTCGTTCTAAAATCTTCAAACTTCTTGACCGGATATTTGGTTAAGTCCAAATATAACTCCGAATTGTCATTGCCTAGCTATAAGCCTCGATCGCAGTCCGGATGTCACAGTTTCTAATGCTAATGTATCTATTATATGAGGTGAGATAGAAATTAAAATATGTTTGTGAGAAAACTTATTTGATTTTTAATTGAATAAAAAAATAAAAGCACACGAATAGTAACAATTAATATATTAAAACTAATTCGATGTTTTAATTTCGGTAATATGTTTATTTTAATTATAAATAAATATATTTCTTTATAGAATATATTACAAGTTGATTTATGTACAAATATATTGTATATAAATGGTTATGGTATATACTTATATAAAATAGGAAACTATTACGTCATAGAGTTGTATATATATATATATATATATATATACAAAGATAGGTGAGATTAGTTATTATTGACAATGCTATACAATAGATAGGAGAGATTAATTAAAATTGCTTATTGGAAAGATTATGAAGAAAAGAATTCTTCAATGCTTATATATATATACAAAGATAGGTGAAGAAACATGAATTTAGGGGCAACTATCCGCATGTTTACGAAATGTTAAGGCATGGTAATTTGTTTCTGTTTCAAAATGATGAGTTGACGGAGGTGGGAAGAAGGATAATAATAGATCGAATGACTACGTTTGTTTCGAAAACGGAATTAGATGATTTGGAAGATGTATGGATCAGTGAGTCAAATCGTATGAAGATGGACCGTGCTATAAAATGTCGGCAACGCTGTAAAAAACAGTTACAAATAATTATTAAGATTGACTTTACGAGGCATATAGAACTAAAAACATCACTAGTTAACGTTCTGGCTCTAACATCTTCATCGTTTTTAGGTTTCGACAGGAGACGTGGCAACGACATGTATTTTTTGAATATTTGCAATGCGTCCTCATGATCGTCCATTCACACGAAACCCGTAAGTCGAAATTTTTCGGGTGCTGAAGAAATTTGGAGGATGTTGTAACATCTTTTCTTTTGCCGTATCGAATATTAGATATCTGTCGAGACTGTTCATCCTTTGGAATAGTTTTGACCTTGAACTCTGGGTTATTCACACTAAGAGACCACTTGTCGTAAAGATGATTGCGTCGAAAAGTTGGATAGTCTTTGACACGCATGTGGGCTAACATTGTCGTTCTATAATCTTCAAACTTCTTGACCGGATATTTGGTTAAGTCCAAATATAACTCCGAACTGTCATTGCCCAGCTATAAGCCACGATCGCAGTCCGGATGTCACAGTTTCTATTGCTAAGGTATCTATTATATGAGGTGAGATAGAAATTAAAATATGTTTGTGAGAAAACCTATTTGATTTTTAAATGAATAAAAACATAAAAGCACACGAATAGTAACAATTAATATATTAAAACTAATTCGATGTTTTAAATTGGGTAATATGTTTATTTTAATTATAAATAAATATATTTCTTTATAGAATATATAACAAGTTGATTTATGTACAAATATATTGTAAATAAATGGTTATGGTATATATTTATATAAAATAAGAAACTATTACGTCATAGAGTTGTATATATATATATATGTATATACAAAGATAGGTGATATTAGTTATTATTGACAATGCTATACAATAGATAGGAGATATTAGTTAAAATTGCTTATTGGAAAGATTCTGAAGAAAAGAAGTCTTCAATGCATATGTTCGAGGTGAAGAAACATGAATTTAGGGGCAACTATCCACATGTTTACGAAATGTTAAGGCATGGTAATTTGTTTGCGTTTCAAAATGATGAGTTGACGGAGGTGGGAAGAAGGATAATAATAGATCGAATGACTACGTTTGTTTCGAAAACGGAATTAGATGATTTGGAAGATGCATGGATCAGTGAGTCAAATCGTATGAATATGGACCGTGCTATCAAACGTCGGCAACGCTGCAAAAAACAGTTACAAATAATTATAAAGGTTACTTTACGAGGCATATAGAACTAAAAACATCACTAGTTAACGTTCTGGCTCTAACATTATCACCGTTTTTAGGTTTCGACAAGAGACGAGGCGACGACATGTATTTTTTGAATATTTGCAATGCGTCCTCATGATCGTCCATTCACACGAAACCCGTAAGTCGAAATTTTTCTGATGCTGAAGAAATTTAGCGGGTGTTGTAACATCTTTTCCTTTGTCGTATCGAACATTAGATATCTGTCGAGACTGTTCATGCCTCGGAATAGTTTTGACCTTGAACTCTGGCTTATTCACACTAAGAGACCGCTTGTCGTACAAATGCTTGCGTCGAAAGTTGGGTCCTCTTCGACACGCATGTGGGCTAACATTCTCGTGCTATAATCTTCAAACTTCTTGACCGGATATTTGGTTAAATCCAAATATAACTCCGAACTGTCATCCAGGTCCAACTATAAGCCTCGATCGCAGTTCGGATGTCACAGTTTCTAATGCTAATGTATCTATTATATGAAGTGAGATAGAAATTAAAATATGTTTGTGAGAAAATTTATTTGATTTTTAAATGAACAAAAAAATAAAAGCACACGAATAGTAACAATTAATATATTAAAACTAATTCGATGTTTTAAATTGGGTAATATGTTTATTTTAATTATAAATAAATATATTTTTCTTTATAGAATATATAACAAGTTGATTTATGTACAAATATATTGTATATAAATGGTTATGGTATGTACTTATATAAAATAGGAAACTATTACGTCATAGAGTTGTATATATATATATATATATATATATATATATATATACAAAGATAGGTGAGATTAGTTATTATTGACAATGCTATACAATAGATAGGAGAGATTAATTAAAATTGCTTATTGGAAAGATTCTGAAGAAAAGAAGTCTTCAATGCATATGTTCGAGGTGAAGAAACATGAATTTAGGGGCAACTATCCGCATGTTTACGAAATGTTAAGGCATGGTAATTTGTTTCCGTTTCAAAATGATGAGTTGATGGAGGTGGGAAGAAGGATGATAATAGATCGAATGACTACGTTTGTTTCGAAAACGGAATTAGATGATTTGGAAGATGCATGGATCAGTGAGTCAAATCGTATGAAGATGGACCGTGCTATCAAACGTCGGCAACGCTGCAAAAAACAGTTACAAATAATTATAAAGGTTGACTTTACGAGGCATATAGAACTAAAAACATCACTAGTTAACGTTCTGGCTCTAACATCTTCACCGTTTTTAGGTTTCGACAGGAGACGAGGCGACGACATGTATTTTTTGAATATTTGCAATGCGTCCTCATGATCGTCCATTCACACGAAACCCGTAAGTCGAAATTTTTCTGATGCTGAAGAAATTTAGAGGATGTTGTAACATATTTTCTTTTGTCGTATCGAACATTAGATATCTGTCGAGACTGTTCATGGCTCGGAATAGTTTTGACCTTGAACTCTGGCTTTTCACACTAAGAGACCGCTTGTCGTACAGATGTTGCGTCAAAAGTTGGGTCGTCTTCGACACGCATGTGGGCTAACATTCTTGTTCTATAATCTTCAAACTTCTTGACCGGATATTTGGTTAAATCCAAATATAACTCCGAACTGTCATACAGGTCCAACTATAAGCCTCGATCGCAGTTCGGATGTCACAGTTTCTAATGCTAGTGTATCTATTATATGAGGTGAGAGAGAAATTAAAATATGTTTGTGAGAAAACCTATTTGATTTTTAAATGAATAAAAAAATAAAAGGACACGAATAGTAACAATTAATATATTAAAACTAATTCGATGTTTTAAATTGGGTAATATGTTTATTTTAATTATAAATAAATATATTTCTTTATAGAATATATAACAAGTTGATTTATGTACAAATATATTGTATATAAATGGTTATGGTTTATACTTATATAAAATAGGAAACTATTACGTCATAGAGTTGTGTGTATATATATATATATACAAAGATAGGTGAGATTAGCTATTATTGACAATGCTATACAATTGATAGGAGAGATTAATTAAAATTGCTTATTGGAAAGATTCTGAAGAAAAGTAGTCTTCAATGCATATGTTCGAGGTGAAGAAACATGAATTTAGGGGCAACTATCCGCATGTTTACGAAATGTTAAGGCATGGTAATTTGTTTCCGTTTCAAAATGATGAGTTGACGGAGGTGGGAAGAAGGATGATAATAGATCGAATGACTACGTTTGTTTCGAAAACGGAATTAGATGATTTGGAAGATGCATGGATCAGTGAGTCAAATCGTATGAAGATGGATCGTGCTATCAAACGTCGGCAACGCTGCAAAAAACAGTTACAAATAATTATAAAGGTTGACTTTACGAGGCATATAGAACTAAAAACATCACTAGTTAACGTTCTGGCTCTAACATCTTCAACGTTTTTTTAGGTTTCGACA
Source organism: Arctium minus (assembly GCA_954870635.1). Taxonomy (NCBI): domain Eukaryota; kingdom Viridiplantae; phylum Streptophyta; class Magnoliopsida; order Asterales; family Asteraceae; genus Arctium; species Arctium minus. Next base: position 76,539,417 of record OX941080.1, on the reverse strand, counting down.
GGAGACGAGGAGACGAATTGTATTTTTTGAATATTTGCAATGCGTCCTCATGATCGTCCATTCACACGAAACCCGTAAGTCGAAATTTTTCTGATGCTGAAGAAACTTAGAGGATGTTGTAACATCTTTTCTTTTGTCGTATCGAACATTAGATATCTGTCGAGACTGTTCATGCCTCGGAATAGTTTTGACCTTGAACTCTGGCTTTTCACACTAAGAGACCGTTTGTCGTACAGATGTTGCGTCGAAAGTTGGGTCGTCTTCGACACGCATGTGGGCTAACATTCTCGTTCTATAATCTTCAAACTTCTTGACCGGATATTTGGTTAAATCCAAATATAACTCCAAACTGTCATCCAGGTCCAACTATAAGCCTCGATCGTAGTTCGGATGTCACAGTTTCTAATGCTAATGTATCTATTATATGAGGTGAGATAGAAATTAAAATATGTTTGTGAGAAAACTTATTTGATTTTTAAATGAATAAAAAAATAAAAGGACACGAATAGTAACAATTAATATATTAAAACTAATTCGATGTTTTAAATTGGGTAATATGTTTATTTTAATTATAAATAAATATATTTGTTTATAGAGTATATAACAAGTTGATTTATGTACAAATATATTTTATATAAATGGTGATGGTATATACTTATATAAAATAGGAAACTATTACGTCATAGAGTTGTGTATATATATATATATATATACAAAGATAGGTGAGATTAGTTATTATTGACAATGCTATACAATAGATAGGAGAGATTAATTAAAATTGCTTATTGGAAAGATTCTGAAGAAAAGAAGTCTTCAATGCATATGTTCGAGGTGAAGAAACATGAATTTAGGGGCAACTATCCGCATGTTTACGAAACGATAAGGCATGGTAATTTGTTTCCGTTTCAAAATGATGAGTTGACGGAGGTGGGAAGAAGGATGATAATAGATCGAATGACTATGTTTGTTTCGAAAACGGAATTAGATGATTTGGAAGATGCATAGATCAGTGAGTCAAATCGTATGAAGATGGACCGTGCTATCAAACATCGGCAACACTGCAAAAAATAGTTACAAATAATTATAAAGGTTGACTTTACGAGGCATATAGAACTAAAAACATCACTAGTTAACGTTCTGGGTCTAAGATCTTCACCGTTTTTAGGTTTCGACAGGAGACGAGGCGACGACATGTATTTTTTGAATATTTGCAATGCGTCCTCATGATCGTCCATTCACACGAAACCCGTAAGTCGAAATTTTTCTGATGCTGAAGAAATTTAGAGGATGTTGTAACATCTATTCTTTTGTCGTATCGAACATTAGATATCTGTCGAGACTGTTCATGCTTCGGAATAGTTTTGACGTTGAACTCTGGCTTATTCACACTAAGAGACCGCTTGTCATACAGATGCTTGCGTCGAAAAGTTGGGTCGTCTTCGACACGCATGTGGGCTAACATTCTCGTTCTAAAATCTTCAAACTTCTTGACCGGATATTGGGTTAAATCCAAATATAACTCCGAACTGTCATCCAGATCCAACTATAAGCCTCGATCACAGTCCGGATGTCACTGTTTCTAATGCTAATGTATCTATTATATGAGGTGAGATAGAAATTAAAATATGTTTGTGATAAAACTTATTTGATTTCTAAATGAATAAAAAAATAAAAGCACACGAATAGTAACAATTATTTTATTAAAACTATTTCGATGTTTTAAAATGGGTAATATATTTTTTTTAACTATAAATAAATATATTTATTTATAGAATATATAACAAGTTGATTTATGTACAAATATATTTTATATAAATGGTTATGGTATATACTTATATAAAATAGGAAACTATTACGTCATAGAGTTGTATATATATATATATAAATATATGTGAGATTAGTTATTATTGACATTGCTATAAAATAGATAGGAGAGATTAATTAAAATTGCTTATTGGGAAGATTCTGAAGAAAAGAAGTCTTCAATGCATATGTTCGAGGTGAAGAAACATGAATTTAGGGGCAATTATCCGCATGTTTACGAAATGATAAGGCATGGTAATTTGTTTGCGTTTCAAAGTGATGAGTTGACGTAGGTGGGAAGAAGGATGATAATAGATCGAATGACTACGTTTCTTTCAAAAACGGAATTAGATGATTTGGAAGATGCATGGATCAGTGAGTCAAATCGTATGAAGATGGACCGTGCAATCAAACGTCGGTAACGCTGCAAAAAACAGTTACAAATAATTATAAAGGTTGACTTTACGAGGCATATAGAACTAAAAACATCACTAGTTAACGTTCTGGCTCTAACATCTTCACCGTTTTTAGGTTTCGACAGGAGACGAGGCGACGACATGTATTTTTTGAATATTTGCAATGCGTCCTCATGATCGTCCATTCACACGAAACCCGTAAGTCGAAATTTTTCTGATGCTGAAGAAACTTAGAGGATGTTGTAACATCTTTTCTTTTGTCGTATCAAACATTAGATATCTGTCGAGACTGTTCATGCCTCGGAATAGTTTTGACCTTGAACTCTGGCTTTTCACACTAAGAGACCGCTTGTCGTACAGATGTTGCGTCGAAAGTTGGGTCGTCTTCGACACGCATGTGGGCTAACATTCTCGTTCTATAATCTTCAAACTTCTTGACCGGATATTTGGTTAAATCCAAATATAACTCCGAACTGTCATTCAGGTCCAACTATAAGCCTCGATCGCAGTTCGGATGTCACAGTTTCTAATGCTAATGTATCTATTATATGAGGTGAGATAGAAATTAAAATATGTTTGTGAGAAAACTTATTTGATTTTTAAATGAATAAAAAATAAAAGGACACGAATAGTAACAATTAATATATTAAAACTAATTCGATGCTTTAAATTGGGTAATATGTTTATTTTAATTATAAATAAATATATTTCTTTATAGAATATATAACAAGTTGATTTATGTACAAATATATTGTATATAAATGGTTATGGTATATACTTATATAAAATAGGAAACTATTACGTCATAGAGTTGTATATATATATATATATATATATATATACAAAGATAGGTGAGATTAGTTATTATTGACAATGCTATACAATAGATAGGAGAGATTAATTAAAATTGCTTATTGGAAAGATTCTGAAGAAAAGAAGTCTTCAATGCATATGTTCGAGGTGAAGAAACATGAATTTAGGGGCAACTATCCGCATGTTTACGAAATGTTAAGGCATGGTAATTTGTTTCCGTTTCAAAATGATGAGTTGACGGAGGTGGGAAGAAGGATGATAATAGATCGAATGACTATGTTTGTTTCGAAAACGGAATTAGATGATTTGGAAGATGCATAGATCAATGAGTCAAATCGTATGAAGATGGACCGTGCTATCAAACATCGGCAACGCTGCAAAAAATAGTTACAAATAATTATAAAGGTTGACTTTACGAGGCATATAGAACTAAAAACTTCACTAGTTAATGTTCTGGCTCTAACATCTTCACCGTTTTTAGGTTTCGACAGGAGACGAGGCGACGACATGTATTTTTTGAATATTTGCAATGCGTCCTCATGATCGTCCATTCACACGAAACCCGTAAGTCGAAATTTTTCTGATGCTGAAGAAATTTAGAGGATGTTGTAACATCTTTTCTTTTGTCGTATCGAACATTAGATATCTGTCGAGACTGTTCATGCTTCGGAATAGTTTTGACGTTGAACTCTGACTTATTCACACTAAGAGACCACTTGTCATACAGATGCTTGCGTCGAAAAGTTGGGTCGTCTTCGACACGCATGTGGGCTAACATTCTCGTTCTAAAATCTTCAAACTTCTTGACCGGATATTTGGTTAAATCCAAATATAACTCCGAACTGTCATCCAGATCCAACTATAAGCCTCGATCACAGTCCGGATGTCACAGTTTCTAATGCTAATGTATCTATTATATGAGGTGAGATAGAAATTAAAATATGTTTGTGATAAAACTTATTTGATTTCTAAATGAATAAAAAAATAAAAGCACACGAATAGTAACAATTAATTTATTAAAACTATTTCGATGTTTTAAATTGGGTAATATATTTTTTTTAACTATAAATAAATATATTTATTTATAGAATATATAACAAGTTGATTTATGTACAAATATATTTTATATAAATGGTTATGGTATATACTTATATAAAATAGGAAACTATTACGTCATAGAGTTGTATATATATATATATATATAAATATATGTGAGATTAGTTATTATTGACATTGCTATAAAATAGATAGGAGAGATTAATTAAAATTGCTTATTGGGAAGATTCTGAAGAAAAGAAGTCTTCAATGCATATGTTCGAGGTGAAGAAACATGAATTTAGGGGCAATTATCCGCATGTTTACGAAATGATAAGGCATAGTAATTTGTTTGCGTTTCAAAGTGATGAGTTGACGTAGGTGGGAAGAAGGATGATAATAGATCGAATGACTACGTTTCTTTCAAAAACGGAATTAGATGATTTGGAAGATGCATGGATCAGTGAGTCAAATCGTATGAACATGGACCGTGCAATCAAACGTCGGCAACGCTGCAAACAAAAGTTACAAATAATTATAAAGGTTGACTTTACGAGGCATATAGAACAAAAAAATCACTAGTTAACGTTCTGGCTCTAACATCTTCACCGTTTTTAGGTTTTGATAGGAGACGAGGCGACGACATGTATTTTTTGAATATTTGCAATGCGTCCTCATGATCGTCCATTCACACGAAACCCGTAAGTCGAAATTTTTCTGATGCTGAAGAAATTTAGAGGATGTTGTAACATCTTTTCTTTTGTCGTATCGAACATTAGATATCTGTCGAGACTGTTCATGCTTCGGAATAGTTTTGACGTTGAACTCTGACTTATTCACACTAAGAGACCACTTGTCATACAGATGCTTGCGTCGAAAAGTTGGGTCGTCTTCGACACGCATGTGGGCTAACATTCTCGTTCTAAAATCTTCAAACTTCTTGACCGGATATTTGGTTAAATCCAAATATAACTCCGAACTGTCATCCAGGTCCAACTATAAGCCTCGATCGCAGTTCGGATGTCACAGTTTCTAATGCTAATGTATCTATTATATGAAGTGAGATAGAAATTAAAATATGTTTGTGATAAAACTTATTTGATTTTTAAATGAATAAAAAAATAAAAGCACACGAATAGTAACAATTAATTTATTAAAACTATTTCGATGTTTTACATTGGGTAATATATTTTTTTTAACTATAAATAAATATACTTATTTATAGAATATATAACAAGTTGATTTATGTACAAATATATTTTATATAAATGGTTATGGTATATACTTATATAAAATAGGAAACTATTACGTCATAGAGTTGTATATATATATATATATAAATAAATGTGAGATTAGTTATTATTGACATTGCTATATAATAGATAGGAGAGATTAATTAAAATTGCTTATTGGGAAGATTCTGAAGAAAAGAAGTCTTCAATGCATATGTTCGAAGTGAAGAAACATGAATTTAGGGGCAATTATCCGCATGTTTACGAAATGATAAGGCATGGCAATTTGTTTGCGTTTCAAAGTGATGAGTTGATGTAGGTGGGAAGAAGGACGATAAAAGATCGAATGACTACGTTTCTTTCAAAAACAGAATTAGATGATTTGGAAGATGCATGGATCAGTGAGTCAAATCGTATGAAGATGGACCGTGCAATCAAACGTCGGCAACGCTGCAAACAAAAGTTACAAATAATTATAAAGGTTGACTTTACGAGGCATATAGAACAAAAAAATCACTAGTTAACGTTCTGGCTCTAACATCTTCACCATTTTTAGGTTTTGACAGGAGACGAGGCGACGACATGTATTTTTTGAATATTTGCAATGCGTCCTCATGATTGTCCATTCACACGAAACCCGTAAGTCGAAAATTTTCGGGTGCTGAAGAAATTTGGAAGATGTTGTAACATCTTTTCTTATGTCGTATCGAACATTAGATATCTGTCGAGACTGTTCATGCTTCAGAATAGTTTTGACGTTGAACTCTGGCTTATTCACACTAAGAGACCGCTTGTCGTAAAGTTGCTTGCGTCGAAAAGTTGGGTCGTCTTCGACACGCATGTGGGCTAACATTCTCGTGCTATAATCTTCAAACTTCTTGACCGGATATTGGTTAAATCCAAATATAACTCCGAACTGTCATCCCAGGTCCAGCTATAAGCCTCGATCGCAGTCCGGATGTCACAGTTTCTAATGCTAATGTATCTATTATATGAGGTGAGAGATAGAAATTAAAATATGTTTGTGAGAAAACTTATTTGATTTTTAAATATATAAAAAAATAAAAGCACACGAATAGTAACAATTAATTTATTAAAACTATTTCGATGTTTTAAATTGGGAAATATATATTTTTTAACTATAAATAAATATATTTATTTATAGAATATATAACAAGTTGATTTATGTACAAATATATTTTATATAAATGGTTATGGTATATACTTATATAAAATAGGAAACTATTACGTCATAGAGTTGTATATATATATATATATAAATATATGTGAGATTAGTTATTATTGACATTGCTATATAATAGATAGGAGAGATTAATTAAAATTGCTTATTGGGAAGATTCTGAAGAAAAGAAGTCTTCAATGCATATGTTCGAGGTGAAGAAACATGAATTTAGGGGCAATTATCCGCATGTTTACGAAATGATAAGGCATGGTAAATTGTTTGTGTTTCAAAATGATGAGTTGACGGAGATGGGAAGAAGGATGATAATAGATCGAATGACTACGTTTCTTTCGAAAACGGAATTAGATGATTTGGAAGATGCATGGATCAGTGAGTCAAATCGTATGAAGATGGACCGTGCAATCAAATGTCGGCAACGCTGCAAACAAAAGTTACAAATAATTATAAAGGTTGACTTTACGAGGCATATAGAACAAAAAAATCACTAGTTAACGTTCTGGCTCTAACATCTTCACCGTTTTTAGGTATCGACAAGAGAAAAGGCGACGACATGTATTTTTTGAAAATTTGCAATGCGTCCTCATGATCTTCCATTCACACGAAACCCGTAAGTCGAAATTTTTCGGGTGCTGAAGAAATTTGGAGGATTTTGTAACATCTTTTCTTTTGTCGTATCGAATATTAGATATCTGTCGAGACTGTTCACGCTTTGGAATAGTTTTGACCTTGAACTCTGGCTTATTCACACTAAGAGACCGCTTGTCGTAAAGATTCTTGCATCGAAAAGTTGTGTCGTCTTCGACACGCATGTCGGCTAACATTCTCGTTCTAAAATCTTCAAACTTCTTGACCGGATATCTGGTTAAATCCAAATATAACTCCGAACTGTAATTGCCCAGCTATAAGCCTCGATCGCAGTCCGGATGTCACAGTTTCTAATGCTAATGTATCTATTATATGAGGTGAGATAGAAATTAAAATATGTTTGTGAGAAAACTTATTTGATTTTTAAATGAATAAAAAAATAAAAGCACACGAATAGTAACAATTAATATATTAAAACTAATTCGATGTTTTAAATTGGGTAATATGTTTATTTTAATTATAAATAAATATATTTATTTATAGAATATTCAAGTTGATTTTTGTACAAATATATTTTATATAAATGGTTATGGTATATATTTATATAAAATAGGAAACTATTACGTCATAGAGTTATATATATATATATATATATATACAAAGATAGGTGAGATTAGTTATTATTGACATTGCTATACAATAGATAGGAGAGATTAATTAAAATTGCTTATTGGAAAGATTCTGAAGAAAAGAAGTCTTTAATGCATATGTTCGAGGTGAAGAAACATGAATTTAGGGGCAACTATCCGCATGTTTACGAAATGCTAAGGTATGGTAATTTGTTTCCATTTCAAAATGATGAGTTGACGGAGGTGGGAAGACGGATGATAATAGATCGAATGACTACGTTTGTTTCGAAAACGGAATTAGATGATTTGGAAGATGCATGGATCAGTGAGTCAAATCGTATGAAGATAGACCGTGCTATCAAAAGTTGGCAACCCTGCAAAAAACAGTTACAAATAATTATAAAGGTTGATTTTACGAGGCATATAGAACTAAAAACATCACTAGTTAACGTTCACCGTTTTTAGGTTTCGACAGGAGACGAGTTGACGACATGTATTTTTTGAATATTTTCAATGCGTCCTCATGATCGTCCATTCACACGAAACCCGTAAGTCAAAATTTTTCAGGTGCTGAAGAAATTTGGAGGATGTTGAAACATATTTTCTTTTGTCGTATCGAACATTAGATATCTGTCTAGACTGTTCATGCTTTGGAATAGTTTTGACCTTGAACTTTGGCTTATTCACACTAAGAGACCGCTTGTCGTAAAGTTGCTTGCGTCGAAAAGTTGGGTCGTCTTTCGACACGCATGTGGGCTAACATTATGGTTCTAAAATCTTCAAACTTCTTAACCGGATATTTGGTTAAATCCGAATATAATTCCGAACTGTCATCCAGGTCCGCTATAAGCCTCGATCGCAGTACGGAAGTCACAGTTTCTAATGCTAATGTATCTATTATATGAGGTGAGATAGAAATTAAAATATGGTTGTGAGAAAACTTATTTGATTTTTAAATGAATAAAAATATAAAAGCACACGAATAATAACAATTAATATATTAAAACTAATTCGATATTTTAAATTTGGTAATATGTTTATTTTAATCTTAAATAAATATATTTATTTATAGAATATATAACAAGTTGATTTATGTACAAATATATTTTATATAAATGGTTATGGTTTATACTTATATAAAATTGGAAATTATTTCGTCATAGAGTTGTATATATATATATATATATATACAAAGATAGGTGAGGTTAGTTATTATTGACATTGCTATACAATAGATAGGAGAGATTAATTAAAATTGCTTATTGGGAAGATTCTGAAGAAAAGAATTCTTCAATACATATGTTCGAGGTGAAGAAACATGAATTTAGGGACAATTATCCGCATGTTTACGAAATGATAAGGCATGGTAATTTGTTTGTGTTTCAAAATATTGAGTTGACGGAGGTAGGAAGAAGGACGATAATAGATCGAATGACTACGTTTCTTTCGAAAACGGAATTAGATGATTTGGAAGATGCATGTATCAGTGAGTCAAATCGTATGAAGATGGACCGTGCTATCAAACGTTGGCAACGCTACAAAAAACAGTTACAAATAATTATAAAGGTTGACTTTACGAGGCATATACAACAAAAAACATCACTACTTAACGTTCTGGCTCTAACATCTTCACCGTTTTTAGGTTTCGACAAGAGAAAAGGCGACGACATGTATTTTTCGAATATTTGCAATGCGTCCTCATGATCGTCCATACACACGAAACCTGTAAGTCGAAATTTTTCGGATGCTGAAGAAATATGGAGGATGTTGTAAAATCTTTTCTTTTGTCGTATCGAACATTAGATATCTGTCGAGACTGTTCATGCTTCGGAATAGTTTTGACCTTGAACTTTGGCTTATTCACACTAAGAGACCGCTTGTCGTAAAGTTGCTTACGTCAAAAAGTTGGGTCGTCTTCGACACGCATGTGGGCTAACATTATGGTTCTAAAATCTTCAAACTTCTTGACCGGATATTTTGTTAAATCCAAATATAACTCCGAACTGTCATCCCAGGTCCAGCTATAAGCCTCGATCGCAGTTCGGATGTCACAGTTTCTAATTCTAATGTATCTATTATATGAGGTGAGATATAAATTAAAATATGTTTGTGAGAAAACTTATTTGATTTTTAAAAGAATAAAAAAATAAAAGCACACGAATAGTAACAATTAATATATTGAAACTAATTCGATTTTTTAAATTGGGTAATATGTTTATTTTAATTATAAATAAATATATTTATTTACAGAATATATAACAAGTTGATTTATGTACAAATATATTTTATATAAATGGTTATGGTATATACTTATATAAAATTGGAAACTATTTCGTCATAGAGTTGTGTATATATATATACACAAAGATAGGTGAGGTTAGTTATTATTGACATTGCTATACAATAGATAGGAGAGATTAATTAAAATTGCCTATTGTGAAGATTCTGAAGAAAAGAATTCTTCAATGCATATGTTCGAGGTGAAGAAACATGAATTTAGGGCAATTATCCGCATGTTTACGAAATGATGAGTTGACGGAGGTGGGAAGAAGGATGATAATAGATCGAATGACTACGTTTATTTCGAAAACGGAATTAGATGATTTGGAAGATGCTTGTATCAGTGAGTCAAATCGTATGAAGATGGACCGTGCTATCAAACATCGGCAACGCTACAAAAAACAGTTACAAATAATTATAAAGGTTGACTTTACGAGGCATATACAACTAAAAACATCACTACTTAATGTTCTGGCTCTAACATCTTCACCGTTTTTAGGTTTCGAGAAGAGAAAAGGCGACGACATGTATTTTTCGAATATTTGGAATGCGTCCTCATGATCGTCCATACACACGAAACCCGTAAGTCGAAATTTTTCGGATGCTGAAGAAATTTGGAGGATGTTGTAACATCTTTTCTTATGTCGTATCGAACATTAGATATCTGTCGAGACTGCTCATGCTTCAAAATAGTTTTAACCTTGAACTTTGGCTTATTCACACTAAGAGACCGCTTGTCGTAAAGTTCCTTGCATCGAAAAGTTGGGTCGTCTTCGACACGCATGTGGGCTAACATTATGGTTCTAAAATCTTCAAACTTCTTGACCGGATATTTGGTTAAATCCAAATATAACTCCGAACTGTCGTCCCAGGTCCTGCTATAAGCCTCGATCACAGTCCGGATGTCACAGTTTCTAATGTTAATGTATCTATTATATGAGGTGAGATAGAAATTAAAATATGTTTGTGAGAAAACTTATTTGATTTTTAAATGAATAAAAAAATGAAAGCACACGAATAGTAACAATTAATATATTAAAACTAATTCGATGTTTTAAATTGGGTAATATGTTTATTTTAATTATAAATAAATATATTTCTTTACAGAATATATAACAAGTTGATTTATGTACAAATATATTGTATATAAATGGTTATGGTTATGGTATATACTTATATAAAATATGAAACTATTTCGTCATAGAGTTATGTATATATATATACACAAAGATAGGTGAGGTTAGTTATTATTGACATTGCTATAGAATAGATAGGAGAGATTAATTAAAATTGCCTATTGGGAAGATTCTGAAGAAAAGAATTCTACAATGCATATGTTCGAGGTGAAGAAACATGAATTTAGGGGCAATTATCCGCATGTTTACGAAACGATAAGGCATGGTAATTTGTTTCTGTTTCAAAATGATGAGTTGACGGAGGTGGGAAGAAGGATGATAATAGATCGAATGACTACGTTTCTTTCGAAAACGGAATTAGATGATTTGGAAGATGCATGTATCAGTGAGTCAAATCGTATGAAGATGGACTGTGCAATCAAACGTCGGCAACGCTACAAAAAACAGTTACAAATAATTATAAAGGTTGACTTTACGAGGCATATACAACCAAAAACATCACTACTTAACGTTTTGGCTCTAACATCTTCACCGTTTTTTGGTTTCGACAAGAGAAAAGGCAACGACATGTATTTTTCGAATATTTGCAATGCGTCCTCATGATCGTCCATACACACGAAACCCGTAAGTCGAAATTTTTCGGATGCTGAAGAAATTAGGAGGATGTTGTAACATCTTTTCTTATGTCGTATCGAACATTAGATATCTGTCGAGACTGGTCATGCTTCAGAATAGTTTTGACCTTGAACTTTGGCTTATTCACACTAAGAGACCGCTTGTCGTAAAGTTGCTTGCGTCGAAAAGTTGGGTCGTCTTCGACACGCATGTGGGCTAACATTCTCGTGCTATAATCTTCAAACTTCTTGACCGGATATTGGTTAAATCCAAATATAACTCCGAACTGTCATCCCAGGTCTAGCTATAAGCCTCGATCGCAGTCCGGATGACACAGTTTCTATTGCTAATGTATCTATTATATGAGGTGAGATAGAAATTAAAATATGTTTGTGAGAAAACTTATTTGATTTTTAAATTTATAAAAAAATAAAGCACACGAATAGTAACAATTAATATATTAAAACTAATTCGATGTTTTAAATTGGGTAATATGTTTATTTTAATTATAAATAAATATATTTCTTTACAGAATATATAACAAGTTGATTTATGTACAAATATATTGTATATAAATGGTTATGGTATATACTTATATAAAATAGGAAACTATTTCGTCATAGAGTTGTGTAGATATATATACACAAAGATAGGTGAGGTTAGTTATTATTGACATTGCTATACAATAGATAGGAGAGATTAATTAAAATTGCCTATTGGGAAGATTCTGAAGAAAAGAAGTCTTCAATGCATATGTTCGAGGTGAAGAAACATGAATTTATGGGCAATTATCCGCATGTTTACGAAACGATAAGGCATGGAAATTTGTTTGTCTTTCAAAATGATGAGTTGACGGAGGTGGGAAGAAGGATGATAATAGATCGAATGACTACGTTTCTTTCGAAAACGGAATTAGATGATTTGGAAGATGCATGTATGAGTGAGTCAAATCGTATAAAGATGGACCGTGCTATCAAACGTCGGCAACGCTACAAAAAACAGTTACAAATAATTATAAAGGTTGACTTTACGAGGCATATACAACCAAAAACATCATTACTTAACGTTTTGGCTCTAACATCTTCACCGTTTTTTGGTTTCGACAAGAGAAAAGGCGACGACATGTATTTTTCGAATATTTGCAATGCGTCCTCATGAGCGTCCATACACACGAAACCCGTAAGTCGAAATTTTTCGGATGCTGAAGAAATTAGGAGGATGTTGTAACATCTTTTCTTATGTCGTATCGAACATTAGATATCTGTCGAGACTGTTCATGCTTCAGAATAGTTTTGACCTTGAACTTTGGCTTATTCACACTAAGAGACCGCTTGTCGTAAAGTTGCTTGCGTCGAAAAGTTGGGTCGTCTTCGACACGCATGTGGGCTAACATTATGGTTCTAAAATCTTCAAACTTCTTGACTGGATATTTGGTTAAATCCAAATATAACTCCGAACTGTCATCCCAGGTCCAACTATAAGCCTCGATCGCAGTCCGGATGTCACAGTTTCTAATGCTAATGTATCTATTATATGAGGTGAGATAGAAATTAAAATATGTTTGTGAGAAAACTTATTTGATTTTTAAATGAATAAAAAAATAAAAGCACACGAATAGTAACAATTAATATATTAAAACTAATTCGATGTTTTAAATTGGGTAATATGTTTATTTTAATTATAAATAAATATATTTATTTATAGAATATATAACAAGTTGATTTATGTACAAATATATTTTATATAAATGGTTATGGAATATACTTATATAAAATAGGAAACTATTACGTCATAGAGTTGTATATATATATATATATATATATATATCTATATGCAAAGATAAGTGAGATTAGTTATTTTCGAGCTGAAGAAACATGAATTTAGGGGCAATTATCTGCATGTTTACGAAATGATAAGGCATGGTAATTTGTTTGCGTTTCAAAATGATGAGTTGACGGAGGTGGGAAGAAGGATGATAATAGATCGAATGACGACGTTTCTTTCGAAAACGGAATTAGATGATTTGGAAGATGCATGGATCAGTGAGTCAAATCGTATGAAGATGGACCATGCTATCAAACGTCGACAACGCTGCAAAAAACAGTTACAAATAATTATAAAGGTTGACTTTACGAGGCATATAGAACTAAAAACATCACTAGTTAACGTTCCGGCTCTAACATCTTCATCGTTTTTAGGTTTCGACAGGAGAGGAGGCGACGACATGTATTTTTTTAATATTTGCAATGCGTCCTCATGATCGTCCATTCACACGAAACCCGTAAGTCAAAATTTTTTGGGTGCTGAAGAAATTTGGAGGATATTGAAACATATTTTCCTTTGTCGTATCGAACATTAGATATCTGTCGAGATTGTTCATGCTTCGGAATAGTTTTGACCTTGGCTTATTCACACTAAGAGACTGCTTGTCGTAAAGATGCTTGCGTCGAAAAGTTGGGTCGTCTTCGACACGCATGTGGGCTAACAATCTCGTTCTAAAATCTTCAAACTTCTTGACCGGATATTTGGTTAAATCCGAATATAACTCCGAACTGTCATCTAGGTCCAGTTATAAGCCTCGATCGCAGTCTGGATGTCACAATTTCCAAAGCTAATGTATCTATTATATGAGGTGAGATAGAAATTAAAATATCTTTGTGAGAAAACTTATTTGATTTTTAAATGAATCAAAAAATAAAAGCACACGAATTGTAACAATTAATATATTAAAAGTAATTCGATATTTTAAATTAGGTAATATGTTTATTTTAATTATAAGTAAATATATTTATTTATAGAATATATAACAAGCTGATTTATGTACAAATATATTTTATATAAATGGTTATGGTATATATATATATATATATATATTTTTGAACGGCAGCTAAACGCACACACCCGCCCCGACCGAAGTCGACGAGGTATCCGAGATCCATACGGGCACTCGACTAATCCTCGCGACCATGGACCGTTACAGATCCATAGCCTCGCCCATGCCCGACCCGAAGGCCGACCCATGGACTGGGGTATCGCCACCCGTTCCCCCAAGGAATCGAACCCGGGTAGACAGGGATGCCATCCACTGTCCTGTCCCCCCCAAGGATGTTACCGACCGCAGGGCTACAAGGGCTTTGATAAATGGTTATGGTATATACTTATATAAAATAGGAAACTATTACGTTATAGGGTTGTATATATATATATATATATACAAAGATAGGTGAGATTAGTTATTTTTGACATTGCTACACAATAGATAGGAGAGATTACTTAAAATTGCTTATTGGGAAGATTCTGAAGAAAAGAAGTCTTCAATGCATATGTTCGAGGTGAAGAAACATGAATTTAGGGGCAATTGTTTGCATGTTGACGAAATGATAAGGCATGGTAATTTGTTTGCGTTTCAAAATGATGAGTTGACGGAGATGGGAAGAAGGATGATAATAGATCGAATGACTACGTTTCTTTCGAAAACCGAATTAGATGATTTAGAACATGCATGGATCAGTGAGTCAAATCGTATGAAGATGTACCGTGCTATCAAACGTCGGCAACGATGCAAAAAACAGTTACAAATAATTATAAAGGTTGACTTTACGAGGCATATACAACCAAAAACATCACTAGTTAACGTTATGGCTCTAACATCTTCACCGTTTTTAGGTTTCGACAAGAGAAAAGGCGACGACATGTATTTTTCGAATATTTGCAATGCGTCCTCATGATCGTCCATACACACGAAACCCATAAGTCGAAATTTTTCGGGTGCTAAAGAAATTTGGAGGATGTTGTAACATCTTTTCTTTTGTCGTATCGAACATTAGATATCTGTCGAGACTGTTCATGCTTTGGAATAGTTTTGACCTTGAACTTTAGATTATTCACACTAAGAGACCGATTGTCGTAAATTTTCTTGCGTCGAAAAGTTGGGTCGTCTTCGACACGCATGTGGGCAAACATTATGTTCTAAAATCTTCAAACTTCTTGAGCGGATATTTGGTTAAATCCAAATATAATTCCGAACTGTCATCCAGGTCCGCTATAAGTGTAACACCCCCTGTTCCGCGTGGTTAAGAACGGGGTGATGTCACAGTTCAGGGGACATCAACACAAAAATAAATCCACTGAGTAGACTTATAAAATTCAGAGCACGAATAAACCACATAAACACGAAATTACAAACCATCATATGAAGACAACTATAAATAAGTTTTACAGATATATTTACATAGACATAAAAAAACAAAAGAACCAAACAGCAGATTATCCGAAGATCTTCAAAAGGAAGCCCAAAATAGTTGTCTTCTTTTCATAAAATTCCCATCCCCTGTCTACCATCTTAGTACCTGCCGTGTCAACAAAACACACACGGCTGAGCAACTTTGCCTAGTGAACGGATTAATAAAAATAAAAGAAACGATAATCTAACAAGTGGAAGCGGAAATGAAATAAAGAACATTGATATTAGTAGATACCACCAAGACCTACCTGATTCATCATTTAAAATATATAAAAAGAATGTATTTTTAAAAGAGTAAAAAAACCATAAAACCAATCAAAGATACGTCATTCTCACGGGTTGATCAAACCACGTATGTCCCATGGGGTAGCAGTGTGGGCACACTCACCATCTAACCCCTGTCGTGAATAATTCACGACCCGACTCATGTAACTAGGAACGATCCATTCGCCCTCGATAGTCGTTACTTGGCCAGACCCCATACGTGTCCATTCTAAGTGAGGACGCCACGATTGTATAGCCATCATGGAAGCATCTCGACCTTGGTGCCCCCAATGGTCTAGTATTCTATAAAATCGAAAACGGAAATCATAGGTCTACAACACATGCGACCTCACATAAACAATTGAAAAATCCAATAAACCTTGAAGGTTTTAATTCAATTGTTTACCAATGATTCGTGATTCGAAGCAAAGAAATTTCATATAATCATAATCAAATATCTTTAAATAATAATGTCACATGATAACTCAAAACCAAAAATTTTCAAGAGTTCAATTCGGAAAGTTACCATTTCAATTATGTGATACGTAATGCATGGTGTACCATAATCAAGGAGTAGACACGTATATACAAATACGTGTCCAAGAATCAAACAAAGAAAGAAACCCGTACCTCGATTGAATTGAGATGCAACACGAGATTAATTGAGACCAATGACGAATTTTAACCCGTTCGATTTCCTATAAAACCCACTAATTATTATTAATCGCACAACCTAAAACGCAAAACTTATTTTACTAGCTTAAACACAAATTTATATTCTCTTAGACATTAAACCGATCACTTGGTGTGCGGTTAAGTATCTAGATATAAATATCACCATTTGATTCTAAACTTTACCCGTTTGTAATTTTGACAAAAACAAACATTCCTATATATGTAAATGATTATAACTTTGCTATATCTAATCATAATCTACCAACCAAGTTCAATTACCCAAACTTACCAACTTAAATAACTTAAGAAGAAATTTATACCTCTAGTAAGGGCTCGACGAGTTGATTCCGAATATGTAATTGTTTCTTCGATTTGATTCACGAAATTGATAGAAAATCTAGAGAGAAGTAGAGATTTTAGAGAGAGAAAAAAGATGAGAATGAGGCGGTGATGTAGATGAAAAAGAAGAAGCCGATGTATTGATGTAATATACTCTTTTCTTTCTTTTTTTAAAACTATATATATATTTATATAATTAATTAATTAATTTAGTTAATTGACGAGTTTAACCCTCTAACTATCTTAGGTTGTTATTTTAAATTTTGGTTCGATTCGGGTAAGAATAATTATATATTTTTTAAAACCAAGTCTTACACAGGTATTACATTTCTCCCCCTCTAAAAAGAAGGCTTCGTCCCCGAAACCAAATTAGGGATATATATTTCATACCTTAAAATAGATGTGGATATTGCTTCCTTATCGAGTCTTCTGTTTCCCATGTCGCTTCCCGATCTGTATGATTTTTCCACAATACTTTCACAAAAGGGACGGTTTTGCGCCGCAATCGTCTCTCTTCTCGATCTATGATCGCTTCCGGCTCTTCAACATAAGAGAGATCTTGCTCAATTCGTTCTAAAGGATAGTCAATCACATGCAAAATATGATAATGATATCCACGGAGCGACGATACATGGAAAACATCGTGAATATGTGAAAGTTGCGGAGGTAGTGCCAAGCGATACGTCACCTCGCCAACTCTCTCTAATTGTAAGACTCGGTTTAAAAACATATAATTATTTCTTACCCGAAATGAACCGTAATTAAAAGTAGCAACTAATGATAGTTGAGGGATTAAACCCGTAAATTGACTAAACTTATATATATAATTTAAGAAACAAAAACTACGAAAAAAAATCAAGTCCATCGTCTTCTTCTTTTTAATGCACACCGCCATATTTCGCTCTCTCTAAAAAAAATCTTTCAATCTTCTCTCTAAGATATCTTTCAATCCGTCGAAGAAATCAACGAAACAACTATATATTCGGAATCTACTCATCGAACCCTTCCTAGAGGTATAAATTTCTTCTTAAGTTATTTAAGTTGGTTGGTTTGGGTAGTTGAAGTTGGTTGGTAGATTATGACATGTTATTGCAAAGTTATAGTCAAAAAATATGTTTAGGAATGTTTGATTTTGTCAAATTTACAAAAGGGTAAAGTTTAGAATCAAAATAGTAATATTTGTATCTAGATATTTAACCGCACACCAAGTATTCGGTTTAATGTCTAAGAGAATATGATTTCGTGATTAAGCTTAGGATAATAAGCTTTGAGTTTTATGTTATGCGAGTAATAGTAATTTATGGTTTAAATAGGCAATCGATCGGATTAAGCTTCGTCGTGAGTCTCGGTTAATCGCGTGATGCGTCTCAATTTGATTAAGGTATGGATTTCATTTCTTTTGAATCGTGGGCAACTATTTGTTGTAGTTGACCCTTCCGAAAGGTGGTTCACCGCCTTATGATTGATCAACCAAACGTGATCAACAAATACAAAACTGTACACACACGTACACATTGATTTTGGTTTTGGTTTATTGAATCAATTGTTTGAACATTTTGATGTTTTATTAAAATATGTCTCGTATGAGATTGTTTATGAAAAATGTGAAGTATATAGATTATAATTTCTGTGATCGCCATTTGGGTAAGTGACATATGTTTAGTTTTCGTTGATTTTAGAAGAACCCAATAAATGGGCACATTATTTGGGATGCCTTCTATGGCGGCTTTGTTGTCATAGCGTCCTGCAGATGACGGTCCACCAGAGTTAAGCCTATGTGGCTTACGTGAACCCACTATGGGAGGATTTGGCTGACTTTGTTGGCTCCAGGGCGGATGAATCGATTCTAGAAATTTACCCACAGAATATGTGACTGTGGTTAAATTCACGGGGGACTTGTTATGTGTGCCCGCATGCCGACCCAGTTCGTGTGGTTTGGCCACACACGAACACAACAACAGGAATTGACGGACTTTATTTATATTACGTTTTGAAATTAAAGTGTGAACCGTTCTTGAAATTATTGTCTTTGAAATTACTGAACATTTCTTTTGCTATGAACTTGAGTTTCAAGAACTTTCATCGAATGAATTTTTAAGCCTTCCGCTTCGTTATTGATGTTTTCATTATTATTTACGAACTTATATTATAATCCATTCACTGAGTTATGTGCTCAGCCGTGTTTTTGTTTTCTGACACGGCAGGTTCGAAGTGACGTTTACGGGGAAGGGACTTGAGATCGAGCGTGATATTTTGGAGTTCTTAGACTCACTTTATTGTATAAATTTCTAAGTTTATAAAGGCTTTTTGAGGTATGATAGTTTGGATTGTAATATATGTTTAGAGTTTATTAATAGCTTTGAATTTAGCTGTGTATTTATGTTAAGTCCCGTTCGTGACATCAACCGTTCCGGACCACGGGAACGGGGGATGTTACACTAATATCTCAAAAGGTCCAATATATCGAGGACTCAGTTTACCCTTTAATCCGAACCATCGAACACCTCGAAAAGGAGAAATTTTCACAAAAACATGCTCACCGGGCTGAAATTCTATTGACCTTCTATGCTTATCCGCATAACTCTTTTGTCGTGATTGAGTTTCTTTCATTTTATGCCTAGCCACTTCAACTTTTTCTATGGTTACTCGAACAAGATCAGGGCCTTCGATAGCTTTCTCGCCTACTTCATTCCAGCACAAAGGAGTTCGACATCTGCGTCCGTAAAGAACCTCAAACGGAGCCATACCGATACTGGATTGAAAACTATTGTCGTAGGCAAACTCAATTGTAACAAAAATACTCATCCCAGCTACCAAACCACTCAGGGACACAGGCTCGAAGCATATCTTCAATAGTTTGGATTGTTCGTTCAGTTTGGCCATCAGTTTGAGGATGATAAGACAACCTCATGGTTAACTTTGTACCCCAGGCCTGGTGGAGACTCTTCCAGAACTTAGAGGTAAATCTGGGATCTCTATCAGAAGTAATTGAAATTGGAGTGCCATGTAGTCGAACAATCTCTCTTTCAAACAATTCAGCTAACTTGTCAATTGAAAAGGTCTCTCAGATAGCATTATGCTTACGTACAGTTCTTGGTAATCCTGTCACAAAGTCCATTGAGATGTGCTCCCATTTGCAAACTGGAATCTCTAAGGGTTGTAACAGACCGCTGGCTTGTTGATGTTCGATTTTCACTTTTTGGCACGTCAAACATTTAGCAACATAATCAGCTATATCACGTTTCATACCGTTCCACCAAAAGTATTGCTTTAAGTCACGATACATCTTGGTAGATCCTGGATAAATTGAGAATAATGAGTTATGTGCTTCATTTAGAACAACTTCCTTGACTTCAGGATCGTCAGGTACACAGATTCGGTTTCGATACCAGATGGTACCCATGTCGTCTACCCGAAAATCTGATTTTGGATCATCTTTTGATTTTTCAAGGATAGCCCAAATCTCACCATCATGTTGTTGTGATTCTTTGATTCTTGAAATCAATGTCGATTCAATCTTCAATCTAGCTACAGATCCGACCCCAGTACGAGATACTAACTCAATACCCGATTTTTCCAATTTGGATACCAATTGAGGTTGAGCAATCAAACTCGATATGGCACCAGAATGTTTGCGACTCAAGGCATCGACAACCACGTTAGCTTTACCAGAATGGTATTGAATACGAACGTCGTAATCTTTTTGAAGTTCGAGCCATCGTCGCTGACGCTTATTCAACTCTTTTTGGGTAAAGATGTATTTTAGACTCTTATGATCAGTAAATATATCACAGGTCTCACTGTACAAATAATGGCGCCAAATTTTTAAAGCAAAAATAACCGCAACCAACTCTAAATCGTGAGTCGGATAGTTCACCTCATAAGGTTTGAGTTGACGCAAGGCATATGCAATAACTCTACCATTCTGCATCAAAACACATCCGAGTCCAGTTTGAGAAGCGTCACTATAAATCTGAAAACCACCTGATCCTGACGGTAATACCAAAACTGGAGCTGAAATCAACCTCTGTTTCAGTTCTGCAAAACTCTGGTCTTGTTCTGGACCCCAATCAAATTTAACTCCCTTTCGAAGGAGTTTTGTCAACGGCAATGCAATTCTAGAGAAATTTTTAGCAAATGGCCTGTAATATCCTGCAAGTCCAAGAAACTACGAACTTCGGAAATATTAGTTGGCATTGGCCATTTAGCAACAACTTCAACTTTAGAAGGATCTACTTTAATACCTTCTGCCGATATAATGTGTCCCAGAAAACTAAATTGTTGTAACCAGAATTCACACTTCGAAAATTTAGCGTAAAGTTTCTTTTCTCGAAGTGTTTCCAGTGCCTTTCGAAGATGAGTTCCGTGATCTTCTTTCGTTTTAGAATAAATCAAAATATCATCAATGAAAACGATCACGAACTCGTCGAGATATTTTTTAAAGACACGGTTCATGAGATCCATAAAGACTGCAGGAGCATTAGTCAGTCCGAACGACATAACTACAAATTCATAATCACCGTAACGCGTTCAGAATGCAGTCCTTGGAATATCTTGCTCTCTTACTCGAAGCTGGTGATATCTAGATCTCAGATCGATTTTGGAAAAGTACGTGGCCCCTTGAAGTTGATCAAACAAATCGTCTATACGGGGCAAGGGATATTTATTCTGTACCGTTACTCGATTAAGTTCACGATAATCAATACATAATCGCATCGAGCCATCCTTTTTCTTAACGAATAGGACCGGTGCTCCCCAAGGTAAAACACTGGGTTGGATATATCCCTTATCTAACAATTCCTGAACTTGATCTTTTAGTTCCTTCATTTCAGTCGGAGTCATTCGGTAAGGAGCTTTTGAAATAGGACTAGCTCCCGGAACAAGTTCTATAGTAAATTCAACTTCTCTTTCCGGCGGAACTCCGGGAAGTTCATCAGGGAATACATCAAGAAACTCATTAAGTACAGGGATATTTAACTTTATAACAGGTAGTATATACGTAAATAATCTAGAACTACCCGTTCCTAAACCTACCCAATCCTCACAATCACAACTTAAAGAAGTACAAGATCATAAACCTATAGCTCTGATACCATATCTGTAACACCCCCTGTCCCGCGTGGTTAAGAACGGGGTGATGTCACAGTTCAGGCGACATCAACACAAAAATAAATCCACTGAGTAGACTTATAAAATTCAGAGCACGACTAAACCACATAAACACGAAATTACAAACCATCATATGAAGACAACTATAACTAAGTTTTACAGATATATTTACATAGACATAAAAAAAGACAAAAGAACCAAACAACAAATTACCCGAAGATATTCAAAAGGAATCCCAAAATAGTTGTCTTCTTTTCATTAAATTCCCATCCCCTGTCTATCATCTAAGTACCTGCCGTGTCAACAAAACACACACGGCTGAGCAACTTTGCCTAGTGAACGGATTAATAAAAATAAAAGAAATGATAATCTAACGAGTGGAAGCGGAAATGAAATAAAGAACATTGATATTAGTAAGATATCAAACAAATGTTAAATAAGTGTAGACCACCAAGGCCTATCTGATTCATCATTTAAAATATATAAAAAGAATGTATTTTTAAAAGAGTAAAAAAATCGTAAAACCAATCAAACATCACAAAGATGTAACAAGGGTCACAAAGACCGGTGTGTATCACAAAGATACGTCATTCTCATGGGTTGATCAAACCACGTATGTCCCATGGGGTAGTAGTGTGGGCACACTCACCATCTAACCCATGCCGTGAATAATTCACGACCTGACTTCTATAACTAGGATCGATCCATTCTCCCTCGATACCCGTTACTTGGCCAGACCCATACGTGTCCATTCTAAGTGAGGACGCCACGATTGTATAGCCATCGTGGAAGCATCCCGACCTTGGTGCCCCCAATGGTCAAGTATTCTATAAAATCGAAAACGGAAATCATAGGTCTACAACACATGCGACCTCAAATAAACAATTCAAAAATCCAATAAACCTTGAAGGTTTTAATTCAATTGTTTACCAATGATTCATGATTCGAAGCAAAGAAATATCATATAATCATAATCAAATATCTTTAAATAATAATGTCACATGATAACTCAAAACCAAAAATTTTCAAAAGTTCAATTCGAAAAGTTACCATTTCACTTATGTGATAGGTAATGCATGGTGTACCATAATCAAGGAGTAGGCACGTATATACAAATACGTGTCCAAGAATCAAACAAAGAAAGAAACCCGTACCTCGATTGAATTGAGATGCAACACGAGATTAATCGAGACCAATGACGAATTTTAACCCATTCGATTTCCTATAAAACCCACTAATTATTATTAATTGCACAACCTAAAACGCAAAGCTTATTTTAATAGATTAAACACAAATTTATATTCTCTTAGACATTAAACCGATCACTTGGTGTGCGGTTAAATATCTAGATATAAATATCACCATTTGATTCTGAACTTTACCCGTTTGTAATTTTGACAAAAACAAACATTCCTATATATGTAAATGATTATAACTTTGCTATATCTAATAAATAATCTACCAACCAACTTCAACTACCCAAACTTATCAACTTAAATAACTTAAGAAGAAATTTATACCTCTAGGAAGGGCTCGACGAGTAGATTCTGAATATGTAATTGTTTCTTCGATTTGATTCACGAAATTGATAGAAAATCTAGAGAGAAGTAGAGATTTTAGAGAGAGAAAAGAGATGAGAATGAGGCGATGATGTAGATGAAAAAGAAGAAGCGGATGTATTGATGTAATGTACTCTTTTCTTTCTTTTTTTTTAAACTATATATATATATATTTATATAATTAATTAATTAATTTAGTTAATTGACGAGTTTAACCCTCTAACTATCTTAGGTTGTTATTTTAAATTTTGGTTCGATTCGGGTAAAATAATTATATATTTTCTAAAACAAAGTCTCGATCGCAGTACGAAAGTCACAGTTTCTAATGCTAATGTATCTATTATATGAGGTGAGATAGAAATTAAAATATGTTTGTGAGAAAACTTATTTGATTTTTAAAAGAATAAAAAAATAAAAGCACACGAATAGTAACAATTAATATATTAAAACTAATTCGATATATTAATATATTAAAACTAATTCGATATTTTAAATTGTGTAATATGTTTATTTTAATTATAAATAAATATATTTATTTATAGAATATATAACAAGTTGATTTATGTACAAATATATTTTCTATAAATGGTTATGGTATATACTTATATAAAATTGGAAACAATTACGTCATAGAGTTGTGTGTATATATATATATATATATATATACAAAGATAGGTGAGGTTAGTTATTATTGACATTGCTACACAATAGATAGGAGAGATTAATTACAATTGCTTATTGGAAAAGTTCTGAAGAAAAGAGGTATTCAATGCATATGTTCGAGGTGAAGAAACATGAATTTAGGGGAAAATATCTGCATGTTTACGAAATGATAAGGCATTGTAATTTGTTTCCGTTTCAAAATGATGAGTTGATGGAGGTGGGAAGAAGGATGATAATAGATCGAATGACTACGTTTCTTTCAAAAACGGAATTAGATGATTTAGAAGATGCATGGATCAGTGAGTCAAATCGTATGAAGATGGACCGTGCTATCAAACGTCGACAACCGTGCAAAAAACAGTTACAAATAATTATAATGGTTGACTTTACGAGGCATATATAATTAAAAACATCACTAGTTAACGTTCTGGCTCTAACATCTTCACCGTTTTTAGGTTTCGACTGGAGAGGAGGCGGCGACATGCATTTTTTGAATATTTGCAATGCGTCCTCATGATCGTCTATTCACACGAAACCCGTAAGTCGAAATTTTTCGGGTCCTTAAGAAATTTGGAGGATGTTGTAACATCTTTTCTTTTGTCATATCGAACATTAATATCTTTTGAGACTGTTCATGCTTCGGAATAGTTTTGACCTTGAACTCTGGCTTATTCACACTAAGAGACCGCTTGTCGTAAAGTTACTTGCTTCGAAAAGTTGGGTCGTCTTCGACACGCATGTGGGCTAACATTCGGGTTCTAAAATCTTCAAACTTCTTGACAGGATATTTGGTTAAATCCAAATATAATTCCGAACTGTCATCCAGGTCCCGCTATAAGCCTCGATCCTAGTCCGGAAGTCACAGTTTGTAATGCTAAGGTATCTATTATATGAGGTGAGATAGAAATTAAAAAATGTTTGTGAGAAAACTTATTTGATTTTTAAATGAATAAAAATAAATAAAAGCACACGAATAGTAACAATTAATTTATTAAAACTAATTCGATGTTTTAAATTGGGTAATATATTTGTTTTAATTATAAATAAATATATTTATTTATAGAATATTTAACAAGTTTATTTATGTACAAATATATTTTATATAAATGGTTATGGTATATACTTATATAAAATAGTAAACTATTACGTCATAGAGCTGTATATATATATATATACACACACAAAGATAGGTGAGATTAGTTATTATTGACCTTGCTACACAATAGATAGGAGAGATTAATTAAAATTGCTTATTGGGAAGGTTATGAAAAAAGAAGTCTTCAATGCATATGTTCGAGGTGAAGAAACATGAATTTAGAGGCAATTATCCGCACGTTTACGAAATGATAAGGCATTGTAACTTGTTTCCGTTTCAAAATGATGAGTTGACGGAGGTGGGAAGAAGGATGATAATAGATCGAATGACTACGTTTCTTTCGAAAACGGAATTAGATGATTTGGAAGATGCATGGATCAGTGAGTCAAATTGTATGAAGATGGACCGTGCTATCAAACGTCGACAACCCTGCAAAAAACAGTTACAAATAATTGTAATGGTTGACTTTACGAGGCATATACATCCAAAAACTTCACTAGTTAACGTTCTGGCTCTAACATCTTCACCGTTTTTAGGTTTCGACAGGAGAGGAGGCGATGACATGTATTTTTTGAATATTTTAAATTCGTCCTCATGATCGTCCATCCACACCAAACCCGTAAGTCGTAATTTTTCGGGTGCTGAAGAAATTTGGAGGATGTTATAACATCTTTTCTTTTGTCCTATCGAACATTAGATATCTGTCGAGACTGTTCATGCTTTGGAATAGTTTGACCTTGAACTCTGGCTTATTCACACTAAGAGACCGCTTGTCGTAAAGTTACTTGCGTCGAAAAGTTGGGTCGTCATAGACACGCATGTGGGCTAACATTCCGGTTCTAAAATCTTCAAACTTCTTGACCGGATATTTGGTTAAATCCAAATATAATTCCGAACTGTCATCCAGGTCCCGCTATAAGCCTCGATCGCAGTCTGGAGGTCACAGTTTCTAATGCTAATGTATCTATTATATGAGGTGAGATAGAAATTAAAAAATGTTTGTGAGAAAACTTATTTGATTTTTAAATGAATAAAAATAAATAAAAGCACACGAATAGTAACAATTAATTTATTAAAACTAATTCGATGTTTTAAATTGGGTAATATATTTGTTTTAATTATAAATAAATATATTTATTTATAGAATATTTAACAAGTTTATTTATGTACAAATATATTTTATATAAATGGTTATGGTATATACTTATATAAAATAGGAAACTATTACGTCATAGAGTTGTATATATATATATACACACACAAAGATAGGTGAGATTAGTTATTATTGACCTTGCTACACAATAGATAGGAGAGATTAATTAAAATTGCTTATTGGGAAGGTTATGAAAAAAGAAGTCTTCAATGCATATGTTCGAGGTGAAGAAACATGAATTTAGAGGCAAATATCCGCACGTTTACGAAATGATAAGGCATTGTAACTTGTTTCCGTTTCAAAATGATGAGTTGACGGAGGTGGGAAGAAGGATGATAATAGATCGAATGACTACGTTTCTTTCGAAAACGGAATTAGATGATTTGGAAGATGCATGGATCAGTGAGTCAAATCGTATGAAGATGGACCGTGCTATCAAACGTCGACAACCCTGCAAAAAACAGTTACAAATAATTATAATGGTTGACTTTACGAGGCATATACATCCAAAAACTTCACTAGTTAACGTTCTGGCTCTAACATCTTCACCGTTTTTAGGTTTCGACAGGAGAGGAGGCGATGACATGTATTTTTTGAATATTTAAAATTCGTCCTCATGATCGTCCATCCACACCAAACCCGTAAGTCGTAATTTTTTGGGTGCTGAAGAAATTTGGAGGATGTTGTAACATCTTTTCTTTTGTCCTATCGAACATTAGATATCTGTCGAGACTGTTCATGCTTTGGAATAGTTTGACCTTGAACTCTGGCTTATTCATACTAAGAGACCGCTTGTCGTAAAGATGATTGCGTTGAAAAGTTGGGTCGTCTTAGACATGCATGTGGGCTAACATTCTGGTTCTAAAATCTTCAAACTTCTTGACTTGATATTTGGTTAAATCCAAATATAACTCCGAACTGTCATCCAGGTCCCGCTATAAGCCTCGATCGCAGTATGGAGGTCACAGTTTCTAATGCTAATGTATCTATTATATGAGGTGAGATAGAAATTAAAAAATGTTTGTGAGAAAACTTATTTGATTTTTAAATGAATAAAAAAATAAAAGCACACGAATAGTAACAATTAATTTATTAAAACTAATTCGATGTTTTAAATTGGGTAATATATTTGTTTTAATTATAAATAAATATATTTATTTATAGAATATTTAACAAGTTTATTTATGTACAAATATATTTTATATAAATGGTTATGGTATATACTTATATAAAATAGGAAACTATTACGTCATAGAGTTGTATATATATATATATACACACACAAAGATAGGTGAGATTAGTTATTATTGACCTTGCTACACAATAGATAGGAGAGATTAATTAAAATTGCTTATTGGGAAGGTTATGAAAAAATAAGTCTTCAATGCATATGTTCGAGGTGAAGAAACATGAATTTAGAGGCAATTATCCGCACGTTTACGAAATGATAAGGCATTGTAACTTGTTTCCGTTTCAAAATGATGAGTTGACGGAGGTGGGAAGAAGGATGATAATAGATCGAATGACTACGTTTCTTTCGAAAACGGAATTAGATTATTTGGAAGATGCATGGATCAGTGAGTCAAATCGTATGAAGATGGACCGTGCTATCAAACGTCGACAACCCTGCAAAAAACAGTTACAAATAATTATAATGGTTGACTTTACGAGGCATATACATCCAAAAACTTCACTAGTTAACGTTCTGGCTCTAACATCTTCACCGTTTTTAGGTTTCGACAGGAGAGGAGGCGATGACATGTATTTTTTGAATATTTTAAATTCGTCCTGATGATCGTCCATCCACACCAAACTCGTAAGTCGTAATTTTTCGGGTGCTGAAGAAATTTGGAGGATGTTGTAACATCTTTTCTTTTGTCCTATCGAACATTAGATATCTGTCGAGACTGTTCATGCTTTGGAATAGTTTGACCTTGAACTCTGGCTTATTCATACTAAGAGACCGCTTGTCGTAAAGATGATTGCGTTGAAAAGTTGGGTCGTCTTAGACACGCATGTGGGCTAACATTCTGGTTCTAAAATCTTCAAACTTCTTGACTTGATATTTGGTTAAATCCAAATATAACTCCGAACTGTCATCCAGGTCCCGCTATAAGCCTCGATCACAGTCTGGAGGTCACAATTTCTAATGCTAATGTATCTATTATATGAGGTGAGATAGAAATTAAAAAATGTTTGTGAGAAAACTTATTTGATTTTTAAATGAATAAAAAAATAAAAGCACACGAATAGTAACAATTAATTTATTAAAGCTAATTCGATGTTTTAAACTGGGTAATATATTTGTTTTAATTATAAATAAATATATTTATTTATAGAATATTTAACAAGTTTATTTATGTACAAATATATTTTATATAAATGGTTATGGTATATACTTATATAAAATAGGAAACTATTACGTCATAGAGTTGTATATATATATATATATACACACACAAAGATAGGTCAGATTAGTTATTATTGACCTTGCTACACAATAGATAGGAGAGATTAATTAAAATTGCTTATTGGGAAGGTTATGAAAAAAGAAGTCTTCAATGCATATGTTCGAGGTGAAGAAACATGAATTTAGAGGCAATTATCCGCACGTTTACGAAATGATAAGGCATTGTAACTTGTTTCCGTTTCAAAATGATGTGTTGACGGAGGTGGGAAGAAGGATGATAATAGATCGAATGACTACGTTTCTTTCGAAAACGGAATTAGATGATTAGGAAGATGCATGGATCAGTGAGTCAAATCGTATGAAGATGGACCGTGCTATCAAACGTCGACAACCCTGCAGAAAACAGTTACAAATAATTATAATGGTTGACTTTACGAGGCATATACATCCAAAAACTTCACTAGTTAACGTTCTGGCTCTAACATCTTCACCATTTTTAGGTTTCGACAGGAGAGGAGGCGATGACATGTATTTTTTGAATATTTTAAGTTCGTCCTCATGATCGTCCATCCACACGAAACCCGTAAGTCGTAATTTTTCAGGTGCTGAAGAAATTTGGAGGATGTTGTAACATCTTTTCTTTTGTCCTATCGAACATTAGATATCTGTCGAGACTGTTCATGCTTTGGAATAGTTTTGACCTTGAACTCTGGCTTATTCATACTAAGAGACCGCTTGTCGTAAAGATGATTGCGTCGAAAAGTTGGGTCGTCTTAGACACGCATGTGGGCTAACATTCTGGTTCTAAAATCTTCAAACTTCTTGACTTGATATTTGGTTAAATCCAAATATAACTCCGAACTGTCATCCAGGTTCCGCTATAAGCCTCGATCGGAGGTCACAGTTTCTAATGCTAATGTATCTATTATATGAGGTGAGATAGAAATTAAAAAATGTTTGTGAGAAAACTTATTTGATTTTTAAATGAATAAAAATAAATAAAAGCACACGAATAGTAACAATTAATTTATTAAAACTAATTCGATGTTTTAAATTGGGTAATATATTTGTTTTAATTATAAATAAATATATTTATTTATAGAATATATAACAAGTCGATTTCTGCACAAATATATTTTATAGAGATAGTTATGTTATATATTTATATAAAATAAGAAACTATTACGTCATAAATTTGTATATATATAAATATAAACATAGGTGAGATTAGTTATTATTGACCTTGCTACACAATAGATAGGAGAGATTAATTAAAATTGCTTATTGGGAAGGTTATGAAAAAAGAAGTCTTCAATGCATATGTTCGAGGTGAAGAAACATGAATTTAGAGGCAATTATCCGCATGTTTACGAAATGATAAGGCATTGTAACTTGTTTCCGTTTCAAAATGATGAGATGACGGAGGTGGGAAGAAGGATGATAATAGATCGAATGACTACGTTTCTTTCGAAAACGGAATTAGATGATTTGGAAGATGCATGGATCAGTGAGTCAAATCGTATGAAGATGGACCATGCTATCAAACGTCGACAACCCTGCAAAAAACAGTTACAAATAATTATAATGGTTGACTTTACGAGGCATATACATCCAAAAACTTCACTAGTTAACGTTCTGGCTCTAACATCTTCACCGTTTTTAGGTTTCGACAGGAGAGGAGGCGATGACATGTATTTTTTGAATATTTTAAATTCGTCCTCATGATCGTCCATCCACACCAAACCCGTAAGTTGTAATTTTTCGGGTGCTGAAGAAATTTGGAGGATGTTGTAACATCTTTTCTTTTGTCCTATCGAACATTAGATATCTGTCGAGACTGTTCATGCTTTGGAATAGTTTTGACCTTGAACTCTGGCTTATTCATACTAAGAGACCGCTTGTCGTAAAGATGATTGCGTCGAAAAGTTGGGTCGTCTTAGACACGCATGTGGGCTAACATTCTGGTTCTAAAATCTTCAAACTTCTTGACTTGATATTTGCTTAAATCCAAATATAACTCCGAACTGTCATCCTGGTCCCGCTATAAGCCTCGATCGCAGTCTGGAGGTCACAGTTTCTAATGCTAATGTATCTATTATATGAGGTGAGATAGAAATTAAAAAATATTTGTGAGAAAACTTATTTCATTTTTAAATGAATAAAAAAAAATAAAAGCACACGAATAGTAACAATTAATATATTAAAACTAATTCGATGTTTTAAATTGGGTATTATGTTTATTTTAATTATAAATAAATATATTTATTTATAGAATATATAACAAGTCGATTTCTGCACAAATATATTTTATAGAGATAGTTATGTTATATATTTATATAAAATAAGAAACTATTACGTCATAAATTTGTATATATATAAATATAAACATAGGTGAGATTAGTTATTATTGACATCGCTATACAATAGATAGGAGTGATTAATTAAAATTGCTTGTTGGGAGGATTCTGAAGAAAAGAAGTCTTCAATGCATATGTTCGAGGTGACGAAACATGAATTTAGGGGCAATTTTCCACAAGTTTACGAAATGATAAGACATGGTAATTTGTTTCCGTTTCAAAATGATGAGGTGAAGGAGGTGGGAAGAAGGATGATAATAGATCGAATTATTACGTTTCTTTTTAAAACGGAATTAGATGATTTAGAAGATGCATGAAGTGAGTATAATAGTATAGAGATGGACTGTGCTATCAAACGTCGGCAACTCTACAAAAAACAGTTGCAATTAATTAAAAAGGTTGACTTTACGAGGCATATACATCCAAAAATATCACTAGTTAACGTTTTGGCTCTAACGTCTTCACCGATTTTAGGTTTCGATAGGAGAGGAGGCGACGACATGTATTTTTTGAATCTTTGCAATGCGTCCTCATGATCGTCCGTCCACACGAAACCTGTTAGTCGAAATTTTCGGGTGTTGAAGAAATTTGGAGGATGTCGTAACATCTTTTCTTTTGTCGAATCGAGCATTTGATATCTGTCGAGACTATTCATGCATCGGAATAGTTTTGACCTTGATCTCTGGCTTCTTCTCACTAATAGACCGCTTGACGTAAAGATCCTTGCGTCGAAAAGTTGCATCGTCTTCGACACGCATGTGGGCTAACGTTCTGGTTCTAAAATCTTTAAACTTCTTGACCGGATATTTGGTTAAATCCAAGTATAACTCCGAACTCTCATCCAGGCCCCGCTATAGGCCTCGATCGAAGTCCGGAATTGACAATTTCTGATGCTAATGTATCGAATCTATTATATGAGGTGAGATAGAAATTAAAATATGTTTGCGAGAAAACTTATTTGATTTTTAAATGAATAAAAAAATAAAAGCACACGAATAGTAACAATTAATTTATTAAAACTATTTCGATGTTTTAAATTGGGTAATATATTTGTTTTAATTATAAATAAATATATTTATTTAGAGAATATATAACAAGTTGATTTATGTACAAATATATTTTATATAAATGGTTATGGTATATACTTATATAAAATTGGAAACTATTACGTCATAGAGTTGTATATATATAGTGGAAGGATATTTTGCAACCGTGAAAAAAGTTGCAACCCTTGCAACCCACATCTTAACCGTTGGATTCATGATCGGCAGTTATTTTATTTTTATTTTTCTGTTTTTTTTTAATTAAAAATATTGGCCCCATATCTATTGTAACCGCCGATCATGAATCCGACGGTTAAGATGTGGGTTGTAAGGTTTGCAACCTTTTTAAGGGTTGCAAATAAAACAACCACTATATATATATAGAAAGATAGGTGAGATTAGTTATTATTGACATTGCTATACAATAGATAGGAGAGATTAATTAAAATTGCTTATTGGGAAGATTATGAAGAAAAGAAGTCTTCAATATCTATGTTCGAGGTGACGAAACATGAATTTAGGGGCAATTATCCGCATGTTTACGAACTGATAAGGCATGGTAATTTGTTTCCGTTTCAAAATGATGAGTTGACAGAGGTGGGAAGAAGGATGATAATAGATTGAATGACTACGTTTCTTTCGAAAACGGAATTAGATGATTTGGAAGATGCATGGATCAGTGAGTCAAATCGTATGAAGATGGACCGTGCTATCAAACGTCGGCAACCCTGGAAAAAACAGTTACAAATAATTATAAAGGTTGACTTTACGAGGCATATACATCCAAAAACATCACTAGTTAACGTTCTGGCTCTAACATATTCACCGTTTTTAGGTTTCGACAAGAGAGGAGGCGACGACATGTATTTTTTGAATATTTGAAATGCGTCCTCATGATCGTCCATCCACACGAAACCCGTAAATCGAAAATTTTCGGGTGCTGAAGAAATTTGGAGGATGTTGTAACATCTTTTGAAACACCCCCTGTCCCGCGTGGTTAAGAACGGAGCGATGTCACAGTTTAGGGGACATCAAAACAATAATAAATCCAGAAATTAGACTTATAAAATTCAGAGCTTGAGTAAACCAAATAAACACAAAATTACAAGCCATCATATGAAGACAACTATAACTAAGTTTTACGGATATGTTTACATGGACATAAAAAAAACAAAAGATCCAAAAACAGATTATCTGAAGATCTTCAAAAGGAAGCCCAAAATAGTTGTCTTCTTTTCATTAAATTCCCATCCCCTGTCTATCATCTAAGTACCTGCCGTGTCAACAAAACACACACGGCTGAGCAACTTTGCCCAGTAAACGGATTAATAATAATAAAAGAAACGATAATCTAATGACTTGAAGCGGAAATGAAATATAGAACATTGATATTAGTAGATATCAAACAACTATACAATAAGTGTAGATCACCAAGGCCTATCTAAATCATCATAAAAATATATAGAAAGAATGTAATTGTAAAAGAGTAAGAACCGTAAAACTAATCAAACATCACAAAGATGTACTAGGGTCATAAAGACCGGTGTGTATCACGAAGATACGTCATTCTCGCGGGTTGATCAAACCACGTAAGTCCCATAGGGTAGCAGTGTGGGCACACTCACCATCTAACCCCTGCCGTGAATAAATCACGACCCGACTCGTGTAACTAGGATCGATCCATTCGCCCTCGATAGCCGTTACTTGGCCAGACTCCATACGTGTCCATTCTAAGTGAGGACGCCACGATTGTATAGCCATCGTGGAAGCATCCCGACCTTGGTGCCCCCAATGGTCAAGTATTCTATAAAATCGAAAACGGAAAGTATAGGTCTACAACACATGCGACCTCATGGAAACAAGTTTCAAAAATCCAATAACCTTAAAGGTTTTAATTCAATTGTTAACCAATGATTAATGATTCGAAGTAAAGAAGTATCATATAATCATAAATCAATTAATCTTTAATAAAGTCATATAATAATTCAAAATCAATGATTTGCAAAAGTTCAATACGGAAAGTTATCATTTCACTTTTGTGATAGGTAATGCATGGTGTACCATATTCAAGGAGTAGACACGTATATACAAATACGTATCCAAGTATCAAACAAAGAAAGAAACCCGTACCTCGATTGAATTGAGATGCAACACGAGATTAATCGAGACCGATGACGAACTTTAACCCGTTCGATTTCCTATATAAACCACTAATTATTATTAATCGCACAACCTAAAACTCAAAGCTTATTATACTAGCTTAAACACAAATTTATATTCTCTTAGACATTAAACCGATCACTTGGTGTGCGTTTAAATATCTAGATATAAATATCACCTTTTGATTCTAAACTTTACCCGTTTGTAATTTTGACATAAACAAACATTCCTATATATGTAAATGATTATAACTTTGTTATATCTAATCATAATCTACCAACCAACTTCAACTACCCAAACTTACCAACTTAAATAACTTAAGAAGAAATTTATACCTCTAGGAAGGGCTCATCGCGTAGATTCCGAATATGTAATTCTTTCGTTGATTTCTTCGACAGATCGATGGATATTGAAGAGAGAAGTTGAGTTGTTTTTAGAGAGAGAATTGAATATGGCGGTGTCAATCTTGAACAGGTGACGATGATGACGATTATTTTGATATGAATTTGTTTTATAAAGGTTTAGTTAATTATATATATAATTATAAAGGTTTAGTTAATTGACGGGTTTAACCCCTCAACTATCTTTGGTTGCTATTTTTATTTACGGTTCAATTCGGGTGAGAAATAATTATATGATTTTAAACCGAGTATTAGACGGGTATTACATTTCTCCCCCTCTAAAAAGAAGGTTTTGTCCCCGAAACCAATTAGGGATATATATATATATATATATATATTTCATACCTTAAAATAGATGTGGTTATTGTTTCCTTATCGAGTCTTTTGTTTCCCACGTCCCTTCCCGATCTGTATGATTTTTCCACAATATTTTCACAAAAGGGACGGTTCTGCGCCGCAATCGCCTCTTTTTTCGATCTATGATGGCTTCCGGCTCTTCAACATAAGAGAGATCTGACTCAATTCGTTCTAAAGGATAGTCAATCACATGCAAAGGATGATATCGATATCCACGGAGCGACGATACATGGAAAACATCGTGAATGTGTGAAAGTTGTGGAGGTAATGCCAAGCGATACGCCACCTCGCCAACTCTCTCTCTAATATCTCAAAAGGTCCAATATATCGAGGACTCAGTTTACCCTTGAATCCAAACCTTCGAACACCTCGAAAAGGAGATATTTTCACAAAAACATGCTCATCGGGCTGAAATTCTATTGACCGTCTATGCTTATCCGCATAAATCTTTTGTCGTGACCGAGCTTCTTTCATTTTCTGCCTAGCCACTTCAACTTTTTCCGTGGTTATTCGAACAAGATCAGGGCCTTCGATAGCTTTCTCGCCTACTTCATTCCAACACAAAGGAGTTCGACATTTGTGTCCGTATAAAGCCTCAAACGGAGCCATACCGATACTGGATTGGTAACTATTGTTGTAGGCAAATCCAATTAAACAAAGATACTCATCCCAACTACCAGACCACTCAAGGACACAAGCTCGAAACATATCTTCAAGAGTTTGGATTGTTCGTTCAGTTTGACCATCAGTTTGAGGATGATAAGACGAACTCATAGTTAACTTTGTACCCCAGGCCTGGTGGAGACTCTTCCAGAACCTAGAAGTGAATCTGGGATCTTTGTCAGAAGTAATTGAAATCGGAGTCCCATGTAGTCAAACAATCTCTCTTTCAAACAATTCAACTAACTTGTCAACTGAAAAGGTCTCTCGTATAGCCAGAAAATGTGCCGATTTCGTTAATCTGTCAACAATCACCAAGATAGCATTATGCTTACGTACAGTTCTCGGTAATCCTGTCACAAAGTCCATTGATATGTGATCCCATTTCCATACTGAATCTCTAAGGGTTGTAACAGACCGCTGGCTCGTTGATGCTCGATTTTCACTTTCTGGAAAGTCAAACATTTAGCAACATACTCAGCTATATCACGTTTCATACCGTTCCACTAAAAGTATTGCTTTAAGTCACGATACATCTTGGTAGGTTCTGGATGAATTGAGAATAATGACTTATGTGCTTCATTTAACACAACTTCCTTGACTTCA
The DNA here is from genome assembly GCA_954870635.1 of Arctium minus. Lineage (NCBI taxonomy): Eukaryota > Viridiplantae > Streptophyta > Magnoliopsida > Asterales > Asteraceae > Arctium > Arctium minus. The sequence continues at coordinate 76,502,574 of OX941080.1, read as the reverse complement.
GGATCGTCAGGTACACAGATTCGGTTTCGATACCAGATGGTACCCATGTCGTCTACCTGAAAATCTGATTGTGGATCATCTTTTGATTTTTCAAGGATAGCCCAAATCTCACCATCATGTTGTTGTGCTACTTTGATTCTTGAAATCAATGTTGATTCAATCTTCAAACTGGCTATAGACCCGACCCCAATACGAGATACTAACTCAATAGCCAATTTTTCCAATTCAGATACCAATTGAGGTTGAGCAATCAAACTCGATATAGAACCAGAATGTTTGAGACTCAAGCCATCGGCAACTACGTTAGCTTTACCCGGATGATATTGAATACGAACGTTATAATCTTTTAGATGTTCGAGCCATCATCGCTGACGCATATTCAACTCTTTTTGGGTAAAGATGTATTTTAGACTCTTATGATCGGTAAAGATATCACAGGTCTCACCGTACAAATAATGACGCCAGATTTTTAAAGCAAAAATAACCGCAGCCAGCTCTAAATCATGAGCCGGATAGTTCACCTCATAAGGTTTGAGTTGGCGCGAGGCATATGCAATAACTCTACTGTTTTGCATCAAAACACATCCGAGTCCAGTTTGAGAAGCGTCACTATAAATCTGAAAACCACCTGATCCTGACGGCAATTCCAAAACTGGAGCTGAAATCAACCTCCGTTTCAGTTCTGCAACACTCTAGTCTTGTTCTGGACCCCAATCAAATTTAACTCGCTTTCAAAGGAGTTTTGTCAATGGCAGTGCAATGCTAGAGAAATTTTCAACAAATCGCCTGTAATATCCTGCAAGTCCCAAGAAACTACGAACTTCGGAAATATTAGTTGGCCTTGGCCATTTAGCAACAACTTCAACTTTAGCAGGATCAACTTTAATACCTTCCGTCGATATAATGTGGCCCAGAAAACTAACTTGTTGTAACCAGAATTCACACTTCGAAAATTTAGCATAAAGTTTCTTTTCTCGAAGTGTTTCCAGTGCCTTTCGAAGATGAGTTTCGTGATCTTCTTTCGTTTTAGAATAAATCAAAATATCATCAATGAAAACGATCACGAACTCGTCGAGATAATTATTAAAGACAGGGTTCATGAGATCCATAAAGACTACAGGAGCAGTAGTCAGTCCGAACGGCATAACTACAAATTCATAATGACCGTAACGCGTTCGGAATGCAGTCCTTGGAATATCTTGCTCTCTTACTCGAAGCTGGTGATATCCAAATCTCAGATCGAACTTGGAAAAGTATGTGGCCCCTTGAAGCTGATCAAACAAATCGTCCATACGGGGCAAGGGATATTTATTCCGTACCGTTACTCGATTAAGTTCACGATAATCAATACATAATTGCATCGAGCCGTCCTTTTTCTTAACGAATAGGACCGGTGCTCCCCAAGGTGAAACACTGGGTCGGATATATCCCTTATCCAATAATTCTTGAACTTGATCCTTTAGTTCCTTCATTTCAGTCGGAGCCATTCGGTAAAGAGCTTTTGAAATAGGACTAGCTCCCGGAACAAGTTCTATAGTAAATTCAACTTCTCTTTCCGGCGGAACTCCGGGAAGTTCAACTGGGAATACATCAAGGAACTCATTAACTATAGGGATATTTTCAAGTTTAGAAGGTACCTCGTCTGGATCTTGCAACGATGCAAGATAAACTTCACCACCTTGCAAAGTAAACAAATTGGCTTTTAAAGATGATACAGATGTAGTTCCTACCTCCGGTTCTATCCCTTGATATATGAATTCAGGATGTTCTTTATCGCCAAAGAAAATCTTCTTTGAATTACAATTGATCATTTCCTGATGCTTAGACAACCAATCCATTCCAAGGATAATATCAAAATGCTTCATTTTCATCGGGAGTAACGTAACTTCTCGAATATGGTCGCCGATAGTTAGAGGACAATTTTTGAATTCGGTCACAACACACACTAAACCACCTACCGGAGTCGTAATGAGTATATGAGACTCTGTTGGTGATTCAAATTGTTTAAGATGTTCCTCTAAATTCTCATACATAACAGAATGTGAAGCACCAGTATCAAATAACACATATATAGATCTATTAATAAGAGAAAGAATTCCGGAAACCATACCAGCAGTGGACTTTTCCCCGAATAATGTAAATACACGACCTCCGGCTGTTGATGGCTTCTGTTTTTCTTGATATTTACTTGATTGATCAGACTTACAATCTTTGTCTAGATGACCTTGATTACCACATTTATAACATGCCCCAGTCATTCGAAGACAAGGTTCTGGTCGGTGCCACTTTTCACAACGATTACACTTGATTGCAGAAGACGTTCCTGAAGAGCCTTGATTATTACTAGCAGAAAAACTTGGTGCTTGAGACTTACCTGAACTGAACTTTGATTGATTCTTTTCATTATTGAATCTTGATTTATGAAAACTTTTACTATCCGCACGACCAGATTGAAAATCACGTTCCCGCTTCTTGTTAATGTCTGCTTTTCGATCCAAAGCTGCTTGACGAGATCTTTCAATATTCTTACCAGCATCAGCCAGTTGAGAGACAAAAGAAAAAGGAAGATTCAAAAGTTGATCCTTAAATATGTCGTTCAACGCCCATTTGAATTTATCGATTTGTTGGTCCGTAGTACCTGCTGTAGCACCCGCGAACGTGGACAGTCGAAGAAATCGAGTCTGAAAGTCTGAAATCGATTCAACATCTCCCTGTTGGATTGATGAATATTCACGTACGTATGCGTCTTTGTCAGATGTAGTGAAATATTGCTGATAAAATAACTATTTGAATCGAGCCCAACTGACCGGACTTGCAGATAACTCAGATTGATTTGATTGTAACCAACCATACCACCAATTATGAGCATCATTCTCTAGTTTATAAGTGGCTAACTCCACTTTTATCTGATTAGGACATCCCATTACCCGAATTTTTTTCTCTAGATGGGTGATCCAGTTCTCTGCTTCAATGGGATTTGAAGTTGAAGTAAATATCCGTGGCTTTTGCTTGTTGAATTCCCTGAGCCATGTACCGATATTCTCAGATGGAGTATTAGAATTCCGAAGTTCATTAGATTGAGGAGGAGGGTTTCCACTAGATTGTCGTGATGCCTCAGCGAGTTGAGTTATGTACCCCGACATCATTTGTGATAGAACTTGTTGTACGGTAGCAGCAATATCAGGATTTAATGGATGTTCGAATGGAGGATTCGCCCCACTTCTAGACTCAGGAGGTGGATTCTTGCGAGGTCTACCCCTCCTTGGATGCATTCTATAAGAAACAAAGGAACATTTAGAGTTCAAAGTTGACAGGATATTTAACTTTATAAACAGGTAGTAATTACCTAAATAGACGAGAACTACCCATTCCTAAACCTACCCAATCCTCACAATCACAACTTAAAAAACTACAAGATCATAAACCTATAGCTCTGATTCCATATCTGTAACACCCCCTGTCCCGCGTGGTTAAGAACGGAGCGATGTCACAGTTCAGGGGACATCAAAACAATAATAAATCCAGAAATTAGACTTACAAAATTCAAAGCTTGACTAAACCAAATAAACACAAAATTACATGCCATCATATGAAGACAACTATAACTAAGTTTTACGGATATATTTACATGGACATAAAAAAAACAAAAGACCCAAAAAACAGATTATCCGAAGATCTTCAAAAGGAATCCCAAAATAGTTGTCTTCTTTTCATTAAATTCCCATCCCCTGTCTATCATCTAAGTACCTGCCGTGTCAACAAAACACACATGGCTGAGCAACTTTGCCAAGTGAAGGGATTAATAATAATAAAGGAAACGATAATCTAATGAGTGGAAGCGGAAATGAAATATAGAACATTGATATTAGTAGATATCAAACAACTATACAATAAGTGTAGATCACCAAGGTCTATCTGAATCATCATAAAAATATATAAAAAGAATGTAATTATAAAAGAGTAAGAACCGTAAAACTAATCAAACATCACAAAGATCTACAAGGGTCACAAAGACCGGTGTGTATTACGAAGATACGTCATTATCATGGGTTAATCAAACCACGTAAGTCCCATGGGGTAGCAGTGTGGGCACACTCACCATCTAACCCCTGCCGTGAATAATTCACGACCCGACTCGTGTAACTAGGATCGATCCATTCGCCCTCGATAGCCGTTACTTGGCTAGACCCCATACGTGACCGTTCTAAGTGAGGACGCCACGATTGTATAGCCATCGTGAAAGCATCCCGACCTTGGTGCCTGCAATGGTCAAGTATTCTATAAAATCGAAAACGGAAATTATAGGTCTACAACACATGCGACCTCATGGAAACAAGTTTCAAAAATCCAATAACCTTAAAGGTTTTAATTCAATTGTTAACCAATGATTAATGATTCGAAGTAAAGAAGTATCATATAATCATAAATCAATTAATCTTTAATAAAGTCATATAATAATTCAAAATCAATGATTTCCAAAAGTTTAATACGGAAAGTTACCATTTCACTTTTGTGATAGGTAATGCATGGTGTACCATATTCAAGGAGTAGACACGTATATACAAATACGTATCCAAGTATCAAACAAAGAAAGAAATCCGTACCTCGATTGAATTGTGATGCAACATGAGATTAATCGAGACCGATGACGAACTTTAACCCGTTCGATTTCCTATATAAACCACTAATTATTATTAATCGCACAACCTAAAACTCAAAGCTTATTATACTAGCTTAAACACAAATTTATATTCTCTTAGACATTAAACCGATCACTTGGTGTGCGGTTAAATATCTAGATATAAATATCACCCTTTGATTCTAAACTTTACCCGTTTGTAATTTTGACATAAACAAACATTCCTATATATGTAAATGATTATAACTTTGTTATATCTAATCATAATCTACCAACCAACTTCAACTACCCAAACTTACCAACTTAAATAACTTAAGAAGAAATTTATACCTCTAGGAAGGGCTTGTCGTGTAGATTCCGAATATGTAATTCTTTCGTTGATTTCTTCGACGGATCGATAGATATTGAAGAGAGAAGTTGAGTTGTTTTTAGAGAGAGAATTGAATATGGCCATGTCAATCTTGAACAGCTGACGATGATGATGATTATTTTGATATGAATTTGTTTTATAAAGGTTTAGTTAATTATATATATAATTATAAAGGTTTAGTTAATTGACGGGTTTAACCCCTCAAATATCTTTGGTTGCTATATTTATTTACGGTTCAATTCGGGTATTACATCTTTTCTTTTGTCGTATCGAACATTTGATATATGTCGAGACTTTTCATGCTTTGGAATAGTTTTGACCTTGAACTATAGCTTATTCACACTAAGAGATCGCTTGTCGTAAAGATGCTTGCACCGAAAAGTTGGGTGGTCTTCGACACGCATGTGGGCTAACGTTCTGGTTCTAAAATCTTCAAACTTCTTGACTGGATATTTGGTTAAATCCAAATATAACTCCGAACTGTCATCCAGGTCCCGCTATAAGCCTCGATCGCAGTCCGGATGTCACAGTTTCTAATGCTAATGTATCTATTATATGAGGTGAGATAAAAATTAAAATATGTTTGTGAGAAAACATATTGATTTTTAAATGAATACAAAAATAAAAGCACACAAATAGTAACAATTAATATATTAAAACTAATTCGATGTTTTAAATTGGGTAATATATTTCTTTTAATTATAAATAAATATATTTATTTATAGAATATATAACAGGTCGATTTCTGCACAACTTTCTCGGGTGGGTGAAGCGACAGGGTAAACAATCTTTCTCGGCTGCTGGCGATACATCAGGGGTCGACAATGAAACTCAATCACCTCTACATCCAGGGGGTGGGGAATTTACGAGTTTCATGGGTGGTAGCGCAAATAAATCGACGTCTAGAGGAGGATCGCAGGAGGGTTTACCGTGGACGGTGAAGAAAATCAAACTTCCTGAATTTTCGGGGTTCGATCCTCAAGGCTAGATTCAGAAATCCAACCTCTACTTTGAAATTAATGGTACTTCTCCTAACTTACGTATTCATTTGGCACAATTAAGTATGATAGGTATAGCCTAGCACTGGTTCACGATCAGGTTTTTGATTCGTTAACTTGGGAACGATTTCAAATAGAGCTGCTGCAACGTTTTAGTGGGTTGGAAATTCAAAATCCTGAACAATTAGCAACGATTAAACATAGGGATTCGATTTATGTTTATATCGATGACTTTGAGTATTTGCTATCGTGGGTTCCCAAACTACCGGAATCTCAGTCTTTAGGGTACTTTATTGCCGGATTGAAGGATGAGGTCAAACGATGGGTTCGATTACATCGTCCCCAATCATGATTAGACGTTATGTATCTAGCCAAGGACATCGAAGGAATGCTCAATCCTTTGTCGACAAACCCATCGCTGTCCTGGTTTCGTTATCAACAAAGGTATGGGAATGGTTTTCAAATGAGGTTAGGCCCAATTTGGTGGGCCGTATGGATCAAAACAGGTCCAATTTATTTTCCTCGTCCGACAAAATTCCTTCTCCGGGGCGACCGGAGAGCAATCGATCCTCTTCTTTACCACGTACTCAGGGCTCGACCTCGTACGACTTCAGTCAGCTGTTTAATCGAAATCAAGATTTCAAATCTCTCACACGAACGGAGTGGGAGGAAAGTAGGAAGAAAACTTGTGTTTTCGGTGTGGCCAACAGTTTGGTCCAGCACATAAGTATCCGAAGGGTGAGCTTCGAGTCCTACTATTAGGCGACGATGAGGCAAGCGACGAGAATGGGTTGACTAGCAACCTTGAAGCAGACATGAATTCAACAGCTCAACCTGAGGATGCAAATTCAGCAAGTTTATGTTTCACACTTGAGTTTCTCGGGGCTTCGGCTTAGCTTCCGGGGGTAAAACCCTTAAATTGGAAGGCGCCATAGCTGATATTCCTGTGATCATTCTGGTTGATAGTGGGGCTACCCACAACTTTATCTATCGAAAGTTAGTAAAGTCTCTTGGCTTGTCCGTGGAGTCATTTGTAGGAATCACCGTTCAGTTCGGAGATGGTCATCAAATTCATGTCAATCAACGAAGTCCACTGTTGAAAATTAGAGTGGGACCGTGTGAGTTTGTAATAGCAGCCTTAGTTTTTGACATGGGACATTTAGATTTGGTTCTCGGCATGGAATGGTTAAACACCTTGGGGGACGTGATCCATAATTGGGAATGATCGTCGATGAGGTTTGTATTTCTAGGAGTCTCGGTTTATCTCCCAGGAATTGTTGTCCTTACCGACCCCGAAGGCAACATGGGACAATGTTGTAAGTATTCAGAGTCAGTTTCTGGAAGCATGTCTTGAGGACAAGACTTATTTTGAAGGAGGGAGTAATGATGAGAATCCTATCGTGAAAGCCCAATATGTCCCAAGCCAGGAGTGCTACAAGTTAATTCTAGAAAGGCAAGAAGGGGAGAAAAGGAAAGTGGAGAAAAGGAAAATGGAGAAAAGGAAAGTGGCTAATCTTGATTAAGAAAGTTAAATTTCTACCTCTATTTAGGGAGGAGAGACAATACGTTTTTTTATTCACTAGAAGTGTACTCGCGCAATGCAGCTAGATACATCATGATTTTAATGTTTTATTTTATTTTCTGTTTTTTGTCGATTTACATTACGATTTTGGATGGTTGTGAGAGAGTGATAATGATTTTTTTTATATAAATTTGTTTAATTTAGACTTAATAATATAATGTAATTTATTTTGGTTTAATAATATAATTTTTTTTATAAAATATTCTGTAAGATTTTTTAATTATATTTTAGATTTTTTATATCTAAAATATGGTGAGAGTTATTTTAGGTGAGTTAAAGTGGGAAATGATTTTAGGGAAGTTAAAATGGTTAGAGATAATTATTGAAAATTAATAAATGACATTAAATGTAGTACATACAGCTTTTATGGTTGTTTTTTAAGTAATTAGCATTAAATAGCGGTACATTAAGCTTTAATACTTGTTTTTAAGAGTTTTTTATACCATCTTTATAATATAGTATAGATTAGAAGATTTATAATATTTTGTTTTGGCTCTTAGCATTATGATTTGAGAGAGAGAGACTTCCCTGGTATCTTTTATTTTCTTTGTGATTTCTATTTAGCGATAATTAATATTCGATTTTCCTCCCCAATTTCTTTATTCATTCCATTGCTTGGATTTCGATTCATATCAGTGAGATTAGTTATTATTGACATCATTATACAATAGAAAGGAGTGATTAATTAAAATTGCTTGCTGTGAAGATTCTGAAGAAAAGAAGTCTTCAATGCATACGTTCAAGGTAAAGAAACATGAATTTAGGGGCAATTATCAGCAGGTTTAAATGATAAGGCGTGGTAATTTGTTTTCGTTTCAAAATGTTGAGTTGACGGAGGTGGGAAGAAGGATGATAATAGATCGAATGACTACGTTTCTTTCGAAAACGAAATTAGATGATTTGGAAGATGCATGGATCAGTGAGTCAAGTCGTATGAAGATGGACCGTGCTATCAAACATCAACAACCCAACAAAAAACAGTTACAAATAATTATAAATGTTGAATTTACGAGGAATATACATCCAAAAACATAACTAGTTAGCGTTCTGGCTCTAACATCTTCATCGTTTTTAGGTTTCGATAGGATAGGAGGCGACGACATGTATTTTTTGAATATTTGCAATGCGTCCTCATGATCGTCCATCCACACGAAACCCATAAGTCAAAAAAATTCGAGTGCTGAAGAAATTTGGAGAATGGTGTAACATCTTTTCTTTTGTCGTATCAAACATTTGATATCGGTCGGGATTGTTCATGCTTCGGAATAGTGTTGACCTTGAACTCTAGCTTATTTACCCTAAGAGACCACTTGTCGTAAAGATGTTTGCGTCGAAAAGTTGGGTCGTTTTCGACACGCATGTGGGCTAACGTTCTGGTTCTAAAATCTTCAAACTTCTTTACTGGATATTTTGTTAAATCCAAATATAACTCCGAACTGTCATCCAGGTCCCGCTATAAGCCTCGATCGCAGTCCGGATGTCACAGTTTCTAAAGCTAATGTATCTATTATATGAGGTGAGATAGAAATTAAAATATGTTTGTGAGAAAACTTATTTGATTTTTCAATGAATAAAAAAATAAAAGCACACAAATAGTAACAATTAATTTATAAAAACTAATTCGATGTTTTAAATTGGGTATTGTGTTTATTTTATTTATAAATAAATCTATTTATTTATAGAATATACTAGTGTTGGGCCCGTGCATTGCACGGGAAGATAAATTTTTTGTTGGAATATTGAACCGAGATAAAATGAAAAGTAACTTCTCTATTAACAGTTAATGAAATACAATGTGAAAAACGAATGTATTTTCATAAGTGGTTAACTTGCATATATTCTTAATCTTTTGTTGTTATGATTTTGTGCAATAATATTGGTAATAGTTTTGTATTATATTATTTAAAACTCAAACGACATGTCTCACAACATATCACTATTATTGAAATAATTATAAATATGAACATACGTTTTTACAGATTTTGCAATTTTTCTGAAACCTCCTCGACAACACTTGAGAATCACTTTGAACGTATAAATCTGTAGATTAATTAACAACATTCAACCCACATCAAATATGGCAAAGAAAATAAAGGATTTCTATCTTTTGTAACCGGCAAATCAACTGGCAAGTCAACTGGTATAGTTCAAATTCACTCGGTACCACTTGAAAATTTATCTGATTATTGACTTCAAGACCGCATAGTATTAGTCGATAAAAATAAAGATATGTATATATATCTTATTCCCCTACTTCGAATAATATTATTGTGGGTTTTGAAAAATATAAACAAATACTCAGTAAATAAAATAAAATATAAAAAAAATAGTTTTTCAAAGAAACAAAAATATAGTGGAATACCTTTTGTTCAGTTGCAGGTTCCGCCATTGACACCCGACCGTTCGTATTCTTCTTGTACTCGGATGATACATAGAGTAGCTATATATATTTATAGTGAATGTAGGGAATATTTTAAAATCTTTTATTTTCATTTTCGATTTTACATTTAAATGTAAATATATTAAAAATATGGAAGAATATTTTTATATCTACATCGTTTCTATTTTATTTTCTTTACACTTGGTTAATTTGGAATGTATTGCGGAATATTTTTATTTTAAAGAATACGATAATTTATTAGTGTATCTCGTTATTTTTTATTTTTAATTCATATCAACCTTCTTTTTTCTTTTTTTAATGCTCGTGAAAAAAAAATACGTGTAGATTTTATATTAGCAAAAAAAAATACGTGTAGATTTTATATTATGCTAATATAAAATACGTGTAGATTTTATAAAACAAAATAGATTTTATATTAGCAAAAAAAATACGGAAGAAAAAAGAGTATATTACATCTCATTATGTAAAAAGATTTTATAAAATAAAATATGGAAAAAGATTTTATAAAATAAAATATGGAAAAATCATTATGAGATGTAATATAAAAAATTACGGAAGAAAAAAAATTATATTACATCTCATTAATCTATATCTATACTATATTATAAAAACGACATATAAACTCTTAATTACAACATTTTAATCACAAGGTACAATTAATTAAAGCCAATTACTTTAATTAGATTATGCTAATATAAAATCTATTTTATAAAATACTCCACCAAAAAAACAAATATTTATATTAATAAATGAGTATCCATTCCACAAATAGATTATTATGTGAGATACTGTGATTGGAAAGGTTGTACCAAAGCATTAAGAAATTGTAAATTAAGTAATTGGCTTTAATTAATTGTACCTTGTGCTTAAAATTTTGTAATTAAGAGTTTTTTATGTCGTTTTTATAATATAATATAGATAACAAGTCGATTTATGCAAAAATATATTTTATATAAATGGTTATGTTATATATTTATATAAAATAAGAAACTATTACGTCATAAAGTTGTATATCCATATACTATAAGAAAAAGAGGGGGTTTCAGACCGCACGTGACTCACCACGCACGACGCGCCTGTTCATTTCCTCACCACTCGCACTTCGCTATTTTGTCCAAAAAATATTTCATTCTTCATCCTTTTTCATCTCAGACCGGAATCGCTCATCTCAGACGCAACCCTGACTCGATAGTCGAGAGCAGCAATACGAACTCTCTTTTCCCTCTCTAGATTCTCTCGAGCTCTTGAATTACTTAGTTTTTATTCAAGATGATGAAGAAAGTGGGTCGGAAGTCGTCGATGATGATGATACTATGCAACCGAGCAGTGGCCGTCATGAGTCATCAATGCAACCGCGGGATGGAGAGGCTGATTTGGTAAATTAGGGCTTTATTTTGCTGAATTGTTTTTTGATTTATGTCAATTTTGTTAAATCTACAAATGGATTACATGATTAGGAACTCAAATTGGAGCAACATCGAATTTAGGGTATGATTATTGACCGTCTCTGTCCCCCTGTCTCTTCATTCTTCATCCTTTTTCATCTTCTTCACTTGAAACCCATCTGCCAATTTAACCTAATCTTTCATGAATTTCAAATTTCTCAACTATAATGTCAGACGATCAGAAAAAAGCCCTTAACTTGCCATCCACCAGGTCGGTCACGGAGAAGGTGAACGGCTTGCACCATTCCTATTTATATTTTTGTTTTGATTTATCGCCATTAGTAGGATTAATCATTTCATTTCCATGCTTGTTATCTATAGCCGTTGATTGAATCTTCCTTCTACATGTTAGCATATCAAATGTCACTAAACATTTTGTGGTTTATGAAGTTATGCTTATTGTTTTCCCTATAATTCAATCAGTTACGGAATTTCTAGGGAGCAAATAATGGAGTTTCGTGTGTATGGTTAGTTCTGTGAACAATGAATGTGATAGAGGAATCACTAAGTGCTTACAATTTAGTAATTTACATCCTAACAAGCGATCATGTTTGATCGAATTGGTGTTTTGCAAATTTACATTTGGAAACCGAGTTGTTTTACGGGTTTTAGTAGTGTTTATAGAGTTTTTATAGTATTTCAATTCGTATCAGAAAGTTAATTCACAAAAATTCAGATTTTTGAAATAAACTCGTTTTGATTTTCAACTGTCAAAATGGAACTTGAGATTGATGACATTTTGATTTTGCAGAATGTTTGGTTGTTTTCATTTTTGATAATGTGTCAGTTCATTGCTATTACTGCTCAGCTTAATGATACAAAGTTTTCTTCCAAGTTCTAAGTGATTTTTTTTAAATGAGTTGGTGCCTATCACTGCCTTTGTTCACTTTTTAGGGTTTAGTATTTTTTGATCTTAAAATTGGGTTAATGTTGTCCTGTTTTGATGGTTAAATTCTTCTTCTTATTTTCATCCTTTGCATCATGATGATGAATTTCTAACACTCTCATTCTTGGCATGATAGTAGAAGAATAAGTCATCTGCCACAATCCCGTCTGATCATTTCTTGTGTTCTTAATACTGTACGTCTGCACTTTTCAAGTAATATGTTTAAAAAACTACTTCATGCATCTACAATTTTTTCCTTGAGGGGTTTCACCTATTGCCATCTATATATAGTAGCAACATTTACATCCTATTTGTATTATATGTTAAGAAAATGACAAATAGTTCTGCATTTTTTCTTGTAATAATCAATTTTTGCTCATCAAATTAGCATGAATGCTTGCATGAAATGGAAGTCACAACCTTGGACAACAAAAAGCAGCCTGAATGTGAGCCTCCAACATTATCTCTGATTCCATTCTTGTTGGAAAAACAAGCCTCGGGGGATCTTATTTTGTAAGAAGAGATCTCCACCCTTGGATCAATCCTAATTGAAGATCGATTAAAAAAAATTCTTTTAAGCTAATTCGTGGGTTATATTGGGATTTAATCTGTACTATTAGATCAACATTGATTAAAAGTGATCAAGGTCTTACACTTGTCACCTTAACTCTTATTCTCACACGATCCTTCGTCTATTTTTGTATCCTCATTAAGGATGATTGGTATATGCAATAATACAGGTGGGTGCATTATTTCATGACTTGATTTGAGTTAAATGTTCTTCTGTATGAAATTATAGTGAATCTATTTCATTATTTTTTGGCTTGTAATTTACCAATTATTGAGAAGAAATTTGTACACAAATAATATTTTTGCATACAATTGATACATCTTTTTGTGGTACAATTAAGGACTATAAATTTAAGTGTCTGACTTGTGTATATTTAGTTGTGTGCTTTCATGTTGGAATGGGTATCAGGGTATGTAATTCTATTGTGTATGAGTTTAAGATTTTAAAACTTTTATTTGCAGGATATTGCAAACACCGAACTTGCCCCAACACACCTAATTCACCTTGGATTGGCTCTAAACTTCTCTGTCTTTTACTATGAGATTTTGAACTCTCCAGACCGGGCTTGTAACCTTGCCAAACAGTTTGGAGCTTTAAAACTTCATAGCAACTCAGATTTATGTACCATTAGGGAATTTTTATCAATTCTTAAGGATCCTCTCGACTTCATTCTATCTAAAGTGGCATGATTGTGTCGTTATCTCGCTTTCCAGGCCTTTGATGAAGCAATTGCTGAGTTGGTTATTACAGTATGACAAAGTAATGCTTTTTATATAATATTATTTCCATCAAAGGAATCATATATTTTCTTGTCTTAGTTTGTCTTTTAAGTTCCAACACTATCTATCATCTCCTTAATTTCCATATCGGTTTCAGGACCTTCTAAAGCTAAACTGCATTACTAATATACTTATTCAATAGGTACACTATGGAGTTAGGGGTAGTCTAGAACCTCCCTGCAATGCAGTTGGCCTGATTGATCAGCTCCTCCTTGGTGAAAGTCATCTATATAAAATTCATGTATACAAGAGAACAGAGGTCCTCCTCTCTCCAATATCATCCATGTTGTAGACTCTTATGTGTTACTGTTCTTAGTACAGCTGATTTATCTGGTGCTTATAGGAATGTAGTGTCAATTCTCCAGATTATGGACCCCTACCACCAAATGCCCCAGCTTGGTGCCTTGCTCCATTTCATCCAGAGGGCCGGTTAAGGTTGGTTTACTTAATTCCTAAATATAATAACATATCTTTTTAATTTTAGAAATCGATTCCAATGCTATTTTCTCCTTCATATATTGAGTTGATTTCGCGTCAACTTCCCGTAGCTTATGTGGAAATCGTGATTTTATATATATATGTATATATATATATATATATATATATATTTGTTACAAGCGTACTTATATGCATTTAATTTTAGTTCATCAATGGCTGATATTACGTGTTTCTTGGGGTTTCAGTATGGACAAGTTATAGTGCATTATAAGGTATGATACTTCCTATTGCCTCAAAATTCCTTGTAATATCATTATTTGAATAGCAGTTGATGTTTTTCGGTAACCATTTGATACAAGTTGTTAACTTATCTGATTATTTACTTTAAGGAAGGGATCATACCAAATGATTCTTACAACTGCTCTTGATTCGGTATTTGAATTGTGTTATTAGGTTTTTGGGATTAGGTAACTTTGAATCTTATGTTAGATGTGTGCATCGTGAAAGGAATCGAGTTTCTAGATGTTGTTGCTATTTATTCTTATTTATTAGACATCAATGATGTTTTTCTTTCATTGTTTGTGTGTGCAAGTGATCTAATATTGAAGCAAGGCAACTCGAAATATTGAGTTACTTTTTATTCACGTGAATTCAATTGTTTCCAGAACAGGATTGATCCTCTTCTTGACTCTTGAACAAGTTATAGTGCATTATAAGGTATGATACTTCCAATCACTCCCAGTACACTATACAGAAGCTGAATTGCTTTGGAATAAATTTTTAATCAAAGATACTTTGTAAGTGTTCTTCTTAATAATAGGGCCATATGGAAAGGATTATTATCTGGTTAGTGTGTTCTTCCTCTCTGCTTATCTTGGGATATGTTTTAATGGTCATATGTATAGATTATACCATATAATCTCTTTCCTTAACATCCTTTGATGTAACTTATCTTTGGACTTTTTGGAAGTTACAAATTCATCCCGCGTGATCTCTTCCAGGTGTTCCTTTATTCAAACCATTGTACATGATGAGCTACATGTGCATCACAGCAGGAGCATCTGGAAATCTCTTGATTACTATTTTTTTTACATAGTAAGTTTGCTAATATCGAAGGTTCTACCATACGGTGATAAACAAGCTTAATTTTCCTTTTAGTGGACTAACTATTCGTTGTTGAAATCATTTTGAAGAATTCTATGCCTACTTCCACCTACGATGGCAGGTTGATGTCATACATATCCGAAAACCCAACATCCTCTTCTAATGGATGGGAATGAATGCTCTTATTATTTATGCTTTAGCTGCTTTTGACATTTTTTCCAGCAGCTGTACAAGGTTTCTATTGGCGTTTGCCTGAAAACAACGTGGTAACCGTCCACCTTTATTTTTCTGTTTCTTTAAACCAAACCAATCGGACACCTGAGAAAGTAGTAGGGTCAGCGGTATTTTTCTGTTCCTTTCTGTCATTTATGTTAGAAAAAACTTTAGCTTACGCAGCTGAAAAAGACTCCAAGAAAAGGAAAGCAATAGAAGCAGGCCTTCAAAGGACCATGCAGACCGAGTCCGATACAAAAATACCAACCAAGAAGCAGAAGTAACCACGTGAATGATAGAAAAAAGCTTTTGCATTTTGAACTCCTTTTGGAAAATAGATTCAGATGGAAACCAAAAACACGTGCAGGTAGAATGCTTAGGCCATAACCAATAATACTTTTGTAATGTAACGACCCCCGTCCCGAGATATATAAGACAGTTTCCGTTATACACACACACACACACATACACACACGCACACACACACACGCACACACACACACACACACACATATATATATATATATATATATATTCACATAAACCTAAAAGAACCTCATTTGCAGAAAGAGGTTGGGAAAGTACAGAACATGTAAAGTATTATTTACATTACACTACACAAATTCAAAAGATTAACATAACTCTAAATTCATAACCAAAAGATAAAGCGTCACTAGGAAGGATTATTCAAAAAAGTCACTTGTGTCGCTCTCGTCACCTTGCCCCCATCCCGATTCTACATCAAGTACATGTCGTGCAAAGAAAACACACGGCTGAGCGACATTGCTCAGTGAACGGATAATATATATTGTTGGGTCTGAAATGTGCAAAGTCCAGTTAATACTGCTAAGTATTGAAGATTACTACTGCTGAAGGCTTTAGTACTGCTACTTGAAGATTACTACTGCTAGAAGTATTAAGGATTACTACTGCTAGTAGTTAGTACTGCTTGAAGAGTTAATACTGCAAGTTGGAAGTTACTACTGCAAGCATGGTTAGTACTGCTATTGATTAGAAGAAGCTGCTGAAGATTAATTCTGCTCATGATGATAAAGATAGATTGGTTGCTTAAAGCGAAAGACAAGGAGATTGAAGATAATTATGGTCTGGATGTTGAAGATCAACTTTAATTTAATAATTATCTTGTAATATGTTTTGTATATATAGTCTAGAAGTCTTAGATTATTTGATACACAGAGATTTGAGTATTGTTTTTGTTACTAAAGAGAATTAGCCTCAAGATTGTTAGTAATCTTTTCTTTAGAGAAGTATTGAATGTCTGTTGAGCCTGTTCAACAGATTGAGGCTTTGGTTGTAATCATTAAGTTAATTCAATATAACTTGTGATTTGCAGTCATACATTGTTCCATTGATTTACAGTTAAAGTGTTATTCCGCAAACTTCTTTAACAAAGTTTCTGAGTGTTAAGTTATATTCTTGTTTTGAAGATCCTGACAAGTGGTATCAGAGCAGAGGAACTCAGAAATCAATAATTATCATGGACGGATAAAGCGACAGTGTTATGGTTTCAAAGGTCCCCATGCTCAAACCTAATGAGTTTGACATGTGGAAAATCAGGACCAGGCAGTACATTCTTCTTACAGACTACTCAATGTGGGATATCATTGAGAATGGTCCCTCAAGTGAAGGAGAGATCGGAGCAGATGGAAAGAGGCCTCCACGAAAGACTGATGGAGAAAGAAATATGAGGCAGACTGAGATGAAAGCCTTAAGAACTCTGCTCTTGGCAATTCCTAATGAATACCAACATCAGTTTTGCAACTGTGCTGATGCCAAAATCCTGTGGAATGATTTGGAGAAGAGGTTTTCTGGTACCAAAAGCACTAAGAGAAATCAGAAAGCAATTCTCAAACAACAATATGAAAACTTTATGTCCACAAAGAATGAGTCTATGACTCAAACCTTTGATAGATTCAACAAGTTGATTGGAGAATTGGCCACTGTTGGTGTCAAGATGGACCAGGATGATGTCAACAGAAAGTTTTTAAGATCTCTTGGTAAAGAATAGGTAATGTATACAGTATCATTCAGACAGAATGATAATCTGTAGAATAAGGAACTTGATGATCTCTACAATGATCTAAGGGTGTTTGAAGCAGAAGTTGAATCTAAGAAGAAGCCATCTGGATACTCTCATAATCCTGCTCTCTTATCATCTACTACTGATTCTACTGCAAATACAGAATCAGTTAGTGCTGCTTATGGCTCAAAACAGGATGGTCTCAATCATTCTGTTTTGGAAACCTTCCTTGCTAGCCATGCCAAAACTTCTCTTATTAATGATGATCTGGAGCAGATCAATGTTGATGATCTTGAAGAAATGGACATCAAGTGGCAAATGGCAATGCTCACCATGAGAATCAAAAGATTCATTAAAAGGACAGGAAGAAACAATTTTGACATGGGAAGAGAAGATGGTGCTGGATTTGACAAATCGAAGGTGGAATGCTACAAGTGTCACAAACTGGGGCACTTTGCAAGAGAATGCAGAGGAGGAATGTCGCAACAGCATGGAAACAACAACAAGAATTCATCTCAATCACATGTCTCACAAGATGGAATGGGCTTTGATTGGAGTGACCAAGCAGATGAGGAAATCCAAAATCAAGCATTGATGGCTGAGGTTTCAGAGTCTTCAAGCACAACAATCCCCACAGAGGTAAAAGTATAGGGATCACAATCAGAGCATGTGTGATGATCTTAAAAGGTTGGAGCAACACAGGAGAGAGTCTAATTTGATCATTGTCAATTTTGAAGAACAAATTAAGGCATATCAGGATAATGAACATCAACATTCATATGATGAAAACTATTGGAAGTGGGAGAAGAAGGAGTTAGAGATTAAGCTAGAGAAGGCTAGAGAAGAATGTGAGAGAATAAGGAGTGAATTTGAGAAGGCCAAATTAGATATTGAGAAATTTTCCAATGCTTCTAAAGCAATGGACTCTTTACTCAAATCTCAAGTTCATGACAAACTGAAGAGAGGAATAGGCTACAACTACATCCCTCCACCTTTCAATAACCACTACATTCCACCCACCTCAGACCTCTTAGAAAGACAAGAGAAGAAGGACTTACCTGCAGGAGCCACTGAAGTAGATCCACTAGACAGAGTAGTGATTGAGAAAGAGTCTGAAGAAGAGAATACTGAGGATAAGAATAAGGAAGACCAGAACGAAATTCCCCTAGAAAACCATATTCTTACAAATAATAGGGGGGTAAAATGTAATACCCGTGTAAGACCCGGTTTTAAAAACATATAATTATTTCTTACCTGAGTTGAACTATAATTAAATATGACAACCAATGATAGTTAGGGGTTAAAACCGTCAAATAGTTAAACTCTTTTAAATAATCATTAAAAGAAAAAGTAAAATTAAATATGTATTTATAAGATAATCAAAATTGAAGTAAACATCATCATCATCGTCTTCTTCAAATTGAAATTGTCACCGTCTCATTCTTCTCTCTCTAAACTCTCGTTCTCTCTAATATATCTCGCAAATTGTTGAAAAAATCAAGGTAACAATTACATATTCGGAATCTACTCGTCGAGCCCTTCCTAGAGGTATAAATTTCTTTTTAAGTTATTTAAGTTGGTAAGTTTGGATAGTTGAAGTTGGTTGGTAGATTATGGTTAGATATAGCAAAGTTATAATCATTTACATATATAGGAATGTTTGTTTTTGTCAAAATTACAAACGGGTAAAGTTTAGAATCAAATGGTGATATTTATATCTAGATATTTAACCGCACACCAAGTGATCGGTTTAATGTCTAAGAGAATATAAATTTGTGATTAAGCTAGTATAATAAGCTTTGAGTTTTAGGTTGTGCGATTAATAATAATTGGTGGTTTATATAGGAAATCGAAAGGGTTAAAGTTCGTCATCGGTCTCGATTAATCTCGTGTTGCATCTCAATTCAATTGAGGTTTGGATTTCTTTATTTGTTTGATACTTGGATACGTATTTGTATATACGTGTCTATTCCTTGAGTATGGTACACCATGCATTACCTATCACATAAGTGAAATGGTAACTTTCCGAATTGAACTTTTGAAAATTGTTGGTTTTGAGTTATCATGTGACATTATTATTTAAAGATATTTGATTATGATTATATGATATTTCTTTGCTTCGAATCATGAATCATTGGTAAATAATTGAATTAAAACCTTCAAGGTTTATTGGATTTTTGAATTTGTTTCCATAAGGTCACATGTGTTGTAGACCTATGATTCCGTTTTCGATTTATAGAATACTTGACCATAGGGGGCACCAAGGTCGGGATGCTTCCACGGTGGCTATACAATCGTGGCGTCCTCACTTAGAATGGACACGTATGGGGTCTGGCCAAGTAATGACTATCGAGGGCGAATGGATCGATCCTAGTTACACGAGTCGGGTCGTGAATTATTCACGGCAGGGGTTAGATGGTGAGTGTGCCCACACTGTTACCCCATGGGACTTACGTGGTTTGATCAACCCGTGAGAATGACGTATCTTTATGATACACATCGGTCTTTGTGACCCTTGTTACATCTTTGTGATGTTTGATTGGTTTTACGATTTTTACTCTTTTAAAAAAAATACATTTTTTTTATATATTTTAAATGATGAATCAGATAGGCCTTGGTGGTCTACACTTATTTAACATTTGTTTGATAGTTACTAATATCAATGTTCTTTATTTCATTTTCTCTTCCACTCGTTAAATTATCGTTTCTTTTATTATTATTAATCCGTTCACTTAGCAAAGTTGCTCAGCCGTGTGTGTTTTGTTGGCACGGCAGCTACTAGATGATTAGACAGGGGACGGAAATATAAAGAAAAGAAGACAACTATTTTGGACTTCCTTTTGAAGAACTTTGAATATTATGCTTTTTGGTTCTTTTGTTTTTATGTTCATGTAAATATATTTGTAAAACTTAGCTATAGTTGTCTTCATATGATGGTTTGTAATTTCGTGTTTATGTGGTATAGTCACGCTCTGAATTTTATAAGTCTACTCAGTGGATTTATTTTTGTTTTGATGTCCCCTGAACTGTGACATCGCCCCGTTCTTAACCACGCGGAACAGGGGGTGTTACAGATATTGTATCAGAGCTATAGGTTTATGATCTTGTAGTTCTTTTAAGTTGTGATTGTGAGAATTGGGTAGGTTTAAGAATGGGTAGGTCTTGTCTATTTAGGTAATTACTATCTGTTTATAAAGATAAATATTCTATCAACTTTGAACTTTAAATGTTCCTTTGTTTCTTAGAGAATGCCGCCAAGGAGGGGTAGACCTCGAAAGAATCCACCTCCTGAATCTGGAAGTGGGGCGAATCCTCCACCAGAACATCCAGTAAATCCTGATATTGCTGCTATCGTACAACAAGTTCTATCACAAATGATGTCGGGGTACATAGCTCAACTCGCTGAGGCATCACGGCAATCTAGTGGAAACCCTCCTCCTCAATCTAATGAACTTCTGAATTCCAGTACTCCATCTGAGAATATCGGTACATGGCTCAGGGAATTCAACAAGCAAAAGCCAAGGATATTTACTTCAGCTTCAAATCCCATTGAAGCAGAGAATTGGATCACTCATCTAGAGAAAATTTTTCGGGTAATGGGCTGTCCTGATCAGATAAAAGTGGAGTTAGCCACCTATAAATTAGAAAATGATGCTCATAATTGGTGGTATGGTTGGTTACAATCAAATCAATCTGAGTTATATGCATGTCCGGTCAGTTGGGCTCGATTCAAAGAGTTGTTTTATCAGCAATATTTCACTGCATCAGACAAGGACGCATATGCTCGTGAATATTCATCTATCCAGCAGAGAGATGATGAATCTATTTCAGACTTTCAGATTCGATTCCTTCGACTATCCAGATTCGCGGGTTCTACAGCAGGTACTATGACCCAACAAATAGATAAATTCAAATGGGCGTTGAACGACATATTTAAAGATCAACTTTTGAATCTTCCTTTTTCTTCTGTCTCTCAAATGGCTGATGCTGGTAAGAATATTGAAAGATCTCGTCAAGCAGCTTTGGATCGAAAAGCAGACAATAACAAGAAGTGGGAACGTGATTTTCAATCTGGTCGTGCGGATAGTAAAAGTTTTCATAAACCAAGATTCAATAATGACAAGAATCAATCAAAGTTCAGTTCAGGTAAGTCTCAAGCACCAGGTTTTTCTTCTAGTCATAATCAAGGTTCTTCAGGAGCGTCTTCTGCAATCAAGTGTAATCGTTGTGGAAAGTGGCATCGACCAGGGCCTAGTCTTCGAATGAATGGGGCATGTTATAAATGTGGTAATCAAGGTCACCTAGCCAAAGATTGTAAGTCTGACCAGTCAAGTAAATCTCAAGAGCTGGAGGTCGTGTATTTGCATTATCCGGTGAAAAGTCCACTGCTGGTATGGTTTCCGGAATTCTTTCTCTTATTAATAGATCTATATTTGTGTTATTTGATACAGGTGCTTCATATTATGTTATGTATGAGAATTTAGAAGAACATCTTAAACAATTTGAATCACCAACAGAGTCTCCCATACTCATCACGACTCCGGTAGGTGGTTCAGTGTGTGTTGTGACTGAACTAAAAAATTGTCCTCTAACTATCGGCGACCATATTCGAGAAGTTACGTTACTCCCGATGGAAATGAAGCATTTCAATATTATCCTTGGAATGGATTGGTTGTCTAAGCATCAGGCAATGATCGATTGTAATTCAAAGAAGATTTTCTTTGGTGATAAAGATCATCCTGAATTCATATATCAAGGGATAGAACCAGTGCCAGGAACTACAACTGTATTAACTTTGAAGGCCAATTTGTTTACTTTGCAAGGTTGTGAAGGTTATCTCGCATCGTTGCAAGATCCAGACGAGGTATCTTCTAAACTTGAAAATATCCCTGTAGTTAATGAGTTCCTTGATGTATTCCCTGATGAACTTCCCAGAGTTCCACCGGAAAGAGAAGTTGAATTTACTATAGAACTTGTTCCGGGAGCTAGTCCTATTTCAAAAGCTCCTTACCGAATGGCTCCAACTGAAATGAAGGAACTAAAGGATCAAGTTCAGGAAATGTTGGATAAGGGATATATCCAACCCAGTGTTTCACCTTGGGGAGCACCGGTCCTATTCGTTAAGAAAAAGGACGGCTCGATGCGATTATGTATTGATTATCGTGAACTTAATCGAGTAACAGTACGGAATAAATATCCCTTGCCCCGTATAGACGATTTGTTTGATCAGCTTCAAGGGGCCACATACTTTTCCAAGATCGATCTGAGATCTGGATATCACCAGCTTCGAGTAAGAGAGTAAGATATTCCAAGGACTGCATTCCGAACGCGTTACGGTCATTATGAATTTGTAGTTATGCCGTTCGGACTGACTAATGCTCCTGCAGTCTTTATGGATCTCATGAACCGTGTCTTTAAATATTATCTCGATGAGTTCGTGATCGTTTTCATTGATGATATTTTGATTTATTCTAAAACAAAAGAAGATCACGAAACTCATCTTCGAAAGGCACTGGAAACACTTCGAGAAAAGAAACTTTACGCTAAATTTTCGAAGTGTGAATTCTGGTTACAACAAGTTAGTTTTCTGGGTCACATTATATCGACGGAAGGTATTAAAGTCGATCCTGCTAAAGTTGAAGTTGTTGCTAAATGGCCAAGGCCAACTAATATTTCCGAAGTTCGTAGTTTCTTGGGACTTGCAGGATATTACAGGAGATTTGTGGAAAATTTCTCTCGAATTGCACTGCCGTTGACAAAACTCCTTCGAAAGGGATTTAAATTTGATTGGGGTCCAGAACAAGATCAAGGTTTTGCAGAACTGAAACAGAGGTTGATTTATGCTCCAGTTTTGGTATTGCCATCAGGATCAGGTGGTTTTCACATTTATAATGACGCTTCTCAAACTGGACTTGGATGTGTTTTGATGCAGAACGGTAGAGTTATTGCATATGCCTCGCGTCAACTCAAATCTTATGAGGTGAACTATCTGACTCACGATCTAGAGTTGGCTGCGGTTATTTTTGCTTTAAAAATCTGGCGTCATTATTTGTACGGTGAGACCTGTGATATCTTTACTAATCATAAGAGTCTAAAATACATCTTTACCCAAAAAGAGTTGAATATGCGTCAGCGACGATGGCTCGAACTTCTAAAAGATTATGACGTTCGTATTCAATACCATCCAGGTAAAGCTAGCGTAGTTGCCGATGCCTTGAGTCGCAAACATTTTGGTACTATATCGAGTTTGATTGCTCAACCTCAATTGGTATCCGAATTGGAAAAATTGGGTATTGAGTTAGTATCTCGTACTGGGGTCGAATCTGTATCCAGTTTGAAGATTGAATCGACATTGATTTCAAGAATCAAAGAAGCACAACAACATGATGGTGAGATTTGGGCTATCCTTGAAAAATCAAAAGATGATCCAAAATCAGATTTTCGAGTGGACGACGTGGGTACCATCTGGTATCGAAACCGACTCTGTGTACCAGACGATTCTGAAGTCAAGGAAGTTGTGCTAAATGAAGCACATAACTAATTATTCTCAATTCATCCGGGATCTACCAAGATGTATCGTGACTTAAAGCAATACTTTTGGTGGAACGGTATGAAACGTGATATAGCCGAGTATGTTGCTAAATGTTTGACTTGCCAGAAAGTGAAAATCGAGCATCAACGAGCCAACGGTCTGTTACAATCCTTAGAGATTCCAGTATGGAAATGGGAGCACATCTCAATGGACTTTGTGACAGGATTACCAAGGACTGTATGTAAGCATAATGCTATCTGGGTGATTGTTGACAGATTAACGAAGTCGGCACATTTTCTGGCTATACGAGATACCTTTTCAGTTGACAAGTTAGCTGAATTGTTTGAAAGAGAGATTGTTCGACTACATGGTACTCCAGTTTCAATTACTTCTGACAGAGATCCCAGATTTACCTCTAGGTTTTGGAAGAGTCTCTACCAGGCCTGGGGTACAAAGTTAACCATGAGTTCGTCTTATCATCCTCAAACTGATGGTCAAACTGAACGGACAATCCAAACTCTTGAAGATATGCTTCGAGCTTATGTTCTTGAGTGGTCAGGTAGCTGGGACGGGTATCTTTGTTTAATTGAATTTGCCTACAACAATAGTTTCCAATCCAGTATCGGTATGGCTCCGTTTGAGGCTCTTTATGGTCGCAAATGTCGAACTCCTTTGTGTTGGAATGAAGTAGGCGAGAAAGTTATCGAAGGCCCTGATCTTGTTCGAATAACCACGGAAAAAGTTGAAGTGGCTAGGCAGAAAATGAAAGAAGCTCAATCACGACAAAAGAGTTATGCGGATAAGCATAGACGGTCAATAGAATTTCAGCCCGGTGAGCATGTTTTTGTGAAAATTTCTCCTTTTCGAGGTGTTCGAAGGTTCGGATTCAAGGGTAAACTGAGTCCTCGATATATTGGACCTTTTGAGATATTAGAGAGAGTTGGCGAGGTGGCGTATCGCTTGGCATTACCTCCGCAACTTTCGCACATTCACGATGTTTTCCATGTATCGTCGCTCTGTGGATATCGTTATCATCCTTTGCATGTGATTGACTATCCTCTAGAACGAACTGAGCCAGATCTCTCTTATGTTGAAGAGCCGGAAGAGATCATAGATCAAGAAGAGAGACGATTGCAGCGCAGAACTGTCCCTTTTGTGAAGGTATTGTGGAAAAATCATACAGATCAAGAAGCGACGTGGGAAACAGAAGAATCGATAAGGAAGCAATATCCACATCTATTTCAAGGTATGAAATATATATCCCTAATTTAGTTTCAGGGATTAAACCTTCTTTTTAGAGGGGGAGAAATGTAATACCCGTGTAAGACCCGGTTTTAAAAACGTATAATTATTTCTTACCCGAGTTGAACTATAATTAAATATGACAACCAATGATAGTTAGGGGTTAACACCGTCAAATAGTTAAACTCTTTTAAATAATCATTAAAAGAAAAAGTAAAATTAAATATGTATTTATAAGATAATCAGAATTGAAGTAAACATCATCATCATCGTCTTCTTCAAATTGAAATTGTCACCGTCTCATTCTTCTCTCTCTAAACTCTCGTTCTCTCTAATATATCTCGCAAATTGTTGAATAAATCAAGGTAACAATTACATATTAAGAATCTACTCGTCGAGCCCTTCCTAGAGGTATAAATTTCTTTTTAAGTTATTTAAGTTGGTAAGTTTGGATGGTTGAAGTTGGTTGGTAGATTATGGTTAGATATAGCAAAGTTATAATCATTTACATATATAGGAATGTTTGTTTTTGTCAAAATTACAAACGGGTAAAGTTTAGAATCAAATGGTGATATTTATATCTAGATATTTAACCGCACACCAAGTGATCGGTTTAATGTCTAAGAGAATATAAATTTGTGATTAAGCTAGTATAATAAGCTTTGAGTTTTAGGTTGTGCGATTAATAATAATTGGTGGTTTATATAGGAAATCGAAAGGGTTAAAGTTCGTCATCGGTCTCGATTAATCTCGTGTTGCATCTCAATTCAATTGAGGTATGGATTTCTTTATTTGTTTGATACTTGGATACGTATTTGTATATACGTGTCTATTCCTTGAGTATGGTACACCATGCATTACCTATCACATAAGTGAAATGGTAACTTTCCGAATTGAACTTTTGAAAATTGTTGGTTTTGAGTTATCATGTGACATTATTATTTAAAGATATTTGATTATGATTATATGATATTTCTTTGCTTCGAATCATGAATCATTGGTAAATAATTGAATTAAAACCTTCAAGGTTTATTGGATTTTTGAATTTGTTTCCATAAGGTCGCATGTGTTGTAGACCTATGATTCCGTTTTCGATTTATAGAATACTTGACCATTGGGGGCACCATGGTCGCGATGCTTCCACGGTGGCTATACAATCGTGGCGTCCTCACTTAGAATGGACACGTATGGGGTCTGGCCAAGTAACGGCTATCGAGGGCGAATGGATCGATCCTAGTTACACGAGTCGGGTCGTGAATTATTCACGGCAGGGGTTAAATGGTGAGTGTGCCCACACTGTTACCCCATGGGACTTACGTGGTTTGATCAACCCGTGAGAATGACGTATCTTTATGATACACATCGGTCTTTGTGACCCTTGTTACATCTTTGTGATGTTTGATTGGTTTTACGGTTTTTACTCTTTAAAAAAAAATACATTTTTTTATATATTTTAAATGATGAATCAGATAGGCCTTGGTGGTCTACACTTATTTAACATTTGTTTGATAGTTACTAATATCAATGTTCTTTATTTCATTTTCGCTTCCACTCGTTAAATTATCGTTTCTTTTATTATTATTAATCCGTTCACTGGGCAAAGTTGCTCAGCCGTGTGTGTTTTGTTGGCACGGCAGGTACTAGATGATTACACAGGGGACGGAAATATAAAGAAAAGAAGACAACTATTTTGGACTTTCTTTTGAAGATATTTGAATATTATGCTTTTTGGTTATTTTGTTTTTATGTCCATGTAAATATATTTGTAAAACTTAGCTATAGTTATCTTCATATGATGGTTTGTAATTTCGTGTTTATGTGGTATAGTCATGCTCTGAATTTTATAAGTCTACTCAGTGGATTTATTTTTGTTTTGATGTCCCCTGAACTGTGACATCGCCCCGTTCTTAACCACGCGGAACAGGGGGTGTTACATAAACCATTTTTCAAGAGTAAGAAAGTGGAGATGCCTAATATAGGAAAAGAGAATGTTGAAAGTAAGAATGGAGAAACTTCCAGGAAAGGGAAGGAAAAGGTACAGGGAGATCACTATATGCAAACTACTGTTGTAAATCCCTATACTTGTCAACAGATCAAGCCCCATCAACATGATAAAATAAGGGGAAATCAGAGAAAATAAATAACCAGTGGGCTTAAAAACAGGGAATTGATCTAAGCAAAATCAATAGACCAAAGCCTTGTTTTATTTGTGGCAAGTTGAATCATTTAGCCAAACACTATTATTTAAATCCTGTTAACCAAAGAATTATTTTTCAAAGACAAACACAAAATTTAGTTAGTTATAGGAAGCAATCAAGAAATCACATGGCTGCTAATATGAGAACAGTACCAATGAAAACTGGGACTGTAAAATCTCATATTCAGAATAAGTTTGCTAAAGAAAAAGAAAATACTCTAAGCAAAGCAAGGAGTAACTCAATGAATAGGAAAGCAAACAACTTTGTCAAAATTTGGGTTCCAAAATGCACCAAACCTGTTAGTACTGCTACCTCAAATAGTACTGCTGACAGAAATAGTGCTGCTAATACTATTACTACTTCTAACCAAATTAGTACTGCTAATAGAGTTAGTACTGCTGACCAAGTTAGTACTGCTGACCAAGTTAGTACTGCTAACAACGATAGTACTGCTTCATGTTTTAATGTTGTCAAGCCTATAATTTTGACAAAGTATTCCAGCCATGAGATTCCTAATTCTGATCATCTCATCCAGACTAAGCTTACTGATTATGAATATGTTGATGAGAAAGGGAAACCCAAGACCACTTTGGCTTGGGTTCCCTCAAAAACTAACTGATTTATCTTATGTGCAGGGCAACCAACAGCTCAAGAGGAAGAACATTTGGTATGTAGACAGTGGTTGCTCTAGGCACATGACACGTAACATAGACTGCCTTCAAAATTTTCAAAGGTTTGATGGAGGACGTGTTGCTTTTGGTGACAATCCAGCAGGAGGTAAGATAAGTGGTAAAGGTATGGTATCAAAAGGTAAGATGACTTTTGAAGATGTTTACTATGTTGAGCAATTAAGATACAACATGTTAAGTGTATTACAGGTTTGTGACAAGAAACATAGTATATTATTTAATGATACTGAATGTATTATCCTTGCTCCAGGATTCAAGGTAGTTGATGAAAATATGATACTACTTAGAACTCCTAGAAAGGATAATGTTTATTGTTTGGACTTAGAGAGTGTTTCAGCTGATTCATCACTAAATTATCTGTTTTCAAAAGCTTCTTTAAATGAATCATCTCTTTGGCACAGAAGGATGTGTCACATGAATTTTAAAACTACGAACAAACTTGTGAAAAACAACCTTGTAAGAGGTTTGCCTCAAAAAGTGTTTTCATGTGATGATCATTGTGTTGCATGTCTTAAAGGCAAACAACACAAAACTTCTCATAAGTCCAAAAAAATAAACACAATCTCATCACCTCTTCAGTTATTGCATATGGATCTTTTTGGTCTTACAAATGTGATTAGTATTGGTAAAAATCCTACTGATTAGTCATTGTTGATGATTTCTCTGGGTTTACTTGGGTATATTTTCTGAGGACTAAGGATGAGACAAGTGGACTGATCAAATCCTTTGTTCTTAGGATTGAAAACCAAACAAATCTAAGAGTTAAAGTCATCAGATCTGATAATGGAACCGAGTTTAAAAACAATGACTTAAACAACTTTTGTGAGAATAAAGGTATTGAGAGACAATACACTGCTCCTAGAACTCCTCAACAGAATGGTGTTGCTGAGAGGAGAAATAAGACATTGATTGAGGCTGTTAGATCTCTGTTGGCAGATTCAAAGTTACCCATTACATTCTGGGCAGAAGCAGTTAATACTGCTTGTTATGTCCAAAACAGAGTTCTAGTAGTCAAATCACAAGGAAAGACACCTTATGAACTTTTCAAAAAGAAGAAACCTTTTATTGGATTTTTCAAACCTTTTGGGTGTCCTTGCACAATTCTCAACACCAAATCTCACTTAGGCAAGTTTGAAAGCAAAGCTGAGGATGGATTTCTTGTTAGATACTCCTCTCAGAGTAAGGCATACAGAGTATTCAACAGTTCTTCCAGGATTATTGAGGAAAGTGACAATGTCAAATGCAATGAGAACACACCAAATCATATTGGTACAGGTCCTGATTGGATGTTTGACATTGATTCACTAACTAACTCTTTGGGTTTTAGTGATGAGCAAATTGCAGGAACAAGCTCAGAAAAATTACCAGAACGGAGACAAGAGTTTGTGTTGTTCCCTACACCAACAGTTGATCTTGCTGAATTCTGTCAACAAGAAAAGAAAGATGATTCAGAAGCAGAGGATTCTGAACCAGAACAGGATGAAGATGATAAAGGTGATGCAGAGGATATAGGTGAAAAGGAGTATTCTCATCCTTCAGGTTCAGGAAACACAGGTCCTGAAATGCCCACAATAGCAGATGATGACACTGATGAAGAAAATTCTTCAGTGTTAGGTGGAAACACTCCTGAAAAGAATAACTCTAATCTGGATGCAAATATTAATAAGGTGGCTGCCCATCAAACAAGAACTCATAAGAATCATCCTCCTCAGTCAGGCCTGTTATCTTGCTTTCTATCCCAGATTGAACCCAAGAAGGCTTACGATGCAATGAAAGACCCAAGCTGGATAGAAGCAATGCAAGTTAGCTGCTGCAGTTTGTGCTGCAAGATGTATGGGATCTGGTTGACCTTCGACAAGGACACAGGGCAATTGGATCTAAATGGATCTTCAGGAATAAGAAAGATGAGAGAGGGATAGTGATAAAGAATAAAGCCAAACTTGTGGCACAAGGGTACACACAAGAAGAGGGAATAGACTATGAAGAAGTGTTTGCACCAGTAGCCATAATTGAGGCAATTAGGTTGTTTCTAGCCTATGCTTCTTTCATGAAGTTCATAGTATATCAGATGGATGTTAAGAGTGAATTTCTATATGGGAAAATTGATGAAGAAGTGTATGTTTGTCAGCCTCCAGGGTTTGAGAATCCTACCTTTCCTGACAAAGTATACAAATTAAAGAAGGCACTCTATGGGCTACATCAAGGACCAAGAGCATGGTATGATACTTTGTCTACCTATCTCTTCGAAAATGGTTTTGAAGGGGCATCATTGACAAGACTATGTTCATCAAAAGGAAGAAGAAGGACATCCTGCTTGTACAAATCTATGTGAATGACATCATCTTTGGATCCACAAAAGATCTTATGTGCAAGGTGTTTGAGGAGCTGATGCACAAAAGATTCAAGATGAGCTCTATGGGTGAACTCAC
Source organism: Arctium minus (assembly GCA_954870635.1). Taxonomy (NCBI): domain Eukaryota; kingdom Viridiplantae; phylum Streptophyta; class Magnoliopsida; order Asterales; family Asteraceae; genus Arctium; species Arctium minus. The sequence continues at coordinate 76,472,017 of OX941080.1, read as the reverse complement.
ATTCTTTCTTGGGCTACAGGTTAAACAAAAGAAAGATGGCATCTTCATAAGTCAATCCAAGTATGTGCAGGATATACTTATCAAGTTTGGATTTTCAGAAGCAAAGCCTGCAAGCACACCTATGGAAACACACAAACAGATCACTGCAGATCTTGAGGGGAGGATGTGGATGTTCATCACTATAGATCCATGATAGGCTCCCTCATGTATCTAACAGCTTCAAGACCAGATATTATGTTTGCTGTATGTGTATGTGCAAGATTTCAAGTGAGGCCTAAGCAATCTCACTTTCAAGCAGTCAAAAGGATATTCGGATATCTCAAAGGACAACCTAGGTTGGGTCTTTGGTATCCTCATGACTCACCATTTGATCTACTTGCATATTCAGATAGTGATTTAGGTGGTGCAAACTTGGATAGAAATTCTACATCAGGAGGATGTCAGTTTTTGGGTGCAAGACTAGTGTCATGGCAGTGTAAAAATCAAACCACAATGTCCACCTCTACAACAGAAGCAGAGTATATAGATGCTGCAAGCTGCTGATCACAGGTGTTATGGATTCAAAATCAGATGTTGGATTATGGTATTACTTTTCTTCACACTCCCATCTTCATTGATAACAACAGTGCTTTAAGCATTGTTAATAATCTAGTGAAGCATTAAAAAACCAAGCATATAGAAATCAGGTACCATTTTATTAGAGATTGCAATGAAAAGAAGTTAATTCAGGTTTTGAAGGTACACACTAGTAACCAATTTGCTGATCTATTAACCAAAGTTTTTGATGTGGGTAGATTCACATTCTTGGTCACATGTGTAGGCATGATAAACACTGAATAAGTCTCTTTTTATTTTCTTTATGTACCATTTATGTATAGCTTCTTTCATGCTTACTTTCTCATATTGTATTGTGCATGGTGCTGCTAACTATTTGTGTCTAAGTGTTTCAGATTACCTTGCTGATTAGAAACTTGGTACTTCTGGTTAAGTTAATACTTCTATCACTATTAATCCTGCTGACAGTTCAAATATGGTTAAGTATGGTTACTAGTGCTCGGTAGTTTATACTACCATTGCAAAGTTACTACTGCTTTCCTTATTTCTACTGCCATACGGTGTTAATACTGATGGTATGTGTTAATACTGCTAGTCTGTGTTAATACTGCTGGTATGTGTTACTACTGCTTATATGGGTTAGTACTGCGGGTTTGTTAATGCTGCTAGGGTACTTAGTACTGCTTTTAACTGAAACCCTCCACCTATAAATACATTCTCTAACCACCAAACTCCAAACAGCTCTTTGAATTTCCAGCGAGTTTTCATCCTCTCTCTCTCTCTCTCTCTCTCTCTCTCAAATTCTTGCTTCCCAGTGCGTAAACCCTAGTGTTGATTCGAACCCAAGAACGATGGCAGGACTGAATTTTGTTGACGATCACAATGAGCTTGCAATGCTGCAAAAACCCAAACAAGCTGAGGTTTTTCATGATATTGTGGATTTCCTAAAATCCTCGCTTATCGCCTATGCGTTAGCTGTCAATCCCACCATCTCTGTGGATCATCTGCGATAATTCTGGACCAATGCCTCCATTCAAACTGTTGATGGCAATCAGGTCATCCAATCAAGGGTCTCTGATAAACCTACAACAATCTCAGAAGTCTGTATTCGCACTTATCTATGTCTAGATGATGCCTCAGGTATTACTTCTCGTTCAAAGGAAGATCTCTTCCAAGGTATTGGTAGAATGGGGTATGAAGGTCCTACTAAGGTATATAAGTTCTTCAAGAGCAAATTTTCACCTCAGTGGAGATTCTTTGTTCATACTCTTCAGCATTGTATTTCTCGCAAAACAACTGGATGGAGTGAGTTCAGCAGTACAATAGATTATGCTCTTGTCTGCTTAGCTACCTCCAGAAAGTTTAATTTTTCAGAAATGATTTTAAATGATTTACTGTCAAACTTGGATACAAAAACAAAAACTAAAAGATTTTATATGAATCCAAGATTTGTACAAGAAGTACTAAACAAAGAATTGACAGATTTACCCTCTCTTCAAGAGGTGTATGTACCTAAACCTTCCAAAGGGAAGGTGTTTTCCAATATGAAAAGGCCTAGTAAGGACTTTTCTGGAAAAGACACACCATTGTTCTCTACAATGATGGTTGTGTCTCATTCGCATGGTGAGGCATCAGGGTCACAGCCCACATCTGAACAACCCACTGATGACCTACCCACACTATTCATTTCAAATGATCCTCCTCAGATCCCTGTTGTGAAGCCAATTTCCCCCATCACTCAAACATATGTAAGGAAAAAGGTAGAGAAGGTTCCTTCCCTTCCTGCATCTTCACCCCAAAAGCCTGCAAGCCCTCTGATGGAGCATTCTCCATTAGAGAATATCCAAAGGGAATCCACAGTGTGTCTCCCAACCCTAAGAAGGTGCTCTCTAAGGAGAAGGATGAGCATGTGGGCAGTAAGGATCACACTACTGATTCTGCACAAGGTGTGGATCAGGACAGTGTAAACATCACTAAGACCTTCCCCACGGAAACTTTGGATGAGCAATCATCTAAGGGACCCAGGTGCCAAGAAACCAAGGGGGTAGAAGGTGCTTCTGCTAGGCAGAAGGTCTCTAGTAAAAGATCCAAGGATCCTTCAAGGGTGGTCAACACACCTAAAGGAGGTGAGGGCAGATATAACTATGATGAATTGATGGAAACCATTGGAAATGTCAATATGGATGTCATCAATCACGGTAAGGAGATAAAGGAGATGAAACAGGTGATTATTTCTCAACAGGGGCAGATAGCCAAACTATAGAAGATGGTGCTTAACTTGGTGCATAAAAAGAGTAGAAGCAATTCATCTTAAAGAAAAGGAGAAGTACACATGATGCTTCCAAAAAGGGGGAGAATCCAGAAACTGAATTTGAGAAGGAAAGCCTGTTGGCATGGAATTTCAGTTTGAGGGGGAGGAAGCAGAAACAGTGAAGGCAGCAGAAACTGAGAAAGAAGCAGAAACTGAGAAGGAAGTAGAAACAGTTAAAGTAGCAGTAACTCAGTCAGCAGCAGAAACTGTAGAAGCAGCAGTAACTACTAAGCCAGAAGTAGAAACTGCAAAAAAAGTAGAAACTTCCAAAGAAGTAGAAACAGAAAAGGCAGCAGCAGAAACTGAAATGACTATAGAAGAAATAGAGATTGCAGAAACTTTGGTGAAGGCAAAGAATGACACTTCTAAGGCCACTCAAAAGACTAAGGGAGTGGTGATCAAAGAAGGAGAATCAGAGAAGAAAAAGACAAAGGTCAGTGTGTCAGATGCAAAGAAGAAAGGGAAAGAAAAGATGGTAGAGCCTGTGAAAGCATCAAATAAGCAAAAGCAAATAAAACTGGATGAAGAGTTGGCAAAGAAGATGCAATAAGAGCTTGAAAAGGAGAATGAGATTCAAACTGCCAAAGACAGAAAGCTTGCCTTAGATCTGGCAAAAAGGCTCAATGAAGAATATCAGAAGAGCTTGAAACTAGCTGCAAAGAGGGTTACAATGAAAGCTTCAAAGAAAAGACAACCTTTAAAGAAAAGACAACCTTCATAGACCTTCCTAGCCACACAGGAAAGGAGAAAAAATGATAAACTTCCTGAAAGGATCAGTTGGAGTTCCTGAAGGGATGTTTACCAAAATGTCTTTTGGCATAATTGAAGAATTATACAAGAAGGAGATGGCCAAGCTTCAAGGAGACTTCAGTCAGAGGGTTGAATTTGAAAGTAAGATGAAACAAAGACATGATCTGAATATTCAACAGCCTTTTCCTGACAGTGAAGAAGGCACTCCTACAAAAGAAAAGAAAGAAGTCAAGAAGACAGAGACTTTAGCTCAAAAGATTGGAGCTATTAAAAGAATGAAGACAATTGCTTCAAAGAAACAGGCAAAAAGGCAAAGGACAGAGGAAAGTGAGAAAGATCAGGAAAGTGAAAGAAAGGAAGCTGAATCATCAATATCTACTGTTGCACCTTCTGTAGAGCAGCAGAAACAAGCTGAGCAGGTTGAAAATCAAGAGTAGAGTCAAGAGCAATCAAGTAAACAATCATCAAAACAACCAAGACAACCTGAGCAGTTTGATTTATATATGACAGTAATAGATGAAGAACCTCTGAAAGTTGATCCTATCTCAGTGAATGCTCCAGAAATCATTCATTGGGATACTCTATTGGATAAAAGAACAAAATACTTCAGAATAAAGAGAATGGGTGACATATATGAGGTATATTCAACTTGGGGTAAGATAATCAGAAGTAGTACCAGAGCTGATTTAGAAGAAATGTACAGGGTTGGACTAAAACTGTATGGTGACTTGTTGAAAGGAGCAGGTATGAGCCTAACATAGATGGCTATGGAATATTTGTGCATGATGTTTGACCCTGTTAAGGTTGAATATCTTATCAAAGATGTGCATCATGAAAATGGATTTAAAAGTATTGATAACTGGATGCTTTTTGAAAGATCTGGAGTCTATGTCTTAACCATTGACAAAAGCTTCCATGAATACTACTTAGTTGATAAGGTGTATGACCACAACACAGTAAAGTTGCAGAGGATGCTGAAAGCAAAGTTGGTCTGCCCTAAAGGTTCAGAAATGGCAAGAATTATGATCAGAAGAACCATCAACAAAGTTTAGGTTTGGATTCTAATCTGGGAAATTGAGCAGTTATTTTGAAAGCATCATGAAGACCTTTATTTTGAAGAGCTTAACTTCTTGAATTGAAAAGTTAAGTTAGGGGGAGATTGTTGGGTCTGAAATGTGCTAAGTCCAGTTAGTACTGCTAAGTATTGAAGATTACTACTGCTGAAGGCTTTAGTACTGCTACTTGAAGATTACTACTGCTAGAAGTATTAAGGATTACTACTGCTAGTAGTTAGTACTGCTTGAAGAGTTATTACTGGAAGTTGGAAGTTACTACTGCAAGCATGTTTAGTACTGCTATTGATTAGAAGATACTGCTGAAGATTAATGCTGCTCATGATGATAAAGATGGATTGGTTGCTTAAAGTGAAAGACAAGGAGATTGAAGATAATTATGGTCTGGATGCTGAAGATCAACTTTAATTTAATAATTATCTTGTAATCTGTTTTGTATATATAGTCTAGAAGTCTTAGATTATTTGATATACAGAGATTTGAGTATTGTTTTTGTTACTAAAGAGAATTAGCCTCAAGATTTTTAGTAATCCTTTCTTTAGAGAAGTATTGAACGTCTGTTGAGCCTGTTCAACATATTGAGGCTTTGGTTCTAATCATTAAGTTAATTCAATATAACTTGTGATTTGTAGTCATACACTGTTCCATTGATTTACTGTTAAAGTGTTATTCCGCAAACTTCTTTAACAAATTTCTAAGTGTTAAGTTATATTCTTGTTTTGAATTTCGATCCTGACATATATAAAAAGAAAATAGTAAACCAAAGAATAAATTAATAAGATTAGGTACAATGAAAAATGAATTAACCATTTAAATCAACTTGGTTGGAATTATATACATTCAATGAATAAATAAACCGAAATCATGATGATCTGAAATATAACTCGAAAACAACTACAAATATGAAACAACGGAAGTCAACATCAAAGTCTCAAATCATAGAAGTTCTTAATTCCGTGCAACAAGAACACGTTGTCCAATGGTCGGCCAAACCAACCGGACGGTTGGACTTTAGGGGTACGGGCACACACCGCCTTAGTCCCACTGTGGATTTAACCACGACCTCAAGTTTTCGAACTAAATGTAGGATCGATCCATACGCCCTCGGTTAGCCTGTTCCGTAAAGGTCAGGTAGAAAGTACCATTCGTTGAAGACGCCATAGTCTTTGTAGCCACTATGGTAGCATCCCCTCCATTGTTCATTAATCAAAGCATATGAGATGAGTTCTTGATAATTATGTTCTTAATTTTTATCTTATCTCTATATTTCTATGGAGTATCTTCATTTGTTGCTGGAAATGGGATCTAACAATTGGTATCAGAGCCAACTGAAGAAATTTTTATTCAGTTCGGTCATCTATGGCAACAATTGAAGATAAATGATTATTTTGTTGTTTTGGTGCTTAGATTGATTAAATCACACGATCCTTGACATAAATTTCATTTATGTGATTTATTCACTGTTTTTGTGCTTATTGGAAATCGATTCTTTGATATAGATGAGATTTGGATGATCCTTGATCTAGATTTTATTGATTTCTCACAAAATCTGAATTTTGCACACCACGTGTTTGATGAAATGCCTATGAGAAGATTTAATTTCATTTTGGTTAAATCTGATCAGTTTTTTTTTCATGTGTGTGTTCTTGATCTTTCTCACTTATTGGTCTAATATTTGATAGCACTAAGTAGATGGTTGATCTATGATCCCATCTTTGTGTGTGCTTTAGTCCATCGCAATTTTAGCATCTTGATAGTTAGGTTGTTGATCTCAGATCTGACCTTGATATTATTCGAGTTTGGACTCTCTTTCATTAGATTCAGATTTTGTTTATTTTCCGCTGCTCATAATTGATTCTAAATCAGAAAATGCTTTTTGATCCAAATTTGATGTGAAAATATGTCCATGTAGTTACCGTGTTCAAAGTGCAGACATAGTTTGGATTTTCCAGATTTTGGGTAATGCAATAAGAATGATGATTGAAAAGATATGGACCTCTCTGATTTCAAACATCTCATAATTCAAACTCATCCTTATGTATATGTCACAACACATAAACTCCAACCTGAATCATGAGCATAACATAACAGAATCTGAAAGAGACAATCTAGATTCAAAGAAAGATTTGACAGTTCACATGTTTGGATTCTTGGTGAAAAATCATAGCAGAAATCTTGTTTGAGCAGAAAATAGATGGAGGTGCAATATATCTCATGTACAAGCTTCCATTTGTTGAGTTTTTCATGTTTGGTTCTCTTATTTCAGCAACAGATATTGTCATTGTTCTGTCCATTTTTCAGAAGCTTGGCACAGACACGAATATCTACGCATTGGTTTTTGGCAAATCAGTTTCAAAATCGCAGAGTTGCTATCAGATTTGCACAACTGTAGAATTTTTATCATATCTCTCTCATTATCGCTCCAAATTGCATGATTCTAGATGTGTTGGAAACCTAAGACATAATTTTACAACTTTCATCTTTTGAGATTTCTCAAAATAAAGATGCTTATATGTCAAAAACTATGTTGAACTCGAGTGATAGCTGTTGGACAGAAAGTTATTTGCTGCTGTTTGTTGTTGTCAAACATGATATTGCTGCTGTGTAAACTGTTTGTAGCTGCTGTCAAAACTGTTTCAAAATATTTGGTGTTGTTTCAAAGTGTTACAACCTTCATATGTTGATCTAGAGTTATGAAAGAAATTTCGAAAAAGTTAGCATGCAGAAAGTTTCAGACAGCACAGCAGAAAATGGATTATTTTGCTGCAGTTTACAAAAGTGCAGATTGTGTAGTGCAAAATCAAAATAGTTCTGTTTGTGTTCAAATTTCATATTGTGCTGATTATATCCATTCGAAGTGTGCAGCAAATGAAGTAACAGATTTGGGAAGTCTGTTCATTATGTGATTGTGCAGCAGATAACATTATGAAGCTGTTATTGACAACCAAGTTCTAAAATGTCTGCAAGTGTCAAATATTGTTGAGATGAACAAGGCAACAAACAAATTACAGGAAAACGTCTGTGAAGCAGCTGCAGATCACAGTTCTGTTGCACTCTATGAGGATGATTCTGAATTAGTGCAGATCATGTTCATGGTCATACATATTTCGATGTAACACTCCAGCTGCTGTGCAGGTCTAGACTTCGCAAAAAAAATGGTTGAAGATTTTGATCATAGCTGCAGCAGATTCGAAAAGTGCACCAGATACCATTCAATATGTGCAGTCTATCTCAGGATTTGTTGTTGGTTCGAGAAAGTTGTTGTTGTATGGCACAAATATGTGCAGATATCAGAGTCTTGATCAGAGACTGCTAAGGCTTTTCAGAGGTCATTAACAGAAGATAATGCCTCTGATATGGGGCAGAACACAGAAGCTATGCAGAGGCAGAATCAGATTTTTTTGTATGTAGTTCACTATGCCTAGATGTTGTCCAGAAGAGTTGTGGCTAATGACAACAAAAGCTAACAGATCTGTGCATGTTTAAAGAGCTTCTGTGGGTTGTTCAGAGCTCTGTAGAAGTTGTCCAGAGCTTGATCAGAAACTACACAGAGGCTATCAAAAATGTTCAGAGGGTGTACATATGACCAGAACTTGTTCAGAAGCTCTGGTGATTGAGTTCTATAACAGATGGTTCAACACACAACGAGAGGCTATGTTCTATCCTCTGGTCAACGCTCTTCTGTGGAGTTATAGAGGCTCTTTACAATTATGGACTCGAGTATCCTTTGCCATTTTTCTTGTGTTGTCGCCTCTACAGTAGCCTCAAACTCTGATCTCTCTCGAGCACGATCAAACTTTGAGTTCTGTCAATGAGATCTGGACGTTCATCTTTCGAGATTTGTTGCTTGCTGCACAGTTTATTTTTTTTTTCTGCTGTGTTGCTGTTGTTGGACCTAGAATTCTGCACAAATATGGACAACAACAATCAACTCTTATGCATGCATTCGTAAGGCAATGATCAGGAACAATTGGTCAACTACTGAGGAACTTATTTCCTGTCGAGCAGAACCATGGCAACGACTTCATCTTTCAGGGAACGAGTGCTGATGCAGTCTCTGGGAATGTTGAAGCTAAACAACAGAAACTTTCGTTGTTTGACATCAGAAATTGTTCAGAGCTGTGCAAAAAAAAAATCAATTCACCTGCTCTTTCGTGGAAAAGCTCCGCTCCTGTTGGTTTAATTAGAAACGTGCCCAAACTTACCATAAGCAGCAGAACAACACTTTGCTCAAATCCCATTGCAAAACCAACATAACCAAGCATCCCTAGAGGTTTCCAAGCAGAAGTGTCAAACTTGAAAAGGAAATCAAGTGATCAACCTACAACACTCAAATCAGAGATTGCTGCAGAGGCATTGACAGAAGATGTGGTATCTATTTGTCAAGAGTGTTGGCAGAAAGTTTGAAAGGCAAGAAAGAAATTGTTTAGAGGCCAAGTTCAGAGGCTATCCAGATATTCTGTGAGTGATCAACAACTGTCAAAGTCAGAGATGCATGCACATAGACTCTGCAAGTTTTTTTCCAGAAGCAACAATTCAGAAGTGTAGAGAGGTAGTTGCTATACAGAGGCAGATCGCAGAGCCTCTGCAGATCTGTTCAAAGCCTCTGTAAGGCATACAGAAGCTGATCCAAAAACTGTGCACAAGCAGATATCCACAGTTTGCTACTGTTGTGCTGTTGTTTTGAGTTTTAAATTAGTGCAGATCAAAGCTTACCTTCCATATCTCTTGTTCAACAAAGTGTAGCAGAATGGAATTTTTATGTCAGAGTTGTGTAATCAGAGGCTGCCAAGGTTGTCCAGAAAACCGTAGAGGCTTGTGCAGAGCCTCTGTAAGACTGTCCAGAGAGTGCATGGTTGATATTCAGAGATGCTCTTAAAAGGCACAGAGGGGCTCTTAAGTCGTCCACAGAGTCTTTGTGGACCAAAACCTCCGAAGATCAGCAAACAGAGGGGAGGACCATAGGTAGACCCAAGAACGCATATCAGAGGTTGATGGTCCATGATCGAAAGGAGCCAAGAGGCCGAAGCCCGAAAATTTCGAATTTTCTGACAACATTGCGCTGTTTCAGAAACACGCGTACAACTTTTTACCCGAAGCTCCGATTTACATGAGTCCAGTTGCGTTGGATTGCTAAAACATAGACGTACGACTTTGATGTTTTGAGTTTTCTCAAATTCCGTGAGCTGATATGCTAGAATCTGTTTCAAAATCTGCGTTAGAGTGCTGGACCGAAAGCATTGAATTTCACTCGTGCTCTTTCCGCCTTCAAGAACGGTGTTCTCTCGACGGTTCTTCATGGTTTCAAGCTACAAATGTGACATATTTATTGTCACTCCCTCCTCCGTTATTCAAGTTTAAGGCTCGTTGATGAATGCTTACGCAACAGGATCTTAAGAGTCAAATTTTCTGTTTTGACGACCGTTCTGCGCAGTTGAGGGAAAACGTGCATAACTCACTCATTTTTCATCCAAAATGGATGAATCAAAGCTCGTTGGAAAGCTAAGAGGTTTGAGTTAAATGTTCAAGCCTTATGTTTTCTCTCAATCCGGCTCCTTGATGGTCAAAAACAACAGTGAAGTTGAAACATGAAAGCTCGACAAAATGGGGTAATTTGTCTAAGTCTTTCAAGAAGATGGGCCTACATTTTAGGGGGAGCTTGTGATCCTTTGAAGACTCGAAGAATGGCACACCAAAGTTTCTAAAGAAAGCAAGGGGGGAGACTATATGATGATGCTTTCTTTATAAAACATTAGGGGGAGATTGTTAGCTTAAATTAGCCCTTAATTTAATTGAATGTTTTATAAAGAATTGTATTTTGGGCCTTTTAAATAGTTGTGTGGGCTTGAGCCTTTTCATTGTAAATGGGCCTTATATAAAGGTTCCCATGGCTCATTTGCTCATTAGGTTTTGGAGAGAACACTTTTCACACACACATATCAGGTGAATCTCATGAGAGTCGTTTAAATTCCTAGTGTGGTGTTCTTCCAATATCCCCTCCATTGTTCATCAATCAAAGCATATGAGATGAGTTCTTGATAATTATGTTCTTAATTTTCATCTTATCTCTATATTTCTATGGAGTATCTTCATTTGTTGCTGAAAATGGGATCTAACACACTTTAAACAAGGTAAACATGAATTTACATGCCATTTAGACACTAGATTTTATTTTCAAAGAAGAACACATTCTGGAAAACTAACAGCTTTCTGATACCTAAAGTTTCTGACTTTTCCTCCCATTTAGAGGCCAAAACAGTAGTTACCATCAAAATTAAAGTTGTTATATGATTTCTTAGGAATCTAGTAGTTTTGGATTCATCTCATTTGGACAATCCATTAATTTTCTATGAATTTTACAAAAAGAACATGCTGATCCCGAGTACAATGTGACCAGTCTCAAAAACACCCTGTTTTGGGCCATTTAAATTCAGAATTTGATCTTGGGGTAAACTACAAAGTTGTTATAGACACTCTAAGAATTCTAACTATGTATCATACACCTTATTTGGATCAACCAATTATTTTATACGAATATTTGAACTCACTGGACAGAATCTGTTGACACATGCATTTCTATTGAAGCATTTCATCAAACACCTGGAGGACACAATTACAAGTTAGAGCTTAAAACTACATCCATGGTTCCAATTACCAATACTTGAACATTTTGAACCAACATAACATAGATTGACCATTACTTGAACATATAATCTCATGCAAACCCCAATTTCAAGATTAAAGACCCAAAATCAAAACATAACTTCAATTTGTGAAGGATTTTAGCTAAACTAAGAGAATCCATCCATTTCTAATCACCTAATTTACTAAAACAAAGAAGAATACACATACTTAGTATGTCTTCAATCATAAAAACCATAAATTGAAGGTATCAAATGATTACCTTAGTGTTTTTGACTTCCAATCTTCAATATTACACCATAAGTTCTTCAATTCCTCAAGAAAAAAGTTGATTTCTCCTTTTCTCCCTCTAGTTCTCACTTCCTCTCTCACTCTACACAATTCTAATTTTTGATGAACAATAAACCTATTTGATCCCCCTTATTTTTCTTTTATCAAATAATAACAAGTTTGAGGAAATTGTTAAAATTTGAACCCTCAAACTTCTAAAAGAAATACAAAATCTATCCTAACAATATGTTTCCTTAAATTTCAAGTTTTATATAAGTTCTAGTTGACTAGTTTTGGCCCCTCAACATGGTCATTCTTAATCTAGAGTCTAAGGTACTACTAAGTAATGCATAAGGTACAACTTAAATAGGCACACAATTATATATAATTCGGATGACGGATTTTTGGGGTATTATAACTCCCCCCCCTTAAAAAGGATTTCGGGGACCCGAAATCTAGTTACGGATTTAATAGACTTAATTTATAAGAAGAGCTCGGGATATTCACGTCGCATAAAGTCTTCCGTCTCCCATGTCGCTTCACACTCCATATGATTCTTCCACAACACTTTGACATACGGAATTATCTTTCTACGCGTCCCTCTCTCCTCTCGGTCTAAAATCTTTTCCGGTTCTTCTCGATAGGAGAGATCTTTTTCAATTTTGTTGAGAGGATAGTCTATCACGTGTAGGGGGTGATGATATCCGCGTAATGCAGATACGTGAAAAACATCATGCACATTGGATAACTGAGGGGGCAGCGCTAAACGATATGCGACTTGACCGATCCTTTCCAAGACTTCGAATGGACCGATATACCGAGGGCTCAACTTGCCTTTAATTCCGTATCGACGAGTACCACGAGTCGGTGAAACGTTGAGGAATACGTGGTCACCCGGTCGAAATTCGAGGTGTCAATGATGTTTATCAGCATAACTTTTCTGACGAGATTGTGCTTCCTTCATCTTCTGTCGGGCTACCTCGATCTTTTCAGTCGTAACTTGGATAAGTTCAGGACCTTCAATCACTTTTTCTCCGGCTTCGTTCCAACAAGTTGGCGATCTGCATTTTCGGCCGTACAATGCTTCATAGGGAGCCATGCCAATACTTGATTGCCAACTGTTGTTATAAGAGAATTCAATAAGAAAGAGATAATCATCCCAACACCCATTCCATTCCAAAGCACAGTCTCGGAGCATGTCTTCTAATGTCTGTATGGTGCGTTCAGACTGACCGTTTGTCTGGGGATGAAAAGCGGTACTAAAATTTAATCAAGTACCCCAGGCTTTTTGTAGACCTTCCCAGAATCGAGAAGTGAAACGCGGGTCCCTGTCAGAAGTTATAGAAACTGGCGTGCCATGAAGTTGAATAATATCACGCTGGAAGAGATCAGTCAGTTTAGATATAGACCAAGTCTGACGAATAGGAAGAAAATGGGCTGATTTCGTCAAACGGTCGACAATCACCCAAATAGAGTCATGATTAGAAGATGTTCTGGGCAACCCAACTACGAAATCCTTTGTGATATGTTCCCATTTCCACACTGGTATTTCAAGAGGTTGAAGGAGTCCACTAGAGCGTTGATACTCGATTTTGACTCGCTGACAAGTTAAACAACGTGAAACATGTTCTGCGATATCTCGCTTCATACCGTTCCACCAGAAAGTTTGTTTCATATCTCTATACATTTTGGTAGTACCCAGATGAATAGAGAAAGGGGAGTCATGAGCTTCTTTCAAATCAACTTCTTTCAACTCAGTATCATTTGGAACACAGAGCCGATCAGGAAACCATAAAATGCCATCGTCATCAATTCGAAATTCAGAATTTGTTCCTTTCTGAATGTGATCATGAATGGTCCAAATTTCACCATCATTCTGTTGGGCGGCTTTTATCCGTGATATAAGAGTAGACTCTACTATCAAAATAGATAGAAAACTTTGATCATTATACGGATAGATTTCCAAACTGTATCAATCAATCTCTATAGCCAACTGTGTGGGGACTAATAAGGAAGAGATTTGTCCAACAACTTTTCGACTGAGTGCATCTGCGACTACATTTGCTTTGCCCGGATGATATTGAATCCGGACATCATAGTCCTTAAGAAGCTCAAGCCACCGCCTCTGGCGCATGTTTAACTCATTCTGAGTAAAGATATACTTCAGACTTTTATGGTCTGTAAATACCTCACATGTCTCGCCATACAGTTAGTGGCGCCATATTTTGAGAGCAAAGATGACCGCAGCCAACTCTAAATCATGAGTCGGATAATTTACCTCGTAGGGTTTCAACTGCCGTGAGGCGTATGCGATCACTCTGCCATGTTGCATTAACACACAACCCAAACCTTGCTTCGAGGCGTCACTGTATATCTGGAAACCGCCGGTGTCTGTCGGTAAAACAAGAATCGGTGCAATAACCAAGCGATGTTTCAATTCTTCAAAATTGGCTTCTTGATATGAGCCCCACTCAAACATACACCTTTTCGTAGTAATCGAGTCATAGGCAGAGCTATTTTAGAAAATCCCTCGACAAAACGTCGGTAATAGCCCGCGAGACCTAGAAAACCACGGACTTCAGATATATTTGTCGGTTTTGGCCACTTTGTGACAGCTTCAATTTTAGTAGTATCTACTGTCACACCCTCAGCAGATATAACGTGAACCAAAAATGTCACCTGTTTAAGCCAGAATTCACACTTGGAGAACTTAGCATAAAGTTGTTTCTGTCTGAGCGTCTCCAATGCTATACAAAGGTGTTGTTCATAATCTTCATGGGACTTAGAATAGATTAGTATATCATCGATGAAAATAATGATAAACTCATCCAAATAGTCCTTAAAGATACGATTCATAAGAACCATGAAAACCGCTGGAGCATTCGTAAGACCGAATGGCATAACTATGAACTCATAGTGACCATAACGTGTTATAAAAGCGGTTTTGGGGATATAACAATCATAGATTCTAAGTTGATGATATCCAGAGCGAAGGTCAACTTTTGAAAAGTATCTTGCCCCTTGTAGTTGATCGAACAAATCGTCAATCCTGGGTAATGGATACTTATTTCGGATGGTAACACGGTTTAGATCATGGTAATCTATATAGAGCCGCATGAAACTGTCTTTCTTTTTGACAAACAAAACAGGGGCTCCCCAGGGAGAGACACCGGGACGAATAAAACCCTTGTTTAGAAGTCCTTCAATTTGAGCCTTCAACTCTTTCATTTCAGTAGGGGCCATACGATAGCGAGCTTTAGAAATTGGTGTGGCCCCTGGGATTAATTCGATAGAGAACTCGACCTCTCTTACCGGTGGAATACCCGGTAAATCATCTGGAAAGACATCTGGAAATTCTTTAACAATTGGAATAGAATCAAGGGAAAGCGGTACCTGATCTGGATCTTGTAGAGATGCAAGAAAACCCTCGCAACTTTGCCACATGAATTGCTCAACTTTTATGGATGATATAACTCGGGTTCCCTCTTTCGGAGGTACACCCTGAAAAATGAGCTCGGGGTGGCTGACGTCTCTGAATATAACTTGCTTCGACTCACAATCAATAGTAGCTCTGTGTCGAGCTAACAAATCCATGCCCAGAATTAAATCAAAGTGCGATAACTTCATAGGGAGTAAAGTTACCTCTCAAATACAGTTCTCAATCATCAATGGGCAGTTTTCAAATTTTGAGATAATGCATATAGAATTACCCATAGGAGTTGAAATCTTGACAGGGAAGTCAGTTGACTACTCATAGGGCTTAAGATGTGACTCTAAATGCTCGGAAGCAATGGAGTGTGAAGCCCCGGTATCGAACAATACACATACAGATTTATCAGCTAAAGTTAGGATACCCGAAACCATACCAGTCGTGGACTCGTCACCGGATATCACAAACACACACCCGCTGGCAGTAGGTTGTTTTCCCTTGTCTTTCGATTTGTCAAACCGGCCCTTCTTACAGTCTCTGGCCAGGTGGCCTTGCTCATGACAAATGTAACACACTCCTGTCATTTTTAAACATGGTCTGGGACGATGCCAGTTGTTGCACTGATTACATTTGACACGATTGCCTGTAAGAAATTGATTTTCATTGACTACGGATTCTGAAGTTCGAGATTTGGAATTATTAGAGCCATTTACACTTCCACTGCTCGATTTAGAGCGCATTGATCGCTGATTACTAGAACCCTTTTGCAAACTTTCAGAACCTCGTTTCTTTTACTCAAGTTGACGAGTTATACGCTCTTCACGTGCTCTTTCGATGTTTTTGGCTGCATCGGCAGCCTGCGAGACACTGTCGAAATTTGAATTGATTAGCTTGTCTTTGTACCTGTAGTTTAATGACCACTTGAATTTATCAGTCTGGTGAGCTGTAGTACCCGCGGTAACTCCTGCAAATCGAGCCAATCTGAGAAATCGAGCTAGATAGTCGGCAACAGATTCATCGTACGTTGTTGGATGTTAGAATACTCGCATACATACGCTTCTTTATCAGCTGGAGTAAAATACTGATTATAGAAAAGCTCCTTGAATTGATCCCAAGAGAAGTCTCGGACACTGGGGTTTGATTGTTTACAAGAATCCCACCAGTTGTGAGTGTCATTTTCGAATTTTTATGTTGCAAGTCTAACCTTGAACTGATCAGGACAGTCAAGTGCATCAAAGATTTTCTCTATATGCCTGATCGAATTTTCTGCTTCTACTGCCTCAGACGCAGAAGTAAAAACATGAGGTTTCTGCTTGTTGAAACGTTCCAGCCACACATGGGCTTTTGCAGTTGGGTTACGTGATCTGGAACCTGGATTTGCATTACTAGGACCAGTTTGTAACATTGGTCCGGGAGATTGATGAAAATCATGAGCAACTTTGCGCATAACATCTACTACCTGCGCAATAAAATCAGGCATCATACCTAACATAGCTTGGTGGAATGCCGCTATGATGCTCGAGTCCACTCGATCCCCTGTTAGAGAAGGATCTGGTTGACTACCCGATCTGGATCTCACTTTTCGGGGTCTACCACGTCTCGACATACTATAGGAACAAAGATACGGATTAAGAATTAGATATCAAATAGATAGGAAAGCAACAATTAGGAATAGAACTAACCAATCTAGACAAGTCCTATACTACCCATTCCTATTTCTACACATTCCTCACAGGTCAAGTCTATAACGGACTACAAGACAAAACCTAGGCTCTGATACCATAACTGTAACGACCCCCGTCCCGAGATATATAGGATAGTTTCCGTTATACACACACACACACATATATATATATATATATATATATATATATATTCACATAAACCCAAAAGAACCTCATTTGCAGAAAGAGGTTGGGAAAGTATAGAGCATGCTAAGTATTATTTACATTACACTACACAAATTCAAAAGCTTAAATAACTCTAAATTCATAACCAAAAGATAAAGCGTCACTAGGAAGGATTATCCCAAAAAGTCACTTGTGTCGCTCTCGTCACCTTGCCCCCATCCTGATTCTACATCATGTACCTTCCGTGCAAAGAAAACATACGGCTGAGCGACATTGCTCAGTGAACGGATAATATATATAAAAAGAAAATAGTAAACCAATGAATAAATTAATAAGATTAGGTACAATGAAAAATGAATTAACCATTTAAATCAACTTGGTTGGAATTATATACATTCAATGAATAAATAAACCGAAATCATGATGATCCGAAATATAACTCGAAAACAACTACAAATCCGAAACAACGGAAGTCAACATCAAAGTCTCAAATCATATAAGTTCTTAATTCCGTGCAACAAGGACACGTTGTCCGATGGTCGGCCAAACTAACCTGACGGTTGGACTTTAGGGGTACGGGCACACACCGCCTTAGTCCCACCGTGGATTTAACCACGACCTCAAGTTCTGGAACTAAATCTAGGATCGATCCATACGCCCTCGGTTAGCCTGTTCTGTAAAGGCCGGGTACAAAGTACCATTCGTTGAAGACGCCATAGTCTTTGTAACCACTATTGTAGCATCCCAGACAAAGGTGCCCCAAAGTCCGGTGTTTGGAAAACAAGTCCAAAATCGAAATTCAATTTCATTGAATCAAAGAAAAACCCAAAAAGAGTTTCTAATTTCTCAATGTATTTTGATTTCGGAAATTCACATAAAAGTTCATGTAATGAGCAATTGGATTAAGATATATAAACTCATATCCAATAGAAGTTCTTTATCCGGAAAAATCCATAAAAGGAATCACAAACGGATCAAAAAGCATGTTATATAATAAAAACACGACAACTAAAAGCAAAACTGATCAAGAGTTGTAAACAATTACGGATAACAAATTCACATACCCACTTTTGTGGATATTTGGAGTCATATTGAATCATGTGGATGAAATGACCACATCAAATGGTCATTCCCGTGTCAAAGAAGATTGAATCCGTACCTGAGATGATCCCTTTCCTAACTTTATAGCCTCTTGCAAATCCAAAACCAATTCTTTGAATTATCGGTAATGGAATTTGGAATTCTAAGCTCACACAAGTCACAAGGGGCCTAAAATTATCTATGAACCTCCCAAAGTGCTAATAATATCCTTAAGACACTTTAAACAAGGTAAACATGAATTTACATGCCATTTAGAACACTAGATTTTATTTTCAAAGAAGAACACATTCTGGAAAATTAACAGCTTTCTGATACCTAAAGTTTCTGACTTTTCCTCCCATTTAGAGGCCAAAACAGTAGTTACCATCAAAATGAAAGTTGTTATATGATTTCTTAGGAATCTAGTAGTTTTGGATTCATCTCATTTGGACAATCCATTAATTTTCTATGAATTTTACAAAAAGAACATGTTGATCCCGAGTACAATGTGACCAGTCTCAAAAACACCCTGTTTTGGGCCATTTAAATTCATAATTTGATCTTGGGGTAAACTACAAAGTTGTTATAGACACTCTAAGAATTCCAACTATGTATCATACACATTATTTGGATCAACCAATTATTTTATACGAATATTTGAACTCACTGGACAGAATCTGTTGACACATGCATTTCTATTGAAGCATTTCATCAAACACCTGGAGGACACAACTACAAGTTAGAGCTTAAAACTACATCCATGGTTCCAATTACCAATCCTTGAACATTTTGAACCAACATAACATAGATTGACCATTACTTGAACATATAATCTCATGCAAACCCCAATTTCAAGATTAAAGACCCAAAATCAAAACATAACTTCAATTTGTGAAGGATTTTAGCTAAACTAAGAGAATCCATCCATTTCTAATCACCTAATTTACTAAAACAAAGAAGAATACACATACTTAGTATCTGTTCAATCATAAAAACCTTAAATTGAAGGTATCAAAGGATTGCCTTAGTGTTTTTGACTTCCAATCTTCAATATTACACCATAAGTTCTTCAATTCCTCAAGAAAAAGTTGATTTATCCCTTTCTCCCTGTAGTTCTCACTTCCTCTCTTACTCTACACGATTCTAATTTTTGATGAACAATAAACCTATTTGATCCCCCTTTTTTTATTTTATCAAATAATAACAAGTTTGAGGAAATTGTTAAATTTGAACCCTCAAACTTATAAAAGAAATACAAAATCTATCCTAACAATATGTTTCCTTAAATTTCAAGTTTTATATAAGTTCTAATTGACTAGTTTTGGCCCCTCAACATGGTCATTCTTAATCTAGAGTCTAAGGTACAACTAAGTAATGCATAAGGTACAACTTAAATAGGCACACAATTATATATAATTCGGATGACGGATTTTTGGGGTATTATATGTAAAGTCAAGTATGTACTCACAAAAAATGGATAAAGCCTACAGCCCGATGTCACTTGTTAACGATAATATAAGAACATACAACAAGTTCCAAATCCAACTATCTTTATTCATACATTTAGTATCCAATCATAACATTGCACTTCATATGACCCGTGGGCAGAGGGCCGTCTAAGGACGGTCGAGATCATGCCTAGTATATAAATATAAAGATATGTGAAATTAGTTATTATTGACATCGCTATACAATAGATAGGAGTGATTAATTAAAATTGCTTGTTGGGAAGATTCTGAAGAAAAGAAGTCTTGAATGCATATGTTCGAGGTGAAGAAACATGAATTTAGGGGCTATTATCCGTAGGTTTACGAAATGATAAGGCATGGTAATTTCTTTCCGTTTCAAAATGATGAGTTGAAGGAGGTGGGAAGAAGGATGATAATACATCGAATGACTACGTTTCTTTTTAAAAGGGAATTAGATGATTTGGAAGATGCATGGATTGAGTATAATAGTATGGAGATGGTTGACTTTACGAGGCATATACATCCAAAAACATTACTAGTTAACGTTTTGGCTCTAACATCTACACCGTTTTTAGGTTTCGTCAGGAGAGGAGGCGACGACATGTATTTTTTGAATATTTGCAATGCGTCCTCATGATCGTCCGTCCACACGAAACCCGTAAGTCAAAATTTTCGGGTGTTGAAGAAATTTGGAGGATGACGTAACATCTTTTCAATTGTCGAATCGAACATTTGATATCTGTCGAGACTGTTCATGCTTCGGATGTGTTTTGACCTTGATCTCTGGCTTATTCACACTAATAGAGCGCTTGTCGTAAAGATCCTTGTTTTGAAAAGTTGCATCATCTTCGACACGCATGTGGGCTAACGTTCTGGTTCTAAAATCTTCAAACTTCTTGACTGGATATTTGGTTAAATCCAAATATAACTCCGAACTGTCATCGAGCCCCGCTATAGGCCTCCATCGCAGTCCAGATGTCACAGTTTCTGATGGTAATGTATCGAATCTATTATATGAGGTGAGATAGAAATTAAAATATGTTTGTGAGAAAACTTATTTGATTTTTAAATGAATAAAAAAATAAAAGCACACAAATAGTAACAAATTAATATATTAAAACTATGTCGATGTTTTAAATTGGGTAATATATTTGTTTTAATTATAAATAAATATATTTATTTATAGAATATATAACAAGTTGATTTTTGTACAAATATATTTTATATAAATGGTTATGGTATATACTGATATAAAATAGGAAACTATTACGTCATAGAGTTGTATATATATGTATATATATATATATATTTACAAAGATAGGTGAGATTAGTTATTATTGACATTGCTATACAATAGATAGGAGAGATTAATTAAAATTGCTTATTGGGAAGATTATGAAGAAAAGAAGTCTTCAATATCTATGTTCGAGGTGACGAAACATGAATTTAGGGGCAATTATCCGCATGTTTACGAACTGATAAGGCATGGTAATTTGTTTCCATTTCAAAATGATGAGTTGACGGAGGTGGGAAGAAGAATGATAATAGATCGAATGACTACGTTTCTTTCGAAACCGAAATTAGATGATTTGGAAGATGCATGGATCAGTGAGTCAAATCGTATGAAGATGGACCGTGCTATCAAACGTCGGCAACCCTGCAAAACACAGTTACAAATAATTATAAAGGTTGACTTTACGAGGCATATACATCCAAAAACATCACTAGTTAACGTTCTCGCTCTAACATCTTCACCGTTTTTAGGTTTCAAAAGGAGAGGAGGCAATGACATGTATTTTTTGAATATTTGCAATACGTCCTCATGATCGTCCATCCACACAAAACCCGTAAGTCGAAATTTTTCGGGTGCTGACGAAATTTGGAGGATGTTGTAACATCTTTCCTTTAATTTGTCGTATCGAACATTTGATATCTGTCGAGACTGTTCATGCTTCGGAATAGTTTTGACCTTGAACTCTGGCTTGTTCACACTAAAAGGCCGCTTGTCGTAATGATGCTTGCGTCGAAAAGTTGGGTCATCTTCGACAAGCATGTGGGCTAAAGTTCTGGTTCTAAAATCTTCAAACTTTTGACTGGATATTTGGTTAAATCCAAATATAACTCCGAACTGTCATCCAGGTCCCGCTATAAGCCTCGTTCGCAGTCTGGATGTCACAGTTTCTAATGCTAATGTATCTATTATATGAGGTGAGATAGAAATTAAAATATGTTTGTGAGAAAACTTATTTGATTTTTAAATGAATAAAAAAATAAAAGCACACGAATAGTAAAAAATAATATATTAAAACTAATTCGATGTTTTAAATTGGTTAATATGTTTTTTTTTAATTATAAAATAGAAGCGTACTCGCGCAATCAAGTTGGATCCAGCGAAAGTGAAGGCAATTCGCGATTGGGAGGTGCCGAAGACTCCGTCTGAAGTCTGAAGTTTCTTAGGGTTGGCAGGGTATCACCGGAAGTTTATTAAAGATTTCTCTTGAATAGCCACTCCACTAACCTCGTTGACGAAGAAGAATTTAAAGTCCGCTTGGACGGAAGCTCAGAGGGAGACCTTTCAGAAACTTAAGGATATGTTGAGTAGCGCTCCAATCTTGACCTTGACGGATGGCATGGAAGACGTCGTGGTATATAGCGATGCGTCTAGACTTGTAACACCCTAAAAATAGGGATAACAAAAACTTTCCATAAATGGAGAAGTGGTGGAAACTTTCCATAGTGAAATTATGAACGAACCATACACAAGAATTCGTGTCACCATCATCATAACTTTCAATTAAAGTAATTCCGTAATCCTAACGCTCTCCCCACCTAGGATTTCTACCCCAAGTGGACAGTGAAGTCATAAAGTCTAAAGCTTAAGTGTAGATATGCTAAACAATACCTAGTTCACTTAAACTAAAGCTCTGATACCAACTTGTAGCACCCTAAAAATAGGGATAACAAAAACCTTCCATAAATGCAGAAGTGGTGGAAAATTTGCCATAGCAAGAGCCTCCCAAAAAGAGGAAATATACAAACAACCTGTTTAATCACAAATCTGTAATTTAACAGATAAATAAACAACACAACTAATCTAATTTATACATCTAGAAAAAAGATTACAAAAGGGGTGTCATCTATAAACCCAAATCTTCCAAAACTAGTTCAAGTGCCAAAATCCCCAAACTCTTGCCCAAAGCATCTAAACTTGTCTAGGAGCCGCGCCGCTAACACCTGAGATACACATCGACACCAAACAAGTGTTAGGCCAAAAATCCTAGTGAGTTGGACAATAATAAGCATGCATGAACAGTTAAAATTTCTTATCAATAGTTAACCAGTGTCCAAATATATGTGTAGTCATTAGGGGAGACCCAAAGCACCAATCAATTCCAGTCCAAAGAGTCAATGCACCTTGATTCCCTTAACAAGGAACACCCCAAAGGCTCGGCACACCCGGAGATCAGACCGTAAAGGAAACTTTCCGAGTGGCGGAGGTCTAGGCACATACCATTCCGGTGGTGCCCCAAGACTACATCCTCCTAATGAACTTGCCTTGATTAGTCCAACATAATGCATATACGAGGTCCTTAGGTATATTTCAACCCAACATATTTCCATACCGACTACGGGTACAATGTTACCGTCCTATCCTCATGAAGTCCAACAAAAGTCCCAAATGACAATTATATTCAGCATGCGTATGACTATGTCACCAAAGTGATATTCCAACTAAAATCATCATAACACACATATATGCATACATTTAACATATCGAGGTACCCATTTTACATATCCATGGGAAAAGCCCCAAATAATGGTACACATAACATAAAACATAGCATATCACCAATGTCCATATTTCTAACCATTTTCATTAAGAAATCCCAAATACTTAAACACATAGAGAATGAAATAACATATAGAAGATTATGATGTGTATCTAGTTTTAACAAAGGTTTACTAAACTCACAATCTAGGTTTTGAACCAAAACCTAGAAAATATGGAACCCTAGAAGTTGGATAATGAAGATGGAGACTTGTAGGTGAAGCTTG
Organism: Arctium minus; assembly: GCA_954870635.1. Taxonomy (NCBI): domain Eukaryota; kingdom Viridiplantae; phylum Streptophyta; class Magnoliopsida; order Asterales; family Asteraceae; genus Arctium; species Arctium minus. The sequence goes on along the minus strand of OX941080.1, from coordinate 76,448,531 downwards.
AAGACTTGAGAAGAGTAAATGCAAGGTTCCAATATTCTAACCACCAAAGTAGGTTGTATTTATGAGAGGTAGGGTTTGGTGAGGAAAGGGGTTGATTTAGTGAGCTCTAAAATCGCCAATGGAGAGGGAATGTAAGAACCAAATGAGAGAAAATCGGCCAAAGAAAGGTTTAAGGGATTGCAGGTCGATCGCGACTTGTGCCACGACTTGGACCCGCGTCATAAGTCGCCCGCTATCCCGACCAATTCGAACACAGTGAATCACGCGGCTAGTGCCGCGACTATAACCCGCGCCTAAGTCGCGAGGTTCCTCAAACCCGAAACACCCTAGTGGACTACGCGGCTTGTGCCGCGACTTCCACTCGCGACTAAATCGCGAAACTCCCTTTTACCAAACACAATTCTAAAACTCCCAATTCGATATCGAGCAATTAATCGCAGACTAAAATGGCAATTAAACACATAAACGTAAGATTAACAGAACCTCAACTTACCTGAATTTACGGGTGTTACAATCCTCCCCACCTAATTTGGATTTCGTCCCCGAAATTTCACTCTAAGCGAATAAGTGAGGGTAACGCTTCTTCATATCATCTTCAGACTCCCATGTAATGTTAGCACCCCGATGATGCTTCGATTGAACTTTAACCATTATTACATCTTTATGTCTTAACTTCTTCACCTTCGATTCCAAAATCGACTCCGGTTCTTCCACACAATGATTCCCATTGTCCACCCGAATTTCCGACAAAGGGATTACGCTTTCTTCTTCGGCTAGACATTTTCGAAGGTAACACACGTGGAATGTAGGATGTATTCCATCCATTTCCGGTGGTAAATCCAACCGATAGGCTTGCAAACCAATCTTTTCCAAAATACTGAATGGTCTGAGGAAACGAGGACTAAGTTTCCCACGCTTCCCGAAATGTATGATCCCCTTCCACGGGGACACCTTCAACATGACTCAGTCACCCACTTGAAACTCAACCGGTCTCCTCTTCTTGTCCACATAGCTCTTTTGTCGGTCTTGCGCCGCATTTAGCCTTTCTCGAATTTCTTTCACCTTGTCTGCCGTCTCTTGCACTATTTCTGGCCCGACGAATTGCTTTTCGCCCGCTTATAACCAACAAACTGGAGTTCGGCACTTTCGTCCGTACAATGCCTCGAATGGTGTCATGCCAATGCTAGAATGGTAATTGTTGTTGTACGCGAACTCTACCAACGGTAGATGTGAATCCCAACTTCCCCCGAAGTCTATCACACACGACCTCAGCATATCTTCGAGCGTTTGAATCGTCCTTTCACTTTGACCATCCATTTGAGGATGATACGTCGTGCTCAAATTTAATCTGGTACCCAATTCCTTTTGCAAGCTTGCCCAAAAGTTTGACGTGAAACGGATATCTCGATCCGATATGATAGATTGTGGAACCCCATGCTTCGACACAACCTCATCGATGTACAGTTTAGCCAATTTCTCCATCGGCAAGGACTTCCGCATCACAAGAAAATGCGCGCTCTTGGACAACCGATCCACGATCACCCAAATTGTATCATGACCTCGCAAGGTCTTTGGTAGCTTCGTCACGAAGTCCATAGTGATGTTGTCCCATTTCCACTCGAGAATGGACAATGGTTGTAAACTCCCATACGACCTTTGATGTTCCGCCTTGACTTGAAGACATGTGACACATCTCTCTATATAGTTAGCCACGTCTAACTTCATCACTGGCCACCAATAATTTAATTTTAAGTCTCTATACATCTTGGTACTACCGGGATGTATAGAATACTTCGACTTGTGCGCGTCTTCTAGAAGTAATTCCCGATTGTTGATCCAAACTCTCTCAGTGATTTGATAACGACCCTCTTTTATACTTAGTGAAAATTACGTTATTATATGTATTAGTGTTTCATCATCAGCGATCAGACTGAGTCTGTTCAGTTATCGCTGATGACCTTTCTGTAAACATTTAATATGTATTAGTGTTTCACTTTCAGCGATCAAACTGAGTTTGTTCAGTCATCACTGATCGTTTCCTATGTAACACAGTTAACGTAATCCCTGAAGACAAGTCTCGCGTCAACATAGTTCATAGCTGAATCGAAGACGAAGCCACTGAACAATAGATAAGTCTACTAGTGACTTGATGCGGATATCAGCGAAGACCAGACAAATCTACTTACGCGAAGAAGCCTGAGGAAAAGCTTCAGCGATAGCTGAACTTCTTTATCTCTGGAAGAAGAGATACTCAGCGATCAACGATCACAAAGCTTATGCCTCAAGTTTTCTTTTGTCTTACCTTGCACAACCAGTACGATGTGTCAGAACGGACACGTCTCTGCCACAAATCGTACACCAACTCTGTCAACTACACTGTTCATAAAGCGGCCAAAAGCATGTCTCCAAAAGTGAGACTACCAAAGCCAATCTATGAATGCCACGTGTAAAGTACCCTGCCATGCATTTAATGCATAGGGTATAAATAGGAAGCTCACTCCTTCATCCGAAGGTGTGCTCAATCCTTGAACTCCAAAATAGAAACCCTTGTTTTCTATCTCTCTAAAAATCCCCCATTCTCTGAATTTCTTGTGCAACCATCTTAGTGTTTCTTAAGTTTGTTTAGATTGAGTCTGTCTTAATCTTATTCCGCAACAAACTTGTAAATTGTATTTTGATTTATCAATAAACAATTTATTAAACTTTAATTTCTGTGTTTGTATTCAACCCCCCCCCCCCCTTCTACAAACTTGTTAAGCACCTTCGGGACCAACAAGTGGTATCAGAGCAGTTTGTTTAATCTAATAAACAAGATCTTGCTGTATACTCTTCCTTGCTATTCTAAAATGGCACTAAACACAAACACAAACTACTATGATAATGGTTCACTTTCTAAACCTCCTCGATTTAGCAGAGATAACTTTTCTCTATGGAAAAATCGAATGATGCTATTTCTTGAAGGTGCGGATCCTACTATACCTGAATATATAGAAAACGGACCCTATGAACCTGTTAGAATTATAGCTGCGGTTCCCGCTACTGCCACCACTGAAGCTGTCCCTGAACGATATGTCGTTAAGGAAATAAGACAGTGGAGTGATGAAGATAAAAAGAAGGTAGGCATAGATGCAAGAGCAAAGACCATTATATCAATGGCTCTGCCTGATGAAGTTTTCCATTCCATCATGCATCTAAAAACTTCTAAAGAAATGTGGGAAACCATATGTGTTCAATATGAGGGCACCACTAAAATCCAAGAGACCCGAAAGATTAACTTGGTAAGACAGTATGAAAGTTTTATCGCTGGTAAGAATGAATCTCTTTCTGACATTCATCAGCGGTTTAACTGCCTGATCATTGACCTAAGAACTGTTGGAAGGACCTATTCTAATTCTGAGGTCCTAACAAAATTCTTGGAAAGTCTTCCTGAAAGCTGGGACAGTTATTCAATATGTCTTAAGCTGACAAAGGACTTACATACTCTCTCTCTAAGCACTCTGTATGGAATATTGCTCAACTATGAGCAATCTAATCTCCTGAAGAAGAATCTTGTAAAAGATTCTAAAGACTCCAAAAGCACTACTGTTGCTTTAGTCTCATCAGAGATAATTCCATCCCAGCGATCTACTCTCACCATCACTGAGTTAGATTCTGAATCTGAGGATTTATCAGACCCTGATCTTTCAGAGTTTAATGAGTCCTTAGCACTCTTGACAAACTCTTTTAAGAGATTTGCAAGAAAGAGTAACTTCCGAAGAAGTAAACCTCTCTCTCTTACTGAAAAGCCAAAATCAACTCCGGTTGATAAGGCTACAGCCACTTGCTATAACTGTGAAAAAATTGGACATTTTGCTAGTGAGTGCAGGTCTAAAAAGGTCTTCAAACCTTCTACCTCAAGAAGATCCAGTGATGAAAAATACCATAAGCTGAAAAACAAATATCAAAAGCTGAAAAGCTATCAGCAAAAAGGTAAAGGTCTCATCGCTGAAGAACATGACTGGGCTGAATCAGAAGAATCATCTTCTGATGAAGAAGAAGTCGCTAATCTTTGCCTCATGGCTGAGATTAAAGAAGAAGTAGAAGAACCATCTGAACCTTCTATGAGCTACATATCATCTCAGGTATCTATCTCAACAAATCCCTCTCTGCCTGAAGCTGAGAGAAGTCGCGCTGTTGATGTGCTGACGATTGACCTTTATAATGCTCTAAACGACAAAACTCAAGCTGAAAATAAAAATGTTTATTTAACACAAGATCTAGAGAAATGTCATGAAAATATCAGTGAACTAAATCTTTTAGAAGAAAAGCTAAAAGATCAAGTCATTATAAATGAAATCATCAGCATTGAACGCGAACAAGCCATCGCTGCTCTAAAAGCAGAAAAGGCTCATGTTGAAAAATGGTGCAAATCATCAACAAAGATCTCTGAGATAATAAATGCTCAAACTCCTGAAAGTGATAAAACTGGTCTTGGTTTTTGGACACCACAGGATGATCCTAAAGAAGAAAGTTCCTCGCTTAAGTTTGGAACTTTTGTCACATCTTTCTTTGACACTTCTTATAATCAATTCTATCCCTGTTCTTCTTCTAATCCCATCCCTGAGGAGATATCTGCAAAATCTAAGCCTGCAGATAAAGGAAAGTCTATTCTCTCTCAGAAGGCTTCCAAGAAAACCAAACTGAAAGTTCCCTCCAAACCTTCAGTGGATAAACCTTCTAGCTCAGTGACAGAAATCTTTGATATCTGTCCTCCAAAGCTGAAGGTTGATCTAAAGCCCGTGAAATCTGAAGAAATAAAAATTCCTCCCAGATCTCGTGCTAAAGGCATTCTTGGAGCTGGACCTGCTCATCTTAAGTTTTCAAAACCTTTTGGTTATAAATCCACCATCAGATATAGAAAATGTTATCACTGTGGATTCACTGACCATATTGCGAGCAAGTGTCCAAATACCACCGAAGCTGATAAAACAGCCAAAGTGAAGAAAAATGCCTCTAAGGCAAATAAAGTTACCAAAGTGAAAAATACCACTAAGGTTAAGAAATTAACCAAAGTGAAGATTACCACTGACGCTGAATCTTCATCAGCAGTGAAGACTGCTGAATCTTCCTTATCCACTAACTCTGAAGGACCCATTGAAAAGTGGGTACCAAACAAAGCTTAATCTTCCTTATGTATGCAGGGATCAAAGGGCATCTGGTATCTCGATAGCGGATGTTCTCGTCATATGACTGGACAAAGAGACCTGCTCACTGAATACAAGGAAGAGAAAGGTCCCTCTGTGACCTTTGGTGGAAATGGAAAAGGATTTACCCGTGGGTTTGGTGTCCTCAGCAATGGGACAACTACCTTTCGAAGAGTCGCTTATGTAGATGGACTGAAGCACAATCTTTTAAGCATCAGTCAGCTATGTGACAAAGACTACGAAGTTCGCTTTTCTAAGAAAGCATGTTCAGTGGTAGATGAAAAAGGAAAACTTGCTCTCAGTGGTTATAGAAGAGAAAATGTCTATGTTATAGATATGGACTCTACTATCACTGATAACTTATGTTTTCTCTCTAAGGCCTCTTCTGATGTCAACTGGCTATGGCATAAAAGGCTCTCTCATCTAAACTTCAAAACCCTGAATTCTCTCTCATCTAAGGAACTGGTTTCTGGTCTTCCTCAGCACTCATATGCTAAAGAATCTCTCTGCTCAGCATGTGAAAAAGGAAAACAAACAAGAGCTAGTTTCAAGTCGAAACAAGTTTCCTCAGTAACAAGTCCTCTTCAGCTCTTGCATATGGATCTATTTGGCCCTGTCAATATCCAATCAATAGCTGGAAAGAAATATACGCTTGTCATTGTAGATGAATATTCTCGCTACACCTGGGTTATTTTTCTTCGCTGTAAGAATGATACTCCAGAAGAACTAATATCTTTTGTCAAAAAGATGGAATTGCTGAATAATCTTACTGTTCGATCAATAAGGAGTGATCATGGAACTGAATTCAAAAATAGTTCCCTGAACAATTTCTTTGAGAACAAGGGAATCTCTCACAACTTCTCTTCAGTAAGAACACCTCAGCAAAATGGAGTCGCTGAAAGAAGAAACAGAACGATCATAGAAGCTGCTAGATCAATGCTCAGCGATTCTCACCTCCCTACTCAATTTTGGGCAGAAGCTGTAAACACTGCATGTTTTACTCAAAACAGATCGCTGATAATAAAGCGATTTGGGAAGACAGCTTATGAACTCTTTCTTGGAAGGAAGCCTTCTATCAGCTTTCTTCATATCTTTGGTTGTCAGTGCTTTATCTTAAACAACAAAGATCAACTTGGAAAGTTCGACCCAAAAGCCGATGATGGAATATTTTTAGGATATTCCTCCATCTCAAAAGCCTACAGAGTTTTCAACAAAAGAAGACAAACCGTAGAAGAAACCATTCATGTCACGTTTGATGAAACGCGCTCAGCGAACTCTAAACCAATCGCTGACAATGAAGAACTGAATACTTGGATGATCTCTCACTATAAAGGAACTGAACCTTTCTTCTCAAACCAACAGCACACTGAAACTCCAGCTGCTGATGAAGAACCAAGTATCATACCTCCCACCGCTGAATCCAACTCATGGATTTCAGCTGAACCTCTAAACACACTTCTACCATCAAATCCATCTACGTCTGAAAACCCTTCTGAAAGCATTGGTGTATCTAATGTTCAAAAATTACTAGCTGATGAACCTCAAGCATCTTCATCAGTGACTGCTCCTATTGTTGATGCTATCGCTGAAATAAGCAATCTTGCTCCTGCTCAGCGATGGACCAGAGATCACCCCATAGATCAAATTCTTGGTAATCCAGATGCAGGTATTCAGACACGACGAAGCTCAGGTAATATCTGTCTCTTTGTAAACTTTCTCTCCTTAATAGAACCAAAGAAGACTGATGATGCCCTCAGAGATCCAAACTGGGTCAGCGCTATGCAAGAAGAGCTGACTGAATTCTCTCGAAACAAAGTTTGGAATCTCGTTCCTAGACCATCTGATAAAATTGTAATAGGCACCAAATGGGTGTTTAGAAACAAGTTAGATGAACATGGAATTGTAACCCGCAACAAGGCTCGACTTGTTGCTCAGGGATACAGACAAGAGGAAGGCATAGACTATGATGAAACCTTTGCCCCTGTGGCCAGGCTCGAAGCAATTCGACTATTCTTAGCTTATGCAGTCTATAAAGACTTCATCGTTTATCAAATGGACGTAAAATCAGCTTTTCTGAATGGAAAACTGAATGAAGAAGTTTATGTAGAACAACCACCAGGGTTCTATGACCCTAAGCATCCAAATTATGTTTATAAATTGGATAAGGCTCTCTATGGTCTAAAACAAGCCCCTCGTGCTTGGTATGACACTCTCTCATCTTTTCTTATCTCTGAAAATTTTGAACGTGGCAAGATTGATAATACGTTATTTTTCAGGAAGATAAAAGGTCATATAATTCTTGTACAAATATATGTCGATGACATAATATTTGGTTCTACTAATCCATCTCTTTGTACTCGCTTTGCTGAAAGAATGAAGAAAGAATACAAAATGAGTATGATGGGTGAGCTGACATATTTTCTTGGTCTTCAGATTAAACAATCTGACAAAGGTACTTTTATCTGCCAAGGTAAGTATGTTAAAGATATGCTAAAGAAGTTTGAACTCACACAAACTTCAGCGATGAAAACTCCTATGGCACCACCACTGACACTTAACAAGGATCCATCTGGAAAACCTGTTAATGTCACTGCCTATAGAGGAATGATAGGCTCATTGCTGTATCTTACAGCAAGCCGACCTGACATCATGTACTCTACTTGTTTATGTGCACGCTATCAATCTGAACCAAAGGAATCCCATCTGATCGCTGTAAAGCGAATTTTCAGATATCTGAAAGGAACTCCTAACCTCGGTCTTTGGTATCCCAAAGACTCAGGGTTCGATCTAACTGGTTATTCTGATAGTGATTTTGCAGGCTGTAAACTTGACAGAAAAAGTACCACTGGTGGATGTCAACTCTTGGGAGGAAAGCTGGTAAGCTTGACAAGCAAGAAGCAAAATTCTGTGTCCACTTCCACAGCTGAAGCTGAATACGTAGCCGCTGGAAGCTGTTGTTCACAAATCTTATGGATGAGAAATCAACTATTAGATTATGACCTTCAGCTGTCAAAGATTCCTATCTATTGCGACAGCACTAGTGCTATCGCTATAGCAAACAATCCAGTGCTACATTCAAAGACAAAACACATAGAGATCAGATATCACTTTATCAGAGATCATGTGATGAATGGTGATATTGAACTTCACTTTATCCCTACTGACTTTCAGCTTGCTGATATATTCACCAAACCTCTTGATGAGACAAGGTTCAACTTTCTCATCAGTGAGCTTGGAATGCTGAACCTCGAAGAATAATTCTTCAGCGTTCATGTATTGTGTCAGTAATCAAAAGTTCCCCTCTCATCATTCTCTCTGATAAACATTCTGACTCTCAGGTATGTTCTCTCTTCCTCAAAGATGTTTTTCTTCAAAATATAAACTTTAATCACTGTACTTTCTTCAAATGATTAAAAGCTTTTTGAAAAATACATTAATCACTGATATTTCCAGTCACTGATCTTTTAAAAGGAAAATCTATCCCTATCTTTTCAATCAGGGATACTTTTAAAAAGGAAAATCTATCGCTGACTTTTCTTCAGTGATCATTTCAACGGACAAATGAACAGTCTCTCTCCTCTATGACGTCATTTGAACCGACAATCCACGACATGCCTTTTCTGACACGTTCGTCCGTTGCCCTCCTATCCAATCAACTTCGTGGAACGTGTCAATGTCATGATGATTTCTTTTCCCGCTTCATTCTCTCTCTTATCTCTCTTATCTCTCTTCGTATAAAAGGAATTCTTCTCTCCTTTATACGGTTTACGCTTTCAAAACTTTCAAAGCAAGAAACATTCTCTCAAGAACACTCAAGCAAGTAAACCCTGAATATTGAATCTGCAACTCTTTTTCTTCAAGATACACAGGTTTATTTCATGTTTATATGCTTTGTTCATATGCTTTTTATTCTTTTAAAATCCTACTCGCTTTCTATGGATTTTATAAAACGTTTTTTTTGTAAAAACTAAAGATCATTCCTTCTGATTTTATGTTTTTAAATAAAAACCTTTTGGTTTTAAAGTGTTCTTCATTCTTTCTACCCAGAACACTATTTTTCTCCTAAAAATAACTTGATAGTTTTCCAGTTTCCCTTCTTCTATGGAAACTGGTAATCATATTATTTTTAATCTAAATCATTTCTTCTATTATGCCTCTTTCCATAACAGAAATGACACAGTCTTCAATCGTTGCTTCCAAGCATGTACGATTCGCTCTCACTGAAGTTGAGATTACTAAATGTAATCATTTGGCCAGACTCGACTTCAAAGCTGACAAATACCCACATCTGGTGGAAGCTGCTGAATTCCTCAAGCAGTCATGCATAGCTTACGCGATCACTGTGGATCCTAAGCCCTCCAAGACTCTACTTCAGCAGTTCTGGTTCACTGCTGATGCAACTGAACTTACCAACAGGAAAGGCGAACGAGTCCCTGCTATCTCGTTCAGCACGGAATTAGGGCCAGGGAGCATGACCGCTCTTAGCCTCAGAAAATCTTTAAGATTCCCTGACAAACCAAAGAGTGGATTCGACGCACTCCCCACTGATGATGAGCTGATATCCTTCCTGGACGCAATGGGCTATTGTTGGGAAAACAAACCAAGATCTTCTATTCCTAACAAGAAGCTCACCAACATTCTTAAAGCTCAGATGCCATCACAACTGAACTTTATCTTCTCGCACATAATTCAGTGCATGAGTGGGAAGAGTGGTTCGCTGGATCAAGCCAGCAAAACACAACTGCAGATGGCCTACTCCGTTATCGCTGGTCAAAACTTTGACTACGCCACAACCATCTTTGAAGATATGAGGTCGAGATTAGAGAAGCCTGAACGAGATCCCAAGATCTCATACGTACGTTTCATATGTACGTATATCAAGTTCCTCTATCCCAACACCTATCCCACCAAAGATGATGGCACCTTTGCCAGGGTTGGTCAACGATCACTGGAGGTCAAGCCACTCGCCGACGAGGTAAGTATCTCTCTCCTTCGCTCTCGTCTCTCTCTCCATTCTTCTTCATCTTCAGCGACCACGCAGACGGTTCCTTCGTCTGCTATCCCTGTCGCTACCACTACTTCTAAACGACCATCAGCTAGTCCGATTGGTACTTCCAAAAAGGCCAAAAAGACTAAGGAAAGTACACCTTCTAGTACTATACCTGAGGGAGCTTCTCAACAAGCTACCTTAGATGCTTTTGTGGGTCTTTCCTCCACAACTTCAGCAGTCACTCATACTGCCGTGTCAGCGATCTCACTCGCTGTCACATCATCAGTAACCCCACCTACTATCTCATTCCCTGAGATTAACCCCATCCCTACTTCTATCCCCAAAACTCTTCCCTTCTCTCCTCATTTGGTCTCTGAACCTGCCACCTCTTCTTTCCCTATAGGACCTGAGCATCAAACTTTTGAGGAATCTATGCAGTTCTACAAAATGTTTGATACGTCAGGTACACCTATACTCCTAAACACTTCTCTCCCCCCCTCTCCAAATAAGCCCATATCTAAACTAACATTATTTTCAGGTCCTAGCTTGGCGACTGTTGACACGCATGTCAACAGTCTAGGAGAAAAGGTGGATGCACTCACCAACACCATCAATGAAACCACCAACGCCGTAAATCAGGCTGGTGAGGAGCTGAAGAAGTTGACCGCCACTTGCTCATCTAAAGCTGAGAACTCTCAACTTTTAGCTCTTGAAGAACAAGTCGTCCAACTTAGAGAGTCCTCTCGACTCTTTCAAGGGCGATTTGAGTCTCTTACAACTGAAGTTCAGGGTCTCTCTTCAAAGGTTGACCTCTGCACGTCCCTTCTTCAGCAAATTCTACAGAAAGTGAATGCACCAGCTCCAGCGCTGCCTCCCTCCTTCACTGAAGATGATCGTACCAACCTCAACATCGTTGTGGAATTCATTCATGATGCCACATGCGACATACCTGCGGTTGAAGACCGAGTTAAGCGTCTGGAGGCTGACGTTCAAGTGCTAAAAGCTTCAACAACTACTCCAGCAGTTGAACAATCCCCTACCGCTGATAATGACAAAGTGGGGGAGAAAACTGAAGAAACTTCTATTGCTGCTGGGGAAGCTAAGACTCCAAAGGAACCTCCCTCTCAATCTGAGGGGGAGAAGGCAAAAGAATCCTCATCAATTCACTCCATTCTCTTTGAAGAGGATGAGGAAAAGACGATGAAGAGGAAGATGATCTAGATCTTGATGATCAAGAAAAGGATCAGCCCTCCGATGACGACGACGATGATGAAGACCAATCTATGTGGTTCTCTAAGCCGAACGTCGTATCAGGGACAACTTCGCAAGAGGTTGTCAAAACAGGGGTGAGAGGTGATACATCTTCAAGTGTTCCTTCGCAAAGCAAAGACAAGCAACCAATCGCTGAAGAATGCTTGAGGAATGGATCACAATCTGAGGGGGAGCATCCTTCTCAGGTATGTCTTTCAATTGTACCACTTTTCTACTCTTTCCAAACCCCTATTCCTTTCTAGCCTTTATCTCTCTCGTTCTAAAAATACACTTATCCCTTCTTTCCTTCTTTTTCTAACCAGACAGTTCTCACCCCTGCTTAAGGGTTCTGAACTACAAATAATTCCAGCTGCTATCGCTGAAGAAATAATCCCAATCTCTATCGCTGAGATTGATGAAGAAGAAGAAGATTCCCTGGTCCATCCAGGAAGGCCCTCTCGACCATCTCATTGGTCAGAGGAAGTGGTGAAGAAAAGAGTTGAAATGATCGCTCAACTAGAAAGTCAACGGCTGAAAATCCCTCTTCAAACATCCACAGAGCTCGACTTCCTTACTGAAGCTGAAAGAGAAGAATCTGCCAAAGCTGAGAAGCTGATTGCTGAATGCAAACGAGATGCCCAACTCGCTTTAAAGATTCAATCCACTCAAGTTAGGGACAAAAAGCTGAAAAGCAAACCTGTGGAAGTTCAAGCATTACTACTGAAAGAAATTGAAGAGGAACGCTCCAAAGAACAAGAGATCAACGATAAGTCTATCGAATGGTGCAAACAAAAGATGGATTATCGTTCTGATCTTCTTCCAATATCAGCCGTGACTATCTCTGGTCGCAAGAAGAAAGATCAACTCTCAGTGACCATGGAGATTACCAGAGAGGATGGAATCCAAAAAGCAATGTACGTATCAAAACTTGAAAGCTTCGGATTTACGGAATGGTTAGAGTTCTGGGATGCGCTGAAGAAATCCAAATCTACATACAGAGGCTATGTTGAAGGACTCCTTGAAGCCCTCATAAATAGAGTCGTTTCTGTACTAAAGCTGCCATCTCCTCTTCCTCCCAAATCTTTGAAACTCAAGAGAAAAATTGGGTCCTCCTCCTCTGAAGATGTCGCCATCATCAGGAATGAAACTTCTATCAAATTTTCAAGAGATGCACTGTTTGGTCCTCCTCCTGATCTTTCAGTTCTGGACTTATCTCTGCCTCCTGGTGGTCCCTTCCAAGCTGGTCAAGTAATCGACAAGCCTTATGGATTATTCTTCAGAGATGATGATGAGGAACTCAGATTTCAAAGAATCTCTGAGATTCCTATCTGTCCTCTGAATCATCTCAAGGATCTCTTATGCTTATGGTGTGACTTCTTCCCTGCTGCTGAAAAAATTAAAGAAATTATCAGTCAAGAATCTTTGGAACGAAGACAGAAAGGAGAAGAAATACCTGAGTATATGATCAATCCTCCTAAATCTTCTTATAGCTGATAGATTAGTTTTCTTCTCTGTAATCTGTTAGTTATACTTACAGTAGTTAGTTAGTCACTTGTACTTATGATTTTCATATCTTGTAATTCTATCCCTGAATTAAATGAAAATTGCAGTGATGTACTTAACCCTATCAGTACTGTAAAAGATCCCTCAAAATAGTAATTGGGACATGCATTCTATGAGTCCTTTTTATTCCTATATTTTGAATCAAAAAGTAATTTTCTTTTGTTACTTTGTCATTATCAAATAGGGGGAGATTGTTGATCCAAACTCTCTCAGTGATTTGATAACGACCCTCTTTTATACTTAGTGAAAATTACGTTATTATATGTATTAGTGTTTCATCATCAGCGATCAGACTGAGTCTGTTCAGTTATCGCTGATGACCTTTCTGTAAACATTTAATATGTATTAGTGTTTCACTTTCAGCGATCAAACTGAGTCTGTTCAGTCATCACTGATCGTTTCCTATGTAACACAGTTAACGTAATCCCTGAAGACAAGTCTCGCGTCAACATAGTTCATAGCTGAATCGAAGACGAAGCCACTGAACAATAGATAAGTCTACTAGTGACCTGATGCGGATATCAGCGAAGACCAGACAAATCTACTTACGCGAAGAAGCCTGAGGAAAAGCTTCAGCGATAGCTGAACTTCTTTATCTCTGGAAGAAGAGATACTCAGCGATCAACGATCACAAAGCTTATGCCTCAAGTTTTCTTTTGTCTTACCTTGCACAACCAGTACGATGTGTCAGAACGGACACGTCTCTGCCACAAATCGTACACCAACTCTGTCAACTACACTGTTCATAAAGCGGCCAAAAGCATGTCTCCAAAAGTGAGACTACCAAAGCCAATCTATGAATGCCACGTGTAAAGTACCCTGCCATGCATTTAATGCATAGGGTATAAATAGGAAGCTCACTCCTTCATCCGAAGGTGTGCTCAATCCTTGAACTCCAAAATAGAAACCCTTGTTTTCTATCTCTCTAAAAATCCCCCATTCTCTGAATTTCTTGTGCAACCATCTTAGTGTTTCTTAAGTTTGTTTAGATTGAGTCTGTCTTAATCTTATTCCGCAACAAACTTGTAAATTGTATTTTGATTTATCAATAAACAATTTATTAAACTTTAATTTCTGTGTTTGTATTCAACCCCCCCCTTCTACAAACTTGTTAAGCACCTTCGGGACCAACACCGATTTCCGCCCAACTTCAGCACCCAAATTTGACCTTGGAAGAGTTTGAGTCCGCGACTATCTTCCGTCAAAAGTCCACTTTGCTTTACCATGATCTCGGATTTGAGATTTTGCTCCTTGAGCGCTTCCACTTGCCACGTCTTGATGCTTTCCACCAAACTTGATACCACATCGATTCTTGTAAGGGACAATTTAACACCACTATCATGGCTCCTTCGACTCAAAGCGTCCGCCACCACATTGGCCTTACCAGGATGATAGAGTAAATCACAATCATAATCTTTTAAGAGCTCTAGCCATCTTCTTTGTCGCATGTTGAGTTCCTTTTGATCGAAAATGTACTTAAGACTCTTGTGATCCGTGAAAGAGTACACTTGGTCCCATACAAGTAGTGTCGCCACAACTTTAATGCGAAAACTACCGCCGCCAACTCCAAATCATGAGTTGGATAGTTCTTCTCGTGATCCTTTAATTGTCGCGACGCGTAGGCTATTACTTCCCCTCTTTGCATTAGGACACACCCAAGCCCCATCTTGGAAGCGTCACTAAACACAACAAAGTCTTCCGGTCCTTCGGGTAAGGATAAGATCGGAGCTTCGCACAACTTCCTCTTGAGCGTCTGAAAGGCTTGCTCTTGTGCATCGGTCAAAAGGAACTTGACGTTCTTCCTTACAAGAGAAGTAAGCGGTGTAGCTGTCTTGGAAAAGTCTTGGATGAAACGCCGGTAGTAACCCGCCAAACCTAAGAAGCTGCGAATCTCGGTCGGACTTGTTGGACACTCCCAACTCATCATTGCATCGATCTTTGTCGGATCCACCTTTATGCCGTACTTCGATACCATATGCCCCAAGAATTGCACCTCTTGAAGCCAGAATTCGCACTTCGAGAATTTCGCGAACAACTTCTCTCTCCTTAAAACTTCTAATACTTCCCGTAAGTGTTTTCCATGCTCGGACTCATCCTTTGAATATATTAAAATATCTTCGATGAAGACGATCACGGATTTATCCAAGAATGGGCGACACACACGGTTCATTATATCCATGAATACGGCCGGAGCGTTGGTTAAGCCAAAAGGCATCACCAAAAACTCATAATGACCGTATCTCGTCCAGAAAGCTGTCTTCGGAATGTCTTCGTTCTTCACTCTCACTTGATGATAACCGGATCGAAGATCAATCTTCGCGAAACATCCCGCGCCTTGAAGTTGATCAAAAAGGTCGTCGATGCGAGGTAAGGGATACTTGTTCTTCACCGTGAATTTGTTTAACTCCCGATAATCTATGCACATCCGCATAGATCCATCCTTCTTCTTCACGAATAGTACCGGTGCTCCCCAAGGAGATGAACTTGGTCGTATGAAGCCCTTCTCCAACAACTCTTGAATTTGCGTCATCATGTCTTTCATTTCTTTCGGTGCCAAACGATATGGAGCACGAGCTATCGGAGCCTCTCCCGGTCTGAGGTCAATCTGAAACTCCACTTGTCGCTACGGCGGTAATCCGGGTAAGTCTTCCGGAAAGACGTCCGGGTAATCTTGTACCACCTCCAAATCTTCTACCGACTTCTTTTCTTTCTTTGCGTCTACAACGTAGGCCAAGTACGAAGGGTAACCCTTCACTAAGAACTTGCGAGCCTTGAGGGAGGAGACTATAGGGTTGCGACCCTTTCCTTTCTCTCCATAGATGATGACCATATTGCTTCCTTCCAAAGGCACTTGAATCATCTTCTTAGAGCAAAAGATGTCGGCCTTGTGCCTTACTAACCAATCCATGCCTATGACCACGTCAAAACCCCTATGGCCATAGGTAGCAAATCTACCCCAAAAGGATTCCCATCAATCTCTATAGTGCAATTACAAAAACAGTCTCGAATGATTACCTGGTCCCCATTGGCTATCTCTACTACTAGTGCATCGGGAAGGACACTAATAGGAATAGTGAATCGTTTACAGAAGGTATCCGACACAAAAGAACACGTAGCACCCGAATCAAACAAATCACGAGCTGGCAAGGAGTTTACTAGGAACGTACCCGAAATGACATCCGCGGGCTCCTTTGCCTCCTCGGTAGACATCCGGAAAGCTCGACTCAGTGACCTTTGTGGTTGCTCCACTCTGGCCATCGAACCCACATAATTTCCCCCATTTCCTCCCACTAGCTTTGGGCAGAATCTTTTCATATGCGCCGGTTCTCCGCACTCAAAACATACCGATCCCTGGATGGAACATTCTTGAGTCGTATGGTTCTTCTTACCACACTTGGCGCACCTGGCTGGACCGGAGTAAGTTCTGGTAGCACATGGTCCCGAGTGCTTTGACCTGTACTTGCAACACCACCGTTCTTCACGATGTTGATCACCTGCTTTCCCACTTACAAAGAGTCTCGACTGACGAACGGGCCCGGATGGCCATTCCCACTTCCGTTTCTCACCAACCAACCTCTTCTCTTCCCTTTCGACATTGATGTCGTCCACAACGAGCAAAGACTCTTCGATAACCTCTTGTAACGTCGAACACTTAGCATTTCTTACCGCCGATCGCATCCCGGTCGGTAACCCTTGATGATAGGCTTTAATCTTTGACCTTTCATCGGGGACTAGATGTCCCACCAAGTTTAGTTTCTCCAAAAAGAGTTTGGAGTAGCCAACCATAGAGAGGTTCCCTTTATTCAGATCTCGGAACTCCCGCTCCAACTTGTCCATCGAACGCTCGCTACAATACTTGTCCATAATCTTCTCTTTGAACACCGACCAAGTTAACTTAGCCAGAACTTCAGGAGTGAGGACTGATCGAGTGAGATTCCACCAAATCAAAGCCTCTCCCCGGAGTAGTTGAGAAGCAAACTTGACCCGTTGAGAGGGATCACACTCACTTGACTCAAAGGCCATCTCTACCTCTTCGAGCCAATACATGCAATCAACCGAGTTATCTGAACCCGCAAACTCCTCAGGGTGGCACCCCAGAAACGTCTTGTAAGTGCACCCCTTAGTCTTCGTACGAATCCCTTCAGTGGATGGTTCCTCAACCGTTACCACATTTGGTCCACCCGACCCCACAATAATGTTTTCAGCCATCGTCTCAGGTTGTCGGTGGCTAGCGTCTCGATCCTCTAGGAGTTTCATGAAAAACTCTTGCTGTTGGGTCATGGCCGAAGTCATGGCTAACTGTTGTTGAGCCAGGGCCGCATTCATAGCCAACATCATCCTATCCCGAAGTTGGGTCTCCATGGTAACTTCCTCCATGATGGCGTTACCTGTGTTAAGGTTCCGGCGCGGAATATGCTCAGGCCCTCCTCCCAAGATTCTGGGTATAGGAATGTCATCGGAGGTTGCCCCCACCGGGGGTCGTACTGTTGCAGATTCCACTTCTGGTTGGACCTCTGGCATGTCCGGTAATCTACTTCGAGTGTTTACCATTGATCACTGTCACACCAGCACAAGAAGGAGATTGAGAAAAGACTAAACGAGTTTAACTCATTGTACGTACTAATACCTTCATCAATTATTATAATAATAGTAAACCAAGTATTCTCACGTAACAATGCATTCATAATAGCAGTAGCTAAGTGAAATTATGAACGAACCATATACAAGAATTCTTGTCACCATCATCATAACTTTCGATTAAAGTAATTCCGTAATCCTAACGCTCTCCCCACCTAGGATTTCTACCCCAAGTGGACAGTGAAGTCATAAAGTCTAAAGCTTCAGTCTAGATATGCTAAACAATTAATACCTAGTTTATTTAAACTAAAGCTCTGATACCAACTTGTAACACCCTAAAAATAGGATAACAAAAACTTTTCATAAATGGAGAAATGGTGGAAAATTTGCCATAGCAAGAGCCTCCCAAAAAGGGGAAATATACAAACAACCTGTTTAATCACAAATCTGTAATTTAACGGATAGATAAACAACAACCAACTAATCTAATTTCTACATCTAGAAAAAAGATTACAAAAGGGGTGTCATCTATAAACCCAAATCTTCCAAAACTAGTTCAAGTGCCAAAATCCCCAAACTCTTGCCCAAAGCATCTAAACTTGTCTAGGAACCGCGACGCTAACACCTGAGATACACATCGACACCAAACAAGTGTTAGGCCAAAAAGCCTAGTGAGTTGGACAATAATAAGAATGCATGAACAGTTACAATTTCTTATCAACAGTTAACCAATGTCCAAATATATGTGGAGTCATTAGGGGAGACCCAAAGTACCAATCAATTCCACTCTAAAGAGTCAATGGACCTTGATGTCCTTAACAAGGAACACCCCAAAGGCCCGACACACCCGGAGATCAGACCGTAAAGGAAACTTTCCGAGTGGCGGAGGTCTATGCACATACCATTCCGGTGGTGCCCCAAGACTACATCCTCCTAGTGAACTTGCCTTGATTCGTCCAACATAATGCATATAGGAGGTCCTTAGGTATATTTCAACCCAACATATTTCCATACCGACTACGGGTACAATGTTACCATCCTATCCTCATGAAGTCCAACAAAAGTCCCAAATGACAATTATATTCAGCATGCATATGACTATGTCACCAAAGTGATATTCCAACTAAAATCATCATAACACACATATATGAATACATTTAACATATCGAGGTACCCATTTTACATATCCATTGGAAAAGCCCCAAATAATGGTACACATAACATAAAACATAGCATATCACCAATGTCCATATTTCTAACCATTTCCATGAAGAAATCCCAAATACTTAAACACATAGAGAATGAAATAACATATAGAAGATTATGATGTGTATCTAGTTTTAATAAAGGTTTAGTAAACTCACAATCTAGGTTTTGAACCAAAACATAGAAAATATGGAACCCTAGAAGTTGGATAATGAAGATGGAGATTTATAGGTGAAGCTTGAAGACTTGAGGAGAGTGAATGCAAGGTTTCAATATCCCAACCATCAAAGTAGGTTGTATTTATGAGAGGTAGGGTTTGGTGAGGAAGGGGGCTGATTTAGTGAGCTCTAAAATCGCCAATGGAGAGGGAATGTAAGAACCAAATGCGAGAAAATCGTCTAAAGAAGGGTTTAAGGGACTGCAGGTCGATCGCGACTTGTGCCGCAACTTAGACCCGCGTCATAAGTCGCCCGCTATCCCGACTAATTCGAACACAGTGAATCACGCGGCTAGTACCGCGACTATAACCCGCGCCTAAGTCGCGAGGTTCCTCAAACCCGAAACACCCTAGTGGACTACGCGGCTTGTGCCGCGACTTCCACTGGCGACTAAATCACGAAACTCCCTGTTTACCAAACACAATTCTAAAATTCCCAATTCGATATCGAGCAATTAATCGCAGACTAAAATGGCAATTAAACACATACGTTCTACTTTGATAAACACATAAACGTAAGATTAACAAAACCTCAACTTACCTGAATTTACGGGTGTTACAAGACTGGGCCTGGGATGTGTTCTTATGCTGTAGGGGAAATTAATTGTTTATGCATCACAGCAGTTAAAGGATCATGAATCGCGATACCCTACTCACGATTTGGAATTGGTCGTTGTAGTATTTGCGCTCAAAATTTGGAGGCACTACCTTTATGGAATGCAGTGTCTGATATTCACGTATCACAAAAGTCGATGTCATTTGTTTGATCAAAAGGAGCTGAACAAGCGTTAGCGAAGATGGATGAAGTTACTAACTGATTATGACTGTAAGATCGAATATCATCCCGAAAAGGCCAACGTAGTAGCAGATGCTCTGAGTCGAAAGGAAAGAAGCAAAAACCTAATGGTGGTAGCTTCGAGATTTGAGGTGACTCCAACTTTATTGGAGGAAATTAAAAGGTTCCAAGGGGAAGCCCTGAAGCCTGAGAACCTTAAAGCCGAGAGAGTAGTAGGCCTTACAGGTTCGTTGGTAGAGTACAGTCGGTGGTAGCTTCTCATTTTTTACCAATTCCTTCACACCCCTTTGTTTCTCAAGCGCACCCTCTTGTGGATCCCCGAACAGTGCAATAAACAATAATAATCAGTAAAGTATAAAGATTGAATCACACCTGGTCATATGATTGAATTGATTGATAAAGGGTTTAAGGATTACAGAGAAAATTTCTTTAAGCGTGTGTAATCCTAAATGACCATTAACCTAAAATTAGGTTAAACAAACCTATATAAACCAAAGCCTAGACCTAAAATCTCAAGGCCCATTTAACAAACAAATCCCAACATTAAATATAAAGGCTTATTACAACGCTTTTAAAAAAATCAATTAAACTCGATAAATGCATTATACAACTTTCAACACACTAGGACTTTCAGTCCTAACACCTCTCTGTTTACTTAGTATTTTGAATCCTCAATCCTTGATTTTTAAGGAGGTCATTCATCACCAAGCTAAAGATTGAATGCAAAGATTGGAAAATCTTCATCTCACATCCGTTTCTAGGGTTTTAAGCTTCTAGGGTTCCATCAAACCCTCTCCAAGCCCTTTATCATTCTTTTGGTGATTTGGACTTTGGAGTTATTGAGCCTAAAATGTTGTATTCAAGATTAAAAGGGTCAAAAGTGTAATTGTTTGTAAATCTTGTAAAAGTCAATCGTGTTTGACTTTCCTTTAAGTGTCTTGGGTTGTAAAAGTCAACTTGTTTGTCTTGGTACAAATGGTTTTGGTCCTTTGTAAATCATTAGATCACAAACACAGACATACACATATATAGAGAGCAATACTTGTGACTTCCATAGAGAGTTTTACGTATACTGAGAGATATCATTTGTAATTCATTCCAATCAAATACAAATGACTTGTGATTAGTGTGTGTTGATTAATCTGTATTGAGCTTAAATCTGGAACTCATAATTGGTATCAGAGCAGATCAGAATTTTCAGAAACGAATCGATTTTAGACTTATATTGAAGAACTCGGAGATCGACTACGTTTAGAGTGTTTTTGTGATTTTGAGTTGTATTTGTCGAATTATTGATTGTACTGTATTCGTTTTGATGTTTTGAAAAATGTTTGTTTAGATTACAGAGTCCAATTCCTTGTAATATTGATTTGATTTTGTGATTTGTAAAAGTTTGGTTCGAGAAGTTCAGTCGACTGTGTTCCGATCGATTCTTTGATTCAGTTGTTTTCTGACAAAATTGTTGCTAAGGTTTTGCTCAGAACATCTTCGTGATCAATTCTTCAAAGTTTGGTGAAAATTGGCTGAGAATTGAAACTGATATGGAGGATTTTTGAATTTTTGAGTCGAAGTCTGAAAGAAAGCGCAAGATCCATACACTTCACAAGATTCATCAGGAATTCGCAAGGCTAAAAGTTTTGATTCTAGTGAAATTTACAAGTTAGGATTTCGCATAACCTTGTGTGCGAAAAGTTCAACAACTCGCAGATCGTTGTGGTTATTAAAATCCTTAAGTATAGATTTCGCAGATCAAACCCTGCGAAAAGTGTAGAATTCGCAAGTTATGTTATACAAAAAGCTAGTATTCGCATACAATTGTTTGTGAAAAGCTACTGTTACTTTCCTTTAGCCTACGAAAAGCCTCAGATTTCGCACATTGGAGATTGTTTAAATTTTTCTAGGGACAGATTTCGCAAAATATTTTGCCAAAAGTGATCATCCTTTATGCTTGAAAGTTTATAAGTCCAGAATCCTCAAGCCTCAAGTGTGTACTTTGAAAAATTTGAAGGACATATTTCACAAGCTGAAGCCTGCGAAAAGTAAGGATTTGGCAAACCATATCCTGCGAAATGTACAAAATTCGCATCCTTTGCCTGTGAATTGCTCTTCTGTGAGAAGTTGGTTCTTCATTCTGCGAAAAGTCTAGAATTCATAGAATATTTTGAGAATTCTATACTTCAAAATTTTTTTTGGATATTTTTCTGAGCTTTTCAAATTTGACTTTTTAGTCAAAGTTTCTGATTTTTCTGATTCACGATAATTTCAAGCTGTTATTTTACATATTTCAAGATGTCTCAGGGTAGTAGTTATGATTTTCGTCAGTTGAATATTACCGAGTCTAAAGCCAATCTGTAGCATATTGTCGGACAGTTATCAATCTACACCAAAAATGGCCAATGACTGTTCAAGGGAGAATACAAAAGATTAAAGCTGAGAAAGTTGAGTTGCAAGATAAAGCCTCTACTCTTGAATTTGAAATGAAAAATATGAAAAGCAAATATGAAAGTCCAGATCTTAAAGCTTGAAAGAGGCAAATTGAAAGAGTAAATCTTTAGTCTTGAAGTTGAAATAAATGTGTTGAATGAAGAAGTTTCACAAGAGAATGACAACACAAGTCTTAAAGATGATCTAATAAAGCTCTAAGAAAGCTCAAAAGTATTGGAAAGTGAAAATACAGTATTGAAGAGAAAGATTTCTGAGTTAGAAGCTAAGATTGTCAAATTCAAGCATGAAGACTCTGTCAAGAAAAGAGAAGAGATAGCTAGAGGATTAGAATCTGCAAATGCAAAGCTACAGAAGAAGACATCAGTGTTAGAAAAACGTATTTCTAAATAAAGAGAGGAATTTGAGAAAGAAAAAAAAACTTTTGCTCAAAAGTTCTTTGATTTTTCAAGAAAATCGTGTGAAGAGAAGAAGGTTATTGAACTCAAATGTGCAAAACTTTCTTAACAAGTGACAGACTTTGAGAAGGTAATTATCGCGGAAAGAGATAAATTTGAGAAAGAGAAGAAGAAAGTTGAATAGAAGAATGTTGGTGTTTTTAAAAAATATATGATAAAAGAAAGACTATAGAGAAGGATTTTGAGGAGGAAACAAAAGTTTTTGAAACGGAGATAAAGAAGATGACAAGGAAGTTTCACCTGCTCTCAAAAGAAAGATACAATTTATCTTCAAAGATAACATAACTTGAAGAAATCATTTTCCTAGTGAATCCGACTGAACAAAAGACTCCAGAATCAATTGTTCAATCACCGAGAGATGATTTATCTGATTCAGATGCTCATTCAAAACAACTTCAAGTTCTTATCATACTCATATTTCTTCAAAGAGGTCAGTAAATTCCAAAGATCAGATTCGTCCTTCTAACATTTTCTAGGATAAAAATGTTGATGGCTCAGGTAAATTCAAAAAGACAAATGCTAAAGAAAAGATGGTCTGGAGAAGAAAAGATATATCTTCCAATGAGAAGAAGGTTGAGAAATCATTTGTGCATACACCAAATGCCAAGAAGAACAATGCTCCAAAAGGTAAATCTTTTGTGAAACTTGATCTTGTTTATTCTCTAAATCATTTGATCAGGTTAGCACAAAAGAAAATTAGTTGGTCTTACTGTGGTACAAATGATTTTGTTAGTAAACATTATGTCAATTACTAGTATGGTTCTTATTTTGTTTCTCCTAAACGAACTACAACTTACAAACCAAGACCCAAATACTAGTGGATACCAAAAGCTCCATATGTGTTGCAAGCACCTAATGTCTAGGGGGAGTAAGAACTTTGACTTCTGAGTAAAGCAGCTCAAGACTCGTTATTCAATGTCAAGAATATTAGCTTTTTAACAAAACAGTTCAAGACCCGGTCTTCAATGATAAAGAAATTGGTCTTCAAAGATCAAAAGAGTTTTTGTACTCCGACGCATAAAAGATGATCAATCTTCAAACGGGAGTATATATTATTTCTTCTAATAAATTTGTGAATGAAAATTTTCAGGGGGAGTTTGACTTATGAATTTACTTCAATCCTAGTAATTCAAAATTATTTTTAATGATTAAGGATTATGCAAGTTTTAAGGGGGAACTTATATTCTTTATAATTTTTTTACTAATATAGTTTCTGATTTTTCAGGGAGCTTATCCGAATTATCATAATTGAAGAAGGAGTATTTTTGTTTTTCAACGAAGGAGATTAAAAGATATATTGATTAATACTGTTTTTAGGGAGAGATAAAGAAATTTTATTGATGATATTTTTTCTTTTTGCAGATATAAAAGGGGAGCATATCTGATTTTTTGTCAACCTGTTTTTAATTGAAGTGGAGATAATTTTTTTCTAAAATACTTCAAGGAGAAAACATTATTTTTAGGGGGAGTTAAGAATCTTACGCTAAATGTAAGCATTTATGATTCTTAAGCTTTACATATTTGAAAGATGAACAACTTTTAGATATGAAATTTTTTTTCTAAATGTTCAAACCACTTCTTGTTCTTAAAATGATTTCATGAATATACAAGTCAGATTTTAAATGTTTTTCACTATTGAACGTTATTTTTTTAACTTACCGTGTGTTTTCAAAGAATAATACTTGTGCATTATCTTGTCTATGTACTGTCAAATATTCAAACACACCGGTTCAATATCTTCTATTGACTTTGTTATTACCATGTCTTTAAAAGAAACAGTTTATCGGTGGTAATACCCTTGCTCGTTTCCAATGTTGTTGAGCGTCAGACATCATGTCAATATTTGTGCTTTCATTGATACTTCATGATACTTGATTTGATTGATACATTGTCAGATTCTCAAAACAATTCTCTAGATTTTTTTTCATTCATTCAATTTCCTTGTTTTGAGAGATCTTCAAAGTTCAAATGCTCAAATTTCAATAATATTCTTGATGAACATACATTTATATGACAATGGTATCATGTGCTTAATTGTTGAAGTTAAATTGTTGAGCAACATCATTTTATAAGACAAAATTTCACAGGATTCGTGTGAGAGCTTAACAGAACTTCCATGGATTCACGTTAACCTTTGTTTCCTACCCCGGAAGTTATCCTAGAGTGATTGAGGGGTGAGGGGTCATAAATCAAAGAGTGGGGGAGATAACTCAAAGGGTTGAGTTTTTTCTCGGTGTGATGAGGTAAAATGGAAAAGAGAGTTTGGTTAGAAATGAGCTAAATGCTAAAAAGAAAGAGGGTGTGAGAAAAAAGTTAAAAGAACATCAGAACGTTGCACCAAACTATTTATGAGCTGGGCAACCACATCTACTGATTGGTTCACATTCTTTGGTGACCGTTATTGAAAAAGGCAATGAGCCCATGCCAACTCTTGCATTAACCCCACCAACCACTCGTTTCTTTCTTAACAAATAAATGTTTCATTTTCTTTGGGGACACAACTTATATGCTATATGGTCTTCATTTGGAGGATCTAGATATTGAAAAAGAAGGAAAGTTTCCCCACCTTTGAACCTCATTCATGCAAATTGAGTCCGTGGAAAAATTGTTGTTGTCTCAACAGTTTACATATTTTGATCCTGAAAAGCTAAGTAGCTTCAATCGTTCTACACTTTCACGAGCACACAAGCAATAAATTTTCTTGTCATAACATTCATAGAAAATTCCATTGTCGTTTTTCAATGATTGAATGGAATCCCTGGGGAGTGAACATCAAAGGGATCCTTTCCAAAGTACATTCATTGTATTAAGCGGCTTTGTGATACTTATAGGCATATTAACTGTTTATTTATTGATTCAGGGTTACAACGTTCTATTTTGTCTGAATTTGAAATGATTAGGATGAATACATATATGAATTGACGGTTACTCTAATCAAATGGAGATACTATTTTCTTCAGAGGAAATTGTTTATCATATTCCTTGGGGGAGATTGTCTTTATTCATCATGGAGGATATTTCTATTTTCATGATAATGGGAGAGATTGTTACTTTATCCTAAAGGGTGAGTTTATTATCAAAGACGGTGTTGAAATTGATAAAGTTTTGATGATTCTAATGTCTCAAAATTCATCAAAAAATGGGAGAAATTTTAAGCATTTCAAAATTAGAGATATGCAAAGAGAAGATAGTGCTGATGTAAGTCTGAAAGCTTTAAAGCAAGATATTCGGGGGAGAAAATTAAAAAGTTCAATTTCAAGTGAAAGTGAATCATGTTTTAAGAAGCAAAGTTAGTTATACAGAAGTTCATTTCAAGATTCTGTCAAAAGAGAGAAATGTAAACAAAAGAAGAGTTGAAGAAAGTTTTGTTGAAATGATGAAGATTTGTTAGGTCCCATTTAGGCAAACAAAAGAAGAAATCCATATAAAAGAAGATATAAGATATCATGAAGAAAAATTTTCATCAAAATCACATCTCATATGCTTTAGATTGATTAACAATGGAGAAGAAATTGGAAGAACATACCACACTAAACATGAAGACGACTCTCATAAAATTTAGTCAGTGTGTGTAAAGTGTGTTCGCTCCAAAAACCTAATGAGAAAAGTTAGCCACGGACACCAATAAATAGGGCCCATTTACAAACAAAAAGCTCAAGCCCATACAACTAAATAAAAAGCCCAAATACAATTTCTTTATAAAACATTCAATTAAATTGGGGACTAATTTAAGCTAACAATCTCCCCCTAATGTTTTATAAACAAAGCATCATCATATGGTCTCCCCCTTGCTTTCTTTAGAAACTTTGGTGTGCCACTCTTTGAGTCTCCATAATAATACAAGCTCCCCCTCAAGTGTAGGCCCATATTCTTGAAAAACCGAGACATTTTACACTTTATGTTCAACATTCATGACTCAACATCACCACTATTGTTGATCCATACTCTCTCATTGATTTGATAAAGACCCTTTTCTATACTTAGTGAAAACTACGTTTTATATTATGTATTAGTGTTTCATCATCAGCGATGATGCTAAATCTGTTCAGCTATGACTGATGATCTCTCTTGTAAACATTCATATGTAAAAGTGTTTTCTATCAGTGATCAAATACTGAGTATGTTCAGTATCGCTGATGATTTCTAATGTAAACAGTTAGACGTAATCCTTGAAGACAAATTCCGCGACAACAGATGTTCATAGCTGAATCAAAGACGAACCTGCTGAACAAAGACAAGTCTACTCATGATCTAATGCGGATATCAGTGAAGCAAAGACGAATCTACACACGCGAAGAGATATTCAGCGATCGATGTTCACTTAGCTTATGCCTCAAGTCTCTTTTGTCTTGCCCTAGCACACCTGTACGATCTGTCAGAACGGACATACCTCTGCAGCAATTCGTACAACAACTATGTCAACTACACTGTTCATGATACGGCCGAAAGCGTGTCTCTTAAAGTCAGACCCACGCAACCAATCAATGAAGTACACATGTAAAGTACGCTGTCATGCATTTAATGCATAGGGTATAAATAGAAAGATCAACACTCCATATGGAGTAGAGGCTTCATCTTTTTGAATATATAGAAACCCTTGTTTTGTATATTCTCTCGATCCCTAATCTCTATCTTCTAGTGCAACCATCTTAGTGTTTCTTAAGTTTGTTTAGATTAGGTTCTACTTAATCTTATTCCGCAACAGACTTGTAAATTGTGTTTGATTTATCAATATACAATTTATTAAACTTTAAAATTTTGTGTTTGTATTCAACCCCCTCCCCTTCTACAAACTTGTTAAGCACCCTCAGGACTAACAAGTGGTATCAGAGCGGACTGTTAAATCTAATAAACAAGATCTTGCTTTATTCTCTTCCTTGCTATTCTAAAAATGGCACTTAATGCAAACACAAACTACTATGATATTGGTTCACTCTCTAAACCTCCTCGATTTAGCAGGGATAACTTTTCTCTCTAGAAAAATCGAATGATGCTATTCCTAGAAGGTGTAGACTCTACTATGCCTGATTACGTAACAAATGGACCCTATGAACCTTTCTCAATCATAGCTACCGTTCCAGCTACTGCCACCACACATGTTGTTCCTGAAAATTATGCTCCTAAGGAAATTAGAAAGTGGAGTGATGAAGACAAAAAGAAGGTCGGTCTAGATGCAAAGGCAAAAACCATTATCTCTATGGCTCTGCCAGATGAAGCTTTCCATTGCATCATGCATCTTAAAACTTCCAAGGAAATGTGGGATACCATATTTGTTCATTATGAGGGTACCACTGAAGTCCAAGAAACTCGATAGATTAACTTGGTATGACAGTATGAAGGTTTCATCTCTGGTAAGAACGAATCTATCTCTGATGTTCAACAGAGGTTACTGCTTAATCATTGATCTAAGAACTGCTCGTAGGACCTATTCTAATTTGAGGTCTTAACCAAATACTTAGAATATCTTCCTGAAAGCTGGGACAGTTATTCAATGTGTCTCAAGCTAACAAAAGACTTAAACTCTCTCTCCTTTAGCACCTTGTATGGAATATTGCTCAATTTTGAGCAATCAAATCTCTTGAAGCACTCCTGTTGCTTTAGTCTCCACAGATATCATTGCATCTCAGCGATCTACTCTCACTATCATTGAGTTAGATTCTGACTCTAAGTAATTGTCAGACACTGATATTTCAGAGTTTGATGAGTCCTTAGCACTCTTGAAAAACTCTTTTAAGAGATTTGCAAGAAAGAGCAATTTCAAAAGAAATAAGCCTCTCTCTCTCACTGACAAGCCAAAATTAACCTCTGTTGATAAGGCTACTGCTACTTGCTATAACTGCGAAAAGATTGGACACTTTGCAAGTGAGTGCATGTCAAAGAAATTCTTCAAACCCTCTACCTCCAGAAGATCCAGCGGTGACAAATACCATAAACTGAAAGAAAAATATCAAAAGTTGAAAAACTATAAAAGAAAAGGTAAAGGACTTATCGCTGAAGAACACGACTAGGCTAAATCAGAAGAATCAAGTTCTGATGAAGAAGAAGTCGCTAATCTCTGCCTTATGGCCGAGATAAAAGAAGAAGTGGAAGAATCTCCAGAAACTTCCATGAGCTATATCTCCTCTCAGGTATCAATCTCTACCAATCCATCTATATCTGAAGCTGAGAGAAGTCGTGTTGTTGATGTTCTAACAATCGATCTATACAATGCACTAAATGGAAAAACTCTAGCTGAAAAAAAGAATATTGATTTAACTAAACATCTAGAAAAATGTCATGAAAAGATCAGAGAACTGACTCTTTTATAGGAAAGTGTTAAGTCTGATTTTATAGTAATCATTATATTTATAGGCTTGGTCTAAATACTGTGTTTAGAGTGTTATATCTATGTTGTATTAGCCAAGGTTATTTATGTCCGTTGTGGCTTTGTGTTGTGTAAGGAACTCACGCATTACTCAATATAATTCTGTTCTTGCGCTTTCAATCTTTCTCTCTCTAGAGATTTAGCGATTTTGGGATTATCAATTGGTATCAGAGCTATTCTAAATCTGAGAGAATTGAGAGAATCGTTTTCCAAATCTGAATTTGTGTTTGAATCAGGATATTTGATCGATTTTCTTGAATTTTTTCAAGAAAATCTCATATTTTGATTTTTCATCAAATTCGGACTGGTTTGTGATCGATTTTTGTTGTAAACTGATTCGTTGGATCCGTTTTTTGATTGTAGAACTCTTTTGATTCACATCTTTTTGCAAGAAAATCATGTTTTAAATATCAATTTTGTGATTTTTCGAGTTTCTGGAAAACTGATTTTATGTACTGTTTGATTCTCAAATTCTTGATTTTGTGGTATTTAATCAATTACTTTGTTTTAAAAGTGATAGAAAACTGTTTTCGAACATTTTGGTGCAAGAAAATTTCATCAAATTTTGTTTTGTAATCGATTTTTGGAAGAAATCTGAGTTTCTCATCGTTTTGCGTCAGATTCAAGTTTTGCGCGAGTTCATAAGGTTTGAGCGAGTTCATTAGGGACTTTGCGCCAGTTCATCAAAGGGTTCTAAATTCATTGCACAAAAGTAAAAGTTTGTGCCATATTAAGCTCACGCAAAATCTGTTTTGCGTCTTCTAAGTTTCGCACAAAGTATCTTTGAGTTACTATATCTCACGCAAAGCTAGATTCTCGTCAGATCACATTACACAAAGTATATTTTTGCGTTATCAGCATATCACGCAAACTCAAATTTTGCGCCACCAAAGCCTCGTGAAAATCATAATTTGC
The DNA here is from genome assembly GCA_954870635.1 of Arctium minus. Classification (NCBI taxonomy): domain Eukaryota; kingdom Viridiplantae; phylum Streptophyta; class Magnoliopsida; order Asterales; family Asteraceae; genus Arctium; species Arctium minus. The sequence continues at coordinate 76,418,568 of OX941080.1, read as the reverse complement.
GCCATCCTTGTCTCACGCAAGTCAGGTTCTCATCATTATCTACTCACGAAAAGTTCAAGTTCTCGCTATCATTACTTCGCGCAAATCTAGTTTGCATCGGCTTCTTCTAAAGCAAAAGTCAAGTTTGCACTACATTTGCCTTGTGCAAAGCTAAGTTTGCGCCATCCTCAGTTCGCGCAATTCTCAATTTGCGCCAGTCACTGTTCACGCAAAACTTCTGTTTGTGCCAAATTTTCTGCTTCCAGACTTGGATTATCTTTGAATTTTCTGATGGATTCTGCAAATTTTACGTTTCAAGCCCAGTTCTACAAGAATGATCTTATGATGCAATTGGGAACAAATGTTCGTCCACCCGTTTTAATCAATGAAAATGAGTTCACACAGTGGCAAGATCGGTTCATTAACTTCATTGAGCGTCAAGATAACGGAGAGAATATGATGAAGTCATTTACTAAAGGACCATTCATCAGACCTAAAAATGACACTCCCTTGACTGCAGAAGAGGTTAAACGCGAAAAAGCCGATAGGGAAGCAAAGTCCAATTTGATTCTAGCACTGCCCAACTCTATTTACAATCGAATTGATTGTTTCAAGCATGATCTAAAGACGATGTGGACTCAATTAGAAAAGATCATGCTTGGGTCATCAGTTGCTAAACAAATACGCCAGACACGCTTCATGAATAATTTTGAGGAATTTAAGGCAAAGGACGATGAGTCTCTGAAGGTATCTTTGACAGGTTTTGCATTGTGTTGAATGATCTACGCAAGATAAAAGTGGAAAAGACTGAGCTGGAGACAAATCTGAAATTCCTCAATGCACTTCAACCGGAATGGAACAAATCTTGTCATCGATTGAGGAATGATGTCAGGATATGTTCGATGCAAATTCAAGAGCTTTACGAGATTCTGATGACAGATGAGTTCATAGTCACAGAGAAAAATGTCAAACTTGATAAGAAGAATAAGAAAACAGTGGACCCGGTTGCACTTCTAACGAGCCGTCTGGCTGATCAAGCATTGTCTGATAATGCTTATGATGGGGCCACTGAAGATGATGGTGAGGCACTTCAGAAAGCAATGATTCTTCTGTCTCAACACTATCAGAAGAAGTTCCAACCTCGTTCGAGTTCCAACACTATTCGCTTCACTTCTGGGTCCAAGAATGTTCAAGTGCCCGAGGCTAAGAAAGCTACTGCATGCTTTAACTATGGAAAGTCGGGTCATATTGCAAAGGAGTGTCGAGAAAAGGTGGTTCGGGATTCTGCTTATTACAGAAAGAAATTGGAACTAGCTGAAAAGATAGAGAATGGAACTGCTTTACTAGCTGAAGAAGAATTCTGGCTAGATCACTCTGAAGACGAAGCTGATAATATCGAGACTTCTTATATGTGCTTCATCGGAGATGATCAAAGTGATGAAGATTAAACTACTGATGATGATGAGGTTCCTTCTATTTCTGATTTCAAATTCATTTCTTCTCAAATGAACATTATTATAACTGCTCTACATGATTTACGCTCGAAGTTATTATCTGAGAAGATTTTAAATTCAGAAAAATCAAATTTGATTGATAAATTACAAATTTCTTTGAAAGATGAAAAATATATTTTAGCTCATACAAAAGACATCTTTCAAAAGAAATTAGATAATTTAAAAAAATCAAATATGACTTATCTTGATTCTTTGTCTGAAATGACCAAATTAAAAGATAATGTTTCTGATAAAATAAATGAGTTGGAAGAAAAATTATATCGAAGAAATCAGTCTGAGCAAACTATTTATTTGAACAAACACCGGAGTTGTGAGTCTATTAAAGAAAAATGGGGACTTGGTTTTGAAAATTGTGTGTCCCAATACGCAATCATTCAATCAAGCAATCACATAAACAATATAATAAATCAAACCTGATATTGATATTCAATGAAATCAAAGGATTACAATGTTGAAATCGAAATCCTCTCTTTTTCTCTTTCTTGTTCACGGCGCCACACCACCACCACGACTAATTCTCTCTCTATGATAATATTGCAATTAAGAACCTTAAACCCTAATTAACTCTAAAACAAACTATTTATACTTAGCCCATATAGCCTAATGGGCTAGGCTAGCAAGGCTTGGGCCCAACAACAAACTAAACTTATTTTAAAAATAAAATAAAGGCTAATAAATAAGATACGAAAACAAACTTTGACTAATTATTACAAAAGGACCCTAGACTATTTGTTGAGACAACTTTATCAGCTTTAACTTCAGATTTCCATCTTCAGATAATTATGATCTTGAATCCAATAAATATGTGCATTAACAATCTCCCCCTTTGGATCAAGATCATTCTTTAAGCTCAGAAAATGTAATCTTCCTCTTTGTCTTCAGAATGTAGCAATCTCCCCAATCGATGAGAATATCTTTTGGAAAGAAATTATCTCCAGTTTCAGCTCGGAATACTTCAGCAATTCATCTTCAAAGAAAATTTCTTCAAAGCAGCAAAACTTCATAATATCTTCAGAAATTCTTTCAAAAACTTTTGATCTCCATATTTCTTGATTGATGCTTCTCCCCCTTTTTGATGAAAAGAGCAAAGAGTTCATCAAAACGTGTCTTCAAGAAATTTCTTCCACCACCGATCTTGCAAACAGAACCACTGATTATCCGTCAATTCATTAAGATGTTCATCCAGATCTTTGCAAATCTAGACAATTTAGAAAATGAAGTGTAACACCTGAATCAACAAATGAATCAGTTAAAATTGCCTGTCAGTAACACAAAGTCACTGTGTGTAACGAATACACAATATAAAGGAGCTTTTATGATGTTCACTCCCCCAGGGCTTCCATTCAATCATCGAAAAACCACAAAGGTAATTTCTATGAACGTTATGACAAAGAAACAAATTCTTTGTGTGTTCGTGCAAGTGATAGAATAAAATAAAGCATATGATCTTTGCTTATAAGGCTCAAAAAGTGTTAACCACTGAGACAAGTAGTTAAACACAGACTCAATATGCATTAGTAAAGTGTGAAGGTGGGGCAGACTTCCTTCTTTTCAATATCCAGATTTTCCAAATGAAAATCAGATAGCATATGTGCTGCGTCCCCTTTGAAAATGAAACATTTTCTTGTTGAGAAGAAAATGAGTAGATGGTGGGGTAAAGTCAAGAGTTGGCATGGGCTAGTTGCCTGTTTCAATAATGTTCACCAAGAATTGTGAAACATTAGAAATGTGGCTGCCCGGCTCAGTAAGTTGTTGGTGCAGAGTTTAAAAATTCTTTTACTCTGATCTCTCACCCTCTTTCTTTTAATCTATAAGCTCACAGCTAACCAAACTCTCTTTTAATATTGTCCCTCATCACACATCCCACACTCATTTCTTGTTGGACTCCTCACATTCTTTCACTACAGGATTAACTTCTTGGGTAGGAAACACTGGTTAACGTGAATCCATAGAAGTTCACTTAAGTCCTAGCACACTGATCCCATGTTTTCCTATGAAGCATAAGATGCTCAGGTGATTTAACTTTATTAGTTAAGGCTCAATGATGAAGTAGAAAACATTAAAATCACACTTCCAAATCAAGAAATCTTTTTGAGAATTGGGAAGTGGTTTGAACAATTAAGAACATGTTTTCTTCTGATTGAAAGTTGTCCTTGTTTCAACCATGGAGGAGATGAAAATTAAGAATTATACCTTTTGAGTACAGTCTTACATCTCACGAAGTCAAGCTTAAAGTCATATAGATATGATCTTTGAAGCATCTCTCAACCTACAAAAGTCTAAAAGTCTAGTCAAAGTAACTTTATTCACTGAAATTGAAATAACATAAAGCAGTAAAACAATTGATGTACGAGTTCTGATAAGAAATAATCAGAAGTCATCGCCATACTCCTTTGACTTGATCGCTCCCCCTAAATTTATGCACTACTAACACATTGATCAGAAAGTACAATGCATTCATAATTTCTCCCCCTCAAACTAACATTCATCATCTATAAGATACTTTTCACACTACCCCTGAGATCATGAACAAACTATTAAAGAGCAGGTATCATGCGGAAATAATAATAAAGAAATGATAAAGAAATACAATAAGAAGCTTTAATAGGTAACCACCGATTAGGTCTTAAGATTTAGCATACCAAGTCTTGAGACAAGAAAATTAAATATCTTTTCGTCTAAAGGTTTGGTAAACAAATCTGCAAGCTGATAATCGGTTTTTACAAAGTAAAGTTCAATTGTTCCCTTTTCTACATTATCTTTTATAAAATGATACCTCACATCTATGTGTTTGGTCTTAGTATGCTGAACAGGGTTAGCGGAAATCGCAATATCGCTTTTCGAATCACAATAGATCGGGATTCTATTGAAATGAAATCCATAGTCTCGCAGTTGTGTTCTCATCCACAAGACCTGAGAACAGCAGCTAGCAGCAGCTACATATTCTGCTTCGGCCGTTGATGTGGAGACACATAATTGCTTCTTCGAAGCCCAACTGACGAGTTTATCTCCGAGGAATTGTATATGACCCGAGGTGCTTTTTCTGTCTAACATGCAACCAGCATGATCTGCGTCTGAATAAGATGTTAGTTCAAAGCTTGTATCCTTAGGATACCACAGACCAAGATCTGCAGTCCCCTTCAGATACCTGAAAATCCGCTTTACAACAGACAAATGGGATTCTTTAGGATTGGCCTGATATCTAGCACATAAGCATGTAGAAAACATTATATCCGGCCTACTTGAAGTGAGATACATTAAGGAACCTATCATCCCTCTATAAGTCCTAACATCAACAGCCTTTCCCGAAAGATCGGTGCCAATCTTAGTACCAGGTGCCATTGGGGTACCAATCGGTTTACAATCTTCCATTTTGAACTTTCGAAGAATATCCAGAATGTATTTAGATTGATTGATAAAGATCCCCGTTGAAAATTGTTTGACTTGTAATCCGAGAAAGAAATTCATCTCTCCCATCATGCTCATTTGAAAACGAGACACCATGAGGTTTGCAAAGTTCCTACAGTACTTAGGATTTGTAGAACCAAAAATAATATCATCCACATATATTTGAATAAGAATGATATCGCCTTTATCCTTTTTAATAAAAAGAGTGGTATCAACCGTACCTTTTGTGAAACCCGACTTAACCAAGAATTGAGATAGGATATCATACCAGGCGCGAGGAGCTTGTTTCAGTCCATAAAGAGCTTTATCCAAGATGTAGACATGGTTCGGCTTATCTGGATTTACAAACCCTTCTGGCTGTGAGACGTAGACTTCTTCCTTGAGTACTCCATTCAGAAAAGCTGTCTTCACGTCCATTTGATAGACGGTGAAGTTCTTGTGGGCTGCGTAGGATAAGAACATCCGAATTGCCTCTATACGTGCCACTGGAGCATAAGTCTCATCGTAGTCTATTCCTTCCTCTTGTCTATTTCCCTTGGCGACAAGTCGTGCTTTGTTTCGGATAACGGTGCCATCTTCATCTTTCTTGTTTTTGAACACCCATTTCGTACCAATGATGGTTTTACCTTGCGGTTTGGGTACGAATCTCCAGACTTTCAGTGCTTCAAACTGATTCAGCTCATCTTGCATCGCAGTTACCCAATCTGAATCGGCAAGGGCCTCAGATACGCGTGTAGGCTCGATCTTGCTCAGAAAGGATTCATACATACATAGATTTGATGTTGCAGACCTAGTTTGCAGAAGGATCTCCAATAATTTGATGTATTGGGTGCTCTTTGGTCCACTTATGTTCATGAGGGAGTGGATTAGATGCATGTTGATCATTGTCCGCATCTAGGAATCCACTGGTATCTCCTTCAGATGTTTCAGAATTAACGGGGGCTTCAGTTGAAGTAGTTGTTGCAGAAGTAGCAGTAGGTACAGCTTGGTCAATCTGTTGATCAGTCCCTACAGTACATCCTACGGAGTCAGCTACTACTGTCTCGGCATTGTTGGTCACAACTTCAACTGTCGGAGTAGGCTTTTGAACTGGAACTTCTTGCTGAATAGGGGAACCAAATTCAGTAGAGATATCGGAAGTGGTCGGATGAGTAGTCATCGAGTCTTCTATCCTGTCAACCACAACTGAGTTAGGCAACTTAGAAACAAGAAATTCATCATAGAACAATTCAAATAATAAATCCAAATCACATAAATTAGAAGTAGACGACGAAGCACCATCTGATTTGTTCTCTTGAGGTGCAGGTCCTGGACTGGTAGGTCCAGAAGTTAATACTCCGGTAATGACGGGTTCTGAACTGATGTGCTCAGAAGCCATTTCCTCATCGAATGTAACATTAATGCTCTCGATCACAGTCTTCAACTTCTTCAAATAATCACGATATGCAGACGATGTAGATGAATAACCAACAAAGATGCCTTTATCCGCCTTAGCACTGAACTTGTTCAGATTCTCTCGGTCGTTTAGAACATAACACGTACAACCAAAAACATGAAAATATTTAATGGTTGGTGTTCGGTTGTTGATCAACGCATACGGAGTCTTCTGAAATCGGCGGTGTATCATGGAGCGATTCTGAGTGTGACACGCAGTCGATACAGCTTCAGCCCACAAAAATAAAGGTAATTCAGATTGGCTGAGCATTGTCCGAGCGGCCTCGACAAGTGTACGATTTCGCCTTTCGACGACTTCGTTCTGTTGAGGCGTGCGAGCAACAGAGTATTGATGTGATATCCCGACCGATTCGAGATATTCTTCAACTATCTTTTTCTTGAACTCTGTGCCGTTGTCAGTCCTGAGAATCTTGACTTGTTTTTGCAGATTGACTTGGGTCGTCTTCAGAAATGTAATGAGAACATCGGGAGTCTCATCTTTAGACCGTAGAAACTTAACCCAAGTGTATCGCGTATAGTCATCCACGATAACCAACACATACTTCTTTCCTCCTAAGCTTTGCGTTCGCATAGGACCGCATAGATCCATATGCAACAACTCTAATGGAGAGTTGGTACTAGGTTCAGGCTTTGGTTTGTGTGGGGCTCTCTTCATCTTTCCCTTTTCACACACTGCACATAGATGTTCTTTCTCATACTTCAGCTCTGGAAGACCTTTCACTAGCTTACCACTGACCAACTTGTTGATGTACCGAAAGTTGAGGTGAGAAAGTCGTCGATGCCATAACCAGCTTTGTTGCATCGAGGCCTTTGATAGTAGGCAGACCTGATTGTCAGCCTGGACCTTTGACAAATTGATGGTGTAGAGGTTTGACTTGCGAGATCCGACCAGGAGTTCTTTTCCTTCTTCAGTGCGAACTGAACATGTCTTGGCCTTGAAATTAACCTCTAAATCTTTGTCGCAGAACTGGCCAATGCTGAACAGGTTGTGCCCTAAGCCTTCAACGTAACTCACCTTCTTGATCGTAAGATTTTCATGTACAACATCACCATATCCCAGAATAGGTGAAAACTGATCATTCCCAAAACGAACTGTGCCACAGTATTTGTCCTTATAATTAGACAACATACTCTTCTGCCCGGTCATATGTTTGGAACACCCACTATCCCAATACCACATATGACGGGTCTGCACAACATAAATCAAGAAAGAAGAGGTTTAGGAACCCATTTAAAAATGGGACCTCCACTGTTAGTACTTGATTTTGGCACCCATTTAAATTTGGGTCTGCTTTTTCTTTGAAAACCAGAAGCATGATAAAACGTATGATAATGATAAGATGAAACATTATATGAACCATACCAAACATCAGAATATCTACGAGAAGCATAATCACATTCACCATAATTTAAAAACTTTTTAGTACTAGATGGAGCTAACTGAAATAATTGCTTTATAGAATATTTCTTGCGAGAATCAACAAGATTATTTTTAAAAGTAGCAACATTCACACTCAAATCATATTTACTAGAAGTCTTGTTATTCAAAATAAAACTAGAACTAGATTTAGCTTTCTCGTCTATCTTCTGTTTCGGTATCCATGCAGTCTTAACTCTAACCCTTTGCTTTCTCAAATCTGAAACATGTGAAACTTTAGAGTTAGAATGATGAGAATTAAGAGAATGCTTCTTCTTTGGCTTACCAGTGGGGATCGGTTTCTGTGAAAGATAAGATATTTGTTTCTTACCTTTTGCTTTCTTTGATTTCACAGAAACTGATTTATCAACTTTCGTTGATGTTTCACCTTTGTCAAAAACACTAGGTAATCCAAAGGAACTAATAACACAAGATGAATGATCAGGAAGTTTAGAAGAAAAATCAAACTGAGAAACACACTTATTTAAAACACCTTCAGAGTTTAAGAAATTAAGCTCATTATCAAGTGAACCAGATCTGTCATCCGAATTTAAAGCTTTGGAGAGTTTAGGAAAATTAGAATTTTTGAACACTGTTGAAAATACAGTTTGTTCTAAGTCCATCAAAATTCTTTCATCTGTAAGAGTATTCTCAAGTTCAGAAATTTTACTTTCCAAAACTAGGGGAGGGACGTAAAGCTTACCTTCAATGGGTTTAGCCTCCAACTCTTTAACAAAATAACTTTCAAAATAATCATTTGAAAGAAATTTTGATTTATTAGAACGATAACTGTTATTCAACTTCTCATAGCGAAATGGAAGTTGAACTTTAGTTGTGTTCTTTCTTTTATCATATTCCTTGGCTTTATCTTTTTCCGACAGACTAGTCCAAAAGGGTTTGAGTTCTTGATGTTGAGGAGCCAACAACATAAACCCAAAGTCATAAAGTGCAGACACTTCAGATATACCCTTTTTGAGATGATGTGGGTTCTTGTAACCAAGTCCCCAAGTATCAGGTTTCTCTTTAGGTTTGTTCAAATGAATAGTGTGTTCAGTTTGACCCAAAGAGTGTAATTTTTCTTCCAAAGCATTCACCTTTTCTATTAAAGATTTATTCTCTTTTGAAGTAGAAAAGTACCTTTTAGCAATTTCTCTAGATTTAAACTCACATTCTTTATACTTTGAATCAGTTTCAGATAACTCTTTATGAATTATAGTCTTTTCTTTAGCGCTGGTGTCTATATTTTTGTGCAAAGTTTCAATTAATACATTTTTCTCAGCAATATCATTACTAAGTTTATGTATAGATTGATTTTTCTCATTTATGACACCTCTTTCACACTTCAGTTTTGACTCTAATTCTTGGAGTTTAGACATCATGGCATTCATGTGGTTCAATAAATCAAATTCAGTAAAGTTACATACCTCATCAGTATCTCCATCATCCGAATCAGCTTCAGCTTCTGACTGGTTCTTCCCCAGCAAGTACAGATGTGTTGTCTCATCCTTCTCTCCTTCTTCGGATTCTTCATCCGAGTGGTCGAGCCAGTATTCATCCTCGGCCATTAATGCTTTTCTAGCCTCTTGTTGCTTGGCTAGAAGCATTTTATTCTTGTAATAGTTTGAGTTTCGGACTTTTGATTTGCGGCAGTCCTTGGCAAAATGACCGAGTCTACCACAGTTGTAGCACTTAATCGGTTCTTCTTTCTTGGTCTCTTCAGCTCCATCCTTCTTCATTTCTTCTGCTCTCCTTTCTTCAACTTTCTCTTTATGCTTGTAGTTGTTCGGACCAGACGAGTATCGTTGACTATTGGAGTTTGGCTTTTTATAGAACTTCTTTTGGAAAGCCTTGGTTAACATGAGCATGGTTTCCATCAGTTTTTCACAATCGTCAGTTTCAGACTTTTCCTCACAATCAGATTCTTCCGAATCAGAATCTATCACCTTCTTCTTCTTTGACTTCTTAACCACAAGAGCAACTGGATCAGCAACAGCTTTGTCAGCCTTTTTCATCTCAGCCTTGATCTCTTCTACTTCTTCCTCATTATGTCTAAAGATTTCATAGACTTCATGAAGAGGAATGTCATGCAGATCCTTCAACTGCCTCATCTGACGGGTGAACCTCTTCCACTCAGGCTGAAGATTGCTGAGGAATTTCACATTCAGCTCCACATGAGATTTGCTGATCTTGTTCTTGCTGAGCTCGTTCAGCAATGTGACAAATCTGTCATACGTGTCTTCGAGTGACTCTCCAGCTTTGGCTTTGAACTCTTCATAATTATTCAAGCAGGTAGATACTTTGAGCTGGTTGCCGACTTTAGATCCGATCATCATCTTCTCCAATTGATCCCACATTTGCTTACCGGTAGCGTTATAGCTGTCAATCTTGACATATATTTCATTCGGTATGCCTTGGAGAATAAATGATCTTGCCAACTTGTCACCCTTGTGTCTCTTCAGCTGATCTTCCGAATATTCACCAATCGGTAATTTGTACTCTGTCTCTTCTTCTTAACCATTTTCTCCAGCTACAGTGAGAACCTTGGTCGGAGGTGTCATGATCCCGTCTTTCAGAGATTTTCTGATTTCATCTCCTAATTCATGTCGATCAATGAAGTCCAAAAATATGTCCTTCCATTGCTCGTACTCCCCCTTGAAGAGTACTGGTGGCATCACATCTGTTCCAATAGCAAGAGCTTCCCGAGACATCTTTACTTATATGATTAGAAATCAAACTTATCTGATATTGAAACAATCAACTGGATGAGATCGTTAGAAGTCAAGATAAAATCACACAATACTGAAAATCTTAGAATGAAATTCAGAAAAATCTGATCACGAACAGAACTTTGTCCCCCTTCGCAGACTTAGCACGGGGGTCCCGCTTCGACCGGGAACTTGTTCGACCGGGGAAGTGCAAAGACCGATATTGCCTTCGACCGGGAACTTGTAAAGTCCGGTCGAGGATTTGACCGATAGAATGGTAAGACCGGAAGGTTGGTAAGACCGGATATTGGTAAGACCGGATGGTTGTTCGACCGAACTATGCTTCGACCGATAATATGAAAGACCGGAGTGGACAGTGAGAGTCCCGGTCGAATGCTATAGACCGGTAAAGGAAATCGATCGGAAGTAGACTTAGACCGATATGTTCGACCGGAGTGTTCTTGATACAGAAACGACCCAGAAACTCAAATAATCAGCCCAGAAACAGATCAAAACACAAAATTAAACTCCCAAACTTTGCAAAAACGATCGATTACACGATTAGAACTAATTGCTACCAATTAATTTCAGTAAAAACCACTTTAAGAAAGAACCGATTGAACACACAGTGTCGCTCCAAACCGAACCCAGAAAACCAACTTCAACAAATTGATAATAAAAAACAATGCAATAACCAAATCAAACAATACCCAATCACTATAATATGCAAAACAAACACAATCAAACCAATATCAACTTGAATGAACAATCACACAATAAAAAACATGAATCTTTGACAGAAAATTAGAACCGAACAAAAACTTATCCAATCCAATCTGTACTGTGCTCTGATACCAATTGTGTGTCCCAATACGCAATCATTCAATCAAGCCATCACATAAACAATATAATAAATCAAACCTGATATTGATATTCAATGAAATCAAAGGATTACAATGTTGAAATCGAAATCCTCTCTTTCTCTCTTTCTTGTTCACGGCGCCACACCACCACCACGACTAATTCTCTCTCTATGATAATATTGCAATTAAGAACCTTAAACCCTAATTAACTCTAAAACAAACTATTTATACTTAGCCCATATAGCCTAATGGGCTAGGCTAGCAAGGCTTGGGCCCAACAACAAACTAAACTTATTTTAAAAATAAAATAAAAGGCTAATAAATAAGATACGAAAACAAACTTTGACTAATTATTACAAAAGGACCCTAGACTATTTGTTGAGACGACTTTATCAGCTTTAACTTCAGATTTCCATCTTCAGATAATTATGATCTTGAATCCAATAAATATGTGCATTAACAAAAATCCACACTGTTTAAACAATGTGATAGAAAAATCCCCTACTTTATATAAATATGATTATCTAACACTTGCTAAATATGCTCCTCAATTTAAAATTGATTGGATGAATGAAAAACAAGTGTTAGAAATTGAAAATGAGAAAAAGGATAAATAACAAGAAAAAGGAAATTTCTTTTGTTTATACGCAAGAAAATGCCAAATATTTTCCCGAAAAATCAAGAAAGAACAAAAACAGTTTAAATAATATTTCTACCATTAAGTCTTCGGTGTCTGATGATTATGTTGATATATATGCTACTAAATCTGATAAGGAAAATATCTCTCCAATCTTTTATGATTCTAAGAGATATACTCCTCCATTAGTTTTAGAAGGGAAAATCATTGACCATGAAGATAAAATAGAAGATCAAAATATTCAAAAAGAAATTGAATCAGATGTATTTCTTTCTTTCATGACATCAAGTCTTAAAGAAAAATTATTTTCTCAAAAACAAGATTTTATTTCTGGCCTTTCTTCTGATTTATTGGTTGATCAGTTGGGTCTCTTAGGTAAAGTTGATTCTTCTGATTTAAATATTAAATCGAAAAATCTCGATGAATCTTTTACGCTAAATGATGATTATTATAAACCTAAGCGTAAAAGAAGAAGGTCAAAGAAACAAGATAAAGTCATTTATGACAATTCTATTTCTTCTGATTTCAATTTTTCAGATAGTGAAAGTCCAAGAATTTACTAAATCGTAGAGAGAGAAAGTAGAGAGAGAGAGTAGGAGCGCCAAATGTAAACTGTATATTCAATATGATCTCAAAGTTACAAAACAAAGGCTACAAGGGGACTTAAATACCCCTGGCCTTAACAATACAGATAAGCACTCTAAACACAGATAAGACTAAGGAGAATAAATACAATGATTACTACAAAATCAGTCTTAACAATCTCCCCCTTAGTAATCATTGGCGCTCTTCTCTTTGACGAAGACGATTTAAACCAAGCTGAACTTCTAAGCGTTTTAGAGTTGAGCGAAACATCAACCTCTCATTAAATGTATTCAAAGTATTCCGGAGAAGTTGAATCTAATCATTAGTGATCTGACACCTATCTGTTCTTGTCTCCATAAATCTCTTTACAGTGGCTTTTAAACCTTGATCTAACTGTAGTCTGATTATTTTCAATGTTCCATCGGAGTAATGGTTAATCTCTACAAATTTGAGGAAACAATTCTGACTAGAACTGTTCCTGTAAATAACTCCATATGGATTGTGAAGAATAGTGAATAAGGGATATGAATCGATGTTTGGCAGACTACAATTAGGTCTCTGTAAGTTCACCACTGGCTGAAAGCTTTCGGCAGCCATTTGAAAGTCAAACACTCTAAAGAATCTGATTTGGCGTCGAATAAACCTTTTAATTACAAACAACGCTTGGGAGACATCTCCAGACCTGTAGTACAGATTCCTGAAATGATTATAAAAAAACTCGACATCATCAATGGATAGATCGTTAAAATCAACTTCTAAGAAAATAAAAAGATTGCAGTCTCTTCTTTGCACTTTGAATACCGGATACCAGATATTAACAAACTTCTGAATCACAACACTGATAACCTGGACAATCAGATGAGGAGAAGAAACTAGAAGCTTTCCACGGCGCTGGCATTTGATAAACATCAAGTATTCGTATTGATATTCAGCTGACTCCTTTTCTACTCCAATAATAGCATGAATATTGATCGTATTCTCTTGGAAACAAAAATGTTACTCTGAGAATCTTCCAGAAAAGTAGATCTTAATCTTGAAGCCATGTGCCGTTGTTCAAGATTTTGTTGCCTTTGCTGTCTCGTCAAAGCTAGACCTTCTTCTAAGATAGATGGTGGAATCACAGGATCAGAAGGAGAAACATCAGCTTGAGCTCTGGACGACTGACCAACTTCGAATGTTCATGAAGTAGCAGTGGTAGTCGGAGCAGGATCAACAACAGGAGTAGAAGTAGTTGGAGCAGCTTCAGGAATCTCTTCTTGTGATGGAAGGTCTCCGTATAGCGTGTTTGAAATTTCTTCATCTTTTGCATTCAAGAAAACAGAATCATCTTCAGTGTCAGAAATCACAACTATATCTTCATACTCTTCTTTTCTAACCTTGCAAAGCTTCTCGTATCTTATGTTATCATCATCGTCTGAGTTGATCTCAATGAAGTTTGCAAAGAAGGATCTCATGTCGTTTGCAATCTCAGAATCATCTAGCTCGATTGCCCTTGTTGCAGAATCTGGATCTTCATATACAACAATTTGCATGTTTTTCTTAATATTTCGCTCAGAAATATTCAGCACATTTGACATGGAAGATAAATCAACACTTTCAATCATAACATTCACTAGATCTTCAATACTGCAATCTTGAACGTTGTCAGCATTCTTTTCTGTACCAGCCGCCTCTTCTTGAGATTGATCTTCTCTAGCTGAAGACCCTTCCACTCCCTGTCTCTTGGTCATCTCCCCCTCTTGACCTTGATGATTGGGATCATCATGGTCATATCGTCTTTTAAGAGACGAACCTGCCTCAGTCCTGTAACTCTGTTCATGAATATCAAACCTGTTAGATACCTCAGAGAAGGCTTGAGTCATGAAAGATTTGAGATCAGAAAAACTTGTTTGAACTTCAGATCTGAAAGAATTGAACTCTTCAGATAACGTAGAAATCCTATCAGAATCCGAAGTAGGAGTTGGAGGCAGAGTAGGTTGGAAATTCCGTAATAGAGAGATCAAATCTTGATCTTGATGTTCTGGCGGTGACATAGAAAGAAGGCGAGCGTAGAGCAAATCTGTCAACTCTGTAATTGGAAGATCGTGAACTGCAGACCGTGAAGTAGAAACATGAGGAACTAAAGTAGATATACCCGCAGATTGAGTAAAAAAGGGAGGAATCGGAAGAGAAAAGATCGGAGGAGTAGCATTAGATACATGAGTAGATTCACGGATAACAACCCCAGATGGTCTTCGGAACGTGATCTCTTGAGGAATCAAAGTAGTATCGATCTCTGGCATCTTACCTTTGAAAAGAGCCTTTAGCTTCTGCACTTGTGCCTCTTTCTCAGCATCCATACGATCAGTCAGTTGACGAATAAGCTTATTCAGAGTAGTAAACTTCTCCGTCGTATCACGAACTTCAACTAAAGAAGTATCGATAGTAGAAGAGACCTCAGGAGAAGAATGAGAAACTGCTGTATCATGAACCCGATGATGAGTTGAAGCATTGGTAAATGGTAAATCAAGCTCATCAACATGAATATCAGCAACTGCAACATTAATCGGAACAAACTCTTCTTCAGACATAACATCTTCTTGAACAATCACTTCTGGTTACATTGTCTTCCTTTCATAAACACAAATATCAGGCCGGTCACCATCATTTCCATCGTTGTCATCATCATCTTCATCATCATTATCACCAATATCTGCATCTCTATCTCCTTCTCTATCTTCATCAGAAATATCATCAGTTGGAGCAGTATCATCATGGACAATATGAGCATGTTCAGTGTCGATGGCTTCAAGTACATCATCTATCTGTTGAACTGCAACAGCTGCTTCAACCTCTTGTTCGGCAACAGCTACGTCAACCTCTTGATCAGCATGAACAGATGCAGCTTGTTCATCAGGAGATGGTTCAGCTTGATCATCTGCCAAAGAAAGAACATTCTCCAGACAATATTGAATTATGCTGTCATCAGATGGATCAGCATAATTAATAATGAGATCTTGAGGAATCGGCATGGAATATTCGAAAGACTGTTTCGGTTTCTGAATGTACGTCATTTCACTATCAGGAACCTGAGGCCAAGACAGTCGACGAGGGATATCCGGATTACTTCTGAACATACTGCGAACGATCAGCTTCAAATATCTGATAAATGGAATGAACTTGCACTTCTTGTGACTAAGCTTGTCTTAAACCCTCTCCGACAGTTCGGTCCAGAAAATATACGCATAGTCGACATGCAAGTCATAGACGACTGCATGGAACAACCGGAGATAATGCAGACTTGCATTGTCCGTGCTAGAGTTTTTCGATGTAAGACACCTATTGAGAACGGAGAACAATGCATACCATACTGGAGGTAGATTTGATTTATCAAAATCACTTACTCTATTCAATGTACCAAGATATCCCATATTACGAATTCCTTCTAGAACATCCAATTCAGAAGGGAAGCTGTCGTAAGATGTACGCCCTGGTCTAGAATTTGGCTCAGGAAGTTCCAGAATGAGACGTAGACGCTTGTAAGATAAAAACGAGTCAAACTGGTCAATTTGCAGATCAAAACGTTGTTGACGAACGGACTCATTCTTTGTAATTGAATGCCACGCTTGCTGAAGATACACTTCAGGAACATCTGCACAAGAAGTGAGAGCCCTAGCAAGCGGATGTCCTTTGAGAATTGCGCGAATCACCGGATGTATCTTTATCTTGTCAAAGTCGATGTAGTAGTTGTTTGGCTTGTAGGGAAGCATGTACATCATGATTGGAAAAACATCGTTCGGTGTTCGACGACATGCAGAAAGATTTGCCCCGACAGAAGGAATATACGGCATCGGCGTCTCGTGTGAAGCACGATCAGAAGGATCATCGAGAATAACATTCTCGTCTTGAATCACAGGATCAGTGTTGGTTTGAGAAGCCATTGAATAACCTGAGGTTCGAAAATAGAACCTAAGACAAACCCAACTAGCGATTTTAACAGAAAAGCGCGATACTGATGAAAGAAGACGATGAACAGTAAAACGAAATCGCACAGTTGAAAAAATGAAATGAAAATCAACTAAGAACAAAATTATTATAACCTCCAATAAAATATAAAAAGAATATAGAGTACATTCATACCTGATCGAAGAAAAAAAACTGAAAGCAAGAAGGTAAAATCGGCGCAGAGTTAGAGAGAAGATGAATAGTTCAAAGGGATTCAAAATGAAAAAGGAGCGAGAAAAAAATAAAGTGAACAGTACTAGATCTATTTATACTAAAAACAATAACAATAAAAAAATAACATTTCAAAAAAAATTCTACTAAGAGGACATAAAAAAAATGAAATGTTACCTGCAAGCTATTTTTACTCCCCCTACACAAATGCACAAAATTTAACATATTAGAATAACAACTGTATAGAAATAGCAGAAATACTTACCTGATGAATTTCTGATCAGCACGTGAACTACCTTAGCAATTATGAATCTGACCACCTCAAAAACAGAATATTGTCAAAATTTCATTCATAAGTTCTCTCCCCCTCGAAAAATGCACAGACCAATTTACAAAAATATGAATACACAAACATTAAGACATCAGTGTAAAAAGAAAATCATACTGAATATAAATTTTGAAACAACTGAACATATAAAATTTTAAACACTAAACAAATTAAATTCTACTTCGTAAAATATCACAAATTTATCAATCAGTTGAAATCAAGCATATGTTGTTGGATACAAAGACAAGTTTCATTGCATATCAAGTTAAGACATGTTCAGTTTCAAAAACTTCCAGCAATCTATTCAGTGTGCTCGCATGCGAACTTCAATTAGCTTCAAGAAAAATGCAATTATAAAAATATTACAGAGAACTTTGCATGTACTTACACTAATCCATCAAAAATTAAGACTTTCACAAATTTACAGGTTTATCGCAACTCAAACATATCACAAAGTATTATGAGATGTGTGCTCATTGTCATCTTTTAGCAGTGTGCACATTGGCATCTTCGCATGAGTGTGCTCTTTGGCATCTTTTAAGCTTGTGAACTTTGGCATCTTTTAATCAAAAAGTTCGGTAAGTAAAGAACATGCCGTAAACTTAGCTTTCTATATGATCCTATTGCAGGATTTGGGTCAGCCGCTCCCAGACCAGATGGCCTTAGGGAAATGGTGTCAAGCACCCCTTGGAACTTACTCTCTCAGATTAGAAAGGCTACATCGACACATCCTAAACCCATTCATAGAAGTAGAACATGACTTTCGATCTCGTTCTATAAAAGGATTTGGGTTCGATCACTCCCAGACCAATTGACCTTAGGGGACCAGATGACAAACACCCCACGGAACTTACTTTCCCAAACCAGAAAGGCCACAGGTACAAACTTTTAAACTCAGAGATTTATGTATTTTATATATAATATTTTCATCTCAATCACTCAGTTTTACATCTAAGTATTTAGCCCATATTTTCATTCTGATCTATAATTCTGATCATTTAGGTTGTCAAAGCAAAGTAAACTATAAATATTCCGAATCACATATCTTTAAAGCAAAATGCAAAAGCTTCAAACATGTTGCTGACTTTTCGATGTTTGTAAGACTTGAAAGTTGAACATATAAAACTTTAATATGAACAAAGCAACTTGAAAATTTATCCTAGGCACACATTTCATTCAAAAGAAAGAAAACCTGTAAAACTTTTACTATATAGAATAAAATTTGTAAAGATTTAAACTTTTAAATTCAACATTCCGAGTTTTGAAAGAAGAAAATTAAAACGTTTTTCATCTAAAGCTTTTGTAAAGATATCAGTAAGTTGATATTCAGTTGAAACAAAATATAGTTAAATAGTACCTTCTTCCACATGATGCTTTATGAAATGGTACCGCATATCTATGTGTTTGGTCTTAGTATGCTGGACCGGATTGACTGATATTGCGATCGTGGATTTGCTGTCACAATATATAGGAACGGTTTTGTACAGCATCCCGTAATCCTGAAGTTGTGTTTTCATCCAAAGCACTTGAGCGCAACAACTAGTTTCGGTGACGTATTTTGCCTCTGCAATTGAGATAGAAACACAGTTCTGCTTCTTCGACGCCCAACTTATCAGTCTATCACTCAAAAATTGAAGGTGACCTGATGTGCTTTTCCGGTCTAACTGATTTCCACCAAAATCTGCATCATAATAAGCAATCAGTTTATAGTCAGAACTCTTATGATACCACAAACTTAAGTATGGAGTTCCTTTGATATAGCAAAATATGCGCTTGACTGCCAACAGATGCGATTCCTTTGGTTTGGCTTGAAATCTGGCACATAGGCAGATAGAGAACATTATATCCGGGCGACTTGCTGTGAGGTACATCAGTGATCCGATCATTCCTCGATATGTCTTGACGTTCACAACTTTTCCATCTGGGTCTAATCCAATTTTGGCACCGTGAGCCATCGGCGTACCAATTGAAGAAGATTTGTCCATCTTGAATTTCTTCAATATGTCAAACACGAACTTATACTGGTTGATAAAAATGCCAACTGGAAGTTGTTTCACTTGTAAGCCGAGGAAGAAATTAATTTCTCCCATCATGCTCATCTGAAACCTGGAGGTCATAAGATCAGAAAACCAAGTACATAATGATTGATTAGTCGCACCAAATATAATATCATCTACGTATATTTGTAATAAGCAGATATCCAAGTTAGAATGATAGATGAAAAGAGTGGTATCAATAGATCCTTTGGTAAACCCGGATTTGACCAAGAAGGATGACAATTCATCGTACCACGCCCTTGGTGCTTGTTTTAGGCCATACAGTGCTTTATCGAGAAAGTAGACATGATCTGGATGGTCTTTGTTAACAAACCCCTCTGGTTGAGAAACATAGACTTCTTCTTTCAATTTCCCATTCAGAAAAGCTGTCTTCACAGCCATCTGATATACTGTAAAGTTCCGATAAGCAGCGAAAGCCAGAAGCATACAGATAGCTTCTAATCGAGCGACCGACGTGAAAGTTTCATCGTAGTCAATTCCTTATTCTTTTCGATACCCCTTGGCTACCAATCTAGCTTTGTTACGAACAACGATACCATCTTTGTCTTTCTTGTACTTGAATATCCACTTTGTACCAATTATGCTCTTTCCTTTTGGCCGTGGTACAAGTCTCCAAACTTTTAGCGCGTCAAATTGATTGAGCTCCTCTTGCATTTCTATAATCCAATCCGGATCCTCCAACGCTTCAGAAACTTTTGTTGGTTCAATCTTACTTAGAAAGCAAGTGAAGAGACATTCGTTGGGAGTTGCCGTCTTGGAACGTGTAGACACACTTGCTTGAGGTTCACCAATAATTTGATGAATGGGATGATATCTTGTCCATTTGGTGGTGTGAGGGAGAGGATCAATAATATCTTGAACAACTTCTAGTTGTTGATAGTGAGATTCAGGAGCTTCTATGTCAGTTGAAGAAATAGATATTGTTTCAACTTGAGGAGGAGGTAGCTCAACAATATCTGGATCAGATTCTTGAACAGTTGGTTGAATAACATCATTTTGTGCTTCTTCCTGAACTGATTCTTCTTGAACAAATTGTTCTTGGATTGGCTCAGTTTCTGATTGTGCCTGATCAGGTTCAGTAATATTGTTTTGATTGACAGGAGGTACTGGAACAACATCAGTTTCAGAGATAGATGCAGCAGAATTTAGAGTAGATGTGATCACAGTTTCCTGATTCAAAACATTTGAAGCATTTTCAGAGTTAGATCTAGGCACATCATCATAAAAATTCTCAAACAGAAAATCATGATCAAAAAGATTATTCAAAGAAGTAGAAAGATCCTGATTTGTCGGTTGAAGTGAAGGTTCTGAACTGAGTTGTTCAGAAGCTGAATTCCCTGTAGGTACCGGTTCTAGATCTGATTGACCAGAAACCAAGTCGGCAGCTTCGTCACACCACCAAGCTCATATCACTTTTCTTGCAGAAGAAAGAAATATTCGATAAGCTGCAGAGTTAGATGAATAACCAAGAAAAATACCCTCATCTGCCTTTGGACTAAAGTTGTTGAGATTGTCTCTGTCATTCAGAACATAACACTTACACCCAAATGACTTAAAATATTTGACATTCGGTTTGATACCGTTCACAAGCTCATATGGTGTTTTGTTGAATCGGCGATGCAGAATTGATCTGTTCGGAGTATGACAAGCAGTTGAGACAACTTCAGCCCAATGAGACCATGGAAGACCAGAATAAGCAAGCATTGATCTGGAATCCTCGACAAGTGTTCTGCTTTCTTCGTTCAACAACCCCATTCTGTTGCGGTGTTCGGGCAACAGAGAACTGTTGTTGTATTCTTTGATCCTCGTAGAAAGCATGAAGGGTGTTGTTCTTGAATTCTATGCCATTGTCAGATCTGACAACTTTGACTACTTTTTGCTTGTTAGTCTGGATTGTTTTGATAAGGTTGATGAGAATGTCGGGAGTTTCATCTTTAGATTTGAGAAACTTAACCCATGTATATCGTGAGTAATCATCTACAACCACGAAGACATATCTTTTCTTTCCAATACTCTTTGTCTTCATCGGTCCGCATAAATCAACATGAAGTAGATCAAGAATGTCCGAAGTGCAGGGTTCAGGTTTTGGCTTATGAGGAGCTTTCTTCATCTTTCCTTTCTCACAATTTTGACAGAGGTGGTCTTTCTGAAAACGAAGTACTGGGAGACCTCTCACTGAATCCGTCTTGACAAGGCGATCCATGTATTTAAAGTTGAGATGAGCTAGTCGACGATGCCATATCCAACTTTCATGAACAGAGGCTTTAGAAAGCAAGCAGATATCTGATGGGATTTTGACCTTGGAAAGATCAATGGTATATAAATTGGATCTTCTTTTTCCTACCAGTAAATCCCTACCACTGTCATTCTTCACAGCTACTCGTTTAGATTTGAAGCTGATTTCAAGATCTTTATCGCAAAACTGCCCGATGCTGAATAAGTTGTGACCAAGGCCTTAGACGTAGCTGACTCTCTTGACAGTTATATTACCTTGAACAACATCACCATAACCTAGAATTGGAGCAGTCTCACAGTTTCCAAACTTAACACGACCGCAACATTTTTCTTTAAAATTGGAAAGTAGAGATTTATTGCCCATCATGTGTTCGGAACACCCCGAATCCAGATACCATAAATGACTAAGCTGCACATACAGAAACTACACAAATTTAGGTACCCATATGCTTATGGGTCCCTTCTTGTTAGATTTGTGTCTTTTATTTTCGAAAATTTATTTTTCAAACACTTATAAATGCAATCATCAATAGAGAAAAAAACAGAATCATCAGAATCAGAATTATAAGAAGAACATGAGACATTCTTTGCAATGTGAATCATTTGTTGAATGGATTATTTTGTGTTTTTATTACAAAAGGCAAATGTATCCGAATGACAAAGATTCTCTACACATTTATCTCCTAACAATTTAGACTATGTTGATTGTTGCTTAAACCTCCGATCTAAAACAGAAGAATCAGAAGAATTAGAATTTTCAGATAAGACATTATCCTGTTTCCTTGACTTCTTTGATCTTCTTATTTTACGCTTTGTTTTATAATACTGATCATTTAGCGTCAAAGAATCATCAACAATTGAAATAGAAGAAGAAATTTTATCTAAGAAATCATACTGAGCATTCGACATTGTAGAACTAGCCTTGGAGTGAGAATTTTCAAAAATGCACAAGTCAGGAGGAGGTTTGCGCGACCATTTGGTGGCACAAACTGAACTTTGCGCGATCAACGGCTGGTGGCGCAAATGCACACTGTTTTGAAGATTTTGAGTATTTTCCTTGGAATCGTTAGAAAATCCAGAAGTAAATTTGTCTTCAAAACTTGTTTTCATTAAAAAAGAAATAAACTGTTTTCTAAATCAGTTTGAAGACTTTGTTCTTCCAATTTATCTTCAAGATCAACTATCTTACCTTCTAACACTAATGGGGTAATGTATCTCTTAGAATCATAATACACCGGACATACATTTTCTTTATCAGTGTTATTTTCATATATATCAACAAATTCAGTTGGTAATGAAGATTTATTGGAAGAATTGATATTTAAAACATTTTTGGATTTTCTAGACTTCTTTGATTGGTCAGGAAAACACTTGGCATTTTCAGAAGTATAGACAAATGGCATTTCCATCCTCTTGTTTTTCATTCTTTTCTCATTTTCATCTTCTGAAATTTGTTTTTCACTTGTCCAAAAGAATTTAAACTGAGGTGCATATCTTGCAAGACCTAGATGATCATATTCATATAAAGTAGGAACTTCTATTGTAGCAAAATTAAAAAAATGCGGATTTTCAAAACCGAGTCCCCACTTTTCCTTTATAGATTCATCACTCCTTGGTTTATTCATATAAATGGTTTGCTCAATTTGTTCTCTCTTATATCATTTTCCTTCTAAAACAATTATTTCATCAGAAAGATTTTGATTTAAAGTGGTCAGTTCAGTAAAAGAATCACGATAAGTCTGATTTGAATTTTCTAATTCACCCAACTGGTTTTGAAATTTCTCTTTTGTATCTATTAAAATAGATTTTTAATCTTTCAGCGAATTTTGCAGTTTTTCAATCAAAACAGACTTTTCTTGATTATCAAGCTTTTCAGATGTGAACTTTGAACGTAAATCATGTAAAGCGTTGATAATAACGTTCATTTGAGATGAAATGAAATTATACTCAAACTCAGAAATTACCTCAGATTCATCTGTTGAAGTATCCTCTTCTTCATCATCGCTCTTATCGTACCCAATGAAACACATGGCAGCTGTTTCCTCATTCTCAGCCTCGTTATTAGAATGGTCAAGCCAATACTCTTGCTCAGCAAGAAGAATAGTTCCATTTTCTCTCTTCTCTGCCAGTTCCAACTTCTTTCTGTAGAACGCAGAATCTTTGACCACCTTCACACGATACTCCTTAGCAATGTGTTCCGGTTTTCCACAGTTAAAGCAGTTCATTACTTTCTTTTCCTCCTTTTTCGGCTCAGCCACTTTAACCGGTTCATATTTGGGACATATGGCTTTGAGGGAGCTCCGGGTTCCACTTTCTTTGATCCGGATGTGAAGCGACGGTTGTTTGAACCTGATCTGTGTTGGAACCTTTTCTGATAATGTTGAGTGAGGAGAATCATAGCCTTTTCCAAAGCTTCACCATCATCTTTAGTTGAACCATCATATGCATTTTCTGTCAATGCTTGTTCAACCAGTTGACTAGCAAGTAAAGCAATCGGATCTACAGTCTTTGGCTTATTCTTCGTATCCATCTTAGCTTTCTTGTCCAGTACCATGTTCTCATCAGTCATCAAGATTTCATACTGTTCTTGAATTGGCATTATTGAAATTCTGACATCATTCCTCATCCTATTACATGATTTGCTCCATTCTGGTTGAAGAGCATTCAGAAACTTCAGATTTGCTTCTAACTCAGTCTTTGTCACCTTTATCTTGTACAGATCATTGATCACTGCCCAAAACCTATCAAACACGCTTTTCAGACTTTCTCCATCCTTAGCTTTGAATTCCTCAAAGTTGTTCATATATCTAGTCTGACGGAGTTGAGTAGCCACAGCTGATCCAAGCATTATCTTTTCTAATTGAGTCCACATAAGCATAGGATTCTGCTTGAAACAATTAATTCGGTTGTAGATGGAGTTTGGCAGTGTGATAATCAGATTTGACTTTGCTTGACTATCAGCTTGATATCTCAAAAGCTCATCAGCATCATATTTACTTATCAGCTTCTCAGCCCTCGTTGCTGGTATGTTCCCAATTGCAGGAATGTCCTTCATTGGCTTTACCATTGGATCTTCAGTCAGAGATTTCATCATGTTGTCACCATTTGGTTGTATTTCTATGAAGTTGATGAATATGTCCTGCCATTGCTGAAACTCATTCTCATTAATCAGTACCGGGGGGCGAGTATCGGATCCCAACGACATCATCAGATCATTCTTGTAGAACTGAGCTTGTAGAGACATCTTGAAAAATTCAGAAAGTCAAAAAATTGCTAAGTCTGAACACTTGAAGACTGGCGCAAAAAGAAGGTTTGCGTGAATAGAGAGTGACACAAACACAGATTTGCGTGACCAGTGGAAGACGCAAAGAGAGCTTTGCGTGAGGTGTTGAAGACGCAAACCAAGATTTTCGTGACCAGTTGAAGACGCAAACTGAACATTGCATGATACGAAGAAGATGCAAACTGGAGTTCTCGCGAATAGAAGAAGACGCAAAGTAGCTTTGCGTGATAGACTGATGAAGAGAACTTGCAATAAGCATGATACACTGGAGAGGCAAAGTTAACTTTGCGTGAATAACCCAATGCGAAAAGTTGAACTTCTCGAGATGAAAACCTGAAATACACTAGCGCAAAGATTAGAACAACAATGAACTAGCACAAACTAGTACGAACTCGCACAAACGTATATGAACTCGCGCAAACTATATATCTAGCGCAAACCGCTGAAAAACAAGAAAATCATGCAAAATTCGATTATAGCCATGAAATTAATGCAACAAATTCACACAGAATTGAACGAAAACAAGTTTCTATCACTTTTCAATCAATAAAATCGATTAAAAACCATGAAATCAAAAATTCAAGAATGTAACAGTACGTGAAAAATGGTTTTTCAGAAAATCACTAAATCTCAAAATCAATGATCAAAACCAGTTTTTCGTGCAAAATAATGTGAAACAACAATGTTCTCCTATCAAAATCGAGTCCAATGAACCAAAATGCAACACAATTCGTCCTAAAAACAATCTGAATTTGATGAAAAAGCAAACAACGAGATTTTCTTGAAAAAATGAAGAAAATCGATCAAATTTTCTGCTTTAATCCACAAATTCTGAAACAATAACGAATTCTCTCAGTCCTCTCAGATTCAGATTAGCTCTGATACCAATTGAAAGTTCAAGAATCTCCTAAATCGTAGAGAGGGAAAGTAGAGAGAGAGAGAAGGAGCTCCAAATGTAAACTGTATATTCAATATGATCTCAAAAGTTACAAAACAAAGGCTACAAGGGGACTTAAATACCCCTAGCCTTAACAATACAGATAAGCACTCTAAACACAGATAAGACTGAGGAGAATAAATACAATGATTACTACAAAATCAGTCTTAACAGATAGGACTTTGAGCACACTTTCAAAGCAGATATGGAGGGTGAAGCGGACATCGGATGAATCTCAGACTGATGAGGATAGATATGTAGACAAACTCTATAAAAGTGATTCATTTGCTTCTTGTAATTAAATTTGAAAATACTCAATAAAGCAAATGATTCAAATTTCAAAAGATGTCTCATATTCTTCTTCTGATTCTAGTTCAGATGATTATGCTTTTTCTTCTTCTGATTCTTATGTTCATCATTCTGATAATGTTTCTCGTGCTTTCAATGTTAAATCTAACAAATATATCCCCAAAAGAACTGCAACTAACTTTTATGGACCCAAATACAAGTGGGTTCCAAAACCAAAGATTATTTCTGAGTTGTAGGCACCTAATGTCAAGGGGGAGTAAGAGAAAATTGGCTTCTAAGTACATCAGCTTAGAACTCGTACTTCAATGGACTTCGACTTCTAAACATGTTAGTTTAGGACTCGTTCTTCAAAGATTTTAGCTTCTGCTTAATGAGAAACTGTAAGTACATCTACTTTATTCTGCTGCATTTATCCCTGATAATGATGTTATTTCAGTTTTCTCATGTGTTTTTCAAAGAATTTGAGCAAATTCATGCAAAACCTGAATTTGTACAACCCAATTTTTTTTCATATGAGACACAAATATTACACATTTTGTGAAAGAAGGTTTTATTGAATTTTATTTTGTTCCAACTAAATATCAATTTTCCGAATTCATTACATTTGTCTTAAATGAAAATTTTTCAAACTTGGCTTATTGAATTTAAAAATTTTAATCTTTATAAATTTTATTCTATAAAGAAAAAGTTTTATAGTTTTTCTTTCTTTTGAATAAAATGTGTGTCTAAGATAAATTTTCAAGTTGCTTTGTTAATATTAAAGTTTTATATGTTCAACTTTCAAGTCTTTTAAATGTCGAAAAGTCAGCAACATGTTTGAAACTTTTGTTTTTATTTTAAAGATATGTGATTCGAAATATTTATAGTTTACAATGCTTGGAAATCCTAAAAAGTCAGAATTATGGATTTTAATGAAAATATGGGCTAAGCACTTACATGTAAAACTGGGTGATTGAGATGAATTATATATATAAAATACAGAAATCTCTAAATTTAAAAGTTTGTACATGTGACCTTTCTGCTTTGGGAAAGTAAGTTCCGTGGGATGCTTGTCATCTGGTCCCCTAAGGTCAATTGATCTGGGAGTGATCGAGGCCTAATCCTTCTATAGAACCAGATCGAATGTCATGTTCTACTGGTATGAATGGGTTTAGGATATGTCGATGTAGCCTTTCTGATCTGGGAGAGTAAGTTCCAAGGGGTGCCTGACACCTAGTCCCCTAAGGCCAATTGGTCTGGGAGCGGCTGGCCCTGATCCTGCAATAGGGTCAGATAGAAAGTTACGGTTACGGCATGTTCTTTATTTACCAAACTTTTTGATTAAAAAGATGCCAAAATGCACAAGCTTAAAACATGCCAAAGAGCACACTCATGTGAAGATGCCAATGTGCACAATGCTAAAAGATGCCAATGAGCACACATCTCATGATACTTGGTGATATGTTTGAGTTGTGATAAACCTATAAATTTGTGAAAATCTTAAATTTTGATGGCTTAGTGTGTGTACATGCAAAGTTCTCTATTATATTTTTATAATTGCATTTTCTTGAAGCTAATCGAAGTTCGCATGTGAGCACACTGAATAGATTGATGAAAGTTTTTGAAACTGAACATGTTTTAACTTGTTATGCAATGAAACTTGTATCTGTATCCAACAACATATATTTGACTTCATTTGATGGATAAATCTGTGATGTTTTACTGAGTAGAATTTAATTTGTTTAGTGTTTAAAATTTTTATATGTTTAGTTGTTTCAAAATACATATTCAGTATATTTTTCTTTCTACTTTGATGTTTCAATTCTTGTGTTCTCATATAGATTTGCAAATGGGTTTGTGCATTTTTCAAAGGGGGGTGAAAAAGGAAATTTTTTCTAAAAGATCATATCTGTTTTCGAGGGGGAGTATCTGATTCTTTATACGAATGCTAACTTGAATTGTCATATTTAGTGCATTTGTGTAGTGGGAGTCATAGAGCTTAATAGGTGAAATTTTTCATATAAAAATTCATATTTGCGCCAACAGTTGGTAGACCAAAACTTAGATTTGCGCCAATAGATTCTAGCGCAAAACAAGCTTTGCGCATCCTTCAGCTAGCGCAAAACTAACTTTAGGCTTTCTTCTGCTTGCGTAAAACTAAGTTTGCGCCACCAACAGTTAGCGCAAACCTTCCCTTTTCTTTCTTTAATCTGATTTTGCAGATCTTAAGTTGTCTCGTCTCCAACATTTGCATGACCAAGTTGATCCAGATCATCAAGGTCATGAGGGGGAGAAGTTAAGGAAAAGTTAAAGAGACAAAGAGTTCAAACGTTTATCTGCTGATCAAGATTCGCTCAAGATTCCATATTTTCTCAGCTACTTATTCTTTTGTTGTTCAAGCTCCGACCATTACAGCTTATTCAAGTACATTTGAAATAGATGTGTCGTCTAGAGCACAAGCTGATGAACCAATTGTTCTTTCAAGTTTATTGCATACTAGTCCAGTCTTGTCAAGACAGCAAAGGCAACTGAGACTGAATGATGCTGAGAAGAATTTTTTTTTTAGTCTGAAAGAAGCTTCTTCGATAAGTCGCTTAGATGGTCTGTGCTGATTTAGAAGATGAATAATGAAGACCATAGTGCCAATGATTACTAAGGGGGAGATTGTTAAGTCTGATTTTATACTAATCATTGTATTTATAGCCTTGGTCTAAATACTGTGTTTAGAGTGTTATATCTGTGTTGTATTAGCCAAGGGTATTTATGTCCCTTGTGGCTTTGTGTTGTGTAAGGAACTCACGCATTACTCAATACAATTTTGTTCTTGTGCTTTCAATCTTTTTCTCTCTACTTTCTCTCTCTAGAGATTTAGTGATTTTGAGATTATCAGAAAGTTTGAAGGATCAAGTCATTGTCAACAAAATCATCAACATCAAACACGAATAAGCCATCGCTGCTTTAAAAGCAGAAAAGGCAACTGTTGAAGGATGGTGCAAATCCTCAACAAAGATCACTAAGATTATAAGTGCTCAGATTCCTGCCTGTGATAGAACTGGTCTTGGTTTCTGGAAACAACAGGATGAACCTAAAGGAAACATTTCCATGCTTATGTTTGGAATGTTTGTGTTTTCTATCCCTGACACCTCTTATGCTCAGTGCTCTTCTTCTTCCTCCAATCACATCCCTAAGGAAATATCTAAAGGCTCTAAGCCTAGAGATAAAGAAAAAATCCATTTCCAAACCTTAGAAGGCAACCAAGAAAGCAAAGATGAAAGTTCCTTCTAAACCTTCAGTAAATCGATCTTCTAGCTCTGTGAAAGAAATCTTTGATATGTGTCCTCCAATGCTGAAGATTGATCTTAAGCCTAAGAAATCTGAAGAATTGAAAGTTCCTCACATATCTCATGCTAAAGGCATTCTTGGAGCTGGCCCTGCTCACCTCAAATTTCTCTAAACATACTACTCATGGTCCTAAAACCACCTTCAAATATAGAAAATGCTATCACTGTAGATTTACAGACCATATTGCTAGTAAATGTCCAACTACCACAAAAGCTGATAAAACAACTAAAGTGAAGATGAATGCCTCCAAGGCTGAGAAGATCACCAAAATTGAGAAATCGACCAAGGTGAAAAATACCACTAAGGTTAAGAAATTAACAAAAGTGAAGGTTACCACTGAAGCTGAATCTTCATTTGCTGTGAAGATTGTTGAACCTTCCATCCCCACTAACCCTAAAGCACCCATTGAAAAGTAGGTACCAAACAAAGCTTAATCTTCCTTATGTTTGCAGAGATCAAAGGGCATCTGGTATCTTGATAGTGGATGCTCTCGTCACATGACAGGACAAAAAGACCTTCTAACTGAATACAAGGAAGAGAAAGGTCCCTCAGTGACCTTTGGTGGAAATGAAAAAGGATATACCTAAGGGTTTGGTGTCCTCAGCAATGGGACAACTACTTTCAGAAGAGTCGTGTACGTAGACGGACTGAAGCACAATCTTCTAAGCATCAGTCAGGTATGTGACAAAGACTATGAAGTTCACTTTACTAAGAAAGCATGTTCAGTGGTAAATAAGAATGGAAAAATTGCTCTCAGTGGTTATCGTAAGGAAAATGTCTATGTAATAGATATGGACACTACTACCACTGAAAACGTATGTTTTCTTTCTAAAGCCTTTTCTGATGTCAACTAGCTATGGCATAATGTTAAGTATGATTTTATAGTAATCATTGTATTTATAGGCTTCGTCTTATACTGTGTTTAGTGTCTCAAACTGTGTTGTATAAGCCAAGGGTATTTAAGTCCCTTTGGGGCTTTGGTTGTTGTAAGACATTCACGTACATATCAATACATCTCTTACTTTCCACTTACTCTTTATGTCTCTTTACTTTCTCTCTCTAAGATTTAGAGGATTCTTGGATTATCAATTGGTATCAGAGCCAATCTAAATCTGAGAGAATTGAGAGATTTGATTTTTGTACATGAATTTGTGCATTAATCTGAATGTTTGATCGATTTTCTTGAATTTTTTCAAGAAAATCACGTTTTTGGATTTTTTTTCATCAAATTTGGACGTGTTTTTGATCAAATTTCGTTGTAAATTGGTTTGTTGGATCCGTTTTTAATATTAAAAATCTTTTGATTCACATCGATTTGCAAGAAAATCAAGTTTTAACTGTCAGTTTTGAAGTTTTCTCGATTTTATGGTTTTTGATCGAAATTGTTTGTTGAAAAGTATTAGAATCTGTAAAAAGCTTTATCAAATTCATGGCTATAATCGATTTTGGTGATTTTTATTGATTTTCAGGAGGTTTACGCGAGATCATAACTTTGTGCGAGTTCATCCTAGTTTGCTCCAGTTCGTCTTACTGAGTTTAGAGTTCATCGAGCAAAGTCTAGGTTTGCGTCTCATTAGTCTAACGCAAAGCAAAGTCTGCGTTTTCTAAGTCTCACGCAAATCAAGAAATGAGTGGTTCTCATCTTCATTTTCACGAAAAGTTCAGCTTTTCGCCTTGGGTATTTCTTCCATCACGCAAAGATTGGTTTGCGCCTTCAGCATCTCACGCAAAGTCTGCTTTGCGCCACATTCATTAAACGCAAAGTTAGGTTTGCGTCATTAAAGCGTCACGCAAATCTCGTTTGCGTCTTTCTCTTTTCACGTAAATCTTCGTTTGCGTCTCCAGGTACTCTTGCGAATCTTCATTTGCGCCTTCTGTCTTTCACGCAAACCTCAAGTTTGCGCCAGCTCAGTCAAGACTTAGAATTTTTTCTGGATTTCTGAAATATGGATTCTACAAAGTTTGCTTATCAAGCTCAATTCTACAAGAATGATCTCATGATGTCATTAGGCACAGAAAATCGTCCTCCAGTTCTGATAGATGAAAATGAATTTACTCAGTGGAAAGATAGATTTCTGAATTTTATAGTGCATCAAAAGAATGGAAATGACATGATGAACATTCTATCTGAAGGACCGTTTGAAAAACCCAAGTTGGCTTCTGGATTATATAAGCCTACCAAAGAATATACACCTGATGAGTTATCACAATATCAAGTTGATCGTGATATCAAGGCAAATCTGATGCTAGCTTTGGCAAACTCTATCTACAACAGGATTGATTGTTTCAAAAATCATCCTAATCTTATGTGGCAACAGCTAGAAAAGATTATGCTTGGTTCTTCAGTTGCTACTCAACTCCGACATACTCGTTACATGAACAACTTTGAAGAATTCAAAGCTAAGGATGGGGAGCCAGTGAAAACTGTATATGACAAATTTTGTGCCGTGATTAATGATCTGAGGAAAATTAAAGTGGAAAAGACTGAGCTTGAAACAAATCTGAAATTCCATAATGCACTTCAACCTGAATGGAACAAATCTTGCCATCGCTTGAGGAATGATGTCAGAATATCTTCCATGCAAATTCAAGAAATGTTTGAGATCTTGCTGACAGATGAGTTCATAGTCATAGAGAAGAAGGCCAAACTGGATAAGAAGAACAAGAAATCAGTGGACCCGGTTGCTCTCCTCACGAAACAACTGGCAGAACGAGCATTGTCTGATAATGCTTATAACAGGACCACTGATGATAATGGCGAGGCGCTAGAGAAAGCTATGATCCTTCTATCATAACATTATCAGAAAAAGTTCCAACCACGGTCGGGTTCCAACACTCCTCACTTCACTTCTGGGTCCAAGAATGCTCAAGTGCCCGAGGCAAAGAAACCTACTGCATGTTACAACTGTGGTAAGCCGGGTCATTTTTCAAAGGAGTGTCGAGTGATGAAGGTTCGGGATTTGGCATACTA
The DNA here is from genome assembly GCA_954870635.1 of Arctium minus. Taxonomy (NCBI): domain Eukaryota; kingdom Viridiplantae; phylum Streptophyta; class Magnoliopsida; order Asterales; family Asteraceae; genus Arctium; species Arctium minus. The sequence goes on along the minus strand of OX941080.1, from coordinate 76,386,409 downwards.
TCGTAAGAAACTGGAACTAGCCGAGAAAAGAGAGAACGGAACAACTTTGCTTGTAGAAGAGGAATTTTAGCTGGATCACTCCGATGATGAAGCAAACAATGTGGACATTGCTCAAATGTGCTTAATCGGAGATGATAAATCTGATGATGATATTGATTCTGATACTGATGAAGATAAGGTAATCTCTGAGTTTGATTACAATTTTATTTCTTCACAGTTGAATATTATGATTAATGCTTTACATGATTTACGCTTGAATCTCTTATCTGAAAAGAATTTAAGTTCTGAAAAATCAGAGTTGATTGATAAATTACAAATTTCTTTGAAAGATGAAAAATATATTCTGCTTCATACAAAAGACATCTTTCAAAAGAAAATTGATGATTTAGAAAAATCAAATAAGATTTATCTTGAGTCTTTGACTGAAATGACCAAATTAAAAGATTATTTTTTAGATAAAATAACTGAGTTAGAAGAAAAATTATATCGACGGAATCAATCTGAGCAAACTATTTATTTGAACAAACCAAGGAGTTATGAGTCTATAAAAGAAAAATGGGGACTTGGTTTTGAAAATCCTCATTGTGTAAACAATGCAATTGAAAATCGCCAACTTTATATAAATACGATTATTTAACTCTTGCTCAATATGCTCCTCAATTTAAAATTGATTGGATAAATGAAAAGCAAATGTTAGAAATCGAAAATCAGAAAAGGATGAATAATAAGAAAAAGGAAATTTATTTTGTTTATACGAGCGAAAATGCTAAATATTTTCCTGAAAAATTAAGAAAATGTCGAAAAAGTTTAAATGAAATATCTCCTATTAAATCTTCAGTATCTGATGATTATTTTGACATTTGTCATACTAACACTAATAAAGAAAATATATCTCCAGTATCGTATGATTCTACGAGATATATTTCTCCGTTAGTGCTAGAAAGCAAAATTATTGATCTTGAAGATAAAATAGAAGATCATATTTTTCAAAGAAAAATTGAAACATATGTAATTTTTTCGTTCTTAACTTCAAGTTTTGAAGAAAGTTTATTTTTTCAAAAACAAGATTCTATTTCAGGCCTTTCTTCTGATTTTCAAGAAAATAAAAAGGAATTTCTAAAATCTGAAAACCTTTCTCTAAATTTTTCTGACTCCGAGGTTAGTTCAGATGTATTGATTGATCAGATTGGTTGCTTAGGTAAAATTGTTTCTTCTCATTCTGATATTAAATCGAATATTCTTGATAAATCTTTTACGCTCAATGATGATTATTATAAACCAAAGCGTAAAAGAAGAAGGTCAAAGAAGTCGAAGAAACAAGATAATGTCATTTCTGACAGTTCTAATTCTTCCAATTCAATTCTTTCAGATAGGACTTTGAGCAAGTCAAAGAAGCAGATTTGGAGAGCGAAGCGGATATCGGATGAATCTCAGACTGATGGGGATATATATGTAGACAAACATTATAAAAGTAATTCATTTGCTTCTTGTAATAAAATATTCAAATATTCAATAAAGCAAATGATTCGAATTTCAAAAGATGTCTCATATTCTTCCTCTAATTCTAGTTCAGATGATTATGCTTTGTATTCATCTGGTGACTGTGCTTATTTTTCTGATAATCTTTCTCGTGCTTTAACTGTCAAATCTTATAAATATTTCCCCATAAGAACTGCAACTAACTTTCATAGGCCCAAATACAAGTGGGTACCAAAATCTCAGATTGATTGTAAGTTGCAGGCACCACATGTCAAGGGGGAGTAAGAGAAATATTGGCTTCTGAATACTTCAGCTCAGAACCCGTACTTCCATGATGACTTCTAGACATGTCAGTCTACGACTCGTTCTTCAATGCTTTAAGCTTCTGACTAATGAGAAACTGTGAGTACATCTACTTAATTTCTGCTGCATTTATATCTAATAATGATGTTGTTCCAGTTTTCTCAAATGTTTTTAAAGAATCTGAGCAATCTTATTAAAACCATGATTTTGTTCAGCCCAAATTTTTTCAAAAGAGACACATTTTTTTTACATTATGTGGAAGATAATATTATTGAATTATATTTTGTTTCAACTGAATATAAACTTGCCGATCAAATGTTTCTATTTTCAAATCTCGGCATGTTGATTTTTAAAAGTTTAAGCCTTTCAAAATTTTATTCTATAAAGTAAAAGTTTTACAATTTTCTTTCTTTTGAATAAAATGTGTGTCTAGGATAAATTTTCAAGTTGCTTTGTTTATATTTAATTTTTATATGTTTAAATTTCAAGTCTAACAAAAGTCAAAAAGTTAGCAACATGTTTGTAGCTTTTGATATTGCTTTAAAGTTGTGTGATTCGGAATATTTATAGTTTACAAAGTTTAGAAAACCTAAAAAGTCAGAATTTTGGATCGTAATGAAAATATGGGCTAAGCACTAAGATGTAAAACTGGGTGTTTGAGATGAATATTAAATTCTTATAAATCATAAATCTCTAAGTTTAAAAGTTTGTACCTGTGACCTTTCTGCTTTGGGAAAGTAAGTTTTGTTGGATGCTTGTCATCTGGTCCCCTAAAGTCATTTGATCTGGGAGTGATCGAACCCAAATCCTTCTATAGAATCAGATAGAAAGTCATGTTCTACTGGTATGAATAGGTTTAGGATATGTCGATGTAGCCTTTCTGATCTAGGAAAGTAAGTTCCAAGGGGTGCTTGACACCTAGTCCCCTAAGGCCAATTGGTCTGGGAGTGGCAGACCCAAATCCTGTAATAGGGTTAGATAGAAAGTTACGTTTACGGCATGTTCTTTACTTATCGAACTTTTTGATTAAAAAGATGCCAAAGTGCACACGTTTAAAAGATGCCAAAGAGCACACTCATGTAAAGATACCATAGAGCACAATGATAAAAGATGCAAATGAGCACAAATCTCATGATACTTGGTGATATTTCTGAGTTGCAATGAACCTGTAAATTTGTGAAAGTCTTAATTTCTGATGGCTTAGTGTGATTATTTGCAAAGTTTTCTATTATATTTTTAGAATTGCATTTTCTTGAAGATAATCAAAGTTCGCATGAGAGCACACTGAATAGATTGATAAACACTTTTGAAACTGAACATGTCTTAACTTGATATGCAATAAAACTTGTTTCTGTATCCAAACACATACATTTGATTTCATCTGATGGATTTTATTGTGATATTTTACTACATAGAATTTTATTTGTTTATGTTTAAAATTTTATATATTTAGTCGTTTCAAAATACATATTCAGTATATTTTTTCTTTCTACATTGATGTTTCAATTCTTGTGTTCTCATATCTTTTTTAAAAGGGTTTGTTCATTATTCAAGGGGGAGAGAATAAGGAGAAATTTCTGAAAAGATAATATCTGTTTTCGAGGGGGAGTATCTGATTTTCTATACAAATGCTAACTTGAATTGTCATATTTTAGTGCATTTGTGTAGGGGGAGTCAAATAGCTTATCAAGTAAAATTTTCTGAGTTTAAATCAGCTTTGCGCCAAAAGTTGGTAGCGCAAACCTCACTTTGCGCCACCTTCGTCTTGCGCAAATTAAACTTTGCGCCACCAATGTGTAGCGCAAATCTTCCCTCTTTCTCTTTTACTCTGATTTTGCAGATCTTAAACTGTCTCGTCTCCAACATTTGCATGACCAAGTTGATCCAGATCATCAAGGTCATGAGGGGGAGAAGTTAAGGAGAAGTTAAACAGACAAAGAGCTCAAAAGTTTATCTGTTGATCAAGATTTGCTCAAGATTCTATTTTTCTCAGTCATACTAGTCTTTTGTTGTTCCAGCTCCGATCACCACAGTTCATTCAAGTTTATTTGAAAGAAGTGAATCGTCTAGAGCACAAGCTGATGAACCGATTGTTCTTTCAAGCTAATTACAAACAGGTCCAGTCTTGTTAACACAGCAAAAGCAATTGAGCCTGAAAGATGCTGAGAAGAATTTTTTTGAAGTCAAGAAGCTTCTTCACAAAGTCGCTTAGATGGTCCATGCTGAATTAGAAGATGAATTTTGAAGACTACAGCGCCAATGATTACTAAGGGGGAGATTGTTAAGTCTGATTTTATAGTAACCATTGTATTTATAGGCTTGGTCTTATACTGTGTTTAGTGTCTCATACTGTGTTGTATAAGCCAAGGGTATTTAAGTCCCTTTGGGGCTTTGGTTATTGTAAGACATTCACGCACATATCAATACATCTGTTACTTTGCACTTACTCTTTCTCTCTATCTACTTTCTCTCTCTAAGATTTAGAGGATTCTTGGATTATCACATAAAAGGATTTCTCATATAAACTTCAAAACCCTAAATTCTCTCTCATCTAAGGAACTGGTTTCTAGTCTTCCTCGGCACTCATATGCTAAAGAATCTCTATGTTCAGCATGTGAAAAAGAAAAACAGTCGAAGTCTAGTTTTAAATCGAAACAAGTTTCCTCAGTGACAAGTCCTATTCAACTCTTGCATATGGATTTGTTTGGACTTGTCAATATCCAATCCATAGCTGGAAAGAAATATACACTTGTCATGGTAGATAAATACTCTCGCTACACCTGGGTTATCTTTCTTCGCTGCAAAAGTGATACTCCAGAAGAACTAATATCTGTTGTTAAAAAGATGGAAGTGCTGAATAATCTTACTGTTCGTTCAATAAAAAGTGATCATGGAACTGAATTCAAAAACAGTTCTCTGAAAAATTTCTTTAGAACAAGGGAATTTATCACAACTTTTCCTCTGTAAAAACGCTTCAGCAGAACGGAGTCGCTGAAAGAAGAAACAGAACAATCATTGAAGCTGCCAGATCAATGCTCAACGATTCTCAACTTCCCACTCAATTTTGGGCTGAAGCTGTTAACACTGCATGCTTCACTCAAAACAGACCGCTGATAGTAAAGCAGTTTGGAAAGACAACTTATGAACTATTTCATGGAAGAAAACCCTCTACAGATTCTTTTGGAAAGTTCGTTCCAAAAGCTGATGATGGAATATTTCTTGGATATTCCTCCATCTCCAAAGCATACAAAGTTTTCAATAAGTGATGGCAAACTGTAGAAGAAACAACTCATGTCACCTTTTACGAAACCCGTTCAGCGAACTCTAAACCCATCGCTGAAAATGAAGAACTAAATGCTTGGATGTTTATTCATAACAAAGAAACAAAACCTTTCTTCTCAAACCATCATCACACAAATCATCCAACTGCTGATGTTGATCCAACCATTATCCCACCTAATGTTGAATCCACCTCTTGGGTTTCAGCTGAGCCTCTAAATACACTCCCTCCATCAGATCTTCCCTCGTCTGAAAACCTCTCAGAAAACAATGGATTGTCTGACTCTCAACAATTAATTGCTGATGAACCTCAAACTTCTTCATGCTCATGCTCAGCGATGGATAAAAGATCACCCCATAGATCAAATTCTTGGTGATCCCGATGCAGGTATTCAGACTTGACGAAGTTCAGGTAATATCTGTCTCTTTGTCAACTTTATTTGTTTTATAGAGCCAAAGAAGACTGATGATGCCATCAGAGATCCAAAATGGGTTAGCGCTATGCAAGAAGAGCTGACTGAGTTTACTCGAAACAAAGTTTGGAATATCGTTATTAGACCATCTGATAAAACTATTATAGGCATCAAATGGGTGTTTAGAAACAAGTTAGATGAACATGGAACTGTAACCCGCAACAAGGCTAGACTTGTTGCTCAGAGATACAGACAAGAGGAAGGCATAGACTATGATGAAACCTTTGCCCCTGTGGCTAGACTCGAAGCAATTCGACTCTTCTTAGCTTATACAGTTTACAAAGACTTCATTGTATATCAAATGGATGTAAAATCAGCGTTCCTAAATGGAAAGCTGAATGAAGAAGTCTATGTAGAACAACCCCCAGGGTTCTTTGACCCTAAGCATCCAAATTATGTATATAAGTCGGATAAGGTTCTTTATGGTCTAAACCAAGCCCCTCGAGTTTGGTATGACTGTTAAAGTACATATTTATTGGATTCAAGATCATAATTATCTGAAGATAGAAGACTGAGTTAAAGCTGATAAAGTCGTCTCAACAAATAGTCTAGGGTTCTTTTTGTAATAATTAGTCAAAAGTATGTTTCCGTATTTTGTTTATTAGTATTTAGTTATTAGTTTGTTTTGTTTTTGGGCCAAACCTTGTCAAGCCCATTAGGCTTAGTTAGCCTAAGTATAAATTAGTTATGTTTAGGTTAATTAGGTTAAGCAAGCTTAATTGAGAAATTAATATTGAGAGAGGTTGCTGTGGTGGTGCGCCGTGAACAAAAGCAGAGAGAGAGATTTCGATTTCTGGTCAAGAACAATTGTAATCGTTTGATTAATCAATACCAAGTTTGCATTATAGTATTGTTTATTGACTTACTTGATTGAATGATTACTCACTGGGATACACAATTGGTATAAGAGCTAGTACAGATTGAATTGAATATTTTTTTTTGTTCTGTTATCTGTCAAAGATTCAATTTTTTTTTGCATTGTGTGATTGTTAATCGAGTATTTTTTATTGCTTAGTGATCGGTTTGCTTATTATCTCATTTGGGTAATGTTTGATTTGAGTATTGAATTGAATTTGATTGCTTATTTGGATCTGTTTGGTCGTCATGAGCACAACACTGTCTAATTCTTTGAGTTTTCATAGAGTGGTTATTAGTGAAATTAATTGGTAGCAATCAGTTCTAATCGTTTAATCGATCGTTTTCGCAAAGTTTGGTTGTTCAATTTTGAGTATTTATTAGTTTCTGGGTTGATTTCTGTGTTTATGGGTCGATAAGTTTCAAGAACATATCGGTCTAAGCTTATATCGGTCGAACAATATCGATCGAACTTTATCGGTCGACCACACCTTATCGGTCGACCGGTACACACACAGTCCACCCCGGTCTAAGAGCATATCGGTCTTTGTGTTTTATCGGTCGACCGCATTCTATCGGTCTTTCTTACCGGTCGAAGACCAAGTCCGGTAGAAGACCATTACCGGTCAAAGACCTCTCTCGGTCTAAGTGTATATCGGTCTATTTGAATACCGGTCTAAAGAAGTTTACCGGTCGAAGACCTCTATCGGTCTAAGCTAATACCGGTTCATACAATTTATCGGTCGAATATCTCTTATATTGGTCTAGCAAAGTACCGGTCTTTTCATCTTACCGGTCGTTGCAATTCCCCGGTCGAACAAGTATACCGGTCGAGCACTCCACTGTTTGCGCCAATCACTGTTCCTATCTTAGAATTTTTTTCTGAGAATATTTCAAAACTGTAATATGGCTTTTAATAAGGACCCCCGTGCTAAGTCTGCCTAGGGGGACAAAATTTCTTGTGTGATCAAATTTTATCTGGACTAACGATCAGTTCAAGTTTCTTATCAGTTTTGTGAAATCGTATCAGTAAGAATGTCATCTCGGGAAGCTCTTGCTATTGGAACCGATGTTAAGCCGCCAGTACTCTTCAAGGGGGAGTACGAGCAGTGGAAGGACAGATTCTTGGACTTCATCGATCAACATGATTTGGGAGATTATATCAGAAAATCTCTGAAAGAAGGAATCATGACACCTCCGACCAAGGTTCTCACTGTAGCTGGAGAAAATGGTGAAGAAGAAGAGACAGAGTATAAATTACCGATTGGTGAATATTCTGAAGATCAGCTGAAGAGACACAAGGGTGACAAGATGGCAAGATCATTTATTCTCCAAGGCATACCAAATGAAATATACATCAAGATTGATAGCTACAATGCTACCGGCAAGCAAATGTGGGATCAATTGGAGAAGATGATGATTGGATCAAAAGTCGGCAACCAGCTTAAAGTTTCCAACTACTTGAATAATTATGAAGAATTCAAAGGCAAAGCTGGAGAATCACTCGAAGCCACTTATGACAGATTTGTCACATTGCTGAATGAGCTCAGCAAGAACAAGATCAACAAATCTCAAGTTGAGCTGAATGTGAAATTTCTCAGCAACCTTCAGCCAGAGTGGAAGAGATTCAACAGACAGATGAGGCAGTTGAAAGATCTGAACGACATTCCACTTCATGAAGTTTATGAAATCCTCAAACAGAATGAGGAAGAGGTGGATGAAATCAAGGTTGAGATGAAGAAGGCTGACAAAGAAGTTGCTGATCCAGTTGCTCTTGTGGTCAAGAAAAAGTCCAAGAAGAAGAAGGTGATAGAATCTGAATCTGAAGAAGCTGATAGTGAGGCAAAGTCTGACACTGACGATTGTGAACAACTGAAGGAAGCCATGCTAATGTTAACCAAGGATTTCCAAAAGAAGTTCTATAAAAAGCCAAACTCCAACAGTCAGAGGTACTCGTCTGGTCCGAATAACTACAAGCATAAGGAGAAAGTTGAAGAAAAGAGACTAGAAGACAAGATGAAGGATGAAGCCGAAGGGTTCAAGACGGAAGAACCGATGAAGTGCTACAACTGTGGCAGAATCAGTCATTTTGCCAAGGACTGCCGAAAACCTAAAGTCCGCAACTCCGAATATTACAAGAATAAGATTCTTCTAGCCAAGCAACAAGAGGCTGGAAAAGCATTAATGGCGGAGGATGAATACTGGCTCGACCATTCGGATCAAGAGTCTGAAGAAGGAGAGAAGGATGAGACAGCACATCTGTGCTTAATGAGGAAGAACCAGTCAGAAGTTGAAGCTGATTCTGATGATGGAGACAATCATGAGGTATGTAACTTGACTGAATCTGATTTTTCTGAACCAAATGCATGCCATGATGTCTAAACTCCAAGAATTAGAGTCTAAACTGAAGCGTGAGAAAGGTGTCATCAATGAGAAAAATCAATCTATACATAAACTTAGTAATGATATTGCTGAGAAAAATGTATTAATTGAAACTTTGCACAAAAATATAGACACCTGCGCTAAAGAAAAGACTATAACTCATAAAGAGTTATCTGAAACTGTTTCTAAATATAAAGAATGTGAGTTTAAGTCTAAAGAGATTTAGAAAAGGTATTTTTCTACTTCAAAAGAAAAGAATTATTTAATAGACGACGTGAATGCTTTGGAAGAGAAATTACATTCTTTAGGTCAAACTGAACACACTATTCATTTGAACAAACCTAAAGAGAAACCTGATACTTGGGGACTTGATTACAAGAACCCACATCATCTCAAAAATGGTATATCTGAAGTGCCTGTACTTTATGACTTAGGGTTTATGTTATTGGCTCCTCAACATCAATAACTCAAACCCTTTTGGACTAGTCTTTCGGAAAAAGATAAAGTCAAGGAATATGATAAAAGAAAGAACACAGCTAAAGTTCAACTTCCATTTCGCTATGAGAAGTTGAATAACAGTTATAGTTCTAATAAATCAAAATTTCTTTCAAATGATTATTTTGAGAGTTATTCTGTAAAAGAGTTGGAGGCTAAACCCATCGAAGGTAAGCTCTACGTACCTCCTCTAGTTTTGGAAAGTAAAATTTTTGAACTCGAGAATACTCTTACAGAAGAAAGACTTTTGATGGACTTAGAACAAACTGTATTTTCAACAGTGTTCAAAACTTCTAATTTTTCTAAAAACTCAAAGTCTTTAAATTCTTATGACAGGTCTGGTTCACTTGAGAATGATCTTAATTTCTTAAACTCTGAAGGTATTTTGAATGATTGTGTTGCTCAATTTGATTTTACTTCTAAACTTCCTGATCATTCATCTTGTGTTGTTAATTCCTTTGGATTACCCAGTGTTTTTGACAGAGGTGAAACATCAACGAAAGTTGATAAATCAATTTCTGTGAAATCAAAGAAAGCAAAAGGTAAGAAACAAAAATCTTAGCTTTCACAGAAACCGATCCACACTGGTAAGCCAAAGAAGAAGCATTCTCTTAATTCTCATCATTCTAACTCTAAAGTTTCACATGTTTCAGATTTGAGAAAGCAAAGGGTTGGAGTTAAGACTGCATGGATACCGAAACAGAAGATAGACGAGAAAGCTAAATCTAGTTCTAGTTTTATTTTGAATAAAAAGACTTATAGTAATGATGATGTGATTGTGAATGTTTCTACATTTAAATATGATCTGGTTGATTCTCGCAAGAAGTACTCTATAAAGCAATTATTCCAGTTAGCACTATCTAATAAAAAGTTTTTAAAATATGGTGAATGTGATTATGCTTCTCGTAAATATTCTGATGTTTGGTATGGTTCATATAATGTTTCATCTTATTATTATCATGCGTCTTATCATGCTTCTGGTTTTCAAAGAAAAAGCTGGCCCAAGTTTAAATGGGTGCCAAAATCAAGTACTAACAGTGGAGGTCCCATTTTTAAATGGGTTCCTAAACCTCTTCTTTCTTGATTTGTGTTGTGCAGACCCGTCATATGTGGTACTTGGATATCGGGTGTTCCAAGCATATTACTGGGCAGAAGAGTATGTTGTCTAATTTTACGGACAAATACTGCGGCACAGTTCATTTTGGGAATGATCAGTTTTCACCAATTCTGGGGTATGGTGATGTTGTACACGAAAATCTCACGATCAAGAAAGTGAGCTACGTTGAAGACTTAGGGCACAACCTATTCAGGATTGGCCAGTTCTGCGACAAAGACTTAGAGGTTAATTTTAAGGCTAAGAGATGTTCAGTACGCACTGAAGAAGGAAAAGAACTCTTGGTCGGAACTCGCAAGTCAAACCTCTACACCATCAACTTGTCAAAGGTCCAGGCTGACAATCAGGTATGTCTACTGTCAAAGGCCTCGATGCAACAAAGCTGGTTATGGCATCGACGACTTTCTCACCTCAACTTTCGGTACATCAACAAGCTGGTCAGTGGAAAGCTAGTGAAAGGACTTCCAGAGCTGAAGTATGAAAAGGAATATCTGTGTGCAACGTGTTAAAAGGGAAAGATGAAGAGAGCTCCACACACACCAAAGCCTGAACCAAGTACCAGTTCTCCACTAGAGTTGTTTTCTTTGGATTTATGTGGTCCTATGCGAACGCAAAGTTTAGGAGGAAAGAAGTATGCGCTAGTTATTGTGGATGACTATATGCGATACACTTGGGTCAAGTATCTACGTTCTAAAGATGAGACACCCGAAGTTCTCGTTACATTTCTGAAGACGACCCAAGTCAATCTGCAGAAACAAGTCAAGATTCTGAGAACGGATAACGGCACAGAGTTCAAGAACAAAGTAGTTGAAGAATATCTCGAATCGGTCGAGATATCACATTAATACTCTGTTGCACGCATGCCTCAACAGAATGGAGTCGTCTAAAGGCAAAATCGTACACTTGTAGAGGCCACTCGAACTATGCTCAGCCAATCTGAATTACCTTTTTTTTGTGGGTTGAAGCTGTTTCGACTGCATGTCAAACTCAGAATCGCTTTATGATACATCGTCGATTCCAGAAGACTCCGTATGCGTTGATCAACATCCAAACACCAACCATTAAATATTTTCATGTTTTTGGTTGTAAGTGTTACGTTCTAAACGACAGAGAGAATCTGAACAAGTTCAGTGCTAAGGCGGACGAAGGCATCTTTGTTGGTTATTCCTCTACATCCACTGCATACCGTGTTTACCTGAAGAAGTCGAAGACTGTGATCGAGAGCGTTAATGTTACATTCGATGAGGAAATGGCTTCTGAGCACGTCAGTTCAGAACCCATATTTACCGACGTATTAGCTTCTGGACCAACCAGTCCAGGACCTGCACCTCAAGAGAACAAATCAGATGGCGCTTCATCGTCTACTTCTAAATTATCTGATTTGGATTTATTATTTAAACTGTTTTATGATGAATTTCTTGGATCTCGTTTGCCTAAATCTGTTGTGGTTGACAGGATGGAAGACTCGTTGACTACTCATCTAACCACTTCTGATATCTCTACTGAATCCAATTCCCTGATTCAGCAAGAAGTTCTTGTTCTAAAGCCTACTCCGACAGTTGAAGTTGTGACCAACACTGATGAGACTGAAGTAGCTGAATCTGTAGGATGTACTGTAAGGTCTGATCATCAGACTGCCCAAGCTGTACCTACTGCCACTTCTGCAACAACTACTTGAACTGAAACCCCCGTTAAATCTGAACCATCTGAAGGCGTTAACAGTGGATTCCTAGATGCTGACAATGATCAACAGGCATCTAATCCACTCCCTCATGAACATAAGTGGACCAAAGAGAACCCGGTACATCAAATTATTGGAGATCCTTCTGCACCGGTGCAAACTAGGTCTGCCACATCAAATCTATATATGTATGAATCCTTTCTGAGCAAGATCGAGCCTACTCGCGTATCTGAGGCCCTTGCCGATTCAGATTGGGTAACTGCGATGCAAGATGAGTTGAATCAGTTTGAAGCACTGAAAGTCTGGAGGCTCGTACCTAAACCGCAAGGTAAAACCATCATTGGTACGAAATGGGTGTTCAAAAACAAGAAATACGAAGATGGTACCATTATCCGAAACAAAGCACGACTTGTTGCCAAGGGATATAGGCAAGAGGAAGGGATAGACTACGATGAGACTTATGCGCCAGTGCCGCGTATAAAGGCAATTCGGATGTTCTTAGCCTACGCAGCTCACAAGAACTTCACCGTCTATCAAATGGACGTGAAGACAGCTTTTCTGAATGGAGTACTCAAGGAAGAAGTCTACGTCTCGCAGCCAGAAGGGTTTGAGAATCCAGATAAGCCTAATAATGTTTACATCTTGGATAAAGCTCTTTATGGACTGAAGCAAGCTCCTCGCTCCTGGTATGATATTCTATCTCAGTTCTTGGTCAAGTCAGGTTTTACAAATGGTACGGTTGATACCACTCTTTTCATTAAAAAGGATAAAGGCGATATCATTCTTATTCAAATATATGTGGATGATATTATTTTTGGTTCTACAAATCCTAAGTACTGTCAGAACTTTGCAAACCTCATGGTGTCACATTTTCAGATGAGCATGATGGGAGAGATGAACTTCTTTTTCGGATTGCAAGTCAAACAATTTTCAACGGGGATTTTTATCAATCAATCCAAATACATTCTGGATATTCTTTGGAAATTCAAAATGGAAAATTGTAAACCGATTGGTACCCCAATGGCACCTGGTACTAAGATTGGCACCGATCTTTCAGGAAAGGCTGTTGATGTTAGGACTTATAGAGGGATGATAGGTTCCTTAATGTATCTTACTTCTAGTAGGCCGGATATAATGTTTTCTACATGCTTATGTGCTAGATATCAAGCCAATCCAAAAGAATCCCATTTGTCTGCTGTAAAGCGGATTTTCAGGTATCTGAAAGGGACCACAGATCTTGGTCTGTGGTATCCTAAGGATACAAGCTTTGAACTAACATCTTATTCAGACGCAGATCATGCTGGTTGCATGTTAGACAGGAAAAGCACCTCGGGTCATATACAATTCCTCGGAGATAAACTCGTCAGTTGGGCTTCGAAGAAGCAATTATGTGTATCCACATCAACGGCCGAAGCGGAATATGTAGCTGCTGCTAGCTGCTGTTCTCAGGTCTTATGGATGAGAACACAATTCGAGACTATGAGTTTCATTTCAATAGAATCCCGATCTATTCTGATTCGAAGAGCGCTATTGCGATTACCGCTAACCCTGTTTAGCATACTAAGACCAAACACATAGATGTCTGGTATCATTTTATAAAAGATAATGTAGAAAAGGGGACAATTGAACTTTACTTTGTAAAAACCGATTATCAGCTTGCAGATATGTTTACCAAACCTTTAGACGAAAAGAGATTTAATTTTCTTGTCTCAAGACTTGGTATGCTAAATCTTAAGACCTAATCGGTGGTTACCTATTAATGTTTCTTATTGTGTCTCTTTATCATTTCTTTATTATTATTTCCGCATGATACCTGCTCTTTAATAGTTTGTTCATGATCTCAGGGAGAGTGTGAGAAGTATCTTATGGATGGTCAATGTTATTTTGAGGGGGAGCAATACTGAATGCATTGTACTTACTGATAATGTGTTAGTAATGCATGATTTTAGGGGGAGCATTCAAGTCAAAAGAGTATGGCAATGACTTCTGATTATTTCTGATCAGAACTCGTACATCAATTGTTTACTAGTGAATAAAGTTACTTTGACTAGACTTTTAGACTTTTGTAGGTTGAGAGATGCTTCAAAGATCATATCTTTATGACTTTAAGCTTGACTTCGCGAGATGTGAGACTGTACTCGAAAGGTATAATTTCTTTTCTTCATCTCATTCATGGTTGAAAGAAAGACAACTTTCAATCATAAGAAAACATGTTCTTAAATGTTCAAACCACTTCCCTATTCTTAAACAGATTTCTGGAATTGGAAGTGTGATTTTAAATGTTTTCTGATTCATCTTTGAGCTTTAACTGATCAAGTTAAATCATCTGAGCAACGTATGCTACATAGGAAAACATGGGATCAGTGTGCTAGGACTTAAAAGAAACTTCTATGGATTCACGTTAACCAGTGTTTCCTACCCAAGAAGTTAATCCTATAGTGATTTAATGTGAGGAGTTCAAAAAGAAATGAGTGTGGGATGTGTGATGAGAGAATATGTCAAAAGAGAGTTCGGTTAGCTGTGAGCTTAAAGATTAAAAGAAAGAGGGTGAGAGATCAGAGTAAAAGAATTTTTAAACTCTGCACCAACTACTTTCTGAGCCGGGCAACCACATTTCTAATGCTTCACATTTCTTTGGTGAACATTATTGAAACAGGCACCTAGCCCATGCCAACTCTTGATTTTACCCAACCAGCTACTCATTTTCTTCTCAACAAGAAAATGTTTCATTTTCAAAGGGGACGCAACACATATGCTATATGATTTTCATTTGGAAAATCTGGATATTTAAAAGAAGGAAGTCTGCCCCACCTTCACACTTCACTAATGCACATTAAGTCTGTGTTTGACTACTTTTATCAGTGGTTTACACTTTTTGAGTCTTATAAGCAATCATCATATGCTTAATTTATTCTATCACTTGCACGAACACACAAAGAATTTGTTTCTTTGTCATAATGTTCATAGAAATTACCATTGTGGTGTTTCGATGATTGAATGGAAGCCCTGGGGGAGTGAACATCACAAAAGCTCCTTTATATTGTGTATTTGTTACACACAATGACTTTGTGTTACTGACAGGCATTTTTAACTGGTTCATTTGTTGATTCAGGTGTTACACTTCTTTTTCTAATTTGTCTAGATTTGCAAAGATCTGGATGAACATCTTAATGAATTGACGGATAATCAGTGGTTCTGTTTGCAAGATCAATGATGGAAGAAATTTCTTGAAGACACTTTTTGATGAACTCTTTGCTCTTTTCATCAAAAAGGGGGAGAAGCGTCAATCAAGAAATGAAAGATATTCTGAAGATATTTTATTTGAAGATGATTTGCTAAAGCATTCCGAGTTGAATATGGAGATAATTTATTTTTCTCATCGATTGGGGAGATTGCTACTTTCTGAAGACAAAGAGGAAGAGTACATTTTCTGAGCTTAAAGAATGATCTTGATCCAAAGGGGGAGATTGTTAAAGTACATATTTATTGGATTCAAGATCATAATTATCTGAAGATAGAAGATTGAAGTTAAAGCTGATAAGGTCGTCTCAACAAATAGTCTAGGGTTCTTTTTGTAATAATTAGTCAAAAGTATGTTTCCGTATTTTGTTTATTAGTATTTAGTTATTAGTTTGTTTTGTTTTTGGGCCAAACCTTGTCAAGCCATTAGGCTTAGTTAGCCTAAGTATAAATTAGTTTTGTTTAGGTTAATTAGGTTAAGGAAGCTTAATTGAGAAATTAATATTGAGAGAGGTTGCTGTGGTGGTGCGCCGTGAACAAGAAGCAGAGAGAGAGATTTCGATTTCTGGTCAAGAACAATTGTAATCGTTTGATTAATCAATACCAGGTTTGCATTATAGTATTGTTTATTGACTTACTTGATTGAATGATTACTCACTGGGACACACAATTGGTATCAGAGCTAGTACAGATTGAATTGAATATTTTTTTTTGTTCTGTTATCTGTCAAAGATTCAATTTTTTTTTGCATTGTGTGATTGTTAATCGAGTATTTTTTTATTGCTTAGTGATCGGTTTGCTTATTATCTCATTTGGGTAATGTTTGATTTGAGTATTGAATTGAAATTGATTGCTTATTTGGTGAATTTGGATCTGTTTGGTCGTCATGAGGACAACACTGTCTAATTCTTTGAGTTTTCATAGAGTGGTTATTAGTGAAATTAATTGGTAGCAATCAGTTCTAATCGTTTAGTCGATCGTTTTTGCAAAGTTTGGTTGTTCAATTTTGAGTATTGATTAGTTTTCGGGTTGATTTCTGTGTTTCTGGGTCGATAAGTTTCAAGAACATATCGGTCTAAGCCTATATCGGTCGAACAATATCGATCGAACTTTATCGGTCTTTCACTATCGGTCGACCACACCTTATCGGTCCACCGGTACACACACAGTCCACCCCGGTCTAAGAGCATATCGGTCTTTGTGTTTTATCGGTCGACCGCATTCTGTCGGTCTTTCTTACCGGTCGAAGACCAAGTCCGGTCGAAGACCATTACCGGTCAAAAACCTCTCTCGGTCTAAGTGTATATCGGTCTATTTGAATACCGGTCTAAGGAAGTTTACCGGTCGAAGCTTATGCAGTTTACAAAGACTTCATTGTATATCAAATGGATGTAAAATCAACATTCCTAAATGGAAAGTTGAATGAAGAAGTCTATGTAGAACAACCCCAGGGTTCTTTGACCCTAAGCATCCAAATTATGTATATAAGTTGAATAAGGCTCTCTATGGTCTAAAACAAGTCCCTCGAGCTTGGTATGACACTCTTTCATCTTTTCTTATCTCTGAAAAATTTGAACGCGGTAAAATTGGTAATATCTTGTTTTTCAGAAAGATAAAAGGTCACATTATTCTTGTGCAAATATATGTCGATGACATAATATTTGGTTCTACTAACCCATCTCTGTGTA
Organism: Arctium minus; assembly: GCA_954870635.1. NCBI lineage: Eukaryota > Viridiplantae > Streptophyta > Magnoliopsida > Asterales > Asteraceae > Arctium > Arctium minus. Next base: position 76,369,420 of record OX941080.1, on the reverse strand, counting down.
CTCGCTTCGCTGTAAGAATGAAGAAAGAATACAAAATGAGTATGATGGGCGAACTAACGTACTTTCTTGGTCTTCAAATTAAACAAACTGAAAAAAGTACTTTTATCAACCAAGGTAAGTATGTTAAAGATATGCTGAAAAAGTTTGATCTAACTCAAACTTCAGCGATTAAAACTCCTATGGCACCTCCATTGACATTAAACAAGGATCCAGCTGAAGAACTGTTAATGTCAATGCCTATAGAGGAATGATAGACTCTCTATTGTATATTACAGCAACTCGACCTGACATCATGTACTCAAATGTCTGTGTGCACGCTATCAGTCTGAACCCAAGGAATCCCATCTGATCGTTGTCAAGTGAATTTTCAGATCTCTGAAAGGAACTCCTAACCTCGGTCTTTGGTATCCCAAAGACTCAGGGTTCGATCTAATTGTATACTCAGATAATGATTTTGCATGATGTAAACTCGATACAAAGAGCACCACTGGTGGATGTCAACTTCTAGGAGGAAAGCTGGTAAGTTGAATGAGTAAAAAGCAAAATTCAGTGTCCACTTCCACAGCTGAAGCTGAATATGTAGCCGCTGGAAGTTGTTGTGCTCAAGTTTTATGGATGAGAAATCAACTATTAGACTATGACCTTCAACTATCAAAAATTCCAATCAATTGCAACAGCACTAGTGCTATCGCTATAGAAAATAATCTAGTGCTACATTCAAAGACAAAACACATAGAGATCAGATATCATTTTATCAGAGATCATGTGATGAATGGTGATGTTAGATCCCACATTTAATCTTATAGCAATAATGATATAAACAACAAAAGTATAAACAGCGGAAGCAATATAGTTTAATATCAAAAACAGATTCAAATATCACAGTTCATATATAAAGCAAGTAGAAAGAACAAGATCTTCGTGAGATATATTGAGTTGAATCTTTTAATACAAGATATCAAAAAGCACACTTTTGTCAAAGGAGTGATGGTCCTATTTATAGGACCATAAAGTGAACAGTGTACTATTCTGACAAATAGAAACGTGCTTGAACAATGTCTTACCTAAAAGGTAAGATCAAGACATGCTTAAACAGTAACCTACTATATAAAGTAAATCTTATCACTAAATGATTGATTATCTGTTCTGATACTTCAGGAAAATGTCTCCAGCGCCTTCTTCAGAGAGAATGTCTTCAGAGCTCTGATGTAGTCTTCAGAGCCTCTGATGAAGCGATCTCTCATGTCTTCTGCTGAAGGTGTTCATCCCTGATGTGTACTTCAGAGGCAGGAATGTCCTCTGAAGTCTTCGTCCTCTGAAATATTTGTTCTCTGAAGTCTGTCTCTGGAAGTCCTCTGAAGTAGGACTTGGATATTTTCAACACTTTAACAAATAAAGATTTGGAGCTAACAATCTCCCCCTAAGTGTTGAAAATAAACGATGCAAGAATACCAGAGAACAGAAAACTTAAACTAGAAAGCATAGAGGAGAAAAATCATCCTCTTAAATATTACTCAAAATATTTCAAAATTCATTACAGAGAAGTAATTATCAAAAATAAGGAAAGACACTTAAAATTTGTTACTTGAACAGATTCCACGGAACTTCATGATCAGAGCTCTGAAGTTGATCATCGACCCAATCTCCAAGTCATGTTTCGCCAGGAGATCTGCTTTGTGCCTTTCTTCCTTCATATGGATTATTTTCTGTATTCCTCTTAATGTGTCATCAGAGTACTTCGATACTTCTGAGACAAGAAAGATCTTCTTCACTTGATTGACTCTGTACACGAAACCCAGAGGTTCTTCTATAACTGATCTAGTCTTCTGTTCCTCAAGTTTATCGATCGACTCCACAGGTTCTGTTACCTTCAGCTTCTCTTCTCCCAGGTTCAGAGAAATTTGGAAGTCACGTTTTTCTCTGTGTTTGACATATGCTTCCATTTCCTGTCTGACTTCAACCATGCCCATTCTGATTTCTCTTCTTCCATGATCATACCTGGCAGAGCAGTAGGCATATAAATGTGGTAAATCATATGGATCTAGATTTACGAGATCATTATCATTAAACTCGTAAATCTTCTGATCATTATCTTGTTGTAAGCAAAAGTCTTTTCAGATATTTTGTTGATCTTGATGATTGGATCATCTGAGAGAACCTGTGCTCTTGGTATGGTTTTATCTCTGACGAATCTTCTCTCATAGTCCGGCATGTCCTCTCTGATCCTTGGATTCAGAGGGATGACTAGAGTTTATGACAAACTGAACTCACAGTTCATGTATCTGAAGTGGTATTCAATGGAGGCTTTTGGATTTGATGCAAGGAATGTTGGTGGTTGAGAAAATACTTTGGCTGGTAGACCGATGCTTGCCTTCTGAACAGGATTCTCTGAAGGAGCCTGTTCATTAGCAACCATGGTCTCTGGTTCCGTTGTTTATGGAGGATCTTCTTGAGTAGGTTCAAAGATGTACCCATCTATCTCTGGTGAGTCTCTCAATTCTTTTGTTGTTGAAGTATGATGAGGTTGAGCGTTTTTGAAAACGTATTCGTCGACATCAATTACTTCGATTTGATCTACAGTAGCTTCTTTCGTTCTTTCAGAGTTTGCCTTCTGTTCTTCCTCAGACTCTGATTCGTAAGCATCTCTCATCACATGAGTTTGTCTTTCTGGTGATGAGAATGCATCTTATGATGTAGAGAAGTCTACTAGTTTCTCATCTTCATCTTCTTCCAGAGCTCCAATAGTTTCTGGAGATGCATCTATTATTAGAATTATTAGAGCACCTGAAGTAGATGATGCTAGGAAGATAACAGGTACCGGAGACTTTAGAGTGGCCTAGTTATCTTCAGCAGAGGTTGAGGTTGAGCGTCTTTATATTTCTTTCTCTTTGCCTCGGTTTCTTTCAGAGGGAGTGGACTCCTTTTGTGTTTCAACAGTTATTGGTGTTGGAGTCTTCTCCCCCTTATGAAGATCTGATGACCCCTGAGGTTGATCGTCATGGTCTTCAGAGTCTTCTTACCTAGCCTTTTTTCGGGCTTCCTCAGAGCATGCGACCTCTGGTTCCTTCTTCTTCAATGATCCCTCTGAAGATTTGACATTCTTCAGAAGGTCTTCAATCTTTTTGTTCTGCTGAGTGGTCTTGGAGACGAACTTTCTAGAGATATTAATTACATTGTTGGTGATCTTCTTGGAGAAGTTGGTGAGTTCAGCCTTTGTAACAAATTCAGATGTAGCAGGAGCAGCAGTAGAGGAGATAGGGATCTTTGTAATCACCTCTGCCAAAGAACGCAAAACTTCCTCTTTGAATAGAGAAAAGTCTACAGTTGATGGAGGTGGGGCAGAAGGAGTTGGAATCGCCTTGAGGAGCTCAGTTTTGGAGTTCAGAATTTCTCTGCATAGAACCGAGTCATTTTTTATGACAAGGCTTTCTAGAGCATCAAGTTTGGAGTTTTGAGATAGAACGGTTGTGCGTAGCTCAGAGACCTCTGAAGTAAGCTTTGCAACTTCAGAACGAGAGGCAGAGGCCTATGAGGTCTTCTCCATTTGAAGTTTAATCTCCTTAAGAGATTCTCTGACTTCGTCACCAAAGATATTGAACTCCTCTTTGGTGACATAATTAGAGGGGGTGACCTTAGGATCAACACATGATTCTAAGTTTCCCTCGAGTTCAGAGGGGCCTTCTTTCGGAGGTGGTTTGATGTTTTCTCCGGAAAGACTTCCCATTAATCCTCGAGAATCCTTTTTCAAGGATTTCTCTAAAATGGTTCCGATTGGTCTCTGATCATCAGAGTCAGAATCTGATGATGATGAGAACCGAATGTGTGTGGAAACCTTGTTGTCCAGGCTAAGGAGTCCATGTGCGAGAAGGTCGTGCCATGCGTTCTCTGACAGGCAATCCTTACGAGAGATCTTAGGTCTCTCCTGATCTAAGGGACAGTCCAACTTTTTATGAGCCACAAAGGCATCATGTGTGGGAGGAAGTGACATACTCTGGGGTGAATGAGTATTTTTATCTTGGTCTAAGTCCTGTTGGGAGGACTTAGCCATATCAGAGGTTTCCCCTTTGGTGTGTGCTTCAGAGGCAGAAGAAGATGCCTCTGAGCAGCTGGTATGGGAAGGGTTCGAGGTGTGCACCTCTGTTTCAATGTCCACTGATGCTGGACCACCTTGGACAGTAAATGTGTTTGCACGGGGATTTGGTCTTTGGATTCGCTAATGTGTGCCAACGAGGACATCTTTTTCTACCTCGCCGCCATCGGATTCTAGGTTTAGAAACTCACCCTCTGGAATTCTCTCTTCATCACCTTCCTCTGCTCTGAAAGAGTTATTCTCTTCGTCAGAGGGAGGGTTCTCTTGTCTTCTCTCCCTTAGTCTTATAGAGGCACCCTCTAGTTGCTCTCTGTTAACGTTTTGAGCAGTATCAGATATGTCACTCTCTGATTTAGGATCAGACTCAGAACCTAAGTGTGTTAGAGATCCCATCATCGGTTCTGATGATTAGGCAACATGATTAAGTAGGAGATGGGTATTAGAGTTAGACGTAATTACCTCAAACATGGTGTGTGGGAAACTGTGACACCTGTCAAATTCTGAATCTTAAGGTTAGCAACCTCAGATTAATTTATAAATTTAGTCACTTGTTAAATTTTATTAGAAGCCTTTAAGATAAAAGTTTCCCTGAAAAATTTAGAAGTTGCATTAAAAACCCGGAACAGTTCCGCATCTGACCGTCACTGTCCAGAAATGCCAGATAAGTGAATAAAAGTCCAAAATTCTTAAATTATAAAAATCAGAATATTAAATTCTCTTGCATTGCAAAATTTTCAAATTTGTCATTTATTTAGCAAAAATTGAGAATCGGGTATTTCGGTTCTCAAATATATCTGATATTGTATAGTTTAAGGCTAGTAATTCAATTAATGGTATTAAATTAAAATTTTTATTTATATGTGTTGGTGAGTCACTAGACACTTGTCCTAAATCTACCTATTTTAATTATTTATTTTCTTTAATTAAAAACCAAATTAAAACCAATTAACACTCCTCATTTTCAAGATCAACTCCTCACCTCCTCTCCCTCTCCTCTCTCTCTTCTTCGGCCGAAAACCCACCACCACCATCACCATTTTTAATTTTTTTCTTCTTCTTTTCTCCTCATTGCTAAGAATCAAAAATCCAACCAAGAATCCATCACCATTTTGAAGTTAGAATCCAAGTCTTCATCTCCTTTTGTGAAGGTAATCACTTAACACTTCCATTTTTTTTCAAGTTTATAATCAAAAAGTTGTATATTTCATATATTTTTATGTAAATGTTGTACAATCCAAGTTTTGGAAGTGAAATGGGATGCATTAGTATCAATATATTTGCTAATGAACCATTTAATGATCTTCCAATGAAACTAGGGTTTCCAAGTGTATTATTTTGGAAATTTTGTCAAGAAATGATAATTTTATGAAATATGGTTTTTGGTCCACAAAATTTTAATAATGTGGGATTGAAATTTATGCATTTGTATCAATTTTGTGTATAAATAAACTCTTAGGATGAGATTGTTCAATCTCATATGATTAAAGAGTTCTAAATAGTGTTTAATCACTAAGCTAGTGTTTATGTTGTCTTGCATGTGATTGAAATTTTGACAATGAGAAGGATTACCTTTGATATTTATATAATATGAGTTTTTGACTCTTGTTTCAATGAGTGTTAGTATAAAAATGTTCTTATGAAGGAATTTTCCAAGTTCTACATGATTAAGAGCTTATCAATAGTGGTAATGTCATTTTATATTATGTTATGTTCATGCATGTATAAGTTAGTTTATTTTGTATTGAGGAGTGAAGACATGGTTTATATCTAAAAACCATGTCTAATGATCAACATTTGGTAGCATAAAATGATATTCATTTCATTTTAGAATCTGTCCAGAAAATGGACTCCACTTCTAGCTTGCACAACTCTCAAACCACTTGTCCAAATTGGGGGTTTTTGCTTCTAAACTTTAATTTAGAGTGTTAGCTTTCTAAAAAGTCCGAAAACACTAATTTTGGAGATGATTTGAGCACTTAAATGGATTTTAGAAGAAAATGGTGCAATCTGTCCAGTAAAGACAGATTCATACACCTATCTTGTAGAGGCCATAACTCCCTTATTACTCATCCAAATTAAGTGCATCTTTTTCCAAATGTTAGGATTTTGAGTTAGGTTTGCATCCATATATGGATCACTGTCTAATTCCAAGAATTGATATCTCAAAAATCTGTTACAAGTGAGGTATGTCACTGATCCGAAAATCAGTGACACTTTATTTTATAAAAATTATTTGATGTATCAAAAGTTATTCAAAAATTATAAAAAAATGCAGATTTAATTTAACATATCATAGTTTCATCAAAAAATTTGTGATTAAATAATTCTCTTGAGAAGTTAAGTTTCCGTGTTGAAATTACCGGATAACTTTCTGGACAGCATGTGCTGAATCCAGAAAGGTAATTTTATCAAGTTTAATTCATGTCTTATTATATTTTGGAACTTTGTTTAGACAAAATAATTATGGACTAAGAAACTTATTTGATGGCATTTCATGGGACAATTGGACATATTGGCTGGATATCGGAATAGGGTATTAATGTGTTTCTTATGGAAACTCTTATATAGGGAAAGTTAAGGCGTGACAAAATTCATTAAGTTTAAAGTAAAGCTTCACCGTCGCATTCGTTAAGGTGAGTATTCACAGCCCCACTTTTATCGTTTTAATTGATTTTGGGGTGGAAAGCATGTTTAAATTGCGTATTTAAAGATTCATGAGAATTGTTTGAAAGTATTGCGAATTGGCAATTTATAAGGCTTTGTTAAAAGCATTTGGAATTATAAGCTATATGATAAGTATGCAATTGATGTGTTGAGTTTTTAATGTTAAGACCCCGTGACACTACTATTAACTCGAAGAAAATCGGGCCTATAGTATTAGTGGATAGCGCTATTTGGTGTGACAAGCCCACCTTAATGCTGACGAGCAGGGGTGCACTATACTAGATAAGATGACTAAACATGTGGCATGAACCACCGCTGAGTTAGTTCATTGGGGGCATTGAAATTGGTCAGGGATGGCTTAGTAGTGGCTCAACGTAATACTATCTTTGCGTACACTTATCATAAAGAAATTAAATTGTGATGCTCATGAATCAAAGAATTGAAGTTGGTTTATACGTATGTTTTACAAATGTCGACTTGCATATAAAAATGATTTGTGCATATTTAAAACCTGTGAACTCACCAACTCTTTATAGTTGACCTTGGTTTCTATTCATGCTTTTCAGGAATCAAGAAAGTAATTCCATGATGTTTTATCAGCGCACTTCATATTTTGAAGCAAGATTATTTTTGGCTTTATGCGTATCGTTATATTTTAAAGTTTGGAATTTGTAAACAATGACAATACCTTGTACTTAAAAATGTAATGTATTTTGAATGTTAAGTAAATGTTGGTATGTTTATAATCTTGTGCTATGACATCGGAGCTGTTATGCCTCGTGTTTCCGCTTTAGCGGGGTGTGACAGATTTGGTATCAGAGCCATAGGTTATAGGGAATACCAGTTTTGTTTTAAAACCACACACTATAACCTTTTACAAATAAAGTTTTCAAATTAAAGTGCGTTGTAGTATAACTAAGATGTGTTTCACATTATCATATTTTAACTTAAGCAAAGCTTGATCACCTTTGTTTAATTTAAGTGTGTATAACGGGGACATGGATTGGCTATACTAGGAATTACTAAAAATAGAAACTTTTTGATACAAAAATGAAAAGCATGACTGTTATGTGAGTTGCATGGTATTTTTGGTTTTTAATAAAAATTATAGCACTATTGACAATTAAAACTTTATTAATTATCGCAGTCTTTATGTCACGATCACCATCTCACCAAGAACAGTTGCCTGACGGATCAGGCTACCTCACCTACATCCCTAGAAGAAATTCTCCGACGAGTGACGACTATGACCCATCTGAGCACGATTATTCAGATTCTGATCGATCACCGGAGAGATCGGTCACACCTACCTTGGAGCCGACTTCACCCGCCACTTTCGAGCGAGAGAGTACACCTGTCCCACGTAGGGACGAGGCGGGGCCTTCTCGACTTAGGGGTCGGAGGGTATCGCCACCACCATGCGCTGGAATACCAGTGTCTCAACCAGCCGGTATGACAGCATTAGAAAACTACTGGGTTTCCGGTATAATGAATTCAAGCGATCAGATTCTAAATGGGCTTATATCAATGGTAAGTATGGGCGATCAATCTATGAGTGGGTTTGTGAGGGAACTGATGGAAACTAGGGCTATGGTAGCATGGCTGCACTCTTGCTTATCTGTGATGATGGGACTTTTGGTAATTATGATAGCATGGGCGATGATGTTGTTTTTCAGGCATCAGTAGTACGAATCATGGTTGGAGATTTGGGTGACTAACTTTCTTTTTGGACATGTAACTCGTCATATTAGTACATTATTAAATAGCTTGGCTATTACTTTTGGATGAATATTTGACGTAGTATTATAATGATAATGGATATGATTATGATATATTGTTTATGTATGTTTATAAACTGTGAATTTCAATTCCATGAGGTTGATTTATGATATTTTGGATGTATGAATAAACAAATACAATTTGTATTGTATTAAGATTATAGGATAGAAATAAGGGAAATAAGGATTTGGATTTAAATATTAACGAGGCTTTAAAATAAATTGTTGCATTAGAATTATGCCGCCAAGAAGAGAAGATCCTGAGATTGCACGACTCGTATCCGAGCAAATCTTAGCCACACTTCCTAACATAGTTAGTCAGATAGCAGCGGGCCTAAATGCTAACCAACCTAATCAACCAAGAGCCGGTGCAAATATAGAAAAAGAATGTACATATAAGACTTTTAGGTCTTGTAACCCAAAGGAATTCCGCGGTACCGAAGGAGCGGTTGGGTTATTATCTTGGATTGCAGGAATGGAATCCGTTCTCCACATAAGTAAGTGCTCGGAAGCAAACAAAGTAGAATTCGCAGCTTGTTTACTACAAGGAAGAGCACTGACGTGGTGGAACACTCAAGTGCAGACCCGAGGAAGAGAAGTAGCTAACAAACTCACTTGGGATGAATTTAAAGAAATGCTTAAGGAAGAATATTGTTCAAGAAGCGAAATGCAGAAATTACACGCAGAGTTATGGGAGCATGAAATGAAAGGAAACGACATTGATACATATACGACACGATTTCATGAGCTGGCTAAAATGGTGCCACATCTGGTTACACCAGAAGAGAATCGGGTAGACAGGTATGTCTGGGGTTTAGCTCCAGAAATCCGAGGGGATGTGACCTCGGGTAACCCAAAAACCATTCAGGAGGCGGTAAATCTGGCAACCAAGCTCACCAATAATGCCAATCGATCGGGGCTTTTCATTCACGATAAAGTCAAAGGAAAAAGGAAGGTTGAGGAAATTTCAAGGAGACCGTTTGACAGAAGAAGAGGAAAGGAGCAGAGAACGGTGGGTAATTATGGAATTCAGACTCAAACAACTGATAAAGGAAAGGAAGTATATCCGAGATGCGGCAAGTGCAACAATCATCATTTCGGAAATTGTGTTATTTGTCTCAAATGTAATAAAGGAGGTCATTATGCGAAAGATTGTAAGAATGGAGGAAGGCGAGCCTGTTTTGAGTGTGGGAGTCAGGACCACTTCAGAAATGCCTGTCCCAAATTTATCAGAAGGATGAACGTAAACCAGACTCGACCGGTCAATCAGAGGAATCAAAAAGGTCAAGCACGAGGCCGAGTATTTGAAATTGGAGCGGAAGAAGCGAGACAGGATCAGGATGTGATCACAGGTACGTTTCTCTTAAATAATCATCGTGCATCTGTATTGTTTGATTCCGGAGCAGATAGAAGCTTTGTGTCATTAAGTTTTAGATCTAAAATTAACCAAATGCCCCAAAAACTAAAAGAAACTTATGTTATTGAGTTCGCTAACGGACAAGAGATTAGGGTTGAAGATGTATTTTCGAATTGTACCCTAAGTCTAGCTGAAAAGGAATTTAAGATAGATCTAATTCCAATCAAGTTAGGAAGCTTTGACATAGTTGTGGGCATGGATTGGTTGTCTAATAACCAAGCGGAAATATGTTGCTCCGAAAAGACTCTTCGAATTCCGTTACCTAAAGGAGAAGTACTTATAGTACATGGAGAAAAATCCAAAAGGAAGGTAAGAATAGTGTCCTACATAAAGATGCAGAAGTATTTGAGGAAAGAATATAGTGCGTTCTTAGCTCATGTAGTCAATAAAGAGATCAAGGAGAAGTGTTTGCAAGATATTCCTGTGGTTCGAGACTTTCCCGAAGTATTTCCTGAAGATCTACCTGGGTTACCTCCACCGAGACAAGTCGAATTTCGCATTGATTTAATTCCGGGAGCTGCACCAGTGGCTAAGACACCATACCGTTTGGCACCATCCGAAATGCAAGAACTGTCTGAACAACTCCAAGAGCTGCTTGATAAAGGATTTATCATACCGAGTTCTTCGCCCTGGGGAGCTCCAGTTCTTTTTGTTAAGAAGAAAGATGGAACATTCCGAATGTGTATCGATTACAGAGAACTCAATAAGTTAACCCTCAAGAATCGATACCCACTTCCTCGAATTGATGATCTGTTTGATCAACTGCAAGGCACAACGTACTTCTCAAAGATTGACTTGCGATCTGGATATCATCAAATGAGAGTTCGCGAAGAGGATATTGATAAGACGACATTTAGAACTCGTTATGGACATTATGAGTTTCTAGTTATGCCCTTTGGATTGACGAACGCACCAGCAGTTTTCATGGATTTAATGAATAGAGTCTGTCGGCCGTATTTAGACAAGTTCATGATTGTATTCATAGACGATATTTTGATTTATTCACGAAGCAAGGAAGATCATAAGAAACATTTGAAGTTGATCTTAGAACTTCTCAAAGATCAGAAGTTGTATGCTAAGTTTTCCAAATGTGAATTTTGGCTTCGAGAGGTACACGTTCTGGGTCATGTAGTTAATGAAAAAGGAATTCATGTTGACCCGGCAAAAGTTGAAGCCATCAAGAAATGGGAAACCCCAAGGACACCAACAGAAATTCGTCAATTTCTTGGTCTGGCAGGCTACTACCGAAGGTTCATAGCGAATTTTTCAAAAATCGCTCAACCGCTGACAGCACTGACTCAGAAGGATAAGAAATTCGTCTGGGGAGAAAAACAGGAGGAAGCATTTCAAATACTTAAGCGCAAGTTATGTGACGCACCAATTCTTGCATTACCGGAAGGTACGGATGACTTTGTGGTATATTGTGACGCATCACATCAAGGCTTAGGATGTGTATTAATGCAGAAGAATAAGGTTATAGCTTATGCGTCAAGACAACTCAAAGTTAATGAAAAGAACTACACCACTCATGACTTGGAATTGGGAGCAGTAGTGTTTGCATTAAAAATCTGGAGACATTACCTTTATGGCACTAAATGTACCATCTATACTGATCACAAAAGTCTTCAGCATATTTTTGATCAGAAAATGTTGAACATGAGACAACGGAGATGGGTTGAGCTGCTTAATGATTATGAATGCGAAATAAAGTATCATCCTGGTAAAGATAATGTGGTAGCTGATGCATTAAGCAGGAAAGAAAGAGTAAAACCATTAAGGACACGAGCTTTGGGAATGTTGGTCCAATCAAGCCTTAAGACACAAGTTCGTGAAGCCCAAGAGAAAGCATTGAAAACAGAAAATCTTTGTTGTGAAGCCTTGCATAACTTGGAAAAAGAGTTTGAATCACGATCAGATGGAGTACGATATTTCAAGAATAAAGTTTGGATACCAAAGGTTGATAATCTGCGATCAATTATTCTGGAAGAAGCTCACGGATCAAGGTATTCGGTTCACCCAGGAGCCGATAAAATGTACAAAGAATTGAAGGAATATTATTGGTGGCCGGGAATGAAGAAGGACATTGCTGATTTTGTGAGTAAATGTTTGACTTGCGCCAAAGTCAAAGCAGAGCATCAAAAGCCTTCTGGACTTCTTCAACAACCTGAGATACCACAATGGAAATGGGATCAGGTATCTATGGATTTTATCACCAAACTACCCAGGACTGGAAAATGGAATGACGCGATTTGGGTCATTGTGGATCGACTTACGAAATCTGCGCATTTTCTCCCTATAAGAGAGGACTTCAAAATAGAAAGATTGGCACAGTTGTTCATAGACGAAATTGTCTCTCGGCATGGAGTACCCCTATCTATCATTTCTGATAGAGATAGTCGTTTTACTTCCCGATTTTGGCAAGTATTTCAGAAAACACTGGGTACCAGGTTGAATCTGAGTACTGCATATCATCCACAGACAGACGGACAAACGGAAAGGACCATTCAAACTTTGGAAGATATGCTACGTGCGTGTGCTATAGATTTTGGAGGAAGCTGGGATAAGCATCTGCCGTTAGTTGAATTCTCTTACAATAACAGCTATCACACAAGCATTCAATGTGCGCCATATGAAGCTCTCTATGGACGTAAGTGTAGATCTCCACTTAGTTGGGTGGAAATTGGTGATAGTCAACTGATTGGGCCTGACATTATACAAGAAACCACCGATAAAATATCAATCATCAAGGACAGACTCAAAGCTGCAAGGGATCGTCAGAAAAGTTATGCGGATAACCGCAGAAAACCCTTAGAATTCCAAAAAGGTGACAAAGTTCTTTTGAAAGTATCACCATGGAAAGGATTGATCAGATTCGGGAAAAGAGGTAAGCTAAGTCCAAGATATATTGGTCCGTTTGAGATACTGGAAAGAATTGGACCAGTAGCCTATAAGTTGAGCCTACCTCAAGAGTTAAGTGCTATTCATGACACTTTTCATGTGTCAAATTTAAAGAAATATCTGATAGAAAAATCAATGATTGTGTCCCCAGATGAAGTAAAAGTTGATGGGCGCCTTTGTTTTAGAGAGGAACCTATCGAGATCCTCGATCATGAAATTAAACGTCTTAGGCGCAGCAAAATTCCAATCATAAAGGTCCGTTGGAATTCACGTCATGGACCTGAATATACTTGGGAAAGAGAAGATTTCATGAAACGCAAGTACCCTAAGTTGTTTAATGAAAAGCCTGTCCAGAAATATCAGTCATAAATTTCGGGACGAAATTCTTTGAAGGAGGGGAGACTGTGACACCTGTCAAATTCTGAATCTTAAGGTTAGCAACCTCAGATTAATTTATAAATTTAGTCACTTGTTAAATTTTATTAGAAGCCTTTAAGATAAAAGTTTCCCTGAAAAATTTAGAAGTTGCATTAAAAACCCGGAACAGTTCCGCATCTGACCGTCACTGTCCAGAAATGCCAGATAAGTGAATAAAAGTCCAAAGTTCTTAAATTATAAAAATCAGAATATTAAATTCTCTTGCATTGCAAAATTTTCAAATTTGTCATTTATTTAGCAAAAATTGAGAATCAGGTATTTCGGTTCTCAAATATATCTGATATTGTATAGTTTAAGGCTAGTCATTCAATTAATGGTATTAAATTAAAATTTTTTTTTATATGTGTTGGTGAGTCACTAGACACTTGTCCTAAATCTACCTATTTTAATTATTTATTTTCTTTAATTAAAAACCAAATTAAAACCAATTAACACTCCTCATTTTCAAGATCAACTCCTCACCTCCTCTCCCTCTCCTCTCTCTCTTCTTCGGCCGAAAACCCACCACCACCATCACCATTTTTAATTTTTTTCTTCTTCTTTTCTCCTCATTGCTAAGAATCAAAAATCCAACCAAGAATCCATCACCATTTTGAAGTTAGAATCCAAGTCTTCATATCCTTTTGTGAAGGTAATCACTTAACACTTCCATTTTTTTTCAAGTTTATAATCAAAAAGTTGTATATTTCATATATTTTTATGTAAATGTTGTACAATCCAAGTTTTGGAAGTGAAATGGGATGCATTAGTATCAATATATTTGCTAATGAACCATTTAATGATCTTCCAATGAAACTAGGGTTTCCAAGTGTATTATTTTGGAAATTTTGTCAAGAAATGATAATTTTATGAAATATGGTTTTTGGTCCACAAAATTTTAATAATGTGGGATTGAAATTTATGCATTTGTATCAATTTTGTGTATAAATAAACTCTTAGGATGAGATTGTTCAATCTCATATGATTAAAGAGTTCTAAATAGTGTTAAATCACTAAGCTAGTGTTTATGTTGTCTTGCATGTGATTGAAATTTTGACAATGAGAAGGATTACCTTTGATATTTATATAATATGAGTTTTTGACTCTTGTTTCAATGAGTGTTAGTATAAAAATGTTCTTATGAAGGAATTTTCCAAGTTCTACATGATTAAGAGCTTATCAATAGTGGTAATGTCATTTTATATTATGTTATGTTCATGCATGTATAAGTTAGTTTATTTTGTATTGAGGAGTGAAGACATGGTTTATATCTAAAAACCATGTCTAATGATCAACATTTGGTAGCATAAAATGATATTCATTTCATTTTAGAATCTGTCCAGAAAATGGACTCCACTTCTAGCTTGCACAACTCTCAAACCACTTGTCCAAATTGGGGGTTTTTGCTTCTAAACTTTAATTTAGAGTGTTAGCTTTCTAAAAAGTCCGAAAACACTAATTTTGGAGATGATTTGAGCACTTAAATGGATTTTAGAAGAAAATGGTGCAATCTGTCCAGTAAAGACAGATTCATACACCTATCTTGTAGAGGCCATAACTCCCTTATTACTCATCCAAATTAAGTGCATCTTTTTCCAAATGTTAGGATTTTGAGTTAGGTTTGCATCCATATATGGATCACTGTCTAATTCCAAGAATTGATATCTCAAAAATCTGTTACAAGTGAGGTATGTCACTGATCCGAAAATCAGTGACACTTTATTTTATAAAAATTATTTGATGTATCAAAAGTTATTCAAAAATTATAAAAAAATGCAGATTTAATTTAACATATCATAGTTTCATCAAAAAATTTGTGATTAAATAATTCTCTTGAGAAGTTAAGTTTCCGTGTTGAAATTACCGGATAACTTTCTGGACAGCATGTGCTGAATCCAGAAAGGTAATTTTATCAAGTTTAATTCATGTCTTATTATATTTTGGAACTTTGTTTAGACAAAATAATTATGGACTAAGAAACTTATTTGATGGCATTTCATGGGACAATTGGACATATTGGCTGGATATCGGAATAGGGTATTAATGTGTTTCTTATGGAAACTCTTATATAGGGAAAGTTAAGGCGTGACAAAATTCATTAAGTTTAAAGTAAAGCTTCACCGTCGCATTCGTTAAGGTGAGTATTCACAGCCCCACTTTTATCGTTTTAATTGATTTTGGGGTGGAAAGCATGTTTAAATTGCGTATTTAAAGATTCATGAGAATTGTTTGAAAGTATTGCGAATTGGCAATTTATAAGGCTTTGTTAAAAGCATTTGGAATTATAAGCTATATGATAAGTATGCAATTGATGTGTTGAGTTTTTAATGTTAAGACCCCGTGACACTACTATTAACTCGAAGAAAATCGGGCCTATAGTATTAGTGGATAGCGCTATTTGGTGTGACAAGCCCACCTTAATGCTGACGAGCAGGGGTGCACTATACTAGATAAGATGACTAAACATGTGGCATGAACCACCGCTGAGTTAGTTCATTGGGGGCATTGAAATTGGTCAGGGATGGCTTAGTAGTGGCTCAACGTAATACTATCTTTGCGTACACTTATCATAAAGAAATTAAATTGTGATGCTCATGAATCAAAGAATTGAAGTTGGTTTATACGTATGTTTTACAAATGTCGACTTGCATATAAAAATGATTTGTGCATATTTAAAACCTGTGAACTCACCAACTCTTTATAGTTGACCTTGGTTTCTATTCATGCTTTTCAGGAATCAAGAAAGTAATTCCATGATGTTTTATCAGCGCACTTCATATTTTGAAGCAAGATTATTTTTGGCTTTATGCGTATCGTTATATTTTAAAGTTTGGAATTTGTAAACAATGACAATACCTTGTACTTAAAAATGTAATGTATTTTGAATGTTAAGTAAATGTTGGTATGTTTATAATCTTGTGCTATGACATCGGAGCTGTTATGCCTCGTGTTTCCGCTTTAGCGGGGTGTGACAGAAACGTCGCTCATTTGGATAAGGAGGAACCTCTGTTGCTTTGAACGAGTTCATGATAAACAGAGGCGTCCTTGGACCTTCCTCAGTGATGGTGAATTTCTCCATTGCTCTTTAAATGACCACAGAGATGAATCATGGAAACAATACCGAAATTGGTTGTTTACCTTTGGCCAAGTCTTTGTTCTTCTTGTCCACCGCCGTTAGTATCTTACATAAGAGAATGTAAGCCATATTTATGCTTCTGTTGAAGAAGAGAGCATACATAAAGGCAAGGATCGCTGGATGGGTCTGATCCTGACTTCCAATCTTGCAGATAATTGTTCGATTGAGAACACTAAACGTAAAGTTCCACTTGGGAGGCAGGTACAGACGTCTGAATTGACTTAGGCGTGTGATCTCCCTGTTGTAGCCTACGTGGTGGAGGAACTGAAGAAGAACTTCCTGAGTTGGTGGTTTCTCAAATTTCTCTATTTGAAGGTCTGAGGTTGTGAGCAGGTTGAATCTGTGAGTTAGGGTTTGTGGAGTGATTTGGATATTCATGCTTTGGTCACGTAGGTCAACGTACCCAACAATGCCTTCCTTTTGGTCGTCGTATTCACTGGAATACCACCATTGTTGGACAAATCGTAAAGGAACATCGTTGTCATGTTTGGTGAGCACATCGTTGAGTTCGCAGTTGGTCAAGAAATATAGTATGGGGCGAAACTGCTCATCGTATTTGGTAGGGGTGACATCCAGAAAGTAGTTGTTACCTTTCACTTGAACGTCAAACTGCGCCATATTCAAGCTTGGAACAAGTTTGCTGAAGTTTTCTGAGGTTTGGGAATGAGCCGCCATTGTGGCAGGTTTTGAGAAATATGAGAGTTTAGAAAGAGAGAGAGATTTGGGATTTTGGAATCTTAGAGCGTAAAGAATAATGAGAAGAGAAAAAGGGTTTTTATGGACAAAAAGGTAGAGGGAGAGGTTACGGAAACGGCGATTGAGAGTTCCAATGTCAGAAAGGACGTTCCATCATCCCCTAATTAATAGGTAACACGTTGAGGTGTGTAGGGGAGAGCCGCTTGGTGTCAGAAAACCGCCAACAGGGTTTTTGAAAATAAACAAATGGTTATCCAAAAGATTTATTGTTTAACATAATTTCCTGGATTATTCGCTTAATAAGAAAAGATCAGAGGCTCTGATATGAGTATCAGAGACAATATCAGAGGCTCTAATACAAATATCAGAGACAAGATCAGAGGCTCTGATACAAATATCAGAGACAGGATCAGAGGTTCTGATATAGAAATATCAGAGATTAGAGACTCTGATATGTGTATCAGAGAAGCTCACTTGCCCCCCCCTTGAAGGATGAAAGGTTCTTTGTCTCCCATTGACTAAAGAATAATATCTTTTTATCTTCTCCCCCTTGACAGATGCTTAGAGATACAAAAGAATGATTTTTACCATTTGTGAAAAGTCCAATGGCTCTGAAATTAGTTTCAGAAGCTCTGGTTGAACATGCTACGCATGTCAGAGGCTCTGATGAATGGATCAGAGACTCTGATGTTTTCCTGTGTTAGGCATACATGTTCAACATACCCAACTTGCTAATTAAGAAATTGAACCTTCGTTCATCTAAAGCTTTTGTGAAAATATCAGCAAGTTGAAGTTCAGTTGGTACAAAATACATCTCTATTGTTCCTTTTTCAACATGATCTTTCAGAAAGTGGTACCTTACATCAATGTGCTTTGTTTTGGAATGTTGTACTGGATTGTCAGAGATGGATATGGCACTTTTTGAATAACACAGAATTGGAATTCTGTCATATTGTAAGTCATAGTCTCTGAGTTGAGTTTGCATCCATATGACTTGACAACAACAACTAGTAGTAGCAACATATTCTGCCTCTGTTGTGGATGTTGAAACACAGTTCTGCTTCTTGGATGTCTAGCTTACTAGCTTATTTCCCAATAATTGACAACATCCTGATGTACTCTTTTTGTCTAGTTTGCACCCTGATTGATCTGCATCAGTGTATGCTGTTAAATCAAAGCTAGACAGTTTTGGATACTAGAGACCTAAATAAGGTGTGCATCTGAGGTATCTAAATTTTTTTTGACTGCAGACAAATGAGATTCTTTTGGATTTGCTTGATATCGAGCACAGAGACATGTTGCGAGTATTATATCAGGTCTGCTTGCAGTTAAGTATAGAAGTGATTCTATCATGCCTCTGTAGGTTTTGACATCTACAGATTTTCCCGAAATATTAGAGTCAAGCTTGACTCCTGTGGCAATAGGTGTTTTCATAGAGGTTGAATCATTGAGTCTGTATTTTTTCAAAATGTCAGAGACATACTTAGATTGAGTTATAAAAGTACCCTCTGATGTTTGCTTTACTTGTAATGTTGATCCAAACTCTCTCAGTGATTTGATAACGACCCTCTTTTATACTTAGTGAAAATTACGTTATTATATGTATTAGTGTTTCATCATCAGCGATCAGACTGAGTCTGTTCAGTTATCGCTGATGACCTTTCTGTAAACATTAATATGTATGTGTTTCACTTTCAGCGATCAAACTGAGTCTGTTCAGTCATCACTGATCGTTTCCTATGTAACACAGTTAACGTAATCCCTGAAGACAAGTCTCGCGTCAACATAGTTCATAGCTGAATCGAAGACGAAGCCACTGAACAATAGATAAGTCTACTAGTGACCTGATGCGGATATCAGCGAAGATCAGACATCTACTTACGCGAAGAAGCCTGAGGAAAAGCTTCAGCGATAGCTGAACTTCTTTATCTCTGGAAGAAGAGATACTCAGCGATCAACGATCACAAAGCTTATGCCTCAAGTTTTCTTTTGTCTTACCTTGCACAACCAGTACAATGTGTCAGAACGGACACGTCTCTGCCACAAATCGTACACCAACTCTGTCAACTACACTGTTCATAAAGCGGCCAAAAGCATGTCTCCAAAAGTGAGACTACCAAAGCCAATCTATGAATGCCACGTGTAAAGTACCCTGCCATGCATTTAATGCATAGGGTATAAATAGGAAGCTCACTCCTTCATCTGAAAGTGTGCTCAATCCTTGAACTCCAAAATAGAAACCCTTGTTTTCTATCTCTCTAAAAATCCCCCATTCTCTGAATTTCTTGTGCAACCATCTTAGTGTTTCTTAAGTTTGTTTAGATTGAGTCTGTCTTAATCTTATTCCGCAACAAACTTGTAAATTGTATTTTGATTTATCAATAAACAATTTATTAAACTTTAATTTATGTGTTTGTATTCAACCCCCCCCCCCTTCTACAAACCTGTTAAGCACCTTCGGGACCAACAAGTGGTATCAGAGCAGTTTGTTTAAACTAATAAACAAGATCTTGCTGTATACTCTTCCTTGCTATTCTAAAATGGCACTAAACACAAACACAAACTACTATGATAATGGTTCACTTTCTAAACCTCCTCGATTTAGCAGAGACAACTTTTCTCTATGGAAAAATCGAATGATGCTATTTCTTGAAGGTGCAGATCCTACTATACCTGAATATATAGAAAACGGACCCTATGAACCTGTTAGAATTATAGCTGCGGTTCCCGCTACTGCCACCACTGAAGCTGTCCCTAAACGAAATGTCGTTAAGGAAATAAGACAGTGGAGTGATGAAGATAAAAAGAAGGTAGGCATAGATGCAAGAGCAAAGACCATTATATCAATGGCTCTGCCTGATGAAGTTTTCCATTCCATCATGCATCTAAAAACTTCTAAAGAAATGTGGGAAACCATATGTGTTCAATATGAGGGCACCACTGAAATCCAAGAGACCCGAAAGATTAACTTGGTAAGACAGTATAAAAGTTTTATCGCTGGTAAGAATGAATCTCTTTCTGACATTCATCAGCGGTTTAACTGCCTGATCATTGACCTAAGAACTGTTGGAAGGACCTATTCTAATTCTGAGGTCCTAACAAAATTCTTGGAAAGTCTTCCTGAAAGCTGGGACAGTTATTCAATATGTCTTAAGCTGACAAAAGACTTACATACTCTCTCTCTTAGCACTCTGTATGGAATATTGCTCAACTATGAGCAATCTAATCTCCTGAAGAAGAATCTTGTAAAAGATTCTAAAGACTCCAAAAGCACTGCTGTTGCTTTAGTCTCATCAGAGATAATTCCATCCCAGCGATCTACTCTCACCATCACTGAGTTAGATTCTGAATCTGAGGATTTATCAGACCCTGATCTTTCAGAGTTTAATGAGTCCTTAGCACTCTTGACAAACTCTTTTAAGAGATTTGCAAGAAAGAGTAACTTCCGAAGAAGTAAACCTCTCTCTCTTACTGAAAAGCCAAAATCAACTCCGGTTGATAAGGCTACAGCCACTTGCTATAACTGCGAAAAAATTGGACATTTTGCTAGTGAGTGCAGGTCTAAAAAGGTCTTCAAACCTTCTACCTCAAGAAGATCCAGTGATGACAAATAACATAAGCTGAAGAACAAATATCAAAAGCTGAAAAGCTATCAGCAAAAAGGTAAAGGTCTCATCGCTGAAGAACATGACTGGGCTGAATCAGAAGAATCATCTTCTGATGAAGAAGAAGTCGCTAATCTTTGCCTCATGGCTGAGATTAAAGAAGAAGTAGAAGAACCATCTGAACCTTCTATGAGCTACATATCATCTCAGGTATCTATATCAACAAATCCCTCTCTGCCTGAAGCTGAGAGAAGTCGCGCTGTTGATGTGCTGACGATTGACCTTTATAATGCTCTAAACAACAAAACTCAAGCTGAAAATAAAAATGTTTACTTAACACAAGAGCTAGAGAAATGTCATGAAAAGATCAGTGAACTAAATCTTTTAGAAGAAAAGCTAAAAGATCAAGTCATTATAAATGAAATCATCAGCATTGAACGCGAACAAG
Organism: Arctium minus; assembly: GCA_954870635.1. Classification (NCBI taxonomy): domain Eukaryota; kingdom Viridiplantae; phylum Streptophyta; class Magnoliopsida; order Asterales; family Asteraceae; genus Arctium; species Arctium minus. The sequence continues at coordinate 76,348,271 of OX941080.1, read as the reverse complement.
CCATCGCTGCTCTAAAAGCAGAAAAGGCTCATGTTGAAAAATGGTGCAAATCATCAACAAAGATCTCTGAGATAATAAATGCTCAAACTCCTGAAAGTGATAAAACTGGTCTTGGTTTTTGGACACCACAGGATGATCCTAAAGAAGAAAGTTCCTCGCTTAAGTTTGGAACTTTTGTCACATCTTTCTTTGACACTTCTTATAATCAATTCTATCCCTGTTCTTCTTCTAATCCCATCCCTGAGGAGATATCTGCAAAATCTAAGCCTGCAGATAAAGGAAAGTCTATTCTCCCTCAGAAGGCTTCCAAGAAAACCAAACTGAAAGTCCCCTCCAAACCTTCAGTGGATAAACCTTCTAGCTCAGTGACAGAAATCTTTGATATCTGTCCTCCAAAGCTGAAGGTTGATCTAAAGCTCGTGAAATCTGAAGAAATAAAAATTCCTCCCAGATCTCGTGCTAAAGGCATTCTTGGAGCTGGACCTGCTCATCTTAAGTTTTCAAAACCTTTTGGTTATAAAACCACCATAAGATATAGAAAATGTTATCACTGTGGATTCACTGACCATATTGCGAGCAAGTGTCCAAATACCATCGAAGCTGATAAAACAGCCAAAGTGAAGAAAAATGCCTCTAAGGCAAATAAAGTCACCAAAGTGAAAAATGCCACTAAGGTTAAGAAATTAACCAAAGTGAAGATTACCACTGAAGCTGAATCTTCATCAGCAGTGAAGACTGCTGAATCTTCCTTATCCACTAACTCTGAAGGACCCATTGAAAAGTGGGTACCAAACAAAACTTAATCTTCCTTATGTATGCAGGGATCAAAGGGCATCTGGTATCTCGATAGCGGATGTTCTCGTCATATGACTGGACAAAGAGACCTGCTCACTGAATACAAGGAAGAGAAAGGTCCCTCTGTGACCTTTGGTGGAAATGGAAAAGGATTTACCCGTGGATTTGGTGTCCTCAGCAATGGGACAACTACCTTTCGAAGAGTCGCTTATGTAGATGGACTGAAGCACAATCTTCTAAGCATCAGTCAGCTATGTGACAAAGACTACGAAGTTCGCTTTTCTAAGAAAGCATGTTCAGTGGTAGATGAAAAAGGAAAACTTGCTCTCAGTGGTTATAGAAGAGAAAATGTCTATGTAATAGATATGGACTCTACTATCACTGATAACTTATGTTTTCTCTCTAAGGCCTCTTCTGATGTCAACTGGCTATGGCATAAAAGGCTCTCTCATCTAAACTTCAAAACCCTGAATTCTCTCTCATCTAAGGAACTGGTTTCTGGTCTTCCTCAGCACTCATATGCTAAAGAATCTCTCTGCTCAGCATGTGAAAAAGGAAAACAAACAAAAGCTAGTTTCAAGTCGAAACAAGTTTCCTCAGTAACAAGTCCTCTTCAGCTCTTGCATATGGATCTATTTGGCCCTGTCAATATCCAATCAATAGCTGGAAAGAAATATACGCTTGTCATTGTAGATGAATATTCTCGCTACACCTGGGTTATTTTTCTTCGCTGTAAGAATGATACTCCAGAAGAACTAATATCTTTTGTCAAAAAGATGGAAGTGCTGAATAATCTTACTGTTCGATCAATAAGGAGTGATCATGGAACTGAATTCAAAAATAGTTCCCTGAACAATTTCTTTGAGAACAAAGGAATCTCTCACAACTTCTCCTCAGTAAGATGATGGAATATTTTTAGGATATTCCTCCATCTCCAAAGCCTACAGAGTTTTCAACAAAAGAAGACAAACCGTAGAAGAAACCATTCATGTCACGTTTGATGAAACGCGCTCAGCGAACTCTAAACCAATCGCTGACAATGAAGAACTGAATACTTGGATGATCTCTCACTATAGAGGAACTGAACCTTTCTTCTCAAACCAACAGCACACTGAAACTCCAGCTGCTGATGAAGAACCAAGTATCATACCTCCCACCGCTGAATCCAACTCATGGATTTCAGCTGAACCTCTAAATACACTTCTACCATCAAATCCATCTACGTCTGAAAACCCTTCTGAAAGCATTGGTGTATCTAATGTTCAACAATTACTAGCTGATGAACCTCAAGCATCTTCATCAGCGACTGCTCCTATTGTTGATCCTATCGCTGAAATAATCAATCTTGCTCCTGCTCAGCGATGGACCAGAGATCACCCCATAGATCAAATTCTTGGTGATCCAGATGCAGGTATTCAGACACGACGAAGCTCAGGTAATATCTGTCTCTTTGTAAACTTTCTCTCCTTAATAGAACCAAAGAAGACTGATGATGCCCTCAGAGATCCAAACTGGGTCAGCGCTATGCAAGAAGAGCTAACTGAATTCTCTCGAAACCAAGTTTGGAATCTCGTTCCTAGACCATCTGATAAAACTGTAATAGGCACCAAATGGGTGTTTAGAAACAAGTTAGATGAACATGGAACTGTAACCCGCAACAAGGCTCGACTTGTTGCTCAGGGATACAGACAAGAGGAAGGCATAGACTATGATGAAACCTTTGCCCCTGTGGCCAGGCTCGAAGCAATTCGACTATTCTTAGCTTATGCAGTCTATAAAGACTTCATCGTTTATCAAATGGACGTAAAATCAGCTTTTCTGAATGGAAAGCTGAATGAAGAAGTTTATGTAGAACAACCACCAGGGTTCTATGACCCTAAGCATCCAAATTATGTTTATAAATTGGATAAGGCTCTCTATGGTCTAAAACAAGCCCCTCGTGCTTGGTATGACACTCTCTCATCTTTTCTTATCTCTGAAAATTTTGAACGTGGCAAGATTGATAACACGTTATTTTTCAGGAAGATAAAAGGTCATATAATTCTTGTACAAATATATGTCGATGACATAATATTTGGTTCTACTAACCCATCTCTTTGTACTCGCTTTGCTGAAAGAATGAAGAAAGAATATAAAATGAGTATGATGGGTGAGCTGACATATTTTCTTGGTCTTCAGATTAAACAATCTGACAAAGGTACTTTTATCTGCCAAGGTAAGTATGTTAAAGATATGCTAAAGAAGTTTGAACTCACACAAACTTCAGCGATGAAAACTCCTATGGCACCACCGCTGATACTTAACAAGGATCCATCTGGAAAACCTGTTAATGTCACTGCCTATAGAGGAATGATAGGCTCATTGCTGTATCTTACAGCAAGCCGACCTGACATCATGTACTCTACTTGTTTATGTGCACGCTATCAATCTGAACCCAAGGAATCCCATCTGATCGCTGTAAAGCGAATTTTCAGATATCTGAAAGGAACTCCTAACCTCGGTCTTTGGTATCCCAAAGACTCAGGGTTCGATCTAACTGGTTATTCTGATAGTGATTTTGGAGGCTGTAAACTTGACAGAAAAAGTACCACTGGTGGATGTCAACTCTTGGGAGGAAAGTTGGTAAGCTGGACAAGCAAGAAGCAAAATTCTGTGTCCACTTCCACAGCTGAAGCTGAATACGTAGCCGCTGGAAGCTGTTGTTCACAAATCTTATGGATGAGAAATCAACTATTAGATTATGACCTTCAGCTGTCAAAGATTCCTATCTATTGTGACAGCACTAGTGCTATTGCTATAGCAAACAATCCAGTGCTACATTCAAAGACAAAACACATAGAGATCAGATATCACTTTATCAGAGATCATGTGATGAATGGTGATATTGAACTTCACTTTATCCCTACTGACTTTCAACTTGCTGATATATTCACCAAACCTCTTGATGAGACAAGGTTCAACTTTCTCATCAGTGAGCTTGGAATGCTGAACCTCGAAGAATAATTCTTCAGCGTTCATGTATTATGTTAGTAATCAAAAGTTCCCCTCTCATCATTCTCTCTGATAAACATTCTGACTCTCAGGTATGTTTTCTTCTTTCTCTCAAAATTTTTTTAAAACTTTAATCACTGAATTTTCTTCAAATGATTAAAAGCTTTTTGAAAAAATACATTAATCACTGATATTTCTAGTCAGTGATCCTTTAAAAGGAAAAACTATATCTTTTCTAAAAGGGATACTTTTAAAAAGAAAAATCTATCGCTGACTTTTCTTCAGTGATCATTTCAACGGACAAATGTACAGTCTCTCTCCTCTATGACGTCATTTGAACCGACAATCCACGACATGCCTTTTCTGACACGTTCGTCCGTTGCCCTTCTATCCAATCAACTTCGTGGAACGTGTCAATGTCATGATGATTTTTTTTCTTTCTTTTCCTGCTTCATTCTCTCTCTTCTATCTCATCGTATAAAAGGTATTCTTCTCTCCTTTATACGGTTTACGCTTTCAAAACTTTCAAAGCAAGAAGCATTCTCTCAAGAACACTCAAGCAAGTAAACCCAGAATATTGAATCTGCAACTCTTTTTCTTCAAGATACACAGGTTTATTTCATGTTTATATGCTTTGTTCGTACGTTTTTATTCTTTTTAAAATCCTACTCGATTTCTATGGATTTTATTAAACGTTTGTTTTTTGTAAAAACTAAAGATCATTCTTTCTGATTTTATGTTTTTAAATAAAAACCTTTTGGTTTTAAAGTGTTCTTCATTCTTTCTACCCAGAACACTAATTTTCTCCTAAAAATAACTTCATAGTTTTCCAGTTTCCCTTCTTCTATGGAAACTGGTAATCATATTATTTTAAATCTAAATCATTTCTTCTATTATGCCTCTTTCCATAACAGAAATGACACAGTCTTCAATCGTTGCTTCCAAGCATGTACGATTCGCTCTCACTGAAGTTGAGATTACTAAATGTAATCATTTGGCCAGACTCGACTTCAAAGCTGACAAATACCCACATCTGGTGGAAGCTGCTGAATTCCTCAAGCAGTCATGCATAGCCTACGCGATCACTGTAGATCCTAAGCCCTCAAAGACTCTACTTCAGCAGTTCTGGTTCACTGCTGATGCAACTGAACTTACCAACAGGAAAGGCGAACGAGTCCCTGCTATCTCGTTCAGCACGGAATTAGGGCCAGGGAGCATGACCGCTCTTAGCCTCATAAAATCTTTAAGATTCCCTGACAAACCAAAGAGTGGGTTCGACGCACTCCCCACTGATGATGAGCTGATATCCTTCCTGGACGCAATGGGCTATTGTTGGGAAAACAAACCAAGATCTTCTATTCCCAACAAGAAGCTCACCAAGATCCTAAAAGCTCAGATGCCATCACAACTGAACTTTATCTTCTCGCATATAATTCAGTGCATGAGTGGGAAGAGTGGTTCGCTGGATCAAGCCAGCAAAACACAACTGCAGATGGCCTACTCCGTTATCGCTGGTCAAAACTTTGACTACGCCACAACCATCTTTGAAGATCTGAGGTCGAGATTAGAGAAGCCTGAACGAGATCCCAAGATCTCATACGTACGTTTCATATGTACGTATATCAAGTTCCTCTATCCCAACACCTATCCCACCAAAGATGATGGCACCTTTGCCAGGGTAGGTCAACGATCACTGGAGGTCAAGCCACTCGCCGACGAGGTAAGTATCTCTCTCCTTCGCTCTCGTCTCTCTCTCCATTCTTCTTCATCTTCAGCGACCACGCAGACGGTTCCTTCGTCTGCTATCCCTGTCGCTACCACTACTTCTAAACGACCATCAGCTAGTCCGATTGGTCCTTCCAAAAAGGCCAAAAAGACTAAGGAAAGTACACCCTCTAGTACTATACCTGAGGGAGCTTCTCAACAAGCTACCTTAGATTCATTTGTGGGTCTTTCCTCCACAACTTCAGCAGTCACTCATACTGCCGTGTCAGCAATCTCACTTGCTGTCACATCATCAGTAACCCCATCTACTATCTCATTCCCTGAGATTAACCCCATCCCTACTTCTATCCCCAAAACTCTTCCCTTCTCTCCTCACTTGGTCTATGAACCCGCCACCTATTCTTTCCCTATAGGACCTGAGCATCAAACTTTTGAGGAATCTATGCAGTTCTACAAAATGTTTGATACGTCAGGTACACCTATAATCCTAAACACTTCTCTCCCCACCTCTCCAAATAAGCCCATATCTGAACTAACATTATTTTCAGGTCCTAGTTTGGCGTCTGTTGACACGCATGTCAACAGTCTAGGAGAGAAGGTGGACGCACTCACCAACACCATCAATGAAACCACCAGCGCCGTAAATCAGGCTGGTGAGGAGCTGAAGAAGTTGACCGCCACTTGCTCATCTAAAGCTGAGAACTCTCAACTTTCAGCTATTGAAGAACATGTCGTCCAACTCAGAGAGTCCTCTCGACTCTTTCAAGGGCGATTTGAGTCTCTTACCGCTGAGGTTCAGGGTCTCTCTTCAAAGGTTGACCTCTGCACGTCCCTTCTTCAGCAAATTCTACAGAAAAGTGAATGCACCAGCTACAGCGCTGCCTCCCTCCTTCACTGAAGATGATCGTACCAACCTCAACATCGCTGTGGAATTCATTCATGATGCCACATGCGACATCCCTGCGGTTGAAGACCGGGTTAAGCGTCTGGAGGCTGACGTTCAAGTGCTAAAAGCTTCAACAGCTACTCCAGCAGCTGAACAATCCCCTACCGCTGATAATGACAAAGTGGGGGAGAAAACTGAAGAAACTACTATTGCTGCTGGGGAAGCTAAGACTCCAAAGGAACCTCCTTCTCAATCTGAGGGGGAGAAGGCAAAAGAATCCTCATCAATTCACTCCATTCTCTTTGAAGAGGATGAGGAAGAAGACGATGAAGAGGAAGATGATCTAGATCTTGATGATCAAGAAAAGGATCAGCCCTCCTGTTAGGACTAAAAGTCCTACGTGTTGAAAGTGGAATAAAGTATTTATAAGGGTGCATAATGTAATTAATTGAAAGTTATTTTATTAAGATGGGCCCAAGCCCATAAAGCCCAATTGCTTGTAAGCCTAAGTATATAAAGGCTATTTTATTTCATAATTAGGGTTGAACAGTTTAGAAAATAGAGATTCATTATTCAGTTTACTAGTTGTTAGGTTTACATACTATTATCAGAAATTCTCTCTGTAAACCTTAGCCCTTTGAAGTTATATCAATTATATGACTAGTTGCTGTGGCCTATCATCTATTCATCATTGTTCTTATATCTGTTGATTGCACTGAAACTGGGATCTACAATTGGTATCAGAGCAGATAGGCAAAAGGTTTGATCCAGAAAAAGGTTTGTCTAAAACCCTATAATTAATTTTTTATGTGTTAATCGCTAATATGTGCCTTATTTGATAATCAGTTTATGTGTTTTGTCGATCTGGGTTGTTTGTTTATCGGTCTAATATCTAGTTTAATTGGGTTCTTCGGTCTTTCTGAGTTAAATTGCTTATCGATCGAAGTTTATTTTCTGGAATTTTTTTTTCCGATCGAATCTTGGTGAACCCTCGGTCTTAGTGATTACTGGGTTGTGTTTCGAAGGATCTGAGTTTGGGTTCGATCGAATCCCAGAAACTCTTCGTGTTCTTCGGTCGAAATCATCGTGTTCTTCGGTGTTAATCGACATTATCTATTGTTTTTGTGGTTATTTTTAAGTCTTTCGACCTGAGTATTCGACCGGACACTTGTGCTCCGGTCTTGTCCCTTCGACCGAATAAGAGTGCTTCGGTCTTGTCCCTTCGACCGAATAAGAGTGCTCCGGTCTTGTCCCTTCGACCGAATAAGAGTGCTCCGGTCTTGTCCCTTCGACCGAATAAGAGTGCTCCGGTCTTGTCCCTTCGACCGAATAGGTGTTCTCCGGTCTTGTCCTTTCGACCGAATAGGAATTCTCCGGTCTTGTCCTTTTGACCGCATAAGAGTTCCTCCTGTCTTGTCCTTTGACCGGATAAGTGTATCCCCGGTCCTGTCATTCGACCGGATACCTGCTTCCTCCGGGCATACCTTCGACCGATATCTTGCATACTCCGGTCTTTGCTTAGACCGGTGTTCTAAAAAAAAAAAAAAAAAAAAAGGTCAAATTTTTTGTCTCACGATTTTTTTGCAGTGCATTTATTTTAGCCCTCATACTTCAAGGATTCAGCGTGTCATTTGTGACCCTAAAATTTCAAGTTTCACAAGTTGTCACTTTTGGTCCTTGCACTTTAGCGTACCATCTCTTTGAAAAGTTCAGTCCCTGTATATCAAAAGGAATGCCTTCAAGCGAAGCTCTTTCAATAAGTATGGATGAGATGCCACCGGTTCTTTACAGAGGAGAATATGACAAATGGAGGATTCAGTTCTTAGACTTCATTGATAAACATGACTTGGGTGATTATATCAGATTATCTCTGAGGGAAGGAAAAATGGAAACTCCGACAGATATTTGTCATTATATGGGAGAAAATGGAAGAACGGAACACTTAGTGTACACAATACCATTTAAGGATTACACAGATGAGCAAAGAAAGAGATTTGAAGCTGATAAATTATCTAAAGCTTTTATCTTGCAAGGAATTTCCGAGGAGATTTCAAAAGAGATTTCTGTAAGTTTAGACAGTAAAAAGGCTACAGGAAAACAGCTGTGGGAACATCTTGAAAATATAATGACAGGAACAAAGATGTCTTCAAGAGTAAAGTTTTTGGAAACTGAGAACTCTGAACTAAAAAGACAGATTTCTGATCTGGAAGTTCGAATTGTCCAAATCCAACAAGCAGCAGCTGTTGAAAGTTCTGAGGAGCAGATTGAGCATCATAAAGATACAAATGCTGAGCTTCAAAAGCAAATATCTGATGTGGAGCAAAAGCATGCTCAAGATAAATCCGAGTTTGAGAAATCGTTCGCAAAGAAGTTCTCAGAATTCTCGAGAAAATGTGCTGATGAGAAGAAAGAAGTTGAGCTGAAATGCATAAAACTTTCTCAGCAAGTTTCTGATTTTCAGAAAGTAATCATTCTTGAAAGAGAGAAGTTTGCCAAAGAGAAGAAGGCCATTGAACAAAAGAATGTTGGTGTCTTCAAAGAAATATCTGACCAAAGAAATGATGTTGAGCAGGGATTTGAAGAAGAACGAAGAATCTTTGAGACTGCGATTAAAAGGCTTACTGCCAAGTTGTCTGAACTATCTGAGAAGGCATTAAAAGAGCAGAAAACGAAGTCTGAGTTCACGAAGAAGATTGACCTGCTTGTTCAAGAAAGAGACAACTTCGCTTCAACGATTAAAGTGCTTGAAAAGTCTGTATCAAGCTCAAATCAGAAATCTGTCTCTACACAAAGGTCAGTTAAATCTTTTGATCAGATTCGTAAAACTAACATTTTCTATGATAGCAATATAGATGGTTCAGGTATACATCAAAGAAGAAGGAGATACAAAGATGACGAACTGGTCTGGAAGAAGAAACCAGTTGAAGATGAGTTGAAAGAAAAAGAATCATGTGTACATGCGGTAAATGCCAAGAAGAACAAAGCGACTAAAAGTAAACCTGATCATATCTACTCGAGAGATCAATTACTCAGGTTATCAGGTAAGAAATACCACTGTTCTTATTGTCATACACATGATCACATTCACAAAACCAGTGATCATTTTTGGTATGGTTCTTATTCTATATCCCCCACACGAACTGCAACTAACATTCATGGACCCAAATACCAGTGGGTACCAAAACCGAAAACTGATTCTGTGTTGCAGGCACCTACTGTCAAGGGGGAGTAGAAGAACAATGGCTTCTAAGTAAATCAGCTTAGAACCCGGACTTCAACAAAGTTTGGCTTCTGATTACATGACAGATCAGGACCCGTTCTTCAACGTTTAGACCTGGATATTTTGCAAATATCCAGGGGGAGCTTAATAGATCTATATCGTTCTATCGTGATTTGAAGGGGAGCTTAAAAGGTAAATATCTTCTAATCCTAGATCTCTGATTGTTTGAAAGAAGAACAACTTTCAAGCATGAAAAACAATTTCTGAAATGTTCAAACCACTTCTGATTCTCAAAAGATTTTATGAATTTAGAAGTGTGATTTTAAATGTTTTTCATTTTTGAGATTTAATGTTTAACTGACTGTGTGTTTCTAAAGATCAATACTTGCGTATTATCTTATCCTTATACTGTAACGTATTCACACACACATGTTCAGTACTTCATTTGTATTTGTTATTACCATGTCTCATAGCGAAACAATTTTTTCGATGGTAATACCCCCGCTTGAAATTCAATGTTGTTGAGCATCTATCATTATTTCTAAATTTGTGTTTTCATTGCTAAATTGTTTATATTTGTTCATATAAACAAAATATCCATTTCTTTGATACCCTAACCTGTTTAGTTGATCTGATTGGTACATTGTCAGTTTTTCAAAGATCAATTGCTCAAATCTCCTGAGCATACTTTTTGACAGTGTTATCTTATTTGAGCATAAATGTTCAAGTTAAACTGTTAATCTACTATTCTTTATAGGACTTACATGGGATTTGTGTGAGAACTTAAACAGAACTTCCATGGATTCACGTTAACCATTGTTTCCTACCCCGGAAGTTATCCTTGAGTGATTGAGGGGTGAGGGGTCTTAAATCAAATAGTGGGGGAGATAACTCATCCAGTTGAGTTTTTCTCATTGTGCTAAGCGGAAAAATGGAAAAGAGAGTTTGGTTAGAAGTGAGCTTCAATGATAAAAAGAAAGAGGGAGTGAGAACAGAGTTAAAATAATATCATAACTCTGCACCAACCACTTTCTGAGCCGGGCAGCCACATATTCTGATTGGTTCACACTCATTGGTGACCATCATTGAAAAAGGCACCTAGCCCATGCCAACTCTTGCATTAACCCCACCAACCACTCGTTTCTTTCTTAACAAAGAAATGTTTCATTTTCTTTGGGGACGCAGCATATCTGCTATCTAGTCTTCACTCGGAAGATTTAGATATTGAAAAAGAAGGAAAATTGCCCCACCTTCGCACCTTTTTTCATTCACATTGAGTCCGTCTAATATCTGTTGCTGTCTCAACAATTTACACAATTTGAGCCTGATATAGCTAAGTAGCTTCAATCATTCATACACTTGCACGAGCACACAAGGAATAAGTTTTCTTGTCATAACATTCATAGAAAATTCCTTTGTGGTTTTTCGATGATTGAATGGAAGCCCTGGGGGAGTGAACATCACAAAAACTCCTTTCCAAAGTACATCTGTTGTACAAAGTGGCTTTGTGCTACTTACAGGCATACTAACTGTATCATTTGTTGATTCAGGTTTACCATTCCTAATATATCTGAATTTGAAAAGATTCAGATATATACATTTCATGAATTGACGGATACTCAGATCACAGGTGGGAGAAAGTCAAATTATCATAAAAGGGGAGATTTTTTCGCTGAAATTGAAGAAGTTTTGATGATCATGATGCTCACAATCATCACAAAGGGGGAGAAAAAGTTCAATTTCCAAGTATTAAAGAAAGAAAGTCAGTTCTGAAGACAGTCTAGAGATCAAGGAGATGAATATATGATTTTAATGCTAAATTTGTTTCTTATTATTTCTTCTTTCCCGTATCATGTGGTGTTTGCTACAAGTTTCTTCATTATTCCTCCTACGAGCTGATTGAAACAAGTTCTTAAGCTGAAAGTCTATTCAACTCGCGCGGTTCAAAGACAGATTCTTTGTTTTAAACTGAAGATGCACCGTGGAATGTCAAGTAACTCTCACATTATCTTTCTTGTGTGCTGATCCGATGTGATTGAGTTTCTACAGTTAAAAGCTGCGTGATAGTGCATTCAGTCGAGGCTATTGTACATTGAATCTGGTTACAAAGTTGATACTTTGAAGACCAAGAGCTTTATTCAAGGGGGAGCGTGGAAAGACATGAAGTCAAGTAACATCAGAGTTCTTCAAAGATTCAAGAGGGAAAGAAGATCAATGTTTGAAGATTTCAAGAAGATAAATGCTTTATTCAACTTTAGGGGGAGATTGTTAGGACTAAAAGTCCTACGTGTTGAAAGTGGAATAAAGTATTTATAAGGGTGCATAATGTAATTAATTGAAAGTTATTTTATTAAGATGGGCCCAAGCCCATAAAGCCCAATTGCTTGTAAGCCTAAGTATATAAAGGCTATTTTATTTCATAATTAGGGTTGAACAGTTTAGAAAATAGAGATTCATTATTCAGTTTACTAGTTGTTAGGTTTACATACTATTATCAGAAATTCTCTCTGTAAACCTTAGCCCTTTGAAGTTATATCAATTATATGACTAGTTGCTGTGGCCTATCATCTGTTCATCATTGTTCTTATATCTGTTGATTGCACTGAAACTGGGATCTACACCTCCGATGACGACGACGACGATGAAGACCAATCTATGTGGTTCTCTAAGCCGAACGTCGTATCAGGGACAACTTCGCAAGAGGTTGTCAAAACAGGGGTGAGAGGTGATACATCTTCAAGTGTTCCTTCGCAAAGCAAAGACAAGCAACCGATCGCTGAAGAATGCTTGAGGACTGGATCACAATCTGAGGGGGAGCATCCTTCTCAGGTATGTCTTTCAATTGTACCACTCTTCTACTCTTTCCAAACCCCTATTCCTTTCTAGCCTTTATCTCTCTCGTTCTAAAAATACACTTATCCCTTCTTTCCTTCTTTTTCTAACCAGACAGTTCTCACCGCTGCTTAAGGGTTCTGAACTACAAATAATTCCAGCTGCTATCGCTGAAGAAATAATCCCAATCTCTATCGCTGAGATTGATGAAGGAGAAGAAGAAGATTCCTTGGTCCATCCAGGAAGGCCCTCTCGACCATCTCAATGGTCAGAGGAAGTGGTAAAGAAAAGAGTTGAAATAATCGCTCAACTAGAAAGTCAACGGCTGAAAATCCCTCTTCAAATATCCACAGAGCTCGACTTCCTCACTGAAGCTGAAAGAGAAAAATCTGCCAAAGCTGAGAAGCTGATCGCTGAATGCAAACGAGATGCCCAACTCGCTTTAAAGATTCAATCCTCTCAAGTTAAGGACAAAAAGCTGAAAAGCAAACCTGTGGAAGTTCAAGCAGCACTACTAAAAGAAATTGAAGAGGAACGCTTCAAAGAACAAGAGATCAACGATAAGTCTATCGAATGGTGCAAACAAAAGATGGATTATCGTTCTGATCTTCTTCCAATATCAGCCGTGACTATCTCTGGTCGCAAGAAGAAAGATCAACTCTCAGTGACCATGGAGATTACCAGAGAGGATGGAACCCAAAAAGCAATGTACGTACCAAAACTTGAGAGCTTCGGATTTACGGAATGGTTAGAGTTCTGGGATGCGCTGAAGAAATCCAAATCTACATACAGAGGCTACGTTGAAGGACTCCTTGAAGCCCTCATAAATAGAGTCGTTTCTGTACTAAAGCTGCCATCTCCTCTTCCTCCCAAATCTTTGAAACTCAAGAGAAAAAATGGGTCCTCCTCCTCTGAAGATGTCGCCATCATCAGGAATGAAACTTCTATCAAATTTTCAAGAGATGCACTGTTTGGTCCTCCTCCTGATCTTTCAGTTCTGGACTTATCTCTGCCTCCTGGTGGTCCTTTCCAAGCTGGTCAAGTAATCGACAATCCTTATGGAATATTCTTCAGAGATGATGATGAGGAACTCAGATTTCAAAGAATCTCTGAGATTCCTATCTGTCCTCTGAATCATCTCAAGGATCTCTTATGCTTATGGTGTGACTTCTTCCCTGCTGCTGAAAAAATTAAAGAAATTATCAGTCAAGAATCTTTGGAACGAAGACAGAAAGGAGAAGAAATACCTGAGTATATGATCAATCCTCCTAAATCTTCTTTTAATAGCTGATAGATTAGTTTTCTTCTCTGTAATCTGTTAGTTGTACCTACAGTAGTTAGTTACTCACTTGTAATGTTTTTCATATCTTGTAATTCCATCCCTGAATTAAATGAAAATAGCAGTGATGTACTTAACCCTATCAGTACTGTAAAAGATCCCTCAAAATAGTAATTGGGACATGCATTCTATGAGTCCTTTTTATTCCTATATTTTGAATCAAAGTAATTTTCTATTGTTACTTTGTCATTATCAAATAGGGGGAGATTGTTGATCCAAACTCTCTCAGTGATTTGATAACGACCCTCTTTTATACTTAGTGAAAATTACGTTATTATATGTATTAGTGTTTCATCATCAGCGATCAGACTGAGTCTGTTCAGTTATCGCTGATGACCTTTCTGTAAACATTAATATGTATGTGTTTCACTTTCAGCGATCAAACTGAGTCTGTTCAGTCATCACTGATCGTTTCCTATGTAACACAGTTAACGTAATCCCTGAAGACAAGTCTCGCGTCAACATAGTTCATAGCTGAATCGAAGACGAAGCCACTGAACAATAGATAAGTCTACTAGTGACCTGATGCGGATATCAGCGAAGATCAGACATCTACTTACACGAAGAAGCCTGAGGAAAAGCTTCAGCGATAGCTGAACTTCTTTATCTCTGGAAGAAGAGATACTCAGCGATCAACGATCACAAAGCTTATGCCTCAAGTTTTCTTTTGTCTTACCTTGCACAACCAGTACAATTTGTCAGAACGGACACGTCTCTGCCACAAATCGTACACCAACTCTGTCAACTACACTGTTCATAAAGCGGCCAAAAGCATGTCTCCAAAAGTGAGACTACCAAAGCCAATCTATGAATGCCACGTGTAAAGTACCCTGCCATGCATTTAATGCATAGGGTATAAATAGGAAGCTCACTCCTTCATCTGAAAGTGTGCTCAATCCTTGAACTCCAAAATAGAAACCCTTGTTTTCTATCTCTCTAAAAATCCCCCATTCTCTGAATTTCTTGTGCAACCATCTTAGTGTTTCTTAAGTTTGTTTAGATTGAGTCTGTCTTAATCTTATTCCGCAACAAACTTGTAAATTTTATTTTGATTTATCAATAAACAATTTATTAAACTTTAATTTATGTGTTTGTATTCAACCCCCCCCCCCTTCTACAAACCTGTTAAGCACCTTCGGGACCAACATGTAAGCCTAGAAAGAATGTTAATTCTCCCATGAGAATCATCTCAAATTTACTCTTCATCAACTCTGAAAATTTATCACAATACTTTTGATTTGTAGAGCTAAATATAATGTCATCAACATATATCTTTACTAAAAGCATCTCATTTTTGTATTTTTTGATGAACAAGGTTGTATCTATTTGTACCTTTTTCAAAACCATTATTTATCAGAAATGTGGACAGAGTATCATACTCTTGGAGCTTGTTTAAGTCCGTATAGAGCTTTATCAAGATAATAAACATGCTTAGGAAACTCTGTATTCTCAAATCCAGGTGGTTGTTGGACATAAACTTCTTCATTTAATTTACCATTTAGAAAGGCAGAATTTAAATCCATCTAATATACTTTGAACCCTTTGTGTGCAACATAGGCTAAGAAGATTGTAATTGCTTCTAGCCTAACTACAGGTGCAAAGGTTTCATCATAATCAATACCCTCTTCTTGGCAATATCCCTTAGCAACCAACCTAGCTTTGTTTCTGATTATAATGCCATCCTCATCCTTTTTATTTCTGAAGACCCATTTAGTTCCAATTGCAAATTTTCCTTTAGGAAGGGGAACTAAGGTCCAGACCTTGTTTCTTTGAAACTCTTGAAGCTCATTTTGCATTGCAGAGATCCAATGAGGATCTTGAAGAGCTTCGTTTACCTTCTTTGGTTCAATGATGCTTAAGAAATTTACAAAAAAGCATTCATTGATTGTGGTTGATCTGGTTTTGACACCCTCTGAAGGTGATCCAATGATCTGATCATGAGGATGATCTTATTTTCATCTTGTGACTGGAGCATGAATATGAGGTGTAGTTTGATATTCAGAGATGACAGTGGGAGACATCTCTATTGTGCTGAGCAGAGGCTCTGAAGTTGATTCCAGGGCTCTGAAGTTGATTCTAGAGGCTCTGAAGTTGATTCATTTCTTGGAACTGCATCCAAGGAAGTAGAAGTTGTGACTTCAGAGGGACCAGAGAGATCTGTACCTGCCGTTTGTGGTTCCTCTGAAGTTGCTCTGTGAATATCTTTGAAAAGAAACTCTGAATTTTCATCATCAAGGAAATCTTCGAATATTTTGTTTAGTTCAGATTCTCTTATCCTTGATGATTCAGAGATATTTTTAGCAGTTGGATTTATATCTTTGTTAGCTAGACTTTTGTCATCATCAAAAGACACATTGATACTCTCTTGGATTTTTCTTGTTCTTTGATTGAACACTCTGAAAGCTTTTGACGCTAATGAATATCCAATGAATTTGCCTTCATCTGCTTTCTTGTCAAACTTTCCAAGAGACTCTCTATCATTTAGAATAAAACATCTGCATCCAAAAACATGGAAATATTTAACATTAGGTTTCCTATTGTTAATGAGTTCATAAGATGTTTTCTTGAATCTTTTGACAATGGTAGCTCTGTTTTGAGTGAAACAGGTTGTTGCCACTACCTCTGCCCAAAATTTTGTGGTAAGGTCTGATCCTGCAAGCATAGTTCTTGCAGCTTCAACAGTGTTATGTTTTTCCTCTCAATAACACCATTTTCTTGTGGTGTTCTAGTTTTAGAGAAGTTCGGAGCTATGCCTTCCTCTGAAAGATATGAGTTGATTTTTGCATTTCTGAACTCTGTTCCATTATCACTTCTCAGCTTCTTAACTTTGGTATCAAACAGAACCTGCAATCTTTTTAACAATCTTATTAAAATATCAGGGACATCAGACTTGGCTCTGATGAATTATATCCAAGTATATCTAGAGTATTCGTCAATCAAGACGAGGATATACTTTTTACCTGACAAGCTCTGCACAGAGATAGGACCACAGAGGTCCACATGAAGCATATGCTGAGGTTTTGGACAATTATTATCACTTTTGGTCTTGTAGGAAGATCTTTTCATTTTTCCCATTTCACAAGAAGAACAAAGATGATCTTTGTTAAACTTCAGAGATGGTAATCCCTTAACCAGATTTAGTTTGACCAATTTATCAAGTGAAGAAAAGTTCAGATGTGAGAACTTTTTATGCCAGAGCCAAACATCTTCACTGTTCAGAGATACTAGACATAGTTTCTCTGAGTCAGTACTTATGTGTTTGGAAAAATTCATTCTATATAAATTTCCCTTTCTGTCAGTTCTGAGCATTTCTTGACTTGTTTTTGAGTGAAGTAATGAACAATGTTTTCCTTGAAATTTTACATCAAAACCATGGTCACAAACTTGACTTATGCTGATTAAGTTATGCTTTAATCCGTCAACATAATAAACCTTTGATACAGAAACATTACCTCTTGATAGCTCACCATAACCTTTAATCTTTCATTTCATGTTGTCTCCAAAAGTTACTGCTCCCCCAGATTTAGCTTTGAAAGAGGATAATAACTTTTTATCTCCAGTCATATGCCTTGAACATCTAGAATGTAAGTACCAGATCGGCATAGACTGTTTCTGCAAGTCATATTAGATTTTCTTAGCTACCCATCTCATTATGGGTCCTATTTTGTTAGACTTCTGATTATCTCTTTGAAATTTTGCCTTCTTATCTTTTGATGTTTTGGCAGAATTGTCCTTTTTCTTTTGAGTCTTTGTCTCTGAATTTTTATTCAGAGATTGATTAAGAAAACAGTGAGAACCTCCGAAGTGATTTTTTAGTTTCATCAAGAGTTGGATGCAATTGCACTTTACAGAACAAGAAGAAGTAGAAGCAAAGGATTTCATTTCATTGAATGCATTCGATACATTATGATTCCTTTTTGAATTAGTACTAGGAATATTACAAGTATTCCTAACTATTTATTTTCTTCTAGCCTGAGAGACAACCTTCCTTTCAAGTTGTCTTCTCTTGTTCAGAAACATCCTCTTCTCTTTGTTGCTCACTACACAAACAGGATCAGAATGGTTAATTTTTTGCCATTTTCTTTTTTGTCCAGGAGTAAACTTGATTGGTTTATAAGTGTAGAGTTGAGAAGTGATAGTTTTATTCTTTTCCTTTTCTTGTAATTCTTTTTCAAGTTCCAGAGAAGTTTTTGCTTTCAGACACATTTCTACCTCTGATGAATTACACTTTTCTTGTAATTACACTTTCCAGAGAAGTTTTTGCTTTCTTGTAATTACACTTTTCTTGTAATTCTTTTTCTCTGGTCTGTAGAATATTTGTTCATCTACCTCCGGATCAGATTCAGAATCAGAGTCAAGAAAGTCTCGTTCAGTCTTACCAGAGATAACTACCTCTGATGGTTTCTCAATTTTCTTAGGTCTTGAGACTTTGATGATTCTTTTCATGCTTTCTTTCTTCTCTAAATAAGCTATGATATTTTCTTGATTTATTCTCTTGATGTCATCCTCAAATGTAGTTCTGATGCATTCATCAGAGATTGGTGAATACAGAGGGTCATCAGGATTAAGTGAACTCTGAGGTTCATCTTCAGAAGTACTTGTATCAGAGGTACTTTGTTCAGATGTCTCTGACTCATCTTTGATAAATGCATTAAACTTAAAAATCTCTTTAGGATCATTGCTCTGAGGTTTTGTGAAAAATACCTCTGAAGTTTCCTTTTCTATTTTTAAGATGGAATTTGGAAAGCTTTGTATCTCAAAGTATGCAATATTTTTAAAGTTCAAAGCCCTTGTTTTTTATCTCTCTGAGGTTTTTATTCTCTTGAAATTGTTCAGTGATGGATAGTCAGAGCTCTGGACCTTTCCTTTACAGAAAGTGGAAGAAAGTGAAGTTTTCTTCAATCCAGTGAATGGATCCAATTCATTGAATCCAAGCCCTTGAGTATCCATTTGAGAGTTTATCTTTATATGTACATCCTGAGCATTAAGATAGCTTTTGATTTGAAGTTCTTTCCTTTCCAGGGATTGATGTAAGATTTCCGTTTCTTTTTGGAAAAAATTGGTTAAGGCAACAGAATTGAGTCTTTCATACTCATATTTTTTTACTTCTTCTTCTTTAACTTTTAAAACTTTCTCAAGTTCTTTGAGTTTTTCTGAAAAGGATTTTTCTTTTTTTTCTGAGCATTCTCAAGTTCAAAATTTTCAACAAAAATATCACTCTTTTCTGATTTAAGAAGATCTTTTTCCCTTTTGTAAAAACTGAGATCTTTTGTCATTTGTTTTGCTTTTTCTTTCTCCTCAACAAGTTTTTGCTTTAGGATTTGAAATTCATCTGTTAGTTTAATAACATACAATTCAAGTTCACTTTTAGAGGTGGAAGGAGAGTTTACCTTTTCAGAGTAGTCCTCTGATGATCCGTCACTTTGATCATCTGTGAACGCCATACCACAGAGATTGGTAGGTTTTTCCTCTCCATCGCTTGTTGAGTCTGACAACCAGTCTTCCATCTCTGCTACAAGTACTCTTTCTTTGACATTGTACTTGTACTTGTTTTTGTAGTAGTCTTCATCCTTGATGAGTCTACCTCTGCAGTTGGCAGAGTAATGGCCTGGCTTTCCACATCTAAAACATCTTCCATCGTTTTGGTTTGATGGAAGAGCAGTGTCTGATTCTGTCTTCTGTGCTTGTGGTTGTGGCTTGAAGTACCTCTGAGGTTGAGGATACCTTAGCTGAAATGATTGTTGAGATCTTGATTGTTGAGTAGAATCATGATTGGTGAAATGAACGCCCTTTTGATCACTATGCAGAGTAGATCTGGGCTCTTGTTGATAGTCAGTTTTCTGAAATCTTCTTTATGGATTTCCTCTTCTTTCTTCATCATATCTTCTTCCTTCAAATACTTTCTTGCCTAATTTCTTGTTAAATTGATGGGTGATTCATGCAAGAGATTTGGCAAAGGCATTGATGTCATCATCTGTGTCATAATCTGAGTGTTCAACTTCTTCAGACATCAGAAACTTCTTGGATTTTCTTTTAGATTCCCTTTTTAAACAGTTGTCTTTTTCTTCATTTCTGCATTCTTGTGATACACCCTTCTGTTTTGACATAAGTGCAAGTGGACCACCTAAAGAGGTTTTTGATTTTTGTTTAACAACTTCTTTTTCCTGTGCTACCAAGGTACAATAAATCAATGACCATGATTCAAGATTTTGATTGGCTTGTATTGACATTGACAGTTGTGACCATTCTTCATTTAGACTTTTAAGAAAGAGAACATTATTTTCTTCTTTTGTTCTCATGACCCCAAATTTTCTGCATTTGTTGATGAGGATGTTAAACCTTGAGTATGTTTGGTGTAAGGTTTCTTCGCGTAATGCATGAAAATCATGATATTCATTGATACAAAGATTTCTCCCGTTCTTTTGAGTTTGTAGGCCTCCTTCAAGTCGATTTAACAACTGATCCCATATCTCTTTTGCAGTTACACTAGAATCAAGTTCTTGGAAGATATCATTGGGAATGGCCATAATAAGTAATCTAACAACTTTTGAATCATTATCCATCATGTTAGTTTCTTCATCCGTAAAGTTTGAAGTTTTCTTTTCATAGTAAGCAGGGATTTTAGCAGTATCTGTTGTTGCTGGAACTCTTGGTACCAACACCATTGGTTGGTGAGGTCCATCGTTCACTGATCTTAACAGATCCCTGTCCATGCCTTCTAAGAAATTTACCATCCTTATCTTCCATTGAGGATATTCATCCCTTAGAAGTGTAGGAGGTTTGGTTAATGATTCGGCTGTATAAATGGCACTTATGCTTGAGTTTGCCATTTTTGTGAACAAAATATGAAGATTTGAAGAACTGATTCTTTTCTATGAAGATCTTTCTATTAAATGATGTAACTGTGATTTACTTTTTAAAACAGGAGCATATGAAGTTTAATAAACCAGGGTTTATATAAGCATGCATAGATGTTAAAAGCTTGAATCAATAAGAAATAAATCAATCCGAGTATGCAGATATGATCTTTCTTTGTTTTAGAAAACAAAGGAGGCTCTGATACCAATTGTTGGATCCCAGATTTAATCTTATAGCAATAATGATATAAACAACAAAAGTATAAACAGCGAAAGCAATATAGTTTAATATCAAAACTAGATTCAAATATCACAGTTCATATATAAAGCAAGTAGAAAGAACAAGATCTTCGTGAGATATATTCAGTTGAATCTTTTAATACAAGATATCAAAAAGCACACTTTTGTCAAAGGAGTGTTGGTTCTATTTATAGGACCATAAAGTGACAATGTACTATTCTGACAAATAGAAGCCTGCTTGAACAGTGTCTTACCTAAAAGGTAAGCTCAAGACATGCTTGAACAGTAACCTACTCTATAAAGTAAATCTTATCACTAAGTGATTGGTAATCTGTTCTGATACTTCTGGAAAATGTCTCCAGCGCCTTCTTCAGAGAGAATGTCATCAGAGCTCTGATGTAGTCTTCAAAGCCTCTGATGAAGCCATCTCTGATGTGTACTTCAGAGGCAGGTATGTCCTCTGAAGTCTTCGTCCTCTTAAATCTTTGTTCCCTGAAGTCTGTCTCTGGAAGTCCTCTGAAGTAGGACTTGGATATTTTCAACACTTTAACAAATGAATATTTGGACTAACATGGGATATTGAACTCCACTTTATCCCCACTGACTATCAGCTCGCTGATTTATTCACCAAACCTCTAGATGAGACAAGATTCAACTTTCTCATCAGTGAGCTTGAAATGCTGAATCTTGAAAAGTGACTCTTCATCTTTCATGCATTATGTCAGTAATACTGAGTTCCACTTTATCACTTACTCTCTAAACAAATATCTTTAACTCTCAGGTATGTTCTATCACTCTCAATCACTGAATACTCATTCAGTAAGACTTTTTTAAAAATCAAATCTTTAATCACTGTTTTTCTTCAAATGATTAAAAGCTTTTTGATAAACAAAATCTATCACTGATATTTCTAATCAGTGATCCTTTGAAAGGAAAACCTATCTCTGAATTTTTATCAGCGATTCTTTCAAAAAGAAAATCTATCTCTGACCTTTTTTCAGAGATACTTTCAAAAAGGACAAATGAAACGTTTTCTTTCTCTCTCCTATGACATCATTTGAACCGACAATCCACGACATCCCTTTTTCTCTGACACGTTTGTCCGTTGCCCTTTTATCGAATCAAATTCGTAGGACGTGTCCATGTCATGATGAGCATTTGTTTTCCCGCCTCACTCATTCTCTCTATATCTCTCTCTCTCCTCATATAAAAAGAATGCCTTTTTCATTCTTATCTTTTTACGCTTTCTGAAAAACTTCTCAAGCAAGTAAAAAGCTATCAAGGCATTCAAGCGGATAAAAACCATATTAATCTTCATATCTTCAAATATTAACAGGTTCTTGTTCTTCCCATCTTCATCATATTTTTAATCCTTAATATTCTTTTATCATGGATTTTTAATATATTTCTCAAACACTAAAATAATTTCTTTTGATTTTATCTACTCTAAAAACTTTTGGTTTTCCTACAGGTTCTTTCTTCTTCACAAATAACACTGATTTACTCTAAACACATTTTTTTCTATGTTTCGTTCTATATACAGAAACTGGTAAAAAATTTAATTGTTTTTTAGACTCTAAACCTTTCCCTCCAATCTACTTCTTTCTTTATTCAGAAATGTCCCAAACAACTCTCATTGCTTCAAAGAAAGTCAAATTCACCATC
Source organism: Arctium minus (assembly GCA_954870635.1). NCBI lineage: Eukaryota > Viridiplantae > Streptophyta > Magnoliopsida > Asterales > Asteraceae > Arctium > Arctium minus. Next base: position 76,325,721 of record OX941080.1, on the reverse strand, counting down.
ACTGAATCTAAAGTACCAATGAATAACCACCTTGCTCGGTTGGACTTTGATGCTGTGAAATACCCACATTTGGTGGATGCAGCTGCCTTTTTGAAGCAGTTTTTCCTTGCTTACTCTCTCACTATGGACCCACAACCTTCCAAAACACTACTGCAACAATTTTGGTTCACTGCTGAAGAGACCACCATCACCAACAAAAAGGGTGAAGTGGTCCTTGCCATCTCTTTCACCATTGATTTGGGTTCAAGCCTCCTAACTGCTTATGGTCTTCACAAAGCTTTGCGTTTCCCTGAAAAGACCAAAGTTGGTTTTGACACACTCCCCACTGATGCTGAGCTCATCCAATTCTGGGTTGACATGGAATATTGTTGGGATAACAAGCCTCGCTCCACGATCCCCAACAAACGGATGACAAAGATTCAAAAGGCAAACATGCCTTCCCAACTCAACTACATCTTCTCCCACATAATTCAGTGTATGAGTGGGAAGATAGGCTCCCTGGATTAAACGAGCAAGATACAACTTCAGATGGTCTACTCGGTCATAGCTGGTAAACACTTTGACTACGCGGGTGCAATCTTTGACGATCTAAAGTCAAAGATTGAGAAGACAGAGAGGGATCCCAAGATCCCTTACGTACGTTTTATCTGCGCCTACCTACACTTCCTCTATGATGAGAGGTACCCAACGTCTAATGATGGTACATTCTCAAAGGTGGGTAAGCAAACACTCGATATCAAGCCGATCGCCAACGAGGTAAGTCTTTCAACCCTCCACTCTCGTCTCTGTCTCCATTCTTTTTCTTCAGCGGCCACGCAAAAGGTTCCTTCTCCTGCTAACTCTGCCACTACTACCGTTTCCAAACGACCATCGAATGCTCTCTATGGTCCCTCTAAGAAGGCCAGAAAGAACAAGGAGACCACCTCTTCGGGTTCTATTCCTAAAGTAGTTTCACAACCAACTGCTTTAGATGCTTTCGTGGGTATCTCCTCCACAACATCTGCAGCTACTACAAAAACCGTGCCGGGGATGACAATCGATGAGACTACACCAGTGACGACGCCCATCTCCTAAGTTCCTCCCCAAAAACAAACTGAGGTAATTTCTACACTCCCAACTTCCTCTATCCCCATTACTCCTCCTACTATTTCTTTGGTCTCTATCCCTCCCTCTATCTCACAGCAACCTCATGTTCCACCTATATGACCTGATACTCAAAACTTTGAAGGAGATATGCACTTCTTCAACATGTTTAACTTGTTAGGTACCCCTAAAACCTTATATACATCTCCCATATCTCCATACAAACCTGAGCAAGTGGATACACTTGATGAGAAAGTGGATACACTAATCTGAAAATCGTTGACGCCCATGTCAACACACTTGATGAGAAAGTGGATACTCTCTCCACTTCACTGAACGAAACCACCCGCGCTGTCAATAACGTTGGTGAGGAGCTGAAGAAGCTGACTGGTGCCTCAACCTCTCAAAAGTCGACTATTCAAGAAGAACTCGTAAAAGTTAAGGAGGACTTGCTGGTAAATCACCAACAAACCCAACTCCTTCAAGTATAAGTTGGCACCCTCAGTAATAATGTTCAAGACCTATCAAGAAAGATTGTCTCTTGCACCTCCGACCTACAACAGGTCCTCACCAAGCTGAATGAACCAGCTCCAACGTCAACACCTTCCATTACTGAAAATTAGCGCACCTCACTGAACAGAGTTATTGAATTTATTCATCAAGCTATTTCGGAACGCTTGGAGGCTGAAGTCCGATCTCTGGCCCCTGTTAAAGCTGCTCCTCAAGCTACTGAACTCCCCTCTGGTGATAATGACAAAGAGGGGGAGAAAGTCCTAGAAGAAGAAGTTGTTGCTGAGGTCCAGGTGGAAGAACCTCCCTCTCATGTTGAGGGAGAGAAGGTTGCTGATCAAGCCCCTCCTTCTTCACTTGCTCAAATTCTAAATGAAGAAGAAGAAGAGGAGGAGTACAAGGAAGATAATGAAGAACTTGATCTTCATGATTAAGAGAAGGATCAACCAGTTGATGATGACGATGACGACGATGAGAAGGACCAATCTCTTTGGTTCTCAGCTGTCAACGTCACTTCAGTGACAACTTCGAAGGAAGTTGTCACAAAAGAAGCAGGGGAGAGAAGAGCAACAACTTCAGGTACTCCTTCCCAAGGCAAGCAGAAGGGTATAGCTGCCACATAAAATATGAACATTGTCTCACAATCTGAGCGGGAGAATCCTTCTCAGGTATGCCTTTCCATCGTACCTATCTCTTTCTATACCTACCACACCCCTGTCTCTTTCTAAGCCTTTATCTTTCTTTTTCCTAAAATATACACTAACTCCTTTTTCACTTCTTGTCCAAAAAGTTCTGTCCCCAGCTTAAGGGAACCGAACTACAAATAATCCCATCTCATACAGCAGAAGAACAAATAATCTCAATCTCATTCAGTGAGATTGATGAACAAGAAGAAGAAGAAGAAGCCCTGATCCACCCAGGAAGGCCCTGTAGACCAGCTCATTGGTTAGATGATAAACTGAATAAAAGAACAAAGATGATCTCTCATCTGGAGAGTCAATGGCTGAAAATCCCTCTACAATCTACGTTCAAAGAATTTGACTTCCTAACTGAAGCTGGGAAAGAAGAATCCATCAGAGTTGAGAAGTTGATTGCACAATGCCAACAAGATGCAAATCTTGCTCTTAAGGTTTAATCTTCTCAAGTCAAAGATAAAAGATTAAAGAAAAATACAGTGGAAGTTCAAGCTGCACTACTAAAGAAAATTGAAAAGGAGCGCTCAAGAGAACAAGAGGTCAACGATAACTCAGTCGAATGTTGTAAGAAAAGAGTCGACTATTCCTTTTACCCATTGAAAATAACAGTTGTTGTCTTCTCTGGAAGAAAGAAGAAGGATCGAACTTCTGTAACCATGGAGATAACCAGAGAGGATGCAAGCTCAAAGGCTATGTTTGTCTCAAAGCATGAGAGTTTTGGCTACATGGAATGGCTAGAGTTCAAGGATGCGCTGAAGAAATCAGAGTCAACCTACAGAGGCTATGTCAAAGGCATCCTATACGCCCTCATCAACAAAGTCACTGCATTTTTAAAGGAGCCATATGCTTTTCCTTCTAAGCCAAGGCAAATCAAAAGAAAGCCTGCTTCTTCCTCCTCTGAAAATGTCGCTGCAATCAGAAACGACACCCCCATCAAATTTTCAAAGGAAGCATTGTTCGGACCTCCTTATGATCACAGTTCTTGATCTCTCTATAACTCCTGGAGGACCATTTATTACTGGGAAAGTACTTAATGATCCTCATGGAATCTTCTTCAGAGTTGATGAAGGGGTACTCTGATTTCAAAGAGTCTCTGAGATTCCCATATGTCCTCTGAATCATCTCAAAGATCTTTTGTGTCTATGGTGCGACTTCTCTCCATCAGTTGAATCGATCAAAACAATCATTCGTCAGGAATCATCAGATCGAAAGCAAAAAGGAGAAGAAGTACCTGACTATATGATCAAGGTTCTAAAGTCTTATCTAGATAGCTGATAGATTAGTCTCTTAATTCTTGTAATCTATTAGTTAAACTTACAGTAGTTAGTTCTTCACTTGTACTTTATATTTTCATCTATGTTGTAATTCTTTCTTTGAATTAATGAAAATTCAGTGAAGTACTTAACGCTATCAGTACTATAAAAGATCCCTCAAAATAGTAATTGGGACATGTATGTTATGAGTCCTGATTATTCCTCATTTTGACTTTTAAAAAGTAATTTTCTTCAGTTACTTTGTCATTATCAAATAGAGGGAGATTGTTGATCCATACTCCCTCAGTGATTTGATAAAGACCCTTTTCTATACTTAGTGAAAATTACGTTTAATATTATGTATTAGTGTTTCATCATCAGTGATCATGCTAAATTTGTTCAGCTATCACTGATGATCTCTCTTGTAAACATTCATATGTAAAAGTGTTTTCTATTAGCGATCAAATACTGAGTATGTTCAGTATCGCTGATGAATTATAATGTAAACAGTTAGACATAATCCCTGAAGACAAGTTTCGTGACAAAAGATGTTCATAGCTGAATCGAAGACGAAGCTGCTGAACAAAGACAAGTCTACTCATGACCTGATGCGGATATCAGTGAATCAAAGACGAATCTACACACGCGAAGAAACCTGAGGAAAAGCTTCAGCGATAGTGAACTTCTTTGTATCTCTGAAGGAAGAGATATTCAACGATCGATGATCACTTAGCTTATGCCTCAAGTCTCTTTTCTCTTGCCCTTGCACACCTGTACGACCTGTCAGAACGGACATACCTCAAGGATTCTCATTGAGAGAATACATAAAGCATTCACATTGAACTTCAGTCTCTTAGCATTTTAATAATCTTTGATTCATCCATTTTTGATGAAAACTGAGTGAGTTGTGCATGTTTTCTCTTAGCTGCACAAAATGGTCGTCAAAACAGAACATTTGACTCTTCAAACCCCGTTGAGTAAACATTAAGGTTAGAGCTTTAGTATTGAAAATCAGAGGAGGTAGTGACATGAAATATGTCACAAAATTAGCTTGAATCCATGACGAATATACGAGAGAACACCGTTCTTGAAATCTGCAAGAGCATGAGTGAAATGCAATGCTTTCGGTCCAGCACACCTATAAAGACTTTGACACAAGGAATTTGAGAAAACTCAAAACTTAAAAGTCGCACATATATGTTTTAGAAATCCAACTCAACTGGATTCGTGTAAATCCGAGCTTCAAGTAAAAAGTTGTGTACGTGTTTCTGAAACAACACAATACTATCAGAAAATCTAAAAAATTTGGGTTACGGGCTCCAGTCTCATTGCAAACTCTGGACCATCGAACTCTAATATATGTGCTTGGGTCTACCTCTGCCCCCCCCCCTTCTGATCGCTACAATTCTGAAGATTTGGTCCACAGAGGCTTTGTGGACAACTTAAGAGCTTCTCTGAATTTTACTCTTGCATGTGCACAGAGCTTCTGGATCAGCTTCTGCATAGGCTCTGGACAATCTATAGAGGATCTACAATCTGCTTCTTATGTGTATTTTTTGCACCTCAGAACTTTTGCACGGGCACATAGGTTCTGCACGAATCTATGGAGTTCAAACACAACAACTAGCCTACTGTTCTGATTAACTCATCAGCAACTTGCTGTTTTGAACTGAATAGTAACATCTTTAATTGACCAACACCTTGATCTATATGTTTTGTCTTCAAAAATCTTGCACAAGTCTGTTAGTTAACTTTCGAAAATAGCAGGTTCTGTGATCCATGTTTGCTCCTAGTTGCTTCTGATGTTCGCGTGCTGACCTTTGCTCCATTTGCATCAAAATTACTCGTTCCATCTTTCTGTCGACAACAAACCCTCATAATATGTTTGTGACTGACCTCTGTATTCATAAATATGACCTTTGTACTGCTGGTGAAAATTTATTACATAAACTACAAACTAGAGCCTCTATGATAACTTTGCAGAGGTTATGCGTAACTTCTGCACGACCTGCAGAGGCTCTGTGCGTAACACCCTTTTGATCAGACTCTGAGATTCATCTCTGCAATGAGCATTAAGAACAACAACAAACAACTCTCTAATCTTTAAATCTAGAAGCACATTCTTAACAATACAATTGTTATCGAATTTCTTGCAAAGACATATCTTTGTCATTCTAACAAAGGTTACTTCGATCACATTAGTAGCCTTCTGTTATGTCATTACTGAACATATGAGATCAATGCAAGTTGTGTGAAGTATGGACACTCTTGGGTTCATAAACATGGCGACTCAAAGACTCATCAGCCTCTGCAATCTTGTAATCATAGAACCTGCACATGACTCCAACAAGGAACAATAACTCTCTATTCTTGTCTAAGGCTCTCAAGTTCCGACATCAGAGCGAAACCTACTACAAATCCATATGATCCCTCTAATGATATTCTGTCAGTTGTACTTTTGAAACAAGTTCCTCCCTAGCTGAAAGCAAGCTCTGTGCATCTGCTCTTGCTTGATGCAGTTCCAACATAAGTGGTTCTGCACCTTTGGAAGTTTGGACAACTGATCTGGACATATTTGTTTCATATGCCAGCAACTTTCTCGAAACAACATGGACATCAACAACCACTTTATGTTTGGATTCAAATCAGTCGATAATCACTATTTTGAGCCTGCTGTTGATGCTTAATTTTATCCCAAATAGCATAAGACAGACTTCGCAGACATGAATCTACACATTACAACCACAATTCTATTGTTGTCCTCGAATTCTGCACATGTACAAAAAGAACTTGCTTCACTTTTCGCATTCAACATCACAAGGCTTCCACAGTTGTTGCACAAAATTGACACGAACAGTAGCAAATTCTGCTGCATATTTCAAGCTTTTGACCAACATGGAGAGGTTGCACAATCTGTTGTCTTAAATTTGTTTCTACACCACTTTTCTTTGAGCAAATGATAAACAAGAACATGACTTTCTGCTAAACTTGTTTAAAGGTTCTGAATCAACTTCACAAATCTGTACAGATCGAATACAGTAGCTTTGTACAACAGCTGCAGCTGCACTTATTAAATTCTGCAGTAACAAGAACTATTTTCAGTTGCTATTTGATGATCTGGACAGCAACACAGTAACCTGCTGTTTGGCCTGGAACAACATCAACTACTTCTGTTTTGATCAAATTAACAGTAGCTTTCTATTTTGAATTTGCACATTGTTGGGTCTGAAATGTGCTAAGTCCAGATAGTGCTGCTGAGTATTGAAGATTACTACTGCTACTTGAAGATTACTACTGCTAGTAGTATTAGTGTTGCTTGAAGGGTTAGTACTGCTAGAAGAATAGTTAGTACTGCTTGGAGAGTTAGTACTGCCAGTTAGAAATTAGTACTGCAAGTATGGTTAGTACTGCTGATGATGAAGATACTGCTGGAAGATTAATACTGCTTATGACGATAAAGAAGGTTGGTTTCTTAAAGCGAAAGACAAGGAAGTTGAAGATAATTATGGAATGGATGCTGAAGATCAATGTTTCTTTAATAATTATCTTGTAATTTGTTTTGTATATATAGTCTAGAAGTCTTTTGCTTATGATACATAGAGAATTTACGTTTTTGTTCTAGAGAGAATTAGCCTCAAGATTCTTAGAAATCCTTTCTTTAAAGAAGTATTGAACGTCTGTTGAGCCTGTTCAACAGATTGAGGCTTTGCTTGTAATCATCAAGTTATTTCAATATAACTTGTGATTTGATTTCATATATTGTTCCTTTGATTTACTGTTAAAGTGTTATTCCACAACTTATTTAACAAAGTTTCTGAGTGTTTATTTAAATTCTTGTTTTGAATTTCGATCCTGACAAGTGGTATCAGAGCCTAGGAACTCAGAAATCTATAATCATCATGCACAGATCAAGTGACAGTGTTCTTGTTTCAAAGGTCCCCATGCTCAAAACTATTGAGTTTGACATATGGAAAATCAGGATCAGGCAGTATATACTGCTTACAGACTACTCAATGTGGGACATCATTGAGAATGGTCCCTCCAGTGAAGGAGAGTTAGGAGAAGACGGCAAGAGACCTCCACCAAAGACTGATGGAGACAGGAAGATGAGGCAGACTGAGATGAAAGTCGTGAGCACTCTGCTCCTGGCAATACCTAATGAATATCAACACCAGTTTTGCAACTGTGCTGATGCCAAAATACTGTGGAATGCTTTGGAGAAGAGGTTTTCAGGTACCAAAAGCACAAAGAGAAATCATAAATCAATTATCAAGCAACAATACGGAAACATTATGTCTACAAAGAATGAGTTTATGACTCAAACCTTTGACAGGTTCAACAAGTTGATTGGAGAATTGACTACTGTTGGTGTCAAGATGGACCAGGATGATGTCAACATAATGTTTTTAAGATCTCTTGGTGAAGAATGGGTAATGTATACAGTATCATTCAGGCAGAATGATAATCTGGAGAATAAGGAACTTGATGATCTCTACAATGACCTAAGGATGTTTGAAGCAGAAGTTGAATCTAAGAAGAAGCCATCTTGATATTCTCACAATGCAGCTCTCTTATCTTCTACTACTGATTCTTCTGCAAATACAGAATCAGTTACTACTACTTATGGCACAAAATAGAATGGTCCCAATGATTCTGTTTTGGAAGCTTTCCTTGCAAGCCATGCTAAATCTTCTCTTATTAATGATGATCTGGAGCAGATCAATGTTGATGACCTTGAAGATATGGACATCAAGTGGCAAATGGCAATGCTCACCATGAGAATCAAAAGATTCATTAAAAGAACAGGAAGAAACAACTTTGCCATGAGAAGAGAAGATGGTGCTGGATTTGACAAATCCAAGGTGGAGTGCTTCAAGTGTCCCAAATTGGGAACTTTGCAAGAGAATGCAGAGGAGGAATCTCTCAACAACATGGGAGCAACAATCAACAATCAACCAACAGGAACTCATCTCAAGCACTTGTCTCACAAGATGGAATGGGTTTTGATTGGAGTGATCAAGCAGATGAGGGAATCCAGAATCAAGCATTGATGGCTGAGGTTTCATCGTTGTCAAGCACAACAATCCCCACAGAGGTAAAATCTAAACTTTGCTCTAACGCTTGTCCTGAAACTGTTACGAAGTACAGGGGTCACAATCAGAGCATGTGTGATGATCTTAAAAGGTTGGAGAAACAAAGGAGAGAGTCTAATTTGATCATTGTAAATTTTGAAGAACAGATCAAGGCATATCAGGCCAATGAACTTCAACACTCATATGATCACAACTATTGGAAGTGGGAGAAGAAGGCAAGAGAGGAATGTGAGAAAATTAGGAGTGAATTTGAGAAGGCCAAATTAGACATTGAAAATTTTTCCAATGCTTCTAAAGCAATGGTCTCTTTACTCAAAACTCAAGTTCATGACAAACTGAAGAGAGGTCTAGGCTACAACAACACCCCTCCACCTTATAATAACAACTATATTCCACCCACCTCAGACCTCTTAGAAAGACAAGATAAGAAGGACTTACCTACAGGAGCCACAGAAGTAGATCTACTAGACACAGTAGTGGTTGAGGAAGAGTCTGAAGAAGAGAACACTGAGGATAAGAATAAGGAAAACCAGAAACAAATTCCCCTAGAAAACCATATTCTTACAAATGAAGGGGGGGGGGGTAAACCATTTGTCAAGAGTGAGAAAGTGGAGAAGTCTAAGATTGGGGAAAAGACTTTGAAGAGTGAGAGATCTGAGACCTCCAGGAAAGGGAAGGAAAAGGTACAAGGAGATCACTATATTTAAACTACAGAAAAAGCCCCATCAACATGATAAAATAAGGGGAAATTAGAGAAACAAAAATAACCAGTGGGCTCAAAAACAGGGAATTGGTCTAAGCAAAATCAATAGACCAAAGCCTTGTTTCAATCTTGTTAACCAAAGAATTACTTTTCAAAGACAAACACAAAATTCAGTTGGTTATAGGAAGCAATCAAGAAATCACATGGCTGCTATTATTGAGAGTCCAAGATCACTGATTCTTTAGAGAGAGAAAGTAGAGAGAGAAAATATTGAAGCGCAAAGTAAACTGATGTATTGAAAGTGAGTGCCAAAATTACAAAACAAAGGCTCTAAGGGGACTTAAATACCCTAGCCTTTACAATACAGAAATGAACAATAAGCACAGTAAAAGCTAGAAAATAAATACAATGATTACTATAAAAACAGATCTAACAATCTCCCCCTTAGTAATCATTGGCGCCGTGGTCTTCAAAAAAAAAATCTTCAAACACAGCATAGACCAACCAGGCGACTTTGAAGAATCACTGACGCTCTTCTCTTTGACGAAGTCGATTCAAACCAACTAAAACTTCCAGTCGTCTTACAGTTGAGCGGAGATTCAATCTTTCTTGAATTGAATCTAAAGTCTTCTGGATAAGACGGATTTCATCATTATCAACTAGGAATGCATTTTCTCTTGATTCCATAAATCTTCTTTTGGCTTCCTTCAGACGTTGCTCTAACTGTAGCTTGATCACTTTTAAGGTTCCATCGGAGTAGTGAGCAATTTCTTCAATTCTGAGAAAGCATTTTTCATTAGAGCCATTCTTGTACACCACTCCATATGGATCTTCAACAATAGAGAGAAAAGGATAAGACTCTAAGTTCGGTAAGCTTCGGTTGAGCCTGAGAAGATTAACAAACGGTTGGAAGCTTTCTACAGCCATTTCGAAATCAAAAACTCAGAATAATCTGATTTGTCGTCGTATGAATCTTTTAATGACGAACAAAGCTTGAGAAATATCCTGTGTTCTATGATACAGATTCCTGAAGTGATCAAATAAGAATTCAATATCATCTATAGAAAGATCAGTGAAGTATGCCTCTGAAAATTTATATCGCTTGCAGTCTCTTCTTTCAACTTCAAAATTTGGATACCAGATGTTCACAAACATGTTGATTGTGACACTGATGACTCGAACAATCAAGTGTTGAGAAGAAACGGTATTATTCCTTTTGCGCTGACACTTGATAAACATCAAGTACTCATATTGATAGGCATCTGACTCTTTCTCCACTCCAAGGATTGCATAGATGTTAATCGCCCTTCTTCTAGAGACAAAGATGTTTCTCCGAGTGTCTTCTAGAAAGGCTGATCTTTGCCTAGATGCCAAATATCTACGATGCAAATTCTTTTGCCTTTGACGTCTAGATAAAGCTGGTCCTTCTTCTAGAATGGATGGTGGAATTGCAGGATTAGAAGATGGAACATCAACTTCTGCTCTTGACGACTGACCAACTTCAAATGATCTTGAAGGAATAGTGGTAGTCGGAGCTGAACTAGCAACATGAGTAGATGTGACATTAGCTGATTCAGGAATCTCATTATGAGCAGGAAGATCACTGTATAACAAATCAGCTTCTTCTTCATCTTTCGCATCCATGAACATTGAGTCATCTTCTGTATCTGATATCATAATGATGTCATCACAGTCTTCATCATTGACTTGACATATCTTTTCCAACCTGACATCTTCATCATCATCAGAATTAATCTCGATGAAGTTAGCAGAGAATGACCTCATGTCATTTGCAACTTCAGATTCTTTAACTTCATGAATACTTGCAGAAACATCTGGATCCATGTAAACAACAATTTGCATATTATCATTAATATTACTCTAAAAAATGTTCAGTTCATTATGCAAAGAAGACAGATCAACATTCTCAATCATCACATTCACTAAATTCTGAATGTTGGAGTCTTCAACAGATTCTCCACTCTTTCCTCTGTCACCAGCCGCTTCTTCTTAAATATCTTCTCTAGCTTCAGAAGATCCTTCAACTCTTAGTCTCTTTGCCATCTCCCCCTCATGGCCTTGATGATCAGGATCATCTTGGTCATGTCGGCGCTTAAGAGACGGGCCGACCTCAGTTCTGCAACTTTGGTCATGAGAATCAAGCCTTGAAGATAAATCAGAGAAGGCTTGAGACATAAACGATTTGAGATCAGCAAAACTTTATCGAACTTCTGATCTAAATGCATGAAACTCATCAGATAAAGCAGTGATCCTGTCCGATTCAGACGAAGGAACTGGAGGCGGCGTAGGTTGGAAGTTACGTAAAAGAGAGATAAGATCTTGATCTTGATGTTCAGGCGGCGACATAAAGAGAAGTCGAGCATAGAGCAAATCTGTCAACTCTGAAATAGAAAGATCATGTAGAGAAGACCTTGAAGGAGTAGATGTAGAAATTCCCGCAGATAAAGAAACCATTGAAGGAAACGGAAGAGAAACAACCGGAGAAGTAGATGTAGGAACAGCAGAAGAAGGTTCACGAAGAACTATTCCAGTTGGACGTCTGAATGGAATCTCTGGAGGAATCACTAAAGTAACAATCTCAGGCATCTTTCCTTTGAAGAAAGTCTTCAACTTCAGAATTTGAGCTTCCTTTTCTGCATCCATTCTTTCAAATAACTGACGAATAACATCATTCAACGTAGAGAATTTGTCAAAAGATACTCGAGCTTGATCAAAAGAATGTGCTACAGCTGGAATTGATCAGAAGCCTGAATTGCTGCAAGCGAAGATGCTGGAGCTTGACTTTGCACCGGAGCTGAAGCTTGATCAAAAGTTGTATCCAATTCATCTACTTGAAGATGTACAACTGAAGGATTAACAGGAAAAGATTCATCTTCAGAGAGAACTTCTGTTGAGACAACCACTTCCGGTGTTCTAACCTTCCTTTCATAAACTCTGAGATTTGGTTTATCTCCATCATTATCATCAGAATCACTTTCATCCACATCATTATCACTAGCAATAACAGCAGCATCATCAGAATCATCAGAAGGAACAGGAATAGGAGACTCAGTAACAATAGAAGTTAGAACATTCTCAATTTGTTGAGAAGCTACATCCTCTTGAACTATGTCTTTTTCAACAAATATTGCAACTTCTTGCTCATCTTCAGCCTCTTTTTCAGCTTCAGGCTCTTGTTCATGAATATCTGCTTCAACTTCAACATCTTTTTCAACATCTTGACTGTCAGGAGAAGGCTCATCTTCTACAACTTCCATGAACTCATTCTCCATACAATATTCTATGACATCCTCATTTGCAACATCAACGTAGTTGGCAATAAGAGCATATGGAATAGTCATAGAATAGTTGAAAGTCTTCTTCTGCTTCTGAATATAAGTCATTTCCGAGTCTGGAACCTGAGGCCAAGATAACTTGCGAGGAATAGCTGGATTGCTACGGAGCATGCTTCGAACAATGGGCTTCAGAAATCTAACAAACGGAATGAACTTCCGTTTCTTGTTGGTGAACTTGTCATGTACCACCTCTGAGAGTTCGGTCCAAAAAATAAACGTGTAGTCGACATGCAAGTCATAGACGACTGCATGGAACAATCGAAGGTACAGTAAACTTGCACTGTCTGTGCTAGAATGCTTTGACGTCATGCACCTGATGAGAACTGAGAACAGTGCATACCATACTGGAGGTAGATTAGACTTGTCAAAGTCTGTAGGTTTGTTCAAAGTACCAACATTTCCAAGATTCCGTATCCCTTCATAAACTTCCTCTTCAGATGGAAAACTGTCATATGAAGTTCGGCCTGGTCTGGAGTTCGGCTCAGGAAGGTCCGGTATCAATCTTAGTCGCTTGTATGAGAGGAATGATTCAAATTGATCGATTTGAAGAACAAAGTGATGCAGACGAGCCATTTCATTTTTTGTAATTGTATGCCAAGCCTGCTGGAGATAAACCTCAGGAACATCTGCGCAGTAAGAAAGAGCAGGGGCAAGTGGATGACCTTTGAGAATTGCTCGTATCACTAGATGTATCTTGATTCGATCAAAGTCCACGTGATAGTTGTTCGGCTTGTATGGCATATACATGATGTTTGGGAACACATCATTTGGTGTACGTCGAGAAGCAGAAAGATCGGCCCCAACAGATGGATGTGACGGCATGGGAGTATCATGAGAGGCTCGATCAGGCGGATCATCGAGAATGGCATTCTCGTCTTGAATCATTGGATCAGTATTGGTTTTAGAAGACATAGTAGACCTGAAAAACAAAAATGAAAAAGAATTAGACAAAAATAAAAAAAAAATATATTCTAAGTATGGTTTGCGTGCCAAGTTAGAAGCGCAAACCAAGGTTTGCGTTTCAGACATGAGACGCAAAGGTAAGTTTGCGTGTCTAACATGGTCCGAACACTATACTTAGAAAAACACAAAGGAAGGTTTGCGTATCAAGTTAGAAGCGCAAAGTAGACTTCGCGTTTCTAGTTAGAGGCGCAAAGTTCACTTTGCGTTTCTAGTTAGACGCGCAAAGTTCACTTTGCGTTTCTAACTAGACGCGGAAAGTTCACTTTACGGGTCAAACATATTTGATACGCAAAACCTTAAAATAACACGAAGTAAAACAAAAAAGAAAGTTTGCGTGTCAAAGAGGAGACGCAAAGTACACTTTGCGTGTCTTAGTTGATACGTAAACAACTCTTGAAAAAAAACACAAGATTTATTTAACAAGTTAGAAGCGCAAAGTAGACTTTGCGTTTGTAGATAGACGCGCAAAGTTCACTTTGCGTTTCTAGTTAGACGCGCAAAGTTCACTTTGCGTTTCTAACTAGACACGCAAAGTTCACTTTGCGTTTCTAGTTATACATGCAAAGTTCACTTTGCGTTTCTAACTAGACGCGCAAAGTAGACTTTGCGGGTCTATCAAACTTGTACTGCAAACCTAATATTCGCGAGTCAAAAACCCAAAAACCACAAAAACTAAAATTAAAGCTAGATAAAAAGAAATTAAAGTAAAAGGTAACATACCTGAAGATCGATTAGTAGTTCTAAACAAAACCCAAGACTCAATTTGAACAAAGAAACTCGAATCTGAATATCAAAGACAATGAACAGTACACTGAACGTAAATGGCACGGTACACGAAGAAAACATCGAAATCAAACATACCAGAAAAACAATGCTAATCAAAACAACAAATCAAAAGAAAAGAAGAACACATACCTGATTTCTCGAATCCAAATCTGAAAGCAATCAGATTAGAACCGTGAAGATAGAGAGCGACAGAGAAAATAAGGAGCCGAAAAGTCAGATATAAATGAACAGGTTGGCGGGAAAAATGACGATGAAAAGAAAAACACTATTTAAACCTAGAAAACTAAAACAAATCTAAATCTAAAAAAAATAAAACATAAAAAAAAATTTAAAAAATAAAAAAAAAATTGTAAAAATATACCTGAAATTCTTTTGCTCCCCCTACACAAATGCACAAAAATTTAACTGTTAATATAGCAAATGTGTGGAAAAATCTGAGAAACATACCTGTTTAACTTCTGATCAACACAGATAATTTTCTTCCTTACTCCCCCTCAACCACAGAAAAATTCGGATAACTTTTTCAGATTAGCTCTCCCCCTTGAAAATTACACAGACCATATACAAATAACACAGATACTCAAACATAAAGACATCAGTATGAAAGATGACCATATTGAATATAAGTTTTGTAACAACTGAACATATAAAATTTTAAACACAAAACAAATTAAAATCTACTGAGTAAAATTTCACAGATTTATCAATCAGTTGAAATCAAGCATAAGTTGTTGGATGCAAGACTAAGTATAATTGCATATCAAGTTAAGACATGTTCTGTTTCAAAAACTTCCAATTGTCTATTCAGTGTGCTCGCATGTGAACTTCAATTATCTTCAAGAAAAATGCAGTTCTAAAATTAATATAGAAAACATTGCATGTACTGACACTAAGTCATCAAAAATTAAGACTTTCACAAATTTACAGGTTTATCACAACTCAAACATATCACCAAGTATCATGAGATGTGTGCTCATTGGCATCTTTTTTGCAGTGTCCACATTGGCATCTTAACATGAGTGTGCTCTTTGGCATCTTTTAAGCGCGTGCACTTTGGCATCTTTTAATCAGAGAGTTAATTAAGTAAAGAACATGTTGTAAACGTAACTTTCTATCTGACCCTATTGCAGGATTTGGGTCAGCCACTCCCAGACCAGCTGGCCTTAGGGGACTAGGTGTCAAGCACCCCTTGGAACTTACTTTCCCGGATCAGAAAGGCTACATCGACATATCCTAAACCCATTCATACCAGTAAAACATGACTTTCGATTTGATTCTATAGAAGGATTTCTGTTCGATCATTCCCAGACCAAATGACCTTAGGGGACCAGATGACAAGCATCCCGAGGAACTTACTTTCCCAAACCAGAAAGGTCACAGGTACAAACTTTTAAACTCAGAGATTTCTATATTTTAAGAATTTATAATTCATCTCAATCACTCAGATAAACGTCTAAATGCTTAGCCCATATTTTCATTCTGATCTATAATTCTGATCATTTAGGTAGTCTAAGAAAAGTAAACTATAAAAATTCAGAATCATATATCTTTAAAGCAGTATTAAAAGCTACAAACATGTTGCTGACTTTTTGACTTTTGTAAGACATGAAAGTTGAACATATAAAACTTTAATATAAGCAAATAACTTGTAAAAGATCCTAGACATACATTTTATTCAAAAGAAAGAAAATCTGTAAAATTTTATTTTATAGAATAAAATTTGTAAAGATTTAAACTTTTAAATTCAACATGCCTAATTTTGAAAGCAAAAAATTGAAACGTTTTTCATCTAAGGCTTTTGTAAAGATATCAGGAAGTTGATATTCAGTTGATACAAAATATAATTCAATAGTACCTTCTTCCACGTGATGCTTTATAAAATGGTATCGCATGTCTATGTGTTTGGTCTTAGTGTGTTGGACTGGATTGACCGATATCGCAATTGCGGACTTGCTGTCACAATAAATTGGCACTGTCTTGTATAGCATCCCGTAATCACGAAGTTGGGTTTTCATCCAGAGTACTTGAGCACAGCAACTAGCTGCAGCGACGTATTCAGCTTCGGCTGTTGATATTGAAACGCAGTTTTGCTTTTTCGACGCCAAGCTTATCAGTCTGTCACCTAAAAACTGAAGATGACCAGAAGTACTCTTCCTGTCCAATTGATTACCACCAAAATCTGCATCTGAATAAGCAATCAAATTATAGTCAGAACTTTTAGGATACCATAATCCTAAATAAGGAGTTCCTTTAATATATCTAAAAATGCGTTTGACTGCTAAAAGATGAGATTCTTTTGGTTTAGCTTGGAACCGGGCACACAAGCACGTGGAGAACATTATGTCCTAGCGACTTGAAGTTAGATACATCAGTGATCCGATCATCCCTCTGTATGTCTTTTGATCCACAACTTTTCCATCTAGATCAAGTCCGAGTTTGGCACCATGAGCCATCGACGTTCCGATTGAAGTAGATTTGTCCATCTTGAATTTCTTCAAGATGTCAAATATATACTTTGACTGGTTGATGAAGATACCATCAGGAAGCTGTTTCACTTGTAAGCGGAGGAAGAAATTGATTTCTCCCATTGTGCTCATCTGAAATCTAGAGGTCATAAGATCAGAAAACCAAGTGCACAAAGATTGTTAGTCGCACCGAAAATAATATCATCTACGTATATTTGTACTAAGCAGATATCAAGATTGGTTCTATAAATGAAAAGAGTAGTATCGATAGACCCTTTGGTGAAGCTGGATTTGACCAAGAAAGCTGACAACTCGTCATACCACGCCCGTGGAGCTTGTTTCAAACCTTACAATGCTTTATCGAGAAAATATACATAATCTGGAAGATCTTTGTCAACAAATCCCTCTGGATGAGATACATATACTTATTCTTTAAGTTTTCCATTGAGAAATGTCGTCTTGACGTCCATTTGATATACTGTGAAGTTTCGATAAGCAGCGAAGGCAAGAAACATTCAGATAGCTTCCAATTTGGCAACGGGTGCAAATGTTTCATCGTAGTCAATACCTTCTTCTTGTCGATATCCTTTGGCTACCAACCTTGCTTTGTTTCGCCCAACGATACCATCTTTATCCTTTTTGTTCTTGAATATCCACTTTGTACCAATTATGCTTTTTCCTTTCGGCCTTGGTACAAGTCTCCACACTTTGAGGGCATTAAATTGATTGATCTCCTCTTGCATAGCAATAATCCAATCCGGGTCTTCCAATACTTCATAAACTTTTGTAGGTTCAATCTTGCTTAGGAAGCAAGTGAGGAGACATTCGTTGGAAGTAGCCGATTTGGAGCGAGTAGAAACACTGGCTTGAGGATCTCCAATAATTTGATGAATTGGATGAGATCTTGTCCATTTTGATGTATGAGGGAGAGGATCAATGGCATCTTGAACCACTTCTAATTGAAGAGAGGGAGGTTCAGAAACTTCTGCATCAGATGAAGAGATAGAAATAGTTTCCACTTGAGGAGGAGGTATCTCAACAATCTCTAAATCAGATTCACGAACAGTTTGTTGAATAACATCATTTTGTACTTCTTCCTGAATTGATTCCTCCTGAACAGGTTGATCTTGAATAGACTCTTCTTGAGTATTTTCTTCATGAATAGGCTCAGCTTCTGATTGAACATTGTCTGAATGAACAAAATCTTGTTGTACCGGTTTTTGTTGAATAGGAGAGACTAGAGCAGCATCATTGTCAGAGATAGATGCAGCGGAATGTGGAATAGATGAGCTCTCAGTTTCCTGATTCAAAACATTAGAAACATTTGCAGAATTAGATCTAGGCACATCATCATAAAAAATTTCAAACAGAAAATCAAGATCAGAAAGATTAGGAGAGGGAGTAGAAAAATCCTGATTATCCGGTGAAAGAGCAGGTTCTGAACTGATTTGTTCAGAAACTGAATTTCCAGTAAAAGCGGGTTCTGAGTCTGAGTGACTAGAAACCAAATCAGCAGCTTCGTCAAATTTTACATTGACACTCTCTATGACATTTCTTACAAAGATCAGAAAAACTCTATAAGCAGTAGAGTTTGAAGAATAACCCACGAATACACCCTCGTCTGCCTTTGGACTAAACTTGTTGAGATTCTCCCTGTCATTCAGAACGTAGCATTTACACCCGAATGACTTGAAATACTTGATGTTCGGTTTGATCCCGTTCATAAGTTCATACGGTGTTTTGTTCAAACCACGATGCAGAATTGATCTGTTCTGTGTATGACAGGCAGTTGATACTGCTTCAGCCCAGTAAGACAAAGGTAGACCTGAATAAACAAGCATTGATCTGGCGGACTCAACAAGCGTTTTGTTTCTTCTTTCAACAACGCCGTTCTATTGCAGAGTACGTGCAACAGAAAATTGTTGTTGTATTTCTTGAGATTCATAGATTCCTGAAGAGTACTGTTTTTGAATTCAGTTCCATTGTCAGATCTTACCACTTTTACTTGCTTCTGCTTATTTGTCTGAGTTGTCTTGATGAGATTGATGAGTACTTCAGAAGTCTCGTCTTCTGACTTCAGAAATTTTACCCAAGTATATCTGGAGTAGTCATCAACAATCACCAAAACATATTTCTTACGTCCTAAACTCTTCGTCTTCATCGGACCACACAAATCAACATGCGAAAGATCAAGAATAGCCGAAGTGCAGTGTTCAGGCTGAGGCTTGTGAGGAGATTTCTTCATTTTTCCTTTCTCACAATCCTGGCATAGATGGTATTTCTGAAAACGAAGAACTAGAAGACCTCTCACAGAGTCATTCTTGACCAGGCGATCCATATACTTGAAGTTGAGATGAGCTAAACGTCTGTGCCAAATCCAACTTTCTTGAACTGAAGCTTTAGAAAGCAAACAGATATCTGAAGGAATTTTGATCTTGGAAAGATCAATGGTATACAAATTTGAATGTCTTTTTCCTACCAGAAGATCCTTGCCATTATCATTCTTCACTGCAACTCTTTTGGATTTGAAGCTGACTTCAAGGTCTTTATCACAGAATTGGCCGACGCTGAAAAGGTTCTGACTTAGACCCTCGACGTAGCTTACTCTTTTTACTGTTATGTTATCCTGAACTAGATCACCATAACCAAGAATCAGAGCTGTCTCACAGTTACCAAATTTCACACGACTGCAACATTTATCTTTAAAATTAGACATAAGTGATTTGTTGCTAGTCATATGTTTTGAACATCCCGAATCCAGATACCATAAATGACTTAGCTACACACACAGAAACTACACCTTTTTAGGTACCCATATGCTTATGGGTCCCTTGTTAGATTTATCTCTTTTATTTCTCACAGATTTATTTTTCATGAAAGAATGAAAGCAATTATCAATAGAAGATAAAACACAATTATCAGAATCAGAACTAGAAGAAGCATATGAGATATTCTTTGATATATCAAACATTTGCTTAAAAGAGTATTTTGGGTTTTTATTACAAGAAGCAAATGTATCAGTATCACAAAGATTGTCTACACAGTTTACTTCTAACAGTTCAGATTCTGAATTTGCTGTTTCATCCTCCAAAACTGCCTTGGTGACTTCCTCACAGTCCGATCTGAAGAAGAAAATTCAGAAACATTAGAATTTTCAGATAAGACAGTATCATGTTTCTTTGATCTTCTTCTTTTACGCTTCTTTTTATAAAATTGAGCATTTAGCAGTAAAGAAGTATCAATAATTGAATCAGAAGAAGAAACTTTATCAATGAAATTAGTCTTAGCATTTGACATTAAAGAACTAGCCTCGGAGTGAAAATTTGCAAAATTTCGAAAGTCTGGAGGAGGTTTGCGTTTCCCATTGGAGGCGCAAACTGAGCTATGTGCGTCCAACTTCATGCACAAACTTTCAGTTTGCATTTCCAAAGTGGAACGCAAATGGCCATTGTTTTTCAAAATTTTAGAATTTTCCTTAGAGACTTTTGACAATCCAGAAGAAATTTTATCTTCAAAATTTGTTTTCATTATAAAAAGAAATAAATCGTTTTCTAAACAAGTTTGAAGATTTTTTTCTTCCAATCGATCTTCAAGATCAACAATTTTTTTTCTAACACTAATGGGGGAATGTATTTCTTAGTATCATAAGACACCGGAGATACATTTTCCTTATCAGTGTTAGCAAAAATATCCACAAAATTTGTTGAAAATGAAGATTTATTGGAAGATTTGACATTTAAAAGATTTTGAAGTTTTCTGGATTTCTTAGATTGATCAGGAAAATACTTTGCATTTTCAGAAGTGTAAACAAATGGCATTTCCATCCTCTTGTTTTTCATTCTTTTCACATTTTCTTCTTCCAAAATTTGTTTCTCAGTTGTCCAAAAGAATTTAAACTGAGGAGCATATCTTGCAAGAGTAAAGTAATCATATTCATATAAAGTAGGAACTTCATTTTTAGCATGATTTAAAAAATGCGGGTTTTCAAAACCAAGTCCCCACTTTTCTTTTATGGCTTCTTCACTCCTTGGTTTATTCATGTAAATTGTTTGCTCAGACTGTTCTCTTTTATACAACTTCTTTTCTAAAACAATTATCTTTTCAGAAAGGATTTTATTTGAAGAAGTCAGTTCAGTCAACGAATCACGATTAGTCTGATTTGAAGTTTCTAACTCGACCAAATGCTTATTAAATTTCTCTTTTGTGTCAATTAAAATTGACTTTTCATCTTTTCAAGAAATTTGCAGTTTTTCGATTAAATCAGACTTTTCTTGATTTTTAAACGTTTCAGAAACAAACTTTGAGCGCAAATCATGCAAAGCAGTGACAAAAACATTCATTTGAGATAAAAAGAAATTATAGTTAAACTCAGATATTACCTCAGAACCATCAGATGATGTATCCTCTTCCTCATCATCAGACTTGTCATCTCCTATAAAGCACATGGCCGCAGTTTCCTCATTTTCAGCCTCGTTGTCCGAATGATCCAACCAGTATTCTTCTTCGGCCAACAGGATGGTTCCACTTTCTTTCTTTACAGCAAGAGCCAACTTTTTTCGGTAAAAAGCAGCATCATTTACCACTTTGACTCTGCAGTCCTTAACCATATGTCCAGGCTTTCCACAGTTAAAACAATTAACCACCTTTTTCTCCTCCTTCTGTTCAACCACCTTAGCTGGTTCATACTTTGGAGTGTATGTCTTTGAAGAAGCACCAGCTTCTATCTTTTTAGAACCAGAAGTATACCGCAGGTTGTTTGAACCAGATTTGTGCTTGAATCACTTCTGATAGTGTTGAGTCAAAAGTATCATGGCCTTCTCTAGAGCTTCACCATCATCATCCGTTGATCCATCATAAGTTGTTTCAGTCAAAGCTTGCTCAGCCAGTTGACTAGATAAAAGAGCAATAAGATCTACTGACAGAGGCTTGTTCTTCTTATCCAGTTTCGCCTTCTTCTCCATTACCATAGATTCATCTGTCATCAAGATTTCGTATAACTCCTGAATTGGCATGGTTGAGATTCTGAGATCGTTTCTCATTCTGTGGCATGACTTGTTCCACTCAGGTTGTAAAGCGTTCAGAAACTTCAAGTTAGCCTCCAACTCAGTCTTGGTAACTTTAATCTTGTAAATATCATTGATAACAGCCCAGAATCGATCAAAAACATTTTTCAAACTTTCCCCATCCTTGGCCTTCAACTTTTCAAAGTTGTTCATGTACCTGGTCTGTCGTAACTGAGTAGACATTGCAGTACCAAGCATAATCTTCTCAAGTTGTGTCCACATCATCATTGGGTTATGTTTCAAGCAATCGATTCTGTTATAGATGGAGTTCGGAAGAGCAATGATCAGATTTGATTTGGCCTGACTATCAGCTTGATGTCGTAACATCTCATCAGCATCATATTCCCTTAAGGCTTTCTCAACAGAGGTAGCAACAGAAGTTGCTGTAGCTGGAATAACTTTTCTTGGTATTTCCATAGGACCTGAGTCAGTGATTTCATCATGTTCTCCCCATTCGGTTGCCTTTCAATAAAGTTAATGAACCGATCCTGCCACTGTTCGAATTAATTCTCATTGATGAGAACTGGTGGACGAGTATCAGACCCCAAAGACATCGTGAGGTCATTCTTGTAGATCTGTGCTTGCAAAGACATTTTGTGAAAAAATCAGAAAATTTAGAAAATTTTCTAAGCATGAGAGACCAGCAAACTAGAGGTTTGCGTTTGTAATGAGGAGCGCAAAGAAGGTTTTGCGCTTGCAGAGGGGAACGCAAACTGAGCTTTGTGTTTGCTATGTGAAACGCAAAGTGAAGCTTCGCGGGTGAGAGACTTTGCGGGTGAGAGACTTTGCGTTTGATGCACTAAGACTTTTCACTTGAAGAGAGAAACGCAAACTATCAGTTTGCGTGTCAAACTAGAACCGAGAAACTTGGCTTTGCGTTTCCAATGAGAATCGCCATCCTGAAAAAATTACTAACATACGAGTTAGATCACAAAATCTATGAAGGAATGTAAGAGGCGCAAAGCATAAGAATCACACGCAAACATATATGAATCACATGCAAACTCTCATGAATGAAACGCAAAGTTCAGGAACATTACTAATTCATGCAGAGACTATAAATGACACGCAAAGTATATAAGTGACATGCAAACTAACATAAATGAGATGCAATCTTCATAAACTCAACCAATTCACGCAAGATCAACTACAACTTCGAAATTTAACCAAGAAAAGCATACACTGAACTTCGAAAATTTCTTTCTAACAAATTTTATCAAACAATTTCGATTAAAATCAACAAAATCTCAAAATTCGACAAAGAACAGAACGAGAACGGCGTTTTTTCCAGAAAAACACAAAATCACCAAATTGAGAATCAAATCATGTTTTTGAAGGAAAACTTTGTGAATCAAATACAATCGATTATCACAAACGCAACTAAAGAAATCAAATTCGCACAAATTCAATCACAAACAGATTCAAATTTTATGAGAAATCAAGAAAACGAGATTTTCTTGAAAAAATTCAAGAAAATCGATCAAATTTTCGATTTCAATCAGAAATTCGGATATAGAAGAACAATATCTCAATCCTCTCAAGATTCAGATGGCTCTGATACCAATTGAGAGTCCAAGATCACTGATTCTTTAGAGAGAGAAAGTAGAGAAAGAAAATATTGAAGCGCAAAGTAAACTGATGTATTGAAAGTGAGTGCCAAAATTACAAAACAAAGGCTCTAAGGGGACTTAAATACCCCTAGCCTTTACAATACAGAAATGAACAATAAGCACAGTAAAAGCTAGAAAATAAATACAATGATTACTATGAAAACAGATCTAACAATTATGAGAACAATACCAATGAAAACTGGGACTGCAAAATCTCATATTCAGAATAAGCTTGCTAAAGCAAAAGAAAATACTCCAAGCAAATCAAGGAGTAACTCAAAGACTAGAAAGGCAAACAACATTGTCAAGGTTTGGGTTCCAAAAAGCACTAAACCTGTTAGTACCGCTACCCTAAATAGTACTGCTAACAAAAATAGTCCTGCTGATAGCAATACTACTGCTAACGAAGTTAGTGCCGCTGTCGAAGTTAATACTGCTAACAATGTTAGTATTGCTGACCAAGTTAGTACTGCTAACAGGGTTAGTATTGCTGACCAAGTTAGTACTGCTAACAAAGTTAGTACTGCTGACCAAGTTAGTACTGCTAACAAAGTTAGTACTGCTAACAAAGTTAGTACTTCTGACCAAGTTAGTACTGCTACCTTAAATAGTACTGCTACCAGTGTTAATACTGCAAAGCCTATAATTATGACAAAGTATTCCAGCCATGAGATTCCCAATTCTGATCATCTCATCAAGACTAAGGTTACCGATTATGAGTATGTTGATGAGAAAGGGCAACCCAAGACCACTTTGGCTTGGGTTCCCTCAAGAAACTAACTATTTTATCTTAAGTGCAGGACAACCAACAACTCAACAGGAAGAGCATTTGGCATGTAGATATTGGTTTGTTAGATCACATATCTATTGGATTCAAGATCATCCAAACTGAAGATCGCAATCTGAAGCTAAAGCCGGAACGTCGACTCTCGATATTAAAGTCTATGTTTGTTTGTAATAAATGTCAAAGTAATTGTTTGTTATTGTATTAGTTAACTTAGTTAGTTATTAGTTATATTATAGTTTGTTATTTAATATCATTGTAATAGATATTATTTAGAAATAATATCTAGATATTAAATCTAGATATTATGTTAGGTAGTGTGTTAGACACACTAGATCTTCAAGCAAGTGTATCTCTAACTCTCTCTTTTAGATCAGATCAGATATCCACACATTAGAACACAGACTTGAGTTGTAAAAGAGAGAAAACAGAGAAAACACATTCAAAGCTTGAATCTTATCAACCTTGTAATCGTTGTTATTAATCAATACATGTTGGTAATCTCTATGTGTTGTTAATCTATAAAACTTGATAAACATTGTTGGACCGACATGGTTGCTCTAGGCATATGACAGGTAACATGGACTGCCTTCAAAATTTCAAAAAGTATGATAGAGGACGTGTTGCTTTTGGTGACAATCCAGAAGGAGGTAAGATCAGTGGTAAAGGTATGGTATCAAAAGGTAAGATGACTTTTGAAGATGTTTACTATGTTGAGAAATTGAGATACAACCTGCTATGTGTATCACATGTTTGTGACAAGAAACATAGTATATTATTTAATGATACTGAATGTATTATCCTTGCTCCAGGATTCAAGGTAGTTGATGAAAATATGATACTACTTAGAACTCCTAGAAAGGATAATGTTTATTGTTTTGACCTTGAAAGTGTTTCATCTGATTCATCACTAAGCTGTTTGTTTTCAAAAGCTTCTTTAAATGAATCATCTATTTGGCACAGAAGGATGTGTCACATGAATTTTAAACTATGAACAAACTTGTGAAAAACAACCTTGTAATAGGTTTGCCTCAAAAAGTGTTTTCATGTGATGATCATTGTGTTGCATGTCTTAAAGGAAAACAACACAAAACTTCTCATAAGTCTAAAGAAATAAACACAATCTCTTCACCCTTTTAGTTATTGCATATGGACCTTTTTGGTCCTACAAATGTGATGAGTGTTGGTAAGAAATCCTATTGCTTAGTCATAGTTGATGACTTCTCTAGATTTACTTGGGTATATTTTCTGAGGACTAAGGATGAGACAAGTGGACTGATCAAATCTTTTGTTCTTAGGATTGAAAACCAAACAAATCTAAGAGTCAAAGTCATCAGGTCTGATAATGGAACTGAGTTTAAAAACAGTGACTTAAACAACTTTTGTGAGACTAAAGGTATTGAGAGACAATTTAGTGCTCCTAGGACTCCTCAACAAAATGGTGTTGCTGAGAGGAGAAATAGGACATTGATTGAGGCTGCTAGATCTCTGTTGGCAGATTCAAAGTTACCTATTACCTTTTGGGCAAAAGCAGTTAATACTGCTTGCTATGTCCAAAACAGATTTCTAGTAGTCAAATCCCAAGGAAAGACACCTTATGAACTTTTCAAAAAGAAGAAATCTTTTATTTGATTTGTCAAACCATTTGGGTGTCCATGCACAATTTTCAACACCAAATCTCACTTAGGCAAGTTTGAAAGCAAAGCTGAGGATGGATTTCTTGTTGGATACTCCTTTCAAAGCAAGGCATACAGAGTATTCAACAGCTCTTCCAGGATTATTGAGGAAAGTGACAATGTCAAATGCAATGAGAACACACCAAATCAGATTGGTACAGGTCCTGATTGGCTGTTTGACATTGATTCACTAACTAACTCTTTGGGTTTTAGTGATGAGCAAATTGCAGGAACAAGCTCAAAAAAATTACCAGAACAGAGACAAGAGTTTGTGTTGTTCCCTACACCTACAGTTGATCCTGCTGAATTCTGTCAACAAAAAAAGAAAGATGATTCAGAAACAGAGGATTCTAAACCAGAACAGGATGAAGATGATAAAGGTGATGAAGAGGATATAGGTGAAAAGGAGGATGCTCATCCTTCAGGTTCAGGAACTAAAGGTCCTGAAATGCCCAAATTGTCAAAAGATGATACTGATGAAGAAAACTCTTCAGTATTTGGTGGGAACACTCCTGAAAAGAATGACTCTAATCTTGATGCAAATCTTAATGAGGAGGCTGCCCATCAAACAAGAACTTAGAAGAATCATCCTCCTTAGTTGGTTATTGGTGATATCAATTCTCCCATAATCACAAGGCATCAATGTAAGCTAGGAGGATTGATAGACTTACAGTCAGGGTTGTTGTCCTGTTTTCTATCCCAGATTGAACCCACGAAGGCATATGAGGCAATGAAAGACCCAATCTGGATAGAAGCAATGCAAGAGGAGCTGCTGCAATTTGTGCTGCAAAATGTGTGGGATTTGGTTGACCTTCCAAAAGGACATAGGGTAATAGGAACTAAATGGATTTTCAGGAATAAGAAAGATGAGAGAGGGATAGTGATAAAGAATAAGGCCAGACTTGTGGCACAAGGGTACACACAAGAAGAGGGGATAGACTATGAGGAAGTATTTGCACCAGTAGCTAGAATTGAGGCTTTGGTTGTAATCATCAAGTTAATTCAATATAACTTGTGATTTGATTTCATATACTGTTTCATTGATTTACTGTTAATGTGTTATTCCGCAACTTATTTAACAAAGTTTCTGAGTGTTTATTTAAATTCTTGTTTTGAGGCAATGAGGCTGTTTCTAGCCTATGCTTCTTTCATGAAGTTCATAGTATATCAGATGGATGTTAAGAGTGCATTCCTATATGGGAAAATTGAAGAAGAAGTGTATGTTTGTCAGCCTCCAGGGTTTGAGAATCTTAACTTTCCTGACAGAGTATACAAGTTAAAGAAGGCACTCTATGGGCTACATCAAGCACCAAGAGCATGGTATGACACTCTGTCTACCTATCTCTTGTAAAATGGTTTTGAAAGGGGAATCATTGACAAAACTCTTTTCATTCAAAGGAAGAAGAAGGACATCCTGCTTGTACAAATATATGTGAATGATATCATCTTTGGATCTATAAAAGATCAAATGTGCAAGGAGTTTGAGGAGTTGGTGCACAAAAGATTCAACATGAGCTCTATGGGTGAACTTACATTCTTCCTTGAGCTACAGGTTAAACAGAAGACTGATGGCATTTTTATAAGTCAATCCAAGTATGTGCAGGATATACTTACAAAGTTTGGATTTTCAGAAGCAAAGCCTGCAAGCACACCTATGGAAACTCACAAATAGATCATTATAGGTCTTGAGGGGGAGGATGTGGATGTTCATGATTATAGTTCCATGATAGGCTCCCTCTTGTATCTAACAACTTCAAGACAAGATATTATGTTTGTTGTATGTGTGTGTGCAAGATTTCAAGTGAGGCCTAAGCAGTCTCACTTTCAAGCAGTCGAAAGGATATTCAGATATCTCAAAGGACAACCTAGGTTGGGTCTTTGGTATCCTCATGACTCACCATTTGATCTAATTGCATATTCAGATAGTGATTTGGGTGGTGCAAACTTGGATAGAAAGTCTATATCAAGAGGATGTCAGTTTTTGGGTGCAAGGCTAGTTTCATGGCAGTGTAAGAAGCAAACCATAGTGTCCACCTCTACAACAGAAGCAGTATATAGTTGCTGCAAGCTGCTACTCACAAGTGCTATGGATCCAGAATCAGATGTTGGACTATGGTATTACTTTTCTTCACACTCCCATCTTCATTGATAACAACAGTGCTATAAGCATTTTTCATAATCTAGTAAAGCACTCAAAAACCAAGCATATAGATATCAGGTACCATTTTATCAGAGATTGCAATGAAAAGAAGTTAATTCAGGTTTTGAAAGTACACACCAGTAATCAATTTGCTGATATATTCACCAAAGCTTTTGATGTGGGTAGATTCACATTCTTGGTCACAAGTGTGGGCATGATAAACACCGAATAAGACTATTTTCATTTGCTTCTTGTACCAGCTCTGTATAGATTGTTCCATGTTTACTTTCTCATATTTCATTGTGCATGGTGCTGCTAACTATTTGTGTTTAAGTGTTTCACATTGATTTGATGATTAAATACTTGGTAGTTCTAGTTAAGTTAATACTGCTCTCACTATTACTCCTTCTGACATTTCCAACATGGCTAAGTATGGTTACTACTGCTAGGTGGTTAATACTGCCAGTGCAAGGTTATTACTGCTTGCCTTATTTCTACTGCCAGACAGTGTTAATGCTGCCAGGATATGTTAATACTGCTAGTATGTGTTAATACTGCTAGTGTGTGTTAATACTTTTGGTATGTGTTACTACTGCTGATAAGAGTTAATACTGCGGGTCTGTGTTAATGCTGCTAGTGTGCTTAGTACTGCTTTTAACTGAATCCCTTACCCTATAAATACCCTCTCTGACCGCCAAAACCCAAACGGCTCTTTGAACCTCCATTGCATTCTTTCCTCTCTCTCTCTCTCTCATTCTTGCTTCCCAGTGCGTAAACCCTAGTGCTGATTCAAACCCAAGAACGATGGCAGGACTGGATTTTGTTGACGATCACAATGAGCTTGCAACACTGCTAGTGTGTGTTAATATTGAGGGTTTTCATGAGATTGTGGATTTCCTAAAATAATCACACATCGCCTATACGTTAACTGTCAATCCCACCATCTATGTGGAACATCTGCGACAATTCTGGACCAATGCCTCCATTCAGACTGTTAATGGCAATCATGTCATCCAATCTAGGGTTTGTGATAAACCAATCACAATCACAGAATCCTGCATTCGCACTAATCTACGTCTAGATGATGCCTCAGGTATTACTACTCTTTCAAAGGAAGATTTGTTCCAAGAAATAGGTAGAATGGGGTATGAAGGTCCTACTGAGGTTTACAAGTTTTTCAAAAGAAAATTTTTACCTCAGTGGAGATTCTTTGTTCATACTCTTCAACATTGCTTATCTCGCAAAAAAACTGGCTGGAGTTAGTTTAGCAGTACAATAGCTTATGCTCTTGTATGCTTAGCTACCTCCAGAAAGTTTAATTTCTCTCAAATGATTCTGAATGATTTGCTGTCAAACCTGGATACCAAAACCAAAACCAAAAGATTTTATATGTATCCAAGGTTTGTACAAGAAGTACTAAACCAGGAATTGACGGATTTACCCTCTTTTGAAGAGGTGTATGTACCTAAACCTCCCAAAGGGAAGGTGTCTTCCAACATGAAAAGGCCTAGTAAGTACTTTTCTGGAAAAGGCATACCATTGTTCTCTACAATGATGGGTCTGTCTCATTCCCATGGTGAGGCATCAGGGTCACAACCCACATCTAACCAACCCACTGATGACCTATCCACACCATTCATTTCAAATGATCCTCCTCAGATCCCTGTTGTGAAGCCAATTTCCCCCATCACTTAAACATATGTAAGGAAAAAGGTACAGAAGGTTCCTTCCCTTGCTGTATCTTCACCCCAAAAGCCTGCAAGCCCTCTGATGGAGCATTCTCCATTAGAGAATATCCAAAGGGAATCCACAGGGGTGTCTCCCAACCCCAAGAAGGTGCTCTCTAAGGAGAAGGATGAGCATGTGGGCAGCAAGGCTCACACTACTGATTCTGCACAAGGTGTGGGTCAGGACAGTGTGAACATAACTAAGACCTTCCCCACGGCAAATTTAGATGAGCAATCATCTAAGGGACCCAGGTGCCAAGAAACCAAGGGGGTAGTAGGTGCTTCTGCTAGGCAGAAGGCCTCTACTAGAAGATCCAAGGATCCTTCAAGGGTTCTAAACACATCTAAAGGAGGTGAGGACAGATATAACTATGATGAATTGATGGAAACCATTGGAAATGTGAACTTGGATGTAATAAATCAGGGCTTAGAGATAAAGGAGATGCAAAAGGTGATCACTTCTCAACAAGTGCAAATAACCAAACTCAAGAAGATGGTACTCAGTTTGGTGCACAAAAAGAAGAGAAAGCAATATGTCTTGAAGAAAAGGGGGAGTGCTCATGATGCTTCCAAAAAGGGGGAGAATTAAATTGAATTTGAAAAGGAAAGCCCAGTTGGTATGGAATTTCATTTTGAGGGGGAGATTAATGTTGAAGCAGAAACAGAAAAAGAAGCAGAAACAGTGAAAGCAGCAGAAACAGAGAAAGAAGCAGAAACAGAGAAAGAAGCAGAAACTGTAGAAGCAGCAGTAACTTCTGAACCAGAAGTAGAAACTGCCAAACAAGTAGAAACAGAGACATCAGCAGTAGAAACTGGAATGTCTAGAAAAGAAATAGAGATTGCAGAGACTCT
This sequence comes from Arctium minus, assembly GCA_954870635.1. Taxonomy (NCBI): domain Eukaryota; kingdom Viridiplantae; phylum Streptophyta; class Magnoliopsida; order Asterales; family Asteraceae; genus Arctium; species Arctium minus. Next base: position 76,294,962 of record OX941080.1, on the reverse strand, counting down.
AATGAAGGCAAAAAATGACACTCCTAAGGCTACTCAAAAGGCTAAGGGAGTGGTGATCAAAGAAGGAGAAACAGAGAAGAAAAAGAAAGAGGTCAGTATGTCAGAGGCAAACCAGAAAGGGAAAGAGAAAATGGTTGAGCCTGTGAAAAAGTAGAAGCAATTTGATTTGGATGAAGAATGGGCAAAGGAGTTAAATGTACAGTTTGAGAAGGAACTTGAAAAGGAAAATGAAATCCAGAAAGCTAAAGACAGAAAGCTTGCCCTAGATCTGGCAAAAAGGCTCAATGAAGAATATCAGAAGAGCTTGAAAACTGCTGTAAAGAGGGTTACTATGAAAGCTTCAAAGAAAAGACAACCTTCAAAAATCTTTCTAGCTAATCAAGAAAGAAGAAAAATGATAAACTTCCTAAAAGGATCTGTTGGAGTTCTTGAAGGGATGTTTACCAAAATATCATTTGGCAGAATAGAAGACTTCAAGAAGGAGATGGCCAAGCTTCAAGGAGACTTCAGTTAGAGGGTTGATTTTGAAAGAAAGACATGATCTGAACATTCAAAAGCCTTTCCCTGATAGTGAAGAAGGCACTCCTACAAAAGAAAAGATAGAAGTCAAGAAGAAAGAGACTTTAGCGCAGAAGATTGGAGTTATTAAAAGAATGAAGTCAATTGCTCCAAAGAAAAAGGCAAAAAGGCCAAGAACTGAAGGAGGTATAAAAGAGCAGGAAAGTGAAAGAATGGATGCTGAATCATCAAAACTTACTGTTGCACCTCCTGTAGAGTTGCAGAAACAAGATGAGCAGGTTGAAAATCAAGAGAAGAGTCAAGAGCAATCAAGTAAACAATCATCAGAACAACCAAGACAACCTGAGTAGTTTGATTTATATATGACAGTGACAGATGAAGAACCTCTGAAAGTTGATCCTATCTCAGTGAATGCTCCAGAAATCATTCATTGGGATACTCTGTAGGATAAAAGAATAGAATACTTCAGAATAAAAAGAATGGGTGACGAGTATGAGGTATATTCAACTTGGGGTAAGATGATCAGAAGCTGTACCAGAGCTGATTTAGAAGAAATGTACAAGGTTGGACTAAAATTGTGTCTGGTGACTTGTTGAAAGGAGCAGGGATGAGCCTAACAAAGATGGCTATGGAATATTTGTGCATGATGTTTGACCCTGTTAAGGTTGAATATCTTATCAAAGATGTGCATCACGAAAATGGATTTAAAAGTATTGATCATTGGATTCTTTTTGAAAGATCTGGAGTCTATGTCATAACCATTGACAAAAGCTTTCATGAGTATTATTTGGTTGATAAGGTGTATGACCACAGCAAAGTAAAGTTGCAAGGGATGCTGAAAGCCAAGTTGGTCTGTCCTACAAGTTCAGAAATTGTCAAAATTATGATTAGAAGAACAATTAATCAACGTTTAGGGTTGGATCCTAATCAAGGAAATTGAGCAGTCATTTTTAAAGCATCATGAAGACCGTATTCTGAAGAACTTAACTTCTTGAATTGAAAAGTTAAGTTAGGGGGAGATTGTTGGGTCTAAAATATGCTAAGTCCATATAGTGCTGCTAAGTATTGAAGATTACTACTGCTACTTGAAGATTACTACTGCTAGTAGTATTAGAGTTGCTTGAATGGTTAGTACTGCTAGAATAATATTTAGTACTGCTTGGAGAGTTAGTACTGCCAGTCAAAAATTACTACTGCAAGCATGGTTAGTACTGCTGATGATGAAGATACTGCTGGAAGATTAATATTGCTTATGATGATAAAGATGGTTGGTTGCTTAAAGCGAAAGACAAAGAAGTTGAAGATAATTATGGAATGGATGCTGAAGATCAATGTTTCTTTAATAATTATCTTGTAATCTGTTTTGTATATATAGTCTAGAAGTCTTTTGCTTATGATACATAGAGAATATATGTTTTTGTTCTAGAGAGAATTATCCTCAAGATTCTTAGAAATCCTTTCTTTAGAGAAGTAGTGAAGGTCTGTTGAGCCTATTCAACAGATTGAGGCTTTGGTTGTAATCATCAAGTTAATTCAATATAACTTGTGATTTGATTTCATATACTGTTCCATTGATTTACTGTTAAAGTGTTATTCCGCAACTTATTTAACAAAGTTTCTGAGTGTTCATTTACATTCTTGTTTTGAAAATCGATCCTGACACACATGAACAAATTTAATCAGCTTTGAATCACATGAACAACTTCTGAGGCCACTATTTGAAATCATGAATTAATTCTTCATTTTTGAATTCACATGACAGCAAATCCAAATCAACTCTGATCTACACATTATGCTCTAATTCTCAAATTTTTGCACACCAACAGATTTAAGATCTTGCTGTCTCAAAATCAAATTGCCAGCCTGTTTAGATCTACATATTTCAAATGCTCTTTTGGTGTTGCACTTCAAACTTATACACAATATGAACAAGATCTATATATCAACACCATAATCAGACTTGTGTGGGCTCTTTTTGAACATATGAACAACATGAACATGACCCGTTGAATAGATTTGTGGTTTGGGAAATCACTGACAAACACAGATCTGGATAGCTTAAGTTTGATCCTTATATAAAAAACAGGCCTATAATCATATTCTGATTACTCTTGATCAAACTAGACAGCAACAATTAACCATTTCAAAACTGTGGTATGTTTGCTTTTCTTGACAGCAAATACGAACATCTTTACCACTCTAGATAAAAAAAAAATTGCCAATGGTCATTGATATGCTAACCAATATACTGAGATCAAATCCAAATAAAAGGAAGTCCAATCTTGAATGAAATCAAGTCCAAATCAAAGATCAATAGCCTAACTATCAAGATGCTAAAATAGCTATGGACTAAAGCACACACAAGGATGGGATCATAGATCAACCATCTACTTACTGCTTATCAAATGTTAGACCAATAAGTGGGAAAGATCAAGAACACACACATGTAATAAAAATTGATTAGATTTAACCAAAATGAAACTAAATCTTCTCATAGGCATTTCATCGAACATGTGGTCTACAGAATTCAGATTTTGTCAGAAATCAATAAAATCTAGATCAAAGATCATCCAAATCTCATCTAAATTAAAGAAATGGATTTCCAATAAGCACAAAACAGAAAATAAACCATAGAAATGTTATTTGTGTTTAGGCTCATGTGATTGAATCAATCTAAGCACCAAAACAACAGAATAACCATCTAATCTTCAATTGTTGCCATAGATGACCGAACTAAAGAAAGTTTATTCAGTTCGCTCTGATACCAATTGTTAGATCCCATTTAGGCAAACAAAAGAAGAAATCCATATAAAAGAAGATATAAGATATCATGAAGAACAATATTCATCAAAATCACATCTCATATGCTTAGATTTATTAACAATGGAGAAGAAATTGGAAGAACATACCACACTAAACATGAAGAATACTCTCATAAAATTTAGTCAGTGTGTGTAAAGTGTGTTCTCTTCAAAAACCTATTGAGAAAAGTAAGCCATGGGCACCAATAAATAAGGCCCATTTACAAAGAAAAGGCTCAAGCCCATAAAACTAAATAAAAATCCCAAATATTATTTATTTATAAAACATTCAATTAAATAGGGGACTAATTAAAGCTAACAAGATTTGAAAGCATCAATGTTCTGAAAGATACAAAGCTGAAGAATTTTAAAGAGAAAGAAGACCTGAAGATTCGCGTCATATTTTTTTCTTAATCTTGAATCCAAAGGTGGAGATTGTTGAGCCTAAAATGTTGTATTCAAGATTCAAACGGTCAAAAGTATAATTGTTTGCAAGTCTTGTAACTGTCAAGAGTGTTTGACTTTCCCTTAAGTGTCTTGAGTTGTAAAAGTCAACTTGTTTATCTTGGTATAAATAGTTTTGGTCCTTTGTAAATCATTAGATCACACACACATACACACACATATAGAAAAAGAAATACTTGTGACTTCCAGAGAGAGTTGTACGTATACTAGGGGTCTAAACTTGTAGCCTTAGAGGTACAATATTGTGGCTAGATACAAGTTGTGGTTAAGGTAACCTTCCTTTCCTTCACCTAAGAAATTGGGTTTTTATGGATTTCATTTCCTTTTCATTTGTTGGAACTTGGCATGAAAAAGTAATTTCCCAGTATAATCAAGCAATCAAGCAAACAATCTCAATCAAGATTGATAGATGTAACAATGAAATTCTAGAGAGAGAAATATTCAGTCATATATCTCACAGTTGAATGTTTACAATGAAGGTTACTTCTCTCACAACACAATGTACTAAGTATTTATACTACGTACTTCTCTCATATACCTATTTCTAAGACATACAAGATAAACTATCAAAAGCCTAAACTCTTTAAAGTAAAGAAACTCTCAAGACATTAAGTTTGACTATGTTGACTTTACATTCTTGACTTTTCTCATTAAATCTTGGATACAATAAAATACACTAACAATATCCCCCTTTGTATTCAATATTTAACAAAAAATTGACAATAATCTTCAGCACTTTGATTCTTCAAACTTTAACTCTGACAACTTTAAACTTTGCAACTCTGACAGTCATTAATCTCTGAAGTTGTTGAAGAATCCTGAAAAGTCATTTACATTTATCATCTTTAAAAAATCAACATGTCTTTGATAACAAATCTGAATTCTTGAAAATCTTTTGAAACTTCAGTAATCTTCATCTTTGATCTTTTGAGGAATCTCTGATCTTGTATTTTCATCTATCTGATCTCTAGATCATCTTCTGACAAACAAACTTTCTTAATCATCTTGACTTGTCTTCAGAATCTTTTGAGAATGATTTCTTTTCATCAGACTTCATTTGACTTGAACGAATTGAACTTTCTGAATTTCTTCAAAAGTCTTTTCACTTTATAACTCTGAAATTCTTTGAAATTGATTTTGAAATTGAACTCTGTAAATTTCTCCCCCTTTTTGATGATTGTGAGAATCATGATCATCAAAACACATCAATTTCAACTAAGTATTTTGAAATTTATCCCCCTTTTAAACAATGTAGAACAATCTTCATGAACTTAACATTCTCCCCCTTTGTGATAAACTATCATTCTCCTTCTTTTTAAAAATTGACAATCTACACTTTTTTGGAGTTGCCTTTGACAAAGTAAGAACGTGCTCCCCCAATTGATCTGATATAGAGCCGTCAATTCATGAATGTATTTATCTGAATCTTTTCAAATTCAGAAAATTTAGAAGTTGTAACCCTGAATTAACATAAAACAGTTAGGAATGTCTGTCAATAACAAAAAGTTACTGTGTACAACGAATGTACAAATTAAGAAGATGGTTTGATGATGACTCCCTATGACTTCCATTCAATCATTGAAAAACACAAGGTTTAACTATGAATGTTCTGACAGAAAAACAAATTTTCTGTGTGCGCGTGCTTGTGTAAGGAAGAATTAAGCAAAATGATTGTGTTTCATAAGGCTTAAAGTAAGTAAACCACTGAGACAGCAATGGTATACACAGACTCAATGTGCATGATGATGGGTCGAAGGTGGGGCAACTTTCCTTCTATTTCAATATTAGTATCTTCCAAATGAAGAACCAATAGCGTATGTGCTGCATCCCCAGAAAATGTGAAACATTCTCTTTTTTAGAAAAGAATGAGTAGTTCGTGGGGTTGTATGCAAGAGATGGCATGGGCTCAAAGGGGGAGAATGTTAGATCACAGATTTGTTGGATTCAAGATCATAAAGATTGAAGGTTAAAGTTCAAGAGATCAAAGGCTGAAAGTCAACTCTCATGCAAGTCAAAGTCATTTTGTTAATAAAGTCAAAGTCAATGTATTGTGTTTTTATTTCTTTGTAATTGGTAGAAGGTATAAATACCTTGTGTCTTTACTTTGTAAGTAAGTTGTGAGTGAATCAGATTCAGTTGTAAGTGAGCAGATTAGAGAAGAGTCGATTAGAAAATCATTCTAGAGAGAGAGTGTAATTCTAGAGAAAGAAAGTTAGATTTGTAATTGTTTGAGATTTAATCAATGACATATGATTACGATATTCTTGATCTTGATTGTTGTTTTACAATTAAAACTTGATAAGATTTGGGAATAACAATTGGTATCAGAGCAGAGAGAAATTCAGAAGTTGAATTGATTTGAAGAATTTTTTTTTTGGTCGACATTTTTGTAGAACTCGCAAGTCTATCTGTGGCACATTGATTTTTGGATTTAAGAGTGTTTTTGGGCTGGAATTTGGTTGTTTAGATTCGATTTATCATCTTGATCAAGTTTAGTTTGAATTGTTTTGTTTAATTCACATCCGATTCATGTGAATTTTGGATTTTTATAAGATTTCAGTTCGTGTTTGAGTTGTACTGTTTCATAGATCGATTATGTATTTTTAATGTTTTTCATTGAAATCTTTGCATTGTAATGCGTTCGAGATATGAAGTAGGGGAAATCTGCAAAGTTTCAGATCATTTGGTGGAGTATTGAATCAAATTTTGTGTGAACATCAAGTTTTTGGTCAATAAACCCAAGAACACACAAGATCTACGAAACGCGCAAGATTCATCGAAAGAAACGCGCAAACTGAAAGAAGTTGATTTTGGTCGGAAAAGCGCTTTCGAGTTTTGCGAGTTTAGCTTGCGAGTTTGATAAAACACGTAAGTAGGCATCTGCAAGTTATCCAAACGCGCACGACTCATCTTGCCAGTTTCTCAGTGAACAGTGATCTTCGAATTTATGTGTCTGCGAGTTTCAAGTTTTCTTAGTGATCTGCGAGTTTCTCAGTGAACAGTTATCTGCGCATTTAGGTGTCTGCGAGTTTCAAGCCTTTTTAGTTATATGCGAGTTTCTATACTTTGGTCAAAATTTTCAAAACTGTAATATGTGCTAAGTCTACGGAGGGGGAACAACGTTCTTATTGTGATCAAAGATTCTGAATTTCTAACGATCAATTTCAAGTTCTTTTTGTAACAGAATGACTGCAAGAGAAGTTCCAATGCTGTTTGAAGGAGAATACGAACAGTGGAAAGATAGATTCTTAAAATTTACAGATGGACAAGTTCTGAGTTTCTACATCAGATTTTTATTGATAAAAAGAGTGAAGAAACCTCAAAGTATACTGAGGAACAGAAGAGATAACTGGAAGCTGATAGAATAGCTAAAAATTACTTGCTGCAAAGTATGTCTGATAAGATTTTTAGTAAAATTAATATCAACAATTCGACAGCGAAAGAGATGTGGGATTATCTTGAATGGAGGATAATAGGATCAAAGATGTCATCAAGAGTTAAGATTTTGGAAACTGAGAACTCTGAGCTAAAAGAGAAGATTTCAAATCTGGAAACTCAAATTGTCCAAGTCCAACTACAAGCAAAGTCTGATCAGCAGTATGAGGAGAAGATTAACAGTTTGGAAGATGTTAATGTTGAGCTTCATAAGAATATATCTGATTTGGAGAAAAAGCTTGCCAAAGACAAATCTTGTTTTGAAAAAGAAAGATCAAAGTTTGCACAAAAGTTCTCAGAATTTTCCACAAAATGTGCTGATGAGAAGAATACAGTTGAGCTGAAATGTTTAAAGCTTTCTCAACAAATTTTAGATTTCGAGAAAGTGATTATTCTTGAAAGAGAAAAATTTGCCAAAGAAAGGAAAGCCATTGAACAAAAGAATGTTGGATTCTTCAAAGAAATATCTGGCTAGAGAAACAATGCAGAAAAGGGATTTGAAGAAGAAAGAAATATGTTTGAAGCAGAGATAAAGAAGCTGACAGAGAAGTTATCTGAACTATTTGAGTGTACACTGAAAGAGAAGAAAATAAAGTTTGATTTTGAGACGAAGATTGACCTTCTCGTCAAAGAAAGAGACAACTTTGCTTCAAAGATTAAAGAGCTTGAAAAGATTGTTTCAAAGGTGGTGGTGACTGAGCCCACGACTCCAGAGTCACAAATCCACACACCTAGAAATAATTCAGCCGACTTTAAAAAGACATCCTCAAGCTCACATTTGAAATATGTTTCTTCAAGAAGGGTAGTCAATTCATTTGATCAGATTCGTACTACTAACATTTTCTTTGATGAAAATGTAGATGGTTCAGATACATATAAAAGAAGAAGAAGAAAAAGAAGGAGATACAAAGAAGAAGAACTGGTCTGGAAGAAGAAACCAGTTGAAGATGAGAAGAAATATGAGAAGAAAGGAAAGAAGTCATGTGTACGTACACATCAAGCAAAGAAGAACATTGTGCATAAAGGTAAACCTGATCATATATACACGAAAGATCAATTAATCAGGTTATCAGGTAAGAAATACTATTGTTCTTATTGCTGTACACATGATCCTGTTCACAAAACAAGTGATCATTACTGGTATGGTTCTTATTCAGTTACTCCTATTCAAACTACAACTAACACACATGGACCCAAATACCAGTGGGTACCAAAGCCGAAAATTGAATCTGTGTTGCAGGCACCTACTGTCAAGGGGGAGTAAGAGAACCAAGGCTTCTAAGTGAATCATCTTAGGACCCGTACTTCAACGAAGTTTGACTTCTAAACACAACAGTTTAGGACTCGTACTTCAGTGATCAAAAGACCTTACTCCTATGCTGATAAGAGATTGTACTCCAATACTCGAATGAGGAAATCAACCATCAAGGGGGAGTACATACTTTTCTGAAATAATTTGCATCCGATAGATATGATAAACTACATTTCAAAATAGAATTGTAGATCTCTATCATGTACTTTTTCACTGCTATATTTTAGATGCATAATTTCAGGGGGAGTAAAAGTGATGACTTCTAATTACTTCTAATCATAACTCGTACTATAACTGTTTTACTCCTTTATGTTTTTTAATTTTGAATATAATTTGTGAATAAAGTTGCTTTGACATGACTTTGAGACTTTTGAAGATTGAGAAAAGCTATCAAGATCATATCATTATGACGTAAATGTTGACTTCATGAGATTTAAGACTGAACGAAAAGGTTTATTTCTATTCTTAATCTCATAAATGGTTGAAAGAAGGACAACTTTCAATCATAGAAAACATGTTCTTAAATATTCAAACCACTTCCCGATTCTTAAACAGATTTCATTAATTGGAAGTGTGATTTTAAATGTTTTCAAGATTTACTTATGCTTACATGATTACAAACCGTGTGTTTCCAAAGATAAATACTTGTGTATTGTCTTTTCTTTATACTTTCAAGTATTCACACACATCGGTTTGATTTTTTTTTTGATCAAAATGTTCTTACTATGTCTCAAATTTGAAACATATTTTTCGATGGTATGACACCCCGCTTGTATTTCAAAGAATTTTGAGCGATATTTCAATTCGAAACGTTCAAGAATGTCTATATCTTGGTTCGTATAGACAATATCCATTATTCTTGACCATAAACCTTGATTGATATATCATATTATTTCTGATCATTTCATACAATGTCAGATTTTCAAACAAGTCTCTTGCATTCATTTTCTTTCATTCAATTTAATTGTTTGAAATATCTTCAATGTTTAAAATGCTCAAATTTTCATGGTTATCTCTTAGCATACAGACATCTGACATTTGTATATTTGTGCTTTAACTGATACAGTTAAACCATTTTTGAGCAACATTGATTTTCATAGAAAATTATGGGTTCTCTGTGCTAGGACTAAAATGAACTTCTATGGATTCACGTTCACCGGTGTTTCCTACCCAAGAAGTTAATCTTTAGTGATTGAGTGTGAGGAGTCTAAAAGAAATGAGTGTGGGATGTGTGACGACGTAAATTGGAAATGAGAGTTTGGTTAGATGTGCGTTTAATGATTAAAAAAAGAGGGTGTGAGATCAGAGCAAAAGAATATCAAACTCTTCACCAACTACTTTCTGAGTCGGGCAGCCACATTACTAATGATTCACAATTTTTCGTGAACATTATTGAAACAGGCAAATAGCCCATGCCAACTCTTGATAAAACCCCACCAGCTACTCATTTTCTTCTTAAAAAGAAAATGTTTCATATTTTTCTGGAGACGCAGCATATAATCTATCTGGTTTTCATTTGGAAAATCTGGATATTGAAAAAGAAGGAATTATGCCCCACCTTCGGACTTCAATCATGCATATTGAGTTTGTGTTTATCTACTGTTGTCTCAGTGGTTTACATAATGTTGAGCCTTATTAAAAGCAATCATCATATGCTTAATTCTTTCTACATTTGCATGAATACACAAGGAATTTGTTTTCTTGTCATAACATTCATAGAAATTTCTTTTATGGTGTTTCGATGATTGGATGGAAGCCCTGGGGGAGTGAACATCAAAAAGCTCCTTTCCTATGTGTATTCGTTACACACAGTAACTTCGTGTTACTGACATGCATATTCACTGATTTATTTGTTGATTCAGGTGTTACACGAATAATTTGTCTGGATTTGAAAAGATCTAGATAAATACATTGTTCTAATTGGCATTGAATCAGAGGCTCTTGAAAGATTAGTGGTTAGAATATAATTTCAAAGACATTTCTTGGAAGAAGTTTTGATGATATCGATGCTATAATCATCAAAAAGGGGGAGAATAGTTCAAGAAATGTTCGAGTCAGCAATGTTAAAGATGGGAGAAGATGATCAAGTAATGATTGTGAAAGAAACGTTGCTGAATGAGTTCAAAGATTTTAAAATGGTTGAAGATAGTTTGCTAAAGCAATCAGAGTTGTGTGTCTAAAAGAGGTTTGGTTATAATCATGAGAGAGAATGCTATAATTCTTGAAGAACAGATTGTTTGGAAGATTGCTGAAAGTATTGAATATTGTGCTTATCAAAGAAAAAGGAGAATATCAGAATTTTCATATGAATAGGGGAGAATGTGGATTGTTTGAGAAAATCATTTTTGTATCAAAGGGGAGATTACAAGAAATTATAAAGGTTGATCAAAGGGGGAGTTTATTCAAATTGAGCTTAAAGAGAGAAGATCACATTGTTAACTCTTTTAGTAATGATCTTGATCCAAAGGGGAGAATGTTAGACACAGATTTGTTGGATTCAAGAACATAAAGAATGAAGGTTAAAGTTCAAGAGGTCAAAGGCTGAAAGTCAACTCTCATGCAAGTCAAAGTCATCTTGTTAATAAAGTCAAAGTCACTGTATTGTGTTTTTATTTCTTTGTAATTGGTAGAAGGTATAAATACCTTGTGTCTTTACTTTGTAAGTAAGTTGTGAGTGAATTAGATTCAGTTTTATGTGAGCAGATTAGAGAAGAGTCGATTAGAAAATCATTCTAGAGAGAGAGTGTATTTCTAGAGAGAGAAAGTAAGATTTCTAATTGTTGGAGATTTAATCTATGACATATGATTACGAGATTCTTGATCTTGATTGTTGTTTTACAATTTGAATTTGATAAGATTTGGGAATAACAGAATGTGAACCAATCAATAATGTGGCTGCCCGACTCAGAAAGAAGTTTGGTGTAGAGTTTGATATTCTTTTACTCTGTTCTCACACCCTCTTTCTTTTTAACATTAAAACTCACATCTAACCAATCTCTCTTTTCCATTTTACCTCATCACACACCACTCTCAATCTTTTGACCTCTCTCCCCTCAATCACTCAAAGGATTACTTCCGGGGTAGGAAACAATGGTTATCATGAATCCATGGAAGTTCGTTTAAGCACTCACACTGAATCCCATGTATTTGTCCTAAAAACATGCGTATCTCAATGATTTTCTTGAAAATTTAAGCACAAGAAACCATTTGTCAGTGTATGTATGCTTATTAAAGATTTGAATAAAATTTGAGCATATTAAGCATTTAAGATTTCTCAAAACTTTGTATGAATGAATAATCATGAAAGAATAGAAATGCTTTGAGAATCTGACAATGATTAAGATCATATCAAAATTCATGAAGAATAATATTTCGAGAAATCAAAAACGAATGTTGTTTATATGAACAATATATAAACATTGTATCAATGAAAGCACATTTCTGTATAGAAATGATATTTGATTCAAACAACATTGAATAAAAAATGGGAGTATTACCATAGAAAGATTAAACTTTTGATACATGGTAATAACAAATTTAAATGAATTACTGAACCGGTGTGTGTGAATACTTGACAGTATATGGACAAGATAATACACAAGTATTTATATTTGGAAACACATGGTCAGTTAAACTTTAACGCTCAGTAATGAAAAACATTTAAATTCACACTTCTAAATTCATGAAATCTTTTGTGAATCAGAAGTGGTTTGAATATTTAAGAAAACATTTTTCATGCTTGAAAGTTGTTCTTCTTTCAAACAATCAGAGATTAAGATCAGAAGATATTTACCTTTAAGCTCCCTCTCAAATCATGATAAAATGATTTAGATCAGATAAGCTCCCCTTGGATATTTGGAAAATATCCTTATCTTTTAACATTAAAGAACGAGTCCTAAGTTGTTTTACTTAGAAATCATAATCCTTTACATTAAAGTTCGGGTTCTAACTGAAGTGTTTAGAATCCATAACTCTTTGACTTTAAGATTCAGGTTTTGAACTGTTGTGTTCAAAATCCATACTCTTTGACTTTGAAATCCGAGTCTTGAGTTGATTTACTCAGAAGTCAAACATCTTGCTCCCCTAAACCAGTGGTACCTGCGAAACATATTTAACAGGTTTTGGTACCCACTGGTATTTGGGTCCTGGTATGTTAAATTTAGGAATCCACTTCTCATTAGACTTATATCTTTTAAACCAGAATTCTGAGAAGTAATTCTGTAAGAACCGTACCAGTTATGAGCAGTTTCTCTCTGAATGAAGTCATTTTCTCCACAGTAAGAACAGCAGATTTTCTTTTGAGCAATCCTGATCAAATGATTAGTCGAGTAATATATATCAGAATTACCAAAAGATTTACCTTTATATGCACTGTTCTTTTTGGCATTTGTTGTGGATTTGAATGATCTTGCATTCATCTTCTCATCATCTGAAGAACTCTTCACTCCCCAGACCATCTGATTTTTCTTAGAATTCTTTCCAAGAGTTTTAACTTAGAAGCTCGCTGGACCATCAACAGATTTATCATAAAATAGATTAGATGGTCGAATCTGATTTGAGTTGACAATTTTAGAGTGGACATGATTATTTTTGAAAATATTTTCATGTATAGAACTTGAAGCTGTTTTGAAATAACAGACTGATTCTGTTGAATTATCAACAGGTGATTGATCAATCACATCAGCTGTAATTATTTTTGAGAGTTCACTGTTTGCAGCTTCCAAGTTCTTTATCTTTTCAGATAAAATGTTTCTTTGTGAAGTCAATATGTCAAACTTTATTTTCAAATCAGATTTGGCCTTCTTTTCTTTTTGGACATATGATGATAAAGCAGTTATTTTGGATGTGAGCTTAGATATTTCTAATTCAAAATGTATACGTTCTTGCTCAAAATCCTTTTCCAAGTTCTTGGTTTTCTCAGAAATATCTTTGAAAATCCCAGTATTTATCTTTTCAGTATTTTTCTTAGATATCTTTTCTTTTTTCTTTTCAGAATTTATCTTTGAAAATCCCTTTGAAAATTTGTCTTTCTTTTTCAAGTATGTCTTGTAGATTAGAAATCTGTTTGGGCAGTTCAGTAATTTTATCTTCAAGAACTTGTTTTTCTTTTGCAAAAGTGTCTCTTTCAGTGATTACTATCTTTTCGAATTCTGAAAATTGCTTAGAAAGTTTTGAACATCTCAACTCCAAATCCTTTTTCTCTTGTAAAGTTCTCTTTGAAAAATTAAATATCTGTTTAGTAAAAGATATCTCCAAATTTGATTTTTCTTTATCTGATTGGATGCTTAGATATCTTTTTTCTTCAAAAGTCGTATACTTTTGTTGAAGCTCAACTGATTCAACTTGTAATGCAGATGATTTTTGTTCTGTTGTCTTAGTTGGCTTTGAAGTTTTGTAATAGTAGACTCTTTGATCTTGATTACTTTCTCAAGAGTCTGAATAGTATTTTCTTTTATTACAATCATTTTCTCTCTATCTTTAATCTCTTTGTCTTTTGCGCTGATGATACCTGTAGAATCAGATTTAGTACGATTAGCACGTTTTACACAATCAGAAGATTTATCAGTAATTGACAAATTTGATTTCAACTCCTGATTTTGTTTTATAAGGGTTGCATACCTTTCAAAGTTGAAGTTTCAAAAGATTCAAGTATTCACATTAGTGACTTGTTGACTTTTCCAAAGATGCCAATCATGAATGCCTATTCAAGATTCTTCAAAGCTTCAGAGATTAATGACTGTCAGAGTTGCAAAGTTTAAAACTGTCAGAGTCAAAGTTTGAAGAATGAATGCGCTGAAGATTATTGTCAAATTTTTGTTAAATCTTGAATACAAAGGGGGAGATTGTTAGTGTATTTTATTGTATCCAAGATTTAAGTGTTGTAAAGTCAAAGTCAATGTAAGTAATGTGTGAAAAGTCAACTTTAGTTGTTTGAGAGTTTATTGTGAGTGTTTAGTTCCTTGTGAGTTTTAGTTGTAGGTATAAATTGTATTATGTGTTGTAAGAGTTGATAGTACGCTTTTCATGTCAGATATATGAATACAGAATATTTCTCTCACGAAAAAAAAATCTATTTTTGGTATCTCAGGCATGTACAAGACATCCATATCTCCAGCTGACAGTAAAACATTTCCTTTCTCATCTGTAATTGTCATTTTGAAATATAGATGAGCTTGAAATATATGATCGTTCCCAAACAATTCAGAAAAGTTTGACTTAAAGTCAAAATCAGATCACCACTTGAAAATAATTCCAGAAAAATTTTAACTCTGAAACTCGCAAAGTACTGGAACTTGCAGACCAAGTGAACTCGCAAACAAGGGTTTGAGTGTTTATGAAACTCTCAAACAATGGTTTGAGTGTTTCACGAAACTCTCATATCACATGAACTTTGAACTCGCAGAGCATATGAATTTGAACTCGCAGATCAAGTGAATGTGAACTCGCAGACTACTTGAACTGAAACTCGCAGATGCTTAGAATTGAAACTCGCAGATGCTTGGAATTGAAACTCGCAGATCAAATGAGTTAAAACTCGCAGACTACATTAATTTGCATCTTTAGAACTCGCAGATCAAACAAATTAGCTAGACTAGGACTCGCAGATCTCATGAATCAGATCTCACAGGCTATGTGAATTTGTAGCATTAGAACACGCAGACTACATGAAGTTTCATCATTAAAACTCGCAGGCTACATGGATTTTGAAACTCGCAGAGCACATAGATTACTTGAACATGGATTAGCAGATCACCTGGATTAAAACTCGCAAACCACATAGAGTTACAACATTAGAACTCTCAAATGCTTGTTTGTGTGTTTCTTATGAACTCGCAGGCTGTTTTGCGTGTTCTTAAACTTGGTTTCACAAATCGATCCAAGTAGATTCAAACCTGCAAATTGATTCTTGAAAGTATACCAATACAATCTAAAACCAATTCTAAACTGTTAAGTCTGATTTTATAGTAATCATTGTATTTATAGGCTTGATTTTATAATGTGCTTAGATAGTTTTATCTGTTGTATAAGCCAAGGGTATTTAAGTCCCTTTGGTCTTTGTGTCTTGAAGGGATTCTCACGCATAATTCAGATCAAGAATTACTTTGTGCTTCATATCTCTCTCTCTACTTTCTCTCTCTATGATTTAGTGATTCTTGGATTAACAATTGGTATCAGAGCCAATCTAAATCTGAGAGAACTGAGAGATTCATGTTTTGATATCTTAATTTGTGAATTAATCTGAAAATTTGATCCATTTTCTTGAATTTTTCAAGAAAATCTCGTTTTTGGATTTTTCATCAAATCCGTACTTGTTTTTTGATCGAATTTCTTTGTGAATTGGTTTGTTGGATCCGTTTTTGATAGTAAAACTCTTTTGAGTCACATCATTTTGCACGAAAACTTGTTTTTGATGTTCAATTTTGAAGATTTTCGAGTTCCTGGACAACCGTTTTTGCGTACTGTTTGATTTTCGAATTCTTCAAATTTTGGTTTTTGATCGAAATTGTTTCTTACAATAGTATTAGAAACTGTTTTTCGAACATATATGTGGATGAAATTGTCTTTAATTTCTAATCCGTAATCAAATTTGGTGATTTTTCTTGTTTTTCAGCGGTTTGCGCCAGATCCAACCTTTGCGCGAGTTCATCCTGATTTCAGAGTATCAAGATTTTTCAGAGTTTTCGCTTTCCGTTCATCATGCAAAGTTCAAAATTTGCGCCACATTCATATTACGCAAAGTGAGTTTTGCGTCTCTTTCAGCTTGCGAATAGTCAAGTTCTCGCCATCCTTGTCTCACGCAAGAGAGGTTCTCGCCATCAACATATCACGCAAAGCTTTGTTTGCGCTATCTTCTCATCACGTAAATCAGTTTCATCATTTTCTTGTCACGCAAAGAGTGTTTCTCATCATCAAAGCTTCACGCAAATCATTTTTGCGTCTTCAGTTCTTCACGCAAACTTAAGTTTGCGCCATCAGTGCTCTACGCAATTCCTGGTTTGCGCCATCAACGAGTCACGCAAACTCCTTTTTGCGCAACTTACTGCTCACGCGAATCTTCGATTGCGCCATCTGCTTGTCACGCAAACTTTCAGTTTGTTCCAGCTCTTATCTGTTTCAATGACTTAGCATTTTTCTGACAATTTTGATATAGATTCTGCAAAGTTTTCCTTTCAATCTCAGTTCTATAAGAGTGATATTATGATGTCATTGGGCACAGAAACTCGTCCTCCGGTTCTTGTTGATAAAAACGAAATCACTCAATGGCAAGATCGATTCCTGAACTTCATCAAGCGTCAAGTTAATTGAGATAACATGATGAAATCTCTCACTGAAGGACCTTTTGTAAAGCCTAACAAAGAGACTCTCGTAACAACTGAAGAGGCTTCGCGTATGAAAGCTAATCGACAACTAAAAACTAACTTGATGCTAGGTTTACCAAACTCTGTCTACAACCGGGTTGATCATTGCAAGGATTATCCAAATCTGTTATGGGCACAATTGGAAAAGATTATGCTTGGGTCTTCATTTGATACTCAACTTCAGCATACGCGCCACATGAACAACTTTAAAGAATTCAAAGCCAAGGATGGGGAGTCACTAAAAAGTGTTTATGACAGATTCTGTGCTGTGATTAATGATCTGAGGAAAATTAAAGTGGAAAAGACTGAGCTGGAAACCAATCTGAAGTTCCTCAATGCACTTCAACCGGAATGGAACAAATCTTGCCATCGCTTGAGGAATGATGTCAGAATTTCTACCATGCAGATCCAAGAGATGTACGAGATTCTGCTGACAGATGAGTGCATATTCAATGATAAGAAGACAAAACTGGACAAGAAGAACAAGAAGTCAGTGGACCCAATTGCTCTTCAAGAAAATTAGTTGGCAGAACAAGCTTTATTAGAAAATGCATATGATGGGTCGACTGATGATAATGGCGAGGCGCTCGAGAAAGCTATGATCCTTCTTTCTCAGCATTATCAGAAAAAGTTCCAACCTCGTTCAGGTTCCAACGACCTTCGTTTCACTTATGGATCTAAGAATGTCAAAGTGATCGAGGCCAAGAGAGCTGATGCATGCTTTAACTGTGGTAAGTCGGGTCATATTGCAAAGGAGTGTCGAGCAAAGGTAGTTTGGGATTCTGCATATTATAGGAAGAAACTGGAACTTGCCGAGAAAAGAGAAAACGAAACAGCTTTGCTCGTAGAAGAGGAGTACTGGCTTGATCACACCGATGATGAAGCTGACAATGTGGAAACAACTCATATGTGCTTAATCGGAGATGATCAGCCTGATGATGATGATGATACTGATGAAGGTGAGGTAATTTCTAAGTTTGATTTCACTTTCATTTCTTCTCAGATGACAATTATGATTACTGCTTTACATGATCTTCGCTTGAAGTTATTATCTGAAAATAATTTAAATTCAGAAAAGTCAAATTTGATTGACAAATTGAAAATTTCTTTGAAAGATGAAAAATCAATTTTGAATCATACAAAAGACATCTTTCAAAAGAAATTAGATGATTTAGAAAAATCAAATAAGACTTGTCTCGATTCTTTGACAGAAATGTGACCAATTTAATAGATAATTTTTCAGATAAAATAAATGAGTTAGAAGAAAAGTTATATCGAAGGAATCAATCTGAACAAACAATTTTCATGAATAAACCAAGGAGTGATCAATCTTTAAAAGAAAAATGGGGACTTGGTTTTGAAAATCCTCATTGTTTAAACAATGAGATCGAAAAATCCCCTACTTTATATAAATACGATTATCTAACTCTTGCTAAATATGCTCCTCAATTTAAAATTGATTGGATGAATGAAAAGCAAGTGTTAGAAATCGAAAATGAGAAAAGAATGAAAAACACGCACAAGGAATTTCCTTTTGTTTATACGAGCGAAAATGCCAAATATTTTATTGACAAATCAAAGAGATATATTCCTCCATTAGTGTTAGAAGGCAAAATCATTGACCTTGAAAATAAAATGGAAGATCAAAATATTCAAAAATAAATTGAATCTGATGTTATTTTTTCTTTCATGGCGTCAAGTCTTGAAGAAAAATTATTTTCTCAAAAACAAGATTCAGTTTCTGACCTTTCTTTTGATTTTCAAGAACACAAAAAGGAATTTCCAAAATCTGCAAACTTTTCTCAAAATTGTTCTGACTCCGAGGTAAGTTCAGATTTATTGGTTTATCAGCTAGGTATCTTAGGTAAAATTGCTTCTTCTGATTAAAATTTTAAATCTAAAATTCTTGATGAATCTTTTACGCTAAATGATGATTATTATAAACCAAAGCGTAAAAGAAGAAGGTCAAAGAAGTCTAAGAAACAAGATAAAGTCATTTCTGACAGTTCTAATTCTTCTGATTCTAATATTTCAGATAGGACTTTGAGCACTCCGACGAAGCAGATATGGAAGATCAAGCGGACATCGGATGAATCTGCAACTGATGAGGATAGATGTGTAGACAAATTATATAAAAGTGATTCATTTGCTGTGTGTAATAAAATTTCAAAATACTCAATAAAGCAAATGATTCAAATTTCAAAATATGTCTCATATTCTTCTTCTGGTTCAAGTTCAGATGATTATGCTTCGTCCTCTACTGATGATTCTATTCATTCTTGTGATTATTTTTCTCGTGCCTTCAATGTTAAATCTAACAAGTTTTTTCCCACAAGAATTGCAACTAACTTTCATGTTGTGACACCTGTCAAATTCTAAATATTGAGGTTAGCACCCTCAGATTAATTTATAAGTTTTGTCACTTTTAAATTTTCATTAAAAGCCTTTAAGATAAAAAGTTTCCCGAAAAAGTTAGAAGTTGCGTTAAAAACCCGGAACAGTTCCGCATCTGACCGTCACTGTCCAGAAATGCCAAATAAGTAAATAAATGTCCAAAATCCTTAAACTATATAAATCAGTATGTTAATTTCTCTTGTATTGCAAAATTTCCAAATTTGATAATTATTTAGCAAATATTGAGAATCGGGTATTTCGGTTCTCAATTATATCTGAAATTTTATAAATTAGACTAGTAATTTAATTAATAATATTAAATAATTTTTTTTTTATTTTTTTTATGAAGATGAGTCATGAGGACACTTGTCTTAATTGTAATATATGTTAATTATTTTTAATTATTAAAAACAAATTAAAATCAAGAATTCATCCTCATTTTCAAAATTAACTTTTCACCTCCTTCTCTCTCTTCTCTCTTGTCTTCGGCCGAAAGCCACCACCACCATCACCATTTTTTTTCTTCTTTTCTTCTCATTGCTAAGAATCAAAATCCAATCAAGAATCCATCTCCAAATTGAAGTTAGAATTCAAGTCTTCATCTCCTTTTGTGAAGGTAATCACTTAACACTTTCATTTTTTCAAGTTTATTATCAAAAAGTTGTATACTTCATATCTTTTCATGTAAATGTTGTACAATCCAAGTTTTGGAAGTGAAATGGGATACATTAGTATCATTATATTTGCTAATGAACCATTGAATGATCTTCCAATGAAACTAGGGTTTCCAAGTGTATTATTATGGGATTTTATCAAGAAATGATAATTTTATGAAATATGGTTTTTGGTCCACAAAATTTTAATAATGTTGGATTGAAATATATGCATTTACATCAATTTTGAGTATAAATAAACTCTTAGGATGAGATTGTTCAAATCTCATATGATTAAAGAGTTTTTAAATAGTGTTAAATCATAAAGTTAGTGTTTATTTTGTCTTGCATGTGATTGAAATTTTGATGATGAGATGGATTATCTTTGATGTATATAATGTGAGTTTTTGACTCTTGTTACAATGAATGTTAGTATAAAAATGTTCTTATGAAGGAATTTCCCAAGTTCCACATGATTAAGAACTTAACAATAGTGTTAATGTCATTTTATATGGTGTTATGTTCATGCATGCATGTGGATGAGCATTTTGATTGCAATGAATCCATGATGCATAAGTTAGTTTATTATGTAATGAGGAGTGAAGACATGGTTTATATCCAAAAACCATGTCTAATGATCATTATTTGGTGGTATAAAATAGTATTTATTTCATTCTAGAATCTGTCCAGAAAATAGACTTCACTTCTAGCTTGAACAACTCACAAACCACTTGTCCAAATTTGGGGTTTTTGCTTCTAAACTTTAATTTAGAGTGTTAGCTTTCTAAAAAGTCCGAAAACACTGAATTTGGAGTTGATTTGGGCACTTAAATGGATTTTACAAGAAAATGGTGCAATCTGTCCAGTGAAGACAGATACATACACCTATCTTGTAGAGGCCATAACTCCCTCATTACTCATCCAAATAAAGTGAATCTTTTTCCACATGTTAGGATTTTGAGTTAGGTTTGCATCCATATGTGGATCACTATCTAATTCCAAGAATTGATACCTCAAAAGCCTGTTACAAGAGAGGTATGTCACTGATCCGAAAATCAGTGACACTCTATTTTGTAAAAATTATTTGAAGTATCAAAAGTTATAAAAAAATGTAGATTTACTCTAAACATATTATAGTATCATCACAAAATTTGTGATTAAATAATTCTCTTGGGAAGTGAAACTTCTGTGTTGAATTTACCGGACAACTTTCTGGACAGCATGTGCTGAATCCAGAAAGGTAATTTTATCAAGTTTAATTCATGTCTTATTATATTTTGGAACTTTGTTTAGACAAAATAATTATGGACTAAGAAACTTATTTGATGGCATTTCATGGGACAATTGGACATATTGGCTGGATATCGGAATAGGGTATTAATGTGTTTCTTATGGCAACTCTTATATAGGGAAAGTTAAGGCGTGACAAAATTCATTAAGTTTAAAGTAAAGCTTCACCGTCGCATTCGTTAAGGTGAGTATTCACAGCCCCACTTTTATCGTTTTAATTGATTTTGGGGTGGAAAGCATGTTTAAATTGCGTATTTAAAGATTCATGAGAATTGTTTGAAAGTATTGCGAATTGGCAATTTATAAGGCTTTGTTAAAAGCATTTGGAATTATAAGCTATATGATAAGTATGCAATTGATGTGTTGAGTTTTTAATGTTAAGACCCCGTGACACTACTATTAACTCGAAGAAAATCGGGCCTATAGTATTAGTGGATAGCGCTATTTGGTGTGACAAGCCCACCTTAATGCTGACGAGCAGGGGTGCACTATACTAGATAAGATGACTAAACATGTGGCTCGAACCACCGCTGAGTTAGTTCATTGGGGGCGTTGAAATTGGTCAGGGATGGCTTAGTAGTGGCTCAACGTAATATTGTCTTTGCATACACTTATCATAAAGAAATTAAATTGTGGTGCTCATGAATCAAAGAATTGAAGTTGGTTTATACGTATGTTTTACAAATGTCAACTTGCATATAAAAATGATTTGTGCATATTTAAAACCTGTGAACTCACCAACTCTTTGTAGTTGACCTTGGTTTTTATTCATGCTTTTCAGGAATCAAGAAAGTAATTCCATGATGTTTTATCAGCGCACTTCATATTTTGAAGCAAGATTATTTTTGCTTTATGTGTATCGTTATATTTTATGTTTGGGAATTGTAAACAATGACGATAATATGTTCTTAAAAATGTAATGTATTTTGAAAGTTAAGTAAATGTGGGTATGTTATAATCTTATGCTATGACATCGGAGCTGTTATACCTCGTGTTTCCGCTTTAGCGTGGTGTGACACATGTACCCAAATACAAGTGGGTACCAAAATCTCAGATTAATTCTAAGTTCCAGGCATCAAACGTCAAGGGGGAGTGAGAGAAAAATGGCTCTTGAATAACACAGTTCAAGACCCACACATAAATATCAAGATAATGGCTTCTAAGTACATCATCTTAGAACCCGTACTTCAATGGACTACAACTTCTAAACAAGAAAGTTTAGGACTCGTTCTTCAAAGATTCTAGCTTCTGACTAGTGATAAACTGTGAGTACATCTGCTTTATTCCGCTGCATTTATCTCTGATTATGATGTTGTTCCAGTTTTCTCATGTTATTAAGAATCTGAGCAAATTATTTCAAAACATGAATTTTGTACAACCCAAATTTTTTTTTGAGACACAAATTCTTTTTACATTATTTGAAAGATGGTATTATTGTATTTTATTTTGTTCTAACTAAATATCAACTTGCCGTTTTATAAAAAAAATTATTATTTCGTTTTAGTTTTCTGCTTTCAAATATCGGCATGTTGAATTTAAAAATTTTAACCATTACAAATTTTATTCTATAAAGTAAAAGATTTACAGGTTTTCTTTTTGTTGATTAAAATGTTTGTCTAGGATAAATTTTCAAGTTGGTTTGTTAATATTAAAGTTTTATATGTTCAACTTTCAAGTCTTACAAAAGTCGAAAAATCAGCAACATGTTTGAAACTTTCGTATTCTGTTTTAAAGATATGTGATTCGGAATATTTATAGTTTACAATGCTTGGAAATCCTAAAAATTCTGAATTATGGATTGTAATGAAAATATGGGCTAAGCACTTAGATGTAAAATTGAGTGATTGAGATGAAAATTTATATTTTTAAAATACATAAATCTTTAAGTTTAAAAGTTTTTACCTGTGACCATCCGTGGGATGCTTGTCATCTGGTCCCCTAAGGTCAATAGATCTGGGAGTGAGCGAACCCAAATCCTTCTATAGAATCAGATCGAAAGTCATGTTCTGCTGGTATGAATGGGTTTAGGATGTGTCGATGTAGCCTTTCTGATATGGGAAAGTAAGTTCCAAGGGGTGCTTGACACCTAGTCCCCTAAGGCCAACTGGTCTGGGAGCGGCTGACCCAAATCCTGCAATAGGATCAGATAGAAAGTTACGTTTACGGCATGTTCTTTACTTACCAAACTTGTTAAATAAAAGATGCCAAAAGTGCACAAGCTTAAAAGATGCCAAAGAGCACACTCATGTTAAGATGCCAAAGTGCACAATGCTAAAAGATGCCAATAAGCACACATCTCATGATACTTGGTGATATGTTTGAGTTGCGATAAACCTGTAAATTTGTGAAAGTTCTAATTCTTGATGGCTTAGTGTAAGTACATGCAACGTTCTCTATTATATTTTTAGACTTGTATTTTCTTGTAGCTAATCGAAGTTCACATGCGAGCACACTGAATAGATTGCTGGAAGTTTTTGAAACTGAACATGTCTTAACTTGATATGTAATGAAACTTGTATCTGTATCTAACAACATACATTTGATTTCAATTGATTGATAAATCTGTGATATTTTACTAAGTAGAATTTAATTTGTTTAGTGTTTAAAATTTTATATGTTTAGTTGTTTCAAAATACATATTCAATTTATTTTTTCTTTCTACATTGATGTTTCATTTCTTGTGTTCTCATATCTTTGTAAATGGGTTTGTGCATTGTTCAAGAGGGAGTGAAAAAGGAGAAATTTCTAATTGATCATATCTATTTTCGAGGGGGAGTATCTGTTTCTCTATATGAATGCTAACTTGAATTGTCAATTTTAGTGCATTTGTGTAGGGGGAGTCATAGAGCTTATCAGGTAAATTTTCTATGTTTAAGTTAGCTTTGCGCCAACAGTTGGTAGCGCAAACCTCACTTTGCGCCACCTTCAGCTAGCGCAACACTAACTTTGCGCCACCAACATGTAGCCCAAATCCTCCCTTTTTCTCCTTTATTTTGATTGTTGCAGATCTGAAGCTGTCTCGTTTCCAACATTTGCATGACCAAGTTGATTCAGATCATCAAGGTCATGAGGGGGAGAAGTTAAGGAGAAGTTAAAGAGACAAAGAATTCAAATGTTTATCTGCTGAGCAAGATTCGCTCAAGATTCAAATTTTTTCAACTTTATTTGTCTGTTTGCTGTTCAAGCTCCGACCACTACAGCTTCTTCAAGATCATTTGAAAGAGGTGCATCGTCTAGAGCACAAGCTGATTAACCGACTGTTCGTTCAAGTTTATTACATACTGGTCCATTCTTGTCAAGACAACAAAGACAACAGAGTTTAAAAGATGATGAGAAGAAATTTTTTTTTAAGTCAAGAAGCAGCTTCGCTAAGTCGCTTAGATGGTCTGTGCTGATTTAGAAGATGGATATTGAAGACCAAAGCGCCAATGATTACTAAGGGGGAGATTGTTAAGTCTGATTTTATAGTAATCATTGTATTTATAGGCTTGGTCTTATACTGTGCTTAGATAGTTTTATCTGTTGTATAAGCCAAGGGTATTTAAGTCCCTTTGGTCTTTGTGTCTTGAAGGGATTCTCACGCATAATTCAGATTAAGAATAACTTTGCGCTTCATATCTCTCTCTCTTTACTTTCTCTCTCTATGATTTAGTGATTCTTGGATTAACATAAACACATTTCTAAGCCACAAATCTATCTAAGAAATTCGAAATTACAGTGCAATTTGCAATTACATTGTTCGACATTTTTGTCAACAAAATCCAAAAATTCGAAAAATTGAATCTGATCTTGTGGTTGATTTGTGAATTTGTGTGAATACAATATGTTTCTAAACTAAAATTAATCACAACTTGATCATTTATACATTCAATCAACAATTATCAATTGCGAATTTGACTCAACAGTAAGTAATCAAAAACCGACTGCGTGTTCTTGATATTTCCAGAGATAAATCCACAACTTCAATTCAACCTATTTCAAAGATTAAAACGTGATAGAATATGAATCAGAACAAATCTATTACAGAATACGAATCTAAGGGAACCAATTTTAGAATCAATGATTCATTGCAAAATTTTATCCAACAGTGATCGTTTTTAGGATTCTTAAAATTTTAAGAAAATTGATCCAATTTTATGTGATAATCTTTCTGAATTAGTTTGGTCTCGCTTTGATACCAATTGAAAAAGTAAAATCCCAGTATAATCAAGCAATCAAACAAACAATCTCAATCAAGATTGATAGATGTAACAATGAAATTCTAGAGAGGGAGTAGAGAGAGAAATATTCAGTCATATATCTCACAGTTGAATGTTTACAATGAAGGTTACTTCTCTCACAACACAATGTACTAAGTATTTATACTACCTACTTCTATCATATACTTATTTCTAAGACATACAAGATAAACTATCAAAAGCCTAAACTCTTTAAAGTAAAGAAACTCTCAAGACATTAAGTTTGACTATGTTGACTTTACATTCTTGACTTTTCTCATTAAATCTTGGATACAATAAAATACACTAACATGGCTTAACTTAGAAATGTTTGTAGCTAAGGTCTATGGTAGAAAACTTGGACCTAGAGGAAGGATTCAAGATCTCATCTAAGGAACTCAAGTTTGTGGGTAAAACCTAGATTTAGTCTAAATCTAGAAAGGTGAGTTCTAATTGCTTTACAAAACTATATACATGTCAAAATATAAATATTTTGGGTTTTGAACATACATTCATGTGCTTACTTAATATTTAATGAGTTTTATGATTTTTGTTGTTCTTGAGCATATTGAGTTGTCAAATAGTTATAAATGATTTACGGTATGTGTTAGAGCATAAATATTGTATCCAAGATCATCAAAGATTAAAAGTCAAAGTCCAAGTCAAAGTCCAAGTCAAAGTCTCTAAAGCAAAGTCAAAGTCAAAGCTCAAGGTCAAAAAATCAACTAGTTTTAGATTTGATTCCTTTGTATTGTACTGTAAGAGGTTTTTATTACCTTGGGGAAGATTGTTATAGTTCTTGATGAGCATAATCACAGACTTTGGGGGGAAATTACTGAAAGTCTGATGTAACACCCTGAATTCTGGAAATAGCAACTAATTTAAAATTTTCTAAATACACCAATAAATAAATCATCTACGACCACAATTTAGTATTTAACCTCAATACACACATTCTTTCTATATGAACAGTCTATAATAAAGACGGGTGCTACTAAAACCCAAAAGTATCGCTATCTCCAAACTGCGAAAGACTTCATCAAATGCTTACACTCGTGAACCATTAAGCACATCCCTTCATACGACTGCTAGAACCGAACCCCCTTCTGGAACCTGATGCACATGCCAAACAATAAAAAGGTTAGGCTTAACGCCTAGTGAGATCAAGAGTTTTATATTAGGGATGTAAATATAAAACAATAACTTTAAGAATGTTATTTAAAATCATGATTTCCACAATCCCATACGTTTGGTTTGAAAGCAACCAAAACTAAAATACATTAAATCTTAAAACAATCTCCTTTCAACGTTCACCCCTTTTTGTGATTAAGACCATAAAACACACACCTCTTTAAATAAAGCCGAAACCCAAAGTGCTCGTAAAATATAACTGACCTCATAATGATCAAACACCAGAAACGTAGTTAACTCCATCTTCCCAAAACATTTGAATAACTCGAATGAGTTTCAATAACCAAAACCTTAAAACATAGATAAATACCCATACACCAACGTCTTCCAAAACATGGATTATAAAACTCCATAACCAAACCACACCTATTGGTGACGGGGAAGACACGATTACATTGTACATAACGGAACACAAAGTAAATCTCATAGTTATATAGTAATTCAAAACATGTGGGTTACACATGAAACACCCACCGAGCTCAACTACTCCAAGTCTATCGCCCGAAAACATCAAGTCAACCACTCCAGGTCTTTCCTTGAGAGTCCCCAAAACCGGGCAACTCGGGCACAACGGGATTACACCTTACTGTCCATGGGACGCTGCCCGACCGTATAGGCCCACACCCTACTTACCATGGAGCCCGATGCCTATCCCGTGCCAAATGGTGAACCAACTTCCCAAACGGGGACAGAGGAACACCGTGCCTATGGATCCATTGCACTAACTAAACCATTACATTACACAAAACGAATGAATCAAAGCATTCAAAACATGACATGCTCAACTAAAATGCAGTAAATTCAAATCTTAACCAAACGCTCAACACCGAGCAATTAAAACGGACAAGTGTCCTCAAAACCCAACAAAATCCAAACCGAGCCACAAGCTCAACAAATCCAAAGACTCAACGTCGAAATTCATAAAATGAGATCAAATGTAAATACCCGTATTTATATAAACCCACGCTCCAAAACATACAATTAGCTACAATGTGGTTTAGATTGGGACAATTCATTCTCCAAGTGAGTTTACAACATTTATCTTTTCAAAACGTCCCGTAACACCAAAACCATGCATTTTTCCAAAACACAATTTGAAACACATTTATGCTCAAAATCTACTTCCATAAAATAAATCATTAAAATACCAAAATACATGATTTATTTATCATAATGCCCAAAATCCCAAGGACGTGTGTTAAATGAGTTTATAAAGTTAAGCACCTTTAAAATAACCAACTTATCAGCAGTTACAAACTTCTCAACAGTTAACAAAACTTATCAACAGTTAACAATTTCGTGTAAGGCATAAAATACTTTAAAACAACCATTTTGGCATGTACACTGTTTTCACAAATCAACTTGAACTCACCTCGCTAGATTTAGGCTAAATCTAGGTTTTACCCAATGAGCTCTTTTGAAGACCGCTCGAATCCTCAAGCCGGAAACTTCCAAAACCCTTGAAGACAAAGAAACTTCCGAGAACACCCAATCCAACACTTCAACCCGAGCTCCCAACCGGTGAACTTGATAAGGAAGATGAATATGAGGGTTTTGTGGGTTTCGAAAATGTCCGGGTGACCTTTACTTATCGAAAATCCGGGGTGTTACATCCGAAGAGAGCTCAAAGAAAGAAAGATTGATTTTGAATAGATTTACTCAAAGGGGGAGATTGACTTTCAAGGAAAAGAATTATTTGCCATAAACATAAAGAGGGAGATTGTTCTTTGATGCTGAAATTTAATTTGAATTCAAAGGGGGAGTTTCATTGCATATCTTGTTGATTAAATATTGTATCCACGATCATCAAAGATTAAAAGTCAAAGTCCAAGTCAAAGCCTCTCAAGCAAAGTCAAAGTCAAAGCTTAAGATCAAATAAAGTCAACTAGTTTTAGATTTGATTCCTTTGTATTGTACTGTAGTATAAATAGTTTTTCTTTTGTTTTCTTGTAAGAAAGTGTGTAAGAGAGATCGCAAACAGTGAGTTTAGAGAGAGAAATAGTTTGAGAGTATCCTGTATACGAATTGTAAAACTGAGAAATTTGATCAATGAACAAATGGAGTTTTGTGATTGAATTGTTGTTATAATCTTGATTAGAATTGCATAATCTGGGACAAACAATTGGTATAAGAGCAGAGTTCGATTGAAATCTTCACGAATTGTTCTTCGCACCTTGTTTAAAGTGATTCGATCGATTTTAGTGATTTAGACTGTAATAGTGAGTTTAATTGATTCTATAGTGGTCGATTGTTGTAATGGATTAGATTTGTTTTGATTTGTAACACAATCTCACTATAATTTTCATTTGATTTTGAAAATTTTGTAAGTTTTGGTCGCACGAGTTCTAAGCATTGTATTGATTTAGAAATGTATATTTGAGTGAATTTCTTTGAAGTTCATTGTTTGTAATAGGTTCGTATATTTTTTGTGACTGATTTGGTGAAGTTTCGAACTTAGAATCGAAGAATTAATGGGTTTTTCGATCGATTGAAGGATTTTTCATCCAAAACTTGAAGAACTCGCATAATCCCTGAAGAACTCGCAAGATCCAAAGTTTTCGTATAAAGAATTCGCATAGATTTGTTTTTCTGGAAATACAAGTATGGAATTCGCATAAGAGTGACAAGAGAATTGCACATAATTCGTATATAGTTTCATACGAATAGATCAGAATTCGCATAGCAAAGTTGAGTGAAATTTGTCTAAGGATAGAATTCGCATAGTGCTACATGCGAAAAGGTGGAATTCGCATAATCCTACGAACGAAAAGTGAGGATTTCGCATCAAACATTGTACGAATTTCTTCAGAATTCGCATAGAAGATTGGAAATTTTTTCTAAGTATAGATTTCGCATCTCTTAGTTGTGCGAAAAGTGCATGCGAAAAGTTGGAAGTTCAAGAAAGTACTAAGTCAACTTTTCGCATATAGTTGTGTGCGAATTTCTCTGAATTCGCATACAACTACGTGCGAATTTCTAAGAATTCGCATCTCAGGTTGTTCGAATTTCTCTTGGTATGCGAATTTTGTTTTTAGTGGTTTGGGAATTACTCTAGATCTGCGAATTCCCTCAGCATGCAAATTGTGGAAGATCTGCGAATTGTGGTGTTGTGCGAATTGGTTAGCTACAGTGGTGTGAGGATTCTTGCCTTAGGAAATTTTTGGAAATTATTTCTGAAAATTTTTCTGAGAATTTTTAATTGTTATTTTTCTTTCAAACTAACGATCATTTGTGCATGTGTTATCAAGATGGGATATTTTGATGATGAAGAAGATCAAATTATTAAACTCAAAACATAGAATGAAAATCTCACCTCATCAGTTGATTATTATTCAAAGAGATCAAAGAAATATCATACTGAAAAGAGGTTGTTAGGTGAAGAAGTCAATGTATTAAAGATGATTAATGAGGATCTTCTGAAGCAGATTTCTGATTCTCAACAATTAAAATATGGTAAGAGCAATGAAGAGAAAGCAAAGGCTTTGGAAAAAGAAAATATTGAGTTGAAAAGTAAGATTTCAGATTTGGAAGCTGAGATTGTCAAACTCAAGGAAAAAGATTCTATCAATACGAATGAGGAGACAACAAATGATTTGGATACTGTAAATGTTGAGCTTCAAAAGAAGATTTTTGAATTGGAAAAGAAGTTTGCCAAAGAAAGAATTGAGCTTGAAAAAGAAAAGAAAGGATTTGCTCAGAAATTCTCTGAATTTTCAGGAAAGACATTTGAAGAGTAAAAAGCAATAGATCAGAAATGTGCAAAGCTCTCAAAACAGGTATCAAATTTTGAAAAGGTTATAATTGTTGAAAGAGACATACTTGAGAAAGAGAAAGCTAAGTTTCGATCTGAAGGAAAATCTTTCAAAGAAAATATTTCTAAGTTAGAAAGCCTGTTGGAAAAAGAGAGTATAGAGTTTGAGAAGGATAAGAAGGTAGTTGAGAAGAAAAATGTTGGATTTTTCAAAGAATTATTTGATCAAAAAAAGAATGTCGAGGAAGATTTTGAAGAAGAAAGGAAGATATTTGAGACTGAGATTGAGAAGCTTACAAAGTCACTATCTGAACTGTCAACAACTGTTATGAATGAACATAATGCGAAGTCTGAATTAAAGAAAAAAATTGACTTACTCTACAAAGAAAGGAACAATTTATCTTCCAAAATAATAGAACTTGAAGACATTGTCTCTAAGGTAATTTCTTTTCTAAAGTCTGGAAGAGGTTTTTATTACCTTGGGGGAAGATTGTTGTAGTTCTTGATGAGCATTATCACAGACTTTGGGGGAAATTACTGAAAGTCTAAAGACAGTTCAAAGAAAGAAAGATTGATTTTGAATAGATTTACTCAAAGGGGGAGATTGACTTTCAAAGAAAAAAAATTATTTGTCAGAAACATAAAGAGGGAGATTGTTCTTTGATGCTGAAATTTAATCTGAATCCAAAGGGGGAGTTTCAATGCATATTTTGTTGAGGATGATCTTGAATCCAAAGGGGGAGATTTTTAGAGCATAAATATTGTATCCAAGATCATCAAAGATGAAAAGTCAAAGTCCAAGTCAAAGTCTCTCAAGTAAAGTCAAAGTCAAAGCTCAAGGTCAAATAAAGTCAACTAGTTTTAGATTTGATTCCTTTGTATTATACTGTAGTATAAATAGTTTTCTTTTGTTTTCTTGTAAGAAAGTGTGTAAGAGAGATCGTAGACAATGAGTTTAGAGAGAGAAATAGTTTGAGAGCATCTTGTATACGAATTGTAAAACTGAGAAATTTGATCAATGAACAAATGGAGTTTTGTGATTGAATTGTTGTTATAATCTTGATTCGAATTACATAATCTGGGACAAACAGTATCTTATTGGGCGTTTTGGCCACCAAAAAAGATAATGATCCACTAGTAAGGATTTTCTTGGACATTTGAAGAATATAGGTAACACATTTTGTTGGATTCTAAAATGTGCAAATTGGATTACAAATGGTTTTAATGGAACGATCTTAAGAGTTGGAATTTTATGGACAATTATTTGATTATGGTTTATTTTGAGATTTCACCCAACGTACGAGTTTTGGATATTGGAGCTTTAATCTCTTTTGGATTTAAAAGCGTGAGTTAATGGAAACAGTCATTCTTGACCTTACGTGTATTTTAGAAAATGTGAACCTTATGGTTTGGGCGTTTGGACAATTATACTTGAAGAATATACAAGTTCTAGGAAAGTTGTACATCGGCTTATGTAGCCATAGTGGTTTTATTTAATAACCTAACGTTTTATGATGCCTTATGGCTTGACTTATACTTTAATGAGTTTTGGGACGTTGTCCGGTTTAAATGGTTCAATATGGAGCATTTTATGAAAATGCAATTATTGCACAAATGTTGGTTATTACATGTTTTGAAAGCATTAGTTCATTCATTTTGAGTCAAGTAATGTTTAGACTGTAATGCAATGGATCCATAGGCATAGGAGTCAGTTTGTTTCATCATAGAATTTTGACGTCCATGTTTGAGTCTAGTAAGTGGTCCCCAAGTCATGTTTTATATGTAAGCTTGCGGTGGTGTCTTGGAGAGTCATAATGAAGCTAAGTCTCGGGGTGGTGCCTATGGTGAGCCGGATACAGGGACTTGTGACTTTTGTCTTGACACTCATCTAAAGGTCGAGTTGACATTAGGGTCATTTGGGGTATCTTACGGTGGTTGCTCAATAGAGCCGTATATGGGAATCATGACCCGAAGTAGATCTCGTGAACATTGATAGGTGGCTTAAATTTGTGTTGCCACCACATTCGCTGGAATCGGGTCTCCCCGGTCACCGAATGGTGTTATCTTTTGGGTATTCGCTTACCCATACTTTTACTGTTGAAACATATCGCTTTATTTATACTATTAGTATTTTGGTGAAATACCTCGTGCGTATGTTTTGGAAAATTGGGATGATGAATAATTTTTTATTAAAGGTGTTTAATGTTGGAAACAACATGATTTGTAAATTAAGCCGTTCATAACTCATATTTCAGGGACGACCGTATTGGGAGTAAAATATTCGTTTTAGATGTCTTATGATTTAACTTATTAGGCGTTAAGCCTAACACTTTTTTTTCGACATGTATATCAGGTCTTAGATGGATCTGAGTGGCGAGTGGAGTTTGGTAGAAGTTTCGGTAGGATAGCTTTAGTGGCGTCATCCGGTTTTGAGAAGATATCAGATTTGGTGGTTTTAGTAGCATCCGACAGGACTTTGTCCTCATTTGTGGGACTAGATAGTTCCGTTAGAACTCTGATATGTTTTGTAGTGTTTCCTCCTTTGTAAGCTTAGGATATTTGTTATTTCAAGCTATGTATTTAAGGGATTTTTAAAAGTTTTAAATTGTCTGTTATTTTAAAATTTTAGGGGTGTTACAAGTTGGTAACAAAGCTCTAGTCTAAGTGAAGTAGGTATGAATTTTAGATGCCTAGACTTAAACTGAGACTTTAAGTTTTGATTGGTTCGTTATGAGTAGAACTTTTAATATGAGAGTGGGTTGTAGTAGTCGATAGAAGGGCACTAGTTAAGAGTCGTGACTATGGTGACGAGGATTCTTATCTATATTATGTTCATAATTTCACTTAGCTACTGCTATTATGAATATATTGTTGTGTGAGTATGCTTAGACCTACCATTATTACGATAGTTGATGCGTGTAATAGTACATAATCATTGTTAATCTATTGTCGGTGTGATCTCTTAACCTCATTCTCGTGTGTCAGACATAAATGACATATGCGTGGAGGGAAACGCAAGCACAAGAGGATGGGTATTTTACTCCTATGACAACTCCAAGTCAAGCTGTGGGAGTCAACCATGTGCTATCTCCTCCGTTACCACCATTGCCTAATGATGGATCAGTGCACGCATAAAAGAGTAAGTTTGAATCCTACAAACCCAAGTACTCAAGAGGCAAACCCTCAATCTGGGTAGTTAGATAGCTTAATGGAATTGATGAATTCAACTCTGGAATGACAAGAAGAAAGGATATTGAAATTGTTTGAAGACATAAATACCAACGACCGGAGGCAAGAAGTAGTTATCGGGAATGATATGAGGAGTCTCGGTGACACCGAGAACGTGATCTGGATGGAGGATTTTGTGGCTGCTAATATGAGACATGGCAGGAGGACCTGCTCATACAAGAACTTTCTGTGCAACAAACCGCCAGAGTGTTCATGGATTGACAACCCGGTGGGGTGCATGAATTGGATCCAAGAGATAGAATAAGCATTTGATGCCAACGAGTGTGAGGAGGGGAATAAGGTGAAATTCGCATCCCACATGATGAGGGGTCGAGCTCTTACTTGATGGACTGTCACCAACTCCACCAATGGAACTACTATCACCTCGACACAAACAGGGGATGCTTTCAAAAGGAAAGTGCTGGATGAATACTATAATGAAAGGGCAATCTACCGGATAGAGGAGGACAGTTATCCGGAGTGAGGAAGACAGATTCAATGATTATTTAAAGGTATTATCGGCCGATATGAAGGCGATGGTCCGAAGTTCTAAAGCCTCCACCCTCCGAGAAGCAATAGAAGAATCATAATTCATGAAGGATGTTTACGCTCGGAGTAACGACTAAGAGGCAGAGATTAAAGAGAAGATGAAATGGCAGGACCGATTGAGTTCACCCCAAGAATACAATGATCGTGGTGATGAAAGAGGAGTTGGACATCGAAGGAAGTCAAAGTGGTGTCATGAGTGCCGAGTCAAACATGTTGTTAGGTGCAATCCCAACCCTTGGACGTGTCCCAAGTGTGGGATGTTAGGTCACTCCCACCGAGATTGATCTATCAAGGGCACAATCTTCTTTATGTGTAAGGAACCAGACCATGTTAAAAAGGACTGTCCTCATGCAATAATCAGTGAAGGATCGGGAAATAGACATAGTATGCCAGGGCTAGGGTGGCATGTCGGTAACGAAAAGTATAGTCCCCATTAGTTGCGTTGCAATTGTTAGTGTTGTTGTTTATGTACGAATTGTTGTTAGTGTTGTTTCCCGCTACCTTGATTGATGATAGCAATACTGCCAACTTCTAGGAATTTATGGTAGAGACCGATTTTGTTAACGTTCCAAGGAACCTTAGAGAATCTGGTAAGAATCATTGGGAGTTAAGCTGTGAGATTAGATCTTGAATTAATATTGAACAACATTGGGATTTTAAAAGAAAAGATTTGGAGATTGGTGACCGGCCGAAATTGTCCATTTTAGCTTAAGAGTTCAGTATGAGAATTGTAAATTGAAGAATTTTGATAATCGGGGTTAAAGAGTTTTAGTGTGTCTTAAAGAAAATTTTCATGAGACGACTCAGGTCTTCCTGAGGGAGTCAAGGGAACATTTTCCACCCGTTCTCGAAAGAAGAATTGTTAAGGTTTTGATATATGGAATTGTTGACACACCCTCACTCTCGTAATCGATCGTCAAGGAAATTGTTGTGCCTTTACAAAGAGATAGTAAGAAAGTGGTAGAAGATGGTTTGTTGTACCTTGTAAGAGAGGTTTAGGTATCTCTTTAGAGACTTCTGATGATTGAGATTCTTTGTAATGTTCGTGAACTATACAATACAATACTAACAGGGTTTTGTGGATCAATAAGATCCTAGACTGAATTTAGAGGTATTGGGAGAACAAACGCCTTTAAGTATGTTAAGCCTGAATCACTTCTCATGCAGAACCGATACTCGGTAAGTTGAGACCAAGTAAATGGATTGGTGTGTAGTCGTCTAAGAGCTAAATAAGACCATCTAGACAAGAGTTTGAGACTAACAATGTTTTGGGACAGATTGTACTCGGAATTTTTTGGGACTAAGAATGTAGATGCCTGTATGGGTGGAAATGAAGAGATAGAGTATTGTTGACTCTAATAAGGTCGGAAAACCCTAATGATTTTGTTAAATGATTCATGTTGAAGAATTTGCATTAAGTTAGAGATTGATAACTTATACTAGTGTATTAGAATTTCATGCAACTTGTCAGCGTGGAAGTTAAGATGAAATCAATAGTCGCTCCAAGGATGAAGTTAGATAATTCGCAGATATCCCCATGTTGTGGCCTTACTAGGAAGTCTAATAATGAAAGGCAATGCTTAGGTCAAAATGCTATCCTTTAGAGCCGTTCTTAACCATGGTATATGGAGCCAGTGATTTTAAGGGGGGTCTACATGGAGATGGTAAGACCGATGGAATACCCTACAAATATTTCAGAGATTGACAGGACAAAAACCCAAGGAATCACGGGAAACAAGGAATAGTCATAAACTTGGTAGGTAAGTTATTCGTCTAAACCTTCCGAATGAAAGACTTTGTAAATTATAGGTATTTGTCTGTGATAGAGGTGGATTTCCTTCTTATGGCCCCTAGCATGATGGTTATAAGGGGTTCTTACGAAAGAAAGAGGTGTGATGCTCCTAAACCAATGCTCGCTTGTTTTATAATGATTTCTAGTGATGAAGATACTAATGCATTTGGAAAATAGGTCCAAATTATGTTATGGTAATGATTGGTAAATTCGGATTTCGTTATAAATGCTCCATACATCGAGGAGTTTAGCAGATCCCTCCCGAGTGGTAGTTCCAAATTAAGATTTCGACGACGAAATCAATTTCAAGTTGGGGAGGATTGTAACACCCGTTAATTTCGATAAGTAAAGATAACCCACCTTGTGTGCTATGGCCTGCATGTTATAAGGAATCGTAAAGGAGTGATCTCGTTCAAGTGAATGGAAGCACCGAGGGAGTTTGGGTGCGAAAAATGGAAATTTCGGGCTTCAGCACGCACGGCGCGACTATGCCCGCCGACTATGACATTGTCACTGTCACCGAGGGTAATGTCTCTAGAAATCCATGCCTCACGGTACCAGGCAGGCGACAATGCCCGCGACTGTGCCATGAGAGCACTATCGCGGGGCAATGTCACAAGAGGGGGGCAGGTAGCGGTATTCTTCGGGCGACTATGCCCGCAACAATGACACTTATCACTATCGTCGGGTGATTTCACGGTCACCTTCAGAGTATTTTAAATTCTGATTTTGGCAGCTTCTTCTCATTTAATACTAACTCCTTTACACTCCTTTCTCTCTCAAACGAACCCTCTCGGTTTACTTAGAGTTTTTGAGTGTTTTGGAACCTCCATCCTTGATTTTGAAGGAGGTCTTTCATCACCAAGCTAAAGACGGAATGTAAAGGTTGGAAATCATCATCTCACAACCGTTTTCAAGGGTTTTAAGCTTCTAGAGTTCAATAAAAGCCTCTCCAAACCTTTTTTCATTCTTTTGGTGATTTGGAGTTTAGGGTCCAAACTTGTTGCCCCAGAGGTGCAACATTGTGGGAAGATACAAGTTGTGGTTAATGTAACCTTCCTTTCCTTCACCTAAGAAATTAGGTTTTTGTTGAACCCAGTTTTGATGTTCTATAACTTGATTTAACCTTTTACTACACACAGATTATATAATTAGAGTGCGGAAGCATTTGATACGTGTAGAAAAGATTGAACATGCAAGGTAGTAAACACACAAGTAATTAATGAACAGGAAGTAAAGTATTACAAGAAAGTTACTCAAAGAACTGTTTCATTAATTACTAAAGAACACCAAGAACACGCACTGGTATGTGCAAAATGTGTTCAAGGATTATACAGACTGCTATTTTCGTGTGTGAGCTCTTTTTTTTTGCTCTAAGGTGGTGCTCCCTTAATATACAAGAGGGATGTACTCCTTAGTACAAGACAAAAACTGGCATTCCATAAACGGAATGCCACCTGGAAATTAAACATCGTGGGACGCCGATTACTTTGATCTTGAGGATCTTCGTACAGCAGGTCTCACGTGTTCTACATGTGGTCTTGTCTTGAACTCTTAGAAAAACTTCAACATTGTTCTCCAGAGGTTGGCCTTCACAGAGACTCTGTGAGTGATCACAGAGGCTCTGTGATCCAAGAATCATTCAGGTTTGACTTCTGGTAGATCTTCTGCGGAGTAACCTCTGAGCTTTGCACCTTCTGTGGTGTACTTGAGTGTTCATCGGCAGGCTTCTGCGATTCCCATACTTAGCCTATTTTGCAATACTTCTATACAATGTGAGTGGAGCTAACAGTTTTTATGGTTCTCATTTCCTTTCCATTTGTTGGATCTTGGCCTAACTTAGAAATGTTTGTAGCTAAGGTTTGTGGTGGAAAACTTGGAGCTAGTGGAAGGATTCAAGTTCTCATCTAAGAAACTCAAGTTTATGGGTAAAGCCTAGATTTAGTATAAATCTAGCAATGTGAGTTATAGTTGCTTTACAAAATTATATACATGTCAAAATATAAATAATTTGGGTTTTGAACATACAATCATGTGCTCACTTTATATTTAATGGGTTTTGTGATTTTTGGTGTTCTTGAGCATATTGAGTTGTCAAATAGTTGTAAATGATTTACGGTATGTTATTGGGTGTGTTAGCCCCAACTCTGAAATGTAAAAGTATTGAAAATAATCTAAGTCCTACTGCAGAGGATTTTCAGAGATAACCTTCAAAGAGCAAGCTTGCCTCTTAAGAACTTTCCAGATAAAGAAATTCAGCAGGAGACATAAAAGATAGCTACATCAGAGGTACCTACATCAGAGCTCTGAAGACATTGTCTCTGAGGTTTCAAGCTGAAGAATTCTACAAGTATGGATGCAAGATTAGAAGACACGTAACCTAGTGATAAGATTTACCTATTAGGTAGGTTACTGTTCAAGCATGTCTTAGATGTCAAGAAAGTACACTATTCACTTTATGGTCCTATAAATAAGACGTCCAACCCATTTCTCAAAGTGTGCCTTTCCTTACGTACTTGTTAAAGAATTATTTCTTTTTGTACTGAAAAGTGTACAATAAGATATTGTAAGATTAAATCACCTTTTTGGGTGTTCTTCATAATCTACATTGCATTATCCAGTGAATATTTGTCTTGTTCATATATTTTCTTTATTGGATATATCTTCTTAAAACTTTGAGTACAAATCTTGCTTGTTTAAACATTGTTTGCTTCCGCTGATTATTATTGTTATTACATGTTTAATTGTTTAAATCATAGTTAATACTAGAATCTGGGATCTAACAATTGGTATCAGAGCTTCTTTGTTTTTCTTAAAACAAATGAAATCAAATCTGTGTACTCGGATTGATTCATGTCTTTTTTATTCAAGTTTTCATATCTGTGTATGATCATATAAACTTTTTTTTATTCAAGAACTTTATATGCTCCAGGTTTGAAAAACTACTCAAAGTACTTTATATTATTGAAGGCTACTTTAGCTTCATTTTCAAAAGATTCCAAAAGCTTCATCTCTTTCAAAGCTTTATCTTCTTCTTTGCAAAAATGGAAAATTCCAGTATAAGTGCCATATATATAGATGGATCTTTGACAAAACCTCCTACTCTTCTAAAGGATAAATATCTTCAGTGGAAGATTACGATGGTCAACTTTTTGTAAGGAATGGATAAGGATCTCATGAGATCTGTCACTGATGGACCACACCAACCAATGGTTTTGGTACCTAGAGTTCCCGCCACAGCAACAACAGTAGAAATACCTGAATTCTATGAAAAGAAAACATCAAACTTCTCTGATGAAGAAAAAACTCTGATGGAAAATGATTCCAAAAGTTGTTAGACTGTTGATCATGGCCATCCCCAATGATATCTTTCAAGAACTTGACTCTTGTGTCACAACAAAAGAGATATGGGACCAGTTGTTAAATCAACTTGAAGTTGGCATTCAAACTTAGAAAAACAGAAGAACATAATGCATAAATGAATATCATGATTTTAAGGCACAGCCTGAAGAAACACTTCATCAAACATATTCCAGGTTCAATATCTTGATAAACAAATGCAGAAATTATGGGGTCATCAGATCCAAGGAGGAGAATAATGTTTTTTTTTTCTTAAAAGTTTAAATGAAGATTGGCGTCTGGAAATTACATTTGACAGTTAAAAGAATTACAAGTCATCAGAGCCTATACTTTGGCGTCTGGAAAATCGTTGATCTTCTTTCCAAACCCACCTTCTTTCTTCAGTTCTCTGTAATAGCACATGCACAGGAATCTGAAGTTTAAGGTTGCATCTATGTTTGTCAGAAGGACATCTGCCGCTTCTGTGGGTACAAGTGGAGTTCTTGTGTGCTTGATAAGTAGTTCTTGAATGAGCAGCAGAGATTCGGTTGAGTACTTTTGGCTTTCTATCCCCATGAATAATTTCTTTTCTCCTTTGGAGTTTAAGTACACAAAGCCAAAAGAAGGTGAAGTGATGATGGAGTTTGGTAAAATATTCGCAGAGGGTGGTAAGTTGTCTTGTGGTCGAGGGAAGTTGACCTTTTTGACTCCCAAGTCAAGTGCCACTTGAAAGTCAGCTATACTGTAGAACAACAGCTTTTCTCTCATGACCCTCTTGATTGTGAGATGTGCTTCTTGGTATTCCTTCTTCCAACCAAACTTATCCTCTGTCCATTTGAATAGCTCTGGAAGATCATGAGCGTGAAGATTCGGTAGATCTGCGTCTGTGAAAGTCCATATCTTCTTATCTTCCCTTTTCACGGCGTATTCACTGAACCAGAAGTTCTTACACTTTGCGTGTCCAATCTTGATTGTCACAACCTCTGTGATCTTGGCCATGTTGAAGACTTTGGATTTTGGCTTGGCTTTATCTATAGAATCTCCTTCGCTCCTCTGATATAACTTCCTCCGAGAGTCTGACTGTTGGAAGATCTTGAGCTCCGCGGCTATAGAGATATTTGTACACTTCTTCGATGTCCTTCTTTGGAGGAACAACGAAGGGTCTTCTTAGGCTCTCAAAGCCTTGGATAACCTCTGCAACTCTATCCTTTGATGGTGAGTCAAGTGGTTGTAGGATGAGGAGTTCCGACAGAGGTTGTAGATCAAAGGCCCAGTCTTCCTCTTCAGGTTTCACTCTTTTGAAAGCATCAAAAGAGTTCTTTAGTAGTTTCTCAGAGGTGGGAGGAGGAGACTTGACCTTCTTCAGAGGTTCTCTAGCTATTGCCTTGCCTTTGTCTTTGGCAGTTGGTGGGGTTTCTTTGATTTGGATTATGGTGGGAGAGGGGGCTGCAGAGACCTTTTGTTTAGTTGTTCTCTGTGGTTCAGGTTCTGAGCTCATAGGGACTTGGTTTAGGGGAGCTGCTGATATTGGTGCTTCTTTTGTGGGTTGCAGATTCTCCCCCTCATGAGGACCACTGCCGGGGGCATCCGGATCTTGGTCCTCATGCCCTGCCCTCTTCTGTCCTGCTTGGGTTTGGCAGGTGACAGGTACCTTCCTTTTCTTTGGCGTACAGAGGTTGTTATCGACATGATCTGTGATCTTCTTGATTGCGTCCTCTGCAGCCAATGACAGAGCGTTGATTTCGTTGTCTGACTTGAAACGAAATGTGGCTATGGATCGCTTCAAGTCAGCGGACAGCTTCTTTCCTTGGTCGTTGAGGTTTGATCGAAGGAGTTTTTGGTTTTGCAGAAACAGATTGCCCATGGCTTCCAAGTCGGCTTTTGTTGCAAACGCAGAGGGGTCTGGGGCAGAGGTTGATGCCTGTGTGTGAGATGGGACCATAACACTGCG
This sequence comes from Arctium minus, assembly GCA_954870635.1. NCBI lineage: Eukaryota > Viridiplantae > Streptophyta > Magnoliopsida > Asterales > Asteraceae > Arctium > Arctium minus. Next base: position 76,253,715 of record OX941080.1, on the reverse strand, counting down.
AGTTATGTCCTTTATTTCCTCTTTGAGCCTGGCCATTTCATCCACTCCGGTCTGAACTCCGTTCGTAGAATATTTTGGGAACTCCTCTGTGCAAAGATCCCCCAGAACTTGAATTTGATGCGAGTGTGTGATGATGGCTTGTCCACAAGCTTGAAGATCAACCCTTTTCACGCAGTTTGTATTGAGTGCTTGCAGAGCTTCAGTATTGGCTTTTAGGGCCTCTGCAAGGATTTGAGAGTTGGCTTGGGACTCTCTAGAGATCGAGCTTTGCAACTCGTCAAGTTTTGTGAGCACCATGTCAGCAAAGGCTTTAAACTCGGCCTTTGTGACAAAGGTGTCAGAGGTAACCTCTGGAACAACACATGTTCCAGATTTGGCCAACGAGTCTTTGGCACCTTCAGAGCCTGTTTTTATGTTGAGCTCTGGAAGATTTCCTTCCAATCCTCGATATTCCACAGAGGAAGCACCTATGGAAGTTCTGTCAACACGTTCTTTGGGGGAGGGTTTAGAGACTCCCTTAAGATCGATGTTGAATGGATCATGTGGTTGTTCTAGAGCCATAGAATCAGCGTGTTCTCGCACCACCAACTCTGAGGTGGTTTGGGTGTCACTCTTGTGTGTGACAGAGGTAACTAATACCTCTGTGTGAAAGAGATGTGTCCTGGGGAAAATGGACACGCAGAGCAACACTCTCACCCTTTTGAGAGGGTGAGGTGGTTTTGGTTTCCCCGAAAGGTGGGACAGAGGATGAAGGAATATCCTCTGTCCGGATGGCATGGGTAAGGTTCGGACTGTGCGGTCCTGTGTCAATACCCATCTGCACTAGAAATGCAGGGGTAAAAGTGTGGGTTGCACTGGGAGTTGGTTTTGGTGGTGTGCCAAAGGCATCTTTTGTTTCCCTCTCCTCCAACGATTTTTTACTTGGGTCTTCTTCTTCATCTTCGCTCTGTGACCTTCCTGTCACATCATCTATTTCCATTTCCACGGTTTCCCCTAATCCTCTAGAGTATTGGAGAGAGAGCTCTCGTGCTATTGCAGAGGCTACGCGGATTCGTTTTGCCTTCTGCAGAGGTTTTGTTTGACCCTCTGCAGGTTCGGTTCTGGCAACAAGGTATTCATCTGGATCTTTCCTTTTCTGTTTGAGGGCATCCAATATTTGTTCTTTTTCGGCAAGCGTCCTCAATTTTCTTTTCCTTTTATCAGAGACTCTGATCTCTGGAGATTCTTTTGTGGCTTTCTCTTCAGCTGCCAAGGATTTTGGAGTCTCTACCTCTGCGACTCTCTTTTTCTTGTTTTTCTTTCTCGTATTTCTCTCACTCCCCTCCCCTCTAACTAATGGGCTCTCTTTCTCACTCACTTTAGCCTCTGCGGCTTCAACTTCTGTCCGTACTCCCTCGTGGTTCTGGTGTCCTGTTCCCTCGTATGTATTCCCTAACCCCTTCTTTATTACCCAAATAAGTCAACATCTTTGCTGACAGAGGTCTGGCTTCTGGATATCCTGTTTTGATGGTGGTGGGTTTATGAGACTTCATCTCATATAGTTTGATTGTCTTATCCTCTGCTGGTAGCTTTCCTTCTACAATCAAGTCATCGCCTAGAAGCAGTCCTAGGAAACGTCCAAACACGATGTTTTTTGGTTCTGTCCCTCTGTCTTGGTCCTGCTGTTTGGAAATCACAGCATTTTGGATCTCCCTGAAAATGAGTCCAGCGTAGTCCAGTGGGAGATCGTAGTAAATCCCATACATTATAGCCAAAATTGTATGGCTTGATTGATCCGGGCTTCCAACCTTCGATGTTAGGCATCGGTTCAGAATAGAGAAAAGGACGTTCCACAGAGGGGGTAGATTCTGTCGCCTGAAGTTTGTTCTTTTGGTGATTGGAACTGCGTAGCCAATGAACCTCAGAAATTTTAGTATCTCTTCCTCTGTGGGCTCCTCTGAGAATTTACGCAGGTTGAGATCTGATTTGGTGGGAAGTCTAAATACATCGGAGAGTTTCCTACGATTGATCCCTAAGTCCAGAATTTTTGCAGTTGATGGATGGATTGCATAGCCAATGATGCAGTGTCCATATTTGTCCATTTTGGCATGGCAGGCACTTAGCCAGAACTGTTGGATGTAAGATTCTGGGATGTCATCTCGTTTCAATGTTAGGGCTCTAACCAGGAAATGATTCTTGAGGAGTTGAATCAATGGTGCAACTTCAGTGGGAAAACCAGAGGGATTTAGGGTGACAAAGTAGTTGTTTGGCTTATTATTCATTTGGGCCAAGTGATAGTCATGCCTGGTGAAGGATAACATCCTGCTGGTAAGCACATGTTCTTGGTCGACGGAGTCTGAATCAGCTTTTTGAACTATCGAGTGATGAGAGTTGTTGGATTTCTTGGATCCATTAGAGTTCTTGGAGGAAGTTGAAGGAGAAGCCATTGAAAGAATAGAGGAGAAAAAGGCTTTTTGCTGGAAGTTCTTGAGAGAAAAAGATGTAGGTAAAATGAAAATGAAGACGCAAAAGGGATTTTATACAGGGGAAGGTAAAAAAAAATGAGCGGTAAAAAATAAAGTTTTCAAATCCGTGATGAGTGGAAACGGATAAGAAGTCGTTTCATAAAAACGACGGTACAGGTTACGAACCAATCAAATGTTGCCACGTCAGATGATGGCGGTGCACGATCTAGGACGTGCGCCACCCTATTCTCACGCACCTGGCATTTTCTATTCTCACGTGACAGTGAGTTTCAAAAAATAACCCGCAGCACATGACCTGATTTTCTCAAGTGATGAGAATGACAGAAGTTCTGGGGATAAGAGGCTTCTGAGGTCATAGGCAAGGTTATTAGAACCTTTTAAGAGGGAGAGAAGTGCGATGAAATGATCGAGTTCCTTTTAAAGTGCGTTTGGTTAAGCACCCTCAGTTTAGAGGTGCAGAGACTCTGTGATAGATTACAGAGGCTCTGTGGTCGACCTCAGAGGTTCTGAGGCCAAAAATTTCCTTTTTAGGAAAGATTATCAAGGAATTGATCATTTCAAAGTTTTGACAGAAAAATTAGTATAAAGTGGGATCTTTCTGAGGGCATAGTGCTCGAGAAAGAGTTTTGACCCTTGGTTCAGATGGACTAACCTCACTCTGTAGTCTGTTGCGCAGACCTGTCTTGCTCCCCCTTGACTAGTCACGATTTGGTCTTTGATCTGCTCTCCCTTCAACTATGCTTGGATCATATAAAGATAAGATTTGCACAAGACATAGATTCGTAGAAAATAATATAATAAAGAAAGCCGAAGAAAGTATTTACAAACAAGAAATAGGTTACATACAAATATGTACAACAGAGGCTCTGTGGTCAACTCATGTTGAGCATACCAATTTTTCCAACTAGAAAAGTGAATCTTTTCTCATCCAATGCCTTTGTGAAAAGGTCGGCAAGTTGATATTCTGTAGGTACAAAGTACATCTCTATTGTCCCATGCTCCACATGATGTTTCAGAAAGTGATACCTGATATCGATATGTTTGGTTTTAGAGTGCTGTACAGGATTGGCAGAGATCGCAATGGCACTTTTGCAGTCACAGAGGATGGGGATTTTTGCGATATCAAATCCATAGTCTCTAAGTTGGGTCCTCATCCATAGAACTTGGGAACAACAACTTGCAGCAGCAACATATTCTGCTTCTGCCGTAGAGGTCGAGACACAGTTCTGTTTCTTGGAAGTCCAACTTACTAGTTTCTCTCCTAGGAATTGGCAACTCCCAGAGGTACTCTTCCTGTCGAGCTTGCATCCTCCGTAATCTGAATCTGTGTAGGCCATGAGATCAAAGCTAGAGTTCTCCGGATACCAGAGACCAAGATTTTTGGTCCCTTTTAGGTATTTGAAGATTCTCTTGACAGCATGAAGATGGGATTCTTTGGGGTTAGCTTGAAATCTTGCACATAGACATGTAGCAAACATTATATCAGGTCTACTCGCGGTTAAGTACAGCAGAGATCCTATCATCCCTCTGTAGAGTTTACACTCCACAGATTTGCCCTCTGGATCTGCATGGAGTTTGGATCCAGTGGCCATAGGAGTTTTCATTGGTGAAGAGTCAGAGAGCTTGTATTTTTCAAGTATGTCAGAGACATATTTTGATTGGTTTATGAAAATACCCTTTGTGGTTTGTTTGACTTGCAATCCTAAGAAGAATGTAAGTTCTCCCATCATGCTCATCTCAAACTCACTTTTCATCAATGATTCGAACTTTTTGCAATATAAATCATTTGTAGACCCAAAAATAATGTCATCAACATAAATTTGTACAAGCAGAATCTCACCTTTTCTCTTCTTATAGAATAAAGTCGTATCAGTACTACCTCTTTCGAAACCATTTGCAAGGAGAAAGTTTGAAAGTCTGTCGTACCATGCTCTGGGGGCTTGTTTCAGTCCATACAGAGCCTTGTCCAGAAAAAATACGTGACTTGGGTACTTAGAGTTTTCAAACCCTGGTGGTTGTTGGACATATACTTCTTCTTGAATCTGCCCATTCAGAAAGGCTGACTTGACATCCATTTGATATACTTTGAAACCTCTGTGGGCTGCGAAAGCAAGAAAGATTCTTATTGCTTCGAGTCTTGCCACAGGGGCAAAGGTTTCTTCGTAGTCAATGCCTTCTTCTTGACAGTATCCCTTGGCCACCAGTCTTGCTTTGTTTCTGATCACCACACCGTCTTCATCCTTTTTGTTCTTGAAGACCTATTTGGTCCCTATTGTGGTTTTGCCTTTCGGCAGGGGCACTAGGGTCCATACTTTGTTTCTTTCAAACTGCAGAAGCTTATCTTACATAGCTTCTACCCAGTTTGGGTCTTCAAGAGCTTCAGATATCTTTTTGGGTTCGATGATACTCACAAAATTTGTATAGTAACAGAAATTTGCAGTACTCGATCGAGTTTGGACCTTGTCAGAAGCGTCACCGATGATTTGGCTCTGTGGATGACTTTTGGTCCATTTTATCATGCGGGGTAGGTGATCATTGCAAACTTCTGTGGTCAGGTCAGGAGCACGTTCGTCTTGATGTAGATCAGTTTCTGTTGTAAGAAATTGATCATTTGTACTTGCCACAGAACTTGGTTGTTCATCATGAGTTGAGGTAAGGAGCTCTGCGGAGCCTTGATCTGGTGTTGACCCTTCAGAAAGATTTTGAAGATGACCATGATTTTGACTGAGCTTGGGGCCTTGATTCGTATTGTTCTCTGAGTGCTCCCCCTCGATGGTTGTACCTACAGCATTACTGGAAGAGGGTGAAGCATCACTAGGACCAGTTAGAGAAGTACCTGTTTGGTCCTCAGGGGGTTCGGCTTCAGAGGCTCTGCGGTCACCTTCCGAGGGTTCATCATCATTGAGCATCTCTTCAAATAGATGATGAAGATCATTTGTTCGTGATGATCCACCAGAATCTTCATCCTGAAGTTTGAGTCCTGAGATGATTTGTTCAGAAGTCACCTGAAAAGAATCATCAAATGAAAAGTCACCTGATATGCTTGGATTTGAGTACATAGATTCTGTATGCCTTGGAGTTTGATGAATATCCAACAAATTTGGCTTCATCGGCTTTGGGCCTGAATTTCCCTATCTGGTCTCTGTCGTTCAGTACAAAGCATCTGCAGCCAAAGACATGGAAGTACTTAATGTTTGGCTTCCTCTGGTGTAGTAAGTGATATGGTGTCTTTGCATGTCTCTTTACGATCAAGGATCGATTTTGGGTGAAGCATGCAGTTGAGATTGCTTCTGCCCAGAAAGAAATAGAGAGCCCTGAAGCAGTGAGCATAGTCCTTGCGGCTTCCACTAGTGTTCTATTCTTTCGTTCAACAACACCGTTTTGTTGTGGAGTCCTTGCAGCAGAGAAGTTTTGTGATATGCCTTCTGTCGAAAGATAGGCTTCAATGGTTGAATTCTTAAACTATGTTCCATTTTCACTTCGGATTCTCTGTACCTTGCAGTCATAAAGAACTTGTATTCTCTTGATAAGATTGATTAGTACTTCAGGAACATCTGATTTCTTTCGAACAAATTCAACCCAAGTATATCTAGAGAATTCATCTATGAGTATAAGGATGTACTTCTTGCCACCAATACTCTGCACAGAAATAGGACCACAGAGGTCAACATGAAGCATCTGCAGAGGTCTGGTGCAAGATATGTCAGACTTGGTTTTGTGGGCAGCCCTTTTGAGTTTGCCCATCTCACAAGCTGAGCATAGATGATCCTTGTCGAATCTAATACTCGGTAGACCACTTACTAGTTCTAGTTTCACAAGTTTGTTAAGTGTGTGGAAGTTTAGATGACAAAACCTGTTGTGCCAGAGCCAAGCTTCTTCATTCTTACTTGAGACTAAGTAGAGCTTTTCTCCTCTGTTAATTGATTTAAAGTCCATGAGGTATAAATCACCTCGTCTTTTGGCTCGCAAAAGCTCTGTGGTTGTATCTTCCTTCAACAAAGAGCAGTACTGTCTTTTGAACATCACATCGAGTCCATTGTCACAGAGTTGACTTACACTCAGAAGGTTGTGCTTGAAGCCATCCACATAGGCAACTCTGTTGACATCGATGTCTCCTTTGGCAATGACTCCATAGCCTTTTATTTGTTCCTTTTTGTTATCTCCAAAAGTCACAGATCCTCCTCCATGTTTTTCTTTGTAGGAGGAAAGCAACCTTCTGTCGCCAGTCATGTGTCTTGAGCACCCGGAGTCTAGGTACCAGATAGGCACATGTTGTTTTTCCTGTGGACAGATTAGATAGATTTAGGTACCCATTTCCAAATGGGTCCATTTTTGTTAGGAGACTTTGAAGATGCCTTAACATCTTTGGTTTTGGATTTATCCTTATTTTCAGAGGTACCAGTTTGTCTCTTCTCACCCTTGAATTTTGCATTCTTGGGCTTGGGGTGAGATATAAGACAGTAGGGCCTCGAGAAATGTTGATTCAAAGAGTGCATAAGATCAAATCATTTACAATAAGGAACATTTGAGGCAAACTTCTTGAAAATTTCATTAAATTTGTCAAAGGAGGGTACAGAGCAAATTTTACTACAACCCGTTTTAGATTTGGGTTTCCTTTTACAGAAAGCTTTGTCTAATCTAGGTTGAGTTTTTTCAAAAACTCTTCTTGAGTGGCTCTTTGGTTGTACTCCCCCTTGATCTTCTTTCCTTGCTTTCACTGCAACAGAAGCATCAAGTTTATCAATTTTAGGCCATTTATTTTTCTGTTGCCAAGTGAGTTTTTCTTGAAAAGGTTTTAATGATCTTGGAGCTTTTGAATCATGAGGGATCTTGTTCTTTTTAGATCTTTCAAGCTCAAGAGAAGTCTTTGCTTGCAAGCACATGTCCAGGAAATCAGGACAGATAGGTACACCTGTGGTTTTTCTTTTGGGAAGAATTGTTCTATTAAGAATGCCAGAGGTAAGTTTACTCTTCTCTGGACCACAGGGGAGTATCTCAAGTTCCACAGAACTTGTCTCATTTTCAACAGAGGATTCTGATTCTGACTCAGAGTCTAAATCGAGGAAGTCTCTGTGAATGAGATCCTGACCTTCTGCAAGTGCCTTGCTTTGTCCATTGGTGTCCTCTGAAGTATTTAGAGTTTTTGAAATACACGGAATGACCATAGGAACGTTAAGACAGTTTTGTAGATCTTGCTCAAAGATTTCTCTTATTTTAGAGGTTAAATCAGGATGGTTGAGAAAATGCTTTTCATAAGTTCTTTTCAAGTCGTTTTCTAAAAATCTTTTAAATAGTTTTTCTTCCACAGAGGCAGGTACAAACTCTGGTGCTTCAGAGGATAGTTCCTTTTCAGGAATCATCATGCACACAAAAGCCATTTGAGTTTGCGTTTCTGGGTGACCAAATCTGAAGACCCCTATCTGTTTTTGAGACATATATTTCTTTGGTATAGACTTTCTTTTTGAAGAAGGTGCAGATGGTAAATCATTGTTTTCATACCATACATTTGCCATCTGCAGAGGTTTCCTCGGATGTGGTCCTTCAGAGGTTTTGCGTCTCTTAAAAGTGGATAAAAGGTTTGGAAAACTTGGTTTTAAAAATTGTCCAGGGCAGAAAATGTTTGATAAAGATTTGTTTCTCTTGTTTCCTGTGTAAGGGTCAATATCCTCAAACCCTAATCCTCTTCCGCCGATCTGGATGTTAACCTTTTTGTGAACCTTTTGAGCATCCTGATACCTTTAATATGGAGATCTTTGTCAAACAGATCTTGATGAAGAACTTCTCTTTCTTTTTGAAAAAAGTTTTTCAAAGAAATGGCATTTAAACGATCACTCTCACATTTCTTAAGCTCTTTGACCTTTTCTTTCAAAGCTCTGTCAAGATTTGTGATTTTATCCTTGAAATCCCTTTTTGTTGAAATATGCTTAGAGGTGAGAGTTTTATTTTGAAGGTAAAGCATATCCTTCTCCTCTGTGAGAAGCCTAGTTTCTCTTTCAAAGAAGGCAAGCTTCTTCTCGAGATCTGAGCATGTATGTTTGTAATCTAGAAGATCATTTTGTATTTCAAGAAGCTTGTTTTCAATGTCTGAGTTGCAAGAGTTAGAAGTGGATACCTCACTTTCGTTGTCAGAAGAGTGGACTTCTGCCATTCCACAGAAGAGAGCGTTGTTTTCTTCATCAGATGATTCATCGGTTACAAGGTTCTCTTGTTCTGCCATTAGGGATTTCTGAGTGTAGTACTCTGCTTTCTTTTTATAGAAGGCAACGTCCCTTGTAGGTTTCCCTGTGTTGGCAGAGGACCTGCACTCTGCTGCATAGTGGCCTGGTTTCCCGCATTTGAAGCAGCCTTCAGTTTGCTTCGGGAATTTGTCACCAGCTCTGCTGTCTGACTTCTGTCCACTCCTTTCTTCTTGCCTTGGTTCCTCAGACCACACCTTTATCTTTGCCTCACCATATCCTCTGCTTCTGTCATCTCTTTCTTCTCTTCCTCTGTACTCCGGCTTCTTCTTGAGACCACGATTGAACTGTCGGGTCATTAGTGCAAGTGTTTTGGCCAGAGCAGCCATGTCAATCTCCTCCTCAGAATATTCTTCACTTTCACTCACTGCTACGAGTACCTTCTTCTTCTTCTTCTTCTGTGCCTCCTCAGCTGCCTTCTCCTTTCCCTTGTCTTTGCTTTCTGAGGCACTTCCCACAAGAGCCAGAGGACCTCCGACAGAGGTTGATAGTTTGGAAATTCTGTTCTCTTGGCTAATTAGTGTTCCAAAGAGATCAGATATAGACCAAACATCAAGATCCAACGTGGCTTGCATGGACATGGTTAGATGAAGCCATTCATCATTAAGGCTCTGTAGAAATCTGACATTGTTTTCTTCGGAAGTTCTGTGGATCCCATACCTCTTACACTTGTTTATCAAAGAATTGTATCTATTGTAAGTGCTTTGAATGGATTCACCCGGCAGAGCTTTAAATGCAAAATATTCATTTATGCATAAGGCTCTGTTGTTCTTGAGGGTTTTGGCACCACCCTCAAGTTGTTTCTCTAGCTCTAACCATAGGTCCTTTGAAGTTTCACATGAGTCAAGAGATTGAAAGATATCGTTTAGGATAGCCATTATGATTAGTCTTTTGGCTTTCTTTGCAAGCTCATGTTGTGCCTTTTCTTCTTCACTCCATTCAAGGACAGGTTTGGGATGTTGATATTCAGGGATTTCAGGAGTAGTGGAAGTGGCCGGAACACGAGGAACAATTGTCATTAGGATAAAAGGAGGATTGTGAAGAAACTCAACCAGACCAGGATCCACACCTTCAAGGAAGTGCACCATCCTGATCTTCCACTGAGGATATTCATCCCCTAGAAGAGTGGTAGGTTTGGATTGAGATCCCGCACTGAAGTAGTTAACAGTGTTTGCCATTTTGGTTTAGAGAGTAAAACAGAGTATGCCACCAATCAGAAAGAGTATAACAGTGATGGTGAGAATATGAATTGGTAAGAACAAATGATCAACCAACTAGCTTTGAATCTGTCATTGAATGAAGAACACACTTGTACCTGTTACTATATCAGACAGGTTGATACAGCTTCAGAAAACAGAGTGTGACTGTGAGTGGAGTTTGGAACGAAGAACAAACTCAAACTACTACCTTGAGTACTGGTAACAAGTATAGAACAGGTTCCTTTGATATTGAAAATCAAAGTTTGCTCTGATACCAATTTTTGAACCCAGTTTTGATGTTCTATAACTTGATTTAACCTTTTACTACACACAGATTATATAATTAGAGTGCGGAAGCATTTGATACGTGTAGAAAAGATTGAACATGCAAGGTAGTAAACACACAAGTAATTAATGAACAGTAAGTAAAGTATTACAAGAAAGTTACTCAAAGAACTGTTTCATTGATTACTGAAGAACACCAAGAACACGCACTGGTATGTGCAAAATGTGTTCAAGGATTATACAGACTGCTATTTTCGTGTGTGCGCTCTTTTTTTTTGCTCTAAGGTGGTGCTCCCTTAATATACAAGAGGGATGTACTACTTAGTACAAGACAAAAACTGACATTCCATAAACGAAATGCCACCTGGAAATTAAACATCGTGGGACTCCCATTACTTTGATCTTGAGGATCTTCGTACAGCAGGTCTCACGTGTTCTGCACGTGGTCTTGTCTTGAACTCTTAGAAAAGCTTCAACATTGGTCTCCAGAGGTTGGCCTTCACAGAGGCTCTGTGAGTGATCACAGAGGCTCTGTGATCCAAGAATCATTCAGGTTTGACTTCTGGTAGATCTTCTGCGGAGTAACCTCTGATCTTTGCACCTTCTGTCGTGTACTTGAGTGTTCATCGGCAGGCTTTTGCGATTCCCATACTTAGCCTATTTTTCAATACTTCTATACAATGTGAGTGGAGCTAACAGTTTTTATGGTTCTCATTTCCTTTCCATTTGTTGGATCTTGACCTAACTTAGAAATGTTTGTAGCTAAGGTTTGTGGTGGAAAACTTGGAGCTAGTGGAAGGATTCAAGATCTCATCTAAGAAACTCAAGTTATTGGGTAAAGCCTAGATTTAGTATAAATCTAGCAATGTGAGTTATAGTTGCTTTACAAAATTATATACATGTCAAAATATAAATAATTTGGGTTTTGAACATACAATCATGTGCTCACTTTATATTTAATAGGTTTTGTGATTTTTGGTGTTCTTGAGCATATTGAGTTGTTAAATAGTTGTAAATGATTTACGGTATGTTATTGGGTGTGTTAGCCCCAACTCTGAAATGTAAAAGTATTGAAAATAATCTAAGTCCTACTGCAGAGGATTTTCAGAGATAACCTTCAAAGAGCAAGCTTGCCTCTGAAGAACTTTCCAGATAAAGAAATTCAGCAGGAGACATAAAAGATAGCTACATCAGAGGTACCTACATCAGAGCTCTGAAGACATTGTCTCTGAGGTTTCAAGCTGAAGAATTCTACAAGTATGGATGCAAGATTAGAAGACACGTAACCTAGTGATAAGATTTACCTATTAGGTAGGTTACTGTTCAAGCATGTCTTAGATGTCAAGAAAGTACACTATTCACTTTATGGTCCTATAAATAAGACGTCCAACCCATTGCTCAAAGTGTGCCTTTCCTTACTTACTTGTTAAAGAATTATTTCTTTTTGTACTGAAAAGTGTACAAGAAGATATTGTAAGATTAAATCACCGTTTTGGGTGTTCTTCATAATCTACATTGCATTATCCAGTGAATATTTGTCTTGTTCATATATTTTCTTTATTGGATATATCTTCTTAAAACTTTGAGTACAAATCTTGCTTGTTTAAACATTGTTTGCTTCCACTGATTATTATTGTTATTACATGTATATTTGTTTAAATCATAGTTAAGACTAGAATCTGGGATCTAACAATTGGTATCAGAGCTTATTTGTTTTTCTTAAAACAAATGAAATCAAATTTGTGTACTCAGATTGATTCATGTCTTTTTTATTCAAGTTTTCATATCTGTGCATGATCATATAAACTTTTTTTTATTCAAGAACTTTATATGCTCCAGGTTTGAAAAACTACTCAAAGTACTTTATATTATTGAAGGCTACTTTAGCTTCATTTTCAAAAGATTCCAAAAGCTTCATCTCTTTCAAAGCTTTATCTTCTTCTTTGCAAAAATGGAAAATTCCAGTATAAGTGCCATATATATAGCTGGATCTTTGACAAAACCTCCTACTCTTCTAAAGGATGAATATCTTCAGTGGAAGATTACGATGGTCAACTTTTTGTAAGGAATGGATAAGGATCTCATGAGATCTGTCACTGATGGACCACACCAACCAATGGTTTTGGTACCTAGAGTTCCCGCCACAGCAACAATAGTAGAAATACCTGAATTCTATGAAAAGAAAACATCAAACTTCTCTGATGAAGAAAAAACTCTGATGGAAAATGATTACAAAGCTGTTAGACTGTTGATCATGGCCATCCCCAATGATATCTTTCAAGAACTTGACTCTTGTGTCACAACAAAACAGATATGGGACCAGTTGTTAAATCAACTTGAAGTTGGCATTCAAACTTAGAAAAACAGAAGAACATAATGCATAAATGAATATCATGATTTTAAAGCACAGCCTGAAGAAACACTTCATCAAACATATTCCAGGTTCAATATCTTGATAAACAAATGCAGAAAGTATGGGGTCATCAGATCCAAGGAGGAGAATAATGTTTTTTTTTTCTTAAAAGTTTAAATGAAGATTGGATGCAACTGTCCATGTCACTTTAAGCCAACCAAAATCTTGAATCATGGTCATTAACAGACATTTTTGCCACCTTCGTTGTCCAAGAAAAAAAAATTGTCAAGCAAAAGACCAAAACCTTTTTGGGTGGACCTCTTGCCCTGGTGTGAAAAGAAAAGCGAGTTTTAGAAGAAAAACATGAAGAAAATAGATTCAAAAGATCAAAAACTTTAAAAGAAAAAGTGTTAGAAAATGAGTCCAAAACAAAATCAAAGTGGGCCATGATAGTTGAAGATGACAAGAACTCAGACTTAGACTCAGATGAAGAAATAAATGCGTTTGCTAAATCTCTTGCTTTGGTAACACATCAATTCAACAAAAAATTTGGAACGAAAGTATTTGAAGTAAGGAGAGATGATGGAGAAAGTAGAGTAAATAAAGAAAGAAAAAGATTTCAGAGAGAAGAATATCATCAAGAGCCAAGATCTACTCTGCATAGTGATCAAAAGGCTGCTTAATACATTCAACATGAACCTGCTCAACATTCAAGACCTTAAAAATAGTTTCAACATAAGTATCCCCATACTCAGAGATACTACCAACAACAACCTCAAAAGACATAAGTGAATGCTTCTCTTCCAACAAATCAGAATGATGGAAGATGCTTCAGATGTGGCAAGCCAGGCCACTTTTCTGCAAACAGCAGAGCTAGACTAATCAAGGATCAGGACTACTATAAAAACAAGTACAAGTATAATGTCAGATAAAGAGTACTTGTAGAAGAAATGGAAGATTGGATTTCAGACTCAACTAGTGATGGAGAAGAAGAGCCAACCAACCTCCGTGGTATGGCTATAGCAGACGGTGATCAATCAGATGGATCATCCCAGGACTACTCTCAAAAGATAAATTCTCCATCCACTTCTGAAACTGAACTTGAGTTAGATGTGGTTAAACTCACAAATGAATTTCAGAGCTTAAAGCAAAAATTCTCTGATGAAAAAGAAAAAAGAAAACAAGTTACAAAAGACTTGAATTTTTACAAAATAGGGAAATATCTTCTTGAATCAGAGTAGAAAGAGATTTTTAATGAAAAAACTGAGCATGAAAAATATCACAGAATAAAACAAAAATCTTTCTCTAAAGAAGAAGAAGTTAATAAATCAGAGTATAAAAGGATCAATTATGTTGCTTTGACCAACTTTTTCCAAAAAGAAAGAGAAATTTTACATCAATCACTTGAGAGGAAAGAACTTCAAATCAAAAGTTATCAAGATGCACAATATGTGCACATTAAAATCAACTCTCAGATGGATACTCAAAGCTTAGGATTCAATGAATTGGATCCATTCACCGGAAATAAGAAAACATCACTATCTTCCACTTTCTGTATTGGAAAGGTCCATAAGCCAAACTCTCCATCTCTGGAAAACTCTAATATCTTCAACAGAATAAAAACCTTAGAGGGATCAAAATTCAGAGCTCTTAAATTCAGAAATATTTCCTACTCTGAAACTAAGACAGATTCAAAACCTGTTTTAAAATTAGAAACTTCAAACGTTCATTTCATAAAATCTCAGAGCAATGATCCCAAAGAAATTTATAGATTTGATTCCTTCATCACTCAAACACTAGAGGTCTCTAAAGCAAGTATCTCTAAAGACAAAACTCAAAGCTCACTTAATCCAAAAGAACCTATGTACTCTCCAAAGACAGATGAAGAAGTCAGAACCACTTTTGAAGAGGATATTAGAAGGATTTACAAAGAAAATGTCATATCTTATTTTATAAAGAAATCTTGCATGAAAAAGATAATCAAAATTTCAAAACAAGAGAGATTGTCAAAACTTAGAGGTAGTCACCTCTAACATAGTAAAAAGAGACTTTATTGACTCTGATTCTGTCTCAGAGGTTGATGAACAAATAATTTTTACCCTAGAGAAGGTAATTCATAAAAGCAAACAGACTGTTGGTTCTAGAATTTTGAACATCCATGTTCCTGTTTCAAAAGCCAAACCCAGAGTACCAATTTGTCCTGATTTTCTAGACATGTGTCTAAAATCCAAAACTTCTCTGGGGTTGGAAAAGGAATTAAAGGAAAAGGCAAAGGGTAAAACTAACTCTTCTCAATTCTATGCCTACAAACCCACCAAATTCACTCCTGAACAAAAAGCCAAATGGCAAGTAATTAACCATTCTATTCCTGATTGTGCTGTGAGCAAGAGGGAAAAGAATATGTTTTGGGCCAAGAAAATCCAACTTGAAAAGAAGGCCAAGAAGTCTGAAGTATTTAGGAATACTTGTAATGTTCCTAATGCTAGTTCAAGCAATTTTCAAAAGAAATATGTATCAAATGTCTCTAAGTAAATCAAAATCTTTGCTCGAACTTCATTCTGTTTAGTTAATTGTAATTGCATCAATATAATGATTAAGTTGAAGAATCATTTCATTGGTTCCCACTGCTCTTTGAATAAGTCTCAAAAGAAGAAAACTTCAGAGACCAAACCTTAGAAGCAACAGAAAGACAAATCTGGCAAAGCATCAAAAGATGGAATGCCAAACATTGAAAATAAAACTCCAAAGCCTAACTGTTAGTGTATAAATTGTATCCAAGATTTAATGTGAAAAGTCAAAGTTTGTAAAGTCAAAGCCAAGTCAAAGTCATTGCAAGTCATTGTAGTTTAGTCTTGTGAGAGTTTGTATGTTATGAGTGTTCCATATATAATGTTGTAAGTATGCGTAAACATGTAACAAGAGTCATACGTGTAATATCAGGTTAGATCAACGACTTGTGACTTTCTCTCTCCACTCTCTATACTTTCTCTCTAGAATTTCATTGTCAAATCTTATTTTGTTTAGTTGTGCTTGATTAGTGGACTTACAATTGGTATCATAGCAAGACCAATTTATTCAGATTGTTTGAATTACACTTGGATTTGTTTGATTTCTTGATTTTGAAGAACACGCAAAACGGTTCTTTGTTTGATTCAAATTTTGTTTGAAAAATCGTTTTTGATGCAAGATAATGGATCCATAGTGTTCGATTTATGTTTTAGAATGTTTCTTGTATTGATCATGTCACGAAATTCACACTGAATTACAATCAATTTTGGATTTTGTGAGTTTTTAGTTTTGAAAATATCGAAGACTGTGTAAATCGATTCTATGTATTTTTGTTGTTTTTAGCCTGAAATTCGTATTAGAAAAGTGTTCTAAATGATTAATCGACCAACCCTGAAGAATTTCAAGTTTAAATTGTTGGTTTAAGAACATTTTGATCGAAATCAGAGTTTAAGATGAAGAACACGCAAGATCCAGACTTCACGCAACATTCATATGAAGAACACGCACGTCACTAAACACGTAAAGCAACGAAGAACACGCACATAGTTTTCTGCGTGAAGCGGAAACGCGCACAAGCCTACTTGCGCGAAGTGATTGCAACAGTAATCTGCGAGTTCTATCAGTTTGCGAGAATGCATTTTGCGCGAAGAAATATTTCAAAAAGTTTCTGAGTATATAACGTGCAAAGGCATCAAAACACGTACGACTTAGCTTGCGAGAAGCTCAAAATGCGTACATCATTGTCTGCGCGAACCTGAAATGCGCACGTAGTGTTCTGCGCGAAGTTGAAACACACATAAGCCTGCTTGCGAGAAGTAGGGTCCACAATGTTTTGCGAGTTTCTTTGGTCTGCGAGTTTGTTCCTTAGAAAAATTTTCAATTGTTTTTCAAGTCAAATTTTGTAAATGTCCAATTCAAGCCATATTAAATATTAGACTGATATTGTTTTCAAGATTAAAAGTGAGGGTCTAGTTTGTATTTGTTGTATAGTTTAAGGGTTTTGTTGTAAAGTGAATGTAAATTGACTTAGTATAAATTTTTTAGGTTTCCTTGTAAACTAGTAGGCACACACACATTAGACTATCATAAAGGATTCGGTAAGAACACACAGTAACACATATTCAAACGTGAGATCTGTGACTTCGTGTAAGATTTGTGATTAATTGAATAACATGATTTTATATTCATAAATGTTTGTAATATGATTGTGTGATTAGATATGCTAGTATAATCTGGGCATCAATTGGTATCAGAGCGAGTAATCCAATGATTTGATTGTTAAGAAAAGTCGAGTTCTATCGAAAAATGAATTGATTGAAGTTTTGAGTAAAAGTGAGTTTTTAATAAAACTGATGATGGATTAGTGATCGTTTAGTGTTTTGAAAAGGATTTATCGGATTGAATTTCACAGAAAAACATTTTATAATCGTGAATTTGAGATTTTTGAAGTTTTTGGTTCGAACGTATTGAAGTTACTGTTTGATTGAATTGATTATGAAATTGTGTGAATTTGATCTTGATATTGCATTGGATTGTTCTTTGGACAAACAAGTTTGATTCTGTGAAGTTACAACTTCGAATTTGGAGTATTGGATTGATTTCAGGATCAAAATTCATATTTTTGAACTTAGAATTCAAGAACTAGCAAGATCCAAGGATTTCGTATGAAGAACTCGTTAATTTGACAGAATTCGCATACAGATTTCGCAGAGTTTTATTTTCTAAATTCTTTAAGTGTAGAATTCGTAACAGTGAATATTACGAATTGTAGAAGAATTCGCAAGATTTTTTGAAAATTTTACAAGGACAGAGTTCGTATCTCTCTCTGTAACGAAAAGCTAGAATTCGTGAAAGTCATTTTTGCGAAAAGTTGAGTTTTTAAAAGTTTAAGTCAAGAATTCACTATTGTGTCTATTATGAATTCTGAAGAATTCGTTTCTGTGTCTATAGAGAAAAGTGAGAATTCGTATAAGACTATCTTACTAATTGTTAGAATTCGGAGTTTATTTTATGAAATTAATTTTTTAAGTAAAGGATTCGTATATTTGTGGTTTACGAATTCCTTTTGCGAATTTCTCTTACGAATTCTTGATTGGTTTGCGAATTATGTTTTTCAAAATTTGTGCAAGTATAGAATTCGCAGAAGAGAGGTTTGCGAATTGTCTCTTGCTTACGAATTCCTGACTTTGCGAATTGCTCAGCTTTGTGTTGCGAATTGCTTGAGTATTACGAATTCTGAACTTGTTTTAATATTGAATTACGAATTGTTCCTGTTTTAAGGCTTTTTGCGAATTCTAAACTTGGAATTTTTAGAAATTTCATTTTCTAATTTTTTTTCAAGTTTTTCTCAAATTGTTGGGTTCAAAGATCTTTACTAGCTAATATCTTTGTTGTGTGCAGACTAATACATCTTTTCATCATGTCGAAAGAATTGCTCTCAATGGGATCACAGTCAAAGCCTCCTGTCTTATCAATAGGAAAATATTCTCAGTGGAAGCGGAGGATGACCCAGTTCTTAAATCATAAGAACAGGGATTACATGAAGTCTATCATTGATGGTCCAGTACAACCAGTAGTAGCAGTACCTGGACAGAATTCAACTGAAATATCACCTGAAAGTCCAGTTCGTTATGTCCCAAGGCCTTATCAATATTACAGCGAATGAGAGAAAGAATTGCATAAAATTGATGAAGAGGCCCTGATATATCTGACCATGGCTATCCCGAATGACATCTACAATCGTGTAGATAGTAGAAAGTTTGCAAAAGCCATGTGGGACGAATTGGAAAGGCAGTTCTAGGGTACTGAGAAGGCCATACAAGAAAAGTTGAACTAGAGCATTAACGCTTATGAAGGCTTTCATGCAAAGGAAGGAGAGACTCTTATGAATACGTATACTCGTCTCAATGTTATCCTAAAGGACTTGAGAAGGAATGGAATGAACAATATTCAGATGACAAAGGACATGGCACAGGAAGACGTGAATGATATCTTCACTACATTATCTCAACATGAGGATGAGGTAAAACAACTGATTGAAGAGAAGAAGAAAGTCAAAGACTCACTTGCTTTGTTATCTAAACGAAAGAAAGGATCAAGTTCAAGTCAAGTTCCTCATTAAAACACAAGTCAAGGAAATCCAGAGCTCTTCTAACAGAACTCACTGAATCAAGTTCTGATGATTCCTCTTTCTGAAGCTGAAGAACATTCTGATGAGGATATACAGAGGTTTGCTGATAATCTTGCTCTCATTACAAAGCAGTTTCAAAGAAGCTTTGGAAAGAAAAGATTCTCAAAGCCAAAGTATGAGGGATATAAGAAAGACAAGTACAATCCAAGTTTCGAGAAGAAGTTTGGAAAGAAAGATGAGAAAAGAGATGAGAAGAAAGAAGAGAAAAGATAGGAGAAAAGAGAAGGAAAGAAAAAATAAACTGAGCCAAAGTATGATAGGTGCTATAATTGTGGGAAACCTGGCCATTTCTCTAAGGAATGCAAGTTCAAGCTTACAAAGAACTCAGAGTATTACGCCAAGAAATCAATGATCGCCAAGAAGGTAGAAGATGGCAAAGAACTGATGGCCGAGGAGGAAAACTGGTTCTTCCAGAGTTCTGATGATGAAACAACTCACTTCACTCAGGTGTGCATGATGGGCAAAGTTAATGAAGAAACTGAATCATCTTCTGATCAATCTGAGTGTGATTCCGAGGTAAGTACTCAATAAAACTCTGAATTTGTACAATCTTTACTGGCTCAGATAAATTTTATGGAAAAAGAGTTTGAATGTTTGAAAGTCAAACTTAGTAATGAAAGACAAACAATGATGAATTTTAGTGATGAAAATGCATTATTGAAAGTTGTCGGTGACAAGAAAGAATCTGAAAAAGATGTTTTAAAAAAGGACAAAAATGTTTTAAAATAAAAAATAACTGAGCTTGAAAGAGATATTGTTAATTTAAATGCTGAAAAAGGTGATTTTAAGATCAAATTTGAATCTTGTTTTCATGAACGCAACGAGGCTTATTACAAAATTAAGCAACTGGAGGATTTATATCTGAAAAGGGGACAAACTAAGCAGACATTGAATCTTTTAACAAATAAACTCCAAGATGTACGTTTCTATAATGCAAAAACGGGTTTAGGTTTTGAGGAAAAAGATGTTTTCAAAAGAGCGCCAGAAAATTTGTATAACTTTGATAAACTGCACTCAACTCCTACGAAAAAACCGGATATTCATGATAATTTTATTACTTTTGTTAAAAGTGAAACTCTGAAGTCTAACATTTCATTGAAAGAAAAAGAGGTAATTGATGAAGATAAATCAAATTGTGTTGATTCCGTTTCAAATTTTAAATCTGTTGGTTTTTCATACAATGAATTGAACAATAGTTATAAAGCTAGAAAACCTGAATTTGTTGAATATCAATAATTGTTTTCTACTTATTCACCAACAGAATCAGCCAACGTTGAGACATATATTTCTGAAACTCAGTGTCAGTATGATGAGTCTGACTGAGAAACTGATGTTGAGAATCAAATTTCAATATCTGAATCAGTCATTTCAGAATCACAAAAAGAGACTAAGACTGATGAGTGTGCAAATATCATTAGTCAAAGCATTAAATCTGATTTTTCAAAGAATATGACTGAGGAGATTTTTACAAATATGATGAATGCTTCAGATCCTGTACCTATCATAGAGAAGTTGGAATCAAACTCTAAGCTGAATCAAACATCTAATTTTGAGAAACAAATCACAGATCTTCAAAAGATGATTGAAGAGTTAGAAGATGAGAACAATGATCTCAGATTCAAAGTTGACAAGTCTTCTGAAGAAAACAAAGAACTCTCTTTGAAAGATGATTTGTTTAAACAAAACTTAAAAGAGAAAAAGATGTTTGAGTCTCAGAACTGGAATGTTCATTCTAACCCAGAGTTTGACACCGACTGCAAATGTCTCATCACAGTCAATGCCCTCCTGTTGACAGTATTCCTTTGCGACCAATCTTGCTTTATTACAAAAAAGAATTCCATCCTCATCTTTCTTATTCTTGAAGACCCACTTCGTCCCAATGATAGATTTATCTTTATGGTGTGGGATTAGCCGCCAGATCTTGTTCCTCTCAAATTGGAGTAATTCATCTTGCATCACAAGCATCCAATCTAGATCTTGTAGTGCCTCTGAAACTTTCTTTGGATCAAGTGAACTAAAAAAACTAGAATGGAGACAGAAGTTTGTTGATGCAACACGGGTTTTAACACCACTATCGATGTCGCCTATGATATTATGTAAGTGGGGATTTCTTGTCCACCTTCTTGTGATTGGTAGGGGTTGAAGGTTTACTCGGTTGTTCTATTCATTGTATTCAGCAATTATCGCAGGTACAACTTAAGTTGTTTTAGGAACTTCTTCAACAGGTGATTCTGATTGTGGTACCTTTGGTAGGACGGAAGAAGTACTCGGGACTTCAACACCAGAATTTGTATCTGTAGGAACAGAACCACTTTTAGATTTACCAGAATTAGTAGGCGTTGTAGTACCTGAAGAAGTTGTTGTGACAGGTTCGATTAAACCTGGCAATCGTGTCGGGTCGGGTCAGGTTCCTGTCGGGATCAAAGTTAAACGGGTTGAGAGTGTCTAACCCTAACCCGACCCGTTTAATAAATGGGTCAGAAAATCTCAACCCTAACCCGACACAACCCGCCTAACCCGTTTAACATTTATAAAACTAAAAATTAAAAATCGAAAATTCACAAAATAGTACAAATCCAAAATTCAAATGAAAGTATTAGAAATCCAAATTTTATAGTTCAAACTTAAAATTTCTAACAAAATATAAAACATTAAAAATCCAAACCCAATTATATATATATATATAAACGCGTTACTCGGGTCATTTTCGAGTTGAAAATTTTGACCCTAACATTACCCGTTTAATTTTTGTGTCGTGTCATGTCAACCCGTTTATTTAAACGGGTTGAAATGTATTACCCAAACCCAATTATTTTGTGTCGAGTCAGTGTGTCGTGTCATTTTTTTCCAGGTCTAGGTTCGATGGTCCGGAAATATCTACAATTGTAGCAGGGACCTCTGAAGTTGATGCAGATACATTAGATTTGTTTCACAAATATCCATAAATGTATCAAAGAATAGCAAATCTAACTCAGACGTAGAAGTTTTAGAGTTAGAATTAGAAGACTTAGTCTCTTTTGAAACGGGCTCTACTCGATCTTGAATAAAATCCTTTTCCTTAAGTTTGAGTCCTAAACTGTTGTGCTCAGAAGTCGATGTTGAATGCTTATCAAAAGATACATTGATGCTCTCCATGACAGTCTTGGTGTGTTTTTTGTAAATACGATAGGCATCGGAAGTAAAGGAGTAACCAATAAAGTAGCATTCGTCCGCCTTTTTGTCAAACTTGCCAAGATTATCACGGTCGTTTAGGATGTAGCATCTGTAACCAAACACACGAAGAAACTTGAAGTTAGGTTTTTTATTAATAATCTCATACGTTGTCTTATTTAATCGTTTTGTAATAATCGTGCGATTCTGAGTAAAGCATGTTGTAGCAACAACTTCAGCCCACAAGTAAAGAGGTAGTTCTGAGTAATCCAACATTGTTCTCGCTGCTTTCACCAGAGTCCTATTTTTGCGCTCTACAACACCATTTTGTTGACGAGTATGAGCGGCATAGATAATATGAGATATACCTACTGACTGAAGATAGCTTTGTAGGGTCTCATTTTTAAACTCTGTACCATTGTCGCTTCGTAGCTTTTGGATCGGTAGTTGTAGCAAAACTTGTACTTTCTTAATGAAAGCAATGATTATCTCAGGTGCATCACACTTGGCTCTCAAGAATTCTAACCACATGTATTGCGAGTATTCATCAACCATAACTAGTATGTATTTCTTTCCACGTATTGACTGAATACACATAGGGCCGCAGAGATCCATATGAACCATTTCGAGTTGCGATTTACATAAGGACTCCAACTTTGCTTTGTGAAAACTTGTCTTCATTTTTCCCATCTCACACGCGGGACATAATGAGTCTTTCTCAAAACTCATCTTTGATAGACCTCCGACCGTTCCTTTGCTTGCTAACATTTTAATTGCTTTGAAGTTTTGATGAGAGATAGGTTTATGCCATATCCAACTCTCTTCCTTTGATGCTTTGGCAATCAGACAAACTGATCATGTAGTAGATAGAGTCGGAAAATTTTCTACATCTAAGTTCCCGTATCTCTCAGCCTTGAAAATCTCAGAACCATCAGGATCTTCTATGTGACAGTGCGTTATTGTAAACCTAACTTGGTAGAGGCTATCACATAATTGGCTTGTACTAAAAAGATTGTGATCCAGCCCTTCTACATATAGAACCTTCTGTATGGTTACAGTGCCATTTTTTAGCATCCTCTATCCTCTAACATACCCTTTAAGCTCAGAATTAGCAAAACCAGCGGTTCCTGCAGGATATTCTATGTGTAGTAGGTGCTTGAACCCTGTCATATGCCTTGAACATCTGGAATCAATAATCCACAAATGACAAGTCTGCAAAAGAACCAACTACTTAACTTTAGGTACCCATATTCAGATCGGTCCTTTAGTGTTAGCATTCTTTAATTTTTGAAAATTGTTGACCGTTACTTTAATACGCCATTCGTAACGGGGCTTCGGCAACCATTTCCAAACCATTTTAATATTTATATCTTAAAATTCCTTTTTCTTTGAAAACTTGTTTTGCCTAACTTGAAGATTTGAATCAGTTGTGTCGAGGCTTTGGAAAAATTTGTGGCACGAGAAAAGCTTTTGACTTTCTTTGGTTTAGGAATAGCGAAGTGAAATGAGAAAGAGTTGCTTCCACAGTGATTGCATATAATATTATTTTGAGCAAACGTCATAAATTTTGAACTGTCAAAAGACTTTCTTTTATTCGAACAAAAATGACATTTATTTCCTTCAGAACTATTACAAGCCACCGTACAATCACAATCAGTAACAATACTCTCTCCATTCAATACAGAAGTACATTTTTCAGAAACAATTTTAACATCCTTCTGTTTAGAAATATTATATATCCACTTTCCTTTCACCTTTCCTTTCACATCTGAAACACCAAAGGAAATTGAATTAGATGAATTATTGGAAGATGAGTTAATTTTCATAACACCAGAAGTTTCTTCTTTTCCAAACACACTCGGCTGTTTTTCAAAATTCTGAGAATAAACAACTGTTGGTTTGGCTAGAGTCACAAACTCCGGATTCGATCTGACATTCCATTTCTTGTCATCAAACTCCTTCTTATCTGATAAATTCTTTTAAACAAATCATTTTTTAACTCATTTATCTATTTACAAAGCTCTCGTTTTTCTTCTAAAGATTTATCCAATTTAAAACGAAGATCACAGTTTTCATCTTCAACTTCCTCGAGAGTCTTTTGTAAATTAGAAATTTGTTTTTAAAAATCAGAGGTTTGATTTGATTCGGAGTCGGACTCAAACTTTTTTAAAATGGGGTCAGGATCTGAAGAGTTCATCATTTGATCAAAAATTTCTTCAGACATTTTTTCAATGAACTTAGACATTGTATTGGATTCCGTGACAACAGATGACACTTCTATCTTTTCTCCCTTTGAGGACTCAGAAGTAGTAGATTCAAACATAACATTCTGATCACAAGTATCAGTATCTGACTCATACTCGTCATAATGACACTTGGTTTCAGGAATTATTTTATCATCATTGACTGATTCATCATATGTAATCGGTGTGGAAAATAATGATTCCAATTCTACGAATTCTAGCTTTCTGGTTTTGTAGCTAGTATTCAAATCATTGTATTGAAATCCCACATATTTAAAACTTGATGACTGTGAATCAGCACAACTATATTGGTCATCGTCTACAACCTCTTTACCTTTTTTGTGGAGTGTCAGATATTAAAGTATTGGCTTTAACGAATGTGTCACGTATGTCAGGAATCTTCTTCACATTTGGACCCATTTCAAAATTATATAAATTTTCTGGACCCCTTTTTAAAATATCAGTTTCAGACAAACCCAAACCCAATTTCGGATTGTAAAATCTTACATCTTTGAATTTGTTTGTCAGAAGAATCAAAGTTTGTTCAATATGTCCACGCTTTAAGTTTAAATCCTCCAGTTGTTTAATTTTACAATAAGCCTCGTTGCGTTCTTGAAAGCAAACTTCGAATTTAATTTTATACTCACCTTTTTCGGAATTCAAGTTCACCAAGTCCTTTTGGCGCTCAGTGATCTTGGTTGACAAATCAACTTCTTCTCTTTTTAAATCATTTTTCTCCTTTTCCTTATCCTCGATGACAACTTTCAATAATGCATTTTCGTGTCGAAAATTCATCATTGTTTGTCTTTCAAAGCTAAGTTTTTCTATAAGCACATTAAACTCTTTTTCCATGAACTGAATTTGAGAAATGAGAGATTGAACTACCTCAGAGTTTTTAGTTTGCCCGCTTACCTCAGAATCAACATCTGAATTATCAGCAACAGGTTGAGGCTCTTCCTCCATATTAGCCATCATACAAATCTAAGTGAAGTGAGCTTCCTCTTCATCCAAAGTCTCACAAAGACAATTCTCCTCTTCAGCCATTAGCACTTTGCCATCTTCCTGTTTCTTGACTAACATAGACTTCTTAGCATAATATTCCGAACTTTCTTGAACCGGCAATCTTTCGAGAAATATCCATGTTTTCCGCAGTTAAAACATCTTCCACTCTGGGGGTCTATTTTCTCTTCCTTCTTCTCTTCCTTTCTCTCCTCCTTCTTAACATATTCCTTCTCATACTTTGGCTTATACTTCTCAGTCTTTTTCTTCTTATACCCATCAAACTTTGGCTTTGAGTAGAACTTTTTCTTGCCAAAACGTTTGTTGAACTGCTTAGTGATCGAAGCAAAATTTTCTGCAAACTTCCATATGTCCTCATCAGAATCTAACTCTTTTTCCTCAACAAATGACTCAGAACTTGAACTCGATAACTCTGTCAAATAAGCCTTTGACATCTTTGGTTTGGACCTTGAATTGGAACTGGAACTTGAACTAGACTTCATAGCTTTCTCTTCAGCAAGGAGTGCTAAAGATTCTTTCACCATCTTTATCTCCTCACTTATCAACTTTATTTCATCCTCATGTTGAGCTAAAGTCACAAAAATTTCATTCAGGTCCTCTAAATCCATGTCCTTAGACAATTGCAAGTTGATTGCATAATACTTCCATTCCGATTTAGATTCTTAATAAACTTGTAGTTTATTTCTGACACTGACTTATTCATTCCATTCCTTCACAGATCATTTAATATGACATTGAATATGTTATGCGTGTCCACCAAGGATTCTCCTTCATTGGCGTTAAACCCCTCGTAGGTATTGATGCTTTTATTAAGCTTTGCCTTGATAAACCGGTCGATACCTTGCAACTGACGCTCGAGTTCATCCCACATCGCTTTAGCTGATTGATGACAATCCACACGATTGTAGACATCATTCAGGATGTCCATAGAGAAAAAGATAAGTGCTTCTTCGTCGAGATACTAATAGGGCTTCGGTACATATCTATCTAAAACCTCGGGAGATGTTTCAGTAGTTGGCTGACCAAGTACAGTTACAACTGGGCTTACCGGGCCTTCTATAAGGTTGTGTTTGGTACGCAGAACAGGATGGGAAAGAATAAAACAGAACAGGTTTGTCCCATGTTTGGTGTGACTTTAGGTGGAAAGAACGAGAACTAACTAGAACAAGGGTGGAACACGCTTGTTCACTCCTTACCCCCTGGAACAAACTAAAACAATGCTATTGTACCAATATACCCCTGTAAAATACATGCATTCTCTCTCAACCGCAAATCATCTTCTCCTTCAGATCGATTCAAGCCTCTTCACATATTGATGTTTTCGTCTTCCTCGATCAGATTATTGCTTCTAGTCGATTCCACAGATCGATTACACAGATCCTTGTCATCTTCCTCGTTGAGATCCTAACAATTCCACATATCCTTATTGCTTCTGGTCTACCTAACGATTTCACTTAGGTAAAATCGATTTCTCCGACTTGAAATCTTCCTCGTTCAGACTATTGCGTTGGGTCGATTCCACAGATATTTGTTCTCGTCTCCCTAACGATTATTGCTTCTGGTCGATTCCACAAATCAGTGCTTTGGTCGATTCCACAAATCATTGTTTCTGGTCAATTCCATAGATCGATTCCACAGGTCACATTGATTTCTCCAATTTCTCCTATATAAATCGATTTCTCCTACATTGTTTCTTCTAAAGGGATTTCAACCCAAATTACGTAATGTTATGTTTGATCGACAATTAGCATGACATTTTTTTCATAGATTGTTGTCTTTATTTGTTGTGGTCATAATTTTATAAGGTCATGGATGGAAAAAGCCATAGAAAGTGCAGGTTTTTTTTAGGTTTTAAGCTGCCATATGTATGATAAAACCATAGATTTAGAAGGGTCAGAATTTGATAAATCCATCGATTGAAAAGGCCATTGAATTGCAGGTTTTTTGGGTAATTTGTTAAGCCAAAATTTGATACCCATTCATTATTTTTCAATTGAAGTATTTGTAGTTTTGTTAACATTTTCCATTGGATTAAAAGGTACCTAAGTAATGATACTACATATGATTTATAAATTGTTCTTGTGATTTGTAACCAAATTATGTAAATTAGTTTTATGTAAAGTGTTGTTGTGATTCTTGTTAGTGAAGTAAATTAGTTTTATGTGATGTAATCTATGATTTGGTAAAAAAATACTAAACAACTCATCAGGGGTAAATTTGTCATTTGTCATGTCCTGTCCTTTCATGTGTTACCAAACGCTGGGCAGTTGTCCTGTTCTGTCTTGTCCTATTTGCGTACTAAACGCACCCTAATAGACTTCATGAGTTTCCAATTCTTATGATTGAGAAACTGAATTATTCTGCGTTTCCATTGTGGATACTCTCCGACAGGCAAAACGGGAGGTTTGGACTGAGAGCCCATACTGAGAAGATCTTTTGACATCTTTTAATTTTGTAAGAAAGTAGCTCGGAACGATCGTTAATCAAATAATCAGCAAAAAATCAACTTAGATATATTTTCAGAAAAATTCGAAAAATTTCTTAAGTACAGAATCCTCACACCACTGATATTCCTTCGCTTTTCGCAAAACAAATAACAAATTTTTCGCACACACACTAAGAATTCGCACGCTAAGGATGAGAATTCTTTAGTTTTCGCACATAGAGGGATGCATATTCTGACTTTTCGCACACTGAGAGATGTCAAATCTGGACTTATACTTTTCAAACTTTGAACATTTCGCAAGAAGGAATGATGCGAATTTCAGACTTAGCCAAATTCAACCCTCTCAACTTTACATATAGATGCGAAATTCTCCCTTAGAAAAAAAATTTCCTCTTCAAGATGCGAATTCTTCAAATTTCGCATGAAGTGAGATGCGAAAACCTACTTTTCGTATACTGAACCATGCGAATTTCAACTTTTCGTACGCTGAATCGTGCGAATTCGTCTCTTTTCATACAAAGCACGATGCGATAGCTTTCTCAGATTTCAAGATCCATGTGAAATGTTGCCAAGAACATGCGAAAAGTTTGGATCTTGCGAATTATGATGTTTTCGGCTCAAAAACACTGTGATCACCACAAAATCGAATCAAATCTGCAAATTAAGCTCTGAAACGTTGTGAATTTGATCACAATGATATCGATTACAAACCCTTAACACCAATTACATCAAGAAACAACAAAATCAACATGTTTGGATCAAAATACAGTGCGTAAACTTCTAAAACTAAAAAACTCACCATTTCAAAATTTTGACATTGACAAACTATGAATTTGTGATTACAATTCAAATGAAATGTGTTCTATAACTATGTACGCATACAATTCAACAAAAAAACAACACAAAATCATTAAATCTATCCAAACTCAGTCGACATGCGAGTTCTTCATTTTTGAACAGTCTGATTGATCTGAATTCATTTCTCATGCCAATTGATGTTCCAGATCCAAGCTACTCAAACACTCTCAAATATAGAAATCATTTTGTATTAGATCATGAATTGTGATTACAATGATTTCCTAGTTACAAGTGATACAAAGTGCCACAAGTCTCACGTAAATTTCTCTCTCTATACTATGTGTGTGTTCTTCAACTTGGGTTTTCTACCTTATGATTTACAAAGGACAAAAACCTATTTATATGGTCAACATAAGTGACCTTACAACACAAGACAATATGTCAAAGTCAAAAACTTTGACTTACAACAAACTTACAAACAAATAAAACTTTACACACTTGACAACTTTGACCCCTCTTTAATCTTGAATACAATATTCGACTCAACATCTATTCATACATCTCAGACATCTAGATGGCATTGCAGTCAAGGCAAGCAAAGATCAATCTTTTGAAGCCATGTCAGGAACTTGACAACATTGAAGATCTTCTATTGTATATGATCATAGAGCATCCACAATTTGGGATTGTGTACAAGAATGGATCAGGGAAGAAGCGTCTTCTGAGATTTAATGAGATAGATAAATATTATGATGGGAAACTAAAGATAATCAAGCTTCAATTGTCAAGTAAGATTAAGATTGATGATAAGGAAAAGGTAAAGATGAATCTCAAGGACAGAAATTTGATTGAGCATGTTTTGGAGCTAATTGAGAAAAGCCTTGATCTCAGAAATTCTTAGAGGAGGTTTGAATGCTTATTTGAGATGCGACCAAGATATGTTCCACACGAGCTTCTTGATTTACCTTACTAGTTCACTTTGGTACAAAGGGGGAGAATGTTAGTGTCATATTTGTATGTTGTATCAAAGTTGAAGGGTGTATTTTGTAACTTACTTTCTTAGTATAAATAATCTTAGCTTCTTCATTTCCTTGTAATAGTGTAATCTAGAGAGAATCTTGTGAGCTTAGACTTTGAGAGAGTTTTCATTTGCATATAATTCTTGTGACTATCAATACACATGTGATTTGGAACATCTTTGTTCGTGATTTGATTTATAAATCTTCTTTTTACACTAGCTTTGGGATTAAGAGTGCTCTACATAGCTAGGACCACTACGACTTCTTCAATAATAATTGGCAACACATGCACACTAGTAGTAGATGTGGCTTCCCAACTAGAAGTGGTGTGGGTAAGACCTATATTTTCTGTTTCTTTCTGAAGTCTTGTGTCATTCTCACCATTTTCTTTTCCGTCCTTTTCACTTAGGCTCACAATATTCTGATTTTCAACTCTAGATCCCTCATTCGTTCTTATATCTCCTGATATGTTAGATATAAGACTATCCAATTCCATGGCTTAATTGCCATGTGCAGATTCTTCGGTGGCAGACTCTTCTTCTATGTATGTCACACTGGGTAGAGAGCCTATGTGTGGTGGAATCAAATGTAGTATAGCATCATGTGTCCCATCATGGGCATCATCTGAATTATCCTGCAAGTCTATCTTTGTCAGAGTATCTGAAGATGCAGAGAATACTTCATCAGACTCAAATAGATCTTCATCAGCTTCATCAGCAGTATCAATCTCAAGATCAACATCAACAGAATCCTCATTGGCAGTAATAGCAGGATCAAAAAGGATAGCCCACCATCACCCCTCACATTTTCTCACGTCTCACCTTAATCAGGAACCCTTTGTTCCTGATCACGCTCAATTCTAGACTTTATACCCTTTCTCACAACTGAGGCATGGGTGGCACTAAAGGTAGGTGCTACCGATTCTTGCCGGACTGTCAGTGCATTTTCTCTCATATTACTAAATACACACTATGCCCGGTGATCTGCGTATGCCAAGAGGTCTTCTGGTATAGGCCTCACATAGGGAAAACCCATGGTAGATAGCTTTAGATACATCATAGTGTTTGTTGGGCCTTTAACTGCTGTCTCTCTCTTTGAGATCTCATCATACTCAGCCATCATACTCTGAGTAAAAATCTACAGAAACCTCTAGAAGGGCACAAATTTTCTTTCTTTTTTGGGTTTGGCATTATCTGATACAACTTCTATGAGTTCATTCCAGAGTAGAACTACATAGTCATAGTGTTTGTTGAAAGCATCACCATGAAAGATCCACACCACATATATGTTTCCCTTCTCCATTCCAGTATGCTTGCTGCTCAAGCACATGTTGATGATAGTAAACAGTGTGTACCATAACTGGGGTAGAAACTGCCTCCTGAAGTTGACAACTTTCTCTAACATATCTTTGCATCCCAAGGAGATAATATCTGCACATAGCTCATCCTTAGACACCATATCATCAAACTATTGTTTTCCTGGGAATGAATCTGCTTCTGGTAAATCCATAACTCTCCTCAATCTTCTTAGTGTGAGTTTAGTCTCAAAATGGTCCACTTGAGCTTTGAAATAGTTGGCATGCATTGGTGGTATGTGAGAGTCTTCCAAAATTGTTGTAGATAAATCATGGAAAGCTGCACAATCTTGTTGAGTGCTATGGATAATGGATGGCCTTTCAAGATCTCTAAAATGATAGAATAATCCAAATTTGTGTGATTTCAGGTATTGGTTTCTTGTAATGAGTTGGTCATCTGGGTTTGTGGCATTCACAAAGGTGTGGGGTTGTCATCATCAGAAGCATTGGCATCATGTTGTTGATGATGAGCCTTTTTAGTACCTGAAACACACCTTGTTAGCATAAAACTGAAATCCCCATTGAAAAAATTGATTTTGAAAACATTTGAAAGTTTTCAAAATTTTGCTAAGTGTTGGGCTCTTATCACGCACCACTTGAAGGGGTTATCGCACGATGCTAAGAGGTAAGGGTTGTCGTTCGATGCTCACGCGATAACCATAGGTTGTCGCGCAAGGCACGTGTGACAAGTTTAATTCTCTTAAACACGCAACAAGTTTGAAGATGAAGAACAATGTGTCACGCGATATGTATGAAGATTTGAACACTTAGATAAATTTTAAGCCCAAAATTTTTGGAAGTGATAAATCTTAGAAAAAGATTACATCATAGTGATCTCACAAAGTTTCTGAACAAGGATATCATATTCAAACACCCAAAAATTGTATAAAAATACTATTTTTGATATTGGATACGAAGGGTCAGTTTATAGTTCAAGTCCATATTCGATATAATCAACTTTGGTTTCGATTTCTTGGTGATTTAATGGTTCAAAGTCAAGATTAAGTCAATATTGTGATACCTTAGAACGAATAAGATATATGGAATCAAAAATCGGTCCAAAAAAGTTCGATTTATGAATATCTTAAACAGGAAGGAAACAAAGAAAACTCTTAGAACTCAAGGATATGAACAGTTGGTAAGTAAAATCTTCGACCCACGTTGTATATATGTTAGAACATATTTTATGTTCTTATTAGAAGTTTTATAAAGTAATCTATTTATGTATATTGGGCCTTGTATTGGGTTATGGGCTTTAATATACAAGGGACAAGGGAGTATAAATAGAAATCATGTAGTAGGGTTTTAGGTAATCTTGTAAGCCTATGAATTTGTGTTAATCAAAATCCTTCACAATGTACCCGCCTACTCTCTATTGTTCTTAGTGTAGATTTATTTTCTGCATAATAATCTACTGATTTCTACCCTTAATCTCTTGTTCATATCTAAATCAAACCAATCATGATCTCATTGGACCTCACCTTTGGTATCAAAGCTTAACAGAAATCAATTTTTCTGCACGATCGAGAGATTTGTTGGTTTTGATAAGAACAGTCTGTGAATTTCGATTTTTGTGATTGTTTGTGAAATTGATTATTATTTCTTATTTAATTGATTCAGTAGCTATTGTAAATCATTATAGAATCAGTTTCTTGTATCAATTTCATCCCAGAAATCAGATCTGTCGATTTCAGAGTTATTTTGTTCGAAATTTTTGTTTACTGTGGTTGAATCGTTTTTGGGCTTAGAGTCGAAATTAGACAAAGTATTCAACTACAAATGTGTTCATAAGGTGATTTCGAACATGTGGATAAATGTTCAACTCAAGAATCGAAGAATTGAAGGTTTGTTTGAAGAAAATCAGAAAATTCGTCCAGATCTACAGCATTCGCAGGATTTGTGAAGAATTCGCAGGTATTGAAGGTTTCACAGAGTAAAGAATTCGGAGAGAGAAGAATTCGCAGAACATTTTGGACACAAAAAAATTTACAAGTATGGAATTCGCAAGTGACTATATTGCGAAAGTCAAAGGATTTGCAGGTCACTTTGCACATGTTGTGTGCGAATTCTAAAGGAATTCGCATCCCACTAGTTGCTTAATGTCTAAGTTTCGCACATAGTATGTTGCGAAAAGTGGCTTCCAAATGATGAAAAATGTTGTAAGGTAAGAATTCACAGGTAAGGAAGTTGCGAATTCTGAAGGTTTCGTGAAGGTGATGTCTGCGAAAGGTCAAGGATTCGCTAACATGAGGCTTGTGAAAGTTGGGTATTCGCAATGCAAGCCTCTGCGAATTGTGCTTTCATTGCTATAAGGATCTGCGAATTTTGATTGTTTTGCGAAAGTTGGTGTTTATTTTGAGACTTCTGACTGTTCTGAACCCTATTTCATACAAGTTTGCCCTGTTCCTGAGCTTTATACGCGGAATGCATATGTGACAGCTGGTTGGTCACATATTCTTAGCAACTGGTCTATATTTCACGAGTGCTCATGATCTGCAAAGTTTTTCAGATTCTGGATTTAATGATTTGGTCTCTACTTGGATTGAGTTAGCTGCCTGAGCATCTACAATCATTAGTTTGGAAAGCTTCTTCAATTGTTAGACCGTTGAGAGCACTTTATCATTCTTTTGACTTGATCACTCAGTAGTGTGAGCGACTGCAATCACAGTTCTGCACTTTGGTTGTGCATCAGAATCCTGAGAGTTGATAATCATCTAGATGATTTGTGAAGAAAGGAGTTCCGGGTTTGATGACTCAATATTCTGGAAACCAGTCAGAAAATGAGTAACTTTCATCAGTTGTGGAACAATTGCTTGCCTTCTAACCCTTGCCTTGTAGTGTTGCTACCGGATGCTACCGCCCGTATGCTTATCAAATGAAGTTCTTAAGCTGAATTCTAAATTCAACTCATGGTTCACAGACAGATCAGATGTTATATACTGAAGATGCACTTGGGTGTCACTCCATAATCCATACATATCATTCTTGTGGGCGTTAAGGAATGTATTGGATTTACTAGAGGAAAAAGTTGTCTTGATGAGCACTCAGTCGAGGTTATTATCTACATCAAATATGATATTTCAGTTGATACTTCAAGGATAAGAGATACATTCTAGGGGGAGCTTAAGGATGCTTTGAAGTTTATGCAACACTAAATTTTATAAAGAAATCAAGGGGAGAGGATCTGAAGCCGGACCTGATCAGATAATGATTACTTTACAAAACTTAGGGGGGGAATGTTAGAACATATTTTATGTTCCTATTAGAAGTTTTATAAAGTAATCTATTTATGTATATTGGGCCTTGTATTGGGTTTTGGGATTTAATGTACAAGGGACAAGGGAGTATAAATAGAAATCATGTAGTAGGGTTTTAGGTAATCTTGTAAACCTATCCATTTGTGTGAATCAAAATCCTTCCCAATATAGCCGCCTACTCTCTATTGTTCTTAGTGTAGATTTATTTTCTGCATAATAATCTACTGATTTCTACCCTTAATCTCTTGTTCATCTCTAAATCAAACTAATCATAATCTCATTGGACCTCACCTTTGGTATCAAAGCTTAACAGAAATCAGTTTTTCTGCACGATCGAGAGATTTGTTGGTTTTGATAAGAACAGTCTGTGAATGTCGATTTTTGTGATTGTTTGTGAAATTGATTGTTATGTCTTATTTAATTGATTCAGTAGCTATTGTAAATCATTATAGAATCAGTTTCTTGAAGTTTAAGCATCATGCACTACATCTATTTTAGAAAATCGTTTTTAGTAAAGGAATTTACCTCAGAACCTGCATCAGAATCACCATCATCTTCAGATACATCTTCCTCAACATATTTACCCATCAAACACATATAAACATACTATCTTTCTCATCCTCTGAATATGTCAGATCAAGCCAATGGTCATCCTCCGCCATCAAAGCCTTGCCAGCTTCTTTCTGTTTTGCTAAAAGCATCTTATTCTTGTAATACTCAGAATTCCTGACAACCGGCTTCCTGCAATCCTTGGCAAACTGACAAGGTTCTCCATAGTTGTAGCACTTGACTAATTTATCTGTCTTTCTTTATTTATATTTCTTGACAAACTTTTTCTCATCACTTTTCTTCTATTCATACCTCTTACCTTCAAATCTTCTTTTACCTCCACTATGTATTTATGGTCATAACTTCATAACCCTGAAGAGTACTTCTGTCTGTTTGAATCAGGCTTTTTGAAGAACTTCTATTGGAAAACCCTGGTTATCAAAATCATGGCCTCCTCTAGGTTCTCTCCATCATCAGTCACTATCATTTATCTCATCCAAATCTGATTCACTGATCTCTATTTCTCTCCTTGAACTAACTGATGTGCCTCGTACAGAGTGCTTACCTTTTTTCTTGTCAACAACAAGTGCCAATGGATCTGCAACTCTCTTTTCAGACTTTTTCTTTTCATCCCTTATCTCTTCGACCTCTTCTTCATTCTGCCTAAGAGTTTCATACACTTCATGCAACTGAATCTCTCCTAGATCCTTATGATGTTTTATTTGTCTTGTAAATTTCTTCCACTCTGGCTGTAGCATGCTCAAGAACTTCACATTGTTCTCACTTAACTTTTCTTTATTTTTTTCTTACTGGTCTCATTAAACAAAGAAACAAAGCTATTATAGGTGTCTTCCAAGATTTCACTTTCTTTAGCTCTAAATTCTTGATAATTGTTGATATAGTTTGCAACTTTCATCTGATTGCCTACTTTGGATACCATCATCATCTTCTCTAACTGATCCCACATCATCTTGCCTGTGGCTTTGAAACAGATTATTTTGATGTAGATGTCATTTGGGATAGTCTGTAACAACAAAGACTTTGCTTGATGATCATCTTCATGTCTCATTGTAGGTCTTTCGATCTTTGTCATCAAGCCTGTATTCCTCATCATTAGACATAGCTGGAACAACAATATTAACTCTTTCCATCAGACCCTTTTCCAAAGACTCTTTAATGTTCTCACCATTGTCATGCCTCTCTAAGAAATCAAGAAACTTGTCACTCCGTTGTTCATATTCACCTTTGAACAAAATAGGTGGCTTTGTATCTGTTCCAATGGCTAAGGCATCTCGAAAAGTCATTTTGAATCACACTTGTTTAGATCTAGGATTATTGAAATTGAACTTGTCCTTTTCTGGAAGTCAATGAAAGTCAACTTTGTCACACACCAAAACTTGTCGCACACCAAATAAAATTTTGGCTAAATGTAGAACTTGTTGCACACTGAAGCACAATCCATGCGATAAGATTTCTTGTGGCGAAAAGAACCACGTGATAAGTTGATCTTGTCGCGCAAAGCACACACGACAATATGATCTTGTCGCGCAAAATCCATGCGATAAGTACTGTTCACTAAGCTTAGTGACGCGATAACTGGAGGTTGTCGCTCAAGTGTCGTGCGATAAGATTTACACTTAGGGTTGTTTGTTTTAAAAAAAAGCTCTTAATGCCTCTTAAGCCTGAATCGTTCAGACCTTTTAAGATTTAGATTGTTTGTTTTTTTCCAGTTTTCAGAACCTCTTAACTTTTAAATAAGTCTGAAATAAGAAGTGGTGACCTAACTTCTTAAAACGTCTTATCGCCACCTCAGTTCATATGCTTTTCTTTCTCTCAAGATGCCTCCGGATGTTACAGAAACATACAGTCTTGTTCATTCAGATTTCAGACTTCAACACCACCTCTTATTAATTAGAAGTAAAATATGACTTATGACCTCTTAAAAAACAAACGACGCCTTAGTCTCTCAGCCAACTTCACTGTACGATAAGTTTGAATATTTTGTCAAGCGAAAAAGATGAACATCATGCAGATTAAACGGGCGATAACTTTAAAGATACTCACAAGAATTTCAATTTTGCTCAAATATGATCCAAATATCTTGAAACTTTGAATGAAGGTGCGGATTAACAGCATGAACAACTTTAAAACTGTTTACTATATTAATAAATCACAAAATCCATCACTTTTAATCCAAAACAGTTATCATTTTGTCGAACTCAAAAATTCCAAAAATCACTTCATTTTCAATCTTTAAATGTTTCTTTCCCAATAAAATCAGTTCATATGAACTCCATAACCAATCTTAAATTAATTCAATCCAAAATTCGATCAAAAACAATTCAATTCAAGAAAATGCAAAAATTTTCTGTCAACTTCCAAAACTTTCTAAAACATGGCAGGAATCAAGATCAAAATCGTGTAATCCCCTGCTCTCATACCAATTGTGTATCTATAATTCAAGTGTAATTAATATGAAAATAACAATATCAAGATCTAGAGATGGATTTCCCAAAGGCACAAGTATTATATATTGAGAGTGTTTACAATACAAGTGAATGGGAATGATAAGCTCTTCTCTAGTTATTACATGTAAAATGAAAGACAAACAAGCTATTTATACCTACAAGGTATCAGCTTTATGTCTCATTGTAGTTCTTTGGATCTTTGTCCTCAAGCTTGTCTTCCTCATCATCAAACATACTTGGAACAACAATCTTAACTCTTTCCATCAGACCCTTTTCTGAAGACTCTTTAATGTTCTCACCATTGTCATGCCTCTCTAAGAAATCAAGAAACTTGTCTCTCCATTGTTCATATTCACCTTTGAACAAAACAGGTGGTTTTGCATCTGTTCCAATGGCAAAGGCAACTCAAAAAGTCATTTTGAATCATACTTGTTTAGATCTAGGATTACTGAAATTGAACTTGTCCTTTTCTTGAAGTCAATGAAAGTCAAACTTGTCATACACCAAAACTTGTCGCACACCAAATAAAATTTTGGTTGAATGTAGAACTTGTCGCACACTGAAGCACAATCCGTGCGATAAGATTTCTTGTGGTGCAAAGAACCACGTGATAAGCTGATCTTGTCGCGCCAAGCACACGCGACAAAATAATCTTGTCGCGCAAAAGCCATGCGATAAGTACTATTCACTGAACTTTGTCATGCGATAACTGGAGGTTGTCGCTCAAGTGTCGTGTGATAAGATTTACACTTAGGGGTTGTTTGTTTTAAAAAAAAAAACTTAATGCCTCTTAAGTTCGAATCGTTCATATCTTTTAAGATTTAGACTATTTGTATTTTTCCAGTTTTCAGAACCTCTTAACTCTTAAATAAGTCTGAAATAAGAAGTGGTGACCTAACTTCTTAAAACCTCTTATCGCCACCTCGGTTCGTATGTTTTTCTTTCTCTCAAGTTGCCTCCGGACGTTACAAAAATATACAGTCTTTCATTCATATTTCAAAACTCAGCACTACCTCTTATTAATTAGAAGTAAAATAAGACTTCAGACCTCTTAAACAACAAACGACACCCTGTCTCTCAACCAATTTCACCATATGATAAGTTTGAATGTTTTTGTCACGCGAAAAAGTTGAACATCATGCAGATTCAACGTGCGATAACTTTAAAGATACTCACAAGAATTTCAATTTTGCTCAAATATGATCCAAATATCTTGAAACTTTGAATGAAGGTGCGGATTAACAGCATGAACAACTTTAAAACTGTTTACTATATTAATAAATCACAAAATCCATCACTTTTAATCCAAAACAGTTATCATTTTGTCGAACTCAAAAATTCCAAAAATCTCTTCTTTTTCAATCTTTAAATGTTTCTTTCCCAATAAAATCAGTTCATATGAACTCCATAACCAATCTTAAATTAATTCAATCCAAAATTCGATCAAAAACAATTCAATTCACGAAAATGCAAAAATTTTCTGTCAACTTCCAAAACTTTCTAAAACATGGCAGGAATCAAGATCAAAATCGTGTAATCCCCTGCTCTCATACCAATTGTGTATCTATAATTCAAGTGTAATTAATATGAAAATAACAATATCAAGATCTAGAGATGCATTTCCCAAAGGCACAAGTATTATATATTGAGAGTGTTTACAATACAAGTGAATGGGAATGATAAGCTCTTCTCTAGTTATTACATGTAAAATGAAAGACAAACAAGCTATTTATACCTACAAGGTATCAGCTTTATGTCTCATTGTAGTTCTTTGGATCTTTTTTCCTCAAGCTTGTCTTCCTCATCATCAGACATACTTGGAACAACAATCTTAACTCTTTCCATCAGACCCTTTTCTGAAGACTCTTTAATGTTCTCACCATTGTCATGCCTCTCTAAGAAATCAAGAAACTTGTCTCTCCATTGTTCATATTCACCTTTGAACAAAACAGGTGGTTTTGCATCTGTTCCAATGGCAAAGGCATCTCAAAAAGTCATTTTGAATCATACTTGTTTAGATCTAGGATTACTGAAATTGAACTTGTCCTTTTCTTGAAGTCAATGAAAGTCAACCTTGTCATACACCAAAACTTGTCGCACACCAAATAAAATTTTGGTTGAATGTAGAACTTGTCGCACACTGAAGCACAATCCGTGCGATAAGATTTCTTGTGGTGCAAAGAACCACGTGATAAGTTGATCTTGTCGCGCCAAGCACACGCGACAAAATAATCTTGTCGCACAAAAGCCATGCGATAAGTACTATTCACTGAGCTTTGTCATGCGATAACTGGAGGTTGTCGCTCAAGTGTCGTGTGATAAGATTTACACTTAGGGGTTGTTTGTTTTAAAAAAAAAACTTAATGCCTCTTAAGTTTGAATCGTTCATATCTTTTAAGATTTAGACTATTTGTATTTTTCAAGTTTTCAGAACCTCTTAACTCTTAAATAAGTCTGAAATAAGAAGTGGTGACCTAACTTCTTAAAACCTCTTATCGCCACCTCGGTTCGTATGTTTTTCTTTCTCTCAAGATGCCTCCGGACGTTACAAAAATATACAGTCTTTCATTCAGATTTCAAAACTCAGCACTACCTCTTATTAATTAGAAGTAAAATAAGACTTCAGACCTCTTAAACAACAAACGACACCCTGTCTCTCAACCAATTTCACCATATGATAAGTTTGAATGTTTTTGTCACGCGAAAAAGTTGAACATCATGCAGATTCAACGTGCGATAACTTTAAAGATACTCACAAGAATTTCAATTTTGCTCAAATATGATCCAAATATCTTGAAACTTTGAATGAAGGTGCGGATTAACAGCATGAACAACTTTAAAACTGTTTACTATATTAATAAATCACAAAATCCATCACTTTTAATCCAAAACAGTTATCATTTTGTCGAACTCAAAAATTCCAAAAATCACTTCATTTTCAATCTTTAAATGTTTCTTTCCCAATAAAATCAGTTCATATGAACTCCATAACCAATCTTAAATTAATTCAATCCAAAATTCGATCAAAAACAATTCAATTCAAGAAAATGCAAAAAATTTCTGTCAACTTCCAAAACTTTCTAAAACATGGCAGGAATCAAGATCAAAATCGTGTAATCCCCTGCTCTCATACCAATTGTGTATCTATAATTCAAGTGTAATTAATATGAAAATAACAATATCAAGATCTAGAGATGCATTTCCCAAAGGCACAAGTATTATATATTGAGAGTGTTTACAATACAAGTGAATGGGAATGATAAGCTCTTCTCTAGTTATTACATGTAAAATGAAAGACAAACAAGCTATTTATACCTACAAGGTATCAACTTTATGTCTCATTGTAGTTCTTTGGATCTTTGTCCTCAAGCTTGTCTTCCTCATCATCAGACATACTTGGAACAACAATCTTAACTCTTTCCATCAGACCCTTTTCTGAAGACTCTTTAATGTTCTCACCATTGTCATGCCTCTCTAAGAAATCAGGAAACTTGTCTCTCCATTATTCATATTCACCTTTGAACAAAACAGGTGGTTTTGCATCTATTCCAATGGCTAAGGCATCTCAAAAAGTCATTTTGAATCATACTTGTTTAGATCTAGGATTACTGAAATTGAACTTGTCCTTTTCTTGAAGTCAATGAAAGTCAACCTTGTCATACACCAAAACTTGTCGCACACCAAATAAAATTTTGGTTGAATGTAGAACTTGTCGCACACTGAAGCACAATCCGTGCGATAAGATTTCTTGTGGTGCAAAGAACCACGTGATAAGCTGATCTTGTCGCGCCAAGCACACGCGACAAAATAATCTTGTCGCGCAAAAGCCATGCGATAAGTACTATTCACTGAGCTTTGTCATGCGATAACTGGAGGTTGTCGCTCAAGTGTCGTGTGATAAGATTTACACTTAGGGGTTGTTTGTTTTAAAAAAAAAAACTTAATGCCTCTTAAGTTTGAATCGTTCATATCTTTTAAGATTTAGACTGTTTGTATTTTTCCAGTTTTCAGAACCTCTTAACTCTTAAATAAGTCTGAAATAAGAAGTGGTGACCTAACTTATTAAAACCTCTTATCGCCACCTCGGTTCGTATGTTTTTCTCTCTCTCAAGATGCCTCCGGACGTTACAAAAATATACAGTCTTTCATTCAGATTTCAAAACTCAGCACTACCTCTTATTAATTAGAAGTAAAATAAGACTTCAGACCTCTTAAACAACAAACGACACCCTGTCTCTCAACCAATTTCACCATATGATAAGTTTGAATGTTTTTGTCACGCGAAAAAGTTGAACATCATGCAGATTCAACGTGCGATAACTTTGAAGATACTCACAAGAATGAAGGTGCGGATTAACAGCATGAACAACTTTGAATGAAGGTGCGGATAAACAACATGAACAACTTTAAAACTGTTTACTATACTAATAAATCACAAAATCCATCACTTTTAATCCAAAACCGTGATCATTTTGTCGAACTCAAAAATTCCAAAAATCACTTCATTTTCAATCTTTAAATGTTTCTTTCCCAATAAAATCTATTCATATGAACTCCATAACCAATCTTGAATGAATTCAATCCAAAACTCGATAAAAAACAATTCAATTCAAGAAAATCCAAAAAAATTCAGTCGACTTCCAAAACTTTCTAAAACATGGCAGGAATCAAGATCAAAATCGTGTAATCCCCTGCTCTGGTACCAATTGTGTGTCCACAGTTAAAGTGTAATCAATATGAAAATAACAAGATCAAGATCTAGAGATGGATTTCCCAAAGTCACAAGTATTATAGATTGAGAGTGTTTATAATACAAGTGAATGGGAATGATAAGCTCTTCTCTAGTTATTACATGTAAAATGAAAGACAAACAAGCTATTTATACCTACAAGGTATTTACAAACAAAACTCTTAAACTTTGATACAATTGGTAAATTAAGCCCTAACAAAATATGATGAATGTCACAAAATCTGTAATAAACAATATAGAATGATAATCTCAGAAAATAATTAAATGATCAACAAGTAAGAATCAACCTGACATAGATTGGATTGATTTGATTTTAGCAAATCAATCTGCTTTGATACCAATTGTTGGTTCCCAGATTCTACTTGTGATATATTCAAATACGAGTTATGAGCGAAAGCAATAAAGTTTACAAATATCATGATCATGCGCAGATAAATATAGAAGAGAAAACTGGAATATAAGCTATAAAACATATCATAAAGTTCAAATATATTTCCAGTATAATGCGAAGAACACCAAGAACATCGTAAGGTGTGTGAAATCTCATAAAATCTCTCTCACCACTATGCTAGTACAATTACAGTGTGTGTTAGTGGAATTGAAAATTCTCAATATTGTAAGCACTACAATCGTGTCCTATTTATAGTCGGCTCAGGAGGATCTTTTGTTCTATTGAATCCTGATGTGACACATGTAAAGTGTAAATTAACTTTTTTATAGCTAATGTGGCACAACTAGATAGGAGTTCCATACCTGGTTAATAGTCGCAATGCAGAACTTCAGAGTTGATCTTCAAAGGGAGTGTCTAGCTCTGTTGTCTTCTGGGGTACCTCTGATGTGGTCTCTGAGTTGAGATTGTCTCTAACGTCATCTTTTGTGCTTGTCTTGATCTATCTCTGAAGTCTTCTGACTTAGCATATTTTCAATACTTTTACAATAGAAATGCTTGGAGCTATCACTTATAAGCTTCGATCGATATCCGAATGTCATAATTCCTAATGCTAATCATTTCCGAATTGAAACGATTGAATTAAGTTTGCACAAATTCACCATTTTTATTGGTTACAGAGTAAAGATCGCTAGTTTGCTTCTCCATCTTGGCAATACTAGCCAACTATTGGAAAAACAGGTTGATGAGCTCAGCAAATGACTTGATCGACTTGGATCATAGGTTGATCAAACACCGAAGAGTTGCTCAAGTGAGTACCGCTCCAAAACGTTTGCACATGCATCCTTCTTGATAAGGTTGTGGAATCGACATAGTCCACATGAGCTGCTTATATTGGGCAACATGCTCATTTGGATCCATCACTCCCGAATACTTAGGAGTGAAAGCAGGGATATTATATTTCTTTGGAACGTCGACCAAGGCAATGGCGTAGACAAAAGGTAATGCCTGAAAACCTATTGGGGGTTCTACGTCGACAAGGACAACAACACCTAGCAACTTAGATAATAACGACAACATCTTCTTATTCTGGTCTTCCAACAACTTCAGGTGTCTAGAAACTGGATCATCCTGACTGAAACCACTAATCATTATTGGGATAGACATTATAGGAGGGATAACACACAATCCTTGAGTTGTAAGACCAACAGTTCC
This sequence comes from Arctium minus, assembly GCA_954870635.1. Classification (NCBI taxonomy): domain Eukaryota; kingdom Viridiplantae; phylum Streptophyta; class Magnoliopsida; order Asterales; family Asteraceae; genus Arctium; species Arctium minus. The sequence goes on along the minus strand of OX941080.1, from coordinate 76,210,321 downwards.
ATGAAGGTTATGTCTCAAAGATCACTCAATGTCATTTTTGGTAATGGGAATACTCGTGATCGGAAATGTTTTGGGTATAGGTAATATTGAAATAGGTAGCGATGGTATTGGTAGTGATGGCATGGGTAAAGAAGTGACGAATGTCGAGGGACCATGCATTGAAGAATCGCTTTGTGGGGGACGAGATAAAAATGTCATATGTTGCGTCGAATATTTTTCATCATGGGTTGCCTCAAAGGATTCCCCACATAAATAGGTTGACCCGTTGGATTCATTGGTGGATTGAGGTCTGGCTGACGCCCTAAGATTTCAATTGTACATTCCAGAATTATGATTCCTCAAATGAGAAATCTCTTGATTTGCCTTGCGATTGTGCTCGTTCATCATATTAATGTGATGTTGAGAAGCTTCCAGCTCCGCATGCATCTGAGCCATTGCATTATGGTTAGTTGTTTGTCCATCCATATTCATGTAAGAGGCAAAAACTTCACAAAAATAGTTAGGAGGACATGTATTTTCCGAAGAATTTCTCTAGCTGGAGCCCCACGGTGGGCGCCAAACTGTTAATGCCAAAAATTTCCCTCAAGTATAATTTAAAGTTAGTGTGGATATTTAACATATAAAGATGGTTTTCCTTGATAAACACATGACAATCACATAAAATAAATGAGATACAGAGATTTGATGACGCAGAAAACCCTTGTCGAGGGTAAAAATCACGGAAGACGGTGAAGGTCGTTAGTGCACTAGCGACGTCAAACAGGGTTCATCCTTTAGTAACAAGGGTCATAAGTACAAATATTACAATATGATTGCAAGCAAAAAAATCGTAACACTTTCTAAGATCTTCGAATGTATCGTACGAATCTTCGAGATAGTTGCCTTTGAATCTTTTGAGTATTGTTGTTGCAATTATGTTCAACTTCTTGTTTCCAATGTTTGTCGTTAAGTTTTGTTTATATAGATTTTATTTGTTATAAATGTGTCTTTCATGATCATTAGTTGTTGGTAACGGCCTCCGTCTTTAATGCTCTTTATTGTGATCTTTGATTATGTCCATTGGTCATTTTTGAGAGAAGACCTAAATTAAAGCAACACAAAACACAATTTTGTCGTGAGTTAGTAGTGATAAACATGTGTCATTAGGTATTAGAGATTGTCACTACTTATGGTCGATTAAGGGTACATGTGTCTTTGGTCATAAGTTGTATGTCGAGAATGACTTACAATTGTCATCAAAAGTGATGACTGATAGTCCAATGGTCCTTAGTCGATAAGTACTACGAGTGTATGAAGGGTAGTGTATTTTGCTTTTGTTTTGTTGTTAGTCTAGGTAAGGTTGTATATATATTTTGTTTGTTGCTTCTGTCTTGTAAGACAAGAAAGAAATACATAGATTTCACATTCCTTCCATAACATGGTATCAGAGCGTACGTTCGTTGTGCCCTAATTCTCAATCACCAAATCGATTCTTATGATCGATTTCATTCAACCGGTCCTTTAGATCGATTCAACAAATTATTTTATGTTGATCGATAGATTCAATCGGTCAATCAATCTTCTCCTTTATTTTCTTCGATCATACAAACTGATTCAACCAATCGATTTTGTTCTAATCGATTGATTCACAAACCAGTGCAATTGATTCAATTGTTTAACATCTCTTCCATTACTTGAGTTTTCTTCATCAAATTTCTTCATCGAGTCTGAATCTACCGCTCAGTCGTCTACTTCAAAGATATTGGCTGGCGATTATTACTCTGCCTGGAGCAGAACCATGTCAAGAGATAGTTTATTGATGGCTCAATGCTCAAACCTGACGGTAAAGATCCGGTAATATTGAATTTGTGGCTTCGGAACAATAATATAGTAATCTTATGGCTTATTAACTCAATTTCGAATAAAATCTCGAGTAGTATAATGTTTGTAGAATCTGCATACGAGATCTGGATCGACTTAATGGATCGTTTTCACCAGTCCAATGGACCTAGAATCTCTCAAATCATAAGATGTAGCAATCATTTGGCTAAAAATCAATAGTCAGTTAGTGTGTATTTTACAAGACTTAAATCTCTTTGGGAAGAGTTGTCACCTATACGACCTCACTATTCTTGCAACAAATGAGATTGTGAAGGTGTTTAAGAATAGAGAAACATTTTCAGTCTGAGCATGTGATAAATTTTTTGATGGGACTTCATGAGTCCTTTTCCCAGATTTATAGTTATGCTCTTCTTATGGATCCATTTCCTCCTATTAATCATGTGTTCTCATTGATTATTCAAGAGGAAAGGCAGAGAAACATTGTTCGTATAAATCAACCACATACTGGAGTTGGACAACAATCCATGGCATTCAATGCTAAATCTGATGTAAAGCGAAGTTCTTACAATATATCTTCTAGGTCTAATCAAAAGGATCAACCATACATACTGATTGTCGCATGTAGGGACATGTCAAGGAGAAGTGTTACAAGTTGCATGGGTATCCAATCATTTATAAAATCAAGCAGAGAGTGGACAACGACTTTATTGATGAAAGAAATGTTGAAGATTCTTCTTCTTTTGATAATCTTAACAATACAATCAAAGGTTTGACTTTTGTTCAATGTTAGCATCTTAGGGCTTCATTATCGAATCACATGGTTTCTACTAATATGGCGGGAGAAAACAATGAATCTTTTCCACAAACATCATCAAGTACATGTTTTTCTCTATGTATGTCTACTAAGTTCTTATCATCCAGGTCTTGGATCCTTGACTCTGGCGCATCTCGACACATCTATTCTGATTTCACTAAATTCGTTAATACTAAAAGTATTAAAAATTTATCAGTGACCTTGCCAAATAATGTTAGAATTCATGCTAATACGATGGGTGATATTCAGATTTACGAAAGCTTGGTGTTACATGATGTTCTTTTTGTTCATGACTTTCATGTGATATTGATTTCTATGGGTGCTATTTCTTCTAATAAAAGTTTGTTGGTACGTTTTGTTAGTGAATGCCTAAAAACCAATCATATGATGATTGTAACTGTTAGATCCCAATACAGACAACAAAAGAAGAACTCCATATAAAATAAGATATAAGATAGAAATGAAGAACATTATTCATCAAAATCACATCTCATATGCTTAGATTGAATAACAATGGAGGAGAAATTGGAAGAACATACCACACTAAACATGAAGACGACTCTCATAAGAATTAGTCAGTGTTTGTAAATTGTGTATTCTCTCCAAAAACCTAATGAGAAAATGAGCCATGGGCACCTTTATATACGGCCCATTTACAATGAAGAGGTTCAATCCCTTACAACTAATTATAAAGCCCAAAAATACAATTTCTTTATAAAACATTCAATTAAATTGGGGCTAATTTAAGCTAACAATCTCCCCCTAATATTTTATAAAGAAAGCATCATCATTTTGTCTCCCCATTGCTTTCTTTAGAAACTTTGGTGTGTCATTTTTCGAATCTTCAAAGCATCACAAGATCCACCTCAAATGTAGGTCCATCTTCTTCAAAGACTTGGACAAATTACCCCATTTTGTCCATCTTTCATGTCTCAACTTCACCGCTGTTTTTGACCACCAAGGAGCCTGATTGAGAGAAAACATAAAACATGGACATTAAACTCCAGCCTCTTAGGTTTCCAAAGAGCTTTGATTCATCCATTTGGATAAAAAAAAATGAGTAAGTTGTGCAAGTTTTCCCTCAGCTGCGCAAAACGGTCGTCAATACAGAAAATTTCACTCTTAAAATCCCGTTGAGTAAGCGTTCAGCACCGAGCCTTAAACTTGAATACTAGAGGAAGGAGTGACAATCAATGTATCACATATGTATCTTGAAACCATGAAGAACCGACGAGAGAACACCGTTCTTGAAAGCGGAAAGAGCACGAGTGAAATACGATGCTTTCGGCCCAGCAGCCTAATGCAGACTTTGAAATAGATTCTGGCATATCAGCTCACGGAATTTGAGAAAACTCAAAACATAAAAGTCATACATTTGTGTTTTATAAATCCAATGCAACTGGAATCAGGTAAATCAGAGCTTCAAGTAAAAAGTTGTACGCATGTTTTTGAAACCGCGCAATGTTGTCATAAAATCTGAAAAAATTGGGCTTTGGGCTCTTGGCTCATTATGCACAGAGGCTCTGCACAGCCTCACAGAGGCTCTGTGATCTGCTTCTGTATATCCACAGAGGTTCTGGAAGCCTTTGCATTTCTGTGGACAACCTCTGTAATTTTCAGACACCATTTCCATTAACAGTTGTTACTGCTCCATTGCAAATCTGTCCATAATCTGTTGCTTTTATTAAGAACTCAATCTGGACAGCCACAGAGGTTCTGTGATTTGTCACAGAGGCTCTGTGAACTGTGTCAGTGGCTCTACACAAACAGATTGATCTTTTTGCAGAGATCTCTTATGCACAACCTTTGTGCATTAACTTTTGTGTTCTGCTTCTGCGAAGTTCTGTGTATGGTTGCTTCTGATTATAGATAGCTTCATTGACCAACCTCTGGACTGGACATCAATTGATCACACGCAGAATCCAACTTCTTGATCAGCACCTGTCTGTCCATTTGTAAAGAATAGCAGCATTCGAGTTGCTCTATCCATAACAAAAAAATTGCAGCTCATGCAGATTCTCGAACACAACAGATGATTGTAACTCTGGTAGTTACTTTGAACACATTAAGCATGTCAGGATCGAATTCTTAACAAGAATTAATACTCAGAAACTAATATCAAAGAAGTTGCGGAAAAACACTTTGATATTTAATAAAACAGTAATCAAACACAGTATATAATGATCAAACAGTAAACTTGTATTGAATGCTTAAAGCTACAAGATTACACACTCAACCTCAATATTGATGAACAGGCTCACCAATACGAATTCTACTTCTCTAGAATTAGGATCTAAGCCTTGAGGTTGATTTTTCTCTTGAAAAACAATTATCAAAAAGTTCTTTCTATCTATTCTAAACATTCTATACATATACTGATAAAAAGATAATTACAAAGAATAAACAAATCTTCAGTATATCTTCCATGTATATCTTCTAAGTATATCTTCAGTATATCCAGCTGTAGTACTTTCCATCCGGATCTCTTTAGCAGCACTAATAATGCTCAGCAGCATTAACTTCATCTAGCAGCATTAACTGCAAGCAGTACTAACCACTAGCAATACTAACTAGCTAAGCAGTACTAACTTTGTTCAAGCAGTACTAACTTTGACTAGCAGTATTAATTCTACTAGCAGTAGTAACACTTCAGCAGTATTAATCTTCAACTTGTTCTGGCAGTAGTAACTACATTTGTACTAGCAGTAGTAACTACACTTAGTAGAATCTTCAGTTCCCAACAATCTCCCCCTAACTTGACTTTTAGAAGAGAAGTCAAGTTCTTCAGATATTCTTCCAGATGCTCCTTTTGATGCTCCCAAAACTTCCAAGATCATGCTGCTAAGTCTGGATTCAGTCCCAAACTCTGATTGATTATCCTCTGAATTAGATACTTGGCCATTTCTGAATTTGGTGCACAACCCAACTTCTTCTTTAGCATTGCATGAACCTTCAGTCTGGTGTGATTATATACTCTATCCACTAGGAAGTATTCTGTGTGATTTCTATCCAAAGTCACTGCATATACTCCACTAGTTTCATATAGAGTCCAACTTGTGACTTCTTTAAACACACTCTTGATGACCTGGTCCACTTCTTCAGGTTTGAACATCATGCATAGATACTCCATCACCAGTTTTGTAAGAGAAATTCTTGGAGTATTCAGATGGTCTGCATACAACTTAATTCCTATGTCAAACATCTCTTCTATATCAGATCTAGAGCATGTTCTGACAATCTTGACCCAAGTATTGAATACTTCATACTTATCACCCTTCCTCTTGAGTCTGATGTAATCTTTTCCATCCATTGTCAGTACATCCCAGTGAATGATCTCTGGTGGCTTAACTCCAACATGTTCTGCAGAAATTGGTTCAGGCACTTTGTCCATCACTACCATATATAAGCTTACATCATCTTTGATTGACGACCCTTGCTGGCTTGATGACTCAGGTGCCACTTCTTCTTCAGCAACATTTTGTTCCTCTTCTACTCTAGACTTCTTATCTTTCTTTCTTTTGGCCATCATCTTGGTTCTTTTCAAAATCTTTTGAACCTGTACTAGAGTAGCTTCCTTCTTCTTTTCTTCCTTTTCCCTTGCCATTTCTTTGATAGGAGTTCCCTCTTCACTTTCATGGAATGGTTGATTCATATCTATATCATTACTCTCCTTGGCCTTCTTTTCAAACTCTACTCTTTTCTTTTCATTGCTCTTCAGATTCCCCATTTCCTTTTCATAGAGCTCTCTGATTTGATCAAAACTCATCTTCACAAACATTTCTTTCTTTACCCCAATTGCACTCCTCAAGAAAGTTATCATTTTGTTTCTTTCCTGAGTGGCAAGGTAAGTTTGTGAAGGTCTTCTTTTCTTTGCACTTGTATTAGCCATCATAGCCTTTCTCAGACTTATAGCCCTTTGTTTAGCCTTTTCAGTTTCAAGCCCCTTTTGATAGGCTTTATTTAGCTCAGCAGCTAAAGCCTTTGCCATTTCCCTGTCCTTCTCCACCTGAGCTCTTTCTTCTTTTTCCATCTCCTTCTGCATTTTCCTTGCTAAAGCTTCATCTGATTCAACCAACCTTTGCTTCTTGATTGGTTGATCAGATTCCACTAGCTTTGCCTTACCTTTATCTTTACCCATCTCCTTCTCAATGCTAGAGTTCTTTGCTGCATCACCTCTTTCTTTTATGACAACTCCTTTGGCCTTTGAGGTGACCTTGGGAGTATCATGTTTTGCTTTGATGAGTGTTTCTGCAACCTCAAGCTCTGTAAGGACCTCTTTTACTTGTTCTGCTGCTTCTTTCATCTCAGCAGTATTAACCATTTCTGCTGCTTTACTTGAACTGGCAGTATTAATGGTTTCTGCTGCTGGCTCTGTTTCTGCTGCTTGCTCATTTTCCCCTTCAACATTATGTTTTTCCTTTTGCTCCCCCTTAGCTTTGGCATCAGCTTCTGACTCCCCCTTTTTGGGAGCATCAGTCACTGGTTCCCTCCTTCTGAGCACAAATTGTTTCTTCTTCTTTGGCAGAATCAGTTTCCTTACCATTTGCTTCAACTTGATGATTTGTTCTTGTTGTGACAGTACAATGAGTTTTAGCTCTTCTATATCTTTGCCCTGTTTGAGTACATCCATGTTGATGTTGCCCATTGCCTCCATCAATTCATCATAGTTATATCTGTCCTCACCTTCTCCAGGAGTGTTACCCCCTATTGAAGGATCATTGGATCTTTTAGTAGTGGAAGTCTTCTGCCTAGCAGAAGCACTATCCACCCCTGTGGTTTCTTGGCACCAGGGACCTTCAAATGATTGCTCATTCAAAGTTGCCATGGGGGAGGTCTTATTGATGTTACCACTTTCCTCCTCTGTGTTAGCAGGAGTAGTGGCAGCCTCATCACCCATATGCTCTACCTCCTCCTCAGAGAGCACCTCCTTTGGGTTGGGAGACACCCTTGTGGTTTCCCTTTGGATATTCTCTAGGGGAGAATTCTCCCTTAGAGGGCTTAAAGGCTGTGTGGGTGATGGTACAAGAAGGGAAGGAGCCTTCTTTACCTGTTTTCTTTGATAAGTTTGGGTAATTGGAGAGGTTGGTTTTGTAAGAATGGACTGGGGAATTGTTTTTGAGTGAGAAGGTTGGGCTTGGCTAGCAGTGGGATGGTCTAATGAGGGCCTTGACCCTGCTGCCATACCTTCAGTGTTTTGGGACACCACCATCATTGTAGAGAACAATGGGGTGTCAACTCCTTCCGAGTCCCCAGCAGATCTTCTCATATTTGAGAAAACCTTGCCTTTTGGGGGTTTAGGTACATATACCCCAACAGGTTGAGGTATATCCGTCAATTCATGGTTAATTACTTCCTGAACAAATCTGGGATACATAAAGAAACTCTTTTTGTTTCCCATATTTGATACAAGATCACTGAAAATCATCTTTGAGAAATTGTACCTTCTGGATGTAGCCAAGCATACCAAAGCATATGCAATTGGACTGCTGAACTCACTCCATCCAGTGGTCTTTTTGGAGATGCAATGCATCAGGGTATGAACAAGAAAACGCCATTGGGGTGAAAACTTTGCTTTTGAGAATTTGAAAACACCCAATGGGCCTCCATACCCCATTCTAGTAAGATTAGAAAACAGTTCATCATTAGAGATAGACATTATACCAGAGGCATCGTCTAGACGTAGACTGATGCGAATGACTTCTTCAGTAACTGTAAGTGAGTGATCACAGATTCTTGTCTTGATCATTTGCACACCATTTTCCACAACAATGGTTGCATTAGCCCAGAACTGCCTTTGGTGCTCAATGTAGATTGTAGGTGATACAGTAAGAGCATGAGCAATGTGACTTGACTTGAGGAAATCCACAATCTGATGAAATCCTGAAGCTTGCTTTGGCTTTTGTAGCATCGCAATCTCGTTGTGCTCGTCGATGAATGTCATGGATGCCATTGATCTTAGTGAAAACTTGCCTGAAAACTTCGAACTTGAGAGAGAAAAGGTTTTGAGCGCAAGAGAACAGTATGCAAAGAGTCGTTATGAACTTTTAGGCGGGCAAAAAGTATTTATAGTATTCGGAATATAAGCAGTATTAACCTAGAGCAGTATTAACCACGAGCAGTATTAACTGAACTAGCAGTATTAACTACTAGCAGTATTAACTAACTAGCAGTATTAACCGCGAGCAGTATTAACTAACTAGCAGTATTAACCGCGAGCAGTATTAACCACGAGCAGTATTAACTGAACTAGCAGTATTAACTACTAGCAGTATTAACTAACTAGCAGTATTAACCGCGAGCAGTATTAACTAACTAGCAGTATTAACCGCGAGCAGTATTAACCACGAGCAGTATTAACTGAACTAGCAGTATTAACTACTAGCAGTATTAACTAACTAGCAGTATTAACCGCGAGCAGTATTAACTAACTTACTCCTTCTAGACTTGCTAAATACTGAGTACTGCTATGCATATCCTGAAAAGAAGATTAGTAACACCAAGAATAAAAATATACAGGTATAAAATCACTTTTTGAGAAGAAGATTATTCAGAGTTTATCATTCCCACACTTGTTACCAAGAAAGTGAATCTACCCACATCAAAAGCTTTAGTGAATAGATCAGCAAACTGATTATCAGTGTGAACTTTGACAACTTGAATAAGTTTCTTTTCATTACAATCTCTTATAAAGTGATACCTGATTTCAATGTGCTTTGTCTTTGAGTGCTTGACTGGATTATTTATAATGCTAATAGCACTGCTGTTGTCAATAAAGATTGGAGTATGTAGAAAGGTTACCCCATAATCCAGCATTTGATTCTGAATCCATAAGACTTGAGAACAGCAACTTGCAGCTGCTATGTACTATGCCTCTGTTGTAGATGTGGATACGGTGGTTTGTTTCTTGCACTGCCATGAGACTAGTCTAGCACCCAAAAACTGACATCCTCCAGAAGTAGATTTTCTGTCCAAGTTTGCCCCACCTAGATCACTGTCTGAGTATGCTATTAGGTCAAAAGGTGAGTTATGAGGATACCAAAGTCCCAATCTGGGTTGCCCTTTGAGATATCTGAATATCCTCTTAACAGCTTGAAAGTGAGATTGCTTTGGCCTAACTTGAAATCTTGCACAAACACAGACTGGAAACATAATATCTGGCCTTGATGCTGTGAGATACATGAGAGAGCCAATCATGGATCTATAAAGATGCACATCCATATCCTCCCCCTCAAGATCTGCTGTGATCTGCTTGTGTCTTTCCATAGGTGTGCTGGCAGGTTTTGATTCTGAGAAACCAAACTTGGTTAGAATATCTTGCACATACTTGGATTGACATATAAAAATGCCATCTGACTTCTGTTGAACTTGGAGTCCAAGGAAGAAAGTAAGTTCCCCCATGGAACTCATTTTGAACCTTTGATGCATTAAATCCTCAAACTCCTTGCACATATTGTTTCTTGTAGAACCAAAAATAATGTCATCAACATATATTTGGACCAGCAAGATATCCTTCTTCTTTCTTTTGATAAATAGAGTCTTATCAATGACTCCTCTTTCAAAGTCATTTTCCAAGAGATAGGATGACAGGGTGTCATACCATGCTCTTGGGGCTTGATGTAGTCCATAGAGTGCTTTCTTTAATTTGTATACTCTGTCTGGATAGCTTGGGTTTTCAAACCCTGGTGGTTGACAGACATATACTTCTTCTTCAATTGACCCATAGAGAAAAGCACTTTTTACATCCATTTGGTAGACTTTGAAGTTCATGTAAGAAGCATAGGCTAGGAATAGTCTGATTGCTTCTATCCTAGCTACAGGTGCAAAAACTTCTTCATAATCTATGCCCTCTTCTTGAGTGTAGCCTTGAGCTACCAGCCTTGCTTTGTTTCTTATAACAATACCTCTTTCATCTCTCTTGTTTCTGAAGATCCATTTTGTGCCAATTGCTCTGTGACCTTTAGGAAGGTCTACTAGATCCCACACATCTTGTAGCTTGAACTGTAACAATTTTTCTTGCATTGCTTCTATCCAGCTAGATTCTTTCATAGCATCATGTGCCTTTTTCGGCTCAAGCTGGGATAGAAAACATGAGAGCACTGTATGCTGTTGATCTTGCATTTCCTGAAGCCTGCTTTGATGTCTAGTCATCATGGGAGAAGAGACATCACCTATTATCAACTGTGGAGGATGATTCTTTTGAACTCTTGTGTTATGACTAGGTTCTACATTCAGTCCAGCCTCTAGATTAGAGTCATGCAATTCAACTGAAGTGTCTTCAGATGTCACTTCTGATTCTTGAGTCTCCTCATCTCTAGTGTCTTCTTCACTCTAACTTGGTTCAGTAAATGATTCCTTTTCACAGTCTTCATTTACTGTGGGTATGGGAAAAATCACAGATTTAGATATACTTTCTTGAACTTGTGTGATCTCTGATTCTCCACCATCTGTTCCTGTATACTCATTACTGATACCAAAAGAGTTAGTTAATGAATCAATGTCAAATAGCCATTGAGGTCCAGTCCCAACAGGATTTGGTGTGTTCTCATTGCATTTGACATTGTCACTTTCTTCAATTATTCTAGAAGAAGAGTTAAAAACTCTGTAGGCCTTACTCTGAGATGAATATCCAACAAGAAATCCATCATCTGCTTTGCTATCAAACTTACCTAAGTGAGATTTGGTATTTAGAATTGTACAAGGACACCCAAAAGATTTGAAGAAACCAATAAAAGGTTTTCTTTGATTTAAAAGCTCATATGGGGTCTTGTTCTTTTGCTTGACCACTAGAACTCTGTTTTGGACATAACAAGCAGTATTAACTGCTTCAGCCCAGAATGTAATTGGCAATTTTGAATCAGCCAACAGAGATCTAGCAGCCTCTATTAGTGTCCTATTTCTCCTTTCAGCAACACCATTCTGTTGAGGAGTTCTAGGAGCACTATATTGTCTCTCAATACCTTTTCCTTCACAAAAAGTGTTTAAATCATGATTTTTAAATTCAGTTCCATTATCTGATCTAATGACTTTTACTCTTTGATTAGTTTGGTTTTCAATTCTTAGAATAAAGGATTTGATAAGATCACTTGTTTCATCCTTAGTCCTTAGAAAATATACCCAAGTAAACCTGGAGTAATTATCAACAATAACCAAGCAGTAAGATTTCTTGCCTATACTCATAACATTTGTAGGACCAAACAGATCCATATGCAATAACTGGAGACAAGAAGAAACATAATTTAACTCTTTGGTCTTATGAGAAGTTTTGTGTTGTTTGCCTTTGAGACAAGCAACACAATGATCATCACATGAAAAGACTTTTGAAGGTAAACCTCTTACAAGGTTATTTTTAACAAGATTGTTCATAGTCTTGTAATTCATGTGACACATCCTTCTGTGCCAAAGGGAGGATTCATCTATAGAAGCTTTTGAAACAAGACAATTTAAAGATGAATCACTATCAACATTGTCCAAATCAAGACAGTAAACATTGTCCTTCCTTGGAGTTCTAAGTAGTATCATGCTTTCATCAACTACCTTGAATCCTGGAGCAAGAATCATACACTCAGTATTAGTAAATAATATACTATGTTGTTTGTCACAAACCTGTGATACACTTAACAGGTTGTACTTTAATTGATCAACATAGTAGACATCCTCAAATGTCATCTTACCTTTGGTGACATTACCTTTTCCACTTATCTTACCACCAGTAAGATTGTCTCCAAATGCAACATGTCCTCCATTAATTTGCTTGAAATCCTGAAGGCATGACATGTTGCCAGTCATGTGCCTAGAGCAACCACTATCAACATGCCATATGCTCTTTCCCTTGAGCTGTTGGTTGCCCTGCACATTAAATAAATCAATTAGTATGATTGGGGACCCAAGCCAAAGTGATCTTGGGTCTTCCTTTCTCATCAAAGTATTTACATTCCTTTTTAATGAGGTTTTTAAACTCAGAGCACTCTTTATTAGAGTACTTTGTCAATATGATTGGCTTAGCAGAATCAACACTGGAAGCAGTACTAACCTTAGAAGTACTAACAGAGTTAGCAGTACTAACAGGTGTAGCAGTACTAACAGGTTTAGCAGTACTAACCTTGTTAGCAGCATTAACATTGTTAGCAGTAGTATTACTTCTAGCAGCACTATCATTGTCAGCAGCACTATTTGTGGTAGCAGTACTAACAGTTTTAGTGCTTTTAGGAATCCACATATTGACACTTTCTTTAACAGAATACTTTTTCTTCATGTGGCTTTTAGTTTTAACAGTTTTCTTAGCCACATGGTTCTTTTCAATTTTCTTATAACCAAAGGGTTTTTGCATGGATCTTTGGAGATTCATTCTTTGGTTCATAGGATTGAAATAACAGAATTTTGCAAGATGATTCAATTTGCCACAGATAAAGCAAGGTTTTGGTCTATTGATTTTACTCAGATCAACCCCTTGTTTATGTGCCCATTGATTATTCCAGTTTCTTTGATTTCCCCTCTTTTTGTCCTGTTTTTGGGGTTCATTCTTCTTACAAGTACACTGTTTGCAAGGACCTGGATTCACAACTGTGGTCTGTTTATAATGGACCTTACCAGACTTTTCCTCTGTCTTCTCTATGTTCTTGGATTTGATCCAAGCCCTTCCACAATCCTCATTGGTGATAATGTTGTTTTCTATAGAAGTCTCACCACTCACCTTGTTCTTCTTACTCTTGCCAACCTCATTCTCAGTCTTATCCTCAACAATTACCTCATCTAAGGGATCTATTTCAGTGGCTCCCTCAGGCAAGTCCTTCCTATCTTTGGTGTCTAACAGGTCTGAAGTAGGAGGAATGTAATTGTTGTTATATGGTGGAGGTGTAGCATTATACCCAATTCCTCTTCTTAATTTATCATGAATCTGATTTTGCAGTAAGGAGTCCATTGCTTTAGAAGCATTGGAAAACTTTTCTACATCAAGCTTAACCTTGGTTAACTCCTCTTTCAGTTTTTCACTCTCCTCTTTAGATTTGGTCAGTTTAAGTTCTAAATCCTTTTTCTCCCACTGCCAGTAATTAGTGTCATATGAGTGTTGTAGTTCATTGGCTTGAAAACCTTTGATTTGATCTTCAAATCTCTCTACTATCCTCACATAGTCTTTTATATCCTTTTCTAGTCTCTTCAGGTCATCACTCATCTTCTGATTGTGATCCCTGTACCTTTTAACAGTGTCTATGCAAGTTTTAGAGCAGAGATTAGAACTTACCTCAGATGGGAGATCAGATACTTTAGCCATAAGAGCTTGATTCTGAATAGCTTCTTCTGCTTGATCACTCCAATCAAACCCCATTCCTTGTTGAGAAACAAGGGCTTGAGCAGAGTTTCTATTGTTATTGAAGCTTCCAGATTGAGCTTGTTGATGGTTGTTGTTGTGAGACATTCCACTTCTGCATTCTCTAGCAAAGTGTCCCTTAAGATGACATTTGTAGCATTCTACCTTTGATTTATCAAACCCTGCTCCATCTTCTCTTCTTTGTGAGAAGTTATTTCTTCCAGTCCTCTTTATAAACTTCTTAACCCTCATGGAGAGCATGGCCATCTGCCATTTAATATCCATCTCTTCCAGATCATCAGGATGAAGTTGTTCTAAGTCATCATTGATCAAAGAAGAATTTCCATGATTAGAAAGAAGAGCTTCAAATACATAATCAGTGCCTTTATCTAGATTTGATCCATTAGCAGCATTAACTGATTCAGAGTTGGCAGTAGAATCAATTGATGCTGATAGGAGTGCAGCATTATGAACATATCCAGAAGGCTTCTTCTTTGCCTCCACCTCAACTTCAAATACTCTAAGATCATTGTACAGATCATCAAGTTCTTTGTCTTCCAACTGATCATTCTGTCTGAATGACACAGTGTACATGGTCCATTCATCTCCAAGGGACCTTAAGAACTTTCTGTTCACATCATCTTGATCAATCTGTACTCCCATAGTAGCTAGTTCACCAATTAGTTTATTAAACCTGTCAAAAGTTTGAGTCATGGACTCATTCTTAGTTGAGATGAAGTTTTCATACTGTTGTTTTAAGATTGCCTTTTGATTTCTCTTGGTACTTTTAGTACCTGAGAATCTCTTCTCTAGAGCATTCCAGAGCATCTGTGCATCAGTACAATTGCAGAATTGGTGTTGATACTCATTTGGAATGGCCAAGAGCAGTGTGCTCAAGGCTTTCATCTCTGTCTGTCTTGATTTCCTGTCTGTATCTGTGTTTGGAGGAGTTCTTTTGCCATCTTCACCAATCTTTCCTCCATCAGATGGGTCATTCTCAATGATGTCCCACATAGAGTAATCTGTGAGGAGAATATATTGCTTGATTCTGATTTTCCACATGTCAAATTCATTGGATCTGAGCATTGGAACTTTTGAGACCAAAGTACTGCTTGATTCTGTAAGATTTTCCATGATGAATAACTGTTTCTGAGAGAATTTAGCTCTGATACCACTTGTCAGGATCGAATTCTTAACAAGAATTAATACTCAGAAACTAATATCAAAGAAGTTGCGGAAAAACACTTTGATATTTAATAAAACAGTAATCAAACACAGTATATAATGATCAAACAGTAAACTTGTATTGAATGCTTAAAGCTACAAGATTACACACTCAACCTCAATATTGATGAACAGGCTCACCAATACGAATTCTACTTCTCTAGAATTAGGATCTAAGCCTTGAGGTTGATTTTTCTCTTGAAAAACAATTATCAAAAAGTTCTTTCTATCTATTCTAAACATTCTATACATATACTGATAAAAAGATAATTACAAAGAATAAACAAATCTTCAGTATATCTTCCATGTATATCTTCTAAGTATATCTTCAGTATATCCAGCTGTAGTACTTTCCATCCGGATCTCTTTAGCAGCACTAATAATGCTCAGCAGCATTAACTTCATCTAGCAGCATTAACTGCAAGCAGTACTAACCACTAGCAGTACTAACTAGCTAAGCAGTACTAACTTTGTTCAAGCAGTACTAACTTTGACTAGCAGTATTAATTCTACTAGCAGTAGTAACACTTCAGCAGTATTAATCTTCAACTTGTTCTGGCAGTAGTAACTACATTTGTACTAGCAGTAGTAACTACACTTAGTAGAATCTTCAGTTCCCAACAAAGCACAACTGTGTAACTCTCGAATCATCATGAGGGAAACTCT
The DNA here is from genome assembly GCA_954870635.1 of Arctium minus. Lineage (NCBI taxonomy): Eukaryota > Viridiplantae > Streptophyta > Magnoliopsida > Asterales > Asteraceae > Arctium > Arctium minus. Next base: position 76,194,491 of record OX941080.1, on the reverse strand, counting down.
AAAGTCATTGAGTCACAATCACATTAACAGATCTGCCCTATTCGAATATCATCAAGATGCCAATTCTGTATCAACAGGACTATCCAAGCTCTGCATAAGTTTATGGAGTTTGAACACAACAACTAAAATATGTTATGATTAACTCAGCAGCAACTTGTTGTTTTGCAAAATAGGGACACAACAGATCTGCACAATCATAATTCTGCACTACACAACAAATTAACAGCTCCTATCTATTTTGTTTTTCTTTTCAACACAGGAACTATTCGAAAACCAAATCTGGATGCAGCTTTGTTCAATAACAGATTTAACACAACATCATTATTCTGTTTCTCGACAGCAACACACCAACAATGTTCTGCACAAGTTCGATTCTGCACTAAATAACTAGGCAGACGAGAAAGATAAACTGAAGACTCTCCTCTGGATGAACATATTCGTTACTCTGTTAACAAGAAGCTGAAACTCTGAATGCATTGACCAAACCCTACCATACTATGATCGAATTCTAGTTAAACGTGATAAGAAATTCTGGACACATACAAAACTCTGAACACATTGAATCAGAATTCTGGAGTAAGCCTTGGTTGAATTTTGGACTGATTAACATAATCAAATTCCATTTGCACAAATCTGGAAGAACACAAGGACAACTCTGTGCAATTAAACTCTATGACAACATTCTCTGAAGTTTGTATCAACATTCTTAGAAATCAATCTACTATAACTCTGTACAAATGAAAGTATGCACAACAACTTTTGTCTGAACAACTTCTGGACATGAACGCAGCAACATGCTCTGATATAGAACTCAGTCATCAGAGCTTCTAGACATATGTGTATCCCTACACAGTTTGGACAGCTTCTGGGCTTCTTATGTATTTATCATGTTAGCTCCATCTGCCAAGTTTAGAAGGGTTGAAAAATAGGCAAAGTATGGAAACTTCTGTTGTCTGCTCAAGATCGTCCAAGTCACCATAGAGGATACAAAGCTCAGAGGTTACTTCGCAGAAGACGTATCCGAGGTCAAACCTGATGATGATACTTAGATCACAGAGCCTCTGTGATCACTCACAGAGCCTCTGTGAAGGCTAACCTCTGGAGGTCAGTGTTGGAGTTATTCGCAAAGATGGTTCAAGACAAAACCACGTGCATAACACGTGATGCCTGATGTACGAAGATTCTGAAGATCGTTAATGGGCGTCCCATGATGTTTTACTTTCCAGGAGGCATTCCTTTTATGGATTGTCAGTATTTTTCTTGTACTATTGTGTTCTCCCCTTGCTATATGAAGGGAGCACCTTCTGCATTATAAAAAGAGAGCACACACAAGAAAGAAAGCAGTCTGTATAATCCTTGAGCATATTAGCACACACTAGTGTGTGTTCTTGGTGTTCTTGAGTGATTTAATGAAGCATATGACTCAGTGAAAACGTTGTTACTTATTGTGCTTTTCATACTATATGCTTGTGTGTTTACTACCTCTATAAACTTATCTTCACTACATATTGAAACGCTTCCGCACTCATATCTTTCAGTTTACCACGTAGTGAGATAGTTAAACGAGTTTAGAACATAAATCTGGGATCAACAATTGGTATCAGAGCAAACTTTGATTTTCAATATCAAAGGATCCTGTTCTATACTTGTTTCCAGTGTTCAAGGTAGTAGTTTGATTCTGTTCTTCGTCATGAACACCATTCACAATCACACTATGTTTTCTGAAGCTATATCAACCTGTTTGGTATAGATACAGGTACAAGTGTGCTCTTCACACTCAAAGACAAATTCAAAGCTCGTTGGTCGGTCATTTGTTCTCTCTGTTCATACACTCATAATCTCTAAGACCATTACTGTTGTATTCTCTCTGGTTCGTATTATACTCTATTTTTCTCTCTAAACTAAAATGGTAAACACAGTTAACTACTTCAGTGCAGGATCTCAGTCTAAACCTCCCACTCTACTGAGGGATGAATATCCTCAGTGGAAGATCAGGATGGTGCACTTCCTTAAAGGTGTGGATCCTGGTTTGGTTGAGTTTCTTCACAATCCTCCTTTCATCCCAATGACAACAGTTCCTCGTGTTCCTGCCACTGCAAATACCCCTGAAGTTCCTGAGTATCAACATCCCAAACCAATCATCGAATGGACTGAAGATGAAAAGGCATTGCATGAACTTGCAAAGAAAGCCAAAAGACTAATCATAATGGCTATTCCAAACGACATCTTCCAGTCTCTTGATTCTTGTGAAACATCAAAGAATCTATGGTTAGAGCTTGAAAAACAGCTTGAAGGTGGTGCAAAAACCCTTAAGAACAATAGAGCACTATGCATCAATGAGTATTTTGCATTCAAGGCTCTGCCGGGTGAATCCATCCAAAGCACATACAACAGGTACAACTCCTTATTAAACAAGTGCAAGAGGTATGGGATCCACAGAACCTCTGAAGAAAACAATCTCAGATTCCTTCAGAGCCTAAATGATGAATGGCTCCATCTAAGCAAGTCCATGCAAGCCACATTGGATCTAGATGTATGGCCCATATCTGATCTCTTTGGAACACTGATTAGCCAAGAGAACAAAATTTCCAAGTTGATAACCTCTGTCGGAGGTCCTCTGGCTCTTGTAGGAAGTGCCTCAGAAGGCAAAGAGAAGGGAAAGAATGAAAAGACAGCTGAGCATGCACAGAGGAAGAAAAAGAAGAAGGTGCTTGTAGCTGAGAGTGAAAGTGAAGAAGGATCTGAGAAGGAGATTGATATGGATGCTCTGGCCAAAACGCTTGCACTTATGACCCGACAATTCAATCGTGGTCTCAAGAAGAAGACAGAGTACAGAGGGAGAGAAGAAAGAGATGACAGAAGCAGAGGATATGGTGAGGTGAGAAAGCATGGAAGAGAAGAGTCTGAGGAGCAAAGGAAAAAAGAAAGGAGTGGATAGAGGTTAGACGGCAGAGGTGATGACAAATTCCCAAAGCAAACTAAAGGCTGCTTCAAATGTGGGAAACTAGGCCACTTCGTCGTAGAGTGCAGGTCTTCTGCCAATAAATGGAAACCCATAAGAGACGCTACTTTCTGCAAAAAGAAAGCAAAGTACTATACTCACAGATCCCTAATGGCAGAACAACAGAACCTTGTGACCGATGAATCCTCTGATGAAGGAGAAGACAACGCACCCTTATGTGGAATGGCAGAAGTCCACTCTTCTGACGACAAGAGTGAGGTATCCACTTCTGACTCTTACAACTAGGACTCTGAAAACAAACTTCTTGAAATACAAAATGAACTTGTTGCTTATAAAAACACATGCCTAGAACTTGAGAAAAAGCTTGCCTTCTTTGAAATATAAACTAGGCTTCTTACCCAAGAGAAGGATAAGCTTTACCTTGAAAGAAAAACTCTTACCTCTGAGCATATTTTGAACAATAAGGGTCTCAAGGAGAAAATTTCAAAACTTGACCAAGCTTTGAAAGAAAAGGTCAAAAAGTTAAAGAAAAGTGAGAGTGATCGATTAAACGCCATTTCTTTGAGAAAATTTTTTCAAAAAGAAAGAGAAGTTTTTCATCAAGATCTGCTCAAAAGAGATATTAAAATAAAGAAGTATCAGGATGCTCAAAAAGTCCATGAAAGAGTCAACACCCAAATTGGCAGAAGAGGTATAGGGGTCGATGATGTCGATCCCTACACTTGAAATAAAAGAAACAAATCTTTAGCAAACATCTTCTACCCTGGAAAGTCTCTAAAACCAAGTCTTCCAAACTTTCTAACCACATTTAAGAGGCGAAAAACCTCTCAAGGACCACATCTGAAAAATCCTCTACAGATGGCAAATACATGGTATGAAAATAATGACTTTCCATCTACGCTCTCATCAAAGAGAAATTCGGGTCCAAAGAAATATCTGTCTCAGAAACAGATTGGAGTCCTCAGATTTGGTCATCCAGAGACACAAACTCAAATGGCTTTTGTATGCATGATGACTCCTGAAAAGGAATTGTCCTCTGAAGCACCAGAGTTTGTTCCAACCTCTGTGGAAGAAAAACTTTTTAAAAGATTTTTGGAAAATGACTTGAGAAAGACCTATGAAAATCACTTTTTTAGTCATCCTGATCTTATCCCTGAAGTAAAAGAAATCTTTGAGCAAGATCTTCTAAACTGTCTAAGTGTTCCTAAAATAACTCCATGTTTTTGAAAAGATATAAATATTTCAGAGGACACCAATGGACAATGCAAGGCACTTACAGAAGGTCATGCTCTCATTCAAAGAGAGTTTTTCTCGATTTAGACTTTGAGTCAGAATCAGAGCCCTCTGTCGACAATGAGACAAGTTCTGAGGAAGTTGAGATAGTCCCCTGTGGTTCAGAGAAAAGTAAACTTACCTCTGGCATTCTTAATAGAACAGTTCTTCCCAAAAGGAAAACCACAGGTATACCTATCTGTCCTGATTTCTTGGACATGTGCTTGCAAGCAAAGACTTCTCTTGAGCTTGAAAAATCTAAAACTGAAAACGACAAGATCCCTCATGTTTCAAATGCTCCAAAACCATTAAAACCATTTCAAGAAAAACTCACTTGGCAACAGAAGGGTAAATGGCCCAAAATTGATAAACTTGATGCTTCTGTTGCAGTGAAAGCAAGGAAAGAAGATCAAGGGAGAGTATAATCTAAGAGCCACTCAAGAGGAGTTTTTGAAAAAACTCAACCTAGATTAGACAAAGATTTGTGTAAAAAGAAACTTAAATCTAAAATGGGTTGTAGTAAAATTTGCTTTGTACCCTCCTTTGACAATTTTAATGAAATTTTCAAGAAGTTTGCCTCTAATGTTTCTTATTGTATATGTCTTGATCTTATGCATGCTTTACATCAACATTTCTCGAGGCCCTCCTGTCTTATATCTCACCCCAAATCCAAGAATGCAAAATTCAAGGGTGAGAAGAGACAATCTGGTACCTCTGCCAATGAGGATAAACCCAAAACCAAAGGTGCTAAGGCATATTTTAAGCCTCCTAAAAAAATGGAACCATTTGGACATGGGTACCTATAACTCTCTAATCTGTCCACAGAAGAAACAGCATGTGCCCATCTGGTACCTAGACTCCGGGTGCTCAAGACACATGACAGGCGACAGAGGGTTGCTTTCCTCTTATAAAAAAAACGTGGAGAGGATCTGTAACTCTTGGAGATAACAAGAAAGGTCAAATAAAAGGCTATGGAGTCATTGCCAAAAAAGACATCGATGTCAACAGAGTTGCCTATACGGATGGCCTCAAGCATAACTTACTAAGTGTAAGTCAACTCTGTGATAATGGACTCGATGTGATGTTTAAAAGACAGTATTGTTCTCTGTTGAAGGAAGATACCACCACAGAGCTTCTGCGAGCCAAAAGACGAGGTGATCTATACCTCACGGACTTCAAATCAACTAACAAAGAAGAAAAGCTCTGTTGAGTCTCAAGTAAGAATGAAGAAGCTTGGCTCTGGCACAACAGGTTCTATCATCTAAACTTTCACACACTTGACAAACTTGTGAAACTAGACCTGGTAAGTGGACTACCAAGTATTAGATTCGACAAGGATCATCTATGCTCTACTTGTGAAATGGGCAAACTTAAAAGGGCTGCCCACAAAACTAAGTCAGACATATCTTGCACCAGACCTCTGCAGATGCTTCATGTAGACCTCTCTGGTCCTATATCTATGCAGAGTCTTGGTGGCAAGAAGTACATCCTTGTACTCATAGATGAATTCTCTAGATACACTTGGTTTGAATTCGTTCGAAAGAAATTAGATGTTCCTGAAGTACTAATCCATCTTATCAAGAGAATACAAGTTCATCATGATTGTAGGGTACAGAGAAACCGAAGTGATAATGGCAGAGAGTATAAGAATTCAACCATTGAAGCCTATCTTTCGACAGAAGGCATATCTCACAACCTCTCTGCTGCAAGGACTCCACAACAAAATGGTGTTGTTGAACGAAAGAACAGAACACTAGTGGAAGCCGCAAGAACTATGCTCACTGCTTCAGGGCTCTCTATTTCTTTCTGGGCAGAAGCCATTTCAACCGCATGCTTCACCCAAAATCGATCTTTGATAGTGAAGAGGCATGCAAAAACACCATACCACTTACTACACCAAAGGAAGCCGAACATCAAGTACTTCCATGTCTTCGGCTGCAGATGTTTTGTGCTGAACAACAGAGAACAGATAGGGAAATTCAGTCCCAAAGTCGATGAATCCAAATTTGTTGGATATTCATCAAACTTCAAGGCATAAAGAATCTATGTACTCAAATCCAAACATATACTCTTTTCAGGTGACTTCTGAGCAAATCAGCTCAGGACTCAAACTTCAAGATGAAGATTCTCGTAGTTCATCAAGAACAAATGATATTCATCATCTATTTGAAGAGATGTTCAATGATGATGGACCCTCTGAAGGTGACCACAAAGCCTTTGAAGTCGAACCCTCTGAGGACCAAACAGGTACTTCTCTGACTGGTCCTAGTGATGCTTCTCCCTCTTCTACTACTGTTGTAGGTGCAACTATCGAGAGGGAGCACTCAGAGGACAATTCGAATCAAGGCCCAAAGCTCAATCAAGATCATGGTCATCTTAAAAATATCTCTGAAGGGTCAACACCAGAACAATCAGAGAACTCTGATCAAGGCTCCGCAGAGCTCTCTACTTCAACTCATGGTGAACAACCAAGTCTTGTGGCAAGTACGAACGATCAATTTCCTTCAACAGAGAATGATCTACATCAAGATGAACGTGGTCCTGAGTTAGCTACAGAAGATTCCAATGATCACCTGCCTCGCATGACAAAATGGACCAAGAGTCACCCACAGAGTCAAATTATAGGTGACCCATCTGACAAGGTCCAAACTCGATCAAGTACTGCAAATTTTTGTTACTATACAAAATTTGTGAGTATCATCGAACCCAGAAAGATATCTAAAGCTCTTGAAGACCCAAACTGGGTAGAAGCTATGCAAGAGGAGCTTCAGCAGTTTGAGAGAAACGAAGTATGGACCCTAGTGCCTCTGCCAAAAAGCAAAACGGATATAGGAACCAAATGGGTCTTCAGGAACAAAAAGGATGAAGATGGTGTGGTGGTCAGGAACAAAGCAAGACTAGTGGCCAAGGGATACTGTCAAGAAGAAGGCATTGACTATGAATAAACCTTTGCCCTTGTGGCACGACTAGAAGCTATAAGGATCTTTCTTGCCTTCGCAGCCCACAGAGGTTTCAAAGTATATCAAATGAACGTCAAGTCAACCTTTCTGAATGGGCAGATTGAAGAAGAAGTATATGTCCAACAACCACCAGGGTTTGAGAGCTCTAAGTACCTAAATCACGTCTACTTTTTGGACAAGGCTCTGTATGGACTGAAACAAGCCCCTAGAGCCTGGTATGACAGATTTTCAAACTTCATCCTTGCCAATGGTTTTGAAAGAGATACAACTGATACTACTTTATTTTATAAGAAGAGAAAAGGTGAGATTCTACTTGTACAGATCTATGTTGATGACATTATTTTTGGGTCTACAAATGATTTATACTGCAAAAAGTTTGAATCATTGATGAAGAGTGAGTTTGAGATGAGCATGATGGGAGAACTTACATTCTTCTTAGGATTGCAAGTCAAACTAACCACAGAGGGGATTTTCATTAATCAATCAAAATATGTCTCTGACATACTTGAAAAATATAAGCTCTCTGACTCTTCACCAATGAAGACTCCTATGGCCACTGGATCCAGAAGGCAAGTCTGTGGAGTGTAAACTCTACAGAGGTATGATAGGGTCTCTGTTGTACTTAACCGCAAGTCGACCCGATATAATGTTTGCCACATGCCTCTGTGCAAGATTTGAACCTTACCCCAAAGAATCTCATCTATATGTTGTAAAGAGAATCTTCAGATACCTAAAAGGGACCAAAAATCTTGGGCTTTGGTATCCGGAGAACTCTGGATTTGATCTGGTGGCTTATACAGATTCAGATTATGGAGGATGCAAGTTAGACAGAAAAAGTACCTCTGGGAGTTGTCAATTCCTTGGAGGGAAATTGTTAAGTTGGACTTCGAAGAAGCAGAATTGTGTCTCAACCTCTACGGCCGAAGCGGAATACGTTGCCGCTGCCAGTTGTTGTTCACAAGTTCTGTGGATGAGAACCCAACTTAGAGACTATGGATTTGACATCGAGAAAATACCCATCCTCTGCGACTCCAAAAGCGCCATTGCGATCTCCACCAATCCTGTGCAGCACTCCAAGACCAAGCATATCGATATCAGGTATCACTTTCTGAAACACCATGTGGAGCATGGGACAATAGAGATGTACTTTGTGCCCACAGATTACCAACTTTCAGACCTTTTCACGAAGGCATTGGATGAGAAAATATTCACTTTTCTAGTTGGCAAGATTGGTATGCTTAACATGAGTTGACCACAGAGCCTCTGTACCCTTGCATAGAGCCTCTGTTGTATATATTTACCTTTCTACAACTTATTCCTTGTTTGTAAATAGTTTCTTAAGCTTTTTTTATTATTCTTTTTTGAATCTATGTCTTGTACAAGTCTCATCTTTATATGATCCAAGCATAGTTGAAGGGGGAGCAGACCGAACTAAAAAAGACCGATCTTGACTATTCCAGGGGGAGCAAGACAGTTTTGTGTGACACAGGCTACAGAGTGAGGTTAGTCCATTTGAACCAAGGGTCAAAACCCTTTCTCGAGCACTATGCCCTCGGCAAGATCCCACTTTGTACCCAGTTTTCTGTCAAAACTTTGAAATGATCAAAACTCTGAAAATATTTCCTTAAAAGGAAATCCTTGGTCTCAAAACCTCTGAGGTCGACCACAGAGCCTCTGTGATCTATCACAGAGCCTCTGCACCTCAAAACTAAGGATATTTGATCGATGCACTCCTCTAAAAGGAACTCGATCATTTCATCGCACTTTCCTCCCTCTTAAAATGCTCTTTTGATCAAAACCTTGCCTATGACCTTAGAAGCCTCTTATCTATAGAGCTTCTGTCATTCCCATCACTTGAGAAGTTATTCAGGTCATTTGTTGCGGGTTATTTTTTGAAACTCACTGTCATGTGGGAATAGTAAATGCCACGCGTGTGAGAGTAGGGGGAGGCACATGTCCTAGATCGTGCACCGCCATCATCTGACGTGGCTATATTTGATTGGTTCTTATCTGTACCGTAATTTTTCAGAAACGGCCTCTTATCCGTTACCACTCATTTCGGATTTCAAATTATATTTTTTACCGCTTAATCTTTTTACCCTCTCTCGGTATATATATAAACCCCTCTCATGCCCTACATCTTCTTTTTACCTGCAATTTTTTTCTCTCAAGAATTCCTTTGCAAAGAATCTCCCTTCATCATCTCTTTCCATGGCATCTCAATCTGCTTCTTCCAAGAACTCCAAGGGCTCTTCTACATCGAACAACTCGATGCATTCTGAGGCTAAAAAGGCCGATTCCCATTTTGTTGAACAAGAACATGTCCTTACAAGTAGAATGCTTTCCTTCACACACCATTATTACCACTCCAGACAACTAAACCTCAATCCTAACAATCATTATGTCGTCTTGGAACCCAAGGGATACCCCGAGGAAGCTGCTCCTTTACTTTAAATCCTGGAAAACCACATCCTCACCAGAGCCCTAACCCTAAAAAGAACTGATATCCCAGAAACTTACAATCAACAATTCTGGTTGAGTGTTAAGAATGAAAAACTGGACCATTATGGTTACTGTGTCATGGGTTATGCCAATCATCCCTCCACTACTAAAATACTGGACCTCGACATAAACTGTAGAAGAGTCTCATAGGTATTCGGACTTCCTACCAAGACCTAATTGAACCTGACAAAATTCTCTGACGAGCCCTCAGATGATGAAATTCTAGAGTTTCTCAGGTTTATAGGGTACGCTGCACCGATTTCCAGGAGAAGTGATTTCAGACGCCAGAACCTTCCACCTTTGTGGAATATTCTCTTCTCGATTCTTAATCTCTGCTTGACTTGCAAAGTAGGTAGTCCTGACCAATCTAGCCATACCATACTTGCAATAATGTATGGCATGTACTATGATTTGCCATTGGACTATGCAACACTTATTTTCAGGGAGATCAGAAACGCGGTCATAGCCAAACAAGAGGACCAAGCTCGAGGCACAAAACCCAAAAATCTCGTATTCAACAGATTCTTTGCAGTTCTGTTAGGAGATGCTCTGATAGGAGAAGGGAAGTTACCTGCAGAAGGTAAAATGATCAAAGTCTACGACATGAAGTCGCACAAACCAACCGTTCTAAAAACTGGATATCCTGGAGCAAGACCTCTACCAGCCAGTATTCTAGCTTTCTTGGGTAGTGAAGATGCGGTTAGGGCTTATATTCGTGGGCAAAGGACTCCTGCACCGAGTCATGCAACCCCCCCCCCCACGTGCAGAGGCTCTCAAAGCCAATACAGAAGCTCTGAACGCCCTTCGCCAATCTTCAATACAACATTCAGCGGAGATCACTAAGCTGACAACGGACTATGCGACCCGAGCTGATCATCAAGCATGTGGTAAAACAATCATCGCTCATTCAGATCAAATTCAGATCCTGGGGGATATCTGCACAGAAGAGATGGTAAAATTTGTTGCACAAGTAGTTCATTCAGGAGTGGATGACCTGACCAAGCTTCGAGATGAAATCAAGGATATAACTCGCAGTGCTATAGTGCCTTTCCAACCACAGGCGTCCACCTCTGCACCCCCACCTTCAACCTCTGCAAATGACCTCTCTGCCTTTGCAACAAAAACGAACTTAGAAACAATGGGGAGAATGGTTCTAAGCAACCTCAACCTCAACCTCATTGGCTTTGACATATCTCAACAGGGCAAAAAGGTGGCAGAAGATTTGAAGAAAACTGTAGCCACGATCAGGTTCAAGTCTAATCTGGAGGTCAACAAAATGTCGTTGGCTACAGATGATGTTCTAAAGAAGATCAAGAGGCATGCCGACGAGCATCTCTGCAAGAGAAGAAAAAGGAAGGCACCTGCGACTTGCCAAGCTCAGGCATCACAGAAGAGGGCTCACCTTGATGATAAGGATCTAGATGCCTCTGGCCCTGGCCATCATGAGGGGGAGAAGGCTTCATCAACAAAAAGTTCTGCAGTTGTCATGGCCGCAACTCTTCTTCGAGCCCTACAGAGAACATCCTCAGAGGTACACAAAACGCAAAACCTCAAGTCATGTGCCTCTAAGGATCCAAAACCGATTGCTCCATTTGTCCAAGGCACAACCTCTGCAGTGTCACAGAAAGGAAAGGTGAGTGTTGGCTCTGAACACATTGCAAAAGGGCTCACAAAGTTCGTAGAACCTTCAAGCCCTGAACTTATGCCCACTGCACCCACATCTGTTGTACAGTTTCAGAGACTTGATCCTATAAACACAAAAGATACATCAGAGACCCCTTTACAGAACAAAGAACAGAAAGCCTCTGAACCCGACAGAAAGAAGACCTCAGAACAGAAACAACAAGAGGATAGGGTGAAAGAGATCGTTCAATCGATGGATGCCATGAGAACTCCAATCCCAAGGCCTCCACAAAAAGAACTTAAGTTTCAAGAGAACATACACACATATCTCTACAGCGCAGAGCTCGAGGCCGTCTTCTTAGCACCAAATTTGCATCCCCTAATCAAAGAAGACATCAGAAGACGTTTCGAGCAAACTGCACAAGAGAGGAATGAGGTGTTCTCTAAAGAAGATATCAATACAGTAATGAGGATCTCTCTGCACTCCTTCGCCAACAAGTCAATCATGTTTGCTAAATACTTAGTTGAGAGAAAAGATGGGAAGCAGTACACATTCATAGATGCAGACTTAAAGAATCTCTGCGCCTATGACCTTCCTCAACTACATGCCTTCACAGAGCAAAGACTTGAAAAGCGAAAGCAGTAAATGATAGGAAATGGCAGGATCAAGGAGGTGATGCGCGAACATGTCAGATATCATAGCAAAATGGATTTCGAGGTAGATCTACAACTCAGAGTTGAGAAGATATTGATCACCAAACCAAATGACCAACTCCCCGGAATCGAAAATATTCCATCAAACTCTTTAATCACAGAGCTTGAGTTCGGATTCATTTTCAATGACGATGATCGGCTCAAGAAGATGTACAGGACAAATCAAAGTCACAAGTACTCGAACAACACTCTGCTGAATATAAAAAACACGATTCTGAGGAAGAAGGACACTGAGATTGTGCAAGACGGTCCTGCAGAGAGGATGATCAGACAGATTGATGGTCAATTGAAGTACAGGGAACTCATTCTATCGATGAAGAAAACTCTAGCTGAAAGCTTTACCAATCCGATAGATGATTTTCCTCAATGACTTCTGTATTTTTCCTTTTTGCTTTTCATTCATGTATTTGCTTCTTAATGTAATTGCCTTTCGACATTTTCCTTTATGAATGAAAATCAGTATTCAGAGGTTGAGTTCCTTTCACCTCTTTTTATTTCTAGCTTAGCCAACACCTCAAATTCGAAAATTTTATTTTTCAACACTTAGGGGGAGATTGTTAGCTCCATCTGCCAAGTTTAGAAGTGTTGAAAAATAGGCTAAGTATGGAAACTTCTGTTGCCTGCTCAAGATCGTCCAAGTCACCACAGAGGATACAAAGCTCAGAGGTTACTCCGCAGAAGACGTACCCGAGGTCAAACCTGATGATGATACTTAGATTACAGTGCCTCTGTGATCACTCACAGAGACTCTGTGAAGGCTAACCTCTAGAGGTCACAGTTAGAGTTATTCGCAAAGATGGTTCAAGACAAAACCACGTACAGAACACATGATGCCTGTTGTACGAAGATTCTGAAGATCGTTAATGGGCGTCCCATGATGTTTTACTTTCCAGGAGGCATTCCTTTTATGGATTGTCAGCCTTTGTCTTGTACTATTGTGTGCTCCCCTTGCTATATGAAGGGAGCACCTCCTGCATTGTAAAAAGATAGCACACACAAGTAAGAAAGTAGTCTGTATAATCCTTGAGCATATTAGCACACACTTGTGCATGTTCTTGGTGTTCTTGAGTGATTTAATGAAGCATATGACTCAGTGAAAACGTTGTTACTTATTGTGATTTTCATACTATATGCTTGTGTGTTTACTACCTCTATAAACTTATCTTCACTACATATTGAAACGCTTCCGCACTCATATCTTTCAGTTTACCACGTAGTGAGAAAGTTAAACAAGTTTAGAACATAAATCTGGGATGAACATATCACAAAGCTTCGAAGAGATTAGCAGTGCCAATCTGAAATTAGTACGTGCTTCGAATCTGTTGTTGCTTGTGTACAGAGGTTTTGGAAACCTCTGCGTTTCTCTGGACAGACCCTGCGCACAGCTTCTGTGGATGCATCCTCGGTTCATCATAGGTCAAATACAATAGGTCAGTAGCTTGGTACAACATCTGCAATTTGTCCGATCATAATTCTGAAAAAAAAATTGATCATTTGCATATAGCTGCTAGTCAAGGGCACCATGTTGTAGTCCTACTGTTATTTGACCATGATGTCTCACTATGTAAGACCAGATCACAAGGAACGCAACCCCTCTTATTACTACAGCTTTGAAAGGACACATTGTTGTTCATGAGCTGCTTAATCTCCCCGATACAAATGTTAGTGCACTAACCAGAGATCACAAAATCTGCCACGCGACAATGTGATTTCTAAGCTGCTGCAATTTGTTCTAATTGAGCTCAAAAAACAACATCCATTGAGCTCTGCATTTTGAATTTTGCCGCATTTAACAAATACATGATTCACATGGACAGATTTCTGGATACACAGGACTGTCGTCAAAAATTCGAAGTCTCCATAAAAAAAACTTATGCTACATAATCACACAAAGAACAGACTTTCCAAATCTGTTAGTTCATTTGTTGCACTTAATTAAATTCACGACAACATCATGCATCACATTCACAACACTGAATGAATACGAATTATCATGACCAAAACACTCTGCAATTTCGAATCTTTCCATAACTAAAATTCAATTTGTAAATCCTTTCAAGATCAAATCGACAGTCTGTAAAAATTTGAAACTCGAACAACTTTCTGTTTTGCACTTAGATCAGATTTACAAGACATTGAATTTGCTACTGCACACTTCAATTTTTTTTTATAATTGATCTGTCCAATTTCATCAACTAGTTGATCTTACTTTCTACACAAAAGAAATATGAAGAGCAGCATTGCACATTCATAACAGATTTCAAACACTAAAATCTGCTTTCAATATAAATTCCATGAAATTTAAATACACCATGGACAGATTCTTCCACTTCCAGGTCATGTAAAATTAGACATGAATCTGTACATTCCAACCACAACTCTGTTGTTGTTCTCGAATCCTGCTTATTAACATATTGAAGAACCTGTTCTTACCAAAATAACAGCTTGTGCAGATAAATGTAACTATGAACTTTAAATCTAAACCTATCTTATTGACAGATCACTGTTTAGCATAACATATACATTGACCAAAATCTGGACAGAAATCTGTTTGCACAATCTTCAGAATTCTGGAATACCAAATTAGAAATCTGGACAACAAAAGATCAAATTCTAGATTTACAGAATCAGAATTTTGAAAACAAATAAATATAGGGATTCATAATAAATAAATAAAAGGCATTACCCATTTTATTATGTCTATGTTATATTATGTGTTTTATTTATTCATAATAAATAACCTTAGAATAATGTTCTAAATGTCCCTAGTTGAATATTATTTCGTGTCTGAGGTTGAAGTAATGTGATAATGACTAACATATGTAAAGATTCATATAGAGATATCGAATCTTCATATAGGTACAAAAATGGAGATTTTTGTGTATCGAACGTGACTCGTTATGAGAGTATTGCATTGGATATCATGAAACTGTCATAAGTGTTTCTCATGTGGTCAATGTACATGTAATTCTTTTGACTTAAGAGCATGTAGTTTGTTATGTGTGAGTGATGTATTTTGACATTTATTGTAATCATTCCGTAACTGGGTGACAGGATGATAGTTGGGTATGTTATAAATTACATGGTAGAACTAGCATGTATCGAGATAGGATTTGTCCCTCCTTTCTGACAGGAATTATGTCTCTGGGCCCCTTAATAAATATATACTAAGGAAATGCATGCATCCTCAGATAATTGATATGAGATATTATGATATGTTTAATCACTATATTCGGGAATCAAGAAACTAGATATTGGACATAACGAGAATAACACATTCAATGTCTCGTACTTAATCTCGACATCAAGGACAAAAGAATTAAATATGTAAACTAAAATCGATTACAAACCGATAATTTGTTTTATCATCAATTCTCGTCATTCAGGTGACGATGATGTATTGATAGATACACACATGTCGAGAACCCATTGGGTCACACGCTTTGAACATATCTAAATAAGGAGTTTCAATAATTAAAATGTTTAATTGTTATATCTAATTTGTATTGATTTAATCTGATTAAATAAAAATCAGATATTATTTTTTGTTGGACATTAAATAAGTTGACTAGATATGGTTATGTAAGAGAATGATGGTGTATGACCACTCTTACACTTAAGTAAGGTGGGGATATGATGGTGATTTTAGGCCATACTTCCATCACCATATAAAATGTATGACATTTTGCAAGAGTTTGGTCTTGCATTTCTCACTCAAAATCACCTACAACCAAGGTTCTAAATGGCGTGAGGCGTGGTGTGGCGACGAGGCCAAGCCTCAAACCTTAGAAGCCATGGCGTTTTCAAGGCGTGACTTATGGCATCAAATTTCTAATTTATATATAATATTATATATAAAAGCATATGTTTTGGTGTGTTACTCAATGAGTCAATAGTAATAAGCAAGTTAAATTAGGTTACATATATTAAAAACCTGCAAATAAGACATTAAAAACATAAAGAAAAACCAAATATCGCATTACAAAAATTGCGAATTAGACCATGGCGTGCCACGAGCTTAACGTGGTGTGAGACACAAGCCTTGGTGCCATGGTGGTTGTGTGGCGAGTTTTTTAGAACAGTGCCTAGAACCATATGCTCACGAGAAGGCAAAGGATTCAGATTGTTCGTGTGGATACCGTGGAGGCATCAATCTTAGTTTGTTGTTGTGATTCAAAGTTTCGCTAATTGTAAGGTATAATTTTGAAACAACCGATTTATTCCGGTTCGTATGGGTCCTTGGAGGGTTACATTTTTATTTTCCAATGTGCTTGAGATCCCATAACCCAACAGTGGTATCAGAGCTACTTACGAACCTCTAGATTGGTTTTTTGTGACATGCATGCTATATGAAAAACTGTTTTGCTGCTGTATGATTTTGTTTCATAAAAGTTTTGGTTTTTTCATCCCAGAAATACTCTGATTCTCGGAAAACTTAAAACATAAAAATGTAGATCTTTCTATTAGTTTTCCACAGGCTATTGAATCACATCATTTCGACTTCGTATGAACTTTTTATGAATTTTTACGACAGTTTTTAAGGATTTAGTTCCATTATATCTTTGAAATCCTAAAAAGTGCGGACGACAGTGAGGATCATCAAGTGAACTATGGACGTCAAAAAGGGACATCATCCTTTAGAAGGAGTGATTACAAGTACATATGACAATGTTACAATAGAAAATAATGTAATCGTGGATCGTATGCTAAATGTCGTGCAATGAAACACTTTTGTCAAGAGATTCTGCTTGAAAGAATGTCTGAGAGTTGTATCCTCGTAATTGCTTGTTATCAGATGCTCATCTTGTCCTTGTATTGATCTTCAAGGTTGTATAAATAGCTTTGGTTGCCATAAATGAGCATTAATTGTCCAACGATACTGATATTGATTGATCTTGATGGCGGTCGTCTATTATATACGTTGGTCTTTATCTGTATTAAATCTGTAATGAAAGATCCACAAAGGAAAAACGGTTATGTGCAATGAATGATCAATGATCGTTAGTAACATTTTATAGATCGTAAGATATAAACCTGTCGAGTGATTCCTGTTAGTCGTGGACGTGGGAAACTTACGACGATTGTCGTTGAGGACGACGATGTCTACTGTCGTACATTGTCGGAAGAACCTTATCTTAATACAAGAATGGTCGATAGACTGGAGACGTTTGGTTTTCTTTCGTCGGTCGTGACTTGTGAAATTTTACCCAAACAGTTTGCCCCCAAAATTCATAAAGTTAGACAATAAGTATTTTTTTGAATTTTCTAACCAGGTGGGACACGTGTCGATTTCTTGTAACTAAATCGTTTCCTCAAGAACCGAAGAGATTCTCGGGGGGAAGCGTACAGCCGTTTAACTGCTGTGACATCATGACGACGTGGGGCGCATGGTGTCAGGCGTAGGGACAGATGTCGTTCATCCGTAGAGGAGGGCGAAGAGTCGATATAGGTGGCATCTGGCTGTTGGTTCATGTCACCACCGATTTGGCATATAAATAGAGGATTTTACAAGATCTTTTTCTTTCCTACGCTTTAGGAAAAGATTTTAGTTGCCTTTTCGAGTTTTTTCCTTTAAGAGTGTTTTAGAACTCTAATTTTTCCAATAACTTTTTCAAATGGCAGTCGACCCTTTTATCACCGTGAAAGGAGAGGTCGAAATAAAAGATTTTAGGCGTCTAGCCAAGATTCCATTTGACGTTTGACTGAATGCTCCGGGTCAATGGAAGCCGGATCAATGCCCGAAGGGGTATTTCGTTTTGTACGAATATCCCTTCAAGATAGGCTTTTCATGGCCTTTCTCTCCCTTGTCGAGGGATATTTTGACGACTTTTGGGTTGTCACCGGGGCAAATGATGCCCCAATTCTGGCGTATTGTTCAAGTCGTTGAACGATTGATAGTAAAATGGACATCACCATTTACTGTTAACGACTTGTTGGTGGCTTGCTCGGTCAAAGCGGAGCCAAACCATAGGTACAGTCTCTTTCGAGATTTAGAGCTGACCGTATTTTGGTTCAAGCGACGGCGGTAAATGATCGTAAGTGGAAGACACAATATTTCTTCGGTCATGTCGGGTGGAACACTGCGAGTAAGCTTTTTGTCTATTTTTTGTTATTTTTCTATTTTTGTTAATCTTTGGCGTATTCTGATTTGGCCAAGAAGGTCGAGAGCCTTATTGAATTCAACGTTGAGTAAAGCTCATTCTTCCCCATGGCGTTGAGAGGGGAGTACGAGGATGATGAAGATTATGTGGTCATCATCAAGCCCTCTGATCGCGTCGACACAGATGTTGAAGAAGAAGAAGAGGAGGAAGATGATGATACTAGGGAAGCTTCCCCAGGTAAGTTTCCTCTCTTCATTAGTAGGACGTGTTTATAGAACGTAAGATATTTGGCGTCTAGTCGAGCAGACGTCCCCCAATAGGGTTTTAATGGATCTAGTCGTTCAACGTCACCATTTGGTGTTTGTGGGTCTAGTCGATAGACGTCACTCACTAGTTGTAAAACCATTTGGGATTTCTGGTCGTAAGATGTTTTTAATCCCTAGGTTATTTAGTAAGGTCTAGTTTTTTTTATGAAAAACGTCACTTACTGATATATTTCTGTTTGTTTTCAGGAAACTTGATTCCATCAGTACAAACTGCGAGTCCCTCGAAGGGGGAGTCGGCTACTCAACTAGCTCGACAAGGTCGGGCTTTGAAGAGAAGGTCCCTTTGGACTGCTGGGTCGGAGGGCAAGAAGATGAAGACGGTTGTGAGGGAATCGTCTCCAACGAACGATGACCCTAAGGTCGTTAGTTCCAAGGAGACGATGACACCACCAGTTACGGAGGCCGCACTGGTCTCTTCGGTCTCACCACTGGTGATGGAAACCTCTTCGTCCAGAGACAAAATGGAAGGGTCCTCAAACAGGTGAGGATCCTAAGACCATGTCGATGAGTATCAGGCTACCTGTTGACTTTATGTCGATCGGTGGTCTAGATAGGAAAGAGGTGTTCCCGTATGCGAACAGTTTCTTCCTACCGACCGTCCGTAAGCAATACAAAGATCTGGTGATCGAGGACGTGGATGCTAGTGTTGCAGGATTCTGCTTCAAGGTAAGAATGGTAGACTTATTTTTTGTTTAGTTGTGTATTTTACTGACTTATTGTATGTTTTTTCAGGCCTTCCAGGCGTTGCTGGCTCTTCATTCACGTCTTAATGACGTGAAGTCCTTAGTTTCCCGCTCTATTGAGCAGGAAACGAAGGCAACTGCTAAGGCTGAGACAGCGGAGAAGGGAGGGAACAACTCTCTCTTTGTCTTCAGGAGGTTCTAGGCGAGTTGGAAGATGCCAAGCGTGAAAACGAGATCCTAAAGAGTCTCATGAAGGAGGTGCTCGACGAGGCCTCCGTCGATCGTTCGGAGTTGGATGCCACCAAGATGATCTCGGTTGCGGCTGCAAAAGAAGCCGAACTTCTTGAGGACGACCTTGAGGGAAGAGAGTCATCCGTTGAGGCGTTCACTCATCTTAAAACTCGTGCAACCATGATTAGGCGTCATGGAAGAGGAGAAGATCCTCTAGCTTCGAGAGAAGGTGACTTAGATTTTTTCTTGATGTTCGTCGGCAACAAGGAGGATCTCGACTCGGAAGACGAGCATGATCGTGAGCTGCTTAAGGAGACTCCTCAAGATGATGCCACTGAGGTCGTGGTTAAGGAGGATGAGGAACAGAAGGATCCTTAATTTAGTTTTTAAAATTTTTGTTTCTTAATCAGGCGACTGTTGGTGGTCGTGCCACGTATTGTAATACCTTTTGCGGTATTAATGAAAGTCCTTTTGAACAGATCGAACTGTCGCAACAATTTATACCTTGTCGAAACAAATAACAAAATAATTACATAAGTAACTTACAACAGACGTAAGGGAATTAATTGAAAGATAAGCAAGATTTAATGAAAATCTAAGCAATCCAAGATAAGTATAAGAAAACGATCGTAAGATAACAAAAATTAAATGAAAATCTAAGTAACTCACGACAAGCACAAATAAGAAGTATGAAGTACCCCACACATTTTCGAAGTAAGATCGAACGTTAGTCGAGCATACGATTTTAAGCAAGTAGACAAGGAACATGTGTCTCGACACAAATTGATTAAGCTATTATTGGAGATAATTTCGCAAAGGATTTGCGATTGTTATAAGGTTTTGACCTCAGATCCTTTAGGTCATATGATATGATCGTGAGATAACTGTAAGGCATAAATGTAATCGAATGATCGACCAATCCTGCAATAAATTCATAGGGGATCATTGGCTTGACCAACGACTCTTCGATGCTTAAGTCAGTAAGGTTTGTAGAAAGATAATCGTAAGGAAAGAGGAAATAGGTTTTAGAAAAAATACCTCTTTAGATGTACAGCATTCCAACTTCGGGAAATGTCACCACCGTCGAGGGTTTGTAGTCGGTAAGCTCCCTTTCTGACAACCTCGGTTATTCGATATGGTCCTACCCACTTGGTGGATAACTTACCTGAGCCAGACTCTTGTATGTTTTGAAACACTCGTCATAAGACATGATCACATGTTTGGAAGATTTTGGCCTTGACATTTTTATTGAAGTGTCGTTCGACCAATTGTTTATGTGAATTCATTCTGATCAGTGTTGACTTTCGCAATTCTTCTAGTGCATCGAGGTCATAACTTAGATCGACTAAGTTGTGATCAATCGTCGAATGTCGTGAGGTTGGAATTTGAGTGTCGACAGGAAAGACTGCTTCGCAACCATAGACAAGAGAGAATGGAGTTTGTCCTGTAGATGTACGAGGTATCGTACGATTGGCCCAAAGAAATGTCGGAAGTTCTTCAACCCACCTGCCTTTTGCTTCCTTGAGTCTCTTCTTAATTGAATTGATAATCGTTTTGTTCCTTGACTCGGCAAGTCCATTGGATTGAGGATATCTGGGTGTCGAAGTCGTAAGCTTGATGTTACGATCTTTACAGAACTGTTAGGTTCTGTCGCTTATGAATTGTGACCCGTTATCACATACGATTTCAGATGGAATTCCAAACCTGCAGATGATATTAGTCTGGATAAAGGAAATGACTTCCTTGTCCCGAACTTGGGAGAAAGTAGCCTCTTCTATCCATTTTGAGAAATAATCTGAAGGATTAGAAGGTATACCTTTTGCCCGGGGGCTAGAGGTAACTTGTCGACTATATCCATTCTTCATCGCATGAAGGGCCATGGAGTTAAGGTCGAATGCAAGGGTTCGAAGGGTTTATGGGACATAACTGAATGTGGCTGACATGCGTCACAACTTTGGACGTACCTTGTTGTGTCTTGTCGCAAGGTTGGCTAGTAATACCCTTGTCGGGAGACACGATTAGCCAAGTTGTGACCTTCTTAGTGGTTACCACACTCTCCATTGTGCATTTCTCACAGAATTCTTTGGAATTGATTTTTGTTGTTAACACATCGTAAGTTTAGTCTTGTCTATGATTGTCTGTAGAGTTGATCTCTAATCATAATGTATTTGGATGCCTTAAATCGAATTTTTATAGGCTTCCATTTTGTTTTCAGGAAGTTGGTCGTGTATTATAAATTATCTGATATCGTTCGACCAATTGTCTTCCTTTTCGATCATCTGTACATCTTTTCCTTTGTCGATGGATGATGTCGCTAGATGAATTATGGGAATGGTATCGAATGGATGATACCCAAGTGTCGACCCAAAGTTGGCTAATGCATTGGCTTCAGTATTCTGATCTCTTGGGATCTGTGAAATAGAAAATTCTTTGAATTCCTCAGATTTTTCTGTTGCTATCTTGAGATAAGTCGTCATTATGGAATCTTTAGCGGCAAAATCTCCATTCATTTGATTCACGAGCAAAAGTGAGTCACTTTTGACGTGAAGTTTTGTTGCCCCCAAATCGTGGGCCATATTCAATCCTGCTATTAAAGCTGCATATTCAGCCTCATTGTTGGTAGCTTTGAAGTCACATCGAATGGAGTACACCATTTTCCCCCTGTGGCGACTTGAGGACGACACCAAGTCCTGCCCCCCGGACGTTGGATGATCTGTCGATATGTAGAGTCCATGTTGGGTCGTCAAGAGTTGCCACAATATTTGTCGATGCTTCGAGTTTTGGACTAAAATCTGCGACGAAGTCAGCTAATGCCTGCGATTTGATCGCATCTCTTGGTTTATACTCAATGTCGTAACTACTAAGGTAGATACTCCATTTTCCTAGCCGACCTGTCCACTCTGGTTTTCTTAAGACAGGCTTAAGAGGAAAGTTAGTCATGACAGTAATAGGGTGCGATTCGAAATAATGACGTAACTTTTTCGCTGCAGTGATCAAAGCTAATAAGAGTTTTTCCATGGAGTAATACCTGGTTTCCACGTCGAGAAGTGACTTACTCACGTAATATATTGGTCGTTGTTGTTTCTCATCTTCTCGAATGAGGACGACACTTAAAGCGTTCGGGCTGACTGCTAAATATAGCTGGAGGATCTCGTGATCCTTAGGATTCAATAGTAAAGGTAGGAACGCCATGTACTTTTTGAGCTCTTGGAGTGCGTTTTCGTGATAGTCCATCCACTCGAAACCCCTGTTTTTTTCTCAAGACATTGTAGAATAAACAACATTTGTCTGAAGATCAAGAAATAAACTGTTTAGTGTTGCGACACGGCCCATAAGTCGTTGGACCTCTTTGATATTGCGTGGAGATTTGACATCCAATATGGCTTTTATTTGATCAGGATTGGCCTCGATCCCTCGTCGGGTGACCATATATCCTAAGAATTTTCCTGCGCTTATTCCAAAGGAGCATTTTGTAGGGTTAAGCATCATATGATATTGTCAAAGGATATCGAACGACTGTCTTAAGTGATCGATATGATTGATCGCTTGCTTTGATTTGACCAACATGTCGTCGATGTATACTTCCATTGTGTCTCCAAGATGTTGTTTGAACATCCTGTTGATTAATCGTTGATATGTTGATCCTGCATTCTTAAGACCAAAGGGAATAACTTTATAACAGTAGATCTCTTTGTCTGTGAACTCCGTCTTCTCTTGATCGTCTCGATGCATCAGAATTTAGTTGTATCCCGAGTACGCATCCATAAATGTAAGTAACTCATGTCCAGCAGTTGCATCGACCATGGCATCGATGTGCGGTAAGGGGAATGGTTTCTTTGGACAGGCCTTGTTGAGATCTGTGAAATCGATACACACTCTCCGTTTCCCATTTTTCTTTTGCACGACCACGACGTTGGCCAGCCAATAGGGATATTTGACTTCCTGAATTTTTCCTGTCTTGAGCAAGTTATCACCTTCGTCGTTGATTACTTTGTTGCATTCTGGGGAGAACTTGCGACGCTTCTGTTTAATAGGTTTAAACGAAGGATCAACATTTTGTCAATGTGTGAGGATCTCTGGGTCGATGTCGACCATGTCTTCATGTGTCCATGCAAAACAATAGGCATATTCCTGAAAAAAATAAATTAGTGAACCCTTTAAGGTAGGGTCAAGTGACGTACCGATGTAGACCATTCTGTCAGGTTTCTTCTGATACAGGACAACTTCTTCCAAAGTATAGTCGTCGGCATTTTCAGGATCTGTCTGGCTCTATAATTGCTATATGTTCTGCTTTCTAGGCATCATAGAGATTTTGTAACACTCGCGAGCGATCTTCCACTCACTCTTGATCTCTTGGACGCCCCAAGTTATAGGAAATTTGATCGCCTGATGGTACGTCGAAGGCACAATTTTCATGTCATGGATCCAGGGTCACCCCAAGATAACGTTGTATGCTGATGAACAGTCGAGGACGTTCAATTTAGTTTGTTTGTTGATTCCTTTTGCGAATACCGGGAGTATGATTTCCCCAATGGTGTTAGCCATGTCGCCATTGAATTCTACAAGGACCGTCGAACGTCGTACGATCTCGAATTTATCGATTCCCATTGCTTTGATTGTGTCAAAGAAGATAATATTAGCAGAACTTCCACCGTCGACCAAGATTCTTTTCGTCGAGCAATTACCGATCGTGAGCTGGATTATCAAGCCTCATGATGCTTCTGCCATTGATCACTAAGTTCTTCTTGATCAAACGTAATGGGCATGGATTCTAATTCCAAATCTTGTTTAGAATGTGATGTCCATGAAACAGAGGATTCTTTGGATCCTTGGATAGCATGGCGCTTTACTGCCGAATAGGTTAACCTGTAAACATCATATCCTCCGGTTACGCAGTTGACAACCTTTGTATATTCAGGTGAAGTTGGTCGCACGTTTACACCCAATAAATCCTGCAAATGACCTTTAGGGACGAGCCAAGCAAATTCTCGCCTTAGAACAATACAGTCGTCCGTCACATGACCATGATCATTGTGGAAGTCGCACCACTTGGATTTGTCTTTCTTGGCATCGTCTTTTTCGCTCTTTGGTGGCCATTTGACATTAGTCTGAACATTCTTAAGAGCTTCGACGATATCTTTGGACATTCCCTTAAACCTGTAAGAAGAGATCTTAGGATGCTGGGGGAATTTATTTGCTGGAGCAGCTTTCTTTTTGTCGAATCTCACGTTTGAGACTTGTTTAGAAGTCTCGACACGAGCATTCGACCTTGCTTTGAAGTTCGGCTTCTTGACGCTCAACGCTTTCTTATCACCTGAGTGCTTACGACGGAAAGCTGCATCATACTCATCTAACATATAAGCTAACGTGCGAGCTTGTACGTCTTCAAAGTTTTCTGGGGGATACTATGTCAAATCCAAGTATAGATCAGAACTGTCGTCAAGACCTCGCTTGTACGCCACGATTGCAGTTCGAACATCACAATTCCGCACGTTGATCATCTCAGAGTTAAAGCGATTGAAATAGCTTAGAATTTATTCACCTGTCTTCTGAGTGATGTAATAAAGGTCACTGGTTTGCTTCTCCATCTTGCGACTGCTGGCGAACTGCTGGAATAATTGGTTGACCAGTTTTGTGAAACTGCCGATAGACTTGGGTCGCAAGTTAATCAACCATTGCAAGGAAGCTCCAGTGAGGTTTGCACCGAAACTTTTACACATGCAGACTTCTTGATACTAGTGAGGTATCGACACGGTCCACATTAGTTGCTTATACTGTGCAATATGCTCCGTTGGATCGCTGATTCCCGAATATTTTGGCGTGAATGTCGGGATGTTATAATTTTTTGGCACGTCGACCAGAGCAATCTCGTCGACAAAAGGTGACGCCTGAAATCCAGTTCTTGGTTCGACGTCTACTAGCAAAGTAGCCCTAGGTATTTTTGCAAGCAGTGATAGCATCTTTTCATTTTGCTCTTCCAACTGTTTTAAGCGTCGTGCGACATGATCCTCTGGATTGACACCGTTGCTGGGCATGAATCCATAGTCTTGAGACGTAGGACCTGTATTGGGAAAAAATTCATTGTTCCACGACGTGCCTCCATTATCTCCATTCATTGGTGCATGCATGTAAGGCATGGTTACTGATGGAAACATTGTTACAGGAGGTGGCATCATAGGGATTGTTGGGATGAAGAAAGTAGTGACTACAGTAGTTGCTCCCATACCTTGTGTTGGCCTAGGGTATGGAGGAGGTGGAGGTGGAACACCTGCAAAAGACATGTTAAAGGGAGGTCTTGGACCGAACGGAGGTCCAAATTGGTTACCCATGTTTGGATTTCTCATTGCTTCATGGCGGAGAGTTACTAGTTAGCCCTGGGATTTTACTCGTCCAAAGTATGAATTTGGTTGCGAGCAGTGTAGAGTTCCATGCGCATTTGAGCAATGATACTAGCTTGAGAGCCTTGTGTTGTCATGATCCTGTCAAACAAGAATCCTGCACTAAAACCGTTAGTAGGTCGCACATTGAGGATGTTACTCTAACTGGGGCCCCATGGTGGGCACCAAACTGTTAATGCCAAAAATCGTATAAAGGAAGATCTAAGGTCGGTGTGGATCTTTAACCACTAAAGTAGACAATCACTCGACAAATCGTACGACAATGACATAAAGTAAATTGAACACAGAGATTTGGTGACGTAGAACACCCCGTCGAAGGTAAAAACCGCGGACGACAGTGAGGATCGTCAAGTGAACTATGGACGTCAAGCAGGGACGCTGTCCTTTAGAAGGAGTGATTATAAGTACAAATGACAATGTTACAATAGAAAATAATGTAATCGTGTGTCGTATGCTAAATGTCGTGCAATGGATGCTAAATGTCGTGCAATGGATGCTTCTTGAAAGAATGCGTGAGAGTTGTATCTTCGTAATTGCTTGTTATCAGATGGTCATCTTGTCCTTGTGTTGATCTTCAAGGTTGTATATATAGCTTTGGTTGCCATAAAGGAGCATTAATTTTCCAACGGTACCGATATTGATTGATCTTGATGGAGGTCGTCCGTTATATCCGTTGGTCATTATGAGTACTAAATATGTAATGAAATATCCACAAAGGAAAAACGGTTGTGTGCAATGAATGATCAATGATCGTTAGTAATATTACATAGATCGTAAGATATAAGCCTGTCCAGTGATTCCTGTTAGTCGTGGACATGGGAAACTCACGACGATCGTCGTCGAGGAGGACGATGTCTACTGTCATACATTGTCGTCAGGACCTTATCTTAATACAAGAATGGTCGCTAGACTGGAGACGTTTGGTTTTCATTCGTCGGTCGTGACTTGTGAAATTTTACCCAAACAATGAAAAAGGCTCCTTTTGTTGGACAAAGTGAGAGAGCAAGTGATGTATTCGGAATCATACATAGTGATGTATATAGTCCGATGAACATATATGCTAGAGGTGGTTGTAGATACTTCATTACATGTACTGATGATCTCAGTAGGGTCGGCTATGTATATTCAATGCGACATAAGTCTGAGTCCTTTGAAATGTTCAACGAATTTCAAAATCAAGTACAAAACCAACTTGGAAAGGGTACTAAGATTTTTCGATCTGATTGAGGTGGGGAATACTTAGACCAAGCTTTTCTTGATCATCTTAGAAATTGTGGTATTGTATCATAACTGACTCCCTTTGGAACACCACAATGGAATGTGTCTCCGAAAGGAGAAATCGTATACTGTTGGACATGGTATGATCTATCATGAGTCAAGATGGCCTTCCGATGTCCTTTTGGGGATATGCTCTAGAGACAGCGGCTTTAACACTAAATCGAGTTCCATCAAAATTTGTTGAAAAGACCCCATATGAGATATGGACTGGGAAGAGTCCTAAATCCTCATTTATCAAGATTTGGGGTTTTGAGGTTTATGTAGGTCGTATAATAATAAATAAATTAGAACCAAAATCTAATAAATGCATATTTGTAGGATGTCCCAAAGATACTATGGGATACTAATTCTATCATCCTCACGACAATAAAGTGTTTGTTGGTCGTACTGGTGTTTTAATGGAAAAGGAATGTAATTCCAAAGTTATTAGTGGGAGGACTGTAGTACTTGAAGTTGTTCAAAATCAAAATATGTCAACACGGATGGAACCAACACAGACACCACAAGTAATTATGGATCCACAAAGTGATGTGGAAAGGCAGTTTGATGTTGTAGCACAAAGTGCTCATAGATCTAGTAAGAAAAGGAATGATCCTGAGAGATATGGATTTCTCATCACTCATACCGGGGATGTGATGCTCATGGATGATGAGCCCACTAGTTACCAAGATGTCATGGCAAGCACTGACTCCGAGAAATGGCTAGATGCTATGAGAATAGAAATGGACTTCATGTATGAAAATCATGTTTGGAACATAATTGCCCACACGACGAGGTACGACCTATAGGGTTCAAATGGGTTTTCAAGAAAAAGACCGACATGGATGATAATGTGATTACCTATGAAGCACGATTGGTTGCAAAAGGATTCAAACAAATTCAAGGTGTTGATTATGATGAAACTTTCTCTCTAGTCGCAATGATTAAGCCTATTAGAATTTACTAGCCATTGCAGTATATCATGATTATGAGATTAGGAAAATGGATGTCAAAACAGATTTCCTTAACGGAAATATACTTGAGGACGTATATATGCAAGTTGCAACGATCTATCTATGGATTGATGCAAGTAGAGGTGCTCACGGGTTGGGTTGATCAGGTTGAATTCATTTCAACAATCTAACCCAATATTGGCAGTTTGAGAAATTTCAACCCAACCCAACCCAAACAAAACTGCAACCCAACCCAACTTGTCTTGGTTGGTCGGGTTGTGTTTAAACAAAGTAAAAACAATATTGAAAACATAAAAATAAGGAAATTTTCCTTTGAAATACGATCCATCATTCAAAAGAATATACGAGTTCATTAAATATTTTGGTATTACATATAACTTTCCAATAATGTTCTCTTATGAGTTCCATTGCTCGTTATTGCCGAGTTGTTTTTGGCAACTTATACATATTAAAGAGAAATACAAATAATTTTACAAAAGTCACTAAAACGTTTATCGGGTTTTCGGGTTGGTCGAGTTACTTTGAGCCTAACCAATATCAACCTTATAGCTTCGGGTTGTCCTAATTTTGTATCGATTATGTGTCGGGTTACCTCAGGTTGATTTTTTCCAAGGTTTTTTGGGTTGGGTTGATCGGGTTGGTCGGTTTTGTAGCACCCCTAGAAGAAAGGTTAGTGTCTACAAAAAGTTTGGTTTCTCAAAAAAATGAGGATAAACCTTGTGTCTACAAAAAGGTTAGTGGCAACATTGTATCATTTCCTTTATTGTATGTAGATGACATACTACTCATTGGAAATGATATTCCGACGTTTAAGTCTCTAAAGGCTTGGTTAGGAAAATGTTTTTCAATGAAAGACTTAGGTGAAGCAGCCAATGTGTTAGGCTTTCGGATCTTTAGAGATAGATTGTGGAAATTACTTGGCTTAAGTCAGAGTACATATATAGACAAAGTGTTGAAACAATTTAACATGTCTGATAGCAAGAAAGGGTTCTTACTTATGTCTCATGGCATATCACTTTCTAAGACACAATGCCCTACTACATCTCAAGAGAGTGAACGAATGAGTAAGATTCCATATGCTTTGGCAATTGGATCTATCATGTATGCCATGATTTGTACTCGACCTGATGTATCGTATGCTTTGAGCATGACGAGTAGATACCAATCAAATCTAGGTGAAGGTCATTGGATTGTCGTCAAGAATATCCTAAAGCACTTAAGAAGAACAAAGGATTCATTCTTGGTATATGGCGTGAAGAAGAGTTAAATGTATAGGGTTACATTTCCAAATGGATAAAGATGATTTTCGATCGCAATCGGGTTTTTTGTTTTGCGTTAATGGTGGTGTTGTGAGTTGGAAGAGTTCTAAGCAAGCAACGATAGTTGATTCTACAACAGAAGCTAAGTACATTTCAGCATCAGATGCAGCCAAGGAAGCCGTTTGGATCAAGAAATTTTTTTCTCAACTTGGAGTAGTTCTTAGCAGTGATAGTCTTGTAGAGTTGTTATACGACAACAATGGAGCTATAGCACAGGCCAAGGAACCTAGATCTCTCCAAAGATCCAAACATATTCTTAGAATATATCATCTCATTAGAGAGATTATTAAAAGAGGCAATGTTAGTATAAACAGAGTGTCAACTGACAGCAATGTTGCTGATTCACTAACCAAACTGTTAACACAACAGAAGCATGAAGGTCATTGTAGATCCATTTGTATATGATGCATGAATAATTGTCTTTAGTACAGGTGGGAGATTGTTAGTGAATGCCCAAAAACCAATCATATGATGATTGTAACTTTGAGTTTTGTTTCATGAAAGTAATAAATAAATAAAAGGCATTACCCATTTATTTTATTATGTCTATATTATATTATGTGTTTTAATTATTCATAATAAATAACCTTAGAATAATGTATTCTGAATGTTTATTTCGGGTTTGAGGTTGAAGTAATATGATAATGACTAACATATGTACGGATTCATATAGAGATATTGAATCAGCATATTCATACAAGATGGAGATTTTTGTGTATCGGACGTGACTCGCCATGAGAGCATTGCATTGGATGTCATGTAAGTGTCATAAGTGTTTCTCATGTGGTCAATGTACATGTAATTCTTTTGACTTGAGAACGTGTAGTTTGTTATGTGCGAGTGATGTATTGTGACATTTGTTCCAATCATTCCGTAACTGGGTGACAGAATGATAATTAGGTATGTTATAAATCACATGGTAGAAATAGCATGTATCGATATTGGATATGTCCCTCCTTTATGACAGGAGTGATGTCTCTATGCCCATTTATAAATATATACTAAGGAAATGCATGCATGCTCAGATAATTGATATGAGATATCATGATTTGTTTTATAAGTATATTAGGGATAAAGAATCCAGAGATTGGGCAAAAGGAGAATGACACATTCAATGTCTCGTGTTCAATCTGGACATCAAGGAAAAAAGAATTAAATATGTAAACTAAAATTAACTATAAACCGATAATTTGTTGTATCACCAACTCTCGTTATTTGGATGACGATGATGTATTGCTATATACCGCTTATCGTTTATAACTATAAATACAAGATTTATATTTATTACCAACATGTCGAGAACCCATTGGATCAGGCTTTGAACATATCCGAATAAGGAGTTTCAATAATTAAAATGTTTAATTATTATATCTGATTTGTATTGATTAAATAAAAATCAGATATAATTTTTTGTTAGACATTAAATAAGTTGACCAGGTATGGTTATGTAAGAGCGTGATGGTGCATGGTCACTCTTACACTCAAGTAAGGTGTGGAGATGATGGTGATTTTAGGCCATACTTCCATCACCATATAAAAGGTCTTGCACTTTTCTCTCAAAATCACCTACAACCATATGCTACCTTTTCTTTCTAAGTTATGAAACCGTGACTAGCATCATGAGAAGGCAAAGGATTAGGATTGTTCGCTTGGATACCGTGGAGGCATCAAGCTTTGTTTATTGTTGTGATTCAAAGTTTCGTTAACTGTGAGGTATAATTTCGAAACACCCGATTTATTCCAATTCGTATGAGTCTTTGGAGGGTTACGGTTTTTTTTTCCACTGTGTTTGATATCCCGTAACCCAACACGTTTCTACTGTGATTATGCTTTGATTTAGAAACTGAAGAGCAACGTAACGATTGGCAAGGCAAGTAAGCGACAAGGGTTTATGTGATGGATGAGTCTTTTCTTCGATCAAATGTATGGGTGGTAATGGTGAATCAAGTATCTTTGAACACATGGCATCAGCGTTTTAGACATCCCTCGTATGGACGGTTGAAAAACAATAATGTCCTTGTTAAATGTAAAGGATGTTTCTATCAAGAATAATACATCTTCTTCTGTTTGTCCCTTAGAAAAACATAAACAACATCTATTTATGTCGATGAATCATTAGGCTACTAATTTCGATTTAATTTATTGTGATATATGCAGTCCATTTCATGTCTTGGCATATCAAGGACACAAGTACTTTGTTACATTGGTTGACGACTGTAGTCGGTTCACATGGGTATATTTGATCAAAAACAAATGTAACGTTCTTCAGATTGTCCCACAGTTCTACAATCTGATTACAACTCAATTTGAGAATATAATCAAAAGTTTTCGGACTAATAATGCAAATGAATTCAATTTTACCAGTTTCTTTAGTGAGAAAGGAATTTTCCATCAACGATCGTGCATTGGGCATCCACAACAAAATTTTGTTGTCGAAACGAACCATAAACATTTGTTAAATGTTGCAAGTTCTTTGATGTTCCAATAGATGGTACCAATAAATTTCTGCTTTGAATGTGTTTATAGCAACTTTTCATATTAATACGACTCAGTCGGACAGTTTGAACAACCAATCCCCATTTAAAAGGTTATACAAAAAGTTACCTGCATTCTCGGAATTGCGTACATTTGGATGTTTATATTTTTCATCCACTTTACTTAATTCCGGACATAAATTTAGTCTGAGAGAAAAACCATGTAGTTTTGTTGGTTATCCAACTGATATGAAATCATACAAACTTTTTGATATAGAATCTAAGAGGTTCTTTTATTCTCGAGATGTTGTTTTTCATGAAGACATCTTTCCATATTAGATACACCGGTTGAAAATTCAAATGGAGGTTATGATGGTACACCGGTTGAAAATTCAATAACTACACCTGTTGATCATTCAATGCCCATAAACCATGATCACATTCGGAGATCGTCTCGAGTTCATAAAACTTCGTCTTATTTACAAGATTATCACTATAACATGGTTGCCCATAACCAAAAAGTTCATTATCCGTTTGCAAAGTTATATGGGATATGATCGGTTGTCGGAGGAATATAGGAACTTTGTATTGAGAGTTTCGATGAATGTCAAACCTCAAACATATCAAGAAGCAGCTCAAAACAACGAATGGGTCAAGGCGATGAACGATGAACTTAATGTCATGGAAACTAACATGACTTGGTTAGATGTTGTTTGGGTAAAATTCCAAAGTCTCGACCGATGTAAGATTCATAGGACCAGACAAATCTCCAGATATGATCTTAACGACCAGAGACAGTAAGACTCACGACCGCTAATTTTAGTTTCGGTTGTAAGATTATCCGCAACTCATAACTAGCGACCATTTAAGCTTAGACCTACCTTCAATAACAACTATCGATGGTCAAAAGTTTCTTTACGACACCAATTTATTAATGTACAACGAACGTTTCTTTTTGTATATTGAATGCAAGTCTCAAGTCATTTATGTTCCAACCACTATAACTGAAGACAATAATCAAGGTCATTGAAAGAAAGGACCGTTACCGACATTAAGGCTAGCTTATTTAGGATGATGAAGACTATATAAACAAAGATCAAGAACTCATTTGAACATATCAAGATAATACCATAGCACTAAACTGTAGCATAGCAAGCAATATTACTCTCTCTCGAAGATACTCACGACACGTCAACTAGACTCACGATGCACGAATCAATCCCACGATTACTTTACTTTACAATCTTGTTGTAATCAATTGTACCCCCGATCACTTTTTCTAAAGGACGACATAACTATTAGACGTCCATAGTGCATTGACGACCTAATCTGTCATCGGCGGTTTTTACCCTCGACGGGGTTTTCTGCGTCATCAAATTAGTGTGTCTCATTTGTTTTTCTTTATTTGTCGTATGATTTTTCCAATATTCTATTATTTAGTTGTTAAAGTTCCTCACCGATCTTAAGTCATTATGAAGGTTGATTTTTGGCATTAACAATTGTGACTTTACCAGAAGGGAAACACTCAGTTGGATGTAGATGGGTTTACAAACTCAAACATGGACTAACTGGTGTTGTTGAACGGTACAAAGTTGTTGATCCATACACTCTCAGTGATTTGATAATGATCCTTTTCTATACTTAGTGAAAATTACGTTTAACATTAGGTATTAGTGTTTCATCATCAGCGATCATACTGAGTCTGTTCAGTTATCGCTGATGATCTCTCTTGTAAACATTCATATATATCAGTGTTTCACCATCAGCGATCTAATACTGAGTATGTTCAATATTGCTGATGATTTCGAATGTAAAAAGTTAGACGTAATCCCTGAAGACAAGTTTCGCGACAAAATATGTTCCCTGATGAATCGAAGAGGATGCTGCTGAACAAAGACAAGTCTACTCATGATCTGATGCGGATATTAGTGACGCCAAGAGATAGCTGAACTTCTTTATATCTATGAAGGAAGAGATATTCATCGATTGATGATGACTTAGCTTCTGCCTCAAGTCTCTTTTGTCTTATCCTTGCACACATCGTACGATTGTCAGAAAATACATACCTCTGGAGCAATTCGTACAACAACTCTATCAACTACATTGTTCATCGTACGGCCAAAAGCATGTCTCCTAAAGTCAGACTCATGCAACCAATCAATGAAGGACACGTGTAAAGTACTCTGTCATGCATTTAATGCATAGGGTATAAATAGAAATATCAACACTCCATCTGAGCGTAGCCTTTGTTGGTCCCGAAGGTGCTTAACAAGTTTGTAGAAGGGGGGGTTGAATACAAACACATAATTTTAAAGTTTAATAAATTGTTTATTGATAAATCAAACACAATTTACAAGTCTGTTGCGGAATAAGATTAAGTAGAACCTAATCTAAACAAACTTAAGAAACACTAAGATGGTTGCACTAGAAGATAGAGAATGGGGATTGAGAGAATATAGAGAACAAGGGTTTCTATATGTTTAGAAAGAAGAAGGCTCTACTTCAAATGGAGTGTTGATCTTTCTATTTATACCATATGCATTAAATGCATGGCAGAGTAATTTACATGTGTCCTTCATTGATTGGTTGCATGGGTCTGACTTTAGGATACATGCTTTCGGCCGTATCATGAACAGTGTAGTTTGACAGAGTTGTTGTACGAATTGTTGTAGAGGTATGTCCGTTCTGACAGATCGTACAGGTGTGCAAGGGCAGGACAAAAGAGACTTGAGGCATAAGCTAAGTGATCATCGATCGCTGAATATCTCTTCCTTCAGAGATACAAAGAAGTTCAGCTATCACTGAAGCTTTTCCTCAGGTTTCTTCGCGTATGTAGATTCGTCTTTGCTTCACTGATATCTGCATCAGGTCATGAGTAAACTTGTCTTTGTTCAGCAGCTTCATCTTTGATTCAGCTATGAACATCAGTTCTCGCGAAATAAGTCTTCAGGGATTACGTTTAACCGTTTACATAAGTCTTCAGGGATTACATCAGTTCTCGCGAAATAAGTCTTCAGCGATACTGAACATACTCAGTATTTGATCGCTGATAGAAAACACTTTTACATATGAATGTTTACAAGAGAGATCATCAGTGATAGCTGAACAGATTTAGCATGATCGCTGATGATGACACACTAATACATAATATTAAACGTAATTTTCACTAAGTACAGAAAAGGGTCTTTATCAAATCACTGAGAGAGTATGGATCAACAATCTCCCCCTATTTGATAATGACAAAGTAACTTAATAAAATTACTTTTTATAAGTCAAAATGAGGAATAATCAGGACTCATAACATACATGTCCCAATTATTATTTTGAGGGATCTTTTACAGTACTGATAGGGTTAAGTACTTCACTGAATTTTCATTAATTCAATGAAAGAATTACAAGATAGATGAAAATATAAAGTACACGTGAAGAACTAAGTACTGTAAGTTTAACTAATAGATTACAAGAATTAAGAGACTAATCTATCAACTATCTAGATAAGACTTTAGAACCTTGATCATATAGTCAGGTACTTCTTATCCTCTTTCCTTTTGATCTGATGATTCTTGACGAATGATTGTTTTGATAGGTTCAACTGATGGAGAGAAGTTGCACCATAGACACAAAAGATCTTTGAGATGATTCAGAGGACAGATGGAAATCTCATAGACTCTTTCAAATCTGAGTACCCCTTCATCATCTCTGAAGAAGATTCTATGAGGATCATTAAGTACTTGCCCGGGAATAAATGGTCCACTAGGAGGTATAGAGAGATCAAGAACTAAGAGATAAGGAGGAGTTCCGAACAATGCTTCCTTTGAAAATTTGATGGAGGTGTCATTTCTGATTGCATCGACATTTTCAGAGGAGGAAGAAGCAGGATTTCTTTTGATTTTCCTTGGCTTAGAAGGAAGAGTAGATGGCACTTTTAAGACTGCAGTGACTCTGTTGATGAGGGCATCTAGGATGCCTTCGACATAGCCTCTGTAGGTTGACTTTGAGTTCTTCAGCACATACTTGAACTCTAGCCATTCCATATAGGCAAAACTCTTAAGGTTTGAGACGAACATAGCCTCTGAGCTTGCATCCTCTCTACTTATCTCCATGGTTATAGAAGTTTGATCCTTCTTATTTCTTCAAGAGATGACAACGGCTGTTATTTTCAATGGGTCAGAGCGATAGTCGACTTTTTGCTTACACCATTCGACTGAGTTATCACTGACCTCTTGTTCTCTTGAGCGCTCCTCTTCAATTTACTTTAGAAGTGCAGCTTGAACTTCCATTGGATTTTTCTTTAATCTTTTATCTTTGACCTGAGAAGATTGAATCTTAAGAGCAAGAGTTGCATCTTGTTGGCATTCTGTAATCAACTTCTCAACTCTAATGGATTCTTCTATCTCAGCTTCAGTTAGGAAGTCAATTTCTTTGGACGTAGATTGAAGAGAGATTTTCAGCCGTTGATTCTCCATATGAGAGATCATCTCTATTCTTTTATTCAATTCTTCCTCTGACCAATGAGTTGGTCTAGAGGGCCTTTCTGGGTGGATCAGGTCTTCTTCTTGTTGTTGTTGTTCATCAATCTCACTAAATGAGATTAGGATTATTTATCCTTCAGCTGTAGGAGCTGGGATTATTTGTAGTTCGCTTCCCTTAAGCAGGGGAGAGAACTTCCTGGACAAGAAGTGAAAAAGGAGTTAGTGTATATTTTAGGAAAAAGAATGATAAAGGCTTAGAAAGAGATAGGGGTGTGGTAGGTATAGAAAGAGAAAGGTACGATGGAAAGGCATACCTGAGAAAGATTCTCCCCCTCAGATTGTGAGACAATGTTCAGATTTCCCGTGGCAGCTATACCCTTCCGCTTGCCTTGGGAAGGAGTACCTAAAGTTGTTTCACTTCTCTCCCTTACTTCTTTTGTGACAACTTCCTTCGATGTTGTCGCTGAAGTGACGTTGACAGCTGAGAACCAGAGAGATTGGTCCTCCTCATCGTCGTCATAGTCATCATCAGCTAGTTGATCCTTCTTTTAATCATGAAGATCAAGATCTTCATTATCTTCCTCGTCCTCCTCCTATTCTTCTTCTTCATTTAGAATCTGAGCAAGTGAAGAAGAGGGAGGGGCTTGATCAGCAACCTTCTCCACCTCAACATGAGAGGGAGGTTCTTCCGCCTGGACCTCAGCAGCAGCTTCCTCAGCGTTTTCTTCTTCTAGGACTTTCTCCCCCTCTAAGGAGTTCATCAGTCTAAGGAGTTCATCAGTCTAAGGAGCAGCTTTAGCAGTGGCCAGAGATCGAACTTCAGCATCCAAGAGTTCCAAACGTCCTTCAATGACAGGAATATCCGAAGTAGCTTGATAAATAAATTCAACAGCTATGTTCAGTGAGGTGCCGTCATTTTCAGTGAAGGGAGGTGTTGGCACTGGAGCTGGTTCATTCAGCTTGGTGAGGACCTGTTGTATGACGGAGGTGCAGGAGTCAATCTTTCTTGACAGATCTTGAACATTATTGTTGAGGGTGCCAACTTGTCCCTGAAGGAGTTGGGTTTGTTGGTGATTTACCAGCAAGCCTCTTTAACTTTGACGAGTTCTTCTTGAAGAGTCGAGTTTTGAGAGGTTAAAGCACCAGTCAGCTTCTTCAGCTCCTCACCAGCATTATTGACAACGCTGGTGGTTTCGTTCAGTGAAGTGGAGAGAGTGTCCACTTTCTCAGCAAGTGTGTTGACATGGGCGTCAACGGTTTTCAAATTAGGACCTTCAAGTAAAGTTAGTGTATGAGCACAACGTTGCTCAGGTTTATATGGAGAGATGGGAGATGTGTATAGGATTTTAGGGGTACCCGATAAGTCAAACATGTTAAAGAAGTGCATATCTCGTTCAAAGTTTTGAGTATCAGGTCATATGGGTGCAGCATGAGATTGCTGCGAGATAGAGGGAGGGTTAGAGACCAAAGAAATAGTAGGAGGAGTAATGGGGATAGAAGAAGTTGGGAGTGTTGAAATTACCTCAGGTTGTTGTTGGGGAGGAACTAAAGAGATGGAGGTCGTCATTGGTGTAGTGTCAGCGATTGTCAACATTGGCACGGTTTTTGTAGTAGCTTGTGGAGGAGATACCCACAAAAGCATCTAAAGTAGTTTTTTGAGAAACTACTTAAGGAATAGAACCCGAATGGGTGGTCTTCTTGTTCTTTCCGTCCTTCTTAGAGGGACCAGAGAGAGCAGTCGATGGTTATTTGGAAGCGGTAGTAGCGACAGGGTTAGCAGGAGAAGGAACCTCTTGTGTGGCCGCTGAAGACGAAGAATGGAGAAAGAGACGAGAGCGGAGGGTTGAAAGACTTACCTCGTTGGCGATTGGCTTGATCTCGAGTGTTCGCTGACCCACCTTTGAGGATGTACCATCATTAGAAGTTGGGTACCTCTTAGCATAGAGGAATGGTAGGTACGCGCAGATAAAACGTACGTAAGGGATCTTGGGATCCCTCTCTGTATTCTCAATCTTTGACTTTAGATCGTCAAAGATTGCACCCGCGTAGTAAAAGTGTTTACCAGCTACGACCGAGTAGCCTATCTGGAGTTGTATCTTGCTCGCTTGATCCTGGGAGCCTATCTTCCTACTCATACACTGAATTATGTGGGAGAAGATGTAGTTGAGTTGGGAAGTCATGTTTACCTTTTGAATCTTTGTCAGCCGTTTGTTGGGGATCGTGGAGCGAGGCTTGTTGTCCCAACAATATTCCATGTCATCCAAGAATTGGATGAGCTCAGCGTTAGTGGGGAGTGCGTCGAAACCAGCTTTGGTCTTTTCAGGGAAACGCAAAGCTTTGCGAAGACCATAAGCAGTTAGGAGGCTTGAACCTAAATCAGTGGTGAAAGAGATGGCAGGGACCACTTCACCCTTTTTGTTGGTGATGGTGGTCTCTTCAGCGGTGAACCAAAATTGTTGCAGTAGTGTTTTGGAAGGTTTTGGGTCCACAGTGTGAGCATAAGCAAGGCGAGGCTGCTTCAGAAATGCAGTTGCATCCACCAAATGTGGGTATTTCATAGCATCAATGTCCAACCAAGCAAGGTGGTTGTTCTTTGGTACTTCAGATTCAGTGATGGTGAATTTGATGTTCTTTGAAGCAATGAGAGTTGCTTGGGCCATTTCTGAAAATAGAAAGAAGTAGATTGGAGGGAAAGGTTTAGAGTCTAAAAACAATTAAATTTTTACCAGTTTCTGTATTTAGAAAGGAACATAGAAAAAAATGTTTTTAGAGTAAAACAGTGTTTTTTGTGAAGAAGAAAGAACATGTTGGAAAACCAAAAGTTTTTAGAGTAGATAAAATCAAAAGAAATGATTTTAGTGTTTGAGAAATATTTTAAAATCCATGATAAAAGAATATTAAGGATTAAAAATATGATGAAGATTTGAAGATTAGATGGTTTTTGTCCGCTTAAATGCCTTGAGAGCTTTTTACTTGCTTGTGAAGTTTTTCAGAAAGCGTAAAAAGATAAGAATGAAAAAGGCATTCTTTTTATATGAGGAGAGAGAGAGAGAGAGAGAGAGAGAGAGAGAGAATGAGTGAGGTGGGAAAACAAATGCTCATCATGACATGGACACGTCCTACGAAGTTAATTGGATAGAAGGGCAACGGACGAACGTGTCAGAGAAAAAGGCATGTCGTGGATTGTCGGTTCAAATGACGTCATAGGAGAGAGAAAGAAAACGTTTCATTTGTCCTTTTTGAAAGTATCTCTGAAGAAAGGTCAAAGATAGATTTTATTTTTGAAAGAATCGTTGATAAAAATTCAGAGATAGGTTTTCTTTTCAGCAGCTTCGTCTTCGATTCAGCTATGAACATCTGTTGTCGCGAAACTTGTCTTCAGGGATTACGTTTAACCGTTTACATTAGAAAACATCAGCGATACTGAACATACTCAGTATTTGATCGCTGATAGAAAACACTTTTACATATGAATGTTTACAAGAGAGATCATCAGTGATAGTTGAACAGATTTAGCATGATCGTTGATGATGAAACACTAATACATAATATTAAATGTAATTTTCACTAAGTATACAGAAGGGTCTTTATCAAATCACTGAAAGAGTATGGATCAACAGCTTTCATCTTTCTAAATATATAGAAACCCTTGTTTTCTATATTCTCCCAATCCCCTATTCTCTATTTCTGGTACAGCCTTCTTAGTGATTCTTAAGTTTGTTTAGATTAGGTTTTACTTAATCTTATTCCGCAACAAACTTGTAAATTGTCATTTGATTTATCAATAAACATTTTATTAAACTTTAAAATTTTGTGTTTGTATTCAACCCCCCCCCCCCTTCTACAAACTTGTTAAGCACCTTCGAGACCAACAACTGGTATCAGAGCAGATTGTTTAATCTCATAAATAAGATATTTCTTTATTCTCTTCCTTGTTATTCTTAATATGGCACTCAACACAAACACTAACTACTATGATAATGGTTCTCTCTCAAAACCACCTCGATTTAGCAGAGATAACTTTGCTTTTTGGAAAAATCGAATGATGCTATTTCTAGAAGGTGTAGATCCCACTATACCTGAATCTGTAGCAAATGGCCCTTATGAACCCTTCACTATTATAGTTGCAGTTCCAGCTACCACCACGACTCCTGCTATCCCTGAAAGATATGCTATAATAGAAATAAGACAATGGAGTGATGAAGATAAAAAGAAAGTTTGTTTAGATGCTAAGGCAAAAACCATCATCTCTATGGCTCTGCCTGATGAAGCCTTCCATTCCATCATTCATCTTAAAACTGCCAAAGAAATGTGGGACACTATATGTGTTCAATATGAAGGTAGCACTGAACTCCAAGAAACCCGAAAGATTAATTTGGTAAGACAATATGAAAGTTTTGTCGCTGGTATGAATAAATCCTTATCTGATGTTCACCAGAGATTTAACTGCTTAATCGTTGATCTAAGGAATGATGGTATAACCTTTTCTAACTCTGAGGTCTTAACTAAATTCTTGGAATGTCTTTCTGAATGTTTGGACAGTTACTCAATGTGTCTTAAGCTGACAAAAGACTTAAATTCTCTCTCTCTCTTAGCACCTTATATGGAATATTGCTCAAGTATGAGCAATCAAATCTCCTGAAGAAGAATCTTTTAAAAGATTCTAATGACTCCAAAAGCACTCCTGTTGCTTTAGTCTCTTCAGAGATCATTTCATCTCAGCGATCTACTCTTACTATC
The DNA here is from genome assembly GCA_954870635.1 of Arctium minus. Classification (NCBI taxonomy): domain Eukaryota; kingdom Viridiplantae; phylum Streptophyta; class Magnoliopsida; order Asterales; family Asteraceae; genus Arctium; species Arctium minus. Next base: position 76,153,483 of record OX941080.1, on the reverse strand, counting down.
ACTGAGTTAGATTCTGACTCTGAAGAATTATCAGACACTGATCTTTCAGAGTTTGATGAATCCTTAGCACTCTTGACAAACTCTTTCAAAAGGTTTGCAAGAAATATCAATTTCAGAAGAAATAAGCCTCTCTCTATATCTGAAAAGCCAAAATCATCTCTTATTGATAAGGCTACTGCTATATGCTATAACTGTGAAAAGATTGGACACTTTGCTAGTGAATGCAGATCAAAGAAAATTTCAAACCCTCTACTTCCAGGAAAACCAGCGATAGCAAATACCTTAAGCTGAAAGAGAAATATCAAAAGTTGAAAAACTTTAAGCGCAAAGGTAGAGGTCTTATCACTAAAGAGCATGACTTGGCTGAATTTGAAGAATCTACTTCTGATGAAGAAGAAGTTGCTAATCTCTGTCTTATGGCTGAGATTAAAGAAGAAGTGGAAGAACCAACATGAACTTCCATGAGCTATATCTCCTCTCAAGTATCTATCTCTACTAATCCCTCTTTTTCTGAAGCTGAGAGACGTCGCGCTGTAGATGTGCTGACAATTGATCTGTACAATGCACTGAATGGCAAAACTCTAGCTGAAAATAAAAATATTGATTTAACCGAACTGTTAGACTACAATTGTATTCAAGATTAAAAGTGAGGTCTAGTTTGTATTTGTTAAATAGTTTGAGGGTTTTGTTGTAAAGTTAATGTGAGTTGACTTAATATAAATAGGTTGTCTTTGTTGTTAGATTAGAAGACACGCTCATTTGTAAAACACATAAGTCTTACACATTAGAGATAGAACACAGTGAGATCTGTGACACTGAGACTTGTGACTGTTTTGTAATCATATGATTTGATCAATAAATGTTTCTTTGATAATCTGTGATTGTTTGTATGCTAGAAACTGGGATAACAATTGGTATCAGAGTTCAGATCATAAAATTCAGAAAAGATACGAAATTCGTGAAAAAGAAAGTCACTGTTGAATTGAAATCATAGTTTCAATTTCATGGAGTTTTTGATGTAAATTTGAGTTTACAATGTTCGTTTCATATTGGAGAACAAGTCTTGTATTGATCAAAACTTAATTGGATCAACAAATTGACTGAATTGGATCAATAAGTTCATTTTTGAAGGTTTCAAGTCGTGAACTGTCAAAGATCAATTGTCACGAACATGTTTGATCTTAGTGACATTCACTTTGTAGGGTTATTCACGATGATATAGAGATCATTTCTGCAAAATTTCAGAGTCAAACATCAACATTTGGGTGGATTTCTAGTGAAAAGTTTGAAAATATCGACGAGATCTACAGAATTCGCAACATTCATGAAGAAATCAAAAGTAGAACTTGCAGACTGAAAGAACTCGCAGACTGAAAGAATTCGCAGAGAAGAAAATTTACTAAGTGAGGAATTCGCAAGTGTGAGACTTACGAATTCATAGGAATTCGCACTTGAGAGAGATAAGAATTCAAAGAATTCACTCAAGACACACTTACAAATTGTGCAGGATTCGCAACTGAGTGTTCTACGAAAAGCTCAGAATTCGTAAACCACTGTTCTGCGAAAAGTTCAAGATTTCATATCCTAAGTGTCTTGCGAATTGTACCTTACGAATTCCTGTTCATTTTACGAATTCTTGATTGCTTACGAATTCTTGCCTTGCGAATTTTGTCTTGATTATCTTACGAATTGTTGCTTACGAATTCTATACTTGTGAATTTTCTGTGTGTGCCTTGCGAATTGTGTCAAACGAATTATGTACTTAGCATATTTTTCATGTAATTTTTCTGATTTTCTGATTAAAGGTCATTTATGGCATATTTTTTTATATCAAGTTACCCTATGAGATTTAATTGTAAAAAAAAATTCTAGGGGCGCTGCCCCAGACCCCGCAAGGGCGTTGCCCCTTGACTCCACCCGCTAACCGGGTAGTGGGACCCCCATGCTAAGTCTGCGTAGGGGTACATATTTCTTAGTGTGATTAAAGTTTCTGATTTTTTTTAGTATTTTTTTTTCAGATTTCAAGATGCCATACACAAATAAAAAGGGAAATCTGGTGCTAACTAACAGAGATTGTGCCTTAGCGTATATGCCAGAGATTCCGGCTATGGAAGCTGAAATCAAGAATCTGAAGATTCAAAGTTTATCTCTTCTTAATCAGATTACTAATTTGAAAAATTCTAGAGATACAAAGAAAGATGTTATTTGCTCAGACTGTGTAGCTAACTCTAAAATTAATTTTGCAGGGATTATTGAATCAAAGGAAAAGGAGATTTCTGTTCTGCAAACAAAGTTGAAAAAGTTTGAAGGTCTAAATGTAGTTACTACATGGTCAAAGAAGGAGCAAATGCTAAAAGAGATTGATGATCTTAGAAGGAGAGCAAACATTGCATGTGAGACATCCGATGGGCTGAGAGAAATGAATTCTGAAACTTTTGCTGAAAGAGATAAGTTGAAAGATAAAGTCTTCAGTCTTGAGGTTGAAATCAACATGATGAATGAAAAAGCAACCCAAGTCAAAGACAATACAAAAGCCCAAGATGAGATAAAGAAGATTGAGAAGAAGAGAAAGGAAATTGAAAAAGACAATGTTGAGCTGAAAAAGAAAATATTTGGATTGGAAGTTCAAATTGATAAAGAGAAGAAAGAAAAAGTAGGGTTTGATAAAGAAAGAAAATCTTTTGCTCAAAAGTTCTCTGAATTTTCCAGAAAATCTTTTGAAGAAAAGAAATCAGTGGAGCTGAAATGCATTAAACTTTCTCAACAAGTCTCAGACTTTGAGAAAGTAATCATAATGGAGAGAGATAAGTTTGAGAAAGAAAAGAAGAAGATTGAGCAAACAAAGAGTGTAAAGAAAGATTTTGATGAAGAAAAGAAAGTGTTTGAGACTGAGATAAAGAAGTTGAATGAAAAGCTTTCTGAACTGTCATCAACCATTCAGAAGGAGAAGAATGCAAAATCTGAGTTGCATAAGAAGTTTGATATACTGTCAAAGGAAAGAAATTGTTTTACTAAAAAGATCAAAGAACTTGGGGAGATCATGTTTAAGGTGAAGCTGACTGAGCACAAGACGCCAGAATCAATTGCTCAATCACCAAGAGATGATCTAGCTGCATCCGAATGCTCATTCAAATCAGCAACAAGTTCAATTTTCACACATGTTTCTATTAATCCTTTATTTGATTCAACTAACAGTCATACTTCTAAATCAAATGATCAGGTAATATCAAACAGAACAAGTCTTACAAGAAAATGACTTGGAGAAAGAAAGATGAGAAAGATAAAGAGAATTGGTTTTGGAGGGTGAAAGGATCTTCAGAGGAGAAGAAGAAAGAAGAAAAATCATTTGGACATACATCTAAAGCTCAAAGGAACAATACTCCTAAAGGTAAAACTTTTGGAAAACCTGATTTGATCTACACTGTTAATCAATTAATCAGGTTAGCTCAAAAGAAAATTAGTTGTTCCTAATGTGGTTCAAATGATTTTGTGAATAAAAATTTTGAAAATTACTAGTATGGTTCTTACTACATATCTCCTACTACAACTGCAACTAACAAATCTTGATCCAAATACCAGTGGATACCAAAAGCTAAGCATGTGTTGCAGGCAAATAAAGACTAAGGGGGAGAAAGAACCAAGGCTTCTGAATAAATCAGTTCAGAACCCGTGCTTCAAAGGACTATGGCTTTTGGACAATACAGTTCAAGACCCACACCTCAATGTCAAAGAGTTTGGCTTCTGAACTTACTTTAATCCTAGTAATTCTGAAGTACACCGGTTTCATGATTAAGGATTTTGCATATGTTAAGGGGGAGCTTACATGTTTCATATTTTTACTAATATAGTTTCTAATTTTTCAGGGGGAGTCTAAATGATTTACATTTTTAGATGGAATTACTATTCTCACCGGAGAATACGTAATATTGGCTTCTGATTACATCAGATCAGAACCCGTACTTAATTGGTAAAATTGACCATTACTATTCTCGCCGGAGAATAAGTAATCATGGCTTTTGAATCCTTAAGTTCAAAACTCATACTCAAATGTTTTCTTCTGACAAGATGCTTAAATGATATCATCTTTTCTAGAAGTTTTTTGATTTGAGGGGGAGTTAATAGTTATATCTTTTAGGGGGGAGGAGATATAAATGCTTTATACTTTCATTGTTATATTTTTCTAATAACTTGAATTTTTACAGGTATCGAGGGGGAGGATATCGAAGTTTTGTCAAGGATACTTCATTGAAAATATTCATTTCAGGGGGAGTTAAGGATTTTTTAATGAAAAGGTATATATTTCTAATCCTTATAATCTATCACTTGTTGAAAGATGAACAACTTTCACTTGTGAAAAATGTTTTCTTAAATGTTCAAACCACTTCCTATTCTTAAAAGATTTTCATGAATTGTGAAGTGCGATTTTAAATGAATTTTATTTTGGATACTTTGATGACTATCTGACCATGTGTTTCTAATGACAAATACTTGTGTAATTGTCATGTCTTTATACTGTAAAGTATTCATACACACAACGGTTCAGTACATTTCTTGACTTTGTTATTACCATGTATCAAAAGTTAAATCCTTCTATAGTAATACTCCCGCCGTTTGCTATTCACTGTTGTTTCAATCAAACGTCATTTCATCATTTTATGTACTTTCATTGTAAAATGTTTATATATTGTTCATATAAACATCATACGTCTTTAAATTCACTTATCATTTTTTCTTCATGATAATTTGATCTGATCTTAATCATTGTCAGATTCTCAAAACATTTCTATTCTTTCATGATTATTCATTCATATAAAGTTTTGAGAAATCTTAAATGTTTAACATGCTCAAATTTCATTCCGATTTTTATGAGCATACTTTCAATGACATTATTACTTTGTTCCTAAATTGTCAAAATAATCATTGTACAACACATTTTTTTAGGAAAATACATGGGATTCATTGTGAGAACTTAACAGAACTTCCATGGATTCACGAATACCAGTGTTTCCTACCTAGGAAGTATTCCCTGAGTGATTGAGGGGAGAGGGTAAAAATATTGAGTGTTGGTGTGTGATGAGGTAAAATGGAAATGAGAGATTGGTTAGATGTGACCTTAAAAGATTAAAAGAAAGAGGGTGTGAGATCATAGTAAAAGAATATTAAACTCTGCACCAAACTTCTTTCTGAGTCGGGCAGCCACATTACTGTTGTTTCACATTTCTTCATGAACGACATTGAAAAAGGCAGTGAGCCCATGCCATCTCTTGCATATAACCCCACCAAGCTACTCATTCTTTTCTCAAAAAGAGAATGTTTCACATTTTCTGGGGACGCAACACATAATTTATTGGTTCTTCACTTGGAAGATACTAATATTGAAAAAGAAGGAAACTTGCCCCACCGTCGACCCTTTATCATGGACATTGAGTCTATGTATAATCATTGTTGTCTCAAAGATTTACATATTTTGAGCCTTATGAAACACAATAATTATGCTAATTCTTTCAAAACACAAGCACGAGCACAAAGAAAATTTGTTTTTCTGTCAGAACATTCATAGAAAATACCTTGTGTTTTTTCGATGATTGGATGGAAGTCCTGGGGAGTCAACATCAAACAAGCTCCTACAATTGTACATCTGTTGTACACAGTGGCTTCGTGCTACTGACAGGCATTCCTAACTGTTTCATGTGTTGATTCAGGGTTACAACTCATAATTTGTCTAAATTTGAAAAGATTCAGATGATTACATTCATGAATTGACAGCTCATTCAGATCAGATGAGTGATTCTTTCATATCATTTATTGGAAGATATTGATAATTTTCCTATCTGGTGGAGATTTTTATTATTCCACAAAAGAGGGGAGATTGTACATATTTCACCAAAGGGGGAGATCATGAAGACTGTGCGTATTTGATTATATGGGGGAGATCATACAAAGATCGAGTTGATCTTGAACAAAGTTTTAATGATTTTGATTCTTACAAATAATTAAAAAGGGGGAGATATTTCAGAGTTCAAGCTTCAGTTGATTTAAAGATGTTGGGGGAGATAAGACAAGATTCAGATAATTACGGTTTGTATCAAAGAAAAGAGAAAGTTGAATATCAAAGAGTCAGATTTCCGAATATGTAATGAAAGGAGGAGATTCAGTTTTAGAGTTCAAAGTGAAAGAAAGTCAAAGTTTGAAGAAAAGGTTGACTATACAAAGTTCTTAAAAGCTAATCCAAAGGAGGAGACAAGTTTAAAGTTGTTTGAAAAGTCAAAATGGAAGATACCAAAGGAAAAGATTATTGAAGCTTGTTGAAGATGTCAAAGCTATGAAAGATTTAAAGCTGAAAAAGATTTGTTGCTGAAGATCATTTTTGAAGATTAAAAGACCTGAAGATTACTGTCAAATTTTTTTTAATCTTGAATCCAAAGGGGGAGATTGTTAGACTAGAATTGTATTCAAGATTAAAAGTGAGGTCTAGTTTGTATTTGTTAAATAGTTTAAGGGTTTTGTTGTAAAGTCAATGTGAGTTGACTTAGTATAAATACGTTGTCTTTGTTGTTAGATTAGAAGTCACGCTCATTTGAAAAACACAAGTCTTACACATTAGAGATAGAACACAGTGAGATATGTGACACTTAGACTTGTGACTGTTTTGTAATCATATGATTTGATCAATAAATGTTTCTTTGATAATATGTGATTGTTTGTATGCTAGAAACTAGGATCACGCAAACAGCTAGAAAAATGTCATGAAAAGATCAGAGAACTGACTCTTTTAGAGAAAAGTTTAAAAGATCAAGTCATTGTCCATGAAATTATCAGCATTGAACGCGAACAAGCCATCGCTGCTTTAAAAGCAGAAAAGGCAACTGTTGAGGGATGGTGTAACTCTTCTACCAAAATCACTGAAATCATCAGGTCTCAAATCTCTGCCGGTGATAAAACCGGTTTTGTTTTTGGAAAAAACAGGATGAACCTAAAAAAGACAGTTCCATGCTTAAGTTTGGAATATTTGTCTCTTCTATCCCTGACACCTCTTCTACTCAGTGCTCTTCTTCCTCTAATCCTATTCCTGAGGACTTATCAAAAGGCTCTAAGCTCGTTGATAAAGGGAAATCAATTTCCCATCCTCAGAAGGCTACCAAGAAAGAAAAACTGAAAGTTCCTTCCAAACATTCAGTAAGTCAATCTTCCACCTCTGGAACTAAAATCATTGTTATCTGTCAGAGATCAACTCCAAAGCTGAAAATTGATCTTAAGCCTAAGAAATCTAAAGAACTGAAAGTTCCTCCCAGATCTTATGTTATAGGTATTCTTGGAGCTATCCCTGGTCAGCTCAAGTTTTCAAATCTTACTGCTCATGGTCCTAAAGCCACCATTAAATATAGAAAATGCTATCATTATGGACTCACTGACCATATTGCTAGTAAATGTCCTACTGTCACAATAGCTGATAAGATAGCTAAAGTGAAGATGAATGCCCCCAAGACTGAGAAGGTTACCAAAGCTGAGAAATCAACTAAGGTGAAGAATACCACTAAGGTTAAACAATTAACCAAAGTGAAGGTTACCACTGAAGCAGAATCTTCAACTGCCGTGAAGATTGTTGAACCTTCCATCTCCACTAACACTGTTGGAGCCATTAAAAAGTGGGTACCAATCAAAAATTAATCTTCTTTATGTTTGCAGGGACCGAAGGGTATCTAATATCTAGATAGCGGATGCTCTCAACACATGACTGGACAAAAAGACCTGCTTACTGAATACAAGAAAGAGAAAGGTCCCTCAGTGACCTTTGGTGGAAATGGAAAAGGATATACCCGAGGGTTTGGTGTCCTCAGCAATGGGACAACTACCTTCAGAAGAGTCGCTTACGTAGATTGACTGAAGCACAATCTTCTAAGCATCAGTCAGCTATGTGACAAAGACTACGAAGTGAGCTTCAATAAGAAAGCAAGTTCAGTGATGAGTGAAAATGGAAAACTTTCTCTCAGTGGTTACCGTATGGAAAATGTCTATGTAATAGACATGGACTCTACTACCACTAAAAATGTGTGTTTTCTCTTTAAAGCTTCCTCTGATGTCAATTGGCTATGGCATAAAAGGCTTTCTCATCTCAATTTCAAATCCCTGAATTCTTTCTCTACTAAGAAATTGGTCTCTGGTCTTCCTCAGCACTCATAAGCCAAGGAATCTCTATGTTCAGTGATAGCGGAAAACCGTATAATTTCACACAGTGGCCACAGTGTTCCCACAGTGGGGGCACAAGTATACACCTCAACTATGATCGCTATAAGTAATAAAATGGTAAGTATACCGAATATCGTTTCCACAGGGACTGGTCTACTGAGAATCAGAGAGTTTCATGAACTTCTTGCACATGCTTTGGTTGTGAGAAAAATTTGTCGTTTTGTTGGTGAAATATCTAAATTAATTAAGAAATTTAACAATGAGTTAAGGATTGGATATGGGTGTAAGTTTCCTTGCGATAATTGTAGTTACCAAATGGTAAGGCGCTTAAGTGCATAGAGCCATGTATAAAAATCCCGATCTCTCGAAAACAAATTTTTATAAATTATGCCTAAAAGTACTATAAAGTGCCAATAATTATTGTACTTGAGTTTGCCGATTTATCTAAGCTTGACTTTAAGCGTCTAGTTCTACCGGTATGGGGATTTATACCCAAATATCTTTGTGATATAAATTCTGACCGACGTTGAACCTTAGTAAATCATACAAAACCCGCATCTCTGCGTGGTCATCAAAGACTTTCTCAAATCTTTGTGCATCACTTAAACCGTATTTCGGATCCGCCCCTCTCGAGCTCTACGATCTAATATTAACACTTCAAAGTGATCGGCTTATCCGTATTGAGTTATGTCCCGACTCAAGTGACCAAACTCAAGAACAAGTAATTATAGACACACCTAAGTGTATCCTACTAGTCTCAAGTTCACTCACACCCACACACAATAAGGTGCTTAGCTCATGACTAAAAAGAAAGACATAATGAAATAAGCGAAATAATTAATAACTACTTGCATAAATGTAAATTACGGAAATTAAATTACAAGGGAAAATAAATGACAAGAAATGTAAAGTGCTAAGAAAGTAAATGACTAGAAATGTAAAAGACTAGAAAAGTAAAGGACTAGAATTTAAAACTACAACCTTCAAGTTAACAAGTAACTTGAAGATAACTAAGGCTAGAGAAGTAATTGTCTTGTGATGGATGATGGTTGATAAGTTGATGAAATAAATGCAAGTCCCTCTTCTTTATATAGACTCCAAAACATAAGACCTAAAGATTCTTTTTTTCAAAAACACAAGGGGCAAGACCCACTTCTCTTTACAACCCATGCCTAAAAGATTTCCAGAGATTTCTGCAGACAAGCATGCTCCAACATATATATTTTAATATGCTCCTTATCGTCTGGATAAATGCAGCGTCTAGCAGTTTCTTCAAGTGGTTCGTCGATGCCCACAGTGGGTAGAGTACCTGCCTACAGTTGGCCACAAAAGTGCAGTTTTTCCAAAAAAATAAACTTTTGATAATTCATCACCTCTTTATCACATTTTTAGACCAAATGAAAAGAATAGGAGCAAAGTGGGTATAAAAATGAGACAAAAAGATAGAAAACAATGATAAATAACTCACAAAAACGAGAGTTATCACACCCCCAAACTTGAGGTTTTGCTTGTCCTCAAGTAAAAAAAATGAATTAAAAAGAAATTTTACGAAAGGAGAGAAGGAACGAAACCTACAAAAATAATTGCTTGAATGTCTCCTTTAGTCGAGAATTGTACAACTTCCTTGAATGACTTCTTTAATGCTGAAATTGATCGGTAGGGCTTTCTCGGGTTAGTGTTTGTGGCTAAAAAAAATCTTCCCCCAAACTTGAACTCAACTACAAAAGGGTGTAATATATTTCTTTTTCACGCCTTTCCTTTTGAGTTCAAGATTTTCAAAACCCATAGTTTTTGTGATATTCCAATTTGTTGCACGATCCTTGGGTTTTAGATTGCCTTCCAATTTTGCGAAGGTCGTCTTCCAATTTTTCGAAGACTTTTTATTAAAACAAAATTCTTTTGTTTTCTCCGCTTTCCTTTTTTTTCCATATATGCAAAGATCACATATATAATTTATATTTTTGTCTCCCCACCCCCAAACTTAAAGGCGGACAATGTCCACATTGTCGAACATAATGGCTAGGGTAAGGGACGAGGGAAAAAGTGTTTAGTCCAACAACAAAAAGGGCCTACGTCCTTTCAATTGTTTCCATCCAAAAAGTCATCCAAAGAATTTGTACCTGAAATAAATGGGGAAACATAAAGGAGACCACAATAGCATGCATGAACAATAATGTACCCAAGCTAAATTAAACCCGCATAGGTTACACAGAAGGCGGGAATCAACAAGTTAATAAGTTACAGATACCCAAAAGACAGAACAGATATAATGTTCAAAAGAGTGGTGATGCAAAACCAAAAGTCATTTTTTCGGGTCCTGTTGCTTATTGTGGGATCCAGTAGCCACAGTGGGATCAACATTGTCAGTACCAACCGAGTTAGCTGCCCTACGTCTCTCCTCCAAGCGAGAGACACGTGTCTGCAAATCAGTGAGCACGACAAGCATGGCCTTAAGAGTCTGGTTGGTTTCTTCTTGTTGCATAACGGACGCCGAAAGCCACTCGGCAGTCCCATAGCCACAAGAGGATGTTGAGTTGGCATTTTGGGGCTCCGGGGACATGTGAACAGAAGGCGTCGGGGCCTGCGGTGGTGCTGCGTGCTGTGTTGGTACCTGCAAAACAGAGGGGTTCTTAGAGAAGTGAGATCGCCGCTCAAGGGTGTGTTTATCAATGGGAACCGAGCCGGAAACAAGTTTATCGGCGTCAAAGGTAGGCACTTTTGCGACAGCGCACAACTTTGTAATTAAAGCAGGGAAAATCAGTCTCGACTTCTTACTCCGAGATGCAAATTCAATAGCCGAACAAGCAATAGGGCCAAGATCCACGGGACATTCCTTCAAAATGCAGTATAGTAAATCACACCGATCCCGGGATAGAGTGCAATCATGAGCAGTAGGATTAACATTGTGATGCAGAAACTGAAACCATACCGCAGCCTCCTCCATGAGGCTGTTAGCTTCGATCATCAAACGGCGGTTATCGAGAGACCCATCCCGTCCCGGTGCAAGCAATAAGTCCGCTATTTGTTTGTCCGTTACCGCGAACAAACAAACAGAACTTTTAATTTTAAAATCTTATTGATCTGAGTCCTGCACCAGTACACCCATTTACCCCGAATAATCATAGGATTATGTTTCGTGACGGCATTCGTCGCGAAAAATTCAGTCACCAGGGAGACGTTGGCCTTGAATGGGACAGAAACCAGGTTATCCCATCGCATGGTCGTAAGGTGGTGCTTCACATGTGACAACGAGCTAATAAATTCAGGTGCAAAAGGCCGCTCCATGAGGATATCATTATGTTTTATTTGCTCATATCTGTCCCGGATTTTCTGATCGCCAATGTTGTTGTCGGTCCGCTTGCGTTTGGAAGAACGAGTCTGTCTGGCAACCATTTTTCCCTTTACCCTTCACATCGGCCTGCAACTCAGCTTCATTATCACTGTCTGAATCCGCCGCTCGCCTTGTACTCGCCTCGGGTGGTGGGGAGGGTGATTTTTCCGAAGAGGCCGACGCAGTTTCCCCCGATGAGTTAGACCCAGGATCAGAAGATAATGTTCTGGCAGGAACCTCCTTAGCGATAGTGTCTTTGAACAAGTTGGTTTGAGGGTCGAGAGCAGTTGGACTGGTGCTCACAATTGGCACAGACTGCCCACTGTGGGAGTCGACAGGAACTTGATGTGGTGGGGATGGTTGGTCTGTGGTGTTTAGGTCCTTGTCCTCGGGACCACACGGTTTCTCAAATGGAAATAGCCCAGCATACTCAGGGTGTTGACAATCTTCAAAATCAAACATATAAGAGTCGTCCATGCTATCACCCACAAGGTCTTGGTTGAGGTCAAAAGTTTGGTGTAGAGGATTCGGTTGGTGTTTAGGGGGGAATGGTGTTGGTGAGTCCAGGAGGGTGAACAGGGGGTCGGGAATTGGGGTAAGCTTTTGGATGTTAGGGCTAATTAGGGTGGGGATGCGGAAAACAGGGTTGGCTAAGTGAAAATCAGTAGGTAGAATGGGGGGAATTTTAACAGAGGGTGTATGTTCCAGATTCTAGTTTATAATCACTAACAATTAATCAAACAAACAAATTCAAACAATTACCTGTTTTGATTTCACTTCTCAATTCAATTACAAACTTTCTCTCTCTAGAACTCTCTCTCTCGAATATAACTATGTTCAAGATTTCTTACAACTGAATACATCTCTTACAAAACAGAAATAGAAAACTATTTATACCTACAACTAAAATACAAAACAATAAACTTTGACTTTATTACCAAACACTTTGACTTTAATGAGATTTGACTTTCTTCAGCTTTGACTTTCTTGAACTTTGACCTTCAGTCTTCTTGATCTTGTATCCAACAAATTTATGCTCTAACAATCTCCCCCTTTGGATTCAAGATCACTGTTAAAAGATCTAGCAATTCAATCTTCACTTTAATCTCTGTCAATACAATCTCCCCTTTTTCTTTGACTGTATTCTTTCCAAAAACTGTCTTCAAACGATTAACAATCTCCCCAAAACTTTCACAATAAGACTTTGGAAAGAAATTATCTTCAGAATCAGCTCGAATTGCTTTAGCAGATAATTTTCAAAGAAAATTTCCTCAAATCTTCAGAATTTCTTTGATCTTCTTCAAATCTTCAAATCTTTACTTTGAACTTTTCTGACTTGGACAGTTCTGAAAACATCTCTCAAAACTTTATCATTTCTTGATACCATCTCCCCCAAACTACAAAACTTTAACATTTCTTGATATCATCTCCCCCTTTTTGATGATTTTGAGCATCTATATCATCAAAACTTTTCTCCCAAGAAATGTCTTTGACCATTCTGATCTGTCCAAGAGCCTCTGATTCTGTGATCCATAACCAAGTAATCATCCAGATCTTTTCAAATCTAGACAAAATAAGAACATGTAACTCCTGAATCAACAAATGAATCAGTTAGAATGCCTGTCAGTAACACGAAGTCACTTTGTGTAACGAATACACAATATAAAGGAGCTTTTTGATGTTCACTCCCCCAGAGCTTCCATCCAATCATCGAAACACCACAAAGGCAATTTCTATGAATGTTATGACAAAGAAACAAATTCTTTGGGTGTTCATGCATGTGTAGAAAGAATTAAGCACGAATAATTGCTTATAAAGGCTCAACATTGTGTAAACCACTAAGACAACAGTTAGTTCAAGACATACTCAATGTGCATGAATGAAGTGCGAAGGTGGGGCAGACTTCCTTCTTTTTCAATATCCAGATTTTCCAAATGAAAACCAGATAGATTATATGTTGCGTCCCCTTGAAAATGTGAAACATTTTCTTTTTGAGAAGAAAATGAGTAGCTGGTGGGGTTTAGTCAAGAGTTGGCATGGGCTAGTTTCCTGTTTCAATAACATTCACCAAAGAATTGTGACACGCTAGTAATGTGGCTTCCCGGCTCAGAAAGTAGTTGGTGCATAGTTTAATATTTTTTTACTATGTTCTCACACCCTCTTTCTTTTGATCATTAAGCTCACTACTAACCAATCTCTCATTTCCATTTTACCTCATCACACCCACACTCATTTCTTTTTAGACTCCTCACACTCAATCACTAAGGATTAACTTCTTAGGTAGAAATCACTGGTTAATGTGAATCCATAGAAGTTCATTTAAGTCCTAGCACAAAGAACCCATATTTCCTATAAAGCACGTGTTGCTCAGATGATTTAACTTTATCAGTTAAAGCTCATATACAAATGTCAGATAAAATGTATGCTCGGATGATATAATCATAAATATATGAGCATTTTGAAACGTGGAAGTATTTTCAAACAAGTATATTGAAATGAATGAAAATGAATGCAAAAGACTTGTTTGAAAATCTCACATTGTATGAAAATGATCAGAAATGAATGATATAGCAACTAAGGCTTATGGTCAAGAATAACGGTATAGTCTATATGAAACAAAAATATAGACATTCTTGAATGAAACGCTTCGAAATGAAATATCGCTCAAAAATCATTGAAATACAAGCGGGGTGTCTTACCATCGAAAAATATGTTTGAATATGAGACATGGTAAGAACATTTAGAACAAAAAGTCAAACTGGTGTGTGTGAATACTTGAAAGTATATAGAAAAGACAATACGCAAGTATTTATCTTTTGAAACACACGGTTTGTTTATCAATTAAGCACAAAAATTAAAATGAAAACATTTAAAATCACACTTCCAAATTATAAAATCTGTTTAAAAATCGGGAAGTGGTTTGAACATTTAAGAACATGTTTTCTATATCTGAAAGTTGTCCTTCATTCAAATACATTTTGAGATTAAGATAAGAAATTTACCTTTTCCGCTCAATCTTAATTCTCATAAAGTCAGTTGTAGTCATCAAGATATGATCGTGTCATCTTCTCTCATCCTGCATAAGTCTCAAAGTCTAGTCAAATCAACTTTTATTCACAAAATTTATTCAAACGTAAAAGACATAAAGCAGTAAAACAATTAAAGTACGAGTTCTGATTTGAAATAATCAGAAATCATTGTCTTACTCCTTTTGACTTGTACACTCCCCCTAAATTCATGCATCACAAAAATTTGTCAGTTAAGTAAAATGCAGAAATTAGATAAGCTCCCCCTCAAAATAATGTTGATCATCTAAAAGCTTCTCTTATTCCCCTGAGATCATGAGGAAACAATTACAGTGCAGATATCCTTCAAACATAATGATAAGGAAAATGATGAAAAATAACAATACGTAACTTTATTAGGTAACAACCGATTATGTCTTAAGATTTAACATACCAAGCTTAGAGACAAGAAAATTAAATCTCTTTTCATCTAATGGTTTGGTAAATAAATCTGCAAGTTGATAATCTGTTTTTACAAAATAAAGTTCAATTGTTCCTTTTTCTACATTATCCTTAATAAAATGATATCTGACGTCAATGTGTTTAGTTTTCGTATGCTGAACAGGATTAGCAGATATTGCTATTGCACTCTTCGAGTCACAATATATTGGAATTTTGTCGAACTTGAATCCATAGTCTCGCAGCTGTGTTCGCATCCACAGGACTTGAGAGCAGCAACTGGCCGCAGCTACATACTCTGCTTCAGCAGTCGATGTGGAAACGTATAATTGTTTCTTTGATGCCCAGCTAACGAGCTTGTCTCCAAGAAATTGAACATGACCTGAAGTACTCTTTCTGTCCAACATGCAACCTGCATGATCTGCATCTGAATAGGCAATCAGTTGAAACCCAATATCCTTAGGATACCACAGACCAAGGTCTGCAGTGCCCTTCAAATATCTAAAGATCGGTTTGACAGCATCCAAATGGGATTCTTTGGGAGCAACCTGATATCTAGAACATAAGCATGTTGAAAACATAATATCTGGTCTACTAGATGTAAGATACATTAACCATCCTATCATACCTCTATAAGTCCTAACATCAACACTTTTACCCGAAGGATCAGTGCTAATTTGAGTACCTGGTGCCATCGGGGTTCCAATTGGTTTACAATTTTCCATATTGAACTTCCGAAGAATGTCCAAAATGTACTTAGATTGGTTAATGAAAATCCCCATAGAAAACTGTTTAACTTGTAATCCGAGAAAGAAATTCATCTCTCCCATCATACTCATTTGAAAACGTGACACCATGAGGTTAGAAAAGTTTTTGCAAAATTTTGGATTTGTAGAACCAAATATTATATCATCAACATAAATCTGAATAAGAATAATATCAGCTTTTTCCTTTTTGATGAATAAAGTGGTATCAACCTTACCTTTAGAAAAACCGGACTTGACCAAGAATTTAGATAAAACATCATACCATGCTCGAGGGGCTTGTTTCAAACCATACATGGCTTTGTCCAAAATGTAGACATGATCTAGATTATCTGGATTGACGAACCCTTCTGGTTGAGACATGTCTACTTCCTCCTTAAGAATACCATTCAGAAAGGCTGTTTTCACATCCATCTGAAAGACTGTGAAATTCTTATGAGATGCATAGGCTAGAAACATGCGGATTGCTTCTATAATCGCTAATGGAGCATACGTCTCATCGTAGTCTATGCCTTCCTCTTTCCGGTAACCTTTGGCAACAAGTCTAGCTTTGTTTCTTATGACGATGCCATTTTCATCCTTTTTATTCTTGAATACCCATTTAGTGCCAATTATGGATTTTCCTTCCGGTTTTGGAACTAATCTCCAAACCTTTAGGGCTTCAAACTGATTGATCTCTTCTTGCATGGAAGATACCCAATTCGAATCATCTAAAGCCTTTGATACTCGTATGGGCTCTATCTTGCTGAGGAATGAGTCATGCATACATTGATTCAAAGTCGCTGACCTGGTTTGTACAGGCTTGTTAAGATCTATAATTATTTGATGTAAAGGATGCTCTTTGGTCCAGCGATGCTGATGATGGAGTGGCGTAGATACTAACTGAACATGATCATCATCTAGAAATCCACTATCAGAATCTTCAGTTTGAATAAAATGAGGGGGGTTTGCAGTTGAAGTTTCAGGTGCAGAAGCATCAGTTGGAACAACATATTTTGGCTGTTGAGTAGACAGTGTATCACACCCAACTGAAATAGTTACTTTTGGCTCATCAGTTACTTGTGTATCTTCAACTATAGGAGTAGTTGATGGAATGTGAGTTTCTGACTGAACAGGGGATTCCTGTTCAGTTATGACATCTGAAGTGACTCGATGATTACAACTTGTGTCTTTAGACCTGTCAGTCACAACAGATTTAGGTATATTAGAACCTAGAAACTCATCATAAAAGAATTCAAATAACAAATCTAAATCAGTTAAATGTGAAATAGAAGTAGAAGCGTTATTCGAATTATTGGCTGTAGAAACAGGTTCTGGACTGATATGCCCAGAAGCTAATACTCCAGTAATAACGGGTTCTGAACTGAGTTGTTCAGAAGCCATTTCTTCATCAAATGTTACATTGACGCTCTCGACAACTGTCTTTGACTTTTTTAGATAAACACTATATGCTGTCGATGTTAAAGAATAACCAATGTAGATACCCTCGTCCGCCTTAGCACTGAATTTATTCAGACTCTCCCTGTCATTAAGCACGAAACACTTACACCCAAATACGTGAAAATACTTGATTGTCGGTGTTCTGTTGTTGATCATCTCATATGGAGTCTTTTGAAAACGGCGGTGTATCATGGACCGATTTTGAGTATGACATGCAGTCGACACTGCTTCTGCCCACAAAAATAGAGGTAGATCGGATTGGCTGAGCATAGTACGAGTGGCCTCGACTAGCTTTCGATTTCGCCTTTCAACTACTCTATTTTGTTCAGGCGTACGAGCAACAGAGTACTGATGTGATATCCCGACCGATTCATCATATTCTTCAACAATCTTGTTTTTGAACTCTGTGTCGTTGTCATTTCGAAGAAACTTTACTTGTCACTCCATTTTCACCTGGGTCGTCTTTAAGAAATTAATGACAACTTCCGGTGTCTCATCTTTTGATCGATGAAATTTAACCCACGTGTATCTTGAATAATCGTCCACAATAACCAACACGTATTTCTTTCCTCCTAAGCTTTGTGTTCTCATTGGACCGCACAAATCCATATGTAACAATTCTAATGGAGAACTAGTGCTTGGTTCAGGCTTCGGTTTATGCAGAGCTCTCTTCATCTTACCCTTCTCACATGCAGCACATAAGTGTTCTTTCTCGTATTTCAGCTCAGAAAGTCCTTTTACCAATTTTCCACTAACCAGCTTGTTGATATAACGAAAATTCAGATGTGATAGTCGTCTGTGCCAGAGCCAACTTTACTGCATTGAAGCTTTTGTCATTAAGCAAACTTGATTGTCAATCTGAACTTTGGACAGGTTGATGGTATAGAGATTTGTCTTGCGATGTCCACCTAAGAGTTCTGTGCCGTCTTCAGTACGAACTGAGCAACTCTTAGATTTGAAGTTGACCTCTAACCCTTTATCACATAATTGACCAATGCTAAACAGGTTGTGCCCTAAGCCTTCGACATAACTCACCTTACTAATCGTTATGTTGTCTTGAATGATGTCACCATATCCTAAGATTGGTGAAAGCTGATCGTTTCCAAATCTGACATTTCCACTGAATTTCTCTGTATAATTAGACAATAAAGCTTTTTGCCCAGTCATATGCTTGGAACATCTAATGTCCAAGTACCACATATGTTGGGTCTGCAAGAGAAATCAGGAAACAATAGATTTAGGTACCATTTAAAAACTTGATAGCGGAAAACCGTATAGTTCCACACAGTGGCCACAGTGTTCCCACAGTGGGGGCACAAGTATACACCTCAACTATGATCGCTATAAGTAATAAAATGGTAAGTATACCGAATATCGTTTCCACAGGGACTGGTCTATTGAGAATCAGAGAGTTTCATGAACTTCTTGCACACGCTATGGTTGTGAGAAAAATTTGTCGTTTTGTTGGTGAAATATCTAAATTGATTTAGAAATTTAACAATGAGTTAAGGATTGGATATGGGTGTAAGTTTCCTTGAGATAATTGTAGTTACCAAATACTTAGGCGCTTAAGTGCATAGAGCCATGTATAAAAATCCCGATCTCTCGAAAACGAATTTCTTATAAATTATGCCCAAAAGTACCTATAAAGTGCCCATAATTATTGTACTTGAGTTTGCCGATTTATCTAAGTTTGACTCTAAGCGTCTAGTTCTACCAGTATGGGGATTTATACCTAAATCTCTTTGTGATATAAATTTTGACCGACGTTTGAACCTTAGTAAATCATACAAAACCCGCATATATGCGTGGTCATTAAAGACTTTCTCAAATCTTTGTGCATCACTTAAACCGTATTTCGGATCCGCCCCTCTCGAGCTCTAAGATCTAATATTAGCACTTCAAAGTGATCGGCTTATCCGTATTGAGTTATGTCCCGACTGAAGTAACCAAACTCAAGAACAAGTAATTATAGACACACCCAAGTGTATCCTACTAGTCTCAAGTTCACTCACACCCACACCCAATAAGGTGCTTAGCTCATGACTAAAAAGAAAGACATAATGAAATAAGCGAAATAATTAATAACTACTTGCATAAATGTAAATTACGGAATTTAAATTACAAGGGAAAGTAAATGACTAGAAATGTAAAGTGCTAAGAAAGTAAATGACTAGAAATGTAAAAGACTAGAAAAGTAAAGGACTAGAATTTGAAACTACAACCTTCAAGTTAACAAGTAACTTGAAGATAACTAAAGCTAGAGAAGTAAATGTCTTGTGATGGATGATGGTTGATAAGTTGATGAAATAAATGCAAGTCCTTCTTCTTTATATAGCCTCCAAAACATAAGACCCAAGGGATTCTTTCTTCAAAAACACAAGGGGCAAGACCCACTTCAGTTTACAACCCATGCCTAAAAGATTTCCAGAGATTTCTGCAGACAAGCATGCTCCAACAAATATATTTTAATATGCTCCTTATCGTCCGGATAAACGCAGCGTCCAGCAGTTTCTTCAAGTGGTTCGTCGATGCCCACAGTGGGTAGAGTACTTGCCCACAGTTGGCCACAAAAGTGTAGTTTTTCCAAAAAAAATAAACTTTTGATAATTCATCACCTCTTTATCACATTTTTAGACCAAATAAAAAGAATAGGAGCAAAGTGGGTATAAAAACGAGACAAAAAAGATAGAAAAGAGTGATAAATAACTCTCAAAAACGAGAGTTATCATTCAGCATGTAAGAAAGGATAGAAAATCCTTTGGG
Source organism: Arctium minus (assembly GCA_954870635.1). Taxonomy (NCBI): domain Eukaryota; kingdom Viridiplantae; phylum Streptophyta; class Magnoliopsida; order Asterales; family Asteraceae; genus Arctium; species Arctium minus. The sequence continues at coordinate 76,133,531 of OX941080.1, read as the reverse complement.
TCTTGTGTTTTCTTATATAGCCTCCGAAAGAAAACACAAGACCCAAAGGATTTTCTTCATCAAAGGTACAAAGGGCAAGACCCACTTCACTTTTCACCCATGCCTAAAAGATTTCCAGAGATTTTTGCAGGAAAGCATACTCCATCAAATATATTTTAATTTGCTCCTCATTACCTGGATAAACGCAGCGCCTGACAGTTTCTTCAAATGGTTCGTCAATGCCCACAGTGGGTATAGCACCTGCCCACAGTTGGCCACAAAAGTGCAGTTTTTCCAAACAATAAACTTTTGAGAATTCATCACCTCTTTATCACATTTATCGACCAAATGAAAAGAATAGAAGCAAAGTGGGTATAAAAATGATACAAAATCCTAGAAAAAGAGTGATAAATAACTCTCAGAATCGAGAGTTATCAACTGACAACCACAAATATGAAGAAAACTGATAGAGGGTTTCCTTCCATGAAATGCTTCATAAGTTGTCTTTCCAAATCGCTTTACTATCAGAGATCTGTTTTGAGTAAAGCATGCAGTGTTGACAGCTTTAGCCCAGAACTGAGTAGGGATATGAGAATCGCTGAGCATTGATCTGGAAACCTCAATGATCGTTCTATTTCTTCTTTCAGCGACACCGTTCTGCTGAGGAGTTCTTACATAGGAGAAATTGTGAGAAATTCCCTTACTCTCAAAGAAGTTGTTCAAGGAACTATTTTAGAATTCATTTCCATGATCACTTCTTATTGAGTGAACAGTAAGATTATTCAGCACTTCCATCTTTCTAACAAAAGATATCAGTTCTTCTGGAGTCTCACTTTTGCAGCGAAGAAAGATAACCCAGGTGTAGCGAGAGTATTCATCTACGATGACAAGTGTATACTTCATTCCAGCTATGGATTGAATATTGATAGGGCCAAATAAATCCATATGCAAGAGTTGAAGAGGACTTGTCACTGAGGAAACTTGTTTAGATTTCAAACTAGCTTTAGTCTGTTTTCCTTTCTCACATGCTGAATGATAACTCTCGTTTTTTAGAGTTATTTGTCACTCTTTTCTATCTTTTTGTCTCGTTTTTTTACCCACTTTGCTCCTATTCTTTTCATTTGGTCTAAAAATGTGATAAAGAGGTGAAGAATTATCAAAAGTTTATTTTTTTGGAAAAACTGCACTTTTGTGGCCAACTGTGGGTAGGTACTCTACCCACTGTGGGCATCGACGAACCACTTGAAGAAACTACTGGACGTTGCGTTTATCCGGACGATAAGGAGCAGATTAAAATATATTTGTTGGAGCATGCTTGTCTGCAGAAATCTCTAGAAATTTTTTAGGCATGGCTTATAAAGAGAAGTGGGTCTTGCCCTTTGTGTTTTTGAAGAAAGAATCCCTTGGGTCTTATGTTTTGGAGGCTATATAAAGAAGAAGGACTTGCATTTATTTCATCAACTTATCAACCATCATCCATCAAAAGACATTCACTTCTCTAGCTTTAGTTATCTTCAAGTTACTTGTTAACTTGAAGGTTGTAGTTTTAAATTCTAGTCCTTTACTTTTCTAGTCTTTTAAATTTCTAGTCATTTACTTTCTTAGCACTTTACATTTCTAGTCATTTACTTTCCCTTGTAATTTAATTTCCGTAATTTACATTTATGCAAGTAGTTATTAATTATTTCGCTTATTTCATTATGTCTTTCTTTTTAGTCATGAGCTAAGCACCTTATTGGGTGTGGGTGTGAGTGAACTTGAGACTAGTAGGATACACTTGGGTGTGTCTATAATAACTTGTTCTTGAGTTTGGTCACTTGAGTCGGGACATAACTCAATGCGGATAAGCCGATAACTTTGAAGTGTTAATATTAGATCTTAGACCTCGAGAGGGGCGGATCCGAAATATGGTTTAAGTGATGCACAAAGATTTGAGAAAGTCTTTGATGACCACGCAGAGATGCGGGTTTGTTATAATCTACTAAGGTTCAAACGTCGGTCGGAATTTATATCACAAAGAGATTTTGGTATAAATCCCCATACCGGTAGAACTAGACGCTTAGAGTCAGACTTAGATAAATCGGCAAACTCAAGTACAATAATTATGGGAACTTTATAGGTACTTTTGGGCATAATTTATAAAAATTTGTTTTCGAGAGATCGGGATTTTTATACATGGCTCTATGCACTTAAGCGCCTAACCATTTGGTAACTACAATTATCTCAACGAAACTTACACCAATATCCAATCCTTAACCCATTGTTAAATTTTTTAATTAATTTAGATATTTCACCAACAAAACGACAAATTTTTCTCACAACCAAAGCGTGTGCAAGAAGTTCATGAAACTCTCTGATTCTCAGTAGACCAGTCCCTGTGGAAACGATATTCGGTATACTTACCATTTTATTACTTATAGCGATCATAGTTGAGGTGTATACTTGTGCCCCCACTGTGGGAACACTGTGGACACTGTGTGGAACTATACGGTTTTCTGCTATCATCAGTGTTACATTTTAAACAACAAAGATGCTCATGGAAAGTTTGACCCAAAAGCTGATGATGGAATATTTCTTGGATATTCCTCTATCTCTAAGGCCTATAGAGTCTTCAATAAGAGAAGACAAACTGTAGAAGAAACAATTCATGTCACCTTTGACGAATCTTGTTCAGCGAATTCTAAACCTATCGCTGATAATGAAGAACTAAACGCTTGGATATTCTCTCATTATAGAGAAACGAAACCCTTCTTCACCAACCATCAGCACACAGATCATTCATTCGTTGATGATGATCCGAACATCGTACCACTAATGCCGAATCCACCTCATTGGTTTCAGTTGAGCCTATAAACACACTCCCTCCATCAAATCTTCCCTTGTCTGAAAACCTCTCAGTGAACAATGGTCTGTCTGACACTCAACAATTAATAGTTGATGAACCTCAAGCTTCTTCATCAGTGAACAATCCTATTGTTGATCCAACTCCTGAAGTGAGCGATAATGCTCCTGCTCAGCGATGGACCAAAGATCACCCAATAGATCAAATCCTTGGTAATCCCAATGCAGGTATTCAGACTCGACGAAGTTCAGGTAATATCTGTCTCTTTGTCAACTTTCTTTCTTTAATAGAGCCAAAGAAGACTGATGATGCCCTCAGAGATCCAAACTGGGTCAGCGCTATGCAAGAAGACCTGACTGAGTTTTCTCGAAACAAAGTTTGGAATCTCGTTCCCAGACCATCTGATAAGACTATTATAAGCACTAAATGGTTGTTTAGAAACAAATTATATTAACATGGGACTGTAACCCGCAACAAGGCTAGACTTTTTGCTCAAGGATACAGGCAAGAGGAAGGCATAGACTATGATAAAACCTTTGCCCCTGTGGCTAGACTCAAAGCAATTCAAGTCTTCTTAGCTTATGCAGTTTATAAAGACTTCAAAGTATATCAAATGGATGTAAAATCAGCATTCCTAAATGGAAAGCTTAATGAGGAAGTCTATGTTGAAAAACACCCAGGGTTCCCAGACCCTAACCATCCAAATTATGTATATAAATTGAATAAGGCTCTCTATGATCTAAAACAAGCCCCTCGTGCTTGGTATGACACTCTCTCATCTTTTCTTATCTCTGAAAAATTTGAACGCGGCAAAATTGATAATACCTTGTTCTTCAGAAAGATAAAAGGTCACATTATTCTTATGCAAATATATGTTGATGACATTATATTTGGTTCTACTAGCCCATCTATGTGTACTCGTTTCGCTGAAAGAATGAAGAAAGAATATAAAATGAGTATGATGGGTGAAGTAACTGACTTCCTTGGACTTCAGATCAAGCAAACTGAAAAAGTTACGGTTGGATCCGAGATTTAATCTTATAACAATAATGATATAAACAACAAGAGTATAAACAGCGGAAGCAATATAGTTTAATATCAAAAGCAGATTCAAATATCACAGTTCATATATAAAGCAAGTAGAAGGAACAAGATCTTCGTGAGATATATTCAATTGATTCTTCTTGTACAAGATATCAAAAAGCACACATTTGTCAAAGGAGTGATGGTCCTATTTATAGGACCATAAAGTAAACAATGTACTATTTTGACAAATAGAAGCATGCTTGAACAGTGTCTTACCTAATAGGTAAGCTCAAGACATGCTTGAACAGTAACCTACTCTATAAAGTAAATCTTATCTCTAAGTGATTGGTTATCTGTTCTGATACTTCAGGAAAGTCTTCAGCGCCATCTTCAGAGAGAATGTCTTCAGAGCTCTGACGTTGTCTTCAGAGCCTCTGATGAAGCCATCTCTGATGTCTTCTGCTGAAAGTTGCAATCTCTGATAAGTACTTCAGAGGCAGGTTTGTCCTCTTAAGTCTTCGTCCTCTGAAGTCTATTCCCTCTGAGGTTTATCTTTGGAAGTCCTCTGAAATAAGACGGGTATTTTCAACACTTTAACAAACAAAAGATTTGGGGCTAACAATCTCCCCCTAAGTGTTGAAAATAAAAGATACAATAATATCAGAGAATAGAAGATTTAAACTAGAAAGCGTAGAGGAGAAAATCATCCTCTTAAATATTACTTCGTAAACATTTTGAAGTTTAATACAGAGAAAGTAATATTCAAAAATAAAGAAACAAACTAAAATTTGTCACTTGAACAGATTCCATGGAACTTCATGATCAGAGATCTAAAGTTGATCATCGTGTCAATCTCTAAGTCAAGCTTTGCAAGTAAATCTGCTCTTTGCCTTTCTTCCTTCACATGGATCATTTTCTTTATACCTCTCAAGGTTTCATCAGAGTACTTCGAAACTTCCGAAGCGAGAAAGATCTTCTTTACTTGGTTTACTATGTAGACGAAACCCAGAGGTTCGGCAATGATTGATCCAGTCTTCTTTGCCTTAAGATTAACGATCGACTCCACAGGTTCAGTTACCTCCAGCTTTTCTTCCCCCAGGTTCAGAGCAATTTGGAAGTCACGTTTTGCTCTGTGTTTGACATAGGCCTTCATTGCCTGTCTGACTTCAACCATGCCCATCCTGATTTCCCTTCTTCCCTGATCATATCTGGCAGAGCAATAGGCATACAAATAAGGTAAATCATATGGATTTAGATTTACGAGATCATTATCATTGAACTCGTAAATCTTCTTATCAGATCGAGTTACCACATAATGCCTATAGATGATCTTGTTGTAAGCAAAGGTCTTCTCTGAGATTTTGTTGATTTTGATGATTGGATCATCAAAGAGGACTTGTACTCTGGGTGAGGTTTTATCTCTGACAAATCTTCGCTCATAGTCCGGCATGTTCTCTTTGATCCTTGGATTCAGAGGAATGACTAGAGTGTCTTCCATATTGAACTCACAGTAGATTTATCTGAAGTGGTCTTCTATGGAAGCTGCGGGATTGGATGCAAGGAATGTAGAAGGTGAGTAAACACTTTGGCTGGTAAACCAATGCTTGCCTTCTGAACAGGATTCTCTGAAGGAGCCTGTTCATCAGCAACCATGGTATCTGGTTCCTTTGTCTGTGGAGGATCTTCTGTTGTAGGTTCAGAGATGTAGCCATCTATCTCTGGTGAATCCCTCAGCTCTGTTGCTGTTGAAGTATGATGTGGTTGAGCATTCTTGAATACATACTCTTCAACATTAATTACTTCAATCTGTTTTTCAGCAGCTTTTTTTCATAATTTGATTTTTCTTCTTTTTCAGATTTTGGTTCTGCTCTTTCAGCCTCTGATTTGTAAGCATCTCTCATCACATAAGTTGGTCTTTCTGGTGATGAGAATGCATCTTATGATGTAGAGAAGTCTACTGGTTGTTCGTCTTCATCTTCTTCCAGAGCTCCAATAGTTTCTGGAGTTGCAGCTATTATTGGAACTATTGGAGCACTCGAAGTAGATGGTGCCAAAAAGATAACAGGTACTGGCGACTTTAGAGTGGCCTGGTTATCTTCAGCAGAGGTTGAGGTTGAACGTCTCTCTGTTCCTTTTTCCTTGCTTTGGTTTGATTCAGAGGGAGTGGACTCCTCTTGTGTTTCAACAGTTTTTGGTATAGGAGTATTCTCCCCCTTATAAAGATCGGATGACCCCTGAGGTTAGTCATCATGGTCATCAGAGTCTTCATACCTGGCCCTCTTTCGTGATTCCTCAGAGCATGCTACCTCTGGTTCCTTCCGCTTCAATGATCCCTCCGAAGATTTGACATTCTGCAGAAGGTCTTCAATCTTTTTGTTCTGCTGAGTGGTCTTGGAGACGAACTTGCTGGAGATATTCATTACATTGCTGGTGATCTTCTTGGAGAAGTTGGTGAGGTCAGCCTTTGTAACAAATTCGGATGTAGCAGGAGCAGCAGCAGAGGAGGTAGGGTTCTTTGCAATCACCTCTGCCAAAGAACGCAAGACTTCCTCTTTAAATTGAGAAAAGTCTGCATGTGTTGGAGTGGGGGCAGAGGGAGTTGGAATCGCCTTGAGGAGCTCTGTGGTGGAGTTCTGAATGTCTCTAGATAGAACAGAGTCATTTTTGATGACCAGGCTTTCCAGAACATTCAGTTTATCGTTCTGAGAGATAATGGTTGTGCGCAGCTCAGAGACCTCTAAAGTGAGCTTTGCAACTTCAGAGTGAGAGGCAGAGGCCTCTAAGGTCTTCTTTATTTGAAGTTTAATCTCCTTCATATATTCTCTGATTTCAACACCAAAGATTCTGAACTCCTCTTTGGTAACATAATCAGAGGGGTGACCTTAGGATCAACACATGATTCTAAGTTTCCCTCGAGTTCAGAGAGGCCTTCTTTCGGAGTTGGCTTGATATTGACTCCGGAAGGACTTCCCATTAATCCTTGGGGACCCTTTTTCAAGGATTTCCCTATAATGGTTTCGATTTGTCTCTGATCATCAGAGTCAGAATCTGATGATGAGAAACGAATGTGGGTGGAAACCTTGTTGTCCAGGCTAAGGAGTCCATGTGCAAGAAGGTCGTGCCATTCTTTTTCTGACAGGCAATCCTTACGAGAGATCTTAGGTCTCTCCTGATCTAAGGGACGGTCCATCTTTTTATGAGCCACAAAGGCATCATGTGTGTGAGGAGGTGACATACTCTGGGGATAATGAGTATTTTTATCTTGGTCTAAGTCCTATTGGGAGGACTTAGCCGTATCAGAGGTTTCCCCTTTGGTGCGTGCTTCAGAGACAGAAGTAGATGCATCTGAGCGGCTAGGATGGGAAGGGTTCGAGGTGTGCACCTCTGTTTCAATGCCCACTGATGTTGGACCACCTTGGACAGTAGATGTGTTTGCAGAGGGATTTGGGGTTTGGAATCGCTCATGTGTGCCAGCAAGGACATCTTTTTCTACCTCGCCGCCCTCGGATTCTAAGTTTAGAAACTCACCCTCTGGAATTCTCTCTTCCTCACCTTCCTCTGCTCTGACAGAGTTATTCTCTTCGTCAGAGGGAGGGTTCTCTTGTTTTCTCTTCCTTACTCTCTCAGAGCCACCCTCTGGTTGCGCTCTGTTAACGTTTTGAGCAGTATCAGAGATATCACTCTCTGATTCATGCTCAGGCTCAGAACCTAAGTGTGTTGGGGATCCCATCATCGGTTCTGATGATTGGGCAACACGACTAAGTAGGAGGTGGGTAGTATAGTCAGAAGGAATTACCTCAATCATGGTGTGTGGTAAACGTCGGTCATTTGGATAAGGAGGAACCTCTGTAGCTTTGAACGAGTTCATCATAAACAGAGGTGTCCTTGGGCCCTCCTCAGTGATGGAGAATTTCTCCATTGCTCATTGAATGACCACAGAGATGAATCTGGGAAACAGTACCGAAAACTAAAAACTAATAAATAAAATACGGAAACATACTTTGACTATTTATTACAAAAGGACCCTAGACTATTTGTTGAGACGACTTTATCAGCTTTGACTTCAGATTTCCATCTTCAGATAATTATGATCTTGAATCCAATAAATATGTGCTTTAACAAGTAGTGTTTTGGATGGCTTGGGGTCAACAGTCAGAGCATATGCTATACATGACTATTTCAAAAAGCCAACAACTTCCACCACATGTGGGTATTTTTCAGCTTCAAAGTCCAACCGAGCTAGGTGGTTGTTCTTAGGAATTTCAGAGTTAGTAAGTGCGAACTTGACATTCTTCGAAGCAATAAGTGTAGCTTGGGCCATTTCGGGAGTAGAGAAGTAGAGTAAAATTAAGGGTTTAGAATAAAACAATTTTCTTTATGAAAATAAAGAACAATCTTAAAAACCAAATGTTTTTGAACAAGTTAAAATCAAAAGAAATGATTTTAATGTAAGAAACACTTTTAAATAAAAAATAAGATGATATTTAAGATTCAAGAGTGTTTTGAGAGAAAAGAATGTGAAGAAACAAAAACCTGATGATCTTGAAGATTTGAAGATTGAAGAGTGTGTTTTTGTTTGCTTGAATGCCGAGAATGCTTTTTCTTGCCATAGAAGTTTTTGAGAGCGTAAAAGGCAAAAATGTAAATGGCATTACTTTTATATGAGGAGAGAGAAGGAATTTGGAGCAGGAAAAGGAGGTTATCATGACACGGAAACGTCCCACAAAATTGATTGGACATGAAGTGCAACGGACGAACGTGTCAGAAAAAGGCGTGCCATGGATTATCGTTTAGAATGACGTCATAGGAGAGAGAAAACGTTTCGTTTTTAGAGAGTATCACTGATAAAAAATCAGAGATAAATTTACTTTTTAAAGGATCACTGACGAGAAATATCCGTGATAAGATTTGTTTATCAAAAAGCTTTTAACCACATGAAGAAATTATGTGATTGAAGATTTGATTTTTGAAAAACGTCTTACTGAATGAGATATTCAGTGAGAGAGAATGAGGGAACATACCTGAGAGTCAGAGATATTTAGTCAGAGAGCAGATGATGAAGGAGAACTCTGTATCACTGACATAATGCATGAAAGCTGAAGATTTAATCTTCAAGATTCACATTCCAAGCTCACTGATGAGAAAGTTAAATCTTGTCTCATCAAGAGGTTTGGTAAAAAGATCAGTGAGCTGATAGTCAGTAGGGATGAAATGAAGTTCAATATCACCATTCATCACATGATCTATGATAAAGTGATATCTAATCTCGATGTGTTTTGTCTTTGAGTGTAGAACCGGATTGGTTGCTATAGCGATGGCACTAGTGCTGTCGCAATAGATTGTTATCTTTGATAGATGAAGGTCATAGTCTAATAGTTGATTTCTCATCCATAAGACTTGAGCACAACAACTTCCAGCGGCTACGTACTCAGCATCAGCTGTGGAAGTGGATACTGAATTTTGCTTTTTACTTGTCCAACTTACCAGCTTTCCTCCTAGAAGTTGACATCCACCAGTGATGCTTTTTCTATCAAGTTTGCATCCTGCAAAATCACTATCTGATTATCCAGTTAGATCGAACCCTGAATATTTCGGATACCAAAGACCGAGGTTAGGAGTTTCTTTCAGATATATGAAGATTCACTTTACAACGATCAGATGGGATTCCTTGGGTTCAGATTGATAGCGTGCACAAAGACATGTAGAGTATATGATGTTAGGTCAGCACCCTGTAAGATACAATAGGGATCCATCATCCCTCTATAGGCAGTGACATTAATAGGTTTTCCTGATGGATCCTTGTTTAATGTCAGAGGAGGTGCCATAGGAGTTTTCATTGAAGAAGTTTGAGTGAGATAAAATTTCTTCAGCATATCTTTGACATACTTACCTTGGTTGATTAAAGTACCTGTTAGCCCCAAATCTTTTGTTTGTTAAAGTGTTGAAAATACCCGTCCTATTTCAGAGGACTTCCAAAGATAAACCTCAGAGGGCATAGACTTTAGAGGACAAACCTGCCTCTGAAGTACTTATCAGAGATTGCAACTTTCAGCAGAAGACATCAGAGATGGCTTCATCAGAGGCTCTGAAGACAACGTTAGAGCTCTGAAGACATACTCTCTGAAGATGACGCTAAAGACTTTCCTGAAGTATCAGAACAGATAACCAATCACTTAGTGATAAGATTTACTTTATAGAGTAGGTTACTGTTCAAGCATGTCTTGAGCTTATCTATTAGGTAAGACACTGTTCAAGCATGCTTCTATTTGTCAGAATAGTACATTGTTTACTTTATGGTCCTATAAATAGGACCATCACTCCTTTGACAAATGTGTGCTTTTTGATATCTTGTACAAGAAGAATCAATTGAATATATCTCACGAAGATCTTGTTCTTTCTACTTACTTTATATATGAACCGTGATATTTGAATCTGCTTTTGATATTAAACTATATTGCTTCCGTTGGTTATACTGTTGTTGTTTATATCATTATTGTTAAAAGATTAAATCTGGGATCCAATAATTGGTATCAGAGCCTCCTTTGTTTTCTAAAACAAAGAAAGATCATATCTGCATACTCGGATAGATTTAATTCTTACTGATTCAAGCTTTTATTATCTGTGCATGTTTATGTAAACCCTGGTTTATTAAACTTCATATGCCCCAGATTTAAAAGTAAATCATAGTTACATCATTTAATAGAAAGATTTTCATAGAAAAGCATCATTTCTTCAAATCTTCATCTTTTCTTCACAAAAATGACAAACTCAAGCATAAGTGCCATTTATACAGCCGGATCATTAACTAAACCTCCTACACTTCTAAGGGATGAATATCCTCAATGGAAGATAAGGATGGTAAATTTCTTAGAAGGCATGGACAGGGATCTGTTAAGATCAGTGAACGATGGACCTCACCAACCAATGGTGTTGGTACCAAGAGTTCCAGCAACAACAAATACTGCTGAAATCCCTGCTTACTATGAAAAGAAAACTTCAAACTTTACGGATGAAGAAACTAACAAGATGGATAATGATTCAAAAGCTGTTAGATTACTTATAATGGCCATTCCCAATGATATCTTCCAAGAACTTGATTCTTGTCTAACTGCAAAAGAGATATGGGATCAGTTGTTAAATCAACTTGAAGGAGGCCAACAAACTCAAAAGAACAGGAGAAATCTTTGTATCAATGAATATCATGATTTTCATGCATTACCCGAAGAAACCTTACATCAAACATACTCAAGGTTTAACATCCTCATCAACAAATGCAGAAAATTTGGGGTCATGAGAACAAAAGAAGAAAATAATGTTCTCTTTCTTAAAAGTCTAAATGAAGAATGGTCACAACTGTCAATGTCGATACAAGCCAATCAAAATCTTGAATCATGGTCATTGACTGACATTTATGGTACCTTGGTAGCACAGGAAAAAGAAGTTGTTAAACAAAAATCAAAAACCTCTTTAGGTGGTCCACTTGCACTCATGTCAAAACAGAAGGGTGTATCACAAGAATGCAGAAATGCAGAAAAAGACAATTGTTAAAAAAGGGAATCTAAAAGAAAATCCAAGAAGGTTCTGATGTCTGAAGAAGTTGAACACTTAGATTCTGACTCAGATGATGACATCAATGCCTTTGCCAAATCTCTTGCATTAATCACCCATCAATTTAACAAGAAATTTGGCAAGAAAGTCCTTGAAGAAAGAAGAGATAATGAAGAAAGAAGAGGAAATCCAGAAAGAAGATTTTAGAAAACTGAATATCAACAAGAGCCCAGATCTACTCTGCATAGTGATCAAAAGGGCGTTCATTTCACCAATCATGATGCTACTCAACAATCAAGATCTCAACAATCATTTCAGCCAAGGTATCCTCAACCTCAGAGGTACTTCAAGCCACAACCACAAGTACAAGCACGGAAGACAGAATCAGACACTGCTCTTCCATCAAACCAAAACGATGGAAGATGTTTTAGATGTGGAAAGCCAGGCCATTACTCCGCCAACTGCAGAGGTAGACTCATCAAGGATGAAGACTACTACAAAAACAAGTACAAGTACAATGTCAAAGAAAGAGTACTTGTAGCAGAGATGGAAGACTGGCTGTCAGACTCAACAAGCGATGGAGAGAAAGAACCCACCAATCTCTGTGGTATGGCGTTCACATATGATCAAAGTGACGGATCATCAGAGGACTACTCTGAAAAGAAACAGTCTATGTCGATCTGGTACTTAGATTTTGGATGTTCAAGGCATATGACTGGAGATAAAAAGTTACTATCCTCTTTCAAAGTTAAATCTGGGGGAGCAGTAACTTTTGGAGACAATATGCAAGGACAAATTAAGGGTTATGGTGAGCTTACAAGAGGTAATGTTTCAGTATCAAAGGTTGCTTATGTTGAATGGGTAAAAAAAAACTTAATCAGCATAAGTCAACTTTGTGACCATGGTTTTGATGTGAAATTTCAAGAAAAACATTGTTCACTACTTCACTCAAAAACAGGTCAAGAAATGCTCAGAGCTGACAGAAAGGGAAATTTATACAGAATGAATTTTTCCGAACACATAAAAACTGACTCAGAGAAACTCTGTCTAGTATCTCTGAACATTGAAGATATTTGGCTCTGGCATAAAAAGTTCTCACATATGAACTTTTCTTCACTTGATAAATTGGTCAAACTAAATCTGGTTAAGGGATTACCATCTCTGAAGTTTAACAAAGATCATCTTTGTTCTGCTTGTGAAATGGGAAAAATGAAAAGATCTTCCCAAAAGACCAAAAGTGATAATAATTGTCCAAAACCTCTGCATATGCTTCATGTGGACCTTTGTGGTCCTATCTCTGTACAGAGCTTGTCAGGAAAAAAGTATATCCTCGTTTTGATTGATGAATACTCTAGATATACTTGGATAGAATTCATCAGAGCCAAGTCTGATGTCCCTGATATTTTAATAAGATTGTTAAAAAGATTGCAGGTTCTGTTTGATACCAAAGTTCAGAAGCTGAGAAGTGATAATGGAACAGAGTTCATAAATGCAAAATTCAACTCATATCTTTCAGAGGAAGGCATAACTCCGAACTTCTCTGCAGCTAGAACCCCTCAACAAAATGGTGTTGTTGAAAGGAAAAACAGAACACTAGTTGAAGCTGCAAGAACTATGTTTGCAGGATCAGATCTTCCCACAAACTTTTGGGCAGAGGCAGTGGCAACAGCCTGTTTCATGCAAAATAGAGCTACAATTGTCAAAAGATTCAAGAAAACATCTTATGAACTCATTATCAATAGGAAACCTAATGTTAAATATTTCCATGTTTTTAGATGCAGATGTTTTATTCTAAATGATAGAGCATCTCTTGGAAAGTTTGACAAGAAAGCAGGTGAAGGCAAATTCATTGGCTATTCATTAGCCTCAAAAGCTTTCAGAGTGTTCAATCAAAGAACCAGAACAATCCAAGAGAGTATCAATGTGTCTTTTGATGATGACAAAAGTCTGGCCAACAAAGATATCAATGAAATTGCCAAAAATATCTCTGAATCATCAAAGATAAGAGAATTGAACTCAACATAATATTCGAAGATTTCTTTGATGATGAAAACTCAGAGTTTCTTTTCAGAGATATTCATAGAGCAACTTCAGAGGAACCACAAACGTCAGGTACAAATCTATCTGGTCCCTCTGAAGTTACAACTTCTGCTTCCTTGAATGCAGGTCCAAGAAATGAATCAACTTCAGAGCCTCTGGAATCAACATCAGAGCCTCTGGTATCAACTTCAGAGCCTCTGGAATCAACTTCAGAGCCTCTGGAATCAACAACAGAGATGTCTCCAACTATCATCTCTGAAGCTCAAACTCCACCTCATGTTTATGCTCCACTCACAAGATGGACAAAGGATCATCCCCATGATCAGATCATTGGTTCACCTTCAGAGGGTGTCAAAACCAGATCAGCCACAATCAATGAATGTTTTTTTGTAAATTTTTTAAGCATCATTGAACCAAAGAAGGTAAATGAAGCTCTTGAAGATCCTCATTGGATCTCTGCAATGCAGAATGAGCTTCAAGAATTTGAAAGAAACAAAGTCTGGACCTTAGTTCCCCTTCCTAAAGGAAAATTTGCAATTGGAACTAAATGGGTCTTCAGAAATAAAAAGGATGAGGATGGAATTATAATCAGAAACAAAGCTAGGTTGGTTGCTAAGGGATATTGCCAAGAAGAGGGCATTGATTATGATGAAACCTTTGCACATGTGGCTAGGCTAGAAGCAATTAGAATCTTCTTAGCCTATGTTGCACACAAAGGGTTCAAAGTATATCAGATGGATGTTAAATCTGCCTTTCTGAATGGTAAATTAAATGAAGAGGTTTATGTCCAGCAACCACCCGGTTTTGAGAATACAGAGTTTCCAAACCATGTTTATTATCTTGATAAAGCTCTATACGGACTTAAACAAGCTCCAAGAGCATGGTATGCTGCTCTGTCCACATTTCTGATAAATAATGGTTTTGAAAAAGGAAAAATAGATATAACCTTGTTCATAAAAAGGTACAAAAATGAGATGCTTTTAGTACAGATATATGTTGATGACATTATATTTGGCTCTACAAATCAAAAGTATTGTGATAAGTTTTCAGAGTTGATGAAGTGTAAATTTGAGATGAGTCTTATGGGAGAATTAACATTCTTTCTAGGCTTACAAGTAAAGCAAACATCAGAGGGTACTTTTATAACTCAATCTAAGTATGTCTCTGACATTTTAAAAAAATACAGACTCAATGATTCAACCTCTATGAAAACCCCTATTGCCACAGGAGTCAAGCTTGACTCTGATCTTTCGGGAAAATCTGTAGATGTCAAAACCTACAGAGGAATGATAGGTTCACTATTATACTTAACTGCAAGTAGGCCTGACATAATGTTTGCAACATGTCTTTGTGCTAGATATCAAGCAAATCCAAAAGAATCTCATTTATCTGCTGTCAAAAGAATTTTCAGATACCTGAGAGGGTCACCCTCATTAGGCCTCTAGTATCCAAAACTTTCTACTTTTGATTTAACAGCATACACTGATGCAGATCATGCAGGATGCAAGCTTGACAGAAAAAGTACCTCTGGGTGATGTCAGTTATTGGGCAATAAGTTGGTAAGTTGGACATCCAAGAAGAAAAATTGTGTTTCAACTTCCACAGCAGAGGCAGAATATGTTGCTGCTGCTAGTTGTTGCTCTCAAGTCATATGGATGCAAACTCAGCTCCGAGACTATGGCTTACAATATGACAGAATTCTAATTCTGTGTGATTCAAAAAGTGCCATAGCCATCTCTGCCAATCCAGTATAGCACTCCAAAACAAAGCACATTAATGTAATGTACTACTTTCTGAAAGATCATGTTGAAAAGGGAACAATAGAGATATATTTTGTACCAACTGAACTTCAACTTGCTGATATTTTCACAAAAGCTTTAGATGAACGAAGGTTCAATTTCTTAATTCATGTTGGGTATGTTGAACATGTCTGCCTAACACAGGAAAACATCAGAGTCTCTGATCCATTCATCAGAGCCTCTGACATGCGTAGCATGTTCAACCAGAACTTCTGAAACTAATTTCAGAGCCTCTGGACTTTTTCACAAATGGTAAAAATCATTCTTTTGTATCTCCAAGCATGTGTCAAGGGGGAGAAGATAAAGACATTATTCTTTGGTCAAGGGGGAGACAAAGAACCTTTCATCTTTCAAGGGGGAGAAAGTGAGCTTCTCTGATACTCATATTAGAGCCTCTGATCTTATCTCTGATATTTATATCAGAGCCTCTGATCTTTTCTCTGATATTTATATCAGAGCCTCTGATCTTTTCTCATTAAACGAATATTCCAGGAAATTCTTTTAATAATAAATCTTTTGGATAACCATTCGTTTTTTTTAAAACCCAACTGGCGGTTTTCTGACACCAAGCGGCTCTCCCCTACACACCTCAACGTGTCACCTATTAATTAGGGGATGATGGAACGTCCTTTCTGACATTGGAACTCTCAATCGCCGTTTCCATAACCTCTCCCTCTACCTTTTTTTCTGTCCATAAAACCCCCTTTTTCTCTTCTCATTATTCTTTACGCTCTCAGAATCCAATCTCTCTTTCTAAGCTCTCATCTTTCTCAAAAACCTGCAACAATGGCGGCTCATTCCCAAACCTCAGATAACTCCAGCAAACTTGTTCCAAGCTTGAATACGGCACAGTTTGATGTTCCAGTAAAAGGTAACAACTACTTTCTGGACGTCACCCCTACCAAATACGATGAGGAGTTTCGCCCAATACAAGATTTTTTGACCAACTGCGAACTCAACGATGTCCTCACCAAACATGCTTCAGATATTCCTCTACGCTTTGTCCAACAATGGTGGTATTCAAGTGAATACGATGATGAAAAGGAAGGACTAGTTGGGTACATTGACCTAGGTGAACAAAGCATGAACATAAGAATCACCCCACAAACCCTAACTCGCCGATTCAACCTGCTCACAAAAACTAATCTTCAAATAGAAACCTTTGAGAAACTACCAACTCAAGAACTTCTTCTTCAGTTCCTCCACCACTTAGGCTACAACAGGGAGATCACACGCCTAAGTCAATTCAGACGTCAGTACCTACCTCCCAAGTGGAACTTTATGTTTAGTGTTCTCAACCGAACAATTACCTGGAAGATTGGAAGCCAGGATCAGACCCATCCAACGATTCTAGCCATAATGTATGCTCTCTTCTTCAACAGAAGCATAAATATGGCTCACATTCTCTTCTATGAGATGCTGACGGCGGTGGACAAGAAGAACAAAGACTTGGCCAAAGTGTTAAAGCACATATTTATTGGATTCAAGATCATAATTATCTGAAGATGGAAATCTGAAGTCAAAGCTGATAAAGTCGTCCCAACAAATAGTCTAGGGTCCTTTTGTAATAAATAGTCAAAGTATGTTTCCGTATTTTATTTATTAGCTTTTAGTTATTTAGTTTATAATTGTTTTAGTTGTTGGGCCAAGCCTAGCCAAAGCCCATCAGGCTAATATAGCCTAAATATAAATTAGATTAGTTTTGTGATAATTAGGTCAAATGAGCTTAATTAGAAAATTTAACTTTGAGAGAGAGGCTGCTGTGTTGGTTTTGGGTGTCGTGAACAGAGAGAAGCAGAGAGATAGTTTGTTTTCTTCAAGCTTGAAATCTGCTGAATCATTCCATTAATCAATACCAGGTTTGCTTTATTGTGTTGAATATATGTTTACTTGATTGAATGATTGCATATTGGGACACACACTACTTCAACAATTCTGGTTTACTGCTGATAAGAACTCAGTAACCAAAAAAAAGGGTGAAGTGGTCCCAACTATCTCTTTCTAGACTGAAAATGGCCCCGAAAATCTCACTGCCTTTGGTATCCGCAAGGCTCTTCGATTCCCTGCCAAGACCACCAATAGTTTTGACTCTCTTCCCACTGATGTTGAACTCATCCAATTTCTGGATGACATGGAATACACTTGGGACAACAAGCCTCGCTCTCGGATTCCCAACAAGAAGCTGACTAAAATCCTGAAGGCAAACATGCCTTCAGAGATCAACTAGATATTCACTCATATTATTCAGAGTATGAGTGGAAAGATAGGATTGTTAGACCAAGCCAGCAAAATGAAACTACAAATTGGATATTCAATGTTTGATGGAAAGCACTATGACTATGCTGGAGCGATCTTTGACGATCTCTTGTCAAAGATCGAGAATCCTAAAAGAGATCCCAAGATTCCCTATGTTCGATTCATTTGCACTTGTCTTCACTTTCTCCTTGACATAAAGTACCCCACAACAAATGATGGCAGCTTCTCACGGGTTGGCCAACGAGCGTTGGACATCAAACCAGCTGAAAATGAGGTAAGTCTTTCTACTCTACGATCTCGTCTCTCTCAAACTATATTCTTCGACTTCAGCGGCCACGCGGGAGGTTCCTTCTTCTGCTATCCCTGCCGCTACAACCCCTTCCAAGCGACAGTCTACAACCCTTTCTGGCCCTGCTAAAAAGGCCAAAAAGACCAAGGAGTCAAACCCTTCTGGTAACTTACCTGAGGTAGTTTCTCAACAAACTACTTTGGATGGATTTGTGGGTCACTCCTCCACATCAGCTACCACAACAACAACCGTGTCAGTGACGTCAATCGCTGATACCACACCGGTGACAACCCCACTTTTCTCAGTTCCTCAACAACCACCAACTGAGGTAATTTCCACTATCACCAGTGTTCCCTCTACTTCTATCCCCATTACTTCTTCTACTATTTCTTTGGTCATTAACCCTCCCAATATATCGCAGCAACCTCTTACCGTTGCAACCATAGGACCTGGTACTCAAACACCTCCAAATTTTGAAGGAGATATGCAATTCTTCAATATATTTGATCTATTAGGTATTCCAAAACCCATATACACTTCTCCCACCTCTCCATATAAACCTGAGCATCGTTTTTCTCAAACACTAACTTTTGTTTCAGGTCCTACTTTGGGCACTATTGACGCCAACGTCAACAAGATGGCTGAAAAGGTGGAAACTCTAGTTGCTTCTCTCGACACCAACACCACTGTCATAAATCGGGCAAGTGAAGAGTTGAAGACTTTAACCTCAGCAACCGCCTCTACAACTGTTGCTTCTTAGATAACCTCCCTTCAGGACGATGTCAATCAGCTCAAGGACAACATGGGTCGCAACTCAAGTCAACTCCAATTCCTCACCGGACATGTTGAACACTTGACTGGTGAAGTCCGAGGTCTCAACACCAAAATGGACTCTACCAATCAGCTGCTCTCTCAGCTGCTGGCAAATCTGAATGAACCAGCTCCTACTCCGACGCCTTCCTTCACTGACAACGATCGTACTTCGCTGAATGTCGCTGTTGAATTCATTCTTCAGGCTACTTTAAAGATCCCCATTATTGAAGACTGTCTGGATAAGTTGGAGGTTGATGCCCGTCCAAAGCCTGCTGCTGAAGTTCTCACTGCTGAACTCCCACATGTTGATGATGATAAAGAGGGGGAGAGATCAAATGAAGAAACAACTGAGGTTCAGGAGACGGAAGAAACTCCCTCTCAAGTTGAGGGGGAGAACATCACTAAAGATCAAGCCCCTCGCTCTTCTTCCCTTGCTTTAGTTGATGAAGAAGAAGAGGATGAGGAAGAAGAAGAAGAAGAAGATGATGATGATGATGAAGAACTTGATCTCCCTGATCAAGAAAATAACAATGTCGCTGCTGATGATGATGAAGAGGATCGGTATCTCTGGTTCTCAGCCAAAAACGTCTCATCAACGCCAACGATGAAAGGCGTTATCACTGAAGCAGGGGGAAAACAGAAGGATAAATCTTCAGGTACCCCATCCCAAGGCAAGCAAAAGGGAATAGCTGTCAAGGGAAACCTGAAACTCATATCAAAATCTGAGGGGGAGCATCCTTCTCAGGTATGCCTATCCATTGTCCATCTCTCCTTCTTTTCCTGCCAAACCCCTCTCTCATTCTAGCATTTATCTTTCTTCTTCTATAATAAACACTAACTCCCTTTTTCATTTTTTGCTCACTCAGTTCTCTCCCCTGCTTAAGGGAACTTCACTGCAAATAATCCCAGCTCTCACAGCTGATGATCAAATAATCCAAACCTCCCTCAATGAGGTTGATGAACTAGAAGAAGGAGAAGAAGAAGATGAAACCTTGTTCCATCCAGGAAGGCTCTCTCGACCAGCTAAATGGTCAGAGGATGAACTCAAAAGAAGAACAGAGATGATCTCTCACCTAGAGAGTCAGCGACTAATGATCCCTCCTCAATCCTCAATTAAAGAGCTTGACTTCCTGACCCAAGCTGAAATCAAATAATCTGTCAGAGTTGAAAAGCTGATTGTTGAATGCCAAAAAGACACTAATCTAGCTCTTGAGGTTCATTCATCTCTATTCAAAGATGACAAGATGAAGAAGAATCCAGTGAAGGTTCAAGCTGCTTAGATCAAAGAGATTGAAGAGGAGCGCTTAAAAGAAAAATAGGTCAACGATAAAACTCTAGATTGGTGTAAACAGAAGATAGACTATCGCTCTGGCCCAATGAAGATTGGCGTTATCACCATCTCTGGGAGAAAGAAGAAGGACTGTCAGGATCGAAATTCAAACAAGAATTTAATTCACACACACTCAGAAACAATGCTAAAGAAGTTGCGGAAAAACACTTTAACACTAACAATCAATGAAACAGTATATCAAACTCAAATCACAAGTTTATATTGATTCAACTTGATGATTACACATAAAACCTCAATATGTTGAACAGACTCAACAGACGTTCTATACTTCTCTATAGAAAGGATCTAAACTAGTCTTGAGGTTAATTCTCTCTAAAACAAAACATATGAATGAAAATTATATTTTTACAATCAAATACTTCTATACTATATATACAAAACTGAATACACGATAATTATCAAAATACAATTTATCTTCAGCATCAATACCATAATTATCTTCAGTCTTATCTCCAGCTTGTCTTTATCTCCAAATCATCTTTATCTTTAGAAGGAGCACTAATTATCTTCAGAAGTATTAACCATCTTCAGCAGTAATAACTCTACAAGCAGTATTAATTCTACTAGCAGTAGTAATCTTGATAGTTTGGCAGTAGTAATTACTTAGCAACATTAATCAGCAGCATAAACCATACTTAGCATATTCAGACCCAACAATCTCCCCCTAACTTAACTTTTCAGAAAGAGAAGTTAAGTTCTTCATGATATGGTCTTCATGATGCTTTCAACACTTCAGTTTAGTTGCCCAAATTTGGATCCAGTCCCAGACATTGATTGATGATTCTTCTGACTACTATCCTGGCCATTTCTGAATCCTTTGAACATGTCAACTTAGCATTCAACATTGCTTGAAGTTTAGCCTTGCTGTGATCATAGATCTTATCCACCAGGTAGTACTCATGATAGGATTTGTGTACAGTTATGACATAGACTCCACACCTTTCAAATAGCATCCAATTTTCTATTCTTTGGAATTTATTCTTCAGATGCAAATCTCTGATCACATGTTGAACTTTGCTGGGATCAAACATCATGCATAAGTACTCCAAGGCTAATCTGAGTAAGCTCCTTTCTTCTCCTGTCAAAACCATTTCATACAGGCTCATTCCAACTTTGAACATTTCTTCTAAATCTGATCTGGAACAGCTTCTGATGATTTTTCCCCAAGTAGAGTAAACCTCATACTGATCTCCCATCCTTTTAATCCTGAAATATTTCTTCCTTTGATCTTCCAGGATATCCCAAAAGATAATCTCAGGAGCTTGGACAGAAATTGGATCAGCTTGTACAGGATATTTATCTGTCACAGTCATATACAAGTCAAACTGCTCATTTGGTAGCTGATTTGACTGCTCTGGAGTCTGCTCTGGTTCTGCTGAAGGTGTAACATTAGCTTTTGCTTCTGTTTCTGCTCTTTCTTCTTTAATTCTTGCCCTTTTTGCCTTTGGCTTGGTGGCAATGGATTTCTTTCTTTTGATGACTCCAATTTGCTGAGCCAAAGTCTCTTCTTTCTTTTCTTCTTTCTTTTCCTTGATAGGAGTGCCTTCTTCACTTTCAGGGAAGGGTTGGTGTATGTTGAGATCATGCCTCTCTTTCATCCTCCTTTCAGCTTCTTTCCTTTGAGTGGAGTCCCCTTTCAGATTTGACATCTCCTTTGTATACAACTCATCTATCCTACCATAGGACATGTTAGTAAACATTCCTTCAGGAACTCCAAGAGCTCCTTTCAGAAAGTTTATCATTTTCCTCCTTTCTTGATTAGCCAGGAAGGTCTTTGAGGGTTGTCTCTGTCTTTGCTTTAATGTCAGCCTTTGCCTTGAAGCCTTCTTTGTAACTATCTTGGCAGCAGCTGCATCCTTCAAACTCTTTTGATATTCTTCATTGAGCTTTTTAGCCATATCCAGTGCAAGCTCTCTGTCTTTGGCAGATTGTATTTCTTCTTCCTTTGCCAACTCTGCTTGAATTTGTTTGGCCACTTCTTCATCTAACTCTATCTGATTCTTTTTCTTTAAAGGTTGATCAGTTTCAACCATCTTCTCCTTTCCCTTCTTCTTTGCATCCTCCATGCTGACCTCTTTTTCTTTCTTTTCTAAACCTCCTTCTTTGATTATTACTCCCTTGGCCTTTTGAGTGGCTTTGGGAGTGTCATTCTTAGCTTTGACCAAGGTTTCTGCAATCTCCATTTCCTCTCTGGACAATGATGTTTCTGCTGTTGGTTCTGTTTCTACTTCTTTCTCAGTTACTGCTGCTGGTTCTGTTTCTACTTCTTTCTCAATTACTACTGCTGATTCAGTTTCTACTGCTTTGCTATGTTCTGTTTCCTTATTCAACTCCCCCTCAAACTGAGCTTCCATACCAGTAGGACTGTGTTTCTTCCCTTCATCTTGTTTCTCCCCCTTGTTGAAAGCATCTCCCCTCTTCTTCAAGACATACTGCTTTCTTTTCTTTTTCTGTACCAACTTCATCACCATCTTCTTCAATTTGGTAATCTGCAGTTGTTGAGACAGAATTACCAATTTCATCTCCTCTATATCTGAGCCTTGCTTGATGACATCAAGATTAATGTTTCCCATAGTATCCAACAATTCCTGGTAGTTATATTTGTCCTCACCTCCTTTGGGTGTGTTTACCACCCTTGAAGGATCCTTGGATCTTTTAGTAGTAGAGGTCTTCTGCCTAGCAGAAGCATCCTCTACCCCCTTGGTTTCTTGGCACCTGGGACCTTTGGATGATTGCTCACCCAAAGTTTCCATGGGGAAGGTCTTAGATATGTTCACACTGTCCTACCCTGCACTTTGTGCAAAGTCAGTAGTGTGAGCCTTACAGCCCATATGCTCTTCCCTCTCCTTATTGAGCACCTTCTTGGAGTTGGGAGACACCCCTGTGGTTTCCCTTTGGATATTCTCTAATGGAGAATGCTCCATTAGAGGGCTTGAAGGCTGTGGGGGTGAAGGTACAAGAAGGGAAGGAACCTTCTTTACCTTTTTCCTTATATAAGTGTGAGTGATGGGTGATGTTGGCTTTTTAAGAAGGGACTGAGGGATGTAATAGAAATGAGTGGTGTGGGTAGGTCATCAGTTTGGTTGTCAGATGAGGACTTTGACATTGATGCCTCACCATGGGAAGGAGACACAACCTTCATTGTAGAGAACAATGGTGTGTCAATACTTGATAAGTCCTTACTATGCCTCCTCATATTAGAAAACACCTTCCCTTTCGGGACCTTTGGTACATATACCTCATTAAACTGAGGTAAATCCGTGAATTCTTTATTCTGTAAAGCTTGCACAAACCTGGGATATTAATAAAAGGATTTTGTTTTGGTATCCAGGTTTGACAGTAAGTCATTGAAGATCATTTGAGAAAAATTGAACTTCATGGAGGTTGCTAAGCAGACCATAGCATAAGCAATGGTACTGCTGAACTCACTCCAGCCAGTTGTTTTCCTTGAAATACAGTGCTGAAGGGTATGAACAAAGAATCTCCATTGTGGTGAGAATCTGTTCTTGAAAAATTTGAAGACATCAGTGGGACCTTCATACCCCATATTACTAAGAGCTTGGAAGAGATCTTCCTTGGGTAAAGAGGTTATACCTGACGCATAATCTAGTTGTAGATGAATGCGAATAGCTCCTTCTGTGATTGTCAGGGGTTTATCATACACCCTTGTTTGGATGACCTGATTGCCATCTTCAGTATGAATAGCAGCATTGGCCCAAAACTGCCTTTGGTGTTCCACACAGATTGTGGGATTGACAGTTAATGCGTGGGCTATGTGTGAGGATCTTAGGAAATTCACAATCTGATGAAATCCCTCTGCTTGCTTTGGTTTGAGTAGCATTGCCAATTCATTGTGTTCATCGACAAACATCAGTTCAACCATCTTCTTGAGCGATTGGTCGAAGCTAGGGTTATGCACTGGTAAGAGAGAATTCAAGAGAACAAGAGAGAGAGTACACTAGTAGGAAATTCAAAGAGCCGTTTGTGATTTTGGCAGTCACACAGGGTATTTATAGATGAATGGAGTACGTTAGAAGCAGTACTAATTACCTTAGCAGTATTAACGAACTCGCAGTATTAGCTCATAGCAGTAGTAACACATACTGGCAGTACTAACACAGACTAGCAGTATTAACACAGACTAGCAGTATTAACACATACGAGCAGTATTAACATGTACCAGCAGTAGTAACAATGATTAGCAGTAGTATAAATAAGGCAAGCAGTAGTGTTATCCCAGTTTAATCTAGTTGATTAACACACAAACACAATAATATCAAGAGATAATTAGATTAACAAAACGTACCAATCTCTTGAATAAACAATGAAACCCTTGTGTGTTCTTGATACCCTTGAATATTGGATTACAGCAACCTCTCTCTAAACAATAATTATGAAAGTAATAATAATGAGAGTTAACCTAAAACCTAATTAATAAAAACTATTTATACTAAGGCCTAATGCCTAATGGGCTTGGGCCCAATAGCTAATAAACTATTAACCTATTACAATTTAAACCCTCTAATTGACTTTAGCACAATTGCAGTTTAAACCCTGAACTTTAACTTTAATCTTGAATACAATTAATGATCCAACAATCTCCCCCTTTGGATTCAAGATTAAAAAAAAAAATTGCAATTGTCTTCGGGTCTTCTCTTTTCTTCAAATATGGCGTTGATAGCTTCAAAACTTCAAAACTTCAAATCTTTGAAAATCTTCAGCAGTCTTCAGATTATATTATCCTTCTTTGATAATTCTCCCTTTTTGTATCTTCTCCCCCTTTTTGATGAGTGGTGAGAATCATCATCATCAAAACTTTGCAAAACAATCTCCCCCTTTTCAAGACAATCTCCCCTATTGTGTATGATCACGTAAGCACAGTCTTCATTATGTAACGAGCCCTGTATGGAAATAAGAGCAGTCTTCCCATATGGAAAGAGTGATTATTTCAATCTTTTCAGATAAAAATAGTCAATTGTAACCGTTTAAATCTTTGCAAATTCAAACAGTTTAAGAGTTGTAACCCTAAATCAACAAATGACTCAGTTAGAATGCATGTCAGTAACACAAAGTTACTGAGTAACACAAAGTTACTATAGAAGGAGCTGGTTTTGATGTTGGCTCCCCAGGTCTTCCATTCAATTATCGAATAACACATGGTTATCTATGAACGTTCTGACAGAAAACAAATTTCTGTGTGCTCGTGCATATGTATGAAAGAAATTAAGAATAGATGATTGCTTTTCATTATAGGCTCAAAATATATAAACTTGTTGAGACAGCAACAAATTATACAAAGACTCAATGTGCATGAGAAAGGGTTCGAAGGTGGGGCAACTTTCCTTCTTTTTCAATATTAGTATCTTCCAAATGAAGAACCAATAGCATATGTGTTGCGTCCCCAGAAAATGTGAAACATTCTCTTTTTGAGAAAAGAATGAGTAGATGGTGGGGTTGTATGCAAGAGATGGCATGGGCTATGTGCCTATTTTAATGATAGTCACCAAAGAATGTGAACCAATCAGATTATGTGGCTGCCCGGCTCAGAAAGAAGTTTGGAGCAGAGTTTAATATTCTTTTACTCTGATCGCTCACCCTCTTTCTTTTAAATCTCACTTCTAACCAATCTCTCTTTTCCATTTTACCTCTTCACACACCATCACTCAATTCTTTTGACCCCTCTCCCCTCAATCACTCAGGGAATACTTCCTGGGTAGGAAACACTGGTTATCGTGAATCCATGGAAGTTCTGTTAAGTTCTCACACTGAATCCCATGTATGATCCTAAAAAAAACATGCTGTTCAACAGGCTATTGTACATGTAATCACAAATACCACTTGTTACATGAGAAATAAGACTTTCGGAGATGTCAAAACAGTTATGTATGACGATGCAATTCTCCCGCTCAAACTAAAAGAGTTTGACAATTAAGCTCATATCATTTTGTCATGAAGAATAAGATTTTGGAGAATCAAAAAAGAATGTTGTTTATATGAACAATATATAAACATATTTTCAATGAAAGCACATGAAATGACGTTTGATTCAATCAACAGTGAATACAAATAACGTGAGTATTACCATAGAAAGATTTAACTTTTGATACATGGTAATAACAAAGTCAAATAGAATGTTCCGAAGTGTTATGTGTATGAATACTAGACAAAGTATATTGACAAGATAAAACACAAGTATTTATCTTTGAAGAACACACGGTCAGATAAGCCATTAAGTATCCAAAAATCTGTTAATATCACAGATATTCTCCCCCTTAACTGAAAGTTTTTTTTTTTTTAAAGCTTAAGAAAAAACAGAAAAAATAAGGTACTGAAGTGCGGGTTCTAATCCGATGTGATTAGAAGCCATTGTCACTTGACCAGACCTGCATAAATAAAAGAAATAATGGTAATCATTTATGAAAATGATTCCTCTCTCGTTAACAACAGTTGGAAAATAACATACAAGATCAAAACTTGGAATACTCCCCCTAGAATCATGAGTAAGGTTTAAGACATGTTCAACATACCAAGTTTGCTGATGAGAAATTGAAAACGCTTTTCATCCAATGGCTTGGTGAAAAGATCAGCTAACTGGAATTCAGTTTGAACAAAATGCATTTCAATATTACCTTTTTCTACATGATCCTTAATGAAATGATAGCGTACATCAATATGCTTGGTCTTCGAATGTTGTACCGGATTAGCAGTTATAGATATTGCGCTCTTGGAATCACAATAAATAGGAACACCCTTGTAGTTGTATCCAAAGTCCCTTAACTGTGTCGTCATCCAGAGGACTAGAGAACAGCAGCTAGCAGCAGCTACATACTCAGCCTCGGCAGTGGATGTTGAAACACAGTTTTGTTTCTTTGAGGTCCAACTTACAAGTTTGTCACCTATAAATTGACATGACCCAGAGGTGCTTTTCCGGTCTAGCTTACATCCTGCATGATCAGTATCTGTAAAGGCAGTTAGTTCAAAACGAGAATCCTTTGGATACCAAAGGCCTAGATTGGGAGAGCCTTTGAGAATTCTAAGGATTCGCTTAACAGCAGTTAAGTGCGACTCTTTAGGATTAGACTGATATCTCGCACAAAAGCATGTGGCAAACATTATATCCGGGCGACTGGCAGTAAGATAAAGTAAAGAACCAATCATGCTACAATACACCTTTTGATCAACAGGTTTCCCGGAGGGATCTGTGTCTAAGAGTGTACCAGTAGCCATTGGTGTTTTCATGACTGAACTATCTGACATATTGAACTTTTTCAAAATATCGTTTATATATTTAGCTTGATTAATAAATATGCCTTCGGGTAATTGCTTTACTTGTAGACCAAGAAAGAAATTCAATTCACCCATCATCGACATTTCAAACTTTGCTTCCATTATCTTTGAAAAGTTCTTGCAAAATTTCGGATTTGTCGACCCAAATATTATGTCGTCAACATAAATCGGAATAAGAATCAAGTCCTCACCTTGCCTTTTAAGAAATAAGGTTGTATCAACAGTACCTTTCTTGAAACCAGAAGCAAGTAGAAATTTAGTGAGAGTTTCATACCAGGCTCGCGGTGCTTGTTTAAGACCATAAAGTGCTTTGTCTAAAACATAGACATGATCAGGGTGATGAGGATCAACGAAACCTTCAGGTTGAGCCACGTAAACCTCCTAATGCAAAACGCTGTTTAGAAAAGCCGACTTTACGTCCATTTGATAGACAGTAAAGTTTTTGTGCACTGTATATGCTAGAAAGATTCTGATGGCTTCGATCCTTGCAACCGGGGTGAATGTTTCATCATAGTCAATGCCCTCTTGTTGACAATACCCTTTGGCGACCAGTCGAGCTTTGTTTCTCACGACTACTCCAGCTTCGTCTTTCTTATTTTTGAACACCCACTTTGTTCCAATAACGGATTTACCTTTAGGTAGTAGGATCAAGCATCATACCTTGTTCCTTTCGAATTGTAGAAGCTCGTCTTGCATAGCAGAAATCCAGAAGGGATCACGTAGAGCTTCAGACACTTTCTTTGGTTCTAGGGAACTAAGGAAGCTTGAAAACATGCAGAAGTTGGCTGTTGCAGATCTTGTCGTGACACCAGATTGTACGTCACCTATCACATTGGTCAGGGGATGATCCTTAGTCCAACGATGTGTGCTTGGTAGAGCTTCAACTGTTTGTTGCGTATTCGACGCATCGTTTTAATCATGCACGGCAGGTTTCTCTATAGATGTACTCGGGACATCTTGTACTGGTGTTTCTGATACTGAAGCTTCTGGACTAACAGTTGAAGTGCTCGGGACTTCGTTTCTTGAAGAACTATCTGTAGAGACAGATTCAGCATTAGTAGAGTCAGAAACTAACTTTGTACTCGTACCTGATGGAGATGAAGTGTCAGTGACTTCTTCGGAAGGTCCAGACATGTCTTCAGAAATAGTAGGGACCTCCGAGCTTGTACCACTTGTTATTGATGTGGATATGCCTTTTTCAAAATCTGCACATATATCATCAAAGGCATCAATAAACAATATATCTAACTCAGATGAAGTAGAGTTAGAGTTATAAGAAGTGAATCCTTTAGGTGCTGGTTCTATTCTTGATTGAATAGAAGCTTTATCGTTAAGACCGAGTTCTGAACTGTTGTGTCCAGAAGTCCTTGTAGAATTCTCATCAAAGGAGACATTCATGCTCTCAACAACCGTCTTGGTTTGAATAATGTAAATTCGATAAGCTTTGGATGTCAGAGAGTATCCAACGAGATATCCTTCATCCGCTTTCTTATCAAACTTTGATAATCCTTGACGCTCTTTTAGAATGTAACACCTGCAACCAAATACACAAAGGAACTTGATGTTAGGTGTACGATTGTTGATCAACTAATATGCTGTCTTATTAAAGCGCTTGACCACAATGGTACGATTCTGAGTAAAACATGTTGTAGCGACTGCCTCAGCCCAAAGGTACATGGGTAGATCTGAGTAAGCAAGCATAGTCCGAGCTGCTTCAACCAGAGTGCGGTTCTTCCGTTCAACAATGCCATTTTGCTGCGGAGTGTAGGCGACGGAGAAATTATGTGAAATACCCACGGAAGTAAGATAACTCTTCAGGGTGTCATTCTTGAACTCCGTGCCATTATCACTGTGAATGGTTCTGACTAGCAGTTGAAGACGTACTTGAATGCGCTTGATGAAAGCGATAATCAACTCTGGAGCATCTGACTTGTTGCGAAGAAACTCGAGCCATGTATACCTTGAGTAGTCATCTATCATTACCAACACATATTTCTTTCCTTTGATAGATGTTGTGCGCATTGGGCCACAAAGGTCCATATGAAGAAGTTCCAGTGTAGATGAGGTCGATGATTCAACTTTGGACTTGAAGGAGCTTCGCTTCATTTTGCCCAACTCACATGCAGAACACAATGAGTCTTTTTCGAACCTCATTTCAGGTAGACCTTTGACCAGACCTTGTCTCTGTAGCTTTGCTATAGATCTGAAATTTTGATGAGACAAGCGTCGATGCCACATCCACGATTGTGCTTTGGAAGCTTTGTCTAGTAGGCATACTGGACATGTGGCAGACAGTGTAGGAAAATCTACATCGTATAGATTTTCATGGCACTCAGCCTTGAAGACTTCGTAACCATCTGGATCCTCTAGATAGCAATGAGTTGTTGTGAAGCGGACTTGATATTTCATGTCACAGAAGTGACTGGTACTGAACAGGTTGTGATCAAGTCCTTCAACATATAACACTTTTTGAATCTTCACAACACCGTTATCGAGCATTCCATATCCTCTGACGTGGCCTTCGGCTTCAGAATTGGCAAATCAAACTGCTCCGGCAGGCTCCTCCACATAGTTATGCAAGAGGTTCTTGAATCCTGTCATGTGGCGTGAACATCCGGAATCTATTACCCACAATCGACGGTCCTGCAAAAGAGATAATTAGTTTTGCTTAGGCAGCCATATCAGGATGGGTCCTTCGTGGTTAGCATCAAGCAACTCAGGAATATCATCTGGTTTGACTTTCACTCTCCATTCATAACGTGGTTTTGGAACCCATTTCCAAATCAACTTAACATTTAATTCCTGAAAGTGCTTTTTAGAAGTAGGATTGGCAACCTTAGCTCGATACACTTTGGGTTGTGTAGAATAATCAGAATTAGAATTAGACTTAGAGTTCAGCTTAGCTTTGCTTTTATTCTTTTTGGACTTAGGAGGGGAGTAGTATTTGAATGAATTATCCCAACAGTGTTTGCAATAAAGATTCTTTCGATCAAAATTCATAAACTTAGATTTATCGGAACAAATCTTACATTCATGTTTATCAAAAGAAGTACTATTCAAAATAACACTGTCTGTAGGACAACTACTAGAATTCAAACTATTCTTTTTATTCAAACTAAGATCTTTATTCTTCTTACTCTTCCCAACTCCATTTCTTCTTATATCTGAAACAGAAATAGGAATCTCATTATTCTCATGCTTAGAATGTGATTCTTTTGTAGAATTAGTTGAAGTTTCATCCTTCTCAAAGATGCTCGGTGGATATTCAGGACAGTCAGAGTAAACAACTGAAGGTTTTGTAGGAGCATCAAATTCTGGATTTGTTCTTACCTTCCAGCTTGGATCGTTGAACATCTGTTTATCATTTGAAGCATTTTTAAATAGAGTAATTTTCAAATCATTGATCTCAGTGCAAAGCTCTTGATTTACTTTTAAAGACTTTTCAAGTTTATGTTTGAGATCAAAGTTTTCATCTTCAACCTCATCAAGAGACTGTTGCAACAAATCAATTTGCTTCATCAATTCAGATGTATGATCATTCACAGAATTTGACCCCTTTAAATCAGAAACCGGATCAGAGTCTGAAGCATTCATCATTTCAGAGAATATCTCTTCAGTCATGGACTCAATAAACTCCGTTTTATCATTTTTAGAACAAGATTCATTCGTGATAGCATTTTCTTCTTCAACCTCTTCAACAAGTAAAGGTTTAGAAGCAATGGGACTTGAGACTGATGGCATAGTAGATGGATCAATATCCGATTCATACTCATCATATTTGCATGCAGTCACAGGTGGAACTGTGTTGGTGCTAACTGATTCGTTGGAAGGTGTGGTAAATAGTGATTCAAACTCAGTAAATTCGATCTTTCGAGTCGCATAGCTTTTGTTTAAATCACCATATTGAAAACCAACTGATTTAAAAGGATTTTGAGAATCAGTGTCACCAGACTTGTTCTTTCCCATTTCTTCTTGACCTTTGATCTCAGATAAAGGTGTAGGAGTACTTGCTTCAACAAAAGTTGCACGAATGTCAGGAATGGGTCTGATTGCGGAGCCAAATTTATCAAAATTATATAGATGCTCCGGTGCCTTTTTCAAAATCTCATTAGTTGGCACACCCAAACCTGGTTTTAGTTTATAAAACCTTTCGTCTTGGAGTTTATTGGTCAACAGATTTAATGTTTGCTCAGTCTGACCTCGTTTCATATTAATGTCCTCCAGTTGCTTAATTTTGGTGTAAGCTTCAATTCTTTCTTTATAACAAACTTCAAATTTTATTTTGAACTCACCTTTTTCAGCATTGATATTCACAAGATCCTTTTCTAAATCAGATATTTTGCTTTTCAAAGAATCCTTTTCAGCTTTTAAACCGTCTTTTTCCTTTTCTTTTTCATCCACAACAACTTTCAGCAAAGCATTTTCATCACGAAAACTCAATATTGATTGTTGTGCAGAGCTAAGTTTGCCTTTCAATAAAGCAAATTCATCTTTCATGCTATGTATTTGGGCCATAAGAGATTCAATAAGCTCAGAATTATCACTTACCTCAGAGTTTGCATCTTCAGATTGTGCCTCAGAATCTTCATTGTCACCATCCAGCTTTGCCATATAAGATACTTCGGTGAAGTGAGCTTGCTCCTCGTCATCGGAACTTTGGAACAGCCAGTTCTCTTCTTCGGCCATAAGCACCTTTCCTTCTTCAGCTTTCTTGGCGATGAGTGACTTTCTTGCATAATAGTCTGAGTTCTTTACCTTCTTGAATCTGCAGTCTCTGGAGAAGTGCCCAAATTTGCCACAATTGTAGCATCTTCCTGGTTCATCAGCTCTGTCTTCTTTCTTTTCTTCTCTCTTGTCTTCTTTTCTGTCTTCTTTTCTCTCTTCTCGTCTTTCCTCTCGCCGTCCTTGCCTTGGCTTGTATCTTAATTCAGCCTTCTCTTTCTTGTGACCTTCGTACTTAGGCTTTGAATAAAACTTCTTCTTGCCAAAGGTCTTCTTGAATCTTCGAGTAATAAGAGCCAAGTCCTCAGAGAACTTCTGAATATCTGGATAAGAATCAATCTCCAGTTCTTCATCACTTGAAGCAGAGTCAGAGTCGGTAACTTCAGTAACTAGAGCTTTTGTCACCTTTTTCTTTGACCTTGCGGAAGATACAGAACTTTTGCCGGCTATGAGAGCCACAGAATCCTTCAGTTTATTGGACTCAAGATTGATGGTTCTCACCTCATCCTCATGCTGACAAAGAGTAGAGAAAATATCAGTGACGTTTTCCTGAGCCATGTTCTTTGACATCTGAAGGTTGATGGCAAAGTTCTTCCATTCTGGATTTAAGTTCTTGATGAACTTATAATTAATCTTCGAAGCAGACTTAGAGATGTTGTTCCTCCGCAGGTCATTGAGAATGATGTTATATCTGTTGTAGGTCTCTAGCAGCGTCTCTCCTTCTTTTGCATGAAACCCCTCGTATGCATTTATGCATATATTCTCCTTAACTTGGATAGAGGCTTCACTTCCTTCAAACTGTCTGGATAGTTCATCCCAGATTTCCTTTGTAGAGTTCCGACTGTCTACACGGTTGTAGATGTCGTTCGGGATTGCCATGGTCAGATAGATAAGAGCCTCTTCATCTGTCTTGTACTGTTCCTTCTGCTTTTCAGTAAAGTACTGATAAGGTTTAGGAACATATCTGTCTGGGATTTCTGGAGAGGTGTCAGTTGCTGCTTGGCCATCAACTTTGATCATCGGATTGACAGGACCATTGATGATTGATTCCATGTAGTCTCTGTTTTTATGATTCAGAAACTGGACCATTCTCTTCTTCCATTGTTGATATTCATCAGCCATAAGGACAGGCGGTTTAGACTGAGAGCCCATCGAGAGAATCTGGTTCGACATCTTAGCTGTACGGTTAGTAATTAAACTTATTTGTACCAAGACAACCAACTAGATGAGATCGTTAGAATCAAGAGTAAAGACTACACTCAAAAATTTTCAGAAAAATAAATTTCCAAAGATAATCAAATGCAGTCCTCGCACACAGTATAAAGCACTAATCTCTATGAATAAAATACTGAAAAATTAAGAAGATTTTGATCAAGAGCAAAATTTTTGTCCCCCTTCGCAGACTTAGCATGGGGGTCCCGCTATTACAGTTTGCAAAAAATTTTGACAATTAGATGCCCTATTACAGTTTGCAAAAAATCGACCGGGGATGTGCTTCGACCGGTATTGAGTCGACCGGGGTTTTGCTTAGACCGGTACCTTGTTTGACCGGTAAGATGTAACAACCGGTCTTATGCTCGACTGGTAAACGACTAAGACCGGTATAGAGAGTTCGACCGGTAAGTTGCTTGTATCGGTACTTTGTTCGACCGGGAATATAGTTGACCGGTATAGTGAAGACCGATAAAAATATTCGACCGATAAAAGTCTTCGACCGGGAGGTTGTAAGACCGGTAAACTACTTCGACCGGTATTGATTCGACCGGACAAGGTATCGGCCGAGGTGGTCTGTGAGTGTACCGGTTGAAGGATAAACTGAGTTCGACCGATATTGAATGGACCGATACTATGTTCGACCAATAAGGTGCTATGACCGGTATAGTGTTCGACCTGAATGGTGTTAAGACCGATAAAACTATTCGACCGATATGTTCTTAATGCTTTCGACCGATATGTTCTTAATGCTTTCGACCGATATGTTCTTAAGTCGACCCATAACGATGAAGATTTCCCCAGAAAACACAATAAACACAAAAATTGAATCCAAATATGAACCTTTTGCACCAAATAACATATATCGAACACAATGCAATCAAACTTGAAGATTAAAATCAGCTTTTAAGAATTCAATTTGAAGAACACAGTGCGACTTGTATACAAACCCAGTAAACATAAATCAACCAAAAAAACAATCGATTTGAGATTTTAATTGCAATTAACTAATTAGATAACTTTCAGCAGCATAAAACTCATCAAATCATATCAATTTCCAGCCTAAAAACAAGTTAATTCATGAGGTTGATTTTCACAGATTTATATATATCGAAGAACAAAGTGATAAACTGATAAACACAGATTTAATCCAATTAACTTGATTCTTTGGCTTTGATACCATTTGTTATCCCAGTTTAATCTAGTTGATTAACACACAAACACAATAATATCAAGAGATAATAAGATTAACAAAACGTATCAATCCCTTGAATAAACAATGAAACCCTTGTGTGTTCTTGATACCCTTGAATATAGGATTACAGCAACCTCTCTCTAAACAATAATTATGAAAGTAATAATAATGAGAGTTAACCTAAAACCTAATTAATAAAAAGTATTTATACTAAGGCCTAATGCTAATGGGCTTGGGCCCAATAGCTAATAAACTATTAACCTATTACAATTTAAACCCTCTAATTGACTTTAGCACAATTGCAGTTTAAACCCTGAACTTTAACTTTAATCTTGAATACAATTAATGATCCAACAAGTAGTTACTTTGCACTGGAAGTATATACCACCTAGCAGTAGTAACCATACTTAACCATTTTTGAACTATGATTATGAGTAATGCAGTGAGCCGTATTAACTGAACGAGAAGTACCAAGTATCCACTCCAAACAATCTGAAACACTTAAACACACAGGGGTTAATAGCACCAATTTAATGAAAGTAACTAAGGAGGAATCTATATAGTTACATAAAGAGAATGAGAATATACTTATTCATTGTTCATCATGCCCACACTTGTGACCAAGAATGTGAATCTACCCACATCAAAAGCTTTTGTGAATAGATCATCAAACTAGTTACTTGTGTGTACTTTCTGAACCTGAATTAGCTTCTTCTCATTACAGTCTCTGATAAAATGGTACCTTATTTCTATATGCTTTGTTTTTGAATGCTTGACAGGATTATTAACAATGCTAATAGCACTGCTGTTGTCTATGAAAATAGGAGTGTGAAGAAATGTCATACCATAGTCCAGCATTTGATTCTAAATCCATAGCACTTGTGAGCAGCAGCTTGCAGCAGCTATGTATTCTGCTTCTGTTGTTGATGTGGACACTGTGGTTTGCTTCTTACACTGACATCCTCCAGTTGTAGACTTTCTGTCCAAGTTAGCTCCACCCAAATCACTATTTGAATATGCAAGTAGGTCAAATGGTGAGTCATGAGGATACCAAAGTCCTAATCTGGGTTGACCTTTGAGATATCTGAATATCCTCTTGACTTCTTGAAAATGTGATTGCTTTGGCCTAACTTGAAATCTTGCACATACACAAACAGGGAACATGATATCTGGTCTAGAAGCTGTGAGATACATGAGAGAGCCAATCATGGATTTGTAGTAATGAACATCCACATCCTCCCCCTCAAGATCTGCAGTAATCTGTTTGTGTGTCTCCATGGGTGTGCTTGCAGGCTTGGAATCTGAGAACCCAAACTTGGTTAAAATGTCCTGCACATACTTGGTTTGGCTTATGAAGATTCCATCTTGTTTCTGCTTAACCTGTAGCCCAAGGAAGAAAGTAAGTTCACCCATAGAACTCATTTTGAATCTCTTATGCATTAACTCTTCAAAATCTTTGCACAATTGATCTTTTGTGGATCCAAAGATGATGTCATCCACATAGATTTGCACTAACAGGATGTCCTTCTTCTTCCTTTGAATGAACAGAGTCTTGTCAATGATTCCTCTCTCAAAACCATTTTCCAAGAGATAGGTAGACAAAGTGTCATACCAAGCTCTTGGTGCTTGATGTAGTCCATACAGGACTTTCCTCAATTTGTATACTCTGTCAGGGTACTTAGGATTTTCAAACCCTGGGGGCTGACAGACATATACTTCTTCTTCAATTTTGCCATATAGAAAAGCACTTTTCACATCCATTTGGTAGACTTTGAACTTCATGAAGGAAGCATAGGCTAAAAACAGCCTAATTGCCTCAATCCTAGCCACTGGTGCAAAAACCTCTTCATAATCAATTCCTTCTTCTTGAGTGTACCCCTGTGCTACCAATCTAGCCTTGTTCTTGATCACTATCCCTCTCTCATCCTTCTTGTTTCTGAAAATCCATTTTGTCCCTATAGCTATGTGTCCTTTAGGCAGTTCTACCAAATCCCATACATTTTGTAGTACAAACTGCAGCAGCTCCTCTTGCATTGCTTCTATCCAGCTTGGATCTTTCATTGCATTATTTGCCTTTTTAAGCTCAACCTGAGATAGAAAGCAAGATAGTAAGCCTGATTGTATGTCTTTTAATCCTCCCAACTTACTCTGATTCCTTGTGATGATTGGAGAATTGATGTCACCAATCACCAACTGAGGAGGATGATCTTTATGCACTTTTGTTTGATGAAAAGCCTCTTCATTAATGTCTGCATCTAGATTAGAGTCATTCTTTTCAGGAGATCTGCCCCCAAACATTGAGGAGTTCTCATCATCACTATCATCTTCTGCCAATGCAGGCATCTCAGGTTCTAGTTGTTCTGAAGACAAAAGTTGATCCTCCTTTTCACCTCTCTCCTCTTCATTCTGAGCAGTTTCAGTATCCTTTGAATCTGAAGCATCTTTCTTCTCTTGAACACAGAGTTCGGTAGAATCTGCTGTAGGAATTGGGAATAGCACAAACTCTTGTCTTTTGTTTTGTACTGATTCTGTCCCTATTCCTGCATTATTCTCATAACTGAAACCCAAAGAATTAGTTAGTGAATCAATGTCAAAAAGCCAATTAGGGCCTGTACCAAGTTTATTTGGTGTGCTCTCATTGCATTTGACATTGTCACTTTCCTCAATTATTCTAGAAGAGGTATTAAATACTCTGTAAGCCTTACTATGGGATGAGTAACCAACCAGAAATCCATCATCTGCTTTGCTATCAAACTTGCCTAAGTAAGTTTTGGTATTAATAATTGTACAAGGACACCCAAATGGTTTGAAAAATCCAATAAAAGATTTCTTCTTGTTAAAAAGTTCATATGGTGTCTTACCTTGAGATTTAACTATTAGAACCCTGTTTTGAACATAACAAGCAGTATTAACTACTTCTGCCCAAAATGTAACTGGCAGTTTTGAATCTTCCAACAAGGATCTTGCAGCTTCAATCAGTGTCCTATTTCTCCTCTCAGCCACTCCATTCTGTTGAGGGGTCCTAGGAGCACTGTATTGTCTCTCAATACCTTTTTCCTCACAGAAGCTGTTTAGATCATGGTTTTTAAATTCAGTTCCATTATCAGATCTGATGATTTTAACTCTTTGATTTGTTTGATTTTCAACTCTGAGAATAAAGGATTTGATCAGTCCATTTGTCTCATCCTTTGTCCTCATAAAATAGACCCAAGTGAATCTAGCGAAATCATCAACAATAACTAAGCAGTAAGATTTCTTGCCAATACTCATCACATTTGTAGGGCCAAACAGATCCATATGCAGTAATATAAGAGGTAAAGAGATTGTATTTATATCTTTGGACTTAAGAGAAGTTTTGTGTTGTTTGCCTTTAAGACATGCAACACAATGATCATCACATGAAAATACCTTTTGTGGTAAACCTCTTACAAGGTTGTTTTTCACAAGATTATTCATTGTTTTAAAGTTCATGTGACACATCCTTCAGTGCCATAGAGATGATTCATTAACAGAAGCTTTTGAAAATAGACAATTAAATGATGAATCATTAGATGCATTCTCTAAATCCAAGCAATTAACATTGTCCTTTCTTGGTGTTCTCAGTAGTATCATACTTTCATCAACTACCTTGAACCCTTTAGCAAAGATAATACATTCAGTATCAGTAAACAATATACTATGTTTCTTATCACAAACCTGTGATACACTTAACAGGTTGTATCTCAATTGCTCAACATAATAGACATCCTCAAAGGTCATCTTACCCTTTGACACATTACCTTTTCCACTAATCTTTCCTCCAGATGGATTATCACCAAATGCAACATGTCCTCCATCAATTCTTTTGAAGTTTTGTAGGCAGGACTTGTTGCCTGTCATGTGCCTAGAGCAACCACTATCAATATGCCAAATGCTCTTCCCTTTTTGCTGTTGGTTGCCCTGCACATAAATTGGAACAGTTAGTTTTTAGTAGGAACCCAAGCCAAAGTGGTCTTGGGTTTCCCATTCTCATCAACATATTCACAATCAGTTTTGATGAGCTTTTCAGACTGGGGAATCTTATGGCTTGAATACTTTGTCACAATAATGGGTTTGTTACTGGAAGCAGTACTAACTTGATTGGAAGTACTAACTTTGTTAGCAGTACTAACATCATTAGCAGTACTAATTGGATTAGCAGTACTAATTTTGTTAGCAGTACTAACTTCATTAGCAGTAGTATTGCTTGCAGCAGCATTATTTCTGTCAGCAGTACTATTTGAAGTAGCAGTACTAACAGATTTCTTTACTATTGGAACCCAAACCTGAACAAAATTGTTTGCTTTATTTTTCTTTAAGTTACTCCTTGACTTATTTGGA
This sequence comes from Arctium minus, assembly GCA_954870635.1. Taxonomy (NCBI): domain Eukaryota; kingdom Viridiplantae; phylum Streptophyta; class Magnoliopsida; order Asterales; family Asteraceae; genus Arctium; species Arctium minus. The sequence goes on along the minus strand of OX941080.1, from coordinate 76,094,813 downwards.
ATATTTTTCTTTGATTTTGCAAACTTGTTTTGAGCATGAGCTTTTAAAGGTGCTCTTTTTACATTTTCAGCCATATGATTCCTTCTTTGATTCCTATAACCAACAGGATTTTGTATATGTCTTTGAAAGTTTATCCTTTGGTACATAGGATTGAAATAACAGTATTTGGCAATATGGTTAAGCTTTCCACAAATAAAACAAGGTTTTGGTCTATTGATTTTACTCAGATCAACCCCTTGTTTTTGTGCCCACTGATTATTCCAGTTTCTTTGATTACCCCTTGTTTTATCATGTTTTTGGGGTTGATGTTGTTTACATGTACAGGGACTCACAACTGTGGTCTGCATATAGTGGACTCCTTGTACCTTTCCCTTTTCTCTCTTTGAGCTTTCCACCTTTTCACTCTTTGAGCTATGTACCTTTTCACTCTTGATGAATGGTTTAACTCCCCCTTCATTGGTAAGAATATGATTTTCTACAGGAATCTCTTCTGCATTCTTATTCTCAGAATTCTCTTTCTCATTCTCTTCTTCAACCACCACACTATCTATAAGATCTACTTTTGTTGCTCCTATAGGTAAGTCCTTCTTATTTTGGTTTTCTAAGAGATCTGAAGAGGGAGGGATATAATTATTGTTATAAGGTGGAGGTGTTGCATTGTATTCTATACCACTCTTGATCTTATCATGAACTTGAGCTTTAAGCAAAGAGTCCATTGCTTTGGAAGCATAAGAAAACTTCTCAATGTCAAGCTTAGCTTTCTCATACTCACTCTTTATCTTCTCACACTCCTCTTTAGATTTTTCTATTTGGATCTCTAATTGATCTTTCTCCCACTTCCAGTAATTTGTGTCATAGTAATGCTGAAGTTCATTGGCCTTGTAAGCCTTGATTTGATCTTCAAACTTCTCCACAATCACTTTATACTCTCTTATATCTCTCTCTAACCTTTTAAGGTCATCACACATGCTTTGGTTATGATCCCTATACTTTTGAACAGTCTAAAGACACTCTTTAGTGCACAGTTTAGTTTTTACCTCTGTTAGAATATATGTGCTTGATGATTCTGAGACTTCTGCCATCAGGGCTTGTTCCTTCCAGTCCTTTTTATGAATCTCTTTACCCTCATGGTTAGCATGGCCATCTGCCACTTTATATCCATCTCCTTAAGGTCATCTGCATTAATTTGTTCAAGATCATCATTAATTAAACCAGAATTAGTATGACTAGCAAGAAAAGCTTCTAATACAGAGTCATTAGATACATCCTGCTTAGATACATAAGCAATACTAACTGATTTTGTATTAGCAGCAGAAATAGTAGAAGAAGATGATGATAAAAGGGCAGCATTATGAGTGTATCCAGATGGTCTTTTCTTGGCTTCAACTTCAGCCTCAAACACCCTTAAGTCATTATAAAGATCGTCTAGTTCTTTGTCTTCCAGCTTGTCATCCTGTCTGAAGGAGACAGTATACATGGTCCATTCATCTCCAAGGGACCTTAAGAACTTTCTGTTTACATCATCTTGATCAATCTGCACTCCAACAGTAGCTAGTTCACCAATCAGCTTGTTAAACCTGTCAAAAGTTTGAGTCATGGACTCATTCTTAGTTGACATGAAGTTTTCATACTGTTGCTTCAGTATTGCCTTCTGATTTCTCTTGGTACTTTTGGTACCAGAGAATCTCTTCTCTAGAGCATTCCAAAGCATCTGTGCATCTGTGCAGTTGCAGAATTGGTGTTGATACTCATTAGGAATAGCCAAGAGTAGTGTGCTCAATGCTTTCATCTCTGTCTGCCTTATCTTCCTCTCTCCATCTGTCTTTGGTGGGATTCTTTTTCCATCTGCTCCAATCTTTCCTTCATTAGATGGGACATTCTCAATGATGTCCCACATAGAGTAATCTGTGAGAAGGATGTATTGCCTGATCCTAATCTTCCACATGTCAAACTCATTAGATATGAGCATTAGAACCTTTGAGACCAGAACACTATCACTTGAACTGTCCATGATGATTGTTGTTTTTCTGAGTTTAACAATGCTATGATACCACTTGTCAGGATCGAAATTCAAACAAGAATTTAATTCACACACACTCAGAAACAATGCTAAAGAAGTTGCGGAAAAACACTTTAACACTAACAATCAATGAAACAGTATATCAAACTCAAATCACAAGTTTATATTGATTCAACTTGATGATTACACACAAAACCTCAATCTGTTGAACAGACTCAACAGACGTTCTATACTTCTCTATAGAAAGGATTTAAACTAGTCTTGAGGTTAATTCTCTCTAAAACAAAACATATGAATAAAAATTATATTTTTACAATCAAATACTTCTATACTATATATACAAAACTGAATACACGATAATTATCAAAATACAATTGATCTTCAGCATCAATACCATAATTATCTTTAGTCTTATCTCCAGCTTGTCTTTATCTCCAAATCATCTTTATCTTTAGAAGCAGCACTAATTATCTTCAGAAGTATTAACCATCTTCAGCAGTATTAATCTGCAGCAGTACTAACTACTAGCAGTAATAACTCTACAAGCAGTATTAATTCTACTAGCAGTAGTAATCTTGATAGTTTGGCAGTAGTAATTACTTAGCAACATTAATCAGCAACATAAACCATACTAAGCATATTCAGACCCAACAAGGACTGAACCTTAGTGACTATGGAGATAACCAGAGAGGATGGAAGCGTCAAAGCTATGTTCGTATCAAGACTAGAACATTTTGGTTACTTTGAATGGCTAGAGTTCAAGGAAGCACTGAAGAAGTCTAAATCAACGTACAAAGGCTATGTTGAAGGAATCGTTGGAGCCCTCATCAACAGAGTCGCTGCTATTCTGAAAGTGCCTTCTGCTCTTCCTCCAAAGCCAAAACAAGTAAATAGAAAGCTTGCCTCCTCCTCCTCTAATAATGTCGCAGTGATAAAAAATGAAACCTCCATCAAATTCTCCAAGGATTCATTTTTCGGGCCTCCTCCTGATCTCTCAGTTCTAGATCTATCACAGCCTCTTGGTGGACCTTATTTACCAGTGAAAGTGATAAAGAATCCTTATGGAATCTTCTTGTTGATCCCAGTTATGATGTTCTTTAACTTGTTTTAACCTTATACTACACACAAATTGATTAAATAGAGTGCGGAAGAGTTTAAGATGTGTAGAAAAGATTGAACATACAAGGTAGTAAACACACACGTAATTAATGAACAGGAAGTAAAGTATTATAAGAAGGTTACTCAAGGAACTATTTCATTGATTACTGAAGAACACCAAGAACACGCACTGGTATGTGCAAATATGCTCAAGGATTATACATACAGCTATTTTTGTGTGTGCTCGTATTTTTCACTGTTGCTAAACTCTAAGGTGATGCTCCCTTAATATACAAGAAGGATGCACCCCTTACTACAAGACAAAAACTGACATTCCACATAAGGAATGCCACCTGTAAAGTAAACATCGTGGGACGCCCATTACTTTGATCATGCGGATCTTCGTACAGTAGGTTTCACGTGCTTGGCACGTGGTCTTGTCTTGAGCCATTCAGCACAATTCCAATACTGACCTCCAGAGGTTAGCCTTCACAGAGGCTCTGTGAGTGATCACAGAGGCTCTATGATCTGAGTATCATTATCAGGTTTGTCCTCTGGCGCGTCTTCTGTGGAGTAGTCTTCTGAGTTGTGTCTCTTCTGCGGCGACTTTTGAGACAGCAAGGGTTTCTATACTTAGCCTATTTTTCAACACTTCTAAACATGGTAGATGGAGCTAAAAATCTCCCCCTAAGTGTTGAAAAACAAAATTTTGGAATTTGGGGCGATGGCTAGGCTAGAAACAAAAGAGGTGAAAGGAACTCAACCTCTGAATCTTGATTTTCATTCAAAATAAAATAGTGCCAGAAGGCAATTACATTTGACAGTGGATACACAAAAAAAAATTTACAAGACATCAGAGCCTATACTTTGGCGTCTGGGAAATCGTTGATCTTCTTTCCAAACCCACCTTCTTTCTTCATTTCTCTATAGTAGCACACGCACAGGTCTCTGAAGTTTAAGGTTGCACCTATGTTTGTCTGAAGGACATCTGCAGCTTTTGTGGGTACGAGTGGGGTGCCTCTGTGCTTCATAAGTAGATCTTGAATGAGCAGCAGAGATTCGGTTGAGTACTTTTGGCTTTCTATCCCCATGAATAATTTCTTTTCTCCTTTGGGGTTTAAGTACACAAAACCAAAAGAAGGTGAAGTGATGATGGAGTTCGGAAGAAAATTGGCAGAGTGTGGTAAGATGTCTTCTGGTGGAGGGAAGTTGACCTTTTTGACTCCCAAGTCAAGTGCCACTTGAAAGTCAGCTTTACTGTAGAACAGCAGCTTTTCTCTCATGACCCTCTTGATGGTGAGATGTGCTTCCTGGTATTCCTTCTTCCAGCCAAACTTATCCTCTGTCCATTTGAATATCTCTGGAAGATCATGAGGATGAAGATTCGGTAGATCTGCGTCTGTGAAAGTCCATATTTCCTTATCTTCCCTTTTCACGGCGTATTCACTGAACCAGAAGTTCTTACACTTTGTGTGTCCAAGCTTGATTGCCACAACCTCTGAGATTTTGGCCATGTTAAAGACTTTGGATTTTGGCTTGGCTTTATCTTTATAGAATCTCCTTCTCTCCTCTGATACGATTTCCTCTGAGAGTCTGACTGTTGGAAGATCTTGAGCTCTGCGACTGTAGAGGTATTTGTACACTTCTTCTTCGATGTTCTTCTTTGGGAGAACAGGGAAGGGTCTCCTTAGGCTAACAAAGCCTTGGATAACCTCTGCCACTCTATCCTTTGATGGTTTGTCAAGTGGTTCCAGGATAGGGAGTTCAGACAGAGGTTGCAGATCGAAAACCCAGTCTTCCTCTTCAGGTTTCACTCTTTTGAAAGCATGAAAAGAGCTCTTTAGTAGTTTCTCAGAGGTGGGAGGAGACTTGACCTTCTTCAGAGGTTCTGTGGCTATTGCCTTGCCTTTGTCTTTGGCAGTTGGTGGGGATTCTGTGATTTGAATTATGGTGGGAGAGGGGGCTGCAGAGACCTTTTGTTTAGTTGTTCTCTGTGGTTCAGGTTCTGAGCTCATAGGGACTTGGTTTAGGGGAGCTACTGATATTAGTGCTTCTTTTGTGGATTGCAGGTTCTCCCCCTCATGAGGACCATGGCCGGAGGCATCAGGATCTTGATCCTCATGACGTGCCCTCTTCTGTCCTGCTTGAGTCTGGCAAGTGACAGGTTCCTTCCTTTTCCTTCGCCTACAGAGGTTTTCATTGACATGTTTGGTGATCTTCTGTAGAACGTCCTCTGCAGCCAATGACAGTGCATTGATTTCGACATCAGACTTGAAATGAAATGTGGCTATGGTTCTCTTCAAATCTGCAACCACCTTCTGTCCTTGTTCATTGAAGTTGGATCAAAGGAGGTTGAGGTTGCCTAGAAACTGATTTCCCATTGCTTCTAGGTCGGCTTTTGTGGCAAAGGCAGAGGGGTCAGGTGCAGAGGTTGATGCCTGTAAGTGGAAGGGGATCATAACACTGCAAGTTATGTCCCTTATTTCTTCTCGTAGCTTGGTCATTTCGGTTACTCTGTACTGAAATCCTTGGGCAGCATATTTCGGGAATTCGTCAGTGCAGAGATCCCCTACAGCTTGAATCTGATTTGAGTGTGCAATGATAGATTGTCCACAAGCTTGAAGATCAGCCCTTTTCGCGCAGTTTGTTCTCAGTTCATTGATTGCTGCTATATGTTGTTGAGAGGGTTGGCGAAGAGCGTTCAGCGCATCTGTATTGGCCTTGAGAGCATCAGCAAGAAATTCAGAGTGGGCTTGAGATTCCCTGGTGACAGAGCTTTTCAACTTGTCAAGTTTTTGAAGCACCGTGTCAGCAAAGGCTTGAAACTCATCCTTTATGACATAGATGTCCGGGGTAACCTCTGGAACAACAAATGTTCCAGATTTGGCCAACGAGTCTTTGGCACCTTCAGAGCCTGTCGATATGGTCAGCTCTGGAGGATTTCCTTCCAATCCTCGATGTTCCACAGAGGAAGCATCTATGGAAGTTCTGTCAACACGTTCTTTGGGGGAGGGTTCAGAGACTCCCTTAAGATCTATGTTAAATGGATCATGTGGTTGTTCTAGAGCCACAGAATCATTGTGTTCTCTCACCACCAACTCTGAAGTGGTTTGGGGGTCACTCATGTGTGTGACAGAGGCAATGAATACCTCTGTGTGTGGAAGAGTTGTGTCCTGGGGCGAGTGGACACGTAGAACAGCACTCTCACCCTTTTGAGAGGGTGAGGTGGGTTTGGTTTCCCCGGATGGTGGTACAGAGGATGAAGGAATATCCTCTGTCCGGTCGGCTAGGGTTTGGTTCGGACTGTGCGGTCCTGTTTCAATACCCCTCTGCACTAGAACTGCAGGGGTAGAGGTGTGGGTTGCACTGGGAGTTGGTTTTGGTGGTGTGCCAAAGGCATCTTTTGTTACCATCTCCTCCAACGATTTTTTACTTGGTTCTTCTTCTTCATCTTCGCTCTGTGATCTTCCTGTCACATCATCTATTTCTATTTCCACGGTTTCCCCTAATCCTCCAGAGTATTGGTGGAAGATCTCTCGGGCAATTCCTGTTTCCGTTTTCAGGGGGCTCTGTGGATTTTCTGGTGGAGAGTCTTCGAAGATCAAGGTTCTTTGTCTCGGATTCTGTTGGGGTTCTGCAGCAGCCTCTGTAGGTGAGATGTCGACCGTTTGGGCTTCTGTAGTGGCTTCCTTTGATGTTTCCTTGTCAGCCAACCTGCGGAGCCTTTTTTTCTTTTTCTGTAGAGGTTGTACCTCCTCTGCAACTTCTTCTGTGGCTTTTACTTCACCTGCCAAGGATTTTGGAGTCTCTACCTCTGCGACTCTGTTTTTCTTGTTTTTCTTTTTCGCCTTTTTCTCACTCCCTTCCCCTCTAACTAACATTTTCTCTCTCTCTCTCACTCACTTGAGCCTCTGCGGCTTCAACTTCTGTCCGTATTCCCTCGTCTCTCAAGTAAACTACAATATCTCCTACTTTGAATCCTACGCGAGGGGGGGGTTACAGGACGTGGTTCTGGTGTCCTGTTCCCTCGTATGTATTCCCTAACTCCCTCTTCACTACCCAAATAAGTCAACATCTTTGTTGACAGAGGTCTGGCTGCTGGATATCCGGTTTTGATGGTAGTTGGCTTATGAGACTTCATCTCATGGAGTTTGATTGTCTTATCCTCTGCTGGTAGCTTGCCTTAACCTATCAAGTCATCGCCTAGAAGTAATCCTAGGAAACGTCCAAACGCGATGTTTTTTGGCTCTGTCCCTCTGTCTTGGTCCTGCTGTTTGGAAATCACGGCATTCTGGATCTCCCTAAAAATGAGTCCAGCGTAGTCCAGGGGGAGATCATAGTAAATTCCATACATTATAGCCAAAATTGTATGGCTTAATTGATCCGGGCTCCCAACCTTCGACGTTAGACACCGGTTCAGAATCGAGAAGAGTACGTTCCATAGAGGGGGTAGATTCTGTCGTCTGAAGTTTGTCCTTTTGGCAATTGGGACTGCATATCCAATAAACTTCAAGAACTCCAATATCTCTTCCTCTGTGGGCTCTTTTGAGAATTTGCGCAGGTTGAGGTCTGATTTAGTGGGAATTTCAAAGACATCGGAAAGTTTCCTTCGATTGATCCCTAAGTCCAAAATCTTTTCAGTTGATGGATGGGTTGCATAGCCAATGATGCAGTGTCCATATTTATCCATCTTGGCATGGCGAGCACTTAGCCAAAACTGTTGGATGTAGGATTCAGGGATGTCATTTCGCTTCATCGTTAGGGCTTTAACCAGTAAGTGATTTTTGAGGATTTGAATCAAGAGTGCAGCTTCAGTAGGGAAACCAAAGGGATTCAGGGTGACAAAATGGTTGTTCGGTTTATTGTTCATTTGAGTCAAGTGATAGTCATGTCTAGTAAAAGACAGCATTCTGCTTGTAAGCACTTGCTCTTGGCCAACGGAGTCTAAATCAGCCTTTTGAGCCATCGAGTGATGAGAGGTGTTGGATTTCTTGGATCCATTAGAGTTCTTGGAGGAAGCTGAGGGAGAAGCCATTGATAGAATAGTGGAGAAGAAGAAAAGCTTTTTTGCAGGAAGCTCTTGAGGGAAAAGGATGTAGGTAAAAAAGAAATGAAGAGAGGCAAAAGGGATTTTATACAGAGGGAGGTAAAAAAAATTAAGCGGTAAAAAATAAAATTTTCAAATTCGTGATGAGTGGAAACGGATAAGTAGCCGTTTCTGTGAAACGACGGTACAGATGTAGGCCAATTAAATGTTGCCACGTCAGATAATGGCGGTGCACGATCTAGGACGTGTGCCACCCTATTCTCACGCGCGTGGCATTCACTATTCTCACATGACTGTGATGCTTAAGAAATAACCCGCAGGAAGTGACCTGGATTTCTTAAGTGATGGGAATGACAGAAGCTTTGTTGGTAAGAGGCTTCTGAGGTCACAGCCAAGGTTTTGATCGAAAAGGCGATGAAATGATCGAGTTTCTTTGTGAGAAAAGCATTGGTCAAGCGATCCTCGTTTTTGGAGGTGCGGAGACTCTGTGAAGGATCACAGAGGCTTTGTGCTTGACCTCAGAGGTTCTGAGACCAAAAGAAAATTCTTTTTCAAGGAAAGATTTTTCAAAGTTTCGATCATTTCAAAGTTTGGACAGAAAAACTAGGTACAGAGTGTGATCTTTCTGAGCGCATGGTGCTCGAAAAATAGTTTGACCTTAGGTTTGGATAAGCTAACCTCACTCTGTAGTTTATGTCGCATAGAGCTGTCTTGCTCCCCCTCGATATCAGACCTGTCTTGCTCCCCCTTCAACTATGCTTGGATCATATAAGGATAAGATTTGCACAAGACATAGATTCGCAGAAAAGAATACATGATAAGGAAAGCTGAAGAGATTATTTACAAACAAGGAATATGTTAGAGGTAAATATGTACAACAGAGGCTCTGTGCAAGGGTACAGAGGCTCTGTGGTCAATTCATGTTGAGCATACCAATCTTGCCAACTAGAAAAGTGAATCTTTTCTCATCCAATGCCTTCGTGAAAAGGTCGGCAAGCTGGTAGTCTGTGGGCACAAAGTACATCTCTATTGTTCCATGCTCCACATGATGTTTTAGAAAGTGATACCTGATATCGATATGCTTGGTCTTAGAGTGTTGCACGGGATTGGCGGAGATCACAATGGCACTTTTGGAGTTACAGAGGATGGGGATTTTTTCGATATCAAATCCATAGTCTCTAAGTTGGGTCCTCATCCATAGAACTTGGGAACAACAACTGGCAGCAGCAACATATTCTGCTTCTGCCGTAGAGGTCGAGACACAGTTCTGCTTCTTGGAAGTCCAACTTACAAGTTTCCCTCCAAGGAATTGGCAGCTCCCAGAGGTACTTTTTCTGTCGAGCTTGCATCCTCCATAATCTGAATTTGTATAAGCCATGAGATCAAAGCCAGAGTTCTCCGGATACCAAAGGCCAAGATTCTTGGTCCCTTTTAGGTATCTGAAGATCCTCTTGACAGCATAAAGATGAGATTCTTTGGGGTTAGCTTGAAATCTTGCACATAGACATGTGGCAAACATTATATCAGGTCTACTCGCGGTTAAGTATAGTAGAGATCCTATCATCCCTCTGTAGAGTTTACACTCCACAGATTTGCCCTCTGGATCTGCATGGAGCTTGGATCCAGTGACCATAGGAGTTTTCATTGGTGAAGAGTCAGAGAGGTTGTATTTTTCAAGTATGTCAGAGACATATTTTGATTGGTTTATGAAAATACCCTCTGTGGTTTGTTTGACTTGCAATCCTAAGAAGAATGTAAGTTCTCCCATCATGCTCATCTCAAACTCACTTTTCATCAAAGACTCGAACTTTTTGCAATATAAATCATTTGTAGACCCAAAAATAATGTCATCGACATAAATTTGTACAAGTAGAATCTCACCTTTTCTCTTCTTATAAAATAAAGCCGTATCAGTTGTACCTCTTTCGAAACCGTTTGCAAGGAGGAAGTTTGAAAGTCTGTCGTACCATACTCTGGGGGCTTGCTTCAGTCCATACAAAGCCTTGTCCAGAAAATAGACATGATTTGGGTACTTAGAGCTCTCAAACCCATTTGATATAAACTTTGAACATAAACTTCTTCTTGAATCTGCCCATTCAGAAAGGATGACTTGACATCCATTTGATATACTTTGAAACCTATGTGGGCTGCGAAGGCAAGAAAGATTATTATTGCTTCGATTCGCGCCACAGGAGCAAAGGTTTCTTCATAGTCAATTCCTTCTTCTTGACAGTATCCCTTGGCCACCAGTCTTGCTTTGTTTCTGACCACCACACCATCTTCATCCTTTTTATTTCTAAAGACCCATTTGGTTCCTATAGCCGTTTTGCCTTTTGGCAGTGGCACTAGGGTCCATACTTCGTTCCTCTCAAACTGCAGAAGCTCCTCTTGCATAGCTTCTACCCATTTTGGGTCTTCAAGGGCTTCGGATATCTTTTTGGGTTCGATGATACTTACAAAATTTGTATAGTAACAAAAATTTGCAGTACTTGATCGAGTTTGAACCTTGTCAGATGGGTCACCTATTACTTGGCTCTGTGGGTGACTTCTGGTCCATTTGATCATTCGAGGCAGGTGATCGTTTGAAACTTCTGTGGTTAGCTCAGGAGCATGTTCATCTTGATTTAGATTATTCTTTGTTGAGAGGAATTGATCATTCGTACTTGCCACAGGACTTGGTTGTTCATCATGAATTGAGGTAGAGACCTCTGCGGATCCTTGATCTGGTGTTGACCCTTCAGAGAGATTTTGAAGATGACCATGATTTTGACTGAGCTTGGGACCTTGATTCGCATTGTCCTCTGAGTGCTCCCCCTCGATGGTTGCGCCTGCAGCATTACTGGAAGAGGGTGAAGCATTGCTAGGACCAGTTAGAGAGGTACCTGTTTGGTCTTCAGAGGGTTCGGCTTCAGAGGCTCTGCGGTCACCTTCAGAAGGTCCATCATCATTGAACATTTCTTCAAACAGATGATGAAGATCATTTGTTCTTGATGATCCACCAGAATCTTCATCTTGAAGTTTGAGTCCTGAGCTGATTTGCTCAGAAGTCGCCTGAAAAGAGTCATCAAATGAAACATTAATACTTTCAAGTATATGTTTGGATTTAAATACATAGACTCTGTATGCCTTGGAGTTGGATGAATAGCCAACAAATTTGGCTTCATCGGCTTTGGGACTGAATTTCCCTATTTGTTCTCTGTCGTTCAGCACAAAGCATCTGCAGTCGAAGACATGGAAGTACTTGATGTTCGGCTTCCTCTGGTGCAGTAAGTGGTATGGTGTTTTTTCATGCCTCTTCACTATTAAAGAACGATTTTGGGTGAAGCAAGCGGTTGAAATGGCTTCTGCCCAGAAGGAAATAGAGAGCCCTGAAGTAGCGAGCATAGTTCTTGCGGCTTCCACTAGTGTTCTGTTCTTTCGTTCAACAACACCGTTTTGTTGTGGAGTCCTTGCAGCAGAGAAGTTCTGTGATATGCCTTCTGTCGAAAGATAGGTTTCAATGGTTGAACTCTTAAACTCTGTCCCATTGTCACTTCGGATTCTTTGTACCCACAGTCATAAAGAACTTGTATTCTCTTGATAAGATTGATTAGTACTTCAGGAACATCTGATTTCTTTCGAACGAATTCAACCCAAGTATATCTAGAGAATTCATCTATGAGTACAAGGATGTACTTCTTGCCACCAAGACTTTGTACAGATATAGGACCACAGAGATCAACATGAAGCATCTGCAGAGGTCTGGTGCAAGATATGTCAGACTTAGTTTTGTGGGCAGCCCTTTTGAGTTTGTCCATCTCACAAGCTGAGCATAGATGATCCTTGTCGAATCTAATACTTGGTAGACCACTTAGCAGATCTAGTTTCACAAGTTTGTCAAGTGTGTGAAAGTTTAGATGACAGAACCTGTTGTGCCAGAGCCAAGTTTCTTTATTCTTACTTGAGACTAAGCAGAGCTTTTCTTCTCTGTTAGTTAATTTAAAGTCCATGAGGTATAGATCACCCCGTCTTTTGGCTCGCAGAAGCTCTGTGGTTGTATCTTCCTTCAACAGAGAGCAGTGTTGTTTTTTAAACATCACATCGAGTCCATTGCCACAGAGTTGACTTACACTCAGTAGGTTGTGCTTGAGGCCATCCACGTAGGCAACTCTGTTGACATCGATGTCTCCTTTGGCAATGACTCCATAGCCTTTTATTTGTCCCTTTTTGTTATCTCCAAAAGTTACAGATCCTCCACCAAGTTTTTCTTTGTAAGAGGAAAGCAATCCTCTGTCGCCAGTCATGTGTCTAGAGCACCCGGAGTCTAGGTACCAAATGGGCACATGTTGTTTTTTCTGTGGACAGATCAGAGAGATTTAGGTACCCATTTCCAAATGGGTCCATTTTTGTTAGGAGGCTGTGAAGATGCCTTAGCATCTTTGGTTTTGGATTTATCCTCATTTGCAGAGGTACCAGATTGTCTCTTCTCACCCTTGAATTTTTCATTCTTGGATTTGGGGTGAGATATGAGACAGGAGGGCCTCGAGAAATGTTGATTTAAAGCATGTATAAGATCAAAACATTTACAATAGTGAACATTGGAGGCAAGCTTTTTGAAAGTTTCATTAAAATTGTCAAAGGAGGGTACAAAGCAAACTTTACTACAACCCATTTTAGATTTGGGTTTCTTTTTACAGAAAGCTTTGTCTAATCTAGGTTGAGTTTTTTCATAAACTCCTCTTGAGTGGCTCTTAGATTTTACTCTCCTTTGATCTTCTTTCCTTGCTTTCACTGCAGCAGAAGTATCAAGTTTATCAATTTTTGGCCATTTACCCTTCTGTTGCCAAGTGAATTTTTCTTGAAATTGTTTTAATGGTCTTGGAGCTTTTGAAACATGAGAGATCTTGTTCTTTTTAGAATTTTCAAGCTCAAGAGAAGTCTTTGCTTGCAAGCACATGTCCAGGAAATCAGGACAGATAGGTACACCTGTGGTTTTCCTTTTGGGAAGAATTGTTCTATTAAGAATGTCATAGGTAAGTCTATTCTTCTCTGGACAACAGGGGACTATCTCAAGTTTCACAGACCCTGTCTCATCTTCAACAGAGGACTCGGATTCTGACTCAGAGTCTGAATCGAGAAAGTCTCTGTGAATGAGATCCTGACCTTCTGAATGTGCCTTACTATGTCCATTGGTGTCCTTTGAAGTATTTATCTCTTTTGTAAAGCATGGTGTTATTTTAGGAACACTTAGACAGTTTTGAAGATCTTTCTTAAAGATTTCTTTTACTTCAGAGATAATATCAGGATGATTAAGAAAATGGTTTTCATAGGTCTTTCTCAAGTCATTTTCCAGAAATTTTTTAAAAAGTTTTTCTTCCACAGAGGCCGGAACAAACTCTGGAGCTTCAGAGGACAATTCCTTTTCAGGAGTCATCATGCATACAAAATCCATTTGAGTTTGTGTTTCTGGATGACCAAATCTGAAGACCCCTGTCTGTTTTTGAGACAGATATTTCTTTGGTATAGATTTTCTTTTTGATGAAAGTGCAGATGGTAAATCATTGTTTTCATACCATACACTTGCCATCTGCACAGGTTTCCTCAGATGTGGTCCTTTAGAGGTTTTGCGCCTCTTAAATGTGGATAAAAGGTTTGGAAGACTTGGTTTTAAAAATTGTCCAGGGCAGAAGATGTTTGATAAAGATTTGTTTCTTTTATTTCCAGTGTAAGGGTCAATGTCCTCGAACCCTAATCCTCTTCTGCCGATCTGGGTGTTTACCTTCTCATGAACCTTTTGAGCATCCTGATACCTCTTAATTTGGAGATCTCTGTCGAATAGATCTTGATGAAGGACTTCTCTTTCTTTTTGAAAAAAGTTTTTCAAAGAAATGGCATTTAAACGATCACTCTCACATTTCTTTAGCTTTTTGACCTTATCTTTCAAAGCTTTGTCAAGATTTGTGATTTTCTCCTTGAAACCCTTTTTTGTTGAAATATGTTCAGAGGTAAGAGATTTGTTTTCAAGGTAAAGCTTTTCCTTCTCCCCTGTGAGAAGCCTAGTTTCTCTTTCAAAGAAGGCAAGCTTTTTCTCAAGATCCGAGCAAGTATTTTTATAAGCTAGAAGATCATTTTGTATTTCAAGAAGCCTGTTTTCAAAGTCCGAGTTACAAGAATTAGAAGTGGATACCTCACACTTGTTGTCAGAAGAGTGGACTTCTGCCATTCCACAGAAGAGTTTGTTGTCTTCTTCATCAGAGGATTCATCAGTTACAAGGTTCTCTTGTTCTACCATTAGAGATATCTGAGTGTAGTACTATGCTTTCTTTTTATAGAAAGCAGCGTCTCTTGTGGGTTTCCCTTTGTCGGCAGAAGACCTACACTCTGCTGCAAAGTGGCCTGGTTTCCCGCATTTGAAGCATCCTTCAGTTTGCTTTGGGAATTTGACACCACCTCTGTCGTTTGACCTCTGTCCACTCCTCTCTTCTTGCCTTGGCTCCTCAGACTTTTCTCTTTCATGTCTTCTTGCCTCACCATATCCTCTGCTTCTGTCATCTCTTTCTTCTCTCCCTCTGTACCCCGGCTTCTTGAGACCACGATTGAATTGTCGGGTCATAAGTGCAAGTGTTTTGGCCAGAGCAGCCATGTCAATCTCCTCCTCAGAATCTTCTTCACTTTCACTCTCTGCTACAAGTACCTTCTTCTTCTTCTTCTTCTGTGCCTCTTCAGCTGCCTTTTCCTTCTTTCCCTTGTCTTTGCCTTTTGAGGCACTTCCTATCAGAGCTAGAGGACCTCCTACAGGGGTTTTTAGTTTGGAAATTCTGTTCTCTTGGCTAATCAGTGTTCCAAAGAGATCAAATATGGACCAAACATCAAGATCCAATGTGGCTTGCATGGACATGGTTAGATGAAGCCATTCATCATTCAGGCTCTGTAGAAATCTGACATTGTTTTCTTCAGAGGTTCTGTAGATGCCATACATCTTACACTTGTTTATCAAAGAATTGTATCTATTGTAAGTGCTTTGAATGGATTCACCCGGCAGAGCTTTGAATGCAAAATACTCATTTATGCATAAGGCCCTGTTGTTCTTGAGGGTTTTGGCACCACCCTCAAGTTGTTTCTCTAGCTCTAACCATAGGTCCTTTGAAGTTTCACATGAGTCAAGAGATTGAAAGATATCGTTTGGGATAGCCATTATGATTAGTCTTTTGGCTTTCTTTGCAAGCTCATGTTGTGCCTTTTCTTCTTCACTCCATTCAAGGACAGGTTTGGGGTGTTGATATTCAGGGATTTCAGGAGTATTGGCAGTGGCAGGAACACGAGGAACAGTTGTCATTGGGATGAAAGGAGGATTGTGAAGAAACTCAACCAGACCTGGATCCACACCTTCAAGGAAGTGTACCATCCTGATTTTCCATTGAGGCTACTCATCTCTAATGAGAGTAGGAGGCTTTGATTGAGATCCAGCACTGAAATAGTTAACAGCGTTTGCCATGATAGTTTTAGAGAGAAAAACAGAGTATGATATGAACTAGGAAGAGTATGAACAGATGACCAACCAACTAGCTTTGAATCTGTCTTTTAGTGAAGATGAACACCTGTACCTGTTTCTATACCAAACAGATTGATATAGATTCAGAAAACAGAGTGTGACTATGAATGGAGTTTGGGACAAAGAACAGACTCAAACTACTACCTTGAATACTGGAAACAAGTATAGAACAGGATCCTTTGATATTGAAAATCAAAGTCTTCTCTGATACCAATTGTTGATCCCAGTTATGATGTTCTTTAACTTGTTTTAACCTTATACTACACACAGATTGATTAAATAGAGTGCGGAAGCGTTTAAGATGTGTAGAAAAGATTGAACATACAAGGTAGTAAACACACACGTAATTAATGAACAGGAAGTAAAGTATTATAAGAAGGTTACTCAAGGAATTGTTTCATTGATTACTGAAGAACACCAAGAACACGCACTGGTATGTGCAAATATGCTCAAGGATTATACAGACAGTTATTTTTGTGTGTGCTCGTATTTTTCACTGTTGCTAAACTTTAAGGTGATGCTCCCTTAATATACAAGAAGGATGCACCCCTCAGTACAAGACAAAAACTGACATTCCACATAAGGAATGCCACCTGTAAAGTAAACATCGTGGGACGCCCATTACTTTGATCATGCGGATCTTCGTACAGCAGGTTTCACGTGCTTGGCACGTGGTCTTGTCTTGATCCATTCAGCACAATTCCAATACTGACCTCCAGAGGTTATCCTTCACAGAGGCTCTGTGAGTGATCACAGAGGCTCTGTGATCTGAGTATCATTATCAGGTTTGTCCTCTGGCGCGTCTTCTGTGGAGTAGTATTTTGAGTTGTGTCTCTTCTGCGGCGACTTTCGAGACATCAGGGGTTTCTATACTTAGCCTATTTTTCAACACTTCTAAACATGGTAGATGGAGCTAACACTTCTTCAGAGATGATGAAGAACAACTTAGATTTTAGAGAGTCTCTGAAATTCCTATCTGCCCACTAAACCATCTGCAAGATCATCTATGCTTGTGGTGTGGATACTCTTCATCAGCAGATCCTATCAAAGCTCTCATTCAACAAGAAGTCGCTGATCGAAGAAGGAAAGGAGAAAAAGTACCAGATTATATGATCTCTTCAGAGAACTCCTGAAAACATAGCTGATAGATTCTCTTCTACTTCTTGTAATCTATTAGTTAGTCTTACAGTAGTTAGATCTTCACTTATACTTATAATTTTCATCTCTCTTGTAATTCTTTCTTTGAATTAATGAAAATTTCAGTTAAGTACTTAACTCAATCAGTACTGTAAAAGATACCTCAAAATAGTAATTGGGACATCTATGTTATGAGTCCTGATTATCCTTTATTTTGACCTAAAGTAATTTTCTTCATAGTTACTTTGTCATCATCAAATAGGGGGAGATTGTTGATCCATACTCTCTCAGTGATTTGATAATGACCCTTTTCTACACTTAGTGAAAATTATGTTTAACATTATGTATTAGTGTTTCATCATCAGCGATCATATTGAGTTTGTTCAGTTATTGCTGATGATCTCTCTTGTAAACATTCATATATATATATATATATATATATATATATATATCAGTGTTTCACCATCAGCGATCTAATACTGAGTATGTTAAGTATTGTTGATGATTTCGAATGTAAACAGTTACACGTAATCCCTGAAGACAAGTTTCGCGACAAAAGATGTTCACTGCTGAATCGAAGAGGAAGCTGCTGAATAAAGACAAGTCTACTCATGACCTGATGCGGATATCAGTGAAGCCAAGACAAGTCTACACACGCGAAGAAACCTAAGTAAAAGCTTCAGCGATAGTTGAACTTCTTTATATCTCTGAAGGAAGAGATATTCAACAATTGATGATCACTTAGCTTATGCCTCAAGTCTCTTTTTCTTATCCTTGCACACATCGTACGATTGTCAGAAAAGACATACCTCTGCAGCAATTCATACAACAACTCTGTCAACTACATTTTTCATCATACGGCCAAAAGCATGTCTCCTAAAGTCAAACTCATGCAACCAATCAATGAAGGACACGTGTAAAGTACTCTGCCATGCATTTAATGCATAGGGTATAAATAGAAAGATCAACACTCCATCTGAATGTAGCCTTCATCTTTCTAAATATATAGAAACCCTTGTTTTCTATATTCTCCCAATCCCCTATTCTCTATTTCTAGTGCAACCTTCTTAGTGATTCTTAAGTTTGTTTAGATTAGGTTTTACTTAATCTAATTCCGCAACAAACTTGTAAATTGTGATTTGATTTATCAATAAACAATTTATTAGACTTTAAAATTTTGTGTTTGTATTCAACCCCTCCCCAACCAAAGCACGATTAGTGGCGAAGGGGTTCCTTCATGAAGAAGGAGTGGATTTTGTTGACACTTTCTCACCTGTAGCCAAGATGGTTACTGTCAAAACACTTCTCGCTGCAACCGCAATTAATTCCTAGAAATTAGTACAGTTAGATGTCAACAACGCTTTTCTAAACGGAGAATTAGACTAGGAGGTTTATATGGATGTTCCTTAAGGATTCACGATTAAGGGGGAGTTTCCTGGTGGATCTCGTTTGGTTTTCAAATTACATAAGTCAATATATGGCTTAAAGTCGGCATCACGACAGTGGAATATAAGTTCACACAATTCATGGTATCTATTGGTTTTGAACAATCAAAGGCAGATTATTCTCTTTTTCATAAAGGACACGATGACACTTTTGTATAGATTGCGGAAAAATGTACATATTCACGAGCATCACGAAGATCGGTGAATGGATTTTGCATTTTTCTGGGAGACTTGTTAATATATTGACGTTCCAAGAAACTACAACAGTATCTCGTTCATCAACAGAAGCTGAATACAGAGCTATGGCCTTAACAGTTTGTGAATTGATTTGGATTAAGTAGCTGCTCAAAGTTTTTGGAATTTCTCATCCACAGTCAGTATTGATGTTTTTTGATAACAAGTTTGCAATGTAAATTGCTTCCAACCCGGAAATTGATGAACGAACGAAAAATATAGACATCGACTACCATATTATTTGTGAAAGAGTTGTTGTCTTGCTGACAAGTTTGTTCGTCTCAAGCCTGTTCAATCTCAATCTGCTTATTAATTGGCAGATACATTTACAAAGCCTTTATCGCGTTGTGACGACCCGCCAAGAATGAGACAAATTTCCCGAAGGTTAGCCGGATTTCGGAACCTTCTACACTACTCAAGAAGGATGGTGACTCTTATGGAGGCTTTTCTAGAAGACTCTCAATGGAAAATTGTAGTAGCCTCTTATGGAACTTTTCTAGAATATTCTACATGAAAGGGAGGAGGCCTTCCCATGGAAGGATGTAGAAGCCTCTTGCATATAGCATCATGGGAACGGATTTGAACTTCTCTACGAGCTTCCATCCCCAAACCAATGGGCAAACGGAGAGGGTAAATGCATTGGTGGAACTTTATCTTCGGCACTATGTGAGTGTCAACCAAAATAATTGGGCAAAACTCCTTGATGTCGCATAATTCTCATACAACATGCAAAGGAGGGAGGCTATGGGGAAGAGTCCCTTTTCGAGTTGGTTACGGTGTGGCAACCATTGACCCCGAATGCCTTAGCCGCATCTTACGATGGGAATATTCCGACCGCATACAAGACCATGAAGGAGTAGCATGAGCAAACAGATATGACCCGAGCTTCGTTGGATAAAGCGGCAAAGAAGATGAAGAAATGGGTGGACGAGAAGAGGAGACATGTCGAGTTCAAGGTAGGGGACCAAGTAATGATAAAACTCCTACCTCAACAATTCAAATCGTTAAGAAAGGTGCATAAGGGATTGATACGAAGGTACGAAGGCCCC
This sequence comes from Arctium minus, assembly GCA_954870635.1. Classification (NCBI taxonomy): domain Eukaryota; kingdom Viridiplantae; phylum Streptophyta; class Magnoliopsida; order Asterales; family Asteraceae; genus Arctium; species Arctium minus. The sequence goes on along the minus strand of OX941080.1, from coordinate 76,075,252 downwards.
TTCCCGGTCATTGAACGTGTTGGGAAGGTATCATATAGGCTTCAACTACCGCCCCACTTGAAAATTCACCCGGTTTTCCACGTAAGTTTTCTCAAACCCAATCACGAGGATATGGAAGACCCAGAACGAGGAGTGTCCAAAAGGGCACCGACTGCGGTTGTAACTTCTTTCGATCGGGAGGTTGAAAAGATTCTTTCGGACCGGAAGGTATCGAGACGAGGAGTACTGAGCTACACGGAATACTTAATCAAGTGGCGAAACTTGCCTGATAGTGAAGCAAGTTGGGAGGCTCAAGACGCATTGTGGCAATTCACGGACAAGATCAAGAAGTATCATGAGGATGGCACGACGAGGACGTCGCGAGCTTAGGTGGGGGAGAATGTGACGGCCTGCCAAGCATGAGACAAATTTCCCGAAGGTTAGCCGGATTCTGGAACCTTCTACACTACTCAAGAAGGATGGTGACTCTTATGGAGGCTTTTCTAGAAGACTCTCCATGGAAAATGGTAGAAGCCTCTTATGGAAGTTTTCTAGAATATTCTACATGAAAGGGAGGAGGCATTCCCATGTAAGGATGTAGAAACCTCTTGCATATAGCCATATTTAGTAGTTCTAGAATACTCGTTGTACATATCTAGATAGTTCCCTTGAGTATTATAAATAGGTGGTGGCCTCATTTGGCTCAACACACCTCAAAGTATTCTTCTAAGCTCTCTTGTAATAGTTCTCTCAAGTAATACAAGTTTCCCTTGTATTCCAATAATCTCTTGTGTTCTCTTTACTTGCCTTAATCGTTGGTTGTTTCGGGAGTTTGGCTGACTTAGTTCTAGAACTAAGGCCGCACGCGATCTTGTAGAGACAAGTCCGTGACAGCGTGCTAAGTTTCGGTTTCTGGTTTACAAGATGAACATGTGAAATACTTTTTCCCATGTACATTTTAAGGGAAGTATTATGAGTGTATGAAGGGTAGAAGTGTCTTTTACTTTTGTTTTGTTGTTACTCTGGGTAAGGTTGTATATATATTTTGTTTTTGCTTTTGTTTTGTAAGACAAGAAAGAAATACAAAGATTTCACATTCCTTCCATAATAATAAGACATGTTCTCAAGGTATGTCCGGTCGTATGAATCTCACGTTGGTCTTGACTTTGATATTTTTACCAAAACAACGTCCATAGTGAATCGACGACAACTGCGATCATCCGTGGTTTTTTACCCTCGACAAGGTTTTTTGTGTCACAAAATTATCCGTGTCATCTCTTTCTTTTTTTTTTTTTTTTGAATGTTCAAATTCATAGTTGATAAGTTTCACGATCCAACCTTAAATTACATTATGTAATTTTTTGCATAAACAATCACTAAAGATCTTGTCAATAACTAATTAAATTTATTTTTTATTTTTGTGACATTGCCCCCAACTTTTCCGAGCAAGGGTTGCAACGTCCCAACCTCAACTTCCTCCAACCAACCCATCCTCCAACTTATTTCGTTGAGCTTTTATTTTCATACAATTTGGTCCCTTGCACGTACTTTTCTTTTCACTAGCAATCCCCTCCAGTCTAATACATATGTTGTTACAAGTCTTGTAAGCAAAGATTCCTAAAAATGTTGTACCATAACTTTTTTACGTAATTTCGGTCATTGTTTGTTTTGACAATATCTATACTGGGAAGCGATTTTGGTCTGAAACCAAGTATTTTGTAATGCAATAATATTGAGACTGTTTACTAGACGCTTATTCGGTAAGCGCTTACGTGGTCATTTAGCTTATCGAATGAACATTTCAAAAGGCGAGAATCTTATCCGGTAAGAGAGAGATGATAAGGATAGAGAGTCTTACCCGATAAAGTAAGAATGACGACTCTTACTTGGTAAACATTTTACCCCGTAAAATAAGTTAGAGTGTTAATTATTACCGGTAAACGATTATCGAGTAAGCATATTTGGGTAAACGGACCTATTCTCCATAATTATCATGCATGTTATTAATTTGTTTGAATTGATTTGAACGAATCATCGAATACAAGCTGAGTTTGTTTCTCGTTTAAGAAAAATAATGAATTTATATAAAACAACAACAAAAAATCACTGTTTATTGCATAAATTTATAAACACGGAGAGCCTTGAAACATCTAGACCCATGCATGCCATATCTGTTGCACATCCCTTTATCGAAGAAACAATAAAAACTTTGAAAAGCCATAAATCGGCATGCACCTGTGATATTTTTAAGCAAATCTCGACTTAATTTTCTCCACCTCTTTTGTTCCAATGTGGAATGCTTTAGTCAACACAGCATCTTCCACAGTGGGAGAAGACGCAAACAAAGCGTTTGCGGCCCTTTGGGTGCCGGGCAACTGGCTATTGAATCCGGCAATCACGGCGGCAGGAACTTTGCCATTATTCATCTGGAAGTGAAGTAAGCCTCTGGGGAACGTGAAGACTTCACCGGTCTTGATGGTCTTGGAGAAAAGCTTGTTATCTGTGGTTATGAAGCCAACATCTAATTCGCCCTCCAACACAAACACTATCTCGGTGGCTCTTGGATGGGTGTGTGGCGGGTTCAGGCCGCCAGGTGCGTAATCAATGCGAGCCATGGATACGCCCAGGGTGTTTAGCCCCGTGATTTGTTGGACTGAGGCTGATGTAACGGTTGCACCAAATGTGTTGTTGGTGAGCGCAGGTTTCGCCAACCCAGCGAAGAAGAAATCATCTGCTGAAATGTTGCTTTTGCAGGCGAAACCATTCAATTTTATACCTGTTTTTTCATTTCAAGTTATTGTCCGATTTTCATATGCATGCATGCACCGCCTAGCTCTTTTATCGAGGAGATTTAATCGTGATCCAAAAGCATTAATTATGTCATGAAATAAATGCCCATCATTTATTGAAAAACCAAAGAGCTAGAAAACTCATGACTTTGGCCAATAATAATTAAAATAATAAATCAATAAGCCAAGAAACTGGTGGCTTATATTTTGAAGTAAGTCAACAACTACCAAAGAAATGTACGTTGACTTGACATTTCTAAAGCTCATCTGTCTTTTCCCTCTGCAACCGTTGTTTAACCAAAGAACCTGATGAATTCTAGCTTAAAAATGAACGCAGACATGGAAGCTTTTTGCAGAATCTAATTAAACGGTTTTTGTTCAAAATTATATTTACAATGAATGGTTTGGTGTAAGAAAACCCAAAAATGATCGGTTTTTTACATAAAAATATATATATATATATATATATACAACTAATTAAAATGGTATAGAGTAAGTACAGATGCATGAACGTGAAGTACCTGAAGCAAGATCTGCAACACAGACGTCTTGAAGCAATTCAGGATCTGCAGAAACGAAGGAAGCCAAGAAGAAACTCATCATCATTCCAATCACCATCCCATAATCACTAGTAGCCATGGTTAATCTAGCTTGATCACTTGATAATTATAATAAACAAGAAACCCTTAATTTCACTTTGTATTCAGAGGAGGTGAAACAAAAGAGGAAATTAAAGGTGGGTTTGATGAAGGAGGGATATGTGGTATTTAAAGGAGGTGGTGTTGGGAAAAGACATTTTGATTGCTATTTCAGATTGGTAGATAGATGGTCCCTCTCAATTCTTTTAAAATTCCATCTACTTGTTTCTTATTCTACGGACTTCATTTAATTATTATTTCTTTCGAGATAAGTGGGAATCATTTATCAACATATATAAATTTAGAGTAAACTACGATTTTCGTTCATGTGGTTTAATGTTTATAACGATTTTCGTCTCCGGTCTTTTAAAACTGTTATTTTAGTCCCTATGATTTCTATTTACTTTTATTTTCATCCCTACATCCAATTTTATTTAAAATTAAATGTTAATTCTTTTAAAAATTGAATAAGCAATTTACATATTTGGTCCTTATAGTATATAAAGTTTTACATTTTTATCCTAGTTTACATTTTTTTTACTTTTTCTTTATTTATTGTATTTCATCAAAATATTTATTTGTCTATTAATTATATTGTATATTTTCGTAATTATTATAACTTTAATTATAAAAATAATCAAATAATTTTGTTAAAAATACTGATAAATACATGATATTTTTTTTCAAACTAATAGGTTTAAATCACTTAAAATTAATATTTGATATCTATTGATTTATTAAAACTTTTTATTTATTTTAAATTGCCATTGGAAAAAATTTAATAAAATTCGAGAAAAAAAATAGTCTTGTTTTATAACAACCGGTTGTTTATTGTTAAATTCATTTTACTCCCACTATTCCATATTTTCATTAAACTTTATTTTTATTAATTAATTAAATTTGTTTAATATTTAAAATAAACATACACACACACACACACATATATATATATATATATATATACATATACATCAATGTTCTAAATAACATGAGATTTAAGTCTTGTATTTGACGTCACGTTAATTTTGTGGCATGTCATGGCTTATTGAATGATTTTTGTAAAATCATATTTAAATCTTCTTATTCTTTTATCATGGACGGATGTACATACAAATTAGAGGAGGGAAGGGCCCCCATTGAATGGGAAAATTAGAGAATTTTTTTAGGTAAAAGTATGTTCCTTTTTTAAATTATACCCTTAGTCCCTCAGTAATTTTTTGTTTGGGACCCCATCTACCAAAAAAATACATCGAAACCAACCAAAAAACACTCTTGAAATTAACTAAAAAAACCTGAAAAAGTCTCTCAAAATCGACAAAAATGCTTAAAATCCGTTGAAATCGACCAAAAAAACTTTAAAAATCCCTCAAAACGGTGGATTTAGGCTAAAAAGCACCGGAAAACTTTACATAAATTTAATCTACCTTAAAATATGCCCCCAACAAGAAAAAATCCTAGATCTACCACTGCCTTATATTGTCTTATTATTTGTTTTTAATATATAACCTAATTTAAAATGGTATGTGTGTGTGTGTTTATGTGTGTGTATGTTTTATTCAAATACTAAACAAACTTGATTAATTAATAGAAAATAAAGATTAAATGAAAATTTAGAATAGTTGGAATAAATTGTATTTAACAAAAAACAATCGGTTGTTATAAAATAATACTATTTTTTCTCGAATTTTATTAAACTTTTTTCGATGGTAATTTAAAATAAATAAAAAACCTTAATAAATCAACAAATATAAAATATTAATTTTAAGTGATTTAAACCTAGTAGTTTGAAAAAAAAAATATCATGTATTTATCAGTATTTTTAACGAAATTATTTGATTATTTTTATAATTAAAGTTATAATAATTACGAAAATATACAATATAATTAATAGAAAAATAAATGTTTTGATGAAATACAATAAATAAAGAAAAAGTAAAAAAATGTAAACTAGGATAAAAATGTAAAATTTTATATACCATAAGGACCAAATATGTAAATTTCTTATTCAATATTTAAAAGAATTAACATTTAATTTTAAATAAAATTGAATGTAGGGATGAAAATGGAAGTAAATAGAAACCACAGGGACTAAAAAAGCATTTTTAAAAGACCAGGGACGAAAATCGTTATAAACATCAAACCATAGAGACGAAAATCGTAGTTTACTCATAAATTTATTACTTGTTTCTGTTTTCTGGATTCAAACAACACCAAAAGTAAAACACAATGGGTTATTGGGTTAGAGCATCTCAAACAGCATTGCTAAATTTTTTCTAAAATAGAAAATAAAAAGTCAAAATCTCTAAAAACATTTTTTTCTAACTCGAACAGTTTTTTCTATTTTAGAAAATCAATCATTATTTATATTATTATAATATTTCATAATTTATCATCCCAATACACTTTTTAAAAAAAAACTTAAAATAAAATGTTAAAAATTGAATCTTATTGGTTGGATTGAATAAAATAATATTTTATCTCTCCAATTTAGAGATTATAGAGAATTCTCTATATTTAGATATTTTTTGATGTTTCTCTATTTTAGCAAACCATATAACAAAGCTGTTGGAGAGGAATATCAAAGAAAAATCCAATTTTTTTCTATTTTAGCAATGTTGTTGGAGATCCTCTTAGAAATATTGACTTGTTGGGAACGAGCCGAGACCATTCATGTTGATTTGGAAATTTGTCAAACCTATTTATCAACATAACTTAACTTATATTTTTGGGTACATACTAGCTATTTGAATGGATATAAGTTAACTTATTGATAAGTTAATTAAATTAACTTATTAATAAACTACTTAGGATAGCTTATTAAGAGGTTTTTCTCAATTTTTTCAATTATAACCTCCTTAATATTAATTATTATTTATTACCATTAATTATGAATACAATAAATATTAATTAAAAAATTTTAATTAATTCTAATTATATTAATATTAACTATTAATTACTTAGGATTATTGTTAATCATGTCAATTAATTTTATATTAAATTTTTAATTATTATTCAATATATTTAATCATCACAAATCAAATATAATAATCCTAAATATCTTTATGTAAGTTACATAAAAAGTAAAATTATATTTAATTTTATAAATAATAAAACGGTGTAAAATGTTTTCAATAAAATATTTAATTTAATTATTAATTATATTTTTTGAAAAATTATTAATTAATTAGTATATATGAGTTAACCAATTTTATTTTATTCTAATGTTTATTTAAATCATAAATAAATAAGATCTTTTCTTAAATTTGTTTTAACAAATTCAAATTTTTATAGTATATATATATATATATATATATTAATCATTTAATTAAATTATTTAATTTTTATTTATTATCTTGTTTGTGTTAATTAACATATTATTAATTAAAAATTGTTAATTAATTCTAATTATATTAATATTAACTATTAATTACTTAGGATTATTGTTAATCATGTCAATTAATTTTATATTAGATTTTTAATTATTATTCAATATATTTAGTCATCAAAAATCAAATATAAGAGCATCTCCAACAGCTTTGCTATAATTTCTCTAAAATAGAGAAAAAAATTGAAAATCTCTAAAAAATATTACATTCAACTCCGACAGATTTGGTATTTTAGAGATTTTAAAACAACTTATATTATTATAATATTCTCTAATTTATCATCCCAATACACTTTTAAAAAAAACTTAATATAAAATGATAAAAATTGAATCTCATTGGTGGGATTGAATAAAATAATTATTTCTCTCTCCTACCATCAAGTTTTAGAGAATTCTCTAAACTTGGAAAATTTTCAAGTTTTTTCTATTATAGCAAACAAGATAACAAAGCTGTTGGAGAGGTTTAGAGAACAAAAACCAATATTTTTCTATTTTAACAAAACTGTTGGAGATGCTCTAATAATTCTAAATATCTTTATATAAGTTACATAAAAAGTAAAATTTTACTTAATTTTATTTTATAAATAATCAAACGGTGTTAAATGATTTCAATAAAATATTTAATTTAATTATTAATTGTATTTTTTGAAAAATTATTAATTAATTAGTATATATGAGATTAACCAATTTTATTTTATTCATATTATATATAATGTTTATTTAAATCATAAATAATTAAGATTTTTTCTAAAATTTGTTTTAATAAATTCAAATTTTTATAATATATATATATATTATATATTATTCAGTTTTAAATTATTTTAATTAAATTATTAAATTATTTAATTTTTATTAGTATCTTGTTGTATTAATTAACATATTATATTACTAGAAATTTGTTTTTTAATTATTATTTATAGTCTTGTTTTTTAAAGGTGTGTTTGCTTTGCCGGAATGGATTGAATTGAAGAGATTTGGATTTCAAATTTATTTCAATCTCATGTTTGGTTTGCAGGATTGTCCGGATTTGAAATCCTAAGATTTATTTGAAATCTCTCCAACAAAGGATTTTGAAATTCCAAGGGGATTGTTAGGATTTCAAGGGATTTCGTAGGATTTTTATATAATAATGTTAAAAATATGTTAAAAACACTTGTTTTCTAATAAAAAGTTAAATAAAAGGTAATTTAATTATTATTTTTTATTTTTTTATAATTTTTTTAATGATTTTTTTATAAACAATGGAATTCTAATCCATTCCAATCCTACAAACCAAACACATAAAAGGATTCCAAATCCTCTAAAATCTAAATCCAAATCCAAATTCAAATCCAAATCCAAGTCCTTATATGAAATTCAATCCATTCCATTTCATTTCTACAAATCAAACGGACCCTTAGAGTAAAGTTCACTTTTGGTCCCTAAGGTTTGTCATTTTCAAAGGATATCATCCCTAAAGTATCGAAAATCGGATTTGGTCCCTCACGTTTGTCATTTCACTTTGGTTTTGGTCCCTCCTCTTAACACCCATTAACTATTTTTGTTAAGTCCAATTAAATGAGGGGTATATTGGTCAATTTACTCGTTTCTTGATTTTTCTTTTATCATTTTCTCTTTTTTGTCTTCTTCTAAACCCACAAGGACCAAAAACGTCATTCACTCTTATATGTATAATACATATACAAACACACACACATTTATATAACACACATAGGGTTGGGTTCTTGTGAGAAGTTGAGGTTAACATGAGAAGCGTTAGAAGTGGTTATTAACCGTTGGATGAGAAATGGACGCACATTAGAATGAGATGCACCAAGATAAGATGCACTTAGATGCACCAAATCAGTTCACTTCTAAGCCGCAATTCATGGGAGGGCATTTGATTAAAAGTGATCAATGTTTCATCACGTTTCTCATTTTAACCTCAACTTCTCACATTATCCTTTACCCACCCACCCACGAACATACGCATACACACAAACACACACACACACACAAAATATATATATATATATATATATATAGAGAGAGAGAGAGAGGGAGGATCAAACGAGAACAGTAATTATTTAAAAGAACACGAGAACTAACAAAATCATTAGTGATTTTACATTAATGTGCAAAAAAGCCACGCGAACCTGAAGTCGCGGCCAAAATCCTTTTTTCGTGTGTTAATGTAAAATCACTAATGATTTTGTTAGTTCTCGTGTTCTTTTAAATAGGTATCGTTCTCATTTGAATCTAACTCTATATGTGTGTGTGTGTGTAACACACACACAAATATATTTTCCCAAAAAAAACTTTACGACCTCACCTTCTTCCTCTCCATGCCCATCCGCCTATCGACCTTCTCCACTGTCGACCACATCATTTCCTCCCCTCCATGTCGATCGAAATCCCCCAAACCCTCCCCGTACTGAAGGAAACAATATTAAAAAAAATCTAAGGTGGACTTCCCGTCTCCGACTCTTCATCTTCGAGCCACCAACACGAAGCTCTATCTTTACCATGAACCTCAATTCTTTGATCAATCACCAGGAAAGTAGATCAAATCCACTTTATATCAACTCCTCTGTTCACTCTCAGATATGGGTATGGTCCAATATATGTTTTTTTTATCTCTGATTAACTCTAATGTCAACAAACAGTTGGAGATTGAGATGAGATGGAGGTGGGTGGGAGGGTTCTGGTCTGTGGGAGGAGAAGATAGTGCAGGGCAGGTGAGAAAGAAAAAGAGAGAGAGAGTCGATAGGAGTTATGTGGGAAGTGTGTGAGTTTTATTGTAGTGGTCTTCGATAGAGAAATGGGGAGGGAAAGGGGCATGGTGGTGATCGCTGGTGATAGAAGCAACCATCAAATGGCATCAGGGTTTCTGATCTAGAGGAGAGGGAAGTTGTAGGTGGTGGTAGGGCAGCTTGAGGGTTGGCGTCGGCGGTGGGATTCACTAAAGGGAACGAAACATGGGGATATATACATATATATATATATATATATATATATATATATATATACAGAGAGAGAGAGAGAGAGGAAAGTTCAAATGAAAACTCATCTTTCATTGTGCACGTGAGGACAAATCTTAGCCACTCGATCTCTTTTGATCCAACAACACATATTAAATAGAGTTTTTAATTTTAAAATGCTTAGGGGTAAAATGGAAGAAAATTTAAACACACGCCTACCATATTTCACTTTTTATTTTCTTTTTTAATTAAAAACTTTTTACCCAATTAAAGTTTAAAATAAATTATCTTAAAAATTAATAATATTTTAATCAAACAAATTACATCAAAAAAACGAGAATTTCATGCTCTTCGATATGACATCCATCTCGATATAGTTTTTTTGTCGTTTTAACCGTTTTTTACGTGAAATGTTATATATGTGTTATATTCATTATGAATATTTATGTACGTTCAAGTTTGTACAACGCCTCGATACCGTAAGTATTTAACTCGACATCACCTTCTTCAGCACTTTCTTCAACGTCGTAAGGCATCACGTTTCTTCAGCACCTTAACCCAACACCCATCAAGATAAATCGAGAACCTATCGAGTAATTCTGTTGTGAATCGGGGAACAAAAGAGAGCGTCACGTCTCCACATCTTCACAGGTCATTCTTGTGTTATTCATCATGAATAATGAATCATTCAGGATGAATAATACAACATTCAAGGTGAATAATTCACGATTCATGAATTCGTGTATTATTCGTCATGAATGTTGTGTAATTCATCCTAAATACTATATTATTAATCATTAATAATGAATGAACGTTCACATTTGTTATTCATACTGAATGTGGGACATCCGGGGATGCGCATACATATTCATAATGAATTAAACCAAAATTTGGTTGTGAATTGGGAAACAAAAGAGAGTGTGTCATGTGTCTACACTTTCACAGATCATTCATATATTATTAATTATTAATAATGTATCATTCAGGATGAATAATAGAACATTCATGATAAATAATACATGAATAATGGATTCTTGTATTATTCATCCTGAATATTGTATGTTATTCATACTGAATGTGGACACCCGGATACGTCATGCATATTCATAATGAATATAACACATATATAGAATTTCACGTAAAAAACGGTTAAAACGAAAAAAATCTGAATATTGTATTATTTATCTTGCATACGGTATTATTCATCATGAATAGTGAATGAACGTTCACCTTTGTTATTCATACTGAATGTGGACATCCGGAGACGTGCATGCATATTCATAATGAATATAACACGTATATAGAATTTCACGTAAAAAACGGTTAAAACGATAAAAAAAACTATATCGAGATGGATGTCATATCGAAGAGCACGAAATTCTCGTTTTTTTGATGTAATTTGTTTGATTAAAATATTAGTAATTTTTAAGATAAATTATTTTAAAGTTTAAGGGGGTAAATTTTTTTTAATTAAAAATAAAAATAAAAAGTCAAAGAAGGTAGGCGTTGATTCAAAATTACAATTTTGTCCTTAATCACTTCCCAATTAACCTTATTATGTATTAACCATTGATTAGTTTTCTAAGTTTTGATCAATGGTTAAGATTTGTCCTCATGTGCACAATGAAATATGAGTTTTCATTTGAACCCACCCCTATATATATATAGGGATGGGTTATAGTGCAAATCAAGACATTTGTACAAACCATTATATTAGGAAATAATTGAGATATTTATGGATAATAATCTTGATTTATTAAATACGATTGAGATATATATGTAAAATGATAAAGTTCATTTATTATGATCATGACATTGGTTAAAAAAACAAAATAAAATTAGATATTCATTAGACTAGATGGACGACTGAGATTAGTTTGTAAGTTTGTACAAATAGAGGTTGTTTGCATTTGATCGCTCATATATATATATATATATATATATATATATATATATAATATATATATATATATACACACACACACACATAGGGGTTAAATCAAGTGAGAACCAAAAAAAGGGCATGAAAAGCCGTAATTTGGTTTTGATCATATGGTTTTGATTAAAATTGCTTCATCACATGAAAAGGGCATAATCGTCATTTTGATAACAAAATTCACCAGTTAAACATATAAATTCATTCATCAGATTAAATACATAGCTTCACCATATGAAACACAAAGATTCACCACATTAAACACAAAGATTCACCACATGAAATCAAATAGAATTTCCATCTCTAATCTATTTCACCTCATAAAATTAGACGTAATCTCAGTCTATATATTATTTCACCTCATGAATTCAAACACCAATGTTATTTCAACCATTAAATTGTACAGAATTTTTGGAAACAAAAATGCCCAAATCAATCGCAACCAAAGAAGATGTTTTCCTAATATGTTCTTCTATATCACACACCTTCGAGCGACCCATTTCCTAGCATTGTTGCTTTTCATGTTCCTTACTGACCTGGATCTGCATCTGGAAAAAAAACCCATGTATCGAACTCTTGTTGTCTCGTGTATCGAACCACATGATATTGAAAGGTAATCATGTCAGTAAACAAAACAGGGATTTTAAATGCTTAAATCTGCAAAGAGGAGTTTCGTTTTCTAATCTAGTGTCATTTTGAAAGATTTTGTTCTGGCTCGCCAGAAGACGCCGAGAGGGCTTCGAAGGTAGTCCAGGTGGAGATTCGTCGTCGTCGATGGCCACGACGGTGGTAGTGGCTTCAATTTTGAGGCGGTGGAGGTCGTCCGGCGAGAAACAAAATGATCGATAAGACATATGTTCTTTGTAGAGGTCACCGAAGTCTGAAACATCTTCGATTTCGGTGAACTCGTGGTGGTGGAAATCGACGATTGGACGATTTCTGGCGGTGAGAATCGTCCAATCAAGAAACGACGGAAGTTGCACCGACTAACCTCTGTCGATTTTGCTCCACAGTTTGACGAATTCTATGGCGGTGATTCCTTCGAATGGACAACTGGTTCATACCAAAATAGAAAGTCTGGGTTGGTTTCAATTTGCCATTTATTAAATAAATGGTTTCATATTTCAAAAAAATCACGAAAATGCCATTGCCTTTAATGACCATTGATCAAAATGAATTAATGGTTTAGATCGGTTTTTACGGTTCTTAACCTATTTTGGTTCTCATTTGATTACCGTCCTACACACATATGTATTATAAATATATCTAATAATAAAACAAAAACAAATATGCTTTTTTTAATAGAAAACCTAGAAAAATTGTAAATTAACTAAAATACCCCTCATCAAAATGGACTTTTCGGAAAAAGTTAACGGTCGTTAGGAGGAGAGACCAAAACTAAAGTTAAATGACAAACGTGAGGGACCAAATCCGAGTTTTGATAGTTTAGGAACGATATCCGTTGAAAATGACAAACGTTAGGGACCAAAAGTGAAATTTACTCATTATATTATGGAATAGTGCAATTGACTATTTTTTTCTACAATGCCTCTTTTGGCCATTTTCAATGCTTATGAGCTAGTTTTTGTCAAACATGATTTGTTCATTTGCTATCTTATCAGCTATCAATTAGCTTATCAACCACCACTTAGCTTATTAACTTGTTTGCCAAGCATAACCTTAATTTCATTTTATTATTATTATTATTATTATTATTATTATTATTATTATTATTATTATTATATATAGGGGTGAGTTATTATGCAACATTTTACATGGTGCAACCCCTTTATTCACCACACAATTTACTTTTACCTTTTTTCCTTTTTTAAATTACATAAAATATGTGGTGGATAGAGGGATTGCATGAGGTTGCACCATGTAAATGAGTTGCATTTAAACCACGCCCTATATATATATATATATGTTATGATATGATATGAAAACGATGAGGTAGCATGTTTATCGACTATCGGATTTGAATTAATGCTACAAAAATGAGGTGTTTTAGGATACTACTAGAAGCGTACTCGCGCAATGCAGCGAGATATATCACGATTTTAATGTTTATTTTTATTTTTTGTTTTTTATTGATTTACAGTACGATTTTGGATGATTTTTATTGAGTGATAATGATTTTTTTATATATAAATTTGTTTAATTTAGGCTTAACAATATAATGTTTTTTATATAAAAAAAATTAAGTAGCTTGTTAAAATTCATTAATTATCTTATATATTTTAAATTTTTTATATTTAAATTGAGATGTTTATCTTGTTTTGATTATGTTTATCATAATTCAAATTTCATAATTTTAGGGTTTGGGGATTAGAGATAAGGATTTTGGGGGATAAGGATGAAATATATTAATTAGGGTTAAAAGCTTTACAGGTAGTACATTAGGCTTTAGTAGTAATTCTTAAGAGATTTTAAGTAGATAACTTTAAATGATAGTACATAAAGCTTAGTGAGTTGTAATTAAGAGTTTTTTATGTCATCTTTATAATATAGTATAGATAGTAAATTATAGCTTTGGTCCTTGTGAATTGGTGAAAATCACTGTTTTGGTCTTTAACTTTATTTATTACATAAAAGGGCTTGTGATTTGCACTGTCACGGTTTTTGGCCTTGGACCAACAACCATCCACTATCTTTGTTAACATACGAGAGCATTTAGAGCTTTTCCCATTTTCCTTCATCTGAATGGTATTTTTAGTTATCAAATTTTACTTGTGAATGTTCATCTTCCTCATATGAGCAATGAAGAACATCATGAACATTGAAGAACATCAAAAAAAGTTTTATTCCAAAAAGTTTGTGATACAAAACACAAATAAAAAAACATAAACCAAACCTAAAATGAAAATGTAAATCAAATCCCTAAATGATGTCGCGAGGCGAGCGTGGTAGCAGATGAAGTTGGGAACTCTCAGTCTTAGACTTGATTCAGAACGATACAGGCACTTACACAAACAAACACACACTGATGTTTCATTGTAGCACTTCAGATGAAGGGTTTTAGTTGGAGCAGTGGTAGGGTTGCACATGGGTTGGGTTGGCCGGTTTAAAGGCGCTTAAACAACCCTACCTAATTATTGGGGTTTGAAAAATCCCAATGTGTTAAGAAACATTTCAAGCATAACCCAACTCTTGGGTTGGTATAGGTTAGGTTGACTCGGTTGTTATTAATAGTAGCATTGCAGGATCATACTTAGTCAACCATTAGAGCATCTTCAACATTTTCTCCAAAAGTTTTCTAAAATGGAGAATCAAAGTCTAAAATCTCTAAAAAAATTGTATTCAACTCCAACAGATTCTCTATTTTGGAGATTACTTCATTAATTATATTATTAAAATATTACATATATTTAATAAAATATCATTTCTCTCTTCTAAACATTTCATTTCCATGTTTCTTATTAGTGGAATATAATAAAAAAATCATTTATCTCTCATTGTAATCATTTTTGAAGAGTTATCCAAATTTAGAGAAATTTACACTCTCTCTCCTATTTTCTCCATTTTTGAGAAAGTTTTGAAGAATCTGTTGGAGAAAAAAATGACCCAAAATCCCAATTTTCTCTATTTTGGAGAAGTTGTTGGAGATGCTATTAGTAGCTACTATAAGTTAGCTGAAATTTTGTGTTATGTAGGGAACAAAGAAAAAACTTAACCAACACCAAAAAGAAATTTGAAGATTCTTGTAAATAGAAAGCAAAATTACCGGTGAAACTGCGATACACTTATGAAAAGAGCTAATCAGTTATCTACCATGGATATCCAGATCAAAGGCAATTTGTCTAGCAAAAGATGAGTATAACATTTAAGAGGGACATAACATTTAAGATGGATATAACATATAAGAGGGGTATCGGCTTCATTGGCTTGGGTTGGACTCAAATAATTCTAATCCAATTCCACTCTAATAACTATGGTTTGGAGATTTTCCAACTTGATTAGGCATCTAGAGGCTTTGAATCGGGTTATTTCAAGGTTGGGTTGGTTGTGATTTTGTGCACCCCTAGCAGTGGGGGAAATCGAACAGATTAAGGGAAAGAGGTTCATCGAAGTAGTGAGGGCAAACAGGTTCATCGGAGTTGCAATGGGGGGTTCATTAAAGTTGCAATGTGGTTCATCTGAGGGAGGAAAGGGGGTTTAATGAAGCAAGGATAGGGAGTGATCCATCAGAGTGGTGGTGGTGATGTATGGAACGGGTGTAAGGCATTCATCGTAGCAATGAGGATTTTATGAAGAAAAAAATTTAATATTAAAATGAAGGAAAATAGCAAAAAGACCAAGATGTCCTCATTAACGGATGTAATGGATGGTCGTTTGGTCTAAGGAGCAAAATTGTGACAAAATTCAAATTATAGATCCTTTCATGCATCATTAATGAAGTCTAGAGACAAAAATCATGATTTTCTCCAAACCATATGGACCAAAACCAGCAATTTACTCAAAATATTATTTAAGTATATACCATTCACATTTGTTAATACAAGTTAAAAATGTAATCAAACATTTCTTTTAGATACTTGTCGTTTTATTATGATTTAAATATTACTTTAAAAGTTATTTTGATCAAATCTCATAAAAGTTTGAAAAATATCAAGTTATAATTAGGTTTCAGTTATTTTGATATATATCATGTTCCTAAATTATGTTCGATGTTCATGATATTCTAAATATTTAATTAGTTTAGTTATATATACACATACAACATATGCATACATACACACACACATATATATATATATATATATATATTCATTTGAAAAATGCTAAATATATGAGAAATAAATAAATGATCATAGCCCTTTATCTGGTCAACATTTGCGGCTTTGACCGTGAAGCACCGGATAATTCCTTGTGTGGTCTGTAGAAGATAGAGTGGTAGTTTCGTAAAATACGCGGGACGAGTTCATATATGAACTTGTATTATTCACATATGAAATATATGTTCATATATGAACCTGTGTAATTCACATATGAAATCTTTTAATTCATATATGAATTATACGTTTATATAAGAATCAGTTAATTAGTTCATATGTGAATCAGTTAATTGGTTCATATATGAATCAGTTAAAAGAGTTCATATGTGAATTACATTGGTTCACATATGAACATATAATTCATATGTGAATATGAACTTGTCCTGTGTATTTGTAAAAATTACGAAACAGTCTTTCTATTTTTGTATTTGTCAACTTTTTTTTTGGGTGGGTGGAGGGGGGGGGGGGTTGGCGCCGTCGGATCCCCCATTAATTAGCTACGCATATGAATCATATACATTATTTTTTCATATATGAAACTTTTGGGACAATTTTACATGTGGAAAAAAATCAATATATGTTTTCACATAAAAACATGGAAGAATAAAACATGTGAAACAATATGAATCATAACTTAAAATCAAACTCAATAATTTGGATTGCTTTATACGAGTTTGTAACAAATATTGGGTTTGTATTTGATATATGTTCTCTCTCTTTCTCTCTCTCTATCAATTTCTCTCAATATATATATATATATATATGTGTGTGTGTGTGTGTATGTATGTATGTATATAGCCATAGGTTCAAATAAGAAGCGCTAAATATATGAGAAGTAATCTAGACCTTCATTAATTAGCTATGCATACGAATCATATACATTATTTTTTTCATACATGAAATTTTTGGGACAGTTTTGTATGTGAAAAAAAATCAATATATGTTTTCACATTAAAACATGTAAGAATAAAACATGTGAAACAATATGAATAATAACTTAAAAATTAAACTCAATAATTTGGATTGCTTTATACGAGTTTGTAACAAATATTGGGTTTGTCTTTGATATATGATCTCTCTCTCTCTCTCAATATATATATATATATATATATATATGTGTGTGTGTGTGTGTGTATGTATGTATGTATGTATATATATATATATATATATATATAGTCATAAGTTCAAATGAGAAGTGCTAAATATATGAGAAGTAATCCTAGACCTTCATACGGTCAATATCAGATTTAACTGGTCAAGAATTGCGGTTTTGACTGGTCAAAATTTTCGGTTATGCAAAAAATAGAGGAGTAGTTTCGTAACTTTTATAAATAGGCGGTAAGCGGGTTCATATGTGAACTCGTGTGATTCACATATCAATCAGTTAAATAGTTCACATATGTGAATCAGTCAAACAATTCACATGTGAACTAATTAACGACTTCATATATGAATATATAGTTCATATGTGAATCACACAGGTTCACATATGAACTTGTTTGTCGTTTATTTGTAAAAGTTACGAAACTACCCCATATTTTCTGCAGATCATGCGAGGAATTATCTGGTGCTTCACAGTGAAAACCACAAATGTTGACCAGATAAAGGGTTAGGATCACTTCTCTAATTCTCATAAATTTAGCACTTCTCATTTGAACCTCTCCGTATGTGTGTATATATATATACATACACACACACATATATGTAACACCCTAAAATCTGGAAATAGCAACCTATTTAAATTTTTCTAAATACATCAATAATTGAATCATCTACAATCACAAATTAGATTCAACTTTAATACACAGACATTCAATCTTTACATACAAACTATAAAAGGACGGGTGCTACTAAAACCCAATAATAGTCATTATCTCCAACTTGCGGAAGACTTCACCAATTACTTACTTTAGTGTCTAGCTAAGGCTCTACGCAAGTAGGTCGTTCACGCGACTTCCTTGCATGTCATCTAAACGTTTCCATCTTGGGTGGCGAGAACACGTGAATGGGGCCACCCGCGATGTTATTGGATTTCACCACACATCCTGACATCCTAGTTCCCATGCCACCACCGACATCACAATCCTCGGACCGTTTAATGCCTCTGGCCATACGCCGTCGAGTTCCACCTCAAGGACTTACAGACGTGGGTGCCTATCCAATCTAGACGAGTTTCCCCCTCTGCAGCCTGTGCCACTCGTTGTCCACTCGCTAGCAAACCCGAGCGGTCACTAAAAGTAACCCAAAACCTCAGGCCTTACATAACCGACAGACTTACGTGCCTATGGATCCATTACGACACTATCTATCATTACATGACTCCAAATGAATGACCAAAGCACCCAAAGCATGTAACTCACCACTGACACGAATTAATCGTCAACACTCAAAACCCACGACGGTTATAAATCCCGACAAATGTCCACACGACTCATTTAGTCAAAACCGAGCCAAGGGCCCAACACTTTACTTAAATTTCCATCGAAAGCCTTTGTAAACATTAAAACACGTTTAACCGACTGACGAAGACACAACGATCTAAAAGTATAATTATCTCAAACTCAACATCAGTTGAGGCAAACCATTTTCCAAATGACTCTTACCCTTATATTTCCAAAATGCCTCATAACGCGATAATATACATTTTTCGAAAAGGTTTATAAGCTCAAATACACCAAACGACACTTACGTCAAATGAACTCCAATTATTAAAGTAAAATCATCAAAGAAACATTTCAACATGATTTATTTATCAAAATTCTCAAAGACCCCAAAATGGGTGTTTCACCATGTTTATAAAACTAAACATTTCAAAATAACCGAAACTTATCGAGTGATCAGCAGTTAAGATATTTGATGAAAAGCATAAACACTTTAAAATAAACATTTTGGCATGTACACCGTTTTCATAAATCATCTTGAACTCACCTCGCTATATTTATGCTAAATCTAGATTTTACCCCGCTTTGAGCTCCTTTGAAGAAACTTGAATCTTCAAGGTCAAAACTTCCATAACCTAGATCCACAAGTATCCAACCGTAAATAACCATAATCAACCATATAAAACCATTCCCCAAATACTTATCATCAAAATCTCCACTTTGGGTAAAACCCTAATTTTAACCCAAAACTCCCAAAATACTTCCAAACCGAAATTAGAGAAAGCAAACACTAGGGAACCATCAATGTAGCATTTATAACTTATATCAAGGTTTAGAAATGGAAGGGATACACTTACCACTTAGGTTTTGATGAAAACCTAGAAAACACTAAAAATGATCTTGAGGTTGAAGATGAAGATGGAGATGGTGAATCCTTGACCATAGCTTTCAATCCTACCACTTGATGATGTTTCACCTCCACAAAATCCAAAGATTTGAGCCAAAAGTGAGTTAGGATTTGAAGGGGGAAGAGAGAAAACGATTTGGGAGATGATATGGGAAGTTTGGATGAGAGAAAATGAGAAAAAGGGCTGAAATCTCGACTTAACAGCAGACTGCCCCTTTTGGGCGACATTGCCATGCGACAATGCCCAGGGCATTGTCGCTGGTTCACCCAGCTTCCTTCCCGCTCACTGTTTTGGCCGTAACTTCTTCATTATAGCTCCGTTTTTGCTCCGGAAAGAACCGTTGGACTCGTAATTGAATCATTCATGTATCAAGACTATAAAATCCATGATTCAAGCCTAAAATCAGATATCTTATTTTTCATTAATATATCGGTTTCTGTATTAACTTGAAATGATACCTTTCGAAAATCGGGGTGTTACAATCCTCCCAACCTTAAACTGATTTCGTCCTCGAAATCTACTATTCTCAATGGAACGATGCCTGCAGAATAGATTGCCCTTAATCCATTTTCCAGCACCACTATCGCGACCCTTATACTGATACTCACGTCAGCCGCTCCTCTGGGGCAAGTTACACTCATAACCGAGTGAACACTCAACTCATTAGAGTAACCTTTACCCACAAGGTTACGGTCGTCTCCCAACCTTGGGTGACATTTACTACCTCCAGGTAGTTTGTGACCTCAACTTCTCACCGACCAATTCCCTTCGAATCTACACGGTTCATAATCCAAAGTTAAAGATCGTAACCAAACTCTCATGAATCATCAAATTCCTACTGATTCACTCCTAATATTGATAAAGATGCCCTTCCAAGGCGCACCAATGCGTCCTTCAGGTAACTGGTTAACCCAGATTCGGCTATCACTCAACTCCGTTCCAATCCCAACCGCACAACCTTCCCATAACAAAATCTTTATCACCACAGGGACGCTTATACCTATCGGTACTTAAACATCAACACTTAACCTTCTTTTAATTTCCATCACCGAAAGGTCATTATTTCCCATGATCTAACCGGGATACTTCCAAACATTCCAAGATTCATTGACTTCGAGAAAACAAGTTGACGCTTAAGACTAAACGGTGACCTCGAAAACGTGGGTATCCCGCCCAAAATTTCATTCCAGACGGATGGTCGCACTAAGGTTGACACCTAACAGAGTGCTAAAATTCCAAATCTTACATTTCTAACAAACGGACCACAAAATTTCCTTTGATCGCAGACCCTACTAAGACGATACACTATCAACATATACCATGATGTCACACCGACGAGCAAACCACCAAAACGAACCCCAAATTAAGCGTAGATAATCACATGAGACCTTATTCCGCATGATTACCGAAGTATAAAATTACCTCTTAAATATTTGGGAAGACTTAAATCTACTATTTCCATTATACATGCGCAGAGATTAATAAACTGAAGTCCCAAAATCCAAGACTGGCTGCAAGTCGGGTCATTCGACGTTTCGAATCCCAAGGACGCCCTTAGTCCCTAATTACAACTCCTTTCACGACAGGGGGTTTAAATCTATAGGCCTAATGAGTTCAAGGTTTTCACTTTTTATGCCAATTTAAACTTTTATAAAACTTTCAAACACATAAGTTTTATAACAATTAGTCGTGCGGTAAAATAATACACTACCGTTTATTCGGTAGGTTTCAAAATTGATCGCCAATAATACGCATATAAAACCATTTCTAAAACTCATTTGACCAGTACATACGTTAATATGGGCAAAAATAAAAGATGTGTAGCAAAGTTTTAAATGGACTACCATGGTCCTAATAAACATCGAGTTATACCATAACTGTGAAAATAATTTTCTGCACTAAAGCACATGCAACCAAAGTTTGTACAACTCCCAAGATCCACGACTTTAATTTTAAAATTTTTTCCTTAAAAGAACGCAAGACATCGGAAGATAAAATTTCCAATAAGGTCCATGTACGTCCGTTTATTTCCCCAACATTAATCGACACGATAGGAACGTAAATAAATTTTAAATCGAGTCCAAAGTTCATCTACGCAACGCAAAAGGTCATGAAATAAGACACTATAAACCCCGCTGAATTTTCATAAAAACTCGATAACACTAAAATCAAACAGTGCCAAAATTTCATTCCCAACAAAAAAATAAATAAAAATGTATTACAACAATAAATCCAAAATGTTAAAATTCTAAAACCACGACGTACGATAAAGCGACCATTTTCAACAAAACTTTTATGAGACACGACGCCTAAAAAGCTCGTAAAACGATATTCCATAAAATTCAACACGACTCGTACATAGTAAAATTCCCAAGAAAATTCCAAATCAAAAACATGGGAATAACTCTTCCTTTAAAACCTTAACATACGTGGAGGAGATCCAATGTCAAGGTCATAAATTCCACAGTTACTTGCCCAATAACTCAAATAACATTAAAACACGGATATTACAATATTCGAAGAATAGCGTTAGACACGAGACGTGAGTAAAGAGGATTTTGATAACAATTTGCAATCAAAACAATTTCATGCATGCTTAAGCTCACAGTTTAAAATCTGATGAGAGCTAAATGCTTTATCAAGACTTTATAATGTAAATCACTTTTTGATTTGCGAACATAAGAAACAATTCATGCAAATTTATTTTAGAAATAAATTTAGTGCATGAATTTAGTCGGCACTTGGCATCATAGGATTACACTTCCCAATAACCCAACATACTATTGTCATCCGGATGCATTAAACATCTTAAAGCCACAATCCCACTAATTTTGAATAAACTTACGAATTCTCCTCGAGATAGAATCGGTCTAACAAGCTCACGGTTCTAATCTAACCAAAGTTTTCGACCCAAGAGGATCTACTTAGTGACTTCTTCGCTTAACTATCACTCCAAAGTGACATTGCTATAAACATCTATTTTCCCTTAGCTTACTCGCTTAGAAACTTTCTCACTACCCCAACGGTCATCATACCAAGGTAGTTCAAGTATACACATGTAGCATGTAGGTTCACCATAACACTGGCCAGGTGCCATTATGAACGTACCGAACATGATCATCCTTGCGACTCTCGACAAGTTTCCCATTTCTAGCGACTTGCTCGACCTCAAAATATCTTATCTTAAGGTACCTAATGTGCAAATTTCATTTTCAATCACCTAAAAGAACGCTAGTTTGAGTTTAGGCATCCAAAAATCAATACCTAATTCTCTCAAACTTAAGCTCTGATACCAACTTGTAACACCATAAAATCTGGAAATAGCAACCTATTTAAAATTTTCTAAAAACATCAATAATTGAATCATCTACAATCACAAATTAGATTCAACTTCAATACACAGACATTCAATCTTTACATACAAACTATAAAAGGACGGGTGCTACTAAAACCCAATAATAGTCACTATCTCCAACTTGCGGAAGACTTCATCAATTACTTACTTTAGTGTCTAGCTAAGGCTCTATGCTTCATAGAACTGCTAGAATCCAACTCCCAACTGGAACCTGATGCACATGCCGACAAATAAAAAGGGTTAGGCTTAACGCCTAGTGAATTCAAGAGTTTTCAACACATATAATTTAATAATTTAGAAAGGAAGGATGCGAATAAAATCATAATATTTCAAAATGATATGCTTCACTTATGAAAACGACTCGTTTATCAATAACTATGCATTTTGTACGAAAGAGACACCGAGTTAATTGTTATCCAAACCAAACTGTTTTAAAGACGAGAATCTTAATATGAGACGCACTTATGTATTATAAACTGGAACTTGCTAAAAGGTAAAAAGAGGACGGACTCCCAATTTTATAAAACACGGTTAACACATTGTAACTTGAAATAACCAACACGGGTGAAACGTGACACACAACCCGTAAATCATAGGTGAATTCTATATAATTAATATCGCCATGAACACGACATTAAACCCAAAACTCACACGACCATGAAATGGACTAAAATAAAAACCGACACGTGGAAACGACACATTCCATTCCAGCCTTAATATACGTGGGGGAAACCCAATATTAAAGTCATCATTTACTGTCGACCACTTAAAAACCCAATTTGGTCAAATACAACATTAACCTTTAAAAAAAAAATACCACAAATCAACGATGAAGAGATCCGTATACACTGAGAATAGAGTAACACGCAAGTAGGCCGTTCACGCGACTTCCTTGCATGTCATCTAAACGTTTCCATCTTGGGTGGCGAGAACACGTGAATGGGGCCACTCGCGATGTTATTGGATTTCACCACACATCCTGACATCCTAGTTCCCATGCCACCACCGACATCACAATCCTCGGACCGTTTAATGCCTCTGGCCATACGCCGTCGAGTTCCACCTCAAGGACTTACAGACGTGGGTGCCTATCCAATCTAGACGAGTTTCCCCCTCTACAGCCTGTGCCACTCGTTGTCCACTCGCTAGCAAACCCGAGCGGTCACTAAAAGTAACCCAAAACCTCAGGCCTTACATAACCGACAGACTTACGTGCCTATGGATCAATTACGACACTATCTATCATTACATGACTCCAAATGAATGACCAAAGCACC
This sequence comes from Arctium minus, assembly GCA_954870635.1. NCBI lineage: Eukaryota > Viridiplantae > Streptophyta > Magnoliopsida > Asterales > Asteraceae > Arctium > Arctium minus. Next base: position 76,050,869 of record OX941080.1, on the reverse strand, counting down.
CAAAGCATGTAACTCACCAATGACACGAATTAATCGTCAACACTCAAAACCCACGACGGTTATAAATCCAGACAAATGTACACACGACTCATTTAGTCAAAACCGAGCCAAGGGCCCAACACTTTACTTAAATTTCCAACGAAAGCCTTTGTAAACATTAAAACACGTTTAACCGACTGACGAAGACACAACGATCTAAAAGTATAATTATCTCAAACTCAACACCAGTTGAGGCAAACCATTTTCCAAATGACTCTTACCCTTATATTTCCAAAATGCCTCATAACGCGATAATATACATTTTTCGAAAAGGTTTATAAGCTCAAAAACACCAAACGACACTTACGTCAAATGAACTCCAATTATATAAGTAAAATCATCAAAGAAACATTTCAACATGATTTATTCATCAAAATTCTCAAAGACCCCAAAATGGGTGTTTCACCATGTTTATAAAACTAAACATTTCAAAATAACCGAAACTTATCAGGTGATCAGCAGTTAAGATATTTAATGAAAAACATAAACACTTTAAAATAAACATTTTGGCATGTACACCGTTTTCATAAATCATCTTGAACTCACCTCGCTAGATTTAGGCTAAATCTAGATTTTACCCCGCTTTGAGCTCCTTTGAAGTAACTTGAATCTTCAAGGTCAAAACTTCCATAACCTAGATCCACAAGTATCCAACCGTAAATAACCATAATCAACCATATAGAAACATTCCCCAAATACTTATCATCAAAATCTCCACTTTGGGTAAAACCCTAATTTTAACCCAAAACTCCCAAAATACTTCCAAACCGAAATTAGAGAAAGCAAACACTAGGGAACCATCAATGTAGCATTTATAACTAATATCAAGGTTTAGAAATGGAAGTGATACACTTACCACTTAGGTTTTGATGTAAACCTAGAAAACCCTAAAAATGATCTTGAGGTTGAAGATGAAGATGGAGATGGTGAATCCTTGACCATAGCTTTCAATCCTACCACTTGATGATGTTTCACCTCCACAAAATCCAAAGATTTGAGCCAAAAGTGAGTTAGGGTTTGATGGGGGAAGAGAGAAAACAATTTGGGACATGTTATGGGAAGTTTGGATGAGAGAAAATGAGAAAAAGGGCTGAAATCTCGACTTAACAGCAGACTGCCCCTTTTGGGCGACATTGCCATGCGACAATGCCCGGGGCATTGTCGCTGGTTCACCCAGCTTCCTTCCCGCTCACTGTTTTGGCCGTAACTTCTTCGTTATAGATCCTTTTTTGCTTTGGAAAGGACCGTTGGACTCGTAATTGAATCATTCATCTATCAAGACTATAAAATCCATGATTCAAGCCCAAAATCAGATATCTTATTTTTCCTTAATATATCGGTTTCTGTATTAACTTGAAATGATACCTTTCGAAAATCGGGGTGTTACAATATATATATATATATATATATATATATATATATATAATGGTAGATCTAGAAAATTTCGTCACTAGGAGCATGCAATGTCTTCCTTTTACCCTGACATATTTCCTTGAAAAGTCATGCATGTTCCAAAGACCTATTCAAGGTCAAGGTAGAAATTATCAAATTCATGACAAGCCTGAGTTTTCTATTTGAGTTTCAAAAAAGAAAGAAGAAAGGAATTTTGATAGCTCCTCTGTATCCCAAAGCACGCTGCCCTCCTAGGCTTGCAACACTAAGTAATCCAAGCCATTTCCTTGCTTGTTGGATTAGTTCGCATACGGGCAAACGAGCTGCACTCTAATAATTGTATCTCCAATCGCTGCCTCGGTTGATCATGATTCATGGAAACATTCCTTCGCGTGTCGTAGCTTAGGATTTGTGCTATTGTTACACCGGATTATATAGTCTTGGCCATTTCGAGGGTGGGCCATGTGGTTCCAAATGCCTCTAATTGAATACTTTCTTCACATTTAATCTATTTGATTAGGGTGATACTCCGAATTTTTTTCCTTTCGGATGGATCCCATGGAAAATTATTCAAATCACTTTGTTAGGTGAAAGAGTAAAGTTATATTCCAATCAATACCACCACTATTGGATCCAAGTGTTGATGCTTACCTTATGAAAAATCTCAGAATTTTTTCTAACAATAGCAAACAGATTCAATGGATGGTGGTTTATCTATATTAAACATATGACCGATCAAACAAAATCAATGGTTTACCATATTCTAACAAAAATCAAAAGTAAAATTACCAAGAATGTTTTACCAACATAACAAAATTAGACGACAAACAAAACCATTAGACCAGAGACAACAATGGTTTATCAATTTTCAAATAAACTAATGGTTAGGGGCATTAAGGGGGCGTTTGGTTCACAGAATGGAATTGATGAAATTGGAATCCATCGAAGGAATTTGACTTTGAAGTAATTGGAATGTAATTAGATGGAATTTGACCACGTGTTTGGTTGGTAGGAATGCAGTTCCTTCACTTGAGCCAAGGAATGATGAATTCCTTAAATTATGGAATTTAATGGAATTGAAAGGATTCCATCACTTTCATTCTGTGAACCAAACATGGACTTGGAATTTGGTCAATGAAATTGGCCATTTCAATTCCTTCGAATTCCTTCCAATTCCATGAATCACACATCCCCTAACTTTCAAATGTTAGGGAGAATTATAGCAATTTGGGGTACGTAGTAGTAAAGTTGACTATTTTGTTGGGGCAAGTGCCTCCCCCCCCCCCCCCCAAACACATAAGGCTAAATCCCCCTATATATATGCCAAATGAAAACTACCAATATTAAATTCGTGAAAATCAATCGCAACCTTTCAATAAATTTCATTTTAAGATATAAATCAAGTGTTTTTTTTCTTCATGTTTTGTTATTTGTATGTGTTTCATATATAAAATGTATTTAAATATATTTTCCTCATATTTGAAACAAATATGTATGTCTATATATATGAAATAACATTATACATCTCAAATGTATTGTTTCATATTTGAAGCAGTACATGAAAACTGAGTTTTATGGCTATCAACATATTTATCGTTTTCATTTGATATTTGATATATATATATATATATATATATATATATATATAATCTTGATATTACATCAAGTAAAAGATAAATCTTCAAAATCAAATCCTCTATTTGACCTCAACAAATATAAACTCCAGTCTTATACAAGGACCAAACCAAGTGGGGTGCTACTTAATCCCAACTATAAGCTGCTCTTCCCGAAACAAATGTGAAAGACTTCACTAAGGTAACCACTTCTCGAGCACATAACTAGCCCTCCTCTCTGCACAGTGTCACTAGAACTATTCCCAACCGGAACCTGTTGCACATGCCGAGAAAGTAAAAAGGTTAGACTAACGCCTAGTGAGTTCAAGAGTTTTCACCATGAATAAAGATATCGTTGAAAAGAAGTAATGCAATTTAAATCATAATATTTCAATTTGATATGTCTCAAATATGAAAAGGACTCATTTTCCAATAATATGCATTTTAGGCAAAGAAACACCAATATATACGTTTTCCAATCCAAACTACTTCAAGGACGAAGATCCCAATATAAAACGTTCATTCGAAAATTAAATTTAACCCAAACTCACTCAAAGCAGGAATAGAAATTGAACCCTCCATTTTATGAAATGCGGATAAAACTTTATATCCCGAAACACCCAAAAACACGGGTGGGGTATAATACTCAACCCAGAAATCATGGATAAGATCCATATATACAAAACGTCACCGAAAACTTGGATAATAAAACTCAATACCCAAAACAACACCTTTCGGTGACGGGGGAGACTCGATTCCATTGTACGTGGCGGAACAAAAAGTTAAGCCACATAACCATGTTGTCGAACTACACCTCAGATCGTGACTGTATTGCCTGCTCTACCGAGCTACACCTCCAGTCGTGACTGTATTGCCTGCTCCGTCGAGCTACACCTCCAGTCGGACTTTATTTCAAGTCCCAAACACTGTATCCCTTATTGCTTGCTCTGCCGAGCTACACCTCAAGGATACACAATCTTATTGCCTGTTCGATCTCTAGCGGAGTTTCATCCTCAGGGTACTCATTCAACCCCCAATGCCTACTCCCTAGCATTCAAGATAGGAGCCTCAGATCCTTACTTGATAACTCTCGATGTCTAACCTCGTGCACAAGAATTAAACATCCAAACACAAGACCCATGGTCCCGAAGTACAACCCATAAAGGTTCCTCTTGGACAAACAACCGGGACGAAAAAAATGCCAACACGACATTATTTCCCAAAGTGAGAATCCCAAGAGTCCTCACCATTAAACACGACTGACTTACATGCCTATGGATCCAATGCATTACAGTCCAAAACACATGACTCGAATTGAATGACACACGCACACTCAAAACATGTGTTCTCCAATATAAAGTGCAATGAATGCAACTCACACCCAAAGCTCTACTCTAAGTTGTTAAAACTGGACAAAAGTCCCCAAGGCCCGATACCGACAAAAACCGAGCTTTAAGCCCAAAATCAACTGACCACATGTTAACGTCCACAAAATGCCATAAAATTCAACGACCAATGTTTAAGCAAAAACATGCTTCAACTACATGAATAAACTCCAACATACTTTAGATTGAGGTAAATCATTTCCCCAACAAGTTTATAATCCCATTGACTCTTTCTAAAACGTCCCATGACACGTATTTGAATTGTAATTATTCAAGGGATTTACACCCGTATAATAAGTCATCAAAATATCAATATTAAAGGTTTACTCAATAAAATACTTGAGTTGCAACTTTCCCCAAAATCTTGGTTTATCAAATCACCATTGGCCTTCGACCCAACACCCAAAAGATTAATATTTCTAAAATGTTCCCCAGGTCGGGAATGACCCAACCCAAAGGACTCACACACTCTTACTTTCAAAACGTCTCATTTCATGAATGATACATATAACCCGACCAATACTAAGAATGCATTTGTGACCAAATATCCATTTATGCAATAAATCATTAAAACACTTTCGTTTATGACATATTTATCAAAATGCCCAAAAATCCCAAATGTAGGTGTTTTATAAAGTTTAATAAGCTAAACACTTCAAATAATTAAAAGTTACTAAATAACTCAATAGTTGATAATTTCATATAAAACACATAAATGCTTTAAGATAGACATTTTAGCATGTACAACGTTTTCACAAATCAACTTGAACTCACATCGCTAGGTTAGGTTAAACCTAGATTTCAAACCCAAATCCTTAGCCCCCAAGGATGAAGCTTCCATCATCAATACATCACCTTCAACAATGGGTTAGGGTTCCCAAATAACCCTTTTCTCCAAATCTAAGAGAAATAAACCACCAACAAGAATAACTCTTTAGATCTACAAAGATCTTCATATCAAAGTTGAAATATTCAAAGAAACTTACCACTTTAGGATATTTAGACTCTCCACCCAAAACCAACCAAAGGAACCCATTATCTCTTCAAATCCAAGCTTCCAAATACCGACCCTTCACACCTCCTTAGGATAAATCCACCATGGATGCTCCAAATCTCACATAGGAGTTCCCCAAAATCGCACCAATGAGAGGAGAAGAATGGAGGTGGAAACAAGAATGAGTGAAAACCCTAGAAATGGGTTTAAACCGTCAGGCCCTTCCCACGACCTTGGCCGCGACCCCCAAGTCGCGGGCCAAGCCACGCGTGCTACTTGCCTGCACACATACAGTGACTTACACGACCTTGGCCGCGACTTGAGGCCGCGGGCCAAGCCGCACGTGTTACTGATCGTGCCTCTCATGTCTCGTGCTGAGCCATTCCCCGATTGTTCCTCTCGAACGGTCGTTGACCGCCCCTTGAACGATCGTTGACCGACCTATTAGAAATTACGGGCGTTACATAAAATGAGAATCACAAAAACATTGAGGATCATGAACACCAATAATCATGTATTGTTTAATAATGTGAAACAATGCATGCAAATGTACATTCTTGTTTCACAATGTAAAAAGAAAAATAGATATTAAAACTAATCATATTGTAAAACAACATTGTACTTTCACATACATTGTTTTACAATGTTAAATAGCACATGAATGTTGGTTCTCACAAACTTTATCTGGTTTTCATTTGATTAGTCTCTCTCTCTCTCTCTCTCTCACACACACACACACACATATATATATATATAGAGAGAGAGAAGAAACATCAAACGAGAACGCTAACTATTTAAGAAAACAAGAAAAAGGCAAAAAACAGCAGATCATGTACAAAATCATATGTGAATTTGCACAACCCAAAAAATTCGGGCACGACGATGTCAACCGCGACTCATAGGTCGCACACATAGTCGCATGAATCATATATGATTTTGTACGTGAATCATATATGATTTTGTATGTACTCGACTGTTTTCGTGTTTTTTTATTAAATAAATGTTGTTCTCATTTGAACCTTTCTCTCTCTCTCTCTCTCTCTCTCTATATATATATATATATATATATATATATATGACTATAATCAAATTAGAACCACAAAAATGTTACAAATCCATAAGAATTGATATAAAAACATTTTTTACATGATTTTTTAATCAAAAGCTATGATTTAGGGTATCGTTTCACATATGATTGTGTTCACCTTGTAAAAATTTTACATGAGACCCTTTTTTTGTTCATTTAATAAATGAAAAATACAGTGAAACAAATACATATGAAACTGCCATACTATGGAACAAATATATGTGAAACAATATCTTAAATCCTATCATTTTATGGAAAAAATCATGTAAAAAGCATTTTTAAATCAATTCTCATAGGTTTATAATCTTTTGATGTTCCTCATTTGATTTGACCTATATATATATATACACACACACACATACACACAGAGGAAAGTTCAATTGCAAACATTTTTTTCGTTATGAACCGGAGGACAAGGAAGATCATAACATGTGCCTCCGCTTGTCCACATTCATCATGAACGTGAACATTCGTGATGAATTACATTATTCATGATCTACTACAACAAAATTGGTTTTACAGGACGCCTAAAATGTCTATGTGTTCTAAAAGATAATTTTATAGGACTTAACTTTATATCACCAAACAAAAAAAAACGTTATATCTAAAAGTGTTACAATAGGTTAATAAAACGCTTTTAGGCGTTTTAACAAGTTTTATAGGACACTTTTAAAATAAAGTCTCCTATTAGCTATTTTATAGGACGATTTTGAGAAGTGTCGTATAAACCCATGTTTTTATACGACACTTGTGTTTATTGGACACCTTTTTAAATAGTATCGTATAAACTTAAGTCCTATAAAATATTTTCTTAGGTCGACGCTTAGACATTTTAGGCGTCCTAAATATAAAACCAATTTCGTTGCAGTGATCTATGATTAATGATACACATTCATGATGAATAATCCGTGAATGTCTAGAAAACATGTGTATGATGCACACGTCTTTTATCCCCCGATTCATAGTGGTGTTAAATATAGTATAAATCATGCATAGTTCAAAACTGTATTCTGATTCCGTCATTAAATAATGAAATTACAAAAGTTTATAAAAAACCTGTAAAGCATCATGTTTCATGCTACTAGCAACTATGTGCTTATACCATACCAATGGATATCTTAACTAATTAAAAATATCAAAACTCGTCAGTTACATTAACGTTATTTAAAATTTCAAATAGAACATAAACAAATATACAAAGAAAGGGGTAGTTGACATCAAGCAAGAGTTGAGTCACTCACAATAAATATATTAAAAAACTATTTTGGTATTATACTCAAGCATCTTAAATATTGTTTATTATTTGTCAACTAAATTTTATATGGATTAAATAGATTACGAAAATTATACTTCAATTTTTTTAATAAATGTTTGGGGCAAAATGTGATTTAGGAATAAAATGCCTTAACCATTGAGTAACCAGTATAGGAGAGGGCTTAGTGAATTAAGCTAAGGTTATTTGACAGTTGTTGAATGATTTGGTACAGGATGATTAAAGGTCTCTTATGATATAGTGCAAAATAAAATATGGTAATTTGGTAATTATATTGTTTATGATAAAATTAGGGCGTTGACTGGACAAAGGAGGTCGAAGATACAAAATCATTTAAAAGATTGTAAACCATAAACTATTAAGAGACATATTTTTTTTTTGCCAAACAATATTCACCTCTTAGCTATTCATAGGTTGTCTCTTAATAAAACTATTAAGAGGTAAACAAACAACCTAAATCAACTTAATTGCTTAATTATTAAGCAACCTCTCCGGCCTTTTCTATCTAAGGAAAAGTAGGACGAATGTCCTAACTAATTGTTGGATGAAAATAATGAAGAAAGGAGAGGTCTTCAAAAAAAAAAACCTTACGGGGCGTTTGGTTCGCTGGAATCCGCCGGAATCTGATGGAATTGGAATGGTCAACTCTATTGACCAAATTTCATCCTGCTGTTTGGTTTCCAAAGGAATGGAATTGAATTCCATGAAATCCTTCAATCAAGGATTTGGTCATTCCTTCTCATTTTGGTTGGAATTGAATTCCATTCCATTGCATTTTCTCAAAATGACAAAAATACCCTCTAAACCCTCTTAATAAAATTAAAACCCATCAGATGTGGATTTGGTCTCCTCTCTCTCTCCTCTCTCTCTCCTCTCTCTTCTCTCTCCTCTCTCTCTACCCTCTCTCTCCTCTCTCTCTCCTCCATCTCCCTACCCTCTCTCTCATCTCTCTCTCTCCTCTCTCCTCCCTCTCTCTACCCTCTCTGTACTCTCTATACTCTCTCCTCTCTACTCTCTCTTTACCCTCTCTCTCCTCTCTCTACCCTCTTTCTTCTCTCTCCTCTCTCTCTCCTCTCTCTCTCTCCTCTCTTTCTCCTCCCTCTCTCTCCTCTCTCTCTCTCCTCCCTCTCTCTACCCTCTCTCTCCTCTCTAACTTCTCTCTCCTCTCTCCCCCCTCTCTCCCCCCTCTCTCTCTCCTCTCTATCTCCTCTCTCTCTTCTCTTTCTCCTCTCTCTAGACTCTCTCCTCTATCTCTCTCGACATTTAAAAAAATATAAATAAATAAATAAAAATAAAAGAAAGGGTATTTTTGTCATTTTTCAGAATTCCATTCCAATTTATTTGCAAACCAAACAGACATATTCCAATTCATTTGACTGATTACATTCCATTCCTACCAACCAAACAGTTGGTCAAACTTGAAAACATTTCATTCCAATTCATTCCAGATTCCAATTCCATTGACAGATTCCATTCCATCAGAAATCATTCTGCGAACCAAACGCCCCCTTATACTCCCACATTCCTGTCTTTGAGACTTTCAAAATGTGAGATTTCAAAATAAAAATTGGGTGGGCCCGTAAAGATAAGAGTAAGCACTCACTGTTTATTTTATTTTATGGGAAGAACCACATCTATTACAGAAACAATCATAAATTCATTTAGCCACAAGATAATACAAGTAATCATACATTTAATGGTAAAGAGAGGGAATATTTAGAATCTAGATAAGGGCCCATTTGTTGCCCTTTTCGATCTAGAATAGAGGTACTCATGTTTCACCAACTCTTTCTTAATTGCCAAAACACTAATTAATACATGTTTTTATGTTGATTGGCTACCGACCATATAATTTAACTGAGGTGGAGTCGAGATTTTCTTTATTTGTGACATAACGAGATTATCGTAATATAAAATAAATTGAAATGTAAAAATGATTGTAATAATATAAATACATTACATAAGACTGTCTATGTCAAAAATTACACTAGAAATAAATTGAGGTTAGTTTGTGGAGCTTTAACAACTAAATACTGTTTTCTTTTAAATAAACAATGTAACACCCTCAAAATTTGGAAAGAGCGACTAAATTAAAACTTTCAATAACACCTCAAAGAGGGATAAAATCTCTTACTACAAATCCGTAAATGCAATACATTTCTAGATTGAACCATCAACGAAAAAATAAAGTCTTACATAAAGACTAACTAAAGTCGGGTGTTACTATAACCCAATACCAATCGCTATCTCCAATATAAGTGCGGAAGACTTCAACAAGATAATCACCTTTTCGAGCACACCACTAGCACCCATCTCTTCACATTCTCACTAGAACTATTCCCAAACTGGAACCTGTTGCACATGCCGACAAATAAAAAGGGTTAGGCTAACGCCAAGTGAGTTCAAGAGTTTTCATCAAGAATGTAAAAACCATTAAACGGAAATAATGCAACTCAAATCATGATTCTTTAATATGAATTACTTTAAATATGAGAACGACTCGTTTTCCAATAATTAAGCAATTTATAAATGAACGCCTCAACGCCAAACATTATTTCATGAAATAGTGCAATCCAACACTTACTCAAAACGTGAATAGTTGTAAATGCTCCATTGATGATGTTTGAACAAAACTTTATAAACCAAACGACCAAAATTAAAGCATAAGGGGAAAGACCCAAACTCAAAGCGTCACCGAAAATAAGGATAAAGTTAAATACCCAAAACAACACCTTTCGATGACGGGGGAAACCCGAATTCCATGGCTAGTGGCGGAACACAGAGTAAGCCACATTCCAAGTTATTGAGCTCACCTATTAGGAACCCATGGCCACGAGCTCGCCGACTCGTACTAAGATGTGGGGGGTGGGTCCTCGAGGATTCCCAATCATGCTCATTCGCTAGGATTACATTTACGGTCCATGGCTAGTAATCGGTCTCACATAACAGTACCAAATTGCCCCCGAGGACCCAATGTCTCAACTAGCTACAAATGGGAAGTGACTATCCCATAAAAACATGCTCAGAAATTAACTCGCGAATGCAGGTCCGGTTATTGGACTCCAAGAGCCCTCACCGACACGTCCTCAAAATCCCAATACTAATTCTGACACCAACATATAAATAATAGCTCTTTTCTTTTTAAATAAGAAAGACCGACTCATATGCCTATGGATCCACTGCATTACAATCTAAAACATTACATGACTCCAAATGAATGACCAATGCACTCAAAACATATAACTCTCAAATGACACGTAATAAACGCCATTGAACTAAAAGCTTCCACCCTGGGCTAGTCAACCGGTCAATTGTACTAAAAGCTTCCACCCCGGGCTAGTCAACCGGTCAATTGTACAAAAAGCTTCCACCCCGGGATAGTCAACCGGTCAATTGTACAAAAAGCTTCCACCCCGGGCTAGTCAACCGGTCAATTGTCCTCAGACTCATTTTATTTTCAAATATGCATTTACAAGTTTAACTGCTGATAAGAATGAAAATCATAAAATTAGACTATATACATTCTTTCGTGTACCTCACATAAATGTGCAAGTAGTACTTTATAAAACATCCCCTTTCATGAATGATGCATAAATACGACAAACACTTAAAAGTGTATTTTCGACCAAATACCCATTTATGCAATAAATCATCAAAACCCATTCATTTATGACACATTTATCGAAATGCCCAAAAATCCCAACTGTGGGTGATTTACAAGTTTAATAAGCTAAACATTTCAATAACCAAAAGTTACCAAAATCCGATAGTTGATAATTTCATGTAAACCATATAAATGCTTTAAAATAGACATTTTGGCATGTACAACGTTTTCACAAATCAACTTGAACTCACCTTGCTAGATTTAGGCTAAATCTCGATTTTACCCCCAAAACTTGAATCTCCAAAGATGAAGGCTTGAATATCCAAGAAACTTCTCTAGATATTAGATACAACACTTCTACAAGGTTCCTTCAACATACAAGTCACTAAAATCACACCTAAGTTGAAGGATGAAAGGAAAAAGGGTGAAACCATCTAACACTAGCTTAAAATTGAGAGAGATGAGGAACTTACCACCACCAAATACCCTTGGATATTCCAATAGACTTTCAATCACTTGCTAAATCCTTGAATAGCTCTCAAAAACGAAACCATGGCAACTTGAATCACCAAAATCAAAGTTGTGATGCAAAATATATGAAGAAATGAAGTTTGGTGGCTGAAAAATCGGGTTTTAAGCTCGAACAGGGCTTCATGCGGGTTACCGGGCGGCCTAGGTCACACCACAAGTCGCCCGAATGGGTTTTATGCTTGAACAGGGCTCCGAGCGGGTTACGGGGCGACCTAAGTCGCGCCACAACTCGCCCCGTGCACTGTTTGTCCGGTTTCTTCATTATTCACTGTTTTCGTCGTAACTTATTCGTTATAGCTCTGTTTTCGCTCCGGAAAGAACCGTTGGACTCGTAATTGAATCCTTCATCCATCTAGACTATAAAATCTATGATTCAAGTCCAAAATCCTTTATCTTATTTTTCCCTAATATATCGGTTTCGGTATTAACTTGAAATGGTGCCTCTCGAAATCAGGGTGTTACAATCCTCCCAACCTTGAAAGAGATTTCGTCCTCGAAATATGGCACCGATCAAACACCCAACGTCTCCCTTAACGAGATCAATCGGTTCTCTACCCAAAAGGAATGCCTGTACGAAACCGATCACAACTCAATTTCAAGGTTTGATGTATCTTACCGATGACGAGATGAACATCGAGTCCTTATCAACCACTTTCTTATCCTTAAAATCTCCGTTGTCTCCCAACCTTGGGTTGCATATAACCCCTCAAGAATAGTTCCACCAAGAAAGCTCCAATGCGAACTCATCCCTTAGGCATTTTTAATTCCGACCCATCAAGGTCTCCTCAATAGTCGATTTCTACTTAAGGCTTACCTCGACATTCTAACCCAATTCCTCGATAATTCATACTATAAAATATTCATCGTCCCCTTCCTTGACGAAATTTCCTAACACCAGTTAGGTTCGATCCAATCATAACATTCGATTCGTTCCTCAACTGACACGACACAACATCGGTAGACAACGGATTACCCCAACTACACGGTTATTCCATTCCCAGAGTGCAATCAAGCATCGATTGCCAAATTAGCGAAAGTCTTGATAATTAACGAAACACCAACGATTGATTCTTAATTAACAACATCTAATTTCCTTAAGGTTACCGCTTGACCTGCAAACACCAGGGCTAACGAAAGTGCACTGAAACACACCAACAATCCTTGTCCTCAAAACCGAGCGTCGACACCTATCCTCGAAATGGCCATTCTGCAAACGTGGGTATACTACAAAATATTTCGTTCCAGGTTTCTATGTCGAAAGTTGACGCCTACTCAAGGAAATAAAACCTCAAATCAAACAGCTTCACTAGCCAGCCATAACCTCATCAATATTCACGATTACTCATCAAGATAGTACACCACCGACACATAGCATACCACCGTACCAATGACCCACAATTTCAAAACTAACCAAACCCAAACAACCGTACACGGTTTTAACCCGAAGATTTATCGAAACGAAAGATCATCACTTAACTAACCGGAAAAACATAAATCTAACGCATCAAATACTTCTGCGTGAACCAGTTCATGAAACTGAATCCAAGATTTGAAACTGGTCACCAGTCGACTCATCCGACGCTTCAACTCCCAAGGACATTTCTAGTCCTTATTAACAAGTCTTTTCACAAAGAGGGTTTAAAGCTATGGTTCTAATGAATTCAAGAGTTTTTCAATCTAATATGCCAATTTAACATTTTATAAAACTTCCAAGTTCATAAGCTTTATATTAATTAAACATACGAGTAAAATCCACTACCGTTTACTCGGTAGGTGTACAAAGTGGATACTACGTCATACAGATAAGAAAATATTTCGAAATCATTTGATCACTACTTACGCTAACAACGACAATAATAAAATGTGTGTAACAACCTTTTAAAATGGGCCGCTATGGTCCAAATATGCAACAATTTATGTTATATACGTAAAATAATTTCACGCAGTAAAGCGGAGTGCAACAAATGTTTGTATAAGTTCCGGAAGGAAAAATTTACGTAATCAAGCTCCAAAATTTCCCATTTAACCCTAAAATGACGTGGAGTCAAATCTCCTATACGACCCACATACACCAGTTTATTTCTCAAACTTGGTAAAACGATAAGTGCTTGCGATTTGACCAAACACAAAATAATTTAAATCGACTTCGACTTTAGTCACTCGGACAAAACGCTTTTTGGCCCAAAAATAGTGACTATTATGTTATGCATGCGAGTAAATCAATCTACCGGATTGCGTGATACAACAATGATAAAACGACCGTCAAAGAATGCTCAAAGCCTCAGTTCAACACGAACCCATTCTAGGTTTTTTGTAAGTTTACTCACACTAAAAGTTTAAATCAACTTACCCACTAAGTTGTACACACGTGCTACATTTGCATAAAACTCAAAAATGAACTCACACGACATTGAAACTACCGAAATAACATATGGGGTGATATCCACCAACAAAATTCTTATGAAATAAATTTCCCAACATCCCATACAAAAACGCACACAAAGAACTTAGACTGTGCATTTTGAGGTTCACCCAAGCGTCGTGAACGTCGTAAAACAATACTCCATAAAACTTAACAAAAATCACATGGAATATAATTCCCAAGAAAACTCAAACACTAAAATAGTGGAAGACAACTCTTCGTCCAAGGCCTTAACATATGTGGAGGAGATCTAATGTTAAGGTCATAGTCATAGTTACTTGTCCAAGACTCTACGCAACGTCAAAATACGAACATCACAAAAATTGAAAATAGCGTTAGGCAACAATGAGAATAAACAAAGTCTCAACAAAGCTTGCAACCACGTGTAATAAAATAATTTCATGCTTGTTTACGATCATGGTCTAAAGACTTGTGTGTGCTAAATATTTCAAGATTTCGTGATATGACCCACACGGTGATTTTTGGAAACATGAGAAATAATCGATGCAATTTATTTCAGAAATACATTTTGTGCATGGATTTGATCGGCACTCAACACCTCGAAACCACGCTCCTCAATTTCTCTAGACCAAAGATCCTCAATTTTCCGGCACACAATTGTCATCCAGATACTCAATCATCTTAGGACAATAATTCAAGGGTTCCATAGGTTCACCTTACAATTTTCCTCGAATAATGTTGATTCCAAAATCCTATGGTTCTAATCCAACCAATCAATCCGACCAGAGACGGTCCACTTAATGTGATTACCATGCTTACCGTCACTCCAAGTGACGAATACTAAAGTCATCAACCTCTCATAACGGTTACACACTTAGACCTTCTTCACTACCCCAACGGTCGTCACATCAAAGTAGTCCAAGTATACAAATGTAGCTCGTAGGTTCACCATAACACTGGCCAGGTGCAATTATGAACGTACTGTACATGATCATCCTTGTTACTCTCGACGTGATTCTCGCTCCTAGTGACTTCATTATCCTCAAAACATCGAATCTTATAGTGCCTATTGGTGCAATCTCGCTTTCAATCACATAAAAGTACGCTAGTTTGAGTCTAGGCATCCAAAAATCAATACCTAATTCTCTCAAACTTAGGCTCTGATACCAACTTGTAACACCCTCAAAATTTGGAAAGAGCGACTAAATTAAAACTTTCAATAACACCTCAAAAAGGGATAAAATCTCTTACTACAAATCCGTAAATGCAATACATTTCTAGATTGAACCATCAACGAGAAAATAAAGTCTTACATAAAGACTAACTAAAGTCGGGTGTTACTATAACCCAATACCAATCGCTATCTCCAATATAAGTGCGGAAGACTTCAACAATCTAATCACCTTTTCGAGCACACCACTAGCACTCATCTCTTTACATTCTCACTAGAACTATTCCCAAACCGGAACCTGTTGCACATGCCGAAAAAATAAAAAGGGTTAGGCTAACGCCTAGTGAGTTCAAGAGTTTTCATCAAAAATATAAAAACCATTAAACGGAAATAATGCATCTCAAATCATGATTCTTTAAAATGAATTACTTTAAATATGAGAACGACTCGTTTTCCAATAATTAAGCAATTTATAAATGAACGCCTCAACGCCAAACATTATTTCATGAAGTAGTGCAATCCAACACTTACTCAAAACGTGAATAGTTGTAAATGCTCAATTGATGATGTTTGAATAAAACTTTATAAACCAAACGACCAAAATTAAAGCATAAGGGGAAAGACCCAAACTCAAAGCGTCACCGAAAACAAGGATAAAGTTAAATACCCAAAACAACACCTTTCGATGACGGAGGAAAACCGAATTCCATGGCTAGTGGCAGAACACAGAGTAAGCCACATTCCAAATTATTGAGCTCACCATATTAGGAACCCATGGCCACGAGCTCGCCGACTCGTACTAAGATGTGGGGGTGGGCCCTCGAGGATTCCCAATCATGCTCATTCGCTAGGATTATATTTACGGTCCATGGCTAGTAACCGATCACACATAACCGTACCAAGTTGCCCCCGAGGACCCAATGTCTCAACTAGCTACAAATGGGAAGTGACTATCCCATAAAAACAGGCTTAGAAATTAACTCGCGGATGCAGGTCCGGTTATTGGACTCCAAGAGCCCTCACCGACAAGTCCTCAAAATCCCAAGACTAATTCTGACACCAACATATAAATAATAGCCCTTTTTCTTTTTAAATAATAAAGACCGACTCATATACCTATGGATCCACTACATTACAGTCTAAAACATTGCATGACTCCAAATGAATGACCAACGCACTCAAAACATGTAACTCTCAAATGACACGTAATAAACGCCATTGAACTAAAAGCTTCCACCCCGGGCTAGTCAACCGGTCAATTGTACTAAAAGCTTCCACCCCGGGCTAGTCAACCGGTCAATTGTACAAAAAGCTTCCACCCCGGGCTAGTCAACCGGTCAATTGTCCTCAGACTCATTTTATTTTCAAATATGCATTTCCATGTTTAACTGCTGATAAGAATGAAAATCATAAAATTAGACTATATACATTCTTTCGTGTACCTCACATAAATGTGCAAGTAGTACTTTATAAAACATCCCCTTTCATGAATGATGCATAAATCCGACAAACACTTAAAAGTGTATTTTCGACCAAATACCCATTTATGCAATAAATCATCAAAACCCATTCATTTATGACACACTTATCAAAATGCCCAAAAATCCCAACTATGGGTGATTTACAAGTTTAATAAGCTAAACATTTCAATAATCAAAAGTTACCAAAATCCGATAGTTGATAATTTCATGTAAACCACATAAATTCTTTAAAATAGACATTTTGGCATGTACAACGTTTTCACAAATCAACTTGAACTCACCTTGCTAGATTTAGGCTAAATCTAGATTTTACCCCCAAAACTTGAATCTCCAAAGATGAAGGTTTAAATCTCCAAGAAAATTCTCTAGATCTTAGATCCAACACTTCTACAAGGTTCCTTCAACATACAAGTCACCAAAATCACACCTAAGTTGAAGGATGAAAGGAAAAAGGGTGAAACCATCTAACCCTAGCTTAACATTGAGAGAGATGAGGAACTTACTACCACCAAACACCCTTGGATCTTCCAATAGACTTCCAATAAATTGCTAAATCCTTGAAGATCTCTCAAAAACGAAACCATGGAAACTTGAATCACCAAAATCGGAGTTGTGATGCAAAAGATATGAAGAAATGAAGTTTGGTGGCTGAAAAATCGGGTTTTAAGCTCGAACAGGGCTCCGCGCGGATTACCGGGCGGCCTAGGTCGCGCCACAAGTCGCCCGAATGGGTTTTATGCTTGAACAGGGCTCTGGGTGGGTTACGGGGCGACCTAAGTGGCGCCACAACTCACCCCGTGCACTGTTTGTCCGGTTTCTTCATTATTCACTGTTTTGGTCGTAACTTCTTCGTCATAGCTCCGTTTTCGCTCCGGAAAGAACCGTTGGACTCGTAATTGAATCTTTCATCAATCTAGACTATAAAATATATGATTCAAGTCCAAAATCCTTTATCTTATTTTTCCTTAATATATCGGTTTCGGTATTAACTTGAAATGGCGCTTCTCGAAATCGGGGTGTTACAAACACGATGAATAAAAAAAAGTAAATAAGATAAGGGAATTGGTGATGCAGAAAACCCCCGTCGAAGGTAAAAACCGCAAACGACAATAGAAGTCGTTGATGTACTATAGATGTCAAACAGGGACGTCGTCCTCTAGAAACAACGATTGTTAATGCAACGTTTACAACGACGATCGTAAGTACTAAATAGAAATTTCAGTGATTGCATATAGGTTCGTGCTGATTGACTCTCGATTTGTCTTATGTCCTTCGGAATTCCTTTGAGGCCTTTATATAGGTGTTCGTTTGTAACATTTTGCTTTTCTAGTCTTTAATTATAGTAACGATCTAGCTACTAAATGCTCTTGAATCTCTGCCTTTAGTTAGAATCTTCGCTTTAATGAGTCAAATCCTGCGTTTAAACAACAAAACAAAACAAAACGTATGACGCGGTTAGTCGTATTGTCGTGAGTTTATTGGTCGTGCATCGATGATTACTTACGGTCGTCGTTAATAACGGCGATCATAGATGTTTCAATCCATGATTTCCACGTCGTGGATTCGCTTAGTCGTAAGTTTACGATGTCGGTCGTCGTTATGAGATTCTTACCAAAACAAACACTAAAAAGTCAGTTTCATTTTCAACGGTTTACAGGTAAGGATTTTGTGTTCTACCATTATTTATTAACCATTCGAATTCATATTTATGTTTTAATATGCTCCTATAGTCTCTCATTTCTCTAGAGACACCCAATGTTAGCAATCATGTACAATAGTAGCACTATTAAAAGGTCATAAAAGTTTTAACATTACGAGGGACAAATTTGAGGGTGACACAAGCCACCACTAATTAATGGCTTACTAAATTCACCAATGTGACTTGGACCACATCCATCTTTACTATGATTCACAGTTACATACCCAATATAGTAAAGACAAACAACGCACCTCATTCGTCACATATGCACCATTGTATCCTCCAGCAATGTCTTTCGCTAGTCCAAAACGTATGTAACTACATAAAATGAACCGTTTGATGCATGCGACAAATAAAATGGTTATTATTGGTTATATTTTATATATATATATATATATATATATATATATATATATATATATATATATATAGGGTTTGTTTAATTTGCAACCCTTAAAAAGGTTGCAAACCTTGCAATCCACATCTTAACCGTCGGATTCATGATCGGCGGTTATAAAAGATATGGGGCCCAATATTTTTAATTAAAAAAAGAGAAAAATAAAAATAAAATAACCGTCGATCACGAATCCAACGGTTAAGATGTGGGTTGCAACCTTTTTAAGGGTTGCAAAATATCCTTCCACTATATATATATATATATATATATATATATAGGGGAGCGATCAATTGGAAACCAGTATTACATTGGAAACATTGAAAACCGAAATAAACCAATCAGTGAATTTCTTTTTTTTTTTATTTTTTTTTTAATTGAAAAGGTTATTTTTGTCTTTTACATTATTTCATAATATATATGGTAATTGTTATTATTATTATATTAATAATTATTTAATTTTAATTTAGCTTATATATGGTAATAATAATCATTGATTAATTTAAAAATGAGATATTTAATTTAGGTAAATTATTTATTTTAATTTAGCTTATATATGGTAATAATGAAACAATAATGCTAACACGATGAACCTGATAAATATATTTTCATTATGAAACAATAATGCTAACACGATGAACCTGATGAATCTATTCTCATATACGGATATGCAACTGAACAGGTAATGAAACAAAAATGGGAAGTTAACAAAAATGGCACAAATTCATCATGTTTCATTATGAAACAATAATGCTAACACGATGAACCTGATGAAATCTGTAATCCAATGAAATCTGTAATCCAATGAAATATGTAATCCACAAATTCATTCTGTTTCATCACAATATTAGATTGCGTGGAAAATTTTATAATAAAAGGAAATTAAAAAAAAATATTTTCTTACATTTTAAAAGAAAAATAATTTTTTTGATGAAAAGACAAATGCTCCACGTTTTCATAGTAAAAAAAATAACAAAATTTAGATTGTGTGGGAAATTTTATTTTGGTTTCAAATATACTAAATAAAATAAACCTTTCTTGCCATATTTGAGACACAAAATCAAAAGACATATTTACCCTTTTCATCTATTATTTTTATTTTATATTAATAAATTAATTAATTTACTACCATATATAATTCAAATGAATCTTAACCGTTGATTATAAAGACCAATGGCTGAAATTTGGTTTCCAAAGTTTCCAATGAAACTTGGTTTCCAATTGATACCACCCATATATATATATATATATATATATATATATATATATATATATATACAGAGAGAGAGAGAGGAAAGTTCAAATGAAAACTCATTTTTCATTGTGCACGTGAGGACAAATCTCAGCCACTCGATCTCTTTTGATCCAACAACTCATATTAAATAAAGTTTTTAATTATAAAATGTTTAGGGGTAAAAATGGAAGAAAAATTTAAACACATGCCTACCAAATTTGACTTTTTATTTTCTTTTTTAATTAAATTTTTTTTACCCAATTAAAGTTTAAAATAAATTATCTTAAAAATTACTAATATTTTAATCAAACAAATTACATAAAAAAACGAGAATTTCGTGCTCTTCGATATGACATCCATCTCGATATAGTTTTTTTTGTCGTTTAACCGTTTTTTTACGTAAAATGCTATATATGTGTTATATTCATTATGAATATTTATGTACGTTCAAATTTGTACAACGCCTTGACACCGTAAGTATTTAACTCGACATCACCTTCTTCAACACTTTCTTCAACGTCGTAAGGCATCACGTTTCTTCAGCACCGTAACCCAACACCCATCAAGACGAATCGAGAACCTATCGACTAATTCTGTTGTGAATCGGGGAACAAAAGAGAGCATGTCACGTCTCCAAATCTTCACAGGTCATTCATGTGTTATTCATCATGAATAATGTATCATTCAGGATGAATAATACAACAATCAGGGTGAATAATTCACGATTCATGAATTCGTGTATTATTTGTCATGAATGTTGTGTAATTCATCTTGAATACTATATTATTCATCATGAATAATGAATGAACGTTCACAATTGTTATTCATACTGAATGTGGGACATCCGACGATGCGTATACATATTCATAATGAATTAAACCAAATTTCGGTTGTGAATTGGGAAACAAAAGAGAGTGTGTCATGTGTCTACACATTCACGGGTCATTCATATATTATTCATCATGAATAATGTATCATTCAGGATGAATAATAGAACATTCAGGGTGAATAATACACGATTCATGATAAATAATACATGAAACATGGATTCGTGTATTATTCATCCTGAATATTGTATTATTCATCCTGAATACTGTATTATTCATCATGAATAGTGAATGAACGTTCACCTTTGTTATTCAGACTGAATATGGACATTCGGGGACGTGCATGCATATTCATAATTAATATAACACATATATAGAATTTCACGTAAAAAACGGTTAAATCGAGAAAAAAAACTATATCGAGATGGATGTCATATCGAAGAGCACGAAATTCTCGTTTTTTTGATATAATTTGTTTGATTAAAATATTAGTAATTTTTAAGATAAATTATTTTAAACTTTAAAGGGGTAAATTTTTTTTAATTAAAAATAAAAATAAAAAGTCAAAGAAGGTAGACGTTGATTCAAAATTACAATTTTGTCTTTAATCACTTCCCAATTAACTTTATTATGTAATAACCATTGATTAATTTTCTAAGTTTTGATCAATGGTTGAGATTTGTCCTCATGTGCACAATGAAAGATGAGTTTTCATTTGAACACACCCCTATATATATATATATATATATATATATATATATATATATATATATATATATATATATATATAGGGAGAGGTTCATTTGGGAAATGGTAAATGTATGAGAAATAGAGAAGTAATTGTTTATGCCAAAAATCTCCCAAGGGAAATTTAAGGTAAATGTGGAGTTTAATCCAACCAAAGAAAGTAACTTTGATAATCGTATGACAATAATAAGATTAAAATAAATGAGACGAGAGAATTGGTGACGCGGAAAACCCCTAAAATGGGTAAAAACCGCGGACGAGTGTGAGTCGTCGTGCACTATGGACGTCAATCAGGGACGTCGTCCTTGTTAACAAGTGTTACCAATGAAATGTAATGTAAAACAATATAATAAAGTAAAGTCGGTCGTGCGTCGTGTGTATTTAGACTTCAGTCGTGCGTCGCGTGACAAACGACAATAAGCTTTATGAATTTCGAGAGAAACTGAGTTAACTGGAGAGCGTAACTTGTGAGCTTGTAAGATTTCAGAATCAACCTCTCGAATGTGAAGTTCAATCTTCATATTTATACTCCAATTGTCCGTTAGCAAGTCTTGAATGCATATCTTTAATAAAGTAACCGTTTGATATTGATGATAGCATCCGTTATATCCGTTGTTATTGGTAACGTCTTCCGTTATGATCTCTCATCATAAACGTCCTTGAAATCCTGCATTAAACATAATATAAAGTATGTTGCAAATTAATAACTGTAATCAAGTCGTACGACAGAACTTGCCAGGCGGGTTTTTGGGTTGTTTAGTCGAGGTCATCCCAAAAGAAGAGCGTCGACTATCGACGGTCGTACGACTATAGACCGTTGGAATTTTTACCCAAACAGTTTGCCCCAAAATTTAAAATTCAAGCGGCAACTTTTTGAAATTTAAATTTAAAACTAAGACACGTGTCATAAAAGAAAATCGGGTAATTTGCATAAAACCGAATCGGTTCGTTTCCAACTAAATAATGACGTCACTTCTAACAAAATAAGCAATTTGACAACTAATAAAGGTAATTTGACAGCTAATGAAGGACAGGTGTCACACTCTCGTAGAGTGTACTCGAGTGGTTGTCTGACACGAACGACACGTGTCAATCTTATTGACCGTCGATTTCTGGCGATTCCATTTCATGGCGATTTGATTTCCGATTTTTAGTATAAATAGGGATTATCCTTAATCTTTTCCTCTTTTACGTTTTACCCCTTTAGAGATTTCATACTTCTGGCGAGATATACTTTCCGAGCGACCAAGATCCCTTCCATTCTAAGTTCGAGGTTTAGAACGCTATTTAAGGTACGATTTTCCGTTCTTCCCTCTATGTCTATTTATGCATAAGAAGTCCATAGCCAGGAAGCCTAGGAAAGCTTGGGATATTCTTAGTTATTGGTGTGCGACTCTTAACATCCCTGATTTCCAGATGTCGAGTGAGCCTGTAAGTATATATAGGGAATAAGAAAACATAGACTATTTCAAAAATTTAGCCAGGATTCCAGATGGAGTTAACTTGTTATCGCTGGAAGATTTAAGGTCGGATGAAGTTCCGAATGGATATTGTGTTCTATACGAGTATCCCTTTAAGATAGGGTTTTCCTGGCCATTTAGTCCTTTGGTCAGGTCATTTTTAGATGTGTTCGACTTGACGCCTGGGCAGTTAATGCCTCAATTCTGGCGGATTGTCCAGGTGGTCGAACGTCTTACGGCCGACTGGGGGCTCCGTTCAACTTGAACGACCTTCTAACTGCTTATAGTGTTCGATCGGATAATTATCACATATATAGATTATTCCCTTGAACGAAGGGGGATAACGTACTGGTGCACAATACCGCGGTGAACGACCATGGTTGGAAACGCCAGTACATTTTCATTCAAGTGGCATCTGTGAGCGACGAGGACAACCAATGGTTATCGTCCGGATGGAATGAGTCGGGTAGGTTTTTCTGCTTTGTCGTGCGTTTGTCTAGTTTTTATAATATTTATTCTAATGTTTTTCTTTTTCTGTTTGATAGTCATGGACTTCACTAAAGTGAAGCCAAATCGCGATTCTCACGACAAGATTCAGAGGATCTTAGAGAGAAGTATCGCCGATCGCTCATTTTCTGCCAGGTCGAACGACGAAGAGGAAGAGGCTGTCTTCGTAAAAGAAACGACATTTGTTGACGGTTCTTGTCGTGAGGAAGAGAGGAAGGAAGGAGAAGAAGAAAAAGAAGAAGAAATGACTGGTATGTCGTTCGACAATATTTTTAAATTGTACGTCCCTTCTTTTCTAACTTACTTGACTTATCCAGGAGATGCACCTACGAAGCCGTCTGCCCTCAAACGAGCCGAACAACTGGAGCTTGCCCGCCAGGGGAGGGAAAAATCGAAGAATAGATCGGCTTCTTCTGCGGGGGCAGATGTGAGACGGGTCTGAGGCAAACCTCGACTCTCGCCCAAGAAGACGGGCGACGCTGCTCTGTCGTCCTTTGCAGGGACGACATTACCGAAGGGAACCGTTGCTGGGATCGAGCTTGGAGGCTCGACCAAGACGACGAAGGACGCCCCAATGTCGGGGGTGTTGGGCGTTGATAAGCCTTTTGCCGCACCTTCTTCTTCCTCTAAGAGTGAGGAGAAGAATAAGGAAAAAGTGGGAGATACGATATTCAAAGCCACTCTCCCCTTTGACTTTATGGCTAATGTAGTCCTTGAGAGAGACGTCATCTTTCCACACCTGGCAAAATTCCTCCTCCCGACCTTTTATGATCGGTACAAGAAGTCCCGGGTCGAGGACACGGGGGCACACGCTACTGGTCTCTCTTTCATGGTAAATCTTTACTTATTTTCTATTTTCCTTGTTTCCCATTTATCTTATTCTTAACTTTTTTCTTTCTGTCTTGTATGCTTTCCAGGCTTGTCTGAGCTTCTACGCTCAAACAAAAGGTCTTAGGGCGTCTTTTCCTGATGTCAAGAAAAGGTCCGACGAGGCTCTTGAAAAGGAAAAGGTCGCCCTAGAGGTGGTTGAGGCTGAAAAAGCAAAGGTCGAAAACCTCAAGGCCGAACTCATCGATGCCCGGAGTCTGCTAGAGATTTCGGATCGTGAGAAGGTCAAGATTAGGGACCATCTCTTTGAGCTTGAGGCGTCTTCGACTAAATTGGAGATCGAGAAGATCCAGGCCGCCACTGCTGCTACTGCTTCTGCCAATGAAATCGCGACTCTCAAGAAGAGGGTCGAAGAGTTGGAGGGCGACGTTAAGGATCTGGAGGAAGAGAACAAACAAATAGAGGCTTTCTCTCGTCTCACGGCCCGAGCCGTCTTTATGAGACGTCATCTAAATGGAAAAAATCCCATGACGTCGACCGCTGATGAACTCAAGACCTACCTTGATACCGTAGGTACCGAAAGGGACCTTGACGAAGATGACGACTTGGAGGATAGTGATGGTGTGGGAGAGATGGCAGCAGAGGAGACCGTCGTCGTCCAGGGACAACCTGACGTTCCTCCTACTTAACTTTTTTGTTTTTTGAACTTAACATTAAGGGTCGGCCGTCTGTGGTCGTCCCTTATACTTGTAATTTTTTTTTGAACATCTAATGAAAAAAGTTCTTTTTGTTCGTCGATGCTTATTACTTGTTTTTATAATTTATCGTACGTCACGTAACTTTACGTAAATAGATAACTACACTATATTAGACATCCAATCACATCACCATTTATAAAGTAATCCACTGAAATCTTCGATCAACCAAAGGCAGTTTGTAATAATGATTTTCGATTCTAAGTATTGAACATCAAATGCAGAAATTAACCTTTGTCATTAATTACGATCGATCATATACGTGCGATCACATTAGTATTACTCGACACAAAGATTTTAAATAAGTCGTGCGTCCCTGCGAAAAACAACATTAGTTTGGTGGTCGTTGGTTTGACCAACGACCCGTCCGATGCTTAAGTCAGTAATCTTTCTTAAGAAATAATCGAAGGAAATAAATATGAAGTTTTAAAAAAATACCTCTTTAAATGAACTGCATTCCAGCTTCGCGGGATATCTCGACCGTCGAGGGTTTGGATTTTATAAGCTCCTTTACCCACGACGCTAGAGATTTGATAAGGACCTTCCCACTTAGTGGAAAGCTTACCTGCATTGACCTCTTGAGTATTTTGAAATACTCGACGTAGAACGTAGTCACCTTCTTGAAAAACTTTGATTTGGACATTTTTGTTGAAATGTCGCTCGACCACTTGTTTCTGTGCTGCC
Source organism: Arctium minus (assembly GCA_954870635.1). Taxonomy (NCBI): domain Eukaryota; kingdom Viridiplantae; phylum Streptophyta; class Magnoliopsida; order Asterales; family Asteraceae; genus Arctium; species Arctium minus. The sequence goes on along the minus strand of OX941080.1, from coordinate 76,024,781 downwards.
ATGCGAATGTGCGCAACTTCTCTAAGCTCTTCTAGAGCGTCGAGGTCATAACTTAAGTCGACTAAGTTATGCTTAACGGACGTATGCCTTGAAGTCGGTAGTCGTACCTCAATAGGTAACACAGCTTCACATCCATAGACTAAGGAAAAGGGAGTTTGTCCTGTGGACGTACGTGGCGTCGTACGATTAGCCCATAGAACGGAAGGTAATTCTTCCACCCATTTTCCTTTGGCAGCTTTGAGTCTTTTCTTGATTGAATTGATAATAGTTTTATTTCTTGACTCGGCTAGTTCATTCGACTGTGGATATCGAGGTGTAGATGTTACCAACTTGATGTTTCTTTCTTCACAGAATCTTCGCGTCCGACCACTTATAAATTGCGTCCCATTGTCGCACATTATTTCGGAAGGAATTCCGAACCTGCAAATAATGTTAGTTTGGATAAAAGAAACGACTTCTTTGTCCCGAACCTGGGAGAAAGCCACTGCTTCTATCCATTTAGAGAAATAATCTGTTAAAACTAGAAGAAATACCTTTTGCCCAGGGGCAGGTGGTAATTTCCCAACGATGTCCATTCCCCACTTCATAAAGGGCCATGGAATCAATGTCGAGTGCAAGAGTTCAGATGGTTTATGAGACATACATGCGTGTCGCTGACATGCGTCGCACGACTGTACATACCTGATCGCATCTTGCCTTAATGTCGACCAATAGTAACCTTGTCGTGATATCCTGTTGGCTAGACTGCGACTTCCTGAGTGATTTCCACATTCACCATCGTGCATATCTTGTAGGATTTTCTGGACTTGCGTCTTATTGGTAATACATCGTAGATTCAAACCAGTCGAAGATCTTCGATATAATTGTCCTCTGATCATGACGTACCTTGATGCTTTAAACCTGACCTTTCTTGCTTCCATTCTGTCATCAGGCAATTGATCGTTCTCTATATAATTTTTAATGTCGTCCGACCAGGAGCTTTCTTCCTCAATTGGTGCGATCAGAGTATTACTATCATCTTTGATTGTTGGTGTTGCAAGGTGGACTATTGGGATATTGTCGAATGTCGTTTGACTAAGTGCTGATCCCAAGTTGGCTAATGCGTCAGCTTCAGTGTTCTGATCTCTTGGTACCTGTTCGACTATGAAGCGACTGAACTTCTTTGCTTCTTCCTTTACTATTTTATAATAAGCAATCATCCTTGAGTCTTTTGCTGCAAATTCTCCATTAACTTGGTTAACAACTAGGGACGAGTCGCTCCGGACATGTAGACATGTTGCCCCCAAGTCATGAGCAATTTTCATTCCTGCAATCAGTGCTTCGTATTCTGCCTCATTATTTTTTGCCTTGAAGTCGCACCGTATGGAGTACACTATTTTGCCCCCTTATGGGGACTGTAGGACGACACCCAGGCCTGTTCCTCGTATGTTCGACGAACCATCGACGTCGAGCGTGTAAGTAGTGTCGTGCAAAGTCGCCACAATTAACTCGTTGGACGTCATCGCTTGTTCTAGTTCTGGACTGAAATCTGTAACAAAATCTGTCAAGACCTGTGATTTGATCGTCGTCTTGGGCTTGGAATCCAGATCATAATTGCTGAGGTAGATGCTCCATTTAGCTAATCGTCCTGTTAGTTCAGGTTTTCTTAACACAGACTTTAATGGAAAGTTAGTTACCACAGTTATAGGATGTGATTCAAAATAATGTCGTAGCTTCTTAGCGGCCATGACTAACGAAAGCAAGAGTTTTTCTATAGACAAGTACCTGGTTTCAGCGTCTAGTAGAGTTTTACTTACATAGTAGATGGGCAATTGTCATCCGTCGATTTCTCGTATAAGGACTGCACTTACCGAATTAATGATGACGGCTAGGTAGAGTTGAAGAGCTTCACCTTTCTCAGGTTTAGAGAGGAAGGGAGGTGATGTCATGTATTTCTTGAGTTGTTGCAACGCCTCCTCGTGCTTATCAGTCCACTCGAATCCTTTATTTTTTCGCAGGGCGTTGTAGAATAGGTGACATATGTCGGACGACCGAGAGATGAACCTGTTCAACGCTGCTACACGTCCTGTTAGAAGTTGGACTTCTTTAAAATTTCTGGGTGATTTTAGCTCGATAATTGCTTTAATTTGGTCTGGATTAGCTTCGATTCCTCGTCGTGTGACCATATAACCGAGAAAATTGCCAGCTCGAACTCCAAAAGAACATTTTGTCGGATTCAACTTCATTTTGTATTCACGCAAAATGTCGAACGATTGCTTCAAATGTCCTATATGATCGTCCGTATGTTTCGATTTGACAAGCATGTCGTCGATGTATACCTCCATAGTGTCGTCCAAATGCTTTTTAAACATCATATTTAGTAGCCGTTGATACGTCGAACCTGCATTCTTAAGACCAAAAGGCATTACCTTGTAACAATAAATACATTTATCTGTCATGAAAGCCGTTTTTTCCTGATCGTCGGAATGCATCAATATCTGGTTATATCCAGAATATGCGTCCATGAAAGTGAGTAATTCGTGTCCAGCTGTAGCGTCGACCATAGAATCAATGTGTGGCAATGGAAATGGATCTTTTGGGCAGGCCTTGTTAAGGTCTGTGAAATCAATGCACACTCTCCATTTACCATTTTTCTTTTGGACGACAACAACGTTGGTGAGCCAATCTGGATACTTGACTTCTCGTATTTTTCCTGTTTTAAGCAAATTATCAACTTCGTCGTTGATAACTTTATTTCTCTCAGGAGCAAATTTTCGTCTTTTCTGTTGAACGGGTTTGAATGATGGATCGACGTGGAGTTTATGAGAAATAATACTCGGATCGATGCCTACCATATCTTCGTGCGTCCACGCGAAGCAATCATAGTGGTCCTGCAAAAAAGAAATTAGTCGTTTTTTGAAGGATGGATCGAGTGTCGAACCTATGTAGACCATCTGATCAGGCTTATCCTGGTTTAGTACGACAGCTTCCAAGCGATAATCGTCGTCGGTCCCAGAAACGTCCTGGTTCTGTAATTGCTATACTGTCTGCTTCGGGGGCTTCAAAGAGACTTTGAAATATTCCCTAGAAACTTTTCTTTCGCCTTTGATCTTCTGTACCCCCAATTGCGTGGGGAATTTCAAGGTTTGATGGTACGTCGAAGGTACAACTTTCATATCGTGGATCCATGGTCGCCCAAGGATGACGTTATAAGCTGATGAACAGTCGACGACGTTGAACTTCGTCTGTCTGTTGATTCCTTTAGTATATACTGGTAGTGTGATTTCCCTCATGGTACTTATCGCTCCTCCGTTAAATCCAACGAGTGTAGTCGAACGTCGTGTAATCTCGGATTTGTCGATTCCCATTGCTTTCACTGCATCAAAAAAGATAATGTTAGATGAACTACCTCCGTCGACGAGTATCCTCTTTGTCAGAAAATTTCCAATGCTTAATTGGATAATTAGTCCGTCATGATGTTTCTGATGTACATCGTCGAGATTTGCTTGGTCGAACGTCAAGGGAAAAGCTTCTAGTTCTGCGTCCTCCTTGGGTCTTGCCTCCTTTGGAATTGGTCGGTCGTCGGGACCGCGACTAGCATGTCTCTTAGCAGTTGAATATGTGGTCCCACAGACATCAGAGCCTCCGGTGATACAATTAATCACCTTGGCATGTTCTGGGGATGTGGGACGCACATCCTTTTTTCCCGTCAATTCTTGTAAATAACTTTTCGAATTAAGCCAGGACAATTCTTTCTTCAAAGCGATACAATCATCCGTTATATGACCAAAGTCACTGTGGAAATCGCACCATTTTGTCTTGTCTTTCTTATCACTGTCTTTGTCGCTTTTCTTTGGACATCGAACGTTTTGTTGGAGCTGTTTCAGGGACGTGACGATGTCCTTGGCTGATCCAGTGAAACCATAAGATGATACCTTAGGATACTGGACAGATTTGGAAGTCGTCGGCCCTTTCTTTTCAAATCTGACATTTGAAATATGTCTGTCAGGCTCTAATCGACTAGTCGACTTCGGTTTGAAGTCTGGATTTTTAACACCTAGGCTTTTCTTGTCGCTCAAGTGTTTATTTCTGAAGGCGAAGTCATCTTCGACCCTCATATGAGCGAGCGTCCTCGCTCGTACGTCTTCGAAAGTTTCTGGAGGATATTTTGTAAGGTCGAGATACATCCCTGAACTATCGTCCAGACCTCGTTTGTATGCTTCTATAGCTGCTTTTACGTCACAATTTCGGATACCAATCATCTCCGCGTTGAAACGGTTAAAATAGTCCCGGATGGACTCTCCATTTTTCTGTACGACATAGTAAAGGTCGCTCGTCCGTTTTTCCGTTTTTCGGCTGCTAGCGAATTGTTGAGTAAATTGATTCACCAACTCTGCAAAAGACCCAATGGTTTTAGGTTTGAGATTAATCAACCATTGTAAATCTGCTCCGGTCAAGGTCGCCCCAAAACTTTTGCACATACAGACTTCTTGGAACTGATACGGTATCGAGACAGTCCACATAAGTTGTTTGTATTGGGCGACGTGTTCTGTTGGATCAGTGACGCCTGAATATTTTGGAGTGAAGGTCGGGATGTTGTACTTCTTTGGGACGTCCACCAAAGTGATCTCATCAACGAACGGCGATGCCTGAAATCCTGTACGTGGCTCGACATCAACTGGAACTGCTGTCCCCGGCAATTTGGCTAACATCGACAAGACACGTTCATTCTGTTCTTCTAGGAGCTTCAATCGCTGTGCAATGGGATCTATCGGGACATTACTTGGGACACCCAATGGATCATACCCCGATCCGTTGAAACTAATCTGATGTGAGGAATCAAGGCATATCCATTGAATGGCATGGAGGCCATAGGCATGGTTGGGATTACAAAGTTCGCGGGATTAATTGGTGGTGGACGAGGATAATTAGGAAATAGAGGGGGTACGTTCCAAGCACCGACAAAAGCATTCGTAGTCTCCGTCACATTATTTCCATTCTGATTTCTTAGATGCTCGATGGTTTCAGCTTCTTGTCGAGCCTGGGCTGTTAGGGTGTCAATACGAGCACGAGCAGCAGTCAGCTCCATGTTCATTTGGGCCACAACATGATCTTGAGTTCCTTGGAATTCCATTATCCTGAATAACTGAAAAAAGAGAGCACTCGAAGGAAAACGTTAGTACGTCGTAAGATTATTGAAGATTTTCTTTGTATGGGGCCCCACGGTGGACGCCAAACTGTTTATGCCAAAAATCTCCCAAGGAAAATTTAAGGTAAATGTGGAGCTTAATCCAACCAAGGAAAGTAACTTTGATAATCGTATGACAATAATAAGATTAAAATAAATGAGACGAGAGAATTGGTGACGCGGAAAACCCCTAAAATGGGTAAAAACCACGGACGAGTGTGAGTCGTCGTGCACTATGGACGTCAATCAGGGACGTCGTCCTTGTTAACAAGTGTTACAAATGAAATGTTATGTAAAACAATACAATAAAGTAAAGTCGGTCGTGCGTCGTGTGTATTTAGACTTCAGTCGTGCGTCGCGTGACAAACGGCAATAAGCTTTATGAATTTCGAGAGAAACTGAGTTAACTGGAGAGCGTAACTTGTGAGCTTGTAAGATTTCAGAATCAACCTCTCGAATGTGAAGTTCAATCTTCATATTTATACTCCAATTGTCCGTTAGCAAGTCTTGAATGCATATCTTTAATAAAGTAACCGTTTGATATTGATGATAGCATCCGTTATATCCGTTGTTATTGGTAACGTCTTCCGTTATGATCTCTCATCATAAGCGTCCTTGAAATCCTGCATTAAACATAATATAAAGTATGTTGCAAATTAATAACTGTAATCAAGTCGTACGACAGAACTTGCCAGGCGGGTTTTTGGGTTGTTTAGTCGAGGTCATCCCAAAAGAAGAGGGTCGACTATCGACGGTCGTACGACTATAGACCGTTGGAATTTTTACCCAAACAGTAATCCTAGCCATTCATCTGGTCAACATTTGCGGCTTTGTCCGCGAAACACTGAATAATTCATTGCATGGTCTATAGAAGGTAGAGGGGTAGTTTCGTAAAATACGCGGGATGAGTTCATATATGAACCTATATGATTCACATATGAACTATACATTCATATGTGAATCAGTTAATTAATTCATATGAGAATCAGTTAATTAGTTCATATATGAATCACAAAAGTTATATATGAATCTGTTAATTAGTTCAACTGATTCATATATGAACTTACAGTTAATTAGTTCATATGTGAATCAGTTAATTAGTTCATATATGAATCACAAAGGTTCATATATGAATCAGTTAAAAAAGTTAATATGAGAATTACACTGATTCACATATGAACCACAACCCGTGTATTTTGTAAAAATTACAAAAGTGTCCTTCTATTTTTGGAATAGCCGCAACTTTTGACCGGTCAAAGCCGCAACTTTTGACCAGTCAAAGCCGAAATATTTGACCAGTCAAATCCGATCTTGACCGTATGAATGACTATGACTACTTCTCTATTTATCATATATTTACCATTTCTCAAATGAACCTAAAGCTATATATATATATATATATATATATATATATATATATATATAGGGGTGGTTTCAATTGGAAACCTAATTTAATTGAAAACTTTGGAAACCAAATTTCAACCATTGATCTTTTTAATCAATGGTCAAGATTCATTTGAATTATATATGATAATAAATTAATTAATTTATTAATAAAAGATAATAATTATATATGGTAATAAATTAATTAATTTATTAATAAAAGATAATAACAATATATCAAGACTACCTTTTTATTACCTGTTCATCAATATGCAGTATGTAAAAACCCAATTAAGTTTCATTAACATTATTGTTTCATTACCTTTCCATTATGTTTCGCTATATCAAATCTGTTTCATCAGGTTTCACTATATTAATATTTTGTTTCACTATATTAATATTTTGTTTCACTATATCAGGTTTCACTATATTAATATTTTGTTTCATTACCTTTCCATTATGTTTCACTATATCAAATATATTTTCATCAGGTTTCACTATATTAACATTTTATGTTTCATCAGGTTTCACTATATTAATATTTTGTTTAACTATATCAAATCAATTATGTTTCACTATATTAATATTTTGTGCCTGAAGGTAATATTGAAGATTTCATATGAATATAAACTTTCATTTATTGGATGAATCAATCACTGATTCATAAGAATCAAAACAATACATAGTATCAAAGTTTCCAATCTGTTAATTTCATATGAATATTTAATTTCATATTAATACTTGAAAAATTGAATATTTTAATTTTATATAAATATTTTGTGGCTCAAATACAAAATTTCCTAAGAATGTCAATTCAAGTACATGAATCAAAAAAAGGGTGTCTTCGTATGATTTCAATTTTGTTTACCTAAATTAGATATCTCATTTTTAATTGAATAAATCATCCATATTACCATATATAAAATAAATTAAAATTAAATAATAATTAATATAATAATAATAACAATTACCATATATATTATGAAATTATGTAAAAAACTAAAATAACCTTATCAATTAAAAATAAAAATAAAAAAAAGAAATTCACTGATTGGTTGATTTCGGTTTCCAAAGTTTCCAATGTAAAACTGGTTTCCAATTGATCCCTCCCCTATATATATATATATATATACATATATATATACCCTCCTTTGAAAGCTAACTTGGCTCTGATACCATTTATGTATATATGTATTATTTGAAAACTTTTGAAGTATTTTTAACTAATCTTGATATAAATTGTGGTAAGAATCATCATCCCAATCATAATCATTACTATCATTATTATGACAATAATAATTATCATTGTATTGTTTTCTAAACATTTTGATAATCATTTTTAAAAGAATTATAAAAATTAATTCATCAATCAAATTCATAATAAAGCAAGCATAAAACATATTTGAATCAAAAAGTACCTTCTTTGATTACACAATCGTTTGTACAAGCTTGATTGATACAATTTAAACAGACATTAGGAGAGATGACTAATTGGAATTCTAAGGATTTGGAACATTGACCCGTTGTAAATCTAAGAGAGGGTTTTGGCATAACATTTGAATTGGCTAAAAACTCGATGCTTTGAATCTAATCTTAAGTCTTCTTATATAGATGTCTTGAGTCTTGCGAAACCGGCAACTGTCCTTCAAAAGAGTAATAATTGAACATGCCTTTTACTTGAAACCGACTGCTACGGATTTGAAATAAAACTTTGAAGTCCATTTGACAAATGGCCGACAACACTGTTTACCTTTTGACAATCGTGGCATACTTTTGACAAAGTTGGCTAAAGTCGATTTGTCTTGTTTTAATCATGAGTCTTTTGACAAAGCATCGTATCATATCTCTTTGTCTTCTTTAGGAATAATTGATCAGATGGAATGATGGTTGTTGAGCAATCTTCGTCTTTACCTGTAAATAATTTTGAACAAACATTTTGACCAAGACAATAAAATTAACAATACCAAAGAATTGTATTGCTAATCGTTTGAACAAACACACATTTGACCAATCATTAAGAATATGCCAGCAATGACATAACACCGAACTCACACAAGTATTACATCTTTAATTATAAGGACTAAATTCATGATACGGATCTTGAGCATCTTGAAACAAGTTTGGAACATTCTCTTGTTCAACAGAACTTGGAGGGGAGTTCTGTGCAACATTCTTTTTAATTTCTTGGACCAACTGTCTAAGTTCTTCTTTGGTAGGAGCCCTCATTAAACGGAGAAGATCTTCTTCTTCATCTTGAGTCGGTAGCAAGCTTGGAGTTGGATCAAGTTGTGACTGTACTCCAAAACCTGTTGAATCAGTGAAATAATTGACCACACCCTGAACCGTCATGTTTGAAGCTTGTTGTTGTGGAAGCTTCTCCCACCATTTAACACTCACTGTACGATACAAGAGCGACATCAGTGGGATTCCTTCTCCTTCTTCTCTTTTTTCTTTGACTAGGAACTTCCAAGACATGATCCAAGGAATCTTAAACAGTATAGTGAACTGTAAAAGATATTCATGATTTGGAATTCCTTGTGGAAATAGCTCTTTGAACTTTTTGAATCCATCTTGAATCGGTCTGGGAAAGGTATCAAGAAGATTTCCTATAAATTTGAACCATTTGGAAATCCATTCTGGGTAACCGTGATTGAAATCAAAATTTTTATCAAAGAAGATGAACCACGAATGTGAGTAACATCTAAGATAAAAAACGTTATACCAGACTTCTTTGTAATCATAATAATTGAACATCGGATTTTGAGGGTAGTTTGACAAAGTCTTGTTGGTATGGGGTTTGATTTGCCAATCTGATAAAGAAAGAATTCTAAGAATTTGAAACTTTGAATAATCAATTTGTCGATTTGAATTTGGATTTCTAATATGAGTAAGATTCACAGAACTAGTGTCTATCAATATTGCCTCATAATAGCTTCTGGGTTTACAACCAAAATAAAGAGATTGAAAACTTTGTTTGAACAGACGAACTTCTTCTTCTTCAAGAGTTGTGACGAATTGATCATTAGGATTTGTAATGTAAGAACTGTTTGAAACGTTTGATGAGGAAGCGAAGTTTTTGGAAGTATTTGCAACAAACTTGGTTGATCCTAAAGTAACTAGAGTTTCTTTTTTGGAAGGAGTAGTAGGAGAACACATAACGGGCCTTTGAATCAACTGAGAATAAGTTGTTTGAGTGTTGGTATTAGAAATTGGTGCAAACCTATTTTGAATCGGAAGATTTGAGGGATTTGAACCAGCGAATGGAGTTAAGGCCACCATCTTTGATGTTTGATCAGACTTTTGAACAGGCTTAGAAGGCGAAGGAATTTGAGGCTTCATTTTCCCTGTAAAAATTCTCTGGATAAAAAATCTGGAAGAGAATTATTTTCTCCTTTGATAAATTCTATTTGAAAATCAAAGTTTGAGAGCAAGGCTTTCCATCTTGCAAAAATCTGTTTTGAAATGATATTTTTGACATCATTTTCTAAAATCGGTTTTGCTGATTTACAATCGACTCTTAATAAGAATGGTTTCATATATAAATCGTCTTCAAATTTTTTGATACATAAAACAATACTTAAAACTTCCTTTTTAACAGTCGAATAATTTTTTTGAGTATCATTCCAACTTCCGGAATAAAATCTAACTAATTCTTCCTTTGATTTGACTCCTAATTTTTGTTTAAGTATTCCACCAAATCCTAAATCACTAGCATCAGTTTCTACTATAATTTGATTATTTGGTTGGGGTATATTGAGACATGGTAAATATTTTACCTTTTCTTTGATATGTTGAACAATTTTCGTATGTTGTTCAGTCCATGGTTCTGGTTTCTTTTTTAATTTTTGATACAATGGTTTGCATATTATTCCTAGATCTTTGAAGAAATCATGAACATAGTTGAGACATCCTAAAAATCTTTGTAATTTAGTTTTGTCTTTAATTTCATCTGGAAATTTATTTGCAAATTCTAAACTTCTTTGAATTGGTCTGATTGTCTTGTTGACAATTTCATGTCCTAAAAATCTTATTTGAGTTTGAAAAAGACTCATTTTTGAAGCAGTTACAACTAATCCATTTCTGAACATTAAATCATAAAAAATATTTAAATGTTTGAAATGTTGATCAATCGATTGTGAAAATATTAATACATCGTCAATATAAACAATTGCGAAACTGCTTATAGGAATAATAATATCATTCATAATATTTTGAAATTTTGAAGGAGCATTTTTGAGTCCAAAAGGCATGACATTCCATTCGTAATGACCAAAAGGAACATTAAAACCTGTTTTGTATTTATCTTCTCCATGAATCTGAATTTGCCAAAATCCTGATTTCATATCAAATTTTGAAAAGATATTTGAATTGTGGAGTTTTTTTTTAAGTAAATCTCTTTTATTTGGAATAGGATATCTAATCCATTCTAAAACTTTATTTAACGGTTTATAATTTATTACCAATCTTGGGGAACCTCTTTCTAGTTCAGCTGCATTCATAACATAAAAGGCTGAACAAGACCATGGTGATTTTGAAGATCTTATTAATTTCTTATCTAGCAAATCTTTGATTTCTTTCTTACAATGTTCTTGTAATTCTGAAGACATATGAATAGCTTTAGATTTTGGAGGAATATTTCTTTCACTAAATTCTTTAATATAAGGTAATTTGACAATATGTTGTTTTCTATTCCAAAAAGCATTTGGGATATTTGAACAAACATTCTTTTCAAATTTTTCTTTGAGTTGTTTTATTCTATCTTGATTAAATCGACTTTGAAGCTGATTATTTATTCTTAAATTATTTATATCTTCTATTAAATAATTTACTTGATTAATCTTATTATTTAAAGTATTTAATTCTGTTGAAACTATTGGATTAGTAAATTTAAAAAATATTTCTTTGTCTAATACCTTTGTACTAATACCGTATTCTGTTACTATAAAGGGATATAATTTAGTTAAAAAAGGTTGGTCTAATATTAAGGTTGACGTTAAATTCTTAGCAAGTATTAAGGATGTATTATAACAATAATCATCTTTGCAAATATGTACATCTGAGACTTTGTATTTGATATTAAGAGGTGAACCACCCGCACCGGATAATCTATGAGCAGTTTTTTGATAATACTTTGTAGGAATAATTCCTTCTTGAATACAGTTCATATCAGCACCACTATCCATTAATGCAACTACTGAGACTTTAAATTCGTTTTTGATACATAAATCTATAATAGTATACCATCTTTGAATATTTATTCTTTTTGAGATTTTATGAATAATCTCTTGAACCTTAGGCTCTTTTATCTCAGTTGTTTGAATAATTTCTTTGTTCTTTTCAACATTGGATAATCTATCTTTAATTATTCTTATTTCTGTTTTGACATTATTTAGTTCTTCTTTTAGATCTTGAATAGTAACTTCTTTTGGTTTACTAAACCTTGAAAATACTTCTTGGAGATTAAATGAATCATTAGTTTGAATAACTGGTTCCTTTGGTTTATTTAGGTCAAAAAACTTATCTAATATTTATTTTTTAATTATTGGATCAGATATTTTATCTAATATATCTAACATTCCTCTTTCATCATCTGTGATTACATTTATTTGATTGCATGTACATGTACCTACACATTCGCATTCTGAATCAGTTTGATCTGATATTGAATCGTTTTCAATTATATTCAAATCATTTCCTTCATAATCTGATAAACTAGATTCACTAGAACTATCTTTATTTAATAATAATCTATTTAATTGATGTCTTAATTGTTCTGATATATCTAATTCTCTAATTCCTTTTTTGACATAACAATTTTTTGCCATAAGACCAGTCTTACCTCATTTATAACAAATGATTATATCTTTTGAAATTGGTTGTTTATCTTTCTTATATCTTAATCTTTTAGAATATTTATTATAAGGTTTTTTATAGGACTTTTGCTTCTTATAATCTCTATAATTTTCTTTCTTATCATACTTTGATAGATATCTTTTGTTTGAATATTTTTGTTTTGAATAATGTTGCTTTCTTTTTGAAGAGGAAGGTCCTTTGAGAGGTTCATAACCATACTGTTCACAGAAATCTCCTAATTCATTCTTTCCTGTTATCTTATCTTTTTTAAGATTAGCGTTGAGTCTTAGGTTTGAACAAATAGCTAATCCTTCTTTATTAATATAACTAATTATTTCTCCATATGTTAAATCTTTATAAGGAATTTGGCTATTATATTTTTCTCTTAAATTATTTCTAATCTTTTCAGCAAACAGATTTGGAAGACCTGCAATAAATCTTTCTTTCCAATAAGGTTCTTTACAATCTGATCTTAACATAACTTTGGTTAAAAACATATCTTTATACCATGTAAAATCTTGAAGCTTTCTACAAGTTAAATTAAGTAAAATCTCTTGACTCTTTTCTTGGAATATTGTTAGATCTCCGATAAAGTTTTTGACAATAGAATATAGCAACGTATTAAGACTATCATCTTCTTGAGTAGTTATTTGTTGATTATTTTCTTGTTTGATGACAGTTTTTCTGGCATTGAGAATTAGAGCCTTTTCATATGAAGTAACATACATATCCCACCAGCTTTTTAAAGTGCCAACGAATCCTGAAAGGAGTAAAGTGGCAATTTGATTTGGATTATTTCCTTTGGCTTTGTATGCGTTAATCGCCATATTCATTTCTTGAATAATATTTAATATTAAATGTTCTGTACAACCATCTATGTTCCATTCATATACTGAAGTTCCATCGTATTGACTACGAGTCAATGTTGAATCTCTATCTTCATATTGAACATCTGGAAATGTTGGTCTTGGATAATAATTTAATGTATTTGGCCTACTTGTTGAAGCTGTATTTCCTCTAAATCGAAGTCTATTTATTTCGTTATTTGGATTATTTGAACTATTCATGAATTGCTCTTGAATTTGAGAAATCTTTGATTCTTCATCATTTGATGAACTATCATTATTTCGATTGATGGCATTTATTTCTAATTTTGAATTTAATTTTAATTCTGATAATTTTTTTCCTAGTTCTTTGACTAATTTTTGACTATATCCTAAATTTACATTATCATCTATTTGTTGGGGTATGAATAAAGGATTTGATTCTGGTTTAATTATTGGTTTTGATGTAGAGGCTCGTTCAATTTTGATTTCTTTTTTATTTTGATTGTTCTCAATTCTATTTAATTGTTGACTCATTGTATTTAGAATTTCATTTGTATAGTTATTTTGATAGATAATATCTTTTGTCATGTCTATTTGTAAAGTTCCTGCATTTACTTTGGTAAGTGGTATAGCTAAATATTCATTTTGAATTATTAAAGGGGTTTTTGGGGGATGGATAACTGTTATATCTTTGTTAGTTGCTGTTTCTTTATATACTTGAGTAATTTTTGGTGTTTGGTAAACATTCAAAAAGGGATTGTCTATATCTTGTTGTCTACATCCTAATTCATACCAATCGAAAAATGTTATATGAGTATTATGTTGACTTATAAAATTTCTCTAATCTATTTGATGCTTTAATTCTATATAATGATTATTAACAAACTTTGTATACCATTCTCTTTTTTCATTGTTATGCTCAGCGAAAAATTCATCACTGAGATATTTCATATTTACTTTTGGTTCCATTAACAAGTAAATTGGGTTATTTCTGAAGAAATCTCTTTTATTCTATTCTGGATATATTTCTGTTGGAATGTTCTATATTAAAATGAAGGTAATCTAGATGACCTATATCATGCAGAGGATGATAGGGATCTTCTATAGGCATTTCATTTGTTATTGGATTATTTAAGAAATCTATTTCTAGCTTTAATCTATAAATTTCATTTTGAGTCTTTATTAAACTTTTCCGTAGAAACTTAAGATATTGGATTCTTCTTTTATTTTGAGGATTACAATTAATTTGAACTTTATTACTCATATTTGGTTTTTAGTTCGATTTACTTCTGATTGGAAATCTGATTGAGTTGGACTATAGGTACTATTATTATCTTCACTTTGATCATCATATTGATATAGCGGTTGAGGAACTGATTTATTAAAATCTACAAATTTTAATGATTTTGATTTTCAATTTGAGGATTTCCTAAATTAATAGTACTGCTAGTTGATCCTGTAGAAAATCTTGAAGGTATTGAATGAGCATTTTGAAAATTAATATCGACTGAGCCATCTTCATGTTCAACGATATTTGATATTTGTTCAGATTCTCCTATATTTTTAGGTGTACCTATATCTTGAAGATTCCAATTACAGGACTGAGTAATTTCATTCCATTTTAATCTTTTTGGAGTCTTAATTTGAGTATGTTTTGGATTTGATTCAAATACTATTGTGACATCTTTTGGGCTAACTAATTTTGTTTTAGGCTCAATAGTGGTTGACATAGTTTTATAACAAACTCTATAAATAACTGCTATCGCTTTTGTGTCTAAAGTGAATTATAAATTCTTAGTCTTAGTAGTTAAAACTAAAGTGTCTAAGATATTTGGATCAAACAATCCTACTGAAAAATTTGGATAACAATTGCCTAACATCTCTTAATACTATATATATATATATATATATATATATATATATAGTGGAAGGATATTTTGCAACCCTGAAAAATGTTGCAACTCTTGCAACCCACATCTTAACCGTTGAATTCATGATCGACGGTTATTTTATTTTTATTTTTCTGTTTTTTTTAATTAAAAATATTGGGCCCCATATCTATTGTAACCGCCGATCATGAATCCAACGGTTAAGATGTGGGTTGCAAAGTTTGCAACTTTTTTAAGGGTTGCAAATGAAACAACCCCTATATATATATATATATATATATAAAGAGAGAGAGAGAGAGAGAGAGAGAGAGAGGGAGTTCAAGGGAAAACGTTAAAAAAATGGAAAACTGAGGACACCCTGGTAGCCTTTGATCTGGACGGTATGCACTTGTGCAAGTAATTAAGTTGTTTTTTTTGGTTTTTATGCACGTGTGTATTATGCACTTGTGCATATGCACGTGTGTATGTTACAAATTACTTATATGCATAAGTGCATACCGTCTAGATCAAAGGCTACAAGAGTGTTCCTTAGTTTTCTGTTTTTTTGAGGTTTTTCACTGAACGTGACCCTCTCTCTCTCTGTATATATATATATATATATATATATATATATATATATATATATATATATATATATTCCAATTTTAGTTAATTATTTTAATAGTTGTTTTAGGAAAAAAATAGAGGTTATTAATGTATGTTTCAGAACTTAAGCATGTATGTAATCTAAGCATAAAGCAATAGATATATATCCTTTAATTATACGTTTAGGAACCGAAGCCAATGTGTATGGTTAACCTACCTTCAATTTCTTGACTTTTACTACTGGAAATGAAATTAGGACCATATGTCATTTTTTAACTCAAATCATAATTCTTAAATTGATCCTAATAATTTTGAATAATGCTTCCACCCAACAAATTAATTAAACTTCACATTGAAGCGCTGATAATTATGAGTATATTCCACATATGTTTTAAATTGAAAAAAATAAAAAATTTAAAGATTTTTCCCAAAAAAAAAATCTTTTAAGAAAATCTCTAATAAAAAAAAAAAAGAAGAACATAGAAATATTCAAATTTAATCTTAGGAGATAGAAATATATTATTAACTGTTCCCACTTTTCTCTATAGTGTTTAAAAGTTTAATGTGTATTCAATCCAATAAATATTTTAATAATATAATCACTATTAGGATCTCCAAAACAAAGAAACGGTTAAAGTTCAATATAATTCTTTTAGGGTGTGTTTGGTACACAGACAGAACAGAACAGAACAGAACAGAACAGGACAAGATGGAACAGGACAGGACGGAACAGAACAGGACTGTTGACCAACGTTTGGAAAGACATGACAGAACTGGACATAACAGAACTAGACCGGTTAAGTGACGAATTTACCCCTGATGAAAAATCATAGATTACATCACATAAAACTAATTTACATCACTAATACATAGTGCAATGGATTATCAAAAATATAAAACTAATTTATCACAGTTGGATTTTGGATATGGAAATCAAAACCCAAATTTTAAGTTTCGGATTTTAGTTTGTTTCGGTTTTGGGTTGGTCGGGTTTCGGATTGATGTCGGTCGAGTTCGGGTATTATATAATGCAAAAGTTATATATAAATTCAATCGTTTTTTAGGATGAATACAATCGATTGAAAGATTGATGAAATCGATATAGCAAGTTTAAAATTTAGAAAATATTTCAATATATTATAATTTACGATTTTCAAAAAATAATTAGATAAATAAATAAATAAATAAATAAATAAATAAATATATATATATAGTATTTAAAATATAGATTTATGTTATTTCGGGTTTTCGGACGGGTTGGGTGGCCAACGATCAAACCCAATCCGAACCCGGATATCCTCCTAAATGTCGGGTTTCGGATTATCGGATTTCGGGGTATTCTGGTTTTGCAAAAACACCTTATTTTCGGTTCGGATGCGGATTCGGATTTCAGACTATTCGGGTTTTGTACACCCCTAACTTGGAGGCGTGGATGATGAGAATACATGTTTTATGTTTTTAACAAAGGGTATATTAGTCAAAATATTGTTGTTCTACTTAGTTCTAGGGGGTTGGAGTAGGACAAGTGTGTCTCATGCTTGTTACACTTAGTTCTAGCGTGTCCCACATATTGTCACGCCAAACATGAGACAAGTTTGTTCTGTTCTGTCCTGTTCCACTCTATTCTGCATACCAAACGCACCCTTACAGATTAGAAATTCATTACTTTCTCTATTCTTAAAAGTAAAATTGTAGTTCAGTTAATTTAAAAATATAATAATTATATATGTTTAAAACTATGTTCTTTTTTTATAATGAATATTTATTTTAAGACCGAGAAGTACTACTTTTGTCTTCAAAGTGTCTTGTACTCATAATCTAAGGCTTCTAGTAGGGGTGCTCAAATTTCCGACCCACCGATCCACCCACCCGACCAACCCAACCCGAAAAAACACAAAAAAACTCAAATCGAGGTAACCTGATACATACTCGATACAAATTTTGCCCAAACCGCATCTATTAGGTTGGAAACGGGTTGGGCCGAAAGTAACCCGACCAACCCGTCAACCTGCAAAACTTGTATTTATATTTATTTATTTATTTATGGTTTTAGACTTTTTGCGACTCTTCTTTTTATCAATTCTCAAGTCTTACCATCGTAGTCGTAGTTTAGATCTGTCTTCGAGACCATGCCGACTAAAATCGTACAAATCTAACCTTTAAGTCTTCAAAAATCTTCAACGTCAAAAGGTAAGAGATGCTTTTCTTCTACTCTTCTCTTATTAGCCTTATTTTTATATTTACATTTTAATTTTAGTTTTTTTAAACATAAACACTTGGTTAGATTGTAAAATGATATATTAATGTTTCAACCCGACCAACCCAACCCAACCCAACCCAACCCGCACGGTTTGGGTTGGGTTGGATTGATATTTTCCAAACCGCAAACATTGGGTTGGGTTGTTCAAGTGCTTTCAACCCGGCCAACCCAACCCGTGAGCACCCCTAGCTTCTAGAGCTCAATATAGAACCATTGAACCAAAACATACTTGGTTGCAATGTTATTTATCAAAATGACCTTTTGAACTAATCTATAAATTTTTGATAGCTTTATAGACATTTTTGTGTTTATTGGTGTGAAAGAGATAAAAGAGAAACACATCTTTATATATATATCAAATCAAAGCAAATCTTAAAAGAATGACATGATACAATGAGATACGTCCATTGCTATTTATCTCATTTCTCTTAATTTTGATTTTTTTCTTTAAAATGTTGGCTTTGTTAAGAGATGGAATATTGATATTGTTTAGTTTGTCCCACATTGGTAGAAGATGGAAAATTTGGTAATGAAGATGTGTATATAAAGGGTTGATTGATCTGTTGAAAAATGTGAAATGGTGTTTGACAAAATATAGTTAAACCAAACTTTAATGATTAAGTTAAAACTTATATTATTCTTTTTTGGTTTATTTTAAAATGATTTGAACCAAAGTTTAATGATTTTAACATCAATATATAAATTAAATAATTAAACAACCAATATATACATTTGATTGCTTTTGTTTTTTTGGTAAACTAACATCTTTATCTATACAAAAAAACTGCTAAAAACTGGAAACCAAATATCATACATTAATTAAAGCCCAATGCGTCTGTTCCGAAAAAACAAATACAAATTTTGTTCCAATAAAAATTAAATTGTTTGGTTCATTGACATACAAATGGTTCCAAAAACAAAATTTTGGTAGTGTTTGTGGAGGAAACCCGGGTTGCTGAGATTGACTAAGCCTCCTGACCAAAGCTAACATCTCCTCATGCTCCTTCTTCCGGATCTGTTCTCGACGGAGTAAGTCTTCATGCTCTTTCTTTCGGATCTTGTCAATGAGCAAGTCGTTCACATGGGTCTGTAATCTTTGAATCTACAAATACACGAAACGTTAGAATCTTGAATAAGAATTATAAATGAAATAGATAAACATCAAAGCAAAAAAGAGTAGGGATGAGAAAACCGGACCGTTTTCCCAAACCGAACCGGAACCGAACTGGTACCGTACCGGTACCATATATTCAGTAATAAACGTGTTAGAAGTTAATAAATTGAGAGGTTGGGGGGGGGGAGTTTACCACCAAGTGAAGGTTGGAGGGACCAAAATGAAAATAGTTGAAAAAAGGGTTTTTACCACCAAGTGAAGGTTGGCGGCTGATAAAGTTTTGAGAGAGGGAGAGTGTGGTCTAGGAGGGCGAACTTTGGAGAAGAAAGCAAGGGAGCACCATTCTCTGGATTCATCTTGTAGCAATTCCTTGAGGTAAGTTTATCTTTGCCTTTGATTATGTTTGATGTTGGGAGTTTTGTTAGTATCTAAGTTAGTTTTGGATTAGAATATTGGGGATTATCTCGTATATGTTTGGTGAGAACTCCAACCCAGATTTCCTTTTTCTCTCTAAAATGGGATTGGGTTCAATTTGGGTTAGTTGTATATCTTTTGTTGTTAATCTCTGATTTTGGTAAATGAACTAGTTTTAGGATCGATGGCAACATTAAGGGGGTTGATGCCCCAGAAATCCTTAGGTTAGAACGCCGCCAAGCTGCGGCCTGAGGGCGACACCGCGCGTTTAGCGCTGGTGGCCCGGAGTGTGAAGTACCGGGTGACCCCGGGCGAGTAGGTGCCAAGAGATCTAGGTGTGGGGAGCCGGGTGACCCCGGGCGAGTAGGTGTCGGGCGATCCCAGTGTGGGGGAGCTGAGGGACCCCGGGCGACCAAGAGCTGGGCGACCTCGGTAAAAGGGGGGGTCGGGTTTCATCCACCGGGTCTCAACCCCAACCCCGGGTGTCATCGACCGGGTCTCAACCCCAACCCCGGGAGTCATCTACCGGGTCTCACCAATTCCTCAACCCAAGCGGCTATGTAACCGGGTTTGGTAAGCGGGTGTCGAAGCCCAAGCCCCCCAAATCCAAGAGGTTGTTGGGCCGAACTAATCCCTCTTTAGTATGAATTGGACTGTGTATCGTGAACTGTGTATCGTGAAGGGTTTCGTATGACCGAAAGATAAGTTGAGACTTATCAGTCTTTATCGCTTTGTGCAGTAGGGCTTGGGTCCGGTCTTAAAGAGTTAGTGAGGGAACTTTAGCGGTGGACAACAGGTGAGTTTTTCTAACTAAAGATTTTCTATAATTATGTTGATAAAGGCATGTGAAAGATATTTAAGGTATTTCTATTTTTTTATGCATGCTATATACCTGCGAGACCTATTATACGTGAGTTATGTTTTTTTGTTGTCGTCGAATTATATGCATACAATATTATTAGCGTGAGATGGCCAAGTAGGGGGGTGTGTCCCGCCTGTGCTCATACCGGGGGACGTGTCCCGTTAATGCCATTGGGGGGGGGGGGTGTCCTAACTTAAGGCAGTATGAGTCAGACACACTGCCATCTCTGTATGGCAGTAGTGTATGCCGGAAGTGTGTTTGCGAAGTTGATGGTTTATGATTTATAACTGAAATGGGTATGCATTATAAAACTTTCTATGATTTGGCGTGAACTGTTTTTTTGAGGGAACTCACTAGACCATCGGTCTAACCCTCGCTCTTTAAAAATTAAAAACTCTTTCAGGAGATCGTGGAATAGGAGGATCGGGCAAGGGTAAAGAGAAAGTGTGATCTGGAGCCGGTTTAGAAGACTTCCTTTAGTATTAATTTCTTTTGTTCTCAGTTGTGTAATAGGTTGCCTTATCACAAACCTTATGAACTAATTGTAGACATGGGGCCGTTTTTGGCATGGATTTCTATTTGATTGCTTATGTTTAACTGTTAATTCTCTGGGTTGTTACAATTGGTATCAGAGCCATAGTTTAAGGGATCTGGGTGACCGGACGGGCCTAGACTTAAACTAGGAAAGTAGAAACACAACTGAGAAATAGGATGACCATAGGAAGACGAGTGATAGGGTAGTGAGGACTAGCATGTAAGGTAAATTTGGAATTACATCTGGCTAGTGTAATTGTGAATTTACAGGTACATGTGTGTGCTTAACCTTCCTTGTTAATTATAAAACATATGAAGCAACCTATCCATTCATTCCAAAGGAACAACTGAATTTCTACGTGTTTATATGTTATTCGTTGAAAAAGATTTTTTTATAAAACTTATCTTATTAACAAATAAATTTACATTTTATTTAAAGGGAAAATTGCATCAAAATGGAACCAACTTTGAGCTGATTCCTATTTTGGGAAATTAACTTTCAAAACTATCATTTTAGTGTCGCCAAGAAAGTTTTCGTATATTTAAGGGACCTGATTACCTATTAAGCAGTAACTGTTACCTATAAATGATGTGTTATTAAATAAAAAAACAAAATCTTACATGGAGTTTAAAAAATCCACATCACCTTTTGTTAATCAATAAATCCCAATATATCAAGCAATTACTCAAGAATTTAAACATTAAAGATCAAGAACTAGAGAGAGAAAATCTAGAGAGAGAAAGTAGATCTCGTATTCATATGTCTCTGAATTACAAGTATGAGTTGCTCTCTAGAACCGTTGTTACAAGATTACACAAGCTAACCTATATATACTACCTATCTATAACAAAGCCTTAAAGGCTAAGGAAACTAAATACCTTTGACTTAGACAATGTTGACTTTTACAACTTTGACTTTCCTATTAAATCTTGGATACAATATTTACACTTAACAATCTCCCCCTTTATATTCAAGATTTAATAAAATTTTGATACAGATCTTCAGCTCTTGATTCTTCAGCTTTTGTATCTTGAACGATGAACTTTGAGGCTTTAACAGTCTTCAGTCCTTTGGCCTTTTAAGAATCTTGAAAAGTCTTTTTAAACTTTGAAGCTTTGAAAAGTCAACATGCCTTGAATGCGAAACAGAACCTTGAAGCAATTGAAAACATCTTTGAAGAAACTTTGATTAGTTGAAACAACTTGTATCTTCATCACTTTGATCTCTGGATCATCTTTGGAAAAACAAACCTTCTTGAATCCTTGAATTTTCTTTTCAGAATCTTTTCACTTTGAATCAGCGGAAGCATTTTGAATTTCTGTCTTGAACTTCGAACATTGAAATTGAATCTTTATAAAATTCTCCCCCTTTTTGATGATGTGAGCATCAAGATCATCAAAACTTCATCAATTTCAGCTCAGACTTTGATTTCCTCTTTGTGAACCACTAACAATCTCCCCTTTTACAGTTTCCGCACTTTGATTTGAAGAGCCGAATCATGAACTGTATATATTCGAATCTTTTCAAATTCAGACATAATGAGCGTGTAACCCTGATTCAACATATGAAACAGTTAGGAATGCCTGTCAGTAACACAAAGTTACTGTGTACAACGAATGTATAATATAAGGAGTTGGCTTGACGATGACTCCCCAGAACTTCCATTCAATCATTGAAAAACACAAGGTAATTCTATGAATGTTCTGACAGAAAAACATATTTTCTGTGTGCTCGTGCTTGTGTATGAAAGAATTTTAGCACAATAATTGTGTTTCATTAAGGCTCAAATTGTGTAAACTGTTGAGACAACAACAGATAATACACGGACTCAATGTGCATGAAAGAGGTGCGAAGGTGGGGCAACTTTCCTTCTTTTTCAATATCTAAATCTTCCGAGTGAAGATTAGATAGCATATGTGCTCCGTCCCCAATAAAATGAAACATTTCTTTTTCGAGAAAGAAACGAGTGGTTGGTGGGGTAATAGCAAGAGTTGGCATGGGCTCACTGCCTATTTCAATGATGGTCACCAAAGAATGTAAACCAATCAGTAGATGTGGCTGCCCGACTCAGAAAGAAGTTGGTGCAGAGTTATGATATTCTTTTAACTCTGATCTCACACCCTCTTTCTTTTTAACATTTAGCTCACTTCTAACCAAACTCTCATTTCCATTTTTTCACTCAGCACAATGAGAATAACTCAATCGGATGAGTTATCTCCCCCACTCTTTGATTTTAACCCCTCACTCCTCAATCACTCAAGGATAACTTCCTGGGTAGGAAACACAGGTTGCGTGAATCCATGGAAGTTCTGTTTAAGCTCACACACGAATCCCATGATATTTCCTAAGAAGCATGGTTTCTCAACAATTTAACTGAAACAGTTAAGCTCAAAAAGATAACAATGTCAGAATGTATGCTCATTTAAAAATATGAATGAAATTTGAGCAATTGAATTTTGAAGATTTCTCAAAACAAGGATATTGAATGAATGAAATAAAGTCAAGAGAATTTTTTTGAGAATCTGACAATGAATCAATCAGATCAAATCAAAAGGTTAGGGTATCAAAGAATTGGAAAATTTGTTTATATGAACGAATATAAACAATTTATCAATGAAAGTACAAATATGAAAAAGATGAATGATGCTCAACAACTTTGAAAGCAAACGGGGGTATTACCATCGAAAAATTGGTTCTTTTAGAGACATGGCAATAACAAATTCAAATAAAATACTGAACCGATGTGTGTGAATACTTTACAGTATATGGAAAAGACAATACATGAGTATTGATCTTTGGAAACACACGTTCAGTTAAACATTAAGCTCAAAATTTGAAGAACATTTAAAAGCTTACTTCTGAATTCATGAAATCTTTTGAGAATAGAGAAGTGGTTTGAACATTTCAGAAACTGTTTTTCATGCTTGAAAGTTGTTCTTCTTTCAAACAATCTGAGATCTAGGATCAGAAGATATTTACCTTTAAGCTCCCCCTCAAATCATGATATAATGATTTATGTCTTTTGAGCTCCCCCTGGATATTAGCATAATATTCTTCTTTGATCGTTGAAAAACGGGTCCTGATCTGTCATGTGATCAGAAACCACTTTATTCAGAACATTTATTAAAAGAAAAATAAAAGAAAGCAGTAAAACGGTTTATAGTATGAGTTCTGATCTGAATTAATCAGAAGTCATCACCTTTACTCCCCCTTAAATTAAGCATCTGAGATATATTAGTTAAAATAGGATAGAGATCAGACACTCCCTTTAGAATTGTAGACCATCATATCAGAAAAATCTATCAATGAAACAGTATAGGATAAAGATCAGATCAATTCTTTTGGGATGTAGACCATCATATCCATCGGATGCAAAAACAGGAGTAAGGTCTTTTGATCGCTGAGGTCCGAGTCCTAAACTGTTGTGTTTAGAAGTCAAACTCCTTTGAAGTACGGGTCCTAAGCTGTGTACTTAGAAGCCATTGTCTTGACATTGAGGTACAGGTTTTGAACTGTTGTGCTCAAAAGCCATAGTCTTTCTTACTCCCCCTTGACGTGTGGTGCCTGCAACACATAATCAATTTTCTTCTTTGGTACCCACTGGTATTTGGGTCCATAAATGTTAGTTGCAGTTCGTGTGGGGGTTATGGAATAAGAACCATACCAGAAATGATCACTGGTCTTGTGGATATGATCATGTGTACAGCAGTAAGAACAATAAAATTTATTACCTAAAAACCTGAATAATTGATCTCTTGAGTATATAAGGTCAAGTTTACCTTTATGCTCTTTGTTCTTCTTTGCTTTGTGTGTATGTACACATGATGTCTTCTCTTTCAGCTCATTTGACATCTCATCTTTAGCTGGTTTCTTCTGCCAGACCAGTTTCTCTTTCTTGTAACTACTTCTCCTCGGATATGTACCTGAACCATCTAGATATCGATCATAGAAAATGTTAGATCTACGAATCTGATCAAAAGATTTAACTGACCTTTGTGAAGAGGCAGATTTCTGAGTTGAACTTAAAACAGATTTTTCAAGCTCTTTGATCTTTGAAGCAAAGATGTCTCTTTCTTTCACAAGCAGGTCAATCTTTGTCTTGTATTCAGACTTCGTTTTCTGCTCTTTCAGCGCAGTAGCAGATAGTTCAGATAACTTTGAAGTCAGCCTTTTGATTTCAGTTTCAAAGATTGAACGCTCTTTTTCAAATCCTTTTTCTGACTCATTTCTCTGCCCAGATAATTCTTTAAAGAATTCTACATTCTTCTGTTTTATGGGCTTCTTTTCTTTATCAAACTTCTCTCTTTCCAAAATCAACACTTTCTCAAAATCAGACACTCGTTGAGAAAGTTTTAAGCATTTAAGCTCCACTGACTTCTTTTCTTCAAAACATTTTCTTGAGAAGTCTGAGAACTTCTTTGAAAAACTTTTCTTTTCAGAATCAAAATCAGCTTTATTTTTAGCAAGTTGTTGTTCCAAATCAGATATATTCTTTCTAAGCTCAACATTCTCAGATTCCAATTTCTTAACTTTCTGCTCATTGCTCTCAACAGAGACTGTCTGCTGAATTATAGCTTTCAATTCAGAAATCTTTCCTTTTAGCTCAGACACAACCGTTGGCCCTAACATCGTCCATTCAAGATAGTCCCATATCTCCTTTCCTGTTGACTTGTATAAATCTTTTCCTGTCAACTGATACGTTTTTATGTGACCATTAATCTCATGACGAATACTATTCAACAGAAAAGTTCGAGCCATATTATCAGCATTCTTTCTTTTCTCCGAATCCTTAGTACAATCTTTTGTTGGAGTACGAGATTTAATCTCTCCTTCAGTCAATGACAGTCTAATATAGCAACTCAGCTCATGTGTATCTACAAATTTGAAAAAATCAATTTTCCACTGCTCGTATCTTCCTCTGAGTAAAATTGGAGAACTTATCCTGTTTAAAAAAGAGTTTGACAAAATTATCGTGAGTTGAAATGAATTCAAAAACAAAATACGAACAATCTAAAATTTTCTCTCTCTCAGAAAACTTTGAATGAGAAACAGCTTGATAAAAAAAAATGATTGTTCCAAACTATATATCAGAAAATCAAAAATCAGATAGAATTGAAATATTGCACAAAAAGAACTTTTGTCCCCCTCCGCAGACTTAGCACGGGGGTCCCGCTACCTGGTTAGCGGGTGGGGTCAAGGGGCAACGCCCTTGCGGGGTCGAGGGGCAACACCCCTAGAGAAAAAATTTTCACACTTAAAAGACATATTACAATTTTGAAAAAATTGACTAAGTATGAAAAGACACTGTTTGCGCTAAGGAAAGTTCTCCGGATAAGCGTGTTGCGCAAAGTAAGGTTTTCGTAGGAGCCTTGATGCGCAAATTGAACTTTGCGTGTTAGCCTTGATGCGCAATGTGAGATTTGTGTACGCCGAAGGATGCGCAAATGTGAGCTTTGCGTACACCGAAGGATGCGCAAATGTGAGCTTTGCGTACACAACGTGATACGCAAAGTAGGTTTGCGTAATGGGCTTGATGCGCAAGATGAGCTTTGCGCAATGGTCTTGAAGCGCAAGATGAGGTTTGCGTAATAGGCTGGTTGCGCAAACTGAGCTTTGCGTAACATCCTTGAAACGCAAATGAAACTTGAAGCCTAAAAACCGAAAATCTTGCGCAAACCGTATGAATCTTGCGCAAATGACTATGAATCTTGCGCAAAGTGTATGAACTTGCGTAAACCGAGTTCTTTGGCTGAATCTTTCTCAAATCGAATCAAACCTGCAAATTTGATCTCGAGAATATATCAGAAACATCGAAAAACACATCGAAACACAAATTTGCTATCAAATTCAGATTAAAATCAACAAATTGAACAATTTCATTCAAGAACAGAGGTCAAACAAGTTTTCTAGAAAACTTCAAAAAATCAAGAATTGACAATGAATTTGAACGAATTACAGAATAGAATCAAAACAAGAATGAATCACCATCATAAATCGAACTCAATGATTCCATTTCCTTGCACTAAAAATGATTTTACCAACAAAAATCAGATTGAACAGTGAAGAACTCGTTTTCTTGAAAAACTTTCGAAAAATTCAAAATTTCGATCCAAAACACACAGATTTCAATTCAAATCATGATAAAATCATTCCTGAAAAGTTTGGTTCAGCTCTGATACCAATTGTTAATCAATAAATCCCAATATATCAAGCAATTACTCAAGAATTTAGACATTAAAGATCAAGAACTAGAGAGAGAAAGTCTAGAGAGAGAAAGTAGATCTCGTATTCATATGTCTCTGAATTACAAGTATGAGTTGCTCTCTAGAACCGTTGTTACAAGATTACACAAGCTAACCTATATATACTACCTATCTATAACAAAGCCTTAAAGGCTAAGGAAACTAAACACCTTTGACTTAGACAATGTTGACTTTTACAACTTTGACTTTCCTATTAAATCTTGGATACAATATTTAGACTTAACACCTTTGTTTTTAGTAAATTATGTTCCAAGTCACTTGTTCTCCACATCACTTCAGATTAAAGTTATATTTAAAAGTAAAAAAAAAAAAACCTAACCTAACCTAATCCCTATCTCGTCCCTCTTTCCTAACAGGGATGAAGTTCATTTGATTCAACCATCTCAGAGCCTATTCAAATTAAAAATTCCACCCCATTCAAAGTTTCTCCCGTTGATTTCTTCTTTTAAAATATTAAACCCATGGCTCTCAAAATATTTTCTCACAGTGAGTGGAGGATAAGAATATGTAAAACAGAACGGATGATAAGGATTATTAGGGTTTTGGACAGTGATTTTTTGGTTTGGTGTGATTGGTGATGACGAAGAAGAACACGAGATAACAAGGAAGCCATAATACATTCTAAAGCATAACAGGAAAGCTCGATTCCTTCTCAACCCATCGATTTCACCAATGAAATCCAAAACAGTTCGAGACTTCTCCTGGTTTTTTTTCTGCATCTGTTTGTTTCAAGGCAAAAGGATGTATGTTTTTTTTGGCATCTGCACAAGATTTAAGCTTTAATCAGTGTTTTGATTTTAGGGTTCTAGGTTTCATTTAGTTCTATATTACAAATTTTTGAATAAATTTATACAAATTTCCTTTTTATTTTCTTGAGGCATTGGATTTGTGTTAAATTTAGGGTTTTGATTATACTATGAGATTTAGGGTTATTGATGTTCTTATGTTTTTATTTATGTTGAGGCTAATATACAAGATTTGTTTTTGATGAAATGGTTTTTATTTTAATTTTTAAGATAACAGGTTTAAGTGTAAAAATACAATTTTATTTTAGTGATATGGAATTTTACGGATTAAAAAAACTGTGATATGTTATTGTTATTGGTGTCATATCATTTTTTCATATTTAATTTTTAATTTTAAATGTGGCATGGAATCTTAGTTGGCATTTACTTGTAGTATATCATAATTATCAGGTAACTCAGATCCTTAAATATATGAAAACTTTGTTGGAGACACTAAAATGATAGTTTTAAAAATTAGTTCCCTAAAATAGGAATCAACTCAAAGTTGGTTCCATTTTGATGCAATTTTCCCTTATTAAAAATACAAAAATTCATGATTTTCAATTCCTTATAAATAGAGATCAATTTTGACATATTTTCGTCACCAATCTTTCTCTTCATTTATACTCTCAATACCTTGAAATTTCACAACTTTTGATCTCTTCACTTCCATCTATCAAAAACTACCTCCCCCCCCCCTCACCCCCAAAAAAAAAAAATCAAACTCTCAATATCCTATTAATTCCCAAGAATAAGAAAACTCTCAATTTTTTCCTTATGTTAATCACGTTATATCACTGAAAATCTCCAAACCTCGCAAAAAGGGCCCAATAATCGATATATCATAAACTACAGAAAATATGGCTCTCATGTCATCTTGGATCTTCAATTGCGAAGATAAAAAAAACAAAAGAGAACATCGTTTATGAGCACAAGTGAGAGAATTCTATGATGCAACTCCAATAGAAGACACATAACTCAATATTAGAAAAATATCAAATGAAAGGTCGTTCGAAACAATTTAATGAAAGTATAAACAACTGGATTAATGTGTACGGAGAAGCATATTGTTTAAAAAAGAGTTGAATGAGTATGAAAGATGTTAAGAAAGAAGCTCATGCAAGTTTAATGACTCCATCAACAAAGTTATGCATAAACATATTAAGTAGGAATGACATTTATATAGTGATATAACATGTTCTCATCCGGAATATGAAGTGGGTAAGGATGAAAGTGGTGGCAACACCAAAAGAGCAATAAATAGAAAAGAATGGGATTATTTTGTCTACACCAACCAAAAATCGTCAAATTTTGGTGGTTCAACAATTTACCTACCTACAAGTAGAGATGTGCCTAAAAATAAAAAAAGGCATCACAATCTTTGTTAGATCACAGATTTGTTGGATTCAAGATCATAGAGATTGAAGATCAAAATACAACAAGTCAAAGCTCGAAAGTCAATTCTCAGTAAAAGTCAAAGTCATTTTGTAATAAAAGTCAAAGTCAATGTATTGTGTTTTTGTTTCTTTGTATTTGGTAAAGGGTATAAATACCTTGAGGTCTTTGTAATCAGAAAGTAAGTCATTAAGAAGAGTGAGCAGATTAGAGAAGAGCATGATTAGAATATCTTTCTAGAGAGAGAGAGAGTGAATGTAGTGAGAGAAAGATGTTAGATTTGTAATCTTTGAGATTTGATCAATGACATATGACTACGATTCATGATATTGTTTGTATGTTTACAATTAGAACTTGATAAGAATTTGGGAATAACAATTGGTATCAGAGCAGATCCAATTGAAATCAAAATTCAAGAAAATGAGTTCGTCTCTGTGTTCTTCGAGTTCAGATCAATTTTTGAGATTTAGTGCTAATTTTGAATTGTAATTGATCAGTGTTTGTGCGAAAAGTGTTTTAGATTGAGTCTGTGTAGTTTAATTTCCGTTTTGCACTGTATTCAATCTTGAATTGTGGATTTTGTCAAGTTTAAAGTTCACGAGTTCAAAGCACTGTATCATAGATCGATTTGTACTTTGAGTGTTTGTTATTGAAATTCAGTGCTAGATTTTGGTTCTAGATGTGTTTGTGATCTAATTGTCAAAATTTGAGATCAAGATTCGATGTCTAGATAGGTTTTTGGGTGAATCAGATCGATTTTTCTTCAAAAGTTGAAGAACTCGCAACCAGATCTGAAGAACTCGCTAGAAGAACTCGCAGAGGCTCAAGAATTCGCAGAAGTCTCAAAGAATTCGCAGATGTATTAGAATTCGCAGTGGATCATTTTTGAAAAATTTCTAAGGACAGAAGATGTCTGATATGCGAATTGCACAGATTTCGCAGACCAGTGTGTCTTGAGAATTTCATAGGATTCGCAAGTGTGTTTTTCAAATTCTTTAAGTATAGAATTCGCAGAAGGGTTTCTTGCGAATTCCACAGAATTCGTATCTATGAGACTTGCGAAAAGAACAGAATTCGCAAGTGAGTGTGTTACGAATTCCTCAGAATTCGTATCTTTCATCTTACGAATTCTTGTGTTTTGCGAATTCCACAGAATTCGTATCTGTGGGACCCCCGTGCTAAGTTTGCGTAGGGGAACATATTTTTTTTGTGTGATCAGAATTTCTGAATTGCTATTTCAAGTTTTTTCTGATTTACTTGATTTCATTTGGATTAACGATCATTTTTGTCAAGTTCTTTTTGTAACAGAATGACTTCTAGTGAAGCTCCTGCAATCAGTACGGATGAGATTCCACCAGTACTTTTCAGAGGAGAGTACGATCAATGGAAAAACCAGTTCCTATATTTCATTGATCGACATGAATTAGGGGATCATATCAGAATATCTCTTAGAGAAGGAAACATGAAATTCCAACATGGACTCATACTACTTATGATGGTTGGGAAAGAAAGAGTCAAGAGATTCAAGTACATCCTGACAGT
This sequence comes from Arctium minus, assembly GCA_954870635.1. Lineage (NCBI taxonomy): Eukaryota > Viridiplantae > Streptophyta > Magnoliopsida > Asterales > Asteraceae > Arctium > Arctium minus. The sequence goes on along the minus strand of OX941080.1, from coordinate 75,993,907 downwards.
TACACAGATGAGCAGAAAAAGAGATGACGCTGACAGATTAGCCAGATCTTTTTTATTGAAAGGAATTTCAGAGGAGATTTCAAAAGAGATTTTTATCAAATTAGAACGCAAGAAGGCTACAGGAAAGCTGTTATGGGAACATCTTGAGAAGATTATGATTGGACCAAAGATGTCATCAAGAGTTAAGTTTTTGGAAATTGAGAACTCTGAGCTAAAAGGAAAGATTTCTGATTTGGAAGTTAAAATCCAGAAACAAGATTCTGTTGAGAACAATGAGAAGAAAGTTAAGGATTTGGAGAATGCAAATGATGATCTGTATAAGAAGATTTCTGATCTGGAAGATACTAATGCTAAGCTTCAGAAGAATATATCTGATTTGAAGCAAAAGTTTGTCAAAGACAAATATGTTTTTGAAAAGAACAGATCAGATTTTGAGATTGAAAAGAAATCATTTGCAAAGAAATTCTCGGATTTTTCAAGAAAATGTGCTGACGAGAAGAAAACAGTTGAGCTTAAATGTATAAAGCTTTCTCAACAAGTAAGTGACTTTGAGAAAGTAATCATTCTGGAAAGGGAAAAGTTTGTCAAAGAGAAGAAGGCAATTGAATAGAAGAACGTTGGATTCTTTATGGAAATATTTGGCCAAAGAAAGGATGCTGAGAAGGGTTTTGAAGGAGAAAGAAATATGTTTGAAGCAGAGATAAAGAAGCTTACTGACACGCTATCTGAACTATCTGAGAGTGTACTGAAAGAGAAGAAAACGAAATCTGAATTCGAGACGAAGATTGACCTTCTCATCAAAGAAAAAGACAACTTTGCTTCAATGATTAAAGAGCTTGAAAAGATTGTTTCAAAGGTGGTGGTGACTGAGCACACGACTCCAGAGTCACAAATCCACACACCTAGAGATGATCCAGCTGATTCTGAATGTTCAATCAAGACAGCGACAAGCTCACATCATAAGACCGTGTCTTCAAAGAGGTCAGTTAAATCTTCTAATCAGATTCGTAGTACTAATCTTTTCTATGATAGAAATATAGATGGTTCAGGTACACATCGAAGAAGAAGGAGATATAAAGAAGAAGAACTGGTCTGGAAGAAGAAACCAGCTGAAGATGAGAAGAAAGATGAGCTGAAAGGAAAGAAGTCATGTGTACATACACATAAAGCCAAGAAGAACAATGCACGTAAAGGTAAACCTGATCATGTCTACTCGAGAGATCAGTTAATCAGGTTGTCAAGTAAGAAATCTTATTGTTCTTATTGTTGTACACATGATCATGTTCACAAAACGAGTGATCATTACTGGTATGGTTCTTACTCAGTTACTCCCATTTGAACTGCAACTAATACATATGGACCCAAATACCAGTGGGTACCAAAACTGAAAGATGAATCTGTGTTACATGCACCTACAATCAAGGGGGAGTAAGAGAACTAAGGCTTCTGAATAAGTCAGTTCAGGACTCGTATTTCAAAGGAGTTTGACTTCTAAACGCAACAGTTTAGGACTCGCTCTTCAATGATAAAAAGTAATGATACTCCCGAGCTGATAAGAGGATGTACTCAAATACTCAGAAGAAGAAATCAACCTTCAAAGGGGAGTATATATAATTTTTTTTTCTGGAAATATGTATTCGGAAGATATGATGAACTACGCTTCTAGGGAAGTTGTAGATCTCTATCATGTGCCTTTTCCTGATAAATTTCAGATGCATATTTTCAGGGGGAGTAAAGAATTATGATTTCTGATTAATTCAGATCAGAACTCGTTCATTCGTTGTTTTACTGCTTTATGTATTTTATTTTTCAATAAAATTTGTGAATAAAGTTGATTTGACATGACTTTGAGACTTGTGCAGAATGAGAAAAGCTAACAAGATCATATCTTTATGACTTCAGCTGACTTCATGAAATTTAAGACTGCATAGAAAGGTTAATTTCTTATCTTAATCTCATATATGGTTGAACTAAGGACAACTTTCAATCATAGAAAACATGTTCTTAAATGTTTAAACCACTTCCCGATTCTTAAATAGATTTCATGAATTGGAAGTGTGATTTTAAATGTTTTCATTTTATTTGTGCTTCAACGCTTAACAAACCATGTGTTTCCAAAGATAAATACTTGCGTATTGTCTTTTCTATATACTTTCAAGTATTCACACACACCGGTTTGATTTTTTTGTTTAAAATGTTCTTACCATGTCTCAAATTTTGAAACATATTTTTCGATGGTAAGACACCCCGCTTGAATTGCAAAACATTTTGAGCGTTATTTCATTTCGAAACATTCATTTCAAGACTTGTCTATATCTTGGTTCGTATAGACATATATTTGTTATTCTTGACCATAAGATTTCATTGCTATATCATTTGATTCTGATCATTTTCATACAATGTCAGATTTTCAAACAAGTTTCTTGCATTCATGTTCATTCTTTCAATTTACTTGTTTGAAATATCTTCAATGTTTAAAATGCTCATATCTTCATGATTCTATTCTGAGCATACATAAATTTGATATTTGTATTTGAGCTTTAACTTTTCAAGTTAAACCATTTTGAGCAAAATTGCTTCATAAGTACATATGGGTTCTTTGTGCTAGGACTTAAATAAACTTCTATGGATTCACGTTAACCAGTGTTTCCTACCCAAGAATTTAATCCATAGTGATTGAGTGTGAGGAGTCAAAAAGAAATGAGTGTGGGATGTGTGTTGAGATAAAATGGAAAAGAGAGTTTGGTTAGATGTGAGCTTAATGATTAAAAGAAAGAGGGTGAGAGAACAGAGTAAAAGAATATCAAACTCTGCACCAACTACTTTCTGAGCCGGGCAGCCACATTACTAATGTTTCATAATTCTTGGTGAACATTATTGAAACATGCAACTAGCCCATGCCAACTCTTGACAAAAACCCCACCAGCCACTCATTTTCTTCTTAAAAAGAAAATGTTTCATATTTTTCTGGGGACGCAACATATTATCTATCTAATTTTCATTTGGAAAATCTGGATATTGAAAAAGAAGGAAGTTTGCCCCACCTTCGCACTTCAATCATGCACATTGAGTCTGTGTTTATCTATTGTTGTCTCAGTGGTTTACACAATGTTGAGCCTTATAAAAGCAATAATCAAGTGCTTAATTCTTTCAACACTTGCACGAACACACAAGGAATTTGTTTTCTTGTCATAACATTCATAGAAATTTCCTTTGTGGTGTTTCGATGATTGGATGGAAGCCCTGGGGGAGTGAACATAACAAAAGCTCCTTTCCAATGTGTATTTGTTACACACAGTGACTTAGTGTTACTGACAGGTATTTTAACTGATTCATTTGTTGATTCAGGTGTTACACGAATATTTTGTCTGTATTTGTAAAGATCTAGATGAATACTTTGTTCGAATTGGCAACGAATCAGAGGCTCTTGAAAGATCAGTGGTCAGTTCAGATTATAAAAGACATTTCTTGGTGATAGTTTTGATGATATCGATGCTCTAATCATCAAAAAGGGGGAGAAGAGTTCAAGAAATGTTTGATTCAGCAATGTTAAAGATGGGAGAAGATGATAAAGTAATGATTGTGAAAGAAAGGTTGTTGAATGAGTTCAAAGATTTAAGAATGGTTGAAGATAATTTGCTAAAGCAATCAGAGCTGTGTGTCTGAAAGAGGTTTGTTTTATAACCTTGGGAGAGAATGATGTTAATATTCTTGAAGATCAGATTTTGAGGAAGATTGTTGAATGTTTTTGAAGTTACAGAGTTTATCAGTGAAGGGGAGAATGTAAACTTTTCATATTAATAGGGGGAGCATGTTAATTGCTTGAGAAGATCTTTTTACTACAAAGGGGGAAAAGATTCAAAATGAAGCTTAAAGAGAGAAGATTGAATTGCAATATTTTTTAGAAATGATCTTGATCCAAAGGGGGAGAATGTTAGAGCACAGATTTGTTGGATTCAAGATCATAGAGATTGAAGATCAAAATACAAGTCAAAGTTGGAAAGTCAATTCTCAGTAAAAGTCAAAGTCAATGTATTGTGTTTTTGTTTCTTTGTATTTGGTAAAGGGTATATGTTAATCCAAGATCGATCTAAATCTATAGAGAGAGAAAGTAGAGAGAGAAAATGTATGATCCAAAGTATGTATTAGAATCAGAATGTAGCGCAGAGTTGTGAACAAGGCAAGACCAAAAGGGCCTTAAATATCCTTGGCCAAAACAAATATAAAAGGAAAGCTAAACTACAGTAAAGGCCACAAGGGATAAATACATTGATTACTACAAAATCAGACTTAACAATCTCCCCCTTAGTAATCAATGGCACTCAGGTCTTCTTTGATGTCTGTTCAACCCGATCAGGACCTCTAAGCGTCTTAAAGAAGCACGGAAATTCAATCATTCTTCCAATCTCTGTTGCCTTTGCTGTCTAGACAAAGAAGGACCTGTTTGTAACACTCTTGGAGGTATACTCACATTAGGTTAAGAAACAAGAACCTCAACTTGTGCTCTTGACGAGTCACCTCTTTCAAATGTACTAGATGGAGCTGCGATGGTCGGAGCTAAGACAACAAAAAGCTTGATGTGACTGAAGGAATGACTTCTTGAGATTTAGAATTCACTAAATCATGATCATCAGAATCAGATATAACAATTATATCATCTTGGTCTTCTTCTTTGATTTTCCAGAACTTCTCATACTTTGCATCATCATCATCCTCAGATTCTTTAGCTGCAGATTCAGATTCTTTCCTTTAACTTTCTTGAACAGATAAACTTTCAACTCTTTGTCTCTTTGACATCTCCCCCTCATGACATTGATGATCCGGATCATCTTGGCATGTCTTCGTTTAAGAGATGGGCAGCTTCAGATCTGAACCAACACACGATGATGAACAATTCAAGATATGAGTGCTCACACACTGTTATGTTTTGCGCTATAAGTGGGTGGCGAAAAAATAGTTTTGCGCTACGTACAGGTGGTGCAAAGTAAACTTTGCATTACTTGTGAGTGGCGCAAAATTATGTTTGTGCTATCCACTTGTGACGCAAACTTGTACTTAAAAAAAATTCATTGTTCAACTATTAGGCTCTTTTACTCCCCCTACACAAATGCACTGGGTATAACAAATCAATTTAGCATCTGTATAGAAAATACTTACCTGATCAACCTCTGATCTGAACTTTAATCACTCTATTAGAAACATACATGTTCACTTTATTCACTCCCCCTCGAAATTAGATGTTATCAGTTTTACATTCAGATTTTCTCCCCCTCGAAATATGCACATACCAATTTTCAAAGATATGGGAACACAAGCATAGAAACATCAATGTATAAAGAAAAATATACTGAATATAGATTTTGAAACAACTAAATATATAAAATTTTAAGCATTATACAAATTAAATTCTACTCAGGAAAATATCACAGATTAATCAATCAGTTGAAATCAAGTGTGTGTTTTTGGATACAGATACAAGTTTCATTGCATACCAAGTTAATACATGTTCAGTTTCAACAACTTTCATCAATCTATTCAGTGTGCTAGCATGCGAACTTTGATTAGCTTCAAGTAAATGTAATTCTAAAAATATAATAGAGAACTTTGCCTTTACTCACACTAAGCTGTCAAGAATTAAGACTTTCACAAATTTATAAGTTTATCGCAACTTAAAAATATCACCAAGTATCATGAGATGTGTGCTCATTGGCATCTTTCTATAATATGTGCACATTGGCATCTTCACATGATTGTGCTCTTTGGCATCTTTTAAATTTGTGCACATTGGCATCTTTTGATCAAGAAGTTTTGTAAGTGTTAAGTCTGATTTTATAGTAATAATTGTATATATAGGCTTGGTCAATTACTGTGTCTAATGTCAAATATTGTGTTGTATTGACCAAGGGTATTTAAGTCCCTTTGGTCTTGTTTTCTTGTAAGAATTCACGCACACATATTGAATATACTGTTCTTTACGCTTTGAATGCTTTCTCTCTCTACTTTCTCTCTCTATGATTCATTGATCTTGGACTCACAATTGGTATCAGAGCCATCTGAATCTTGAGAGGATTGAGAGATTGTTTTTTCGATACTGAATTTGTGGATTAAATCTCGTTTTTGAATTTTTAATCAAATTCGGCTTTGTTTTTGAACAAATTTCTTTGAAAATTGGTTTATTGGATCCGTTTTTACATGCTAAACATTTTTGTTTCACATCAAATTTCAAGAAAAACAAGTTTTGATTGTCAATTTTGAGATTTTTGAAGTGTCTGAAAATTCGGTTTAGACGTATTGTTTCATTATCGAAAGTTTGATTTTGTGGTTTTTAATCGATTTTGTTATTTAAAAAGTGTTAGAAACTTGTTTTAGATCGTTTCTATGTGATTTAGTTGTATTAATTTCTTGGATATAATCGATTGTTGGTGATTTTTGTGTTTTTCAACAGGTTTGCGCTAGAACTCAACTTTGCGCAAGTTCATCAGGGACTTTGCGCAAGTTCATCCTTTGCATCTGCGTCTTCAGGGTGTTTTCTCGAGAAGTTGTACTTTTCACTTTGTGTTCATTACGCAAAGTTAAGTTTGCGTATCCTTCTATTAGCGAGAAGTAAACTTTGTGTTTCACTCAGCTCACGCAAAACTAACTTTGCGTATCCCGTGTGTCACGCAAAGCAAGGTTTGCGTCTACAACAACTTATGAGAAGTTTGGTTTGCGTTTCCTTCACATAACGCAATGCTACTTTGCGCCTCAGCCTGTTCACGCAAAGCATCGTTTGCGTTTCATACTGCTTACGAAAAGCTCAAGTTTGCGCAAGTCTCAGACTTAGAATATTTCTGATTTTCTGAAATATGGATTCTGCGAAGTTTACCTTTCAAGCTAAGTTCTAGACAAGCGATCTGATGATGTCCTTGGGATCTGAAACTCGTCCTCCAGTTCTTGTCGATGAAAACGAATTCACTCAATGGCAAGATCGATTTCTGAACTTCATCGAGCGTCAAGCTAATGGAGAGAACATGATGAAGTCTCTAACTGAAGGACCTTTCGTAAAGCCTAATAAAGAGACTCCTCCAACATCTGAAGAGGCTTCACGAATGAAAGCTGATCGAGAGCTGAAAGATAATCTGATGCTAGCTTTACCAAACTTTGTCTACAACCGGGTTGATCATTGCAAGGATTATCCAAATCTGTTGTGGGCACAATTGGAAAAGATCATGCTTGGTTCTTCTGTCGCAACTCAGCTCCGACATACTCGATTCATGAACAACTTTGAGGAGTTCAAGGCCAAAGAAAGTGAGTCTATAAAGAGTGTTTTCGACAGATTCTGTGCAGTGCTGAATGATCTGCGAAAGATAAATGTAAACAAGACAGAACTTGAGACGAATCTGAAATTTCTTAATGCTCTTCAGCCTGAATGGAACAAATCATGTCACAGACTGAGGAACGATGTTCGGATTTCCACAATGCAGATTCAGGAACTATACGAGATTCTTATGACTGATGAGAGCTTGGTGCTAGAGAAGAAGGCCAAACTGGAGAAAAAGAACAAGAAGTCAGTAGACCCGGTTGCACTCCTCACGAGCCAACTGGCTGAACAAGCGTTGTCTGATAACGCTTACAATGGGTCAACTGATGATGATGGTGAGGCTCTGCAGAAAGTGATGATCCTTCTCTCTCAACATTACCAGAAAAAGTTCCAACCTAGAACTGTTTCCAACTCTTCTCGCTTCACTTCTGTGTCTAGAGCCAAAGTACCCGAGCCAAAGACTGCTTCTTGCTACAACTGTGGAAAGTCGGGGCACATTTCAAAGGAGTGTCGAGCAAAGAAGGTTAGGGACTCAACTTACTACCGGAAGAAGCTGGAACTGGCTGAAAAGAGAGAGAATGGAATAGCTTTGCTAGCCGAAGAGGAATTCTGGCTGGATCATTCCGACGATGAAGCTACAAATGTTGAGATCGCTCAGATGTGCTTGGTCGGAGATGATCAGTCAGACGATTCTGAATGTGATGAAGATGAGGTATATTCAGAGTTTGATCATAATTTCATTATCTCTCAGATAAATATCATAATTACTGCTTTGTCTGATTTGCGTTCTAAGCTTTTATCTGAAAAGAATTTAAATTTTGAAAAGTCAGATTTGATTGACAAACTGAAAATTTCTTTGAAAGATGAAAAATTTATTTTGGTAAATACAAAAGACATCTTTCAAAAGAAATTTGATGATTTGGAAAATTCAAATAAAACTTATCTTGAGTCTTTGACTGCTATGACTTCTTTAAAAGATGCATTTTCAGATAAAATAAATAAGTTAGAAGAAAAGCTTTATCGAAGGAACCAATCTGAACAAACAATTTTTATGAATAAACCGAGGAGTGAAGAAGCTTTAAAACAAAGGTGGGGACTTGGTTTTGACAATCCTCATTGTTTAAACAAAGTGATAAACGAAGTTCCTACTTTATATAAATATGATTATCTAACTCTTGCACACTATGCTCCTCAATTCAAATTTCATTGGACTAGTGAAAAGCAAGTGTTAGAACTGGAAAATGAGAAAATGATGAATAACAAGAAAAATGAAATTCCTTTTGTTTATACAAGCGAAAATGCAAAATATTTTCTTGAAAAATCAAGGAGAGGAAGAAGAATTTTAAATGATATATCTCCTGTCAAATCTTCAATATATGATGATTTTATTGATCCTTATGCTTCTAATTCTGATAAGAAAAATATTTCTCCAATCATTTATGATTCTAAGAAATATACTCCTCCATTAGTATTAGAGAGCACAATCATTGATCTTGAAGATAAGATAGAAGATCAAAATATTTTAAAAGAAATTGAATCTGATATTATTCTTTCTTTCATGACTTCTAGTCTTGAAGAAAATTTATTTTCTCAAAAACAAGATTCAGTTTCTATTTCTGACCTTTCTTCTGATTCTAAGGAAAATAAAAAGGAAGTTTCAAATTTTAAAATCTTTTCTCAAAGTTCTTCAAACTCCGAAGTAAATTCAGATTTATTAGTTGATCAGATTGGTTGCTTGGATAAAATTATTTCTTCGGATTTAAATATTTCGTCTAAAATTCTTTATGATTCTTTTACACTCAATGATCAATGTTGGGAAATTCAGAAATGCTCAAGTATGGTTAATGTTGCTTCAACATAACTACTACTGCCAGTTGAAGTTAATGTTGCTGATACAACTTAATGCTGCTCATTAAGGATTACTACTGCTAGTAGATTTTACTACTGCTAGTAGTTAGTACTGCTGGAGTTAGTACTGCTAGAACAAAGTTAATACTGCTGAGCATGGTTAGTACTGCTGAACTTAATACTGCTCAGAGTATTAATGCTGCTTATAAGATGAAGATTCGTATGGCATGGATGACAACTGGATTGAAGATATCTATGGAAGCTTAGAGATAATGATGGAAGATTATACTGAAAATCTTTTATTATTTTGTAATTATCTTTTCATTCAATATATGTATAAAATAGTTTGTTTTTCTTTAAAAGTAACAATTCATTCTAAGTTTTTAGTTTTTGATAGAGAGAATCAACCTCAAGGTTAGATCCCTAATTCTAGAGAAGTAGAATTCGTATTGGTGAGTCTGTTCATCAATATTGAGGTTGTTTGTAAAAGCTTGTGACTTTCAATCATTCAATAAAGTTTGCAAGTTGTTCATCAGATTTATTGTTTGTTTACTGTTTCATTGAATATCAAAATGTTATTCCGCAAACTTCTTTGATATTATTTTCTGAGAGTGTGTTCTTGTTAAGAATTAAGATCCTGACAAGTGGTATCAGATCCTGTAATCTCAGAAATCTTATTCATCATGGAAAACGCAGTTGAATGAAACAGTACCTTGGTCTCAAAGGTTCCAATGCTCAGACCCAATGAATTCGACATGTGGAAGATAAGAATCAAGCAATACATACTCCTCACTGATTATTCTATGTGGGACATCATTGAGAATGGCCCATCTGAAGCAGGAAAGATTGGTGCTGATGGAAAGAGGACACCACCAAAAACTGATGTAGAAAGAAAGACTAGACAGACAGAGATGAAAGCCTTGAGCACTTTGCTCTTGGCTATTCCCAATGAATATCAACACCAATTCTGCAACTGCACTGATGCACAGATGCTCTGGAATGCTCTAGAGAAGAGATTTTCTGGTACCAAAAGTACCAAGAGAAATCAGAAGGCCATACTGAAGCAACAGTATGAGAACTTTATGTCAACCAAGAATGAGTCCATGACTCAAACTTTTGACAGGTTCAACAAGCTAATTGGTGAACTGGCTACAGTTGGAGTACAAATTGATCAAGATGATCTAAACAGGAAGTTTTTAAGGCCCCTGGGTGATGAATGGACCATGTATACTGTCTCTTTCAGACAAAATGATCAACTGGAAGAAAAGGAACTCGATGATCTATACAATGATCTAAGAGTTTTTGAATCTGAGGTAGAGGCTAAGAAGAAGCCTTCTGGGTATGTTCACAATGCTGCACTCCTATCAGCATCAATTGATTCTACCTCCAATCCTGAATCAGTTAGTGCTGCTGCTGGAGCAAATCAAGAGAAAGGCACTGAATCTGTGTTTGAAGCCTTTCTGTCCAGTCATGGAAACTCTTCTCTAATTAATGATGACTTGGAACAACTCCATCCAGATGACCTTGAAGAGATGGACATTAAATGGCAGATGGCCATGCTCTCTATGAGAGTTAAGAAGTTCATCAAGAGAACTGGGAGGAACAACTTCTCCCAAAGAAGAGAAGATGGAGCAGGTTTTCACAAGTCTAAGGTGGAATGCTATAAATGTCATCAGAAGGGACACTTTGCTAGGGAATGCAGAAGTGGAGTGTCTCACCACAACAACCACCAACAAGCACAGTCTGGAAGCTTCACTAATAACAGAAACTCTGCACAAGCCCTAGTCTCTCAATAAGGTATGGGGTTTGATTGGAGTGATCAAGCTGAAGAAGCTATCCAAAACCAAGCTCTAATGGCAGAAGTGTCTGATCTCCCAACAGAGGTAACTTCTAATCTTTGTACTCAAAATTGCATTAACACTGTTAAAAGGTACAAGGATCACAACCAGAACATGAGTGGTGATCTTAAGAGATTAGAAAAGGACATAAAAGATTATGTGAGGATTGTTGAGAGGTTTGAAGAGCAAATTAAGAGTTTTCAAGCCAATGAGCTTCAACATTCTTATGACACAAACTACTGGAAGTGGGAGAAGAATGACTTAGAACTTCAACTAACCAAATCCAAAGAGGAGAGTGAAAAGTTAAGAGGAGAGCTAGCTAAAGTCAAGCTAGATGTAGAAAAGTTTTCCAATGCTTCGAAAGCAATGGACTCTCTTCTACAAACTCAGATTCATGATAGACTGAGAAGAGGAATAGGGTACAATACCACACCACCACCCTACAACAACAACAACTACACCCCTCCTAGTTCAGACTTGTTAGAGACAAAGGATAGGAAGGACCTGCCTGAGGGAGCCACTGAGATAGATCCCTTAGATGAAGTAGTTGTTGAGGATAAAACTGAGAAAGAAACTATCAAGAATAAGGACAGTACTGTGAGTGGTGAGATTCCTATAGAAAACCACATAATTACCAATGAGGGATGTGGAAAGCATTGGGTCAAGTCCAAAGAGATAGAGAAGACTGAAGGAAAGAATAATAAGGTTCATTATAAGCAGACCACTATTGTGAACCCTATCCCTTGCAACAAGTGTTCATGCAATAAATCTGAGCCCCAACAACATGATAAAAGGAGGGGTAATAAGAGAAACTGGAATAATATGTGGGGACAAAAACAATGGATTGATCTGAGTAAAATCAATAGACCAAAACCCTGTTTTATTTGTGGAAAGCTTAATCACATTGCCAAATATTGCTATTTCAATCCCATGAACCAAAGGATGAATTTTCAGAGACCTACTCAAAAACCCTTTGGTTATAGGAAGAAAGAAAAGAACCATGTGGCTAAGAAAGTTGTCAAATCTAATAGCCACATGAAGAAAAAGAATGGAAAAGATAGTGTCAAGATCTGGATACCTAAAAGCACTAAAGCTGTTAGTACTGCTACCACAAATAGTGCTGCTGACAGTGATAGTGCTGCTAGAAGCAATACTACTGCTACCAATGTTAGTGCTGCTAACATTGTTAGTACTTCTGTAAATGTTAATACTGCTAACTCTGTTAGTGCTGCCAACAAGGTTAATACTGCCAAACCTGTTAGTACTGCTAACTCTGTTAGTACTTCTAAAGATAGTGCTGCTTCTAGTATTAGTGCTGCTAGACCAATAATCTTGACAAAGTACTCAAATACTAAGTGTTCTGATTTTAAATACCTCATCAAAAAGGAATGTAAGTATTTTGATGAGAAAGGGAGACCCAAGACCACCTTGGCTTGGGTTCCCAATCAATACTAATTGTCTAATCTTATGTGCAGGGCAACCAACAGCTAAAAGGGAAGAGCATCTGGCATGTTGATAGTGGTTGCTCTAGGCACATGACAGGGAACATGTCTTGCCTCAAGAACTTCAAGAAGATTGATGGTGGGCATGTTGCTTTTGGGAATACTCCAGATAAAGGTAAAATCAGTGGTAAAGGTGACGTGACCAAAGGTAAAATGACCTTTGAAGATGTTTTCTATGTTGAACAGTTAAGGTACAACCTGTTAAGTGTATCACAGGTTTGTGACAAACAACATAGTATACTGTTTACAGATTCTGAATGTATTATCCTTGCTCCTGGATTCAAGGTAGTTGATGAAAAAATGATACTACTAAGAACCCCCAAAAAGGACAATGTATATTGTTTAGATATGGAAAGTGTTTCATCTGATTCATCCTTGAATTGTCTTGTTTCAAAAGCTTCTCTGGATGACTCATCACTTTGGCACAGAAGGATGTGTCACATGAACTTTAAAACAATAAATAAGCTTGTTAAAAACAACCTTGTAAGAGGTTTGCCTTCTAAAGTCTATTCATGTGATGATCATTGTGTTGCATGTCTTAAAGGCAAGCAACACAAAACTTCTCATAAGTCCAAAGATGTGAACACAATTTCTAATTCTCTTCATTTATTGCATATGGATCTGTTTGGTCCTACAAATGTTATGAGTATTGGTAAGAAGTCATACTGCCTAGTTATTGTTGATGATTACTCTAGATTTACATGGGTATATTTTCTAAGGACTAAGGATGAGACAAGTGGACTGATCAAATCCTTTGTTCTAAGAATTGAAAACCAAACAAATCAAAAAGTAAAAATCATTAGGTCAGATAATGGTACTGAATTTAAAAATCATGACCTAAACACCTTTTGTGAGGAAAAAGGAATTGAGAGGCAATACAGTGCTCCTAGGACTCCACAACAAAATGGTGTTGCTGAGAGAAGGAATAGGACACTGATTGAGGCGGCTAGATCTCTGTTGGTAGATTCAAAACATCCAATTACTTTCTGGGCTGAAGCAGTTAATACTGCTTGCTATGTCCAAAACAGAGTTCTAGTAGTCAAGCCTAAGAACAAGACACCTTATGAGTTTTTTAATAAAAGAAAACCCTTTATTGGATTTTTCAAACCTTTTGGGTGTCCTTGTACTATTCTCAATACTAAATCTCACTTGGGAAAGTTTGATATCAAGGCTGATGATGGTTTTCTTATTGGTTACTCATCTCAAAGTAAGGCCTACAGAGTTTTTAATACTTCTTCTAGAATAATTGAGGAAAGTGACAATGTCAAATGCAATGAGAACACACCAAATCCTATTGGGTTTGGTCCTCAGTGGCTGTTTGACATTGATTCACTAACTAACTCTTTTGGTTTCAGTAGTGATGATTATGCAGGTTCAGGAAGTGGAGGATCAGGGGCTCCACAAGTTCAAAATATTATACCTCAGTCTGTGATCTTTCCTATGCCTATAAAAGAACCTGTTGAATTATGTGAAAAGGAGACTATAACTGAGCCAATACAGAGTGAAGAGGAAAGAAGAGAAGAAGAATCTTCAGTGCATAAAGAGGTAGAAGTAGCTGAGGAGATCCCCTCTGCTGACTTAAATGATTCCAATCTAGAGGAAGGTATCCATGAAGAAACTAGTTTTCAGACTAGAACACAAAAGAATCATCCTCTAGAGCTAGTAATAGGAGACATATCTTCTCCTATGATTACAAGGAATCAAAGCAGACTTCAAGAGCTGCAGAATCAACAAAACACAGTACTCTCCTGCTTTCTATCCCAGATTGAGCCTAAGAAGGCCTATGATGCAATGAAAGATTCAAGTTCGATAGAAGCCATGCAAGAAGAGTTACTTCAATTCAAGCTACAGGATGTTTGGGACTTGGTGGACCTTCCAAAAGGTCATAGAGCTATAGGCACCAAGTGGATTTTCAGGAACAAAAAGGATGAGAGAGGTATTGTGATCAGGAACAAAGCAAGGCTTGTGGCACAAGGGTACACTCAAGAAGAGGGCATAGATTATGATGAAGTGTTTGCCCCAGTGGCAAGGGTAGAAGCAATTAGGTTGTTCTTAGCCTATGCCTCATACATGAAGTTTAAGGTCTATCAAATGGATGTAAAGAGTGCATTTCTATATGGTACAATTGATGAAGAAGTATATGTCTGTCAGCCACCTGGTTTTGAAAATCCTTCATATCCTGACAGAGTATACAAGCTGAAGAAAGCACTCTATGGTCTACATCAAGCCCCAAGAGCATGGTATGACACTCTGTCTACCTATCTCTTGGAGAATGGGTTTGAAAGGGGCATCATTGACAAGACCCTTTTCATTAAAAGAAGTAAGAAGGACATCCTATTAGTTCAAATCTATGTGGATGATATCATCTTTGGATCCACAAAAGATCAGATGTGTAGATACTTTGAAGAGTTGATTCAAAAGAGCTTTAAAATGAGTTCAATGGGTGAACTTACCTTCTTCCTTGGGCTTCAGGTGAAACAGCAGGCAGATGGGATCTTTATCAGTCAGTCAAAGTATGTGAAAGACATCCTGGATAAATATGGTTTAAAAGACTCAAAGCCAGCAAGCACACCAATGGAAACTCATAAACAGATCACTGCCGATCTTGAGGGGGAGGATGTTGATGTCCATCTATATAGATCAATGATTGGATCTCTAATGTATCTCACAGCCTCAAGACCATATATCATGTTTCCAGTATGTGTGTGTGCCAGATTCCAAGTCAAGCCTAAACAATCACATCTTCAAGCTGTGAAGAGGATTTTCAGATACCTAAGAGGGCAACCTAGATTAGGTCTTTGGTATCCATTTGAATCTTCATTTGACTTGATTGCTTATTCAGATAGTGACTTGGGTGGTGCCAACATGGACAGAAAGTCTACTTTAGGGGGATGTCAACTTTTGGGTGCAAGACTAGTATCTTGGCAGTGCAAGAAACAAACCACAATGTCCTTATCAACAACAGAAGCTGAGTATATTGCTGCTGCAAGTTGCTGCTCTCAGGTTCTCTGGATTCAAAATCAGATGCTGGACTATGGGCTAACATTTCTTCACACTCCAATCTTTATTGACAATAGCAGTGCTATAAGCATTGTTAACAATCCTGTCAAGCACTCCAAAACAAAGCACATTGAGATCGGGTATCACTTTATCAGAGATTGCAATGAAAAGAAGCTCATTCAAGTTGTCAAAGTTCATACTGACAACCAGTTTGTAGATCTATTCACTAAAGCTTTTGATGTGAGTAGATTCACTTTCTTGGTCTCAAGTGTGAGCATGATCAACTCTGAATGAGCTCATGTTTATTAAAAGTGGTCTTATACCTGCTATTTTGGTTATTTGTGTACTGCTAATCATCTTTCACAGGAAGTTATTGCTTTGATCAGACCTTCAGAAGCTTCAAAAAGAGTAAGTATAGTTAGTACTGCCAGTGCTCAGTTAATAGTGCTAGTGGTTAATGCTGCTCTCAGTTAATACTTCTAGTGGTTAATACTGCTCTCAATTAATACTGTTAGTTAGTTAATACTGCTAGTTAGTTAATACTGCTCTCAGTCAATATTGCTAGGTAGTTAATACTGCTATTAGTTAATACTGCTCTCAGTTAATACTGCTAGTTAGTTAATACTGCTCTCAGTTAATACTGCTAGGTAGTTAATACTGCTATTAGTTAATACCGCTCTCAGTTAATATTGCTAGTTAGTTAATACTGCTCTCAGTTAATACTGCTAGGTAGTTAATACTGCTATTAGTTAATACTGCTCTATACTATAAATACCCTTTGCCCGCCTAAAAGTTCATAACGACTCTTTGCATACTGTTCACTTGTGCTCTAACCCTTTTCTCTCAAAGTACCAAGTTTTTCAGACAAGAATATTCAAGTTCAATGGCATCCATGGCCTTCATCGATGAGCACAATGAAATCGCGATGCTACAAAAGCCAAAGCAAGCTGCAGGATTTCATCCGATTGTGGACTTTCTGAAGTCTAGTCACATTGCCCATGCTCTAACTGTGTCGGCTACAATATACGTAGAGCATCAAAAGCAATTCTGGGCAAATGCCACCATAGTTACAGAGCATGGTGTGCAGATTCTGAAAACAAGGGTGTGTGACAAACCCTTGCCAGTTACTGAAGAGGTGATACACATCTGTCTACGTCTAGACGATGCTGAAGGTATTACTTCTCTTTCCAATGAGGACTTGTTCTCAAACTTATCAAGAATAGGGTATGGAGGCCAGTTGGGTGGGTTTAAATTCTTCAAAGCAAAATTTTATACCCAATGGCGTTTTTTTGTTCATACCCTTATGCACTGCATCTCTAAAAAGACTACTGGATGAAGTGAGTTTAGCAGTACCATTGCTTATGCTTTGGTCTGTTTAGCCACTGCCAGAAGGTACAATTTTTCTAAAATGATTTTCAGTGATCTTGTCTCAAACCTGGGAAGTAAAAAGAGCTTTTATATGTACCCCAGGTTTGTACAAGAAGTTATAACACACGAATTGACAGATATGCCTCCATTTGATGAGGTATATGTACCAAAAAATCCCAAAGGTAAGGTCTTTTCAAACATGAAGAGATCCCCTTTGGACTCGGAAGGAGTTGACACCCCATTGTTCTCTACAATGATGGTGGTGTCCCACACTACAGAAGGTATGGCAGCAGGGTCAAGGCCCTCATTAGACCATCCCACTGCTAGCCAATCCCAACCTTCCCACTCTATATCAATCCCCTAGTCCCTAATTCATAAGCCAACTTCTCCTATCACCCATACATATATCAGGAAAAAGGTAAAGAAGGCTCCTTCACTTCTTGTACCATCACCCACTGAGCCTTTAAGCCCTCTAAGAGAAAATTCTCCTTTGGAGAATATCTACAGGGAAACCACAGGGGTGTCTCCCAACCCCAAGGAGGTGCTCTCTGAGGAGATGGTTGAGCATATGGGTGAGCAGGCTGCCACTACTCCTGCTAACACAGAGGAGGACAGTGGTAACATAATTAAGACCTCCCCCATGGCAACTTTGAATGAGCAATCATTCAAAGGTCCCAGGTGCCAAGAACCCACGGGGGTGGAGAGTGCTTCTGTTAGGCAGAAGGCTCCCACTACAAAAAGATCCAATGATCCTTCAAAAGAGGGTAACACTTCTGGAGAAGGTGAGGACATATATAACTATCAAGAATTGATGGATACTATGGGCAACATCAACCTAGATGTTATCAAACAAGGAGCTGACATAGAAGAAATGAAGCTGGTAATCTTGTCCCAACAAGTACAAATTACCACACTCAAGAAATTGGTGATGAAGCTAGTCCACAAAAGAAGAAACGACATTTTGTGCTAAGGAGAAGGAAATCAGGGGATGATGCTTCCAAAAAGGGGGAGTTTAACATGGAAGAAGTCATAGATAAGGGGGAGCTTGATGGGGAAAAACAAGATGTTGAGGGGGAGCCAGAAGCAGAAACAGAAATAGAAACTCAAGCAGTAGCAGTAACAACAGAGCAAGCAGCAGAAACCATTAATACTGCCAGTTCAAGTAAAGCAGCAGAAGCAGTGAAAGAAGTATTAACAGAGCTTGAGATTGCAGAAACACTAATCAAAGCCAAGCATGATACTCCCAAGGTCATCTCAAAGGCCAAAGGAGTTGTCATAAAAGAAAGAGGTGAGGTTGCAAAGCAATCAAGCACTGAGAAGGTGATGAGTAAAGAAAAAGGTAAAGCAAAGCTAGTGGAATCTGATCAACCAACGAAAAAGCAAAAGTTGATTGAGTCAGATGAAGCTTTGGCTAGGCAGATTCAAGAAGAACTTGAGAAAGAAGAACAGGTTCAAGTGTCAAAAGATAGAGAGATAGCAAAAGCTATGGATGCAGATCTCAATAAAGCTTATCAACAGAGTCTTGCAACAGAATTAGCCAAGAAAGAAGCTACATCTCTAAGGAAGCCTGGAAAGATCAAATTGGCTGCAGAGAAAAGACAAAGACATCCTTCAAAAACATACCTTGGTGCTCAAGAGAGAAAGAAAATGATTAATTTCCTCAAGGGTGCTGTAGGTCTCAAAGTGGAAATGTTCTCAAAAATGTCTTTTGAGCAACTCAAAGGGCTATATGATGCAGAAATGATCAAGCTTCAAGGGGATGAACCTGCCAGGGTGGAGATGGAAAAGAGAATGAAAGAAAGCAATGATTTCATGCTAGAAAAACCTTTTCCAGATGATCAAGAAACTCCAAAGAAAGAAGCCACTATTGGTGAAAGTCTAAAGACTTTAAAAAGAACAAAAATGATGGCTAGGAGAAAGATAATCAAGAAGCCTAGAATGGATGAAGGAGAGGCTGAAAAGGTTGCTGAAGAAGAAGGGGCACCTGAGTCATCTGAAAAGAAAGAATCTTTCAGTACTGATGATTTAAAGATGTACATGGTAGTGATGGACAAAGTGCCTGAACCAATCTCAGCAGAACCTGTTGGTGTAAAACCTCCTGAAGTTGTTCACTGGGATACATTGACAGTGGATGGAAAGGAGTATATCAGACTCAAGAGGAAGGATGATAAGTATGAGGTATTCAACACCTGGGCCAAGATTGTCAGAACATGCTCCAGGTCTGATATAGAAGAAATGTTTGAAATAGAGATGAAGTTATATGCAGATCAGTTAAAAGCTCCAGGGATTTCAATTACAAAACTGGTGATGGAGTATCTGTGTATGATGTTCAAACCTGAAGAAGTGGAGCATGTCATAAGAAATGTATTTCAAGCTGTCACCAATTGGACTTTATATGAAACTAGTGGAGTATATGCTGTGACTCTGGATAGAAATTACATAGAATACTTCCTAGTTGATAGAGTATACAACCACAGCAGACTGAAACTTCATTTAATGTTGAAGAAGAAGCTTGGATGTGTTGAAAATTCAGAAATGGCCAAGTATCTGATTCAGAGAATGATCAATCAAAGTTTGGGGCTAAATGTTGATACAGGGATCTGAAGAATGATGTTTTGGGAGCATCTGAAGAACTTGACTTCTCTTCTTAAAAGTCAAGTTAGGGGGAGATTGTTGGGAAATTCAGAAATGCTCAAGTATGGTTAATGCTGCTTCAACATAATTACTACTGCCAGTTGAAGTTAATGTTGCTGATACAACTTAATGCTGCTCATTAAGGATTACTACTGCTAGTAGATTTTACTACTGCTAGTAGTTAGTACTGCTAGAACAAAGTTAATACTGCTGAGCATGGTTAGTACTGCTGAACTTAATACTGCTCAGAGTATTAATGCTGCTTATAAGATGAAGATTCGTATGGCATGGATGACAACTGGATTGAAGATATCTATGGAAGCTTAGAGATAATGATGGAATATTATACTGAAAATCTTTTATTATTTTGTAATTATCTTTTCATTCAGTATATGTATAGAATTGTTTATTTTTCTTTAAAAGTAACAATTCATTCTAAGTTTTTAGTTTTTGATAGAGAGAATCAACCTCAAGGTTAGATCCCTAATTCTAGAGAAGTAGAATTCATATTGGTGAGTCTGTTCATCAATATTGAGGTTGTTTGTAAAAGCTTGTGACTTTCAATCATTCAATAAAGTTTGCAAGTTGTTCATCAGATTTACTGTTTGTTTACTGTTTCATTGAATATCAAAGTGTTATTCCGCAAACTTCTTTGATATTGTTTTCTGAGAGTGTGTTCTTGTTAAGAATTAAGATCCTGACAATCAATATTATAAACCTAAGTGTAAAAGAAGACGGTCAAAGAAGTCAAAGAAGTTGAAGAAACAAGATAAAGTTCTTTCTGACAGTTCTAATTCTTCCGATTCAATTCTTACCGATAGGACTTTGAGAGCTCAATCAAAGAAGCAGATCTAGAGAACAAAGCGGACATCTGATGAACCTACTTTTAAGGAGAATAGATATGTAGACAAACTTTCTAATAGTGATTCATTTGCTTCATGTACTAAAGTTTCAAAATACTCTATAAAGCAAATGTTTCAAATTTCCAAAAATGTCTCATATTCTTCTTCTGATTCTAGTTTAGATGATTATGATTTGTATTCATCTGATGACTGTGCTTATTATTCTGATAATGTTTCTCATGCTTCTCGTATCAAATCTTCTAATTATTTCCCCATACGAACTGCAACTAACAAACACGGGCCCAAATACAAGTGGGTACTAAAATCTCAATTTGATTCAAAGTTGCATGCATCACATGTCAAGGGGAAGTAAGAGATATAATGACTTTTAAACACAGCAGTTCAAAACCCGGTCTTAAATGTCAAGACTATGGCTTCTGAGTAATTCAGCTCAGAACCCGTGCTTCAAAGAATATGACTTCTAGACATATCAGTCAAGGACTCGTTATTCAATGCTTTAAAGGTTTTATGGCGGGAACCTATGGCCCCGTGGTCCCCTTTTGGAGACCCTACAGACCCTAGCCCCATGAATCTGCACCGAAAAAGTCACCCTGTCTCCCCTAGGATTCGAACCCTCGATCGGGAACTACTGGCAGGAGCGTTTGCGGATGGGAGCTGGCCACTAGGCCAAAGACCTAGTGGTTTATTCAATGCTTTAAGCTTCTGACTAATGAGAAACTGTGAGTACATCTACTTAATTTCCGCTGCATTTATATCTGATTATGATGTTGTTCCAGTTTTCTCAAATTGTTTTAAAAAGAATCTGAGAATTTCATTTCAACACCTGAATTTGTTCTACCCAATTTTTCTAATGAGACACAAATTTCATTTTTACATTGTGTGAATGATAATATTATTGAATTATATTTTGTTTCAACTAAATATAAACTTGCCGATCAAATATTTCTATTTTTTTTAACTTTCGGCATGTTGTTTTAAAAGTTTAAACCTTTACAAATTTTATTTTATAAAGTTATAAAGTAAAAGTTTTACAATTTTTCTTTCTTTTGAATAAAATATGTGTATAGGATAAATTTTCAAGTTGCTTTGTTTATATTAAAGTTCTTATATGTTCAAATTTCAGTTCTAAAAAAAATCGAAAAGTCAGCAACATGTTTGTAACTTTTGATATTGCTTTAAAGTTGTGTGATTTGGAATATTTATAGTTTACAATGCTTAGAAAACCTAAAAAGTCAAAATTTTGGATCGTAATGAAAATACGGGCTAAGCACTTAGACGTAAAACCTTGTGTTTGAGATGATTATTAAATTCTTATAAATCAGAAATCTCTAAGTTTAAAAGTTTGTACCTGTGACCTTTCTGGTTTGGGAAAGTAAGTTCTGTGGGATGCTTGTCATCTGGTCCCCTAAGATCATTTGATCTGGGAGTGATCGAACCCAAATCCTTCTATAGAATCAGATCGAAAGTCATGTTCTACTGGTATGAATGGGTTTAGGATGTGTCGATGTAGCCTTTCTGATCTGGGAAAGTAAGTTCCAAGGGGTGCTTGACACCTAGTCCCCTAAGGCCAACTGGTCTGGGAGTGACTGACCCAAATCCTGCAACAGGGTCAAATAGAAAGTTACGTTTATGACATGTTCTTTACTTAATAATTTTTTTGATTAAAAAGATGCCAAAAGTGCAAACGCTTAAAAGATGCCAAAGAGCACACTCATGTAAAGATGCCAAAGAGCACACTCATGTAAAGATGCCATAGTGCACAATGCTAAAAAGATGCCAATGAGCACACATCTCATGATACTTGGTTATATATTTCTGAGTTGTAATAAACCTGTAAATTTGTGAAAGTCTGAATTTTGATGGATTAGTGTGATTACATGCAAAGTTCTCTATTATATTTTTAGAATTTCATTTTCTTTAAGCTAATTGAAGTTCACATGCGAGCACACTGAATAGATTGGTGAAAGTTTTTGAAACTGAACATGTCTTAACTTGATATGCAATAAAACTTGTTTCTGTATCCAAATACATACATTTGATTTCATCTGATGGATTTTATTGTGATATTTTACTAAGTAGAATTTTATTTGTTTCTGTTTAAATTTTTATATATTTAGTCGTTTCAAAATACATATTCAGTATATTTTTCTTTCTACATTGATGTTTACATTCATTGTGTTCTCATATTATTTCAAATGGGTTTGAGCATTATTCAAGGGGGAGTGAAAAAGGAGAATTTTTCTTAAATGATCATATCTGTTTTTGAGGGGGAGTATCTGATTTTCTTTATATGAATGCTAATTTTATATGTCATATCTAGTGCATTTATGTAGGGGGAGTCAAAGAGCTTACAAAGGTAAAAAAATTTCTAAGTCAGCTTTGCGCCATCAGTTGGTCGCGCAAACCTCGCTTTGCGCAACATGCATGTAACGCAAACCTTACTTTGCGCAACATGCATGTAACGCAAACCTTACTTTGCGCAACCTGCGTGTAACGCAAACCTCACTTTGCGCAACCAACGTGTAGGGCAAACCTTCCCTGTTTTCTCTGTTTCTTTGATTTTGCAGATCTTAAGCTGTCTCGTCTCAAAAATTTGCATGACCAAGTTGATCAAGATCATCAAGGTCATGAGGGGAGAATTAAGAGAAGTTAAAAGGAGATGTTTAAGAGACAAAGAGCTCAAATGTTTATCTGTTGATCAAGATTCGCTCAAAGATTCTATTCTCCCAGCCATTTTAATTCTTTTGTTGTTCCTGCTCCGACCACCACAGTTCATTCAAGGTCTTTCAAAAGAGGTGTGTCGTTTAGAGCACAAACTACTGTTCCAGACTTGTCAAAGTCAGCAAAGACAAATCAAACTGAAAGATGCTGAGAAGAATTTTTCTTGTAAAAGTCAGATTGCTTCACAAAGTCGCTTTTATGGTCCGTGCTGTTTTAGAAGATGATTTTTGAAGACCAAAGCGCCAATGATTACTAAGGGGGAGATTGTTAAGTCTGATTTTATAGTAATCATTGTATTTATAGGCTTGGTCAATTACTGTGTCTAATGTCAAATACTGTGTTGTATTCACCAAGGGTATTTAAGTCCCTTTGGTCTTGTTTCCTTGCAACAATTCACGCATACATATTGAATATACTGTTCTTTACGCTTTGAATGCTTTCTCTCTATACTTTCTCTCTCTAGGATTCATTGATCTTGGACTCACAGTAAGTAAAAAACATGTCGTAAACATAACTTTCTATCTGATCCTATTGCAAGATTTGGGTCAGCCACTCCCAGACCAGTTGGCCTAAGGGGACTAGGTGTCAAGCACCCCTTGGAACTTACTCTCCCAGATCAGAAAGGCTACATCGACATATCTTAAAGCCATTTATACCAGTAGAACATGACTTTCGATCTGGTTCTATAGAAGGATTTGGGTTCGATCACTCCCAGACCAATTGACCTTAGGGGACCAGATGACAAGCATCCCACGGAACTTACTTTCCCAAAGGTACAAACTTTTAAACTTAGTGATTTATGTATTTTATATATTTAAATTTCATCTCAATCACTTGGTTTTACGTCTAAGTGCTTAGCCTATATTTTCATTACAATCCATAATTCTGACTTTTTAGGTTTTCTAAGCATTGTAAACTATACATATTCCGAATGACATAACTTTAAAGCATTCTCAAAATTTCAAACATGTTTTGCTGACCTTTCATTTTTTTTAAAGTTGAAATATGAACATATAAAACTTAGATATAAACAAAGCAACTTGAAAATTTATCCTAGACACACATTTTATTCAAAAGAAAGATAAATTGTAAAAATTTTACTTTATAGAATAAAATTTATGTAGATTTAAACTTTTAAATTCAACATGCCGAGTTTTGAAAGCAGAAAATTAAATCATTTTTCATCTAAGGCTTTTGTAAAATTATCGGCAAGTTGATATTAAGTTGAAACAAAATATAATTCAATATTACCTTCTTCCACATGATGTTTAATGAAGTGATACCTCATATCAATGTGTTTTGTTTGCCCTTATTCAGGTTCTGGTCGAACTAGCTCAGATTCTTGAATAGCTTGATGTAACTGGAACAACATCACTGTCAGAGATAGGTGCAGCTTGAAGAGAAAATTTTGAAATATCCATAAAGTCAATAAAATCAGAAAATGCTAAGTCTGGAACAGTGAAACTGGCGCAAAACCCTGATATGCGCTAACAGCAGTAGCGAAAACCCAGTAGTGCGCTAAATGCAGAAGGCGCAAAAGATAATTTGCGCTTAGTAGAGCTGGCGAGAAACAAACTTGTGAGAAACTCAACACGCAAAAATCAGAACCTGGCTTTGCGTTAAAAGAAGCTAGTGAGAAACTCAGAACCTCGGCGCAAAACTCTTGAGAAAAACTCTGAACATGCAAAAGAGAGACTTTTCGCTAAACACGATAATCACTTGAATCTGGCGAAAAATGATGATGATCTGGCGCAAAACCTCAAAACCTCAAGTAGATGAAGAAAACCTCAAACAGATGAAGTTAGCGCAACAAATAGATCTGGCGTAAAACAACCAATTAAATCACAAAAACTTCTAATTTGATCACAAAATCGAATTTGATGAATTATGCCTACACAGATATGATCGAAAACTGTTTTCTAACCACAATGAAACAACCAATTCAAACAATTATCGCAGAATCGTAAACTGAAGAATCGAACAGTAACTTTCGCAGAACGGTCCAAAACCACGAATTTCCTAAAATTGATCTTCAAAAACTGAAATTCTTGCAATTTGATGTGAATCAAAGATGATCTACCACTGATTGCGAATCCAACAAACCAATTTACAAGAAAAATGGATCAAGATTCAACTCAAATTTGTGAAAAAAATCAAAAAAGCGAGATTTTCTTGAAAAATTCAAGAAAATCAATCAAATTCTTTAATTTTTCTACAAATTGAAATCAAAATCTGGTTCTCTCAAAATCTTTTAGATTCAGATTGGCTCTGATACCAATTGTTAATCCAAGATCGAACTAAATCTATAGAGAGAGAAAGTAGAGAGAGAAAGTATGAGACGCAAAAGTACTGTATATTCAATATCAACGCATAGTTGTTTACAGGACAAGGCAAAAGGGACTTAAATATCCTTGTCCAAAACAGATATAAAAGGCAAGATAAACTACAGTAAAGGCCACAAGGGATAAATACATTGATTACTACAAAATCAGACTTAACAGTATAAATACCTTGAGGTCTTTGTAATCAGAAAGTAAGTCATTAAGAAGAGTGAGCAGATTAGAGAAGAGCATGATTAGAAATTCTTTCTAGAGAGAAAGAGAGTGAATGTAGTGAGAGAAAGATGTTAGATTTGTAATCTTTGAAATTTGATCAATGACATATGACTACGATTCATGATCTTGTTTGTCTGTTTACAATTAGAACTTGATAAGAATTTGGGAATAACAATCTTAATTGAATCCTAATGAATTTTTTTGAAGAATTGTGTGCAATTGGGATTATAGTGACAATGAAGTTGAAGTCATGAGCAAAAGACTCGAGTTTGAGAAACAAAATAAGAAAGAAAGAAATCGGTGGTATATCACAAGAATCTGAGTATAATGGTTGGAAATGAACACTTGTTGCTAGAAGATTGAGAGTTGAAATGATATAAGTTGTTGATGTTGCTTGGAAAGTGATATGTTTATAATTTATGTATTTTGTGAATGTAATTTAGTATTTTGTGCATTTGTTTGTAACTTGTGTCTATTGGAGCTTCCCTTGTTCCTTTTATCGACCACAAAGATGTGATTCGGGCTTTAATGAGTTCTAACATGCAACGTCAAACGGTCTACAACACCCTCAAATTTGGAACCTGTATATTTCAAATTATAATCTTGGAAATGCCTTATAAATCGACTTCTAGGTGACCTCGTATTGAATTGGTGTAACCTTAGTGAAAAAGCAAGAAAATGAAGTTTTTAAGAACGGAAAACAGTGACTAAAGCGAGTTTCAGGCGGGTTTGGTCGCACCAAACTCGCTCAAGACACTTGGTGCTCAACCCTTCAGCAGCGCGTGCGACCTTGGCGCGGGCCAAGCCGCATGGAACCCGCGTAAGACACTGTTGTTTGTAGCCTCAGATGAGCACAGGCGACCCTGGCACAGGTTTAGCCGCACGGAACCCACATTCGGGGTGCAAGTCGCGTTTAGGCCGATTTTAGTCCAAGTTTTGGGCATTAACTCACCTCCTATACTTCTCTCTTCATTTATTTTAGGGTTTGTAAACTTAGCCAATTTCTAGGCATTAAAGGTGATCATTTAAGAGCTTTGTCATATCGATCCAAGGTTGGAGCTAAGGATTCAAGATCTTCCCACCTTCCTCACCACTTTGGTTGGATCTAGGTTTTCTTCAAAACCTAAAGAGTGAGTTCATCCTACATCTTTAAACTTTATACATGTCCAAACCTTGTTATTTTAACCTCTTAAACTTCTCCTAACTTTGTTTTCTCATTTGATGGGTTTTGACCTAACTTGAATATTTTGGGAAGCTTTAGGGTTTTTACCATTCTTATATATAATGAGGTGTTTTATTATGTGTTATATAATGTAGTTTTATATGCATATTTATGGTTAAACATTTGGGAAAAACCCACTTTGAACATATTTGTGAAATTGTATTGTTGGATGAATTTTTGGTAAAAGTAGAATTTTAAGATGAAATTAATGGATTATTCCATGTCCAATTACGGTTCTTTTAGACCTTATAAATCTTTGGAAACTTATTTTGGGAACATTTTATCTTGAAATGAAAATAATTATTTGATTGGATACTCTTATGGAGTTAATATTGACATGGTGTTATTCATGGCAAGAAAAGCTTTATTTCACAAGAATATGTGAAATATATGTGTGATTATAGTTTTGTCACAACATGAATGTAACGAGCCTTAGACTAATACTAATTGATCTATAGGTATAAGAATTGGCTTAATGGATTTGGGATAATTCCCGTTTGTTGCTAATTGAGACATTGGGTCATCAGAGGCAACTTGGTACGGTTATGTGGAGCCGAATAGTAGTCATTGACCGTAAATGTAATCCTAGTGAATTAGTATGAGTAGGATCATCGGGGGCCAATATCCACATCTATAGTGCAATCCAAAGAACTCGTGGGCATTGATATTATAGTATGAGCTCTATAACTTGGAATGTAGATTACTTTTGTGTTATACTACAATCCTTGGAAATCGGGTCTCCCCTGTCATTTCAAGATGAATTTTGTACCGTGTGGTTCCTATGTGATTTATGTTGGAAAAGAACTTTACATTATATCTTGGAAAACTATTATTGTGTACTTACACTCTATTTAATTAAATGTTGGTTCTCACTAGGCGTAAAATCTAACACTTTTTCTTAAATAATATTGGTCGGATTGTGTACATACTTTTGATAGGTTCTTTTGGAAGATGATAGTGACACCCATTTATAATCGTAGCTTAATGTAATTTAGATTAGTTGGTTGTTATATATCATTTTCATTTATTTGAGATGTAAACGCTATTACTATTTCCCCTTTCTTGGGTGATTCCTTCTATATGGATGTCATATTACGTCATTATTCAGGTTTAATTTTACTTCTATTTTTAGGGGTGTTACACGGTCCCTCTTTTTTTGTCTGAGAAGTGCTTTGTTGGAACTGGATTGGAAGGATTCTGGATAGTTGATAATTTTACTATTTGTTGGTCTCAACTACTTGATCTGATAAGAACACAAATACATTTTATTCGACACTTGGGAATATTTTAGGGTTAGCCTAAAATCCGATTGATTATCATCAGATAAGATCTGATATACATTAGGATTCAAGATGCATTAGGATCCATAAATGTCTTGGATCCGAAATATGGAATCATATGTATATATCAGATCTAATTTTTCTAGGATCCGAATCTCTTCTTCCGATCTCTGATAATCCAAATCATAGTTAGGATTCAACCTCTGCTTTCAATCTTAAAGTCTTTTTAGGATCCAAATGTTGTATAATCTTATGGGATCTGAAATTTAACTTATGTTTCGTAGAAAAATATTAGAATAGAAATTTTATTGTAAATGTCTTATTATTACCAATATTGATCCAAAAGTAAAATGCGTTCAAAAAAATAAAAAAAACTAGTTGAAGTGAAGCCAAGATAGACACTAAAGCGGATTGGATATCATCTAGACGATTGAAGACAAGCATTAGACAAAGTCAAAAACATTCTGACACATATTGCTTTTGGTGAGATCATTTTTCTAGTGCAAACTTAACCAACAAGTTTAGCTCACGAACTCCTACCAACTCATGTCCTAGTATGGAAACATGCTCAGCATGTTAGACAAAGTAAGTTCAAAAATACTATTTTATTAATTAGTATCATACTTCATTTACAGTTCCCTATACATACAGAAGGATGTGTAGTGGTAACAAATGTCTACATCGTATATTTAAAGTATTCAAAGGTTGAAATGAAGACTACAAGAATGCACTAATTAACAAATCAGATAAAGACACACGTTAAATTTGGATAGCGACATTTAATGCATTGGTGGCTATGAAATGAGACATTTGACAATGTTGAAACTCACCCTTTTGATAGAAATTATGAGTGATAATTTCTTAGGCAAAACTGGTGTCAACATCTAAAGACTATCTCAGTTCTTCATATCTGAAAGATTACCTTCTTCTACTCTTTTAGTCTCTCCTTTGTGAGCAAATTTTATCACCAGCCAGATTATTTAGGATAAGATCTTACATTCCTAGCGTCCGCAACAAATACATAATTCTTTGTTTTTATAAACATACAGAATTTAAAAGTGAAAATCTATTGCGTTTGTATTCAACCCCCCTTTTACACTTTATGTTTTAGTCATTACCCTTTCACGACCAACACTATTAGTTGGGAATTTTGTGAAAGGTTCTTGTAATAAGTTTCATTAACGCCTAATTCATGTCGAGTAGACCTTGTTGTACCTTCTAAAAGATGGCTAGTTCAAGACGTTAAACAAAGAAGTTTTATTATGGGAATGTACACGTGGTAGAAAAACTATTTCAATCAATCGAGATACGGTAATGCCACAAGTGAATATTTGCAACAAAAAAATTTAACACCCATATTTTCAAAGGATTTCAATTACCAGTTAATCAGCTACTTTCGACGTAACAATGTTAATCTTATGGTCTTTAATCTCCTCAACATGTTATGGGGTCAAATGAATCACAAAATTGGTCATTTTCAAGAGTCCAGGGGTCCACACAACCTGAAGCTTGACTTGGGTCTAGTAAGCCACTAGAAAATGAGGAAAGATGCTCGGCCTACCTTTGCCACAACTTAGGTCACTCCATAAGTCGCGCCAATCTGCATATCAACTTTTATATCCCTTTTCTTAGCTAGGGTTTGGGCATTCTCATTTTTCCACCCTCTAGTCAATGCTGGGAGTTTTTGGTACGCTTTTGGAGCACCTTGGGGGGATTTATATTGGTGATTCTAAATTCTTTGTTGTGGGGGACAGGGGGAATTACTTGAAGAGTTTTGAGCTAGAGTTTTGTCATTCTCTCCATCTTCTCTAGCCAACTCTCTTGGAGCTGATTTTTGGTTACCATTTGAGGCTAATATTTGGGGTTGTCTTGAATATTAGAGCAGGGGCAGTGCAAATAAAGTGACTAGTTTGGAGATTGAAGATCTTGGTTGGAGGTAGCTTGAAGGTTGTGGAATCTTCATCAATGGATGCTAGTGTTGATTTTGATCAAGATTTAGGTAAAATCTAGCAATGTGAGTTTCAAGTTACTTTGTAAAAACTATGTACATGTAAAAAATTGTCTCTTTTGAGCTTTCAAATGTGTTCCTTGTGATTTTATCAAATTTTTATGATTATTTGGTATGTGTGCATCCTTGATATATTTGATTTCAATAAATCTTGAAAGTATTTATATTTGGGTTTTGAGACATTTGGGGATACAAGTTACTAGAGTGTGATCCTTTGAAGGCGTGTTCCAAATAAATGGGAGTATTGTGATATATTTCTAGTTTGGTTTATTAAATTGCATAGATTGTGGTAAATGAATTTTTAGTTGACTTATTGTCGACTTTTATGGTGTAGTCAAATAAGTTGACTCTTTGTTGTTTTAAATTTGGTTCAAAGGATTTTTTGGACTTTGTCCTACATAAATTGTTCAATGATGATATTTGAACGGGTTTTGTATATGTTGTATATTTATTTGAGATTATATGTTTTTGAGTGTGTTGATCATTCAAATTTGGAGTCCTGTAATTTGGAGTTGTAATGCAATGGACCCATAGGCATATGATTCAGTTATAATAGACGTGTGACGAGTTTTGGCGTCCTCTGATCTTCTTGACCTTTATTGGTATATGTATGATGAATTGGCTGTTATTCATGTTGTTCGACCTTTTTATACATGTGATATTATGTATAGTGGAGTTGAATACTTTTGGAATTATTTAGCATGTTCAAGTTGTACATTATGAGCTTTGTATACTTGTCAAGAATAACTCATTGTCGATAGGGTTGTTATGTAACACCCCGATTTTTAGGAAGGTATAATTTCAAGTTAATACAGAAATAGGTGTTTTAAAGAAAAAGAAGAATTAGTATTCTGGACTTGAATCCTAGATTTTATAGCCTTGTTGGATAAAGGGTTCAATTACGAGTCCAACGTTTCTTTCTGGAGAAAAATCGGAGCTAAAACGAAGAAGTTATGACCAAAACAGTGATCGGACAAGAAAAAGAAGAAAATCGGGTGGGCAGTGTTCCGCGCAGATCGATGGCATCCGCACGAAGCCACTGTGTGCAATAAAACGGGAAAATCCGGCCCCAAACCTCATTTTCACCAAAACCTCAACACTTCTCCTCATTTCCTCTCCCAAACCGACCCCCAAACCCCAAATTTGAACCCTAATTCATGTTTGGAGGATTTCCTCCTAAAACTAAGGGTTCGTTTGGTTTGCGGGATTGGAATAGATTTGGAGGGATTTGGATTTCAAATCCATTCCAATATTTTGTTTGGTTTGGAGGAAAGGAATTTGTTGACCGGATTTGAAATCCTTTGACCTCTTTAAAATCCTTAAGTTGATGGATTTGAAAATCCTTTGCAATGGGATGGGATTTCAAATCCCCCCAAATCCAAATCCTTACTTGAAATCCAATCCATTCCCACAAACCAAACACACCCTAAGCGTTTCTTCTCCACCTAACAAGTTGGGAGCTAAAACCATCATCCCTCCATCTTCATCTTCTCCACTAAGCTTCTTAGGGAACCCAACCTTTTTATCTATTTTGATGATGGGAAGTTTGTGGCTCATTTTGGTAACCTAGAAGTGCATTGTTGATGGATTCAAGTTGTGGGTAATGTAACCTTCTCTTTTCTTCATCTATGGAAATTAGAGTTTTGACATAAGTTGAGATCTTCATGTATAAAGTTTGGGGAACGATTCTTTGTGGTTGATTATGATTATTTATGGTGGGAAGTTTATGGATCTAGGTTTTTGGAAATGTTTGGCTTGAAGATCCAAGCGTCTTCAATGGAGCTCAAGTTGGGGGAAAATCTAGATTTAGCCTAAATCTAGTAAGGTGAGTTCAAGTTGATTTGTGAAAACGTTGTACATGCCAAAATGTCCATTTTAAAGTATTTATGTGTTTTACATAAAATTGTCAACTGTTGAGTTATTTGGTTACTTTTGATTATTTGAAGTGTTTAGCCTATTAAACTTTATAAAACACCCACATTTGGTATTTTTGGGCATTTTGATAAGTGTGTCATAAATTGTGAATGATAAAATCCCAAACAATCAAGCTAAATTCTCAAGATTAAACATGAAAGTCTATAGAGAGAGAGAGTAGAGAGAGAATGTATATCTTGAATATATCTCACAAATCTGATTTTACAATGACGTGCTTAAGGAAAATTAACAAAGACAAAACCTATTTATACTGTCAATCTATTACAAAGACTTAACCACTAAGTAAACTAAAACAACTTTTACTTTCTACAATACTTTGACAATGTTGACTTTACCATTTTGACTTTCTAAATAAATCTTGGATACAATATTTTGACCTAACAATCTCCCCCTTTGTATTCAAGATTTAATAAAAATCTGACACTAGTCTTCAGCACTTGATTCTTCAGCTTTTGTCTCTGACAACTTTGAACTTTGAAGCTTTAACAACCTTCAGTCTTTCAGCCTTTGAAGAATCTTGAAAAGTCTTTTTCATTCTTTGAAGCTTTGAAAGTCAACATGTATTGAACACGAAACAGAATTCTTGAAAAACTCCTTTGAAACTTCAACTTTGAAACATCTTTCACAAACTTTGAACATCTTTCACAAACAACTTTGATTACTGTCTTTGAACATAGAAACAGCTTTGAGGAATCTCTGATCTTGTATCTTCATCTCTTGTGATCTCTGGACTGTCTTCAGAAAAACAAACTTTCACAAATCATCTTGATTTATCTTTGAATATTCTTTCATCAGAATCTTTTGACATTGAAATAGCGGAAGCAATTTTCACATTGACAACACTCTTCATTGATTTGAAATTGAAGCTATTTTCACATTGACAACACTCTTCATTGATTTGAAATTGATCTTTGTAACATTCACCCCCTTTTTGATGATTGATAGTACCATAATCATCAAAACTTCATCAATTTTAGCACAGTCTTTGATTTCCTCCTTTGTGATCAAATAACAATCTCCACTTTTACAGTCTCCGCCCGTTGATCTGAATACCCGTCAATTCATGAAAGGTATATATCCGAATCTTTTCAAATTCAGACATAATGAACGTAGTAACCCTGAATCAACAAATGAAAAAGTTAGGAATGCCTGTCAGTAACACAAAGTTACTGTGTACAACGAATGTACAATTTAAGGAGCTGGTTTGATGATGACTCCCCAGGACTTCCATTCAATCATTGAAAAACACAAGGTTTATCTATGAATGTTCTGACAGAAAAACAAATTTTCTGTGTACTCGTGCTTGTGTATGAAAGTATTTTAGCACAATGATTGTGTTTCATTAAGGCTCAAATTGTGTAAACTGTTGAGACAGCAACATGTATTACACGGACTCAATGTGCATGAAAGAGGTGCGAAGGTGGGGCAACTTTCCTTCTTTTTCAATATCTAAATCTTCCGAGTGAAGATTAGATAGCATATATGCTGTGTCCCCAAAGAAAATGAAGCATTTCTTTTTCGGGAAAGAAATGAGTGGCTGGTGGGGTTAATGCAAGAGTTGGCATGGGCTCACTGCCTGTTTCAATGATGGTCACCAAAGAATGTTTCAATCTGTTTCAATCTGTTCCATATCATATTGGTTCACATTCTTTGGTGACCATCATTGAAAAAGGCAGTGAGCCCATGCCAACTCTTGCTATTACCCCACCAGCCACTCATTTCTTTCTTAACAAAGAAATGTTTCATTTTCTTTGGGGACGCAACATATATGCTATCTAATCTTCTCTCGGAAGATTTAGATATTGAAAAAGAAGGAAAGTTGCCCCACCTTCGCACCTCTTTCATGCACATTGAGTCCGTGTATTATCTGTTGCTGTCTTAACAATTTACACAATTTTGAGCTAAATGAAACACAATCATTGTGCCTAAATTCTTTCATACACAAGCACGAGCACACATAAAATTTGTTTTTCTGTCAGAACATTCATAGATAAACCTTGTGTTTTTCAATGATTGAATAGAAGTATTGGGGAGTCATCATCAAACCAGCTCCTTAAATTGTACATTCGTTGTACATAGTAACTTTGTGTTACTGACAAACATTCCTAACTGTTTCATTTGTTGATTCAGGGTTACCACGTTCATTATGTCTGAATTTGAAAAGATTCGGATATATATCTTTCATTAATTGACGGCTCTCAGATTAAAGGGCGCCAACTATAAAAGGGGAGATTGTTATTTGTTCACAAAGGGGGAAATCAAAGTCTGTGCTGAAATTGAAGAAATTTTGATGATCAGGATGCTCGTAATCATCAAAAAGGGGGAGAATTTTACAAAGTTCAATTTCAAAGTTCAAGTCTGACGAAAGTTTGTTTGGATCAAGAACTTAAAAGACTGATGAAGAAATTCTGAAAGTTCAAAAGTCAATTCAAAATGCTTCCGCTATTTCAAAGTCAAAAGATTTTGAAGAAAGATTGTTCAAAGATAAATGAAGATGATTTGCGAAAGTTTGTTTCTCTGAAGACAGTCAAGAGATCAATGTGATGAAGATACAGTTTTGAAAGATTTTTCTGA
The DNA here is from genome assembly GCA_954870635.1 of Arctium minus. Classification (NCBI taxonomy): domain Eukaryota; kingdom Viridiplantae; phylum Streptophyta; class Magnoliopsida; order Asterales; family Asteraceae; genus Arctium; species Arctium minus. The sequence continues at coordinate 75,959,259 of OX941080.1, read as the reverse complement.
GATGAAAGAAGTTTCAAAGTTTCAAAGGTGTTTCAAAAATTCTGTTTCGTGTTCAAGACATGTTGACTTTCAAAGCTTCAAAGAATGAAAAAGACTTTTCAAGATTCTTCAAAGACTGGAAGTGTTTCAAAGTTCAATGTTGTCAGAGACAAAAGCTGAAAAATCAAGAGCTGAAGACTAGTGTCAAATTTTTATTAAATCTTGAATACAAAGGGGGAGATTGTTAAGTCAAAATATTGTATCCAAGATTTAATTAGAAAAGTCAATCTTGTAAAGTCAACATTGTCTAAGTCAAAGTTGTATTAGTTTTCTTAATCATTAAGTTTTAGTTTAGTTTAGGTGGTATAAATAGCTTTTGCTTTGTAATAGTTGGGTAAGCACGTCATTGTAATATGTGTAATTGTGTGTGTGAGATATGAGATATGGAGCTTTCATGTTTAAACTTTCTCTCTCTACATTCTCTCTCTATGATTTAGATAGATTTTGGGTTTAATATAAATGAATATGTTTTGATGATTTATTGCATAAATAAATATTTGGTCAACAATGCACTTTTAATGTTTGTTGGAAATATGCATCATTTATGTAATGAGACGTTTTGAAGGTAAGAATGTGTGATTCCTTTGATTTTGGTCATTCCCGACCTTGGGAACATTTTAGAAATGGTAAACCTTTTTAGTTTTGGGCCGAAGGCCAATTGTGATTTGAGAGACAATGTATTTTGGTTTATGTAACCTTATTGGCTCACGTATTTTAGCCAAACGTTCATTATGCCTTTTGGGGCTTGGTTTACACTCAGATGAGTCTCTGGAACATTTGTTCAGTTTTGGTAGCTCGTTAAGGAGCCTTGGATGTATGGTGTACTTAGTTGCATCTTATTTGAGAGTTACATGTTTTGAATGTGTTAGTTCATTTGTTTGAGTCATGTAACGTTTTAGACTGTAATGCATTAGATCCATAGGCATATGAGTCTGTCAGTTGGTTTAGTTGAGGACTTTATCCCCGTTTGGGACTGGAAATTGTTTATGGCTAGCGGGAACTCGAGGTATAGATCGTGGGTGGTTGAACTCAATAACCGTGTAACCTTTAGTGAAGGGCTTGAGGTATAGATCGTGGGTGGTTGAAGTCGATGCCCATTTGTAATCCAATTTGGTATTCATCGTGGAATTTAGTGTCGGCGTTTGAAGTCTAGTGAGTGGTCCCCAAGTCATGTTTTTATGTAAGCTTGTGGTGGTGCTCTACAGAGCCGTATACGGAGCTAAGTCTTGCGGTGGTGCCCATGGTGAGCCGGATACGGGGACTTGTGGCTTTGTGGTGACACTCATCTAGAGGTCGAGTAGACACTAGGGTTATTAGGGTATCTTGCGGTGGTAGCTCGGTTGGGAGCCGTATACGGGGATCCATGGCCTTATGTGAATCTCGAGAACGTTGATATGTGGCTTAACTTTGTGTTCTCGCCGCATTCAATGGAATTCGGGTCTCCCCCGTCACCAAAAGGTGTTGTTTTGGGTATTGAGTTTTAGTATCCATGTTTTCGGTGACGTTTTATGTGTATGGGTTTTATCCATGATTTATGTATTGAGTGTCATGTTCCACCCGTGTTTTGGGTGTTTCAGTAAATAAAGGTTTATCCCTGTTTTTATAAATTGGGTGTTCAATTTCTATTCACCTTTTGAGTGAGTCTTGGGTTGAATTTACTTTACGAAGGAATGTTTTACGTTGGGGTAATCGTCTTTAAAATGTGCACTATTGGAAAACGAGTCATCTCATATTTAAAGTAAATCATTTTGGAGATTCACGATTTAAATGGTTTTCTTTCCCTAGACAATATGTATTTATTTATATTGAAAACTCTTGAACTCACTAGGCGTTAGCCTAACCTTTTTATTTGTCGACATGTGCATCAGGTCCCGGTTGGGGGTATGGTACTAGCGACACTATGAAGAGAGTACTAGTTGTATGCTCGAGGTGAGTAGTTTGGTGAAGTCTTTCACTTTGTCTTGGGAATAGCAACTTGTATTTGGGTTTTAGTAACACCCGACCTCTAATCAATCTTTGTGTAAGACTTTATTTACCTTTGTTGATGGTTATACCTAGTTTAAGTATGAAATTGTTGTAAGTGATGTTATCTATTTTTGAGGCATTATTGATAATTTTAATTTAGTTGTTTTTTCCAGATTTGAGGGTGTTACATGTTAATATCCGGAGGGCAATGGAGTGAGTTTCTAGCAAGTGGAAACTCTACAAAGTTGGCATTAGAATGGTTGAACCTTGAGGTGATACTCGGGAGTGTGGGCACTAAGGTCAAGACCAAATCTTTGGGGTATAACTTTATCGGAGTTCATTAGGCACTTAGACAGAGATCTTGAGGTGCTACTCAACTAGGTTTAGACGTGGCCTAGTTTCCCCGTCATGGAAAGATGTGTTTTGCATTTGGGATATCCTGATTAACAATGGTTTTTGAAAAGGTGGTGTGTGTTTTATTAACATGTTATTGGTGTTTTTAAATATGGAGTTTTATTGTTGCATAACATGTTTTACAAAGGGAGTTGTTATTTGAAAAGCAATATTTAATCCTCTTTGTTAAAGAATCATGGTTTAAAATGCTTGAACTCACTAGGCTTTAATCCTAACATTTTTTCTTGTCGACATGTCATCAGGTTCTTATGGGGGCGGTACTAGCGACACTTGAGATGAGTTGAGTGCTAGATAGAGGTACATGAAAGACTTAGCTCTTTAGAACATCTTTGTACATGAAAGACTTAGCTCTTTAGAACATCTTTCATACCTTGGATATATCGACTGTTGTTTGGTGTTTAGTAACAGTTGTTCCTAACATAGATCTTTTGTAAGGTTCAGTTTCAAAAGTTGTTGTATTTTAAACCTTAAATCACCTATATAAGTATTCAATGTTATCTTTAGGGAAGAAACTTGTACCATTTTTTATGTTTATCAAAAAATTTAAATTAGTCACTCTTTTTATGAATTTGGAGCATGAGGGCTTTGTGAGTGTGGGTCTAGGGATTTTGGATCTCAGACCAAGGTGATTTGATCACTTAATTAATTTAATGTATTAAAATCGAATTTCAGAAAATAAAATTAATTATAATTAAACAACCACGCATGCACTTCATATAACAATTATAAGAAAAGAAACAAAACAGTTTGGTAATGTTATAACTATCATAACTTCAAACAGGGTCGTGCCTGGGGGAGGGCGGGCCGGGCGTACGTCCAAGGCCGACGAAAAATAGGGGCTCATTTTTTTTAATATATAGTAATAGTAATAAAAAAAATAGTAAATAAAAGAGACAAATTCTTTTATTATCTAATAGGATCCAAATAATTTCGTATTATATCAAGGACAAACCATTTATAGTTAATTACATTAGAAAAGAAAACGTGTTAAAAGTTAATTTGTCGTACATTTTACAATATTGTTTATTGTTTCTCTAGGTTTTTTTATTTAGTACCAAAGGTTAAAACTACTTGTCTAAAAAACTTTGATATATTCTCTATCATTCATCTCCCACTTGTCCTAATAAAAATCCAAAGTCTAATTGGACCCAAAGAATTTTGTATTATATTAAGGGCCCAAACATGTATTAGTTAATTACATTGAAAAAAAATATGTAAAAAGTTAATTGGTCGTTCATTTTATAGTATTACCTATTATTTCTCTAAGGTTTTTTTTTTTATCTAAAATCAAAGTCTAAAACTACTTACCTAGAAAATATTGATATATTATCCATTATTCATCCCTCACTGACTCTTTTAATTAATATTCCATCCGCATGAATTCTATATTCGTATTAGAATATAATAGATTTCTTGTTATTAACTAAGAGAGTGCACTCCTACCTTTTGAAAAAAAATTACCAACCATATGAGACGATTCAACTTATATCTATACCCTTTTGTTTTTCAAACATTATTGACTATTTATTACCTAATATTGAGTGTATGAATCTTAAATACTCTTCTATCTCTATAACAATAATAAAATCTTAAGCTATAACCAACATGAGTTTTGATTCTAAGATTGATGGTTCCAAATAATTTATTTCAACCTTAAAAGTTTAAAATGATGATGAAAAATATTAACCTACGATGAGACGAAAACCCAACTGATTTATATTGATTTATATGTGTTAGGTCATCAGGATTTGAAGATGACCTCCCCTTTCGGCATGTAACTTCATATTTGTAAAATGTTGTACATCTCCATACTTAGTTTATTTTAAGGTTCTTTGTAACAGCTTAGTAGTGCCTCAAAAAGTCGGTGAAGTCGAAGATGAACCGAAATTAGAAAGAAGCAAGCCCTCTGATGCGGATCATGACAAGCTTCCGAAGTCACTAAGCTAAACATCTGCCGAAGCTAGTCTCTTCAATCGGCAGATGCTATACTTGTCGATCCACAACCTCTTAGTCGGCAGGATAAGCTCTTGTCGAGAGGACTTATCGGCAGGATTAGCTCTTTCCGAAATAAGACATTTCGGCAGATGGCTTTAATGGTCAAATCTCATGATTTGACTAGTCCCCTTCTCTCCAACATCCTTCTGACAAAAGGAATGGAACCTTCTATTGCACGGAGGATATTCACCCAAGTTCTGATTTGATGGAGACTTTCTCCAAAAGATCTCAAAAAGATTTATACATGAATACTTTATTAAGATATTGTCTTATTAAAGTACAAAAGCCCTTTTTGTATCTTGATAAGTCACTTCAAATATCTTATAATTTATTGAAGAAAATCTCAAAGATCATATCTTAGTTTGACAAGTGTCCTTTACATTCATTGCATAAGGTAGTATATAAAGGTGAAGACATCCTCCATGCAAGCCACACTTTCAAGAAGAGAGCTCAGTGCACTCAAAAAAAGTTGGCAACTATTTTCTCTCATCTTCATAGCTTTTAAACTTTGTGCTTTTTAAGTTGTGTTCTAAGTTTCTAAGTGTAAGATTGTTAGAATAGTTTACCTATTCTTTTCCGCAACAATCTTTATTGTTTTCTATGCGTAATTCTTGATATTTATATCAATAAAAGAATTAAAATTAAGTGAAATTTTGTGTATTATATTCAACCCCCCCTTCTACAATACTCATTTTACTTATTTGGGACCAATAAGTGGTATCAGAGCAGGTGAGTTTAATCCAATAAACTTGATCTGTAATGGCATCACCAACCCTTGCAAAAGTTGAGTCTTCATCTCAAAACTCTTTTTCTAACTCCTACGACAATGGCACTATAACCAAACCACCTAAGTTAAACCCTAACAACTTTTCTCTTTGGAGAAGTCGTATGATGTTGTTCCTAGGTGTGGATAGTCGTTTTATCACTATGCTTTGTGAGGGACCCATAGTCCCTAAAGTCTGGGATCGTTTTCAAAAAACTCGTTATGATTCCAAAGATAAAATGTTGTTTATAATGCTTTTGATGATTCTTCGGATGAAGAACACACTTCTGCCACTAGGAGGTACATCTTCAAAAATTCCAAGAAATACAATGATGATGACAAGCGTCTCATTGCTCTTGATTCTAAAGTCAGAGTAATCATTACTCTTTCCCTCCCCGATGAGGTATACCACTCTTTGGTAAATCTTTCTACAACCAAAGAAATGTGGACCACTCTGTGTGTTCTGTAAGGGTACAAAAGAAGTCAAAAAGAGTAAAAATATTTCTCTTGTAAGAAAATACGAACTCTTTGTTATCCCAGTTTAATCTAGTTGGTTAACAATCAATCAAGTAATCAAGCAACACAATAATAATCAAGAGATATAAAGATTAATAATAACGTACCAATCCCTTGAATAAACAATGAAACCCTTGAGTGTTCTTGATACCCTTTGAATACAGAGAAAACTTACAGCGACTATTTAGAAAATTATCAGAGTTCTTACAAAGTTAACCTAAAACTAAACTAATCAAAACTTTAAATACCCAGGCCATATGGGCTTTAACCTTAATGGGCTTTCTAATGGGCTTGGGCCCAATAGCTTAATAACTATTAACTTATTACATAATAAACCCTCTAATTAACTTTAGCACAATTGCAGTTTAAACCCTTAACTTTAACTTTAATCTTGAATACAATTTATGATCCAACAATCTCCCCCTTTGGATTCAAGATTAAAAAAAAATTGCAATTGTCTTCGGGTCTTCTCTTGTCTTCACTTATCTTCAGATATGTCGTTGATCGCTTCAAAACTTGATATCTTTAAAAACTTTAAAATCTTTAAAATCTTTGAAATCTTCAGATCTTCAGATTGTATTCTCCCTTTTTGTATCTTCTCCCCCTTTTTATATCTTCTCCCCCTTTTTGATGAGTGGTGATAATCAACATCATCAAACCTTGGCAAAACAATCTCCCCCTTATCAAGACAATCTCCCCCTTTGTGTATGATCATCATGTAAGCATAGTCTTCATCATGTAACGAGCCCTGTATGGAAATAAGAGCAGTCTTCCCAGATGGAAAGAGTGATTATTTCAATCTTTTCAGATTCAAATAACATAAAAGTAGTAACTATTCGAATTTTTTCAAATTCAAACAGTTTAATAATTGTAACCCTGAATCAACAAATGACTCAGTTAGAATGCCTGTCAGTAACACAAAGTTATTGAGTAACACAAAGTTACTATATAAGGAGTTGGTTTGATGTAGACTCCCCAGGTCTTCCATTCAATCATCGAATAACACATGGTTATCTATGAACGTTCTGACAGAAAACATATTTCTGTGTGCTTGTGCATGTGTATGAAAGAATTAAGCATAGATGATTGCTTTTCAATAAAGGCTCAAAGTATGTAAACTTGTTGAGACAACAACAAATTGTACAAAGACTCAATGTGCATGAGAAAGGGTTCGAAGGTGGGGCAACTTTCCTTCTTTTTCAATATTAGTATCTTCCAAATGAAGAACCAATAGCGTATGTGTTGCGTCCCCAGAAAATGTGAAACATTCTCTTTTTGAGAAAAGAATGAGTAGCTGGTGGGGTTGTATGCAAGAGATGGCATGGGCTAGTTGCCTATTTCAATGATGGTCACTAAAGAATGTGATCCAATCGGATTATGTGGCTGCCCGACTCAGAAAGTAGTTTGGTGCAGAGTTTAATATTCTTTTACTCTGTTCTCTCACCCTCTTTCTTTTAATGCTCACGTCTAACCAATCTCTCCTTTTCATTTTACCTCTTCACACACCATCACTCAATTCTTTTGACCCTTCTCCCCTCAATCACTCAGGGAATACTTCCTGGGTAGGAAACACTGGTTATCGTGAATCCATGGAAGCTCTGTTAAGCTCACACACTGAATCCCATGTATTATCCTAAAAATACATGTTGTTGAACAAGAGTTTTGTAAGCACAAATACCACTTGTTACATGAAGAATAAAATATTCGGAGATGTCAAAACAGAAGATGTTTGACGATGCAATTCTCCCCCTCAAACTAAAAGAGTTTGACAATTAAGCTCATATCATTTTGTCATGAAGAATAAGATTTTGGAGAATCAAAAACGAATGTTGTTTATATGAACAATATATAAACATATGTTCAATGAAAGCACATGAAATGACGTTTGATTCAATCAACAGTGAATACAACTAACGTGAGTATTACCATAGAAAGATTTAACTTTTGATACATGGTAATAACAAAGTTAAATAGAATGTGCTGAACCGTTATGTGTATGAATACTTGACAAAGTATATTGACAAGATAAAACACAAGTATTTATCTTTAAGAACACACGGTCAGATAAGCATTTAAGTATCCAAAAATCTGTTAATATCACATATATTCTCCCCCTTAAATCACTATAGGGTTTTTTTTTTTTTTTTTTTTTTTTTTATAAATTAATAAGGAAATAAAGCATATAAAAAAATAGGTAGAGCCATGAAGTGCGGGTTCTAATCCGATGTGATTAGAATCCATACTCCGTTGAAGTATGGGTTCTAAGTTGATTTACTTAGAAGCCATCTTTTTAACAATGAAGTCCGGGTTTTGAACTGTGTTGTTCAAAAGCCATCGATCTTTCTCCCCCTTAAACTTTGGGTGCCTGCAACACAGATTTAGCTTTTGGTACCCACTGGTATTTGGGTCCTAATGGGTTAGTTGCAGTTCTAGTGGGAGATATGAAATAAGAACCATACCAGTTATTAACGTAATCTTTTCTTACAAAATCATTTGAGCCACAGTAGGAACAACTGATTTTCTTTTGTGCTAACCTGATTAGTTGATTGATAGAGTAAACCAGATCAGGTTTGCCAAAAGTTTTACCTTTTGAAGCATAGTTCCATTTAGCATTTGATGTATGCACAAATGATTCTTCTTTCTTCTTCTCTGGAGATCCTTTAACTCTCCAAATCCAGTTTCCTCTTTCTTTCTCATCATCCCTTCTCCAGAAGCTTTTCTTTTGAGATTTAGTCTTCTTGAAGTTACCTGAACCATCAACATTTTTGTCATAGAAAAGGTTAGAAGGACGAATCTGATCAGTAGATTTAGAAGTAAGACAATCATCTAAATCATAGAAAGGATTATAGAAAACATTTGAAAAATGTGAACTTGAAGCTGTTTTTAATGAACTATTTGAGTCAGCTAGATCGTCTCTTGGTGATTGAGCTATTGACTCTGGCGTCTTGTGCTCAGTCAGCTTCACCTTGAAAACGATCTCTTCAAGTTCCTTTATCTTTGAAGACAAGCTGTTTCTTTCCTTTTCAATCAGATCAAACTTCTTATGCAACTCAGATTTTGCATTCTTCTCCTTCATGATGTTTGTTGACAATTCAGCTAGCTTTCCTGTCAGCTTGGCTATCTCCGTCTCAAATATCTTCTTTTCTTCCAAAAAGTATGTATTTGCTTTCTTCAGCTCATCTTTCTTCTTCTCATTCTCAGCCTTTTCTCTTTCAATAATGATAACCTTCTCAAAGTCTGAAACTTGTTGAGAAAGTTTAACACATCTAAGTTCTAATGCTTTCTTCTCTTCAAAGGCTTTTCTGGAGAAGTCAGAGAATTTCTTGGCAAATTCTTTTCTCTCTTTCTCAATCTTTAACAATTCATCTTGAGCTTTTGAATTGTCTCTGTCTTGGGTTGCCTTTTCTTTTAGCTTATCGATCTCAACCTCAAGACTGAGAACTTTATCTTTAAACTTATCTCTGTCCGCACATAGTTGAGAATTTATCGTTCTAAGTCCTTCAGATGTCTCACTCGCAATGTTTGCTCTTCTTCTCAATTGATCTAGCTCTTTTTGCATTAGTTCCTTCTTTGACCATATTGAGCTAGATTCAGATCTTTTCAGCTTTGCTTGAAGGTCAAAGATCTCTTTTTCTTTAGACTCAATTATTCCTGCAAAGTCAATTAAGGAATCAGAATCTTTTAAATTTTCTTTTAAAGCATTGATCTGAATAAGAAGAGATGAGTTCTGAATCTGTAAATCCTTGTTTTCAGCTTTGAGCATTTTTTCTTCTTTGTCATACTCATCAATCATGCGAGATGATGTTGATAACCGTCCAGCAAGTTGTTTAGCCTTTTCTCTTACTTCAGATAGAGTCATGTTGTTAAAATCAAGGCTGTAACCTGCAGACATATTTAGCTGATACGACATCCTAGCTGTAAGGTTAGTAAATAGACTTTTTTGTACCAAGACAACCAACTAGATGAGATCGTTAGAATCAAAAGTAAAGACCACACTCAAAAAATTTCAGAAAAATAAATTTCCAAAAATAATTAAATGCAGTCCTTTTAATCAGTATAAACCACAAACAATAATACTGAAGAATGAAATTAGGAAGATTTTGATCAAGCACAAAACTTTTGTCCCCCTTCGCAGACTTAGCAGGAAAATGTGCTTCGAAGAATGAACTGTACCGGTCGAAGGAAAGACCGGAGTATGCAAGGCACCGGTCGAATGGCAAGACCGGAGTAACAGGTATCCGGTCGAATGGCAAGACCGGGAATACGAGTATCCGGTCGAATGGCAAGACCGGAGTAACAAGTATCCGGTCGAGTGGGAAGACCGGAGAAACAATTATCCGGTCGAATGGGAAGACCGGAGAAACAATTATCCGGTCGAATGGGAAGACCGGAGAAACAATTATCCGGTCGAATGGGAAGACCGGAGAAACAATTATCCGGTCGAAGGTGCAAGACCGGATTAACAAGTATCCGGTCGAAGGATGAAGACCGAAGTAACAAAGTATCGGTCGAATACTAGACCGGAAACCACTAAGGTCCGGTCGATACTCCTATCCGGTCGAAGGAAAGACCGGAGAATACTAAGGTCCGGTCGAAGGAATGACCGGAGATCACAACTATTCGGTCGAAGGTGCAAGACCGGATTAACAAGTATCCGGTCGAAGGACGAAGACCGGATTGAGCAAGTACCCGGTCGAAAGTTCAGGTCGAAAGCTATCAGATACGTTAAACTTGATAAGATCGGATAACTGATAAGCCCGAAGAACACGATGAATTTCTGGATTCGACCGAAACCAAACCCAGAAAATTGAAACGACCGATGAACACAATTAAACACAAAAACCACAGAAACTTCGATCGAATGAAACACAAAAACACAAATAATCAATTACTAATCGACCGGATGCGATAACAGATTCATAAAATAGGATGAACAGTATTCACATGAATAGTAACTTCGATGAACAATGATTTTCGATGAATAGTAAAATTTTTTGATTCTTTTAGCTCTGATACCAATTGTTATCCCAGTTTAATCTAGTTGGTTAACAATCAATCAAGTAATCAAGCAACACAATAATAATCAAGAGATATAAAGATTAATAATAACGTACCAATCCCTTGAATAAACAATGAAACCTTTGAGTGTTCTTGATACCCTTTGAATACAGAGAAAACTTACAGCGACTATTTAGAAAATTATCAGAGTTCTTACAAAGTTAACCTAAAACTAAACTAATCAAAACTTTAAATACCCAGGCCATATGGGCTTTAACCTTAATGGGCTTTCTAATGGGCTTGGGCCCAATAGCTTAATAACTATTAACTTATTACATAATAAACCCTCTAATTAACTTTAGCACAATTGCAGTTTAAACCCTTAACTTTAACTTTAATCTTGAATACAATTTATGATCCAACACTCTTCTCCCATGAAAAAGAAGAATCTATGTCTGATTATTATAATCGTTTTAACAGTCTTCTTAATGACCTCAAACTTCTAGGTAGATTATATGATAATGAGGAATTTTGGTGTAAATTTATGGATGGTCTTCCTGACTTCTGGGAAAACATTTGTACATGTATCAAGACAACCAAGGACCTTGATAATCTTCCCCTCACCGTTTCCTATGGATCCCTCTTTAACTATGAACAAACTTGAATCCAAAGGAAAACTATCATCAAATAGATAAAAAGCCCTTCTATTGCTCTTATCGGTGATACTTCCAAAAAGTCTGTGTGCATTCCCAGAATTACTTACCCTTCTGACGAATCTAATCGAGAAAGTCATGAAGACTCAACTCACCAATCGGAGGCCTATCATAGTGAGGATGATGATGAAGGTGAGGAAAATTTGGTAGATCAAATGACAGAAGAAATGAGCATGCTTGCCAATTTTTCTAAGTTCAAAAACAACTTTCCTTCTAATAAATTTAGATCTAGCCAAAAATCCTCTTTCTCTTCTAAAAGTTTTTCAGATAAAACCAACGAGGAATGTTATGTTTGTGGCAAGAAAGGCCACTTTGCCTCTGAGTGCAGGAGAAACCCTTTTGGTAGATCCAAAACTAACTCTTTCAACTTTTCTAAAGGGAGGAGAATGAGATCTGATTCGGCCAGCCAATCCCACTCCCGAAAATCCTCCTCTTTCTTCAAGGACAACACCGATCATGCTGAAAAAATATAAAGCCAAATACAAGAGAGAAAAGGAGAAAAATGAGAATTCTCACCGAAGAGGAAAAGGTCTAATGGCTGAGTCTCATGACTGGGCTGATGAACCGACATCGGAAAGTGACAAGGAGATTTTCAGCAAGTGCCTTATGGCTAAATTGGATGACATGGCCAAAATCAAGGACACCGACATAACCGTTGTTTTGGTCTTCACTAAGTGCTCATCTTCCTCGTATCAGGTACATCTTTTCCACTCTCTCTCTCTAATGCCGAAAAGATTGAAGCTTTTGATTCCTTGACTGTTGACTTTTGTAATGAAAAAGATGCTAAAAGGAAGGCAAATGCCCAAGTCTAATCTCTCTCCTCTCAACTCCAAGTTTATCTATCTCAGCTAAAACACTTTGATAAAATCAAAGTTGAGCTAGAAGATTTAAAAACCATCAACTACATTCTTGCAAAAGGGAAAAATAAGATGTTCAAACGTCTTAAAAAGGAGCAAGAAATTGTTAATAAATGGACTACTTCTTCTAAAAATCTTGAAAGAATTTTTCAAGACCAAGTAACAGGCGATGACAAATTTGGAATTGGCTTTGGCAAATTGGACTTTGATGATTCCTCCACTCAAATACCTTCTTCTCCTTCAAAACACCAATCCTTCTCTCCTGAGTACACTGAGTCCGATTCAGAAGACTCTCACTCCATGCATTCTCTGGATCTTCATGATTATTTGAAATTTGGAATTTTTATTAAAGCAAAACATTCTGAACCAAAGCCTCAACCTGAGGAAGATCAAGGTTCAAATGACCTTGCTAAACCCATTAATGATCTTCTGAAATCTTTGAACTTTGATGAAGCATCTTCCTCCTCTTCTAAACCCTCAAACTTCTCCAAGAAAAATCCTCCTCTCACATCTAAAAAGTTGTCAAGTCTTGACAAAGGAAAATCAGTAGCTTCTGATTTTCCTATGAATAGAAAGATGTCCTCTTCTTCGAAAGGTGAACCTCATGAACCTTCCACCAAGTTCATTCCCAGGTCAATGAACTTAAAGAAACCTAAGGGTACCTCAAACTTGTCTATGCCTTCTTCTGAAAAAGGGATTCTTGGACCTATGCCCTGTTCTCCACCTTCTTCTACCAAGTTTCTCAAAGTTAACCTCAAAGGAAAAGGCAAGGAGTTGAGTCAAAAACCCAAAAAAGCGTTTATTTATAGAAAGTGTTACAATTGTGGGGACACCTTTCATCTTGCAAAAGATTTCCCCAAGGATCGAATCGAAAGAAAGAATTCGAACGACTCTTCTTCTTCTTATAACCCCAAAAGACCCACTTCAAAATAGGTACCAAATGACTGATTTTTCTGTGTTTGCAGGTATTTAAACATCAACAAACATGGTATCTCGACAACGGATGTTCAAGACACATGACAGGAAATAAATCTCTTTTGATTGACTATGTGACAGAAAAGGGCCCTACTGTAACTTTTGGTGATAACTCTAGAGGTTCCACCAGAGGTTATGGAACTCTTTCAAATGACTCTATCACTTTCAACAAAGTAGCCTATGTGGAAGGGCTGATGCACAATCTTCTAAGCATCAGTCAACTATGTGATATGGGATACTATGTTATCTTCAGAATTGACGACTATCTCATCACCGACAAAAACTACCATAATATTCTGTCTGGCTCTCGAAACGACAATGTTTTCGTTATTCACATGGATCAAAAATCTGTTGAAGGAAGCATCTGCTTCATTTCAGAAGACTCTGTGAAGAATGTTGGTCCCGAAGGTGCTTAACAAGTTTGTAGAAGGGGGGGGGGGTTGAATACAAACACAGAAATTAAAGTTTAATAAATTGTTTATTGATAAATCAAAATACAATTTACAAGTTTGTTGCGGAATAAGATTAAGACAGACTCAATCTAAACAAACTTAAGAAACACTAAGATGGTTGCACAAGAAATTCAGAGAATGGGGGATTTTAGAGAGATAGAAAACAAGGGTTTCTATTATGGAGTTCAAGGATTGAGCACACCTTCAGATGAAGGGGTGAGCTTCCTATTTATACCCTATGCATTAAATGCATGGCATGGCACTTTACACGTGGCGTTCATAGATTGGCTTTAGGAGTCTTACTTTTGGAGACATGCTTTTGGCCGTTTTATGAACAGTGTAGTTGACAGAGTTGTTGTACGATTTGTGGCAGAGACGTGTCCGTTCTGACACATCGTACTGGTTGTGCAAGGTAAGACAAAAGGAAACTTGAGGCATAAGCTTTGTGATCGTTGATCGCTGAGTATATCTTCTTCCAGAGATAAAGAAGTTCAGCTATCGCTGAAGCTTTTCCTCAGGCTTCTTCGCGTAAGTAGATTCGTCTGGTCTTCGCTGATATCCGCATCAGGTCACTAGTAGACTTATCTATTGTTCAGTGGCTTCGTCTTTGATTCAGCTATGAACTATGTTGACGCGAGACTTGTCTTCAGGGATTACGTTAACTGTGTTACATGGGAAACGATCACTGTTTACAGAAAGGTCATCAGTTTGATAGCTGAAAGTGAAACACTAATACATATTAAATGTTTACAGAAAGGTCATCAGCGATAACTGAACAGACTCAGTCTGATCGCTGATGATGAAACACTAATACATATAATAACGTAATTTTCACTAAGTATAAAAGAGGGTCATTATCAAATCACTGAGAGAGTTTGGATCAACAATCTCCCCCTATTTGATAATGACAAAGTAACAAAACATAATTACTTTATGATTCAAAATATAGGAATAAGAAGGACTCATAGAATGCATGTCCCAATTACTATTTTGAGGGATCTTTTACAGTACTGATAGGGTTAAGTACATCACTGCGATTTTCATTTAATTCAAGGATAGAATTACAAGATATGAAAATCATAAGTACAAGTGAGTAACTAACTACTGTAAGTATAACTAACAGATTACAGAGAAGGAAACTAATCTATCAGCTATTAAAAGAAGATTTAGGAGGATTGATCATATACTCAGGTATTTCTTCTCCTTTCTGTCTTCGATCCAAAGATTCTTGACTGATAATTTCTTTAATTTTTTCAGCAGCAGGGAAGAAGTCACATCATAAGCATAAGAGATCCTTGAGATGATTCAGAGGACAGATAGGAATCTCAGAGATTCTTTGAAATCTGAGTTCCTCATCATCATCTCTGAATAATATTCCATAAGGATTGTCAATTACTTGACCAGCTTGGAAAGGACCACCAGGAGGAAGAGATCAATCCAGAACTGAAAGATCGGGAGGAGGACCAAACAGTGCATCTCTTGAACATTTGATAGAAGTTTCATTCCTGATGATGGCGACGTCTTCAGAGGAGGAGGAACAAATTCTTCTCTTGAGTTTCAAAGATTTGGGAGGAAGAGGAAATGGCAGCTTCAGTACAGAGGTGACTCTATTTATGAGGGCTTCAAGAAGTCCTTCAACGTAGCCTCTGTATGTAGATTTGGATTTCTTCAGCGCATCCCAGAACTCTAACCATTCCGTAAATCCGAAGCTCTCAAGTTTTGATACGTACATTGCTTTTTGGGTTCCATCCTCTCTGGTAATCTCCATGGTCACTGAGAGTTGATCTTTCTTCTTGCGACCAGAGATAGTCACGGCTGATATTGGAAGAAGATCAGAACGATAATCCATCTTTTGTTTGCACCATTCGATAGACTTATCGTTGATCTCTTGTTCTTTGGAGCGTTCCTCTTCAATTTCTTTCAGTAGTGCAGCTTGAACTTCCACAGGTTTGCTTTTCAGCTTTTTGTCCTTGACTTGAGAAGATTGAATCTTTAAAGCGAGTTGGGCATCTCGTTTGCATTCAGCGATCAGCTTCTCAGCTTTGGCAGATTCTTCTCTTTCGGCTTCAGTGAGGAAGTCGAGCTCTGTGGATGTTTGAAGAGGGATTTTCAGCCGTTGACTTTCTAGTTGAGCGATCATTTCAACTCTTTTCTTCACCACTTCCTCTGACCAATGAGATGGTCGAGAGGGCCTTCCTGGATGGACCATGGAATATTCTTCTTCTTCTTCTTCTTCATCAATCTCAGTGATAGAGATTGGGATTCTTTCTTCAGCGATAGCAGCTGGAATTATTTGTAGTTCAGAACCCTTAAGCAGGGGTGAGAACTGTCTGCATAGAAAAAGAAGGAAAGAAGGGATAAGTGTATTTTTAGAAAGAGAGAGATAAAGGCTAGAAGGAAATAGGGGTTTGGAAAGAGTAGGAGAGTGGTACAATTGAAAGACATACCTGAGAAGGATGCTCCCCCTCGGATTGTGATCCAGTCCTCAAGCATTCTTCAGCGATCGGTTGCTTGTCTTTGCTTTGCGAAGGAACACTTGAAGATGTATCACCTCTCACCCCTGCTTTGACAACCTCTTGCGAAGTTGTACCTGATGCAACGTTCGGCTTGGAGAACCACATAGATTGGTCTTCATCATCGGCGTCGTCATCGGAGGGCTGATCCTTTTCTTGATCATCAAGATCTAGATCATCTTCCTCTTCATCGTCTTCTTCCTCATTCTCTTCAAAGAGAATAGAGTGAATAGATGAGGATTCTTTTTCCTTCTCCCCCTCAGATTGAGAGGGAGGTTCCTTTGGAGTCTTAGCTTCCCCAGCAGCAGCAATAGAAGTTTCTTCAGCTTTCTCCCCCACTTTGTCATTATCAGCGGTAGGGGATTGCTCAGCTGCTGGAGTAGCTGTTGAAGCTTTTAGCACTTGGACGTCAGCCTCCAGATACTTAATCCGATCTTCAACCGCAGGGATGTCGCACGTGGCATCATGAATGAATTCCACAGCGATGTTGAGGTTGGTACGATCATCTTCAGTGAAGGAGGGAGGCAGCACTGGAGCTGGTGCATTCACTTTCTGTAAAATTTGCTGAACAAGGGACGTGCAGAGGTCAACCTTTGAAGAGAGACCCTGAACTTCAGCGGTAAGAGACTCAAGTCGCCCTTGAAAGAGTTGAGAGGACTCTCTGAGTTGGACGACTTGTTCTTCAACAGCTGAAAGTTGTGAGTTCTCATCTTTTGATGAGCAAGTGGCGGTCAACTTCTTCAGCTCCTCACCAGCCTGATTGACGGCGATGGTGGTTTCATTGATGGTGTTGGTGAGTGCGTCCACCTTTTCTCCCAGACTGTTGACATGCGTGTCAACAGACGCCAAGCTAGGACCTGAAAATAATGTTAGTTCAGATATGGGCTTATTTGGAGAGGGGGGGGAGAGAGGTGTTTAGGATAATAGGTGTACCTGACGTATCAAACATTTTGTAGAACTGCATAGATTCCTTAAAAGTTTGATGCTCAGGTCCTATAGGGAAAGAAGAGGTAGCGGGTTCAGAGACCAAATGAGTAGAAAAAGGAAGAGTTTTGGGGATAGAAGTAGGGATGGGGTTAATCTAAGTGAATGAGATAGTAGGTGGGGTTACTGATGATGTGACAGCGAGCGAGATCGCTGACACGGCAGTATGAGTGACTGCTGAAGTTGTGGAGGAAAGACCCACATATGCATCTAAGGTAGCTTGTTGAGAAGCTCCCTCAGGTATAGTACTAGAGGGTGTACTTTCCTTAGTCTTTTTGGCCTTTTTGGAAGGACCAATCGGACTAGCTGATGGTCGTTTAGAAGTAGTGGTAGCGACAGGGATAGCAGACGAAGGAACCGTCTGCGTGGTCGCTGAAGATGTAGAAGAATGGAGAGAGAGACGAGAGCGAAGGAGAGAGATACTTACCTCGTCGGCGAGTGGCTTTACTTCCAGTGATCGTTGACCTACCCTGGCAAAGGTGCCATCATCTTTGGTGGGATAGGTGTTGGGATAGAGGAACTTGATGTACGTACATATGAAACGTACGTATGAGATCTTGGGATCTCGTTCAGGCTTCTCTAATCTCGACCTCAGGTCTTCAAAGATTGTTGTGGTGTAGTCAAAGTTTTGACCAGCGATAACGGAGTAGGCCATCTGCAGTTGTGTTTTGCTGGCTTGATCAAGCGAACCACTCTTCCCGCTCATGCACTGAATTATGTGCGAGAAGATAAAGTTCAGTTGTGATGGCATCTGAGCTTTGAGGATCTTGGTGAGCTTCTTGTTGGGAATAGAAGATCTCGGTTTGTTTTCCCAACAATAGCCCATTGCGTCCAGGAATGATATCAGCTCATCATCAGTGGGGAGTGCGTCGAACCCACTCTTTGGTTTGTCAGGGAATCTTAAAGATTTCCTGAGGCTAAGAGCGGTCATGCTCCCTGGCCCCAATTCCGTGCTGAAAGAGATAGCAGGGACTTGTTCACCTTTCTTGTTGGTGAGTTCAGTTGCATCAGCAGTGAACCAGAACTGCTGGAGTAGAGTCTTGGAAGGCTTAGGATCCACAGTGATCGCGTAAGCTATACATGACTGCTTGAGGAATTCAGCAGCTTCCACCAGATGTGGGTATTTGTCAGCTTTGAACTCGAGTCTGGCCAAATGATTACATTTAGTAATCTCAACTTCAGTGAGAGCGAATCGTACATGCTTGGAAGCAACGATTGAAGACTGTGTCATTTCTGTTATGGAAAGAGGCATAATAGAAGAAATGATTTAGATTAAAAATAATATGATTACCAGTTGCCATAGAAGAAGGGAAACTGGAAAACTATCAAGTTATTTTTAGGAGTAGAAAAATAGTGTTCTGGGTAGAAAGAATGAAGAACACTTTAAAACCAAAAGGTTTTTATTGAAAAACATAAAATCAGAAAGAATGATCTTTAGTTTTGGAAAAAAAACGTTTTATAAAATCCATAGAAAACGAGCAGGATTTTAAAAAGAATAAAAAGCATACGAACAAAGCACATAAACATGAAATAAACCTGTGTATCTTGAAGAAAAAGAGTTGCAGATTCAATATTCTGGGTTTACTTGCTTGAGTGTTCTTGAGAGAGAATGTTTCTTGCTTTGAAAGTTTTGAAAGCGTAAACCGTATAAAGGAGAGAAGAATTCCTTTTATACGAAGAGAGAGGAGAGAGAGAGAGAGAAACGGACGAACGTGTCAGAAAAGAAAGGATCATCATGACATTGACACGTTCCACGAAGTTGATTGGATAGAAGGGCAACGGACGAACGTGTCAGAAAAGGCATGTCGTGGTTTGTCGGTTCAAATGACGTCATAGAAGAGAGAGACTGTACATTTGTCCGTTTTGAAATGATCACTGAAGAAAAGTCAGCGATAGATTTTTCCTTTTTAAAAGTATCCCTGATTGTAAAGATAGGGATAGATTTTCCTTTTAAAGGATCACTGACTAGAAATATCAGTGATTAATGTATTTTTCGAAAAGCTTTTAATCATTCGAAGAAAGTTCAGTGATTAAAGTTTATATTTTGAAGAAAAACATCTTTGAGGGAAAGGAGAGAACATACCTGAGAGTCAGAATGTTTATCAGAGAGAATGATGAGGGGAACTTTTGATTACTGACACAATACATGAACGCTGAAGAATTATTCTTCGAGGTTCAGCATTCCAAGCTCACTGATGAGAAAGTTGAACCTTGTCTCATCAAGAGGTTTGGTGAATATATCAGCAAGCTGAAAGTCAGTAGGGATAAAGTGAAGTTCAATATCACCATTCATCACATGATCTCTGATAAAGTGATATCTGATCTCTATGTGTTTTGTCTTTGAATGTAGCACTGGATTATTTGCTATAGCGATAGCACTAGTGCTGTCGCAATAGATAGGAATCTTTGACAGCTGAAGGCCATAATCTGAGTTGATTTCTCATCCACAAGATTTGAGAACAACAGCTTCCAGCGGCTACGTATTCAGCTTCAGCTGTGGAAGTGGACACAGAATTTTGCTTCTTGCTTGTCCAGCTTACCAGCTTTCCTCCCAAGAGTTGACATCCACCAGTGGTACTCTTTCTGTCGAGTTTACAGCCTGTAAAATCACTATCAGAATAACCAGTTAGATCGAACCCTGAGTCTTTGGGATACCAAAGACCGAGGTTAGGAGTTCCTTTCAGATATCTGAAAATTCGCTTTACAGCGATCAGATGGGATTCCTTGAGTTCAGATTGATAGCGTGCACATAAACAAGTAGAGTACATGATGTCAGGTCGGCTCGCTGTAAGATACAGCAATGAGCCTATCATTCCTCTATAGGCAGTGACATTAACAGGTTTTCCAGATGGATCCTTGTTAAGTGTCAGCGGTGGTGCCATAGGAGTTTTCATCGCTGAAGTTTGTGTGAGATCAAACTTCTTTAGCATATCTTTAACATACTTACCTTGGCAGATAAAAGTACCTTTGTCAGATTGTTTAATCTGAAGACCAAGAAAATATGTCAGCTCACCCATCATACTCATTTTATATTCTTTCTTCATTCTTTCAGCGAAGCGAGTACATAGAGATGGGTTAGTAGAACCAAATATTATGTCATCGACATATATTTGTACAAGAATTATATGACCTTTTATCTTTCTGAAAAATAACGTATTATCAATCTTGCCACGTTCAAAATTTTCAGAGATAAGAAAAGATGAGAGAGTGTCATACCAAGCACGAGGGGCTTGTTTTAGACCATAGAGAGCCTTATCCAATTTATAAACATAATTTGGATGCTTAGGGTCATAGAACCCTGGGGGTTGTTCTACATAAACTTCTTCATTCAGCTTTCCATTCAGAAATGCTGATTTTACGTCCATTTGATAAACGATGAAGTCTTTATAGACTGCATAAGCTAGGAATAGTCGAATTGCTTCGAGCCTGGCCACAGGGGCAAAGGTTTCATCATAGTCTATGCCTTCCTCTTGTCTGTATCCCTGAGCAACAAGTCGAGCCTTGTTGCGGGTTACAGTTCCATGTTCATCTAACTTGTTTCTAAACACCCATTTGGTGCCTATTACAGTTTTATCAGATGGTCTAGGAACGAGATTCCAAACTTTGTTTCGAGAAAATTCAGTCAGCTCTTCTTGCATAGCGCTGACCCAGTTTGGATCTCTGAGGGCATCATCAGTCTTCTTTGGTTCTATTAAGGAGAGATATTACCTGAGCTTCGTCGTGTCTGAATACCTGCATCTGGATCACCGAGAATTTGATCTATTGGGTGATCTCTTGTCCATCGCTGAGCAGGAGCATGATCGCTTAAATCAGAGGTTGGATCAACAATTGGGATGTTTACTGATTAGGACGTTTGAGGTTCATCAGCAATTAACTGTTGAGTAGGTTCACTAGAGAGGTTTCCAGACGAAGGTAGATTTGATGGTGGTAATGTGTTTAGAGGTTCAGCTGAAACCCATGAGGTGGTTTCAGCGGTGGGAGGTATGATACTTGGTTCTTCATCAGCAGCTGGAGTTTCAGTGTGCTGATGATTTGAGAAGAAAGGTTCAGTTTCTCTATAGTGAGAGAGCATCCAAGTATTCAGTTCTTCATTGTCAGCGATTGGTTTAGAGTTTGCTGAGCGAGTTTCATCAAACGTGACATGAATGGTTTCTTCTACGGTTTGTCTTCTCTTGTTGAAAACTCTGTAGGCTTTGGAGATGGAGGAATATCCTAAAAATATTCCATCATCGGCTTTTGGGTCGAACTTTCCAAGTTGATCTTTGTTGTTTAAGATAAAGCACTGACAACCAAAGATATGAAGAAAGCTGATAGAAGGCTTCCTTCCAAGAAAAAGTTCATAAGCTGTCTTCCCAAATCGCTTTATTATCAGCGATCTGTTTTGAGTAAAACATGCAGTGTTTACAGCTTCTGCCCAAAATTGAGTAGGGAGGTGAGAATCGCTGAGCATTGATCTAGCAGCTTCTATGATCGTTCTGTTTCTTCTTTCAGCGACTCCATTTTGCTGAGGTGTTCTTACTGAAGAGAAGTTGTGAGAGATTCCCTTGTTCTCAAAGAAATTGTCCAGGGAACTATTTTTGAATTCAGTTCCATGATCACTTCTTATTGAACGAACAGTAAGATTATTCAGCACTTCCATCTTTTTGACAAAAGATATTAATTCTTCTGGAGTATCACTCTTACAGCGAAGAAAAATAACCCAGGTGTAGCGAGAATATTCATCTACAATGACAAGCGTATATTTCTTTCCAGCTATTGATTGGATGTTGACAGGGCCAAATAGATCCATATGCAAGAGCTGAAGAGGACTTGTCACTGAGGAAACTTGTTTCGACTTGAAACTCGCTTTTGTTTGTTTTCCTTTTTCACATGCTGAGCAGAGAGATTCTTTAGCATATGAGTGCTGAGGAAGACCAGAAACCAGTTCCTTAGATGAGAGAGAATTCAGGGTTTTGAAGTTTAGATGAGAGAGCCTTTTATGCCATAGCCAGTTGACATCAGAAGAGGCCTTAGAGAGAAAACATAAGTTTTCAGTGATAGTAGAGTCCATATCTATTACATAGACATTTTCTCTTCTATAACCACTGAGAGCAAGTTTTCCTTTTTCATCTACCACTGAATATGCTTTCTTAGAAAAGCGAACTTCGTAGTCTTTGTCACATAGCTGACTGATGCTTAGAAGATTGTGCTTCAGTCCATCTACATAAGCGACTCTTCGAAAGGTAGTTGTCCCATTGCTGAGGACACCAAACCCTCGGGTAAATCCTTTTCCATTTCCACCAAAGGTAAAAGAGGGGCCTCTCTCTTCCTTGTATTCAGTGAGCAGGTCTCTTTGTCCAGTCATATGACGAGAACATCCACTATCGAGATACCAGATGCCCTTTGATCCCTGCATACATAAGGAATATTAAGCGTTGTTTGGTACCCACTTTTCAATGGGTCCTTCAGAGTTAGTGGATAAGGAAGATTCAGCAGTCTTCACAGCTGATGAAGATTCAGCTTCAGTGGTAATCTTCACTTTGGTTAATTTCTTAACCTTAGTGGTATTTTTCACTTTGGTTGATTTTTCAACTTTGGTGACTTTATTTGCCTTAGAGGCATTTTTCTTCACTTTAGCTGTTTTATCAGCTTCGGTGGTATTTGGACACTTGCTCGCAATATGGTCAGTAAATCCACAGTGATAACATTTTCTATATCTGATGGTGGTTTTATAACCAAAAGGTTTTGAAAACTTAAGATGAGCAGGTCCAGCTCCAAGAATGCCTTTAGCACGAGATCTGGGAGGAATTTTTATTTCTTCAGGTCTCACGGGCTTTAGATCAACCTTCAGCTTTGGAGGACAGATATCAAAGATTTCTGTCACTGAGCTAGAAGGTTTATCCACTGAAGGTTTGAAAGGAACTTTCAGTTTGGTTTTCTTGGAAGCCTTCTGAGGAGGGAGAATAGACTTTCCTTTATCTGCAGGCTTAGATCTTGCAGATATCTCCTCAGGGATGGGATTTGAAGAAGAACAGAGATAGAATTGATTATAAGAAGTGTCAAAGAAGGATGTGACAAAAGTTCCAAACTTAAGCAAGGAACTTTCTTCTTTAGGATCATCCTGTGGTGTCCAAAAACCAAGACCAGTTCTATCACTTTCAGGAGTTTGAGCATTTATTATCTCAGAGATCTTTGTTGATGATTTGCACCATTTTTCAACATGAGCCTTTTCTGCTTTTAGAGCATCGATGGCTTGTTCGCATTCAATGCTGATGATTTCATTTATAATGACTTGATCTTTCAGCTTTTCTTCTAAAAGATTTAGTTCACTGATCTTTTCATGACATTTCTCTAGCTCTTGTGTTAAATAAACATTTTTATTTTCAGCTTGAGTTTTGTCGTTTAGAGCATTATAAAGGTCAATCGTCAGCACATCAACAGCGCGACTTCTCTCAGCTTCAGGCAGAGAGGGATTTGTAGAGATAGATACCTGAGATGATATGTAGCTCATAGAAGGTTCAGATGGTTCTTCTACTTCTTCTTTAATCTCAGCCATGAGGCAATGATTAGCGACTTCTTCTTCATCAGAAGATGATTCTTCTGATTCAGCCCAGTCATGTTCTTCAGCGATGAGACCTTTACCTTTTCGCTGATAGCTTTTCAGCTTTTGATATTTGTTCTTTAGCTTATGGTATTTGTCATCACTGGGTCTTCTTGAGGTAGAAGGTTTGAAGACTTTTTTCGACCTGCACTCACTAGCAAAATGTCCAATTTTTTCGCAGTTATAGCAAGTGGCTGTAGCCTTATCAACTGGAGTTGATTTTGGCTTTTCAGTAAGAGAGAGAGGTTTACTTCTTCGGAAGTTACTCTTTCTTGCAAATCTCTTAAAAGAGTTTGTCAAGAGTGCTAAGGACTCATTAAACTCTGAAAGATCAGGGTCTGATAAATCCTCAGATTCAGAATCTAACTCAGTGATGGTGAGAGTAGATCGCTGGGATGGAATTATCTCTGACGAGACTAAAGCAACAGCAGTGCTTTTGGAGTCTTTAGAATATTTTACAAGATTCTTCTTCAGGAGATTAGATTGCTCATAGTTGAGCAATATTCCATACAGAGTGCTTAGAGAGAGAGTATGTAAGTCTTTTGTCAGCTTAAGACATATTGAATAACTGTCCCAGCTTTCAGGAAGACTTTCCAAGAATTTTGTTAGGACCTCAGAATTAGAATAGGTCCTTCCAACAGTTCTTAGGTCAATGATCAGGCAGTTAAACCGCTGATGAATGTCAGAAAGAGATTCATTCTTACCAGCGATAAAACTTTCATACTGTCTTACCAAGTTAATCTTTCGGGTCTCTTGGATTTCAGTGGTGCCCTCATATTGAACACATATGGTTTCCCACATTTCTTTAGAAGTTTTTAGATGCATGATGGAATGGAAAACTTCATCAGGCAGAGCCATTGATATAATGGTCTTTGCTCTTGCATCTATGCCTACCTTCTTTTTATCTTCATCACTCCACTGTCTTATTTCCTTAACGACATATCGTTCAGGGACAGCTTCAGTGGTGGCAGTAGCGGGAACCGCATCTATAATTCTAACAGGTTCATAGGGTCCGTTTTCTATATATTCAGGTATAGTAGGATCCGCACCTTCAAGAAATAGCATCATTCGATTTTTCCATAGAGAAAAGTTATCTCTGCTAAATCGAGGAGGTTTAGAAAGTGAACCATTATCATAGTAGTTTGTGTTTGTGTTTAGTGCCATTTTAGAATAGCAAGGAAGAGTATACAGCAAGATCTTGTTTATTAGATTAAACAAACTGCTCTGATACCACTTGTTGGTCCCGAAGGTGCTTAACAAGTTTGTAGAAGGGGGGGGGGGTTGAATACAAACACAGAAATTAAAGTTTAATAAATTGTTTATTGATAAATCAAAATACAATTTACAAGTTTGTTGCGGAATAAGATTAAGACAGACTCAATCTAAACAAACTTAAGAAACACTAAGATGGTTGCACAAGAAATTCAGAGAATGGGGGATTTTAGAGAGATAGAAAACAAGGGTTTCTATTATGGAGTTCAAGGATTGAGCACACCTTCAGATGAAGGGGTGAGCTTCCTATTTATACCCTATGCATTAAATGCATGGCATGGCACTTTACACGTGGCGTTCATAGATTGGCTTTGGGAGTCTTACTTTTGGAGACATGCTTTTGGCCGTTTTATGAACAGTGTAGTTGACAGAGTTGTTGTACGATTTGTGGCAGAGACGTGTCCGTTCTGACACATCGTACTGGTTGTGCAAGGTAAGACAAAAGGAAACTTGAGGCATAAGCTTTGTGATCGTTGATCGCTGAGTATCTCTTCTTCCAGAGATAAAGAAGTTCAGCTATCGCTGAAGCTTTTCCTCAGGCTTCTTCACGTAAGTAGATTCGTCTGGTCTTCGCTGATATCCGCATCAGGTCACTAGTAGACTTATCTATTGTTCAGTGGCTTCGTCTTTGATTCAGCTATGAACTATGTTGACGCGAGACTTGTCTTCAGGGATTACGTTAACTGTGTTACATGGGAAACGATCACTGTTTACAGAAAGGTCATCAGTTTGATTGCTGAAAGTGAAACACTAATACATATTAAATGTTTACAGAAAGGTCATCAGCGATAACTGAACAGACTCAGTCTGATCGCTGATGATGAAACACTAATACATATAATAACGTAATTTTCACTAAGTATAAAAGAGGGTCATTATCAAATCACTGAGAGAGTTTGGATCAACAAAGAAAACCTGGCTCTGGCATAAATGTCTTTCTCATCTCAACTTCAAAACGTTGAATGCTCAATCGAACAAAGATCTAGTTGTTAGAATGCCAAAGTTATCCTTTGTCAAGGAGAAACTGCGTGCATCATGTGAAAAGGGTAAGCTAACAAAAACCTCCTTCAAAACCAAGCAATGTTTTTCTATCTCCACTCCTCTCCAAATGCTACATATGGATCTGTGTGGATCAGTTAGCACTCATTGTATTGGAGGTAAAAGATATATTTTTGTGATAGTTGATGAATTTACACGTTACACTTGGGTATCTTTTCTCAGGTACACAAGTGCTACTACTGAAGAAATCATCCATTTCATCAAGAAATCTGAAGTGCTTAATGGTCAACTTGTAAGATTTGTCAGAAGTGACAATGGCACAAAATTCAGAAATGCTACTTTGGAAGCCTTTTTCAATGATAAAGGAATTTCTCAAAACTTCGCAACTGTCAGAACACCGCAACAAAATGTTGTTGTAGAAGGAAAAATAGCACTCTATGTGAAGCAACCCGTTCTATGCTAAGTGAATCAAATCTTCCTACCTACTTTTGGGCTGAAGCTATTAACACTGCTTGCTTCACTCAAAATTGGTCAGTCATTATAAAGAGGCATGACAAAACTCCGTATGAAGCATTCTAGGGCCGAAAACCAAACATTGGTTTTCTTCATGTTTTCGACTGTGTATGCTTTATCCTCAATGATCGAGAACACCTTGGGAAATTTGACCCTAAGGCTGATGAAGGGATCTTTATGGGCTATTCTCTTACCTCTAAAGCCTACAAAGTCTATAACTTACAGACGAAATGTATTGATGAGTCAATACATGTGAAATTTGATGATCAAAAATCATCTTCTCTCACAAGTGATGACAATGAGTTAAATCAATGAATAACTTTCTGTGTAGGGGAAGATTTTCACAGTCAGCCATCTGCTCCTTTTTTGGTTGATACCTCTCCTGAAACTAATAATCAACCTTCTTCATCTTCTACTGAACTGAATCTTCAGATAATAGTTTCTGAAGATCTTGCCGATCCTATATCTCACATCATTCCCTCTCAAGATGTTCCCTCCGAAGAACCTACTTATACCTTCCCTGTTGAACCCTAAACTTCTCACTCTGCCAAACTTCTTCCTGCACCTCTTACACCAACTACCAAGTGGACCAAAGATCATCCCATTGAACAAATTATCGGTGATCAACAAGCAGGTGTCCAAACTAGAAGAGGCATTGGCAACATTTGTCTCTATGTAATTTTTCTCTCCATCATAGAGCCCTAGAAGATTGAGGAAGCTCTGGTCGATTCATATTGGATCACAATCATGCAAGAAGAGCTTTCCCAATTTGAAAGAAACAAAGTCTGACGACTTGTTCCTCGACCTTCAAGAAAGACTATAATTGGAACAAAGTGGGTCTTTAGAAACAAAATGGATGAGGAGGGCACAATCATCCGAAATAAGGCTAGACTTGTTACGCAAGGATATCACAGGAGGAAGGAATTAACTATGATGAAACATTTGCTCCTGTTGCTAGACTTGAAGCAATAAGGATCTTTCTAACTCATGTTGCTCATAAAAACTTTAAAGTTTTTCAAATGGGTGTCAAGAGTGCTTTTCTCAATGGAGAGCTTGTTGAAGAAGTCTATGTGAAGCAACCTCCTGGCTTTGAAGATCCTTCTCATCCAGACTATGTGTACAAACTAGACAAAGCTCTCTCTGCTCTCAAACAGGCTCCTCGTGCCTGGTATGACACTCTGTCTGATTTCCTTCTCTCCAATAAGTATACAAGAGGTAAGATTGACAATAATCTCTTTCTCAAGAAGACCATTACTCTCTCTCAAGTTATAACAAGATTATCTCAAGAAAATGTACATTTTATCTCTCGAGCTCAGCACACGATTTCATAAATTAATTAAAAACAAGATTACAAAATAGTATAAAGGTTTAATTGGTATATCTCTATCTAAGTTCTCACCTTAGGCATACGAATATTAAATCTAATTATAAGTTATTTTCTCTCAAAACTAACTTATAACAATCAAACCAATTGCAAGTTGATCAGGCTCACAAAAGCAATAAATACAAATTCTTATGCTTCATTAATTGAAAACCCAAATAAAAATCACAACTTTACGTGTTCATATGATTACAAACCAAAATTAATCCTACCCCAACATCTAATATTAGTTCATGTTGAGGGGTAATAGAAAACAAAACAAAAAGGAAAGAAATCATAAGTTTAGACCTGGTTTCTCAATGAAAATCTAAAACAATATGAGAACTCCCTTCTGTTGATGAATCTCCACGAGTAATCAATGATTATAGCTTTAGATCTTCAATCCCGATGTTAATCTCTGCATTTTGTGGCTCCAAAATTGCCCAAGAGAAGCCTAAAATCTCCCAGTAAGAGTTCTTGGCCGTATATCTTGTTGAATAGAAAGAATAATACGAACCCTAGCTGAAAATTGCTTAAAATTCGTTTTCAGAAGTCGCCGCTAGTTTCCACGCTAGTTTAACTAGCGTGGAAACTTGCCCGAGAATCAAACTAGCTTGGAAAGTGCAAACTAGCGACGAAACTAGTGTTGCTCACTGTTTTGGCCTTAACTTCTTCGTTTTTGTTCCAATTTTGCTTCGGAAACAATCATTGGACTCGTTTTTGAAATATCTATTCAACAAGACTAAATATAGAATTTAAGCCCAAAATATCATATTTCTACTATTTCTCTTGAAAGATTGATTTATGTACAAATTTGAAATAAACTGTCAGAAATACGTTTCTTTTGCTTGGATACCAACAAAAATACATGGAAGTGGTACAAGAATAACGCCGAAAATGACGTTCTCACATACCCCCTCCTATTATGAAAGACTAAAAAACACTTAAATCATTGCATTTAAATTTTCACTTTTGGCCTTTTCATAATTTTGATGTTAACCCATATAATTTATTGATATATCATTTAAAACCCTTATGATATTTCTTTGTTATTTCCCTTACTATTTTATTTTTTTATTTTATACCTCAATCATATTAAATAATTTATAGTATATTAAAAAATATGTATTTAATACTATACATTAATATATATATATATATATATATATTAGCGTTATAAGAAAGAAAAATAAACTTTATAATTATTACTTTACTAAAGTATTAATTTGTAAAAAATCATCATTCATTTTTTTTTATAAAATAGAAGACATAAATAATATTTGTAATGTTATCAATCATTTAAGTTAATATATTCACGAGGGCATTACGATCTAAATATTCTTTGCATATGTTTTATCGATATTGATACATGGTAGTCAATATAGTTGCATGAAATCTCAAATGTTTCCATTGTGGAGTAATTGTGGCATTAACTACTCTTCTATTAACATCACTTTTACGTAATGGTTGTCATTAACATCTAGATTGCAATACTCACATTCAAAATGTGAAAATTCGTTGGGTACTTATGGATTTTTCACCTAATAATATGATTAAATATAAAAATATTCAATATTGGACTTGTTTTGAAAATATTGACGAGATAATTATATATGGTGTAATATGTAAAAGAAAAAAAGTATTTTTAATATATTTTTGTTAACATATGATTATGTATGTTTATAAGATAAATGTGTAAAATGAAAAGTAATTTAATAAAAACAAATTAATTAATTAAATAACTATAGGAGTATAATGTTAGGATATTAAAAATAAATTTTTAGCATTTATTATATATAATAATTTGATTAAATAAAAAAAATTCAATATTGGGATCATTTTGAATATATTGACTAGGGGTGCTTACGGGTTGAGATAATCGGGTTGAAAGCATTTCAACAACTCAACCCAATGTTGACGGTTTGAGAATTTTCAACCCAACCCAACCCAAACAAAAGTACAACCCAACTCAACCCAACCCAACCCAACCCAACCCAACCCAACCTAACCTAACCTAACCTGTTCGGGTTGGTCGGTTTGGTCAGCTGTGTTTAAACAAAGTAAAAACAATATTAAAAACATAAAAACAAGAGAATTTTTTCTTCGAAACACGATCTATCATTCAAAAGAATATACGACTTCATCAAATATTTAGGTATTACGTATAACTTTCCAATATTGTCCTCGTATGAGTTCCATTGCTTGTTATTACCGAGTTGTTTTTGGTAAATTATACATATTAATGGGAAATATAAATAATTTTATAAAAGTCGCTAAAACACTTATCGGGTTATTGGATTGATTGGGTTACTTTGAGCCTAACCCAATATCAACACAATAGATTCGGGTTGTCCTAATTTTATATCAATTATATGTCGGGTTACATCGGGTTGATTTTTTCCGGGTTGGTCGGGTTAGGTTGATCGGGTTGGTCGGTTTTTTGAGCACCCCTTATTGACGAGACAATTATAATAATGTAATTTTTTAAAGAAGAAACATATTTTTAAAGTATTTTAGTTAATATACAATTATATATGTTAAGAGTGAATTACATTTTTGGTCCCTCATGAATGTCTGGATTTCACTTTTCGTCCATCCAGTTCTGAAAGTACATTGGTGGACCCTAAAAGCGAGATATGGTGCTCAAACTCGTCCCTGGCGCTAACACCGTTAGTCTAGACTTCGTTAGAGCAGCCATGTGCCCCTCACGTGAGGGGCATTTTGGTCTTTTTACCCTTTTTTAAATTTTATTTAAAATATATAATCAAATTAAGATTTTTAGATTTCTCTCTCTCTCTCTCTCTATATATATATATATATATATATATATATATATAACACCACGTCATCTCCCCCATCCCATGTGTCATCTCCATTTTTGGTTATGGAACCCACTAGTAACTGGTAAGAGTTTTTCGTTGGTTATCCCCCCACCCCCACGTCTTCATCTTCGTGTTTGGTAAGAGCTTTTCTTTGGATGAAGTTGAGTCTCCCTGTTGGTCGGATATGGAGATGGGTCTCGAAGTTGAAGGTAAAACAGGGTGTTGGTTGTGGCTTACAGGTTGTATGTGGAGACTAGAGTTCGTCCTTGTGCGTTGGAATTTCAACCTACGGATGTGGGTGAGGATGACAACAAGGGGGTTGTCGATTGAGATTGGGTGACTGTGTGGTTGGGAGGCTGGAGATAGCCTTCATTGGCGTTCATTAGTCGGAGATACAGGCTTTGGAAGCTATTCATAGACGCACCAATTCATAGGTTTCGCTCGTCCCTAACCCACCGATTTCATAAATATAGGTTTTGGCAGCGATTCACAGATTTCGATCTATTTGAAGGTTTTGGCCACTGTTTGCAGGTTGTTGATGGAGAGGGATCACCCCTAGTTTTAATCGAAGGGTTTTGATCGATTTGCAAGTTTTGGCTATTTTTTTGCAAGTTCTAAATGGGATGGAACGATGGTGGTTTGAAGTGAGAAAGGTTTTAATCGTAGGTTTGTGGGGGAGGGGTTGATCGGAGAAAGGACAGGTATTGATTGATGATGGTGGATAAGAGATTTGATGGTCATCGATGATGGTTAGGAAGGTGGGAGCAGGTGGTGGAAGGTCGTCGGAGGGGGGATGCAGCCGAGACGAAGGGGGAGCGAGAGAGGAAAGACCAAAATGCCCCTCACGTGAGGGGCACATGGCTGCTCTAACGGATCCTAGACTAACGGCGTTAGCGTCAGGGACGAGTTTGGGCACCATATCTCGCTTTTAGGGACCACCAATGTACTTTCAGAACTAGAGGGACGAAAAGTGAAATCCAGGCATTCATGAGGGACCAAAAATGTAATTCACTCTATATGTTAATATTATAAGATATAAATTGGAAAATGAAAAAAATAAGAGATGTAATATAAATTAAATATTTAATTATAGGGGTATAAAGTGTAATTTAAATTTTTAAAAATCATTAGAGTTAATCGGAATAGTATTGTGTGTGAGATGTAAATGATAGGAGGGGGTATGGTAGAGACTTACAGGCTTACTTTATTGACCTACAAATATATATGGTCATACTTTATTGACCTCCATTTTTTTTAGCGTTTTAGTGTTGAATTGGAGATGAAAAAACCTCTATTTTTGTGTTTTTAATGTTTTTAGTGATGAGTTGGAGATGATCTAATAATGTTGAAGTGGCATTTAGAAATTTGGTACAACTAAATCATTAATCCAATCCACCAAATCACTAATCCACATCATTTTCAAATTTTAACCCATATTATTTTTTAAATAAAATATGGATTACCTATTTCTTTTAAATTAAATTATCTGTAAAACAATCAATATTTTAATCCAGTAAATAATATCAATAAAACTGAGAGTTTAATTATCTTTAAATTTAAAATCAATGATATATATATATATATAGAGGGAGGATCAAACGAGAACAATAACTATTTAAAAGAACATGAGAACTAATAAAATTATTAGTGATTTTACATTAACGTGCAAAAAAGCCACGCAGACCTGAAGCCGCGGTCAAAGTTCTTTTTTCTTGTATAAATATAAAATCACTAATGATTTTGTTAGTTCTCGTGTTTTTTTAAATAGGTACTGTTCTCGTTTGAACCCGACTCTCTCTCTCTCTCTATATATATATATAGAGAGAGAGAGAGAGATTCAGGGGAAAGCTTAACGTTAAATAAATGAAAAACCAAAAAATACTACATAAACCATTAGATTAATTAATCCAATGTATGTAATTAAAGAAGCGGTTACAACTTTATTTTTAAATTAAAAAATCTCCGACACCCTATTTTTTAAATCGAAAAAAATATGAAATATGATCAAAATTCGAAAAAAAACAAATTATACCAAAAAAAACAACATAGATTTCTTATTACCTTGACATACATATTCATATACTTTTTCATCAGTTTTTTTTCGTGGTTTTCCGGTTTTTCATTTATTTAGTATTTTCCCCTGAACCTAGAGAAGACCAAATGGACCCGGCCCAGTCCGAGACTGTTGGAGGACGGAATCGGGACCGGCCAAGGCTCGACCCTAGTTGGGACCATTTATGAGACCATACTTACAGCCCGATTATGGATTTGTGCGGGTTCGAGGGACCGGTACGGCCCCGCTCGGGACCGGTTATGGGACCGGCCCGACCTAAATTGGATTTTCA
Source organism: Arctium minus (assembly GCA_954870635.1). NCBI lineage: Eukaryota > Viridiplantae > Streptophyta > Magnoliopsida > Asterales > Asteraceae > Arctium > Arctium minus. The sequence continues at coordinate 75,926,184 of OX941080.1, read as the reverse complement.
AAAAAAGTTACCGTTTTCTAGTCGTTGGGCAACGACCATATAACCTTGAGATTTTTTATCGTCTTCTTTTTCATCTTTAATCCCCTCTAACACTAAAATAAGTCATATGGTGTATGGGGTAAGATACCAACTTACAAAACGCAAAAAAATGTTCACAATTCTCTCTATATTTCGTGATTTCGATTAGTACTCGTTTCTCGCAAGTTTTCATCTCTCAATTCTCATCTTTCTCTCTCTTTCTCTTCCAAAATGAGCGGTGAACTTCATGATGCATCAAATGAAACAATTGTCCATGTTCTCGCTGAGCACGGACTTTGGAATTTTTACAACATGGTGATCCTCACGAACGGGAAAAATAATGAGCAATACAAAATGTATGGAGCTCTTCTTACGACAGAAGAAAATTCAACCTTAAGGTGGCACATCGAAAAAACGTGCTCGGGGTTGAGATCGGGGGACGATTAAAGTCAATCAATAATTGACAACCAAGGTCAAATATGGTCATTTGATGTCGAATTGAACCGGCAAACTACAACACAATGTGACATTCAAGTGGGGTTGCCGTTTGGACATTTCGACAATACTCACATTACGAAGTTGATCCAAAAAACGCTAGAACCACGTTACAAGCCGGTAAGTCGTCAAACTCTTAGACGTGACACAATTAAAAATCGGAAAATTTGTAAAAACAAAACGCGAGAAATATTTTCTCTTTTACCTAACTAAGTTTATTATAACCTGTGATGTATGGAGCGCACCACACGGATTGCCGGTATCTTATATATGCGTAGTGACACATTGGATTGAGCCGTAATCGTGACAATTATGCAACGTGTAATCACGTTTGAACCGTTTGATGTGCCATATTCAGGTGAGTCTTTTGTTTAATAATTTATAAAGTCATTAACATTCCATTTGATAAAGCTAAAAATAATCGATATGTGGAGAAATTAAAGTTGGCTTTGACCCATATTTTAGACGGTCAATTATTTGATACACGTTGTTGTGCACACATAATAAATTTAGCCGTTCAAGACGATTTAAATGCTTGTAAACCCGTATTAGATAAGTTTAGACTTATGTTACGGCGAATTTTCACAAAATGTAAACGAAATGCACTCGGAATATAGAAAATATTGAGAAGATGTTGGTTTTCGAGCTTTCGGATCGAACTTTGATATGTCCGTTCGATGGAATTCGACTTAATCTATACTATATTATAAAGCATCTATAAAAAACGCTTAAAAACAATTGCTAAAGCTTAATGTACCGCTATTTAATGCTAATTACTTAAAACATAAATAAAGAATGAAAACTTAAAATCTCTTGCTATTTAATCCTTATCTCTAACAAATTTAACTCCCCTAAAATAACTCCTCACTTCAACTTCCCTAAAATCACTCCCTACATAATTAAATACAGGATAAAAATCAAATTTTAAACATAAAAAATCTAAAATATAATTAAGAAAATCTAACAAAATATTTAATGTTTGTTTTATAAAAAAAACATTATTTTATTAAAACTAAAATAAATTATATTATTATTAAACTATCGAAAAACTTTTAAAAACAAACTTTTATGCATTAAGTACTGTTTATTGATACACATTACTTAAAATTCAAGATTACAAGTTATGATGCATGAGTACAAATTTTAAAGCTATATGTTTGAATTCATAACTAACTGATAAACATAATCAAAACAGAATAAACATTTTAATTTAAATATAAAGAATTTAAAATATATAAGATAATCATATTGTAAATCGACAAAAAAATAAAAAATAAAAGAAAAAATTAAAATTGTGATGTATCTCGCTGCATTGCACGAGTACACTTCTAGTTATTATATGATTGAAAATTTGATTAAACAAAGAAGTTCTATTCAAATATTCTATAATATTCATTACGTGAATAATACTATTGGAGATCTTGATTGAGTCGTGCTTGAGGAATTATACGATATTTTGGGTGATTTTAAAAATGCAACAACTCTTTTATCCGGTATTTATTATCCAACAAACCCTTTACTTATAAATCAATTATATATTTTGGCAAGTAAAATTTCACAATACGAATACCATCACGATTGGGGAAGGTTGATGAGTTTAATGAAATCAAATTGATAAAATATTTTCTCTAGATCCCATTCTCTTTTCTTTGTGTCACGGCGTTAAACCGTATTTAAATGTTAACTGTTGAAGTTTTAATTACACAAATATGTGTGGCTTTTGTTTAGATACGCCTACCAATAATATTTTTTCAAAGCAACAAAAACGTGTGTTTAATCGTAATTTTGAAGATTTATTTGATATTTATAAAATCTATCATGAGGGGGAGGAAACCAACTACAAAGCTTTTCGAGTCAATTATTTACGGTTTCTAATTCTAGTGGTCATCGCCAAAACCGGAAAGATTTAATGACAAACTTAATCAATGAGGTTTTAAATTAATCGAGTAAAAAAAACTAGATTTGATAATCACAAGTTGGAAGAATTAAAAATCTACATGCGTACTAATTTTATGGCCGTATGCCCCGCAAGAAGTGTCAAAAATTTTGAAAAAAATAAATTTATTATGGTTTTGGCAACAAAAGCAACCTCAATTATCGGTTTTGGTATGTATGGCCCGCGATATACTAACAACCCAAGATAGCGTCGTAGCTTCGAACTCCGCCTTTTCTCTTAGTGGCAGGAACATATCAGTGCATCAGACAAGACTAACCTCGGAGTCCGTAGAGTGTTGCGTATGTTTGAAGGATTATTTGGATTACGTTGATAGATTTCAAGACAAAACATCACTTGAGGTTGAGATTGAAGGAGTGGAAGAAAACGAAATCGCCATGGGACTAAGTACGCCTCCACTACTGATACTGACAGTAGTGTCTCACAATACGACGATGATGAGGAACTTGACATTGATGACCTCGATGACCAAACGACTCTTCAAACCTATGGGACTCTTCAATACAATCCTCCATTTGAATAAGTGTATTTTTCAATAATTGAATGCAATTTTAAATGTACCATTAACTCAAAATTATAATAAAACGTATTTTTAAAGTGTATTTGAGTGACCCAATTAGATAGTTTAAAGTGTGTTATAATAACATTCAAGTATTGTTAAAAAAAATTCAAAAAGATTATTTATAAAATTATAAAAAAAGTTTTTTTTAAAGGACCGATTTGGGCCCGGCCGGGGACCGATTAACCCAAACCGGTTACACTAAGGCTTAACCGATTATAGCAAAAAATGCTTGATCGGGACCGGTTGCCGACGCTACTGTCACGGCCCGGGACCAATTTGGGCCTGGCCCGGCCTGGGATCGGTTTTTATCTACCTCTACGGCTGGACATGACCATATATATATATATATATATATATATATATATATATATATATATATATATATAGGGAGAGGTTCATTTGAGAAATGGTAAATGTATAAGAAATAGAGAAGTAATCCTAGCCTTTCATTCGGTCAAAATTGGATTTGACTTGTCAAATATTGAGTCTTTGACTGGTCAACAATTGCGGCTTTGACTGGTCAAAAGTTGTGGCTATTCCAAAAATAGAAAGACAGTTTTGTAATTTTTACAAATACACGGGACAAATTCATATATGAACCTGTATGATTCACATATAAACTATATGTTCATATGTGAACCAGTGTAATTCACATATAAATTCTTTTAACTGATTCATATATGAACATTTGTGATTCATATATGAACGAATTAACTGATTCACATATGAAATAATTAACTGTAGGTTCATATGTGAATCAGTTGAACTAATTAAGAGATTCACATATGAACCTTTGTGATTCACATATTAACTAATTAACGGATTCATATATGAACGTATAGTTCATATATGAATTACACTGGTTCATATATGAACGTAGAGTTCATATGTGAATCACATAGGTTCATATATGAATTCGTCTTGCATATTTTACGAAACTACCCCTCTATCTTCTACAGACCACACAAAAAATTATCCGGTGCATCACGGTCAAAGCCGCAAATGTTGACCAGATAAAGGGTTACGATCATTTCTCTATTTCTCATACATTTACCATTTCTCAAATGAACCTAAGGCTATATATATATATATATATATATATATATATATATATATATGGAGAGGTTCATTTGAGAAATGGTAAATATATGAGAAATAGAGAAGTAATCTTAACCATTCATCTGGTCAACATTTGCGGCTTTGACCGCGAAACACCGAATAATTCCTTGTGTGGTCTATAGAAGGTAGAGGGGTAATTTCGTAAAATACACGGGATGAGTTCATATATGAATCTGTATGAATCACAAAGATTCATATATGAATCTGTTAATTAGTTCAACTGATTCATATATGAATCTTTGTGATTCATACAGATTCATATATGAATCTGTTAGTTAGTTCAACTGATTCATATATGAATCACAAAGGTTCATATATGAATCACAAAGGTTCATATATGAATCAGTTAAAAGAGTTTAGTTGTGAATTACACTGGTTCATATATGAACATATAGTTCATATGTGAATTATACATGTTCATATATGAACACAGCCCGTGTGTTTTGTAAAATTTACGAAATTGTCCTTCTATTTTTGGGATAGCCGCAACTTTTGACCGGTCAAAGCCGCAACTTTTGACCGGTCAAAGCCGCAATATTTGACTAGTCAAATCCGATCTTGACCATATGAATGGCTAGGATTACTTCTCTATTTCTCATATATTTACCATTTCTCAAATGAACCAAACACTATATCTATATATATATATATATATATTCTAAAATTCACATATGAATATGGATTATAAGTCTAAACTGACGTACAAGATATAATTAGATTCACATGAAATCTATGTTAGAATTCACAAGTTCACATATGAATCTGAGTTATAAGTTGAAAATTGATTTTTGTACAAATTATGGTTAAGATTCACATGTGACTCTGTGTAAGAATTCACAAACTCACATATGGACCAATATGCACTTGATTATCACTGTTTGATAATAGTTTGTTGGTATTTTTTTGTGTTTAGTTACATTTGAAATAATCAATGAAGAATATCGATGTTTGTTTTTGCATATGAAATTTAGGCAAATGAGATTTATTTCGATTTTGGATTGTAAAGTCACGAATGATTTCATGATGGAATATTAGATAAATAAATCTTTTATTATTAATATCCAAAAATATAATTATGGAAAAGGTTGAGATAAATTAGGATATTTAATTTAATTCTTTTGAGAATTATCTTTATTAGTATATATTACATATATATCTTCACTTAAACCAAAAACCTTAGAAATAAAAATTCTAATGTAATGCATATTGATTTTCACATTCTCAATATAAATGTGCTTCTCATTTGAATCTAACACTACACACACACACAAATAAAAAAAAAAATATATATATATATATATATATATATATATATATATATAACGGATAGTTCAAATGAGAATTTAAAAATTGTTGATAATGTAAGAAGAGATCTAATCCATTAGATGAGATTTTTCAATCATCAATATCTTAAAGCTATATATGTAAATAGAGACAAAATGATGAATACTTTAAATAACCTAAGAAAGTTGAGTGGACATTGTGAAACTCTTGTATGACTAAGCGGTTGTTTGTTTACCTCTTAATGGTTCCATTAAGAGGCAAACTCTGAATCGCTAAGAGATGAATCTTGTTGGGCAAAAAAAAAGATCTGCCTCTTAATGGTTCCAAAACCCTTTGAATGGTTTTGTATCCCGGTCTTCCCTTAACCATTCAGCACCCTAATTTCATTATGAATAATTAACAAAAAAAACCATATTTCATTTTGCACTATATCATAAGAGACTATTAATCTTTCTGCACCAAACCATTCAGCAACTCCAAGCAACCCCTAAATTACTAATACAAACCACCATATCACTGATCCATTTATTTTTCAAATTTGTATCCATTTTTTAAATAAAAAAAAGAATTACCCAATTTCTTTTAAACTCTATTATCTAATGTATAATAAATGCTTTAAATAAATAAGTTATACCAAAATAACGAAAATTCCATTTTCTTTAATTTAATATCCGTTTTGATACATATATTTTTTATGATTACAGATAAATCTTTGTTATAAGTTGTAAATTGACCGAGTACACGTTATTATTAATATAAGTTATGACTAAGATTTACATGTGAATTTATGTTTATGATTGACAAGTTCACACATGAACAAATATATACTTGATTACCACCGCTTGATACTGGTTCATTAGGATCTTTTTTGCATTCAGATCCATTTTTGTTATTGCACAAATATGTTGGATCCAAGATCATTGGAATTGAAAGTCAAATGCCCAAGTCAAAGCCTCATTGCAAAGTCAAAGTTACTTAAATAAGAAAGTCAAAGTCAAAGTGTTTGGTTAGTTGTTAGTTGTCTTTGTAACTAGTAGGTATAAATAGTTTTATGTTTTGTAGAATCTCATGACACGCTTAATAGAAAGAGTTTAGAGAGAGAAATATTGGGAAATAAAGTCTTGTAATCTGTATTGTTTGAAGATCAATGGAAATGGCATTTGGCATCGATTGTGTTTGATCATCTTGATTATATTGCACATTTGGGACACACAATTGGTATCAGAGCAAGCACTGAATCAGAATCAATCAAGAATCTGAGTTTTGGTGATCGAATTGAAGAACTCACACATATTCACTGTTCCAGAATCGAATCCTTGTATTTGTGTTGTTTTATTGTATTTTGATCACACTGTACTCGTTTTATGATCCAGAACACAATTGATTTGAATTACTTCATCCAATTCACAGTTGTTTGTGTGAATTTTTGATTGATTTTGTATTCGAACACAGGAGCACTGTATCTAGATCGAGATGTACTCATTTGGTGTTTTTCCTTTGAAATTGTTTGATTATAACCTGTTCAAATAGTGATCGACATCAAATTGACAAAGTTTCATGGATTGATTTGAAGTATTGGATTGATTTGAGGTTGAATTTGAAGTTTTTGGTTCGATATCTACAAAATTCGCATGAAAAAGTGAAGAACTCGCATGATGAAGATGAACTCGCATGAAATTGAAGTTTGAAATTTGCTAAGTTAGAAACTCGCATCGTGTAGTGTACGAGAAGAAAGAAATTCGCATCGCACTGTGATCAAAGAAAAAACCAAGGACATAATTCGCATATAGTTATGTGCGAAAAGTGAGGAATTCGCACATAACAGAATACGAAAAGTGTAAAATTCGCATAGTGCAGTGTGTGAAAAGCTGAAATTCGCATCTCACTGCGTGCGAATTCTGAGTAATTCGTATCTCAAGTCTGGAAAATTTTCTAAGGCAAGAATTCGCATCGATACGAAAAGTTTGGGTTTGAGAATTATTCTAAGTCCAAAATTCACATCACAAGCTCGTGCGAAAAGTTTTCTAGATTGGTGAAAATTCTAAGTCTGAAATTCACATATCATTATATGCGAAAAGTCTGAAATTCGCATACTACTGCATGCGAAAAGCTCAGAACTCGCACCCTTTAGTATGCGAATTCGAGTAATTCGTATCATCCCTTGTGTGAAAAGTTTGGTTTTTAAGCCTTTGGTGTGATAATTTCTTTGTTGTGCGAAAAGTTTCTTTTTTGGCATGAGGATTCTATACTTGGTCAATTTTATGACTGAGTTTTTCTGAGATTTTGATATTTTCTGATTCTGTGTGTAAATGTTAGGTCCAAATATTGTATCCAAGATTTAATGAGAAAAGTCAAACTGTATAGTCAACAATGTCAATGTCTTGTAAAAGTCAAAGTTGTCTTGTTTTACTTAGTGGTTAAGTTTTTATATTAGCTTTGGGTATATATAGGGTTTTTGGCTTTGTAATATTGTAAGCACGTATTGTAATATTTCAGACTTGTGGTTAATCAAGATCTACTTTCTCTCTCTAGTTCTTATTGTCACATCTTATATGAGAAAAGCTTGATTGTTTGGGATTTATCTTTCACAATTGGTATCAGAGCCGTACCAAACGATTTTCAGAAAAGTTTTGTACAGAAAGATGGATTGAAATCTGGAATTTTTAATTCAAAAAGCTGAATTTTCTTGAAAATTCAAGAACTCTGTTTCATCTCTGTTAAAAACAAATTTTCTGTGATTTGTTGTTTTTAAAATGTAAAACTGAGTTCATTAGATTCTATTGTGGTTGTAGAATCATTATTGTTCACAAAGTTTCTTGATTCAATCACAAAATTTGTTCAAATTTTGAAATATTTTTGGATTTTGATTGATAAATGTCGATCTCTGTGAACTTGAAATCTGAATTGTGATTTGTCATTTTTAGTATGATTGAATTGAGAAAAATGTTTTTAGATTTGTATTTTGATCATATTGATACAATTTCAAGATTCAATTTTGCAGGATTGATTTGTTTCATGATCAAATTGATGAAATCAGATTTCACCAGTCGCACACAATGATTTCACTTCCGGTCGCACAAACTGATCATACATACCAAATTGTTTTGCAGGTGATTGGTTCCAAATTCATCATGGGTCGGTGCTTGACTGCAGATTTGATTTTCAATTGAAATTGTAATGTGATTGGATGCAATCTTGATCATGGGTCGGTGTTTAATCTAAATGTTTGGCAGATTTGGTGTTGATCATGGGTCGGTGCTTAATATATTTGCGTCAATTACAGTGATTTCATGTGGCCCTCAATAGGTTTGCGCCATTAGTATCTCACGCAAACCATAGGTTTGCGCCAAGAACATCTCACGCAAACATACAGTTTGCGCTATAGTCTTCTCACGCAAACCTTCATACTGTGCTTTCTTCAAGCTTTTGCGCCACTGCGATATAGAGTTTTGCGCCAGTCACAGTTGACGCAAAACCACAGGTTTGCGCCACGGTCTGATCACGCAATCCTCATCTTTTGCGCCATAGTCTGTTCACGCAAGCCTTATCTTTTGCGCCACCAGGTTCAACTCATGATACAGGTCGAGTTCATCATGACACCGGTCAATTTATCATATCACCCATTGATAAGTTGAAATTGTGTTTTAAACGGTGTAATCTTCTTTTGACTTGCAATTTTATGTTCATGATTTGTGTGTTTTGAGTTTAGGATCTAAGTCTGCATTTTTGATTCACATGACCTGCAAGTTTATTGTTAAGAGATACAGGTTTCATTTGATACAAAATTCAGTTTGTGTGTGCTGTTTGTAATATGTGTTTTAACACAGTTTGTGTTTTAACAGTCAATTTTTGTATGTAATCTGCAGGTTTCATTCTGTCTGCAGGTTTCAGTTGATCACAGGTTTCATTTGGTTTCATTTGATCACAGGATTCATTTGAAATTTTTTTTCACAGGTTTCACAGAAAGAGTTGGTACAGGTTGCACAGAAATAGTTTCATTTGTAACTGCAAGTGTTTTATGATTTGTGTTTTGTGAGCTTTATAAACATAGATTGGATTTGTGTGTTGATTGCAAGCACCTGCAGTTTTGAAAAATAAGTATGTATATGCTGTTTGATTTGTATATTCATACAATCTGAAAGTTTCCAGTGTAAACAACCAGTGATTCAGTTTGTAATATGCACAGTTTGTAATATGCACAGGTTGTATTCTGCATAATTTGTAATTTGGTCTGCATAATCTGCTAGTTTTATTTGTAAAGAATTTGTTAGTCTAGTGGTCTACGTGTTTATGTATGTTTTAGTGAAGTGATCATATGTGCGAGTTTGTCTATGATCAAATGTGTGCTTATTCAATTTGTGTGTCTCATGATCTATATGTTTTGAGTTCATGAACACAACTTGCATGTGAAATTCAAGCATCTGTGTGTTTCAATGCAGCTTGTATAAACCTGTGTATCCTGTGTATTCAAGTGATCAAGTTTGTAACCTGAGTATTCAAGTGATCAAGTGTACTGTCTGCAGGTTTTGAATATATTTGATCTGCAATTTTCAAGACTCAGTGTAAGAATTCCAGAGATAGATAATTCAAGTGCTTTGAGAATTTGAGAATTTATTTTTTTTGTGCTGATCTGATTTTGACTTTCAGTCAAAATTTCTGAATTGTTTGGGAACGATCATTCTTTTTCAAGCTGATTTCTCATTCAAGTTGTCAATTATGTACAAGCCTGAGATATCTGTTATAGAATCTGAACGAAATACTCTGCAAATTAAAAATTCAGAATATCTCAAAAGGATTCAGGAGTTGCAACTTCAATTGTTCAACTGTGTTAAAACTCCTGAATGTATAAAGTGTATTAATACTATCTCTAATTTTTTAGGTATCATCTATGAAAAGGAGAAAGAGATAAAAGAGAAAGAGAGAGAGATTATAAATCTTCAAAGCCAACTGAAGACAACTGAACAGAAATCACCTGAGCTGCAAGCAGAATCAGTTGAGCTTCAAAACAAGTTTAAGGCTTTCGAAGAGAATATATCTGCTTTGGAAAGTACAAATACTGATCTTAAAAAGAGGATATCTGTATTGGTAATAGTGAATGCTGATCTGATTAAAAGCATCCAAGCAGATAAAGTTAAATTAAAACTGGAGACATCTTCTTTTCTACAGATGTCTGAAATTTCCAAGAAAACTCTTCAAGAGAAAAAGGATTTGGAGCATAGATGCAGGAAACTTTCTAAGCAGGTGTCAGAATTCGAAAAGATAGTAATTTCTGAAAGAGACACTTTTGCGAAAGAAATACAAGTTCTTGAAGCTAAAATAAATGAACTTCCCACACAGATTTCTACTTTACAAGACTTGCTTGAAAAAGAAAAAGAAATTTTCAAAGATCAGAAAAAGTCTTTTGAGCTTGAAAAGAAAAATACCGAAAAGAGAAATACTGAGATTTTCAAAGATATTTCAAACAAAACCAAGAACTTGGAAAAAGATTTTGAGCTTGAACGTTTACATTTCGAATCTGAAATATCTATGCTCACATCCAAAATAACTGTTCTATCATCAGATGTTCAAAAAGAAAAGAAGGCCATGTCTGATTTGAAACAGAAGTTTGACACACTTTCAAATGAAAGAAACATTTTGACCAAACAGATAAAAGACTTAGAAGATGCAAACATTGGAATGTCAGAAAAGATTACAGCTGATGTGATTGATCAATCACCTGTTGAAAATTCAACAGAATCAATCTGTTCTTTCAAAACAGCTTCAAGTTCTATTAATGAGAAAAATATTTTGAAAAAGAAAAGTGTCAAATCTCAAACTGTCAAATGAAATCAGATCAGATCATCTAATCTATTTTATGACAAATCTGTTGATGGTTCAACGAGCTTCTATGTAAAATCTCTTGGAAAGAATTCTAGGAAAAATCAGATTGTCTAGAGAGAGAAGGGTTCTTCAGATGAAGAGAAGAACAAAGACAAAACATCTGCATCCACAACCAATGCCAAAAAGAACAGTGAGCATAAAGGTAAATCTTTTGGTAATTCTGATACTCTTTATTCTACTAATCATCTTATCAGGATTGCTCAGAAGAAAATATGGTGTTCTTACTGTGGAGCACATGACTTTGTAAGTAAAATTTTTGTTAATTACTGGTATGGTTCTTACTCGATTACCCCCACAAGAACTGCAACTAACATTCATGGACCCAAATACCAGTGGTTACCAAAGCCGAAAACTGATTATGTGTTGCAGGCACCTCAAGTCAAGGGGGAGTAAGAGAACCATGGCTTCTAAGTACATCAGCTTAGGACTCGTACCTCAACGATTAAAGACCTTTACTCCTGTCATGATATGAGGATTGTACTACAATACTCAAATGAGGAAATCAACCATCAAGGGGGAGTACTTTCTTTTCTGAAATATGCATTAGAGAGATATGACGAACTACATTCCCGAAGGAATTGTAGATCTCTATCCTGTACTTTTTCACTGATAAATCTTACTGATATGACGGACTACATTCCAGAAGGAATTGTGGATCTCTATCTTGTTTTCATTGATAAATCTACTGTTGCATAATTTAAGGGGGAGTAAAGGTGATGGCTTCTGATTACAACAGATCAGGACCCGTTCTTCAAAGCTTAGATAAGGATATTTTGCTAATATCGTGGGGAACACAATAGATCTATATCTTTCTATCATAATTTGAGGGTGAGCTTAAAAGGTAAATATCTTCTGATCTAGATCTCTGATTGCTTGAAAGAAGAACAACTTTCAAGCATGAAAAACAGTTTCTGAAATGTTCAAACCACTTCTGGTTCTCAAAAGATTTTATGAATTTAGAAGTGTAATTTTAAATGTTTTTCAATTTTTGATCTTTAATGTTTAACTGACCGTGTGTTTCCAAAGATCAATACTTGCGTATTATCTTATCTTTATACTGTAAAGTATTCACACATACTGGTTCAGTACTTCATTTGCATTTGTTATTACCATGTCTCATAACGATCCAATCTTTCGATGGTAATACCCTCGTTTGAAATTCAAAGTTGTTGAGCATCAATCGTCATTGCTAAATTTGTGCTTTCATTGCTAAATTGTTTATATTTGTTCATATAAACAAAATATCCAATTTTTTGATACCCTAACCATTTCTTGTTCATATCTCATTTCATTTGATCTGATTGATACATTGTCAGATTCTCAAAACAATTCTCTTGATTTGATTTCATTCATTCAATATCTTTGTTTTGAGAATTCTTCAAAGTTCAATTGCTCAAATCTCATGAGCATACATTTTGACAATGTTTTCATATATGTTGTGCTTAACTTTTCAGTTAAACTGTTGAGCAACTATTCTTTATAGGATTTACATGGGATTCATGTGTGAGCTTAAACAGAACTTCTATGGATTCACGTAACCAGTGTTTCCTACCTAGGAAGTTATCCTTGAGTGATTGAGGGGTGAGGGGTCAAAATCAAAGAGTGGGGGAGATAATTCACACGGTTGAGTTTTTCTCATTATGTGGAGCGGTAAAATGGAAAAGAGAGTTTGGTTAGAAGTGAGCATAATGATAAAAAGAAAGATGGTGTGAGATCAGAGTTAAAAGAATATCAGAACTCTGCACTAACCACTTTCTGAGCCGGGCAGCCACATTTCTGATTGGTTCACATTCTTTGGTGACCATCATTGAAACAGGCAGTGAGCCCATGCCAACTCTTGCATTAACCCCACCAGCCACTCGTTTCTTTCTTAACAAAGAAATGTTTCATTTTGTTTGGGGACGCATCATATATGCTATCTAATCTTCAGTCGGAAGATTTAGATATTGAAAAAGAAGGAAAGTTGCCCCACCTTCGCACCTCTTTCATGCACATTGAGTCTGTGTAATATCTGTTGCTGTCTCAATAGTTTACACAATTTGAGCCTTATGAAACACAATCATTGTGCTACATTCTTTCATACACAAGCACAAGCACACAGAAAATTTGTTTTTCTGTCAGAACATTCATAGATAAACCTTGTGTTTTTCAATGATTGAATGGAAGTCCTGGGGAGTCATCATCAAACCAGCTCCTTAAATTGTACATTCGTTGTACACAGTAACTTTGTTTTACTGACAGGCATTCCTAACTGTTTCATTTGTTGAATCAGGGTTACCACGTTCATTATATCTGAATTTGAAAAGATTCGGGTGTATACAGTTCATGGTTCAGATATTCAGATCAAAGGGCGGCAACTGTCAAATTATCATTGAAAGAGGAGATTGTTAGTTGAATACAAATGGGGTGATCAAAGACTGTGTTGAAATTGAAGATGTTTTGATGATCTTGATGCTCACAATCATCAAAAGGGGTGGGGGACATTTACAATGATTCGATTTCAATGCCATGAAGAGATGTCAAAGTTTGAGAAAGTTCAAGTTTTCCGATTGTAGATGATTTGAGAAAGTTTTGAACATGATTCAATGATAAATCAAGATTTGTGAAAGTTTGTTTTTCCGAAGACGGTTCAGAGATCACAAGAGATGAAGATTCAATTTTTCAAAGACAAAGTTTTCAAAGAAGTTTCAAAGTTCAAAGTTTCAAAGGAGTTTCAAGATTTCCGTTTCGTGTTCAAGACATGTTGACTTTCAAAGCTTCAACGTAAAAAAGACTTTTCAAGATTCTTCAAAGGCTGAAAGACTGAAGACTGTTAAAGCTTCAAAGTTCAAAGTTGTCAGTGACAAAAGATGAAGAATCAAGTGCTGAAGACTAGTGTCAAATTTTTATTAAATCTTGAATACAAAGGGGGAGATTGTTAGGTCCAAATACTGTATCCAAGATTTAATGAGAAAAGTCAAACTGTATAGTCAATAATGTCAATGTCTTGTAAAAGTCAAAGTTGTCTTGTTTTACTTAGTGGTTAAGTTTTTGTATTAGCTTTGGGTATAGGGTTTTTGGCTTAGTAATATTGTAAGCACGTATTGTAATATTTCAGACTTGTGGTTAATCAAGATCTACTTTCTCTCTCTAGTTTGTCTCTCTAGTTCTTATTGTCACATCTTATATGAGAAAAGCTAGATTGTTTGGGATTTATCTTTCACAGTAAAGATCTGTGCTGTTGGTCAAGATGACTTTAAAGGATGCTCTTTCAATTGGTACTGGTGTCAAACCAACTGTTCTGTTCAAGGGTGAGTACGAGCAATGGAAAGATAGGTTTCTGGATTTCATAGATAGACATGAAAATGGAGAATTCATCAAACAGTCTATTGATGAGGGTCTGATGAAACCAGTAACTACTATTGTGCCAGATGAGGAAAATGAGAGTTTTGATAGTAAAGATGGTATTGAGAACAGAAAGCTAAAGACCAAAGAGATTGTTGTTGATTTTTCAAGTTATACACCTGAACAAAAGAAGAGATATAAGACAGATAAACAGGCAAGATCTCTACTTCTTCAGAGTATACCGAATGAGATCTACATAAAGATTGACAGCTACAAGGCTATAGCTAAGAAAATGTGGGATCAGTTGGAGAAAATGATGATGGGTTCAAAGGTTGGAAACCAGATGAAGGTGGCCAACTGCATCAATAACTATGAAGAGTTCAAGGCCAAATCTGGGGAAAGTTTGGAAGAGACATATGAAAGATTTGTTTTTCTACTGAATGAGCTGACTAAGAACAAGGTGAAAAAGAAGCAAATTAAGAATACTGTTATGTTTTTGAGTGTGTTGCAGCCGGAATAGAAGAAGCATACACGACGGATGAAACAGATGAAAGATCTGAGTGAGATCCCTCTACATGAAGTTTATGAAACTCTTAGACAAAATGAAGAGGAGGTAGAAGAGGAGAGAGAAGAGAAAAAGAAAAGTGAGAAGCCTGTGAATGATCCAGTTCCCTTGGTAGTGAATAAGAACAAAGAGAAAGAGAAGAAAGATAAGAAGAAGAATAAGAAAGTAGTGTTGACTGAGTTTGAGGAGAGTGATAGTGATAATTATGATTCTAATGACGACGAGAACCTTAAGCAAGCTATGTTGTTACTTACTCGAGCTTTTCAGAAGAAGTTCTATAAGAAACCGGGTTCTAATAGTCAGAGATACTCTTCAAGGTCAAGGAATTATGAACACAAGGAAAGGGTGGAAGGAAGAAGAAGGTTTGAGAATAGGAGATCTGAAGGAAATAGTTATGTGTAAAGGAAGTCGGAAGAAAGGAGATATGTGAATCAATATGTAGAAAAGAAAGAAGAAGATCCAGTTAAATGCTACAACTGTGGTAAGATAGGCCACTTTGCTAAAACTGCCGGAAGCCAAAAGTTCGTAACTCTTAGTACTACAAGAACAAGATGCTTCTAGCCAAGCAAAAAGAAGCAGGCAAAGCTCTTATAACGGAAGATGATTACTGGCTAGATCATTTCAATTATGAGGATGACAAAGAGAAGACAACTCATATGTTCTTAATGGGCAAGGAAGTCAAATATGATGAATCTGATGAGGAGACTTTCGAAGAGGTAAATAATTTTTCTGAATCTGATTTCTTGAAGAAAATGGAAACTATGATGGTTGAGCATCAGGACTTACAAGCTAAGCTCAAAAAGGAGAAAAGTAGAGTTGCGAAAAAGCGTCAAACAAATTTTGATCTCAACAAGGAAATTGCTGGGAACAAAAACTTGACTGACTCTTTCAACAAATCTGCTACTGTTTTATAAAAACAAAAAGCTTGTTTTGAAAATCAAATTTCTGAATCAGTTTCTAAGTTCAATAAGTCTGAACTTGAGAAGCAAGAGTTTGTTGTCAATTATAATAAATTGCAGTTGGAAAACAAATCTTTGCTGAAAAAGATTAATGGTTTGGAAGCAAAGCTTTATTCTAGAAGTCAAACAGATCAAACCATTTATCTAAACAAACCAAAGGAAGTTAAAGATTTTAAAGATAATTGGGGTATTGGTAACGATAACCCACATTATCTAAAGAAAGCTATTAGAAATCAGCTCACTTTATATAATTTTGGTTTCTTACAAGTGGCTGACAAATGTCCTCATTTGAAACCTAAATTTGTTACAAAAATCATCTGATGAGGTTGAAACTAAGGAAGATGAGAACAGAAAGAACACAACCAAAATGAAACTACCATTCTGCTATAAAAAGCTTAATAACAATTATCTTTTTGAGCAACCAAAGTTTCTGTCAAATGTCAGGATCGAATTCTCAACAAGAATTATGAATACTCAGAAACAATATTAAAGAAGTTGCGGAAAAACACTTTAATATTCAATAAACAGAAAAACAATGAAACAGTGAATCACAATCAACTTGTAAACTTTATTTAATGATTCAAGTTACAAGCTTTTCACTCACAACCTCAATCTTGAAGAACAGGCTCTTTCAAGATGAATTCTACTTCTCTAGAATTAGGAACGATGCCTTGAGGTTGATTCTCTCTCTATCTCAAAAACTCAGAATTTATTCTCACTAAAAAAATTACTTCGCTATTCTAAACAAATCTATATATATATTGAAGAATAAAAGATAATTACTAAACATAAAAAGATCTTCAAAATAATCTTCATAATTATCTTCAAGCTTTCCATGTTTATCTCCAGATGCTATCTCTTCAACATTATCTTCAAATTATCTTAGAAGCAGCATTAATCACCTTGATCACCTTGGAAGCATTAACTGAGTCTTGGCAGCATTAACTACTAAGCAGCACTAACCACTAGCAGTACTAACTAGCTAAGCAGTACTAACTTTGTTCAAGCAACACTAACTTTGACTAGCAATATTAATTCTACTAGAAGTAGTAATACCTAGCAGTATTAACTTTGAGATCCTCTGGCAGTACTAACTCTGAAATAGCAGCATTAAAGACTTGTTCACATCTTCAGTTCCCAACAATCTCCCCCTAACTTGACTTTTATAAAGAGAAGTCAAGTTATTTAGATTCTTCCAAAACTTTCATTGATTCAATCCAAGGTTAGGATCCAGTCCCATGCTCTGATTGATAGTTCTCTGAATTAGGTACTTTGCCATTTCTGAATTTGGTGCACAACCCAGCTTCTTCTTTAACATGGCATGAAGCTTTAGACGTGTGTGATTGTAGACCCCATCCACCAAGTAATATTCCATGTGAAAAGTATCCAAGGCCAATTCATAGACTCCACTCCTTTCATACAGAGTCCATCCTCTAACATTTTTAAACACATCTCTGATTAAATGCTTTACTGCTTCTGGATTGAATAACATGCACAAATACTCCATAACCAACTTCACAATTGGTAACCCTGGAGCTTTCAGCTGATCTGCATGTAACTTCATACCAACTTCATACATCTCCTCTAAATCAGATCTTGAACATTCTCTAACAATTTTGTTCCATGTTGCAAACACATAGTACTTCTCATCCTTTCTTTTCAATCTGATATACTCTTTACCATCCACCATCATAATATCCCAGTGGATGACTTCAGGAGGTTTGACTCCAACAGGTTCAGCTGTGATAGGCTTTGGAATTTTATCCATTACCACCATGTACATATTTACATCTGAACTCTGTGGTACATCCTGAGATTCAACTCTCTTTTCTTCATTCTTTGGTGCCTCTTCTTCTTCAGCAACCTTTTTCTCTTCTTCTACTCTGGCTTCTTGTCAGTTTTCTTTCTTTTAGCCATCATCTTGGTTCTCTTCAGAATCCTTTGACTTTGCCCTATAGTAGCTTCCTTCTTCTTTTCTTCCTTTATCTCTACCTTTTCTTTTGTAGGAGTTCCCTCTTCACTTTCAGGGAAGGGTTGATTAATGTTCATATCATGTCTCTCGTTGACTTTCTTTTCAAACTCCACTCTGTCCTTTTCATTACTCTTCAGTTTTCCCATTTCTTTCTCATATAAGCCCTTGACTTGATCAAAAGTCATTTTTACAAACATTTCTTTCTTCACACCAATTGCACTCCTCAAGAAAGTTATCATCTTGTTTCTTTCCTGAGTTGCACGGTAAGTCTGTGAAGGCCTTTTCTTCTTTGCACTTGATCTGGCCATCATAGCCTTTCTCAAGCTCATTGCTCTTTGCTTTGGTTTCTCTGTTTCCAACCCTTTCTGAAATGCTTCATTTAATTCATTGGCTAGTGCTCTGGCTATCTCTCTGTCCTTCTCAACCTGCTCTTTCTCTGCTTGATCTAACTCTTCTTGCAGTTTCTTGGCTAATGCTTCATCTGAATCAACCATCTTTTGCTTTTTGGTTGGTTGATCAGATTCTATCATCTTTTCTTTCCCTTTTCTCTTTGCATCTGCAGCCATGTCTTTCTTTTCTGTTATCTTTGCTCCCCCTTCATTTATGACCACTCCCTTTGCTTTGGGAGTGTCATTCTTTGATTTTACAAGCATCTCACCTACCTCAACCTCTTCAGGTGTTAACCCTGTTACTGCTGCTTGTGTAGTTTCAGCAGCACTAACAGTTTCTGCTGCTGGGGTTGTTTCTGCTGCTTTGGCACTTTCTGTTTCTATTACACCTTCAACTTTTTCTTCAACAAACTCTCCTTGTGCTTCAACAAACTCCCCTGCAATCTGTTGATCTAACTTTTCTGAGCTTGAACTCTCCCCCTTTTTGGAAGCATTCTCATTTTCCTTTTTGGTTTCCCCCTTTCTCCTCCTTAGAACAAACTGTTTTCTTCTTTTCTTGGCAATGAGCTTTCTCACCAGTTGCTTGAGTTTTGAAATCTGCTGTTGTTGGGAGATGACCACTTGCTGCAATGCCTTGATTTCCTTTCCTTGATTAACCACATCAACATTGATGTTGGCTATTGTTTCCATCAATTCCAAGTAAGTATAGCTATCCTCACCTTCTATAGGTGTTTTACCCACCCTTGAAGGATCCTTGGAACAGTTTGCCATCAATTCATCAGTTTCAGATCTGTCCTCACCCTTTTCGGATGTTTTGCCCATCCTTGAGGGATCCTTGGATCTTGTAGTAGTGGCCTTCTACCTAGCAAAAGCACCAACTACCCCCTTGGTTTCTTGGTACCGGGGTCCTTTGGTTGATTTCTCACCCAAAGTTGCCATGGGGAAGGTCTTAGAGATGTTACCACTGTCCTTCTCTATGCTAGTAGAAGTAGTGGCAGCCTTCTCACCCATATGCTCATCCATCTCCTTAGAGAGCACCTCCTCAGGGTTGGGAGACACCCTATTGGATTCCCTTTGGATATTCTCTATTGGAGAATGCTCCAATAGAGGGCTTTGAGGCTCTTGGTTAATAGTAGGGACAACAAGGGAAGGAGCCTTGTGTACCTTTCCCTTGACATAAGTCTTGGTTATCATAGGAGTGGGTTTAGCAGCAAAGGACCGAGGACAAATTTGAGAGAGGAAAGGTTGGGATTGGCTCTCAGTGGGTTGGTCTAATGAGGGCCTTGACCCTGAGGCCATACCTTCTTGTGGTTGGGACACCACCATCATTGTTGAGAACAATGGGGTGTCAACTCCTTCCGAGTCCCTAGCAGATCTTCTCATGTTTGAGAAGACCTTGCCTTTAGGGAGTTTTGGTACATATACCTCATCAAAGTGAGGTATATCCGTCAATTCGTTGGTTATAACTGCCTGTACAAACCTGGGATACATGAAGAAAGTCTTCTTATTGTCCAGGTTTGAGACAAGATCATTGAAGATCATCAAAGAAAAGTTATATTTTCTAGCAGTAGATAAGCATACCAAAGCATAGGCAATGGGACTGCTGAATTGGCTCCAGCCAGTAGTTTTCTTAGAAACACAGTGCATCAGGGTATGAACAAAGAACCTCCATTAGGGTGAAAATTGAGCTTTGAAAAACTTGAAAATCCCCATTTGGCCTTCATACCCCATTCTGGTGAGGATTGAAAACAAATCCTCATTTGGAATAGAAGATATACCTGAAGCATCGTCTAGGCGTAGACAGATGCGAATGGTCTCCTCAGTAACTGTCAAGGGTTTGTCACAAACCCTTGTTTTGATGCACGACACTCCGTTTTCAGTGCTAGTAGTGGCATTGGCCCAGAATTGCCTTTGATGCTCTACGTAGATGGTAGGAGACACCGTGAGAGCATGAGCGATGTGGCTTGACCTCAGGAAATCGACTATCTGGTGAAAACCTTCGGCTTGTTTTGGCTTTTGGAGCATTGCTATCTCGTTGTGCTCATCAATAAACGCCATTGAAGCCATCTGTACGCAAGGATTCTTGCCTAGCGAGCACTGGGTACTTGAGAGAAAAGAGTGAGAGAGAAGATGAACAGTAGACAAAGAGTCATTATGATCGTTTAGGCGGGGAAAGGGTATTTATAGCTTGTGGATTATAAGCAGTATTAACCCTAAAAATTTAGTGAAAGCAGTATTAACAGAGCAGTTTTAACTGAAAGCAGTATTAACTGAAAGCAGTATTAACCACTAGCAGTATTAACTAACTCGCAGTATTAACTGAAAGCAGTATTAACTGAAAGCAGTATTAACCACTAGCAGTATTAACTAACTAGCAGTATTAACTGAAAGCAGTATTAACTGAGAGCAGTATTAACCACTAGCAGTATTAACTAACTAGCAGTATTAACTGAGAGCAGTATTAACCACTAGCAGTATTAACTAACTAGCAGTATTAACTGAGAGCAATATTAACCACTAGCAGTATTAACTAACTAGCAGTATTAACTAAAAGCAGTATTAACTGAGAGCAGTATTAACCACTAGCAGTATTAACTAACTAGCAGTATTAACTGAGAGCAGTATTAACCACTTGCAGTATTAACTAACTAGCAGTATTAACTGAGAGCAGTATTAACCACTAACAGTATTAACTAACTAGCAGTATTAACTGAAAGCAGTATTAACATTGCACTGGCAGTATTAACCATACTTACACTTTTAAGCTTGTGATGAACTGAGTACTGCTATACATTTCCTGAGAAAGAAGATTAGTAACACCAAGCATAAACTATATACAGGTATTGAATCACTATTTAAGTAGGAGCTTATTCAAAGTTGATCATTCCCACACTTGTTACCAAGAAAGTGAATCTACCCACATCAAAAGCTTTGGTGAATAGATCAGCAAACTGATTATCAGTACGAACTTTTACAACTTGAATAAGCTTCTTTTCATTGCAGTCTCTTATAAAGTGATACCTGATCTCAATGTGCTTTGTCTTTGAGTGCTTGACAGGATTATTAACAATGCTAATAACACTGCTATTATCAATACAGATTGGAGTTTGTAGAAAGGTTACCCCATAGTCCAGCATTTGATTCTTAATCCATAAGACTTGAGAACAGCAACTTGCAGCTGCTAAGTACTCTGCTTCTGTTGTAGATGTGGACACTATGGTTTGTTTCTTGCACTGCCATGATACTAGTCTTGCACCCAAAAACTGGCATCCTCCAGAAGTGGATTTTCTGTCCAAGTTTGCTCCACCCAGGTCACTGTCTGAGTATGCAAGTAGGTCAAATGATGAGTCATAAGGATACCAAAGTCCCAATCTAGGTTGCCCTTTGAGATATCTGAATATCCTCTTAACAGCTTGATAGTGTGATTGCTTTGGCCTAACTTGAAATCTAGCACACACACAGACTGGAAACATTATATCTAGCCTAGAGGCTGTAAGATACATGAGAGAGCCAATCATGGATCTATAGTGATGAACATCCATATCCTCCCCCTCAAGATCTGTTGTTATCTGCTTGTGTGTCTCCATAGGTGTGTTGGCAGGCTTTGAGTCTGAGAAACCAAACTTGGTTAGAATGTCATGCACATACTTGGACTGAAAAATAAAAATACCATCTGACTTCTGTTGGACTTGGAGTCCAAGGAAGAAAGTAAGCTCCCCCATGGAACTCATTTTGAACCTTTGATGCATTAGGTCCTCAAACTCCTTGCACATATTGTCTCTTGTGGATCCAAAGATGATATCATCCACATAGATTTGGACCAGCAAGATGTCCTTCTTCTTTCTCTTGATGAACAGAGTTTTATCAATGACTCCTCTTTCAAAGCCATTTTCCAAGAGATAGGATGATAGAGTGTCATACCATGCTCTTGGTGCTTGATGCAGTCCATAAAGTGCTTTCTTCAGTTTGTATACTCTGTCTGGATAGCTTGGGTTTTCAAACCCTGGTGGTTGACAGACATATACTTCTTCTTCAATTGAGCCATATAGAAATGCACTTTTTACATCCATTTGATAGACTTTGAACTTCATATAAGAAGCATAGGCCAGGAACAGTCTAATTGCTTCTATCCTAGCCACTGGTGCAAATACTTCTTCATAATCTATTCCTTCTTCTTGTGTATACCCTTGTGCCACCAACCTTGCTTTGTTCTTTATTACTATTCCTCTCTCATCTCTCTTATTCCTGAAGACCCATTTTGTGCCTATTGCTCTTTGACCTTTAAGAAGGTCTACCAGATTCCAAACATCTTGTAGCTTGAATTGTAGCAGCTCTTCTTGCATGGCTTCTATCCAACTGGAATCTTTCATAGCATCACAAGCCTTCTTAGGCTCAAGCTGGGATAGAAAGCAAGAAAGCACTGTATGCTGTTGGTCTTGCATATCTTGCAGCCTGCTTTGATTTCTAGTCATCATAGGAGAAGAGATATCTCCTATTACCAGCTGAGGAGGATGATTCTTTTGTGTTCTTGTTTGATGACTAGGTTCTTCATTGAGTCCCACCTCTAGATTGGTGTCATTCAACTCAACTGAAGTGATTTCAGCAGCTACTTCTGGTTCTTTATTTTCTTGACTCTCCTCATCTCTTCTTTCTTCTTCACTCTGATTTGGTTCAGTAGATGGCTCCTTTTCACAGTCTTAAACAGGATCCACTGTAGGTATGGGAAAAATCACAGACTGAGGTATGTTGTCTTGAACTTGTGTAGTCCCTGATCCTCCACTGCTTGAACCTGCATAATCATCACTACTGAAACCAAAAGAGTTAGTTAGTGAATCAATGTCAAACAGCCACTGAGGACCAGACCCAATAGGATTTGGTGTGTTCTCATTGAATTTGACATTGTCACTTTCCTCAATTATTCTAGAAGAAGTATTAAAAACTCTGTAGGCCTTACTTTGAGATGAGTAACCCACAAGAAATCCATCATCTGCCTTGCTATCAAACTTTCCTAAGTGAGATTTGGTATTGAGAATTGTACAAGGACATCCAAATGGTTTAAAAAATCCAATAAAGGGGTTTCTTTTATTTAAGAGCTCATAAGGTGTCTTGTTCTTTGACTTGACCACTAGAACTCTGTTTTGGACATAACAGGCAGTATTAACTGCTTCAGCCGAGAAAGTAATTGGCAGTTTTGAATCATCCAACAGAGATCTAGCAGCCTCTATTAGTGTTCTATTCCTCCTCTCAGCAACTCCATTCTGTTGAGGAGTCCTAGGGGCACTATATTGTCTCTCAATGCCTTTTTCTTCACAAAAGGTGTTTAGATCAAGATTTTTAAATTCAGTTCCATTGTCTGATCTAATGACTTTTACTTTTTGATTAGTTTGGTTTTCAATTCTTAGAATAAAGGATTTGACCAGTCCACTTGTCTCATCCTTAGTCCTTAGAAAATATACCCAAGTAAATCTAGAGTAATCATCAACACTAACTAGGCAATATGATTTCTTCGCTATGCTCATCACATTTGTAGGACCAAACAGATCCATATGAAATAACTGGAGACAAGAAGAAATTGTATTTAACTCTTTGGACTTATGAGAAGTTTTGTGCTGTCTGCCTTTAAGACAAGCAACACAATGATCATCACATGAAAAGACTTTTGATGGTAAACCTCTTACAAGGTTGTTTTTAACAAGTTTGTTCATTGTCTTGAAGTTCATGTGACACATCCTTCTGTGCCAAAGAGAGGATTCATCCACAAAAGCTTTTGAAACAAGACAGTTCAAGGATGAATCACTTGAAACATTGTCCATGTCGAGACAATAAACATTGTCCTTTCTTGGAGTTCTAAGTAGTATCATGCTTTCATCAACTACCTTGAATCCTGGAGCAAGGATCATACATTCTGTATTGGTAAATAATATACTATGTTGTTTGTCACAAACCTGTGATACACTCAACAGGTTGTACTTTAACTGATCAACATAGTAGACATCCTCAAATGTCATCTTACCTTTTGTAACATTACCTTTTCCACTTATTTTTCCACCTGCGAGATTGTCTCCAAATGCAACATGTCCTCCATTAATATGCTTGAAATCTTGAAGGCATGACATGTTGCCTGTCATGTGCCTAGAGCAACCACTATCCACATGCCAGATGCTCTTCCCCTTAAGTTGTTGGTTGCCCTGCACATAAGATAAATCAGTTAGTATTGATTAGGAACCCAAGCCAAAGTGGTCTTGGGTACCCCTTTCTTATCAAAATATTTACATTCCTTCTTGACAATTTTTTTAAACTTTGACTCCTCATTGCTGGAGTACTTTGTCACAATAATGGGTTTGAATGCACTTTTGCTAGAAGCAGTACTGGTTTTAAAAGTACTAACTGCATTAGCAGCCCTTGCATGCTTAGTAGTACTAACCTTGTTAGAAGTAGTAACTGTGTTAGCAGCAGTAACTGTGTTAGCAGTAGTAACCTTTGAAGAAGTACTAACAGTGTTAGAAGCATTAATATTCTTAGCAGTACTAATACTGATAGCAGCAGTATTACTTCTGGCAGCACTATCCCTGTCAGCAGTACTATTTGATGTAGCAGTACTAACAGTTTTAGTGCTTCTAGGCACCCACATTTTAATACTGTCTTTTAAAACCTTTTTCTTCATTTGGCCTTTGGTTTCAACAGATTTCTTAGCCACATGTTTCTTTCCAGCCTTCCTATAACCAACAGGTTTTTGCATAAATCTTTGAAAGTTCATCTTTTGGTTAATAGGGTTAAAGAAACAGTGCTTAGCCAAATGATTCAACTTGCCACATATGAAACAAGGTTTTGGTCTGATTATCTTACTCAGATCAACTCCTTGTTTTTGAGCCCATTGATTATTCCAGTTTCTTTGATTACCTCTCTTTTTACCAGAATTTAGGCTCTCAGTTTTATTGCAAGCACACTGTTTACAAGGGCCCGGATTCACAACAGTGGTCTGTTTGTAATGGACCTTGTTGGCCTTTCCTTTGGTCTTCTCTATCTCTTTAGACTTGACCCAAGTTTTTCCACATCCCTCATTGGTGATAATGTTTATTCTAAGTGTATCTCTTTACTCACAGCATTGTTCCCATTCTCACTGGCTTCTTTCTCAGTCATATCCTCAACAACCACCTCATCCAAAGGATCTATCTTAAAGGCTTCCTCAGACAAGTCCTTTTTCTCCTTGGTCTCTAACAAGTCTGATGTAGGAGGGATGTAGTTGTTGTTGTAAGGAGGGGGTGTGTTGTTGTATCCAACACCAGGCTTCATTTTATCATGAATCTGAGCCTTTAGAAGAGAATCCATTGCTTTTGAAGCATATGAAAACTTTTCTATATCAAGCTTAACTTTAGCTAGTTCTTATTTCAACTTATCATTCTCTTCTTTGGACTTAGACAGTTTGGTCTCTAACTTATTCTTTTCCCACTTCCAGTAGTTTGTGTCATAAGAGTGTTCTTCAAACCTCTCAACTATCAACACATAATCTCTTCTGTCCTTTTTCTAATATTTTGAGGTCATCACACATGTTTTGGTTGTGATCCCTGTACCTTTTGACAGTGTCTATGCAAGATTGAGTACAAAGATTAGAAATTACCTCAGTGGGGAGATCAGACACCTCTGCCATAAGAACTTGATTCTGAATGGCTTCCTCAGCTTGGTCACTCCAGTCAAACCCCATTCCTTGTTGAGAAACAAGGGCTTGAGCAGAGTTCTTGTTTTGATTGTAGCCTCCATTATGAGCTTGTTGGTGATTGTTATTTGACACACCACTTCTGCACTCTCTAGCAAAGTGTCCCTTCATGTGGCACTTATAGCATTCCACCTTTGTCTTGTCAAAACCATCTCCATCTTCTCTTCTTTCAGAGAAATTATTCCTCCCAGTTCTTTTAATAAACTTCTTCACCCTCATAGATAACATGGCCATCTGCCATTTAATGTCCATCTCCTCCAGATCATCAGGGTGAAGTTGTTCCAGATCATCATTAATCAAGGAGTTGTTGCTGTGACTGGACAAAAAGGCTTCAAAGACAGTTTCAGTGCCTTTTTCTGAATTCACTCCACTAGCAGCACTAACTGCTTCAGGGTTGGCAGTAGTATCAGTAGATACTGATAGAAGTGCTGCATTATGAATATACCCAGTGGGCTTCTTCTTAGCTTCTACCTCAGATTCAAAAACTCTTAGATCATTATACATATCATCTAGTTCCTTCTCTTCCAGATTGTCACTCTGTCTATATGAGACAGTGTACATAGTCCATTCATCCCCAAGAGATCTGAGGAACTTCCTGTTGATATCATCTTGCTCCATCTTCACTCCAACAGTAGCCAGTTCACCAATAAGCTTGTTGAACCGGTCAAAAGTTTGAGTCATAGACTCATTCTTTGAAGAAGTGAAGTTCTCATACTGCTGCTTCAGAACATCCCTTTGATTTCTTTTGGTGCTCTTAGTTCCAGCAAATCTTTTCTCTAGAGCATTCCAGAGAATCTGAGCATCAGTGTAATTGCAGAATTGATGCTGATATTCATTGGGGATGGCCAAGAGCAGAGTGCTTAAGGCCTTCATCTCTGTCTGCCTGATATTCCTCTCACCATCTGTCTTTGGTGGAGATCTTTTCCCATCTGGTCCAATCTGGCCTTCAGTAGAGGGGCCATTCTCAATGACATCCCACATTGAGTAGTCAGTGAGGAGAATGTATTGCCTGATTCTGATCTTCCACATGTCAAACTCATTGGGTTTGAGCATTGGAACCTTAGAGACAAGAGTACTGTTTGATTCTGCAAAGTTTTCCATGATGAATGAATGAATGTTTCTGAGAGAACAGGCTCTGATACCACTTGTCAGGATCGAATTCTCAACAAGAATTATGAATACTCAGAAACAATATTAAAGAAGTTGCGGAAAAACACTTTAATATTCAATAAACAGAAAAACAATGAAACAGTGAATCACAATCAACTTGTAAACTTTATTTAATGATTCAAGTTACAAGCTTTTCACTCACAACCTCAATCTTAAAGAACATGCTCTTTCAAGACGAATTCTACTTCTCTAGAATTAGGAACGATGCCTTGAGGTTGATTCTCTCTCTATCTCAAAAACTCAGAATTTATTCTCACTAAAAAAAATTACTTCGCTATTCTAAACAAATCTATATATATATTGAAGAATAAAAGATAATTACTAAACATAAAAAGATCTTCAAAATAATCTTCATAATTATCTTCAAGCTTTCCATGTTTATCTCCAGATGCTATCTCTTCAACATTATCTTCAAATTATCTTAGAAGCAGCATTAATCACCTTGATCACCTTGGAAGCATTAACTGAGTCTTGGCAGCATTAACTACTAAGCAGCACTAACCACTAGCAGTACTAACTAGCTAAGCAGTACTAACTTTGTTCAAGCAGCACGAACTTTGACTAGCAGTATTAATTCTACTAGAAGTAGTAATACCTAGCAGTATTAACTTTGAGATCCTCTGGCAGTACTAACTCTGAAATAGCAGCATTAAAGACTTGTTCACATCTTCAGTTCCCAACATCAAACGATTATTTTCAAAGTTACTCTACTGAGGAGTTGGAGGCAAAACCAGTTAAAGCAAAGATTTATGTTCCTCCACTCATCTTGGAAAGTAAAATTTCTGAGCTTGAGAACACCTTAGTAGAAGAAAGAATTTTGGTTGATCTTGAGAAAGTTGTGTTTTCTACTGTTATTATGAACACTAATTTTAAATCTGAAGTTACAAATGACAACTTAGAATCAGAAAGAGTTTGTGTAAACAAATCCACTGATTCAGAGGCATCATCTTGTAATGTTTTCATGGGAAATGTTTCTACTAATCCTAAATCTTCAGAAGTGTTCTAAAATGACAAATGATTTCAAATTTCCAAATTCTTCCAAGGCACAACAATTTGATGATGATGTTGATGACTTATTTGCGGATGAAAATAATTTTTTAAATTCTGATGGATGTTTTGATGAAAGTGTAGATAAGTTTGATTTCAATGCTAAACTTCCAGATCATACTCCTTTTGTGATTAATAATGATGCTTTACCTATTGTCATTGAAAAAGGTGAAACATCAACTAAGGTTGATGAATTAGTTCCTGTGTGTAACACCCGGAAAATTTAGAAGGTAAGTTTTCGCTCCCTTAAACCTGTAATTGTATTAATTGAGGTTATGAGGACTATTATGCGCACATGCTCACTTTTATAATGCCTTAATAATTTATGAACTGTGTATTCATGATTTCCGTCTGAACCTCGTGCTCGTATTCGAACTTGGTGAGATTTTCGGTCTGGGTTGGGTGTGGCGCGACAATGCCACGCGACTAAGACCAGTGTCATTGTCGCATGGTTGGTACCGTAAGTGTGATGAATTCAGCGACAATGCCACCGCGACAATGCCCCTGGGCAAAGGCGCAGGGCATGGTCGCGAGGTGTGTACCGTGACCCTCGGGGAGTCGGAGACTATGACACGCGACAATGCCCAGGGCATTGTCACCAGGCAATGTCGCCCGCGGTGTCCAGTTTTCTGTTTTTAATCCAAACTTGATATCTCATTTCTCACTTCTTCATTTTAAGACGGGATCTCTCTTATTTGGGAGATTTTTGAGCCTTTCAAACACACACACACTTATTGCTAGGGTTTGGGGTTGTTGGGGTGATCCTTGACTCATCAAGTCTCATCAAATTGTATTTATTGAAGATCTTCATGAAGTTCTCATCTCAATAATCATCAAGTCTCATTTTCTCAAAACTAGGGTTTCATCTTTTTCTAGGTTTTGGTCAAAAACCTAGATTGTGAGTTTACTAAACCTTTGTTAAAACTAGATACACATCACAATCTCCTATTTGTTACTTTATCTCTATATGTTCAAATGTTTGGGATTTCTTCATGAAAATAGTTGGAAGATGTATATATATGGGTGATTTGCCAAGATTATTATTATATGTATCATTATTTGGGATTTGTCTCATGGATACATAATGTGAGTACCTTGATATGTTAAATGTATGTATATATGGGTATTATGATGATTCTAGTTGGAACACCATTTTGGTGATATGTTTATATGCATGATGAGCATGATTTACTTTGGGTCTTTTGTTAGACATCATGAGGATAAGGTGGTAATATTATACCCGTAGTTGGTATTGATTTGTGGATTGAAATATATCTAAAGGACCCCTTATAAATGTTATGTGGACGAACCAAGTCAGTACACTAGGAGGATGTAGTCTTGGGCGCTACTGTGATGGTAAGTGCCTAGACCTCCGCCACTCGGGGAATTTTCTTAGCGATAGTCTTCGGGTGGGCCGACCCTTTGGGGTGTTCCTTGTTAAGGGCATCAAGGTATATCGACTCTTGGGTGGGACTTGATTGGTGCTGTGGGTCTCCCCTAATGACTCCACATATGTTTAACACTGGTTAACTGCTGATAAGAATTGTATCTGTTCATGCATGCTTATTATTGTTCAACTCAATAGGCTTTTTGGCCTAACACTTGTTGGTGTCGATGTGTATCTCAGGTTCTAGCGGCGGCGGTCTTAAGCAGGTTTAGTTACTTGGGGAATTGCACATGGACGCGTTATACTTTTGGATATAGACCGTTTGGGTCTATAGATGACAACCCTTTTTGTAATCTCTTTTTTAGATGTATAAATTAGATTAGTTGGTTGTTGTTTACTGTCCGTTAAATTACAATTGTGATTAAACATGTTATTAATTTTATATTCCCCATTTTTGGGAGGCTCTTGCTATGGCAATTTTAGCACACCTCATGTCCGTTTTTCGGATTTTTGTTATCCCCATTTTTAGGGTGTTACAAGTTGGTATCAGAGCTTTAGTTTAA
Organism: Arctium minus; assembly: GCA_954870635.1. Lineage (NCBI taxonomy): Eukaryota > Viridiplantae > Streptophyta > Magnoliopsida > Asterales > Asteraceae > Arctium > Arctium minus. The sequence continues at coordinate 75,895,782 of OX941080.1, read as the reverse complement.
GTAAACTAGGTATTGTTTAGCATATCTAGACTTAAGCTTTAGACTTTATGACTTCACTGTCAACTTGGGGTAGGAATCCTAGGTGGGGAGAGCGTTAGGATTTCAGAATTACTGTAATTGAAAGTTGTGATGATGGTGACAAGAATACTTGTGTATGGTTCGTTCATAATTTCACTTAGCTACTGCTATTATGAATGCATTGTTATGTGAGCATACTTGGTTTACTATTATTATGATAATTGATGAAAGTAGTAGTACGTACAATGAGTTCAACTCGCTTAGTCTTTTCTCAATCTATTTCTCGTACGTGCATGGCATATTTTAAATGGTAAACACTCGGAGTAGATTACCGGACATGCCAGAAGGGCAACCTGAAGTGGAATCTGCAGTGATATGACCCCCGGTGGGGGAAACCTCCGATGACATTCCTATACCCAGAATCTTGGCAAGAGGGCCTGAGCACATCCCACGCCGGAACCTCAACACCGGTAACGCCATCTTGGAGGAAGTTACCATGGAGACCCGACTTCGGGATAGCATGATGTTGTCCATGAATGCGGCTTTGGCTCAACAGCAGTTGGCCATGACTTCGGCCATGACCCAACAACAAGAGTTTTTCATGAAACTTCTAGAGGATCGAGACGTCAGTAACCGTCAACCCGAGACTATGGCTGAAAACGTTATTGTGGGGTCGGGTGGACCGAATGTGGTTCCGGTCGAAGAACCATCCGCTGAGGGAATCAGAACGAAGACTAAAGGGTGCACCTACAAGACGGTTCTGGGGTGTCACCGTAAGGAGTTTGTGGGTTCCGATAGCCCAGTTGCTTGTATGTATTGGCTCAAAGAGATGGAGATGGCCTTCGAGGCAAGTGAGTGTGATCCCTCTCAATGAGTCAAGTTTGCTTCCCAACTACTTCGGGGAGAGGCTTTGATTTGGTGGAATCTCACTCGATCCATCCTCATCCCGGAAGTTCTGGCTAAGTTAACTTGGCCGGTGTTCAAAGAGAAGATTATGGACAAGTACTGCAGCGAGCGGTCGTTGGACAAGTTGGAACGGGAGTTCCGAGATCTGAAGAAGGGGAATATGTCGATTGTTGGCTTCTCCAAGATCTTCTTGGAGAAGCTAAACATGGTGGGACATCTAGTCCCCGACAAAAAGTCAAAGATGAAATCTTATCATCAAGGGTTACCGGCTGAGATGCGAACAGCGGTAAGAAATGCTAAGTGTTCGACGTTACAAGAAGTTATCGAGGAGTCCTTACTCATTGAGGACGACATCAATTCGGAAAGGGATGAGAAGAGGCATGTTGGTGAGAAACGGAAGTGGGAGGGGCCATCTGGGCCCGTTCGTCAGTCAAGACCCTTTGTAAGCGGGAGATCGGGTGATTAACGCCGTGAAGATCGGTGGTGCCACAAGTGCAGGTCAAAGAACTTGGGGCCGTGCGCTACAAGGACTCACTCCGGTCCAGCCGGCTGTACCAAGTGTGGTAAGAAAAATCACACGACTCGAGAGTGTTCCCTCCGTGGTTCAGTATGTTATGAATGCGGAGAGTCGGGGCACATGAAGCGAGAGTGTCCAAGGTTGGTTAGAGGAAATGGTGGAAATTCTATGGGTTCGACGGCTAGGGTCGAGCAACCATCCCGGGCACCAAGTCGAGCTTTCCAGATGACTACCGAGGAGGCAAAGGAGACCGCAGATGTCGTTTCGGGTACGTTTCTAGTAAACTCCATGCCTGCTCGTGTCTTGTTTGATTCGGGTGCTACGTGTTCTTTTGTGTCAGATGCTTTCTGTAAACGATTCACCACTCCTATTAGTGTCCTTCCCGATGCGTTAGTAGTAGAAATAGCGAATGGGGATCAAGTAATCATTCGAGACCGTTTTTGTGATTGCACTCTAGAGATTGATGGAAATTCTTTCGGCGTAGATTTACTACCTATGGCAATAGGAGGATTTGATGTAGTCATAGGCATGGATTGGTTAGTGAGGTATAAGGCGGACATCTTTTGCTACAAAAAGATGATCCAAGTACCATTACCGGAAAATGGTGTGGTTACCATTTATGGGGAAAAAGGAAGGAGGAGTAATCCTATTATATCATCTCTAAAGGCTCGCAAGTTCTTAGCGAAGGGTTACCCTTCGTACTTGGCCTACGTGGTGGACGCTAAGAAAGAAAAGAAGTCGGTAGAAAATGTGGAGGTGGTACAAGATTACCCGGACGTCTTTCTGGAAGATTTACCCGTATTACCACCGGAGCGACAAGTGGAGTTTCAGATTGACCTCGCATTGGGAGCGGCTCCGATATCTCGTGCTCCATATCGTTTGGCACCGACAGAAATGAAGGAGACGATGATGCAACTTCAAGAGTTGTTGGAGAAGGGGTTCATTCGACCAAGTTCGTCACCTTGGGGAGCACCGATATTGTTTGTGAAGAAGAAGGATGGATCCATGCGGATGTGCATAGATTATCGGGAGTTAAACAAAGTCACGGTGAAGAACAAGTACCCTCTACCTCATATCGACGATCTTTTTGTTCAACTCCAAGGGGAGGGATGTTTCTCGAAGATTGACCTTCGTTCCGGTTATCATCAGGTGAGAGTGAAGAACGAAGATATTCCGAAGACGACTTTCTGAACGAGATACAGTCATTATGAGTTCTTGGTGATGCCGTTCGGCTTAACCAACGCTCCAGCCGTATTCATGGATTTGATGAACCATGTGTGTCGCCCGTTTTTGGATAAATCCATGATCGTCTTCATTGACGATATTTTAATATATTCAAGGGATGAGTCCGAACATGGAAGACACTTACGGGAAGTATTAGAAGTTCTAAGAAGGGAGAAATTGTTCGCGAAATTCTCGAAGTGCGAATTTTGGCTTCAAGAAGTGCAATTCTTGGGGCATGTGGTATCAAAGGATGGGGTAAAAGTGGATCCAGCAAAGATCGAGGCAATGATGAGTTGGGAACCCCCAACAAGTCCGACGGAGATACGAAGCTTTTTGGGTTTAGCGGGTTACTACCGGCGTTTCATTCAAGACTTCTCAAAGACGGCTACACCGCTCACTTCTCTTACAATGAAGAACGTCAAGTTTATTTGGACCGATGCACAAGAGCAATCGTTTCAGATGCTCAAGAGAAAGTTGTGCAAAGCCCCGATCTTGTCCTTACCCGAGGGATCGGAAGACTTTGTGGTGTATAGTGACGCTTCCAATATGGGACTTGGGTGCGTAATAATGCAAAGGGGGAAGGTAATAGCCTACGCGTCGCGTCAATTAAAGGATCATGAGAAGAATTATCCGACTCATGATTTGGAGTTGGCGGCGGTAGTTTTCGCATTGAAGTTATGGCGACACTACTTGTATGGGACCAAGTGTACTCTTTTCACGGATCACAAGAGTCTCAAGTACATCTTCGACCAAAAGGAACTCAACATGCGACAAAGGAGATGGCTAGAGCTTTTGAAGGATTACGATTGTGACCTACTCTATCATCCCGGTAAGGCTAATGTGGTGGCGTATGCATTGAGCCGAAGGAATCATGGTGATGGTGTCAAAATGTCCCTTACAAGAATTGATGTGGTCACAAGTTTGTTGGAAAGCGTTAAGGCGAGTCAAGTAGAAGCACTTAAGGAAGAGAACCTCAAGGCCGAAGTAATGGTGAAACAAAAGGAGCTGTTAACGGAAGACGGTCGTGGTCTCAAACTCTTTCAAGGACGAATTTGGGTGCCGAAGTTGGGAGGAAACCGGAAGCTACTTCTTGAAGAAGCGCATAAGTCAAGATACTCTATACATCCTGGTAGCACCAAGATGTATAGAGATTTAAAGTTAATGTATTGGTGGCCGATAATGAAGCTAGATATGGCTAATTATGTGGAGAAGTGTGTCACTTGTCTCCAAGTCAAGGCAGAACATCAAAGACCTTATGGAAGTTTGCAACCGTTGTCCATTCCCGAGTGGAAGTGGGACAACATCACTATGGATTTCGTGACAAAGTTACCGAAGACCTTGCGTGGCCACGACACCATTTGGGTAATTGTTGACCGTTTGACCAAGAGCGCGCATTTTCTTGCAATGCGGGAGACCTTGCCAATGGAGAAATTGGCCAAGCTTTATATCAACGAGGTGGTGTCAAGGCACGGAGTTCCGCAATCTATAGTATCGGATCGGGATAGTCGCTTCACTTCGAACTTTTGGGCTGGCTTGCAAAAGGAGTTGGGTACTAGACTGAATCTGAGCACGGCATACCATCCTCAAACGGATGGCCAAAGCGAGAGGACAATCCAGACATTAGAAGATATGTTGCGGTTGTGTGTTATAGACTTCGGGGGAAGTTTGGATTCGCACCTACCTTTGGTGGAGTTCGCTTATAAGAACAGTTACCATTCTAGTATCGGAATGGCACCGTTCGAGGCTTTGTATGGACGGAAGTGCAGAACCCCGGTTTGTTGGTTAGAAGCGGGCAAAAAGAAATTTGTCGGGCCAGAAATCATTCAAGAGACGGCCGACAAGGTGAAAGAGATCCGAGAAAGGCTAAAAGCGGCGCAAGACCGACAAAAGAGCTATGCGGACAAGAAGAGAAGACCGGTTGAGTTTCAAGTGGGTGACCGGGTCATGTTGAAGGTGTCTCCGTGTAAGGGGATCATACGTTTCGGGAACCGTGGGAAGCTTAGTCCTCGTTTCCTTGGACCATTCGTTATTTTGGAAAAGGTTGGTTTGCAAGCCTATCGGTTGGATTTACCGCCGGAGATGGATGGGATACATCCTACTTTCCACGTATGTTACCTTCAGAAGTGTCTAGCCGAAGATGAAAGCGTAATTCCTTTGTCGGAAATTCGGGTGGACAATGGGAATCGTTGTGTGGAAGAACCGGAGTCGATTTTGGAATCGAAGGTGAAAAAGTTGAGACATAAGGACGTAGTCATGGTTAAAGTTCAATGGAAGCATCATCGGGGTGCTAACATTACTTGGGAGTCCAAGGATGATATGAAGAAGCGTTATGCTCACTTGTTTGCTTAGGGTAAGATTTCGGGGACGAAATCCCAATTAGGTGGGGAGGATTGTAACACCCGGAAAATTTAAAAGGTAAGTTTTCGCTCCCTTAAACCTGTAATTGTATTAATTGAGATTATGAGGACTATTATGCGCACATGCTCACTTTTATAATGCCTTAATAATTTATGAACTGTGTATTCATGATTTTCGTCTGAACCTCGCACTCGTATTCGAACTTGGTTAGATTTTCGGTCTGGGTTGGGTGTGGTGCGAAAATGCCACGCGACTATGACCCGTGTCATTGTCGCTAGTCATTGTCGCATGGTTAGTACCGTAAGTGTGATGAAGTCGGCGACAATGCCACCGCGACAATGCCCCTGGGCAAAGTCGCAGGGCATAGTCGTGAGGTGTGTACCGTGACCCTCGGGGAGTCAGCGACTATGACACGCGACAATGCCCCGGGCAATGTCGCCCGCGGTGTCCAGTTTTCTGTTTTTAATCCAAACTTGATATCTCATTTCTCACTTCTTCATTTTAAGACAGGAGCTCTCTTATTTGGGAGATTTTTGAGCCTCTCAAACATACACACACTTATGGCTAGGGTTTGGGGTTGTTGGGGTGATCCTTGACTCATCAAGTCTCATCAAATTGTATTTATTGAAGATCTTCATCAAGTTCTCATCTCAATAATCATCAAGTCTCATTTTCTCAAAACTAGGGTTTCATCTTTTTCTAGGTTTTGGTCAAAAACCTAGATTGTGAGTTTACTAAACCTTTGTTAAAACTAGATACACATCACAATCTCCTATTTGTTACTTTATCTCTATATGTTCAAATGTTTGGGATTTCTTCATGAAAATAGTTGGAAGATGTATATATATGGGTGATTTGCCAAGATTATTATTATATGTATCATTATTTGGGATTTGTCTCATGGATACATAATGTGAGTACCTTGATATGTTAAATGTATGTATATATGGGTATTATGATGATTCTAGTTGGAACACCATTTTGGTGATATGTTTATATGCATGATGAGCATGATTTACATTGGGTCTTTTGTTAGACATCATGAGGATAAGGTGGTAATATTATACCCGTAGTTGGTATTGATTTGTGGATTGAAATATATCTAAAGGACCCCTTATAAATGTTATGTGGACGAACCAAGTCAGTACACTAGGAGGATGTAGTCTTGGGCGCCACTGTGATGGTATGTGCCTATACCTCCGCCACTCGGGGAATTTTCTTAGCAATAGTCTTCGGGTGGGCCGGGCCTTTGGGGTGTTCCTTGTTAAGGGCATCAAGGTATATCGACTCTTGGGTGGGACTTGATTGGTGTTGTGGGTCTCCCCTAATGACTCCACATATGTTGAACACTGGTTAACTGCTGATAAAAATTGTATCTGTTCATGCATGCTTATTATTGTTCAACTCACTAGGCTTTTTGGCCTAACACTTGTTGGTGTCGATGTGTATCTCAGGTTCTAGCGGTGGCGGTCTTAAGCAGGTTTAGTTACTTGGGGAATTGCACATGGACGCGTTATACTTTTGGATATAGACCGTTTGGGTCTATAGATGACAACCCTTTTTGTAATCTCTTTTCTAGATGTAGAAATTAGATTAGTTGGTTGTTGTTTACTGTCCGTTAAATTACAATTGTGATTAAACAGGTTATTAATTTTATATTCCCCATTTTTGGGAGGCTCTTGCTATGGCAATTTTAGCATACCTCATGTCCGTTTTTCGGATTTTTGTTATCCCTATTTTTAGGGTGTTACACTGTGAGTACCTATTACTCTAAAGGTAAGAAGCAAAAGAAAAGGCGCTCATAGAAACGGACCAACACAGGTAAGCACAAGAAAACATAAACTCTTAAATTATAATGTTTTTGATAAATCTAAATTTTGTATTTCAGAATTGAGAAGGAGAATGTCTGAAGAGAGACTAGAATGGAGACATAAAAGAAAGATTGAAGAGTCTACGAAATCATTTTCTGCTTCAGATTGTAATAGGACTACTACTAGTTTTTATGATGTAATTGATCAACGTGCTTCGCATAAAACAAAACTTGTAACTTCATACAAGGTTTATACAATAAAGCAGTTGATCCAATTATCTCATTTGCATAGACAGTGTTCAACATACGGTCGAAATGATTTTATGACTCAACCAATATTCTAATTGTTGGTTTGGTACTTATTATATACATCATTCTAATGTTTTTGAAAAACAAAGAGGGCCCAAATTCAAATGGGTGCCAAAATCTTGTGCTAACACGAAGGGACCCATCTATAAATGGGTACCTAAACCTGTTGTTGCTTGATTTCTCTTGTGCAGACCCGTTATACGTGGTACATGGATTCAGGTTGTTCCAAGCATATGACATGGCAGAAAGATATATTGTCTAATTATACAGAGAAATTTTGCGGTAACGTGAGATTCTGAAATGACCAGTTTTCACCAATACTTAATATGGAGATGTAGTGCAAGAGAATGTAACGATAAAGAACGTGAGTTATGTTGATGGATTAGAACACAATCTGTTTATCATTGGTCAGTTTTGCGACAAGAATTTAGAGGTGAACTTTAAGGCCAAGAGATGTTGTGTTAGAACTGAAGATGGCAAAGAACTCTTGGTCAGGACACGAAAGTCTAACCTCTACACGATCAATTTGTCAAATGTCAACACTGATAATGCGGTGTGTCTACTGTCTAAAAAGCCTCTATGCAACAGAGTTGGTTATGGCATAGAAGGCTATCTCATCTCAACTTTAGATATATTAACAAGTTGGTGACTGGAAATTTGGTGAAAGGACTTCCAGAGCTGAAATACAAAAAAGAACATCTGTGTGACGCATGTGAGAAAGGCAAGATGAAGAGAGCTTCACACAAGCCTAATCCTGAACCAAGCACAAGTACTCCTTTAGAATTTTTGCATATGGATCTCTGTGTTCCAATGCGAACGCAAAACATAAACGACAAGAAATATGTTCTTGTGATCGTGGATGATTTTTCAGGATACACTTGGGTTAAGTTTCTGAGATCAAAGGATGAAACTCCGGAGATCATTATCTCATTTTTTGAAGACCATTCAAGTGAACTTGCAAAAGACAGTAATGCTACTCAGAACTGATCGCTAGGGCTCCTTATCGGTTGGCTCCATCCGAGATGCAAGAAATGTTGTCGCAGCTCCAAGATCTCCTTGAGAAAGGCTTTGTGAGACCTAGTTCCTCACCATGGGGAGCCCCGGTCTTATTCATCAAGAAGAAAGATGGTACGATGAGGATGTGCATCGACTATCGGGAGTTGAACAAGGCAACAGTGAAGAACAAATACCCACTTCCGAGGATCGATGACTTGTTTGATCAACTTCAAGGAGCGGATTGTTTTTCGAAAATCGACCTTCGATCTGGGTATCACCAGGTGAGGGTGAGGAATGAAGACGTCCTGAAGACGACGTTTAGGACCCGGTACGGGAACTATGAATTCTCGGTCATGCCTTTTGGATTAACCAACGCACCAGCAGAGTTCATGGATTTAATGAACCAAGTGTACCGACCATCCTCAACAAGTCGGTGATAGTATTCATTGACGATATCCTTGTCTATTCTAAGGACGAGCTCGAGCATGATCGACAGCTTCGCGAAGTCCTTGAGGTTTTGAGAAAGGAGCAAGTTTATGCTAAGTTCTCAAAATGAGAGTTTTGGTTGGCGGAAGTCTAGTTCTTAGGGCACGTCGTCACCCGAGATGCGGTGATGGTGGACCCCTAAAAAATCGAGGCTATGATAAATTGGGAACAACCAAAGAGTTCGTCCGAGATTCGAAGTTTCTTGGGTTTAGCGGGTTATTACCGGCGATTCGTTCAAGACTTCTCAAAAATCACCTCTTCTTTGACCGCTCTTACTAAGAAGAACGTGAAATTCATTTGGACGGATGCCTAAGAGGAAGTTTTCCGAACTCTTCAGAAAAAGCTTTGCGAAGCGCCGATCCTATCCTTACCCGAAGGAGCCGATGATAGCGATGCCTTAAAGACGGGATTGGGTTGTGTTTTGATACAACATGGGAAGGTGATTGCCTACGCATCGAGACAAATCAAAATCCACAAGAAGAATTACCCTACCCACGATTTAGAGTTGGCAGCGGTGGTTTTCGCTTTAAAGCTTTGGTGACATTACCTCTATGGCACTAAGTGCACACTTATACGGATCACAAGAGCCTAAAGCATATCTTTAATCAGTAGGAGTTGAACATGAGGCAAAGAAGATGGCTAGAATTCCTAAAATATTATGAATACAAATTCTTTATCACCTCGGTAAGGTAAACGTGGTGGCGGATGCTCTAAGCCGAAAATAGAATAGCGTTAGTCTGTAAACCTCTCTCTCTCGAATCGAGATAGTGTCAAGTTTAATCGAGAAGATCAAGGCCTCTCAAGCCGAACCACTTTCGAAAGAAAATCTTAAAGGTGAAGTGATGGTAAAGCAACATCTACTCTTGACCGAAGATGGCCATGGGGTGAAACTCTTCAAGGGACGAGTATGGGTACCCAAAATCGGGGGTAATCGTGAACTACTCCTCGAAGACGCCCATAAGTCTAAATATTCTATTCACCCGGGGAGTACAAAGATGTACCGAGATTTGAAACTCAACTATTGGTGGCCCGTCATGAATTTGGATGCAACAAATTACGTGGAGCGATGTGTGACGTGCCTTCAAGTCAAGGCCGAACACCAACGACCGTACGGGAGTCTCCAATCCTTGGAAATTCCGGAATGGAAGTGGGAACACATCACCATGGACTTTGTGACCAAGCTACTGAAGACTCTGAGAGATCATGATACCATATGGGTGGTGGTGGATCATCTGACCAAGAGCGCGCACTTTCTAGCTACGAGAGAGACTCTCCCGATGGACAAGTTGGCGAACCTTTACATCGATGAAGTCGTCTCGAGACATGCTGTAACTTTGTACATCGTGTCAGACCGTGATAGTCATTTCATTTCCAATTTTTGGGACGACCTTCAGAAAGAGTTGGATCCCAGAGTGAAGTTGAGCACGACTTATCATACCTAAACCAACGGTCAAAGCAAGAGGACCATTAAAACACTTAAGGACATGCTAAGGTCATGTGTTATTGACTTTGGCGGAAATTAGGACTCCCACCTACCCCTAGTGGAGTTTGCCTACAATAATAGTTACCATTATAGCATTGGTATGGCTCCATTCGAGGCCTTGCATGGCCGAAAGCATCGAACTCCAGTTTATTGGTTGGAAGCGGGTGAGAAACAATTTACCGAACCCGAAGTTGTCCAAGAAACTGAGGACAAGGTTAAAGGAATCAAGGACGCTTAAAGGCGGCCCAAGACCGGCAGAAGAGTTATGCGGATAAGATGAGATGGCCGGTGGAGTTCAAAGTGGGCGACCGAGTTGTGCACAAAGTCTCACCTTGGAAGGGAATCATCCGGTTTGGAAAATGGGGAAAGTTGAGCCCTCGATTTATTGGGCCATTCACTATAAACAAAAGGGTCGGACTCCAAGCTTACCAATTGGATCTTCCACCCGAGATAAATGGAATCCATAACACTTTCCACATGTGCTATCTCCTGAAATGTTTAGCGAAGGAGGAAAGTGTCATTCCCCTTTCGAAGATAAGAGTGGATGAGGGTAACCATTCCATTGAGGAACCCGAAGCCATTTTGGAAAAGAAGTCTAAGAAACTTAGCCACAAGGAAGTACCTGGTGACTTTGAGCTTATAATGATTTCCATCTTGATTTTATGCCTCTTATCGAACCTTGCGGGAAAAGCTCAAAATATAAGTTTCAGTACCCATGGGGAGAAAGTACCTGGTGACTGTGCCCTGGACATAATCGTGGTGTCACAGTCGCGGCCTAGGGATGGGTCTCGATACATGTTGGGCGACAGTGACCGATGACTATGCCCGGGTCACTATCGCGTGTCACTCTCGCGTAGTTCGTACCACAAGAACCCTTTAACGGGTGAATATGACCAGTATGAATGCCAGTGTCATAGTCACGGGGCAAGGTTGCCGTCGGGCCAGAACCCTTTTAAATGCTTATCATCTCCACTTTCCTCATTCAAGACTCCAACAACCTAAACTCCAAAACTCTCTCTTCTCTCAAAACCCTCATTAAATTCGACTTTAAGCTTCCAAGTCTCAAATCTCCACATTTATTGCAAGGATTGTTGTCTCCATCAGGTGTTGGAAACTAGGAGCTAAAGCCTACCATCCCTTTTGGTTGTCTTTCTCAAGAAGAGAAGTTATGGTTTTGGGTTTACATCAAAACCCATTTTTTGAGTCCATTCTTCTTATTTAGTGCTACACATACTTATGAAAAACCTTTCTTTATAGATATTTGAGCATATTACTTTGTTTTCCTCTTATTTGAATATTTGAACTAGTAGGTCAAAATTAGGGTTTTGACAATACTAGAGATATTTCGAGATGTGATAGCATAAAATGTTTGGATGGTTATGGATATTTTTATTTTGAGTTTTGTGAAGTATGGGAACCCCAAATGGGTGTTGTGATAAAAGTGGATTCATGAGAAAAATGATTAGTTTGAGAACTTATGCATCTTTTGGTGTTATTGGTACTTTTGTAGGTAGATTATTATGATAATATGTTTTACATTTTGGATATGTTGAGACTAGATGGAAGGAGATGATGTACATGTTTGTTGGATTTACCTTATAATGGCATGATATTATATGAGGTTTGCATGTTTGGGTTCTTGTTACTAAATGCGAACTATTAAATTGGTAAATCATGAAATGCGGAGAATGGTGAGAATTCAAGGTAAAGACCTGGATAGCGTTGAACTTGGATTTATTTGGGGTAAAGACTTGGATAGACTTGAACCCATGTTTACATTGAACTAAAGACTCGGATAGAGTTGACGTTCTAAAGGCTAAAGACTTGGATAGAGTTGACGCCGGAAAATAACCATTCTTGATATGTGTGCCGTATGAGTTGTGGCCTACTTTTGTGTTCAATCACAACCTATGGTGGGACGGGTCTCCCCCATCTTGCATAAGGGTTCAAATGTTGGAAGATTATTTGGTTACTATTATTCACGTTGTTTATTTAAAAGTTTCATTATTTTGTACCCCTTTACAATTATATTTTTGGATGTGCTCACTAGGCTTCAAGCCTAACACTTGTTTGCATTGGTGTGTAAAGCAGGTTCCCTTAGCGGTGGGGTGGCGAAACCTTGAGTGGAGAGTTGGGTCCCGTCGAGGACAATCTTTTGGGGATATAGCAATTGATGAAATATAGAGCGTGCATATTACTCGTCGATATTTTGGGAAACAAAGACGACACCCGATTGTAATCTAAATTAGAATCTTTTAGTTTAGTAGGTTGTCGGTCATTGCCTCAATTACTTTTTTAAATATGTAAACGCTTATACTCTTTCCCTTTTTGGGTGACATTATTTTGTGAAAGTTTACTTCATGACAATTATTCCAGGTTTTATTTCTTATAATATTTTAAACATTATATTGCGAAAATTTTAAATTTGTTTTACTCACTTAATATTAGGGTGTTACAAGTTTCATTTGAGGGGTTTCCATGGGAATTAACTTGCCATTATCGCCATCTAAATTCAGGTTTTCGTTTGGTGCAATTCTAGCTAATAGAGTGTGCTTAGGCTCATATCTTAGGTGAGTTTCCTCTTACTATTTTGAAAAATGGTTACTTACTTTTGCATGTTTAGTTCACTTGAAATGTTGAGTACATGCCATGTGTTTTTACATTCGATTGTTAAATGTTATAAGAGTGATCCTTTAGTGTGTATGTGTGTGTGTGTGTGTGTGATGTTAATTGTTCAACGGGGAAGTTTGTGTATCCATGTAAAGCACATGAATCCATTTTATGTTGCTCGTGGGATTGGCAAGTATGTAGCCAAATGGGTATGGTCATTGGTGTGTGTGACCATAGGTGTGCAATTGTTGAAAAATAGTGGATAAGTATGCTCAAAGATTATAATTTTATTTCTTTTATTGTTAAATGCCAGTTTAATTTCCTGGATTTCATATTTGAAAAGTGTCGGATTCTTGGACGGAATTCACTAGACCTTTGGTCTAACCATCGCTTTTCAAAAACTGTAGTACCTTTTCAGGAAAAATATCATGTAGAGAACTTTAGCAAAGGAAAAGGGAAGATGTGATCCTCGGAGCTTGATGGCATTACCCCAATAGTTAGATAGTCTCTTTAAACTTTGATATCAGTGTTATGTAATAAGTCTCAACAGTGGTACATTAATCTTTTCCACTACAACTCATGGGATAAATTTGAGAATATTGTCCTTATTTTCAGTATTTGTATTGCGAGTTTGGGCAATTAGTATGTTAATGGTTATTTTGGTTTGAGGTTGATACACATATGTGAACACAAACATCGATGTTCTTCATTGATTGGTTGAAATCGAACTAAACGCAAAAGATCCCAATGAACCATTATCAAACGGTAATAATCAACTGTATATTGGTCCATATGTGAACTTGTGAATCCTAATACGTGAATCATTTTACAATTTATAACACAGATTCATATGTGAACTTGTAAGATAATGAAAGTCTCATTTTTTGGTATAATTTACTTAATTAAAATATTGATTATATTTTAGACGATTTAATTTAAAAGAAAATGGGTAATCCATTTTTTATTTAGAAAATATAAATGGGTAAATTCTGAAAATGGGTGGATTGGATTAATGATTTAGTTGTACCAAAATTTTAAAATGTGAATTCAACATAATTAGGTTCTTTAAATTATTCACCAATTTGTCTCTATTTACATATATGGCTTTAAGATCTTTATCATTTAAAAATTTGATCTAATATATTAGATCTCTTCTCATATTCTCAACATTTAAGTCTTTCTCATTTGAACCCTACATATGCAGGACCTGACTGTAGGCCATGGGGGTGATGTCTCAAGGCTGCTGTTAGATATAAAAGTTGGTCAAAATTGACTAAGTGTTCATCTCTGATCATCTTGATCAGAGCTCTGACACTGAAGGATCAGAATTGGTGTTGGTAAAATCTGCTAAGTCCAGATTTTGATGTACGTGGTCAGAGATCTAAAGAAGAAGGCTCAGAGATCATATGTGGATAATTTACTAAGTGTTAAGTCTGAGATGCTTACCTAGAGATCTGAAGAAGGCATATCAGAGTTCGGCTGCAAAGTCTGAACATCCTGTTCAGACTTTGATTCTTGGATATTTTACTCATGAAGACTTTCTTAATTGTAAAGATTTTTATAGGATACTAGAACGCGTGCCATTAATTCATTTGTCATTCTTGTATTGTATAGTAGCTTTAGCATTCCTTTATTGTATATACAGAAGGTTGTTAGAAGCTTGTAGTTAACTGTCATCATTTCATACGATCCTCAAGTTGTAATAATTCTCTCTCTACAATTGTAAACTCTCTCAAAATCAATACATACGATTTGTGGCTCCAATCTACTTGTGCTCTTACTTTGTGTTCTTAATCTTGATTAATTGATTAATTGTGGGATCCTAACAATTGGTATCAACGCAGACGACATCAAATTCAAGATCAACTTTGTCGACAATTTTCATATAGGTAATCTCTTAATTGATCAATCTTTTCTTGATTCAATTCTTGATCAAATTCATTTGATCCGATACATTTCTACTTTTGTTTGAATTCTTGATCAATATTTTGTGAAAGAATATTTAATTTGTGTTGAAAGATTCGTTAACCAATCATTCAAGATGTTTAAACAATTGGTATGCATTGGATCAAAGACTAAGCCACTTGTTCTAGTTCTTGGTGAATATCGTCAATGGAGGTTGAGGATGATTCAATTTTTAGACAACATTGATGAAGACTTGATGAAGTCAATCACTGAAGGTACCATTGAAGTATACATTCAGATCCCTGGCATTCTAGCAACTGATGACAGTCCAGAAATACTAGGTACTCAGATGAAGGAGTTGAAGTATTATAATGAAGCCCAAATGAAAAGGCATAATCTGGATAGAAGAGCTTTGACTCTGTTGAGCATGGCAATTCCTAATGAACTGTTTAACAGAATTGATAGTAGGAAGTCTGCTAAAGCCATGTGGAATGAATTGGAAAAACAGATGTCGTGAACCTTTAGATATTTGGAAACAAAACTCAATTAATGCATGTGTGTATATGAAGGGTTTAAGGCTAAAGAATCAGAATCTTTAACTGATACTTACAATAGATATAATACCATTTTGAATGATCTCAAGAGAAATGGATTGCAAAAAACAGTATCAGTGATCAATTACAAGTTTCTGAAGAGTTTGAAGCCTGAATGGCATACCTATGCAGTGAACTTGCAGATGAACAAAAATATGTGTGGAGATGATATCCATGATTTGTTCTGCATACTGAGTCAGCATGAAGATAAGGTAAAGGAGATTGTAAATGAAAATAAAGTCGTGGATGATTCATTATTTTTTTTATCTGACAGTAAGGATATGTTTAAGAATGATAGGAAGAAGAAGTACAAATCCTCTTTGATCTCAGAGTTACCATAAGCGATGTCAGAGAAAGACAGAGATGATTATGATAGTGATGAAGACTTGAAAAGAATTGCTAAAAGTCTTGCTTTGTTGACAAATTCTTTCAATAAAAGATTTGGCAAGAAAAAGTTCAGTTCTAAGTATGATTATCATAAATCTGACAAGTATAAAGGAAACTCTAAAGAAAAGTACAAGACAGAGAAGAAGGATTTTGAGAAAGAGGAGAGAAAAGATAAAGGGAGAGAGTAAGGTAATGATGAAAAAGACAGTAGTTGTTTATTTGTGGAAAACCTGGTCATTTTTATAGGGACTGGAGGTTTAAGAAAGTGAAGAACTCTGACTACTATACAACGAAAGCTCAACTTGTGAAAAGTTAAGAGAGTGGCAAAGTGTTGATGGCTGAAGAGGAAAAACTGATTGGATGATACCTCAGGTGATGAGGAGTAAGCCCATTTCATTCAGATTCACTATAACTTCATGGCAACAATGTCCAACAGTTCTAAAGCCACAACATCAGAAAATGAGTCAGAGGTACATTCCTCCCTAGAATCTGATTTAATGTGTAAATTAGAAACTACGAATGATGAGTTTGATAATCTGAAAAAGAAAATTAAAGGGGAAAGAATTTTGGTAAACAAGTTTAGACATGAAAAAGTGTGAATTCAAAATTATCAAGCATAATCTCAATCTCAAACAAGATATAACAGATTCAAGAACTAGAGAGAGAAAGTAGAGAGAGAAAGTCACAATATATTATCTCACAATATGAAATGTTTACAATGACGTGCTTACAAGATTTACAAGGCAAACTCTTATTTATACCACAACTCTATACAAGACTTAATTGCTAAGGAAACTAAACAACTTTGACTAACTTTGACATTTACAATGTTGACTTTACATCTTTGACTTTTCATATTAAATCTTGGATATAATATTATGACCTAACAATCTCCCCCTTTGTATTCAAGATTTAATAAAAACTTGACACTAGTCTTCAGCTCTTGATTCTTTAGCTTTTGTCTCTGAAAACTTTGAACTTTGAAGCTTTAACAATCTTCAGTCTTTCAGTCTTTGAAGAATCTTGAAAAGTCTTTTGCACTTAACATCTTTGAAGAGTCAACAATTCGTGAACACGAATATGAAATCTTGAAACTTTTGAAATTTCAACTTTGTAACATCTTTGAAATCTTTATCTTTGAACTTTGAAACAACTTTGAGGAATCTTTGAAAAACTTATATCTTCATCTCTTGTGATCTCTTGACTGTCTTTGGAAAAACAAACTTTCTCAATCATCTGTCTGATTTGTCTTTAAATCATCTTGGAATGATTTCTTTTCATCTGACTTGAACTTTCTTCAACTTTGTAGATTTTTCCACAAGTCTTTTTCACTTTGAACTTTCTTCATGACTTTGAAATTGAATCTTTGTAAAATTGTCCCCCTTTTTGATGATTGTGAGCATCATGATCATCAAAACTTCTTCAATTTCAGCGCTTTCTTTGATTTCCCCCTTTGTAATGATAAACAATGTCCCCTTCATGATAATATGATATTCTTCGCCCTTTGATCTGAGTATCCGTCAATTCAAGAAATATATATATCCGAATCTTTTCAAATTCAGACATAATGAACAGTGTAACCCTGAATCAACAAATGAAACAGTTAAAATGCCTGTAAGTAGAACGGAGCCACTTTGTACAACAGATGTACATTGGAAAGGAGATTTTGTGATTATCACTCCCCCAGGGCTTCCATTCAATCATCGAAAAACCACAAAGGAATTTTCTATGAATGTTATGAGAAGAAAACATATTCCTTGTGTGTATGTGCAAGTGTAGAATGATTGAAGCTACTTAGCTTTTTCAGGCTCGAATTGTGTAAACTGTTGAGACAGGAACTGTTAGCGCACAAATCTATTGGATTCAAGATCATCCAATCTGAACATCCAATCTGAAGCTAATGCTGGAAAGTCAGCTCTTAATATTAGTCTAATGTCAGTTTGCAATAAATGTCAAAGTTAGTTTTTAGTATTTTATTATTATTCCTAAATATCTAGATATTATTATTTAGATATTATATTTAGGATATTGTTAGATATTAGTTTAGTTTAATATTGTTTTTGTTATCAAGTTGATGTTAGGGTGTCAAGGAAGCTATCTTAGAAATCTGAAAAAGAACACACACACACACTTACTGTTCATCAGAGAGAAAAAGTCGAGAGCGTTAAACCGAACAATCATCAACCTTGTAATCCATTGATTATTAATCAAACAGGTTGGTAATCGTATATGTTGTTGTTTTGATAAGAACTTCATATATTGTGGACCGACAATTGATATCAGAGCCTGAAAAACAGATTCAAATCAGGTTTTTAAAAGAACGACTCTGTGTTGTTCATTTCAAAATCATTTTCAAGTTTAAGTGTGTTTTAGGAGTTGAAATCGATCAGGTTGTGATTGATATGTGGTCAAGATCGAGTTGTTGTTGATTAATTTCATTATAACACTTCAATCGATTCAAATTTGGTGATTTTGTTGGAAAACAATTCACAAGTTTAACTTAGGTTCCATCGATTGGTTTTTCAAAAAGTGATTTTTATTGAGATCAAGTGGTTACAATATGTTCTAGAAGTGTTAGAGGTCAATTTGTTAGAATTTGGGACTGCTAATTGTTGAAAATCAAGGTTATTTGAGCAAATCAGATCGATTTTCGAAGAACAGGGACGAATTAGTGCAAAGTTCAAATTCACGCCAGTTCATAGTCAGACTTGCGCCATCAACACGTCGCGCAAAACGTCCTTTCGCGCGATCAACTACTAGTGCAAAAACCTCAATTCGCGCCATTAACTACTCGTGCAAAGTTTCTTACACACTACCAACTGCTCACGCAAAACTCTTTTGCGCCAACCAATTGTTAGCGCACAGATCTATTGGATTCAAAATCATCCAATCTGAAGATCCAATCTGAAGATAATGCTGGAAAATCAGCTCTTAATATTAGTCTAATGTCAGTTTGTAATAAATGTCAAAGTTAGTTTTTAGTATTTTATTATTATTCCTAAATATCTAGATATTATTATTTAGATATTATATTTAGGATATTCTTAGATATTAGTTTTGTTTAATATTGTTTTTGTTATCAAGTTGATGTTAGTGTGTCAAGGAAGCTATCTTAGAAATCTGAAAAAGCACACACACACTTACTCTTCATCAGAGAGAAAAAGTCGAGAGCGTTAAACCGAACAATCATCAACCTTGTAATCCATTGATTATTAATCAAACAGGTTGGTAATCGTATATGTTGTTGTTTTGATAAGAACTTCATATATTGTGGACCGACAATTGGTATCAGAGTCTGAAAAACAGATTCAAATCAAGTTTTTTAAAGAACGACTCTGTGTTCTTCACTTCAAAATCATTTTCATGTTTAAGTGTGTTTTAGGAGTTGAAATCGATCAGGTTGTGATCGATTTGTGGTCTAGATCGAGTTGTTGTTGATTAATTTCATTATAGCACTTGAATCGATTAAAATTTGGTGATTTTGTTGCAAAACAGTTCACGAGTTTAACTTGCTGTTCCATGGATTAGTTTTTCAAAAAGTGATTTTTTATTGAGATCAAGTGGTTACAATCTGATCTAAAACTTTTAGTGGTCGATTTGTCAAATTTGGGACTGCTAAATCGAAGTCTAGATAAGATTATTGTGGTTTTTAGTTGAATTTTTCGAAGCACAGGGACGAACTCGCGAGAGTTGTATATTTGCGCCAGTTCTTAGAGTGTCTTGCGCCACATTCAGTTCACGTAAACTCTTCTTTTGCGCCACACGCTGTTCGCGCAAAACTTCTTTTGTGCCACACGCTGTTCGCGCAAAACTTCTTTTGCGCCACACGCTGTTCGAGCAAAACTTCTTTTGCGCCAGCTTCGACTCGCGCAAACCATCATTGCGCCATTCACACCGGACGAGAATATCATCTCCAATTTGCGCCAAAAACTTTTAGCGCAAAGTTCGCTTTTGCGCCATCAACATCTCGCGCAAAAGTTCTTTCGCGCAACCTTCGTCTCGCGCAAAACTCAGATTGCGCCAACCATTACTCGCGCAAATTTCAATACGCGCGACCTTCGACTCGCGCAAACCTCAGCTTGAGCCACCTTTGTCTCGCGCAAATATTTTGCGCAAATCTCATATCACAAGTTCGAAGTCACTTTTGCGCCAACACCTCATAACGCAAAGTTGACTTTTGCGCCAACTTCTTGTAGCACAAACCATCTTTTGTGCCAGAGTCTACTAGCGCAAATATTACTTCGCGCCACACAAACCTCACGCAAACCTGTTGTGCGCCAGCCTCTCATCGTGCAAGTTGTCATGTGCGCCACCTTCGTCTAGCGCAAACTTGATTTTTGCGCCACCTTCTCGAAGCACAAAGTTTACCTTTTTACTCCAGTACTAAAGTATTAATCAAACAGAATGACTTCAAGAGAAGCTCTAGCAATCGGAACTGACTCAAAGCCACCAGTACTCTTCAAGGGAGAGTATGAACAGTGGAAAGATCGGTTCATGGACTTCATTGAAAGACATGATTTGGGAGTATTCATCAGGAAATCAATAGAAGAGGGAGTTATGGCACCAGTTTATGAGACTCGTACGGAAGGCACTGTGGCAACAGAGTTTCAACTGAAGTATGAGGAACTAGAAGGTGATAACCTAAGAAGAGCAAAAGGTGATAGATTAGCAAAGTCTTATATTCTTCAAGGCATTCCAAATGAAATATACGTGAAGATAGACAACTATAAGGCCTCAGGAAAACAGATGTGGGATCAGCTAGAGAAGACGATGCTAGGTTCAAAGGTTGGGAACCAGCTCAAGATATACAACTGCCTAAACAACTATGAAGAATTCCAAGGCAGAGTTGGAGAGTCTCTAGAAGTAACATACGACAGGTTTGTGACCTTGCTGAATGAATTAAGAAAGAACAAGGTCACTAAATCACAAATAGAGTTGAATGTCAAATTCCTCAGCATTCTCCAGCCTTAATGGAACCCTTCATGAGATGTATGAAACCCTCAAACAAAATGAAGAAGAGGTGGATGAAATCTTGGATGAAAAGAAACAGGGTGAGAAGACAGTTGCTGACTCAACTGCTCTTGTTGTGAGAAAGAAGAAAAGAAGATGCTTATGTCTGAATCTGATGAGGTTGAAAATGAAGCGAACTTTGAGTCGGACGATTGTGAACAACTGAAGCAGACTATGCTTATGCTGACAAAGGCTTTTCAGAAGAAGTTCTACAAGAAGCCAAGTTCAAACAGTCAGAGGTATTCTTCTGCTCCAAGCAATTATGTTCACAAGGAGAGGGTTGAAGGAAAGAGATTTGAAGGAAAAAGAGTAGAGGAAAGGAAGTCGGAAGAGAGAAAGTATCAAGATGAAGGATCCAGTCTGTCAGAACCTCCAACGTGCTACAACTGTGGCAAAATAGGTCACTTTGTCAGAGACTGCCGAAGACCCAAAGTCAGAAACTCAGACTACTACAAGAATAAAATGCTTCTAGCCAAGCAACAGGAGGCTGGAAAGGCATTGATGGCAGAAGATGAGTACTGTCTTGATCAATCAGAAGATGAGAATGAAGAGAAGGATGAAACAGCTCACATGTGCTTAATGGGCAAGCAGGAATCAAAAGTTGAAGCTGATTCTGATGATGAGGAAAATGAGGTATGTGATTTAACTCAATCAGACTTCTTAAATCAAATGCATGCCATGTTGACTAAACTCGAAGAGTTAGAGTCAAAGATTAAGCGAGAAAAAGGTATTATCAATGACAAAAACCAATCAATACAGAAACTTAGCGAGGACATTGCTGAGAAGAAAGTATTGATTGAGACAATGCATAAAAACTTTGATAACTGCGCTAAAGAAAAGACAATAATTCTCAAAGAAATAATTGAAACAAATTCTAAATTGAGAAAGAGTGAGTTTGATTTCAAAGAGCTTACGAAAATGTTTTCTTCGCGTACAAAAGAAAACGAATCTTTACTTGCAAAATTAAAAGCTTTGGAAGAGAAGTTATACAAAATGGGTCAAACTGAACAAACCATTCGTCTGAACAAAACCAAAGAGGAAATAGAGAGTTGGGGACTCGGTTACGAGAATCCTTATTACCTTAAAAATGCTAAATCTGAAGTGCCTGCACTTTATGATTTTACTTTAATGAAACTAGCTCGACGAATCCCTGAGCTTAAAGTTTTCTGGACTGGACTGTCAAAAGAGGATGAAGCCAAGGAAACCGAAAAACGAAAGAACACATCTAATGTTCAACTTCCATTTCGTTATGCGAAGCTGAATAATAGTTATAATGATGATCCAATATATCAAAAGAAATCTCTTTCAAATGACTTCTTTCAGAGTTATTCTGTAAAAGAAATGGAGGCGAAGCCTATTAAAGGTAAACTATATGTCCCTCCTCTCGTTTTGGAAAGTAAAATTTATGAACTTGAGACTTCTTTAACAGATGAAAGACTTTTGATTGATATTGAACAAAACGTTTTTTCAGTCGTGCTTAAAAGTTCTGTTCTTTCTAAATCATCAAAGGCTTCAAAATCTGATGACATGTTTGGTTCAACTGATGAAGGGTTTGATTTTCTAAACTCCGATGGTGTTTTAGATGAGTGTTTTGATCAATTTGATTTTCATGCCAAACTTCCTAACCATTCAACTTTTGTTTTGAAATCCTTGGGAAAAACCAGTATGTTTGTAAAAGGTGCAAAATCAACGAAAGTTGATAAATCAGTTTCTGTGAAAGTTAAGAATGCAAAAGGTATGAATAATAAATCTCAGCATTCACATAAGTCGATCACTACTAGTAACCGAAAGAAGATGCATTCAGTTGTTGCTCAAAAGTCTAACTCACAAGTTTCGAATGTTTCAGATCTGAGCAAGAAAAGGATAAGAGTTAAATCTCAATGGCGACCAAAACAGGAGATTGACAAGACTGATAAATCTTTTTGTAGTGTTAATTGTAATAAGACTATGCCTAGTAAAGATGTTTTGAATGCGAATGTTGCTACTATTTTGAAACCAAAACTTGTCGTTTATCGCATGAAATATTCTATGAAGCAATTATTCGAGTTATCTTTATCTGCTAGAAAGTCTTCATATTATGATAAACATGTTTATGCTTCTTGTCAATATTCTGATGTTTGGTATGGCACTTATAATGTTCACTCTTATCATACTATTTCTTCATTTGATTCTCAAAAGAAAAACGGACCGCAATTTCAATGGGTACCAAAAACATGTGCTAACACAGTTGGACCCAAATACCAGTGGTTACCAAAAGCTAAATCTGTGTTGCAGGAACTCAAAGTTTAAGAGGGAGCATAGAATATAGGCTTTTGAACAAATCAGTTCAAGACCCGCACTTCAAAGCTCAAAAGTCTTTACTTCAAATTTTGTATTATGGATATCTAAATCTCTTGTGCAGATCCGTCATATGTGGTACTTGGATAGTGGATGTTCCAAGCATATGACTGGACAAAAAGGTATGTTGACCAACTTTACAGAGAAGTATTGCGGAACAGTTAGATTCGGCAATGATTAGTTTTCACCAATACTGGGTTATGGTGATATGGTACATGACAAAGTCACGATCAAGTAGGTGAGCTATGTTGAAGGCCTAGGACACAACCTGTTCAGTATAGGCCAGTTCTATGACAAAAGCTTAGAGGTCAATTTCAAAGCCAAGAGGTGTTCTGTTCGCACTGAAGAAGGCAACGAACTCTTGGTTGGCACTCGAAAGTCCGACCTCTACACAATCAATTTGTCAAACGTCCATACTGACAAGAAGGTTTATTAACTCTCTAAAGCCTCGATGCAGCAAAGCTGGCTATGGCATCCACGACTCTCTCACCTCAACTTCAGGTACATCAACAAGTTGGTTAGTGGAAAGTTAGTAAAATGACTTCCAGAGCTGAAGTATGAAAAGGAACACCTTTGTGCAGCGTGTGAAAAGGGAAAGATTAAGAGAGCTCCACAAAAACCAAATCCTGAACCGAGTACAAACTCTTCATTATAGTTGTTGGATATGGACTTATGCGGTCCGATGCGAACGCAAAGTCTAGGCGGAAAGAAGTACATACTAGTTATCGTGGACGATTACTCGCGATACACTTGGGTCAAATTTCTACGTTCAAAAGATGAGACACCAGATGTTCTCATTACATTCCTGAAGACGACCCAGGTAAATATGCAGAAACCGGTCAAGCTTCTAAGAACAGACAACGACACAGAGTTCAAGAACAAAATAGTTCAAGAATATCTCGAATCGTTCGGGATATCACATCAATACTCTGTTGCTCGTACGCCTCAACAGAATGGAGTGGTCGAAAGAAGAAATCATACGCTAGTCGAGGCTGCTCTTACTATGCTAAGTCAATATGACTTACCTCTATTTCTGTGGGTTGAAGCTATATCTACTACGTGCTACACTCAGAATCGCTCAATGATACACCGAAGATTCAAGAAGACTCCTTATGCGTTGATCAACAACCGAACACCGACAATTAAATATTTCCATATATTTGGGTGTAAGTGTTTTGTTCTAAACGATAGAGAGAGTATGAAAAGATGAGGATATCTTCGCTTCATATCCTCTTTAGATTCCCACATCACATTGGCTCCCCGATGGTGCTTCCACTGCACCTTGACCATAGTGATCTCCTTGTGACGCAATTTCTTAGACTTCTTTTCCAAGATAACGTCGGGTTCTTCTACACAACGGTTACCCTCATCCACTCTTAACTCCGAGAGGGGAATGACATTTTCTTCCTCCGCCAAACATTTTCGAAGGTAACAAATATGGAACGTGTTGTGGATTCTGCTCAATTCCGACGGCAGTTCCAATAGGTAGGCTTGCAAACCCACCCGCTTAAACACTTTGAAAGGTCTAAGGAAACGGGGACTCATTTTCGCATGTTTTCTGAACCTGATAATGCCCTTCCATGGAGACACCTTAAGCATCGCTCGGTCGCCCTCTTGAAACTCCATCAGCCGCCTCTTCTTATCGGCATAGCTCTTCTCCCGATCCTGAGCCATTTTCAATCTTTCCCGAATGCCTTTGACCTTATCGGCCGTCTCTTGCACGATTTCAGGTCCGGCGAATTGCTTCTCTCCCGCTTCAAGCCAACACGCGGGAGTTCGGCACTTCCGCTCGTACAACACCTCAAATGGTGCCATCTCGATACTCGAGTGGTAGCTATTGTTGTAAGAAAACTCCACCAAAGGTAGGTGAGAGTCCCAAATACCCCCGAAATCGATGACACAAGACCTCAACATGTCTTCCAGCATTTGGATCGTTCTCTCGCTTTGACCGTCGGTTTGTGGATGGTAAGCCATACTCAACTTCACTCGCGTACCAATCTCTTTCTGAAAACCATCCCAAAAATTCGAAGTGAACCGACTATCATGATCTGACACGATTGACAAGGGTACTCCATGCCTCGAGAGCACTTCATCGATGTAAAGTTTTGCTAACTTGTCCATCGGTAAGGTCTCTCGCATAGCCAAACAGTGAGCGCTCTTTGTCAATCTATCGACTATCACCCAAATGGTATCGTGTCCTCGGAGAGTTTTGTGCAACTTCATCACGAAGTCCATGGTAATATGTTCCCACTTCCACTCGGGGATCTCTAAGGACTAAAGACTCCCATAAGGTCGTTGATGTTCGGCCTTAACTTGCAAACACGTCACACAACACTCCACGTAATGCGCCACATCAAGTTTCATCACCGGCCACCAATAATGTAACTTCAAGTCTCGGTACATCTTTGTACTTCCCGGATGAATGGAATACTTGGACTTGTGGGCATCCTTAAGAAGTAGTTCACAATTACCCCCAACTTTGGGCACCCATACACGACCGTTGAACAGTTTGACCCCACGGCTATCTTCCGTTAAGTGCAAACATTGCTTTGTCAGGACTTCATCCTTGAGGTTCTCTTCCAACAATGTTTCCACTTGCGATGTCTTGATCTTCTCAACAAGACTTGACACTAACTCGATACTCGAAAGGGTAGCCCGAATACTTCCGCTATAGTCCTTCCGACTTAATACATCGGCCACTACGTTCGCCTTACCAGGATGGTAAAGTAACTCACAATCGTAATCCTTGAGCAACTCGAGCCATCGCCTTTGCCTCATATTCAGTTCTTTTTTATCAAATACATACTTAAGGCTCTTATGATCCGTGTAGAGTGTACATTTCGTGCCATAGAGGTAATGTCGCCAAAGCTTCAAGGTGAACACCATCGCCGCTAACTCCAAATCGTGGGTAGGATAATTCTTGTCGTGAATTTTAAGTTGCCTCGAGGCGTAAGTGATCACCTTGCCTCTTTACATCAACACTCATCCTAATCCCATTTTAGAAGTGTCGCTATAGACCACGAAGTCTTCCGACTTTTCGGGTAGCGACAAGATTGGAGCTTCACACGACTTCTTTTGTAGAATCTGGAACGCCTTCTCTTGCGTTTCGGTCCAATCGAACTTCACATTCTTCCGAGTTAAAGCTGTCAAGGAAGAAGCGATCTTCGAAAAGTCTTGAATAAATCTCCGGTAATACCCCGCCAGACCCAAGAAACTTCGGATCTCAGATGGACTCTTGGGAGGCTCCCAATTCATCATGGCTTCAATCTTGGAGGGGTCCACTTTCACTCCGTCTTGAGTGACAACGTGACCCAAGAATTGCACCTCTTCAAGCCAAAAGTCGCATTTGGAAAACTTCGCGTACAATATTTCTTTCCTCAACACTTCGAGAACTTCGCGTATGTGTTGCTCGTGTTCTGACTCGCTCTTGGAGTACACGAGTATGTCATCAATGAATACAATGACCGACTTGCCGAGGAATGGCCAGCACACTCTATTAATCAAGTCCATAAACACTGTCGGTGCGTTAGTTAGACCAAATGGCATCACGAGAAATTCGTAATGGCCATAACACATTCTAAAAGTTGTCTTCGGAACGTCTTCTTCTCTCACCTTCACCTGGTGGTAACCCGAACGTAAGTCGATATTGGAAAAACACCCCGCTCCTTGGAGTTGATCAAACAAGTCGTCTATCCTTGGAAGCGGGTACTTGTTCTTCACCGTTGCTTTATTCAACTCACGGTAGTCGATGCACATTCTCATTGTGCCATCCTTCTTCTGGACAAACAAGACCGGAGCTCCCCAAGGCGACGAGCTCGGTCTTATGAAACCCTTCTCCAAAAGCTCTTAGATTTGTGCATCATCTCTTGCATCTCCGATGGCGCCAACCGGTAAGGAGCTCTAGCAACAGGAGCCGCTCCCGACACGAGATCAATACGAAACTACACTTGACAATCGGCTGGTAACCCGGGCAAGTCGTCCGGAAAGTCATCGGGAAACTCACGCACAATCTTCACATTTTCAAGCTTTGACTTCTCTAGTTTGGCGTCGATCACGTAGGCTAGGAAAGACGAGCATCCTTTCACCAAGCATTTGTGCGCCTTTGCCATGGTGATTATCGCCACTTCCCCTTTCCTCTTCTCACCATAGATCACAACCACTTCACCATTGGGATTGGGAAGTTAAATTAAATTCTTGGAACACACGATCTCGGCATGATTGTTCGCTAACCAATCCATGCCGACCACCACATCAAAACCCCCGATTAACATCGGCATCAAATCGATTGGGAATTCTCTCCCTTCGATTCCAAGGGTACACTTCTTTAGAACATCGCGGATTAGGACCTGGCTACCATTCGCTATTTCTACCACTAACGCATTCTCTAGACTATTAGTGGTTATATCAAGCTTTTGACGAAACAGATCAGACACAAACAAGAAACTGGCACCCGAATCAAACAGTACATGAGCAGGTACAGAGTTTAGAAGAAACGTACCCGATACCACATTGGCGATGCCTTGGCCTCATCGACCGTCATCTGAAATGATCTACCCGGAGCCCTAGATGGGTTCTCTGTCTTCTCCGGTGCGCTACCTGACTTGAGCTTCGGGCAATCTCTCTTCATATGCCCCGGTGTCTTGCACTCATAGTAGACGAGCCCTCTGATCGGACAGTCGCGGGTGGTGTGATCAGATTTACCACACTTGTAGAAAGATTCAGGAGTGGTGCTAAAGTTACCGTGGTGCTTGGTACGACATTTCTGGCACCACCTAGCTTCCTGATAACCGCTGAAGCATCGGTTTCCGACAAAAGTTCGGGTTCTCTTGGGAGGAACAGAATTGCTCTCCCACTTTCTCTTGTCCACAACTACCACAGCTTTCTCCGGTTTACTCTTCGTGTAAACCTCTTCCATGAACTGTGCCTCCTCAATAGTCTCACGAAGGTTGGAAGCCTTCGATATTTGGACCATGGTCATCATGTCCGACGGTAGACCCTTCAGATAGGCCTTATTCTTCTCCTTTTTTGTTGAGGCCACATGCCCCACTAACCCCAGCTTTTCCATGAATTGATGGGTATACTCCCTCACCGTCAAGTTCCCTTTCTCAAGGGCTCGGTACTCTGTTTCGATCCGATCCATGGTCCTCTCGTTGCAGTATTCTTCCGATAACTTCACCTTGAATTCGCCCCTAGTCAGTTGGGCCAAAACAGTAGGAGAGAGGGTGGACTGGAAAACATTCCACCATGTCAGCACCGTATCCCTGAGCAGTTGAGTACCGAACTTCACCCTTTGGTCATCTCCGCACTCAGATGAACCAAAGGCTTGTTCGACCGCTCGGATCGATTTTACACACGCAACTAGGTCTTCGGAATCAGAGAACTCTGGTGGTCCACAACCCATAAAAGATTTGTAGGAGCAACTCCTCCCACTTCTCGGAGCACCCACAACCCTGTGCTCCTCATTTCTGATCCCATTACCGGTGCCTCCAGAACCAACCATGATGTTTTCAGCAACCACCTCATTTCTCTTGAGGCTAGCATCGCGATCCTCTAACAACTTCAAGAACACCTCTTGCTGCTTCTCCATGGCCGACGACAACATTTGCTTGATGCCAGCCATCATGTCAACTGGAGGGTTTGCCCCCTGAACAACCGGATTTCTGGATTCCAACTCCACTCTTGGCACTTGCTCCACCTCTCCCGTGAATATAGGTGGCATGCCCGGAGGAACGACGGTCGCTGCCCTAACTATTGGATTTCGCTCGGGCGAGCTATCTGCACGTACCGTCCCATCGGCTAATGGTTGACTGCGAGTGTTTACCATACTAGAGTAATGGCTGCCACATAAGCACGGGAAAGAGGTAAGAGAAGGATTAATAGAAATAAGCACGAAAGAAACGTACTACTACGTTTACCAATTGTCATAACATTAGCAAACCAAGTACACTCACGTAAAATATCCTCATAATAACATTAGCTAAGTGAGATTATGAACATATAACACATAAGGGTTCTTGTCACCATCATCACAACGTTTGATGAACATAACTTCCATTGACACTAAGACTAACCCATCTTAGAAGATCTTCCCAATTCACAAATCATTGCCTAACTTACTCAGTCTAAGTCTAGACATCTTACATTCATGACTAGATCACTTAAACTAGAGCTCTGATACCAACTTGTAACACTCTAAAAATTAGAGTAATTTAAAATTCGGAAATTAGGCAATATGACATTTGTATTTGGTATAAACCTCCTAAAAAGGGGAAATGTACTAAGCCTTTACAAAAACCTGTGAACGGATATGGAAATCAACAACAAACTAATCTAAACATAACTATCTAGATTACATCGGTTGTCGACCCAAAATCACCAAAAGATGGGACTTAAACAAATGCCCAACATCAAATACTAGTAACCTCAAAAATGCCTCAAGACCATGCTCGTCACTCATGACCTTGGAAACCCACCGCTAAGGGAACCTGTTATACATATCATTTGAGAAAAAGTATTCGGCTTAAAGCCTAGTGAGAACATACAATTTATAAATTCAAGAGACATAAACAATTGTACCGAAAGGAAACCTTTTCAAGAAAGTTTAGTTTACAATTGAAATCTTTGTCACATAAGGACCATTCGGTCCGAAAATTCATCTTGCGAAGACGGGGGATACCCGATTTAACAAGGATTGTAGCGGAACACAAAAGTAGGATACAATCCGAGTTGTGAGCTAAATACTTGGAATCCATGGGCACGAACAACGTCGGTCCGTACTAAGATGTGAGGGAGGGCCCCCGAGGAAACCAAGTCATACTCGTTCACTAAGACTACATTATGACCCATGGCTAGTAACCGATCTCACATAACCGTACCAAAGGCCCCCGAGGGTCAAATGCATCCATAGCTACAAAAAGGGGAAAAGACATCCAAGTAATATAAGCCGACTCAATACCTAGGGATCCACTAGTAATAGTCTAGACTTGTCACAATTTCATTTGTGACCAACCATAGTTAGTCATATGGTTCCAATAACATTTTAATTCCCAAAATGCATTTCCATGTTTAACTGCTGATAAGAATGAAAATCATAAAAATGAGATTATATACATTCCTTCAAGTGACGCACATAAAAGTGCAAGTAATACCCATTTTACTTCAAATAAGATGGAACCCTTTATATTTCTTGAAAATGATTGGGAACCCTAAAATCTCCCAAAACTCAAGTTAGGTCAAAATGTAGTAAACATAAATCCAACACCAAGGAGATATATAGGAGTTCAAAATGTAAGATTTGATATGTATAAAGTTTAGAAAAATGATAGTAGGAACTCACCAAGTAGGTTTTAGAAGAAAACCCAAAAATCTAGATTCTGACCCATTGGAGAAGATAAAGATGGAGATGGTGGTGAAACTTCCAAACCGAAACCTTGGATGATGCTCTTAACTCTAGCAATCAATTGAATGAATGGTGGTTGGACCAAGCCCTAAGATGAATCTAATGAAGAGGGAGAGGATTAGAAGAGAAACTTGGGAGAAAAGATAGGAAATAAATGAATTTGGGGGAAAACCCAACTTAACCCATCCAGACCCACCGCGCGGGTTATGGCGCGGGTTAACTCGCGTTGTGACTTACGCCACTCACTGGACTACTCAAACGGACAGTGCACCGTGCGGGTTATGACGCGGGCCAAGCCGCGCGGCAACTCGTGCGGAACACTGCCTGCACCTCTTTTTCTAATATGGCGAAAACAGAATTCGGGGTGTTACAAACATCAACTGCAGAGGCTGAATATGTTGTTGCAACAAGTTATTGTTCACAAGTTTTATGATGAAGACACAACTCAATGATTATGGATAAAATTTCACAAAGTCCAAATTTATTGTGATTCAATAGTGCTATTGATATATCTGCAAATCTAATGCAACATTTAAAGACCAAGCATATTGATATAAGGTATCACTTCATCAAAGACCATGTTGAGGAAACAAATATTGAGATGCACTTTGTTCAAACATATTATTATCTTGCAAATATATCCCCAAGACTTTGGATGAGAAAAGGTTTCATTTTCTAATTAGAAAGTTAGGTGTGCTTAATTTGATAACTTGAAGATGTTTGTGAGAATTCAGAGTTAATCAGTCAGTTTTTCTCAGAAAGTCTGGTAAAAGTATTCTAAGTACCGAGTTCTGAACAAGCTAGTCAGAATTCTGATCAAGTTACTCGGAATTCTAATAAAGTTGTTCAGAACTCTGATCTTTAGTACCAGAGTTCTTGAAACATCTAAGTAGAAAAAATTCTGCGTAGTTTTATCGGAGGAAAATAACTCTAACTTCACATAACTCTAAAAGGTCAAATTCGTATACTCTGTCTATTTATTTATCAAATTTTCATTTCACATGTTGAGGGGGAGCTCTCTATGGTTACTAACATTTATATGTAAGATTATGTGCTTAATCTGAGGGGGAGCATTCATGAGATCCTGCTCTGATATCTAAAATCCGAATTTCTGAAAGGTACATTTCTAATCTCTTAACTCTGCTCACTTTTTAAGATGAACAATTTATAAGTGATAAAATGTTTTAAGTAGTTCAAACCACTTCTTTATTCTCAAATATTTTTCAAATATAGAAGTTGGATTTTAAATGATTTTGCAATCAGAGTTTTCATAATTCTGACCACAAAGAGCTCTAACTCTGACTCTTAACATTCAGAGTTCAGACCGTCTGTACTCAAAGTTAGTACTTGTGTATTAATTCTTCCACAATCATAGTTTATTAACTATCAAGTACTCTTATACCACGTGTCAAGTTCATATTTGGTTAGTTATTGCCATGTATCTAAATGTTAAACCCTTCGGTGGTAATACACAATCTTTAAGCACACTTAACAACTAATTACTTTTGCTTTTGACATGTGGCACCTTGATCAACTCAAATAAAATGGTTCATATGTTCCTATTAGTGTCTATCTATATATTGATTCATATAGATAGCTTTCAAATCTTCACGAATCCTAATTTCTCAAAATACTCTGGGTTTACATCAAATTCTCAAGTTTTCTTGCAATCTCAATCATGTCTGGATCAAGTGAAAACGTTTCTCCCAAACACACTCCCAGATGTCTACACACTGCTAGAAACCTATTTGTCGGTTCAGATGGCTTAGATGATGAAGTTGCAATGCTTGTGAGATATGTTTCCAGGGTACAAGGTCTGTATTCGGGGGCTATTAATGTTGAGGACATCCCAATTTTGAATGTTGAGGATGATGATGCCCAAAATAGGAAAGCTGAATTAAAAGAGGGTGAAGATGTTCGAATGGAAGAATCAAGGGGAGATGTGGATGTACATAATGAAGGTGTTGGGGTACACAATCAAAGTGTTGCTGCTTCATTGATCACTACTAGGGAACAAATACCTGTTCTTGAAGAAAAGTATATTGAGGTGAAGGAAGACAATCACATTCTGAACTTAAGGACTGGAAATTCAAGGAAGATCAATGAATTGTTTTGGAAATTCTGAAAAATCATCCATTCAAGAAAGGGTTTGTGAGGCACCATAATGTTTCATTGCAGTATCTTCAACAGTGGTGTGCCAACTTACACTTTGATGGTGAAGAGATTAATTCTGACATTGGGGGAATTGCATTCTCACTAGATCTATCTACTTTTAGAGCATTGTTGCACTTACCAAAGAAAGATGAAGTAGAAGGAAAGACAGATTTTGATGAAGAAGCTACATCTGAGAAAATGATTATTGGTTTTTACAGATTGGGCTATGTCGGGGAGTTCAATTCATTGAGCTTATTCAGAAGGAAGAATTTGCCTCCCATATGGTACTATTTCTTTTCCATTATCAATAGATGTTTATCTGGCAAAAACAATGGCCAATATCAAGGGTCCAAGCAGATTTTGCAAATCTTTCATGGAATAGTAAAAAACAAGCACTATGACTATGCCATGATGATTTAGGAATATATGATGAACACTCTGGGTAAGAAGACATTGTCATACTACATTCCTTATATCTGTATCTGGAAAGCTATGAAGGATTTCCCTCAAATCCCAAGAAGATCTGATGAAATTAAGGCATCACACTTCTACATGGACAATCTCAGAATTTCAGCATCCAACTCACAGTTTCCAAATAACAAGGTATTGTCCATTGCTATAAGGTCTTATGTTCCTTGGAACAATGGGTCTACCTAAACTTGTAGACCCCACCTAAAGAGCAAAGTAAGGGAGTTTGAGAGGTGAGGGGTCTTTACAAAATAGAGAGGGGGAGGAGGCTCATGGGGATGAACTTGCTCATAGTGCTGAGAGGGAAAATGAATCTGAGAGGCTGGGTAGTGGTGAGGAAATTGAAAAGCAGGAAAACGGTTTGTCACCAGAGGAACAAAATAGAGAGACCTCTGAACCAACCAATAGAATCTGGGCATCCACATCTACTATCGATCCATAACTCTTGGTGGTCAATATTGAACAAGGCAGTGAGCTCATGCAAAATCTTGACATAACCCCACCCATCCAATCAACTTCTTCTCAACAAGAAGTTGTTTCATTTTCTTTTGGGGAAGCAGCACAAAAACTACCTAGTTCTCATTTGGAGGACTTGGGTATTGAAAGAGAAGGAACTCTGACCAAACATCCATAGATAATAAGTTTCCCTATTTTAACATTGAGTTAGTGGAAGATTTTGTTGAGTCACAACAAATGTCACTCTAGCACACAGGGAATAAGTTTCCCTGTCTTAACATCCATAGAGATACCATTAGGTACTAAAGGATTGGATGGAAGACTTGGAGGGGTGAAATTTACTCAAGCCTCTTTGGAAGGTACATTTGTTGTACCAAGTAGCTTTGTGCCACTTGCAGGCCAATCCTTCTTTGAGTGATTGCAAACTGGATCATTTGTTGATCAGGGTTACCACCTACCTATGTGTCTAAAGAGGAATATTTTTCCTTCAAGGACCGATGACTCTCTGAATTTGAAAAGATTCAGAAGCAACTCAATGAATTTATGGATGGTTCTAAATTTCAAAGCTTGGATCATAAGGTGGAGACCTTTCAAGGAAAGGTGGAGGATAGGGTGGATAAGGTGAATGACTCAGTTATTTTGTTGCAAGAAAATGTTTCAAAAGTTGCAACTCAAATTCCAGAATATCTCTCAGCAAAGCTTTTGTTGAAAAATGACTTTCTCAGTTTTCAATCCTACTTGTTGAAGAACTATGAAATTCTATTAAAGTCTGTGCTAAATGCAACCAAGGCATCTTAATCCTAGTCTCAACCTCAACAGACTCAGAATATACTTGTTGATCCATCTACCACTTCTACACCTGCTACACTAGTGTCTTCAGCCCTTCCTACATATGAGAGATATGTCTACAGAGTTGAATTTTACAATCTCAAGTCAAAGCTTGATGCCATGGAGGATCAAATTTCTGAAGTTGACAAGTCTATTAGGGTTCTGGAAGAATAGTGCAAGGTTCAAGCTGATAAAAAGAAAAAGTTTGATGATGATGATCATAATCATCAAAAGGGGGAGAAAAGGGAAAGGACTTAGTCTATTGAACCTTCTTGGATGGTATCTGACATTGGTGAATCTGCACAAGGGAATTAGAATGATCAGAGCAGTGGTGGTAATGCTCAGAATAGTGGTGGAAGTTGTATATCAAGCCTTGTTCAAGCCTGAAGTTGTATATCAAAGATTTGAAAGATTTTATGGTCATCTGGTTTATGGAGACTTGTCTGTGTTCAGAATGTTCTTAATAAGCAAAGTTGAAAATGTACCATACTCAGATAATTTCATGTCTGACATAGAGTTCAATTTTGAACACTTGGAGAACTATTGGGAGGTTGTTCAGAAACTCATGCCAGAGTATATATTTAGAGAGACAATTGTCATTCCAAAGGTCAACATTCAACTGGTTGAGGAGCCCATAGTTGAGTGTATCATCAAGAATAAAGAGACAGTGTCTGATCAGAATTTAGGATCACCATACATTACTTGTGCATATGTTTATCCTAAAGAGACATACAAGTATTTGTATCTTATTGAAGGAGAAAAGCCTGGTCTGTTGGAGCATGTGATTGATGGAAGTTTTCCTAGTAAAGTGCAGATGATGTTCAGTAAACTTTACCAGAGATTAAAGAAAGATGATAAAGTGCTGAAAATTCAGAAGAGAATAGTGGAGGTGATTAAATTTCAGGAGGTGGAGTTTGCTATGCAACTTTCAAAGTAAAAAGCTACGATGATAGTGTTGTATAACTATCTAGCATTGACTTTGACAGACTAAGCTTTGAAGATCAGTTCTTTCTGGTTATTTTTTTTGAAAAACAGAAGAGGCATGGTTGGAATTTGAATTAAAGACGTTATTGGGAATCAATATAAGGAATTTGGCCAAGTATGACCTACAAATGGCCATTCAGTTCAAATTCCTCAAATCAAACATGAAGGAACCCATGACTGCTCTTACATATGATCTTGACTATCCTGCAAAGTATTTGAAGTTCCAAAATGATATGGAATATATTTACAGTTTGGATGGTCAGAATTATAGTCAGTTGAGACTAACTGAAATACCAAAGTTCAGTGATGCAACTTTGATGACCTTTCTGGAGATTTTGGAAGTAAGGATTCCAAATAGAGATGTTGAGATCAGTAATGAGACTTTTTATTGATGCTGTAAAGGAGAGACTTGAACTAAGGCATGTGGTGAGAGAATGCAAAGGTTGGTATGTTGAGGAACCTAACTCCAAGTTTATATTGGAATCATATTTTGTGTTTCCTTCAGATTTTCTTGTTATATCTGAAGAAGAAAGAGAAGAGGATGAAAAGGTAGAGCCAATAGTGGAGGAGGTTCCAGTGTAAGTTACTCTTATGGAATTTGATGTTCAAACTGAAGAAGTTCAGACAAATCAGAGGTGTATTCAGTCTGATCATATTCAGATTAATGCAAATGAATGGTTCTTAGAATTCATGTTTACTTACATGTACATAGAAGTGAAGTCTCTTGGTTACATGGATATTTTGCATGACAAGACTATCATAGAGAGGCTTGTTCATCAGAGTTTAATGCAAAAAGTTGGGAAGACAAGAGTTGCAGTTTATTTTGAATACAAGATTACCTCAATAGAGAGATTTTTATCAGATAACTTGGTCATCTTGAATATTTGGGCTTTGAAGTTATTAGATAAGATGGAAAGATATACTACTTTATAGATGTTGATTTCAGGAACCTGTGTATTCATGACTTTCTTGAGTTGCATGGATTGTTGGGTTACAAGGAAGATGGAAATAAGAAAGAAAGATGGGCACTGTCAGCTGTCAAAGAAGGGATGTTCAGAGCATTGAGGTATACAACCTATTTAGACTTTCAAGTTGCATTGGAAGTTGGAAGGAGGTATGTCTATCTGTCTGCACCCAACACAAGTCACCCTGACTTTGATAAATTGGAAAGAGGCATTTTGGTTGAATGGCCTAAGTTGGGAATTATGCTTATGAATCCTTTGAATAGCATGAAGTTCTTCTATAGAGCAAAAGAAGTCATTAAGTACTCTTCTGGAACTATCAGGCAGCTGAAGAATCAAATGCATAAACGGATTAAAAAGGGGAAGGAAGTTGAGAACTGTTCCATGATTTTGAAGCTTATAGATGATTAGTTGGCCTTGAGAAATATAGTACTATTCAATTTTATTCCAATTTTGAAAAGGGATTCTTGATAAGTACAGAACCATCTGACCAAAGAGAGAGATTGTTAGATATAAAAGTTGGTCAGATTTGACTAAGTGTTCATCTATGATCACCTTGATTAGAGCTCTGACGCTTAAGGATCAGAATTGGTGTTGGTAAAATCGGCTAAGTCTAGATTCTAAAGTATGTGGTTAGAGATCTAGAAAAAAAGGCTCATAGATCTGACATGGAGAATTTACTAAATGTCACGTCTGAAGATGCTTACCTAGAGATCTGAATAAGACATATCAGAGTTTGGCTGCAAAGTGTGAACATCCTATTCAGACTTTGATATTTGGAGATTTTATTCATGAAGACTTTCTTAATTTTAAAGAGTTGTATAGGATACTAGAACCCCTGCCATTAATTCATTTGTTATTCTTGTATTGTACAGTAGCTTTAGCATTCCTTTACTTTATATATAAAAGGTTGTTATAAGATTATAGTTAGCTGTCATCATTTCATATGCTCCTCAAGTTGTAATAATTCTCTCTATACAATTGTAAACTCTCTCAAAATCAATACATACGACTTGTGGCTCCAATCTACTTGTGTACTTACTTTGTGTTCTTAATCTTGATTACTTGATTGATTTTCGGATCTTGACAGCAGGAGCAAGCCCAAGAGCATCACCTGCTCAAGACCAATTATATATGGGTAGGATCACTTTTGGGCCAAACGTAAGTGTGTGTCCCACAATCAGTGTTTAACAAGATGACACAAACAATTTACTCAATTTCCATTTTCAATTCCAATCCAGAATAGGATTACAAAGTTTTCT
This sequence comes from Arctium minus, assembly GCA_954870635.1. Lineage (NCBI taxonomy): Eukaryota > Viridiplantae > Streptophyta > Magnoliopsida > Asterales > Asteraceae > Arctium > Arctium minus. The sequence continues at coordinate 75,858,320 of OX941080.1, read as the reverse complement.
CTCAAACTTTCCCTCTCTACAATGAACGTGTATATCACTCTCTCTTACAAACTCTTACAACACTAATCTTGTCATATCCCTATTTCAACAAAGCACTTAAACACTCACACTACATTACACTTTGCTTTGACTTTTATTAGAAATAACTTTGACTATGCTTGAGAGTTTGACTTGAGCTTTTTGACTTTTCTTGATTTCAGACTTCAGTCTTATATGATCTTGTATCCAACAGATTTATGCACTAACAATCTCCCCCTTTGGATTCAAGATCATCTTCAAAAAGATTTTTCAATACAATCTCCCTCTTTAGATTAATCTTTAGCAGCTTTAATCTTCCTCTTTCAAACTTGAACAATCTTCCCATATCTTGCAATCTTTTACACATTCTTTTAGCAAACTTTCTACAAATTGTCTTTCTCGAAATGATTTCTCCTTTAAATTCCAACACCCCTTTAACTTCTCCCATAACTGATATGAACTTTTCTTCAACAAACATTTCTTGAACAAATCTTCTCCCCCTTTTTCATGATAGTAGCACAAATCATAGAAGATTGATGATTGTTAGTGCATATATTTGTTGGATACAAGATCATAGAAGACTGAAGTCTGCAATCAAGAAAAGTCAAAAAGCTCAAGTCAAACTCTCAAGCATAGTCAAAGTTATTTGTAATAAAATTCAAAGTCAAAGTGTAATGTAGTGTGAGTGTTTAGTTGTTTAAGCATTTTGTTGAAATAGTGATATGACAAGATTAGTGTTGTAAGAGTTTGAAAGAGAGAGTGATATACGCGTTCATTGTAGAGAGAGAAAGTTTGAGAGAAAAATTTGTAATCGTATTCTGGATTGGAATTGAAAATGGAAATTGAGTAAATTGTTTGTGTCATCTTGTTAAACACTGATTGTGGGACACACAATTGGTATCAGAGCAGTAAGTTTTTTAGAAACAAGATTCAATTAGAAGATTTTGATCGAAATTTTCAAGAACACGCAGATCGACTGTGGAGATTCATTTTTCAATATCTAGTAATTATTTTGATTTGATTTTTGTGTCTTTGTACTCGAATTTACTTCTAGAACAAACTTATTTTGGGTTATTTTGTCAAATTCATATCAATTTGATGTGAATTTTAGATTTTCTTGAAATCTTTTTTGAATGTGTATCTCGTACTGTATTAGATCGAAGCTTTAACTTTCAGTGTATTAGATTGAAATTCCTCATTTGTAATCTATTCGAAAATTGTTCTAGAGGATTTCTACAAAGTTTCAGATCAATTAGTGAAAGATTGGATCAAATTCATTGAAAAACACTTAGTTTTTGGTTGAAAAACATGAAGAACTCGCTAGATCTGGCAAACTCGCAAGGTGCAGAGGCTGAAGAACACGCACATCAAAGGATTTCATCTTAAAGTGAAGAACTCGCTAGGAGATTTATGCGAGAAGTGAAAACTTGCACATCATTGATTGCGAGTTTATACTATTTATCCTTTGTGTTTCGCACGAAGTGACATCTGCGAGAAGTAGTTTGCGAGTTTACGTTTAGCACGAAGTGGAAATCGAAAATTTTTCTAAGTCTCGAACGCGCAAACGTATTGAGTGAAGTTTGTGCGAGTAGCGTCAAGAACTCGCTAGATTTGGTGTGCACGAACCTCAGAACTCGTACGAGCCTTCTTGCGCGAATTTTAGTTCTTGTATCCTTTGTCCTGGGCGAAGTTAAAACGCGCATAAATTGGTTTGCACATAAATTGGTTTACGCGAAGTGATCATTTCTTGGTTTTGTGAGTTCTATACATAGTAATTTTTCTAAGTTTTTCAAGTTTGACCGTTTGTTGACTTTTGAAGGTTCAATTCGTTTATGAATTTCTGAAGATCAGTTTACAGTGTTTTGTCAAAGATGACTTCCAGAGAAGCCTTTGACATTGGTACTGACGTGAAGCCACTTGTGCTTTTCAAAGGCAAATATAAACAACGGAACGATCGCTTTCTTGATTTCATCGATCGCAACGATTTAGGTGATTATATCCGGTTGTCTCCAAAGGAAGGAGTGATGAAAACTCCCACCAAGATTATGTCTACCGAAGGAGAGAATGATGAGGAGATAGTCAACAAGGAATACCCACTGCCACTGGATGAGTACTCAAATGAACAAAGGAAAAGGGTCAAAGCTGACAGACTGTCAAGGTCGTTCATCTTACAAGGGATTCCGAACGAGATCTATGTGAAAATTGACAGTTATAATGCCAGGGGTAAAGAGATGTGGGATCAGCTCGAGAAGATGATGCTAGGATCCAATAATAGTAACCAACTTAAAGTCTAAAACTGCCTGAACAACTACGAGGAATTTAAGGCAAAGGAGGGTGAATCTCTTGAGGCCACCTATGATAGATTCGTGACTTTGCTAAACGAGCTCAGCAAGAACAAAGTCAGGAAATCTCAAATTGAGGTCAATGTCAAATTCCTGAGCATTCTACAACCAGAATGGAAGAGCTTCACGAGACAGATGGAGCAGATAGAGGACTTCAACGAGATACCACTACGTGAAGTATATGAGACTTTAAGGCAGAATGAAGAAGAGGTGGAGGAGATTAAGGATGAGAAGAGGAAAGTTGAGAAAGTGATTACTGATCTAGTTGCTCTTGTGGTAAAGAATAAAGAAAAGAGATCGGTAAGTATGAAGAAGAAAAAGAAGGTTATAGTTTATGAGTCCGATGAGGTGGAAAGTGATGGGAATTTTGACTCCGATGACTGTGAGGATCTGAAACAGGCGATGTTGTTGTTGACGAAAGCTTTTCAAAAGAAGTTCTATAAGAAGTCTGGTTCCAATAGTCAACGATACTCTTTGGGTTCGAGAAACTACGAAAACAAGGAAAGAGTCGAAGGAAAAAGGTTTGATGAGAAGAAACTGGAAGAGAAGAGGTATAGGACTGAAGAGAAGAAAGATCTTGATCTAGTGAAGTGCTATAATTGCGGGAAAGTTGTCCATTACGCAAAGGATTGCCGAAAGACTAAGGTCCACAATTCAGAGTATTATAAGAATAAGATGTTGTTGGCCAAACAACAGGAGGCTGGCAAAGCACTTATGGCCAAGGATGAATATTGGCTTGATCATTCTGAGGATGAAGAAAAAGAAGAAAAGGCTCACATGTGCTTCATGGGAAAGAATGAAACTGAAGCTGAAGCAGATCTGATTGTAAAGATAATGAAGAGGTATGTGATATGTCTGAATCAGATTTCATAAATCAAATGAATGTCATGATGGTTCAACTCCAGGAATTAGAGTCTAAGCTTAAACGTGAGAAAGGTATCATCAAAGAGAAAAAACAGTCAATATTGAAACTTAGCAATGACATTGCTGAGAAAAACGTATTGATTGATGCTTTACACAAAAACATTGATACCAGCGCGAAAGAAAAGACTATAATTCATAATGAATTGTCTGAAACTATTTCAAAATATAGACTATGTCAATTTGAAGTCAAAGAGGTTGCGAAAAAGTTTTCATCACTAACGAGAGAAAACAAATATTTATCTAAAAAAATGAATGTTTTGGAAGAAAAACTTTATACTTTAGGTCAAACTGAACAAACCATTCATCTGAACAAACCTAAAGAGAGTAGTGAGTGTTGGGGTCTTGGTTACGAGAACCCACACTTTCTCAAAAAGGGTATTTCTAAAGTGCCTGCCTTATATGATTTTGGATTTTTAAAACAGGCACCACAATATCCTAAACTCAAAGTTAAGTGGACTAAACTTTCAGAAGAGGATGAAGCTAAGGAAAGGGAGAAAATAAAGAACAAAACTAAAATGCAACTTCCATTTAGGTATGAGAGGTTGAATTCTAGTTACAGTTCTGATCAGACAAAATTTCTTTCAAATGACTATTTCCAAAGTTATTCAAAGAGGAATTGGAGGCTAAACCAATTGAAGGTAAGATTTATGTTCCTCCACTCGTGTTAGAAAGTAAAATTTCTGAACTTGATAACACTCTGATAGAAGAAAGAATTTTTACTAATCTAGAACAAATTGTGTTTTCAACTGTGTTTATCAATTCTGATTTTTCAAAGACTTCCAAAGCTTCAAAATCTGATGATGTTAAGAGTCTATTTGATGAAGAGTTTGATTTTTTAAACTCTGATGGTGATTTAGATGATTGTGTTGCTCAATTTGATTTCAATGCAAAACTTCCTGATCATTCACAATTTATTATCAATTCTTTTGGATTACCAAGTGTGTTCGAGAAAGGTGAAACATCAACGAAAGTTGATGAACCAGTTTATGTGAATACCAAGAATGTCAAAGGTAAAAAGAAAAGAACTCGACATTCACAGAAACGGACAACCACTAGTAAGAAAAAGAACAAGCAATCTTTCAAATCTCACAGTTCTAACTTTAAAAGTTCAAATGTTTTAGATGTGAATACGAGAAAGACTGGTGTAAGATCATAATGGCGACCAAAGAAGAAGATTGACGAGACTGCGAAATCATATTCTGATTCTGATTGTAATGGAAATATTAATAGTAAAATTGATGTAATTGGCGATGTTGCTTTTAATAAACCAAAACTTTTAAATTCATACAAGAAATATTTAATGAAGCAATTACTCCAATTATCTCCGTCTACTAGAAAGTTTTCTACTTATCGTAGAAATGATTTTGCTTCTCGGCAATATTCTGATGTTTGGTTTGGATCATATCATGTTTATTCATATCATTCTCATGCTTCAAATAATTTTGAAAAAGAAAAGAGGGCCTAAATTTAAATGGGTGCCAAAATCATATGCTAACACTGTAGGACCCATCTTTAAAAAGGGTACCTAAACCAATTGTTTCCTGATTTCTCCTGTGCAGACCCGTCATATGTGGTACTTGGATTCTGGTTGCTCCAAGCATATGACCGGACAGAAAGATATATTGTCTAAATATACAGAGAAATATTGCGGAACAGTTCGCTTCAGAAATGATCAGCTTTCACCTATTCTCGGATATGGTGATGTTATTCAAGAGAACATAACGATAAAGAAGGTGAGCTATGTAGAAGGACCTGGACATAACCTATTCAACGTTGGTCAGTTATGTGACAAACACTTAGAGGTGAATTTTAAGGACAAAAGGTGTTGTGTGCGAACTGAAAATGGAAAAGAACTTTTGGTCGGGACGAGAAAGTCAAACTTCTACACGATTAATTTGTAAAAAGTCAAGACTGATCATGAGGTATGTCTACTATCAAAAGCCTCTATGCAACAGGGTTGGTTATGGCATAGACGGCTATCTCACCTGAATTTTCGCTACATCAACAAGCTGGTCACGGGAAACTTAGTGAAAGGACTTCCAGAACTCAAATATGTTAAAGAACATCTCTGTGCAGTATGTGAGAAAGGCAAGATGAAAAGAGACGCTCATAAGCCAAAGCCTGAGCCGAGTATAAGTTCTACTTTGGAATTACTACATATGGATCTCTACGGTCCAATGCGTACACAAAGCATAAACGACAAGAAATATGTGCTAGTGATTGTGCAAGATTACTCCAGATACACTTGGTCAAATTTCTGAGATCAAAAGAGGAGACGCCCGAAGTCATCATCACATTTCTAAAGACCACTCAAGTGAATCTGCAGAAGACAGTTTTGTGATTGTGTATTAATTTAATTAGAATTATCTGATAACTATTGCAAGTGAAGTGTTCTATGTAAAAACCATTAGGACTCCAACCCTCAAATGTTTTTCTCCTGATAAAGGTTCCAACTTTTCGTTCTCTTAGTTTGTGCAATATTTTTATTAGTGTTAATTAAGTATTCATCAAATCACAAAATTTGAACGTCAAGTTAATAGTGAATTTAGTCATTATGATACTCAGTCTATAGTTCCCTAGGTTTGATACTCAAACTTCTGTACATATTACTTGATTTGACACCGTACACTTGTCAATTAGATTTAGAGTTGTAAACCCGCCTATCAGTATGGAAAATTTGTAGGTTTTAATAGGAGGGGGTATCAATAGAATTTGACTTAATATATTATTAAACTTTTATTATTACATATATATATATAGAGAGAGAGAGAGAGAGATTAATAGTCTAATACACTAAGTAATATTTTGTATTAAGTTTATAATTTAGTTATTATTATTATAATACTAAAAATGTTTTACTGTGGTTGGGGTTAGGTTTTTTTTTGTGTCAATGGGACCCATCATTTTTAGTGTTTTTTTACTGGTTGGGTTAGAGATGCCCTTAAGGCTCTTTAAATTATTCCCTAATTTGTCCCTACTTACATATATGGACTTAAGATCTTGACCATTTAAAAATTTGATCTAATAAATTAGATCTCTTCTCACATTCTCAACATTTATGTCTTTTTCATCTGAACCCTAAATATATAGGGTTGGATTCTCATTAGACCAATATGTCTTCGTAAAACCTATGAGACCACAAAATAAGACCACAAAATAACAAATGTACAAAAAACAATTAACATTCACAACAAAAACTTGTTGAAAATCTCATGAAAACATGTTGGTTTCACACGATCACAAGTGTGTGTATATATATATATATGTATATATACATATATATATATATATATATATATATATATAAAAAGAGAGAGAGAGAGGGGGGGTAGGTTATTATGCAACCCCTTTATCCACCTCTCATTTTTTTTTCAATTTTTTTTTTCTTAATAACAAAAGTGAAAATAAAATAAGTGGTGGATAAAGGAGTTGCATGAGTTGCATCATGTATAGGGGTTGAATTTGAACGCATCTCTCTCTCTCTCTCTATATATATATATATATATATATTTATATATATATATATTTATATATATATATATATATCAAGGTTCTAAATGGTGTAAGGCGAAGTTAAGCCTCAAGCCTTAGGAACCACGACAAAGCCATAGCGTTTTTCAAGGCGTGACTTATGGCGTCAAACTTCTAATTCATATAATATTATATATAAAAACATATGTTTTATACTGTTACTCAATGAGTCAATAGTAATAAACAAGTTAAATTAGGTTATATATTAGAAACTAGTAAATAAAACATTAAAACCATAAAGAAAAATCATATATTGCATTACGAAAAAGGCGTATTAGGCCATGGCGTGCCACAACTAAATGTGACATGAGACACAACCTTGTGCCATGGCGCACTATGGCGATTGTGCGTCGAGTTTTTTAGAAGAGTGATATATATATATATATACATACATACATATTGCGCAAATCAAGAGAACCACAAAAAGGTTATGAAACCCATTAGAACCGATCTAAAAATATTTTATACATGATTTTTTATCCATAAAAAGCTAGGATTTAAGGTAGTGTTTCACATATATTTGTTTCATAATTAAAATCATAATTTCACATGTATTGTTTCACAATGTAAAATGTTTTAACGCGTATTTTTGTTTCACTATGTGAAAAAAATGTTTCACATATATTTTTGCACCATGTGAATACAAACATCTGTGAAACAATATCATAAATCATAGATTTTAATAAAAAAAAATTATGTAAAATATTGGTTTTATATTGGTTTTCAAGAGTTTGTAACATTTTTGTGTTTCTCATTTGATTATCATCCTAGAAGGTCAGGTTCAGAAGAAAATGTTAAATAAATGAAAAATCTAAAAACCTCGAAAAAAACATATAAAAGAGTATATCAATTATGGATTTCAAATTAACGAGAAAAATAAGATAAAAATTTTGGTGTAATTTGTTTTGTCCGAATTTTAATCATATTAAGTAATTTTTTCAATTTAAAAGAAAGGGATTCAGAGGTTTTTTAACTTAAAAATAAAGTTGTAATCACCTATTTAATTATATCCATTCGATCAATTAATTTGACAGTTAATGGAGTGTTTTTTAATTTTTCATTTATTTAGAGTTTTCCCTGAACCTCCCTATATATATATATATAGGGGTGGGTTCAAATGAAAACTCATATTTCATTGTGCACATGAGGACACATTTTAATCATTGATCAAAAACTTAGAAAACTAATCAATGGTTAATACATAATAAGGTTAATTGAGAAGAGATTAAGGACAAAATTGGAAATTTAGATCAGCGCCTACTTTGTTTGACTTTTTATTTTATTTTTAATTAATAAAAATTACCCCCTTAAACTTTAAAATAAATTGTCTTAAAAATTACTAATAAATCAAACAAATTACATCAAAAAAACGAGAATTTCGTGCTCTTCGATATGACATCCACCTCGATATAGTTTTGTTTTTCGTTTTAACCATTTTTACGTGAAATTCTATATATGTGTTATATTTATTATGAATATGCATTCACATCATCGGGTGTCCACATTCAGTATGAATAAAAAAGGTTAACATTCATTCACTATTCATGATGAATAATACAGTATTCAGGATGAATAATACAACATTCAGGATGAATAATACACAAATCCATGATTCATGTATTATTTATCATGAATCGTGTATTATTCACCCTGAATGTTGTATTATTCATCCTGAATGATACATTATTCATGATGAATAATATTTGAATGACCCGTGAAGGTGTAGACACATGACGCACTCTCTTTTGTTTCTCAATTCGCAACCGAAATTTGGTTTAATTTATTATGAATATGTATGCGCATCCCCGGACGTCCCACGTTCAATATGAATAAAAATGTGAACGTTCATTCATTATTCATGATGAATAATATAGTATTCAGAAAGAATTACACAACATTCATGATGCATAATACACGAATTCATGAATCGTGAATTATTCATCCTGAATGATACATTATTCATGATGAATAATACATGAATAACATGTGAACGTTCATTCATTATTCATGATGAATAATATAGTTTTCAGATGAATTACACAACATTCATGATGAATAATACACGAATTCATGAATCGTGAATTATTCACCCTGAATGTTATATTATTCATCCTGAATAATACATTATTCATGACGAATAATATATGAATGACATGTGAAGATGTGGAGACTTGACGCACACTCTTTTGTTCCCCGGTTCACAACAGAATTACTCGATAGGTTCTCGATTCGTCTTGATGGGTGTTGGGTTACGGTGCCGAAGAAACGCGATGTCTTACGACGTTGAAGAAAATGTTGAAGAAGATGATGTCGAGTTACATACTTACCACAAACTTGAACGTATATAAATATTCATAATGAATATAACACATATATAGTATTTCACGTAAAAAACGGTTAAAACGAAAAAAAAATTATATCGAGATGGATGTCATATCGAAGAGCACGAAATTCTTGTTTTTTGATATAATTTGTTTGATTAAAATATTAATAATTTTTAAGATAATTTATTTTGAATTTTAATTGGGTAAAAGTTTTTAATTAAAAAAGAAAATAAAAAGTCAAATATGGTAGACATGTCTTTAAATTATCTTTCATTTTTACCCCTAGGTATCTTAAAATTAAAAACTCTATTTAATATGAGTTGTTGGATCAAAAGAGATGGAATTACTGAGATTTGTTCTCACGTGCACAATGAAAGATGAGTTTTCATTTGAACTTTCTTCTCTCTCTCTCTCTCTATATATATATATATAAATATATATATATGAGTAGTTTCATTTGTAAACCATCTTAATTTTGAAAATAATGGAAACCATCGATTTCATTGGTTACGTTAATGAAATTGTTTCATAAATTTGTAAAATTTGATAAATTGTTTTATATAATTTTTTCTTAATGAAATTGTTTCATATATTTGTGTTTTTTATGTAAAAAATGAAAAAGTTTCATTAGAATGAGAAAACGTACGAAACAATTTCATCAGAATGAGAAAATACATGAAAAAATTTCATTTTTACATAAAAACCACAAATAGATGAAACAATTTCATCTACAAAAGAATTATATAAAACAATTTCATCAAATTAAACAATTTCATGAATCAATTTAATTAACTTAACCAATGAAATCGACGGTTTCCATGGTTTGCAAAATTAGAGTGGTTTTCATTTGATCTCTCTTATCTATACATATAATAAATAAGTAACTAGCATGTCACGTGTCGTCTTCTATGGAGTCGACTTCAGTATTTTCCCACCTAAACATATATCCGGACGAAGTTTACATTATAAGTTCAATTATCACACCCACATTCACTCCTTCTTAAATTTCTCATTAATTCAATTTTTTTAATTTATACCTTACATTTACTACCCTTATAATTAGGTTTGTAGTTACTTTTAATACCTTACTTTTTTATTTTTTATTTTAGAATTTTATCATATAAACATAAATAATGTATATGAACTAAAATGCATTAAAAAAACATTTCTATTTTTCACAAATTATACCATTGTAATCGTTTCGTCAATACCTTCAAAATGAGCCCAATATTGAATATTTTTAGATTTAATTATATTATTAAATATCATAAATATATACGAATTAATGTGTCGTGATTAGTATGAGATTTGTTGAAATTAGTATGGGATCTGATACAAATAATCACTAAATTGTCGTGATTTTCTTTTTGCAATTTCATATCAATTTTTACTTTAAAGTCGAATTCGTTCGACGAATTACAATTTTATCAAATTTCATTCTGTCAACGAAACACCCTTAGAATTATCATAAGAGATTTAATTACTTGGGAAAAAAAGATTTCACTTATCAACTGACTTTTGGATTATGAGTTCGAACATTTTTCAAATATATAAATATGCAAATATTTTAGTATAGTATATTTAATTATTTATACTTTCTTAATGATGATTATATTATTTCCTCTAATTTTAATTGAACTACATAATATCAGTTATCAACAGAAGGTTAGGTTATAATTATAATTATATAATTATATTTCAAAGTCAAATTGTTATTCTTTCCGTCAATTCACTTTAAATCAATCTTTCATAATAGTTGATTTGGTTATAATTATATAAATTTTTTTGATTGATATTATTATAAAATATAAGTATACGATTGATATAGGTATTTAAGGTATCACACTTACCAAGTCACGTCATCTTACCTGATGAATATAAAAGGACCAAAAATCTTACCACGGTTAGGGCTTATGGGGTAAATTGTACATACAATGCCGTTTTGGTGGATTAAAATCTTACCCGTTAAGTAAATGATGTTGGATTTTATCGATAAGCGCTTAACGGGTAAGTGTTCGGATAAACGACACCTTAATCAAGTAAGTGATATTTTTGGTAGTCAAGGCATTACTGACTCGGAAATGCTTTTTGGTGGCAAAGTAATTGTTTTTGGAGGGGATTGCAGACAATTTATGCCGATTATTCCCAACGCAAGTAGACAAGACATTGTTAATGCGTCGTTAAGTTCATCTTACATTTGGGAAAAATGCAAAGTCCTAAGGTTAACAAAAAACATGAGGTTAACTGTTGACAGTCAAGCTTCTGATATCGAATAAACAAGGATTTTTGCGAACTGGCTTTTGGATTTAGGAGAAGGCAAGGTTGGTAGTGTGAATGATGGTGAGGAAATTATCGATATACCTGATGATCTTCTCATTACTGATTCAACGGATCCTATATCTCCATTAATTGAAGTTGTCTATCATTCTATTCTTGTAAATGTCAATAATTCATTCTATTTTCAGGAAAGAGCAATACTTGCACCCAAGCATGAAGTCGTTCAAGAAATAAATGATCGTTTGCTATCATTGTTTCCAGGAGACGAAAAGAAGTACCTAAGTTCAGATAGTCTGTGTGAATTAGAGCATCTTCACGAACAATTTGATGAAACTTTGTACTTACCTGACGAATTAAAGTTGATACTTATCATGGTACTAAAGTTCAGACAATCAGATCGCCATAATTTCTTTATTCCTGAAGACTCACCCGGATGGTACATATCTGACCTATACATGATGTCGAAAGTCAACCCATCAATTCATAACCGACCATAGGCATGCAACCACCAATGCTTTAACCCGTGGTTTTACCTAAGTAGAAGGATCACCACTTGAATACCCGAAAGAATGCATAAATATAATATTCCAGTTATCCATGCGTGAACCAGTTCTCAAAGCTGAGATCCAAAGTTCAAAACTGATCATAAGTCAGGTCCTCCGACACTTCAAACTCCGAGGACTCCTTCAGTCCTTAATCACGACCTCTATCACAAGGGGGGCTTACATCTATAGCTATAATGAGTTCAAGGTTTTTCAAACTACTATGCCAATTTAACTTTTATAAAACCTCTAAATGTAAAAACTTTATAAGGATTAGTCATACAAATAAAATCTACTACCGTTTACTCAGTAGGTGTTAGAGCATAAAATATGTTGGATACAAGATCATAGAAGACTTAAGATTGAAGTCAAAGTTGAAGTCAACTCTCAAGCATCAAAGTCAAAGTCAATGTAATAAAAGTCAAAGTCAAAGTTGTATTTGGTGTTTTCTTGTTTTGTGCGTGTATAGTGTTGTGTGCGTTTGTCTTGTATAGTTGCTTGCGTGTTTTATAGTTTTTATAAATAGGATGTGTTGTGCGTGAATCTGGTAGCAGTTCATAGAGGGTCATACGAGTTTTCTGTTTAGAGAGAGAAAGTGTATTGTGAGTGTACTTTGTAATTGAAAATTGAGATTAATCAAAGTGTGATTTGATGGAATAATTTGCCATCGTTTGATTTGCATAGTTATCTGGGATAACAATTGGTATCAGAGCACTGAGAAATTCAAAAAAAACTTGGATTAATTCGAGATGTTGGATGCATTTTTCACGAACTCGCAAAACGGACTGAGAAATTTGATTTTTGGACTATAGTGTTGTTTTGAGTCTAGAATAGTTTGTGTTAGATTCGTTTTAGCATATAGATCGAGTTTTGTTTGAATTACATTGTCTAAATTTCATCTGCTTGCATGAATTTTTGATTTTTGATTGATATCAGTACGAGAGTGTTTTTGTACTGTATCTTAGATCGAATTCAAATTTTTGATATTGTAATCTGTAAATCAATTGTTGTAATCTGATCGAAATATGTTCTTGATGAGTTCTGCTAAGTTTTAGTCGAATTAAAGATGATTTGAATCGAATAAGTGCAAAGATAGAGTTTTTTGAACTGCAAGTCAAGAACTCGCAGAGGAAGAACTAGCAAGTCAAGAACACGCTAACCGAAGAACTCGCAAGTGAAGCACTCGCAAACCGTTGTGTGCGTGAAGCAAGAACTCGCACAAAACTAGGTGTGAGTTTGTATTGTTCATATTCTTTGACGTCCACGAAGTGAAAGTTACGAGAAGTGTTTGGTGTGCGAGTTCCCATTTAGGGAGAAATATCCTTGTTCAAATATTTTCTAAGTCTCAAACTCGCAAGCTCTGTTCTTGCGCGTTTGCATTTAGCACGAACCAAGTTTTTCAAATATTTTCTAAGTCTCGATCTCGCAAGGATTTGCGCGAAGTTCCAAAACTCGCACATAGTTGTGTGCGAGAACTAAGAACTCGCATAAGCCTTCGTGCGCGAACTTTGGTTCATGCAACCTTTGTTGTACGCGAACTTCAGTTCTCGCATCTTGTGTCTTGCGCGAACCACAAACTCGCACAACCCAGTGTGCGAGAAGTGAGTTCACTTGTTTCTTTTGTGTGCGTGAAGTTCAATACTCGCATATAGTGTTTTGCGCGAAGTGTTTCATTTTAGTGTCATGCACTTTCTATACTTGGTAAATTTTTCTGATTTTTCTGAAATTTAACTGAGTTTGATTTTTGTAGATCCAGTTTGTTTTTTGAATTTTGACGATCACAATAAGCAATTTTGATCAAAGATGACTTCAAAAGACGCTCTTTCTATCGGTACGGACGTAAAGCCTCCTGTTCTATTCAAAGGTGAATACGAACAGTGGAAGGATCGATTTCTTGACTTTGTCGACCGACACGCAAATGGGGAAAACATTTTGTTATCAATTACAGAAGGTCCCATGGTTCTACCCACTGTCGAAATTCCCGATGATGAATCCTCAAACAGTGAGGATGGAGACGAAAACAGAGTGAGAAAGATGAAAACAGTTCTGAAGGAATTTACACAGTATTCTGATGAGCACAAAAGCAGATTTAAACTCGATAAACAAGCAAGATCTCTTCTGTTACAAAGTATCCCAAATGAGATATACATAAAGATAGACAGCTACAAAGCGAATGCAAAGAAGATGTGGGATCAGTTGCAAAAGTTGATGATGGGCTCTAAGGTAGGAAACCAGATGAAAGTGGCCAACTGTATCAACAACTATGAAGAGTTTAAGGCCAAAGAAAGTGAGAGTCTGGAGGAAACTTATTAGTGATTCGTGCTTCTTCTGAATGAATTATCAAAGAATAAAGTCAAGAAGAAGCAGATCGAGAACAATGTTAAGTTTCTCAGCATCCTGCAGCCCGAATGGAAAAAAGTATACCCGCAGGATGAAGCAAATGAAAGATTTGAGTGACATACCCCTCCATGAAGTTTACGGATTTTGAGACAGAATGAGGAGGTTGTTGAAGAGAAAAGAGCTGAGAAGAAGAAAACTGAGAAAGTGTTAGATCTCATAGCATTGGTAGCTGGAGACAAGGAGAAAGAGAAGAAAGAGAAGAAAAAGATAGTGATTCCCAGTTCTGATTCTGAGTCTGAATCTGACAGTGATGATGGCGAAAACCTCAAGCAAGCCATGGTTTTACTAACCCGTGCATTTCAAAAGAAATTCTACAAGAAACTGGGTTCAAACACACAGAGGTACTCTTCGTCAGGATCAAAGAATCATGAACATCGGGAACGAGTTGAAGGTAAAAGATATGAGAACCGGTATGTGGAGAGAAAGCCGAATGAGAAAAAGAAGTATTTGTATGACTATGCTAGTGTTGAAAAGAAGAAAGATGACCTGATCAAATGCTACAACTGTGGTAAGGTCGGTCATTATGCAAAGGACTGTCGGAAGCCAAAAGTCAGAAACTCGGAATATTACAAGAACAAGATGCTCTTAGCCAAGCAACAAGAAGCTGGCAAGGCACTCATGGCTGAAGATGAGTTTTGGCTACATCATTCAGATGAAGAGGAAAGAGAAGAAACTACTCACATGTGTTTGATAGGCAACACTGTGAATTATGATGATTCTGATGAATAAACAGTTGATGAGGTACTGAATCTTTCTAAATCTGATTTTATGAACAAAATGGAAGCTATGATGGTCGAACTTCAAGATCTTCAAAATAAATTGAAAAAGGAAAAGAGAAGAGTTGCAAAGAAAAATCAAAAGATCTTTGATCTTAACAAATAAGTTATTGGAAACAAAGATCTGATTGATTCTCTACGCAAATTTGTTTCGGTTTTTAAACAAGAAAAAGAGTGTTTTGAAAGTAAGATTTCTGATTTTGAATCTAAAATTTCGAAGTATGTTTCAAAAAAGCAAGAAAGTGTTCTAAAAGTGTTTAAACTGCAGGTTGAGAACAAGACTTTGGAGAAAAAGGTAAATGGTTTGGAAGCTAAATTGTATGCTAGAGGCCAAATAGATCAAACATTTATTAAACACACCTAATGAGGAAGATGATGTTAGAGAGAAGTGGGTCTCGGTTACAAAATCCACACTATCTATAGAAAGCTATCAAAAAACAGCCATCTTTGTATAATTTTGATTTTCTTTTTGTGTCTGGTAAATATCTCATTTGAAACCCAAATTTGTTACCAAATCATCAGATGAGGTAGAGGCTAAAGAGGATACGAAAAGAAAGAACTTAAAGAAAATACAACTACCATTTTGCTATCAAAAGCTGAATGATAGTTATATTTCAGATCAGCCAAAATTTCATCCAAATGATTATTTTGAAAGTTATTCAACAAAAGAGTTGGAGGCAAAACCTTTAAAAGCTAAAATTTATGTACCTCCACTCATTTTAGAAAGTAAAATAATCAAGCTTGAAAATATTTTATCTGATGAAAGAATATTGGCTGATATTGAACAAAATGTATTTTCTACTTTATAAAGAACACAATTTTAAATGTTGAATCTCAAAAATGTTCTACATCTTCTAAAACACCTCACACCTCTAAAGTTGATATTGATGACTTATTTGCGTCTGCAAATGATTTTTTAAATTCTGATGAAGGGTGTGTAGATGAGATTGATATGTTTGACTTCAATGCTAAACTTCCAGATCATTCTACTTTTGTCATTAATGGTCAAGTTTTACCAAGTGTGCATGAAGTTGGTGAATCTTCAACTAAGGTTGGTGAATCAGTTTCTGTGAATGCTGATTACTATGTAAAAGGTAAGAAGCAAAAGAAAAGGCGCTCACAGAAACAAACTAACACTGGTAAGCTTACAAAAAGACAATCTCAGAAATATGATTTTTCTTACATATATAAATCTTATGTTTCAGTGAAAAGTACAAGATCTGAAGAACGAATGGAATGGCGACCAAAAAGGAAGATCGATGAGAGTTCTGAATCATCTCCTGATATGGATTGTAATAGATATACTAGTAGTTCTTCTGATGTAGTTGGTAGTGTTGCTTCAAATAAACAAAACCTTGTAATTCCTTACAAGCGATATTCAATAAAGCAATTACTCCGATTATCTCATTCTACTACAAAGTCATCTAATTATAGACGGAATGATTTTAGCTATCACCAATTTTTTGATGATTGGTTTGGAGATTATCATGTTTGTTCTTATCAGCCATATGTTTCAAAAGTTTTTCATAAGGTCAAAGGATCCATATATAAATGGATACTAAAATCTTGTGCTAAACTGCAAGGACCCGTTTTTAAATGGGTACCTAAATCTGTTATTCCCTGATTTATCTTATGCAGACCCATCATATGTGGTGCTTGGATAGTGGGTGTTCCAAGCATATGACTAGGCAAAAGGATTTATTGTCTAATTATACAGAGAAATTCTGTGGAAATGTCAGATTCGACAACGACCAGTTCTCACCGATCTTAGGATATGGTGATGTGATACAAGAGAATGTAACGATAACGAAGATGAGTTACGTAGAAGGATTAGGGCATAACCTATTTAGTATTGGTCAGTTCTGCGACAAAGGATTAGAGGTAAATTTCAAAGCTAAGAGTTACTCGGTGTGTACTGAAGATGGCAAAGAACTCTTGGTCGGCACTCGAAAGTCCAACCTCTACACGATAAATTTGTCAAAGGTCCAGACTGACAATCAGGTTTCCTTATTGACAAAAGCCTCGATGCAGCAAAGTTGGCTTTGGCACCGAAGGTGGTCGCACCTGAATTTTTGGTACATAAACAAGTTGGTCAAAGGCAGATTGGTAAAAGGTCTTCCTGAGCTGAGATATGCAAAAGAACATCTATGTGCAGCATGTGAAAAGGGTAAAATGAAGAGGGCAACTCACAAGCCAAAACCCGAACGGAGTACAAGTTCTACACTTGAGTTGTTACACATGGATCTATGTGGTCCGATGAGAACTCAAAGCATAGGAGGAAAGAAGTATGTTTTAGTAAGAGTCGACGATTATTCACGTTACACACGGGTAAAGTTTCTAAGGACAGAAGATGAGACGCTCGAAGTACTCATCAACTTTTTGAAGACTACCCAGGTGAACTTGCAGAAGACAGTAAAGCTTCTAATTAAGGACGGATAAAGACACAGAGTTTAAGAACAAAACTGTTGAAGATTATCTCGAATATGTCGGGATAACACATCAATTCTCTACTACTCGGACGCCAGAACAGAATGGAGTAGTCGAACTACGCAATCAAACGCTAGTCGAGGCCGCTCGAACTATGCTGAGCCAGTCGGATCTACCTCTATTTCTATGGGCATAAGTTGTTTCTACTGCATGTTATACGCAGAATCGATCCATTATTCATAGACAGATTGGTACAACTCCTTATGCATTGATTAATAATCGTACACCTAGAATTAAACACTTTCATGTTTTTGGATGCAGGTGCTTCGTATTGAATGATATAGAGAACTTGAAAAAGTTCGGACCTAAGGCTGAAGAAGGAATCTTCATTGGCTACTCACAGACATCTGTTGCATATATGATATATATGAAGAGTTCAAAGACTGTTATTGAAATCGTCAACGTAAAATTTGATGAGGAAGTGGCTTCTGAACAACACAGTTCAGAACCTGTATCTAATGAGATTAATTCTGATAAAGCTTCAACTTCTACATCTAATTTATTTGTATTAGATTTGTTGTTTGAATTATTTTATGATTAGTTTCTAGGATCTAAATTGGCTAAATCTGTTGTGGTTGACAGGTTAGAGAATTCAATGCCTAATCATCCAACCACTTCGGATGTATGAACTGAACTTGTTCCCCCGGTTTAGACATAAACTCCAATTCAAACACATACTCCTTCAGTTGAAGTTGCACCTGAAAATGTTGAACCAGAAGTTACTACTTCAGTTGGCTGCACTATGATGAATAATCAACATAATGAACAAGCTGTTCCAACTGACACTTCTATACAAGAAACTTCAACTGTACCCTCAAACAATGTTGAACAAGAAGAAACTGAAAGTGGATACTTAGATGATTTCTATGATCAATCTACATCGAATCCGCTCCCTCATGAACACAAGTGGACCAAAGAGCACCCGATAAGCCAAATAATTGGAGATCCAACTTTACCGGTGCAAACTAGGTCTGTAACTTTGAACATGTGTATGCATGATTCCTTTCTAAGTAAGATAGAGCCTACCCGAGTATCTGAAGCTCTAACTGACTCAGATTGGGTTACTGCCATGCAAGAGGAGCTAATTCAGTTTGAAGCCTTGAAAGTCTGGAGACTTGTACCACGTCCTGAAGGAAAATCTATCATTGGTACAAAATGGGTATTCAAAAACAAGAAGGATGAAGATGGTATCGTAATTCGAAATAAAGCACGACTTGTCGCAAAAGGCTATAGGCAAGATGTAGGCATTGATTATGATGAGACTTACGCTCCAGTAGCGCGTATTTAAGCAATAAGGATTTTCCTTGCTTACGCCGCCCATAAAAACTTCACAGTCTACCAGATGGACGTGAAGACTGCCTTTCTGAATGACATTCTTAAGGAGGAAGTCTATGTCTCACAACCTGAAGGCTTTGGGAATCCAGATAAACCAGATCATGTCTACATCTTGGATAAAGCACTTTATGGTCTTAAACAAGTGCCTCGAGCCTGGTATGAGGTATTATCAAAGTTTTTGGTCAAGTCGGGCTTCAGAAAAGGTAAAATCGATACTAATTTATTCATTAAAAAGGAAAAGGTTGATATTATTCTTATTCAAATATATGTGGATGACATTATATTTAGCTCTACAAATCTCAAATTCTGTAAGAATTTTTCAAACCTCATGGTGTCCAGGTTTCAAATGTGTATGATGGGAGAGATGAACTTCTTTCTCGGATTACAAGTAAAACAATTTTCAATGGGGATTTTTATAAACCAAGATAAGTACATTTTTGATATTTTTCGGCATGGATCCTTCGGGAAAATTTGTCGATGTTAGAACCTATAAAGGAATGATTGGTTCTTTAATGTATTTAACTTCAAGTAGGCCAGATATTATGTTTTCTACATGTTTATGTGCAAGATATCAGGCTAATCCAAAAGAATCCCATATGTCTGCAGTAAAGAACATATTTAGATATCTGAAGGGGACTGCAGATCTTGGTCTGTGGTATCCTAAAGATACTGGTTTTGAACTGATGGCTTACTCAGATGCAGATCATGTTGGATGTATGTTAGACAGGAAGAGCACATCGGGTCATATACAATTCCTTGGAGATAAACTCGTAAGTTGGGCATCAAAGAAAGAACTTTGTGTTTCCACTTCAACAGCTGAAGCAGAGTATGTTGCTGCTGCAAGCTGCTGCTCTCAGGTGTTGTGGATGAGGACGCAACTGTGAGATTATGGCTTCAAATTCGACAATATTCCAATATATTGTGACTCTAAAAGCGCCATTGCAATATCTGCAAATCATGTACAACATACAAAGACAAAACACATAGATGTTAGATATCATTTTATCAAAGACAATGTCGAAAAAGGTACAATAGAACTTTATTTTGTAAACACTGATTATCAGCTTGCTGATTTGTTTACTAAGCCTCTCGACGAAAAGAGATTTAATTTTCTTGTCTCGAAACTTGGTATGCGTAATCTGAAGACATAATCTGTGATTACCTATTAAAGTTTTCTTATTGTTATTTTTCTTCATTTCTTTATTTTTCTTCTGAAAAGATATCTATACTTTAACGTGTGTTCATGATCTCAGGGGGAGGGAGTGAGAGAAGATAAAGATGATCTATATTCATTTGAGGGGGAGTTCATATATTTCTGCATATGCTTAACTGATATTTTTTTTATGATGCATAAATGCAGGGGGGGTTAGAGTATGAACGATAAGGAGTAAGAATTATGACTTCTGATTATTTCAGATAAGAACTTGTACATTCAATGTTTTACTACTTATGTCATTTTATTTTTCCATAAATGTTGTGAATATTGAGAGGATACTTAATGATCATATCATTATGACTTTAAGCTGACTTCATGAGATTTAAGACAGATCGAACAAGTTAATTTCTATTCTTAATCTCATATGGTTGAAAGAAGAACGACTTTCAATCATAGAAAACATGTTCTTAAATGTTCAAACCACTTCTGATTCTTAAACGATTTCATGAATATAAAAGTGTGATTTTAATTGTTTTCATTATTATTTGTGCTTCAATGTTAACAAAACGTGTGTTTCCAAAGATTAATACTTGTGTATAGTCTTGTCTATATACTGTCAAGTATTCACACACACCGGTTTAATTTTTGTTGAATTAGTTCTTACCATGTCTCCAAATTGAAACAAATTTTTCGATGGTAAGATACCCTGATTGTTATTCAAAGTTTGAGCGTGATATAATTTCTAAACGTTCTTTCAAGAATGTCTATATTTTGATTCGTATAGACAATATCAATTTTTCTGACCAAAGCCTTGATTGTTATATCATTTCGATATTGATCTTTTTGATACAATGTCAGATTTTCAAACAAGTTTCTTGTATTCATTTCATTATCTTGTTTGAAAAGTCTTCAATTTTTAAAAATGCTCAAATCTTCATGATTACATCTCTAAGCATACAGACATCTGACTTGTATTTCATATATTGTGCTTTAACTGATAAAGTTAAACCATTTTTGAGCGACAATGTGCTTCAATAGGAAAATATGGGTTCATAGTGTAGGACTTAAACGAAACTTCTATGGATTCACATTAACCAGTGTTTCCTACCCAAGAAGTTAATTTTTCGTGATCGAGTGTGAGGAGTCCAAAAGAAACGAGTATGGGTTGTGTGAAGATGTAAAATGAAAAAGTGAGTTTGGTTAGAAGCAAACTCAATGATTAAAAGAAAGAGGGTGTGAGCACAGAGTAAAAGAATATCAAACTCTGCACCAACTTTTTCTGAGTCGGGCAACTAAATTGCTAGTGTTTCACAATTCTTCGTGAACATTATTGAAACAGGCAACTAGCCCATGCCAACTCTTGATAAAACCACACCAGCCACTCATTTTCTTCTTAAAAAGAAAGTGTTTAATATTTTAAAGGGGACGCAACATATAATCTATCTGATTTTCATTTGGAAAATATGGATATTGAAATAGAAGGAAGCCTGGCCCACCTTCGCACATCGATCATGCACAATTGAGTCTGTGTTTAATTATTGTTGTCTCACTGGTTTACACAATTTTGAGCCTTATATAAAGCAATCATCATGTGCTTAATTCTTTCTAACACTTGCACGAACTCACAAGGAATTCGTTTTCTTGTCATAACGTTCATAGAAATATCTTTGTGGTGTTTCGATGATTGAATGGAAGCCCTGGGGGAGCGAACATCACAAAAGCTCATTTCCAATGTGTATTCGTTACACACAGTGACTTTGTGTTAATGACAGGCATATTAACTGATTCATTTGTTGATTCAGGTGTTACACACTAATTTGTATGGATTTGAAAAGATCTAGATGAATATCTTTATGGATTGACGGTGAATCAGAGGCTCAGTTTTTCAAAACATCAGTGGTCAGAGTTGATAATGACATTTCTTGGAGAAAGTTTTGATGATCTTAATGCTCTAATCATAAAAAAGGGGGAGAAGAAATCAAGAAATGTTGGTTGAAAAAGTGAAGATAATTTTAGTTGTTGGGAGACAGAATCAAGAAATGTTTGTTAGTGTATTTTATTGTATCCAAGATTTAATGAGAAAAGTCAAAGTTGTAAAGTCAACAAAGTCAACTTTAGTGATTTGAGAGAAGTCTTGCTGTAAGAGTTTAGTCTTGAGAGAAGTTTTGTTTAGTATTGTGAGAGAAGTAGCATGGCATATAAATACCTTGGTTTAAGAGAACCTTGTAACAAAAACTCTAAGCATTGTAATATTTCACATTGTCAGATATATGATGAATACGCTTTCTCTCTCTAGATCTATTCATTGTCATATCTAAATTGAGATTGATTGTTGATTTTGCTTGAATTAAAACAGGAATACATTTTCAATTGGTATCAGAGCTATACCAAACAAATTCAGAAAGATCATACTAATTGAATTTAATAAATTTCTGGAAAATTTTCAAGAACTCAGTCAACTTTCTTGAACTTTAACTGTTGAAATTAGCGTGTAAATTTGTACTTGTTGTGATCGATTTGTGATAATATACACTTTGTATTCACATAAAAACACGAATTGATCATTTGTTTGATGTAATTTTCGATTTTCTTGGATTTTATGTTTCACGAACACAGAGTCTGTAATTTGATCGAATGCATTGAAATTGTTTGGTTTTAGAAAATTGTTGTTTAGAATTGTGTTCTAATTGGTAAATCGATAATCCCTGTACATTCTCAAGTTCTAATTTGCAGGTTATTCGATTTTTGGATCGATTTTGAACGACAAAGGCAAGAACGCGCTAGATTTGTCAAACGCGCAAGATTCATCAAGTGAAGAACACGCAAACCTCAGTCTGAGAGTTCTTGAAACACACAAGCTTCTACCTGCGAGTTCATCACTAAACGCGCAAACAAGCATCTGCGAGTTTCTTCGATTTGCGAGTTTCCATTTAGTGAGTAGCAGATTGTCAAAAAAATTTCTATGTATGGAACACGCAAGGTTCTAGTGTCATGCGAGTTTGCATTCCTTTGTGAGAAGCTCAAAGTTCAGATTTATTCCAAGTCTAGTTCGCGAACACAGTACCCTGGGAGAAGCGTCTTCGCGCACATCCCTTTAGCGAGTTTCTCAGTGAACAGTGATTTGCGTGCTTCAGTGCTTTGCGGGTTTTAGTACCTTGCGTGTTACAGTGTCTTGAGAGTTTGTGTGATCTGCGAGTTTTATACTTGTATTTTTTTCTGAAAATATTTTTTTGTGGTGATCTAATTTTGACTTTCAGTCAAATTTTTTTCTGAATTATTTGGAAACGATCATATCAATTCAAGTTAATCATTCAAGATGCCAAAGACTGATGATAAGGGAAATACTGTTCTATCAGCAAGAGATATGGCAGTCTTGTACATGCCTGAGATACATGTTATAGAGGCTGACCAAGACAAACTGAGAATTCAGAATGCAGCCTTTATCAAACAAATTCAGGAGTTGAAATCTAAATTGTCAAATTCTGATAAAAATCCTGGTTGTGCAAAATGTATTGATAAAGTTAAATCTGATTTTGCAATTGCAGGTATCATCACTCCAAAAGAGGAAGAGATTAAAAAAAGAGAGAAAATGATTGCTTTAAAGGAAAATACTATTCAGACATGTGAAAAAGAGTTAAAACTTAAAGGGAAAAAGATTGAAAATCTTCAAAGCCAATAGAAGAAAACTGAACAGAAATCATCAGAGCTGAAAGATGAATCAGTTAAGCTTCAACTCAAGTTTAAGGCTTTTGAAGGCAAAATATCTGCGTTGGACATACAGAATGCCGATCTGAAGAAAAGCATCCTAGCAGATAAAGAAAAATCAAATTTAAAGACATCTTCAACCCAACAGTCATCTGAACTTTCCAAGAAAACTTTACAAGAGAAAAATGATTTGGAGCTGAGACGTTTAAAACTTTCTAAGCAAGTGTCTGAATTCGAAAAGATAATAATAACTGAAAGGGACACTTTTGCCAAAGAAAGAAAAGTTCTTGAAGATAAAAATTCTGAATTTCCCAAACAGATCTCTATTCTACAAGACTTACTTGAGAAAGAAAGAAAAACTTTTCAAGAAAACAAAAAGTCTTTGGAGATTGAAAAGAAGAAATATGAAAAGAGAAATGTTGGGATCTTGAATGAAATTTCTGATAAAACCAAGAACTTACAAAAAGATTTTGAGCAAGAACGTTCACATTTTGAATCTGAAATATCAAAGCTCACATCCAAAATATATGTCCTATCATTAGATGTTCAAAAAGAACAGAAGGCCAGATCTGATTTGAAACTAAAGTTTGACACACTTACTTCTGAAAGAAACATTTTATCTGAAAAGATAAAAGACTTAGAAGTTGCAAATGTCAATTTATCAGAAAAGATTACAGTTGATGTGATTGATCAATCACCTGTTGATAATTCAACAGAATCAGTCTGTTCTTTCAAAACAACTTCAAGTTCTATTCATGAGAAAAATGTTTTGAAAAAGAAAAGTGTCAAACCAAACACTGTCAAATCAAGTCAGATAAGACCATCAAATTTATTCTATGACAAATCTGTTGATGGTTCAGCGAACTTTTGTGTTAAATCTCTTGGAAAGCAATCTAAGAAAAGTCAGATGGTCTGTAAAAGTTAAAGATTCTTTAGATGATGAGAAGATGAAGGACAAAGCATTCAATTCCACATCCAAAGCCAAAAAGAACAGAACACATAAAGGTAAATCTTTTGGTAATTCTGATATGTTTTACTCGACTAATCATTTGATCAGGATTGCTCAGAAGAAAATCTGTTGTTCTTACTATGG
Source organism: Arctium minus (assembly GCA_954870635.1). Classification (NCBI taxonomy): domain Eukaryota; kingdom Viridiplantae; phylum Streptophyta; class Magnoliopsida; order Asterales; family Asteraceae; genus Arctium; species Arctium minus. Next base: position 75,833,410 of record OX941080.1, on the reverse strand, counting down.
AGAGAATGACTTCGTTCAGAAAGAAACTGCTCATAACTGGTACGGTTCTTACAGAATTACTTCTCAGAATTCTGGATTTAAAAGATATAAGTCTAATGAGAAGTGGATTCCTAAATCTAACACACCAGGACCCAAATACCAATGGCTACCAAAATCTGTCAAATCTGTTTTGCAGGTACCACCGGTCTAGGGGGAGCAGGAACGATGGCTCTTGAATAATTCAGTTCAAGACCCGGACTGTAAAGTTAAAAGACTTTGACTTCTAGACAAATCAGTCTAGGACTCGTACATCAAAGAACGATGGCTTTTGAATAAAAAGGTTCAAAACTCGAACTTTAATGTAAAAGATTGTGGCTTTTGATCACATGACAGATCAGGACCCGTTCTTAAATGTTCAGACATGGATATTTTGTAAATATCCAGGGGGAGCTTACATGAATAAAATGATTTTATAATGATTTGAGGGGGAGCCTAAAAGGTAAATATCTTCTGATCTAGATCTCTAATTGTTTGAAAGAAGAACAAATTTCAAGCATGAAAAACGGTTTCTAAAATGTTCAAACCACTTCTGGTTCTCAAAATATTTTATGAATTTAGAAGTGTGATTTTAAATGTTTTTCAATTTTGAGCTTCAATGTTTAACTGACCGTGTGTTTCCAAAGATCAATACTTGTGTATTATCTTGCCTATATACTGTAAAGTATTCACACACACCGGTTCAGTACTTCTTTTGAAATTGTTATTACCATGTCTCATAATGAACCAATTTTCGATGGTAATACCCTCGTTTGCTTTCAAATATTGTTGAGCATCAATCTTCATTTCAATCTTGTGCTTTCATTGCTAAATTGTTTATATTTGTTCATATAAACAAACTATCAAATTCTTTGATACCCTAACCATTTTATTTGATCGGATTGATATATTGTCAGATTCTCAAAACAAATCTCTTGATTTCATTTTAATCAATATGTGTATGATGGTTCTTGCAAGGAAACAAGACCAAAGGGACTTAAATACCCTTGGTCAATACAATACAGAATATGACTTTAGACACAGTATTTGACCAAGACCTATAAATACAATGATTACTATAAAATCAGACTTAACAATCTCCCCCTTAGTAATCATTGGCGCTTTGGTATTCAAAATTCATCTTCTAAATCAGCACGGACCATTAAAGCGACTTTATGAAGCTTTCTGACTTTTAAAGAAAAATTTCTTCTCAGCATATTTTAGTTTGATTTGTCTTTGCTGCCTTTGACAAGTCTGGACCAGATTGGAATAAACTTGAACGAACAGTTGATTAATCAACTTATGCTCTAGACAACACACCTCTTTTGAAAGACCTTGAATGAACTTTGGTGGTCGAAGCAGGAACAGCAAAATAAAAAATTGAAGCTGAGAGAATAGAATCTTTGAGCGAATCTTGATCAACAGATAAACTTTTGAGCTCTTTGTCTCTTTATCATCTCATTGACTTCTCAGATTTCTCCCCCTCATGACCTTGATGAACTGGTTCAACTTGATCATGCATATGTTGGAGACGAGACAGCTTAAGATCTGCAATATCAAAGAAACAGAGAAAACAAGGGAGGTTTACGCTTCACGTTGGTAGCGCAAATTGAGGTTTGCGCGACACACTGGTGGCGTAAAGTAAGGTTTGCGTTACACCAAGGTGGCGCAAAGTGAGGTTTGCGCGACCAACTGATGGCGCAAATCTGACTTAAACTCATAAAATTTTACCTTTTTAAGCTCTTTGACTCCCCCTACACAAATGCACTAGATATGACAATGCAAGTTAGCATTCATATAGAGAAAATCAGATACTCCCCCTCAAAAACAGATATGATCATTAAGAAAAATTCTCCTTTTTCACTCCCCCTTGAATAATGCTCAAACCCATTTGAAAGAATATGAGAACACAATGAATGTAAACATTAATGTAGAAAGAAAAATATACTGAATATGTATTTTGAAACGACTAAATATATAAAAATTTAAACAGAAAAAAATAAAATTCTATTTAGTAAAATATCACAATAAAATCCATCAAATGAAATCAAATGTATGTTTTTGGATACAGAAACAAGTTTTATTGCATATCAAGTTAAGACATGTTCAGTTTCAAAAACTTTCATCAATCTATTCAGTGTGCTTGCATGTGAACTTCGATTAGTTTCAAGAAAATGCAATTCTAAAAATATAATAGAGAACTTTGCATGTAATCACACTAAGCCATCAAAACTTCAGACTGTCACAAATTTACAGGTTTATTGCAACTCAAAAATTTATAACCAAGTATTATGAGATGTGTGCTCATTGGTATCTTTTAGCATTGTGCACTATGGCATCTTTACATGAGTGTGCTCTTTGGCATCTTTTAAGCGTGTGCACTTTTGGCATCTTTTTAATCAAAAAGTTTATTAAGTAAAGAACATGTCGTAAATGTAACTTTCTATCTGGCCCTATTGCAGGATTTGGGTCAGCCGCTCCCAGACCAGTTGATCTTAGGGGACTAGGTGTCAAGCACCCCTTGGAACTTACTTTACCGGATCAGAAAGGCTACATCGACACATCCTAAACCCATTAATACCAGTAGAACATGACTTTCGATCTAATTCTATAGAAGGATTTGGGTTCGATCACCCCCAGATCAAATGACCTTAGGGGACCAGATGACAAGCATCCCACAGAACTTACTTTCCTAAACCAGAAAGGTCACAGGTACAAACTTTTAAACTTAGAGATTTCTGATTTATGAGAATTTAATAATCATTTCAAACACAAGGTTTTACGTCTAAGTGCTTAGCCCATATTTTCATTACGATCCAAAATTTCGACTTTTTAGGTTTTCTAAGCATTGAAAACTATAAATATTCCGAATCACACAACATTAAAGCAATATCAAAAGTTACAAACATGTTGCTGACTTTTCGACTTTTGTTAGAACTGAAATTTGAACAAATAAGAACTTTAATATAAACAAACCAACTTAAAAATTTATCCTATACACACATTTTATTCAAAAGAAAGAAAAATTGTAAAACTTTTACTTTATAGAATAAAATTTGTAAAGGTTTAAACATTTAAAACAACATGCCGAGATTTAAAAAATAGAAATATTTGATCGACAAGTTTATATTTAGTTGAAACAAAATATAATTCAATAATATCATCTTTCACATAATGTAAAAAAAAAATTGTGTCTCATTTGTAAAAATTGGGTTAAACAAATTCAGGGGTTAAACTGAAAAGTTCAGATTCTTTTAAAATATTTGAGAAAACTGGAACAACATCATTATCAGATATAAATGCAGCGGAAATTAAGTAGATGTACTCACAGTTTCTCATTAGTCAGAAGCCTAAAAACTTTGAAGAACGAGTCCTAGACTGAGATATCTAGAAGTCGTAGTCTTTGAAGAACTGGTTCTGAGCTGAATTACTCAGAAGCCAAAGTCTTGACATTTAAGACCGGGTTTTGAACTGTTGTGTTCAAAAACCATTCTTTCTCTTACTCCCCCTTAACATGTGATGCCTGCAACTTTAAATCAGATTGAGACTTGGGTACCCACTTGAACTTGGGCCCGTGTTTGTTAGTTGCAGTTCGTATGGGGAAATATTTATAATATTTGACAGTTAAAGCATGAGAAATATGATCAGAATGATAGGCACAATCATCAGAAGAGAAAGCATAATCATCAGAACTATAATCTGAGGAAGAACATGAGACATGTTTTGAAATTCGAATAATTTGTTTTATAGAGTACTTTAAAATTTTATTACAAGAAACAAATGAATCGTTTTTATAGAATTTGTCTACACATTTATCCCCATCAAAAGTAGGTTCATCAGATGTCCGCTTTGTTTTCCAGATCTGCTTCTTTGACTTGCTCAAAGTCCTATCTGAAAGATTAGAATTGGAAGAATTAGAACTGTCAGAAAGAACTGTATCTTGTTTCTTCGACTTCTTTGACCGTCTTCTTTTACGCTTAGGTTTATAATATTGATCATTGAGCGTAAAAGAATCATCAAGAATTTTAGATGAAATATTTAAATCAGAAGAAATCATTTTCTCCAAGCAATCAATCTGATCAACTAATAAATCTGAATTTGCCTCGGAGTCTGAAGTATTTTGAGAAAATATTTTAAAATTTGAAACTTCCTTTTTACTTTCGTTAGAATCAGAAGAAAGTTTAGAAATAGAATCTGATTTTTGAGAAAATAATTTTCTTCAAGACTAGACGTCATGAAAGAAAGAATAATATCAGATTCAATTTTCTTTAAAATATTTTGATCTTCTATCTTATCTTCAAGATCGATGATTGTACTCTCTAATACCAATGGAGGAGTTTATTTCTTAGAATTATAAATGATTGGAGAAATATTTTCCTTATCAGAATTAGAAGCATAAGGATCAATAAAATCATCAGACATTGAAGATTTGATAGGAGATATATCTTTTAAAACTCTTCTTCCTCTTCTTGATTTTTCAGGAAAATATTTTGCATTTTCACTAGTGTAAACAAAAGGAATTTCATTTTTCTTGTTATTCATCCTTTTCTCATTTTCGAGTTCTAACACTTGCTTCTCATTCATCCAATCAATTTTAAATTGAGGAGCATAATGAGCAAGAGTCAGATAATCGTATTTATATAAAGTTGGGGATTTTTCAATCGCATAGTTTAAACAATCAGGATTTTCAAAACCAAGTCCCCACCTTTGTTTTAAAGCTTCTTCACTCCTCGGTTTGTTCATAAAAATTGTTTGTTCAGATTGATTTCTCCGATAAAGCTTTTCTTCTAATTTATTTATTTTATCTGAAAATTCATCTTTTAAATTAGTCATAGTCGTCAAAGATTCAAGATAAGTCTTATTTGAATTTTTCAAATCATCCAATTTCTTTTGAAAGATGTCTTTTGTATTTTCTAAAATAGATTTTTCATCTTTCAAAGAAATCTTCAATTTGTCAATCAAATCTGACTTTTCAACATTTAAATTCTTTTCAGATATTAACTTAGAATGCAAATCAGACAAAGCAGTAATTATGATTTTCATCTGAGAGGTAATAAAATTGTAATCAAAATCAGTATATACCTCATCTTCATCCGTATCAGAATCGTCTGACTGATCATCTCCGATCAAGCACATCTGAGCGATCTCTACGTTTGCAGCTTCATCGTCAGAGTGATCTAGCCAGAATTCCTCTTCGGCTAGCAAAGCTAATCCACTCTCTCTTTTCTCGGCCAGTTCCACTTTCTGTCTATAATATGCCGAATTTATGACCTTCTTCACTCGACACTCCATTGAAATATGACCTGACTTTCCGCAGTTGTAACAAGCAGCAGTCTTTGGCTCGGGTATTTTGACTCTTGAACCGGAAGTGAAGCGAGAAGTGTTAGAACCCAACTTTGGTTGGAATTTTTTCTGGTAATGGTTAGAAAGAAGAATCATAGCTTTCTGCAAAGCCTCTTCATCATCATCAGTTGACCCGACATAAGCATTATCAGACAATGCTTGTTTTGTCAGTTGTTTCGTAATGAGAGCAACCAGGTCTACTGTCTTCTTGTTTTTTTTCTCCAGTTTGCCTTCTTCTCTATCACCAAGCTCTCATCAGTCATCAGAATCTCGAATAGTTCCTGAATCTGCATTGTGGAAATCCGAACATCGTTCCTCAGTCTGTGACATGATTTGTTCCATTCAGGCTGAAGAGCATAAAGAAATTTCAGATTCATCTCAAGCTCTGTCTTGTTTACATTTATCTTTCGCAGATCATTCAGCACTGCACAGAATCTGTCGAAAACACTCTTTATAGTCTCACTTTCTTTGGAATTGAACTCCTCAAAGATGTTCATGAATCGAGTATGTCGAAGCTGAGTTGCTACCGAAAAACCAAGCATGATCTTTTCCAATTGTGCCCACAACAGATTTGGATAATCCTTGCAATGATCAACTCGGTTGTAGACAGAATTTGGTAAAGCTAGCATCAGATTAGCTTTCAGCTCTCGATCAGCTTTCACTCGTGAAGCCTCTTCAGATGTTGGAGGAGTCTCTTTATTAGGCTTTACGAAAGGTCCTTGAGTTAGATACTTCATCATGTTCTCTCCATTAGCTTGACGCTCGATGAAGTTCAGAAATCAATCTTGCCATTGAGTGAATTCATTTTCATCGACAAGAACTGGAGGACGAGTTTCAGATCCCAAAGACATCATGAGGTCACTCGAGTAGAACTTAGCTTGAAAAGCAAACTTGGCAGAATCCATGTTTCAGAAAAAATTCAAAGTCTTAACCGAGCTGGCACAAACTTGAGGTTTGCGTGATATGCATGAAGCGCAACCTGAAACTTCTCGCGAGCAGAATGAAACGAAAACTTAGGTTTGCATAAGCTGAGTGAGATGCGAACTTGAGTCTGAGCTTTGCGTGAGGCTTTAATGACACAAACTTCACTTTGCGTTAAATGACAGTAGCGCAAAGCAGACTTTGCGTGATGAGAAGGATACGCAAACTGAACTTTGCGTCAGAAGATTGTAACGCAAACAAGACTTCTCGTGAGCTAAAGGAGATGCAAAGTAGCTTTGTGTGATCTGAATGAAACGAAAACTTTACTTCTCTTGATGCACGGGAGACGCAAAGTTACTCTCTTTGCGTGACACAGATGAAGCGAAAACCTGAAATACAAAAACAAAATTAGGTAGAACGCACAATCTACAAGATGAACTCGCGCAAACTATGAAGAACTCACGCAAAGTTCCAATCTGGCGCAAACCGATAGTAATTCAAGAAAACATCCAAAAAATCGATTTCAAAACTAAATTTGATGAACTTTTCTTATACAAAAACGATCGAAAAAAACTTTTAAACACTTTTCAAACAAAATTTTCGATTAAAATTCACAAAAACACGATTTCGATAATGAAACAGTACGTAAAAAACCAGTTTTCAAGAAAACGAAATTTCTCAAAATCGACAATCAAAACTTGAATTTCTTGAAAAACATTGTGAATTAAAGATGATTAGCAATCAAAAATGAATCCAACAAACCAATTTTCAATGAAATTCATTTAAAAACACATCTGAATTTGATGAAAAATCAAGAAAACGAGATTTTCTTGAAAAATTCAAGAAAATCGATCAAATTTTCGATTTAATTCACAAATTCAGATCCGAAAAAACAATCTCTCAGTCCTCTCAAGATTCAGATTGGCTCTGATACCAATTGTGAGTCCAAGAACACTGAATCACTAGAGAGAGAAAGTAGAGAGAGAGAGCAAGAAGCGCAAAGTAATGTGTATTCAATATGTGTGTGAAGGTTCTTGCAAGGAAACAAGACCAAAGGGACTTAAATACCCTTGGTCAATACAATACATAATATGACTTTAGACACAGTATTTGACCAAGACCTATAAATACAATGATTACTATAAAATCAGACTTAACATCATTCAATATCCTTGTTTTGAGAAATCTTCAAAGTTCAAATGCTCAAATTTCATTCATATCTTTAATGAGCATAAATTTTGACAATGTTATCATTTTGTGCTTAACTGTTCAGTTAAATTGTTGAGCAACTATTCTTTTTAGGACTTACATGGGATTCGTGTGAGAACTTGAACAGAACTTCCATGGTTTCACGTTAGCCAGTGTTTCCTACCCCGGAAATTATCCTAGAGTGATTGAGGGGTGAGGGGTCAAAATCAAAGAGTGGGGGAGATAACTCATCCGATTGAGTTTTTCTCATTGAGATGAGCGGTAAAATGTAAATGAGAGTTTGGTTAGAAGTGAGCTAAATGTTAAAAAGAAAGAGGGTGTGAGAATAGAGTTAAAAGAATATTAAAACTCTACACCAACCACTTTCTAAGCCGGGCAACCACATCTATTGATTGGTTCACATTCTTTGGTGACCATCATTGAAAAAGGCAGTGAGTCCATGCCAACTCTTGTATTAACCCCACCAACCACTCGTTTCTTTCTTGACAAAGAAATGTTTCATTTTCATTGGGGACGCAACACATATGCTATCTGATCTTCACTCGGAAGATTTAGATGTTGAAAAAGAAGGAAAGTTGCCCCACCTTCGCACCTCTTTCATGCACATTGAGTCCGTGTAATACTTATTGCTGTCTCAACAGTTTACACAATTTGAGCCTTATGAAACACAATCATTGTGCTAAATTCTTTCATAACACAAGCACGAGCACACATAAAATTTGTTTTTCTGTCAGAACATTCATAGAATTACCTTGTATTTTTCAATGATTGAATGGAAGTCCTGGGAAGTCATCATCAAACCAGATCCTTAAATTGTACATTCGTTGTACACAGTAACTTTGTGTTACTGACAGGCATACTAATTGTTTCATTTATTGAATCAGGGTTACAACGTTCATTATATCTGAATTTGAAAAGATTCGGGTATATACAGTTCATGATTCAGCTATTCAGATCAAAGGGTGGAGAATGTCAAAATTACCATAAAAAGGGGAGATTGTTAGTTTCTTACAAAGGGGAAGATCAAAGAAAGTGTTGAAATTGAAGAGTTTTGATGATCATGATGTTCACAATCATCAAAAAGGGGGAGAAGTCAAAATTGGGGAGAAATTTCTGAAAGATTCAAATTTCATAGCTGATTTGAAGAAAAGAGACTTTCTAAAGATAATTCTAAAGATAATTCTGAAAGTCTAAGCCAGATGAAAGTTTTGAAGATTCGTGAAAGTTTGTTTTTCCGAAGACTGATCAGAGATTGCAGAGATGAAGATACATATTTGTCAAAGATCCCTCGAAGTTCCAAAGTTTTTGCAAAGTTTTCAAAAGTATTGTTCAAGACTTGTTGATTTACAAAGATGCAAAGTGCAAAAGACTTTTCAAGATTCTTTAACAGCTTCAGAAAGAGCTTCAAAGTTCAAAGCCGTCAGAGTTAAAGATTGAAAAATCAAGCGCTGAAGACTTGTGTCAAATTTTTATTAAATCTTGAATACAAAGGGAGAGATTGTTAGAGTATTTTATTGTATCCAAAATTTAATGAGAAAAGTCAAAGTTGTAAAGTCAACAAAGTCAACTTTAGTGACTTGAGAGAAGTCTTGCTGTAAGAGTTTAGTCTTGAGAGAAGTTTTGTTTAGTATTGTGAGAGAAGTAGCATGTCATATAAATACCTTGGTTTAAGAGAACCTTGTAACAAAAACTCTAAGCATTGTAATATTTCACATTGTTAGATATATGATGAATACGCTTTCCCTCTCTACTCTCTCTCCCTAGATCTATTCATTGTCATATCTAAATTGAGATCGATTGTTGATTTTGCTTGAATTAAAACGGGAATACATTTTCAATGTTTATTTCAGATATGTTATAGATGGGGGAGAAGATCAAGAAATATTTGTGTTCAAGAGTTATTTGTTTGGAGTTTGACAAAGATTGAAAGTTCAAAAGAGCAAATTCAAAATTTTCTGAAGATGTGCTGAATTTACTGAAATTTTCTTTGAAGATTATTTGCTGAAGCAGTCTGAGCAAATTCTGAAAATAATTTCTTTCTGAAGTCTGAAAGAGGTTTGAGATAACTTTGGGAAGATTGGTGAAGAGCATATCTACCATCCTTGAGGAAGTTTGTTATTTTGTTTGAAGAAATATTTTGGAGAGAATCCTGAAGTTTGTGAAGATTGTTAAAGTTGATAAAAAGGGAAGATTAAACTTACTGAGCTTAAAGAGAGAAGATTATACTTCAATATCTTTTTGAGATGATCTTGATCCAAAGGGGGAGATTGTTAGAGCATAAAATATGTTGGATACAAGATCATAGAAGACTAAAGATTGAAGTCAAAGCTGAAGTCAACTCTCAAGCATCAAAGTCAAAGTTAATGTAATAAAAGTCAAAGTCAAAGTTTTATTTTGTGTTTTCTTGTTTTGTGCGTGTACAATGTTGTGCGCGTTTGTCTTGTATAGTTGATTGCGTGTTTTATAGTTTGTATAAATAGGATGTGTTGTGAGTTAATCTGGTAGCAGTTCATAGAGTGTCATACGAGTTTTCTGTTTAGAGAGAGAAAGTGTATTGTGAGTGTACATTGTAATTGAAAATTGAGATTAATCAAAGTGTGATTTGATGGAATAATTTGTCATCGTTTGATTTGCATAGTTATCTGGGATAACAATAGGTGTACAAAGTGGTCACAAACGCCACACATATAAAACCATTTTAGAAAGTATTTGATTAATAATCAAGCAAATATTGACACGAACGAAAGATATTTCAATAACATTTTTCAAAGGAATCGCTATGGTCCCAACATGAATAAATTTATGCCATGAATGAGAAATAGTTTTATGAACTAAAATAGTATATAACAAGGCGTTTGTACAAAACTACAGAAGGGGAAATTCATGAAATTAAATCCCAAAAATTTCACATTTAACCATATAATGTCATGAAATAAAATTTTCCAACGTGACTCGCATACATCAGTTTATTCCCCAAAACTTAGTAAAAGACGGATGCATGGATTTAATCAAACTTAAGAATAATTTAGTTTGATTCCAAACTCTAGGCCGTACAGATAAAATGCTCGCAAGACCCAAAACAAACTTTTCATGATATCAAACTCTCAAAGTTTTCTCTCTTTTAGCCACAACACGACACGAAATAAGATCACACAACAAAACTTGCATGAGACGGTTTGTTCACAAGGCTAGTAAAGTGATATGTGTATGCGCTCTGGTTAAAAACATGAAATAATCTATGTTTGTTTCAAGTTCAAAGCCAAATAATGATATGTTGTCAGGATCTAATTCTTTAACAAGAATAATAACACTCAGAAACAATATTAAAGAAGTTGCGGAAAAACACTTTAATATTCAACTATCAATAGAACAGTAAAATAGAAATCACAACTTGTAAACTTTATTGAATGATTAAAGTTACAAGTTTTCACACAAAACCTTAATCTTGATGAACAGGCTCAACAAGACGAATTCTACTTCTCTAGAACTAGGATTATAAACCTTGAGGTTAATTCTCTCTCTAAAAACTTATCAATCAAAAGTTAATTCTATCAAAGACTTCTATACTATTTATACACGACATATTACAAGATAATTATCAAAATACAATTGATCTTCAGTCCATAATTATCTCCTTTACTTTAGCAAGACTTCTATACAGCTGTCTTCATTCCATACTGAGTCTTCATCTCATAAGCAGCACTAACCTTCTTCAGAAGTATTAACCATTTTCAGCAACATTAAACTCCTCAGCAGTATTAATCATGTTGGCAGTAGTAATCCCTTAGCAGTACTAACTATTAGCAGTACTAACTCTCTAAGCAGTACTAACTATTGAAGTAGCAGCACTAACTTTTCAAGCAGTATTAAACCTACTAGCAGTAGTAATCATGATATACTAGCAGCATTAATCATACTCGAAAAAATCTTAAATTCCCAACAATCTCCCCCTAACTTGACTTTTTAGGAAGAGAAGTCAAGTTCTTCAGATATGGTCTTCAAGATGCTTTCAAAACTTCAGCTTAGATGCCCAAATTTGGATCCAGTCCCAGACTTTGATTGATTGTCCTTCTTATCACAATTCTGGCCATTTCAGATCCTTTTGCACACACTAGCTTGACTTTCAACATTCCTTTCAGCTTCTCCTTGCTATGATCATACACTTTGTCCACTAGAAAATACTCATGATAGCAGTTATCTATTGTGATCATATAGACACCACAGTTTTCAAAGAGCATCCACTGATCAATCCTTTTGAACCCATACTCATGATGCAAATCCTTGATCCTGTACACCACTTTTTCTGGTTCAAACATCATACACAAGTATTCCATAGCAACTTTTAGTAGACTTTCTTCAGTTCCTTTCATAACAGGCTCATATAGCTTTATTCCCACCTTATGCATTTCTTCTAAGTCAGCCCTGGAACAACTTCTGATCACTTTGCCCCAAGTTGTGTATACTTCAAACAAGTCACCAACTCTTTTGAGTCTGAAGTAATCCTTTCTGTTGTCCCTCAGAATATCCCAAAAGATGATTTCTGGTGCCTTCACAGAAATGGGAACAACCTGTACTGGTTCTATTAAAGTCATGTAAAGACCAACATGCTCATCAGATTGATTTGGTTGTTGTGTACTTTGACTTGTTTGCTCTGTATGATCTGCAACAGATGGTTCTGCCTCTTTTTCTGCTTCTTTAATCCATGGCTTTTTGGACTATTTCTTGGAAGCTATGGTCTTTACTCTCTTTGCAGATTTGACTTCCACAGCAACATTCTCTTCCTTTTTTTCAGCCTTTTCTTTTGAAGGAGTGGTTTCCTCAGGGAAGGGTTGTTGGATGTTGAGATCATGCCTCTCTTTCATCCTTCTTTCATCTTCTTCCCTTTGAGAGGAGTCCCCTTGAAGCTTTGCCATTTCCTTTTTATATAGCTCCTCAACTTTGCTGTATGCCATGTTAGCAAACATCTCTCCTTTTACACCAATTGAGCCTCTCAGAAAGTTTATCATTTTTCTCCTTTCTTGATTGGCCAAATAGGTCTTAGAGGGTTGTCTTTTCTGAATCTTTGAAGGCAGTCTGTTCTTGGTTGCTTTTACTATACTTTTCTTGGCCTCAGATGCAGCTTTCAAACTCTTTTGATATTCTTCATTGAGCTTTTTAGCCATATTCAGTGCAAGCTCTCTGTCCTTTTCTGATTGAATTTGTTCCTCCTTTTACATCTCTGCTTGAAGCTGTTTTGCCACTTCTTCATCTAGCTCTATCTGTTTCTGCTGCTTTAAAGGTTGTTCAGGTTCAACCATCTTAGCCTTTCCTTTCTTCTTCAATTCTGCCTCACTGATTTCTTTGCTTTTCTGCTTAAGACCTCCTTCTTTAATGACCACTCCCTTGGCCTTTTGAGCAGCCTTGGGAGTGTCATTCTTAGCTTTTACCAATGTTTCTGCAATCTCTAATTCTTCAACAGTTAGCCCTGTTACTGTTGCTTGAGCTTTTTCAGTTACTGCTGCTTGTTTAACAATTTCTGCCTCTTTACTAGTTTCTGCTTCTTTGTTTTCTGTTTCCCTATTCTGCTCCCCCTCAAATTGTGCTTCCATACCACTAGGACTGAGTTTCCCCTTTTCATCCTGTTTCTCCCCCTTTTTGATAGCATCTCCCTCTTCTTCAAGACAAACTGCTTTTTCTTCTTTTTCTGTACCAACCTCATCACCAGCTTTTTCAATTTGGTAATCTGCACTTGTTGAGACAGAATAACCAATTTCATCTCCTCTATATCTGCTCCCTGTTTAATGACATCTAGATTAATGTTGCCCATTGTATCCATCAATTCTTGGTAGTTATATCTGTCCTCACCTCCTTTGGGTGTATTTACCACCCTTGAAGGATCCTTGGATCTTTTAGTAGTAGAGGTCTTCTGCCTAGCAGAAGCACCTGCTACCCCCTTGGGTTCTTGGCACCTGGGACCTTTGAATGATTGCTCATTCAAAGTTGCCATGGGGAAGGTCTTATTGATGTTACCACTGACCTCCTATGTGCTAGCAGGAGTAGTGGCAGCCTTTTCACCCATATGCTCATGCATCTCCTCAGTGAGCACCTCCTTGAGGTTGGGAGACACCCCTGTGGTTTCCCTATAGATATTCTCTAATGGAGAATTCTCCATTTGAGGGCTTAAAGGCTTTGTGGGTGAAGGTACAAGAAGAGAAGGAGCCTTCTTTACCTTTTTCCTTATGTAAGTATGGGTGATGGGTGAAGTTGGTTTTTGAAGAAGGGACTAAGGGATTGATATAGTGATTGAAGGTTGGGATTGGCTCTCAGTGGGATGGTCTAGTGAGGGCCCTGACCCTGATGCCATACCTTCTTGATTGTGGGACACCACCATCATTGTAGAGAACAATGGGGTGTCAACTCCTTCTGAGTCCATGGCAGATCTCTTCATATTTGAAAAGACCTTGCCCTTGGGGATTTTAGGTACATATACCTCATCAAATTGAGGCATATCCATCAATTCAGTGGTGATAACTGCCTGGACAAATCTTGGATACATATAGAAACTCTTTTTATTCTCCAAGTTTGACACAAGGTCATTGAAAATCATTTTTGAGAAATTATACTTTCTGGCAGTGGACAAGCAGACCAAAGCATAAGCAATGGTACTACTGAACTCACTCCATCCAATAGTTTTTTCTAGAAATACAATGCATAAGGGTATGAACAAGAAAACGCCATTGGGGAGAAAATTTGGCTTTGGAGAACTTGAAAACACCCAATGGGCCTCTATACCCCATTCTTGTAAGATTGGAAAACAGATCATCATTAGAGATAGATGTAATACCTGAGGCATCGTCTAGTCGTAGACTGATGCGAATGACCTCTTCAGAAACTGTCAAGGGTTTGTCACACACCCTTGTCTTGATAACCTGCACACCATTTTCAGTAAAAGCGGTGGCATTGGCCCAAAATTGCTTCTGGTGCTCTATGTAGATTGATGGTGTCACTGTAAGAGCATGAGCTATATGGCTGGACTTGAGAAAATCGACTATTTGATGAAATCCAGCAGCCTGCTTAGGCTTTTGAAGCATTGCGATCTCGTTGTGTTCATCAATAAACGCCATTGATGCCATCGAGCGTGAGGAGTCTTGACTAAAACACACTGGTTTCTTGAGAGAAAAAGGTTAGAGAGAAGATGAACAGTATTCAAAGAGTCGTTATGAGCTTTTAGGCGGGCAAAGAGGGTATTTATATGATTCTGGAAAGAAGCAGTATTAACTAGCTAGCAGTATTAACTAACTAGCAATATTAACTAACTAGCAGTATTAACTGAGAGCAGTATTAACCACTAGCAGTATTAACTAACTAACAGTATTAACTAACTAGCAGTATTAACTAACTAGCAGTATTAACTGAGAGCAGTATTAACTGAGAGCAGTATTAACCACTAGCAGTATTAACTGATACCTGAAGTAGTAACTTTGCACTGGCAGCAATAACTATACTTACACTATTGAAGCTTCTGTTAGTCTGAGCAAGGCAATACACTTCCTGAGAAAGATGATTAGTAGCACCAATAATAAACAAATAACAGGTATACAATCATTTTTTAAACATGAGTTCATTCAGAGTTGATCATGCCCACACTTGTGACCAAGAAAGTGAATCTACCCACATCAAAAGCTTTAGTGAATAGATCAGCAAACTGGTTATCAGTATGTACTTTAGCAACTTGAATAAGCTTCTTTTCATTGCAATCTCTAATAATGTGATACCTGATTTCAATGTGCTTTCTTTTGGAGTGTTTGACTGGATTGTTAACAATGCTAATAGCACTGCTATTGTCAATGAAGATTGGAGTGTGTAGAAAGGTTACCCCATAGTCCAACATTTGATTCTGAATCCATAGAACCTGAGAGCAGCAACTTGCAGCCGCAATGTACTCAGCTTCTGTTGTGGATAGGGACACTGTGGTTTTTTTCTTACACTGCCAAGATACTAGTCTTGCACCCAAAAGCTGACATCCTCCTGAAGTAGACTTTCTATCCATATTAGCACCTCCCAAGTCACTGTCTGAATATGCAATCAAGTCAAAGTTGGATTCATAGGGATACCAAAGACCTAATTTAGGTTGCCCTTTTAAGTATCTGAAAATCCTTTTAACTGCTTGAAGATGAGACTGCTTTGGCTTGACTTGGAATCTGGCACAAACACATACTGGAAACATGATATCTGGTCTTGAGGCTGTGAGATACATGAGAGATCCAATCATTGATCTATAAAGATGGACATCAACATCCTCCCCCTCAAGATCAGCTGTGATCTGTTTGTGTGTTTCCATTGGTGTGCTTGCTGGTTTTGAGTCTGATAAACCATACTTATCTAGGATGTCTTTCACATACTTTGATTGGCTTATGAAGATCCCATCTTTCTGCTGTTTCACTTGAAGCCCAAGGAAGAATGTAAGTTCACCCATTGAACTCATTTTGAAGCTCTTGTGCATCAACTCTTCAAAGTCTCTACACATCTGATCTTTTGTGGATCCAAAGATGATGTCATCCACATAGATCTGAACAAGTAGAATGTCCTTCTTACTTCTTCTAATGAAAAGGGTTTTGTCAATAATTCCTCTTTCAAACCCATTTGCCAAGAGATAGGTAGACAGAGTATCATACCATGCTCTTGGGGCCTGATGTAGACCATAGAGAGCTTTCTTCAGTTTGTATACTCTGTCAGGATATGATGGATTCTCAAATCCAGGGGGCTGACAGACATATACTTCTTCATCAATTGTTCCATATAGAAAGGCACTCTTCACATCCATCTGATATACCTTGAACTTCATGTATGAAGCATAGGCTAGAAACAGCCTAATTGCCTCTACCCTTGCAACTGGAGCAAATACTTCCTCATAGTCTATGCCTTCTTCTTGAGTGTACCCTTGTCCCACTAGCCTTGCTTTGTTCCTGATTACTATTCCTCTCTCATCCTTTTTATTTCTGAAAATCCACTTGGTGCCAATTGCTCTATGACCTTTAGGAAGGTCCACCAAGTCCCAAACATCTTGCAATTTGAACTGTAGCAACTCTTCTTACATGGCTTCTATCCAACTTGAATCTTTCATTACTTCATAAGCCTTCTTAGGCTCAATCTGGGATAGAAAGCAAGAGAGTACTGTATGTAGCTGATCCTGCACCTCTTGAAGTCTGCTTTGATTCCTAGTCATCATAGGAGAAGAGATGTCTCCTATTACCAGCTCAGGAGGATGATTCTTCTGAGTTCTTGTCTGAAGACTAGGTTCTTCATTAATTCCCACATCTAAATTGGAATCATTTAAGTCAGCTAAGGGAATCACATCAGCTGCTTCTAGCTCTTCATGCTCTGAATTCTCCTCATCTCCTCTTTCTTCTTCACTCTGAATTGGTTCAGCAACAGTTTCCTTTTCACATATTTCAACAGGGTCCATTGTAGGTAATGGAAAGATCACAGATTGAGGAATAATATGTTGTACTTGTTCTTCCCCTGATCCTCTACGTCATGATTCTGCATGATCATCACTACTGAAACCCAAAGAGTTAGTTAGTGAATCAATGTCAAATAACCATTGAGGACCTGAACCAATAGGATTTGGTGTGTTCTCATTGCATTTGACATTGTCACTTTCCTCAATTATTCTAGAAGAAGAATTAAATACTTTGTAGGCCTTACTCTGAGATGAGTAACCAACAAGAAAACCATCATCTGCTTTGCTATCAAACTTTCCTAAGTGAGTTTTGGTATTGAGAATGGTACAAGGACACCCAAAAGGTTTGAAAAATCCAATAAATGGTTTTCTTTTATTTAAAAGCTCATATGGTGTCTTGTTTTTAGGCTTGACTACTAGAACTCTGTTTTGGACATAGCAAACAGTATTAACTGCTTCAGCCTAGAAAGTAATTGGAAGTTTTGAATCAGCTAACAGAGATCTAGCAGCTTCAATCAGTGTCCTATTCCTTCTCTCAGCAACACCATTTTGTAGTGGAGTCCTAGGAGCAATGTATTGTCTCTCAATTCCTTTTTCCTCACAAAAGGTGTTTAGGTCAAGATTTTTAAATTCAGTACCATTGTCTGACCTAATGACTTTTACCTTTTGATTTGTTTGGTTTTCAATTCTTAGAATAACGGATTTGATCAGTCCACTTGTCACATCCTTAGTCCTTATAAAATATACCCAAGTAAATCTAGAGTAATCATCAACAATAACTAAGCAGTATGATTTCTTACCTATACTCATAACATTTGTAGGACCAAACAGATCCATATGCAACAAATAAAGAGTAGAAGAAATTGTGTTCACTTCTTTGGACTTATGAGAAGTTTTGTGTTGTTTGCCTTTGAGACAAGCAATACAATGATCATCACATGAAAAGACTTTTGAAGGCAAACCTCTTACAAGGTTGTTTTTAACAAGTTTATTCACTGTTTTAAAGTTCATGTGACACATCCTTCTGTGCCAAAGTGATGATTCATCCAAAGATGCTTTTGAAACAAGACAGTTTAGGGATGAATCAGTTGAAACATTTTCCATATCCAAACAATAGACATTATCCTTTCTGGGAGTTCTTAGTAGTATCATATTTTCATCAACTACCTTGAATCCAGGAGCAAGGATAATGCATTCTGAATCAGTGAATAATATACTATGCTTTTTGTCACAAACCTGTGATACACTTAACAGGTTGTACCTTAACTGCTCAACATAGAAAACATCCTCAAAGGTCATCTTACCTTTTGTTACATCACCCTTACCACTAATCTTACCTCCATCTGGAGTATTACCAAAGGCAACATGCCCTCCATCAATTTTCTTGAAATTCTTGACGCAATCCATGTTCCCTGTCATGTGCCTAGAGCAACCACTATCAACATGCCAAATGCTCTTTCCCTTGAGCTGCTGGTTGCTCTGCACATTAGATAAATCAATTAGTATTGACTGGGAACCCAAGCCAAAGTGGTCTTGGGCCTCCCCTTCTCATCAAAGTACTTACACTCCTTTTTGATGAGATTTTTAAATTTAGAATCCTCTTGACTGGAGTACTTTGTCAAGATGATTGGTCTAGAAGCACAAACACTAGAAGCAATACTAATTTTAGAAGTACTAATAGAGTTAGCAGTATTAACAGGTTTAGCAGTACTAACCTTGTTAGAAGCACTAACAGAGTTAGTAGTATTAACATTTGAAGAAGTGCTAACAATGTTAGTTTTAGAGGTAATAATACTCTCAGCAGCACTAACATTGGTAGCAGTAGTATTGCTTCTGGCAGCACTATCTTTGTTAGCAGCACTATTTGTGGTAGCAGTACTAACAGTTTTAGTGCTTTTGGGAACCTACATCTTGACATTCTCTATTACATTCTTTTTCTTCATGTGGATTTTAGATTTAACAGTTTTCTTAGCCACATGGTTCCTTTCATTCTTCCTATAACCAAAGGGTTTTTGGACAGATCTTTGAAAATTTATCCTTTGGTTTATAGGATTAAAGTAACAGTGCTTGGCAAGATGGTTCATTTTGCCACATATGAAGCAAGGTTTTGGTCTGATGATTCTACTCAGATCAACTCCTTGTTTCTGAGCCCACTGATTATTCCAATTTCTTTGATTGCCCCCTCCTTTTATCATGTTTTGGAGGCTCAGACTTATTACATGCACACTGTTTGCAGGGAACAGGATTCACAACTGTAGTCTGCGTGTAATGGACCTTTTTAGACTTTCCCTCAGTCTTCTCTACACCATCAGATTTGACCCAATCCCTTCCACCACCCTCATTGGTAAGAATGTTATTTTCTAAGGGAATCTCAACATTCACATTATTATCCTTACCCTTTCCAGCTTCTTTCTCAGTCTTGTCCTTAACAACTACTTCATCTAAAGGATCTATCTTAGTGGCTCCCACATGCAAGTCCTTTCTATCCTTGGTCTCTAGCAAGTCTGATTTAGGAGGGATGTAGTTGTTGTTGTATGGTGGTGGTGTGGTATTGTACCCAATTCCTGGTTTAAGCTTATCATGGATTTGGACCTTTAGAATTGAATCCATGTCTTTAGAAGCATATGAAAACTTTTCCACATCTAGCTTAACCTTGTCTAGTTCTCCTCTTAACTTTTCATTCTCCTCCTTGGACTTTGTCAGTTGGATTTCTAGATCATTCTTCTCCCACTTCCAGTAATTTGTATCATATGTGTGTTGAAGTTCATTGGCTTGGAAACCTTTGATTTGTTCCTCAAACCTCTCAACAATTTTCACATAGTCTTTTCTATCCTTTTCTAACCTCTTAAGGTCATCACTCATATTCTGGTTGTGATTCCTGTACCTTTTAACATTGTCTATGCAAGTTTGAGAACAGAGATTAGAAAGTACCTCAGTTGGTAGATCAGATACCTCTCCCATGAGAGCTTGATTTTGAATGGCCTCTTCTGCTTGATCACTCCAGTCAAACCCCATTTCTTGTTGAGAAATAAGAGCTTGAGCAGAGTTTATGTTCTGGTTGAAGTTTCCAGTCTGTGTTTGTTGGTGGTTGTTCCTCCCAGTCCTCTTGATGAATTTCATCACCCTCATAGAAAGCATGGCCATCTGCCATTTGATATCCATCTCCTCAAGATCATCAGGATGAAGCTGCTCCAAGTCATCATTGATTAAAGAAGAGTTACCATGGCTAGAAAGAAAGGCTTCAAAAATAGATTCATTGCCTTTTTCTTGATTTACTCCATAGGCAGCATTAACTGATTCAGTGTTAGCAGTAGAATCAATTGATGCTGATAGGAGTGCAGGATTATGAACATATCCAGTAGGCTTCTTCTTTGCTTCCACCTCAGATTCAAACACTCTTACATCATTGTACAGATCATCCACTTCCTTTTCTTCTAATTCATCATTCTGTCTGAATGAAACAGTGTACATGGTCTATTCATCTTCAAGAGATCTAAGGAACTTTCAATTGACATCATCTTGTTCCATCTGTACTCCAACAATAGCCAACTCACCAATTAACTTATTGAATCTGTCAAAATTTTGAGTCATAGAATTATTCTTTGAAGATGTAAAATTCTCATATTGCTGCTTGAGAATATCCCTTTGATTCCTCTTAGTGCTCTTGGTACCAGCAAATCTCTTCTCTAAAGCATTCCATAGAATCTGAGCATCTGTGCAGTGCTGAAACTGATGTTGATACTCATTAGGAATGGCCAAAAGCAGGGTGCTTAAGGATTTCATCTCCAACTGTCTGACCTTCTTCTCACCATCAGTTTTAGGAGGCGGTCTTCTGCCATCTTGTCCAATTTTACCTTCAGCAGAAGGACCATTCTCAACAATGTTCCACATAGAATAGTCTGTAAGGAGGATGTACTGCTTGATCCGAATTTTCCACATGTCAAACTCATTAGGTTTGAGTATGGGAACCTTAGAGACAAAAGTACTGTTTGATTCACTTGTGTTGTCCATGATGAATGAAGGTTTCTGAGAATACTTGGCTCTGATACCACTTGTCAGGATCTAATTCTTTAACAAGAATAATAACACTCAGAAACAATATTAAAGAAGTTGCGGAAAAACACTTTAATATTCAACTATCAATAGAACAGTAAAATAGAAATCACAACTTGTAAACTTTATTAACTGATTAAAGTTACAAGTTTTCACACAAAACCTCAATCTTGATGAACAGGCTCAACAAGACGAATTCTACTTCTCTAGAACTAGGATTATAGACCTTGAGGTTAATTCTCTCTCTAAAAACTTATCAATCAAAAGTTAATTCTATCAAAGACTTCTATACTATTTATACACGACATATTACAAGATAATTATCAAAATACAATTGATCTTCAGTCCATAATTATCTCATTTACTTTAGCAAGACTTCTATACAGCTGTCTTCATTCCATATTGAGTCTTCATCTCATAAGCAGCACTAACCTTCTTCAGAAGTATTAACTATTTTCAGCAGCATTAAACTCCTCAGTAGTATTAATCATGTTGGCAGTAGTAATCCCTTAGCAGTACTAACTATTAGCAGTACTAACTCTCCAAGCAGTACTAACTATTGAAGTAGCAGCACTAACTCTTCAAGAAGTATTAAACCTACTAGCAGTAGTAATCATGATATACTAGCAGCATTAATCATACTTGAACAAATCTTAAATTCCCAACATATGCTCTCATCGTTCTAAAACGTTAGTTAAAACACTATGACGTAGATTCCAAATAGACATGTATGTATACTATATGCAATCAAACAACTCACACAAAGCTCAAAGAAAACGATACTACTGGACGCCATTAAAATCACCCCATTAAATCCACAAAATCACATGTATTAAAATTCTCAATAAAACTCAAACACCAAAATAATGGAAGATAACTCTTCGTCCAAAACTTTAACATATGTGGAGGAGATCCAATGTTAAAGTCATAAACCACAGTTACTAGTACAAGACCCTAAACAACATCAAAATACGCACATCGCAAAACCCGAAATAACATTGGACAACAATGAGTATAAAGAAAATTCTCAACAATGTTTGCAACCTCATGCTATAAAACAATTTTGTTCATGCTCGAAATCATGGTTTAAAACATTGTGTGTGCTAAACGTCTTTCCTATATTTCGTAATAAAATTTCACATGAGGATTTGGGAATATGAGAAATAACTGATGTAATTTATTTTAGAAATAAATTTTGTGCATGAATTTGATCGACACTCAACGTCTCGAAACTACACTCCTTAAATTCCCAGTCACACTATCGTCATCCGGATGCTCCAACATCTTAAGACAACAATCAAGGATTTCATAGGTTCACCTTACAATTTTCTGCTCGAGTAATGACTATTCCAAAAGTCTATGGTTCATTTCCAACCAATCATCTCCACCCGAAACGGTCCACTTAATGCAATTACTATGCTTATTGTTACTCCAAGTGACGAACACAAAGATCATCAGCCTCATCTAACGGCTACCCACTTAGAAACTTCTTCACTACCCCAACGGTTGTCACATCTCAGTAGTGCAAGTATACACATGTAACTCGTAGGTTCACCATAACACTGGTCAGGTGCAATTATGAACGTATTGTACATGATCATCCTTGCTACCTTCGATGTGACTCTCATTCCTAGGGACTCCATTATACTTAAAACATTCAATCTTAAAGTGTATATTGGTGCAATTTCTCTCTCATTTACTTAAAAGAACACTGCTTTGAGTCTAGGTATCCAAAATCAACACCTAATTCTCTCAAACTTAAGCTCTGATACCAACTTGTAACACCCTTAAATTTGGTAAGAGCAACTAACTAAAATTTCGGTATAATATCAACATAAGAAACTAAACTTCCTCATACAATTCAAAAATCAGTATACCTCAAGTATAAAATTCGATAAATAACCTCATTATAAATTAACTCCAGTAATGAACAAAGACTAAACCGAAGTCGGGTGCTACTTAACCCCAACACAAGTTGCTCTTCACAAAACCAAAGCGGAAGACTTCACCAAGCTACTCACCTCTCGGCACTCAACTAGAACTTCTCTCTTCGCAGTGTCACTAGAACTATTTCCAACGAAGCATGTTGCACATACCGACAAATAAATAGGTTAAGCTAACGCCTAGTAAGTTCAAGAGTTTTCAACATTAATAAATATATCGTTAAAAAGGAAGAATGAAATTGAAATCATAGTCTTTCAAAATGATATACTTTAAATATGAAAACGACTCGTTGTCCAATAATATGCATTTTAGACGAAAGAGACACCAAAATAGACATTTTCCAAACCAAACTGTTTTAAGGACTAAGATTCCAAAATAAAACGTTCGTTCGTAAATTAATTTCAACCCAAAACTCACTCAAAAGGAGAATAGAAAATGGACTTCCAATTTATGAAACGCGGATAAACTCTATATCCCGAAACACCCAAAACACGGGTGGGGCATAATACTAAACCCATAAACCACGGGTAGAAACCCATATAAATAAAACGTCATCGAAAACATGGATAATAAAATTGCATACCCAAAACAACACCTTTGAGTGACGGGGGAGACCCGAATTCCATTGAATGTGGCGGGCACACAAAGTTAAGCTACTTATCGATGTTCTCGAGCTTCACATAGAGTCATGGATCCCCGTATACGGCTCCCTACCGAGCAACCACCACAAGATACCCAAATGACCCTAGTGTCTACTCAACCTCTAGATGAGTGTCATCACAAAAGCCACAAGTCCCCGAATCCGGCTCACCATGAGCCCCACCGCAAGACTTATCTCCGTATACGGCTCTGCAGAGCACCACCGCAAGACTTAGCTCCGTATACGGCTCTGCAGAGCACCACCACAAGCTTCCATAAAAACATGACTTGGGGACCACTCAGTAGACTTCAAACGTGGATACTAAATTCCACGATGAGTAACCAGACTGGATTAAAAATGGGCATCGAGTTCAACCACCCACGATCTATACTTTGAGCCCTTCAATAAACGTTACACGGTTATCGAGTTCAACCACCCACGATCTATACCTCGAGCTCCCGCTAGCCATAAACAACTTCCAGTCTCAAAGCAGGTATAAGTCCCCAACTAAACCAACTGACTGACTCATATGTCTATGGATCCAATGCATTACAGTCTAAAACGTTACATGACTCAAACGAATGAACTAACACATTGGAAACATGTAACTCTCAAATAAGATGCAACTAAGTACACCATACTTCCAAGGCTCCTTAACGAGCTACCAAAACTGAACAAATGTTCCAAAGACTCATATTAGCGTAAACCAAGCCCCAAAAGGCATAATGAACGTTTGGCTAAAATACGTGAGCCAATAAGGTTACATAAACTAAAATACATCTTTTCCCAAAAATCTTTGTCTCTCAAATCACAATTGGCCTTCGGCCCAAAACTAAAAAGGTTTACCATTTCTAAAATGTTCCCAAGGTCGGGAATGACCAAAATCAAAGGACTCACACATTCGTACTTTCAAAACGTCCCATTACATAAATGATGCATATTTCCAACAAACACTAAAAGCGCATTTTT
The DNA here is from genome assembly GCA_954870635.1 of Arctium minus. NCBI lineage: Eukaryota > Viridiplantae > Streptophyta > Magnoliopsida > Asterales > Asteraceae > Arctium > Arctium minus. The sequence goes on along the minus strand of OX941080.1, from coordinate 75,808,874 downwards.
GACCAAATATCTATTTATGCAATAAATCATCAAAACACATTCATTTATGACACATTTATTAAAATGACCAAAAATCCCAAATGTGTGTGTTTTACAAATTTTAATAAGCTAGACACTTCAAATAATCAAAAGTTACCAAATAACCCAACAGTTGACAATTTCATGTAAAACACATAAATACTTTAAAATAGACATTTTGGCATGTACAACGTTTTCACAAATCAACTTGAACTCACCTTGGTAGATTTAGGCTAAATCTAGATTTTACCCCAACTTGAGCTTCCTTGAAGAAACTTGAATCCTCAAAGCCAAGACCTCCAAAACCTAGATCCATACATTTCCAACCATAAATATTTACATCAAACCATAAAGAAGTGTTTCCCAAACATTTTACATGAAGATCTCCACTTATACCAAAACCCTAAATTCCATAGTTGAAGAGAAGAGAAGATTACCTTTACCAAGGCTTGAGCCCATCAACAATACTATTCTAGATCTTCCAAAATAAACCACAAACTTCTAATCTTCAAGATGGTGAAAAGGGTTGGATGAAACCCCAAGAATCTTGGTGAGAAAGATGAAGATGAAGGATTATGGTTCTAACCTCCAAACTTGCTAGATGATGAAGAATCGCTATTTTAGAAGGGAAACTCCCATAAATGAGTTAGGGTTCGTTTGGGGAGGATGGGGATCGTTTTGGGAGAGAAAAGAGGAGAGTATTTGAGGTTTTAGGTTAGAAAATGGGGTGGAAAGTCGGTTTCCCCCTTTTTATCCGCACAGGGGCTCCGCGCGGTTGGCGGTGCAGTTAGACCCCCACAGAGAGCCGCGCCGGGTTCTGGAGTTGGGACGGGACAGAGGCCCGCGCGGTTCAACTCCCGCGAAGAGCCGCGATGAACACTGTGGCGCTCTCTGTCATCTTCTTGGCTACTTCACTCAACATCAGATTGGGACGAAAACTACCAGAATTCGGGGTGTTACAGATTTTAATAAAAAAAATAATATAAAATATTGGTTTTATATTGGTTTTCAAGAGTTTGTAACATTTTTCTGTTTCTCATTTGATTATCATCCTAGAAGGTCAGGTTTAGGAGAAAATGTTAAATAAATGAAAAATCTAAAAACCACGAAAAAACATATAAAAGAGTATATCAATTATGGATGTCAAATTAACGAGAAAAACAAGATCAAAATTTTGGTGTAATTTGTTTCGTTCGAATTTTAATCATATTAATTATTTTTTTCGATTTAAAAAAAAGGAGTGAGAGGGTTTTTAACTTAAAAATAAAGTTGTAACCACCTATTTAATCATATCCATTCGATCAATTAATCTGACGGTTAATGGAGTGTTTTTTAAATTTTTATTTATATAGAGTTTTCCTAAACCTCCCTATATAGGGGTAGTTTCATTTGGAAACCATCTTAATTTTGAAAATAATGGAAACCATAGATTTCATTTGTTAAGTTAATGAAATTGTTTCATTAATTTGTAAAATTTGATAAATTGTTTTGTATAATTTTTTCTTGATGAAATTGTTTCATATATTTGTGTTTTTTTATGTAAAAATGAAAAAGTTTCATTAGAATGAGAAAACGTATGAAACAATTTATCAGAATGAGAAAATACATGAAACAATTTCATTTTTACATAAAACCACAAATATATGACACAATTTCATCAAATTAAACAATTTCATGAACCAATTTCATTAACTTAACCAATGAAATCGACGGTTTCCATGGTTTGCAAAATTAGAGTAGTTTCCATTTGATCTCTCCCATCTATACATATAATAAATAAGTTACTAGCATGCCACGTGTCGTCTTCTAATGAGTCGACTTCAGTACTTTCCCATCTAAACATATATCCGGACGCAGTTTACATTACAAGTTCAATTAGCACACCCACATTCACTCCTTCTTAAATCTCTCATTAATTCATATTTTTTTAATTTATACCTTACATTACTATCCTTATAATTAGGTTTGTAGTTTACTTTTAATCCCTTACTTTTTTATTTTTTATTTTAGACTCTTATCATATAAACATAAATAATGTATATGAACTAAAATGGATTAAAAAACATTTCTATTTTTCACAAATTATACCATTGTAATTGCTTCGTCAATACCTTCGAAATGAGCCTAATATTGAATATTTTTGGATTTAACTATATTATTAAATATTATAAATATATACGAATTAATGTGTCGTGATTAGTATGAGATTTGTTGAAATTAGTATGGGATCTGATACAAATAATCACTAAATTGTCGTGATTTTCTTTTTGCAATTTCATATCAATTTTTACTTTAAAGTCGAATTCCTTCGACGAATTACAATTCTATCAAATTTCATTCTGTCAACGAAACACCCTTAGAATTATCATAAGAGATTTAATTACTTGGAAAAAAAAGATTTCACTTATCAACTGACTTTTGGATTATGAGTTCAAACATTTTTCAAATATAGTATATTTAATTATTTATACTTTCTTAATCATGATTATATTATTTCCTCTAATTTTAATTGAACTACATAATATCAGTTATCAACAGAAGGTTAGGTAATGATATTTTCAAAGTCAAATTGTTAAGCTTTCCGTCAATTCACTTTAAATTAATCTTTCATAATGGTTGATTTGGTTATAATTATATAAAATTTTTTGATTGATATTATTATAAAAAATAAGTATATGATTGATATAGATATTTAAGGTGTCACGCTTACCAAGTCACATCATCTTACCGGATGAATATAAAAGGACCAAAAATCTTACCACGGTTAGCGCTTACGGGGTAAATTGTACATACAATGCCGTTTTGGTGGACTCAAATCTTACCCGTTAAGTAAGTGATGTTGGATTTTATCGATAAACGCTTAACGGGTAAGTGTTCGGGTAAACGACACCTTAATCAAGTAAGTGATATTTTTGGTAGTCAAGGCATTACTGACTCGGAAATGTTTTGTGGTGGCAAAGTTGTTTTTGGAGGGGATTACAGACAAATTCTGTCGATTATTCCCAAAGCAAGTAGGCAAGACATTATTAATGCGTCGTTAAGTTCATCTACATTTGGGAAAAATGCAAAGTCCTAAGGTTAACAAAAAACATGAGGTTAACTGTTGACAGTCAAGTTTCTGATATCGAACAAACAAGGATTTTTGCAAACTGGCTTTTGGATTTATGTTATTCCCAAAATCAAGTTCTAATTGCTACAAACAATCAAGATGAGAATCGTAATCACATGTCATTGATTAAATCATCAAGAATTACAAACTCTCTCACTTTCGCTCTCTATACTCTCTCACTAAAATGATATATCAAGGAACCTCTTCTCTAATCTGCTCACTTTCTACAATCTGAATTCTCTTCTTACGTACTCACTGATTACAAAGGAAACAAGGTATTTATACCCTCATACAAAAATACAAGGAAACAAACAAAATACAAATGTTGACTTTGACTTTTATTACAACAAGACTTTGACTTTTAATGAGAGTTGACTTTTTCAGCTTTGACTTCTTGAACTTTTATCTTCAGACATCTTGATCTTGTATCCAACATATTTTATGCTCTAACAATCTCCCCTTTGGATTCAAGATCATCTTCAAAAAGATTTAGCAAATCAATCTCCCCTTTTAGTTCAATCTAAGCATTATAATCTCCCTTTTCTTTGACGGTATTCTTTCCAAAATTGTCTTCAAACAAATAACAATCTCCCCAAAACTTTCATAAAATACTTTCAAACTTTGGAAAGAAATTATCATCAGATTCAGCTCGGATTGCTTTAGCAAATACTCTTCAAAAAAAAAAATTCAGTGAAATCAGCACATCTTCAAACATCTTTGACTTTGCTTGAATAATCTTTCAAACTCTCAAACTTTGAATTTATCATCTTCAAATCATTAAACTTTGAATATTTCTAATACTGACATTTCTTCAAAATCATCTCCCAAAACTCCAAAACTTTAACATTTCTTGATACCATCTCCCCCTTTTTGATGATTTGAGCATCGGTATCATCAAAACTTCCTCCAAGAAATGTCTTTGACTAGTCTGATCTGTCCAAGAGCCACTGATTCTGTGATCCATAACCATGTATTCATCCAGATCTTTGCAAATCTAGACAAAATGCCTGAATCAACAAATGAATCAGTTAAAATGCCTGTCAGTAACACGAAGTCACTGTGTGTAACAAATACACATAAGAAAGGAGCTTTTTGATGTTCACTCCCCCAGGGCTTCCATCCAATCATCGAAACACCACAAAGGCAATTTCTATGAATGTTATGACAAATAAACGAATTCCTTGTGTGTTCGTGCAAGTGTAGAAAGAATTAAACACGAATGATTACTTTTTAATAAGGCTAAAAAATTAGTAGATAAACACAGACTCAATGTGCATGATTGAAGTGCGAAGGTGGGGCAGACTTCCTTCTTTTTCAATATCCAGATTTTCCAAATGAAAACCAGATAGATTATATGTTGCGTCCCCTTTGAAATATGAAACACCTTCTTTTTGAGAAGAAAATGAGTGGCTGGTGGGGTTTTTAACAAGAGTTGGCATGGGCTAGTTGCCTGTTTCAATAATGTTCACCAAGAATTATGAAACATTAGTAATGTGGCTGCCCGACTCAGAAAGTAGTTGGTGTAAAGTTTGATATTCTTTTACTCTGATCGCACACCCTCTTTCTTTTTAATCATTAAGTTCACATCAAACCAAACTCTCTTTTCCATTTTACCTCATCACACCCACACTCATTTCTTTTTAGACTCCTCACACTTAATCACTAAGGATTAACTTCTTGGGTAGAAATCACTGGTTAACGTGATTTCATAGAAGTTCAGTTAATTCCTAGCACAAAGAACCCATGTAGTCCTAGAAAGCATGTGTTGCTTAGATGATTTAACTTTATCAGTTAAAGCTTATATACAAATGTCAGATGAATGTATGCTCAGATGATATAATCATGAAGATATGAGCATTTTTAGACATTAAAGTATTTTCAAACAAGTATACTGAATGAATGAACATGAATGCAAAAGACTTGTTTGAAAATCTGACATTGTATGAAAAATTATCAGAAATGAAATGATATATCAATTAAGGCTTATGGTCAAAATAACAGATATTGTCCATATGAAACAAAATATAGACATTCTTGAAATGACGTTTCCAAATGAAATGACGCTCAAGATACATTGAAGTACAAGCGGGGTGTCTTACCATCGAAAATATGTTTCAATATGAGACATGGTAAGAACAATTTGAACAAAAAGTCAAACCGGTGTGTGTGAATACTTGAAAGTGTAAAGAAAAGACAATACGCAAGTATTTTTCTTTGGAAACACACGGTTTATAATCATTCAAGCTCAAAAATGAAAAATGAAAACATTTAAAATCACACTTCCAATTCATGAAATCTGTTTAAGAATCGGGAAGTGGTTTGAAATTTTAAGAACATGTTTTCTATGATTGAAAGTTGTCCTTATTTCAACCATATATGAGATTAAGATAAGAAATTAACCTTTCTATGCAATCTTAAATCTTATGAAGTCAACTGAAGTCATAAAGATATGATCTTGATAGTTTCTCGCATTCTACACAAGTCTCAAAGTCATGTCAAAGCAACTTTATTCACAAATTTATTCAAAATTAAAAGACATAAAGCAGTAAAACATTGAAAGTACGAGTTCTGATCTGAAATAATCAGAAATCATAATTCATACTCCCCCTGAAAATATGCATCTGAAATTTATCAGTAAAAGGCACATGATAGAGATCTACAACTCCATTTGAAGTGTACTTCATCATATATTCCGAATACATATTTCTAGAAAAATTTATGTACTCCCCCTTCAAGGTTGATTTCCTCTTCTGAGTATGTGAGTACACTATCTTATCATCCCGGGAGTAGCATTTCTTTTTCATCATTGAAGAGCGAGTCCTAAACTGTTGTGTTTAGAAGTCAAACTTCGTTGAAGTACGGGTCCTAAGTTGATTTACTTAGAAGCCTTGGTTCTCTTTCTCCCCCTAGACTTTAGGTGCCTGCAACACAAAATCAGCTTTCGACTTTGGTACCCACTAGAATTTGGGTCCATAATTGTTAGTTGCAGTTTTATTGGGAGTAACTGAGTAAGAACCATAACAGTAATGATCACTAGCTTTATGAACAAAATCATATGTATGACAGTAAGAACAATACCTCTTTTTAGATAACCTGATCAATTGATCTCTCGAATAATCAAGATCAGGTTTACCTTTCAGCACTTTGTTCTTCTTTGCATTTGAGGCAGATACAAATGATTTGTTACCTGTCTTCTCTTCCTTCTTTCCATTCTTTTCTTCCTTCTTCTCATCATTCTTCTCATCTTCAACTGGTTTTATCTTCCAAACCAGCTTCTCGTTTTCATATATTTTTCTTCTCCTTCTATGTGTACCCGAACCATCTATTTTCCAATCATAGAAAATGTTAGTTGTACGAATCTGATCAGAAGATTTAACTGACCTATTTGTAGAAACAGTTTGCTGATGTGAGCTTGATGCTGGCTTGTTAGAACCAACTGAACTATTTCTAAGTGAGTGGATTTTTGACTCTGGAGTCGTTTGCTCAGTCACCACCACCTTTGAAACAATCTTTTCAAGCTCTTTTACCTTTGAAGAGTAACTGTCTCTTTGTTTAACAAGCAGGTCAATTTTCATCTCGAATTCAGACTTCGTTTTTTGCTCTTTTAGCACACACTCAGATAGTTCAGATAACTTCTCTGTTAGCTTCTTTATTTCTGCTTCAAATAAACTTCTTTCTTCATCAAAGTCCTTTTCAGCATTCGTTCTTTGACCAGTTATCTCTTTGAAGATTCCAACATTCTTCTGTTCTATGGTCTTTCTTTCCTTTGCAAACTTTTCTCTTTCCAGAATAATTACTTTCTCAAACTCAGAAATCTGTTGAGAAAGCTTTAAACATTTCAGCTCAACTGTCTTCTTTTCGTCAGCACATTTTCTGGAAAACTCGGAGAATTTCTTAGCAAACTCTTTCTTTTCTTTATCAAAAACTGATCTTTCTTCAACAATTTGCAATTCTAATTCAAAAATCTTCTTTTCATTAGCACACCCGGTTTGCTGAAACTTAACAATGTGATCTTCTAATCCTGAGATCTTGTTCTTTAACTCAGTGTTTTCAGCTTCCAAAAACAAGACCTTTTCTTCATTAAGCCCAGAAGTTTGTTTCAGAAGATCTTCATTAATAGTCTTTAAAGCAGTAACTTCTTCTCTCAGTATCTTCCTTTCATCATTGTATTTCTTTGATCTCTTTGAGTAGTAGTCAACTGAGGAAGCAAGATTTTTGTTTTCTAATTCGAGCTTGTGAATCTTCTGTTCATCATCATCAGAAAAATATCCCATCTTGAATTGTCTGTTACAAAAAGAACTTGAACTTGATCGTTAAAACAAATGAAATCTTAAAAATATAGAAAAACTTGAAATAAAAATTCAGAGATTTTTATCACAAAAAGAACTATGTCCCCCTCCGCAGACTTAGCACGGGGGTCCTACTACCCGGTTAGCGGGTGGGATCATGGGGCAACGCCCTTGCAGGGTCGAGGGGCAGCGCCCCTAGAGAAAAAATTTTCACATTTAAAGGCCATATTACTATTTTGAAAAATTTCTCAGAAAATATACTAAATATGGAAACTCGCAGACGCCTAAACTCGCAAAACACTATTCACAGAAAAACTCGCACGCTTAAACTTGCGTGTTTGTGAAACTCGCACGCAAAGGGTTGCGTATTTTGGCAAACTCGCTAATTGCTGAAACTCGCTAGTCGCTGAAACTCGCTAGTCGCTGAAACTCGCTAGTCGCTGAAACTCGCAAGAGACTGTTCTCGAAGAAACTCGCTAAAGCCTGAACACGCAGATCACTATTCACTGATAAACACGCAGGCTGAGGCGTGCGTGTTTGAAAAACTCGCTAGTCGTTACTAGCGCGTTTTTATAAAACTCGCTAATCACTGTTTACTTCAGGCGTGCGCGTTCCAACACTTAGGAAATTTTCTAAGATTTTCAAACTCGCAGATGAACGAACTCGCAGATCACTGTTCCTCCTCAAACTCGCACCCTTCGATTAGCGCGTTTGTAGAACTCGCTAACCACTACGTGCGTGTTCTGGTCCTTAGAAAAATTTCCCAACTTTCAAAACTCGCAGACTTCGATCAGCGAGTTTCTAGAACTCGCTAACAATGCCTTGCGCGTTTTGACCAAAACTGAGATTCTTCAGCTTGCGCGTTCTAACGAAGAACTTGCGCGTTTTGCAGATCTAGCGCGTTCTTCAGAAATCCTTGTGTGTTCTTCACATTTTTGAGCCTTTCGTCTTGAAATTGATCAAATTCTTCAAATTTGATCTTAAAACTTTGCAATTATACTCAATTTCAACATAAGAACAGGTTACGATGCTTGAAATTTACAAACAAATACACATTGAACCAATATGATTCAATTTACAGTGCACACATACTCGTGAAATCGAACTTCTTCAAAATCAAAATTAACAAATGATTACAGTGCATTTCTCGAAACAAGCTATACACACTCGATCAAATACACTCTACGATCATAAACTGATCAATATCAACATCTAATTTGCACAAAAACTCAGAATATGATTTTACGGCTCAAGAACACAGTGTCGAACATTCTTTTCTTGATTTGATTTCAAATGAATCTGCTCTGATACCAATTGTTATTCCAAAAATCAAGTTCTAATTGCTACAAACAATCAAGATGAGAATCGTAATCACATGTCATTGATTAAATCATCAAGAATTACAAACTCTCTCACTTTCTCTCTCTATACTCTCTCACTAGAATGATATATCAAGGAACCTCTTCTCTAATCTGCTCACTTTCTACAATCTGAATTCTCTTCTTACGTACTCACTGATTACAAAGGAAACAAGGTATTTATACCCTCATACAAAAATACAAGGAAACAAACAAAATACAAATGTTGACTTTGACTTCTATTACAACAAGACTTTGACTTTTAATGAGAGTTGACTTTCTTAACTTTGACTTCTTGAACTTTTATCTTAAGACTTCTTGATCTTGTATCCAACATATTTTATGCTCAAATAATTTAGGAGAAGGCAAGGTTGGTAGTGTGAATGATGGTGAGGTAGTTATCGATATACATGATGATCTTCTCATTACTGATTCAACGGATCCTATATCTGCATTAATTGAATTTGTCTATCATTCTATTCTTGTAAATGTCAAGAATTCATTCTATTTTTAGGAAAGAGCAATACTTGCACCCAAGCATGAAGTCGTTCAAGAAATAAATGATCGTTTGCTATCATTGTTTCCAGGAGATGAAAAGGAGTACTTATGTTTAGATAGTCTGTGTGAATTAGAGCATATTCACGAACATTTTGATGAAACTTTGTACTCACCTGATGTCTTAAAGCATTTTAAATTATCGGGTTTGCCTAACCATAAGATAGTACTAAAAGTCGGTATTCCAGTTATGTTACTAAGAAATATTGATTAGAAATCTGGGTTATGTAATGGAACTAGACTACGGGGGTTATCTTTGGGAAATCGGGTTATAGAAGTAGAGATTGTATCTGGAAGCAATATTGGAAGCCGAACATTTTTTCCAAGAATGTCTTTGACACCTATAGACAAAAAGATTCCGTTCTAGTTTCAAAGAAGACAATTCCCAATTGTTGTATGTTTTGCCATGACCATAAATAAAAGCCAGGGAAAGTCATTATCAAAGGTTGGTTTGTTTCTAAAACAACCAGTTTTCACCCATGGTCAGTTGTATGTTGCTTTATCTAGAGTAAAAAGTAGGCAATGTTTAAAAATATTAATTATAGATGATGAAGGTATAATCAACAATAGAACAAAGAATGTTGTATATAAAGAAATATTTGGTAATTTATGATACGTGGTTCTTATTTTATTAATATTTTAACTATGTACTTTTTCATAATTTCATTTATGTTATATTATAAATTTTGTTTTATAAATTCTTAATATTTATTCATATTTTTTATTAACGTTTTGCAAAACATCATTTGTGAAAACTGCCTAAAACAAGGACAACTTGTAACCAACTGCAAAAAAAAACAACCCTGAATGAAAAAAAGCTTGGAAAAGTAGCATCGTACTTTCGATGATCATTCATATCCGTAAGATAAGTTTTCTGGCCTGATTTAATTTTTTTAAATTACCTCGTGTAATACATGGGTTCGAACCTGGTATATATATATATATATATATATATATATATATATATATATATAAAAGAGCGATCTTTTGAAACCAACCTTGTTATGCAAAAACTTTACAAACCTCTTCCAACCAAATCAAAAATTTTCTTTTTATTTTTTGATTTTTTAAATCATAGGGATATAAATCACATTTTATCTACACAACCGTATTTTTGGTAATTATCCATTTTCATTTTTTTTTGGATTTATGCGAATATGTAATCGATTATTTTAGGCAATTATTATAATATTTTTTAACAACATTACCTATTTTAATGGCTAAACAAATTACGGTATGGTAAATCATCAATTTTAATTTTTATCTCTGGTTTGAGTTTGTTCCAGAGTTGGTCTTCTTCTTCGCCAATTTCATCTCTTTTAATTTCATCACAGATTTCTTCGTCATCGATTTCATATCCGTTCATCACCGGAAAAAAGGGAGGTCTACGGTGGACTTTCTTGGAAGTTCGTCGGATGGTGGATGGTGGTGGTAGTTATCACGTACCCTTATTAAAGGGGATTTGATCTTGTTTCCTATCTTGAAACTAAAAGTGAAATGGACCATTATGCCCTTCCAAAGTATTTTAATTAGAATATTAAATTTAATTTAATTCTTACCTAACAAAAAGAGTCCAATTTCATCTAGAACCTTGATTATTGGGTTGGAAAGTTTTCTCTATATAAGTATGGTCGCAAATGAAATAGCTATATATATATATATAGAGAGAGAGAGAGAGATGAAGGTTCAAACGAAACGTTAATTATTTAAGAAAACAACAAATCATATACAAAATCATATGTGATTTTACATTAACCGTCAAGAACTAGACGCGGACGATTTTGGACGCGACTTAAATCGCGAGGCAAAATCGCGTGAAACATATATGATTTTGTACGTGAATCATAAATGATTTTGTATGCATTCAGCTGTTCTCGTGTTTTCTTAAATAGATACCGTTCTCGTATGAACCCGACTCTCTCTCTCTCTATATATATATATATATAGAGAGAGAGAGAAAGGTTAAAACGAGAACGCTAACTAGTTAAGAAAACAAGAAAACAACAAAAAATAGGAGATCAAGTACAAAATCATATGTGATTTTACACTAACCCGAAAAAATCGGATGCGGGCGATGTCTAGCACGACCTAAAGGTCGAACGCATAGTCGTGTGAATCATTATGATTTTGTATGTAATTGACTGTTCTCGTGTTTTCTTAAATTAATGTTGTTTTCGTATGAATCCACCTCTCTATATATATACATACTTATTTATTTATTTACATGTCTCATACGAAGAAAATGGAGTAGTTAGAAAAGGTTGTTCAACGTCTATTTCGAATATTTTGTCTTTGTTGGCCATATGGTTGGTTTACTTACCCTTACTATGATATGGTTTTTTATGTCCGAAATTATATCGATCCCTAATCAATTAATTCATTATGAAAGGAACTTATAAATCTTTTGTTATATTTTTATGTGTGAATTATGGATTTGGTCCTTATTTTTTAATGTTTATTATAACTAGGAGTTTTATATTATGTTATTTTTAAATATATAATATTTATATACGACAAATATAACAAATAAACTTACATAACCTTCTCATCTTTGGTGAGGTTTGAACCCCTGACTTCCTAGGAGGTTAAAGGCTCCGATACCTCTAGGTCAAAGGCCCTTTGAATTATTTTACGTTTATTATAGATTTAATTATTATAATATTCAATTTGTCATAGTCATGTTCATTTTGACTAATATTGTTAACTCAGCTCTGTTGGAGACATTTGGTTTTTCTGCACTTTCTTTTTATTTGTTTTCTCATATATATATATATATATATATATATATATATATATATATATATATATATATATATATATATATATATATATATATATGCCCTTGTATTTATACATACATGAGAAGGCCAGATGGAGTCTGGGAGTTGAAATCATCGACCCCAACCACTTCCCTCGGTGTCACCTCGAAGACATATCAGTAAATGGAAATTCACTGAAAAAAATCATTGTGAGATCGTCAATAATCTTGAACTGGATCCTAAATTGACGAGTTAGTGTATGTTCATCTTCCTCATCTTCGCTAATGCTCACCATCTTCTCCCCCACACCACGACCCCCCCTTTCTGCTGCACAATACACACACACATACACACAATATAATACACTCAAAACATGGAATTGATCATTCTCTGAGCTACTTTCATGAGACCTATTTACTTCTTTGTTCCATATCAATAACCTCTTCAGAGAAGAAAACACCATATGTTGAAAACCCATCGGAGAAGACATGTTTGTCAATTTTTTACGTTTGGGGGGAGGCCGGAGATGGAGGCCGGTGAAGGGGAGAAAAAAGAGATTTGTCAACGGCTTTATGTGTGTGTGTGTATAGATGTAGTTTATATAAAATATTTTTTTTTGTATTTTTAATAAAAAAAGACAAAAATGCCCTAGGCTTAACTAAGTTAACAATTTTTATTTAACGATGTTAGTCAGAGGTTCCAGAAAATTGAAAAAATTGAATACCACATAACCAAATCCATAATAAACATAGTATAGGGACTCTAGATAGAAAAAATAGAGTTAATTACATTTTTCATTCTTGTGGTTTGATAAAAAACTGTGACTTTCGTCCTTAGGATATCGAAATTGTGGTTTTCATCCCCATGGTTTGCAACTCATTGCTATATTCGTCCGTGAGCCTAATTCCTTTCTTTAAGTATGAGGCACAAAAACAAAAATGAATGCTACTTGAAAACAGACTTTCACCGACGGATATTTCTGACGGCCAAAATCCGTTGGTAATTACCGACAGATCACCGACGGGTTCGAAATTTATTAATTAAATTAAAAAATTAAAAAAAAAAATAACCTCCGGTAATCCGTTGATAATTACCAACGGATTGTGTAACACCCCTAGTCCCGTGTGGATGAGGACAGGGTGCGTGTCACACTTATGACCCGAAACACAAATATAATCTAATTAAGCATTAGGGCCAGTATCAATCAATTAAAAACAAACCCAAAAGATAATCTAACGGAACTTCAAACATGAACACAATCGGATAAATATAAAGTGTATAAAACCTTAACAACAACTAAACTATCAAGAGATCCATCGGTTGTAACTTCAAGTCCACTCAGTCAGTTCCTAGAATTTCCTCGGATCTTTTCTACTGAACCTGTCGTGTCAGAAACAAAGAACACGACTGAGCACAATTCCTCAGTGAACGGATTAAAAAATATTAATAATAATAATAACGGAAATAAAATCAATTCGTAGCGGAAATAATCATAATAGTTTCACATAACAAAAGTCAACGTATGAGTTATAAAATATTTTTAAACAACAATATCGTAAGGCATCGTACAAAAATGGAATACAAGACCGGTTGCCCAGTTCATAATCACAAATAGGATTCAACGGATGGAACCCACAATGTATCATAAATCCCATGGGAGGATCAGTCTACATGCGTTGTGGGATGAAGTGCGGGCACACACATCCATTCCCATACGCAACGAATGCGAATCATAATGCGCATATCCTAGGACCAGTCCATACGCTCCCACCCATGCCTAGGTAAAACTCACACTATAGAGAACCAGTATGGGGACGATGTGGTTTACGAGCACCACATAGCGTCACAACGATCTATGCCATGACCACTGTGTCATACAGAATTATAACATCAAATGAGAATCATGAAAGTTAAAAAAAATAACAACCATGAAATCTATCAAACGACCTTTATGATTCAAAATATTGTTGAAAGAATGTTCAATATCAAAATCGTTCAACTAAACTCTAGAATGACTTTTCAAACCTCACATAAGAATAATAGTTGAATGAACATGAATACTTTCAAAGTATCATTTTTCCAAAATAAGTTCATAAAGTAGACACAAAATCATAGAAATGTTGTTGTACAAAGTAATATCGTATTTCGACATAATAAAGGAATTTCGGATTTGAATTATCATGCACTTACTTTTGTAGTGTCATGATTTTAATCATGGAATGGATAATCATATCAAGGGATTATCCTCGTATAGAATGAAATAGGAAATCCGTACTTGATATCCAAAAAGTGCTTAAAATGCTTCCACCAAGACTTAGCTCATATCCTAGATCATACGCGACCCTAAGTCATATCGAATACACTTTTAACACCTAATTAGAATATGATTTATTTATTTCTTTCTAAAAAAGATTGTAACTACACCTCTCGGGATTCCATAACAATTGGACTCACGATGATTGAAGCTACGGTCTATTTGTTATAAATTAATAAGGACAGCAGCAGAATTTTCGAGTAGCTGTAGAAAAACTATGTTTTTGAGCAACTTAGACTTAGATTCAGGTCTCAGTGTAAACTACAAAGTTGTGAAAGACAGAAAGAACTTTCTAACTGTAAAATATGAGCTTATTTCGACTTATTGTTAATTTTATACGAATTTTTCAAAACAGGGACAAGAAGCTGAAAATTCACTGAATTGTAAATGGTTAAGGCATTTATTCAAATACCTTGTGGGCAATAAACATTGGAGCTCAAAACCATTTTAATGGTTCCATTCCTTTTCCCACTTTTGATATGAAAAGTTAAACAAAACTCCAAATTTAACATTACTACCATATAATTAACCTAATACCATCATTTCATCAATCTTTAACATCTAGAAATCCTTAAGAAAACTAAAATCAAAATTTTCCAATCTTACCTTCAATATTTGGTCTTTTAACTTTAAATTACAAGGAAATCAACTTCTAAGATTCTTTCAACCTAATACATCAAGATTTTCACAAAAGGGTTTCAAAATCTCAATACCCATAAACAAAAATTTGAAGAGAACTAAAAACGAATGGTACCTACATGTAGCTCTTGTTGAGTAGATAATTTCTCTGATTCGGTTTCTCAAAAGCTTCAACGATTAACCCAAATTTCTAGAGAGATGTAGAAGGGTTTTTAAGATGGAACAAGAGAAAGAAGATGATGGATGAATTGAAGAATACGTATAAGAATGAAAGAAAGAAAATCAAATTCTTATGTTTTATAAAAACTATGGCCAATTGACAAAAATAGTCC
This sequence comes from Arctium minus, assembly GCA_954870635.1. Taxonomy (NCBI): domain Eukaryota; kingdom Viridiplantae; phylum Streptophyta; class Magnoliopsida; order Asterales; family Asteraceae; genus Arctium; species Arctium minus. The sequence goes on along the minus strand of OX941080.1, from coordinate 75,793,501 downwards.
TCCAAGTTGTGAGATTTAGAAATTTAGACTATTTACAAGCTATTTAAGCTTGGTAAAAGTCTACGATGCGTGGATATTATAATTCTCTCCCCTTTAGGATAATTCGTCCTCGAATTAAATGAAGTTAAAGGACTTACAATTATACTTGAAATCGGGATAATCCTGACGGAAACGGTCTTTCGGTTCCTAAGTCGCTTCCCGAGAATCTCGATGTCTCTACTAAACCTTGACATACGGAATAGAACGGTTCCGCAATCGTTTCACCGTACGATCTAAAATTTGCTCGGGTTCCTCTTTATAAGATAGGTCTATAACTAATTGATCTAGCGGATAGTCAATGACGTGTAGAGGATGATAATTATACCCACGGAGAAAAGATACGTGAAATATATCATGTATATGAGACATTTGTGGCGGTAAAGCTAACATGTATGCCACCTCACCGACACGCTCGAGAATCTCGAATGGGCCGATATATTGAGGGTTGAGCTTTCCTATAATGCCAAACAGACGAGTGATTCGAGTAGCAGAAACCTTCAAAAAAACATGATCCCCAACATTGAACTCAAATGGTCGTCGATGCTTATCCGCGTAGCTTTTTTGGCGTGACTGAGCTTTGCGCATCTTTTGCATAGCCAGCTCCACCTTTTCATTCGTGATTCAGACGAGTTTTGGCCCCTCAATAAGTTTCTCGCCCACTTCGTCCCAACAAATCGGGACACAGCAACGACGACCATACAAAGCCTCAAAAGGTGCCATACCGATTGAAGCTTGCCAACTGTTATTGTAAGCAAACTCTACTAGACAAATATACTCATCCCAATTTCCAGACCACTTGAGTACACTAGTTCGCAACATATCCTCAAGTGTCTGAATGGTCCTCTCTGACTGATCGTCCGTCTATGGATGGTAAGCAGTACTCATATGTAGTCGAGTACCCCATGCCTTTTGTAGACCTGTCCAGACCCGAGAAATAAAACGAGGATCACGGTCAGATGCAATGGATACAGGAGTACCGTGAAGACGGAAAATCTCCTTCTGAAAGATATCAGCCAATTTGCTGATAGGATACGACTCATGAATAGGTAGAAAATGAGCTGATTGGTCAATCGATCAACGACGACCCATATAGCATTATGTCGTTTGAGAGTTCGAGGGAGTCTGATGACAAAATCCATAGTGATATGCTACCATTTCCATACTGGAATCTCTAATGGATGTAACAAACCGCTGGGTCGCTGACGCTCAATCTTGATCTTTTGGCATGTGAGACATCTAGAGACATAATCGACTATGTATCTTTTTAAACCGTTCCACCAGAAATTTTGTTTTAGGTCTCGATACATTTTTGTGGACCCAGGATGAATACAGAGTGGAGAATTGTGCGCCTCACGGAGAACAACTTCTCTATGCTCGGACACATTAGGCACACATAACCTACTACCATACCAAATTACACAATCTTCATCAATAGAAAATTTAGACGAATAATCTTTTTCTATCTTATCTATGATTGCCCACAACTCGCCATCAGACTTTTGAGCCTCTTTGATACCTCCAAATGAGAGTTGACTCAATAGACAAGGCAGCTAACCATCCATCTCGATGATATGGACAAAACTTGATCTGGAGGTGCTCTAAATCTTTCTCTATTTTATGGGTACTAGAAGAAAAGAAACTCTACCTACACTTTTTCGACTCAAAGCATCACCTATGACATTCGCCTTACCGGGGTGATACTGAATGTGAACATCATAGTCCTTAAGCAACTCGAGCCATCATCGTTATCTCATATTTAGCTCTTTTTGGGTGAAGATGTACTTCAGGCTCTTATGATCTGTAAAAATATCACAAGTTTCGCCGTATAAGTAATGCCGCCAGATTTTCAAAGCAAAGATAACTGCAACAAGTTCAAGATCATGAGTTGGGAAATTATCCTTATACGACTTCAATTGTCGTGAAGCATAGGCTATAAATTTCCCATGTTGCATCAACACACAACCTAACCCATGACGAGATGCGTCAATATAGACCTGGAAACCACCGATACCCGAAGGTAAAGCTAACATCGGGGTAGTAACGAGTCAGTGCCTTAATTCCCCGAAGCTACGGTCCTGAGCCTCACCCCAAACAAACTTAACTCCTTTACGAAGTAACTGAGTCATTGGTAAGGCAATTTTAGAGAATTTCTCGACAAAACTCCTGTAGTAACCTGCCAGACCAAGGAAACCACGCACTTCGGACACATTAGTCGGTTTCGGCAATTTAGAAACAACTTCAACCTTGGCACAATCCACCTGTACACCTTCAGCTGAGATGATGTGACCAAGAAACGTCACCTGCTGAAGCCAGAATTCACATTTAGAAAATTTCCCGTATAACTTCTTTGATCGTAAAACCTCTAGAGCTATACGCAGTTGTTTAAAATGTTCCTCTTCATATTTAGCATATATAAGAATGTCGTCAATAAACACTATGACAAACTCATCCAAGTAGTCTTTGAACACTCTATTCATAAGGTCCATAAAAACAGCAGGAACATTCATCAACCCTAATGGCATAACAACGAACTCAAAATTGCCGTACCGAGTACAAAATGTTGTCTTTGGAATATCTTGCTCCTGAACTCGGAGCTGATGATAACCAGACCTCAAATCAGTTTTAGAAAAATATCTTGCCACTTGAAGTTGATCGAACAAATCATCGATCCGAGGCAATGGGTACATATAGCACACAATATCTCGGTTCAGTTCACGATAGTCAATACATAGTCGCATAGAACCATCATTCTTTTTGTCAAACAGAAATGGCGTGCCCCACAGGGATACTCTAGGTCGTATATAACCCTTATCTAAAAGATCTTGAATTTGCTCCTTGAGCACTTTCATTTCATATGGAGCCATACGATAAGGAGCCTTTGATATCGGGAGGGAGTCCAGGAAGCTCATCCGAAAATACATCCGGAAATTCATTAACCACAAGAATTAAATCAAGTGTAGATGGTACCACTCCAGGATCTGTGAGTGCAGCCAAGAAACTCGCACTGCCCTGCCAGACAAACGACTCAACCTTAAGAGAAGATAAAGTAAAAGAGTTGGGATTTGACTAAGACCCCTAATACATTTTTTTTGGGATGATTCACATCACCGAAGATGATCTGCTTTGTTTCACAATTAATACTAACTCGATGATGGGTCAACCAATCTATACCGAGAATTATGTCAAAATGACTCATTCTCATGGGTAGTAGTGTTACCTTTCGTACATGAGTACCCATTAATAACGGACAATGCTGGAATTGATTAATAATATAAACAAATGTGCCCATTGGTGTCGTGATTGCTAACAGATGCTCTGTTAGTGATTCATAGGGTTTAAGAAAAGCTTCTAATGCATCAGATACAATTGAGTGTGTTGCACCCGTATCAAACAATACATACACAGGACGAGTATTAATAGATAAAATACCGGAAACCATACCCGAAGTTGGCTTATCAGTAGCCAGTGCAAAGACACGTCCAACAACAGTAGATTGGGAAGTAGTACCCTGACTTTGACTTGATGGGTTTTTAGCATCAAATACAAACTAGATGGCACTATTGACCAATAGCGAGCTTGTTTAGTTGCCAAAGGTTTCCAACAACATCTTGGACTTGACTATACCGATACATTCAGTCTTGTAGTGAAACCGTCGACTATTAGAACTCTATTAAGTCTAGTCGTCACAAGCAATTGGTCTCTTCGACAACTTGATATCAATAATGCTTTCTTATATGGTTCACTTCATGAATAGGTTTTTATGGCACAACCGCCGGGATTTTCAGATATGATATATCCATGTTATGTCTGCAAGTGTCGCAAGGCATTATACGAACTTAAGAAATCCCCAATAGCTTGGTACACAGAGTTAGATAATTTTCTCTTGATTTTTAGGTTTAAAAGGCCGATAGCCGATGCCTCTCTGTTTATTTTTCATCATCACATATCTCCAATATGTTTATGTGGATGATATAGTTCTCATTGGGCCTTATGCTCATTCTATGGATGATTTTGTTAAACATCTTGCAAGAAAATTTGCTTTAAAAGATCCTGGATGACTATTTAATTTTCTATGTGCAGAAGTTCTCCCTACCATGCAGGTCTCTTTCTCAGCCAAAGGAAATACATTATTGATCTTCTTGAGCGCACCAAAATGACAGGAGCAAAACCGGTACCAACTCCTATGATCAAAGTGTTGGATCCCAGATTTAGTCTTTTAACAATGATATAAACATTCAATAATAATAAAGACAACGGAAGCAAAACTGTTTAATATCAAAGCAGATTCAAATCACAGTAATAAGAAGATATCCACAAAAGTAAATGTAAGAACAGTCAAATATTCATTGGATAATTCAAGTAGATCATCAAGAACACCAAAAGGTGGTTTAATCTTACAAGATCTTTTTATAATACTTTTCAGTATATAAAGAAATAATTCTTTCTACAACTTGTAAAGTAAAACAAACTTTTAACAATGGGGTGATGGTCCTATTTATAGGACCGTAAAGTGAACAGTGTGTTTTCCTGACATAAGAAGCATGCTGGAACAGTGTCTTACCTAAAAAGTAAGCTCAATACATGCTTGAACAATAACCTATCTAAAAAGTAACCTAATCACTAGGTGGCGTGTCTTCTGTTCTTTTATCAACACTTGTAGAAATTCTTCAGCTTGATCTTCAGAGCTCTGACATAGACCTCTGATGAAGCTATCTCTGAAATCTTCTTAGCTGAAGAGTCTATCTCTAAACTGACTTTAGAGGTAGACTTGGCTTTCTCTGATACTGTCTTTGGAAGTCTTTAGAGGAAGACTTGGAATATTTTCAATACTTTTACATTTCAGAATTGGGGCTAACAATCTCTCCCTAAGTATTGAATTTTTTTTTGCAAAATAGCAGAGATAAAATTTTAACTAGAAAGCGAAGAGAAGAAAATCATCCTCTGTTAAATGTTACTTCTCTGTTAATATTTTAAGATACAAACAAAGAGAAGATAACAACAAAAAATACAAGGAAATAAATTACATTTGACCACTAGAACAAATCCTATGAAACTTCATAATCAACTCTCTGAACTCAATCATTGAGCTAATCTCTAAGTGTAGTTTCTCGTATAGGTCTGCTCTATGCCTTTCCTTCTTCACAACTATCATCTCCAGTATCCCTCTTAAGGTCTCATCAGAGTACTTGGTTGTCTCTGATGCAAGAAGTATTTTCTTTTTATTGTTCACTCTCAAGATGAATCCCAGAGGCTCTGCTGTAATTGAGCTTGTTTTGTATCTTTCCAAGTTTTCGTAGGTCTCAACTGGAGCAGTGACCCCAAGCCTTTCTTCTCCGAGATTCAGAGCAATCTGGAAATCAAGTCTAGCTCTTAACTTGATGTGAGCTTCCATGGCATGCCTAACTTCGTATTGGCCCATTCTGAATGCTCTTCCTCTTTCAAATCTTGCAGAGCAATAGGCAAACAGCTGAGGCAGATCATAAGGGTTTAAGTTGACAAGGTCATTATCATTGAATTGATAGACCTTATCATCAGAGCGGATGACTTCATATTGCCTGTACATAATTTTATTGAAGAAAACTTTCTTTCAGAGATACTGTGTATCTCTGTGATGGGCTCCTCTGAAAGAACGTTTGTTCTTGGGCTGGTCTTTTCTCTGATGAATCTCTATTCTACCTCGTCCATGCCTTCTTTGATTCTCGGATTCAGAGGGAAGGCAAGTGTATCCTCTATATTGAATTCACAATATAGGTATCTGAACTGGTCTTCTATTGAAGTGTTTGGTTCTAAGGAGAGGAACTTTAGAGGTCGTGTAAACATTGAAAGATCAGGGATGCCAATGCTTGTTTTCTGAATAGGCCCCTCTGGAGGGATTTGTTCATCAACAACCTTTGTTGATTCTTCAGCAGGCAACTATTGGGTTGTCTCTGTTTCCTTATGTTGAGCTTTTGGGGATACTGGAGGTGTTTCATTTATTAGAGAGGAGAGTAGCACTTATATTTGCATTTCATCTTTGATCTGATGCTCCGCCTCTAATGTATCAAATTGGTGAGGCTGAGCACTATGGTAAGTGTACTCCTCTTTTATCATAGCTTCGTCTTATGATTCATCTACAAGACCATCTCTCATTATTATATGTGGTCCTTCTAGAGAAGAGAAATGGTCTTCAGATGAAGTGCTAGAGTAGTAGACTCTTTCTTCATCAACATCATCCAGAGCACCAATTTTCTCTGAATTGACATTGTCTTGGATTTCCATGCCTTTATCTATTGATGAGGAGGGAGGAGTTGAACCACTTGCTTTTGTAGATTCAGTTGTTTTTCCATCTTTTCTAGTCTTTTGTTCTCCCCCTTTTATTGATCAGAGGCCCTATCATCGTTAGAGCCCTCTGAATCATCAAACTTACCCTTCTTCGACTCTTCTCTGCAAAGATCAGAGGCAACGCGTTTCTTTGGATATTTGGGGATGGGTTCTCATCGGCCACACCTTTGCCTTTGTCATTTACAGAAGCCTTTTTGATGGCCTCTATAGCATCAGCAACAGCAGTGAGAATGTCAGCGACCTGATCTTCAACATTATATTTATGTATGTCAAGGGTGGCTTGAACTTTCTTCTGGGCGATCATGCTGATCTTTGAAGAACAAGATAACATGCGACTCATAATACCTTCTCTGAAATTTGCTAAGTTGGCTTTGGTGACCAGGTCCTCTAAAGTTGGTGCAGTAGTAGGAAGGGATGCAGAGATGGTTGACTTGACGAGCTTAGAGAGAGACGCCATTTTCTCCGAGGATAGAGATGGTGATTGTTTGGCGACCAACTCTAAGCGTAGCTGCTGAACCTCTATCTGTATCTGCTCTAAACTAGACTTGGATTGTTTTTCCAAGTGTTGAAGCTTTGATGTTGATGCAGAGACAGTGTTTCTTAGATTGACCACCCTTGCGTTGGAATCAGATATGAAGACTGCAATTCTGGTTTGGCTCTGGAGCTCAGCAAGTTGTGCTTTTAGCGATGCGATAACTGATGAGGAGGTGGTGATCTGCTCCCTTAGTTGGTTTTCCAACTCTTGAATCTTGTTAGAGGAATCAGAGAGTTGGGTCTTCAGAAAGAAACCTCTGCCTTGAGATTATTATTTTCAGAGATAAGGGCAGAGGTCTCTGAACCGTCAATGCTTGGAAGTTTATGCTCATTCAAGGAGCCTCTGATTTCTTCACAAAAACTTGTGAACTCTGATTTAGTGAGGAGATCAGAGAGGTGTAACTTGGCAACAACACATGTCACCAATTTTTCCTCGAGTGATGAGGAACCTTCATTTAGAGATTGCTTTATGTTATCTCTGGAAGGGCTTCTACTCTGTCCTTGATGCTGTTTTTGAGCATCTTCGAGCGTTCTGTCCATTTCCATATCCTCCTCCTCAGATTCAGAGGAATGGAAATGGATGTGGGAGTTGACCTTGTGATCTAGACAGGTCAATGTTGATCTAAACTCTCTTAGTGATTTGATAAATACCCTCCTCTATACTAAGTGAAAATTACGTTTATTAATATGTATTAGTGTTTCATCATCAGCGATCAGACTGAATCTGTTCAGTTATCACTGATGATCTTTCCTGTAAACATTCATATGTATTAGTGTTTCACCATCAACGCTTATATACTGAGTATGTTCAGTGTCGCTGATAGTTTCTGATGTAAACAGTTAAACGTAATCTCTGAAGACAAGTTTCGCGTCAACAGATGTTAATAGCTGAATCGAAGATGAAGCTGCTGAACAAAGACAAGTCTTGTTAAGTCTGATTTTATAGTAATCATTGTATTTATAGGTTTGGTCAAATACTGTGTCTAATGTCGTATACTATGTTGTATTGACCAAGGGTATTTATGTCCCTTTGGTCTTTGTTCCTTGTAAGAACCTTCACGCATATTCAATATACATCTTACTTTGCACCTTATTGCTCTCTCTCTCTACTTTCTCTCTCTAGAGATTCAGTGATCTTGGTCTCACAATTGATATCAGAGCCATCTGAATCTTGAGAGGATTGTGAGATTGTTTTTTCGTTCCTGAATTTGTTGAATTAATCGAAAATTTGATCGATTTTCTTGAATTTTTCAAGAAAATCTCGTTTTCTTGATTTTTCATCAAATTCGGATGTGTTTGTTATCGAATTTGTTTGCTATTAGATTCATTAGACACGTTTTTTGGTTATTGATCATATTTGATTCATACAATTTTGCAAGAAAAATAGTTTTAGATTGTCGATTTTGAGATTTAAAGAGTTTCTGGAAAATCTGTTTTCACGTACTGTTCCATTTACGAATTTGAGATTTCGTGTTTTTTAATCGAATTTGTTAGTTGAAAGTTGTAAGAAAGTTGTTTTCGATCATCAGTGTGTGAAACTCTTGCTTTAATTTCTTGGTTTTAATCGTTCTTGCGAATTTTTCTTGATTTTCTTCGTTTTGCGCAAGTTCATATAGGTTTGCGCAAGTTCATACTACTTTGCGCAAGTTCATATTGTTGTTCTAATCCTTGTGTTAGTGTATTTCAGGTTTTCTCATTGAGCTATTCACGCAAAGCTATTTTGCGTATTTCAAAGTTCAAGTTTAGTTTGCGCATTCTACAGCTCACGCAAAGCTCACTTTGCGCCTTCCTCTTGTCACGAGAAGTCCAGTTTTCGTTATCAGCGACTTATGCAAAGCTCAGTTTGCGTATCACTAGGCTTACACAAAGATAAGTTTGCGTATCACTTGACTTACGCAAAGGTCAGTTTGCGTTACAAGTTCAGCACGCAAAGCTTAGTTTGCGTAACCTTCTACTCACGCAAAGTTCTGTTTGCATATCACTTGGCCTACGCAAAATCCAGTTTGCGTTTCCCGTTACTTACGAAAAGTTGGTTTGCGTCTCCTTCAGGTCACGAGAACTTAAGTTTGCGTCTCTTTCACATAATGCAAAGCAACTTTGCGCCACAGCCTGCTCACGCAAAGCTTACAACTGCTTGCGAAAAGCTCAGTTTGCGCTTTCTCCCTCTCACGCAAACATCAACTTTGCGCCAGTCTCAGACTTAGAATTTTTTCTGGGTTATCTGAAACATGGATTCTGACAAATTTGCTTATCAAGCTCAGTTCTACAAAAGTGATCTTATGATGTCTCTAGGTACAGAAAATCGTCCACCAGTGCTAATTGATGAAAATGAATTTACACAGTGGCAAGATCGGTTCCTGAACTTCATTGAACGTCAAAAGAATGGTAATGACATGTTGATCATTCTATCTGAAGGACCGTTTGAAAAACCCAAATTGGCATCTGGATTATATAAGCCCACTAAAGAATACACTCATGAAGAGTTGTCGGCATATCAAGCTGATCGTGATATTAAAGCAAATCTGATGCTAGACTTGGAAAACTCTATATATAACAGGGATGATTGTTTCAAAACTCATCCTAATCTGATGTGGCAACAGCTTGAGAAGATTATGCTTGGTTCTTCGGTCGCAACTCAACTCAGGCATACGCGCTACATGAATAACTTTGAAGAATTCAAAGCCAAGGATGGGGAGCCACTGAAAACGGTGTTTGAAAGATTTTGTGCCATTATCAATGATCTGAGGAAGATCAAAGTTGAAAAGACCGAGCTTGAGACAAATCCGAATTTCCTCAACACATTGCAACCAAAATGGAATAAATCATGCCATAGACTGAGGAACGATGTCAGAATCTCCACTATGCAAATCCAAGAACTTTATGAAATTCTGATGACTGATGAGAGCTTGGTGCTTGAGAAGAAGGCCAAACTGGATAAGAAGAACAAGAAATCAGTAGACCCGGTTGCACTCCTTACGAGCCAACTGGCTGAACAAGCGTTGTCTGATAACGCTTACAACGGGTCAACTGATAATGATGGTGAGGCTCTGTAGAAAGGTATGATCCTTCTCTCTCAGCATTACCAGAAAAAGTTCCAACCACGGTCATGTTCCAACACTTCTCGCTTCACTTCTGGTTCAATAGTCAAATTTCCCGAGCCAAAGACTGCTGCCTGCTACAAATGTGGAAAGCCGGAGCACATTTCAAAGGAGTGTTGAGCAAAGAAGGTTAGGGACTCAGCTTACTACCGGAAGAAACTGGAACTGGCTGAAAAGAGAGAGAACGGAACTGCTCTTCTTGCCGAAGAAGAATTCTAGCTGGATCATTTCGACGATGAAGCTGCAAACGTAGAGATCGCTCAGATGTGCTTGGTTGGAGATGATCAGTCAAATGATTCTGATACTGATGAAGATGAGGTATATACTGATTTTGATTACAATTTTATTACCTCTCAGATGAATATAATGATAACTGCTTTATCTGATTTACGTTCAAAACTCTTATCTGAAAAGAACTTAAATTCTGAAAAGTCAGATTTGATTGACAAACTGAAAATCTCTTTGAAAGATGAAAAATCTATTTTAGAAAACACAAAAGACATCTTTCAAAAGAAATTGGATGATTTGGAAAATTTAAATAAGATTTATCTTGAATCTTTGACTGACATGACCAAACTAAAAGATGAATTTTCAGATAAAATAAATAAGTTAGAAGAAAAGCTTTATCGAAGAAACCAATCTGAACAAACAATTTTTATGAACAAACCAAGGAGTGAAGAAGCTTTAAAACAAAGGTGGGGACTTGGTTTTGACAATCCTCATTGTTTAAATAAAGTGATAAACGAAGTTCCTACTTTATATAAATACGATTATCTAACTTTTGCACACTATGCTCCTCAGTTCAGATTTCATTGGACTAGTGAAAAGCAAGTGTTAGAACTCGAAAATGAGAAAAGGACAAATAACAAGAAAAAAGAAATTCTTTTTGTTTACACAAGCGAAAATGCAAAATATTTTCATGAAAAATCAAGGAGAGGAAGAAGAGTTTTAAATGATATATCTCCTGTCAAATCTTCAATATCTGATGATTTTATTGATCCTTATGCTTCTAATTCTGATAAGGAAAATATTTCTCCAATGATTTATGATTCTAAGAAATATACTCCTCCATTATTATTAGAGAGCACAATTATCGATCTTGAAGATAAGATAGAAGATCAAAATATTTTAAAGGAAATTGAATATGGTATTATTTTTTCTTTCATGACTTATAGCCTTGAAGAAAATTTATTTTCTCAAAAACAAGATTCAGTTTCTATTTCTAACCTTTCTTCTGATTTTCAAGAATACAAAAAGGAAGTTTCAAATTTGAAATTTTTTTCTCAAAATACTTCAAACTCCGAGGGGAATTCAGATTTATTAGTTGATCAGATTGGTTGCTTAGGTAAAATTATTTCTTCTAATTTAAATATTTCGTCTAAAATTCTTGATGATTCTTTTACGCTCAATGATCAATATTATAAACCTAAGCGTAAAATAAGACGGTCAAAGAAGTCGAAGAAACAAGATAAAGTTATTTCTGACAATTCTAATTCTTCTGATTCAATTTTACAGATAGGACTTTGAGAGCTCGATCAAAGAAGCAGGTCTGGAGAGCGAAGTGGACATCTACTGATTCTATGATTGATGAGGATAAATGTGTAGGCAAAATTTATAAAAGTGATTCATTTACTACCTGTAATAAAATTTCAAAATATTCTATAAAGCAAATGATTCGAATTTCAAAACATGTCTCATGTTCTTCCTCGGATTCTAGTTCGGATGATTATGCTTTCTATTCTTCTGATGATTCTGTTCATTCTTGTGATTATTTTCCTCGTGCTTATAATGTCAAATCTTATAATTATTTCCCTATACGAACTGCAACTAACAAACACGGGCCCAAATTCAAGTGGGTACCCAAGTCTAAATCTGATTCTAAGTTGCAGGCACCTCACGTTAAGGGGGAGTAAGAGAAAGAATGGCTTTTGAACACAACAGTTCAAAACCCGGTCTTAAATGTCAAGACTTTGGCTTTTGAGTAATTCAGCTCAGAACCCGTGCTTCAAAAGAATATGACTTCTAGACATATCAGTCTAGGACTCGTTATTCAATGCATTAAGCTTCTGACTAATGAGAAACTGTGAGTACATCTACTTAATTTACGCTGCATTTATATGTGATAATGATGTTGTTCCAGTTTTCTCAATTTGTTTTAAAAGAATCTGGGCATTTCATTTCATCTCCTGAATTTGTTCAACCCAATTTTTTTTACAAATGAGTCACAATTTTTTTTTACATTGTGTTAAAGATGATATTATTGAATTATATTTTGTTTCAACTGAATATAAACTTTCCGATCAAATATTTCTATTTTTAAAAATTTCGGCATGTTGTTTTAAAAGTTTAAACCTTTACAAATTTTATTCTATAAAGTAAAAGTTTTACAATTTTCTTTCTTTTGAATAAAATGTGTGTCTAGGATAAATTTTCAGGTTGATTTGTTTATATTGAAGTTTTTATATGTTCAAATTTCAATTCTAACAAAAGTCGAAAAGTCAACAACATGTTTGTAGCTTTTGATATTGCTTTAAAGTTGTGTGATTCGGAATATTTATAGTTTACAATGCTTAGAAAACCTAAAAAGTCGGAATTTTGGATCGTAATGAAAATATGGGCTAAGCAATAAGACGTAAAACCTTGTGTTTGAGATGATTATTAAATTCTTATAAATCAGAAATCTCTAAGTTTAAAAGTTTGTACCTGTGACCTTTCTGGTTTAGGAAAGTAAGTTCTGTGGGATGCTTGTCATCTGGTCCCCTAAGGTCATTTGATTTGTGAATGATCGAACCCAAATCTTTCAATAGAACCAGATCGAAAGTCATGTTCTACTGGTATGAATGGGTTTAGGATATGTCGATGTAGCCTTTCTGATCTGGGAAAGTAAGTTCCAAGGGGTGCTTGACACCTACTCCCCTAAGGCCAACTGGTCTGGGAGTGGCTGACCCAAATCATGCAATAGGGTCAGATAGAAAGTTACGTTTACGACATGTTTTTTACTTAATAAACTTTTTGATTAAAAAAATGCCAAATGTGCACAAGCTTAAAAGATGCCAAAGAGCACACTCATGTAAAGATGCCACAGTGCACAATGCTAAAAAGATGCCAATGAGCACACATCTCATGATACTTGGTTATATATTTCTAAGTTGCAATAAACCTGTAAATTTGTGAAAGTATGAATTTTTGATGGATTAGTGTGATTATTTGCAAAGTTCTCTATTATATTTTTAGAATTGCATTTTCTTGAAGCTAATCGAAGTTCACATGCTAGCACACTGAATAGATTGATGAAAGTTTTTGAAACTGAACATGTCTTAACTTGATATGCAATAAAACTTATTTCTGTATCCAAATACATACATTTGATTTCATCTGATGGATTTTATTGTGATATTTTACTATGTAGAATTTTATTTGTTTCTGTTTAAATTTTTATATATTTAGTCGTTTCAAAATACATATTCAGTATATTTTTCTTTCTACATTGATGTTTACATTCATTGTGTTCTCATATCCTTTTAAATGGGTTTGAGCATTATTCAAGGGGGAGTGAAAAAGGAGAATTTTTCTTAATGATCATATCTGTTTTTGAGGGGGAGTATCTGATTTTCTTTATATGAATGCTAACTTGAATTGTCATATCTAGTGCATTTGTGTAGGGGGAGTCAAAGAGCTTAAAAAGGTAAAATTTTCTAAGTTTAGGTCAGCTTTGCGCCATCAGTTGGTCGCGCAAACCTTGCTTTATGCCACCTTCGCTTCGCGCAAACCTCACTTTGCGCCACCATGGTGTAACGCAAACCTCACTTTGCGTCACCTTGGTGTAACGCAAACCTCACTTTGCGCCACCTTGGTGTAACGCAAACCTCACTTTGCGCAACCTTGGTGTAACTCAAATCTCACTTTGCGCCACCTTCTTGTCGCACAAACCTTCCCTATTTTCTTCGTTTCTTTGATTTTGCAGATCTTAAGCTGTCTCGTCTCCAACATTTGCATGACCAAGTTGATCCAGATCATCAAGGTCATGAGGGGGAGAATTAAGTGAAGTTAAAGGAGATGATTAAGAGACAAAGACCTCAAAAGTTTATTTGCTGATCAAGATTCACTCAAAGATTCTATTCTCTCAGCCATTTTTATTCTTTTGTTGTACCTGCTCTGACCACCACAGTTCATTCAAGATCTTTCAAAAGAGGTGTGTCGTTTAGAGCACAAGCTACTGGTCCAGACTTGTCAAAGGAAGCAAAGACAAATCAAACTGAAAGATGCTGAGAAGAATTTTTCTTTTAAAAGTCAGATTGCTTCATAAATTCGCTTTTATGGTCCATGCTGTTTTAGAAGATGATTTTTGAAGACCAAAGCGCCAATGATTACTAAGGGGGAGATTGTTAAGTCTGATTTTATAATAATCATTGTATTTATAGGCTTAGTCAAATACTGTGTCTAATGTCGTATACAGTGTTGTATTGACCAAGGGTATTTAAGTTCCTTTGGTCTTTGTTCCTTGTAAGAACCTTCACGCATATTCAATATACATCTTACTTTGCGCCTTATTGCTCTCTCTCTCTACTTTCTCTCTCTGGAGATTCAGTGATCTTGGACTCACAAGTCTATTAGTGACCTGCTGCGGATATCAGTGAAGCAAAGACGACTTTACTCATACGCGAAGAAAGTTGAGGAAAATCTTATGCGATAGCTGAACTTCTTTGTATCTCTGAAGGAAGAGATATTCAGCGATCGATGATCACTTAGCTTATGCCTCAAGTATCTTTTGTCTTTCCCTTGCACAACCAGTACGACGTGCCAGAACGGACATACCTCTGCCACAATTCTTACAACAACTCTGTCAAACTACACTATTCATGATACGGCCGAAAGCATGTCTACCAAAGTCAGACCCTCTCTGCCAATCAATGAAGGACATGTGTAAAGTGCCCTGCCATGCATTTAATGCATAGAAAGATCACCTCTCCATCTGAAGTGTGCGCCTCTAGCCTTCATCTTTCTAAAATTATAGAAACCTTTGTTTTCTATACTCTCTAAACTCCCATTCTCTATATTCTTGTGCAACCATCTTAGTGTTTTCTTAAGTTTATTTAGATTGAGTTTACTTAATCTTATTTCGCAACAGACTTGTAAATCGTGTTCTATTTATTAATAAACAATTTATTAAACTTTAAATTTCATTTTTGTATTCAACCCCCCCCCCCCTTTCTACAAACTTGTAAAGCAGCTACGGGACCAACAAGTGGTATCAGAGCAGACTGTTTAGTCTAATAAACAAGATCTTTCTTTATTCTCTTCTTTGCTATTCTAAAATGGCACTTAACACAAACACAAACTACTATGATAATGGTTCACTCTCTAAACCTCCTCGATTTAGCAGACATAACTTTGCTCTTTGGAAGAATCGAATGATGCTATTTCTAGAAGGTGTAGACCCTACTATACTTGATTATGTAGCTAATGGACCCTATGAACCTTTCACAATCATAGTTGTCGTTCCCACTACTACCACCACTCCTGTTGTCCCTGAGCGTTTTTCTTTTAAGGAAATAAGATAGTGAAGTGATGAAGACAAAAAGAAAGTTGGTCTGGATGCAATGGCAAAAACCATTATCTCTATGGCTTTGCCTGATGAAGCTTTCCATTCCATCATGCATCTTAAAACTTCAAAGGAAATGTGGGACACCATATGTGTTCAATATGAAGGCACCACTGAAGTCCAAGAAACTCGAAAGATTAACTTGGTACGTCAGTATGAAAGTTTCATCTCTAGTAAGAACGAATCTCTCTCCGATGTTCACCAGAGGTTTAACTTCTTAATCATTGATCTAAGAACTGTTGGCAGGACCTATTCTAATTCTGAGGTCTTGACTAAATTCTTAGAATGTCTACCTGAAAGCTGGGACAGTTATTCAATGTGTCTCAAGCTGACAAAAGACTTAAATTCTCTCTCTCTTAGCACCTTGTATGGAATATTGCTCAACTATGAGCAATCAAATCTCCTGAAGAAGAATCTTGTAAAAGATTATAAAGACTCCAAAAGCACTCCTGTTGCTTTAGTTTCTTCAGAGATAATTCCATCTCAGCGATCTACTCTTATTATCACTGAGTTAGATTCTGAATTTGAGGAACTATCAGACACTGATCTTTCAGAGTTTGATGAGTCCTTAGCACTCTTGACAAACTCTTTTAAGAGATTTTCAAGAAAGAGCGATTTCCGAAGAAATAAGCCTCTATCTCTCACTGACAAGCCAAAATCTACCCATGTTGATAACTGCGAAAAGATTGGACACTTTGAAAAGATTGGACACTTTGCAAGTGAGTGCAGGTCGAAGAAAGTCTTCAAACCTTCTACCTCAAGAAGATCCAGCGATGACAAATACCTTAAACTGAAAGAAAATTATCAAAAGTTGAAAAACTATAAGCGAAAAGGTAAAGGTCTCATCGCTGAAGAGCATGACTGGGCTGAATCAGAAGAATCAAGTTCTGATGAAGAAGAAGTCGGTAATCTCTGTCTAATGGCCGAGATTAAAGAAGAAGTGGAAGAATCTCCAGAAACTTCCATGAGCTATATATCATCTCAGGTATCAATCTCCACTAATCCCTCTCTATCTGAAGCAGATAGAAGTCGCATTGTTGATGTGCTGACGATTGATCTATACAATTCTCTAAACGGAAAAACTATAGCTGAGAACAAAAACATTGATTTAACTGAACTGCTAGAGAAATGTCATGAAAAGATCAGAGAACTGACTCTCTTAGAGGAAAGTTTGAAAGATCAAGTCATTGTTAATGAAATCATCAACATAGAACGCGAACAAGCCATCGCTGCTCTAAAAGCAGAGAAGGCTACTATTGAAGGATGGTGTAAATCCTCAACAAAGATCACTGAGATTAAAAGTGCTCAGATCCCTGCCATTGATAGAACTGGTATTGGTTTTTGGAAACCACAGGATGAACCTAAAGAGGATAGTTCCATGCTTAAGTTTGGAACGTTTGTATCTTCTATCCCTGACACTTCTTATGCTCAGTGCTCTTCTTCATCTCCTTCTAATCCCCTCCCTGAGAAAATATCTAAAGGCTCTAAACCTGAAAACAAAGTAAAATCCATTTTCCATCCTCAGAAGGCATCCAAGAAAGCAAAGCTGAAAGTTCCTTCTTATCCTTCAGTAAATCAATCTTCTAACTCTGTGATAGAAATCTTTGATCTCTGTCCTCCAAAGCTGAAGATTGATCTTAAGCCTAAGAGATCTGAAGAAATGAAAATTCCTCCCAGATCTCATGCTAAAGGCATTCTTGGAGCTGGCCATGCTCATCTTAAATTTTCAAAACCTACTACTCATGGTCCTAAAACCACATTAAAATTAGAAAATGCTATCACTGTGGATTTACTGACCATATTGCTAGCAAATGTCCAACTACCACTAAAGCTGATAAAACAGATAAAGTGAAGATGAATGCCTCCAAGGCTGAGAAGGTCACTAAAGCTGAAAAATCGACCAAAGTGAAGAATACCACTAAGGTTAAGAAATTAACCAAGGTGAAGGTTACCACTGAAGCTGAATCTTCATCTGCTGTGAAGATTATTGAACCTTACATCTCCACTAACCCTAAAGGACCCATTGAAAAGTGGGGACCAAACAAAGCATAATCTTCCTTATGTTTGCAGGGATCAAAGGGCATCTGGTATGTTGATAGTGGATGCTCTCGACATATGACAGGACAAAAAGACTTGCTCACTGAATACAAGGAAGAGAAAGGTCCCTCTGTGACCTTTGGTGGAAATGGAAAAGGATATACCCGAGGTTTTGGTGGCCTCAACAATGGGACAACTACCATCAGAAGATTCGCTTACGTAGATGGACTAAAGCACAATCTTTTGAGCATCAGTCAGCTATGTGACAAAGACTATGAAGTTCGCTTTACCAAGAAAGCATGTTCAGTAGTAAATGAGAAAGGGAAACTTGCTCTCAGTGTTTATCGTAAAGAAAATGTCTATGTAATAGATATGGACTCTACTACCACTGAAAATGTATGTTTTCTTTCTAAAGCCTCTTCTAATGTCCACTGGCTATGGCCCAAAAGGGTCTCTCATCTAAACTTCAAAACCCTGAATTCTCTCTCATCTAAGGAACTGGTTTCTGGTCTTCCTCAACACTCATATGCTAAAGAATCTCTCTGCTCAACATGTGAAAAAGGAAAACAGAGAAAAGCTAGTTTCAAGACTAAACAAGTTTACTCAGTGACAAATCCTCTTCAACTCTTGCATATGGATTTATTTGGCCCTGTCAACATACAATCTATAGCTAGAAAGAAATATACACTTGTCATTGTAGATGAATACTCTCGCTACACCTGGGTTATCTTTCATCACTGCAAAAGTGATACTCCAGAAGAACTAATATCTTTTGTTAAAAAGATGGAAGTGCTGAATAATCTTACTGTTCGTTCAATAAGAAGTGATCATGAAACCGAATTCAAAAATAGTTATCTGAACAATTTCTTTGAGAACAAGGGAATTTCTCACAACTTTTCTTCAGTAAGAGCGCCTCAGCAAAACGGAGTCGCTGAAAGAAGAAACAAAACGATCATTGAAGATGCTAGATCAATGCTCAACGATTCTCACCTCCCTACTCAAATTTGGGCTGAAGCTGTGAATACTGCTTGCTTTACTAAAAATAGATCGTTGATAGTAAAGTGATTTGGAAAGACAACTTATGAACTATTTCATGGAAGAAATACCTCTATCAGTTTTCTTCATATATTTAGTTGTCAATGCTTCATTCTAAATAACAGAGATCTACTTGGAAAGTTCCATCCAAAAGCTGATGACGAAATATTTCTCGGATATTCCTCTATCTCCAAAGCCTACAGAGTCTTCAATAAGAGAAGACAAACTGTGGAAGAAACAATTCATGTCACCTTTGATGAAACTCGCTCAGCGAATTCTAAACCAATTGCTGACAATGAAGAGCTAAATGCTTTGATGTTTTCTCATTTCAGAGAAACAGAACCCTTCTTCTCAAACCATCAGCATACAGATCCTCAAGTTGCTGATGATGATCCAAACATCATACCTCCTATCACTGAATCTACCTCATGGGTTTCAGCTGAGCCTCTAAACACACTCCCTACATCAAATCTTCATTCGTCTGAAAACCTCTCTGAAAACCTTGGTCTATCTGACACTCAACAATTAATAGCTGATGAACCTTAGGCTTGTTCGTCAGTGAACATTCCTATTGTTTATCCAACTCCTGAAATGAGCGATCATGCTCCTTCTCAGCGATGGACCAAAGATCACCCCATAGATCAAATTCTTGGTGATCCCGATGCAGGTATTCAGACTCGACGAAGTTAAGAAAGAATACAAGATGAGTATGATGGGCGAACTAACTTACTTTCTTGGTCTTCAGATTAAACAATCTGAAAATGGTACTTTTATCAATAAAGGTAAGTATGTTAGAGATATGCTGAAGAAGTTTGATCTAACTCAAACTTCAGCGATGAAAACTCCTATGGCACCTCCCCTGACACCAAACAAGGATCCATCTGGAAAACCTATAAATGTCACTGCTTATAGAGGAATGATAAGCTCCCTGCTGTATCTTACAGCGAGCCGACCTGACATCATGTACTCAACCTGTTTATGTGCACGTTATCAATCTGAACCCAAGGAATCCCATCTGATTGTTGTCAAGCGAATCTTTAGATATCTGAAAGGAACTCCTAACCTCGGTCTTTGGTACCCTAAAGATTCAGGGTTTAATCTAATTCGATATTCAAATAGTGATTTGGCAGGATGTAAACTAGATAGAAAGAGCACCACTAGTGGATGTTAACTCCTAGGAGGAAAGTTGGTAAGCTGGACAAGCAGGAAGAAAAATTTAGTGTCCACTTCCACAGCTGAAGCTGAATATGTAGCCGCTGGAAGTTGTTGTGCTCAAGTCATATGGATGAGAAATCAACTATTAGACTGTGACCTTCAGCTATCAAAAATTCCAATCTATTGCGACAGCACTAGTGCTATCGCTATAGCAAATAATCCAGTGCTACATTCAAAGACAAAACACATAGAGATCAGATATCATTTTTTTAGAGATCAAGTGATGAATGGTGATTTATTCACCAAAAACTCTTGATGAGACAAGGTTCTACTCTCTCATCAGTGAGCTTGGAATGCTGAATCTTGAAGAATGACTCTTCATCTTTCACGCATTATGTCAGTGATTCTAAGTTCCTCTTTTATCACTTAATCTCTGAATAAATATCTGACTCTTAGGTATGTTCTCTCATTCTCAATCACTGAATATTCATTCAGTAAGACATTTTTCAAAAATCAAAACTTTAATCACTGGTTGTTCTTCAAATGATTAAAAACTTTTTGATAAACAAAATCTATCACTGACTTTTCTCATCGCTGATCCTTTTGAAAAGAAAAACCAATCTCTGAATTTTATCAGAGATTCTTTCAAAAAGGACAAATGAAACGTTTTTTTCTCTCTCCTATGACGTCATTTGAACCGACAATTCACGACATGCCTTTTTCTCTAACACGTTCGTCCGTTGCCCTTCTATCCCATCAACTTCGTAGGACGTATCCATGTCATGATGAGCATTTGTTTTCCCGCCTCACTCATTCTCTTTCTCTCTCTCCTTATATATAAATAATGCCTTTTTCATTCTTATCTCTTTTACGCTTTCTGCAAAACTTCTCAAAGCAAGAAAAACTCTCAAGGCATTCAAGCAAACAAAAACCCAGTCAAGTCGTTGAATCTTCATCTTCTTCAGATCAACAGGTTTTTGTTTCTCATATTCTTAACCTATTCTTAGAATCTGGCATATTTGTTTATCATGGATTTTTCAAGTTTTCTCAAACATTAAAATTATTTCTTTTGATTTTATCTTGTTTAACAACTTTTGGTTTTCTTCATGTTCTTTATTTTTCACAAAGAACACTGTTTTAATATGAAAATAACTTGGTTTTTCTATGTTTCTTTCTAAATACAGAAACTGGTAAAAACTTTATTTATTGTTGGACTCTAAACCTTTCCTTCTATTCTATTCTCCTTTCTTTAATCAGAAATGGCCCAAGCTACGCTCATTGCCTCCAAGAATGTCAAATTCGCTATCACTGAATCTGAGGTCCCAAAGAACAACCATCTCGCAAGGTTGGACTTTGAAGCTGACAAATACCCACACATGGTGGATGCAGCTGCATTTCCGAAGCAATCCTGCTTGGCCTACGCTCTAAACGTGGATCCCAAACCATCCAAGACTCTTCTCCAATAGTTTTGGTTCACCGCTGATGAAACCACCATCACCAACAAGAAGGGTCAAGTGGTTCCCGCTATTTCTTTCTCTACTGAACTCGGATCACGCATGCACACTGCCTATGGCCTCAAGAAGGCACTACGACTCCCTGAGAAGACAACAGCTGGCTTGGATGCCCTCCCTACTCATGCTGAACTCATCCAGTTCTTGGATGACATGGAGTACTGCTGAGACAACAAGCCTTGATCCACCATCCCCAACAAGCGTCTGACAAAGATTCAGAAGGCAAACATGCCTTCTCAACTGAACTACATCTTCTCACACATCATTCAAAGCATGAGTGGGAAGATTGGCTCCCTGGATCAGGCTAGCAAAGTTCAGCTCCAGATGGGTTATTCAGTCATTGCTGGCAAGTACTTCAACTACGCTGGCTCCCTGGATCAGGCTAGAGAAGATGGAGAGGGATCCCAAGATCCCTTATGTACGCTTTATCTGTGTGTACCTAAAGTTTCTATACACTGACAAGTACCCAACTTCTTAATATGGTACTTTTTCAAAGGTTGGTCAGTGTGTGTCCCTATGATTCATGATTTAATCAAGTAAAACAATTAAACAATAAGATTAAGCAAACCTGATATGATTATTCAATCGAATCGAATGGTTACAAGATTTCTCGATCAAGCTCTCTCTCGGTTTCTCTCTAGCGCCGTAGCTCTCACTCTATTCTCTCTCAATTGATACGTGCGACTACTACCAGATTCAACAACCCTAAAACAAAGACCTAAAAACCCTATTTAAACCATAAACCTATTTTAAGGAAAAGGACTAAAAACGAAATTACAAAAACAAACTTTGAATATTTATTACAAAGGACCTAGACTATTTGTTGAGAGTCGAAAGTGATTATCTTTGAATATTTATTACAAACTTTGAATATTTATTACAGAAAGTGATTATCTTGAATCCAATAAATTTGTACTCTAACAATCTCCCCCTTTGGATCAAGATTATTACTAAAAAGATTTAGCAATTCAATCTTCTCTTTTAATCTCAGAAGATGCAATCTCCCTCTTTGTCTTTAGAAAGTAGCAATCTCCCCAAACGATGAAAAAAAAAACTCTTGGAAAGAAATTATCTCCAGTTACAGCTCGAAATGCTTTAGCAAATCATCTTCAAAGAAAATTTCTTCAGTTCATTATATCTTCAGAATACTTTGACTTTGAAAACGTCAATCTTGGACATTTCTTTAACCAAGTGATCTCCTCCATTTCTTGGTTAACGCTTCTCCCCCTTTTTGATGAAAAGAGGAACGATTTCATCAAAACTCTTCTTCAAGAAATGTCTTCCACCACTGATCACTGATCTTGCATACAGAACCTCCGATTATCCGTCAATTCATAAAGATGTGCATCCAGATCTTTGCAAATCCAGACAAAATAGAAATGTAACACCTGAATCAACAAATGAACAAGTTAATATTGCCTGTCAGTAACACGAAGTGACTGTGTGTAACGAATACACATTATAAAGAAGCTTTTATTATGTTCACTCCCCCAGGGCTTCCATTCAAAGAACGTTATGACAAAGAAACAAATTTTTTGTGTGTTTCGTGCAAGTGATAGAAAGAATTAAGCACACGATGATTGCTTATGAGGCTTAAAATGTGTAAACCACTGAGACAACAGTTAGTTAAACACAAACTCAATGTGCATTAGTGAAGTGTGAAGGTGGGGCAAATTTCCTTCTTTTCAATATCCAGATTTTCCAAATGAAAATCAGAAAGCATATGTGCTGCGTCCCCTTTGAAAAATGAAACATTTTCTTGTTAAGAAGAAAATGAGTGGTTGGTGGGGTTTTTGTCAAGAGTTGGCATGGGCTAGTTGCCTTTTTCAATAATGTTCACCAAAGAGTTGTGAAACATTAGAAATATGGTTGCCCGACTCAGAAAATGTTTGGTGCAGAGTTCTGATATTCTTTTAACTATGTTCTCACACCCTCTTTCTTTTAAGCATTCAGCTCACATCTAACCAAACTCTCTTTTACATTTTCTCTCATCACACATCCCACACTCAATTCTTTAGACTCCTCACACGTAGTCACTAAGGATTAACTTCTGGGGTAGAAATCACTGGTTAGTGTGATTCAATAAAAGTTTCTTTTAAGTCCTAGCATACTGATCCCATGTTATCCTATAAAACATATGTCGCTCAGATGATTTAACTTGATCAGTTAAAGCTTAATGTTGAAGCAGAAAACATTCAAAATCACACTTCTAATTCAAGAAATCTGTTTGAGAATCGGGAAGTGGTTTGAACATTTAAGAACATGTGTTGGGAACTGAAGATGTGTCTAAGTGATTAATACTGCCAGGATTTCATGATTACTACTGCTGAGATAAATTAATACTGCTGAGCATAGTTAGTGCTGCTGGTGAAGATTAATATTGCTCAGAGTGTTAATGCTGCTGTGACTTAATATTGCTTATTTGATAGTCAAGATATGCGCATATCAAGGCTTGAAGATAATCATGGAAGGTTGAAGATAACTATGGAATAATATACTGAAGATCTTTTAAGTTTTGTAATTATCTTTTATTTTCAGTATATGTATAGATGTATTCAGAATAGTTTTGATAGACGGGATTTCTAAGTTTTTATTTTAGAGAGAGAATTAACCTGAAGGTTTACAATCCTAATTCTAGAGAAGTAGAATTCGTCTTGGTGATCATGTTCATCAAGATTGAGGTTTTGTTTGAAAGCTTGTAACTTTAATCATTCAATAAAGTTTACAAGTTGTGATTCATATTTTACTGTTACATTGGTAGTTTGATTATTAAAGTGTTTTTCCGCAACTTCTTTAATATTGTTTCTGAGTTTTATTATTCTTGTTAAGAATCAGATCCTGACAAGTGGTATCAGAGCATAGTATTCTCAGAAACCTTCATTCATCATGGACAACACAGTTGAATCAAACAATACTCTTGTTTCAAAGGTTCCCATGCTTAAACCGAATTAGTTTGACATGTGGAAACTTAGGATCAAGCAGTACATCCTCCTTACAGACTTTTCTATGTGGGGCATTGTTGAGAATGGTCCCTCTGCTAAAGGAAAAATTGGACAAGATGGAAGAAGACCACCTCCAAAAACTGATGCTGAGAAGAAAGTGAGACAATTGGAGATGAAAGCCTTAAGCACCCTGCTTTTGGCCATTTCTAATGAGTATCAACATCAGTTTCACCACTGCACTTATGCTTAGATTCTATGGAATGCTTTAGAGAAGAGATTTGCTGGCACCAAGAGCACTAAGAGGAATCAAAGGGATATTCTCAAGCAGCAATATGAGAATTTTACATCTTCAAAGAATGAGTCTATGACTCAAACTTTTGACAGATTCAATAAGTTAATTGATGAGTTGGCTACTGTTGGAGTTCAGATGGAACAAGATGATGTCAACCGAAAGTTCCTCAGATCTCTTGGAGATGAGTGGACCATGTACACTGTCTCATTCAGACAGAATGACATGTTGGAAGAAAAGGAACTAGATGATCTGTACAATGATCTGAGAGTGTTTGAATCTGAAGTGGAAGCAAAGAAGAAGCCTACTGGATATGTTCATAATGCTGCACTCCTATCAGCATCAACTGATTCTACTGCTAACCCTGAATCAGTTAATGCTGCCAGTGAAGTAAATCAAGAAAAAGGCAATGAATCTGTTTTTGAAGCCTTTCTTTCAAGCCATGGAAACTCTTCTTTAATCAATGATGACTTGGAACAGCTTCATCCTGATGATCTTGAACAGATGGATATTAAATGGCAGATGGCCATGCTTTCTATGAGGGTGAAGAAGTTCATCAAGAGGACTGGGAAAAACAACTTCTCTCAAAGAAGAGAAGATGGAGCAGGCTTTGATAAGTCGAAGGTGGAGTGCTACAAGTGTCACATGAAGGGACACTTTGCCAGGGAATGCAAAAATGGAATGTCTCAAAACAACCACCAACAAGCTCAGACTGGAAGCTTCAACCAGAACAGAAACTCTGCTCAAGCTCTTGTTTCTCAACAAGAATGGGGTTTGACTGGAGTGATCAAGCAGAAGATGCCATTCAAAATCAAGCAATCATGGAAGAGGTATATAATCTCCCAACTGAGGTACTTTTTAATCTCTGTTCTCAAACTTGCATAGACATTGTGAAAAGGTACAGGGTTCACAACCAGAGTATGAGTGATGACCTTAAGAGATTAGAAAAGGATAGAAAAGACTATGTGAAAATTGTTGAAAGATTTGAGGAACAAATTAAAGGTTTCCAAACCAATGAACTTCAACACACATATGATACAAATTACTGGAAGTGGGAGAAAAATGATCTAGAAATCCAACTGACAAAGTCTAAAGAGGAGAATGAAAAGTTGAGAGGAGAGCTAGCCAAGGTTAAGCTGGATGTGGAAAAGTTTTCATATGCTTCTAAAGCCATAGATTCTATGCTAAAGGTACAAATCCATGATAAGCTTAAACCAGGAATTGGGTACAATACCACACCACCCCCATACAATAACAACTACATCCCTCCTAAATCAGACTTGCTGGAGACTAAGGATAGGAAGGACTTGCATGAGGGAGCCACTAAGGTAGATCCTTTAGATGAAGTAGTGGTTAAGGACAAGACTGAGAAAGAAGCTGGTAAGAGTAAGGATAACACTGTGAGTGGTGAGATTCCCTTAGAAAATAACATCCTTACCAATGAGGGTGGTGGAAGGGATTGGGTCAAATCTGAGGGTGTTGAGAAGACTGAGGGAAAGTCTAAAAAGGTCCATTACAAGCAGACCACAGTTGTGAATTCTGTTCCTTGCAAACAGTGTGCAGGTAATTAATATGAGCCCCTAAAACATGATAAAAGGAGGGGAAATCAAAGAAATTGGAATAATCGGTGGGCTCAGAAACAAGGAGTTGATCTGAGTAGAATCAT
Organism: Arctium minus; assembly: GCA_954870635.1. Taxonomy (NCBI): domain Eukaryota; kingdom Viridiplantae; phylum Streptophyta; class Magnoliopsida; order Asterales; family Asteraceae; genus Arctium; species Arctium minus. The sequence continues at coordinate 75,767,272 of OX941080.1, read as the reverse complement.
CAGACCAAAACCTTGTTTCATATGTGGCAAATTGAACCATCTTGCCAAGCACTGTTATTTTAATCCTATGAACCAAAGGATAAATTTTCAAAGATCTGTGCAAAAACCCTTTGGTTATAGGAAGAATGAAAGGAACCATGTGGCTAAGAAACCAGTGAAATCTAAAAGCCACATGAAGAAAAAGACTGTAAAAGAGAGTGTCAAGATGTGGGTTCCCAAAAGCACTAAAACTGTTAGTACTGCTACCACAAATAGTGCTGCTGACAAAGATAGTGCTGCAAGAAGCAATACTACTGCTATCAATGTTAGTGCTGCTGAGAGTTTTAGTACTTCTAAAACTAACATTGTTAGTACTTCTTTAAATGTTAATATTGCTAACCTTGTTAGTGCTTCTAACAAAGTTAGTACTGCTAAACCTGTTAGTGTTGCTAGCTCTGTTAGTACTTCTAAAATTAGTACTACTTCTAGTGTTTGTGCTTCTAGAACAATCATCTTGACAAAGTACTCCAGTATAGAGTTTTCTGAATTTAAAAATCTCATCAAAAAGGAGTGCAAGTACTTTGATGAGAAAGGGAGGCCCAAGATCACTTTGGCTTGGGTTCCCAGTCAATACTAATTGATTTATCTTATGTGTAGGGCAACCAGCAGCTCAAGGGAAAGAGCATTTGGCATGTTGATAGTGTTTGCTCTAGGCACATGACAGGGAACATGGCTTGCCTCAAGAACTTCAAGAAAATTGATGGAGGGCATGTTGCCTTTGGTAATACTCCAGATGGAGTAGTGATGATCATGCAGGATCAGGAAGTAGAGGATCAGGGGATGAACAAGTACAAGATATTATTCCTCAGTCTGTGATCATTCCTATACCTACAATGACCCCTGTTGAAATCTGTGAAAGGGAGAGTGTTACTGAACCAATTCAGAGTGAAGAAGAAAGAAGAGATGATGAGAATTTAGAGCATGAAGAGTCAGAAGCAGCTGATGAGATTCCCTCAGCTAACTTAAATGATTCCAATTTAGATGTGGGAATGAATGAAGAACCTAGTCTTCAGACAAGAACTCAGAAAAATCATCCTCCTGAGATGGTAATAGGAGACATCACTTCTCCTATGATGACTAGGAATCAAAGCAGACTCCAAGATTTGCAGGATCAGCAATATACAGTACTCTCTTGCTTTCTATCCCAGATTGAGCCTAAGAAGGCTTATGACGCAATGAAAGATTCAAGTTGGATAGAATCCATGCAAGAAGAGTTGCTACAGTTCAAATTGCAAGATGTTTGGGACTTGGTGGACCTTCCTAAAGGTCATAGAGAAATTGGCACCAAGTGGATTTTCAGAAATAAAAAGGATGAGAGAGGAATATTAATCAGGAACAAAGCAAGGCTAGTGGCACAAGGGTACACTCAGGAAGAAGGCATAGACTATGAGGAAGTGTTTGCTCCAGTTGCACGGGTAGACGCAATTAGGCTGTTTCTAGCCTATGCCTCATTTATGAAGTTCAAGGTATACCAGATGGATGTGAACAGTGCCTTCTGTATGGAACAATTGATGAGGAAGTATATGTCTGTCATCCCCCTGGATTTCAGAATCTATCATATCCTGATAGAGTATACAAACTGAAGAAAGCTCTCTATGGTCTACATCAAGCCCCAAGAGAATGGTATGATACTCTGTCTACCTATCTCTTGGAAAATGGGTTTGAAAGAGGAATAATTGACAAAACCCTTTTCATTAGAAGAAGTAAGAAGGACATCCTACTTGTTCAGATCTATGTGGATGACATCATCTTCGGATCCACAAAAGATCAGATGTGTAGAGACTTTGAAGAGTTGATGCACAAAAGCTTCAAAATAAGTTCAATGGGTGAACTTACTTTCTTCCTTGGGCTTCAAGTGAAACAACAGAAAGATGGGATTTTCATAAGTCAATCAAAGTATGTGAAAGACATCCTAGATAAGTATGGTCTATCAGACTCAAAGCCAGCAAGCACACCAATGGAAACACACAAACAAATCACAGCTAATCTTGAGGGGGAGGATGTTGATGTCCATCTTTATAGATCAATGATTGGATCCCTCATGTATCTCAAAGCCTCAAGACCAAATATCATGTTTCCAGTGTGTGTGTGTGCCAGATTCCAAGTCAAGCCAAAGCAGTCACATCTTCAAGCTGTTAAGATGATTTTCAGATACTTAAGAGGGCAACCTAGATTAGGTCTTTGGTATCCTTATGAATCTACTTTTAACTTGATTTCATATTCAGACAGTTACTTGGGTGGTGCTAATATGGATAGAAAGTCTACTTCAAGGGGATGTCAACTTTTGGGTGCAAGACTAGTATCTTGGCAGTGTAAGAAGCAAACCACAATGTCCTTATCCACAACAGAAGTTGAGTACATTGCTGCTGCAAGTTGTTGTTCACAGGTTCTATGGATTCAGAATCAAATGCTGGACTATGGGGTAACCTTTCTTCACACTCCAATCTTCATTGACAATAGCAGTGCTATCAGCATTGTTAACAATCCAATCAAGCACTCCAAAACAAAGCACATTGAAATCAAGTATCACTTTATTAGAGACTGCAATGAAAAGAAGCTTATTCAAGTTGCTAAAGTTCATACTGATAACCAGTTTGCCGATCTATTCACTAAAGCTTTTGATGTGGGTCGATTCACTTTCTTGGTCACAAGTGTGGGCATGATCAACTCTGAATGAGCTCATGTTTAAAAAGTGTTTGAATACCTGTTATTTGTTTATTTTGTTTGGTGTTACTAATCATCTTTCTCAGGAAGTTTATTGCCCTGCTCAGACTAACACAAGCTTCAACAGTGTAAGTATAGTTAATGCTGCCAGTGCAATTTTAATGCTGCTAGTGCAAAGTTACTACTGCAGATTCACTATTACTACTGCCAGTCTGAGTGACTAATTCAGGTATGTGTTAATACTGCTAGTAGTTAATACTGCTAGTCGTTAATACTGCTAGTCGTTAATACTGCTAGTTAGTTAATACTGCTAGTAGTTAATACTGCTAGTCGTTAATACTGCTAGTCGTTAATACTGCTAGTTAGTTAATATTGCTAGTTCGTTAATACTGCTAGTTAGTTACTACTGCTCTCAGTTAATACTGCGAGTGGTTAGTACTGCTTTAACGGAAAATAGGGTTAATACTGCTTCTTTCCCGAATCATATAAATACCCTCTTTGCCCGCCTAAAAGCTCACAACGACTCTTTGAATACTGTTCATCTTCTCTCTCACTCTTTTCTGTCAAACAACAAGTGTGTTTCAGTCCAGTATCCTCAAGAACGATGGCATCCATGGAGTTTATTGATGAACAAAACGAGATCGCAATGATTCAAAAGCCGAAGTAGGCTGATGGATTCCATCAAATAGTCGATTTTCTCAAGACCAGTCATATAGCATATGCTCTTACTGTGTCACCACCAATCTTCATCGAGCACCAGAAGCATTTTTGGGCCAATGCCACCGCGGTTACTGAAAACGGTGTGCAGTTTATCAAGACAAGGGTGTGTGACAAACCCTTGATAGTCACTGAAGAGGTCATTCGCATTAGTCTACGTCTGGATGATGCCTCAGGTATTACCTCTATCCCTAATGAAGAGCTGTTTTCCCATCTCACAAGAATGGGGTATGAAGGCCAACAGGGTGTTTTCAAATTTTACAAAGCTAATTTTTCTCCCCAATGGCGGTTCTTTGTTCATACCCTTATGCACTGTATTTCTAGAAAACTACTGGATGGAGTCAGTTCAGCAGTACCATTGCTTATGCTTTGGTCTGCTTGTCTACTGCCAGAAAGTATAATTTCTCAAAAATGATTTTCAATGACCTTGTGTCAAACTTGGGAAATAAAAAGAGTTTCTATATGTACCCAAGATTTGTCCAGGCAGTTATAACCTCTGAATTGACGGATATACCTCAGTTTAATGAGGTATATGTACCTAAAATCCCTAAGGGCAAGGTCTTTTCAAATATGAAAAGATCTGCCAAGGACTCGGAAGGAGTTGACACCTCATTGTTCTCTACAATGATGGTGGTGTCCCACAACCAAGAAGGTATGGCATCAGGGTCAAGGCCCTCACTAGACCATCCCACTTAGAGCCAAACCCAACCTTCAACCACTATATCACTTCCTCAGTCTCTTGTTCATAAGCCAACACCTGTGTTAACCAAAACTTATGCTAAGAGAAAGGTACACAAGGCTCCTTCCCTTGTTGTACCTCCTACAATCCCAGAACCTCAAAGCGCTCTAATGGAGCATTCTCCATTAGAGAATATCTATAGGGAAACCACTGGGGTGTCTCCCAACCCCAAGGAGGTGCTCACTGAGGAGATGTATGAGCATATGGGTGAGAAGGCTGCCACTACTCCTGCTAGCCCAGAGGAGGCCAGTGGTAACATCACTAAGACCTTCCCCATGGCAACTTTGGGTGAGCAATCATCCAAAGGTCCCAGGTGCCAAGAAACCAAGGGGGTGGATGGTGCTTCTCCTAGGCAGAAGACCTTCACTACTAAATGTTCCAATGATCCATCAAAAGGGGTTAACACTCCTGGAGAAGGTGAGGATAGATATGACTACCATGAATTGATTTCTGCCATGTCCAAAATGGCAACTGAACTAGATGCTCAAAAGCAGGTTGTCAATGAACTCAAGAAAGTCATCATCAACCAACAAGAAGAGATCAGCAGCTTAAAGAAGTTGGTTCAGAAGGTGGTTCAAAAGAAGAAGAAGCAAAGGTTTGTGCTCAGAAGAAGGAACCCAGTGGATGATGCTCCCAAAAAGGGGGAGTCAGAAGCTGAGATCAACCTGGAGAGGGAGATACATGGAGTTGAGGGGGAGTTTAATGTACAAAAAGAAACAGGGTTTGTGTTTGAAGAAGCAACAGTAACAGATAGAGCAGCAGAAACAGTTAATGATGCTGAAATCAATTAAGCAGCAGAAATTGTTAAAGAGATATTAACTGATCTCATTAGCAGAAATTTGGAAGAATTTGAGATAGCTGAAGCACTTATCAAGGCTAAACATGATACTCCCAAGGTCACTTCAAAGGCCAAAGGAGTTGTCATCAAAGAAAAGGGTGAGGTTATCAAGAAAGCAAGGGTTGAGAAGGTAGCAGGCAAGGATAAAGGCAAAGCCAAGATAGTGGAATCTGACCAACCACTTAAAAGCAAAAGTTGATTGAGTCAGATGAAGCTTTGGCTAGGAAGATTCAAGCAGAACTTGAACAAGCAGAAACAGTTCAAATGAAGAAAGATAGGGAGATGGCAAAAGCTCTAGCTGTAGAGCTTAATGAAGTATATCAACAGAGCTTGGCAACAGAGATATCACAGAAGAAAGCTGGAACTCTAAAGAAGACTGTGATGATCAAAATGGCTGCTAAGAAGAGGCAACCTTCAAAGACCTACCTTGGCGCTCAAGAGAGAAAGAAGATGATCACTTTCCTCAAAGGTGCTGTGGGAGTCAAAAAGGAGATGTTCTCAAAGATGTCATTTGAACAGATCAAAGGGTTGTATGATGTAGAGATGACTAAGCTTCAAGGGAATGACAAAGCCAGAGTTGAAATGGAAAAGAGGATGAAAGAGAGTAATGACTTTCTAATAGAAAAACCTTTTCCTGATGATCAAGAAACTCCAAAGAAGGAAGCTACTCTAGGTGAAAGTTTAAAAACTTTGAAAAGAACTAAAATGATGGCAAGAAGAAAACTTGTTAAGAAACCTAGAGTGGCTGAGGAAGTAGCTGAACAAAAGGTAGCTGAAGAAGAATGGGCACCTAAGTCTGAAGAAAAGAAAGCTCAATCTCAAGAAGAACTATCAAGTACTTATGATGTAAATATGTACATGGTGGTGATGGAGAAAGTGCCTGAGCCTATAACTGCTGAACCAGTTGGTGTCAAGCCTCCTCAGATTATTCACTGGGATACCATGGAAGTAGATGGTAAAGAATATATCAGGCTGAAAAGGAAGGATGAAAAGTTTGAAGTGTATCCTACTTGGGCCAAGATAGTAAGAGTATGCTCCAGATCTGACTTAGAGGAAATGTTTGAAGTGGGGATGAAACTATATGCTGACAAGCTGAAAGCTCCAGGGATACCAGTTACAAAACTTGTGTTGGAATATCTGTGTATGTTATTCAAGCCAGAGGAAGTTCAGCATGTTATCAGAAATATTTTCAAAATCATCAACAACTGGACTCTGTATGAAAGAAGTGGAGTATATGCACTGACTGTGGATATAAGTCATTTTGAATACTTCTTGGTGGATAGAGTTTACAACCATAGCAGATTAAAGTTGCATGCTATGTTGAAGAAAAAGCTTGGTTGTGCACCAAATTCTGAAATGGCAAGGTACTTGATCCAGAGAATTATCAATCAAAGTTTGGGGCTGAATCCTGATATAGGTGTATGAAAATGGAGTTTTGGGAGCATCTGAAGAACTTGACTTCTCTTCTCTAAAAGTCAAGTTAGGGGGAGATTGTTGGGAACTGAAGATGTGTCTAAGTGATTAATACTGCCAGGCTTTCATGATTACTACTGCTGAGATAAATTAATACTGCTGAGCATAGTTAGTGCTGCTGGTGAAGATTAATATTGCTCAAAGTGTTAACGCTGCTGTGACTTAATACTGCTTATTTGATAGTCAAGATATGCGCATATCAAGGCTTGAAGATAATCATGGAAGGTTGAAGATAACTATGGAATAATATACTGAAGGTCTTTTAAGTTTTGTAATTATCTTTTATTTTCAGTATATGTATAGATGTATTCATAATAGTTTTGATAGACGAGATTTCTAAGTTTTTATTTTAGAGAGAGAATTAACCTGAAGGTTTACAATCCTAATTCTAGAGAAGTAGAATTCGTCTTGGTGAGCCTGTTCATCAAGATTGAGGTTTTGTTTGAAAGCTTGTAAGTTTAATCATTCAATAAAGTTTACAAGTTGTGATTCATATTTTACTGTTACATTGATAGTTTGAATATTAAAGTGTTTTTCCGCAACTTCTTTAATATTGTTTCTGAGTTTTATTATTCTTGTTAAGAATCAGATCCTGACAATATGTTTTCTTATGATTGAAAGTTGTCCTTCTTTCAACCACATATGAGATGAAGATAAAGAATTATACCTTTTTGAGTGCAGTCTTACATCTCACGAAGTCAAGCTTAAAGTCATAAAAATATGATCTTGTAAGCATTTCTCAAGCTGTAAAAGTCTTAAGGTCTAGTCAAAGCAACTTTATTCACGAAAAATAAAATGACATAAAGCAGTAAAACAATTAAAATACGAGTTCTGATCTGAAATAACCAGAAGTCATAGCCATACTCGTTTGACTTGTACACTCCCACTAAAATCATGCATCACTAACAAGTTATCAGTAATCACAATGCATTTAGATAAGCTCCCCCTCAAAATAACATTGACCATCTATGAGGTAAGTCTAACACTCCCCCTGAGATCATGAACAAACTATTAAAAAGCAGATATCTTGCGGAAATAATGATAAAGAAATGATGAAAAGACACAATACGAAACTTTAATAGGTAACCACTGATTAGGTCTTACGATTTAGCATTCCAAGCCTAGAGATAAGAAAATTGAATCTCTTTTCGTCTAAGGGTTTGGTAAACAAACCTGCAAGCTGATAATCAGTTTTTACAAAGTAAAGTTCAATTGTTCCTTTTTCTACATTATCTTTTATAAAGTGATACCTGACATCTATGTGTTTGGTCTTTGTTTGCTGAACAGGATTAGCTGAAATCGCGATAGCGCTCTTCGAATCACAATAGATCGGGATTCTATTGAAATGAAACCTATAGTCTCGCAGTTGTGTTCTCATCCACAAGACCTGAGAATAGTAGCTAGCAACAGCTACATATTCTGCTTCGGTCGTTGATGTGGAGACACATAATTGCTTCTTCGATGCCCAACTGACGAGTTTATCTCCGAGGAATTGTATATGACCCGAGATGCTCTTCCTTTCTAACATGCAACCAGCATGATCTGCGTCTGAATAAGCTGTTAGTTCAAAGCTTGTATCTTTAGGAAACCACAGACCAAGATCTGCAGTCCCCTTCAGATACCTGAAAATCCGCTTAACGGCAGACAAATGGGTTTCTTTAGGATTGGCCTGATATCTAGCACATAAGAATGTGGAAAACATTATATCCGGTCTACTAGAAGTAAGATACATTAAAGAACCTATCATCCCTTTATAAGTTCTAACATCAACAGCCTTTCCCGAAGGATCGGTTCCAATCTTAGTACCAGGTGCCATCGGGGTACCAATCGGTTTACAATTTTCCATTTTGAACTTCTGAAGAATATCAAGAATGTATTTAGATTGATTAATAAAAATCCCCGTTGAAAATTGTTTGACTTGCAATCCGAGAAAGAAGTTCATCTCTCCCATCATACTCATCTGAAAACGTGACACCATGAGGTTTGCAAAATTCTTACAGTACTTAGGATTTGTAGAGCCAAAAATAATATCATCCACATATATTTGAATAAGAATGATATTGCCTTTTTACTTTTTAATAAATAAAGTGGTATCGACCGTACCTTTTGTAAAACCTGACTTGACCAAGAACTGAGATAAGATATCATACCAGGCGCAAGGAGCTTGTTTCAGTCCATAAAGAGCTTTATCCAATATGTAAACGTGATTAGGCTTATATGGATTTACAAACCCTTCTGGTTGTGAGACATAGACTTCCTCCTTGAGTACACCATTCAGAAAAGTTGTCTTCACGTCCATTTGATAGACGGTGAAGTTCTTGTGGGTTGCGTAGGCTAAGAACATCCGAATTGCCTCTATACGTGCCACTGGAGCATAAGTCTCGTCATAGTCTATCCCTTCCTCTTGCCTATATACCTTAGCAACAAGTTGTGCTTTATTTCTGATAACGGTACCATCTTCATCTTTCTTGTTTTTGAACACCCATTTCGTACCAATGATGGTTTTGCCTTTAGGTTTGGGTACGAGTCTCCAGATTTTAAGTGCTTCAAACTGATTCACCTCATCTTGCATCGCAGTAATCCAATCTGAATCGGCAAGGGCCTCAGATACGCGAGTAGGCTCGATATTGCTCAGAAAGGAGTCATGCATACATAGATTTAAAGTAGCAGGCCTAGTTTTCACCGGTTTGGATGGATCTCCAATAACTTGGCTTATCGGGTGCTCTTTGGTCCACTTGTGTTCATGAGGGAGTGGATTAGATGTAGATTGATCATGTTCAGCGTCTAGGAATCCACTATTATCTCCTTTAGATGGTTCAGAATGAATGGGGGTTTCAGTTGAAGTAGTAGTTGCAGAAGTTGCAGTAGGTACAACTTGGTCTATCTGTTGATCAGTCCTTATAGTACATCCTATTGAGTCAGCTACTTCTGTCTCTTCGGTGTTGGTCATAACTTCAACTGTCGGAGTAGGCATTTGAACTGGAACTTCTTGCCGAATCGGGGAGTTGGATTCAGTAGAGATTGCCGAATCGGGGAGTTGGATTCAGTAACCCATCCTGTCAACCACAACAGATTTAGGCACATTAGATCCAAGAAATTCATCATAAAACAGTTCAAATAATAAATCCAAATCAGATAATTTAGAGGTAGACGATGAGGCGCCATCTGATTTGTTCTCTTGAGGTGCAGGTCCTGGATTGGTTGGCCCAGAAGCTAGTACTCCGGTTATCACGGGTTCTGAACTGACGTGCTCAGAAGCAATTTCCTCATCGAATGTAACGTTGACGCTCTCGATCACAGTCTTCGACTTCTTCAAGTAAACACGGTATGCAGTAGATGTAGAGGAATAACAAACGAAGATGCCCTCATCTGCCTTAGCACTGAACTTGTTCAAATTCTCTCTGTCGTTTAGAACATAACACTTACACCCAAATATATGAAAATATTTTATTGTAGGTGTCTGGTTGTTGATTAACGCATACGGAGTCTTCTGAAATCTGCGGTGTATCATGGAGCAATCTAAGTGTGACACGCAGTCGATACAGCTTCAGCCCACAGAAATAGAGGTAAGTCAGATTGGTTCAGCATAGTTCGAGCGGCCTCAACAAGCGTACGATTTCGCCTTTCGACGAATCCATTCTGTTGATGCGTACGTGCAACAGAGTATTGATGTGATATCCCGACCGATTCGAGATATTCTTCATCTATTTTATTCTTGAACTCTGTGCCGTTGTCAGTTCTTAGAATCTTGACTTGTTTCTACAAATTGACTTGGGTCATGTTCAGAAATGTAATGAGAACTTCGGGCGTCTCATCTTTAGACCATAGAAACTTGACCCAAGTGTATCGCGTATAGTCGTCCACGATAACTAACACGTACTTCTTTCCGCCTAAGCTTTGCGTTCGCATAGGACCGCATAAATCCATATGCAAAAACTCTAATGGAGAGCTGGTACTTGGTTCAGGATTTGGTTTGTGTGGAGCTCTCTTCATCTTTCCCTTTTCACACGCTACAGACAAGTGTCCTTTTTCATACTTCAGCTCAGGAAGTCCTTTCACTAGCTTTCCACTTACCAGTTTGTTGATGTACTGAAAGTTGAGGTGAGAGAGCCGTCGATGCCATAACCAGCTTTGTTGTATCGAGGCCTTTGATAATAGACATACCTGATTGTCAGCCTGGACCTTTGATAAGTTCATGGTGTAGAGGTTTGACTTGCGAGTGCCGACCAAAAGTTCTTTCCCGTCTTCAGTGCGTACCTAACACATCTTGGCCTTGAAATTCACCTCTAAATCTTTGTCGCAGAAATGGCCAATACTGAATAGGTTGTGTCCTAAGACTTCAACGTAGCTCATCTTCTTTATCATAACATTTTTGTGTACAACATCACCATATCTCAGAATTGGTGAAAACTAATCATTTCCAAAACGAACTGTGTCGCAGTATTTGTCTGTATAATTAGACAACACACTCTTCTGCCCGGTCATATGCTTGGAACACCCGCTATCCAAGTACCACATATGACGGGTCTGCACAAAACAAATCAGGAAATAAGAGGTTTAGGTACCCATTTATAAATGGGACCTACAGTGTCAGTACATAATTTTGGCACCCATTTAAATTTGGGCCCGCTTTGTCTTTGAAGACCATATGCATGATAAGAAGAATGATAACGATAAGAAGAAACATTATATGAGCCATACCAAACATCAGAATATTTACGAGAAGCATAATCATATCCACCAAAATTTGAAAACTTTTTATTAGATGGAGCTAACTGGAATAATTGCATTATGGAATATTTCTTACGAGAATCAACAAGATTAGATTTAGAAGTAGCAACATTCACAATCAATTCATCTTTACTAGAAGTCTTTTTATTCAAATTAAAACTAGAACTAGATTTAAAGTCTCGTCAATCTCCTGTTTTGGTCGCCACACCAACTTAACTTCATGCCTTTGCTTTCTCACATCTGAAACATTTGAAATTGTTGGGTTAGAATTGTGAGATTCAAAAGAATGTTTCTTCCTTGGCTTACCAGTGGGAATCGGTTTCTGTGAAAGTTGATATTTTCTTTTCTAACCTTTTGCATTCTTCGATTTCTCATAAACTGATTTATCAACTTTCGTTGATGTTTCACCCTTTTCAAACACACTGGGTAAACCGAAAGAATTAACAACACACGATGAATGATCCGGAAGTTTGGTAGTAAAATCAAATTGAGCAACACATTCATTTAAAACACCATCAGAGTTTAAGAAATTAAGCTCATTATCAAGTAAACCAGATCTATCATCAGATTTTAAAGCCTTGGAAAATTTAGAAAACTCAGTATTTTTGAACACTGTAGAAAAAACAGTTTGTTCTAAGTCCATCAAAATTCTTTCTTCTGTAAGAGTATTTTCGAGTTCAGAAATTTTACTTTCCAAAACTAGAGGAGGGACGTAAAGCTTACCTTCGATGGGCTTAGCCTCCAATTCTTTTACAGAATAACTCTCAAAATAATCATTTGAAAGAAATTTTGATTTATCAGAACTATAACTGTTATTCAACCTCTCATAGCGAAACGAAAGTTGAACTTTAGATGTGTTCTTTCTTTTAGCATATTCCTTGGTTGTGTCCTCTTCAGAGAGACTATTCTAAAAAGGTTTGAGTTCCGGATATTGAGGAGCCAATATCATAAATCCAAAGTCATAAAGCGCATGCACTTCAGATATACCCTTTTTGAGGTGATGAGGGTTCTTGTAACCAAGTCCCCAACAATCAGGTTTCTCTTTAGGTTTGTTCAAATGAATAGTGAGTTCAGTTTGACCTAAAGTATATAATTTCTCTTCCAAAGCATTCACCTTGTCAATTAAAGATTTCTTTTGCTTTGAAAGCGAATAATTTATTTTAGAAATCTCTTTTGACTCAAACTCACACATTTTATATTTGGAGACAGTTTCAGACAACTCCATATGAATTATAGTCTTCTCTTTCGCGCTGGTGTCTATGTTTTTGTGCAAAGTTTCAATTAATACATTTTTCTAAGCAATATCATTACTAAGTTTATGTATAGATTGATTTTTCTCATTAATGACACCTCTCTCACGCTTAAGTTTGGACACTAATTCTTGGAGTTTAGACATCATGGCATGCATTTGATTCAGAAATTCAGATTCAGTTAAGTCACATACCTCTTCATTATCTCCTTCATCAGAATCAACTTCAGCATCTGACTGCTGCTTACCCATCAAGCACAGGTGTGTTCTCTCGTCCTTCTCTCCTTCTTCAGATTCTTGGTCCGAATGGTCGAGCCAGTATTCATCCTCAGCCATAAATGCTTTTCCAGCCTCCTGTTGCTTGGCTAGAAGCATCTTATTCTTGTAGTAGTCGGAGTTCCGGACTTTAGGTTTTCAGCAGTCCTTGGCAAAGTGACCGAGTCTGCCACAGTTGTAGCACTTTATTGGTTCTTCCTGCTTGGGCTCTTCGGCTCTATCCTTCTTCTTTTCTTCTGGTCTCTTTTCTTTAAATCTCTCCTTGTGTTTGTAGTTGTTTGGACCAGACGAGTACCTCTGACTGTTGGAGCTAAGCTTTTTATAGAACTTCTTTTGGAGCGCCTTGGTTAGCATTAGCATAGCTTCCTTCAGATTTTGACAATCGTCAGAGTCAGAATTTGTCTCATTATCAGCCTCTTCTGATTCAGATGCTATCATCTTCTTCTTCTTAGACTTCTTCTTGACCACAAGTGCAACTGGATCAGCAACTGCTTTGTCAGCCTTTTTCATCTCAGCCTTGATCTCATACACCTCTTCCTCATTCTGTCTGAGGATTTCATAGACTTCATGAAGTGGAATGTCGTTCAGATCTTTCAATTGCCTCATCTGTCTGGTGAATCTCTTCCACTCAGGCTAAAGGTTGCTGAGAAATTTCACATTCAACTCAACTTGAGATTTTCTGATCTTATTCTTGCTTAGCTCGTTCAACAATGTGACAAATCTATCATAGGTCGCTTCTAGTGATTCTCCAACTTTGGCTTTGAATTCTTCATAGTTGTTTAGGCAGTTGGATACTTTGAGTTGATTGCCGACTCTAGATCCGATCATCATCTTCTCCAATTGATCCCACATTTGCTTCCCTGTAGCGTTGTAGCTATCAATCTTGACATAAATTTCATTTGGTATACCTTGGAGAATAAATGATCTTGCCAATTTGTCACCCTTGTGTCTTCTCTTATGCTCATCAGAGTATTCACCAAGCGGTAATGGATACTCTCTCTCTTTTTCTTCATCATTCTCTCCAACTACAGTGAGTACCTTGGTTGGAGGTGTCATGATTCCTTCTTTTAGGGATTTTCTGATGTAATCTCCCAGATCATTTCGATTGATGAAATCCAAGAATCTGTCCTTCCATTGCTCGTACTCCCCCTTGAAGAATGCTGGTGGCTTCACATCGGTTCCGATAGCAAGAGCTTCCCGAGATGACATCCTTACTTATATGATTTAGCAAAGAACTAATAAGAAACTTGAAATGATCGTTAGTCCAGATAAAAACAAGTAAATACAGATTAATAATGAAAAAGAGAATTTGGAGCAAAAAGGAAGGAATGCGCCAAAAGCAGTGGCGCAATAGAAGATTTTGCGTTAATAGTGTCTGGCGCAAAGTTCAGGTTTGCGCTAAAAGAAGCTGGCGCAAAATGGACTTCGTGTGACCTTGAAACCCTTGAGTTTTGCGTGAGAGGATGGTGGCGCAAAAATCAGTTTGCGTGAGACGAAGTTGGTGCAAAAGTCAGATTGCACGAGAAGCAGGTCGCGCGAGATGAGGTTTGCACGAGTAGTTGGTCGCGCGATTTGGAGTTTTTCATGAGACGTTGATGGCGCAAAAGTGAGATAGTCGACCGGTATCAAGTTGTGACCGGGGAGTTGTGCGACCGGGGAGTACCTTCGACCAGTATTGAACTTTGACCGGAGTCTTGAATGGCACAAAGTAAAGTTTGTGCGAACAACAGTTGGCGCAAACGTTGTTTTGCGCGAGAAACTAATGGCGCAAAAGGAAACTTTGCGCTAAGAGCTGGTGGCGCAAATGTTCCTTGAATTTGGCGAGAATTACTTATGAACTCGCTGTTCTTCCCTGTACTTCGAAAAATGGCTCTGATAATTCTAAAAACAAATCTAGACTTCGATTTACAGTCCCAAACTTTGAAAATAGGCACACAAATACATCTAGGACTGAATACAATCAAATAATTTCAATAATCATCACAATTATAAGAATTGATTGATGAAACAATGTCGACTCGTGAAAGACAAAAACACCAAAAATCATCAAATAGACAATCGATTAATGTACAATACTCAAATAAACCAATACCAATTCAATAGTATAAGCAAATCGACTACAACCCAATCAATAATAGCTTGAAAGAACTATCACACAATAAAAAAAAATTGAATCTTGACAGATGAACAGTACCGAAAGAAAAAAAAATTCTTTTTGATTTCAATCTGTTAAGCTCTGATACCAATTGTGTGTCCCTGTGATTCACGATTCAATCAAGCAAAACAATTAAACAATAAGATTAAGCAAACCTGATATGATTATTCAATCAATTCGAATGGTTACAAGATTTCTCGATCAAGCTCTCTCTCGGTTTCTCTCTAGCGCCGCAGCTCTCGCTCTATTCTCTCTCAATTGATACGTGTGGCTACTACGAGATTAAACAACCCTAAAACAAAGACCTAAAAACCCTATTTAATCCATAAACCTATTTTAAGGAAAAGGACTAAAAACGAAATTACAAAAATAAACTTTGACTATTTATTACAAAGGACCTAGACTATTTGTTGAGAGTCGACTTTTCCAGCTTTGACTTCAGATTTCCATCTTCAGAAAGTGATTATCTTGAATCCAATAAATTTGTGCTCTAACAGTCAGCGATCACTGGAGGTCAAGCCGGTCGTAAATGAGGTAAATCTCTCAACTCTACGCACTCGTCTCTCTCTCAACTACTTTGGATGCTTTCGTGGGTATCTCCTCCACAACTTCAACAACCACCACATCAGCAGTGACGCCACCCATCACCTAAGTTCTTCAACAACCACCTGAGGTAATTTCCACTATCCAAACTTCTTTTATCCCCATTACTCATCCTTCTATTTCTTTGGTCTCTAACCCTACATCTCTTTCACAACAACCTCATGTTGCACACCTAGGACCTGAAAGTCAAAATTTTGAAGGAGATTTACACTTCTTCAACATGTTTGATAACTTAGGTACTCCTATAACCCTAAACACTACTCCCATCTCACCAAACAAGCCTGAGCATCGTTGTGCTCATCTGCTAACTTCTCTTGAAGGTCCTACTTTGGCCACTGTTGACGCTCACGTCAACACTCTTGCTGAAAAGGTGGAGTCTATCACCACCTCGGTCAACGAATCCACTGGCGCTGTCAATCTCGCTGGTGCTGAGTTAAAGAAATTGACTGATGCCTTCTCCTCCAACGCTGATTCTTCTCAGCTATCAACTGTTCAAGAGGACATTATCAAAGTCAAAGATGACCTGGCCAGGACTCACCAACAGGCCACTCTTATTCTGGGATCACATAACACCCTCAGAGATGACTTTAGGGATCTCTCACTCAAGGTGGATTCCTGCACCTCCATGCTTCAGCAGGTACTTCTGAAGATGAATGAATTAGCTCCAACGCACCCACCTTCCTTCACAGAGAACGATCGCACATCTCTGAACATAGCCATTGAATTCATTCATCAGGCTACTTCAGACATTCCTGTCATTGAGGGTAGGTTTGAGCGTTTAGAGGCTGAAGTCCAGTCCCTGGCAACTGCAAAAGCTACTCCTTCAACAGCTGAAGTCCCCCAATCTGATAATGACAAAGAGAGCGAGAAATATCTGAATCAAGAAGAAAATGAGGAAGCTGCTGCTGATGTCCAGACGAAAGAACCTCCCTCTCAAGTTGAGGGGGAGAAGGTTGTTGACAAAACTCCTCCCTCTGCTTCTCTCGCTCAAATTCTAGATGAAGAAGAAGAGGATGAAGAAGATGATGAAGAACGTGATCTTTAAGATCAAGGAAAAGATCAACAAGCTGACGATGACGACGACGACGATGATGAGAACCAATCTCTTTGGTTCTCAGTAGCGAACGTCTCTTCAGCAACAACTTCGAAAGAAGTTGTCACAGCAGGGGGGAGAAGTAGAACTTCTTCAGGTGCTCCTTCCCAAGGCAAGCAGAAGGGTATAGCTGCCGAGGGAAACCTGAACATAGTCTCACAATCTGAGGGGGAACATCCTTCTCAGGTATGTCTTTCTATTGTACCCATATCCTTCTATACCTCTCCCACCCCTGTTTCTTTCTAAGCTTTATCTTTCTCCTTCCTAAAAATAAATACTAACTCCTGTTTCACTTCTTGACCAGATAGTTCTCTCCCCTGCTTAAGGGATCTGAACTACAAATAATCCCATCTTCCAAAGCTGAAGAACAAATAATCCCAATCTCATTCAGTGAGATTGATGAACAAGAAGAAGAAGAAGAAGAAGCCCTTCTCCATCCAGGAAGGCCCTCCAAACCAGCTCATTGGTCAGAGGAAGAACTGAAAAAGAAGAACAGAGATGATCTCTCATCTGGAGAGTCAACGGCTGAAGATACCTCTTCAAACTCCATCTACAGAGCTTGATTTCCTGACTGAAGCTGAAATTAAAGAATATGTCAGAGCTGAGAAACTGATCGCTGAATGCCAAAAGGATGCAAATCTAGCTCTCAAGATTCAGTCCTCTCAGGTCAAAGACAAGAAACTAAAGAAAAATCCAGTGGAAGTTCAAGTTGCTCTTTTAAAAGAAATTGAAGAAAAGCGTTCAAAAGAACAAGCGGTTAGCGATAACACTGTCGAATGGTGTAAACATAAAGTCGACTATCGCTCCGACCCATTGAGGATAACAACCGTTGTCATTTCTGGAAGAGATAAGAATGGTCGAATTTCTATCACCATGGAGGTAATCAGAGAGGATGAAATCTCAAAGGCTATGTCCGTTTCAAAGCTTGAAGGTTTTGGCTACATGGAATGGCTAGAGTTCAAAGATGCGCTGAAGAAATCCAAGTCAACCTAAAAAGGCTATGTCGAAGGCATCCTAGAATCCCTCATCAACAGAGTCTCTGCAGTCTTAAACGTGCCATCTGCTCTTCCTTCTAAGCCAATGTAAATCAAAAGGAAGCCTGCTTCTTCCTCCTCTGAAAACGTCGCTGCCATAAAAAACGACACCTCCATCAAATTCTCAAAGGAAGCATTATTTGGTCCTCCGCCTGATCTCTCAGTTCTAGATCTATCCCTGCCTCCTGGTGGACCATATATTCCAGGGCAAGTACTTAATGATCCACATGGAATCTTCTTCAGAGATGATGAAGGGGTACTCAGATTTCAAAGAGTCTCTGAGATTCCCATCTGCCCCCTGAGTCATCTCAAAGATCTTTTGTGTCTATGGTGCGACTTATCTACATCAGTTGAACCAATCAAGACAATCATTCGTCAAGAATCAGCAGATCGAAAGCAAAGAGGAGAAGTAGTACTTGACTATATGATAAAGGTTCTAAAATCCTATCTAGATAGTTGATAGATTAATTTTTCTTAATTCTTGTACACTATTAGTTAGACTTACAGTAGTTAATCCTTCACTTGTACTTTATATTTTTCATATCTTGTAATTCTTTCCTTGAATTAATGAAAATTTCAGTGAAGTACTTAACCCTATCAGTACTGTAAAAGATCCCTCAAAATAGTAATTGGGACATGTATGTTATGAGTCCTGATTATTCCACATTTTGAATTTTAAAGTAATTTTCTTCAGTTACTTTGTCATTTTCAAATAGGGGGAGATTGTAGATCTAAACTCTTTCAGTGATTTGATAAAGACCCTCCTCTATACTTAGTGAAAATTAAGTTTATTAATATGTATTAGTGTTTCATCATTTGCGATCAGACTGAGTCTGTTCAGTTATCACTTATGATCTTTCCTGTAAACATTCATATGTATTAGTGTTTCACCATCAACGCTTATATACTGAGTATGTTCAGTATCGCTGATAGTTTCTGATGTAAACAGTTAAACGTAATCTCTGAAGACAAGTTTCGCGTCAATAGATGTTCATAGCTGAATCGAAGATGAAGCTGCTGAACAAAGACAAGTCTACTAGTGACCTGATGCGGATATCAGTGAAGCAAAGACGACTCTACTCATACGCGAAGAAACCTGAGGAAAACCTTCAGCGGTAGCTGAACTTCTTTGTATCTCTGAAGGAAGAGATATTCAGCGATCGATGATCACTTAGCTTATGCCTCAAGTCTCTTTTGTCTTTCCCTTGCACAACCAGTACGATGTGTCAGAACGGACATACCTCTGCCACAACTTGTACAACAACTCTGTCAAACTACACTATTCATGATACGACCGAATCCATGTCTCCCAAAGTCAGACCCTCTCTGCCAATCAATGAAGGACACGTGTAAAGTGCCCTGCCATGCATTAAATGCATAGGGTATAAATAGAAAGATCACCTCTCCATCTGAAGTGTGCACCTGTTGCCTTCATTTTTCTAAAAATATAGAAACCTTTGTTTTCTATACTCCCTAAACTCCCATTCTCTATATTCTTGAGCAACCATCTTAGTGTGTTATTATGTTTGTTTAGATTGAGTTTTACTTAATCTTATTCCGCAACAGACTTGTAAATTGTGTTTGATTTATCAATAAACAATTTATTAAACTTTAAATTTCGTGTTTGTATTCAACCCACCCCCCTTTCTACAAACTTGTTAAGCACCTACGGGACCAACAGTCAATCCTTGTTCTTATAGGTTCAACCAATGTCCCTGAGTTGGACATGTACTACATGAAATCTAGAAAGATTTCAGAGGACTAGATAATAGAGGAGAATGTGCCACAGAGGCATCATCAAGTGTAGACGTTTGTATCGTACTCCAAGGGAAGAGTGTTAGTGCATTGAAAGTTTGGAAAGTAAATGTATTATAAAGTGTAATTGTATAGAGCTTAAAGTGTAAGGGCTTGTGCTTATATGTTGTAGATAAGGTGGTAGGTAGGATTAGTGTCTCTATAAATAGATGGTTAAGGCCTTGTAATCATTTGATAATTGCAATTTACAAAATGTAGCCTTTTAAGAATTGTTTCTCTCATTAGTGTAGTTTTCCATTTCTAAAAAATGTTCAATAAATCCTAATCCTATCTCATCCAACTTAATCATTTACAAACACTTGAGATGTCTAGATCTAGGGTCCTACAATTGGTATCAGAGCCTCACGAAGAAATTTTTCTTGTAAAGATCGGATCTCGACATTTTCAAGCGTTTTGAGCCGGATCTAATCGTAAGTTCATCGAATTCTTAAATCCTCTTGAAGTATTTTTATTAATCGTATTCCAGATCAATCACAATTCGTAGAATCGCATTTCGATAATTTTTCAGATTTTTCGATATTTTCGGTATCTTTTTTCGCGTCAAAAATATCGATCCGAAAATTCGTTGCATGAATCGATTTGATTTGTCAATATCTATTCTTTATTGAATTTCGAGCGATCTACAAGTTTCGGATCTGAATTTCGTCGAAAATTGAGCGAGTTATGAGCATTTTAAGTCGTTTCGCCGGAATTTTTAGATCTCGCCGGAATCTGACCGGAATTTGAGGTTTTGAGCGTTGATATTGTCACATCTCTTTAACGTAACAAGTTGGATTTTAACATTTTAAGATGCATCGAAGTGCACTTAGTCGAGCTTATGGAGTACTTCGGATCCGGTTTTAAAATCGAAAATTCATGAGTGAGAGCAACATTAAAGGGGGAGTCGAGCCAATCATTGTCAACTTGTGCCAAAGATTTACAAAGCAAATCAAGGGGGAGAGAAGATTAGAGCTTGAAGATGTTTTACTTTCCAAAACTTTAGGGGGAGAATGTTAGTGTATAAAAGTGTTGGAAAGTAAATAACATTTAATTGTATTTGATTTGTATTTGTAAAAAGGCCTCGGGCCTATTGGGCTTAGTTGTAGATGGGCTTGGGCTTAATGTTGTAACAAGGGAGTATAGGTGTTGGACTATAAATAGAAGTCTTAGCTTGTAATATTTTTAATAATTCCAATTAATGAAAATGTAGTCCTTAAGCACTTTCTCTCTCTAGATTAGATTTAATTTCTCTCTCTACAATAAATAGTCCTTCTCCTATCCTAACTTGTTATACAAACATGAAATGATCCAGATCAAGGACCTAACAAAGAGAGTACTTATGTTTTCAATGGCCAAGTCCTTTTGGAAGGACTTGTGCATATGTGAGGCTTCCTCTTGTTTGTGTACTTTAGAGGTGGAAAGAGGTACCTCTGAAATGTCTGGCTGGTTAAGGTTCGAGGTGTGCAACTCTGATTCAATAGCCTTAGCATCTGGATGATGCTGTATAGATGGTGTGGAAGCACTGGGAGTTAGCGAAGGAGTCCTAAAATGTATGTGCCCAGAGGCATCTTCTTCTACAACTAAATCTTTGGTTTCTCTCTGAATCCTCAAAGCTAGTCTCCGAAGACCCATTATCACTTTCTGCAGAGCTAGAATAGTTACTCTCTTCTCTAGCTTCTGAATGTGATTCCTCAGCACCCTCATTGACAGCCTTCTCAAATGCTCTGTCGGGTATCTCAACTTCGGTTTCTCTTAAAAGGACACCCTCTGGTTCCTCCCTTAGAGTACTCTGAACTTTAAGGTCCGCAGATCCCTCTGAAGCAGAATCACTTTGACTTTCACTCACTAGGTTTGGACCTAAGTGTGTTGGGGTTCCCAGAACTGGTTCTATTCCTTGGGCAACACGAAGGTAAGAAGCTAGGGCTTGAGATTGAGAGTTTACCTGATTCAGCATCGTCTGAGGTATTCTCCTTCCCTCTGGAAGAATGGTTGGCTTGAAGTTGTTCATTATGTAGAAGGGGGTTTTGCTCTGATCATCATGAGTCAGAATGTGTAGGTGATCGATTGCAGCTTTGATGATCAATGCAATTAATCGAGGAAAGGAGATGGAGGGTACAGTGGTGGAAGGGTGAAGTTGTTCTGGATGCTTGGCAAGGCATTTGTTCTTTTTCTCAATGGCAGTCAAGAGTTGTTCATAGAAAATTGCAGCCATGTCGATATTGCGGTTAAAGAACAAAGCATACATGATTGTCAGTATTTCAGGGGTAGTTTGGTCCATACTCCCAAGCTTGCAAGTTAGAGTTCGGTTCAGGACTGAGAACATAAAGTTCAATATTGGAGGTAAATGAAATCTGCGAAATTTACTCAGTCGAGTAATTTCAGTGTTATACCCTAGAAATCTTAGAAATAGGATTAGGGTTTCAGAAGTGGGTCTTTGTTCAAATCGTGAAATCTGCAGCTCTTCAGTCTTGAGAAGGTAAATGACATCATGAAGAAAAGTTGGAGTGATGAGAACTTTCTTGTTCCAGTTTCTAGCTATTAATCGATACACACAATATAAAGAAACACTTTCTTTATTGATCACAAAACCTAAATCAAGTCATATCCCTATTTAGTGCGTTTTACAATATGCTCTATGTGTACCTCTCTCTACCAGTATACGAAATCTATGTGTGAAATGATCCGTGTGTATAAATCTAACAAGACACAACCTATTTATACTAAGTCAACAGAAGTTGACTTTACAACACACATCCTTACACTTTACAACACACACCCTTACACTTTACAACAATACAGAAAGACCCTTTTTCATAGTTTTGACACCTTCAAATCTTTGAAGCTTTGATTAATCTTTGATAGTGCTTTAAGTAACTCTTCCTTTGGATTTCTTGAACATATTTAACAATCTTCACAAAACTTTGAAGTCTTCAAAACCATAACATTTTTTAATCTCATCCTTTGAGTAAAGATGCAATTTCGGATAAGCTCAACAACTTGAGAATCTTCATACTTCATTTTGGAACATTTATCGACTATAACTTCTTCTTTGAATCATTGCTTTGACAAACTTCTTCCCTTTATAACTTTCAACCATCTAACTTTAAATTCTCATCCTTGTATTCTCCCCCTTATAACCAATCAATCACCCGACTTTGAAATCTTGAACTGTCTCCCCCTTTTTGATGAATTGTGAGAATCAGAATCATCAAAACATTTGAAGGTCAGCTATGTCTTTGAAGTATCTCTCCCTTTATGAACAAATAAGAACAGTCTTCATGAGTAACATAAACAATTTCCCCCAAAAAAATTTATGAACATTTTCCGTCAATTCTTGAATGTATTCATCCGAATCTTTTCAAATTCAGACAAATTAAGAATGGTAACCCTGAATAAACACATCAATAGTTAAAATTCCTGTAAGTAAGACAAAGTTACTAAGTACAACAAATGTACTTTATAAGGAGCTTGCTTGATGTTCACTCCCTAGGACTTCCATTCAATCATTGAAAAACACAAGGTCAATCTATGAACGTTCTGACAAAAAAAACAAATATTCTGTGTGTTTGTGCTTGTGTATGAAAGAATTAAGCATAATGGTTACTTTAATAAGGCTCAAAATATGTAAACTATTGAGACAACAATAGGAATACATAGAATCAATGTGCATGATCAAGGGTCAAAGGTGGGGCAACTTTCCTTCTTTTTCAATATCAACATCTTCCAAATGAAGATCCAATAGATGATGTGTGTTGCTTCCCCTTTAAAATGAAACATTATTTTGTTAAGAAAAATAATGAGTAGTAGGTGGGGTTATATGCAAGAGTTGGCATGGGCTGGTTGGCTTTTTCAATGAAAGTCATGAAGAAGTGTGAACCAACAGATTATGCGGCTGCCCGACTCAGAAAAAGTTTGGTGCAGAGTTTGATATTCTTTTACTCTGATCTCTCACCCTATTTATTTTAAACGTTCGAGCTAACTTCTAACCAATCTCTCTTTTTCAGTTTACCTCAGCACACACCCACTCTCAATTCTTTTGACCCCTCTCCTCTCAATCACTCAAGGATTACTTCCGGGGTAGGAAACACTGGTTAACGTGAATCCATGGAAGTCTTTTAAGCACTCACACTAAGTCCCATGTATTTTGTCCTAAAAAGAATGTGTTGCTCAACAGTTTAACTTGACAGTTAAGCACAAGAAATCACTTGTCAGAAAATGTATGCTCATGAATAATAAGAATGAAATATGAGCAATGTGAACATTTAAGATCTCTCAAAACTTTGAACATTTATGATCATTCAATTTCATTGTTTTGAGAATCTGACAATGATTCAATCAAATCAAATATCATGAAGAAAAATAATAATGGGGTATCAAAGAACGGACATTTGTTTATATGAACAGAATATAAACAATTTAACAATGAACACACATTTAAAGAAGAAATGACTGATCTCAAACAACATTGAATTTCAAACGGGAGTATTACCATCGAAAGATTTATCTTTTGAGACATGGTAATAACAAAGTCAATAAGAATGTACTGAACCGATGTGTGTAAGAATACTTGACAGTATATAGACAAGATAAAACACAAGTATTGATCTTTGAGAAACACACGGTTAGATAATCATCAAAGTATCCAAAAAAAACATTTAAAATAACACTTCTCAATTCATGAAAACATTTTAAGAATAGGAAGTGGTTTGAACATTTAAGAAATCATTTTTCACACTTGAAAGTTGTTCTTCTTTCAAAGTATGGTAGAGTTAGAGATGAAGAAAAATATACCTTTAATGCATAATTCTAAACTCCCC
Organism: Arctium minus; assembly: GCA_954870635.1. Taxonomy (NCBI): domain Eukaryota; kingdom Viridiplantae; phylum Streptophyta; class Magnoliopsida; order Asterales; family Asteraceae; genus Arctium; species Arctium minus. The sequence continues at coordinate 75,743,050 of OX941080.1, read as the reverse complement.
CTAAGATGAATATTATCTTTTAAGAATCCTTGACAAAACTTTAGATACTCCCCCTTCGTATCTGTAAAAAGTCAATTCATTAGAAAAATATGACAATGAAAGTGTAATTAACTTTTCTTATCTCCCCCTTAAAGATATGACAGTGAAATCTTATAAACTCCCCCCTCAAAGTAAAAAACTCCGTTTGAAAGATGTTATCTATTAAGCATCCTGAAGAAGAAAAACTTTTGAGAACGAGTTCTGAACTGAAATATCTAGAAGCCATCGTCACGTATTATTCGGTGAGAGTAGTAACTCCCCTTAAAAGTAATAATGAACTCATCATTTAATCTCCTCCTGAAAAGTCAGAAAATGTATCAGTAAAAATATAAACATTATAAGCTCCCCTTTAATCCTTAATCATTAGACCGAGTTCTGAATTACTAGGATTGAAGTAAATTCAGAAGTCAAACTCTCCCCTGAAAATTTGCATTCACAAATTTATCAGAAGAAATACTATGTACTCCCCCTTTAAGATTGATCATCTTTTGTGTTTCGGAGTACAGTCATTTTTCATTGAAGTCTGAGTCCTAAGTTGCTTTACTCAGAAGTCATCATTCTTGAACATTGAAGATTGAGTCCTAAGTTGTTGTACTTATAAGTCATTCATCTTAACATTGAAGATTGAGTCATGATCTGTACATAATCAGAAGTAATTATTCTTGATCATTGAAGATTGAGTCCTAAGTTGTTGTACTTAGAAGTCATTGTTCTTTCTCCCCTTAGTCTTTAGGTGCCTGCAACACAGATTTAGCTTTCGGTACCCACTGGTATTTGGATCCTGGTTTGTTAGTTGCAGTTCTATAAGTAGAGATGTAGTAAGAACCATATCAGTTATTCACATAATTTTTGCAAACAAAATCATTTGTACCACAATAAGAACAATTAATTTTCTTCTGTGCTAACCTGATCAATTGATTAACAGTATAAACAAGATCAGGTTTTGTAAGTCCAAGATCACTAAATCTCTAGAGAGAGAAAGTAGAGAGAGAGAACAAGTAAGCGCAAAGTAACTGTATATTCAATATGTGCGTTAAGATCCTTGCAAGGAAACAAGACCAAAGGGACTTAAATACCCTTGGTCAAATACAACACAATATTTGACTTTAGACACAGTAATTGACCAAGCCTATAAATACAATGATTACTATAAAATCAGACCTAACAATCTCCCCCTTAGTAATCATTGGCGCTTTGGTCTTCAAAATTCATCTTGTATATGAGCACTGACCATAAAAGCGACTTTACGAAGAAATCTGACTTTTACAAGAAAAATTATTCTCAGCATCTTTATGTTTGATTTGTCTTTGCTGCCTTTGACAAGTCTGGACCAGAAGCTTGTGCTCTAAACTACGCACCTCTTTTGAAAGACCTTGAATGAACTGTGGTGATCGGAGCAGGAACAACAAAAGAATTAAAATGGCTGAGAGAATAAAATCTTTGAGAGAATCTTGATCAGCAGATAAACATTTGAGCTCTTTGTCTCTTAAACATCTCCTTTAACCTCTCTTAATTCTCCCCCTCATGACCTTGATGATCTTGATCAACTTGGTCATGCAAATGTTTGAGACGAGACAGCTTAAGATCTGCAAAATCAAAGAAACAGAGAAAACAGGGAAGGTTTGCGCTACACGCAGGTTGCGCAAAGCGAGGTTTGCGTTACATGCAGGTTGCGCAAAGTAAGGTTTGCGTTACATGCATGTTGCGCAAAACGAGGTTTGCGTTACATGCAGGTTGCACAAAGTAAGGTTTGCGTTACATGCATGTTGCGCAAAACGAGGTTTGCGCGACCAACTGATGGCGCAAAGCTGAGTTAGAAAATTTTTACCTTTTTAAGCTCTTTGACTCCCCCTACACAAATGCACTAGATATGACAAATCAAGTTAGCATTCATATAAAGAAAATCAGATACTCCCCCTCAAAAACAGATATGATCATTAAGAAAATTCTCCTTTTTCACTCCCCCTTGAATAATGCTCAAACCCATTTGAAAGGATATGAGAACACAATGAATGAAACATCAATGTAGAAAGAAAAATATATTGAATATGTATTTTGAAACGACTAAATATATTAAAATTTAAACAGAAACAAATAAAATTCTACTTAGTAAAATATCACAATAAAATCCATCATATGAAATTAAGTGTATGTATTTGGATACAGAAACAAGTTTTATTGCATATCAAGTTAAGACATGTTCAATTTCAAAAACTTTCATCAATCTATTTAGTGTGCTCGCATGTGAACTTCGATTAGCTTCAAGAAAATGCAATTCTAAAAATATAATAGAGAACTTTGCATGTAATCACACTAAGCCATCAAAAATTCAGACTTTCACAAATTTACAGGTTTATTACAACTCAGAAATATATAACCAAGTATCATGAGATGTGTGCTCATGGGCATGTTTTAGCATTGTGCACTAGGGCATCTTTACATGAGTGTGCTCTTTGGCATCTTTTAAGCGTGTGCACTTTTGGCATCTTTTTAATCAAAAAGTTTATTAAGTAAAGAACATGCCGTAAATGTAACTTTCTATCTGACCCTATTGCAGGATTTGGGTCAGCCACTCCCAGACCAGTTGGCCTTAGGGGACTAGGTGTCAAGAACCCTTTGGAACTAACTTTCCTAGATCAGAAAGGCTACATCGACACATCCTAAACCCATTCATACCAGTAGAACATGACTTTCGATCTGATTATATAGAAGAATTTGGGTTCGATCACTCCCAGATCAAATGACCTTAGGGGACCAGATGACAAGCATCCCACAGAACTTACTTTCCCAAACCAGAAAGGTCACATGTACAAACTTTTAAACCTAGAGATTTCTGATTTATAAGAATTTAATAATCAACTCAAACACAATGTTTTACGTCTAAGTGCTTAGCCCATAATTTCATTACGATCCAAAATTTCGACTTTTTAGGTTTTCTAAGCATTGAAAACTATAAATATTCCGAATCACACAACTTTAAAGCAATATCAAAAGCTACAAACATGTTGTTGACTTTTCGACTTTTGTTAGAACTGAGATTTGAACATATAAGAACTTTAATATAAACAAAGCAACTTGAAAACTTATCCTAGACACACATTTTATTCAAAAGAAAGAAAAATTGTAAAACTTTTACTTTATAGAATAAAATTTGTAAAGGTTTAAACTTTTAAAACAACATACCGAGAATTAAAAAAAAAAATATTTGATCGGCAAGTTTATATTTAGTTGAAACAAAATATAATTCAATAATATTATCTTTCACACAATGTAAAAATGAAAATTGTGACTCATTTGTAAAAAGAAATTGGGTTGAACAAATTCAGGAGATGAAATGAAATGCTCAGATTCTTTTAAAACAAATTGAGAAAACTGGAACAACATCATTATCAGATATAAATCAGCGGAAATTAAGTAGATGTACTCACAGTTTCTCATTAGTCAGAAGCTTAATGCATTGAATAACGAGTCATAGACTGATATGTTCTAGAAGTCATAGTCGTTGAAGTACGAGTTCTGAGCTGAATTACTCAGAAGACATAGTCTTGAGACATGTTTTGAAATTCGAATCATTTGCTTTATAGAATATTTTGAAAGTTTATTACAGGTAGCAAATGAATCACTTTTATAAAGTTTGTCTACACATTTATACGCATTAAAAGTAGGTTCATCAAATGTCCGCTTTGTTCTCCAGATCTACTTCTTTGATCGAGCTCTCAAAGTCCTATCTGTAAGAATTGAATCGGAAGAATTAGAACTGTCAGAAAGAACTTTATCTTGTTTCTTTGACTTCTTTGACCGTCCTCTTTTACACTTAGGTTTATAATATTGATCATTGAGCGTAAAAGAATCATCAAGAATTTTAGACGAAATATTTAAATCAGAAGAAATAATTTTATCCAATCAACCAATCTGATCAACTAATAAATCTGAATTTACTTCGGAGTTTGAAGAATTTTGAGAAAAGATTTTAAAATTTGAAACTTCCTTTTTATTTTCCTTAGAATCAGAAGAAAGGTCAGAAATAGAAACTGAATCTTGTTTTTGAGAAAATAAATTTTCTTCAAGATTAGAAGTCATGAAAGAAAGAATAATATCAGATTCAGTTTCCTTTAAAATATTTTGATCTTCTATCTTATCTTCAAGATCGATGATTGTACTCTCTAATACTAATGGAGGAGTATATTTCTTAGAATCATAAATGATTGAAGAAATATTTTCCTTATCAGAATTAGAAGCATAAGGATCAATAAAATCATCAGACATTGAAGATTTGATAGAAGATATATCATTTAAAATTCTTCTGCCTCTCCTTGATTTTTCAGGGAAATATTTTGCATTTTCGCTCGTATAAACAAAAGGAATTTCATTTTTCTTGTTATTTATCCTTTTCTCATTTTCGATTTCTAACACTTGCTTCTTATTCATCCAATCAATTTTAAACTGAGGAGCATAATGAGCAAGAGTCAGATAATTGTAATTATATAAAGTTGGGGATTTTTCAATCTCATTGTTTAAACAATGAGGATTTTCAAAACCAAATCCCCAACTTTGTTTTAAAGCTTCTTCACTCTTTGGTTTATTCATAAAAATTGTTTGTTCAGATTGGTTTCTTCGATAAAGCTTTTCTTCTAATTTATTTATTTTATCTGAAAATTCATCTTTTAAATTAGTCATAGCAGTCAAAGACTCAAGATAAGTTTTATTTGAATTTTCCAAATCATCCAATTTCTTTTGAAAGATGTCTTTTGTATTTTCCAAAATAAAATTTTCATCTTTCAAAGAAATTTTCAGTTTGTCAATCAAATTTGACTTTTCAGAATTTAAATTCTTTTCAGATAATAACTTTATGCGAAGATCAGATAAACCAGAAATAATAATATTCATCTGAGAGGCAATAAATTTGTAATCAAATTCAGAATATACCTCATCTTCATCCGTATCAGAATCGTCTGACTGATCATCTCCAACCAAGCACATATGAGCGATCTCTATGTTTGTAGCTTCATCGTCGGAATGATCCAGCCAGAATTCCTCTTCATCTAGCAAAGCTAATCCACACTCTCTTTTCTCGGCCAGTTCCATTTTCTGTCTATAATATGCCGAATTTTTGACCTTCTTCACTCGACACTCCTTTGAAATTTGACCCGACTTTCCACAGTTGTAGCATACAACAGTCTTTGGCTCGGGCATTTTGACTCTTGAACCGGAAGTGAAGCGAGAAGTGTTAGAACCCGACTTTGGTTGGAACTTTTTCTGGTAATGCTGAGAGATAAGGATCATTTCTTTCTGCAGAGTCTCTCCATCATCATTAGTTGACCCGTTGTAAGCGTTATCTGACAACGCTTGTTCAGCCAGTTGGCTCGTGAGGAGTGCAACCGGGTCTACTGATTTCTTTATCTTCTTATCCAGTTTGGCCTTCTTCTCAAGCACCAATCTATCATTAGTCATCAGAATTTCATAAAGTTCTTGGATTTGCATAGTGGAGATTCTGACATCGTTCCTCAATCTATGGAATGTTTTATTCCATTCTGGTTGCAATGTGTTGAGGAACTTCAGATTTGTCTCAAGCTCAGTCTTTTCAACTTTAATCTTCCTCAGATCATTGATAATGGCACAAAATCTGTCAAACACCGTTTTCAGTGGCTCCCCGTCCTTGGCTTTTGTTATTGAATTTTAGTTTAGATCATTTTATGTTGACTTTTGTTAGTCTACCTTTGTTTCTTGTTTGACCTATAAATAGGTATTCCTTGTCTTTCATTAGTAGTAACTAGCCAAATTGTAATCTGAGAGAATCCTTGAGAGAGAAACCTTGTAACCCTTTCCCTTGTGACATCAATATACATGTGATTTCCCATGATTCTCATTGTTCTTTGATTGATTTGTTTGTGTGATTTGAGAGGACAAATTCATTTGGTATCAGAGCAAACAAGAAGAAGCATATTCGATCAGATTTGATTTTTTTTTAAAAATTTTTTTGGCGGACTGTTGTTTTTTCACTGTTTGATCTTTAGTTTTCTTGTTTTTTCACAATTAAATCAAGAAATTGATTTGATTGTGAACGTTTTATCATAAGGATCAACTTTCGTTCTGATCACATAGACTAATTCACACTCTAGATTGATCAATTTGATCAAATTGGTGATTTTTTGAACAGTCGATGTCGTTCACTGTAAATCGATCTGAGCACTGTAATTTTCAGTTTCTTTTGCAAATTCAGTGTTGTAATCTTTATTAGTTTGTTATCGTGAACAAATTGTGTGATTTGCAGAATCAGAAATCAAGTTTTACTTGATTTTTGATCGAACAGGTGAAGAACTCGCAAGGAAAACCCAAGAACGCGCTAGATCTGTAAAACGCGCAAGTTCTTCGCAAGAACGGGCAAGATCTTGAAACGTGCAAGTTGAAGAAGGTTGTCTCAAACGTGCAAGTCGTTGCTAGCGATTTCATAGAACGCGCAAGTCGAAGTCAGTGAGTTCCATCTGCGAGTTTGCTAAAACGCGCGAGTAAGCATCTGCGAGTTTCTTAAACGCGCACGGTTCAGCTAGCGAGTTTGTTTGAAACAGTAATCTGCGAGTTTCTTCGGTTTGCGAGTTTCACAAACACGCACGTCACGGTCTACGAGTTTGTTCGAAACAGTGTTCTACGAATCGTTGGTCTGCGTGTTTGTTCGAAACAGTAGTGTGCGAGTTTAAAGCAATTCAGTGGTCTGCGAGTTTGAGTACTTAGTCATTTTTGTCCGTTGTTTCAAATTTGATCAGTCTTGAATTTTACACATCGAGTGTAATCTGCACTTCTTGAACGATCATTTCAAATCACATTTCATTTTTGTTACAATCATGTCTAGAGATCTACTCAGCATGGGTTCGAAATCCAAACCTCCGGTTCTTCAAGCTGATGAATACCCACAGTGGAGGATAAGAATGATTAATTTCCACATTTTCCATATGTGACAGTTGCAAGAATTCCTGCTACTGGTAATAATCCTGAAATTCCCGAAAGGATTGTAGCTAGAGATCCTATTCAATACAGTGACATTGATAGAGAGCTAGTGGAAAGGGATGCAACTGCTTTGACATTTCTGATAATGGCCATCCTAATGATATTTTCAATCGTGTTGATAGCCGGGAATCCGCCAAGGACATTTGGGATGAGATAGAAAAACAGTTCATGGGATCAGCAAAATCTGTCAAGACTAAAAGGAATCAGAGTATCAATGCTTATGAAGTATTCAAAGCAAAAGAAGGAGAATCTCTGAGGGAAGCGTATGATCGTTACAACATCATTCAAAATGATTTGAGAAGGAACGGAGTTCAAAAGTATGAATCTGAAATAAACTTCAAGTTTATTAAGAATCTCCAGCCAGAGTGGGATGTCTACACAATACAAATGCAAATAAATAATGACATGGATGAAGAAAAGTTGAATGATCTGTTATGTGCTTTAAACCAACATGAGGATAAGATAAAGGAGCAGGCTTCTGTGAACAAAGAGTTGCTTCAGTTAAAGGAGAAACAAAATAAGGTAGAAGACTCTTTGGCTTTAATAGTTCAGGACAAGGGAAAGAGAGTTAAGTCAAGTTCTGGTTCGGGAAAGAGTTTGAAAAAGAAAGCACTGATCACCAGCATGGTTAATAGTTCAGACAGTTCAGAGGATGATACTCCAGATGATTCTGATGATGATGAATTGAACGAATTTGCAGAAAAGCTTGCACTTCTGACTTCAAGCTTCCATAAAAGGTTTGGCCGGAAGAAATTTTTCAACAAGCCAAAGTTTGATTCCTACAAGTACAGCAAGAATAAAGGCAGACGTGAAGAAAGAAAAGAGAAAGAGAAGAAAGAGGAGAGAAAAGAAGAAAAGAAAGAGGAGAAAGAAAAGTCTGACAAATGTTTCAACTGTGGAAAGCCCGGTCACTTCGTCAAGGACTGCCCAGAAAAGTGTGTCAAGAATTACAACTTTAAAGGCTCAATTGGCGAAAGCAATGGAAAAGGGCACAACTTTAAAGGCAGAAGATGAGATATGGATTGGCTACTCTGAAGATGATGAAGAAACTAAGGTAGCTAAAGTGAATCTGACTCAAGTCCATTACAACTTAATGGCACATCTGAATGATGAGTCAGATTCTTAGGTAAATTCTCATTCTGACTATTCTGAATTCTTGAATGATAATGATGAAGCAATGAACTTGATGTCCCAGCTTAATCTGATGAACTCTGAGTTTTTGAAATTAAAAGAAAATTTCAAACAACAAAGGAGTACAATACAAGGACATCAAGATCAGGCTTTCATCTACAAAACCTTGGCTGAGGAAAAAGAATAAGATAAAAATGTTCTGAAATTGGAAATAATCAAACTTCAAACAAGAATTTCTGAACAAAAAAAAGAAATCATGACTTTAAAATATAAGAATCTTGATCTAACACTTCAGTATGAAATTGTTTTGAAAGATAGGACGGAAGCTTACACGAAGATCAAGGAATTGGAAGATCTAAGTTACAAAAGAGGTCAAACGGAACAGACTCTTAAAATTCTAACCAACAATAAGAAAGACACTCGTTTCTATAAAGCAAAACCAGGTTTAGGTATCTCTGATGTGGATGTGTTGAAAAAGGCACCCGAAAATCTTTATAACTTTAAAAAGTCGGGTGATGAACCTATTGTTTTAATTCCACACATCATAGAAACATTTGTAAAACCTGAGACTCCTGAGCCTAAATCTCCTAAGACAGAAAAGGAAGAGACAGTAGAAGAAAAGACAGAAATTGAAACTGGATCAGAAACTCAGTATTTTAAATCTGTTAAATTTTCATTTGATGAACTGAATACTTCTTATAAAAGGAACAAGGATTCGTTTGTAGAATATGAAAATATCTTTAAAGAAAAACCTGAGTCTTCAAGATCTAATTTAAATTCTGACAATTCTAAAATTGTCCTGACCTACTCAATCTTAGAAGATAAAAATGAAAATGTCATTTCTGATAAGTCTAATTCCGTTTGTACTTCTAAATTTTCTGATATTGAATATCAATAAGCCTTGGATAAAATTGAAGATTTACAAAGGCAAATCTCCCATCTCAACAACATGATTGTTGAATTGGAAGATGCAAATGAGAATTTTGGGATGGAACTAGACTCAAGCTTTAATCAAAATGAATCTTTGCAAAAAGAATTCAGAAGTTTAGAATCTCAAATTTTCAAATTATCAAAAGGCAAAAAGTTTATTATTGATAAAGATATTCCAATTTCTGTGATTAAATGTGAGTCTTCATCTGAGTCTAGACAAGAAAAAGTAATAGGTGAATGTTCTTATTCTTCATCATCTGATAATATTTCTAAATCTGTTTCTATTTCAGATGACAATGTGAAGAAAGATTGTTTGAAGCAAAAGAAGACTACAGTGGAAAACACTGTGAATGAAATGGATAAATGTCAATGTAAAAGAGTGGATAATGCTTGTTCTTCTGTCAAACAACAAAATTTCAATAAAACAAATATCTTTTCCCGAAAAGAGTTGTTGACGCAAGCTACTACTAGATTGCAATGTTCATATTGTCTTAGTAGTTCATTCTCTTGGAAACAACAGTCTTCAAAGAAAATTAAACATATCCAATTTAAGAACATAAAATCTCTTAATCGTTTAAAGCCAACAATGCTGAGATTTATTCTTTAAAGAAGAAAAATAATGATTTTCATGTTAATAAACTTGCTGATGTGAAGTTTGTCTGGAAGTGGATTTCAAAAGCTAAACTGAACACACAAACTCCACCAAAAGGACCAAGATTTGAATGGAGAATTAAAGGTTCATCAGCAAATTTAAATACTGTTAAGAATACTAACAATAAAGGACCCATATTCATATGGGTACCTAAAGTTAAGTGATTCATGATTTCAGGCGTGCCATGTGTGGATCATTGATTCTGGAGCTTCAAGACACATGACAGCGCATAAACACCTGCTGTTCGACTACGTAGATCATTACGCAGGTACAGTAAGTTTTGGGAATGAGATGAAAGGATATGTCAGAGATTATGGGACTATCAAGAATAATTTGATCACAATATCAAAGGTTCTGTATGTGGAAGGCTTGGCTTACAATTTGTTCTCCATAAGCCAATTTGCAGAAAAGAAATGCAAGATAGAATTTGATGCCGATTTTTGCTACATTAAAGATCAAACTGGAGCAGAACTGATTAAAGATGGTAGAATGGGATTGTTATACGGTGTTCACTTTCCAACACTAAAAGCTTCAAAGCCAGTATGTCTAATCTCAAAGACATCAACAGAAAAAGTTGGTTGTGGCATCGAAGACTTTCTCATCAACATTTTCGTGATTTGAACAAGCTGAGGACACAACAGTTAGTGATTGGACTTCCTGAATTGAAAATTGAACAAGACTCACTTTGTTCAGCCTATGCAAAAGGAAAGATGAAGAGAAGTTCACACAAATTAAAAATGTTATCAAACTATAATAAGTGTCTGGAGCTAATTCACATGGACTTGTGTGGACCGATGAGAACTCAATCCATCAACGGAAAGAAATACATATTAGTGATGGTGGATGAATTTTCTCGGTATACTTGGCTAGAGTTTCTAAGACAGAAATATGAGGCTCCTGATCTAATCATCAAGTTCATCAAGAAGATTCAAGTTCTGATGAAAAGCCTTGTAAACCAACTGAGGATTGATAATGGAACAGAATTCAAGAATGCTACTTTGTAAACATTTCTAGAATCTGTTGGCATATCACATAATTTTTCTGCTGTGATGACACCTCAACAAAATGGGGTCGTTGAACGTAAGAATAGAACTTTGGTTGAGGCTGCACGGACAATGTTGGCATATTCAGAGCTACCAATGTTTCTATGGGCTGAGGCTGTAGCAACTGCATGCTTCACACAAAACAGGACTATTATCAATAAACGTTTTAATAAAACTTCTTATGAATTGATTAATGGTCGTAAGCCTACTATTAAATTTCTTCGTTTGTTTGGATGCAGATGCTATGTTCTTAATGATCGAGAGAACTTATCAAAGTTTCAACGAAAAGTCGATGAGGGGATATCCATTGGATATTCTCTCCAGTCCAAAGCATACAGAGTCTACAATACTCGAACGAAGACGGTGATCGAAAGTGCAAATGTAACCTTTGATGAAAGCAAGGCAAGGACTTCTGACCAAATCAGTTCAGAACTCGGATCTATAGAAAAATACAAAGCTTCTACTTCATCAAGAGTAAAACCTGTTCAACAACAGACTAAGAAATCTGTCTCCTACACTGATTCTGATCTTGTTCTATTATTTCTTGATGCTTTTAATGATTTATCTGTTGAAGATAATAGACAAGAAAATTTAGAAAATACTAACTCAAACTCTACCAGTGCAGATATATCTGGACCAATTCAAGAAGTTGGTGACGCTTCTACAAACACAACGCAAGAGATCTCTGAAAAATTTGTTCCAGAAAACACAACAGAAATGATCTCATCACAATTTGAAGTGGGATCAACATCAGCAACATCTGAACAACAACATCAGACAGAATCCACATTTGCAGAAGCTGAACCTTCTTCTAGTGCACAAAGTCCAACTGCAAGTGCATCTAAACAACATGCAGTAGTTGATGAGTTTGACATGACAAATAATCAAACTGAACGAGATGTATTGCCATGTACACATAAATGGACAAAAAGTCATCCCCTTGAAAATATTATCGGAGATCGGAATGCTAAGGTATCCACCAGATCTGCAACTGCTTCTGCATCGGCCAATTTATGTATGTTCTCAACCATCCTCAGCATCATGGAACCCAAAAAGCCGTCTGAAGCTCTCACGGATTCTAATTGGATAAATGCCATGCAAGACGAGCTAAATGAATTTCAAAGAAATGAGGTGTGGAGACTTGTACCAAGACCCAAAGATAAGACCATTGTTGGAACAAAGTGGGTATTTCGAAACAAGAAAGACGAGGCTGGTATTATTGTAACGAACAAAGCACGACTTATAGCGAAAGGTTATAATCAACAAGAAGGGATCGATTATGATGAAACCTACGCTCCCGTGGCAAGGATCGAGGCAATACGGATTTTTCTTGCGTACTTAGCACACAAAAACATCAAAGTATATCAAATGGATGTCAAATCGACTTTCCTGAATGGTATATTACATGAAGAGGTGTACGTGAGTCAACCCGAAGGCTTCGTTGATCCAAAATTTCCAGATCATGTATATGTGCTAGATAAAGCTTTGTATGGACTCAAGCAAGCACCACATGCATGGTATGAAACACTTTCAATTTACCTTACCAAGTCAGGTTTCTTAAAAGGTACAATCGATCCAACTCTTTTTCTCAAAAAGAAAGGTGAGGATTTGATGCTAGTACAGATCTGTGTAGACGATATTATTTTGGGTTCTACAAATAATGAACTTTGTGATGAATTTCAAAACATTATGAAGAAAAGATTTCAAATGTCAATGATGGGTGAATTAAATTTCTTTCTTGGCTTACAAGTTAAACAAACCCCGCAAGGGATTTTTATAAATCAAGCCAAGTACATTAGAGACATGTTAAAGAAATTTGACATGACTTCTTGTACACCCATGAAGACTCCCATGCAAACTGGAAGTCTGTTGGATGTTGATATTTCTGGTAAATCAGTGGATCAATGGACATATAGGATCATGATTGGATCTCTTCTATACTTGACATCTAGTAGACCAGACATAACGTTTGCTACATGTTTCTGTGCCCGGTATCAAGCTAATCCTAAGGATTCCCATCTTGCTACAATTAAGAGAATCTTCAGATATCTCAAAGGCACACCAAATCTGGGTCTTTGGTATCCGAAGGATTCTGGTTTTGAACTAATGGCCTATACAAACGCAGATCATGCAGGCAACAAATTAGACCGGAAGAGTACCTCAGGAGCATGTCAGTATTTAGGTGATAAGCTAGTAAGCTGGTCATCTAAGAAGCAGAATTGTGTCTCAACTTCTACAGCTGAAGCAGAGTATGTAGCAGCTGCTAGTTGTTGTTCACAAGTTCTTTGGATGATGACACAGTTGAAAGACTATGGGTACAAATTCAGCAATGTACCTATCTACTATGATTCCAAGAGTGCCATTGCCATAACTTCTTATCCGGTACAGCATTCTAAGACTAAACACATCGACATCAGGTACCATTTCATAAAGGATCATGTTGAGAAAGGTAATATTGAAATGCATTTTATGTCTACAGATTTTGAGGTTGCTGACCTTTTTACAAAACCTCTTGATGAAAAGAGATTTACATTTTTAGTCAGCAAGCTTGGAATGGTAAACCTTGATGCATAGCAATATTTATTTTCTGTACCTGTTGTTGAGGGGGAGCTAGATGTATTTTTTTTACATATTTCAGTGTTTTTGGTCAAAATGAATCTTGGAAAGTTTGATATCATTAACAATGGTGGACTCATGTTCATTGAGTACCAAAGACTCATTCTGTTTTGTAGTATTATCATACATTTTAGACTATGACTTCTGATCAACTCAGATCAGGACTCATACTTCATGATTTGTGCTTCACAGCAAAAATCAAGGGGGAGAAATTAAGATGTGTGCATACTTCAAGGGGGAGCTTAATGAAAAAGTTTGTAAGTATGTATATAGATTTGAAAGATCTGAAAAGTTTTTCCTGAGAAAAATTACTGTTTTTGTGCTAAAAAGTCAATTTTACAAAGTTGCTATTTTGGGAAAGTAAAAGTTTTCTTTTTTGGAAAGTATTCATTTTCTGAAAATTTTTCAAAATTTTTCTAAGTCATGAAATGCGCAAAGCACTATACTTACGCTTAAACGCACAAGGCATTGCTAGCGAGTTCACCAAACGCGCAAGCTGAAGCTAGCGAGTTTGGAAAACGCGCAAGCTGAAGCTAGCGAGTTTGGAAAACACGCAAGCTGAAGCTAGAGAGTTTGGAAAACGCGCAAGATGAAGCTAGTGAGTTTGAGGAAACGCGCTTATAGAAGTGTGCGAGTTTCAAAAACGCGTAAGGCGTTACGTGCGAGTTTGGTCGAGAATTTCACTAATTTCATCATTCTTATTCCTTAAGAGTTTCACTAATTTTTCACTTAAATTGTTTCTTAAGTGAAAATCACACACCTATTTGTTGATTTTTGTGACGAATACCTTATTTTCTTGATATGAGATAAGAAAAACTCAAATCGTGCGTTGTGTGCGAGTTTTGTTCAATGAACAGTATCTTGCGAGTTATATGAATGAACAGTGGGTAGCGAGTTCTTTGACTTGCGAGTTCTATGAATGAACAGTGGGTAGCGAGTTCTTTGACTTGCGAGTTCTATGAATGAACAGTGGCTAGCGAGTTCTTTGACTTGCGAGTTTTGTCGAGTATATATATGTTCCATCTCTTTCTCTCTCATTATCAACCTGCGACTTTCAACACTTAGCGATTTCTCTCTGAACTTTCTTGCGATTTTCATCTTTTCAGTTCATTTCTCTCGAAGATTCAAGTGTAGGTTGTTGTTTTACATTTGTTTGATTGTTCGTTCTTACTTTTAATCGATTCTAGGGTTTCATTCTTCAGTTTGTCGATTCAAGTTTTTGACTGTTCATCTTCTGGTTCATTTTGCTCTAAAAATTTGACAGAACACTAACTATTTTGGGTTTCTTCTTTCAAACTAATGTTAGTATTGAAAATGACAAATGATATAATATGGGTTTTGCTCGATAGACTGATTTTTGCAGGTTACCATAACTATTGGATATTTGAACCGAACTGTAGCTTGAATTTGAACTGAACTGAACTCGACTCATGTTCTGGACTTAAACTGATATCCTGAACTAAACTAATCTGGACTTAATGGATGGATGAATGATTTCATAATCTTTAATCATATTGTTCAAAGATTAAAAGAAATTTAAAAGTCAGATTTTTTTTAAAAAGTGAAAAGTTTGAATTTTGAAAGTCAAATTTGAATTTCAAAATTTTCAAATAAAAAGTAAATTGCAAAGTTTGGGTATTGGAGTTCATTTCAAAAAAATTCAAATTTAAAGAGTCGAAAGTTTTTGGTTACCTTTGCAAAATCAGTATGAATTTTTTTAGCATTATTTTTAAATACAACATTAATTTGACATAATAAATTCGAAATGTGAAGTGTTGTTGTCAATTTTATGTTTTGTGTGTTGTTGTGCAATTTTGTTCATTCGAAGTTGCAACTTGTTTTCTGCAACTTACTGTGCTTTCATTGCAAGATATTAAAGTACATTGTTCTGTACTTTAAATTTTTTTTTTGAAAAACAGGTTTTTGGATTTATACTGACATATTGGATTTTATCCAATACATTTTATGTTTTTTCAGGAAATCAATGGCGGAGGAAAATACTCATGACCAAAGTGTTCAGATGGATGAACATGATCCGAATGTTTCACGGGACATGCCCATGCCTTCTTCCCGATCCCATTTTTCTGAAGTTGATGTTGATCCTGATCTTCAATTTATCAATCTTCAAGGGTATCTCTCTTTGTCGCCAAATAATCATCATATGATATTTGACAATCTCATGGTCAATCCATTGATAAAGGAGATACTGAAAAATCATCCAATCTGTACTTCCTTAACTGCAACTGCTATTGTGCCAATGATCTATTTACAACAAGCATGGAGAACTATTGAGCATGTAGTGCAAGGCGACAGAAAGTATTTCACCATTCGCATCGACAACTTCACATCCATTTTGACCTTTCAGAGGCTGAGATTGCTTCTTGATCTACCTTTGCTAGATTCAAGAGAAGGAAAGACAACTTTTGATCCTTATCCTACAGATCTCGAAATGTTTGCTGGTATTCGTGCTCTTGGATATGTTGGAAGTCTTTCAAAGATGAGTGACTTTCGGAAGTCAAATTTGCCACCATTCTACTATCAGTTTTTCTCAGTGATCAACAAGTGCTTGACTTCACGACACTCTGGGCACGACAATACTAATATTCATACTCTAAGACTGTTCCATGCTATCATCTATGATTTGCATGTTGATTATGTTGTGGCCATCTGGACTGAGCTGTATGAGAAAGTTCTGAGCAAGAGACATTCAAAGAAGCCAAAATATGTACCTTATCAGAGATTTTTACAACTTATTCTCCAAGGTATTCTGAGATCCAGCCGAGATGTTCCAAAAAGATTACATCATGAAAGTGCCCCAGAAAATGAAATGACACATCTTCAAAAGCAGAAGCAATCCTTCGCTTTTGAGATGCCAGTTCCTGCTGCACTGCTTGCTTATGCCGATCTGAATGCTCCGAGTGTTAGGAAATATAGGGAGTCCATGGGATTGCCAGAGCCGGAGATCCCTACCCAGGACTCAGAACCATTTAGTCGAGTGGAGTCAGTGAGGGTTCAACATACTACGGGAGTAGTTGAACGGGAAAGTGAGCAGAGAGAAAATATAGAGAGGGGTTCAGGAGTGGGTCAACCTTCTGTACTGGAGGGTGTGGGAACACAGGCACAATCTGCCACGCATTTAGTGATTCCTACATCTCAAACTGAGATTGCTATCATTCCTCAATTGGGTACTCAGGAAGAGAATCCCAATGAAAGTCAGAACTCTGAGAAAACTATATCGGTTGGTCAAGCAAGCTCTTCTAGTACTTCGGTACATTCAGCAACATCAGAACAAGATGCAACAAATCAAAGAAATGATCAGAATGATAATACTGATGATAACATAGGTCATAGTTTCGGATTTTTGTAAAATTTTTCTTTACACCAAAGTCTTGGTTCTACTGCAAGAGATCTTGACTTGGAAGGTGTTGATTCCACAATCAGGAATATTATTTCTGACTCTGGAGTTATAAGGCAGGAAGAGGGAGTATTAGTTGAAAACCCAGAAAATGTGAGGACTAGAGTGAATGTAGAAAAAGAACATGGTGAGCGTGAGTGTATCCAAACCTACCATTCTAGAAGGGCATGTGTTGCGAGCAGGAGGTATTGAAACAGACATTAGTCGCCCACTAATGCATATGCACACCTCATCCAGCCATTCTATTGCCTCTCAACAGGCTATAGTCTCATCTTTACACGGGGATTTAGCACAAACTATATCTGCCTTTCACTCGAAAATGGAAGGTATTGAAACAAGAACTCAGTTGCCCCCGAGTTCGACTTCTTTCAGTGCACCATTGAGTCTAGAACCAATTGTTACATATAATTTCATTCCTAGGACACAACCAACCATATCTGCTACCATCGGGAGTCTTAGTGCCCCGATCGGAACATCTATAGTAGCTCCGCATTCCGGACTACGAGGATCAGGTGCAAGTCCTGTCATTGCTAACACTATGCCAGCTTTAAGCACAACCCACACTGTTGTATCTTCAACAACTGTGTTAACGGGAAGATTGAGTAGCCCCGGTGTTAGTTTACCCGAATTCGTTTCAAGGGAATTTTTCAATGACACCCTAAAGGTCGTTGAAAACTATTTATCGCAGAATTTTTAGTCGGAGATGAGTAAGGCAACTGAAAAGTTTGAGGAGGAGATTGGAAAGGTGATGAGAATGTTGAAAGGGAAAAATCCAGTTGTTGAGGAGCCTGAGCAAACAGTTCCACCACCATTAGTTCCACAACCACCACTAGTTCAATCAGTTTCTGAGCTGAAATCTTTACTTCTAGCCCAGCTGTTATCCGAGGCTCCAGCAGATGAAACCAGAGTAGATCTTATTGGTTTGCTGAGGTAACAATCCCAACCAATTGTTCCTCAGGTTCCAGTAGATTATGTCACACAGCTCAGTTCAACCAGTTCAAAGATTCAGTGGAAAAACACTTACATGACCTAACCACAACAGTTCAACTTCCTTGCAAGGTTCAATCTGATGCAGTTTTAAAGAAGAGGCATGATCGTGATTTTGATAAAGATCATGAGGGGAGATGAATAAGAGACAGAAAACTGCAGAAGATACTGTTATTGTTACTGTTGAGGAGTAGGGGACTGAAGTAACAGAAACTTCACATGGAGATCAATCAGAAAAGGAACAGTTGGAAGAGAATGTTCTAGAGGCTGAAGTAGAGTTGATGATCTATGACAATACGGAATCAAGGGTTGAAAAGCCTGCGATTGCCACTGTTGAGGAAGTAATGGAGATGTTGGGAATTACTGCTGAAAACTTTGTCAACCTAGATGATTATGAAAGTGATGATGATGAACAGGCTGCTGCTAGGTATGACAGTTATTGGAGAGTAAAGCAGAAAGAAATGGACATTATTGAGCACAATATTCAAAGTGATGGACCAGATCCTGAGAATACAGTTACAGTTGAAGAGTTTGTACAGAATGCTATTTCTCAAGGAAATCTGAGTCAGAGTGAATATGTTCTGGATGATTTGTTTGGAGAAAATTTAGATGAAATTTTTGATGATCTTGAAGGTGAAGATGAAGAGATTGTAGATCTTGATCAAATGCTTCTAGTTCAACAAGCCGAAGTTGTGGAGGTTGCACAGATTGCAAGTACAGTTGATTATGCTCCACCAACCTACAAATTGTTTGATGAAGATGAAATCTTGACTGCTATTCCGATAGTCTCACCCACAAGAAATTTCTTTGTCCCTGAAAACCTTGATGCTTCTGAACCAAGAGTTGCTCTTCCTTAGCCTAAAGATTTTGATTCTGAACAACCAGCTGATCAACCCAAGCAGAAACCGAAAGTTGACAAACCCAGAAAGTCAAAAAGATCAAGAATTCCTACCCCAAAGCTCAAACCAAAAGATCTAGAAGAAGAAAGGCCAATAATTATTGATATTCAAGACTTCAGGAATAAGCTATACAAAGAAAGAAAGCAAAGAGAAAAGGAGGAAAGACAGATATTCCGAGAAGCTAAAACTGAATTAAGAAAAGAGGAAGAAGAAGCAGCCAGAGCAAAAGCTAGTGCACTTCCTTACATTCGAAACCCAGATAGTCCAAAGATATTAAGTGCAACTGAAACCTCTATACAGTTAAAACCAAATCCTATTTTTGTTACTCCTATGGAAGTGGAAGAATTCTCAAAAGCTCATGGTCCAGAACTTGAATCAATGCAAGCAGAAGAGCTCATCTCTTATGAAATCAGTGATATAGGGAAAATTACTTTCAAAGGAGATGTTAGAGTTGGTGTTATTCCTTATATAGGATATGATGTTGAGGGAGATTCTTTGAAGTTCATTGAGATCATCAGAAAGTCTCTCAAAGTACCATTCCTGGAAGAGTCAACCAAAATCTTTGTTTCTTCTCTGCAACCGATTGATGAAGCTTGTTTTTATGGTGTTGGAGAGAGAGATAAAGTTTATCAAGCCAATTACATCAGGTTCATGAAGACAATGTGTAGTATTTCTCCTTATGACAAAAGAAAAGAGATTATGCAGGTCCAAAATGTTCATATTTGCAAGATTCTAAATGTCCACTATCCAAAGTTCACTGTGTTAGAGCATAAATCTGTTGGATACAAGGTCAAGAATACTGAAGGTCAAAGTTGAGAAAGTCAAAGCTGCTAAAGTCAAATCTCATTAAAAGTCAAAGTCTATTTGTAATAAGTCAAATGTATTTTGTATTTGTATTTTATTTGTAATTAGTAGTTAGTATAAATAGTTTCTTTCCTTTGTATTTTATATATGAACTGAATTGAAAAATCATTCTGTTGTATTCTAGAGAGGGAAATATCAGAGAGAGAGAGAGAGAGAGAGAGATCGTTGGAGAGAGTTCTAGAGAGAGAGAGATTGTAATCTTGAATTGAGAAATTAATCAAACAGGTAATTGTTTCTTAATTCTTGTTTGTGTGATTAATCTTGTTTTAGAAACTAGATTCTGGAACAATCAATTGGTATCAAAGTACGTGTTGCGGGTGTAACGAGACACGCAAAATGTGTCTTGCGGGCGTAACGAGACACGCAAAGTGCGTCTTGCGGGTGTAACGTGACAAGCAAAGTTTATCATTTGACACGCAAAGTTCATAACACGCAAAGTGATAAACGCAAAGTAGAGGTGGTTGAGTTGAGACTTGTGGTTTGCGTTTGCTTCTCCACACGCAAAGTAGAGGTTTGCGGTCCATGTGAGGAACGCAAAGTGTGATGTGCGTTTCACGTGTGACACGCAAAGTTGAAGTTTGCGATTGCTACTTGAAGCGCAAAGTGTGCGGGACCCCCGTGCTAAGTCTGCCTAGGGGGACATAGTTCTTTTTGTGATTAAAATTTCTGATTTTATATTTCAAATTTTCTGTATTTTCTTGATTGTTTCATTTGGACTAACGATCAGTTCTAGTTTCTTATTCATATATTTTTCAAACAGGTTTATACAAGATGACTTCCAAAGATGCTCTTTCAATTAGAACCGATGTCAAACCTCCAGTTTTATTCAAAGGCGAATATGAACAATGGAAGGATAGATTTTTGGATTTCGTGGATCGACATTCAAATGGAGAGAATATTCTACTGTCTATCACCAAAGGTCCAATAGCTCCAATAACAGTTCAAGTACCTGATGTTGACTCTTCTGATACTGAAGATGGAACTGAAGAACGAGAGCAAAAGATGAAAACAGTGACAGTGGATATTTCTCAATATTCTTAAGAGCAGAAAAGCCGATACAAAGCAGATAAACAAGTGAGATCATTACTTCTTCAAAGCATACCAAATGAGATCTACATCAAGATTGACAGTTATAAAGCCAATGCTAAGAAGATGTGGGATCAGTTGCAAAAGATGATGATGGGATCAAAGGTCGGAAACCAGATGAAAGTGGCGAACTGCATAAATAGTTATGAAGAGTTCAAAGCAAAGGAGAATGAGAGTCTGGAAGATACCTATGAGAGGTTTGTGTTGCTTCTAAATGAGTTGACAAAGAACAAAGTCAAAAAGAAACAGTTGGAGAACAATGTTAAATTTATGAGTATCTTACGTCCGGAATGGAAAAAGCATACAAGAAGAATGAAGCAGATGAAGGATTTGAATGAAATTCCACTACATGAGGTATTTGAGACCTTGCGACAGAATGAAGAAGAAGTTGAAGAGAAAAGAGCTGAGAAAAAGAAGGCAGAAAAAGTTCCTGATCCGATTGCTTTAGTAGCTGGAGAAAAGAAGAAAGAAAAGAAAGAGAAGAAAAAGAAGATAGTTCTTACCAGTTCAGAGTCTGATTCTGTTTCAGATAGTGATGATGGAGAAAGTCTGAAACAAGCTATGATATTGCTGACCCGTGCCTTTCAGAAGAAATTTTATAAGAAGCCGGGATCAAATTCTCATAGGTATTCTTCTTCGAGTTCAAAGAACCATGAACACCGGGAAAGGGTGGAAGGAAAAAGGTATGAAGAGAAAAGATATGTGGAAAAGAAACCGGATGAGAAGAAAAAGTTTGCGAATGACTACACGGTTGCTGAGAAGAAAACAAGTGATCCAGTTAAATGCTACAACTGTGGCAAGATGGGTCATTTTGCTAAAGATTGTCGGAAGCCGAAAGTACGCAACTCTCAGTACTATCAGAACAAGTTTCTTTTGGCAAGACAACAAGAAGCGGGTGTAGCTTTGATGGCCGAGGATTAGTTTTGGTTGGATCATTCCGAGGATGAAGTAAACTTCTATGGATTCACGTTAATCAGTGTTTCCTACCCAAGAAGTTAATCCTTTAGTGATTGAGTGTGAGGAGTCTAAAAGAAATGAGTGTGGGTGTGATGAGGTAAAATGGAAAAGAGAGTTTGGTTAGTAGTGAGTTTAATGATTAAAAGAAAGAGGGTGTGAGATCAGAGTAAAAGAATATCAAACTCTGCACCAACTACTTTCTGAGTCGGGCAGCCACATTACTAGCGTTTCACAACTCTTTGGTGAACGTTATTGAAACAGGCAAATAGCCCATGCCAACTCTTGCTTAAACCCCACCAACCACTCATTTTCTTCTCAAAAAGAAAATGTTTCATATTTTTCTGGGGACGCAGCATATAATCTATCTGATTTTCATTTGGAAAATCTGGATATTGAAAAAGAAGGAAGTCTGCCCCACCTTCGCACTTCAATCATGCACTTAGAGTCTGTGTTTATCTACTGTTGTCTCAGTGGTTTACACAATGTTGAGCCTTATAAAAGCAATCATCGTGCTTAATTCTTTCTACACATGCACGAGCACACAAAGAATTTGTTTCTTTGTCATAACATTCATAGAAATTGCCTTTGTGGTATTTCGATGATTGGATGGAAGACCTGGGGGAGTGAACATCAAAAAGCTCCTTTATATTGTGTATTTGTTACACACAGTGACTTTGTGTTACTGACAGGCATTTTAACTGATTCATCTGTTGATTCAGGAGTTACCTGTTCTTATTTTGTCTGGATTTGCAAAGATATAGATGAATACTTGGTTATGGATCACTGAATCAGAGGCTCAGTTGTACAGATCAGAATGGTTAATAACATTTCTTGGAAGAAAAGTTTTGATGATCTAGATGCTCCATTCATCAAAAAGGGGGGGATGGTATGAAGAAATGTTAAAGTTTTTGAAGTTAAAGGGAGATGGTTTCAAAGAAATGATAAAGATTTGAAGATTTGAAGATGATCAAAGAATTTCTGAAGTTTTGAGGAAATTTTCTTTGAAGATTATTTGCTGAAGCAATTCGAGCTGATTCTGAAGATAATTTCTTTCCACAAGTCTAAAAGCGTTCTATATGATGTTTTGGGGAGATTGTTCATCATTTGAAGACAGTTTTGGAAAGAAGACTATCAATGAAAAAGGGGAGATTATTTTGACAAAGCTTAAAGTGGAGAACTGGCTTGCTAGATCTTTCAACAATGATCTTGAATCCAAAGGGGGAGATTGTTAGAGCATAAATCTGTTGGATACAAGATCAAGAATACTGAAGGTCAAAGTTGAGAAAGTCAAAGCTGCTAAAGTCAAATCTCATTAAAAGTCAAAGTCTATTTGTAATAAGTCAAATGTATTTTGTATTTGTATTTTCTTTGTAATTAGTAGTTAGTATAAAGAGTTTATTTCCTTTGTATTTTATATATGAACTGAATTGAAAAATCATTATGTTGTATTCTAGAGAGGGAAATATCAGATAGAGAGAGAGAGAGAGAGAGATCGTTGGAGAGAGTTCTAGAGAGAGAGAGATTGTAATCTTGAATTGAGAAATTAATCAAACAGGTAATTGTTTCTTAATTCTTGTTTGTGTGATTAATCTTGTTTTAGAAACTAGATTCTGGAACAATCACACTGTTCAAAGAAAAGATATGAAGATCAGTACCTTTACAGAAGCTGATTTTGATAACTTGAACTTCTCAGACATTATGTTCATTGTGAATGAGTTCAGAGACAGGAGAAATAGAAGGAGGTCACAAGATGTTGCTTATGCTTTGGATGCTATTAAAAGATTCATGACAAGGAGTGTCTACAATGCTTATTCGTTTGACTTTCAGCTTGGCATTGAAACCAATCAGAACAGAGTAAACCTGTTGGCACCAAACTTCAACCATCCTTAGATCAATGTTCTAGAGCCTTTTCAGATCTCCAGATATCCAGAGTTGGGTGTGATGTATGTAAACACCAAGTCTCATAAGAAGCAGTTCATCAGAGCATCAGAATTGGCTATGTATTCAGATGGTACTTTGAAGTATGTGCGGAAAGTGCTTGAAGATAAATTGTTTCTGTCAGAGCAGGAAAGATTAAGAAAGAATGAAGCTGTAAGAACGATTGAATCTCTTAACATGGAAGCTATGCTAGAAGAGATCAATAAGAAGATTGATTTCAGAGAGCACATCAGAAGGTTTGAAGCATAGCTTGGGAACAGAAGAATTTGTTTTAGAAGATGGGACCAGAGAAAAATTGTAAAATGATCTAAAATGGGGAGATTGTTATTGTATTTTAGTTTAGATCATTTTATGTTGACTTTTGTTAGTCTACCTTTGTTTCTTGTTTGACCTATAAACAGGTCTTCCTTGTCCTTCATTAGTAGTAACTAGCCAAATTGTAATCTGAGAGAATCCTTGAGAGAGAAACCTTGTAACCCTTTCACTTGTGACATCAATATACATGTGATTTCCCATGATTCTCATTGTTCTTTGATTGATTTGTTTGTGTGATTTGAGAGGACAATTTTAGCTTTGAATGCTTCAAAGTTATTCATGTAGCGTGTATGCCTGAGTTGAGTTGCGACCGAAGAACCAAGCATAATCTTCTCAAGATGTTGCCACATCAGATTAGGATGAGTTTTGAAATAGTCAATCCTGTTGTATATAGAGTTCGGTAAGGCTAGCATCAGATTTGCTTTAATATCACGATCAGCCTGATATGCAGACAACTCATCATTTGAATACTCTTTAGTAGGCTTATATAATCCAGAAGCCAATTTGGGTTTTTCAAACAGTCCTTCAGATAAAATTATCATCATGTCATTTCCATTCTTTTGTCGTTCAATGAAGTTCAGGAACCGATCTTGCCACTGTGTAAACTCATTTTCATCTATCAGCACTGGTGGACGATTTTCTGTACCCAAAGACATCATAAGATCACTTTTGTAGAACTGAGCTTGATAAGCAAATTTGTCAGAATCCATGTTTCAGATAATCCAGAAAAAAATTCTAAGTCTGAGACTGGCGCAAAGTTGATGTTTGCGTGAGAGTCATGAAGCGCAAACCGAGCTTTGCGTTAAATGAATGAGACGCAAACTGAAGTTTTCGTGAGTAGCTAGATACGCAAACCAACTTTGCGTGAAGCGAAGGTTACGCAAACTGAACTTTGCGTTAGAAGACTCAGGCGAGAACTTGACTTCTCGTAAGCTGTTGGAAATGCAAACCAACTTTGCGTTAGTCGTTGAAGATGCAAAGTAAGCTTTGCGTGAGAAGACTGAGATGCAAACAAGGCTTTTCGAGAGAAGGCTGAAACGCAAACGAGGCTTTACGTGTTATGTTGATCGCGCAAATTGAGGTTTGCGTGATAAGCTGGAAACGCAAAGATCACTTCTCGTGATGCACGGGATATGCAAACTTAGCTTTGCATGATGAACACAAAGCGAAAATCACAACTTGATAAAAAACACCCTGAAGACGCAGATGCAATAGATGAACTCGTGCAAAGTCCCTGATGAACTCGCGCAAAGTTGAGATCTAGCGCAAACCAATTGTGAGTCACAAAAATCACCAACAAACGATTATATCCAAGAAATTAATGCAACTAAATCACACAGAAATGATCGAAAACATGTTTCTAACACTTTTTAATCACCAAAATCGATCAAAAACCACAAAATCAAACTTTTGATTATGTAACAGTACGTGAAACTCGACTTTTCCAGAAAATAAAATTTCTCAAAATTGACAATCAAAACGTGAATTTCTTGAAAAATGACGTGAATCAAAGTTATTCTCCTATCAAAATCGAATCCAACAAGACAAATTCCAAATAAATTCGCACCAAAACACCTCTGAATTTGATGAAAAATCAAGAAAACGAGATTTTCTTGAAAAATCAAGAAAATCGATCAAATTTTCGATTTTAAACCACAAATTCAGGAACGAAAAATCAATCTCTCAATTCTCTCAAGATTCAGATTAGCTCTGATACCAATTCTAAGTCCAAGATCACTAAATCTGTAGAGAGAGAAAGTAGAGAGAGAGAACAAGTAAGCGCAAAGTAACTGTATATTCAATATGTGCGTTAAGTTTTACCTTTAGGAGCATTGTTCTTCTTTCCATTGGATACATGCACAAATGATTTTTGTTCCTTGTTCTCATCTGATGATCCTTCTACTCTCCAAATCCACTTTTCTTTTTCATTTATCCTTTTGTGTTTACCTGAACCATCTACAAATTTGAAGACACCAACATTCTTCTGTTCAACTTTCTTCTTCTCTTTCTCAAATTTGTCTCTCTCCATGATGATAACTTTCTCAAAGTCTGACACCTGTTGAGAAAGTTTTGTACATTTGAGTTCAACTGCCTTCTTTTCCTTTTCATCATTCCTTGAAAGATCAGATAATCTTTGATTGAAAGATTTCTCTAATTCCTCTAGTTCAGCTTTCTCTTTCTTACTTCTCTCATCTACTTTCTTTAACCAATCTTTTCCCTTTTCTTGGTATGTAGATACTTGAATTTCAGCTTTCTTCAGTTTAGCATTTAGACTCACAATCTCATCTTTCATTTCTGAGTTCTGAAGTTTAAGATTTGCATTCTCTTCTTTTATTTTAGTCAAAACAATGTTTCCTTTCTCGTCAATGTACGACATCTTGTGATTTGTTTAAAAAGAATATGAGCTAGAACTGATCATTAGTCAGATAATCAGAAAAATCAACTGTTAAAATCACTCAAAAATTATTCTAAGTATAGAATTCGTATGGCACTCACACACAACAATTCGCATGCCCACAATTCGCATAAGCAAGGATTAGAAAAATTCACTTTTAGCATGTAATGGTATGCGAGTTCTAGCTTTTCGCATAAATCTATGTGCGAGTTCTGCACATTTCGCATGTAGGAGGGTACGAATTCTGAACAATTCGTATGAATGGTATAACAGTGATGCGAATTCCTTCCTTAGAAAATTTTCAAAGCTTGAACAATTCGTATCGATACGAATTCTTGCCTTAGAAAAAATTTCAAAAACTTGATGCGAATTCTTAGCTTTTCGTATAAGCTTTCATGCGAAATCTAGACATTTCGTACAAGTCTATGTGCGAATTCTTGGGAATTCGTATGGTACTCTTATGCGAGTTCTGTCCTCCGAAACATTTTTCACACTGAATCATGCGAATTCTTTCCCCATTCGAGTTCTTCGTGAGAGTTCTTCATGATATATGCGAATTCTATAGATCTTGAGCTTTTTCTTTGAAAATTTCACTGAATTCCACCTAAACCATGGTATTTGTTCACCAAAATTTGACAATTTACTCTTTGGATGATCGAGAACAATCCTTGTGAATCAATTTCATCAAGAACAATTAAAATTAAGTAAATTTGATCATGAACATTTCGAAAACAGAAAACTTTCTAAAAATTGCAAACATGATCAATCGATGCTAATCTAATGTGCAATTGTGATTACAGTGTAAACCAAACTTGTTCTATACTAGTATGCAATTATAATGCTATGAAATTTACAAACAAAACATCACAAAAACAGAATCTCGATCAATGAAACAGTAGTTGATGAACAGTGAACTTTCCATCTTGAAAATCGATTTTTCTAATTCAATCTGATCTTGCTCTGATACCAAATCTTGGTCCAGTTTCTAGCTATTAATCGATACACATAATATCAAGAAATTTTTCTTTATTGATCACAAAACCTAAATCAAGTCATATCCCTATTTAGTGCGTTTTACAATATGCTCTATGTGTACCTCTCTCTACTAGTATACGAAATCTTTGTGTGAAATGATCCATGTGTATAAATCTAACAAGATACAACCTATTTATACTAAGTCAACAGAAGTTGACTTTACAACACACACCCTTACATTTTAAAACAATACAGAAAGACCCTTTTTAATCTTAAATACAATTTACATCTAACAAACTTGGCATTTGACAACTTAGGAAACTTTGAACTCTCCAATGATTCCATTGTGGACTTCGCTGTAATGGCTTGAGGAAAACCATTCTTTGACAAATGTTAATGGGACTTCAGTGGTGGTAAAAGTGAGAGCATGTGTGAGTTCGCAGTTGGCGAGAAACTCACAAATCAGATGATATGTGGCTTTGAACTTGGGTGAATCGAGTCTTACCATGTGGTTGTTATTCTTGATGGGAAATCGAGGAATACGAGAGAATTCCTCTGATTTGGGAATAAGTTTGCACCATTCGGATGAATTTGCAGGTTGAGCCATTGGAAGAACTTGGTGAAGAAGATGAAGTCTTAGAGAAAAAAGTTATGCTCGAGGGAAATTGTACGCATGAAAATGATAATTCGGATATAAAATGGATTTTATATCCAAATTTGGAAAATAACACTCAAGTGCAAAAAGGTGAAACGACAGGGATTAGACCTTTTGGGTAAGGCCGTTCTACCTTACTTTTCTCCCTATGGTGACACATGTTTTTGGTAATTATAGCACATAAGTGTTTAGTTGCCAAAAAATTAGAGTGGTTGTCAGTATGATAAATATTTAAATATTAATAGCCACGCGTGCTGACTAGACAAACCTTTCACCTTATCCTTTAAAAGAACCATTTATTGAAGTAATCTAAAATATCCTAAGTGTAGAATGGTTCAGAGATTCTGAGATTCTATAGACGAATGATACAAGAGATTGCTTTGAAAGAAATGTTTCTGACTTTGATGTTGAACTCCTTTGGATATAACCATCAAGGGAAAGTTCAGAAACTGTTGATCTTAGAGTCAGAGACTCTGGTTAGTGTTTATGTGTCCTCTCATCATTTTCTTTCTCCCCCTTGATTAAAGATGGTCTCTTTTCTATATATCCCCTTGAATTATGCTTTGTTGTACAGAAAACATGCTTTTAATAAGGTTAGAGGCTCTGAAGAAAAAGTCAGAGCCCTCAGTACTTAAGATATGCTACTTCAGTATGTCAGAGGCTCTGAAGAAATTATCAGAGGGTTTTGATGCATTTTGAAATTAAGTAGACATATTCAGCATTCCCAACATGCTAATCAAAAAGTTGAAACTTCGTTCATCTAAAGCTTTTGTAAAAATATCAGCAAGTTGATGATCAGTAGGAACAAAGTACATTTCAATTATGCTTTTTTCAACATGATTTTTAAGGAAATGATACATGACATCAATATGCTTTGTTTTTTAATGAGGTACTGGATTTGCAGAGATGACAATGGCACTTCTGAAGTCACAGAGAATAGGAATTCTATCAAACTATAAACCATAGTCTTTGAGTTGACTTCTCATCCAAATGACTTATGAACAATAACTAGCATCAGCAACATATTCTGCCTCTTCTGTAGAAGTTGATACATAATTTTGTTTCTTTGATGACCAACTCACTAGGTTGTTTCCCAAGAGTTGACAACATCCAGAGGTACTCTTTCTATCTAACTTGCATCCTGAATGATCTGCATCAGTATAGGCTGTTAGTTCAAAATCAGAGAGTTTTGGATACCAGAGACCCAGTGATGGTGTGCCTCTGAGGTATCTAAACACTCTATTGACTGCAGATAAGTGAGATTCCTTTGGATTTGCTTGCTATCTAGCATAGAGATAGGTTGCAAACATTATGTCAGGCCTACTTGCAGTTAAGTATAAAAGTAAACTTATCATGCCTCTGTAGGTTTTAACATCCATATATTTTCCTGACAGATCAGAGTCAAGTTTGATTCCTGTGGCAATAGGTGTTTTCATAGAAGTTGAATCATTAAGTTTGTACTTTGATGTTTGTTTTACTTGTAGTACAAGAAAAAATGTTAATTCTCCTATTAGACTCATTTCAAATTCATTCTTCATCAACTCTGAAAACTTATTACATGACTTCTGGTTTGTAGAGCCAAAGATAATGTCATCAACATATATCTGTACAAGAAGTAGATCATTTTTGTATCTCTTGATGAAAAGTGTAGTATCAATTGTTCCGTTTTCAAAGCCGTTTTCAATCAGAAAATTGGACAGAGTTGCATACCATGCTTTGGGAGCCCGTTTAAGGCCATACAAAGCTTTATCAAGATGATAAACATGGTTTGGAAACTATGCACTTTCAAATCCAGGTGGTTGTTGGACATATACTTCTTCATTAATTTTACCATTAAGAAAGGTAGATTAAACATCCATTTGATACACTATGAATCCTTTGTGTGCAGCATAGGCTAGGAAGATTCTGATTGCTTCTAGCCTAGCCACAGGTGCAAAGGTTTAATCATAATCAATGCCTTCTTCTTGGCAATTTCCTTTTGTAACCAGTCAAGCTTTGTTTCTGATGATGATGTCATATTCATCCTTTTTATTTTTAAAAACCCATTTGGTTCCAATTGCAAATTTGCCTTTGGGAAGGGGATTTCAGGGTCCAGACCTTAATTCTTTCAAACTCTTAAAGCTCATCGTGCATGGCATTGATCCAATTAGGATCTTTAAAAGCTTCATTTTCCTTCTTAGGCTCAATGATGCTCAAAAAGTTTACAAAATAGCATTCATTGATTGTGGCAGATCTGGTTTTGACACCTTCTGAAGGTGATCCTATGATCTGATCATGGGGGTGATCTTTTGTCGATCTTGTCATTGGAGCATGAATGTGGGGTGGAGTTTGAGCTTCAGAGATGACCGGTGCTGACATCTCTGTTGTATTGTTCAGAGGCACTGAGGATATCTCCAGAGATGGTGATTGAGGCCCTTGAGTTTCTTCAGATGTTTCTGGCTCATCTTCTGCTTGTGAAGACTCTTATTCTTGAATTGATCTTGACTCAATACTTGGACCTGTATTGAGTGAAGTAAAAGGTGTAATATCATAGGGACCAGAAAGTGTAGTACCTGAAGTTTGTGGTTCCTCTGAGATAACTCTGTGAACATCTCTGAAAATAAATTCAGAGTTATCATCATCATCAAAGAAATCTTCAAATATCTTGTTCAGCTCATATTCCCTTGATTTTGATGATTCAGAGGTTTGCTTTGTGGATTGGACATTATGATTGTCAGATCTTTTGGTATCATCAAAAGAGACATTGATACTCTCTTGGATAGTCTTGGTTCTAAGATTGAACACTCTGAAGGCTTTTGAGGCTAAAGAATAACCAATGAATTTGCCTTCATCTGCCTTTTTATCAAATTTGCCAACAAATTATCTGTCATTCAAGATGTAACATCTGCACCAAAAAACATGAAAATAATTAACACTTGGTTTTCTATTGTTAATGAGTTCTTATGAAGTTTTCTTGAATCTTTTGACTATTGTGGTTATGTTTTTAGTAAAGCATGTCGTTGCTGCTGCTTCAGCCTAAAAATTGGTTGGAAGATCAGATCCTGCAAGCATTGTTCTTGCAGCTTCAACAAGTATTATGCTTTTCCTTTCAACAACACCATTTTGTTAAGGTGTCCTTTTGCATTGAAGTTTGGAGTTATGCCTTCCTCTGAAAGATAAGAGTTGATCTTGGCATTTCTAAACTCTGTTCCATTATCACTTCTCAGCCTCTGAACCTTCCTATTGAACGGAACCTGCAATCTTCTTAACAACCTTATCAAAATATCAGGTACATCAGGCTTAGTTCTGATGAACTCAATCCAAGTATATCTTGAGTATTCATCTATAAGTACAAGAATATACTTTTTACCACACAGACTCTCCACAGAGTATGAACCACAGAGATCCATATGAAGCATGTGCAGAGGTCTAGGACAGTTATTATCACTTTTGGTTTTGTGGGAAGATCATTTCAATTTCCCCATCTCACAAGCAGAGCAAAGATGGTATTTGTTAAACTTCAGAGATGGTAGTCCTTTAACCAGATCAAGTTTGACTAACTTATCAAGTAATGAGAAGTTCAATTATGAGAACTTCTTATGCTAGAGCCAGATATCCTCATTTTTCAGAGATACAAGACAGAGCTTCTCTGATCCAGTATCCATGTGTTTGGTAAAGTTCATTCTATATAAGTTACCTTTTCTGTCTGCTCTTAGCATTTCTTGACCAGTTTTTGAGTGAAGTAATGAACAATATTTTTCTTCAAATTTCACATCAAAACCATGGTCACAAAGTTGACTTATGCTGACTAAGTTGTACTTTTGTCCATCAACATAGGCAACCTTAGAGACAGATACATTACCTCTGGACAACTCATCATAACCTTTAATCTGACCCTGCATATTGTCCCCAAAAGTTACTACTCCTCCAGATTTTTCTGTAAAAGAGGATATCAACTTATTGTCTCTAGTCATATGCCTAGAGCATCCAGAATCTAAATACCATATGGGCATATGTTGTTACTGCAAGATAGATTACAGAGTTTTAGGTACCCATGTCATTATGGGTCCATTCTTGTTAGGTTTGGGAGTTTTCTTTTCAACATTTGGCATTCCATCTTTTGATGCTTTGTCAAAATAATCTTTCTGTTGCTTCTGAGTTTTGGTCTCTGCGGGCTTCTTTACAGATTGGTTCAGAAAGCAATGAGAACCTCTTAAATGATTTTTCAATTTTATCATGAGATGAATGCAATTGCAATTAACAAAACAAGATGAGGTTGAAGCAAAGCTTTTGATTTCATTAAAAACATTGGGTACATGTTTCTTTTGAACCTTTCTAGCAGTAGGAATATCATAAGTATTCCTAACTACTTCTGACTTTTTTGTTTGAGAATTGGCCTTCTTTTCAAGTTGTCATTTCTTGGCCCAAAACATCTTCTTTTTGTTCTTGCTCACTACACAAATAGGATCAGAATGGTTAATTTCTTGTCATTTGCCTTTTTGTTCAGGAGTGAATTTGATAGGTTTATAGGTGTAGAATTGAGAAGTGTTAGTTTTATTCTTTGCTTTTTTCTCTAACTCCATAGAGGTTTTTGCTTTTAGACACATGTCTATAAAATCAGAACATATTGGAATTATGTGTTTAACTTTTGAAATTGGAACAGGGATGTTTGAAATTCAAGAATCAATAGTACGTTTATTTTTATGAATTACCTTCTCTGATGTGTAGAAAATTTGTTCATCTACCTCTGGATCAGATTCAGAATCAAGAAAGTCTCCTTTAACCTTGTCAGAGATGACTACCTCCGAAGTTTTCACAATATCTTTAGGTCTGGAGACTTTGATTATCTTTTTCTTGCAGGATTCTTTGATAAAATCAGATACATTTTCTTTATAAATCCTTCAAATGTCATCTTCAAAAGTAGTTCTGATGCATTCATCTGTCTTAGGAGAGTACAGAGGTTCTTCTGGATCAAGTAAGCTCTAAGGCTTTACTTCAGAGGTACTTATTTCATAGACCTCGGGTTCTTTATTGACGAGTGAATCAAATCTGAAGATCTCCTTGGGATCATTGCTCTGAGGTTTTGTAAAATAGACCTCTGAAGTTTCCTTTTTTGTCTTTAAGACAGGTTCTAAAATTGTCTTAACTTCAGAGTATGAGGTATTTTTGAAATTTAGAGCTCTGATTTTTTGATCCCTTTGAGGTTCTTATTCTTTTGTTAGAGTTTTCCAGAGATGGAAAGTCAGGCCTCTGGACCTTTCCTATGCTGAAAGTGGAAGAAAGTGAAGTTTTCTTCTTTCTAGTGAATGGATCTAAGTCATTGAATCCCAGCCCTTGAGTATCCATCTGAGAATTGATTTTTATATGCACATCTTGTCCATCTTGATAACTTTTGATCTGAAGTTCCTTTCTTTTCAGAGATTGATGTAAGATTTCCCTTTTTTTTAAAGAAGTTAGTTAAGGCAACAGAATTGAGCCTTTCATACTCATATTTTTTTACTTCTTCTTCTTTTTCCTTTAAATTCTTTTCAAGCTCTTCAAACTTTTCAGAAAAAGAATTTTCTTTTAGTCTCTGAGTTTTTCAAGCTCAGATTTTTCATTAAAATTTTATTTCTTTTCTGATTCTAGAAGATCTTTTTCTTTTTTGTAAAAGTTCAAGTCTTTTGTTATTTGTTTTCTCTTTTCCTTTTCTTCAAGGAGTTATTGCTTTAAGCTCTGAAATTCATCTGTTAATTTACGAACATCCATTTCAAATTCAGAAGTGGATGGAGAATTTACCTTTTCAGAGTGGTCCTCTGATGAACCATCAGTCTGATCACCATCTGCTATAGCCATACCACATAGGTTGGTAGGCTCTTCCTCTCCATCTGTTAGGACTTAAAGTCCTAGTTCGTTGAAAGTTGTATAACGCATTTATAGAGTTTAATTATTTTTAATTTAATGCGTTGTAAAAAGCCTATATTGTTAATGGGCCTGTTTGGTTTAATAGACCTTAGTATTTAAGGTTTGTTTAGTTGAGAATTTGGGTTGTAGAAGAGAGGATGGTTATTAGAAGGTTTACATAGCCGTATCATAAATTCTCTCTGTAAACCTTAAACCCTTTTATTGATAAATCTAATATATAACCAACAGTTGTGATTCAATCCTTATTGTTTACTAATTATTATTGTGTTTGCACTTTTTCTAGGATCTACAATTAGTATCAGAACAGAATCGAATCAATTTTCATTCGATACGATCAAAAAGTGCGTCTCAACGAAGGAGATGATGAATAGTGTTTCTGTTAAGTGATAGTTAAATTTCTTTACATTTTGGTCCTTTTTCCGTTAGTCCAGTTAGTGTCCGTTAGTTTGTTAGTTTTGTTAGTTTTCTTTCATTATAAGCCCATTTTCAGTTAATTTTCAGTTAAGTCCGTTAGAAGTTTAATCTTTTAGACTTTTAGTCCCTCTAGTTAGTAGTTTTAATATATGTCATTTTTGGTCCTTCTACCTTTAAGTTTAATTTTCTGTCACTTTTAGTCCCCCTAGACTTAAGTTTCACTTTCTGTCACTTTTAGTCCCCGTACTTTAAAGGTTTCAAAGTCTGACAAGTTTAATCCCTAAACTTTCAATTTCACTCGTTGTCACTTTTGGTCCTTGCACTTTAAAGTTTCATCTCTTGTCAAGTTTAACCCCTGAACTTCAAGTCTTTTAGGTAACAATGTCTCATCTAACTTATTTTGAGCTAAAAGATAAAGTTTCTCGTTTAGAAGCTAGGGTTGAAACTCAGCATTAGACCCTTGAGGATCTACTTGTAGAAAATACTAGTCAATTGTGCGAAATTTCAAGTCTAAAGGAACGATGTGAGATCTTTTCAAAAGAGTCCAAGGAGTTAAAGACGAAAGTAAATGAACTGACTGACAAGCACCGTATGTCAGAAAATGAGAGGACTGAGATTGTCAATAAAAGCATCTTCTTCAAAAATGAAAACAAAAAGTTGACTGACAAGTTAAAGGATCTTGAACTTAAGTTTTACAAACATGGTCAAAGTGATCAAACGTTCCATATGAACACACCCAAAGAGTTCAAGTACTCCAATTCTGAATAGGGAATCGGATATAACAACCCTCATTGTTTGAAAAGAGCCTTGTCCAATGTACCCACTTTATATGCTTTCGAATTTTTGGGACAAGACAAAACTATCCAGAGTACAAAATCAGATGGACCAAGTCACTTGATGATGAGGATCCGGCACTGGAAACTTTGAGAAGAAAAAATATTGTCACGATGCAACTTCCTTTTGTGTATGAGTTGGTACATAGAAGTTGGTCCATAAGAGTACAAAATCAATTTTCAAAGGAACAATAGGAGTTGTTATCCAAACTTGAGTGCGTCAATTCCAATCAAAAGGAATCTGGATCTAGGGAGGAAAAAAAATACTTTCTGACAGAGGTAAACAAGCTCACTTCTCAACTGTCTGCCTTGCCAGCAGATCTGCTGAAAGAACAACTTCACAAAGCTGAGCTTCAAGCTAAGCTTGACTTACTCCAAGGGGAGAAAATTAATCTGTCAGAACATTTATTTTCCACCCTCAGATACCTCTTCTTGTAAAGTTTTTGTGGGTGATTTTTCACCAAATTTGTAAGGATCGAATTCTCAACAAGAATTAATTCTCATAAACAATATCAAAGAAGTTTGCGGAATAACACTTTGATATTTAATCAAACAGAAAATCAAAACAGAATATAATCAGCAAATTGTAAACTTGTATTGAATGCTTTGAAGTTACAAGATTACACACTCAACCTCAATATTGATGAACAGGCTCACCAATACGAATTCTACTTCTCTAGAATTAGGATCTATGCCTTGAGGTTGATTTTCTCTCTAAAAGAATAAAACAAAACAAAAAAAATTCTCATTATTCTAAACTATACAATATATATACTGAATACAAAGATAATTACAATAAATAAACTATCTTCAGTATATCTTCCATGTATATCTCTAAGTTTCCATAATCTTCATATTATCCAGCTGTTATTCTTTCCATCCGAATCTCTCTAGCAGCACTAACCATGATCAGCAGCATTAACTTCTTCTAGCAGCATTAACTACTAAGCAGCACTAACTACTAGCAGTACTAACTAGCTAAGCAGTACTAACTTTGTTCAAGCAGCACTAACTATGACTAGCAGTATTAATAGTACTAGCAGTAGTAACACTCAGTAGTATTAACCTTTAAGTCTTCTAGCAGTAGTAACTTTGAACCAGCAGCATTAACCATACTTGATGAATTCTTCAGTTCCCAACAATCTCCCCCTAACTTGACTTTTAGGAAGAGAAGTCAAGTTCTTCAGAATTAATCTTCAAGATGCTCCCAAAACTCTATCATGGCCTAAATTCCAGTGTTTGCATCCAATCCCAAACTCTGATTGATGGTTCTTTGAATCAAGTATTTAGCCATTTCTGAATCTGGAACACACCTTAACTTTTTCTTCAGCATGGCATGTAGCTTCAATCTGCTATGATTATACACTCTATACACTAGGAAGTATTCAGTGTGATTTAAATCCAAAGTCACTGTATATACTCCACTAATTTCATATAGAGTCCAACTGTTGACCGACTTGAATACATCTTTGATCATATGCTTTACTTCTTCAGGTTTGAACATCATACACAGATACTCCATTACCAGTTTTGTAATTGAAATTCCTGGAGCCTTTAGAATATCTGCATACAACTTCATTCCTATCTCAAACATCTCTTCAAGATCTGATCTAGAGCATGTTCTGACAATTTTTGCCCATGTGTTGAACACTTCATACTTTTCATCCTTTCTTTTCAGCCTTATGTATTCCTTTCCATCCACTGTCAATGTATCCCAGAGAATGACCTCAGGAGGCTTAACTCCTACAGGTTCTGCTGAAATTGGTTCAGGCACTTTGTCCATCACTACCATATACAAATTTACATCATCAGTGTTAGCTGGCTCTGTCTGTTTAGATGACTCAGGTGCCCCTTCTTCTTCAGCAACCTTCTTAGCCTCTTCTTCAGATACTTTAGGCTTCTTGATTGGCTTTCTCCTTGCCATCATTTTTGTTCTCTTTAAAGTTCTTAGACTTTCTCCCAGAGTGGACTCTTTCTTAGGAGGTGTTTTTGCTCATCTGGAAATGGCTTTTGACAATCAAAATCATTACTTTCTTTTATCCTCTTCTCCATCTCCACCCTAGCAGTTTCATTTCCCTGAAGCTTTAACATCTCTGAATCATAGAGCTCTTTGATCTTCTCAAAAGACATTTTGGAGAACATCTCCTTTTTGACTCCTACAGCACCTTTAAGAAATATAATCATCTTGTTTCTCTCTTGGGTACCTAGGAATGTCTTTGAGGGTTTTCTCTTCTTTGCAGCTGTTTTCACTACTGATTTCTTCATACTTGCAGCTTTCTTCTGTGCAATTTCAGTTGCCATACTCTGTTGATAAGCTTCATTCAGTTCAGCAGCTAGAGCTTTTGCCATTTCCCTGTCCTTTTCCATCTGAACTCTTTCTTCTTGTTCAAAATCCTCCTGCATCTTTTTAGCTAGGGCTTCATCTGATTCAACCAACCTTTGCTTTTTGATTGGTTGATCAGATTCTACCATCTTTGCTTTTCCTTTGTCTTTGCTCATTGCCTTTTTACTGTTATCTTTCTTGATCACTTCACCTTGTTCTTTTATGATTACACCTTTGGTCTTTGAAGTGACCTTGGGAGTATCATTCTTGGCTTTTAGTAAGGTTTCTGCAATCTCAAGATCTGTTAAAACTTCTTTCACAGTTTCTGCTGCTTTATTAATGTCAGCAGTAGTAATTGTTTCTGCTGCTTCTTTTGATTCTTTTGGCACTGAGTCTGTTTGTGTTTATGCTTCCTGCTCCCCCTCAACCTCAAGTTTTTCTCTATCAATCTCCCCCTTTCTTGTGACTTCTTCCATGTTGATCTCCCCCTTTTTGGGAGCATCATTTTCAGACTTCCTTCTCCTTAGTTGGAATTGCTTTCTCTGCTTCCTTTGTACCAGACTAACCACCATCCTCTTCAGCTTAGCAATCTGTTCTTGTTGTGACAGAATGACTAGCTTCATTTCTTCAATATCTTTGCCTTGTTTGAGAACATCTTGATTGATGTTCCCCATTGTTTCCATCAATTCATAGTACGTATATCTGTCCTCACCCTTTCCAGAAGTGTTACCCTCCTTTGAAGGATCATTGGATCTTTTATTAGTGGAAGTCTTCTGCCTTGCAGAAGCACTATCCACCCCTGTGGTTTCTTGGCACCAGGGACCTTCAAATGATTGCTCATTCAAAGTTGCCATGGGGGAGGTCTTATTGATGTTACCACTTTCCTCCTCTGTACTAGCAGGAGTAGTGGCAGCCTCATCACCCATATGCTCTACCTCCTCCTCAGAGAGCACCTCCTTTGGGTTGGGAGACACCCTTGTGGTTTCCCTTTGGATATTCTCTAGGGGAGAATTCTCCCTTAGAGGGCTTATAGGCTTAGTGGGTAATGGTACAAGAAGGGAAGGAGCCTTCTTTACCTGTTTCCTCTTGTAAGTTTGTGTGATTGGAGAGGTTGGTTTTTCAAGAAGGGACTGGGGAATTGATTTTGAGAGGGAAGGTTGGGCTTGGCTAGCAGTGGGTTGGTCTAATGGGGGCCTTGACCCTGCTGCCATACCTTCATTGGTTTGGGACACCACCATCATTGTAGAGAACAATGGGGTGTCAACTCCTTCAGAGTCCCCAGCAGATCTTCTCATATTGGAGAAAACCTTGCCTTTGGGGGGTTTAGGTACATATATCCCAACAGGTTGAGGTATATCCGTCAATTCATGAGTAATAACTTCTTGAACAAACCTGGGATACATAAAGAAGCTCTTTTTGTTTCCCATGTTTGAGACAAGATCACTGAAAATCATTTTAGAAAAATTATACTTTCTGGCAGTGGCCAAGCACACCAAAGCATAAGCAATAGTGCTGCTGAACTCACTCCATCCAGTAGTCTTTTTGGAGATACAATGCATAAGAGTATGGACAAAGAAACGCCATTGGGGTGAAAATTTTGCTTTAGAGAATTTGAAAACTCCCAATGGGCCTCCATACCCCATTCTTGTAAGATTTGAAAACAGTTCATCGTTTGGGATAGAGGTTATACCAGAGGCATCGTGTAGACGTAGACTGATGCGAATAACCTCTTCAGTAACCGTTAGTGATTGATCACAGATTCTTGTCTTGATCATCTGCACACTATTCTCAACAACAATAGTTGCATTAGCCCAGAACTGCCTTTGATGCTCAATATAGATTGTAGGGGATACAATAAGAGCATGAGCAATGTGGCTTGACTTGAGGAAATCCACAATCTGATGAAATCCTGCAGCTTGCTTTGGCTTTTGTAGCATTGCAATCTCGTTGTGCTCGTCGATAAAAGTCATGGATGCCATTGATCTTAGTGAAAAGTATGCCTGAAAACTTCGAACTTGAGAGAGAAAAGGTTTT
Source organism: Arctium minus (assembly GCA_954870635.1). Taxonomy (NCBI): domain Eukaryota; kingdom Viridiplantae; phylum Streptophyta; class Magnoliopsida; order Asterales; family Asteraceae; genus Arctium; species Arctium minus. The sequence goes on along the minus strand of OX941080.1, from coordinate 75,703,664 downwards.
GAGCGCAAGAGAACAGTATGCAAAGAGTCGTTATGAACTTTTAGGCGGGCAAAGAGTATTTATAGTATTCGGAACATAAGCAGTATTAACCTAGAGCAGTATTAACTACTAGCAGTATTAATTGAAAGCAGTATTAACTACTAGCAGTATTAACTGAAAGCAGTATTAACCACTAGCAGTATTAACTGAAAGCAGTATTAACCACTAGCAGTATTAACTGAAAGCAGTATTAACCACTAACAGTATTAACTGAAAGCAGCATTAACCACTAGCAGTATTAACTGAAAGCAGTATTAACCACTAGCAGTATTAACTGAAAGCAGTATTAACTACTAGCAGTATTAACTGAAAGCAGTATTAACTACTAGCAGTATTAACTGAAATACTGAGTACTGCTATGCATATCCTGAAACAGAAGATTAGTAACTCCAAGAATAATATACAGATATAAAACCACTTTTTGAGAAGGGGATTATTCAGAGTTGATCATTCCCACACTTGTTACCAAGAAAGTGAATCTACCCACATCAAAAGCTTTAGTGAATAAATCAGCAAACTGATTATCAGTGTGAACTTTGACAACTTGAATAAGTTTCTTTTCATTACAATCTCTTATAAAGTGATACCTGATCTCAATGTGCTTTGTTTTTGAGTGCTTGACTGGATTATTCACAATGCTAATAGCACTGCTGTTGTCAATAAAGATTGGAGTGTGTAGAAAGGTTACCCCATAATCCAACATTTGATTCTGAATCCATAAGACTTGAGAACAGCAACTTGCAGCTGCTATGTACTCTGCCTCTGTTGTAGATGTGGATACTGTGGTTTGTTTCTTGCACTGCCATGAGACTAGTCTAGCACCCAAAAACTGACATCCTCCAGAAGTAGATTTTCTGTCCAAGTTTGCCCCACCTAGATCACTGTCTGAGTATGCTATTAGGTCAAAAGGTGAGTTATGAGGATACGAAAGTCCCAATCTGGGTTGACCTTTGAGATATCTGAATATCCTCTTAACAGCTTGAAAGTGAGATTGCTTTGGCCTAACTTGGAATCTTGCACATACACAGACTGGAAACATTATATCTGGCCTTGATGCTGTGAGATACATGAGAGAGCCAATCATGGATCTATAATGATGCACATCCATATCCTCCCCCTCAAGATCTGTTGTGATCTGCTTGTGTGTTTCCATAGGTGTGCTGGCAGGTTTTGATTCTGAGAAACTATATTTGGTTAGAATATCCTGCACATACTTGGATTGACATATGAAAATGCCATCTGACTTCTGTTGAACTTGGAGTCCAAGGAAGAAAGTAAGTTCCCCCATGGAACTCATTTTGAACCTTTGATGCATGAAATCCTCAAACTCCTTGCACATGTTGTTTCTTGTAGATCCAAAGATAATGTCATCAACATAGATTTGGACCAGCAAAATATCGTTCTTCTTTCTTTTAATAAATAGAGTCTTATCAATGACTCCTCTTTCAAAGTCATTTTCCAAGAGATAGGATGACAGAGTGTCATACCATGCTCTTGGGGCTTGATGTAGTCCATAAAGTGCTTTCTTTAATTTGTATACCCTGTCTGGATAGCTTGGGTTTTCAAACCCTGGTGGTTGACAGACATATACTTCTTCTTCAATTGACCCATAGAGAAAGGCACTTTTTACATCCATTTGATAGACTTTGAAGTTCATGTAAGAAGCATAGGCTAGGAATAGTCTGATTGCTTCTATTCTAGCCACAGGTGCAAACACTTCTTCATAATCTATACCCTCTTCTTGAGTATATCCCTGAGCCACCAGCCTTGCTTTGTTCCTTATGACAATACCTCTTTCATCTCTCTTGTTTCTGAAAATCCACTTTGTGCCAATTGCTCTGTGACCTTTAGGAAGGTCTACCAGATCCCATACATCTTGTAGCTTGAACTGTAACAGTTCCTCTTGCATTGCTTCTATCCAGCTAGATTCTTTCATAGCATCATGTGCCTTTTTAGGCTCAAGCTGTGATAGAAAACAAGAAAGCACTGTATGCTGTTGATCTTGCATTTCCTGAAGCCTGCTTTGATGTCTAGTCATTATAGGAGAAGAGATATCTCCTATTACCAGCTGTGGAGGATGATTCTTTTGAACTCTGGTGTTATGACTAGGTTCTTCATTCAGTCCAGCCTCAAGATTAGATTCATGCAACTCAACTGAAGTGTTTTCAGATGCCACTTCATTATTTTCTTGAGTCTCCTCATCTCCAGTGTCTTCTTCACTCTGGCTTGGTCCAGTAAATGATTCCTTTTCACAGTCTTCAACAGAATTTACTGTGGGTATGGGAAAAATCACAGATTTAGATATACTTTCTTGAACTTGTGTGATCCCTAATCCTCCACTTCCTGTTCCTGTATACTCATTACTGAAACCAAAAGAGTTAGTTAGTGAATCAATGTCAAATAGCCACTGAGGTCCAGACCCAACAGGATTTGGTGTGTTCTCATTGCATTTGACATTGTCACTTTCTTCAATTATTCTAGAAGAAGAGTTAAAAACTCTGTAAGCCTTACTCTGAGATGAATATCCAACAAGAAATCCATCATCTGCTTTGTTATCAAACTTACCTAAGTGAGATTTGGTATTTAGAATTGTACAAGGACACCCAAAAGGTTTGAAGAAACCAATAAAAGGTTTTCTTTTATTTAAAAGCTCATATGGGGTCTTGTTCTTTTGCTTGACCACTAGAACTCTGTTTTGGACATAACAAGCAGTATTAACTGCTTCAGCCCAGAAGGTAATTGGCAATTTGGAATCAGCCAACAGAGATCTAGCAGCCTCTATTAGTGTTATATTCCTCCTTTCAGCAACACCATTCTGTTGAGGAGTCCTAGGAGCACTATATTGCCTCTCAATACCTTTTTCTTCACAATAGGTGTTTAGATCATGATTTTTAAACTCAGTTCCATTATCTGATCTAATGACTTTTACTCTTTGATTAGTTTGGTTTTCAATTCTTAGAATAAAGGATTTGATAAGACCACTTGTTTCATCCTTAGTCCTTAGAAAATATACCCAAGTAAATCTGGAGTAATCATCAACAATAACCAAGCAGTAAGATTTCTTGCCTATACTCATAACATTTGTAGGACCAAACAGATCCATATGCAGTAATTGGAGACAAGAAGAAACAGAATTTAACTCTTTGGTCTTATGAGAATTTTTGTGTTGTTTGCCTTTAAGACAAGCAACACAATGATCATCACATGAAAAGACTTTTGAAGGTAAACCTCTTACAAGGTTATTTTTAACAAGATTGTTCATAGTCTTGAAATTCATGTGACACATCCTTCTGTGCCATAGAGAGGATTCATCTGCAGAAGCTTTTGAAACAAGACAATTCAGAGATGAATCACTATCAACATTGTCCATATCAAGACAGTAAACATTGTCCTTTCTTGGAGTTCTAAGTAGTATCATGCTTTCATCAACTACCTTGAACCCTGGAGCAAGGATCATACACTCAGTATTAGTAAATAGTATACTATGTTGTTTGTCACAAACCTGTGATACACTTAACAGGTTGTACTTTAATTGATCAACATAGTAGACATCCTCAAATGTCATCTTACCTTTGGTGACATTACCTTTTCCACTTATCTTACCACCAGTAAGATTATCTCCAAATGCAACATGTCCTCCATTGATATGTTTGAAATCCTGAAGGCATGACATGTTGCCTGTCATGTGCCTAGAGCAACCACTATCAACATGCCAAATGCTCTTTCTCTTGAGCTGTTGGTTGCCCTGCACATTAAATAAATCAATTAGTATGAATTAGGAACCCAAGCCAAAGTGGTCTTGGGTACCCCTTTCTCATCAAAATACTTGCATTCTTTCTTGACAAGATTTTTGAACTTTAATTCCTCATTCTTGGAGTACTTTGTTACAATAATAGGCTTGGAAATGTTTTTGCTAGAATCAGTACTGGTTTTAGAAGTACTAACTGCCTTGGCAGCACTTGCATGCTTAGCAGTACTAACCTTGTTAGCAGTAGTAACTGTGTTAGCAGCAGTAACTGTTTTGGCAGTATTAACCTTTGAAGAGGTATTAACAGTATTAGCAGCATTAATATTTTCAGCAGTACTAACACTGTTAGTACTTCTAGGTACCCACATTTTGACACTTTCTTTTAAAATCTTTTTCTTTAAAGTGCCTTTACTTTCAATAGATTTCTTTATCACATGTTTCTTTCCAGCCTTCCTACAACCAACAGATTTTTGCACAAATCTTTGAAAGTTAATTTGTTGGTTAATAGGGTTAAAGTAACAATACTTAGCCAAATGATTCAACTTGCCACATATAAAACAAGGTTTTGGTCTATTGATTTTATTCAGATCAACTCCTTGTTTCTGAGCCCATTGATTATTCCAGTTTCTTTGATTTCCTCTTTTTAAACCAGAATTTAGGTTCTTGGCTTTATTGCAATCACACTGTTTACAAGATCCAGGATTCACAACTGTGGTTTGTTTGTAATGGACCTTGTTATCATTTCCTATAGTCTTCTCTATCTCCTTGGACTTGACCCAGATTTTCCCACATCCCTCATTGGTGATAATATTGTTTTCTATTGGTATCTTTTTACTCACATTATTATCCCTGTTCTCACTGGCTCCTTTCTCAGTCAAATCCTTAACTACTACCTCATCCAAAGGATCTATCTTAACAGCTTCTTCAGACAAGTCCTTTTTCTCCTTAGTTTCTAACAAGTCTGATGTAGGAGAAATATAGTTGTTATTGTAAGGAGGGGGTGTATTGTTGTATCCAATACCAGGCTTCATCTTATCATGTATCTGAGCCTTTAGAAGAGAGTCCATTGCTTTTGAAGCATAAGAAAACTTGTCTTTGTCAAGCTTAACTTTTGACAGTTCCTCTTTCAGTCTATCATTCTCTTCTAAGGACTTAGACAATTTGGTTTCTAACTCATTCTTTTCCCACTTCCAATAGTTTGTGTCATAAGAGTGTTGAAGTTCATTAGCTTGAAAGCCTTTGATTTGCTCTTCAAATCTCTCTACTATCAACACATAATCTCTTCTGTCCTTTTCTAATCTTTTGAGGTCATCACACATACTTTGATTGTGATCCCTGTATCTTGTAACAGTGTCAATGCAAGATTTAGTGCAAAGATTAGAACTTACCTCAGTGGGGAGATCAGACACTTCTGCCATAAGGGCTTGGTTCTGAATGGCTTCCTCAGCTTGATCACTCCAGTCAAATCCCATTCCTTGTTGAGAAACAAGGGCTTGAGCAGGATTCTTGTTCAGAGTGTATCCTCCATTCTGAGCTTGTTGATGGTTGTTGTTTGGAACAGCACTCCTGCATTCTCTAGCAAAGTGTCCTTTCTTGTGACACTTATAACATTCCACCTTGGTTTTGTCAAAACCAGCTCCATCTTCTCTTCTTTGAGAGAAGTTATTTCCTCCAGTTCTTTTAATGAACTTTTTCACCCTCATGGATAGCATGGCCATCTGCCATTTAATATCCATATCCTCCAGATCATCAGGGTGAATTTGATCAAGATCATCATTAATCAGAGAATTGATGCTATGGCTGGACAAAAAGGCTTCAAAGATAGTTTCAGTGCCTTTTTCTGAACTTACTCCACTGGCAGTACTAACTGCTTCAGGGTTGGCAGTAGTATCAGTGGATGCTGAAAGAAGTGCAACATTGTGAATATAACCGGAGGGCTTCTTCTTGATTTCCACCTCAGTTTCAAAAACTCTTAGATCATTGTATAGATCATCAAGTTCTTTCTCTTCCAGATTGTCACTCTGTCTATATGAGACAGTGTACATAGTCCATTCATCCCCAAGAGATCTGAGGAACTTTCTGTTGATATCATCTTGTTCCATCTTCACCCCTACAGTAGCCAGTTCACCTATGAGTTTATTGAACCTATCAAAAGTTTGAGTCATAGACTCATTCTTTGTGGAAGTGAAGTTCTCATACTGCTGCTTTAGAACATCTCTTTGATTTCTTTTGATGCTCTTAGTTCCAGCAAATCTTTTCTCTAGAGCATTCCAGAGAATCTGAGTATCAGTGCAGTTGCAAAATTGATGCTGATATTCATTGGGAATAGCCAAGAGCAGAGTGCTCAAGGCCTTCATCTCTGTCTGTCTGATCTTCCTCTCACCATCTGTCTTTGGTGGAGGTCTTTTCCCATCTGGTCCTATCCTTCCAGCTTCAGAAGGACCATTCTCAATGATATCCCACATTGAGTAGTCAGTGAGAAGAATATATTGTCTGATTCTGATCTTCCACATGTCAAACTCACTTGGTTTGAGCATTGGAACCTTAGAAACCAAAGTACTGCTTGATTCTGTAAGATTTTCCATGATGAATAACTGTTTCTGAGAGAGTTAGGCTCTGATACCACTTGTAAGGATCGAATTCTCAACAAGAATTAATTCTCAGAAACAATATCAAAGAAGTTTGCGGAATAACACTTTGATATTTAATCAAACAGAAAATCAAAACAGAATATAATCAACAAATTGTAAACTTGTATTGAATGCTTTGAAGTTACAAGATTACACACTCAACCTCAATATTGATGAACAGGCTCACCAATACGAATTCTACTTCTCTAGAATTAGGATCTATGCCTTGAGGTTGATTTTCTCTCTAAAAGAATAAAACAAAACAAAAAAAATTCTCATTATTCTAAACTATACAATATATATACTGAATACAAAGATAATTACAATAAATAAACTATCTTCAGTATATCTTCCATGTATATCTCTAAGCTTCCATAATCTTCAGATTATCCAGCTGTCATTCTTTCCATCCGAATCTCTTTAGCAGCACTAACCATGATCAGCAGCATTAACTTCTTCTAGCAGCATTAACTACTAAGCAGCACTAACTACTAGCAGTACTAACTAGCTAAGCAGTACTAACTTTGTTCAAGCAGCACTAACTATGACTAGCAGTATTAATAGTACTAGCAGTAGTAACACTCAGCAGTATTAACCTTTAAGTCTTCTAGCAGTAGTAACTTTGAACCAGCAGCATTAACCATACTTGATGAATTCTTCAGTTCCCAACAAAATTCTTCTGATAAAGGAAAAGAGCCTCGGATGGAGTGTTTCAAAAAGGATCACCGGTCTGATTTTCAAAATGCTTCCGTAAATGATCCTTTGAAAAGCAAAAATCCATCCAGTTTCCCAAATCCCATAAGTGATAATGCCACATCTGATGAGGACATGGAATTCTCAACGTTCTTGAATTCAGAGGTATGTTCAGACATCAAGTTCGACCAGTTTGATTTCGATCCAAAACTTCCAAGTCACGTTGATTTTTTGGATTCAACTGGTGAGCCACAGGTCAAATTTTATAAAGGTGAATGTTCTACATCTTCCTCACAAAAGGTTTCTTTAAATAAGTCTTCGAAGCAAAAATCTAAAAGACGTTCACAAAAACAAAGAAAGACCGACACCTCTAACAAAAGACATACTTACTACTCCAGTTCTTCTGATTGCGAGCTTAATGATTCTTTAGATAAACATTTTTTTCAGAAAAGTAAAGAGGGTTTGGAGAAAGAAACTAACTACAGGTGACAATGAAGGAAATTAGTCTCATGTGTAACACCCTCAAATTTGGTGAGAGCAACTAATTTAAAATTTCAATATAACATCAAATGGGGAACAAATCTTCCTCTTACTATTCAAAATTCAATACACCTCAATATATAATTCTATAGTTAACCTCGAAAAATATGAATTCCAATAAGTTGCAAGGACTAAACCGAAGACGGCTGCTACATAACCCCAATACAAGTTGCTCTTCACAAAACTGACGCAGAAGACTTCACCAAGCTACTCATTTCACGAACACTCAACTAACACTTTAATCTTCATAGTGTCACTATAACTATTCCCCAACGAAGCCTGTTGCACATGCCGACAAATAAAAAGGTTAGGCTAACGCCTAGTGAGTTCAAGAGTTTTCAACATTAATAAATACATTGTTGAAAAGAAAGAATGCAATTTAAATCATAACCTTTCAAAATGATATGCTTCAAATATGAAAACGAATCTTTTTCCAACAACACACATTTTATAGATGAACTCCCCAAAGTAAAACATTTGTTTGTAAAGTGATGCAACCTGTTAGCCCCAAATCTGAACCAATGAAAGTATTGAAAATAACTAAGTCTTCAACTAAAGACTTTCAAGAGACAACAGTGAAGAAAGCAAGTCTGTCTCTGAAGTCAGTTCAGAGTCAGTGTGAAGAAAGCAAGTCTGTCTCTGAAGTCAGTTCAGAGTCAGTCTCGGAGAAAGCATGTCTGTCTCTGAAGTCAGTTCAGAGACAGTCTCACAGAAAAACATCAGAGAGCTCCTCATCAGTGATCCTATTTCATAGCTCTGAAGATGTTCACTCTGAATTTCTTGACAAAGAAGAACAGATGACACGTCACCTAATTGATAAGATTTACTTTCTAGAGTAGGTCACTGTTCAAGCATGTCTTGATCTTACCTCTTAGGTAAGACACTATTCAAGCATGCTTCTATTTGTCAGATAAGTACACTGTTTACTTTATGGTCCTATAAATAGGACCATCACCTTATTGTTCAAAGTGTGCTTAAGAAGTCTTACAACTGATAATATAAGTTGAATATTTTATTCGATGTCAGGATCTAATTCTCAACAAGAATAAAGTCTCAGAAACAATATCAAAGAAGTTGCGGAAAAACACTTTGATATTCAATGTAACAGTAAACAAACAGTATATGATTAACAACTTGTAAACTTGTATTAAAATCACAAGATTACACACACAACCTCAATCTTGAAGAACAAGCTCTTTCAAGACGAATTCTACTTCTCTAGAATTAGGAACTATGCCTTGAGGTTGATTCTCTCTAAAACAAAAACTTAAAAAAAACTGTATCTAAACTATTCTGTCAAATCTATACAAATACTGAACAAAAAGATAATTACAAAAAAATAGAATATCTTCAGTATATCTTGCATAGTTATCTTCAATCCTTCCATGAATATCTTTATTCTTTACAGCTGTCATCCTCTCCATCCGGATCTCCAATTCATAAGCAGCATTAACTACTAAGCAGTATTAACCACTAGCAGTACTAACTAAAAGCAGTATTAACTACTAGCAGTAGTAATACTTAGCAGTATTAACTTTGAAGTCCTCTAGCAGTAGTAATTCTGAACTAGCAGCATTAACCAGACTTGAGCTTTTCTTCAGTTCCCAACAATCTCCCCCTAACTTGACTTTTAGGAAAAGAAGTCAAGTTCTTCAGATCTTCTTCAAGATGCTTTCAACACTTCAGTTCACACTCCTAGATTAGGATCCAAACCCAAACTTTGATTAATGATTCTGCTAACCACAATCTTTGCCATTTCTGAATCTTTTGAACATGTAAGCTTTGCATTTAACATTTCTTGTAATTTGGCCTTGCTGTGATCATAGATTTTATCAACTAAGTAGTACTCATGATAAGCTCTGTCCACAGTGATAACATAGACTCCACACCTTTCAAATATCATCCAGTTTTCTATTCTTTGGAATTTATTCTGTAGATGCAGATCTCTGATCACATGTTGAACTTTGCTAGGATCAAACATCATGCATAAGTACTCCATGCCTAATCTGATTAAGCTCATTCCTTCTCCTTTCAGCTCCTTTTCATACATCTCCAACCCAACTTTAAACATCTCTTCTAAATCTGATCTTGAACAGCTTCTTATGAGTCTACCCCAAGTAGAGTACACTTCATATATATCTCCCACTCTCTTAAGCCTGAAGTATTTCTTCCTTTGATCTTCCAAAATATCCCAAAAGATGACTTCTGGCGCTTTCATAGAAATAGGATCAGTTGAAACTGGTTCATCAGCTGTTGTAGTTATATATAGATCAAGATTATATTGCTTAGTGGATTGTTCTTGGTTCTTTACAGATTCAGTTGTAGAAGTAACTGAAGGTTCTGCTGTTTCTGCTATTTCTTCAACTCTTGTCCTTTTGTTCTGGTTCTTGGAGGCTATAGTCTTCATCCTCTTCCCAGATTTGGCTTCTACACCAACACTCTCAGATTCTTCCTTCATCTCCTCAGCTTTGTCTTTTGAGGGTGTGGTCTCCTCAGGGAATGACTTTTGAATATTAAGGTCATGCCTTTCCTTCATTCTTCTCTCAGCCTCTTCCCTTTGGACTGAATCCCCTTGAAGCTTGAGCATCTCTTTCTGATACAACTCCTCAACCTGAGTGTATGCCATGTTAGAGAACATCTCCCCCTTGACACCAATTGCACCTTTCAGGAAATTTATCATCTTTCTTCTTTCCTGATTGGCCAAAAATGTTTTGGAAGGTTGTCTCTTTTGCTTTTTGAATGGCATTCTTTGCTTAGAAACTTTCACAGAGCTTTTCTTGGCTTCTGCTGCATCTTTTAAACTCTCTTGATACTCAGCATTGAGTTTTCTTGCCATTATCTGTGCAAGTTCTCTATCCTTCTCTGATTGAAGTTTTTCTTCCTTTTCCAATTCAGCCTAAAGTAGCTTTACCATTTCTTCATCCAACTCAATCTGACTCTTTTTCTTGGCAGGCAGTTCAGCTTCAATCATCTTCTCCTTTCCTTTTCCTTTTGACTCCTTTGCCTTTTCTGTTTCCTTTTGTTGAATTTCTCCTTCATTTATGACCACTCCCTTGGCCTTTTGACTAGCCTTAGGAGTGTCATTCTTTGCTTTGACCAATGTTTCAGCAATTTCCATTTCTTCAACAGAAAGCCCTATTACTACTGCTTCAGCAGTATTAACAGTTTCTGTTGCTTCAGCAGCATTAACAGTTTCTATTGCTTCAGCAAATTCTGTTTCTTTTTCTGCCTCTTCCTCCCCTTCAACCTCAAATGCCCTCTCAGCTGTATTTTCTTTCTCTGTTTCAGCCTCTTTCTCCCCCTTGTTGGAAGCATCTTTATTATTTGACCTCTTCTTCAACACAAACTGCTTTCTCCTCTGCTTGTGCACCAACCTTGTCACCATTTTCTTTATTTTGGCAATCTGTACTTGTTGGGACAAGATTACCAATTTCATTTCCTCTATCTCTTTGCCTTGTTTAATAACATCCACGTTGATGTTACCCATTGTTTCCATATCTGTCCTCACCTTCTCCAGAAGTGTTACCCTCTTTTGAAGGATCATAGGATCTTTTTGTAGTGGAAGTCTTCTGCCTGGCAGAAGCACTATCCACCCCCTTGGTTTCTTGGCACCAGGGACCTTTGAATGATTGCTCATTCAAAGTTGCCATGGGGGAGGTCTTAGTTATGTTACCACTGTCCTCCTCTGTGTTAGCAGGAGTAGTGGCAGCCTGCTCACCCATATGCTCTTCCTCCTCCTTAGAGAGCACCTCCTTTGGGTTGGGAGACACCCTTGTGGTTTCCCTGTAGATATTCTCTAAGGGAGAATCCTCCCTTAGAGGGCTTAAAGGCTTAGGGGTTGATGGTACAAGAAGGGAAGGAACCTTCTTTACCTGTTTCCTTTTGTATGTTTGGGTAATTGGTGAAGTTGGTTTATCAATAAGAGACTGGGGAATTGATTTTGGGTGGGAAGGTTGGGATTGGCTAGCAGTGGGTTGGTCTAATGGGGGCCTTGACCCTGCTGCCATACCTTCATCAGTTTGGGACACCACCATCATTGTAGAGAACAATGGGGTGTCAACTCCTTCCGAGTCTAGAGGAGATCTTTTCATGTTTGAAAAGACCTTACCTTTGGGAATTTTTGGTACATATACCCCATCAAAATGAGGTATATCCATCAATTCATGGGTAATAACTTCTTGGACAAACCTGGGGTACATATAAAAACTCTTTTTACTTCCCAGGTTTGAGACAAGATCATTAAAAATCATTTGGGAAAAATTATACTTTCTGGTAGTGGCTAAGCATACCAAAGCATAAGCAATGGTGCTACTGAACTCACTCCATCCAGTAGTCTTTTTAGAGATACAATGCATAAGGGTATGGACAAAGAAACGCCATTGGGGTGAAAATTTGGCTTTTGAGAACTTGAACACACCCAATGGGCCTCCATACCCCATTCTTGTAAGAGTAGCAAACAGTTCATCATTAGAGATAGAAGTTATACCAGAGGCATCGTCTAGACGTAGACTGATGCGAATTACCTCTTCAGTAACTGTCAAGGGTTTGTCACACACCCTTGTTTTGATCATTTGCACACCATTCTCAGTAACAATGTTGGCATTTGCCCAGAATTGCCTCTGATGCTCTATGAAGATGGTAGGAGATATAGTGAGAGCATGAGCAATGTGGCTGGACTTCAGAAAGTCGACTATCTGGTGAAAACCTTCAGCTTGTTTTGGCTTTTGGAGCATCGCGATTTCATTGTGCTCGTCAATGAACGCCATGGATACCATTGACCTTGAAGGTTCTTGCCTGAAAACTTGGAACTCGAGAGAGACAGGGTTTAGAGCGCAAGTGAACAGTATGCAAAGAGTCGTTATGAACTTTTAGGCGGGCAAAGGGTATTTATAGTATTTGGGACATAAGCAGTAGTAACCAAGAGCAGTATTAATGACAAGCAGTATTAACCACTAGCAGTATTAACTGAAAGCAGTATTAACTACTAGCAGTATTAACCACTAGCAGTATTAACTGATAGCAATATTAACCACTAGCAGTATTAACGACAAGCAGTATTAACTGATCGCAGTATTAACTACTAGCAGTATTAACTGAAATCAGTATTAACCACTAGCAGTATTAACTGAAAGCAGTATTAACTACTAGCAGTATTAAAAATGCACTGGCAGCATTAACAATGCACTGACAGTATTAACAATGCACTGGCAGTATTAAAAATGCACTGGCAGCATTAACAATGCACTGGCAGTATTAAAAATACTTGCACTTTTAAGCTTTGTGAAGGACTGAGTACTGCTCTACTTTTCCTGAAAAAGAAGATTAGGACCACCAAGAATAAACAATATACAGGTATTGAACCACTTTTTAAGTAGGAGCTTATTCAGAGTTGATCATTCCCACACTTGTTACCAAGAAAGTGAATCTACCCACATCAAATGCTTTGGTGAATAGATCAGCAAACTGGTTGTCAGTATGAACCTTTACAACTTGAATAAGTTTTTTTTCATTATAGTCTCTTATGAAGTGATACCTGATCTCAATGTGCTTTGTCTTTGAGTGCTTGACAGGATTATTCACAATGCTAATTGCACTGCTATTATCAATAAAAATTGGAGTGTGTAGAAAGGTTACCCCATAGTCCAGCATTTGATTCTGAATCCATAAGACTTGAGAAGAGCAACTTGCAGCTGCTATGTACTCTGCCTCTGTTGTAGATGTGGACAATGTGGTTTGTTTCTTGCACTGCCATGAAACTAGTCTTGCACCTAAGAACTGACATCCTCCAGAAGTATATTTTCTGTCCAAGTTTGCTCCACCTAGATCACTATCTGAGTATGCAAGTAGGTCAAAGGATGAGTCACGAGGATACCAAAGTCCCAATCTGGGTTGCCCTTTGAGATATCTGAATATCCTCTTAACAGCTTGATAGTGAGATTGCTTTGGCCTAACTTGGAATCTCGCACATACACAGACTGGAAACATTATATATGGCCTAGAGGCTGTAAGATACATGAGAGAGCCAATAATGGATCTATAATGATGAACATCCATATCCTCCCCCTCAATATCTGTTGTTATCTGCTTGTGTGTCTCCATAGGTGTGCTGGCATGTTTTGAATCTGAGAAACCAAACTTAGTTAGAATGTCCTGCACATACTTGGACTGACAGATAAAGATTCCATCTGACTTCTGTTGAACTTGGAGTCCAAGGAAAAAAGTAAGTTCCCCCATGGAACTCATTTTGAATCTTTGATGCATTAGTTCCTCAAACTCCTTGCACATGTTGTCTCTTGTAGATCCAAAAATGATATCATCAACATAGATTTGGACCAGCAAGATATCCTTCTTCTTTCTCTTGATGAATAAAGTCTTATCAATGACTCCTCTTTCAAAGTCATTTTCCAAGAGATAGGATGACAGAGTGTCATACCATGCTCTTGGAGCTTGATGCAGTCCATAAAGTGATTTCTTCAATTTGTATACCCTGTCTGGATAGCTTGGGTTTTCAAACCCTGGTGGTTGACAGACATATACTTCTTCTTCAATTGAGCCATAAAGAAATGCACTTTTCACATCCATTTGATAGACTTTGAATTTCATAAAAGAAGCATAAGCCAAGAATAATCTAATTGCTTCTATCCTGGCCACAGGTGCAAACACTTCATCATAGTCTATTCCCTCTTCTTGTGTATACCCTTGAGCCACCAACCTTGCTTTGTTCCTTATCACTATACCTCTTTCATCTCTCTTATTCCTGAAGACCCATTTTGTTCCTATTGCTCTTTGGCCTTTAGGAAGGTCTACCAGATCCCAAACATCTTGCAGCTTGAATTGCAGTAGCTCTTCTTGCATTGCTTCTATCCAACTGGACTCTTTCATAGCATCATGTGCCTTCTTAGGCTCAAGCTGGGATAGAAAGCAAGAAAGCACTGTATGCTGTTGATCTTGCATTTCTTGCAGTCTGCTTTGATTTCTAGTCATCATAGGAGAGGATAAGTCTCCTATTACCAGTTGTGGAGGATGATTCTTTTGAATTCTGGTGTGATGATTTGGTTCTTCATTAAGTCCCACCTCTAGATTGGAGACATTCAACTCAACTGAGGTGTTTTCAGCAGCTACTTCTGATTCTTTAATGTCTTGAGTCTCCTCATCTCTACTTTCTTCTTCACTCTGACTTGGTCCAGTAGATGGTTCCTTTTCACAGTCTTCAACAGGATCCACTGTGGGTATGGGAAAGATCACAGATTTAGACATACTGTCTTGGACTAGAGTAGTTCTTGATTCTCCACTCCCTGAACCTGCATAATCATCACTACTGAAACCAAAAGAGTTAGTTAGTGAATCAATGTCAAATAGCCACTGAGGACCAGACCCAATTGGATTTGGTGTGTTCTCATTGCATTTGACATTGTCACTTTCTTCAATTATTCTAGAAGAAGAGTTAAAAACTCTGTAAGCCTTACTCTGAGATGAGTAACCAACAAGAAATCCATCATCTGCTTTGCTATCAAACTTACCTAAGTGAGATTTAGTATTGAGAATTGTACAAGGACACCCAAAAGGTTTGAAAAATCCAATAAAGGGTTTTCTTTTATTTAAAAGCTCATATGGGGTCTTGTTCTTTGGCTTGACCACTAGAACTCTGTTTTGGACATAACAGGCAGTATTGACTGCTTCAGCCCAGAAGGTAATTGGCAGTTTTGAATCAGCCAACAGAGATCTAGCAGCCTCTATTAGTGTCCTATTTCTCCTCTCAGCAACTCCATTCTGTTGAGGAGTCCTAGGGGCACTATATTGTCTCTCAATGCCTTTCTCTTCACAAAAGGTGTTTAGATCAAGGTTTTTAAATTCAGTCCCATTATCTGATCTAATGACTTTTACTTTTTGATTAGTTTGGTTTTCAATTCTTAGGATAAAGGATTTGATCAGTCCACTTGTCTCGTCCTTAGTCCTTAGAAAATATACCCAAGTAAATCTGGAGTAATCATCAACAATAACCAAGCAGTAAGATTTCTTGCCTATACTCATGACATTTGTAGGACCAAACAGATCCATATGTAGTAATTGGAGACAAGAAGAAATAGTGTTTAACTCTTTGGTCTTATGAGAAGTTTTGTGCTGTTTGCCTTTAAGACAAGCAACACAATGATTATCATATGAAAAGACTTTTGATGGTAAACCTCTTACAAGGTTGTTTTTAACAAGTTTGTTCATAGTCTTGAAGTTCATGTGACACATCCTTCTGTGCCAAAGAGAGGATTCATCCACAGAAGCTTTTGAAACAAGACAGTTCAGGGATGAATCACTATCAACATTGTCCATATCTAGACAATAAACATTTTCCTTTCTTGGAGTTCTAAGTAGTATCATGCTTTCATCAACTACTTTGAACCCTGGAGCAAGGATCATACACTCTGTATTTGTAAATAATATGCTATGTTGTTTGTCACACACCTGTGATACACTTAACAGGTTGTACTTCAACTGATCAACATAGTAGACATCCTCAAATGTTATCTTACCTATTGTAACATTACCTTTTCCACTTATTTTACCACCAGTAAGATTATCTCCAAAAGCAACATGTCCTCCATTGATATGCTTGAAATCCTGAAGACATGACATGTTGCCTGTCATGTGCCTAGAGCAACCACTATCAACATGCCATATGCTCTTCCCCTTGAGCTGTTGGTTGCCCTGCACATAAGATAAATCAGTTAGTATGAATTGGGAACCCAAGCCAAAGTGGTCTTGGGTACCCCTTTCTCATCAAAATACTTGCATTCTTTCTTGACAAGATTTTTAAACTTTGACTCCTCATTTCTGGAGTACTTTGTCACAATGATAGGCTTGGAAACACTTTTGCTAGAAGCAGTACTGGTTTTAGAAGTACTAACTGCCTTAGCAGCACTTGCATGCTTAGCAGTACTAACCTTGTTAGAAGTAGTAACTGTGTTAGCAGCAGTAACTGTGTTGGCAGTATTAACCTTTGAAGAGGTACTAACAGTATTAGCAGCATTAATATTTTCAGCAGTACTAACACTGGTAGCAGCAGTAATGCTTCCAGCAGCACTATCCCTGTCAGCAGTACTAACAGTTTTAGTACTTCTAGGCACCCACATTTTAATACTTTCCTTCAAAACCTTTTTCTTCATGGGGCCTTTGTTTTCAACAGATTTCTTCACCAAATGTTTCTTTCCAGCCTTCCTATAACCAACAGGTTTTTGCACAAATCTTTGAAAGTTCATCTGTTGGTTAATAGGGTTAAAGAAACAATGCTTAGCCAAATGGTTTAATTTTCCACATATGAAACAAGGTTTTGGTCTATTGATTTTACTTAGATCAATGCCTTGTTTTTGTGCCCATTGGTTATTCCAGTTTCTCTGATTTCCCCTTGGTTTATAATGTTTTTGGGGCTTAGATTTATTGCATGCACACTGCTTGCAAGGGATAGGGTTCACAACAGTGGTCTGCTTATAATGAACCTTCTTGTTCTTTCCCTCAGTCTTCTCTATCTCATTGGACTTGATCCAATGCTTTCCACATCCCTCATTGGTGATTATGTGGTTTTTTATAGGAATCTCACCACTCACAGTGTTGTCTTTATCCTTGACAACTTCTTTCTCAGTTTTATCCTTAACAACTACTTCATCTAAGGGATCTATCTCAGTGGCTCCCTTAGGTAGGTCCTTCCTATCCTTTGTTTCTAACAAATCTGAACTAGGAGGGATGTAGTTGTTGTTATAGGGTGGTGGTGTGGTATTGTACCCTATTCCTCTGCTCAGTTTATCATGAATCTGAGATTGTAGTAAAGAATCCATAGCTTTAGAGGCATTGGAAAACTTTTCTACATCTAGCTTGACTTTAGCTAGTTCAACTCTTAGCTTTTCACTCTCTTCTTTGGATCTGGTCAGTTGAAGTTCTAAGTCATTCTTCTCCCACTTCCAGTAGTTTGTGTCATAAGAGTGTTGAAGCTCATTGGCTTGAAAACCCTTAATCTGCTCTTCAAATCTCTCAACTATCCTCACATAATCTTTTATGTCCTTTTCCAATCTCTTAAGGTCACCACTCATGTTCTGATTGTGATCCCTATACCTTTTAACAGTGTTAATGCAATTTTGAGAACAAAGATTGGAAGTTACCTCTGTTGGGAGATCAGACACCTCTGCCATTAGAGCTTGGTTCTGGATGGCCTCTTCAGCTTGATCACTCCAATCAAACCCCATGCCTTGTTGAGAGACAAGGGCTTGTGCAGAGTTTCTGTTATTATTGAAGCTTCCAGATTGAGCTTGTTGGTGGTTATTGTTTTGAGGCATTCCACTTCTGCATTCTCTAGCAAAGTGTCCCTTCTGATGGCATTTATAGCATTCCACCTTTGACTTGTCAAAACCTGCTCCATCTTCTCTTCTTTGTGAGAAGTTGTTCCTTCCAGTTCATTTGATGAACTTCTTAACTCTCATAGAGAGCATGGCCATCTGCCATTTAATGTCCATCTCTTCAAGATCATCTGGATGGAGTTGTTCCAAGTCATCATTAATGAGAGAAGAGTTTCCATGACTTGCTAGAAAGGCTTCAAATACAGTTTCAGTGCCTTTCTCTTGAGTTGCTCCATTGGCAGCACTAACTGATTCAGAGTTGGAAGTAGAATCAGTTGATGCTGAAAGGAGTGCAACATTGTGAACATATCCAGAAGGCCTCTTCTTAGCCTCTACCTCAGATTCAAAAACTCTTAGATCATTATATAGATCATCAAGTTCCTTTTCTTCCAGTTGATCATTCTGTCTGAAAGCCACAGTATACATGGTCCATTCATCACTCAGGGACCTTAGAAACTTTCTGTTCAGATCATCTTGATCAATTTGTACTCCCACTGTAGCAAGTTCACCAATAAGCTTGTTGAACCTGTCAAAAGTTTGAGTCATGGACTCATTCTTGGTTGACATAAAGTTCTCATATTGTTGCTTCAGATGGCTTTCTGATTTCTCTTGGTACTTTTGGTACCTGAGAATCTCTTCTCTAGAGCATTCCAGAGCATCTCTGCATCAGTGCAGTTGCAGAACTGATGTTGATATTCATTGGGGATAGCCAAGAGCAAAGTGCTCAAGGCTTTCATCTCTGTCTGTCTAGCCTTTCTTTCTGCATCAGTTTTTGGTGGAGTTCTCTTTCCATCTGCACCAATCTTTCCTGCTTCAGAAGGACCATTCTCTATGATATCCCACATAGAATAGTCAGTGAGGAGTATGTACTGCTTGATTCTGATCTTCCACATATCGAATTCATTGGGTCTAAGCATTGGAACCTTTGAGACTAGAGTACTGTTTGATTCTGCAAAGTTTTCCATGATGAATGAATAGATGTTTCTGAGAGAACAGGCTTTGATACCACTTGTCAGGATCTAATTCTCAACAAGAATAAAGTCTCAGAAACAATATCAAAGAAGTTGCGGAAAAACACTTTGATATTCAATGTAACAGTAAACAAACAGTATATGATTAACAACTTGTAAACTTGTATTAAAATCACAAGATTACACACACAACCTCAATCTTGAAGAACAAGCTCTTTCAAGACGAATTCTACTTCTCTAGAATTAGGAACTATGCCTTGAGGTTGATTCTCTCTAAAACAAAAACTTAAAAAAAACTGTATCTAAACTATTCTGTCAAATCTATACAAATACTGAACAAAAAGATAATTACAAAAAAATAGAATATCTTCAGTATATCTTGCATAGTTATCTTCAATCCTTCCATGAATATCTTTATTCTTTACAGCTGTCATCCTCTCCATCCGGATCTCCAATTCATAAGCAGCATTAACTACTAAGCAGTATTAACCACTAGCAGTACTAACTAAAAGCAGTATTAACTACTAGCAGTAGTAATACTTAGCAGTATTAACTTTGAAGTCCTCTAGCAGTAGTAATTCTGAACTAGCAGCATTAACCATACTTGAGCTTTTCTTCAGTTCCCAACATTCGAAGAATATCTTGTTTATCAATTATCTGCTTTATGAACTGTGATATTTGAATCTCCTTTGATATTAAACTATATTGCTTCCGCTGTTATTACTCTTATTGTTTATATCATTGTTGTGAGATTAAATCTGGGATCCAACAATTGGTATCAGAGCCTCCTTTGTTTTCTAAACAAAGAAAGATCGCATCTGTATACTAGGATAGATTTACATCTCATTGATTCTAACTTTCAATATCTATGCATGTTCATATAAACCTGGTTTATTAAAGAACAACATATGCTCAAGATTTGATAGTAAATCACTGTTCAATACAAAAAGCATCAGTTCTTCAAATCTTCATTTTTTTTTTCAAAAATGGCAAACTCAAGCATAAGTGCCATTTATACAGCTGGGTCATTAACAAAACCTCCTACACTTTTAAGGGATGAATATCCCCATTAGAAGAAAAGGATGGTAATTTTCTTAGAAGGTATGGACAAGGATCTTTTTAGATCAGTGAACGTTGGACCTCACATTCCAATGGTGTTGGTACCAAGAGTTCCTGCAACAGCAGTTACTGCTGAAATACCTGCATATTATGAAAAGAAAACCACAAACTTCACTGATTAAGAAACTAATATGATGGATAATGACTCAAAAACTGTTAGATTACTTATAATGGCCATTCCCAATGATACCTTTCAAGAACTTGATTCTTGTAAAACTGCAAAAGAGATATGGGATCAGTTGTTAAATCAACTTGAAGGAGGCCTACAAACCCAGAAAAATAGAATAAATCTATGCATCAATGACTATCATGATTTTCATGCTCTACCAGCAGAAATATTACACCAAACTTAATCAAGATTCAACATTCTTATCAACAAATGCAGAAAGTTTGGAGTGATAAGAACAAAAGAGGAAAACAACGTTCTTTTCTTGAAAAGCTTAAATGAAGAATGGTCATAACTGTCCATGTCTATACAAGCCAATCAAGATGTTGAGTCATGGTCATTAACTGAAATTTATGGCACTCTGTTGTACATGAAAAGGAAGTTATGAAGCAAAAATCAAAAACCTCTTTAGGTGGACCCCTTGCACTTGTTTCAAAACAAATTTCGAAAGAAAACAACTGTGAAGAGTCACAAAAAGGTTTGGAAACAAAAAGAAGATCCAAAAAGGTCCTAATGGCAGAAGAAAATCATTCAGATTCAGACTCAGAAGATGATATAAATGCCTTCGCCAAGTCTCTTGCATTAATCACTCATCAATTTAACAAGAAATTTGGCAAGAAAGTATTTGAAGGAAGGAGAGAGAATGAAGAAAGAAGAAATCCTGAAAGAAGATTTCAACAAGAACCCAGATTCACTCCATATAGTGATCAAAAGGGTACAAACTTCAACAATAATGATGCAACACAACAATCAAGACCTCAACAACCATTTCAACCAAGGTATCCACAACCACAGAGATACTTCAAACCTCAAGAACAGAAGCCAGAGACAAGTACTGCCACTCTTCCAACAGATCAAAATGATGGAAGATGTTTCAGATGTGGAAAACCAGGCCATTTCTTTGCAAACTGCAGAGGAAAACTTGTCAAAGATCAAGATTACTACAAGAACAAATACAAGTACAACGTAAAAGAAAGAGTTCTTGTAGCAGAAATGGAAGACTGACTATCAGACTCAACAAGCGAAGGCGAGGAAGAGCCTACCAATCTCTGTGGTATGGATTTTTCAGGTGGAAATCAAACTGATGGAGCATCAGAAGACAACTCTGAAAAGGTAAACTCTCTTTACACCTCTGATAGTGATCCTGAAATAGATGCTTTTAAATTAATTAATGAACTTCAGGATCTAGAGCAAAAGTTTCTTGAAGAGAAAAAGAAAAGAGAGCAAGTGACAAAAGAGCTCATCTTTTTCAAAAGAGAAAATAATCTTCTGGAATCAGAAAAGAATGAATTTTTTCTTGAAAAAACCAAACTTGAAGAAACTCACAAGCAAAAAGAAAAATCATTTTCAGAAGAAATAAGAAAAATTGAGAAAGTTTTAAAACGAAAAGAAGAAGATGTAAAGAAATCTGAGTATGAAAGGCTCAATTCTATTGCCTTAACCAAATTTTTTCAAAAGGAAAGAGAAATCCTACATCAATCTCTAGATAGAAAAAATCTTCGAATCAAAAGCTATGTTAATGCACAAAGTGTTTTCGACAAAATAAAAATTCAAATGGACTCTCAAGGGCTGGGATTCAATGAGTTGAATTCATTCACTGGATTGGAGAAAACTTCACTTTCTTCCACTTTCCGTATGGGAAAGGTCCAAAGCTTTGAAGGTACATCTCTGAATAATTTCAAAAGAATGAAAACATCAGAGGGATAAAAAACAAGAGCTTTGAATTTCAAAAATACTACATACTCTGAAGTAAAAAACTTTCAAAAGTCTGTGTTACAAATAAAAGGAGAAACTTAAGAGGTACTCTTCACAAAACCTCAAAGCAATGATCCCAAAGAAATTTTCAGATTTGATGCTTTCATCTCAAATGAATCAGAGACATCTGAACCAAGTACCTCTGATACAAGTACTTCTGAAAATGAATCTCAGAGTTCACTTAATCCGAATGCCCCTCTGTATTCACCAAAGTCAGATGAAAACATCAGATCTACATTTGAAGATGATGTTAAAAAGATATGGAAAGAAAATGTCATGGAGGACTTAAAAAGAAAAGAAAGCATGAAACGGATCATTAAAGTCTCTAGAACAAAAGAAATTCAAAAACCAATAGAGGTAGCTATCTCTATTAAAACTAAGAGAGACTTTCTTGACTCTGATTCAGAATCTGATCAAGAGATTGATGAACAGATTTTTTGTAAACCAGGGAATGTAATTCACAAAAGGATAGAAATTGTTGGCTCTGGTATTTTGAATGTTCCAATTTCAATTTTGAAAACCAAAACCAGAATACCAATAAGTCCTGATTTTGCAAATATGTGTTTACAAGCAAAAACGTCTCTGGAACTTGAAAAAGAGTTACAAGAAAAGGCAAAGAATAAAACAAACACTTCTGAATCTTACACCTATAAAACAATAAAATTCTCTCCTGAACAAAAAGGCAAATGGACAAAAATTAACCATATTGATCCTGTTTGTGCAGTAAGCAACAAAGAAATGAAGATGTTTTTGATCAAGAATAAGCAACTTGAAAAGAAGATTGTCTTTCAAGCAAAAAGGAAAGAAGTAGTTAGGGATACATGAAATATTCCTAGTGCTAGTTTCAAAAGAAGTCAAAACGTAAAATATGCTTTTAATAAAAAGAAAAACTTTGCTCCTACTTCTTCTTGTTCTATTAATTGCAACTGCATTCATCTCTTGATAAAACTGAAAAATCATTTCAGAGGATCACATTGTCTTCTGAATCAATCTCTGAAAAATATCTCAGAGACAAAATTTCAAAAGAAGACAAGTAACGGCAAGACATCAAAAGATGAGATGCCAAAAAGTCATACAAATCCACCAAATTCTAACATAAAAGGACCCATAATGAGATGGGTACCTAAGAAACAATAATCTATCTTGCAGAATCAGTCAATGCCAATCTGGTACTTAGATTCTAGATGTTCAAGGCATATGACTGGAGATAAGGAACTGCTATCCTCATTCAAAGCAAAATCTGGAGGAACAGTTACTTTTGGAGACAATGTGCAAGGACAGATTAAAGGATATGGTGAGTTATCAAGAGGAAATGTTTTAGTATCAAAGGTTGCTTATGTGGATGGATTAAAACACAATCTGATCAGCATAAGTCAACTTTGTGATCATGGTTTTGATGTGAAATTTCAAAGAAAATATTTTTCACTTATCCACTCAAAATCAAGTCAAGAATTACTCAGAGCAGACAGAAAAGGTAACCTCTACAGGATGAATTTTACCAAAATCAAAGACACTGATTCAGAGAAACATTGTCTTGTATCTCTGAATAGTGAGGAAGTCTGGCTCTGGCATAAAAAGTTTTCACATCTAAACTTTTCTTGACTTGATAAATTAGTTAAACTTAATTTGATTAAGGGATTACCATCTCTGAAGTTTAACAAAGATCATCTTTGTTCTGCTTGTGAAATGGGAAAAATGAAAAGATCTTCCCATAAAACCAAAAGTGAAAACAACTGTCCTAGACCTCTGCACATGCTTCATGTGGACCTCTGTGGTCCTATCTCTGTACAGAGTCTAGCAGGTAAGAAATACATTATGGTTTTGATTGATGAATTTTCCAGATTCAATGGATAGAATTCATCAGAGCCAAATCTGATGTACATGAAATTTTGATAAAATTGTTGAAAAGCTTACAGGTTCTATTCAGCAGCAAAGTTCAGAAACTAAGAAGTGATAATGGAACTGAGTTCAAAAATGCCAAAATCAATTCTTATCTATCAGAGGAAGGCATTACTCCTAACTTTTCTGCAGCAAGAACCCCTCAGCAAAATGGAGTAGTTGAAAGGAAAAACAGAACACTTGTTGAAGCTGCAAGAACAATGCTTGTTGGATCTGATCTTTCAACAAATTTCTGGGCAAAAGCAGTGGCAACAGCCTGCTTTACTCAGAATAGAGCTACAATTGTCAAGAGATTTCAGAAAACATCCTATGAACTCATTAACAATAGGAAACCTAATGTTAAATATTTTCATGTTTTTGGATGCAGATGTTACATTCTGAACGATAGAGAATCTCTTGGAAAGTTTGACAAGAAAGATGATGAGGGCAAATTCAATGGATATTCATTAGCCTCAAAAGCTTTCAGAGTGTTCAATCTTAGAACAAGGACCATCCAAGAGAGCATCAATATCACTTTTGATGACAATAGAAGCTCTGAACAAAAAGAAAGTTTCTCAACACCTATCTCTGAATCATCAAGGGAATCTTAATTAAACAGAATATTTGAAGATTTCTTTGATGATGAAGATAACTCTGAAGTTATCTTTAGAGATAGACCAAGAGAGAATTCAGAAGGACCTCAAGAAACAGGTACAACCCTTTCTGGACCCTTTGAATTAACACCTTCTCCTTCACCAAATTCAGATCAGCAAAGTGAATCAGAAGAAGCTGAAGATCAAAAAGAGGATGATCAAGGAGTGTCTGAAGTAACTCCAGAAACAAATAGTGAAGAAATTCAAGAATCTGCTTCACCATCTCTGGAACCAACATCAGAGCCTCTGAACAGCACAACTAAGATGTCACCAACTGTCATCTCTGAAGCTCAAACTCCACCCCAAATTTTTGCTCCAATCTCAAGATGGACAAAAGATCATCCAATTGATCAAATAATTGCATCCTCATCAGAAGGAGTTAAAACAAGATCTGCCACAATCAATGAATGCTTCTACGTAAACTTCTTGAGCATTATTGAACCAAAGAAGGTAAAAGAAGCTTTTGAAGATCCTCATTGGATTTTTGAAATGCAGGATGAACTTCAAGAGTTTGTAAGAAACAAAGTCTGGACCCTAGTTCCCCTTCCCAAAGGAAAATTTGCAATTGGAACAAAATGGGTTTTCAGAAACAAAAAGGATTAGGATGGAATAATAATCAGGAACAAACCCAAGTTGGTTGCTAAATGATATTGCCAAGAAGAAGGTATTGATTATGATGAAGCCTTTGCATCTGTAGCTAGGCTAGAAGCAATAAGAATCTTCTTAGCCTATGTTGCACACAAAGGATTCAAAGTTTATCAAATGTATGTTAAATCTGCCTTTCTACATGGTAAATTAAATGAAGAAGTTTATGTCCAGCAACCACCTGGATTTCAAAGTACAGAGTTTCCTAATCATGTTTATTATTTGGATAAGGCTCTGTATGGACTTAAACAAGCTCCAAGAGCTTGGTATGCAACTGTGTCCACTTTTCTGATTAAAAATGGATTTGACAAAGGCACAATTGATACAACATTATTCATCAAATGGTACAAAAATGAGATGCTATTAGTACAAATTTATGTTGATGACATTATATTTGGCTCTACAAATCAAAAGTATTGTGACAAGTTTTCAGAGTTGATGAAGAGTGAATTTGAGATGAGCCTCATGGGAGAATTAACTTTCTTTCTGGGCTTACAAGTAAAAAAAACTTCAGAAGGTACTTTCATAAGTCAAACTAAATATGTCTCTGAAATTTTAAAAAAATACAAACTCAATGATTCAACTTCTATGAAAACGCCTCTAGCCACCGGAGTCAAACTTGACTCTGATCCTTCAGGACAATCTGTGGATATAAAAACCCACAGAGGCATGATAGGTTCACTATTATACTTAACTGCAAGTAGGCCTGACATAATGTTTGCAACATGTCTTTGTGCTAGATATCAAGCAAATCCAAAAGAATCTCATTTATCTACTATCAAAAGAATTTTCAGATACCTGAGAGGGTTACCCTCATTACGCCTCTGGTATCCAAAACTTTCTAGTTTTGATCTAACAACTTACACTGATGCAGATCATGCAGGATGTAAGCTTGACACAAAAAGTACCTCTGGGTGCTGTCAGTTATTGGGCAATAAGCTGGTAAGTTGGTCATCCAAGAAACAAAACTGTGTTTCAACTTCAACTGCAGAGGCAGAATATGTTGCTGCTGCTAGTTGTTGCTCTCAAGTAATATTGATGAAAACTCAGCTTAGAGATTATGGCCAACAATATGAAAGAATACCCATTCTCTGTGATTCAAAAAGTGCCATAGCCATCTCTGCCAATCCAGTATAGCATTCAAAGACAAAGCACATTGATGTAAGGTATCATTTCTTAAAAGATCATGTTGAAAGGGGAACAATAGAAATGTATTTTGTACCAACTGATCTCCAACTTGCTGATATTTTCACAAAAGCTTTAGATGAACGAAGGTTCAATTTTTTAATTAGCAAGTTAGGAATGTTGAATATGACTACCTAACAAGGAAGAAACTCAGAGTCTCTGATCAAATTATCAGAGCCTCTGAGCAAAGTAGCATATGTCAATATCAGTCTCTAAATGTTCTCCAAACACATGACAAGGGGAGAAAAATAAAAGGTTGTTCTTTTGTCAAGGGGGAGAAAAAGAACTTTTCAAATGTCATCTCAGAGTCTCTGAATTTTATCTCAGAGTCTCTGAAATTCATCTCAGAGTCTCTGAATTTAATCTCAGAGTCTCTGAAATTGAGGATTATCATTTCTTTTGTCTCACTAATCATCTGTCAAGGGGGAGTCAACAACTTTCAGACTAGTCATTTCCTCAAACAAGAACTTTTTAATTAATTAGCAATTTTTGATATCATTTGAAATTAAAATTTCAGATTATCTGAACCTTTTTATTACAAGTGATATCTTAAATTACTTCTCAAGGCGAAAGGTTTGTCTAGTCAGCAAAAAGATGTTATTCAATTTAATATTGAAAAATGGCGCCCCATTCCTATTTTATTGGAAGCTACATCCGTAGGTACAACAGTTTTCAAGGCCACGTGTCACAAGAGGGATGAGTGAAAGGCCAAACGGCTTTATCAAAAGGATCAAATCACTGCCGTTTCACCTTATGCACTCAAGTGTATCTTTTTCTAAATTTGGATACAAAACCAATTTTACATCCGGATATTCATTTTTACAAATTACTCTCGAGCACTCTCTCTCTATCTCTCTCCAAATAGAATTTGAACTTCATCTTCTTCACTTCAACTCAAAAATGGCGTCTTCAAATGAATGGTGCAAGCTTTTTCCCAAATCTGGCGAATCTTCAAGATTGTATCGTTTTCCAATCAAAGACAACAATCACATGATTCAGCTTGATTCTCCCAAGTTTGAGGAACAATACGGAGTAATCTGCGAGTTCTTCTCCAACTGTGAACTGACTCAAGCCCTAACTGCTTTTACCAATGAATGTCCACTCTCGTTTGTTCAAGAATGGTATTCTTCCAGTCACTACAGCGATGCACATAACGGAATAATCGGCGAGTTCGACATATCTCAAGTCGTAAAATGTCGGATACTCATCACTCCTACTGTTCTACGATAAGTTCTCCCACTCCTAACAACTGAGGAACTTCAAATCACGCGTTTTGAAAAACGCCCAACTTCTAAAACCCTTCTCCAGTTCATTCGAATGCTAGGTTACAACACTGAAATAACCAGATTAAGCAACTTCCGACGACAACATCTACCACCAATCTGGAACTTCATGTTCTCTGTAATAAACCGCACTCTCACCTGCAAACTGGGAAGCATGGATCAAGCAACACCCGAAATTCTGTCAATCATGTATGCCCTATTCTTCAATCGCAACTTGGACATGGCCGACATAATTTTTGATATGATTATGACATCCATAGAGAAGAAAAACAAATGCTTGTCAAAAGACCCTGAACAAACGACCCAATCATCCAAAGTTCCTTCAATAACATTCCCTAGATTTCTGTCTCTAATCATCCATGCGGCGATCGAGAAGCTTCATATTTTGATCGCTACTGAACAACCCAAAACTCCTTTCTACATAATGAACAGCTTCAAACCGACGATTCTATCTGAAGGCTATCCAAAAGCAAGGAGGATCCCTCACCACATGCTGAATTAGGTAAATCCTCAATCTTTAGCCTTAGCTTCTTATCTTAGTGTTGCCCAAGGACTAGAACCAGTTCTTGGAACCCCAACACACTTAGGTCCTGAACCTGGAATGGAGAGTAAGAGAAACTCGGCTTCAGAGGGATCTGAGGACCCTGATGTTCAGAGCTCTCACAAGAGTGAACCAGAGGGTACTCTTGCTAGAGAAACCGAAGTTGAGAGAGATGACAGAGCACTTGAAAGGGCTGTCAATGAGGGAGTTATGGAAGAAACATCATATGCTAGTGAAGAGGATAGCTCTACTAGCTCTAAGGAAAGTGAGGATGAATCTTCAGAGACTAGCTCTGAAGATTCTCAGAGAGAAGAGAGCAAGTCTTCTAAGGAATTAGAGAAACCTGAGAGTTCTTCCCCTTCCACACAAAAAGATGCCCCAAGGCACATATATTTTAGGACACCAACCCCATCTCCCAGTGCAACCACACAATCTAACATACCTGATCCAGAGGTAATTGTTATTGAATCAGAGGTGCACACCTCGAACCCAAACCAGCCAGCCACTTCAGATGTACCTTTTTCCACCTCTGAAGTTCACATAACTGAGGAAACTCAATTTCTGGATAAGCCCTCTTCACAAGACTTAGCCAATACTTTAAGTAATCAGTTGCCTCAGAGTACATCAGAAAATCCTACACATAACGATGCCTCTGTGGCTCATCTCTCACCCTTTAGGATATCCAGAAGTAGCTGTCCAACTCAGGGACAATGGCTTGACCTACAAGAACAAGGATTGACTTGCCTGGATCGCAAGCTCAACTCCCACATTCACTTCCAGTCCTCTGAATCTGAGGAGGAGGACTTGATTGAGAACAGAACACTCAGAGATGATTCTCCGAAACATCAAGGATTGAGTGGAAGTCCTTCCATAGATAACATCAAAACAACTATGAACGAAGGCTCCTCTGAACTCGAGGAAAAATTGGCTACATGTGTTGTAACCAATGTACCCCTCTCTGAACTTCTCACAAAATCTGAGTTCTAGAGATTCTGTGAGGAAGTCAGAGGCTCCATGAAAGAGCATAACTTTCAGCGAATTGACGGTTCAGAGACCTCTGCTCTTCGCTCTGAAAACACCAACCTTAGAGCAGAGGTTTCCACTCTGAAAACCCAACTTTTGGACTCCTCAAACAGAATCCAAGAGTTGGAATAAGAACTGTTCAAATAGAAAGTTGAATCATCCCTGGAGGTAGCCGCTCTTAAAGCTCAGAATGTTGCTCTTCAAAATCAAGCATCTACAACCATCGATGTCCAGAAGGCTCTACAAGAACTAAGGGACGAGGTAGTAGCCACCAGATCATCTTCACTCTCAACATATCAAATGGCCTCTATCTCTGACCTCATCTAAACAACAATTCAAGCCTCTGTACCAGCATTCAGCACACCATTAGCAACACCACAGCCGCCACCCCGAACTACTGAAGACCTCATCACCAAAAGTGATATGGCCTATTTCAAATCCGCAATCATGAGCAGAATGCTAACTTGTTCTTCCAAGATCTCTACTATTGCTCAGAAGCAGGTCAAAGCTACTCTGGAACTTCATCACTATAAATCAGAGGACCAGGTTGCTGAAATCAGAATCGTGGCTTCAGAAGCAATTGAATCCATTCAGAAGGCTCTTGTTGATCCCAAAGGAAAAGGAATCACTGAACTAGACTCTCCCAAATACAAACGCAAGATTTCTGGTGGGACTTGTAGCGAAGAAAGCCAGATTTAATGATTCTGAGGACTCAGATGATGATGAGGCCTCTGAATCACATGATAGGGAGATCAGAGATACAACCAAACACACCTATAAAGTTTCTCCCTCTACACCAGTTCAAGAGAAGGAACCATAGAGGAACACCGCCTCTTCTAATGACAACCAAACTTTGCAAACATTCACAACACCGGTAATACTTTTCGCATCATCAACACCAGGTGTTCCAATCACTCCAGTTACCGATGTAACTCCAGAGAAAATTGGAGCTCTAGAAGAGGAAGAAAACGAACAACTTGTAGAATTCTCTACGTCCTCTGAAGATGCATTCTCATCACCCGAAAGACAACCAATGGTGATGAGAGATGCCTTTGACTCAGAATCTGAGAAAGAACAGAACTCAGATTTTGAGAGAGCGGAAGAAGCTGCTGGAGATCAGATCGAAGTAATTGATGTCGAAGAGTATGTTTTCAAACACGCTCAACCTCATCATACCTCAACATCTTCAGAATTAAGAGAATCTCCAGAGATAGATGGATATATCTCTGAACAGCCTTCAGAGATAACTCAGTCACATCCCAAGGACAAAGAAACCATGGTTGTTGATGAACAGGCTCCTCAAGAGAATCTTGTTCAGAAGACAAGCATCGGTTTACAAGCCAAGGTCTTCACTCAACCTCCCACATTCTTAGAATCCACTCCTGAAGCATCGATAGAAGATCACTTTCGGCATATATACTGTGAGTTCAATATGGAAGACACTCAAGTAATCCCTCTGAATCCAAGAATCAGAGAGGATATGCCAGACTACAAACGAAGATTCATACAGGCAAAGACATCACCAAGAAAGGCGGTTCTCCACGATGCTCCCATAATAAAAGTTGAGAAAATCACTTAAAAAACATTCGCCTTCAACAAAATCATATATAGGCATTATGTGGTGACTCGATCTGATCAGAAGATTTACGAGTTCAATGATAATGATCTCGTAAATCTAAATCCATATGATCTCACTCATCTATATGCCTATTGCTCTGCGAGATACGATTCAGGAAGAAGGGAGATAAGAATGAGCATGGTTGAAGTAAGACGGGCAATGGAAGATTACATCAAACACAGAGCCAAACGTGAATTTCAGATTGCTCTAAACTTGGGAGAAGAAAAGCTCGGAGTGACTGAACCAGTGGAAACCATCAAAAACCTGGACAAACAAAAGACGGGATCAATCATTGAAGAACCTCTGGGTTTTATCTACATAGTGAACCAAGAGAAGAGAATCTTTCTAGCTTCGCAAGTAGCGAAGTATTCTTATGAAACCTTGAAAGGCCTACAAAAGATGATTCATGTAAAGCAAGAACGGCACAGAGCAGACCTACTGGCGAAACTAGACTTGGAAATTGGCTCAATGATTAACTTCAGAGAGCTAATCATGAAGTTTCATAGGATATGTTCAAGTGATAGGTTCTAATTATTTTTTTTGAATATTATTCTCTTTTGTAATTCCAAATTCTTATGAGAAGTAATATTTACAGAGGATGACTTTCTCCTCTTCGCTTTCTAGTTTGAATATTCTATGTGTTCTTTATTTATTTTCAGTACTTAGGGGAGATTGTTAGCCCCAAATCTGAACCAATGAAAGTATTGAAAATAACTCAGTCTTCAACTAAATACTTTCAAGAGACAACAGTGAAGAAAGCAAGTTTGTCTCTGAAGTCAGTTTAGAGTCAGTCTGAAGAAAGCAAGTCTGTCTCTGAAGTCAGTTTAGAGTTAGTCTCGGAGAAACCATGTCTATCTCTAAAGTCAGTTCAGAGACAGTCTCACGGAAAGACATCAGAGAGCTCCTCATCAGAGATCCTATTTCAGAGCTCTGAAGATGTTCACTCTGAATTTCTTGACAAAGAAGAACAGATGACACGTCACCTAATTGATAAGATTTACTTTCTAGAGTATGTCACTGTTCAAGCATGTCTTGATCTTACCTCTTAGGTAAGACACTGTTCAAGCATGTTTCTATTTGTCAGATAAGTACACTGTTTACTTTATGGTCCTATAAATAGGACCATCACCTTATTGTTCAAAGTGTGCTTAAGAAGTCTTATAACTGATAATATAAGTTGAATATTTTATTCCAAGAATATCTTGTTTATCAATTATCTGCTTTATGAACTGTGATATTTGAATCTCCTTTGATATTAAACTATATTGCTTCCGCTGTTATTACTCTTATTGTTTATATCATTGTTGTGAGATTAAATCTGGGATCCAACACAACCCATAACTCACTCAAACCGAGAATAGATACCGAACTCCCAATTTATGAAATACAGATAAAACTTTATATCCCGAAACACCCAAAACACGGATGGGGCATAATACTCGACCCATAAATCATATATAAAATATGTAAATGTAAAACGTCACCGAAAACATTGATACTAAAACAAAATACACAAAACACCACCTTTCGGTGACAGGGGAGACCCGAATCCATAAAATGTGGTGGACACAAGGTAAGCCACACTCTATGTTAGTAATGCTAAATGCATAATAAAGTACATGCAGGGTTTATACCTCATCCGATGCCTGATGTACTAGCACGCAGGACTTTTACCACATCTGATGTCTGATAGGGCTTATGCCTCATCTGATGCTTAGTAGGGCTTATTCCACATCCGATTCCTAGCTTTGCCTCAATGGGGAGGACTAGTATTCCACCATTGGATCAAATGATTCCAAACGCAATGAATGTCAGGCTCAGTAGCTTTAAACGTACACCCACGGAAGGTCAACTTCAACCATAAAAGGTCCTTACGTTGAGTTCCTCAACCAATATCGTTACCAAAGCTCTAAGTCGAGCTATCAAAACTTGACAAATGTCCCCAAAACCTAAATCATAAATAAATATCGAGCCACATGCTCAAGCCACCAAAATGACTAATTGTCAAAAGCAATAAAATGCAATAAAACGCACACGACCAACGTTTATGCAAACACGGGCTCCAAAGTACACGACCAAACTCCAATAAAACTTAGGGTAAGACATATCATTTTCCAAAACAAGGTTATACCATTGAACCATTTTCAAAACTTCTCATAACTTAACTATGCATATTTTCAACAAACACAAAAAATGCATTTCTACCAAATAATCTTCATTTGTGCGATAAATCATCAAAACCCTTTTATTTATGACTTATTTAACAAATGCCCAAAAGTCCCAAATGTGATCGTTTTGTAAGGTTTATAAAGTTAAACACTTCAAATAATATATACCCACCAAATAACCCAACAAATGATAATTTCATGCAAAACACATAAACACTTCAAAATAGATATTTTGGCATGTACAAAGTTTTCACAAATCAACTTGAACTCACATTGCAAGGTTAAGTTAAACCTAGGTTCCAAATCCAACCATTAGCCTTCAATAATGTAGATTCCACTAGTTTCAAGTCATCACCAACAATAAGCTAGGGTTTCCAAATAACCCATTTTTCAACTCTAGAAATGAACAAATAACAAGTAAAACATTTAGATCTACAAAGATCCTTATACTAGAACCCATCCACTCTTCAACCCATCCACTCTTCAACCCGAGCTTTCAAATACCGAACCCTTAAGTTTTCTTTGGACAAATCCACCAATGGTGCTTCAAATCTGATATAAGAGCTCTCAAAATCACCATAATGGAGAGAAATGTAGGATGTGGGAGTAAGAATGAAAGAAAACTCTAAAAATTGTGTTTTAAGTCGATCAGACTGTCCCAGCGGCCTTGGTCGCAACCTCAAGTAGCAGGCCAAGCCGCGCATGTTCCAGAGCCATGGATCCCAGCGACTTACGCTGGCCTAGACGCAGCTTGAGGTCGTGATCCAAGCCGCACGTACTGTAGATTGTGTCTCTCACGTCTTCTGCTAAGCCATTCCCTAACCGTTCCTCTAGACCGACTGCTGACCATTCCTTGACCGATCGTTGACCGTTCTTTTAGAATTTACGGGTGTTACAATCCTCTCAACCTTAAAGATATTTTGTCCTCGAAATCTGGCACCGACCAAAACCCCAACGTCGTATTTACAGGATTGATTAGTTCCCTATCCAAAAGGGATACGTCAATAATAAATTGCCTCATATATAAAACTGATTACACTCCATTTAAGGTTGTCACTGAATTTCTAATAACGAGTCGTCAAAATCATAATTTCCAAGGTTCAAAGTACCTTACCGATGGCGGAATGAACATCGAGTTCTTATCAAATCATTTCCTATCATTAAAATCTCGGTTTCCTCCCAATCTTAGGTTACGCATATTACCTCAAGAGTAACCTACAATCTTGACTAACCATTCTCATCAAACGTACTCCAAAGCAAACTTTACCCTTAAATACTTTTAATCGCCCTTAATTGAATCGTGTTACTCTCTTTTCCCGCCTTCAAGAACACTACAACCTTTGTAGAAAAGGACTTAACAATAGATTGATCACAATTCTATCAATTCTGAGTACCCGAGAGGTGACAGAAACCGTATAAGACCGTTGAGCTGATCATCCACGGTCGTTACAGAAACGTTACTTCGAATTTCGACAAATCAAGGTCTCCTCATTAATCGATTTTCACTTAAGGTCTACCCCGACATTCTCTCCAAGTCCTCTAATAATCAATACTCCTAAAGATTCATCATATTTCTCTTGACGAAATTCTTATCACTAGTTGGTCCGATTTCAACATAAAAACAAATCCGTTCCTCAAGCTGACACAACTACAACATCTGTAAGGGTTCTCAAACTTCCCTTAGTCAAAGCATTGGTATGGCGTTTCACCCAAAAATGTACCATCACATTTTACAAATAAACAATTATCCCCAAACTCCAAGGTCACACAACTCTCATAAAGCATTCACCGTCCGTTGACAAATCAGCGAAAGACTTGCCACTTACCGGAATACCAATGATCGATCCCCTAATTGCCAACGTTTAATCTCCTTAAAGTTACCACTGAAATCGCAACTGCACAGGATTCATCAAAAGTGCACCGAATCACTCCAACGGTTATTGTCCTCAAAAACGAATGTCGACACCTATCCTCAAAATATCTACACTGCAAACGTGAATATACCACCACATATTTCATTCCTGATTTGCTTCAAAGAATTAGGGTTGACACCTATCATGGCACTAAAACTCAAACAAATGAATCACGACATTTGCTTATTCCCGAAGACTCACCCGGATGGCAAGCCTCCAACCCATACATGAGGTCGAAACTAACCCATCAGTCCATAACCAACCATAAGCAAGCAATCACCCAAAGCTTAACACGTGGAATTCTCCGAACCAAAAGATCACCACTTAATAACTGGAAAGCATGAATTTAACGCCTCAAATACTTCTGCGTGAACCAGTTCATGAAACTGAATCCAAAATTCGAAACTGGCTACCAGTCGTCTCATCCGATGCTTTAACTCCCAAGGACGTCTCTAGCCCATATTAACAATTCTTTTCACAAAGAGGGGTTTAAAACTATGGTTCTAATGAGTTCAAATGTTTTTCAAGCTAATATGCCAATTTAACATTTAATAAAACTTTGAAATGCACAAGCTTCATAACAATTAATCATGCGAGTAAAAATCCACTACCGTTTACTCGGTAGTTGTACAAAGTGGCCTTAAATGCCACACACATAAAACCATTTCGAAAAACCACCTGGTCATTACTCAGACTCATAATGACAATAAACAAGGTTACGCTAGAAACTTTTCAAATGGACCACAATGGACCTAACATGCATCAATTTACGACCTAGATGAGAATTAATTTTACGTACTAAAACAGTGTATATTAAGGCGTTTGTACAAAACTCCCAAAGGAAAATTTGCATAATCAATTTCCAAAAATCTCTCATTTAACCATATAATGACATGAAATAAATTTTCCAACAAGGCCCACATACGTTAATTTCTCAAACTTTAGTAAAACGATAAGTGCTTACGCGTTGGTCAAATGTAAAATAATTTAAATCGACTTCAACTTTTAGACGTACGGATAGAATGCTCTTTAACCCAAAATGGTGGCTATAATTCCAAGCATACGAGTAAATCAATATAATGCATTTGCATGAACCTTTAAAAATGGTGCCAACAACCGTAACCGTGTAAAACTCATTTTTTTTGTATAAACTATCACAAACTCCCCATACATTACTCACGCCAGAGTGTAAATTAACTTATGCACTAAACAACCCACAACAAAATGCTTGCAAAACTCAAAACAAAATTTTCATGATATCAAACTCCCAAAGTGTTCTTTCTTTAAGTCATGACACGACGCAAAATAAGATTCCACAACAAAACTTGCATGAGATGGTTTATTTCACAAAACTAGCAAAGTGATATGTGTATGAGTTCTGATTAAAACATGAAATACTTTATGTCGGTTTAAAGTTCCAACAAGGCCCACATACGTTAATTTCTCACACTTTAGTAAAACGATAAGTGCTTACGCGTTGGTCAAATGTAAAATAATTTAAATCGACTTCAACTTTTAGTCGTACGAATAGAATGCTCTTCAACCCAAAATGGTGGATATAATTCTATGCATACGAGTAAATCAATATAATGCATTTGCATGAACCTTTAAAAATGGTGCCAACAACCGTAACCGTGTAAAACTCATTTTTTTTGTATAAACTATCACAAACTCCCCATGCATTACTCACGCCACAGTGTAAATTAACTTATGCACTAAACAACCCACAACAAAATGCTTGCAAAAATCAAATCAAAATTTTCATGATATCAAACTCCCAAAGTGTTCTTTCTTTAAGTCACGACACGATGCAGAATAAGATTCCACAACAAAACTTGCATGAGATGGTTTATTTCACAAAACTAGCAAAGTGATATGTGTATGAGTTCTTATTCAAACATGAAATATTTTATGTCGGTTTAAATTTCCAACAAGGCCTACATACGTTAATTTCTCACACTTTAGTAAAACGATAAGTGCTTACAAGTTGGTCAAATGTAAAATAATTTAAATCGACTTCAACTTTTAGCCGTATGGATATAATGCTCTTTAACACAAAATGGTGGCTATAATGTTATGCATACGAGTAAATCAATATAATGCATTTGCATGAACCTTTAAAAATGGTGCCAACAACCGTAACCGTGTAAAACTCATTTTTTTTGTATAAACTATCACAAACTCCCCATACATTACTCACGCCACGGTGTAAATTAACTTATGCACTAAACAACCCACAACAAAATGCTTGCAAAACTCAAAACAAAATTTTCATGATATCAAACTCCCAAAGTGTTTTTTCTTTAAGTCACGACACGACGCGGAATAAGATTCCACAACAAAACTTGCATGAGAAGGTTTATTTCACAAAAATAGCAAAGTGATATGTGTATGAATTCTGATTAAAACATGAAATAATTTATGTCGGTTTAAAGTTCAAAGCCAAATAATGACATGCTACCATCTTTCTAAAACGTTTGTTAAAAAACTATGACGGAGGTTCCAAATAGACAAGTATGCATACTATACGCAACCAAACAACCCACACAAAACTCAAGGAAAAAAATACACTTGGACGCCATTAAAATCACCGTGTTAAATCCACAAAATCGCATGGGACATAATTTTCAATAAAACTCAAACATCAGAATAATGGGAGATAACTCTTCGTCCAATACCTTAACATATGTGGAGGAGATCCAATGTTAAGGTCATAAGTCATGGTTATTTGTCCAAGACTCTACACAACGTCAAAATACGAACATCACAATATCCGAAAATAGCGTTAGACAACAATGAGAACAAAGGAAGTCTCAACCAAGTTTGCAACATCATGCAATCAAGTAGTTTTATGCATATTTAAAATCATCGTTTAAAACCTTGTATGTGCTAAAAATCTTTCCAAAATATCTTAATGTAATTTCACATGATGATTTGGAAACATGAGAAATAATCGATGCAATTCATTTTAAAAATAAATTTTGTGTATTAATTTGATCGACACTCAACGCCTCGAAACCACACTCCTCAATCTCCCGACATGCTATTGTCATCCGGATGTTCAAACATCTTAAAGCAATCATCGACGATTTCATCGGTTCACCTTACAATTTTCTCCTGAAATAAGGTCGATTCCTTAAGTCTATGGTTCTAAAACCAACTAATAACTCTGACCCAAAATGGTCCACTTAATGCAATCACCATGCTTATTGTCACTCCAAGTTATGGATGCTAAAATTATCAACTCCTTCTGATGGTTACCCATTGAGAAACTTCTTCACTACCTCAACGGTCATCATACCAAGGCAGTTCAAGCATACACATGTAACATGTAGGTTCACCATAACACTGGCCAGGTGCAATTTTCAATGTACTATACATGATCATCCTTGCCACTCTCAATGTGATTTCCATTCCTAGAAGCACCAACGACCTCAAAACATCCCATCTTAAAGTGCCTATTGGTGCAATTTCTCTCTCAATCACCTAAAATAACGCTAGTTTGAGTCTAGGCATCCAAAAATCAATACCTAATTCTCTCAAACTTAATATCTGATTCCAACTTGTAACACCCTCAAATTTGATGAGAGCAACTAATTTAAAATTTCAATATAACATCAAATGGGGACAAATCTTCCTCTTACTATTCAAAATTCAATACATCTCAATATAGAATTCTATAGTTAACCTCGACAAATATGAACTCCAGTAAGTTGCAAGGACTAAACCGAAAACGGCTGCTACATAACCCCAATACAAGTTGCTCTTCACAAAACTGACGCGGAAGACTTCACCAAGCTACTCATTTCACGAGTACACAACTAGCACTTCAATCTTCATAGTGTCACTAGAACTATTCCCCAACGAAGCCTGTTGCACATGCCGACAAATAAAAAGGTTAGCCTAACGCCTAGTGAGTTCAAGAATTTTCAACATTAATAAATACATCGTTGAAAAGAAAGAATGCAATTTAAATCATAACCTTTCAAAATGATATGCTTCAAATATGAAAACGACTCGTTTTCCAACAACACACATTTTATAGATGAACTCCCCAAAGTAAAACGTTCGTTTGTAAAGTGATGCAACCCATAACTCACTCAAACCGAGAATAGAGACCGAACTCCCAATTTATGAAACACATATATAAATTTATATCCCGAAACACCCAAAATACGGGTGGGGAATAATACTAGACCCATAAATAATATATAAATTATGTAAATGTAAAACGTCACCGAAAACATGGATACTAAAACAAAATACCCAAAACACTACCTTTCAGTGACGGGGGAGACCCGATTCCATAAAATGTGGCGAATACAAGGTACGCCACACTCTATGTTAGTAATGTCAAATGCATAATAAAGTATATGCAGGGCTTATACCTCATCCGATGCCTGGTGTACTAGCACGCAGGGTTTATACCACATCTGATGCCTAGTCGTGCCTCAATGGGGAGGACTAGTATTCCACCATTGGATCAAATAAGTCCAAATGCAATGAATGTCAGGCTCAATAGCTTTAAATGTACACCCACGGAAGGTCAATTTCAACCATAAAAGGTCCTTACGTTGAGTTCCTCATCCAATATCGTTACCAAAGCTCTAAGTCGAGCTTTCAAAACTGTACAAATGTCCCCAAAACCTAAATCATAAATAAATATTGAGCCACATGCTCAAG
The DNA here is from genome assembly GCA_954870635.1 of Arctium minus. Lineage (NCBI taxonomy): Eukaryota > Viridiplantae > Streptophyta > Magnoliopsida > Asterales > Asteraceae > Arctium > Arctium minus. The sequence continues at coordinate 75,664,034 of OX941080.1, read as the reverse complement.
CCACCAAAAGGACTCATTGTCAAAAGCAATAAAATGCAATAAGACGCACACGACCAACGTTTATGCAAACACGAGCTCCAAAGTACACGACCAAACTCCAATACAACTTCGGGTAAGACATATCATTTTCCAAAACATGGTTATACCATTGACCCCTTTTCAAAACATCTCATAACTCAACTATGCATATTTTCAACAAACACAAAAAATGCATTTCTACCAAATAATCTTCATTTATGCGATAAATCATCAAAACCCTTTTATTTATGACTTATATAACAAAATTCCCAAAAGTTCCAAATGTGGTCGTTTTGTAAGGTTCATAAAGTTAAAACACTTCCAATAATCAATACCCACCAAATAACCCAACAAATGATAATTTCATGCAAAACACATAAACACTTCAAAATAGATATTTTGGCATGTACAACGTTTTCACAAATCAACTTGAACTCACATTGCTAGGTTAAGTTAAACCTAGGTTCCAAATCCAACCATTAGCCTTCAATAATGTAGATTCCCCCAGTTTCAAGTCATCACCAACAATAAGCAAGGGTTTCCAAATAACCTATTTCTTCAACTTTAGAAATGAACAAATAACAAGTAAAACCTTTAGATCTACAAAGATCCTTATACTAGAGCTTGGAATATTCAAGGAAACATACCACTTTAAGATATTGAAACTCTCCACCCAAAGCTATCCAAACAACCCATCCACTCTTCAACCCGAGCTTCCAAATACCGAACCCTTGAGCTTTCTTTGGACAAATCCACCATTGGTGCTCCAAATCTAATATAAGAGCTCTCAAAATCACCCTAATGGAGAGAAATGTAGGACGTGGGAGTAAGAATTATGGAAAACCCTAAAAATTGGGATTTAAGTCGATTAGTCTGTCCCCGTGGCCTTGGCCGTGACCTCAAGTCGCAGCCAAGCCGCGCGTGTTTCTGAGCCACGGATCCAAGTGACTTACGCGGGCCTAGCCGCGGCTTGAGGCCACGAGCCAAGCCGTGCGTTCTGCAGGTCGTGTCTCTCGCGTCTTGTGCTGAATCATTCCCCAACCGTTACTCTCGGTCGGCTGCTGACCGTTCCTTGACCGATCGTTGACCGTTCTTTTAGAATTTACGGGTATTACATCATGATTCTCCTGTAGTTGATTCAAAGTCATCTATTTCCAAGACTGATTCACCTACTTATGTTTATTCTACAAAAAAGTTGAACAGTCTAAACCGAGCAAAGATCTGATCATTCACAATAGAAATAGTGGCTTTGCGGATTCAAGGTATGTTAATAATTGGTATGGTACTTATAGCATCCCCAATCCTCAGTTTAATAACTTTAAAACTAAGGCAACTAACCATCAAGGATCCATCACAACATGGATACCAAAACCAAAATCTTCCCAATCTGTTTTGTAGGAATGTTATGTGTGATTTAATTCCGATTATTCACATCACATGACTACAATCAAGGGTTAGGCCATCTTTTGAGGGGGATTACCATGTTGTTAAATTTTCATATTGACTTCTGAACAAATCAGTTCAGGACTCATACTTCAATGTTTACTTGAATGTTCTATTTTGGCGAGTTAAAGGAGTGTTAGTACCCATAAAGTTTATATGGTCAATCCAGAACCGGAAGGACCTACCCAAGAAACACATCCCATTCATAGATATCATTGAAGGGTCTAGATTGTTAGATGATCTCGAAGTGAAAAGAATTGGTGAGGATGTGACAGGACTTAAAAGATTTATTGGTCCTTACTAAACCGAGTCAGTTATCCAGGTTACCACATAATCTATTCATTCTCGTTCTTTGGAGATGGATATTGAAACAGACAAGGACCCAGTGTCGATAACCTGTGTCACACCACCTAGCCATTCAAGTGTCTCACAAAAGATACTTGTTTCATATATGCACGGAGATTTAGCACATAATTTATCTATTCCTCACTCGGAGGACTTAGATATTGAAAAAGGAAGACATCAGCTCTGGTCTCCAAACTTCATATTCTACTCACTATGTCTATTGATTTCTAACCTGCGTCCCAGGTTGAATCAATCTTTGAGCATAATCGATATGATTTATACTTCTTTCACACACGCACAAATCTTTGTGATTCCCCTTGTATATCTTTGTGATATTGCCAGAACAGTTTGAGAAGTAATTTTTTAATATTTTACTTCGGTGATAACTGGAGTTCTATCAGAGATACCCCTTTGCCAACTCTGAAAATAGGCCACACAATTACTTTAATTGTTGTGATAACAGTTACTATTGTGTTTCTGTGTTAGCTGTTACCCTTGGTTACTGAATCGCTTTATCTGATCTTTTGCTACTCATCCAGTTAGTCTTTGAAGTTACATGATGCTCAGGATTCTCCTAATCATCATGAGGGGGATAACGACACAAAATTCAAAGACACATATTATCTTGTTGAGGGGGAGTTAGCAAAATCTGAGGGGGAGTAACAAAATTTCATTATTTGACGCTGAAAAGCCTTTGGATTCAAAGATTGCAGCTGAGCAGAAAAGATTTTATTGGTTATTCTATCCCTATCATGTGGTGTGTGCTAGAAATTTGTTCCTCCTACGAGCTAATTGAAACAAGTTCTTAAGCTGAAATCATATTCAACTCACGGTTCAAAGACAGATTCTTTGTTTTTAAACTGAAGTTACACCGTGGAATGTCCTGTAACTTGCACATTACCTTTCTTGTGTGCTGATCCGATGTGTTGAGTTTCTACAGTTGAAAGTTGCTTGATAGTGCATTCAGTCGAGGCTAGTGTACATTGAATCTGGTTACAAAGTTAAAACTATGAAGACCAAGAGCTTTATTCAAGGGGAGATGGGAAAGACATGAAGACGTGCAACACCAAATTTTTCAGAGATTCAAGAGGGAGAGAAGATCAAGCCTGAAGGTTTCAAGATGATAAATGTCTTATTCAACTTTAGGGGGAGATTGTTAGGACTGAAAGTCCTAGTGCGTTAAAAGTTGTATAACGCATTTATAGAGTTTAATTGTTTTTACTTTAATGCGTTGTAAAAACCTATATTGTAAATGGGCTTGTTTAGTTTAATAGGCCTTGGGCCTTTAGAGTTTTATCCCTTAGTATTTAAGGTTTGTTTAGTTGAGAATTAGGGTTGTAGAAGAGAGGATGGTCATTAGAAGGTTTACATAGCCGTATCAGAAATTCTCTCTATAAACCTTAAACCCTTTATTGATAAAAAAAAATCATATGACCAACAGTTGTGATTCAATCCTTATTGTTTACTGATTATTATTATGTTTGCACTGTTTCTTGGATCTACACCATCACTTGTTGACTCTGACAGCCAATCTTCCATTTTTGCAACAAGTACCCTCTCTCTGACATTGTACTTGTATATGTTTTTGTAATAGTCCTGATCCTTGGTCATTCTACCTCTGCAGTTTGCAAAAAACTGGCTTGGCTTCCCACATCTAAAACATCTTCCATCATTTTGATTTGCTGGAAGAGCAACAACTATTTTTGTCTTCTAAGGTTGAGGTTGAAAGTACCTCTAATGTTGGGGATACTTTTGTTGGAATGGTTGAGTAGGTCTTCATTGATGAGCAACTTCATGATTGTTGTACTAGACACCCTTTTGATCACTCTGCAGAGTGGATCTGGGTTCATGATGATATTCAGTTTTCTCAAATCGTCTTTCTTGATCATCTCTCCTTCCTTCAAACACTTTCTTGCCAAATTTCTTGTTGAACTGATGAGTAATCAAAGAAAGAGATTTAGCAAAAGCATTTATGTCTTCATCTTTATCTTCATCTGAGTCTGAGTTCTTGTCATCTTCATCTAGCATGGCCTTTTTGGATTTTCTTTTGGACTCTTTTCTTGATGACTTCTCTATTGAATTTTTATAATTTTCATTATGACTTTCTTTTGAAACACCTTTGTCTTTCGAAATTAAGTCAAGTGATCCACCTAAAGTGGTCTTTGTCTTTTACTTGACAACTTCTTTTTCTTGGGCAACAAGGGTGCCATAAATGTCAGTTAAAGACCAAGATTCAAGGTTTTGATTAGCTTGAATAGACATGGACAATTGTGACCAATCTTCATTCAAACTTTTTTGAAACGGTACATTATTTCCTCTTTAGTCCTTGTGACCCCAAACTTTTTGCATTTATTGATGAGAATGTTAAATCTGGAATAAGTTTAGTATTGGGTTTCTTAAGGTAGTGCATTAAAGTCATGGTATTCATTTATGCATTGAGTTCTACTATTTTACTATGTTTGTAGGCTACCTTCAAGTTGGTTTAACAACTGATCTCATATCTCTTTTGCAGTTACCCAAGAATCAAGTTATTGGAAGATATCATTAGGAATGGCCATTATCAATAATCTAACAACTTTGGAATCATTTTCCATCATTGCAACTTCTTCAACAGTGAAATTTGATGTTTTCTTTTCATAAAATGCAGGTATTTTTGCAGTATCTGTTGTTGCAGGAACTCTTGGTACCAAAACCATTGATTGGTGTGGTCCATTATTGATAGATCTCATTAGATCTTTGTATGTTCCTTCCAAAAAATTAACCATCCTGATTTTCCATTGGGGATATTCATCCCTTAGAAGTGTAGAAGGTTTTGTAAAAGATCCAGCTGTATATATGGCACTTATAGTTGAACTTGCCATATTTAAAGAAGATGAAACTTTTTTTTTAAAAGAGATGAAGCCTTTTGAAACTGAAGCTTAAGTAGCTTTCAATAAGTGTGCAGTACTTTGAGTGTCTTTCAAACCTAGAGCATATGAAGTTCTTAAACAAGAGTTTATATGAACATGCACAAATTATGAAGAACTTTAGTCAAAAAGACATAAATCTATCCGAGTATACAGATATGATCTTGTTTGTTTTAGAAAACAAAGATGGCTCTGATACCAATTGTTGGATCCCAGATTTAGTCTTTTAACTATGATATAAACATTCAATAATAATAAAGACAACGAAAGCAAAATAGTTTAATATCATAGCAAATTCAAATCACAGTAATAAGAAGATAACCACAAAAGAAAGTATAAGAACAGTCAAATATTCATTGGATAATTCAAGTAGATTATCAAGAACACCAAAAGGTGGTTTAATCTTACAAGATCTTCTTAGAATATTTTTCAGTATATAAAGAAATAATTCTTTCTACAAGTTGTAAAGTAAAGAACACTTTTAGAAATGGGGTGATGGTCCTATTTATAGGACCATAAAGTGAATAGTGTGCTTTACTGACATAAGAAGAATGCTTGAACAGTGTCTTACCTAAAAGTTAAGCTCCAGACATTCTTGAAAAGTAACCTATCTAAAAAGTAAGCTAATCACTAGGTGGCGTGTCTTCTGTTCTTCTGTCAACACTTGTAGAAATTCTTCAACTTGATCTTCAGAGATAATGTCTTCAGAGCTCTGACATAGACCTCTGATGAAGCTATCTCTGAAATCTTATCGGCGGAAGAGTCTATCTCTGAACTGACTTCAAAGGTAGACTTGGCTTTCTCTGATACTGTCTCTGGAAGTCTTCAGAGGAAGACTTAGAATATTTTCAATACTTACATTTCAGAATTGGGGCTAACACAAAGACTCAACTTTATGCCTATACTCCGGTATGGTACCTTGATAGACAATCCAACAAATTATAGGGTTGCAGTTGGATGTCTTCAATATCTCACCCTAACTCGTCCAGTTGTTGCATTTGTGGTCAATAAGTTATCACAATTCAAACAAAAACCTCGTTCAACCCATTCGACATCCTTGAAAAAGTTACTAATATATCTTGCTAGAACATTAGACAAAGGTATCACCATCTACAAGGACTCCCCACTCAATCTTCACGCATTCTCAGATGCAGACTAGGGTATGAACAAGGAATATTTCACCTCAACTATGTTTCAAGTTGTTTTCTTAGGTCGTACACCCATTACATGGAGCTCCAAGAAACAAAGGTGTAACACTCCTAAAATATGAAAATAGCAGACAAATAAAAACTTCCAAATTCCTTTAAACACATAACTTGAGACAACAAATATCAAAAGTTTACAACAGAAGGAATACGAGAACATGTATTATAGTTCTAACGGAACTATCTAATCCCTCAAAAGGAGATAGAATAAGTCGGGTGTTACTAAAACTTCAAAGTCCGCTATCTTCTCAAAACCAGATGACGCCTCTAAAGCCATCTTATCGGAACATCTATCAAGCTCCAAACGCCGCTCAGATCCATCAAAGACCTGATATACATGTCGATAAGAAAAAGTGTTAGGCTTAACACCTAGTGAGTTAAAGTTGTTTTCATTATATAGTTCATAAAACAGTTGAAACAGACATTATACTTTAAACACGGCCATCCTGAAAACATATGTTATAAAAAGGGATTTATTTACAAATCATGTTATTTCCAATCCCAAACACTCATTTTAAATAAATGTCCAACATCCAAATTTCCCAAAACGCACACACAAGATGCTTCACCAAAATACCTTTTTGTATAAATAAAGTTGTACATTTCAAACACCGAAAGTATAGGTAAGGGAATACCAGTAAATAACACCTTTCGGTGACAGAGGAGGCCCGGTTCCATAGAATGTGTCAGAAACACAAAGTTAAGGCACTTATTAACGTTCTCGAGATTCACTTCGAGCCATGGATCCCCGTATACGGCTCGTTTGAGCACCACCGCAAGATACACAAAAGTCACAAGTCCTCGTATCCCGCTCCCATGAGCACCACCGTAAGACTTAGCTCCATTTATGGATCTCATAAGCACCACCGCAAGCTTACAAACCATGACTTAGGGACCACTCACTAGACTCAAGCGTGGACATCCAAAACTCCATGTTTAAAAATAAACATACTCCTATGCCTATGGATCCAATGCATTACAGTCTAAAATATTACATGACACAATTGAATGACTAACGCACCCAAACATGTAATTATTGAACACTTATACACTAATTTCATTTTACGTAATAATCTCTACATTGAGCAATTAAAACCGGACAAAGTCCCAAAACTCATTTGTGTATAAATAAAGCCAAAAGGCATCATAAACGTTTGACTATAACAATAAAGGCAAGATGGCTACATAAGCCAAAATACAATATTTCCAACACTTAATGTACAAATGCAAGGTACCCATAACACGATTAGGTCTTTTTCCAATACTTTATCAAGATATAATAGCCAAAGGCCCAAAACCGTATGGTTCATATCTTTAAAATATACATAACGTTTAAGAACGACCCTTTTTTAAGAATTTACACTTTTAAGATCAAAATAGACCAAGTACTAACATCAAAAGTCATGAGTTGAGTAAAATCCCAAAATAATCCATGACTCTAAAACCGGTCCATAAATACCCTAACTCATACGACAATTTTATTAAAACCATTTGTAACCAAAATTGCACATATTAGATGTTAAATCATTATTTTGTCCAAATTCTCCAACTACCAGAGAAATCTCATTTAGTTGATTAAATTCCCTTTTTGGCGACTAAAACACCCAACAACACATCGTAAATCATTTATAAAGATTTGATAATCTAAATATGCTCAAATATCGAAATAATCACAAAACTCATCTAATATAAAGTGAGCATATGAAAGTATATTCAAAACCCAAAATATTTATATTTGGCATGTATATAGTGTTAGCTCCATCTGCCATGTTTAGAAGTGTTGAAAAATAGGCTAAGTATAGAAACCCCTGCTGTCTAGAAAATCTTCACAGAAGATACAAAGCTCAGAAGTTACTCCACAGAAGATGTACCCGAGGTCAAACCTGATGATGATTCTCAGATCACAGAGCCTCTGTGGTCACTCACAGAGCCTCTGTGAAGGCTAACCTCTGGAGATCAAGGTTGAAGCTTTTCAAAGATAGTTCAAGACAAGACCACGTGCAGAACACGTGAGGCCTGCTGTACAAAGATCCTCAAGATCAAATTAATGGGCGTCCCATGATGTTTTAAGTTACATGTGGCATTCCGTTTATGGAATGTCAGTCTTTGTCTTGTACTAAGGGGTGCATCCTTCTTGTATATTAAGGGAGCACCACCTTAGAGTTTAGAAAAAGAAGAGACAGAATATGAGCACACACAAAAATAGTAGTCTGTATAATACTAGTGTGTGTTCTTGGTGTTCTTCAGTAATCAATGAAACAGTTCTTTGAGTAACTTTCTTATAATACTTTACTTCATGTTCATTAATTACTTGTGTGTTTACTACCTTGCATGTTCAATCTTTTCTACACATCTTAAACGCTTTCGCACTCTGTTTAATTAATCTGTGTGTAGTAAAAGGTTAAATCAAGTTAAAGAACATCACAACAGGGATCAATAATTGGTATCAAAGGATACTTTGATTCTTAATATCAAAGGATCTTGTTCTATACATGATTCCCACAATCTAGGTAGTAGTTAAGAGTCTGCTCCTTCATTTTGCTCTCCACTCATAAACGTACTCTGTTCTTTGGAGTTATTTCAACCAGTTTAAAATAGATTCAAAGGCAAGTTTGTTTAATCCCTTGAAGACAGATTCAAAGCTCAGCTAATTATTTGTCACTCTCCCCATACCAGAAATTCTTTCCTACTTTACTCTTTACTCATCTTTCTCAAAAGACCCGCTCATACTCTGTTCTCTAAACTAAAATGGCAAACACTGTTAACTACTTCAGTGTAGGATCTCAGTCTAAGCCTCCCACTCTACTAAGAGATGAATATCCTCAGTGGAAGATCAGGATGGTGCACTTTTTTTAAGATGTAGACCCTAGCCTGGTTGAGTTTCTTCACAATCCTCCTTTCATCCCAATGACAACTATTCCTCGTGTTCCTGCCACTGCCAATACCCCTGAAATCCCTGAATATCAACACCCCAAACATGTCCTTGAATGGAGTGAAGAAGAAAAGGCACAACATGAGCTTGCAAAGAAAGCCAAAAAACTAATCATAATGGCTATCCCAAATGACATCTTCCAGTCTCTTGATTCCTGTGAAACATCGAAGGACCTATGGTTAGAGCTAGAGAAACAACTTGAGGGTGGTGCTAAAACCCTCAAGAACAATAGGGCTTTGTGCATAAATGAATACTTTGCATTTAAAGCTCTGTCGGGTGAATCCATTCAAAGCACATACAACAGATACAATTCCTTGATAAACAAGTGTAAGAGGTATGGCATCCACAGAACCTCTGAAGAAAACAATGTAAGATTCCTTCAGAGCCTGAATGATGAATGGCTTCATCTAACCATGTCCATGCAAGCCACATTGGATCTTGATGTATGGTCCATTTCTGATCTCTTTGGAATATTGATTAACCAAGAGAACAGAATTTCCAAGCTGACAACCTCTGTCGGAGGTCCTCTGGCTCTTGTAGGAAGTGGCTCAGAAGGAAAAGACAAGGGAAAGAAGGAAAAGGCAGCAGAGGATGCGCAGAGGAAGAAAAAGAAGAAAGTGCTTGTAGCAGAGAGTGAAAGTGAAGAAGGATCTGAGGAGGAGATTGATATGGATGCTCTGGCCAAAACGCTGGCCCTTATGACCCGACAATTCAATCGTGGTCTTAAGAAGAAGCCAGAGTACAGAAGGAGAGAAGAAAGAGATGATAGAAGCAGAGGATATGGTGAGGTAAGAAAGCAAGGGAGAGAGGACTCGGAGGAGCCAAGGCATGAAAAAAGGAGTAGACAGAGGTCAGACAACAGAGCTGGTGAAAAATTCCTAAGGCAAACTGAAGGGTGCTTCAAATGCGAAAAACCAGGCCACTTCTCCGCAGAGTGCAGGTCCTCTGCCAATAACAGGAAACCCACAAGAGACGCTGCTTTCTACAAAAAAAAAATAGAATACTATACTCAGAGATCTCTAATGGCAGAACAAGAGAACCTTGTAACTGATGAATCCTCTAATGAATAGGACAACGCACTCTTTTGTGGAATGGCGGAAGTCCGCTCTTTTGACGACAAGAGTGAGGTATCCACTTCTGACTCTTATAACTCGGACTCTGAAAACAAACTTCTTGAAATTCAAAATGATCTTCTTGCTTATAAAAACATATGCTCAGAACTTGAGAAAAAGCTTGCCTTCTTTGAAAGAGAAACTAGGCTTCTTACCCAAGAGAAGGACAAGCTTTACTTAGAAAAATAAAAATCTTACCTCTGAGTATTTTTTAAACAAAAAGGGTCTCAAGGAGAAAATCTCAAAACTTGACCAAGCTTTGAAAGAAAAAGTCAAAGAGCTAAAGAAATGTGAGAGCGATCGATTAAATGCCATTTCCTTGAAAAACTTTTTTCAAAGAGAAAGAGAAGTACTTCATCAAGATCTGTTCGACAGAGATCTCCAAATTAAGAGGTATCAGGATGCTCAAAAGATCCATGAAAAGGTCAACACCTAAATTGGCAGAAGAGGTATAGGGTTCGATGATGTCGATCCCTACACTGGAAATAAAAGAAACAAATCCTTAGAAAACATCTTCTGCCCTGGAAAGTTTCTAAAACCAAGTCTTCCAAACCTTCTATCCACATTTAAGAGGCGAAAAACCTCTGAAGGACCACATCCGAGGAAACCTCTGCAGTTGACGAATGTATGGTATGAAAACAATGATTCAGCATTTGCACTCTCGTCAAAGAGAAAGTTTATTCCAAGGAAATATTTGTCTAAAAAACAGATAGGAATCTTCAGATTTGGTCAACCAGAGCCTCAAACCCAAATGGCTTTCATGTGCCTGATGGTTCCTGAAAATGAACTATCCTCTGATGCACCAGAGTTCGTTCCAGCCTCTGTGGAAGAAAAAATATTTAAAAGGTTTTTAGAAAGCGACTTGAGAAGAACTTATGAAAATCATTTTCTCAACCATTCTGATTTAACCTCTGAAATAAGAGAAATCTTTGAGCAAGATCTACAAAACTGTCTTAATGTTCCTATGGTCATTCCTTATATTTCAAAAATTATAAATACTTCAGAGGACACCAATAGACAGAGTAAGGCACTTACAGAAGGTCAGGCTCTCATTCACAGAGACTTTCTCGATTCAGACTCTGAGTCAGAATCAGAGTCCTCTGTCGACAATGGGACAAGTTCTGTGGAACTTGAGATACTCCCCTGTGGTCCAGAGAAAAGTAAACTTACCTATGGGATTCTTAATAGAACAGTTCTTCCCAAAAGGAAAACCACAGGTGTACTATCTGTCCTGATTTCCTGGACATGTGTTTGCAAGCAAAGACTTCTCTTGAGCTTGAAAAATATAAAAAGAACAAGATCTCTCATGTTTCAAAAGCTCCAAGATCATTAAAACCATTTCAAGAAAAATTCACTTGGCAACAGAAGGGTAAATGGCCTAAAATTGATAAACTTGATGCTTCTGTTGCAGTGAAAGCAGGGAAAGAAGATCAAGGGAGAGTACAATCACAGAGCCACTCAAGAGGAGTTTTTGAAAAGACTCAACCTAGATTAGACAAAGCTTTCTGTAAAAAGAAACCCAAATCTAAAATGGGTTGTAGTAAAATTTGCTCAGTACCCTCCTTTGACAATTTTAATGAGATTTTCAAGAATTTTGCCTCTAATGTTCCTCATTGTAAATGCTTTGATCTAATGCATGCTTTAAATCAACATTTCTCGAGGCCCTCCTGTCTTATATCTCACCCCAAATCCAAGAATACAAAATTCATGAGTGAGAAGAGACAATCTGGTACCTCTGCAAATGAGGATAAACCCAAAACCAAAGGTGCTAAGGCATCTTCACATCCTCCTAACAAAAATGGACAAATATGGAAATGGGTACCTAATTCTCTCTAATTTTTCCAAAGAAAAAATAGCATGTGCCAATTTGGTACCTAGAGTCCGAGTGCTCAAGACACATGACTGGCGACAGAGGGTTGCTTTCCTCTTATAAAGAAAAACTTAGTGGAGGATCTTTAACCTTTGGAGATAACAAGAAAGGTCAAATAAAAGGCTATGGAGTCATTGCCAAAGGAGACATTGATGTCAACAGAGTTGCCTATGTGGATGGCCTTAAGCACAACTTACTGAGTGTAAGTCAACTCTGTGATAATGGACTCGATGTGATGTTTAAAAAAAAATATTGCTCTCTGTTGAAGGAAGATACCACCACAGAGCTTCTGCGAGCCAAAAGACGAGGTGACCTATACCTCATGGACTTCAAATCAACTAACAGAGAAGAAAAGCTCTGCTAAGTCTCAAGTAAGAATGAAGAAGCTTGGCTCTGGCACAACAGGTTCTGTCATCTAAACTTTCACACACTTGACAAACTTGTGAAACTAGACCTAGTAAGTGGTCTACCAAGTATTAGATTTTACAAGGATCTTTTATGCTCAACTTGTGAGATGGGCAAACTCAAAAGGGCTACCCACAAAACTAAGTCTGACATATCTTGCACCAGACCTCTGCAGATGCTTCATGTTGGCCTCTGTGGTCCTATATCTGTGCAGAGTCTTGGTGGCAAGATGTACATCCTTGTACTCATGGATGAATTCTCTAGATATACTTGGGTTGAATTCGTTCGAAAAAAATCAGATGTTCCTGAAGTACTAATCAATCTTATCAAGAGAATACAAGTTCTTTATGACTGTAGGGTACAGAGAATCTGAAGTGATAATGGGACAGAGTTTAAGAATTCAACCATTGAAGCCTATCTTTCGACAGAAGGCATATCACATAACTTCTCTGCTGCAAAGACTCCACAACATAACACTAGTGGAAGCCGCAAGAATTATGCTCATTGCTTCAGGGCTCTCTATTTCTTTCTAGGAAGAAGTCATTTCAACCGCATGCTTCACCCAAAATCGATCTCTGATAGTGAAGAGGAATGCAAAAACACCATACCACTTACTACACCAGAGGAAGCCGAACATCAAGTACTTCCACGTCTTCGGCTGCAAATGTTTTGTGTTGAACGACAGAGAATAGATAGGGAAATTCAGTCCCAAAGCTGACGAAGCCAAATTTGTTGGCTATTCATCAAACTCCAAGGCATACAGAGTCTATGTACTTAAATCCAAATATATACTAGAAAGTATTAATGTTTCCTTTGATGACTTTTTTCAGGTGACTTCTGAGCAAATCAGCTCAGGACTCAATCTTCAAGATGAAGATTCTGGTGGCTCATCACGAACAAATAAACTTCATCATCTGTTTGAAGAGATGTTCAATGATGATGAACCCTCTGAAGGTGATCACAGAGCCTCTAGAGCCGAACTCTCTGAGGACCAAACAAGTACTTCTCTGACTGGTCCTAGTAATGCTTCACCCTCTTCAACTACTGTTGCAGGTGCAATCATCGAGGGGGAGCACTCAGAGGACAATGCAAATCAAGAACATGATCATCTTCAAAATAACTCTAAAGGTCAACACCAGATCAAGGCTCCGCAGAGCTCTCTACTTCAACTCATGATGAACAACCAAGTCCTGTGGCAAGTACAAATGATGAATTTCTCTCAACAGAAAATGATCTACATCAAGATGAACGTGCTCCTGAACCAACCATAGAAGTTTCCAATGATCACCTGCCCCACATGACAAAGTGGACCGAGAGTCACCTACAAAGCCAAATTATTGGTGATCCTTCTGACACGGTGCAAACTCGATCAAGTACTGCAAATTTTTGTTACTATACAAATTTTGTGAGTATCATCGAACCCAAAAAGATATCTGAAGAAGTTGAAGACCCAAACTGCGTAGAAGCTATGCAAGAGGAGCTTCTGCAGTTTGAGAGAAACAAAGTATGGACCCTAGTGCCTCTGCCAAAAGGTAAAACGGCTATAGGAACCAAATGGGTCTTCCGGAACAAAAAGGATGAAGTTGGGGTGGTGGTCAGGAACAAAGCAAGACTGGTGGCCAAGGGATACTGTCAAGAAGAAGGAATTGACTATGAAGAAACTTTTGCCCCTGTGGCACGACTAGAAGCTATAAGAATCTTTCTTGCCTTCGCAGCCCACAGAGGTTTCAGAGTATATCAAATGGGTGTCAAGTCAGCCTTTCTGAATGGGCAGATTCAAGAAGAAGTATATGTCCAACAACCACCAGGGTTTGAAAGCTCTAAGTACCCAAATCATGTATACTTCTTGGACAAGGCTCTCTACGGACTCAAGCAAGCCCCCAGAGCCTGGTACGACAGACTTTCAAACTTTCTCCTTGCCAACGGTTTCGAGAGAGGTACAACTGATACTACTTTATTCTACAAGAAGAGAAAAGGTGAGATTCTACTTGTACAGATCTATGTTGATGACATTATTTTTGGGTCTACAGATGATTTATACTGCAAAAAGTTTGAATCATTGATGAAGAGTGAGTTTGAGATGAGCATGATGGGAGAACTTACAGTCTTCTTAGGATTGCAAGTCAAACAAACCACAGAGGGGATTTTCATAAATCAATCAAAATATGTCTCTGACATACTTAAAAAATATAAGCTCTCTGACTCTTCACCAATGAAGACTCCTATGGCCACTGGATCCAAACTTCATGCAGATCCAGAAGGCAAGTCTGTGGAGTGCAAACTCTACAGAGGTATGATAGGGTCTCTGTTATACTTAACCGCAAGTCGACCCGATATAATGTTTGCCACATGTCTCTGTGCAAGATTTCAAGCTAACCCCAAAGAATCTCATCTTTATGCTGTCAAGAGAATCTTCAGATACCTAAAAGGGACCAAGAATCTTGGTATCTGGTATCCGGAGAACTCTGTCTTTGATCTTATGGCTTATACAGATTCAGATTACGGAGGATGTAAATTCGACAGAAAGAGTACCTCTGGGAGTTGTCAATTCCTTGGAGGGAAACTAGTAAGCTGGACTTCCAAGAAACAGAATTGTGTGTCGACCTCTACGACAGAAGCTGAATACGTTGCCGCTGCCAGTTGTTGCTCACAAGTTCTGTGGATGAGAACCCAACTCAGAGACTATGGATTTGACATTGAGAAAATTCCCATCCTCTGCGACTCCAAAAGTGCCATTGCGATCTCTGCCAATCCGGTTCAGCACTCTAAAATGAAGAATATCGATATCAGGTATCACTTTCTGAAGCATCATGTGGAGCATGGGACAATAGAGATGTACTTTGTGCCCACAGATTACCAGCTTGCCGACCTTTCCACGAAGGCATTGGATGAGAAAAGATTCACTTTTCTAGTTGGCAAGATTGGTATGCTTAACATGAGTTGACCATAGAGCCTCTGTTGTGCATAGTTTCTTTCTGCAACTTATTCCGTATTTGTAAATAGTTTCTTAAGTTTCATTTCTTGTACAAGTCTTATCTTTATATGATCCATGCATAGTTGAAGGGGAAGCAGATCGAACCATCAAAGACCAATCTTGACTATTCAAGGGGGAACAAGAAAGTCTGCAAAACACAGACTACGGAGTGAGGTTAGTCCGTCTAAACCAAGGGTCAAAACTCTTTCTCGAGCACTATGTCCTCAGAAAGATCCTACTTTGTACCCAGTTTTTCTATCAAAACTTTGAAATGATCAAAACTTAGAAAAATCTCTCCTTAAAAATAAATTTTTGGTCTCAGAACCTCTGCGATCTACCACAGAACCTCTGCACCTCAAAATTGAGGATATTTGACCGATGCACTTATCGAAAAGGAACTTGATCATTTCATCGCACTTTCCTCCCTCTTAAAATGCTCTTTTGATCACAACCTTGCCTATGACCTCAGAAGCCTCTTATCCACAAAGCTTCTGTAATTCCCATCACTTGAGAAATTCAAGTCATTTGCTGCGGATTATTTCTTAAACATCATAGTCATGTGAAAATAGTAAATGCCACGCGCGTGAGAATAAGGTGGCGCACGTCCTAGATCGTGCACCACCATTATCTGACGTGGCAACATTTTATTGGCTAGCAACTGTACCGTCGTTTTACAGAAACGGCTCCTTATCCGTTTCCACTCATCACGGATTTGAAATTTTTTATCTTTTAGCGTTTGTTTTTTACCTCTCTATGTATAAAATCCCTTTTGATTCTCTTTATTCCTTTTTACCTTCAACCTGTACTCTCAAGAACTTCCTGCAAAAGCTTTTCTTCTTCTCCACTATTCTATCAATGGCTTCTCCCTCAGCTTCCTCCAAGTACTCTAATGGGTCCAAGAACTCAAACAACTCTCATCACACGACATTTCAAATGGCTGATTCAGTCTCCGTTGTCCAAGAGCAAGTGCTTACAAGCAGAATGCTGTCTTTCACTAGGCATGACTATCAGTTGACTCAAATGAACAATAAACCGAACAACCATTTTGTCACCCTGAATCCCTCTGGTTTCCCTACTGAAGCCAATCCACTGATTCAAATCCTCAAGAATCACTTCCTGGTTAAAGCCCTAACAATGAAGCGAAATGACATCCCTGAATCTTACATCCAACTGTTTTGGCTGAGTGCTCGCCATGCCAAGATGGATAAATATGGACACTGCATCATTGGCTACGCAACCCATCCATCAACAGAAAAGATTCTGGACTTAGGGATCAATCGTAGGAAACTGTCAGATGTCTTTGAACTTCCCACCAAATCAGACCTCAACCTGCACAAATTCTCCGAGGAGCCCACAGAGGAAGAGATACTGACGTTTCTGAAATTCATTGGATACACAGTACCAATCGCCAAAAGAACGAACTTCAGACGACAGAATCTACCCCTCTGTGGAACGTACTCTTCCAGATCACTCAAGCCATACTATTTTGTCTATAATGTATGGAATTTACTATGATCTCCCTCTAGACTACGCTGGACTCATTTTCAGGGAGATCCAGAATGTCGTGATTTCAAAGCAGGAAGACCAAGATAGGGGGACAGAGCCAAAGAACATCGCGTTTGGACGCTTTCTAGGATTACTTCTAGGCAATGACTTGATAGGGGAAGGAAAGCTACCAGTAGAGGGTAAGACAATCAAACTCCATGAGATTAAGTCTCACGAGCCAACTACCATCAAAACCGGATATCCAGAAGCCAAACCTCTGTCAACAAAGATGTTGACTTATTTGGGTAGTAAAGAGGGTGTTAGGGAGTACATACGAGGGAACAGGACACCAAAACCACGTCCTGCAACCCCCCTCGTGTAGGATTCATGATAGGAGACATTGCAGTTTACTTGAGAGACGAGGGAGAACGGATGGAAGTTGTGGCCATAGAAGCCCAAGCTACGATTGAGAAAAGGAGAGAGTTAGATAGAGGAGAAGGGAGTGCGAAGAAGAAAAAGAAAAATAAGAAAAACAGAGCCACAAAAGAAGAGGCTCCAAAATCCTTGACAGATGAAGAGAAATTCACTAAAGAGGCAACCACAGAAGTGGTTCAGTCTCTAGAGAAAAAGAAAAAAAAGGCTTCGCAGGTTGGCCGAAAAAGAAATATCTAAGGAAGCCACTACCAAAGTCCAAACGGACAACACTTCACCTACAGAGGCTGCTGAAGAACCTCAGCAGAAGCCTAGACGAAGAACCTTAGTCTTCGAAGACTCTCCACCGGAAAAGCCTCTCAGTTCTCCAAAGGAAAAACCACAGAGCCCCCTGAAAATGGCAGCAGAAATTGCCAGAGAGGTCATCCTCCGATACTCCGAAGGAATAGGGGAAATGTTGATCCAAGATCTCTCAGTGATTTGATAACGACCCTTTTCTATACTTAGTGAAAATTACGTTTAATATGTATTAGTGTTTCACCATCAGCGATCAGACTGAGTCTGTTCAGTTATCGCTGATAGTCTTTCTCAAACATTTAATATGTATTAGTGTTTCACTATCAGTGATCAAACTGAGTCTGTTCAGTTATCGCTGATAGTTCTCATGTAAACAGTAACGTAATCCCTGAAGACAAGTCTTGCGTCAACAGATGTTCATAGCTGAATCGAAGACGAAGCTGCTGAACAAAGAGAAGTCTACTAGTGACCTGATGCGGATATCAGTGAAGCAAAGACAACTCTACTTATACGCGAAGGAACATGAGTAAAGCTTCAGCGATCGCTGAACTCTTGATATCTCTGCTGAAAGAGATATTCAACGATTGAATGATCACTTATCTTATACCTCAAGTTTCTTTTTGTCTAACCTTGCACAACTCAGTACGATGTGTCAGAACGGACATGCCTCTGCCACAATTCATACAACAACTCTGTCAACTACACTGTTCATGATCCGGCCGAAAGCATGTCTCCCAAAGTCAGACATTCAAAGCCAATCAGTAAACGCCAGGTGTAAAGTGCCCTGCCATGCATTTAATGCATAGGGTATAAATAGGAAGTTCACCCCTCCATCTGAGGGTGTGCTCAATCCTTGAACTCCAAATAGAAACCTTTGTTTTCTATATCTCTTAATCCTCCTTTCTCTGAATTTCTTGTGCAACCATCTTAGTGTTTCTTAAGTTTGTTTAGATTGAGTCTGTCTTAATCTTATTCCGCAACAAACTTGTAAATTGTATTTGACTTATCAATAAACAATTTATTAAACTTTAAATTATGTGTTTGTATTCAACCCCCCCCCCCCTCTACAAACTTGTTAAGCACCTTCGGGACCAACAAGTGGTATTAGAGCAGTCTGTTTAATCTAATAAACAAGATCTTGCTTTATTGTCATCTTTGCTATTCTAAATTGCACTTAACACAAACACAAACTACTATGATAATGGTTCACTTTCTAAACCTCCTCGATTTAGCTGAGATAACTTTTATCTATGGAAAAATCGAATGATGCTATTTCTTGAAGGTGTTGATCCTACTATACCTGAATATATAGAAAATGGACCCTATGAACCTGTTAGAATTATAGTTGCAGTTCCCGCTACTGCCACCACTGAAGCTGTCCCTGAACACTATGTCGTTAAGGAAATAAGACAGTGGAGTGATGAAGACAAAAAGAAGGTAGGTATAGATGCAAGAGCAAAGACCATTATCTCAATGGCTCTGCCTGATGAAGTTTTCCATTCCATCATGCATCTGAAAACTTCTAAAGAAATGTGGGAAACCATATGTGTACAATATGAGGGCACCACTGAAATCCAAGAGACTCAAAAGATTAACTTGGTAAGACAGTATGAAAGTTTCATCGCTGGTAAGAATGAATCTCTTTCTGACGTTCATCAGCGATTTAACTGCTTAATCATTGATCTATGAACTATTGGTACCTCCTATTCTAATTCTGAGGTCTTAACAAAATTCTTAGAATGTCTTCCTGAAAGCTGGGATAGTTATTCAATATGTCTTAAGCTGACAAAAGACTTAAATTCTCTCTCTCTAAGCACTTTGTATGGAATATTGCTCAACTATGAGCAATCGAATCTCCTAAAAAATAATCTTGTTAAAGATTCTAAGGACTCTAAAAGCACTCCTGTTGCTTTAGTCTCTTCAGAGATAATTCCATCTCAGCGATCTACTCTCACCATCACTGAGTTAGATTCTGAATCTGAGGATCTATCAGACCCTGATCTTTCAGAGTTTGATGAGTCCTTAGCACTCTTGACAAACTCTTTTAATAGATTTGCAAGAAAGAGAAACTTCCGAAGAAGTAATCCTCTCTCTCTTACTGAAAAGCCAAAATCAACGCCTGCTGATAAGGCTACTGCCACTTGCTATCACTGTGAAAAGATTGGACACTTTGCTAGTGAGTGCAGATCGAAAAAGGTGTTTAAACTTTCTACCTCAAGAAGATCCAGTGATGACAAATACCTAAAGCTGAAGAACAAATATCAAACGCTGAAAAGCTATAAGCGAAAAGGTAAAGGTCTCATCGCTGAAGAACATGACTGGGCTGAATCAGAAGAATCAAGTTCTGATGAAGAAGAAGTCGCTAATCTTTGCCTCATGGCCGAGATTAAAGAAGAAGTGGAAGAACCATCTGAACCTTCTATGAGCTACATATCATCTCAAGTATCTATCTCTACAAATCCCTCTCTGCCTGAAGCTGAGAGAAGTCGCGTTGTTGATGTGCTGACGATTGACCTTTATAATGCTCTAAACGACAAAACTCAAGCTGAGAATAAAAATGTTCATTTAACTCAAGAGCTAGAGAAATGTCATGAAAAGATCAGAGAACTAAATCTTTTAGAAGAAAAGTTGAAAGATCAAGTCATTATAAATGAAATCATCAACATTGAACGCGAACAAGCCATCGCTGTTCAAAAAGCAGAAAAGGCTCATGTTGAAAAATGGTGCAAATCATCAACAAAGATCTCTGAGATAATAAATGCTCAAACTCCTGAAAGTGATAAAACTGGTCTTGGCTTTTGGACACCACAGGATGATCCTAAAGAAGAAAGTTCCATGCTTAAGTTTGGAACGTTTGTCACTCCTATCTCTGACACTTTGTATGATCAATTTTATCCTTCTTCTTCTAATTCTATCCCTGAGGAAAAATCCAAAGACACTAAGTCTGAGGATAAAGGAAAGTCCATTCTTCGTCCCCAGAAGGCTACCAAGAAAGCAAAACTGAAAGTTCCTTCTAAACGTTCAGTAAATCAATCTTCTAGCTATGTGATAGAAATCTTCGATCTCTGTCCTCCAAAGCTAAAGATTGATCTAAGACCCATGAAATATGAAGAAATGAAAATTCCTCCCAGATCTCATGAGAAAAGCATTCTTGGACCTGGCCCTGCTCATCTTGAACTTGCAAAACCTTCTACTTCTGGTCCTAAAACCATTTTCAAATATAGAAAATGCTATCACTGTGGTTTTACTGACCATATTGCAAGCAAATGTCCAACTGCCACTAAAGCTGATAAATCAGTTAAAGTGAAGATGAATGCCTCCAAGGCTGAAAAGGTCACTAAAGCTGAAAAATCAACTAAAGTGAAGAAAACCACTAAGGTTAAGAAATTAACCAAAGTGAAGATCACCACTGAAGCTGAATCTTCATCTGCTGTGAAGACTGTTGAAGCTTCGACATCCACTAACTCTAAAGGACCCATTGAAAAGTGGGTACCAAACAGTGCTTAATCTTCCTTATGTGTGCAGGGATCAAAGGGCATCTGGTATCTCGATAGTGAATGTTCTCGTCATATGACTGGACAAAAAGACCTGCTCACTGAATACAAGGAAGAGAAAGGTCCCTTTGTGACCTTCGGTGGAAATGGAAAAGGATATACCTGAGGGTTTGGTGTCCTCAGCAATGGGACAACTACCTTTCGAAGAGTCGCTTATGTAGATGGACTGAAGCACAACCTTCTAAGAATCAGTCAGCTATGTGATAAAGACTACGAAGTTCGCTTTTCTAAAAAGGCATGTTCAGTGGTGGATGAGAAAGGAAAACTTTCTCTCAGTGGTTATCGCAGAGAAAATGTCTACGTAATAGATATGGACTCTACTACCACTGAAAAACTTACGTTTTCTCTCTAAGGCCTCTTCTGATGTCAACTGGCTATGGCACAAAAGGTTCTCTCATCTAAACTTCAAAACCTTGAATTCTCTCTCATCTAAGGAACTGGTTTCTGGTCTTCCTCAGCGCTCATATACTAAAGAATCTCTCTGCTCAGCATGTGAAAAAGGAAAACAAACAAAAGCTAGTTTCAAGTCTAAACAAGTTTCCTCAGTGACAAGTCCTCTTCAGCTCTTGCATATGGATCTGTTTGGCCCTGTCAATATCCAATCAATAGCTGGAAAGAAATATACGCTTGTCATTGTAGATGAATTCTCTCGCTATACCTGGGTTATCTTTCTTCGCTGTAAGAGTGATACTCCAGAAGAACTAATATCTTTTGTTAAAAAGATGGAAGTGCTGAATAATCTTACTGTTCGTTCAATAAGAAGTGATCATGGAACTGAATTCAAAAACAGTTCCCTGAACATTTTTTTTTAAAACAAGGGAATTTCTCATAACTTCTCTACAGTAAGAACACCTCAGCAAAACGGAGTCGTTGAAAGAAGAAACAGTACGATCATTGAAGCTGCTAGATCAATGCTCAGCGATTCTCATCTCCCTACTCAATTTTGGGCAGAAGCTGTAAACACTGCATGTTTTACTCAAAACAGATCGCTGATAGTAAAGCGATTTGGTAAGACAGCTTATGAACTCTTTCATGGAAGGAAGACTTCTATCAACTTTCTTCATATCTTTGGTTGTCAGTGCTTTATCTTAAACAACAAAGATCAGCTTGGAAAGTTCGACCCAAAAGCTGATGATGGAATATTTCTAGGATATTCCTCCATCTCAAAAGCCTACAGAGTTTTCAACAAACGAAGACAATCTGTGGAAGAAACAATTCATGTCACTTTTGATGAAACTCGCTCAGCGAACTCCAAACCAATCACTAAGAATGAAGAGTTAAATGCTTTGATGTTTTCTCACTACAAGGAAACTGAACCCTTCTTCTCAAACCATCAGCATTCAGATTCTCCAGCCGCTGATGATGATCCAAACATTATACCTCCTAGTGCTGAATCTAACTCATAGGTTTCAGCTGAACCTCTAAACACCTTGCTACCATCAGATCTATCTCTGTCTGAAAACCTCTCTGATAACAACAGGTTGTCCACTACTCAACAGTTAATTGTTCATGAACCTCAAACGTCCTCATCAGTAAACATCTAATTATTGATTCAACCTCTGAGTTGAGCGATCATGCTCCTGCTCAGCGATGGACTAGAGATCATCCAATAGATCAAATTCTTGGTAATCCAGATGCAGGTATTCAGACACGACGAAGCTCAGGTAATATCTGTCTCTTTGTCAACTTTCTATCTTTAATAGAACCAAAGAAGACTGATGATGCCCTCAGAGATCCAAACTGGGTCAGCGCTATGCAAGAAGAGCTGACTGAGTTTACCCGTAACAAAGTTTGGAATCTCGTTCCTAGACCATCTTAAAAAACTGTTATAGGCACCAAATGGGTGTTTAGAAACAAGTTAGATGAACATGGAACTGTAACCCACAACAAGGCTCGACTTGTTGCTCAGGGATACAGACAAGAGGAAGGCATAGACTATGATGAAACCTTTGCCCCTGTGGCTAGGCTCGAAGCAATTCGACTATTCTTAGCTTATGCATTCTATAAAGACTTCATCGTTTATCAAATGGACGTAAAATCAGCGTTCCTCATTGGAAAGCTGAATGAAGAAGTCTATGTAGAACAACCACCAGGGTTCTATGACCCTAAGTATCCAAATTATGTTTATAAATTGGATAAGGCTCTCTATGGTCTAAAACAAGCCCCTCGTGCTTGGTATGACACTCTCTCATCATTTCTTATTTCTGAAAATTTTGAACGTGGCAAGATTGATAATACGTTATTTTTCAGAAAGATAAAAGGTCATATAATTCTTGTACAAATATATGTCGATGACATAATATTTGGTTCTACTAACCCATCTTTATGGGTGAGCTGACATATTTTCTTGGTCTTCAGATTAAACAATCTGATAAAGGTACTTTCATTAGCCAAGGTAAGTATGTTAAAGATATGCTAAAGAAGTTTGATCTTACACAAACTTCATCAATGAAAACTCCTATGGCACCACCCCTGACACTTAACAAAGATCCTTCTCGAAAACCTGTTAATGTCACTGCCTATAGAGGAATTATAGGCTCCCTGTTGTATCTTACGGCGAGCCGACCTGACATCATATATTCTACTTGTTTATGTGCACGCTATCAATCTGAACCCAAGGAATCCCATTTGATCGCTGTTAAGCGTATATTCAGATATCTGAAAGGAACTCCTAACCTCGGTCTTTGGTATCCCAAAGACTCAGGGTTCGATCTAACTGGATATTCTGATAGTGATTTTTCAGGCTGTAAACTTGACTGTAAAAGAGTACCACTGGTGGATGTCAACTCCTCGGAGGAAAGCTGGTAAGTTGGACAAGCAAAAAGCAAAATTCAGTGTCCACTTCCACAACTGAAGCTGAATATGTAGCCACTGGAAGTTGTTGTTCTCAAATCTTGTGGTTGAGAAATCAACTATTAGACTATGACCTTCAGCTGTCAAAGATTCCTATCTATTGCGACAGCACTAGTGCTATCGCTATAGCAAATAATCCAGTGCTACATTCAAAGACGAAACACATAGAGATCAGATATCACTTTATCAGATATCATGTTATGAACGGTGATATTGAACTTCACTTTATCCCTACTGACTTTCAGCTTGTTGATTTATTCACCAAACCTCTTGATGAGACAAGGTTCAAGTTTCTCATCAGTGAGCTTGGAATACTGAATCTCGAAGAATAATTCTTCAGCGTTAATGCATTGTGTCAGTACTCATAAGTTCCCCTTTTATCATTCTTTGATAAATATTCTGACTCTCAGGTATGTTCTCTCAATCCCTACAACTGAATCTTCATTCAGTTGTTTTTCAAAATATAAACCTTAATCACTGAACTTTCTTTAAACGATTAAAAGCTTTTTGAAAAATAAATTTATCACTGATATTTCTAATCAGTGATCCTTTAAAAGAAAATCTATCCCTATCTTTACCATCAGGGATACTTTCAAAAAGAAAAATCTATCGTTGACTTTTCTTCAGCGATAATTTCAAAATGGACAAATGAACAGTCTCTTTTCTATGACGTCATTTGAACCGACAATCCACGACATGCCTTTTTCTGACACGTTCGTCCGTTGCCCTTCTATCCAATCAACTTCGTGGGACGTGTCCATGTCATGATGAGCATTTGTTTTCCCGCCTCTCACATTCTCTCTCCTTTCTCTCACATATAAAAGGAATGTTTTTCCATTCTTATCATTTTACGCTTTCTGGAAATACTTTCAAAGCAAGAATACTCTCTCAAGCATTCTAGCATTCTCAAGCATTTGCATCATCTTCTTCAAAGATCAACAGGTTATTCTTGATCTTTTTCAAATTCTTATCTTAAATCTTTTTACATAAAACTCCATTTATGGGTTTATAAGATTCTAATCACATAAAATCATTTTCATTTTTGATTTTATTCTTTAAAAACCATTCTATTTTGATTGTTCTTCATTCAAAATCCTTGGTTTTTCTTCTTGTTCTTGTATCTTCTGTCAAGAACACCTTTTTAATCTTCAAATTTGTTGATTTCCCTATGTTTCTTTCCCAAAATAGAAACTGGACAAATCTTCTTTATTTTTAGACTAAAACCTTTCTTCTACTCTTTTATCTACTCATAGCTCAAAATGGCTCAATCTGCACTTGTCGCCTCTAAGAAGTCAAGTTCGCCATCACTGACTCAGAGCTTCCAAAGAACAATCATCTCGCTCGCCTCGATTTTGACGGTGTTAAGTACCCACATCTGAAGGAAGCGACAATGTTTCTAAAGCAATCCTGCATTGCTTATGCTATCACTGTGTATCCAACACCCTCCAAAGCTCTTCTCCAGCAATTCTGGTTTACCGCTGACGAAACCTCTATCGCCAACAAAAAGGGTGAACAGGTTCCTGCTATCTCCTTCAGCACTCAACTTGGCTCAGGGATGATGACTGCTTTAGGCCTGAGGAAAGATCTGCGTTTTCCTGACAAACCCAGGAATGGATTCGACGCCTTGCCAACTGATGCTGAACTCATCCAATTTCTAGATGCCATGGAATACGCTTGGGAACCCAAGCCAAGGACGACGATTCCAAACAAGAAGTTGACTCTTGTGAAGAAGGCACTGATGCCTTCTCATCTTAACTACGTCTTCTCATACTTCATTCAGTATATGAGTGGGAAGAGTGGGTCACTAGACCAAGCAAGCAAGATTCAGGTTCAGATGGCTTACTCAATGATCACTGGACGAAACTTCGACTACGCAACAACTATCTTTGACGATCTCAACTCAAAGATAGAGAAGACTGAAAGGGATCCCAAGGTCCCTACGTACGCTTTATTTACGTGTACTTGAAGTTCCTTTACCCTGCTACTTACCCCACTAACTCGGATGCATCTTTTCCAAAAGTGGGTCAGCGCTCCCTGGAGGTCAAGACGCTCCCCAACGAGGTAAGTATCTCTGAACTTCGCTCCTGACTCTCTCTCCTCACTTCTTCTACTTCAGCGGCCACGCAGGAGGTTCCTTCTTCTGCTATCCCTGCCGCTACCCCTTCCAAACGACCATCAACTGGCTCCCTTGGTCCTTCGAAGAAGGCCAAGGTCACCAAGGAGAAAGCTACCTCTAGCTCTATACCTAAGGATGTTTATCAACAAACTTCCTTGGATGCTTTCGTGGGTCTCTCCTCCACATCCTCAGCTATAACCACTTCAACCGTGCCAGCGATCTCGGTCGCTGTCACAACAACAGTGACGCAACCTACAATCTCAGTTCAACAACAACCTGAGGTAACTACCCCTATCCCTACATCTTCTATACCCATCTCTAGTCCTTCTATTTCTTTGATCTCTAACCCTCCATCTATTTCTACTCCACAGTTTGGACCCATAGGACCTGAACATCAATCTTTTGAGGAATCTTTACAATTCTACAAAATGTTTGATAATTCAGGTATCCCTATAACCATAAACACTTCTCCCAACTCACCATATAAGCCTGTTTCTCATAAACTAACTTATATTTCTGGTCCTAGTTTGGCGACTGTTGACACAAATGTCAACAATCTAAGTACAAAGGTGGAATCTCTGACTGCCTCTCTCAACAACACCACTAACGCTGTTCAATCAGCTGGTGAAGCACTGAAGACGCTGACTGCCACCTACGCCTCCAAAGCTGACATTTCTCACATCGCTACTCTCCAAGAAGCGATTGTCAAAGTCAGAGAAGACTCACAACAACAGTTTTCAGCCCTGACTACAAAGGTTGATTTTTTTGAAGTCCTTCTTCAGCAAATCCTGACTCACCTGAAGGCACCAGCTCCTACTCCTACTCCCTCATTCATAGAGAACGATCGTACATCGCTGAACATTGTCGTGGAGTTTATTCATCAGGCTACGTTAGATGTTCCTGCGTTTGAAGGCCGACTGGACAGTTTGGAGGCTGAAGTTCAGGTGTTGGCCGCTGCAAAAGCTTCATCTCCTTCCAAAGATCTCTCCCTCAATGATAATGTCAAAGATGGGGAGAAAGCAGCTAAAGAAAATACGGAGTTTGAAGTCGCTGCTGAGGTCCAACAGAAGGAAACTCCCTCTCAGATTGAGGGGGAGATAGCTGCTGAAAAAGCCCCTCCTTCTCTCGAAGATTTAATCGATGATGAAGAAGAAGAAGATGATGATGATGAAGACCTTGATCTTGAAGATCAAGAGGAAGATTCTCATCAAGATGATGATGATGATGATGAAGATCAATCTCTATGGTGTTCTTCAGCCGTCACTTCATCAGCGACAGCTTCGAAAGAAGTTATCAAAGCAGGGGGGAGTCAAGAGACACCTTCAGGAACCCCTTCCCAAAGCAAAGGTGCAACTGCTGAGGGAACCCTGAAGATGATTTCACTACCTTTGGAGAATCCTTCTCAGGTATGCCTTACTCTTGTTCCCTTATCCTTCTATAAAAATCCAACCCCTGTTTCTTTCTAGCCTTTATCTCTCTCCTTCCCTAAAACTAAATCTAACCTTTTTCTTTTTCTGACCAGATAGTTCTGTCCCCTGCTTAAGGGTAAAGAACTCCAAATAATCCCAGCTGCTGAAGCTGATGATCAAATAATTCTAATCTCTGTAAGAGAGATTGATGAAGAGGATGAAGAAGAAGAGTCCCTGCAACATCATGGAAGGCCCCCTAGACCCTCTCATTGGTCAGAGGAAGAGAGAAAGAAAAGAAATAAGATGATCTCTCATCTGGAGAGTCAACGACGAAAGATCCCCTCTCAATCATCAGATCTGGAGTTCCTGACTGAAGCTGAAATCGAAGAATCCGTCAGGGCTGAGAAGCTGATTGCTGACTGTCAAAGAGATGCCTCTCTAGCTCTCAAAATTCAGTCCTCTCAAGTCAAAGACAAGAAGCTGAAAAGCAAACCAGTGGAAGTCCAGGCAGCTCTTTTGAAAGATATTGAAGAGGAACGCTCCAAAGAAAAAGCGGTCAACGATAATACAGTCGATTGGTGCAAACACAAAATTGACTATCGCTCTGACCCAATGAAGATCGTAGCTGTTGCTATCTCTGGGAGAAAGAAGAAGGATAAACTCTCTGTCACAATGGAGATTACCATAGAGGATGGAAGTTGCAAGGCTATGTTCATTTCAAAGCTGGAAGAATTTGGCTACATGGAGTGGCTTGAGTTCAAAGATGCGCTGAAGAAATCAAAGTCAACATACAGAGGCTATGTTGAAACGGTAAATGATGCCCTCATCAACAGAGTCGCTGCTATACTAAACGTGCCATCTACTCTTCCTCCAAAGTCCAAGAAAATCAAGAGAAAGCCTGTCTCCTCCTCATCTAATAATGTCGCAGTGATCAGAAATGAAACCTCCATCAAATTCTCAAGAGAAGATCTGTTCGGTCCTCCTCCTGATCTTTCAGTTCTGGATCTCTCTCTGCCTCCTGGCGGACCATATGTTGCGGGACAAGTTCTTGAAGAACCTTTTGGAATCTTCTTCAGAGATGACGAGGAACAGCTCAGATTTCAAAGAGTCTCTGAAATCCCTATCTGTCCCCTCGCTCTTCTCAAGGATCTCATGTGCCTATGATGTACTCTCTCTCTCCTGCTGTTGAGCCAATCATAGCGATCATCTGCAAAGAATCTTTAGAGCGAAGGAAAAAAGGAGAAGAAATACCTGAGTATTTGATCAATCCTCCTAAACCCTCTTTAGATAGCTGATAGATTAGTTTTCTTTCTTGTAATCTATTAGTTTAACTTACAGCAGTTAATACATCACTTGTACTTGTAATTTTCATACCTTGTAATTTTTTTTCTTGGATTAATGAGAATTTCAGTGAAGTACTTAACTCTATCAGTACTGTAAAAGATCCCTCAAAATAGTAATTGGGACATGTATGTTATGAGTCCTGATTATTCCATCATTTTGAATTATAAAGTAATTTTCTTCAGTTACTTTGTCTTTATCAAATAGGGTGAGATTGTTGATCCAATCTCTCTCAGTGATTTGATAACGACCCTTTTCTATACTTAGTGAAAATTACGTTTAATATGTATTAGTGTTTCACCATCAGCGATCAGACTGAGTCTGTTCAGTTATCGCTGATAGTCTTTCTCAAACATTTAATATGTATTAGTGTTTCACTATCAGTGATCAAACTGAGTCTGTTCAGTTATCGCTGATAGTTCTGATGTAAACAGTAACGTAATCCCTGAAGACAAGTCTCGCGTCAACAGATGTTCATAGCTGAATCGAAGACGAAGCTGCTGAACAAAGAGAAGTCTACTAGTGACCTGATGCGGATATCAGTGAAGCAAAGACAACTCTACTTATACGCGAAGGAACATGAGTAAAGCTTCAGCGATCGCTGAACTCTTGATATCTCTGCTGAAAGAGATATTCAACGATTGAATGATCACTTAGCTTATACCTCAAGTTTCTATTTGTCTAACCTTTCACAACTTAGTACTATGTGTCAGAACGAACATGCCTCTGCCACAATTCGTACAACAACTCTGTCAACTACACTGTTCATGATCCGGCCGAAAGCATGTCTCCCAAAGTCAAACATTCAAAGCCAATCAGTAAACGCCACGTGTAAAGTGCCCTGCCATGCATTTAATGCATAGGGTATAAATAGGAAGTTCACCCCTCCATCTGAGGGTGTGCTCAATCCTTGAACTCCAAATAGAAACCTTTGTTTTCTATATCTCTTAATCCTCCTTTCTCTGAATTTCTTGTGCAACCATCTTAGTGTTTCTTAAGTTTGTTTAGATTGAGTCTGTCTTAATCTTATTCCGCAACAAACTTGTAAATTGTATTTGAATTATCAATAAACAATTTATTAAACTTTAAATTCTGTGTTTGTATTCAACCCCCCCCCCTCTACAAACTTGTTAAGCACCTTCGGGACCAACAGGAAACGGTGGAGATGGAAATAGAAGATGTGACAGGAAGGTCACAGAGCAAATAAGAGGAAGTAGACCCTATTAAAAATCGTTGGAGGAGAGGGTAACAAAAGATGCCTTTGGCACACCACCAAAACCAACTCCCAGTGCAACCCACACTTCTATCCCTGTAGTTCTAGTGCAGAGGGGTATTGAAACAGGACCGCACAGTCCGAACCAAACCCTAGCCAACCGGATAGAGGATATTCCTTCATCCTCTATACCATCTAAAACTGGGGATCCAAACTTCACCCCATCCTCTCAAAAGGATGAAGGTGCAACCAAAAGTGTCCCTTTGCCCAAGGACACGACTCTTCCACACACAGAGGTATTCGTTGCCTCTGTCACACACAAGAGTGACCCCAAACCACTTCAGAGTTGGTGGAGAGAGAACACAATGATTCTGTGCCTCTAGAACAACCACAGGATCCATTCAACAAGGATCTTAAGGGAGTCTCTTAACCCTCCCCCAAAGAACTTGTTAACATAACTTCCATAGATGATTCCTCTATGGAGCATCGAGGATTGGAAGGAAATCCTACAGAGCTCAACATCCCCACAGGCTCTATGGGTGCCAATGACTCGTTGGCTAAATCTGGAACATGTGTTGTTCCAGAGGCTACCTCTGACACCTTTGTCACAAAGGACGAGTTTAAAGCCTTTGCTGACATGGTGCTCACAAAACTTGACGAGTTGAAAAGCTCTGTCTTTATGAATTCTCAAGCCATTGCAGAAGCTCTTAACGCAAACACAGACGCTTTGGACGCTCTTCGCCATTCTTCAACTCAACATTCGGCGGCGATCACTGAACTGAGAACGAACTGCACGACCAAAGCTGATCTTTAAGCATGCGGACAAACGATAATTGCCCACTCAAATCAAATTCAGGTTCTAGGGGATCTTTGCACCGAAGAATTCGCAAAATATGCTACACTAGGAGCTCAGTCAGGAGTGGAAGAAATGACAAAGCTTCGAGAAGAAATAAAGGACATAACTCTCATTGTTATGGTCCCCTTCCAATCACAGGCATCAACCTCTGCACCCAACCACTCTGCCTTTGCAACAAAAACAGACCTAGAAACAATAGGAAATTAGCTTCTAGGCAACCTCAACCTTCTTCGATCTAACTTCAATGAACAAGGAAAGAAGGTGGTAGCAGATTTGAAGAGAACCGTAGCCACGTTTCGTTTCAAGTCTGATATGGATATCAACGCGCTGTCATTGGCTGCAAAGGACGCTCTACAGAAGATCACCAAACATGTCAATGACAACCTCTGTAAGCAAAAGAAAAGAAAGGAACCTGTCACCTGCCAGGCTCAAGCGGGACAGAAGAGGGCACGGCATGAGGACCAAGATCCTGATGCATCCGGCCATGGTCCTCATGAGGGGGAGAATCTGCAATCAACACAAGAAGCACCAATCCCAGTAGTTCCCCTGAACCAAGTCCCTATAAGCTCAGAACCTGAACCACAGAGATCATCTAAACAACAGGTCTCTGCAGCCTCCTCTCCAATCATAATCCAAATCACAGAATCCCCATCAACTGCCAAAGATAAAGGCAAGGCCATTGCTACAGAACCTCTGAATAAGATCAAATCTCCTCCTCCCACCTCTGAGAAACTACTAAAGAGCTCTTTTGATGCCGTCAAAAGAGTAAAACCGGAAGAAGAAGACTGGGCTTTTGATCTGCAACCTCTGTCTAAATTCCCCATCCTGGAACCACTTAACAAACCATCAAAGGATAGAGTTGCAGAGGTTATCCAAGGCTTTGAGAGCCTAAGGAGACCCCTCTATGTTCCTCCAAAGAAGGACATCGAAGAAGTTTACAACTACCTCTATAGCCGCGGAGCTCAAGATCTTCCCCCTGTCAGACTCTCAGAGCAAATTGTATCAGAGGAAAGAAGGAGATTCTATAAAGAGAAAGCCAAGCCAAAATTCAAAGTCTTCACCATGGCCAACATCTCAGAGGTTCTGACAATCAAACTTGGACACACAAAGTGCAAGAACTTCTGGTTCAGTGAATATGTTTTGAAAAGGGAAGATCAGAAAATATGGACTTTCACAGACACAGATCTACCGAATCTTCACCCTCATGATCTTCCAGAGCTATTCAAATAGACAGAGGATAAGTTTGGTTGGAAGAAGGAATACCAAGAAGCATATCTCACCATCAAGAGGGTCATGAGAGAAAAGTTGCTGCTCTACAGTATAGTTGACTTTCAAGTGGCACTTGACTTGGGAGTCAAAAAGGTCAACTTCCCTCCTCCAGAAGACAGCTTACCACCCTCTGTCAACATTCTTCCGAACTCTATCATCACTTCTCCTTATTTTGGTTTTGTGTACTTAAACCCCAAAGGACAAAAGAAATTATTCATGGGAATAGAAAGCCAAAAGTACTCAACCGAATCTCTGTTGCTCATTCAAGATATACTTATCAAGCACAAAGGCACACCACTTGTACCCACAGAAGCTGCAGATGTCCTTCTGATAAATATAAGTGCAACCCTAAACTTCAGCGACCTATGTGTGTGCTACTACAGAGAACAGAAGAAAGAAGGTGGGTTTGGAAAGAAGATCAACGATTTCCCAGACGCCAAAGTATAGGCTCTGTAGAATTGTATTTCCATTCTTACTTTCATTATTGTAATCAAATGTAATTGCCTTCTGGCATCTCTATTAAATGAAAGTAGACAGAGGTTGAGTTCCTTTCATGTCTTTTGTTTCTAGCTTAGCCATCACTCCAAATTCCAAATTTTCTATTTTTCAACACTTAAGGGGAGATTGTTAGCTCCATCTACCATGTTTAGAAGTTTTGAAAAATAGGCTAAGTATAGAAACCCCTGCTTTCTAGAAAGTCTTCACAGAAGATACGAAGCTCAGAAGTTACTCCACAGAAGATGTACCCGAGGTCAAACCTGATGATGATTCTCATATCACAGAGCCTCTGTGGTCACTCATAGAGCCTCTGTGAAGGCTAACCTCTGGAGATCAATGTTGAAGCTTTTCAAAGATATTTCAAGACAAGACCACGTGCAGAACACATGAGGCCTGCTGTACAAAGATCCTCAAGATCAAATTAATGGGCGTCCCACGATGTTTTACTTTACAGGTGGCATCCCGTTTATGGAATGTCAGTCTTTGTCTTGTACTAAGGGGTGCATCCTTCTTGTATATTAAAGGAGCACCACCTTAGAGTTTAAAAAAAGAAGAGACATAATACGAGCACACACAAAAATAGCAGTCTGTATAATCCTTGAGCATATTTGGACATACAAGTGCGTGTTCTTGTTGTTCTTCAGTAATCAATGAAACAGTTCTTTGAGTAACTTTCTTAAAATACTTTACTTCATGTTCATTAATTACTTGTGTGTTTACTACCTTGCATGTTCAATCTTTTCTACACATCTTAAACGCTTCCGCACTCTGTTTAATTAATCTGTGTGTAGTAAAAGGTTAAATCAAGTTAAAGAACATCACAACAGGGATCAACATATATTTTTGTAAAGAAACTAGATCTTACCTTGATAGATTTAGGCTAAATCTAGGTTTTTACACTAGTACAAAAATGGTCATTGGTAACAGTTAAAAAGCGTTACCGTAGGTATACGATAACGGATTTTTTGGACATGAAAAAGTCACCTATTCTGCCGTCACTTTTGATACACTTTTGGTTACGTTTAAAAAATGTTACCGTATCACATTAAAACTGTTACCATAAGTTAAAATCGTCACCTTTGGTGTATATAAAAAAACAATATTTTCCTAAAACCGTCACCGTAGCATGATATACGGTGACGTTCATTTTTCAAACTGTCACATTATCATGGCATATAGTGACATTTAGTTTTCAAAACCATCATCATATCCATACATATAGATTATTTATCAAAAGTGTCACTGTAGCATGACATATGATGATGTTTTTTTGTCAAAACTGTCACTGTAGCATCATATAAGTGACGTTAATTTTTCAAGACCGTCAATGTAGCATGACATGCGTTGACTTTATTTTCAAGAGCATCACCATAGCATGACGTACGGTAACGTTTATTTTTGAAAACTGTCACAATGGCATGAGATACGGTGACGTTTCTTGTCAAAATTGTCACCATAGCATGACATATGGTGACGTTTCTTTGCCAAACCCGTCACCTTAACATGACATTTGGTGATGTTTATTTATCAGAACAATCACTATAAGAAGACATACGGTGATGTTTATTTATTAACACAGTCACTGTAACATGACATACGATGACGTTTATTTTGCAAAATTGTCACTGTAACATGGCATGCGGTGACGTTTATTTTTCAAAACCGTCATCATAACATGGCATACGGTTACGTTTATTTTTCAAAATGTCACTATCACATGGCATATGGTAACATTTATTTTTCCAAACCATCATGGTAGCATGACACACAGTGACATTTATTTGTGAAAATCATCACGGTGGCATGATATACAGTGACGTTTATTTTGCCTACACCGTCACCGTAGAATAACATATGGTGACGTTTATTTTTCAAAATCGTCACTATAGCATAACATACCTTGACGTTTATTTGTTAAAAACGTCACATTAGCATGATATACAGTGTCATTTATTCTAAAAACCGTTACCATAACAAGACATACAGTGACATTTATTTTTCAAAAATATTACTGTGGCATGACCTACGATGACGTTTATTTTTCAAATTCGTCATCATAACATGGCATACAGTGACGTTTATTTTTCAAAATCGTCACCATAGAATGACACATACGGTGACATTAAATTATCAAAACCGTTGCTATATGCTATTTTTTGGTGACGATTTTTATTATTTAAAGGGAAAATGAAATTACATTTGAAAATACAAAATGTGAATCAATATTATTAACAACACATATAAAAATATAAATAATGTTATACATCATACGAATAATGTATGAGAACACCAATAACACAAACACAATAACAAAAGTACTAAAAATCAGAAACATTTTTCCATACTTATATACTCCTAGTTTGATTCGATATTTTCACCATCTCGTTAATATTTGTATAGTTGTTTCGTTTCGTATGCTTTTGCTTGTCGCCATTATGATTAAAATTTGTTTGTGATACCTGCAAGAAAATAAAACCCAATAGATATAAAACAACAACTAATAAATACACAAATCACGACAATGATAGAGTTGTAACATAAGATTAAAGAAAACATTAGATAAAACAAGTTCGAACTTATAAACACTAGAGCCAAATCTCTAGGAAGAACGATGACTTGTGCGTAACAAAAAACCTAGTAAATTAGTTCCAAAAATCATTCAACCAAAATTTGAGACTGCCAATTTATAGGATGAACCCCAACATACAAGACAAGTTACACACATCTAACAAAAAGGGTCTTTACACGGTTTTACAAATGTGTAAGAGGCTATCGTGTGGTCATTTTACATGAATATGTGGTGAATAATATATTTTTTGCGATGAGAGATATAGAACCTTTAGTAGTAATGAGTTATGACACTGAAGCCCAATACCCTGCTACACGTGATTTGTAAAAGTTCGATAGAAGAAACAACCGTCATCATCTTTGATCCATTATTTTCTATACCACTAGCCTCTGATTTTAATCCAACCTATCATAAGAACAAACATTCATAGCACTAGCGTCAATGTAGTCTATGAAAGTGACAACAAAATCAAAGAGAACATTTACATAAAAAGATTGGAAAATGATATTTTTATCGAGAAAAACACAGGAAAAAAAACACTGACATATGGGCTTGAATAAATTGAAAATAAACCTTCAAATAAATATCCAATTCATCAAGATTAACAACAAAGTTATGTATTAAATAAGATGGTTGCAACGTGGGCCATGATTTGTCAGGAGATTACTATGTATCAAGAAAAAGTGCAAAGACAAGAAACATAGCAAAACCTAACTCGAAAGCTAACAGTGACTGGTGTTCATAGTTAAATTATGTGATTCTATGGTTCGTCGATTGCCATTAAAAGAAGAAGCAAGAAGAGAAATAGAAAAAAAGAATGTAAGCAAGATATAAAAAGGAACACACATGTGCTAAGTACGAAGTGCTATATCTTGACCCTAAATATTTTTATGTATGTATCAAAGGACCTTTGGCCTAGCAATAATTGTCATATGATATTCTAGTGTTTAGCTAAAAATGCTTCTTAATGTAATATACTAATATTGTAACAATATTTTAATGTAGGTATCAATCTTGTTCATCAAAATCATCACAATCTGTGTTGATTTTGAAATAGAAATGAATCTGTTTGAGTCATTAAAGTAAAAACTGCACTATGATCACAAGGTGACTACAACTATAAGTATGCTTCACTGCTACCTCCTTCTGGAACCCTTTCTCGCCTTGTTTAACCGGAATTGATTCATCGGCGGTTATCTGGGCTTTATAAACAGGACCAAATTCCCCTTGGCCTATCAAGGACATGAAATTTTAGGTTTCGTTTTGTAGATATCTGCTTGATCCAATAATAAAAATAATAGTAAGAAGAGGGCTATAAAAATATACAAAATAAAAGGAAACCAATAGAGTGGCATTAAGACCAAATAGGAAATATGCTAATTTCCCCCAAACTTTGAGCTTCTTGGATGAAGGCTTGAAACTCCCTAGATCTTAACTCCAAGCTCAATACAACGATCCTTGACCATAAATGTTTCCAAAGTTACACCAAGTTATAACAAAATGGAAGGGAAAAGGTAGATAACAAAACCATAGCTTTTAGGTAAAGAGATGAGGGGATTATCTTAACCACAACTCTTGAATCCACCAATATTGCACCTCTAGGGCTACAAGTTTGGACCTCAAGCTCCAAATCACCAAAAGAATTGAAAAGGGTTTGGAGAGGGTTTGATGAAACCCTAGAAACTTAAAACCCTTGAAAATGAGAACAATAAGAAGAGCTCCTCACCTTTGCTTCCAAATCCTCTCTAAAATGTGAAGGATCACCCTAAAACTCCAAAATCGGAGCCTTAAATGCTCTAAGAACCGAAATAGGGGAACGAGGTTCGTTTGGGAGGAAGTGGGAAATGAATTGGTGAAGTAACAAATGATAGAAATAGCTAAAATCTCGTGTTTAATCATCTTGGGGCCGACCGCGATTGTCCCCTGGGCACTCTTGCCAAGTTCGTACCGTATGGGTCATGACCCACGAGATTGTGCCTGCGATTGTTACCGAAGTCACTCTCGTCGAGCACCCCCAACCTTTGAAAGTCCTGCTTGATGCCTTCGGCAAGCCCTCGACCCACGGCAAAGCCAACAATAAGCATTTCCCAATCCATGGACCAATATAATTTTGATTGTCGACCGAAATAGGGACACCTTTCTTATTACAAAAGTCTGGGTGTTACAAAAGGTTTGTAACTCAATCATCCACCGAGGCAGAATATAAGGATGTTTCAAATACTGTAGGTGAACTTTTATGGCTCCGTAGCTTATTGCAAGAATTGGGTATCACTCTACCTCACTGACCGGTTATTTATTGTTACAACATGGGTGCTACTCAACACAACATTAACCTAGTTTTTTACTCTTGAATGAAGCACCTCGCTCTTGCATACCATTTCGTTCGTGAACAAGTTCAAAATGGCACCATGTGTGTCATTCATGTGCCTACGGGAGACCAGTTAGCCGATGCTCTTATAAATCCTCTAAGTTGAGTACGATTCACTATGTTGATGTCCAAGATTGGTCTGTCATCACTGCCATAAGTGTTGCGGGGTCATATCAACGATAAACATGATTAGCTATTAGTTAGCTCCTATCATCCTCTCTATTATCCTTTGTAAATTCCATCAAGATTGTAACAACCAAATCACATATTGTAACCCCCATATCATTACCAAAATATGGGATTGTAATCTGTAAACCATAGCCTGTTTTGTTTTTGTAATCGATGTAATTGTACCTATATAAGCATATGTAATGTATAGTCAAAAGCAAGTTTTCTCCAATTCTCTATAATCAATAGCTTCAACTTCAACCTGTTTTTATTTTTCTTTGAGTGTTGTTTTATCATACGACTTAATTTTTATTAAGGGTTGATTATGTAAGTTAATGTAATGTAAGTTGTTGATTTCCTTTTGCTAATCAAGGATTCCATTTTCCTGATTTTGGGACTCACAAGGAACTCCTTGAACTCCTTGGCATGTAATCAGATTGTGTTTTTTTGTGTTTAGTCCCATACTTGTTGGCAACAACTTGGCTATAAAACAATAGAACATGTCACTGTAAGTTCATCTTTTGTGTTCAGTCCAACACTTTAGAATTGCAGTTGGTCAAACAAAGCAGGTATGCTTATTGCCTGTTATAACCTGATTTGAGTAACAACTGATGTTGGTAAATGGTAATCTAGAATATGGATTGCTTGAGAATCGTGTAAGTTCACTTTCCGAATTTATATTTTGACCCTATGCATGCGTATCACGAACCTCAATCTGGTATAATCCTCAAGGACACATTTAATTTTAGCCACAAAATCGAAAGCCAAATTACTAGAGAATATTTGAACGTTCAAAAAAGTTCACTGAATGCGAAAATTGGCGTATATTTCGTATATATACCTACTCCATTCAAAAATGGATAAGAATAACAGAAATGGCGCTTTTTGGGAAGTTACAAGCAGTTACACAGACGGTTATAACCGTCAATGGATAACATCTAAGGGTTAGTCTGAATGTGCAGGTCTGAAGCTCTAGATATACATGTCCATAGATATGTAACGCCCTAAAAATATGGCTCAATCTAAACCTGAATAAATGCGGAAATGACATTCTAAAATCAAAATGTGTCACCCTGAAACTGGGAATAAAGTATGGTGTTTACAATTCCAAATGAAATGAAGAATATAAATCGACAACCTAATAATCTAAGTTAGTCTAAACTAGATTATAGTCGAGTCTCGCTATTATTCCAAAATGGTATGCCACCAAAACAATTTAAGTCGGTCTATAATTCTTCAAAAATACCACTCTCGACAACTTGGTCGTCCACTCAATACCAGTGAGACCCGCCACTAAGATAGACCGAAAAAGAAGGCAAAAGCGGTGGCGGTGTTCCGCACGCCTGCCCGGGCGGGTCGAGCCACGCGAGGCCCTGACCAGAGGGCAGCGCTCCTCTCCGTTGGAGTCTGTTGATCCAAACTCTCTCAGTGATTTGATAACGACCCTCTTCTATACTTAGGAAAAATTACGTTTTAATATGTATTAGTCTTTCACCATCAGCGATCAGACTGAGTCTATTCAGTTATCGCTGATGACCTTTCTTGTAAACATTTCATATGTATTAGTGTTTCACTATTAGCGATCAGACTGAGTCTGTTCAGTTATCGCTGATAGTTTCTGATGTAAACAATTAACGTAATCCTTGAAGACAAGTCTCGCGTCAACAGATGTTCATAGCTGAATCGAAGACGAAGCCACTAAACAAAGAAAAGTCTACTAGTGACCTGATGCAGATATCAGTGAAGCAAAGACGACTATACTTATACGCGAAGGAACATGAGGAAAACCTTCAGTGATAGCTGAAGTTCTTTATATCTCTAAAGGAAGATATATTCAGCGATCAAACGATCACGTAGCTTATGCCTCAAGTCTCCTTTTGTCTTACCTTGCACAACCAGTACGATGTGTCAGAACGGACATACCTCTGCCACAATTCGTACAACAACTCTGTCAACTACACTGTTCATGATACGACCGAAAGCAAGTCTCCCAAAGTCAGACTCTCTCATCCAATCAATGAAGGACACGTGTAAAGTGCATAGGGTATAAATATAAAGATCACATCTCCATCTGAAAGTG
Organism: Arctium minus; assembly: GCA_954870635.1. NCBI lineage: Eukaryota > Viridiplantae > Streptophyta > Magnoliopsida > Asterales > Asteraceae > Arctium > Arctium minus. The sequence goes on along the minus strand of OX941080.1, from coordinate 75,624,316 downwards.
TGCTCTATTCTTGAACCTTAATAGAAACCCTTGTTTTCTATATTCTCTAATCCCCCATTCTATATATTCTTGTGCAACCATCTTAGTGTTTTCTTAAGTTTGTTTAGATTGAGTCTTACTTAATCTTATTCCGCAACAGACTTGTAAATTCTGTTTGATTTATCAATAAACAATTTATTAAACTTTAAATTATGTTTTTGTATTCAACCCCCCCCCCCCTTCTACAAACTTGTTAAGCACTGTTGGGTCTGAAATATGCTAAGTTTGGATAGTGTTGCTGAGACTTGAAGATTACTACTTCTGAAGAAATTAGTACTGCTACTTGAAGAAATTACTACTGCTAGTAGTATTAGTACTGCTTGAAGTGTTCCTTTGATTAGAGAAGTTTTGAACGTCTGTTGAGCCTGTTCAAAAAATTGACGCTTTGGTTGTAATCATCAAGTTAATTCAATACAACTTGTGATTTGATTTCATACACTGTTCCATTAATTTTATTGTTAAAGTGTTATTCCGCAACTTCTTTAACAAAGTTTCTGAGTGTTTATTTAAATTCTTGTTTTGAATTTAGATCCTGACAAGTGGTATCAGAGCATTAGGAACTCAGAAATCAATAATCATCATGGACGGATCAAACGACAGTGTTCTTGTTTCAAAGGTTCCCATGCTCAAACCTAATGAGTTTGACATGTGGAAAATCAGGATCAGGCAGTATATACTTCTTACAGACTACTCAATGTGGGACATCATTGAGAATGGTCCCTCCAATGTAGGAGAGATGGGAGCAGATGGCAAGAGACCTCCACCGAAGACTGATGGAGAAAGAAAGATGATGCAGACTGAGATGAAAGCCTTGAGCACTCTGCTCTTGGCAATTCCTAATGAATATCAACATCAGTTTTGCAACTGTTCTGATGCCAAAATCTTGTGGAATGCTTTGGAGAATAGATTTTCAGGTACCAAAAGCACTAAGAGAAATCAGAAAGCAATTCTCAAGTAACAATATGAAAATTTTATGTCTACAAAGAATGAGTCTATGACTCAAACCTTTGATAGATTCAACAAGTTGATTGGAGAATTGGCCACTGTTGGTGTCAAGATGGACCAGGATGATGTCAATAGAAATTTTCTAAGATCTCTTGGTGAAGAATGGATAATGTATACAATATCCTTCAGGTAGAATGATAATCTGGAGGAAAAGGAACTTGATGACCTCTACAATGATATCAGGGTGTTTGAAGCAGAGGTTGAATCAAAGAAGTAGCCATCTGGATATTCTCACAATGTTGCTCTCCTATCATCTACTACTGATTCTTCTGCTAATACAGAATTAGTTAGTGTTGCTTATGGCTCAAAACAGGATGGACCCAATGATTCTGTTTTGGAAGCTTTCCCTGCTATCCATGCTAAATCTTCTCTTATTAATGATGATCTGGAGCAGATCAATGTTGATGATCTTGAAGAGATGGACATCAAGTGGCAAATGGCTATGCTCACCATGAGAATCAAAAGATTCATTAAAAGAACACGAAGAAACAACTTTGCCATTAGAAGAGAAGATGGTGCTGGATTTGACAAATCCAAGGTGGAATGCTACAAGTGTCATAAACTTGGGCACTTTGCAAAAGAATGCAGAGGAGGAATTTCTCAACAGCATGGGATCAACAATCAACAAATAAAGTCCACAAACTACAACAACAACAGGAACTCATATCAAGCACTTGTCTCACAAGATGGAATGGGATTTGATTTGAGTGATCAAGCAGATGAGGCAATCCAGAATCAAGCATTGATGGATGAGGTTTCAGAGTCTTCAAGCACAGCAATCCCAACAGAGGTAAAATCTAAACTTTGCTCTAAAGTCTGTCTTGAAACTGTTAGAAAGTATAGGGATCACAATCAGAGCATGTGTGATGATCTTAAAATGTTGGAGAAACATAGGAGAGAGTCTAGTTTGATCATTGTGAATTTTGAAGAATAGATCAAGGCATATCAGGCCAATGAACTTCAACATTCATATGATCACAACTATTGGATGTGGGAGAAGAAAGAGTTAGAGATTAAGCTAGAGAAGGCTAGAGAAGAATGTGAGAAAGTTAGGAGTGAATTTGAGAAGGCCAAATTAGACATTGAGAAATTTTCCAATGCTCTAAAGCAATGGACACTTTACTCAAATCTCAAGTTCATGACAAACTGAAGAGCGGTATAGGCTACAACAACACCCCTCCACCTTACAATAACAACTATATTCCACCCACCTCAGACCTCTTAGAAAGACAAGATAAGAAGGACTTACCTGCAGGAGCCACAGAAGTAGATCCACTAGACAAAGTAGTGGTTGAGGTAGAGTCTGAAGAAGAAAACACAGAGGATAAGAATATGGAAGACCAGAAAGAAATTCCCCTAGAAAACCATATTCCTACAAATGAGAGGGGGGGTAAACCACTTGTCAAGAGTGAGAAAGTGGAGATGTCTAAGATAGGGAAAGAGAATGTTAAGAGTGAGAAAGTTGAGACCTCTAGGAAAGAGAAGGAAAAGGTACAGGGAGTTCACTATATGCAAACTACTGTTGTAAATCCCTGTACTTGTCAACAGATCAAGCCCCATCAACATGATAAAATAAGGGGAAATCAGAGAAACAGAAATAACCAGTGGGCTCAGAAACAAGGAATTGATCTAAGCAAAATCCATAGACCAAAGCCTTGTTTTATTTGTGGCAAGTTGAATCATTTAGCCAAAACTGTTATTTCAATCCTGTTAACCAAAGAATTACTTTTAAAAGACAAATACAAAATTATGTTGGTTATAGGAAGCAATCAAGACAATCAAGGAACCACATGGCAGATAATGTGAGAACAGCACCAATGAAATCTCAAATTCAGAATAAGTTTGCTAAAGCAAAAGAAAATACTCCAAGCAAATCAAGGAGTAACTCAAAGAATAGGAAATCAAACAACTTTGTCAAAATTTGGGTTCCAAAAGGCACGAAACCTGTTAGTACTGCTATCTTAAATAGTACTGCTAACAGAAATAGTACTGTTGATAGCAATACTACTGCTAACCAAGTTAGTATTGCTAACAGAAATAGTGTTGCTGATAGCAATACTACTACTAACCAAGTTAGTACTACTAACAAGGATAGTACTGCTACCAGTGTTAATACTGTCAAGCCTATAATTATGACAAAGTATTCCAGCCATGAGATTCCTAATTCAGATCATCTCATCAAGACCAATATTTATGAGCATGAGTATGTTGATGAGAAAGGGCAAACCAAGACCATTTTGGCTTGGGTTCCCTCAAGGCACTAACTATTTTATCTTATGTGCAGGGCAATCAACAGCTCAAGAGGAAGAGCATTTGGCATGTAGATAGTGGTTGCTCTAGGCACATGACAGGTAACATGGACTGCCTTCATAATTTCAAAAGGTTTGATGGAGGACGTGTTGCTTTTGGTGACAATCCAGTAGGAGGTAAGATAAGTGGCAAAGGTATGGTTTCAAATGGTAAGATGACTTTTGAAGATGTTTACTATGTTGAGAAATTGAGATACAACCTGTTAAGTGTATCACAGGTTTGTGACAAGAAACATAGTATATTATTTAGTGATACTGAATGTATTATCCTTGCTCCAGGATTCAAGGTAGTTGATGAAAATATGATACTACTTAGAACTCCTAGAAAGGATAATGTTTATTGTTTGGACTTAGAGAGTGTTTCATCTGATTCATCACTAAACTGTCTGTTTTCAAAACCTTCTTTAGATGAATCATCTCTTTGGCACAGAAGGATGTGTCATATGAATTTTAAAACTATGAACAAACTTGTGAAAAACAACCTTGTGAGAGGTTTGCCTCAAAAAGTGTTTTCATGTGATGATCATTGTGTGGCATGTCTTAAAGGCAAGAAGCACAAAACTTCTCATTAGTCCAAAGAAATCAACACAATCTCTTCACCCCTTCAGTTATTACATATGGATCTTTTTGGTCCTACAAATGTGATGAGTATTGGTAAGAAATCCTATTGCTTAGTCATTGTTGATGACTTCTCTAGATTTACTTGGGTATATTTTCTGAGGACTAAGGATGAGACAAGTGGACTGATCAAATCCTTTGTCCTTAGGATTGAAAACCAAACAAATCTAAGAGTTAAAGTCATCAGATCTGATAATGGAACTGAGTTTAAAAACAGTGACTTAAACAACTTTTGTGAGACTAAAGGTATTGAGAGACAATTCAGTGCTCCCAGGACTCCTCAACAAAATGGTGTTGCTGAGAAGAGAAATAGGACATTGATTGAGTCTGCTAGATCTCTGTTGGCAGATTCAAAGCTACCCATTACTTTTTGGGCAGAAGCAGTTAATACTGCTTGTTATGTCCAAAACAGAGTTCTAGTAGTCAAATCCCAAGGATAGACACCTTATGAACTTTTCAACACCAAATCTCATTTAGGCAAGTTTGAAAGCAAAGTTGAGGATGGATTTCTTGTTAGATACTCCTCTCAGAGCAAGGCATACAGAGTATTCAACAGTTCTTCCAGGATTAAAGAGGAAAGTGACAATGTCAAATGCAATGAGAACACACCAAATGAAATTGGTACAGTTCCTGATTGGTTGTTTGACATTGATTCACTAACTAATTCTTTGGGTTTTAGTAATGAGCAAATTGCAGGAACAAGTTCAGAAAAGGTACAAGAACAGAGACAAGAGTTTGTGTTGTTCCCTATACCTACAGTTGATCCTGTTGAATTTTGTCAACAAGAAAAGAAAGATGATTCAGAAACAGATGATTCTGAACCAGAACAGGATGAAGATGATAAAGGTGGTGAAGAGGATAAAGGTGAAAAAGAGGATGCTCATCCTTGAGGTTCAGGAAACACAGGTCCTGAAATGCCCACATTGTCAGAGGATGATACTGATGATGAAAATTCTTCAGTTTTTGGTGGAAACACTCCTGAAAAGAATGACTCCAATCTTGATGCAAATATTAATGAGGAGGTTGTCAATCAAACAAGAACTCAGAAGAATCATCCTCCTCAGTTGGTGATTGGTTATATCAATTTTCCCATAATCACAAGGCATCAAAGTAAGTTAGGAGGATTGAAAGACTTACAGTCAGGTTTATTGTCCTGTTTTCTATCCCAGATTGAACCCAAGAAGGCTTATGATGCAATGAAAGACCCAAGATGGATATAAGCAATGCATGAGGAGTTGCTGCAGTTTGTGCTGCAAAATGTGTGGGATCTGGTTGACCTTCCACAAGGACACAGGGCAATTGGAACTAAATGGATTTTCAGGAATAAGAAAGATGAGAGAGGGATAGTGATAAAGAATAAGGCCAGACTTGTGGCACAAGGTTATACACAAGAAGAGGGGATAGACTATGGAGAAGTGTTTGCACCAATAGCCAGAATTGAGGCAATTAAGCTGTTTCTAGCCTATGCTTCTTTCATGAAGTTCAGAGTATATCAGATGGATGTTAAATGTGCATTCCTATATGGGAAAATTGATGAAGAAGTGTATGTTTGTCAGCCTCCAGGGTTTGAGAACCCTAACTTTCCTGACAAAGTATACAAATTAAAGAAGGCACTCTATGGGCTATATCAAGCACCAAGAGCATGGTATGACACTCTGTCTACCTATCTCTTGGAAAATGATTTTGAAAGGGGAATCATTGACAAGACCCTTTTCATTCAAAGGAAGAAGAAGGACATCCTGCTTGTACAAATCTATGTGGATGATATCATCTTTGGATCTACAACAGATCATATGTGCAAGGAGTTTGAGGAGTTGATGCACAAATGATTCAAGATGAGCTCTATGGGTGAACTCACATTCTTCCTTGGGCTACAGGTTAAACAGAAGAAAGATGGCATTTTCATAAGTCAATCCAAGTATGTGCACGATATACTTACAAAGTTTGGATTTTCATAAGCAAAGCCTGCAAGCACACCTATGGAAACACACAAACAGATCACTGCAGATCTTGAGGGAGAGGATGTGGATGTTCATCATTATAGATCCATGATAGGCTCCCTCATGTATCTAACAACTTCAAGACCAGACAATATGTTTGTTGTATGTGTGTGTGCCAGATTTCAAGTGAGGCCTAAGCAATCTCACTTTCAAGCAGTAAAAAGGATCTTCAGATATCTCAAAGGACAACCTTGGTTGGGTCTTTGGTATCCTCATGACTCACCATTTGATCTGCTTGCATATTCTGATAGTGATTTGGGTGGTGCAAACTTGGATAGAAAGTCTACATCAGGAGGATGTCAGTTTTTGGGTGCAAGGCTAGTTTCATGGCAGTGTATAATGCAAACCACAGTGTCCACCTCTACAATAGAAGCAGAGTATATAGTTGCTGCAAGCTGTTGCTCACAAGTGCTATGGATTCAGAATCAGGTGTTGGACTATGGTATTACTTTTCTTCACACTCCCATCTTCATTGATAACAACAGTGCTATAAGCATTGTTCATAATCTAGTAAAGCACTCAAAAACCAAGCATATAGAAACCAGGTACCATTTTATTAGAGATTGCAATGAAAAGAAGTTAATCCAGGTTTTGAAATTACACACTAGTAACCAATTTGCTGATCTATTCACCAAAGCTTTAGATGTTGGTAGATTCACATTCTTGGTCACAAGTGTGGGCATGATAAACACTGAATAAACCTCTTTTGATTTTTTTCATGTACCATTTCTGTATAGATTCTTCAATGTTTACTTTCTCATATTTCATTGTGCATGGTGCTGCTAACCATTTGTGTTTAAGTGTTTCAGATTGCTTTGTTGAATAGATACTTGGTACTTCTGGTTAAGTTAATACTGCTCTCACTATTACTCCTGGTGACAGTTTAAATATGGTTATGTATGGTTACTACTGCTAGGTGGTTTATACTGCCAGTGCAAAGTTACTACTGCTTGCCTTATTTCTACTGCCAAACAGTGTTAATACTGCTATTATGTGTTAATACTACTGGTATGTGTTACTACTGCTGATATGGGTTAATACTGCGTGTATGTGTTAATGCTGTTAGGGTACTTAGTACTGCTTTTAACTGAATCCCATACCCTATAAATACCCTCTCTGACCGCCAAAAACCCTAATGGCTCTTTGATTTTCCATTGAGTTTTCATCCTCTCTCTCTCACTCTCTAGAATTCTTGATTACCAATGTGTAAACCCAAGTTTTGATTCGAACCTAAGACTCGATCAGAAAGATGGCAGAACTTGATTTCTTTGATGACCATAATGAGCTTGCAATGTTACAAAAACCCAAACAAGCTGAGGGTTTTCATGAAATTGTGGATTTTTTAACAACATCACATATTGCATATGCGCTAACTATAAATCCTACCATGTATGTGGAACATATGCGACAGTTCTTGGCAAATGCATCCATTCAGACTGTTGATGGCAATCAGTTCATTCAATCAAGGGTCTGTGATAAACCTATCACAATCACAGAAGGCTGCATACGCACTCATCTTCATCTAGATGATGCCTCAGGTATTTCTACTCTCTCAAAGGAATATCTATTTCAAGAAATTGGTAGAATGGGGTATGAAGGTCCTACTGAGGTTTACAAGTTTTACAAAAGTAAATTTTCACCTCAGTGGAGATTTTTTGTTCATACTCTTCAACACTGTCTATCTCGCAAGACAACTGGATGGAGTGAGTTTAGCAGTACAATAGCTTATGCTCTTGTATGCTTAGCTACCTCCAGAAAGTTCAATTTTTCCCAAATGATTTTAAATGATTTGCTGTCAAACTTGGATACCAAAACCAAAACCAAAACCAAAAGATTTTATATGTATCCAAGGTTTATACAAGAGGTACTAAACATGGAATTGACGAATTTACCCTCTTTTGAAGAGGTGCATGTACCTAGACCTCCCAAAGGGAAGGTATTTTCCAATATGAGAAGGCCTAGTAAGGACTTTTCTGGAAAAGACACACCATTGTTCTCTATAATGATGGTTGTGTCCCACCCACATGGTGAGGCATCAGGGTCACAACCCATATCTGACCAACCCACTGATGACCTACCCACACCATTCACTTCAAATGTTCTTCCCCAGATCCTTGTTGATAAGCCAATTCCCGCAATCACTCAAAAATATACAAAGAAAAAGGTACAGAAGGTTCCTTCCCTTCATGTATCTATACCCCAAAAGTTACAAGCCCTCTGATGGAGCATTCTCCATCAGAGAATATCCAAAGGGAATACACAGGGGTGTCTCCCAATCCCGAGAAGGTGGTCTCTCAGGAGAAGGAAGAGCATGTGGGCAGCAAGACTCACACCACTGTGTCTACACAAGGTGTGGGTCAGGACAGTGTGAACATGGCTAAGACCTTCCCCACAACAACTTTGGATGAGAAATCATCTAAGGGATCCAGGTGCCAAGAAACCAAGGGGGTAGTAGGTGCTTATGCTAGGCAGAAGGCCTCTACTAAAAGATCCCATGATCCTTCACGGGTGGTAAACACACCTAAAGGAGGTGAGGACAGATATAACTATGACGAATTGATGGATACCATTGGCAATGTGAACTTGGATGTACTCAATCAGAATTTGGAGATAAAGGCGTTGAAAAAGGTAATCATTTCTCAACAGAGGCAGATAGACAAACTCAAGAAGATGGTGCTTAATTTGGTGCACAAAAAGAAGAGAAAGCAATTTGTCTTGAAGAAAAGGGGAAGTGCTCATGATGCTTCCAAAAAGGGGAGAATCAAGAAGCTGAAGTTGAGAAGGAGAGTTCAATTGGTATGGAATTTCAATTTGAGTGGGAGATTGGTGGTGAAGCTGAAAAGAATGTTGAGGTGAATAAGAAGGATCAAGGTGTCAAAGCAGCAGAAACAGTAGTGAAAGAAGCAGTAACTCAGCCAGCAGTAGAAACTGAAGAAGCAGCAGTAACTACTGAACCAGAAGTAGAAACTGCTAAAGCAGTAGAAACAAAGAAAGCAGCAGCAGAAACAGGAATGTCTATGAAAGAAATTGAGATTGTAGAAACTTTGGTTAAGGCAAAGAATGACACTCCTAACGCTACTCAAAAGGCTAAGGGAGTGGTGATTAATGAAGGAGGCTCAGAGAAGAGAAAGAAAGAGATCAGTGTGACAGAGGCCAAGAAGAAAGGGAAAGAAAAGATGGTTGAGCCTGTGAAACCATTAAAGAAGCAGAAGCAAATGGAATTGGATGCAGAATTGGCCAAGAAAATGCAATAAGAGTTAACTACAGAAGCTCTTTCTTTGAAAGTAGCAAAGGAGTTGAATGCACAGTTTGAGAAGGAGTTTGAAAAGGAGGATAAGATCCAAAAGGCCAGAGACAGAAAGCTTGCAATGGATTTGGCAACAAGGCTTAATGAAGAATACCAGAAGACTTTGAAGACTGCTGCAAAGAGGGTTACAATGAGAGCAACTAGACAAAGGCAGCCTTCAAAGAAATCAACAAGACAAAGACAGCCTTCAAAGACCTTTCTAGCTACACAGGAAAGAAGAAAGAAGATAAACTTCTTGAAACGATCTATTGGAGTTCCTGAAGGGATGTTTACTAAAATGTCTTTTAGCAGGATAAAAGATTTGTATAAAAAGGAGATGGCAATGTTGCAAGGAGATTTCAATCAGAGGGTTGAATTTGAAAGAAAGATGAAAGAAAGACATGATCTAAACATTCAACAGCCTTTTCCTGACAGTGAAGAAGGCACTCCTACTAAAGAAAAGGTAGAAGTTAAGAAGGAAGAGACTCTAGCTCAGAAGATTGGAGCTGTCAAGAGAATGAAGTCAATTGCTACAAAGACAAAGGCAAAAAGGTCAAGAACTGAGGAAGGTGAGAAAGAGCAGGGCAGTGAAAGAATGGAAGTTAAATCTTCAAGAACTATAGATGCACCTCTTGTGCCTGCTACTCCAGTCAGTTCAATGCTTCCAAAGATTATCTTTTGGGATGTATGTGTGGAGAAAGACAAGAACTTTCTCAGGATCAAAAGAGCAAATAACAAATTTGAGATCTATACAAGTTTTCATCAGTTCATACAAAAGTGATCAATAAGTGACTTGGAAGAAATGTATTCTGTTGGAATGAAGTTGTATGAAGACAGGATTCAGCAAGGAGATCAGGATGATACAAGGCTGATCATGGAATGGATATGTATTATGTTTGAACCTGACAGAATACAACTTGAAAAGCAGAATGTGTTGAGATGGCGTTTGCTTAAGCAATGTGGACTTTATGCTGTGTTTATGTCAAAGGCAAAGATAAAGCATTATCTGGTGGAAAAGCAGTATAAGCATGACGTGATCAGATTGAATGATATGCAGCAATTAAAGCTGAGTGGTGGAAGAGGATCAGAAATAGAGAAGTATCTAATCCAGTTACTCAAAGAGCAGAATCCACAAGTGCAACATAAATCACAAGAGCAGCAGAATCAAGCAGAGTATGTTGAAACTCAAGAGTAGAGTCAAGAGCAATCAAGTCAACAACCTCCAGAACAACAAAGTCAATCTGATGAGCAGTTTGATTTGTATTTAACAGTGACAGACGAAGAACCATTGAAAATTGATCCTATCTCAGTGAAAGCTCCAGAAATCATTCATTGGGATATTGTGGTGGATAAAGGAACATAATTCTACAGGATCAAGAGAATGGATGGCAAGTATGAGGTCTATTCAACATGGGATAAGATCATCAGAAGTTGTACCAGATATGATTTGGAAGACATGTACAGGGTTGGATTAAAATTGTATGGTGACTTGTTGAGAAGAGCAAGGATGAGCTTAACAAAGATGGCTCTGGAGTTTTTGTGTATGATGTTTGACCCTGATAAAGTTGAATATCTTATCAAAGACTTGCTTCACAGAGAAGGATTTAGCAGCATTGATCATTGGATGCTTGTTGAAAAATCTGGAGTATATGTCATAACTATTGACAACAGCTTTCATGAGTACTATCTGGTTGATAAGGTGTATGATCACTCAAGAGAAAAGTTGCAGGGGATGCTGAATGCTAAGTTGGTCTGCACTAAAGGTTCAGAGATGGCAAGAATTGTGATTAGAAGAACAATCAATCAATGTACAGGATTGGATCCTGATCTGGGAAGTTGAGCAGTAATTTTGAAAGCATCATGAAGACCTTATTCTAAAGAACTTAACTTCTTGATTTCAAAAGTTAAGTTAGGGGGAGATTGTTGGGTCTGAAATATGCTAAGTTTGGATAGTGCTGCTGAGACTTGAAGATTACTACTTCTGAAAAATTAGTACTGCTACTTGAAGAAATTACAACTGCTAGTAGTATTAGCACTGTTTGAAGGGTTAGTACTACTAGAAGAACAGTTAGTACTGCTTGAAGAGTTAATACTGCCAGTTGGAAATTACTGCTAGCATGTTAGTACTGCTGATGAAAAGAAGATACTGTTAGAAGAATTAATGTTGCTGATTTTGATAAGGATGGTTTCTTACTTGAAGCGAAAGACAAGGAGTTGAAGATAATTATGGAATGGATGTTGAAGATTAATGTTACTTTAATAATTATCTTGTAATCTATTTTGAAAATATATAGTCTAGAAGTCTTAGATTATTAAGCAGATACGTCTTTTGTTTTAGAGAGAATTAGCCTCAAGATTCTCAGTGATCCTTTCATTAGAGAAGTTTTGAACGTCTGTTGAGCCTGTTCAACAGATTGAGGCTTTGGTTGTAATCATCAAGTTAATTCAATACAACTTGTGATTTGATTTCATACACTGTTCCATTAATTTTCTTGTTAAAGTGTTATTCCGCAACTTATTTAACAAATTTTCTGAGTGTTTATTTAAATTCTTGTTTTGAATTTAGATCCTGACAAGCACCTCCGGGACTAACAAGTGGTATCAGAGAAGACTGTTTAATTTGATAAACAAGATCTTGCTTTATTCTCTTCCTTGCTATTCTAAAATGGCAGTTAACACAAACTACTATGATAATGGTTCACTTTCTAAACCTCCTCGATTTAGCAGAGATAACTTCTCTCTGAGGAAAAATCGAATGATGCTATTTCTTGAAGGTGCAGATCCCACTATACCTGAGTACGTAGCAAACGGACCCTATGAACCAGTCCAAATCATAGTTGTCGTTTCAGCTACTGCCACCACTCCATTTATTCTTGAACGCTATATTGCTAAGGAAATCAGACAATGGAGTGATGAGGACAAAAAAACGGTTGGTATTGATGCAAGGGAAAAGACCATTATCTCTATGGCTCTGCCTGATGATGTTTTCCATTCCATCATGCATCTTAAAACTTCTAAATAAATGTGGGAAACCATATGTGTTCAATATGAAGGCACCACTGAAAACCAAGAGACTCGAAAGATTAACTTGGTAAGACAGTATGAAAGTTTTATCGCTGGTAAGAGTGAATCTCCCTCTGATGTTCATCAGCGGTTTAACTGTTTAATCATTAATCTAAGAACCGTTGGTAGGACCTATTCTAATTCTGAGGTCCTAACAAAATTCTTAGAATGTCTTCCTGAATGCTGGGACAGTTACTCAATTTGTCTCAAGCTGACAAAAGACTTAAATTCTCTTTCTCTCAGCACCTTGTATGGAATATTGCTTAACTATGAGCAATCAAACCTGTTGAAGAAGAATCATATAAAAGATTCTAAAGACTCCAAAAGTACTCCTGTTGCTTTAGTCTCTTCAGAGATAATTCCATCTCAGCGATCTACTCTCACCATCAGTGAGTTAGATTCTGAATCTGAGGATCTATCAGACACTGATCTTTTAGAGTTTGATGAGTCCTTAGCACTCTTGACAAACTCTTTTAAGAGATTTGCAAGAAAGAGCAATTTTAGAAGAAATAAGCCTCTCTCTCTAAGTGACAATCCAAAATCAACCCCTATTGATAAGGCTACTGCTACTTGCTTTAACTGTGAAAAGATTGGACACTTTGCAAGTGAGTGCAGGTCGAAGAAAGTCTTCAAACCTTCTACCTCAAGAAGATCCAGCAATGACAAGTACCTAAAGCTGAAAGAAAAATATCAAAAGCTGAAAAGCTACAAGCGAAAAGGTAAAGGTCTCATTGCTGAAGAACACGACTTGGCTGAATCTCAAGAATCAAGTCCTGATGAAGAAGAATTCACTAATCTCTGCCTCATGGCTGAGATTAAAGGAGAAGTGGAAGAACCAATTGAAACTTCTATGAGCTATATATCATCTCAGGTATCTATCTCTACTAATCCCTCTCTACCTGAATCAGAGAGAAGTCGCGCAGTTGATGTGCTGACGATTGATCTTTACAATGCTCTAAACAGAAAATCTCTAGCTGAAAGCAAAAACAATGATTTAACTGAACAGCTGGAAAAATGCCATGAAAAGATCAAAGAACTGACTCTTTTAAAGGAAAGTTTGAAAGATCAAGTTGTTGTAAATAAAATCATCAGCATAGAACGCGAACAAGCCATCGCTGCTCTAAAAGCAGAAAAGGCTATTGTTGAATAATGGTGCAATTCTTCAACAAAGATCACTCAGATAATAAATGCTCAAACTCCTGGCGGTGATAAAACCGGTCTTGGTTTTTGGAAACCACAGGATGAGCCTAAAGAAGACTGTTCCATGCTTAAGTTTGGAACATTTGTCACTTCTATCTCTGACACTTCTTATAATCAATTTTATCCTTCTTCTTCTAATTCTATCCCTGAGGAAAAATCCAAAGGCTCTAAATCCGTGGATAAAGGAAAATCCATTCTTCGTCCTCAGAAGGCTTCCAAGAAAGCAAAGCTGAAAGTTCCCTCTAAACCTTCAGCGAATCAATCCTCTAGCTCTGTGATAGAAATCTTTGATCTCTGTCCTCCAAAGCTAAAGATTGATCTCAAGCCTAAGAGATCTGAAGAAATCAAAATCCCTCCCAGATCTCATGCTCAAAGCATTCTTGGACCTGGCCCCTCTCATCTAAAATTCTCAAAACCTCTCTCTTCTGGTCCTAAAACCACTTTCAAATATAGAAAATGCTATCACTGTGGATTTACTAACCATATTGCAAGCAAATGTCCAACTACGACTAAAGCTGATAAATCAGCCAAAGTGAAGATGAATGCCTCCAAGGCTGAGAAGGTCATCAAAGATGAAAAATTTACCAAGGTGAAGAATACCACTAAGGTTAAGAAATTAACCAAAGTGAAGATTACCACTGAAGCTGAATTTTCATCTATTGTGAAGGTTGCTGAACCTTCCATCTCCACTAACCCCAAAAGACCCATTGAAAAGTGGGTACCAAACAAAGCTTAATCTTCCTTATGTGTGCAGGGATCAAAGGGCATCTGGTATCTTGATAGTGGATGTTCTCGTCATATAAATGGAAAAAAAGACCTGCTCACTGAATACCCGAGGGTTTGGTGTCCTCAACAATGGGACAACTACCTTCAGAAGAGTCGCTTATGTAGATGGAATGAAGCACAATCTTCTGAGCATCAGTCAGCTATGTGATAAAGACTATGAAGTTCGCTTTTCCAAGAAAGCATGTTCAATGGTAAATGAGAAAGGAAAACTTTCTCTCAGTGGTTATCGAAGAGAAAATGTCTATGTAATAGATATGGACTCTACTATCACTGAAAATGTGTGTTTTCTCTCTAAAGCCTCGTCTGATGTCAACTGGCTATGGCACAAAAGGCTCTCTCATCTAAATTTCAAAACCCTGAATTCTCTCTCTTCTAAGGAACTGGTTTCTGGTTTTCCTCAGCACTAATATGTTAAAGAATCTCTTTGCTCTGCATGTGAAAAAGGAAAACAGACAAAAGCTAGTTTCAAGTCTAAACAAGTTTCCTCAGTGACAAGTCCTCTTCAGCTCTTACATATGGATCTGTTTGGTCTTGTCAACATCCAATCAATAGCTGGAAAGAAATATACGTTTGTCATTGTAGATGAATACTCTCGCTACACCTGGGTTATCTTTCTTCACTGCAAGGGTGATACTCCAGAAGAACTAATATCTTTTGTTAAAAAGATGGAAGTGTTGAATAATCTCAATGTTCGTTCAATAAGAAGTGATCATGGAACTGAATTCAAAAACAGTTCTTTGAACATTTTCTTTGAGAACAAGGGAATCTCTCATAACTTCTCTTCAGTGAGAACACCTCCGCAAAACGGAGTCGCTGAAAGAACAAACAGAACGATCATTGAAGCTGCAAGATCAATGCTCAGCAATTCTCACCTCCCTACTCAATTTTGGGCTGAAGTTGTAAACACTGCATGTTTTACTCAAAACAGATCGCTGATAGTAAAGCGATTTGGAAAGACAGCTTATGAACTTTTTCATGGAAGAAAGCCTTCTATCATCTTTCTTCATACCTTTGGTTGTCAGTGCTTTATCTTAAACAACAAAGATCAGCTTGGAAAGTACAACCCAAAAGCTAATGATGGAATATTTCCAGGATATTCCTCCATCTCCAAAGCCTACAGAGTTTTCAACAAAAGAAGTCAATCTGTGGAAGAAACAATTCATGTCACTTTTGATGAAACTCGCTCAGCGAACTCTAAACCAATCGCTAACAATGAAGAGTTAAATGCTTGGATGTTTTCTCACTACAAAGAAACAAAACCTTTCTTCTCAAACCAGAAGAAAACAAATCATCCTACTACTGATGATGATCCAAACATCATACATCCTAACGCTGAATCCAACTCATGGGTTTCAGCAGAGCCTCTAAACACACTTCTTCCATCAGACCCATCCTCATCTAAACCTCTCTCAGAAAACAATGGTATGTTTGACACTAAACAGCTAATCGCTGATGAACCTCAAGCTTCTTCATCTGTGAACATTCCCATTGTTGATCCAACCTCTGAAATGAGTGATCATGCTCCTGCTCAGCGATGGACCAGAGATCACCCTATAGATCAAATTCTTGGTGATCCCGATGCAGGTATTCAGACACGACGAAGTTCAGGTAATATCTGTCTCTTTGTTAACTTTATTTCTTTAATAGAGCCAAAGAAGGTTGATGATGCCCTCAGAGATCTAAACTGCGTCAGCGCTATGCAAGAAGAGCTGACTGAGTTCTCTTGCAACAAAGTTTGGAATCTCATTCCTAGACCATCTGACAAAACTGTTATAGGCACCAAATGGGTGTTTAGAAACAAGTTGGATGAACATGGAACTGTAACCCGCAACAAGGCTCGACTTGTTGCTCAGGGATACAGACAAGAGGAAGGCATAGACTATGATGAAACCTTTGCCCCTGTGGCTAGGCTCGAAGCAATTCGACTATTCTTAGCCTATGCGGTCAATAAAGACTTCATTGTGTATCAAATGGATGTAAAACCAGCGTTTCTAAATGGAAAGCTGAATGAAGAAGTCTATGTAGAACAACCTTCAGGGTTCTATGACCCTAAGTATCCAAATTATGTTTATAAATTGGATAAGGCTCTCTATAGTCTCAAACAAGCCCCTAGTGCTTGGTATGACACTCTCTCATCTTTTCTTATCTCTGAAAATTTTGAACGTGGCAAAATTGATAATACATTATTTTTCAGAAAGATGAAAGGACATATTATTCTTGTACAAATATATGTCGATGACATCTTATTTGGTTCTACTAACCCATCTCTGTGTACTCGCTTCACTGAAAAAATCAATAAAGAATAGAAAATGAGTATGATGGGTGAGCTGACATATTTTCTTGGCCTTCAGATCAAACAATCTGACATAGGTACATTTATCAGACAATGTAAGTATGTCAAAGATATGCTGAAGAAGTTTGATCTGACACAAACTTCAGCTATGAAGACTCCTATGGCACCTCCTCTGACACTTAACAAAGATCCATCTGGAAAACCTGTTAATCTCACTGCCTATAGAGGAATGATAGGCTCCCTGTTGTATCTTACAACGAGCCGACCTGACATCATGTACTCTACTTGTTTATGTGCACGCTATCAATCTGAACCCAAGGAATCCCATCTGATTGTTGTTAAGCGAATTTTCAGATATCTGGAAAGGACTCCTAACCTCGGTCTTTGGTATCCCAAAGACTCAGGGTTGGATCTAACTGGATATTCCGATAGTGATTTTGCAGGTTGTAAACTCGATAGAAAGAGCACCACTGGTGGATGTCAACTCCTAGGTGGAATGTTTTTAAGCTGGACGAGCAAAAAGCAAAATTCAGTGTCCACTTCCACAGCTGAAGCTGAATACATAGCCGCTGGAAGTTGTTGTGCTCAGGTCTTATGGATGAGAAATCAACTATTAGACTATGAACTTCAGCTATCAAAGATTCCAATCTATTGCGACCGCACTAGTGCTATCGCCATAGCAAATAATCCAGTACTACATTCAAAGACGAAACACATAGAGATCATATATCATTTTATCAGGGATCATGTGATGAATGGTGATATTGAACTTCACTTTATCCCCACTGACTATCAGCTAGCTGATTTGTTTACCAAACCTATTGATGAGACAAGGTTCAACTTTCTCATCAGTGAGCTTGGAATGCTGAATCTCGAAGAGTAAATCTTCAGCGTTCATACATTGTGTCAGTGACTATAAGTTCCCTTTTATCATTCAATCTCTGATTAAAACTCTGACTCTCAGGTATGTTTTCTTACTCCAAATCACTGAATCTTCAGTCAGTAAGATGTTTTAAAAATAAAACTTTGACCACTGAAGTTTTCTTCAAATGATTAAAAGCTTTTTGAAAAACAAAATATATCACTGATTTTTCTCTTCAGTGATCCTTCTAAAATAAAAATCAATCTCTGAATTTTTATCAGGGATTCTTTCAAAGGAAAACCTATCTCTAACTTTTCTTCAGAGATAATTTCAAAAATGACAAATGAAACGTTTTTCTCTCTCCTATGACGTCATTTGAACCGACAATCCACGACATGCTTTTTTCTGACACGTTTGTCCGTTGCACTTCTATCGAATCAACATCGTGGGACGTGTCCATGTCATGATGAACATTTGTTTTCCCGCCTTTCTCTCTCTCTCCTACTCTCACACGTATAAAAAGAATGTTTTTCCATTCTTATCATTTTACGCTTTCTGGAAATCCTTTTTGTGCAAGAAATTCTCTCTCAATCATTCTCTCTCAAGAAATTTCAAGCATTTGCATCATCCTCATTCAAGTTCAACAGGTTACTTTGATCTTATTCCTATTTCAATCTTGTTAATAAACTCCATTTATGTTCCATCATTATGGGTTTTCTATGAGATTTTTTATCCTATAAAATCATTTTTTTTATTTTATTCTTCCAAAATCTTTGGTTTTCTTATTGTTCTTCAAATTTTTCATTAAGAACATTGTTTTTAATCTTCAAATATGTTGGTTTTTCTCTGTTTCTTTCCTCAAAAAGAAACTGGTAAAACCTTCTTTATTTTTAGACTAAACTTTTCTTCTACTCTTCTATTTCCATATTCAGAAATGGCTCAATCCGCTCTTGTTACTTCCAAGAACATCAAGTTCGCCATCACTGACTCTGAAGTCCCCAAGAACAACCACCTTGGACAATTAGACTTCGATGGAATCAAATACCCACACCTGGTGGATGCTGCTAAATTCCTGAAGCAATCCTGCATTGCTTATGCCCTCACTGTTGATCCAAAACCCTCCAAAACTCTATTTCAACAATTTTGGTTCACGGCTGAAGAATCGACCATCACCAACAAGAAAGGTGACCAGGTTCCTGCCATTTCTTTCTGCACTGACCTAGGAAAAAGGAATGTTGACCGCTTTCAGCTTGAGGAAGGGTCTCAGGTTTCCTGACAAACCCAAGAGTGGGTTTGAAGCTCTGCCAACTGACGCTGAACTCATCCAGTTTCTGGATGATATGGAGTACTGCTGGGACAACAAGCCCCGCTCCACAATCCCTAACAATAAGCTGACTCTCATCAAGAAGGCGAACATGCCTTCTCAGCTGAACTTTATCTTTTCTCACTTCATTCAATGCATGAGTGGGAAGAGTGGTTCCCTTGATCAGGCCAGCAAGGTACAGCTCCAGATGGCCTACTCAGTGATTGTTGGCAAAAACTTTCACTTTGCCACCGCTATCTTTGACGATCCCAGGTCAAAGATAGAGAAGACGGAGAGGTATCCCAAGATCCCATATATACGGTTCATCTGTGCATATCTGAAGTTCCTCTACGCCAACTCTTACCCCACTACTCCTGATGGCTCCTTCGCCAAAGTGGGTCAGCGTTCACTGGAGGTCAAACCAATGAAAAACGAGGTAAGTATATCTACCGTACGCTCTCGCCTCTCTCTCCATTCTTCTACTTCAGTGGCCACGCAGAAGGTTCATTCTTCTGCTAGCCCTACCGCTACCACTGGTTCCAAACAACCATCAGCTAGTTCCTTTGGTCCTTCGAAGAAGGCCAAAGTGACTAAGGAGACAAGCGCCACTAGTTCAAGGCATGAGGAAGTTTCTCGACAAACTTCCATGGATGATTTTGTGGTCCTATCCTCCAAATCTGCAGCTGTGATCACCTCAACCGTGCCAGCGATCTCGGTCGCTGTCACAACAACAGTGACTCAACCTGAAATCTCAGTTCTTCAATCAACTGAGGTACCTTCTAAACCCCAAACTTCTTCTATCCCTGTTACTAGTCCTCCTATTTCATTGGTCTCTACCCTTCCATCTATTTCTACACAACTAAAGCTTGGACCCATAGGACCTGATCATCAAATGTTTGAAGAATCTATGCAATTCTACAAATTGTTTGATAACTCAGGTACTCCTATAATCCCAAACACTGCTCCCATCTCTCCATATAAGCATGTCTCTAAACAACTAACATTTCTTTCAGGTCCTAATATGGTCACTGTTGACGCTAATGTCAACAGTTTGGGGGTCAAGGTGGATTCTCTCACCACCGCCATCAACGGAATCACCAGTGCAGTCAATATCGCTGGTGACGAGCTGAAGACATTGACAACTGCCTGCTCCACAAAAGTTGAAGCCTCTCAAATCTCCACTCTTCAAGAAGAGATTGTCAAAGTAAGGGAGGATACTCAGCGACAGTTTGATGCTCTCTCCACAAAAGTGGATTCCTGCACAGCTCTTCTTCAGTAAGTCCTTGACAAGCTGAATGCACCAGCTCCGACTCATTCTCCTTCTTTCACATCGGACGACCGCACCTAACTGAACATAGCTGTTGAATTTATTCATCAGGCTACTTCAGATCTCCCTGTGATTGAAGGACGCCTGGATAGTCTGGAGGCTGAAGTCCGAAAGTTTTCCTCTACACAACCTTCCTCTATAACCAAAGATCTCTCCCTAGCTGATAATGACAAAGAAGGGGAAAAGGATGCTGAAGAAAATATAGAGGAGGAGGAAGCTGTTGTTGAGGTTCAACAAGATCCTCCCTCTCATGTTGAGGGGGAGAAGGTTACTGACAAAGACCCTCTTTCTTTCAAAGACTTAGTCGATGAAGAACAAGAGGAGGAAGATGAAGAAGAAGATCTTGATCTTCAAGACCAGGATGAAGAGCAACCACATCAAGATGATGATGATGATGATGAAGAAGATAAATCCTTATGGTGTTCTGCAACCATCACATCTTCAGTGATAACTTCGAAAGAAGTTGTCACAACAGGGGGGAGTCATGGAACATCCTCAGGAACCCCTTCCCAAAGAAAATCCAAGGGTACAGTTGCTGACGGAAACCTGAAGACAGTTTCACTATCTGAGGAGAATCCTTCTCAGGTATGCCTTTCACTTGTTCCCATATCCTTCTATAAATTCCCTAACCCTGTTCTCTTCTAGCCTTTATCTCTCTTCTTCCCAATATAAAACCTAACTTTGTTTCTTTCTATTTTCTGACCAGACAGTTCTCTCCCCTGCTTAAGGGTAAAGAACTACAAATAATCCCAGCTCCCATAGCTGATGAAGAAATAATCCCAATCTCTGTAAATGAGATTGATGAAGAAGATGAAGAAGAATAAGAGTCCCTGCAATATCCAGTAAGTCCCTCTAGACCATCTCACTGGTCAGAGGAAGAAATGAAGAGAAGATCATAGATGATCTCTCATCTAGAGAAACAACGACTGAAGGTCCCTACTCAATCAGCAGATCTAGAGTTCCTGACTGAAGTTGAAATCGAAGAATCTTCCAGGGCTGAGAAGCTGATAGCTGATTGTCAAAGAGATGCCTCTCTTCCTCTCAAGATTCAGTCCTCTCAAGTCAAAGACAAGAAGCTGAAAAACAAACCAGTGGAAGTCTAGGTTGCTCTATTGAAAGAGATTGAAGAGGAGCGCTCAAAAGAACTAGCGGTCAGCGATAACTCAGTTGATTGGTGCAAGCATAAAATCGACTATTGCTCTGACCCAATGGAGATCGTAGCAGTCGTTATCTCTGAGAGAAAGAAGAAGGATAAAGTTTCTGTCATTATGGAGATTACCAGATAGGATGGAAGCTGCAAGGCTATGTTCGTTTCAAAGCTGGAAAGCTTCGGCTACATGGAATGGCTTGAGTTCAAAGATGCGCTGAGGAAATCAAAGTCAATCTACGGAGGCTATGTTGAAAAACAAAATATATCACTGATTTTTCTCTTCAGTGATCCTTCTAAAATAAAAATCAATCTCTGAATTTTTATCAGGGATTCTTTCAAAGGAAAACCTATCTCTAACTTTTCTTCAGAGATAATTTCAAAAATGACAAATGAAACGTTTTTCTCTCTCCTATGACGTCATTTGAACCGACAATCCACGACATGCTTTTTTCTGACACGTTTGTCCGTTGCACTTCTATCGAATCAACATCGTGGGACGTGTCCATGTCATGATGAACATTTGTTTTCCCGCCTTTCTCTCTCTCTCCTACTCTCACACGTATAAAAAGAATGTTTTTCCATTCTTATCATTTTACGCTTTCTGGAAATCCTTTTTGTGCAAGAAATTCTCTCTCAATCATTCTCTCTCAAGAAATTTCAAGCATTTGCATCATCCTCATTCAAGTTCAACAGGTTACTTTGATCTTATTCCTATTTCAATCTTGTTAATAAACTCCATTTATGTTCCATCATTATGGGTTTTCTATGAGATTTTTTATCCTATAAAATCATTTTTTTTATTTTATTCTTCCAAAATCTTTGGTTTTCTTATTGTTCTTCAAATTTTTCATTAAGAACATTGTTTTTAATCTTCAAATATGTTGGTTTTTCTCTGTTTCTTTCCTCAAAAAGAAACTGGTAAAACCTTCTTTATTTTTAGACTAAACTTTTCTTCTACTCTTCTATTTCCATATTCAGAAATGGCTCAATCCGCTCTTGTTACTTCCAAGAACATCAAGTTCGCCATCACTGACTCTGAAGTCCCCAAGAACAACCACCTTGGACAATTAGACTTCGATGGAATCAAATACCCACACCTGGTGGATGCTGCTAAATTCCTGAAGCAATCCTGCATTGCTTATGCCCTCACTGTTGATCCAAAACCCTCCAAAACTCTATTTCAACAATTTTGGTTCACGGCTGAAGAATCGACCATCACCAACAAGAAAGGTGACCAGGTTCCTGCCATTTCTTTCTGCACTGACCTAGGAAAAAGGAATGTTGACCGCTTTCAGCTTGAGGAAGGGTCTCAGGTTTCCTGACAAACCCAAGAGTGGGTTTGAAGCTCTGCCAACTGACGCTGAACTCATCCAGTTTCTGGATGATATGGAGTACTGCTGGGACAACAAGCCCCGCTCCACAATCCCTAACAATAAGCTGACTCTCATCAAGAAGGCGAACATGCCTTCTCAGCTGAACTTTATCTTTTCTCACTTCATTCAATGCATGAGTGGGAAGAGTGGTTCCCTTGATCAGGCCAGCAAGGTACAGCTCCAGATGGCCTACTCAGTGATTGTTGGCAAAAACTTTCACTTTGCCACCGCTATCTTTGACGATCCCAGGTCAAAGATAGAGAAGACGGAGAGGAATCCCAAGATCCCATATATACGGTTCATCTGTGCATATCTGAAGTTCCTCTACGCCAACTCTTACCCCACTACTTCTGATGGCTCCTTCGCCAAAGTGGGTCAGCGTTCACTGGAGGTCAAACCAATGAAAAACGAGGTAAGTATATCTACCGTACGCTCTCGCCTCTCTCTCCATTCTTCTACTTCAGTGGCCACGCAGAAGGTTCATTCTTCTGCTAGCCCTACCGCTACCACTGGTTCCAAACGACCATCAGCTAGTTCCTTTGGTCCTTCGAAGAAGGCCAAAGTGACTAAGGAGACAAGCGCCACTAGTTCAAGGCATGAGGAAGTTTCTCGACAAACTTCCATGGATGATTTTGTGGTCCTATCCTCCAAATCTGCAGCTGTGATCACCTCAACCGTGCCAGCGATCTCGGTCGCTGTCACAACAACAGTGACTCAACCTGAAATCTCAGTTCTTCAATCAACTGAGGTAACTTCTAAACCCCAAACTTCTTCTATCCCTGTTACTAGTCCTCCTATTTCATTGGTCTCTACCCTTCCATCTATTTCTACACAACTAAAGCTTGGACCCATAGGACCTGATCATCAAATGTTTGAAGAATCTATGCAATTCTACAAATTGTTTGATAACTCAGGTACTCCTATAATCCCAAACACTGCTCCCATCTCTCCATATAAGCATGTCTCTAAACAACTAACATTTCTTTCAGGTCCTAATATGGTCACTGTTGACGCTAATGTCAACAGTTTGGGGGTCAAGGTGGATTCTCTCACCACCGCCATCAACGGAATCACCAGCGCAGTCAATATCGCTGGTGACGAGCTGAAGACATTGACAACTGCCTGCTCCACAAAAGTTGAAGCCTCTCAAATCTCCACTCTTCAAGAAGAGATTGTCAAAGTAAGGGAGGATACTCAGCGACAGTTTGATGCTCTCTCCACAAAAGTGGATTCCTGCACAGCTCTTCTTCAGCAAGTCCTTGACAAGCTGAATGCACCAGCTCCGACTCATTCTCCTTCTTTCACATCGGACGACCGCACCTAACTGAACATAGATGTTGAATTTATTCATCAGGCTACTTCAGATCTCCCTGTGATTGAAGGACGCCTGGATAGTCTGGAGGCTGAAGTCCGAAAGTTTTCCTCTGCACAACCTTCCTCTATAACCAAAGATCTCTCCCTAGCTGATAATGACAAAGAAGGGGAAAAGGATGCTGAAGAAAATATAGAGGAGGAGGAAGCTGTTGTTGAGGTTCAACAAGATCCTCCCTCTCATGTTGAGGGGGAGAAGGTTACTGACAAAGACCCTCTTTCTTTCAAAGACTTAGTCGATGAAGAACAAGAGGAGGAAGATGAAGAAGAAGATCTTGATCTTCAAGACCAGGATGAAGAGCAACCACATCAAGATGATGATGATGATGAAGAAGAAGATCAATCCTTATGGTGTTCTGCAACCATCACATCTTCAGTGATAACTTCGAAAGAAGTTGTCACAACAGGGGGGAGTCATGGAACATCCTCAGGAACCCCTTCCCAAAGAAAATCCAAGGGTACAGTTGCTGACGGAAACCTGAAGACAGTTTCACTATCTGAGGAGAATCCTTCTCAGGTATGCCTTTCACTTGTTCCCATATCCTTCTATAAATTCCCTAACCCTGTTCTCTTCTAGCCTTTATCTCTCTTCTTCCCAATATAAAACCTAACTTTGTTTCTTTCTATTTTCTGACCAGACAGTTCTCTCCCCTGCTTAAGGGTAAAGAACTACAAATAATCCCAGCTCCCATAGCTGATGAAGAAATAATCCCAATCTCTGTAAATGAGATTGATGAAGAAGATGAAGAAGAATAAGAGTCCCTGCAATATCCAGTAAGTCCCTCTAGACCATCTCACTGGTCAGAGGAAGAAATGAAGAGAAGATCATAGATGATCTCTCATCTAGAGAAACAACGACTGAAGGTCCCTACTCAATCAGCAGATCTAGAGTTCCTGACTGAAGTTGAAATCGAAGAATCTTCCAGGGCTGAGAAGCTGATAGCTGATTGTCAAAGAGATGCCTCTCTTCCTCTCAAGATTCAGTCCTCTCAAGTCAAAGACAAGAAGCTGAAAAACAAACCAGTGGAAGTCTAGGTTGCTCTATTGAAAGAGATTGAAGAGGAGCGCTCAAAAGAACTAGCGGTCAGCGATAACTCAGTTGATTGGTGCAAGCATAAAATCGACTATTGCTCTGACCCAATGGAGATCGTAGCAGTCGTTATCTCTGAGAGAAAGAAGAAGGATAAAGTTTCTGTCATTATGGAGATTACCAGATAGGATGGAAGCTGCAAGGCTATGTTCGTTTCAAAGCTGGAAAGCTTCGGCTACATGGAATGGCTTGAGTTCAAAGATGCGCTGAGGAAATCAAAGTCAATCTACGGAGGCTATGTTGAAGGGATAAATGATGCTCTCATCAACAGAGTCGCTGCAATCCTAAAGGTGCCATCTACTCTTCCTTCTAAGCCAAAGCAAATCAAAAGAAAGCATGTCTCCTCCTCGTCTGAAAATGTCGATGTGATAAGAAATGAAGCCTCCATCAAATTCTCAAGAGAAGCTCTGTTTGGTCCTCCTCCTGATCTTTCAGTTCTCGATCTATCTCTGCCCCCTGGTGGACCATATGTTGCAGGACAAGTTCTTAAAGAACATTTTGGAATCTTCTTCAGAGATGATGAGGAAGAGCTCAGATTCCAAACAGTATCTGAAATTCCTATCTGTCCCCTCAGTCATCTCAAGGATCTCTTGTGCTTATGGTGTGAATTATCTTATGTTGCTGAGCCAATCAAAGCAATCATTAGCCAAGAATCTTTAGAGCGAAGGCAAAAAGGAGAAGAAATACCTGAGTATATGATCAATCCTCCTAAATCTTCTTTAGAGAGCTGATAGATTAGTTTCCTATTTCTTGTAATCTATTAGTAAAACTTACAGTAGTTAGTTCCACACTTGTACTTGTAATTTTCATATCTTGTAATTCTATCTCTGAATTAATGAAAATTTCAGTGATGTACTTAACTCTATCAGTACTGTCAAAGATCCCTCAAAATAGTAATTGGGACATGTATGTTATGAGTCCTAATTATTCCTTTATTTTGAACTATAAAGTAATTTTCTTAAGTTACTTTGTCATTATCAAATAGGGGGAGATTGTTGATCCAAACTCTCTCAGTGATTTGATAACGACCCTCTTCTATACTTAGTAAAAATTACGTTTTAATATGTATTAATGTTTCACTATCAGCGATCAGACTGAGTCTGTTCAGTTATCGCTGATGACCTTTCTTGTAAACATTTCATATGTATTAGTGTTTCATTATCAGCGATCAGACTGAGTCTGCTCAGTTATCGCTGATAGTTTATGATGTAAACAGTTAATGTAATCCCTGAAGACAAGTCTCACGTCAACAGATGTTCATAGCTGAATCGAAGACGAAGCCACTAAACAAAGACAAGTCTACTAGTGACTTGATGCGGATATCAGTGAAGCAAAGACGACTCTACTTATACGCGAAGGAACATGAGGAAAACCTTCAGCGATAGCTGAACTTCTTTGTATCTCTGAAGGAAGAGATATTCAGCGATCAAACGATCACGTAGCTTATGCCTCAAGTCTCCTTTTGTCTTACCTTGCACAACATTACGATGTGTCAGAACGGACATACCT
Organism: Arctium minus; assembly: GCA_954870635.1. Taxonomy (NCBI): domain Eukaryota; kingdom Viridiplantae; phylum Streptophyta; class Magnoliopsida; order Asterales; family Asteraceae; genus Arctium; species Arctium minus. The sequence goes on along the minus strand of OX941080.1, from coordinate 75,597,732 downwards.
CTGCCACAATTCGTACAACAACTCTGTCAACTACACTGTTCATGATACGGCCAAAAGCATGTCTCCCAAAGTCTGACTCTCTCAGCCAATCAATGAAGTAAAGTGCCCTGCCATGCATTTAATGCATAGGGTATAAATAGAAAGATCACATCTCCATCTGAAAGTGTGCTCTATTCTTGAACCTTCATAAAAACCCTTGTTTTCTATATTCTCTAATCCCTCATTCTCTATATTCTTGTGCAACCATCTTAGTGTTTTCTTAAGTTTGTTTAGATTGAGTCTTACTTAATCTTATTCCGCAACAGACTTGTAAATTGTGTTTGATTTATCAATAAACAATTTATTAAACTTTAAATTTTGTGTTTGTATTCAACCCCCCCCCCCCCTTCTACAAACTTGTTAAGCACCTCCGGAACCAACAGAGTCGGGCCACGCCACCACTCGGGCACGCACTGTACGCACTTAAAAGGGGGAAACCGGCCTCCAAACTTCATTTCTCACCAAAACCCAAAATCTCTTCCCCTTTTCTCTCCCAAATCACCCCCCATCCTCCCAAACGAACCCTAACTCTTTTTTGGGGGGTTTTCTTCTAAAATTAATGATTCTTCTTCATCTAGCCTGTTAAGTCTAAATATTGTATCCAAGATTTAATAAGGAAAGTCAAAAATGTAAAAGTCAACATTGTCAAAGTCTTGTAAAAGTCAAAGTAAGTTTAGTTTCCTTAGTTGTTAAGTCTTGTATTAGTAAGGTGGTATAAATAGGTATGTTTTGTAATCTTGTGGAAAAGGAATGTAGTAAGCACGTCATTGTAAACATTCAGACTTGTGGTTATTGAAGATCTACTTTCTCTCTCTCTTCACTTTCTCTCTCTAGTTCTTGATTGTAATACATTTTATATGAGAATCGCTTGATAGATTGGGATTTTATCATTTACAATTGGTATCAGAGCTGAACCAAACATTTTCAGAATTGATTTGAACAAAGGATTGAATTGAAATCTGGTTTTTTTTTAGATCGAAAAATTGATTTTTTTCGATTTTTTTTTTCAAGAACTCGAGTTTTTGTACTGTTCATCCGAATTTTGTTGGAAAAGTTGTTTTTGATGCAAGAAAATGGAATCATTGGATTCGATTTGTGTTTTGGATTGATTCTTGTATTGATTACATCTAGTAATTCGAACAAATTCAATGTTAAATTTTGATTTTTGAAATTTTCTTGAAAAGTCGAGTTCGAACACTGTTCTTGATCGAATTTGTGGAAATTGTTGATTTCAATCTGAATTTGATAGTAAATTTGTGCTTAGTATTGTTTTTCGATGATGCTGATAAGTTTTTGAGAACCAATTTGCAGATTTGAATCAATTTGGATCAATTTGTGCAAGTCAGAGCCAAGTTTGCGCTAGATCTACGATTTGCGCGAGTTCATCAGATTTGCGCGAGTTTTTCAGGGCTTTAAGACAAAATTTAGTTTGCGTCTTCTTAGAGTCACGCAAATCTAAGTTTGTGTTTCAGTCTGGTTGCACAAAGTCTATCTTGCGCCAATCATATATCGCGCAAATCATCAATCTTTATTCGCGTAAAGTTCAGTGTGCATCACTTCAAGAAAATCGCAGTTTGCGTGTCAAGGGTTTCACGCAAAGATACATTTGCGCTACAAGGCTCTCACGCAAAGTTACATTTGCGTCTTCAATGGGTCACGCAAATCCTACTTTGCGCCACTGTTGTCTCGCGAAAAGCTTACTTTGCGCCATACATTGATCACAAGAAGATCGCTTTGCGCCATACACTGTTCGCGAGAATAGTACTTTGCGCCATTCTTTGCTCACGAGAAGTTTGGTTTGCGCTACATACAGTTCACGCAAATCTCAGTCTTGTGCCACCAACTGTTAGCGCATATCAAGTGTTGTTCAAATTTTAAATTTTGTGCAAGATTTCAATTTGATCTGATTTTTGATTTTCTGATTTACAGTTTGGGAACGATCTTTTATATCAAGCCGATTACTAATTTGTCACACCCCGCTAAAGCGGAAACACGGGGCATAACAGCTCGATACGCATAGCACAAGATTAAAGTTCATACCACCATACAATTTAATTATTTAAAACATTACATATAAAAAAAATATTTATCATCGTTTACAATTCCCAAAATCTTAAACATAACGAAATATATTCGTAAAGGTAAGCTTGATTCAAAACGTTATTCAAGTAGCTTAAACATCGTTGTCTACCTTCTTGACTTCCTGAAAAGCATGTATAAAACAAGGTCAACTACAAAGAGTTGGTGAGTTCACAGGTTTTAATTATGCATAAATCAAGTTATATGCGAGTTGTCATTATAAATCATGCGTAAAAACCAAGCTTCAAATCTTTGATTCATGAATACCACAATTTAATTTCTTTATGATAAGTGTATGCAAAGATAATATTACGTTGAGCCACTACTAATCCGTCCCTGACCAATTTCAACGCCCCCGTTGACTAACTCAGAGGTGGTCTATGCCACATGGATAGTCAACTTCTCTAGTATAGTGCACCCCTGCTCGTCAGCATAAGGTGGGCTTGTCACACCAAATAGCGCTATCCACTAATACTATAGGCCCAATTTTCTTTGGGTTAATAGTAGTGCTTACGAGGTCTTAATCTTTAGAAACTCAACACATCAAGAGCATACATATCATAGAGCTTATAATTCCAAACGCTTTTAACAAAGCCTTATAAATTGCCAATTCGCAATACTTTAAAACCATTCTCATGAATCTTTAAATACGCAATTTAAACATGCTTTCCACCCCAATAATCAATTAAAAGGATAAAAGTGGGGTTGTGAATACTCACCTTTTTGGAGAAAGTGCGAAGATTTTGAGATAGTGATCACCGAAGGTCGTTACTCCCTATATTTCCTATAACGAAAGATGCCACAAGGAAAATACGTCATTACTCGTCCCTAAGTCCAAATAATCCTTCCGAGTGATTTATGAAATGCCAATAAGTGTATATTTTAGTCCAAAATCATTCAATTAGTTGTTTTAGTCTTTTTACTAAATTATATACTATAATGTGATTTCAAGTACAAATATATAAATCTTTGAATAAATTATAAAGTTATAAAGTCCAAAAATCCCCTTTTTAACAAATCTGACCCTTGACTTAAGTTGTCAGAATTTTATGCCTACTTTTAATGATATTATAACCATTTTCCATATGTTATTATTTTACCAAATTTTTATAGTGTTTAATTTACTGCCTTGGTGAACTTTTGGCATAGGTAACACCCTTTTTGGAGTTGATTAGATAGGGCAATGATGTTCTTAAAGTTCATTGGTCACAGGGATCCATGCAGAGTACACCTTCTGCTTGTCTCGATCATTTGAAGGGTCAAAACTTACTATTTTCTGGTGATTCAAGTTGGGTTTTGTTCCTTACTCAAAGAAGAAACGTCCAGAAAATGATTCATCTTATTTGGACCAATAATGAGTGAGTTACATCCGTTTTAAGACAAGTGTCCCAATCTGACAGAAAGTTGCTTTTTGTACACTCAACTTGTTAATGATGGTTGAGTACTCAAATCTTTATATTTTCAAGTGAATCAAATTTTGTTTGGTTCCCAGCTCATTAAAGTTACTTCCAGAAAAAGAATCATTAATTTTTATGGTTTTGCATGATGGTTATGGTTGATTGATTGAAAGATTTTGTCCAGCCGGATTCTGATTGCACCATAAACTTTAGAGGTAAGGTTGAGGGGTCAAAACTTAATATTTTTGAGTGATTCTAGTGGGGTTTGATTGGTATTTCATTATATTAAATTCCAGAAGAAAATTCATAGCATTTGAGTCCATATGTTTCAAGTTATACCCGAAATACTAACATGAAATAAATCTAACAGAAACTAAAAATGAAATAACTTAATTTTATGAACTTTTTATCACTTTTTGGCCCATAAATTGGGGTTTCTTGATTGAAAACGTTTTTATCTTCCATTTTAACATAAGTTTTAGTAAAAATCATCCTTTAACTTTTTGAAACACATGTATGGACTCTAATATCTTTAGATTGTAAGAAAAAATGGACATGCATGTCATCCAAACTTCATTTTCTTGAGTTTTAGAGGTATGGATCATGGGTTATCACCATTGCTTGACATTTAACATGTCATTGGTGTATAACCTACCATTTAGGGACTTTACAAAGCCCTAAATTCCAGAAAACCTTCAAGAAGATGAAGAAAAAAATGAAGGAAAAATGATGAAAACTTGATTTTTATGAAGATTTAAAGGTAAGATTCATGAAATACAAGAGTAGAATGTTACCTTGATGATGAGGAGTTGTTTTGATCTTCAAAAATTATGATTTGGAAGGAGGTTTGGGGCTGGAGTTTAGAGAGAAATGAAGAGAGAAATGATGCTAGAGAGAGAGAGAGAAATGAGAGAATGTGATGGAGTGTTGGTGGTTTTGAAGAAGAAAAGAAAAACAAAAGTGGGGATATAGAGGGGCGGCCACATGGCCATTTCTTTCAAAAAAAAAAAAAATTTAAATTTAAGTTTTATATATATATAATGTAATTTTTATAAAAAGATAGGTTATGGGTAGGTAAATTCTCAATTATTTGCTTAAATTTTTGTTTTGATTGCTTAAAATTTAGAATTTATATTTGGTTAATTAAATTTTATATTTAACCCACTCATTATTATTACTATTAATAAAATAAAATGTTAATTTTATCGGATTGGCATTTTATAAGACAGTGTATCCCGTTACGCGCGGTAACCGGATATTCTAAGCGCATTGTCGGGAACCTTAGGAAACTAAAGCCCTTGCCTATAAAATTAGGTCGTAAAAGGGTGTTCCTATATATTTAATCGTGATTTACACAGCTCGGGGGCTAACCTGGAGGTTCTGGAAGGCAAATGTCACATAATTCAATATGGGATTTTTTACAGAGCTTGAAGAGAAGAATAGAAAACTTGAATTAGAGAAAGTAAATATGGGTTATGCTGTTGACTTTCATTCGAAAAAGTCAAAAGAGTATTTTGCTGAAATCATTATACTGAAAGAAGAAGTTTGTGCTTTAAAGTCAATAAATGAAGATCTTTAGAAAAGAACTTCTGGATTGTTTGATGAGAAGATAATGAGATTGGAATCTGAGAATGCTGAGCTTAGAAAGAATATATCTGATTTGGAACAACAGTTTGCTGAAAATAAAGTTGATTTTGATAATGAAAAGAAAAGTTTTTCAAAGAAGTTCTCAGATTTCTCTAAAAAGTGTTTTGAAGAAAAGAAGTCAGTTGATCTTAAATGCATAAAACTTTCTCAACAAATTTCCGACTTTGAGAAAGTACTTATTTTGGAAAGAGAGAAGTTTGCTAAAGAAAAGAAGGCCATTGAACAGAAGAATGTGGGATTTTTTAAGGAACTATCAGGCCAGAGAAACAATTCAGAGAAAGGATTTGAAGAAGAACGATCTATCTTTGAGACTGAAATCAAAAAGCTGACTTCCAAGTTATCTGAACTATCTGCTAATGCACTAAAAGAGCAGAAAACGAAGTCTGAGTTCTCAAAGAAGATTGACCTGCTTGTTCAAGAAAGAGACAACTTCGCTTCAAAGATCAAAGCGCTTGAAAAGACTGCTTCAAGTTCAAATCAGAAATCTGTCTCTTCACAAAGGTCAGTTAAATCTTTTGATCAGATTCGTCGAACTAACATTTTCTATGATAGATGTTTAGATGGTTCAGATACATCTCCAAGAAGTAGAAGTTACAAGTCAGAGAAACTGGTCTGGAAGAAGAAAGCAGTTAAAAATGAGATGTCAGATGAGCTGAAAGGAAAGACTTCATGTGTACATGTACATCAAGCAAAGAAGAACAAAAAGCATAAAGGTAACCCTGATCATATATACTCAAGAGATCAATTATTCAGATTTTCAGGTAATAAATATTATTGTTCTTATTGTTGTACACATGATCATATTCACAAGACGAGTGATCATTTCTGGTATGGCTCTTACTCTATAACCCCCACACAAACTACAACTAACATTTCTGGACCCAAATACCAGTGGGTACCAAAGAAGAAAACTGATTTTGTGTTGTAGGCACCTCAAGTCAAGGGGGAGTAAGAGAACCAAGGTTTTTGAACACCGTAGTTCAAAACCCGGACTTCAAAGTTGAAAGACTATGGCTTCTAAGTACATCAGCTTAGAACACGGACTTCAATGGAGTTTGACTTCTAAACACAACAGTTTAGGACTCGGACCTCAGCGATCAAAAGACCTTACTCCTATATTTCGCATCCGATAAGATATGACGGTCTACACTTCACAAGGGAGTTGTATTGATCTCTATCCTACACTTTTTCATTGCAATATACTTACGATATGACGGTCTACACTTCAAAAGGAAGTTGTATTGATCTCTATCTTGTGTTTTAACTGACATATTTTAGATGCCTAATTTAAGGGGGAGTAAAGGTGATGATTTCTGATTATTTCAGATCAGAACTCATACTATAAAATGTTTTACTGCTTTCTGGCATTTTATTTTTCAATAAATGATGTGAATAAAGTGGCTTCTGATCACATGACAGATCAGGACCCGTTTTTCAATGATCAAAGAAGGATATTCTGCTAATATCCAGGGGGAGCTTAAAAGATCAAAATCATTCTTTCATGATTTGAAAGGGAGCTTCAAGGTAAATATCTTTTGATCCTACATCTCTGATTGTTTGAAAGAAGAACAACTTTCAAGCATGAAAAACAGGTTCTTAAATGTTCAAACCACTTCTCTATTCTCAAAAGATTTCATGAATTCAGAAGTGAGCTTTTAAATGTTTTTCAAATTTTGAGCTTAATGTTTAACTGACCGTGTGTTTCCAAAGATCAATACTTGTGTATTGTCTTTTCCATATACTGTAAAGTATTCACACACATCAGTTCAGTATTTCATTTGATTTGTTATTACCATGTCTCATATCGAACATATTTTTTTTATGGTAATACCCTTGTTTGCTTTCAAAGTTGTTGAGCATCATTCATCTTTTTCATATTTGTGCTTTCATTGATAAATTTTTTATATTCGTTCATATAAACAAAATATCCAGTTCTTTGATACCCTAACCTTTTCATTTGATCTGCTTGATACATTGTCAGATTCTCAAAACAATTCTTTTGATTTCATTTCATTCATTCAATATCATTGTTTTGAGAAATCTTCAAAGTTCAATTGCTCAAATTTCATGAGCATACATTTTGACAATGATATCATACACTTTGTGCTTAACTGTTTAGTTAAATTGTTGAGCAACCATGTTTTTCAGGACTTACATGGGATTCGAGTGTGAGCTTAAACAGAACTTCCATGGATTCACGTCAACCAGTGTTTCCTACCCAGGAAGTTATCCTTGAGTGGTTGAGGGGTGAGGGGTCAAAATCAAAGAGCAGAAAAAGGAAATGAGAGTTTGGTTAGAAGTGAGCAAAATCTTAAAAATAAAGAGGGTGTGAGATCAGAGTTAAAACAATATCAGAACTCTGCACCAACCACTTTCTGAGTCGAGCAGCCACATCTACTGATTGGTTCACATTCTTTGGTGATCATCATTGAAAAAGGCAGTGAGCCCATGCCAATTCTTGCAATTACCCCACCAACCACTCGTTTCTTTCTTAACAAAGAAATGTTTCATTTTCTTTGGGGACGCAGCATATCTGCTATCTAGTCTTCACTCGGAAGATTTAGATATTGAAAAAGAAGGAAAGTTGCCCCACCTTCGCACCTCTTTCATGCACATTGAGTTTGTGTATTATCTGTTGATGTCTCAACAGTTTACAAAATTTGAGCCTTATGAAACACAATCATTGTGCCTAAATTCTTTCATACACAAGCACGAGCACACAGAAAATTTATTTTTCTGTCAAAACATTCGTAGATAAACCTTGTGTTTTTCAATGATTGAATGGAAGTCCAGGGGAGTCATCTTCAAACCAGCTCCTTAAATTATACATTCGTTGTACACAGTAACTTTGTGTTACTGACAGACATTTCTAACTGTTTCGTTTGTTGAATCAGGGTTACCACGTTTATTATATCTGAATTTGAAAAGATTCGGGTATATACAGTTCATGATTCTGTTACTCAGATCAAAGCACGACGACTGTCAAATTATGATAGAAAGGGGAGATTGTTATTCAAATACAAAGGGGGTGATCAAAGACTGTGTCGAAATTGAAGATGTTTTGATGATCATGATGCTCACAATCATCAAAAAGGGGGAGACATTTACAAAGATTCAATTTCAATGTCATGAAGAGATGTCAAAGTGAAAAGTCTGGTGAAGAAATTCTGAGAATTCAAAAGTCAATTCAAAATGCTTCCGCTATTTCAAAGTCAAAAGATTCTGAAGAAAGATTGTTCAAAGATAAATCAAGATTCTGAAGATAAATGTTTCGAGAAAGTTTGTTTTTTCTAAAGACTGTCAAGAGATCAAAGTGATGAAGATACACTTTTGAAAGATTTCTCAGAGATGAAAGAAGTTTCAAAAGTTTCAAATATTCTATTTCGTTTTCAAGACATGTTGACTTTCAAAGCTGCAAAGTGTAAAAGACTTTTCAAGATTCTTCAAAGGCTGAAAGAGTAAAGACTGTGAAAGCTTCAAAGTTCAAAGTTAAAGAGACAAAAGCTGAAGAATCAAGTGCTGAAGTTCAGTGTCAAATTTTTATTAAATCTTGAATACAAAGGGGGAGATTGTTAAGTCTAACTATTGTATCCAAGATTTAATAAGGAAAGTCAAAAATGTAAAATTCAACATTGTCAAAGTCTTGTAAAAGTCAAAGTATGTTTAGTTTCCTTAGTTGTTAAGTCTTGTATTAGTTAGGTGGTATAAATAGGTTTGTTTTGTAATCTTGTGAAAAAGGAATGTAGTAAGCACGTCATTGTAAACATTCAGACTTGTGGTTATTGAAGATCTACTTTCTCTCTCTCTTCACTTACTCTCTCTAGTTCTTGATTGTAATACATTTTATATGAGAATCGCTTGATAGATTGGGATTTTATCATTCACATAGCCAGATTTGTAAGTTAGAACCATAATCCCTCTATCTTCATCTTCCTCACCAAGTTTCTTAAAAAATCATCCAACCATTTTCACCATTTTGAAGATTCGAAGTTTGCGGTTTATTTTGGGGATCTATAAGAGTATTGTGGATGGATTGAACTATGGCAAAGGTAAACTTCTCTTTTCTTCATCTATGGAAATTAGGGTTTTGTTATAAGTTGAGATCTTCAGGTATAATGTTTGGGAAACAATTTTATATGGTTGAAAATGAATATTCATGGTCAGAAATTTATGGATCTAGGTTTTAGAAGTTGGCTTTGAGGATTCAAGTTTCTTCAAGGAAGCTCTAAGTGGGGTAGAATTTAGATTTAGCCTAAATCTAGCAAGGTGAGTTCAAGTTGATTTGTGAAAACGTTGTACATGCCAAAATGTCCATTTTAAAGTGTTTATGTGTTTTACATGAAATTGTCAACTGTTGAGTTATTTGGTAACTTTTGATTATTTGAAGTGTTTAGCTTTATAAACTTTGTAAAACACCCACATTTGGGATTTTTGGGCATTTTGATAAATAAGTCATGAATGAAGGTGTTTTAATGATTTATTCATAAATGAAGATTATGTGAGTCAAAATACACTTTTAGTGTTTGTTGGAAATATGCATCATACATGTAATGGGATGTTTTGAAAGTACGAATGTGTGAGTCCTTTGAATTTGCTAGTTCCCGACTTTGCAAACATTTTAGAAATTGTAAACTTTTTAGTTTTGGGGCCGAAGGCCAATTGTGATTTGAGAGAGAAAGATTTTTGGGAAAAGATGTATTTTGTTTTATGTAACCTTATTGGCTCACGTATTTTATCCAAACGGTCATTATGCCTTTTGGGGCTTGGTTTATACCCAAATGAGTCTTTGGAACATTTGTTCGGTTTTGGTAGCTCGTTAAGGATCCTTGGACGTATGGTGTACTTAGTTGCATCTTATTTGAGAGTTACATGTTTTGAATGCATTAGTTCATTCGTTTGAGTCACGTAACGTTTTAGACTGTAATGCATTGGATCCATAGGCATATGAGTCAATCAGTTGGTTTAGTTGGGGACTTTATCCCTGTTTTGGGACTAGAAATTATTTATGGCTAGCGGGAGCTCGAGGTATAGATCATGGGTGGTTGAACATGATAATCGTGTAACCTTTAGTGAAGGGCTCGAGGTATAGATCGTGGGTGGTTGAACTCAATTCTCGTTTATAATCCAGTCTGGTTATTCATCGTGGAATTTAGTGTCCGCGTTTGAAGTCTAGTGAGTGGTCCCCAAGTCATGTTTTTATGTAAGCTTGAGGTGGTGCTCTGCAGAGCCGTATACGGAGCTAAGTCCTGTGATGGTGCCTATTGTGACCCAAATACGGGGACTTGTGGCTTTTGTGGTGACACTCATCTAGAGGTCGAGTAGACACTAGGGTCATTTGTGTATCTTGCGGTGGTGCCCATGGTGAGCCAGATATTTGGATCCCTTACTCTATTTGAAGCTCGAGAACATCTAGAAGTGGCTTAACTTTGTATGCCCGCAACTTTCGATGGAATTCGGGTCTCCCCCGTCCCTGAAAGGTGTTGTTTTGGGTATTGAGTCTTATTATCCATGTTTTCGGTGACGTTTTGTTTATATGGGTTTTTACCCATGGTTATTGGGTTGAGTATTATTCCCCACCCGTGTTTTGGGTGTTTCGGGATATAAAGTTTTATCCGCGTTTCATAAATTGGGAGTCCGCTTTCTATTCTCATTTTGAGTGAGTTTTGGGTTGGATTTAATTTACGAAAGAACGTTTTATATTGTGATCTTAGTCCTTAAAACAGTTTGGTTTGGAAAACATTTATATTGGTGTATCCTTCGTCTAAAATGCATATTATTGGAAAACGAGTCATTTTCATATTTGAAGCATATCATTTTGAAAGAATATGATTTCAATTGCATTCATCCTTTTTAACGATATATTTATTAATGTTGAAAACTCTTGAACTCACTAGGCGTTAGCCTAACCTTTTTATTTCTCGACATGTGCAACATGCTTCGTTAGGAATAGTTCTAGTGACACTGTGAAGAGAGGAGTGTTAGTTGCATGCTCAGAGAGTGATTAGCTTGTTGAAGTCTTCTGCCTTTGTTTTGGGAAGAGCAACTTGTGTTTGGGGTTAAGTAACACCTGATTTCGGTTTAGTACTTGTATATTATTGGAGATTATATTTGTTGAGGTTAGTTATAGAATTTTAACTTGAGGAATATACCTAGTTTTGAATTGTATGAGGAAGTTTTGTTCCTTATGCTGATATTATACTGAAATTTTAATTAGTTGCTCTTACCAAATTTGAGGGTGTTACAAGTTGGTATCAGAGCTTAAGTTTGAGAGAATTAGGTGTTGATTTGGAATGCCTAGACTCAAGCTAGTGTTCTTTTAAGTGATTGAGAGAGAGAATTTTATCAATAGGCACTTTAAGAAAATATGTTTTGAGACTAATGGAGTTACTAGGAACAGGAATCACGTCGAGGGTAGCAAGGATGATCATGTACAGTACGTTCATAATTGCACCTGGCCAGTGTTATGGTGAACCTACGAGTTACATGTGTATACTGGAACTATTGGGATGTGACGACCGTTGGGGTAGTGAAGAATTTTCTAAGTGGGTAACCATTGGCAAAAGTTGATGACTTTAACATTCGTCGCGTGGGGTGACAGTAAGCATGAGAATCGTATTAAGTGAACCATTTTGAGTCAGGATGATTGGTTGGATTAGAACTATAGACTTGTGGAACCAACATTATTCGAAGAGAAGTTGTAAGGTGAACCTATGAAATCCTTGGTTATTGCCTTAAGATGTTTGAGCATCCGGATGACGATAGTGAGACTGGAAATTGAGGATCTTTGGTCTGGGAAATTGAGATGCGTAGTTTCGAGATGTTGAGTGCCGATCAAATTCATACACAAAATTTATTCTAAAATAAATTGCATCAATTGTTCCTCATGTTTCCGAAATCATCATGTGAAATTTTATTATGAAATTTTGGAAAGATGTTTAGCACACACAAGGTTTTAAACCATGATTTTAAATATGCATACAACTACTTGATTGCATGAGGTTGCAAACTTCGTTGAGACCTTCTTTATTCTTAGTGTTGTCCAACGCTATTTCGGATTTTGCAATGTGCGTATTTTGATGTTGTTTAGAGTCTTGGACAAGTAACTGTGGTTTATGACTTTAACATTGGATCTCCTCCACATATGTTAAGGTTTTGGACGAAGAGTTATCTTCTATTATTTTGATGTTTGAGTTTTATTGAGAATTTTAATCCATGCGATTTTGTGGATTTAATGGGGTCATTTTAATGGCGTCCGGTGATATTGTTTTCCTTGAGCTTTATGTGAGTTGTTTGTTACATATAGTATGCATGCATGTCTATTTGGAACCTCCGTCGTAGTGTTTTAACTAACGTTTTAGAACGATGAGAGCATATCATTATTTGGCTTTGAACTTGAAACCGACATAGATTATTTCATGTTTTTAACTAGAGCGCATACACATATCACTTTACTAGTTTTGTGACACAAACGGTCTCATGCAAGTTTTGTTGTGGGATCTCATTATGTGTCGTGTTGTGGCTAAAAGAGATAAAACTTTGAGAGTTTGATATCATGAAAATTTTGTTTTGGGTTTTGTAAGCATTTTATCTGTACGGCCTAAAGTTTGGAATCAAACTAAGTTATTCTTACGTTTGATCAAATCGTATGCATCTGTCATTTACAAAGTTTTGGGAATAAACTGATGTATGTGAGTCACGTTGGGAAATTTTATTACATGACATTATATGGTGTGAGTCCAAGATCAAGGAATCTTTAGAGAGAGAAAGTAGAGAGAGAGCAAGTAAGCGCAAAGTGTAACTCTATTCAAAATGTGCGTGAAGTTCTTACAAGGAAACAAGACCAAAGGGACTTAAATACCCTTGGTCAATACAACACAGTATTTGACAATAGACACAGTATTTGACCAAGCCTATAAATACAATGATTACTATAAAACCAGACTTAACAATATCCCCCTTAGTAATCATTGGCGCTTTGGTCTTCAAAAATCATCTTCTAAAACAGCACGGACCATAAAAGCGACTTTATGAAGCAAACTGACTTTTACAAGAAAAATTCTTCTCAGCATATTTCAGTTTGAATTGTCTTTGCTGCCTTTGACAAGTCTGGACCTGAAGCTTGTGCTCTAAACAACACACCTCTTTTGAAAGACCTTGAATGAACTGTGGTGGTCGGAGCAGGAGCAACAAAAGAATTAAAATGGCTGAGAGAATAGAATCTTTGAGCGAATCTTGATCAGCAGATAAACATTTGAGCTCTTTGTCTCTTAAACATCTCCTTTAACCTATCTTAATTCTCCCCCTCATGACCTTGATGATCTGAATCAACTTGGTCATGCAAATGTTGGAGACGGGACAGCTTAAGATTTGCAAAATAACGAAACAGAGAAAACAGGGAAGGTTTGCGCTATACGCTGGTTGCGCAAAGTGAGGTTTGCGTTACACGCAGGTTATGCAAAGCGAGGTTTGCGTTACATGCAGGTTGCGCAAAGCGAGGTTTGCGTTACATGCAGGTTGCGCAAAGTACGGTTTGCGTTACATGCATGTTGCGCAAAACGAGGTTTGTGTTACATGCAGGTTGCGCAAAGTAAGGTTTGTGCGACCAACTGATGGCGCAAAGCTGACTTAGAAAAATTTTACCTTTTTAAGCTCTTTGACTCCCCCTACACAAATGCACTAGATATGACAATTCAAGTTAGCATTCATATAAAGAAAATCAGATACTCCCCCTCAAAAACAGATATGATCATTTAAGAAAAAATTCTCCTTTTTCACTCCCCCTTGAATAATGCTCAAACCCATTTGAAATAATATGATAACACAATGAATGTAAACATCAATGTAGAAAGAAAAATATACTGAATATGTATTTTGAAACGACTAAATATATAAAAATTTAAACAGAAACAAATAAAATTCTACTTAGTAAAATATCACAATAAAATCCATCAGATGAAATCAAATGTATGTATTTGGATACAGAAACAAGTTTTATTGCATATCAAGTTAAGACATGTTCAGTTTCAAAAACTTTCATCAATCTATTCAGTGTGCTTGCATGTGAACTTCGATTAGCTTCAAGAAAATACAATTCTAAAAATATAATAGAGAACTTTGAATGTAATCACACTAAGCCATCAAAAATTCAGACTATCACAAATTTACAGGTTTATTACACCTCAGAAATATATAACCAAGTATCATGAGATGTGTGCTCGTTGGCATCTTTTATCATTGTGCACTATGGCATCTTTACATGAGTGTGCTCTTTGGCATCTTTTAAGCATGTGCACTTTTGGCATCTTTTTAATCAAAAAGTTTATTAAGTAAAGAACATGTCGTAAACGTAACTTTCTATCTGACCCTATTGCAGGATTTGGGTCAGCCACTCCGAGACCAGATGTCCTTAGGGGACTAGGTGTCAAGCACCCCTTGGAACTTACTTTCCCGGATCAGAAAGGCTACATCGACATATCCTAAACCCATTCATACCAGTAAAACATGACTTTCGATTTGGTTCTATTGAAGGATTTGGGTTCGATCACTCCCAGATCAAATGACCTTAGGGGACCAGATGACAAGCATCCCACATAACTTACTTTCCCAAACCAGAAAGGTCACGTGTACAAACTTTTAAACTTAGAGATTTCTGATTTATAAGAATTTAAGAATCATCTCAAACACAAGGTTTTACGTCTAAGTGTTTAGCCCGTATTTTCATTACGATCCAAAATTTCGATTTTTTAGGTTTTCTAAGCATTGTAAACTATAAATATTCCAAATCACACAACTTTAAAGCAATATCAAAAGTTACAAACATGTTGCTGACTTTTCGATTTTTTGAAATTTGAACATATAAGAACTTTAATATAAACAAAGCAACTTGAAAATTTATCCTATACACACATTTTATTCAAAAGAAAGAAAATTTGTAAAACTTTTACTTTATAGAAAAAAATTTGTAAAAGGTTTAAACTTTTAAAACAACATGCCGAGAGTTAAAAAAATAGAAATATTTGATCGACAAGTTTATATTTAGTTGAAACAAAATATAATTCAATAATATTATCATTCACACAATGTAAAAATGAAATTTGTGTCTAATTAGAAAAATTGGGTAGAACAAATTCAGGAGTTGAATTGAAAATGCTCAGATTCTTTTGAAACATTTGAGAAAACTGGAACAACATCATTATCAGATATAAATGCAGCGGAAATTAAGTATATGTACTCACAGTTTCTCATTAGTCAGAAGCTTAATGCATTGAATAACGAGTCCTAGACTGATCTGTCTAGAAGTCATATTCTTTGAAGCACGGGTTCTGAGCTGAATTACTCAGAAGCCATAGTCTTGATATTTAAGACCGGATTTTGAACTGCTGTGTTCAAAAGCCATAATATCTCTTACTTCCCCTTGACATGTGATGCTTGCAACTTTGAATCAGATTAAGATTTTGGTACCCACTTGTATTTGGGCCCGTGTTTGTTAGTTGCAATTCGTATGGAGAAATATTTATAATATTTGACATTAGAAGTACGAGAAATATAATCATAATGATAAGCACAAACATCAGAAGAATCAGAATAAGAGAAAGCATAATCATCAGAACTAGAATCTAAGGAAGAACATGAGACATGTTTTGAAATTCGAATCATTTGCTTTATAGAATATTTTGAGATTTTATTACATGTAGAAAATGAGTCACTTTTATAAAGTTTGTCTACACATTTATCCTCATCAAAAGTATGTTCATCAGATGTCCGCTTCGCTTTCCAGATCTGCTTCGATCGAGCTCTCAAAGTCCTATCTGTAAGAATTGAATCGGAAGAATTAGAACTGTCAGAAAGAACTTTATCTTGTTTCTTTGACTTCTTTGACTTCTTTGACCGACTTCTTTTACACTTAGGTTTATAATATTGATCATTGAGCGTAAAAGAATCATCAAGAATTTTAGACGAAATATTTAAATCAGAAGAAATAATTTTATCCAAGCAACCAATCTGATCAACTAAAAAATCTGAATTTACTTCGGAGTTTGAAGAATTTTGAGAAAAGATTTTAAAATTTGAAACTTCCTTTTTATTTTCCTTAAAATCAGAAGAAAGGCTAGAAATTGAGTCTGGTTTTTGAGAACATAAATTTTCTTCAAAACTAGACGTCATGAAAGAAAGAATAATATCAGATTCAATTTTCTTTAAAATATTTTGATCTTCTATTTTATCTTCAAGATCGATGATTGTGCTTTCTAATACTAATGGAGGGGTATATTTCTTAGAATCATAAATGATTGGAGAAATATTTTCCTTATCAGAATTAAAAGCATAAGGATCAATAAAATCATTAGATATTGAAGATTTGACAGGAGATATATCATTTAAAACTCTTATTCCTCTCCTTGATTTTTCAGGAAAATATTTTTCATTTTCGCTTGTATAAACAAAAGGAATTTCATTTTTCTTGTTATTCATCCTTTTCTCATTTTCGATTTCTAACATTTGCTTCTCATTCATCCAATCAATTTTAAACTGAGGAGCATAATGAGCAAGAGTCAGATAATCGTATTTATATAAAGTTGGGGATTTTTCAATCACATTGTTTAAACAATGAGGATTTTCAAAACCAAGTCCCCACCTTTGTTTTAAAGCTTCTTCACTCCTCGGTTTGTTCATAAAATTGTTTGTACAGATTGGTTTCTCCGATATAATTTTTCTTTTAATTTATTTATTTTATCTGAAAATTCATCTTTTAAAGTAGCCTTATTTGAATTTTCCAAATCATCCAATATCTTTTGAAAGATGTCTTTTGGATTTTCCAAAATAGATTTTTCATCTTTCAAATAAATTTTCAATTTGTCAATCAAATCTGACTTTTCAGCATTTAAATTCTTTTCAGATAATAACTTTATGCGAAGATCAGATAAAGCAGAAATAATAATATTCATCTGTGAGGCAATAAAGTTGTAATCAAAATCAGAATATACCTCATCTTCATCCGTATCAGAATCGTCTGACTGATCATCTCCAACCAAGCACATCTGAGCGATCTCTACGTTTGTAGCTTCATCGTCGGAATGATCCAGCCAGAATTCCTCTTCGGCTAGCAAAACTAATCCACTCTCTCTTTTCTCGGCCAGTTCCATTTTCTGTCTATAATATGCCAATTTTCTGACCTTCTTCACTCGACACTCCTTTGAAATGTGACCCGGCTTTCCACAGTTGTAGCATACAGCAGTCTTTGGCTCGGGCACTTTGACTCTTGAACCGAAAGTGAAGCGAGAAGTGTTAGAACCCGACTTTGGTTGGAACTTTTTCTGGTAATGCTGTGAGAGAAGGATCATCGCTTTCTGCAAAGCCTCACCATCATCATCAGTTGACCCGTTGTAAGCGTTATCAGACAACGCTTGTTCAGCCAGTTGGCTCGTGAGGAGTTCAACCGGGTCCACTGACTTCTTATTCTTTTTGTCCAGTTTGGCTTTCTTCTCTAGCACCAAACTCTCATCAGTCATCAGAATCTCATATAATTCTTGGATTTGCATAGTGGAGATTCTGACATCGTTCCTCAGTCTATGGCATGTTTTATTCCATTCTGGCTGCAATGTGTTGAGGAACTTCAGATTTGTCTCAAGCTCGGTCTTTTCAACTTTAATCTTCCTCAGATCATTGATAATGGCACAAAATCTGTCAAACACCGTTTTTAGTGGCTCCCCATCCTTGGCTTTGAATTCTTCAAAGTTATTCATGTAGCGCGTATGCCTGAGTTGAGTTGCAACCGAAGAACCAAGCATAATCTTCTCAAGCTGTTGCCACATCAGATTAGGATGAGTTTTGAAACAGTAAATCCTGTTGTATATAGAGTTTGGCAAGGCTAGCATCAGATTTGCTTTAATATCACGATCAGCTTGATATGCAGACAACTCATCATGTGAATACTCTTTAGTAGGCTTATATAATCCAGAAGCCAATTTGGGTTTTTCAAACGGTTCTTCAGATAGAATGATCAACATGTCATTACCATTCTTTTGACGTTCAATAAAGTTCAGGAACTGATCTTGCCACTGTGTAAATTCATTTTCATCAATTAGCACTGGTGGACGATTTTCTGTACCCAGAGACATCATAAGATCACTTTTGTAAAACTGAGCTTGATAGGCAAACTTGTCAGAATCCATAATTCAGAGAATCCAGAAAAATCCTAAGTCTGAGACTTGCGCAAAGTTGAGCTTTGCGTGAAAGGTAGTTAAGTCTGGAACACACGCAAATAGATGGTTTGCGTAAGCAAAGAGATCCGCAAATTGAACTTTGCGTAAGCTAAATGATACGCGAACAAACTTTGCGTATGTCGAGTAATGCGAGAACTGAACTTTTTGGGACAAGAAGGTTGCGCAAACTGAGCTTTGCGAAAGCCAAGAGATGCGCAAAATGAACTTTGCATAAGACAGTTGATACGCAAACAGAATTTCTCTCAAGCAGAAGGATACGCAAACGATACTTTGCGTAATAAGCTTGAAACACGAACTAGACTTCTTGAACTGATACGAAAAGCAGCTTTGCGAGAGCTGGATGATACGAAAACTGCTCTTTCGGAAAGCACTGAATACGCAAAATATGCTTTGCGTGAGTAGATCAATGCGCAAACCTGAAATACACTAACACAAGGATTAGAACTATATGAACTAGCGCAAAGTAATAAGAACTTGCGCAAACCTATATGAACTTGCGCAAATCTACAAGAACTTGCACAAACCGAAGAATACAAGAAAATTTTCGCAAGATCGATTGAAACAATGTAATTAAACCAAGAAATTCACACACTCATTATTGAAAACAACTTTTTAACACATTTTCAACAAGAAATTTGATTAAAAACCACACAATCTCAAATTCGATGAAGAAACAGTACCCAACACGAGTTTTTCCAGAAAATCACAAAATCACAAAATCGAAGATCAAATACTGAATTTCATGCAAAATTATGTGAAGAAATTAAGATCAACAACCAATAACGAATCTAATGAAACAAATAGCAAACAAATTCGATCACAAACACATCCGAAATTGATGAAAAATCAAGAAAACGAGATTTTCTTGAAAAATTCAAGAAAATCGATCAAATTTTTGATTAATTCAACAAATTCAGGAACGAAAAAATAATCTCTCAATCCTCTCAAGATTCGGATGGCTCTGATACCAATTGTGAGTCCAATATCAATGAATCTTTAAAGAGAGAAAGTAGAGAGAGCAAGTAAGCGCAAAGTGTAACTCTATTCAAAATGTGCGTGAAGTTCTTACAAGGAAACAAGACCAAAGGGACTTAAATACCCTTGGTCAATACAACATAGTATTTGACAATAGACACAGTATTTGACCAAGCCTATAAATACAATGATTACTCTAAAATTAGACTTAACATATGGTTAATGCGAAAATTTCTGGAATTTGATTTCATGAATTTCCCCTTCTGTAATTTTGTACAAACGCCTTGTTATACATTGTCTTAGTACGTAAAACTATTTCTCATTCATGGCGTAAATTTATGCATGTTAGGACCATAGTGGTCCATTCGAAAAACTTGTTGTGTATCCTTGTTCATCGTCATTATTAGCTTGAAAAATAATCAGATAGTTTTCGAAATGATTTTATATGTGTGACATTGGTGACCACCTTGTACACCTACCGAGTAAACGGTAGTGGATTTTATTCGTACGACTAATTGTTATAAAGCTTTTACATTTAGAAGTTTTATAAAAGTTCAAATTGGCATAGTAGTTTGAAAAACCTTGAACTCATTAGAGCTATAGATGTAAACCCTCTTGTGATAGAGGTCGTGATTAAGGATTAAAGGAGTCCTCGGAGATTGAGGTGTCGGAGGACATGCCTTATGTTTAGATTTGAATTTTGGACTTTAGTTTCATGATATGGTTCACGTAGAAGTATTGGAGGCGTTAGAGTTATGCTTTTTCCAAGTTAATTAAGTGATGATCTTTCCGCTTTGATAAACCTTCAGGTTAAAACCTTGTGTGGTTAGTTATACATGGTTGGTTTTGAATTTGTGGGTAAATGGTACGGCAGCATGCCATGTGCCCGTGGTGTACCATTTTAATGGGTATTCGTGAATAATGATGATGTTATGGTTGGCTAGTAAAGTTGTATGATTAGGGGTTTTATTTCCATGAATAGGTGTCAACTTTAATTCGAAACCTTGTTAGGTTTAAAATCATCAAAATCCCCGAATACAAGGAAATGGAAAATAGATACTTTGAGAGAAGCATTAAAAGTCATAAAACCCATTTCAACTCCTTCTAAACATATATATCAAAAATAAACCCTAAAACCCCAAAATTAGTTTTAGGTCAAGATTTATTGAATCAACACTGAAAATGTATTCCCAGATTACAAATCAAGCAATTCAAACCAATCTCAATCAGATTATATGTGACAGTGATCAAGAACTAGAGAGAGATTAGAATGTAGAGAGAGAAAGTATCCAAGTCTGTATTTCTCTAAACCAAATGTTACAATGTGAGCTCTTAGTTACATGATTAACAAAGCATACAAACTATTTATATGGACTATTAAACTCTCAAGTAACTTGAATAACTATCCACTCAAACTCTCAAGTACTTGAACAAACTCTCAAGTACTTCAACACCTCTAAAACTAATGTTGACTTTCTCACAATTTGACTTTCAAAGACTTCCTTTAACTATTCTATTACAAAGGCTTTTTTACAAGACTTTCCTAATTAAATCTTGTATACAATTAATGCACTAACATTCTCCCCCTTTGTATTCAAGATTTAAAAAAAAATTGACACTTGTCTTCAGCGCTTGATTCTTCAACTTTTATCTCTGACATCTTTAAAACTTTGAAGCTTTTAACAATATTCAGTCTTTGAAGAATCTTTGAAAAGTATTTTGCACTTTGCCTCTTTGAAAAACAACATGTCTTGAATGAAACTTTGAAACTCTTTGAAACTTCGAGGAATCTTTGAAAACTTGTATGTATCTCCATCATTGTGATCTCTTGACTGTCTTCGGAAAAACAAACTTTCACGAATTTTCTTCAGAATCTTTTAAAACTTTCATCTGGCTTTGACTATCAGAATTATCTTCACCATTTTCATCAGAAAGACTTTTGAAGCATTTCTCTCCAAGTCTTTGTTTGAAATTGATCTTTGTAAATGTCTCCCCCTTTTTGATGATTGTGAGCTTCATGATCATCAAAATATCTTCAAATTTCAACATTATCTTTGATCACCCCCTTTGTATTCAACTAGCAATCTCCTCCTTTATGATAATTTGACAGTTTCCATCCTTTGATCTGAGTATCTGAATCATGAACTCTATATATCCGAATCTTTTCAAATTCAGATATAATGAACTTGGTAACCCTGATTCAACAAATGAAACAGTTAGAAGTGTCTGTCAGTAACACGGAGTTACTGTGTACAACGAATGTAAAATTTAAGGAGTTGGTTTGATGATGACTCCCAGGACTTCCATTCAATCATTGAAAAACACAATGTAATTCTATAAATGTTCTGACAGAAAAACAAATTTTCTGTGTGCTCGTGCTTGTGTATGAAAGAATTTAGCACAATGATTGTGTTTCATTAGGTTCAAAATGTATAAACTGTTGAGACAGCAACAAGTATTACACGGACTCAATGTGCATGAAAGAGGTGCGAAGGTGGGGCAACGTTCCTTCTTTTTCAATATCTAAATCTTCCGAGTGAAGACTAGATAGCAGATATGCTGCGTCCCCAAAGAAAATGAAACATTTCTTTGCTAAGAAAGAAACGAGTGGCTGGTGGGGTTAATGCAAGAGTTGGCATGGGCTCACTGCCTTTTTCAATGATGGTCACCAAAGAATGTGAACCAATCAGATTTTGTGGCTGCCCGGCTCAGAAAGTGGTTGGTGCAGAGTTTTGATATTCTTTTAACTCTGTTCTCACACCCTCTTTCTTTTTATCATTATGCTCACTTCTAACCAAACTCTCATTTCCATTTTACCGCTCCACACAATGAGAAAAACTCAATCGGATGAGTTATCTCCCCCACTCTTTGATTTTATGACCCCTCACCCCTCAATCACTTTAGGATAACTTCCTGGGTAAGAAACACTGGATAACGTGAATCCATGGAAGTTCTGTTTAAGCTCACACATGAATCCCATGTAAGTCCTAGAAAGAATAGTGGCTCAACAGTTTAGCTTGAACAGTTAAGCTCATAATGATAATATTGTCAGAATGTATGCTCATTTAAAATTAAGAATGAAATTTGAGAATTTGAACAATGAAGATCTCTCAAAACAAGAATATTGAATGAATGAAATGAAATCAAGAGAATTATTTTGAGAATCTGACAATGTATCAATCAGATCAAATGAAATGGTTAGGGTATCAAAGAACTTGATATTTTGTTTATATGAACAAATATAAACAATTTAGCAATGAACGCTCAAGTTGAAATGATGATTGTTGCTCAACAACAGTGATTTACAAACGGGGGTATTACCATCAAAATATAGGTTCGTTTAGAGACATGGTAATAACAAATTAAAATGAAGAACTGAACCGATGTGTGTGAATACTTTACAGTATATAGGAAAGATAATACACGAGTATTGATCTTTAGAAACACACGGTCAGTTAAACATTAAAGCTCAATAATGAAAAACATTTAAAAAAATCACACTTCTTAATTCATGAAATCTTTTGAGAACCAGAAGTGGTTTGAACATTTCAAAAAACGTTTTTCATGTTCGAAAGTTGTTCTTCTTTCAAACAATCAGAGATCTAGATTAGAAGATATTTACCTTTAAGCTCCCTCTCAAATCATTATAGAATGATTTAGGTCTATTAAGCTCCCCCTGGATATTTGCACAATATCCATATCTTTAAACATTAAAGAACGGGTCCTGATCTGTCATATGATTAGAAGCCATAGTCTTTACACTTAAATCTGAGTTTTGAACTGTTTTGTTCAAAAGCCATTGTCTTTGACATTGAAGTCCGAGTTCTAAGTTGTAGTACTTAGAAGTCAAACATCTTGCCCCCCCTATACCTGTGGTACCTGCGAAACAGATTTAACAGGCTTTGGTACCCACTGGTATTTGGGTCCTGGTATGTTAGATTTTAGAAATCCACCTCTCATTAGATTTATATCTTTTAAAATCAGAAATCTGAGAAGTAATTCTGTAAGATTCGTAGTAGTTATGAGCAGATTCTTGTTGGACGAAATCATTCTCTCCATAGTAAGAACAACAGATTTTCCTTTGAGCAATTCTGATCAAATGATTAGTCGAGTAATATATATCAGAATTACCAAAAGATTTGCCTTTATGCGTACTGTTCTTTTTGGCTTTGGTTGTGGATTTGAATGATCTGTCATTCTTCTTCTCTTCATCAGGAGTCTTCACTCGCCAGACCATCTGATTTTTCTTCGATTGCTTTCCAAGAGATTTAACATAGAAGATCCCTGGTCCATCAACAGATTTGTCATAAAATAGATTTGATGGTCGAATCTGACTTGATTTGACAATTTTAGGTTTGACACTGTTCTTTTTGAAAACATTTTGATCATGAATAGAACTTGAAGTTGTTTTGAAAGAACAGATTGATTCTGTTGAATTATCAACAGGTGATTGATCAATCACATCAGCTGTAATCTTTTCTGACAAATCAACGTTTGCAGCTTCTAAGTCATTTATCTTTTTAGTCAAAATGTTTCT
This sequence comes from Arctium minus, assembly GCA_954870635.1. Lineage (NCBI taxonomy): Eukaryota > Viridiplantae > Streptophyta > Magnoliopsida > Asterales > Asteraceae > Arctium > Arctium minus. Next base: position 75,573,838 of record OX941080.1, on the reverse strand, counting down.
TTCATCTGAAAGTGTGTCAAACTTTTGTTTCAAATCAGATTTGGCCTTCTGTTCTTTTTGATAATCTGATGACAGAGCAGTTAATTTGGATGTGAGCTTAGATATTTCAGATTCAAAATGTAAACGTTCTTGCTCAAAATCCTTTTCCAAGTTCTTGGTTTTCTCTGAAATATCCTTGAAAATCCCAGTATTTCTCTTTTCTGCGTTTTTCTTTTCAAGATCATAAGACCTCTTGTTTTCTTTAAAGCATTTTCTTTCTTTCTCAAGTAGGTCTTGTAATGTAGAAATCTGTGTGGGATGTTCAGTTATTTTGGCTTCAGGAACTTGTCTTTCTTTTGCAAAAGTATCCCGTTCAGTTATTAAAATCTTTTCAAATTCGGATACTTGCTTAGAAAGTTTGAAACATATGCTCCAAATCCTTTTTCTCTTGGAGTGTTTTCTTTGAAAAGTCAGTTATCTTTTGAGTTGAAGATGTCTCCAGTTTTGATTTTTCTTTCTCTGCTTGGATGCTTTTTGACAGTTCAACATTCTGTATTTCCAAGGCAGATATCTTATCTTCAAAAGCCTTAAACTTGTGTTGAAGATCAACCGATTCAGCTTGTAGTTCTGAAGATTTTTGTTCAGTTGTCTTCAGTTGGCTTTGGAGATTTTCAATCTTTCTCTCTTTCAATTTTAATTCCTTTTTACAGTTGACAATTGTTTTTTTCTTTTAGAACAATGATTTTTTCTTTCTCTTTTATCTCTTTCTCTTTTTCTCTTATGTCTGTCTCTCTTTCTCTCTTATGTCTTTCTCTTTTATGTCTTTCTCTCTTATCTCGTTCTCTTTTGCACTGATGATACCTGCACAATCGGATTTAGATGATCAATACATTTTGTACAAACAGGAGTTTTATCAGAATTTGACAATTTAAATTTCAACTCCTGAATTTGCTTAATAAGCTCTGAATTTTGATCTTTCAGTCTATCTTGTTCAGCTTCTTTTCTTGGTATCTCAGGCACAAATCTTTGAAGAATTAGAGACTTATCATTTCCATCCACTATGATATGTGAAGTTAAAATGATAGGCTCCAAATCGTTGTTGTTTATCTGCTTTCTCCACTGAGAATGTTTATCTATACAAGACATTTTTAAGGAGAAATTAGTAGCTTGATATTAAAGATCGTTCCCAAAAAATTCAGAATATTTGACTGAAAGTCAAACTTAGATCAGCACAAAAAAATCTCTGAAAAATTTTCTGTCTCTGGTTCTCTTAAACCACTTGAAACTTGCACTTGAAAAATTCCCAAGACTAGTACTCACAGACGGATTAATCACAAATGCACAGATGCTTGTCTGTGTATTTCTATAAAACTTGCAAACCAAATGATCAGCAGACAGTTGGGGTTCACAGTTTACTTGTTTCATTTATGTCCTTTTCAAGTATTAGTATCTCCTACCCCTGCCTTCTCGCCCCCTCTATTCATCCCCTATTAGTGAAACTTGGAACATTTTGCACATCTCCCCTTATTTCTCACTACAACAAAATCAGTTTTATAGGATATCATATTATGTTCAAGTGCATAATAGGATTTAAGTGTCCTAACATCCTATTGTAACATCGTTATATAAAAACACAATTGTTTGGTCCTATAAAGTTTACTCCTGCAAAGCAATCTATTAGGACATCTAGACATCTTTGACATCCTATAAATCAGATTTTCTATAAATCAGATTTTTTTCACTGCTTTCAATAACTTCTTACTGCTTCTACCCAATGTGAATTAATAGATACTTTCTACTAGTCAGCCGATTGGTTATTTTTCGGGTAGTGGTATAATTTTTCGACCGTGATAGCTTGAGGTTATCTTTGATGGGGTGTTGAACAAGTTTGTGAAATTAATATTACTAGTGTTTGATATCGCGCGTTGCGCAATGATCAAAATAAATGTTAACAAAAATGTAAAAAATCATTTTCATTGACTATATATATAGTGTTGGGTACTCTGTGAAGGTAAAACTTCACATGTTTTTTCTATGAAGGTTCGAAGTTTTTTTTCTAACTTCTCAATGTTTTGCTATGAAGTTCCAGTGTTATTTTGTGGTTTTAACGGTCTCACGAAAACATCATGGTCTCCCATTATCCCAAGTCTATATAATTTTGTACATAAGAGAGGTTTTAAAGAGATAATGTACCATATTTTAATACGTAGAATCTCTTATCATTTTTCTGAAATTTTTGACTTTTTAAAATGTTGAATATGTTAAAAGACTTCTCTATGTTCATATGTAACTTAAATTTTCAGTAAAAGTGAGGGACATTTTAGTAATTTGACATATCTATTGCAATTTATGTTATTAACCATTTCTAAATACATAATAGGTGCAAGTCCATGTACAATACTTTATTTTAAATAAATTTTGGTTTTGAGCCTATTCAATTAATAGAGTTATGAAATATGTTGGATGTGTGATGAAAATTATTAATAACAAATATAGTTTAAATATTTTTATATAACATTTATTGACGTGGTTTAAAATAAATTGATACAAAAAATAACATAAAAATAAAAAATAAGTCAAAATGCTCCAACATAGTGAAAGATTTAGAATAAACAAAACTCTAACACCACAATAACTAAAAATAAAATTATAAATATATAAACTTATAATAAATAGAAACAATAAATAAACAAAATATATCAGTTATTAATTACTTAATAAAACTATATTATCAAATATTTATGTTATTATTATTATTATTCAAATATGTAGTTTAAATAACCTTCATATTTAAAAACCAAATATTATAATATTTTTAAAAATTATAATCGTCTTTTAAAAAAATACAATAATACATGATTAAATGTAATATAAAAAGTGTTTATATTTATCATAAATATTATCTTCTTATATAAAAAAAGATATAGAAGTATTTAAAATCTAATTCAAAAAAAATATCAAGGGTCCAACTCCTTTTTCATTTAGTCGTAGAGTTATTTTCTTCCAAAATTTTTTCTTTTTAAATAGTAATTTTTTGATTTTATTTTTTTTTTTGCAATCTAGGTCAAAATTTGGATCGAGGCAAATGTCACTTAACACGATTACATAGCATTGTCAAACACCTTCAGTTTTTTAATTACTTTTCTTGTGTGGAGGAGATGTACCAGTTTCATTTTCTAAATTGATAATCTTCGGTAACATTGTTGACAATGGTATAAATCTCATTAAATCGTAGCAAAGTTTCATTGTTGGAACTCTTAAATTGTATGAAGCAAAAAAGTAAATTCGTAAATGAAAATTGGTCTAGTTTTAAATATGATTCAATCATTGAAGGTCAAGAAAATAAACTTTGGATAGTATTAGTAGATTTACATTCACATAAAACTTTAATTTCTCAAATGTAACACTAAAAATCTATTAGTATATACATCAAACAATAAGTTAATATAAAAATATAGATTTACAACCCGTTTGCGAGTAACAATGTTATATTTGAATAAACAATATACAATTTTAGTATTGTATGTTATGTTCGAAAGAAAAAAATATAGAAATAAGAATAAAGATAATAATTACCTCATGAAATTCTAAAATAGACAAAAGTAAGAATAGAATGAAATTGAAGGAGTGGTTGAATCAAAGACTTACATTTTGTAAAGTATATGTGTAACATGGTGATGCGACTTTGATGCTCTTTCGGATATTTGGCGATCTTTAGAACTTGTTTCTACTTGTGTCACTTACTACAAAAAAAACACAAAATAAACATCATATGAAATCAACACAATGGCAAACAAAAGTCCACGGACTAGATCAATCTTTTAGTAAGAGAAAATGTGTTAAAAGGAAATAATGGGAGGTAGGTTGTTGTATGACAAAGAAGTGGACAAAAAACCATGTGTGTTTAAATAAGAGGAAATGGATGGTTAATTAAAATAAATGTATGAAAATGAATGGTTAATAACATAAAAAAGTGAAAATAAATTATTAATTAACATAAATTGCAATAAAAAAATGATTAATATAAAAAGATGGATGGTTTGATACTAAAAGCTAATCAAAGTGGTACCAAAATTACCAAAGTAGCCTCCTCGAAATATAAAATGCATTTTTCATAGAGGGGCATTGAAATCTTTAATGTATTTAATATTTTAAAAATTCAAAAAAACTACAAAATTTCTATCTAATAATCCTAAATGAATGCATATAGGAAGTTGGATAGTTTGAAGGTTAAAGTTAATTAAATAGGAAGTAAAATTACCAAATGATCCTTCTTATAATGATGTACACAATTTTCATTTAAGGGTAGAAAGGTTTTTAATTTATTGGTATTTTAAAAAAAAATTCAAAACAATGAGAAAATTCATTTAGGTGAATACTACTCTAACATTGTGCCACATCATCATTTTTGGGGTTCACAGTTTACTTGTTTCATTTATGTCCTTTTCAAGTATTAGTATCTCCTACCCCTGCCTTCTCGCCCCCTTTATTCATCCCCTATTAGTGAAACTTGGAACATTTTGCACATCTCCCCTTATTTCTCACTACAACAAAATCAGTTTTATAGGATATCATATTATGTTCAAGTGCATAATTGGATTTAAGTGTCCTAACATCCTATTGTAACATCGTTATATAAAAAACACAATTGTTTGGTCCTATAAAGTTTACTCCTGCAAAGCAATCTATTAGGACATCTAGGCTTCTTTGACATCCTATAAATCAGATTTTCTATAAATCAGATTTTTTTTCACTGCTTTCAATAACTTCTTACTGCTTCTACCCAATGTGAATTAATAGATACTTTCTACTAGTCAGCCGATTGGTTATTTTTCGGGTAGTGGTATAATTTTTCGACCGTGATAGCTTGAGGTTATCTTTGATAGGGTGTTGAACAAGTTTGTGAAATTAATATTACTAGTGTTTGATATCGCGCGTTGCGCGATGATCAAAATAAATGTTAACAAAAATGTAAAAATCATTTTCATTGACTATATATATAGTGTTAGGTACTCTGTGAAGGTAAAACTTCACATGGTTTTTCTACGAAGGTTCGAAGGTTTTTTTCTAACTTCTCAATGTTTTGCTATGAAGTTCCAGTGTTATTTTGTGGTTTTAACGGTCTCACGAAAACATCATGGTCTCCCATTATCCCAAGTCCATATAATTTTGTACATAAGAGAGGTTTTAAAGAGATAATGTACCATATTTTAATACGTAGAATATTATCATTTTTCTGAAATTTTTGACTTTTTAAAATGTTGAATATGTTAAAAGACTTCTCTATGTTCATATGTAACTTAAATTTTCAGTAAAAGTGAGGGACTTTTTAGTAATTTGACATATCTATTGCAATTTATGTTATTAACCATTTCTAAATACATAATAGGTGCAAGTCCATGTACAATACTTTATTTTAAATAAATTTTGGTTTTGAGCCTATTCAACTAATAGAGTTATGAAATATGTTGGATGTGTGATGAAAATTATTAATAACAAATATAGTTTAAATATTTTTATATAACATTTATTGACGTGGTTTAAAATAAATTGATACAAAAAATAACATAAAAATAAAAAATAAGTCAAAATGCTCCAACATAGTGAAAGATTTAGAATAAACAAAACTCTAACACCACAATAACTAAAAATAAAATTATAAATATATAAACTTATAATAAATAGAAACAATAAATAAACAAAATATATCAGTTATTAATTACTTAATAAAACTATATTATCAAATATTTATGTTATTATTATTATTATTCAAATATGTAGTTTAAATAACCTTCATATTTAAAAACCAAATATTATAATATTTTTAAAAATTATAATCGTCTTTTAAAAAAATACAATAATACATGATTAAATGTAATATAAAAAGTGTTTATATTTATCATACATATTATCTTCTTATATAAAAAAAAGATATAGAAGTATTTAAAATCTAATTCAAAAAAAATATCAAGGGTCCAACTCCTTTTTCATTTAGTCGTAGAGTTATTTTCTTCCAAAAATTTTTCTTTTTAAATAGTAATTTTTTGATTTTTTTTTTTGCAATCTAGGTCAAAATTTGGATCGAGGCAAATGTCACTTAACACGATTACATAGCATTGTCAAACACCTTCAGTTTTTTAATTACTTTTCTTGTGTGGAGGAGATGTACCAGTTTCATTTTCTAAATTGATAATCTTCGGTAACATTGTTGACAATGGTATAAATCTCATTAAATTGTAGCAAAGTTTCATTGTTGGAACTCTTAAATTGTATGAAGCAAAAAAGTAAATTCGTAAATGAAAATTGGTCTAGTTTTAAATATGATTCAATCATTGAAGGTCAAGAAAATAAACTTTGGATAGTATTAGTAGATTTACATTCACATAAAACTTTAATTTCTCAAATGTAACACTAAAAATCTATTAGTATATACATCAAACAATAAGTTAATATAAAAATATAGATTTACAACCCGTTTGCGAGTAACAATGTTATATTTGAATAAACAATATACAATTTTAGTATTGTATGTTATGTTCGAAAGAAAAAAATATAGAAATAAGAATAAAGATAATAATTACCTCATGAAATTCTAAAATAGACAAAAGTAAGAATAGAATGAAATTGAAGGAGTGGTTGAATCAAAGACTTACATTTTGTAACGTATATGTGTAACATGGTGATGCGACTTTGATGCTCTTTCGGATATTTGGCGATCTTTAGAACTTGTTTCTACTTGTGTCACTTACTACAAAAAAAACACAAAATAAACATCATATGAAATCAACACAATGGCAAACAAAAGTCCACGGACTAGATCAATCTTTTAGTAAGAGAAAATGTGTTAAAAGGAAATAATGGGAGGTAGGTTGTTGTATGACAAAGAAGTGGAAAAAAAACCATGTGTGTTTAAATAAGAGGAAATGGATGGTTAATTAAAATAAATGTAAGAAAATGAATGGTTAATAACATAAAAAAGTGAAAATAAATTATTAATTAACATAAATTGCAATAAAAAAATGATTAATATAAGAAGATGGATGGTTTGATAATAAAAGCTAATCAAAGTGGTACACCAAATTAGCCTCCTTGAAATATAAAATGCATTTTTCATAGAGGGGCATTGAAATCTTTAATGTATTTAATATATTTAATATTTTAAAAATTCAAAAAAACTACAAAATTTCTATCTAAGAATCCTAAATGAATGCATATAGGAAGTTGGATAGTTTGAAGGTTAAAGTTAATTAAATAGGAAGTAAAATTACCAAATGATCTTTCTTATAATTAAGTACACAATTTTCATTTAAGGGTAGAAAGGTCTTTAATTTATTGGTATTTTAAAAAAAATTCAAAACAATGAGAAAATTCATTTAGGTGAATACTACTCTAACATTGTGCCACATCATCATTTGTAGGTTTTCTTTTATATATATATAGATATAGATATAGATTGATAGATTATTTCACCATCTCTCTTTGTGGCTACAATCATATTGGTAGTATTCAATGAGGTTTCGTGGTCTTTATCCAATTAATAATTTATTTTTGTTCACCTGGTTGACGGTCAAGGTTTGACATCTTGAAAATTCATTCAAGAAATGTGTGGCGTTAATCGGAAAAAGATTGCTAAGAAGATGAATGGTGCTTCAGGTGCAAAACTTAAGGTCGGTTCTCGATCGACATGGTGAATACATTATTGTTTGATCTGTTTCTAAGAGAGTTTAGATTTATAATTCCATGTTGTTCACTTTGTGGGTTCCATTTTCATAGTTTAAAGATGAAAATGTTAAAAATCTTGATGGTTTCTAGTATGTAAAGTCGGTTTGAATAAAGGCATGGATGTTTGCTAAGAGAAAGAAGAATATCACAGGAAGATTTCGAGATGGCAGTGGCCATGGTTACAAATTACAAATAATTTGTTTTGTAATTTGTAGTTTTAAATTATTATTTTTAAATAAAAATACCGAGGGATCGTCGACAGATTCCGTCAGTATTAATTTATTCAAAAAAAATTGGTCATCGGTAATCCGTTGGTAATAACCTCCATCAGTGATTCGTCGATATTACCTACCGTCGGTGATCTGTTGGTAAAGGCAAGTCATCGTTGATTTATCAATAAATGGGTCCGTTGGTGATCGATCGTTGATGTCCATCCATCGGTAATACCTTTTCCGACGACATTTCTTCCAAAGGACTTTCGTCTATGGAACACCGGCAGATCCAAATTTTAGAGATGGATTTCCGACGGATTTTTTCATCGGTAAAAGTCAGTTGTTTGGTAGTGGAATTGTGAACCACAATGAAGAAAATAGCAATAAATAGTAAATCATAAAAACAAAAACAACAATAAATTGTAAACCAAAAGGATGAAAAATGCAATTATAAAAGTCCAAGGACGTAAACTTAAATTTTTTTAACAAACCACTTAGACGAAAAACATAATTTACTCTAAGAAATATCAAAACAACACGAACCATATTCGATGAATAACTCTTATTTTTATTTACACCCAACAATAAATTTAATGGGTTTACCATCCAAATAACTATTTATGACAATAAAATTGAGAAAATAGCTACTTTTTAAGACTTTTTAGAAAATAGTCATGAATTCCACCAAAGTAATCCTCTAATTGGCGAATTCCGCCAACCTGACATCCGGGACTTATCTCTGATTTCACTAAGCAACAATGTATTGACCCCTGGATTTCGCCAAATGTCTTTGCGGAAAAGTGGATTTTGCTAAATGTATCTGATTTCGAGATATGTGACGTGGTAGATCTTTGCTTGAATTACAGATTTGGTCCTTGAGGTTTGTCATTTTTATAGAACTGGTCCTTTATCTCATTTATTACAAAAAAAAAACACACTCCATTTATGCAATTTGTCTTGGATTTGGTTCTTTGTGCAAACCGTCGTTCATTTTCTCCTTTAAATTCAAGCACAATGTAGTCTCTTTGATCATTTTTCCACCATTTTAACATTTTAATTGATTTTTCCCTTTTTCTTGAATGTTCTTCTGCAAGAACAATCAAAGAAAGTTACATGCATCAAAATCTAAAATCAAATCACGAATAGGAAAAAGTTTAGAAAAACCCAACGAACTTTTGCAATTTGAATGATCAAGTCCTTAAACTTTTTATTTGAATAAACCATTGACCTTTCTCATTTAAATCCCTGAACTTTTACTTCTAAATAAATAAACCATCAAATTTTAAGAAATTGGTTTCCTACATCATTTTAACCCCTGTCATTAATCTCCCTCCATCGTCGTCCGCTCTCTATTACCGTCCATCATTGTCATTAGCCCCCTGCCATTGATCTCCCTCTTTTTTCTTTTTCTTTTTTTTTATTCTCCCAACTTTTTGATCTATTTATACGGTTTCTATTAAATTGTTGTAAAAGAGAAAATATGCAAATAACAAAAACAAAATCCAAAAAATAGATCAAAAAGAGGGAAATCGATGGTAGGGCCAACGACGATATGAAAACCGGACAACGATGGAGAGCGAGGGGTGGCAAGGGGAGCTATACTGTTGTGTGCGAGGGGTTTGAATGGCTTAGGGTTCGGAACGATAAAACCAATTTTGTTTATTTTACTTTAAAACTTTATATACTAGCCGGTTACAAACACTATTATATGGAAGACTTTTACCTACATAATTTTTCCTGGGAAATACGTCTCTAAAGGTGTGATTCATCACAAAACTGTCACAAAAGTTGGTGGGTGAATTGTTGATGGGGAACTCAAAAGATTACTCAGGGCCCTAATTTATTTATTTCCTTCAAAAACACCCGATTCTAACAGAACCATTGGTATTTTGTGGGTTGTCCGTCGGTAATAATTGGTAGAATTTTCCCTAATTGATTTTTGTGGGTAAAAGTCATTTGTTTTCTAGTGAGATAGTTTTTATTTGTGTTAGAATGATGTAGATAACCATTTTTTAGAAATTCGATTGTCTATTTATACAAAAAAATATGTTTAAGAACTTAATCATTTAAAAATGAAAAAGTTCAATTGTTTATTCATTAAAAAAAAGTTTAAGGATATAACCATTCAAACTGGGAAAGTTCTTGGGTTTTTTTGAAGTTTTCCTTAAAAATGTTAAAATATAGAAAATTAAAATTTTAAACAATTAAATAATCATAAAAGTAAAGAAAATTGGTAAATTGACCATTGTTTTTGTATTTAACGAAGACAATGGACGGCCGTTTGCACAAAGGACCAAATCCAAGACAAATGCATAGGTGGAGGGTTCTTTTATAGTAAATGAAAATAAATGACCAATTCTGTAAAAATGATAAACCTTAAGGACCAAATCTGTAATTTACTCTAGATTATTTTACTACTTTTAACATGTATTGACGATTCACTCAGGGGGCGTTAGGACCAAGTCTGTAATTTAACATAATGGAATGGAATCTGTCAAAGGAATTTGACTTTGAAGGAATTGGAATGGAATGTTGTCAGGTTTGACCACCTGTTTGGTTGACAGAATTGGAATGGAATCTGTTAAATGAATTGGAATTTTTTTGTTTGGTTCACAGATTGTAGCTTTAAAATTGGAATGAAATTTTGGTAAATGACCAAAATACCCTTTTTGTTTATTTTAATTTTTTTCAACAAAAATTACTTTAATGAAATAGTCATTAAATAGTTTAATTTTTAACTAAAATTGTTTTGATTATTTTAGCACACGAATGATGATGAGAGAGAGAGAGAGGAGAGAGAGATGAGAGGAGAGAAAGGAGAGATAGAGAGGGAGGGAGAGAAAGGAGTGAGAGAGGAGAGAGAGAGAGAGGATAGAGAGAGAGGGGGAGAGGGAGAGAGGAGAGAGAGAGGATAGATTGAGAGAGAGAGAGAGATGAGAGAGAGAGAGGGGGAGAGAGGAGAGAGAGAGAGAGATAGAGAGAGGAGAGAGAGAGTTGGTGTCTGCTAATAATGTTGAACGGTAGTGGTGGCCGGTGGTGGTGGTTGCCGGTGGCGGTGGTGGTCGGAGATGGTGGTGGCCGATGGCGGTGGCCGGAGGTGGTGGTGGTGGTCAGATGTGGTGGTGGTCGGTGTTGGTAGCCGGAGGTGGTGGTGGTCGGTGGTGGTCAATGGTAGTCGGAGGTGATGGTGATGGTGGCCGGAGGTGGTCGATGGTGGTCGGTGTTGGTAGCCGGAGGTGGTGATCAATGGTGGTCGGTGGCGGTGGCCGATGGTGGTGGTGCATATTAGGATGAGGGGCAATTTTGTCCAAAAATAAATATGACATTCCATTCCATTCCATTCCAATGAAATACCACCTTCCCCCCCCCCCCCCCCCCCCCCCAAGGAATGTTGAATTCCTTCATTTGTGGAATTCATTGGAATTCAACATTCTAATTCCTTAAAAAGAATGAACCAAATGATGTAATGGAATCTGGTCAACGGAATTCAACATTCCAATTCCATCAGATTCCATCAGAATCTGCGAACCAAACGCCCCCTTAAGGTTCATTTGGTTTGCAGGAATGTAATGGCTTTGAGAGATTTGAATTCAAATATATTCTAATCCCGTGTTTGGTTTGCAGGATTGTCCGGAATTGAAATCCTATGATTCATTTGAAATCCCATATCTGATGGATTTGGAAATACTTAGGTCCCATTTGGTTTGTGGGATTGGAATGGATTTGGAGGAATTTGGATTTCAAATTCATTCCAATCCTGTGTTTGGTTTGCAGGAATAGATTTCGTTGACCGGATTTGAAATCCGTTGACCATTTAAAAATCCCTTACATGATGGATTTCAAAATCCGTTGCAATGAGTCTGGATTTGAAATCCAAATCTGATGGATTCTAAAGCCTGATGGATTTCAAATTCTTATCCAAACACATGAAGAGATCTCAAATCCCCCCAAATCCAAATTCTTACTTGAAATCCAATCAATTCCCGCAAACCAAACGCACCCTTAGGAGAGGGTTCGTATTTCAAATCCCAATCCAGGAAGTTTTCATAAAAATATTATCTTCTTTACGTGTGTATATGTGGAGATCTCTAGGACTCCATCTGACAACATTTTTCTTTATTATTTTATAGATTATTTTGTCTCCCAATAAATATAAGAAAATAATTATATAGTTAACGGAAGATTCTAGATAAATCCATATATGTAAATAAAATTTATAATTAAATTATGGGGCTTAATTATTTAATAACCTTAAACATTGTGATAACTATGAAAACTATATAATATGTAAATCATCTTTTTCACATTACTTTTTCCACACTATATAGAATATATAAAATATTGATTGATATATATTTGATTCACAACGTATTTGTTTCATATGTATTCAGTTCACAATATGAAACTTTTTGGTGATTAAATATATAGTTTTGGAAAAATAAAAGAGATTTGATGATTAAATATACAGTTTTAGAAAAATCGATAACAAAAGGGAATTTACTAATAAAACAAATTCTTTATAAAATAAACAAATAATTAAAAAAATTTAAATCTCATTTCAAATCCTACAACCCAACATGAATTATAACGGAATGGAATTCAAATCCATTCCAAATCCTACAAAGCAAACACACAAACAATTCTAAATCCTCCCAAATTCAAATCCCTCGATCAAAAACAACATTACAAAGCAAACGGACCCTTAAAAAAATTCATGACAATTTGTTTACAAGACTTAAAAAATATGACTATTTTCTCACTTATGTTGCCATAAATGGCTATTTTGAAGGTAAACCCTAGCTGTAGGTTTTTTTTGTTTATACAAAATATATTTTTACAAAATAGATTGTGCATTTCGATCGCATACTAAACCAATCAAATTTTTCGTAACAATGAACTTAATAGGTTTTTTTGCTTATACCAAATCTATTTTTCCAAACATCATGGTCGGTTTTATTATCATATTGAACAAAACACTATACATGGCCATTTTTATAAGCAACTATTAATATCTTAATAAACTTTTTGGTTTGTATAATGTTTTTGGAAAGAATGTCGTATGTTAAAGTAATTGGAATCAATATCTATATATATATATATATATATATATAGATATAGATATAGATATATATATATATATAGATATAGATATAGATAGATAACTTTAGGTTCATCTGAGAAATGGTAAATGTATGAGAAATAGAGAAGTAATCATAAACTTTCATATGGTCAAAATTGGATTTGACTGGTCAAATATTGCGTCTTTCACTGGTCAACAATTGCGGCTTTTACTAGTCAAAAGTTGTGGCTATTCTAAAAAATAAAAGGACAGTTTCGTAATTTTTACAAATACACAGGAAGAGTTCATATATGAACCTGTATGATTCACATATGAACTATAGTGTAATTCACATATAAATTCTTTTAAGTGATTCATATATAAACTAATTAACTGATTCACATATGAACTAATTAACTGTAGCTTCATATATATGTGAATCAGTTGAACTAATTAACAGTTTCACATATGAACCTTCATGATTCACGTATGAACTAATTAACTGATTCCCGTATGAACTAATTAACCGATTCACATATGAACGTATAGTTCATATATGAATCACATAGGTTGACATATGAACTCGTCCAACGTATTTTACGAAACTACCCCTATCTTCTACAGACCACACAAGAAATTATTCGATGTTTCACGGTCAAAGACGCAAATGTTGACCAGATAAAGGGCTAAGATCATTTCTCTACTTCTCATATATTTAGCATTTCTCAAATGAACCTCTCCCGATAGCCTTAGGTTCATTTGAGAAATGGTAAATATTTGAGAAATAGAAAAGTAATCCTAGCCATTCATACGGTCAAGATCGGATTTGACTAGTCAAATATTTCGGCTTTGACTGGTCAAAAGTTGCGGCTTTGACTAGTTAAAAGTTGTGGCTATTCCAAAACTAGAAGAACACTTTCGTAATTTTTACAAAATACACGGGTTGTGTTCATATATGAACATGTATAATTCACATATGAACTATATGTTCATATGTGAATCAGTGTAATTCACATCTGAACTCTTTTAACTGATTCATATATGAACCTTTGTGGTTCATATATGAACTAATTAACTGATTTACATATTAACTAATTAACTGTAAATTCATATATGAATCAGTTGAACTAATTAACAGATTCACATATGAACTTTTGTGATTCATATATGAACTAATTAACTGATTCACATATGAACGTATAGTTCATATGTGAATCATATAGGTTCATATATGAACTCATCCCGCATATTTTACAAAACTACCCATCTACCTTCTATAGATCACACAAAAAATTATTCGGTGCTTCACGGTCAAAGCCGTAAATGTTGACCAGATAAAGGGATAGGATCATTTCTCTATTTCTCATACATTTAGCATTTCTCAAATGAACCTCTCCCGATATATATATATCCTGAAGTTCATTTGAAAAATGGTAAATATATGAGAAATAGAGAAATAATCCTAGTCATTCATACAGTCAAGATCAGATTTGACTGGTCAAATATTTCGGCTTTGACTGGTCAAAAGTTGCGGCTTTGACTAGTTAAAAGTTGCGGCTATTCCAAAACTAGAAGAACACTTTCGTAATTTTTACAAAATACACGGGTTGTGTTCATATATGAACATGTATAATTCACATATGAACTATATGTTCATATGTGAATCAGTGTAATTCACATCTGAACTCTTTTAACTGATTCATATATGAACCTTTGTGATTCATATATGAACTAATTAACTGATTCACATATGAACTAATTAACTGTAAGTTCATATATGAATCAGTTGAACTAATTAACAAATTCACATATGAACTTTTGTGATTCATATATGAACTAATTAACTGATTCTCATATGAACTAATTAACTGATTCACATATGAACGTATAATTCATATGTGAATCATATAGGTTCATATATGAACTCATCCCGTGTATTTTACGAAACTACCCATCTACCTTCTATAGACCATGCAAGGAATTATCCGGTAGTTCGCGGTCAAAGCCGCAAATGTTGATCAGATGAATGACTAAGATTACTTCTTTATTTCTCATATATTTACCATTTCTCAAATGAACCTCTCATTATATATATATATATATATATATATATATATATATATATATATATATATATATTTATATTGACTTTTTGTATTTATGTAATCATTAACAAACACTCAATTAGGTAGACTATTCATATTTTTAGGTTACACCCAAATTTGTTATTTTCTTTTATTCCACATTACCCTATTTTATTTTAATTTACGTAGCAATTAATGAAATATAATCAACATGTTTAAAAACTCATCATATAAATGAAATTGTGTTCAATATGTATAATTTTATTTATATGACACTTGAATAAAATATATGTATATTTTTATTTGTGAAATAATAATCTGATTAATCACGTCAATATAATATATTTTAGTTTAAATAAGAGATACTTATGAACAACCATTGTTAATTATTAATTATTATTACGTGATACTCGTTATTATTTTCACTACTGGAAAAAGGGGTATCAGTGACGGAAATCAGTGACGGAAATTTCCGTCACTAATTACCGATGGATTAGTGACATATTAGCGACGGAAACAGTTCCGTCACTAATCCGTCGCTAATTAGTGACGGATCTAATTTCGTCGCTAATTAGCGACGGAATCTATTTAAAAATAAATTCCACATGTCCGTCGCTAATCTGTCGCTAATTAGCGACGGATTAGCGACGGACACGTGAAATTTCTTTTTTGTTTATTTTTTAAATAAATTCCGTCGCTAATCCGTCACTAATTAGTGACGGATTAGCGACGGATTTAGAATCCGTTGCTAATTAGTGACGGATTAGCGACGGAATTTTTAAATTTTCTTTTTTTCTCATGATTGTGTTATATATATGCATGTGTATGTGTTATATATATATATATATATATATATATATATATCCACGGGTCTGTGTTATATGTGTGTGTGTTATATATCCACGAGTCTGTGTTATATATGTGTGTGTTATATATATCCACGGGTATGTGTTATATGTGTGTGTATATATATGTATACATGTGTTGTTTGCTAACCCGCGATGGATCTATGTATATTGTTGTATATGTGTGTTGATATGAATTTATAGATAATGTGTGTGTGTACGTTGTTTGGTAATCGCATATGATGTATATATGTGTTGTATGCATGTGTACATGTTAATGTATCGATAGTATGTGTGTGTGTGTTGTTATTGTACCTTAATAAGTCATAAAGTGTTCTATCGGGCTTTAAATGGTTCTATCGGGCCGACTTTAAAGGGTTCAATCGGGATTTAACTGGTTTCATTGGGTCTTAATAGATCTATTAGGCTTTAAAGGGTTTCATTGGGTCTTAATGGATCTATCAGGGTTTAAAGGGTTATATTGGGCTTTAAAAGGTTTCGTTGGGTCTTAATTGATACATTGGGCTTTAAAGGATTCAATCGGGCTTTAAAGGGTTTCATTGGGCCTTAATGGATCTATCAGGCTTTAAAGGGTTCTATTGGGCTTTAAAGAGTTTCATTGAGTCTTAATTGATCTATCGGGGTTTAAAGGGTTATATTGGGCTCTAAAAGGTTTCATTGGGTGTTAATGGATATATTGGGCTTTAATTAATTATATTGGACTTTAATTGGTTCTATTGGGCTTTAAAGGTTTGCATTAAGCCTTAACCGATCTATAGGGCTTTAAAGGGTTATATTGTGCTTTAAATGGTTTCATTGGGCCTTAATGGATCTATCGGGCTTTAAAGGGTTTTATCGGGCTTTAACGGGTTTAATTGGGCCTTAATGGAACTATCGGGCTTTAAATGGTTCAATCAGGCTTAAAGGGTTTCATTGGGGCTAT
Source organism: Arctium minus (assembly GCA_954870635.1). Lineage (NCBI taxonomy): Eukaryota > Viridiplantae > Streptophyta > Magnoliopsida > Asterales > Asteraceae > Arctium > Arctium minus. The sequence continues at coordinate 75,556,994 of OX941080.1, read as the reverse complement.
CGGGCTTTAAAGGGTTCAATCAGGCTTTAAAGAGTTTCATTGGGCCCTAATGGACCTATAGGGCTTTAAAGGATTTCATCGGTTCTATTTGCCTTTAATGAGTTTCATTGGGCCTTAATGAATATATCAGACTTAAAAAGGTTCTATTGGAAGCATATAGGAAATTAAACCCGACCACAAACCTCATCCCTCGCTTTATAAGGAAATTGATCTAGTGTATCTTATTAGTGTTGATCTAGTGGTTCTCTTCAATTAGACAGCTCAATTCGATACATGCATACAAAATTATGGAATGATTTAATAAATAAAAATATTTATTATATAATTTTTAATAATTAGATAACTTAATTAATAATAAATAAGAAATAATTTAATAAATAAATATAATTATTTAAATATTTAATAATTAGTGAAGCTAATTTTTAATAATTTTGAAAATATTTTTATAAATAAAAATACGAATTATTTAATTTTAATTAATGATATTAATAAGAAACATATATATAATTAATTTAAAAACGGATTCCGTCGGAAATCCGTCGCAAATTAGCGACGGAAAATTCGGTCGGTAATTTGCGACGGAATTTCCGTCGGAAATCCGTCGCTAAGGTTCTAATATGAAATAAAAACGGGTTAGGGTTTAAATGCACCCATCGTCTCCACACCAGTCCCTCTGTTTGGAGAGCCAACAACAGCAGCAGTTAGTGCGTCGGCTGTGTGGAGGTCACCACCGGCGAATATCCGTGTATCGGTACAGAAACACGGGGCGGAGATGGAGCCGTCTCCGCCGATGAGTCCGGTAAGAGACGGAATGAGTTGTCTTCCCTACGTTCCTTCTCAATCTCTCCAAAGTTGAAGAAGTACGTTTTTCCCCAAAATTTTGAACCCTAAATTTGATATGTTCTTCAATAGTTGTTTTTCTTTATGTCTATAGCATCGAGTATATGTATAAAAGTAGATTTAATTGGAAATTTCAATGGATCTGATTCGATGTAGGCTTGTTCTGGTGTTGTTCGTTGTCAACTCATGGATGCGTCACATCCTGGTATGGTGCCGATACACAAGGTCAATTTCGATGTCAAGACTGAGTACGAAATGATTCAGAACTACAAGGTTCTTCAAGATGTCTTCAATAAACTCAATATCACGAAGGTTTTGTTAACATCTACTGATTTTTAAAAAATTCCGTTTGAATTTTTCTAACTGCGGTTGTGTACGTCTTGGCAATTTGTTTTGATGAACCATATAATACATGTGTTTTGGAAATCGTGATGTGATTCATTTCAGATGTCAAAAAATCCGACCATTGTATATGTAGGGGTGCACATCGGTCGGGTCGGGCCCCAAAACCCCGAACCCGATCGGATATCGGGTAACGAGGAAAAGACCTGAAACCTGACCGAATGAAGTTTGGGTTTTTCGGATATCGGGCCATCGGGTTTCGGGTATTTCGGGTCGGATATAGGGTCATTTCGGGTTTGGATTTTACACATTTAATTATAAACCCATTACATATTGAAGATTCTCGTGCAAAATCATGTGTTACTTGTTGTTTGTTTCATATTTTGAATTTTATTTCGTTTGATTCAAGTATGGATTGGTTGATTGTGTGATGCATACGGCTAATTTTCGCTTTCAGATTCAAAGTGTATGTCGTTTGGATGTTTTCTGTGAAGACGATAGTTAGATTGTATGTCTTTGTGTGTATGTGTGTGTGTTTTCTGATTTTGTGCAGTATGATATTTCGTTGGAAGGTTTGTGTATGACTGTATGTAAATATGTAATGGTTTTGTGATGTTTTTTTTGTTAAATTCGGGATCTAAATGGCTTGTACATAACAGTGCATCTTAATTACAGGTTATTCTATAAGTTAGTTGATTAGTTTGCAGACGACCTTCCTTGTTTCATTGGTTGCAGTCAATGGCTGAGGCACTGGACAACCAGGTTAAGACCAATGTGTCCATCAAGGTAAAAATAGTTTCTATCTGTTTGCCTTGGTAGAAATTTAATTGTTTAGATTGATGAACTTCGATTTAAATAAGATTTCTAATGTTCTTGTACTATTATAACTGATTTTTTTTAAAAGTAAATAATTTCAGATATTCGGGCGGATTGGGATTTGGATACCCAACCCGATCCTACTTTACCCGAAAACTTAAATGGGTCGGTCAGCTCGGGTTCGGGTTAATCGGATATGGGTTTTGGGACTAAATTTCGGGTCGGGTCAGGCTAATCGGATATCTCGGGTTTTACTCACCCCCAGTATATGTAATTTCATTGCATACTAACCATTGTACTTGCTAGATTAAAAAACAGAACACTAAAACACTATGCTAGAAGGTAATATTCATATATCTCTTCAAGTCCTCATAAACCTGTTTACGTTTGCCTTTAATGGAAGCTTTTAAATCTTTTTCAGACCTGTCCTATGTGTCAAATAAAGGTGATTTAAGCCTTTCAAGTTTCAAGCATTTAGAGGAAGAAAGTTGCATGAAAATGATCCAGCAAAAAAAGTGGTAATTTAATTATGTTTTCAATATGGTGTTTCTTGTATTCATTTTCTTCTTTTTATGCAAGTACTACGAGGAAAAAAACCATTTGGGCATAATGGTTGGGAATCTTTTAAAATGACTTAAAAGTTATGGGTTTGAATCATGTACTTGTTTTTGAGTTGTTTAATGATCAGGGATGGTGTGAAAAAAGTTGTTATAGTAATATAGTATTGCAACCTTTAAAAAAAAGTTTTGTTAAGGTAGATTGTGTTATTTGTTTGTATCTAAAGATTAATATATTTATGATATGATATATGTGTTGGGTTTTATACATTGTTTTAGATCGTACATTGGAAGGAAATGGAAACTTTTGTGGATTTATAACCGTATTCTCATAGTGGTTGACAAATTGGAGAAAACCCAAGTAATTGAGCTCTGTGTGGGTGTATAAAGGGGCTTCACACACATATATGTCTAAAGATGGGCTTTGGGCCATGTGGTTAGTAGGTCACACATAGACTAAGGTCACAGACGACAAGTTGGGCAGTTTTTCTGTAGGTTGAGTGGATAAGGTATAGATACATTTAATCTCTAGGTTTTTGCACCATGTTTTTTTTTCCGTCCATAACTTCCTCATATTTGAGTTGGTACATTTAAGAAACTAATCATCAATTTGATGGGATTGACATGACACTACAACAATTCAATTCAAATTAGGGGCGAAATATTGTGTTAGGACACTGCAACTTGCAGGTCTCGATTGGTTTAACTGTTTTAGCATCATTTAATTCGAATTTATCATCGAAAACGTAAGCAGTTTATTGATTCTTTTGGTTTAATCATATAAATTCTATTGTATATTTGTTTAACAGAAGGCATACATAACCTTTTCTATTATTTGGCCTCTAGCTACTCTGGAATCTTCAAAAGTAATTGAACTTAAAATAACTTGTGAATTCCTGCAGCTTGTATAGAAGAGCTTTACTCGCTTGATGTTCGATGATGTTGCTAGAAATGCCAGGTGATGATTGATTTTGTTAGATTAAAACTTCAAACCACCACCGATATAAAAGATTTCCAAATCCATATACATTCTTACCCATTTATCAAACAAACTATTTCTTGTTAAGTTTTTATATTCAGTTCTGTTGATGAATCCGCCAAAGAGAAGCTAGGACAATTCACATCTCTAAAAGGTGACGAGAGCTACCAAAGTCGTGATCTTGAAAAGGTGCCTTGATCTCTCAATACCAATTTATTAGATCAAGACTATAAGTTTGATGAACCAATAATCAATGTGTTTATGGGTTTGCATGTATCTATAGGCATCACAGCAAGTGGCAAAGCCCGATTATGATCGAAAGGTTCAGCCAGGAACTTTGATCCCCATGCAATTGGGGAACATGTACACTTTGCTTCCCTGATTCACAATAAGAATAGCTCTCTGGTACAAATCGACTCCCACATTTCACTCAAATAGTCAGCAACTTAGCATTTTCATTTACAGATCCCGAAACGTTTGTGTTCCTTTCAAAATTTCAAGAAAGAAAATCCCACTGTGAAAGTTGTTTTAGCTGTAAGTACTACACGATCTTTGTTTTTTTTTTTGGATAAAACTACACGATCTGTGTTATGGGATGTGTTCGGTATTTCATTTTTATTTGTCTATTTATGCATCTGCTTGCTCATATAGGTAGGGAAAGCTGGCGGAGAGAAGTGGAAATCCTTGACTTTGGAAGTAAGCTGAGCTTGTCATAGTTTGGCTTCTATGTGGTTAATTTATAGATTTCATCACCGGTGTTGTACTTTCTCTTGATTTCATCATATATATGTGTAGTCTCCAGTCAAATTTTGTTTTCCTCATACCAGTGTGAGATTGAGTTAAGGAAACAAGTTTATTGTGTGAGAATGCAACCCAAAAATAAATACAATCTGACATATAGTGTAATAGAATTGTTTTATGGCATTAAAGACTTGCGCTATCTCTTGTCGATCCTTGACAATTCACCTACTTGTTGGCTTGAATATTCACTTATTCAGTTTGCCACACCATACAACCCGGTTATCCAAATAGATTCCAACGTTCCTCTTTATGTTTGTTAAACATGTTAAATTTAATGTGATGTTTTAGTCCGTTTCAAGGTACCAAGACAGTGAATCGTCAGTCTTTGTTTATGATCACTGTCAAACATAATTATTACTCCCAAGAAAGTTTAATACGTGCGCGCATCGTGCGCGGCTATATGCCTAGTATATATATAATATGCTTTGGAAGAAGCTTGTACAGTTTGGGAAGAGGTTATTTGTATAAAATACATGAAATGCCGATTTTTCAATTTCTTTTTTTTTATTTTTTTTTAAAAATTAGCGACGGAATTAGTGACGGAAATCCGTAGCTAAAAGTGGCCGTCGCTAATAAATTCCGTCGCTAATAAATTCCGTCGCTAAAACCGTCGCTAATATAATCCGTCGCTAATCCGTCGCTAAATTACGGCCGTCGCTAAATCCGTCGCTAATAATTCCGTCGCTAATCCGTCGCTAATATCCGTCGGTAATCCGTCGCTGATAAGCATTAGCTACCACGTATTTAGCGACAGACTTTCAGCGACGGATTAGCGACGGAATTGACTTTTAGCGACGGATTAGCGACGGAATTTTCCGTCGCTGATAGGCCTCTTTTTTGTAGTGTTTTATATAAGTGAATAACCATTGTCACTAATTATTATGTACGCAACAATTTCATTATATATTTTTAATATTGTAATATAACATTAGGTGGCATCTTCTAAACATCCAAATCCCAATTTTCTTTTTTTTTTCCCTTAATTTTTGACTTTTTTTTTAATTAATGTAATTATTAGCAAACATTCAAATGGGTAGACTATTAATATTCTTCGGTTACCCCTACATTTTTTATTTTTTTTATTTCACATGACTCTACTCTTTCTAATTTATGTAATTTTTTTTTTGAAAGACATCTTTCGAAAGTTTCCACCCACTGGGCTACGCTTTCAGGAGGTATCGTGCTCCCACTTAAGGGTGCCACCCACTAATCCCCCCCTCGATCCAAACCCGGCCCAAAGGACCCGCCTGAATCGGATGTCTCAAGTTGATCACCACGGGACTCGAACCCAGGTAGTAAGGCTTTCACCCCTTACCCTCCCAGGATGTTACCGGCCACTGGGCTACAACCTTATCGACTTCTAATTTATGTAATAATTAATGAAACATAATCAGTATGTTTAACAACTCACTATATAAATGACATTACGCTCGATATGTATATTATTATTTATATGATACTTGAATATAATATAATGTATATTTTTATTTGCTTAATAATAAACTGATAATAATTACTACAAATAAATAATATCAAGATGGCGATTAATCTCACCAATATAATACATTTTAGTTTCAATGGCAAAAAAAAACGTTATTGCAATTAATATATATATACATAAATGAAATACTTATGAGAACTAACCGATATCATTAATTATTATTACGTGATACTCATTATTATTTTTATATAAGTGAATAATCATTTTCACTAATTATTATTTACGCAACAATCGTTACATTACTAGGAAAATGCTTAATACCGACCAAATATTATCGACGGACCCAAGCCGTCGGTAATTTCCGACGGAACACCGACGGAAAAAAGTTATTTGCGACGGATGAACTATCCGGCGGTAAATATAATCATTTCTGATGGATCACCGACGGACAGGAAATTATTTTATTTTTGATTTTTTTTTAACATTGCAATCCGTCGGTAAACTTACAAATTTAATTAATAATTATTTTTTTCTGCAATCCACCGGTAATTCGTCGCAAATTACACACGGGTTTCCGACGGCCGTTAGGAAATCCATCGGTAATCCGTCAGAAACTAATTTTTTTCCAAGATCATTACGTATGTATGTATGTATGTATGTATATGTATGTATGTATGTATGTAAGTATGTATGTAAGTATGTATGTATGTATGTAAGTATGTATGTATGTATGTATGTATGTGTATGCTTGTATGTATATAGTACATATATATGTATATCATGTATATACGTGTATGTCGTAAGTGTGTGTGTGTGTATGTCTAGATCATGTATTGTATACATATGTATATTGCTTGTATGTATATAACACACATGTTTATATCATGTCTAGTTATGTATATATGTGTGTATATGTCTATAGATCATGTCTATGTATGTGTACATGTATATATGTATGTCTATAGATCATGTCTATGTATGTGTGTATGTGTGTATGTATGTATGTATGTATGTATGTATATAGATGCATGTATTGTATACATATGTATTGCTTGTATGTATATAGCACATACGTCTATATCATGTCTATATATGTGTGTATGTGTGTATGTATGTGTATAGATGTATTATATACATATGTATATTGCTTGTATGTATATAGCACATATGTCTATATCAAGTCTATGTATGTGTGTATGTATTTATGTATGTATATATGTATGTATGTCTATAGATGTATTGTATATGTATATGTATATCATGTTTATGTATATGTCGTATGCCTGTGTATATCATGTGTATGTATGTCTATATGTGTATTATATACATATATATTGCTTGTATGTACATGTATATGTTGTATGCATATAAATGTGTGTATGTCATGTACATGTCCATATATGTATGTATGTCTATAGATGTATGTATGTATGTCTATATATGTATGTATGTATGTCTATAGGTGTATGTATGTGTGTATATATAACACTTTTGGTCCTTGATCTAACTGGAAGTAATGGGAAAAGATAACGGCCATTAACTGTTTCCGTTAAGTCCAGTTAGTTTAAGGGTATTTTAGTCAATTTAAATATAATTTGATAAATTAATAATTTATTTAATAATTTTAATATTAAATAATATATAATAATTTATTTAATAATATATAATAATTTTAAAAACGATACAATTTAATAATTATTAATAATCTAATAATTATTAATAATCTAATATTATTATTAATTTAAAAGTAATTATTTTAATTTTAAAAAAAGGATATCCGTCGGTAATCACCGACGGTTAAGTTCCGTCGGTAATTACCGACGGAATTTTCGTCGGAAATCCGTCGGTGATTTTACTGAATCTATTAAAAAAAGAGCGAGCATAAGGCCCTAATTTCTTAAATTATCTCGATTTCCCTCTCCTCTCTCTCGACCTCACTCCAGCGACTCCGGCGATTTCACAGCCCTCCATCTCTCGACCTCACTCCGATGACTCCGGGGATTTCACAGCCCTCCGTCCACCTCTTCGCTACTACTCTCCCTCTCGTCGACCTCCACAACCCTCGATGACCTATGTCGGCCACCACTTCGCCGGCTTCCACAGCCCTCTTGTCGACCCTTACTGCTACACCTACGTCGGCCACCTCTTCGCCAGCCACCTCCACAGCGCCTCAACGACCACACCAGTTCGACCACCACAGGGGTAATCATCTATTTAGTTTTTCTTATTTTTATCAATTTTCTTCTTATATCAATTAACATCCATGTGATTGCTCGATTCCGGCCTGCACAGCCTCTGTGATTCCACTCCGGCGATTCCACAACCCTTGTGGTTCGATTTAGGTTTAAGTTCCTATGCTTTCTATATGTACAATTTTTAAAGGAATTATGGTTTCTATATGCTTTCTGTGGTTTGTATCTACATTATGTTAATGAATCATGTGTGTGCCATAATATTTGTATGTGTGTTAATTTGTTTGTGTATGAATGTGTGTGTGTATGAATGTGTGTGTGTGTGTGTTTGTTTGTTTGTTTGTGTATGAATCTCTCTCTCTGTGTGTGTGTTTGTTTGTGTATGAATTTGTGTGTATTCATCAAAACATTCAAACAGTGAGTTATTGGAAGTACGTATCAAGGAAAATCGATAATTGCAATTACGATCTTAAGTTTTTTGAAGTGATTACTAATTTTAAGTTCAAGTAAGAAGAACTACAATAAGTGTAAGCAAGGAAAATCGATAACTTCAATTACGATCTTGATGTTAAACTTGAGTTTTATCTCTAGCAAATTCCTCTTTATGATTTTGATTTACCATACTTCAATTTCTTGTAGACGAAGGCTAATTGCTTATTGATTAATTAGGAGTTGTATGAGTGGTAATGTTCAAAATTCTACGATGTTAGTATAAGTATTCATATGTTTAAAGAGAGGCTTCAAGGACACTAACTTGTAAAAAGATACAACCATATGTTGAAACATTAATTGAAGGTATCATATTGATGCATATTGGGTGTTAAATTTGTTGTGCAAAAGTGTTTATGATTAGATTTGTATATTATTAGTATTATTATGCAAAATATTAATTATGCTTGATTTTATTTATTTATTTTAGTTGGGTTGCCAATTGTTGGGCAAACATTAGGTTGATAAATGGAAATATTCATTTTATAGTCGTTATACTGCCATAATTTTAAAAAACATATGTTTGTGTTTTAAACTCTTTTCTTTCATTCCAAAACACCTCTCTTTGACTTTAACCTATGATTTTGACTTTCCAATAGTCAAACCCTTACACGTAAAGTTTTAAAGTCATCCAAAACTCCTCTAAACCTACGGTTTGACTTTCAAGTAGGCAAACCATTACATGTAGTGTTTTCAAGTCATTCAATAGATTTCTAACTTCATTTTAACATACGGGTTGACTTTGAAATAGTCAAATCCTTACACGTAGGGTTTTAAACTCATCAAAACACCTTTCTTTGCTCTAAACCTACAGTTTTGACTTTCCAATAGTCAAACCATTATACTTAGAGTTTTAAAGTCATCCAAAACTCCTCTAAACCTACGGTTTGATTTTCAAGTAGGCAAACCATTACATGTAGTGTTCTCAAGTCATTCAATAGACTTCTAACTTCATTTTAACCTACGGGTTGAATTTGAAATAGTCAAACCCTTACACGTAGGGTTTTAAACTCATCAAAACATCTTTCTTTGCTCTAAACCTACGGTTTTGACTTTCCAATAGTCAAACCATTACACTTAGAGTTTTAAAGTCATCCAAAACTCCTCTAAACCTACGGTTTGACTTTCAAGTAGGCAAACCATTGTGTTCTCAAGTCATTCAATAGACTTCTAACTTCATTTTAACCTACGGGTTGACTTTGAAATAGTCAAACCCTTACACGTAGGGTTTTAAACTCATCAAAACACCTTTCTTTGCTCTAAACCTACGGTTTTGACTTTCCAATAGTCAAACCATTACACTTAGAGTTTTAAAGTCATCCAAAACTCCTCCAAACCTACAGTTTGACTTTCAAGTAGGCAAACCATTACATGTAGTGTTCTCAAGTCATTCAATAGACTTCTAACTTCATTTAACCTACGGGTTGACATTGAAATAGTCAAACCCTTACACGTAGGGTTTTAAACTCATCAAAACACTTTTCTTTGCTCTAAACCTATGGTTTTGACTTTCCAATAGTCAAACGATTACACTTAGAGTTTTAAAGTCATCCAAAACTCCTTTAAACCTACGGTTTGACTTTCAAGTAGGCAAACCATTACATGTAGTGTTCTCAAGTCATTCAATAGACTTCTAACTTCATTTTAACCTACGGGTTGACTTTGAAATAGTCAAACCCTTACACGTAGGGTTTTAAACTCATCAAAACACCTTTCTTTGCTCTAAACCTATGGTTTTGACTTTCCAATAGTCAAACCATTACACTTAAAGTTTTAAAGTCATCCAGAACTCCTCTAAACCTACGGTTTGACTTTCAAGTAGGCAAACCATTATGTCGACTAACTACTTCTTTCTTTGTTGCAGTTGAGATAGAGGATGGATGTATAGAAAGAACGACAGTCAGGGGTTTCTTAGCGTTGACTATATTGTTGCAATGGACAGTTTTTTGGACTATGCGTATGCCAATGAAGGGATTGTTGAAAGGAAACCTATACGTGATGGGATAGTGCTTCGTATCAGATGCCCTTGTAAGAAGTGTCAAAACTTACGCTATAAAGAAAGGGATGACGTGAGGTTGCATTTGATGAAGCACGGTTTCATGCCTGATTATACCACATGGTGGGCACAGGGTGAAACCTATTACCATAATGAAGGGCATCAAGACGTGGGTCAATCTTCTACTCCGGTAGTAGATCATTATGAAGGGTATGTTGAAATGGTGAACGATCACATGATACATGATGGCATGACATGGGAAGAAGAAACCCCTAATCCTTCTGCCCAAGGATTTTATGACATGTTAGAAGTTGCTGACAAGCCATTATGGGACGGTGATAGGTCGGGTTTACACCCTTCCCACACGGACCGCAAGTGTACGGTGTCGTATCAAGTAATACGTACGGAAGTACGAGTATCGAACCGTAGGAACTTAGTGTTAATTACCACAAGACTATATCAACTATTAACTAGACTAAATCAAAAGGTTGGTTTGTATCAGCTAACTGCTGATAAGAATTATCTAGAGAAAATGAAACAGGCATGGAAATACTATTCAAGCAAATTTCACACCACAAGAGATTACTTAATTGATTAGAGAAAGGGCTAGGGGTCAGATTTCATCTGGATCTCACCAACAAGCACATGATACACATTCAATGAGTTAATACATAAGGTTGAATTTAGTAATTCCAAAAGTACTCACTACTCTCTCTCGAGTAATAGCAAGAATAAATCATGCAATATCTATTACCATCTCTCGATCGATAAAAAGAAGCATTCAATTCATTAAGCAAAGAATCATAACACAAAACTAGGATTTTGTAAGACCCCGTTTAAAAAAAAAAAAAAAAAAAAACGTGTAATTATTCTTACCGAATTGAACCGTAATTAAAAATAGCAATTAAAGATAGTTGAGGGGTTAAATTCGTCAATTAACTAAACTATTATTAATTATATATATATAAAAAAAATAAAATAAAATGAAATGAAGTAAACTACATTCATATCGTCCCTGTCATTTGTTACCAACACCGCCATCACCTGCATTTTCCAACACTCTCTCTCTCTCAAAATCTCTCCACTCTCTCTCTAAATTTCTGTCAATTTCGTGAATCAAATCAAGGTAACAATTATATATTCGGAATCTACACGATGAACCCTTCTTAAAGGTATAAATTTCTTCTTAAGTTATTTAAGTTGGTAGGTTTGGGTAGTTGAAGTTGGTTGGTAGATTATGACATGTTATTGCAAAGTTATGATCATTTACATGGTTAGGAATGTTTAAGCTTGTCAAAATTACAAATGGGTAAAGTTTAGAATTAAAATGGTGACATTTGTATTTAGATGTTTAACCGCACACCAAGTGTTCGGTTTAATGTCTAAGAGAATACAATTTCGTGATTAAGCTTAGGATGATAACCTTTGAGTTTTATGTCATGCGAGTAATAGTAATTTATGGTTTAAATAGGCAATCGATCGGGTTAAGCTTCGTCGTGAGTCTCGGTTGATCGCTTTTTACGTCTCAATTTGGTTAAGGTATGGATTTCATTTCTTTTGAATCGTGGGCAACTATTTGTTATAGTTGACCCTTCCGAAAGGTGGTTCACCGCCTTGTGATTGATCAATTGAATGTGATCAACAAATGCGAAATTGTACACACACTTACACATTGATTTTGGTTTATTGAATCAATTGTTTGAACATTTTGATGTTTTATTAAAATGTGTCTCGTATGAGATTGTTTATGAAAAAATGTGAAGTATATAGATTATAATTTTTGTGATGGCCATTTGGGTAAGTGGCATATGTTTAGTTTTCGTTGATTTTAGAAGAACCCAATAAATGGGCACATTATTTGGGATGCCTTCTATGGCGGCTTTGTTGTCATAGCGTCCTGCAGATGACAGTCCACCAGAGTTAAGCCTATGTGGCTTACGTGAACCCACTCTGGGGGGACTTGGCTAACTTTGTTGGCTCCAGGGCGGATGAATCGATTCTAGAAATTTACCCACATAATATGTGACCGTGGTTAAATTCACGGGGGACTCGTTGTGTGTGCCCGCATGCCGACCCAGTTCGTGTGGCTGATCACCCCACGAACATGACTGGAATTGACGGACTTTATTTATATTACGTTTTGAAGTTAAAGTGTGAAATGTTCTTGAGATTATTGCTTTTGATTATATTACCAAACGTTTCTCTTGATTTAAATGAACTATGAACTTCAGTCTCAAAGAACTTTCTTCGAATCGAATTTTTATGTCTTCCGCTTCGTTATCGATGTTTTCATTATTATTTACGAATTTATATTATAATCCATTCACTGATCCCTGTGCTCAGCCGTGTTTTTATTTTCTGACACGGCAGGTTCGAAGTGACGTTTACGGGAACGGGACTTGAGATCGAGCGTAAAAATTTTGGAGTTCTTAGACTCGCATTATTATATAAACGTTCTAAGTTTATAAACACTTTTTGAAGTGTAAGATTTTGGATTGTAATATATGTTTGGAGTTTATTAGTAGCTCTAATTTAGTTGTGTAATTATGTTAAGTCCCGTTCGTGACATTACCCGTTCCGGACCACGGGGACGGGGGATGTTACAGATTTACTTGGTATATCTCTATCCAATATCTCACCCTAGGCTTATCTAACTTTTATCAAATTGTAAATCCAATTTCTCAATGGGAAAAACAATCAATAAGATAAATAAGATGGCCAATCTCATAAATAATAAGCACAAGATAGATAAACTTCAACCAACAAGTGTAAAACTCAAAAGATTGCATTAATCATATATTCAATGGTGTAAAACCAAAATCCATCCTTCCCCCAACCTCAAAAGGTTTAGTTCATGTTACTAATAGCAATTAAAACCATAGTAGAGAAGATCGCAACATCCAAAAACATTGTTTCTCAACAAAATCAAATGGAATGAATAAAAACTCCCTCGATGAATGATACTCGCTACCAATTTTCTGATCCAATTGTTGTTCCACCGTCTCAATCAATCAAATATGTCTTTTCGGCTTCAAAATCGTCTCCAACAGTCTCCCTATGCTCCTAGCCTCCGTAGATCTCGAGATCCCTAGACAATGATTTCCTTCAGCTTTTTATACCATTAGACCACGCCTGCGACTATGACTATGTCATAGTCGCATCATCATTGTCGCCGTTGGCCACCCACCTACGGTACATGAGGTGCGACTTTGAACAGCGACAATGACCTGGTCATTGTCGCATGGTCATTGTCGCATGGTCATTGTCGCATGGACCTGAATTGTGGTCTCTTTCTTCGCTCGTTCGCTTGGTTCGATATTGTCTTCAACCGGGACATCAAAATGGAACATAAATAAGCATTTTTTTCCTTGCACTTGACATCTTGTATGCCTACACAATACTTGAACAAAATATTAGTCCGAAATACCAATTATTATTTCAAGACGAGCCGTAAACTTATGATTCGGAGAGTAAAAACCCGTCAGATAACGAAGTTATCAGACGGGTGTCCAAATTACTCGAAATTAGGAGTTGCGACGAGATTATTGAATTGGAAGGAAGGATGTAATGTACCCGAGACGACTTATAATTGAGTTGTTCCTATAATTAATGAGATACTATCCGAGGGTGACAAACTACCCGATAACTTCTACGAGACGATGAATAGTTTGAAAAATCTTGCTCTACCAAAAGTAAAGATTGACGCATGCAAAAACCATTGCATGCTATTTTACAAGCATGATTCTAAATTTACCCATTGTCGGTATTGCAATGAAAGTCGTTACAAGACTAGTGAACGAAGCAAGGTCCCAAACTTGTTGTTGATGTACTTGCCTATTGTTCCTAGACTTCAAAGATTGTATATGTCAAAGAAGACGTCTAAAGAGATGACTTGGCACAAGGATCATCAAACAGAACCGGGTGTGATGGTACATCCAAGTGATGGTGCGGCTTGGGAGCATTTCGACATGGTACATCATGACTCCGCTTCTGAGGTCCGGAATGTGCGTCTTGGCTTATGTACCGACGGTTTCAACCCGAATAATTCAAATTCGAATATGTATTCACTATGTCCAGTGTTTCTTACCATCTACAATTTACCTCTTTGGTTGAGTTTGAAAGATTCATATGTGAAACTTGCATTGGTCATTCCTGGTAGAAAGAGCCCCGGTCAGAATTTGGATGTGTTTCTTAGGCCCCTAATAGATGATCTCAATATGTTGTATACAGTGGGTGCTCTTACGTATGATGCTTATCGAAAGAATAATTTTGAGATTAGGGCTATACTTCTATGGACTGTCAGCGACTTCCCTGCCTACACAATGTTGTCGGGTTGGATCATGCACGACAGGCTATCTTACCCATTATGCATGGGTACAGTCGATTCGTTTCAGTTAAAAAATGGAGGTAAATCTTGTTGGTTTGAATGTCATCAGAGATGGTTACCTAGTGCACACCCCTTCCGACGTGATCGAACAGGATTTTTGGACGGATCTAGGATGTTAGTCGGTCCACCACCCGAGTTAACCGGTGAAGAAATATGGGAGCATGTCCATCATCTTCCAACTGTTTACGATGGCTCCCCGTTTCGATCGACCCATAGAAAAATTACCGGCTTCGGAATCACTCATAATTGGGTGAAGAGAAGCATCTTTTGGGAGTTGCCATATTGGATGAAGTTGTTAATCCAACACAACCTGGATGTCATGCACATTGAGAAGAACATCTTTGAGAATCTCTTTAACACTGTCATGGACACGTCAAAAACGAAAGACAATATAAAATCAAGGAGGGATGTAGAGATTTATTGCAATCGATCGCAGTTGTACATTGCTACGTCAGGCAATAAAGTAGTGACGTCGAAGTCGTCGTACACTTTGACCAAACAACAAGTAAAACAAGTATGTGAATGGTTAAAAATATTGAAGTTTCCGGACGGGTATGCTTCGAATATTAGGGGGTGTGTAAACATGGAAGACTACATCTTTTATAGCTTCAAGAGTCATGATTGTCATGTGTTTATGCAATGATTGCTCCCTATTGCCTTACTAGGGATGATACTGACTCCCATATGGGATGCGATAACGGAGTTATGCACATTCTTTCGTACAATATGCTCAAGGGTGTTACACTTAGAAGACTTGATTCCAATGCAAACAAGTATCGTTCAAACAATTTGTAAGTTGGAAAGAGTCTTCCCGCTCAGATTCTTTGATTCTATGGAACACTTAGTGATACATTTGACACGAGAAGCCATAAATTATGGGTCGGTCCAATATAGGTGGATGTATATTTATGAGAGGTAAATGAACTTTTCCATTCAAATACTCACCCATTTATTTTCTAACACGTATTTCAATCGTTGTTTAGGAAACTTGGGTCATTGAAGAGGACTGTTAGAAACAAAGCAAGGGTGGATGGGTCTATCGTTGAGTCTTATCTAGTAAATGAACTCTCCACCTATTGCTCTCTGTATTTTGATCCACAGATAGAAACTCGGCATAATCGCGAGCAAGAAGCTTTGCCCCATATATTCCTAGTTCTTCAGGAATAGACGATCGATTGAGCATATTCAAGGTTCCATCTCGTAGATTATTCGAGAAGGGGGGGAAAAGACCATCTTGAATCAAGCCGAGATTCACAAGATCCACACATATGTGTTGTTGAATTGTGAAGAAGTTCGACCTTTTCAATGGACCTTTGATGAGTGGATACGGCAAAGAGAACCTCATCTTGATGCAGTTACACGAGATAAAGCTCGGGATGAAAGGTTTTCTACTTGGTTCGAACAACACGTGAGTACAGAAATATGAAATTTACGTATATAATGTTACACATATGTAATTTATTTCTTATTTGTGGTTTTATAGGTCATGCTCGGATCAGTCGATTTCTCCGATCATTTGAAATCCCTAGCACGTGGACCAGGCCGATATGCTTGGTCGCATAAGAGATATTTTGTCAATGGTTACAAGTTTCATACGGTAACACATGTTGTTGGGCGTGGCACACATAATAGTGGCGTATGTGTGAGAGGATCTTGTTATGACGACTCCGGGTTTGACTATTACGGATTATTGGACGACGTGTTAGAGGTGGAGTATTACAGTGTGGGCTATTGTGTTGTAGTTTTGTTCAAGTGTACATGGTTTGATAGTCCAGAGGGAGTTAGAGTCAACCCTAAACATGGGTTGGTTGATATCAAATACAAGTCCAGACTCAGAGGTGAGGACTATTACGTCCTAGCATCACAAGCGGAACAAGTGTATTACATACCTTATCCTTCAGGCAGTAAGGATTTAAAGGACTGGTGGGCAGTTGTGAAGACCAAGGCCTGTGGAATACATGAAGTTGCAGAAATGGCTATCGATGAGTTAGATGATGATAACGTAAATGGAGAACCGTTCTTTCAAATCAACGAACGGGTAACTCATAATACAAACAATTGGGTAAATGAGGACCTTGATTCCGTCCCTCTTGTCACTGGGGAGCTCAATGTAGTCGAGACAAATGACGAATCTAGCGACGAGGAAGATGCATCAGATCATGAAGCTAGCAACGAGGAAGAAGAATTTGAAGACGTGGATGATGATGAAGATAACGAAGACAAACTTATGTTATCTGATCACTAGTGTTCCTTTCTTATGTAGACATTATTCATCATAATTATATCCTTATTATATGTTTGTACACTCATATTTTTGTGTCTTATGATTTATGTACACTTATATCATTGTGTGCGAACCATTCTCTATTTTTAGATGGTGGGACGCGGCACTAGGGGTAGGGGTAGAGACGCTAGCAGGGGCAGTAGCAACTCTGCTGGGTGTGGTGACCCCCGCGCCGACGAGTCTATGCACGAGTCCACCTTTGTTGCAGCTACTGACGAGGGACTAGATCAGATCCATCCTGAGGACGGGCTTGAAACGCCGTCGGCAGGAGCGGGCTCGAGGGTTAGAGGCCCCAATATTGCATCATAGACGCCCCATCCGAGTCAGCGACCGATGCTTGTGTTGTCTGCCGGCGGTGGGTAAGTAGATGTGATATATTATTAATTCTAGTGCATAATAAATCGATCCTAATGTTTTTTATGTTGTATATTTTGCAACTGTGAAGGTTTAAGGACCAGTCAGTGGTCCGGAGGGCCACGACCATCTTTCGGTCCATGTTCGCTGGTCCATAGGCTCATATTAGGGATGTCCCTGAGGAGCACTATCCACGGATGATGAATCGTTTACGGGTAGGTATTTTACTCTATTTAACTAATTGAGTGGATTTTATTTTTACTTAACCCAAATAATGTGTATGCAGTTGTGTTATAGTTGGCCTCCTGAGATGGACGCCGACATATTATTTGCATTCCGGCGTACCCTGACGAATAGGCACACGGACATGATGAGAGATGCCCGTAATGGGGCCAGGGATAGGGCTTTAGCTATTGGTGGTTTCCGGTTCGACGGACATGACTACACGGTTCTTCGCACACACAATCCACAGTGGATTCGACATGATTTTTAGGTCGAGATGATTGATCAGGTTTGTTTTGTTTTGAATACTTGTATCTGGTTGTACTAGGATTTATATTGATTTATGTCTTGTTTTTAACAGGTATGGAACACCGATGCGTTCAGGTGTGTATCTGTGGCCAATATGGCCAATCGGGCCACCGAGTATGAGGGGATGACATTCAGACACTGTACCGGATCTATTAGTACCACTATGCATCGGGACCGCATGGTAATTTATCATCCACTAGACTAAATGTATATAATTGATGAATATATATATATACATGATTTTGTTACCTACTAACAATTTAAGTTGTCTATTGTAGAGAAATGAATGGGGTCGTGAGCCTACTAGCGACGAGGTTTGAGAGGCTACACACTACACCAATAGGAAGCTTGTTCCGGGTGCGACTGGTGCGCCCACGGATCCTCCGGTCAATGTTTACCCAAAGGTGGCTCGTATGTCGATAAGTTCAATTATGTATGTCTAGATTTTTGTTTGTTTTATAAGATAGATAGAAATTATAGCAAACTTAGTTTGGGCTGCCATTGTTGGGCAGACGATAGGATTGTTTTGATAAAAGCAGGTCATGGATATATATGTTCAAATTACTGTTGAAATGCTGCCGAATTTTCTATAGGTTAGTTGACTTGACAATGTCTAATTTGGTAAACTGTAGGATAATTACCATCGGATTAGGGAAGAGGAGTATCCGGACTTACCTCCCGGCACTGTACCTCCCAATGACGCCGAGTTATGGGAGCGCAGTGTCGGAGGACGGCGTAAAGGCCGTATTTTTAGATGGGGACCAGTCAGGATTCCTATTATGCTATGACCAGTGATTCAGGTGCAGTTCGAGCGGGAGCTCTCGCGACCGTCACGATGAGGAGGTATGCTTGTCAAATGCTATTTAACATTGTTAATTATATGTTTGTTAAATATTGTCTAGCATTGTTATATATGTTTGTCAAATGTTGAATTTCAGTTGGATGAGCTGAGACAGATACTAGAGAGAGAGGAAGCAGAGATGATCCATATGCAGGAGCGACTAGAGAGAGAGGAAGCAGAGAGGATCCGGATGCAGGAGCTACTTGACCAGTTTGAGGCGTTCATGAAGAAGTTTCAAGATCACCACTCCCCCCTCTCCCGGATGTAGGATAGTTTGTATTACGTTTCAATTTTTAGATATTACGTTTTAATTTCTAGATATTAAATAAAAAATGGGCAAGTTTTGTACAGTTTTAAAGTGGATATTAAATTAAAAAATTGGCAGGTTTTGTACAGGTTATAAACTGCCATTTATTAATTTTTAATTATTTTTTTAATAAAAAATTAAATTACCGACGGATTATCCGTCGGTAATCTGTCGGTAAATGTATTTCAATTTAATTTTTATTTATTAATAATCCGTAGGAAATCCGTCGCTAATTCCGTCGGAAAATATCCGTCGGTAACTATCCGTCGGTGATCCGTCGAAAAATGTAGTCTTCGGTGATCCGTCGGAAATATTAACGCCGACCACTGAATTTCCGAGGGCCATTTACCGACAGATCACCGACGGATATGACCTTCAACAACGGATTACCGACAGATTTTTCCGTCGGTGATAGGCCTCTGTTTTGTAGTGTTATATATTCTTAATATTGTAATATAACTAAACGATTATTATTTACCTAGAGGTGGGTTCATACGAGAACGATATCTATTTAAGAAAACAAGAAAAAGGTCGGTACATACAAAATCACATGTGATTCACGTACAAAATCACATGTGATCCCACGACTTCGCACGCGACTTGAAGTTGCGGGAAAAGTCGCCCGTGTCCCATTTTTCCGGGTTAATGCCGAATCACATGTGATTTTGTACATGATTGTTATTTTTTTTCTTAAATAGTTAGCGTCCTCGTTTGAACCTTTCTCTATTTACCTAATACTCTTTATATATATACATATAATTTAAAAAACAATATATTACTAAATGAACGGTCACACTGTTTCACTCACTTTTTTATACCATATATACTGATTTGTGTTATTTACATGTAAAGTTAAAATTTAAAATTTGAATCAATATATAAAAAAAAAACTTATCACTCATTTAAAATCTGATTAAAAGCAATGTATAAATATAAATGAAATTTAGAATCAATGTATATAAATATAATTAGAATCAATATAAAATTAAATATTTATTATTAACCATCTCAATATAACACTACAAGAAAAATGGTAATTAGTGACAAAAAGAAATTGGTCACTAACGATAAAAAATTGGTCACTAATGTCGTTTAGTGAGCAAAATTTCGGTCGTCACTTTTCGTCACTAAAGGTCCGTCACTAATTGACAATAGTGACGAAATACAAAATTGGTCACTAATTAGTGACAAAATTAAAGTGGTCACTGACAACTAAAGTTGTCACTAAATTTCGTCACTAAGTTATTAAAAGTCGTCACTAATTGTCAAGATAACGGCTCAGTTAACGTCCGTTAACTTTCATTAGTGACCAAAAAATGTGGTCACTAATTATAAAAATTGAATAAAAAATTTGTCATAAATTTATACTGTTATTGTTATTGCAATATAACTAAAACCTGCTAATTTGTAAAGATGAAAATCTAAAATTAATTTCATTTGCCAAAAGTATAATTCTTTGATCCAAACAAGCATGTCAAAGTCATATGAATTTATTTATCACTAAATCACTTGATGACTAACAAAAATAGAACATAGACTTCTTAGTTTTGAGATCCCAATGCAGATAACTTTGACAGTTGTGCCATCATGAGGTTCATTTTGTCCTTCATTTGGTTCTGCTCCTCTTGAAATTTCATTTGCTCCTCTTTAAATATATTTGTTTATGTTATATATAACGAAAGGTACTGTCTTCGCCGTCTTTTTGGAACCATCGTGGTTTCCATCCGTTTTCTTGTAATTTCCTTGACTGCAAAAGAAAAGTTTAGAGCAGAGAATGGTAAATTATCAATAATATGAAGTCAGCAAAGAATTGAAATACCATTCTCTGCCTAGTTTCGAAATGTAGCTTTTCAGCATTTGCCATATCATATTCTCCCTTCTCCAGATGCCGTTGATCAGGCCTGAGTCTCGAATCCGTTGGTGGAAGCTTCTCCTTAACCCGTTATCAAACACCCCGAATCAGAAACAATGAAATTAAATGTAATATATATATATATACACACACAGCTTGAATCATCTCTACCTGCAATCCTGGAGTTTAACTCGTTCAATGTGATGGCAAAATATGTTAGATTGTATCGAGTGAGATTGGTGGGAGGCAAAGCTCTTTGCCACAATAGATTTGCGTCACCCATATCCTTCGGTTTCACAGTAGTGATTCCATTTATGTAATACATGCTCTCATCCCACTTCCCAAATACCGTTGCATGTTTCTTACCGCTAGCATCTTCAACAAACCCATGTACCTGTTCAATAACACACGTCCAATGTCAGTACTCCAAACTGACACAGTAAATCCCACCCAAAACTAGAGTCTGAGGGGTGAGATATACACAGACCTGACCTCTATAGTTTATACTGACCAAGTAAAAATGTGTGCACAATAGAATCTTATGATGGGGATCTATAGTTTTTCGTACTTTTTTTGTATACATGGTCAGAAGAAGTTTAAACAGAAAAACACTTTCATCTCTATCTACCATTTCTCAAGCATTTACCTGGCGGGGATTTCTTTCGATTACCACGTATATGCATCATTCCATGATGATCGCAATAAACTTTACCCAAAATAAGATTATAAATGCTAGAAATAGGGTTTATGAGCTAATGGCGGTTCCAGTAACTATTTATCTCAACTTAACTCAACTCAGATTCATAGGATATGCAACTAAAGCTAGAACCTAAATTAGTTTCACCAATATATGTTTCTTATCCTTTGAATATCCTAATGAGTTGATACCAATTAGCCCGACAATGCTAATGAGTTGATATCTGTTTCTTATCCTTTGAATAACCAATTTGTTGAAGTTGGTTATTCATGACTTGATTGTATCATATATATATATATATATATATATGGATGTTGTTCTCATCAGCTGCAACAGGTTGCTTTAATCCTTTTCCACAAGTTAATTAATCAAGACTATGCAGTCACAAACATATTAAAGCAGTCCAGTTCTAGCATCACAATATCCAAACTATCTATCTGGAGCTTTCATTTATGTACAAATTAAGAATGTTATATATATATATATATATATATATTGGTAGCTACTGATTATGGCCCAGTTAAGAAACGATATTCTTTCAAGCAAGATTTGTTTTCCTTAATTTGTACATATTTGATATATTAAGTTTTCGTCTCCTTTAATTTCTACTCCTCTCTCTATATCCACAGAATAGCTATTTGTTAGTTTGATTTTAGGTCCAGTTTGGTTTTGTCCAAAATTTAATCTCCCTCCCTTGGTGCTAGCAGCTGCTTTTCTCATACATAGCATGTTGTTCGATTTCATTATATAATCATACCAAACACCACAAAATGCCCATGGTTACCCAAAAAAGAAAAACTTTCATCTAAACTAGATGTCATTCAAGAGTTTTGCATATAATTGAAGAAATTATTGCTAGTTTTATATAATTGGATTCTGAGCATGTTTGTTGAAACGGGCTACTACTCTGTTGCATGTTTCTGGAACCATATTGTAATTATTATTTTTTAGTTGATTTTGGTTTTGTTTATGTAATATGCTTACTTGGTTTTGCAAATTGAGGTGAAATTTGTATACTTGCTTCAGGATTTTTTTAGGACAAGGGAAGCTGGGGAGTTTCTTAGTGGTGCTTTGGCTGGGGCTATGACTAAAGTTGTTCTTGCTCCTTTTGAAACCATTTGGTTTCTTCACTCTTTCTTAATGTCATATCCACAAACTTAAATTATTGGTTCTAGTTTATAGAATAATGCTTATGAATTACTTGACTTAAATTGTTGGATACTCACACGACCTCTAGAGCCTGCACAAGTCCAAGCGTTGGAGGAATACTGCCTGTAAGGTTGTTGTGTTTAAGTAACCTTGCAAGGAAAATAACACAGAGCAAGTTAAATTCTCTTTTGATAGTTTAATTAACGTTTCGTATTATCATTCATTAGATTGAACATACAGATGAATCAGTTTCATGTTTGAGCTGAAGAGCTGAGGTGGGATATCACCTGAAAGCTGGTTGTGTTCTAGGTGACTGAAAACGATCAATAATAAATCATAAGCTGGTTTCTTTTATTAGCAAATTCAGAGACCGAAAGGACATATGCGTACAAGTGATTTGCAGAAGTCAACATATCAAGACCAGGCATTGTCTCATTAGAAACTGGTATCCTACCAGTTAGCTTGTTCTGGGAGAGATCCAACCAATAAAGTTTCTCAAATTACCAATGGAGGCTGGAATGGATCCAATGAGGCATTAAAATTCAGAGACCTACACGATAGAGATTGTTGAGTTCATGACATAGGGCTGGATAGTAGTTGGAAACATACATGAGAAATTTCTTACAGATCCTTAAGCATTTGAAGATTTTCGATTTCTTCTGGAATTTGACCACTAAAACTGCAATCAACTAGGATTCTGGAAAACCAGATCAAACGTTTAGGCCTATAAGACAAAAACTGGGTAGTTTTCATTCAATGGATCGTAAAATTACTTACAAGTATCTTAATTTCTTCAAATTCCCAATTTTTGGAGTGAGTAATCCTTCCAAGACTTTATTGTAAGATAGATTTCTACATACACAAATAAACAAGCGTAAAAGATTTGCTGACCCTCTATTCCAACAGGAGTATAACCATCAAAATTACATTCATTTGAGATATGGAAGAACTTACAGGGTCTCCAATTCAGTCAACTCCTCGATATCTCCTGGGAGCCCACCAGTCAATTGCATGCTTGCCAAGGCTCTGAGAAGTTAAAATAGAGAGAACCAAAATAGACAATAATGAGACTTTATGTTACTAAATCACTTGAAGGTGAAAATGAAGAGCGCATATCGAAGTTACTCGGTTGTTGGTGCATGTGATGCCAACCCAACCGCCACCACATGGGTGGGAGCCATCATCCCAGTTAAGTGGTGTGCTCGGCCAATCATCCTTGAGAGCCTTCAGAGCAACACCTACACCATACACTTTTAACATCCAAATAAAATTCCCTTCCTTTATGAGAAAAGTAGAAAATAATAAAAGATCAAGCAGCAAACTTTATGCATTCATCAATAAAACCTCGCAAACCGAAGGACCCCGGTGCACTAACTCGAGTTCATCTCTCCCATTTTTATAACAGTGTTGACCATACAAAACCTCAACAGCAGAGAGAAAAACAACATTGCAAAACTTCTAACAAATAAAAACATCAGAAACAATCGTAGTGTAACCGAGTTCAACAATATTTCCGTAGCTAGGGAAATGATCAAACACATGGTGTGCAAAATTCTATCAACATAGGAAAAGGAAGTTACTTGAACAAAGAGCAGTAAAAATAACTGGCCTTAGGTAAGAATATGCTCAAACACGTAGTGTGCACAACTCCATCAACATAGAATTGTAATTTTGAAAAGATAATTACTAGAAAAGAGCAATCAAATAGCTGAACTTATCATTATCCTGAGCTGCTGTTATCCAAATTTGTATGAATATGATCACAAGTAGCTGCCAAATTCTTGAACACATCTCCCGAAGTAAATACAATATTGTAGATTCCAAAGTGGCAAGAAAACCTGAAACCCATCAACCGATTAATGCAGGTTCCAAATTAGTTCCCAAGCGTAGATTTTATGCTTGATTTGAAGGAAACTTGAGACACAGTCTCCGGTATGCTGGCCGGCCACCAGAAGATCACCTTTCCGGCCAGCCCTATCGAGGTTTGGAGGAATCAGGTGTAACCATAAGCTAGAGAAGGTCGATAAGCTTGATGATCAGAAACCCACTGATTTTAGAAGGACGATAAACAGTAGCAGAGATGGAGTAAGATGCAGTACGATGAACTACCATATAATCATCGAACGAAAACAAAATTTCCACTCACATAACAGACAATTATGGCTTACCGAGCCTGCTTCGTTTCATAGATCATCAATCTTTGCATCAATTTGAGAATTACACGAACAATCACGTAAGTAACTGCATCAACTACAGATAAAATCATCAGCAACACAATTTCAGAAACCTACAATTTGTTGACTATGATGATGTTAATTGAAAATATAGCCATACCTTTAGGATTTTAGAGGATGGAGGACGAAATTGACATTGTGATTTGAAACCCTAGATTTTCTGTGTTGAGAGTGAGGAGACTGGGGACGGTGAGTCGGAGCTAATTACAGTGTTTTATTAAGAAAAATAACGACCTCCCTTCAAAAAATAGTATTTGCATAATGGTCCCTTTTCAATTGTAAAGTGTTTTTAAAATGAGAATGGAAGGTTACCAATTTTAGCCTCTGAACTTCATATTTTTGTATTTATACTATGATCTTATTTTTTAATATAATTAGTAACCATCCTTTTTTAGTTACTAAGTGTCTAAGTCTTTCAAATTAGTTCACTAATCTATTCAATTAACATAAACTAGTAAATATTATGCAGTGACAACTATTTTTTGTCACTACCATTTTCATTTTAGTTACAATTATTTTTTTGTTACTAAATTTTTTATTTTAGTGACCATTATTTTTTTGTCACTAATCTATTCAACTAAACTACTAAATTCTATGTAGTGACAACTAGTTTTGGTCACTAACTCTTTGAAATTAGTGACAACTATTTTTGGTCACTACCACTTTCATTTTAGTGACAACTATTTTTTGTTACTAACATTTTTATTGTGGTGACCACTATTTTGTTGTCACTAATCTATTCACCTAAACTACAAAATTCTATGTAGTGACAACTAGTTTTGGTCACTAACTCTTTGAAATTGGTGACAACTATTTTTGGTCACTACCACTTTTATTTTAGTGACAACTACTTTTTGTTGCTAATTTTTTTATTTTAGTAACCACTATTTTGTTGTCACTAATCTATTCACCTAAACTACAAAATTCTATGTAGTGACAACTATTTTTAGTCACTAACTCTTTGAAATTAGTGACAATTATTTTTTGTCACTACCACTTTTATTTTAGTGACAACTACTTTTTGTTACTAATTTTTTTATTTTAGTAACCACTATTTTGTTGTCACTAATCTATTCACCTAAACTACAAAATTCTATGTAGTGACAACTATTTTTAGTCACTAACTCTTTGAAATTAGTGACAATTATTTTTTGTCACTACCACTTTTATTTTAGTGACAACTACTTTTTGTTACTAATATTTTTATTTTAGTAACCACTATTTTGTTGTCACTAATATATTCAACTAACATGGACCCCTAAATACTGTATAGTGACAACTATTTTTGGTCACTAACTCTTTGAAATTAGTAACCACTATTTTTTGTTACTACCACTTTCTTTTAGTGACAACTATATTTTTGTTACTAAAATTTTTATTTAGTGACCATTATTTTTTTGTCACTAATCTATTCAACTAACATGAACTCCTAAATACTATGTAGTGACAACTATTTTTGGTCACTAACTCTTCGAAATTAGTGACCATTATTTTTTGTTACTACCACTTTCATTTTAGTGACAACTATTTTTTTGTTACTAAAATTTTTATTTTAGTGACCATTATTTTTTTGTCACTAATCTATTCAACTAACATGAACTTCTAAATACTATGTAGTGACAACTATTTTTTGTCACTAACTCTTTGAAATTAGTGACAAAAAACATAATCGTCACAAATTTAGTCATTAAATTAGATATATTTGAATAATCTTTTTTAGCCATAAGAATTATTGACCATTCTAGTGACCAAATTTTAGTTTTTGTCACTATATTTATATTAGCGGCCAAATTTTAGTGACAACTTTTTTTACTGTCACTAACGTTGAAATTAGTGACCAAAAAATAAGTCGTCACTAAAATTCTGGTCACTAATTACCATTTTTCTTGTAGTGTAAATGAAATACTTATTATATTAACATCACTAATTAGAATTGATACATAAAATAAAAAATATCACTACCATTAATAAACTAGTTGTGTACCCGTGCAATGCGACGGGGTGTAAAATTTTAATGCAAATATAGTTGTTTATTGAGTTGAAAATCATATTTAACACCACAAGAAACTGAGGTTTTAGCAACGATTCACTACTATAGAAACAGGCTTTTTACACGGTTGTAAAAGGCTTTTTACACGGTTTTGGAACCGTGTAAAAGCCCACCGTGTAAAAAAGTACGAACCCTTTTTACACGGTTTTGGAACCGTGTAAAAATGTCCATTTTTTACACGGTTCCAAAACCGTGTAAAAAGGTGACAAAAACTGTGTTAAAAGAACTCAAGTTTACACACTTACTAGTCAAAACTGTGTAAAAAGATAGGACATTTTACACGGTTGCTTGGCAAAACCGTGTAAAAATATCATAGCTTTTTACACGGTTGCTAATAAAAACGGTGTTAAAAGTCACATCTTTTTACACGGTTTTAACTTGCAACAACCGTGTAAAAAAGTGGGTTTTTTATCAACCAAAATCCAGAAAACATTATACGAATCCATATTAATTAAAATAAAAAGAATAACTAACTAACTTTGTAGAAACAACAACAAATAAAAGAAATGCAAATATAGTTGGCTAGGATCGGCCCTCCTCCTTTATCCGGGCTTGGGACCGGCAATGTCATGTGTTGACATGGGCGGAGTTACCTACTCCACCCCCATCTAAGAATAAGAAAGAAAGCCTAAAAACAAATGCATTTTCTTGCCTATATATTTAACTCAACTTATTAAAATGAGAACTACACTACCCAATGAATTAACTAAAATAAAATGCAAAACAAACATTTACCAAACTCATCTTACATGTTTCTCCAAACTAATCAACATCCATAAACTTGCATAAAGATCCATGAAGAAAATGTTCCACTAAAAAAAATATCTTAAGTACTATTCATCTCGCATAAAAAGTATCTTATAAAACTAAATAACATAATAATAAGTTGAGCAAAAACTCACTTATGATTTAAGAACCATATGTTCAACTTACAAAGTCCATATTGAAAATCAGCTAGCTTTGCATATTAAGTTTTCCAGTCCACATTGGCACCACTCTTCTTTGCAGTTTTTCCATCATCACACATCTCAGCCTATAAACAACTGTGATCATGAAAAAAGAGCATTTCACCTCAAACCAATTCATGAAGTAAAAGAAAGCAATGCCCGAATTCTACATTTCAATACTACTTACCTTTTAGGGACTCATGATAATTATGTTACGACTGTCAAAGCAAATATTTCGAGCAGAAAGTCAAAGCACATACCTATTACTACCACATTTTTCTCTCCGTCATGCGTTTCATAGTGAATGATTGTGCCAGAAGGCAAGCCATCTCATCTAGTTCTTGCATTGTAAAAGGAGCTTCAGACGTCCATGTGACCTATATATATATATATAAATTTAAAATAGAACATGTTATTCAACAAACTAAAGTCTTTTGTGCAATACAGAGATAAAATGTAAGCAATTTTTAACAAATATGTACCTTGTTTGGGAAATCATCCAACATTTTCGAATGAATCATGCTAAAAAATAAGCAAAGCTTTGTAATTGTGTGATGGATTCGATCTGGCAAAATTCCACGAATAGAAATGGGAATCATTTGCGTCAATAGTACATGACAATCGTGGGACTTCATACCAATCAACTTCAAGTCTTTCATCGACACTAACTTCTTAATGTTGGCAGAATAGCCAGATGGAACCTTGATACCATGTAAGCATTGACAAAATCTGGTTTCTCAACCTTCGACAAGGTATAGCAAGCTGGTGGTAGATATGTGCATTTTCCATTTTCAACAGGAGCAAGCTCTGATCGAATCCCCATTTCCACTATGTCCTTTCGAACTTTGATCCCATCTTTTGTTTTTCCTGGAATGTTCAACAATAACCCTATCAAGCTGTCACACACATTTTTTCAATATGCATAACATCAAGACAATGTCGAACATTCAAATGCTCCCAGTACGGTAAATCCCAGAAAATAGATTTCTTCTTCCAAATATTTTTTAGAGGAGTTGGACGACCTTTCCCGAGAACAATGTTTAGGTCTTTAACACAAGAATATACACCTTTTCCATTTAACGGTTGTCGTGCTACCCAATGCTCGGTTTTTCCTTCAAACACTGACTTTAGTTTGCGGTATGGGTGGTTCTTTGGAAGATACCTTCGATGGCCCATATACACATGTTTCCCACAATTTCTCAACCGTAAAGAATGTGTATCATCTTCACACACAGGGCATGCTTTTTCTCCCTTTGTACTATATCCCGACAAATTCCTGTAAGCCGGAAAGTCATTTATGGTGCAAAAAATCATGGCTCGTAGTAGGAAATGTTCCTTTCCGTACGCATCATATACTTCGACGCCTGGACTCCACAATTTATGTAAGTATTCAATTAACGGAGCCAAATACACATCAATATCATTCCCCGGTTGTTTGGGACCTTGAATTAGCAATGACATCATGATGTACTTGCGTTTCATGCATAACCACGGTGGAAGATTGTAAATAGAAAGAAGAATTGGCCAAGTACTGTGCCGACTGCTCATGTTTCCGAATGGATTGATTCCATCTGAACTAAGCCCCAACCGAATATTTCTATTTTCCTTACCAAATTATTCAAAAATTCGGTCGATATTCCTCCATTGAGGAGAATCAGCAATGTGTCTAATTTTCTCATCCATTTTATGCTCTTCGACATGCCAACGCAATAACCTTGTATCTTTGGCATTTGCGAATAGCCGTTTCAATCTTGGTATGATAGGCAAATACCATAATATTTTAGCAGGAGGGCCATTGTTTCGTTTCACACTAATGTTCTCTTTCGTTTGGTTTCTCTTATATCTTGGCGTACCACATATACGACACTCATTTAGACCAACATCTACATTTCTATACAACATACAATCATTATGGCATGCATGTATCCTTTCTATTTCTAATCCCATTTGACACATTAGTTTTTTCGCTTGATATAATGAAACTGGTAACTCGTTATCTTCTGGAAGCATTTCATGCAATATCTCTAATAAGCTTGTGAAGCTTTTATCACTCCGACCATTACTTGCTTTTAAGTTAAATAGTCTTAACACAATTGAAAGTTTGGAAAACTTTTCACACCCAACATACAATGGCTTTTCAGAGTCGACAAACAATTGTTCAAATTTCTCATAATGCTTATCAGCAATATCATCCTCTACATCATGTAACATTTCATCAAAATTATCATATACGTCATTGTCTGATTCATAACTTTCATTATTGTCAACAAAATCATGATCAATTGTGTAATTAAACTCATCAAAATCCTCTCCATGTCGTATCCAACAAGTATACCCTTGCATAAACCCGTGTAAAATTAGATGACCTTTAACTACATTAATATCACTGTATTTGGAAAATTTTGTACAATCTCGACAAGGACACCAAATTTTACTATCTCCACTTCTCATTCGATAATTCTTAGAAGTGTCTATAAATTCATCCAGTCCGGCCAAATATTCTTTTGTAGCACGTGGTATTTCATACATCCAGGTATTACGATCCATCTATAGATTCAAAATTAATTTATTAATTAAATGTATGCATGACATAACTATAAATCAAAAGGCTACAGGTCGCCATCCTAACCCACTTTTTGAATACTTTGTCCCATATATAGACTTAATTAATAGGGAAAATTGCATGTACATGTAACATATTTTTCATCATATTTATATTTTTGGTAATGTACTTTTAAAAATATTACATTTTAAGTATATATCTAGGAATATGCGTTATTTTAATTAAAAAAGTGTAATATATATAATCTAATAAGAAAAAAGTATAATATATATACATACATTAATAGTAAACGTGTAATATCGTTTTTCTAAAAATATGATCGTTTTTCAAAATAATTAAAAACTCATAAGTTTTTTTTTATAAATTGATTTTAAATTTTATAATTTTAATAGTATGTTACCTAAAATAAATATAAGATCGTTATATTTTGATGTAATTCGTTCTAACCAATATAATAAATGCATGTTATTATAATTCTATTTACACTTAAATTAATGTTAGAAAATAAAAACCAAAAACATGTAAGTAACATGACAAAAAAATACATCTTCCCAATTAATTACAATGAAAACTAAAAGTCAATAGAATATACCTTACAAAGAATTTGCACGGATCAACCAATGAAAAGTTCAACGTAAGCGCCTTTACGTAGATCTTTTGCTTGATTAAATGATACGTCCTACAAATATAGATTTATGATCAGCAAAAAGAACATCAATGAAAAAACATACCAATGGTTTAATGATAAAAGAATTCAAAATACATCATCAATAAATAAATGCACATAATAATTAATGAAATCAATTACATACCTTGAATGACTATATACCTTGATTCAGGGTCGATCTCCCTCCCTCAATATATATTAGTTAACAAGAAGGACAAAAAACTAAAAGCAAATTAAGACGAAGTTATTAGATAAATGAAAAGGCGGTACACCATTAAATAATCAAGATGAAAGGTATTAGATACACCATATAATACCAGACTTAAGTTCGCGTGAGACCAAACAGTTTCCGTGAGACTGGTGAGACCAAACTTTAAAGTATGAAACTTCACACCAAAAAACTGTGAATGTAAAAAAAATTGAACTTTTCATAGGAAAACACCGTAAATGTTACGTTCACGGTGTTTTTCGCTGTGAATGTTCGTTTTTTTTTATCTTCACAGCGTCTTCACTGTGAAGGTTCGGATATACCTTCACAGTCTTTTATCTGTGAATGTTTGATTTTTTTTAACTTGATTTAGGTTTTTTTACCTCCATAGTGTGATTACATTATGAATGTTCAAATGTTTTTTACCTTCACAGTGTTTCGGTGTGAAGTTTCATGTTTTAAGACTTGGTCTCACGGAAACAGTTTGGTCTCACGTGAACCTACCCTATAATACCATATATATATATATATATATTCTTTAAAAAAGAGATATTATATTTCATACCATATATATATTAATATATTTATAAAAAGGAATGTTATTTTTTTGACACCATATAATACGTATCATATATATTAATATATTTGTTTTATAATCATTTTTAAAAAATTCATATATATATATATATATATATATTTTAAAGGATAATCATATATATTCTTTAAAAAAAAGATATACCTACCTAATATCTAATTTATGGAAATAATTTTTAGAGAAAAAAAAACAAAAATGGCATGCCATTTATTTAAAATAAAACTTAAAATATATTAAACAAATGGTTTAGACCTTAATAATAAACTACCATAACTACATATAATTTTAGAAAACAAATGACTAGGCATTACTATTTTTTGAACATAGATATGTATGGAACAAGTTCTGTTAATTTACTAAGTTATCTCAAATATTTACTACATTTTTATATAATTAATTTATGTTTTTTTAATTTATAATTACGTTATATTTAAAAAAAATAAAAATATAATAAGATTTAAAAAATAGTTAAAATCAATTAATATATGTAAAAGCTAAGTTGCAAGAATCGAACCTTCGACACTACACTTAAAACAAGAGACATTATCCAACTGAACCAAAATCATTATGTGTTAAGCATTGGGTTTCCTTTATTATTATAATTATATTATTATAAAAAATTTTAAAAATTCTAAAAATCCTAAACCCTAAAAAATAGTTAAAATCAATTAATATATATATATTTTTACACAGTTATTTTAAAATAACCGTGTAAAAAAACTAGGTCTTTTTACACCGACGCACTTCCAAAACCGTGTAAAAAAATATATATTTTTACACGGTTTTTTGAAAAATACTGTGTAAAAAGATCCCCTTAAAAACCGTGTAAAAATATATACGTTTTTACACGGTTATTTTAAAAAAAACATGTAAAAAACTGGGAGTCTTTATACGGATCCACTTCCAAAACCGTGTAAAAATATATATGTTTTTTACACGGTTATTTTAAAAAACCGTGTAAAAGAATTGGGAGTCTTTTTATACGGATCCACTTCCAAAACCGTGTAAAAATATGTATGTTTTTTACACGGTTATTTTAAAAAAACCGTGTAAGAATGTTTTGAGACCTTTTCAAACGTTTTTCCTCAAATAACCGTGTAAAATGATTGTATATTTTTACACGGTTTTTAAAATGACCGTGTAAAAAGCTATTCAAAATTTTTTACACGGTTCTGTTACCAAAAAACCGTGTAAAAAAATCTTTAAAAACACACGGGTACATCTTTACACGGTTTTTTTTAAAACCGTGTAAAAATGGGCGTATAATAAAGTCATTTGTGTAGTAGTGACTTTTGTCGTCGCTAAAAGTCAATTTATCGTCAAAAACATTTTATAAAGACGACGTGTCGTCGCAATAGCCTCTTGTTGAAACATTTGTCGCTAAAGGCATGTCGCTGAAACTCACTTTTCTAGTAGTGTAAATATCCATAAAATACACAAATTCATATATAGCTCACATGATTTCTAACAGGAGAATGGGGAGCAAAAGTGTAAATGGAGTATATTTGCAATTGGACTGCAGAAACATCTTTCTCTGTAGCTCCAACAACAAGACAAATTTTGGGATAAATCACTCTCATCAAACTCCCTTGGAAAGCATTTTTCACATGTTGATATAACTCTTTCACAGTCAAACATACGACCCCAACATCAAACCATTAATTAAACATACCATTGAACCATCAAAACTTTAGAAGTGAAGACTTTAACTGCATTAAATAAACAGAAAATAAATCAAAAAAAATTCTAAATTTTTGAAAAACATAACAAGTGGACTTAACTTAGATGAATATCGAGATTGGCAAAAGACAAACATAACTTGAAAGGAGCAGTTGTTTTACCACCCTCCACATTCCTCCAAAGTCTTAATCCTCCACACTTTAGCAGCCCCGTTAAACCCAAAAAAGTTCAAGAAAACCCCATTAACTTGTTGTTTCACTTTGAAATGGAATGATAAGTTAATATGTTGCAATCTTGTTAACATATTCTCATCTCTATTTACAAATGATCACCTTGCTTGTACCAATCCCGATTCCTCATTATCCTACAAATTACCATCATAATATTCTTATTACTTGATTCAGACTACAAATTAAACAAACAAACAAACAAACATTGATAGATAAGAAAATGAGCAAGTACCTTAAAGTGGAGAACTATTTCCAAAATTGATATGCCATCTATGCTTATATAAAGACCAACCCATATATAATCACGATGAGCATGAGTAGGCACCGAGAAATCAGAAAAAACCAAATAATAGTACTCCCAGGAAGCAACTGCAACCAAACAAAAAATCCAAGTAGTTTAGTCCAAAAAGAGCTTATCACATTTCTAAGACCAATTAAGGAGCAACATATTAAACAACAAAAAACATGATTCAATTAAGTCAAAAAAGCTTAGAAACTCAACAGCAGTCGAAGGGAACATCATAAAACTATTATGCATGGACTTGAACCAAATAAAATCACATGGAAAGTACTCGAGAGCAAAATTGGTCCAAAGCAAAAAAAAAAAGATTCTGCTTTCTAACCCCCATAAATATTAAAGATCTACCTTGAAATAGACACATAAATACTCTATCCAATCAACTAAGAGGATGAAACAAAGATGTTTTTTCTTGATGTTAGATTCTAAAGACACTTTTGTTCAAATCTTATCACAATCAATAATACCAGAGAACACTCATCATGTATACAAGGTTGCTGTTACTAACATTCAAATTTTACTTTTGTCGTAAACTCCCATGCCCAATTGCATCAAAAACCCCTAAGTATTAGTGAGAGTATAGACTAAATGGAATTGATTTCAAGAAAGAAACTAATTCTAGTTGATAGAAAAATCGACTTCAAGAAAGCAACTACTACTAATCGATAGAAAAATGGATCCCAAGAAAGTAACTATACTAATACTTATCGATATAAAGCAACTAAAAAGCAATTGATACAAAAATCGACCCCAAGATGGAAAATAATTACCTCAATGGATCGATTCCGGTAGGTGGAGAATAAAGTATAAAAGTAACCCAATAGCACCTGACAAACCAAATAAGAAAATGCTTTCAGAAGACGGGGACTAACCAACCAACTGATACTGATATGAAACACAAACAAACCAAAGATCCGATGGTTAGTTTTCTATAAAGGCTCATTAGATATATAAAACAACAAAAGTTTATGTAAATACTTACCACAATCTTTCGTTTACAATCCATAATTCTTAGCAATTCTACAGAGTATCCCACAAAAAATCAAAAGTAAAACGATGTTAAACTATGGTTGATGGTCATGAAAAAAAACCAAAATTAGTAATTATAGGATGTGAAAAGAATTGTTAAATAGTACCAAGTGAACAACATCAATGAAGGCATTTTCTAGAATCATGATTGGCAATTCCATGAGCATTAATAAGTGAATAAATATAATATCATCCTTTATAACACATTGTCTTTCAAAGAGTTATTGACAAATTCATAATTAGCAGTGCCTAGTAAAGATTGAAATTTAAAATCCTAAATATTCAAATGTGTTATTGCTAATGCCTTATATGTGGCCTTACCACACATTATTACTTTTATGGATTCAACAACTCGGTCGTTACAACAAGAACCCATATTTTCTAGAATCATGATTGGCAATTCCATGAGCATTAATAAGTGAATAAATATAATATCATCCTTTATAACACATTGTCTTTCAAAGAGTTATTGACAAATTCATAATTAGCAGTGCCTAGTAAAGATTGAAATTTAAAATCCTAAATATTCAAATGTGTTATTGCTAATGCCTTATATGTGGCCTTACCACACATTATTACTTTTATGGATTCAACAACTCGGTCGTTACAACAAGAACCCATATTTTCTAGAATCATGATTGGCAATTCCATGAGCATTAATAAGTGAATAAATATAATATCATCCTTTATAACACATTGTCTTTCAAAGAGTTATTGACAAATTCATAATTAGCAGTGCCTAGTAAAGATTGAAATTTAAAATCCTAAATATTCAAATG
The DNA here is from genome assembly GCA_954870635.1 of Arctium minus. Classification (NCBI taxonomy): domain Eukaryota; kingdom Viridiplantae; phylum Streptophyta; class Magnoliopsida; order Asterales; family Asteraceae; genus Arctium; species Arctium minus. The sequence continues at coordinate 75,520,859 of OX941080.1, read as the reverse complement.
TGTTATTGCTAATGCCTTATATGTGGCCTTACCACACATTATTACTTTTATGGATTCAACAACTCGGTCGTTACAACAAGAACCCATATTTTCTAGAATCATGATTGGCAATTCCATGAGCATTAATAAGTGAATAAATATAATATCATCCTTTATAACACATTGTCTTTCAAAGAGTTATTGACAAATTCATAATTAGCAGTGCCTAGTAAAGATTGAAATTTAAAATCCTAAATATTCAAATGTGTTATTGCTAATGCCTTATATGTGGCCTTACCACACATTATTACTTTTATGGATTCAACAACTCGGTCGTTACAACAAGAACCCATGAACACACAACTCAAATAAGATTGTAATATATGTGTGAAAAGTATTTAGTAGATCAGGAAACTAAACCCAGCTAATCCAATTGTAAGTAAAGCAAAATTATTAATGAAGAGAAACTTCAACAAATAAAACCCCCAAATTATTTTCTAAAGAGCATAATACATAATCAAAATAGTTCTCCAATTGGATTACCTGGAATTTCAGTTGAAGAGCATAATACATAATCAAAATAAACAGTAAATCGCTAGGGAGTGAGTTTACCTGGAATTAATCAATGAAAATTAACCCCCAAATTGCAAACAATATTCATTAGATTTATGGTTGAATTCGCTGATGTTATTGGAAATTAATGTATGTATGATCGATTATGGAGAAGAAATGCATCTTCGGTAGAGAGAGCATTGAAGGAAGGGAGCCGAGGATTTGAAACCCAAACCAAGACTCAAGCCAGGATGAACAACGAAATCTTCTTTGCTCTGTAGTTTAATAGTTGAAGGCTTTTGATTATTACAGCGAAATCTTCTTTGCTCTATAGATTCACACAGCCAGGCTTTTCGAACATGGAGTTTATATCGATCAAAATAAATGAACCCATATAATCGAAGCGTTAACAGAAAAATGAAATAGAAGATATGTTCATACTTGAAACCAAAATATTTGAAGGAAACGTACCTTGGCAACCGAAACCGGGGAATTGCAGATTAGCTGTTTGATGACGATAAAGGAGATCACATCCATAGCGGAATCGAACGCAAATCTCCGACGGGCGACGTTCAAGACGAATTTCCTAGCTGCGAAAATGACAGTGGATTAGTTTCTAAAACTGATTCAAGAATCGGAAAACTCGGTAATCAAGATTCCAGCCATCAGAACGATCGATTCATTGGCTCAAACATTTACAAACAAAAACGCATAATCAAGAAAACCATTTTAACTCATTTATGATTATCAAAATGAGTATGAGAGATGGTATTTTGAGTTTGCACAACAACCCTTTGAGTTTGAATCGAACGCAAATCTCCGACGGAAGAAAAATTAAATTTTACAATCACAATAGATTATGGTTTTACTTTCATTTGATTAATATGTTCATACTCCAGTCCCTAAAGCTAATGAATATGCATAACATTTAAAGCCATAATCTGCTATGAAGTTCATAATAAAACATAAATATATCATAGAATTAGAAACACATAAAGTCGACAACAGTAACATATTATATCAAGTAGAGAAGGATTGAAGAATATACTTTTTAGTTTCTTTTCTAGCTTTGTGACTATTTTCTGGGACTATCTACACAACAGAGATACATCTTCGATTTTGATCATCAATGAAAATCCATCTCTTCCTTCTTGTATTATCCATAAACCAAAACTTTTCAAAACAACCACATACGGTAAACACCATAATACAATAAAATAGATCAAAGATCTACATTACAAATGTAAAGCAACAATCTAGAACAACACAAAACAGATACATCTAAAAAACAAAGTAGACAAACAAATTCAACTGATAGTCTTAATCGATACAAAGAAAGTTGCAGATACTAAACAATTAAAACAAAATACAAACAAACCAAAATCGATTACCCGAAAGCAATCTATTTCAAAAAACCAAAAGGAAACTAACCGACTTCAGTGCAAAAGGATCGATGGAACGTGTATGAAGCAATTGAGTGATGAATCGTTTTCTCGAAATCAATCTATCTATACTAAAAACAAGGTGAGAGTATGAGGCACGTAAGAAACAGGATTTTATCCCCATCCTCAATTCAAGTTTCATAATTTTAGGGTTTTGGGATTAGAGATAAAAGGATTTTGGGGAATTAGTATGAGGGAAGTAAGAAACGGGATTTCATCCTCATCCTCAATTCAAACTTCATAGTTTTAGGGTTTTGGGTATGAAACGGGATTTTGGGTTACACGATTTTGATTAGAGGTAGTACATTAGGCTTTATTAGTTGTTTTTTAAGAGATTTTAAGTAGATAGCTTTAAATAATAGTACATAAAGCTTAGTGAGTTGTAATTAAGAGTTTTTTATCTCAGCTTTATAATATAGTATAGATAACTAAAATTAAAATTAAATATAACTACAAACTTATTAAATAAATATAACAATATGAATAAAAACAATAAAAAAATTAACATGAATAACCATATATATACATATATATAATTAAAAATAATAGCTTACTACAATCATTAATATATATATATATATAGGGGTGGGTTCAAATGAAAACTCATATTTCATCGTGCACATGAGGACAAATCTTAACCATTGATCAAAACTTAGAAAACTAATCAATGGTTAATATATAATAATGTTAATTGGAAAGTGATTAAGGACAAAATTGTAATTTTGAATCAACGTCTACCTTCATTTGACTTTTTATTTTTATTTTTAATTAAAAAAAATTTACCCCCTTAAACTTTAAAATAATTTATCTTAAAAATTACTAATATTTTAATCAAACAAATTACATCAAAAAAACGAGAATTTCGTGCTCTTCGATATGACATCCATCTCGATATAGTTTTTTTCTTCTTCGTTTTAACCGTTTTTTACGTGAAATTCTATATATGTGTTATATTCATTATGAATATGCATGCACGTCTTCTGGTGTCCACATTCAGTATGAATAACAAAGGTGAACATTCATTTACTATTCATGATGAATAATACATTATTCAGGATGAATAATACATTATTCAGGATGAATAATACAATATTCATGATGAATAATACACGAATCCATGATTCATGTATTATTTATCATGAATCGTGTATTATTCACCCTGAATATTCTATTATTCATTCTGAATGATACATTATTCATGATGAATAATACAATATTCAAAATGAATAATACACGTATCAATGATTCATGTATTATTTATCATGAATCATGTATTATTCACCCTGAATGTTCTATTATTCATTCTGAATGATACATTATTCATGATGAATAATATATGAATGACCCGTGAAGGTGTAGACACATGACACACTCTCTTTGTTTCCCAATTCACAACCGAAATTTGGTTTAATTCATTATGAATATGTATGCGCATCCCCAGATGTCCTACATTCAGTATGAATAACAAATGTGAACGTTCATTCATTATTCATGATGAATAATATAGTATTCAGGATGAATTACACAACATTCATGACGAATAATACACGAATTCATAAATCGTGAATTATCCACCCTGAATGTTGTATTATTCATCCTGAATGATACATTATTCATGATGAATAACACATGAATAACCTGTGAAGATGTGGAGACGTGACGCGCTCTTTTTTGTTCCCCGATTCACAACAGAATTTCTCGATAGGTTCTCGATTCGTCTTGATGGGTGTTGGGTAACGATGCTGAATAAACGTGATGTCTTACGACGTTGAAGAATGTGTTGAAGAATGTGATGTCGAGTTACATACTTACGGCGTCGAAGCGTTGTACAAACTTAAACGTACATAAATATTCATAATGAATATAACACATATATAGCATTTCACGTAAAAATGGTTAAAACGACAAAAAAACTATATCGAGATGGATGTCATATCGAAGAGAACGAAATTCTCGTTTTTTTGATGTAATTTGTTTGATTAAAATATTATTAATTTTTAAGATAATATATTTTAAACTTTAATTGGGTAAAAAGTTATTAATTAAAAAAGAAAATAAAAAGTCAAATATGGTAGGCGTGTGTTTAAATTTTCTTCCATTTTTACCCCTAAGCATTTTACAATAAAAAAAACTCTATTTAATATGAGTTGTTGGATCCAAAGAGATCGAACGGCTGAGATTTGTCCTCATGTGCACAATGAAAATTGAGTTTTCATTTGAACTTTTCTCTCTCTCTCTCTGTGTGTGTATATATATATATAAATTATTTCAATGTCACTTTTTACTTTTTAATATTTGATTTAAATTAAAATGAAAATATATATAAAAAAATGAAATTAGAATCGATATAATACATTTTATTTCACATAAGCAATTAAAACCTTTTTTTCAAGATAATTTATCAAGAGACCAAACTATGAAAAAATAATCTCAAGCAGATTGAAAAAAAAAATCGAACAAATCAAAATGAAAAATTAAGAATTCTATCGGACTTCCTATAGCCAAAGTGGTCAGAATATCTTGCGATTATTTTTATTTTTCGTACAACCGTAGGTTGGGAATTTTTTTTTTGAGGGTGGGGAGGAGAGTTTTTGGACTAAATTGCAAATTAATACATTAAATCAAATGTAGCAAATTACAAAAATAAGACATAATCAAATGAGAACTTTATGTATTGTGATACCTTTATCGTAAGGTAGAATATAATATATTGTTTTACATTATTTTTTTATCTAAAATAAAATATAATATATTGATTAACATATATTTTTCAAATATATTCGGGTGAAACTTTTTTTTGTATTTTTTATTTCGCAAACACATAAAATTAAAGATGTTCGTATTTTGAAACAAACACTACTAACAGATGGGTTTTTCCGGCGGATTTCCAACTAAAATCAAACAGGTCAAACCTCGTTGACTTTCGCCGGAAATCCGTCGGGAATTTTAATTATTTTTATTTTTTTTTAAAAAGTCAACTATTTTTGGCAGATTTCTGACGGTATTTAATTTAATTTTATTTTTTTCATATTAGTTATAGTTAATTAATTATTTTCGACGGAATTTAATTACTTAAATTAATAATTAAATTCCATCGAAAATCAGCCAGAAATAATTAAATAATTGTATTCTTAAAAACATTAAAAAAAAATTAAAAATCCGCCAGAAAATATGAAAAATATTCCGACGGATTTTTGGCGGTTATTTTGTATTTTTAAAAAAATAAAAAAATAATAGATCCGTCGAAAATCCAAAAAAATAATTAAATAATTATTTTCTTAAAACAATTAAAAAAAATTAAAAATCCGTCTAAAAATATGAAAATATTCCGGCGGATTTTTGGCGGTTATTTTGTATTTTTAAAAAAATAAAAAATAATAGATCCGCCGAAAATCCAAAAAAATAATTAAATAACTATTTTCTTAAAAGAATAAAAAAATGCTGAAAATCCAATTTATTTTCTTAAAAGAATTTAAAAAAAAATATTATTTTCTTAAAATAATTAAAAAGATAAAAATAAAAAAATGGATCCAGCTGAGCTTTAATGGATCCACACAGGCCTTAATGGATCCAGTTGGGCTTTAATGTATCCCGTTGGGGTTTAATGGATCCAGTTGGGTTTTAATGTACCCAGTTGGGCTTTAATTGATCCACTTGGGCTGTAATGGATCTAGTTGGGCTTTAATGTGTAACACCCGTAATTTTCGGGTAAGCATAATTTCAAGTCAATGTGGAAGTCGATCTTTCAAGAAAAATAGAAGAAATAGGATTTTGGATTGAATTCTAGATTTTATAGTCTTGCTAGATGCGAAATTCAAATACGAGTCTAATGGTCTTTTCCGGAGCGAAAACGGAGTTATAACGAAGAAGTTATGAACAACACAGTGATCGGGCACGCGATTAGTGTCAAGTGGACGTCCGCATAGGGAAGCAAGTGGACATCCACATAGGATCTTCCGAGGAAGCAACAAAAGTTTCGTCAGTTTTCGTCCTGATGCATGTGGACGTCCGCATTGAGTCTGACGAAATTTGCACCGTTTTTCACCTTCAACTTTTCCCTCCTCTCTCTCCTACTTTTACCCCCATATCTAGATCTGATATCCCTCTCCCTCATTTCAACTTTCTCATCCAAAAACCCCAAATCCTTTCTCCTCTCTCCATCTTTCTCTCTCAAATCAAACCCCACACCATTTTTATAAACCTTAACCTTTCTAGAACCCATTTCACTTCATCTTCTTCATCAAGTTTCTAGGGTTTCATCCAACCCTTGTTCTCTATTTTGAAGATTGGGAGTTTGTGGTTCATTTTGGTGACCCTAGAGGTATTTTGGTTGGTGCATTCAAGTTATGGTTAAGGTAATCTTCTCCTTTATTCATCTATGGAAATTAGGGAACGATTCTAAGTGGTTGGATATGAATATTAATGGTTGTAATTAACTTGTGGATTTAGATTTTTGGAACTTTTGGCTTAAGGATCCAAATTTCTTCAAAGGATATCAAGTTGGGAAAATCTAGATTTAGCCCAAATCTAGCAAGGTGAGTTCAAGTTGATTTGTGAAAACGTTGTACATGCCAAAAATGTGTATTTTAGAGTATTTATGTGTTACATGATTATTATATAATATTTAAATCTTTGGTGAGTTTTGCTATTTGAACAAATAAGATTTTATAAATCTCGTGAAACGCCATATTTGAGATTTCTTACATTTTGATAAATAAATCATGTTAATACGTTTCATTGATGTAAATGTCCTTTTAGTGCATTTAATCTTATAAACCATTTTGGAAAATACATATTATTGTGTTACGAGACATTTTGGAAAAATAAAGGTATGAGTTCATTTGGAAAAATAGTTTGTCTCGACCCATGATGAGTTTTGGGTTAATCATATTTTTGGTCGTTGAGTTTGCATAACCGTTGGTTAAATGTGTTTCATTGTTTACAATGAATTTTATTGTACGATAAAGTAAATTGTTGATCTTTTGGCTGGGTTTTGACTAAGATGAGTCTTGGGGACATTTGTCCAGTTTTAATAGCCCATTGTGGAGTTTTGAGTATGGTTGCGTTTATTGTGTATCATTTGAGAATTATATGTTTTGGGTGCTTTGGTCATTCAATTGGAGTTATGTAATGTTATAGACTGTAATGTAATGGATCCATAGGCATATGAGTCGGTCTTTATTATTTTAAGAAAAAGGGCTATTGTTTCCATGTTGGGACCATAATTAGTCATGGGATTATCGAGGGCCTTATGGTGCGGGCTCGTGGAGTCTAACATTTGTCCTTGGGACCATGATGTAATTTCTGAGTCTGCTTTTATGGGATAGTCATTTCTAATTTGTAGGTAGTTGAGACATTGGGTCCTTGGAGGCAACTTGGTACGGTTATGTGGAGCCGGATACTAGCCATGGGCTGTAAATGTAATCCTAGTGAATGAGCATGATTAGGATCCTCAGGTGCCCTCATCTACATCTTAGTACGAGTCGGCGAGCTCGTGGCCATGGGTCCTAGTATGATGTATGATGAGCTCAATAACTTGGAATGTGACCTACTTTTGTGTTCCGCCACTAGCCATGCCGTCACCGAAAGGTGTTGTTTTGGGTATTTAGTTTTATCCTTGTTTTCGGTGACGTTTTGAGTTTGGGGTATTCTCCATATGTTATAATTTTGGAGACTTGAGTTTTACTCATATTTCGGTCGTTTGGTTTATAAAGTTTTATTCAAACTTCAATATTTGAGCATTTATCATTATTCACGTTTTGAGTAAGTGTTGGGTTGAATTACTTCATGAAAGAATGTTTTGGCATTAAGGCGTTCATCTATAAAATGTGCATCTTTGGAAAACAGGTCGTTCTCATATTTAAAGTAATTCATTTTGACGGATCATGATTTAAGTTGCATTATTTAGTTTAGCGATTTTTATAATCATGATAAAAACTCTTGAACTCACTAGGCGTTAGCCTAACCTTTTTATTTGTCGGCATGTGCATCAGGTTCCGTTTCGGGATTAGTTTTAACGACATTGTGAAGAGATGAGTGCTAGTTGGGTGCTCGAAGAAGTGAATAGCTTGGTGAAGTCTTCCACATCTACTTTGGATATAGTAACTGTCATTGGGTTTTAGTAACACTTGACTTTAATTAGTCTTTATGTAATACTTTATTCATTTAGTTGGCGGTAAAATATAGAATCGTATTTCTAGTATGAACTTGTAGTAAGAAGTTTTATCCATCTTTGAGGTACTAGTGAAAGTTTTAACTTAGTCGCTCTTTCCAAATTTGAGGGTGTTACATAATGTATTCAATTGGGCTTTAATGGATCCACTTGGGCTGTAATGGACCCGTTTGGGCTCTAATGGATCCAGTTAGCCTGTAATGGACCCATTTGGGCTTTAATGGATCCAGTTTGGCTGTAATGGACCCTCTTGGGCTTTAATGGATCCAGTTGGGCTGTAATGGACCTATTTGGGTTTTAATGGATCCAGTTGGACTTTAATGGATCCATTTGGCTTTAATGAATCCAGTTGGGTTCTAATGGATCCACTTGGGCTATAATGGACCTAGTTGGGCTTTAATAGTACTATAATAATAATAATAGTATAAAAAATTAAAAAAAAAGATTTCCCGGGGGATAGGTTGTACTGGCGGCGGACCTATCCGCCGAAAATTCAATTTTTTATAAAAAAAGGCGGAAATTCAGAATTAAAAAAAAATTAGTTTTCGGCGGAATCCTCCGCCGGTAATTCGCCGAAAAAAAGCAAATTAGGTTAGGATGCAGCCTTTTCGCTTCACTTCACGCCTCTCTCACTTCACTTCAATCCTCCGGCGATTTTGTACCACCGAAGCACCACCGCCTCCATCGCCGTCGCCCCACCATCGACGACCCACCACCACCACTGGCGCTCACCACTCGACCCACCACCCACTGAAAACCACTGCCACCACCGCCAACCTCCACCACTGCGACCACCGCCGGCGACCCACCACCACCACCGGCAACCCACCACCACTACCACCGGCGACCCACCACTACTGCCATCACCTATTTTTTGGTAAAATCTCTCTATATGTATATAATGTATATATATAATGTATGTTTATATCTATTCATATATGTATGTGTAAATAGATAGGTAAAATTGATGTGTATATATGTATGTATGTTTGTATCTATAATGTATGTATGTTTGTAACTATAATGTATGTTGGTAAAATCTCTCTATATATGTATATAATGTATGTATGTTTGTATCTATAATTAATGTATGTATGCTTGATCAATTGATGTATTATCTATATACAATTTTTTATATATGTATGTATAAATAGATATGTAGATGTGTATGTAGATAATGTATATATGTATGTATGTGTAAATGTGTATTTATATGTAGATAATGTACATATTTTTGTATGTGTAAAAACAAATATGTATAATTTATTGTATCTATGTATGCATTTGTAAGTCTAAAACTCAAATTGTTTAGAATTCGCAAAATGTTGGGTATATATTCACAAATTGTTATGTGAATTGTTGGGTAAATTGTTTTAGACAAATTGTTGGGTAAATTGTTTTATAAATTATACACATAAATTATACACAAGTCTATTGATTTGTACAAGTTATAAAAATGGCAAAACTTATATTTACGAATGGGTCATGCCGAATTTTTCTTAAAAATTTTAGTTAAAGATTAGGTTTCCCTAAGAACTTTCAAGCACACAAACCCAACCCGCGTTTCTTCTATATGCATGGTTTGACTTCCAAATAGTCAAACGGGTGCACTTAGAGCTTTCAAGCGCACAAACCCAACCCGGGTTTCTTTTATATGCATGGTTTGACTTACAAACAGTCAAACTAGTGCACTTAGAGCTTTTATGCGAACAAAACGAACCTTATTTGTTCTATATGCATGGTTTGGGTTTCAAATAGCCTAATAGGTGCACTTAAAGCTTTCAAGCGCACAAACCCAACCCGGGTTTCTTCTATATGCATGGTTTGACTTACAAAGAGTCAAACGGGTGCACTTAGATCTTTCAAGTGAACAAACCCAACCCGAGTTTCTTCTAAATGCATGGTTTGACTTCCAAACAGTCAAACTATTGCACTTAGAGCTTTTAAGCGCACATACCGAATCTTATTTGTTCTATATGCATGGTTTGGGTTTCAAATGGCCTAATAGGCGCACTTAGAGCTTTCAAGGGCACAAACCCAACTTGGGTTTCTTCTATATGCATGGTTTGACTTCCAAACAGTCAAACTAGTGCACTTAAAGCTTTTATGCGCACAAATCGTACCTTATTTGTTCTATATGCATGGTTTGGGTTTCAAATAGCCTAATAGGCACACATAGAGCTTTCAAGCGCACGGACTCAACCTGGGTTTCTTCAATATGCATGGTTTGACTTGCAAAGAGTTAAACGGGTGCACTTAGAGCTTTCAAGCACATAAACCCAACCCGGGTTTCTTCTATACGCATGGTTTGACTTCCAAAGACTCAAACGGGTGACCTTACAGCTTTAAAGCACACAAACCCAACCCGAGTTTCATCTATATGCATGGTTTGAATTCCAAATAGTCAAACTAGTGCACTTAAAGCTTTCAAGTGCACAAACCCAACCCGGGTTTCTTCTATATGCATGGTTTGATTTCCAAAGAGTCAAACGGGTGCACTTAGAGCTTTCAAGCGCACAAACCCAACCCGGGTTTCTTCTATATGCATGGTTTGACTTACAAACAGTCAAACTAGTGCACTTACAGCTTTTATGCGCATAAACCGATCATTATTTGATCTATATGCATGGCTTGGGTTTTAAATAGCCTAATAGGCGCACTTAGAGCTTTCATGCACACAATCCCAACCCGGGTTTCTTCTATATGCATGGTTTGACTTCCAAACTGTCAAACTAATGCACTTAGAGCTTTTATGCGCACAAACCGAACCTTATTTGTTCTATATAAGCATGGTTTGGGTTTCAAATAGCCTAATAGGCGCACTTAGAGCTTTCAAGAGCACAAACCCAGCCCGGGTTTCTTCTATATGCATGGTTTGACTTCCAAAGAGTCAAACGGGTGCACTTAGAGCTTTCAAGCGCACAAACCCAACCCAGGTTTCTTCTATATGCATGGTTTGACTTCCAAAGAGTCAAACAGGTGCACTTACAACTTTTAAGCGCACAAACCCAACCCGAGTTTCTTCTATATGCATGGTTTGACTTCCAAATAGTCAAACTTGTGCACTTAGAGTTTTCAAGCGCACAAGCATGGCTTGACTTCCAAACAGTCAAACTAGTGCACTTAGTGCTTTTATGCGCACAAACCAAACCTTATTTGTTCTATATGCATAGTTTGGGTTTCAAATATTCTAATAGGTTCACTTAGAGCTTTCAAGCGCACAAACCCAACCCGGGTTTCTTCTATATGCATGGTTTGACTTTCAAAGATTCAAACGGGTGCACTTAGAGCTTTCAAGAGCACAAACCTAACCCGGGTTTCTTCCATATGCATGGTTTGACTTCCAAATAGTCAAACTAGTGCACTTAGAGCTTTCAAGCGCACAAACCCAACCCGGGTTTCTTCTATATGCATGGCTTGACTTCCAAACAATCAAACTAGTGCACTTAGAGCTTTTATGTGCACAAACCGAACCTTATTTATTCTATATGCATGGTTTGGGTTTCAAATAGCCTAATAGGTTCACTTAGAGCTTTCATGCGCATAAACCAAACCCGGGTTTCTTCTATATGCATGGTTTGACTTCCAAAGAGTCAAACGGGTGCACTTACAGCTTTCAAGCGCATAAACCCAACCCGGGTTTGTTCTATAAGCATGGTTTGACTTTCAAACAGTTAAATGTTGAATTCTTACCTAACTACAATTTATATTTGATTTGTAGCTATGTCGACTAACGCCGATAGAGGATGGATGTATGAACGTGTAAATAAGAGTGGTGAAATAAATCCTGTTGTCATTGTTGATGTTGAAAGATTTTTGGAATTTGTTATCACCAATGAGCAATCTAGGCTACCGAGTGGAACAGACGATGGGGTTGAAATATTTATAAAATGTCTTTATAAGAAGTGTCTACTTCTTATGTATAAAAGGTGTTGGATCAAATAATTGTATTCAAGATTAATATTAAAGTTAAGGGTTTAAACTGCAATTGTGCTAAAGTTAATTAGAGGGTTTATTATGTAATAAGTTAATAGTTATTAAGCTATTGGGCCCAAGCCCATTAGAAAGCCCATTAAGGTTAAAGCCCATATGGCCTGGGTATTTAAAGTTTTGATTAGTTTAGTTTTAAAAAAACCTTGTAAGAACTCTGATAATTTTCTAAATAGTCGCTGTAAGTTTTCTCTGTATTCAAAGGGTATCAAGAACACTCAAGGGTTTCATTGTTTATTCAAGGGATTGGTACGTTATTATTAATCTTTATATCTCTTGATTATTATTGTGTTGCTTGATTACTTGATTGATTGTTTACCAACTAGATAAAACTGGGATAACAATTGGTATCAGAGCCTAAAGAATCAATTTTTTTTGTGTGATATTACTGTTCATCGAGTTACTATTCATGCGAATTACTGTTCATCGAAAAATTTACTGTTCATCGAAAAAATACTGTTCATCCGATTTTATGAATCTGTTATCGCATCCGGTCGATTAGTAATTGATTATTTGTGTTTTTGTGCTTCATTCGATCGAAGGATTGCTTAGTTGTTGGTTTAATTGTGTTTTCGGTCGATTAAAGTTTCTGGGTTTGGTTTCGGTCGAATCCCAGAAACTCATCGTGTTCTTCGGTCATTCATCGTGTTTATCGATATTGTTGTTTGACCGATACCTATTCGACCTGAGCCTTCGACCGGGTAGTTGTAATCTCCGGTCATTTCATTCGACCGGGTAGTTGTAAACATCGGTCCTTACTTCGACCGAATAGTTGTGATCTCCGGTCATTCCTTCGACCGGACCTTAGTATTCCCCGGTCTTTCCTTCGACCGTATAGGAGTATCGGCCGGACCTTAGTGGTTTCCGGTCTAGTATTCGACCGATACTTTGTTACTTCGATCTTCGTCCTTCGACCGGATACTTGTTAATCCGGTCTTGCACCTTCGACCGGATACTTGTTAATCCGGTCTTGCACCTTCGACCGGATACGTGTTAATCCGGTCTTGCACCTTTGACCGGATACTTGTTACTCCGGTCTTCCCATTCGACCGGATAATTGTTTCTCCGGTCTTCCTATTCGACCGGATACTTGTTACTCCGGTCTTACCATTCGACCGGATACTTGTTAATCCGGTCTTGCACCTTCGACCGGATACTTGTTAATCCGGTCTTGCACCTTCGACCGGATACGTGTTAATCCGGTCTTGCACCTTCGACCGGATACTTGTTACTCCGGTCTTCCCATTCGACCGGATAATTGTTTCTCCGGTCTTCCTATTCGACCGGATAATTGTTACTTCGGTCTTGCCATTCGACCGGGTACTTGCATACTCCGGTCTTTCCTTCGACCGGTACAGTTCATTCTTCGAAGCACATCCCCGATCGATTTTTGCAAACTGTGATAGGGTATCTAATTGTCAAAAAAAATTTCTCTAGGGGCGCTGCCCCCATACCCCCGCAAGGGCGTTGCCCCTTGACCCCACCCGCTAACCGGGTAGCGGGACCCCCGTGCTAAGTCTGCGAAGGGGGACAAAGATTTGCTATTGATCAAAATCTTCTTAATTTTTCAGTATTTTATTCATAGATATTAGTGCTTTATACTGTGTGCGAGGACTGCATTTGATTATTTTTGGAAATTCATTTTTTCTGAAATTTTTTGAGTGTAGTATTTACTTTTGATTCTAACGATCTCATCTAGTTGGTTGTTTTGGTACAGATTAGCTTGATTTCTAACCTTACAGCTAGGATGTCGTATCAGCTAAATATGTCTGCAGGTTATAGCCATGATTTTAACAACATGACTCTATCTGAAGTAAGAGAAAAGGCTAAACAACTTGCTGGACGGTTATCAACATCATCTCGCATGATTGATGAGTATGACAAAGAAGAAAAAATGCTCAAAGCTGAAAACAAGGATTTACAGATTCAGAACTCATCTCTTCTTATTCAGATCAATGCTTTAAAAGAAAATTTAAAAGATTCTGATTCCTTAATTGACTTTGCAGGAATAATTGAGTCTAAAGAAAAAGAGATCTTTGACCTTCAAGCAAAGCTGAAAATATCTGAATCTAGCTCAACATGGTCAAAGAAGGAACTAATGCAAAAAGAGCTAGATCAATTGAGAAGAAGAGCAAACATTGCGAGTGAGACATCTGAAGGACTTAGAACGATAAATTCTCAACTATGTGCGGACAGAGATAAGTTTAAAGATAAAGTTCTCAGTCTTGAGGTTGAAATCGATAAGCTAAAAGAAAAGGCAACCCAAGACAGAGACAATTCAAAAGCTCAAGATGAATTGTTAGAGATTGAGAAAGAGAGAAAAGAATTTGCCAAGAAATTCTCTGACTTCTCCAGAAAAGCCTTTGAAGAGAAGAAAGCATTAGAACTTAGATGTGTTAAACTTTCTCAACAAGTTTCAGACTTTGAGAAGGTTATCATTATTGAAAGAGAAAAGGCTGAGAAAGAGAAGAGGAAAGATGAGCTGAAGAAAGCAAATACAGACTTTTTGGAAGAAAAGAAGATATTCGAGACGGAGATAGCCAAGCTGACAGGAAAGCTAGCTGAATTGTCAACAAACATCTTGAAGGAGAAGAATGCAAAATCTGAGTTGCATAAGAAGTTTGATCTGATTGAAAAGGAAAGAAACAGTTTGTCTTCAAAGATAAAGGAACTTGAAGAGATCGTATTCAAGGTGAAGCTGACTGAGCACAAGACGCCAGAGTCCATAGCTCAATCACCAAGAGACGATCTAGCTGACTCAAATAGTTCATTAAAAACAACTTCAAGTTCACATTTTTCAAATGTTTTCTATAATCCTTTCTATGATTTAGATGATTGTCTTACTTCTAAATCTATTGATCAGATTCGTCCTTCTAACCTTTTCTATGACAAAAATGTTGATGGTTCAGGTAACTTCAAGAAGACTAAGTCTCAGAAGAAAAGCTTATGGAGAAGAGAAGATGAGAAAGAAAGAGGAAACTGGATCTGGAGAGTTAAAGGATCCTCGGAGGAGAAGAAGACAGAAGAATCATTTGTGCATACATCACATGCTAAATGGAACTATGCTACAAAAGGTAAAACTTTTGGCAAACCTGATCTGGTTTACACTATTAATCAACTGATCAGGTTAGCACAAAAGAAAATTAGTTGTTCCTACTGTGGCTCAAATGATTTTGTCAGAAAAGATTACGTTAATAATTGGTATGGTTCTTATTTCATATCTCCCACTAGAACTGCAACTAACCCATTAGGACCCAAATACCAGTGGGTACCAAAAGCTAAATCTGTGTTGCAGGCACCCAATGTTTAAGGGGGAGAAAGAACAATGGCTTTTGAACAACACAGTTCAAAACCCGGACTTCATTGTTAAAAAGATGGCTTCTAAGTAAATCAGCTTAGAACCCGTACTTCAACGGAATATGGCTTCTAATCACATCGGATTAGAACCCGCACTTCAGTGCCTTATTTTTCTGTTTTTTCTTAATCTTTAAAAAAAAAAAAAAAAAAAAAAAAGAACCCTATAGTGATTTAAGGGGGAGAATATCTGTGATATTAACAGATTTTTGGATACTTAAATGCTTATCTGACCGTGTGTTCTTAAAGATAAATACTTGTGTTTTATCTTGTCAATATACTTTGTCAAGTATTCATACACATAACGGTTCAGAACATTCTATTTTGACTTTGTTATTACCATGTATCAAAAGTTAAATCTTTCTATGGTAATACTCACGTTCTTTGTATTCACTGTTGATTGAATCAAACGTCATTTCATGTGCTTTCATTGAAAATATGTTTATATATTGTTCATATAAACAACATTCGTTTTTGATTCTCCAACATATTGTTCTTCATGACAAAACTCCTATGAGCTTAATTGTCAAACTCTTTTAGTTTGAGGGGGAGAATTGCATCGTCAAACATCTTTTGTTTTGACATCTCCGAAAGTCTTATTTCTCATGTAATAAGTGGTATTTGTGCTTACATGTACAATAGCCTGTTGAACAACATGTTTCATTTAGGAAAATACATGGGATTCAGTGTGTGAGCTTAACAGAACTTCCATGGATTCACGATAACCAGTGTTTCCTACCCAGGAAGTATTCCCTGAGTGATTGAGGGGAGAAGGGTCAAAAGATTTGAGTGTTGGTGTGTGAAAAGAGGTAAAATGAAAAAGAGAGATTGGTTAGACGTGAGCATTAAAAGAAAGAGGGTGAGAGAACAGAGTAAAAGAATATTAAACTCTGCACCAAACTTCTTTCTGAGCCGGGCAGCCACATAATCTGATTGGTTCACATTCTTTGGTGACCATCATTGAAATAGGCACCTAGCCCATGCCATCTCTTGCATATAACCTCACCAGCTACTCATTCTTTTCTCAAAAAGAGAATGTTTCACATTTTCTGGGGAAGTAGCACATACGCTATTGGTTCTTCATTTGGAAGATACTAATATTGAAAAAGAAGGAAAGTTGCCCCACCTTCGAACCCTTTCTCATGCACATTGAGTCTTTGTACAATTTGTTGCTGTCTCAACAAGTTTACATACTTTGAGCCTTTATTGAAAAGCAATCATCTATGCTTAATTCTTTCATACACATGCACAAGCACACAGAAATATGTTTTCTGTCAGAACGTTCATAGATAACCATGTGTTATTCGATGATTGAATGGAAGACCTGCGGAGTCTACATCAAACCAGCTCCTTATATAGTAACTTTGTGTTACTCAGTGACTCTGTGTCATTGACAGGCATTCTAACTGAGTCATTTGTTGATTCAGGGTTACACCTATTAAACTGTTTGAATTTGAAAAGATTCAAATGGTTACTACTTTCTATTTTAATCTGAAAAGATTGAAATAATCACTCTTTCCATCTGGGAAGACTGCTCTTATTTCATACAGGGCTCGTTACATGATGAAGACTGTGCTTACGTGATCATACACAATGGGGGAGATTGTCTTGAAAAGGGGGAGATTGTTTTGCCAAGTTTTGATAATCTTGATTCTCACCACTCATCAAAAAGGGGGAGAAGATATAAAAAGGGGGAGAAGATACAAAAAAAGGGAGAATACAATCTGAAGATCTGAAGATTTCAAAGATTTTAAAGATTTTAAAGTTTTTAAAGATATCAAGTTTTGAAGCGATCAACGACATATCTGAAGATAAGTGAAGACCAGAGAAGACCCGAAGACAATTGCAAATTTTTTTTTAATCTTGAATCCAAAGGGGGAGATTGTTGGATCAAATAATTGTATTCAAGATTAATATTAAAGTTAAGGGTTTAAACTGCAATTGTGCTAAAGTTAATTAGAGGGTTTATTATGTAATAAGTTAATAGTTATTAAGCTATTGGGCCCAAGCCCATTAGAAAGCCCATTAAGGTTAAAGCCCATATGGCCTGGGTATTTAAAGTTTTGATTAGTTTAGTTTTAAAAAAACCTTGTAAGAACTCTGATAATTTTCTAAATAGTCGCTGTAAGTTTTCTCTGTATTCAAAGGGTATCAAGAACACTCAAGGGTTTCATTGTTTATTCAAGGGATTGGTACGTTATTATTAATCTTTATATCTCTTGATTATTATTGTGTTGCTTGATTACTTGATTGATTGTTTACCAACTAGATAAAACTGGGATAACAAAAGGCGTGAGGCGGTTTATTTAGATTTGTTAAGAAAATGATTCAGGCTTTCTTATACTCACTGGTATGCACATGGATAAATAGCACCATCAATTCAACCACCACAACAGACAATAGTAGACGATGATTATAATGAGTTTGATAGTGTTCAACAAATGGTGATGGACCAAAATATTCCCGGTACTTCAAGTATATGGGAGGAGCAAGAACCGAATCTACATGAACGCCATTTCTATGAGATGTTACAAGCTGCGGACCAGCCAATGTGGGAGGGATGCCAAAGATTTTCGAAGTTAGAGGCAGCGTCAAGGTTTCTAAATTGGAAGGCAGATTGCAATGTACCAGAGACAACCTACAATCGTAACATTGCCATGGTGAAAGATATGCTACCTGACGGTGAACAATTGGTTGGATGTTTTTACGAGACAAAAAAGATGTTGAAGCAACTCAATATTCCGAAAGAGAAGATCCATGCTTGCAAAAAACATTGCATGCTATTCTATAAGGAATATGTCGATGATGACACTTGTCGAGTGTGCGGGGAGCCTCGTTACAAGACAACTGGATGAAATAATAAGGTGCCTCGGTTGGTGTTGACGTATTTGCCGGTTACACAAAGATTACAACGATTGTATATGTGTAAGAAAACAGCAAATGAGATGACTTGGCACCGTGAACATCAAACTCAGTCGGGAAAGATGGTACATCCGAGTGATGGGGAGGCTTGGAAACATTTTGACCGGCTACATCCTGATTTTGCTCAAGAGATAGGGAATGTTCGTCTAGGCTTATGTACAGATGGTTTCAATCCCAATAACTCGAACTCAAATCCGTATTCACTATGGCCCATCTTTCTTACAAACTACAATCTACCGCCTTGGATGTGCATAAAGGAATCCTATGTCCACCTCGCCTTGTTAATTCCCGGCAAGCAGAGTCCCGGACAAAACTTGGATGTATTTCTTCGGCCCTTGATCGATGAGTTGAAGACGTTATTCTTCGAGGGTGTGCATACCTATGATGCCTTTCATAGGATGCATTTTACAATGAGGGCAGTACTGTTGTGGACTGTTAGTGACTTCCCTGCTTATGCTATCCTTTCTGGTTGGAACACGCATGGAAAGTTAGCTTTTCCATATGTATGGGTAATGTATGTGCATTCCAGTTACGAAGCGGAGGGAATTCGTGTTGGTTTGACTGTCACCGCAAATTTCTACCATAGAGACACGCGTTTAGGCGTGACAGAAAGCAATTTCGTAAGGGACATATCGAAAAAGCTGATCCACCCTTGGTGCCAACTGGACAACAAATTTGGAATCAAATGTGTAGCCTTCCTACGGTTTGATGGTTTCCCACATGGGTCAAGACACTATAGAAAGCCTGTGGGTTTTGGGGTAACACACAATTGGGTAAAGCGGAGCATTTTCTGGGAGCTTTCGTATTGGCACACTTTGTTGATATGACACAACCTGGATGTAATGCATATTGAGAAGAATGTGTTTGATAATCTGTTTCACACTATTATGGACACACCAAAATCAAAGGACAATATCAAGGCAAGGAAAGACAGAAGAATACTGCAATCGACCTGAGTTGCATATGAGGGTGGAACGAAATAAAATAGTTAAACCGAAAGCTTCATAGACTTTGAGCAAAGGGCAAGTAAGAAAGGTGGGTGAATAGTTGAAGAAGTTGAAATTTCCAGACGGCTATGCTTCCAACATAGGGTCATTAGTAAACCTTGAGGATGGTAGTTTCTATGGTTTTAAGAGTCATGATTGTCACGTGTTCATGCAAATGTTGCTCCCTATTGCTATTAAAGGGATGATACCGACCCAAATATGGGATGCTATCACTGAGTTGTGCACATTCTTTCGTGCAATATGATTCAAGGTGTTACACGTTGATGACTTGATTCAATTGAAGACAAGTATAGTTGAAATGATCTGCAAGTTAGAAAGAGTCTTTCCACCGAGGTTCTTTGATTCCATGGAACACCTTGTGGTACATCTGGCACAAGAGACACTAGTTGGGGGTTCGGTTCAATACAGATGGATGTATCTCTACGAGAGACGTCTAGGTTCCTTGAAAAGGACAGTGAGAAACAAAGCAAGGGTAGAAGAGTCGATTGTGGAGTTATATTTGTTGAATGAACTATCTACCTATTGCGTGTTGTATTTTGAACCAACGGTAGAGACACGGCTAAACCGTGAGCCTCGAAATTTTGCCCTCGAATGTGAGTCTTCTGTGCAACGCTTAAGCATATTTGAAACCCTGTGTCGTCCATTATACGATAAGGCCAAAAGACATTATCAGCTAGCAAATGTAGATATGCACAAAGATCACACATACATCTTGCTTAATTGTCAAGAATCCTTTTCTTTCATAACCATTTTCAATGATTAGATTAAACGTTTGGAGTCGTATATCGATGAAAAGGGGCTCGACAAACGTAGAGGTGACCACTTTGCTGAACGGTTTGAGAACTATGTAAGTATACATTTGAACTTTTATTCATCATCATTTATATGTACTTAACATAATATTACAAATGAAATAATATTTTATAATATAGGTTATGACTCGGTCTGACCCCTCAATCGACCACTTGAAAGTTTCAGCACAAAGACCGCTACGCTGGGCTTGGAGACAACTGGGTTTTTTTGTAAATGTTTACAAGTTCCACACTCAAACTCATGGTAGGAATCACACCACACATAATAGTGGAGTTTGCGTGAGAGGCTCTTGTTACTCAGAGTATGATGCAGACTAATATGGATTGTTGCATAAAGTTCTAGAGATAGAATACCATGGGTATAGACTCGGTCGATGTGTTATCCCAATATTCAAATGCACATGGTTTGATACAGTTAACGGCGTCCGAGTTCACCCAAAGCATAATCTCGTGGACGTCAAACATAGATCAAGACTTCGTTTAGACGATCCTTTTACCCTAGCGTCACAATCTGAACAAGTCTACTATGTACCATATCCATCGAATGAATTAAAAGATTGGTGGTCTATGGTGAAGATAAAGCCTAGAGGGGTTTTTGAGTTGGCATTTGTCAGGATCTGATTCTTAACAAGAATAATCAAACTCAGAAACAATATTAAAGAAGTTGCGGAAAAACACTTTAATATTCAAATATCAATGTAACAGTAAAGTAGAAATCACAACTTGTAAACTTTATTGAATGATTAAAGTTACAAGCTTGTGCACAAAACCTCAATCTTGATGAACAGGCTCACCAAGGCGAATTCTACTTCTCTAGAACTAGGGTTGTAAACCTTGAGGTTAATTCTCTCTCTAAACAAAAACTCAGAATACTCGTCTCTCAAACTATTCTAAACAATTCTATACATATATTGAAAATAAAAGATAATTACAAAACATAAAAGATCTTCAGTATATTCTTCCATAATTATCTTCAACCTTTCATGATTATCTTCAAACCTTGATCTGCGCGGCTTACCAAGATTATCACATAAGCAGTACTAAGTCATAGCAGCATTAACACTCTGAGCAATATTAATCTTCACCAGCAGTAGTAACTATGCTTAGCAGTATTAATTTCTACAAGCAGTAGTAATCTGGCTCAGCAGTAGTAACTTGTCTCAAAAGTAGTAACCATGTTGTACTGGCAGCAGTAATCATACTTAAACAAATCTTCAGTTCCCAACAATCTCCCCCTAACTTAACTTTTAGAGAAGAGAAGTCAAGTTCTTCAGATGTTCCCAAAACTTCATTGCTCATAATCCTGTATCAGGATTCAGCCCCAAACTTTGATTAAGAGTTCTGTGGATCAAGTATCTTGCCATTGCAGAATCTGGTGCATAACCAAGCTTTTTCTTCAACATAACATGCAACTTTAACCTGCTATGGTTGTAAACTCTATCTACTAAGAAGTATTCAATGTGATTTGAATCCATAGTCAGTGCATATACTCCACTTCTTTCATACAGAGTCCAGTTGTTGATGGTTTTGAAACCATTTCTGATAACATGTTGAACTTCCTCTGGTTTGAACAACATGCATAGATATTCCATCACAAGTTTTGTAACTGGTATCCCTGGAGTTTTCAGCTTATCAGCATATAATTTCATCCCCACCTCAAACATTTCCTCTAAATCAGATCTGGAGCATACTCTTACAATCTTAGCCCAAGTAGGATACACTTCAAACTTGTCATCTTTCCTCTTAAGCATGATATACTCCTTTCCATCTACTTCCATGGTATCCCAGTGAATAATCTCAGGAGGCTTGACACCAACAGGTTCAACTGTTATAGGCTCAGGCACTTTTTCCATCACCACCATGTACATATTCACATCATAAGTACTGGATGGTTCTTCCTGAGATTGAGCTTCCTGTTCATCAGACTTAGGTGCCCCTTTTTCTTCAGCTCCCTTCTGTTCTTTCTCGTCTTCTTTCTCATCCACTCTAGGTTTCTTAGCTGGTTTTCTTCTTGCCATCATTTTGGTTCTTTTCAAAGTCCTCAACCTTTCACCTAGAGTAGCTTCCTTCTTGGTGTTTCTTGATCATCAAGAAATGGTTTTTGTATTTGAAGGTCATGCCTCTCTTTCATCTTCTTTTCCACTTCAACTCTTGCTTGATCATCACTTTGTAACTTCGTCATCTCTGCCTCATACAAACCTTTGATCTGATCAAATGACATTTTTGTGAACATTTCCTTTTTGACTCCCACAGCACCTTTGAGGAAAGTGATCATCTTCTTTCTCTCTTGAGTGCCAAGGTAGGTCTGTGAAGGTTGCCTCTTCTTTGCACCCATTTTGATCATTACAGGCTTCTTTAGAATTTCAGCTTTCTTCTGTGCCATCTCTGTTGCCAAACTCTTTTGATATGCTTCATTAAGCTCTGCAGCTAGAGCTCTTGCCATCTCCCTATCTTTTACCACTTGATCCTTTTCTGCTTGCTCAAATTCTGCCTAAATTTTCTTAGCCAAAGCTTCATCTGACTCAATCAACTTTTGCTTTTTAAGTGGTTGGTCAGATTCCACTATCTTGGCTTTGCCTTTGTCCTTGCTTGCTACCTTATCAGCACTAGCTTTCTTGATAACCTCAGCATTGTCTTTGATGACAACTCCTTTGATCTTTGAAGTGACCTTAGGAGTGTCATGTTTATCCTTGATTAGTGCTTCAGCTATCTCAATTTCTTCCAAATTGCTGCTAAGGATGTCAGTTAATACCTCTTGAACTATTTCTGCTGCTTTGCTTTCTTCAGCAGCATTAACTGTTTCTGCTGTTTTGCTTGCTTCAGCAGCATTAACTGTTTCTTCTGCTTTCCCAAACACTGCTTCTGTTTCTACTGCTTGTACCTTATCCCCACTACCACCAGCAAACTCCCCCTCATCTCCATGTTTCTCCCCCTTATTCTTAGCATTCTCCATGTTGACCTCAGCTTCTGACTCCCCCTTTTTGGGAGCATCATCCACTGGGTTCCTTCTTCTGAGCTCAAATCTTTTCTTTGACCTTCTTTGAACCACCTTCTTAACCAATTTCTTTAAGGTGTTGATTTCATCTTGCTGGTTGATGATGACTTTCTTGAGTTCATTTACAACCTTCTTTTGAGAATCCAGTTCAGTTGCCATTTTGGACATGGCAGAAATCAATTTCTGGTAGTCATATATATCCTCACCTTCTCAAGGAGTGTTACCCTCTTTTGAGGGATCATTGAAATGTTTAATAGGGATCTCCAGCCAGGCTGAAGCACCACCTATTCCCTTGGTTTCTGGGCACCTGGGACCTTTGAATGATTGCTCATTCAAAGTTGCCGTGGGGAAGGTCTTAGTGATGTTACCACTGGCCTCCTCTGTGCTAGCAGGAGTAGTGGCAGCCTTCTCACCCACATGCTCATGCATCTCCTTAGTGAGCACCTCCTTGGGGTTGGGAGACACCCCAGTGGTTTCCCTATGGATATTCTCTAATGGAGAATGCTCCATTAGAGGGCTTTGAGGGTCTTGGTTTGTAGGAGGTACAACAAGGGAAGGAGCCTTGTGTACCTTTCTCTTAGTATAAGTTTTGGCTATAACTGGGGTTGGCTTAAGAACAAGGGACTGAGGGAGTGTTATAGTGGTTGAAGGTTGGGTTTGGCTGTCAGTGGGATGGTCTAGTGAGGGCCTTGACCCTGATGCCATACCTTCTTGGTTGTGGGACACCACCATCATTGTAGAGAACAATGGGGTGTCAACTCCTTCCGAGTCCTTGGCAGATCTTTTCATATTTGAAAAGACCTTGCCCTTAGGGATTTTAGGTACATATACCTCATTAGATTGAGGCATATCCATAAATTCAGAGGTGATAACTGTCTGGACAAATCTTGGATACATGTAGAAACTCTTTTTATTATCCAAGTTTGACACAAGGTCATTGAAAATCATTTTTGAGAAATTATACTTTCTGGCAGTAGACAAGCAGACCAAAGCATAAGCAATGGTACTACTGAACTGACTCCATCCAGTAGTTTTTCGAAAATACAGTGCATAAGAGTATGAACAAAGAAACGCCATTGGGTAGAAAAGTTAGCTTTGTAAAATTTGAAAACACCCGGTTGACCTTCATACCCCATTCTTGTGAGATTGGAAAACAAATCCTCATTAGAGATAGAGGTAATACCTGAGGCATCGTCTAGTCGTAGACTGATGCGAATGATCTCTTCAGAGACTATCAAGGGTTTGTCACACACCTTTGTCTTGATAAACTTCACACCGTTTTCAGTAACGGCGGTGGCATTCGCCCAAAATTGCTTCTGGTGCTCGATGTAAATTGGTGGTGACACTGTAAGAGCATGAGCTATATGGATGGACTTGAGAAAATCCACTATTTGATGGAATCCAGCAGCCTGCTTAGGCTTTTGAAGCATTGCAATCTCATTGTGTTCATCAATAAACGCCATGGATGCCATTTGACTTGAGGATTCTTGACTGAAACACACTGGTTGCTTGAGAGAAAAGAGTTAGAGAGAAGACGAATAGTATTCAAAGAGTCATTGTGAGCTTTTAGGCGGGCAAAGAGGGTATTTATATGATTCAGGAAAGAAGCAGTATTAACCCTAATTTCAGTTAAAGCAGTACTAACTCACTCGCAGTATTAACTGAGAGCAGTAGTAACTCCTAGCAGTATTAAGTAACTAGCAATATTAACTAACTAGCAGTATTAAGTAACTAGCAGTATTAACTAACTACCAGTATTAATACATACCTGAAGTAGTAACTCAGACTAGCAATAGTAATAATGAACCTGCAGTAGTAACTGTGCACTGGCAGCATTAAAAGTACTTACACTTTTGAAGCTTGTGTTAGTCTGAGCAAGGCAATAAACTTCCTGAGAAAGATGATTAGAAGTACCAAAAAAAAAACAAATAACAGGTATACAAACACTTTTTAAACATGAGCTCATTCAGAGTTGATCATGCCCACACTTGTGACCAAGAAAGTGAATCTACCCACATCAAAAGCATTAGTGAATAGATCAGCAAACTGATTGTCAGTATGAACTTTAGCAACTTGAATAAGCTTCTTTTCATTGCAGTCTCTAATAAAGTGATACCTGATTTCAATGTGCTTTGTTTTGGAGTGCTTGACTGGATTGTTAACAATGCTAATAGCACTGCTATTGTCAATGAGAATTGGAGTGTGAAGAAAGGTTATCCCATAGTTTAACATTTGATTCTGAATCCATAGAACCTGAGAGCAGCAACTTGTAGCAGCAATGTACTCAGCTTCTGTTGTGGATAAGGACATTGTGGTTTGCTTCTTACACTGCCAAGAAACTAGTCTTGCACCCAAAAGCTGACATTCGCCTGAAGTAAACTTTCTATCCATATTAGCACCACCCAAGTCACTGTCTGAATATGCAATCAAGTCAAAAGTAGATTCATAAGGATACCAAAGACCTAATCTAGGTTGCCCTCTTAAGTATCTGAAAATCCTCTTAACTGCTTGAAGATGTGACTGCTTTGGCTTGACTTGGAATCTGGCACACACACACACACTGGAAACATGATATCTGGTCTTGAGGCTGTGAGATACATGAGAGATCCAATCATTGATCTATAAAGATGGACATCAACATCCTCCCCCTCGAGATCAGCAGTGATTTGTTTGTGTGTTTCCATTGGTGTGTTGGCTGGCTTTGAGTCTGATAAACCATACTTATCTAGGATGTCTTTCACATACTTTGATTGACTTATGAAAATCCCATCTTTCTGCTGTTTCACTTGAAGCCCAAGGAAGAAAGTGAGTTCACCCATTGAACTCATTTTGAAGCTCTTGTGCATCAACTCTTCAAAGTGTCTACACATCTGATCTTTTGTGGATCCAAATATGATGTCATCCACATAGATCTGAACAAGTAGGGTGTCCTTCTTACTTCTTTTAATGAAAAGGGTCTTGTCAATGATTCCCCTTTCAAACCCATTTTCCAAGAGATAGGTAGACAGAGTATCATACCATGCTCTTGGGGCTTGATGTAGACCATAGAGTGTTTTCTTAAGTTTGTATACTCTGTCAGGATATAATGGATTTTCAAATCCAGGGGGCTGACAGACATATACTTCTTCATCAATTGTTCCATATAGAAAGGCAGTCTTCACATCCATCTGATATACCTTGAACTTCATATATGAGGCATAGGCTAGAAACAGCCTAATTGCCTCTACCCGTGCAACTGGAGCAAAGACTTCCTCATAGTCTATACCTTCTTCCTGAGTGTACCCTTGTGCCACTAGCCTTGCTTTGTTCCTGATTACTATTCCTCTCTCATCCTTTTTATTTCTGAAAATCCACTTGGTGCCAATTGCTCTATGACCTTTTGGAAGGTCCACCAAGTCCCAAACATCTTGCAATTTAAACTGTAGCAACTCTTCTTGCATGGCTTCTATCCAACTTGAATCTTTCATTGCATCATAAGCCTTCTTAGGCTCAATCTGAGATAGAAAGCAAGAGAGTATTGTATGCTGCTGATCCTGCAAATCTTGAAGTCTGCTTTGATTTCTAGTCATCATAGGGGAAGTGATGTCTCCTATTAACAGCTTAGGAGGATGATTCTTCTGAGTTCTTGTCTGATGACTAGGTTCTTCATTAATTCCCACATCTAAATTGGAGTCATTTAAGTCAGCTGAGGGGATCTCATCAGCTACTTCTGGCTCTTCATGCTCTGGATTCTCTTCATCTCTTCTTTCTTCTTCACTCTGAATTGGTTCAGTAACAGTCTTCGTTTCACAGATTTCAACAGGGTTCATTGTAGGTATGGGAAAGATCACAGACTGAGGAATAATATCTTGTACTTGTTCATCCCCTGATCCTCTACTTCTTGATCCTGCATGATCATCACTACTGAAACCCAAAGAGTTAGTTAGTGAATCAATGTCAAATAACCACTGAGGACCTGAACCAATAGGATTTGGTGAGTTCTCATTGCATTTGACATTGTCACTTTCCTTAATTATTCTAGAAGAAGAATTAAACACTCTGTAGGCCTTACTCTAAGATGAGTAACCAACAAGAAAACCATCATCTGCTTTGCTATCAAACTTTCCTAAGTGAGTTTTGGTATTGAGAATGGTACAAGGACACCTAAAAGGTTTGAAAAAACCAATAAATGGTTTTCTTTTATTTAAAAGCTCATATGGTGTCTTGTTCTTAGGCTTGACTACTAGAACTCTATTTTGGACATAGCAAGTAGTATTAACTGCTTCAGCCTAGAAAGTAATTGGAAGTTTTGAATCAACTAACAGAGATCTAGCAGCCTCAATCAGTGTCCTATTCCTTCTCTCAGCAACACCATTTTGTTGTGGAGTCCTAGGAGCACTGTATTGCCTCTCAATTCCTTTTTCATCACAAAAGGTGTTTAGGTCAAGATTTTTAAATTCAGTACCATTATCTGACCTAATGACTTTTACCTTTTGATTTGTTTGGTTTTCAATTCTTAGAATAAAGGATTTGATCAGTCCACTTGTCTCATCCTTAGTCCTTAGAAAATACACCCAAGTAAATCTAGAGTAATCATCAACAATAACTAAGCAGTATGATTTCTTACCTATACTCATGACATTTGTAGGACCAAACAGATCCATATGCAACAACTGAAGAGAAGAAGAAATTGTGTTCAACTCTTTGGACTTTTGAGAAGTTTTATGTTGTTTGCCTTTGAGACAAGCAACACAATGATCATCACATGAAAATACTTTTGAAGGCAGACCTCTTACAAGGTTGTTTTTAACAAGTTTATTCATTGTTTTAAAGTTCATGTGACACATCCTTCTGTGCCAAAGTGATGATTCATCAGAAGAGGCTTTTGAAACAAGATAGTTTAAGGATGAATCATTTGAAACAATTTCCATATTCAAACAATAGAAATTATCCTTTCTTGGAGTTCTTAGTAGTATCATCTTTTCATCAACTACCTTGAACCCAGGAGCAAGGATAATGCATTCTGAATCAGTGAATAATATACTATGCTTTTTGTCACAAACCTGTGATACACTTAACAGGTTGTACCTTAACTGCTCAACATAGTAAACATCTTCAAAGGTCATCTTACCTTTTGTTACATCTCCCTTACCACTAATCTTACCTCCATCTGGAGTATTACCAAAGGCAACATGCCCTCCATCAATTTTCTTGAAATTCTTGAGGCAAGCCATGTTCCCTGTCATGTGCCTAGAGCAACCACTATCAACATGCCAAATGCTCTTTCCCTTGAGCTGTTGGTTGCCCTGCACATAAGATAAATCAATTAGTATTGACTGGGAACCCAAGCCAAAGTGGTCTTGGGCATCCCTTTCTCATCAAAGTACTTACACTCCTTTTTGATGAGATTTTTAAATTTAAAATACTCTTTGTTGGAGTACTTTGTCAAGATGATTGGTCTAGAAGCACAAACACTAGAAGCAGTACTAATTTTAGAAGTACTAACAAAGTTAGCAGCACTAACAGGTTTAGCAGTACTAACCTTGTTAGAAGCATTAACAGAGTTAGCAGAGTTAACATCTGATGAAGTACTAACAATGTTAGTTTTAGAAGTACTAATACTCTCAGCAACACTAACATTGATAGCAGCAGTATTGCTTTTGGCAGCACTATATTTGTCAGCAACACTATTTGTGGTAGCAGTACTAAATGTTTTAGTGTTTTTGGGAACCCACATCTTGGCACTCTCTTTTACAATCTTTTTCTTCATGTGGCTTTTAGATTTAACAGGATTCTTAGCCACATGGTTCCTTTCAACCTTCCTATAACCAAAGGGTTTTTGCACAGATCTTTGAAAATTTATCCTTTGGTTAATAGGATTAAAATAACAGTGCTTGGCAAGATGATTCATTTTGCCACATATGAAACAAGGTTTTGGTCAGATGATTCTACTCAGATCAACTCCTTGTTTCTGAGCCCACTGATTATTCCAATTTCTTTGATTGCCCCTCTTTTTATCATGTTTTAGGGGCATAGACTTATTACCTGCACACTGTTTGCAAGGAACATGATTCACAACTGTAGTCTGCTTGTAATGGACCTTTTTAGACTTTCCCTCAGTCTTCTCTATATCATCAGATATGACCCAATCCCTTCCACCACCCTCATTGGTAAGAATGTTATTTTCTAAGGGAATCTCACCACTCACAGTATTATCCTTACTCTTACCAGCTTCTTTCTCAGTCTTGTCCTCAACAACTACTTCATCTAAAGGATCTATCTTAGTGGCTCCCTCATGCAAGTCCTTCCTATCCTTGGTCTCTAGCAAGTCCGATTTAGGAGGGATGTAGTTGTTGTTGTATGGTGGTGGTGTGGTATTGTACCCAATTCCTGGTTTAAGCTTATCATGGATTTGGACCTTTAGAATTGAATTCATGGCTTTAGAAGCATATGAGAACATTTCCACATCCAGCTTAACCTTGGCTAGCTCTCCTCTCAACTTTTCATTCTCCTCTCTGGACTTTGTCGGTTGGATTTCTAGATCATTTTTCTCCCACTTCCAGTAATTTGTATCATATGTGTGTTGAAGTTCATTGGCTTGGAACCTTTAATTTGTTCCTCAAACCTCTCAACAATTTTCACATAGTCTTTTCTATCCTTTTCTAACCTCTTAAGGTCATCACTCATACTTTGGTTGTGATCCCTGTACCTTTTAACAGTGTCTATACAAGTTTGAGAACAGAGATTAGAGAGTACCTTAGTAGGAAGATCAGATACCTCTGCCATGAGAGCTTGATTTTGAATGGCCTCTTCTGCTTGATCACTCCAGTCAAACCCCATTCCTTGTTGAGAAACCAGAGCTTGAGCAGAGTTTATGTTCTGGTTGAAGCTTCCAGTCTGAACTTGTTGGTGATTGTATTGAGACACTCCACTTTTGCATTCCCTGGCAAAGTGTCCCTTCATATGACACTTGTAGCACTCCACCTTTGACTTATCAAAGCCTGCTCCATCTTCTCTTCTTTAGAAGAAGTTGTTCCTCCCAGTCCTCTTGATGAACTTCTTCACCCTCATTGAAAGCATGGCCATCTGCCATTTAATATCCATCTCTTCAAGATCATCAGGATGAAGCTGTTCCAAGTCATCATTGATTAAAGAGGGGTTACCATGGCTGGAAAGAAAGGCTTCAAAAACAGATTCATTGCCTTTTTCTTGATTTACTCCATTAGCAGTATTAACTGATTCAGGGTTAGCAGTAGAATCAGTTGATGCTAAAAGGAGTGCAGCATTATGAACATATCCAGTAGGCTTCTTCTTTGCTTCCACCTCAGATTCAAACACTCTCAGATCATTGTACAGATCATCCAGTTCCTTTTCTTCCAATTTGTCATTCTGTTTGAATGAAACAGTGTACATGGTCTATTCATCTCCAAGAGATCTGAGGAACTTTCGGTTGACATCATCTTGTTCCATCTGGACTCCAACAGTAGCCAACTCACCAATTAACTTATTGAATCTATCAAAAGTTTGAGTCATAGACTCATTCTTTGAAGATGTAAAATTCTCATATTGCTGCTTGAGAATATCCCTTTGATTCCTCTTAGTGCTCTTGGTGCCAGCAAATCTCTTCTCTAAAGCATTCCATAGAATCTGAGCATCAGTGCAGTGGTGAAACTGATGTTGATACTCATTAGGAATGGCCAAAAGCAGGGTGCTTAAGGCTTTCATCTCCAATTGTCTCACTTTCTTCTCAGCATCAGTTTTTGGAGGTGGTCTTCTTCCATCTTGTCCAATTTTACCTTCAGCAGAGGGACCATTCTCAACAATGTCCCACATAGAAAAGTCTGTAAGGAGGATGTACTACTTGATCCTAATTTTCCACATGTCAAACTCATTAGGTTTGAGCATGGGAACCTTTGAAACAAGAGTACTGTTTGATTCAACTGTGTTGTCCATGATGAATGAAGGTTTCTGAGAATACTAAGCTCTGATACCACTTGTCAGGATCTGACTCTTAACAAGAATAATGAAAATCAGAAACAATATTAAAGAAGTTGCGGAAAAACACTTTAATATTCAAATATCAATGTAACAGTAAAGTAGAAATCACAACTTGTAAACTTTATTGAATGATTAAAGTTACAAGCTTTTGCACAAAACCTCAATCTTGATGAACAGGCTCACCAAGACGAATTCTACTTCTCTGGAACTAGGGTTGTAAACCTTGAGGTTAATTCTCTCTCTAAACAAAAACTCAGAATACTTGTCTCTCAAACTATTCTAAATAATTCTATACATATATTGAAAATAAAAGATAATTACAAAACATAAAAGATCTTCAGTATATTCTTCCATAATTATCTTCAACCTTCCATGATTATCTTCAAACCTTGATCTGCGCGGCTTACCAAGATTATCACATAAGCAGTATTAAGTCATAGCAGCATTAACACTCTGAGCAGTATTAATCTTCACTAGCAGTAGTAACTATGCTTAGCAGTATTAATTTCTACAAGCAGTAGTAATCTGGCTCAGCAGTAGTAACTTGTCTCGGCAGTAGTAACCATGTTGTACTGGCAACAGTAATCATACTTAAACAAATCTTCAGTTCCCAACAGCATTAATTACACGTGAAGTACCGGCCAACGAAAATGTGGATAGGGAACAGTTTTTCCAAGAAGATGATAGAATTGCACCCATAGGGGGAAACGAAGACATGGATGAACCAATCCGTCTTGTCATAGAGGGAGAAGACATCGAGGTTTCCAATGATGGTCACGACAACTGACATGTTGACGAGAGTGGTGACGAAGAGGAAGAGTTCCAAGACTCGGATAGTGACTCTAATGAAGAAGAACCTGACTCGTCTAATCATTCCTCAGATGATTAAATAGTATTTTAATCTTAGGCTTACTAAACTTTGTGTAGTTAGGGCCTTTATGTGGATCTCTAGCATATGTAATATGTTTGTGTATCTCTAGCATATGTAATATGTTTGTGTACTTAGGGCCTTTATGCACACAAACCCAACCTTATTTGTTCTATATGCATGGTTTGGGTTTCAAATAGCCTAATAGGTGCACTTAGGGCCTTTATGCGCACAAACCCAACCCTATTTGTTCTATATGCATGGTTTGGGTTTCAAATAGCCCAATAGGTGCACTTAGGGTCTTTATGTGCACAAACCCAGCACTTATATGTTTTATATGCATGGTTTGAATACTGGAATTACTGTTGTATGCTCTCTAATGTTGCTTTATAGACAATGCCACGTACGCATGTGACTGGGTTCGGTCGAGGTACGCCTAGCCGAGGAGGATCCTCTAGTAGTAGCTAGGCACAAACAGGCGATGAGGCGTCTGGTAATGTCCGTGGCATCGCTGTTCCGGAGTAGCTCCTGACACAAAAGACAGAGCTAGCACCTCGTGATGTCAACTCGAACGAGTAAATTCATTTCTATTAACTTGTTGATTATATGCTTTGTTATTTGTATGGATATTAATTCAATTCCTTATATAGATGGAATGTACAAGCTGCGAGCCGCATGGCCACCAGGATAAATCGGGCCTTCTTTACTGAGGCATGATGTACTTGGTCCCACATCCCAATTTCCCAGAGGAACAGGATGTTTGAGCGTTTTCAGGTTCAGATTGTATATTTAAATAATTATATCTTTGATAGTTTTATTTCCAACTTAAGAATAACTAAACTTATACGTAACGAGCCACTATACGTGAGATCATTCTTTAGACGCCTGGATGCAAGATATTTGGGAGAGAAAGTGTTCGAAACATTACAACGACAACCTGAGTTCCGTCATGAACAGAGCCACCAGGTTGTCCACAAATAATGGGCACCCCTATAATGAGAACGACCCCAACCGAGATATGAACTTGTTGAAGCCATACCCTCCCGATTGGATCTCCCCGACGAATTAGAGCGCGATAATCGATGGATGGAACAACGATCATTGGAAGGGGGTTTCTGTTGTAGCGCATAAGAACCGGATAACGGAGGTGGATGGCGAAATATCCAAGCACTGCAATGGATCGATCACGTTCGGAGAGACATCAGCTCGTTTGGTAGGACCTTAAAATGTTATAATTAACCATTTCTTGTTATTTAATATGTTATAATTACACATGTTTGTATTATTTGCCCTTTGCAGACTAGAGAAAAGGGCATGCCACTGTCGGGTTTGGAGCTCTTCGATGTGACCCACAAGAAGAGGCAGTCGGGTTCGGATATCTCATCTTCATCCGGGGATTATGTGACAAAGAGGTGTAGCCGGGTTGCGATAAGTATTTTGCACAATACTTTAGAATATCTATATATATATTTCGTGTTTAACTTTAAACTTCATATATCTAGTTTGGGTTGCCATTTGTTGGGCAAACATTAGGATTTTTATACCGTAAGACTCTATCTTAGTGTGTATATATGTATATATATATCTAGTTTGGGTTGCCATCTGTTGGGCAAACATTAGGATTGTTTAACATAGTTGGGTATGTCCCCTTTACAGTCGTTATGCTGTCGAACCGAACCCTATTTGTTCTATATGCATGGTTTGGGTTTCAAATAGCCTAATAGGTTCACTTAGGGCCTTTATGCGCACAAACCCAACCTTATATGTTCTATATGCATGGTTTGAGTTTCAGATAGTCCAATAGGTGCACTTAGGGCCTTTATGTGCACAAACTCAACCTTATATGTTCTATATGCATGGTTTGAGTTTCAGATAGCCCAATAGATGCACTCGGGACCTTTATGCCCTCAAACCCATCCTTATATGTTCTATATGCATGGTTTGGATTTCAGATAGCCCAATAGGTGCACTTAGGGCCTTTATGCACACAATCCAACCTTATATGTTCTATATGCATGGTTTGGGTTTCAAATAGACCAATAGGTGCATTTAGGGTCTTTATGCGCATAAACCCAACCTTATATGTTCAATATGCATGGTTTGGGTTTCAAATAGCCCAATAGGTGCATTTAGGGCCTTTATGCGCACAAACCAAACCTTATATGTTAAATATACATGGTTTGGGTTTTAGATAGCCCAATAGGTGCACTTAGGTCCTTTATGCGCATAAACCCAACCTTATATGTTCTATATGCATGGTTTGGGTTTCAGATAGCCCAATAGGTGCACTTAGGGCCTTTATGAGCACAAACCCACCTTATATGTTCTATATGCATGGTTTGAGTTTCAAATAGCCTAATAGGTGCATTTAGGGCCTTTATGCGCACAAACCTAACCTTATATGTTCAATATGCATGGTTTGGAATTTAAATAGACCAATAGGTGCATTTAGGGCCTTTATGCGTACAAACCCAACCTTATATGTTCAATATGCATGGTTTGGGTTTCAAATAGCCTAATACGTGGACTTAGGTCCTTTATGCGCACAAACCCAACCTTATATGTTCTATATGCTTGGTTTGGGTTTCACATAGCCTAATAGGTGGACGTACGGCCTTTATGCACACAAATCCAACCTTATATGTTCAATATGCATGGTTTGGATTTCAAATAGCCCAATAGGTGCACTTAGGGCCTTTATGCGCACAAACCCAACCTTATATGTTCTATATGCTTGGTTTTGGTTTCACATAGCCTAATAGGTGCACTTAGGGCCTTTATGCGCACAAACCCAACCTTATATGTTCAATATGCATGGTTTGGATTTCAAATAGCCCAATAGGTGCACTTAGGGCCTTTATGCGCACAAACCCAACCTTATATGTTCTATATGCTTGGTTTGGGTTTCACATAGCCTAATAGGTGGACTTAGGGCCTTTATGCGCACAAACCCAACCTTATATGTTCTATATGCATGGTTTGGGTTTCAAATAGCCTAATAGGTGCACTTAGGCCTTTATGCGCACAAACCCAACCTTATATGTTCTATATGCTTGGTTTGGGTTTCAAATAGCCTAATAGGTGCACTTAGGGCTTTTATGTGAAAAAAATCTACCTTATATGTTATATATGCATGGTTTGGGTTTCAAATAGTCTAATTTGTGCTTCCCATTACAGTCGTTATACTATCAAAATTGACTTGTATGTATTTTGTAAAAACCATAGGGTGGGTATTCGACACGCCTCATCCAGAGGTACGGTGATGACCCTAGCCAGCATTCGACTTTTGATACCGAGTTGTGGCAGGAGGTTGCTGGGGGAGCGAAGAAAGGTCGTCTTTTTGGGTTCGGGTACCACCCAGATCCCAATGCGATCTTGACTGGGACACCCTCACAGGGTGGTGCTTCTTTTTCTTCTTCTTCCCGACTGGTGCGTACCACATTTCATTATATGAGTTTTCTCAATTTATTTTATAATTCATGTTAAACTTGTTTTAACGTCTTTTTTTATTTTATAGGAAATTGAGGATCTAAGGACCCAAATTCAGGAGTTGAAGGAGCGGGAAGAGAGGCGTGCAGCGGAGGAAGAGGCACGTCAACGGGAACGTAATGCCCAATACGAGCAGATGTGTGAAATGGTAAAGCGTTTATGTCAGTCCCAGCCCCCCCCCCCCCCCCACCACCACCACCACCACCACCACCACCACCATTCATGTGATGAGACATTTGAATATGTTGAACAATTTGTTTAATTTTGTTGTTGGAACGTATTTTGAAACAATACTTGAACATTTGAACAATGTATTTGGATTTATAACAAGTTAGTTGTATTTTATGTTTTTGATAGTTTTTGGCAGTTTCTACAGCTTTCAGCATTTTTTTACAGTTTTTAGCAGATTTTACTGTTTTGTAGTTGGATTTTTAATAAAGAAACAGGTTTTTTTTTGTTTTTGTTTTTTTTTTTTAACTTTTTTGGCGGATTTTCGTCAGATGGATCCGCCGAAAATAATTAAATCAATAAATAAACAATTTAATTAATAAATAATAAATAATAACTTAATTGATTATTTTCGACGGATACATCCGCCGAAAATCCGCCAAAAATACATTTTTATCCTTTAAAAAATATAAAAAAAATATTTTAAATATTTTCGGCGGATTTTTCCGCTGAAAATCTGCCGAAAATTGGTAGGATTAAATTTTTTAGTTAGAAAAAAAGATTATTTCGGATAATTATTAAAAATATTTTCCGACTAGGGTTTCGGCGGATCCATCCGCCGAAAATTTGCATGTTCGGCGCCTTTTTTTCGGCTGGAAATCCGCCGAAAATACAAATTTCCGGCGGATCGGATTTTTCTGCCGAAAATATTGTGCTGTTTTGTAGTGAAATATATGAGAAACAAATACGTTTGTGAAACAAATATATGTTAATTAATACACTAAATCTTTATTTGAGTATATATACTGGATAAATCGATATATTATGACAAAAACAATTTTCATTATATATCTCATTATTATAATCAATAATCTTAAATATTTCTTATATTATTTTGAGCCAATTGCAAAGTTTGATATGTAGAACTCATTATTAATTTATATATACTATAGGAGAACACCTAGGATGATGAGGTGGTTTCACATCAAATGTAATATCGATTCTTATAATTAATATCTTATATGTGATCATCAACCTATTTAACTTTAATATTTTCTAAATAATTTATCACCACCGTGCAACGTGCGATACTGAACCCTAGTTTAAAGAATTTAGAACATAATTGAATCTTATTGGATCATGCATACGATTGACATAAAACAAAATCTAATTCAATTTCATTTATTTGAACTTTATGCTTTATTTGCATAATATAGATTTGGAATTTAAATATAAACAATGATAAATAAAAAATTACCCCTTATTG
This sequence comes from Arctium minus, assembly GCA_954870635.1. Classification (NCBI taxonomy): domain Eukaryota; kingdom Viridiplantae; phylum Streptophyta; class Magnoliopsida; order Asterales; family Asteraceae; genus Arctium; species Arctium minus. The sequence goes on along the minus strand of OX941080.1, from coordinate 75,483,865 downwards.
AATAAACGACAAAACCAATATAATACGTGAAAACCATCCATGGTCGACTCTTGGTTGTGATCTTACTTCTTGGGAGCAAGTCTTGACTTCATTTTCTCCACCATTTTCGTTCCAACTTGGAATGTTTTAGTCAACACAGTATCTTCCACCATGGGAGACGATGCAAACAAAGCGTTTGCCACCCTTTGGGTGCCCGGCGACTGGCTGTTGAAGGCGGCAATGGCAGCGGCGGGAACTTTCCCGTTGTTTCTCTGGTAGTGAAGTAAGGCTCTGGGGAAAGTGAAGATTTCACCCTTCTTGATGGTCTTCGCGTAGAGTTTGTTATCCGTGGTTATGAAGCCGACATCCAATTCGCCCTCCAGCACAAACACCATCTCAGTGGCTCTTGGGTGGGTGTGTGGTGGGTTCAGGCCGCCAGGTGCGTAATCAACGCGAGCCATGGACAAGCCCAGGGTGTTTAGCCCGGGGATTTGTTGGACCGAGGCTAATGAAATAGTTGCACCAAATGTGTTGTTGGTAACCGCAGGATTGGCTAACCCCGCGAAGAAGAAATCTTCTGCTGATATGTTGCTTTTGCAAGGGAATCCATTCACTTTTACACCTGTTCGTGGTAGAATAATCTGTTAAATCTCACATTTTTTTGGTTGAATCTTGAAAAAAAATGGTAGAAGTTAATCAACTTCCGAAAAATCCGGAATTTTCAATATCATATATTATTACATTTTTTAGGTGTATTTAATCATATATTTTTAAGCTTTTATGTCACATTTGTTTAATCATATATGTTTAATATCATGCTTACAATCATATATGAATTAAAACTTCTTATACTATCGTAAATTAATTGACCACTTCAGCGTTTGAACCCCACTATATATGTATACCTACCAAATGGATATATAATTGAATTAATCTAGTTTAGTTTAGTTTATTATGTTTCAAATATATACAAAATATTCATGATTACTGTATAAGATTTTTATTAGAAAATATTGTATTAATTGATGTATAAATTATTTATCTTTTTTTTTTTTATAAATTATTTATCTTACGCTAGCAAATTATTAGATAAAAACTAAAATGCTAACGACTATTTTTTTCTCATCTGTAGCTGCTTATTTTTTTCTGGATTAAAATTATAAAGAAATAATGTTAATAATAATTAAAATAAATATTATAATAACAAAATATAATATCTCTATTAAATGAGAAATATAAAACTGACATATAATTGTTTACTATTTACCATTAAATTATTTTAATTTTTAATACATATGTTATTAATCATAAATTTAATTAACATGCCCCATCCCTAAAATTTATTTAAGAACTGTTTCGTGAAAACCGAACACTTCATCAAATTCTATTATGTAAACCAAACACCCGTTATTGTTTTAATTGGACTATAGAATTCATTTAATTTTAGAAAATACCAAAACCACCACCACATGACTTGGCCAATGGAAATTGGAATAATAGCAGATAAGCCAAGAACGTGGTGGCTTATTCAAAGGCCAGTTCACAACTACCGAATATATCTACATTGACTTTGACTTTTCTTAATCGCATCAACTAGCTACTTTGACCAAGAATATGATGAATTATAGCCAAGAAATGACCACAAACATGGAGGAAAATTTGCAGAATTGAATCTAAACGGGTGTTTGTTCATAATCTTATAAACAATATCAGTTAATTATAAAACTCAAATATATCATTTAGAGTAATTATATAAGTAATTTATAATATATATATATATATATATATGGATGAACATGAAGTAGTACCTGAAGCAAGATCTGCAACACACACATCTTGAAGCAAATCAGAATCTGCAGAGACGAAGGAAGCCAAGAAGATTGCCATCATCAAGCCAACGATCATCACCAACCCATGATCATGACCAGTAGTAGTAGCCATGGCAGATCTTGATTAGAATTAAAAATGAACCTTTTTCACTTAATTTGTATTGGAAAAAAGGTTAAAGAAAAAGTTTGGAGGAAAAGTGGGTTTAGAGACGAAGGTGAGATATTATTATATGGTATTTAAAGTGGGTTGAGAGAAGACATTTTGACTGTAATTTCAGATTGGTAGCTGGTCCCCTTCCATTGTATCTTTTTCTTAATTTTTAATTTGGTTTCAGGGTAAATGGGAATTCCCAGTTTTTAATAGGTTTAAAATAATCGCTCGCCAATCTTAAAATGTAGAAAATTGAAATTTTTTATGTTAATCTTTAAAATATTTTTCAAAATAGAAAAAAAATGGAAGGAAAAAAAAGTTTCTCCAAATTTAGAAGAAAGGGAAAATAAAATGCAAACTTAGAATTTAAAGGAGAAAAAGAGAGAGATTAATTATTTTTTTAGAAGAAAAATATAAAACTATTATAGGATAAGTCATTGTTTAAAAGATATGACAATAAAGATGAAGATATAAATAGAGATAAATATAGGGGTTGCTTTCCCTACCCCTATAAACCCCATACCCCTCCTATACCCTAACTCCTCTCACAACCATCGACAACAAGATTCCAAAATCTGAATTTTTTATTTTATTTTTAATATATATTTACATTTTATATCCCTATAATTATTTAATTAGTTTACTTTATACCTTTTATTTTTCTAATTTTCATTTTACACCATCACCATATTAATATATATAATCGTATATTAACTAAAATACGTTTTAATTTTAACAAGTTACACAATTACAATCGTCTCTTCGATATCTTCAAAATGAGCCAAATATTGAATATTTTTTGATTTAATTATTTAATTATATGTTAAAAAATACGTTAAGGAAATCGATATATATATATATATATATATATATATATATATATATATAATGAAAACAAAATCATATTTGATCTGTAACAAAACACAATTAAAATTAATGTATAATATCACATGTACTGCAAAACGTAATTCATAATTTTCATGTATTATTTGTCTTCCACAAACTCTTCCCAATTTTCATATGGCATCACATATTATATGTTGTAGAAAAAGACAATATATTGTTTTATATGTGGCATCACAAACAAACTCTTTGAATTCATAATTTTCATGTATTCTCAAGAAGAGGCAAAACTTATTCTATATATATATATATATATAATGTATGATTTGAAATAAAGTAAAAATAATTCGATATATATATATATATATATATATATATATATATATATATCGAACGAACGAACGATTCATTCGTTTTCAAAGTTCGATATATATAACTCTCTCCCTCTTTGTCTCTCTTTGTCTCTCTCTCTCTATATATATATATAATAATGTATGATTTGAAATAAAGTAAAGTTATTGATTTGAAATAAAGTAAAAATAATTCGATATATATATATATATCGAACGAACGATTCATTCGTTTTCAAAGTTCGATATATATAACTCTCTCCCTCTTCGTCTCTCTTTCTCTCTCTCTCTCTCTATATATATATCAAAGTTGCAGATGACAAACATGGGAGAAAATTTGACACCAACATCAAAATTTGTGACCAACCAGGTATAATATTATGATAACTAACAGTTATGTTAATTTTAACTTACGGGTACAAGTGAAAGTTATAACAAAATATAATAATTTCAGATGTTCGAATCTCGAGAAGAAATAACTAACTGGGTGCGTAATGTGGGACTTTCAGTTGGTGGCGTTGTTGTTACCAAAAGATCAAAGACTAAGACAAATGGAGATGTTTATAAAATTGTGTCTATGTGTGAACATAGTGGGGTTTACAAAGGTGACAAAATTTCCAGTCGTAATACTGGAACAAGAAAGTTTGACTGTCCATTTGAGTTGATAGCGCTATATTCATCTAAGCATCATTGGTGGACGTTGAGGGTTATGTGTGATACATATAATCATGTCGTTGCACAATATATGGAGGGTCATCCATATGCAATGCGGCCGAACGAACCTGAAGTTCAACTAGTTGAAGATCTATCAGCCCAACATGTCAAGCCACGATACATTTTATCCACGTTAAAGGGTAGATATGTGGAAAATGCATCTACGTCAAAGACAATATACAATGAAGTTCAAAAGATTAAGACAAGAAACGAGGCAGGAAGACAAAAAATGCAGGATGTTGTGGATTTTTGTTGAAAAAAATTATGATTTTGAGACTCGTGCAAATGATGAAACAAACGAGTTGGAAGATTTATTTTTTATTCATCCAAAATCATTGGAGCTTTGGCGTGCATTCCCACAAGTGTTGGTCATCGACATACTTACCATTCAGGACACAACCGCCGTCATTATCCCAAGACGAGTCAATTGCAATAGTGCATGTTAATGGTAATCATTACATAAAGGTGATATTAAACGAAGAGTACCCAATGCCCACACTCATAGACCATTGGACACGTCATGTACTTCCAGATGCAATGTCATGGATTATCTCATACAAACGTAGATTAGATATGTATGAAGAATATATAGAGCGTACTCGTACTCGTGACTATGTTGATTTAAATGAATAATCAAAGTTGGAATTTGTTGGAATAAAAAAAATACGCAATATATATTATGTTTATTATCTTTATGTTAAAAACTTACATTCCATGTGATGCGTTTCTCTTTTTTCAAAAAAAAATCGATTAACCAAGGTACAATATATGACATATAATAATATAATTAAATCAAAAAATATTCAATATTGAGCTCATTTCGAAGATATTGACGAGACGATTATAATGGTGTAACTTGTTAAAATTAAAAATTACTTTTTTAACGTATTTTAGTTAATATATGCTTATATATGTTAATATAATAAAAATGTAAAATGTAAAACCAAAAGGTATAAATTATATTAATCAAAAGAGTTCAGGGACCAAAATTATAACTATTAATTAAAAAACAAAAAAAAGATCGATTGTGAGGGGAGGGGGTGTGCTTTTTTGCAGGTAAGCTTAGAAAAACCCTACATATATTACAATTAGATTAGAATCTATTTGTAACTCATCAATAGAGCTTATAATTAATGAGAATTACAGATTTCATTCAATTTATTTTACTGTTGTTTTATTTCGTTTTTCCTAAAACACAAGAGCATTCACAATGTGTGGTTTTTTCACCAAGCTTTTTCATAGTTTTTTACACATTGTTGCCACCTCAACAATTTAAAATCCTCTATATACTTCTACTATGTGAAAAACTTCACTCAAGTTTTTTCATTGTTTTTTCAAACTTTTTAGGGTCCCACCATTTTAACGTTATATCATTTATATTTTTATTTATAAAAATAAATACACTAAAATTCATACAAATACATATTTACTTATATCGAGAAAATATTATTAATTTAATTATGTATTTATTTTACATAATTTTTTTAAATATTTTAATACAATATATTATATATATAAATTTCTTACTATAAAGCAATTAAGCACTTACATAAAACTAAATTAAATAATAAACATTAAAGAAAAAGAGTTATTTTAAAAGCATGTACAATAAACAAAATTTAGGTTATCAGGAAATATATAAAAATTGTATAAAAGTATGGAAAATAAAAATTAAAAAATGTTAAACTTAAAAATATGTATAACTAAAATAAAAATTGGGTCATTAAGAAATTTGTTAAATTGTATAAATATGTCAAATTTGAGATATTAATTTAAATATATAAAAATATAATTACTTTCATTATGTATCTATTTATATTACTTATTTAATAATTTTATTTAAATATGATTGCTTTAAATATATTAGTAAATATAACTGGTTAATAAATAAAACTGATTAAATACGAAACTTTTATAGAATTTTATAAAGTTAAAACTGATTAAATACGAAAAACATACGATAAAACAGTTCGTACAGTTACGAGCTATGACGAAAAAACTCACGAAAAACCTCAAGCGAAAACCTTTCCACTATGTGAAAAACCTCAAAAGGAGACTTTTGTTTTTTGAAAAACCTCCCAAAAACTTCATAATAACCACTTTGTGGATGCTCTTAGCACGTACGCTCTATGACTATTATCAAATCCGACACAGACCTGAATCATTGTTTTTGTTACGAAATAATTTCGTGTACGCTACTAATTTTTAAATTAAATCAAGTACATTTTCGGTTCTTTTATATTTTGATTAACAAGACTTGATAGCAAATCTTTCATACTTATTCATGCTTGTAAGCAAATGCAGAAAAAAGAACTAAAAAAAATATTTGTTTAATTACGTTGCTTACCTTCTATTATGTAAAAAGTATATTGTTGTTACTAGGGTTGTTCAAAAAAACTGTTGGACCGTTCAAACCGGTTGAACCAAGTCAAATCGGACCGTTTTTGGTGGTTTGAGCGGTTTAGCGGTCCGGTCTGGTCTGAAAAATTGCCAAACCGGGCGGTTCGGTCCGATCTACGGTTTGGAGGTTTTGTTGGGCGGTTTGGAACAAACCGACCGCCAAATATATAAATATATTATATATATATATATACCTTTATTATAAAGAATAGATGATATAATGCCCAAATGTCCAAGTATATACAAAAAGGCCCACGGTAATTTAAAAGATTGAAATATTTATGGATTGTGGAATACAAAGAACGGAAAAATGAAGAAGTGAAGCCGTGGATTTTATTTACACTTTGCATATTACTTTTTTTTAGTGTTTTGTTTTGGGATATTTTGTTAACTTTTGTGGGCTTTGTTATTTTGTTGTGGACTTTGTTCTTTATTTTAAATTGACTCAAGCCAATGAGTCTTTAAAATTCAAAGTTTTATATGTTTTTATGTTTAAATGTTAGATCACATATCTATTGGATTCAAGATCATCCAATCTGAAGATCCAATCTGAAGCTAATGCCGGAAAGTTGACTCTCGATATAAAGTCTAATATTTACTTGTAATAAATGTCAAAGTAATTAATGTTTATTGTTATTAGTTTAGTTAGTTAGTTTAGTTAGCTTTATAATATCTAAGTTAGATTAGATATTATTTGGTTTATATTGTTTAATATTGCAACTTGTTGTTGCAAGTGGTTGGTTTAGGTAGTGTGTTAGACACACAAGATCAAAAATCAGATCTCATAACATATATCCAAGAACACACACAAAAGGTGTAATACACAGAGAGAATACGAGAGCTTCAAAGTGAACATCAACCTTGTAATCGTTATTTTACATATCAAACAGGTTGGTAAATCGGTTATGAGTTGTGTTATAAGAACTTGATATAGTATTGTGGACCTACATTAAACTTTAAAACCCACTAAAAGGTCCAAACTGCCTAAACCGGTCGATCAAACCGCCTAAACCACGGTCCTACTTGACCGGTCTGGACACTTGATGTCAAACCGCTCAGTTTGAAAATTCAATAAACTGCCACTTGCGGTTTGATTTATGGTTTGAGGGGTTAAACCGTCTAAAACCGGACCGCGATCGAACACCCCTAGCTGTTCCTTTTTCTCATGTTTAATTGTTTATTTAATTTTATTATGGATTTAGTTTTAGAATCTTTTCCATATTTTTGCTATAGAATTTATTTTAAGTATATAATTTCTTATTATAAATATAAAATAATTGTTTTTTCTCATATTGTTTGTATTTTATTGACAATGAATAGTGCATCTATTTATGAATTTAAGAATCTTAACACAATATTTATCATTTTAACAATAAATTATATCGTAAACTGTTATTATTATTTTTTTCTTGTTCGCCAAGTTTTAAGTTTTTTTTTTTTTACTTTTTCAAAACCAAATCTCCTAATTATCTAATTCATATTACCAACGATATAAAATTAATTATTGTAAAATTGTTATTTTTTGTGAAAAAGAATTTCTTTAAAAAAAATATATTTTATACTTGGGGGTGTTTGGGATTGATTATTTAAAACAACTTATGCTAACCATAAAGGCTGTGGTGTGGTGGTAAAGGCTTGGGGAGTTCATAGCGCTCAACCCGGGTTCGAGCCCCACTAGCAGCACTTGTGGTCACTGAGGATAAACTCAGGGCTGCATGCTTTAGCAGCTGGACCAAATACCCTAATTGTCGGGGATTAGTCTGGGCCATAGGCCCAGGATACCCTTTCCAAAAACTTATGCTTATTTGCAAAAGCGCTTATTAACTTATGCTTATTTGCAAAAACGCTTATTAACTTATGCTTATTTGCAAAAGTGCTTATTAACATATAGAAAGAAGGGACAAATATGTAATTTGGTTAAATAAGTTAATAAAGGAGTTTCAGATAAGTCAATTGAGAATAACTTATCAAAAACTGCTTATTAGCGGAGTAGATAAGTGATAAGCAGTTTCCAATCCAAACACTCAAAACAGCTTATTTGCGGTTTGAAAACGCAATAAGTTAATAAGCACCTCAAATAAGCAATCCCAAACACCCCCTTATGTTACAATGATAATGAGATTATTTTTCTTTATAAGCAGGATTTTGGGGTTGATAAATCCTTAACCCTAAACCTTCGTATTTTGTTTAAACCCTTATTTTTTTTAAATAGATATATCAATAAAATTTACTTTAATTAGTTTAAAAGCTAATGTTATATATCAATGTAAGCTTGTTCATTCGATTTGTTATATATTGTTTAATTACATTTTTTTGAAGTATTTGAATTGTTTTGTCCACATAAATGTTTATATGTTTATCTTAATTCATAAATTTCTTTTTATTTCAAATTACATATCTTATTTAAATGTGTATCTTAATTCATTATCGTTATAATTAAATTCAAATGTTTATCTTAATCAAATGTGTTATATTGATTGTGAGTTCCTAATCATAATTTTCAATTTTGTAATTACTTTTTGGAAGTTACAATTTTAACCCGCAATATATTTTGTTGTTTTACCAAAAGCTCCAAAAATACTATCAAGATGTTAAAAGTTTGAATTTAACTTTATATCAAAACCAATATTTATTTGTTTAATGACAAAATCTCTTAAAATACTATTAAGGTATTAAAACATTGAAATTGACTTCATATATTCATTTTAGCCTCATACCCAAAGCTCATAATTAACAATGTTGTCTTCAAATTAAATAAATCGCAAGATATTGATTAGATTTTGTCAAACAGATGTAAATAGCCTTAAGGTTTGTAGAGACTTAATAAATACACGTGATTTCCCTACTACCTGGAAATCCAATAGATTGAGTGATTTCTTTTTGAAAATTGAAATATTGATGAAGTATTCTTAACAAAATATAAGCATATAAAAATCCAATATTTTCATGATAATAAATTTCACACGCATCATAACTTAATGTCTTTTGAAAAAAAAATCACATATTATCCTTTATTACATAAATGGTTGAAACAACCCATCCGTGATTCAATGTCTTAAACTCAAAAGAACTTGAATACAAATATGAATATCAAATGTAAAAACTATTTTCGTCGGAAAAGTACAATAATATACCTAAAGTCCATCAACTCTCTATTGACCCTAAAACCAATATCCTAAAAAGGTCCAAGCAAATACCATCATGTTTTGAGATGACATATAAATCATAACTTTCATAGAAATACCTTTTTTCTAGAAACCCCCAAAGAACTGTGGGATGCCTCGAAAGGGAGAATTGAGAGTATTCATGAATATGTACTTCTCGAACTAATCGTACAATGAAACGAAACCTACTTACTCGATTACAAAAAAGTAACTGATTTCAACAAAGAATTAATGCATCTCAACCTTTGTGGCAAGGAACTTACACACGATTACATGATTCATAACATTATTTCCACCTTTCATATATTAGTAAATATTAATGAAACAATATAAGTTGGAATGTAACATATAGACAAAGTCATCAACCTACTGCAAGTGGTTGAGAGACATAACAAGGTTCTTTCAAATAGCAACACCAAATATGTCGAGACAAATAAAATTCCATAGATCAATAATGAAAGCGTTAGAAGTGGAAACAACGCCAAAGAATTGTGAGTTAAAAACAATTTCACACATGTGACATCTATGCACCATGCGGACGAGACCCTCGAAAGGGTTAGGGTCATGGTAAAAGTCAGGAAGATATATTAGAGAAATTAACGTGGCAAGTTAGTGGATTATCTAGGTCATTAAATCATATTTTTTTCACCAATAAAGAACTTTGGGACAATGACACTTATATGTTTAGACATGACCACGTAGTAATACGTGTATTGCAAAATACACATAGATACATTCTCTTTCGAGTGAAAGCAAAAAGAGGCAAATTGCAACTGTTGACTTCTACAACACAAGAAGCTACACCACCATCAATAATATGCCCTCTCGAATACTTAAAACTTTTGTATACCCTGATCCTTAGCCAATACTAAAATGAGACCATCCTAAAGCTAAAGACATAATAAAAAAAATATTTCTTTATTTCAACGAATACAAGGTGATATTTATGGACATCAACATCCAAAATGCGGGCCATTCAAGTACTTTATGATTCTGGTTGAAATTTTCGATACGATGAATGCATGTTGTATTATTGTCCACATAAAATGTTGCACTTCTAGCACTAGTTATACGTTTAAGAGATCACCACCCTGATTATCTCATCAAATCTACATGACTTGCAATGTTGGAGAATTTACATCTTAAGGATTTGATAATAATTTCATATGTATTGGGATCAATGTAGAACTCCCTATACCCCCATGTGTATATATAAAATGGTCTCGTAGAAGTTGCTATCAAAAGAGTATTGATGGTATAGCACAAGAACCAGGTATTTTAGCAACGACTTTTGTCGTCGCTAAAAGTCAATTTATCTTCACAAACGGTTTATAAAGATGACTTGTCATCGCAATATCTTATTTCTGGAACATTTCATCGCTAAAGACGCGTCGCTGATATTCACTTTTCTCGTAGTAGGGTATTGGTTATGCACACCAATTTACTCACATCTTGTTGATCCAAACTCTCTCAGTGATTTGATAACGATCCTCTTCTATACTTAGTGAAAATTATGTTTTTAATATGTATTAGTGTTTCACCATCAGCGATCAAACTGAGTCTGTTCAGTTATTGCTGATAATCTTTCTTGAAAACATTTATATGTATTAGTGTTTCACTATCAGCGATTAGACTGAGTCTGTTTAGTTATCACTGATAGTTCCTGATGTAAACAGTTAACGTAATCCCTGAAGACAAGTTTCGCGTCAACAGATGTTCATAGCTGAATCGAAGACGAAGCTGCTGAACAAAGACAAGTCTACTAGTGACCTTATGCGGATATCAGTGAAGCAAAGACGACTCGACTCATACGCGAAGAAACCTGAGGAAAAGCTTCAGCGATAGCCGAACTTCTTTATATCTCTGAAGGAAGAGATATTCAGCGATCAATGATCACTTAGCTTATGGCTCAAGTCTCCTTTTGTCTTACCTTGCACACCCAGTACGATGTGTCAGAACGGACATGCCTCTGCCACAATTCGTACAACAAATCTGTCAACTACACTGTTCGTGATACGGCCGAAAATATGTCTCCCAAAAGTCAGACTTCCAAAGCCAATCACTGAATGACACGTGTAAAGTACACTGCCATGCATTTAATGCATAGGGTATAAATAGAAAGATTACCTCTCCATCTGAGAATGTTCTCTATTCTTGAACCTTCATAGAAACCCTTGTTTTCTATACTCTCTATTCCCCCATTCTCTACATTCTTGTGCAACCATCTTAGTGTTTCTTAAGTTTGTTTATATTGAGTCTTACTTAATCTTATTCCGCAACATACTTGTAAATTGTGTTTAATTTATCAATAAACAATTTATTAAACTTTAATTTCTGTGTTTGTATTCAACCCCCCCCCCCTTCTACAAACTTGTTAAGCACCTCCGGGACCAACAAGTGGTATCAGAGCAGACTGTTTAAACTGATAAACAAGATCTTGCTTTACTCTCTTCCTTGTTATTCTAAAATGGCACTTAACACAAGCACAAACTACTATGATAATGGTTCACTTTCTAAACCTCCTTGATTTAGCAGAGATAACTTCTCTCTGTGGAAGAATCGAATGATGCTATTTCTTGAAGGTGCAGATCCTACCATACCTGAATACATAGCAAATGGACCCTATGAACCCGTCCAAATCATAGCTGCCGTTCCAGCTACTGCCACCTCTCCTTTCATTCCTGAACGCTATGTTGTTAAGGAAATCAGACAATGGAGTGATGAAGACAAAAAGAAGGTTGGTATCGATGTAAGGGTAAAGACCATTATCTCTATGGCTCTGCCTGATGAAGTTTTCCATTTCATCATGCATCTTAAAAATTCTAAAGAAATGTGGGAAACCATATGTGTTCAATATGAAGGCACCACTGAAATCCAAGAGACTCGAAAGATTAACTTGGTAAGACAGTATGAAAGTTTTATCGCTGGTAAGAATGAATCTCTCTCTGATGTTCATCAGCAGTTTAACTGCTTAATCATTGATCTAAGAACCGTTGGTAGGACCTATTCTAATTCTGAGGTCCTAACAAAATTCTTAGAATGTCTTCCTGAATGCTGGGACAGTTACTCAATATGTCTCAAGCTGACAAAAGATTTAAATTCTCTTTCTCTCAGCACCTTATATGGAATATTGCTTAACTATGAGCAATCAAACCTTTTGAAGAAGAATCTTATAAAAGATTCTAAAGACTCCAAAAGCACTCCTGTTGCTTTAGTCTCATTAGAGATAATTCCATCTCAGTGATCTACTCTTACTATCACTGAGTTAGATTCTGAATCTGAGGATCTATCATACACTGATCTTTCATAGTTTGATGAATCCTTAGCACTATTGACAAACTCTTTTAAGAGATTTGCAAGAAAGAGCAATTTTAGAAGAAATAAGCCTCTCTCCCTCTCTGACAAGCCAAAATCAACCCCTGTTGATAAAGCTACTGCTATTTGCTTTAACTGTGAAAAGATTGGACACTTTGTAAGTGAGTGCAGGTCGAAGAAAGTCTTCAAACCTTCTACCTCAAGAATATCCAGCGATGACAAGTACCTAAAGCTGAAAGATAAATATCAAAAGCTGAAAAGCTACAAGCGAAAAGGTAAAGGTCTCTTTGCTGAAGAACACGACTGGGCTGAATCAGAAGAATCAAGTTCTGATGAAGAAGAAGTCGCTAATCTTTGCCTCATGGCTGAGATTAAAGAAGTGGAAGAACCAACTGAAACTTCTATGAGCTATTGTTATTCCCAGATTCTAGTTCCTAAATGCAAATAATCAAAACAAACACAAACAAGAATCAATTACCTGTTTGATTTCACTTTCAAATTCAACAATTACAATCTTTCTCTCTCTAGAACTCTCTCTCTCTCTCTCTCTACAGGTTTCTGTCTCTAAACTTATTCTCTCAAATTAAACTCCCTCTGATAGTTTCAACTAAAAACAGAAATACAAGGTATTTATACCTACAACTAAAATACAAAGAAACTAAAATACAAATACAAATACAAATACTTTGACTTTTATTACAAATAGACTTTGACTTTGATGAGTGTTGACTTTATCAGCTTTGACTTCTTACACTTTGACCTTCAGTCTTCTTGATCTTGTATCCAACATATTTATGCTCTAACAATCTCCCCCTTTGGATTCAAGATCACTATTTAAAGATCTAGCAATTTAGTCTTCTCTTTTAAGCTCTGTCAGTACAATCTCCCCTTTTTCTTTGATGAGATTCTTTCCAAAACTGTCTTCAAACGATTAACAATCTCTCCAAAACTTTCACAAAACACTTTCAGACTTTGGAAATTATCTTCAGAATCAGCTCGAATTGCTTTAGCAAATAATCTTCAAAGAAATTTTCCTCAAATCTTCAGAAATTCTTTGATCTTCTTCAAATCTTTACTTTGAATCTTCTGACAAGGACATTTCTGTAAGAATATCTCTCAAAACTTTATCATTTCTTGATACCATCTCCCCCTTTTTTTTGATGATTTGAGCATCTATATCATCAAAACTTTTCTTCCAAGAAATGTCTTTGACCATTCTGATCTGTCAAACTGAGCTGTTGATTCTGTGATCCATAGCCAAGTATTCATCCAGATCTTTTCAAATCTAGACAAAATAAGAACATGTAACTCCTGAATCAACAAATGAATCAGTTAGAATGCCTGTCAGTAACACGAAGTCACTGTGTGTAACGGATACACAATATAAAGGAGCTTTTTGATGTTCACTCCCCCAGGGCTTCCATCCAATCATCGAAATACCACAAAGGCAATTTCTATGAATGTTATGACAAAGAAACAAATTCTTTGTGTGTTCGTGCACGTGTAGAAAGAATTAAGCACGAATGATTGCTTTAAGTAAGGCTCAACATTGTGTAAACCACTGAGACAACAATAGATAAACACAGACTCAATGTGCATGATTGAAGTGCGAAGGTGGGGCAGACTTCCTTCTTTTTCAATATCCAGATTTTCCAAATGAAAATCAGATAGCATATGTGTTGCGTCCCCTTGAAAATGTGAAACATTTTCTTTTTGAGAAGAAAATGAGTGGCTGGTCGGGTTATGTCAAGAGTTGGCATGGGCTAGTTGCCTGTTTCAATAACGCTCACCAAAGAATTGTGAAACGCTAGTAATGTGGCTGTCCAACTCAGAAAGTAGTTGGTGCAGAGTTTGATATTCTTTTACTCTGTTCTCACACCCTCTTTCTTTTAATCATTATGCTCACTTCTAACCAAACTCTCATTTCCATTTTCCCTCAACACACAACCCACACTCATTTCTTTTTGACTCCTCACACTCAATCACTAAGGATTAAATTCTTGGGTAGGAAACACTGGTAATCGTGAATCCATAGAAGTTCATGTAAGTCCTAGCACAAAGAACCCATGGATGATCCTAAAAGAATTTGTTGCTCATAATGATTTAACTTTATCAGTTAAAGTTCATAGACAAATGTCAGATATAAATATGCTCGGAGATATAATCATGAAGATATGAGCATTTTTAGACATTGAAGTATTTTCAAACAAGTATAGTGAATGAATGAACATGAATGCAAAAGGCTTGTTTGAAAATCTGACATTGTATGAAAATGATCAGAAATAAATGATATAACAATCAAAGCTTAAGGTCAAGAATAACAGATATTGTCCATACGAAACAAAATATAGACATGCTTGAGATGAACGCTTCGAAATGAAATAACGCTCAAAATTCTTTGAAGTACAAGCGGGGTGTCTTACCATTGAAAATATGTTTCAATATGAGACATGGTAAGAACAATTTGATCAAAAATTAAACCGATGTGTGTGAATACTTGAAAGTATGTAGAAAAGACAATACGCAAGTATTTATCTTTGGAAACACACGGTTTGTTTATCAATTAAGCACAAAAATAAAATGAAAACATTTAAAATCACACTTCCAAATTATAAAATCTGTTTAAGAATCGGGAAGTGGTTTGAACATTTAAGAACATGTTTTCTATATCTGAAAGTTGTCCTTCTTTCAAATATATTTGAGTAAGATAAAAAATTTACCTTTTCGCTCAATCTTAATTCTCAGAAAGTCAGCTGAAAAATCATAAGGATATGATCATGATAGCTTCCTCTCATCCTGCACACGTCTCAAAATCTCGTCAAAGCAACTTTATTCACAAAATTTATTCAAATGTAAATGACATAAAGCAATAAAACGATTAAAGTACGAGTTCTGATTTGAAATAATCAGAAATCATAGTCTTACTCCTTTTGACTTGACTTATATGCTCCCCCTAAAATCATGCATCACAAAAATTTGTCAGTTAAACAAAATGCAGAAATTAGATAAACTCTCCCTCAAATGAATGTAGATCATCTAAAATCTTCTCTTACTCCCCCTGAGATCATGAACATACATGTTTAAAGTGCAGATATCCTTCAGAAATAATGATAAAGAAAATGATGAAAAATAACAATACTTAACTTTATTAGGTAACAACCGATTATGTCTTAAGATTTAGCATACCAAGCTTAGAGACAAGAAAATTAAATCTCTTTTCATCTAAGGGTTTGGTAAATAAATCTGCAAGCTGATAATCTGTTTTTACAAAATAAAGTTCAATTGTTCCTTTTTCTACATTGTCTTTGATAAAATGATACCTGACATCAATGTGTTTGGTTTTCGTATGTTGGACAGGATTAGCAGATATTGCGATTGCACTCTTCGAGTCACAATATATTGGAATTTTATCGAACTTGAAACCATAGTCTCGTAGCTTTGTTCACATCCACGGGACTTGAGAGCAGCAACTGGCAGCAGCTACATACTCAGCTTCAGTAGTCGATGTGGAAACGCATAATTGTTTCTTTGATGCCCAACTAACGAGCTTGTCTCCAAGAAATTGAACGTGACCAGAAGTACTCTTTCTGTCCAACATGCAACCTGCATGATCTGCATCTGAATAAGCAGTCAGTTGAAACCCAGTATCCTTAGGATACCACAGACTAAGGTCTGCAGTCCCCTTTAGATATCTAAAAATCCGTTTGACAGCAGCCAAATGGGATTCTTTGGGAGCAGCCTGATATCTAGAACATAAGCATGTTGAAAACATAATATCTGGCCTACTTGATGTAAGATACATTAACGATCCTATCATACCTCTATAAGTCCTAACATCAACACTTTTACCCGAAGGATCAGTGTTAATCTTAGTACCTGGTGCCATCGGGGTTCCAATTGGTTTACAATTTTCCATTTTGTACTTCCGAAGAATATCCAAAATGTACTTAGATTGCAAAATTTAGGATTAGTAGAACCAAATATTATATCATCAACATATATTTGAATAAGAATAATATCAGCTTTTTCCTTTTTAATGAACAAAGTGGTATCAACCTTACCTTTAGAAAAACCGGACTTGACCAAAAATTTAGATAGAACGTCATACCATGCTCGAGGGGCTTATTTTAAACCATAGAGGGCTTTATCCAAGATGTAGACATGATCTGATTTCTCTGGATTGACGAACCCTTCTGGTTGAGACACGTACACTTCCTCTTTAAGAATGCCATTCAGAAAGGCTGTTTTCACATCCATCTGAAAGACTGAAATTCTTATGAGTTGCATAGGCTAGAAACATGCGGATTGCTTCTATACGCGCTACTGGAGCATACGTCTCATCGTAGTCTATGACTTCCTCTTGCCTGTAACCTTTGGCAACAAGTCTAGCTTTGTTCCTTATGACGATACCATCTTCATCCTTTTTATTCTTGAATACCCATTTAGTTCCTATCACTGTTTTACCTTCTGGTTTTGGAACAAGTTTCCAAACCTTTAGGGCTTCAAACTGATTTAACTCATCTTGCATGGCAAATACCCAGTTCGAATCAGCAAGAGCCTCTGATACTCGCGTTGGCTCAATCTTACTGAGGAATGAGTCATGCATACATTGATTAAGAATCACTGACCTCGTTTGTACAGACTTGTTAAGATCTCCAATTACTTGATGTAAAGGATGGTCTTTGGTCCAGCGATGCTCATGAGGGAATGGAATAGATACAGATTGAACATGATCATGATCTAGAAATCCACTTTCAGAATCTTCAGTTTGAATAACATGAGGGGAGTTTGCAGTTGAAGTTTCAGGTGCAGAAGTATCTGTTAAGTCTAATTTTGTAGTAATCATTGTATTTATTTTCTAGTCTGACTGTCCTTATTGTTCATATCTGTTTTGTAAAGGCTAGGGGTATTTAAGTCCCCTTAGAGCCTTTGTTTTGTAACTTTTGCACTCACATTTTTTAATTCATCTGAATACTTTGCGCTTCCTTGCTCTCTCTCTCTACTTTCTCTCTCTAAAGATTTAGAGATCTTGGTTTCTCAATTGGTATCAGAGCATACTAGATCTTGAGAGGATTGAGAGAAATCGTTTTTAGTTACTGAATTTGTAGATTAAGCAGAAAATTTGATTGATTTTCTTGATTTTTCAAGAAAATCTCATTTTTTGCTTGATTCATCAAATTTGGATAGGTTTCTGGTTGATTTTGTGCAAATTTGTTTGGTTTAGATTCGTTTTTAGTAGTTGATCATACTTGATTCATATATTTGTGCATAAAAACCATGATTTGATTCTCGATTTTGTGTTTTTGTGATTTTTCTGAAAAACTCGTTAAACGTACTGTTACATTCTAGATTTTTAGATTTAGTGGTTTTTAATCGAGTTTGATAATCAAAAGTTGTTAGAAAGGTGTTTTTGATTTTCAGTGTGTGTTTTTCATGCATAAATTTCTTGGTTTGAATTGATCTTGCAAAAATTTGTGAGTTTTTAAAGTTTTCGCTTCATTCATACAAGTTTGCGCCTCATTCATAATAGTTTGCGATTCATTCATATATTTTGCTTAAAGTTCTTTGTGGTCTAACTCGTGTGTTAGTGAATTTTCAGGTTTGCGGTTCACGTTGGAAATGCAAAACTTCTAGTTTCTCGGCTCTTGTTTAATACGCAAACCATCAGTTTGCGAATCACTCTGTATACGCAAAGTTTACTTCGCGATTCTCTCTTCAAGCGAAAAGATCTTCTTCGTGCATCAAGTTTTCGCTTCTCTCACAAACGCAAAGTCTCAACCCGCAAAGTCACAGTTTGCGTATCATACTTGCAACGCAAAGTTCAACCCGCAAAGTTTTAATTCGCGTATCATACTTGCAACGCAAAGTTCACATTTGCGCGTCTTCTTGACTTAGACAATTTTTCTGAAATTTCTGATTTTTTCACAAGATGTCTTTACAAGCACAACTCTACAAGAATGACCTCATGATGTCTTTGGGGTCTGATACTCGTCCACCTGTACTCATCAATGAGAACGAATTCGAACAGTGGCAGGATCGGTTTATCAATTTTATTGAAAGACAACCGAATGGGGACAATATGATGAAGTCTTTGACTAAAGGTCCAATGGAAAGGCCAATGAAGGTTATTCCTGCTACTGCAACCTCTGAAGTTTCAACAGTAGAAAAAGCATTAATAGAATATGATGCTGATGAGCTCCTTCGTTATCAAGCTGACAGTCAAGCTAAGTCAAATCTGATCCTTGCTCTTCGCAACTCCATTTATAACAGAATCGATTGCTTCAAACATAATCCAATGCTGATGTGGACTCAACTTGAGAAGATTATGCTTGGTACTGCAATGTCTACTCAGTTGCGACAGACTAGGTACATGAACAACTTTGAAAAGTTCAAGGCTAAGGATGGGGAAAGTTTGAAGAGTGTGTTTGATCGATTCTGGGTTGTCATTAACGATCTTTACAAGATTAAAGTCATTAACACTGAGTTGGAGGCTAACTTGAAATTCCTGAACGCGTTACAAGCAGAGTGGAACAAGTCATGCCACAGAATGAGAAACGATGTCAGAATCTCAACCATGCCAATTCAGGAGTTATACGAAATCTTGATGACAGATGAATCTATGGTAATAGAGAAGAAAGCGAAAATGGATAAGAAGAACAAGCCTCTGTCAGTAGATCCCATTGCTCTTATAGCTAGCCAACTGGCTGAGCAAGCTTTGACCGAATCGACTTATGATGGATCTACAGATGATGATGGCGAAGCTCTTGAAAAGGTCATGATTCTTCTAACTCAGCATTATCAGAAACAATTCAAGCACAAATTTGGGTCGAACAACATGCGGTTTACTTCTGGTTCTAAGAAGATAGAACCTGGTGCTCCTTCAAAGACATACACTCCAAAGTATGAACCAGCTAAGGTAGTTGACCAAAAGAAAGATGACAAAAAGATGATGAACTGTTTTAACTGTGGGAAGCCTGGACATATGGTTAAGGATTGTAGAGTCAAAGTGGTAAAGGATGCTGCTTTTTACCGAAAGAAGTTGGCTCTAGCTGAAAAGAAGGAAAGTGGAACCATCCTGTTGGCCGAAGAAGAATACTGGTTGGATCATTCGGACAACGAGACTGAAAATGAGGAGACTGGGGCTATGTGCTTTATTGGTGATGATAAAAGTGATGATGAGGAAGAGGATACCTCATCTGATGGTTCTGAGGTAATATATGCGTTTAACTATAATTTCTTCTTATCTCAAATGAATGTTTTTATCACTGCTTTGCATGATTTGTGCTCAAAGTTCGTTTCTGAAAAGTTTAAAAATCAAGAAAAGTCTGATTTAATCGATAAACTGCAAATTTCTCTAAAAGATGAAAAATCAATTTTAATTGATACAAAAGAGAAATTTCAAAAGCAGTTAGTTGATTTAGAAAATTCAAATCAGACTTATCATTATTCGTTGACTGAACTGACTTCTTCAAATCAAAATCTTTATGAGAAAATAATTGTTTTAGAAAGGAAATTATATAAAAGAGAACAATCTGAGCAAACCATTTACATGAATAAACCAAGGAGTGAAGAAGCTATAAAAGAAAAGTGGGGACTTGGTTTTGAAAACCCGCATTTTTTAAATCATGCTAAAAATGAAGTTCCTACTTTATACGAATATGATCATTTTACTCTTGCAAGATATGCTCCTCAGTTTAAATTCTTTGGGACAACTGAGAAACAAATTTTGGAAGAAGAAAATGTGAAAAGAATGAAAAACAAGAGGATGGAAATGCCATTTGTTTACACCTCTGAAAATGCAAAGTATTTTCCTGATAAATCTAAGAAACCTAGAAAATCTAAAAATATTTTAGATGTCAAATCTTCCAATAAATCTTCATTTTCAACAGATTTTGTTGATAGTTTTACGAACTCTGTTAAGGAAAATGTATCTCTGGTGTCTTATGATACTAAGAAATACATTCCCCCATTAGTGTTAGAAGGTAAGATTGTTGATCTTGAAGATAGATTGGAAGAACAAAATCTTCAAACTTGTTTAGAAAACGATTTATTTCTTTTTATAATGAAAACAAGTTTTGAAGATAAAATTTCTTCTGGATTGTCAAAAGATTCCAAGGAAATTGCTAAAGTTTTACAAAATAATGGCCATTTGCGTTCCACGTTGGAAACGCAAACTGATAGTTTGCGCATGCAGTTGGACGCGCAAAGCTCAGTTTGCGCCTCCAATGGGAAGCGCAAACCTCCTCCAGACTTGCGCAATTTTGAAAATTTTCACTCCGAGGCTAGTTCTTCAATGTCAAATGCTAAGACTGATTTCTTTGCTAAAGTTTCTTCTTTTGATTCAATTATTGATGATTCTTTACTGCTAAATGCTCAATTTTATAAAAATAAGCGTAAAAGAAGAAGATCAAAGAAGTCAAAGAAACATGATACTGTCTTATCTGAAAATTCTAATGTTTCTGATTTTTCTTCTTCAGATCGGACTGTGAGGAAGTCACCAAGGCAGATTTGGAGGATGAAACAACAAATTTTAGAATCTGATCTGTTAGGAGTTAACTGTGTAGACAACCTTTGTGATACTGATACATTTGCTACATGTAATAAAAACCCAAAATATTCTTTCCAACAAATGTTTGATATATCAAAGAATATCTCATATGCTTCTTCTAGTACTAGTTCTGATTCTGATAATTGTGTTTTATCTTCTATTGATAAATGCTTTCATTCTTGCATGAAAAATAAATCTGTGAAAAATAAAAGACATAAATCTAACAAGGAACCCATAAGCATATGGGTACCTAAAAAGGTGTAGTTTCTGTGTTTGCAGCTAAGTCAATTATGGTATCTGGACTCGGGATGTTCAAAACATATGACTGGCAACAAATCACTTATGTCTAATTTTAAAGATAAATGTTGCGGTCGTGTGAAATTTGGCAAGTGTGAGACAACTTTGATTCTTGGTTATGGTGATCTAGTTCAGGGTAACATAACTGTAAAAAGAGTAAGCTACGTCGAGGGTCTAAGTCACAACCTTTTCAGCATAGGACAGTTCTGCGATAAAGACCTTGAAGTCAACTTCAAATCCAAAAGAGTTGCAGTGAAGAATGATAATGGCAAGGATCTTCTGGTGGGAAAAAGACACTCAAATTTGTATACCATTGATCTTTCCAAGATCAAAATTCCTTCAGATATCTGCTTGCTTTCTAAAGCTTCAGTTCAAGAAAGTTGGATTTGGCACATACGTTTAGCTCACCTCAACTTTAAGTATATGGATCGCCTGGTCAAGAATGATTCAGTGAGAGGTCTTCCAGTTCTCCGTTTCCAGAAAGACCATCTATGCCAGGATTGTGAGAAAGGAAAAATGAATAAATCTCCTCACAAGCCTAAACCTGAACACTGTACGTCGGCTATTCTTGATCTTTTGCATGTTGATTTGTGTGGTCCGATGAAGACGAAGAGGTTAGGACATAAGAAATATGTTTTGGTGATTGTTGATGATTACTCCAGATATACTTGGGTAAAATTTCTGAAGTCAAAAGACGAGACTCCTGAAGTACTCATCAACCTCATCAAAACAACTCAGACAAATAAGCAGAAGCAAGTGAAAGTGGTAAGATCTAACAATGGCACTGAATTCAAAAACAGTACTCTTTAGGCATTCTATGAATCTCAAGGAATACAACAACAATTTTCTGCTGCACGTACTCCGCAACAGAACGGTGTTGTTGAAAGAAGAAACAGAACGCTTGTTGAGTCCGCCAGATCAATAATCGCTTATTCAGGTCTATCTTTTGTCTTACTGGGCTGAAGTAGTATCAACTGCCTGTCATACACAGAACAGATCAATTCTGCATCGTCGTTTCAACAAAACACCGTATGAACTTATGAACGGGATCAAACCGAACATCAAGTATTTCAAGTCATTCGGGTGTAAATGCTACGTTCTGAATGACAGGGAGAATCTCAACAAGTTTAGTCCAAAGGCAGACGAGGGTGTATTCGTGGGTTATTCTTCAAACTCTGCCGCTTATAGAGTTTTTCTGATCTCTGCAAGAAAGGTTATAGAGAGTGTCAGTGTAAAATTTGACGAAGCTGCTGATTTGGTTTCTAGTCACTCAGACTCAGAACCCGCTATTTCTGAAAATTCAGTTTCTGAACAAATCAGTTCAGAACCTGCTCTTTCACCGGATAACCAGGATTCTTCTACTCCCTCTCCTAATCTTTCTGATCTTGATTTTCTGTTTGAAAATTTTTATGATGATGTGCCTAGATCTAACTCTGAAAATGTTTCTAATGTTTTGAATCAGGAAACTGAGAGCTCATCTATTCCAAATTCCGCTGCATCTATCTCTGACAATGATGCTTCTCCAATCTCTCCTGTTCAACAAGAACTGGCACAACAAGATTTTGTTCAATCAGACAATGTTCTATCAGAAACTGAGCCTATTCATGAAGAACATACTCAAGAAGAGTCTATTCAAGATCAACCTGTTCAAGAGGAATCACTTCAGGAAGAAGTACAGAATGATGTTATTCAACAAACTGTTCCCAAATCTGATTCAGAGATTGTTGAGATACCTCCTCCTCAAGTTGAAACTATTTCTATCTCTTCATCTGATGTAGAAGTTTCTGAACCTCCCTCTCTTCAATTAGAAGTGGTTCAAGATGTAATTGATCCTCTCCCTCATACAACAAAATGGATAAGATCTCATCCGATTCATCAAATTATTGGAGATCCTCAAGCCAGTGTTTGTACACGCTCCAAGTCGGCTACTTCCAACGAATGTCTCTTCACTTGCTTCCTAAGCAAGATTGAACCTACAAAAGTTTCTGAAGCATTGGAGGACCCGGATCGGATTATTGCTATGCAAGAGGAACTAAATCAATTTGACGCGCTGAAAGTGTGGAGACTCGTACCAAGGCCTAAAGGAAAAAGCATAATTGGTACAAAGTGGATATTCAAGAATAAAAAGGATAAATATGGTATCGTTGTGCGTAATAAAGCAAGATTGGTAGCCAAAGGATATCGACAAGAAGAAGGTATAGACTACGATGAAACATTTGCACCCGTTGCCAGATTGGAAGCTATCCGAATGTTTCTTGCCTTTGCTGCTTATCGCAACTTCACAGTATATCAAATGGACGTCAAGACGGCATTTCTCAATGGCAAGCTGAAAGAAGAAGTATATGTATCTCAGCCAGAGGGATTTGTTGACAAAGATCGTCCAGATTATGTATATTTTCTCGATAAAGCATTGTATGGTTTGAAACAAGCTCCACGGGCGTGGTATGACGAGTTGACAGCTTTCTTGGTCAAATCCGACTTCACCAAAGGGTCTATCGATACTACTCTTTTCATTTATAGAACTAATCTTGATATCTGCTTAGTACAAATATACGTAGATGATATTATTTTCGGTGCGACTAACAAATCTTTGTGTACTTGGTTTTCTAATTTAATGACCTCTAGATTTCAGATGAGCATGATGGGAGAAATCAACTTCTTCCTCGGCTTACAAGTGAAGCAGCTTCCAGATGGAATCTTCATCAATCAGTCAAAGTACGTATTTGACATTTTGAAGAAATTCAAGATAGACAAATCTACTTCAATCGGCACACCGATGGCTCACGGTGCCAAACTCGGACTCGATCCAGATGGAAAAACTGTGGATCAAAAGACATACAGAGGGATGATCGGATCGCTGATGTATCTAACTGCCAGTCGCCCGGACATAATGTTCTCCACGTGCTTATGTACCCGATTCCAAGCTAAACCAAAAGAATCTCATCTTTTAGCAGTCAAACGCATTTTTAGATATATTAAAGGAACTCCTTATTTAGGATTATGGTATCCTAAAAGTTCTGACTATAATTTGATTGCTTATTCAGATGCAGATTTTGGTGGTAATCAATTGGACAGGAAGAGTACTTTTGGTCATCTTCAGTTTTTAGGTGACAGACTGATAAGCTGGGCGTCGAAAAAGCAAAATTGCGTTTCAATATCAATATCAACAGCCGAAGCTGAATACGTCGCTGCAGCTAGTTGCTGTGCTCAAGTGCTTTGGATGAAAACGCAACTTCGCGATTACGGGATGCTATACAAGACAGTGCCGATATATTGTGACAGCAAGCCCGCAATTGCCATCTCTGTCAATCCGTTCCAGCACACTAAGACCAAGCATATAGACATGATATACCATTTTATAAAGCATCACGTGGAAGAAGGTACTATTGAGTTATATTTTGTCCCAACTGACTATCAACTTGCTGATATTTTTACAAAAGCTTTAGATGAAAAACGTTTTAATTTTTTGCTTTCTAAACTTGGCATGTTGAATTTAAAAGTTTAAATCTTTACAAATTTTATTCTATAAAGTAAAATCTTTCAGATTTTCTTTCTTTTGAATAAAATGTGTGTATAGGATCTTTTACAAGTCGCCTTGTTTATATTAAAGTTTTATATGGTCAAATTTCAAGTCTTACAAACATCGAAAAGTAAGCAACATGTTTGACGCTTTAGATTATGCTTTAAAGATATGTGAGTCGACATATTTATGGTTTACTTTGCTTGAACAACCTAAGTGATCAGAATTATAGATCGTAATGAAAATATGGGCTAAGCGATTCAATATAGATCTGAGTTATTGAGATGATTTTTTAAAGCATATAAAATACAGAAATCTCTGAGTTTCAAAGTTTGTACCTGTGGCCTTTTTGATTTGAGAAAGTAAGTTCCGTGGGATGCTCGACATCTGGTCCCCTAAGGTCATTTGGTCTGGGAGTGATCGAATAGAAATCCTTCTATAGAATCAGATCAAAAGTCATGTTTTACTGGTATGAATGGGTTTAGAATATGTCAATATAGCCTTTCTGATCCGGGAAAGTAAGTTTCAAGGGGTGCTTGACACCTAGTCCCCTAAGGCCAACTGGTCTGGGAGCGGCTGACCCAAATCCTGCAATAGGGTCAGATAGAAAGTTACGTTTACGGCATGTTCTTTACTTATCGAACTCTTTGATTAAAAGATGCCAAAGTGCACATCGCTTAAAAGATGCCAAAGAGCACACTCATGTGAAGATGCCAATGTGCACACTGCTAAAAGATGCCAATGAGCACACATCTCTTGATACTTGGTGATATATTTTGAGCTGCGATAAACCTGTAAATTTGTGAAAATCTTAATTCTTGATGATTTAGTGTCTGTACATGCAAAGTTCTCCATTTTATGTTTAGAATTGCATTTTTCTTGAAGCTAATTTAAAGATCGCATGCGAGCACAATGAATAGATACCTGCAAGTGTTTGAAACTGAACATGTTTTAACTTGATATGCAATGAAACTTGTTCTGGTATCCAGCAACACATGCTTGATTTCAACTGATTGATAAAATCTGGGATATTTTACTGAGTAGACTTTAATTTGTTTAGTGTTTAAAAGTTTATATATTCAGTTGTTACAAAATTTATATTCAATATGATCATCTTTCATACTGATGTCTTTATGTTTGAGTATTTGTATTTTTTGTATATGGTCTATGCATATTTCGAGGGGGAGAGATCATATGCTTGTCAAATATGACAACATTCTGTTTTTGAGGGGGAGTGCTCATAACTGATAAATTTTTTCTCGTTCTAATCAGAAATTTATCAGGTAAGTTTTCTGATATTCCTACACATTTGTTATACTGATATGTTAATTTTTTATGCATTTGTGTAGGGGGAGTAAAGGAACCTGTCAGGTAAAATTTTCATTTAGCTGTATTTTTTTTAAGAATATTTTTTTTAGGAATAATTTTTTTAAGTATATTTTTTTTAGTATTATTTTTTTTAAGTTTAGTATAAATAGAGGTTAGTATATGAATATTCACTTTTATTGCTTCTTTTATCATTTTGAATTTTGAAGTACTGTTCATCTTCTTCCCTCCTACTCTCTGTGCGCCGAACTCCATTGATTTTAGATTGTTGTTCATTTTCAATCAGGTATGTGTTTTCGATTTCTTCGCATTCGTTTATCGATCTTCAGTAATGTTTCATTGTTCTTATTGTTGATTCAAGTGTTCATTAACCTGATGTTTGCTTTTCTCGAACTATTCATCTTCCAAAATCTCAGATTGTGATTTCGTGAATTTTTACTTAAATCAAGTATTGGGTTTTGCTTAGAACTGATAATCGATCATCAGGTATGCCTCTTTTATCTTTAATTTCTTGTATTCTTGCTTTAATTTTGGTTTTTGTGGTTTTCGGTTTGTTTCTCGCGAAAACTAGGTTTCTGTACAAGTATGATAGACCCTCAAAGTGAACTTTGCGCGTCTATCTAGAAACGCAAAGTGAACTTTGCGCGTCTAAGTAGAAACGCAAAGTGAACTTTGCAAGTCTAACTAGAAACGCAAAGTGAAATTTGCGCGTCTAACTAGAAACGCAATGTCTACTTTGCGCTTCTAACTTGTTACGCAAACTTATTGTTTTTGTTTTCCTTGTTCTTTCAAGTGTAGTTTACGTATCAACAAGGACACGCAAAGTCTACCTTGCGTATCCTCTTTGACACGCAAACTCTCTTTGTGTTTGTGTTTCTTGTTTTGGGTTTGGGTTTATATATCAAGTATGATTGTCCCGCAAAGTGTACTTTGCGCAACCAACAGGACACGCAAAGTCTAGTTTGCGTCTCCCGTTGGACACGCAAAGTGAACTTTGCGCATCACACTTGATACGCAAACCTCCTTTTGTGTTTTTGTTTGTCTTGTTATTTTCCAAGTATAGTTTTCGGATCTTGTTAGACACGCAAACTTACCTTTGCGTCTCATGACTGACACACAAACTTTCCTTTCTATAGATTTTATAAATTTTGCTTTGCGTTTCACGTTCAACACACAAACCTTGGTTTGCGCTTCTAACTTGGTGCGCAATCCATACTTAGAATTTTTTTTCATTTTTTGTCTAATTCTTTTTCATTTTGTTTTCCAGTTCTATTATGTCTTCTAAAACAAATACAGACCCAATGATTCAAGACGAGAATGACATTCTCGATGATCCGTCTGATCGAGCTTCCCATGAGACTCCCATGCCGTCTCACCTTTCTGTTGGGGCCGATCTTTCTGCTTCTCGTCGTACACCAAATGATGTGTTTCCAACCATCATGTATATGCCTTACAAGCCAAACAACTATTTTGTTGACTTTGATAGAATAAAGATCCATCCGGTTATTCAATCTATTCTTAGAGGACATCCACTTGCTCAGGCTCTGTCTTCTGTTGTTGAAGTTCCGGAGGTCTACATTCAGCAGGTTTGGCATTCTATAACGAAGAATGAACTGGCTCGTCCGTATCACTTTGATCTTCAAATCGATCAATTTGAATCTTTCCTTTCCTACAAGCGACTGAGATTGATACTGGAGCTTCCTGAGCCGAACTCCAGACCAGGCCGTACTAACTATGACAGTTTTCCATCAGAAGAGGAAGTATTTGAGGGAATCAAACAGCTTGGATATGTTGGTCAACTGAACAAAGTTACAGACTTTGACAAGTCTAATCTACCTCCAGTATGGTATGCACTGTTCTCAGTTATCATCAGGTTCCTGACATCGAAGCATTCTGGCACAGACAGTGCAAGTATAATGTATCTCCGATTGTTCCATGCAGTCGTCTATGACTTGCATGTCGACTACACTTTTATTTTTTGGATCGAACTCTCGGAGGTCGTACATGACAAGTTCACTAACAAGAAACGGAAGTTCATTCCGTTCATTAGATTTCTGAAACTTATTGTTCGAAGTATGCTGAGAAGCAATCCAACCATTCCTCGAAGATTATCTTGGCCAACAGTTCCTGATACAGAAATGACTTACATCTAAAAGGTGAAGCGGATTTTTGACTATTCGATGCCCATTCCTTCAAAGCTTATTGTGAATTATGCAGATCCTTCAGATGAAAGTATTATCGAATATTGCTTGGATAATGAAATACTTCTGGAAGCTGATCAAGAGGTTGAAGTTCCTGCTGATCAAGAAGTTGAAGTTCCTGCTCTTCAAGAAGTTGAAGTTGAAGTATCTGTTTCTGAACAAGAGGTCAACAAAGATGTTGTTACTCAAGAAGTTGAACTTGAAGCAGCTGATGAACAAGAGATTGAAACAGTTGCTGAAAAAGAGGTTGATATTGCTGTAGCACAAGAAGATGAGACTGTCATTGCATCTCAACAAATTGGTGTTGTTTTAGCTGATATTGGTCTTGATGTTAGTGATACTGTTACTGATGCTGATATTTCTAGTGATAAAGATGGGGAAAATGATGATGAAGATGCAACTGATGATTCTGATAGTGATAGTGATGGTGATGATGGTGATGATGCTGATCAACCGAGTATTCGGATTTATGAAAGAAAGATCAGGACACCAGAAGTGGTTGTTTCAACAGAAGTTGTCTCTGAAGATGATTCTGTTCTTGTTAATCCTTCTGTTGCACATCTTCAAGTAGATGAATTGGATACAACATTTGATCAAGCCTAAACTTTGGTACAAAGTCAAGCTCCAGCAACTTCGCTTGCGGCTATTCAAGTTCCAGCTGTAGAGCTTTGTTCTGATCAAGCTCGGGTATCTTCTGACAAATTCTCTACTTTGAACGATGTCATTCATCAGTTATCAGAGAAAATGGATGCAGAAAAGGAAGCTCAAATTCTGAAGTTGAAGACTTTCTTCAAAGGCAAGATGCCTGAGATTGATACGTCTGTCATTCCTCCAGAGATTCCTTTCATACGACCAACTGGGGTAGTTCTTCGTGAACCTTCTTCTGCTGTGACTTCAACTACTTCTCCGATTGTTTCTCTTCCGTTTCCTTCGGTGGTTTCTATGTCTGCGGGACTTTCTATGTCTGCTCCTTCTGGTACATCTTCAAGGTCTTCTCTTCATGACCTTCCTATTTATGAGTTGACTGATCTACTATATGCGCGTCTACTGTCTATGTCAGAACCACAACATCAGGATCAAGATCTTCTTTCTTTACTACGGAACTTCCAATCTACGCCGCCTCCAGTTCCTTCTTCTGAATCTGACCGGATTACTTCTTTATCTGATGAGTTTCATGCATTCAGATCAGAAGTTCGATCAAGTTTTTCTGATCTTAAATCTTTTATGTCTCAAGCCTTCTCTGATTTATCTTCCAGGCTTGATTTTCATGAACAAAGTTGCAGAACTGAGGCCAGCCCGTCTCTTAAGCGCCGACATGACCAAGATGATCCTGATCATCAAGGCCATGAGGGGGAGATGGCAAAGAGACCGAGAGTTGAAGGATCTTCTGAAGCTAGAGAAGATATTCAAGAAGAAGTGGCTGGTGATAAAGGAAAGAGTGGTGAAACTGTTTAAGACTGCAACATTCAGGATTTAGTGAATGTTATGATTGAAAATGCTGATCTGTCTTCCTTGTGCAATGAACTGAATATTTCTGAGAGTAATATTAACAATAATATGCAAATTGTTGTTTATATGGATCCAGATGTTTCTGCAAATGTTCATGAAGTTGAAGAATCTGAAGCTGCAAATGACATGAGGACATTCTTTGCTAATTTCATAGAGATTAATTCTGATGATGATGAAGATGTCAGATTTGAAAAGATATGTCAAGTCAATGAAGAAGACTGTGATGATATCGTTATCATATCAGATACAGAAGATGACTCAGTGTTCATGGATGCAAAAGATGAAGAAGAAGCATATTTGTTATACAGTGATCTTCCTGCTCATGATGAGGTTCCTGAATCAGCTAAAGCCACATCTACTCCTGTTGCTAGTTCAACTCCGACTACCACTATTCCTTCAAGTTCATTTGAAGTCGGTCAGTCATCAAGAGCAGAAGCTGATATTCCACCTTATGATCCTGTAATTCCACCATCTATTC
Organism: Arctium minus; assembly: GCA_954870635.1. NCBI lineage: Eukaryota > Viridiplantae > Streptophyta > Magnoliopsida > Asterales > Asteraceae > Arctium > Arctium minus. The sequence continues at coordinate 75,453,241 of OX941080.1, read as the reverse complement.
TAGAAGAAAGACCAACTTTATCTAGACATCAAAGACAAAGAAATTTGCATCATAGATATTTGGCATCAAGGCAAAGATCAGCCTTTCTAGAAGACACTCAGAGAAACATCTTTGTCTTTAGAAGAAGGTCGATTAACATCTATGCAATCCTTGGAGTAGAGAAAGAGTCAGATGCCTATCAATATGAATAATTAATGTTCATTAAGTGCCAGCGCAAAAGGAATAATACCGTGTCTTCTCAACACTTGATTGTTCGAGTCATCAGTGTCACAATCAACAAATTTGTGAATATCTGGTATCCTGACTTTGAAGTTGAAAGAAGAGACTGCAGGCGGTATAAATTCTCAGAGGCAGACTTTGCTGACCTTTCTATAGATGACATTGAATTCTTGTATGACCATTTCAGGAATCTATATCATAGAACACAGGATGTTTCACAAGCTTTGTTCGTCATCAAAAGATTCATTCGACGGCAAATCCGATTCTTCAGAGTTTTTGATTTCCAGATGGCCGTTGAAAGCTTCCAACCAATTGTAAATCTTCTAAGGCCTAACCAAAGCTTACCAAACTTAGAGTCTTATCCTCTTCTCACCATAGTTGAAGATCCATATGGAGTGGTGTACAAGAATGGGTTAAATGAAAAATGCTTTCTCAGATTTGAAGAAATTGCACATTACTCTGATGGAACTTTAAAGGTGATTAAGCTTCAGTTAGAGCAACATCTGAAGGAGGCTAAAAGAAGATTTTTGGAAACAAGAGCAAATGCATTTCATGTTGATAATGATGAGATTCGACTTCTCCAGAAGACTTTAGATTCAATTCAAGAGATATTGAATCTCCGCTCAACTCTAAGACGACTGGAAGTTTTAGTTGGTTTGAATAGACTTCGTCAAAGAGAAGAGCGTCTGTGATTCTCCAAAGTCGCCTGGTTGGTCTATGCTGTTTTTGAAGATTGTTTTTGAAGACCACGGCGTTTATGATTACTAAGGGGGAGATTGTTAAGTCTAATTTTGTAGTAATCATTGTATTTATTTTCTAGTCTGACTGTGCTTATTGTTCATATCTGTTTTGTAAAGGCTAGGGGTATTTAAGTCCCCTTAGAGCCTTTGTTTTGTAACTTTTTCACTCATATTTTTTAATTCATCTGAATACTTTGCGCTTCCTTGCTCTCTCTGTACTTTCTCTCTCTAAAGATTTAGAGATCTTGGTTTCTCAGTATTAGTTGGAACAGCAGACTCTGGCTGTTGAATAGACAATGTATCACAACCAACTGATATAGTTACTTCTGGCTCAGCAGTTACTTGTGTATCTTCAACTGTAGGAGTAGATGTTGGAATGTGAGTTTCTGACTGGACGGGGGTTACAAGTTCAGTTAAAACTTCTGAAGTGACTGGATGATTGCAACTTGTGCCTTCAGACCTGTCAGTCACAGCAAATTTAGATACATTAGAACCTAGAAACTCATCATAAAAGAATTCAAATAACAAATCTAAATCAGTTAAATGTGAAATAGAAGTAGAAGCGTTATTCGAATTATTCTCTGTAGAAGCAGGTTCTGGACTGATCTACCCAGAAGCTAATACTCCTGTGATAACGGGTTCTGAAATGAATTGATCAGAAGCCATCTCTTCATCAAATGTTACATTGACGCTCTCGACAACTGTCTTTGACTTCTTCAGATAAACACGATATGCTGCTGATGTTGAAGAATAACCAATGAAGATACCCTCGTCCGCCTTAGCACTGAATTTATTCAGACTCTCTCTGTCGTTAAGCACAAAACATTTACACCCAAATATGTGAAAATACTTGATTGTTGGTGTTCTGTTCTTGATCAGCTCATATGGAGTCTTTGGAAAATGGCAGTGTATCATGGACCGATTTTGAGTTTGACATGCAGTCGACACAACTTCTGCCCACAAAAATAGAGGTAGATCGGATTGGCTAAGCATAGTACGAGCGGCCTCAACTAGCGTCTGATTTCGCCTTTCAACTACTCCATTTTGTTCAGGCGTACGAGCAACAGAGTACTGATGTGATATCCCGACCGATTCGAGATATTCTTCAACAATCTTGTTTTTGAACACTGTGCCGTTGTCAGTTCGAAGAAACTTGACTTGTCGCTGCAATTTCACCTGGGTCGTCTTTAAGAAATGAATGAGAAATTTTGGCGTCTCATCTATTGATCGAAGAAATTTGACCCACGTGTATCTTGAGTAATCGTCCATAATAACCAACACGTATTTCTTTCCACCCAAACTCTGAGTTCTCATTGGACCACACAAATCCATATGTAACAATTCTAACGGAGAACTAGTGCTTGGTTCAGGCTTCGGTTTATGCGGAGCTCTCTTCATCTTACCCTTCTCACATGCAGCACATAAGTGTTCTTTATCGTATTTCAGCTCAGGAAGTCCTTTTACCAATTTCCCACTAACCAGCTTGTTGATATAACGAAAGTTCAGGTGTGATAAACGTCTGTGCCAGAGACAACTTTGTTGCATTGAATCTTTTGTCATTAAGCAAACTTGATTGTCAATCTGAACTTTGGACAGATTGATGGTATAGAGGTTTGTCTTGCGATGTCCACCTAAGAGTTCTGTGCCGTCTTCAGTACGAACTGAGCAACTCTTAGATTTGAAATTGACCTCTACCTTTTATCGCAGAATTGACCAATGCTAAACAGGTTGTGCCCTAAGCCTTCGACATAACTCACCTTACTGATCGTTATGTTGTCTTGAATGATGTCACCATATCCTAAGATTGGTGAAAGCTGATCGTTTCCAAATCTGACAATTCCACTGAATTTCTCTGTATAATTAGACAATAAAGCTTTTTGCCCAGTCATATGCTTGGAACATACACTATCTAAGTACCACATATGCCGGGTCTGCAAGAGAAATTAGGAAACAATAACTTTAGGTACCCATTTAAAAACGGGTCCTAACAGATTAGCACAAGATTTTGGTATCCATTTGAAAATGGATCCTCCTTTTCTTTGAAAACTTTTAAAAACATTTGATCTTGAAGAATAAACATAATAAGATCCAAACCAATCAGAAGAATTATGAGAATAAGCAAAATCATTTCTCCGATAATGATAAGATTTAGTAGTAATAGGAGATAATTGCATCAATTGCTTTATTGAATATCGCTTGTAAGAAGTTACAAGGTTTTGTTTATGTGAAGCAAGTTGATCAACTACATCATTATCACGACTAACTGATCTATTACAAGAGTTATCAGAAACTGATTCAGCTATCTCATCATCCTTCCTTTTTGGTCGCCATTCGGTTCTCGCTTTCGACCTTTTCTTGCTTATATCTGAAACAAAAGATTTAGATTTATTAGGAAAATCAGATTTCTTAGATTGAATTTTCTTTTGTGTACTAGTGTATTTCTGTTTCTGTAATCGCTGTTTCTTATGTTTCTTACCTTGAGCATAGTAATCAGCAGTTACAGAAACTGATTCACCAACCTTAGTTGATGATTCATCAATATTAACACCACTTGGTAACACTTTTTCATTTATACGACAAGTAGAATGATCAGGAAGTGTAGCATTGAAATCAAACATATCAATTTCGTCTATGCACCCATCATCAGAATTAAGAAAGTCATTTGCAGACTCAAATAAGTCATCAAAATTATCAGATGAAGTTTGAGGTGCCTTAGAAACTTTAGAACACTTTGTAGATGTAGATTGAAAAACCGTGTTCTTTAATACTGTAGAAAATACAATTTGTTGAATATCAACCAAAAGTTTTTCATCAGATAAAACATTTTCAAGCTCAACTATTTTGCTTTCAAGAATGAGTGGAGGAACATAAACCTTTGAAATTGCAGGTTTTGCCTTCATCTCAGAAACAGAATAACTAGCAAAATAGTCGTTTGAAAGAACTTTTGGTGTTTCTGAAAGATAACTATCATTTAACTTTGCATAGTTAAATGGTAGTTGCATTTTCTTAACATTCTTTCTATTTTCAGTTTCTTTGGCCTCAACTTCTTCTGGTAATTTGGTAACAAATTTGGGTTTTAAATGAGTATGTTTACCAGCACAAGAAAGAAAATCAAAATTATAAAGTGCTGGTTGTTTTCTGATGGCTTTCTTTAAGTAATGGTGGTTTTGAAAACCAAGTCCCCATTTTTCCTTAACATCAGCCTCTTCGTTAGGTGCATTCAGAAAAATAGTTTGATCTGTTTGGCCTCTTGCATAGAGTTTGTCTTCCAGACCATTTACCTTCTTATTTAAAAGCTTGTTCTCAACCTGCAATTTATAAACAGTTAGTGCAGATTCTTTCTTCTCAAACTCATACTTAGAAATTTTAACTTCAAAATCAGAAATCTTCTTTTCAAAACAATATACTTGAAGTTTAGAATCAGAAGCAGACTTGCGTAAAGAATCAATTAGATCTTTGTTCCCAATAACAGATTTATTAAGCTCAAAGATCTTGTTGTTTCTTTTAGCAACTCTGTCCTTTTCTTTCTTCAATTTTACTTGAAGATCATTAAGCTCAACCATCATAGCTTCCATTTTGGTTATAAAATATTTTTCAGTTAAGTTTAATACCTCATCAGCTGTCTCGTCTTCTGACTCATCATACTTCACCTCTTTTCCCATTAGACGGAGATGAGCAGTTTCTTCCTTCTCTTTGTCATCCTCTTGATCAGAATGATCCAACCAAAATTCGTCCTCAGCCATTAAAGCTATGCCAACTTCTTGCTGTTTGGCCAATAGCAGTTTGTTCTGATAATACTGAGAGTTTCGAACCTTCGGCTTTCTACAATCTTTAGCAAAATGTACCATCTTGCCACAGTTGTAACACTTGATTGAATCATTTGCAGTCTTCTTTTCAGTACTTGCGTAGTCATTCGCAAACTTCTTCTTTTCTTCCGGATTTCTTTCCACATACCGGTTTTCTTCATATCGCTTTCCTTCAACTCTTTCTCGGTGTTCATGATTCTTGGAACTTGATGAAGAATATCTTTGAGAGTTGGATCCCGACTTCTTGTAGAATTTCTTTTGGAAAGCTCGGGTCAATAATAACATAGCCTGTTTGAGACTTTCTCCATCATCTCCATCTGATTCTGATTCTGATTCAGAACTTGTAAGCACTTTCTTCTTTTTCTTCTTCTCTTTCTTTTCTTTCTTCTTCTCTCCAGCTACCAAAGCAATAGGATCAGGAACTTTTTCTGCCTTCTTTTTCTCAGCTCTTTTCTTTTCCACTTCTTCCTCATTTTGCCTCAGAGTCTCATATACCTCATGTAACGGTATGTCATTCAGATACTTTATCAGTTTCATCCTACATGTATGCTTCTTCCACTCTGGTTGTAGGATGTTCAGGAATTTGACATTGTTCTCCAGTTGCTTCTTTTTCACCTTATTCTTGGACAACTCATTCAGAAGCAAGACAAACCGTTCATAAGTATCTTCTAAGCTTTCTGTTAAGTCCAAATATTGTATCCAAGATTTAATTAGAAAGTCAAAGTTAGAAAGTCAACATTGTCAATGTATTTGGAAAGTCAAAGGTGTATTGTTTACTTAGTTGTTAAGTTTTAGTTTAGTCTTGTGGTATAAATAGGGATTAGGCTTAGTTTGTTTCCTAAGAACTTCATTGTAAAAATCAGATACGTGAGATATATGACAAGAGCTTTCAAGATCTACTTTCTCTCTCTACTCTCTCTCTAGACTTTAATTGTTAATTCATTGTTTTGATTGAGAATTGCTTGATAATATGGGTTAAATATTGGTATCAGAGCTATACCAAACATTTTCAGAAAGATTTTCACAGAAAAGTTGGATCGATTTCTTGATTTTTTGTTTTTGAAAAGGTTGATTTTCTGGAAATTTTCAAGAACTCGTTTTTTTGAGAAAGTTACTGTTCATCCGATTTTTTTTAAAAATCGATTTTGATGCAAGAAAATGGAACTATTGGATTAGTTTTGTGTTTTGTATTGTTTCTTGTATTGATTACATCTCAAAATTCGAACTAAATTGATGTCGATTTCTGAAATTTTGGTTTCTTAAAAAAAAAAAAATTGGTTAGAACACTGGTTGAATCAAATTCTGTGATTTGTAGTTGTTAATCAGAAATTGATTTTAGAATTGTGTTTAGTATTGATTTTCGATAATATTGATACGTTTTTGAGTTTCAATTTGCAGGTTTAAAATTTTGGATTGAATCTGTTGAACAAAGATGATAGAGGCGCAAAGTTCACATGATGAAAGCGCAAACTTCACTTGATGGAAACACAAACCTATATTGAAATCTTTCGGTGGAAAAGTATTTTGGTGGAGAAATTTTTGATTGGATGAATTCTATCATGGGTCGGTGCAAACTATAATATGTGGATTTAGATTGGAATTCAATTTGTTATATTAAATTGGATATCTTTGATAGTGGATGCAGATTTAATTTCAAATATAAATCATTAATGGGTCGGTGGTGGTGATTATCTGTTTTGCGTTTCAGCTTATACACGCAAACCAAAACCTTGCGTTCTATGCATCAACCGCAAACCACACAGAGATTGATTTCAATCAGTGGCTGCAGTATCAATTGAATTGATATTGAATGATACTCCAATCATGGGACGGTGACTTAGGATTTGAGTTTCAATTTGAAATTCAATTTTGATTGGATGCTTATTTCTATCACAAATGTTAGTGGGTCGGTGATAATTGAAAATTGGTGGTGAATTGAAACCATAATTTGTAGCTGCAGTATGGATTAATCATTTTCAATTCTGTGGAAGCTTTATTTCAATTGGTTAAGTTTGTTTAATGGGTCGGTGAAGAGGTTTTATGAATTGAATCTCACAAATCACAGCTGCATACCACACGCAAACCATAGGTTACACACGCAAGCCTCAAAGCTTTGCGTTTTGGTCAACACCCGCAAACCATAGGTTTGCGTCTCTTACCTCACACGCAAACACAGCCTTGCGTTTCAGCTTACACACGCAAACCACAGGCTTCTCATGAAAACTTCATCGTTCAATTTTCACGAAGTGGGTCTTCGTATAAGGTGTTTTTGATCGATCTAACTGGTCCTAAATTGTTCTACTTGTCACAAGGATTCCAGAACAAGTTTCGGATTCGATTTTCGTTAAGAAACGAGTGAGATACATGTGTTTGAAGTTTCGCCGGAAAAACTCGCCGGAAAAACGTTTTTCGCCGGAATTCATTTTCAGATGATGTTTTCGTTATTTTAACTCTTTCATCGTGTTCCTTTATTGATTTCTTGTGTTTTCCAAGTGTTTAAAATCTTTAAAAGGACGAAAAACGGTCGCCGGAAAATACATATCGCCGGAGTTTTTCACCTCGAGATACAGAGCAACACTCACAACATGTTCGAATATTTTTCGTTGGAATCGATTTTGGTGTAAACAAGGAGTATTTTCCAACTTGTTTCATCGATTTTCGTCGAGAAACGAAGAAGATATCGTCGTTTGAAGTTCACAGTTCGTTTGATTTTGGAGAAGATGAACAGTAAACTAACGGACAACCGTTATCTCCGTTAGTTTCGTTAGTTTTATGGCATTTTGGTCCTAGAGTGTTAGTTTCGTTAGTTTTCTTTACTTTTTGTTAAGTTTCGTTAAGTCATTTAGTACTTTTAAGAATATGTCTTTTTCGGTCCTTGTCGTTAATCTTTGTTAGTTTTTCCGTTAATTGTGTTACATTTTTAGTCCTTTGACGTTAGATTTGTTAGTTTTGTTAACTAGTTTTTAGTTTTGGCAGATTTAGTCCCTGTAGTATTAGTTTAGGGGTTTGACAAATCTGATCCCTCAAGTTCTAACTTTGAAAAGTTGTCACTTTTAGCCCCTGTAGTTTTTTTTTCTTTTAGGTTTGTACATTTTCAGTCCCTCTAGTATTTAGTTTGTTCTTGTTGGATCATAAATTGTATTCAAGATTAAAGTTAAAGTTCAGGGTTTAAACTGCAATTGTGCTAAAGTTAAGTTAGAGGGTTTAAATTGTAATAAGCTAATAGTTAATAGCTATTGGGCCCAAGCCCATTAGAAAGCCCATTAAGGTTAAAGCCCATAAGGCTTGGGTATTTAAAGTTTTGATTAGTTTAGTTTTAGGTTAACCTTGTAAGAACTCTGATAATTTTCTAAATAGTCGCTGTAAGTTTTCTCTGTATTCAAAGGGTATCAAGAACACTCAAGGGTTTCATTGTTTATTCAAGGGATTGGTACGTTATTATTAATCTTTATATCTCTTGATTATTATTGTGTTGCTTGATTACTTGATTGATTGTTTACCAACTAGATTAAATCTGGGATAACAATTGGTATCAGAGCCTAAAGAATCAAGTTTTTAGGATTAAATCTGTGTTTTGCGATTTCACTATTCATCGATTACTATTCACAGATTACTGTTCATCGATTACTATTCAAAAATCTATTTTTTTCGAAAAATTCACTGTTCATCGAAAAAATACTGTTCATCGAAAAATTTACTGTTCATCGAAAAAATACTGTTCATCGAAAAAATACTGTTCATCCGATTTTATGAATCTGTTATCGCATCCGGTCGATTAGTAATTGATTATTTGTGTTTTTGTGTTTCATTCGATCGAAGGATTGCTTAGTTGTTGGTTTAATTGTGTTTTCGGTCGATTAAAGTTTCTGGGTTTGGTTTCGGTCGAATCCCAGAAACTCATCGTGTTCTTCGGTCATTCATCGTGTTTATCGATATTGTTGTTTGACCGATACCTATTCGACCTGAGCCTTCGACCGGGTAGTTGTAATCTCCGGTCATTCCATTCGACCGGGTAGTTGTAAACATCGGTCCTTACTTCGATCGAATAGTTGTGATCTCCGGTCATTCCTTCGACCGGACTTTAGTATTCCCCGGTCTTTCCTTCGACCGTATAGGAGTATCGGCCGGACCTTAGTGGTTTCCGGTCTAGTATTCGACCGATACTTTGTTACTTCGGTCTTCGTCCTTCGACCGGATACTTGTTAATCCGGTCTTGCACCTTCGACCGGATACTTGTTACTCTGGTCTTCCCATTCGATCGGATAATTGTTTCTCCGGTCTTCCCATTCGACCGGATAATTGTTACTCCGGTCTTGCCATTCGACCGGGTACTTGCATACTCCGGTCTTTCCTTCGACCGGTACAGTTCATTCTTCGAAGCACATCCCCGATCGATTTTTTGCAAACTGTGATAGGGTATCTAATTGTCAAAACCCCCGTGCTAAGTCTGCGAAGGGGGACAAAAGTTTTGTGCTTGATCAAAATCTTCTTAATTTTTCAGTATTTTATTCATAGATATTAGTGCTTTATACTGTGAGCGAGGACTGCATTTGATTATTTTTGGAAATTTATTTTTTTTCTGAAATTTTTTGAGTGTAGTCTTTACTTTTGATTCTAACGATCTCATCTAGTTGGTTGTCTTCGTACAGAAAAGTCTATTTACTAACCGTACAGCTAAGATGTCGAATCAGCTTCTTTCGATGGGTTCTCAAATCAAACCTCCTGTCCTCGTGGCAAATGAGCATCAGAAGTGGAAGACAAGAATGATTCAGTTTCTGAATCACAAGAACAGAGAGTTCATGACAATAATCATTGAAGGTCCCAAAACTCCAATGATCACAGTAAAGGGTCAACCTGCTACAGATTCCTCTCCTGAAATCCCTGACAGAGATATTCCTAAACCTATTCAGTTCTTCACTGAAAAGCAGAAAGACCAGCTCAAGTTAGAAGAAGAAGCTCTAATCTATCTGACGATGGCAATTCCAAACGACATCTACAATCGTGTCGACAGTCAGAGTACTGCTAAAGGAATCTGGGATGAACTAGCAAGGCAGTTTGAAGGAAGTGAAGCTTCTATTCAAGCTAAGCAGAATCTGTGCATAAATGCTTACGAGGGATTTCATGCCAAAGAAGGAGAGTTGCTTTTAGATACCTATAGTAGGTACAACATTATTCTCAATGACTTGCGGAGGAATAAAATCGCCAAATCTGCTTCTGAGATAAACTACAAGTTCATCAAGAATCTGAATCCAGAATGGAAGAACTTTGCTATCAACCTCCAGATGTCGAAGAATATGGCTCGAGAAAATGTCACCGATATCTTCTCTACTCTTGCTCAACATGAGGATGAGGTGAGATCTATGAATAATGAGTCTAATCATCTGAAGGATTCTGTGGCTCTCATAGCCGGCAAAGGTTCTGTATCCTCTGCAAGGTCGAAGAAAAAGGAGTCCAAAGCTTTAGTTACTGAAGTTACTGACTCTGACTCTGTTTCAAGTGATGAAGAATTGGAAGTTGATTCAGATCCTGACATTCAAAAGTTCTCTGAAGACTTGGCTCTCATTACGAGACGATTCAAGAAGAGCTTTGGCAAGAAAAGATTTTACTCAAAGCCAAAGTATGATGAATACAAGAAAGAGAAGTCTGAGATGCGATACAAGCCGAGGCATGGAAAGAGAGAGGAAGGACGAGAAGATCGGAAGGAAGATAGAAGAGAAGGAAAGAGAGAGGAGAAGCGAGAAGAGCGAAAGGATGAACCAGGAAGATGCTACAACTGTGGCAAATTTGGGCACTTCTCAAGGGACTGCAAATTCAAGAAAGTGAAGAACTCAGAGTACTACTCAAGAAAGTCACTGATTGCCAAGAAAGCTGAAGAAGGAAAAGTACTAATGGCTGAAGAAGAGAACTGGCTGTTCCAAAGTTCTGATGACGAGGAGCAAGCACACTTCACCCAAGTTTCTTACATGGCAAAGCTGGAAGGTGACGATGAAGACTCTGAGACACAATCCGAAGAAGCAAACTCTGAGGTAAGTGAAAATTCTGAACTTATTGAATCTTTAATGGCCCAAATACATGGCATGAAAGATGAATTTGCTTTACTGAAAGGCAAACTTAGCTCTGCACATCAATCTGTTTTAAGCTTTCGTGATGAAAATGCTATTTTAAAAGTTGTTGTGGAAGAAAAGGAAAAGAAAAAAGATGATTTAAAAGCTGAAAAAGAGTCTTTAAAAGAAAAAATATCTGCTTTAGAAACAGATCTTGTGAATCTTCATGCTGAAAAGGGTGAGTTTCAAATCAAATTTGAAGTTTGTTATAAAGAAAGAAATGAAGCTTTCACCAAAATAAAGCAACTGGAGGACATTAACATGAAACGAGGTCAGACTGAACAGACATTAAATCTGTTGACCAATAAACTCCAAGACGAAAGGTTTTACAAACTTAAACCAGGTTTGGGTGTGCCAATTAATGAAATTTTGAAAAAGGCACCGGAGCACCTATATAATTTTGATAAATTTGGCTCCGCAATAAAACCCATTCCTGACATTCGCGCTACTTTTGTTGAAGCAAGTTCTCCTAAACCTTCTGAAGAGACCAAAGGTCAAGAAGAAACGGGAAACAACAAGTCTGGTGACACTGATTCTCAAAATCTTTTTAAATCTGTTGGTTTTACATATGGTGATTTGAACGAAAGCTATGCAACTCGAAAGATCGAATTTACTGAGTTTGAATCACTATTTACCACACCTTCTAAAGAATCAGTGAGCACCAACACAGTTCTACCTGAGACTGCATGCAAAATTGATGAGTATGAATCGGATGTTGATCCATCTACTATACCATCAGTCTCAACTCCCATTGCTTCTAAACCTTTACTTCCTGAAGAGGTTGAAGAAGTTACTGCTACCGCGGATGAATCTTGTGTTCAAAATGATAAAACGGAGTTTATTGAGTCCATGACTGAAGCTACATTTTCTGAAATGATGAATGTTTCAGACTCTGATCCTGTTTCTAATTCAAAGGGATCAAATTCTGTGAATGATCATACATCTGAATTGATGAAGCAAATCGATTTGTTGCAACAGTCTCTTGATGAGGTTGAAGATGAAAACTTTGATCTCAAACATAAACTTGAAAAGTCTTTAAAAATAAATCAAGAGCTTTGCACTGAGATCAATGATTTGAAAATTAATTTGTTTAAAAATGATTCAAATGAAAAACAGATGTTAAATGATCCAAGCTGGAAGGTAAGAACCAATCCAGAATTTGATGCTCCTGCAAAACCTACAGTTGCTTACTCTGATTGTCCTGAATATCCACCAAGTATTTTTGAAAAGGGTGAGACTTCAAAGAGCACTAGAAAAGAACCACCTTCTAAGTTAGAGACTAACAAGGTTCCTGTTTCTGTTTCAGATATAAGAGGAAATGGAGTTGGGAAGAGTAAGAAGAATAAAGATCTTAGTTTGAATAAAAAGAATAGTTTGAATTCTAGTAGTTGTCCTACAGACAGTGTTATTTTGAATAGTACTTCTTTTGATAAACATGAATGTAAGATTTGTTCCGATAAATCTAAGTTTATGAATTTTGCTCGAAAGAATCTTTATTGCAAACACTGTTGGGATAATTCATTCAAATACTACTCCCTTCCTAAGTCCAAAAAGAATAAAAGCAAAGCTAAGCTGAACTCTAAGTCTAATTCTAATTCTGATTCTTCTACACAACCAAAAGTGTATCGTGCTAAGGTTGCCAATCCTACTTCTAAAAAGCACTTTCAGGAATTGAATGTTAAGATGGTTTGGAAATGGGTTCCAAAACCGCGTTATGAATGGAGAGTGAAAGTCAAACCAGATGATATTTGTTATCCCAGTTTAATCTAGTTGGTAAACAATCAATCAAGTAATCAAGCAACACAATAATAATCAAGAGATAATAAGATTAACAAAACGTACCAATCCCTTGAATAAACAATGAAACCTTGAGTGTTCTTGATACCCTTGGATTACAGAGAAACCTTCACCTCACTATAATATGATTATTATAAATATGAGGATTCTTACCTAAAATCTAAACTAATCATAACTTTAAATACCCAGGCCATATGGGCTTTAACCTTAATGGGCTTTCTAATGGGCTTGGGCCCAATAGCTAATAAACTATTGACTTATTACACTTTAAACCCTTTAACTATAACTATCAAACAATTACAGTTTAAACCCTTAACTTTAACTTTAATCTTGAATACAATTATGATCCAACAATCTCCCCCTTTGGATTCAAGATTAAAAAAATTTGCAATTGTCTTCACTTTTCTCTTGAGAATCTTCAGATTTGACGTTGATAGCTTCAAAACTTTAAAACTTCAAAATCTTTGAAAATTTGAATATCTTCAGATCTTCAGATTGTATTCTCCCTTTTTGTATCTTCTCCCCCTTTTTATATCTTCTCCCCCTTTTTGATGAGTGGTGAGAATCAACATCATCAAAACTTGGCAAAACAATCTCCCCCTTTTCAATACAATCTCCCCCTTTGTGTATGATCATCATGGAAGCATAGTCTTCATCATATAACGAGCCCTGTATGAAATAAGAGCAGTCTTCCCAGATGGAAAGAGTGATTATTTCAATATTTTCAGATTAAAATAGAAAGTAGTAACCATTTGAATCTTTTCAAATTCAAACAGTTTAATAGATGTAACCCTGAATCAACAAATGACTCAGTTAGAATGCCTGTCAATGACACAAAGTCACTGAGTAACACAAAGTTACTATATAAGGAGCTGGTTTGATGTAGACTCCCCAGGTCTTCCATTCAATCATCGAATAACACATGGTTATCTATGAACGTTCTGACAGAAAACATATTTCTGTGTGCTTGTGCATGTGTATGAAAGAATTAAGCATAGATGATTTCTTTTCAATAAAGGCTCAAAGTATGTAAACTTGTTGAGACAGCAACAAATTGTACAAAGACTCAATGTGCATGAGAAAGGGTTCGAAGGTGGGGCAACTTTCCTTCTTTTTCAATATTAGTATCTTCCAAATGAAGAACCAATAGCGTATGTGCTGCTTCCCCAGAAAATGTGAAACATTCTCTTTTTGAGAAAAGAATGAGTAGCTGGTGGGGTTGTATGCAAGAGATGGCATGGGCTAGTTGCCTATTTCAATGATGGTCACCAAAGAATGTGAACCAATCAGATTATGTGGCTGCCCGGCTCAGAAAGTAGTTTGGTGCAGAGTTTAATATTCTTTTACTCTGTTCTCTCACCCTCTTTCTTTTAATGCTCACGTCTAACCAATCTCTCTTTTTCATTTTACCTCTTCACACACCATCACTCAATTCTTTTGACCCTTCTCCCCTCAATCACTCAGGGAATACTTCCTGGGTAGGAAACACTGGTTATCGTGAATCCATGGAAGTTCTGTTAAGCTCACACACTGAATCCCATGTATTTTCCTAAAAGAACATGTTGTTCAACAGGTTATTGTACATGTAAGCACAAATACCACTTGTTACATGAAGAATATAATATTCGGAGATGTCAAAACAGAAGATGTTTGACGATGCAATTCTCCCCCTCAAACTAAAAGAGTTTGACGATTTAAGCTCTTAAGGAGTTTTCAATTAAGCTTATAGACGATTTGTCATGAAGAATACTATGCTGGAGAATCAAAAACGAATGTTGTTTATATGAACAATATATAAACATATTTTCAATGAAAGCACATGAAATGACGTTTGATTCAATCAACAGTGAATACAAAGAACGTGAGTATTACCATAGAAAGATTTTACTTTTGATACATGGTAATAACAAAGTCAAAATAGAATGTTCTGAACCGTTATGTGTATGAATACTTGACAAAGTATATTGACAAGATAAAACGCAAGTATTTATCTTTAAGAACACACGGTCAGATAAGCATTTAAGTATCCAAAAATCTGTTAATATCACAGATATTCTCCCCCTTAAATCACTATAGGGTTCTTTTTTTTTTTTTTTTTTTTTTTTTTTTAAAGATTAAGAAAAAACAGAAAAATAAGGCACTGAAGTGCGGGTTCTAATCCGATGTGATTAGAAGCCATAGTCACTTGAAACAACCTGCATAAGTGAAAGAAACAATGGTAATCATTTATGAAAATGATTCCTTTCTCGTTAACAACAGTTGGAAAATAACACACTATCGAGATTTGTAATACTCCCCCTTGAATCATGAGTAAGGTCTAAGACATGTTCAACATACCAAGTTTGCTGATGAGAAATTGAAATCGCTTTTCATCCAATGGCTTGGTGAAAAGATCAGCTAACTGGAAGTCAGTTTGAACAAAGTGCATTTCAATATTACCTTTTTCTACATGATCCTTGATGAAATGATAGCGTACATCTATATGCTTGGTCTTCGAGTGCTGTACCGGATTAGCAGTTATAGATATTGCACTCTTGGAATCACAATAAATCGGAACGCGCTTGTAGTTGTATCCAAAGTCCCTTAACTGCGTCGTCATCCATAGGACTTGAGAACAGCAGCTAGCAGCAGCTACATACTCAGCCTCGGCAGTGGATGTTGAAACACAATTTTGTTTCTTTGAAGTCCAACTCACAAGTTTGTCACCTATGAATTGACATGATCCAGAGGTGCTTTTCCGGTCTAGCTTACAACCAGCATGATCAGCATCTGTAAAGGCAGTTAGTTCAAAACGAGAATCCTTTGGATACCAAAGGCCTAGATTAGGAGAACCTTTGAGATATTTAAGGATTCGCTTAATAGCAGTTAAGTGCGACTCTTTAGGATTAGACTGATATCTCGCACAAAAGCATGTGGCAAACATTATATCCGGGCGACTGGCAGTCAGATAAAGTAAAGAACCAATCATGCTACGATACATCTTTTGATCAACAGGTTTCCCGGAGGGATCCGCGTCTAAGAGTGTACCAGTAGCCATTGGTGTTTTCATGACCGAACTATCTGACATATTGAACTTTTTCAAAATATCTTTTATATATTTAGCTTGATTAATAAATATGCCTTCGGGTAATTGCTTTACTTGTAGACCAAGAAAGAAATTTAATTCACCCATCATCGACATCTCAAACTTTGTTTCCATTATCTTGGAAAAGTTCTTACAAAATTTTGGATTTGTCGACCCAAATATTATGTCGTCAACATAAATCTGAATAAGAATCAAGTCATCACCTTGCCTTTTAAGAAATAAGGTTGTATCTACTGTACCTTTCTTGAAACTAGAAGCAAGTAGAAATTTAGTGAGAGTTTCATACCAGGCTCGCGGTGCTTGTTTAAGACCATAAAGTGCTTTGTCTAAAACATAGACATGATCAGGGTGATGAGGATCAACGAAACCTTCAGGTTGAGCCACGTAGACCTCCTCATGCAGAACGCCGTTCAGGAAAGCCGACTTTACATCCATTTGATAGACAGTAAAGTTTTTGTGCGCTGCATAGGCTAGGAAGATTCTGATGGCTTCGATCCTTGCAACCGGGGCGAATGTTTCGTCATAGTCGATGCCCTCTTGTTGACAGTACCCTTTTGTGACCAAACGAGCTTTGTTTCTCACAACTACTCCGGCTTCGTCTTTCTTATTTCTGAACACCCACTTTGTTCCAATAACGGATTTACCTTTAGGTAGTGGGATCAAGCGCCATACCTTGTTCCTTTCGAATTGTAGAAGCTCGTCTTGCATAGCAGAAATCCAGAAAGGATCACGTAGAGCTTCAGCCGCTTTCTTTGGCTCTAAGGAACTGAGGAAGCTTGAAAACATGCAGAAGTTAGCTGTTGCAGATCTTGTTGTGACACCAGATTGTACGTCACCTATCACGTTTTCCAGGGGATGATCCTTAGTCCAACGATGTGTGCTTGGTAGTGCATCAACTGCTTGTTGCGTATTTGATGCATCGTTGTCATCTTGTACGGCAGGTTGCTCCACAGATGTACTCGGGACATCTTGTACTTGTGTTTCTGACACTGAAGCTTCTGGACTAGCGGTTGAAGTGCTCGGGACTTCGTTTCCAGATGAACTATCTGTAGAGACAGATTCAGTATTAGTAGAGTCAGAAACTAACGGTGTAGTTGTACCTGATGGAGTTGAAGTGTCAGTGACTTCGTCGGAAGGTCCAGGCATGTCTTCAGATATAGTAGGGACCTCCGAGTTTGTACCACTTGTTATTGATGTTGATATGCCTTTTTCAAAATCTGCACATATATCATCAAAGGCATCAATAAACAATAAATCTAACTCAGATGAAGTAGAGTTAGAGTTTGAAGAAGATGATCCTGTTATAGCTGGTTCTATTCTTGCTTGAATAGAAGCTTTATCGTTAAGACCGAGTTCTGAACTGTTGTGTCCAGAAGTCCTTGTAGAATTCTCATCAAAGGAGACATTCATGCTCTCAACAACCGTCTTGGTTCGAATAATGTAAATTCGATAAGCTTTGGATGTCAGAGAGTATCCAACGAGATATCCTTCATCCGCTTTCTTATCAAACTTTGATAATCCTTGACGCTCTTTTAGAATGTAACACCTGCAACCAAAAACACGAAGAAATTTGATATTAGGTGTACGATTGTTAATTAACTCATATGCTGTTTTATTAAAACGCTTGACCACAATGGTACGGTTCTGTGTAAAACATGCTGTAGCGACTGCCTCGGCCCAAAGGTACATGGGTAGATCTGAGTAAGCAAGCATAGTACGAGCTGCTTCAACTAGCGTGCGATTCTTCCGTTCAACAATTCCGTTTTGCTGTGGAGTATAGGCTGCGGAGAAGTTGTGTGAAATACCCACGGGAGTAAGATAACTCTTCAGGGTGTCATTCTTGAACTCCGTGCCATTATCACTGTGAATGGTTCTTACTGGCAGTTGAAGACGTACTTGAATACGCTTGATGAAAGCGATAATCAACTCTGGCGCATCTGACTTGTTGCGAAGAAAATCGAGCCATGTATACCTTGAGTAGTCATCTATCATTACCAACACATACTTCTTTCCGTTGATAGATGCTGTGCGCATTGGGCCACAAAGGTCCATATGAAGAAGTTCCAGTGCTGATGAGGTCGATGATTCAGCTTTGGACTTGAAGGAGCTACGCTTCATTTTGCCCAACTCACATGCGGAACAGAGTGAGTCTTTTTCGAACCTCATTTCTGGTAGACCTTTGACCAGACCTTGTCTTTGTAGCTTCGCTATAGATCGGAAATTCTGATGAGACAAGCGTCGATGCCACGTCCACGATTGTGCTTTAGAATCTTTGGCTAGTAGACATACTGGACGTGTGGCAGACAGTGTAGGGAAATCTACATAGTATAGATTTCCATGGCGCTCAGCTTTGAAGACTTCGTAACCATCGTGATCTTCTAGATAGCAATGAGTGGTTGTGAAGCGGACTTGATATTGCATGTCACAGAAGTGACTGGTACTGAACAGATTGTGATCAAGTCCTTCAACATATAACACTTTTTGAATCTTCACAACACCGTTATCGAGCATTCCATATCCTCTGACGTGGCCTTCGGCTTCAGAATTTGCAAATCTAACTACTCCGGCAGGCTCCTCCACATAGTTATGCAAGAGGTGCTTGAATCCTGTCATGTGGTGTGAACTTCCGGAATCTATTACCCACAATCGACAGGCCTGCAAAAGAGACAATTAGTTTTGCTTAGGCACCCATATCAGGATGGGTCCTTCGCGGTTAGCATCAAGCAACTCAGGAATATCATCTGGTTTGACTTTCACCCTCCATTCATAACGCGGTTTTGGAACCCATTTCCAAACCATCTTAACATTCAATTCCTGAAAGTGCTTTTTAGAAGTAGGATTGGCAACCTTAGCACGATACACTTTTGGTTGTGTAGAAGAATCAGAATTAGAATTAGACTTAGAGTTCAGCTTAGCTTTGCTTTTATTCTTTTTGGACTTAGGAAGGGAGTAGTATTTGAATGAATTATCCCAACAGTGTTTGCAATAAAGATTCTTTCGAGCAAAATTCATAAACTTAGATTTATCGGAACAAATCTTACATTCATGTTTATCAAAAGAAGTACTATTCAAAATAACACTGTCTGTAGGACAACTACTAGAATTCAAACTATTCTTTTTATTCAAACTAAGATCTTTATAAGAGGAAAAGAATAGTTTGAATTCTAGTAGTTGTCCTACAGACAGTGTTATTTTGAATAGTACTTCTTTTGATAAACATGAATGTAAGATTTGTTCCGATAAATCTAAGTTTATGAATTTTGCTCGAAAGAATCTTTATTGCAAACACTGTTGGGATAATTCATTCAAATACTACTCCCTTCCTAAGTCCAAAAAGAATAAAAGCAAAGCTAAGCTGAACTCTAAGTCTAATTCTAATTCTGATTCTTCTACACAACCAAAAGTGTATCGTGCTAAGGTTGCCAATCCTACTTCTAAAAAGCACTTTCAGGAATTGAATGTTAAGATGGTTTGGAAATGGGTTCCAAAACCGCGTTATGAATGGAGGGTGAAAGTCAAACCAGATGATATTCCTGAGTTGCTTGATGCTAACCGCGAAGGACCCATCCTGATATGGGTGCCTAAGCAAAACTAATTGTCTCTTTTGCAGGCCTGTTGATTGTGGGTAATAGATTCTGGATGTTCACGCCACATGACAGGATTCAAGCACCTCTTGCATAACTATGTGGAGGAGCCTGCCGGAGCAGTTAGATTTGCAAATTCTGAAGCCGAAGGCCACGTCAGAGGATATGGAATGCTCGATAACGGTGTTGTGAAGATTCAAAAAGTGTTATATGTTGAAGGACTTGATCACAATCTGTTCAGTACCAGTCACTTCTATGACATGCAATATCAAGTCCGCTTCACAACCACTCATTGCTATCTAGAAGATCACGATGGTTACGAAGTCTTCAAAGCTGAGCGCCATGAAAATCTATACTATGTAGATTTCCCTACACTGTCTGCCACACGTCCAGTATGTCTACTAGCCAAAGCTTCTAAAGCACAATCATGGACGTGGCATCGACGCTTGTCTCATCAGAATTTCCGATCTATAGCGAAGCTACAAAGACAAGGTCTGGTCAAAGGTCTACCAGAAATGAGGTTCGAAAAAGACTCACTCTGTTCCGCATGTGAGTTGGGCAAAATGAAGCGTAGCTCCTTCAAGTCCAAAGTTGAATCATCGACCTCATCAGCACTGGAACTTCTTCATATGGACCTTTGTGGCCCAATGCGCACAACATCTATCAACGGAAAGAAGTATGTGTTGGTAATGATAGATGACTACTCAAGGTATACATGGCTCGAGTTTCTTCGCAACAAGTCAGATGCGCCAGAGTTGATTATCGCTTTCATCAAGCGTATTCAAGTACGTCTTCAACTGCCAGTAAGAACCATTCATAGTCATAATGGCACGGAGTTCAAGAATGACACCCTGAAGAGTTATCTTACTTCCGTGGGTATTTCACACAACTTCTCCGCAGCCTACACTCCACAGCAAAACGACATTGTTGAACGGAAGAATCGCACTCTGGTTGAAGCAACTCGTACTATGCTTGCTTACTCAGATCTACCCATGTACCTTTGGGCCGAGGCAGTCGCTACAACATGTTTTACACAGAACCGTACCATTGTGGTCAAGCGTTTTAATAAAGCAGCATATGAGTTAATTAACAATCGTACACCTAATATCAAATTTCTTCGTGTTTTTGGTTGCAGGTGTTACATTCTAAAAGAGCGTCAAGGATTATCAAAGTTTGATAAGAAAGCGGATGAAGGATATCTCGTTGGATACTCTCTGACATCCAAAGCTTATCGAATTTACATTATTCGAACCAAGACGGTTGTTGAGAGCATGAATGTCTCCTTTGATGAGAATTCTACAATGACTTCTGGACACAACAGTTCAGAACTCGGTCTTAAAGACAAAGCTTCTATTCAATCACGAATAGAACCAGTACCTAAAGGATTCACTTCTTCTAACTCTAACTCTAATTCATCTGAGTTAGATTTACTGTTTATTGATGCCTTTGATGATATATGTGCAGATTTTGAAAAAGGCATATCAACATCAATAACAAGTGGTACAAACTCGGAGGTCCCTACTATCTCTGAAGACATGCCTGGACCTTCCGACGAAGTCACTGACACTTCAACTCCATCAGGTACAACTACACCATTAGTTTCTGACTCTACTAATACTGAATCTGTCTCTACAGATAGTTCATCTGGAAACGAAGTCCCGAGCACTTCAACCGCTAGTCCAGAAGCTTCAGTGTCAGAAACACCAGTACAAGATGTCCCGAGTACATCTGTGGAGCAACCTGCTGTGCAAGATGACAACGATGCGTCCAATACGCAACAAACAGTTGATGCACTACCAAGGACACATCGTTGGACTAAGGATCATCCCCTGGACAACGTGATAGGTGACGTACAATCTGGTGTCACAACAAGATCTGCAACAGCTAACTTCTGCATGTTTTCAAGCTTCCTCAGTTCCTTAGAGCCAAAGAAAGCGGCTGAAGCTCTACGTGATCCTTTCTGGATTTCTGCTATGCAAGACGAGCTTCTACAATTCGAAAGGAACAAGGTATGGCGCTTGATCCCACTACCTAAAGGTAAATCCGTTATTGGAACAAAGTGGGTGTTCAGAAATAAGAAAGACGAAGCTGGAGTAGTCGTGAGAAACAAAGCTCGTTTGGTCGCCAAAGGGTATTGTCAACAAGAGGGCATTGACTATGATGAAACATTCGCCCCGGTTGCAAGGATCGAAGCCATCAGAATCTTTCTAGTCTATGAAGCGCACAAAAACTTTACAGTCTATCAGATGGATGTAAAGTCGGCTTTCCTGAACGGCGTTCTGCATGAGGAGGTCTATGTGGCTCAACCTGAAGGTTTCGTTGATCCTCATCACCCTGATCATGTCTATGTTTTAGACAAAGCGCTTTATGGTCTTAAACAAGCACCGCGAGCCTGGTATGAAACTCTCACTAAATTTCTACTTGCTTCTGGTTTCAAGAAAGGTACAGTAGATACAACCTTATTTCTTAAAAGGCAAGGTGATGACTTGATTCTTATTCAGATTTATGTTGACGACATAATATTTGGGTCGACAAATCCAAAATTTTGTAAGAACTTTTCAAAGATAATGGAAACAAAGTTTGAGATGTCGATGATGGGTGAATTAAATTTCTTTCTTGGTCTACAAGTAAAGCAATTACCCGAAGGCATATTTATTAATCAAGCTAAATATATAAAAGATATTTTGAAAAAGTTCAATATGTCAGATAGTTCGGTCATGAAAACACCAATGGCTACTGGTACACTCTTAGACGCGGATCCCTCCGGGAAACCTGTTGATCAAAAGGTGTATCGTAGCATGATTGGTTCTTTACTTTATCTGACTGCCAGTCGCCCGGATATAATGTTTGCCACATGCTTTTGTGCGAGATATCAGTCTAATCCTAAAGAGTCGCACTTAACTGTTGTTAAGCGAATCCTTAAATATCTCAAAGGTTCTCCTAATCTAGGCCTTTGGTATCCAAAGGATTCTCGTTTTGAACTAACTGCCTTTACAGATGCTGATCATGCTGGTTGTAAGCTAGACCGGAAAAGCACCTCTGGATCATGTCAATTCATAGGTGACAAACTTGTGAGTTGGACTTCAAAGAAACAAAACTGTGTTTCAACATCCACTGCCGAGGCTGAGTATGTAGCTGCTGCTAGCTGCTGTTCTCAAGTCCTCTGGATGACGACACAGTTAAGGGACTTTGGATACAACTACAAGCGCGTTCCGATTTATTGTGATTCCAAGAGTGCAATATCTATAACTGCTAATCCGGTACAGCACTCGAAGACCAAGCATATAGATGTACGCTATCATTTCATCAAGGATCATGTAGAAAAAGGTAATATTGAAATGCAATTTGTTCAAACTGACTTCCAGTTAGCTGATCTTTTCACCAAGCCATTGGATGAAAAGCGATTTCAATTTCTCATCAGCAAACTTGGTATGTTGAACATGTCTTAGACCTTACTCATGATTCAAGGGGGAGTATTACAAATCTTGATAGTGTGTTATTTTCCAACTGTTGTTAACGAGAAAGGAATCATTTTCATAAATGATTACCATTGTTTCTTTCACTTATGCAGGTTGGTTCAAGTGACTATGGCTTCTAATCACATCGGATTAGAACCCGCACTTCAGTGCCTTATTTTTCTATTTTTCTGTTTTTTCTTAATTGTCAAACTCTTTTAGTTTGAGGGGGAGAATTGCATCGTCATACATAACTGTTTTGACATCTCCGAAAGTCTTATTTCTCATGTAACAAGTGGTATTTGTGCTTACATGTACAATAGCCTGTTGAACAACATGTTTCTTTTAGGAAAATACATGGGATTCAGTGTGTGAGCTTAACAGAACTTCCATGGATTCACGATAACCAGTATTTCCTACCCAGGAAGTATTCCCTGAGTGATTGAGGGGAGAAGGGTCAAAAGAATTGAGTGATGGTGTGTGAAGAGGTAAAATGAAAAAGAGAGATTGGTTAGACGTGAGCATTAAAAGAAAGAGGGTGAGAGAACAGAGTAAAAGAATATTAAACTCTGCACCAAACTACTTTCTGAGTCGGGCAGCCACATAATCTGATTGGATCACATTCTTTGGTGACCATCATTGAAATAGGCAACTAGCCCATGCCATCTCTTGCATACAACTCCACCAGCTACTCATTCTTTTCTCAAAAAGAGAATGTTTCACATTTTCTGGGGACGCAGCACATACGCTATTGGTTCTTCATTTGGAAGATACTAATATTGAAAAAGAAGGAAAGTTGCCCCACCTTCGAACCCTTTCTCATGCACATTGAGTCTTTGTACAATTTGTTGCTGTCTCAACAAGTTTACATACTTTGAGCCTTTATTGAAAAGCAATCATCTATGCTTAATTCTTTCATACACATGCACAAGCACACAGAAATATGTTTTCTGTCAGAACGTTCATAGATAACCATGTGTTATTCGATGATTGAATGGAAGACCTGGGGAGTCTACATCAAACCAGCTCCTTATATAGTAACTTTGTGTTACTCAGTGACTCTGTGTCATTGACAGGCATTCTAACTGAGTCATTTGTTGATTCAGGGTTACATCTATTAAACTGTTTGAATTTGAAAAGATTCAAATGGTTACTACTTTCTATTTTAATCTAAAAAGATTGAAATAATCACTCTTTCCATCTGGGAAGACTGCTCTTATTTCCATACAGGACTCGTTACATGATGAAGACTGTGCTTACGTGATCATACACAATGGGGGAGATTGTCTTGATAAGGGGGAGATTGTTTTGCCAAGTTTTGATGATGTTGATTCTCACCACTCATCAAAAAGGGGGAGAAGATATAAAAAGGGGGAGAAGATATAAAAAGGGGGAGAAGATACAAAAAGGGAGAATACAATCTGAAGATCTGAAGATATTCAAATTTTCAAAGATTTTGAAGTTTTAAAGTTTTGAAGCTATCAACGTCAAATCTGAAGATTCTCAAGAGAAAAGTGAAGACAATTGCAAATTTTTTTAATCTTGAATCCAAAGGGGGAGATTGTTGGATCATAAATTGTATTCAAGATTAAAGTTAAAGTTCAGGGTTTAAACTGCAATTGTGCTAAAGTTAAGTTAGAGGGTTTAAATTGTAATAAGCTAATAGTTAATAGCTATTGGGCCCAAGCCCATTAGAAAGCCCATTAAGGTTAAAGCCGATAAGGCTTGGGTATTTAAAGTTTTGATTAGTTTAGTTTTAGGTTAACCTTGTAAGAACTCTGATAATTTTCTAAATAGTCGCTGTAAGTTTTCTCTGTATTCAAATGGTATCAAGAACACTCAAGGGTTTCATTGTTTATTCAAGGGATTGGTACGTTATTATTAATCTTTATATCTCTTGATTATTATTGTGTTGCTTGATTACTTGATTGATTGTTTACCAACTAGATTAAATCTGGGATAACAGTTCTTTTGTCATTTTTAGTCCTTCTAGTTTTATAAGTTGTGTGTTTTTTACATTTTTAGCCCCTAGATTTTATATTTTGTGTTTTTGTCTTTTTGAGTTCTCGTTTTTTCGTCAAGTCTTAGTATTTTCTTTCAATTTTAGTCCTCGTTTTTCATATTAGTTTCGTTTTTAAGAATTTATTTATTTTTATTTTTTTTGTGCTGATCTGAGTTTGACTTTCGGTCAAATTCTTCTGAATTGTTTGCGAACGATCATTTTTTTATCAAGCTGTTTCTCATTCAAAATTTTCTGAGAGAGAGAAAATTTTAGTTTGTCCGTATTTTTGTTTTTGAATTCATTTCTACTCACGATAATTTTGTCAAATTCTTTTTGAAACAGGATGAGTTCTCCAATTTTGCTCAGAGGAAGATACGAGCAGTGGAAAGCTGATTTTCTCAAATTTGTAGATACAAATGAGCTGAGTTGTTATATCATATTGTCATTGACTGAAGGAGAGATGACACCTCATACTCCAACAGAAGATTGTACTGAGGATCGAGAGAAAAGAAAGAATGCTGATAATATGGCTCGAATTTTTCTGTTGAATAGTATTCGTCATGAGATTAAAGGTCACATAGATACATATCAGTTGACAGGAAAAGATTTGTACAAATCAACAGGAAAGGAGATATGGGACTATCTTGAATGGACAATGATAGGGCCAACAGTTGTGTCAGATCTAAAAGGAAAGATTTCTGAGTTGGAAGCTAAAATTCAGCAGACAGTCTCTGTTAAGAGCAATGAGCAGAAAGTTAAGAGATTGGAATCTGAGAACACTGAGCTTAAAAAGAATTTATCTGATTTGGAAAAACAGCTTGTTGCAAATAAAGCTGAGTTTGAAAGTGAAAAGAAAATTTTTTCCAAAAAGTTCTCAGACTTTTCCAAGAAGTGCTATGAAGAAAAGAAGTCGGTGGAGCTTAAATGCTTAAAATTTTCTCAACAAATCTCAGATTTTGAGAAAGTTCTGATTTTAGAAAGAGAAAAGTTCGCTAAAGAGAAAAAGGCCATAGAACAAAAGAATGTAGGATTTTTTAAAGAATTATCTGGCCAGCGAACTGATTCAGAAAAAGAGTTTGAAGAAGAACGATTAATCTTTGAATCTGAAATCATGAAACTGACTTCCAAATTGTGTGAACTGTCTGCAGCTGCACTGAATGAACAAAGGACGAAGTCTGAATTCACAACAAAGATTGAACAGCTTGTGAAAGAAAGAGATAACTTTGCATCAAAGATCAAAGAACTTGAAAATTCTATTTCAAGTTCAAATCAGAAATTTATCTCTTCACAAAGGTCAGCCAAATCCTTTAATCAGATTCGTCACACTAACCTTTTCTATGATGATTATTTAGATGGTTCAGATACTTATCCAAGGAGAAGAAGTTTCAAGAAAGAGAAACTGGTTTGGCAAAAGAAATCAGTCAAAGATGATAAGGAAAATGAGCTAAAAGAGAAGTAATCATGTGTACATGTACACAAAGCAAAGAAGAACAAAGCACCCAACGGTAAGAAATTTTATTGTTCTATTTGTTGTACACATGATCATTTTCATAAAACAAATGATCATTACTGGTATGGTTCATACTCCATATCCCCCACACACACTGCAACTAACATTTCTGGACCCAAATACCAGTGGGTACCAAAGAAGAAAATTGATACTGTGTTGCAGGCACCTCAATCCAAGGGGGAGTAAGAGAACAATGGCTTTTGAACACAACAGTTCAAAACCCGCACCTAAATGTCAAGATTATGGCTTCTAAGCACAACAGCTTAGGACCCGTACCTCAGAGATCAAAAAGACCTTACTTCTGTATGCTTGCATCCGATGGATATTGATGGTCTTCATCCCGAGTGAATTGATCTGATCTCTATCCTAAATTTTTTCTTTGCTAAATTTTTCTGATATTGATGGTCTAACAATTCAAAGGAAGTGTTTAATCTCTATCCTGTTTTAACTGACATATTTCAGATGCTTAATTTAAGGGGGAATAAAGGTGATGGCTTCTGATCACATGACAGATCAGGACCCGTTTTTCAACGTTCAAAGAAGGATATTGTGCTAATATCCAGGGGGAGCTTAAAAGATTAAATCTTTATATCATGTTTTGAGGGGGAGCCGAAAAGGTAAAAATCTTCTGATCCTAGATCTCATGATTGTTTGAAAGAAGGACAACTTTCGAACATGAAAAACAATTTCTTAAATGTTCAAACCACTTCTTATTCTCAAAAGTTTTATGAATTTAGAAGTGTGTTTTTAAATGTTTTTCAATTTTGAGTTTAATGTTTAACTGACCGTGTGTTTCCAAAGATCAATACTTATGTATTATCTTGTCCATATACTGTTAAGTATTCACACACACCGGTTCAGTATTTTCTTTGAAATTGTTATTACCATGTCTCAAATTCGAACCAATTTTTCGATGGTAATACTCCCGTTTGCAATTTCACAGTTGTTGAGCATCATTCATCTTTTTCATATTTGTGCTTTCATTGATAAATTGTTTATATTTGTTCATATAAACAAATATCCAATTCTTTGATACCCTAACCATTTGATTTGATCTGTTTAAGTCATTGTCAGATTCTTAAAACAATTCTCTTGACTTCATTTCATTCATTCAATATTCTTGTTTTGAGAAATCTTCAAAGTTCAAAATGCTCAAATTTCATATCTGATTTTTGATGAGCATACATACACTGACATATGATTTCTTGTGATTTACATGTCAAGAAAATCATTGATAAGCATGTACTTTTAGGAACATGTGATTTAGTGTGAGTGCTTAATAGATCTTCCATGGATTCACGATAACCAGTGTTTCCTACCCCGAAAGAAATCCTTTGAGTGATTGAGGGGAGAGGGGTCTAAAAGAATTGAGTGTGGGAATGAGTAAAGGTAAAATGAAAATGAGAGTTTGGTTAGATGTGAGCTTATATGTTTAAAAGAAAGAGGGTTTGAGAACAGAGTTAAAAGAATATCAGAACTCTGCACCAAACATCTTTCTGAGCCGGGCAGCCACATTACTGATTGGTTCACATTTCTTTGGTGACCATCATTGAAATAGGCAAATAGCCCATGCCATCTCTTGTATATAACCCCACCAGCTACTCATTCTTTTCTTAAAAAGAGAATGTTTCACATTTTCTGGGGAAGCAGCACATAATCTATCGGATCTTCTCTTGGAAGATACTGATATTGAAAAAGAAGGAAAGTTGCCCCACCTTCGCACCCTTTTTCATGCACATTTGAGTCCGTGTATTATCTGTTGTTGTCTCAACAGTTTACACATCTTGAGCCTTAATGAAACACAATCATTGTGCTAATTCTTTCATACACAAGCACGAGCACACAGAAAATCTGTTTTTCTGTCAGAACATTCATAGAATTACCTTGTGTTTTTCAATTATTGAATGGAAGTCCTGGGGAGTCATCATCAAGCCAGCTCCTTACAATGTACATTTGTTGTACACAGTCACTTTGTGTTACTGACAGGCTTTCCTAACTGTTTCATTTGTTGAATCAGGGTTACACGTTCATTATGTCTGAATTTGAAAAGATTTGGATATATATAGTTCATGATTCGGCTCTTCAGATCAAAGTGTGGAAATTGTCAAAGGGGAAATCAAAGCCTGTGCTGAAATTGATAATATTTTGATGATTATGATGCTCACATCATCAAAAAGGGGGAGAATGTTACAAAGTTCAATTTCAAAGAGTTCTTGTTCATTGTTCAAGTCAGAATTTCATAGTTCAAGTCAGAATTTCAAAATGCTTCCGCTGATAAGAATTCAAAGCCAAAAGATTCTGTAAAGAATTTCAAGATTCAAGAAGGTTTGTTCTTCCAAAGATGATTAAGAGATCAAAGTGATGAAGATACAATTTTTTCAAAGTTTCATCAATCAAAGCTGTTTCAATGTTCAAAGCTGAAGAGCTCAAAGATATTTCAAAGATGTTTCAAAGTTGAAGATTCAAAGGAGTTTCAAGAATTCCGTTTCGCGTTTTCAAGACATGTTGACTTTCCAAAGCTTCAAAGATTATAAAGACTGTTCAAGATTCTTCAAAAGCTGCGAAAGAGCAAAGTTTGTGAAAGCTTCAAGAGACAAAAGATGAAGAATCAAGAGCTGAAGATCTGTATCAATTTTTTTTTAAATCTTGAATACAAAGGGGGAGATTGTTAAGTCCAAATATTGTATCCAAGATTTAATTAGAAAGTCAAAGTTAGAAAGTCAACATTGTCAATGTATTTGGAAAGTCAAAGGTGTATTGTTTACTTAGTTGTTAAGTTTTAGTTTAGTCTTGTGGTATAAATAGGGATTAGGCTTAGTTTGTTTCCTAAGAACTTCATTGTAAAAATCAGATACGTGAGATATATGACAAGAGCTTTCAAGATCTACTTTCTCTCTCTACTCTCTCTCTAGACTTTAATTGTTAATTCATTGTTTTGATTGAGAATTGCTTGATAATATGGGTTAACACTTTCATTCTCTTTGGCTTTGAATTCCTCATAACTGTTGATGCAGTTAGCCACTTTCATCTGATTCCCTACCTTGGATCCCATCATCATTTTCTGTAACTGATCCCACATCTTCTTAGCATTTCCCTTGTAGCTGTCTATCTTGACGTAGATGTCATTCGGGATACTTTGAAGAAGAAGTGATCTTGCTTGCTTGTCTGCTTTATATCGGCTTTTCTGTTCCTCTGAATATTGACTATACTCTACTGGAACTGTTTTCATCTTCTGTTCTCTTTCCTCAGTACCATCTTCACTATCAGATGAATCATCATCAGGGATTTGAACAGTGATTGGTACCATAGGACCTTCCATGATGGACAGAAGAATGTTTTCTCCATTTGTGTGCCGATCCACAAAATCCAGAAATCGATCCTTCCATTGTTCATACTCGCCTTTGAATAGTACAGGAGGCTTGACATCAGTGCCAATGGAAAGTGCATCTTTAGAAGTCATCTTGATAAAACCTGTTTGAAAAATATTTGCAATAAGAAACTAGAACTGATCGTTAGTCTAAATGAAACAATAAGAAAAATACAGACAAATGAAAAACATAGAAATACATTACGGATCAAAATACAAAAAAAAAAATCACAAAAAATATTCTAAGTACACCAAGCTTTTCGCAACACACGGGATGCGCAAACCACAACTTTGCGTGTCTCTCTTCTTGCGCAAACTCCACTTTGCGTATCACGCTGAATACGCAAACCACACTTTGCGTATCACTCTTCTTGCGCAAACTACACTTTGCGTATCACGCTGAATACACAAACCACACTTTGCGTATCACTCTTCTTGCACAAACTACACTTTGTGTGTCAAACAACTTACGCAAATCTCCCTTTGAGTAATGAACTGATTACGCAAACCTTCCTTTGTATTTCGAGTAGGTTACACAAATCTGACTTTGCGTATCTAGATACTTGCGCAAATCACACTTTGCATTTCGAGAAGTTTACGCAAACGACACTTTGCGTGTCAAATGTAATGCGCAAAGTTTACTTTGCGTGTCATGTGAAATACGCAAACTTGAATTTTTCGTAACCCACTGAATGCGCAAAGTGGACTTTTCGATCCAAACTCACTTCAACTTTTCGATTCCCGTTGCATACGCAAAACTAACTTCTCTTTACTTGTTGAATACGCAAAGCTTACTTTGCGTTTCTAGATGAATACGCAAACCTCAATAACAAACACTGAAATTTCACGATGAACCTTGCGCAAACCTCTGATAAACTTGCACAAAGTTTGAATCTTGCGCAAACCTCTAAAATCGATCAATTCTTCATCAAAAACTCATCTAGACCTCAAATTTTTGAAACTTTGAGAATTTACTTACCTAATCATCTTGAACACAATACAACCAACTAATTTCGATCTAAAACTAAAAAAAAAAACAAGTTTGAATCAAGAACAGTGCGCTCGACTCGTGAACACGAAAAACCACAAAAATTCGAAAATTCAATCCAATTACAGTGCAATTCACGAATTTTTCTATACAAACTCGATTGAAATTACTTTTCTAACACCACCTGATCGATTACAACTTCTAATTCGTACAAAAACTCAAAATCCAAACTTCGGCCAAGAACAAAGAGTCGAACCAAACTTTCTTGAATTTCTTGATCTGATTTCGATTTGGATCTGCTCTGATACCAATTGTTATTCCCAGATTCTAGTTCCTAAATGCAAATAATCAAAACAAACACAAACAAGAATCAATTACCTGTTTGATTTCACTTTCAAATTCAACAATTACAATCTTTCTCTCTCTAGAACTCTCTCACTCTCTACAGGTTTCTCTCTCTAAACGTATTCTCTCAAATTAAACTCCCTCTGATAGTTTCAACTAAAAACAGAAATACAAGGTATTTATACGTACAACTAAAATACAAAGAAACTAAAATACAAATACAAATACAAATACTTTGACTTTTATTACAAATAGACTTTGACTTTGATGAGTGTTGACTTTCTCAGCTTTGACTTCTTACACTTTGACCTTCAGTCTTCTTGATCTTGTATCCAACATATTTATGCTCTAACAGCTATATATATCATCTCAGGTATCTACCTCTACTAATCCCTCTCTACCTGAAGAAGAGAGAAGTCGCACTGTTGATGTGCTGGCGATTGATCTATACAATGCTCTAAACGGAAAAACTCTAGCTTAGAACAAAAACATTGATTTAACTGAACAACTAGAAAAATGTCATGAAAAGATCAAGTCATTGTTAACAAAATCATCAGTATTGAACGCGGACAAGCCATCACTGCTCTAAAAGCAGAAAAGGCTACTGTTGAAAAATGGTGCAATTCCTCAACAAAGATCACTGAGATAATAAATGCTCAAACTACTGGCAGCGATAAAACTGGTCTTGGCTTTTGGAAACCACAGGATGAGCCTAGAGAAGACAGTTCCATGCTTAAGTTTGGAACGTTTGTCACTTCTATCTCTAACACTTCTTATAATTAGTTTTATCCTTCTTCTTCTAAAACCATCCCTGAGGAAATATCTAAAGACTCAAAGTCTGCAGATAAAGGAAAATCTATTCTTTATCCTCAGAAGGCTTCCAAGAAAACAAAGCTGAAGGTTCCTTCTAAACCTTCAGTAAAACAATCTTCTAGATCTGTGATAGAAATCTTTGATCTCTGTCCTCCAAAGCTGAAGATTGATCTTAAGCCTAAGAGATCTGAAGATATGAAAATCCCTCCCAGAACTCATGCTAAAAGCATTCTTGGACCTGGCCCTGCTCATCTTAAATTCTCAAAACCTCTCACCTCTGGTCCTAAAACCACTTTCAAATATAGAAAATGCTATCACTGTGGATTTACTGACCATATTGCAAGCAAATGTCCAACTGCCACTAAAGCTGATAAATCAGCCAAAGTGAAGATGAATGCCTCCAAGGCTGAGAAGGTCATCAAAGCTGAAAAATCGACCAAGGTGAAGAATACCACTAAGGTTAAGAAATTAACCAAAGTGAAGATTACCACTGAAGCTGAATCTTCATCTGCTGTGAAGATTGCTGAACCTTCCATCTCCACTAACCTCAAAGGACCCATTGAAAAGTGGGTACCAAACAAAGCTTAATCTTCCTTATGTTTGCAGGGATAAAAGGGCATCTGGTATCTTGATAGTGGATGTTCTCATCATATGACTGGACAAAAAGACCTGCTCACTGAATACAAGGAAGAGAAAGGTCCCTCAGTGACTTTTGGTGGAAATGGAAAAGGATATACCCGAGGGTTTGGTGTCCTCAGCAATGGGAGAACTACCTTAAGAAGAGTCGCTTATGTAGAAGGATTGAAGCACAAACTTCTGAGCATCAGTCAGCTATGTGACAAAGACTACGAAGTTCGCTTTACCAAGAAAGCATGTTCAGTGGTAAATAAGAAAGGAAAACTTGCTCTCAGTGGTTATCGTAAAGAAAATGTCTATGTAATAGATATGGACTCTACAACTACTGAAAACGTGTGTTTTCTTTTTAAAGCCTCTTCTGATGTCAACTGGCTATGGCACAAAAGGCTCTCTCATCGAAACTTCAAAACCCTGAATTCTCTCTCAACTAAGGAACTGGTTTCTGGTCTTCCTCAGTACTCATATGCTAAAGAATCTCTCTGCTCAGCATGTGAAAAAGGAAAACAGACAAAAGCTAGTTTCAAGTCTAAACAAGTTTCCTCAGTGACAAGTCCTCTTCAACTCTTGCATATGGATTTGTTTGGCCTGTCAACATCCAATCAATAGCTGGAAAGAAATATACACTTGTCATTGTAGATGAATACTCTCGCTACATCTGGGTTATCTTTCTTCGCTGCAAAAGTGATACTCCAGAAGAACTAATATCTTTTGTTAAAAAGATGGAAGTGCTGAACAATCTTACTGTTCGTTCAATAAGAAGTGATCATGTAACTGAATTCAAAAACAGTTCTCTTAACAATTTCTTTGAGAACAAGGGAATTTCTCATAACTTCTCTTCAGTAAGAACACCTCAGCAAAACGGAGTCGCTGAAAGAAGAAATAGAACGATCATTGAAGCTGCTAGATCAATGCTCAGCGATTCTCACCTCCCTACTCAATTTTGGGCTGAAGTTGTAAACACTGCATGCTTTACTCAAAATAGATCGCTGATTGTAAAGCGATTTAGAAAGACAACTTATGAACTTTTTCATAGAAGAAAACCATCTATCAGTTTTCTTCATATCTTTGGTTGTCAATGTTTTATTCTAAACAACAAAGATTAGCTTGGAAAGTTTGACCCAAAAGCTGATGACGGAATATTTCTAGGATATTCCTCTATCTCCAAAGCCTACAGAGTTTTCGACAAGAGAAGACAATCTGTAGAAGAAACAATTCATGTTACTTTTGATGAAACGCGCTCAGGGAACTCTAAACCAATCGCTGACAATGAAGAGTTAAATGCTTGGATGTTTTCTCACTACAAAGAAACATAAACTTTCTTCTCTAGCTATCAGTACACAAATCCTACTACTGTTGATGATGATCCAAACATCATACCTCCTAACGCTGAATCCAACTCATGGATCTCAGCAGAGACACTAAACACCTTACTTCTATCAGATCCATCTTCGTCTGAACACCTCTCAGAAAATAATGGTTTGTCTAATACTCAACAGCTAATCGCTGATGAACCTCAAGCTTCTTCATCAGTGAACGTTCCCATTATTGATCCAACCTATGAAATGGGCGACTATACTCCTGCTCAGCGATGGACCATAGATCACCCCATAGATCAAATTATTGGTGATCCTGGTGCAGGTATTCAGACACGACGAAGTTCAGGTAATATCTGTCTCTTTGTCAACTTTATTTCTTTAATAGAGCCAAAGAAGGCTGATGATGCCCTCAGAGATCCAAACTGGGTCAACACTATGCAAGAAGAGCTAACTGAGTTCACTCGCAAGAAAGTTTGGAATCTCGTTCCTAGACCATCTGATAAAACTGTTATAGGCACCAAATGGGTGTTTAGAAATAAGTTAGATGAACATGGAACTGTAACCCGCAACAAGGCTCGACTTGTTTCTCAGGGATACAGACAAGAGGAAGGCATAGACTATGATGAAACCTTTACCCCTGTGGCTAGGCTCGAAGCAATTCGACTATTCTTAGCCTATGTAGTCTATAAAGACTTCATTGTATATCAAATGGATGTAAAATCACCATTCCTAAATGGAAAGCTAAATGAAGAAGTCTATGTAGAACAACCTCCAGGGTTTTATGACCCCAAGTATCCAAATTATGTTTATAAATTGGATAAGGCTCTCTATGGTCTCAAACAAGCCCCTCGTGCTTGGTATGACACTCTCTCATCTTTTCTTATCTCTGAAAATTTTGAACGCGGAAAAATTGATAATACATTATTTTTCAGAAAGATAAAAGGTCATATTATTCTTGTACAAATATATGTCGATGACATTATATTTGGTTCTACTAACCCATCTCTGTGTACTCGCTTCGCTGAAAGAATGAAGAAATAATACAAAATGAGTCTGATGGGTGAGCTAACGTATTTTCTTGGCCTTCAGATCAAACAATCTGACAAAGGTACTTTTATCAGCCAATGTAAGTATGTTAAAGATATGCTGAAAAAGTTTGATTTGACACAAACTTCAGCGATGAAGACTCCTATGGCACCTCCTCTGACACTTAACAAAGATCCATCTGGAAAACTTGTTAATGTCACTGCGTATAGAGGAATGATAGGCTCCCTGCTATATCTTACAGCGAGCCGACCTGACATCATGTACTCTGCTTGTTTATGTGCACGCTATCAATCTGAACCCAAGGAATCCCATATGATCGCTGTTAAGCGAATTTTCAGATATCTGAAAGGGACTCCTAACCTCGGTCTTTGGTATCCCAAAGACTCAGGGTTCGATCTAACTGGATATTCCAATAGTGACTTTGTAGGTTGTAAACTTGATAGAAAAAGTACTGCTGGTGGATGTCAACTCCTAGGAGGAAAGTTGGTAAGCTGGACAAGCGAAAAACAAAATTCAGTGTCCACTTCCACAGCTGAAGCTGAATACGTAGCCGCTGGAAGTTGTTGCGCTCAGGTATTATGGATGAGAAATCAGCTATTGGACTATGACCTTCAGCTATTTAAAATACCAATCTATTGCGACAACACTAGTGCTATCGCTATAGCTAATAATCCAGTGCTACATTCAAAGACGAAACACATAGAGATCAGATATCACTTTATCAAAGATCATGTGATGAATGGTGATATTGAACTACATTTTATCTCTACTGACTATCAGCTTGCTGATTTATTCACCAAACCTCTTGATGAGACAAGGTTCAACTTTCTCATCAGTGAGCTTGGAATGCTAAATCTCGAAAAATAAATCTTCAGCGTTCATGCATTATGTCAGTAATTATAAGTTCCCCTTTATCACTCTATCTCTGATTAATATTCTGACTCTCAGGTATGTTCTCTCACTCTCAAACACTGAATCTTCATTCAGTAAGACGTTTAAAAATAAAACTTTAATCACTGATTTTTTTTTCAAATGATTAAAAGCTTTTTGATAAACAAAATCTATCACTGATTTTCTCTTCAGTGATTCTTCTAACAATTAAAAATCAATCTCTGAATTTTATCAGGGATTCGTTCAAAGGAAAACCTATCTCTGACTTTTCTTCAGAGATAATTTCAAGAAGGACAAATGAAACGTTTTTTTTCTCTCTCTCTCTCCAATGACGTCATTTGAACCGACAATCCACGACATGCCTTTTTTTTTCTGACACGTTCATTCGTTTCCCTTCTACCCAATCAACTTCGTGGGACGTGTCCATGTCATGATGAACATTTGTTTTTCCCGCCTCCCTCTCTCTCTCTCTATACGTATAAAACGAATGTTTCTTTTCATTCTTATCTTTTACGCTTTCTGAATATCTTTTTCAAGCAAGAACTCTCTCAAGCATTTGCAAGAACCTCTTTCAAAATATTTGTATCTTCTTATTTAAGGATTAATAGGTTATTTTGATCTTTCTTTTAAATCTTGTTACTAAATACTATTTATGTTCCATCATTATGGATTTTTATAAGATTTCTACTCTCTAAAATCATACTTTTTTATTTTATTCTTTCAAAACCTTTGGTTTTCTTATTGTTCTTCCTTCTTAAACTAAGAACAATGTCTTAATCTTCAAATATTTTAGTTTTTATACGTTTCTTTCTACAAATAGAAACTGGTATAAACTTATGTATTTTTAGACTCTAATCCTTTACTTATATTCTGTTTTTCTTTCCTTATTCAGCAATGGCACAGTCAGCACTCATTGCCTCCAAGACAGTCAAATTCTCTCTCACTGATTCTGAAATCCCAAAGAACAACCATCTTGGACGATTGGATTTCAACGGTATCAAATACCCACACCTTGTGGAAGCTGCTAAGTTCCTCAAGCAATCCTGCATTGCTTATGCTC
The DNA here is from genome assembly GCA_954870635.1 of Arctium minus. NCBI lineage: Eukaryota > Viridiplantae > Streptophyta > Magnoliopsida > Asterales > Asteraceae > Arctium > Arctium minus. The sequence goes on along the minus strand of OX941080.1, from coordinate 75,416,476 downwards.
TCACTGTTGATCCCAAACCTTCCAAAATGATTCTCCAACAGTTTTGGTTTACAGCTGAAGAGACCTCTATCACCAACAAGAAAGGTGACCAGGTTCCTGCCATCTCTTTGAGCACTGACTTAGGTTCAGAGATGATGAACGCCTTCAGCTTAAGGAAGGCCCTCAAATTTACTGACAAACCCAAGAGTGGATTTGACACTCTGCCAACTGTTGCTGAACTAATCCAGTTTCTGGATACTATGGAGTATTGTTGGGAAAACAAGCCCCGAACGACCATTCCCAACAAGAAGCTGACTCTCATCAAGAAGGCAAACATGCCTTCTCAACTGAATTTCATCTTTTCTCATTTCATTCAGTGCATGAGTGGGAAAAGTGGTTCACTTGATCAGGCAAGCAAGGTTCAACTCCAGATGGCTTACTCAGTCATCGCTGGAAAGAACTTTGACTTTGCCACCGCTATCTTTGACGATCTTAAGTCAAAGATAGAGAAGACGGAGAGGGATCCTAAGATCCCATATGTACAGTTCATCTGTGCATATCTGAAGTTTATCTACGCCAACTCTTACCCCACTACTCCTGATGGCTTCTTCGCCAAAGTGGGTCAGCGTTCACTAGAGGTCAAACCGCTAGACAACGAGGTAAGTATCTCTACCCTACGCTCTCGTCTCTCTCTCCAAATTTCTTGTACTTCAGCGGCCACGTAGGAGGTTCTTTCTTCTGCTAGCCCTGCCGCTAAAACCTCTTCTAAACGACCATCCACTAGTGTTTCTGGTACTTCAAAGAAGGCCAAATTGACTAAGGAGACCATATCCACTAGCTTAAGGCCTGAGGTTGTTTCTCGACAAACTTCCTTGGATGATTTCGTGGGTCTCTCCTCCACATCCTCATCTATCCCATCATCCACTGTGCCAGAGATCTCGGTCGTTGTCACAACATCAGTGAAGCCACCCACTATCCCAGTTCAGCATGCAACTGAGGTAACTACTCAACTCCAAACTTCTTCTATCCCCATCTCTAATCCCTCTATTTCTTTGGTCTCTAACCCTCCATCCATTTCTATGCAATTTTACAAATTGTTTGATAACTCAGGTACTCCTATAACCCTAAACACAACTCCCATCTATCCATATAAGCCTGTTTCTCAGAAACTAACTTTTTTTTTCAGGTCCTAATATGGCGACTGTTGACTCTCATGTCAACAGTTGGAGTGAAAAGGTGGTTTCTCTCACCACCTCCATCAACGAAACCACCAGCGCAGTCAATACCGTTGGTGAAGAGCTGAAACAATTAAAAGCTACCTGATCCACCAAAGCTGAAGCCTCCTAGATATCAGCTCTTCAGGGAGAACTTGTCAAACTTAAGGACGATACCAAACTTCTTCAGGGACGGTACGATTCCTTAAGCAAAGATGTCCAGGGATTATCTACAAAGATCGACTCCTGCACATCCCTTCTCCAACAAATCCTTGAAAAGCTGAATGCACCAGCTTCGACGATTTCTCTTTCCTTCACAGACGCTGATCGCACATCTCTGAACGTTGCTGTTGAATTCATTCACCATGTTACTTCAGATCTCCCTGTGTTTGAAGGACACCTGGATATTCTGGAAGCTGAAGTCCACAAGTTAGCCACTGCACAAACTTCCTCTCATCCTAAAGACCTCTCCCTCAGTGATCATGACAAAGAGGGGGAGAAAGAAGCTGAAGAAAATAAAGAGGAAGCTGCTGTTGAGGTTCACTCGGAAGAACCCCCCTTTCATGTTGAGGGGGAGAAGGTTGCTGATAAAGCCCCTCCGTCTTTCTAAATCTTAGTCGAAGATGAAGAAGACGAGGAGGAGGATGAATAAGAGGAATATCTTGATCTTCAAGATCAGGATGAAGAGCAACACCATCAAGATGATGATGATGACGATAAAGAAGACCAATCTCTATGGTTTTCTGCAACCGCCACATCATCAGTGATAGCTTCGAAAGAAGCTTTCATAGCAGGGGGGAGTCATGAAACATCTTCAATAGCCCCTTCCCAAAGCAGATCTAAGGGTACAGCTGCTGAGGGAAGCCTGACTAACGTTTCACTATCTGAGGAGAATCCTTCTCAGGTATGCCTCTCACTTGTCCCTGTCTCTTTCTTTAAAATCCCTATTTCCTTCTAGCCTTTATCTTTTCTATTCCCAAAACAAACACTAACTCCTTTATTTCTAACCAAACAGTTCTCTCCCCTGCTTAAGGGTAAGGAACTACAAATAATCCCAGCTTCTATAGCTGATGAGTCAATAATCCCAGCTTCTATAGTTGATGAAGAAGATGAAGAAGAAGAAGCCCTGTACCATCCAGGAAGGCCCTCAAGACCATCTCACTGGTCAGAAGAAGAGATGAAGAAAAGAACAGAGATGATCTCTCATCTGGAGAGTCAACGGCTGAAGGTCCCTCTTCAAACAACTTATACAGAACTAGAGTTCCTGACTGAAGCTGAAATCGAAGAATCTGTCAAAGCTAAGAAGCTGATAGCTGATTGTCAAAGAGATGCCTCTCTTGCTCTCAAGATTCAATCCTCTCAAGTGAAAGACAAAAAGCTGAAAAAGAAACCAGTGGAAGTCCAGGATGCTCTATTAAAGGAAATTGAAGAGGAGCGCTCAAAAGAACAAGGGGTCAGCGATAGCATAGTCGAATGGTGCAAACACAAAATCAACTATCGCTCTGACCCAATGAAGATCGTAGCCGTTGTCATCTCAGGGAGAAAGAATAAGGACCGAATTTCTGTCACAATAGAGATAACCAGAGAGGATGGAAGCTGTAAGGACATGTTCGTTTCAAAGCTGGAAAGCTTCGGTTATATGTAATGGCTAGAGTTCAAAGATGCGCTGAAGAAATCCAAATCAACCAGCAGAGGCTATGTCGAAGGCATCTTAGAAGACCTCATCAACAGAGTCACTACTGTGTTAAAAGTACCATCTGCTCTTCCTTCCAAGCCAAAGCAACTCAAAAGAAATCCTATCTCCTCCTCATCTGAGAATGTCGCTACCATCAGAAATGAAACCTCCATCAAGTTCTCAAAAGAAGCCTTGTTTGGTCCTCCTCCTGATCTCTCAGCTCTAGATCTATCTCTGCCCCCTGGTGGACCTTATATTGCAGGGCAAGTACTCAAAGAGCCTTTTGGAATCTTCTTCAGAGATGATGAGGAACAGCTCAGATTCCAAAGAGTCTCGGAAATTCCTATCTGTCCCCTCAGTCATCTCAAGGATCTACTATGTTTATGGTGTGACTACCTTCTTTAGCTAAATCGATCAAGGCAATCATTAGTCAAGAATCTTTAGATCGAAGGCAAAGAGGAGAAGAAGTACCTGATTACATGGTTAATCCCCCAAAGTCTTCTTTAGATAGCTGATAGATTAGTTTCCTATTTCTTGTAATCTATTAGTTAAACTTACAGTAGTTAGTTCCTCACTTGTACTTGTAATTTTCATACCTTGTAATTCTATCTTTGAATTCATGAAAATTTCAGTGAAGTACTTAACTCTATCAGTACTGTAAAAGATCCCTCAAAATAGTAATTGAGACATGTATGTTACGAGTCCTGATTATTCCTTATTTTTGAACTATAAAGTAATTTTCTTCAGTTAGTTTGTCATTATCAAATAGGGGGAGATTGTTGATCCAAACTCTCTAAGTGATTTGATAACGACCCTCTTCTATACTTAGTGAAAATTATGTTTTTAATATGTATTAGTGTTTCACCATCAGCGATCAGACTGAGTCTGTTCAGTTATCGCTGATAATCTTTCTTGAAAACATTTATATGTATTAGTGTTTCACTATCAGCGATCAGACTGAGTATGTTCAGTTATCACTGATAGTTCCTGATGTAAACTGTTAACGTAATCCCTGAAGACAAGTTTCGCTTCAACAGATGTTCATAGCTGAATTGAAGACGAAGTTGTTGAACAAAGACAAGTCTACTAGTGACCATATGCGAATATCAGTAAAGCAAAGACGACTCGACTCATACGCAAAGAAACCTGAGGAAAAGCTTCAGCGATAGCTGAACTTCTTTATATCTCTGAAGGGAGAGATATTCAGCGATCGATGATCACTTAGCTTATGCCTGAAGTCTCCTTTTGTCTTACCTTGCACACCCAGTACGATGTGTCAAAAGGGACATGCCTCTGCCACAATTCGTACAACAAATCTGTCAACTACACTGTTCGTGATACGACCGAAAGTATGTCTCCCAAAAGTCAGACTTCCAAAGCCAATCACTAAATGACACGTGTAAAGTACCCTGCCATGCATTTAATGCTTAGGGTATAAATAAAAAGATTACCTCTCCATCTGAGAGTGTGCTCTATTCTTGAACCTTCATAGAAACCCTTGTTTTCTATACTGTCTAATCCCCCATTCTCTATATTCTTGTGCAACCATCTTAGTTTTTCTTAAGTTTGTTTAGATTGAGTCTTACTTAATCTTATTTCGCAACAGACTTGTAAATTGTGTTTGATTTATCAATAAACAATTTATCAAACTTTAATTTCTGTATTTGTATTCAACCCCCCCTTCTACAAACTTGTTAAGCACCTCCAGGACCAAAACATCTGTCTAGGTTATGCAATTATTATATGCAAATTTATTTATTCATTTTTAGACTCACTACTAGGTAACCAGTCTCATGCTTACCAGTTGGTAACCGGATATAATCCTCATATTTTACATTTACGCATGGTTGATTGTGTAGTATATGTGCCAATTGCTCCCCCACATGGCACCAAAATGGGTCCTTAAAAAGACGATCCTGTATATGTTGGCTATGAATCCCTAAAAAATATCTGCTAATTAGAATCCTTGACTAATGATCTCTTTATGGCTAGATTTGTTGGTTGTCACTTTAATGAAACAGTCTTCCCATCGTTGGGGGAGATAGGAAAAAGGATTTTCCAGGGGAACGACATGAAGTGTCATTGAATATTCCCACTCTGTCTCATTTTGATCCCTAAAACGTCACAACGTAAAGTTGAAGTCAAATGAATCAGACTCGATACCTGGTATGTTTAATGTTATTCCAAAAGTGAAAAGATCACATACACGAGCTGAATATATACTCGCAAGGTCAAAAGTCCCCAAACAAGGACACAACATCACAGGAAAAGTGCGTTGGAATCACAAGGTGGAATTGTGGTTGAAGACGTAGCTCCCAAAAGGAAATGGGGGATGTAACACCCAGGAAATTTAGGTAAGTATCCACGTCTCGCAATTTTATTTTCCTTGTAATTCGTGTTTCTAATGAAGGCCTTTGATGTATAAATTATGTGTATTTGATGTAATTATGTTATGCCTTAGTTAAATTATCAATCTGTGCGTGCACTATCGAATCGGGTCGAGATTTTCGAGGCTCAGGGGTGAGGTGCGACAGTGCCACGCGACAGTGCCAGGGGCACAGTCGTGAGGTTGGTACCGACCGGGGGGGGCTGAGACTATAAAATGCAACCTTGACCATTTTGACTCCATTTATCACTTCACTCATTTTTAGAACCTGCTTGGAGACCATTAGGGCGAATTTTCCACCCTTCCACCCCCTTTCACTTTCATCTTAACCCTAGTAGTAGTTGGGAACATTTATGGTGCATCAAGAAGGTTGGAAGAGCATTTAGTGAAGCATCTTAAGTATTAATCAAGCCTCATCTTCTCAACTTTAAGATCATATAAGTTGTTGGATCAAATAATTGTATTCAAGATTAAAGTTAAATTAAAGGGTCTAAACTGTATTTACTTGATAGTTAGTTAGAGGGTTTATTGTGTAATAAGTTAATAGTTATTAGTTATTGGGCCTCAAGCCCGTTTAGCATTTAGCAAAGCCCATTAGGCATTAGGCCTGGGTATTTAATGTTTTGATTTATTAGGTTTTAGGTTTAATCCTCACAATTACAATAATTATCATATAAGTGAGGTAGCTGTTTTCTCTGTATTCAAGGGTATCAAGAACACACAAGGTTTAACTGTTTATTCAAGGGATTGGTATGTTATTCTGATCTTATATCTCTTGATCTATATTGTGTTCATGTGATTGTTAATCAACTAGATTAAACTTGGATAACATAAGTTTCTATGGTTTTCTATAAAACCTAGTTAGTGAGTTTTCTACTTACCATTTTCAAATGAGATACATATCTTGTGTGCTTACCTGTTTTTAGTTTACATACATGTATAAATTTGATCACCTGATAAGTTTGACCTAACTACTATATTTGAGATTTTGGGAGATTTTGGCTATGAGTTCATCAAGTGGAATGAATGGTAAAATTAATTATATTGATGGGTTATGATTTGTGTAATATTATGTAATTTGTGATTATCGTTGTGGGTATTGCATGTTTAGGGTTTTGGACCTAAGTTGGAATTGGAACTATGGGAGGTCTTATACATGTATCTTGTTGATATGGAATATGTATAGAGATGAATATTATATATATTAATTGGAGGAACCATGAGTATGTGCTAGGAGGATGTAGTCTTTGGTGCCACCTTGTCGGTATGCACCTAGACCTCCGCCATTTGGAGTAATGCCTGAGAGGTAGTCTTCAAGTGTGTCGGGCCTTTGGGGTGTTGCTCATGAGAGTGAACATCAAGGTACATTGACTTGAGGTAAAACTCATTGTTGTGATGGGTCATCCAAATTGATTCCCTTATGGCCTATGAGGATTAAAATGATATAAATGTTCATGTATGTTTATAAATGTTATGCCATGCTCTTGTACAACTCACTAGGACTGTTTGGCCTAACACTTGTTTGGTTTGATGTGTATCTCAACTTCTAGTGGCACGACCGCCAAGAAGGATTAGCGGGCTTCTAGATGTGAGATTGGGGATTTTTGGGATGCTACTTTAGATATGACTATTTTAGATGTAGATGACAACCGTTCGTAATCTTACTTCTTGTTTTAGAATTTAGATTAAGAGGTTGTTATCTCTCATTTGTTATTATTACAAACTTGTAATTAACTGACATTTATTGTTTCCTTCTTGGGATGAGCTCGTGTTCTGGCATATTTTATGTACCACATTTCCTTTTCGGAAATTTTTGTTAGTCCCAATTTTTGGGGTGTTACAAGTTGGTATCAGAGCTCTAATTTAAGTGAACTAGGTGTCGACTATAACATACCTAGACTTAAGATGGTGGAGCACATAATATCACTGTCCATACGGGTAGGGAATTTCTAGGTGGGGAGAGTATTAGAATTACGGAATTGCATTGATTGAAATTTATAATAATGACAACGAGAATTCTTATGTAAAATACGTTCACAATCTCACTTGGCCAGTGTTGTTCTGAATTTATGATTACGTAAGCATGTTTGAAACTGTTATTATAATGATTAATCGTTGTAGTAGTACGTATTGAACTGTTTATCTTTTAAAGAATTAACCGGTGTGATCTTTGTCATGTATGACAGAGCATCATGGTAAACACTCGGAACATTCTCCAAAATCCGAGGGATGGTCACATTGAAGACGAGTCTACCGCCGATCAACCTCCTTTGGTAACACCTTCGGAAAGGCCACCCGTAACCGGTGTCTTGGGTGAAGGACCAAAACAAGTGCCATGGGTGAACCTTGAGTCTGGTCAACTGTTTGTGGTAGAGGTGACCATGGAGACAAGGATCCGAGATAACATGATGCAGGCCATGAATTCGGCCATGGCACAACAACAAGAATTCTTTCTGAAACTTTTGGAAGATCGGGATGCCAGTCACCGATGAATCGAGGAAATGGTGGAGAATGTTGTGAATGGGTCAGGTGGTGGACCGGCCGTTGTGGGAACCGAGGAGCATGCTATCAGGATTGAAATGAAGAGGGATGGGGGTTGTTCTTTCAAGACTTTCCTTTGCAGCCGGGCTCCGGAATTCTCATGGACGACCGACTCGCTTCATGCATGAAGTGGATTCAGGATGTTGAGATGGCGTTCGAGTCAAGCGAATGTGCGGATTCTTAGAGAGTGAAATTTGCATCCCAACTGTTTAGAGAGGATGCGTTGAGTTGGTGGAACGTTACTCGGAGGGCGCTTACACCCGAGGTTTTGGCCAAGCTCACTTGGCCAACCTTCAAGAAGAAACTCATGGAAAAGTATGGCAACGAGAGGGCACTCGACATGATAGAAGAGGAGTTTCAAAATCTGAAGAAGGGCAATCTGTCCATTGCCGACTACACCAAGCAATTCATGGATAAGCTTAGCCTAGTTGAGCATTTGGCAAATGATGAGGGGGCAAAGATAAAAGCGTTTGTGAAGGGTTTACCAGCTGGCATGAAGACGGATGTGAGGAACGCTCACAAGAGGTGATCGAGGCATCGCAACTAGTAGAGGACGACATGATTCTAGATAAGGAGGAGAAAAAACAGCAAGGAGAAAAGAGAAAATGGGAAGTTCCAATCGGGTCCGCGCGACCAACCAAACCCTTCAGCAGAGGAAGGAACGCGGAACCGAGATGCGAGACGCAATGGTGTTCCAAGTGAAAGAGTAATCATGTGGGATCTTGCAACCCGAAACCATTATCCAACTCTACCGGATGTCTTAAATGTGGGCGGAACGATCACTTGAGTAAGGATTGCCCCTCCGGATGGGAGTTTGCTATGAGTGCCGGGAATCGGGGCACAACAAGAGAGATTGCCCCAAGCTAGCAAGGGGTAACCAAGGGTTCCGAGCGGGGTTGTGCCAAAAAGAGAAATCCAACCGAAAGCGCCAAGTTGGGCTTTCCAAATGACTACAGATGAGGCGAGAGAGATGGCGGACGTAGTGTCAGGTGCGTTTCTAGTGAACTCTCTACCTACCCGTGTATTATTCGATTCTGGTGCGAACCGATCTTTTGTGTCTACCTCGTTTTGCAAGAACTTTACCACTCCTTTTAGTTTGTTGAATGATTCTCTAGTAGTAGAGGTAGCCAATGGGGAACATATGGTAGTTCGGGAATGCTACGTTGGGTGTACCTTAGAATTAGATGGGGAATCCTTCACTATAGATTTGCTACCGACCAATATTGGAGGGTTCGACGTGATCGTGGGGATGGATTGGCTAGATAAGCATGATGCTGGTATATTTTGCTCTAGGAAATTAATTCGAGTACCCTTACGTAAGGGTGGCGAGGTAATAATCTACGGAGAGAAGAACATAAAGGCCAACATGATTATCTCGTCACTCAAATCCATAAAGAGTCTAGCCAAAGGGTGTGCTTCGTACTTGGCCTACGTGATCGACGCAAAGCTAGACAATAAGGAAGTGGGAAATGTAGACGTGGTACGCGAATACCCGGATGTCTTTCCAGAGGATCAACCCGGACTTCCACCAGAACGACAAGTGGAGTTCCACATCGACCTCACTCTGGGAGCCGCTCCAATTGCTCGTGCTCCGTATCGTCAAGCCCCGTCGGAAATGCAAGAAAGAATGACACAACTATAAGAACTTCTCGAGAAGGGATTCATACGACCGAGTTCTTCGCCTTGGGGAACTCCTGTTTTATTTGTGAAGAAGAAGGACGGGTCTATGCGGATGTGCATCGACTACCGCGAACTCAACAAGGTCTCCGTGGAGAATAAGTATCCACTTCCCCAGATTGACGACCTCTTCGATCAGCTTCAAGGAGCGGGATGCTTCTCTAAGATAGATTTGCGATTCGGCTACCATCAAGTGCGGGTGAAGGAGAGCGATATTCTGAAGATGGCGTTTCGAACGAGATACGGTAACTACGAGTTTCTAGTCATGCCATTCGGGTTGACTAATGCTCCGGCCATATTTATGGATTTGATGAACCGAGTATGCCGACCCTTAATGGACAAGTCAATCATAGTCTTCATCGATGACATTCTGATCTACTTGAGGGATGAGATGGCACATCGGCAACATTTACGGGAGGTTTTAGAGATTCTACAAAGGGAGAGGTTATTCGCAAAATTTTCAAAGTGCGAATTTTGGTTACAAGAGGTCCAATTCGTGGGCCATGTAGTGTTGAAGGATGGAGTGAAAGTAGATCCGGCGAAGATTGAGGCGATGATGAATTGGAAGCCACCGACGAGTCCAACAGAGATAAGAAGTTTCTTGGGTTTGGCCGGTTACTACCGACAGTTCATTCAAGATTTTTCGAAGATCGCTTCTCCACTCACCTCGTTGACAAGGAAGAATGTTAAGTTCTTATGGACCGAGACACAAGAAAAAGCCTTCCGAACTCTACAAAAGAAGTTATCCGAAGCACCGATCCTATCCTTACCCGAAGGATTCGAAGACTTCGTGGTTGATAGTGACGCCTCTAAGTTGGGGCTAGGGTGCGTCTTGATGCAAAGAGGAAAGGTAATCGCGTATGCATCGCGACAACTCAAGGATCACGAGAAGAATTACCCTACGCACGACTTGGAACTAGCGGCGGTGGTATTTTCCTTGAGCTATGGCGACAATACCTTTACGGGACGATGTGTACTTTATTCACCGATCATAAAAGTTTTAAGTACATCTTTGATCAAAAGGACCTCAACATGCGACAATGAAGGTGGTTAGAACTTTTGAAGGATTATGATTATGAGTTGTTGTACCATCCCGGTAAGGCCAATGTGGTAGCGGATGCGTTGATCCGAAAGAATTATGGGGGTGAGGTTAAAGTAACTCTTACTTGAATCGAGGTGATGTCAAGTCTAGTGGAGGACATCAAGAGGAGTCAAACCGAAGCACTCCGTGAGGAGAACCTTAAGGCCGAGGTCATGGTGAAGCAAAGAGAGTTACCATCGAAAGATAGCCGCGACCTTAAACTATTCCAAGGACGAATTTAGGTGCCGAAGGTTGGAGGGAACTGGGAGTTACTATTGGCGGAGGCGCACAAGTCCAAGTACTCCATACATCCTGGAAGCACCAAGATGTATAGAGATTTGAAACTCCATTATTGGTGGCCAGTGATGAAGCTTGATGTGGCCAACTACGTGGAAAAGTGCGTCACTTGCCTTCAAGTCAAAGCGGAACATCAAAGACCCTATGGGAGTTTGCAACCGTTAGCTATTCCGGAATGGAAGTGGGAACACATCACGATGGACTTCGTCACCAAACTACCGAAGACCTTGAGAGGTCATGACACTATTTGGGTGATAGTGGATAGACTTACCAAGAGTGCGCATTTCTTAGCAATGCGGGAGATATTACCGATGGACAATCTTGCTAAGCTCTACATTGATGAAGTGGTGTCACGTCACAGTGTTCCACTATCCATAGTCTCGAATAGGGATAGTTGGTTCACTTCCAAGTCTGGGATTGATTGCAACGAGAGTTGGGCACAAAGGTCAAGTTGAGCACGGCCTATCATCCTCAAACCGACGGGCAAAGAGAGAGGATGATCCAAACACTCGATGACATGATCCGGTCATGTGTAATAGACTTTGGGGGAAATTGGGATTCACACATACCACTAGTAGAATTCGCTTACAACAACAGTTATCATTCGAGCATTGGAATGGAACCATTCGAGGCACTCTATTGGCGAAAGTGTAGGACACCAGTGTGTTGGCTCGAGGCGGGGGAGAAGCAATTCACGGGACCGGAAATAGTGCAAGCAACGGCGGATAAGGTAAAAGGTATCCGAGAACGATTGAAGGCGGCCCAAGACTGACATCAGAGTTATGCAGACAAAAAGCAAAGACCGGTTGAGTTTCAAGTTGGAGAGCGAGTCATGTTGAAAGTGTCACCTTGGAAGGGAATCATCCATTTCGGGATGCGCGGGAAGCTTGGTCCTCGTTTCCTTGGATCCTTCACAATATTAGAGAAGATTGGACTCCAAGCTTATAAATTGGACTTGCCTCCGGAAATGGACGAAATACACCCGACGTTTCACGTTTGTTATCTTCACAAATGTCTAGCTGAGGAGGAAAGTGTCATCCCTTTGTCAGAGATTCGGGTAGATAGCGGTAACCGATGTGTAGAAGAACCAAAGGCTATATTAGAGTCAAAGACGAAGCAATTGAGACATAAGGAAGTGACTATGATGAAGGTTCAATGGAAGCATCATCGGGGTACCAATGTAACATCAGAATCAGGGGAGGACATGAAGAAGAGGTATCCGCTTTTGTTTAGAGACTAAGATTTCGGGGACGAAATCCTCTTTAGGTGGGGAGGATTGTAACACCCGAAAATTTTAGGTAAGTATCCATGTCTCACATTTTTATTTTCCTAGTAATTCGTGTTTCTAATGAAGGCCTTTGGTGTATAAGTTATGTGTATTTGATGTAATTATGTTATACCTTAGTTGAATTATCAATCTGTGCGTGCAATATCGAATCGGGTTGAGATTTTTGAGGCTTGGGGTGTGGTGCGACAGTGCCAGGGGCACATTCACAGGGCACAGTCGCGGGGTTGGTACCGCGGGTTGGGGAGTTGGCACGACAATGCCACCACGATAGTGACGTGAGCACTGTCGCCGGTCACTATCCCGTGGTGTATACCGAGAGTGGAAGTCCTGGCGCGACATTGACATCGCGACAGTGCCTATGGCACTGTCGCCGACGGGGGGGTTGAGACTATAAATTGCATCCTTGACCATTTTGACTCCATTTCTCACTTCACTCGTTTTTTGAACCGTCTTGGAGACCATTAGGGCGATTTTTCCATCCTTCCACCCCCTTTCACTTTCATCTTAACCCTAGTAGTAGTTGGGAACATTTATGGTGCATCAAGAAGGTTGGAAGAGCATTTAGTGAAGCATCTCAAATATTAATCAAGCCTCATCTTCTCAACTTTAAGATCATCTAAGTTTCTAGGGTTTCCTATAAAACCTAGTTAGTGAGTTTTCTACTTACCATTATCAAATGAGATATATATCTTGTGTGCTTACATGTTTTTAGTTTACATACATGTATAAATTTGATCACCTGATAAGTATAACCTAACTACTATATTTTAGATTTATGGAGATTTTGGCTATGAGTTCATCATGTGGAATGAATGGTAAAATTAATTATATTGATAGGTTATGATTTGTGTAATATTATGGAATTTGTGATTATCGTTGTGGGTATTGTATGTTTAGGGTTTGGGACCTAAGTTGGAATTGGAACTATGGGAGGTCTTATACATGTATCTTGTTGATATGGAATATGTATAGAGATGAATATTATATATATTAATTGGAGGAACCATGAGTATGTGCTAGGAGGATGTAGTCTTTGGTGCCACCTTGTTGGTGTGCACCTAGACCTCCGCCATTTGGAGTAATGCCTGAGAGGTAGTCTTCAAGTGTGCCGGGCCTTTGACGTGTTGTTCATGTGAGTGAACATCAAGGTACATTTTATTGAGGTAAAACTCATTGGTGTGATGGGTTGCCCCCATTGATTCCATTATGGCCCATGAGGACGAAAATGATATAAATGTTCATGTATGTTTATAAATGTTATGCCATGATCTTGTACAACTCACTAGGCCCGTTTGGCTTAACACTTGTTTGGTTTGATGTGTATCTCAGGTTCTAGCAACGCGATCTCCAAGAGGGATTAGCGGGCTTCTAGATGTGAGCTTGGGGATTTTTGGGATGCCACTTTAGATATGACTATTTTGGATGTAGATGAAAACCGTTTGTAATCTTAGTTCTTGTTTTAGAATTTAGATTAAGAGGTTGTTATCCCTCATTTGTTGTTATTACAAACTTGTAATTAACTAGCATTTTTTGTTCCCCTTCTTGGGATGAGCTCGTGTTCTGGCATATTTTATATACCACATTTCCTTTTCGGAAATTTTTGTTAGTCCCAATTTTTGGGGGTTACAAGGAAAGATATTTGGTTCGATAAATACTCATCTAAATAAAGAGAAGAGTAAGGCACATGTATTTCTTATTAATATATAAACCTCTCATGAGATTGTCTCTGATTATAACTATGTCTATGAATCAAAACTGGAGTAGGCTCGGAAGTTAATATTGATTCCAGAGATTAAAGAAATCATAAATGAATTATGAGAGTGCATATGAGTCAATGAATAGATTATATATACTCATTGATGATATATTTGCATATACTGTTGCTCGTGAGATGATAGAGCACATTGACATCGAACCATGCTCATTTGAAGAATATCAACAAAGAGCAAATTGGCCTACATGAAAAGAAGAAATCCAGCAGTATACTATTTAACAAATGAACAGGAATTTGGTCTGATAGTGCTAACCCACAAAATGTAAAGACGGTAACACTTAAACAAATCACTTGTCATAAAGCATAACGAGAATAACTAAGTCATAATGTATGAGGTTCCCCTTTGGTGCAAGGTTTCTCATAAAGCCATGGTTTGACTAATAGAAGACTTACTCTCCCTTGATGTAAGTTATGAAATTATGCTAATTAATTAGCCTAGTAGTTTCCAAAGGACTAGAAATGCAGCTCATGTATGTGGTTACTACATATCTGTATGGGGATCTAGATGCAAAGATATATAAAAGTGCTTGATGACATTACATTACCCAAATCAAGTAACTCTAAAACACGAAGTGCATTTGTAATAAAATTGAAACACTCACTTTATAGATTAAAGCAATCAAGGCGGATGTGGTATACCCGCCTAAGTGAGTACTTGGTTGGGAAGGGATATAAGAACGATGAACTGTGCTCTTGCATAATTATAAGGAAAAGGCATTCCAGATTTGCACTCGTAGCTTATACGTCGATGTTATGAAAATAATAGGCATTCTTGATGAAATAAGAGAAACCACAAGCTACTTGAACTCTAAATTTGAGATAAAAGATCATGGGAAAACTTGATTTTGTCTAGATATTTGAGCTAGGACACCGAGTTTATAAATATTAATTTAATGATCGCATATGTCTAGAAAATAATTAGGAAATTTAATATGGACAAAGGGCATCCATTTAACACTCCCATGATTGGTCGAACTGTTGGATATAAGGAAAGATCCATTTCATCTAAAGAATGATGACGAAAAGGTGTTGGGAGTTGGAATTCCCTATCTAAGTACAATATACACATTATCATACTTAACACAATACACTTGGTCGTATATTGTATTTCTCAGTGAACTTGTTAGCTAGATTTAGCTCAGTGCCAACGCAACGTCATTGGAATGATATCAAGTTAATCTTTTGGAACCATTGACATGGGATTATACTTTTGTAACATACATTTTTTTAATATGTCAAACAAATTCCGTTAAATGTGTACTAATGTGTTTAATAAGGTAGATTATGTGATAATATAATGTTCTAATGAGAACTTGTAGGAAGATCTGTAAGAAATATAAAGGGTTACATAGGTTTGCAAAGGAAAACACAACACATAAGTTATAAATACGTAAAACTTCTTTTATTGGGAGGTATTTTCTGAAATATTTTTGTTGGAAGTTATATATTATCTTGCTACGAACGCGTAGGCGAAAACCTCATTGAAAACGGAGGTCCGAGCGAAAAGTTATGAACTTTCAAGTATTTGGTGGTCAAAATGGGTACTAGGTCAACTAAGACGGGTCATTCATTCGAGTCAAAGCAGATATATGCAACAAGTATAAAATAAAACTCTTGAAAAAACGGGTTTGTGCAATTAAGTGACAAAAATTACATTATTTTACCTTATTATTACATCTACAAGCTATTGGACCAAAGTGTGTGCGATTTCACACACCTAAAGGTAAACCTAGCTAAATCTTGGTGAAATTGAAGAGAAATTGCCAAAATATTTAAGATTTGAAGGTATAAATGTTGGTATTTTGATTTTCTAGATGTATTTGGTTGATTTCTTGCAACTAGGGTTTATGCTATAGAATGGGTGATGGAATAATGGAATTATTTTGTAGAAATGTGATGAGATAACTTGTTATTTGGCCAAAAACATGGATTATATACAAAGATTAGTTGAAATAATGTTGAGTTATGAACAAAAGTTTAACTTTTGAAAGTCAAGTTCTAAAATGATGATTTTGATGAATAAGGCTTAACTTTTGCTATTTTTATAAAGTTTGTGATATTTTGAGATAGAAATCTGGACTTGGTACCAAATGGGAATGGTTTGGGTACAACATTGTTGAAAATGGCCACTTTGAAACATAAAAGCCAATGTTTCTGTCCTGTTTTAGAATATTCGTATAAAATCAAAGAAAAATCCAATGGACATGAAGTTAGTGGCATCTGAAAGATAAAAGAGTCTACTTTATATCTTGTTTAAAAGTTAGATGTAATTCTGAGTTTAAAATGGTTAAAAATGTCTTACAACAGGGGGTTGTACAGGAGAATTGGAATGGAATTAACTAACTAAGGAATGGAATAGAATGGGATAGTGTGATTATATACTTATGGAATTGAATTTGTATACTCCAGGGAGTATAAGGGTATAATTGGAAGATTTTGGAGTGCCATATATACTTGGACTACGGAGTTGGAACAAGACATTCGTTTGACCCATTTTTTGCACTGTGAGTTTATATGAAATACATGTTTATTTGTACTTATATGTATATGCATTTTCAATTTACAGTAGTTGTGTTTCATGTTTTCGTAAGGTGTGACATATGCAAGTCCCTCTAATTCCAATTTGTATTCGTAAGATCGTTCTGCGATGTCAGTCGAGTCCGGATCCGCGACTGTTTTGTTGTTCTCTTGGTAAACCGTGAATACGGGTACTACTTCGTATGGTACACTAGAAAGAGGTGTATGTCCACGTATCCCAGGGAGACGGAGGTTGGGTGTGGCATACCGGTTCGTTATACTCACGTATCTCGTGTGTCAAGAGACGAGTGTTAGTACTATTCTGCACGTACCTAGTACATGAAGGTGGGAGTGGTGCACTATTCTTGATATTTTATAATTGATTCATGATATGCTTACGTGATATGTTACTTGAGCCATGTGATAGGTGTTTTTATGGCACGAATGACATTTCATTGTCGAGTTTGTCGGTAAGAACGTATGTTGCTGTTGAATTTATGATGTATTGAATTTGATATTGGTATGTTATGCTTATGAGTCTGGTAAGTCTTTTGGAATGTATTCATGGAATTCTCCGAGTTGTTTGTCTTCGATGTTATAATAGCTTTTCGTTTCGAGATTTTGTTTCATCCTTCAGTTTATATATATATATATATATATATATATATATAATTATAACCATGTATTTTCATATAGAACTCAGTAAGCTTTATAGCTTACCCGTTATTGATTAATTTTTTTTTACAGGAAAGAGGATTGTAGACAAAGAAAAAGATAAGGAAGCATAGTTCGGGTGTTGATTCAAGTATCGGTTTAGCTCTTTTGAGTATATTGGTACTTGATTTTGGTGTGTTATATATGTATGTATTCTGTTTGGTAGATATGTCCCCGGTTGATTGAAGTAATCTTCTGGATTGTAAATCTTAAAGTTTTGGGTTGGTTTATATGTTTTGGAAAAATGAATACAAAAATGGATAAAACGTGATAATTTAAAGCGGACATTTCGGAATTTTATTAAAAATTATATCCGGTATATTTTTTTTTGGAAAGGGTATCTTGGGCCTATGGCCCAGACTAATCCCCGGCAATTAGGGACTTTGGCCCAGCTGCTAAGCATGCAACCCTGAGATTATCCTCAGTGGCCACAAGTACGGCGAGTGGGGCTAGAACCCGGGTTGAGCGCTATGAACTCCCCAAGTCTTTACCACCACACCACAACCCTTGTGGTTATATCCGATATATTTTGGTGGTTTAAAATTTGAATAATTGGGAGATTAACGGTAAAATGGACATTAGTGTAACCACGGTGTTACAACTTTCCCTATAGAAAGAAAAATGAGATTGATAATGGAACTTTAATACCTACTTTAAAAGTACGAGCTCTTATAAAACAACACCAAACAATGTCTTGGTATGTCTTTGTTGATATTAGGTATCTGCCTGACCTAACAAAGGTTGTTCCTAAACTGGATAAGGAATTACCATAGGGAACACACCGATTGCTTGGAAGTAAGCTAAGCAAACAATTGTAACTACCTCCTTGAACTATTCCAAGAGTATTACCCTTCATGAGACTAGTCAAGAATGTAAATGATTTTGATATATCATTACATATAAGAGAGGAGCTAGTAATTTTGAGTTCAACCATTATCTTACTTGCATATATGGCCAATGGTGACGCCACCCGTCACACCCCATCAAATTCTGACATTTGAGAGAATGCTCCAAATCTTCCCTTGAATGACGATGAGATGACGTTGTCTCCTCGAGGTGAGGGATTGATGAGAAGGCTTACGACATTCGTACAACAAGCTATGGGACAACAAGAGTACGATGTTGAGAAACAAGTAACCGATAAAGCAAAGGAAAAGGTCACAGGCGGCACGTCAAAGCCCAAAACCAATCGTGTAGCGTTTAAAGCGTTCCATAGCAGCGGTGCCACAGAATTCACCGGATTCGCTGATCCTCTGGTGGCAATTCAATGGCTGCAAAATACCAAAAATGTGTTCCGGATCACACGGGTTTGGGACGAGGATAAAGTCAACTTCACGAATGGTATGTTCATCGATCGGGTTTTAACTTGGTGGGATCCTACATATGAATCCTTGAGCGAGGATGTGAGGGATAATATGACGTGGGAGTCGTTTAAGACTCGATTTCATGATCAATATTGCCAGGCGGATTTACAGAGAAGGTTGGAGAAGGAGTTCTTGGAGCTAAAACAGGAAAATTTATTGGTGATTGAATATGAAACGCAGTTCAATTGGAAGGCACGGTTTTCCTTACGATTCCTGACATCGGAACGCGATGGAATTGATCATTTCATAGACAGACTACGAATGGTGAACATGGGATTTTGTTGCAAACCGTGATATCTCTGACTTTAATAGAGCCATGGAATATGATCGACGACGCAAGCATGACTTGACGAGACATGATGATGATGCGATCCCCTCATAAAAAAGACAGCGTATTGAGGAAGCATGTTCAGTACCTGCTCGCCAACCATCTCGTTTCTCCAGTATGAGGAGAATCCATTCTCAGACTACTCCACGAGCATCGTCACAGGCTTTTATTCTACAGGTATACTTGTAAATTGGGATGGATTGGCTAGCAAGGAACCATGCTAATATTATTTTCTCTTTGTGGATGGTTCAAATACTCAATCAATGACGGGGATTATTTATACATTTACAGTGAACGACGAATTGGTGACGTAAAGTTAATCTCAATGTTAAAAATGCGACATTTATCTAAGGGATCTTCTTCTTTTCTGGCATATGTTCTATATGCGTCGAAGGAAGCCAAAAAGACAGTGAAAGATGACCGATCATATGTGAGTATCCGGATGTATTCCCCGATTATTTTCCTGGGCTACCACCGGACAACCAAGTAGAGTTCCAGATCGATCTGGTACCCGGTGCCACCCCTATTGCTAAGACACCTTATCATCTCACACCGAATGAAATGAAAGAGATGATGATACAATTACAGGAATTTTTGGATAAGGGTTTCATCCAACTGAGCACTTCACCCTGGGGTCCCCCGGTCTTATACGTGAAGAAGAAAGATGGTTCCTTTCGGATGTGCATAGATTACCGGGAACTGAACAAGGTAACCATCAATAATAAATACCCTTTACCGCGTATTGACGATCTGTTTAACCAACTTCAAGGAGCAAGTTACTTCTCCAAGATTGACTTGAGATCGAGATAACATCAGTTAAAGGTACGTGAGGAGGATGTAGCCAATACAACTTTTCATACTCGGTAAGGTGTAGATCCCAGATACAGTGCAATCAACAATTAATAGTAATCAATGAATAACAATGATTGAGCCATAACTTCTAGTCATATGATTAATACTCAATAAAGGTTTAGGTTTACAGAGAGAATTTCTGATACGGGAATGTAAACCTTACGACTAGAATTCTAACAATGATTTTCTCTATTCTTCTAAAACTCTTCTCTAAACCTAAAACTAGGTTTAGAAAAACTATAAATATCAAACGTATAGGCCTAATGGGATTGAGGCCCATTTACAAACCAACTATCAAATAAATACAATTTGAACCCTTATAAATGCGTTATACAACTTTCAACGCACTAGGACTTTCAGTCCTAACAATCTCCCCTAAAGTTGAATAAGGCATTTATCTTCTTGTAATCTTCATGCCTTGATCTTCTTTCCCTCTTGAATCTTTGAAGAACATTGGTGTTGCAAGTCTTCATATCATTCCAAGCTCTCCCTTGAATAAAGCTCTTGGTCTTCATAGTTTCAACTTTGTAACCAGATTCAATGTACAATAGCCACGACTGAATGCACTATCAAGTAGCTTTCAACTGTAGAAACTCAACACATCGGATCAGCACACAAGAAAGATAATGTGCGAGTTACGTGACATTCCACGGTGTAACTTCAGTTTAAAAACCAAGAATCTGTCTTTGAACTACAAGTTGAATATGCTTTCAGCTTAAGAACTTGTTTCAATCAGCTCGTAGGAGGAACAAACTTATAGCAGACACCACATGATACGGGATAGAAGAACCAATAAAATATTTTCTGCTCAGCTTCAAGCGTTGAATCTAAAGGCTTTTCAACCTTAGAACCTTAGATTTAAGAAATTTTGTTACTCCCCCTCAACATGTGTAACACCCTCAAATCTGGAGATAACAACTTATTTAAAATTTTCTAAATACATCAATAAATGAATCATCTACAACCACGAATTTAGATTTAGCTACAATACACGTATACCATCTTATATATATATACAGACTATAAGGGACGGGTGCTACTAATACCCATGCATAGTCACTATCTCCATAGTGCGGAAGACTTCACCGAATACTTACTTTCGGATCTAGCTAAGGCTTTACTTTTCACGGGATTGCTAGAACCAACTCTCAACCTTGAAACCTGGTGCACATGCCGACAAATAAAAAGGTTAGGCTGAACGCCTAGTGAGCTCAAGAGTTTTACATAAGTAAACACATTTAAGATAATAAACTTCACTTAAAATCATGACCTTTCCATCGATGCACTTTAAAACGTGGAAACAACTCTTTTCCAATGTCATGCACTTTCAAAGATGAACACTTCATTTCAAAACATGCTTTATAAATTGATGTAACTAAATTAACTTGAAACATGACTCATCTTCCATCCATGTACATCGTACGTCCGAAAACGTGGACACTAGGTACAATACTCACGCGACTGAAAAGACCCAATGACAATAAAATAAGACATCCTTTTTATTTGAGATACAGATAGCCAACAACGAGGGAGACCCGTATCCGTTGAGAGTGGAAGAAACACCAAAGTATACCACCTATTCAACGTTAATCGCATGACACCTCACGACATCGCAGCCCAAGTGTCCCTACGACTTCTTTACCAAGTGTCACCCCAAGTCAGTTGACCTTGATGGATCATTCCGAAGAACTCCATCCCGAAGTCCGACACACTTAAAGACTACCTCCTAGGCATTACTTCAAGCGGCAGAGGTCCTAGCGCTCAGTCCCCGATAGCACTACAGACTCAACCCTCCTAGCGATCACTTGTAAAGTTTCCGGTCATAAAACATAGGTACCGAAGTTCAACCCCGCAATACCCATTTGACCATCCAAAACGGACTGACTTACGTGCCTATGGATCCATTACACACTGTCTAACGTTACCGAACTACACATGAATGACCAAAACACTCGAGCCCGTAACCAAACTCAATATGCAACACAACGCATTAGTACGTACGTCATAACCGGACTCTACATTGAGCCATATAAAACCGGGACAAGTGTCCTCGAGACTCCTTTAAAACGACATCGAGCCAAAATGCTCAAAACCTCATTTGACCAAAGATTATGTTTTGCAAGTAATAAACTTACTCAACCCATACCATGAAATCACATGCTCTAAAATACTCGAATGAACTCCAACATAGTTTAAGTCGGGTCAAAAGGTTTTCCAAACAGATTTAGGCTCCTTATCCTTTCAAAACGTTCCATACACAAAATTGAACCTTTACCCCAAACAACACTAAAATGCCTTTTAACCAAATAATCTCATGCATGCAATAAGTTACCAAACACACCCGTTTATGACTCATTTATCAAAATGCCCAAAATCACAATAATGTGCGCTATACAGGTTTATAAAGTTAAATACATTCAAAATAACCAAACTGATCAGCAGTTAACAATTTCATGTAAAATGTAAAATACTTTAAAATAACCATTTTGGCATGTACACCGTTTTCACAAATCAACTTGAACTCACCTTGCTAGATTTAGGCTAAATCTAGATTTCACCCAACAAGCTCCTTTGAAGGCCGCTTAAATCCTCAAGCCGAGAACTTCCAAAACCTAGATCTAAACATTCCAAACCATACATAACCATAATCAACCACATAGAAACATTCCCCAACATTATAAACCAAAATCCCCAAACGAGATCAAAACCCTAGTTTCACCAAAACTAACAATTCCGAGATCTGAAAATCCAAACACTAGGAAAACATCCAAAGAAAATTTATAACCTTAAATCAAGGAAGCTTACCATTAAAGATGATGAGACCTTCCGAATACACCCAACCCAACTCTTCAACCCGAGCTCCCACATTTTGAACTTGACGAGGAAGATGAAGATGGAGGTTTTGTGGTTCAAGATCTCAACTAGCTAGGTGATGAAGAAGTATGAGGGTTGAGGAGGAAAACCCTCCAAATAGGTAGAGGTTCGACATTTGAGGTTTGGGAGAGAAGAGGGAAGAAGATTTAGGGTTTTGATTTGAGAGTGATGAGGCAAATGGCTGAAAATCGGTTTTAATCTTGACAGTGCACTTCCGCGGGTTATGTCGCGACCTTAAGTCGCGGCATATGCCGCCCGTTTCCCCGAATACTCACATCCAGTGAGTTACGCGACTTGTGTCGCGAGCCAAAGTCGCGTGCCAAGTCGCGTTAGCCCAAAACTTCGGTTTTCTTGCATCATTCGTACCAGATTTGATTCCCGATGATTCCAAAGTAAAGCTTGCCTGAATCTCGATACCTTTATGTCCCACGAGTCAACCGACTCCCGAAATATCACTTAGGGAAATCTCCAAATTTACGGGTGTTACAATCCTCCCAACCTTGGAATGATTTCGTCCTCGAAATCCACATTCTCAAAAGACCTTATCCGCAGAAAGATTTATCTTAACCCAATGGCCAGCACCATTGTCACAACTCTTGCACCGGTACTCCCAACAACAGCCCCTCTTGGGCACTTTATACCAATAATTGAGCGAACACTTAATTCCCCAAAGTAACCTTTTACCCACAAGGTTACGGTCTTCTCCCAACCTTGAATGACAATAACCACCCCCAGGTAATTTGTGACTCCAACTTCTCACCGATCAATTCCCTTCGGGTCTACACGATTTTGAATTTGACATTAGAGATCATAATCACACTTCCAAAAATCCTCAGGTTCTTACCGATCCATTTCTAATATCTATAAAGACATCCTTCCATGGCACACCAATACGTCCTACATGTAACCAGTGAACACAGATTCGACTGTCACTCAACTCCAATCCAACCCCAATCTCACAACATTCCTAAAGTAACATCCTTATCAACACAGGAATGCTTAATACTCAATCCTCAATACCCAAACTCCTTTCAAAATCCATTTCCGAAAGGTCACTATTTTCCATAATCCAACCGGGTTACATCCATCCATTCCAAGATCCATTGACCTCAAGAAAACAAGTTGACGCCTAGGACTAAACGGTGACCTTGAAAATGTGGACATCTCGCCCAAAATTCCATTCCAGACGGGTTGTCGCACTAAGGTTGACGCCTAACAGAGAGCTAAAATTTTAAATCTTACATCTCTAGCAGACATATCACCAAAATTTCCTTTAATCGCGGAACCCGGTAAGACGGTATACCAACCACATAAGCCATGGTGTCACACCGACGAGCAAACCACCAAAACGAAACCCAATCTAACTGCCAAAAATTACCTAAAACTTTAACTCGCATGATCACCGAAACATAAAATCACCCCTAAAATAACCGGGAAGATTTAAGTCTACTATTTCCATTAATACAAACGCACACAGATTCGAAAACTGAAATCCAAAATTCAAGACTGACCGCGAGTCGGATCATCCGACGCTTCAATCCTCAAGGACTCCCTTAGTCCCTAATCATAACTGCTCTCATGACAAGGTTTAAATCTACAGGCTTAATGAGTTCAAGGTTTTCCAATTACTATGCCAATTTAATTTTATAAAGCTTTCCAATACGTAAGCCTTTTAACGATCAGACGTGCGGTAAAGATACACTACCGTTCATTTCATAGAGTTTAAAATTGATCAACAACACAGCGTATAAGAAACCATTTCCAAAATTTGAATTGTTCAATGCTTACGTTTATAAAGTCAATAATAAAACATGCGCACAATTTACACTATATACATGAAAATAGGTTCTTGCACCACAACACGTGCAATAAATGTTTGTACATTCCAAAAGAGAAGTTCGCAATTTTAACTTTAAATTTCTCTCTCTTTAACCAAAAGACGTTGTGGCAAAAGAATTCTCAAAAATCCCATAAGCAACAGTTTAATCTCCAAAGTTCGGTAAAATGGTGGAAATACAAATAAAATTTCAAATAGAGTTTAAAGCTTTAGGTCGTGAAGATAAACACATTTGACCATAACAGAAACTACAACGGCATGGATACCGCTAACTCGTTACAAGCATTGCGGAAATTACTTAGCAGTAAAAGTTGATGATTGAAATACGATCAGAACAAAAGCCATGTTTTAAAATAACGTAAATCGTTTATGCAATCACTCACACCAGCGTTACACTTAAATCCAATGCACATAGCATGCGACGATTGACGTTTGCATAAAGCCAAAGATAATTTACATGATAATGAAACGCTCAAACCAACATGTGGAATGACGTCAATTAACAATCTTCATAAAATAACGCACACCATGATGCACAAGTACATGATCCCAAAATTATTTACGCGACGTAAAAGGCGTAAGATGAGACATCATAAACTCAACTGAATTTTCGCAAAACTCATAAATGCTAAAATCAAGTGGTGTCAAAATTTCCATTTCTCAACAAAGTGTGCAAGACGACAATATGGCTAGAATATTAAACCTTTAAGAGTTTCCTCTTTTGAATGCAATGAAAGGTAAAGTGATACTTTTTGACAATATTTACATGGAATGCGACGCCGAATAAACTCGCAAGTTTATACGAAACAGAAATTAAAACTTACGCATCGAAATAGACATGCAAAACAATACTCCATGAAATTTAACAAAACTCACACAAACTAAAATTATCAAGAAATTCCGACTCAAAGCATGAGAATAGCTTTTCCTTTAAAACCATTGACATACGTGGAGGTGATCCAATGTCTAGGTTAAAATCTCATAGCTACTTGCCCAATACCCAAATGACATTAAAACATGGACATCACAATATCCGGAAATAGCGTTAAACACGAGGCGTTAATAAAGAGGATTTTGATAACAATTTGCAATCATGTGCAATAAAACAATTTCATGCATGCTTAAGCTCACAGTTTAAAATCTGATGAATGCTAAATGCTTTCCCAAGACTTTATAATGTAAATCACTTTTTGTTTTGCGAACATGAGAAACAATTAATGCAAACTCATTTTAGAAATAAATTTAGTGCATGAACTTGATCGACACTCACATCTTAGGATTACGCTTCTCAATAACCCGACATACTATGGTCATCCGGATGCATCAACATCTTAGAGCAACAATCTCATTACTTTGGTTGACTTACGATTTCTCCTCAAAATAGAAACGGTATAACATACTTATAGTTCTAATCCAACCAATATATCTGACTTAAGATGATCAACTTAATGTGTTCATCGCACTTAACTATCACTCCAACGTGACATTGCCATAGACATCAACATTTCCTTAGATTACTCGCTTAGAAAATTTCTCACTACCCCAACGGTCATCATACCAAGGTAGTTCAAGTATACACATGTAATACTTAGGTTCACCATGACACTGGCCAGGTGCCATTATGAACGTACAATACATAATCATCCTAGCGACCCTCGACAAGTTTCCCGTTTCTAGCGACTCGATCAACTCTAAGATGTCTTATCTTAAGGCGCCTAAGGTGCAACTTCACTCTCAATCGCTTATAAGAACGCTAGCTTGAGTCTAGGCATCCAAAATCAATACCAAAATCTCTCAAACTTAAGCTCTGATACCAACTTGTAACACCCTCAAATCTGGAGATAACAACTTATTTAAAATTTTCTAAATACATCAATAAATGAATCATCTACAACCATGAATTCAGATTTAGCTACAATACACGTATACCATCTTATATATATATACAGACTATAAGGGATGGGTGCTACTAATACCCATGCATAGTCACTATCTCCATAGTGCGAAAGACTTCACCGAATACTTACTTTCGGATCTAGCTAAGGCTTTACTCTTTACAGGATTGCTAGAACCAACTCTCAACCTTGAAACCTGGTGCACATGCCGACAAATAAAAAGTTAGGCTTAACGCCTAGTGAGCTCAAGAGTTTTACATAAGTAAACACATTTAAGATAATGAACTTTACTTAAAATCATGACCTTTCCATCGATGCACTTTAAAACGTGGAAACAACTCTTTTCCAATGTCATGCACTTTCAAAGATGAACACTTCGTTTGAAAGCATGCTTTATAAATTGATGTAACTCAATTAACTTGAAACATGACTCATCTTCCAACCATATACATCGTACGTCAGAAAACGTGGACACTAGGTCCAATACTCACGCGACTGAAAAGACCCAATGACAATAAAATAAGACATCCTTTTTATTTGAAATACAGATAGCCAACAACGGGGGAGACCCGTATCCGTTGAGAGTGGAAGAAACACCAAAGTATACCACCCATTCAACGTTAATCGCATGACACCTCACGACATCGCAGCCCAAGTGTCCCTACGACTTCTTTACCAAGTGTCACCCCAAGTCAGTTGACCTTGATGGATCATTCCGAAGAACTCCATCCCGAAGGCCCGACACACTTAAAGACTACCTCCCAGGCATTACTTCAAGCGGCGGAGGTCCTTGCGCTCACTCCCCGATAGCACTACAGACTCAACCCTCCTAGCGATCACTTGTAAAGTTTCCGGTCATAAAACATGGGTACCGAAGTTCAACCCCGCAATACCCAATTGACCATCCAAAATGGACGGACTCACGTGCCTATGGATCCATTACACACTGTCTAACGTTATCGGACTACACACGAATGACCAAAGCACTCGAGCCCGTAACCAAACTCAATACGCAACACAACGCATTAGTACGTACGTCATAACCGGACTCTACATTGAGCCATATAAAACCGGGACAAATGTCCTCGAGACTCCTTTAAAACGACATCGAGCCAAAATGCTCAAAACCTCTTTTGACCAAAGATTATGTTTTGCAAGTAATAAACTTACTCAACCCATACCATGAAATCACATGCTCCAAAATACTCGAATGAACTCCAACACAGTTTAAGTCGGGTCAAAAGGTTTTCCAAACAGATTTAGGCTCCTTATCCTTTCAAAACGTTCCATACACAAAATTAAACCTTTTACCCCAAACAACACTAAAATTCCTTTTAACCAAATAATCTCATGCATGCAATAAGTTACCAAACACACCCGTTTATGACTCATTTATCAAAATGCTAAAATAACAATAATGTGCGCTATACATGTTTATAAAGTTAAATACTTTCAAAATAACCAAACTGATCAACAGTTAACAATTTCATGTAAAATGTAAAATACTTTAAAATAACCATTTTGGCATGTACACCGTTTTCACAAATCAACTTGAACTCACCTTGCTAGATTTAGGCTAAATCTAGATTTCACCCAACAAGCTCCTTTGAAGGCCGCTTGAATCCTCAAGCCGAGAACTTCCAAAACCTAGATCTAAACATTCCAAACCATACATAACCATAATCAACCACATAGAAACATTCCCCAACATTATAAACCAAAATCCCCAAACGAGATCAAAACCCTAGTTTCACCAAAACTAACAATTCCGAGATCTGAAAATCCAAACACTAGGAAAACATCCAAAGAACATTTATAACCTTAAATCAAGGAAGCTTACCATTAAAGATGATGAGACCTTCCGAATACACCCAACCCAACTCAACTCTTCAACCCGAGCTCCCACATTTTGAACTTGACAAGGAAGATGAAGATGGAGGTTTGTGGTTCAAGATCTCAACTAGCTAGGTGATGAAGAAGTATGAGGGTTGAGGAGGAAAACCCTCCAAATAGGTAGAGGTTCGACATTTGAGGTTTGGGAGAGAAGAGGGAAGAAGATTTAGGGTTTTGATTTGAGAGTGATGAGGCAAATGGCTGAAAATCAGTTTTAATCTCGACAGTGCACTTCCGCGGGTTATGCCGCGACCTTAAGTCGCAGCATAAGCCGCCCGTTTCCCCGAATACTCACATCCAATGAGTTACACGACTTGTGTCGCGAGCCAAAGTCGCGTGCCAAGTCGCGGTAGCCCAAAACTTCGGTTTTCTTGCATCATTCGTACCAGATTTGATTCCCGATGATTCCAAAGTAAAGCTTGCCTGAATCTCGATACCTTTACGTCCCACGAGTCAACCGACTCCCGAAATATCACTTAGGGAAATCTCCAAATTTACGGGTGTTACAACATGATAATCTGTGTCTTTGAAATATGTGTCGTTGTCCCCCTCATGATGATTAGGAGAATCTTGAGCATCATGTAACTTCAAAGACTAACCGGATGAGTAGCAAAATATCAGATAAAGCGATTTAGTAACCAAGGGTAACAGCTAACACAAAAACACAATAGTAACTGTTATCACAACAATTTAGATAATTGTGTGGCCTATTTTCAGTGTTGGCATCGATGTATCTCTGATAGGACTTCTAGTTATCACTGAAGTAAAATTTTAAAAAATACTTCTCAAACTGTTCCGACAATACCACAAAGATATGCAAGGGGAATCACAAAGATTCGTGCGTGTGTGAAAGAAGTATAACTCATATTGATTAGGCTTAAAGATTGATTCAACCTGGGACGCAGGTTAGAAATCAATAGACTCAGTGAGATGAATATGATGTTCAGAGACAGGAGCTGATGTCTTCCTTTTTCAATATCTAAGACCTCTGAGTGAGGAATACATAGATTGTGTGCTAAATCTCCGTGCATATATGAAACAAGTATCTTTTGTGAGATACTTGAGTGGATGGGTGGGGTTAGACGAGTTATCGACACTGGTCCATGTCTGTTTCAATATTCATATCCATAGAACGAGAATGAATAGATTATGTGGTAACCCGGATAACTGACTCGGTTTGGTAAGGACCAATAATTCTTTTAAGTCCTGTCACATCCTCACCATATTTTTTTTAATCACTCCAAACTCATCTACCAATATAGACCCCTCACTGAAATCTATGAATAGGATGTGTTTCTTGGGTAGGTCCTTCCGGTTCTGGATTGACCATAGAAACTTTATGAGCCCTAACACTCCTTTAACTCACCAAGATAGAACATTGAAGTAAAATTTCTGATTTGAGAGAATCAGAAGTCAAAAGCATTTAAGAACGAGTCCTAAACTGAAGTGTTCAGAAGTCGATATGAAAAATAAATAACATGGTACTCCCCCTCAAAAGTGGCATAACCCGTGAATGTAGTCATGTGACGTGAATAAGCTAAATTAAATCACACATGACATTCCTGCAAAACAGATTAAGAATATTTTGGTTTTGGTATCCATGTTGTGATGGATCCTTGATGGTTAGTTGCCTTGGATTTGAAGCGATTAAACTAAGTATTGGGGATGCTATAAGTACCAAACCAACTATTAACGTACCTTGGATGCACAAAGTCACTCTTTCCACAGTAAGTGCAACAGATCATTTGCCGGCGTAAACTGATCAACTTTCCTATAGAATAGACATAAGTAGGTGAATCAGTCTTTGAAATAAATGACTTTGTATCAACTACAGAAGAATCATGAGACTTGTTTCCATCACTCCTTTTTGTAGTTGGTTTATTTCTCCAAACCATCTTGACTTTTCGAGACACTTGATTATTTGAATCATCAACAAGAGAATTATAGAAAAGATTTGAAGGACGAATCCGATCTTTTGAAAATTCATTTGATTTGACAAACTTCTTCGAAGAATTAAATGTAGAAGGTGAACTTGAAGAATAAAGAGACTGAACAATTGTATCGGGACTTGCTTGTTCAGATAAATCAACTTTAAGATTTATTTCTTCAAATTTCTTGACTTTTGCAGATAAAACATTTCTTTCTTCTATAATCAAGTCAAATTGTTTTTGTAAATTGGATTTTACCATATGTTCTTTCAAAGTCTCTGTTGTTAATTCAGATAATTTCTTTGAAAGCTTATGAATCTCAGTTTCGAAAATCTTTCTTTCACTTTCAAAATCTTTTTCTATACTGTTGCGTTTATCAGATATCTCTTTAAAAACTACAACAATTTTCTTTTCAAGCATTTTCTTTTCATTCTCAAAAACTTTTCACTCTTTCTCAAAAATATCTCTCTCGATTATCAAAACGTTTTCAAAATCAGAAATCTTCTTTGAAAGTTTCGCATTTTGATGCTCAAAAACCTTTTTTTCGTCAAAAACTTTCTTTGAAAGATCAAGAATATTTCTTTCAAAATTCTTTCTTTCATTTGAAGAATCAACTTTTTCTTTTTCAAAAGCAGCAATACTTTTCGTCAGATCGAGATTTTCATTCTCCAACATGTTTCCTCTTTCTTCAAGCATTAGGTACTTCTCTTCTTTGGCTTTAAAACCTGCAACTTTTCGTTCAAGTTCAGATATTTTCTTTGAGTTTTCATGTAGATCCTTTTTATTTATATCAGCTTCTCTTTCAAGATCTGAAATCTCTTGGTTAAGAGAGTCTATTCGGGCAGAAAACGAAGAGTAATATGAATTATATTCTAACATCTTTTCAAGTTTTGAAATCCTGTGCTTGAGTCAGTCACTGTCGTCCTTTTGATCGTATCGAATATAAATTAATTCGATCTGGCTCTGATACCAATTATAGATCCCAGATACAGTGCAATCAACAATCAATAGTAATCAATGAACAATGATTGAGCCACAACTTCTAGTCTTATGATTAATACTCAATAAAGGTTTAGGTTTATAGAGAGAATTTCTGATATGGGAATGTAAACCTTACGACTAGAATTCTAACAATTATTTTCTCTATTCTTCTAACCTCTCTTCTCTAAACCTAAAACTAGGTTTAGAAAAACTATAAATATCAAACGTATAGGCCTAATGGGCTTGAGGCCCATTTACGAACCAACTATCAAATAAATACAATTTGAACCCTTATAAATGCGTTATACAACTTTCAACGCACTAGGACTTTCAGTCCTAACATATGGGCACTATGAATTTTTGGTTATGCCGTTCGGTTTGACGAATGCACCGACAACATTCATGGACTTAATGAATCAAGTATGTTATCCGATGCTCGATAAGTCTGTCATCGTCTTTATTAACGACATATTGATGTACTCTTAGACGGAAGCTGATCATGCTACACCTCTTGGGGAGATGTTGGAATTATTGAGAAAGAAGCGGCTATACGCGAAATTTTCAAATTGTGAGTTTTGGCTCTGTTAAGTAAATTTATTAGGACATACGATCTCTTGTGATGGAGTTTATGTGGATCCATCTGAGATCGAGGGGATACATAAATGGGAACAACCCAATAATTCCTCTGAAGTTCGTAGTTTATTCGGTCTAGCGGGTTATTACCGACGGTTCATACGGAATTTCTCAAAGATCGTCGTACCTCTTACTTCTATTGCCTGCAAAGACGTGAAATTTGTTTGGACCGAAGCTCAAGAAAAAGCGTTACAACTTTGAAAGATTGTTTAACACATGTACTAGTTCTTGCCTTACCTGAGGGCAATGATGACTTCGTGGTATATAGCGACACATCAAAATTGGGCTTGGGTTGTGTATTAATGCAACGAGGAAAGGTGATCGCTTATGCTTCACGGAAGTTGAAGGAAAATGAACTTAATTACCCGACTCGTGATCTTGATTTGGTTGCGATCGTGTTTGCTCTTAAACTCTGGCGTCATTATCTATATGGCACAAAATGCCAACTGTACACTGACCATAAGAGTTTGAAGTACATATTCGATTAATAGACTCTGAATATGTGACAATAGCATGCCATGGAACTCATCAAAGGCTACAATTGTGAAATCCTATATCATCCAGGAGAAGCCAACGTAGTGGCGTATGCTCTTAGCCGGAAGGCGTATGTAGGATCGATTTACTATGCCATCTCTCACGTATCAATTGAGTCTACACTCGTAGATTATATTCAGAAATGGAAAATTGAAGCTTCAAAACCAGAACATGTTAAATCAGAGGCGCATGGTTAGTTACATGGATTGCTTATCTGAAGATAGTCATGGTCTCAAAGTCTGTAAGGTCCGAATCTGGGTTCCAAGACTTGGAGGTTTACGAGAGATTATTTTGACAAAGGCACACAAGTCGAGGTTATCCGTTCATGCTGGAGGTACAAAGATGTACCATGATCTACATGAGGATTATTGGTAGTTGGGAATGTAGAATGATATCGGTTGATTTCTCGATCAGTGCTTTACTTGTTTGCGGGTAAAGGCGGAACATCAGAAACCATATGGGAGTTTACATCCTATCGATGTACCTATATGGAAGTGGGAGGAGTTGACTATGGACCTTGTGACAAAACTACCGAAGAATTCTCGACAACATGATAACAACTAGGTTATCGTGGATGCTTGATGAAGAGCGCCCATTTTCTTCCTATTCGGGAATCCTACTCGATGGATCAATGGGCACAATTATACATTGATGAGATTATCGCCTAACACTATGTACCTTTTAAGGTAATCTCGGATCATGATCCTCGCTTTACTTCTAACTTTTGGTCCAATCTATAAGGCGAATCGAGAACGCGGATCGCACTCAGCACCGCATATAATCCACAGACCGACTGACAATCCGAGCGCACGATCGAAAATCTTGAAGATATGTTACGTGCCTGTGTTCTACAATTCCGTGGAAGCTGGGATACTCAATTACCTCTGATTGAGTTTTCATATAACAATAGCTACCACTCGACGATTGGGATGGCTCCTTTGGAGGCTTTGTACGGACGTATGTGTTGTATGCCTCTCTGTTGGCGAGAGACGGGATAAAAGACCCTATCCAGTCCGGAATTGATACAAATCACTCATGAAAGAATTCAGGTTATATAGTAAAGGATGAATGTCGCACAGGACCGGCAGAAATCCTATGATGACCGACGCCGAAGACCGATTGAATTCTCCATTGGTGATATGGTTATGTTTAGAGTCTCTCCTTGGAAAGGGGTGTTAAGCAAGGTAAACTCAGTCCATGTTTTATTGGACCGTTCAAGATCTTGGAACGTATTGGAAGGCAAGCCTACCGGTTGGAGCTACCAGAGGAACTCGCGGGAATTCATGATGTATTTCATTTGGGTTAGATACGGAAGTGTCTTGGTAAACACAAAAAGACGATACCTTTAGCAGAGGTAAAAGTGGATTAGCGGTTATGATACATTGAATAACCCGAAGCCATTCTAAACGAGAGAATGGTTAATTTACGGAACAAAGTTGTTGAGTTGGTGTTTGTAAAATGGAAGAATCATCAAGGGACAAATTAGACATGGGAGCATAAAGACGAGATGATGGCAAAGTATCCATCCTTATTTAAGCAACGATGATTCCGAGGATGGAATCTTCAAAACGAGGAGTTAATAGTAACACACATTTTTTTAATATGCCTAACAAATGCCTATAAATGTGTACTAATGTGTTTAATAAGGTGTATTATGTGATAATATAACTCTCTAATGAGGACTTGTAGTAAAATCCTTAAGAAATATAAAAGGTTACATAGGTTTGCAAAGGAAAGCATACCATCTAAGTTACAAATATGTAAAACTGCTTTTATTGGGAGGTTTTTTATGGAATATTTTTGTTGTAAGTTATATATTATCGTGTTATGAATGCGTAGGCGAAACCCTCATTGAAAACGGAGGTCCAAGCGAAAAGTTATGAATTTTTACGTGTTTAGTGGCCAACATGGGTGCTGGGTCAACCCAACCGGGTCAACCCGACCCAAAACGGGTTTGTGCAATTAAGTGACGAAAATTACATTATTTCACCTCATTATTACTTCTACAAGATTTTGGACCAAAGTGTATGCGATGTTATACACCTAAAGGCAAAACCTAGCTAAATCTTGGTGAAACTGAAGAGAAATTGCATGACTTTTTAAGTTTTGAACTTATAAATGTTGGTGTTTTGATTTTCTTGATGTATTGGGTTGATTTTTTGCAACTAGGGTTTAAGCTATAGAATGGATGATGGAATTATGGAATTATTTTGTAGAAATGTGATGAGATAACTTGGTATTTGGTCATAAACATGGATTATATACAAAGATTAGTTGAAATAATGTTGAGTTTTGAACAAAAGTTTGACTTTTCAAAGTCAAGTTCTAAAATGATGATTTTGATGAATAAGGCTTGAGTTTTGATATTTTTATAAAGTTTGTGATGTTTTGAGAAAGTAATCTGGACTTGGTACCAAATGGGAATGGTTTGGGTACAAGATTGTTGAAAATGGCCATTTCGAAAGTTAAAAGTCAATGTTTCTGCCCTGTTTTAGAAAATTCGTATAAAATCAAAGAAAATTCAAATGGACATGAGGTCAGTGGCATTTGAAATATAAAAGAGTACTTTATTTCTTGTTTAAAAGTGAGAATGTAATTATGTGTTAGAAGAGGGGTTGTACAAGAGAATTGTAATAGAATTAGCTAACTAAGGAATAAAATAGAATGAGAGAGTGTATTTATTTACTTATGGAATTGAATTTGTATACTCCAGGGAGTATAAGGGTATTGAAGCTTTTGGAGTTCCATACATACTTAGACTACAGAGTTGCAACGAGACATTCGACTGGACGTTCGGTTGACCCATTTGTGCACTGTGAGTTTATATGAAATACATGTTTATGTGAACTTATATGTATATGCATTTTCTATTTGTATTGATTGTGTTTCATGTTTTTGTAAGGTGTGACATGTGGAAGTCCCTCTGATTTTGGTTGTATTCGTATGATCGTTCGACGATGTCGGTCAATTCCGGATCCACGACTATTTTGTTGGACTCTTGGTAAATCGTGAATACGGGTACTACTTCGCGTGGTACGCTGGAAAGAAGTGTCTTTCCACGTATCCCAGGGAGACGGAGGTTGGGTGTGGCATACCCGTTCATTGTACTCACATATCTCGTATGTTCGGAGACAAGTATGAGTACTATTCTGCACGTACCCAGTAGATGAAGGTGGGAGTGGTTCACTATTCTTGTTATTTTATAAATGATTCATGATATGTTTACGTGATACGGTACTTGAGCCATGTGATATGTGTTCGTATGGCACAATTGACATTTCGTTGTGGAGTTTGTCGTTAAGAACGTATGTTGTTGTTGAACTTATGAGGTATTGATTTTGATATTGGTAAGCTTTATAACTTACCCGTTATTGATTATTATTAATATTATTTTTACATAAAAGAGGATTGTAGACAAAGGGAAAGATAAGGAAGCATAGTTCAGTTGTTAATTCAAGTGTCAGTTTAGCTCTTTTGGGTATATTGGTACTTGCTTTTGGTGTGTTATATATGTATGTATTCTATCGAGTAGATATGTCCCCGATTGATTGTAAGTAAACTTCTGGATTGTAAATCTTAAACTTTTGGGTTTGTTTATGTTTTGGAAAAATGAATACATAAATGGATAAAACGCAACAATTTAAAGCGAACATTTCGGAATTTTATTAAGAATTACATCACTTATATTTTGGTGGTTTAAAATTTGATTATTTTGGAGATTAAACGGTAAAATGTACATTAGTGTAACCATGGTGTTACAACTTTCCCTATAGAAAGAAAAATGAGATTGATAATTGAACTTCAATACCTACTTAGAATGTAAGAAGTAAAAGTTCTAGCTCTTATAGAACAACACCAAACAATGTCTTGATATGTCTTTGCTGATATTAGGTATCTGCCTGACTCATACAAAGGTTGTTCCCAAACTGGATAAGGAATTACCACAGGGAATACACTAATTGCTTGGAAGTAAGTTAAGCAAACCCTTGTAACTACCTCCTTGTACTATTCCAAGAATATTACTATCCATGAGACTATGTATATGATTAAGGAATATCATTACACATATGAGAGGAGCTAGTAACTTTGAGTTCAACCACTATCCTACTTGCATATATGGAAATAGTGCATCATGTATCGAAGAAATGAGAGTTAAATACATCAATGGTGATAACACGAAGCATGTCCTGCTTAAGTTTTATACAATCAACAATAACAAACTCTCCTCAAGATTCAAATGAATCAAGTAAGATGTTAGAAGAATACGACATATTGTTTATCAAATCATGACTTAATACCATATTTGGGAATCATGTAGAAAGTACTAATAAATGTTTTCCAAACTCTCTAGATGAATGAATGAATTAGCGGGAGTAGAAGACAAAAGGGGGAAGTCTACTATATATAATATTGGTTTATGTTGTGTTCTTTCCTTTACCTAAGGTTTTAGTCTAATATATATATATATATGTATATATATATATAATATTGGTTTATGTTGTGTTATTTCCTTCACCCAAGGTTTTATTTTTGCAATTGGGTTTTGTTCCTTGGTGTAAGGTTTAAGTGAGGCAACAATTTGTATACCATCATGCTTTCCTAACTCTCATGATTAATGTACAAATCTAAGAGAAAATTAGACTAAAGGAAAAGTTTATGTATTGCAAAGAAGGTGGTGTGTTGTATTCCTTCCTTCGTCTTATTTTTATGTTTTTCCAATGGGTTTTTATTTTGGCGTAAAGTTTTAATAAGACAACAATTGTTCACCATCACTCCTTTGACTCGGCACAAGGGGCAGTGTTGTCGGATAAGTGTGCCATCATATAAAAGATAACAAGATAGAGATAGAGATACAAATACAAATACAGATAAAGATAAATATAAATATATCAGAGTCAGATTAGAAATGAAATATCTCATAACTATCTACTTGTAACTCATCCTCTATTTAAAGGGCTTATGTTTAATGAGAATTACAAATTTCATTCTCTTTATTTTACTGTTGTTCTATTCCGTTTTTTCTATAACAAAAACTACAATCATTAAATATTTTAGTAATCCAAAATAAGCAAGCAAATAAAGTTGAATATATATATATATATATATATATGGATAGATAGATAGATAGATAGATAGATAGATAGATAGATAGATAGATAGATAGATAGATAGATAGATAGATAGATAGATAGATAGAAGGAGGATCAAACGAGAACAATAACTATTTAAAAAAAACGAGAACTAACAAAATCATTGGTGATTTTACATTAACGCGCAAAAAAGCCACACGGACCTGAAGCCGCGGCCAAAGTCCTTTTTTCGTGTGTTAATGTAAAATCACTAATGATTTTGTTAGTTCTCGTGTTCTTTTAAATATGTATTGTTCTCGTTTGAACCCGACTATATATATATACGGAGGATCAAACGAGAAACAATACCTATTTACAACAAAATCATATATGATTTTACATAACGCAAGAAAAAGGTATGCAGACCTGAAGCCGTGGTCAAAGTCGCTCGTGTGGCTTTTTTAGTGCGTTAATGTAAAATCATATATGATATTGTTGGTTCTTGTGTTCTTTTAAATAATTATTGTTCTCGTTTGAACCTGACTCTCTCTCTCTCTCTCTCTCTATATATATATATATATATATATATATATATATATAATTTTCCATCTATATTTTAGACAACTTATGGAAAAACTGTTATAGATATCTCCACATCTCCTCGATACAATTCATTTACTCTCTCTCTCTCTCTCTCTCTCTCTCTCTCTCTCTCTCTCCCTATATATATATATATTTCATATGAAAAATACACACTATCAAAATATGTATTCACACTATAAAAATATGTATTCTGTTTTCACATATGTGAATCTATGTTATGATTCACACTATCAAATATGTATTATGTCAACTAATATATTCATCAATACGTATCTACTATGTATGCATGTATATATATATATATATATATATATATATATTTATGCATATACACACTAAAATTCACTAGGGCATATGCACCAAAGAATGTACAGGTTTCAGTACTCAAAATTTTTATGGTTCTCACATGAACCCCCCACGCATATATATATATATATATATATATATATATATATATATATATATATATATATATATATATATATATATATATATATATATACACACACTAGTTGTGTACCCGTGCAATACAACAAGAGGCGATGGTTCTATCAAGATAAATTCAATTTTCACAATGACACCATGTATTAGGTTGTAAGCGCCGGTCATAAGTTATAGTATTGACTCTTACCGGTAAGCATTCACTACTACAGAAAAAAAAAACCTTTTTACACGGTTGTAAAAAGCTTTTTATACGGTTTTAGAACCGTGTAAAAGCTCATCGTGTAAAAAAGTGTTCGACTTTTTTACACGGTTCTATAACCGTATAAAAATGTCCTGTTTTTTTTACACAGTTCCAAAACCGTGTAAAATGTGAGGAAACCCGTATAAAAATGCTCAATTTTACACGGTTATTAGGCAGAACCGTGTAAAAAGATAGGACCTTTTTACACGGTTATTTTTCAAAACCGTATAAAAACGTCACATATTTTTACATGGTTGCTAGCCAAAACAGTTTAAATGTCATAGTTTTATCAGTTTCACATTACAAAACTATATAGTTGGGTCTGCTCGTAAAAGAATGTTAGATAGAACTTGGTGGGTAAATCCATCACGTACGACTCTCTTTATTTTACCGATGGATATCTTGTTTCTTTAAAAAAAAAATAATTCTTTTTAGTTGTTTTTCTATTTGTATATTGCAAATTATTTTATACTAACTTTGTACCCGTACAATACAACGGGATGTAATCAAGTACAATATAGAAGATAAAAATAGAATTAAAAATTAGATTGAATATTGATTTAACTTTATTAAACCCAGTAATTTCAAGTACAAAGGTAGAAACAAAAGTAGAAACCAAAATTCTAATCAATAGAATTGGCAAAATAAAATCCAACCGTCTTTAGATCAAATGAACCAAACTCTAATATCCACTTGAAAAATCATCATGAAAGCATCCATTCCATGTACCCTTTTGCATTCCACAACATCCAATGAGCAATCTTTTATCGAATATTGCTCATTATATCTTGATTTCAATCTATGCTCATTAGGGTAGATTTAAGAACCTACAAAACTAAAAAGTTAAATCGCCATTGGGCAATGTCTTGTGAAGAAGCTACCAGTAAGAACAAACCTTCAACACTGGTGAAAATATAGGGCTGGTCCCATGTGAAAACTTGCATCACCAACATGTAAAGAGAGGGGAAGAGAGAAAATTCAATCACAGGAGGGAAGAAAGTAAATTAGGACTAAATTCTAGCAACCTTAGCATTTTGAAGAGAAAGAGTGATTTCGTCCATTCAAGGTATGTTAATAGTTGGTATGATACTTATATTATCCCCAATCCTAAGTTTCATAGCTTCAAAGCTAAGGCATCTAACCATCAAGAATCCATCAAAGAATGGATACCAAAACCAAAATCTTCCTAATCTATTTTGCAGGAATGTCATGTGTGATTTAATTCAGATTATTCATGTCACATGACTACAATCAAGGGTTATGCCATATTTTGAGGGGGAGTACCATGTTTTTTTTTCATATCGACTTCTGAACACTTCAGTTCAGAACTCGTTCTTAAATGTTTTTGACTTCTGTTTATCTCAAATCATAATTTACTTCAATGTTTTATCTTGGAGAGTTAAAGGAGTGTTAGGACTTATACAATTTCTATGGTCAATCCAAAACTGGAAGGACCTACCCAAGAAACATATCCAATTCATAGATATTAGTGAGGAGTCTATATTGATAGATGAGTTCGGAGTGAAAAGCATATGGTGAGGATGTGACAGGACTCAAAAGAATTATTGCTCCTTACCAAACCAAGTCAGTTATCCAGGTTACCACATAATCTATTCATTCTCGTTCTTTGGACATGGATATTGAAACAGACATGGATCCAGTGTCGATAACTCGTGTCACCTCACCTAGCCAATCAAGAATCTCACAAAAGATACTTGTTTCATATATTCATGGAGATTTATCACATAATCTATCTATTCCTCACTGTAGAATGTCATTTAACTCACATATTATCTTTCTTGTGTGCTGATCTGATGTGTTGAGTTTCTACAGTTGAAAGCTACTCAATAGTGCATTAAGTCGAGACTATTGTACACTGTGGGGCTGTTTACCAAATTCTCTGTTAAGTCCTGAACGGATAAATTTGCCTGTCTGGATAAATTTTCTGTCTGGATAAAAATGTGGTGTTTACTTTTTTTCTTTTTCTGAATCAACAATCTGAATGACAAAAATGACCGATCTACCCCTCAACATGAATTAAGCCATGTTTAATAGATTGTTGTTTATTTTTCAAGCCAAATGATATTTCTTGTTGGGTCATCTAAGATTTAAAGATGACCTCTCCTTCAGCTTGTAATTGTTCATCTGAAAAATGTGTGTACATTTTTATACTTAGAAAGTTTCATGGTTCTTTGTAATAGCTTAGTTATGTTTTAAAACATCGGTGAATCGAAGACCAACCGAATTCAGCATGAAGCAAGTCTACTGATGCGGATCAAGATAAACTTCAAAGAAGACTAAGCTATCTCTGCCGAAGAATAGCAACATCTTCGGCAGACACCTCTCTACCGATACTCTCTTCTTTCGGCAGAAGGGATCCCTATGCCGATCCTTCAGCATTGCTCTGCCAATCCTTTGGCAGAAAACCATATTGCCGATATTCTTTTTTTCGGCAATACATTGTCAGATCCTCACGATTTGTCATACTTTCTCATTCCCAATGATCTTCTGTCAAATGGAATGGAAACTTCTATTGCATAAAGGATATTTACTTGAGTTCTGATTTGATTGAGACTTTCTTTTTTAAAGATCTCAAAAAGATTTATACTAGGTATATTATATTAGGATATTGTCCTTGCATAGTACAGAGGTTACCTTCTGTATTGTGATAAGTCACTTCAAGTATCTAATATTTTATAGAAGATATCAAAGGATCCACTCAACATATGACATGTGTTATTTGCATTCAATGCATTAGATAGTATATAAAGGGGTGATGGTTCCTCCATGCAACACACACTTTCAGCTCAAGAATTCTCAGTGCATTTTCAGCAAGTTGATAGTTTGTATTCTTCATATAGCATTTGTCTTTGTGTTATAAAGGTCTTCTTAGTGTTTGATTGTTAGAATAGTTTTAACTGTTCTTTTCCGCAACAATCTTTGTTTTTCTAAGTGTAATTCTTGATACTCTATATCAATAAAGAATTAAATTTAAGTAAAATTTTGTGTTTTGTATTCAACCCCCCTTGTTTACATACTTTGTGACTAACAAGTGGTATCAGAGCGGTTGGTTTAATATAATAAACCAGATCTGCTATGGCATCATCGTCCAACACTAAAGTTGATTCTCTTTCTTCTCAAAACTCCTTTTATCTTGACAATGGTTCGATTGCCAAGCCACCTAGGTCAACCCAAGCAACTTTTCTTTATGGAAAAGTCGAATGATATTGTTCCTTGAAGGTGTTGACAATTGTTACCTAACCGTTCTTCGTGAAGGGCCTATTGTTCCAAAAGTCTGGGATAAATTTATCAAAACGTTTAAAGACAAAGAAAAAGAAAAGAACAAGGACACCTTGTTTCAAGTTTCCGATGAATCTTCTGATGAGGAAAGGTCTTCTGATACTTGGCAATATATCACCAAAAAGCCCAAAGAGTACACTGATGAAGAAAAGCGCCTTATAGGTCTTGATTCCAAAGTCCGAGCAATCATTGCTCTAGCTCTTCCAAATGAAGTGTATCATTCCTTGGTAAATCTTTTTACTGCCAAGGAAATGTGGTCTACACTATGTGTTCTGTATGAAGGTACAAATGAGATCAAGAAAAGCAGAAAAATCTCTCTTGTACGAAAGTACGAGCTCTTTTCTCATGAAAAGGGAGAATCTCCTTCTGATTATTACAACCGTTTCAACAGTCTTCTAAACGATCTCAAACTTATGGGAAAACTTTATGATAATAAGGAAGTCCTATGCAAGTTTATGGATGGACTTCCAGACTCCTGGGAGAATATCTGTACTTGTATAAAGACAACCAAGGATTTAGAATGTCTTCCACTGTAGATCCCAGTACAGTGCAATCAACAGCAATTAATCAACAATGAATAACAATTGTATAGCCACAATGTCGGTCCACACAATGTTTATATCAAGTTCTTAGATTAACAACACAATATCGATTACCAACCTGTATTGATTATAACAACGGTTACAAGGTTGATCAAATTTAAGCTTGGATTGTGTTCTCTATTTTCTCTCTGATTTACACCTTTAAGTGTGTGTTTTTGTGTGTCTGATAATATCTGATCTGATTGAGAGTTGTTGAGATACACCTAATATCTAATCTACCTAACATACATA
This sequence comes from Arctium minus, assembly GCA_954870635.1. NCBI lineage: Eukaryota > Viridiplantae > Streptophyta > Magnoliopsida > Asterales > Asteraceae > Arctium > Arctium minus. Next base: position 75,373,724 of record OX941080.1, on the reverse strand, counting down.
ATATCTAGTTTAGATATTATGTAAAATAAACATAATATCTATTTTAGATATTATGTAAACTAACTAAACTAAATAACTAACTTTATCTAACTAAGTTACTAGATCTAATAACTATTAGAAATAGATATTTAAACTAAGTTAACTAATATAATAGACAAACAATTACATTGACATTTATTACAAACAACATAGACTTTAATATCGAGAGTCGACGTTCCGGCTTTAGCTTCAGATTGCGATCTTCAGATTGGATGATCTTGAATCCAATGAGACTGTGTCTTAACAATCTCCCCCTTTGGATCAATATCATTATGAAAATGATTTTTAGCAATTCAGTCTTCTTGTTCAGCTCAGAAGATGCAATCTCTTTCTCTAGCTCTGAAATCAGCATGTCTTTAGAATACTTGCTTTTGAGGATTTCAATCTTGGACGTGATTCTTGAAACATGTGATCTTTGCCATTTCTTGTGTAGTCATTCTCCCCCTTTTTGATGTTAAGTGCAACGACTTCATCAAAACTATTTGTAAGAAATGTCTATCTTTCGGTTAGATCCCCTGATCCGTCAATTCATAAGATATTCATCCATATCTTTGCAAATCTAGACAAAATAGTCGTGTAACACCTGAATCAACTAATGAATCAGTTAACATGCCTGTCAATAATACTAAGTCGCTGTCTGACGAATATACATTGGAAAGGAGTTGTTTGATGTTGACTCCCCCAGGGCTTCCATTTAATCATCGAAACACCACAAAGGTAATTTCTATAAACGTTATGACAAAGAAACTAATTCCTTGTGTGTTCGTGCTTGTGATAGATAGAATTAAGCACTTGATGATTGCTTATTTGGCTCAAATTTTGTGTAAACCACTGAGACAACAGTAAGTTAAACACAGACTCAATGTGCATGATTGAAGTGCGAAGGTGGGGCAGACTTCCTTATTTTCAATATCCAGATTTTCCAAATGAAAATCAGATAGCAAATGTGTTGTATCCCCTTTGAAAATGTGAAACACTTTCTTGTTGAGAAGAAAATGAGTAGATTGTGAGGTTTGATCAAGAGTTGGCATGGGCTAGTTTCCTTTTTCAATAATGTTCACCAAAGAATTGTGAAACATTAGTAATGTGGTTGCCCGGCTCAGAAAAAGTTGGTGCAGAGTTGTGATATTCTTTTAACTCTGTTCTCAAACGCTCTTTCTTTTAAACATTTAGCACACTCTAATCAAACTTTCTTTCTTTGTTTGACACACTCATTTCTTTTTGCTTCTCACACTCAATCACTATGGATTAACTTCGTGGGTAGAAATCACTGGTTAAGGTGATTTCATAGAAATTGTGTTAATTTCTAGGTTAATGAGAATCTTGTTTTCCTATGATGCACGTGATGCTCAGATTGGTTTAACTAATTCAGTTAAAACACAATTTAGATTATGAAAACATTTAAAATACACTCCCAAAATATAAAATCTGTTGAAAAATCGGGAAGTGGTTTGAACATTAAAAACAATGTACGATCTTTCAACTCATGAAGCTAAGCTTTAAGTCATAAACATATGAACTTGTAAGCTTCTCTCAAAAATTCTGCAAAAGTCTTAAGTCAAAGTAAAATTTATTCACTTAAATTGAAAAGACAAAAAGTAGTAAAACTTTTTAAAGTACGAGTTCTGATCAGAAATAATCAGAAGTCATATCCAAACTCCTTTGACTTGAAGATCTCCCCCTAAAATCTTGCATTACAAAAATTTGACATAAAAGGTAAATGCAGAAATCTTATGAGCTCCCCCTTAAAATAAGATTGACCACATGTCAATTTCTTATCATACTCCCCCTTGGATCATGAACAGTATATAGAAGTGTAGATATCTGTTTCGGCCGTGGAAGTTGAAACACAAAGTTGCTTCTTCGATGCCCAACTGACTAGCTTGTCACCGAGGAACTGTACATGTCCCGACATGCTCTTCCTGTCTAACATACAACCTGCATGATCTGCATCTGTGTAGGCTGTTAGTTCAAAACTAGTATCTTTAGGATACCACAGACCAAGATCTGCAGTGCCCTTTAGATACCTAAATATGCGCTTCACAACAGACATATGGATTTCTTTAGCATTGGCCTGATACTTGCACATATGTTGAGAACATTATATCTGGCCTACTGGAAGTAAGATACATTAAAGAACCTATCATCCCTCGATAAGTCCTAACATCAACAGCCTTTCCCGAAGGATCGGTGCCAATCTTAGTACCTGGTGCCATTGGGGTACCAATCGGTTTTGAATTTTCCATTTTGAACTTCCGAAGAATATCCCTAATGTATTTTGTTTGATTGATAAAAATACCCGATGAAAATTGTTTTACTTGTAAAACGAGAAAGAAATTCATCTCTCCCATCAAGTTCATCTGAAATCTAGACACCATAAGGTTTGCAAAATTCTTACAGTACTTCGGATTTTTAGAGCCAAAGATAATATCATCTACATAGATTTGAATTAAAATGATATCGGCTTTTTCCTTTTTGATAAACAAAGTGGTATCCACCGTTCCTTTTGAAAGCCCAGACTTGACTAGAAAAGTGGAAAGGACATCATACCAGGCTCGAGGTGCTTGTTTCAGATCGTAGAGTGCTTTGTCAAGAATGTAAACGTGATTCGACTTCTCTTGATTGACAAAACCTTCTGGCTGAGAGACGTAGTCTTCCTCCTTCAGAATTCCATTCAGGAATGTTGTATTCACGTCCATTTGAAAGACCGTGAAGTTCTTGTGGGCTGCGTAGGCTAGAAAGATTCTGATTGCCTCTAATCGTGCCACAGGAGCATATGTCTCTTCGTAGTCGATTCCTTTCTCTTGTCTGTATCCTTTGGCTACTAGTCTTGCCTTGTTTCGGATAACGGTACCATCTTCGTCTTTCTTTATCTTGAAAATCCAATTTGTACTAATAATGGTTTTACCTTTAGGCTTTGGTACGAGTCTCCAGACTTGAAGTGCATCGAACTGATTCACCTCTTCTTGCATTGAGATCACCCATTCTGGATCAGCAAGTGCCTCTGATACACGTGTTGGCTCGAACTTGCTCAGAAAGGAGTCATGCATGCACATGTTCATTGATGCTGACCTAGTTTGCACCGATTTTGATGGATCGCCAATAATCTGGCTTAGCGGGTGCTCTTTGGTCCATTCATTTTCATGAGGCAGTGGATTAGATGAATGTATGTCAGTTGTATCATCTACAAATCCACTTGACCTTCTTCTGTTTGTTCAGGAGGAATTATGATTTCAGTTGAAGGGGCAGGTTCAGAAGGCTCAGCAGGTACAACTTGATCTGGCTGTAGATTGATCTGAATAGTATCTCCTACTGTTTCAGCTACTTCTGTCTCTTTATCATTTGTCACTTCTTCAACTGTTGGAGTCAGCATTTGAATTGGAATCTCTTGTTGAATCGGGGCGTTGGATTCAATAGGAACATCTGAACTGGTTGGATGAGTAGTCGTTAAGTCTTCCATCCTGTCAACCACAACAGATTTCTTTACATTAGATCCAAGAAATTCATCATAAAACAATTCAAATAATAAGTCTAAATCAGATAAATGGTTAGTAGAAGTTGATGCTTCATCTGATTTATTCTGTTGAGACACAGGTTCTGGACTGAGTTGCCCAAAAGCTAGTATTCCTGTTATTACGGGTTCTGAACGTTGTTGTTCGGAAGCCATTTCTTCATCAAACGAGACGTTGATGCTTTCAATCACCGTTTTTGACTTCTTTAGATAAACACGGAATGCAGTTGATGTCGAGGAATAGCCAATGAAGATTCCTTCATCTGCCTTAGAACTGAACTTATTTAGACTCTCCCTATCGTTTAGAACGAAACACTTACACCCAAATATATGGAAATATTTGATTGTCGGTGTTCGGTTATCGATTAACGCATAAGGAGTCTTCTTGAATCTTCGATGTACCATGGAGCGATTCTGTGTGTAGCACGCGGTCGATACAGCTTCTGCCCACAAAAATAGAGGTAAGTCTGATTGACTTAGCATAGTACGAGCAGCCTCGACTAGCGTTCGATTTCTTCTTTCGACCACTCCATTTTGTTGAGGCGTACGAGCAGCAGTGTATTGATGTGAAATCCCGACAGATTCGAGATATTCTTCAAGTTTATTGTTCTTGAACTCTGTGCCGTTGTCTGTTCGTAGAAACTTGACCGGTTTCTGCAGATTCACCTGGGTCGTCTTTAAGAATGTGATGAGAACATCTGGTGTCTCATCTTTTGAACGTAGAAACTTGACCCATGTGTATCGCGAGTAATCGTCCACGATCACGAGTATGTACTTCTTTCCGCCTAGACTCTGAGTTCGCATCGGACCGCATAAGTCCATATGCAATAACTCTAACTGAGCGCTTGTACTTGGTTCAGGTTTTGGTTTATGTGGAGCCCTCTTCATCTTTCCCTTTTCACATGCTGCACAAAGATGTTCTCTTTCATATTTGAGCTCTGGAAGTCCTTTGACGAGCTTTCCACTAACCAGATTGTTGATGTACCTGAAGTTGAGGTGAGAGAGCCTTCGATGCCATAACCAACTTTGTTGCATCGAGGCTTTCGTTAGTAGACAAACTTGCTTGTCAGTCTGGACATTTGTTAAATTAATTGTGTAGAGGTCTGATTCACGAGTACCGACCAAGAGTTCTTCGCCTTCTTCATTGCGAACTGAACATCTCTTGGCTTTGAAGTTGACCTCTAAGTCTTTGTCACAGAACTGGCCTATGCTGAACAAGTTGTGTCGTAAGCCTTCTACATAGCTTACCTTCTTGATCGTGACATTGTCATGTTTTACATCACCATATCCCATGATTAGAGAAACTGGTCGTTGTCGAATCTTACTGTTCCGCAATATTTGTCTTTAAAATTGGACAATATCTCTTTTTGCCCTGTCATGTGCTTGGAACATCCGCTGTCCAAGAACCATGTATGACTAGTCTGCATAAGAGAAATTACAAATTTAGATATTCATAAGACAACATTGGAATATTCACTTTGATTATCGAAGTGCGGGTCTTGAATTGATTTGTTCAAAAGCCGATTTTGACTTTGATGTTCGGGTTTTGAACTGCATTATCCAAAAACCTATTTTGACATTGAAGAATGAGTCCTGATCTGTACATAATCAGAAGTCGAAGTCTCTTTAAGCTTTGTGTGCCTGCAACACAGATTTAGCCTTAGGTACCCACTGGAATTTGGGTCCTGCTGTGTTAGCACAAGATTTTGGTACCCATTTCAAATTGGGTCCTCTTTTCTTTTGAAATGCATTGGAAGAATTAGTATGAGATGAATGCACATGAAAATTTCCAAACCAATCTCCAGAATCTTGACAAGAGATAGAAACATGTTTATCATAAATAGAAGACTTTCTAGCAGATAAAGATAACTGAAATAATTGCTTAATTGTATATTGTTTACGAGAAACAACAAGTTTTGAGTTCAAAAGAGCAACATCAACAATTAAGAAATCCTTACTAGGTGAAGTCTTACTACAATTAACACTACTAAACGATTTAACAGTCTTGTCAAGCTTCCGTTTGGGTTGCCATTGAGAATTTACTTCTGGCCTTTGCTTGCTCATATCTGAAACATGTGAAACTGGTGAGTTAGACCTTTGAGCAACAAGCGATTGCTTCTTCTTAGAATTACCAGTAGTGTTCGATTTCTGTGAATGCTGAGATATATTCTTACCTTTAGCATTTTTATCTTTCACAGAGACTGAGTTATCAACTTTCGTTGATTTTGCACTGTTAACAGGCATACTGATTTTTCTCAAATATTTCTTAACAAAAGATTAATGGTTAGGAAGTTTTGCATTAAAATCAAATTGTTCAGAACAATCATCTAAACCACCGTTAGAGTTCAGAAAATCAAGCTCTTTATTTGCTAGACCAGACATGTCCTCAGAGTTTGAAGCTTTAGAAATAATAGAATTTGAAAACACAGTTCAAAAAACTTTTTGCTCAATATTCATCAAAAGTCTTTCATCTGATAAAGAATTCTCGAGTTCAGAAATTTTACTTTCTAAAACGAGAGGAGGGACATATAGTTTACCTAGAATAGGCTTCGCCTCCGTTTCCTTTCTAGTATAACTTTGAAAGAAATCACTTGAAAGAGTTTTATTCTTTTGATATATTGGATTTTCATCATAACTATTATTCAATTTCGCATAATAAAATGGAAGATGAACTTTAGATGATTTCAAACGTTTTTCAGTTTCGTTGGCTTCATCCTTTTCAGATAGTTTAGTCTAGAAAGTTTTAAACTCAGGAATTCTGCGAGCTAATTGCATAGAAAGATGATCATAAAGTCCTGGCACTTCAGACATCCCTTTTTGTAGACAGTGAGGATTCTTATAACCGATTCCCCATCTCTCTATTTCCTCTTTGGGTTTATTCAGATGAATAGTCTGTTCAGTTTGACCCATTTTATATAACTTTTCTTCCAAACCTTTTAATTTTCCAAGTAAAGAAAAGTTTTCTTTGATACATGAAGAATGCAATTCTTTAAGCTCATATTTATCAATCTCACTTTTTAGTAGTTTAGACTTGAGATCAGAATTCTCTTTAAGAATTATTGTCTTTTCCTTTGCGTTGGTGTCATTATCTTTATGTAAAACCTCAACCAATACTTTCTTCTCAGCAATTTCATTGCTAAGTTTCTGTATCAGTTGGTTTTTGTCAGTATTAACACCATTTTCTCGCTCAAGATTAGATTCTAACTCTTTTTGTTTTAAACTCATGGCATGCATTTTATTCATGAAATCTGAATCTGATAAATTACATACCTCCTCGTCTTCATTATCTGAATCAACGTCATCATCTGATTCTATCTTTCCCATCTAGCACATGTTGACTGCTTCATCTCTCTCTTCATCCTCTTCTTCATCATCTGAATGATCAAACCAGTATTCATCTTCAGCCATCAGTGCCTTACCAGCCTCCTGTTGCTTTGCAAGAAGCATCTTGTTCTTGTAATAATCAGAGTTTCTGACTTTTGGCCTTCGGCAGTCCTTGGCAAAGTGACCTGTTTTGCCACAGTTGTAGCACGTTGGTGGTTCTGGCTGACTGGATCCTTCAACTTTGAACTTTCTTTCTTCTGGTTTCCTCTCCTCTAATCTCTTTCCTTCAGACTGAAATCTTCTCTCTTCAGGTTTCCTCTCCTCTGTTCTTTTCCCTTCAAATCTCTTTCCTTCATATCTACTTCCTTCAAACCTTTGCTTGTGGATGTAGTTGTTTGGACCAGAAGAATATCTCTGACTGTTTGAACTTGGCTTCGTGTAGAACTTTTTCTGAAAAGCATTTGACAGCAGAATCATTGCTTTCTTCAGTTGTTCATTTTCATCCATGTCAGAGTTTGCATAACCTTCATCTTCTTCTGATTCGTACACAATTGTCTTGTTCTTCTTCTTCCTGACAACAAGAGCAATTGTGTCTTCAACTGTCTTTCCTTTCTTCCTCTTTTCATCTAGAATTTCATCCACCTCTTCTTCATTTTGTCTGAGGGTTTCATACACCTCATGAAGTGGAATCTCATTCAAATCTTTGATCTGCTTCATTTGCCTAGCAAATCTTTTCCATTCCGGTTGAAGAATACTCAGGAATTTGACGTTCAGCTCAATTTGAGATTTGTGGACTTTGTTCTTGCTAAGTTTGTTCAGCAAAGTCACAAACCTGTCATAGGTTTCTTCTAAATTCTCTCCCACTCTGCCTCTAAATTCTTCGTAATTATTTAGGCAGTTTGAGATTTTCAGCTGATTCCCAACCTTTGAACCCAGCATCATCTTTTCAAGTTGATCCCACATTTCTTTGCCGGAGGCCTTGTAGCTGTCAATCTTTACATATATTTCATTTGGAATTCTTTGTAAAATGTATGACTTAGCTAATCTGTCGCCTTTGGCTCTTCTGAGGTTATCATCTCCTAGCTCATGAAACTTAAGTTCAACTTGAGTCGGCACAGTTCCAACTAAACGAGTCGTCATGACTGGTTTCATAACCCCTTCTTCTATAGATTTCCTGATGAAATCACCTTGCTCATGTCTGTCAACAAAGTTCAGAAACCGATCCTTCCACTGTTCATATTCTCCTATAAAGAGAACTGGTGGCTTGGTGTCAGTTCCGATTGCAAGGGCTTCTCTGGATGTCATCCCGTATTGATTAAGAGAAAAATTGACAGATATGATCGTTAATCCAAATAAAATTTTGATCACACAAGAAATCCTTTCGAGAAGAGAGTGATCACTTGAACTGAGGTTTGCGTATTGAGAGGGTTGCGTAAACTGAGTTTTGCGTTTCAGGTTGGATGCGCAAAGTGAGCTTTGCGTATCCTTCTTGATGCGAGAAGTGAAGTCGAGGTTTGCGTATGCTTTAGGATCCGAGAAGTATGCTTTGCGTATGCTTGAGATGCGCAAAGTAGGATTTGCGTATCAGGCGTGATGCGCAAAGTAAAGTTTGCTTATCACGTTAGATGCGCAAAGTAAGCTTTGCGTATGTTCGTCTTCTGTTTTGCGCAAGTTCGACTGGTCTTCGAAAAATCCGACTAAAAACCTGTATCTTTGATGATTAGTAGTACAAAACCCTTCCAATATGTCTAAAAACACTTCTTAAACTTATTGCAATCACTCAATCTCGATAAAACACACTTTTTGATGATTAATTTGATAGCACAGTAACTTTTTCACTCGACTGTTTTCTCACTAAAATCACAAAATGGAACTCGATTAAAGCTCTATACTGAAATTAATCACATACAACTCGATCTAGCATGCTAATCGATCACAACCTGATCAATTTTAACACCTATTAGACCTTAAGTCTCAAAAATCGATTTTCAAAACAGAACACAAAGACGTTTTTCTTAAAACTTGATTTTTGATCTTAAATCAGGCTCTGATACCAATTGTCGGTCCACACAATGTTTATATCAAGTTCTTAGATTAACAACATAATATCGATTACCAACCTGTATTGATTATAACAATGGTTACAAGGTTGATCAGATTTAAGCTTGGATTGTGTTCTCTGTTTTCTCTCTGATTTACACCTTTAAGTGTGTGTTTTTGTGTGTCTGATAATATCTGATCTGATTGAGAGTTGTTGAGATACACCTAATATCTAATCTACCTAACATACATAATATCTAGTTTAGATATTATGTAAAATAAACATAATATCTATTTTAGATATTATGTAAACTAACTAAACTAAATAACTAACTTTATCTAACTAAGTTACTAGATCTAATATCTATTAGAAATAGATATTTAAACTAAGTTAACTAATATAATAGACAAACAATTACATTGACATTTATTACAAACAACATAGACTTTAATATCGAGAGTCGACGTTCCGGCTTTAGCTTCAGATTGCGATCTTCAGATTGGATGATCTTGAATCCAATGAGACTGTGTCTTAACACACAACCTATAGTCATATGATTAATATTCAATCAAAGGTTTTAGGTTTACAGAGAGATAATCTGATCAGAGAAATTAAACCTATAGACTAGAGAATTATGAACTGAGACTAAAAACTGATAATGATTCTAAAACAACCTTTATATACTTAGGCTTACAATCATATTGGGCTTATGGGCTTGGGCCCATCTAACAAATAACTTTCAATTAATTACATTTTAAACCCTTTATAAATGCTTTAATCAACTTTCAACGCACATGACTTTCAATACTAACTATCTCCCCCTAAAGTTGAATAAGGCATTTATCTTCTTGAAATCTTCATGCCTTGATCTTCTTTCCCTCTTGAATCTTTGAAAAACTTTGGTGTTGCATGTCTTCATGTCTTTCTAAGCTCCCCCTTGAATACAACTCTTGGTCTTCATAATTTCAACTTTGTAACCAGATTCAATGTACAATGGCCTCGACTGAACGCACTGTTAGGTCTGATTTTATAGTAATCATTGTATTTATAGGGCATGGTCAAATACTGTGTTTAGAGTCATATTGTGTTGTATCTGACCAAGGGTATTTAAGTCCCTTTGATCTTTGTGTCTTGTAATAATTACACGCACATTAATCTGATTTCATACTTTGCGTTTCAATAGCTTTCTCTCTCTACTTTCTCTCTCTAAAGATTTAGAGATATTGGACTCTCAATTGGTATCAGAGGAATCTGAATCTTGAGAGGATTGAGAGATTGTTTTTCTATATCTGAATTTGTGATTGAAATCGAAAATTTGATCGATTTTCTTGATTTTTTTCAAGAAAATCTCGTTTTCTTGATTTCTCACAAAATTTGGATCTGTTTGTGATTGAATTTGTGCGAATTTGATTTCTTTAATTGCGTTTGTGATAATCGATTGTATTTGATTCACAAAGTTTTCCTTAAAAAACTTGATTTGATTCTCAATTTGGTGATTTTGTGTTTTTCTGGAAACGCCGTTCTCGTTCTGTTCTCAATTTACAAAATTTATATACAATATGGTCATCTTTCATAATGATGTCTTTATGTTTGAGTATCTGTGTTATTTGTATATGGTCTGTGCAATTTTCAAGGGGGAGAGCTAATCTGAAAAAGTTACCTGAACTTTTCTGTGGTTGAGGGGGAGTAAGGAAGAACATTATATGTGCTGATCAGAAGTTAAACATGTATGTTTCTCAGATTTTGTCCATTTGTGTAGGGGGAGCAAAAGAATTTCAGGTATATTTTTACAATTTTTTTTTATTTTTTTTAAATTTTTTTATGTTTTATTTTTTTTTAGATTTAGTTTTTATTTTAGTTTTCTAGGTTTAAATAGTGTTTTTTCTTTTCATTTTCATTTTCCCGCCTATCTGTTCACTGCTATCTGACTTTTCGGCTCCTATTCTTTCTGTCGCTCTCTGTGTTCTCGGTTCTAATCTGATTTCTTTCAGATTTTGTTACACGAATTCAAGGTATGTTTCGATTTTATTCACTTCGTTTGTTGATGTTGAGTTACATTTGTTTGTGCTTATTAATCGATTAGATTTTTTCAAGTATCCGATTTTTGTATTGCTCGTTCCATTCAAAATACTTAGATTGTGATTTCGTGCATTGTTTCTTAAATCAAGTATTGGGTTTTGTTTAGATCTGCTAATCGATCTTCAGGTATGTTTTCTTTTTCTTTAATTTCATGTTTTCTAGCTTTAATTTGAATTTTTGTGGTTTTCGGTCTGTTTCGCGTATCTAGGTTTCTGAACAAGGTTGAGAGACCCGCAAAGTGAACCTTGCGTGTCTAGCTAGAAACGCAAAGTCTACTTTGCGCGTCTAACTAGAAACGCAAAGTCTACTTTGCGTGTCTAGCTAGAAACGCAAAGTGAACTTTGCGTGTCTAACTAGAAACGCAAAGTGAACTTTGCGCATCTAACTAGAAACGCAAAGTCTACTTTGCGCTTCTATCTTGTTATGTATATCTTTTGTTCTTTCCAAGTGTAGTTTACGTATCAACTAGGACACGCAAATTATACTTTGCATCTCCTCTTTGACACGCAAACTCACTTTGTGTGTGTGTTTCTTGTTTTTGTTTTTTAATATCAAGTATGATAGACCCGCAAAGTCTACTTTGCGTGTCTAGCTAGAAACGCAAAGTTCACTTTGCGCGTCTAACTAGAATCGCAAAGTGAACTTTGCGTGTCTAACTAGAAACGCAAAGTGAACTTTGCGCGTCTAGTTAGAAACGCAAAGTGAACTTTGCGCCTCTAACTAGAAACGCAAAGTCTATTTTGCGCTTCTAACTTGATACGCAAACCTTCCTTTGAGTTTTTGTTTGTCTTGTTTTGTATTTCTAAGTATTGTTTTCGGACCTTGTTAGACACGCAAATTTAACTTTGCGTCTCATGTCAGAAACGTAACTTGGCACGCAAACCATACTTAGAATATTTTTTTATTTTTATTTTTATTTTTGTCTAATTCTTTTTCATTTTTGTTTTTCAGGTCTACTATGTCTTCTAAAACCAATACTGATCAAATGATTCAAGACGAGAATGCCATTCTCGATGATCCGTCTGATCGAGCCTCTCATGATACTCCCATGCCGTCACATCCATCTGTTGGGGCCGATCATTCTGCTTCTCGACCTACACCAAATGATGTGTTCCCAACCATCATGTATATGCCATACAAGCCGAAAAACTATCACGTGGACTTTGACCGAATCAAGATACATCTAGTGATACAAGCAATTCTCAAAGGTCATCCACTTGTCCCTGCTCTTTCTTATTGCACAGATGTTCCTGAAGTATATCTACAGCAGGCTTCGCATACTATAACAAAGAATGAAATGGCTCTTCCGTACCGCTTTGAGCTTCAAGTAGACCAGTTTGAATCTTTCCTTTCCTACAAGCGACTGAGATTGATAATGAAGCTTCCTGAGCCGAACTCTAGACCAGGTCGTACTACCTATGACAGCTTTCCATCTGAAAGGGAAGTCTATGAAGGGATACGGAATCTTGGATATGTTGGTACTTTGAACAAACCTACAGACTTTGACAAGTCTAATCTACCTCCAGTATGGTATGCACTGTTCTCAGTTCTCATCAGGTGCCTGACGTCAAAGCATTCTGGCACAGACAGTGCAAGTTTACTGTACCTCTGATTGTTCCATGCAGTCGTCTATGACTTGCATGTCGACTACACGTTTTTTTTTGGACCGAACTCTCAGAGGTGGTACATGACAAGTTCACCAACAAGAAACGGAAGTTCATTCCGTTTGTCAGATTTCTGAAGCTCATTGTTCGAAGCATGCTCCGTAGCAATCCAGATATTCCTCGCAGGTTATCTTGGCCTCAGGTTCCAGACTCGGAAATGACTTATATTGAGAAGCAGAAGAAGACTTTCAACTATTCTATGACTATTCCATATGCTCTTATTGCCAACTATGTTGATGTTGCAGATGAGGATGTCATAGAATATTGTATGGAGAATGAGTTCATGGAAGTTGTACAAGATGAGCCTTCTCCTGACAATCAAGCTGTTGAAAATGATGTTGAAGTTGAAGCAGCTATTTATGAACAAGAGCCTAAAGCTGAAAAAGAGGCTGAAGATGAGCAAGAAGTTGCAATATTTGTTGAAAAAGACATAGTTCAAGAGGATGTAGCTTCTCAACAAATTGAGAATGTTATAACTGCAATTGTTACTGAGTCTTCTTTTCCTGTTCCTTCTGATGATTCTAATGATGATGATGATGATGATGATGTTGCTGTTATTGCTAGTGATAATGATGAGGATGAAAGTGATTCTGATGATGATGATGATAGTGATAAACCAAATCTCAAGGTTTATGAAAGGAAGGTTAGAACACCGGAAGTGGTTGTCTCAAAAGAAGTTCTCTCTGAAGATGAATCTGTTCCTGTTAATCCTTCAGTTGCACATCTTCAAGTAGATGAATTGGATACAACTTTTCATCAAGCTTCAGCTCCGGTACAAAGTCAAGCTCCAGCATCTTCGCTTGCAGCAATTCAGTCTTCTGATCAAATTCTAGCTGTAGCACTTTCTTCTGATCAAGCTCGGGTATCTTCTGACAAATTCTCTACGTTGAATGATTTTATTTGTTAGTTATCTGAAAGAATGGATGCAGAAAAGGAAGCTCAAATTCTGAAGTTGAAGACTTTCTTCAAAGGAAAGATGCCTGAGATTGATACTTCAGTGATTCCTCCAGAGATTCCATTCAGACGTCCAACTGGAGTAGTTCTTCGTGAACCTTCTTCTGCTATGCCTACATCTACTTCTCCGGTTGTTTCTCTTCCGTTTCCTTCAATGGTTTTTTTATCTGCGGGAATTTCTACATCTACTCCTTCAAGGTCTTCTCTACATGATCTTCCTATTTCAGAGATGACAGATTTGCTCTATGCTCGACTTCTCTCTATGTCGCCGCCTGAACATCAAGATCAAGATCTTATCTCTCTTTTACGAAACTTCCAACCTACACCGCCTCCAGTTTCTTCGTCTGAATCTGACAGGATCACTGCTTTATCTGATGAGTTTCATGCATTCAGATCAGAAGTTCGATCAAGTTTTGCTGATCTCAAATCGTTTATGTCTCAAGCCTTCTCTGATTTATCTTCAAGGCTTGATTCTCATGACCAAAGCTGCAGAACTGAGGCCGGCCCATCTCTTAAGCACCGACATGACCAAGATGATCCTGATCATCAAGGCCATGAGGGGGAGATGGCAAAGAGGCTAAGAGTTGAAGGATCTTCTGAAGCTAGAGAAGATATTCAAGAAGAAGCGGCTGGTGATAGAGCAAAGAGTAGAGAATCTGTTGAAGACTGCAACATTCAGAATTTAGTGAATGTGATGATTGAGAATGTTGATCTGTCTTCTTTGCATAATGAACTGAACATTTCTGAGAGTACTATTAATGATAATATGCAAATTGTTGTTTACATGGATCCAGATGTTTCTGCAAGTATTCATGAAGTTGAAGAATCTGAAGCTGCAAATGACATGAGGTCATTCTTTGCTAACTTCATCGAGATTAATTCTGATGATGATGAAGATGTCAGGTTGGAAAAGATATGTCAAGTCAATGAAGAATACTATGATGACATCATTATCATATCAGATACAGAAGATGAGTCAGTGTTCATGGATGCGAAAGATGAAGAAGAAACTGATTTGTTATACAGTGATCTTCCTGCTCACGATGAGATTCCTGAATCAGCTAATGTCACATCTACTCCTGTTGCTAGTTCAGCTCCGACTACCACTATTCCTTCAAGATCATTTGAAGTTGGTCAGTCGTCAAGAGCAGAAGCTGATGTTCCATCTTCTGATCCTGCAATTCCACCATCCATTCTAGAAGAAGGACCAGCTTTATGTAGACGTCAAAGGCAAAGGAATTTGCATCGTAGATATTTGGCATCTAGGCAAAGATCAGCCTTTCTAGAAGACACTCAGAGAAACATCTTTGTCTCTAGAAGAAGGGCGATTAACATCTATGCAATCCTTGGAGTGGAGAAAGAGTCAGATGCCTATCAATATGAGTACTTGATGTTTATCAAGTGTCAGCACAAAAGGAATAATACCGTTTCTTCTCAACACTTGATTGTTCGAGTCATCAGTGTCACAATCAACATGTTTGTGAACATCTGGTATCCAGATTTTGAAGTTGAAAGAAGAGACTGCAAGCCGTATAAATTTTCAGAGGCAGACTTCACTTATCTTTCTATAGATGATATTGAATTCTTATTTGATCACTTCAGGAATCTGTATCATAGAACACAGGATATTTCTCAAGCTTTGTTCGTCATTAAAAGATTCATACGACGACAAATCAGATTCTTTCGAGTTTTTGATTTCCAGATGGCTGTAGAAAGCTTCCAACCGGTTGTTAATCTTCTCAGGCCCAACCGAAGCTTACCGAACTTAGAGTCTTATCCTTTTCTCTCTATTGTTGAAGATCCATATGGAGTGGTGTACAAGAATGGCTCTAATGAAAAATGCTTTCTCAGAATTGAAGAAATTGCTCACTACTCCGATGGAACCTTAAAAGTGATCAAGCTACAGTTAGAGCAACGTCTGAAGGAAGCCAAAAGAAGATTTATGGAATCAAGAGAAAATGCTTTCCTGGTTGATAATGATGAAATCCGTCTTATCCAGAAGACTTTAGATTCAATTCAAGAAAAATTGAATCTCTGCTCAACTCTAAGACGACTGGAAGTTTTCGTTGGTCTGAATCGATTTCGTCAAAGAGAAGAGCGTCAGTGATTCTTCAAAGTCGCCTGGTTGGTCTATGTTGTGTTTGAAAATTGTTTTTGAAGACCACAGCGCCAATGATTACTAAAGGGAGATTGTTAGGTCTGATTTTATAGTAATCATTGTATTTATAGGGTTTGGTCAAATACTGTGTTTAGAGTCATACTGTGTTGTATCTGACCATGGGTATTTAAGTCCCTTTGGTCTTTGTCTCTTGTAAGAATTACACGCACATTAATCTGATTTCATACTTTGTGTTTCAATAGCTTTCTCTCTCTACTTTCTCTCTCTAAAGATTTAGAGATCTTGGACTCTCACGCACTATCAAACAATTTTCAGCTGTAGAAACTCAACACATCGGATCAGCACACAAGAAAGATAATGTGCGAGTTACGTGACTTTCCACGGTGCATCTTCAGTTTAAAACAAAGAATCTGTCTTTGAATCACGATTTGAATAGACTTTCAGCTTCAAGAACTTGTTTCAATCAGCTCGTAGGAGGGACAAACTTATAGCAAACACCACATGATACGGGATAGAAGAAATACAATCTTTGAAATCTTCATCTTTGAATATTGAAACAGCATTGAACTCGTATCTTCATCACTTTGATCTCTAGACTGTCTTCAGAAAATCAAACTTTCACGAATCATCTTCATTCAAAAATTGAATCATTATGGAATTATTTCTTTTCACCAAAACTTGATGAAAACTTCTTCAAATCTCCCCCTTTTTGATGATTGTGAACATCATGATCATCAAAACTTCTTCAATTTCAGCACTTTCTTTGATTTCCCCCTTTGTAAAGACGAACAATCTTCCCGTCATAATAATTTGACATTCTCCGCCCGTTGTTCTGATTATCCATCAATTCATGAAATGTATATATCCGAATCTTTTCAAATTTAGACATAATGAACAATGTAACCCTGATTTAACAGATGAAGCAGTTAGTATGCCTGTAAGTAGCACGGAGCCACTTTGTACAACGGATGTACTTTGGAAAGGAGCTTTTGTGATGTTCACTCCCCCAGGGCTTCCATTCAATCATCGAAAAACCGCAAAGGAATTTTCTATGAATGTTATGACAAGAAAACTCATTCCTTGTGTGTACGTGTAAGTGTTGAATGATTGAAGCTACTTAGCTTTATCAGGCTCAAATTGTGTAAACTATTGAGACAACAACAGAGATTACACGGACTCAATGTGCATGAAAGAGGTGCGAAGGTGGGGCAACTTTCCTTCTTTTTCAATATCTAAATCATCCGATTGAAGACTAGATAGCATATATGTTGCGTCCCCAAAGAAAATGAAACATTTCTTTGTTAAGAAAGAAACGAGTAGCTGGTGGGGTTAATGCAAGAGTTGGCATGGGCTAGGTGCCTTTTTAATGATGGTCACCAAAGAATGTGAACCGATCAGAAGATGTGGATGCCCGACTCAGAAAGTGGTTGGTGCAGAGTTTTCATATTCTTTTAACTCTATTCTCACACCCTCTTTCCTTTTAACATTATGCTCACTTTTAACCAAACTCTCATTTTCATTTTTCCGCTCAGCACAATGAGAAAAACTCAACCGGATGAGTTATCTCCCCCACTCTTTGATTTAAGACCCCTCACCCCTCAATTACTCAAGGATAACTTCTGGGGTAGGAAACACTGGTTTACGTGAATCCATGGAAGTTCTGTTAAAGTTCTCACACAAATCCAATGTAAGTCCTAAAAAAAACAGTTGCTCAACAGTTTAACTGAACAGTTAAGTACAAAACATTGTCAAAATGTATGCTCATGAGATTTGAGCAATTGAACTTTGAAGATTTATCAAAACAAAGATATTGAATGAATGAAATCAAGAGAATTGTTTTGAAAATCTGACAATGTATCAATCAGATCAAATAAAATGGATAGGGTATCAAAGAACTGGATATTTTGTTTATATGAACAAATATAAACAGTTTAACAATGAAAGCACAAGATTAGAAATGACGATTGATACTCAACAACATTGAATTGCAAACGGGAATATTACAATCGAAAAATTGTTTTCTTTATGAGACATGGTAATAACAAATTCAAATGAAGTACTGAACCTGTGTGTGTGAATACTTTACAGTATAAAGACAATATAATACGCAAGTATTGATATTTGGAAACACACTGTCAGTTAAACATTAAAGCTTGAGAGTCCAAGATCACTAATTCTTTAGAAAGAGAAAGTAGAGAGAGAGAGTAGAGAAGCGCAAAGTAAACTGATGTATGAAAATGTGAGTGCCAAGGTTCTTACAAAGACAAAGACCAAAGGGACTTAAATACCCTTGGTCAAATACAACACTGATAAGCATTCTAAACACTGTATAAGACCAATACCTATAAATACAATGATTACTATAAAATCAGACCTAACAATCTCCCCATTAGTAATCATTGGCGCTTTGGTCTTCAAAAATCATCTTCTATAACAGAACGGACCAACAAAGCGACTTTGAGAAGCTTTCTGACTTTTTAAGAAAAATTTCATCTCAGCATCTTTCAGATAAAGTTGACTTTACTGTTTTGAGCTCTAGACGATACACCTCTTTTGAATGATCTTGAATGAACTGTGATGTTCGGAGTAGGAACAACAAAATAAAAATTTGTAGCTGAGGGAATAAAATCTCTGAGCGAATCTTGATCAGCAGATAAACATTCGTGCTCTTTGTCTCTTTAAAATCTCCTTGACTTCTCTTATTTCTCCCCCTCATGACCTTGATGAACTGGTTCAACTAGGTCATGCCAATGTTGGAGACAAGACGGTATAAGATCTGCAAAATCAAAGAAACAGAGAAAACAGAGAGATTTGCGCTTCATGTTGGATGCGCAAACCTAGGTTTGCGTTTCATGAAGGGAGCGCAAAGCAAAGTTTGCGGTTCAAGAAGGAAACGCAAAGCAAGGTTTGCGTTTCACGAAGGATGCACAAATCTGACTTAGAAAAAAATTACCTTTTGAAACCCTTTGACTCCCCCTACACAAATGCACTAGATATGACAATTCAAATTAGCATTCATATAAAGAAAGTCAGATACTCCCCCTCAAAACCAGATATAATCTTTGAAAAAGAAAATTCTCTTCCAGCAATCTATTCAACGTGCTCACATGCGAATCTTCGATTAGCTTCAAGAAAATGCAATTCGAAAAATATTATAGAGAACTTTGCATGTACTAACACGAAGCCATCAAAAATTAAGACTTTCACAAATTTACAGGTTTATCACAACTCGAACATTTTACCAAGTATCATGAGATGTGTGCTCATTGGCATCTTTTAGCATTGTGCACATTGGCATCTTAACATGAGTGTGCTATTTGGCATCTTTTAAGCGCTTGCACTTTGGCATCTTTTGATCAAAAAGTTTATTAAGTAAAGAACATGTCGTAAACGTAACTTTCTATCTGACCCTATTGCAGGATTTGGGTCAGCCGCTCCCAGACCAGTTGGCCTTAGTGGACTAGGTGTCAAGCACCCCTTCGAACTTACTCTCCCAGATCAGAAAGGCTACATCGACATATCCTAAACCAATTCATACCATTAGAACATGACTTTCGATCTGATTCTATAGAAGGATTTCTGTTCGATCACTCCCAGACCAAATGACCTTAGGGGACCAGATGACAAGCATCCCGAGGAACTTACTTTCCCAAACCAGAAAGGTCACAGGTACAAACTTTTAAACTTAGAGATTTCTGTATTTTAAGAATTTAATAATCATCTCAATCACTCAGATCAACGTCTAAATGCTTAGACCATATTTTCATTCTGATCTATAATTCCGATCATTTAGGTAGTCTAAGCAAAGTAAACTATAAAAATTCCGAATCACATAACTTTAAAGCAGTAATAAAAGTTTCAATCATGTTGCTGACTTTTCGACTTTTGTAAGACTTGAAATTTGACCATATAAAAACTTTAATATAAACAAAAAAAATTGAAAATTTATCCTAGACACATATTTTATTCAAAGAAAAGAAAAAATGTAAAAACTTTACTTTATAGAATAAAATTTGTAAAAATTTAAACTTTTAATAGATATTTAGTTGGAACAAAATAAAATTCAACTATTTCATCTTTTACATTGAAGAAAATAAATTTGTGTCTCATATTAAAAGAAAATTTTGGGTAATACAAATTCATGAGATAGATAAACAAGCTCAGATTCTTGAAACATTGAGAAAAAACTGGAATAACATCATTATCAGAGATAAATGCAGCGAAATTAAAATTGATGTACTCACAGTATCTCATTAAGTCAGAAGCTTAATCATTGAAGAACGAGTTCTAAACTGTTGTGTTTAGAAGTCGAGTCTATAAAGTACGGGTCCTGAGCTGAAGTACTCAGAAGCCAACATTCTATTACTTCCCCTTAACATGTGATGCCTGCCACTTAGAATTAGATTTAGACTTGGGTACCCATTTGTATTTGGGCCCGTGAAAGTTAGTTGCAGTTCGTATGGGGAAATAATGAGCAGATTTGAAACGAGAAACATGAAAAATATCATCAGAATAATAAGTACAATTATCAGAAGATAAAGCATAATCATCTAAACTAGAATCTGAGGAAGAACATGAGACATGTTTTGAAATTCGAATCATTTGCTTTATAGAATATTTTGAAATTTTATTACTAGAAACAAATGAATCACTTTTATAGAATTTGTCTACACATTTATCCCCATCAAAAGTAGGTTCATCAGATGTCCGCTTTGTTCTCCAGATCTGCTTCTTTGATTTGCTCAAAGTCCTATCTGAAAGAATTGAATTGGAAGAATTAGAACTGTCAGAAAGAACATTATCTTATTTCTTAGACTTCTTTGACCGTCTTCTTTTACGCTGAGGTTTATAATATTGATTATTTAGCGTAAAAGAATCATCAAGGATTTTAGAGGAAATATTTAAATCAGAAGAAATAAATTTATCTAAGCAACCAATCTGATCAACTAATAAATCTGAATTAGCCTCGGAGTCTGAAGTAATTTGAGAAAATATTTTAAAATATGAAACTTCCTTTTTATTTTCCTTAGAATCAGAAGAGAGGCTAGAAATAGAATCTGATTTTCGAGAAATTAAATTTTCTTCAAGACTACGTCATGAAAGAAAGAATAATATCAGATTCAATTTTCTTCAAAATATTTTGATCTTCTATCTTGTCTTCAAGATCGATGATTTTACCTTCTAATACTAAAGGAGGAGTATATTTCTTCGAATCATAAATGACAGGAGAAATATTTTCCTTATCAGAATCAGGGGCATAAAAAGAAACAAAATCATCAGATACTGAAGATTTAATAGAAGATATATCATTTAAAATTCTTCTGCCTCTCCTTGATTTTTCAGGGAAATATTTTGCATTTTCACTTGTATAAACAAAAGGAATTTCATTTTTCTTATTATTCATCCTTTTATCATTTTCGATTTCTAACACTTGCTTCTCATTCATCCAATCAATTTTAAATTGAGGAGCATAATGAGCAAGAGTTAGATAATCGTATTTATATAAAGTTGGGGATTTTTCAATCGCATTGTTTAGACAATGAGGATTTTCAAAACCAAGTCCCCACTTTTGTTTTAAAGCTTCTTCACTCCTTGGCTTGTTCATAAAAACTGTTTGTTCAGATTGGTCTCTTCGATAAAGTTTTTCTTCTAACTTATTTATTTTGTCTGAAAATTCATTTTTTAAATTAGTCATAGCCGTCAAAGATTCAAGATAAGTCTTATTTGAATTTTCCAAATCATCCAATTTCTTTTGAAAGATATCTTTAGTATTTTCTAAAATAGATTTTTCATCTTTCAAAGAAATTTTCAGTTTGTCAATCAAATCTGACTTTTCAGAATTTAGATTCTTTTCAGATAAAATCTTTGAGCGCAAATCAGATAAAGCAGTTATCATAATATTCATCTGAGAAGAATGAAATTAAAATCAAATTCAGAGTATACCTCATCAGCATCAGTATCAGAATCATCTGACTGATCTTCTCCGATCAAGCACATCTGAGCGATCTCGACGTTTGATGCTTCATCATCGGAATAATCCAGCCAAAATTCTTCCTCGGCCGGCAAAGCTGTTCCATTCTCTCTTTTCTCAGCCAAATCCAATTTCCTTCTGTAATAAGTTGAGTCCTTAACCTTCTTTGCTCTACACTCCTTTGAGATGTGACCCGATTTTCCACAGTTGTAGCAAGCAGTAGACTTTGACTCGGGTACTTTTGCTTTAGGACCAGAAGTGAAGCAAGAAGTGTTGGAACTCGACCTTGGTTGAAACTTTTTCTGGAAATGCTGAGAGAGAAGAATCATAGCTTTCTGTAATGCCTCGCCATCATCTTCAGTTGACCCGGTGTAAGCGTTATCAGACAACGCTTGTTCAGCCAGTTGCTTTGTGAGGAGTGCAACCGGGTCTACTGACTTCTTTTTCTTCTTATCCAGCTTGGCCTTTTTCTCTAACACCAAGCTCTCATCAGTTAGCAAGATCTCAAACATTTCTTGAATCTGCATAGTGGAGATTCTGACATCGTTCCTCAGTCTATGACAAGATTTATTCCATTCTGGTTGCAATATGTTGAGAAACTTCAGATTTGTCTCAAGCTCAGTCTTTTCAACCTTAATCTTCCGAAGATCATTGATGACGACACAAAAACGATCAAACACAGCTTTCAGTGACTCCCCATCCTTGGCTTTGAATTCTTCAAAATTATTCATGTATCGCGTATGCCTGAGTTGAGTAGCTACTGAAGAACCAATCATAATCTTCTCAAGTTGTTGCCACATCAGATTAGGATGAGTTTTGAAAGAGTCAATCCTGTTGTATACAGAGTTTGGCAAGGCCAACATTAGATTTGCTTTAATATCCCGATCAGATTGATATGCAGTCAACTCATCTTGTGAATACTCTTTAGTAGGCTTATACATTAGCCAATTTGGGTCTATCAAACGGTCCTTCAGATAAAATTGTCATCATGTCATTTCCATTCTTTTGTTGTTCAATGAAGTTTAGGAACCGATCTTGCCACTGTGTAAATTCATTTTCGTCTATTAGCACTAGAGGTCGATTTTCTGAACCCAGAGACATCATGAGGCCACTCGTGTAGAAGTTAGCTTGAAAAGCAAACTTTGAAGAATCCATAGATGTCACAAAAAAAAAATTTCCAGACTCTTTTTTTTTTAAACTAAGTCAGGGAGACGCGCAAACTGAAGTTTTGCATTTGAAGAGAGAACCGCAAACTGAACTGAACCGCGAACTGTAGGTTTGCGTTAGCTTAGAGAGACGCAAAGTGAACTTTGCGTTTGCTTTGAGAAACGCAAAGTGAACTTTGCGTTTGCTTTGAGAAACGCAAACTGTTACTTTGCGGGTGAAAGACTTTGTGGGTGATGCACGAAGACTTGAAGAGAGAAACGCAAACTGATGGTTTGCGTATTAGACTAGAACCGAAACCTTGAAACTTTGTGTTTCCAATGTGAACCGCAAACCTGAAAAATTCACTAGCACAAGAGTTAGACACACAAAATATATGAATGAGGCGCAAAGTTTATATGAATGAAACGCAAAGTGTGGATCTTGCGCAAACCGATGTAAAAACATAAAAACTTCTAAAAAACTCGATTTCAACACCGAATTTGATGAAATTTTCTTTTACAAATAAGATCGAAAACACATTTTCAAATCAAATCAACCAAAAATTTCGATTAAAAACCATAAAAACGAGATTTCGACGATAGAACAGTAACCAAACTCGTTTTTCCAGAAAACTTTTAAAACTCAAAATCGATGATCTAACACTGTTTTTCTTGAAAAACAACCTGAAAGAAATGTGATCGATTATTAAAAACGAATCTAATAAAACCAAAATCAATACAATTCGACCAGAAACACTTCCAAATTTGATGAGAAATCAAGAAAATGAGATTTTCTTGAAAAATTCAAGAAAATCGATCAAATTTTCGATTTCAATCACCAATTCAGATACAGAAAAACAATCTCTCAATCCTCTCAAGATTCAGATGGCTCTGATACGAATTGAGAGTCCAAGATCATTGATTCTTTAGAAAGAGAAAGTAGAGAGAGAGTAGAGAAGCGCAAAGTAAACTGATGTATTAAAATGTGAGTGCCAAGGTTCTTACAAAGACAAAGACCAAAGGGACTTAAATACCCTTGGTCAAATACAACACTGATAAGCATTCTAAACGCTGTATAACACCAATACCTATAAATACAATGATTACTATAAAATCATACCTAACAAAGCTCAAAGATGAAACTCATTTAAAATCACACTTCTAAATTCATAAATTTTTTATGAACCAGAAGTGGTTTGAACATTTCAGAAAACGTTTTTCATGTTTGAAAGTTGTTCTTCTTTCAAACAATCAGAGATCTAGATCAGAAGATATTTACCTTTAAGCTCCCCTCAAATCATGATATAATGATTTAGATCTTTTAAGCATTTAAGAACGAGTCCTGAACTGAAGTGTCCAGAAGTCGAACTCCGTTGAAGTACGGGTTCTAAGCTGATTTACTTAGAACCCTTGATTCTCTTACTCCCCCTTAACTTGAGGTTCCTACAACACAGAATTAGTTTTCGGCTTTGGTACCCACTGGTATTTGGGTCCATGAATGTTAGTTGCAGTTCTTGTGGGAGTAACGGAATAAGAACCATACCAGAAATGATCACTGGTTTTGTGAATAGGATAATGTGTATGGCAATAAGAACAATAGTATTTCTTACCTGATAACCTGAGTAATTGATCTCTCGATTAGATATGATCAGGTTTACCTTTACGTGCATTGTTCTTCTTGGCTTTGTGTGTATGTACACATGATTTCTTTCCTTTCAACTCATCATTCTTCTCATCTTCAACTGGTTTCTTCTTCCAGACCAGTTCCTCTTCTTTATATCTACTTCTTCTCCTTCTTCTCCTTCTTTGTGTACCTGAACCATCTACATTTTCATCAAAGAAAAGGTTAGTACTGCGAATCTGATCATATGATTTAACTGACCTTTTTGATGAAACAGTGTTCAGATGTGAGCTTGAGGCTGTCTTTTTGAAGTCAGCTGAATTATTTCTAGGTGGGTGGATTTGTGACTCTGGAGTCGTTTGCTCAGTCACCACTACCTTGGAAACAATCTTTTCAAGCTCTTTAATCTTTGAAGCAAAGTTGTCTCTTTCTTTAACAAGCAGGTCAATCTTCTCCTTTAATTCTGACTTCGCATTCTGCTCTTTCAGTGCCTTCCCAGATAGTTCAGATAACTTGACAGTAAGCTTTTGATCTCAGTCTCAAACAAGCTTCTTTCTTCTTCAAAGCCCTTCTCAGCATTGTTTCTCTGGACGGATATTTCTTTGAAGAATCCCACATTCTTTCGTTCAATGGCCTTCTTCTCTTTGGAAAACTTTTCTCTTTCAAGGATGATTAGTTTCTCAAAGTTAGAAACAAGTTAGAAACTTGTTGAGAAAGCTTTATGCATTTCAGCTCAACTTCTTTCTTCTCATCAGCACATTTTCCGGAAAAATCTGAGAGCTTCTTTGGAAAAGATTTCTCTTTATTCTCAAAATCGGATTTGTCTTTTGCAATGTTTTGCTCTAAATCAGAGATCCTTCTTTTAAGCTCAGAGTTCTCAGATTCCAATTCTCTTCCTTTAAACAATTCCCTTGGCCCTAATATCAACCATTCAATGCAATCCCACAACTCTTTTCCTGTCATTTTGTAAGTATTTATTTGACCATAAATTTCACTCAAAAAGTCACGAAAAAGGTCACAAGAGATACTACTAGTCATATAATTTTGGGCTAAGTTGTTAGCCCTCTCTCTTTTCTCCTGTTCCACGGGCGAAGCTTCTGCGGGAATTTAGGATTGCACCTCTCCTTCAGTCAATGATAATCTGATGTAGGGACCCACCTCATGTTCATCTACAAAATACAAAAAATCAGCTTTCCACCGTTCATATTCTCCTTTGGATCGCAGACTTGGTGGGTTCACCATCTTTGACAAGAGATGAAACTCAAACGTGCAAGGACCAAAAGTGACAAAGTCTGAATCTTGAAAGATTAGGGTCACAAATGACAAACTACTGAAACCTTGAAGTACGGGGGCTGAAAGAGACACAAACAGAAACTACTATCTAGAGGGACTAAAAGTGTAAAAATTAAAACTTCTAACGGACTTAACTGAAAACTAACGGAAAAAAGGACTAAAACTGAAATAAAACTAACCAAACTAACAAACTAACCGGACTAACTGAGACTTAACGGAAAAGGACCAAAAAGTAAGAAAATTAACCGTCACTTAACGGAAACACTATTCATCATCTTCTCCAACTAGACACACCTGTAAAACTCGAAAACGGATAGAATTTTTCAATGCAAGATGATCGTTAAAGCTCCCTGATCAGTCCTTAACATATTAAAATTCAACCGGTCAACCCACGATCTCAAACGAACCAACCGAAAACTTTTCGGAAAACGATCGAAACTTTAAAAAATCAGTATGGGTTAAACCTTTTCGACCAAAAATGATCGTTTATGTTCCCTTAAGCTCCCTCAACTGATTAAATCTCGAAAAATTCTCTCAAACTCTCGAACGAAACAACCGAAGATTTTTCGGAAACCGAACGAGAATTTAAAAACTTGATATGGGTGAAAATTTTACGATCAAAATCGATCGTTTGAGCTTTGTAAACAACCCTTAGCAGTTTAAACTTGAAAAACTTTGTTCCCGATCACTACCGAATCAACCGAAAGATTTTTCGACAACCGAAAAACTCAAAACTTTGATTGAGATGATGGTTCGTTGACACCGAGAGCCGCAAGGGACCGGTCGATTTACGGTCTGATCGGTGCTAGACACCGGGCGAGGACGTACCGGTCGAGATGAACCGGGAGAAGGGATACCGGTCAAGCTATAACGTCCGGTCGATAGACCCACACCACACCGGTCGATATGCAAGGTACCGGTCGACCGATGATAGCACCGGTCAACAACAAGGTACCGGTCGGAAAACAAGATACCGGGCGCAAGGGCTCCGGTCGCTTAACACCGACCAACGATGAAAGATATATATATATATGTATAAATATGTATATATATATATATATATATGTGCGATAGATATATGTATGAGATGTATATATATGTGCGCAACGGATATATTTAAAAAAAATATGTATGCCAGATGAAAGATGTAACCAACTTAAGTCAACCAATGCCAAACGTATATATATATATTGTATATATATTGTAGTGTTTAAGGAAACCACCGACCCACTATAATTTCACCACCCAATGGCAATTCAACCAAAAATGTCAACAAGCCGACCGGGGTTAACCCGGTCGAAAGGAGCAGCTCGGATATACCATTTTCTTTCAACTTTCAACTTTCAACCAAAGTACCGGTCAAATGCAAATATATCGGTCAACACCACACACTGGTCCAACAATATACCGGTCAAGGAATGTATCGGTCGGGACAAGGTTCCGGTCAAGCTATGTATCGGTCACAGAGTGTACCGGTCGATACTATGTATCGGTCAAAGAGTTGGTCGAAATCAGATTAACAGATAAGCTTATAGGACCGATAAAATCGAAGAACAGACCGATGAACACGATGAATTTCAAGAACAATCGACCCAGAAAGAGATCAATCACCCCCGAAATTCAATCGACAAGCAACAAATTACCAGATCGATTAGCAAACCCAAACCAAAACTTGATTTTGAGCAGACCGATAACAACAAAAAAAATATCAGACCGATAAAAATTAATTTGATTTTCAAGAACACAGAGTCTATCGAATCCTTGTTTTCCAGAAAAAAAATTCTACCCGACTTTAACGCAGACCACAATCGATTCCAAACATTAATCTACCCAAAAATCAATCGAACCCAGATAATCAGATAAGCACGATTAAAACAAATAAGCGATTAAAGGGTATTAGACAAACCTTTTTGATCGTATCGAATAAAAATTAATTCGATTATGCTCTGATACCAATTGTAAATCCCAGTACAGTGCAATCAACAACAATTAATCAACAATGAATAACAATTGTATAGCCACAACCTCTAGTCATATGATTAATATTCAATCAAAGGGTTTAGGTTTACAGAGAGATAATCTGATCAGAGAAAGTAAACCTATAGACTAGAGAATTATGAACTGAGGCTAAAAATTGATAATGAATCTAAAACAGCCTTTATATACTTAGGCTTACAATCATATTGCTCTTATGGGCTTGGGCCCATCTAACAAATAACTTTCAATTAATTACATTTTAAACCATTTTAAACTCTTATGGGCTTGGGCCCATCAATGGGCATGTTGGCTAACTTCTCTAAGTTTAGAAACAACTCTTCTCGTAATCGTTTCAAATTTAATAAAAAATTATTTTCCTCTTCTAAAAACTCCCTAGACAAATCCCAAGAGGAATGCTATGCGTGTGGAAAGAAAGGCCACTTCGCATCTGAGTGCAGAAGCAA
Source organism: Arctium minus (assembly GCA_954870635.1). NCBI lineage: Eukaryota > Viridiplantae > Streptophyta > Magnoliopsida > Asterales > Asteraceae > Arctium > Arctium minus. Next base: position 75,345,522 of record OX941080.1, on the reverse strand, counting down.
TCCTCCAAGGAGATCCAAATCCAACTCCTCTAACTCCTCTAAGGGGAGGAGATTAAGATATATCTCTACAGGTATATTTCACTCCCGAAAATCTTCTTCCTCATCTTTTAAAGATCATTCTAAGTGAGCTGAAAAATATAAAGCCAAATACAAGAGAGAAAAGGAAAGAAATGAGAACTCTCTCCGAAGAGGAAAGGGATTAATGGATGAATCCCACGATTGGGTCGATGAACCCACATCTGATAGCGAGAAAGAAATATCAAGCAAATGTCTTATGGCAAAGCTTGATGATATAGGAAAAACCAAAGACTCTGACTCAATAATGGACTTCTCGACTGAGTACTCCTCTTCCTCTTCTCAGGTACATCCTTTTCACTTTCTCTCTAATGACGAAAATATCAAAGCAAATGACTCTTTGACAGTTCTTTATCACAATGAAAAAGACGCTAAGAAAAGAGACAATGCACAGATCAAGTCTATTTCCTCACAACTTCAAGTCTGTCTTTCTCAGCTAAACCTTTTTGACAAAACAAAAGATGAGTTACAAGACTTAAAAACTATAAATTTTGTTCTTGCAAAAGAAAAGAATAAATTGTTCAAACGACATCAAAACGAACAAGAAATTATTAACAAATTGACCACCTCCTCCAAAAACCTAGAAAAGATTTTCAAAGACCAGGCAACTGGTGATGATAAATTTGGTCTTGGATATGGAAAAATGGACGATGACTATATCTCTTCTTAAAACATCCATTCTTCTTCTCAAAATATTCCTTGCCTTTCCAAAGTTCCATCCTTATCTCCTGAGTGCACTGATACCGACTCAGGAGAGTCTGGCTTTGTCTATTCCATGGATCTTCATGACTCCAGGAAATTTGGAATTTTCGTGTCTGCCAAACAAACCAAACCTCTTCCTGAGGAAGATCAAGATTTAAATGAGTTCGTTAAACCTGTTCATGACCTTTTCAAAACATTGAATCTTGAAGAAGTTTCTCCCTCTTCTTCCTCCACAAAGAAACCCTCCTTTCTAGACAAAGGAAAATCTGTTGTCATTGACCTTCCCTCAAAAAGAAAGATAACACCTTCCTCAAAAGGTAAATCTCACATAAATCCAACAGAGTTCATTCCCAGATCCGTGAATTTAAAGAAATCCAAGGGAATCTCCATTTCTACCTTTCCATCATCTGTAAAGGGAATTCTAGGACCCACACCTACTGTTCTTCCTACTCCCTTCAAACTTCCCAAATCCAAGCCCAAGGGAAAAGTCAAAAATCCCTCTCAAGAATCTAAAAGGGTGTTCATTTACCATAAATGCTATAACTGTGGTGACACTTTTCACTTGGCCAAAGACAGTCCAAAAGAACTGTTATCCCAGATAACAATGTAAATCACAAGATGACAATTAATTCCATCAAATCTCACTTTTATTTCATTACAGATTTCAATTACAAAACACTGTCAACACTTACTCTTTCTAACTCTGGAACACGTACGAAACTCTTGTTAAGTCACATGTCTATTACACGTAAAACAAAACTATTTACCAACTATAAAACACGCATGCTACTAAACACTCTAAAAACAAAATACAACATTGACTTTGACTTTTATTACACTAGACTTTGACTTTGATGCTTGAGAGTTGATTTTATCTTTGACTTCAATTTTTCAGTCTTCTATGATCTTGTATCCAACATATTTATGCTCTAACAATTTCCCCCTTTGGATTCAAGATCATCTCTAAAAGATTTTGCATAATAATCTTCTCTATTTAAACTTAGTAAATGTAATCTTCCCCTTTGTAAACTTTAGCATTGAAAAACAGTCTTCTATTTATGCTGAAATAATCTCTTCTTTCTTTGATCTTTAATAATCTGTAATCTTCGAAAGTCTGTTTTCAAACAAATAACAATCTCTCCCAAAAATGGTAGAAATGCTCTTTAACAATCTCCCCAAGGTTATCTCAAACCTCTTTTAGACTTCAGAAAAAAAAATTATCTACAATTTCAGCTCGATTTGTTTTAGCAAATTATCTTCAAATAACATTTCTGTAAATTCTGTTCATCTTCAGAAATGTTTGAAACTTTCCATTCCAGCTTTCAACAATCTTCAACAAACTTTAATCAAATTGACATAAATTTCTCTTTTCAGCTCCACACTTTCTTTATTTTCTCCCCATATCTAATACAAATTGTTCTTTCCAAACAAACAATTCTTCCAGACATTTCTTTAACTTTGTTATCTCGCCCTTTTTGATGAATGAAGCATGAAATCATCAAAACTTTCAGCAAAAAATGTCTGTATCTGACGAATGATCTTTCAAAAACTGAGCCGCTAATTATTTGCCAATCCAAAAAGATATTCATCCAGATCTTTTCAAATCCAGACAAATTAGAGTGTACACCTGAATCAACAAATGAATCAGTTAATATGCCTGTTAGTAACATAAAGTTACTGTGTGTAACGAATACACATTAGAAAGGATCTTTTGTGATGTTCACTCCCCCAGGGTTTCCATTCAATCATCGAAACACCACAAAGATATTTCTATGAACGATGTGACAAGAAAAACAAATTTCCTTATGTGTTCGTGCAAGTGTTAGAAAGAATTAAGCACATGATGATTGCTTTTATAAGGCTCAAAATTGTGTAAACCACTGAGACAACAATAATTAAACACAAACTCAATTGTGCAGGATCGAAGTGCGAAGGTGGGGCAGACTTCCTTCTTTTTCAATATCCAGATTTTCCAAATGAAAACCAGATAGATTATGTCTTGTGTCCCCTTAAAAATATGAAACAATTTCTTGTTGAGAAAAAAATGAGTGGCTGGTGGGATTGTTATCAAGAGTTGGCATGGCTAGTTACCTATTTCAATAATGTTCATGAAGAATTGTGAAACACTAGTAATGTGGCTGCCCGACTCAGAAAAAGTTAGTGCAGAGTTTGATATTCTTTTACTCTGTTTTCACACCCTCTTTCTTTTTATCATTGAGCTCACATCTAACCAAACTCTCTTTTACATTTTATCTCATCAGTCAACCCACACTCAGTATTTGACTCCTCACATAATCGATCACTCAAGGATTAACTTCGTGGGTAGGAAACACTGGTTAACGTGAATCCATAGAAGTTTCATTTAAGCTCACACAATGAACCCATGTAATGTCCTAAAAGAACATGTTGCTCAACTGGTTTAACTTTTCAGTTAAAGCACAAAATATTCAAGTCCGATATCTGTATGCTCATAAATGTAATAATGAAGATTTGAGCATTTTAAACATTGAAGATTTTTTAAACAAGTATATTGAAAGAATGAAATGAATACAAGAAACTGGTTTATAAATCTAACATTGTATGAAAAAGATCAATATCAAAATGTTTTAGCAATTAAGGCTTAAGTCAACAAAAATTGAATGTAGTCTATATGAAACAATATATAGACAATTCTTGAAAGAACGTTTCGAAATGAAATTACGCTGAAAACATTGAAGTTCAAACGGGGTGTCTTACCATCGAAAATTTGTGGCAATTTAGAGACATGGTAAGAACAAGTTCAATCAAAAATTAAACATGTGTGTGTATGAATACTTGACAGTATATGGAAAAGAGAATACACACGTATTTATCTTTGGAAACACATGATTTATAAACATTTCAGCGCATCTAATAATGAAAACATTTAAAATCTCACTTCCAAATCATGAAATCTATTTAAGAATCGGTAAGTGGTTTGAACGTTTAAGAACATGTTTTCAATGATTGAAAGCCGTCCTTCTTTCAACCATATATGAGATTAAGAAAAGAAATAAACCTTTTCGCTCATTCATAAATCTCATGAAGTCAGCTTAAAGTCATAATGATATGCTCTTGTAAGCATCCTCTCAATCTGCATTAGTCATAAAGTCTTGTCAGAGCAACTTTATTCACAACATTTATTGAAAAATAAAATGACATAAAGTAGTAAAACATTGAATGTACGAGTTCTGATCTGAAGTAATCATAAGTCATAATTCTTTACTCCCCCTGAAAATATGCATCTGTAATTTGTTAGTGAAAAAGCACATGATAGAGATCTGTAACTCCCCCTGAAGTGTAGATCATCATATCTTCCGAATGCATATTGTCAAAAAAATATGTACTCCCCCTTGAAGGTTGATTTCCTCATTTGAGTATTGGAGAAAAATCTCTTATTAGCCCGGGAGTATCATTTCTTTTATCGTTGAAGTACGAGTCCTAAACTGTTGTGTTTAGAAGTCAAACTCCGTTGAAGTACGGGTCCTGAACTGATTTATTCAGAAGCCTTGGTTCTCTTACTCCCCCTTAACTTGAGATGCCTGCAACACAGATTCATCTTTTGGTTTTGGTACCCACTGGTATTTGGGTCCATGTTTATGAGTTGCAGTTCTATTAGGAGTAATTGAGTAAGAACCATACCAGTAATGATCACTCGTTTTATGAACATAATCATAAGTACGACAATAAGAACAATACTTTTTATTTCTAGACAACCTGATTATTTGATCTCTCGAGTAAACAAGATCAGGTTTACCTTTTTGCGCATTGTTCTTCTTGACATTCGGTGCATGTACAAATGATTTCTTATCTTTCTTCTCATCATCAACTGGTTTTACTTTCCAGACCAGCTTCTCTTCTCTAAACCTTCTTCTTCTTCTATTGTATGTACCTGAACCATCTACATTTCGATCAAAGAAAATGTTAGTAGGACAAATATGATATTTATGCTTAGACATACTATCATCTGAATCATCAAACAAAGGATTATTAGAAACATTTGTAAAACTTGAACTTGAAGTTGTCTTTTCAGCTGAATCATCTCTAGGTGTGTGGATTAATGACTCTGAAGTCTTCTGCTCAGTTACCATCGTCTTAAAAATAATTTCTTCAAGTTCCTTTATGTTTGACGATAAACTGTTCCTTTCTTCGTTGAGTATGTCAATCCTTTCTTCAAATTCAGACTTCGCTTTTTGATCCTTCAACGCACATGTTGACAGTTCAAATAGCTTCTCGGTATGCTTTCTTATCTCTGCCTCAAAGACCTGTCTTTCTTCTTCAAATTCCTTCTCTACATGCTTTCTCTGATCAAATATATCTTTAAAGAATCCAACATTCTTTTGCTCAACCAATTTCTTTTCCTTTGCAAATTTATCCCTTTCCATAATGATTACTTTCTCAAAGTCAGTTACTTGTTGAGAAAGCTTTATACATTTGAGCTCAACCACTTTCTTCTCTTCGAATGATTTTCTTGAAAACTTAGAGAATTTATGTGCAAATCCTCTCTTTTCCTTTTCAAACTCTTCTTTGTCTTTTGAAATCTTCTCTTCCAAATCAGAAATCTTCTTTTGAAGCTCAACATTTGCAATTTCCAACTTTATAACTATCTTTTCATTCTTACCAACAAAATCTTGCTTCTGGATTTTGACAAGTTGAGTTTCCAGATCTGAAATCTTTCTCTCCAGCTCAATATTTTCACTTTCTATCTATGGGATTTTCTTCTTCAGAACCTTATTTTCAATCTCAAATTCTCTTTCCTTCTCTTCAACCAATCTGAGCTCATTCTTCAAATTCCTTTCAATCTCTTTCCTTTTATTTCTACCATTCATTATAATTTGATTAAGTCTATCAATTTCTGTTATGAACCTTTCAATGACCCGCTGGTCTACTTTATGTTGTTCTTCAAGTTCTGAAATTTTTTGTTCCTGAATTTTCTCTTTACGCCTTTCAGTAGTATACACTTCAACAAAGAAATAATCATCCATTATTCCTGTTTCAATGAGAACTTGACAAATGATCGTTAGAAATTCAGAAAAAATAGATGACAATCAAAAATTTGTTCCCCCTTCACAGACTTAGCATGGTGGTCCCGCTAAGTCTAAGTATAGAAACTCGTAGATCAAAGGAATCAACTTCTTGCAAAACACTAAGGAATACACTTCGCGTAAAAAGTAGCTTGCACGTTCTTGGTTCGTGCAGGCTATAGTCTGCGTGTTCTGAGCTTCGCGCACGCTTTGATGTGAGAGTTCTTGCTTCTCGCACGCTACAGCTTGCGAGTTTCTCCAAATCTACTTCGCCCAATGCCGTTGCGCGTTCAATACTTAGAAAATTTTGGACTTTTCACTTCGCGCTAAATGTAAACTCACAAACAAATCACTTCTCACTAAATCAAAACTCGCAGAACACAACTTCTCGTAGATAGACTACTTCACGCAAGACACTATTAATGAACAGTATAAACTCGCAAACAAGGACGTGCGAGTTTCTACTTCTCGCACAAAGCACATTGCTAGTTCTTCATTTCAAGTAAGTTTCTAGGCTTGTGCGAGTTCTTCAATCTTGTTCGAGTTCTTGCCTTTGCGTGTTCTTCATCTGTACGTACTTTGAATCTTGCGAGTTCTTGCCTCTGTCGAACAAAAACTCGATTTTTCTACTAAAATCGATCAAATACTCCACCAAAAGAGCTGAAATTTTGCAGGATTTGCCTAGAACATATTTCGAACAAGATACAACCAATGAATTTCAAGCTAAATCATTAGAAAATATCAATTGATCCAGAACAGTTCGTTTTCAGTCTCGAACTCAATTTCAAGAAAATATAAAATTCACATCAAATTGATGTAAATTTGACAATGCAATCCAAACTGAATTTGTTGTAAATGCTAAAACGAATCTAAAACTACTTATTACAACTAAAAAAAACACTGTATCATGAAAACAAAATTTCTCAGCCCGTTTTGCGAGTTTTTCCAATCTGTCGACCAAAATCTTGAATTGATTCAAATTTTCTGAATTTCTTCTACTCTGATACCAATTGTTATCCCATATAACAATGTAAATCAGAAGATGGCAATTAATTCATTCAAATCTCACTTTTATTTCATTACAGATTTCAATTACAAAACATTGTCAACACTTTCTCTCTCTAACTCTGGAACACGTACGAAACTCTTGTTAAGTCATATGTTTATTACATGCACAACAAAACTATTTACCAACTATAAAACATGCACGCTACTAAACACTATAAAAACAAAATATAACATTGACTTTGACTTTTATTACACTAGACTTTGACTTTGATGCTTGATAGTTGACTTTAGCTTTGACTTCAATTTTTCAGTCTTCTATGATCTTGTATCCAACATATTTATGCTCTAACAAGAACGTATTGACAGATATGGTCAAGATGGTCCTTCTTCCTCTTCTTCTAATCCTAAAGGACCTACCTCAAAATGGGTACCAAAGAACTGATTTGGTTGTGATTGCAAGTCATTGGAAATCGTCAAATTTGGTATCTTGATAGTGGATGCTCTCGTTAGATGACCGACAACAAACTTCTTCTAATAAAATATCTGAATGAAAAAGGACCTACCGTAATCTTTGGTGACAACTCTCGTAGTTCCACTAAAGGTTATGGAAATCTCACTAATGGTTTCATCACTTTCAATAAAATAGCCTATGTGGAAGGACTAATGCACAATCTTTTGAGCATTAGTCAACCGTGTGATTTGGGTTACTACGTGATTTTTAGAGATCATGATTGTCTCATTACTGATAAACAACTTCACACTGTCCTATCTGGCTTCTGAAAGGACAATGTGTATGTCATCAATATGAGTTTCAAATCAACTGAAGACAAAAGCATATATTTCATCTCTAAAGACTCTGAAAGAAAGAACTGGCTCTGGCATAAACGTCTAACTCATCTAAACTTTAAGACGTTAAATGCTCTCTACAACAAAGAGCTGGTTGTAGGACTGCCGAAGACCTCCTTCACTAAAGAAAAACTATGTGCAACCTGTGAAAAAGGGAAACTGATAAAGTCTTCATTCAAATCTAAGCAATGCTTTTCCATCACTACTCCTCTCCAAATGCTACGCATGGATCTATGTGGGCCAGTTAGCACTGCAAGCCTAAGTGGAAAAAGGTACATTCTTGTAATTGATGATGAACTTACATGTTACACTTGGTTATCTTTTCTCAGGTACAAAAATGACACATCTGAAGACAACTTGTACGATCTGTCAGAAATGACAACGACACCGAATTCAGAAATGCTACCTTAGATGCCTTGTTTTCTGATAAAGACATCTCACAAAACTTTGCAGCTGTCAGAACACCACAACAAAATGGTGTGGTGGAAAGAAAGAACCGAACTCTATGTGAAGATGCACGATCTATGCTAAGTGAATCAATTCTTCCTACCTACTTATGGGCTGAAGATGTCAACACAGCCTGTTTTAATCAAAACATGTCCATCATTGTGAAGAGACACAACAAGACCTCTTATGAAGTCTTCTATGGCCGAAAACCCAACATCAGTTTTCTTCATGTTTTTGGTTGTGTGTGCTTCATTCTACATGATCGAGAATATCTTGGGAAGTTTGATCCCAAGACGGATGAATGAATCTTTATGGGCTACTCTCTTATCTCAAAATCCTATAGAGTCTACAACCTTAGAAAAAAATGTATTGACGAATCAATACATGTGAAGTTTGATGATCACAAGTTATCCTCTCTCTCTTGTGATGACAATGAACTATATGAATGGATCACCTATACCCCCTTTTTGGCAGAACCTTCTTCCTCAACCAACCCAAATTTGGCAGGATTCTCACTCTCTACCGAACCTGCCTAACCTCATTCTCAACCTACAACTACTATTATCCCTGCCAAACCTATATCTCACTCAACTCCTTATCATCATACCCACATCATTCCTGTAGATCCATCACCATCATACTAAGTCCATTTTCTGCACCTCTTCCACCAGCCCTTAAATGGAAAAGATCACCCCATTGAACAAATTATAGGTGATCAACAGGCAGGTGTCCAAACCATAAGGGGTGTTGGAAATATCTGTCTCTATGTGAATTTTCTCTCTGTTATGGAACCCAAGAAAATTGAAGAAGCTCTAGCCGATCCATGTTGGATCAATGCTATGCAAGAAGAGCTTTCTCCATTTGAAAGAAACAAAGTGCGGAGACTTGTACCTCGTCCTTCTGGAAAGACTATCATTGGCACTAAGTGGGTCTTTAGGAATAAGATGGATTGTACCTCATCCTTCTGGAAAGACTATCATTGGCACTAAGTGGGTCTTTAGGAATAAGATGGATGAAGAAGGCACTGTCGTCCGAAATAAGGTTAGGCTTGTTGCTCAAGGATACCGACATGAGGAAGGAATTGATTATGATGAAACCTTTGCTCCAGTTGCTAGACTTGAGGTAATAAGAATCTTTCTTGTCCATGTTGCTCACAAGAACTTCCGAGTCTTTCAAATGTACGTTAAGAGTGCATTTCTAAATGGAGAACTTGCTGAAGAAGTTTATGTGACACAACCTCCAGGTTTTGAAGATCTAGCTCATCCTGATTATGTGTTCAAACTAGATAAAGTTCTCTATGGTATAAAACAAGCTCCTCGTGCTTGGTATGATACTTTATCAGACATTCTTCTCTCCATCAAATACACTCGAGGTAAAATTGACAACACTCTCTTTCTCAAGAAGAGCAAAGGTAATATAATATTTGTCCAAATCTATGTGGATGATATTATTTTTGGTGCCACTGATAAATCTCTATGTCAGGAGTTTAACTCTCTCATGAAAAGTAAATATGAGATGAGTATGATTGGTGAGCTAACTTTCTTTCTTGGTGTTCAAATCAAACAAACTTCTGAAGGATTTTTTATCAATCAAAGCAAATATATTCGTGACCTTCTAAAGAAGTTTAATTTTGAAAATTGCTCTCCCATGAAAACTCCCATGGCACCACCTCTTAAAATTCATGTTAATCCAGCTGGTAAGTCAGTTGATATCACAATTTATAGAGGAATGATTGGGTCTCTTCTTTATCTTACTGCTAGTAGACCTGATATTATGTATGCTACGTATCTTTGTGCGCGTTATCAAGCCAATCCCAAGGAATCTCATTTGGCTGTTGTAAAACGCATCTTTCGGTACCCCAAAGGTACTATGAATCTGGGTCTTTGGTATCCCAAAGACTCTAGTTTTGATCTAATCAGCTATTCAGACTCTAATTTTGCAGGGTCCAAAGTTGATAGAAAAGGCACTACAGGGAGCTGCTAATTACTAGGTGGAAATTTCGTCAGTTGGTCAAGAAAAAACAACACTCAATCTCCACCTCTACTGCCGAAGCTGAATATGTTGCAGCTGGAAGTTGCTGTTCTCAAATTTTATGGATGAAGAATCAACTTCAAGATTATGACAAGTTCTACTCACAAATACTCATACTGTGTGACAACTCTAGTGCAATAGCCATTGCTAATAATCTTGTGCTGCATTCAAGATCAAAGCATATTGATAATCGGTATCACTTTATCAAAGATCACGTTTCTAAACGTGATACTGAACTTCATTTCATCCCTACCGACCTTCAACTTGAAGATCTCTTCACTAAACCTCTAGATGAATCAAGATTCAACTTCTTTGTTGGGTCTTTAGGTATGTCAAATTTTGATTAAAATAAATAAATTTTTATATATCGGTTCCCTACCAAAACCTTCTTTATCGAAACCCTAATCCACCTTAGTTGCTCTACCAAAACTTGCACTTTCGGTAAGCCTCACGTCTACCGAACTATTCTTTACCGAAAGCCTCTTTAACATTGGTTGGCAATCTCCTCTCACATACCGAACAAATTATATTCGGTACTACGCTCACATTTCCTTTGTCGAACTCTATCTTCGGTATACGTTCTTCCTTGCCGACAAATCGAATCCATTGGTAGTTATCACTTTCGGTATCCTTACTCTTTGCCGAATCATACTTCAGCAACTAAGTTGAGATATTGTTCTTATCCTCAACATCTAACAAACCCAGCTTTCGGCACCTCTGCTCTACCAAATGGAATTATGCCACGTGGCACAATGTGACTAGTGTGTCAGGGATATGACGACTTGCGTCACTCTACGGGTCTGCAAACGCCGTTTTCGGCCATTCCACTTCCCCACATTTCCACCACCATCATTACTAAATTTTTTATTTATCTTAATCCGAATTTCCCTCTCAAACCTCCACCTATAAATATTCCACTTTGCATTCTTCTTCATTTTCTTACCTTTCTTTCTACAATCCAACCTTGCAATTTCTTCCCTTTCTCGAACTTTCAACAATGGCTTCCTCCAAATTATCATAGACCAACAAGAACACTCTATTGACTCGGGAAACTCTTGCATTCCCTGCTTGCAATCAACTCGCTCCTTTTTCCGCAGATGTTGACCACCCTGAGTTCAACAAAATTTTAATATTTCTTTAGAGATCTCCTCTTCAACATGCTCTCACAACATCTACCAAGATGAGCAAAATGCTACTTGGTAGCTTTTGTCTCACTTGCTCATACGACGAAGAATCTCATCAGGTATCTGCTTCCATTCTTACCTCTGATGAACATCCTGATGTTACTTTTGGGGTTGAGGATGTACGCTCGATCCTTAAGCTTCCCATCTTTAAGCCTTACGCTCCTTTTCCCACTGGACGGGAACATGATGAATTAATCACTTCAATTAACTACTCTCACAACGGAAAGGGCAAGGGTTCGGGCACTCTTCTTCGTAAGAACATGGGTGTTATCTGGAACTTATTTTTCTCACACCTCATCTATTGCATCTCCCATAAAACATCTGGGTGGGACCAATATCCCGCTTTCATCACTCGCTTGGTACATGCACTCATTTTCATGTGCTGCATTGATTTCACCCTGGTGATTTTCGACTCTATTGTAACTGCCATCTCTCTACCTCGTACTCACAATGTGGCTCTTCCACGGTTTCTCTCTCTAATCATCAACGAGACACTATCTGGCCCGCTGCGTGTCGATGCTAATTTACCCGCGCCAATAGTGGTGTTTGACTTGCCAACTACTTAAATTAGCAAGCAAACTCTTCACAAGCCATTGAAGCCTACCGAAAATCCACTGCCCGCAGGTATGATTTCTCTTATAACTTCTCCCAATCCGTTATGGTGAACTCCTTTGGAAACTAATACCGAAAGGCCTCCACTTTCTTAAGGTCCATCCAAATCGGTGGACCTTATCCTCCCAAAAACTACCCGAGCCAAATCGGTGGCTATTAAAAAGAACCATGCCACCGGTGCCACCGCACTCGCTTCTAAGACTCTGCCACCAAAAAAACCTTCGACGGCCACCCAAGTCATCAACCGTTCTTCACAAAAGCAGCGGGGCTCAAAATCCCCACCTAAGTCTCGCTCTAAGAAACTTAGGAAATCTTTATCGGCCGAACCACACACTCCTTCTACCTATTCTCAAAAATCGCTTGAAGTTGAAATTCTCTCTTTTGGGCCACGGGGATCTGCTAACCCACTAGCCACCTCCTCCACTCCTCCCAAAAGGGTTTGGTTGTACAAAAGGAGTCCCTTCTCCTTCCCCTCAATTAAAGTTGAGGGATGAAGAATAGTTGGTATCCTCTCCTAGCCAATGCTCCTCTTCTTCACATCACAGCCTAACACCCGGGGTCTCACCCGATGATTTTGCACCGCTCCGGGAAGAACTAATACTTCCAGGTATGGTTCCAAGAGCACAACCGATATTTTCCAAGATCTATTATTTTCGGACACTACAGTTCTTGCAACCGAACAATATAGTTCATCTCCTCATGCTTCACCCATTCTAACCCCACCGAAGAAATCCCCCCCACCAAAATCCTCACCGACAAAACCCTCTCCTAAAATGCCTTTACCTTCACCCTTACACTCCAATTCTTCCTCAACCGATTCCCCACCTGATTTCCCTCCCAGATGGAAAACGCTAGCCCCTCACCACCCTCCCTCAACGGTTACCGAAAGAGCAGGTCCTTCAGCACCTCCTCCTTTTGTGCCAAGTCACACCCAACCGCATATCTCTCTTCCATCTGAAGTTCTAGCCGAAATTATTGATATAAACCGGCAACAACGCCTCTTAGGCTCTCAATTTGAAATGTTGAGGAAATCAATTTGTGATCCTGAGCTATCGGCTTCCCTTGACATCAACAACCAATCTCTTGCTGAACTTCTTCGCATCATTAAGGAACAAAATACCTAACTGATTCGTGTCAATTCAGATTTCTATAAATGCATGGATGCTATGGAACAGGATATTCTGGGTCTTCGTAACCCTCAGAGTGACGCTCTCGATGCCATGCTCAAAGAGAATCAAGTTAATTAATAACATCACCTCCCTTACTATCTGTATGTCTGCTCTCAAGGCAGCGTCAGATGCTCATGATTACGAGATAAATTCTCTTCGACAACGGGTTAATTCTCAGGACCAAATCAATACTCAACTTCTGGATGCCCTCTCAAAGATCAATGTCAAACTTGATGTTATGCCTGCCGATATTGATTTAACTGATTCCGCCTTTGCTCCTGATGACCGCCGAATTCTGCAATGGATTGATCTCCTTGTAGGCCGTGAAACGACCAAGGTAGGTCTATCTTCTCCGGCTCGCACCGAGGGGGAGAAAACATCTGAGGGGGAGCATATTATTCCTTAGATTAACATTACCAGTGCGTGTCGGGAAGAAACTTCTAAAGATGCTACAACTAAGGAGGAGAGTTCTGTAGGAAAAACTGTTGATAATGTATCGAAATCTACCAACACCGACATCGAATTAGAGGATTCGGCATCTGCTGAAAAAGAAGAAAAGGAAACCGCCGACAAAGAGAAGGGAACCGATAATGTTCTTGTAATCGAAGGTGAGGGAACCGATCAATCTTCCAAAGTGGTCAAAGAGTCCAAAGGGGAGCCAGAGCTGAAAAATAACAAGGGAAAAGAGAAGCCAACTCCTGATGAAGAAGCTGCCGAAGTAAAGCGTCTCAAGGATGCTCAAACTAAGCAGTTTGCCGATGGGGGTGGAATAAAACTTACCCCTCCCCCAAAGACTGCCTCCTCGGATCTTGGTCTACCAGAAGAGGAAATCCAAATTGCCAAGCTCGCTTAGACGGCTCATGATAAAGATTCTGAGCTTGCCCAAAAATTGGCTGAAGAAGAGGCTGAGAAAGCAGAGGCCTCTACCGATCCGGTATTTGCCTAACTAAGTGCTTTGGAGGAATCGACGAAGAACAAGGAGGAAATCAAAGTTCTGTGCATTGATTGGTATCACAAGGCTCTCAACAACACAAGTCGTCCAGGAAAAATCATTGACGTAAAGATTCTAAAACCCACTAAAGATTGTAAAGATACTCGACTAATTATTATAAGGGAAGATCTTAACAGGTCGGTTGATAGACTTGACTCTTTAGTATGACATGGGGTAACCGAATGGATAGAAATCATGTTATGCCTTGAGAAGAGTAGAAATTCTCTCAAATCTGATGTTGAAAAATATATCACTGGTCTCCAAACAAAGTTCGGAGACTACCGAAGAACTTACAAAATAATATATACCTCTGTCGAAGAAAAACGGATCAAGAGTATGAGAGTCGATCTCCTTCCTCGCTCCAAGACCAAGTCGAAGTCCTAAAAAAGGGAAGTTGTGTTTGCTCAGATGGCCAAGGAAGGAAAAGTTCCAGATATTTCCAACCTTGACCTATCTATACCGACTTTGGTCCCTCATCCTTCAACTTTTGTACTTCGTGATCCAATTCAAGGAATGTTCTTTAACGATGCCTTTGGTCAAATTCGGTTCTTCAGAACAAGTGAAATCCCCAGTGTTGACACTACTTTTCTCTATGGGATTGCTCAAATCATTTCCATTCAAGCGATGGACCTCTTATATGGTTGTAACCGATGAGATGAAGAAAAGGACTGCCGATCCTTAGTCATATTTTTGATTAAGCTTTTGTATTTTATGTTTATCTCTCTATCTATGAACTTGTATTGTAATATTTTTCAAAGATTAATACAATGAGCAATTTTAGTTTGAAGTAAATATCTTGTAAATTTCATTCTTTCATTCTTTTATACCTGTAAATGTCGGATACTCTAAAAAAATCCAAAAAGAAACAAAAAAAAAAGATTGGTCTATGTGAAAAAGAACCCAAAAGTGTATGAAAAAGGGTCAAAATGCATTATTCATGTTTTATCTAAGTATTAAATGTCATCATCAAATAGGGGAGATTGTTTGGTCATCTAAGATTTGAAGATGACCTATCCTTCAACTTGTAATTATTCATCTGAAAAATGTGTGTACATTTTTCAAACTTAGAAAGTTTCATGGTTGTTTGTAATAGCTTAGTTATGTTTTAAAAGATCGGTTAATTGAAGACCAACCAAATTCAGCATGAAGCAAGTCTACTGATGCGGATCAAGATAAACTTCAAAGAAGACTAAGCTATCTATGCCAAAGAATAGCAACATCTTCGGCAGACACCTCTCGGTCGATACTCTCTTCTTTCGGCAGAAGGGATCCCTATGCCAATCCTTCGGTATTGCTCTGCCAATCCTTCAATCGAAAACCTTATTTCCGATATTCTTATTTTCGGCAATACTTTGTTAGATCTTCACAATTTGACATACTTCCTCATTCCCAATGATCTTCTGTCAAAGGGAATGAAACTTCTATTGCATAAAGGATATTCACTTGAGTTCTGATTTGATTGAGACTTTCTATTTTAAAGATCTCAAAAAGATTTGTACTAGGTATATTATATTAAGATATTGTCCTTGCATAGTACAAAAGTTACCTTTTGTATTGTGATAAGTCACTTCAAGTATCTAATATTTTATAAAAGATATCAAAGGATCCACTCAACATATGACAAGTGTTATTTGCATTCAATGCATTGGATAGTATATAAAGGGGTGATGGTTCCTCCATGCAACACACGCTTTCAGCTCTAGAATTCTCAGTGCATTTTCAGCAAGGTGATAGTTTGTATTCTTCTTATATCCTTTGTCTTTGTGTTCTAAAGGTCTTCTTAGTGTTTGATTGCTAGAATAGTTTTAACTGTTCTCTTCCGCAACAATCGTTATCTTTTTAAGTGTAATTCTTGATACTCTATATCAATAAAGAATTAAAACTAAGTAAAATTTTGTGTTTTGTATTCAACCCCCCTTCTACACAATCTTGTTTACGTACTTTGGGACTAACATTTTTGATACACAAAAACCATTTGAACATTAAAACATAACATCATAAATTCATTGATATCAAATTCATGCACAAACACAATTCTTAAGATACTATCCAAGTTCAAACACAATTCTTAAAAGTAATTGATGCACAAACACAATTCTTAAGATACTATCCAAGTTCAAACACAATTCTTAAAATTACATTTCAACCCAAATTCTCTTGCCTATTGACACCCATGGAAGGAGAACATCGATTTGCTTCTTGAATGGCTTTTTATAAAGCTTTCCAGAGTGACCATGGCCCTCTGTGGCTCTATCCATGAAAAAGGTAATAAGAAAACAAGAAATTGTATTCATTGCTTTTGCTTTTCTTCTCCAGGTATAATCATTAAGGCTTGGGAGTTGGGAAGAGGGAAAGATGGCCTCGTGATTGAACTTCCATGAAGACCCCTTGGCATTATGAAACTAAACAACCATCGATTTCCATCAAATCTTGCTTCAAAATTTGTAAACTCAATATATTCATTAAACATCCATCTTCACAACGATTACTTGTGAATTAATACCAACAGAAGAATCCTAAAAACTAATACAAAAGAACAAAGAACCCTTAAAATTTTGGTTCCAAAATTCGAAGTTCAAAACTGAAAAATCCATGGATATCAAACAGCTCAACAGGGTTAGAAGGAAGAGAAAATGATTTTCTTAATTCGAAGTTCAACAACTAGTAGCAAACCCACATGAGAATTCGATTCAATTTTTGGGTAAGAAGTTGGAGATTTGGGGAGAAGATGAACTTAGAAGAGAAGAGAAATAGGAAAAGGAGATGAGGGGAGAAGATGCACAGATGAGGGGTTTCTTTGGGGAAATCATATACATAGAGAAGAGAATCAGAAAAGAAGTAGAATCCGTACCGGGAGAGGGGTCATTGGTGAAGAAGATGCAGACATCATCGATCGTCTCCGGAGATGCATAAGTAAGGGGAAGGAGTTGCAGACATCGCCGGAGATGCAGAAATCAGGGAAGCGATGGATGGAGGCGATGGATGGATGGATGGAGGGTTATGACCTGATACATTTTTTTAAAAGGTAGAAATGTCAAAATTTTGTCTTAATGGGGACAACACCTCCTTCCCTACTTAGCAAATAAGCCACTTTTTTCTACGCGAATAAGCCATTAAGCCACAAGTAAACACCCACACATGTCTATGCGAATAAGACATTTTTGTCATTAAGCTCATTAAGCCACAAGTAAACACCCCCTGAATTTGGTTACAAAGTTGAAACTATGAAAACCAAGAGCTTTATTCAAGGGGGGGGGGGATTGGAAATACATGAAGAAAAGCATCACCAAAGTTTTTCAAAGATTCAAAAGGGAGAGAAGATCAAGACCTGAAGATTTCAAGATAATAAATTCTTTATACAACTTTAGGGAGAGTTTGTTGGAACTTAAAGTCCTAGTGTGTTGAAAGTTATATAAAGTATTTATAGAGTTTAATTATTAATTATTAAAAGCGTTTGTAAAAGCCTTTATTTGTTAATGGGCTTTTTGTGGTAATGGTCTTGGGCCTTGGTTGTTATAGGTCCAAGTATTTAAGGTTTTTTTAGTGTGGTTTAGGGTTAGAGAGGTTGAATGGTCATTAGTGATATTGTAAATCCCAATCCAAATCAAGTAATTCTCAAGATCTAAGATATAACAGTATCAAGATTCTAGAGAGGGAGTAGAGAGAGAAATGTAGTCAAATGTATATAGCAATTAAGAACCACTTACAAACTATGACAAAGGAAACACTATTTATATGAGAACTAAAATCACAAGCTTAACAACAAAGTAAACTCCTAGTGACTTAGACTAGACTTTGACTTAGAAACATTAACCTTGTTGACTTTGCTAGACTTGACTTTTCCTATTAAATCTTGGATACAATAATACACTAACAATCTCCCCCTTTGTATTCAAGATTTAATAAAAATTTGACATTAGTCTTCAGCACTTGATTCTTCAATCTTTAACTCTGATGTCTTTGAATTTTGAAGCTTTAACAGTCTTCAGTCTCTGAAGAATCTCAAAAAGTCATTTGCACTTTGCATCTTTGGAAAGTCAACAAGTCTCGAACAAAACTTTGATATCTTTGAAAAAACTTTGAAACTTCGAGGGATCTTTGAAAATTGTATCTTCATCACTGTGATCTCTGAATCGTCTTTGGAAAAACAAACTTTCACGAATCTTCAGAATTTTCATCTGGCTTGAACTTTCAGAATTATCTTCAGAATTATCATTAGAAAGTCTCTTTTCTTCAAATCAGCTGTGAAATTTGAATCTTTTAGAAATTTCTTCCACTTTTTGATATTTCTTTCTGGCTTTGAAATTGAACTTTGTAGATATCTCCCCCTTTTTGATGATTGTGAACATCATAATCATCAAAACATCTTCAATTTCAACAATCTCTTTGATCATCCCCCTTTGAGTTCAACGTAACAATCTCCTCCTTTATGATAATTTGACATTTTCTGCTCTTTGATCTGAATAGTTGTCAATTCATGAAATGTATGCATCTGAATCTTTTCAAATTCAGACAAATTAAGCGTTGTAACCCTGAATCAATAAATGAAACAGTTAGGAATGTCTGTCAGTAACACAAAGTTACTGTGTACAACGAATGTAGAATTTAAGGAGCTGGTTTGATATTGACTCCCCAGGACTTCCATTCAATCATTGAAAAACACAAGGTTTATCTATGAATGTTCTGACAGAAAAACAAATTTTTTGTGTGCTCGTGCTTGTGTATGAAAGAATTTAGCACAATGATTGTGTTTCATAAGGCTCAAATTGTGTAAACTGTTGAGACAGCAACAAGTATTACACGGACTCAATGTGCATGAAAGAGGTGCGAAGGTGTGGCAACTTTCCTTCTTTTTCAATATCTAAATCTTCTGAGTGAAGACTAGATAGCAGATATGCTGCGTCCCCAAAGAAAATGAAACATTTCTTTTTTAAGAAAGAAACGAGTGGTTGGTGGGGTTAATGCAAGAGTTGGCATGGGCTCACTGCCTGTTTCAATGATGGTCACCAAAGAATGTGAACCAATCAGTAGATGTGGCTGCCCGGCTCAGAAAGTTGTTGGTGCAGAGTTCTGATAGTCTTTTAACTCTGTTCTCACACCCTCTTTCTTTTTAACATTTAGCTCACTTCTAACCAAACTCTCATTTACATTTTACCTCAGCTCAATGAGAAAAACTCAACCGGATGAGTTATCTCCCCCACTCTTTGATTTATGACCCCTCACCCCTCAATCACTCTAGGATAACTTCCTGGGTAGGAAACACTGGTTTACGTGAATCCATGGAAGTTCTTATAAGCTCACACATGAATCCCATGTAAGGCCTATAAAGAATGGTTGTTCAACAGTTTAACTGAACAGTTAAGCACAAAGTATGAAAAACATTGTCAAAATGTATGCTCATTAAAAATATGAATGAAATTTGAGCATTTGAACAATGAAGATCTCTCAAAACAAGGATATTGAATGAATGAAATGAAATCAAGAGAATTGTTTTGAGAATCTGACAATGTATGAATCAGATCAAATGAAATGGTTAGGGTATCAAAGAATTGGATATTTTGTTTATATGAACAAATATAAACAATTTTGCAATGAAATCACAAAGAATGAAATGATGATTTATGCTCAACAACATTTGAAAGCAAACGGGAGTATTACCATCGAAAATTAGGTTCGTTTAAAGACATGGTAATAACTGATTAAAATGAAGTACTGAACTGATGTGTGAATACTTTACAGTATATAGGAAAGATAATACACGAGTATTGGTCTTTAGAAACACACGGTCAGTTAAACATTAAAGCTCAATATGAAAAACATTTGAAAATCACATTTCTTAATTCATGAAATCTTTTTAGAATAGAGAAGTGGTTTGAACATTTAAGAACATGCTTTTCATGCTTGAAAGTTGTTCGTCTTTCAAACAATCAGAGATGTAAGATTAGAAGATACTTACATTTAAGCTCCCCATCAAATCATTATAGAATGATTTAGGTCAGATAATTTCCCCCTGTATATTTTGCATAATATCCTTATCTGAACATTGAAGAACGGGTCCTGATCTGTCATGTGATCAGAAGCCACAATTTCTTACACTTAAGTTCGGTTTTTGAACCGTTTTGTTCAAAAGCCATACTCTTTGACTTTGAAGTCCGAGTCCTGTGTTGATTTACTCAGAAGTCAAACATCATGCTCCCCCTAAACCTGTGGTACCTGCAAAACAGATTTAACAGGTTTTGGTACCCACTAGTATTTGGGTCCTGGTATGTTAGATTTAGGAATCCACTTCTCATTAGATGTATATCTTTTAAAAACAGAATTCTGAGAAGTTATTCTATAAGAACCGTACCAGTTGTGAGCAGTTTCTCTTTGAACGAAGTCATTCTCTCCACAGTAAGAACAATAGATCTTCCTTTGAGCAATCCTGATCAGATGATTAGTCGAGTAATATGTATCAGAATTACCAAAAGAGTTACCTTTATGTACACTATTCTTGTTAGCATTGGTTGTGGATGCAGATGCTTTGTCTTTCTTCTTCTCTTCATCTGAAGAACTCTTCACTCTCCAGATCATCTGATTTTTCTTCGATTGCTCTCCAAGAGATTTAACATAGAAGTTTGTTGGTCCATCAACAGATTTGTCATAAAATAGATTTGATGGTCGGATCTGACTTGATTTGACAATTTTAGGTTTGACACTGTTCTTTTTGAAAACATTTTGATTATGAATAGAACTTGAAGCTGTTTTGAAAGAACAGACTGATTCTGTTGAATTATCAACAGGTGATTGACTAATCACATCAGCGGTAATCTTTTATGACAAATTAATGTTTGCAGCTTCTAAGCTTTTTATCTTTTCAGACAAAATGTTTATTTCAGAAGTCAGTGTGTCAAACATCTGTTTCAAATCAGATCTGGCCTTCTGTTCTTTAAGAATATCTGATGATAGAACAGATAATTTGGATGTGAGCTTAGATATTTCAGATTTAAAATATAAACGTTCTTGTTCAAAATCTGTTTCCAAGTTCTTGTTTTTCTCAGAAATATCATGAAAATCCCAACATTTTTCTTTTCAAATAATTTCTTTTCTTGCTCAAAAGACTGCTTCTTTTCTTTGAAAATATTTCTTTCCTTTTCTAGCAAGTCTTGTAAAGTAGAAATTTGCTTGGGAAATTCAGTGTTTTTATCTTCAAGAACTTTTCTTTCCTTAGCAAATGTGTCTCTTCCAGTCATGATTATCTTTTCAAAATCAGACACTTGCTTGGAAAGTTTAAGGCATCTAAGCTCAAGATCCTTTTTCTCTTGTAAAGTTTTCTTGGAAATCTCAGATGATTGTTGAGTTGAAGATGTCTTCATATTTGATTTTTCTTTTTTTGCTTGGAGACTTGTTTGTAGTTCAGCATTTTTCTTCTCCAAAACAGATATCTGATCTTCAAAAGCCTTAAACTTCTGTTGAAGCTTGACTAAATCATCTTTCAGCTAAGATTATTTCTTTTCAGTCGTCTTCATTTGGCTTTGGAGATTTGCAATCTTTCTATCTTTCAATTTAATCTCTTTCTCACATGAATGAATAGTGTTTTCTATTAAATCAATCATTTTCTCTCTTTCTTTAATCTCCTTCTCTCTTGCACTGATGATACCTACAATATCAGATTTAATAGTATTAGTACACTTTATACAGTCAGGAGTTTTATCAGAGTTTGACAAATTAAATTTCAACTCCTGAATCTGCTTTAGAAGCACTGAATTCTGATTTTTCAGTTTGTCTCTTTCTGCTTCTAGAACAAGTATCTCAGGCATGTACAATACAACCATATCTCTAGCTGAAAGTACTGTATTTCCTCTTTCATCTGTAGTAGGCATCTTGACAGATTAGCTTGATAAAAAATGATGGTCAAAAATCAGAAAATTATGACCATTATCAAAATATGCCCCCCACCGTAGACTTAGCACGGGGGTTCCGCTAGATTTTTCTCTAGAAAGAAATATTGACTAAAAAGAAATGCTTGAATAAAATGATCGTTCCCAAACCAATCAGAAATGTTGACTAAAAAGTCAAACTTGGATCACACAAAAAAAATTAATTTTAAAAAAAAATCTAAGTCTTGAAACTCGCAAGTCACTGTATGCGCTCGTTACTGTTCACAAAGAAACTCGCAAATGGTAACGTGCTCATTTCTAGAACTCGCAGAACATTAGTAGCGCGTTTTGCTCAAACTCGCATGACTATGGAACTCGCAAGGCACTGAAAGTGCAAATCACTGTTCATACTGAAACTCGCTAGTAGGCACTCGTGCGTTTCTGGAACTCGCTAGTCGCTACGTGCGCGTTTTATGTCGTTTGCGCGTTATAACGTTTGCGCGTTTCAACACTTAGACAAATTTTGACATTTTTGAAACTCGCAGGCTTAGCTTGCGCGTTCTACAGCTTGAATCTTGCGTGTTCTTGAGATGAACTTGCGCGTTTTGAAGATCTTGCGCGTTTTGACAGTTCTGTTCACGAAAACAATCTGTTATGTCTAAATATTGTATCCAAGATTTAATAGGAAAGTCAACAATGTAAAAGTCAACATTGTCTAAGTCAAAGCTAGTTTAGTTTCCTTAGCCATTAAGGCTTTGTTTTAGATAGTGAGTATATAAGGGTTTGTGTTGTGTAATCTTGTAACTACGAGAGCTGCTCATACATTGTAATTCAGAGACATGTGATATGAATACAAGATCTACTTTCTCTCTCTAGACTTTCTCTCTCTAGTTCTTGAGCTTTATTGTCATAAATTGAGTAATTGATTGTTGTGATTGGGATTTTATGATTAACAATTGGTATCAGAGCTGAACCAAACTTTTCAGGAATGATTTGATCATGATTTGAATTGAAATTTGTGTGTTTTGGATCGAAATTATGAATTTTTCAGAAGTTTTTCAAGAAAACGAGTTTGTTACTGTTTCATACGAATTTCATGTGAAAAATCGTTTTTAAAGCAAGAAATTGGATTCATTGAATTCGTTTTATGATTAGGATTGATTCTTGTATTGATTACATCTTGTGATTTTAACTATTTCAATGTCAATTTTCGAAATTTGAGTTTTCTGGAAATATCGAGTTCAGTGTCTGTTCTTGATTGAAAATTTACGATTTGATGTTTTTAATCGAAATTTCATTGTATTTTTGTGTTTCGTACTCTTTGTTGTTGATGCTGATAAATTTTTGAGATCAAATGTGCAGGTTTCAATCGTCTTGAAGAAGAATCAGCCAAGAACCACGGTTTGCGCTTCATTCATACCGTTTGCGCTTCATTCATACGGTCTTGAGAAGAAAAAGCATCTTTGCGCTTCAAGGCAGAAACGCAAAGCTTAGTTTGCGTATCTCATAGGACCCGAAAATCACACTTTACGCTTCAAGACCAACCCGCAAAGTCACACTTTGCACTTCAAGACCAACCCGCAAAGTCTCATCTTGCGCATCAAGTTCAACACGCAAAGCTTACTTTGCGTCTCCAGTGGGACACGCAAACCCTACTTTGCATTTCAAGCAGGACCCGAAAACCATACTTTGCGCTTCAAGGCTGACCCGCAAACCTTCCTCTGCCTTTCAAGGCTGACCCGCGAACCTTCCTTTGCGCTTCAAGGCTGACCCGCAAACCTCACTTTGCGCTTGCTCCAGACATAGATTAAAAAAACTTTGCGCCATAAGATGTGTTGTTCAAATTTTCATTTTTTACGAAATATTTTTTTTAAGATTTCAATTTTGATCTGATTTTTGATTTTCTGATATATAGTTTGGATCGATCATTCACAACAAGCTGTTTACTTTTCAAGATGTCAATTTACTACAGATCTGATATATCTGGTATTGAAGCTGAAAGAAATGATCTGAAATTGAAAAATTCAGAATACTTCAAAAAGATTCAGGAGTTGCAAATTAAATTGTTCAATTGTATTAAAACTCCTGAATGTATAAATTGTACTAAAAATAGTTCTAATTTTTCAGGTATCCTTTATGAGAGGGATAAAGAGATAAAAGAACAGGAGAAAGAGATTATAACTCTTCAAAGCCAATTGAAGACAATTGAACAGAAATCACCTGAGCTACAAGCAGAATCAGTTGAGCTTCAAAACGAGTTGAAGACTTTCAAAGAGAAGACCGAGGGATTGGAATCTGAGAACGCTGAGCTTAAAAAGAATTTATCTAATTTGGAAAAACAACTTGTTGCAAATCAAGCGGATTTTGAAAGAGAAAAGAAAATTTTTTCAAAGAAGTTCTCAGATTTCTCAAAGAAGTGTTATGAAGAGAAGAAGTCAGTAGAGCTTAAATGCATCAAGCTTTCTTAACAAATCTCCGATTTTGAGAAAGTACTGATTTTGGAAAGAGAGAAGTTTGATAAAGAGAAGAAGGCCATAGAACAGAAAAATGTGGGATTCTTTAAAGAATTATTCGGCCAGAGAAATGAGTCAGAAAAAGGATTTGAAGAAGAACGCTCAATCTTTGAAACTGAAATCAAAAAGCTGACTTCAAGATTATCTGAACTATCTACTTCTGCGCTACACGAGCAGAAGACAAAGTCTGAATTCTCGAAGAAGATTGACCTTCTTAAGAAAGAAAGAGACATCTTTGCGTCAAAGATCAAAGAACTTGAAAAATCTGTTTCAAGTTCAAATCATAAATCTGTCTCTTCAAACAGGTCAGTCAAATCATTTAATCAGATTCGTCGCACTAACCTTTTCTTTGATGAATATTTAGATAGTTCAAATTCTTATCCAAGGAGAAAAAGTTTCAAGAAAAAGAAACTGGTCTGGATGAAGAAATCAGTCAAAGATGACAAGACTGATGAGCTGAAAGAGAAGAAATCATGTGTACCTGTACATAAAGAAAAGAAGAACAAAGCACCTAACGGTAAGAAAAATTATTGTTCTATTTGTTATACACATGATCATATCCATAAGACCAGTGATCATTTCTTGTATGGTTCTTACTCCATAACCCCCACACGAACTGCAACTAACATTTATGGACCCAAATACCAGTGGGTACCAAAGAAGAAAACTGATTCTTTGTTGCAGGCACCTCACGTCAAGGGGGAGTAAGAGAACAATGGCTTTTGAACATAGCAGTTCAAGACCCGCACCTCAATGTCAAGAATATGGCTTCTAAGCACATCAGCTTAGGACCCGGTCTTGAACGGAGTTTGACTTCTAAACACAACAGTTTAGGACTCGGACCTCAGCGATCAAAAAGACCTTACTCCTGTATGCTTGCATCAGATGGATATTGATGGTCTTCATCCCAAGATAATTGATCTGATCTCTATCCTATATTTTTTCTTTGCTAGATTTTTCTGATATTGATGGTCTAACAATTCAAAAGGGAGTGTTTGATCTCTATCCTGTTTTACTTGTAATATTTCAGATGCTTAATTTAAGGGGAGTAAAGGTGGTGGCTTCTGATCACATGACAGATCAGGACCCGTTTTTCAACGTTTAAAGACGGATATTGTGCTAATATCCAGGGGGAGCTTAAAAAATTAAAATCTTTATATCTTGATTTGAGGGGGAGCTGAAAAGGTAAAAATATTCTGATCTAGATCTCAGATTGTTTGAAAAAAGGACAACTTTCGAACATGAAAAACAATTTCTGAAATGTTCAAACCACTTCTTATTCTCAAAAGTTTTATGAATTTAGAAGTATGCTTTTAAATATTTTTCTAAAATTTTTGAGCTTATTGTTTAATTGACCGTGTGTTTCCAAAGATCAATACTTATGTATTATCTTGTCCATATACTGTCAAGTATTCATACACACCGGTTCAGTATTTTATTTGAAATTGTTATTACCATGTCTCAAATTCAAACAATTTTTCGATGGTAATACCCCCGTTTGAAGTTCAAAGTTGATGAGCATCATTCATCTTTTCATATTTGTGCTTTCATTGATAAATTGTTTATATTTGTTCATATAAACAAATTTCCAATTCTTTGATACCCTAACCTTTTGATTTGATCTGATTGATTCATTGTCAGATTCTCAAAACAATTATCTTGATTTCATTTCATTCATTCAATAACATTGTTTTGAGAAATCTTCATTGTTCAATTGCTCAAATCTCACGAGCATACATATTGACAATGATATCATATATCTTGTGCTAAACTGTTTCAGTTAAACTGTTGAGCAACTGTTCTTCATAGGAAATATCATGGGATTCGTGTGTGAGCTTAAATAGAATTCCATGGATTCACGCAACCTGTGTTTCCTACCCAGGAAGTTATCCTTGAGTGATTGAGGGGTGAGGGGTCAAAATCAAAGAGTGGGGGAGATAACTCATCCGGTTGAGTTATTCTCATTGTGTGGATCGGAAAAAAGGAAATGAGAGTTTGGTTAGAAGTAAGCAAAATGATAAAAAGAAAGAGGGTGTGAGAACAGAGTTAACAGAATATTAGAACTCTTCATTGTTCAATTGCTCAAATCTCACGAGCATACATATTGACAATGGTATCATATATCTTGTGCTAAACTGTTTCAGTTAAACTGTTGAGCAACCGTTCTTCATAGGAAATATCATGGGATTCGTGTGTGAGCTTAAATAGAACTTCCATGGATTCACGCAACCTGTGTTTCCTACCCAGGAAGTTATCCTTGAGTGATTGAGGGGTGAGGGGTCAAAATCAAAGAGTGGGGGAGATAACTCATCCGGTTGAGTTATTCTCATTGTGTGGATCGGAAAAATGGAAATGAGAGTTTGGTTAGAAGTAAGCAAAATGATAAAAAGAAAGAGGGTGTGAGAACAGAGTTAAAAGAATATTGGAACTCTGCACCTACCACTTTCTGAGTCGGGCAGCCACATCTACTGATTGGTTCACATTCTTTGGTGACCATCATTGAAACAGGCAGTGAGCCCATGCCAACTCTTGCTATTACCCCACCAACCACTCGTTTCTTTCTCGAAAAAGAAATGTTTCATTTTCTTGGGGACGCAACACATATGCTTATCTAATCTTCACTCGGAAGATTTAGATATTGAAAAAGAAGGAAAGTTGCCCCACCTTTGCACCTCTTTCATGCACATTGAGTCCGTGTATTATCTGTTGCTGTCTCAACAGTTTACACAATTTGAGCCTTAATGAAACACAATCATTGTGCTAAAATTCTTTCATACACAAGCACGAGCACACAGAAAATCTGTTTTTCTGTCAGAACATTCATAGAATTACCTTGTGTTTTTCAATGATTGAATGGAAGTCCTGGGGAGTCAACATCAAACCAACTCCTTATATTGTACATTCGTTGTACACAGTGACTCCGAGTTACTGACAGGCACTTCTAACTGTTTCATTTGTTGATTCAGGGTTACCTCGTTCATTATGTCTGAATTTGAAAAGATTCAGATATATACCTTTCATGAATTGACGGCTATTCAGATCAACGGGCGGAGACTGTCAAAGGGGAGATTGTTATTTGTTCTCAAAGGGGGAAATCAAAGACTGTGCTGAAGTTGAAGATGTTTTGATGATCATGATGCTCACATCATCAAAAAGGGGGAGACATTTTATAAAGATTCAATTTCAGATTTAAGTCAGAATTTCAAATGCATTTCAAAATGCTTCTGCTGATACAAAGTCAAAAGATTCTGAAGAAATTTTATTCAAAGATAAATCAAGATGATTTGTGAAAGTTTGTTTCTCTGAAGACTGTCAAGAAATCAAAGAGATGAAGATTCAATATCAGAGATTCCTCAAAGTAGTTTCATTGTTCAAAGACAGTTTTCAAAGAACGTTCCAAAGTTTTTCAAAGATGTTTCAAAGTTCATTGTTTCAGAAGTTTCAAGAATTCTGTTTCTTGTTCATGACATGTTGACTTTCAAAGCTTCAAAGATTAAAAAGACTTTCCAAGATTCTTCAAGAGCTGAAATTTTAAAGATTGTGAAAGCTTCAAAGAGACAAAAGCTGAAGAATCATGAGCTGGAGATCTGTATCTAATTTTTATTAAATCTTGAATACAAAGGGGGAGATTGTTAAGTCTAAATATTGTATCCAAGATTTAATAGGAAAGTCAACAATGTAAAAGTCAACATTGTCTAAGTCAAAGCTAGTTTAGTTTCCTTAGCCATTAAGGCTTTGTTTTAGATAGTGAGTATATAAGGGTTTGTGTTGTGTAATCTTGTAACTACGAGAGCTGCTCATACATTGTAATTCAGAGACATGTGATAAGAATACAAGATCTACTTTCTCTCTCTAGTTCTTGAGCTTTATTGTCATAAATTGAGTAATTGATTGTTGTGATTGGGATTTTATGATTAACACAATCCAAATCGACTTAAACCTGCAGATTTAAACATAAAATTGCACCAATATCAATTAGAACATTATTCTAACACAAGATTTTGATTAAAAACATCAAAATGCACTCATTCGATTCAAGAACAGTGTTCGACATATTTTTCAAGAAAAACACAATGAAATCCAAAAATAAAATTGTTCTAGTGATTAATTTGTGTTAGTTGTGAACACTAAATGTTTACAAACATAAATCGAATTCAACTGAATCAATTATACACACAAATTTCAACAATTCATGAAGAACTCGATCAAACAGTGACTTTTTCACAAAAACGAATGTTCTTGACAAAATTTTCAGAAAATTCAATCAATTTGTTCAATTCAATCAATCTGAAATTGTTTGGTCTCGCTCTGATACCAAATGATGTTGTAAATCCCAATCCAAATCAAGAAATTCTCAAGATCTAAGATATAACAGTATCAAGATTCTAGAGAGAGAGTAGAGAGAGAAACATAGTCATATGTATATAGCAATTAAGAACCACTTACAAACTATTACAAAGGAAACACTATTTATATGAGAACTAAAATCACAAGCTTAACAACAAAGTAAACTCCTATTGACTTAGACTAGGCTTTGACTTAGAAACGTTAACCTTGTTGACTTTGCTAGACTTGACTTTTCCTATTAAATCTTGGATTCAATAATACACTAACAATTAGCATTACACTCATCATATTGAAATTCTCTCTGTAATCGCTTAAACCCTTTATTGATCAATATAATCATATGACCAGGTTTTGTGGTTCAGTCTCTATTCTTTACTGATTATTATTGATTATTGCAATGTACTGGAATCACCATGTGAGCTCATGTTAGGACATTTATTGTCTTCAAGATTTAGTAATGTTAGTGAAAGTCAATTTAGTTTACTTTGTTTAGTCAATGTCTTTGGAATTTGAGTTAGATATTAGTTTGCTTAAGGGTTAAGCATTAGGTTAAGGATTTTGTCATTGTCATAATTCTAGATAGAGAAAGTGAGAGAGATTAAAGAGAGAAGGATTCAAATCTTGTAATTCGTTAAAGATCATTGAAATACAATGTCATTTACCTAATAGATATGGTGTTTACAATTGGTATTAAAGCCTACTCAGATTAATCAGACCAATCAACAATCAATCAAGTTTGAAGAATGTGATCCAAAGATTAAAAAGTTATTGTTCATCGTGAGAATTCGCACCTCACTGTGTATTCGATCAAGTTTGTGATTTTGTGTTGTTTTTTGTTAAAAGATTCATTGTACTATATTCGTATAGTGTTATAGAACATCTTTGATTGACAGTGTATTCACCAATTCACTGTTGGGTGTCAATTTCTTAAAATTGTAAATTTTTTAGTTCTTGAGTCCACGCAGTGTTGTTAGCGCATAGATCTATTGGATTCAAGATCATCCAATCTGAAGATCCAATCTGAAGCTAAAGCCGGAAAGTCGATTCTTAATATAAGTCTAATGTCGTTTGTAATAAAATGTCAAAGTATTGTTTTTAGTATTTTATATTAGTTCCTAAATATCTAGATATTATATTAATTTAGATATTTTGTTAGTTAGATATTAGTTTAGTTTAATATTGTTTATGTTTGCAAGTGGATGTTTTAGTGTGTTAGACAAGCAAGAAGATAACAGAACATAAAACACACACACACACACTCACGGTGTAAATCAGAGAGAAAAAGTCGAGAGCTTTAAACCGAACAAACATCAATCCTTGTAATCCATTGATTATTAATCAAACAGGTTGGTAATCGTATATGTTGTTGTTTTGATAAAAACTTGATAATATTGTGGACCGACAATTGGTATCAGAGCCTGAAAATAGATTCAAATCAAGTTTTACAAAGAACGACTTTGTGTTCTTCATTTCAAAATCATTTTCGAGTTTTAGTGTGTTTTAGGTGTTGAAATCGATCAGGTTGTGATCGATAAGTGTTTTAGATCGTTGTGGTATTGTTTAATTTTAGAATAACACTTAAATCGAGTTCAATTTTGTGATTTTCGTGTCTGAAGGTCGATTTTGAAAACGTCGCTGTTCCATCGATCTATATTTCAAAAAGTGATTTTTATTGAGATCAAGTGTTTATAATCTGTTCTAGATTGGTTAGTGGTCAATTTGTTAGAATTTGGGACTACTAATCGTTGTCAAACAGGGTTATTTGAGCAAACAGATCGAATTTTCGATGTACAGGGACGAACTCGCGCAAAGATCGAATTTGCGCCAGTTCGTAGCAAGGTTTTCGCCAGATACATCTTCCAGTTAATAGTCAGTTTTGTGTCATCAACTATTAGCGCAAACTTGACTTTTGCGCCTTCAACATCTCGCACAAAAGTTCTTTCGCGTGACCAACTGCTCACACAATCTTCAATTCGCGCGACCTTCGACTCACACAAACCTCATCTTGCGCCACCTTTGTCTCGCGCAAATATTTCGCGCAATTCTCATATCTCAATTTCACGAAGTCACTTTTGCGCCAACACCTCATAACCCAAAGTTGACTTTTGCGCCAACTCCTTATAGCGCAAACCATCTTTTGCGCCAACCTCTACTAGCGTAAAGTGTTACTTCGCGCCACCTACAACTCGCGCAAAACTCTTTAGCGCCAGCAACCTTTAGCGCAAAGTGTGTCTTTTGCGCCAATATCAAACTTAGCGTTATTCAACCAGAATGACTTCAAGAGAAGCCCTAGCGATCAGAACTGACTCTAAACCACCAGTACTCTTCAGGGGAGAGTATGAATAGTGGAAAGATCGGTTCATGGACTTCATTGAAAGACATGATTTGGGAGTATTCATCAGGAAATCAATAGAAGAGGGAGTTATGGCACCAGTTTATGAGACTCGTACGGAGGGAACTGTGGTGACAAAGATTGAACTTAAGTATGAAGAGCTCGAAGGTGATAACTTCAAGAGAGCAAAAGGTGATAGATTAGCAAAGTCTTATATTATTCAAGGCATTCCAAATGAAATATACGTGAAGATAGACAGCTATAAGGCCTCTGGAAAACAGATGTGGGATAAGCTAGAGAAAATGATTCTAGGTTCAAAGGTTGGGAACCAGCTCAAGATATCCAACTGCCTAAACAACTATGAAGAATTCAAAGGCAGAGTTGGAGAGTCTCTAGAAGTAACATACGACAGATTTGTAACCTTGCTGAACGAATTAAGCAAGAACAAGGTCACTAAATCTCAGATAGAGTTGAATGTCAAATTCCTCAGCATTCTCCAGCCTGAATGGAAGAGGTTTGCCAGACAAATGAAGCAAATCAAGGATCTAAACGAGATTCCACTTCATAAGGTGTATGAAACCCTCAAACAAAATGAGGAAGAGGTGGATGAAATTATGGATGAGAAGAGAGTTGCTGAAAAGACAAGTGCTGATACAGTTGCTCTTGTTATGAAAAAGAAGAAGAAGATGATGATTATGTCTGAACCAGAAGGGGTTGAAGCTGAAGCGAACTCTGACTTGGACGACTGTGAACAACTAAAGCAGGCTACGCTAATGTTGACTAAGGCTTTTCAGAAGAAATTCTACAAAAAGCCAAGCTCAAAAAGTCAGAGATATTAATCTGGTCCGAGCAACTATATTCACAAGGAGAGGGTTGAAGGAAATAGATTTGAAGGAAAGAGAATAGAGGAGAGGAAGCCGGAAGAGAGAAGGTATAAAGCAGAAGGATCCAGTCAGTCAAAACCTCCAACATGCTACAACTGTGGCAAAATAGGTCACTTTGCCAGAGACTGCCGAAGACCCAAAGTTAGAAACTCAGACTACTACAAAAACAAAATGCTTCTAGCCAAGCAACAAGAGGTTGGAAAGGCATTAATGGCAGAAGATGAGTATTGGATAGATCATTCAGACCAGGAAGATGAGGATGAAGAGAAGGATGAGAAAGCACATCTATGCTTCATGGGCAAGATGGAAATAGAAGCTGAAGCAGATTCAGATGATGACGAGGAAAATGAGGTATGTGATTTAACTCATTCTGATTTCTTAAATCAAATGCATGCCATGTTGACTAAAATCGAAGTGTTAGAGTCGAAGCTTAAGCGAGAAAAAGGCGTTATCAATGACAAAAACCAATCAATACAGAAACTTAGCGAGGATATTGCTGAGAAGAAAGTATTGGTTGAGACAATGCATAAAAACTTTGATAACTACGCTAAAGAAAAGACTAATTCTCAAAGAGATATCTGAAACAAATTCTAAATTGAAAAAGAGTGAGTTTGATTTCAGATAGCTTACGAAAATGTATTCTTCGTGTTCCAAAGAAAACATTTATTTACTTGCTAAATTAAAAAGTTTGGAAGAGAAGTTATACAAAATGGGTCAAACTGAACAAACCATTCATCTAAACAAACCCAAAGAGGAAATAGAAAAATGGGGACTCGGGTATGAGAATCCTCACTACCTTAAAAAGGGTATATCTGAAGTGCCTGCACTTTATGATTTAACATTTTTGAAACTAGCTCGAAGAATCCTAGAGCTTAAAGTTTTTTGGACTGGATTGTCAAAAGAGGATGTCTTAGGTATGATTTTATAGTAATCATTGTATTTATAGGACTTGGCAAATACTATGTCTAAAGTCATATACTGTGTTGTATTGACCAAGGGTATTTAAGTCCCTCTGGTCTTGTTCCTTGTAAGAACTTCACGCACATTAATCAGATTACTTACTTTGCGCATACTTGTCTCTCTCTCTACTTTCTCTCTCTAGGATTCATAAGATCTTGGACTTTCAATTGGTATCAGAGCGAACTGAATCTTGAGAGGATTGAGAGATTGCATTTTCTGAATTTGAATTGTTGATTGAAATCGAAAATTTGATTGATTTTCTTGAGTTTTTCAAGAAAATATCGTTTTCTTCATTTCTCATCAAATTTGGAAGTTTTAGAGATCGATTTGTGTTGATTTTTGGTTAATTAGTCTCGTTTTTTATTATCGATCGTGTTTGCTTCATATTGTTTTGCATAAAATTCAAGTTTAGAACATCGATTTTGTGAAATTGATTTTTTTTTCTAAACGAGTTCTCGTACTGTTTCATACATGATTTTCAGTTTTAGTGGATTTTATTCGAAATCTGTGTTTGATTTGTGTTAAAAAGGTGTTTTCGATAATCAGTGTGTGTTTTTCATGCATAAATTTCTTGGTTTGAATTGATATTGCGAAAATTTGTGAGTTTTTAAAAGTTTGCGCTTCAATCATACAAGTTTGCGCCTCATTCAAGTTGTTTTACGCATGTTCATAGTTGGTTGTGCATGATCTACTAATTTTGTTAAATTTGTTTTAGGTTTGCGCATTGATCCTCATACGCAAAGCTCAAGTTTGCGTATCAAGTAGCCTCCGAAAAGATTTCAAAGTCTCATTTTGCGTATCGGCCTGCATACGCAAAGTGAAGTTTGCGCTCCCTCCTTCATACGCAAAGTCTATCTTGCGTATCCGCCTTCATCCGAAAAGTTCTAGTTTGCGCTTCTGCTTACACACGCAAAGCATTCTTTGCGTTTCAGTCTTCACACGTAAAGTCGTGTCTTAACACGCAAAGCTCTTCTTCGCGCTTCACGTTCAAAACGCAAAGTCTTAGTTTGCGTTTCTAGTTGTCAACGCAAAGCTCTTGTTTGCGTCCTCTTCATGACACGCAAAGATCTACTTTGCGCAAGCTCAACACTTAGAATTTTTTTTTTCCTGAAATATCAGCAATGGATTCATCCAAGTTTGCTTTCCAAGCTAGGTTCTACTCTAATGATCTGATGATGCAATTGGGAACAGATACTCGTCCTCCAGTGTTAATCAATGAAGATGAGTTTACACAGTGGCAAGATAGGTTCATAAATTTCATTGAGCGACAGACTAATGGAGAGAATATGATGAAATCTTTATCTGAAGGACCATTTGTCAGACCGAAAAATGACATTCCTTTGACTGCTGAAAAAATCAAACGCGAAAAAGCCGATAGAGAAGCAAAGTCCAATTTGATCCTAGCTTTGCCCAACACAATCTACAATCGAATTGATTGTTTCAAACATGATCCAAATATGATGTGGACTCAGTTAGAAAAG
The DNA here is from genome assembly GCA_954870635.1 of Arctium minus. Lineage (NCBI taxonomy): Eukaryota > Viridiplantae > Streptophyta > Magnoliopsida > Asterales > Asteraceae > Arctium > Arctium minus. Next base: position 75,311,039 of record OX941080.1, on the reverse strand, counting down.
ATCATGCTTGGATCATCAGTTGCTACTCAAATACGCCAAACACGCTTCATGAATAACTTTGAGGAATTTAAGGCAAAGGACAATGAATCTCTGAAGGTGACTTTTGACCGGTTTTGCGCAGTGCTGAATGATCTCTGAAAGATAAATGTGATCAAGACAGAGCTTGAGACGAATCTGAAATTCCTTAATGCTCTTCAGCCTGAATGGAACAAAACATGTCACAGACTGAGGAATGATGTTCGGATTTCCACAATGCAGATTCAGGAACTTTACGAGATTCTGATGACTGATGAGAGCTTGGTGTTAGAGAAAAAGGCCAAGATGGATAAAAAGAAGAAAACAGTAGATCCGGTTGCTCTCCTCACGAAGCAATTATCTGAACAAGCATTGTCTGAAAATGCTTACACCGGATCAACTGAAGATGATGGCGAGGCTTTACAGAAAGCTATGATCCTTCTCTCTCAACACTATCAGAAAAAGTTCCAACCCCGATCGAGTTCCAACTCTTCTCGCTTCACTTCCAGCTCTACAGTCAAAGTGCCCGAGCCTAAGACCGCTTCTTGTTATAACTGTGGAAATTCAAAGGAGTGTCGAGCTAAGAAGGTTAGGGATTCAGCTTACTACAGGCAGAAAATGGAACTAGCAGAAAACAGAGAGAACGGAACTGCTTTGCTGGCTGAGGAAGAATTCTGGCTGGATTATTCCGATGATGAAGCATCAAACGTAGAGATCGCTCAGATATGCTTGATCAGAGATGATCAGTCAGATGATTCTGAAACTGATGAAGATGAGGTATATTTTGAATTTGCTTTATCTCTCAGTTTGATATCATGATAATTGCTTTATCTTCTTTGCGCTCAAAGATTTTATCTGAAAAGAATTTAAATTCTGAAAAGTCAGATTTGATTGACAAATTGACGATTTCTTTGAAAGATGAAAAATCTATTTTAGACAATACAATAGACATCTTTCAAAAGAAATTGGATGATTTGGAAATTTCAAATAAGACTTATCTTGAGTCTTTGACTAAAATGACTTCTTTAAAAGATGAATTTTCAGATAAAATAAATAAATTAGAAGAAAGGCTTTATCGAAGAAACCAATCTGAACAAACAATTTTTATGAATAAACCGAGGAGTGAAGAAGCTTTAAAACAAAGGTGGGGACTTGGTTTTGAAAATCCTCATTGTTTAAACAATGCAATTGAAAAATCCCCAACTTTATATAAATACGATTATCTGACTCTTGCTCATTATGCTCCTCAATTTAAGATTGATTGGATGAATGAGAAGCAAGTGTTAGAAATGGAAAATGAGAAAAGGATGAATAATAAGAAAATCAAAATTCCTTTTGTATACACTAGTGAAAATGCCAAATATTTTCCTGATAAATCAAAAAGAGGTAGAAAAGGTTTAATTGATATATCTTCTGTCAAATCTTCAGTTTCTGATAATTTTGTTCCTTCTTATGCCCCTGATTCTGATAAGGAAAATATTTCTCCAATCATTTATGATTCGAAGAAATATACTCCTCCGTTAGTTTTAGAAGGCAAAATCATCGATCTTGAAGATAAGATAGAAGATCAAAATATTTTGAAGGAAATTGAATATGATATTATTATTTCTTTCATGAATTCTAGTCTAGAAGAAAATTTATTTTCTCAAAAATCAGATTATATTTCTAACATTTCTTGTGATTATAAGGAAAACAAAAAGGAAGTTTCCAATTTTAAAATATTTTCTCAAAATTGTTCAGACTCCGAGGCAAATTCAGATTTATTAGTTGACCAGATTGGTTGCTTAGATAAATTTATTTCTTCTGATTTAAATATTAAGTCTAAAATTCTTGATGATTCTTTTACGTTCAATGATCAATTTTATAAACCTAAACGTAAAAGAAGACGGTCAAAGAAGTCAAAGAAACGAGATACGGTTCTTTCTGATAGTTCTAATTCTTCTAATTCAATTCTTACAGATAGGACTTTGGCGATTAGTCAAAGAAGAAAATCTGGAGAGTGAAGCGGACATCTGATGAACATTTTTTTGATGGGGATAAATGTGTAGACAAACTTTCCAACAGTGATTCATTTGCTATATGTAATAAAATTTCAAAATACTCTATAAAGCAAATGATTCGACTTTCAAAATATGTCTCATGTTCTTCCTCAGATTCTAGTTCTGATGATTATGCTTTCTCATCTGATGACTGTGCTTATTATTCTGATAATGTTTCTCATGCTTCTTGTATCAATTCTTCTAATTGTTTCCCCATAACAACTGCAACTAACAAACATGGGCCCAAATTTAAGTGGGTACCCAAATCTTTATCTGATTTAAAGTTGCAGGCATCACATGTTAAGGGGGAGTAAGGGAATTTGGCTTCTGAGTACTTCAGCTCAGGACCCGTACTTCATAGACTACGACTTCTAAACAAATCAGTTTATAACTCGTTCTTCAATGATTTAAGCTTCTGACTAAATGAGATACTGTGAGTACATCAATTTTATTTTCGCTGCATTTTATCTCTGATTATGCTGTGTTCCAGTTTTTCTTATTATTTTTCAAGAATCTGAGTTTGTTCAACTATTTCTTAATTTTGTATAACCCAATTTTTTTTTATTTTGAGACACAAATTATTTTTATAATGTGAAAGATGAAATAACTGAATTTTATTTTGTTCCATCTAAATATCAATTTGCCGAATTCTTTACATTTTGTCTTTAATGAAATTTTTTAACATCGGCATATTGAGTTTTAAAAATTTAAATCTTTACAAATTTTATTCTATAAAGTAAAGTTTTACATTTTTTTTCTTTCTTTTGAATAAAATATGTGTCTAGGATAAATTTTCAAGTTCTTTGTTTATATTAAAGTTTTATATGAAACTTTCAAGTCTTACAAAAGTCGAAAAGTCAGCAACATGTTTGTAGCTTTTGATACTGCTTTAAAGATATGTGAGTCGGAATTTTTATAGTTTACTTTGCTTAGACTACCTAAATGATTAGAATTATAGATCGAAATAAAAATATGGGCTAAGCATTTAGACATTGATCTATGTGATTGAGATGAATTATAAATTCTTAAAATACAGAAATCTCTGAGTTTAAAAGTTTGTACCTATGACCTTTCTGGTTTGGGAAAGTATGTTCCGTGGGATGCTCGTCATCTGGTCCCCTAAGGTCAATTGATCTGGGAGTGATATAACCCAAATCCTTCTATAGAATCAGATCGAAAGTCATGTTCTACTGGTATGAATGTGTTTAGGATTTGTCGATGTAGCCTTTCTGATCCGAGAAAGTAAGTTCCAAGGGGTGCTTGACACCTAGTCCCCTAAGGCCAACTGGTCTGGGAGCGGCTGACCCAAATCCTGTAATAGGGTCAGATAGAAAGTTACGTTTACGGCATGTTATTTACTTAATGAACTCTCTGATTAAAAGATGCCAAAGTGCACAACGCTTAAAAGATGCCAAAGAGCACACTCATGTTAAGATGCCAATGTGCACAATGCTAAAAGATGCCAATGAGCACACATCTCATGATACTTGGTGATATGTTTGAGTTGCGATAAATCTGTAAATTTATGAATATCTTAATACTTGATGGCTTAGTGTGAGTACATGCAAAGTTCTCTATAATATTTTTATAATTGCATTTTCTTGAAGATAATCGAAGATTCGCATGTGAGCACACTGAATAGATTGCTGGAAGTTTTTTAAAACTGAACATGTCTTAACTTGATATGCAATGAAACTTGTTCTTGTATCCTACAACATATGTTTGATTTCAAATGATTGATAAATTTGTAATATTTTATTCTGTAGAATTTAATTTGTTTAGTGTTTAAAATTTTATATGTTTAGTCGTTTCAAAATTTACATTTTTCTTTCTACATTAATATCTGATCATTGTGTTCTCATAAATATATTTTCATGGGTTTATGCATTATTCAAGGGGGAGTGAACAAAGAGAATATTTTTCAAAGATTATATCTGTTTTTGAGGGGGAGTATCTGATTTTCTTTATATGAATGCTAACTTGAATTGTCACATGTAGTGCATTTGTGTAGGGGGAGTCAAAGAGATTAAAAAGGTAACATTTTTCTGAGTTTAAGTCAGCTTTGCGCATTCCGTTGGTCACGCAAACCTTGTTTTGCGTATCCTTCGTGAAACGCAAACCTCGTTTTGCGTATCCTTCATGAAACGCAAACCTTGGTTTGCGTAACCAACGTGATACGCAAACAAACCTCCTCTGTTTTCTCGATTTCTTTGATTTTGCAGATTTTACACTGTCTCATCTTCAACATTTGCATGACCAAGTTGATCAAGATCATCAAGGTCATGAGGGGGATAAATCAAGGAGAAGTTAAAGAGACAAAGAGCTCAAAATTTTATCTGCTGATCAAGTTTCGCTCAAATATTCTATTTTCTCAGCCATATCAATTCTTTTGCTGTTCCTGCTCCGAACACCACAGTTCATTCAAGATCATTAAAAAGAGGTGTATCGTCTAAGAGCTAAAGCAGCAAAGACAATTTCAATCTGAAAGATGCTGAGAAGAAATTTTTTCTTTAAAAAGTCAAAAAGCTTCATAAAGTCGCTTTGTTGGTCAGTGCTGTTATAGAAGATTTTTTTTTTGAAGACCAAAGCGCCAATGATTACTAAGGGGATGATTGTTAGGTCTGATTTTATAGTAATCATTGTATTTATAGGACTTGGTCAAATATTGTGTCTAAAGTCATATACTTTGTTGTATTGACCAAGGGTATTTAAGTCCCTTTGGTCTTGTTCCTTGTAAGAACTTCACGCACATTAATTAGATTACTTATTTTGCGCATACTTGTCTCTCTCTCTACTTTCTTTCTCTAGGATTCATAAGATCTTGGACTCTCAGGATGAAGCCAAAGAAACGGAAAAACGAAAGAACACAACTAAAGTTCAACTTCCATTTCGTTATGCGAAGTTGAATAATAGTTATAATGATGATCCAATATATCAAAAGAAATCTCTTTGAAATGACTTCTTTCAGAGTTATTCTGTCAAAGAAATGGAGGCGAAACCTATTAAAGGTAAAGTATATGTCCCTCCTCTCATTTTGGAAAGTAAAATTTCTGAACTTGAGAATTCTTTAACAGATGAAAGACTTTTGATTGATATTGAACAAAATGTTTTTACAACTGTGTTTAAAAGTACTGTTCTTTCTAAATCATCAAAGGCTTCAAAATATGATGAAATGTTTAGTTCAATTGATGGAGGGTTTGATTTTCTAAACTCTAACGGTGGTTTGAATGATTGTTTTGATCAATTTGACTTTGATGCCAAACTTCCTAACCATTCATCTTTTGTTGTGAAATCCTTCGGATTAACCAGTACGTCTGAGAAAGGTGCAAAATCAACGAAAGTTGATAAATCAGTTTCTGTGAACACTAAGAATGCTAAAGGCAAGAATAAATCGCAGCATTCACAGAAACCGATCACTGCTAGTAACCCAAAGAAGATGCATTCAGTTGTTGCTCAAAAGTCTAACTCACAAGTTTCAACTGTTTCAGTTCTGAGCAAGAAAAGGCCAGAAGTTAAATCTCAATGGAAACCAAAACAGGAGACTGACAAGACTGATAAATCTTTTAGTACTGTTGATTGTAATAAGACTTCGCCTAGTAAAGATGTTTTAATTGTTGATGTTGCTATTTTGAAACCAAAACTAGTTGTTTCTCGCAAACATAATTCTATGAAGCAATTATTCCAGTTATCTTTATCTGCTAGAAAGTCTTCATATTATGATAAACATGCTTATGCTTCTTGTCAAGACTCTGATGTTTGGTATGGCACTTATAATGTTGATTCTTATCATTCATATTCTTCATTTGATTCTGAAAAGCAGAAAGGACCCAAATTTCAATGGGTGCCTAAAACACGTGCTAACACTGTAGGACCCATCTTTAAGTGGGTACCTAAACCCCTTGTTCTGTAATTTCTTTTGTGCCGACCCGTCGTATGTGGTACTTGGATAGCGGGTGTTCCAAGCATGTGATAGGGCAGAAAGGGATTTTGTCCAATTATACAGATAAATATAGCGGGACAGTTAGATTTGGCAACGACCAGTTTTCACCAATTCTGGGTTATGGTGATATGGTACATGACAAAATCACGATCAAGAAGGTGAGCTATGTTGAAGGCTTAAGACACAACCTGTTCAGTATAGGTCAGTTCTGTGACAAAGGCTTAGAGGTCAATTTTAAAGCCAGAAGGTGTTCTGTTCGCACTGAAGAAGGCCGGGAACTCTTGGTCGGCACTCGAAAGTCCGACCTCTACACAATCATTTTGTTAAACGTCTAGATTGACAAGCAGGTGTGTCTACTCTCTAAAACCTCGATGCAACAAAGCTGGCTATGGCATCGACGACTCTCTCACCTCAACTTTCGGTACATCAACAAGCTGGTCAGTGGGAAGTTACTCGAAAGTCCGACCTCTACACCTGTGTGCAGCTTGTGAAAAGGGAAAGATGAAGAGGGCTCCACACAAACCAAAGCCTCAACTGAGTACAAGCTCTCCGTTAAAGTTGTTGCATATGGATCTTTGTGGTCCGATGCGAACGCAAAGTTTAGGCGGAAAGATGTAAATTCTAGTTATCGTGGACGACTATTCGCGGTACACTTGGGTCAAATTTATCCGTTCAAAAGACGAGACACCAGATGTTCTCATTACATTCCTGAAGACGACCCAGGTGAATCTGCAGAAACTAGTCAAGCTTCTAAGAACAGACAACAGAACAGAGTTCAAGAACAAAAAGGTTGAAGAATATCTCGAATTAGTCGGGATATCACATCAATACTCTGCTGCTCGTACGCCTCAACAGAATGGAGTTGTCGATAGAATAAATCGTACGCTAGTCGAGGTTGCTCGTACTATGCTCAGTCAATCTGACTTACCTCTATTTCTGTGGGCAGAAGCTGTATCGACTGCATGCTATACTCAGAATCGATCCATGATACACCGCAGATTCAAGAGGACTCCTTATGCGTTAATCAACAACCGAACACCGACAATCAAATATTTCCATATATTTGGGTGTAAGTGTTTCGTTCTAAACGACAGAGAGAGTCTTAACAAGTTCAATGCCAAGGAAGACGAAGGCATCTTCATTGGTTATTCATCTACATCTACTACATTCCGTGTATATCTGAAGAAGTCAAAGACAGTAGTAGAGAGCATCAACGTCACATTTGATGAAGATATGGCTTCTGAACAACACAGTTCAGAACCCGTAATAACCGGAGTACTAGCTTCTGGGCAAATCAGTCTAGAACCTGCATCTCAAGCAAACAAATCAGATGAAGCATCAACGTCTACTAATCATTTATCTGATTTAGATTTATTATTTGAACTATTTTATGATGAATTTCTTGGATCTAATGTAAAGGAATCTGTTGTGGTTGACAGGATGGAAGACTCAACAACTACTCATCCAACCATTTCAGATATTTCTACTGAATCTGTCTCACCGATTCAACAAGAAATTCCAGTTCAAATACCGACTCCGACAGTTGAAGTTGTGATCATTAACGAAGCTACAGAAGTTGCTGAATCAGTAGGTTGTTCCATACAGACTGATCTATAGCCTCTCCAAGTTGTACCTACTAGGCCTTCTGCAACTACTACTTCAACTGCAACCATCATTCCTCCTGAACAGCCTGAAGAAGGTACCAGTGGATTCTTCGATGATAATATTGATATATATTCATATAATCTACTCCCTCATGAACACAAATGGACCAAAGAGCACCCGATAAGTCAGATCATTGGTGATCTAACCAAACCGATGCAAACTAGGTCAGCTTCAATGAATATGTGTATGCATGAATCCTTTCTGAGCAAGATCGAGCCATCTCGCGTATCCGAGGCTCTTGCCGATTCAGACTGGGTGACTGCAATGCAAGAAGAGCTGAATCAGTTCGACGTACTTAAAGTCTGGAGACTCCTACCCAAACCTCAAGGTAAAACCATTATAGGTACGAAATGGGTTTTCAAAATCAAGAAAGACGAAGATGGTACCGTTATCAGAAACAAGGAAAGAATTGTAGCCAAAGGATATAGGAAAGAGGAAGGAATAGACTACGACGATACTTATGCTCTTGTGGCGCGTTTAGAGGCAATTCAAATGTTACTAGCCTACGCTGCCCACAAGAACTTCACGGTCTTTCAAATGGACGTGAAGACAACATTTCTTAATAGAATACTCAAAGAAGAAGTCTACGTCTCTCAGCAAGAAGGCTTTGTCAATCCAGAGAAACCGAATCATGTCTATATTCTCGACAAAGCACTCTATGGACTGAAACAAGCTCCTCGCGCCTGGTATGATGTCCTATCTCAATTTTTAGTCAAGTATGGTTTTACAAAAGGTACGGTAGATACCACTTTGTTTATTAAAAAGGAAAAATCCGATATCATTCTTATTCAAATCTATGTGGATGATATTATTTTTGGCTCTACAAATCCTAAGTACTGTAAGAATTTTTCAAACCTTATGGTGTCAAGATTTCAGATGAATATGATGGAAGAGATGAATTTCATTCTTAGATTACAAGTCAAACAATTTCCAATGGGGATTTTTATCAATAAATCAAAATACATTCTTGAAATTCTTCGGAAGTTCAAAATGGAAAATTCTAAACCGATTTGTACCCCGATGGCACCTGGTACTAAGATTGGCACCGATCCTTCTGGAAAGGTTGTTGATGTTAGGACTTATAGAGGGATGATAGGTTCTTTGATGTATCTTACTTCTAGTAGGCCAGATATAATGTTTTCAACATGCTTATGTGCTCGATATCAGGCCAATCCTAAAGAATCCCATGTGTTTGCCGTTAAGCGCATTTTTAGGTATCTAAAGGGCACTGCAGATCTTGGTCTGTGGTATCCTAAAGATACTAGCTTTGAACTAACAACATATACAGATGCAAATCATGCTGGTTATATGTTAGATAGGAAGAGCACGTCAGGTCATATACAGTTCCTCGGTGATAAACTCGTAAGTTGGGCATCGAAGAAACAACTTTGTGTTTCAACTTCAACGGCCAAAGCAGAATATGTAGCTGCTGCTAGCTGTTGTTCTCAGGTCTTATGGATGAGAACACAACTCGTGACTACGGTTTTCACTTCAACAAAATCTCGATCTACTGTGACTCAAAGAGCGCCATCGCGATAACAACGAATCATGTTTAGCACACCAAGACCAAACACATAGATGTCAGGTATCATTTTATCAAAGATAATGTCGAAAAAGGAACAATTGAACTTTTCTTTGTAAAAACCGATTATCAGCTTGCAGATTTGTTTAGCAAACCCTTGGACGAAAAGATATTCCATTTTCTTGTCTCTAAGCTTGGTATGCTAAATCTTAAGACATAATCAGTAGTTACCTATCAAGGTTTTATAATTGTATACTTTTTCATCATTTCTTCATTCTTATTTCTGAATGATATCTGCTCTTCAAATATTATGTTCATAATCCAAGGGGGAGTATGAGAAGAAATTGACAGATCGTCAATATTACTTTGAGGGGGAGCTCATAAAATTTCTGCATTTACCTTTTATGTCATTTTTTTTGTAATACATGATTTTAGGGGGAGCTCGTCAAATCAAAGGAGTTAGGATACGACTTCTGATTATTTCTGATCAGGATTCATACTTTAATCGTTTTACTTCTTTTTGTCATTTTCATTTTCAGTGAATAAATTTGCTTTGACTATGACATAAGACTTTTGCAGTTTTTGAGAGATGCTTAAAAGATCATATCTATATGACTTTAAGCTTAGCTTCATGAGATGTAAGATCACACGTAATGGTATAATCCTTTATCTTCATCTCAAATATGGTTGAAAGGTAGACAACTTTCAATCATAGAAAACATTGTTCTTAAATGTTCAAACCACTTCCCGAATCTTAAACTGACTTCATCATTTGGAAGTGTGACTTTAAATGTTTTCAAGATCTACATTGTGCTTTAACTTATATAGTTAAACCATTTTGAGCATCACATGATTTCTAGGAAAACATGATTTCATTGTGCTAGGACTTAACACATATACGAAAAGAGAGGAATTCACATCATACTTCATGCGAAAAGATGGAATCCACATGAAGAATTGTACGAAAAGCTGGAATTCGCACCTACTTTTATGCGAAAGTTGAAGAATTCGCATATTGAAGACCTTAAATTTTTTTCTAAGGGAGGAATTCACATCGATACGTGAAGTTGAGAAGCCAGAATTTTTCTAAGGAAGAATTCGAATCTCATTTATATGTGAAAAGTTCAAAGTTTGAATTTTACAGGTTCAGAATTCGCACCTCTCTCTGTCCGAGAAGTAGGAATCAGCATCCTACATTGTGCAAAAAGTCAGAATTCGCATCAAGTTACGTGCGAAAAGTGAAGGATCCTCATCCTTTTGTGTGCGAATTTTGTTCATGCGAAAAGTTTTCACTATGGTGCGAATTGTATACTAAGAATATTTTTTGAATATTTTTTTTTCAAGGTTGATTTTTCTGATTATCTGACTAACGATCACTTCAAGCATCTTTTCAGATATAATTTCAAAATTCCTTACACAGATGAGAAAGGAAATATTGTTTTGACAAACAAAGACTATGTTGTGGCATACATGCCTGATATTCCAGTAATAGAAGCTGAAAATTAGAATCTTAAACTTCAGAACACAAAGTTAAAAACTGAGAATGCTGATCTGAATATCAAACTGAAGAGAGCTAAAAAGCAGGTATCTACATATCAGGCAAAGGGAGCTGAATGGATCAAGAAGTTTGAAGAGAGAAGTAAGAATGAGAGAGTTGAACTAGAGAAAACTTTCAATCTGAGATTATCTTATCTTTCTAAGAAAGCTGAGAAAGAAAATAAAGATTTAGAACTCAGATGCATCAAACTTTGCAAACAAGTTTCAGATTTTGAGAAGATTTTAATATCTGAAAGAGATATCTTTGAAAATGAGAAGAAAAAGTTTGAAAAGAAAAATGTTGTTATTTTCAAAGAGATTTCAGAGAAAAATACAAGCTTGGAAAAGGATTTTGAATTAGAATGAAAAGTTTTTGAAATTGAGATTTCAAAACTAACAAGCAAATTAGCTACTTTATCTTCTGATATCTGGAAAGGACAAAGGAGTAAGTCTGATCTGCAAAGCAAGTTTGATAAGCTTTGTAATGTAAAATCTAAATTGACTAATAAAATCAAACAGCTGAAAATAGCACATGTTGATTTGTCGGATAAAATAACAGCTAATACAACTAACTTATCTTCTTATGATGATGACACAGCTGAATCAATTTGTTTTTTTAATATGTTTCTAGCTTATTTCAGAAAATGATTTTGAAGAAGAAAACCTTCAGACCAAATGTCTTGAAAATAGATCAGATTAAATCTCCAAGTTCATTCTATGTCAACTATGTAGATAAAAAGGATACTTATGCTTCAAAATCTGGAAAGAAAGCATATGGGAGAGATCAGATGATTTGGGTTGTTAAGGGATCTCCAGAAGATGATAAATACCAGAAATCAAGTGCATCCACTTCAAAGATACAAAAGAACAAGTCACCTAAAGGTAAATCTTTTTCTAAGCCTGCTTTCATTAAGTCTGCAAACCACTTAAACATATTAGCTGAAAGAAAAATATGATGTTTCTATTGTGGCACTGATGATTTTGTACATAAAGCACATATTCAAAACTGGTTTGGTTCATATAGAGTTTATTCATATGATTGTATATATCACATAAATGGAAACCACTCTAGGAAGTTTCCAAGTACTAACATGGAAGGACCCAAGTTCATATGGGTACCAAAAACCTGTTCAACCTATGATGCAGGAATCTACAATCAAGAGAGAGTAAAGAATGATGACTTCTGAACACAACAGTTCAGGACTTAGTCTTCAATGTTAAAGAATAATGACTTCTGAGTAAAGCAGCTTAGGACTCTGTCTTCAATATCAAAGGAAGACTCACTTCTAATCAATTCAGAGTAGGACTCATGATTCAAAGATTATCACTAAAGGACAATTTGACTGTCAAATTTTTTCAAATGGAGTATTTCTATTTTTGAATATTATATAATTGGGGGGAAATGTAAAACTGTTATATTTTTGGGAAGAATGAAATGTCAAGTTTCAAGAACACTGAATGAGTTCAAATGAATGCAGGTATGACGGGGGAGCATATTTGAACAAAACCAAAAAGTCCATCTCAAGTCAAGGGGGAGTAAATCAGAAATCATTGTTCAAAGGGGAGCACATACTAAGGGGGAGTAAGTGTGTAGTGTGTGCCAAAATGTTTTTAAAAATAAAACTGAGCTTAAATGTTTCCATTTTGGGAAAATTTCATTTTTATGAAAGTTTCTATTTTTGGAATTTTTGGAAAATTCGCAAATTTCCTTGTTCAGAATGTTTTTGAAAATGTTGGAAATTTTGCTAAGTCCAAAATTCGTGCATAGTGGTATGCGAATTCTAAGAATCCGCACACTTGTTGTTACGACTGAAAGTCCTGTGTGTTGAAAGTGGCATAAAGCTTTTATAAGGGTTCAATATGTAATTCTTTAATAGTTTTAATTGTTAGATGGGCCAAAGCCCATAAAGCCCAATTGCTTGTAAGCCTAAGTATATAAAGGCAATTTTGTTTCATAATTACGTTAGACAGTCTCAATTCATAACTCTCTAGTCAATAGGTTTACTTTCTCTGATCAGATATTCTCTCTGTAAACCTAAACCCTTTGATTGCATATTAATCATACGATTAGAGGTTGTGGCTATATAATTGTTCTTCATTGTTGATTATTTGCTGTTGATTGCACTGTACTGGGATCTACAATTGGTATCATAGCAGAATCGAATTAATTTTATTCGATACGATCAAAAAGGTTTGTCTCAAACCCTTTAATCGCTTATTTGATTATATTCTGTGCTTACCTGAATATCTGAGTTTATGGTTTTTCTGTCGATTAATTTTTTCTGGAGTGGTATATGTTCTTAGATTTTTTTTTAAAAATCTGGATCTGGTTTAATAAATTATTTAGACTGTTTTCTGGATTTCTTATCGATCTGTGTTCAATCTGAGTAAAGGTCGATCGATTAAAATCTAGAGTAAAACTTGATTTCTGGATTAAGTCTGGTTTGATTCTGCATGTTGTTCTTATTGGTCGATTTCATGTTTAATGAGTTTCTACGACATGCATAAAATCTGGGTTTGATTGAAACTTTGTCTGGAATCGATTAATTATGGGTTCGATTGATTTCAGAGTATTGGATTTTGGGATCGATCAAAATTTTATGGGTTCACAGTTTGCTCTCGATCGATTTTATCGGTGCTTATAGTTAATCGTAATTATCTGTTATTGGTTCTGTGTCCGGTGCTTGCGACCGGGGTGTTCCTTTTGACCGGGTGATATCGGTCCCCGGGTTGGGCACCACCGGTCCTCGGTCTGTGAGTCTGTATTTAAGTCTGAGTTACTTCAAAGAAATCGAAGTCAATCCCCGGGACATTTTTTTCACCATCGTCATTAGTGAGCTTTAAATTTAATACTAAATTGGTGTCTGACAACGTTGAAAATCCATCCAAGAATTTGATTCTGTGATTTTGTTTTTCAACTTGGTTGTATCACGTGCTGGGTCGGTGGCTGTGGTATGATGAAATAGGAATTAGATTGTTTTGCGACTTAGCCGTTGTTGATTGTTGAAAATTGATAATCGGCGGTGGCGTTGACTTTGCATATATCCATCGCATACATATATAATAACCGACCGATACCTTGTTGTTGACCGGTGTTATCATCGGTCGACCGGTGCTTTGTTGTTGACCGATTCTATCTCTTTCCCCCGGTCCCCAGTATCTCGACCGGTACAATCATCCGCCCGGTATCTCGACCGGTACTATCATCCGCCCGGTGTCTCGACCGGTACTATCATTCGACCGGTGTCTCGACCGGAGTCTCCCCGACCGGTCCCATGCGCAGGGGCGGAGGGAGCTTATCACAAGGGTTAGTAGCTGCTAACCCTCAAACATTCAATTTTTTTTTTGATATAATAAAATTTCTATTACAAATACTTGTGGTTGTGGGCTGAATTAATTTATATTTTAATGGGTTGTGGGCCCATAAAAACACTAAGTTAATATATGGGATTTTTTTTAAATGGTTATTACATTTATTAACATATTTGTTTATTGTTTCTAAAGTACCAAGTCAACACAACACAAGTCTTCCAAATTTGAAATCCCAAACTTCCAGTACTGCTTCGTCAACGTCGATTCAATTCAAGCTTCCAGGTTCCAAGAATCCAACCCCTTGTCTCTATCGATTCAAGCTTCCAGGTTCACAATCACAACAGGTTATCTTCTTCCCTCCCCATTTTAGTTATTTATTTGTATTGATTAATTACTATTAAGGTTTATATTATTAGAATATTGTTGATTTAAGTTAGGTTTTGTTAAAAATAGATTTATTTGTCTTTAATCAAGTTTTTTTTAAAGTAGGACTTGTTGAAAATGGATTCGTTATTTTTAATTATTAGTTAGGGTTTGCTACTAATTGTTAATTACTAATTGCTAGGGTTTGCTACTAATTTTAGTTTTTTTTTATATATTAAACAGTTTAACATTTAACTATCATGGATAAGTATTTAATAAAGGGAAAAGCAACCGGTGATTCGTCATCTATGCCGGATAAGTATAATCCTGATAATTGCAAACAAAGTCGTATGGATGTCAATTTAGCCAATCTTCCAGCTGACCCGGGGTTACGAATTAGAATTTTGGATTACAATCCTATTATTCGAGATGAAGTTCGTAGAGCGTATCTTTTAAAGGGGCCTTGCCAACCTCGAAGTCATGATTTTCCTTACACGACATTTGGGAAAAGTTCAAGAAGATTTAACCCAGCTTGGTCTGATGAATTTTCTACTTTGCTAGAGTACAGTGTAAATAAAAATGTTGCATATTGCTTATGTTGCTATCTTTTCAAACAAAATAGTGGAGATCAAGCAGGCGGTGACTCTTTTGTTGGCTTAGGATTCAAAAATTGGGCAAGGAAAGATAAGTTGATTGTTCATATTGGAGGCGTTAATAGTGCTCACAACTAAGCTAGGGGCAAGTGTGAAGCTTTGTTGAACAAAAAGCAACACAAGTTATATTGAAAAAGATGTTTTTGTTGAGGTAGATAATGAAAACATCATAGATAAGTTTCAGAAAATGAAAACTCGTCGAGGTCACTGTTGAAAGTAGATAGGTTGGTGTTTCAAGAACATATTATGGTTATTTTTGCTTGCTATTTAAAAAAAGTTAATATTTAATTTCTTTAATTTTTTTTTATAATTTTTGCTCCTCCTAGATCAAATTCCTGGCTCCGCCACTGCCCATGCGGCCCCCGGTGTCCAGCGAACCAACATCTCACGGTTTTAAGTTTTTCGAAATCATTTCGGGTGACTCGGTAGAAATCGTGGACGAACTTTTTCGGTTTTAAATTGTTAAGAGTTGCTTACAAAGTCGAAACGATCGATTTCTATTGAAAAATTTTCATCTCATTTCAAGTTTTTAAATTCTCGTTCGGTATTCGAAAAATCTTCGGTTGCTTCGTTCGAAAGTTTGAGAGATTGTTTCGAGATTTAATCAGTTGAGGGAGCTTAAGGGAACATAAACGATCATTTTTGGTCGTAAAGTTTTAACCCATACTGATTTTTTAAATTTTCGATCGTTTTCCGAAAAGTTTTCGGTTGGTTCGTTTGTGATCGTGGGTTGACCGGTTGAATTTTAATCTGTTAAGGACTGATCAGGGAACTTTAACGATCGCTTTGCATTGAAAATTTCTAACCGTTTTCGAGTTTTGCAGGATGGATCAACGGAGAAGATGATGAATAGTAAACCCGTTAACTCTCCGTTAAATGTTTAACATTTTGGTCCTTTTCCGTTAAGTATCCGTTGATACGGTTAGTTTGTTTGTTTGGTTAGTTTTATTTCTTTTTTAGTTCTTTTTCCGTTAGTTTTTAGTTAAGTCCGTTAGAATTTTCAAAGTTTACACTTTTAGTCCCTCTAGTTAGTAGTTTTAGTATTTGTCATTTTTAGTCCTTCTAGATTTAAGTTTTAGTATGTGTCATTTTTTTAGTCCTTGTTTTAAATTTTAGTTTGTGTCATTTTTAGTCCTTCTTGTTTTAAGTTTCAGTTTGTGTCATTTTTAGTCCTTCGAGTTTTAAGTTTCTGTTTGTGTCGCTTTCAACCCCCGTACTTCAAGGTTTCAGTAGTTTGTCATTTGTGACCATAAGCTTTCAAGTTTCACTCGTTATCACTTTTGGTCCTTGCACATTGATTCGTTCATATTTTGTCAAGTTTAGTCCTTAGACTTCAAGTTTTTCAAACAACAATCTCTCATCCAACTTATTCTGAGTTAGAAGAGAAAGTTTCTTGTTTAGAAGCTAGAATTGAAAGACTGCTGGACAAATATGATAATCAACGCATAGAAATTGCTGGCAACTTGTGCATAATTTCAAATCTAAAGGAGGATTGTGCGAGTTTTTCAAAGGAGTCAAAAGAGTTAAAGACCAAAGTAGATGATCTTACCTATAAGCTTCATATATCAGAAAATGAGAAAATTGATATTGTAACTAAAAGCGTGGCTTACAAAAATGAAAATCAAAGGTTATCTACTCAGTTAAAGGATCTTGAACGGAAACTTTATAAAATTGGTCAATCTCTTCAAACGCTGAATCTAATTGCACCAAAAGAACCCAAATATGCGGATACGGGTATCGGTTACGATAACCCATATTATCTGAAAAAGGCCTTATCCGAAGTTCCTACGTTATATGCGTTCGAATTCTTTGGAATAGACAAAACCTATCCAGAGTACAAAATGCATTGGACCAAACCACTTGATGATGATGAAATGGAAGAGGACAATTTGCGAAGGAATAACTCTACCAAAATGCAACTTCCTTTTGTTTATGATTCATTGAATGCATCTTACAACGATGAAAAACCCTGTTTCCTGTCAAATGACTATTTTCGAAGCTACACTCAAGCTGAACTAAATGTTAAAACCGTTAAAACTGAAGAGGAACCAATAGACCATAAAGTTTATGTTCCACCTCTGATTTTAGAAAAGAAAATTGTTCATCTAGAAGAGTCATTTGAAAGGAGAGGAACATTTTTCAAAAGGAAAAACAAGAGCTTTAATCCCAAATTGAGTGTCTCAATTCCGATAAAAAGGAAACTGTGTCGGAGGAGGAAAATGAATACTTTCAGACAGAAATAAAGAAGCTTAATTCACAACTGGCTGTTGTGGCAGCAGATCTGATGAAAGAGCGACTACTCAAGGCTGAACTTCGAGCTAAGCCTGAAATTCTCCATGTTGAGAAAATTCATCTGTCTGAAAATTCCTATCCACCCTCGGACACATCTTCCTGCAAAGCCTTTATGGGTGACTCGTCACCAAATTTTTCAAACAAAGGAAAAGAGCCTCAGTCTTTAGAAACGGATCAATGTTCTGATTTTCAAAATGCTTCCGCCTATGATCCGCCTAAAGACACAAATCCTTCCTATGTCCTAAATTCATCAAGTGATAAGGCTCCTTCTGATGAGGAAAAGGAATTTTCAGCCTTTTTGAATTCTGAGGTGTGCCTAGATAGTCAACTGGACCAATTTGATTTTAATCCTTCTCTTCCAAGTCACGTTGATTTTCTACATTCTACTTGTGAGCCTTCGGTAAAATTCTATAAGGGTGAATGTTCCACATCTGCCCCACAAAACTCTTCTGTGAACAATTCTTCAAATTCTAAATCCAAAAAGCGTTCACATAAGAAGAAAAAGACCGGTCGCTCTAAAAAGAAACAATCTTCAAAATTCAAATCTTCTGACTATGGGTTTAACGGTATTTCAGATACTTTTGGTCGACGCAAAGAAGTCAAATATGCGTGGGTAGCTAAGAAGTCTAAGAAGAGCACGACGAAGACAGAATTAGTTAAACCAGTTTTGAATTCTAGGAAAAACAATAACAGTCATGATGTTTTTAATTCTAAACCTTTGGTTGAATGTAATGGATTTTTACCTTTAAAAGTTTATTCAATTCCGCAATTACTTCAACTGTCTCATGATTGTCTTTGTTGCTCCTACTGTGGATTGAATGATTTTGTTGATCGTCGTTTTGCATCTGATTGGTTTGGGTCGTATCATGTTTCTAATTATCGTTCAAAGTTTGATGCTCCCCGTCATAGAAACAGACCCAAGTCCAAACGGGCCTCCCAGTCGGGTGTTGAGTCTACCCCCAAAAGAACTGCAACTAACATTCATGGACCCAAATACCAATGGGTACCAAAGCCAAAAATTGATTCTGTTTTGCAGGCACCAACTGTCAAGGGGGAGTAGAAGAACAAAGGCTTCTATGTAAATCAACTTATAACCCGGACTTCAACGAAGTTTGGCTTCAAATCACATGAAAGATCAGAACCCGTGCTTCAATGCTTAAAGAAAAGATACTCTCGAGCTGAAATGAGAAGATCAACCCTCAAGGGGACGTACTTATATATGCATTAGAGAGATATGACGGACTACATTCCAAAAGGAATTGTGGATCTCTATCTTGTACCTGTTAACAGATAGATCTACTGATGCATAATTTCAGGGGGAGTAAATTAATTATGACTTTTGATTAATTCAAATCAGGACTCGGATTTTTAATTGTTTTTCTGTAGCGGACTTGTTCAAAATTAAGAAGTATGGATATTTTGCAAATACCCAGGGGGAGCTTATCAGAGTATAAATCATTACATCATGATTTGAGGGGGAGCTTAAAAGTAAGTATCTTCTAATCCTAGATCTCTGATTGTTTGGAAGAAGAACAACTTTCAAGCATGAAAAACGTTTTCTGAAATGTTCAAACCACTTCTGGTTCTCAAAAGATTTTATGAGTTTAGAAGTTTGATTTTAAATGTTTTTCAATTTTGAGCTTTAATGTTTAATTGACCGTGTGTTTCCAAAGATCAATACTTGCGTATTATCTTGTCTTTATACTATAAAGTATTCACACACACCAGTTCAGTACATCATTGGAATTGTTATTACCATGTCTCCAAATGAAAAAAAAATTCAATGGTAATACCCTCGTTTGAATTCAATTTTGTTGAGCATCAATCATCTTTTCTAAATTTGTGTTTTCATTGAAAAATTGTTTATATTCGTTCATATAAACAAAATATCCAATTCTTTGATAACCTAACCATTTTATTTGATCTGATTGATACATTGTCAGATTCTCAAAACAATTCTTTTGATCTCATTTCTTTCATTCAATATCTTTGTTTTGAGAAATCTTCAAAGTTCAATTGCTCAAATCTTATGAGCATACATTTTGACAGTGTTATCATACATTTTGTGCTTACCTGTTCAAGTTAAACTGTTGAGCAACCATTCTTTTTAGAACTTACATGGGATTCACGTGTGAACTTAAACAGAACTTCCATGGATTCACGTAAACCAGTGTTTTCTACCCAGGAAGTTATCCTAGAGTGATTGAGGGGTGAGGGGTCATAAATCAAAGAGTGGGGGAGATAACTCATTCGATTGAGTTTTTATCATTGTGTGGAGCGCTAAAATGGAAAAGAGAGTTTGGTTAGAAGTGAGCATAATGACAAAAAGAAAGAGGGTGTGAGATCAGAGTTAAAAGAATATCAGAACTCTGCAACAACCACTTTCGGAGTCGGGCAGCCACATCTACTGATTGGTTCACATTCTTTGGTGACCATCATTGAAATTGGCAGTGAGCCCATGCCAACTCTTGCAATTACCCCACCAACCACTCGTTTCTTTCTTAACAAATAAATGTTTCATTTTCTTTGGGGATGCAGCATATCTTCTATCTAGTCTTCAATCGGAAGATTTAGATATTGAAAAAGAAGGAAAGTTGCCCCACCTTCGCACCTCTTTCATGCACATTAAGTCTGTGTAATATCTGTTGTTGTCTCAACAGTTTACACAATTTAAGCCTGATATAGCTAAGTAGCTTCAATAATTTCTACACTTTCACGAGCACACAAGGAATGAGTTTTCTTGTCATAACATTAATAGAAAACTCCTTTGTGTTTTTTCGATGATTGAATGGAAGCCCTGGGGGAGTAAACATCACAAAAACTCCTTTCCAAAGTACATCCGCTGTACAAAGTGGCTCCGTGCTACTTACAGGCATACTAACTGTTTCATCTGTTGGATCAGGGTTACATTGTTCATTATGTCTGAATTTGAAAAGATTCAGATATATACATTTAATGAATTGACGAATAATCATATCAACGGGCGGAGAATGTCAAATTATCATAAAGGGGAGATCAAAGAATGTGTTGAAATTGAAGAGTTTTGATGATCATGATGTTCACAATCATCAAAAAGGGGGAGAGAATTTTACAAAGTTCAATTTCAAGTTTTTCAAGATTGGTTCAATTTCTGAATGAAGATGATTCGTGAAAGTTTGCTTTTCTAAAGATAGTCTAGAGATCAAAGAGATGAAGATATGAGTTTAATGTTGTTTCATAAATAAGATGATTCATGAAAGTTTGCTTTTCTGAAGACAGTCTAGAGATCAAAGAGATGAAGATATGAGTTCAATGTTGTTTTCAAAGATGAAGATTTCAAAGATCGTATTTCTTCTATCCCGTATCGTTTGGTGTTTGCTATAAGTTGATTCCTCCTACGAGCTGATTGAAATAAGTTCTTAAGCTGAAAGTTTATTCAACTCGTGGTTCAAAGACATATTCTTTGTTTTAAACTGAAGTTGCACTGTGGAAAGTCACGTAACTCGCACTTTATCTTTCTTGTGTGCTGATCCGATGTGATTGAGTTTCTACAGATGAAAGCTGCATGATAGTGCATTCAGTCGAGGCTATTGTTCATTGAATCTGGTTACAAAGTTGAAATATGAAGATCAAGAGCTTTATTCAAGGGGAGCATGGAAAGAAATGAAGACATGCAACACCAAAGTCTTTCAAAGATTCAAGAGGGAAAGAAGATCAAGGCATGAAGTTTTCAAGTTTTTAAATGCTCTATTCAACTTTAGGGGGAGATTGTTAGGACTGAAAGTCCTGTGTGTTGAAAGTGGCATAAAGCATTTATAAGGGTTCAATGTGTAATTCTTTAATAGTTTTAATTGTTAGATGGGCCAAAGCCCATAAAGCCCAATTTCTTGTAAGCCTATGTATATAAAGGCAATTTTGTTTCGTAATTAGGTTAGACAACCTCAATTCATAACTCTCTAGTCAATAGGTTTACTTTCTCTGATCAGATATTCTCTCTATAAACCTAAACCCTTTGATTGCATAATAATCATATGACTAGAGTTTGTGGCTATACAATTGTTCTTCATTGTTGATTATTTGCTGTTGATTGCACTGTACTGGGATCTACACTAGTGCATGCGAATTTGTGGATTTCCCACACCTCGGCATGCGAAAAGCCACTTCTTGCATCCTTTAGCATGCGAAAAGTAGCAATTCACATGCAGGGTCATGCGAATTGTTTTCTAGGCAAAACAATCCGCATATTGTGCCATGCGGATTGTTCACACACATTGTCTTATTTCTTACTAAGACAATCCGCTTTTCATGCCATGCGAAAAGTTGATACCCACTCAAATCGTGGCATGTGTAACTTTTAATACTGGGTATAAATATGTTGTTTTCCTCAGATATAATCACTTTTCAGCATCTTGGCATTTTATACGGATTTTACACTTAGAAAATCCTCCCAAACCCTCGTGTGCGACTCTTGCCTTTTCAGACCTTGATTCTTCGTTTCATTCAGATTCAAAGGTTATTGATTTTTTTTTTTGATATTGTTGTTGTTGTTGTTGTTGTTTGCGTTGATTCTTATTGTTAGACCACATTCAAATTCATCCAAACTGAAGTTCGCAATCCGAAGCTAAAAGCTGATAAGTCGCTCTCAACAATAGTCTAGGGTCAGTTTGTAATAAATGTCAAAGTTTTTTTTAGTATTTTATATTAGTTCCTAAATATCTAGATATTATTATTTAGATATTTAGTTTAGATATTATTTAGTTAATTATTATATTAGTTTTTAATATAATATCTAGATATTATATATCTAGATATTATTATGTTTAGTTAGTTTAAGTTAAGTTTTATATCTCTCTCTCATAATCTGAGAACCAACATCGACCAACATCAAGAACACTTAGAGAGAGAGAGCTCAAACTGTAACAATATGAACCTCTGTAATCCGCGTTTATAATCTAAACAGGTTGGTAATCTTTATATGTTTGTTGTTTGATTTATCTGGTAAGGATCACGGACTCACAATTGGTATCAGAGCCTGATCCAGATTCAAAATCAAATTTTTAGACTCTGTGTTCTTCATTTTTCATATCCACTGTGCTATCAATCAAAACTTCAAATCTGTGGTTATTTTCGAAATCAAAGTGTTATAACCCGTTGTAATTGATAAGGAGATCATAGTGTCAAATTTTGGTGTGGTAAATTGACTCCTAGATAAGTCGATTTGAGGTTTACAGGGCCGTAAATTGGAGAAGAAAAGGTATCGGTCTTTACTCTATCAGTCATCTATATATCGGTCATATCATTTTACCGGTCGAAGTTGAAGGTACCGGTCAATTCCTCTCTACCGGTCGAAGGGAATCATTACCGGTCGAAATAACATCCCCGGTCGTAGAAATCCATTGTACCGGTCGAAGTAAAATCATCATTTTATCGATCCTTTGTTAACACATAAACATCGGTCCACTATCTATTTGAATATCGGTCCACTATCTTTGAATATCGGTCCACTTAGACTATTCATTTCAATACCGGTTAATACATGGCAGCCTCTCAACTTCTTGTTTGTTGTTTCATTTCACGTGGCAGCCTCTCACATTTACAACTTCCATGCAAAACTCTACTCTCACATTTAATCTCCACTCACTCTCACAATCAATCGGTCACTCTCTTTGAATATTATATCGGTCCACTTCTCCACTCACTCTCACAATTGCATATTATCGGTCCATTCATTTTATACCGGTCGAAGGTTTTGCAAGGTACCGGTCGACCCAATTGCTTAGATACCGGTCGACCACCTTCATACCGGTCGATATCTAATTTTTACACTATACCGGTCGATCTCCAATTTTAAACAACATACCGGTCGAATTTTCACTTCCGGTCGAACTCACCACTAATTTACTTCCGGTCGAACTCACAATTCACAATTCACTTTTGACCGGTTGAAATTCATTTGATACCGGTCGAGCAACATTTTTACAACTGACCGGTCAAACATTTTACCGGTTGTTACATCTTCTCGGTCGAACCTTCATTTGCGCGACCCAAGTGAAACGCAAAGCTCCACTTTGCGCGACCCAAGTGAAACGCAAAACTCCACTTTGCGCAACTCAAGTGAAAAGCAAACCTCAACTTTGCTCCATTTCCAGACTTGGTTAAATTTGGAAATTTTATTTCTGAATTTTTTTTATCTGTTTTTATTTTGGGCTAACGATCATATTCAAGTTTTTCAAATCTTAACAGAATGTCTTCCTATTTTCCAATGTTCAATAAAGGAGAATACGAAAAGTGGAAAAGGAATTTTTTCAGCTTCATAGATAATGATGAACTGGGTCAAAACATGAGATTATCATTGTCTGAGGGAGCACAGGTGCAAAGAGAGAGTGCTGATTATAGAGCTAGAGTTTATCTGAGAAAGAGTATTTCTAAGGAAATATATGATTTAATGGATATTCCCGAAGCTTCAGGGAAAGAGATTTGGGACTATCTTAAATTAAACTCTGAATGGATTGTCTCAGACCGAAACGTTTTCTTAAAAGGAAAAGTTTTGGAAGCTGAGAACTCTGAACTTAAAAGAAATATTTCTACTCTTGAAACTCAAATACAGAAGCAAGAGTCTGTTGAGAGCAACGAGAAGAAATTCAAAGATTTGGAGAGTGCAAACACTGAGCTTGAAAAGAAAATATATGAGTTTGAAAAGAAGTTCTCAGATCTGTCAAAGAAGGGTGTGGAGGAGAAGAAGGTGATTGAGCTTCAAAGTTTAATGCTTTCTCAAAAAGTTGAAGACTTTGAGAAAGTAATCATATTGGAAAGAGATCAGTTTGCCAAAGAGAGGAAGGAAAATGATAAGAAGGGTGCTAAGAAAGGATTTGAAGAAGAGAGAAGCATCTTTGAAACTGCAATAAAGAAGCTTACCGAGAAGCTATCTAAATTATCTAAGAGTGTACTGACAGAGAAGAAAAAGAAGTCTTCATTTGAGAAGAAGATTGAGCTCCTTATCAAAGAAAGAGACAGTTATTCTTCAAAGGTAAAAGAGCTTCAAGATATTATTTCAAAGACGGTGGTGGTGACTGAGCGAACGACTCCAGAGTCAAAAATCCACTCACCTAGAAATGATTCAGTTGGTTCTAACAAACCAGCCTCAAGCTCACATCAGAAAACTGCTCTTTTTAAAAGGTCAGTTAAATCTTCTAATTAGATTCATTCTACTAATCTTTTCTATGACAGGAATATAGATTGTTCAGGTACACATAGAAGAAGAAACAACTTCCAGGATGAAGCTGAACTGGTCTGGAACAGGAAACTAGTTAAAGAAGAGCTTAAATGTAAAAGCTCAGGTGTACATACGCAGAATGCCAAGAAGAACAATGCGCTGAAAGGTAAACCTGATTTTGTTTACTCGAGAGATAAATTAATCAGTTTGTCAGGTAAGAAATTTTATTGTTCTTATTGTCGTACACATGATCCTGTTCACAAGACTAGTGACCATTACTGGTATGGTTCTTATTCCGTAACCCCCATACGAACTGCAACTAACACTCATGGACCCAAATACCAGTGGGTACCAAAGAAAACTAAACCTGTGTTGCAGACACCTACTGTCAAGGGGGAGTAGGAGAACAGAGGCTTCTAAGTAAATCAACTTAGAACCCGTACTTCAACGAAGTATGGCTTTTGAACACAACAGTTCAAGACCCGCACTTCAAAGATCAAAAGACCTTACTCCGTGCTGAAAATGAAATTGTACTCCGATACTCAAATCAGGAAATCAACCTTCAAGGGGGAGTACATACTTTTCTGAAATTTTATGCATAATATTTCTGATAATTTTTCAAATGCATAATTTCAGGGGGAGTAAAAAGGTGATGACTTCTGATTATTTCTGATCAGAACTCGTACTTTAAAAGTTTTACTGCTTTTTGTCTTTTCAATTTAATTGAATAAATTTTACTTTGACTTGACTTAAGACTTTTGCAGAAGTTTGAGAGAAGCTTAAAAGATCATATCTTTATGACTTTAAGCTTAGCTTCATGAGATGTAAGATCATACGTTCAGGTATTATCCTTTATCTTAATCTCATATATGGTTGAAAGAAGGACAACTTTCAATCATTGAAAACATCGTTCTAAAACGTTCAAATCACTTCTCGATTCTTCAACCAGATTTTATAATTCGGAAGTGTGATTTTCAATGTTTTCTTATTCAATTGAGCTTTAACTGTTAGTTAAACCATTTTGAGCATTATATGCTTCATAGGAAAACATGGGATCAGTGTGCTAGGAATTAACACAACTTCTATGGAATCACCATAACCTGTGATTTCTACCCAAGAAGTTAATCCATAGTGATTGAGTGTGAGAAGTCAAAAGAAATGAGTGTGTCAAACAGAAAAAGTAAGTTTGATTAGAGTGAGCTAAATGTTTAAAAGAAAGAGTGTGTGAGAACAGAGTTAAAAGAATATCACAACTCTGCACCAACTTTTTCTGAGCCGGGCAACCACATTACTAGTGTTTCATAATTCTTTGGTGAACATTATTGAAACAGGCAACTAGCCCATGCCAACTCTTGGTCAAACCTCACCAACTATTTAGTTTCTTCTTAAAAAGAAAGTGTTTCACATTTTAAAAGGGGAAGCAGCACATTTGCTATCTGATTTTCATTTGGAAAATCTGGATATTGAACAGAAGGAAGTCTGCCCCACCTTCGCACTTCAAACATGCACATTGAGTCTGTGTTTAACTTATTGTTGTCTCAGTGGTTTACACAAAGTTTGAGCCTATAAGCAATCATCAAGTGCTTAATTCTTTCTATCACAAGCACGAACACACAAGGAATTAGTTTCTTTGTCATAACGTTTATAGAAATTACTTTTGTGGTGTTTCGATGATTAAATGGAAGCCCTGGGGGAGTCAACATCAAACAGCTCCTTTCCAATGTGTATTTGTTACACACAGTGACTTAGTGTTACTGACAGGCATGTTAACTGATTCATTAGTTGATTTAGGTGTTACACGACTATTTTGTCTGGATTTGAAAAGATCTGGATGAATATCTTTTGAATTGACGGATCAGAGGCTCCAACTGAAAGACATTTCTTGATATATGTTTTGATGAAGTCGTACTTTTCAACAAAAAGGGGGAGAAGAGCCTACCAAGAAATGTGAAAGATCAAAGGTTTAGAGAACTCTTCCAACTATTCTGAAGATAGAGAAGAGAAGAGTTAATCAAGAAAAGATTCTTCAAAGTATTCTAAAGACATACTGATCTGAGAGAAATTTTCTTTGAAGATACTTTGCTAAAAGCATTCGAAGCTAAACCTGGAGACTATTACAAATTAAAGAGAGAAAGAGATTGCATCTTCTGAGCTGAAAGAGAAGATCAAATTGCTAAATCATTTTAGTAATGATCTTGATCCAAAGGGGGAGATTGTTAGACCACAGTCTCATTGGATTCAAGATCATCCAAACTGAAGTTCGCAATACGAAGCTAAAAGCTGATAAGTCGCTCTCAACAATAGTCTAGGGTCAGTTTGTAATATGTCAAAGTTGTTTTTAGTATTTTATATTAGTTCCTACGTATCTAGATATTATTATTTAGATATTTAGTTTAGATATTATTTAGTTAATTATTATATTAGTTTTTAATATAATATCTAGATATTATATATCTAGATATTATTATGTTTAGTTAGTTTAAGTTAAGTTTTATATCTCTCTCTCATAAATCTGAGAACCAACATCGACCAACATCAAGAACACTTAGAGAGAGAGAGCTCAAACTGTAACAATATCAACCTCTGTAATCCGCGTTTATAATCTAAACAGGTTGGTAATCTTTATATGTTTGTTGTTTGATTTATCTGGTAACGATCACGGACTCACACTTATGCAGGGTACCTTTGTTGGATTCTTAGATAAGGGTTTAATTTCAGAGGACTGCTCATATTCGAACTTTCATTGATTGAGGCTTTGAATTTTTGGAGTTCAAATCTTTAAATGTCTTTTTATGTTAAAATTGATCTTAAAAACATTATTTGATGTTATAATCGAACCCTGGACAAGGATTCTTTTGGACTTTAATAATCGAATTTTTGATTGATAATCAAGTTCGACTCTTCGACTGATGTTCTTGGTGTTCTTGAGCACAATCATCAAATTTTTGAATTAAATGGACTGGAATGTTAAAATTAATGGAATAATATTGTTTTGGACTTAAAAATCGACACAATCTGTACATAAATTTTGGATTTTAAAATGAAATTCATGATTTTGGAATCTGAGTTTGTATTGATGTTCATGAGTTTTTGAAGAATATCTTGTGCGTGTTCTTGAGGTCCAAATTTAACCTTAGAAAATTTTCAGATTTGAAAATTCCAAATGATTCGAAGCTGATGCAAATTTTTCTATGAGATTGTCAATGTTTGATTAAGTCAAGAATTCGCATCTTGACTCATGCGAATTTTGTGGTCCATGTTTATTCCTTAAAGTAAGGAATTCGCACCTTGTTGCATGCAAATTCCACACTTAGGAAAATTTTCAAGCATTTTTTTCAAGAACAAAGTTTGGATTTTAATTGACAAATTGGACATCTGTCCATACTTTTCATCTTTTCAGGTATTCTAATGGCTGATAACCAATCTGTTGAGCATAAAGTCTAGATGGATGAAAATTCATCACCACATGCATCAAGGCAATATCCTATGCCTTCATCCAGATCTAACTACCAACCTGAACCTGGTGTCAATCCTGATATGATATTGATCACACCATCAGAAAAGAAGCAGTTATCACCCAATAACCACTATGTGGATTTTGAGCACCTGAATATTGATCCACTCGTTCTTGGTATTCTCCAGAACCATCCACTCCGATATGTACTAGTTGCTCAAGCTCCTATTCCAGAACTTTATTTGCAACAAGCTTGGAAGACAATCAGATACCTTAGAAATGCATAGTTTGAAATCCAAATTGATCACTACAAATCAATCCTGGATTATCAGAGACTCAGATATATTTGGATCTTCCTGAACCAAAATTCAGAGAAGGAAGAGATTCTTATGACGATTTCCCAACTGATACAGAAGCTTTTGAGGGAATCAGGAACATGGGGTATGTTGGTAAATTGACACAGATCAACCACTTCAAGAACAACAACCTACAGCCATTCTACTACACACTCTTCTCTATGATAAAAAGATGTTTGACTGCCAAGGTATATGGAACTGACAATGCCAACATCAACATTTTGAAGCTCTTCCATGCAATTGTTTATGACTTGCATGTGGATTATGTTGTGGCGTTCTGGACTGAGTTATATGAGAGAGTGATTTCAAAGAAGACTTCCAAAGTTCCATCATTTGTGCCATATCAGAGGTTCTTAACTCTTGTCATAAGAAGCATGTTCAGAAGCAAAAAAAACATACCAAATAGACCTAACCATCCTTTTGCACCAGCTCATGCAATGAGATTCTTAATGAAGAAGAAGAAAGTATTCAACTTACTCTATGCCTATTCCAGAAGCTTTACTTGACAATGTTTGTCAGGATCGAATTCTTAACAAGAATTAATTCTCAGAAACAATATCAAAGAAGTTTGCGGAATAACACTTTGATATTCAATGAAATAGTAAATCAATACAGAAAATATGAAGAACAAACTGTAAACTTGTATTGAATGCTTTGAAGTTACAAGATTACACACTCAACCTCAATATTGATGAACAGGCTCACCAATACGATTTCTACTTCTCTAGAATTAGGATCTATGCCTTGAGGTTGATTTTCTCTCTAGAACTAACACTTAGAATGAATGAATGAATTTAAAACTATTCTGTATCTTCTATACATATACTAAACAAAAAGATAATTACAAAAAAATAAACATATCTTCAGTATATCTTCCATGTATATCTCTAAGCTTCCATGTATATCCTTTCATGCGAATCTTCATCATATAAGCAGTATTAATCTTCAGCAGCATTAAATTTCTTCTAGCAGCATTAACTACTAAGCAGCACTAACTACTAGCAGTACTAACTAGCTAAGCAGTACTAACTTTGACTAGCAGTATTAACTACTAGCAGTAGTAACACTCAGCAGTATTAACCTTTAAGTCTTCTAGCAGTAGTAATTTGAACTAGCAGCATTAACCATACTTGATGAATTCTTCAGTTCCCAACAATCTGCCCCTAACTTGACTTTTAGGAAAAGAAGTCAAGTTCTTCAGAATTAATCTTCAAGATTATTTTCAAGATGCTCCCAAAACTTCATAATGGTCTACATTCCAGTGTTTGCATCCAATCCCAAACTCTGATTGATGGTTCTTTGAATCAAGTATTTAGCCATTTCTGAATCTGGAACACATCATAACTTTTTCTTCAGCATGGCATGAAGTTTCAATCTGCTATGCTTGTACACTCTATCCACTAGAAAGTATTCAGTGTGATTTAAATCCAAAGTCACTGTATATACTCCACTAATTTCATATAGAGTCCAACTGTTTACTGACTTGAACACATTCTTGATCACATGCTCTACTTCATCAGGCTTGAACATCATACACAGATACTCCATTACCAGTTTTGTAATTGAAATCTCTGGAGCCTTCAGTATATCTGCATACAGCTTCATTCATATCTCAAACATCTCTTCAAGATCTGACCTAGAGCATGTTCTGACAATTTTTGCCCATGTGTTGAACACTTCATACTTTTCATCCTTTCTTTTCAGCCTTATGTATTCCTTTCCATCCACTGTCAATGTATCCCAGTGAATGACCTCAGGAGGCTTAACTCCTACAGGTTCTGCTGAAATTGGTTCAGGCACTTTGTCCATCACTACCATATACAAATTTACATCATCTGTGTTTGTTGGCTCTTTCTGTTTAGATGACTCAGGTGCCCCTTCTTTTTCAGCAGCCTTCTCAGCCTCTCCTTCAGCTATTCTAGGCTTCTTGATTGACTTTCTCCTAGCCATCATCTTTGTTCTCTTTAAAGTCTTTAGACTTTCTCCCAGAGTGGCCTCTTTCTTAGGGGGTGTTTCTTGCTCATCTGGAAATGGCTTTTGACAATCAAAGTCATTACTTTCTTTCATCCTCTTTTCCATCTCCACCCTAGCAGTTTCATTTCCCTGGAGCTTTAACATCTCTGACTCATACAGCTCTTTGATTTTCTCAAAAGACATTTTGGAGAACATCTCCTTTTTGACTCCTACAGCACCTTTGAGAAATATAATCATCTTGTTTCTCTCTTGGGTACCTAGGAATGTCCTTGAGGGTTTTCTCTTCTTTGTAGCTGCTTTTACTACCATTGATTTCTTCATAGCTGCAACTTTCTTCTGTGCAATTTCAGTTGCCAGACTCAGTTGATAAGCTTCATTTAGTTCAGCAGTTAGAGCTTTTGCCATCTCCCTGTCCTTTTCCATCTGAACTCTTTCTTCCTTTTCAATATCCTCTTGCATCTTCCTGGCTAAGGCTTCATCTGATTCAACCAACCTTTGCTTCTTGACTGGTTGATCAGATTCCACCATCTTTGCTTTTCCTTTGTCTTTGCTCATTGCCTTCTTACTGTTATCTTTCTTGATCACTTCACCTTGTTCTTTGATGATTACTCCTTTGGTCTTTGAAGTGACCTTGGGAGTATCATTCTTGGCTTTAAGTAAGGTTTCTACAATCTCAAGATCTGTTAATACTTCTTTCACTGTTTCTGCTGCTTTATTTATGTCAGCAGTAGTAACTGTTTCTGCTGCTTCTTGTGTTTCTATTAGCACTGAATTTCTTTGTGTTTCTGCTTCCTACTCCCCCTCAACATCAAATTTCTCTCCATCAAGCTCCCCCTTTCTTGTGGCTTCTTCCATGTTGATCTCCCCCTTTTTGGGAGCATCATTCTCAGTGTTCCTTCTCCTTAGTTGGAATTGCTTTCTCTTCTTCCTCTGTACCAGACTTAGCACCATCTTCTTCAGCTTAGCAATCTGTACTTGTTGTGACAGAATGACCAGCTTCATTTCTTCAATCTCTTTGCCTTGTTTGAGAACATCTTGATTGATGTTCCCCATTGTTTCTATCAATTCATAGTACGTATATCTGTCCTCACCCTTTCCAGAAGTGTTACCCTCTATTGAAGGATCATTGGATCTTTTATTAGTGGAAGTCTTCTGCCTAGCAGAAGCACTTTCTACCCCCGTGGTTTCTTGGCACCAGGGTCCTTCAAATGATTGCTCATTCAAAGTTGCCATGGGGGAGGTCTTATTAATGTTACAACTTTCCTCCTCTGTGCTAGCAGAAGTAGTGGTAGCCTCAGCACCCATATGCTCTACCTCCTCCTCAGAGAGCACCTCCTTTGGGTTGGGAGACACCCTGTTGGTTTCCCTTTGAATATTTTCTACTGGAGAATGCTCCAATAGAGGGCTTAAAGGCTTGGTGGATGATGGTACAAGAAGGGAAGGAGCCTTCTTTATCTGTTTCCTCTTGTAAGTTTGGGTGATAGGAGAGGTTTGTTTTTCAAGAAGGGACTGGGGAATAGATTTTGAGAGGGAAGGTTGGGATTGGCTAGCAGTGGGTTGGTCTAATGGGGGTCTTGACCCTGCTGCCATACCTTCATTGGTTTGGGACACCACCATCATTGTAGAGAACAATGGGGTGCCAACTCCTTCAGAGTCCCCAGCAGATCTTCTCATATTTGAGAAAACCTTGCCTTTGGGGGGTTTAGGTACATATACCCCAACAGGTTGAGGTATATCCGTCAATTCATGAGTAATAACTTCTTGAACAAACTTGGGGTACATAAAGAAGCTCTTTTTGTTTCCCATGTTTGAGACAAGATCACTGAAAATCATTTTAGAAAAGTTATACTTTCTGGCAGTGGCCAAGCACACCAAAGCATAAGCAATGGTGCTGCTGAACTCACTCCATCCAGTAGTCTTTTTGGAGATACAGTGCATGAGAGTATGGACAAAGAAACGCCATTGGGGTGAAAATTTGGCTTTAGAGAATTTGAAAACACCCAATGGGCCTCCATACCCCATTCTTGTAAGATTGGAAAACAGTTCATTGTTTGGGATAGAAGTTATACCAGAGGCATCGTCTAGACGTAGACTAATGCGAATAACCTCTTCAGTAACTGTTAGTGGCTTTTCACAGATCCTTGTCTTGATCATTTGCACACCATTTTCAGCAACAATGGTGGCATTAGCCCAGAACTGCCTTTGATGCTCAATATAGATTGTAGGTGATATAGTAAGAGCATGAGCAATATGGCTTGACGTGAGGAAATCCACAATCTGATGAAATCCTGCAGCTTGCTTTGGCTTTTGTAGCATCGCGATCTCATTGTGTTCATCGATGAATGCCATGGATGCCATTGATCTTAGTGAAAAGCTTGCCTGAAAACTTCGAACTTGAGAGAGAAAGGGTTTAGAGCGCAAGTGAACAGTATGCAAAGAGTCGTTATGAACTTTTAGGCGGGCAAAGAGTATTTATAGTATTCGGAACATAAGCAGTATTAACCTAGAGCAGTATTAACTACTAGCAGTATTAACTGAAAGCAATATTAACTACTAGCAGTATTAACTGAAAGCAGTATTAACTACTAGCAGTATTAACTGAAAGCAGTATTAACTGAAAGCAGTATTAACTACTAGCAGTATTAACTAACTAGCAGTATTAACTGAAAGCAGTATTAACGAACTAGCAGTATTAACTAACTAGCAGTATTAACTGAAAGAAGTATTAACGAACTAGCAGTATTAACTAACTAGCAGTATTAACTAACTAGCAGTATTAACTAACTTACTCCTTTAAACTTGCGAAACACTGAGTACTGCTATACATATCCTGAAAAAGAAGATTAGTAATACCAAGAAGAAATAATATACAGGTATAGAACCACTTTTTGAGAAGGGGCTTATTCAGAGTTGATCATTCCCACACTAGTTACCAAGAAAGTGAATCTACCCACATCAAAGGCTTTAGTGAATAGATCAGCAAACTGATTATCAGTGTGAACTTTTACAACTTGAATAAGTTTCTTTTCATTACAGTCTCTTATGAAGTGATACCTGATTTCAATGTGCTTTGTCTTTGAGTGCTTGACTGGATTATTAACAATGCTAATAGCACTGCTGTTGTCAATAAAAATTGGAGTGTGTAGAAAGGTTACCCCATAATCCAACATTTGATTCTGAATCCATAAGACTTGAGAACAGCAACTTGCAGCTGCTATGTACTCTGCCTCTGTTGTAGATGTGGATACTGTGGTTTGTTTCTTGCCCTGCCATGATACTAATCTTGCACCCAAAAACTGACATCCTCCAGAAGTAGATTTTCTGTCCAAGTTTGCTCCACCTATGTCAGGATCGAATTCTCAACAAGAATTAATTCTCAGAAACAATATCAAAGAAGTTTGCGGAATAACACTTTGATATTCAATGAAACAGTAAATCAACACAGAAAATATGAATAACAAACTGTAAGCTTTTATTGAATGCTTTGAAGTTACAAGATTACTCACTCAACCTCAATATTGATGAACAGGCTCACCAATACAAATTCTACTTCTCTAGAATTAGGATCTATGCCTTGAGGTTGATTTTCTCTAAAAGAATGAAAAACAAAAGTTATCTAACTATTCTAAACAATACAATATATATACTGAATACAAAGATAATTACAATAAATAAAATATCTTCAGTATATCTTCTATGTATATCTCTAAGCTTCCATGTATATCCTTTCATACAAATCTTAATCATATAAGCAGTATTAATCTTCAGCAGCATTAACTTCTAAGCAGTACTAACCACTAGCAGTACTAACTAGCTAAGCAGTACTAACTTTGTTCAAGCAGCACTAACTTTAACTAGCAGTATTAACTACTAGCAGTAGTAACACTCAGCAGTATTAACCTTTAAGTCTTCTAGCAGTATTAACTCTGAACCAACAGCATTAACCATACTTGAGTTTTTCTTCAGTTCCCAACAATCTCCCCCTAACTTGACTTTTAGGAAGAGAAGTCAAGTTCTTCAAATCTTCTTCAAGATGCTTTCAACACCTCAATTCATACTCCTAGATTAGGATCCAAACCCAAACTTTGATTAATGATTCTGCTAACCACAATCTTTGCCATTTCTGAATCTTTTGAACATGTAAGCTTTGCATTCAACATTGCTTGTAATTTGGCCTTGCTGTGATCATAGATTTTATCAACTAAGTAGTACTCATGATAAGCTCTGTCCACAGTGATGACATAGACTCCACACCTTTCAAATATCATCCAGTTTTCTATTCTTTGGAATTTATTCTGTAGATGCAAATCTCTGATCACATGTTGAACTTTGCTAGGGTCAAACATCATGCATAAGTACTCCATAGCTAATCTGATTAAGCTCATTCCTTCTCCTTTCAGTTCCTTTTCATATATCTCCAACCCAACTTTAAACATCTCTTCTAAATCTGATCTTGAACAACTTCTTATGAGTCTACCCCAAGTAGAGTACACTTCATATAGATCTCCCATTCTCTTAAGCCTGAAGTATTTCTTCCTTTGATCTTCCAAAATATCCCAAAAGATAACTTATGGAGCTTTCATAGAGATGGGATCAACTGAAACTGGTTCATCAGCTGTTGTAGTCATATAAAAATCAAGATTATATTGCTTATTGGATTGTTCTGTGTTCTTTACAGATTCAGTTGTAGAAGTAACTGAAGGTTCTGCTGTTTCTGCTGTTTCTTCAACTCTTGGCCTTTTGTTCTGCTTCTTGGAGGCAATTGACTTCACCCTCTTCACAGATGTAGCTTCTATACCAACACCTTCATGTTCTTCCTTCATCTCTTCAGTTTTATCTTTTGAAGGTGTGGTGTCCTCAGGGAATGGCTTTTGAATATTCAGGTCATGCCTTTCCTTCATTCTTCTCTCAGCCTCTTCCCTTTGGACTGAATCACCTTGAAGCTTAAGCATCTCTTTCTGATACAACTCCTTAACCTGAGTGTATGCCATGTTGGTGAATATCTCCCCCTTAACACCAATTGCACCTTTCAGGAAATTTATCATCTTTCTTCTTTCCTGATTGGCCAAAAATGTTTTGGAGGGTTGTCTCTTTTGCTTTTTGAATGGCATTCTTTGCTTAAAAACTTTCACAGAGCTTTTCTTGGCTTGAGCTGCTTCTTTGATGCTTTTCTGATATTCTGCATTCAACTTTCTAGCCATGATCTTTGCAAGCTCTCTATCCTTCTCTAATTGAAGTTGTTCTTCTTTTTCCATTTCAGCCTGAAGTAGCTTTGCCATTTCTTCATCCAACTCAATCTGACTCTTTTTCTTGGCAGGCAGTTCAGCTTCAACCATTTTCTCCTTTCCTTTTCCTTTTGTCTCCTTTGCCTTTTCTATTGCCTTTTGTTGAACTTTTCCTTCATTGATGACTACTCCCTTGGCCTTTTGAGTAGCCTCAGGAGTGTCATTCTTTGCTTTGACTAGTGTTTCTACAATCTCCATTTCTTCAACAGAAAGCCCTGTTACTGCTGCTTCTGTTACTGCTGCTTCAGCAGTATTAACAGTTTCTTCTGCTTCAGTAAATTCTGATTCTTTTTCTGCCTCTTTCTCCCTCTCAACCTCAAATGCCCTCTCAGCTGGATTTGCTTTCTCTTTTTCAGCCTCTTTCTCCCCCTTGTTGGAAGCATCTTTATTAGTTGACCTCTTCTTTAAAACAAACTGTTTTCTTCTCTTCTTCTGTACAAGCTTTGTCACCATCTTCTTTAATTTGGCAATCTGAACTTGTTGTGACAAGATTACCAGCTTCATCTCCTCTATTTCTTTTCCTTGTTTCAGAACATCTAGGTTGATGTTACCCAATGCCTCCATCAATTCATCATAGTTATATCTGTTCTCACCTTCTCCAGAAGTGTTACCCTCCTTTGAAGGATCATTGGATCTTTTATTTGTGGAAGTCTTCTGCCTTGCAGAGGCACTATCCACCCCTGTGGTTTCTTGGCACCAGGGACCTTCAAATGATTGCTCATTCAAAGTTGCCATGGGGGAGGTCTTATTGATGTTACCACTTTCCTCCTCTGTACTAGCAGGAGTAGTGGCAGCCTCATCACCCATATGCTCTACCTCCTCCTCAGAGAGCACCTCCTTTGGGTTGGGAGACACCCTTTTGGTTTCCCTTTGGATATTCTCTAGGGGAGAATTCTCCCTTAGAGGGCTTATAGGCTTAGTGGGTAATGGTACAAGAAGGGAAGGAGCCTTCTTTACCTGTTTTCTCTTGTAGGTTTGGGTGATGGGAGAGGTTGGTTTTTCAAGAAGGGACTGGGGAATTGATTTTGAAAGGGAAGGTTGGGCTTGGCTAGCAGTGGGTTGGTCTAATGGGGGCCTTGACCCTGCTGCCATACCTTCATTGGTTTGGGACACCACCATCATTGTAGAGAACAATGGGGTGTCAACTCCTTCAGAGTCCCCAGCAGATCTTCTCATATTTGAGAAAACCTTGCCTTTGGGGGGTTTAGGTACATATACCCCAACAGGTTGAGGTATATCCGTTAATTCATGAGTAATAACTTCTTGTACAAACCTGGGATACATAAAAAAGCTCTTTTTGTTTCCCATGTTTGAGACAAGATCATTGAAAATCATTTTAGAAAAATTATACTTTCTGGCAGTGGCCAAGCACACCAAAGCATAAGCAATAGTGCTGCTGAACTCACTCCATCCAGTAGTCTTTTTGGATATACAATGCATAAGAGTATGGACAAAGAAACGCCATTGGGGTGAGAATTTTGCTTTAGAAAATTTGAAAATACCCAATGGGCCTCCATACCCCATTCTTGTAAGATTTGAAAACAGTTCATCATTTGGGATAGAAGTTATTCCAGAGGCATCGTCTAGACGTAGACTGATGCGAATAACCTCTTCAGTAACTGTAAGTGATTGATCACAGATTCTTGTTTTGATCATTTGCACACCATTCTCCACAACAATGGTTGCATTAGCCCAGAACTGCCTTTGATGCTCAATGTAGATGGTAGGGGATACAATAAGAGCATGAGCAATGTGGCTTGTCTTGAGGAAATCCACAATCTGATGAAATCCTGAAGCTTGCTTTGGCTTTTGTAGCATCGCAATCTCGTTGTGCTCGTCGATGAAAGTCATGGATGCCATTGATCTTAGTGAAAAGCTTGCCTGAAAACTTCGAACTTGAGAGAGAAAAGGTTTTGAGCGCAAGAGAACAGTATGCAAAGAGTCGTTATGAACTTTTAGGCGGGCAAAAAGTATTTATAGTATTCAGAATATAAGCAGTATTAACCTAGAGCAGTATTAACTACTAGTAGTATTAACTGAAAGCAGTATTAACCACTAGCAGTATTAACTGAAAGCAGTATTAACCACTAGCAGTATTAACTGAAAGCAGTATTAACCACTAGCAGTATTAACTGAAAGCAGTATTAACCACTAGCAGTATTAACTGAAAGCAGTATTAACCACTAGCAGTATTAACTGAAAGCAGTATTAACCACTAGCAGTATTAACTACACTTACTCCTTTTAGACTTGCTAAACACTGAGTACTGCTATGCATATCCTGAAAAAGAAGATTAGTAACACCAAGAATACTATACAGATATAAAACCACTTTTTAAGAAGGAGATTATTCAGAGTTTATCATTCCCACACTTGTTACCAAGAAAGTGAATCTACCCATATCAAAAGCTTTAGTGAATAGATCAGCAAACTGATTATCAGTGTGAACTTTGACAACTTGAATAAGTTTCTTTTCATTACAATCTCTTATAAAGTGATACCTGATTTCAATGTGCTTTGTCTTTGAGTGCTTGACTGGATTATTTACAATGCTAATAGCACTGCTGTTGTCAATAAAGATTGGAGTGTGTAGAAAGGTTACCCCATAATCCAACATTTGATTCTGAATCCATAAGACTTGAGAACAGCAACTTACAGCTGCTATGTATTCTGCCTCTGTTGTAGATGTGGATACTGTGGTTTGTTTCTTGCACTGCCATGAGACTAGTCTAGCACCCAAAAACTGACATCCTCCAGAAGTAGATTTTCTGTCCAAGTTTGCCCCACCTAGATCACTGTCTGAGTATGCTATTAGGTCAAAAGGTGAGTTATGAGGATACCAAAGTCCCAATCTGGGTTGCCCTTTGAGATATCTGAATATCCTCTTAACAGCTTGAAAGTGAGATTGCTTTGGCCTAACTTGAAATCTTGCACATACACAGACTGGAAACATTATATCTGGCCTTGATGCTGTGAGATACATGAGAGAGCCAATCATGGATCTATAATGATGCACATCCATATCCTCCCCCTCAAGATCTGCTGTGATCTGCTTGTGTGTTTCCATAGGTGTGCTGGCAGGTTTTGATTCTGAGAAACCAAACTTGGTTAGAATATCCTGCACATACTTGGATTGACATATGAAAATGCCATCTGACTTCTGTTGAACTTGGAGTCCAAGGAAGAAAGTAAGTTCCCCCATGGAACTCATTTTGAACCTTTGATGCATTAAATCCTCAAACTCCTTGCACATGTTGTTTCTTGTAGATCCAAAGATAATGTCATCAACATAGATTTGGACCAGCAAGATATCCTTCTTCTTTCTTTTGATAAATAGAGTCTTATCAATGACTCCTCTTTCAAAGTCATTTTCCAAGAGATAGGATGACAGAGTGTCATACCATGCTCTTGGAGCTTGATGTAGTCCATAAAGTGCTTTCTTTAATTTGTATACCCTGTCTGGATAGCTTGGGTTTTCAAACCCTGGTGGTTGACAGACATATACTTCTTCTTCAATTGATCCATAGAGAAAAGCACTTTTTACATCCATTTGATAGACTTTGAAGTTCATGTAAGAAGCATAGGCTAGGAATAGTCTGATTGCTTCTATCCTAGCCACAGGTGCAAAAACTTCTTCATAATCTATACCCTCTTCTTGAGTATAGCCTTGAGCCACCAGCCTTGCTTTGTTCCTTATGACAATACCTCTTTCATCTCTCTTGTTTCTGAAAATCCACTTTGTGCCAATTGCTCTGTGACCTTTAGGAAGGTCTACTAGATCCCATACATCTTGTAGCTTGAACTGTAACAGTTCTTCTTGCATTGCTTCTATCCAGCTAGATTCTTTCATAGCATCATGTGCCTTTTTAGGCTCAAGCTGGGATAGAAAACAAGAAAGGACTATATGCTGTTGATCTTGCATTTCTTGAAGCCTGCTTTGATGTCTAGTCATCATAGGAGAAGAGATATCTCCTATTACCAACTGTGGAGGATGATTCTTTTGAACTCTGGTGTTATGACTAGGTTCTTCATTCAGTCCAGCCTCTAGATTAGAGTCATGCAACTCAACTGAATTGTTTTCAGATGCCACTTCTGATTCTTTATTTTCTTGAGTCTCCTCATCTCTAGTTTCTTCTTCACTCTGATTTGGTTCAGTAAATGATTCCTTTTCACAGTCTTCAACAGAATTCACTGTGGGTATGGGAAATATCACAGATTTGGATATGCTTTCTGAGACTTGTGTGATCCTTGATCCTCCACATCCTGTTCCTGTAGAATCATCACTACTGAAACCAAAAGAATTAGTTAGTGAATCAATGTCAAATAGCCACTGAGGTCCAGATCCAACAGGATTTGGTGTGCTCTCATTGCATTTGACATTGTCACTTTCTTCAATTATTCTAGAAGAAGAGTTAAATATTCTGTAGGCCTTACTCTAAGATGAATATCCAACAAGAAATCCATCATCTGCTTTGCTATCAAACTTACCTAGGTGAGATTTGGTATTTAGAATTGTACAAGGACACCCAAAAGGTTTGAAGAAACCAATAAAAGGTTTTCTTTTATTTAAAAGCTCATACGGGGTCTTGTTCTTTTGCTTGACCACTAGAACTCTGTTTTGGACATAACAAGCAGTATTAACTGCTTCAGCCCAGAAGGTAATTGGCAATCTTGAATCAGCCAACAGAGATCTAGCAGCCTCTATTAGTGTTCTATTCCTCCTTTCAGCAATACCATTCTGTTGAGGAGTCCTAGGAGCACTATATTGCCTCTCAATACCTTTCTCTTCA
The DNA here is from genome assembly GCA_954870635.1 of Arctium minus. Lineage (NCBI taxonomy): Eukaryota > Viridiplantae > Streptophyta > Magnoliopsida > Asterales > Asteraceae > Arctium > Arctium minus. Next base: position 75,270,652 of record OX941080.1, on the reverse strand, counting down.
CAAAAGGTGTTTAGATCATGATTTTTAAACTCAGTTCCATTATCTGATCTAATGACTTTTACTCTTTGATTAGTTTGGTTTTCAATTCTTAGAATAAAGGATTTGATAAGACCACTTGTTTCATCCTTAGTCCTTAGAAAATATACCCAAGTAAATCTGGAGTAATCATCAACAATAACCAAGCAGTAAGATTTCTTGCCTATACTCATAACATTTGTAGGACCAAACAGATCCATATGCAATAACTGGAGACAAGAAGAAACAGAATTTAACTCTTTGGTCTTATGAGAAGTTTTGTGTTGTTTGCCTTTAAGACAAGCAACACAATGATCATCACATGAAAAGACTTTTGAAGGTAACCCTCTTACAAGGTTATTTTTAACAAGATTGTTCATAGTCTTGAAATTCATGTGACACATCCTTCTGTGCCAGAGAGAGGATTCATCTACAGAAGCTTTTGAAACAAGACAATTTAGAGATGAATCACTATCAACATTGTCCATATCAAGACAGTAAACATTGTCCTTCCTTGGAGTTCTAAGTAGTATCATGCTTTCATCAACTACCTTGAACCCTGGAGCAAGGATCATACACTCAGTATTTGTAAATAATATACTATGTTGTTTGTCACAAACCTGTGATACACTTAACAGGTTGTACTTTAATTGATCAACATAGTAGACATCCTCAAATGTCATCTTACCTTTGGTGACATTACCTTTTCCACTTATCTTACCACCAGTAAGATTGTCTCCAAATGCAACATGTCCTCCATTGATATACTTGAAATCCTGAAGGCATGACATGTTGCCTGTCATGTGCCTAGAGCAACCACTATCAACATGCCAAATGCTCTTTCCCTTGAGCTGTTGTTTGCCCTGCACATTAGATAAATCAATTAGTATGATTTAGGAACCCAAGCCAAAGTGGTCTTGGGTACCCCTTTCTCATCAAAATATTTGCATTCTTTCTTGACAAGATTTTTGAACTTTAACTCCTCATTCTTGGAGTACTTTGTTACAATAATAGGCTTGGAACTATGTTTGCTAGAATCAGTACTAGTTTTAGAGGTACTAACTACCTTGGCAGCACTTGCATGCTTAGCAGCACTAACTTTGTTAGAAGTAGTAACTGTGTTAGCAGCAGTAACTGTGTTGGCAGTATTAACTTTTGAAGAGGTATTAACAGTATTAGCAGCATTAATATTTTCAGCAGTACTAACACTGTTAGCAGTAGTAACTGTGTTAGCAGTACTAATATTGTTAGCAGTACTAATACTGTTAGTACTTCTAGGCACCCACATTTTGATACTTTCTTTTAAAATCTTTTTCTTTAAAGTGCCTTTACTTTCAACATATTTCTTTATCACATGTTTCTTTCCAGCCTTCCTATAACCCACAGATTTTTGCACAAATCTTTGAAAGTTCATCTGTTGGTTAATAGGGTTAAAGTAACAATACTTAGCCAAATGATTCAACTTGCCACATATAAAACAAGGTTTTGGTCTATTGATTTTATTCAGATCAACTCCTTGTTTCTGAGCCCATTGATTATTCCAGTTTCTTTGATTTCCTCTTTTTAAACCAGAATTTAGGCTCTTGGCTTTATTGCAATCACACTGTTTGCAAGGAATAGGGTTCACAACAGTGGTCTGCTTATAGTGAACATTCTTGTTCTTTCCCTCAGTCTTTTCTATCTCTTTAGACTTGATCCAGTGCTTTCCACATCCCTCATTGGTGATAATGTGATTTTCTTTAGGAATCTCACCACTCACAGTATTGTCCTTATCCTTGACAACTTCTTTCTCAGTTTTATCCTTAACAACCACTTCATCTATGGGATCTATTTCAGTGGCTCCCTTAGGTAGATCCTTCCTATCCTTTGTTTCTAACAACTCTGAACTAGGAGGGATGTAGTTGTTGTTATAGGGTGGTGGTGTGGTATTGTACCCTATACCTCTTCTCAGTTTATCATGAATCTGAGTTTGTAACAAAGAATCCATTGCTTTGGAAGCATTAGAAAACTTTTCTACATCAAGTTTGACTTTAGCTAGCTCTCCTCTTAGCTTTTCACTTTCTTCTTTAGATCTGGTCAGTTGAAGCTCTAAGTCATTCTTCTCCCACTTCCAGTAATTTGTGTCATAAGAGTGTTGAAGCTCATTAGCTTGAAAACCCTTAATCTGTTCTTCAAATCTCTCAACAATCCTCACATAATCTTTTATGTCTTTTTCCAATCTCTTAAGGTCATCACTCATGTTCTGGTTGTGATCCCTATACCTTTTAACAGTGTTAATGCAATTTTGAGAGCAAAGATTGGAAGTTACCTCTGTAGGGAGACCAGACACCTCTGCCATTAGAGCTTGATTCTGAACAGCCTCTTCAGCTTGATCACTCCAATCAAACCCCATACCTTGTTGAGAGACAAGGGCTTGTGCAGAGTTTCTGTTGAAGCTTCCAGATTGAGATTGTTGGTGGTTGTTATTCTGAGACATTCCACTTCTGCATTCTCTAGCAAAGTGTCCCTTTTGATGGCATTTGTAACATTCCACCTTGGACTTGTCAAATCCTGCTCCATCTTCTCTTCTTTGGGAGAAGTTGTTCCTCCCAGTTCTTTTGATGAACTTTTTAACTCTCATGGAGAGCATGGCCATCTGCCATTTAATATCCATCTCTTCAAGATCATCTGGATTGATTTGTTCCAAGTCATCATTAATGAGAGAAGAGTTTCCATGACTTGCCAGAAAGGCCTCAAACACAGTTTCAGTGCCTTTCTCTTGGTTTGTTCCATTTGCAGTACTAACTGATTCAGGGTTGGAAGTAGAATCAGTTGATGCTGAAAGGAGTGCAGCATTGTGAACATAGCCAGAAGGCCTCTTTTTAGCCTCTACCTCAGATTCAAAAACTCTTAGATCATTATAAAGATCATCAAGTTCCTTTTCTTCCAGTTGATCATTCTGTCTGAAAGACACAATATACATGGTCCATTCATCACTCAAGGACCTTAGAAACTTTCTGTTCAGATCATCTTGATCAATTTGTACTCCCACTGTAGCTAGTTCACCAATAAGTTTGTTGAACCTGTCAAAAGTTTGAGTCATGGACTCATTCTTGGTTGACATAAAGTTCTCATATTGTTGCTTCAGAATGGCTTTCTGATTTCTCTTTGTACTTTTGGTACCAGAGAATCTCTTCTCCAGAGCATTCCAGAGCATCTCTGCATCAGTGCAGTTACAGAACTGATGTTGATATTCATTGGGAATAGCCAAGAGCAAGGTGCTCAAGGCTTTCATCTCTGTCTGTCTGATCTTTCTTTCTGCATCAGTTTTTGGTGGAGTTCTCTTTCCATCTGCACCAATCTTTCCTGCTTCAGAAGGACCATTCTCTATTATATCCCACATAGAATAGTCAGTGAGGAGTATGTACTGCTTGATTCTGATCTTCCACATATCGAATTCATTGGGTCTAAGCATTGGAACCTTTGAGACCAAAGTACTGCTTGATTCTGCAAGATTTTCCATGATGAATAGTTGTTTCTGAGAAATCAGGCTCTGATACCACTTGTCAGGATCGAATTCTCAACAAGAATTAATTCTCAGAAACAATATCAAAGAAGTTTGCGGAATAACACTTTGATATTCAATGAAACAGTAAATCAACACAGAAAATATGAATAACAAACTGTAAGCTTTTATTGAATGCTTTGAAGTTACAAGATTACTCACTCAACCTCAATATTGATGAACAGGCTCACCAATACGAATTCTACTTCTCTAGAATTAGGATCTATGCCTTGAGGTTGATTTTCTCTAAAAGAATGAAAAACAAAAGTTATCTAACTATTCTAAACAATACAATATATATACTGAATACAAAGATAATTACAATAAATAAAATATCTTCAGTATATCTTCTATGTATATCTCTAAGCTTCCATGTATATCCTTTCATACAAATCTTAATCATATAAGCAGTATTAATCTTCAGCAGCATTAACTTCTAAGCAGTACTAACCACTAGCAGTACTAACTAGCTAAGCAGTACTAACTTTGTTCAAGCAGCACTAACTTTAACTAGCAGTATTAACTACTAGCAGTAGTAACACTCAGCAGTATTAACCTTTAAGTCTTCTAGCAGTATTAACTCTGAACCAGCAGCATTAACCATACTTGAGTTTTTCTTCAGTTCCCAACAACCTAGATCACTCTCTGAGTATGCAAGTAGGTCAAAGGATGAGTCATGAGGATACCAAAGTCCCAATCTGGGTTGCCCTTTGAGATATCTGAATATCCTCTTAACAGCTTGATAGTGAGATTGCTTTGGCCTAACTTGGAATCTTGCACACACACAGACTGGAAACATTATATCTGGCCTTGATGCTGTGAGATACATGAGAGAGCCAATCATGGATCTATAATGATGCACATCAATATCCTCCCCCTCAAGATCTGTTGTTATTTGCTTGTGTGTTTCCATAGGTGTGCTGGCAGGTTTTGACTCTGAGAAACCAAACTTGGTTAGAATGTCCTGCACATACTTGGATTGACAGATGAAGATGCCATCTGACTTCTGTTGAACTTGGAGTCCAAGGAAGAAAGTAAGTTCCCCCATGGAACTCATTTTGAACCTTTGATGCATTAGATCCTCAAACTCCTTGCACATGTTGTCTCTTGTAGATCCAAAGATAATGTCATCAACATAGATTTGGACCAGCAAGATATCCTTCTTCTTTCTCTTGATAAATAGAGTCTTATAAATGACTCCACTTTCAAAGTCATTTTCCAAGAGATAGGATGACAGAGTGTCATACCATGCTCTTGGAGCTTGATGTAGTCCATATAGTGCTTTCTTCAATTTGTATACCCTGTCTGGATAGCTTGGGTTTTCAAACCTTGGTGGTTGACAGACATATACCTCTTCTTCAATTGAGCCATAGAGAAAAGCACTTTTTACATCCATTTGATAGACTTTGAAGTTCATGTAAGAAGCATAGGCTAGGAATAATCTGATTGCTTCTATCCTAGCCACAGGTGCAAAAACTTCTTCATAATCTATACCCTCTTCTTGAGTATATCCTTGAGCCACTAGCCTTGCTTTGTTCCTTATGACAATACCTCTTTCATCTCTCTTGTTTCTGAAAATCCACTTTGTGCCAATTGCTCTGTGACCTTTAGGAAGGTCTACTAGATCCCATACATCTTGTAGCTTGAACTGTAACAGTTCTTCTTGCATTGCTTCTATCCAGCTAGATTCTTTCATAGCATCATGTGCCTTTTTAGGCTCAAGCTGGGATAGAAAACAAGAAAGGACTGTATGCTGTTGATCTTGCATTTCTTGAAGCCTGCTTTGATGTCTAGTCATCATAGGAGAAGAGATATCTCCTATTACCAGCTGTGGAGGATGATTCTTTTGAACTCTTGTGTTATGACTAGATTCTTCATTCAGTCCAACCTCTAGATTAGAGTCATGCAACTCAACTGAAGTGTTTTCAGATGACACTTCTGATTCTTTAATTTCTTGAGTCTCCTCATCTCTAGTTTCTTCTTCACTCTGACTTGGTCCAGTAGATGATTCCTTTTCACAGTCTTCAACAGAATTCACTGTGGGTAAGGGAAATATCACAGATTTAGATATACTTTCTTGAACTTGTGTGATCCCTGAACCTCCACTTCCTGAACCTGCATACTCATTACTGAAACCAAAAGAGTTAGTTAGTGAATCAATGTCAAATAGCCACTGAGGTCCAGACCCAATAGGATTTGGTGTATTCTCATTGCATTTGACATTGTCACTTTCTTCAATTATTCTAGAAGATGAGTTAAAAACTTTGTAGGCCTTACTCTGAGATGAATATCCAACAAGAAATCCATCATCTGCTTTGCTATCAAACTTACCTAAGTGAGATTTGGTATTGAGAATTGTACAGGGACACCCAAAAGGTTTGAAGAAACCAATGAAAGGTTTTCTTTTATTTAAAAGCTCATATGGGGTCTTATTCTTTTGCTTGACCACTAGAACTCTGTTTTGGACATAACAAGCAGTATTAACTGCTTCAGCCCAGAAGGTAATTGGCAATTTTGAATCAGCCAACAGAGATCTAACAGCCTCTATTAGTGTCCTATTTCTCCTTTCAGCAACACCATTCTGTTGAGGAGTCCTAGGAGCACTATATTGCCTCTCAATACCTTTCTCTTCACAAAAGGTGTTTAGATCATGATTTTTAAACTCAATTCCATTATCTGATCTAATGACTTTTACTCTTTGATTAGTTTGGTTTTCAATTCTTAGAATAAAGGATTTGATAAGTCCACTTGTCTCATCCTTAGTCCTTAGAAAATATACCCAAGTAAATCTGGAGTAATCATCAACAATAACCAAGCAGTAAGATTTCTTGCCTATACTCATAACATTTGTAGGACCAAACAGATCCATATGCAGTAACTGGAGACAAGAAGAAACAGAATTTAACACTTTGGTCTTATGAGAAGTTTTGTGTTGTTTGCCTTTAAGACAAGCAACACAATGATCATCACATGAAAAGACTTTTGAAGGTAAACCTCTTACAAGGTTGTTTTTAACAAGTTTGTTCATAGTCTTGAAATTCATGTGACACATCCTTCTGTGCCAAAGATAGGATTCATCTACAGAAGCTTTTGAAACAAGACAATTTAGAGATGAATCACTATCAACATTGTCCATATCTAGACAGTAAACATTGTCCTTCCTTGGAGTTCTAAGTAGTATCAAGCTTTCATCAACTACCTTGAACCCTGGAGCAAGGATCATACACTCAGTATTTGTAAATAATATACTATGTTGTTTGTCACAAACCTGTGATACACTTAACAGGTTGTACTTTAATTGATCAACATAGTAGACATCCTCAAATGTCATCTTACCTTTGGTGACATTACCTTTTCCACTTATCTTACCACCAGTAAGATTATCTCGAAATGCAACATGTCCTCCATTGATATGCTTGAAATCCTGAAGGCATGACATGTTGTCTGTCATGTGCCTAGAGCAACCACTATCAACATGCCATATGCTCTTTCCCTTGAGCTGTTGGTTGCCCTGCACATAAGATAGGTCAGTTAGTATGAATTAGGAACCCAAGCCAAAGTGGTCTTGGGTACCCCTTTCTCATCAAAATACTTGCATTCCTTCTTAACAAGATTTTTGAACTTTGATTCCTCATGCTTGGAGTATTTTGTCACAATAATAGGCTTAGAAATATTTTTGCTAGAAGCAATACTGGTTTTAGAAGTACTAACTGCCTTAGCAGCATTTGCATGCTTAGCAGTACTAACATTGTTAGCAGTAGTAACTGTGTTAGCAGCAGTAACTGTGTTGGCAGTATTAACCTTTGAAGAGGTACTAACAGTATTAGCAGCATTAATATTTTTAGCAGTACTAACATAGGTAGCAATAGTAACCATGTTAGCAGTACTAACAGTTTTATTGCTTCTAGGCACCCATATTTTGACACTTTCTTTTAAAATCTTTTTCTTTATGGGGCTTTTCCTTTCACCATGTTTCTTTATCACATGTGTCTTTTCAGCCTTTTTATAACCAACAGGTTTTTGCACAAATATTTGAAAGTTCATCTGTTGGTTAATAGGGTTAAAGTAACAATACTTAGCCAAATGATTTAACTTGCCACATATGAAACAAGGTTTTGGTCTATTGATTTTATTCAGATCAACTCCTTGTTTCTGAGCCCATTGATTATTCCAGTTTCTTTGATTTCCTCTTTTTAAACCAGAATTTAGGCTCTTGGCTTTACTGCAATCACACTGTTTACAAGATCCAGGATTCACAACTGTGGTTTGTTTGTAATGGACCTTGTTATCCTTTCCTTTTGTCTGCTCTATCTCCTTGGACTTGACCCAGATTTTCCCACATCCCTCATTGGTGATAATATTGTTTTCTAATGGTATCTTTTTACTCACAGTATTATCCCTGTTCACACTTGCTTCTTTCTCAGTCAAATCCTTAACTATCACCTCATCCAAAGGATCTATCTTAAAAGCTTCTTCAGACAAGTTCTTTTTCTTCTTAGTTTCTAACAAGTCTGATGTAGGAGAGATATAGTTGTTATTGTAAGGAGGTGGTGTATTGTTGTATCCAATACCAGGCTTCATCTTATCATGAATCTGAGCCTTTAGAAGAGAATCCATTGCTTTTGAAGCATAAGAAAACTTTTCTATGTCCAGCTTAACTTTTGACAGTTCCTCTTTCAGCCTATCATTCTCTTCTAAGGACTTAGACAGTTTGGTTTCTAACTCATTCTTTTCCCACTTCCAATAGTTTGTGTCATAAAAGTGTTGAAGTTCATTAGCTTGAAAGCCTTTGATTTGCTCTTCAAATCTCTCTACTATCAACACATAATCTCTTCTGTCCTTTTCTAATCTTTTGAGGTCATCACACATACTTTGATTGTGATCCCTGTATCTTGTAACAATGTCAATACAAGATTTAGTACAAAGATTAGAAATTACCTCAGAGGGAAGATCAGACACTTCTGCCATAAGAGCTTGATTCTGAATGACTTCCTCAGCTTGATCACTCCAGTCAAATCCCATGCCTTGTTGAGAAACAAGGGCTTGAGCAGGATTCTTGTTTTGATTGTAGCCTCCATTCTGAGCTTGTTGGTGGTTGTTGTTTGGAACAGCACTCCTGCATTCTCTAGCAAAGTGTCCTTTCAAGTGACACTTATAACATTCCACCTTGGTCTTGTCAAAACCAGCTCCATCTTCTCTTCTTTGAGAGAAGTTATTCCTTCCTGTTCTTTTAATGAACTTCTTCACCCTCATTGATAACATGGCCATCTGCCATTTAATATCCATCTCCTCCAGGTCATCAGGATGAATTTGATCCAGATCATCATTAATCAAAGAATTTCTGCTATGACTGGACAAAAAGGCTTCAAAGATAGTTTCAGTGCCTTTTTCTGAACTTACTCCACTGGCAGTACTAACTGCTTCAGGGTTAGCAGTAGTATCAGTGGATGCTGAGAGAAGTGCAGCATTGTGGATATAACCAGAGGGCTTCTTCTTGGTTTCTACCTCAGTTTCAAAAACTCTTAGATCATTGTATAAATCATCAAGTTCTTTCTCTTCCAGATTGTCACTCTGTCTATATGAGACAGTGTACATAGTCCATTCATCCCCAAGAGATCTGAGGAACTTTCTGTTGATATCATCTTGTTCCATATTTACTCCTACAGTAGCCAATTCACCTATGAGTTTGTTGAACCTATCAAAAGTTTGAGTCATAGACTCATTCTTTGAGGAAGTGAAGTTCTCATACTGCTGCTTTAGAACATCTCTTTGATTTCTTTTGATGCTTTTAGTTCCAGCAAATCTTTTCTCTAGAGCATTCCAGAGAATCTGAGCATCAGTGCAGTTGCAAAATTGATGCTGATATTCATTGGGGATGGCCAAGAGTAGAGTGCTCAAGGCCTTCATCTCTGTCTGTCTGATCTTCCTCTCACCATCTGTCTTTGGTGGAGGTCTTTTCCCATCTGCTCCTATCCTTCCAGCTTCAGAAGGACCATTCTCAATGATATCCCACATTGAGAAGTCAGTGAGAAGAATATATTGTCTAATTCTGATCTTCCACATGTCAAACTCACTGGGTTTGAGCATTGGAACCTTAGAGACCAAAGTACTGCTTGATTCTGTAAGATTTTCCATGATGGATAGTGCTTCTGAGAGAGTTTGGCTCTGATACCACTTGTCAGGATCGAATTCTTAACAAGAATTAATTCTCAGAAACAATATCAAAGAAGTTTGCGGAATAACACTTTGATATTCAATGAAATAGTAAATCAATACAGAAAATATGAAGAACAAACTGTAAACTTGTATTGAATGCTTTGAAGTTACAAGATTACACACTCAACCTCAATATTGATGAACAGGCTCACCAATACGAATTCTACTTCTCTAGAATTAGGATCTATGCCTTGAGGTTGATTTTCTCTCTAGAACTAACACTTAGAATGAATGAATGAATTTAAAACTATTCTGTATCTTCTATACATATACTAAACAAAAAGATAATTACAAAAAAATAAACATATCTTCAGTATATCTTCCATGTATATCTCTAAGCTTCCATGTATATCCTTTCATGCGAATCTTCATCATATAAGCAGTATTAATCTTCAGCAACATTAAATTTCTTCTAGCAGCATTAACTACTAAGCAGCACTAACTACTAGCAGTACTAACTAGCTAAGCAGTACTAACTTTGACTAGCAGTATTAACTACTAGCAGTAGTAACACTCAGCAGTATTAACCTTTAAGTCTTCTAGCAGTAGTAACTTTGAACTAGCAGCATTAACCATACTTGATGAATTCTTCAGTTCCCAACAATGTTGATCCAGAATCCGACTGTGTGGTATATTATAGAGAGTCTATGGGAGGACCAGGATCGGTTTCCCCTACCCAGGCTCAATCCCTAGGAGAGAGGAGTCAGTGGGGGTTCCCATCACCATGAGGGTGCAAGAACGGGGAGTGAAGAGTAAAAAATTCTAAGAGGGGTACTAGTGGGGTTCGGAGACCTAGACTAGAGGCTTCAGTGTCACAGGCTCACGCCTCACATATAGTGACACGTCCAGCTGATGAAAGTCAAGGCTCTTAAACTGAGTCGGATCCAACATTATCAGTAGTTGAAAGTGATGAAGAAAACATTCCTTCTGCAACAAGTGATGGCAATGAAGATGAGACAGCTAATGATGTACAAGTTGAAAGTGATGGTAATGATGATGAAACTACTGCTGATGATAATGATAGTGATGATGATCATGATCAAGATAACCAAGGTGGCGCTGATGTGCAAGATAATGATATACAAGGTGATGTGTTTGCTGAATTTTATGATGACCATGGAACTGGATTTGGATACTGTTGTCAGGAATGTTGTTGGAGACATAAGGTGTGATGAGGGAGTTCAAGTTGAAAATGATAATGTGAGACAGAGTGGAAGGGAAGAAGAAGAACATAGTGAGAGTGTGAGAATCCTAACCTACAAATCCAAAAGGGCAGCCACATCTACTACGTCACTGCATGTGTTGCGAGCAGGTATTGAAAAAGACATAAGTAGCCCAATTATGAACTCGCACACCCAAGCTAGCTACTCTATCACCTCCCAACAGGAGATAGTTTCACAAAATCACGAGCATATAACATATAATCTACCTAGTTCTTATTTGGAGACCTCAGGTATGGAATCTAGACAACATCAACCCCAGTTCTCACTTCCTTTGTGTTCACAATTGAGTCTAGTGCAAATTGATATACCTTTTATCATTCCTAGGACACATGTTGATACATTTATCTTTGTCAGAAGTCTTTCTGACCTGACCGGAACGCCCAAAGTAGCTCCTGCTATAGGACTACAAGGACCGGGTGGAAGTCCGGTCATAGCTAACACCATGCCAGCAATGAACACAGGCCATGAGGTTGCTTCATCAACTGTCATGACAACGAAAAGTCTAAGTGACTCCGGTGTTAGATTACCCATCTTTGTGACACATGAATCTCTCGACGACGCCTTAAAGGCCGTTGAAACCAAATTGTTACAGATGTTTGAGGAGGAGATTGGAACAGTTAAAAGGATGTTAAAGGGAAAAGATCCAGTTGTTGATTCAGTGCAGCAAGTTCATTCTATACCTCCACCTGCTCAACCAACAAAAATGTCTGTTGATGAGCTTATATCATTATTGTTTGCCAAACTGCTTTCACAAGCTCCAGATAAACAAACAGATGCAGATTTGTTTTCTCTTCTGCAATCCCATCACGAAACACCTCCACCACCACCATATGTACAGATCCCAACAGAATCGGTCAGAGCTCCAGTGTTTAATTCCTTCAAAGCATATGTTCTGAAATCTATAAAGGCAATGTAAGTTGCCTTTGTAGATTTGAATAAGGTGGTTCAGACATCTTGCAAGAACCAAGCCTCTGTTTCACATCCAAGGCATGATCATGATTCGGATCATAACCATGAGGGGGAGATGCATCAGAAATAGAGTGTTGATTTGGATGATCTTGCTGGAATTGTTGGTGAATCTGGATCTCAGAATGTGGAAGAAGACAGTGTTGATCATGGTGATATGAGAAATGATCAAGGGGATGTGACAAGAAAGGAAATTGTGTTGTATGTGAATCCAAATGTTGAACTAAGGGTTACAAAGCCTAAGGTTATTTTAGGAGAGGAGATCTTACAGCTGACTGACTTGGAAGCTGTAAATGTTATAGACTTATCTGCAGAGAATGATGAGGAAGCTATTAATGACAAGTATGAGCAGTACTGGAAAGTAAGGGAGGAAGAGAAAGAAAACTTTATGGAGATTGCTGATGATGATGAAGTTGAAATTGTTTGGGTTGTTACTGATAAAGTCAATGATGTTGTTCCTGATAATGAAGAAAGTGTGCTTGATGGGTTATTTGAAGATAAAGATTCTGATATGTTGAATGTCATGTTTGATTAGAACTCTCTGGAAGATCTTCATTTGAGCCTAGTTCATCCTAATATACCAAAGCCAAGTCACTTAAGTTCATGTTATTCCTACCTTCAAGGATTTTATTTTTCCTGATTCTAATGAAATTCAAGTTGATCAGTATTTTGAGGCCAATGTTGATCAAAGTACCAACATGGAAGAAGAGTTGCTTTATCCACCAAAGCCTAATATCCCTCAGATCCAACCTGAATTTCAATCAGAACCACTTCATGTACTAGTTATTCCATGTCAAACAGGTCCTTCTAGTACTGCCAATGAAGCTAGTCCATCCAACACTCAAGATGGGTATGATGAATATGGTCCTACTAAAGAAGAATTGGGAAGGATTCATCATGCTTTAAGAGCTACATACTTGGAAGATATACGAAAGATTTTTGTGAGGAAAATCCGGGTATTGGAAAGAAATCTGATTTTGGGTATTGAAGATAAGTCTTCTGACTACCAGTATGAGTAAGTTAGAATGTTGAGCTTCTTCCAGATAACTTCTAAGGTTGTGAAGAGTAGATATGGTATTGTAGTTGTCAAAGAAGTTTCTATGAAAAAGTTTGTCAGGATCTGGTATCTAGAACTTGTTGTTCAAAGAAAGGATATGAAGGAGTACATATTTTCTGAAGTTGACTTTGAGTTCATGTACCATGAGTTTAGAGACATGACTATCAGATTTCCAAATGTTACATATGCTTTGGATACAATCAAGAAGTTCATTAGAAGACATATTTTCTACACCTATTGTTATGATTTCCAACTTGGTTTGGAGACCAACCAAAAGAGAGTCAATATGCTTGCACCTGACATGACTCATCCTAATCTTGAAGAAACTCCTTTGTATAATGTGTTAAGAGAGACAGAGCTTGGAGTTGTGTATGAGAATAAGGAGAAAACATTTATGAGAGCTGATGAGGTTGCTAAGTATTCAGATGGAACTTTAAAGAATGTTTTGAAAAAGTTGAAAGAGATCTATAAGGAAAATGAAAGGAGAATATTAGCAGAAAATTATCATTTGCCAAGAATGGATAGAATCTTTACAGGTCAAGTTATCCTTGCTATTCAAGACATGATTGAATTAAGAAATAGCATAAAGAGATTTGAATCTTCTTTGGGGATAAGGAGAACCAGTTCTAAAAGGTGGACCAGATAATTCTTTTGAAGATTTGCAAATTGATCAAAAAAGGGGAGATTGTTATAACTATGTTTGAATCAATTTGTAGTTTGTTTGTTTGGCTTTTTTATGTAATTATTGTATGAGGTCAAGGCATGTTTGACCCATATAAGTACCTCTTGTCTTTGTTTCATTTCTTTGTAACTTGAAGTGATTCTTTCACTTTCTCTTTGAAAAGTCATTCTCTTTTGCTTTGAAAAGTCATCAAGTCTTGAACATGAAATCTTTGAAACTTTGATCTTTGCAGCAACTTTGAACTTTGAGGAATCTTTCAATGCTTGTATCTTCATCTCTTTGATCTATGAACTGTCTTTGAACAAACGAACTTTCTCAAATCATCTCTGAAAAACTTTGACATATATTATTGAGCTTCTTGACTTTAGCAACTCTTCTTCTTTGTTTGGAAATTTAAAAAAAACTTTCCCTTTTTGATGATTACATCTCTTTTTCATAACATCTCTTGAAATAACTTTCAAAACATTCATCTGACTTAAAAATTCCAAATTATCTCCCCCCTTTGGATTCAAGATTTAAAAAGTAGGCAGCAATCATCAGCTCTTGATTCTTCAGAACTTTAACTTTGACAACTTTAAACTTTGAAGTTTTGAATCTTCAAACATTCGGCTTTTGAAGAATCTTTTGACATACTTGAAAAGTCATTCGTACAATTCCTTATATGCAAAGCTGCTTATTTAGTCATTTCATAAACGTGTGAAATACAAGTATGTTAATGAACGGGTGACAACTTGATACACTGATTTACCATAGTAAAACAACCAAGTTCGAAGAAATCTACAAGTCTATGAAGCAGCCTCCTAAATAGAGCAAATGGAACACAAATTTTCTTTAACACTCCATTAAAATTGTATACTGATGCATATGAAGCATGAATCAAGTAACTTGTAAAATCTAATAATTTAACATTAAAACGACTATTAGAAGCCATGAGAAGTGTTTTGTACCATTGTCTAGTAGTTGATGGGAAATATAAAAAGGGCATGACAAATTGGTCCTTTTTGCCCAATACAACCAAACCACTGAAGTTGATTTAACAAGTTTGCGAGTGTCCTGAATGTAGCCCAGTTGTCTTACTCTTCAATCCAGAGGTGGCTTATACATCAATTGCAATATTCAATCAACCATTAAAAAGAACATTTATTCTCTTATATAGAAAACTGATATTTTTTGTTTCAAGTAAGCAAATTCATAACAATCAGTAACTATTATTTTGAAACCAATAGTTATTTTAACAAAGAAACAAACTTGATTCGTTCGTCTTGTTTATGCTTTCACATCACCATTTACAAAGAATCAGACATATAATCAAGCAAACCTAACGAAAACACTTTTTGAAGATAGAATTGTTGGCCCATCACCATTTATAAGTATGGTCTTCTTTGGAATCTGAACATCAAGAGGAATACATCAGTCAGATAAAACCATATACCCATTTGAAGCAGAAAACATAGAAAATACAGCAACATAAACTCATTAAAGTCAGTGTTTCCCCATGGGACCACATTTTATTGTTGGGACGCCCCCTTTTCTACCCCAAATACTTCAGAATACAATAACTAAACTCTATCAGTGATTTGATGATGATTCTTATACATAGTGAAAATTACTTAGGGTTGTTTTCATTTATTTGTTTCAGTTTCAGTTTCAGTTTCAGTGATCAACAGTGAGTATGTTTTGTGATCGCTGAACATGCATTGTAACAGTTAGCCTAAGTGATCCCCGAAAAACCTCACACTGAAAGAAACTTTCAGCGGTTTTGACGATACAACCGTTGATGAGACATTCTACTCATGATCTGAAGGGGGATTCAGTGAAAACCATGACATGTCTATAAGGCATGACAATCTAAACAAGACTTAGCGCTAGCTGAAAAGCTTCTCAGCGATTCAAGTCATCACTGATCAATGACACTTGTGCTACAAGATTTGATTTTGTCTTATGTTCTTGCACAAAAGGACAAAACTACAATAGTACAATTGCTTTCTTGTCTGCAATTGTGCTTACCAACTATCTGCCCCTACTTACTCATGCGACTTAGATCATGCAAAAGTAAAAGGATAAGGACATGCATCCACTCATCTATTGACACGTGGATTGTACATTCTGACTTGTATTTAATGCAATGGGTATAAATAACAGAGAATACCCCTCTTATTTTCCAAGCTTTCATTCTGCTTATAACTCTCTTCTCTCTTGTTTTTATATTTTCTTGTACAAGAAACTTAGTGACTCTCATAGATTGTTTATAATAGGTTTACGTTTTCTATTTCCGGAAACAATCTGTAAATTCTATTTTGATTTATCAATAATCAATATAAGAATTTTAAAAGTAAAATTTGTGTTTTTGTATTCAACCCCTTCTATAAACTGCTATCTCTGGTAGACCACTTTGGGACCAACAAGTGGTATCAGAGTTTGTAGAAGGGGCTTAATACAACCACACAAATCTAGACCCCTAAATTGGACGCTCTATCTAAGACTGTCAATGAAATGGAAGCAAGTGTCTCTTCTGTTGGTGTTGGCTTAATACAACCACACAAATCTAGACCCCTAAGTTTGATGTTGTTCAGACCTCCCTAAACTCACTAAAAAAAGATCTTGCAACGAAAGCTGATGTTGCAGTTGTTGCTAAAATTCAGATGGAGGACTCACAAAATCAAGTTTGATCTTGCCACCAACACCAACATCATCCATGACCTTTAGATATCAGCCTCAGCGATCTCTGAAGTTGTTACCTCAAAGATGATACAACATGAATCTATGTTGAAAGACATCTTGGCACTCTTGCGTTTGATGACAGAATGTCATAACATAATTGTTGCATTTGGGAGGCTGATGACCGACTCATTTGCAGACCTCTAAGTGGAAGTCTCTACGCTTAAATCAAAGGCTCCTCCCTTGTCAAGTGATGATGACAAAGCGGGGGAGACGAATCTGGAGGACACAACTGCTGATGATAGGATAACAATATCTGAGGTAGAGCAACACCATCTACTTTAAATTCAAGCAGAGCCTTCCCTAGTAGGGAAAAGAGCTGAAGAAGAAGAGGACAAAGACGGTGAAGATGATGCTCACTTTGTCCCCCCACCACTCATCTCAACTACTCAAATAACTGAATCAGTTCTCACAATTGATGAATATGAATACGAAGAAGAATTAAAGGACTTTGAAAGTCCCGAGATCCCTGATGAAGAAGATGACCAACCCAAGGGAGATAATGATGACAACGACGATGGTGATACTAACAGATTCATATTCCAAAGCATCACTCATTGTCTATCAAAGGGAGTCACTATAAAAGAATCATCAACACAAGGGAGAGGCCCTCAAAGCAGCAGTCCTACTCAGGGAAAGGCAAAGGAGAAGCTACTGAAGGAAATCTTCAGATTATTCGCCTATCTGAGCGGTAGATCTTTCATCAAGAGGTACATAATGCTTTAACCCTATAAACTCCCCCTCCTCTGATTCTGAACCCTTATCCACCTCTCTCATCTCCTTACCCTTTAATGTTCCATAAATTGTGAACTTACCCATTTCTCATACACCTTCTTCCAACTCATCCTCTCCCCTGATTAAGTCTCCTCCAAGGCACATCTCTCAAGCTGAAGATATCATCCCATCTTATCAGTTGGAGCTGGACACTGAAGACAATGATGTTGACCTCAGGCCTTGCAGAACTTCACCTTTCCCCTCTACCTCAGAAATTGAGGAATCAAAGAGGATGGTTGAACTAATGGCCCAACTCTCCATACCCCAGTTGATGATGGGCTTGGGTCCTCTTTGAAGCTGAGAAGGAAGAACCACCGGAAGTTGAGCGAGCACTTGAAGAAATAAAGAAGTAGATGAATGACAGTGAGAAGCTTGCATACTCTCTCGCTATCAAAGCTCATGCTGAAGCGAGATTCAAGAAGAAAAATTCACTATACAATCAAGCTCTAATCCTGAAGGAAGCTGAAAAAAAAAGAACTGATTTTATCTCAAGAAGAGGAAGAGTTGAATTGGTGCAAAGATCAGGCTAAATCAAGACTGATGAAGACCAAAATCATAAACGTCATGATCTCAAGAAGACCCAAGGATGGAGGTATTATAGTATCTATGGTCATCTTCAGGGATGATCAAACCCAGTAACTAAATTCCCTTCATTCTTGAAGATAAATGGATTCACAAAATGGTTGGAGATTCGACAGGTCATTTAGAAATCCAAGTCCAAGTACAAAGGAGTGGTCCCTCATATACTAACTGAGCTCTTTGAAATAATATAAAAAATTGTTGAATTACCACCTCTACCAGTAAAGCCATCTAGCAGAAGCAAATCCATTCCGGCTACTGAAGAAAATGCGCCTCACAAGAACGAGCATGACATCAAATTCTCCAAAGATGATGTTCTTGGCCCAACACCTAATCTTTCAATGTTGAATCTGACCCTGCCAGTCAGAGACTCTTAAAGTGCTGGTGAAGTGATAGGTAAGCCAAAGTACGGTATAGTCTTCGTCGACAATGATGGTGAGTTCAGGTTTCAGAGACACTATGAACTTTATCTCTGTCCTGTTGCTCACCTTCATAACCTACTTTTTTCGTGCGAACTTAGAGAATATGTAGGACTCCTTCATTGGATCATAAGAAGAGAGTTACTGAAAAGAAAGAAGAATGGTGAAGCCGTCACTGATTATATTACTTTTGACGATCTTAGCTAATACATGGCCTGAATCTCTTATGTATTTTGTTAACCCAGTTTAATGTAGTTGATTAACAATCACAGAACACAATAATATATCAAGAGATATAAAGATTAGAATAACATACCAATCCCTTGAATAAACAATGTAAATCTTGTGTGTTCTTGATACCTTTAATGTAGGATTACAATACGGCTACCTCTCTCTAAACAATAATTATGATTAAGAATAACGAGAGGATTCACCCTAAAAACCTATTAACTAAAACATTAAATACTTAGGTTTTTAAGGCCTAATGGGCTTGGGCCCAATAGCTAATAACTATCAATCTATTACAAATTAAACCCTCTAATTTACTTTAACACAATTGCAACTTAAACCCTTAACTTTAACTTTAATCTTGAATACAATTTATGATACAACAATCTCCCCCTTTGGATTCAAGATTAAAAAAAATTTGGCAATCGACTTCGGGTCTTCACTTGTCTTCACTTTTCTTGAAAACTTCAGAAACAGTCTTCATCTTTATCTTTGAAACTTTGAAGTCTTTAACAACCTTTATTTCAAAATTCTTGAAATCTTCTTTGTATTCTCCTTCTTTGATTATTCTCCCTTTTTGTATATTCTCCCCCTTTTTGATGAATGGTGAGAATCATCATCATCAAAACTTGTCAAAACAATCTCCCCCTTTGAGTATGGTCATCAATTTAGCATTGTCTTCAAGTAATGAGCCCTGTGTGAAATAAGAGCAGTCTTCCCAGATGGAAAGAGTGATTATTTCAATCTTTTCAGATTAAAATAGAAAGTAGGAACCATTCGAATCTTTTCAAATTAAAACAGTTAATATGTGTAACCCTGAATCAACAAATGACTCAGTTAAAATGCCTGCTAGTAACACAAAGTTACTGAGTAACACAAAGTTACTATATAAGGAGTTGGTTTTGATGTTGGCTCCCCAGGACTTCCATTCAATCATCAAATAACACATTGTTATCTATGAACGTTCTGACAGAAAAAAAAATTATGTGTGCTCGTGCATGTGTATGAAAGAATTAATCACCGATGATTGCTTTTTAATGTAGGCTCAAAATATGTAAACTTGTTGAGACAACAACAAATTATACAAAGACTCAAGGTGCATGAGAAAGGGTTCGAAGGTGGGGCAACTTTCCTTCTTTTTCAATACTAGTATCTTCCAAATGAAGAACCAATAGCGTATGTGTTGCGTCCCCAGAAAATGTGAAACATTCTCTTTTTGAGAAAAGAATGAGTAGCTGGTGGGGTTGATTGCAAGAGATGGCTTGGGCTAGGTGCCTTTTTCAATGATGGTCACCAAAGAATGTGAACCAATCAGATTAAGTGGCTGCCCGGCTCAGAAAGAAGTTTGGTGCAGAATTTGTTATTCTTTTACTCTGTTCTCTCACCCTCTTATTTTTAATGCTCACTTCTAACCAATCTCTCTTTTTCATATTATCGCTTCACACACCATCACTCAATTCTTTTGACCCCTCTTCCCTCAATCACTCAGGGAATACTTCCTGGGTAGGAAACACTGGTTATCGTGAATCCATGGTAGATCTGTTAAGCTCTCACACTGAATCCCATGTATTATCCTAAAAGAACATACTGTTCAACAAGCTTTTGTACAAGAAGGCACAAAGGAATACAGATACATGAAGAATAAAAGTTGGAGAAGTCAAAACATTAGGTGTTTGACAATACGATTCTCCCCCTCAAACTAAAAGAGTTTGACAAATAAGCTCTTTGACGATTAAGCTCCCAAAAAATCATTTAAAAATCACACTTCACAATTCATGAAAATCTTTGAAGAATAGGAAGTGGTTTGAACATTTAAGAAATCATTTTTCCCTAGTGAAAGTT
The DNA here is from genome assembly GCA_954870635.1 of Arctium minus. Classification (NCBI taxonomy): domain Eukaryota; kingdom Viridiplantae; phylum Streptophyta; class Magnoliopsida; order Asterales; family Asteraceae; genus Arctium; species Arctium minus. Next base: position 75,250,389 of record OX941080.1, on the reverse strand, counting down.
GTTCTTCTTTCAACAAGTGATAGAGTGTAAGGATTAGAAATATATACCTGTAAATCAGAATCCTTAACTCCCCCTTGAATGAATATTTTCAATGAAGTATCCTTGACAAAACTCAGATATCCTCCCCCTTGATACCTGTAAAAAGTCAGTTAAATCAGAAAAGTATATCAGTAGAAATATTAAGCATGTAAGCTCCCCCTGGATATTTACAAAATATCCTTATCTGAACATTGAAGAACGGGTCCTGATCTGTTATAATCAGAAACCATAATCTTGACACTTAAGTCTGGGTTTTGAACTGTTTTGTTCAAAATCCATAGTTCTTTGAGGTACGAGTCCTAGACTGTTTTGTCTAGAAGTCAATATGAAAAATAAACAAACATGTTACTCCCCCTCAAAAGTGGCATAACCCTTGATTGTAGTCATGTGACTTGAATAATATGAATTAAATCAACACATGACATTACTGCAAAACAGATTAAGAAGATTTTGGTTTTGGTATCCATGCTGTGATGGATCCTTGATGGTTAGTATCCTTGGCTTTGAAGCGATTAAACTGAGGATTGGGAATGCTATAAGTATCATAGCAACTATTAACGTACCTTCGATGCACAAAGTCACTGTTTCTACAGTGGGTGCAACAAATCGTTTGCCGGCGCAGACTGATCAACTTTCCTATAGAATAGACATGAGTAGGTGAATCAGTCTTGGAAATAAATGACTTTGTATCAACTACAGGAGAATCGTGAGACTTGTTTCCATCACTACTTTCTGTAGTTGATTTCTTTCAGGTCAGATAAGCATTTAATTATCCAAAAATCTTTATCAAAAACTCAGATATCCTCCCCCTTGATACCTGTAAAAAGTCAATTTAAATCAGAAAAATATATGAGTAGAAATATTAAGCATATAAGCTCCCCCTTAATATATATGCATTCAGATATCAAACGCTTTGTCATTGACGTCCGAGTCCTAAGCTGTTGTAATTAGAAGTCATCTTTTTGACACTTAAGCAAGAGTCCTGATCTGTAGTAATCATAAGTCATCTTTTCTTTGAGGTACGGGTTCTAAGCTGATTTACTTAAAAGCCTTTGTTCATTCTCCCCCTTAAACCTTGGGTGCCTGCAACACAGATTTAGCTTTTGGTACCCACTGGTAGTTGGGTCCTAATTGGTTAGTTGCAGTTCTAGTGGGAGATATAAAGTAAGAACCATACCAGTTATTCACATAATCTTTTCTTACAAAATCATTTGAGCCACAATAGGAACAACTAATTTTCTTTCGAGCTAACCTAATCAGTTGATTGATAGTGTAAACTAGATCAGGTTTGCCAAAAGTTTTACCTTTTGAATCATAGTTCCATTTGGCATTTGATGTATGCACAAATGATTTATCTTTCTTTTTCTCCTCCGAGGATCCTTTAACTCTCCAGATCTAATTTCCTCTGTCTTTTTCTTCATCTTCTTTTCTCCATATCCTTTTTCTTCTGAGACTTATTCTTCTTTAAGTTACCTGAACCATCAACATTTTTGTCATAGAAAAGGTTAGAAGGACGAATCTGATCTTTATGTTCAGAAGAATGATCATCAATTACATCAAACAAAGGATTGTTAGAAACATTAGTAAAAATTGAACTTGCTGCTGAAGTGATTGAGCATTCAAATGCAGTTAGATCATCTCTCGGTGATTGAGCTATTGAGTCTGGCGTCTTGTGCTCAGTCAGATTCACTTTGAATATGATCTCTTCAAGTTCCTTTATCTTTGAAGACAAACTGTTTTTTCCTTTGTAATTAGATCAAACTTCTTATGCAACTCAGATTTTGCATTCTTCTCTTTCAAGATGTTTGTTGATAGCTCAGATAGCTTTCCTATCAGCTTAGCTATCTCGGTCTCAAATACTTTCTTTTCTACAGAAAAGTCTTTATTTATATCCTTCAGCTCAACTTTCTTCTTCTCATTCTCAACCTTTTCTCTCTCTAGAATGATAACCTTCTCAAAGTCTGAAACTTGTTGAGAAAGCTTAACACATCTAAGCTCTAATGATTTCTTTTCTTCAAAGGATTTTCTGGAGAAATCAGAGAATTTCTTAGCAAATTCTTTTCTTTCTCTCTCAATCTTCAACATTTCATCTTGAACTTTTGTATTGTCTTTGTCTTGGGTTGCCTTTTCTTTCAGCATATCAATCTCAACCTCAAGACTGAAGACTTTATCTTTCAGTTTATCTCTTTCCGCAAAGACATGAGAATTTGTCTTTCTAAGCCCTTCAGATGTCTCACAAGCAATGTTTGCTCTTCTTCTAAGCTCATCAATCTCTTTTTGCATTAACTCCTTCTTTGACCAGCTTGAGCTAGAATCAGATATTTTCAGCTTTGCTTGAAGATCTAAGATCTCTTTTTCTTTAGACTCAATTATTCCTGCAAAGTCAATTTTAGAATCAGAATCTTTTGAATTTTCTTTTAAAACATTGATCTGAGTAAGAAGAGATGAGTTCTGAATCTTTAAATCCTTGTTCTCAGCTTTGAGAGGTAACATCTCGGATTTGAGCTTTTTATTCTCTTTATCATAATCAATATTCATGCTTGAATATCTTGATAACTGTCCAACAAGATGTTTAACATTTTCTTTTCCTTCAGAAAGAGTCATCTTGTCAAAATCAAGGTTGTAACCTTCAGACATCTTTAGTTGTATGGTTAGAAATCAAACTTATCTGTACCAAAAGAATCAACTAGAAGAGATCGTTAGAATCAAGTATTTGATAAAAACTACACTAAAAAATTTTCAGAAAAATAAATTTTCAAAAATAATTAAATGCAGAATTCTCAAACAGTAGATAAAATCAAACAGAGTAATACTGAAAATAAGAAAATTTTGATCACGAACAGAACTTTGTCCCCCTTCGCAGACTTAGCACGGGGAACTTTCTTCGACCGGGATGTTGTTCGACCGATAACTTGCTCGAACGGAAACTTGTCCGACCGGTATGTTGCACGACCGGTAGATTCGACCGGTAAGGTGCTTGACCGGTAAGATGGTGTCGACCGATATGGACAGGTGTTGTCCGGGCGACCGGTAAAGAATCAACTGATATAAGCTAAGGTAATTCGACCGAGAATGAGTTTAGACCGGTATTCCTTGCGACCGGTATTAATCTTCGACCGATAAAGCTTTCGAACGATAGGATGTGGACCGATAAAATGTGTGGACAGATATGTTCTTAAAGGTTCGACCGATATGTTATTATAGGTCGACCCAGAACGATGATGATCAACCCAGAAATCACACAAAACACATAAATTGAATGCAAAAATTATATCTTTGTGCTTAGAAACATATATCGATCATAATTCAAGCAAAAACAAAGATTAATTTCAACTTTCATGCATCAATTTGAAGAACACAGTGCCCATAGATTATGAGAGTTTATCGAACCCAGATACCAAAAATCCACCAGCAGCCAATCGATTAGAGATATTAAGTGCAATTAACTAATCAGATAACTTTCAATAGCATAAAACTAGTATAATCAGATCGATTTCAAGCATAAAAACACATTAAATCATGAACTTGATTTTCACTTGATGAACCCAGAAAAGTCGATGAACACAGAGTAAAAATCGATGAACAGTAGTATCCAATTAACTTGATTCTTTAGGCTTTGATACCACCTGTTAACCCAGTTTAATCTAGTTGATTAACAATCACAGAACACAATAATATATCAAGAGATATAAATATTAGAATAACATACCAATCCCTTGAATAAACAATGTAAACCTTGTGTGTTCTTGATACCTTTAATGTAGGATTACAATACGGCTACCTCTCTCTAAACAATAATTATGATTAAGAATAATGAGAGGATTCACCCTAAAAACCTATTAACTAAAACATTAAATACTTAGGCTTTTAAGGCCTAATGGGCTTGGGCCCAATAGCTAATAACTATCAATCTATTACAAATTAAACCCTCTAATTTACTTTAACACAATTGCAAATTAAACCCTTAACTTTAACTTTAATCTTGAATACAATTTGTGATCCAACATATTTTCACTATACATGTAATTTCATTTTTACCTTGTAATCCTTTATGAATTAATGAAATTTCAGTGAAGTACTCTACTCCATCTAAGTGCTAAAAATATCCCTAAAAACAGTAAATGGGATAAGTATTTTATGAGTCTCATTTACTTATCGTTTAATTAAGCAATTTTCTTTATGTTGCTTTCTCATCATTAAATAGGGGGAGATTGTTGATCCAAATTCTCTCAGAGATTTGATGATCATCCTTATACTTAGTAAAAATTACTTAGGACTATTTTCATTTATTTGTTTCAGTTTCAGCGATCAACACTAAGTATGTTTAGTGATCGCTAAACATGAAGTGTTCCTGAAGACAAAGCCTCACACCAAAAGAAACCTTCAACGATGTAGAAAATATAACTGAAGATAGAGAAAAATTACTCATGATCTTAAGCGATATTCAGTGAAACCATGATTTGTCTGCGAGGCATGACAATCTAAGCAAGACACAATGATAGATGAAAAGCTTCTCAGCGATTCACGCCATCACTAATCAATGAGTATTACTCTACAAGATTTGATTTTTTCTTATCCTCTTGCACCAAAGGACGAAGGTACAATATTACGATTGTTTCTTGTCTGCAATCTTGCTTACCAACTATATGTCCTTACTTGTACGTGCGCTCAAAGCATGCTAAAGTAAAAGGACAAGGACATGCATCTACTCATCTATTGACACATGGATTGTACCATCTGACTTGCATTTAATGCAACGGGTATAAATAGTTGACAAGATACCTCTTCTTTGCCATGCCTTCATTCTGCTTGTAACTCTCTTATCTCTTGTTCTTGTCTTTTCTGTGCAAGAAACTTAGTGATTCTCATAGATTGTTTAGAATAGGTGTACCTTTTCTATTTTCGAAAACAATCTGTAAATTATTTTTTGATTTATCAATAATGAATAAAATAATTTTAAAAGTAAAATTTGTGTGTTTGTATTCAATCCCCAATCTGCAAACTATGATCTCTTGTAGACCCCTTGGGACCAACACAATCTGATGCAACCATCGAAATTATTTTCTCGAATAGTTACATAAAAAATGATTACCTTCTTTGAATACAAACCATTTAGTGTTGCAACCCTTCGTTCAAACAAATCAAGACTCAAATAAATCTGTTGAAGATCACAAAGGAAGGGAGTAGATCACAAAGGAAGGGAAGAAACTATGATTACCTCGAATCGCTTCTCGTATAAAGAGAAAATGGAAGATTGAGATTACCAAAATCGCAAGATGAAGATAGAGATAGACAGAAAGAGAGATAGATAAAGAGAGAATGAGAGATGAAGATTGAATCTGCATAAGAGGGAAACAAATAAAAATGGTTGTTTACAATTCAGATTAAAGTTTGAATTTTGAATCGCCTACATGGACCAAATAGGACCAGAAAGTTTGAATAGTCATAAAAGGAGAAAGAAAAACTATTTTGAGGAAGAAAGAAAGCAATATAAATACCAAACTCAGATTGGTAATCTGAAAATTTAGACGGTGAAAAAAAAATCAAAGGACAAACATGAAAAAGGTAAGCTTTAAAGTTAATCCTTGATAAAAGTAATTTGAAAAGTTACAATTTATGAAATTGAGGGATCAATAACTTGTACACTATCATAGAATATAGTAGTTAAAAGATTTTTAGATATTGTACTTTAAACAAAATAGTACACCATGCATAAAAAATGGTAGTTAAAAGTTTTCATATAAATGTAGATTAATGTAGTATATATAATTGAAAATGTGTATTTGCTAAAAAATAAACCTGCCAAAATACCATACAAGTTACAAAATCTCTTTTTACAAATAAACCTGCCAAAATACCATACAAATACATAATATGTTTAAAAAAAACATGCCTTATCTTATATATCTACTATGGGGGGAGGGGATGGTATCTACCATAGAGCTACATCTTACAAGTAGAAAACAGTTCGGTTAGCATCTTCTGTTGGGCTAGCTCGTCAGCTGTCTCCTTTTATTACTACTCTAAAGCTACCATCACTCTCTCTTTCGTCTTGACCAGATCCTCATAGCTCGTCTTCTTCTCTTAATGCCTATTTCTGTGATTATTCAACATTTACCAAAACAATGAACAATGTTAAGCGATAAATGATTAAAACAATGTACATATATTATATACTATATGAAATGTACCTCTGCCAATCGTTTATCGTATAAGTTCCCGCTATTGTTACTAGCACCGGTATCATCGGTCATAGCAAAACAGGGATTCTTATCTATTTCGAATCCAAATAGGTGGACCTTATGCTGATCTTCGACATTATCCTCCCATAATTCTGGTTCATCAATAGAAACGATGTTGGGATCTGAGTCGACATACATCTCCTACCTAAGCCGCGTATATATCTCACATGGTTTAGTAAAAGAAAATGTGTAAGCAAACTTGTAGAAAGTTTAACAGCATAACGACTCTAATTCAAACATATATGTTACATGTTTTTTTAAAAATAGCATGTAAGTCTTACGTCTGCTCAACAATAGCAGCCCACCCAAACTATTAGTTATCTACCCGATAAAACTAACCAATCCTATAACACATACTATCTCATGTATGAAAATTGAATTTACCACCGCTCTAGCCGCCTTCGGGTAAACGTAGATCAGAGAATCCATAGATGAACCGGTTGCACCCGAAACGAGCTCCCTGTTGGTGTAGTGGATCCTATCAGAAAGCTCAATGGTAGTGGGATCACAGCCCCCCGCATATCATTAATAGACAAATTAAGTTGTTAGTAGACAACAAAATCATATATATTCATAAATTATACATATTTAGTACTATTTGATGATAAATTACCATGTGATCCCAAAGTTGAACAACACTAATAGATCCCTCGGTGTGCCTGGATGATATATCCTCATACCGTGTGGCCCAATTGGCCCTAGATTGACGCCTAAACATGTTAGTGTCGCACACACCTACTAAGACAACACATAAAATAGTACAAAAAATTACAACGATTCAACCACATACCTGATCAATCATCTCCAGCCAATATGTCTTTGGGATCCAATCCTGGTGGTGTCCCTAAGAGGCATTAAGTCCTGACCATCAAAGGTCACCCCTTATACGTTTAATTATTGTCTCTTGGTCCATTTACATGTATCCACATCTGGTCTGGGTACCTATTTTGCAAGGTACGACAAAAGGTACTGTAAACGTCCACCTCCATCTTTGGGTCCCAACTAAACTTACCCTACATATGCATTGTTTATATTATGTAAAATAAATGAAACAAATAGTTTGCATTGAATTCTATACAAACCATAAAATGCTCGAACATGAGCCTAATGTAAGCCTTAGGGACATCCCAATTGTGAACCCACACACCACTAAACTTGGACCTAAAAATGGAGGTGACCTACCGGACAGAAGGTGCGTCTAGGAACATTCACAATTACAAAATATATAACACAAAACACATTAATATAAATTTATTATGAAAAATAATAAAACCTTATACCACATCTACTGACCTGGTACCTGCCACCCGGACGAAAGGTTGTTGAGTCGAGTGATGAGGCGTCTGTATCGTTGTATTGGGGCCTCTGACCTCGATCCAGCGGACGGGGATAAAACTCCCATCCCATCCATATGCTAGATGTGCTCCAGTCCCTAGGTGAAAGTGCTAGAAATGTAATTGTCAGACTCGTCGTCGGTGTTGGAGCCACCACGCCTGACAGAGTTGTTGTTGCCTCTACTAGTGCCTTTACCCCTATTATCACGTGCCATTTGCAAATAAGAAATTAGTTCATTTTCGTTATCAGAAGAATGATCATATAAAATAGGTTCATTTTCATTATCTGCATCACCGTTTATGTCATCATATTCTTTGTCCTTATTGCTAGCTGCATATGCATACGTGCATCTTTCATTTGGTCGAATTAGGATTTGATGTTACTCGTTCTGAAGGTCGACCTTTACAAAAACGGTGGATCTGACTAGTTCGTCAAGCATGTGCTTTAAGCAGAGCATGGGGAAGTGATATTTGATGGTGATCTTTTTGATGACTCAACTATCTATGCATAAATACAACAGGTTCCCTTTCAGGAAAGAGAAAGACGAAATGACACAGGGGGTTAGGCTCTCTCGGGTAAACCCCTTTTTTTAGCAAGTCTTCAACTAGTTCCCTCAAATTCTCGTACTCCTTGGGGCTCATTTGGAAATGTGGTAGGTTTTGTAGACTAGCATGAGGAAATCAATTTGGTGTTATCTCTCATAGGAGGTAACTCAAGAGGAAAGTTATTGGCCATTAAGTCTTGGAATTCATTCAATAAATCTTTGACTTCTTTTGGGATCTTTGTATTGGTCTTTCCTATAGTCAAATAACCTTTGACCACCATAGTATAGAAAACTTTAGATTCTTTCACATTGAATTTTAGGACTTTCTCGTTAGTTGTCATGATCAAAAAGTTTTTGCCTTTATTTCTCTATGATTTTCTCGAAGTGGGAGATAGGTGTCATTGCAATCTTCCAGTTACCCCATCGGAGTAGCATCACATTGTATTTTTCTTTATAGATAACGTAATTTTTGTACTACTAGGTCGACCAAAATATGGTACACATCCATGTTTAAAACATCACAAACCACATCATTCTTATAGTGCTTGCCGATTGAAATGGGAACCTTGCAAGTTTGTTTAACACGTACTTGAGGTCCCTTGTTTACCCATCCAAGGGAATACCAAAAATCATGAGGTTGTGTGGGAAGGTTTAAGTAGTCAACCAATTTTTGTGAGACCAAGTTTTCACAGATCCCATTGTCAATGATTGAATTACATTCATTCAATTAACCAAGCAATTAGATCGAAAACAGTTTTTGATTTGTCCTTCTTCCTTTGGCGATAGGAGACCCCATGCATAGAGGACGATGCATTCTTTGTAAGAAACTCTCTCTCCAAATACAAGATTACTTGTGACTCCATTGTTGATTCTCAATAGATATTGTTCATATATACTTGTTCTGTGAATCACAATTGGTATCAGAGCAAAAGATTAACCAGATTTTAATTTGTTCAATGATTTTTTGAAGTCTCTATAAAATCGACTTTAAGATTTGAATGTTAATTACATCAATTAATTAACAGGATCAATATCATGATTCTAAGTGAGAGATAAGATTATAGATACATACTAGACGGCAAATTCATAAGATGTTGATTTTTAGAAGATGAAGAAGCCATTGATTATCCTTCAATAGTCCTCTTAATTGCCCACAATGATGATGGACTAATGATCATAAGTGTTCTTGATTATCTCTCAATTCCAATTACAAAAAAAGGGGTTGTCGTGAGTTTTTGGGTGAGAGAGATTAGGGCAACAGAGAAATAAATGAATTGATAACCATCATATTAATAATTAATACATAGGGACCAATATTGACCATTACAATAAATTGGAGGACCTGCATGTAAATGTGGGAATAATTAATAATAAGAAAATAATCATGGATTAATAAACTTATATATAAAATGATATTAATAGTTTAGGCCACATTATAAATAAATCTTACATTCTCCCACATGGCCATTTAACTATTTATATCAAATAAGGTGGGCATTTATTAATCCATTTAGGATATATTTCGTAAAAACATTGAGGAAAAAAAATGCAATCATACATACTTTAAAAGATATGAAATCCCCATCAATTATACTTCAATACTCCACAAAATATAACTTATGATTTTATGGTTATCATATCTGCTCCAAGACAATTAGCGTTAACTTAAATTAGTAGAGCAAAAAAAATAACATAATGTGAAAGATATAGTTGTAAGCCCTTACATTTAATAATGTATAGTATTGCGTGACATTATGCGAGATTTCTTTTTAGGCCCATTCTCGCTACATGCTCAAAAAAAGTCTTAGGCGGTAATCCTTTGGTAAGTGAATCCGCCAACATGTCACTTGTATTAATGTACTCCACGACTATGCAATTTCCTTCCACTATTTCTCGAACAAATAGATATTTAGTGTCGAGATACAATCCAGCACCAGTTGAACTATTGTTGTTAGAAAAGTTAACAACAACACTATTGTCACAGTAAAGCTTCAGTGGTCGAAATGGTGTCAACAATTTTGAGCCTACTAATTAAGTTTCGTAATAACATAGCATGGCATGTGGAATTATAACGTGCTACATATTCGGACATCATAGTTGAAGTAGTGGTAAGCTCTTGTTTGCGACTCCTCTAAGATATGGGTCCACCTGAAAGCATGAATATGTACCCTGAAGTTGATTTTTTGTCATCATTGCATTTAGCAAAGTCAGAGTCTGAGTATCCCACGACCTCCAGAAGATTTGATCTTCAATAAGTGAGCATGTATTCCTTAGTTCCTTGTAAGTAACGTAGCACTTTTTTGGCTGCTTTCCAATGGTCTAATCCCGGGTTTAATTGATAGCGACCAAGCATACCAGTGACATACACAATATCAGGTCGGGTACAGACTTGAGCATACATTAAGCTCCCAACAACTGAAGCATATGGAATAGGCTTCATTTGTTCACGTTCGACTTACGTGTTCGGGCATTGATAAGAGCCAAATTTGTCACCTTTTACAACAGGGGAAACGGTAGGAGAACAATTTTTCATGTTGAATTTATTTAGGATTCTATTTATATATGCCTTTTGAGACAATCCTAATGTTCCATTTTCCTTGTCTCGACGAATTTCAATGCCAATCACGTAAGAGGCTTCATCGAGATCTTTCATGTCAAAGTTATTTGATAGGAAACGTTTAGTCTCAAACAACACGTCCTTGTTATTGCTAGCAATAAGTATATCATCAATATATATAACCAAAATTATGAATTTGCTCCCACTGTTCTTAAAGTATATACACTGATCGACTGAGTTTTTAGTGAAGTTAAATCGTTTCATAACTTCATCAAACTTTATGTACCATTGCCGTGAAGCTTGTTTCAACCCATAAATTGAATTCTTTAATTTATATACAAGATGTTCTTTACCCTTGTTCTTAAATCCTTCGGGTTATCCCATGTACACATCTTTGTATAGGTCACCATTTAGGAAGACAGTCTTGACATCCAATTGATGTAGTTTTAAGTCAAGGTGAGCTACAATTGCAAAAACAATTCTTAATGATTCCTTTCTCGATACTGGTGAGAAAGTTTCTTTATAGTCAACGCCTTCCTTTTGAGTAAAGCCCTTAGCCACTAGCCGAGCTTTATAGCGTTCGACATTTCTATTTAGGTCTAACTTTGTTTTAAAAACCCACTTGCAACCAACAACTTTAGCACCCTTAGGTAATTCTGAAAGTTCCCAAACGTCGTTTGTACGCATGGATTTTAACTCTTCTTTCGTGGCTTCAATCCCTTTATGTGAATAATCACTATTTATGGCTTCATTATATGAGGTTGGATCTTCAATTTGACCTAAATCATAATCAACCTCATTTAAGTAGGTGATGAAGTCATCATAATTTACGGGTCGTGTTTGTCTTTGTGACCTTTTCAATAGTTGTTGAGCTTCTTCAACGGCCTTGTTATTATGTGGAATTTGATGATGCAATGGTTCATTTTCCCTTGGAACAACAACATCCTCATTTTTGGGTGTTGATGTTGATGTCGACTCTTGATTAGATACAGGTATCGGCACCAAGGTATTTGGTGTTTGATTAGGTGTCGTTTTCTCATTAAGTTCAAGAATCTTTGAAACATCACTCCCACTATTGTCGCCGTTCTCTAGAAACTATGTGTATCGGGTTTCCACTATTCTAGTGGTATAGGAGGGGGTATAAACCGGTAACCCTTAGACCTCTCGGGATAACCCACAAAATAACAAGATATTGTCTTTGAGTCTAATTTCTTAATTTGTGGGTTATAGATCTTAGCCTCAGCTGGACAACCCCAAACCCTTAGATAGTTTAGTTTGGGCTTCCTACCCATCCATATTTCATAAGGTGTTTTAAGGACGGATTTTGAGGGAACACGGTTTAAGATGTGTACGACTGTTTTTAACGCCTTGGTCTATAGGAATTGTGAAAGACTTGAATTCGCAATCATACTACGCACTATATCCATAAGGGTGCGATTGCGTCTTTCCGCAACTCCATTTTGTTGAGGTGTTCCTGGAATGGTGAATTGATTGACTATTCCATGAGATTTACAAAACTCAACAAACGGTCCAGGGCTTTGACCAACATCCGAATGTCGGCCATAATATTCTCCACCCCGATCCGACCTCACTATTTTTATTTTACAACTGAGTTGATTTTCAACTTTAGTTTTAAAGGTTTTAAACATCTCTAGTGAATCGTATTTCTCGTTAATTAAGTACAAAAAGGTATATCGTGAATAATCATCAATAAAGGTAATGAAAGATTTGTATCCTCCTAAACCAGAAGGGAAAGGACCACAAATGTCCGTATGAATTATTTCAAGCAAGCTTGAACTACGGTTTGCACCTTTATTATTCTTATTAGTCATCTTACCTTTTATGCAATTTATACATGGATCAAAGTCCGAGAAATCAAGATTTTCAATAACCCCATCTTTAACAAGACGTGTCATCCTCTCTTTAGATAAATGACCTAGACGTTTATGCCATAATCGGTATGATTTTTCATTATGTCTCTTTCTCTTATTTTTATTACTACATTCACAAATATTCACATTCATAGGTAATAATGATTCCGAAAATTTATTATCAAGGTTTAGTTTATAGAGGCCGCCCTCCAATCTACCAAAACCAACAACCGATCTATGACGATATATAATAACATCATCGTCATCATCATTAAAGTTAAAGCTATATCCATCATATTTAAGTTTAGATATAGCTATTAAGTTTCGAGTTATAGTAGGTACATATAAAGTGTCTTGAAGGACCATTTCATGTCCTTCATCTAATAACAACACCATACTACCAATAGCTTCAACCTTCTTTTCATTTTCGTCCCCAACCTTAATTTTCCGTTGGTTGTTTTCCAGTATTTTCCATGTATGAAGTCCCTGCAATGAATTAGTAATGTGAATCATTGATCCCGTGTCAATCCACCAATTATTAGAAGGCACACTAATTGAAAAAGATTAACAAATCATGTGATTAATAGGTGTACCTTTCTTTGCCAACCACTCCTTAACTTTTGGCCAGTCGTGCTGAGTGTGACCAAGTTTCTTGCAGAATTTACACTTAGCCTCCCTCTTAGTTCCACTTATACTAGGACCAGTTTTCTGAGACTTGTTGGACCAATATTCTATTTATTCCCCTTGTGTAAACCCTTTACGCCATCATTGAACTTCCTCTTGTTGGAATTAGTAGTGGTAAGATGAGCAACGTCGGGGTTTTCTATTTTTAGATGCTCCTCTTCTTGAACACATATGGCTATTAGTTCACTCATCTTCCATATTTTCTTTTGAGTATTATAGTTAGTTTTAAAAGGCCCGAATTGAGCCGGAAGGGAAGTCATAGTGAAGTGAACTAAGAAGCCTTTGGAAATTTCCATGTCCATACTTTTAAGTTTGTTGGCCATGTCATTCATTATCATTATGTGTTCACATACACCACTAACTCCATCGTACTTAGTTGTGAGCATTTTGAGGATAAGTGTACTAGCATGGGCTTTAGAGGTTCCCTTGAATTGCTCCTCAACTGAGTTAAGATATCCTTTGGTCATTTCCGAACCAGGGATTGCTCCACGAATGGCTAAGGATATGGAGTTCTTAATAATCATTAGAGTCATGCGGTTTAGTCGTTCCCACTGACTAGTAACACGTTTTTCCTCAACCGTAGATTTATCGGGTAAGGGCGGGGGGCGATCAACCCTTAATGCAAAGTCTAATTCCATCACTCCAAGTGCTATTCTAATTTTCTCAATCCATGAGGAATAGTTCATCCCATTAAGAGGGTCAATAGAGGAAAGTAAGCCAGTATGACCGACCAAAAGGGCTGAAACTTCAGTATCAGTGTAATTAGGCTCTTTAACAATTAAGATCGAAACAATTAAGGGGTACAATAAGGACAATAAGGGGTTTTTTTTTTTTTTTTAATCTCTTAATATCTCTTAAGTCTGAATCGTTCAGACCTTTTTACACACCACCTCTTATTAATCACAACTAAATTAAGACTTCAAACTTTATACCTTTTAAAAAACAAAAGACACCTAATAATATTATTAGATTGTTATGTAAATTTATAATTTAATTTATACATAATGAAGTTATTGGTAAATTTATAATTTAATTACTAACCCAACGTTGGTCAAGTAAAAAAAAATAAATTATTAGATACCTGTAATCATATCAATGCGTACATATGAATCACATGTCACCGTTGGGCAAAAAATATGACAAATATGCAAATAATGCTAATACTTCTTTGTTCAAATTGTCAATCAACTTTCCGTTGGGTTCATTGAATGACAATTCAAACAATTATATTCAATAGCATGATTAAACTTTTACATTAACTTAAAACAACTATTCATTGGACTAGGTATCTAAATTAACATAAAAGTTGCTACTTGTTAAAATTAAATCGATTGAAACAAACCCAAAAAATAACGATTTAGAGTCTTAAATAAAATAATTGTTTCAATCATTAATTTAAGGTTCTTAAATTAGGGTTGCCGTAACTAATTCCACATAGAATTGATTTTCAATTAAGCATGCGGCATGTGGTTGAAAAATCTTTGTTATTGCAAAATTAATATTATCCCCCAATAATTTTGGGGTTAAAAATAATTTTGCAATAAAGACGATACAATTAATTAGTGGTTAATATCGAATCACTTTTGCAGATTTTTAGTTTTTACATTAAATTAGTGGTTCTCTCATTTTTTTTATCAAGTTGCGTTGTTCTTGTGGAAGAATGAAACAAAGGCAAAAATTGATTATCACAAACGGATTTATAATAATTATAATTATATATATAAGATTTTAACCATGCTTTGATACCACATGTTAATTACATCAATTAATTAACAGGATCAATCTTATTATTCTAAGTGAGAGATAAAATTAGAGATGCATACTTGAAGGCAAATTCATAAGATGTTGATTTGTAGAAGATGAAGAAGTCATTGATTATCCTTCAATAGTCCTCTTAATTGCCCATAATGATGATGGATTAATGATCATAAGTGTTCTTGATTATCTCTCAATTCCAATTACAAAAAAGGGGTTGTCGTGAGTTTTTGGGTGAGAGAGATTAGGGCAACAGAGAAATAAATGAATTGATAACCACCATATTAATAATTAATACATAGGGACCAATATTGACCATCATAATAAATTGGAGGACATGCATGTAAATGTGGGAATAATTAATAATAAGAAAATAATCATGGATTAATAAACTTATATATAAAACGATATTAATAGTTTAGGCTACATTATAAATAAATCTTACATTGAATTCTGCGAATTTGTGAGTTCTTGATCAAATTTCTTGTTCATTTCTACTCGTTTTTGTTAGAAAAACATCTATGAGTCATTTAATTCCGCAATTAAACAAGTATTAATCTTGAATTTTGGAAATTTGGAGAATGAATGGTGCGTACTGTGTTCGTGTGGATTGATTAAAAGTTGCTCAATTAGGCCGATTTTGATAAAACTTCACGTTTTAATAGTGTTTAGAATCAAAATTAAAGAAACATATTTGAATATCATGGAGTTTGAATGGATTTTTGGATGAAATATTCGATTCAAGTGAAAATCATCAACATCTTCATCTTTATCACACACTACATCTTCAATCTTGTCGCATAGGTTATGTGCTATAAAGCCAAGTTATCGCACGACAAAGGAAGTGAACGGGAACTTGTCGCACAAGCCTTGAGCGACAAGTTGAGTTTATCACAGAATATTGTCCGATAATCATGTTTCTGATTTTTCAAATAATTCTTTGAAACGAAATAGAGTAAAGTGTTTGGCATCAAAAGAAGTGTACTACCGAAGTAGACAAGACAAAGTCATTTTCTTCAATTTCTAATGTTCAGAAAAACAAATTTTTTTCATGGTTTGGTTGATGATGTTGCTAAATGTGAACAAGTTGTGAACTTCCCATGCAAAGTTTATTCCATAAAGCAATTAATCTGTCTTGCTTATGATAAAATTTGTTGTTCTAAATGTGGAGTGAATGATTTTGTTGATGTTAATGTTTATATGATTGGTTTGGAACTTATCATGTTTCTGATTCTAATGAAAAAGTCTTTGCAAAACCAAAAAGAGGGCATATTTTTCAATCGGTACCTAAATATGACAAATCATCTAACCCAAAAGGTCCCATATTCAAATGGGTACCTAAATCTGCATAGTCTGTTTTGCAGACCGGTCATGTGTGGTACTTAGATTATGGATGTTCAAAAGACATGACTGGAAGGAAGAATATACTCACCAACTACACTGATAAATATGGGGGGACTATACGATTTGGCAACGATCAATTTTCTCCGATTATGGGTTATGGTGACGTCGTCCAAGATAACATAACAATCAGGAAGTTGTGGACAAGGACAAGGAAGTTGTGATAAAAAATTTGAGGTTAACTTTAAGGTTAACAGATGTAGTGTTCGAACTGAAGACAGGAAAGCACTTTTAGCCGGATCTCGACGAACAAACCTCTACACCATTGACTTGTCTAATCTAAAGACTGAGAATGTTATATGTCTTATGTCAAAAGTTTCTATGCAACAGGACTAGCTGTGGAGTAGACCATTCTCTCACTTGAAATTTATGAATATGAATAAGCTTGTTTTGGGAGGGTTGGTAAAAGGCTTGCCAGATCTAAAATTTGAGAAAGAAGATTTGTCTGTGCCTTGTGAAATGGAAAAGATGAAGAGAGCTTCTCACAGGCCGAAGGTTGAACATGGCACGAAGAGATCTCTACAGCTGATACAAATGGATTTATGCGTACCGATGCAAATTCAGAGTATTAACAGGAAGTAGTATGTTCTTGTAATGGTTGATGACTACTCGCAATACACTTGGTTGAAATTTCTCATAACTAAGGGTGAAGCCTGAGAGTTGATAATTTCTTTTATCAAGAGTGTACGATTAAACTTGCAGTAATCACTTCAATCAATAAGAACTGATAATGGCACGGAGTTCAAAACAAAGTTTTTGGTGCATATTTGGATTCTGTTGGAATTGCACATACTTATTCCTAGGTTGGACTCCTCAACAGAACGGAGTGGTAGAAAGACGTAACCACACTCTTGTGGAAGCGGCTCATGATGTTGAATCAATTAAAGTTACCTCTGTTTCTATGGGCCGAAGTTGTTGCCACTACATGTTCTACGCAAAACCGGTCAATCATCAACAAGTGGTTTGGTAAAACACCCTATGAAGTAATTAATAACAGAATACCTAACATCAAATCCTTTCATGTGTTTGGTTGCAGGTGTTTTGTTTTAAATGATAAAGAGGATCTCAGTAAATTCAACTCAAGGCGGATGAAACGATCTTCATTGGATATTCATCTAAATCTGTTGCATATAAAGTCTATAAAAAAAGTACAAAATTTGTGAATGAGAGCGTAAATGTTTCTTTGATGAATAAACAGACTTGGCTTCTTAACATGTCAGTTGAGAACCCGTTTTATTTTGAGTATCTTAGCTTCTGAACAACTCAGTTCAGGACCTCCACAAAATCCAGTTAATCCAAATCAAGTTTCTACATCAAAATCACAACTTTCTGATTTGGATTTATTGTTTGAAATTTTATATGATGAATACTTTAGGACTTAAAAATCTAATTCTTATGTTCCGAACAGTAATGAAGTTGCTAGAGTTGAAGAACCATTATCACTATCTGGTCCTTCTGAATCGCACGTTTCTACTGAATCAACTTGAACTCCAATCATTGAAACTCCTCCCCAAGTAATAGAAAACAATTCTACTTCAAGTGAAGACACCCCAAATCAAATTTCATCAGAGGTTCTAGTGGTTGGTTCATGCTCATAAACTCCACCAGTTTAGGCCACCAGTTTAGGCATAGGTTGTACCAAAGGTAGTTTCTACAACAACAAATCAATCAACTCATAACTATGAGATAGTGCATGTAACACCCAAAATCTTGGTAATAAATAAATAAATAATAAACGAAAAAAGGAAAAGAAAATAAAATGATTTTTGTTTACTTTGGACATAAAATGTGAAATATTATGTTAAGAGGACGTAAAAGTGTAAAGTTATTCAAAGTGGTGAGCTGAGGGGGGCGAATGTAAAAGTCAGGAAGTTAAGGGGACCGAATGTCATCTTCTTTCAAAGTACGAGGACATGTTCCGCCATAAGTACAATTATGTTTGAGGAAAACGACCTCTCAACATAAAAATCGGGATTTGTCCGATTTCTTCAACTAATAGTCCAAAACACTTGACATATAAAGATAGAACACCAGTTGAGGATCATTTTGGTTCAAATATCTTGAAAAAATAACCGTATATAGAAGGAGAAATCTGAGTTTGAAGTTCATAATCAACATTCACGGTTTTTCGTCGATCTTGGGTGAGATTCTTAACCAAAGCTTATGATTTTTATGTCTATTGACTCGTTTTTAAGTGCTTTTTAAAACCCCGATAGCTTCATATCTCAGATTTGCAATTATATGGTTCGATTTCATGTTCAAAGTTTTGTTAGGTTTTGGTTTAAAACCCAAAACTTTAAATAAGAAAATGAGACTCATTACTTGACGAAAAATTATGTTTTTTTATGTCAAAATGTTGGTAAAAATGTTACCAAGAGCTTTGTTAGATCCCAATACAGACAACAAATGAAGAACTCCATAAAATAGAAGATATAAGAGAGAAATTAACAACAATAATCATTAAAATCACATCTCATATGCTTAGATTGATTAACAATGGAGGGGATATTGGGAAGAACACCACACTAAACACTAATCGACTCTCATCTGTTTCACCTAGTCTGTGTGTGTTAGAAGTGTCTTCTCCAACAATCTTAATGAACAAATGAGCCATGGGTACCTTTATATAGGGCCCATTTACAAATAAAAGGCTCAAGCCCACACAACTATTTAAAAAGCCCAAAATACAATTCTTTATAAAACATTCAATTAAATTGGAGGCTAATTTAATCTAACAATCTCCCCTTAATGTTTTATAAAAAAAGCATCATCATATAGTCTCCCCCTTGCTTTATTTAGAAGCTTTAACTTCACCGCTGTTTTTTGACCATCAAGGAGTCTGATTGAGAGAACACATAAAACCTACACATTGAATTTCAGCCTCTTATATTTCCAACGAGCTTTGATTCATCCATTTTGGATGAAAAATAAGTGAGTTGTGCAAGTTTTCCCACAACTACGCATAACGGTCGTCAAAACAAAAAATTTGACTCTTAAGATCCTGTTGAGTAAGCGTTCAGCACCGAGCGTTAAACTTGAATAACATAGGAGGGAGTGACAAACAATGTGTCACATATATAGCTTGAAACCATGAAGAACCTATGAGATAACACCGTTCTTGAAAGCGGAAAGAGCGTGAGTGAAATGCGATGTTTTCGGTCCAGCACTCTAACGCAGACTTTGAAGTAGATTTTGGCATATCAGATCACGGAATTTGAGAAAAATCAAATCATCAAAGTCGTACGTCTGGGTTTTAGAAATCCAACGAAACTGAACTCATGTCATTTGGAGGTTCGACTAAAAAGTTGTGCACGTGTTTCTGAAACAGCGCAATGATGTCAGAAAATTCGAAAAATTCGGGCTTCGGGTACTTGGCTCATTTCGATCTCTGGACCATCGACCTCTGATATGCGTTCTTGGGTCTACCTTTGGTCTACCTTTGGTCCTCCCCTTCTGGTCGATGTTCTTCAGAGGTTTTGGTCCATTGAGGCTCTGTGAACAGCTTAAGAGCCTCTGTGAAATTCACTTCTGCCCCTCTGGACAACCTCTGAATATATGTGCAACCTATGCACAGTTTTTGGAATGTCTCTTCTACATGCATAGAGGTCTTTCTTCACATTTGACAGCATGTGTCGCTTCTGGACAACCTTACAGAAGCTTTGTACACACTTCTGATGTGAACATTCTGGACAGCTTTTTAAAAGCATACTTGTGCGCATATTTTCTACAGAGCATCTCTTGATAACTTCACAGAGGCTCTGTGCATGACTCTAGACAGCCTCTGCATCATATCTCTGAAGTTAGGCTCTACAAGTCAAGCTCTGGATCTTTATTAGTTGCATAACAGTAGCAAACTCTGGATATCTGCTCGTGCACAACTTCTGCATCATCTTCTTGATGGCCTACAGAGGCTCTGAGTATAACAGCCTCTGCAGCTGACCCTCTGTACAACTATACAACCAGAGCCTCTAGACCCTTTGGTCAGAGCCTCTACAAATGTTTTTGGACCACCTCTGCGATATGCCTCTGTACAGCAGCAGCAAAATCTGTGCGTGTGCAGCCTTAAGGAGGCTATGCACAATAGTCTTTGTATCATATCAGATTTGCAAAACCAATATGGACTGCAACTACCTCTATGATCTGCTTCTGAGTTTGCTATGGATGTGCATAAGAGCAACTTTGAACTGATTTGAACACCTCTGATAAAGTTTTGCACAGAGACTCTTTGCACAACAACCTCAGGGCATCTTCAGAGAGGCTTTGCACATGTCTCTGATGTGAACAACCTCTGCAATTAACCTCTGAACAACATACTGTTGGATCGTTACTTCTACATTTTCACAAAGGCTCTGCATAAACAGCCTCTGTGTTTTTGATATTTTGTTGCAGCTTCTGTTTGGCTTCTGGATAGGTTGCAGAGGCTCTGCACGTCCTCTGATGTGCATTTTCTGCCTCTGAACTTCTGCATGTGCTTGGACTCTCTGCAGAGCATAAGCATCTCTGGACAACACTCTCTGTGGTTAACCTCTACAATGAATGGCAACAAACAGCTCTCTGATTAAGAGCTCAGTGTCCATAACTTCTGATTATGTACAACATGAACTTCTGCACCAGTAAAGTCGAGCTCTATACTCTTCTGAATCTGGACAGTAGCTTCTGTTCACACAACAACTATATACTGACTTTAACGCATATTCTAGCCAATCATCACACTGATTTAGAACAAACTCAAAACATGAAAAATGTTCATCTGTGTCTTAGGAATCTAACGCATCTGAAGTCGTAAAATATGGAGCTTCGAGGAGGGAGATCTGAGAAAAATTCGACAGATGCGCAAAGTTGTCAAGTATTTCTGAAAAATTAACTTTGCTATGAAATAGGCTAAGTGTAAACTCTGATTAGCTTTAATGTCTGAACAGTCATGATCAAACTCTGAATACACTTCAAAACATCAGCCTCTCTGTCATTGGATCCGGCTAGTGTTGCACATAATAAACTGAACAGCAGCAAGTTTGTGCATGACAGCAACAAACAACAGCAAACAACAGCATATAGCCTTCTGTACAGCAGCTATCACTCGACTGCAATACAGTTTTTGACACATAAGCATCTTTATTTTGAGAAAACTCAAAACATGAAAGTTGTAAAACTGTGTCTTAGGTTTCCAAATCATCTAGAATCATGAAAATTGGAGCGATAATGGGCGAGATATGATCAAAATTCTACAGTTGTGCAAATCTGACAACAACTCTACGATTTTGAAACTGATTATGGGCTGAAATCATGACAGCAACAAACTCGTTTGAATCAACTTCTGGAGTAAGTCTTGGTTGAATTATGGACTAATCAACATAATCAAATTCCATTTGCACAAATCTGGAAGAACATAAGGACTACTCTGTGCGATTAAACTCTGTGACTGCATTCTCTGAAGTCTGTATCAACATTCATCGAAATCAATCTGCCATAACTCTGTACAAATGAAAGTCTGATAGCATTTGACAGCAAAACAACACAAATTCTGTAGGCTTCGAAATGTGAAAAGTTTGTTGCACAATAAGTGATCGCATTATGGATTAATCTGTTATTAATTTTGCGGTATTTTTGATTCTCCATCTGCACAACAATAACTTCCTGTTTGGACAGCAGCAACAACTTTGTTTCATTTCGAATGGACAACAACAAACAAATCGATCATAACTCTGCATGAATCGAATTTGTCCATAACTTTCTGCCATAACTTTGTATATCGAATCACAATAAGTATTTTGATAGATCTGCAATCACCAAACTTTCGAAATTGATATTGTTGCACTTTCCGAATGGACAAATCTGTCCATAGTGATTTGAACCTTCAGACACTATCCAATTTTTTGGAACCTTGTCTCTCCGAATTTGGATCAAGCAACTTTTTCCAAGACATAAATGAATTAGTCTTTCATTTAATCGATTATGAGCAGCGGAATTTTGAACAAAATATGGATCAAAGAGAGTCCAATCTCGAATGGTATCAAGGTCAGATCTGAGATCAACAACGTAACTATCGAGATGCTAAAATAGCAATGGACTAAAGCACACACAAGGAGGGGATCATTGATCAACCATCTACTTAGTTCTTATCAAATTAGACCAATAATGAGAAAGGATCAAAAACAGACACATGTAATAAAAACTGGTCAGATTTAACCAAAATTAAATTAAATCTTCTCATAAGCATTTCATCAAACATGTGGTGTGCAGAAACAGATTTTATGAGATATCAATCAAATGTTTTATCAAAGATCATCCAAATCTCATTTAAATAAAAAAATAGATTTGCAATAAGCACAAAACAGTGAATAAATCACAAAAATGATATTTGTGTCAAGGCTCATGTGATTGAATCAATCTAAGCACCAAAACAACAAATAATCATCCAAACTTCAATTGTTGCCATAGATAACCGAAATGAAGAAGAGTTTCTTCATCAGGCTCTGATACCAATTGTTAAATCCCAATACAGACAACAAATGAAGAACTCCATAAAATAGAAGATATAAGAGAGAAATTAACAACAATAATCATTAAAATCACATCTCATATGCTTAGATTGATTAACAATGGAGGGGATATTGGAAATAACACAACACTAATATGTAAATTGTACATATTAAAAAAATTATAAGTACTAAATATAACAATAAATAAATCATATTCAAATGATTGATTTGTAAGAAGTAGTAGAACTTAATATGCGAAAATTAAATATATAAAATGAGCAACTTTAACATTCATGATTTACTTTCTTCATTAGGAACTGGTTATTCCTTGGGTTCATGTTCAAGTGTCAATATGGGAGTTTGCATCTTTGGGTATCAAAGCATAGCTTTTTTCAGCTGGTATCAAGGATGTTCCCATGTTTATATATCAAATCAAGAAAAGAAAAAGTTAGATTACCAAACTTTCAATTTGCCTCACAAATGAAAACAAATAAACATATAAAAAAGCTTAAGATTGCAACTGGACCACCGTCGACCTTGTTTAGAACAAACTTTGCTTGCATAATTCCACTTATTTAGTGATCAATGCAGTAGAATGAATACTTCGACCATCATGCAAGCTACCTTGTCACAGGAGTAGATGGCAGAAATAAGAAAGGGGTATTTCAGTTTCAAGGCACCAAAATCTCCATTTTTGTATAACATACTTTATAAATTGGGCTAACCTTTACCACCCTGCCAGTGGATTATTGCATTTTAACATGGCACATAGACCATTCAAAATATACTACCACATATAAGCTTCATCTTGAGTGGCTTTGAAAGTTGAAAACAAATTGCACAGAAGAAACTTAGACTAAAGCCAATATATACAATTGTGCAATACAACCACCTCACCACACCATCTATGTTATATAAAGATCATATCCATCGTCTAGAAACCTGCATACTTATATACGGGTAAAAGACTTGTTCCGAATGAAACACGACTTTTCAAAAAGGAAACCCCACCAAATAAAGCATTATGGCACTTAAACTTTTTCAGGTAACCATTATAAGAACCCAACAAGAAATTAAAGACTATTTGACTACTTTCGGGTTTATTTCAACACTGTAAAGCACACCCATAAGGGACGACAGTTAACCACAAAATATGTAAATGATCATAAAGTGTCTAATTTCATACATCACAAATCAATTATGCCTCTGTTTTACCTTTTTCAGCATTTCCGTAAGTTACAAAAATTAGATCTCCAACAATCAATCAAATCATTTGCATGAAACACTACCGTACACTCCTTTCCGTTTTAAACTGTCTAATTGTGTAACTAAATAGATAGTGATAATGATATAAATGATACTTTTAGTAAACCTAAGACTTTTGCAACAAATCAGATCCCAAAATTAACTTGCCTTTGAGTTCAAATAGCAAACATCTAAATAGATATTGATAATGATTTAAATGATACTTTTGGTAAACCTAAAGACTTGCAACAAATCGGAGTCCAAAATTGACTTGCCATTGAGTTCAAATAGAAAACAAAAACGATGATCGAGTAATTAATACCTCTTATACACTTCACCAAACACCCCAAAGCCCCGTCCCATAGCTCAAGTTCGTCGATCACAATCCCCGGCACAAATACCACCGGATGTTTCACCTTCAATCCTTCATTCAAACATTTAACACCTGGAGGATTCGGCATCGTTCCGGTGATTGCCTCCGTCACATAATATGGAAACGACGACGGCATCACATTGTATATAAACAACAATAGCCACCACACCGAGCATACACATCCAACAAACCAACAACAATTATCAATACACGAATAGTTTTTGATCTTATCCTTTTTACCTGATGTTTTTGATGCTTTTTCTTCCTTATCGTCGTCTTCGTCTGGTTTCGGATCCGGATGTTGCTCTACTTCGTGTTCTGGTTGCTTTTTTTTAATATTTAAGAGAGTCTTGAATACCAGTTACATAGTTTACAAATATACATTTAACAAATCATTTAGACAATCTTTAAGTATTTGCACCATAGTCCATTTCAGTTACCTTGAACAATTGCTATGAAAAGCATCCTATTAATATCCTCTGAACCTTCATCATCAGTTTCATCTCCTGCTCCTGCTCCTGCTGCAATTAATAGTTTCAAGAAATTTTCAAGGTCACATTACAACATGTTTATTAATTCCCAAAAATTTCAAAAACAAAAACTTCATCAAATAAAATTGAAAACAATACTCACTTTGTTTTCGATTAAAACAAACAAAATTAGTATTAGAAACGAACGTAAGAGACCAATTGTGTGCGGGATTTACTGGGTTGGGTTTGTTTCATTTGGTTTTCATTACCTGTTCTAAATCTGATTTGCACTGTCCATTCATCAATAACCTGTTTATCACATTCAAATATGTCAACAAATGATCTTATTATGATTTTCAACATAAAATAATTCAAGGAACAAAAAATGTAGCAAGTTAAGCCCTAGATACCAACCACACATAAGGTTAACAGTAGCCAAAATTCTAGGTGGATCCATCCCTCAACAATTCCTATTCATGGTCTATTTTAAGCAAAATTTGGTTCTTAAATCACAGATGTACTGTGGGTTGAAGTATTTGTTGGTTAGAATTCCAATGTTTGGAGAAACAAATACATCCACCTAAAATTTTAACCATCACTGTTGCAGCCAATCATGGGATATATTGCCATCATAAATTTAGGTTGTTTACTGGCAAATGGTGCAAAATCTATCAGCACAACTTGGAAAACACAACCATGAAAACTTGATACATATAACAATGTTCTTATTTCAGTCTCTCTTTTTTTATAAATCAACGAAAACTGAAATGCATATCGATGCCTTCAAATAAAGCAAAATAAGACATCACCTCGTTAATGTTTGTATAAGCAGGATCTGCATCTGTTTCTCCCTATTGATCGGTGGGGGTTTGAAAAGAGGGCAGATCTGGATCTGTTTCTCCGGTGGGAAAGGGGGTCCTTTTCCGTGTTAAAAGACGGGTCATCAAACCCACTACCTGAACCATTCGCCAACTTCCAAAACTGATCTGTGAACACTTTCAACTGCTTATGTTTCCCACATTTAGATCCAATCGGGTCTTCTCCTCCAGAAAACGGGTGGAGAAGAATAACACCCTCCACCGGAATCGGATTGTCATGTTGTGGGAGATATTCGGCCCGGCACTATCTCCGGCGATAAACCTATTTCAACGACGTTTTTTTTACCATGGGTGCAGGGGGTGGAGAGGTAAAGTGGGGGTTTAGGCAATGGAAACTTTTCAACTGGTATATGAAAAGGCAACCGGCGAAATGGAGAAGATGGATCGATGGAAGAAAAAATGAAGAGGAATTTGAGACAAGTTAGATTTTAGGAGATAAACGAAAAAGGGTGTCTTTGGGCTGAGGAGAGGCCACGTCATTGGACGTGGTTTCTCTTTTAATATATACATAGATAGATTCATTAATACGAATATTAATTTTTTTTAAGTTTCAATAAATTGCATTAAAGTCTTGAGAGTTCTGGAAAATTAATTTCAGCCACAATATTTTTGAATGTTTTTCATAAATAACTTTGGGTTTATAAAATGCATATTTGACCCGATTTTAATTATTTACATTTACAAAATTACCAAGATGCCCCTACAGTTAAACAATCGGCATTTCAAGGAATACCGTACGTATTTGGGTTTTTGAAATATTTGAAATAATTCTAAACTTGGGACTTGGTTTCTTATTTATTTATTTTGAAAGAGATGAATCATTTATTTATTTAAGTGATTTAAAAGAAAATAAGATTTAAAGTATCGTAATAAGAAGAAAGATTACCGAACACTTTGGTTTTATAATATTTATATAAATTATATATTTCCTAAAGAGAGGTGTCTATAATAAGTCATTAATTATTTATATGACTTTAATACTGAGAGTATAGTGTTGTTATAGTGTCGTTATCGGACTAAAATAATTATTGAGACACTTTAATATGGAGTGGAGATTTATAAAATTATAAAATGTGTCGGTCCACAATACTTATCAAGTTCTTAGAAAAACATACACATAAAGATTATCAACCTGTTTAGATTAATAACAAATGATTACAAGGTTGATTGATTTCTCTCTTTGAAGCTCTCTGTGTATTACACTTTTTGTGTGTGTGTATTAAGTGATCTGATAATAGAGAGAGTTGTTGAGATCTGATATTGATCTCAAGCTTCTTAGACACACTACCTTAATAATAATAAACTAATAATAATATCTAACACTTAGATATTATCTAACAAATATAATAACTATCAACTAACTATACTTAGATATTTAGTTATGCTAAATATCTAATTACATAAAATACAAATAAACAACTTTAACATTTTA
The DNA here is from genome assembly GCA_954870635.1 of Arctium minus. Classification (NCBI taxonomy): domain Eukaryota; kingdom Viridiplantae; phylum Streptophyta; class Magnoliopsida; order Asterales; family Asteraceae; genus Arctium; species Arctium minus. The sequence goes on along the minus strand of OX941080.1, from coordinate 75,223,084 downwards.
TTACAAACTGACTTTTAGACTAATATCGAGAGTCGACGTTTCGGCTTTAGCTTCAGATTGCGATCTTCAGATTGGATGATCTTGAATCCAACACATATGTGATCTAACAATCTCCCCCTTTGGATCAAGATCGCATTTCTTTGTTAGCTTTTCTTTTCTTGTAATGGAATGGACATTTCTTCAAGCTTTAGATTCTCTCCCTTTTTGATGAAAAGTGCAACGACTTCATCAAAACTTTGAGTAAGAAATGTATGTCATTTGGAGCTTCCGATCCGTCAATTCAAATAGATATTCATCCAGATCTTTTCAAATCCAGACAAAATAGTCGTGTAACACCTGAATCAACTAATGAATCAGTTAACATGGCTGTCAATAACACTAAGTCACTGTGTGTAACAGATACACATTGGTAAGGAGTTGTTTGATGTTGACTCCCCCAGGGCTTCCATTTAATCATCGAAAACACCACAAAGGTAATTACTATAAACGTTATGACAAAGAAACAAATTCCTTGTGTGTTCGTGCTTGTGATAGAAAGAATTAAGCACTTGATGATTGCTTATTGGCTCTAAATTGTGTAAACCACTGAGACAACAGTAAGTTAAACACAGACTCAATGTGCATGAGTGAAGTGCGAAGGTGGGGCAGACTTCCTTCTTTTCAATATCCAGATTTTCCAAATGAAAATCAGATACCAAATGTGCTGCTTCCCCTTTGAAAATGTGAAACACTTTCTTGTTAAGAAAAAAATGAGTAGATGGTGAGGTTTGATTAAGAGTTGGCATGGGCTAGTTACCTGTTTCAATAATGATCACCAAAGAATTGTGAAACATTAGAATGGTGGCTGCCCGGCTCATAAAAAGTTGGTGCAGAGTTGTGATATTCTTTTAACTCTGTTCTCACACGCTCTTTCTTTTAAACATTTAGCTCACTCTAATCAAACTTTCTTTTTCAGTTTGACACACTCATTTCTTTTGACTTCTCACACTCAATCACTATGGATTAACTTCGTGGGTAGAAATCACTGGTTAACGTGATTCCATAGAAGTTTCTTGTAAGTCCTAGCACAATGATTCCGTATATCCTATAAAGAATATGTTGCTCAAACTGGTTTAGCTTATCATGTAAGCTCATGTAAAACATTTAAAGTACACTCCCAAAATACAAAATCTGATGAAAAATCGGGAAGTGGTTTGAACATTTATGAACATGTTTTCCAGGAATGAAAGTTATCCTTCTTTCATCCATATATGAGATTAAGATAAAGGATTATACATTTACGTGCGATCTTACATCTCATGAAGCTAAGCTTAAAGTCATAAACATACGAACTTGTAAGCATCTCTCAAAAATTCTGCAAAAGTCTTATGTCAAGTTAAAGAAAAATTTATTCACTTAAATTGAAAAGACAAAAAGCAGTAAAACTTTTTAAAGTACGAGTGCTGATCAGAAATAATCAAAAGTCATATCCGTACTCCTTTGACTTGAAGAGCTCCCCCTAAAATCATGCATTACAAAAAATTTGACATAAAAGGTAAATGCAATAATCTTATGAGCTTCCCCTCAAAATGATATTGACCACTTGTCAATTTCTTCTTCTACTTCCCCTTGGATCATGAACAGAATGTTAATGTGCAGATATCAATCAGAATTAAGAATGAAGTAATGATGAAAAAGTATACAATTAGTAAACTTTGATAGGTAACTACTGATTATACCTTAAGATTTAGCATACCAAGCTTAGAGACGAGAAAAATAAACCTCTTTTCGTCTAAAGGTTTGGTAAACAAATCGGCAAGCTAATAATCAGTCTTTACAAAGAAAGTTCAATTGTTCCTTTCTCTACATTATCTTTGATAAAATGATACCTGACATCTATGTGTTTGGTTTTTGTGTGCTGAACAGGATTCCCTGTTATTGCGATGGAGCTCTTGGAGTCACAGTATATCGGGATTTTGTTGAAGTGGAAACCGTAGTCGCGCAATTGAGTTCTCATCCATAAGACCTGAGAACAGCAGCTAGCAGCAGCTACATATTCTGCTTCGGTCGTTGAAGTTGAAACACAAAGTTGCTTCTTTGATGCCCAACTTACGAGTTTATCACCGAGGAACTGTACGTGTCCTGACGTGCTCTTCCTGTCTAACATACAACCTGCATGATCTGCATCTGTATACGCTGTTAGTTCAAAACTAGTATCTTTAGGATACCACAGACCAAGATCTGCAGTCCCCTTCAGATATCTAAATATGCGCTTAACTGCAGACAAATGGATTTCTTTTGGATTAGCCTGATATCTTGCACATAAGCATGTTGAGAACATTATATATGGCCTACTAGAATTAAGATACATTAAAGAACCTATCATCCCTCGATAAGTCCTAACATCAACAGCCTTACCCGAAGGATCGGTGCCAATCTTAGTACCTGGTGCCATTGGGGTACCAATCGGTTTTGAATTTTCCATTTTGAACTTCCGAAGAATATCCATAATGTATTTTGATTGATTGATAAAAATACTCGATGAAAATTGTTTGACTTGTAATCCGAGAAAGAAATTTATCTCTCCCATCATATTCATCTGAAATCTGGACACCATAAGGTTAGAAAAATTCTTACAGTACTTAGGATTTGTAGAGCCAAAAATAATATCATCTACATAGATTTGAATAAGAATGATATCGGATTTTTCTTTTTTGGTAAACAAAGTGGTATCTACCGTACCTTTTGAAAAACCAGACTTGACTAGAAATTGAGAAAGGACATCATACCAGGCGCGTGGAGCTTGTTTCAGACCGTAGAGTGCTTTGTCGAGAATGTAGACGTGATTTGGCTTCTCTTGATTGACAAAACCTTATGGCTGAGAGACGTAGACTTCTTCCTTTAGAATGCTATTCAGAAAGGCAGTCTTCACGTCCATTTGGAAGACCGTGAAGTTCTTGTGGGTTGCGTAGGCTAGAAACATTCTAATTGATTCTAATTGTGCCACAGGAGCATATTTCTTGTCATAGTCGATTCCTTCCTCTTGACTGTATCCTTTGGCTACAAGTCTTGCCTTGTTTTGGATAACGGTACCATCTTCGTCTTTCTTTATCTTGAAAACCCATTTCGTACCTATTATTGTTTTACCTTGAGGTTTGGGTACGAGTCTCCAGACTTTAAGTGCGTCGAACTGGTTCATCTCTTCTTGCATTGAAGTCACCCATTTTGGATCAGCAAGTGCCTCTGATACGCGAGTTGTCTCAAACTTGCTCAGAAAGGAGTCATGCATGCACATATTCATTGACGCTGACCTAGTTTGCACCGGTTTGGTTGAATCACCAATGATCTGGCTTATCGGGTGCTCTTTGGTCCATTTATGTTCATGAGGCCGTGGATTATATGAATGTATATCAAATGTTTCGTCTATAAATCCACTTGTACCTTCTTCAGTTTGTTCAGGAGGAATGATGGTTGCAGTTGAAGTAATTGGTGCAGAAAGCTCAGCAGGTACAACTTTTTCTGGCTGTAGATTAGTCTATATAGAACAACCTACTGTTTCAGCTACTTCTGTCTCTTCTTGATTTGTCACAGCTTCAACTGTTGGAGTCAGAATTTGAACTGGAATCTCTTGTTGAATCGGGGTATTGGATTCGATAGGAATATCTGAACTGGTTGGATGAGTAGTCGTTGAGTCTTCCATACTGTCAACCACAACAGATTTCTTTACATTAGATCCAAGAAATTCATCATAAAATAGTTCAAATGATAAATCTAAATCAGATAAATGGTTAGTTGACGTTGATGCTTCATCTGATTTATTCTGTTGAGACGCAGGTTCTGGACTGATTTGCCCAGAAGCTAGTACTCTGGTTATAACGGGTTCTGAACTGTGTTGTTCGGAAGCCATCTCTTCATCAAACGTGACGTTGATGCTTTCAATAACCGTCTTTGACTTCTTCAGATAAACACGGTATGCAGTTGATGTCGAGGAATAACCAAGGAAGTTCCCTTCGTCTGCCTTGGCACTGAACTTGTTCAGACTCTCTCTATCGTTTAGAACAAAACACTTACACCAAAATATATGGAAGTATTTGATTGTGGGTGTTCGGTTGTTGATTAACGCATAAGGAGTCTTCTTGAATCTTCTGTGTATCATGGAACGATTTTGTGTGTAACACGCAGTCGATACAACTTCTGCCCACAAAAATAGAGGTAAGTCTGATTGACTTAGCATAGTACGAGCAGCCTCGACTAGCGTACGATTTCTTCTTTCGACAACTCCATTTTGTTGAGGCATACGAGCGGCAGAGTATTGATGTGAAATCCCGACTGATTCGAGATATTCTTGAACTGTTCTGTTCTTAAACTCCGTGCTGTTGTCTGTTCTTAGAAACTTGACTGGTTTCTGCAGATTCACCTGAGTCGTCTTCAGGAATGTAATGAGAACATCTGGTGTCTCATCCTTTGAATGTAGAATCTTGACCTAAGTGTATCGTGAATAGTCGTCCACGATAACGAGTATGTACTTCTTTCTGCCTAGACTCTGAGTTCGCATCGGACCGTAAAAGTCCATATGCAACAACTCTAACGGAGCGCTTGTACTCGGTTCAGGCTTTGGTTTATGTGGAGCTCTCTTCATCTTTCCCTTTTCACATGCTGCACAAAGATGTTCTTTTTCATACTTGAGCTCTGGAAGTCCTTTGACTAGCTTTCCACTGACCAGATTGTTGATGTACCGAAAGTTGAGGTGAGAAAGTCGTCGATGCCATAACCAACTTTGTTGCATCGAAGCTTTCGACAGTAGACAAACCTGCTTGTCAGTCTGGACATTTGATAAATTTATTGTGTAGAGGTCCGATTCTCTAGTACCGACCAAGAGTTCTTCGCCTTCTTCAGTGCGAACTGAACATCTCTTGGATTTGAAGTTGACCTCTAAGTCTCTGTCACAGAACTGGCTTATACTGAACAAGTTGTGTCGTAAGCCTTCAACATAGCTCACGTTCTTGATCGTGACATTGTTGTGTACCGTATCACCATATCCCATTATTGGTGAATGCTGGTCGTTGCCGAATCTAACTGTTCCGCAATATTTGTCTTTAAAATTGAACATCATCTCTTTTTGCCCTGTCATATGCTTGGAACATCCGCTATCCAAGTACCACATATGACGTTTCTGCATAAGAGAAATTACAAATTTAGATATTCATACGACAACATTGGAATAAACACTTTGATCATCGAAGTGCGGGTCTTGAACGGATTTGTTCAAAAGCCTAATTGACTTTGATGTTCGGGTTTTGAACTGCATTATCCAAAAACCTATTTTCTTTGAGGAACGAGTCTTAGACTGTTTTGTCTATAAGTCATAACTTCGTTGAAGTACGGGTCTTGAACTGATTTGTTCAAAAGCCATTTCTCTTAAACTTTGGGTTCCTGCAACACAGATTTAGCTATTGGTACCCACTAGAATTTGGGTCCTGTTGTGTTAACACAAGATTTTGGTACCCATTTCAAATTGGGTCCTCTTTTATTTTGAAATGCATTCGAAGAATTAGAATGAGATGAATGCACATGATAATTTCCAAATCAATCTTCAGAATCTTGACAAGAAATAGAAACATGTTTATCATAAATAGAAGACTTTCTAGCAGATAAAGATAACTTAAATAATTGCTTCATGAAATATTGTTTACGAGAAACAGCAAGTTTTGAGTTCAAAATAGCAACATCAGCAATAAGACATCTTTACTAAGCGAAGTCTTATTACAATTAACAGTACAAAACGATTTAACGGCCTTGTCAAGCTTGTGTTTCGGTTGCCACTGAGATTTAACTTCTGGCCTTTGCTTGCTCAGATCTGAAACATGTGAAACTAGTGAGTTAGACTTTTGAGGAACAAACGAATGCTTCTTCTTCGGATTACCAGTAGTGTTCGGTTTCTGTGAATGCTGAGATATAATCTTACCTTTAGCATTTTTAGCTTTCACAGAGACTGACTTATCAACTTTCGTTGATTTTGCACTGTTAACAGACATACTGGTTTTTCTCAAAGATTTTACAACAAAAGATGAATGGTTAGGAAGTTTCGCATTAAAATCAAATTGATTCAAACAACCATCCGAACTACTATCAGAATTAAGAAAATCAAACCCTCCGTTTGATAAACCAAACAAGTCATCAGATTTAGAAGCCTTTGAAATAATAACATTTTTCAGCACGGTTGAAAAAACTTTTTGTTGAATCTCAATCAAAAGTATTTCATCGGATAAAGAGTTCTTGAGTTCAGAAATTTGACTTTCCAAAACAAGAGGAGGGACGTAAATTTTACCTTTAATAGGCTTCACCTCCATCTCTTTTTCAGAATAACTTTGAAAGAAGTCATTTGAAAGAGATTTCTTTTGATCTTTTCGATCATAACTATTATTCACTTTCGCATAATAAAATGGAAGTTGAACTTTAGATGATTTCAAACGTTTTTCAGTTTCCTTGGCTTCATCCTCTTCAGATAGTCCAGTCCAGAAAACTTTAAGCTCAGGGATTCTTTGAGCTATTTTCAAAGCAGTAAGATCATAAAGTACAGGCACTTCATCTATACCTTTTTTAAGATAGTAAGGATTGTTATAACCGATTCCCCATTTCTCTATTTCCTCTTTGGGTTTGTTCAAATAAATAGTTTGTTCAGTTTGACCCATTTTTTATAACTTCTCTTCCAAACTTTTTAATTTAGCAAGTAAAGAAAAGTTTTCTTTGGTACATGAAGAATGCAATTTCGTAAGCTCATATAAATCAAGCTCAATCTTTCTTAGTTTAGTCTTAACTTCAAAATTCTCTTTAAGAATTATAGTATGTTCTTTCGCGCTGGTGTCATTGTTTCTATGTAAAACCTCAACCAATACTTTCTTTTCAGCAATTTCATTGCTAAGTTTCTGTATCAATTGGTTTTTGTCAGTTATAACACCATTATCTTGCTTAAGCTTTGACTCTAACTCTTGTTGTTTTAAATTCATGGCATGCATTTTATTTATGAAATCTGAATTAGATAAATCACATACCTCTTCTTTTTCATCATCTGAATCAACTTCAGCTTCTGATTTCTGCTTTCCCATCAAGCACATGTTGACTACTTCATCCTTCTCTTCTTCCTCTTCTTCCTTGTCTGAATGATCAAGCCAGTATTCATCCTCTGCCATCAGTGCCTTACCCGCCTCCTGTTGCTTTGCAAGAAGCATCTTGTTCTTGGCAAAGTGACCTAGTTTGCCACAGTTGTAGTACGTTGGTGGTTCTGACTGACTGGATCCTTCAGCTTTAAATCTTCTTTCTTCAGGTTTCCTCTCCTCTATTCTTTTTCTTTCAAACTTATTTCCTTCAATCCTCTCCTTATGAACATAGTTGTTGGGACCAGAAGAATACCTCTGACTGTTTGAACTTGGCTTTGTGTAGAACTTCTTCTGAAAAGCCTTAGTCAGCGTGAGCAGTGCTTGCTTCAGTTGTTCACATTCATCTGTGTCAGAGTTTGCTTCAGCTTCATTTTCTTCTGATTCATACAGAATTGTCTTGTTCTTCTTCTTTTTGACAACAAGAGCAACTGTATCATCAACTGTCTTCACTTTCTGTCTCTTCTCATCTAGAATTTCATCCACCTCTTCTTCATTTTGTTTGAGGGTTTCATACACCTCATGAAGTGGAATCTCATTCAGATCCTTGATCTATTTCATCTGTCTGACAAATCTCTTCCATTCAGGTTGTAGAATACTGAGGAATTTGACATTTAGCTCGATTTGTGACTTGTTGACCTTGTTCTTGCTCAGTTCATTCAACAAGGTCATTAATCTGTCATAAGTTCCTTCTAGAGACTCTCCACTTCTGCCTTTAAATTCTTCATAATTGTTTAGGCAGTTGGAAAGTTTGAGCTGATTCCCAACCTTTGAACCCAGCATCATCTTCTCTAGCTGATCCCACATTTCTTTACCCGAGGCTTTATAGCTATCAATTTTTACATAGATTTCATTTGGAATTCCTTGTAGAATGTAAGACTTAGCTAATCTATCTCCGTTTGCTCTATCTTTATCTTTACCTAAGAGATCTTCATACAAAATTTCAACTCTTTGCTCATTTGTTCCCGTTGTAGGTTCCCTATATTTTGTTTCCATAAGTCCTTCTGCTAAGGATTGGCTGATGTAATTACCCAAATCTTATCTTTCAATAAAGTTCAGGAACCGATCCTTCCACTGTTCGTATTCTCCTCTAAAGAGAACTGGTGGCTTGGTGTCAGTTCCGATTGCAACGGCTTCTCTGGATGTCATTCTGAATTAAGTCTGGTATAGGAGTAAAGAAAACTTTGTGTTTTGAGAAGGTGGCACAAATGAGGTTTGCGCGAGAGGTGGTTTGCGCAAAGGGTGGTTTGCGTGACACGAGGCTGGCGCAAGATGTGGTTTGCGTGAAGAGTGGGTCGCACAAACTGACGTTTGAGTTTAGAGTTGATCGCGCGAATTTAGGTTTGCGCGAGATGTACGTAGCGCTAAGTAGAGCTTTGTGTTTCAAGAGGTTGGCGCAAAATGAGGTTTGCGCTTCAAGGAGTTGGCGCAAAGGTGACTTAAGCTTCTCGTGAAGAGTTGATCACGCGAACTGAGGTTTGCGTGATGTGTTGGTAGCGAGAGTTGAGGTTTGCGTGACTAGAGTGTCGCGTGAGGTGAGGTTTGCTTGAGCTGTTGGTGACGCAAATTGGGCTTTGCGTGAGTAGTGTGTTGCGCAAAGTAGAACTTGCGTGAAGCGTTAGTCGCACAAAGTGGACTTTGCGTGATCAGAGTGTTGCTCAAAGTGTGTCACGCAAAGTTCAATTTGCGTGAGTTCTTCCCTGTGTTTGCGTGAGTTCGTCCTGTTCTTCGAAAATCTACTAAAACCTGTTTCTACGTCGATTAGCAGTACCAAACTCTACCAATATGACTAAAAACACTTCTAGAACAGATTGTTACCACTCGATCTCGATAAAAATCAGTTTTTGAAAAATAAATCGATGGCACAGTAACTTTTTAAAGTTTAACTCAGACAACAAAAACACCAAATTGGAACTCGATCGAAGCTTTAAACTGAAATCAAACCACTACAACTCGATCTAGAAGCCTAATCGATCACAACCTGATCTATTTCCACACCTAAAACACTCAAAATCTCGAAAATGATTTTCAAATAAGAACACAGAGTCGTTTTTTCAAAAACTTGATTTTGATCTATAATCAGACTCTGATACCAATTGTCGGTCCACAATACTTATCAAGTTCTTAGAAAAACATACACATAAAGATTACCAACCTGTTTAGATTAATAAAAAACGATTACAAGGTTGATTGATTTCTCTCTGTGTATTACACCTTTTGTGTGTGTGTATTAAGTGATCTGATAATAGAGAGAGTTGTTGAGATCTGATATTGATCTCAAGCTTCTTAGACACACTACCTTAATAATAATAAACTAATAATAATATCTAACACTTAGATATTATCCAACAAATATAATAACTAACAACTAACTAAACTTAGATATTTAGTTATGCTAAATATCTAATTACATAAAATACAAATAAACAACTTTCACATTTTATTACAAACTGACTTTTAGACTAATATCGAGAGTCGATGTTTCGGCTTTAGCTTCAGATTGCGATCTTCAGATTGGATGATCTTGAATCCAATAGATATGTGATCTAACAAAAGGGTTAAATTGATGTTTTGGGACGTCACCGAGTGATATACTATAGCTTTGACTAGAATTTGTTGGGGTTGACCGAGTTGACTATGGGTTGACTTTTGACTCGTTTCACCCATATGGATTTTAATGTTGGGGTCGTATTGAGCTATTTGGGACAGATCTGGAAACTCAAATTGGGAATTTGACTTTAGGTCGGCTCGGGTTGGACCATAAGTTTACTTTTGGATAATTAAGTTATTAATTAGATATTGTGGTATAAAATGTGTAGGTATCCCGTCAGAAGCTATCGGTAGTCGATATACGCAATCAGGTGAGTTTTAACACCCGCAATTTTTGGTAAGTAAAGGTCACCCGGATGTTTTTGAAACTTGTAGATGGTGGTATTTATGTTGGGAAAACATTACTTAAAGTCCCAAAGAGTTTCGGGAGTGTTGGCATAGAAAAAGTCTAGTTTCGAGGCTTGGTACGGGTCCGACTACAATGACCAGCGACTATGACATGGTTATAGTCGCACTAGCAAATTAGAAGCCAAAGGGGAGACTTTTGGACCACTTGAGAGACAATTACATGCGACAATAACATGTCAAAGTCGCATGGTATTGTTGCACAGTGGTACCAGACTTGTTAAAAGTCGGATTTTCAGCCTCATTCTTCATTTCTTCATAACTCTCTCATTTCTACTCCGTTTTTGGCGATTCAAGTTGCTATGGTTTCGTTTTTGAGAGATTTTCAAGGTTAGATTGTTAGTTTTTGGAATATATAAGAGTATTTGGTGGTGGTTTGGAATCAAAGAGCAAGAACTCATCATCATCACCTTCATCTTCAAGAATTTTGGGGTTTTCTAGGTTTTCACCAAAACCTAAGTGGTAAGTTCATCTCTTCCATTTCCAAACTTCTTTATGAGTTATAAATACTCCATTTATGACTTACTAGTGGTTATAGTTCTCAATTTTTTGGTTTGGATGGTTTTGGGGAAATTAGGTCGAAATTTGGGTTTTTGGCCAAAATGGAGATTTTGATATAAGATGTTTGGGGGATGATTCTCAACACTTGGATATGTGTATTTATGGTTGGAAACTTGTGAATATAGGTTTTTGGAAGTTTTGGCTTGAGGATTCAAGTTTCTTCAAAGGACCTCAAATAGGGGAAAAATCTGGTTTTAGCCTAAATCTAGCAAGGTGAGTTCAAGTTGATTTGTGAAAACGTTGTACATGCCAAAAATGTCCATTTTAAGGTGATTATATGTTTACATGATTTTTTTTAAAAGTTGGAATATTTGAAGAGTTTTATCTATTTGGGTTATTCGGTTTTATAAATCTTGTGAAATACTCACATTTGGCATTTTTGGACATTTTGATAAATAAATCATGTTGATATGTTTTCTTGATAATTTAATATATAAATGGAGGTCATTTGATGTAAATGTCTTCTTAGGGTATTTAATCTTATAAATCGTTTGGAAAATGCATATTATTATATTATGAGGCATTTTGAAATATAAGGGTATGAGTTCATTTGGAAAATAGTTTGTCTAAACCAACGATGAGTTTTGGATTAATCATACTTTTGGTCATTGTATTTGCATAACCATTATTTAAATGTGTTTTATCGTTTACACTGATTGTTATGGTACGATAAAGTAAATTGTTAGCTTTTGGCTCGGGTTTGACTAAAATGAGTCTTGGGGACATTCGTACGGTTTTCATAGCCCGTTGTGGAGTTTTGAGTATGATGGCGGTTGTTGCACATCATTTGAGAATTACATATTTTGAGTGTGTTGGCCATTCAATTGGATCCATGTATTGTTATAGACTGTAATATAATGGATCTATAGGCATATGAGTCTGTCTTTAATATTTGTAAAAAGGGGCTATTATTTCATGTTGGGACGAGGATTAGTTATAGGGTCATCGAGGGCCTCATTATGCTATTGACCCCGTGATGTAATTTATGAGTATGCTTTTATGGGATAGTCGTTTCTTATTTGTAGCTAGTTGAGACATTGGACCCTAGGATGGCAACTTGGTACGATTATGTGGGACCAAATACTAGCCCTGGGTCGTAAATGTAATCCTAGTGAATGAGTATGACTAGGAATCATTGGGTGCCCTCCCCCACATCTTACTACGAGCCGACGTGTTCGTGGTCTTCATCCTATTATGGTGAGCTCAATAACTTGGGAAGTGGCCTACTTTTGTGTTACGCCACTAATCATGGAAAATAGGTCTCCCCCATCACCGAAAGGTGTTGTTTTGGGTATTTAGTTTTATCCTTGTTTTCGGTAACGTTCTGAGTTTGGGGTATTCTCTACATGTTATATTTTGGGAGCTTGAGTTTGCTCATATTTAGGTCGTTTGGTTTATAAAATTCAATTCAAATTTCAATATTTGAGCATTTACCATTATTCACATTTGGACTGAGTTTTGGGTTGCACCATTTCATAAAGAGTATTTTGCATTGAGACATCCATCATTAAAAATACGTTTTATTGGAAAACGAGTCATTTTCTTATTTAAAGTAAATCAATTTGGAAGATCATGATTTAAGTTGCATTATTTTCGTTTAACGATTTCTATAATCATGATGAAATCTCTTGAACTCACTAGGCGTTAGCCTAACCTTTTTATTGTTGGCATGTGAATCAGGTTCCGTTTCGGGATTAGTTCTAGCGACAATGTGAATAGACGAGTGCTAGTTGTGTGCTCGAGAAGTGCATAGCTTGGTGAAGTATTCTGCATCTATTATTGGATTAGCAACTTGTATTTGGGTTAAGTAACATCCAACTTTGGTTTAGTCCTTGTATAAGACTGAAGTTTATAATTGACGAGGTTAAATGTAGAATTTTATTTTGGAGGTGTATCAAGTCTTGATTATAGGAAGAAGATTTATCTTTTATTTGATGTATTATTGAAATTATAAATTAGTTGCTCTTTCCAGATTTTGAGGGTGTTACAAGTTGGTATCAGAGCTTAAGTTTGAGAGATTTAGGTGTTGATTTTAGATATCTAGACTCAAACTAGCATTATTTTAAGTGTATCAGAGAGAAATCGCACCAATAGGCACTTTAAGATTGGATATTTTGAGGTTGATGGAGTCACTAGGAACGAGAGTCACGTCGAAGGTAGCAAGGATGATCATGTACAGTACGTTCATAATTTCTCCTGGCCAGTGTTATGGTGAACCTACGAGTTACATCTGTATACTTGGACTACTGGGATGTGACAACCGTTGGGGTAGTGAATAAGTTTCTAAGTGGGTAATCGTTAGATGAGGTTGATGATCTTAGCGTTCGTCACTTGAAGTGATAGTAACCATAGTAATTTCATTAAGTGGACCGTTTCGGGTTGAGATGATTGGTTGGAATTGAACCATAGACTTTTGGAATTGTCATTAATCGATGAGAAAATTGTAAGGTGGACCTATGAAACCCTTGATTATTATCTTAAGATGTTTGAGCATCCGGATGACGATAGTGAGACTGGAAATTTAGGATCTTTAGTCTGGGAAATTGAGGCGCATAGTTTCGAGACGTTGAGTGCCGATCAAATTCATGCACAAAATCTATTCTAAAATAAATTGCATCAATTATTTCTCATGTTTCCGAAATCATCATGTGAAATTTTATTACGAAATTTTGGAAAGATGGTTAGCGCACACAAGGTTTTAAACCATGATTTTAAATATGCATACAACTACTTGATTACATGAGGTTGCAAATTTCGCTGAGACCTTCTTCATTCTCATTATTATCCAATGTTGTTTTCAGATATTGCGATGTTCGTATTTCGATGTTGTTTAGAGTTTTGGACAAGTAACTACTGTTTATGACCTTAACATTGGATCTCCTCCACATATGTTAAGGCTTTGGACGAAGAGTTAACTTCCATTATTTTAATGTTTGAGTTTTACTGAGAATTTTATTCCATGCGATTTTGTGGATTTAATGGGGAGATTTTAATGGCCTCCAGTGGTATTGTTTTTCCTTGAGCTTTGTGAGGGTTGTTGGTTGCATATAGTATGTATATATGTCTATTTGGAACTTCCATCATAGTGTTTTAACCAACGTTTTAGAACGGTGAGAGCATGTCATTATTTGGCTTTGAACTTGAAACCGACATAGACTATTTCATGTTTTAACCAGAGCACATACACATATCACTTTACTAGTTTTTGTGAAATAAACCATCTCATGCAAGTTTTGTGGTGGAATCTTATTCCGCGTCGTGTTGTGGCTAAGAACGAAAACTTTCGGAGTTTGATATCATGAAAATTATGTTTCAAGTTTTGCAATCATTTTGTCGTATGTTGTTTAGTGCATGAATAAATTTACACCATGGCATGAGTAAACGTATGAGGGGTATGTGATAGATCATATTAGAGGTTGTTGGGTGCATTGCGGTTGTTGGCACCACTTTTAATTGTTCATGCAAATACGTTATATTGAGTTGCTAGTATGCATGGCTTCATATACACTATCATTGGTCGAGAACATTTTATTCACGCGGCCTAAAGTTTGAAAACGATTTAAAAGTTATCAACGTGTGATAAATCGCATGTGCCTATCGTTTTACTAAGTTTGAGAAATAAACTGACGTATGTGGGTCTTGTTGGGAAATTTTATCTCATTTCATTTTATGATTTAAAAGAAAGAATTTTGGAGCTTGAAGTTGTGTAGTTCCTCTTTGGGAGTTTGTACAAACATTTGGTACACATTGTTTTAGTGTAGAAAATTAATTTTACGTACACGACATAGATTGATGCATGTTAGGACCATAGTGCTCCATTCGAAAAGTTGTTGCGTCTATTTATTATTGTCATTATTAGCGTGGTTAATGATCAAATGCTTTTTGAATTGGTTTTATATGTGTGGCGTTCATGGCCATTTTGTGTTAGATCATAGTTTTGAGTCAATTTGTAAGTGTGTTTGTTTAGTTTAGTTGACTTTTTCATGTATGCTTGTGTAGTGGTCAAGTCTATGTTTGACCCTATATAAAGCCTTGCTTTGTCTTGTTTTTGTATGCATGTCAGTTAGAGTCATTGTAAACTTTTCATTGTTAGATATATGAATACGATAACACTTGTGACTATTTCTCTCTCATGTTAGATCTTTGATTCATTGTGTTAAATTATTTGTGCATGATTGCTTGAAACCTAGGATAACAATTGGTATCAGAGCTTAATCAGAAAATTCAGAAAGATCTGCTACCATGATTTGAAGACAGAAAAATCGAATTTCTAATTTTGGAAGGTCACTATTCCATCAAAATCAAGATTTTGATTTAGTGGTGTTTTTGATGTAAATTTGTGTTCATTGTAATCGCACATAGAAGGGAAACACTTCTTGTTTTGGTTAGAAATCCATTTGATCAACAAATTGATGTAATTTGATCAATCTTTCCTGTTTTAGAAGGTTTCCATTCGCGAACTGCTCAGAAATGATTCCCACTTCTATGGTTGATCTTGATGAAATTCATTTTGAAGGGTTGTACACGATGGTATAGAGAGTGATTCTGCAAAGTTTCATAGTCAAACATCAAGGTTTGAGTGGATTTCAAGTGAAAAATTGGAAAATATTTTCAAGATCTAAAGAATTCGCAGACTTAATGAAGAACTTGCACGAAGAACTCGCAGAGCCATGGAATTCGCAGATTAGTTGTTTCTAGTGTTCTTAAGGGAAGAATTTGCACATCACAGAGAAGAAATTTATTAAAGGAAGGAATTCGCACAAGAGACACGTACCAATTTCAAGGAATTCGTATCTGAGAGACATACGAATTTCAAGGAATTCGCATCCAAGTATTATACGAGTTTCAAAGAATTCGTATACTCCTTTATGTGAAAAAGCTCAGAACTCGCACACTCTGTTATGCGAAAAGTTCACATTTCATATCCTTTTTTATATCCTTTCAGGGGAATTGTGTTACATACGAATTCTTGATTGTGTGTGCTATGCGAATTATGCTATACGAATTGTTGCATGCGAATTTTATGTTGTGAGTTGCATATAAATTATTGACTTGTAACTCATTTTAAGTGATTTTTCTGTATTTATACTTCAAATTTTTATGTTTTTCTGACTAAAGATCATTTCAAGCTATATTTTTCAGAGATACTAATCATGCCTTACACAGATGAGAAGGGATATCTATTTCTCTCCAACAGAGACTGTTCATTGTCATATATGCCCGAAATTCCAAAGATGGAAGCTGAACTTGAAGAGCTCAAAGTTAAAAACTCAAAGCTGAAAGCAAAAATTAATACTCCGAATGTCAAACTCACCAAGGCTGAGACACAAGTATCAACATATGAAGCTAAAGGAAAAGAGTGGTTGAAGAAAGTTGATGAGAGATTCAAAAATGAGAAAGCTGAGCTTGAGAAAACTTTCAACCTGAAGTTATCTGAACTTTCAAGGAAAGATGAGTCAGAGAAGAAAGAGTTAGAACTCAGAGTGCAAAACTTTCTAAACAAGTTTCTGATTTTGAAAAAATTGTCATTACTGAAAGTGATGTCTTTGATAGAGAAAGGAAAAGTTCTGAAAAGAAAAATACTTTACAATTCAAAGAGATTTTTGAGAAAAATCAAAACCTGGAAAAAGAGTTTGAAATTAAACGAAAACATTTTGAAGCTGAGATTTCTAAACTTACAGACAAGTTAGTTGTCTTATCTACAGATATACAGAAGGGACAGAAGAATAAATCTGATATGCAAAGTAAATTTGATAAACTTTGTAATGAGAAATCCAAGTTGAATGACAAGATCAATCAACTTGAGAAAGCTAATGCTGATTTATCTAACAAGTTGGCATCTGAAACACCTGTATTATCTTCTTATGATAATGATGCAAGTGAACCAGTTTGTTTATTTCAATCAGTAAATAGATTATTTCAAAAAATGGTTTTCAAGAAACAAACAGTCAAATCAGATGTTTTGAAAAAAAATCAGATTAAATCTTCTAGTCCATTCTATGTTAAATCTACTGATAGATATATGCTGCTTATTCTGGACTCAAAGCTTCCAAGAAAGAGAAGATGATCTGGGTTGTCAAAGGTTCTTTAGAGTCAGTAAAATTCCAGAAATCATCTACAGAAGCTGAACTGAAAAAGAATAACAGAGCTCAAAAAGGTAAATCTTTTACACCTGATGCTGTCAAGTCTACCAAACATCTTATCAAGTTAGCAAAAAGAAAACTCTGTTGTTCTTATTGCTGCAATGATGATTTTGTACACAAAACACATATCCACAAAAGGTATTTTTCTCACAAGAAGTTTACTGATACTGCATATCACAGAGGTGGAAACCGCTCAAGAAGAAGTGAGCAGGATTATGGCTTCTTTAGAGTCAGTAAAATTCCAGAAATCATCTACAGAAGCTGAACTGAAAAAGAATAACAGAGCTCAAAAAGGTAAATCTTTTACACCTGATGCTGTCAAGTCTACCAAACATCTTATCAAGTTAGCAAAAAGAAAACTCTGTTGTTCTTATTGCTGCAATGATGATTTTGTACACAAAACACATATCCACAAAAGGTATTTTTCTCACAAGAAGTTTACTGATACTGCATATCACAGAGGTGGAAACCGCTCAAGAAGAAGTGAGCAGGATTATGGCTTCTAAACACTACAGTTTAGGACCCAATCTTCAATGTTCAAGATTATGACTTCTATACAAAGCAGTCTAGGACTCGGATTTCAATGTTCAAAGGATTATTTTTAATTGTCAAATCATAAACATGGAGTTTTTCTATCCATCAACTATTATTTTAGAAAAAGGGGAGAATGTCATTGTTATATCTTAAAAATGAGGACAATGTTATTGTTTTTGTTATATCTTTAACAAATGTTTTTCTTTTATCTTATAAACGGAGAATGTATTAGAAAAGAAAAGATTCATTGTTATGTCTTTTTACATGTATACAGATATAAAGGGGGAGCATATCTATACAATAGAAAGATCCACAACATGTCAAGGGGGAGCTAGCAAAGAAAACACAACAAGATACAACAAGAAAAAACAAAGTCATTTCAAGAATAAGAAGAAATTGACATCAAGTCAAGGGGAGCTCAATAGATAAAATCTAAAAAAGGGTTGTAAGTGTGAAGTGTGTGTAAGATTTTGGAACTTAAAAATATGTAAAAATGTCATTTTGGAAAATTTTCCATTTATGGAAAGTTTCTATTTTTGGCAAGTTTTGAAAAAGTTTCCAAAAATAGCAAATTTTCAAGTTTAGAATGTTTTTCAACAGATGGAAATGTTGCTAACTCAAGAATTCGCATAACACTAGCATGTGAAATCTTCAGAATTCGCATGTGTGTGTTACACAAATTCTTGGGAATTCGCATGTGTGTCTCATACGAATTCTAGCATTTCGCATAAGATTTCATGCGAAAAGTGAAGAATTCGCATAAGACTGTCATACGAATTCTAATTCTTCACATAGAATTCGCATACTTGCTTCATGCGAATTCTCACACACATTGTCTAATCGTCGAGACAATTCGTTTCCGAGTCATCTGCGAAAAGTGAGAGGTCCAATCACCTCGTTTCAAGCACTCATGATCAAATCCAGATCTATTTCTCATATCACCAGCTGAGATGAAACCCCAGCAACCAAACAATCATCATCTCCAATTTAGCATCCGTATTGAACCTTTGGTACTGGATATTCTGAGGAACCATCCTTTGAGGAATGCTCTTATAGCAGTAGCAGTAGTTCCAGAACTTTATGTGCAACAAGCCTGGAAAACCATCCGGTTTACTCATGTGAAGGACAAAGGAGAGAGAATACCTGTATTCAAGCTGGAGATACATCATTTTACATCTGTTCTGACCCAAGAAAGACTAAGATTCATCTTGAGTCTTCCTTCTAAAACAGCAAGAGAGGGGAGAACTTCATATGATGAACTACCATCAGATGCTGAAGTGTTCAAGGGCATAAAAGACATGGGGTATCTTGGTCAGATGACCCAAGTCAGTCACTTCAAGAAGAATAATTTGCCACCATTTTATTATACCCTATTGTTAGGTCTAATTAGATCATGATTGGTATTGATTGATAAGAATAACAAGGAATCAAAAGGATAGAAATCAGTAGTTTATTATACTGGAAATTAAACACTAAGTTGCATAATCTTCAAAGCTCCTCTTGCTCCCCCTAGAAAGAAGCTCTTATCCTTGGAGTATCAACTGAAATACCAGATCTGATATAGACCATAACCTCGACTGAGTACACATAAAGACAACTTTTGACTTTAGTAAACCCAACACATTCCTTAACGCCCACAAGAATGATATGTGTAGATTATGGAGTGACATCCAAGTGCATCTTCAGTATATAACATTTGATCTATCTTTGAACCACGAGTTGAAATAAGAATTCAGCTTAAGAACTTCATCTGATCAGCTTACGGGCAGTAGGATCCGGTAGAAACACTACAAGGCAAGGGTAGAAGGCAAGCACTGTTCAACAACTGATAGAAGAAACTCATTTTCTGACTGCTTTCAAGAATACTGAACAATCAAACCCAGAACTCCGTTCTTCACGAATCAGCTGGATGATTATAAGCACTCAGGATTTTGAATCACAACTCAAGCATCAGAACAATGATTGCAGTCGCTCACACTACTGAGTGATCAGGGCAGAAGAATGATAAAGTGCTCTCAACGGTCTAACAACTCAAGAAGCTTTCCAGATTGATGATTGCAGATGCTCAGGCAGCTAACTCAATCCAAGCAGAGACCAAATCATCAAATCCATAATCTAAAAATCTTGGAAAACTTGAGCACTCGTGAAATGTAGATCAGTTGCTAAAGATATGTGACCAAAATATGATAGTAGTGATGTCACATATGCATTCCGCGTAAAAAGCTCAAGAACAGGGCAAACTTGTAATAGAATGGGTTCAGAACAGTCAGAATTCTCAAAAATACAAATTTTTCGCAAATATCATCAATTCACATATCACTGTAGCAATTGAGCACAATTCTCAAGATGAATTAAGTCTAAACCCCAAAATTCGCAAAGGCTTTCCTGCGAATCCTCACTTTTCGCAAGCCTCACATTTGCGAATCCTCGCCTTTCGCAAACCTTAAATATGCGAATCCACAGAATTCGTATCACACTAACCTGCGAATCCTGGACTTTTGGTAACTCTCTCATCTACGAAATCTTCACTTTTCGCAACATACATGTGTACGAATTCCACACTTAAGAATTTCAACTTCAAGAAATGTTATCCTGCGAATCCTTGAACCTTTCGCAGATAACTAGTGTGCGAATACTGTACTTGCGAATTCTTCAAAAATTCTTCTTTCGGCGAATTCTTTCAAACATCTGCGAGTTCTTCATAAAATCCTACGAATTATATTCGATTTGGAACGATTTTCACATATCTTCCAACAAAACTTTCAAAACATCAAATCTTGAGTTGTTCTTTTGACAGCAGGTTCGAAAACTACTTTGGAATACATTTGTAGTTGATCATCTTGTCTGATTTTGACTTTAAAGCATACTTCGATCCAACCACAGTGAATGTATATTTTCGAACAAAAATACTCAAAATCGACATATTCGACTTTCTAGAATGAAATTAATACAAGCAATTGATTCAATAGTGATCTACAATAACCTCTGAATCAATTTGACAACAAATAACAATCAATCAAATAATAAATCCAGAAATCAAAATTTTCAACATACTGTTCTATTCAAAACCAATCACATCTCGATCGACCAAAGAAAAATTTCTATGTTAATCTCTGATACCACTTGTTATTCCCAGTTTCAAGTTCTAAATGTAACAACAAACAATAACAATCAAGATGATTCAACAACAAAATCACATGTCATTGAATTATAAATCACAAAGATTATAATTTCACTTTCTCTCTCACTACAACAACTTTCTCTCACTAGAATGATATTCAATCACCTCTTCTCTAATCTGCTCCGTATCATACATAATTCTTACAATGAATGACTTACGTGTTACAAAGATTACAAAGACAAAGACTATTTATACTACCTACAAACAAACAACACAACTACTTTGACTTTGACTTTTATTACAAACGACTTTGACCTTAATGCTTGAGAGTTGACTTTGAGCTATGAGTTTAATCTTCACTCTTTATGATCTTGTATCCAACAGATATATGCTCTAACATTTCAAGCTCATATCAATTGTTTCTTAAGATAGGTCAATTAATTCATTTGATCAGATTCGTACTACTAACATTTTCTATGATCGAAATGTAGATGGTTCATGTACACAAAGAAGAAGAAGAAGAAGAAGGAAATATAAAGAAGAAAAGATGGTCTGGAAGGTAAAACCAGTTGATGATGAGAAGAAGGAAGAAAAGAAAGGAAAGAAGAAAGAAAACAAATCATGTGTATATGCATCAAATGCAAAGAAGAACAAAGTGCGGAAAGGTAAACCTGATTTTACTTACACGAGAGATCAATTAATTAGGTTGTCTACGAGGAAAAGGTATTGTTCTTACTGCCACACACATGATTATGTTCATAAAACTAGTGATCATTACTGGTATGGTTCTTATTCTATTACTACCATTAGAACTACAACTCACAAGTATGGACCCAAATACCAGTGGGTACCAAAGCCAAAGACTGATTCTGTGTTGCAGGCACCTACAATCAAGGGGGAGTAAGAGAACCAAGGCTTCTGAATAAATCAGTTCATGACTCGTACTTCAACGGAGTTTGACTTCTAAACACAACAGTTTAGGACTCGTACTTCAACGATAAAAGATGATACTCCCGAGCTGATAAGGGATTGTACTCCGAAATCTCAAATGAGGACATCAACCTTCAAGGGGGAGTACATATTTTTTTCTGACAATATGCATTCGGAGGATATGATGATCTACACTTCAGGGGGAGTTGTATCTGATCTCTATCATGTGCATTTTCACTGACAAATTACAGATGCATATTTTCAGGGGGAGTAAGAATTATGATTTCTGATTATCTCATATCAGAACTCGTACATTCAATGTTTTACCGCTTTTTGTCATTTCCTTTTCAATAAAATTTTGTGAATAAAACTTTGTGCTTTGACGACTTTCTGACTGATGCAGATTGAGAGGATGCTTACAAGATCATATTATTATGACTTTAAGCTGACTTCATGAGATTTAAGACAGATCAAAAAGGTTTATTTCTATTCTTAATCTCATATATGGTTGAAAGAAGGACGCCTTTTAATCATAAAAAACATGTTATTAAACGTTCAAACCACTTCCCGATTCTTATATAGATTTCATGATTTGGAAGTGAGATTTTAAATTTTTTTCATCGTTAATTGTGCTTACATGTCTACAAACCGTGTGTTTCCAAAGATAAATTCTTGTGTATTATCTTTTCCATATACTTTCAAGTATTCATACACACCGGTTTATTTTTTGTTGGATACATTCTTACCATGTCTCTAAATTGAAATATATTTTCGACGGTAAGACGCCCCGATTGATCTTCACAAAATTTTGAGCGTGATTTCATTTTGAAACGTTTATTCAATACTTGTCTATATTTTGAATCGTATAGACAAAATTCAATTTTTGCTGACCTAAGCCTTATTCGATAAATCATTTCTATTGTGATCTTTGTCATACAATGTCAGATTTTCAAACAAGTTTTTTGTACTCATTTCATTCTTTCAATATACTTGTTTGAAATATCTTCAATGTTTACAAATGCTCAAATCTTCATGATTATATCAATGAGCATACAGACATCTTACTTGTATATTTTGTGTTAAGTCTGATTTTATAGTAATCATTGTATTTATAGGTTTGGTCTTATACAGTGTTCAGTATCGTACAATGTGTTGTATTTGACCATGGTATTTAAGTCCCTTTGGTCCTTGTTCCTTGTAACACTTTCACGCCTACATTCAATACAGAATCATACTTGCGATTTGAACTCTCTCTCTCTCTACTTTCTCTCTCTATGATTTTAACGATCTTTTGATTTTCAATTGGTATCAGAGCCAATCTGAATCTTGAGAGAATTGAGAGAATCGTTTTTAGTTTCTGAATTTGTGGATTAAAGCAGAAAATTTGATCGATTTTCTTGAATTTTTCAAGAAAATCTCGTCTTTTTGCTTTTTCATCAAATTCAGACTGTTTTCGGGTCGATTTTTGTTGAAAATCAGTTTGTTGGGTTCGCTTTTAACAGAAGAAAACTTTTGATTCACATTGATTTTCAAGAATTTCAGTTTTTGATTGTCAATTTTGAGAATTTTTGAAGTTTCCGGATATCGTTTTTGACGTACTGTTCCATTCTTGAAATATTGATTTTGTGGTTTTTAATCGAAATTTTTGATTGAAAAGTATTAGAATATGTTTTTCGATCAATTCTGTGTGAAAAAGCTGTATCAAATTCATAGCTATAATCGATTTTGGTGATTTTTTCTGTTTTTCAGGTGGTTTGCGCTAGATCTCAACTTTGCGCGAGTTCTTCATAGTTTGCGCGAGTTCATCAGGAACTTTGCGCTAGTTCTTTTCAAGGAGTTCAAAGTCTTCTTCATCAATCTCTCACGCAAACTCAAGTTTGCGTCTTCAGTTAATCACGCAAACACAAGTTTGCGTTATCTTCTGCTCACGCAAGGTGAAATTTGCGTTTCCCTTTCATCATGCAAAGCTTGGATTGCGCCTTCAGCATCTCAAGTAAAGTCTGCTTTGCACCAGTCATTGTTCACGCAAAGTACAGTTTGCGTCTTCCATTTTTCACGCAAATCTAAGTTTTCATCTCCAACTGATCGCGAGAATTTCAGTTTGCGCTACCTGCCTCTCACGCAAACCTCAAGTTTGCGCCAGCTTAGTCTATACTTAGAATTTTTCTGGATTTCTGCCATGGATTCTACCAAGTTTGCTTATCAAGCTCAATTTTACAAAAAATGATCTCATGATGTCACTGGATACAGAAAATCGTCCTCCGGTGCTTATTGATGAAAATGAGTTTACACAGTGGCAAGATAGATTTCTGAATTTTATTGAGCGTCAAAAGAACGGAAATGACATGATGAATATTCTATCAGAAGGACCTTTTGAGAAACCCAAGTTGGCTTCTGGATTATATAAGCCTACTAAAGAATATTCACCTAATGAGTTATCTGCATATCAAGTTGATCGTGATATAAAGGCAAATCTGATGCTAGCCTTGCCAAACTCTATCTACAACAGGATTGATTGTTTCAAAACTCATCCTAATCTTATGTGGCAACAACTTGAGAAGATTATGCTTGGTTCTTCAGTTGCAACTCAACTCCGACATACTCGTTACATGAATAACTTTGAAGAATTCAAAGCCAAGGACGGGGAGCCACTGAAAACTGTGTATGACAGATTCTGTGCCATTATAAATGATCTGAGGAAAATTAAAGTTGAAAAGACTGAGCTTGAAACAAATCTGAAATTCCTCAACGCTCTTCAACCTGAATGGAACAAATCTTGTCATCGCTTGAGGAATGATGTCAGAATATCTACAATGCAAATCCAAGAAATGTATGAAATTCTGATGACTGATGAGAAAATAGTAACTGTGAAGAAGGCCAAACTAGAGAAGAAGAACACGAAAACAGTGGACTCGGTTGCTCTCCTCACGAAACAAATGACAGAACAAGCATTGTCTGATAATGCTTACAACGGGTCAACTGAAGATGATGGCAAGGTGCTCGAGAAAGCAATGATCCTTCTCTCTCAACATTATCAGAAAAAGTTCCATCCACGGTCGGGTTCCAACAATCTTCGCTTCACTTCCGGTTCAAGAGTCAAAGTGCCCGAGGCTAAGAAAGTTGCTGCATGTTTTGACTGTGGAAAGTCGGGGCACATTTCAAAGGAGTGTCGAGCAAAGGTGGTTCGGGATTCAGCATATTATAGAAAGAAATTGGAACTGACTGAAAAGAGAGAGAACGGAACAGCTTTGCTAGATGAAGAAGAATTCTGGCTGGATCACTCTGATGGTGAAGCTACAAATGTCGAGATCGCTCAGATGTGCTTTATCGGAGATGATCAGTCATATGATTCTGATACTGATGAAGACGAGGTAATCTCGGAATTTGATTATTCTTTCATTTCTTCTCAGATGAATATCATGATTACTACTTTATCTGATCTTCATTTAAAACTCTTATCTGAAAAGAATTTAAATTCTGAAAAGTCAGATTTGATTGACAAATTGAAATTTTCTTTGAAAGATGAAAAATTTATTTTGGAAAATACAAAAGACATCTTTCAAAAGAAATTGGATAATTTGGAAAACTCAAATAAGACTTATCTTGAGTCTTTGACTGCTATGACCGAATTAAAAGACAATTTTTCGGACAAAATAAATAAATTAGAAGAAAAGTTATATCGAAGGAACCAATCTGAGCAAAAAATCTTCATGAATAAACCAAGGAGTGATGAAGCTTTAAAAGAAAAATGGGGACTTGGTTTTGAAAATCCACATTGTTTAAACAATGCGATTGAAAAATCCCCAACTTTATATAAATACGATTATCTAACTCTTGCTAAATATGCTCCTCAATTTAAAATTGATTGGATGAATGAGAAGCATGTGTTAGAAATCGAAAATGAGAAGAGGACGAATAACAAGAAAAAGGAAATTCCTTTTTTTTACACAAGGGAAAATGCCAAATATTTTCCTGAAAAATCAAGGAGAGACAGAAAAGTTTTAAATGATATATCTCCGGTCAAGTCTTCAGTATTTGATTTTGTTGATATTTTTGCCAATCAATCTGATAAGGAAAATATATCTCCAATCATTTATGATTCTAAGAGATATATCCCTCCTTTAATTTTAGAAGGCAAAATCATCGATCTTGAAGATAAGATGGAAGATCAAAATATTTTAAAAGAAATTGAATCTGATATTATTCTTTCTTTCATGACGTCTAGTCTTGAAGAAAAGTTATTTTCTCAAAAACCAGATTCTATTTTTATCATTTCTTCTGATTTTCAAGTAACAAAAATGAAGTTTCCAATTTTAAAATCTTTTCTCAAAATAATTCGGACTCCGAGGTAAATTCAGATTTATTGTCTGATCAGATTGGTTGCTTAGGTAAAATTATTTCTTCTGATTTAAATATTAAGTCTAAAATTCTTGATGATTCTTTTTTGCTCAATGATGATTATTATAAACCTAAGCGTAAAAGAAGTCGGTCAAAGAAGTCGAAGAAACAAGATAAAGACATTTCTGATAATTCTAATTCTTCTGATTCAATTCTTTCAGATAGGACTTTTTAGCAAGTCATCGAAGCAGATTTGGAGAGCGAAGCGGATATCTGATGAATCTGCGACTAAGGAGAATAGATATGTAGACAATAAATATAAAAGTGATTCATATGCTTCTTGTACTAAAATTTGAAAATATTCAATAAAGCAAATGATTCGAATTTCAAAAGATGTCTCATATTCTTCAGATGATTATGCTTTATATTCTTCTGATAATTCTGTTCATTCTTGTGATTATACTTCTCGTGCTTCTCGTATCATTTCTTCTAATTATTTCCCCATAAGAACTGCAACTAACAAACATGGGCCCAAATTCAAGTGGGTACCAAAATCTCAAACTGATTCTAAGTTGCAGGCATCTCATGTTAAGGGGGAGTAAGAGAAAATTGGCTTCTGAGTAATTCAGCTCAGAACTCGTACTTCAACGGACTTCGACTTCTAGACATCTCAGTCTAGGACTCATTCTTCAAAGCTTATAGCTTTTGACGAATGAGAAACTGTGAGTACATCTAATTCTTTCCGTTGCATTTATCTCTGTTTAATGATGTTGTTCCAGTTTTCTCAATCTTTTTCAAAGAATCTCTGACTGCCGTAAAGCGTTTCATGATGACCACGATGAAGTTAGCGTGTCTTGAAGATTACAGATTGGTATTGAAAGTCATCAAGCGAAGATCAATCTGTTCAAACCGGATATGAAGCTACCAAGTAACTTTAAGGATCATCCATCATACAGAGTAATTGAAACCACAGAACTTGGCATGACGTATCCTAACAGGAAAGGCAAAATGCGCTACTTCAGGTTCAACCAAATTGCCAGATTCTGTGATGGAACTCTGTATATTCTTAGAAACAAACTTCGCGCTATGTTGTCTCATAACGACAAAGCTCAGAATAAGTTGGATCCAAATTACAGAAAACTTGTGACGAGAGCCTTGAATCTGATCCTTGAAAGACTAGAGTACCAGAACTCCATAAGAATCTTCGAGATGCACTTTGGACTTCGAAAAGTGCGTGTTCCGAACTGGAGAGACTACGCACTTCAATTCAAAGGGGGAGATTGTTGGGGTGTGTTTTATTTGTTGAATTGAAGTAGAGGGGTGCAAATTGTATTATTCTAATTTTTTTATCTGTAATGGGCTTTTTTGTGTTAAATGGGCTCTGGGCCTGTTAGGCTTTAGCCCTGGGTATATAATGTTTTGTTTAACCTAGTTTCTAGGTTAATGGTCATTTAGAGGTTTACTCTTATCAGATAAAATTCTCTCTGTAAACCTTTTGAGCTTTATCAGTTAATACAATCATATGACCAGATTTGATGACATATATTGATAGTTATTCTTTGATTTGTTGATTATACTTGCAAACTGGGATTCACACTCTACAATATTTTTCTAAATAAAACGCAATCTCTAAAATTAACGCAAACTCTAAAATTAACGCAATGAAATAAAATAGTTTCCAAGAAAACGTAATACTCTAACATATTATCGACATAAACGCAACACTCTAAAATTAACACATAATCACTAAAATATAAAATTAAAACGGGGTTAAGAGAAAGTTACCGTACAAAGTGACCGAGACATATCCGACTTCTAAAAACGCTAACGAACCGAGTCGAGATCCGAGCGTGTGGAATACACGATATATTTGAGAGAGTGAAAGAGATATATTTGAGAGTGATGGTGGTGGGGTTTCAAAATAGGCGACCTCAATTTATAAGGGATGGAGCACACATTTAACCTACTTCAAATAGAAATCCACCGTTGATCTACCAAAACTTGGACATGGGTTATATACGCGGCCCCCAACCCCGCGTTACACCATTAAAGCGCGGGGTAACCCCGTGTTTTTTCACCATACGCGGACCAAAATCAAAGGACCCCGTGTTCTCCCCGCGTTTTATTTGAATACACGGTCCATTCTCTTAACCCCGTGTTTTCCCATTTACACGGCCCAAAAACACGGGGTTGTTGGATATTTTGGCAAAAACTTCAAGATTTTGGGCATTTTAGGTACTGATTTTTGATTTTTGGGTATTTTAATTAAATTCCCTATTTTATTTATTAAAATAAATACACTTTTTTCGTATCCAAAAATATTTTTATTAATATAATATATAAGATCGACATTATTAAGAGTAAATTACACGTTGGGTTCCCGTTTTGAATATCAAAATCAACATCAATATCAACAAAAATTCGTTTTGAATTTTTTTGGTTGGAAAATCTCTACTTGTTTTGAATCAATTATTTGACCACATGATTTTGGGATAATTTCATACCATCTCATTCTCTTGATTTCTTTAATAACTACTTACCAACTTCGATTTTCAATGCCTCCATTCTCAAAAGGTTTTTTATACCCCATGGGATGTAATCTGGAGGACGTTAAAAAATGTATTCACGCAATCCTTTCCTTACTTATTTCATTTTAGGAATATAGTGTTAAAATTAGCAATTATAGAGACCAGCCGTGTAATTCATTAATTATTATAAATATATATATAGGGGTGAGTTTAAATGAAAACTCATCTTTCATTATGCATATGTACATGAGGACAAATCTTAACTATTGATCAAAACTTAGAAAACTAATCAATGGTTAATACATAATAAGGTTAATTGAGAAGTGTTTAAGGACAAAATTGTAATTTTGAATCAATGTCAACCTTCTTTGACTTTTTGTTTTTATTTTTAATTAAAAAAAATTACCCCTTTAAACTTTAAAATAATTTATCTTAAAAATTACTAATATTTGAATCAAACAAATTAAATTAAAAAAAACGAGAATTTCGTACTCTTCGATATGACATCCATCTCGATATATTTTTTTTTCGTTTTAACCGTTTTTACGTAAAATTCTATATACGTGTTATATTAATTATGAATATACATGCACGTCTTCGGGTGTCCACATTCAATATGAATAACAAAGATGAACGTTCACTCACTATTCATGATAAATAATATCGTATGCATAATGAATAATACAATATTCAGTTGCATGAAAACGTTATAAATAACAAATTTGTTTGTAATAATGTTTTATTCATATTGGTTGATGGGACTAGGGTGAACCACATCCATTATCCATCTTAACCCATGGTCGGCCACTCAGATACTTGTCATTCAAGGTGTAATATAATTTGACTAAAAAAATAAGCTTGTTGAAATATTATATAGTATTAGTATTGATTAGTTGGTTGGTTCCTTGTCCTTGCATACATAGAAGGGGCCCAAGTTCGAATCTAGGTTATAGTTTTTTCTAAAATATATAAAAAACACCAAAATTGAAGATGAAAATTAAACAAAAACAATATGGACATTGATGAGACTTGAAATACGGGTTTTTTATAAAGTGAGCAACAGTTACCAATTCTGTCATTAGAGATTTAGGCCAAAGATTTAATTTTAAAAACTATATGATGTCATTCAACAAAACAATATGGTGCCAGTCTTTAAAAACACACAATCTTTTCCCTTTCGAACAAAACAATGAAGCGTTGACTCATGCCACATATGGGCCTATGTAGGTCTCCCCTTGTTCCCATTGCGTCGATATGCATGCCATTAATTTTGCAATCTAAGACAGTCTTAGGGGCTGTTTGTTTACCTCTTGATAGTTCCATTAAGAGGCAACCTCTGAATCGCTAACAGATGGATCTTGTTTGGCAAAAAAAAGTTTGTCTCTTAATGGTTCCAAAACCTTCTGAATGATTTTGTATCGTGGGTCTCCCTTAATCATTCAGCACCCTGATTTCATTCTAAACAATTACCAAACAACCATATTTCATTTTGCACTATATCATAAGAGCCTCTTAATTATTCTGACCAATTAATCATTCTGCACCAAACCATTAAGCAATTGCCAAACAGACCCTTACACTTACAAAACTACACAAAAGGATGTTAGATATGATGCATGCTACAACCAAACACCAAAACACCACAACAATAACATTTGGTTTATAGGACCCTTAAAATATTTATACTTTCCAATAAATGTTTTATGGGACCAAAAAAAACCATCACATCTAAAAGTGTTACAATAGGTTTAGAAGATACTTTTGAATGTTTTAACAAGTTTTTAGCATGCTTTAATAATAATGTATGATATTAGTTATATTATATGACACTATTTGAAAAAGTGTCATATATAAAAAAGGGGTTTATAGGGCACTTCTCAAAAGTGTCATATAAAATTGCTAATATGATATTTTATTTTGAAAACATCATAAAAACCTTATTAAAAAGCCTAAAAATGTTCTATAAAACTATTGTAACACTTTTAGATATGACGTTTTATAGTTTCATTTTATAAAATATTCTATTAAAACTCTTAGGGGAAAAACCCTCTTAATGACTATTAACTCTGAATCGGTCAGACCTTTTTACATTCATACCGTTTTTTTTTCCAGTTTTCAGAACCTCTTAACTATTAAATACATATGAAATAAAAAGTGGTGACCTAACTTCTTCAAACCTCTTATCGCCACCTCATTTTCATTTGCTCTCCTTCTTCTCAAGACGTCTCCAGATGATACAAAAACAAACAGTCATATTGATTTAGATTTCAGACTTCAGCACCACCACTTATTAATCAGAAGTGAAATAAAACTTTATACCTCTTAAAAAACAAACGTCACCTTAGACATTTTAGACATCTTATAGATCTAATTTTGTAATAATGTATAGTTGTGGTTTAACATAGCTATTTAAATATTAATTTCAGTAAATAAATTTAGATCGTTATAGTTAATGCATGTTACCAAGCCGTACGTAATCTAACCATGTATTAAAGCAATGGTTATATATCCTTTTATAATACGTTTGGTAACCGAGGACAATGTGTATGGTTAACCTACCTTCAAAGTCGTGGCTTTTACTCAGGGATATTACCTTACAACCATGGTCATTCCCTTAATTCATAATTCTTATTATTTTTTTTGGGAATGGTGTGTCATAGGTTATGCTTAGATTAATCCCTTGACAAATTATGACTGTAAAATATCAGCTCTGATTAAATCTCAGTGGCTACAATTGTTATATACGCCCGAATTATGTTCATATTTTTTATTTTAAATTTTTTTAATTTTCAAATACTTTTTAAAACATCTTTTGAAAATGGAATCAAGGTTCAACATATATAATGGTTGAGGAACTGTGTCTAACTGATGTGGATGCCAATAAGCTTCCGTCTAATCAAGACTAAATGAAGACAATGCCCAAAGTGTTGAGTCCCTTATATATAGGTGGTAGACCACAACTTTGATAACATGTAAAATATATATGTGATCTCTTCAAATTACTCTCTAAAAGAGCCATTAGAGACAAAAACATATCTAGAGGTTAAAGGCACGGTGTCAATTGATCGAGGCTAGACGGACACAATGTCCTAAAGTCACTACAACAAAATTGGGTTTATATGACGACAACAATGTCGAAGTGTCCTCATATATCGTTTTATAGGTCTTGAGTTAATAGGACCAAACAATAGAAACATCTTATCTAAAGATGTTGTAATAAGTTTACAGGACACTTTTGGGCGTCTTCGCAAGTTTTTTAAAACATTCTTACAATTAAGCGTCGTATTAACTATTTTATATATATGACATTTTTTATAAATGTCCTATAAACATATCTTTTTAGTGGACATTTATTTTTATAAGACATATTTTCAAACAACGTCCTATGAAATAACTAATACAAAGCTTTAATTTAAAAATGTCCTAAAAAGCTTGTTGAGATGCTAAGAAGCGTCTTATAAACTTATTACAGCATTTCCTAGATAGGACGCTTTATCTTTTGGTCCTATAATTAATTTCTATAAATCAGTCTACTGGGACACTTATACTGTGAATCACAGTTTGCAAGTGTATTGAATAAAATAATGAAGAACAATCAATATGAATCACAAGTTATGGTCATATGTATTGATTAACTGATATAGCTCAAAGGTTTACATAGAGAACTTTAACTGATACGTGTAAACCTCTAAATGACCATTAACCTACAAATTAGGTTAAACAAAACATTATATACCAAGGGCTTAAACCTAACAGGCCCAAAGCCCATTTAACATAGAAAAGCCGATTAACAAAATAAAGAATTAAAACATTACATTTTGCACCCATCTACTTCAATTCAACAAATAAAACACACCCTAACAATCTCCCCCTATGAAGTGAAATTCGTAGTCTCTCCAGTTAGGAACATGTGCCTTTCGAAGCCCAAAGTGCATCTCGAAAGTTATGATCATATTTCTGAACTCTAACCTTTCAAGAATCAGCTTCAAGGCTTTAGACACGAGTTGTCTGTAATCTGGGTCCAACGGATTTCGATCTTTGTCGTCTAGAGAAATCATGGCACAAAGTTTGTCTCTAAGGATGTACAAAGTACCATCACAGACGCTGGAAATCTGGTTGAATCTGATGAAGCGCATTTTACCTTTACTGTTTGGATATGTCCTGCCAAGTTCCAAAATTTCCATCACTGTGTAGGCAGAAGCACCCTTATTGTTTATTGGTAGTCTCAGATCAGGTTTAAGCAGGTTGATCTTGGCTTGATGACTTTCAATACCAATATCCAAGTCTTCAAGACACGCTAACTTCATTGTGGTCATGATGAATCACTTAACTGCTTTCAGAGCATCTTGAACTTCTCCTGGACGTATGGTTTTTGTCTTCATGTCACGTAATAAATACAGAAGATCTGGTAGCTCTAGATTCTCAAAGTCAAATTCTGAGAATTTCCATTGCTTACCATCAGTTCTAGTGACAACGAAGGTCGGGTACCATATTTTTTCGGAACAGTCTTGCCAATCTCATCGACAGATTTGATTCTGAGCTTTGTTCTGATTCCTTTGCTTGATCTATTGTGGTTCTCTCTTAGAGAGCAATGTGCGTATTGTTTCCATTTGTTGAATGACCCAATATCATAGATGAATGCTTTATCATATGTTCTAATCCAATGAGCAAAGATCATTTTCTGAGACTCTTCAAGAAATGAAACATTGATCCTTACTCTTTCCCATTTCAGCGATGGATCATGTCGAACATTTACGGCTTCACGAACTGGAGTTTCTGACGTATGTTCATCGGGGAGATCTGGTGGTACTGAAGGAATTGATCATAGAGAGATGACGCCAGAAAGTGCCTCAGTAGACTAAAACTCTAGTCGCATCTGTTGAAATAAACAATCATAGTCTCCTTGTAGCATACATTCTTCATCACTGAATGTGCACAATTCATTGACTCCTTCTTGGAACACGACTAAAGTTCTTTCGGATACTGGTTCATCTGACTCATCAATATCTGCAAATTGATCGGTTATAGCATAATTTCCGACCTCATCGGTTGTACCTGCTTCACAATCGATTAATTCTGTGACAGAGCAGTCTGTCTGAAGGTGACTCGACTGTGAAATAACCTCTATCTGTGCATCATCGATTTCTATATCATGTACCGATTCAGCGTCCTGAGCCCCTTCTGATTGTCTTTCCTGTACAGTTTCTAGCTCAATATCTGTCTGAGAGGTCTTTGTTCTTGTTGATGTGTCATTGAGGCACTGACGTTTCTCCCCCTCATGACGATCGGGATCATCACGGTCGTCATGTGAACGTTTGGAAGAACCGGCTTGAGTGCGACAAGTATCCTCGAGTAACTTAACCCTGTTGGAGAGGGAAGATATCGAAGACCAAAAAACGGCAAAAATGGAATCCATCTTTGCGGTGAGATCTCAGAAACCTTCTATGACTTCATCTTTGAAAGTACGGGACTCTGACTGTTGATGAAGAATGGCCATAAGACTTGCATCTTCAGGGGTACCGTGTGATAGAAGATCAACTAGAAGCATCAATTTGAGCTCAGAGGTTGACGATCGTTGCTGAACTAGTGGCGGTGGTGGCGGTGAAGGTGCTTAAAGAGGAGCTTCAGCTGATGCGGATTTGCCTTTTAGCATTCAGAGAACCGTTTGTTGGAACTCTTCAGCTGATCGGCGCTGCTGTTCAAGTTGGCGTGAAACAGAACCATCGACAGCCTGTAAAGCCTGCTGTAATAGTTCCTGTGTAATGAAAGTGGGTAATGTAACACATGGGTCATCTAGACTTCCAGTTGTGGTAACGACTATTGAAGTCGTACCGCCTACGTTCACAGTTGGCGAGATGATAGCCGTGGTAGGACTTCCGTCCAATCTTTGTGGAACACCGCTTGTGGCTGTCACTATAGCCGTTCCGGTTGGGCCACATAGACTCACAACGATAGACTCAGTATGTCCTAGAGTGTATAGGCTCTAGACTCAATGCGTGCAGAATATAAGTCGATGGTTGGTGCTGGGCCTATCAGTTTCAATACCTTGACTCTCCAAGTGAGAGCCCGGTAGCGTATGTGCTATGTCCCCGTGAGTATCTGAAACAACCATCTGTTGAGAGATGGTTGAGTGGCCGGGTGGGGTTTGTGCTTGCACCGCTGGGTCAACGACGTCTTCTTCAATGCCTCGTCCCAACACATGGGAGTTGACAGTAGATGTGGCTACCCATCTAGATTTGGCTGTGATTCTCGAACGCTCCTGATTTCTCTTATTGCGCCTTTCCTTCACACATTCACTCTCATTTTCATTTTCATTTTCGACTAAAACTCCATTTGTTCTCCTTATGTCTCTAGAGTTGGCTTGGGAAAGGGAAGGTGTAGGGGTAAAATGGTTTGATGATGTGGGAGAGGTAGGTTGAGGTGAGGTGGGTGTAGGAGATATGGGTGTAGGTGAGGTTGGTGTAGGAGATATGGGTGTAGGTGAGGTGGGTGTTGGAGATATGGGTGTAGGTGAGGCTGGTTGGGATTAAGGAGAGGAATGGGATGGTGAGTTAGGTTCGGGGGAGGGTTGAGTGGAAGAGATAGGAGATGGGCAACGACTGATAGGTGTGAAACGAAATTGGTTGCAGTCGTTGTCCGATTGGGTGGAGGATGAGGAAGATCCTGATGGGTTATGACCCTGTGATGCGTTACTCTCAGTACCGGCTATGGTTGGGTCGTTGGTGGTCGGTACATCATGGAGTGTAAATGAAGTATCAGGCTCGGTTGGTCTTACCCTACTAGTAGTAGCTTGGTCGTCCACGAAACCTCCCACGCCAGAACCCCTCACGATTTTTTCTCTCGTCGCACCCTGTCCGAAAGTCCCTACGTTCCGGACTTTTGGAAGTCTCACTCGGGGACCTTGATGCGCTCGGCTACCCTGATGCGCTCGGCTTGTGCTCCCTGGGTAGGTCCTGCCGGTGTTGGCCGAACCACAGGAACTTGTTGATAATTAGGTACCGTGGGACGAGCATATGCTAGAAAGGCATTGGGTATACGCATCGGATCAATATCGGCATCCTCTTTTTGCTCGTTGACAATTAGGCACATCTTGTGAGGAGTACATACCTGATGAGGCTTTCATCGTGGAATGTGGGGGTTGTTGGTCATCAATATTTCGATGGCAAGTTGAAGAAATCTCATTTAAGGAAGCGGTGGAGCCGCGACACATGCGGCGTGGGAGGCGCGGGCGGCACGGTGGAGCCGAGGCACGGGCGACGCAAGGGGCTGAGGCCCGGGTGGTATGAAAGGCGAAACCCGGGTGGATTAAGGTCGAAGCCCGGTTGTGATTGAGATGAAACCAGGGTGACATTTAGCCGAACCTCGGGTGAGAGTATAGGCCGAACCCCCGTTGGCTATTAAGCCGAAACCCGGGTGGCTTTAAAGCCGAGACCCGGGTGGCACGAAGCCGAGACCCGGGTGTGGTCTGGTTTAGCCTTATCAAGTATTGAACCATAGCCCAACTTATAACCCAAACCAATTCTAATCGAGTGAACCAATTAGCAAATCGAACCAAACAGGGAAAACAAACAATAAACTAAATCAACAACGAGATAAATCATGAACCAATGACAAATCGAATCAAATTAGCCAATCGAAACGTCAATCCAAAACATAGCTAAGCCAACAATGATATGAACTTCATGAACTAATTCAAGTCAAAGCAAATCGATTTATCCACCTTGAATTAAGTTAGTCGCCCTAATCCAAACCCAAAACAAACTGTTTACCGATTCATCTAAAAGTTAACCCTTAACATGCAATTAACCCTATACAGATTTGATTAGGTCAAGGCCCGGGTTTAAGTCGGGGGTCGATTGGAATAGGGTTTTATTGGGTCGATCTCATCTAACGATCGACGTTAAACATTAAACGATATGAACCAAAACCAAAAATATCAAATTATCAAATAAACCAATCGAGTGGAAAAACAACCACATGGTTTTTGAAAATATCGAGTTAAACCAAAATTGATGCCAACTAAAGTTGATCCAGATATCGAGCAAAAAAAGGTAAAACAACGAAAAACGTTGGTGATAGGGTCGCCGCCGACCATAGCAGCGGCGCCCAACATGGTAGGAGCGGCGGCGATTTGCACGCCCTAAACCCCAAATCGATCGGGGTTTGGGTCTGTGGTCGAACACTGAAGAGAGAGAGAGAGAGAAGGATAGAGACTTACCTGATGATCGGTTGGAGCACGAGAGAGAGAGAGCAATTTGGAGCGATGGTCGATCGAGGTTTTGAGATCGAGAGATAGAGATTGAGAGGCGAAGGAGATAAGAGGGGTTCGAGAGAAAGAGAGAGGAGATGGGTTTGAGAGTGAGAATGAGGAGCAGGGGTCGCTTAAGTGACACCCTGGGTTAGGATTTTGTTCAAAGAACCGCTTAGGCGGTGAGGATGGGTGTGCCGGGTTCCCAATTCACCGGGTTCCTGATTTACCAGATCCTATTAGAACCCAACAAAAAAAATGAATTTAAGACCATTTTTTTTGGATATGATGAAAGAAATAGACTAAAATTAATTTGAAAATAAGAAGAAAGAAAGAAAAAAATAAAGGAAAACTTATGGAAAAGAACTCCCCCTCAAAGATTCTTTCCCCCCCCTCAAGCGAAAAAATCTTTTCGTGTTTCTTACTCCCCCTCGACTGTAGCGATTAACCAGATCGACCATAAGAAAAAATACTTACTCCCCCATGAAATGAGAACCGCATAGAAGAACTTACCTGTTGTCCAACTTTGTAACTCCCCTTACACTGATAAGCAAACTTGAAAGAACACACACATATAATAAAATAGAACGAAACACACAGATAAAACAGAAACCCGTAGACTGAGAATGAAAACGAAATCTAAACTAAGAATACAGAAGTTTAAACTGTTTTGTACATGATACAAGTATGATATAATGAATAGGGAGTGATGCCTTGACCATCCGGAGGGTGATTCGGGATGGAGAAGGATAAAGTCCGTGTTTATTATATGGAACTTGTATCAGACGTACAAAAACACCTTAAACTTTCAGATTTAGCATTCCAAGCTTGGATACAAGAAAATTGAAGCGTTTTTCGTCCAAGGGTTTAGTGAAAAGGTCTGCTAACTAAAGATCTGTATTCACAAAGTAGAGTTCGATCGTACCTCGTTCGACGTGATCTTTAATAAAATGGTATCGAACATCTATGTGCTTCGGCTTGGTGTGCTGGACAGGATTACTTGTGATGGCGATGGCTCTTCGAGTCACATTAAATAGGTATCTAGGAGTAGTGAAACCCGTAATCTTTCAGCTACGTGCACATCCATATCACTTGCGAGCAGCAGCTTGCGGCAGCAACGTACTCCGCTTCAGCTGTAGAGGTGGACACGCAATTCTGCTTATTTGACGCCCAACTTACGAGTTTGTCTCCAAGGAACTGTACGTGACCCGTAGTACTCTTTCTGTCCAACATACAACCTGCGTGATCTGCATCAGAATATGCAACAAGCTCGTACCCGGTATCCTTGGGATACCAAAGGTCAAGATCAACAATACCTTTTAAGTAACGAAATATTCTCTTAACAGCTATGAGGTGAGACTCTTTAGGCTTAGACTGATATCGCGCACACAGACATGTTGAGAACATAATATCTGGTCTACTCGCCGTTAAGTACATTAATGACCCTATCATGCTTCTATAGGTCGTAGCATCTACTTCCTTTCCGTCAGAAACGGAGTGTAGCTTAGACCCTGGTGCCATAGGAGTTTTCATAGGAGAACTGTTTTCCAACTTGTATTTCTTTAAAATATCAAAATTATACTTTGACTGGTTGATGAAAATACCAGTTGAGAGTTGTTTTACCTAAAGTCCAAGAAAAAAGTTCATTTCTCCCATGACACTTATTTGGAATTTTGACATCATTAAGGCAGATAAATTCTTACAATATTATGGGTTCGTATAGCCAAATATAATATCATCTATACAAATCTGTATGAGTATGATATCAACCTTTTCTTTCTTAATAAAAAGAGTGGTATCGATCGTACCTTTCGAGAAGTCCGACTTGACTAGGAATTGAGATAGGACATCATAACAGGCTCGTAGGGCTTGCTTGAGACCGTATAGTGCTTTGCCCAGTCAGTAGACATGAGTCGGTTTGTCTGGATTCACAAAGCCTTTCGGTTGAGAGACGTACACCTCTTCTTTCAGGATGACATTCAAGAAAGTCGTCTTCACGTCCATTTGAAAGACCGTGAAGTTCTTGTGCGCTGCATATGCAAGGAACATTCTTATAGCTTTTATTCTTGCTATTGTGCAAACATCTCATCATAGTCAATGCCCTCTTGTTGATGATAGCCTTTAGCTACAAGTCGCGCTTTGTTTCGAACCACAATTCAGTCTTCATCTCTTTTGTTCTTGAAGATCCATTTCATTCCAATGATGGTCTTGATGTGAGGCCGAGGTACAAGACACCACACTTTATGGCTTTCAAACTGGTTCAACTCTTCTTGCATCGCAATAATCCAATCGGGGTCCTGAAGGGCTTCAGAATTTGTCGATGGTGCTATCTTGCTAAAAAATATCGAGAACAAGCAGTCATTGGCGGACATGGACCGTGTTTGAATGGGGGCATTCGGATTTCCAATGATCAGATGTAGTGGGTGGTCGTTTATCCAATAGTAAGTGTGCGGAAGTGGTTGGGTGTTCTGATCAGGCGCAGAGTCAACATGATTTCCCGACGGTATGTCTTGAATTGATTCAAGAGATGGTTGTAAACCAGATGTAATAGACGCTACGTTTACTGAGGAAGGGTCTTGAGATGGAGTCAAAGGTGGTTGTTCTGGGGCGACAACTGAAGATGAGGTTCCACTTGGATCTTCAGAGGACCTTGTCACGGTAGATTCTTCAGTAGAGGTAGACATCCCTGCATTACCAGAATCAACTTGAGGAGTGCATGAGCTTGGTTCTTAAGTAGAAGCTTCAGGGATAGGTGGATCATCTCGTCTGGTAGTGTCTGGAGGAGTGGATGATCTCGGGAGAGAGACATCGGTCTCAGCTCCAACTCTATTATCCCTGTTTGAGACAGAAGAGACAAGCTTATTAGAACCAAAATATTCATCATAAAAACATTGTAATAATAGATCCAAATAATTTGAGGGTGATTGCAATGTAGACGCGTGATCTGGTGGGGGTTGTTGCTAATCTGCAGTTAAAACACCGGTTAGTGCAGGTTCTGAACTGATGTGTTCAGATGCCAAATCTTCTAACTCATTGTAGGTGACGTTGACACTTTCTGTAACAGTTCTGGTTCTTTTAATGTAAACTCTGTAGGCAACAAACTCAGAGGAATAACCAATGAAAACACATTCGTCAGCCTCGGGGTTGAACTTTCCGAGATCCTCTCTGTCATTTAGGACAAAATATCTGCATCCAAAAGCAATAAAAAATTTTATGTTAGGAATGCGGTTGTTAATGATGTCATAAGGAGTCTTTCCAAAACATTTGTTGACAAGCGAACGGTTTTGGGTGAAGCAGGCAGTTGCAACGACTTCGGCCCAAAGAAAAAGTGGAAGATTCGATTGTGTCAGCATTGTATGAGCAGCTTCTATGAGTGTCCGGTTTTATCTTTCAACGACTCCGTTCTGCTGGGGAGTATGAGCTGCCGAGTAGGTGTGAGTGATTCCGATAGACTCGAGATATGTACTCGACATCCTATTCTTGAACTCCGTTCCATTGTCGATTCTGATGGATTATGTCGTCAACTATAGATGGACTTACACACTCTTCAGAAAGTTGATGATGAGCTCAGGAGTTTCATCTTTGGTTCGGAGGAACTTGACCCATGTGTAACGCGAGTAGTCGTCTACCATGACAAAAGCATATTTTTTTCCATTTATACTTTGGATGCGCATGGGGCGACATAGATCCATATGAATTAGCTCAAGAGATCTTGAGGTGCTCGGTTCTACCTTCAGTTTGTGTGAAGCTTTCTTCATCTTACCTATTTCGCAGCCCGCATAGAGATGCTCCTTTTCGAATTTGAGTTCCGGCAATCCTTTAACTAACCCTCCGATTACTAACTTGTTGATGTTCTCGAAATTGATATGGGAAGGTCGTCGATGCCAGAGCAAGTTTTGTTGCAAGGAGGCTTTGGACAAGAGGTAGACAAACTTGGCAGTCTTGACGGATGCCAAGTCAATTGTATATTGATTGGATTGTCTTGTCCCAACTAAGAGCTCCGTACCATCGTCTGTGTGAATACTGCATCGTCTGGCTTTGAAGTTGACTTACAGGTTCTTATCACAAAATTGACCAATGCTGAACAGATTGTGTCCCAGTCTTTCGACATACTAGACCTTCTAGATGTTGATGTTGCCTTGTACAATGTCCCCATAATCCATAATCGGTGAAAAATGATCGTTGCCAAAACGAACGGTGCCGCAATACTTGTCGGTGAAATTCGACAACAATTCCTTTCTTCCAGTCATGTGTTTGGAGAAACCAGAATCTAAATACCACACATGACTGGCCTGCAAAACCGATTAACGATGTTTAGGTACCCATTCATAAATGGATCCTTTTGGGTTAGGAAAGGCACCAAATTTAGGCACCCACTTATAAACAGGGCCTATGTGACGTTTAGGTGCACCATAATAGGAATTATGAGAAAAATAATTATACTTGCCGAAACAATCAAATGCAATATATTTATCAACAAAATCATTCGATCCACACCAATAGCAACATATATCATCATGGGCAATATTAATAAAGTGCTCAATTGAATTAACTTTGCAAGGAAACGGAAAATGATGTCCAAAAGTAGCATCCTTATTAAAAACACCAAGAGAAATATTGTTTTTCCTATCACCAGAAGATGAATTAAATGACTTATTGTTCTTGTCCTTTAATGAATGCTTTCGAACCCAAACTTGCTTAACTCCCTTTTGTTTGAAATGATTATCTGAAAAACCAGTATACCGAGAGTCAGAATGATGAAATTGAGATTTACTTGAGTTTTGAGATTTTCCATATTTTCTTCGTTTCTATGAAAGCTTTTTAGATTTCGTTTTAGATTTAGAGGCATCCACAGAGACGTGTTTAGAGGTGAAATTAGAGCTTTGCCCATTTCCATGAGATCTGGCAAAATCTTATTCTTCCCTTTATCAAGAAACTCAGTATGACTTGGAAGTTTGGGATCAAAATCAAACTTATTCACATCATCATTCAAACATTCCTTGGAATTCATTAGGGAAGAAAAGAACTCTTCATCCGACTGTATGTCCTCTCCTAGATTTGGTGAGAAATAGGAATTTGGGGGCATGTCAAAACTACTATCAGTTACCCCTATGAAAGCTTTGCACGAGGATGCTTCTGATTTCACTGACTGAACTTCAGAATAACTTTCTTCAAGAACAGAAGTATCCTTACACTTAGCTGGGGTTTGGAATTGAAGTGCCTCAATTTTAGAAAAAAACAACCTCCTTTCCTTATCAAAAGAACTCATAGCTACTTCCAGATCCATTTAAAGATTAGTTTTGTCTTGTAGTTCTTGCAAAATTTCAGTTGCTAAACTAGACAACTGTTTTGACAACTTGTTAATTTCAGAATTGAACAACTCTCTTTCATTTTCAAAATCCTTTTCAAGTTGAACCAATTTCTCTTCTAAAACCAATGGTGGTACATAAATCTTTGGTTCAACAGGTTTTGAATGCATCTCCTCATTTGAGTAGCTATAAAAATAGTCGTTAGAGAGTGTTAGTTCTCTCGTACGATAACTTGCGTTGAGTTCATCATAAACGAAAGGAAGTTGCATGTTGTCAGTCCTTTTCCGATTTGAGATTTTTTTGTGCCTCAACCTCCTCAGGAGAGTCCATAAACTGTCTTTGATATTTTGGACCAATATCGAGATATTGAAATTTGTATAGAGTAGGCGTTTCTAACAAAGCCTTGGAAAGGTAACATGGATTTTCATATCCCAAGCTAGCCTTATCTTTGTAATACATGAATTCTTTAGGTTTGTTTAAGTGAATGGTGTGATCAGTCTGACCATGTTTGTCCAGTTTAAGTTCAAGATCTTTTAGAGTATCAAGTAAATCATTCTTTTGAACTAAAGTAAACTCATATTTATGCATGTAATCTACAGTTTCACTTTCAGACTTTTTAAGCTTAACTAACATATCAGATACCCGTTCATTTAAATCTTTGTTGGTTTCATCAAGTTTTGCCTTTTCCTTTTGCAAGCTCTTTGCCCAACTAAGATTATCAGCACATTCACCGTTTACTTGATTAAGAACTTTATCATTATTTAGTAAACGTGCTTCTAGTTTGGCAACAAGAGCTTGTTAAGTTTTTAATCGACCAGTTAGATCTTGTAGCTTGAACATCATTATATGCATCTGATCTAGTAAGGGAGTATAAGTAGAGGAACTTACCTCAGAGCCATCAACAGAAGATTGTGAGGTGCGATCATCATTGTCGGAGTTGTATGCCTTAGATTTCTTAGAAATGAAACAATGGTGGGAATTTGCATCTTCTTCCTCTTCATCATCGGTGAGATTCAACCAGTAAGCATCTTCTACTAGCAGTGCTTTCCTGGCCTCCTTTTACTTGTCTAGGAGTAACTTGTTCTCGTAGTACTCAACATTCTTGACAACTGGTTTCCAGCATTCACGAGCAAAATGACTTGTCTTACCGCAGTTGTAGCACTTGGGTGGCTTGTTAGTTCCCTTAATCTCCAGTTTGGCCTCAGTTGGCCTTTTTGCATCAAAGCGCCGCTTTCCTTCATATTTCTCCTTGTACTCATGATGTTTACCTCTTGTGGCGTATAGCTGATTATTGGGAGTGGAGCGCTTGAAGAACTTTTTCTGTACGACCTTGGTTAGAAACAACATCGCTTCTTTGATGTCTTGTAGCTCGGGATCAACATCAGTGTCATCATCTTCTCCCTCTGATTCACTTGGATCCCGTTCTTTCCTTGACATGCGAGACGAGCCTATTTCCCGTTTATCAGAAACTAGAGCAAGAGTATCAGTTTGTTTCTCCACTTTTCGGT
Organism: Arctium minus; assembly: GCA_954870635.1. NCBI lineage: Eukaryota > Viridiplantae > Streptophyta > Magnoliopsida > Asterales > Asteraceae > Arctium > Arctium minus. The sequence goes on along the minus strand of OX941080.1, from coordinate 75,179,776 downwards.
TCGCCTCAATAATTTCCAAAACCTCTTCTTCGTTTTGCTTAAGAATCTCGTACACCTCATGCAGTTCGATTTCAGACAAAGACTTGTTTTTCCTTATCTGAGAGGTGAAACGCTTCCATTCTGGTCTCAAGTTGTTGAGAAACTTGACGTTGTTCTCAATAACTGTTTTGTGGATGTGGTTCTTGTTGAGTTCGTTTAGCAGGAGACATAACCGATCATAAGTTTCTTCGAGTGATTCTCCTTCGCTAGCTTTAAAATCTTCATAGTTGTTGATGCAGATGGTAACTTTTAGTTGGTTTCCAACCTTGGTTCCCATCATCATCTTCTCTATTTGTGTCCACATTCTGTTGGCAATCTCTTTATAGCTGTTGATGGTGGTATAAATGTCGTTCGGAAGACTTTGAAGCAGGTAGGATTTTCCCAATTTATCACCATGAACCCGTCTCTTCTCTTCATCTGAATATTTTTCCTTTTCTTTCACTTTCACTCCTGCTGGTATAGATGGATCCACATTTGGTAGAGCAGGCGTGTCGGAATAAAATATGCCTGGTCCTTCGCTAAGGGAAGCAAGAATTTCCTCTCCAAAATCATGCCTTGAGATGAAATCCAAAAATCTGTCCCGCCACTGAGGGTATTCACCTCTGAAGAGGACGGGTGGTCTGGTTTCCGTACCCCATAGCCAAAGCTTCGCGGGTAGACATCGTTCTAACACTTGCAATTGATCATGAGACGATCGCGATTTGATTCGAGAAAGGTGTAGAGGAACAAATAACACTCTAAAATGAATCTTTAGAATGAGGAATGATAAACTCAAAAAATGTTAATGAATAAAAAAAGAATTTAAAAATTAAGAGCAAACCACAGAAAACAGTCTGAGAGTGGGAGCCAGGTTAGAGATTGGAATCGGGTTTGGGGAAGGGAACGGGGTTTGGATAAATATGAGCGGGTGAGGGTGTGGGTTTAAAGGAGAGGGTGTGGGTTTAAGGTTTTTGGCAGGTGAGGGTTTGGTGTATGCGGGTTTGGGTATGAGAGGTTGAGAAGACATGGGTTTGAGGGTAAGCGGGTATAGGGATAAGCGAATTTGAGGTAAGCGGGTAAAGGTTTGGAATAGGGCAAGTTTCGTGGGAGTTGGGTGTGGAGAGAACCGGGTTTGGGGATCGGGGTTTCAAATGAGCAACCGGGTTGGGTGAGGAAGCGGGTGAGGTGATCGACCGAGTGAAAGATCGAGTAGAGGGACACAGGGCTCGGTGTGGTAAGCGGGTTTCAATAGGGCTGGGTCTCAACTCAAGTCGCGGGCTTGGTGTAGTAGGGTTTATGCGCCGCACCGCAGATCCGACTAACCAAAAGTTAATCTTTGCAAATGGTTTTAATCGATTTTTTTTTCAGCGAACCATAAAAAAAACACCTAAACCCAGATTATTAACACCCGATTCAATCGATTATGAAGCAAAATCACGGATTTTTAAGAGAAAAATCAAGAACCCAGACTTGAGATTTCAGATCTAAAAAAAAAAACAAAATTCTACTTCAAATCTATGATTTAGATCAAAATACTTTGAAAAAACCTTAATCTAATGCAACTAAAGATGATGGGATTAATTAAACTCAAAGATTTAGCGAAAATATGTAAACCTAGAAACCCAAAGCAGATGTCGATCGACAGAACAGTAGAGAAAAAATATTACCGTTTTCGAATCAAATCTTCGTCTCTCGACTCTGATACCAATTGTGAATCCCAGTTTGCAAGTGTATTTAATAAAGCAATGAAGAACAATCAATATGAATCTCAAGTTATGGTCATATGTATTGATTAATTGATAAAGCTCAAAGGTTTACAGAGAGAATTTTAACTGACACGAGTAAACCTTTAAATAACCATTAATCTAGAAATTAGGTTAAACAAAACATTATACACCAAGGGCTTAAATCTAACAGGACCAAAGCCCATTTAACACAGAAAAGCCCATTAACAAAATAAAGAATTAAAACATTACATTTTACACCCTTCTACTTCAATTCAACAAATAAAACACACCCTAACATATATACTTTTTGCATCCTAAAAAAGCAATTTCGTTATAATGAGCGTCCCGTACATGTCCTAAAGGTGGTAGACTTCTCTTCTTAACCATGTAAAAAAATTATACGAAATATTTGAAGATCATCCTCTAAAATATTCCTCTAAAAAGAATTAAAGTTTCAACATGTATAGAGGTTCAATGTGCAAAATGGATTTGGGACTACAACATTCATTTTTTGACGCCCAATATACTTTACATGCAAATCAAGTCTAACTGGATGTTTATTCCTCCAATTCAACTCTCCCACTGAAATTTAACGATGTTTATTCCTCCAATTCAATAATTTCCATAATCGAACACAAATCCATCGATTTTCATGAATGTGATTGTTCATTACCTTGCGTTCTTCAAGTGTTCATGAACTGAATATATCAATATGGACTTAGGGTTTCCAATTCATTCATGGTTCTGGACTGATATTGACAAATATGTAATGGAAATCTTTAATCGAACGTCTCTGCGAACTTTATTGCACAAATCTGGACTTAAATTTGAACTTTGAAATTTTCGACCCTTGAACTGATGAACTTGCGATAAGTTCATCATGTTATGAGTCCTGCGTCAAGTTCATAAAATCATGTTCATGCGACAAGTTTAATTTTTAGACTGAAATTTTTCTAAGGGGTCGTTTACCAAACGCTTACCCGGGTAAGCGCTTACCAAGTTATATTACCTTAACCGATGAATATGGCAATGACCAATAATCTTACCCGGTAAGAGCGAAAGCAATAGTTGAGAGTCTTACCCGGTAAGTGAGGGCGACGACTCTTACCCGGTTAGTGCTTACGGGCTAAAATTTTCCTACGATACTCGCTTTAATGGACTAAAATCTTACCCAATAAGGTATGTGATATCGTTGAATTTCTCGGTAAGTTCTTACCAAGTAAGTGTTTGGGTAAACGTCCCCTAAGTCTACTTGTCGCAAGTAGAGTTCTGCGACAAGTTAGCCTTTCATTCAGCTTGCGACAAGTCACTTATCGCATCAAGTGACTTGCGACAAGTAGAGTTGTCGGGTCCTGTTGGTTGCGACAAGATAGACTTTGAAGTCTATCTTCTTCATCTTGCGACAAGCATACTTAGGATTTTTCATAAAACATGCCCCAACCTACCATTGATGTACCACTACCATCATCCTGAACAAGGAATCCATCAAACAATGCTGAAAATCCAAACTATGCCTTGATCCACCCAAATGAGTACCTACTAATGAAACCCAACAACCATCACATTGATTTTGATCAAATCATTATTGATCCATTGGTGATAGAGATACTGAAGGGCCATCCTCTTGCATATGCACTATCAGAGACTGTCCAGGTTCCTCTTATCTATTTGCAACAAGCTTGGAAGACCATCAAGTTTGTATATGAGAACAACAGACCTACATTTGAGATACAAATTGATGACTTCATCACCATCCTGGACTATGACAGACTGAGACTGGCCCTTCATTTACCTGAGGGAAATTCAAGACCAGGCAGAAACAACTTTGATGTCTATCCATCTAACACATAAGTCTTTGAGGGCATACGGGCACTTGGATACATTGGTGAGCTGACAAAGATTAGTCAATTTCAAAAGACCAACTTGCCACCAGTATGGTATGCTTTGTTCTCCGTCATCAACCGGTGCCTTACCTCCAAACATACCAGGATAGAAAACCCCATCATTCATATACTAAAGTTATTCTATGTTGTGGTCTTCAATCTCCATGTAGACTATTCCTTCATTTTCTAGAACGAGTTGCAAGACAGAGTCCAGGCAAAAAGAAGCAGTAAAGCCAGCCATTTCATACCATACCAAAGATTCATGCAACTCAACGTCTTCATCATGCTAAGGTCCAACAAAAAAATTCCAAGGAGGATCAACTATCAATCTGGACCTGAGAACAGTATGAGGTATCTACAGAAGCAGAAAAAGACTTTCAACTACAACATGCCCATACCAGCAACTTTATTATCATATGCAAATCCGGACACAGAGAGTGTTAGGGACTATCTTGAGTCTATGGAACAACCAGAGTCGGTTGTTCCTACCCAGGACTCCAACCCTAGAGGAGAGGTGTCTACGAGGGTTTAGAGTATAGGGGTACCTAAACGGGGAGTACCGAGAGAAAATTCTGAGAGGGTTACAGGAGTGAGTCAGGATACCGAACCACATGCCATGGAATAATCTCATGCTGATTCCCCAAATGATTCCATGACTCAAGCTGATGAGAACCTTATTCCACAACATATTGGCCAACAGCTTGATATTGCCAATAAAGGTTCGAATGCTGAAACCGAGTCGGATCCTGTTTGATGACATATCTATTGGATTCAAGATCATCCAAACTGAAGATCGCAATCTGAAGCTAAAGCCGGAAAGTCGACTCTCGATATTAAAGTTTAAATGTTTATTTGTAATAAATGTCAAAGTTATTAATGTTTATTGTTATTAGTTTAGTTAGTTAGTTTAGTTAGCTTTATAATATCTAAGTTAGATTAGATATTATTTGGTTTATATTGTTTAATATTGCAACTTGTTGTTGCAAGTGGTTTTAGGTTGAGTATCTAAGAAGCTTGAGATAATATCAGATCTCATCTCAACAACTCTCTCAAGAATCAGATATTATCAAGATCAAATACACACACTTAAAAGGTGTAAAAGAGAGAACACATCCAAGCTTAAATCTGATCAACCTTGTAATCGTTGTTTTTAATCAATACAGGTTGGTAATCGATATTGTGTTGTTAATCTATAAACTTGATATAAACATTGTTGGACCGACAATTGGTATCAGATCCTGATTTAAGATCAAAATCAAGTTTTAAGAAAAACGACTCTGTGTTCTTGTTTGAAAAATCGATTTCTAGATTTAAAGTGTTTTAGGTGTTAAAATCGATCAGGTTGTGATCGATATACATGCTAGATCAAGTTGTGAGTAATTAATTTCAGTATAGAGCTTTAATCGAGTTCCATTTTGATGATTTTGTGGTCTGAGTTCGAGTTTTCAAAAGTTACTATGCCATCAATTTATTTTCTAAAAAGTGATTTTTATCGAGATCAAGTGGTCACAATCTATTCTAGAAGTGTTTTTAGACATATTGGTAGAGTTTAGTACTGCTAATCGACGAAGAAACAAGTTTTTAGTTGATTTTTGAAGTACAAGACGAACTTGCGCAAACCAAGGGACGAACTCACGCAAAGCTCACTTTGCGTAACACATTTTGCGCAACCAACTCAATACGCAAAGTCCACTTTGCGCTACCAACGTAATACGCAAAGCCTACTTTGCGCAACCAACTGCATACGCAAAGCTTACTTTGCGCAACACTCGCATCACGCAAAGTCCACTTCTTGCGACCAACGGCATACGCGAACTTCAGTTTTCGCAACACACTTGAAACACAAACCTTGAATCAGTTCACGCAAACCAACAAGCTTACGCAAACTTCACTTCTTCGCAACCCTCTTGAAACGCAAAGCTCACTTTGCGCGATCAACGTGATACGTAAACCTCAGTTTGCGCAACCCACTTGTCACGCAAACCTCACTTTGCGCAATCAACCTCTCGCGCAAACCTTCTAAAAACGCAAAATTTTTCCAGACTTGGAATTTTCTTCAAAATGACATCTAGAGAAGCCCTTGCAATTGGAACTGACACCAAACCACCAGTTCTCTTTAAAGGAGAATACGAACAGTGGAAAGATAGGTTCCTGAACTTTGTTGATAGACATGAGCTGAGTGATTTCATCAGGAAATCTATAGAAGAAGGGGTTATGAAACCAGTGATGACAACTCGTTTGGTTGGAACTGTGCCGACATAGATTGAACTTAAGTATCATGAGCTAGAAGATGATAACCTAAAAAGAGCAAAAGGTGATAAGTTAGCTAAGTCAGACATTCTACAAGGAATTCCAAACGAAATCTATGTAAATATTGACAGCTACAAGACCTCGGACAAGGAAATGTGGGATCAACTAGAGAAGATGATGCTGGGTTCAAAGGTTGGGAATCAGCTGAAAATCTCCAACTGCCTAAATAATTATGAAGAATTTAGAGGCAGAGTCGGAGAAACTTTAGAAGAAACCTATGACAGGTTTGTGACTTTGCTGAACGAACTAAGCAAGAACAAGGTCACCAAATCTCAAATCGAGCTGAACGTCAAATTCCTGAGTATTCTACAACCGGAATGGAAGAGATTTGCCAGGCAGATGAAGCAGATCAAGGATCTAAATGAGATTCCACTTCATGAGGTGTATGAAACCCTCAGACAAAATGAAGAAGAGGTGGATGAAATTCTAGATGAGAAGAGACAGAAAGGAAAGACAGTTGAAGACACAGTTGCTCTTGTTGTCAGGAAGAAGAAGAACAAGACGATTGTGTATGATTCAGAAGAAAATGAAGCTTATGAAAATTCTGACTCGGATGAAAATGACCAACTGAAGCAAGCAATGTTTCTGTTGACATATGCTTTTCAGAAAAAAGTTCTACAAAAAGGTAACTTCAAACAGTCAGAGGTATTCTTCTGGTCCTAACAACTATGTCCACAAGGAAAGGGTTGAAGGAAATAACTATGAAGGGAAGAAAACAGAAGAGAGGAAACCGGAAGAGAGAAGATATCAGTCTGAAGGAAAGAGAATAGAGGAGAGGAAACCAGAAGAGAGAAAGTTTAAAGCTGAAGGATCCAGTCAGACAGAACCACCTACGTGCTACAACTGTGGCAAAACAGGTCACTATGCTAGAGACTGCCGAAGGCCATAAGTCAGAAACTCCGATTACTACAAGAACAAGATGCTTCTTGCAAAGCAACAGGAGGCGGGTAAGGCACTGATGGCAGAGGATGAATACTGGCTTGATCATTCAAACGAGGAAGAAGAGAATGAAGAGAGAGATGAAGCAGTCAACATGTGCTTGATGGGAAAGCATGAATCAGATGCTGAAGCTGATTCAGATGATGAAGAAGAGGAGGTATGTGATTTATCGTATTCAGATTTCATGAATAAAATGCATGCCATGAATTTAAAACAACTGATACAGAAACTTAGCAATGAAATTGCTGAGAAGAAAGTATTGGTTGAGGTTTTACATAGAGATAATGACACCAACGCAAAGGAAAAGACAATAATTCTTAAAGAGAATTCTGAACTCAAGTCTAAACTAACAAAAAGTGAGATTGATATATATGAGCTTACAAAATTGCATTCTTCATGTACCAAAGAAAACTTTTCTTTACTTGGTAAATTAAAAAGTTGGAAGAGAAATATACAAAATGGGTCAAACTGAACAAATTATTCATCTGAACAAACCCAAAGAGGAAATAGAGAGATGGGGAATCGGTTATAAGAATCCTCACTGTCTTGAAAAAGGAATATCTGAAGTGCCTGCACTTTATGATCTCCTTTCTTAAAATTAGCTCGAAGAATCCCTATGCTTAAAGTTTTCTGGACTAAACTGTCTGAAAAGGATGAAGCCAACGAAACTGAAAAACGTTTGAAATCATCTAAAGTTCACCTTCCATTTTATTATGCGAAAGTGAATAATAGTTATAATGAAAATCCAATATATCAAAAGAAGAAAACTCTTTCAAATGACTTTTTTCAAAGTTATTCTGAAAAAGAAATGGAGGTGAAGCCTATTCAAGGTAAACTATATGTCCCTCCTCTCATTTTAGAATGTAAAATTTCTGAACTCGAGAATTTTTTAACAGATGAAAGACTTTTGATGAATATTGAACAAAAAGTTTTTTCAACTGTGTTCAAAAATTGTATTCTTTCTAAGGCTTCAAACTCTGAGGATATGTTTGGATCATCACATAAAGGGTTTGATTTTCTGAACTCTGACGGTGGTTTAGATGATTGTTTTGAACAATTTGACTTTAATGAAAAACTTCCTAACCATTCATGCTTTGTTAAGAAATCTTTAGGTAAAACCAGTATGCCTGTTAACAGTGAAAAATCAACGAAAGTTGATAACTCAGTCTCTGTGAAAGCTAAACATGCTAAAGGTAAGAATATATCTAAGCATTCACAGAAACCGAATACTACTGGTCATTCGAAGAAGAAGCATTCGTTTGTTGCTCAGAAGTCTAACTCAAGAGTTTCACATGTTTCAGATCTGAGCAAGCAAAGGCCAGAAGTTAAATCTCTGTGGCAACCGAAACAGAAGCTTGACAAGACCATTAAATCGTTTTCTAGTGTTAATTGTAGTAAGACTTCGCCTAGTAAAGATGTCTTAATTGTTGATGTTGATATTTTGAACTCAAAACTTGCTGTTTCTCGTAAACAATATACAATGAAGCAATTATTTCAGTTATCTTTATCTGCTAGAAAGTCTTCTATTTATGATAAACATGTTTCTACTTCTTGTCAAGATTCTGAAGATTGGTTTGGCAATAATCATGTGCACTCATATCATTCATATCATTCATCTGATTCAAATAATTTTCAAAAGAAAAGAGGACCCAATTTCAAATGGGTACCAAAATCTTGTGCTAACACAGTAGGACCCAAATTCCAGTGGGTACCTAAGGCTAACTCTGTGTTGCAAGCACACAAAGTTTAAGAAAGGAATTGAAGAGATGACTTCTAGACAAAACAGTCTAGGACTCGTTCCTAAAAAAAAAAGGTTCTTGAATACAACAGTTGAAGACCCCGCACTTCAAAGATAAAACAATGGTTTCTTAACACGTCTGTTCAAGACCCGTGCTTAAGAAGAGAATATGGATTTTGAACACATCAGTTCAAGACCCACTCCTCAATGCTCAAGAGTCTTAATTCCATCTTTGTTTTAAGACTATTTAAATCAATTGTTTCATTATTTCTCTTGTGTAGATCCATCATATGTGGTACTTGGATAGCGGATGCTCCAAGCATATGACTGGACAAAAAGATATGCTGTCCAATTTTAAAGAGAAGTATTGCGGATCAGTCAGATTCGGCAACGACCAGTTTTCTCCAATAATGGGATATGGTGATGTACAACATGACAATGTCACGATAAAGAAGGTGAGCTATGTAGAAGGCTTACGACACAACCTGTTCAGTATCGGGCAGTTCTGTGACAAAAGCTTAGAGGTCAATTTCAAAGCCAAGACGTGTTCAGTTCGCACTGAAGAAGGCCAAGAACTCTTGGTCGGCACAAGAAAGTCAGACCTCTACACAATTAACTTGTCAAAAATCCAGATTGACAAGCAGGTTTGTCTACTGATGAAAGCCTCGATGCAACAAAGTTGGTTATGGCATCGAAGGATCTCTCACCTTAACTTCAGGTACATCAACAATCTGGTCAGAGGAAAGCTCGTCAAAGGACTTCTAGCACTCAAATATGAAAGAGAACATCTTTGTGCAGCATATGAAAAGGGAAAAATGAAGAGGGCTCCACATAAACCAAAGCCTGAACCGAGTACAAGTGCTCCGTTAGAGTTATTGCATATGGACTTATGCGGTCCGATGCGAACTCAAAGTCTAGGCGGAAAGAAGTACATACTCGTGATCGTGGACGATTACTCACGATACACATGGGTCAAGTTTCTACGTTCAAAGGATGAGACACCTGATGTTCTCATCACATTCCTAAAGACGACCCAGGTGAATCTGCAGAAACCGGTCAAGCTTCTAAGAACAGACAACGGCACAGAGTTCAAGAACAACAAGGTTGAAGAATATCTCGAATCTGTCGGGATTTCACATCAATATTCTGCTGCTCGTACGCCTCAACAAAATGGAGTGGTCGAAAGAAGAAATCGTACGCTAGTCGAGGCTGCTCGTACTATGCTAAGTCAATCAGACTTACCTCTATTTTTGTGGGCAGAAGCTGTATCGACTGCGTGTTACACACAGAATCGATCCATGATACATCGAAGATTCAAGAAGACTCCTTATGCGTTAATCAACAACCGAACACCGACAATCAAATATTTTCATATATTTGGTGTAAGTGTTTCGTGCTAAACGATAGGGAGAGTCTCAACAAGTTCAGTGCCAAGGCAGACGAAGGCATCTTCATTGGTTATTCCTCTACATCAACTGCATACCGCATCTATCTGAAGAAGTCAAAGACGATTATAGAAAACATCAATGTAACGTTTGATGAAGAGATGGCTTCCGAACAACACAGTTCAGAACCCGTTATAACCGGAGTACTAGCTTCTGGGCAGCTCAGTCCAGTACCTGCGTCTCAAAAGAACAAATCAGATGAAGCATCAACGTCAACTAATCATATATTTGATTTACACTTATTATTTGAATTGTTTTATGATGAATTTCTTGGATCTAATGTAAAGAAATCTGTTGTGGTTGACAGGATGGAAGACTTAACGACTACTCATCCAACCAGTTCAGATGTTCCTATTGAATCCAATGCCCCGATTCAACAAGAAATTCCAATTCAAATACCGACTCCAACTGTTGAATAAGTTCCATGTGATGAAGAGACAGAAGTAGCTGAAACAGTAGGATGTTCTGTACATATCAATCTACAGCCGGAACAAGCTGTACCTGCTGAGCCTTCTGAACCTACCACTTCAACTACAATCATCATTCCTCCTGAACAACCTGAAGAAGGTACAAGTGGATTTATTGATGATACAACTGACTTACATTCATATAATCCACTACCTCATGAACATAAATGGACCAAAGAGCACCCGATAAGCCAGATCATTGGCGATCCATCAAAACCGGTGCAAACTAGGTCAGCATCAATAAACATGTGCATGAATGACTCTTTTCTGAGCAAGTTCGAGCCAACTCGCATATCAGTGGCACTTGCTGATCCAGAAAGGGTGATCTCAATGCAAGAAGAGCTGAATCAGTTCGATGCACTTCAAGTTTGGAGACTCGTACCAAAACCTCAAGGTAAAACAATTATAGGTACGAAGAGGGTTTTCAAGATCAAAAAGGACGAATGTGGTACCGTTATCCGAAACAAGGCAAGACTAGTAGCCAAAGGATACAGACAAGAGAAAGGAATCGACTATGACGAGACATATGCTCCTGTGGCGCGTTTAGAGGCAATTAGAATGTTTCTAGCCTACGCAACCCACAAGAACTTCACGGTCTTTCAAATGGACGTGAAGACTGCCTTTCTGAATGACATTCTGAAGGAGGAAGTCTACGTCTCTCAGCCAGAAGGTTTTGTCAATCAAGAGAAGCTGAATCATGTCTACATTCTCGACAAAACACTCTACAGTCTGAAACAAGCTCCTCGAGCCTGGTATGATGTACTTTCCAAGTTTCTAGTCAAGTCTGGTTTTTCTAAAGGTACGGTGGATACCACTTTGTTTATCAAAAAGGAAAAAGCCGATATCATTTTAATTAAAATCTATGTAGATGATATTATTTTTGGCTCTACAAATCCTAAGTACTATAAGAATTTTTCAAAACTTATGGTGTCTAGATTTCAGATGAATTTGATGGGAGAGATGAATTTCTTTCTCGATTTACAAGTCAAACAATTTTCATCGGGTATTTTTATCAATCAATCAAAATACATTATGGATATTCTTCGGAAGTTCAAAATGGAAAATTCAAAACCGATTGGTATCCCAATGGCACCAGGTACTAAAATTGGCACCGATCCTTCGGGTAAGGCTGTTGATGTTAGGACTTATAGAGGAATGATAGGTTCTTTAATGTATCTTACTTCAAGTAGGCCAGATATAATGTTCTCAACATGCTTAGGTGCACGATATCAGGCCAATCCTAAATAAATCCATATGTCTGTTGTGAAGCGCATATTTAGGTATCTGAAGGGCACTGCAGATCTTGGTCTGTGGTATCCTAAAGATACTAGTTTTGAACTAACAGCGTACACAGATGCAGATCATGCAGGTTGTATGTTAGACAAGAAGAGCATGTCAGGACATGTGCAGTTCCTCGGTGATAAGCTCGTAAGTTGGGCATCGAAGAAGCAACTTTGTGTTTCAACTTCCACGGCCGAAGCAGAATATGTAGCTGCTGCTAGCTGTTGTTCTCAGGTCTTATGGATGAGAACTCAATTGCGCGACTACGGTTTCCACTTCAACAAAATCCCGATATACTGTGACTTCAAGAGCGCCATCGCCATAACAACGAATCTTGTTCAACACACAAAGACTAAACACATAGACGTCAGGTATCACTTTATTAAAGATCATGTTGAAAAAGGAACAATTGAACTTTTCTTTGTAGAAACTGATTATCAACTTGCCGATTTTTTTACCAAACCTTTAGACGAAAAGAGGTTTATCTTTCTTGTCTCTAAGCTTGGTATGCTAAATCTAAAGATTTAATCAGTAGTTACCTATCAAAGTTTTCTAATTGTATACTTTTTCATCATTTCTTCATTCTTAACTCTGATTGATATCTGCACTTCTATCTTCTGTTCATGATCCAAAGGGGGAGTATGAGAAGAAATTGACAAGTGGTCAACATTACTTCGAGGGGGAGCTCATAATTTTTTTTTGCATGTACCTTTTCATGCCAAATTGTTTTTGTAATGAAAGATTTTAGGGGGAGCTCTTCAAGTCAAAGGGGTAGGAGACACTGGTAATCGTGAATCCATAGAAGTTCATTTAAGTCCTAGCACAAAGAACCCATATTCCTATCAAGCATATGTTGCAGAAAAATGGTTTAACTTTATCAGTTAAAGCTCAAATACAAGTCATATATGTATATGCTCAGAGATATAATCATGAAGATATGAGCATTTTTAAACATGGAAGATATTTCAAACAAGTAAATTGAATGAATAAACATGAATGCAAGAGGCTTGTTTGAAAAACTGATATTGTATGAAAAATGAACAGATAAGAAATTATATAACAATCAAAGCTTATGGTCAAGAATAATGGATATTGTCTATATGAACCATGATATAGACATTCTTGAAAGAACGTTTAGAAATGAAATGACGCTCAAGAGTCATTGAAATACAAGCGGGGTGTCTTACCATCGAAAAATATGTTTCAAATTTGAGACATGGTAAGAACATTTTGAACAAAAATTCAAACCGGTGTGTGTGAATACTTGAAAGTATATAGAAAAGACAATACGCAAGTATATATCTTTGGAAACACACAGTTTGTAATCATGTAAGCATAAATAAATCTTGAAAAACATTTAAAAATCACCCTTCTAATTCATGAAATCTGGTTAAGAATCGGGAAGTGGTTTGAACATTTAAGAACATGTTTTTCTATGATTGAAAGTTGTCCTTAACCTCTATCGTACAATCTTAAATCTCATGAAGTCAACTGAAGTCATAAAGATATGATCTTGAAAGCTTCTCTCATTCTGCAAAAGTCTCAAAGTCATGTCAAAGTAACTTTATTCACAAATTTATTTAAAATTAAAAAAACATAAAGCAATAAAACATTGAAAATACGAGTTCTGGTCTGAAATGATCAGAAATCATATCCTTACTCCTCATAGACTCCCCCTAAAATCATGCATGACAAAAATTTAATAGTTAAGTAAATGCAACAAGTCTATAAACTTCTGCTCAGAATAATGTTGATCATCTTAGAATCATGTCTCACTCCCCCTATGATCATGAACAACACGTTAAAGTGCAAATATCCTTTCAGAAATAATAATAAAGAAATGATGAAAAATGACAATAAAGAAAACTTTAATAGGTAATTATTGATTATATCTTGAGATTTAGCATACCAAGCTTAGATACAAGAAAATTAAATCACTTTTCATCTAAACTTTGGTAAACAAATCTGCAAGTTGATAATTAGTCTTTACAAAGTAAAGTTCTATTGTACCTTTTTCTACATTATCTTTTATAAAATGATACCTGACATCAATGTGCTTTGTTTTAGTAAGCTGCACAGGATTAGATGATATTGCGATAGTGCTCTTCGAGTCACAATAAATCAGAATTTTGTCAGACTTGAATCCATAGTCTCGAAGTTGTGTCCTCATCCACAAAACCTGAGAGCAGCAACTACATACTCTGCTTCTGCAGTCGAAGTGGAAACACAAAGCTGTTTCTTTGACGCCCAGCTAACGAGCTTGTCTCCAAGAAATTGAATATGACCGGACCTGCTCTTCCTATCTAACATACATCCAGCATGATCTGCGTCTGAATAAGCAGTCAGTTCAAATCCTGTATCCTTAGGATACCACAGACCAAGATCTGCAGTCCCCTTCAGATATCTAAAAATCCGTTTGACAGCAGCCAAATGGGATTCTTTAGGAGCAGCCTGATATCTTGCACATAAACATGTTGAGAACATAATATCTGGCCTACTTGAAGTAAGATACATTAAATAACCTATCATTCCTCTATAAGTCCTATGTTTCGCACGTTTTATTCTCATTTTATAGCATAGATTGCATCATTTTCTTGTCCGGTTCTAGCGTGTCTCATGCATTGTTTCTACCTTTTTGGTTCTCTTTTCTCTTTTCTTTTTGCAGAAATAACATGTGAATGAAGGCTAAAGTTACAATAAGCCGAGCTTGGTACATTCCTTCCTTCTTTTACGCTTACATAATTGCTTGGTGCTTGTTTTCTTTTATCCTTTAGCTTTTCTCACTATTATTGCTTGATAGTTTTCTTGTTTAGTTAATAGTTTGTGTTTTCAAAAGCTGAGAATCCTCTCTTATTGTTTACGCACTAAGTTGTTTCTTGCGTAACTTAGTTGTTCATAGTTTCTTGGACCGCCACCACTGGGCAGGCAAAGGTTTGTTGCACTTAGTCATAAGTTGGAGTTTCAATCAATGGGAAAATTGAAAAAAGTTAGTTCCGGGGGCCGTTCCCCAAAGAGGAACTGTGGAGAAGGCTCCTTAAGACAATCAGCTCTTCCACCGCCCACACTCTATACCCTTGGGATTGAGTTTGTATCGTTGGATCACCGCGATAGATTTGTTGCCCTATCAAGTAGACCTCACTCGGCAACCTAGTTTGCCGACCAATCGACTTTTACCACTTTGGGAGTCGCCATTGGAGTCCTAAAGCTTTTCTGTCATGTCGGATGTGAGGGTTTACTTTCCGTCTATGCGCCATCTTATAGACGAGTAACCATTGAGGTCTTGAGCACCTTTTCTTGCTGTTTTGAAAGTCGATTAATGAAGTTCCGGGCTTTAAACACGTCCCACTCCATCTCTTTTGATGATGTTAGTGAGATCTTTGGGTGCCTACCCGGAAATGAGGGTATCGTGATTGATCCCAAGTCTGATTTTGGTTAACTTTTTTTTAATGACCGATTTTGGAGCCAAATTTCTGACCAATGGGTGTATAGCGCTCGCCTAGCCAAAGGCTCTAGCATTTTTCAGCCTTGTTTGCGCCTGGGCCATAGGGTACTTTCTTCGACCCTCTTTTGTCATGCAGATAGCGGGTCTGTCTCTCACCACGAGCTTTTCTTTTTGTGGGCCATGGTCAATAATTACCCAAGAATTACCTTCGATGGTGGAGCCTGGATAACCCATAAGTTGGCTAAATTGAGTGAGTCCACTTCAGGTGAAATTTGTTGTGGCGGCCTCATCACCTTAATCCTCACTAACCCACCCCTTAACATTGACATTCCCAATTCCATATCCTCCCTTAAGGGTGCGACCTCCCTCTCAATTGCAGCCCTTCAGCGTATGCAAATGATTAGGCATGTAAGAGGGCAAGGATATTCTTGGCTCGTCGGCCCCGATCACACACACCCCACCTACCTCCCCTGTCCCACCCGCACTCAAGTGACTAGTGACACCGACTGGCATTTCCCTATGCCACAATATGAGGCGGATGATCAGGACCCCCTAACCTGCAATCACAAATTGACAATTTGAGCGCGCGATTAGAGGTAGTAGCCACTGACGCTCATGAAACACGACTTTTGGTTGGAGATATCCACAAATACTTCGCCGATACTGGTCATTTCCCGCACCGCGAGTTCTAGGCTTTGTTTTCCTTTCACGAACACCCTTACGCAAGCATAGCTTGTGGGTGGGTGTTTTATTTTCCGTTACTTCTTTTTGTAGTTTCCTTTTTGCATATAGGACACATTTAGTTAGTTGCATTTCATGCATGCATTCTAACCCGAGCTTTGAGGACAATGCATCCTAGAATTGTTATTGAGATGATCCTTTTCTTTATAGTTCTTGCGCTGATAGCATAATCCGGCGTTGTATCCCGAAAGAAGAGACCGAGTCGATTTTGGCTCACTGTCATGACATGCCTTGTGGCGGCCACGCAGGTGCAAGTAAGACAGTTGCTAAAGTCCTTGAAAGCGGTTTCTTCTGGCCTTCCTTATTCAAGGACGCCGATGCTTTCGTTAGAAAGTACGATCGTTGTCAGCGTACCGGTAACATTTCTCGGCGCCATGAGATGCCCCTGAACTCTATCCTTGAAGTCGAACCTTTCGATGTTTGGGGTATCGATTTCATGGGACCGTTTATCTCTAGCAATTCCAACAAGTTTATTCTTGTGGCTGTAGATTATGTCTCGAAATGGGTTGAGGCCATTGTTGCCCCAACGAATGATGCTCGTGTGGTAACCAAATTCTTTAAGTGTTTCATCTTCCCTCGATTCGGTGTTCCGAGAGTCGTCATTAGTAATGGAGGAAGTCACTTTATTGAAAGAAAGTTTGAAGCCCTCCTAAAAAAATATGGCTTTCACCACCGAGTAGGACTTGCCTACCACCCCCAAACTAGTGGTCAATTTGAGATTTCTAACAGTGAACTTAAGAGCATCCTCGAGAAAAATGTCACCTCCTCGCGAAAGGATTGGTCATATAAGCTCGATGACGCTCTATGGGATTATCGAACATCTTACAAGACACCTATTGGGACATCCCCATATCGGTTGGTCTATGGTAAAGCGTGTCATCTCTCGGTTGAGCTGGAGTATCGTGCATTTTGGGCAATCAAAACCCTTAATTTCGAGTACAAAGATGTGGGTGAAACTTCAATCTTCTACAAAGCCATATTTTCTTTTTAAATCTAAAGAGTGTTCTCCATCTTCTACAAAGCCTCAAACTTCAATTGATGATTTTGATGATTTATTTGAGTCTCAAAATGATTTTCTTAATTCTGATAGTGGGTGTGTTAAGGAAATTGATATGTTTGACTTCAATGCATCACTTCCAGATCATTCTACTTCTGTTCTTTATGATGAAAGCTTTGAAGACAAGGAACAGAGTCTGATAACTGAGAACACTGAGCTTAAGAAGAAGATATCAGGATTGGAGATAAAAATGACTAAAGACAAAGATGAGTTTGAAAAGAAGTTCTCAGAGCTTTCCAGGCAAAGTTGTAAAGAAAAGAAGGTGATTGAGCTTAAATGTTCTAAGCTTTCTCAACAGATTTCTGATTTTGAGAAAGTGATTATTTTGGAAAGAGAAAAGTTTGCCAAGGAAAAGAAGGCTATTGAGCAAAAGAATGTTGGATTCTTTAAGGAGATATCAGATGGAAGAAAGGATGCTGAGAAGGGTTTTGAAGATGAAAGAAGTATTTTTGAAGATGAGATAAGGAAATTAACTGCAAAGCTATCTGAGCTATCTACAAATGCATTGAAAGAGCAAAAAGCGAAGTCTGAGTTCAAGACGAAGATTGACCTACTCATTGAAGAAAGAGACAGTTATTCTTCAAAGATAAAACAACTTGAGAAAGTTATTTCTAAGATGGTGGTGGTAACTGAGTTTAAGACTCCAGAGTCAATTATCCAAACACCTAGAGATGATTCAGCTGATTCAGAATGCTCATTCAAGACAGCTGCAAGCTCATTTGACAGGATTGAATTCTCAACAAGAATTAATTCTCAGAAACAATATCAAAGAAGTTTGCGGAATAACACTTTGATATTCAATGAAAAAATAAATCAATACAGAAAATATGAATAACAAACTGTAAGCTTGTATTGAATGCTTTGAAGTTACAAGATTACTCACTCAACCTCAATATTGATGAACAGGCTCACCAATACGAATTCTACTTCTCTAGAATTAGGATCTATGCCTTGAGGTTAATTTTCTCTCTAAAAGAATGAAAACCAAAGTTATCTAACTATTCTAAACAATACAATATATATACTGAAAACAAAGATAATTACAATAAATAAAATATCTTCAGTATATCCTCTATGTAAATCTCTAAGCTTCCATGTATATCCTTTCATACGAATCTTCATCATATAAGCAGTATTAATCTTCAGCAGCATTAACTTCCTTCTAGCAGCATTAACTACTAAGCAGTACTAACCACTAGCAGTACTAACTAGCTAAGCAGTACTAACTTTGTTCAAGCAGCACTAACTTTGACTAGCAGTATTAACTACTAGCAGTAGTAATACTCAGCAGTATTAACCTTTAAGTCTTCTAGCAGTATTAACTCTGAACCAGCAGCATTAACCATACTTGAGTTTTTCTTCAGTTCCCAACAATCTCCCCCTAACTTGACTTTTAGGAAGAGAAGTCAAGTTCTTCAAATTTTCTTCAAGATGCTCCCAAAACTCTATCAATGCCTAAATCCCAGTGTTTGCATCCAATCCCAAACTCTGATTGATGGTTCTTTGAATCAAGTATTTAGCCATTTCTGAATCTGGAACACACCTTAACTTTTTCTTCAGCATGGCATGTAGCTTCAATCTGCTATGATTATACACTCTATCCACTAGGAAGTATTCAGTGTGATTTAAATCCAAAGTCACTGTATATACTCCACTAATTTCATATAGAGTCCAACTGTTTACTGATTTGAAGACATCCTTGATCAAGTGCTTTACTTCTTCAGGTTTGAACATCATACACATATACTCCATTACCAGTTTTGTAATTGAAATCCCTGGAGCCTTTAGAATATCTGCATACAACTTCATTCCTATCTCAAACATCTCTTCAAGATCTGATCTAGAACATGTTCTGACAATTTTTGCCCATGTGTTGAACACTTCATACTTTTCATCCTTCCTTTTTAGCCTTATGTATTCCTTTCCATCCACTGTCAATGTATCCCAGTGAATGACCTCAGGAGGCTTAACTCCTACAGGTTCTGCTGAAATTGGTTCAGGCACTTTGTCCATCACTACCATATACAAATTTACATCATCTGTGTTTGCTGGCTCTTTCAGTTTGGATGACTCAGTTGCTCCTTCTTCTTCAGCAGCCTTCTCAGTCTCTTCTTCAGATACTCTAGGCTTCTTGATTGGCTTTCTCCTTGCCATCATCTTGGTTCTCTTTAAAGTCTTTAGACTTTCTCCCAGAGTGGTCTCTTTCTTAGGGGGTGTTTCTTGCTCATCTGGAAATGGCTTTTGACAATCAAAGTCATTACTTTCTTTCATCCTCTTCTCCATCTCCACCCTAGCAGTTTCACTTCCCTGAAGCTTTAACATCTCTGAATCATAGAGTTCTTTGATCTTCTCAAAAGACATTTTGGAGAACATCTCGTTTTTGACTCCTACAGCACCTTTGAGAAATATAATCATATTGTTTCTCTCTTGGGTACCTAGGAATGTCTTTGAGGGTCTTCTCTTCTTTGCAACTGTTTTCACCACAGATTTCTTCATACTTGCAGCTTTCTTCTGTGCAATTTCAGTTGCCATACTCTGTTGATAAGCTTCATTCAGTTCAGCAGCTAGAGCTTTTGCCATTTCCCTGTCCTTTTCCATCTGAACTCTTTCTTCTTTTTCAATATCCTCCTGCATCTTTTTAGCTAGGGCTTCATCTGATTCAACCAACCTTTGCTTTTTGATTGGTTGATCAGATTCTACCATCTTTGCTTTTCCTTTATCTTTGCTCATCGCCTTCTTACTGTTATCTTTCTTGATCACTTCACCTTGTTCTTTTATGATTACACCTTTGGTCTTTGAAGTAACCTTGGGAGTATCATTCTTGGCTTTTAGTAAGGTTTCTGCAATCTCAAGATCTGTTAACACTTCTTTCACAGTTTCTGCTGCTTTATTAATGCCAGCAGTAGTAACTGTTTCTTCTTGCTGCTCCCCCTGAACATCAACTTTCTCTCCATCAAGCTCCCCCTTTCTTGTGGCTTCTTCCATGTTGATCTCCCCCTTTTTGGGAGCATCATCCTCAGTGGTCCTTCTCCTTAATTGGAATTGCTTTCTCTTCTTCCTTTGTACCAGACTAACCACCATCCTCTTCAGCTTAGCAATCTGTTGTTGTTGTGACAGAATTAATAGCTTCATTTCTTCAATTTCTTTGCCTTGTTTGAGAACATCTTGATTGATGTTCCCCATTGTGTCCATCAATTCATCGTACGTATATCTGTCCTCACCTTCTCCAGAAGTGTTACCCTCCTTTGAAGGATCATTGGATCTTTTATTTGTGGAAGTCTTCTGCCTTGCAGAGTCACTATCCACCCCTGTGGTTTCTTGGCACCAGGGACCTTCAAATGATTGCTCATTCAAAGTTGCCATGGGGGAGGTCTTATTGATGTTACCACTTTCCTCCTCTGTACTAGCAGGAGTAGTGGCAGCCTCATCACCCATATGCTCTACCTCCTCCTCAGAGAGCACCTCCTTTGGGTTGGGAGACACCCTTGTGGTTTCCCTTTGGATATTCTCTAGGGGAGAATTCTCCCTTAGAGGGCTTATAGGCTTAGTGGGTAATGGTACAAGAAGGGAAGGAGCCTTCTTTACCTGTTTTCTCTTGTAAGTTTGGGTGATGGGAGAGGTTGGTTTTTCAAGAAGGGACTGGGGAATTGATTTTGAGAGGGAAGGTTGGGCTTGGCTAGCAGTGGGTTGGTCTAATGGGGGCCTTGACCCTGCTGCCATACCTTCATTGGTTTGGGACACCACCATCATTGTAGAGAACAATGGGGTGTCAACTCCTTCAGAGTCCCCAGCAGATCTTCTCATATTTGAGAAAACCTTGCCTTTGGGGGGTTTAGGAACATATACCCCAACAGGTTGAGGTATATCCGTCAATTGATTAGTAATAACTTCTTGAACAAACCTGGGATACATAAAGAAGCTCTTTTTGTTTCCCATGATTGAGACAAGATCACTGAAAATCATTTTAGAAAAATTGTACTTTCTGGCAGTGGCCAAGCACACCAAAGCATAAGCAATAGTGCTGCTGAACTCACTCCATCCAGTAGTCTTTTTGGATATACAATGCATAAGAGTATGGACAAAGAAACGCCATTGGGGTGAGAATTTTGCTTTAGAAAATTTGAAAACACCCAATGGGCCTCCATACCCCATTCTTGTGAGATTTGAAAACAGTTCATCGTTTGGGATAGAAGTTATACCAGAGGCATCGTCTAGACGTAGACTGATGCGAATAACCTCTTCAGTAACTGTTAGTGATTGATCACAGATTCTTGTCTTGATCATTTGCACACCATTTTCCACAACAATGGTTGCATTAGCCCAGAACTGCCTTTGATGCTCAATATAGATTGTAGGAGATACAATAAGAGCATGAGCAATGTGGCTTGTCTTGAGGAAATCCACAATCTGATGAAATCCTGAAGCTTGCTTTGGCTTTTGTAGCATCGCAATCTCGTTGTGCTCGTCGATGAAAGTCATGGATGCCATTGATCTTAGTGAAAAGCTTGCCTGAAAACTTCGAACTTGAGAGAGAAAAGGTTTTGAGCGCAAGAGAACAGTATGCAAAGAGTCGTTATGAACTTTTAGGCGGGCAAAAAGTATTTATAGTATTCAGAATATAAGCAGTATTAACCTAGAGCAGTATTAACTACTAGCAGTATTAACTGAAAGCAGTATTAACTGAAAGCAGTATTAACTACTAGCAGTATTAACTACTAGCAGTATTAACCACTAGCAGTATTAACCACTAGCAGTATTAACTACTAGCAGTATTAACCACTAGCAGTATTAACTACTAGCAGTATTAACTGAAAGCAGTATTAACTACTAGCAGTATTAACTGAAAGCAGTATTAACTACTAGCAGTATTAACTGAAAGCAGTATTAACTACTAGCAGTATTAACTGAAAGCAGTATTAACTACTAGCAGTATTAACTGAAAGCAGTATTAACTACTAGCAGTATTAACTGAAAGCAATATTAACTACTAGCAGTATTAACTGAAAGCAGTATTAACTACTAGCAGTATTAACTAAACTTACTCCTTTTAAACTTGCTAAACACTGAGTACTGCTATGCATATCCTGAAAAAGAAGATTAGTAACACCAAGAATAAAAATATACAGGTATAAAACCACTTTTTGAGAAGGAGATTATTCAGAGTTTATCATTCCCACACTTGTTACCAAGAAAGTGAATCTACCCACATCAAAAGCTTTAGTGAATAGATCAGCAAACTGATTATCAGTGTGAACTTTGACAACTTGAATAAGTTTCTTTTCATTACAATCTCTTATAAAGTGATACCTGATTTCAATGTGCTTTGTTTTTGAGTGCTTGACTGGATTATTCACAATGCTAATAGCACTGCTGTTGTCAATAAAGATTGGAGTGTGTAGAAAGGTTACCCCATAATCCAACATTTGATTCTGAATCCATAAGACTTGAGAACAGCAACTTGCAGCTGCTATGTACTCTGCCTCTGTTGTAGATGTGGATACTGTGGTTTGTTTCTTGCACTGCCATGAGACTAGTCTAGCACCCAAAAACTGACATCCTCCAGAAGTAGATTTTCTGTCCAAGTTTGCCCCACCTATATCACTGTCTGAGTATGCTATTAGGTCAAAAGGTGAGTTATGAGGATACCAAAGTCCCAATCTGGGTTGCCCTTTGAGATATCTGAATATCCTCTTAACAGCTTGAAAGTGAGATTGCTTTGGCCTAACTTGAAATCTTGCACATACACAGACTGGAAACATTATATCTGGCCTTGATGCTGTGAGATACATGAGAGAGCCAATCATGGATCTATAATGATGCACATCCATATCCTCCCCCTCAAGATCTGCTGTGATCTGCTTGTGTGTTTCCATAGGTGTGCTGGCAGGTTTTGATTCTGAGAAACCAAACTTGGTTAGAATATCCTGCACATACTTGGATTGACATATGAAAATGCCATCTGACTTCTGTTGAACTTGGAGTCCAAGGAAGAAAGTAAGTTCCCCCATGGAACTCATTTTGAACCTTTGATGCATTAAATCCTCAAACTCCTTGCACATGTTGTTTCTTGTAGATCCAAAGATAATGTCATCAACATAGATTTGGACCAGCAAGATATCCTTCTTCTTTCTTTTGATAAATAGAGTCTTATCAATGACTCCTCTTTCAAAGTCATTTTCCAAGAGATAGGATGACAGAGTGTCATACCATGCTCTTGGAGCTTGATGTAGTCCATAAAGTGCTTTCTTTAATTTGTATACCCTGTCTGGATAGCTTGGGTTTTCAAACCCTGGTGGTTGACAGACATATACTTCTTCTTCAATTGATCCATAGAGAAAAGCACTTTTTACATCCATTTGATAGACTTTGAAGTTCATGTAAGAAGCATAGGCTAGGAATAGTCTGATTGCTTCTATCCTAGCCACAGGTGCAAAAACTTCTTCATAATCTATACCCTCTTCTTGAGTATAGCCTTGAGCCACCAGCCTTGCTTTGTTCCTTATGACAATACCTCTTTCATCTCTCTTGTTTCTGAAAATCCACTTTGTGCCAATTGCTCTGTGACCTTTAGGAAGGTCTACTAGATCCCATACATCTTGTAACTTGAACTGTAACAGTTCTTCTTGCATTGCTTCTATCCAGCTAGATTCTTTCATAGCATCATGTGCCTTTTTAGGCTCAAGCTGTGATAGGAAACAAGAAAGCACTGTATGCTGTTGATCTTGCATTTCCTGAAGCCTGCTTTGATGTCTAGTCATCATAGGAGAAGAGATATCTCCTATTATCAACTCTGGAGGATGATTCTTTTGAACTCTGGTGTTATGACTAGGTTCTTCATTCAGTCCAGCCTCAAGATTAGATTCATGCAGCTCAACTGAAGTGTTTTCAGATGCCACTTCTGATTCTTTATTTTCTTGAGTCTCCTCATCTCTAGTTTCTTCTTCACTCTGATTTGTTCCAGTAAATGATTCCTTTTCACAGTCTTCAATAGAATTCACTGTGGGTATGGGAAATATCACAGATTTAGATATACTTTCTGAGACTTGTGTGATCCCTGATCCTCCACTTCCTGTTCCTGTATACTCATTACTGAAACTAAAAGAGTTAGTTAGTGAATCAATGTCAAATAGCCACTGAGGTCCAGATCCAACAGGATTTGGTGTGCTCTCATTGCATTTGACATTGTCACTTTCTTCAATTATTCTAGAAGAAGAGTTAAATATTCTGTAGGCCTTACTCTGAGATGAATATCCAACAAGAAATCCATCATCTGCTTTGCTATCAAACTTACCTAAGTGAGATTTGGTATTTAGAATTGTACAAGGACACCCAAAAGGTTTGAAGAAACCAATAAAAGGTTTTCTTTTATTTAAAAGCTCATATGGGGTCTTGTTCTTTTGCTTGACCACTAGAACTCTGTTTTGGACATAACAAGCAGTATTAACTGCTTCAGCCCAGAAGGTAATTGGCAATTTTGAATCAGCCAACAGAGATCTAGCAGCCTCTATTAGTGTTCTATTCCTCCTTTCAGCAATACCATTATGTTGAGGAGTCCTGGGAGCACTATATTGCCTCTCAATACCTTTTTCTTCACAAAAGGTGTTTAGATCATGATTTTTAAACTCAGTTCCATTATCTGATCTAATGACTTTTACTCTTTGATTAGTTTGGTTTTCAATTCTTAGAATAAAGGATTTGATAAGACCACTTGTTTCATCCTTAGTCCTTAGAAAATATACCCAAGTAAATATGGAGTAATCATCAACAATAACCAAGCAGTAAGATTTCTTGCCTATACTCATAACATTTGTAGGACCAAACAGATCCATATGCAATAACTGGAGACAAGTAGAAACAGAATTTAACTCTTTGGTCTTATGAGAAGTTTTGTGTTGTTTGCCTTTAAGACAAGCAACACAATGATCATCACATGAAAAGACTTTTGAAGGTAACCCTCTTACAAGGTTATTTTTAACAAGATTGTTCATAGTCTTGAAATTCATGTGACACATCCTTCTGTGCCATAGAGAGGATTCATCTACAGAAGCTTTTGAAACAAGACAATTTAGAGATGAATCACTATCAACATTGTCCATATCAAGACAGTAAACATTGTCCTTCCTTGGAGTTCTAAGTAGTATCATGCTTTCATCAACTACCTTGAACCCTGGAGCAAGGATCATACACTCAGTATTTGTAAATAATATACTATGTTGTTTGTCACAAACCTGTGATACACTTAACAGGTTGTACTTTAATTGATCAACATAGTAGACATCCTCAAATGTCATCTTACCTTTGGTGACATTACCTTTTCCACTTATCTTACCACCAGTAAGATTGTCTCCAAATGCAACATGTCCTCCATTGATATGCTTGAAATCCTGAAGGCATGACATGTTGCCTGTCATGTGCCTAGAGCAACCACTATCAACATGCCAAATGCTCTTTCTCTTGAGCTGTTGGTTGCCCTGCACATTAGATAAATCAATTAGTATGAATTAGGAACCCAAGCCAAGGTGGTCTTGGGTACCCCTTTCTCATCAAAGTACTTGCATTCTTTCTTGACAAGATTTTTAAAATCAGAACACTTAGTATTTGAATACTTTGTCAAGATTATTGGATTAGCAGCACTAATACTAGCAGTAGCACTATCTTTAGAAGTACTAACAGAGTTAGCAGTACTAACAGGTTTGGCAGTATTGCTTCTAGCAGTACTATCACTGTTAGCAGCACTATTTGTAGTAGCAGCACTAACAGTTTTAGTACATTTTGGAATCCACATCTTGACATTATCTTCCACATTCTGTCTCTTCATGTGGCTTTTAGATTTAACAACTTTCTTAGCCACATGGTTCTTTTCTTTCTTCCTATAACCAAAGGATTTTTGAGTAGGTCTTTGAAAATTTATCTTTTGGTTCATAGGATTAAAGTAACAGTATTTGGCAATGTGGTTCAGCTTTCCACAGATAAAACAGGATTTTGGTCTATTAATAATTTTTTTTAGATCAACCCCTTGTTTTTGTGCCCAATGATTGTTCCAGTTTCTCTGATTTCCCCTTGGTTTATCATGTTTTTGGGGCTCAAATTTATTGCATACACATTGTTTGCAAGGAATAGGGTTCACAACAGTGGTCTGCTTATAGTGAACCTTCTTGTTCTTTCCCTCAGTCTTTTCTATCTCTTTGGACTTGATCCAGTGCTTTCCACATCCCTCATTGGTGATAATGTGATTTTCTTTAGGAATCTCACCACTCACAGTATTGTCCTTATCCTTGACAACTTCTTTCTCAGTTTTATCCTTAACAACCACTTCATCTAAGGGATCTATTTCAGTGGCTCCCTTAGGTAGATCCTTCCTATCCTTTGTTTCTAACAACTCTGAACTAGGAGGGATGTAGTTGTTGTTATAGGGTGGTGGTGTGGTATTGTACCCTATGCCTCTTCTCAGTTTATCATGAATCTGAGTTTGTAACAAAGAATCCATTGCTTTGGAAGCATTAGAAAACTTTTCTACATCAAGTTTGACTTTAGCTAGCTCTCCTCTTAGCTTTTCACTTTCTTCTTTAGATCTGGTCAGTTGAAGCTCTAAGTCATTCTTCTCCCACTTCCAGTAATTTGTGTCATAAGAGTGTTGAAGCTCATTAGCTTGAAAACCCTTAATCTGTTCTTCAAATCTCTCAACAATCCTCACATAATCTTTTATGTCTTTTTCCAATCTCTTAAGGTCATCACTCATGTTCTGGTTGTGATCCCTATACCTTTTAACAGTGTTAATGCAATTTTGAGAGCAAAGATTGGAAGTTACCTCTGTAGGGAGACCAGACACCTCTGCCATTAGAGCTTGATTCTGAATAGCCTCTTCAGCTTGATCACTCCAATCAAACCCCATACCTTGTTGAGAGACAAGGGCTTGTGCAGAGTTTCTGTTGAAGCTTCCAGATTGAGCTTGTTGGTGGTTGTTATTCTGAGACATTCCACTTCTGCATTCTCTAGCAAAGTGTCCCTTTTGATGGCATTTGTAACATTCCACCTTGGACTTGTCAAATCCTGCTCCATCTTCTCTTCTTTGGGAGAAGTTGTTCCTCCCAGTTCTTTTGATGAACTTTTTAACTCTCATGGAGAGCATGGCCATCTGCCATTTAATATCCATCTCTTCAAGATCATCTGGATTGAGTTGTTCCAAGTCATCATTAATGAGAGAAGAGTTTCCATGACTTGCCAGAAAGGCCTCAAACACAGTTTCAGTGCCTTTCTCTTGGTTTGTTCCATTGGCAGTACTAACTGATTCAAGGTTGGAAGTAGAATCAGTTGATGCTGAAAGGAGTGCAGCATTGTGAACATCCCAGAAGGCCTCTTTTTAGCCTCTACCTCAGATTCAAAAACTCTTAGATCATTATAAAGATCATCAAGTTCCTTTTCTTCCAGTTGATCATTCTGTCTGAAAGACACAGTATACATGGTCCATTCATCACTCAAGGACCTTAGAAACTTTCTGTTCAGATCATCTTGATCAATTTGTACTCCCACTGTAGCTAGTTCACCAATAAGTTTGTTGAACCTGTCAAAAGTTTGAGTCATGGACTCATTCTTGGTTGACATAAAGTTCTCATATTGTTGCTTCAGAATGGCTTTCTGATTTCTCTTGGTACTTTTGGTACCAGAGAATCTCTTCTCCAGAGCATTCCAGAGCATCTCTGCATCAGTGCAATTACAGAACTGATGTTGATATTCATTGGGAATAGCCAAGAGCAAGGTGCTCAAGGCTTTCATCTCTGTCTGTCTGATCTTTCTTTCTGCATCAGTTTTTGGTGGAGTTCTCTTTCCATCTGCACCAATCTTTCCTGCTTCAGAAGGACCATTCTCTATGATGTCCCACATAGAATAGTCAGTGAGGAGTATGTACTGCTTGATTCTGATCTTCAACATATCGAATTCATTGGGTCTAAGCATTGGAACCTTTGAGACCAAAGTACTGCTTGATTCTGCAAGATTTTCCATGATGAATAGTTGTTTCTGAGAAACCAGGCTCTGATACCACTTGACAGGATCGAATTCTCAACAAGAATTAATTCTCAGAAACAATATCAAAGAAGTTTGCGGAATAACACTTTGATATTCAATGAAAAAATAAATCAATACAGAAAATATGAATAACAAACTGTAAGCTTGTATTGAATGCTTTGAAGTTACAAGATTACTCACTCAACCTCAATATTGATGAACAGGCTCACCAATACGAATTCTACTTCTCTAGAATTAGGATCTATGCCTTGAGGTTAATTTTCTCTCTAAAAGAATGAAAACCAAAGTTATCTAACTATTCTAAACAATACAATATATATACTGAAAACAAAGATAATTACAATAAATAAAATATCTTCAGTATATCCTCTATGTATATCTCTAAGCTTCCATGTATATCCTTTCATACGAATCTTCATCATATAAGCAGTATTAATCTTCAGCAGCATTAACTTCCTTCTAGCAGCATTAACTACTAAGTAGTACTAACCACTAGCAGTACTAACTAGCTAAGCAGTACTAACTTTGTTCAAGCAGCACTAACTTTGACTAGCAGTATTAACTACTAGCAGTAGTAATACTCAGCAGTATTAACCTTTAAGTCTTCTAGCAGTATTAACTCTGAACCAGCAGCATTAACCATACTTGAGTTTTTCTTCAGTTCCCAACATCATTTCATAAGACTGTTTCTTCCAAAAGGTCAGTTAAATTTTCTGATCAGATTCGTACAACTAACATTTTCTATGATTGGAAAATAGATGGTTCAGGTACACACAGAAGAAGAAGGAGATATAAAGAAGAGAAACTGGTAAGGAGAGTGAAACCAGTTGAAGAAGAGAAGAAAGATGGAAAGAAAGATGAGCTGAAAGGTAAAACATGTGTACATGAGGCTAAAGCCAAGAAGAACAATGTGCTGAAATGTAAACATGATCATATATACACGAGAGATCACTTAGTCAGGATATCAGGTAAAAAATATTACTGTTCTTATTGCTGTACACATGATCATGTTCACAAAACAAGTGATCATTACTGGTATGGTTCTTATTCAGTTACTCCCAATAGAACTGCAACTAACAATTATGGACCCAAATACCAGTGGGTACCAAAGCCGAAAAGTGAATCTGTGTTGCAGGCACCTCAAGTCAAGGGGGAGTAAGAGAACCAAGGCTTCTAAGTACGTCGGCTTAGAACCCGTACTTCAATGAAGTGTGGCTTCTGAATACTACAGTTCAGGACCCGGACTTCAATGCTTAAAGGAAGATACTCCCGGGCTGATATAAGAGATTGTTCTCCGATACTCCAACGAGGATATCAACCTTCATGGGGGAGTACATATTTTTCTGAAATTTTTGCATCCGATAGATATGACGAACTACATTCCAAAAGGAGTTGTAGATCTCTATCATGTGCGTTATAACTGACATATTTTAGATGCATAATTTCAGGGGGAGTAAAAGGATTATGACTTCTGATTACTCAGATCAGAACTCGTCGTGTTAACTGTTTTACTGCTTTATTTTTTTTTAATTTTTTTTTAATTTTTTTTTGTGAATAAATTTTTGACTAGACTTTGAGACTTATGCAGGATGAGAGAGGATGACACGATCATATCATTTTGACTTAAGCATGACTTCATGAGATTTAAGACAAAGCTAAAAGGTAAATTTCTTATCTTAATCTCGAATTTATCTGAAAGAAAGACAACTTTCAGATATAGAAAACATGTTCTTAAATGTTCAAACCACTTCCCGATTCTTAAACAGATTTCATGAATTGGAAGTGTGATTTTAAATGTTTTCATTTTTCATTTTGAGCTTCAATGATTAATAAACCGTGTGTTTCTAAAGATAAATACTTGTGTATTGTCTTTTCTATATACTTTCAAGTATTCACACACATCGGTTTAATTTTTGTCCCAATTGTTCTTACCATGTCTCTAAATTGAAACAATTTTTTCGATGGTAAGACACCCCGCTTGTACTTCAAAGAATTTTGAGCGTTAATTCATTTCGAAACGGTTTTTCAAGAATGTCTATATTTTTTTTTTCGTATAGACAATATCCATTATTCTTGATCTTAAGCTTTGATTGTTATATCATTCATTTCTGATCATTTTCATACAATGTGAGATTTTCAAACAAGCCTTTTGCATTCATGTTCATTCATTTCATATACTTGTTTGAAAATGCTTCAATGTCTAAAAATGCTCAAATCTTCATGATTATATTTTATGAGCACACATTCATCTGAAATTTGTATATGAGCTTTAACTGATAAAGTTAAATCATCTGAGCAACATATGCTTTCTAGGATTATATGGGTTCTTTGTGCTAGGACTTCAATGAACTTCTATGGAATCATGTTAACCAGTGATTTCAACCCAAAAAGTTAATCCATAGAGATTGAGTGTGAGGAGTCTAAAAGAAATGAGTGTGGGTGTGATGAGGTAAAATGTAAAAGATAGATTGGTTAGTAGTGAGCTTAATGATCCAAAGAAAGAGGGTGTGAGAACAGAGTAAAAGAATATTAAACTCTGCACCAACTACTTTCTGAGTCGGGCAGCCACATTACTAATGTTTCACGATTTTTGGTGAACATTATTGAAACAGGCAACTAGCCCATGCCAACTCTTGAATATTATTAAATACCCCACCAGCCACTCATTTTCTTCTCAAAAAGAAAGTGTTTCATATTCCAAAGGGGACGCAGCATATAATCTATCTGGTTTTCATTTGGAAAATCTGGATATTGAAAAAGAAGGAAGTTTGCCCCACCTTCGAATTTCAATTATGCACATTGAGTCTGTGTTTATCTACTGTTGTCTCAGTGGTTTACACAATGTTGAGCCTTAAAAAGCAATCATTCGTGCTTAATTCTTTCTACACATGCACAAACACATAAGGAATTCGTTTCTTTGTCGTAACATTCATAGAAATTTCCTTTGTGGTGTTTCGATGATTGGATGGAAGCCCTGGGGGAGTGAACATCAGAAAAGCTCCTTTCCAATATGAATTCGTTACACATAGTAACTTTGTGTTACTGACAGGCATATTAACTGATTCATTTGTTGATTCAGGTGTTACATTCTAATTTTTCTGGATTTGAAAAGATCTAGATGAATATCTTGAAGGATTGACGGTGAATCAGAGGCTCATTATCAAAGATCAGTGGTCAGATAGACTTTCAACGACATTTCTTGGATGGAGTTTTGATGATATTGATTTCTCAAATCATCAAAAAGGGGGAGAAGAATACACGAAATGTTTGAGTCAGATATATTAAAGTTGAGAGAAAAATGTTCAAGAATTGATTGTTAAAGGAAGAATGTTGTTCAAAGACGTAAAGAGTTCAAAGATTTCAGTTTGTTGAAGATAATTTGTTTGTTGAAGATAATTTGTTGAAGCAATCAGATTGGTGTCTGAAAGAGGTTTGGTTACAACCTTTGGGAGAGAATGCTACTCTGTTTAAAGATCAGACGTTTAGAAGATTGATGAATGTTTTTGAAGACAAAGTTTATCAAAGAAGAATTTCATCGTGTTAAGGGGGAGTTTGTATATTCTGTTTGTATCAAATGGGAGATTACAAGAGAAGATAAAGATTGTTTAAAGGGGGAGCTTAATCAAATCGAGCTTAAAGAGAGAAGATAACATTGCTAAATCTTTTAGTAATGATCTTGATCCAAAGGGGGAGATTGTTAGAGCACATAATTGTTGGATTCAAGATCATAAAGATTGAAGACAAAAGTTCAAGAAGACAAAGCTGAAAAATCAACTCTCATCAAAGTCAAAGTCTTTTGTTAATAAAGTCAAAGTCAATGTAATTGTAATTTGTTTCTTTGTAATTGTTAGAGGTATAAATACCTTGTTTCCCTTGTTAGTTGTTGTATCAATCAGACCTGTGAATCAGAGATGTACATGAATTAGAGAAGAGGTGTTTGAACATTATTCTAGTGAGAGAGTAGTGAGAGAAAGTTGTGAGTTTGTAATCTTTGATTCATCAATGACATATGATTTCTCATCTTGATTGTTTGTGATTGATTAGAACTTGAAATAGGGAATAACACTACGAGACTATGGTTTCAAGTTCGACAAAATTCCAATCTACTGTGACTCGAAGAGTGCGATTGCAATATCTGCTAATCCTGTCCAACATACGAAAACCAAACACATTGATGTAAGGTATCATTTTATTAAGGATAATGTAGAAAAAGGAACAATTAAACTTTATTTTGTAAAAACAGATTATCAACTTGCAGATTTATTTACCAAACCCTTAGATGAAAAGAGATTTAATTTTCTTGTCTCTAAGCTTGGTATGTTAAATCTTAAGACGTAATCGGTTGTTACCTACTAAAGTTACGAATTGTTATTTTTCATCATTTTCTTTATCTTTATGTCTAAAGGATATCTGCACTTTAATTGTTTGCTCATGATTTCAGGGGGAGTAAGAGAAGATTAAAGATGATCTACATTATTTTTGAGGGGGAGCATAACTAATTTCTGCATTTTAATTAAATGACAAAATTTTTTGTAATGCATGATTTTAGAGGGAGCTTATATGTCATACCAAAAGGACTAAGACTATGATTTCTGATTATTTCAAATCAGAACTCGTATATTAATCGTTTTACTGTTTTATGTCATTTACATTTGAATAAATTTTGTGAATAAAGTTGCTTGGACTAGACTTTGAGACTTGTGCAGGATGAGAGGAAGCTATCAAGATCATATCTTTATGATTTTTCAGCTGACTTTCTAAGAATTAAGATTGAGCGAAAAGGTAAATTTCTTATCTTAATCTCAAATATATCTGAAAGAAGGACAACTTTCAGATATAGAAAACATGTTCTGAAATGTTCAAACCCTTCCGAATTTTCAACAGATTTTATAATTTGGAAGTGTGATTTTAAATGTTTTCATTTTATTCTTGTGCTTAATTGATAAACAAACCGTGTGTTTCTAAAGATAAATACTTGCGTATTGTCTTTTCCATATACTTTCAAGTATTCACATACACCGGTTTGACTTTTTGTTCACATTGTTCTTACCATGTCTCACATTGAAACATATTGTTGATGGTAAGACACCCCGCTTGTACTTCAAAGAATTTTGAGCGATATTTCATTTCGAAACGTCATTTCAAGAATGTCTATATTTTGTTTCGTATAGACAATATCCTTTGTTTTTAATCATACTCTTTGATTGTTATATCATTCATTTTCTGATTATTTTCATACAATGTCAGATTTTCAAACAAGTCTCTTGCATTCATGTTCATTCATTCAATTAACTTGTTTGAAATATCTTAAATGTTTCAAAATGCTCATATCTTCATGATTATATTCTGAGCATATTTACATCTGACATTTGTATATGAGCTTTAACTGCTATAGTTAAACCATTTGAGCAACACATGCTTTCTATGATTATATGGGTTCTTTGTGCTAGGAATTAACTGAACTTCTATGAAATCACGTTAACCAGTGATTTCTACCCAAGAAGTTAATCATTAGAGATTGAGTGTGAGGAGTCTAAAAGAAATGAGTGTGGGTGTGATGAGGTAAAATGGAAAAGAGAGTTTGGTTAGTAGTGAGCTTAATGATCAACAGAAAGAGGGTGTGAGAACAGAGTAAAAGAATATTAAACTCTGCACCAACTACTTTCTGAGTCGGGCAACCACATTACTAGCGTTTCACAATTCTTTGGTGAAAGTTATTGAAACAGGCAACTAGCCCATGCCAACTCTTGACTAAACCCCACAAGCCACTCATTTTCTTCTCAAAAAGAAAATGTTTCACATTTTCAAGGGGACGCAACACATATGCTATCTGGTTTTCATTTGGAAAATCTGGATATTGAAAAAGAAGGAAGTCTGCCCCACCTTCGCACTTCAATCATGCATATTGAGTATGTGTTTATCTACTGTTGTCTCAGTGGTTTACACTATGTTGAGCCTTAAAAAACAATTATTCGTGCTTAATTCTTTCTACACATACACGAACACACAAAGAATTTGTTTCTTTGTCATAACATTCATAGAAATTTCCTTTGTGGTGTTTCGATGATTGGATGGAAGCCCTGGGGGAGTGAACATCAAAAATCTCCTTTATATTGTGTATCCGTTACACACAGTGACTTCGTGTTACTGACAGACATTTTAACTGATTCATTTGTTGATTCAGGGGTTACATGTTCTTATTTTGTCTGCATTTGCAAAGATCTAGATGAATACTTGGTTATGAATACTTGGACAGATCAGAGTGGTAAATGACATTTCTTGGAAGAAAAGTTTTGATGATATTGTTGCTCAAATCATCAAAAAAGGGGGAGATGATATCAAGAAATGTTAAAGTTTTGTAGTTTGGGGGAGATGGTATCAAGAAATAATAAAGTTTTGAGAGATGTTTTTCAGAAATGTCCAAGTCAGAAAAGTTCAAAATAAGGATTAGAAGAAGATCAAAGAATTTCTGAAGATTTGAGGAAATTTTCTTTGAAGATTATTTGCTAAAGCAATTCGCGCTGATTCTGAAGATAATTTATTTCCAAAGTCTGAAAGTGTTATTGTGAATGTTTTGGGGAGATTGTTAATCATTTGAAGACAGTTTTGGAAAGAATACTGTCAAAGAAAAGAGGAGATTGTACTGACAGAGCTTAAAAGTGAAGACTGATTTGCTAGATTTTTCAATAGTGATCTTGAATCCAAAGAGGGAAATTGTTAGAGCATAAATCTGTTGGATACAAGATCAAGAAAACTGAAGGTCAAGGTCAAGAAAGTCAAAGCTAAGAAAGTCAAATCTCATTTAAAGTCAAAGTCTTTTGTAATAAAATTCAAAATGTCTTTGTATTTTGTATTTTATTTCCTTGTTGTTTTAGGAGTTGGTATAAATAGCTTTCTATTTCTGTTTTGTAGAGAGTGAAAACATAGTAAGAAGTCAGATTGTAATATCAGAGAGAGAGAGATTTGTAGAGAGAGAAAGAGGGAGTTCTAGAGAGAGAAAGTGTAAACGTTGAATTTGAAAGAAATCAAACAGGTACTTGATTTGTTAAATCTTGTTTGTTTGATTATCTTGTTTAGAAACTAGAATCTGGAACACACAAGTGCTTTATCCAAGATGTAGACATGATCTGGTTTATTTGGATTCACAAAGCCTTTTGGTTGCGAGACATAGACTTCCTCCTTAAGTATGCCATTTAGAAAGGCAGTCTTCACGTCCATTTGATAGATAGTGAAGTTTTTATGAGCAGCGTACGCTAGAAACATGCAGATTGCGTCTATACGTGCTACTGGAGCATAAGTCTCGTCGTAATCAATGCCTTTCTCTTGCCGGTAATCTTTGGCAACAATTCTTGCTTTGTTTTGAATAACAATACCATCTTCATCCTTCTTGTTCTTGAATACCCACTTAGTGCCGATCACGGTCTTTCCTTCTGGTTTTGGCACTAGTCTCCAAACTTTCAGGGCTTCGAACTGATTTAACACTTCTTGCATAGCAGACACCCAATCAAAATCAGCAAGAGCTTCTGATACTCGAGTAGGCTCTATCTTGCTGAGGAATGAGTCATGCAGACACTGGTTTAAAGTTGCTGACCTAGTTTGCACCGGTTTGTTGAGATCTCCAATGACTTGGTGTAAAGGGCGCTCTTTGGTCCAACGATGTTAATGAGGGAGTGGATTAGATAAAGATTGATCATGATTATCATCTAAGAATCCACTATCAGTTTCTTCAGTTTGAGCAATTTGAGGGAGGGTTTCAGTTGAAGTAATTGGTGCAGAAGCTTCAGTAGGTACAACTTGTTCAGTCTGTTGATATGTCCTTACAGCACATCCTACTGACTCAGGAACTTCTGGCTCATCATTAGTAGATACAACTTCAACTATTGGAGTAGGCATTTGAACTGGAATATCTTGCTGAATCGGGGAATTTGATTCAGTAGAAACTTCTGAAGTGGTTGGATGATTAGCCGTTGAATCTTCCATCCTGTCAACCACAACATGTTTATGCACATTAGACCTAAGATATTCATCATAAACAGTTCAAATAAAAGATCTAAATCAGATAAATGATTAGTAGACGTTGATGCTTCATCTGATTTGTTCTTTTCAGATACAAGTTCTGAACTGAGTTGTCCAGAAGCTAACACTCCAGTTATCACGAGTTCTGAACTGACTTTTTTAGAAGCCATTGCCTCATCGAATGTGACGTTTATCCTCTCAATAACAGTCTTCGAATTCTTCAAATAAACTCGATATGCAGCAGATGTAGAAGAATATCCAATGAAGAGGCCCTCGTCTGCCTTAGCACTGAACTTGTTTAGATTATCTCTGTCATTTAGCACAAAACACTTGCAACCAAAAATATGAAAATATTTGATGGTTGGTGTTCGGTTGTTGATCAACGCATATAGAGTCTTTTGAAATCTGCGGTGTATCATGGAACGGTTTTGAGTGTAGCACGCAGTCGAAATAGCTTCTGCCCATAGAAATAGAGGTAAGTCTGATTGGCTGAGCATAATGCGAGTTGCCTTGACTAACGTTCGATTTCACCTTTCGACTACTCCATTCTGTTCGGGAGTACGAGCAGCAGAGTATTGATGTGATATTCGGACCGATTCGAGATATTCTTCAACAGTTCTGTTTTTAAACTCTGTGCCATTATCAATTCTGAGATGCTTGACTGGTTTTTGCAAATTCACCTGGGTCGTCTTCATAAATGTAATGAGTACTTCGGGTGTCTCATCTTTTGATCGTAGAAATTTGACCCACTTGTATCGCGAATAGTCGTCCACGATAACAAGAACATATTTCTTTCCGCCTAAGCTTTGCGTTCGCATCGGACCACAAAGATCCATATGCAACAACTCTAATGGATAACTTATACTAGGTTCATGCTTCGGTTTATGTGGAGCTCTCTTCATCATCCCTTTTTCACACGCTGCACACAAGTGTTCTTTCTCGTATCTCAACGCAGGAAGTCCATTCACCAATCTGCCTTTGACCAATTTGTTGATATAATGAAAATTCAGGTGTGATAGCCGTCGCTGCCAAAGCCAACTTTTTTGCATCGAAGCTTTTGTCAGTAAGCAAACCTGATTGTCAGTCTGGACCTTTGAGAGATTGATGGTACAGAGGTTTGACTTGCGAGTGCCAACTAAGAGTTCTTTGCCGTCTTCAGTACGCACTGAGCAACTCTTAGCTTTGAAATTTACCTCTAACCCTTTGTCGTAGAACTGACCAATACTGAATAGGTTGTGCCCTAATCCTTCTACATAGCTCAGCTTCGTTATCGTTACTTTGTCGTGTACCACATCACCATAGCCCATAATTGGTGAAAATTGATCATTGCCAAAACGAACATTGCCGCTGAATTTCTCTGTATAATTAAACAATAAAGCTTTCTGCCCGGTCACATGCTTGGAACAACCGCTATCCATGTACCACATATGCCGGGTCTGCAAGAGAAATCAGGAAACAACAGATTTAGGTACCTATTTAAAAACGGGTCCTAAGAGATTAGCACATGATTTTGGTATCCATTTAAATATGGATCCTCTTTTCCTTTGAAAACTTTTGAAAACATTTGGTTTAGAAGAATAAACATGATAAGATCCAAACCAATCATTTGAATAATGATAACAAGCAAAATCATTCCACCGATAAGTATAAGATTGAGTAGTAGGACGAGATAATTGGAACAATTGCTTTATTGAATATCGCTTGTAAGGAATTACAAGGTTTTGTTTATTAAAAGCGACTTTACCAACTACATCATCAATACTACTATCAGATCTATCAGTAACTACATCAGGAATTGATTCCGCCTTCTCATTAGTCTTCTTTTTAGGTCTCCATTCAAATTCTCTCTTCTGACCTTTTCTTTCTTATATCTGAAACAAAGAATTTAGATTTATTAGGAAAATCAGATTTCCGAGATTGATTTTTCTTGTGTTTACCAGTGTTGATCCATTTCTGTGAGCGATGTTTCAGGTGTTTCTTACCCTTAATATAGTAATCAGCGTTCACAGAAACTGATTCACCAACCTTAGTTGATGATTCTCCTTTTTCATAAACACTTGGTAAAGCTTCTCCATTAATCACAAATGGCGAATGATCTGGAAGTGAAGCATTGAAGTCAAACGTATCAATTTCATCAATACACCCTTCATCAAAATTTAAAAAATCATTTGCAGACGCAAATAAGTCATCAATATCAGGTTCAGAAGTTTGAGGTATTGTAGAAGATGAAGAACACACTTTAGAATTAAAATGAAAATATGTGTTCTTTAACACTGTAGAAAATACATCTTGTGTTAATTCACTCAAAATTCTTTCATCAGATAAAAGAGTTTCTAACTCAATTATTTTTCTTTCTAATACGAGTGGAGGAACATAAATTTTATCTTGAACATGTTTTGCCTCCATCTCAGTAGAAGAATAATTAGCAAAGTAATCAGTTGAAAGAAATTTTCGTGTTTAAGAAAAGTAACTATCATTCAGTCTTTCATAACAGAATGGTAGTTGCATTTTCTTTAAATTCATTCTTTTATCATCTTCTTTTGCCTCAACTTCCTTTGATGATTTGGTGACAAATTTGGCTTTCAAATGAGGATATTTAGTAGCAGCATACATAAAATTTGCATTATATAAAGCGGGCTGTTTTCTGATAGCTTTTTCTAGGTAATGAGGATTATCATAACCTAGTCCCCATTTTTCTTTAAAATCAGCTTCTTCATTAGGGATATTCAAGAAAATAGTTTGATCTGTTTGGCCTCGAACATATAATTTTGCTTCCAAACCATTTACCTTTTGCTCTAAAGTCTTGTTCTCAACCTGCAGTTTAAACGCTTTTAGAACACATTCTTGATTTTCTGAATCAGACTTAGACAATTTAGTTTCAAACTCAGAAATCTTATTTTCAAAACGAATCTTTTCATTTTTAAAATCAGAAACAGATTTGCGAAGAGAATCAATCAAATCTTTGTTCCCAATAACCGATTTATTAAGATCAAAGATAGTT
Organism: Arctium minus; assembly: GCA_954870635.1. NCBI lineage: Eukaryota > Viridiplantae > Streptophyta > Magnoliopsida > Asterales > Asteraceae > Arctium > Arctium minus. The sequence continues at coordinate 75,140,686 of OX941080.1, read as the reverse complement.
TGATTTTTCTTTTCAATTCTGCCTCTTTCCTTTTTCAGTTTATTTTGAAGATCATGAAGTTCGACCATCATGGCTTCCATTTCATCGTCAGAATCATCATCTTTTACCGTATTGCCCATCAAGCACTTGTGGGCTTCTTCGTCTTTCTCTTCCTCAATATTAGAACGATCTAACCAGTATTCGTCTTCAGCCATTAATGCCTTGCCAGCTTCCTGTTGCTTGGCCAAGAGCATTTTGTTCTTGTAATATTCTGAATTCCTCACCTTCGTCTTCCGACAGTCTTTTGCATAATTTCCAACCTTGCCACAGTTGTAGCATTTGATCAGATCATCAGCTTTCTTCTCAGTGCTGGTATAGTCATTCACGTACTTCTTTTTGTCATCTGGCTTCTTCTCAACAAATCTACCCTCAACTCTTTCTCTTTGCTCGTGATTCTTTGATCCCGATGATGAGTATCTCTGAGAGTTAGACCCCGACTTCTTGTAAAACCTTTTCTGAAAGGCACGGGTCAGTAGTAACATGGTTTGCTTCAGATTCTCTCCATCATCACCATCAGATGCAGAATCAGACTCCGAGCTAGAAATGACTATCTTCTTCTTTTTCTTCTTCTTTTTCTTCTTCTCTTTCTTTTCTTTCTCCTTCTCTCTAGCTAGAAGTGTTATGGGATCAGACACTTTCTCAGCTCTTTTCTCCACAACCTCTTCCTCATTCTGTCGCAACGTCTCGTAGACCTCATGCAGTGGAATATCACTCAAGTCTTTCTTCTGTTTCATTCGACAAGTGTGCTTTTTCCATTCAGGTTGCAAGATGCTGAGAAACTTCACGTTGTTCTCAATTGGCTACTTCTTAACATTGTTCTTGGAAAGTTCATTCAAAAGAAGCACAAACCTCTCATAGGTTTCCTCCAAACTCTCACCTTCTTTGGCCTTGAACTCTACATAATTGTTGATACAGTTGGCCACCTTCATTTGATTGCCTACCTTTGAACCCAACATCATCTTCTGTAGCTGATCCCACATTGATTTGGCAGTTGCATTGTGGCTGTCTATTTTCACATAGATCTAATTTGTCATGCTTTGTAAAAGCAAAGATCTGGCTTGTTTATCAGCAGTAAACCGACTCTTTTGTGCATCAGTGAATTGAGCAAAATCTTTCTCAACTCTCTTTGTGTTTTGAACTCCATCTGAGACATAACCTTTAGCAGGAATCTCCTCTGTAGGTCTTTTCATTGGAGCATCTGTGATTGATGATAGAATTTTTTTCTCCATTTGTTTTCCGATCAACAAAATCCAGAAATCTATCTTTTCATTGCTCATATTCCCCTTTGAAGAGAACAGGAGGCTTGACGTCCGTACCAATAGAAAGAGCATCTTTTGAAGTCATCTTGATCTACACTGTTTACGGATCGTCAAAGTTCATAAAGTAAAGTTGGATCTACAAAAATCAAACATAGTTAAATTTCAGAAAAAAAATAAGAAAAATTTTCTAAGTATGAAACTCGCATACCAAATAAACCTAAACAAAACGCGCAAATGCCTTCTTGCGAGTTTGAGAAACGCGCACAAGGAAGGTTGCGTGAAGTCACTTCTCACACACAATTATGTGCGAGTTTGTGCTTCGTGCACGATACTACTTGCGTGAACCCAGGTTCGCGCACAATGTACTCTGCGAGTTTCTACTTCTCGCACACCACAATGTGTGAGTTTTGAAACTTCTCGCAAGACCTTTGCGAGTTAGACACTTAGAATATTTTCGAAATCCAACTTCACGCTAAATGCAAACGCGCAAAACCAGGAACTTGCGAGTTCTAGACTTAGGAAAAAAATAATGCAAGGATACTTCGCACAAACACCAAAACGCGCAGGACACTATTTCTTGCAAACACTACTTCTTGCACAACAAGGAGTGTGAACAGTAGAAACTCGCACCTAGTTATGTGCGAGTTTTAGCTTCTCGCACGACCCTATTAGCGAGTTCCTCACTTCAATTTCAAAATAGTTCTTTGCGAGTTCTTTGAGGCTTGCGAGTTCTTCCTTCTGCGAGTTCTTGACTTAGCGAGTTCTTTCTTCTGCGAGTTCTTCCTTAGCGAGTTTTATGGATGTTGCGAGTTCTTCACTTGTAGTTCCAAAAATTCACTTTTTAACTCTGATTTGATTCAAACCAACTTCAATTCACTCGATACTTTGCAATACTCCTTGAAATCAAGTATCGAACAGGTTACAATACAAGAATTACAAGAACAAACACAAATTGAAGCTTTTTGATTCTATTACAGTTCGTACAGACTCGAACCAAAATTCTACGAAAATTCAAAATTCAATCTAATTCTTTAAGAATTAGACTAAATGATCCAAACACAATCAATTCTATGTAAGAAATCGAACCTATTACAATCAATTTAATGATCTAAACAACACAAATTCGACAAAATCAAATACAACAGTTCATATCAGCGAGTTCTTCCAATATTCGATTCAAATCTTCAAATTCGATCCAATCTTTCTTAATTTCTTCTGCTCTAATACCAATTGTGTGTCCCACAATCAATATAGATCAAGATTCTAACAATGATTTATCATTTGAAATTACTTTTATTAATCAGAAGTTTGGGTTACAAAATTTCTCTCTCAACACTTCAAAAACGTATGACTCTGATGATCACTCACTTTACAAAGAACACACACAAAGCTTATATATATACTAAGACTAGGAACACACAAAACACTGTTCACACATACAATTAAAACACGCAAACAACTAAAACAGAAAATATACAATGTAGACTTTGACTTTGATGCTGAGAGTTGACTTTAGCTTTGACCTTCAGTCTTCAGTCTTCTATGATCTTGTATCCAACATATTTATGCTCTAACAGTTGTCATTCTTTCAAACACAATGAGATTAAGATTAGGATTATCCTTACGCTCAACATTAATCTAATAAAATCAACTTCAAAGTCATGATAGATATGATCATGTAAGCTCCCCCTCAAATTCTGCAATCAGTCAAAATGTCATCAAAGCAACAAAGTCTTATTAATAAATTTATTGAAAAATAAAGACATAAAAGCAGTAAAACATTTAAGAAAGAGTTCTAATATGATATAATCGGAAGTCATTTCCTTACTCCCCCTGAACATATGCATAAGAAAATATGTCACTGTAGAATATATGCAAAAGTTTATAACTCCCCTTAGAATGTAGATCATCTAAACTTTGTCTCACACTCCCCCTGAAATCATGAACATAACCTTTCAATGTAGATATTGTTCAGATTAAAACATAAAGATATGAAGAAAAATAACAAAAATAAACTGTACTAGGGAAATACAGATTATGTTTTGAGATTCAAGATGCCAAGTTTCGAAATGAGAAAATTAAATCTCTTTTCGTCCAATTGCTTGGTAATCAATTCAGCAAGTTGATAATCTGTGTAAACAAATTAAAGTTCAATTGTACCTTTTTCGACATTGTCTTTTATAAAATGATACCGCAAGTCTATGTGCTTGGTTTTTGTGTGCTGAATAGGATTAGCATATATCTCTATGACGCTCTTCGAATCAGAATATATAGGTATTGTGTTGAAACGGAATCCATAGTCTCGAAGTTGTGTCCTCATTCACAATACTTGAGAGCAGCAGTGAGAGTCCAAGATCACTGATTCTTTAGAGAGAAAGTAGAGAGAGAAAGTATGAAGCGCAAAGTTTAAACTGATGTATTGAAAGTGATTGCCAAAGTTACAAAACAAAGGCTCTAAGGGGGCTTAAATACCCCTAGCCTTTACAATACAGAAAAGAACATTAAGCACAGTAAAAGCTAGAAAATAAATACAATGATTACTATAAAAACAGATCTAACAATCTCCCCCTTAGTAATCATTGGCGCCGTGTTCTTCAAAAACAATTTTCAAAAACAGCATAGACCAACTAGGCGACTTTGAAGAATCACTGACGCTCTTCTCTTTGACGAAGTCGATTCAGACCAACTAAAACTTCCAGTCGTCTTAGAGTTGAGCGGAGATTCAATCTTTCTTGAATTGAATCTAAAGTCTTCTGGATAAGTCGGATTTCATCATTATCAACCAGGAATGTATTTTCTCTTGATTCCATAAATCTTCTTTTGGCTTCCTTCAGACGTTGTTCTAACTGTAGCTTGATCACTTTTAAGGTTCCATCGGAGTAGTGAGCAATTTCTTCAATTCTGAGAAAGCATTTTTCATTAGAGCCATTCTTGTACACCACTCCATATGGATCTTCAACAATAGAGAGAAAAGGATAAGACTCTAAGTTCAGTAAGCTTCGGTTAGGCCTGAGAAGATTAACAACTGGTTGGAAGCTTTCAACTGCCATCTGGAAATCAAAAACCCTGAAGAATCGGATTTGTCGTCGAATGAATCTTTTAATGATGAACAAAGCTTGTGAAATATCCTGAGATCTATGATAAAGATTCCTGAAGTGGTCATATAAGAGTTCAACATCATCTATAGAAAGATCAGCGAAGTCTGCCTCTGAAAATTTATACCGCTTGCAGTCTCTTCTTTCAACTTCAAAATCGGGATACCAGATATTCACAAACTTGTTGATTGTGACACTGATGACTCGAACAATCAAGTGTTGAGAAGAAACGGTATTATTCCTTTTGCGCTGACACTTGATGAACATCAAGTACTCATATTGATAGGCATCTGAATCTTTCTCTACTCCAAGGATTGCATAGATGTTAATCGCCCTTCTTCTAGAGACAAAGATGTTTCTCTAAGTGTCTTCTAGAAAGGCTGATCTTTGCCTTGATGCCAAATATCTACGATGCAAATTCCTTTGTCTTTGACGTCTAGATAAAGATGGTCCTTCTTCTAAAATAGATGGTGGAATTACAGGATCAGAAGATGGAACATCAGCTTCTGCTCTTGACGACTGACCAACTTCAAATGATCTTGAAGGAATAGTGGTAGTCGGAGCTGAAGTAGCAACAGGAGTAGATGAGACATTAGCTGATTCAGGAATCTCATCGTGAATAGGAAGATCACTGTATAACAAATATGCTTCTTCTTTGTCTTTAGCATCCATGAATACTGAGTCATCTTCTGTATCTGATATGATAATGATGTCATCACAGTCTTCTTCATTGACTTGACAAATCTTTTCAAACCTGACATCTTCATCATCATCAGAATTAATCTCTATGAAGTTAGCAAAGAATGACCTCATGTCATTTGCAGCTTCAGATTCTTCAACTTCATGAATACTTGCAGAAACATCTGGATCCATGTAAACAACAATTTGCATATTATTGTTAATATTACTCTCAGAAATGTTCAGTTCATTATGCAAAGAAGACAGATCAACATTCTCAATCATAACATTCACTAAGTTCTGAATGTTGCAGTCTTCAACAGATTCTCCACTCTTTCCTCTATCACCAGCCACTTCTTCTTGAATATCTTCTCTAGCTTCAGAAGATCCTTCAACTCTTGGTCTCTTTGCCATCTCCCCCTCATGGCCTTGATGATCAGGATCATCTTGGTCATGTCGGCGCTTAAGAGACGGGCCAACCTCAGTTCTGCAGCTTTGTTCATGAGAATCAAGCCTTGAAGATAAATCAGAGAAGGCTTGAGACATAAACGATTTGAGATCAGCAAAACTTCATCGAACTTCTGATCTGAATGCATGAAACTCATCAGATAAAGCAGTGATCCTGTCAGATTCAGACGAAGGAACTGGAGGCGGCGTAGGTTGGAAGTTTCGTAAAAGAGAGAGAAGATCTTGATCTTGATGTTCAGGTGGCGACATAGAGAGAAGTCGAGCATAGAGCAAATCTGTCAACTCTGAAATAGGAAGATCATGTAGAGAAGACCTTGAAGATGTACCAGAAGGAGCAGTCATAGGAATTCCCGCAGATAAAGAAACCATCGAAGGAAACGGAAGAGAAACAACCAGAGAAGTAGATGTAGTCATAGCACTAGAAGGTTCACGAAGAACTACCCCAGTTAGTCGTCTGAAAGGAATCTCTGGAGGAATCACTGAAGTATCAATCTCAGGCATCTTTCCTTTGAAGAAAGTCTTCAACTTCAGTATTTGAGCTTCCTTTTCGGCATCCATTTTCTCAGATAACTGACGAATAACATCATTCAACGTAGAGAATTTGTCAGTAGAAACCCGAGCTTGATCAGAAGTAAACTCTACAGCTGGAACTTGAATAGCCGCAAGCGAAGATGCTGGAGCTTGACTTTGTACCTGAGTTGAAGCTTGATCAAAAGCTGTATCCAATTCATCTACTTGAAGATGTGCAACTGAAGGATTAACAGGAACAAATTCATCTTCAGAGAGAACTTCTGTTGAGACAGCCACTTCCGGTGTCCTAACCTTCCTTTCATAAACCTTGAGACTTGGTTTATCACTATCATCATCATCATCATGATCAGAATCTTCATCATCTTTATCACCAGAAAGATCAGTATCAGCAGCAGAATCATCTTCAACTTCAACATAAAAAGCAGTAGCTTCAGTACCAATATCAGCAATAACAGATCCAATTTGTTGAGATGCAACAGTTTCCTCAACTTCTTGTGCGGCAGATACTTCAACCTCCTGATTAACAGCTATATTAACTTCAGTTTCAGCAATTATTTCAATTTCTTGATCAGCAGCTGCTTCAACTTCTACTTCATGTTCAGCAACAGCTTGAATGTTATGAGAAGGCTCTTCTTGTACAGCTTCCACAAACTCATTCTCCATACAATATTCTATGACATCCTCATTTGTAACATCAGCGTAGTTGGCAATAAGAGCATATGGAATAGTCATAGAATAGTTGAAAGACTTCTTCTGCTTCTGAATATAAGTCATTTCCGAGTGTGGAACCTGAGGCCAAGATAACGTGCGAGGAATAGCTGGATTGCTACGGAGCATGCTTCGAACAATAAGCTTCAGAAATCTGACTAACGGAATGAACTTCCGTTTCTTGTTGGTGAACTTGTCATGTACCACCTCTAAGAGTTCGGTCGAAAAAATAAACGTGTAGTCGACATGCAAGTCATAGACGACTGCATGGAACAATCGGAGATACAGTAAAATTGCACTGTATGTGCCAGAATGCTTCGATGTCAGGCACCTGATGAGAACTGAGAACAGTGCATACCATACTGGAGGTAGATTAGACTTGTCAAAGTCTGTAGGTTTGTTCAAAGTACCAACATATCCAAGATTCCTTATTCCTTCATATACTTCCTCTTCTGATGGAAAGCTGTCATATGTAGTTCGGCCTGGTCTGGAATTCGGCTCAGGAAGATCCAGTGTCAATCTCAGTAGCTTGTATGAGATGAATGGTTCAAATTGATCGATTTCAAGATCAAAGTGATGCGGACGATCCATTTCATTCTTTGTTATAGTATGCCATGCCTGCTGTAGATAAACTTCAGGAACATCTGCGCAGTAAGAAAGAGCAGGGGCAAGTGGATGACCTTTGAGAATTGCTCGTATCACTGGATGTATCTTGATTCGGTCAAAGTCCACGTGATAGTTGTTCGACTTATATGGCATATACATGATGGTGGTTAACACATTATTTGGTGTACGTCGAGAAGCAGAAAGATCGGCTCCAACAGAAGGATGTGACGGCATGGGAGTATCATGAGAAGCTCGATCAGACGGATCATCGAGAATGGCATTCTCGTCTTGAATCATTGGATCAGTATTGGTTTTGGAAGACATAATAGACCTAGAAAACAAAATGAAAAAGAATTAGACAAAAAATAAAAAAAAATATTCTAAGTATGGTTTACGTGCCAAGTTAGAAGCGTAAACCAAGGTTTGCGTTTCAGACATGAGACGCAAAGGTAAGTTTGCGTGTCTAACATGGTCCGAAAACTATACTTGGAAAAACAAAACAAAACACACAAAAACACAAAGGAAGGTTTGCGTATCAAGTTAGAAGCGCAAAGTAGACTTTGCTTTTCTAGTTAGAGGCGCAAAGTACACTTTGCGTGTCCTAGTTGATACGTAAACTACAACTTGAAAGAACAATAGGTTTGTTTAACAAGTTAGAAGCGCAAAATAGACTTTGCGTTTCTACTTAGACGCGTAAAGTTCACTTTGCGTGTCTAACTAGACGCGCAAAGTAGACTTTGCGATTCTAGTTAGACACGCAAAGTTCACTTTACGTGTCTATCATACTTGAACTTCAAACCTACTTTTCGCGAGTCAAAAACCAGAAAACCACAAAAACTAAAAATTAAAGCAAGAAAACATGAAAATAGAGTAAACGAAAACATACCTGAAGATCGATTAGTAGTTCTAAACAAAACCCAAGACTCAATTTGAACAAAGAAAATCGAATCTGAATATCGAAGACAATGAACAGTACAAAGAATGTAAATGGCACAGTACACGAACAAAACATCAAAATCAAAGACACCAGAAAAACAATGCTAAACATAACAACAAATCAAAAGAAAAAAAGAACACACACCTGATTAAAGTGAATCAACAATCGAAAATCAATGGAAAAAGAGAAGGTCGGCGCACACAGAGAATAGGAGGGAAGAAGATGAATAGTTCCAAAGTTCAAAAGATAAAGGAAGCAATAAAAGAGAATATTCATATACTAACCTCTATTTATATACTAAACTTAAAAAAATATAACACTAAAAAAAATACACTTAAAAAAAATAAAATTTCTAAAAAAATATTCCTAAAAAAAATACAGCTTAAAAGAAAAATTTTACCTGACAGGTTCCTTTACTCCGCCTACACAAATGCATAAAAAATTTAACTGTTAGAATAGCAAATGTGTAGAAAAATCTGAGAAATATACCTGTTTAATTTCTGATCAGCACAGAAAATTTTCTTCCTTACTCCCCCTCAACCACAGAAAAAATTCAGATAACTTTTTCAGATAATCTCTCCCCCTTGAAAATTGCACAGACCATATCCAAAAAAATACAGATACTCAAACATAAAGACATCAGTATGAAAGATGACCATATTGAATATAAATTTTGTAACAACTGAACATATAAAATTTTAAACACTAAACAAATTAAAGTCTACTCAGTAAAATTTCACAGATTTATCAATCAGTTGAAATCAAGCATATGTTGTTGGATGCAAGACCAAGTATAATTGCATATCAATTTAAGACATGTTCAGTTTCAAAAACTTCCATTTGTCTATTCAGTGTGCTCGCATGTGAACTTCAATTAGCTTCAAGAAAAATGCAGTTCTAAAATTAATATAGAAAACTTTGCATGAACTGACACTAAGTTGTCAAAAATTAAGACCTTCACAAATTTACAGGTTTATCACAACTCAAACATATCACAAAGTATCATGAGATGTGTGCTCATTGGCATCTTTTTAGCAGTGTGCACATTGGCATCTTAACATGAGTGTGCTCTTTGGCATCTTTTAAGCGCGTGCACTTTGGCATCTTTTAACCAGAGAGTTCATTAAGTAAAGAACATGTCGTAAACGTAACTTTCTATCTGACCCTATTGCAGGATTTGGGTCAGCCACTCCCAGACCAGTTGGCCTTAGGGGACTAGGTGTCAAGCACCCCTTGGAACTTACTTTCCCGGATCAGAAAGGCTACATCGACATATTCTAAACCCATTCATACCAGTAAAACATGATTTTCTATCTGATTCTATAGAAGGATTTCTGTTAGATCACTCCCAGACCAAATGACCTTAGGGGACCAGATGTCGAGCATCCCACGGAACTTACTTTCCCAAACCAGAAAGGTCACAGGTACAAACTTTTAAACCCAAAGATTTCTGTATTTGAAGAATTTATTATTCATCTCAATTACTCAGATCAACGTCTAAATGCTTAGCCCATATTTTCATTTCGATCTATAATTCTGATCATTTAGGTAGTCTAAGCAAAGTAAACTATAAAAATTCAGACTCACATATCTTTAAAGCAGTATTAAAAGCTACAAACATGTTGCTGACTTTTTGACTTTTGTAAGACATGAAAGTTGAACATATAAAACTTTAATATAAACAAATAACTTGTTAAAGACCCTAAACATACGTTTTATTCAAAAGAAAGAAAATCTGTAAAAAAAAAATTTATAGAATAAAATTTGGAAAGATTTAAACTTTTAAATTCAACATGCCTAATTTTGAAAGCAAAAAATTGAAACGTTTTTCATCTAAGGCTTTTGTAAAGATATCAGCAAGTTGATATTCAGTTTGTACAAAATATAATTCAATAGTACCTTCTTCCACGTGATGCTTTATAAAATGGTACCGCATGTCTATGTGCTTGGTCTTGGTGTGCTGGACTGGATTGACCGATATCGCAATTGCGGACTTGCTGTCGCAATAAATTGGCACTGTCTTGTACAGCATCCCGTAATCACGAAGTTGCGTTTTCATCCAGAGTACTTGAGCACAACAACTAGATGCAGCGACGTATTCAGCTTCGGCTGTTGATATTGAAACACAGTTTTGCTTTTTCGACGCCCAGCTTATCAGTCTGTCACTTAAAAACTGAAGATGACCAGAAGTACTCTTCCTGTCCAATTGATTACCACCAAAATCTGCATCTGAATAAGCAATCAAATTATAGTCAGAACTTTTAGGATACCATAATCCTAAATAAGGAGTTCCTTTAATATATTTAAAAATGCGTTTGACTGCTAAAAGATGAGATTCTTTTGGTTTAGCTTGGAATCGGGCACATAAGCACGTGGAGAACATTATGTCCGGGAGACTGGCAGTTAGATACATCAGTGATCCGATCATCCCTCTATATGTCTTTTGATCCACAGCTTTTCCATCTGGATCGAGTCCGAGTTTGGCACCATGAGCCATCGGCGTTCCGATTGAAGAAGATTTGTCCATCTTGACTTTCTTCAAGATGTCAAATATATACTTTGACTGGTTGATGAAGATACCATCAGGAAGCTGTTTCACTTGTAAGCCGAGGAAGAAATTGATTTCTTCCATCATGCTCATCTGAAATCTAGAGGTTATAAGATCAGAAAACCATGTACACAAAGATTTGTTAGTCGCACCGAAAATAATATCATCTACGTATATTTGTACTAAGCAAATATCAAGATTAGTTCTATAAATGAAAAGAGTAGTATCGATAGATCCTTTGGTGAATCCATATTTGACCAAGAAAGCTGACAACTCGTCATACCACGCCCGTGGAGCTTGTTTCAAACCATACAATGCTTTATCGAGAAAATATACATAATCTGGACGATCTTTGTCAAAAAATCCCTCTGGCTGAGATACATATACTTCTTCTTTAAGCTTGCCATTGAGAAATGTCGTCTTGACGTCCATTTGATATACTGTGAAGTTGCGATAAGCAGCGAAGGCAAGAAACATTCGGATAGCTTCCAATCTGGCAACGGGTGCAAACGTTTCATCATAGTCAATACCTTCTTCTTGTCGATATCCTTTGGCTACCAACCTTGCTTTATTACGCATAACGATACCATCTTTATCCTTTTTGTTCTTGAATATCCACTTTGTACCAATTATGCTTTTTCCTTTCGGCCTCGGTACAAGTCTCCACATTTTGAGCGCATCAAATTGATTTATCTCCTCTTGCATAGCAATAATCCAATCCGGGTCTTCCAATGCTTCAGAAACTTTTGTAGGTTCAATCTTACTTAGGAAGCAAGTGAAGAGACATTCGTTGGAAGTAGCCGTTTTGGAGCGTGTAGAAACACTGGCTTGAGGATCTCCAATAATTTGATGAATTGGATGAGATCTTGTCCATTTTGTTGTATGAGGGAGAGGATCAATTACATCTTGAACCACTTCTAAATGAAGAGAGGGAGGTTCAAAAACTTCTACATCAAATGAAGAGATAGAAATAGATTCCACTTACGGAGGAGGTATCTCAACAATATCTGAATCAGATTCGGGAACAGTTTGTTGAACAATATCATTGTGTACTTCTTCCTGAAGTGATTTACTTTGAACAGGTTGATCTTGAATTGACTCTTCTTGAGTATGTTCTTCATGAATAAGCTCAGCTTCTGATTGAACGTTGTCTCATTGAACAAAATCTTGTTGTGCCGATTCTTGTTGAATAGGAGAGACTGGAGCAACATCATTGTCAGAGATAGATGCAGCGGAATTTGGAATAAATGAGCTCTCAGTTTCCTAATTCAAAACATTAGAAACATTTGCAGAATTAGATCTAGGCACATCATCATAAAAAATTTCAAACAGAAAATCAAGATCAGAAAGATTAGGAAAAGGAGTAGAGGAATCCTGGTTATCCGGTGAAAGAGCAGGTTCTGAACTGATTTGCTCAGAAACTGAATTTCCAGTAAAAGCGGGTTCTGAGCCTGAGTGACTAGAAACCAAATTAGCAGCTTCGTCAAATTTTACATTGACACTCTCTATGACCTTTCTTGCAGAGATCAGAAAAACTCTATAAGCAGCAGAATTTGAAGAATAACCCACGAATACACCCTCATCTGCCTTTGGACTAAACTTGTTGAGATTCTCCCTGTCATTCAAAATGTAGCATTTACACCCGAATGACTTGAAATACTTGATGTTCGGTTTGATCCTGTTATTCCCAGATTCAAGTTCTAATTGCTACAAACAATCAAGATGAGAATCGAATTCATATTCATTGATGAAATTCACAAATTACAAACTTTCTCTCACTACTCTCTCTCTAGAATAATGAAACAATATACTCTTCTTTAATCTGATCTCTTACTTCTGTTAACTACTAATTACAAAGGAAAGGAAACTATTTATCTAAAACTAAAACAACAAGGAAACAAAACTAATACAAATGTTGACTTTGACTTTTATTACAAAAGACTTTGTCTTTGACAAGAGAGTTGACTTTCTTCAGCTTTGACTTCTTAAACCTTGACTTTTGTCTTCTTGATCTTGTATCCAACATATTTATGCTCTAACAATCTCCCCCTTTGGATTCAAGATCACTGTTTAAAGATCTAGCAATTCAGTCTTCACTTTAAGTTCTGTCAGTACAATCTCCCCTTTTTTCTTTGACGGTATTCTTTCCAAAACTTTCTTCAAACGATTAACAATCTCCCCAAAACTTTCACAATAATACTTTCAGACTTTGGAAAGAAATTATCTTCAGAATCAGCTCGAATTGCTTTAGCAAATAATCTTCAAAGAAAATTTCCTCAAATCTTCAGAAATTCTTTGATCTTCTTCAAATCATCAGAAATTCTTTGATCTTCTTCGAATCTGTACTTTTGAATCTTCTGACTAAGACATTTCGGAAAATCTTCTCTCAAAACTTTATCATTTCTTAATATCATCTCCCCCAATCTACAAAACTTTAACATTTCTTGATATCATCTCCCCCTTTTTGATGATTTGAGCATCTATATCATCAAAACTTTTCTCCCAAGAAATGTCTTTGACCATTCTGATCTGTCAATCTGAGCCTCTGATTTTGTGATCCATAGCCAAGTATTCATCCAGATCTTTTCAAATCTAGACAAAATAAGAACATGTAATTCCTGAATCAACAAATGAATCAGTTAAAATGCCTGTCAGTAACACGAAGTCACTGTGTGTAACGAATACACAATATAAAGGAGGTTTTTGATGTTCACTCCCCCAGGGCTTCCATCCAATCATCGAAATACCACAAAGGCAATTTCTATGAATGTTATGACAAGAAAAAACAAATTCCTTGTGTGTTCGTGCACGTGTAGAAAGAATTAAGCACGAATGATTGCTTTATTAAGGCTCAAAATTATGTAAACCACTGAGACAACAGTAGATAAACACAAACTCAATGTGCATGATTGAAGTACGAAGGTGGGGCAGACTTCCTTCTTTTTCAATATCCAGATTTTCCAAATGAAAATCAGATAGATTATGTGTTGCGTCCCCAGAAAAATACGAAACATTTTCTTTTTGAGAAGAAAATGAGTGGTTGGTGGGGTTTTAACAAGAGTTGGCATGGGCTAGTTTCCTGTTTCAATAACGTTCACCAAAGAGTTGTGAAACGCTAGTAATGTGGCTGCCCGGCTCAGAAAGTAGTTGGTGCAGAGTTTGATATTCTTTTACTCTGATCTCACACCCTCTTTCTTTAAATCATTAAGCTCACTACTAACCAAACTCTCTTTTTCATTTTACCTCATCACACCCACACTCATTTCTGTATAGACTCCTCACACTCAATCACTATTGGATTAACTTCTTGTTCTGTTCATAAGTTTATAAGTTCATACTCAATCACACTCAATCATTTCTTATTCCGTTCATAAGTTCATACGGTGTTTTGTTGAAACGACGATGCATAATTGATCTGTTCTATGTATGACAGGCAGTTGAAACTGCTTCAACCCAGTAAGACAAAGGTAGACCTGAATAAGCAAGCATTGATCTGGCGGACTCAACAAGCGTTATGTTTCTTCTTTCAACAACGCCTTTCTATTGCAGAGTACGTGCAGCAGAAAATTGTTGTTGTATTCCTTGAGATTCATAGAATGCCTGAAGAGTACTGTTTTTGAATTCAGTGCCATTGTCAAATCTTACCACTTTCACTTGGTTCTGCTTATTTGTCTGTGTTGTCTTGATGAGGTTGATGAGTACCTCAGGAGTCTCGTCTTTTGACTTCAGAAATTTTACCCAAGTATATCTGGAGTAGTCATCAACAACCACCAAAACATATTTCTTATGTCCTAAACTCTTTGTCTTCATTGAACCACACAAATCAACATGCAAAAGATCAAGAATAGCCGAAGTGCAGTGTTCAGGCTTAGGCTTGTGAGGAGCTTTCTTCATTTTTCCTTTCTCACAATCCTGGCATAGATGGTCTTTCTGGAAACGGAGAACTGGAAGACCTCTCACTGAATCATTCTTGACCAGGCGATCCATATACTTGAAGTTGAGATGAGCTAAGCGTCTGTGCCAAATCCAACTTTCTTGAATTGAAGCTTTAGAAAGCAAGCAGATATCTGAAGGAATTTTGATCTTGGAAAGATCAATGGTATACAAATTTGATTGCCTTTTTCCTACCAGAAGATCCTTGCCATTATCATTCTTCACTGCAACTCTTTTGGATTTGAAGCTGACTTCAAGGTCTTTATCACAGAATTGTCCTATGCTGAAAAGGTTTTGACTTAGACCCTCGACGTAGCTTACTCTTTTGACAGTTATGTTACCCTGAACTAGATCACCATAACCAAGAATCGGAGCTGTCTCACAGTTACCAAATTTCACACGACTGCAACATTTATCTTTAAAATTAGACAGAAGTGATTTGTTGCCAGTCATATGTTTTGAACATCCCGAGTCCAGATACCATAGTTAACTAAGCTGCACACACAGAAACTACACCTTTTTAGGTACCCATATGCTTATGGGTCCCTTGTTAGATTTATGCTTTTTATTTTTCATAGATTTATTTTTCATGCACGAATGAAAGCAATTATCAATAGAAGATAAAACACAATTATCAGAATCAGAACTAGAAGAAGCATATGAGATATTCTTTGATATATCAAACATTTGCTGAAAAGAATATTTTGAGATTTTATTACATGAAGCAAATGTATCAGTATCCCAAAGAGTGTCTACACAGTTAACTCCTAACAGTTCAGATTCTAAAATTTGCTGTTTCATCCTCCAAATCTGCCTTGATGACTTCCTCACAGTCCGATCTGAAGAAGAAAAATTAGAAACATTAGAATTTTCAGATAAGACATTATCATGTTTCTTTGACTTTTTTGATCTTCTTCTTTTACGCTTCTTTTATAAAATTGAGCATTTACCAGTAAAGAATTATCAATAATTGAATCAGAAGAAGAAACTTTATCAAAGAAATGAGTCTTAGCATTTGACATTGAAAAACTAGCCTTGGAGTGAAAATTTTAAAAATTGCACAAGTCTGGAGGAGGTTTGCGCTTCCCATTGGAGGCGCAAACTTAGCTTTGCGCGTCCAACTGCACGCGCAAACTTTCAGTTTGCGTTTCCAATGTGGAACGCAAATGGCCATTGTTTTTCAAAACTTTAGCATTTTCCTTTGAATCTTTTGAAAATCCAGAAGAAATTTTATCTTCAAAACTTGTTTTCATTATAAAAAGAAATAAATCGTTTTCTAAACAAGTTTGAAGATTTTGTTCTTCCAATCGATCTTCAAGATCAACAATTTTTTTCTTCTAACACTAATGGGGGAATGTATTTCTTAGTATCATAAGACACCGGAGATACATTTTCCTTATCAGTGTTAGCAAAAATATCCACAAAATCTGTTGAAAATGAAGATTTTTATTGGAAGATTTGACATTTAAAAGATTTTGAAATTTTCTGGATTTCTTAGATTGATCAGGAAAATACTTTGCATTTTCAGAAGTGTAGACAAATGGCGTTTCCATCCTCTTGTTTTTCATTCTTTTCACATTTTCTTCTTCCAAAATTTGTTTCTCAGTTGTCCAAAAGAATTTAAACTAAGGAGCGTATCTTGCAAGAGTAAAATAATCATATTCATATAAAGTAGGAACTTCATTTTTAGCATGATTTAAAAAATGTGGGTTTTCAAAACCAAGTCCCCACTTTTCTTTTATGGCTTCTTCACTCCTTCGTTTATTCATGTAAATGGTTTGCTCAGACTGTTCTCTTTTATACAATTTCCTTTCTAAAACAATTATCTTTTCAGAAAGAATTTTATTTGAAGAAGTCAGTTCAGTCAATGAATCATGATAAATCTGATTTGAATTTTCTAACTCGACCAACTGTTTATTAAATTTCTCTTTTGTGTCAATTAAAATTGACTTTTCATCAATTAAAGAAATTTGCAGTTTTTCGATTAAATCAGACTTTTCTTGATTTTTAAACTTTTCAGAAACAAACTTTGAGCGCAAATCATGCAAAGCAGTGATAAAAACATTCATTTGAGATAAAAAGAAATTATAGTTAAACTCAGATATTACCTCAGAACCATCAGATGATGTATCATCTTCCTCATCATCAGATTTGTCATCTCCTATAAAGCACATGGCCGCAGTTTCTTCATTTTCAGCCTCGTTGTCTGAATGATACAACCAGTATTCTTCTTCGGCCAACAGGATGGTTCCACTTTCTTTCTTTTCAGCAAGAGCCAACTTCTTTCGGTAAAAAGCCGCATCCTTTACCACTTTGACTCTGCAGTCCTTAACCATATGTCCAGGCTTCCCACAGTTAAAATTGTTAACCACCTTTTTCTCATCCTTCTTCTGTTCAACCACCTTAGTTGGTTCATACTTTGGAGTGTATGTCTTTGAAGGAGCACCAGGTTCTATCTTTTTAGAACCAGAAGTAAACCGCAGGTTGTTTGAACCAGATTTGTGCTTGAATCTCTTCTGATAGTGCTGAGTCAAAAGTATCATGGTCTTTTCTAAGGCTTCGCCATCATCATCCGTTGATCCATCATAAGTTGTTTCAGTCAAAGCTTGCTCAGCCAGTTGGCTAGCTAAAAGAGCAATAGGATCTACTGACAGAGGCTTGTTCTTCTTATCCAGTTTCTCCTTCTTCTCCATTACCATAGATTCATTTGTCATCAAGATTTCGTATAACTCCTGAATTGGCACGGTTGAGATTCTGACATCGTTTCTCATTCTGTGGCATGACTTGTTCCACTCAGGTTGTAAAGCGTTCAGAAACTTCAAGTTAGCCTCCAACTCAGTCTTGGTAACTTTAATCTTGTAGAGATCATTGATAACAGCCCAGAATCGATCAAAAACATTTTTCAAACTTTCCCCATCCTTGGCCTTGAACTTTTCCAAGTTGTTCATGTACCTTGTCTGTCGTAACTGAGTAGACATTGCAGTACCAAGCATAATCTTCTCAAGTTGTGTCCACATCATCATTGGGTTATGTTTGAAGCAATCGATTCTGTTATAGATGGAGTTGGGAAGAGCAAGGATTAGATTTGATTTGGCCTGGCTATCAGCTTGATGTCGTAACATCTCATCAGCATAGTATTCCCTTAAAGCTTTCTCAACAGAGGTAGCAACAGAAGTTGATGTAGCTGGAACAACTTTCCTTGGTATTTCCATAGGACCCTGAGTCAGTGATTTCATCATGTTCTCCCCATTCGGTTGCCTTTCAATAAAGTTGATGAACCGATCCTGCCACTGTTCGAATTCATTCTCATTGATAAGAACTGGTGGACGAGTATCAGACCCTAAAGACATCATGAGGTCATTCTTGTAGATTTGTGCTTGCAAAGACATCTTGAGAAAAAACAGAAAATTTAGAAAATTTTCTAAGTATGAGAGACCCGCAAACTAGAGGTTTGTGTTTGTAATGAGGAGCGCAAAGAAGGTCTTGCGTTTGCAGAGGGGAACGCAAACTGAGCTTTGCGTTTGCTTCGTGAAACGCAAAGTGAAGCTTTGCGGGTGAAAGACTTTGCGGGTGAAGAGATTTGCGTTGCAAGAGATACGAAAACTTGATGCACGAAGATCTTTTCGCTTGAAGAGAGAAACGCAAACTGATGGTTTGCGTATCAGACTAGAACTGAGAAACTTGGCTTTGCGTTTCCAAAGTGAACCGCAAACCTAAAAAATTCACTAAAACACGTGTTAGACACGCAAAATATATGAATGAAAGAATGAGGAGCAAAGCATATGAATCACACGCAAACTCATATGTATGAAACGCAAACTAACATGAATAAAGCGCAAACTAATATGAATGAGACGCAAACTTCATAAACTCAACCAAATCACGCAAGATCAACTACAACTTTGAAAATTAACCTAGAAAAGCATATACTGAACTTCGAAAACTTCTTTTTAACAAATTTTAATCAATAAAATCGATTAAAATCAACAAAATCACTAAATTTGACAAAGAACAGAAAGAGAACGGCGTTTTTCCAGAAAAAAACAAGATCTGCAAACTGATTATCTAAACAAGATTTTTATGTGAAACACAAAGAAGCAATTATGATCGATTAGTAAAAACGAATCAATTAAGTCCAATTTCAACACAAATTGTTCAAAAACCTGTCCAAATTTGATGAAGAAGCAAAAAACGAGATTTTCTTGAAAAATCAAGAAAATCTATCGAGTTTTCTGCTTCAATTAACAAATCCAGAAACTAAACCACTAATCTCTCAATCCTCTCAAGATTCTGTATGCTCTGATACCAATTGAGAGTCCAAGATCACTGATTCTTTAGAGAGAGAAAGTAGAGAGAGAAAGTATGAAACGCAAAGTTTAAACTGATGTATTGAAAGTGATTGCCAAAGTTACAAAACAAAGGCTCTAAGGGGGCTTAAATACCCCTAGCCTTTACAATACAGAAAAGAACATTAAGCACAGTAAAAGCTAGAAAATAAATACAATGATTACTATAAAAACAGATCTAACAAGCAGTTTGCAGGAACTACATACTCTGCTTCAGCAGTTGATGTGGAAACACATAGTTGTTTCTTTGACGCCCAGCTTACGAGCTTGTCTCCAAGAAATTGAATGTGACTCGATGTTCTTTTCCTGTCGAGCATACAGCCTGCATGATCTTCGTCTGAATACGCCGTTAGCTCAAAACCAGTATCTTTAGGATACCACAAATCAAGATCTACGGTTCCTTTCAGATATCTAAATATTCGCTTAACTGCCGAAAGATGGGATTCTTTGGGCGAAGCTTGATATCTAACACATAAGCATGTAGAAAACATAATATCAGGCCGACTAGCGGTTAAGTACATCAATGAACCTATCATGCCTCAACAAGTCCTAAGATCAACAGCTTTTCCCGAAAGATCAATTCCGATTTTAGTACATGGTGCCATCGGGGTTGAAATAGGAATGCAATTTGACATATTAAATTTCTTTAAAATGTCAGCAATATACTTCGACTGATTTACGAAAATCCCCGTTGAAAATTGTTTGACTTGTAATCCGAGAAAAAAATTCATCTCTCCCATCATAGTCATTTGAAAACGTGACACCATGAGTGTAAGAAAAGTCTTTCAGTACTTCAGATTAGTAGAACCAAATATTATATCATCTACATATATTTGAATTAAGATAATCTCAACTTTTTCCCTTTTTATGAATAAGGTCCTATCAATTTTACATTTTGAAAAGCTGGACTTGACTAAGAACTTTGAAAGAACGGCATACCAGGCACGAGGGGATTGTTTTAAACCGTAAAGAGCCTTGTCAAGGATGGATACATGATATGGGTTTCCGCATTGACAAAATCTTCAGGTTGCGAGAAACAGACCTCCTCCTTAAGAATGCCATTTAAGAAAGCAGTCTTCACGTCTATTTGGTAGACGGTGAAGTTCTTGTGTGCAGTGTAGGCTAGGAACATCCTGATTGCCTCAATACGCGCAACTGGAGCATATGTCTCGTCGTAATCTATGTCTTCCTCTTGCCGATATCCTTTAGCAACAAGTCTTGCTTTGTTTCTTACAACGATACCATCATCATCCTTCTTGTTCTTGAATACCTATTACGTGTCAATGAGAGTTTTACCTTCAGGTCGGGGCACGAGTCGCCAAACTTTAAGCGCATTAAATTGGTTGAGCTCTTCTTCCGTGGCTGTAATCCAATCTGGATCACGAAGAGCTTGTGAAACTTTTGTCGGTTATATGTTACTAAGATATGAATCAAACATGCATTCATTCATTGTTGCAAACCTAGTTTGCACCGGCTTTGAAGGATCTCCAATAATTTGATGAACCGGGTGCTCTTTGGTCCACATGTTTATGTGAGGGAGTGGGTTAGATGTTGATTGATCATGTTGATCATCTAAATATCCATTATCCTCTTCTTTTTGGGGTTCAGTTGAATTAACTTGTACAAAAATCGCAGTTGGTTGGTCACTGGATGTCTGTTGAGTAGGCATTACTGTGCATCCAACTGAATGTGTAACTTATATTTCTACATTATCATGTGCAACTTCAACTGATTGAGTAATATGATCTAGAGTTTCTTCAGATTTAGTTGAGATATCTGAAGTGATTGGATGATGATTACATGAATCTTCTGATCTTTCAATCACAACAGGTTTAGTCACTTTGGAACCTAGAAAATCATCATAGAAATATTCAAACAATAAATCTAATTTTGTTAAATGAGATGTAGACGATGAGGCTTTATCTAAATTAGAAACATTAACCACAGGTTCTGGACTGATCTGTCCAGAAGTTAATACTCCAGTAATAACGGGTTTTGAACTGAGAGGCTCATAAGCCATTTCTTCATCAAATGAGACATTTACACTTTCAACCCCAATCTTCGACTTCTTCTAGTAAACTCTGTATGCAGCAGAAGTCTGAGAATATCCAATGAAAATGCCTTCATCCACCTTGGGACTGAACTTGTTCACGTTCTCCTTATCATACAACACAAAACACCTGCAACCAAAGATGTGAAAATATTTGATGCTAGGTATTCTATTATTAATCAAAGCATACGGCGTTTTACCAAAAGAACGATGAATGATTGAACGGTTTTGAGTATAACATGCAGTTGAGACAGATTCTGCCCAAAAAAATAATGGTAGATCTGCTTGATTCAACATCGTTCATGCAACCTCAACAAGAGTCTGATTTTGTCATTCCCCTACCCCATTTTGTTCTGGTGTTCTGGCATCAGAAAACTGATGAGTTATCCCGACTGACTCGAGATAATCGTCAACTATCTTATTCTTGAATTCTGTGCCATTATCAGTTATGAGTAGCTTCACTGTCTTCTGCAAGTTCACTTGGATGGTCTTCAAAAACGAGATGATGACATTCGGCGTCTCATCTTTTGATCTTAGAAATTTCACCCAAGTGTATCTTGAATAATCGTCCACAATCACTAAAACGTATTTCTTGTCGTTTATGTTTTGTCTTTGCATAGGACCACAGATATCCATATGTAACAACTCTAAAGGAGTGCATGTACTAGGTTCAGGCTTAGGCTTATGAGATCTTCTTTTCATTTTACCCTTATCACACGCGTCACACAGATGTTCTTTTACATATTTGAGCTCTGGAAGTCCTTTCACTAAATTCCCAGTCACCAACTTGTTAATGTATCTGATGTTGAGATGAGACAACCTTCTATGCTATAACCAACTCTGTTGCATAGAGGCTTTTGATAGAAGACACACAACATTGTCGGGCTTGACATTGGACAGGTTGATAGTGTAGAGATTTGACTTTCGCGTGCCAACCAAGAGTTCTTTTCTATCTTCAGTCCTTACACAACACCGCTGGGCATTGAAATTTACCTCTAAATCCTTGTCACGGAACTATCCGATGCTAAACAGATTGTGTCCAAATCCTTCAACGTAGCTCACCTTCTTAATCGTTATGTTCTCTTGCACAAGATCTTCGTATCCCAAGATTGGTGAAAACTGGTCATTTCCAAAATGCATGTTGTCACAAAATTTCTTTGTATAGTTAGATAAAATATCTTTCTGCCCAGGCATATGCTTGGAACAACCTGAATCCAAGTACCACATATCACGGGTCTGCACAGGAGAAATCAGACAACAACTGGTTTAGGTGCCTATTTATAGATGGGTCCTTTCATGTTTGCACAAGATTTTGTCACCCATTTGAATTTGGGTCTTCTTTGATGTTGAAACACATTTGAATGCTGTATATAATAAGAACCAAACCAACAATCAAAATATTGTCGAGTAACAAAATCATTTCTACGAGATGTTGAAGACTAAGTAGTAGACAGATTTAATTGGATCAATTGCTTTATTGTATAAGACTTGTAGGAAGTTATAAGTTTTGATGAGAAACAGATTGACCAACTACATCAGAAAAACTATCATAATCTCTTTTTTTACAATCAGTCTCAAAAAATGATTTTGGTAACTCTTCAATCTTGGTCTTAGGTCGCCATTCAAGTTTAGCTTCAGACTTTTTCCATCTCAATTCTGAAACACAAGATTTAGACTTGTTAGAAACATGAGATTTAAAAATTTGAGCTTTCTTATGATTACCCGTGTTGGTCCGTTTCTACGAGTGCCTTTTCTGTTGCTTATTACCTTTAGCATAATAGGTACTCATAGAAACTGATTCATCAACCTTAGTTGATGATTCACCTTTCTCAAATACACTAAGTAAAGCATTAATATTTATCACAAAAGTAGAATGATCTGGAAGTTTAGCATTGAAATCAAACTCTTCAACACTTTCATCAAAACACCCATCAGAATTCAAAAAATCGGTTTCATCCTCAAATAAGTCTTCATCATCATCATCAAATTTTATTTCCTTGGAAGAATTTGTAGATTTTAAAGCATTGACCTTTTGAGAACACTTCTTTTGATAAGATGTTTGATCACAATCTGAAGATTTAGGATTAACAAAAACATTGACCATGAAAACTTTACAAGACGATGCATCTGAATCAGTGGAGTTGTGTTCAATAACTCTTTCTGATTCAGGCTTTTCATTTGTAAGTTAGATTTAAAATTAGTGTTCATCATAACAGTAGAAAACACATGTTTCTCAAGAACAACCAAAATTCTTTGTTCCTTCTCAAGCTCAGAATTTTTACTTTCCAAGAAGAGTTGAGGAACATAGATTTTAGTTTCAACTGGTTTTGCCTCCATTTCCTCAGTAGAATAACGTTGAAATTAGTCATTTGAAAGGAATTTTGGTTGCTCAGAAAGATAACTATCATTCAGCTTTTTATAGCAGAATGGTAGTTGTATTTTTGTTGTGTTCTTCGTGTTCTCATCTTCCATAGCCTCAACCTTATCAGATGATTTTTGTAACAAATTTGGGTTTTAAATGAGGATTCTTGTCAGCCACTTTTAAAAAATCAAAGTTATATAAAGCTAGCTGCTTTCGAATAGCTTTTCTTGAAATAATGTGGATAATCATAACCAATACCCCAATTATCTTTAAAAGCTGTGAATTCCTTTCGTTTATTTAAATGAATGGTTTGATTCGTTTGACCTCTACTATATAGCTTGACTTCCAAACCATTATTCTTTTTCAACGAATTTTTATTTTCAATCTACAAATTGTAAAATGTTAAAATAAGCTCTTGTTTCTCATGTTTACACATGTTAAACTTGGAAACTGCTTCAGATACTTGTTTTTGAAAACAAGCTTTTTGCTTTTCAAAAATTTCAGCAGTTTTCTTTAAAGAATCAATCAAGTTTTTGTTCCCAGCAACATCAGAGTTGAGATCAAAAATTGTTTGACACTTTTTAGCAACTCTGCCTTTTTCCTTTTTCAGTTTAGCTTATAAGTCTTGAAGCTCAACCATCATTGTTTCCATTTTCTTAAAAAAATCAGATTTAGAAAAATTAATTACCTCTTCGAAAGTCTCCTCATCGAATTCATCATATGTGACTTATTTTCCCATCAAACACATGTGAGCAGTTTCTTCTCGTTCACTTTCCGAAGCAGAAAAATCTAACCAGTGGTCATCCTCAGCCATTAATGCTTTATCAACTTCTTTCTGCTTGGCCAGAAGCATCTTGTTCTTATAGTACTCAGAATTATAAACGTTTGGCTTCCGGCAGTCTTTTGAAAAATGGTCGATTTTTCCACCGTCATAACATTTAATCGGCTCTTCCACCTTCTTTGTCTCATAACTGTTCACATAGCGCTTTTCTTCCGGCTTTCTCTCCTCATACCTTCTTCCTTCAGAACTTTTGTCATCATACGTTTTTCCTTCAACCCCTTCCTTGTGTTCAAAATTCCTAGATCCCGATGAATACCTTTGACTGTTTGAACCCGACTTCTTGTAAAATTTCTTTTGAAAGTCTCGAGTTGGTAAATTCATTGCTTGTTTCAGATTCTCACCATCATCAGAATCAAAATCACCACTATCAGAACCAACTGAACTGGATACCACAACTTTCTTTTTCTTCTTCTTGTCTTTCTTCTCCTTTTCTTTCTTTTTGTCCACCACCAAGGCAATTGGATCAGGCACATGCTTCTCACTCTTCTTTTTATTTTCTCTTCCTTCTTGAACTTCCTCCACTTTCTGACAGAGTGTTTCATATACTTTGTGTAATGGAATCTCACTCAGATCTTTAATTTGTTTCATTCTTCGTGTATGCTTCATCCATTCTAGTTCCAACACACTCAGAAACTTCACGTTATTCTCAATCTGCTTCTTTTCACCTTGTTCTTGGCCAACTCATTCAACAAAGAAACAAACCTTTCATAGGTTTCTTCAAGGCTTTCTCCAAATTTGGCTTTAAATTCCTCCTAGTTGTTTATGCAGTTAGCCACTTTCATTTGATTGCCGATCTTTGAACCCATCATCATCTTTTCCAGTTTATCCCACATTTTCTCTGCAGTTGCCTTGTAACTATCAATCTTAATGTACATTTCATTCGGTATGCTCTGAAGAAGTAAAGATATTGCCTGTTTATCTGCCTTATACCTTTCCTTCTCTTCGTCAGAATACCTAGAATTATCCACTGGAACCTTCTTTGTCTTCTGTTCTCTTGGTTGATTTCCATCTCTATTGTCAGATGATTCATCATCAGGAATTTCCATAGTGAGAGGAATCATTGATCCTTCTTCAGTAGATTGCTTTATATTCTCACAATTTGTATGTCTATCTACAAAATCTAGAAATTTATCCTTCCACTGCTCGTACTCACCCTTGAAGAGAACTGGTGGTTTCACATATGTTCCAATAAAAAGAGCATCTCTAGAAGACATCTTGATCAAAAAGCACAGATCTTTAAACACAAAATTAGAAAATATCAAAATTCTTAAAAAACTCAGTCAGAAAAATGACTAAGTATAGAATTCTCACGCCAAAGAAGTAACTTTTCGCACAACACATAAATTCGCACACAAACGGATACGAAATCCAAGCTTTTCGCACAACGAGTGATCCAAATTCTGAGATTTCGCACAACGAAGGGTGCAAGATTATGACTTTTCGCACGCTGAAGGATGAGAATTCTGACTTTCCGCACGTAGAGCGATTCGAATTATGGACTTGTAGTTTTTCAAACTTGAGCTTTTCGCACGAAGGAATGATGCCAAATTCTGACTTAGAAAAATTTTACATTCTCAACTTCACGTATCGATGCGAGTTTTGGACTTTGAAAATTTTCCTCTTATGGTTGCGAATTTCTCAAATTCTACACACTGTGAGATGCGGATTTCTGCTTTTCGCATTGTTAGCATAAATTAGCCCCAAATTTAATTGAATGTTCTATAAAGAATTGTATTTTGGGATTTTTAATTAGTTGTATGGGCTTGAGCCTTTTTATTGTAAATGGGCCCTATTAATAGGTGCCCATAGCTCATTTGTTTATTTAGGTTTTTGGAGAGAAAACATTTTTTACACACACAGACTAGGTGAGTCAATAAGAGTCGACTAAATGTTGTCCTCGGAAGCTGCTATCAAGAGACATGTAGAGGTTATCTAGTGAGGTGGCAACAACTGCAAACTAGAATAGTCGTTGAAAAATCAGACGATGTTAGATCACAGATTTATTGGATTCAAGATCATCCCATCTAAAGATTGAAATCTGAAGTTAAAGTTGAAAAGTCACTCTCAATATTAGTCTAACGTTAGTTTGTAATAATTGTCAAAGTTAATTATTGTATTTTATTATTATTCCTAAATATCTTTTTATTAGATATTTTAGGATATTTTGTTTTAGATATTATGTTAGTTGTTAGGTAGAAGTTAGATATTAGAGATCAACAACAAGCCTACGTTTTTACTGTTCATCTAGAGAGAAAAAGGTTGAGAGCTTAAAGAGAAAAACGCAAACATCTGATCTGTAATCCGTGATTTGTAATCTAACAGGTTGGTTTATCATATATTTGTGATTGTGTTTGTTTGATAACAAATTGATCAAAGATAAGGGACCGACAATTGGTATTAGAGCTAAAAACCAGATTCAAATCAAAAAAACTAGAACTCGACACTGTGTTCTTCAAAAATAAAATCATTTTTGAGTTTTAGTGTGTTATTGGAGTTGAAATCGATCAGGCTTTGATCGAATAGTGTTCTAGATCGATTGGGTTGAGTTTAATTTCAGTATAGCGCTTTAATCGATTCCAATTTTCTGATTTTGGTGTCTAACAGTTCACGAGTTCAAACTCACTGTTCCATCGATCAAATCTTCAAAAGTGTTTGTTTTTTAGATCAAAAGCTTGTAATCTGTTCTAGAAGTGTTAGTGGTCTATTTGTCAAAATTTGGGACTGCTAATCGAAGTCTAGATAGGTTTATTTGTGAATCAATCATTTTTCGAAGCTACAGGGAAGAACTCGCGAGATTGTAAGTTTTGCACCAGTTCATAGGTTTTTGCGCCAGATTCAAGAGCTTCGCAGTGCATAGCCCAAAGTGTGTTTTACGCCATTGCCTCCTAGCGCAAACTGGAGACTTCGCGCCACTAACTCTATGCGCAAAGCTCCAATTCGCGCGATCTTCTTCTCGTGCAAACCTCCAGTTCGCGCGACCCACTTCTCGAGCAAACCTTCATTTTGTGCCATCAACTTCTCGCGCAAATCTCCATTTCGCGCGACCCGCCTCTCGCGCAAAATCCTCTTTGCGCCAGCTTCACTTAGCACGAAGTCCCCTTTTTGCGCCAACTCCTTGTAGCACAAATTAGTCTTTTGCGCCAGCCTTGCTTAGCGCAAATTGTGCTTTTGCGCCAGTTCCTGACTTAGTCTTTCTGAATCGATGATATCAACAAAAGCTCTAGCTATCGGAACTGACACAAAGCCACCAGTACTCTTCAGGGGAGAGTATGAGCAGTGGAAAGATCGGTTCATGGACTTCATAGAAAGACATGATTTGGGGGAATTTATCAGGAAATCTTTAGAAAAAGGAGTTATGCCACCTCTAATGAAGACTCGTACGGTTGGGACTGAGGAGATACCATATCAACTTAAGTTTGATGAACTCGATGGTGAAGACCTAAAGAGAGCAAGAGCTGATAGATTAGCAAAGTCTTTCATTCTTCGAGGCATTACTAATGAAATTTATGCGAAGATTGACAGCTACAAAGCTACAGGCGAAGAGATGTGGGATCAACTGGAGAAAATGATGCTTGGTTCAAAAGTTGGAAACCAGCTCAAGATATCCAACTGCCTTAATAACTATGAAGAGTTCAAAGGCAGAGTTGGAGAATCTCTAGCAGAAATATATGACAGATTTGTGACCTTGCTAAATGTGTTAAGCAAGAACAAGGTAAATAAATCACAAATAGAACTGAATGTCAAATTCCTCAGCATCCTCTAGCCTAAATGGAAAAGGTTTACAAGACAGATGAAGCAAATAAAAGATTTGAACGATATTCCACTTCACGAGGTCTATGAAACCCTCAAGTAGAATGACGAAGAGGTGGATGAGATCATGGATGAAAAGAGACAATCTGAGAAGACAGTTGCTGATTCAATTGCTCTTGTTGTGAAGAAGAACAAGAAGAAGAAGCAGAAGAAGATGATTGTATCTGAATCAGAAGAGGTTGAAAGTGAAGCGAACTCTGACTCTGACGATTGTGAAAAACTAAAGCAGGCTATGCTTATGTTGACCAAGGCTTCTCGAAAGAAGCTCTACAAAAAGCCTAGCTCGAACAGTCAGAGGTATACATTTGGTCCTAGTAACTATGTTCACAAGGAGAGATTTGAAGGAAAGAGGTTAGGGGAAAGGAAGCCAGAAGAGAAAAGGTATAAAGCTGAAGAGACCAATCAGCAAGAACCTCCAAAGTGCTACAACTGTGGCAGAATTGGACACTTTGCCAAAGACTGCCGAAGACCCAAAGTCCGGAACTCCGACTACTACAAGAACAAAATGCTTCTCGCCAAGCAACAGGAGGCTGGAAAGGCATTGATGGCAGAAGATGAGTTATGGCTAGATCATTCAGACCAAGAAGATGAAAATGAAGAGAAGGACGAGACAGCATACCTATGTTTTATGGGCAAGCTGAAAATAGAAGCTGAAGCTGATTCCGATGAAAATGACAATGAAGAGGTATGTGATTTAACTAAATCAGATTTCTTAAACCAAATGCATGCCATGATGATAAAACTCCAAGAATTAGAGTCTAAACTTAAACGTGAAAAGGGTGTCATTAATGACAAAAACCAATCAATACAGAAACTTAGCGAAGATATTGCTGAGAAGAAAGTATTGATTGAGACCTTACATAAAAACATTGACACCAGCGCAAAAGAGAAGACCATAATTCTTAAAGAGATTGCTGAAACAAATTCTAAATTGAGAATCTGTGAGTTTGATTTCAAAAAGCTTACGAGAATGTATTCTTCGCGTTCCGAAGAAAACAAATCTTTAATTGCAAAATTAAATGCTCTGGAAAGGAAGTTATACTCATTAGGTCAAACTGAACAAACCATTCATCTAAACAAACCCAAAGAGAATAAAGAGACTTGGGGACTTGGTTATCAAAATCCTCACTACCTTAAAAATGGTATATCTTAAGTGCCTGCACTTTATGATTTTACATTCTTAAGACTTTCTCAACGATACCATGACCTTAAAGTTTTCTGGACTGGACTGTCTAAAGAGGATGAAGCCAAGGAAACCGAAAAACGAAAGAACACATCTAAATTTCAGCTTCCATTTCGTTAGGGAAGTTCAATAATAGTTATAGTTCTGTTCAATCAAAATCTCTTTCAAATGATTTTTTTGAGAGTTATTCTGTAAAATAAATAGAGGCTAAGCCTGTTGAAGGTAAACTTTACGTCCCTCTTCTCATTTTGGAAAATAAAATTTCTGAACTTGAGAAATCTTTAGCAGATGAAAGACTTTTGATTGATATTGAACAAAAAGTGTTTTCAACTGTGCTTAAGAATACTGTTCTTTCTAAATCAACTAAGGCTTCAAAATCTGATGAAATGTTTGGTCTAACTGATGGAGGGTTTGATTTTCTAAACTCTGATGGTGTTTTAGATGATTGTATTGATCAATTTGATTTTAGTGCCATACTTCCTAATCATTCGTCTTTTGTTGTGAATTCCTTTGGATTATCCAGTATGTTTAAGAAAGGTGAATCATCAACGAAAGTTGATGAAACAGTTTCTGTGAAAAATAATAATGCAAAAGGTAAGAAGAAGAAATCTCAGCATTCACAGAAACCGATCACTACTGGTAACCCAAAGAAGAAGCATTCGTTTGATTCTCACAATTCTAACTCAAAAGTTTCAAATGTTTCAGATATGAGCAAGAAAAAGCTTGGAGTTAAATCTAAGTGGCAACCAAAACAGGAGATTGACGAGACTGCTAAATCTTTTTCTAGTGTTGATTGTAATAAGACTACGACTAGTAAAGGTGTTTTGATTGCGAATGTTGCTATTATAAAACCAACTCTTCTTGTTTCTGGCAAGAAATATTCTATGCAGCAATTATTCCAGTTACGTCTGTCTGCTAGAAAGTTTTCAAATTATGATAGACATGACTATGCTTCTCGTAAAGATTCTGCTTTTTGGTTTGGCACATATCATGTACATTCTTATCATTCTAATTCTTCATTTGATTCTCGAAAGCAAAGCGGACCCAAATTTGAATGTGTGCCAAAATCATGTGCTAACACTGTAGGTCCCATTTATAAGTGGGTACCTAAATCTCTTGTTTCGTAACTTCTCTTGTGCAGACCCGTCATATGTGGTACTTGGATAGCGGGTGTTCCAAGCATATGACCGGGTAGAAAGGTATGTTGACCAACTATACAGAGAAATAATGCGGAACAGTTCGATTTGGTAACGATCAGTTTTCACCAATTTTGGGGTATGGTGATATGGTACACGACAAAGTCACGATTAAGAAGGTGAGACATGTTGAAGGCTTAGAACACAACCTTTTCAGTATAGGCCAGTTCTGTGACAAAGGCTTAGAGGTAAATTTCAAGGCCAAGAGGTGTTCTGTTCGCACTGAAGATGGCAAGGAACTCTTAGTCGGCACTCGAAAGTCCAACCTCTACATAATCAATTTGTCAAACGCCCATACTGACAAGCAGGTGTGTCTACTCTCAAAAGCCTTGATGCAATAAAGATGGTTATGGCATCGACGGCTCTCTCACCTCAATTTTCGGTACATCAATAAACTGGTCAGTGGAAAGTTAGTAAACGGACTTCCTGAGCTAAAGTATGTCAAAGAACATCTGTGTGCAGCGTGTGAAAAAGGTAAGATGAAGAGAGCTCCGCACAAACCAAAGCCTGAACCGAGTACCAACTCTCCATTAGAGTTGTTGCATATGGATCTCTGTGGTCCGATGCGAACGCAAAGCTTAGGCGGAAAGAAGTACATATTAGTTATCGTGGACGATTATTCGCGATACACGTGGGTCAAATTTATCCGCTCAAAAGATGAGACACCCGATGTTCTCATTACATTCCTGAAGACGACCCAGGTGAATCTGCAGAAACCAGTCAAGCTTCTTAGAACTGAAAACGGCACAGAGTTTCAAAACAAAACAGTCGAAGAATATCTCGAATCGGTCGGGATATCACATCAATACTCTGCTGCTCGCACACCTCAACAGAATGGAGTGGTCGAAAGGAGAAATCGTACGCAAGTCGAGGCCGCTCGAACTATGCTAAGCCAATCTGACTTACCTCTATTTCTGTGGGCCGAAGCTATATCGACTGCGTGCTACACTCAGAATCATTCCATAATGCACCGCAAATTTAAAAAGACTCTGTATGCGTTAATCAACAACCGAACATCGACAATCAAATATTTTCATATATTTGGGTATAAGTGTTATGTTCTAAACGACAGAGAGAGTCTTAACAAGTTCAGTGCTAAGGCAGATGAGGGCATCTTTATTGGCTATTCCTCTATATCTACTACATACCGTGTATACTTGAAGAAGTCAAAGAATGTTGTTGAAAGCGTCAACGTTACATTTCATGAGGAGATGGCTTCTGAGCACGTTCGTTCAGAACCCGTGATAACCGGAGTACTAGCTTCTAGGCAAATCAATCCAGAACCTGTGTCTCAAGCGAACAAATCAGATGGGGCATCAAAGTCTACTAATCATTTATCTGATTTAGATTTACTATTTAAACTATTTTATGATGAATTTCTTGGATCTAATGTGACTAAATCTGTTGTGGGTGATAGGATGGAAGACTCAATGACTACTCATCCAATCTTTTCAGATATTTCTACTGAATCCGACTTCCCGATTCAACTAGAAGTTCAAGTTCAAATACCTACTCCGACAGTTGAAGCTGTGACCAATAATGAAGAAACAGAAGTTGTTGAATCATAGGGTGTACTGTAAGGACTGATAAAGCTGAACCCACCGAAACTTCTGCACCTACTACTTCAACTGAACCCCCCATTCCTATTGAACATCCTGAAGAAGATAACAGTGGATTCATATATGATGATATTGATCTATCTACATATAATCCACTCCCTCATGAACACAAATGGACCAAAGAGCACCCGATAAGCCAAATCATTGGAGATCCAACAAAACCGGTGCAAACTAGGTCTGCTTCTTTAAATATGTATATGCATGAATCCTTTCTGAGCAAGATCGATCCTACTCGCGTATCTGAGGCCCTTGTTGATTCCGATTAGGTGACTGCAATGCAAGAAGATCTGAATCAGTTTGATGCACTTGAAGTTGGAGACTCGTACCCAAACCTCAACCTAAATCTATTATCGGTACAAAATGGGTTTTCAAAATTAAGAAAGATGAAGATGGTACTGTTATCAGAAAGATGAAGATGGTACTGTTATCAGAAATAAAGCAAGACTTGTTTCCAAGGGATATAGGCAAGAAGAAGGAATAGATTACAATGAGACTTATGCTCCAGTGGCGCGTTTAGAGGCAATTCGGATGTTTCTGGCCTATGCAGCCCACAAGAACTTCCCGGTCTTTCAAATGGACGTGAAGACGGCAATTTTGAATGGCATTCTCAAGGAGGAAGTCTACGTCTCGCAACCAGAAGGCTTTGTCAATCAAGAGAAACCGAATCATGTATACGTTCTCGACAAAGCACTTTATGGACTGAAACAAGCTCCTCGCACCTGGTATGATGTCTTATCTAAGTTTTTGGTCAAGTCAGGTTTTACAAAAGGTACGGTCGATACCACTTTATTCCTTAAAAGGGAGAAAGCCAATATCATTCTAATTCAAATATATGTGGATGATATTATATTTGGATCTACAAATCCTAAATACTGTAAAAATTTTCAAACCTTATGGTGTCACGTTTTCAGATGAATATGATGGGAGAGCTGAATTTCTTTCTCGGATTACAAGTCAAACAATTTTCATCAGGGATTTTCATCAATCAATCTAAATACATTCTTGATATTCTTCGGAAGTTCAAAATAGAAAATTGTAAACCAATTGGTACCCCAATGGCACCTGGTACTAAGATTGGCACAGATCCTTCGGGAAAGGTTGTTGATGTTTGGACTTATAGAGGAATGATAGGTTCTTTAATGTATCGAACTTCCAGTAGGCCGGGTATAATGTTTTCTACATGCTTGTGTGCAAGATATCAGGCTAATCCTAAAGAATCCCATATGTCTACAGTTAAACGCATTTTTAGATATCTGAAGGGCACTGCAGAACTTGGTCTGGGGTATCCTAAAGATACTAGCTTTGAACTAACAGCATATACACACGCAGATCATGCTGGTTGCATGCTAGATAGGAAGAGCACGTCAGTTCATATACAGTTCCTCGGTGATAAACTCGTCAGTTGGGCATCGAAGAAGCAATTATGTGTCTCAACTTCAACGGCCGAAGCAGAATATGTGGATGCTGCTAGCTGCTGTTCTCAGGTCTTGTGGATGAGAACGCAACTGCGAGACTACGGTTTTCACTTCAACAAAATCCCGGTCTACTGTGACTCGAAGAGCGCTATCGCGATAACAGGTAATCCTGTTCAACATACAAAGACCAAACACATCGATGTCAGGTATCATTGTATAAAAGATAATGTCGAAAAAGGAACAATTGAACTTTACTTTGTAAAAACTTATTATCAGCTTGCAGATTTGTTTACCAAACCCTTGGACGAAAACAGATTCAATTTTCTTGTCTCTAGGCTTGGTATGCTAAATCTTAAGACATAATCAGTGGTTACCTATTACATTTTTCTTATTGTATATTTTTTCATCATTTCTTTATCCTCATTTCTGAAAGATATTTTTCCTTTAATATTCAGTTCATGATCTTAGAGGGAGTGTGAGAAGAAATTCATAAATGATCAACGTTATTTTGAGGGCGAGCATACCTAATTTCTGCATTTACTTTTTATGTCAAATTTTTGTGATGCATGATTTTAGGGGGAGCTCTTTAAGTCAAAGGAGTTAGGCTATGACTTCTGATTATTTCATATCAGAACTCGTACTTTAATCGTTTCATTGCTTTATGCAATTTAATTTCTGTGAATAAAGTTGCTTTAACTATGACTTAAGACTTTTACAGTTTGAGAGATGCTTACAAGATCATATCTTTATGACTTTAAGCTTGACTTCATGATATGTAAGATTGCACATAAATGTATAATTCTTTATCTTAATCTCATATATGGGTGAAAGAAGGACAACTTTCAATCATTGAAAACATGTTCTCAAATGTTCAAATCATTTCCTGATTCTTCATCAGATTTTATAATTTGGAAGTGTAATTTTCAATGTTTTCTTAATTCATCTTTGAGCCTTAACTAATAAGTTCAACCATTTTGAGCAACACATGCTTTCTAGGAAAACATGGGATTTCATTGTGCTATAACTTAATACAACTTCTACGGATACACGTTAACCAATATTTCCTACCCAAGAGGTTAATCCATATTGAATGAGTGTGAGGAGTCGAAACAAAATGAGTGTGGGTTGTGTGATGAGGTATACAGAAAAAGAGAGTTTGGTTGGAGTGAGCTTAATGTTTAAAAGAAAGAGGGTGTGAGGACAGAGTTAAAAAGAATATCAGAACTCTACACCAACTTTTTCTAAGTCGGGCAGCCACAATTCTAATGTTTCACAACTCTTTGGTGAACATTATTGAAACATGCAACTAGCCCATGCCAACTCTTGATTAACCACACCAGCCACTCATTTTCTTCTTAACAGGAAAGTGTTTCACATTTTCAAAGGGGAAGCAACATATTTGCTATCTGATTTTCATTTGGAAAATCTGGATATTGAAAAGAAGGAAGTCTGCCCCACCTTCGCACTTCAATCATGCACATTTAGTCTGTGTTTATATTTACTGTTGTCTCAGTGGTTTACACAATTTTGAGCCTATAAGCAATCATCCGAGCTTAATTCTTTCTATCACATGCACGAACACACAAGGAATTTGTTTCTTTGTCATAACGTTCATAGAAATTGCCTTTGTGGTGTATCGATGATTGAATGGAAGCCCTGGGGGAGTGAGCATCAAAAATCTCCTTTCCAATGTGTATTCGTTACACACACTACCTTTGTGTTACTGACAGGCATGTTAACTGATTCATTTGTTGATTCAGGTGTTACACGATTATTTTGTCTGGATTTGCAAAGATCTGGATGAATATCTTTTGGATTGACGAATCAGAGGCTCCTTATCAAAGACATTTCTTACTAAAAGTTTTGATGAAATCGTTGCTCTTTTCATCAAAAAGGGGAGAAGAGCTAACCAAGAAATGGCAGAGATCAAAAGTTTAGAGAATTCTTCAAAGACAAAGTATTCTGAAGACATGCTGATTTGAGAGAAATTTTCTTTGAAGATACTTGGCTAAAGCATTCTGAGCTAAATCTGGAGATACTTTTCTTCCCACCATCGGAAGGAGTGTTTATCTACGTCTTTTGGAGAGATTGTTCTATCTTGAAGACAAAGAAGGAGATTGCATCTTCTAAACTGAAAGAGAAGACTGAATTGCTAAAATCCTTTCAGTGATGATCTTGATCCAAAGGGGGAGATTGTTAGATCACAGATTTATTGGATTCAAGATCATCCAATCTAAAGATTGAAATCTGAAGCTAAAGCTGAAAAGTCACTCTCAATATTAGTCTAATGTTAGTTTGTAATAATTGTCAAAGTTAATTATTGTATTTTATTATTATTCCTAAATATCTTTTTATTAGATATTTTAGGATATTTTGTTTTAGATATTATGTTAGTTGTTAGGTAGAAGTTAGATATTAGATATCAACAACAAGCCTACGTTTTTACTGTTCATCTAGAGAGAAAAAGGTTGAGAGCTTAAAGAGAAAAACGCAAACATCTGATCTGTAATCCGTGATTTGTTATCTAACAGGTTGGTTTATCATATATTTGTGATTGTGTTTGTTTGATAACAACTTGATCAAAGATAAGGGACCGACGGACGCGAAGTGCAACACATAATGGTTGCTGCCGGCGAATTACTCAAATACGGGCCTTGTCATGTGTTCTTTGGAAGTTGCTAGCATCTGAGAAACTTCATGAACCACTAGTAAATATCGAGATGCCACTGGTAAATGTTCTTGTAGATATGGAACTTTACGGAATAGGTGTTGATATGGAAGATTGTTTTCAGAGAATGACTGTAGACAGAGTTTGAAGGCTCGCATGTCTATAAACAACACTTTGGAAATATATGTTGTTGTTCATTTGATCTTGAAAGACTTTCAAGATGAATCTGTGCATCCAGAATTTAGTGCAACAAAAACTTATTGATCAAGACTTCAAGCTGAATTTTTCCCAGATAATCTATGTTTTGTCGATCCTGCTGTCTGAAATCATAGTCTGACTATGGTTGTCCAAAAGTGAATACGTGCAGAAAAATACAAAGGCTATCCAGAACCACGTTGTTGAGCGCAGAGCCTCTGTAGGTTGTCCAAACTGTGCAGAGGATGAACATGCATCCAAAACTTGTCTAGAATCTCTGGTGACTAAGTTCTATATTAGAGGTGGTTCAAAACACGTGTATAGGATTTGGCTAGAGGTACCAGAGTTCATACGGAGTTGGGACATAATCAAAATAAGCAGATTATGTGATCATGCTTTCCATTCGAAATTCTGCAGTCGTATATAAGTGCAACAGATTGTGAGCCATCCTGATTTCAGAATTCGAAGTACCGCATACAGATTTCAGTTTGTGTTTATTAATAACAAAATGTGTAGAGATTTGATCAAAAGGCTGTCAAGATAAGTTAGAGAAGGAATGTGTAGAGCATATTACGAACATATTCTAAATGATGCAGAGAGTCCAAAAGTTGTCTAGAGATATTCTCGTGTTGTCCAGAAGTAACAATCCAGAAGTCTCCAGAGATTGATCAGAGATGTGCAGAGGTTGTTATGCACAGAGGCTTGCGTAGAACCTCTGTGCACGCGTAGAAGCTCAGATAGAAAATAAACATCAGAGGCAGATTGTAGAGCCTCTGAGGCTGTCCAGATTGTATGCGTCCAGAAGTTGATTCTCAAAGAGACTCTTAAGAGGCACAGAGGCTCTTAAGTTGTCTACAAAGCCTCTGTGGACCAAAACATCTGAAGATCAGTGACCAGAAAAGGGTACTAGAAGTTGATACAGCATTGCGCTATTTCAAAAACACTCACACAACTTTTTACTCGAACCTCCAATTTACATGAGTTCAATTGCGTTGGATTGCTAAAACATAGACATACGACTTTGATGCTTTGAGTTTTCTCAAATTTCATGAGCTGATATGTCAGAATCTATTTCAAAGTCTATGTTAGGGTGCTGGACCGAAAGCATCGCATTTCACTCACGCTCTTTCCGCTTTCAAGAACGGTCTTCTCTCGAAGTTTCTTCATTGTTTCAAGTTGATATTGTGAAACATAGTTTGTCACTCCCTCCTCCGTTATTCAAGTTTAAGGCTCGGTGCGGAACGCTTAATCAACGGGATCTTAAGAGTCAAATTTTCTGTTTTGACGACTGTTATGCGCAGCTATGGGAAAACTTGCACAACTCACTCATTTTTCATCCAAAATGGATGAATCAAAGCTCGTTGGAAATCTAAGAGGCTGGAGTTCAATGTGCATGTTTTATGTTTTCTCTCAATCAGGATCATTGATAGTCAAAAACAGGGGTGAAGTTGAGACATCAAAGCGGGACAAAATGGGGTAATTCGTCTAAGTCTTTCAAAAATATGAGCCTACATTTGAGGGGGAGCTTATGATGCTTTGAAGACTCGAAGAATGACACACCAAAGATTCTAAAGAAAGCAAGGGGGAGACAATATGATGATGCTTTCTTTATAAAACATTAGGGGGAGATTTTTAACTTAAATTAGACCCCAAATTTAATTGAATGTTTTATAAAGAATTGTATTTTGGGATTTTTAATTAGTTGTATGGGCTTGAGACTTTTTATTGTAAATGGGCCCTATTAATAGGTGCCCATGGCTCATTTGTTTATTTAGATTTTTGGAGAGAACACATTTTTTACACACACAGACTAGGTGAGTCCATGAGAGTCGACTAAATGTTTTAGTGTGGTGTTCTTCCAATATCCCCTCCATTGTACATCAATCAAAGCATATGAGTTGAGTCTATGATGATTCTTCTTCTTTATTTCTCTCTTATATGTATATTTTATGGAGTTCTTCAATTGTTTCCTTGTAATGGGATCTAACACGCATAAAGGGGTATGCGAATTCCCACTTTTTGTATCAAGTAGGATGCGAAAAGCTCCCTTAAAAATTTCAAAATCTACTTTTTGTACGTTGCGATATGCGAAATTCTCATTTTTTGCACGTAATTTTATGCGAAATCTATCCATACCTTTTCTTTAAACACTGTGCGATGCGAGTTCTTCAACAATCCATGCGAGTTCTTCCTATGATCATGCGAATTCAACCCAAATTCAAACTAAAACTCCAAAATCAGCCTTAAAACTTCAGCAATTTGATCTCGCAGACACTTAGAAATGATTACAAACAATCAATTTCAACCAAAATCAACAAACATCGAACACAAACCAACACAAATCCAAATTCACACAAATCGGTTGTGAATTGGATGATACAAAACAAATCAAACCTGTTCTAGAACATAAGACGAATAAAGTGAATCAACTTTTACAACTAAAAACAAACAAATTCACAAAATCGATTATGAAATAGAAAGTCGTGCAAGTTCTTGAACTCGATCACCAAATTACAGATTCTTGATCCATTTTCTGATTCAGTGCTTGCTCTGATGCCATTTGTTATTCCCAATATGTGCAATTAGATCAAGATGAACAACGATTTCAATTCAATATGTCATATGGTTAGATTTCAATCTTCACAGTTACAATTCGTATGAAATCTCTCTCACAAAATTTCTCTCTCTAGAATGTAATATCTATCAAAGTGCTACTACTAAAAACAAAGGAACAAAAAGGTTTTATACCTATGATCTATTACAAAGACAAAACACAAACCAATCTAACAACTAAGCTAGCTTTGACTTCTGTTGACTATGACTTTACATTAAAAGGCTTTGACTTGGAACTTTGACTTTTAATTCTCATGATCTTGGATCCAACATATTTGTGCACTAACATAATTTATATATAATAATTAGATATTTTAATTTTCATTAGTTGATAATAATCTTTTATATGTCATTAGTTGATTGTATTATTAATTTAATTTTTACTCGCTTACTTTTTTACATATACATTTTCTAATGGTAACGTATAGAAAAACATACATCTTTATAAATATAATTGACTATTTTAAATAATGAAAATATCACATGGGAAAAGAAAATATAGTAAATACAAAGATATTGTATTAAAACATCTCCTGGAATTTTCGAAGCACAAATGTTTTATTTCACACGATGAATAATACAATGTAGTTAAAATTAAACTAATTTAGTGTTTGTCAGGATCGAATTCTTAACAAGAATTAATACTCAGAAACTAATATCAAAGAAGTTGCGGAAAAACACTTTGATATTTGATAAAACAGTAATCAAACACAGTATATAATGATCAAACAGTAAACTTGTATTAAATGCTTAAAGCTACAAGGTTACACACTCAACCTCAATATTGATGAACAGGCTCACCAATACGAATTCTACTTCTCTAGAATTAGGATCTATGCCTTGAGGTCGAATTTTCTCTTAAAAAAAAACAGTTATCTAAAAAAATTCTCTTTATCTATTCTAAACATTCTATATATATACTAATAGAAAGATAATTACAAAGAATAAACAAATCTTCAGTATATCTTCCATGTATATCTTCTAAGTATATCTTCAGTATATCCAGCTGTCATTCTTTCCATCCGAATCTCTTTAGCAGCACTAACCATGATCAGCAGCATTAACTTCTTAAAGCAGTATTAACTACTAAGCAGCACTAACTACTAGCAGTACTAACTAGCTAAGCAGTACTAACTTTGTTCAAGCAGCACTAACAATAACTAGCAGTATTAATAGTACTAGCAGTAGTAATACTCAGCAGTACTAACTTTTAAGTCTTCTAGCAGTATTAACTTTGAACTAGCAGCATTAACCATACTTGATGAATTCTTCAGTTCCCAACAATCTCCCCCTAACTTGACTTTTAGGAAGAGAAGTCAAGTTCCTCAAATGCTTCCAAAATCTTCATTGATCTACTCCAATGTTAGGGTCCAGTCCCATGCTCTGATTAATAGTTCTTTGAATTAAATACTTTGCCATTTCTGAATTTGGTGCACAACTCAACTTCTTGTTTAACATGGCATGAAGCTTAAGATTTGTATGCTTGTAGACCCTATCCACCAAGTAGTACTCCATGTGGAAAGTATCCAATGCTAGTTCATAGACTCCACTCCTTTCATAGAGAGTCCATCCTCTAACAGCTTTGAACACATCTCTGATTAAGTGCTTCACTGCTTCTGGATTGAATAACATGCACAAGTATTCCATGACCAGCTTCACTATAGGTAACCCTGGAGCTGTCAACTGATCTGCATAAATTTTCATCCCCACGTCAAACATTTCTTCCAAATCAGATCTTGAACACTCTCTGACAATTTTGTTCCAGGTGCTGTATACTTCATACTTCTCATCATTTCTTTTCAATCTGATGTATTCTTTGCCATCCACCTTCATAATATCCCAATGGATAACTTCAGGAGGTTTAAATCCAACAGGTTCAACTGAAATAGGCTTTGAAATTTTATCCATTACCACCATGTACATGTTTACATCTGAGCTCTGTGGTATTTCTTCCTGAGTTTTAGCTTCATTCAGAAGTGCCTCTTCTTCTTCAGTAACCTTTTGCTCTTCTTCTACTCTAGGCTTCTTTACACTTTTCTTTCTTTTAGCCATCATTTTGGTTCTTTTCAGAGTCTTTTGAACCTGCACTAAAGTAGCTTCCTTCTTCTTTTCTTCCTTATTCTCTGCCTTTTCTTTGATAGGAGTTCCCTCTTCACTTTCAGGGAATGGTTGATGCATATTCACATCATGTCTCTCCTTTGCATTCTTTTCAAACTCCACTCTATCCTTTTCATTGCTCTTCAGCTTTTCCATTTCTTTTTCATATAGATCCTTGATTTGATCAAAATTCATCTTCACAAATATTTCTTTCTTTACCCCAATTGCACTTCTCAAGAAAGTTATCATTTTGTTTCTTTCCTGAGTGGCAAGGTAAGTTTGTGAAGGTCTTCTCTTCTTTGCACTTGATCTGGCCATCATAGCCTTTCTCAAGGTTATTGCTCTTTGCTTGGCTTTCTCTGTTTCCAACCCTTTCTGGAATGCTTCATTTAGTTCATTGGCTAGTGCTCTGGCTATCTCTCTGTCTTTCTCAACCTGTTCT
This sequence comes from Arctium minus, assembly GCA_954870635.1. Taxonomy (NCBI): domain Eukaryota; kingdom Viridiplantae; phylum Streptophyta; class Magnoliopsida; order Asterales; family Asteraceae; genus Arctium; species Arctium minus. Next base: position 75,099,047 of record OX941080.1, on the reverse strand, counting down.
TTCTCTGCTTGATCTAACTCTTGTTGCAGTTTCTTTGCTAATTCTTCATCTGACTCAATCATCTTTTGCTTTTTAGATGGTTGATCAGATTCTATCATCTTTTCTTTCCCTTTTCTTTTTACATCTGCAGCCATGTCTTTCTGTTCTGATTTCTTGTCTCCCCCTTCATTTATGACCACTCCCTTTGCTTTGGGAGTGTCATTCTTTGCTTTTACCAGCATCTCTGCTACTTCAACCTCTGTTGGAGTTAACTCTGGTACTGCTGCTTGTGAAGTTTCAGCAGCACTAACAGTTTCTGTTGCTTGTTTTGGCTTAGCAGTAGTAACAGTTTCTGCTGCTGGAGTTGTTTCTGCTGCTGCTTTTTCTTCAACAAATTCAGCCCTTTCTTCAACAAACTCCCCCTCAAACTGTTGATCTATCTGTTCTGAGCTAGAATTCTCCCCCTTTTTGGAAGCATGTTTCTTATGTGACCTCTTCTTTAAAACAAACTGTTTTCTCCTCTGCTTATGCACCAACCTTGTCACCATTTTCTTTAATTTTGCAATCTGGATTTGTTGTGACAGGATGACCAACTTCATCTCTTCAATTTCTTTGCCTTGTTTGAGAACATCTTGATTGATGTTCCCCATTGTTTCCATCAATTCATAGTAAGTATATCTGTCCTCACCCTCTCCAGAAGTGTTACCCTCTTTTGAAGGATCATTAGATCTTTTTGCAGTGGAAGTCTTCTGCCTAGCAGAAGCACTATCCACCCCCTTGGTTTCTTGGCACCAGGGACCTTCAAATGATTGCTCATTCAAAGTTGCCATGGGGGAGGTCTTATTGATATTACCACTTTCCTCCTCTGTGCTAGCAGGAGTAGTGGCAGCCTCATCACCCATATGCTCTACCTCCTCCTCAGAGAGCACCTCCTTTGGGTTGGGAGACACCCTTGTGGTTTCCCTTTGGATATTCTCTAGGGGAGAATTCTCCCTTAGAGGGCTTAAAGGTTGTGTGGGTGATGGTACAAGAAGGGAAGGAGCCTTCTTTACCTGTTTTCTTTGATAAGTTTGGGTAATTGGAGAGGTTGGTTTTGTAAGAATGGACTGGGGAATTGTTTTTGAGTGAGAAGGTTGGGCTTGGCTAGCAGTGGGATGGTCTAATGAGGGCCTTGACCCTGCTGCCATACCTTCAGTGTTTTGGGACACCACCATCATTGTAGAGAACAATGGGGTGTCAACTCCTTCCGAGTCCCCAGCAGATCTTCTCATATTTGAGAAAACCTTGCCTTTTGGGGGTTTAGGTACATATACCCCAACAGGTTGAGGTATATCCGTCAATTCATGGTTAATTACTTCCTGAACAAATCTGGGATACATAAAGAAACTCTTTTTGTTTCCCATATTTGATACAAGATCACTGAAAATCATCTTTGAGAAATTGTACCTTCTGGATGTAGCCAAGCATACCAAAGCATATGCAATTGGACTGCTGAACTCACTCCATCCAGTGGTCTTTTTGGAGATACAATGCATTAGGGTATGAACAAGAAAACGCCATTGGGGTGAAAATTTTGCTTTTGAGAATTTGAAAACACCCAATGGGCCTCCATACCCCATTCTAGTAAGATTAGAAAACAGTTCATCATTAGAGATAGACATTATACCAGAGGCATCGTCTAGACGTAGACTGATGCGAATGACTTCTTCAGTAACTGTAAGTGAGTGATCACAGATTCTTGTCTTGATCATTTGCACACCATTTTCCACAACAATGGTTGCATTAGCCCAGAACTGCCTTTGGTGCTCAATGTAGATTGTAGGTGATACAGTAAGAGCATGAGCAATGTGGCTCGACTTCAGAAAGTCGACTATCTGATGAAAACCTTCTGCTTGTTTTGGCTTTTGGAGCATTGCGATTTCATTGTGCTCGTCAATGAACGCCATTGATGCCATTGACCTTGAAGATTCTTGCCTGAAAACTTTGAACTTTGAGAGAGAAAGGGTTTAGAGCGCAAGAGAACAGTATGCAAAGAGTCGTTATGAACTTTTAGGCGGGCAAAAGGTATTTATAGTATTCGGAATATAAGCAGTATTAACCTAGAGCAGTATTAACCACTAGCAGTATTAACTGAAATAGCAGTATTAACTACTAGCAGTATTAACTAACTAGCAGTATTAACCGCGAGCAGTATTAACCACGAGCAGTATTAACTGAACTAGCAGTATTAACTGAAATAGCAGTATTAACTACTAGCAGTATTAACTAACTAGCAGTATTAATCGCGAGCAGTATTAACCACGAGCAGTATTAACCACTAGCAGTATTAACTGAAATAGCAGTATTAACTACTAGCAGTATTAACTAACTAGCAGTATTAACCGCGAGCAGTATTAACTGAACTAGCAGTATTAACTGAAATAGCAGTATTAACTACTAGCAGTATTAACTAAACTTACTCCTTTTAAACTTGCTAAATACTGAGTACTGCTATGCATATCCTGAAAAGAAGATTAGTAACACCAAGAATAACAATATACAGGTATAAACTCACTTTTTGAGAAGAAGTTTATTCAAAGTTTATCATTCCCACACTTGTTACCAAGAAAGTGAATCTACCCACATCAAAAGCTTTAGTGAATAGATCAGCAAACTGATTATCAGTGTGAACTTTGACAACTTGAATAAGTTTCTTTTCATTACAATCTCTTATAAAGTGATACCTGATTTCAATGTGCTTTGTCTTTGAGTGCTTGACTGGATTATTTACAATGCTAATAGCACTGCTGTTATCAATAAAGATTGGAGTATGTAGAAAGGTTACCCCATAATCCAGCATTTGATTCTGAATCCATAAGACTTGAGAACAGCAACTTGCAGCTGCTATGTACTCTGCCTCTGTTGTAGATGTGGATACGGTGGTTTGTTTCTTGCACTGCCATGAGACTAGTCTAGCACCCAAAAACTGACATCCTCCAGAAGTAGATTTTCTGTCCAAGTTTGCCCCACCTAGATCACTGTCTGAGTATGCTATTAGGTCAAAAGGTGAGTTATGCGGATACCAAAGTCCCAATCTGGGTTGCCCTTTGAGATATCTGAATATCCTCTTAACAGCTTGAAAGTGAGATTGCTTTGGCCTAACTTGAAATCTTGCACATACACAGACTGGAAACATAATATCTGGCCTTGATGCTGTGAGATACATGAGAGAGCCAATCATGGATCTATAAAGATGCACATCCATATCCTCCCCCTCAAGATCTGCTGTGATCTGCTTGTGTGTTTCCATAGGTGTGCTGGCAGGTTTTGATTCTGAGAAACCAAACTTGGTTAGAATATCCTGCACATACTTGGATTGACATATAAATATGCCATCTGACTTCTGTTGAACTTGGAGTCCAAGGAAGAAAGTAAGTTCCCCCATGGAACTCATTTTGAACCTTTGATGCATTAAATCCTCAAACTCCTTGCACATATTGTTTCTTGTAGAACCAAAAATAATGTCATCAACATATATTTGGACCAGCAAGATATCCTTCTTCTTTCTTTTGATAAATAGAGTCTTATCAATGACTCCTCTTTCAAAGTCATTTTCCAAGAGATAGGATGACAGAGTATCATACCATGCTCTTGGGGCTTGATGTAGTCCATAAAGTGCCTTCTTTAATTTGTATACTCTGTCTGGATAGCTTGGGTTTTCAAACCCTGGTGGTTGACAGACATATACTTCTTCTTCAATTGACCCATAGAGAAAAGCACTTTTTACATCCATTTGGTAGACTTTGAAGTTCATGTAAGAAGCATAGGCTAGGAATAGTCTGATTGCTTCTATCCTAGCTACAGGTGCAAAAACTTCTTCATAATCTATGCCCTCTTCTTGAGTGTAGCCTTGAGCTACCAGCCTTGCTTTGTTTCTTATAACAATACCTCTTTCATCTCTCTTGTTTCTGAAGATCCATTTTGTGCCAATTGCTCTGTGACCTTTAGGAAGGTCTACTAGATCCCACACATCTTGTAGCTTGAACTGTAACAATTCTTCTTGCATTGCTTCTATCCAGCTAGATTCTTTCATAGCATCATGTGCCTTTTTCGGCTCAAGCTGGGATAGAAAACATGAGAGCACTGTATGCTGTTGATCTTGCATTTCCTGAAGCCTGCTTTGATGTCTAGTCATCATGGGAGAAGAGACATCACCTATTATCAACTGTGGAGGATGATTCTTTTGAACTCTTGTGTTATGACTAGGTTCTACATTCAGTCCAGCCTCTAGATTAGAGTCATGCAATTCAACTGAAGTGTCTTCAGATGTCACTTCTGATTCTTGAGTCTCCTCATCTCTAGTGTCTTCTTCACTCTGACTTGGTTCAGTAAATGATTCCTTTTCACAGTCTGCATTTACTGTGGGTATGGGAAAAATCACAGATTTAGATATACTTTCTTGAACTTGTGTGATCTCTGATTCTCCACCATCTGTTCCTGTATACTCGTTACTGAAACCAAAAGAGTTAGTTAGTGAATCAATGTCAAATAGCCATTGAGGTCCAGACCCAACAGGATTTGGTGTGTTCTCATTGCATTTGACATTGTCACTTTCTTCAATTATTCTAGAAGAAGAGTTAAAAACTCTGTAGGCCTTACTCTGAGATGAGTATCCAACAAGAAATCCATCATCTGCTTTGCTATCAAACTTACCTAAGTGAGATTTGGTATTTAGAATTGTACAAGGACACCCAAAAGATTTGAAGAAACCAATAAAAGGTTTTCTTTGATTTAAAAGCTCATATGGGGTCTTGTTCTTTTGCTTGACCACTAGAACTCTGTTTTGGACATAACAAGCAGTATTAACTGCTTCAGCCCAGAATGTAATTGGCAATTTTGAATCAGCCAACAGAGATCTAGCAGCCTCTATTAGTGTCCTATTTCTCCTTTCAGCAACACCATTCTGTTGAGGAGTTCTAGGAGCACTATATTGTCTCTCAATACCTTTTCCTTCACAAAAAGTGTTTAAATCATGATTTTTAAATTCAGTTCCATTATCTGATCTAATGACTTTTACTCTTTGATTAGTTTGGTTTTCAATTCTTAGAATAAAGGATTTGATAAGATCACTTGTTTCATCCTTAGTCCTTAGAAAATATACCCAAGTAAACCTGGAGTAATCATCAACAATAACCAAGCAGTAAGATTTCTTGCCTATACTCATAACATTTGTAGGACCAAACAGATCCATATGCAATAACTGGAGACAAGAAGAAACAGAATTTAACTCTTTGGTCTTATGAGAAGTTTTGTGTTGTTTGCCTTTGAGACAAGCAACACAATGATCATCACATGAAAAGACTTTTGAAGGTAAACCTCTTACAAGGTTATTTTTAACAAGATTGTTCATAGTCTTGTAATTCATGTGACACATCCTTCTGTGCCAAAGGGAGGATTCATCTATAGAAGCTTTTGAAACAAGACAATTTAAAGATGAATCACTATCAACATTGTCCAAATCAAGACAGTAAACATTGTCCTTCCTTGGAGTTCTAAGTAGTATCATGCTTTCATCAACTACCTTGAACCCTGGAGCAAGAATCATACACTCAGTATTAGTAAATAATATACTATGTTGTTTGTCACAAACCTGTGATACACTTAACAGGTTGTACTTTAATTGATCAACATAGTAGACATCCTCAAATGTCATCTTACCTTTGGTGACATTACCTTTTCCACTTATCTTACCACCAGTAAGATTGTCTCCAAATGCAACATGTCCTCCATTAATTTGCTTGAAATCCTGAAGGCATGACATGTTGCCAGTCATGTGCCTAGAGCAACCACTATCAACATGCCATATGCTCTTTCCCTTGAGCTGTTGGTTGCCCTGCACATTAAATAAATCAATTAGTATGATTGGGGACCCAAGCCAAAGTGATCTTGGGTCTGCCATTCTCATCAAAGTATTTACATTCCTTTTTAATGAGGTTTTTAAACTCAGAGCACTCTTTATTAGAGTACTTTGTCAATATGATTGGCTTAGCAGAATCAATACTGGAAGCAGTACTAACCTTAGAAGTACTAACAGAGTTAGCAGTACTAACAGGTGTAGCAGTACTAACAGGTTTAGCAGTACTAACCTTGTTAGCAGCATTAACATTGTTAGCAGTAGTATTACTTCTAGCAGCACTATCATTGTCAGCAGCACTATTTGTGGTAGCAGTACTAACAGTTTTAGTGCTTTTAGGAATCCACATATTGACACTTTCTTTAACAGAATACTTTTTCTTCATGTGGCTTTTAGTTTTAACAATTTTCTTAGCCACATGGTTCTTTTCAATTTTCTTATAACCAAAGGGTTTTTGCATGGATCTTTGGAAATTCATTCTTTGGTTCATAGGATTGAAATAACAGTATTTGGCAACATGATTAAGCTTTCCACAGATAAAACAAGGTTTTGGTCTATTGATTTTACTCAGATCAACCCCTTGTTTTTGTGCCCACTGATTATTCCAGTTTCTTTGATTTCCCCTCTTTTTGTCCTGTTTTTGGGGTTCATTCTTCTTACAAGTACACTGTTTGCAAGGACCTGGATTCACAACTGTGGTCTGTTTATAATGGACCTTATCAGACTTTTCCTCTGTCTTCTCTATGTTCTTGGATTTGATCCAAGCCCTTCCACAATCCTCATTGGTGATAATGTTGTTTTCTATAGAAATCTCACCACTCACCTTGTTCTTCTTACTCTTGCCAACCTCTTTCTCAGTCTTATCCTCAACAATTACCTCATCTAAGGGATCTATTTCAGTGGCTCCCTCAGGCAAGTCCTTCCTATCTTTGGTGTCTAACAGGTCTGAAGTAGGAGGAATGTAATTGTTGTTATATGGTGGAGGTGTGGCATTATACCCAATTCCTCTTCTTAATTTATCATGAATCTGATTTTGCAGTAAGGAGTCCATTGCTTTAGAAGCATTGGAAAACTTTTCTACATCAAGCTTAACCTTGGTTAACTCCTCTTTCAGTTTTTCACTCTCCTCTTTAGATTTGGTCAATTTAAGTTCTAAATCCTTTTTCTCCCACTGCCAGTAATTGGTGTCATATGAGTGTTGTAGTTCATTGGCTTGAAAACCTTTGATTTGATCTTCAAATCTCTCTACTATCCTCACATAGTCTTTTATATCCTTTTCTAGTCTCTTCAGGTCATCACTCATCTTCTGATTGTGATCCCTGTACCTTTTAACAGTGTCTATGCAAGTTTTAGAGCAGAGATTAGAACTTACCTCAGATGGGAGATCAGATACTTTAGCCATAAGAGCTTGATTCTGAATAGCTTCTTCTGCTTGATCACTCCAATCAAACCCCATTCCTTGTTGAGAAACAAGGGCTTGAGCAGAGTTTCTATTGTTATTGAAGCTTCCAGATTGAGCTTGTTGATGGTTGTTGTTGTGAGACATTCCACTTCTGCATTCTCTAGCAAAATGTCCCTTCAGATGACATTTGTAGCATTCTACCTTTGATTTATCAAACCCTGCTCCATCTTCTCTTCTTTGTGAGAAGTTGTTTCTTCCAGTCCTCTTTATAAACTTCTTAACCCTCATGGAAAGCATGGCCATCTGCCATTTAATATCCATCTCTTCCAGATCATCAGGATGAAGTTGTTCTAAGTCATCATTGATCAAAGAAGAATTTCCATGATTAGAAAGAAGAGCTTCAAATGCATAATCAGTGCCTTTATCTAGATTTGATCCATTAGTAGCATTAACTGATTCAGAGTTAGCAGTAGAATCAATTGATGCTGATAGGAGTGCAGCATTATGAACATATCCAGAAGGCTTCTTCTTTGCCTCCACCTCAGCTTCAAAAACTCTAAGATCATTGTACAGATCATCAAGTTCTTTGTCTTCCAACTGATCATTCTGTCTGAATGACACAGTGTACATGGTCCATTCATCTCCAAGGGACCTTAAGAACTTTCTGTTCACATCATCTTGATCAATCTGTACTCCCATAGTAGCTAGTTCACCAATTAGTTTATTAAACCTGTCAAAAGTTTGAGTCATGGACTCATTCTTAGTTGAGATGAAGTTTTCATACTGTTGTTTTAAGATTGCCTTTTGATTTCTCTTGGTACTTTTAGTACCTGAGAATCTCTTCTCTAGAGCATTCCAGAGCATCTGTGCATCAGTACAATTGCAGAATTGGTGTTGATACTCATTTGGAATGGCCAAGAGCAGTGTGCTCAAGGCTTTCATCTCTGTCTGTCTTGATTTCCTATCTGTATCTGTCTTTGGAGGAGTTCTTTTGCCATCTTCACCAATCTTTCCTCCATCAGATGGGCCATTCTCAATGATGTCCCACATAGAGTAATCTGTGAGGAGAATATATTGCTTGATTCTGATTTTCCACATGTCAAATTCATTGGATCTGAGCATTGGAACTTTTGAGACCAAAGTACTGCTTGATTCTGTAAGATTTTCCATGACGAATAACTGTTTCTGAGAGAATTTTGCTCTGATACCACTTGTCAGGATCGAATTCTTAACAAGAATTAATACTCAGAAACTAATATCAAAGAAGTTGCGGAAAAACACTTTGATATTTGATAAAACAGTAATCAAACACAGTATATAATGATCAAACAGTAAACTTGTATTAAATGCTTAAAGCTACAAGGTTACACACTCAACCTCAATATTGATGAACAGGCTCACCAATACGAATTCTACTTCTCTAGAATTAGGATCTATGCCTTGAGGTCGAATTTTCTCTTAAAAAAAAACAGTTATCTAAAAAAATTCTCTTTATCTATTCTAAACATTCTATATATATACTAATAGAAAGATAATTACAAAGAATAAACAAATCTTCAGTATATCTTCCATGTATATCTTCTAAGTATATCTTCAGTATATCCAGCTGTCATTCTTTCCATCCGAATCTCTTTAGCAGCACTAACCATGATCAGCAGCATTAACTTCTTAAAGCAGTATTAACTACTAAGCAGCACTAACTACTAGCAGTACTAACTAGCTAAGCAGTACTAACTTTGTTCAAGCAGCACTAACAATAACTAGCAGTATTAATAGTACTAGCAGTAGTAATACTCAGCAGTACTAACTTTTAAGTCTTCTAGCAGTATTAACTTTGAACTAGCAGCATTAACCATACTTGATGAATTCTTCAGTTCCCAACAGTGTTGTTTGAGATTGTGAAAACAAAACATTTTTGACGTAAAATGTGATGTGAAAGTGAAACACTGAAGTGTTCTTTCAAATTATGAAACAATATAATGTTGCTAAATTGAAACAATAAAATGTTATTTCACAATGTGAGAGGTAGTGTTGTTTCATAATTTTGAAAACAAAAGTTGACGTGAAATGTGATGTGAAACACTAAAGTGTTGTTTCATATTGTGAAAAACACAATGTTGCTAATGTGAAACAATGCGGTGTTGTTTGACATGGTGAAACAATGGAGTACGGTTTCACAAGGTGAAACAATGTACTGTTGTTTCACATGGTGAAACAATGTAGTGTTCTTTCACATTGTTAAATAATATAATGTCGATAAAGTGAAATAATAAATTGTTGTTTCATAAGTTGAAACAATGTAGTATTGTTTCACAATTTGAAGACAAAACAAAACAAAAGTTGACGGAAAATGTGATGTGAAACACTAAAGTGTTGTTTCATATTGTGAAACAACACAACGTTGTTAATGTGAAACAATGTAGTACAATTTCACATAGTGAAATAATGTACTGCTGTTTTACAATGTGAAAAAAAAAACAGAATGACGTGAAAAGTGATGTGGAATACTAAAATGTTGTTTAAGAAGGTTAAACGTCATACAAGTTAAATCACTTTTATTGTTTAATGTAAAATTGTAATTATTAAAAAAATGTAAAAAATAAAATGATACTCATGTCAAATTAATATATATATATATATATATATATTTGTTTTTTATATAAATTTTTTGATTAAAAATTTTATTTTAATTAATATAATTTTGATTTAAAAAGGAGGTTGTGTTTAATCTAAATTATATAATTTAAATAGGAGATAGAAAGTGAAGAGATTTACTTTTATGCCCTTTTAAGAGTTATGTTTGTATGTAAATGACACCACATATGTAAAATCTTACCTCACAACTCTCATCATTGATTAATCTTAATTGTGGTTGAGATTGGTTTTTATAGTTCTCAATATTTTTGTGGTTCTCATTTGTTTAAACCCCTATATACATGTATATACTATACATATATTTATGAAGGGGTTCAAGTGAGAACCACAAAAAGGTTGAAACTATAAGAACCAATCTCAACCACAATTACAATTAATCAATGGTGAGAGTTAAGAGGTAACATTATACATATATGTTGTCATTTACATACAAACATAACTCTTAAAAAGGCATAAAAGTAAATATTTTCACTTTCTATCTCTTATTTAAATTATATAATTTAAATTAAACACTACCTCCTTTTTAAATCAAAATTAATAAGATTTTAAATCAAAAAATTTGTATAAAAAACGAACATTTTATTTTCTCTAATTTGACACGAGTATCATTAAATTTTTTTACATTTTTCTTAATAATTGCAATTTTTACATGAAACAATAAAAGTTATTTAACACATATGTTGTTTCACCTTGTGAAAATTTTAGTATTTTACACAAGGTTCTAAATGGCGTGAGGCGTGGCGTGGCGGCGAGGCCAAGCCTCAAGCCTTAGGAGCCACGGCGAAGCCATGGCGTTTTCAAGGCGTGACTTATGGCGTCAAATTTCTAATTTATCTATAATATTATACATAAAAACATATGTTTTGGTCTGTTACTCAATGAGTTAATAGTAATAAGCAAGTTTAATTAGGTTCTATATATTTAAAACATGCAAATAAAACATTAAAAACATAAAGAAAAACCAAATATCACATTACAAAAGCTGCGCATTAGGGCATGGCGTGCCACGGACTTAACGTGGCGTGAGACACAAGCCTTGGTGCCATGGCGTGCCATGGCGGCTGTGCGGCGAGTTTTTTAGAACAATGATTTTACATCACATTTCACGTCATTTTGTTTCCTTTTCACATTGTGAAACAGCTATAGATTGTTTCACCATGTGAAACTACACTACATTATTTTACATTAACAATATTGTGTTGTTTCACAATATGAAACAACACTTCAGTGTTGCACATCACATTTCACGTCAATTTTCGTTTTATTTTCAAATTGTGAAATCCCACCACATTGTTTCACCTTATGAAACAATAATTTATTGTTTCACTTTAGCGACATTATCTTATTTCACAATATTATATAACACTATATTGTTTCACCATATGAAACAGGAGTACAATGTTTCACCATGTAAAACTACACTACATTGTTTCACTTTGTGAAACAACACTATGTTGTTTCACATTAACAACATTGTGTTGTTTCACAATATGTTATTCCCAGTTCGACGCAAGATTATCAAGATAAACAATGAATCTCAATCTCAAATCTCATATTCATTGATCACAAAGTATACATTATACAATCACTCTCTCTAGTTTCTCTTACTAGAACATGTGATATGATACTCCAATGTACGCACACAATTACGATCTAAACAATAAAATTACAAAGACAAAGGTATTTATACCAATACATATTACAAGGAGCACACAACTAAACTTGACATGCTTGACTTTGATTGACTTTGACTTTCACTTGATGACTTTGACTTTGCATTTGAAGGCTTTCACTTGGGCTTTTGACTTTCAATGTAGATGATCTTGAAGACAACAATCTATGCTCTACCATTCTCCCCTTTTGGATTCAAGATCTTCTTAAAAAATAAATTCATCTTCAAAAATAAATTCATCTTCAAAAACAAATTCTCCCCCTTTGATTCAGAAACAAGTGATCTCCCCCTTTGGATAAACTTGCATTTATCATCAAATGAATTTCATCTTTAAAACACGTTCTCCCCCTTTCAAGAACATTCCCTTTGGGACAAAAATTGATCTTCTCAGTCAATCAACATTCTCCCTTTATTGAAATGAAAATTGATAATCTCCACTTCTTGTGATCTTTAACATTCTCCCAAAATCTTTGATAAACATCATCATCTCTAGCAAAGAAATTATCTTCGGTTGTAGCTCGTTTTTCTCTCTTTCCAAAATAATCTTTAAAGAAAATTTCTTGAACTTTCATGACTTCTTGAAATTTCTCCTCATATCTCTGAAAATAAACTTTCAAAAACTTTCATTTCTTGACAATTTCTCCCATATATAACATTTCTTGATTATCTCTCCCCCTTTTTGATGATGTAGCACAGAAATCGTCAAACATCTTCCAAGAAATGTCACAATATTCTGACCACTGATCTTTTCATATGACCCTCTAAACATCCATTAATTCATAATGTATTCATCCGAATCTTTTCAAATTCAGACAAATAAGAATGTAAACCCGAATCAACAAATGAATCAGTTAAGATACCTATAAGCAGCACTAAGCTACTTAGTACAACAAATGTACTGTACAAGGAGTTTTATTGATGATCACTCCCCAGGTCTTTCATTCAATTATCGAATAACACAAGATTATTATATGAACGTTCCGACAGAAAAACAAATTTTCTGTGTGTTCGTGCTTGTGTATGAAAGAATTTAAACATGAATGTTTATAAGGGTCAGAATGTGAAAACCATTGAGACAACAATAGTAATACACAGACAATCCCTTGACTGCAGGTATGATCTCTTTTGCTACTTCTCCCAATTAGATTTGGGGTGCTCCAAAGGCTGGATCGCGACATTTTGGTAACCCCTATTCCCCCCACTTCTTCCCGAGCCAAAATGATAGCCTAGGAAAAAGAAAACTCCAAAGGCTACCGGTGCCGCCGCACTTGCTGCAATGACACTGTGTCCGAAAAAGCCTTCGAAGACTACCCATGTCAAATCCCATTCTTCCATGAAGCGGAGGGGCTCTAAATTCCCCCCTAAGTCTCGTTCTAAGAGGCTTAGGAAATGTTGAGTCTGAAATAGACTGAGTCTGGATAGTGCTGCTAAGTATTGAAGATTACTACTGTTGAAAACATTAGTACTGCTACTTGAAGAAATTACTACTGCTAGTAGTATTAATACTGCTTGAAAGGTTAGTACTGCTAGAAGAATAGTTAGTACTGCTAGTATGTTAGTACTGCTGGAAGATAAATGATGTTGATGTTTGATAAGGAAGATTTGTGCGAAAGACAAAGAGATGAAGATAATTATGGAATGGATACTGAAGATCAATGTTTCTTTAGTAATTATCTTGTAATCTATTTTTTATATATAGTCTAGAAGTCTTAGATTATTAGACACAGAGATACATACGTCTTTTGTTTTTAAAAAGAGAGAATTAGCCTTAAGATTATTAGTCCTTTCATTAGAGAAGAATTGAACGTCTGTTGAGCCTGTTCAACAGATTGAGGCTTTGGTTGTAATCATTAAGTTAATTCAATATAACTTGTGATTTGAGTTCATACACTGTTTCATTGATTATTGTTAAAGTTTTATTCCGCAACTTCTTTAACAAAGTTTCTGAGTGTTTATTTAAATTAGTGTTTTGAATTTCGATCCTGACAAGTGGTATCAGAGCCAAGGAACTCAGAAATCAATAATCATCATGGGCGGATCACACGACAGTGTTCCTGTTTCAAAGATTCCCATGCTCAAACCTAATGAGTTTGACATGTGGAAAATCAGGATCAGGCAGTACATTCTTCTTACAGACTATTCAATGTGGGACATCATTGAGAATGGTCCTTCCAATGTAGGAGAGATTGGAGCAGATGGCAAGAGACCTCCACCAAAGACTGATGGAGAAAGAAAGAGGAGGCAGACTGAGATGAAAGCCTTGAGCACTCTACTCTTGGCAATTCCTAATGAATATCAACATCAGTTTTGCAACTGTGTTGATGCCAAAATCTTGTGGAATGCTTTGGAAAAGAGATTTTCAGCTACCAAAAGCACTAAGAGAAATCAGAAAGCAATTCTCAAGCAACAATATGAAAATTTTATGTCTACAAAGAATGAGTCTATGACTCAAACCTTTGATAGATTCAACAAGTTGATTGGAGAATTGGCCACTGTTGGTGTCAAGATAGACCAGGATGATGTCAACAGAAAATTTCTAAGATCTCTTGGTGAAGAATGGATAATGTATACAGTATCCTTCAGGCAGAATGATAATATGGAGGATAAGGAACTTGATGACCTCTACAATGATCTCAAGGTGTTTGAAGCAGAGGTTGAATCAAAGTAGAAGCCATTTGGATATTCTCACAATGTTGTTCTCCTATCATCTACTATTGATTCTTCTGCTAATACAAAATCAGTTAGTGCTGCTTATGGCTTAAAACAGGATGAACCCAATGATTCTGTTTTGGAAACCTTCCTTGCTAGTCATGCTAAATCTTCTCTTATAAATGATGATCTGGAGAAGATTAATGTTGATGATCTTGAAGAGATGGACATCAAATGGCAAATGGCAATGCTCACAATGAGAATCAAAAGATTCATTAAAAGAACAGGAAGAAACAACTTTGCCATGAGAAGAGAAGATGGTGCTGGATTTGATAAATCCAAGGTGGAATGCTACAAGTGTCATAAACTAGGGCACTTTGCAAGAGAATGCAAAGGAGGAATCTCTCAACAGCATGGGAGCAACAAACAACAATCAAAGTCAACAAACTACAACAACAGGAACTCATGTCAAGCACTTGTCTCAGAAGACGGAATGGGATTTGATTGGAGTGATGAAGCTGATGAGGCAATCCAGAATCAAGCATTGATGGTTGAGGTTTCAGAGTCTTCAAGCACAGCAATCCCCACAGAGGTAAAATCTAAACATTGCTCTAAGGCCTGTCTTGAAACTGTTAGAAAGTACAGGGATCACAATCAGAGCATGTGTGATGATCTTAAAAGGTTGGAGAAACATAGGAGAGAGTCTAATTTGATTATTGTGAATTTTGAAGAACAAATTAAGGCATATCAGGCCAATGAACATCAACATTCATATGATCACAACTATTGGAAGTGGGAGAAGAAGGAGTTAGAGATTAAGCTAGAGAAGTCTAGAGAAGAATGTGAGAAAGTTAGTAGTGAATTTGAGAAGGCCAAATTAGACATTGAGAAATTTTCCAATGCTTCTAAAGCAATGGACACTTTACTCAAATCTCAAGTTCATGACAAAGTGAAGAGAGGTATAGGCTACAACAACACCGCTCCACCTTACAATAACAGCTATATTCCACCCACCTCAGATCTCTTAGAAAGGCAAGATAAGAATCACTTACCTGTAGGAGCCATAGAAGTAGATCCACTAGACAATGTAATGGTTGAAGAAGAGTCTGAAGAAGAGTCTGAAGAAGAGAACACTAAGGATAAAAATAAGGAAGACCAGAAAGAAATTCCCTTGGAAAACCATATTCTTACAAATGAGAAGGGAAGTAAACCATTTGTCAAGAGTGAGAAAGATGAGACCTCTAAGACAGAGAAGGAAAAGGTACAAGGAGTTCACTATATGCAAACTACTGTTGTAAATCCCTATACTTGTCAACAGAATAAACTCCATCAACATGATAAAAATTATGGGAAATCAGAGAAACATAAATAATCAGTGGGCTCAAAAACAAGGAATTGATCTGAGCAAAAATAATAGACCAAAGCCTTGTTTTATTTGTGGCAAGTTGAATCATTTAGCCAAACACTGTTATTTCAATCCTGTTAACCAAAGAATTACTTTTCAAAGACAAACACGAAATTCTGTTATTTCAATCCTATTAACCACATAGCTGATAATGTGAGAACAGCACCACTAAAAACTGGTACTGTAAAATCTCATATTCAGAATAAGTTTGAAAATACTCCAAGCAAATCAAGGAGTAACTCAAAGAATAGGAAAGCAAACAAGTTTGTCAAAATTTGGGTTCCAAAAGGCATTAAACCTGTTAGTACTGCTACCTCAAATAGTACTGCTGACAGAAATAGTGCTGCTGATAGCAATACTACTGCTGACCAAGTTAGTACTGCTAATAAAGTTAGTACTACTAACAAAGTTAGTACTGCTGACCAAGTTAGTACTGCTAACAAGGATAGTACTGCTACCAGTGTTAATACTGACAATCCTATAATTTAGACAAAGTATTCCAACCATGAGATTCCTAACTCTGATCATCTCATCAAGACTAAGCTAGATGAATATGAGTATGTTGATGAGAAAGGGCAACCCAAGACCATTTTGGCTTGGGTTCCCTCATGACACTAACTGTTTTATCATATGTGCAGGGCAACCAACAGCTCAAGGGGAAGAGTATTTGGCATGTAGATAGTGGTTGCTCTAGGCACATGACAGGTAACATGTCCTGCCTTCAAAATTTCAAAAGGTTTGATGGAGGACGTGTTGCTTTTGGTGACAATCCAGCAGGAGGTAAGATAAGTGGTAAAGGTATGGTTTCAAAAGGTAAGATGACTTTTGAAGATGTCTACTATGTTGAGCAATTGAGATACAACCTGTTAAGTGTATCACAGGTTTGTGACAAGAAACATAGTGTATTATTTAGTGATACTGAATGTATTATCCTTGCTCCAGGATTCAAGGTAGTTGATGAAAATATGATACTACTTAGAACTCCTAGAAAGGATAATGTTTATTGTTTAGACTTAGAGAGTGTTTCATCTGATTCATCACTAAACTGTCTATTTTCAAAAGCTTCTTTAAATGAATCATCTATTTGGCACAGAAGGATGTGTCACATGAATTTTAAAACTATGAACAAACTTGTGAAAAACAACCTTGTGAGAGGTTTGCCTCAAAAAGTGTTTTCATGTGATGATGATTGTGTTGCATGTCTTAAAGGCAAACAACACAAAACTTCTTATAAGTCCAAAGAAATAAACACAATCTCTTCACCCCTTCAGTTATTGCATATGGATCTTTTTGGCCCTACAAATGTGATGAGTATTGGTAAGAAATCCTATTGCTTAGTCATTCTTGATGACTTCTCTAGATTTACTTGGGTATATTTTCTGAGGACTAAAGATGAGACAAGTGGACTGATCAAATCCTTTGTCCTTAGGATTGAAAACCAAACAAATCTAAGAGTAAAGTCATCAGATCTGATAATGTAACTGAGTTTAAAAACAGTGCTTTAAACTGCTTTTGTGAGAGTAAAGGTATTGAGAGACAATTCAGTGCTCCTAGGACTCCTCAACAAAATGGTGTTGCAGAGAGGAGAAATCGGACATTGATTGAGGCTGCTAGATCTTTGTTGGCCGATTCAAAGCTACCCATTACTTTCTGGGCATCAGCAGTTAATACTGCTTGTTATGTCCAAAACAGAGTTCTAGTAGTTAAAACCCAAGGAAAGACACCTTATGAACTTTTCAAAAAGAAGAAACCTTTTATTGGATTTTTCAAACCTTTTGGGTGTCCTTGCACAATTATCAACACCAAATCTCATTTAGGCAAGTTTGAAAGCAAAGTTGAAGATGAATTCTTGTTGGATACTCCTCTCAGAGCAAGGCATACAAAGATTTCAATAGCTGTTCCAGGATTATAGAGAAAAGTGACAATGTCAAATGCAATGAGAACACACCAAATCAAATTGGTACAGGTACTGATTGGCTGTTTGACATTGATTCACTCACTAATTCTTTGGGTTTTAGTAATGTGCAAATTGCAGGAACAGATTCAGAAAAGGTACAAGCACAGAGACTAGAGTTTGTGCTGTTCCCTATACCTATAGTGGTTCCTGCTGAATTTTGTCAACAAGAAAAGAAAGATGATTCAGAATCAGAGGATTATGATCCAGCACAGGATGAAGATGATAAAAGTGATGAAGAGGATAAAGGTGAAAAAGAGGATGATACTGATGAAGAAAATTCTTCAGTTTTTGGTGGCAACACTCCTAAAAAGAATGACTCCAATCTTGATGCAAATATTAATGAGGAGGTTTTTCATCAAACAAGAACTCTGAAAAATCATCCTCCTCAGTTGGTGATTGGTGATATCAATTCCCCCAGGATCACAAGGCATCAAAGTAAGTTAGGAGGATTGAAAGACTTGTAGTCAGGTTTGTTATCTTGTTTTCTATCTTAGATTGAACCCCAGAAGGCCTATGATGCAATGAAAGACCCAAGCTGGATAGAAGCAATGCAAGAGGAACTGCTGCAGTTTGAGCTGCAAAATGTGTGGGATCTGGTTGACCTTCCACAAGGACAAAGGGCGGTTGGAACTAAATGGGTTTTCATGAATAAGAAAGATGAGAGAGGGATAGTGATAAATAATAAGGCCAGACTTGTGGCACAAGGGTACACACAAGAAGAGGGGATAGATTATGAAGAAGTGTTTGCACTAATAGCCAGAATTGAGCCAATTCGGCTGTTTCTAGCCTATGCTTCTTTCATGAAGTTCAGAGTATTTCATATGGATGTTAATAGTGCATTTCTATATGGGAAAATCGATGAAGAGGTGTATGTTTGTCAGCCTCCAGGGTTTTGAGAATCCTAACTTTCCTGACAAAGTATACAAACTAAAGAAGGCACTCTATGGGCTACATCAAGCACCAAGAGCATGGTATGACACTTTGTCTACCTATCTCTTGGAAAATGGTTTTGAAAGGGGAATCATTGACAAGACCCTTTTCATTCAAAAGAAGAAGAAGGACATCCTGCTTGTTCAAATCTATGTGGATGATATCATCTTTGGATCCCCAAAAGCCTATATGTGCAAGGAGTTTGAGGAGTTGATGCACAAAAGATTCAAGATGAGCTCTATGGGTGAACTCACATTCTTCATTGGGCTACAGGTTAAACAGAAGAAAGATGGCATTTTCATAAGTCAATCCAAGTATGTGCAAGATATCCTTACAAAGTTTGGATTTTCAGAAGCAAAGCCTACAAGCACACCTATGGAAACACATAAACAGATCACTACAGATCTTGAGGGGGAGGATATGGATGTTCATCATTATAGATCCATGATAGGATCCCTCATGTATCTAACAGCTTCAAGACCAGACATTATGTTTCCTGTATGTGTGTATGCCAGATTTCAAGTGAGGCCTAAGCAATCTTACTTTCAAGGAGTCAAAAGGATCTTCAGATATCTCAAAGGACAACCTAGGTTGGGTCTTTGGTATCCTCATGACTCACCATTTGATCTGCTTGCACATTCTGATAGTGATTTGGGTGGTGCAAGGCTAGTTTCCTGGCAGTTTAAAAAGCAAACCACATTGTCCACATCTACAACAGAAGCAGAGTATATAGCTGCTGCAAGCTGTTGGTCACAAGTGCTATGGATTCAGAATCAGATGTTGGACTATGGAATTACTTTTCTTCACACTCCCATCTTCATTGATAACAACAGTGCTATAAGCATAGTTAAGAATCCAGTGAAGCACTCAAAAACCAAGCATATAGAAATCAGGTACCATTTTATTAGAGATTGCAATGAAAAGAAGTTAATTCAGGTTTTGAAAGTACACACAAGGAAGCAATTTCCTGATCTATTCACCAAAGCTTTTGATGTGGGTAGATTCACATTCTTGGTCACAAGTGTAGGCATGATAAACACTGAATAAGCCTCTTTTGCTTTTCTTTATGTACCATTTCTGTATAGATTCTTTACTGCTTATTTTCTCATATTTCATTGTGCATGGTGCTACTAACCATTTGTGTTTAAGTGTTTCAGATTACTTTGCTGATTAGATACTCGGTATTTCTGGTTAAGTTAATACTGCTCTCACTATTACTCCTGCTGACAATTCAAACATGGTTAAGTATGGTTACTACTTCTAAGGAGTTTATACTACCAGTTCAAAGTTACTACTGCTTTCCTTATTTCTACTGCTAGATAGTGTTAATACTGCTAGTTTGTGTTCATACTGCTGGTATGTGTTACTACTGCTTATATGGTTTAATACTGCGGGTTTGTTAATGTTGCTAAGGTACATAGTACTGTTTTTAACTGAAATCCTTAACCTATAAATACCCTCTCTGACCGCCAAAACCCAAACGGCTCTTTGAATTTCCATTAAGTTCTCATCCTCTCTCTTTCTCTCTAGAATTCTTGATTACCAGTGTGTAAACCCTTGTTGTGTTTCGAACCCTAGAATCGATCAGAAAGATGGTAGAACTTGATGACCACAATGAGCTTGCAATGCTACAAAAACCCAAATAAGCTGAGGGTTTTCATGAAATTGTGGATTTCTTATCCCAATCACATATTGCTTATGCGCTAACGGTAAATCCTACCATCTATGTGGAGCACATGCAACAGTTCTGGGCAAATGCTTCCATTCATAATGTTGATGGCAATCGGGTCATTCACTCAAAGGTCTGTGATAAACCTATCACAATCACAGAAGGCTGCATTCGCACTCATCTACGTCTAGATGATGCCTCAGGTATTTCAACTCTTTCAAAAGAAGATCTGTTTCAAGAAATTGGTAGAATGGGGTATGAAGGTCCTACTGATGTTTACAAATTTTACAAAAGCAAATTTTCAACTCAGTGGAGATTCTTTGTTGATACTCTTCAACATTGTATATCTCGCAACACAACTGGATGGAGTGAGTTTAGCAGTACAATAGCTTATGCTCTTGTCTGCTTAGCTACCTCCAGACAGTTCAATTTTTCACAAATGATCTTAAATGATTTGCTGTCAAACCTGGATACCAAAACCGAAACCAAAACCAAAAGATTTTATATGTATCCAAGGTTTGTACAAGAAGTACTACATAAGGAATTGACGGATTTACCCTCTTTTAAAGAGGTGTATGTACCTAAGCCTCCCAAAGGGAAGGTGTTTTCCAATATGAGAAGGCCTAGTAAGGACTTTTCTGGAAAAGACACACCATTGTTCTCTACAATGATGGTTGTGTCCCACCCACATGGTGAGGCATCAGGGTCAGAACCCATATTTGACCAATCCACTGATGACCTACCCACACCATTCACTTCAAATATTCCTCAGACCACTGTTGACAAGCCAAATCCCCCAATCACTCAAAAATATGCAAGGAAAAAGGTACAGAAGGTTCCTTCCCTTCATGTACCTACACCCCAAAAGCCTACAAGCCCTCTGATGGAGCATTCTCCATCAGAGAATATCCAAAGGGAATCCACAGGGGTGTCTCCCAACCCCAAGAAGGTGCTCTCTAAGGAGAATGATGAGCATGTGGGCAGCAAGGCTCACACTACTTGAGAGTTCAAGATCTCTAAATCCAAGAGAGAGAAAGTAGGGAGAGAGAGTACAAGGCGCAAAGTGTAATCTGTATTAGAATGTGGCGTGAAGTGTTACAAGAAACAAGGACCAAAGGGACTTAAATACCCTTGGTCAAACACACAAATAAAACCTATCTAAGTACAATATTTGACCAAGCCTATAAATACAATGATTACTATAAAATCAGACATAACAATCTCCCCCTTAGTAATCATTGGCGCTGTGGTCTTCAAAATCCATCTTCTAAATCAGCATGGACCATCTAAGCGACTTTATAATGCTTTCTGACTTTTAAAACAAATTTCTTCTCAGGATTTTTCAGTTTGAGTTATCTTTACTGCCTTGACAAGACTGGACCAGATTGGAATAAACTTGAACGAACAGTTGATTCATCAGCTTGTGCTCTAGACGACACACCTCTTTTAAATGACCTTGAATAAACTATGGTGGTCGGAGCAGGAACAACAAAAGATGTAGTATAACTGAGAAAGTAGAATCTTGAGCAGTAGAATCTTGATCAGCAGATTAACAATTGAACTCTTTGTCTCTTTATCATCTCCTTAACTTCTTTTAACTTCTCCCCCTCATGACCTTGATGATCTGGATAAACTTGGTCATGCATATGTTGGAGACGAGACAACTTAAGATCTGCAAAAACAAAGAAACGGAGAAAACAGGAGAGGTTTGCGCTAACCATTGGTGGAGCAAAGTAAGGTTTGCGCTAACAGAAGAAAGAACAAAGTGAGGTTTGCGCGACATGCAGGAAACGCAAAGCTTGCTTTGCGCTAGAAGCTGTTGGCGCAAATTAAACTTTGCTCTACCAACTAGTGACGCAAATATGACTTGGAGTCTGAGAAATTTTAGTTGTTCAGCTCTTTGACCCCCGTACACAAATGCACTAAATTTGACAATTCAAGTTAGCAGTCATATAAAAAATCAGATACTCCCCCTCAAAAACAGATATGATCATTAAGAAAATTCTCCTTTTTCACTCCCCCTTGAATAATGTTCAAACCCATTTGTAAAGAAATATGAAAACACAATGAATGTAAACATCAATGAAGAAAGAAAAATATATTGAATATGTATTTTGAAATGACTAAATATATAAAAATTTAAACATAAACAAATAAAATTCTACTAAGTAAAATATCACAATAAAATCCATCAGATGAAATCAAATGCATGTATTTGGATACAGAACCAAGTTTTATTGCATATCAAGTTAAAACATGTTCAGTTTCAAAAAATTTCATCAATCTATTCAGTGTGCTCGCATGTGAACTTCGATTAGCTTCAAGAAAATGCAATTCTAAAAATATAATAGAGAACTTTGCATGTAATCACACTAATCCATCAAAAATTCAGACTTTCATAAATTTACAGGTTTATTGCAACTCAGAAATATATAACCAAGTATCATGAGATGTATGCTCATTGGCATCTTTTTAGCATTGTGCACTATAGCATCTTTACATGAGTGTGCTCTTTGGCATCTTTTAAGCATGTGCACTTTTGGCATCTTTTTAATCAAAAAGTTTATTAAGTAAAGAACATGCCGTAAACGTAACTTTCTATCTGATCCTATTGCAGGATTTGGGTCAGCCACTCCCAGACCAGTTGGCCTTAGGAGACTAGGTGTCAAGCACCCCTTAGAACTTATTTTCCCAGATCATAAAGGCTACATCGACACATCCTAAACCCATTCATACCAGTAGAACATGACTTTCTATCTGATTCTATAGAAGGATTTGGGTTCGATCACTCCCAGACCAAATGACCTTAGGGGATCAGATGACAAGCATCCCACATAACTTACTTTCCCAAACCAGAAAGGTCACAGGTACAAACTTTTAAACTTAGAGATTTCTAATTTATAAGAATTTAATAATCATCTCAAACACAAGGTTTTACGTCTAAGTGCTTAGCCCATATTTTCATTACGATCCAAAATTTCGACTTTTTAGGTTTTCGAAGCATTGTAAACTATAAATATTCCGAATCACACAACTTTAAAGCAAAATCAAAAGCTACAAACATGTTGCTGACTTTTCGACATTTGTTAGACTTGAAAGTTGAACATATAAAACTTTCATATAAACAAAGCAACTTGAAATTTTATCCTAGACACACATTTTATTCAAAAGAAAGAAAAATTGTAAAACTTTTACTTTATAGAATAAAATTTGTAATGGTTTAAACTTTTAAAACAACATGCCGAGAATTAAAAAAATAGTAAGATTTTGATCAGCAAGTCTATATTCAGTTGAAACAAAATATATTTCAATAATATTATCTTTCACACAATGTATAAGGAATATGTGTCTCATTAGAAAAAAATTTAGGTTGAACAAATTCAGGAGTTGAACAAGAAATGCTCAGATTCTTTTAAAAAATTTGAGAAAACTGGAACAACATCATAATCAGAGATAAATGCAGCGGAAATTAAGGTAGATGTACTCACAGTTTCTCATTAGTCAGAAGCTTAAAGAATTGAATAACGAGTCCTAGATTGACATGTCTAGAAGTCATAGTCTTTGAAGCACGAGTTCTGAGCTAAATTACTCAGAAGCCAAAATGTTGACAATGAAGTCCGGGTTTTGAACTGCTGTGTTCAAAAGCCATATTTCTCTTACTTCCCTTTGACATGAGATGCCTGCAACTTTAAATCAGATTGAGACTTGGGTACCCACTTGAATTTGGGCCAGTGTTTGTTAGTTGCAGTTCTTATGGGGAAATAATTAGAAGATTTGATACGAGAAGCACGAGAGATAAAATCACAAGAATGAACATAAGAATCAGAAGAAGATAAAGCATAATCATCAGAACTAGAATCTGAAGAAGAACATGAGACATCTTTTGAAATTTGAATCATTTGCTTTATAGAGTATTTTGAAATCTTATTACAATAAGCAAATGAATCACTTTTATATAATCTGTCTACACATCTATCCTCATCAGTAACAGGTTCATCAGATGTCCGCTTAGCTCTCCATATCTGCTTTGATGACTTGCTCAAAGTTCTATCTGAAATAATTGAATTAGACGAATTAGAACTATCAGAAAGGACATTATCTTGTTTCTTCGACTTCTTTGACCTTTTTCTTTTACGCTTAGGTTTATAATATTGATCATTTAGCGTAAAAGATTCATCAAGAATTTCGAATTAATATTTAAATCAGAAGAAATAATTTTATCTAAGCAACCAATCTGATCAGACAATAAATCTGAACTTACCTCGGAGTCAGAATTATTTTGAGAAAAGATATCAAATTTAGAAACTTCCATTTTGTTTACATGACAATCAAAAGAAAGGTCAGAAATAAAATCTTGTTTTTGAGAAAATAATTTTTCTTCAAGACTAGACGTCATGAAAGAAAGAATAATATTAGATTCAATTTCGTTTAAAATATTTTGATCTTCCATCTTATCTTCAAGATCGATGATTTTGATTTCTAAAATTAAAGGAGGGGTATATTTCTTCGAATCATAGATGATTGGAGAAATATTTTCCTTATCAGATTGATTGGCAAAAATATCAATAAATCATCAGATAATAAAGTTTTGACGAGAGATATATCATTTAAACTATTTATGTCTCTTCTCGATTGGTCAGGAAAATATTTTGCATTTTCAAATGTGTAAACAAAAGAAATTTCCTTTTTCTTGTTATTTGTCCTTTTCTCATTTTCGATTTCTAACACTTGCTTTTCATTCATCCAATCAATTTTAAATTGAGGAGCATATTTAGCAAGTGTTAGATAATCGTATTTATATAAGGTTGGGGATTTTTCGATCGCATTGTTTAAAGAATGTGGATTTTTAAAACCAAGTCCCCATTTTTCTTTTAAAGTTTCCTCACTCATTGGTTTATTCATAAAAATTGTTTGTTCAGATTGATTTCTTCGATATAACTTTTCTTCTAATTTATTTATTTTATTCGAAAAACTGTTTTTTAAATTGGTCATATCAGTCAAAGACTCAAGATAAGACTTATTTGATTTTTCCAAATCATCTAATTTCTTTTGAAAGATGTCTTTTGTATTTTCTAAAATAGATTTTTCATCTTTCAAAGAAATTTTCAATTTGTCAATCAAATCTGACTTTTCTGAATTTAAGTTTTTTTCAGAAATTAACTTTAAGCAAAGATCATATAAAGCAGTAATTATAATATTCATCTGTGAAGAAATAAAATTGTAATCAAAATCAGAATATAACTCATTTTCATCAGTGTCATCATCAGAAGTCTGATTATCTCCAACTAAGCACAGATGAGCAGTCTCAATAGAATCAACTTCGTCTTCAGAGTGATTCAGCCAGTACTCTTCTTCAGCAAATAAAGCAGTACCATTCTCTCTTTTCTCGGCCAGTTCCATTTTCTTTCGATAGTATGCTGAATCCCTAACCTTCTTCACTCGACACTTCTTTGAAATGGGACCCGACTTTCCACAGTTGTAGCAGGCAGCAGTGTTTGGCTCGGGTACTTTGACTCTTGAACCGGAAGTGAAACGAGAAGTGTTGGAACTCGAACGTGGTTGGAACTTTTTCTGGTAATGCTGTGAGAGAAGGATCATTGCTTTCTGCAGTGCCTCGCCATCATCATCAATTGACCCGTCGTAAGCATTATCAGACAATGCTTGTTCTGTCAATTGTTTCGTGATGAGAGCAATCGGGTCCACTGACTTTTTGTTCTTCTTTTCAAGCTTTGCTTTCTTCTCTAGCACCAAGCTCTCATCAGTCATCAGAATCTCATATAATTCCTAAATCTGCATAGCGGAGACTCGAATATCATTCCTCAGTCTATGACAAGATTTATTCCATTCAGGCTGTAATGCATTGAGGAATTTCAGATTTATCTCAAGCTCTGTCTTGTTCACATTTATCTTGCGCAGATCATTCAGTACTATGCAGAATCTGTCGAAAACACTCTTCAGAGACTCAGTTTCTTTGTCTTTAAACTCCTCGAAGTTGTTCATGAAGCATGTATGTCGGAGTTGAGTTGCAACTTTGGATGAGAAATCATCTAAGGGTCTCAGGTACCAAGAAACCAAGGGGGTAGTAGGTGCTTCTGCTAGGCAGAAGGCTTCTACTAAAAGATCCCATGATCCTTCAAAGGTGGTCAACACACCTAAAGGAGATGAGGATAGATATAAATATGATGAATTGATGGAAACCATTGGCAATGTGAACTTAGAGGTAATCAATCAGGGCTTGGAGATAAAGGAGTTGAAAAAGGTGATCACTTCTCAACAAGTGGAGATAACCAAACTTAAGAAGATGGTACTCAGTTTGGTACACAAAAAGAAGAGAAAGCAATGTGTCTTGAAGAAAAGGGGAAGTGCTCATGATGCTTCCAAAAAGGGGGAGAATCAAAATGAAGTTGAGAAGGAAAGCTCAGTTGGAATGGAATTCAAATTTGAGGGGGAGATTAGTGGTGAAGCTGAAAAGAAGGTTGAGGAAGATCAGAGTGTGAAAGCAGCAGAAATAATGATGAAAGAAGCAGAAACTGAAGCAGCAGCAGTAACTACTGAACCAGCAGTAGAAACAGAGAAAGCTGCAACAGAAACTGGAATGTCTATAGAAGAAATAGAGATTGCAGAGACTCTGGTGATGGCAAAGAATGACACTCCTAAGGCCACTCAAAAGTCTAAGGGAGTGGTGATTAAAGAAGGAGACTTAGAGAACAAAAAGGGGGAGGTCTGTGTGTCAGAGGCCAAGAAGAAAGGGAAAGAGAAGATGGTTGAGCCTATGAAACCATTAAAGAAGAAGAAGCTAATAGATTTGGATGCAGAATTGGCAAAGGAGTTAAATGCACAGTTTAAAAAGGAGTTTGAAAAGGAGGATGATATTCAAAAGGCCAAAGATAGAAAGATTGCAAGAGATTTGGCAACAAGGCTTAATGAAGAATATCAGAAAAGTTTGAAGATTGCTGCAAAGAGGGTTACAATGAAAGCAACCAGACAAAGGCATTCTTCAAAGAAAAGACAACCTTCAAGACATTTCTAGCTGCACAGGAAAGAACAAAGATGATAAAGTTATTGAAAGGATATGTTGGAGTTTGTAAAGGGATGTTTACAAAAATGTCTTTCAGTAGGATAGAAGACTTATACAAAAAGGAGATGGCCAAGCTGCAAGGAGACTTCAATCAGAGGGTTGAATTTGAAAGAAAGATGAAAGAAATACATGATCTGAACATTCAACAGCCTTTTCCTGACAGTGAAGAAGGCACACTAACTAAAGAAAAGGTAGAAGTGAAGAAAGAAGAGACCCTAGCTCAGAAGATTGAAGATGTGAACAAAATAAAATCAATTGCTACAAAGAGAAAGGCAAAAAGGCTTAGAACTGAGGAAGGTGAGACAAAGCAGAAAAAACATGAGCAGTATAAACAACATGAGCAACATAAACAATAAGAGCAGTAGAAACAAGCAGAGCATGTTCAAACTCAAGAGTAGAGTCAAGAGCAATCAAGTCAACAACCTTCAAAACAGTCAAGACAATCTGATGAGGAGTTTGACTTGTATATGACTGTGACAGATGAAGAACCATTGAAAGCGAATCCTATCTCAGTGAAAGCCCCAGAGATCATTCATTGGGATACTTTGATGGATAAAGGAAAAGTATACTTCAGAATCAAAAGAATGGGTGACAAGTTTGAGGTTTATTCAACCTGGGGTAAGATAATTAGAAGTTGTACCAGATCTGATTTGGAAGAAATGTACAAGGTTGGATTGAATCTGTATGGTGACTTGTTAAAAGGAGCAAGGATGAGCATAACAAAGATGGCTCTGGAATATTTGTGCATGATGTTTGACCCTGCCAAAGTTGAATATCTTATCAAAGACGTGCACAGAGAAGGATTTAAGAGTATTGATCGCTGGATGCTTATTGAAAGATCTGGAGTATATGTCCTAACTATTGATAAAAGCTTTCATGAGTACTATCTCGTTGATAAGGTGTATGACCACAACAAAGTAAAGTTGCAAGGGATGCTGAAAGCTAAGTTGGTCTGCCCTACAGGTTCAAAAATGGCCAGAATTGTGATTAAAAGAACAATCAATCAAAGTGTAGGTTTGGATCCTAATCTAGGAATTTGAGCAGAAGTTTTGAAAGCATCATGAAGTTTCTATTTTGAAGAACTTAACTTCTTGATTTCAAAAGTTAAGTTAGGGGGAGATTGTTGAGTCTGAAATAGATTGAGTCTGGATAGTGCTGCTAAGTATTGAAGATTACTACTGTTGAAAACATTAGTACTGCTACTTGAAGAAATTACTACTTCTAGTAGTATTAATACTGCTTGAAAGGTTAGTACTGCTAGAAGAATAGTTAGTACTGCTAATATGTTAGTACTGCCGGAAGATTAGTGCTGTTGATGTTTGATAAGGAAGATTTGTGCGAAATACAAGGAGATGAAGATAATTATGGAATGGATACTGAAGATCAATGTTTCTTTAGTAATTATATTGTAATATGTTTTGTATATATAGTCTAGAAGTCTTAGATTATTAGACACAGAGATACATACGTCTTTTGTTTTTAAAAAGAGAGAATTAGCCTCAAGATTATTAGTCCTTTCATTAGAGAAGTATTGAACGTTTGTTGAGCCTGTTCAACAGATTGAGGCTTTGGTTGTAATCATTAAGTTAATTCAATATAACTTGTGATTTGAGTTCATACATAGTTTCATTGATTATTGTTAAAGTGTTATTCTGCAACTTCTTTAACAAAGTTTCTGAGTGTTTATTTAAATTCTTGTTTTGAATTTCGATCCTGACAGGAAACCACACTTGGTCAAGCCTCACACTCCTTCTACTAAGTCTTGTTCTAAGAGGCTTAGGAAACCACACTTGGTCAAGCCTCACACTCCTTCTACTGATTCTAAAAAATTGGTTGAAGTTGAAATTCTCCCAGTTGGACCACGAGAATCTGTTACACCCAAGCCTGCCTCCTCCATTCTCTCTCAACAGGGTTTGGTTGTATAAGTGGGGAACCCGACTAATCCTTCACCAAGCTTTGAACTGTTGGATGAAGATGAGTTAGTTTCCTCCCCGGACCAATGTTCCTCTTCCCCATATCACGACCTATCACCCGAGTTTATGCCCGATGTTTCTACACAACTCGATGAAGAATCGGCCTTTCCAGGGGAAGGTTCCAAGGGTAACAATGACTTTCTGGAAATGCTTTTCCATGACACTACCTCCTTCGATGCCACCGAACAACACCCCCCTTCTCCTAAGGAAATCATTTCGACAGCCATTGACACTGCCGACAAATCACCCTCACCTAAACAATCACTGAAAAAATCTTCACCCAAGAAACCTTCCCCCACTAAACCATCTCCTAAAAATCCTACCCCTTCTCCCCAATCCACTCCCAAACAATCACCCCCACACTCTACCTCTTCCTCCACCGATTCCCCCCTGATTTCCCGCATATGAGATAACCTCTTGCACCTCATCGAACCTTACCTCATCAACATCCCTCCCCCACTGCCGAACGAGCAGGTCCTTCGGCACCACCTCCTCCACCTCCTTACATTCCCATTCCTCAATATGTGTTTACATATATTCTCGACAACAATCGGCAACACCAAATGCTTGGCACTCAATTTACCAATTTACGAGCGGAATATAGGCGGTTTCTTGCCTCCATCAGTCATCGTATCAATCTTCCGGAAGAGGGTGTTGTTCGGCACACAAGGATCACTAATAATTTGGAGGAAAACTCTAAGCCTCCCCTTACAGTGATTGATCTCCTCAAAGAATAAAGTGTTGAGCTTCTCAACGTTCAGACTGAGTTTTTCAAGTGCATGGATGTTATGGAGCAAGATATTCAGAATCTGGCTAACCCTCTCGGGGATGCTTTGGATATTGTGATTAAGCATTTGGAGCAACTCATCAAGGGTCATACTGATCTTACCCTTTCCGTGGCCGCTCTCAAAGTTGTCTATGATGCTCGGGATCAGGAACTTGCTTCTCTTTGGCAACGGGCCAATAGTCAGGATCAGATTATTGCTCAACTTCTGGGGACTCTTTCTCATATCAATGCCAAGCTTGACCGTATGGCTACCTCTATTGCTCAGTATTGTGCCAATTCTCTGGATATTGACATCCCCGATGCTGCTTTCGGTCCTGATGATCGTGTTTGTCTTCATTGCATCGATCACTGACTGGGTCGTGTGTCGGCAAAGGCTGGTCTTTCTTCTCCGGCACGCACTAAGGGGGAGAAACCATCTGAGGGGGAGCAAAATACCCCTCATATTACTATTACCATTGTGCGCCGGGAAGAATCTCATAAACTCCCTCCTCAGCAAATATTTCGGCAAGAAAGTACTTCGGTTGAGGGGGAGAAATTGAAAGACAAAGCACCAGAGTCCTCGGCAGCTGCCGAAAAAGAGAGAACCGAGGAAGAGGCTACTGCCGAATCTATCAATGGCTAGGGATCGACCATTCTCCTAAAGTGACGAAGAGTCTAAGGGGGAGCCTAAACCAAAAAAGGATAAAGGAAAGAAGAAACTTACTCCTGAGGAAGAAGTTGCCGAAGCCAAGCGTCTTAAAAGTGCTCGGAACAAGTAATCTGCCGATGGTGGTGGGTTGAAGTTTGCTTCCCCTCCTAAGATTGTTTCCTCTGAACTTGGGCTATCGGCTGGTTAGCATAAGAAGGATGGTCTAGCTCAAATTGAACATGATAAAAATAAAGATCTATCTCAGAAGTTGGCAGAGAAAGAGGCCGAAAAAGCAAAGGTTTCGCCTGATGCTATTGATTCTCAACTTCTTGAACTGGGTGCTTTGGAGGTGTCAGCCAAGAAAAATGAAGAAATCAAGGCTATGTGCATCCAATGGTATCATAATGCCCTCTCCAACCGGAGATCCTCTCTCAAAATTTTTGATGTCAAAATTCTCAAACCTTCCATAGAATGCGACACTACTCGGTTGTATATCAGAAGGGAAGATCTGTCAAAGCTTGTTGAAAGACTTGATTCTCTCATAAGGTATGGCATTACCGAATGGATGGAGATTATGGACTGCATGAACAAGAGTAGAAATGCTCTTAGACCCGAAGTTGAAAAGTTCATTAAGGATCTTCAGAAAAAAATTGTCTCCTACCGAAGGCGATACCATATTATGCACACTACTGCTGAAGAGAAGATTATTGCTAAACTCATGACCGACAATCCTCCTCCTTCCAAGCCCAAGTCGAAGTCCTCCGAAAAGGAGGAAGTGTTCTCTCAAATGGCCAAGCAAGGGAAAATTCCAAATGTTTCCAATCTTGACTTATCCTTACCGACTTTGGTGCCTCAACCTTCTACCACGGTCCTTCATGAGCCGATCCATGGAATCTTCTTCAATAATGGATTTGGCCAGATCCACTTCTTCAGAGCAAGTCAGATTCCTCTTACCGATACTATCTTTCGGAGTGGGATTCTTCAAATCATCCTAATGGGCGTAGTGGATCTCTACAAGGCTGTCACCGATGAACTCAAAAGAAGAGATGCCACTCCTCGTCTTCCATTTGAATAATTCTAGTCTTTATATATTTACCTTTTTTGTACTTTTCTTTTGACTTGTATTATAATCTTCTCACAAGATTAACACAAAGTACAAGTTTTGAAGTAAATATCTTGTATGGTTCATTATTTCATTCTTTTATACTTGTAAATGTCGGATACTTTAAAAAATCCAAAAAGAAACAAAAAAAATGGTCTATGTGAAAAAAAACCCAAAAGAGTAAGAACAGGGTCAAAATGTATTATTCATGTATCTATATCTTTTACCTAAGTATGGTATGTCATCATCAAATAGGGGGAGATTGTTGGGTCATCTAAGATTTGAAGATTGCCTCCCATTTTCGGCTTGTAATTTAATATCTGTAAAATGTTGTACACTTTCATATACTTAGGATACTTTATGGTTCTTTGTAATTGTTTAGTTGTGCTTTAAAAGATCGGTGAATCGATGACCAACCGAATTCAACATGAAGCAAGTCTACTGATGCGGATCAAGATGAACTTTAAAAGAAATGAGCTACCACTGCCGAAGATAAGCAACATCTTTGGCAGACCTTTCTTCTGCCGATCCTTCTCTTCTTCGGCAGAGAACATCACTGTCGATTCTCTTGTATCGACATCCTTCTACCGATCCATCGGTAGAGGCTCTTCCTGCTGATTGTTTTTCATTCGGTAATACTCCTTTATGGAAAATTCTCATGATTTGACCATACTTCATCTTTCCCAATATTATTTTGACAAAAGTAACGGAAACTTCTATTGCACAGAGGATATTCACTTGAGTTCTGATCTGATTGAAACTTTCTTCTCAAAAGATCTCAAAAAGATTTATACCAAGAATATTTTATTCGGATATTGTCTTATCATAATACAAAAGTTACCTTTTGTATTTTGTTAAGTCACTTCAAATATCTTGTAATTTATTAAAAATATCTCACCTACCCATTTAACAAATTACAAGTGTCTTTTGCATTTAATGTATGGGGTAGTATATAAAGAGTGAAGGCCTCTCCATGCATACCACACTTTTAGCTCAAGAAATCTAAGTGCCTTCAAACAAGTTGATAGTTTCCTCTCTTCATAGCTTTTAATCGTTATGCTTTCAAGTTGTGTTCTAAAGTTTACTAAGTGCTAGATTGTTAGGATAGTTTTAACTATTCTTTTTCGCAACTATCATTTTGTAAGCTAAGTGTAATTCTTGATACTTATTATCTATAAAGAATTAAAATTTAAGTGAAAAATTTGTGTATTGTATTTAACCTCCCCCTTCTACAATACTTGTTTTACTTATTTGGGACTAACAGTTTCATTTCTCTCTTTTTCTCTCTTGTATTTGGCCTTGATATTTCAGCACGGTCGGTACTCTTTTTGAAAGAAGATGAGGAAAGTTTAGAGAGTTAGACATATTGACAAAGTCAGGTCTCATTCTTCTTAACTTAGAGGAATTTTGGTTGGAAAAGGGAGTTTTAGATCTTCCTGAAGAATTGCGTCTACACATAGAGGCAAAGTGGCCTTTCTTTCTACAAGCATAACATTTCTCATTTGCTTTATGAGAGGGAGATAATTTTGAGGTAGAAGAAGATTTTCGGCCAAACTTAGATTTTCCAGAAGAAAAATGAGGGTCATAGGAAGTTTCCTCACCTTCATCATCAGAATCAGAGGGATAAGTTATTCTAGGGATACACACAAATTTCTTGGAAGAGTCACTGATAAGAGCCATAGATGAGCTTCTTATCTCTTTTATGACAATCTTCCTTTGGATCATAGTTTCTTCATAGTTAAAGAGAGATCCATAGAGAACAGTAAGAGGCATATGATCATGATCCTTGGTTGTCTTGATGCAAGTACAGATGTTTTCCCAAAAGTCAGGATGACCATCCATAAACTTGCATAAAACTTCCTCATTGTCATACACTCTTCCTAAGAGCTTAAGGTCGTTGAGGAGACTGTTAAAACGGTGGTGGTAGTAGTCAGAAAGAGATTCTCCTTTTTCATGAGAAAAGAGCTCATACTTTCTAACAAGAGCAATATTTTTGCTCTTTCTGACTTCTTTTGTACCCTCATACAGAACACACAGTGTGGTCCACATTTCTTTGGCAGTAGAGAGATTCACCAAAGAGTGGTACACCTCATCAGGGAGGGAGAATGCATTGATTGCTATGACTCTAGAGTCGAGAGCAATGAGACACTTGTCATCCTCATTGTATTTCTTGGGATTTTTTCGGATGTACCTCCAAGTAGTAGATGTTCGTTCTTCATCCGAGGAATCATCAAAATCTCTATAAATAACATCTTTATCTTTGGAATCAGTACGAGTTTTTTGAAAATGATCCCAGACTTTAGGGACTATTGGTCCCTCACGAAGCACAGTAATAAAACAACTATCCACACCTTCCAGGAACAACATCATACGACTTTTCCAAAGGGAAAAGTTGTTAGGGTTGAACTTAGGTGGTTTAGCTATATAGCCATTGTCGTAGGAGTTAGAAAAAGAGTTTTGAGAAGAAGAATCCACTTTCGTAGAGGATGGTGATGCCATCATAGATCTAGTTTATAGATTAAACTAACCTCCTCTAATACCACTTGTTGGTCCCAAAAAGTAAAGGCAGAAGTAAACAAGTATTATAGAAGGGGGGGGTTGAATACAATACACAAAAATTTCACTTAATTTTAATTCTTTATTGATATAAATATCAAAGAATTACACATAGAAAACTTTTAAGATTGTTGCAGAAAAAAACAAATAAATCTATTCTAACAATCTTTCACTTAGAAACTAGAAAACTAAACAGAACTTGAAACACAAAGATCAAAGCTATGAAGTTCTTGAGAGAAAGAAAGAGTCTGCCAATTTAGCTTGAGCACTAAGATCTCTTCAAAAAGGTTGGCTTGCATGAAGACGTTCTTGGTATTGGATACCAAATATTTTCTTGCAATAGAATTAAGATCTTGATGTGACCTATCATAAAGCAAAGAAGACTTTTGTACCATGATAAGACAACACCTCAATAACATATATTTGGCAAGTATCCCTTTTTTGATCTTTCGGAGAAGGTCTCCATCTTTTTAGGATTTGGGTGAAGACCTTCTGTGCAATAGAATGTTCCATCCTTTTTGTCAGAAGGATGTTAGCAAAGAGGGAACTAGCCAAACAATGATATTTTGGTTAACATGGAATCTACCGAAAATGTGATATTAATTCGGTAGGTAGAATGCCTGCTGATTAAAGAGAGGTAAATCGGAAAGTAGGATACCTGCTGATTAAAGAGAGGTAAATCAGAAGGTATACTGCCGATTGAGGAGAGTTGCTTCGGCTGGTATATTGCCTGACTATCAAAGAGAGGCAATTCGGTAGGTTTGATACCTGCCTATCAAGGAAAGGCAATTCGGCAGGTGGGTAGCTTAGTAAGGTTGGAAGTTTATCTTGATCCGCATCTGAAGATTTACTTCTTGTTGATTTCGGTTGGTCTTTGACTTCACCAATCTTTTGAAGCATGACTAAGCTATTACAAAGAACCTTAAATAATCTAAGTACAAAGGATGTCTCAAAGGTAGCAAATGGAATTTGATAGGTCATCCTCAAGATCTTTGATGACCCAACAATCTCCAAATCCTGAACACCCAACACTCACCATCAAATCTTTGATGACTCAAAATGAGGTCATCTTCAAATCTTTGGTGACCCAACGTAAGGTCATCTTTAAATCTTTGGTGACCCAACAGCTACATCCTTTTAATTTTTGTACTTGATTGGTATGGATCTTTATTTCAAGCTACAAGTATAATAAATGCAATTTTATTCTTGATGTAGATACCAGAGCCAACTTCTAATCAACTTGGCGAGAAACAAAATTCTAAGAAGAGAAAGAAAAACTATATCACTGTCAACGAGTTACAAAAGCCGAAGCATACGAGGAGTAGCTTTAATAAGCAAAAATCAATTATATTAGAGAACTAGTTGAGGTATAAATTTAAATTGTTACTATAAATAGTTTATGGCCATAGTTTAGCTATTTTCTGTGTCTGAAAGGCAACCAATGGTCATGGTTTTACAATTTAGTGCTACCATACATCAAAAATTGGCCACGGTTGATATAAATTTTGTGTGACTGTAAATAGCTTATTGTCACACGTTAAGTTATCTTGTATGACCAAAAGGAAACAAATAGCCACGGTTATTAATATTCAACATAACCGTACATCATGAATCGGTCACGTTTAGTATAAAATTTGTGACTATAACTAGTTTATCGTTATGATTTTGGTTATTTCATGTGACAAAAAGGTTATCAACGGCCACAGTTTTAACAATTAGTGTAACCATATGTCATGCATTAGCCACGGTTGATATGAAATTTCCGTGGTCATAAGTAGTTTATGGCCATGATTTTAATTATTTCATGTAACCAAAGGGTAATAAGTAGTCACAGTTTTAACAATTATGCATCACCATGTCATTAAAGAGTAACGATTAATATAAAAATTGTGTGGCTATAAATAGTATATGATCACGATTTTAGCTATTTCGTGTAACCAAAAGGCTACCAATAGCCACGGTTTTTAACAATTCAACGTAAGCATATGTCAAGAAATGACCACGGTTAATATAAAATTTGTGTGACAATAAATAGTATATGATCACGATATTAGCTATTTCGTGTAACCATAAGGCTACCAATAGCCACGGTTTTTAGCAATTCTGCGTAACCATATGTCATGAAATGGGCACGATTAATGTAAAATTTGCATTGCTATAAGTACTTTACGGTCACGGTTTTAATTAACTCATGTGACCAAAAGTTAATCAATAGCCAACATTTCTAACAATTTAGTATAACCAAATTTTATCAATTGGCAATGGTTAATATGAAATTTATGTGGCAAAAAATGATTTATCGCTATGGTTTTAGTTAGTTCATGTGACCAAAAGGTAACTAATGGTTACGCTTCAAAAGTTTAAGTGTAACCATATGTCATGAATTGCATGACTATAAGTGTTTATGGCTACATTTTCAATTATTTTGTATGACGAGAAGATAACCAATAGCCATGTTTCTAACATTTAAGGTAATCATATGTCATAAATTGGTCACGGTTAATATAAATTTTTTGTGACGATAAGTAGTTTATGGCCACGTTAAGACAAATATACGTGATTATAGGGTAATCATTGGTCACCTTAAAAACAAATTATGTGGCCATAAATAGTTTATTGTCATGGTTTTCTTTATTTTGTGTAACCAAAAGGTAGCTAATGACCACGTTAATTGTGAGTTTGTGAGGCGATAAATACTTTATTGCCACGGTTAAAGTAAAAATGCTCCAATACCTTAAATATTAGATATGTTTATAGCCACGGTTTTTAGGCTATGAATATGGT
Source organism: Arctium minus (assembly GCA_954870635.1). Taxonomy (NCBI): domain Eukaryota; kingdom Viridiplantae; phylum Streptophyta; class Magnoliopsida; order Asterales; family Asteraceae; genus Arctium; species Arctium minus. The sequence continues at coordinate 75,061,928 of OX941080.1, read as the reverse complement.
TTTTTATTTGATATGGTGACGCATTTTAAATGTGGCAAAAAGGTATCAATGGTCATGCAAGAATAGGCTACGATTTGATTGAAAAAAAACTGTGGCCAAAGGCCTATGTCCACGGTTTTTAACCGTGGCAAATGTGAGTTTTTGTACTAGTGTACCAAAATCGTATATTGTTTTGCATGTAGTTCTTATTTAGAGCAGGTAGTTCTTATTTTGAGTATGAAAAATATTTTTCTAGATGTTCAAACCACTTCTCTATTCTCAAACAGACTTTATGAATTTAGAAGTTGGATTTTAAATGTTTTTATATCACTGTTTGGATGATCTAGCTCTAACTGTGTGTTTCCAAAGATTAATACTTGTGTATCATCTTTTCTGTTCTTTCAAGTATTCATACACATCGGTTTAGATTTTTATTGACTTTGTTATTACCATGTGTCATAAAAGAAACACTTTTCAATAGTAATACTCCGTTTGTATTCCAAGTTCATTTGAGCATCAAATATTTTTTCAGCTAAAAAGAGTTCATGAATTTCATTCTAAGTTCTTTTTATATTTGTTCATATAAGCAACATCCTATTCTTTCAAACCCTAGCCTTTCATGCTTATATCTCATGATATTGGATCTTTGTGAAACAATTTAAGATTCTCAAACAAGTCTATCGTCTTTATTTCATTCATTCAAATGCTTAATTAATATTGATATTTCTGAGGAGCATTTGTTCAAATGATAATGTGATTCAATTGCTAATATTCATATTTGTTCAAATGTAATCTATTGAACAAGAAAACAAATTTTAGGATATACTTTCATGGGAACAATGTGTGAGCTTAACATACTTCTATGGATTCACCACAACCTGTGGACCCTACCTAAAAAGTAACCCTTCGCTGATTGAAGAGTGGGGGGTTATTCATCAAAGAGTGAGCACTCATCCGGTTGAGTAATCTTATTGTGCTGAGTGGTAAAATGTAATTGAGAGCTTGGTTAGAAGTAAGGTGATTAAAAACAGATAGAGGGTGCGAGAACAGAGTTAAAAGAATAAGAGAACTTTGCACCAACAACTTCTTGGCCGCGCATCCACATCTACTGCTTGGTTCACAACTCTTTGGTGACTATCATTGAAACAAGTAGTGAGCCCATGTCAACTCTTGTTTTAACCCCACCAGCAACTCATTTCTTTTTAACAAATAAATGCTTCAATTTTTCATGGAGACGCAACACATAATCTATCTGATCTTCATTCGTAACGTTTGGATATTGAAAAAGAAGAAAGTTTACCCCATCGTCGCACTTCGATTATGCACATTGAGTTCGTCGAAAACTTGTTGTTTCTCAACACTTCACACATTTTGAGCTTGATCAAACATAAGTTGCTTTAATCATTTCAAACACATGCAATACACACATGGAATATGTTTTCTTGTCATAACATTCATATAGATTCCTTGTGTTCCCAATGATTGAATGGAAGTCCAAGGTGAGTGAACATCAAAAAGTTCCTTTCCATAGTACATCCGTTGTACTAAGTGGCTCTATGCTACTTAAAGGCTTTATTAACTGTTTCATCTGTTGATTTAGGGTTATAACATAAATTTTATAAATTTGGAAAGATTTGGAAACAACTTTCTTGTGGAATTAACGATTACTCAGATCAAATGAAGAGATTTTTATTTGTTACACAAAGCAGATGCTGAATTTGAAAGAGTTTCGATGATCTTTGTTTCTCACAGTCATCAAAAAGGGGGAGATATAACAAAGATTTATCGGAAGATAAGTCAAAGATAATTTGTCTATGTGGGAGAAAAGTCAAAGAGATAAAGTTTGTGGTAGAGATATATGTCAAGTTAAAGAAGATTTAAAGATGATTAAAGTTTGTTGGATTATCATGTTTGAAGAGATTTTTACAGTCGAAGACAATTTGTTAATGTGGGAGAAAAGTCAATGGGAAATTTTGATGATTATTAAAGTAACAAGTTCAAAAGAGAAGATTGTTAGCTCCAAATCATCTGTTAAAGTGTTGAAAATAACCGTCCTATTTCAGAGGACTTCAGAGAAAGAAGACTTCAGAGGACAAACCTGCCTCTGAAGTACTTATCAGATTGCAACTGAGGACTTCAGAGGACGAAGACTTCAGAGGACAAACCTGCCTCTGAAGTACTTATCAGTGCAACTCAGAAGACATCAGAGGATGAAGACCAGAGGACAAACCTGCCTCTGAAGTACTTATCAGAGATTGCAACTTACATCAGAGATAGCTTCATCAGAGGCTCTGAAGACAACGTCAGAGCTCTGAAGACATTCTCTCTGAATGCACAAGTTTTCTAATGAACAGAAGAACAGATGACACGTCACTTAGTGATAAGATTTACTTTCTAGAGTAGGTCACTGTTCAGCATGCTCTTTTTGTCATGCAAGTACACTGCTTACTTTATGGTCCTATAAATAGGACCATCACCTTATTGTTCAAACGTGCTCAAGAAGATATATATCTGATAATATAAGTTGAATATTTTATTCTAAGAATATCTTCTTTATCTTTATCTGCTTTATGAACTGTGATATTTGAATCTCCTTTGATATTAAACTGTATTGCTTCCGCTGTCATTACACTTATTGTTTATATCATTGTTACGAGATTAGATCTGGGATCCAACAATTGGTATCAGAGCTTCCTTTGTTTCTAAACAAAGAAAGATCATATCTGCATACTCGGATAGATTTAAATCTCATTGATTCTAAACTTTCATTATCTGTGCATGTTCATATAAACCCAGTTTATTAAAGAATATCATATGCTCTAGATTTGATAGTAAATCTCAGTTCATTACAAAAAGCATCAGTTCTTCAAATCTTCATTTTTTACAAATGGCAAACTCAAGCATAAGTGCCATTTATACAGCTGGGTCATTAACAAAACCTCCTACACTTTTAAGAGATGAATATCCCCAATGGAAAATAAGGATGGTAAATTTCCTAGAAGGTATGGACAGGGATCTTTTTAGATCTGTGAACATTGGACCTCACATTCCAATGGTGTTGGTGCCAAGAGTTCCTGCAACAGCAGATACTGCCGAAATACCTGCATATTATGAAAAGAAAACCACAAACTTCACTGATGAAGAAAATAATATGATGGATAATGACTCAAAAGCTGTTAGATTACTCATAATGGCCATTCCCAATGATATCTTTCAAGAACTTGATTCTTGTAAAACTGCAAAAGAGATATGGGATCAGTTGTTAAATCAACTTGAAGGTGGCCTACAAACCCAGAAAAATAGAAGAAATATATGCATCAATGAATATCATGATTTTCATGCTCTACCAGAAGAAACATTACACCAAACTTACTCAAGATTCAACATTCTAATAAACAAATGCAGAAAGTTTGGAGTAATGAGAACAAAAGAGGAAAACAATGTTCTTTTTTTGAAAAGCTTGAATGAAGAATGGTCACAACTGTCCATGTCTATACAGGCTAATCAAGATCTTGAGTCATGGTCATTAACTGACATTTATGGTACTCTTGTTGCACAAGAAAAAGAAGTTATGAAGCAAAAATCAAAAACCTCTTTGGGTGGACCCCTTGCGCTTGTTTCAAAACAAATATCAAAAGAAAACAACTGTGAAGAGTCACAAAAATGTTTGGAAACAAAAAGAAGATCCAAAAAGGTCTTGATGGCAGAAGAAACTCATTCAGATTCAGACTCAGATGAAGATATCAATGCCTTTGCCAAATCTCTTGCATTAATCACTCATCAATTTAACAAGAAATTTGGTAAGAAGGTATTTGAAGGAAAGAGAGAGAATGAAGAAAGAAGAAATCCGAAAAGAAGATTTCAACAAGAACCCAGATTCACTCCATATAGTGATCAAAAGGGTGCAAACTTCAATCATGATGATGCAACACAACAAACAAGACCACAACAACCATTCCAACCAAGGTATCCACAACCACAGAGATACTTCAAACCTCAAGAACAGAAGCCAGGGACAAGTACTGCCACTCTTCCAACAAATCAAAATGATGGAAGATGCTTCAGATGTGGAAAACAAGGCCACTTCTCTGCAAACTGCAGAGGAAAACTTGTCAAAGATCAAGATTACTACAAGAACAAATACAAATACAATGTAAAAGAAAGAGTTCTTGTAGCAGAAATGGAAGACTGGCTATCTGACTCGACAAGTGATGGTGAGGAAGAGCCTACCAATCTCTGTGGTATGGCTTTTTCAGATGGAAATCAAACTGATGAAGCATCCGAAGACAACTCTGAAAAGGTAAACTCTCTTTACACCTCTGACAGTGATCCTGAAATAGATGCTTTTAAACTAATTAATGAACTTCAGGATTTAGAGCAAAAATTTGTTGAAGAAAAACAGAAAAGAGAGCAAGCAACAAAAGAGCTCATCTTTTACAAAAGAGAAAAGAATCTTCTGGAATCAAAAAAGAAAGATATTTTTCTTGAAAAAACTAAACTTGAAGAAACCTTCAAGCAAAAAGAAAAATCATTTTCAGAAGAAATAAGAGAAATAGAGAAAGTTTTAAAAGGAAAAGAAGAAGAAGTAAAGAAATCTGAGTATGAAAGGCTCAATTCTATTGCCTTAACCAAATTTTTTCAAAAGGAAAGAGAAATCTTACATCAATCTCTAGATAGAAAAAATCTTCAAATCAAAAGCTATGTTAATGCACAAAGTGTCTTTGACAAAATAAAATCACAAATGGACTCTCAAGGACTAGGATTCAATGAGTTGAATTCATTCAATGGATTGGAGAAAACTTCACTTTCTTCCACTTTCTGTATGGGAAAGGTCCAAAGATTTGAAAGTCCATCTCTGAATAATTTCAAAAGAATGAAAACATCAGAGGGATCAAAAGCAAGAGCTTTGAATTTCAAAAATACTACGTACTCTGAAGTAAAAGACATTCAAAAGTCTGTGTTACAGTTAAAAGAAGAAACTTCAGAAGTACTCTTTACAAAACCTCAAAGCTATGATCCCAAAGAAATTTTCAGATTTGATGCCTTCATCTCAAGTGAATCAGAGACATTTGAACCAAGTACCTCTGATACAAGTACTTCTGAAAATGAATCTCAGAGTTCACTTAATCCAAATGCTCCTCTGTATTCACCAAAGTCAGATGAAAACATCAGAACCACGTTTGAAGATGATGTTCAAAGGATATGGAAAGAAAATGTCATGGAGGACTTAAAAAGAAAAGAAAGCATGAAACGGATCATCAAAGTCTCTAGATCAAAAGAAATTAAAAAACCAGTAGAGGTAGATATCTCTATCAAATCTAAGAGAGACTTTCTTGACTCTGATTCAGAATCTGATTTAGAGATTGATGAACAGATTTTTTGTAAACCAGGGAATGTAATTCACAAAAAGATAGAAACTGTTGGCTCTGGTATTTTGAATGTTCCAATTTCAGTATTGAAAACCAAAACCAGAATACCAATAAGTCCTAATTTTGCAAATATGTGTTTACAAGCAAAAACATCTCTGGAACTTGAAAAAGAGTTGCAAGAAAAGGCAAAGAATAAAACAAACACTTCTGGCTCTTACACCTATAAAACAATAAAATTCTTTCCTGAACAAAAGGGCAAATGGACAAAAACTAATCATATTGATCCTGTCTGTGCAGTAAGCAGCAAAGAAAAGAAGATGTTTTTGAACAAGAAAAAGCAACTTGAAAAGAAGACTGTCTTTCAAGCAAAAAGAAAAGAAGTAGTTAGGGATAAATGTAATATTCCTAGTGCTAGTTTCAAAAGAAGTCAAAATGTAACAAATGCTTTTAATAAAGAGAAAAACTTTGCTCCTACTTCTTCTTGTTCTATTAATTGTAACTGCATTTATCTCCTGATGAAACTGAAGAATCATTTTAAAGGATCACACTGCCTTTTGAATCAATCTCTGAAAAATATCTCAGAGACAAAATCTCAAAAGAAGACACGTAAAGGCAAGACATCAAAAGATGAGATGCCAAAAAGTCATTCAAATCCACCAAAGTCTAACACAAAAGGACCCATAATGAGGTGGGTACCTAAGAAACTATAATCTGTCTTGCAGAAACAGTCAATGCCGATATGGTACCTAGATTCTGGATGTTCAAGGCATATGACTGGAGATAAAGAACTGCTATCCTCATTTAAAGCAAAATCTGGAGGAGCAGTTACTTTTGGAGACAACAAGCAAGGACAGATTAAAGGATATGGTGAGTTATCAAGAGGAAATGTTTCAGTATCAAAGGTTGCTTATGTGGATGGATTAAAACACAATCTGATAAGCATAAGTCAACTTTGTGATCATGGTTTTGATGTGAAATTTCAAAGAAAATATTGTTCACTTCTTCACTCAAAATCAGGTCAAGAAATGCTAAGAGCAGACAGAAAAGGTAACCTCTACAGAATGAACTTTACCAAAATCACAAACACTGATTCAGAGAAACTTTGTCTTGTATCTCTGAACAGTGAGGAAATCTGGCTCTGGCATAAAAAGTTTTCACATCTAAACTTTTCCTCACTTGATAAGTTAGTTAAACTTAATTTGGTTAAGGGATTACCATCTCTAAAGTTTAACAAAGATCATCTTTGTTCTGCTTGTGAGATGGGAAAAATGAAAAGATCTTCCCATAAAACCAAAAGTGAAAACAACTGTCCAAGACCTCTGCACATGCTACATGTGGACCTCTGTGGTCCTATCTCTGTACAGAGTCTAGCAGGTAAGAAATACATTCTGGTTCTGATTGATGAATTTTGCAGATACACATGGATAGAATTCATTAGAGCTAAATCTGATGTCCCTGACACATTAATAAGGTTGTTAAAAAGATTACAGGTTCTATTCAGCAGCAAAGTTCAGAAACTAAGAAGTGATAATGGAACAGAGTTCAAAAATGCCAAAATCAATTCTTATCTATCAGAAGAAGGCATTACCCCTAACTTCTCTGCAGCAAGAACTCCTCAACAAAATGGAGTAGTTGAAAGGAAAAACAGAACACTTGTTGAAGCTGCCAGAACAATGCTTGCTGAATCTGATCTTTCAACAAATTTTTGGGCAGAAGCAGTAGCAACAGCCTGCTTCACTCAGAATAGAGCTACAATTGTCAAGAGATTTCAGAAAACATCCTATGAACTCATTAACAATAGGAAACCTAATATTAAATATTTTCATGTTTTTGGATGCAGGTGTTATATTCTGAAAGATAGAGAATATCTTGGAAAGTTTGACAAGAAAGCTGATGAGGGCAAATTCATTGGATATTCATTAGCCTCAAAAGCTTTTAGAGTGTTCAATCTTAGAACAAGAACTATCCAAGAAAGCATCAATATCACTTTTGACGACAATAAAAGCTCTGAACAACAAGAAAGTTCATCACCAATCTTTGAATCATCAAGGGAATCTGAATTAAACAAAATATTTGAAGATTTCTTTGATGATGAAGATATCTCTGAAGTTATCTTCAGAGATAGACAGAGAGAGAATTCAGAAGAACCTCAAGAAACAGGTACAACCCTTTCAGGGCCCTCTGAACCAACACCTTCTGTTTCACCAAATGCAGATCAACAAAGTGAATCAGAAGATGATCAAGAAGTATCTGAAGCAACTCCAGAACCAAATGATGAACAAAAATCTGCATCTCCGGAACAAAACTCAGAGCCTCTGAACAGTACAACAGAGGCATCACCAACAGAGCCTCTGAACAATACAACAGAGGTGTCACCAACTGTCAGAGACTCTGAAGCTCAAACTCCACCCCAAATTTATGCTCCAATTACAAGATGGACAAAAGATCATCCAATTGATCAAATAATTGGATCCTCATCCGAAGGAGTTAAAACAAGATCTGCCACCATCAATGAATGCTTCTATGTAAACTTTTTGAGCATTATTGAACCAAAGAAGGTAAAAGAAGCTCTTGAAGATCCTCATTGGATTTTTGCAATGCAGGATGAACTTCAAGAGTTTGAAAAAAACAAAGTCTGGACCCTAGTTCCCCTTCCCAAAGGAAAATTTGCAATTGGAACGAAATGGGTTTTCAGAAACAAAAAGGATGAGGATGGAATAATAATCAGAAACAAAGCCAGGTTGGTTGCAAAAGGATATTGCCAGGAAGAAGGCATTGATTATGATGAAACCTTTGCACCTGTAGCTAGGCTAGAAGCAATCAGAATCTTCTTGGCCTATGCTGCACACAAAGGATTCAAAGTTTATCAAATGGATGTTAAATCTGCCTTTCTTCATGGTAAATTAAATGAAGAAGTTTATGTCCAGCAACCACCTGGATTTGAAAGTACAGAGTATCCTAATCATGTTTATTATTTGGATAAAGCTCTGTATGGACTTAAACAAGCTCCAAGAGCCTGGTATGAAACTCTGTCCACCTTTCTAACTCAAAATGGATTTGAAAAAGGCACAATTGATACTACCTTATTCATCAAAAGGTACAAGAATGAGATGCTTTTAGTACAAATTTATGTTGATGACATTATATTTGGCTCTACAAATCAAAAGTATTGTGACAAGTTCTCAGAGTTGATGAAGAGTGAATTTGAGATGAGCCTCATGGGAGAATTAACTTTCTTTCTGGGCTTACAAGTAAAACAAACTTCAGAAGGTACATTCATAAGTCAATCTAAGTATGTCTCTGAAATTTTGCAAAAATACAAACTCAATGATTCAACTTCGATGAGAACTCCTCTATCCACCGGAGTCAAACTTGACTCTGATCCTTCAGGAGAATCTGTGGATATAAAAACATACAGAGGTATGATAGGTTCACTATTATACTTAACTGCAAGTAGGCCTGACATAATGTTTGCAACATGTCTTTGTGCTAGATATCAAGCAAATCCAAAAGAATCTCATTTATCTGCTGTCAAAAGAATTTTCAGATACCTCAGAGGGTCACACTCATTAGGCCTCTGGTTAACCAAAACTTTCTAGTTTTGATCTAACAGCTTACACTGATGCAGATCATGCCGGATGTAAGCTTGATAGAAAAAGTACCTCAGGATGTTGTCAGTTATTGGACAATAAGCTGGTAAGTTGGTCATCCAAGAAGCAAAACTGTGTTTCAACTTCAACAGCAGAGGCAGAATATGTTGTTGCTGCTAGTTGCTGCTCACAAGTAATATGGATGAAAACTCAGCTCAGTGATTATGGCCAACAAATTGAAAGAATTCCAATTCTCTGTGATTCAAAAAGTGCCATAGCCATCTCTGCCAATCCAGTACAACACTCCAAAACCAAGCACATCGATGTAAGGTACCACTTTCTAAAAGATCATGTTGAAAAGGGAACAATAGAGATGTATTTTGTACCAACTGAACTACAACTTGCTGATATTTTCACAAAAGCTTTAGATGAACGAAGGTTCAATTTTTTAGTTAGCAAGTTGGGAATGTTGAATATGTCTACCTAACAAAAAAATTGGTAAACTCAGTCTCTGATCAATTATCAGAAACTCTGAACCAAGTAGCATATGTCCACAAGAAAACTTCAGAGTCTCTGATCCTTTCAATCAGAACCTCTGGACTTTTTCACCAATGGTAAAAATCACTTGTTTTCTCCAAGCATGTGTCAAGGGGGAGAACATCAAAGACTTCTTTCTTTGGTCAAGGGGGAGACAAAGACCCTTTCAGCTTTTCAAGAGGAAGAAAAGTCTATGATATTTATATCAGAGCCTCTGATCTTGTCTCTGATATTTATAGCAGAGCTTCTGATCTTGTCTCTGATATTTATATCAGAGCCTCTGATCTTGTCTCTGATACTTATATCAGAGCTTCTGATCTTGTCTCTGATATTTATATCAGAGCCTCTGATCTTGTCTCTGATACTTATATCAGAGCTTCTGATCTTGTCTCTGATACTTATATCAGAGCCTCTGATCTTGTCTCTGATACTTATATCAGAGCCTCTGATCTTGTCTCTGATATTTATATCAGAGCTTCTGATCTTCTGATATTTATATCAGAGCCTCTGATCTTGTCTCTGATACTTATATCAGAGCTTCTGATCTTGTCTCTGATACTTATATCAGAGCCTCTGATCTTGTCTCTGATACTTATATCAGAGCCTCTGATCTTGTCTCTGATATTTATATCAGAGCTTCTGATCTTCTGATATTTATATCAGAGCTTCTGATCTTGTCTCTGATATTTATATCAGAGCCTCTGATCTTGTCTCTGATATTTATATCAGAGCCTCTGATCTTGTCTCTGATACTTATATCAGAGCCTCTGATCTTGTCTCTGATACTTATATCAGAGCCTCTGATCTTGTCTCTGATATTTATATCAGAGCTTCTGATCTTCTGATATTTATATCAGAGCTTCTGATCTTGTCTCTGATATTTATATCAGAGCTTCTGATCTTTTCTCATTAAACGAATATTCCAGGAAATTCGTTTAAATAATAAATCTTTTTGGATAACCATTCGTTTCTTTTTAAAACCAACTGGCGGTTTTCTGACACAAAGCGCCTCTCCCCTACATACCTAAACGTGTCACCTATTAATTAGGGGATGATGGAACGTCCTTTCTGACATTAGGACTCTCATTCGCCGTTTCCATAACCTCTCCCTCTACCCTTTGTCTATAAAAACCCTGTTTCCCTTTTTATTATCCTTTACGCTCTCAAAATCCAAAATCCCAAATCTCTCCTTCTAAGCTTTCATCTTTCTCAACCTGCAACAATGGCGGCTCATTCCCAAACTTCAGATAACTCAAGCAAACTTGTCCCAAGCTTGAATATGGTACAGTTCGATGTTCCAGTCAAAGGAAACAACTACTTTCTGGACGTCACCCCATCAAAATACGATGAACAGTTTCGCCCAATCCTCGACTTTTTCACCAACTGCGAACTCAATGATGTTCTAACCAAACATGCCTCAGATATTCCCCTTCGCTTTGTCCAACAATGGTGGTATTCAAGTGAATACGACGCTGAAAAGGAAGGACTGGTTGGGCACATTGACCTAAGAGAACAAAGCCTGACAATAAGAATAACCCCACAAACCCTGACTCGTCGATTCAACCTCCTCACGACAACTGATCTTCAAATATATGCTTTTGAGAAACTACCAAGTCAAGAAGTCCTTCTTCAGTTCCTCCACCACTTGGGCTACAACAAAGAAATAACACGCCTAAGTCAATTCAGACGTCAGTACCTGCCTCCCAAATGGAACTTTATGTTCAGTGTTCTCAACCGAACAATAACGTGCAAGATTGGAAGTCAGGATCAGACTCATCCAGCGATAATAGCCATAATGTATGCTCTCTTTTTCAACAGAAGCATCAATATGGCTCACATTCTCTTCTGTGAGATGCTGACGGCGGTGGACAAGAAGAACAAGGACTTGGCCAAAGGAAAACAACCAATATCGGTACTGTTTCCTCGATTCATCTCTGTGGTCATTCAACGAGCAATGGAGAAATTCTCCATCACTGAGGAGGGCCCAATGACTCCTCTGTTTATGATGAACTCATTCAAAGCAACAGAGGTTCCTCCTTATCCACATGACCGACGATTCCCACACACCATGATTGAGGTAATTCCTACTGACTCTCCTACCCATCTCCTACTTAGTCGTGTTGACCAATCATCAGAACCGATGATGGGATCCCCAACACACTTAGGTTCTGAGCCTGAGCCTGAATCAGAGAGTGATATCTCTGATACTGCTCAAAACATTAACAGAGCGCAACCAGAGGGTGGCTCTGAGAGAGTGAGGAAGAGAGAACATGAGAACCCTCCCTCTGACGAAGAGAATATCTCTGTCAGAGCAGAGGAAAGTGAGGAAGAGAGAATTCCAGAGGGTGAGTTTCTAAACTTAGAATCTGAGGGCGGTGAGGTAGAAAAAGATGTCCTTGACGACACAAATGAGAGAATCCAAAGCCCAAATCCCAGTGCAACCAAATTTACTGTCCAAGGTGGTCCAGCATCAATGGACATTGAAACAGAGGTGCACACCTCGTACCCTACCCATCCTAACCGCTCAGAGGCATCTGTTTCTGCCTCTGAAGCATGCACCAGAGGGGAAACCTCTGATACGGCTAAGTCCTCCCAAAAGGACTTAGACCAAGATAAAAATACTCAATCACCCCAGAGTATGTCACCTCTACCTACACATGACGCCTTTGTGGCTCAAACTAAGTTGGACCGTCCCTTAGAACGTAAGCATTGCCTGTCAGAAAAAGAATGGCACGACCTTCTTGCACAAGGAATCCTTAGCCTGGACAGCAAGGTTTCCAAACACATTCGGTTCTCATCATCAGATTCTGACTCTGATGATCAGAGACCAATCGGAACCATTATAGGGAAATCCTTGAAAAAGGGTCCCCAAGGATTAATGGGAAGTCCTTCCGGAGAAAACCTCAAACCACCTCCGAAAGAAGGCCCCTCTGAACTCGAGGGAAACTTAGAATCATGTGTTGATCCTAAGGTTACCCCCTCTGATTACGTTACCAAAGAAGAGTTCAGAATCTTTGGTGATGAAATCAGAGAATCTCTGAAGGAGATAAAACTTCAAATGGAGAAGACCTCAGAGGCCTCTGCCTCTAACTCTGAAGTTGAAAAGCTCACTTCAGAGGTCTCTGAGCTGCGCACGACGGTTCTCAATCAGAACGAAAAACTGGATGCTCTGGAAAGCTTGGTCATAAAAAATGACTCCGTATTGTCCAGGGAAATTCAGAACTCAAAAACAGAGCTCCTCCAGGCGATTCCACCTACCTCTGCCCCCACTCCAACAAATGCAGACTTTTCTCAATTCAAAGAGGAAGTCTTGCGTTCTTTGGCAGAGGTACTTGCAAAGATCCCTACCTCTACTGCTGCTCCTGCTACAGAGTTCATTACAAAGGCTGACCTGACCAACTTCTCCAAGAAGATCACCAGCAATGTAATGACTATATCCAGCAAGTTCGTCTCCAAGACCACTCAGCAGAACAAGAAAATTGAAGACCTTCTGAAGAATGTCAAATCTTCAGAGGGAGTATTGAAGAGAAAGGAACCAGAGGTCGCATGCTCTGAGGAAGCGCGAAAGAAGGCTAGGTATGAAGATTCTGATGACGAAGATGACCAATCTCAGGGGTCATCCGATCTTCAAAAGGGGGAGAAGACTCCTACTCCAAAACCTGTTGAAACACAAAAGGAGTCCACTCCCTCTGAATTAAACCAACACAAGGAGAAAGGAACAGAGAGACGTTCAACCTCCACCTCTGCTGAAGATATTCAGGCCACTCTAAAGTCGCCAGTACCTGTCATCTTTCTAGCCCCATCCACTTCAGGTGCTCCAATAGTTCCAATCACAGCTGAACAAATCACAGCTGCATCTCAAGAAACTATTGGAGCTCTGGACGAAGAAGAAGATGAACAGCTCGTAGACTTCTCAACATCAGAAGATGCATTCTCATCACCAGAAAGATCAACTTATGTGATGAGAGATGCTTACGAATCAGAATCTGAAAAAGAAGAAAAAACAGATTCTGGAAAAGAGATTGAAGAAGAAGTTGAAGTAGTTAATGTCGAAGAATATGTCTTCAAGAATGCTCAACCACATCATACTTCAACAACGTCAGAGCTAAGGGAATCACCAGAGATAGATGGCTACATCTCTGAACCCTCAAAAGAAGATCCTCCACAGACGAAGGAACCAGAAACCATGGTTGTTGATGAACAGGCTCCTTCAGAGAATCCTGTTCAGAAAACAAGCATCGGTCTTCCAGCAAAAGTGTTCAATAAACCTCCCACATTCCTCGAATCAAATCCCGAAGCTTCCATAGAAGACCACTTCAGATACATCTACTGTGAGTTCAACATGGCAGACACACTAGTCATTCCTCTGAATCCAAGAATCAGAGAGGACATGCCAGACTATGAGCGAAGATTTATCAGAGATAAAACCAAACCAAGAGCACAGGTCCTTTCTGATGATCCAATCATCAAAATCAACAAAATCTCATAAAAGACCTTTGCTTACAACAAGATTATCTATAGGAATTATGTGGTAACTCGATCTGATCAGAAGATTTACGAGTTCAATGACAATGATCTCGTAAATCTAAATCCATATGATTTACCACATCTATATGCCTATTGCTCTGCCAGGTATGATCATGGAAGAAGGGAAATCAGGATGGGCATGGTTGAAGTCCGACGGGCAATGGAGGCCTATGTCAAACACCGAGCAAAACGTGACTTTCAAATAGCTCTGAACCTAGGGGAAGAGAAGCTGGAGGTAACTGAACCTGTGGAGTCATTTGACAAACTTAAAGAACAGAAGACTGGATCAATCGTTGCAGAACCTCTGGGTTTCGTCTTCAGAGTAAATCAAGAAAAGAAGATCTTTCTAGCTTCAGAAGTGTCGAAGTATTCTGATGAAACCTTGAGAGGTATAAAGAAATTGATCCATGCAAAAGAAGAAAGGCACAGAGCAGATTTACTGGCAAAGCTTGACTTAGAGATTGACTCGATGATCAACTTCAGAGCTCTGATCATGAAATTCCATAGAATCTGTTCAAGTGACAAATTGTAGTCTGTTTCTTTATTTTTTTTTTTGATATTACTTTGTATTAAACTTCCAAATGTTTAAGGAGTAATACTTAAGAGGATGATTTTCTCCTCTATGCTTTCTAGATTAAAATTCAATTCTCTGTTGTTTTTGTATCTTTTATTTTCGACACTTAGGGGGAGATTTTTAGCTCCAAATCATCTGTTAAAGTGTTGAAAATAACCGTCCTATTTCAGAGGACTTCAGAGAAAGAAGACTTCAGAGGACAAACCTGCCTCTGAAGTACTTATCAGATTGCAACTGAGGACTTCAGAGGACGAAGACTTCAGAGGACAAACCTGCCTCTGAAGTACTTATCAGTGCAACTCAGAAGACATCAGAGGATGAAGACCAGAGGACAAACCTGCCTCTGAAGTACTTATCAGAGATTGCAACTTACATCAGAGATAGCTTCATCAGAGGCTCTGAAGACAACGTCAGAGCTCTGAAGACATTCTCTCTGAATGCACAAGTTTTCTAATGAACAGAAGAACAGATGACACGTCACTTAGTGATAAGATTTACTTTCTAGAGTAGGTCACTGTTCAGCATGCTCTTTTTGTCATGCAAGTACACTGCTTACTTTATGGTCCTATAAATAGGACCATCACCTTATTGTTCAAACGTGCTCAAGAAGATATATATCTGATAATATAAGTTGAATATTTTATTCTAAGAATATCTTGTTTATCTTTATCTGCTTTATGAACTGTGATATTTAAATCTCCTTTGATATTAAACTGTATTGCTTCCGCTGTCATTACTCTTATTATTTATATCATTGTTACGAGATTAGATTTGGGATCCAACAAAGATAAAGATTGTTGATTTAAAGTTCTAAGAAGATTGTTATTTTTGGTAGATTGTTCAAAGACCTTTCAGAGTTTTTTCAGAAGATAGATTGCTGAAGACATTTCTATTTCAACCAAAAACGAGGGAAGTTGCTAAAAGTTGAAGATTACTGAAGAAAGTGTCAACTTTTTTAAGACGGAGCTGCTGAAAACTACCACAACCTCAAAATACGTTTAAAATAGATCTTAACGTGTAACAACCCCAAAATCAACATAACATAAAACAATCTTAAACATCCTAATTTGGGTCCCAATACAATCATATGACACAATTTAAAGTCAACAATGTTTTAGAAATGCCATTCTATTACAACCGGCAAACTCAAAGTTTGCAACTAAATCGCACTAAGGAATCACACTCCATTTCTCTAGCACTTAACACTTCTCCTTCCCCTTGGACGAACCACCGACGGTGTTCACACCTGAAAATGGTTTTAGGAAAAAGTTCGAAAGCAAGGGTTAGACTAGAATGGTCTAGTGACTTCCCAATAATCGATCATAAACAACTAACGAACATAATAAATCATTTAAAAACTTATCCCCACTCGTTTACCCTTTTTACAAGGTAACAAATTGTCCATTTCCGGGGGCCCCAGTAGATCCCCAATCGGCCCCCAAGTCAATGTCGTTCTCGCGTGTAAGGAAACGAATTCCATACACGCGGTCAAACCATCCCCGATGGTATAAGGTAAGCCATGGAGCTCAATTAACAAGGTAACACACTTATAAAATTGATAAACACAACAAGTAATATCATTGCATAATCTCGATAATTAGCCTAATGATCAAAATCATTTTACGAGATGATAAACAAGTTAAACATCCAAACAATGCCATTTCTAGTTTTATCAAATTTTAGAATAAAAAGGGAACTCACCTATTTGGTTAAACCTTGGCATGTAAGAAGTCAAACAAATCGGATGGGCCGATTTCCTACAATAGTTTTAAAAATAGTTATTGTTAAATTCCACCGGTAGGTCCCGAGCACCCCTATAGACAATTTAATCCCAAATCTCGAGAATTTATAAAGTTGATTAAACCTATGGCTCGGAACAAGGAGGTTCAAGTTCCCAATTATCATAAACAAATCACCACTCCGAACATAGGTTATGGGCTGCCTGACAGGGCTTGGTACCCACGCCCGCATCTGGCTAGGCCCACACGGGTCTGCACGGGTCGACGCCCAACTCGGACGAACCACACCCGCATCGTGAAGTCTGAAGTTCGGGTCCATAAGGGCCAAGGCCCGGGTCATTACAAGGCCGAAGCCCGTACTTGCAAGGCCGCAGCCCGCGTGTTCTTAGGCTAACACCCTACTCAAGCGGGTTTCAATACACTTGTGTCTAAGGATTTTCTTGCGACGGCGATATGTTCGCAACTGGATACATCTTCCACCCCACCCTAATTCTCGATTTCCTCATCGATTAAGAATATACAGGGAAACAGATTTAAGATTTCTACTAGCAAAACTTATAAACAAAGATTCTTTTTCCGAAATCCAAAACCCCCGATTTAACCCCAACGATGTTCATTCTTTCAATCCTGATTACTTAAATTTCAACCTTCTTAATATGAATAACAAATAAAATTGATCCAGACCTCTAAAAGACTTACACTCTCAAAGTTAGAAAGAATCAGATGTTTACCTCTAGAAGAAGGACCCCCACATATTGATGCTTAGTTTTTCCAAGGATCGATTTCTCAATCAATGAAACTCCACCTGCCCTTTCTCTTGCGCCGCTTACACCAAAACTCTCTCTGGATACACATTATGCCGCCAACAAAAGAAATGAGGAGAAGAGAGTAGGGCTTAACCCTTTTTCCTACCCATTTACAACTATCCCCTCCAACTTTGGGTTTTAGACAAACATCCCCCCCACACTTCCAAACTTATTACTTCGACCCGGATATTACAATATCCCCCTTCAAAAGAATTCCGTCCCCGGAGTTGCATCAGTGAACAGATCGGGTATTGGGACCTCATGTCCAATTCTACTTCCCACGTTGGCTCCTGACCCTTATGATATCACCATTGCACTTTCACGAGGTAGATGTCTTTTGATCCTTAACTTCTAACCCTTACGGTCAATGACTTCCTTAGACCCTATGATAAATGTAAACTTCTTAATTGCTCGCATACCTTGCAACGGTATCGCCACCCCCACCTACAACAATGCTCTCAAATAGAGGTGTGAACAAAACGAATTTTCCAAATTCCCATCGAACACTTCCAGATCATACTCTATCTCTCCAACTCTATCCATAATTTCAACGGACCCCGATACATGAACCACACCAGCTTTCTCTCGAACACACCACTTCTTTATATGGGAACGACTTCCGCATCAATCTGTACCCTCTCAGCTTATGATTTACAAGGCTCAAGTTCTTTCAATCATAATCTCTTAACTTCACTCAGTTGCTCAAAACATTCTGACTACAACCAAAGTCGTACCACCTGAACATACCATCTGTAACATCTCATTAAGGTTTTCGCATACAACTTACTTCTTTAAAAGAATGAACTTTACCGGAGATATCGCCAAAACGACAGGTATCCATGACTAAGATAATAACCCTCAATTCGCCATCATAAAATGATGTCAATCTTAGACATTACCCTGAACCCATCGATTTGAATTTCTTCATCAATTACTCAATCATAGCAAACTAACCTCCCTCAATACTACATACGCCTAGTTCCAAAAGAACGCTTTATTTCCCAAACAGGATTGGTCACATTCAGCGGTTTTGCACAACTCATACACATTAAACATATGTTGCCCCAAACATCATCACCCCAAATTCTCACATAATGAAAAGAAACTTCTATCATTCGTCACTTTCATGGTCCACGAGCTCCAAATGACCGAATAGAAATGACACATACTTCAATTTCTCATCAAATCCAACAATCGCCCAACCATAATTGCAATGAATCTAAGCTTCATCCGTTCAAACACGGAGTGACCATGCTCACACAAAACTATTCCAAACAGCTTAATACTGGAAAACAGGCTCACTTGGAACTTTTTCCATGAAATACTAAGTCCGAATCCAAGGTCTTTAACTCCGAGCACTACATCCAACCACCTTTTCCACTTCCTTCTCGAAAACATCACTCATGCTTCAAAAGACTGGCTCACTAACCGGTGGAAGCTTTAGACTAACCACACGTTGTAGATTTCTCAACACCAGAACTATAACACATACCATAATCTCCTTCTCACATACTCACTCACCAACGGCCAATCTGAAAACATAGCACTACATTTCTGTGACACTTGCCAAACTTCTTATTTTCAGTTACCCGCTTTTTCCGACAATCCCAAATGTGCCAATAGCGCACTTGTATTACTTTGCTTAGCTAATCGATTTCCCACCATTCTCATTCGAGACATTCAACCAATCCCCTCCAAAACGATACACAATTCTCGAAGGCATCGCACAATTCTCACTCTCCAAACAAGGTTGACATGTCCGCTAGAATCACTTCACAGTCAAGACTACTTCGACAACCCCATGGATCTTCATATCAACCACAAAATATCGCAACTTAAACATTTGACATTTCCATCAATATTTTAGCGGTAATAGCTAAACCCATTCACAACTCACCGCAACCCATAACCCATCGTTCCTCTTTTAAATAACCATTCACTATAATTCGAACATTATTTTCAATCTAGTAGGACCACGATATGAACAATACACTCACACATCTCCACAACGTGTTTGCCACAATTAAATAGTTCCCCCATAAATCTCGGAGCAAGGATTCCCACCTATGCCCATCCTATATCAATAGTACAAGCCTATTATTTAACCTCAAAGAGACTTCTTACTGTGATCCCAATTACTAGCATACGATTAACATAACGTATTAAGAACACAATCTTATTGATCAAATCATATGGTTACAATTTAGTCACAGATCTAACAAGCAGTCACAAATCTTACGTTAATGTGTGTGTGTTCTAAGGTGTGCGAAACTTACCAATCTTCTGTTGTTCGTATCACCAAGATTACACAGACACAAAACTATTTATACTAAGTCAACATTAGTTGACTTTACAACTGAAAACCTCACACTATCAAACTATTACAACTTTGACCCTCTATTTTAATCTTGAATACAATATACATCCAACAATCTCCCTCTTTGGATTCAAGATTAAAAAAAATTGACAATTCTCTTCAGGTCTTCTTATCTTCATAACATGATCTTCAACAAACAAACTTTTCAGCTTTGAACCTTGAAAACTTTGACATCTTCAACAAACTTTGTAACTTTTATCAAATTCCAATCTCCCCTTTGGCTTTTTCAATAAACTTTAACACTTTCTTCACAATCATTGAAGTCTTCAAAACTCTGACTTTGAAATTCTGAAATTCTCCCCCTTTTTGATGAATTTGAGAATCAGAATCATCAAAACTTTTTCAATGTCAGCAAAGTCTATGAATGATCTCCCCCAAATTATCTGATAAGCACAGTCTTCATGAGTACCAATCTCCTCTGTTGGTAGGATATGAACATTCTCCCCCAACTGATCTAATAATGAGTCTGTCGTCAATTCATGAATGTATTTATCCGAATCTTTTCAAATTCAGACAAATTATGAGTTGTAACCCTAAATCAACATATGAAACAGTTAGGAATGCCTGTCAGTAACACAAAGTTACTGTGTACAACGAATGTACAATATAAGGAGCTTGAGATGATGTTCACTCCCCAGGACTTCCATTCAATCATTGAAAAACACAAGGTAATTCTATGAATGTTCTGACATAAAAACTGATTTTATGTGTGCTCGTGCTTGTGTTATGAAAGAATTAGCCTAATGATTGCGTTTAAGGCTCAACATTATGTAAACCAATGAGACAACAAAGGTTATACATAGACTCAATGTGCATGATAAAAGGGTCGATGGTGGGGCAAATTTCCTTCTTTTTCAATATCAGTATCTTCCGAGTGAAGAACCAATAACGTATGTGCTACATCCCCAAAAAAATGTGAAACATTCTCTTTTTGAGAAAAGAATGAGTAGCTGGTTAGGTGTTTGCAAGAGTTGGCATGGGCTCACTACCTTTTTCAATTATGGTCACCAAAGAATGTGAACCAATCAGATTATGTGGTTGCCCGACTTAGAGAGAATTTGGTGTAGAGTTTATTATTATTTTACTCTGATCACTCACCCTCTTTCTTTTAAATAGTGAAGCTCACTTCTAACCAGTCTCTCATTTTCATTTTACCTCATCACACACCAACACTCTATTCTTTTGAGCCCTCTCCCCTCAATCACTCTTAGGTTTACTTTCGGGGTAGGAAACACTGGTTATCGTGAATCCATGGAAGTCATTTAAGCACTCACACTGAGACCCATGTATTTTTATCCTAAAAGAATATGTATCTTAACCACAAGGGTTGTTGTGTGGTGGTAAAGGCTTGGGGAGTTCATAGCGCTCAACCCGGGTTGGAGCCCCACTCGTAGCACTTGTGGCCACTGAGGATAAACTCAGGGCTGCACGCTTTAGCAGCTGGGACAAAGGCCCTAATTGCCAGGGATTAGTCTGGGCCATAGGCCTAGGATACCCTTTCCAAAAAAAAAAGAATATGTATCTCAATGATTTTCTTGACATTTAAGCGCAAGAAATCATAGTCAGTGTATGTATGCTCATAAAGATAAGAATAAAATTTGAGCATTTTAAGCATTTAAGATTTCTTAAAACTTTGAATGAATTAATAATCATGAAAGAATAGAAATGTTTTGAGAATCTGACAATGATTTAAATCAGATTAAATATTCATGAAGAATAATATTTTGGGAAATCAAAGACGTAAGATGTTTATATGAAAGAGATATAAACATTTTTACAATAAAAGCACATGTAATCAGAAATGACGTCTGATTTCAAACAATTTAGAATAACAAGCAGGAGTATTACCATAGAATGATTTATCTATTTGATACATGGTAATAACAAAGTCAAGAAATGTACTGAACCGACGTGTGTATGTATGCTTGACAATATATAGACATGACAATTACACAAGTACTTGTCTTTGGAAACACACGGTCAAATAAGCATGAATGTATCCAAGAAAAATCATTTAAAATCACACTTCAAAATTTATAAAATAGTTCGAGAATGTGAAGTGGTTTAAACATTTAACAAAAAATGATTTTTTATAAGTGAAAGTTGTCCTTCTTTCATCAAGTGATAGAGTTTAGGGTTCAGAAAAATATACCTTCAGTATAAAGTGAATATCATCATTTAAGCTTCCTCGAAATCTGTAACAATTCAAATTATCAAAAAAATATAACAATGAAAGTCTAATAAAGTTCTTATATCTCCTCCCCCTAAAACATATAGCAGTGTAATTCACTAACTCCCCCTCAAATTAAAAAATTCATGAAAAGATGTTATCTTTTAAGCATCATTCAGAAGAAAAAACATTTGAGATCGGGTTCTGAACTAAGATATTCAGAAACCATGATTACATATTCTCCGGTGAGAATAGTAATATTCAATTTACCACTAAAAAATGGGTCCTGATCTGATGTAATTAGAAGCCATAGTCACTTGAAAAATAACCTGCAAGATAAAAGATTTTGGTAATCATTTTAAAAATGATTCCGCCTTCGTCAGTAAATGATGAATAGTAATAAATGTTCATAATTTCCAAAACACAATCAATATAAGCACAAAGTAAGATACACTCCCCCTCGAATCATGGAATGGCATTCAACATACCTAATTTGCTGACTAGAAAGGTGAACCTCTTTTCATATAACAGTTTAGTGAAAAGGTCATCCAACTAGTAGTCGTTTTGCACGAAATGCATCTCTATGTCGCCCTTTTCCACATGATCCTTGATGAAGTGGTACCGTACATCAATGTGTTTGGTCTTTTAGTGCTACACTAGATTAGTTGTTATTGCTATCGCGCTCTAGGAATCACAGTAAATAGGGTCTCGTTGGTATGAATAGCCAAAATCCTACAACTATGTCTTCATCCAGAGGACTTGCGAACAGCAGCTTGCGGCAGCTACATATTCAGCCTCGACGGTGGATGCAGAAACACAATTTTGCTTCTTTGACGTCCAGCTAACCAATTTGTCTCCTAGAAGCTGACATGATCCAGACGTGCTCTTGTGATCCAATTTACAACCTATGTGGTCAGCATCTGTATAGGCAGTTAAATCAAAGCTAGTATCTTTAGGATACCAAAGGCCTAACTCGGGAGTGCCTTTAAGGTACCTAAGTATTCTTTTTAAACGACTAAGTGAGATTCCTTCGGGTTAGCTTGATATCTCGCACAGAAACATGTAGCAACCATTATATCGGGTCTGCTTGCAGTTAAATACAGTAATGATCTTATCATGCTTTGGTAAACTTTTTGATCTACAGATTTACTAGATAAATCAGCATCTAAAAGTGTCCCGGTTGCCATCGGCGTTTTCATTACTGAACTTTCAAACATATTAAAAATTTTCAGGATATCTGTTATGTATTTTGACTTATTGATGAAAATTCCTTCAGGTGACTGTTTTACTTGAAGACCAAGGAAAAATGTCAGTTCACCTACCATCGACATTTCAAAACGAGATTCCATGATTTTAGAAAAGTTTTTACAAGGCTTCTGATGCTTTCTTAGAAAAGTTAGTCTTGCATAGCTAAAATCAACTAAAATCCAGTCTGGATCGCGCAAGGCTTCTGATGCTTTCTTAGGTTCTAGGGAACTAAGGAAACTCGAATAGAGATAGAAATTTGCAGATGTCGCCATCCTTTTAACACCACAGTGTACGTCACCAATTATGTTATATAGGGGGTGATCTCTTGTCCATCTTGTAGTGCTCGGAAGTGGTTGAACAGAGATCTGCGTGTTGTCATCATCATATTCATCTTATATTGAAGGAGTAACCTCGGATGTACTTGGGACATCTTGTATATTTGTTTCTGACTGAGGTAATTCTAGAGCTACAGAAGAAGTACTGAGGACTTCTTTTACATAATTTATATTTGCAGAAGCAGAATCAGAATTAGTACTGTCAGAAATAACAGGTGTAGATGTATCTGACGAGGTTGTTGTGACAGGTTCAGAAGGTCTAGAGATATCTCCAGTTGTGACCGGGACCTCTTAAGTTGATGCGAATATGTTTGATTTGTCGAAAGCTGGACATATATCCATAAATGCATCAAGAAACAGTAAATATAACTCAGATGTAACATTAAGTGTGTTAGAAATTTTAGTATGTGAAGGTTTGGGTTCTATTACGTCTTTAATAGAAGCCTTCTATTTAAACTTGAGTTATGAACTGCTGTGTTGAGAAGTCAATGTAGATGATTCATCAAATGACAAGTTCATGCTTTCCATGATAGTCTTGGTCCATCTGTTATAAACTCGATAGGCTTTTGACATCAAAGAGTATCCTTCGTCCGCTTTCTTGTCGAACTTCCCAAGATTATCACGGTCGTTTAAGATCTAGCAACTTCAACCAAAAACACGAAGAAATTTAATATTCGGCTTTCTTTTATTAATAAGCTCATATGCTGTTTTCTTATGTATTTTAATGACAATGGTACAGTTCTGAGTAAAGCATGCAGTCGCTACGACTTCAGCCCAGAGATACATCGGAAGACCAGCGTATGTCAGCATCGTTCTCGCTGCTTCAACCAGGGTTTGATTTTTCCTTTTGACCACGCCATTCTGTTGAGGAGTATAGGCAGCAGAAAAATTATGTCAAATCCCGACCGATACGAGATAACTCCGAAGAATGTCGTTTTTAAATTATGTGCCATTATTACTTCTAAATGTCTTAACCGGAAGTTGAAGTCGAACCTGTATCTTTTTTATGAAGGCAATGATAAGTTCTGGTGCGTCTGATTTGTTTCGCAGAAACTCCAGACAAATGTATCATGAGTACTCGTCTATCATCACTTGTATGTACTTCTTCCCGTTGATGGACTGAGTACGCATTGGGCCGCAAAGGTCCATGTGAATAATTTCAAGAGGTGTTGAGCAAGAAAATTTGGTCTTTGCTTTATGTGAACTCCGTTTCATTTTTCCCATCTCACAGGCGGGACAAAGTGAATCTTTCTCAAACCTCAGTTCTGGTAGACCTTTGACTATTCCATGTCTTGCCAACTGATCTATTGCTTGAAAATTTTGGTCGGACAGGCGCCGATGCCAAGTCCAACTTTCAGCTTTGGATGCTTTGGCAATTAGACACACAGATCTAGTTGCAGAAAGTGTTGGAAAGTTCACTGCATATAGATTTCCATGTCGCTTTGCTTTAAAAACCTCACAACCGTCCTTGTCTTCAATGAAACAATTGTCAACAGTAAACTGAACTTGAAATTTACTGTCGCAGAATTGACTTGTGTTGAATAGATTATGGTCAAGCCCTTCTACAAACAATACTTTCTTGATGGTCATAGTCCCATTTTTTAATGATCTGTGTCCTCTGATAATTCCGTTTAGCTCAGAGTTTGTGAAGTTGACTGTTCCTGCAGGTTCCTCAACATTGTTACATAAATGATGCTTAAATCCAGTCATGTGTCTCGAGCATCCTGAATCAATGTACCATAGATGTAAGGCCTGCAAAAAGAACAAATCACTTCTTCTTAGCTACCCATATCCAAATGGGTCCTTCTTGGTTAGCCTTATGCAATTTATTTAAATCATCTACCTTATCCTTTATTTAAATCATCTACCTTATTTAGATCGTTTTTACATTAACCTCATGAAATTTTTGTTTTTTAGAAGAATAAGCATTCTTAGCATGATAGACTTTAACGTGTTGTGCTGAGGATTTAGAGACACGTTTAGCTCGAGATGCCTTTTTAACAAATTTAGACTTAGGAGGAATGGAGTGAAATGTAAAGGCATTGTTACCACAATATTTACATATAAAGTTCTTGCGAGTAAATTTCAACAATTTTGATTTATCAAATTGAGTACAATTATTCATACAAAATTGACATTTAGAATCATTTGAACTAGTACATGTCAGATCAACACTAATGGTAACATTACAGTTACTCTTATCAACTTTCTTTTCACACTCTTTCTTCCTCCATTCTCCTTTATCATTTTTCTTTCTTAAATCTGAAACAAGAAATGAAACCTTGTTAGTTTTCTTCTGAGAAGATGAATTTTTCTTTAAAGTACCAGAAGACTCACCTTTTTCAAATATGCTTGGATGATATTCAGGAGTTTCAGAATAAACAACAAAGGTTTTGGAAGTAGTAATTTCAAACTCTGGATTTGAATTAACATTCCATTTCTGAGATTCAAACATCTTTTTCTCATTCAAAATTTTCTTAAACAAATCAACTTATAAACCATTTAACTCTTTTGAGAGTTCTTTGTTTTCCTCAAAAGACTTGTCAAGTTTGAATTTGAGATCACAATTCTCATCTTCCAACTCTTCAATAGTCTTCTGAAGGTCTTTGATTTGTTTCTCAAAAGTAGATGTTTGATTCATCACAGAGTTTGAGTCTAACTTCTCAAGAATAGGAACAGGATCTGAAGCATTCATCATGTTTTCAAAAATCTCCTCAGTCATTTTCTTTGTAAAATCAGTTTTAATGCTAGAATTCATGACATTTAAGCACTCACCAGGCTTAATCTCTTTTGGAGATTCAGAAGCGTCTGATTCAGATATTGGAGTCTGATTCTCAACATCAGTGTCTGATTCATATTCATCATACTGGCATTGAGTTTCAGGTATATATGCGTCATTGTTGGCTGATTCTGTTGGTGGTGATGTATAAAATAATGATTGAAACTCAACAAATTCAGTTTCCTGTTTTTATAGCTTTTGTTCAATTCATTATAAGAAAAACCAATAAATTTAAAACTAGAAAGTGAATCTGCACAACTTGATGTATCATCATCAATCGCTTCTTTAGCTTTAGAAGAGATGTCAGACTTAAGAGTTTTGGCTTTAACGAATGTGTCATGAATGTCCGGGATTTTCTTAGGTTTTGACCCTAATTTCTCAAAATTATACAAGTTTTCTGTGGCTCGCTTTAAAACATCATTTTCCTCAAAACCTAAACATGTTTTAGCATTATAAAAATGGACATATTGGAGTTTGTTTGTTAATAAATTCAATGTTTGCTCAGTCTGTTCTTTCTTTAACTTCAAATCCTCTAGCTGCTTGAATCCCGCTCCTGAAAACAAGCTTCAAACTTAATTTTAAATTCTCCTTTTTCAGAATTTAAATTAACAAGATTTCTTTGAAGCTCCAAAATTTTAGATTTTAAAACCTCTTTTTCTTTCTTCAAGGCATCTTTCTCTGATTCTTTATCCTCAACGACAACCTTCAATAATGCGTTTTCATCACGAAAACTCATCATTGATTGTCTTTCATTGCTAAGTTTACCTTTTAAATTTCAAACTCTTTTTCCATATTTTGAATCTGAGCCATAAGAGATTCAACAAGTTCAGAGTTGTAAGGAGTACTAACCTCAGAGTCACAATCAGATCGGTTAGAAGAGGTTTCAGCTTCATCATCAATCTTTGCCATCAAACACACTTGTGTAAAGTGTGCTGATTCTTCGTCTGAGCTTTGAAAGAACAAATTCTCTTCCTCGGCCATTAACTCTTTTCCTTCTTCTGACTTCTTTGCAAGTAAAGAATTCTTCGCATAATACTCTGAATTTTTCACCCTTTTGAACTTTCAATCTTTAGAAAAGTGGCCAGGTTTACCATAGTTGTAACACCTGCCATACTTGGGCTCAATCTTCTCTTCTTTCTTCTCTTCACTTTTCTCTTCTCTTTTCTCTTCTTTCTTTCCACACCTCGGCTTGTACTTTTCTGATCGGTCATTCCTGTACCCTTCATACTTTGACTTAGAAAACATTTTCTTACCAAAGATCTTTTGAAATTGTTTGGTGATGAAGGCCAGGTTTTCAACAAAATTTTCTATGTATTCATCAGAATGTACTTCAGCATCATCAGAGGATTCTTCAGAACTTGATTCACTTAGTTCTGTCAAGAAGGCTTTGGATCTCTTGGACTTGTACTTTAAAGTAGAAACGGATATAGAACTTGATCCTTTTTTCCTTTCAGATAAAAAGGCTAGTGAATCCTTGACAATCTTTTTCTCTTCGTTCAGAAGCTTCACCTCATCTTCATGTTGAGATAGAGTTGTAAAGATGTCATTCACATCCTCTTGTGCCATATTCTTGGTCATCTGAATGTTTATGGCATAACTCTTCCATTCGGGATTCAAGTTCTTGATGAACTTGTAGTTGATTTCAGAAACAGTTTTGTTCATCCCATATCTCCTAAAGTCGTTTAGTATCACATTAAATCTATTGTAGGTGTCCAACAATGCTTCTCCTTCCTTCGCATGAAATCCCTCATAAGCATTAATGCTTTGGTTAAGCTTTGCCTATATCGACCGTTCAGTACCTTGAAACTGTTGAAATTGTATTCCCAGATTCAATTATCAAGCAATCAAATACTCTCAATTAAGAATATGATATAACAGTGTATAAGATCTTAGAGAGAGAGTAGAGAGAGAAATATTCATATTACAATGTAAGCTCTTACAACAATTACAAGTAAAAAACCTATTTATACCAAGAGTAAAACTCTCAAGTAATCCAACTAAACTCTCAAGTAACTTGAATAAGGTATCCACACAAACTCTCAGGTACTTAAACTCTCAAGAACTTAAGCACCCTCTAAAACTAATGTTGACTTTCTCACTATATGACTTTCATTGACTTCCATTGACTACTCAAATACAAAGGCTTTTTACAAGACTTTCCTAATTAAATCTTGTATACAATTAATGCACTAACATTCTCCCCCTTTGTATTCAAGATTTAAAAAAAATTGGCACTCGTCTTCAACACTTGATACTTCAACTTTTATCTCTGACATCTTTAAAACTTTGAAGCTCTAACAATCTTCAGTCTTTCAGTCTTTGAAGAATCTTGAAAAGTCTTTTGCACTTTGCCTCTTTGAAAAACATGTCTTGAATGAAACTTTGAAACTCTTTGAAACTTCGAGGAATATTTGAAAACTTGTATGTATCTCCATCATTGTGATCTCTTGACTGTCTTCGGAAAAACAAACTTTCACGAATCTTCTTCAGAATCTTTTAAAACTTTCATCTGGCTTTGACTATCAGAATTATCTTCACCATTTTCATCAGAAAGACTTTTGAAGCATTTTTGTCCAAGTCTTTGTTTGATATTGATCTTTGTAAATGTCTCCCCCTTTTTGATGATTGTGAGCTTCATGATCATCAAAACATCTTCAATTTCAACATTATCTTTGATCACCCCCTTTGTATTCAACTAACAATCTCCTCCTTTATGATAATTTGACAGTTTACATCCTTTGATCTGAGTATCTGAAAAGTATCCTTTATGTAAATCATCTTCAAAATCTTTTGAGAATGATTTCTTTTCATCTGATTTGAATTATCAGAAATTCTTCCACTTTTTGAAATCTCATCTTTGAAATTGATCTCTGTAGATTTCTCCCCCTTTTTGATGATTGTGAACATCATAATCATCAAAACTTTCTCAATTTCAGCACTTTCTTTGAATCTCCCCATTTTACAGATATTCTCCCCCTTTGAGATACATCTGACATTTTCTACCCTTTGATCTAAATATCCGAATCATATGAAGTTTTGAAACAAAACTTTGTAAATTTCTTTAATCTTCTTAGAAAAACTTCATCTTTGAAACTTCGAGAAACTTGAGGAATCTTTGAACTTTGTATCTTCATCTCTTTGATCTCTTGACCATCTTCGGAAAAACAAACTTTCTCGAATCATCTTAATTTGGGCTTGTCTTCAGAATCTTTTGAGAATGATTTCTATTCATCTGATTTGAATTATCAGAAATTCTTCCACTTTTTGACATCTCATCTTTGAAATTGATCTCTGTAGATTTCTCCCCCTTTTAGATCATTTGACAATTTTGCTCTAGTCCTATCTTCTAAAACAGATTCTTCTGATCCCAAGGTATGCTTCAAACCTCCTGATGTGCTCTCTGAAATCAATCTTCTTGTTGATCTCTTCTAGCATAGATTCCATGTTAAGAGACTCAAATGTTCTTACAGCTTCATTCTTTCTTAATCTTTCCTGCTCTGACAGAAACAACTTATCTTCAATCACTTTCCGCACATACTTCAAAGTACCATCTGAATACTTAGCCAATTCTGATGCTCTCATGAACTGCTTCTTATGAGACTTGGTGTTTACATACATCACGCCCAACTCTGGATATCTGGAGATCTGAAAAGGATCTAGAACTCTGATCTTATGATGATTGAAGTTTGGTGCCAGCAGATTTACTCTGTTCTGATTTGTTTCAATGCCAAGCTGAAAGTCAAAAGAATAAGCATTGTAGATACTCCTTGTCATGAATCTTTTAATAGCATCCAAAGCATAAGCAACAACTTGTGATCTCCTCCTCTTACTCCTGTCTCTGAACTCATTCACAATGAACATGATGTCTGAGAAGTTCAAGTTATCAAAATCAACTTCTGTAAAGGTACTGATCTGCATATTTTTTATTTGAACTGTGAACTTTAGATAGTAGACATTAACAATCTTGCATATGTGAACATTTTGAACCTGCAGAATCTCTTCTCTTTTGGCATAAGGAGAAAGACTACACATTGTCTTCATGAATCTGATGTAATTGGCTTGATAAACTTTGTCTCTATCTCCAACACCATAAAAACAAGCTTCATCAATCGGCTGTAGAGAAGAAACAAAGATTTTGGTTGACTCTTCCAGGAATGGTACTTTGAGAGACTTTCTGATGATCTCAATGAACTTCAAAGAATCTCCCTGAACATCATATCCTGTATAAGGAATAGCACCAACTCTAACATCTCCTTTGAAAGTAACTTTCCCTATATCACTGATTTCATAATAGATGAGCTCTTCTGCTTGCATTGTTTCAAGTTCTGGACCATGAGCTTTTGAGAATTCTTCTACTTCCATAGGAGTAACAAAAACAAGATTTGGCTTTAACTGTATACAGGTTTCAGCTGCACTTAATATCTTTGGACTATCTGGGTTTCGAATGTAAGGAAGTGCACTAGATTTTGCTCTGGCTGCTTCTTCTTCTTCTTCTTCTTTTCTTAATTCAACTTTAGCTTCTCGGACTATCTGTTTTTCCTCCTTTTCTCTTTGCTTTCTTTCTTTGTATAGCTTATTCCTGAAGTCTTGGATATCAATAATGATTGGCCTTTCTTCTTCTAGATCTTTTGGTTTGGGCTTTGAGGTAGGAATTCTTGATCTTTTTTTTTATTATTTTATTTTTTATTATTTTTTTTATTATTTTTTTTATTTATTATTTTTATTTTTATTTTTTTTATTTTTTAGAGAGAGAAAGTGTTCATGTCATTTATCTCACAATGATATTACAATCTATCTCGCTACATGATTTACAAGGCAACATGGTATTTATACCACAAGTCTAAAATCACAAGCTTAATAACAATGTAACCTCATATTAACTAAACACACTTTGACTTTGTTGACTTATCTTGATTTGACTTTTCCTATTAAATCTTGGATACAATAATACACTAACAACTGTCTTTCGAGCTCATCCCACATGGCCTTGGCGAATTCACAACTACCTACTCGGTTGTATATATCATCAGGAATAGCCATTGTGAGATAGATAAGAGCTTCTTCATTTATCTTGTGCAGTGCCTTCTCCCTCTCGTTGAAGTATTGATATGGCTTTGGCACATATCTGACATGTATCTCGGGAGAAGTATCAGTAGCAGCTTGGCCAGCTACATTCACCATAGGGTCATTAGGTCCATCTATGACTGATTTAATGTAGTCTCGGTTCTTACGATTTAAGAATTGAACCATCCTCCGCTTCCACTGAGCATATTCTCCGACACACAACACCGGAGGTTTGGATTCGGAACCCTCAAAAGAAGTTCTTTAGACATGATGAATTTATCAAATCAATCTGCGCACACAAAAATTAGCTAGTATTGATCTTTTAATTCAACAAATTTAGACAATGAAAACAAGATTTTAAAATTTTCAAAAACTGAAATTTATAAAAACCTTAAGTATAGAATTCGCATACACTAAGAACAAGTAGAAATTCGCATGAAAATTGTATTAGAATTCGTATAACACTTGAAATTCGTATAAGCAAGCTCACGATTCGCACAAGTATGTAATTCGCAGACTATAAATTTAAACTTTTCGCACACAAGATTTTCGCAAACAGAATTCATATAACACGAGGATACGAATTCTTTACTTGAACAAATTTTCGAAAATTCACCAACTTTTCGTATCATGTAGGAATTATTAACATAAAAAAAATCTTTGAAAAACTATGCGAAATCTTTGAGAATTCGTATGAACACTATGCGAAAACTTGACAATTCGCACCACTCTAACTTGCGAAAACTACACAATTCGCATCACACAGGTATGCGAATTCTATTCAATTCGTATAATGTCCCCAGTGAATTTTTGCCTTGATATTTCAAAAATCAACTTTTCGCTCAACACTCTTATGAGAAATCTTGCTTTTCGTATATAGAGATATACGAATTCCAACACTTAGATATTTTCAAGAAAATTTTATGCGAATTTAACAACATTTTGTATACTACAGTGTTACGAATTATTTACTTAATGAATTTAGATTATCAATTATGCGAATTCTCTCTACGAAATATGAGTCATGCTAGTTCTTCGTACGAAAAGAACAAATCTTGCGAGTTCTTGAGTTCTAAGCCTAAAAATTCGATTGTAGTCAAGAAATCGTTCCAAATCTCGAATTCAGAAGTTATAACTTCACAGAATCAATCAAGTTAGTACAACAATCAATCCAATTCAATATAACAATCCAATTCACACTCAATCATATACATCTCGATCAAATAGTGACCGGACATCGTTCGAACAAACATATCGAAAAATCCACAAATTTATGATCAAAATCGATTTCTAAATGTAATTCAACCACAAAAAGATGTTTCTTAACACTTTTCGACTAAAATTCTACCAAACATTTACCAAAAACACATTTTATTGCAAAAATCACATCTAGAACCCAAGAAACAGAATACGAACTCGTTTTTCAAAATTTGTTGAATCCTATGCTCTGATACCAAATGTGATCCCAATTACTAGCATACGATTAACACAACATATTAAGAACACAATCTTATTGATCATATCATATGTTTACAATTTAGTTACAGATTTAACAAACAGTCACAGATCTCACGTTTATGTGTGTGTGTTCTAAGGTGTTCGAATCTTACCAATCCTCTGTTGTTCGTATCTTCAAGATTACACAGACACAATACTATTTATACGAAGTCATTAGTTGACTTTACAACTCAAAACCTCACACTATCAAACTATTACAACTTTGACCCTCTATTTTAATCTTGAATACAATATACATCCAACACTTACCACCTCAATGACTTGCACAACCACTTTGACATGAAATAATACTAACTCATCCAAGCGTCCATTACCCTACCACATCATCACAATACCATCAAAATCTCCGCAATACTTGATATGCATACCAGATACCATCCTCTTCATGCCGATCATAACATCAAAATTTGAGATAAATTCTTTTCACAACTTTGTCTTGGTCGAATCTGGATAACCAAAAAAATCCTGATCATTTAAACCACTCAGCATGATATCGTTCCAGTTCGGCTCATCGCGATCTGCCAGAAACAATTTCAGGTAATCTATAAGATTAAGCATACTACCTCGCAGCCTAAATTCTCGAAGTGCAAACCATCAGAACCTCATAGGAGTTCGCCTGACCAAACTAGCGATCTTCTGTTTTCGTTATACCTACACGAGGTGGTCCGACACCATGCCAGGTACACCTTTCCCCTACAACTCCTTGCTTTCTCACGAACACTCAGCAAAAATAACCATGGGTACTTCTTCATTTTCCACATCTTGATCATGACCTGAACAATTGACCGTTGACTTCAACAATGCTATCGACCAAGAAGGATTCCCAAGGAACATACTCCTTCCAACGCATCATAACTATCTCGGTGCCCCACCGACTTCGCACGTTGAAGGCACAAGACTTACTTGATACAATCTAATAACTAGACCACCTCAAACTCCGGCTCGACGTCGATGAATTTTCATCCAAAAACCACAACTCCACTTATCAACATGCTTCTAAAAGAGGTATCTTAACGACTTCGAATTCCACCCCGACAACACAACCCGTCGACTACCATATCTCCACTTACCGACAGAAGTACATGCTACCACAAAACGAATCATCCTCAACTTCAAAGGCTAAGGCTCCCGTTAATCCCTGCCTTTCCCTAATAGGAATTCCAAGCTCATGAATCAACCAACAACGGTTCAAACGCCACCCTATCACTGTCCACACCTTCCCTCATCCTTTTCCGCAATGCTTCCTTACGACCTAGAGAGTTCATAGCCTTCATACATGACAAAATACTAGTTTGAAAACATTTGACACGTTTGAAATACGGCAAGTACCTTAAAACGATACAAGCTTGAGTATACACGACACTAGTTCGACATAACTTAATAGCCATGCACGACGACTTCAATGATCGTTCTCACTCGACCCCACGAAAAAATGAACCTTATCCAACCAATATAGATGTTGGCACATTTGAAAATATTTTCAATGAAACTTTACTCAAGCAATTCATCAAATTATAACAAAATTACTTATACTGAGTGAGTCAGTCGACTTCCACCCTTGATGGCTTGACAAACATGTCCATACCAGTCTCCCTTATAAAGCCACGCATTTAAATGATACTATATTTTCTACAAAAGTTAACTCATTTATAAAAGAAATGAAATAGTTCTCAAATTACCGAGTTCAAAATTTAGCACACCATGCAATAAACTTGGCCTTTCCAAACTAACACTCGTTTACACGCGCCATCTCATTTTCAAAACAAATGACTCGCAAGGCGCGCACACACACAAATATATATGACATGAAAGACTCAAGCAACTTATTGGAAAACACAATGCATGATAATCCTTTTACATTGAAGGCTATTCACTCTCGTAAGGTCGACCGCTTACACTCACAACAATTTATCACCGACCCTTACTTCCGACCAACCAGTCAGGTCCCTCACAATTGCAACCATCTTCAGCACAAATATTTCCCAACATGCTTGCATGTCTAACTACTCTTTTACCACTGCGACTAAAGATTTTCAAATCATGCAACTTCACTTGACCCAAAAAGTCTAACCAACAATAGACCCTTTTTATTCTATCCTTACCCGAAATTACCAAACGGTCATACTATCATTCCTCACTCACCCTTCCATTAATTATGTAGACAAGGCTCACCTCTGCTACTCGATACATGAGCTGAATCTCTGAAGACCTCTATTGATCGACGTAACCCACTACCATAATGGAGTCTCACTAGAAAATAGGAGCCCACCCCAAACGGTTAATCTTCTCACATGAACCCAAAAAAGTTCCTCCTCAAGTCGAATTATCTACCTCCCGCACAATGCTTAACCCAAAAGGTGTTAGCCTTAATACCATAAACGAGCTCACACCCACTCCAAAACCAACGCTATCATTTCAGTGATAGGACTCACTACCCAAAACATCCCCCATCGATCATCTCGACAATAGCACTCGAGTATACTCATGCACATATAAATTCATAATGGCATTGGCCAGACGCAATTTTGAATTTACATTACATGAGAGTCCACACTACCATTGTCACGATTCTCGATGATCAAAATCTACCTTAATGGCTTCCTATATCTCAGTTGTGTCCCTATACCCCACAATTTAAGTTTAGGCCCATCCGGTTACCTAACTCTCTTAAACTATGGCTCTGATTCCAATTGTAACAACCCAAACATCAACATAACATAAAACAGTCTTAAACTCCCAAAAATGTGTCCTAATACAATCATACGACACAATTTAAAGTCAACAACGTTTTAGAAATAGCATTCTATTACAACCGATAAACTCTAAGTTTGTAACTAAACCACACTAAGGCATCGCACTCCATTTATCTAGCCCTTAACACTTCTCCTTCCCTTTAGAAGAACCACCAACGGTGTTCACACCTGAAAATGGTTTTAGGAAAAACTTCGAAAGCGAGGGTTAGACCGGAATGGTCTAGTGGCTTCCCAAAAATCGATCATAAACAATTAATCAACATAATAAATCATTTAAAAACTTATCCCTACCATTTACCCTTTTTACAAGGTAACAAATTGTTCGTTTCTGGGTCCCCAGTAGATCCCCAATCGACACCCAAGTCGATGTCGTTCTCGCGTCTAAGGAAACAGATTCCATACACTCGGTCAAACCAACCCCGATGGTATAAGGTAAGCCATGGCGCTCAATTATCAAGATAACACACTTTTATAATTGATAAACACAACAAGTAATATCAATGCATAATCGGGATAATTAGCCCAATGCTCGAAATCATTTTAGGAAACGATAAACATGTTAAACATCCAAACAAAGCCATTTCCAGTTTTATCAAATTTTAGAATAAAAAGGGAACTCACCTGATTGGTTAAACCTTGGCATGTAAGAAATCAAACAAATCAGATGGGCCGATTCCCTACAATAGTTTTAAAAATAGTTATTGTTAAATTCCACCGGTAGGTCCCGAGCACCCCTAGATAATTCGATCCCAAATCTCGAGAATTTATAAAGTTGATTAAACCTCTGGATCTCAACAAGGAGGTTCAAGTTCCCAATTATCCTTAACGAATCACCACCCTGAACATGGGTTACGGGCTGACCGACTAGGCTTGGTACCCACGCCCGCATCTGGCTAGGCGCACACGGTTCTGCGTGGGTCGACGACCAACTAGGACGAAGCACACCCGCATCCTGAGGTCTGAAGTCCGAGTCCAGAAGGGTCGAGGCCCGGGTCATTTTAGGACCGACGCCTGTGCTTGCAAGCCCGACGCCCGCGTGCTTGCAGGGCCGACGCCCGCGTGTTGTTAGGCTAACACCCGGCTCAAACGGGTTTTAGTACACCCGGGTCTTTGGGTTTTCTTGCGGCATCGATAAGTTCGCGACTGGATACAGCTGTCGCCCCACCTTTATCCTCTGATTTCCTCATCAATTAAGAATATACAGAGAAACAGATTTAAGATTTCTACCAGAAAAACTTATAAACAAAGATTCTTTTTACCAAATCCAAAACCCTAATTTAACCCCAACGATGTTCATTCTCTCAATCCCGATTTCTCAAATTTCAACCTTCTTAATATGAATAACAAATAAAATCGATCCAGACCTCTAAAAGACTTAGACTGTCAAAGCTAGAAAGAATCAGATGTTTACCTCTAGAAGAAGGATCCCCACAGATTGATGCTTAGTTTTTCCAAGGATCGATTTCTGAATCAATCAAACTCCACCTGCCCTTTCTCTTGCGCCGCTCACACCAAAATTATCTCTGGATACACAATATGCCGCCAACAAAAGAAATGAGGAGAAGATAGTAGGGTTTAACCTCTTTTCCTACCCATTTACATCTATCACCTCCAACTTTGGGTTTTAGACAAACATCCCCCCACACTTCCAAACTTATTACTTCGACCCGGATATTACATAACGCATGTATACATCTTGATATAATGTCGTCTTTTGATCAAGTAGTAACGGGAAAAATACCGAATATCGATCCATAGGGAAATACTTGTAAAACTTTATCAAGGAGTCCAATTTGTAAAAGCTAATCTCATATGGCGAATTCGAAGAAAATCTTTTGG
This sequence comes from Arctium minus, assembly GCA_954870635.1. NCBI lineage: Eukaryota > Viridiplantae > Streptophyta > Magnoliopsida > Asterales > Asteraceae > Arctium > Arctium minus. The sequence continues at coordinate 75,024,724 of OX941080.1, read as the reverse complement.
TCAGGTGTTTAATTATCAACTACAGAAAATCAGTCGTAAAAAGAAGGGTGCAAAACTTTGTTAGAAAAAAAACAAGTAACCCGACAAAAAGATATTATAGCAAACTTACGTTATTTCAGATTTAATACTTAAGTAACTTCTTGAAAGCTAACACATTTTCGTACAAATAATTAGTTGTCAATTAATTAAATGTAATCTTCAATAAAATATTCAGAATCTTATTTAAAAAACGACAAGACTATATTTGATATACCTCTTTATCGATTTAAATCCCAACGTCGCTTTACACCCCAAGCTAAGGTTGTCAGCCTATCATTGCTACGTTTCTTTTTACAAAAGATTTAAAGGCGTGAAATGTAAATAACAGAGATGTAAAATGCATGAAGTAATTTGCAAATAGTAAAATTTGAGGAAGGAAACTTGTCGTGCAAGTAACGATTTTATTGAGAAAAGACTAAATTAAGTTGCAAGGAAATGTATAAAACAATAATTAAACTGCAAGAAATAAAGTGCGATATATTAAATTACGGGAAAGTAAACTAGGGGAAAGTAAATTGCGTAAGATAAAATGTGATAAAGTAAATGGCATAAAAATAAAAGACTTGAAAGTAAGGACAAGAAAGGATTCAAAAACTTGCGCACCATGTAACGGTTCACAAATAAAAGATTTGCGTGTCTCGCATATAAAACCCATTTTCGGCCTTTTGGATAATTTCCACGAGCCACGAAAGGATTTTTTTAGTCCAATGTAAAGTCACAGTTAAGACGTTCTCCAAAAGTGAAAAACCGATAAACAATTTTTATAAACAAGACGTAAATGAGAGAAACGAGTAACAATTAATCCATAAATTACGATTACTTGAATTGTAGCAAAATCATCCTAAACCTTCGGCCCTTGGTACAAACGAACAAAACAGGAAACCAAAAGTGAGAAATTATAGGTATCAAAAGAGTTCTTCCGCTAGTGTCTCCCAAAAATGAGAGAAGACTTCAATAAATGTGAGTAAATTAGTGATATGTAATTGTATTTTTTTTTACTTAAGCCTAATGCATCTATATATAGTGTTTAACATAAATCCATGGGCCTAAATACATCACCAAATAAAGACCAAAATATTGTTTGTTAAAGACCAAAAGATGGCCCAAAAGTCCAGCCAAAAATCAGCCCATACAGAAAAGCCCAAGAGGTGAAGTCCTTTTTCCAGCAAAACATTCTCCCGCATCCTTCAAAATCTTACAGGTAATGCAATAATATATAGGAACATACATAAGTTGCAAGTTTTTGATCAATTTTAGCTTAAATGACCTAAATGTGTTCCATACACCGCATAAACTCCAGTAACAAGTAACATGTACAAAAATAGAACAAAAAGGACTTAATGGGATATCAAAGGATACTAAAAGCATGAGAAATGTGATGTAAATAGGGTTAAGGGATTAACCCTATCACACCCCCCAAAACTTGAATGGTTGCTTGTCCCCACTCAACTTAAAATGTTAAATACAAAAAACTCAATGGTTTAAAAGAAAATTGAACTAATAACATCTCAAATGAAAAAATTGAGCTACTTATATCTTAAGTGCAGCAATTGAGTATGTTTACCGGAAAAAAAAAATTAGCTAAAAATCATGGAACCAACAAAATGCACAATCCAACTTTATAAATAGATGTTTATCAACCCCTAAGTAACATGATGCACATAGCCATTCACATTTTGTCAAATTCAACTTACTCCTAACATGTACAAAACCATAAGCTAGCTTAACATTTCCTTGTTCAATTAGGATCATCACTGCCATGGGTTCTATATAGAATGTATGTGGCTTTTTGTTAGATTTATAAGTTGGTCGAATTTTTCTAAGTGTTCATCTCTGATCACATTGATCAGAGCTCTGACACTGAAGGATCAGAGTTTGTATTGATGAAATCGGCTAAGTCCTATTTGTGAAGTATATGGTCAAATATATGAAGACAAAGTCTCATAGATCTGACATGAAGAATTCTCTAAGTGCTAACTCTGATGAAGAGGTCTCAAAGATTTGAAGAATACTTATCAAGGTTCAGATGCAAAGTCTAAACATCCTGTTCAGACTTTGATACTTTGAGATTTTGCTCTTTAAGACTTCCTCATGGTAAAGTGTTGTACATGATACTAGAACACGTGTCATTCATTCATTCATTTGTCGTTCTTTTATTGTATAGTAGCTTTAGCTTTCTTTTCTTAATATATATATAGGAGTTTCTTAGAAGTTTGTAGTTAACTGTCCTCATTTCATAAGCTCCTCAAGTTGTAATAATTCTCTCTCTACAATTGTAAACTCTTTCAAGATCAATACATACAACTTCTAGCTTAAATCAACTTGTGTTCTTATACTATGTTCTTAATCTTGATTTCTTGATTGATTGTGGGATTCTAACAATTTGTATCATAGCAGACGACATCAAATTCAAGATCAGTTTTGTCGACAATCTGCAGATAAGTATTTCTTAATTGATCAATCTTTTCTTGATTCGATTCTTGATCAAATTCATTTGATCCGTTGCGTTCTAATTTTGCTTTAATGATCAAGATTTTGTGAAAGATTATTGAATTTGTGTTGAAAGATTCATTAATAAACCAGTCAAGATGTCTAAAGAATTATTGAGCATTGGATCGGAGACTAAGCCACCTATCTAGTTCTTGGTGAATATCTTCAATGGAGGTTGAGGATGATTGAAATTTTAGACAACATTGATGAAGACTTGATGAAGTCAATTACTGAAATACCTGCTACTCAAAAGAAGAAGGAGTTTAAGTATTATAATGATGATCAAAGAAAAACGCATAATCTGGATAGAAGAGCTTTGACTCTGTTGACCATCGCAATCCCTAATGATTTGTTCATTTAGAATTGGTAGGAGGAAATATGCTAAAGCCATGTGGGATGAATTGGAAAAACAGATGCAGGGAACTTCTAGGTCTTTGGAAACTAAACTCAATCAATGCATTAGTGCATAGGAAGGATCTAAGACAAATGAATCAAAATCTTTGACTGATACTTACAATAGATATAATGCCATTTTGAATGATCTCAGAAGAAATGGATTGTAGAAAACACTATCACAGATCAATTACAAATATCTAAAGAATCTAAAGCCTGGATGTGATACCCTTGCAGTAATGATGTAGATGAACAAAAATACGTGTGAAGAAGATATTCATGATTTGTTCTGCATTTTGAGTCAGCATGAAGATAAGGTAGAAGAGACTGTTAATGAGAAAAAAGCAGTGTTTGATTTATTAGCTTTGTTATCTTATAGAAAGGCAAAGTCTAAGAATGTTGGAAAGAAGAAATACAGATCCTCTTTGATCTCAGAGTTACCAGAACTAATGTCAGAAAAAGAAAGTGATGATCCTCTTGGAAGAGAATTGCTGAAAGTCTTGCATTATTGACTAATTCTTTCAATAAAAGATTTGGCAAGAAAAGATTTAGTTCTAAATCTGATTATCATAAATCTGACAAGTATAAAGGGAACTTTGAGGACAAGTACAAGTTTGACAAGAAGAATTTTGAGAAAGAGGAGAGAAAGGATAAAGGGAGATCGGAAGGTAATGATGAAAAATACAATAGATGTTTTTATTTTGGAAAACCATGTCATTTCGCTAGGGACTACAGGTTTAAGAAAATGAAGAACTCAGACTACTATACAAAGAAAACTCAACTTTTGAAAAGTCAAGAGAGTGGCAAAGTGTTGATGGCTAAAGAGAAAAACTGGTTGGATGACACCTTAGATGAAGATGAGGAAACCCATATCACTCATATTCATTACAAATTCATGGAAACAATGTCCAACGGTTTTGAAGCCACAACATCAGAAAATGAATCATAGGTACATTCAGCCCTAGAATTTGATCTAATATGTAAATTAGAAATTATGAATGTTGAGTTTGATAATTGGAAAAAGAAAATTAAAGAATATAGAATTTTGGTAAATAAGTTTAGAAAAGAAAAAGAACTTTACAAAGATATGTTTGAAGACTCAGAGAATGAAAAGTTGGAAGTAAGATCTGTGAGAAGTTATCTTGATGAAAAGATTTATGTTTTGGAAAGGAATTTGAAGAAAATAGAGGATGAGAAAGTTGATCTTAAATGAAAGAAAATATCTTTACAAAAAGATCAAACAGTTGGAAGACTTAAACTTCAAAAGAGGTCAAACTCAACAAACTTTGAATCTTTTGAGAAACAATCCCAAAGACAATAGATTTTATAGTCCAAATTTGGGTTTGGGATTGAATGAAAACAATTTTTGAAAAAGGCCCCAGTATGTCGACATGATTTTTTCTAAACTTGGTGCCTATAAGGAAATGATTCCTCAAATACATGAAGTATTAGTTAAGTCTGATAGTTCACCTACTAACTCTGAGAAATCTATTGACGGTGAAAAATCACAGACTTCCAAATTTAACTCTATGGGAATTAAATATGATGATTTAACCACAAGTTACAAAACCCAAAAGCCTCAATTTTCTTATACTGAGTATTAATCTTTATTTCCCACTGAAAAAAAATGTTGTAAAATCCAAGTCTGATACAGTTTTTGAGACTAAGTGTTCAAATTCTGAACAAAATTGTTCTGAAATATGATCATTATCTTCAGAATTCTGATAGGACTACTCAGAATTCTGATAGGACTACTCATAAATATTAGTGAGAGCTAAATGAGAGACTTTCTGATTTGACAAATGAAATTTCATCTCTAAAAAGAATTCTGGAGGAACTAGAGGATGAAAATTTTGATATTCAATTTAAACTTGAGAAAAGTTTAATTGAAAATGAATAACTTTCCAAGAAAATATCAGAATATGAAGTATTGGGTTTCAAAATAAAAGATTGTGATTCAAACTTCGAAAAGAAATATTTCAATCAAGAAGACTGGATTGTTAATTCAAACCTAGAATTTGAAGTTCATTACAAGTCTAATACTATTGTTGATCCCATTTCTAAAGAAAGATCAAGTACATATGAAATTGGAGAATCATCTAGAACTAAATCTCATATTTTTTTTAAAGATTCTACTATACATAAAAACACTTATTTCAAGTAATCTGTTGATTCAAGTGCTTTTCTTTTTAGAGAAAACAAAAGAGAGAAGAATTTAATCTAGAGAAAGAAAGAATTTTCAAAGTAGATAATTACTGATAGTACTGTTGATGTAATTGTTAATGAATACAATGAGAAACCAATTGTGGTTATAATTCCTTCAAATTGAATTCTAAATCTCAAAAGAAGAAAATTGTTAAGAAGGTTTCACAGATTAAGCATAACTCTGAGTATTTTAATCATAACTCTGTGAAAGTGTTTAATGTTGAAAAGAATGTTCTTCAAAAGAAAAAGAAGATGAAAGATGTGGATATTATTTTTTTTTGAAAATGGATTCCAAAGGAGAAGAAAAAACCGAAATATGAATGGCGGATTACAGGAACCACGCCTGATTTGAAAAAGGTGTTTAATGCTAACAAGAAAGGACCCATACTGACATGGGTACCAAAAACAAAGTAATTGTTTTTGCAGGCATGTCATGTGTGGTATATTAATTCTGGATGCTCAAAACACATTACATTATTCAAGCATTTATTGAAGAACTATGTTGAAAAAAATGGAAGAATAGTTAATTAAGGCAATAACAGTACAGGTTATGTCAGAGGATATGAAGTGCTAACAAATAGCAATGTCATAATCCAAAAAGTGTACTATGTTGATGGATTAAAACATAATCTTTTCAGCATATGTAATAATTTCTTTCATGTTAGGTTTTTCATAACAGGTTGTGGCATAGATGACAAAGATGGCATTGAGATTTTTAGAGGTAAAAGATATCATGATCTATATGCTGTAATTTTCCAACTTTGATAGCTTTAGGATCAGTATGTTTAATCACAGAAGCTTCCAAAGGAGAAAGTTGGTTATGGCATAGAAGATTGTCTCATCAAAATTTTAATGACATCAACAAATTGGTGAGTCAAGGGTTGGTCAAAGGTCTTCCAGAGATGAAATTTGAAAAATAATCATTATGTTCAGCATGTGAAATAGGAAAGATGAAGAGAAGTTGTCGCAAATCCAAAATCCAATCCTCTTGCAAATCCCCATTGGAAATGATTCACATGGACCTTTGTGGACCTATGAGGACTCAATCTATAAATGGCAAGAGATATATCTCAATGATGGTGGATGAATACTCAAGATACACATGATTAGAGTTTTTGAGAGACAATTATGAAACACCAGAGTTAATCATTGCATTTATCAAAAGGTTTCAAATTCTTCTACAACTTCAAGTTCAAAAGTTATGGAATAATAATGGCATAAAATTCAGAAATGAAACTCTTCATAGCTACATGAAATCTGTAGGAATATCTCATGATTTTTCAGCTGTTAGAACTCCTCAACAAAATGGTGTGGTATAAAGAAGAAACAGAACTCTAGTGGGAGATGCAAGAAACATGTTAGCCTATTCAGAGTCACCCCTGTATCTCTGGGCTGAGGTTGTATCTACTGCTTGTTTTACCTAGAAGAGGACCAACATTACTATAAGATTAAATAAAACTTCCTATGAGATTATTAACAAAAGAAAACCTAATGTGAAATTCTTTCATGTTTTTTGATGTGGATGTTATGTGTTGAATGATAGAGACAACCATGGGAAATTTGAAAAGAAAGCAAATGAAGGATATTTCATTAGATATTACTTGTCTTCAAAAGCATATGGAGTATACAATGAAAACCAAGATTGTCATTGAAAGCATTAATGTGACATTTGATGAGAAGAAAGCTTAGACTTCTGAGCACAATAGTTCAAAACTCAAACCTCAAATCTTAGCTTCTACACAATCAAGTGAAGAACCTGTATCAACACAAAATATGATTTCCTGATCTACTTCACTTTCTTGTAATGCATAACTCAATTCATTGTTTAAGGATGCTTTTGATCTAACTCTGGATATATGTGCAGAGTATGAAAATCCAAAGTTATACAGAGAACTGAAGATCACAACTATAGAGGTTAAAGAAACAAGTGTAACTCCTACATCAGTACCTTCTGAAGATTGTTCAACACCAATAACTTCAAGTAACAATATCTCTGATCACGCAAATCAGAACTCTGATGACTCGGTTCAGAACTCTGAACAAGCTAGTCAGAACTCTAAACAATCTAGTCAGAACTCTGATCAAGTTTCTTAGAATTCTGATCAAGTTATTAATAATTCTGACAAAGAAGCTCACAACAGTGAGTCTGTTTTACCAAAGTTGATTATATCAGAGACACCTTCATCAAAGGGTGAACAATCATAGGATACTCCAAAGATCAAGCAATCCTTTATGATTATGATGCTCAGAATAATCAAGTGAATGTTTAACCTTTACCAAGCACACATAGATAGAACAAAGATCACCCCATTCATCAAATAATTGGTGATGCCTCATCTGGTGTAAAAACAAGTTCAACAACTGCTAATGAGTGATTGTTTGTCAATATCTTGAGTGTCATAAAGATAAAGAAACCCTCATAAGCATTACAAGAACTTGACTGGATTTTAGAAATGGAGGATGAGCTTCTTCAATTCAAAAAAACAAAGTATGCAAACTGGTTCCAAAACCCAAAGACAAATCCATAATTGGAACCAAGTGGGTCTTCAGAAATAAAAAGGATGAAGTTGGAATTGTGGTCATAAACAAGGCAAGATTAATTGCAATAGGATATTGCCAACAAGAAGGGATTGACTATGATGAAACCTTTGCACCAGTAGCAAGGATTGCAGCCATCAGTATATTATTAGCATATGACGCACACAAGAATTTTAAAGTCTTTTAGATGGATATCAAGTCTGCATTCTTAAACGGTGTGTTGCATGAGGAAGTATATGTAAATCAACGCCTAAAGTATTTGTTGATCCAAAGTTTCCTGATCATGTTTATGTTCTAGACAATGCATTATATGGACTTAAGTAAGCACCCAGAGTATGGTATGACACTTTGACCCAGATTCTATTAAAGTCTGACTTCAAGAAAGGTACTATTCACACAACACTCTGTTGATCCAGACTCTCTCATGGATTTGATAACGACCCTTTTCTATACTTAGTGAAAATTACGTTTATTAATATGTATTAGTGTTTCAACATCAGCGATCAGACTGAGTATGTTCAGTTATCATTGATGATCCTTCTTCTAAACATTCCTATGTATTAGTGTTTTACTATCAGCGATCAGACTGAGTATGTTCAGTTATCATTAATGATCCTTCTTCTAAACATTCCTATGTATTAGTGTTTTACTATCAGCGATCAGGAGTCTGTTCAGATATCGCTGATAATGTCTGATGTAAACAGTTAAACGTATTCCCTGAAGACAAGTTTTGCATCAAATAGATGTTCATAGCTGAATCAAAGACGATGATCCTGAACAAAGACAAGTCTACTAGTGACCTGGTGTGGATATCAATGAAGCAAAGAAGACTCTACTCATATGCGAAGAAACCTGAGGAAAAGCTTCAGCGATAGCTGAACTTCTTTGTATCTCTGAAGAAAGAGATATTCAGCGATCGATGATGTGACAACCGTCCAGTAACCAGAATTTTAAGGTTAGCAATCTTTGATCTATTAGGATCTAATTATAAAGTTAAATTCTTTAAGTATTTAACTTGATTGGTTAGATTAGAATTGTACCCGAAAAACTTCAGTAATCGCGTAGAATACCCGGTTCGGACTGATAACTGACCATTACATCTCAGAAATGCCAAAAATTATGTTGGAAGTCTAAAATACATAAAATAATAGGATTCTAATATTTTCAAAATAAAATATATTTATTAATTTATAATATTCATTTTTAGCATAAACTGAGAATTGAGGGTTACGATTCTCAAATTTATCTGATTATTTAGCTAGGTTTAAATCTTAATTATATTTCTAAATTAGTTTTTAAACATTTTGATGAGTCATTGGCCACTTGGCCGAAATTTAGACCATCTCTCTCTCTTGTTTTAATTAAAACCAAATTAGGAGATTACTTGATTCATTTTCAAATTTCCAAGACAACCTCTCATCTTCCTCTCCTCTGTACTCCATTTTCGGCCAAGAACCACCACACACCACCACCACCGAAATTTTGATAAAAATTCAAAGGAGAAATCTAGATTTAATCACCATTTGCTTCAAGAAATCAAGTTTGCATATTCATTTGTGAAGGTAATCACTTTGTACCTTTATATTTTCAAGTTTCTATTTCAAAATATGAATGATTTACATCTTTGCATGTAGTAGTTGTATAACTTTGGTTTTGAAAGTGAAATGGGATGCATTTGGTAGATTACACATTTGCAAAGTAAAACCATTGAATGAGCTTTCAATAAAATTGAGAATTTAAGTGTAATTCTTGAGATTTTGCCAAAATATCAATTTTATGAAGTGTGGTATTTTGGTCCACGAAATTTTGATTAAAATTTATGTATTTGTATTAATTTTGAGTATAAATAAACTCTTAGGATGAGATTGTTTAAATCTCATATGATTAAGAGCATCTAAAGTGGTGTAATATCACTTAATTAGTGATTTTGTTGTCTTGCATGGGATTGGATGAGCACTTGTGGTTGCAATGAATCCATGATGCATATTTGTTTTGTTAGAATCATTGTATATTGATTTAGGATGTGAGGCCATGTGTTATTAATAAAAACCATGCCAAATGATCATTCTATTATGTTAATACAAGATTTGTTTTATCAACAGTTTGCTGTCATGGATTTTACATCCACTTTCAAGCTTCATAAATCATTTCTTACTCCATAAAAACTTGGGATTTTTGCCACTAAACTTTAATTTAAGGTATTAGCAATTCATAGAATCAAGAATCACTCAAATTTATGAAGTTTTTGTCATCCATTTGCATTTTAGAAGAAAGTAGTGCAATCTGTCCAGAATTGACAGATTGATACACTCAACTTCTAAAGGCCATAACTCTTTCATAAATCATCCAAATTGAGTGAATCGTTTTCCATATGAAATATTTTTGAGTTATCTTTGCAACCATATATGTCTCACTGAGTAGTTTTGAGTTTTGATATCCCAAATGCATGCTACAATAGAAGTGTGCAACTGATACAAAACTCAGTGACCTACTGGTTTGTGGAAATTCTTTGGGACATCAAAACATCTCCAAAATTTATGAAATTTTGACTAAATGTTCTTAACTCAGTATATTAGTTCCTATAAAAATTTGGTTATCTTTGATATTGGGTAAGTGTTATTTTGAAGCTCATTTCGTGATCACAAATTCTGGACAGCAAATGCTGAATCCAGAAAGTTGATCTTAAAACCTTAAAGATTTATGTTTTGGTGATCATTATTGATATTCTAATCCTAGATTTCTATTTTAGACACCAAAATAAACATAAAGGCATATATATTGAGATGTTGGAATGGTTAAGTTAGATTATAGATGGATGTTGACATTTTGGTATTCCTTTATGCAAAATTACTCTATAGGGATAAAGGTTCCAGGCTAGAGAATTGCATTGTCTTATTTCTTAGCATCATCATCATCCGAGGTGAGTAATCACAACCCCTATTTTACTGTTTCTAATTGAATTTGGGGGAAAAGCATGTTAAAGTGTTTATTTTAATAATTCACGAGATTGCTTAAATACGATTGTTATAAATAATTTTGGTAGCTTTGACTATAAAGCATTTGGTTTTGGATATTATATGACATATATGCAAAAATGGTATGTTGGGTTGTTTCTTTAAGTCCCCGGCTGACTCTATTAGTTAACTCATAAAGGAGCCTATAGTTTTAGTGGATAGCGCTATTTGGTGTGACAAGCCCACCTTATACTGACGGGTAAAGGTGCACTAATTCTAGAGAAGTAGGGACTATCCATGTAATTCATGGCCACGTCGGTAGTTCTTTTTGGGGCATGTTTATTGTCAGGGATGGTCTAGTATAGGTCCAACATACAAATGTATTGGTTATTTTGAAGGCATAATTTCCATCATATAATTTAAAGATTGGTACTCGTGAATTAATGGTTTTGAAGTTTGGATTAAGAATTTGATTGACGTTTGACAACTTGCATATAAATTGGTTTTGTGCATATTTTAAACCTGTGAACTCACCAACTCTTGTAGTTGACCCTTTTCATTTAAACATGCTTTTCAGGAAACAAGAAGGTTACGGGAAATGTTTAAGATTTTAGATTGATGTTACCGCATACATTAACATTTAGTAGTTACTTTTGTAATCAAGCTTTTGGATGTATTAAGTTTGTTTTTTTTTGTGAACTTGATGTAATCTTTGGTGGAAATGTATGGTGGTATTTTATCATTTCCTAGTGCTATGTTTATCGAACTGTTATACTCCGTGTTTCCGCTTTAGCGGGGTGTGACAAATGATCACTTAGCTTATGCCTCAAGTCTCTTTTGTCTTTCCCTGCACACCCAGTACGATGTGTCAGAACGGACATACCTCTGCCACAAATCGTACAACAAATATCTCAACTACACTGTTCATGATATAACCGAAAGCATGTCTCACAAAGTCAGACTCTCTCTACCAATCAATGAATGACACATATAAAGTGCCCTGCTATGCATTTAATGCATAGGGTATAAATAGAAAGATTACCTCTCCATCTAAGAGTACCTCGAGCCTTCATCTTTCTTAAATATAGAAACCCTTGTTTTCTATACTCTCTAATCTTCCAATTCTCTACATTCTTGTGCAACCATCTTAGTGGTTTCTTAAGTTTGTTTAGATTGAGTTTTACTTAATCATATTCCGCAACAGACTTGTAAATTGTATTTGATTTATCAATAAACAATTTATTAAACTTTAAAATCTGTGTTCGTATTCAACCCCCCCCCCTTCTACAAACTTGTTAAGCACCTTTGGGACCAACACACTCTTTTTTAAGAAACAAGGTGATGATTTAATCTTGATACAAATCTTTGTAAGAGTTTCTCTCACATTATGCAATCAAAGTTTGAAATGAGCATGATAGGTGAATTGAGTTTCTTTTTAGGAGTTCAAGTTAAACAATCACCTAAAGGCATCTTTCTAAATCAATCAAAATACATTAAAGATATTTTGAACAAGTTTGACATGTCAGATTGCTCTTCCACAGAGGCTCCAATGGACACTAGAATTAAAGTAGACGTAGATTTAAATGGTAAATCTGTTGATCATAAATTGTACAGAGTCATTATTGGTTCTTTACTATACTTGACAGGTAGTAGACCATACATTATTTTTTCTACATGCTTTTGTGCAAGGTACCAAGCAAATCCCAAAGAATCACACCTTGCAGCAGTAAAGAGAATCTTAAGATACCTCAAAGGGAATCATAATCTGGGTCTTTGGTATTATAAGGACTCTAGCTTTGAACTAACTGCATTTACAGATGTTAATCATGTTGGATGTAAGCTGCATAGAAAGAGCACTTCAGGATCATGCCAATTTCTGGGGCACACGCTTGTGAGTTGGACTTTTAAGAAGCAGAATTATGTGTCAACATCAACTATAGAGGCTGAATATGTTGCTACAGGAAGTTCTTGTTCAAAAGTTCTGTGGATGAAGACACAACTCAAGGATTATGGATACACTTTCAGCAAAGTCCCAATTTATTGTCATTCAAAGAATGCTATTGCCATTACTGAAAATCCAGTACAACATTCAAAGACCAAGCATATTGATATAAGGTATCAATTTATCAAAGATCATGTTGAGAAAGGAAACATTGAAATGCACTTTGTTTAGACAGATTATCAGCTGGCAAATCTATTCAGCAAGCCTTTGGATGAGAAAAGGTTTAATTTTCTAATTAGCAAGTTAGGTATGCTTAATTTGACAACTTGAAGATGTTTATGAGAATTTAGAGTTAATAACTCATGTTTTCATAGATAGTCTGGTAAAAATATTCGAAGTACAGAATTCTAAACAAGCTAGTCAGAACTCTGATCAAGGTATTCAGAATTCTGATAAAGCAGTTCAGAACTCTGATCCTTAATACTAGAGTTTCTGAAAATTTTAAGTCTGAAAGGTCAAATTAGTCTACTATGTCTATTTTTTAATCAATTTTCCATTCCACGTGTTGAGGGAGGAGCTTTCTATGGTTATTAACATCTATATGTGACATTATGTGCTTATTCCAAGGGGGGCATTCATAAAATGTTGTTCTGCTATCTCAAATCTGAATTTTTGAAGGTATGTTTCTACACTCTTAATTCTAATCACCTTCAAGATGGACAACTTATAAGTGATAAAATGTTTTCAGTCAAACCAATTCTTTATTCACATATGTTTTCCAAATATAGAAGTTCGATTTTAAATGAATTTGCAATCAGAGTGTTCATAACTCTGAGCTTTAACTCTTATTCATAATATTCGGAGTTTTGGCCGTGTGTACTCAGAGTTAGTACTTGTGTATTAATTCTTCTATACTGATTGTTATTCCCAATATTCAAATTCTAATTGCTACAAACACAATCAAGATGATGAATCGTAATCACATTCATTGATTTTAATCACATATTACAAATCTCTTAACTTTCTCACTCTACAAAGACTCTCTCTCACTAGAATGATATTCAATAGTTTCTTCTCTAATTTGCGTATATCTGATTGATACAACAACTGATTTCAACAACAAGGAAATAAGGTATTTATACCTCCAACAATTACAAAGAAACAAATACAAATACAATGTTGACTTTGACTTTTATTAACAAAATGACTTTGACTTTCCACTGAGAGTTGACTTTCAGCCTTTGACATCTTGAACTTTCATCTTCAATCTTTATTATCTTGAATCCAATAAACCTGTGCTCTAACAATATCCCCCTTTGGATCAAGATCATTACAAAAAGATATAGCAATACGATCTTTTCTCTTTAAGCTCGATTTGATTAAGCTCCCCCTTTAAACAATCTTTATCTTCTCTTGTAATCTCCCCTTTGATACAAACATGATTTACAAACTCCCCCTTAACACAATGAAATTCTTCTTTTATAAGCTTTGTTCTTCAAAAACATTCAACAATCTTCCCAACGTCTGATCTTCAAAAATAGTAACAATCTCCCCCAAGATTATAAACAAACCTCTTTCAGACATTGAAAGAAATTATCTTCATTTTCAGCTCTGAATGATTTATCCAACTTTCTTCAAATAAAGTTACTCCAAAATCTGCTTGCTTTCGAAATTCTTTGAACTTTCGCTTATCAACTTTGATCAAACTTCAAATCTGAAATATCTCTCTCCATATCCAATACAAACATTTCTTTCAACTTTAACATTTCTTTGAATCACACATTTCTTTATCTTCTCCCCCTTTTTGATGATTAGAGCATCGATATCATCAAAACATTCTTTAAGAAATGTCATTGACCATTCTGATCTGTCAAACTGAGCCTATGATTCGTTGATCTGTAACCATGTATTTATCTAGATCTTTTCAAATCCAGACAAGTTAGAAATGTGTAACACCTGAATCAACAAATGAATCAGTTAACGTGCCTGTCAGTAACATGAAGTTACTGTGTGTAACAAATACACATTGGAAAGGATCTTTTTGGTGTTCACTCCCCCAGGGCTTCCATCCAATCATCGAAACACCACAAAGGCAATTTCTATGAATGTTATGACAAGAAAACAAATTCCTTGTGTGTTCGTGCATGTGTAGAAAGAATTAAGCACGAATGATTGCTTTTATAAGGCTCAACATTGTGTAAACCACTGAGACAACAGTAGATAAACACAGACTCAATGTGCATGATTGAAGTGCGAAGGTGGGGCAGACTTCCTTCTTTTTCAATATCCAGATTTTCCAAATGAAAACCAGATAACATATGTGTTGCATCCCCTTGAAAATGTGAAATATTTTCTTTTTGAGAAGAAAATGAGTAGTTGGTGGGGTTAAATCAAGAGTTGGAATGGGCTAGTTGCCTGTTTCAATAACGTTCACCAAAGAGTTGTGAAACGCTAGTAATGTGGCTGCCCGACTCAGAAAATAGTTGGTGCAGAGTTTAATATTCTTTTACTCTGTTCTCACACCCTCTTTCTTTTGATCATTAAGCTCACTACTAACCAAACTCTCTTTTACATTTTACCTCATCACACCCAAACTCATTTCTTTTAGACTCCTCACACTCAATCTCTATGGATTAACTTCTTGGGTAGAAATCACTGGTTAACGTGATTTCATAGAAGTTCATGTAAGTCCTAGCACAAAGAACCCATATAATCCTATGAAAGCATAATGTTGCTCAAATGGTTTAACTTTAGCAGTTAAAGCTCATATACAAATGTCAGATGAATGTATGCTCATAAAATATAATCATGAAGATTTGAGCATTTTTAGACATTGAAGCATTTTCAAACAAGTATATGAAATGAATGAATATGAATGCAAAAGACTTGTTTGAAAATTTGACATTGTATGAAAATGATCAGAAATGAATGATATATCAATTAAGGCTTATGGTCAAGAATAATGGATATTGTCTATACGAAACAAAAATATAGATATTCTTGAAATGACGTTTCGAAATGAAATATCGCTCAAAATTCTTTAAAGTACAAGCAGGGTGTCTTACCATCAAAATTATGTTTCAATATGAGACATGGTAAGAACAATTTGATCAAAAATTAAACCGATGTGTGTGAATACTTGAAAGTATGTAGAAAAGACAAAACGCAAGTATTTATCTTTGGAAACACACGGTTTATTAATCATTGAAGCTCAAAATGAAAAATGAAAACATTTAAAAATCACACTTCCAATTTATGAAATCTGTTTAAGAATCGGAAAGTGGTTTGAACATTTTAAGAACATGGTTTCTATGATTGAAAGTTGTCCTTCTTTCAACCATATATGAGATTAAGATAAGAAATGAACCCTTTTGTGCAATCTTAAATCTCATGAAATCAGCTGAAGTCATAAAGATATGATCTTGATAGCTTCCTCTCATTCTGCATAAGTCTCAAAGTCATGTCAAAGCAACTTTATTCACAATTTTTTATTGAAAAGTAAATGACATAAAACAGTAAAACGATTAAAATACGAGTTCTGGTCCGAAATTATCAGAAATCATATCCTTTACTCCGCCTGAAAATATGCATCTGAGATTTATCAGTGAAAAAACACATGATAGAGATCTACAACTTCCTTTGAAGTGTAGTTCGTCATATCTTCCGAATACATATTTCCAGAAAAATTTATGTACTCCCCCTTGAAGGTTGATTTCCTTTTTTGAGTATCTGAGTACAATCTCTTATCAGCCCGGGAGTAGCATCTCTTTTTCATCTTTGAAGAGCGAGTGCTAAACTGTTATGTTTAGAAGTCAAACTCCGTTGAAGTACGGGTCCTAAGATGATTTACTTAGAAGTCTTGGTTCTCTTACTCCCCCTTGACTGTAGGTGCCTGCAACACAGAATCAGTCTTTGGTTTTGGTACCCACTGGTATTTGGGTCCATGTGTGTTAGTTGCAGTTCTTATGGGAGTAACTGAATAAGAACCATACCAGTAATCATCACTTGCTTTATGAACAAAATCATATGTATGACAATAAGAACAATACCTCTTTTTAGATAACCTGATCAATTGATCTCTCGAATAAGCAAGATCAGGTTTACCTTTTAGCACTTTGTTCTTCTTGACTGTTGATGCATGCATACATGATTTGTTACTTGTCTTCTCTTCCTTCTTTCCTTTCTTTTCTTTATTCTTCTTATCATTCTTCTTATCTTCAACCACTGGTTTCACTCTCCATACCAGTTTTTCTTCTTTATATATCCTTCTTCTATGTGTACCTGAACCATCTATTTTGCTATCAAAGAAAAAATTGGTAGTACGAATCTGATTGGAAGATTTAAATGACCTTTTTGTAGAAACAGTTTGCTGATGTGAGCTTGATGCTGGCTTATTAGAACCAACTGAACTATTTCTAGGTGAGTGGATTTTTGACTCTGGAGTCGTTTGCTCAGTCACCACCACCTTTGAAACAATCTTTTGAAGCTCTTTTACCTTTGAAAAGTAACTGTCTCTTTTTTTACAAGAAGGTCAATCTTCGTCTTGAATTCAGACTTCGTTTGCTGCTCTATAAGCACACAAGTAGATAGCTCAGATAACTTTGCAGTTAGCTTCTTTATCTCTACTTCAAATAAGCTTCTTTCTTCCTCAAACTCCATTTCAGCGTTTGTCCTCTGACCAGATATTTCTTTGAATATCCCAACATTCTTCTGTTCTATGATCTTCTTCTCTTTATCAAATTTCTCTCTTTCTAGTATGATTACTTTCTCAAAGTCAGAAATTTGTTGAGAAAGTTTTATACATTTCAGCTCAACCATCTTCTTCTCGTCAGCACATTTTCTGGAAAAATCTGAGAACTTCTTAGCAAATTCTTTCTTTTCTTTCTCAAAAACTGATCTTTCTTCAACAATTTGAAATTCTAATTCAAGGATCTTCTTTTCATTAGCACACCCTGTTTGCTGAAACTTAACAATGTGATCTTCTAATTCTGAGATCTTGCTCTTTAACTCAGTGTTTTCAGCTTCCAAAAACAAGACCTTTTCATAATTAAGCCCAGAAGTCTGTTTCAGAAGATCTTCATTAATAGTCTTTAAAGCACTGACTTCTACTCTCAGTATCTTCCTTTCATCATTGTATCTCTTTGATCTCTTTGAGTAGTAGTCAACTGAGGAAGCAATATTTTTGTTCTCTAATTTGAGCTTTTCAATCTTCTTTTCATCATCATCAGAAAAATATCCCATCTTGAATTATCTGTTACAAAAAGAAACTTGAAATGATCGTTAGAAATTCAAAAACAGTAGATCACAATAAGAACTTTGTCCCCCTCCGCAGACTTAGCACGGGGGTCCCGCTACCCGGTTAGCGGGTGGGGTCAAGAGGCAGCGCCCTTAGAGAAAAAAATTTCACTATTTAAGGGCATATTACAGTTTTAAAAATTTCTCAGAAAAAATTCTAAAGTATGAAAACTCGCAAATCACTGTGGAACTCGTAGAAGCTCAAAACTCGCAGAACACTGAAACTCGCAGATTGTTATTCACTAGGAAACACGCAGACGCCTAAACTCGCAAACCACTGTTCAAAGAGAACTCGCAGACTTAAGCATGCGTGTTTGAGAAACTCGCACGCAAAGACTTGCGTGTTTTGATAAACTCCCTAATTGCTGAAACTCGCTAGTCGTTGAAACTCGCAAGTAACTATTCACAATGAAACGCGCTAATAGAGACGTGCGCGTTTCCAAAACTCGCTAGGCACTACTTGCGCGTTTGAGCAAACTCGCTAACCATGGATTGCGCGTTCTAACACTTAGAAATTTTTTCCCAAACTTCAAACTCGCAGGCTTCGATCTGTGCGTTTCTAGAACTCGCAGATAACGACTTGCGCGTTTTGTCCAAAAATCAATTTCCTTCGACTTGCACGTTCTTCCAGATGAAGTTGCGTGTTCTTTCGATGAACTTGCGCGTTTCACAGATCTTGCGCGTTCTTGGGCTCTTCGAACAAAAAATCGATTTTCCCACTGAAATCCATCAAAACCTTCGAATTTGATCTCGAAACTTTGTACGAATCTTCTATTTCATCACTCGATCAGGTTACAATAGAACAATTTCATATTAAAACACTAAAAATACAGTTCGATTTGAGAACAGCTCGTATACAGACTCGAACTTAAATCCAACAAAAATTCAAAATTCATGTCTAATCAGTATGAATTAGACAAAAAGAATCAAACACAATGTGTTCTAAACACCAAATCGAATCTAAAACAAGCAATTACACGACCAAAACAATACAAAATCGAAAAAATCAAATCTCAACAGTTCCTTGCAAGTTCTTGAAAATGTCGACCAAAATTTCTTGAATTCGATCCTTGTTTCTGAGTTTCTTCTGCTCTGATACCAATTGTTATTCCCAATATTCAAATTCTAATTGCTACAAACACAATCAAGATGATGAATCGTAATCACATTCATTGATTTTAATCACATATTACAAATCTCTTAACTTTCTCACTCTACAAACACTCTCTCTCACTAGAATGATATTCAATAGTTTCTTCTCTAATTTGCGTATATCTGATTGATACAACAACTTATTTCAAGAACAAGGAAAAAAGGTATTTATACCTCCAACAATTACAAAGAAACAAATACAAATACAATGTTGACTTTGACTTTTATTAACAAAATGACTTTGACTTTCCACTGAGAGTTGACTTTCAGCCTTTGACATCTTGAACTTTCATCTTCAATCTTTATGATCTTGAATCCAATAAATCTGTGCTCTAACACTGATAGAACATTAATTATCAAGCACTCTTACCCCACTTGTCAACTTCATATTTAGCTAGTTATTTTCATGTCATTAATAAAAAACCTTCGGGGGTAATACGCAGCTATTAGGCACGCTTGACAGCTAACTACTTTTGTTATTTGACATGTGGCACCTTGATTAATTCAAATAAAATGCTTCATACTCTCGTGTCAGTATCTATCTATATATTGATTCATATAGATAACTTTCAAATCTTCACGAACACTAAATTCTCAAATACTTTGTGTTTACATCAAAATCTCAAGACATCTAGTAACATAAATCATGTTTGGATCAAGTGGAAACACTACTCCCAAACACACTCCTAGATCTCTGCACACTGCTAGAAACCTTTTTGTTGGATCGGATACTTCAGATGATAAAGTTTTAAAGCATGTGAAATTTGTTTCAATGGTACAAGTTATGCTTGCGAGGCCTATTCATGTTGGGGACATCCCAATTTTTGAATGTGTAGAATGATGATGCCCAAAATAGGGAAGCTGAACTGAAAGTGGGTGAAGATGTTATAATAGCAAAATTCAGGGGAGATGTGGATGAACAAAATGAAGGTGTTAGGGGTAAACAATCAAAGTGTTGCTGGTTCATTGATCGCTACTAGAGAAGTGTTACTTGTTCTTGAAAAAAAGTATGTTCAGGTGAAGAAAAACAATCATATTCTGAACTTAAGGACTGGAAAATTCAAAGAAGATCAATTGATTGTTCTAGAGATTCTAATAAATCATCCTTTCATGAAATGGTTTGTGAGGCACCACAATGTCCCTTTGCAATATCTACAACAATGGTGGGCCTATTTATACTTTGATGGTGAATAAATCAACTCTAACAATGGGGGTATTGTATTCTTGTTGGATCTATCTACTTTTAGAGCTTTGTTGAACTTGACAAAGAAAGATGAAGTAGAAGGAAAAACAAACTTCGATGAAGAACCTACATCTGAGAAGATGATTCAAGACTTCTAAAGATTGGGTTATGTTGGGAAGATCAAATCATTGAACTTATTCATAAACAAGAATCTACCTCCCATTTTGTACTGTTTCTTTTCAATCCTCAATAGGTGTTTATCTAGCAAAAACAGTAGCCAAGACCAAGGGTACAAGAAGATTTTGCAAAATTATCATGAAAAAGTCAAAAATAAGCATTATGACTATGCCATGATGTTTTGGGAGGATATGAAGAACACTCTGAGTAAGAAGACTTTGTCAGATTGTATTCTTTATCAGAGGTATTGGCAAATCTACATTGGGAGATCTATGGAGGATTTTGCTTAGATTCCAAGGAGATCTGATGAAGTTATGGCACCACACTACCAAATGACCGATCTTAGAATTTCTGCATCCAATTCAAAATTTCCAAATCATAAGGTACTGTCTATTGCTCTTAGGTTTTATGTTCCTTGGAACAATGGAGAATTGAGAGATTATTGTGCTTTTATGGGACTACCAGAACCTATAGACCCTACCTAAGAAGCAAACCAAGTGAGTTTGAGAAGTGATGGGTCCTTTCAAAATAGAGAGGGGTAGGAGGTTCACGGTGATGAACTTGCTTATAGTGCTGAGAGGGAAAATGAACTTGAGAGGTTGGGTAGTGGTGAGGAAATTGAAAAGCAACCAGAGAGCATGTCACCCGAGGAACAAAATAGAGAGACCTATGCACCAACCATTGTAAGTTGGGCACCCACATCCACTATTGATCCACAACTCTTGGCGGTCAATATTGAAAAAGGCAGTGAGCCCATGCCAAATTTTGACATAACCCCACCCATCCACTCAGCTTCTTCTCAACGAGAAGTTGTTTCATTTTCTTTTGGGGAAGCAGCACATAATCTACCTAGTTCTCATTTGGAGAACATGGGTATTGAAAAAAAGGAACTCTACTGATAAACCAAGATCACAAGATCTTTAGAGAGAGAAACTAGAGAGAGAAAGTGTGCGCTCAATGCAACAGTGACATTCTATTCAAACTATGCGGTTTTTTTTTTACAAAAACAAGCCAAGGGGACTTAAATACCCCAAGGCATATACAAAACATAACAGAACAATAAATACAATGATTACTATAAAATCAGATCTAACAATCTCCCCCTTAGTAATCATTGGCGCCGAGGCCTTAAAAAAAATAATCTTCAAAAACAGAATTGACCATCAAGGCGACTTTGAAAGATCATTAACGTTCTTCTCGTTGACGAAGTCTGTTTAGCCCAACTAACACTTCCAATCGTCGCAGAGTTGAACGAAGATTCAGTCTATCTTGAATAGAGACCAAAGTTCTACGGATCAGACGAATTTCATCATTTTCAAACATATATAACTCTCTTATTGATTCCAAAAACTTTCTTCTAGACTCTTGTAGATGATGCTCCAACTGAAGTTTGATCACCTTTAGAGTTCCATCAGAGTAATGTCCAATCTCATCAAATCGAAGAAAGCATTTTTCACTTGAGCTGTTCTTATATACTACTCTATATGGATCTTCGATAATGGTGAATAATGTATAAGACTCTAGATTCTGCAAACTTCGGTTGGGTCTTTCAAGATTAACCACAGGCTGAAAACTTTCGACGGCCATCTGGAAGTCAAACACACGATAAAATCGGATCTGTCGTCGAATGAATCGTTTAATAACAAAAAGAGTTTGAGAAACATCCTGAGTCCGGTGATAAAGATTCCTGAAGTGATCATACAAGAATTCAATATCATCAATTGAAAGATCAACGAAATCAGCCTCTGAAAAGTTGTACCGCTTGCAGTATCTTCTTTCCACTTCAAGGTCTGGATACCACATGTTTAGAAACTTATTAAATGTGACATTGAGAACTCGAACAATTAGATGAGGAGAAGCAACGGTGTTAATCCTTTTGCGTTGGCACTTGATAAATGCTAAGTATTCATGCTGATATGCTTCTGATTCTTTCTCTACTCCAAGTATGGCATATATATTGATTGTCCTTCTTCTAGAAACAAAGATGTTGCTTTGAATATCTTCAAGAAAAGTTGTTCTGAGTCTAGAAGCCATATATCTCTGTTGTAGATTTCTCTGCCTTTGCTACCTAGTTAAAGCTTCTCCTTCTTCTAGAAGAGATGGAGAAATTACCGGTTCAGAAGAAGGAATATCTGCTTGAGCTTTAGACGACTGACCAACTTCAAAAGCACTTGACGGAATATTGGTTGTCAGAGCAGAACTAGTTACTGGAGTAGATGAATGTTGATCAACTTCTGGAATCTCACCTTGACTTGGAAGATCAGCATATAGCAATTCAGCCTCTTTTATATTTGACGCATCCATGAAAACAGTATCATCCTCTGTATCAGATAAGATGATGATATTGTTGCAATCTTCTTCTTTAACTCGAGCAACTTTCTCAAATCTAACTTCTTCATCATCATCTGAAGTTATCTCTATAAAGTTTACGAAGAAAGATCTCATGTCATTTGCTGCTTCCGACTCTTCAACTTCATAAGCTCTACCTAAGACATCTGGATCCACATAAACTACTATTTGCATATTATTAATATTTGCTTAAGACAAGTTAAATTCATTATGCAAAGCAGTTACATCAGCATCGTCAATCATGACATTTACTAAATCTTGGATACTGCAATCTTGAACTGTATCAGCAGTCTTTTCTCTATCTCCAGCCACTTCTTCTTGAACAACTACTCGTGCTTCAGAAGACCCTTCTGTTCTTTGTCTCTTTGCCATCTCCCCCTCATGACCTTGATGATCGGGATCATCTTGGTCATGTCGGCGTTTAAGAGACGGGCCATCCTCAGTCCTGCATGATTGCTCTAGATGATCAATCTTGTTCGAAAGATCGGAGAAAGCTTGTGACATAAAAGAGCGAAGATCAGATAAACTGGATCTAACTTCTGATCTGAATTTCTGAAAGTCATGAGATAAAGTATTAATGCGATCAGAATCAGAAGAGGAAGAAACTAGAGGCGGCGTTGGTTGGAAGTTCCTCAGCAGAGAGATCAAATCTTGATCTTGATGTTGTGGCGGAGACATAGATAGAAGACGTGCATAAAGAAGATCAGATAGCTCAGAAATCGGAGCATCATGAAGAGAAGCCCTGGAAGAAGTATCAGTCGGAGCATACATGGAAATACCCGCAGACTGCGTGAAAATTCACGGAAAAGGAAGAGATACAATCGGAGATGTAGATAAAGATACCGCAGAAGAAGGTTCCCGAAGAATCACCCCTGAAGGACGGTGGAAAGGAATCTCAGGAGGAAGAACCGAAGTATCTATCTCTGGCATTTTTCCTTTGAAAAACGACTTCAGCTTGTTAATATCTTCTTCTTTTTGTGCATCCACCCTTTCTGAGAACTGACGAATTACCTCATTCAGAGTTGTAAATTTCTCCGAAGAAACACGTGCAGGAACCATAGAAATCTCAACAGCAGAAACAGTGGTAGCAGTAACCTCAACAGAAAAAGAAGTAGGAGCTTGACTTTGTGTTTGAGTGGAAGTTTGAGCAAATGAGATATCTAGTTCATCAACATTTAGACGAGCAGCAGAGAGATCAATGGGTACCGATTCATCTTCTGAAACATCTTCTGGTGTTCTTATTCTCCGATCATACACTTTCATGCTAGGTTGATCGGCATCATCATCACCATCATCTGAATCACTTGTTGAAGTTTCACCATCATCAGAAGGATCAGCATTTGTCTCATTATCATCAGCAACTCCAGTTTCATTAGGATTAGCATCTTCTCCAAAATCATCATTAACAGTAGTGACTTCAGCTTCAATAGCAGCAATGACAGATTCCACTTGATAAGTAGCAACATCTTGTGGTGCTGCAGAAAGATCAACATCTGTCTCTAGAGTAGTTGCAATGACAATATCTATTTCCTGAGAAGTTGCTTCAACTTACTCTTCATGAGTAGTACCAGCTGGAGTGCCATGAGAAGGTTCTTCCTGTTCAGCCTCTACAAATTCATTTTCTAAAAAATAATTGATGACACTGTCATCGGTCATGTCAGCATAATTGGAAATAAGACCATAAGGAATGGTCATAGAAAAAGTGAATGACTTCTTCTGTTTCTGAAGATAAAGCATCTCGCAATCCTGAACTTGCGGCCAAGATAATCTTCGTGGAATGGCCGGATTGCTTCGAAACATGCTTCTAATAATCAGCTTGAGAAACCTGATAAAAGGAATGAACTTTCGTCGCTTGTTGGTTAACTTGTCTTGCACTATTTCAGAAAGCTCGGTCCAGAAAATAATCGTGTAGTCGACATGCAGGTCATCGACTACTGCATGGAACAGTCGAAGATAGTGAAGACTAGAACTATCTGTGCCGGTATGTTTAGAAGTTAAGCACCTGTTGATGACAGAAAATAAAGAATACCAGACAGGAGGAAGATTAGACTTGTCAAAGTCTACAACCTTGTTCAGTGGACCAACATAGCCTAGTCGTTTGATGCCCTCAAACACTTCCACTTCGGATGGAAACTGATCATATGTTGTCCTTCCAGGTCTAGAAGTAGGCTCAGGAAGCTCAAGAATCAACCGTAAACGCTTGTAAGAAAGATATGAATCGAATTGATCAATTTGGAGATCAAATCGATGAGGACGTGCTAGTTCGTTCTTAGTGATGGTGTGCCAAACTTATTGAACGTAGACTTCCGGAACATCGGCAACTGAACAGAGAGCTTGAGAAAGCGGATGTCCACGAAGAATAGTGCATATGACAGGATGAATCTTGATGCGATCAAAGTCAACAAAGTAGTTGTTACGCTTATAAGGCATGTACATGTTGTTAGGAAACACATCATTTGGAGATCGCCTAGATATAGAAAGATCAGCGCCAATAGACGGAACAGACGGCATAGGTGTATCATGAGATGCTTGATCAGCCGGATCCTGAAGAACGACATTCTCGTCTTGAATCATTGGATCAGAATTTGTTCCAGACGACATGATAACCTGAAACAAAACACAGTAAAACATTTAACAAAAAAACACGAAAAATATTCCAAGTATGGTTTGCGGGTCCTTAAGGAAACACGAAGGAAGAAATGCGTGTTAAGAAGGAAACGCATATGAGGTATGCGTGTCCTGAAGGGAACGCATAGGAGAGAATGCGTGTCCTCAAGGGAACGCATAGAAGAGAATGCGTGTCCTCAAGGGAACGCATAGGAGAGAATGCGTGTCCTTAATGGAACGCAAAACATACTTTGAAACAACGAAATACACAACAAAGTTTTCGTGTCACTAAGGATACGCACGATAAACTTTGCGTGTTCTTAGTGATACGTAAACTACACAAAGAAAAAATACAAGAAGAATGCGGGTCTCGGGTGAAACGCATAGTTCACTATGCGGGTCACAAGTGAAACGCATAGTTCACTATGCGGGTCACAAGTGAAACGCATAGATCACAATGCGGGTCTCAAAAACTTGAAGAAAATACCCTAGAACTCTGTTGTTCGAACCCGAAATCCACAAAAACTTTAAATCTAAGCACAAAACAACGAATTAAACTAAAACAAAACATATATGATTGTCGATTATACTATCTAAACAAACCCCAATATGCAAATCGATCAACAACAACACGAATCTGGGTTTTTCAAAATCGATGAATCAGTGAAAAAACCGCAAATCAGTAAAAAATACACAGTAAGAAACTAAAAATGAAATCAAAACAAAATAATAGAACACTAATCAAGCTACAAACATAGAACGAAAACAAAAACATACCTGAAATTCCAAAGCAACAATCTGAAATGAATCAGATGAGAATTCAAGAAGAAGAACACGCAGAGATGATGGAGGGAAGATGAATAGTCAATCAAGTTCAAATGGAATAAAGAAAAGAAAATACACACTCTTACTTCTATATACTAAAAAAAAATGAGAAAATTACCTGATAAGCCCCCATTACTCCCCCTACACAAATGCACAAAATTTATCAAATTAATTTAGCATTTGCATAGTAGTTTCAGAAATACTTACCTGATGAATTTCTGATCAGCACAAGAATAAATTTATCAGCAACATTCACTCCCCCTCAAAAACAGAATATTCTCAGATAAAGAACCCAGATATACACTCCCCCTCGAAAAATGCACAAACCATATAACAAAAACACAGACAGCAAACATAAAGACATCAATATTAAAGATGATCATATTGAATATAAATTTTGTAACAATTGAATTTATAAACTTTTAAACACTAAACAAATTAAAGTCTACTCAGTAGAATATCCCAGATTTATCAATCAGTTGAAATCAAACGGGAGTTGTTGAATACAGAAACATGTTTCATTGTATATCAAGTTAAGACATGTTCAGAGTCAAACACTTGCATGTATCTATTCAGTGTGCTCGCATGCGATCTCTGATTAGCTTCAAGAAAAATGTAATTCTAAACATAAAATCAAGACAATCGTAATCATAAAAATTGGGAATCTCAATTTTAGCTTTCTTTAAAAACTGAGGATTTTTAAATCCAAGACCCCAATTTTCTTTTAACGACTCATAGCTCCTTGGTTTATGCATATGAATTGTTTGTTCAGTTTGATTTTGTTTATATAACTTTTCTTCTAATTCAAATATTTTATCCGAAAACTCTTGATTTAAAATTGACAAATCAGTCAAAGAATCATGAGAAGTCTGTTTTTCAATTTCTAAATCTTCTATTTTTTCTAGAAATTTCTGTTTTGTAAATTTTAAAATAGCTTTTTCATCTCTCAGAGAAATCTTCAACTTTTCAATTTGAACAGACTTTTCTTGATTTTTGCATTTTTCGGATAGAAGCTTTGAACGAAAGTCATGTAAAGCATTTGTGATGACATTCATTTGTGAAGAAATGAAATTAAAATCAAACTCAGATGGTACCTCAGATTCATCGGTTGAAGTCTCCTCATCCTCATCATCACTGTTGTCATCTCCAATAAAACACATGGCAACAGTCTCTTCATTATCAGCTTCATTGTCTGAGTGGTCCAACCAATATTCCTCCTCAGCCAACAGAATTGTTCCACTTGCTTTCTTCTCAGCCAAAGCTAATTTCTTCTTATAGAAATCAACATCTTTCACAATCTTCGTTTTGCACTCCTTTGAAATATGCCCGGGTTTGCCACAATTGTAGCAAGTCACAGCCTTCTTATCTTCTTTCTTTGGTTCAGCTGCTGTAGCCGGCTCATATTTGGGAAAGAAAGGCTTTGATGTAGAATCGGGTTCTACCTTCTTTGATCCAGATGAGAAACGAAGATTGTTTGAACCTGACCGTTTCTGATATTTCTTTTGATAGTGCTGACTTAGAAGAATCATGGCCTTTTCCAATGCTTCGCCATCGTCATCTGTTGACCCATCGTAAGCAGACTCAGTCAAGGCTTGCTCAGCCATTTGGCTAGCTAAAAGAGCGATTGGATCCACAGTCTTTGGCTTCTGCTTATCCATCTTAGCTTTCTTCTTCAGAACCATGGCTTCATCAGACATCAGAATTTCAAACATTTCCTGAATAGGCATTTTGGAAATTCTGGGATCATTCCTCATCCGATGACAGGATTTTTCCCATTCAGGTTTGAGTGCATTGAGGAACTTCAGATTTGTCTCCAGCTCATTCTTTGTTACCTTGATCTTATACAGATCATTAATAATAGTCCAAAATCTGTCGAAGACACTTTTCAGACTTTCCCCATCCTTAGCCTTAAACTCTTCAAAGTTGTTCATGTATCTTGTCTGACGAAGCTGGGTAGACATTGCAGTACCAAGCATGATTTTCTCCAGTTGTGTCCACATCAGCATAGGATTGTGTTTGAAACAATCGATTCTGTTATATATGGAATTTGGTAGAGCAAGAATCAAATTCGACTTGGTCTGATTGTCAACTTGGTATCTTAGAAGTTCATCAACCTCATATTCTATCAGGGCTTTTTCTACATTAGTAGCTGAAGTGTTTCCAACAGCTGGTATCACTTTCCTTGGCTTGACCATGGGACCTTCAGTCAAAGCTTTCATCATATTTTCCCCATTTGATTGCCTTTCGATGAAATTAATAAACCGGTCCTGCCATTGTTCAAATTCGTTCTCATTTATCAGAGCAGGTGGACGAGTATCAGACCCCAATGACATCATGAGGTCGTTCTTGTAAAGTTGAGCTTGTAGAGACATTTTGATGAAATCTGGAATTCAGAAAAAATAACCAAGTGTTGATGATCCGCACACCCAAGGAATGCGTGTTCAGAGAAACTATTCGGGTCCTTGATGAATGCGTGTTCAGAGAAACTATTCGGGTCCTTGATGATACGCATACAAGGACTATCCGAGGAATAGGTGGACTATGCGTGTTCAGAGAGAGACGCACTCGATGCTTTGCGGGTCAGAAGGACACGCACTTGCTGCTATGCGTGTTCAAAAGGGACACGCAAAGTATGCTATGCGTGTACAAAGGGACACGCACTTGAAGATGTGCATATTCAACAGGGCACGCACTTGATGTGCTATGCGTGTGTTGACATATACGCAAGAGAGATAACCTGAGAAAAAACTAACACTTAAAAGTTAATTACACAAAGAGTATATGATAGAAACGCATTCTAATAAGATGAACACATATGATTTCATGAAGAACACGCAAACTATAATAACAACCCGCATACTATATGAATAACACGAACAATAACATGAATGACCCGCATACTACTTGACTCATACGCATACTTCAAATCTTATTAATAACATGCAACCAGCACATCATATGAATGACACGCACAGTGATATGAATGACCCGCATAGTAACACTCGACTATAAATCTGCAAAATCGATCATAACAATGACTTAAATCCATACAAATTGCACAGAATTGACCGAAAACAAGTTTTTAATACAAATCAATTGACAATATCGATCAAAACACTCCAAATCTCAAAAATCAAAACGAACAGAACATAGAACTCGACTTTTTCAGAATAAACTCAAACTCAAAATCGAAGCATCAAATCATGTTTTTATGCAAAACAACAAGAATCAAACTCGATCGACTAACTAAAACGCATCTAATAACATCAAATTTAAAGCAATTCGATCACAAAACAGCTGAAATTGGTGAAAATCCAGAAAATGAGATTTTTCTTGAAAAAACAATAAAAATCGATCAAATTTTCGAATTATCCACACAAATCAGTAACAAAAATACACTAATCTCAATCCTTTCAAGATCTTGAAGGCTCTGATACCAATTGATAAACCAAGATCACAAGATTTGTAGAGACAGAAACTAGAGAGAGAATGTGTGCGCTCAATGCAACAGTGACATTCTATTCAAACTATGCGTTTTTTTTTTTACAAAAACAAGCCAAGGGGACTTAAATACCCCAAGGCATATACAAAACATAACAGAACAATAAATACAATGATTACTATAAAATCAGATCTAACATCTACCCCACTTTCAAACATCATTTGTACACATTGAGTAAGTGGAAGATTTTGTTGAGTCACAACAATTGTCACTAACAAAGCCTCAAATTTCTTTGTTCACATATTCAAGCACACATGGAATAAGTTTCCCTATCTTAACTTCCATAAAGACACCCTTGGGTACTCTAGGATTTTATGAAAGACCTGGAGGGGTGAACATTACTCAAGCCCCTTTAAAGGTACATATGTTGTACCAAGTAGCTTTGTGCCACTTATAGGCCAATCCTTCTTTAAGGGATTGCAAACTGAATCCTTTGTTGATCCAGGGTTACTACCTACTTATGTGTATAAATAGGAATTTGTTCCTTCAAGGACCAATGTTTCCCTGAATTTCAAAAGATTTGAAAGTAAGTTAATGAATTAATAGATGGTTCCAAATTTCAATGCCTCGAGGATTAGTTCGAGACTTTTAAAGAAAAGTTGGAGGATAGGTTGGAGAAAGTGGATGATTGCCACTTACAGGCCAATCCTTCTTTGAGGGATTGCAAATTGGATCATTTGTTGATTCTGGTTTACTACCTACTTATGTGTCTAAATAGGAATTTCTTCCTTCAAGGACCAGTGTTTCCCTGAACTTGAAAAGATTTGAAGGTAAGTTAATGAATTAACGGATGGTTCCAAATTTCAATGCCTCGAGCATTAGGTGGAGACTTTTAAAGAAACGTTT
The DNA here is from genome assembly GCA_954870635.1 of Arctium minus. NCBI lineage: Eukaryota > Viridiplantae > Streptophyta > Magnoliopsida > Asterales > Asteraceae > Arctium > Arctium minus. The sequence goes on along the minus strand of OX941080.1, from coordinate 74,994,227 downwards.
GAGGATAGGTTAGAGAAAGTGGATAATTGCCACTTACAAGCCAATCCTTCTTTGAGGGATTGCAAACTGGCTCATTTGTTGATTCAGGGTTACTACCTACTTATGTGTCTAAATAGGAATTTGTTTCTTCAAGGACCAATGTTTCCCTGAATTTGAAAAGATTTGAATGTAAGTTGATGAATTAACGGATCGTTCCAAATTTCAATGCCTCGAGCATTAGGTGTAGACTTTTAAAGAAAAGTTGGAGGATATGTTGGAGAAAGTGGATGATTCCTTAATGCAGTTGCAAGAGGATGTTTTTCAAAAGCTGCAATACATATTCAAGAATTTCTCTCATCAAACCTTGTGTCTATTATTGATTTTCTCAATATTCAATCTTTCATGTTGAAAAACTTTGAAATTTTTTCCAAATCTATGTAGAATGCAACCAATGCAGCTCAATGTCACTCGCAACCTCAACATGCTTAAAATATACTTGTTGATCCATCTACCAATCCTACTCCTGCTACACCAATGTCTTCATCTCTTCCTACTTATGAAAGATATGTCTATATAGCTGAATTTGATAATCTCAACTCAAATCTTGAAGCCATGGAGGATCAGATTTCAGAAGTTGACAAGTCTATCAGGGTTTTAGCAAAACAGTGCAAGGTTCAAGATGATAGAAAGAGAAAGTTTGATGATGATGATGATAATCATGATCATCAAAAGGTGGAGAAAAGGAAAAGGAGATAAGATGTTGAACCTTCATGTATAGCATCTGACATTGGTGAATCTGCACAAGGAAATTAGAATGATCAGAGAAGTGATGTTGATGTTCATAATAGTGGTGGAAGTGAGAAGAGGGGATCTAAAAATGCTTGCAGAGAGTTAATTTTGTTCAATGCTAAAGCTATCTCTCAAAGATCTAGAAGGATTTTTGGTCATCTAGTTTATGGGGACTTGTCTGTGTTCATAAAATTTTTAAGAAACAGAGTTGAAGATGTACCATATTCAAACAATTTTATTTCTGACATTGAGTTCAATTTTGAACACTTAGAAAATTATTGGGATGTGGTTCAGAAACTCATGCCTGAATATACATTCAAAGTGCCAATTGTTATTCCAAAAATATACATTCAGTTAATCGAAGAGCCCATGGTTAATTGTATTATCAAGAATAAAGAGACAGTGTTTGATTAGAATTTGGGGTCACCATACATTTCTTGTACAGATGTCTATACTGAAGAGAAATACAAGTATTTGTATCTTATTGAAGGAGAAAAGCCTAGTCTATTTGAGCATTTGATAGATGGGAGTTTTCCAGGTGAAGTACAAATGATGTTTAGTGAACCCTATCAAAGATTGAGGAAAGATGATAAAATGCTAAGAATTCAGAAAAGGATAGTGGAAGTAATTGAATTTTAGAAGGTAGAGTTTGCAATGATTTGTTATGTAACTTTCAAAGTGAAGAGAGATGATGATAGTATTGTAGAACTATTTGACATTGATTTTGACAGATTAAGTTTTGAAGACCAGATCTTTTTGGTGAGATTCATTGAAAAAGCAGAGGAGGCACGGTTAGATTCTGAATTCAAGAGGTTATTAGGGATAAATATCAGGAATTTGGCTAAGTATGATCTGCAAATGGCCATTGAGTTCAGACTATCAAAACAAACTTGAAGGAACCTATGATTGTTCTTACATATGCCCTTGACTATTCTGGAAAGTATTTGAATTTTGAGAATGACATGGGATACATTTACATTTTGGATAATCTGAATTATAGCCAGTTAAGGCTAACTAGAATTCCAAAATTTAGTGATGCAACCTTGACGACCTTTCTAGAGGTTTTGGAGTCAAGGATCCCAAGAAGAGACGATATGAGAATAGTTAGAAGACTCTTTAATGATATTCTATAAGAAAGACTTGAATTAAGGCATCTGGTGAGAGAGTGCAAAGGTTGGTATATTGAAGAACCTAATTCCAAGTTGGTATGGGAATCATATTTTGTGTTCCCTTCATATTTCCTTGTTAGATCTGAAGAAGAAAGAAAACATGATGAAAAGGCAGAGCAAACAGTGGAGGAGGTTCCAATGCAATCTACTCCTATGGAAGTTGATGTTTAGAATGAGGAAGTTTATTCAAATCACAAAAGCATTCAATCTGATCAAATCCAGATTAATCCTAATGAATGGTTCTTGGAATTCAAATTTACTTATATGTACAGAGTTGTGAAGTCTGTTGAATACATGATAAGACTATATCAGAAAATCTTGCTTATCAGAGTTTGATGCAGAAAGTTGGAAAGACAAGAGTAGTAGTCTACTCTGAATACAAGATTACCTCAATCAAAGAGTTGTTTATGAGGAAACTTGGCCATCTTGAATACTTGGGTTTTGAAGTTATCAGAGAAGATGGAAAGATATATTATTTGACAGAAGTTGACTTCAGAACTTGTGCATTCATGACTTTCTTGAGTTGCATGGTGTTAGGCAACAAGGAAGATGGAAATAGGAAAGAAATGTAGGCAGTGTCAACTGTCAAAGAAAGGAATTTTAGAGCATTAAGGTATGCAACTTACTTAGACTTTCAAGTTGAATTGGAAGTTGGAAAGAAGTATGCATGTCCATCTTCACCTAACACAAGTCACCCTGACTTTGATAAAATAGAAAGAGGAACTGTATTTTAATGGCTAGAGTTGGGAATAATGTTTAAAAATCCTTTGAATGACATGAAGTTCTCCTACAAAGCAAAAGAATTTATTAAGTACTCATCTGGAACTATCAGGCAGCTAAAAAGTCAAATGGACGGAAGGATTAAGAAAGGGAGAGACGTTGAGAAGTGTTCCATGAATTGAAGCTTAGATATGATCAACTTGTTTTGAGGAACATTGTATTATTCAAATTTATTCCAATTTTGAAAAGGGATAATCTTGATATGTACAGAACAATTTGACCAAAGGGGGAGATTGTTAGATTTATAAGTTGGTCAGGTTTTTCTAAGTGTTCATCTCTGATCACCTTGATCAGAACTCTGACACTGAAGAATCAAAGTTTATATTGATGAAATCAGCTAAGTCCTAATTTTGAAGTATATGATTAGAAATCTGAAGACAAAGACTCATAGATCTGACATGAAGAATTCACTAAGTATTAAGTCTGAAGAAGAGGTCTCAGAAATCTGAAGAAAGCTTTGTTGGTCCCGAAGGTGCTTAACAAGATTGTAGGGGGGTGGAATACAAACACAAAATTTTAAAGTTTAATAATTTGTTTATTGATAAATCAAAATACAATTTACAGTTTGTTGCGGAATAAGATTAAGTAAAACCTAATCTAAATAAACTTCAGAATCACTAACATGGTTGCACTAGAAACAAATAATAGGAGATTGGGAGAATATAGAAAACAAAAGTTTCTATATATTTAGAAAGATGAAGGCTTCTCAGATGGAGTGTTGATATTTCTATTAATACCCTGTGCATTAAATGCATGGAAGAGTACTTTACACGTGCCCTTCATTGATTGGCTGCATGGGTCTAACTTTAGGAGACATGCTTTCGGTCGTATGATGAAAAGTGTAGTTGACAGATTTGTTGTACGAATTGCAGCAGAGGTATGTCCATTCTGACATATCGTACTAGGTGTGCAAGGGTAAGACAAATGAGACTTGAGGCATAAGCTAAGAGACCATCGATCGTTGAATATCTCTTCCTTCAGAGATACACCGACGGTCAACTATCATTGAAGCTTTTCCTCATGTTTCTTCACGTGTGTAGATTCGTCTTTGCTTCACTGATATCCGCATCAGCTCATAAGTAGACTTGTCTTTGTTCAGCAGCTTCATCTTCGATTCAGTGGTTAACATCTTTTGTCGCGAAACTTGCCTTCAGGGATTACGTCTAACTATTTACATTAGAAAGCATCAGTGATACTAAACATACTCAGTATTTAGTCGCCGATAGTGAAACACTTATACATATGAATGTTTACAAAAGAGATCATCAGTGATAACTGAACAAACTCAGTATGATCGCTGATGATGAAACACTAGTACATAATATTAAACGTAATTTTCACTAAGTATAGAAAAGGGTCGTTATCAAATCACTGAGAGAGTATGGATCAACAATCTCCCCCTATTTGATAATGACAAAGTAACTAAGAAGAAACTTACTTTTGGTTCAAAATGAGGAATAATCAGGACTCATAACATACACGTCCCAATTACTATTTTGAGGGAACTTTTATAGTACTGATAGAGTTAAGTACTTCACTGAATTTTCATTATTTCAAGGAAAGAATTACAAGAGAGATGAAAATATAAAGTACAAGTGAAGAACTAACTACTGTAAGTCTAACTAATAGATTACAAGAAGTAAGAAACTAATATATCAGCTATCTAGATGAGATTGCAGAACCTTGATCATGTAATCAGGTACTTCTTCTCCTTTTTGCCTTCGATCAGCTGATTCTTGTTTGATGATTGTTTTGATCGGATCAGCAAGAGGAGAATAGGTACACCATAAGCACAAAAGATCTTTGAGATGATTGACAGGACATATAGGAATCTTAGAGACTCTTTGGAATCTGACCTGCCTTTCATCATCTTTGAAGAATATTCCAGAAGGATTTTTCAGCACTTGGCCTAGGAGGAATGGTCCACCAAGAGGCAGGGATAGATCCAGAACTGAGAGATCAGGAGGAGGTCCGAGCAGTGCTTCCTTTGAAAATATGATGAAGGTGTCATTTCAGATTGCAACGACATTTTCAGAGGAGGAGGAGGTACACTTTCTTTTGATTTGCCTTGGCTTAGGAGGAAGAGCAGAGGGCACCTTTAATACAGCAGTGACTCTGTTGATGAGAGCATCATTGATCCCTTCAACATAACCTCTGTAAGTTGACTTTGATTTCTTCAGGGCTTCCTTAAACTCTAACCATTCCATGTAGCCAAAACTTTCAAGTCTTGAGATGAACATAGCCTTTGAGCTTCCATCCTCTCTGGTTATCTCCGTCGTTACAGATGTTTGGTCCTTCTTCTTTCTTCCAAAGATGACAATGGCTATGATCTTCATCGGGTCAGAGCGATAGTTGATTTTTTGTTTACACCATTCAAGTGCTTTATCGCTAACATATTTTTCTTTTGAGCGCTCCTCTTCAATTTCTTTGAGTAGAGCAGCCTGAACCTCCACTGGATTTTTCTTTAGTTTCTTGTCTTTGACCTAAGAAGACTGAACTTTGAGAGCTAGAGATGCATCCTTTTGACATTCAACAATGGAAAGGCATACCTAAGAAGGATTCTCCCCCTCAGATGATGAAACAATTTTCAGATTTCCCTCGACAGCAATTCCCTTCTGCTTGCCTTGGGAAGGAGCACCTGAAGTTGTTTCCTTTATCCCCCCTTCTTCTAGAATGACAACTCCTTTTGAAGTTGTTGCTGGTGAGACGTTTGCTGAGAACTAGAGAGATTGGTCCTCTTCATCATCATCCTCATCATCATTAGTAGGCAGGTCTTTCTCTTGATCATGAAGATCAAGGTCTTCTTCATCTTCCTCATCCACCTCCTCTTCATATTCGAGAACTTGAGCTAGTGAAGAAGAGGGAGGGGCTTAATCAGCGACCTTATCCCCCTCAACATGAGAGGGAGGTTCTTCCGTTTGAACCTCAGCTGCAGCTACTTCAATATTTTCTTCTTCAAGATTTCTCTCCCCCTCTTTGTCATTATCCACAAGGGGGAGTTCAGGTGCAACTTTAGCAGTGGCCAGAGAATGGAGTTCAGGCTCCAAGCGCTCCAAACGGCCTTCAATGACAGGGATATCTGAAGTAGTCTGATGAATAAATTCAACTGCTACATTCAGTGATGTGCAGTCGTTCTCTATGAAGGAGGGTGTTGGCATTGAAGCTGGTTCATTCAGCTTTGTCAGGACTTGCTGAAGTATAACAGTGCATGTGTCGATTTTTGAGGAGAGACCCCGTACTTCAGTACTAAGGGATCCAAAACGTCCCTGAAAGAGTTGAGTTTGTTGGTGGTTGACAACCAATCCTCCTTGATTTTGACGATCTCTTCTTAAAGAGTCGTGATTTAAAAGGCTTCAGCTTTTGAGATGGAGGTAGCTGTCAGTCTCTTCATCTCCTCACCAGCTTGATTGACAGTGTTGGTGGTTTCATTTAGGAAAGTGGAGAGAGTGTCCACGTTGTCTGCAAGTTTGTTGACATGAGCGTCAACTATTCCCAAATTAGTACTTGAAAGAAAAGTTAGTGGTTGAGCCAAACGTTCCTCAGGCTTATATGGAGAGATAGGAGAGGTGTATTTGGGTGGAGAAGTACCTGATATGTCAAACATGTTGAAGAATTACATATCTCCTTCAAACTTTTGATTATCAGGTCCTACGGATGCAGCATGAGGAGGTGGCTGCATAATGATGGGAGGGTTACTGACCAAAGAAATAGTGGAAGAAGGAATAATGGGGATAGAAGAATTTGAGAGAGCAGTGGAAATTACCTCAGTTGGTTGGTGTTGAGGAACTGAGGGAATTTGGGTTGTTACTGGTGAAGTGTCAGCAGTTGTCATCACTGACACGGTTAAAGTTGAAGCAGCGGTTATGGAGGAGATACCCAAGAAAGCATCCAAAGTAGTTTGTTGAGAAACTATTTAGGTATAGATCCCGAAGGGGTTGACTCCTTTACTGAGAAGGTACCATCATTGGAAGTAGGGTACTTCTCAGGGTATAGTAAGTGTAGGTAGGTGCAGATGAAACGCACGTATGGGATCTTGGGATCCCTCTTCATCTTCTCAATGTTTGACTTCAGATCGTCAAAGATGGCGCCAGCATAGTCGTAGTGTTTTTCGGCTATCACTAACCCATCTGAAGCTGCATCTTGTTTGCCTGATCTAGGGATCCTATCTTTCCACTCATACTCTGAATGATATGAGTGAAGATATAGTTCAACTGTGAAAGCATGTTCCCCTTTTGAATCTTAGTTAGTCTTTTGTTTGGGAATTGAGAGTGAGGCTTGTTTTCCCAATAGTATTCCATGTTATCGAGAAACTTGATGAGCTCAGCGTCAGTTGGGAGAGAGTCGAAGCCAGCATTGGTCTTTGCAGGAAATCTCAGAGCCTTCCTGAGACCAAAAGCAGATAGTAGTCCGAGACCCAGGTCAGTAGTGAAGGAGATGGCAGGGACTACTTCACCCTTTTTGTTTGTCACAGTGGTCTCATCAGCTGTGAACCAGAATTGTTGGAGAAGAGTCTTTGAAGGTTTTGGGTCTATAGAGAGAGCATAAGCAATGCAAGATTGCTTCAGAAATGCGGTTGCGTCGACCAGATGTGGGTACTTCTCAGCATCAAATTCCAACCTAGCAAGGTGGTTGTTCTTTGGGATTTCTGATTCAGTGATGCAGAAGTTCACGTTCTTGGAAGCAACTAGAGTAGCTTGGGCCATTTCTAAATTTAGAAACAATAGAGTGGAATGAAAGGTTTAGAGTCTAAAAAAAATTAAAATTTTACTAGTTTCTGTATTTAGAAAGAAACATAGAAAAAACAAAGTTGTTTTGAGAGTAAAACAGTGTTCCTTGTGAAGAAGAAAGAACATGTTGAAAAACCAAATGTTTAGAGTTTAGATAAAATCAAAAGAAGTGATTTTAGATATAAGAAACATAAAGTCCAAAATAATAGAATATTGAGGATTTTATGAATAAATTTAAGATCGGAAGAACAAAAACCTGATAATCTTGAAGATTATGATGTTCATGTCCACTTGAATGCTTTGAAAGATTTTTACTTACTTAGAAAGTTTTAAGAGAGCATAAAAAGATAAGAATGGAAAAAACATTCCTTTTATATGAGGAGAGAGAAAAAGAATGAGGCAGGAAAACAAATGCTCATCATGACATGGACACATCTTACGTAGTTGATTGGATAGAATGGGCAATGGACAAACGTGTCAGAGAAAAAGGCATGTCATGGATTTTCGGTTCAAATGACATCATAGGAGAGAGAAAAAAACGTTTCATTTGCCTTTTTAGAAAGTGTCTCTAAGGAAAAGTCAGAGATAGGTTTTCTTTGCAAAGAATCTCTGATAGAAATTCACAAATAATTTTTCTTTTCAAAGGATCACTGATGAGAAATATCAGTGATAATAGTTGTTTATCAAAAAGCTTTTAATCATTTAAAGAAAAAATCAATGATTGAAGATTTGATTTTGAAAAAAATGTCTTACTGAATGAAATATTCAGTGATAGAGAATGAGAGAACATACCTGAGAGTCAAAGATATTTTTGATAGAGAGTAGATGATGAAGGGGAACTCTGTATTACTGACATACTACATGAAGGATGAAGAGTTAATCTTCAAGATTCAGCATTCCAAGCTTACTGATGAGAAAAGTTGAATCTTATCTCATGAAGAGGTTTGGTGAAATGATCAGCAAGCTGATAGCCATTAGGGATAAAGTGGAGTTCAATATCACCATTCATCATATGATCCCTGATAAAATGATATTTGATCTCTATGTGTTTTGTCTTTGAATGTAGTACTGGATTGTTAGCTATAGTGATAGCACTAGTGATGTCGCAATAGATTGGAATCTTTGATAGTTGAAGGTCAGAGTCTAATAGTTGATTTCTCATACATAAGATTTGAGCACAACAACTTCCAGCTGCTACATATTCAGCTTCAGTTGTGGAAGTGGAAGTGGACACTGAAATTTTCTTTTTACTTCTCTAACATACCAACTTTCCTCCTAGAAGTTGACATCCACCAGTGGTGCTCTTTCTATCGAGTTTACAACCTACAAAATCACTATCTGAATATCCAATTAGATCGAACCCTGAGTCTTTGGGATACCAAAGACCGAGTTTAGGAGTTCCTTTCAGATATCTGAAGATTCGCTTTACAGCGATCAGATGTGATTCCTTTGGTTCAGATTGATACTGTGCACACAGACATGTAGAGTACATGATGTTAGGCCAGCTTGTTGTTAGATACAGCAGGAGCCTATCATTCCTCTATAAACAGTGACATTAATTGGTTTTCAGCTGGATCCTTGTTTAATGTCAGAGGAGGTGCCATAGGAGTTTTCATCGCTGAGTCTGAGTTAGATCAAACTTTTTCAGCATTTCTTTAACATACTTACCTTGGTTAATAAAAGTACCTTTTTCAGTTTGCTTAATCTAAAGACCAAGAAAATAAGTTATTTCGCCCATCATACTCATTTTGTATTATTTCTTCATTCTTTCAGCGAAATGAGTACACAGAGATCGGTTAGTAGAACCAAATATTATGTCATCAACATATATTTGCACAAGTATAATGTGACCTTTTATCTTTCCGAAAAACAGGGTATTAATAATTTTACCATGTTCAAAATTTTCAGAGATAAGAAAAGATGGGAGAGTGTCATACCAAGCATGAGGGGCTTGTTTTAGACCAAAGAGAGCCTTATCCAACTTATATACATAATTTGGATGCTTAAGGTCAGAGAACCCTGGGGGTTGTTCAACATAGACTTCTTCATTCAGCTTTTGTCACACCCCGCTAAAGCGGAAACACGAGATATGACAGCACACGGTTTCATAGCATTAAGTAATAGATAACACCAACCACAACATTCAATAAAATAGTACAAATATTGTTGTACAAATCATAACCGAAAAGTTCTCAAAATAAAAGGCAGTTACAAAAGTTGACCAAATATTTTAATGTTCTTGCAGTTGATGATGTCACACAGATGCACCCTATATGCCACCACTTACTTATCAGTACCTGAAAAGCATGGTAAAAGAAAAAGGGTCAACTACATTGAGTTGGTGATTTCACAAGTTTTCGTATGCACAAAAGTAATTTGAATGCAGAAATTTTTATTGTGAAACGTTCGTTCACAAGACGCTTAAGAAACTGATTGTTCAATTATTTGCACGAGGTTAACTGTATACAGTAATGCCTTAACATTGAGCCACTACCAAACCTTTCGACCAACCAATGCCCCTTAATTTACACGTCATTACCTCAGCGGTGAAATAAGTCCACATGTGTAAGACAATTATTGTTACGTCATTACCTCAGTGGTGGAATAAATCCACATGTGTAAGACAATTATTGTTACGTCATTACCTCAGCGGTGGAATAAATCCACATGGGTAAGACAATTATTGTTACGTCATTACCTCAGCGGTGGAATAAATCCACATGTGTAAGACAATTATTGTTACGTCATTACCTCAGCGGTGGAATAAATCCACATGTGTAAGACAAATTGTTATGTCATTACCTCAGCGATGGAATAAATCCACATGTGTAAGACAGTTATTGTTATTGGTAAAGTGCACTTCTAGCTCGTCAGCCAAAAGTGGGGTTGTGAATCCAAATAGCACTACCCACAAATACCATCGGCTCCCGTTCGAGTTAATAGGTAGTGTCTAACCAGTGGGGACTTATTCATTTAACACTCAATTGCATCGTAAAGTATACATACCATAGTGCATAAACAATTTAATTCAAAATTCAACAATTTAAATGAACAATCATTCGGTAATAACAATTTGTAAATTCACATGCTTTTCACCCCAAAATGTATAAAAACGGTAAAAGAGGGGTTGTGAATACTCACCTAGATTGGTGATTTTTCCGAAAATGGCTGCTAGTAGTACAAGACCCGATGCTACGCCCTTCCTACGAAAATGAAATAAACCATCAGATTGTACCTACTCTTAAGGTTTGAGTGTTGCTTAAATTGCCACGTCTTATAAATCTGTCACACCCCGCTAAAGCGAAAACACGGGGTATAACAGTTTCCGATAAACAATCCACAAGCATAAAGTTCAACCACCATACATTTAATAAAAATACATTACAAAATTTAATAGTAGAATGTTTATCTTGAAATTACAATCCCGAGATAATTCAAGATATCATTGTCCAAAAGTTTGTACATCCCCCAAGCATATTCATGTTATACGCAGAACGACCCTTAAAGTTTACCTTCTTGATTACCTGAAAAGCATGTACAAAAATATGGTCAACTACGAGAGTTGGTGAGTTCACAGGTTTTAAAGATGCACAAAACATTTTATATGCAAAAATTGGATAGTTGGATCATGTTCGTGCTCAAAAGCTTAACTTGAATACTTGGAGCATATACGTGCTCAAATACTTGGAGCATATCCGTGCTCATTAGCTTAACTTGAAGATTTCATGAGTATTGCTTTACGTATGACTTGAGTCGGTATAACTTAAACTTGGTTGAGCCACTACTAAACTGTCCCGGACCCTTATTTTTGCCCCGTGTGCCTTGACTCAGAGGTGGTCTCAAGCGCCGCATGGTCAATCACTTCTCTAGTATAGTGCACTCCTAGCTCGTCAGCAGTAAGAAGTGGGGTTGGTCAAGCCCAAATAGCGCTATCCACTAATACTATAGGCCCAATTTTCTGGGTTAATAGTAGTGTTGTCTGGGGACTAACTCTTAAATACTCAACATACCAACTATTTAACGTCATACATCTTATTTTTTTAAAATGCTTAAGAACAAGCCTTGGCGACTTAACAGCGCAAAACATTTCAATTAACTCATGAATCATTATAATCGTACTTCAGCATGTTTTTCACCCCAAAATCATTTAAAACAAGTAAAATGGGGCTGTGAATACTCATCTTGAGAGTGAACTTGGAAACTTAACGATAGTGCTCAAAATAGGTGCCGCTTCCTTGGTTTCCTATAGTGAAGGTTGTCATAGTGGAAATACGTTAATACCCGTTCCTATGTCCAAATGACCCGTCCAAATAACTTATGAAATGCCATTAAGTAGGTGTCAATGTCCAAAACCATATTTATATCAATTATAGTCTTATTATGTCTTAACACAAGTCTAGATCTCATTATGATCACTTTTCTGAAAATTCAGCATTAGCTGTCCAAAATTTTAGTCAACAAAACCACTATAGAAACATATCTTCCCAAAGGAATGAATTCACCAAAAATTTTGTGGTAATACTATAGTGTGTAAAGAGTAAATCTGAACTTTTTCATAATTTTTGGATGAGTTTTGATACCTTAAATAATTTCCACAAAGCAGTGTGTCACTGATTTCTGGATTAGTGACATACCTCACTTGTAGCATGCTTTTGGGGTATCAATTCTTTGAATTAGCCAATGATCCTTATATGGGTGTAAACCTAACTCAAAATCCTATCATTTGGAAAAAGATTCACTTAATTTGGGATAAGAAATGAGGGAGTTATGGCCTCTACAAGATAGGTGTATGAATCTGTCTTCACTGGACAGATTGCATCATTTTCTTGTAAAATCCATTTAAGTGCTCAAATCATCTCCAAAATTAGTGTTTTAGGACTTTTTAGAAAGCTAACACCCTAAATTAAAGTCTAGAAGCAAAAATCCCAATTTTGGACATGTGGTTTAAGAGTTGTGCATGCTAGAAGTGAAGGTTAGTTTCTGGACAGATTTCAAAGTACCAAAACATCTCTATTAAGCCAAAAATGATGATCATTATAGCATGGTTTTTGGTATAAACCATGTCTTCACATCATTATACATTGTAATAAGACTTTATAGTATACTTTAAGATTCTTGGACTCATAGCATTAAAATATGCTCATCCATACTTATGCATGAATCATTCAACCATTCAAATGTTAAAAATTACTTCAAAATTTGTCCTTAATCATATGGAGATTATAATTTCCATCTTAAGAACACTTTTAGTTTAAACTTCCTTTTGTACCACTAATACCAAAATACCAAAGTAACAAGGGTGCAAATTATTCATACATGCATTGCTATTAAGAGGACAAATAAGTGATTTTCACCACTTTTTAAACTCTTAATCATGTGAGGTTTGTAATACCTCATCCTAAGAGTTCTAATAATCAAAAATTATTGAAATAACAAGAATTTTAATTCATAATCACCACAATTTCTTGGTTCAATCCATCAAAGTACCCAATTTCTACATGCATGAACACTTTAGTTAAACCATTGATGAAATTGTCTCTCGTCATGGAGTACCACTATCCATTATTTCAGACCGAGACAGCCGTTTCACCTCTCGGTTTTGGCAAGCGTTTCAGAGAGCTCTGGGTACCAGGTTGGATTTGAGCACTGCTTATCATCCACAAACGGATGGTCAATCTGAAAGAACCATCCAGACTTTGGAAGACATGTTACGCGCTTGTGCTATAGACTTCGGAGGTAGCTGGGATAAGCACTTACCATTGATTGAATTTTCTTATAACAACAGCTACCATACCAGTATTCAAGGCGCGCCATACGAAGCTCTTTATGGACGTAAGTGTCGATCTCCACTTAGTTGGGTGGAAATTGGTGACAGTCAATTGATTGGGCCTGATATTATACGGGAGACTACCGAAAAAATATCGACCATACAAGACAGGCTTAAAGCTGCAAGAGATCGACAGAAAAGCTATGCAGATAATCGCAGAAAACCCTTAGAATTCCAAAAGGGTGACAAGGTTCTTCTGAAAGTGTCTCCATGGAAAGGAGTTGTGAGATTTGGAAAAAGGGGTAAATTAAGCCCAAGATACATTGGTCCGTATGAAGTATTGGAAAGAATTGGACAAGTAGCTTATAAGCTTAAGTTGCCACAAGAGTTGAGTGCCATTCACGACACGTTCCATGTGTCAAATTTAAAGAAGTGTATAACTGACGAGTTGGCGATTGTACCCCCAGATGAAATCCAAGTGGACGAACGACTTTATTTCAGAGAAGAGCCAGTTGAAATTTTGGGTCGCGAAGTTAAGCGACTAAGGAGAAGTAAAATTCCTATTTTAAAGGTTCGTTGGAAGTCGCGTCACGGACCTGAATTTACGTGGGAAAGAGAGGATCTTATGAAGCGCAAGTATCCTCACTTGTTTGATCAAGAGGCGGTCCAGAAGTGACAAACTTTAAATTTCAGGACGAAATTTCTCGAAGTAGGGGAGACTGTGACAACCGTCAAGATTAGTGCTCAGGTTAATTTCTAAGTTAATGAAAATTAAGATTTAAGTATTTGTCACTCCTTAAATTGCATAAAATTTTAAGATAAAAGTTTCCTGAAAATTTAGGAGGTTGCGTAGAATGCCCGGAACAGTTCCGTGTCTGACCGTCACTGTCCAGAAATGCCAAAAAAAAAATATATATATATATATATATATATATATATATATATATATATATATATATAAATAAAGAATTAAGTCCAAAATTCATAAAATTTTTAAGTTTATATTATTTAATTGAAATACTTTCATTTTTATACATATAGAATGTGTTCAGCAAAAAAATGAGAATCGAGTATTTCGGTTCTCACATATCTGATTTAATTACCTATAATAACCATAATTCATTATTTTAATTTCAATATATGTGTCCAAAGGCTGAAAGAAGTCTACACTATTAAATTTTGTAATGTATTTTTATTAAATGTATGGTGGTTGAACTTTATGCTTGTGGATTGTTTATCGGAAACTGTTATACCCCATGTTTCCGCTTTAGCGGGGTGTGACAGCTTTCCATTCAGGAATGCTGATTTTATATCCATTTGATATACAATGAAGTCTTTGTAAACTGCATAAGCTAAGAAGAGTCGACTTGCTTCGAGCCTAGCCACAGGGGCAAAGGTTTCATGATAGTCTATGCCTTCCTCTTGTCTGTATCCCTGAGCAACAAGTCTAGCATTGTTGCAGGATACAATTCCATGTTCATCTAATTTGTTTCTAAACACCCATTTGGTGCCCATAATAGTTTTATCTGATGGTCTAAGAATGAGATTCCAAACTTTGTTTCGTGTAAACTCAGTCAGCTCTTCTTGCATAGCACTGACCCATTTTGGATCTCTGAGGGCATCATCAGTCTTCTTTAGCTCTATTAAGGAAATAAAGTTGACAAAGAGACAAATATTACGTGAACTTTGTCGATTCTGAATACCTGCATCGGGATCACCAAGGATTTGATCTATGGGGTGATCTTTGGTCCATCGCTAATTAGGAGCATGATCGCTCACTTTAGGAGTTGGATAAACAATAGGAATGTTCATTGATGAAGAAGCTTGAGGTTCATCAGCTATTAACTGTTGAGTGTCAGACAAACCATTGTTTTCTGAGAGGTTTTCAGATGAAGGTAGATCTTATGGAGGGAGTGTGTTTAGAGACTCAGCTGAAACCAATGTGGTGGATTCAGCATTAGGTGGGATGATGCTTGGATCATCATCAGCAGCTGGATGATTTTTGTGATCATTTAGTTCTTCATTGTCAGCGATGGGTTTATTGTTCGCTGAACAGGATTCGTCAAAGGTGACATCAATTGTTTCTTCTACAATTTGTCTTTTCTTATTGAAGACTCTGTAGGCCTTGGAGATGGAGGAATACCCAAGAAATATTCCATCATTAGCCTTTGGGTCGAACTTTCCAAGAGAATATTTGTTGTTTAGAATGAAGCAATGACAACCAAAGATATGAAGAAAACTGATAGAGGGTTTTCTTCCATGAAATAGTTCATAAGTTGTCTTTCCAAATCGCTTTACTATCATGGACCTGTTTTGAGTAAAGCAAGTAGTGTTTACAGCTTCATCCCATAATTGAGTAGGGAGATGAGAATCGCTGAGCATTAATCTGGAAGCTTCAATGAATGTTCTGTTTCTTCTTTCAGCGACTCCGTTCTGCTGAGGCGTTCTTACGGAGGAGAAGTGTTGGGAACTGAAGATTCTACTAAGTGTAGTTACTACTGCTAATACAAGTGTAGTTACTACTGCCAGAACAAGTTGAAGATTAATACTGCTAAGTGTTACTACTGCTAGTAGAATTACTACTGCTAGTTAAAGTTAGTACTGCTTGAACAAAGTTAGTACTGCTTAGCTAGTTAGTACTGCTAGTAGTTAGTACTGCTTGAAGTTAATGCTGCTAGTTGAAGTTAATGCTGCTGAGCATTATTAGTGCTGCTAAAGAGATCCGGATGGAATGTACTACAGCTGGATATACTGAAGATATACTTAGAAGATATACATGGAAGATATACTGAAGATTTGTTTATTCTTTGTAATTATCTTTTTATCAGTATATGTATAGAATGTTTAGAATAGATAGATATAACTTTTGATAATCGTTTTTCTTGAGAGAAAATTAACCTCAAGGCATAGATCCTAATTCTAGAGAAGTAGAATTCGTATTGGTGAGCCTGTTCATCAATATTGAGGTTGAGTGTGTAATCTTGTAGTTTTAAGCATTCAATACAAGTTTACTGTTTGATAATTATATACTGTTTTTGATTACTGTTTGATCAAATATCAAAGTGTTTTTCCGCAACTTCTTTGATATTAGTTTCTGAGTATTAATTCTTGTTAAGAATTCGATCCTGACAAGTGGTATCAGAGCCAAATTCTCTCAGAAACAGTTATTCATCATGGAAAATCTTACAGAATCAAGCAGTACTTTGGTCTCAAAAGTTCCAATGCTCAGATCCAATGAATTTGACATGTGGAAAATCAGAATCAAGCAATATATTCTCCTCACAGATTACTCTATGTGGGACATCATTGAGAATGGCCCATCTGATGGAGGAAAGATTGGTGAAGATGGCAAAAGAACTCCTCCAAAGACAGATACAGACAGGAAATCAAGACAGACAGAGATGAAAGCCTTGAGCACACTGCTCTTGGCCATTCCAAATGAGTATCAACACCAATTCTGCAATTGTACTGATGCACAGATGCTCTGGAATGCTCTAGAGAAGAGATTCTCAGGTACTAAAAGTACCAAGAGAAATCAAAAGGCAATCTTAAAACAACAGTATGAAAACTTCATCTCAACTAAGAATGAGTCCATGACTCAAACTTTTGACAGGTTTAATAAACTAATTGGTGAACTAGCTACTATGGGAGTACAGATTGATCAAGATGATGTGAACAGAAAGTTCTTAAGGTCCCTTGGAGATGAATGGACCATGTACACTGTGTCATTCAGACAGAATGATCAGTTGGAAGACAAAGAACTTGATGATCTGTACAATGATCTTAGAGTATTTGAAGCTGAGGTGGAGGCAAAGAAGAAGCCTTCTGGATATGTTCATAATGCTGCACTCCTATCAGCATCAATTGATTCTACTGCTAACCCTGAATCAGTTAATGCTGCTAATGGATCAAATTTAGATAAAGGCACTGATTATGTATTTGAAGCTCTTCTTTCTAATCATGGAAATTCTTCTTTGATCAATGATGACTTAGAACAACTTCATCCTGATGATCTGGAAGAGATGGATATTAAATGGCAGATGGCCATGCTCTCCATGAGGGTTAAAAAGTTTATAAAGAGGACTGGAAGAAACAACTTCTCACAAAGAAGAGAAGATGGAGCAGGGTTTGATAAATCAAAGGTAGAATGCTACAAATGCCATCTGAAGGGACATTTTGCTAGAGAATGCAGAAGTGGAATGTCTCACAACAACAACATCAACAAGCTCAATCTGGAAGCTTCAATAACAACAGAAACTCTGCTCAAGCCCTTGTTTCTCAACAAGGAATGGGGTTTGATTGGAGTGATCAAGCAGAAGAAGATATTCAGAATCAAGCTCTTATGGCTAAAGTATCTGATCTCCCATCTGAGGTAAGTTCTAATCTCTGCTCTAAAACTTGCATAGACACTGTTAAAAGGTACAGGGATCACAATCAGAAGATGAGTGATGACCTGAAGAGACTAGAAAAGGATATAAAAGACTATGTGAGGATAGTAGAGAGATTTGAAGATCAAATCAAAGGTTTTCAAGCCAATGAACTACAACACTCATATGACACTAATTACTGGAAGTGGGAGAAAAAGGATTTAGAACTTAAACTGACCAAATCTAAAGAGGAGAGTGAAAAACTGAAAGAGGAGTTAACCAAGGTTAAGCTTGATGTAGAAAAGTTTTCCAATGCTTCTAAAGCAATGGACTCCTTACTGCAAAATCAGATTCATGATAAGTTGAGAAGAGGAATTGGGTACAATGCCACACCTCCACCATATAACAACAATTATATTCCTCCTACTTCAGACCTGTTAGACACCAAAGATAGGAAGGACTTGCCTGAGGGAGCCACTGAAATAGATCCCTTAGATGAGGTAATTGTTGAGGATAAGACTGAGAAAGAGGTTGGCAAGAGTAAGGAGAACAAGGTGAGTGGTGAGATTTCTATAGAAAACAACATTATCACCAATGAGGATTGTGGAAGGGCTTGGATCAAATCCAAGAACATAGAGAAGACAGAGGAAAAGTCTGGTAAGGTCCATTATAAACAGACCACAGTTGTGAATCCAGGTCCTTGCAAACAGTGTGCTTGTAAGAAGAATAAGCCTCAAAAACAGGACAAAAAGAGGGGAAATCAAAGAAACTGGAATAATCAATGGGCACATAAACAAGGGGTTGATCTGAGTAAAATCAATAGACCAAAACCTTGTTTTATCTGTGGCAAATTGAATCATCTTGCAAAATTCTGTTATTTCAATCCTATGAACCAAAGAATGAATTTTCAAAGATCCATGCAAAAACCCTTTGGTTATAAGAAAATTGAAAAGAACCATGTGGCTAAGAAAACTGTTAAAACTAAAAGCCACATGAAGAAAAAGTATTCTGTTAAAGAAAGTGTCAATATGTGGAGTCCTAAAAGCAATAAAACTGTTAGTACTGCTATCACAAATAGTGCTGCTGACAATGATAGTGCTGCTAGAAGTAATACTACTGCTAACAATGTTAATGCTGCTAACAAGGTTAGTACTGCTAAACCTGTTAGTACTGCTACACCTGTTAGTACTGCTAACTCTGTTAGTACTTCTAAGGTTAGTACTGCTTCTAGTGTTGATTCTGCTAAGCCAATCATATTGACAAAGTATTCTAATAAAGAGTGCTCTGAGTTTAAAAACCTCATTAAAAAGGAATGTAAATACTTTGATGAGAAAGGAAGACCCAAGATCACTTTGGCTTGGGTCCCTAATCATACTAATTGATTTATCTAATGTGCAGGGCAACCAACAGCTCAAGGGAAAGAGCATTTGGCATGTTGATAGTGGTTGCTCTAGGCACATGACAGGCAACATATCATGTCTTCAGGATTTCACACATATCAATGGAGGACATGTTGCATTTGGAGACAATCTTACTGGTGGGAAGATAAGTGGAAAAGGTAATGTCACCAAAGGTAAGATGACATTTGAGGATGTCTACTATGTTGATCAATTAAAGTACAACCTGTTAAGTGTATCACAGGTTTGTGACAAACAACATAGTATATTATTTACTAATACTGAGTGTATGATCCTTGCTCCAGGGTTCAAGGTAGTTGATGAAAACATGATACTACTTAGAACTCCTAGGAAGGACAATGTTTACTGTCTTGATTTGGACAATGTTGATAGTGATTCATCTTTAAATTGTCTTGTTTCAAAAGCTTCTATAGATGAATCCTCCCTTTGGCACAGAAGGATGTGTCACATGAATTTCAAGACTATGAACAATCTTGTTAAAAATAACCTTGTAAGAGGTTTACCTTCAAAAGTCTTTTCATGTGATGATCATTGTGTTGCTTGTCTTAAAGGCAAACAACACAAAACTTCTCATAAGACCAAAGAGTTAAATTCTGTTTCTTCTTGTCTCCAGTTATTGCATATGGATCTATTTGGTCCTACAAATGTTATGAGTATAGGAAAGAAATCTTACTGCTTGGTTATTGTTGATGATTACTCCAGATTTACTTGGGTATATTTTCTAAGGACTAAGGATGAAACAAGTGGTCTTATCAAATCCTTTATTCTAAGAATTGAAAACCAAACTAATCAAAGAGTAAAAGTCATTAGATCAGATAATGGAACTGAATTTAAAAATCATGATTTAAACACTTTTTGTGAAGGAAAAGGTATTGAGAGACAATATAGTGCTCCTAGGACTCCTCAACAGAATGGTGTTGCTGAAAGGAGAAATAGGACACTAATAGAGGCTGCTAGATCTCTGTTGGCTGATTCAAAATTGCCAATTACATTCTGGGCTGAAGCAGTTAATACTGCTTGTTATGTCCAAAACAGAGTTCTAGTGGTCAAGCAAAAGAACAAGACCCCATATGAGCTTTTAAATCAAAGAAAACCGTTTATTGGTTTCTTCAAACCTTTTGGGTGTCCTTGTACAATTCTAAATACCAAATCTCACTTAGGTAAGTTTGATAGCAAAGCAGATGATGGATTTCTTGTTGGATATTCATCTCAGAGTAGGGCCTACAGAGTTTTTAACTCTTCTTCTAGAATAATTGAAGAAAGTGACAATGTCAAATGCAATGAGAACACACCAAATCCTGTTGGGTCTGGACCTCAATGGCTATTTGACATTGATTCACTAACTAACTCTTTTGGTTTCAGTAATGAGTATACAGGAACAGATGGTGGAGAATCAGAGATCACACAAGTTCAAGAAAGTATATCTAAATCTGTGATTTTTCCCATACCCACAGTAAATGAAGACTGTGAAAAGGAATCATTTACTGAACCAAGTCAGAGTGAAGAAGACACTAGAGATGAGGAGACTCAAGAATCAGAAGTGACATCTGAAGACACTTCAGTTGAGTTGCATGACTCTAATCTAGAGGCTGGACTGAATGAAGAACCTAGTCATAACACCAGAGTTCAAAAGAATCATCCTCCACAGCTGGTAATAGGAGATATCTCTTCTCCTATGATGACTAGACATCAAAGCAGGCTTCAAGAAATGCAAGATCAACAGCATACAGTGCTCTCATGTTTTCTATCCCAGCTTGAGCCTAAAAAGGCACATGATGCTATGAAAGAATCTAGCTGGATAGAAGCAATGCAAGAAGAACTGTTACAGTTCAAGCTACAAGATGTATGGGATCTAGTAGACCTTCCTAAAGGTCACAGAGCAATTGGCACAAAATGGATCTTCAGAAACAAGAGAGATGAAAGAGGTATTGTTATAAGGAACAAAGCAAGGCTGGTAGCTCAAGGCTATACTCAAGAAGAGGGTATAGATTATGAAGAAGTTTTTGCACCTGTGGCTAGGATAGAAGCAATCAGACTATTCCTAGCCTATGCTTCTTACATGAACTTCAAAGTCTATCAAATGGATGTAAAAAGTGCTTTTCTCTATGGATCAATTGAAGAAGAAGTATATGTCTGTCAACCACCAGGGTTTGAAAACCCAAGCTATCCAGACAGGGTATACAAATTAAAGAAAGCACTTTATGGACTACATCAAGCCCCAAGAGCATGGTATGACACTCTGTCATCCTATCTCTTGGAAAATGACTTTGAAAGAGGAGTCATTGATAAGACTCTTTTTATCAAAAGAAAGAAGAAGGATATCTTGCTGGTCCAAATCTATGTTGATGACATTATCTTTGGATCTACAAGAAACAACATGTGCAAGGAATTTGAGGATTTAATGCATCAAAGGTTCAAAATGAGTTCCATGGGGGAACTTACTTTCTTCCTTGGACTCCAAGTTCAACAGAAGTCAGATGGCATTTTCATATGTCAATCCAAGTATGTGCAGGATATTCTAACCAAGTTTGGTTTCTCAGAATCAAAACCTGCCAGCACACCTATGGAAACACACAAGCAGATCACAGCAGATCTTGAGGGGGAGGACATGGATGTGCATTATTATAGATCCATGATTGGCTCTCTCATGTATCTCATAGCATCTAGGCCAGATATAATGTTTCCAGTCTGTGTCTGTGCAAGATTTCAAGTTAGGCCAAAGCAATCTCACTTTCAAGCTGTTAAGAGGATATTCAGATATCTCAAAGGGCAACCCAGATTGGGACTTTGGTATCCTCATAACTCCCCTTTTGACCTAATAGCATACTCAGACAGTGATCTAGGTGGGGCAAACTTGGACAGAAAATCTACTTCTGGAGGATGTCAGTTCTTGGGTGCTAGACTAGTCTCATGGCAGTGCAAGAAACAAACCACAGTATCCACATCTACAACAGAGGCAGAGTACATAGCAGCTGCAAGTTGCTGTTCTCAAGTCTTATGGATTCAGAATCAAATGTTGGACTATGGGGTAACCTTTCTACACACTCCAATCTTTATTGACAACAGCAGTGCTATTAGCATTGTAAATAATCCAGTCAAGCACTCAAAGACAAAGCACATTGAAATCAGGTATCACTTTATAAGAGATTGTAATGAAAAGAAACTTATTCAAGTTGTCAAAGTCCACACTGATAATCAGTTTGCTGATCTATTCACTAAAGCTTTTGATGTGGGTAGATTCACTTTCTTGGTCACAGGTGTGGGAATGATAAACTCTGAATAATCTTCTTCTCAAAAAGTGGTTTTATACCTGTATATTTTTATTCTTGGTGTTACTAATCTTCTTTTTCAGGATATACATAGCAGTACTCAGTGTTAGCAAGTTTAAAAGGAGTAAGTATGGTTAATACTGCTAGTAGTTAATACTGCTAGTAGTTAATACTGCTAGTAGTTAATACTGCTAGTAGTTAATACTGCTAGTAGTTAATACTGCTAGTGGTTAATACTGCTTTCAGTTAATACTGCTAGTAGTTAATACTGCTAGTAGTTAATACTGCTAGTAGTTAATACTGCTAGTGGTTAATACTGCTTTCAGTTAATACTGCTAGTAGTTAATACTGCTAGTGGTTAATACTGCTTTCAGTTAATACTGCTAGTAGTTAATACTGCTAGTGGTTAATACTGCTTTCAGTTAATACTGCTAGTAGTTAATACTGCTAGTGGTTAATACTGCTTTCAGTTAATACTGCTAGTAGTTAATACTGCTAGTGGTTAATACTGCTTTCAATTAATACTGCTAGTTAGTTAATACTGCTAGCCGTTACTACTGCTAGTAGTTAATACTGCTAGTGGTTACTACTGCTTTCAGTTAATACTGCTAGTTAGTTAATACTGCTAGCCGTTACTACTGCTAGCAGTTAATACTGCTCTAGGTTAATACTGCTTATATTCCGAATACTATAAATACTCTTTGCCCGCCTAAAAGTTCATAACGACTCTTTGCATACTGTTCCCTTGCGCTCTAAACCCTTTCTCTCTCAAAGTTCAAAGTTTTCAGGCAAAAATCTTCAAGGTCAATGGCATCAATGGCGTTCATTGACGAGCACAATGAAATCGCAATGCTCCAAAATCCAAAACAAGCAGAAGGCTTTCATCAGATTGTGGATTTCCTCAAGTCAAGCCACATTGCTCATGCTCTTACTATATCCCCTACAATCTACATTGAGCATCAAAGACAGTTCTGGGCCAATGCAACCATTGTTGTGGAACATGGTGTGCAAATGATCAAGACAAGAATCTGTGATCAACCACTAACAGTTACTGAAGAGGTTATACGCATCAGTCTACGTCTAGACGATGCCTCTGGTATAACGTCTATCTCTAATGATGAACTGTTTTCTAATCTTACTAGAATGGGGTATGGAGGCCCATTGGGTGTTTTCAAATTCTCAAAAGCAAAGTTTTCACCCCAATGGCGTTTTCTTGTTCATACCCTGATGCATTGCATCTCCAAAAAGACCACTGGATGGAGTGAGTTCAGCAGTCCAATTGCATATGCTTTGGTATGCTTGGCTACATCCAGAAGGTACAATTTCTCAAAGATGATTTTCAGTGATCTTGTATCAAATATGGGAAACAAAAAGAGTTTCTTTATGTATCCCAGATTTGTTCAGGAAGTAATTAACCATGAATTGACGGATATACCTCAACCTGTTGGAGTATATGTACCTAAACCCCCAAAAGGCAAGGTTTTCTCAAATATGAGAAGATCTGCTGGGGACTCGGAAGGAGTTGACACCCCATTGTTCTCTACAATGATGGTGGTGTCCCAAAACACTGAAGGTATGGCAGCAGGGTCAAGGCCCTCATTAGACCATCCCACTGCTAGCCAAGCCCAACCTTCCCTCTCAAAATCAATTCCACAGTCCCTTCTGAATAAGCCCACTTCTACAATTACCCAAACTTATCAAAGAAAACAGGTAAAGAAGGCTCCTTCCCTTCTTGTACCATCACCAACTAAGCCTTTAAGCCCTCTAAGGGAGAATTCTCCCCTAGAGAATATCCAAAGGGAAACCACAAGGGTATCTCCCAACCCAAAGGAGGTGCTCTCTGAGGAGGAGGTAGAGCATATGGGTGATGAGGCTGCCACTACTCCTGCTAGCACAGAGGAGGAAAGTGGTAACATCAATAAGACCTCCCCCATGGCAACTTTGAATGAGCAATCATTTGAAGGTCCCTGGTGCCAAGAAACCACAGGGGTGGATAGTGCTTCTGCTAGGCAGAAGACTTCCACTACTAAAAGATCCAATGATCCTTCAATAGGGGGTAACACTCCTGGAGAAGGTGAGGACAGATATAACTATGATGAATTGATGGAGGCAATGGGCAACATCAACATGGATGTACTCAAACAGGGCAAAGATTTAGAAGAGCTAAAACTCATAGTACTGTCACAACAAGAACAAATCATCAAGTTGAAGCAAATGGTAAGAAAACTGATTCTGCAAAAGAAGAAGAAACAATTTGTGCTCAGAAGGAGGAAACCAGTGACTGATGCTCCCAAAAAGGGGGAGATCAACAAAGAAGAAGCATCAAGGGAAGGGGAGATTGATAAAGAGAGAGTTGAAGTTGAGGGGGAGAAGGAAGCAGAAACAGAAAGAGGCTCAGTACAAAAAGAAGCAGAAACTGTTAATGCTGCTGAAACCTCACAAGCAGCAGTAACAGAGTTAACACCAACAGAAATTGAAGTAGCTGAAGTGCTAATCAAAGCTAAGAATGACACTCCCAAAGCAAAGGGAGTGGTCATAAATGAAGGGAGAGACAGAAAATCAGAACAGAAAGTCAAAGCTGCAGAATCAAAGAATAAGGGAAAAGAAAAGATAGTGGAATCTGATCAACCAATCAAGAAACAAAGGTTGGTTGAATCAGATGAAGCTTTAGCAAGGAAAATGCAGAAGGAGATGGAAAAAGAAGAAAGAGCTCAGGTGGAGAAGGGCAGGGAAATGGCAAAGGCTTTAGCTGCTGAGCTAAATAAAGCCTATCAAAAGGGGCTTGAAACTGAAAAGGCTAAACAAAGGGCTATAAGTCTGAGAAAGGCTATGATGGCTAATACAAGTGCAAAGAAAAGAAGACCTTCACAAACTTACCTTGCCACTCAGGAAAGAAACAAAATGGTAACTTTCTTGAGGAGTGCAATTGGGGTAAAGAAAGAAATGTTTGTGAAGATGAGTTTTGATCAAATCAGAGAGCT
The DNA here is from genome assembly GCA_954870635.1 of Arctium minus. Lineage (NCBI taxonomy): Eukaryota > Viridiplantae > Streptophyta > Magnoliopsida > Asterales > Asteraceae > Arctium > Arctium minus. Next base: position 74,968,981 of record OX941080.1, on the reverse strand, counting down.
CTATGAAAAAGAAATGGGGAATCTGAAGAGCAATGAAAAGAAAAGAGTAGAGTTTGAAAAGAAGGCCAAGGAGAGTAATGATATAGATATGAATCAACCATTCCCTGAAAGTGAAGAGGGAACTCCTATCAAAGAAATGGCAAGGGAAAAGGAAGAAAAGAAGAAGGAAGTTACTCTAGTACAGGTTCAAAAGACTTTGAAAAGAACCAAGATGATGGCCAAAAGAAAGAAAGATAAGAAGCCTAGAGTAGAAGAAGAACAAAATGTTGCTGAAGAAGAAGTGGCACCTGAGTCATCAAGCCAGCAAGGGTCATCAATCAAAGATGATGTAAGCTTATATATGGTAGTGATGGACAAAGTGCCTGAACCAATTTCTGCAGAACCTGTTGGAGTTAAGCCACCTGAGATCATTCACTGGGATGTACTGACAATGGATGGGAAAGATTACATCAGACTCAAGAGGAAGGGGGATAAGTATGAAGTATTCAACACTTGGGTCAAGATTGTCAGAACATGCTCTAGATCTGATATAGAAGAGATGTTTGACATAGGAATTAAGCTGTATGCAGATCATCTGAATACTCCAGGAATTTCTCTTACAAAACTGGTGATGGAGTATCTATGCATGATGTTCAAACCTGAAGAAGTGGACCAGGTCATCAAGAGTGTGTTTAAAGAAGTCACAAGTTGGACTCTATATGAAACTAGTGGAGTATATGCAGTGACTTTGGATAGAAATCACACAGAATACTTCCTAGTGGATAGAGTATATAATCACACCAGACTGAAGGTTCATGCCATGCTAAAGAAGAAGTTGGGTTGTGCACCAAATTCAGAAATGGCCAAGTATCTCATTCAGAGGATAATCAATCAGAGTTTGGGATTGAATCCAGACTTAGGAGCATGATCTTGGAAGTTTTGGAAGCATCAAAAAGAGCATCTGGAAGAATATCTGAAGAACTTGACTTCTCTTCTAAAAGTCAAGTTAGGGGGAGATTGTTGGGAACTGAAGATTCTACTAAGTGTAGTTACTACTGCTAATACAAGTGTAGTTACTACTGCCAGAACAAGTTGAAGATTAATACTGCTAAGTGTTACTACTGCTAGTAGAATTACTACTGCTAGTTAAAGTTAGTACTGCTTGAACAAAGTTAGTACTGCTTAGCTAGTTAGTACTGCTAGTAGTTAGTACTGCTTGAAGTTAATGCTGCTAGTTGAAGTTAATGCTGCTGAGCATTATTAGTGCTGCTAAAGAGATCCGGATGGAATGTACTACAGCTGGATATACTGAAGATATACTTAGAAGATATACATGGAAGATATACTGAAGATTTGTTTATTCTTTGTAATTATCTTTTTATCAGTATATGTATAGAATGTTTAGAATAGATAGATATAACTTTTGATAATCGTTTTTCTTGAGAGAAAATTAACCTCAAGGCATAGATCCTAATTCTAGAGAAGTAGAATTCGTATTGGTGAGCCTGTTCATCAATATTGAGGTTGAGTGTGTAATCTTGTAGTTTTAAGCATTCAATACAAGTTTACTGTTTGATAATTATATACTGTTTTTGATTACTGTTTGATCAAATATCAAAGTGTTTTTCCGCAACTTCTTTGATATTAGTTTCTGAGTATTAATTCTTGTTAAGAATTCGATCCTGACAAGAAGTTGTGAGAAATTCCCTTGCTCCCAAAGAAATTGTTCATGGAACTGTTTTTGAATTCAGTTCCATGACCACTTCTTATTGAGCGAACAGTACGATTATTTAGCACTTCCATCTTTCTAACAAAAGATATCAGTTATTCTGGAATATCACTTTTGCAATGAAGAAAGATAACTTAGGTGTAGCGAGAGTATTCATCTACAATGACAAGTGTATATTTCTTTCCATCTATGGATTGGATATTGACAGGGCCAAACAAATCCATATGCAAGAGTTGAAGGGGAATTGTCACTGAGGAAACTTGTTTTGATTTGAAACTAGGTTTAGTCTGTTTTCCTTTTTCACATGCTGAACATAGATATTCCTTAGCATATGAGTGTTGAGGAAGACCAGACACCAGTTGCTTAGAAGAGAGACAATTCAGGGTTTTGAAATTTAGATGAGAAAGCCTTTTATGCCATAGTCAGTTGACATCAGAGGAGGCTTTAGAAAGAAAACACATATTTTCAGTGGTAGTAGAGTCCATATCTATTACATAGACATTTTTCATACGGTAACCACTGAGAGCAAGTTTTCCATTCTCATTTACCACTGAACATGCTTTCTTAGTGAAGCGAAGTTCATAGTCTTTGTCACATAGCTGACTGATGCTTAGAAGATTGTGCTTCAGTCCGTCTACGTAAGCGACTCTTCAGAAGATAGTTGTCCCATTGCCGAGGACACCTAACCCTCGGGTATATCCTTTTCCATTTCCACCAAAGGTCACTGAGGGACCTTTCTCTTCCTTGTATTCAGTAAGCATGTCTTTTTGTCCTGTCATGTGATGAGAGCATCCACTATCTAGATACCAGATGCACTTTGATCCCTACAAACATAAGGAATAATAAGTTTTGCTTGGTACCCACTTCTCAATGGGTCCAGTAGGGTTAGTGGAGATGGAAGGTTCAACAATCTTAACGGCAGATGAAGATTCAGCTTCAATGGTAACCTTCACTTTGCTTAATTTCTTAACCTTAGTGGCATTTTTCACCTTGGTCGATTTCTCAACTTTGGTGACCTTCTCAGCCTTGGAGGCATTCATCTTCACTTTAGCTATTTTATCAGCTTTTGTGGCAGTTGGACATTTACTAGCAATATGGTTAGTGAATCCACAATGATAGCATTTTCTATATTTGAAGGTGGTTTTAGGACCATGAGTAATAAGATTTGAAAATTTGAGATGAGCAGGGCCAACTCCAAGATTGCCTTTAGCAAAAGATCTGGGAGGAACTTTCAGTTCTTCAGATTTCTTAGGCTTAAGATCAATCTTCAGCTTTGGAGGACAGATATCAAAGATTTCTGTTACAGAGCTAGAAGATTGATTTACTGAAGGTTTAGAAGGAACTTTCAGTTTTGCTTTCTTGATAGCCTTCTGAGGATGGGAAACGAATTTTCCTTTATCAGCCGGCTTAGAGCCTTTTGATAATTCCTCAGGGATGGGATTAGAAGAAGAAGAGGAGCACTGAGCATAAGAAGTATCAGGGATAGAAGAGACAAACATTTCAAACTTAAACATGGAACTGTCTTCTTTAGGTTCATCCTGTTGTTTCCAAAAACCAAGACCAGTTCTATCACTAGCAGTGATTTGAGCACTTGTAATCTTAGTGATCTTTGTTGAGTATTTGCACCATCCTTCAACATTTTCCTTTTCTGCTTTTAAAGCAGCGATGGATAGTTCCCGTTCAATGGTGATGATTTCATTGACAATGACTTGATCTTTCAAACTTTCCTCCAAAAGAGTCAGTTCTCTGATCTTTTCATGACATTTTCTAGATGTTCAGTTAATTCAATATTTTTCTTTTCAGCTAGAGTTTTTCCATTTAGTGCATTGTATAGATAAATTGTCAGCACATCAACAATGCGACTTATCTCAGCTTCATAGAAATAGAAGGATTGGTAGAAATAGATACCTAAGATGAGATATATCTCATGGAAGTTTCTATTGATTCTTCGACTTCTTCTTCAATCCCAGCCATGAGACAGAGATTTGCAACTTCTTCTTCATCAGAACTAGATTCTTCTAATTCAGCCCAGTCGTGTTCTTCAGCGATAAGACCTTTACCTTTTCTTTTATAGTTTTTCAACTTTTGATATTTCTCTTTTAGCTTAAGGTATTTGTTATAGGTGGAATTTCTGGAGGTAGAAGGTTTGAAGACTTTCTTTGACATGCACTCACTTGAAAAATGTCCAATCTTTTCACAGGGGTTGATTTTGGCTTGTCAGTTAGAGAGAGAGGCTTATTTCTTCTGAAATTGCTCTTTCTTGCAAATCTTTTAAAAGAGTTTGTCAAGACTGCTAAGGATTCATTAAACTCTGAAAGATCAGTGTCTGATAATTCCTCAGTGTCAGAATCTAACTCAGTGATTGTGAGAGTAGATCGCTGAGATGGAATGATTAGAAAGTCAAGTACAACTTTATACACTACAATAACACTAATAGAGAGTATGGTAAGAAATAAAGCAACAAGAGTGCTTTTAGAGTCTATAGAATCTTTTACAAGATTCTTCTTTAAAACATTTGATTGCTCATAATTGAGCAATATTCCATACAAGGTGGTAAGAGAGAGATAATTTAAGTCTTTTGTCAGCTTGAGACACATTGAATAACTGTCCCAGGTTTCAGGAAGACGTTCTAAGAATTTAGTTAAGACCTCAGAATTAGAATAGGTCATTCCAGCAGTTTTTAGATCAATGATTAAGCAGTTAAATCTCTGGTGAACATCAGAGAGAGATTCGTTCTTACCAACGATAAAACTTTCATATTGTCTTACCAAATTAATCTTTCGAATTTCTTGGACTTCAGTGGTGCCTTTGTAATGAACACATATAGTGTCCCATATTTATTTGGCAGTTTTAAGATGCATGATGGAATGGAAAGCTTCATCAGGTAGAGCCATAGAGATAATGGTTTTTGCCTTTGCATCTAGACCAACTTTCTTTTTGTCTTAATCACTCCACTGTCTTATTTCCTTAATAGCATAATGTTCAGGAACAGCAGGAGTGGTGGCAGTAGCTGGAACGACAACTATGATTGTGAAAGGTTCATAAGGGCCATTTGCCACGTATTCAGGTATAGTAGGATCTACACCTTCTAGAAATAGCATTATTCAATATTCCAGAAAGCAAAGTTATCTCTGCTAAATCATGAAGGTTTAGAGAGTGAACCATTATCATAGTAGTTTGTGTTTGCATTAAGTTCCATATTTAGAATAGCAAGGAAGATGATAAATCAAGATCTTGTTTATTAGATTAAACAATTTGCTCTGATACCACTTGTTGGTCCCGAAGGTGCTTCACAAGTTTGTAGAAGGGGGGTTTAATACAAACACAGAATTTTAAAGTTTAATAAAAATGTTTATTGATAAATCAAAATACAATTTACAAGTTTGTTTCGGAATAAGATTAAATTAAAACTAATCTAAACAAACTTCAGAATCACTAAGATGGTTGCACTAGAAATAGGGAATAGGGGATTGGGAGAATATATAAAACAAGGGTTTCTATATATTTAGAAAGATGAAGGCTTCTCAGATGGAGTGTTGATCTTTCTATTTATACCCTGTGCATTAAATGCATGGCAAAGTACTTTACACGTGTCCTTCATTGATTAGATGCATGGGTCTGACTTTAGGAGACATGCTTTCGGTCGTATGATGAACAATGTAGTTGACATATTTGTTGTATGAATTGCTGCAGAGGTATGTCCGTTCTGAAAAATCATACTAAGTATGCAAGGGTAAGACAAAAGAGACTTGAGGCATAAGCTAAGTGACCATTGATAGCTGAATATCTCTTCCTTCAGAGATACATAGAAGTTCAGCTATCGGTAAATCTTTTCCTCAGGTTTCTTCGCGTGTGTAGATTAGTCTTTGCTTCACTAATATCCGCATCAGGTCATAAGTAGACTTGTCTTTGTTCAGCAGCTTCATCTTCGATTCAGCGGTGAACATCTTTTGTCGCAAAACTTGTCTGCAGGGATTACGTCTAACTATTTACATTAGAAAGCATCAGTGATACTGAACATACTCAGTATTTAGTCGCTGATAGTGAAACACTTATACATATGAATGTTTACAAAAGAGATCATTAGTGATAACTGAACAGACTCGGTATGATCGCTGATGATGAAACACTTATACATAATATTAAACGTAATTTTCACTAAATCTAGAAAATGGTCGTTATCAAATCACTGAGAGAGTATGGATCAACTATCTTATCAGAGTTCGGTTGCAAAGTCTGAACATCTTGTTCATACTTTGATACTTATATATTTTTCTCTTGAAGGCTTCCTTATTGTAAATAGTTGTACAAGATATTAGAACATGTGTTATTCATTCATTTGTCACTCTTGTATTGTACAATAGCTTTAGCTTTCCTTTCTCAATATATATATATAGGAGTTTGTTAGAATTTTGTAGTTAATTGTCTTCATACGCTCCTTAAGTTGTAATAATTCTCTCTCTACTCAAATCTACTTGTGTTATTATATTATGTTCTTAATCTTGATTACTTGATTGATTGTGGGATTCTAACACTTTTTGGACACTTTGGCCTCTTGTGTGCCTTTTACACTTTTATATGCAAATAGAAAGGGAGCTTTGCTCTTTGAAGTGTATGTGTTTGGTTTTCATATTTTTTAAATTTAAGCATTTGAGAAAGGTGTGCATATTTTTGAACTTTAGTCCCTTGAGAAAGGCGTGCATATTATGTGTTTGATGTGGTGGATGTGTATAAGGAAGATTGCCTACCCTAAACTTGAGGGATTCAATGCCTTCACTGAATAAGCTTTTAAGCATAACATAATGGTCTTGATGAATGAGTCTCCAATGTTGAAAACAATTTGATGATCCTAACAAAAGTTGGCGGAACATGGAAATTGAAGACCAGTTCTAGTGATACAATGAAGGTCTAGCTAAACACAATAGATTGTTTCGGCAATCCAATCAATTCCTAGGTGCATCAAGTATCATATGTGCAAAATTGTTTTGTGCACAAAAAAAATGGGTCATGATCAATTTCAAAAAATAGAAATAAAACTTACTCAATCTTATTGTGACAGTCTAAAAACAACAAATTTATCGCCAAATAAACTTAATCAAAGAAAAACAATATGAAAGGAGTTTAGGAAATCATGGAACCTGTCCTACTCATGGTGATTAGGTGAAGCATTGACCGGCATTCTGCCTCTTTAGATTGGAAATGGGGGAAGGTTTTTCAACTGCTTTTGTGTCTTGCATTCTCCATGTAGTCCTCATCACTCTATCTCTAGTTTCCTCGTATCTCATCCAGTCATCCCTTTCTCTCCTTCTTCTTAACTCATCTTGAATCCCATGAATCTGCTTCAATGGTTCCTTCTAAGCCTTAACATGAGCCTTGGCATAGGTTTTTAATTCTTTTTGAAGTGAATAAAATCAATAGTTGGTATCCCTTCCTTAGACGACCAATCTTTCCTAGTCTTGTCTATCGTCATGCTTGTTCAAGAAAGAGAGAGTCCCTTTTGACGGACAGAAAGAAGCTTAGCTTTTCGGTTCCCTCCCCCTATGTGGTCGGACTTGTTACTACTTTAATGAAAATTTTATTTTTTCTCTGATGAGGGGGGTATTATAACTCCCATCTTCAGTGGGAATAGGGCCTTTATTCCAGAGCAAGATTTCAATATTTTTATATCAATGACCATCATCTTAGTAGAGAAAGTGTCACTAGGATGGTGTACCACATGGGAAGTTGTCATTAATTTATGGTAGATGGAAGAATATAATATTCTGCCGTTGGATCTATCTAAGATAGCTTTGATGCTTAGGGAGACGAGCTTCCCAAAAATACTATATCCATGCATAAGTCAGTATCATGGCATGTGGGGAAGAGTGTATGCCTGACAAAGTAAGACCAAACTTTAGCATCTGGAGTGAGGCTTTTGCTCCTTTGGTGCCTTGTTTTTTATTTAAACATCGACGTAGACCAAGGCTTTGCAATTGTGCATAAAATATCCTCAAGTTCGTCATCACTCACCCTTATCATCAGTTCACAAGATTGGTGTTTGCCAAATAGCATAATCCCAAGATGTTGTTGATAGAGGTTGGTGAGTAATTAACTTTTGTTCTCCTCACCAATATCTCAACAGAATTGGAAAAGAGATTTTTGTATAGAAATTCCTCACCCAATCCAGGTTGTAGGCAGGGGGATTGCACAAAGAAATTTCCCATCCCATTCTAGCAATGCCATTTTCAATTGATGGAAATGTTGCAATGGATTGATCACGGAATCCTTTTGGGGTGTGTACCAACCTCTTCGCATACCAAACATGCCTTTCCTGAGCATATTTAGAACTAAAGAGGTCAAAATGTGATGCATGCTCAGCTGAAGTACCATCTGTAGTGTCCTGATCTAGGGGAGAATGACATGGCTCTGCTCCATCCTATGGATTCTTCTGTGGCCTTCTCCATCTAGTCCTCTTTTTTGTCACCCTATTGGGTTATGTGGAAGAGTTTCATTGAAAGTAGATAGCTTGATCCTCTTGGGTGGTCTATCTGATTTCTGGGACATAGTCTTCTTCTTAGTGTAAGTGACTTTCACAATCTTAACCCTCAATGGGTTTACAGGTGTTTCCACAGAAGGTGCATATTGGTGGTTTTAGGCATTGTGAAGTGGTTCATGATGTTAAGTAGGAATGGGGGCTTGGAGACTGTGACTGATGGGGTTAGTACCTGTTAGAGCATAAATATGTTGGATACAAGATCATAGAAGACAAAAGGTGAAAGTTAAACAAGTCAAAGTTGAATGTCAACTCTCAAGCAAAGTCAAAGTCTAATTTAATATAAGTCAAAGTCTTAGTTTGTATGTTTTTGTTTTAAGCGTGTAGTTTGTTTGTGTTAGATATATAGCTTTTTAGTTTGTGTTAAGAGATGTGCATGTAACAAGTTCTGAGATTGGATTGTATTCGCAAAGAGAGTTTTAGAGAGAGAAAGAGACTTGTAGAGAGAGAAAGTCATAAACAGATTTGTAATCTTTGTTTTGTGAAATTGAAATTGAAACAGGTAGATTACTAATCTTGTTTGTATTTGATTGTTTTTTATTAGAAACTTGATTACAGGGACTATCAATTGGTATCAGAGCAAATCCGATAGAAATCAATCGAAAAGACAGAAGTCGACACTGTGTTCGCTGAGTACAGATTAAATTTGAGTTTTTGTGCGAATTTGAGTTTGTAATTGATAGAAATGAGTTCATGTATTGTTTTCGATCGAGTTTGTATAGTTTGAATAGTGTTTTGCACTGTAATTGAGGTTTAATTTTGAGATTTGTCAAGTTTGAGTTTCACGAGTTATCGAGCACTGTATTGGATCAATATGTATCTCTTGATGTATTTTGTTGAAATTCATTGGTAGAAGTAGGTTCTAGGAGTATAGGTGATCAATTTGTCAAAGTTTCAGTTTAAAAGATGGAGATTTGATGTGTTTTTGAGCAAATCAGAGACATTTTTCAAAACAGATCTGAAGAACTCGCAGAGCATCGAAGAACTCGCAAAATTCATCATCAAGAACTCGCAGAGTTCAAAGATTTCGCAGAAAGTCTCAAGAATTCACAGAATTCATCAGAATTCGCATAGTTCTTTCTGAAAAATCTTAAGGACAGAATTCGCAGTCCTCTGTATTGCGAAAAGCAAAGAATTCGTTATTGGGTCTCTTGCAAATTTCATAGAATTTGTAGAGTTATTTCTGAAAAAGTTTCAAGTATAGAATTCGCAGAAGGCTTATAATTCGTATAGGTGTGTATTACGAATTGCTTAGAATTCGCTTATCAGTATGTTACGAAAACCATAAGAATTCGCATAAGTGTTCTTTGTGAAAAGTGATTTCTAAATTTTTCTAAGGAAAGAATTCGCAGAAGTCATTCTTGCGAAAAGTTTTTCTTAATTCTTTCAAAGGATAGAATTCGCTAGTGTGAGTATTGCGAATTCCTCAAGATTCGCAGGTGTGCGAGTTGCGAATTCTGAAAGAATCTTGCGAATTTTGTATGTGTTTTTAGTAATTTGCAAATTCCGTGCACCTCAGTGTTATTTGCGAATTCCTTGCACTTATTTGTACCTTGCGAATTCCAGACTTGTTGATTTTTGGAAATTGATTTTCTGAATTTAATTTCTAAGATTTTTTGTATTTTTGTGATTTTTATTGGACTAACGGTCAGTTTCGAGTTTCTTATTGAATATTTTGAAAACAGGATGACTTCAAGGGAAGCACTTGCTATTGGGTCTGATGTCAAGCCTCTTGTTCTATTCCGATGTGAATACGAACAGTGGAAGGATCGATTTCTTGATTTTGTTGACCGACACGCAAATGGAGAAAACATTCATTTGTCTATCACAGATGGTCCTATGAAGATTTCCACTACTGAAATTCCTGGTGAGCATAATAGATCAGATGATGATGATGTTCAGACAACGACAATCGAGAAAGAAGTTGTTCAGCTTACTGGTGTACAAAAAAATCAGTTAAAAGTTGATAAACAAGCCAGATCTCTTCTATTACAGAGTATCCCAAACGAGATCTATATCAAGATTGACAGTTACAAAGACACTGCCTAATCTATGTGGGATCAGCTATAGAAAATGATGATGGGTTTAAAGGTAGGAAACCAGATGAAGGTAGCAAACTGCATAAACAGCTACGAAGAGTTCAAAGTGAAGGATAATGAGAGCTTAGAGGACACGTATGAACGATTTGTTCTTCTTCTCAATGAGCTGTCAAAGAACAAGGTCAAGAAGAAGCAAATCGAGAACAACGTCAAGTTCCTTAGCATCCTGCAGCCAGAATGGAAGAAACATACCCGTGGGATGAAACAGATGAAATATTTGAGTGATACCCTCTACATGAAGTCTACGAGATGTTGCGACAGAATGAAGAAGAGGTGGAAGAGAAAATAGCTGAAAAGAAGAAAGTTGAGAAGGTTGCCGACCCCATAGCACTTGTAGCTGGTAACAAAGAGAAGAAGAAGAAGAAGATGATTGTTTCTAGCTCAGAAGATTCCAGTTCTCAATCAGATGGTGATGATGGGGAGAACCTCAAGCATGCAATACTTTTACTGACCCGAGATTTCCAGAAAAAGTTCTACAAGAAACCAGGGTCAAACTCATAGAGGTATTCTTCTACGGGATCAAAGAATCATGAGCACAGAGAAAGAGTTGAGGGAAGAAGATTTGAGGAGACAAGAGTTGTTGAGAAGAAGACAGAAGAGAAGAAGAAGTATGTCAATGATTATACCGGTACTGAAAAGAATGCTGATGATCTGATCAAATGCTACAATTGTGGCAAAGTCGGACATTATGCTAAAGAATGTCGAAAGCCGAAGGTTCGTAACACGGAATACTACAAGAACAAAATGCTCTTGGATAAGCAACAGGAAGTTGGCAAGGCATTGATGGCTGAAGACGAATTTTGGTTAGATCATTCCGACGTCGAGGAAGAGAAAGAAGAGGCAACACACTTATATTTAATGGGAAAAGAAGATAAGCATGATGATTCTGATGAAGAGACAGCTGATGAGGTAATGAACTTAACCAAATATGATTTCATGACCAAAATGGAAGCCATGATGGTCGAACTTCAAGACCTACAAAATAAACTGAAAAAGGAAAAAGACAGAATTGCAAGAAGAAATCAAAAGATCTTTGAGCTTAATAAAGCAGTTATTGGAAACAAAGATCTAATTGATTCTCTACGCAAATCTGCTTTTGATTTTAAACATGAAAAAGATTGTTTTGAAAATAAGATTTCTGATTTTGAATCTAAACTTTCTAAGTCTGATTTAGAAAAGATAGAATTTGTAGTAAACGTTCATAAATTGTAGGTCGAAAACAAGAGCTTAACTAAGAAAGTAAATGGTTTGGAAGCCAAACTTCATGCTATAGGCCAAACAGATCAAACTATTTTTCTAAATACACCTAATGAAGAGGCTGATATTAAAGAGAAATGGGGACTCGGTTACGATAACCCCCATTACTTAAAGAAAACCATCAGAAACAACCATCATTGTATAACTTTGATTTTCTTGTTCCTGCTAGTAAATATCCTCATTTAAAACCCAAATTTGTTACCAAATTACCAGATGAAATTGAGGACAAAGAAAATGAAAATAGAAAGAATTTAAAGAAAATGCAACTACCATTCCGCTATGAACAGCTGAATGATAGTTATCTTTCTGACAAACCAAAAGTTCTTTCAAATGACTATTTTGCTAGTTATTCTGTTTCTAAGATGGAGGCAAAACCTGCAACTGCAAAAGTTTATGTTCCTCCACTCATTCTTGAAAGTAAAATAATTGAGCTTGAAAACGTTTTATCTAAAGAAAGAATTTTGGTAGATATAGAACAAAATGTGTTTTTAACCGTGTTAAAGAACACTGTTTTTCAAACCAAATCACAAAAATGTTCTAATTTTTCCAAGGCACCTCAAACTTCAACTGATAACTTTGATGACTTATTTGTGTCTGCAAATGATTTTCTTAACTCTGATGATGGGTGTGTAGAGGAAATTGATATGTTTGACTTCAACGCTCCACTTCCAGATTATTCTACTTTTGTCATTAATGGTGAAGCGTTACCAAGTGTTCATGAAATAGGTGAATCATCAATTAAGGTTGATGAATCAGTCTCTGTGAATGCTGATTAATATGCTAAGGGTAAGAAACATAAGAAACAGCGCTTACAGAAACGAAACAACACTGGTAAACAAAAGAAAAGACAATCTCAGAAATCTGATTTTCCTAATAAATCTAAATCTTTTGTTTTAGATATAAGAAAGAAAATGTCGGAAGAACGAACTGAATGGCGACCTAAAAAGAAGAGTGATAAGAAGGCAGAATCAATTCCTGATTTGTCTTATAATAGATCTGATAGTGTTACTGATATAGTTGGTAAAGTTCCTTTAAATAAACAAAACCTTGTAATTCCTTACAAGCGATACTCAATAAAGCAATTATTCCAATTATCTCGTACTACTACTAAATCTTATACTTATCGATGGAATGATTTTGCTTATCATCATTATTCTAATGATTGGTTTGGATATTATCACGTTTATTCTTCTAAACCAAATGTTTCAAAGAGTTTTCAAAAGAAAAGAGGATCCATATTCAAATGGATACCAAAATCTTGCGCTAATCCGTTAGGACCCGTTTTTAAATGGTACCTAAAACCATTATTCCCTGATTTCTCTTTTGCAGACCCGTCATATGTGGTACTTGGATAGCGGGTGTTCCAAGCATATGATCGGGCAGAAAGCTTTATTGTCTAATTATACAGAGAAATTTTGTGGAAATGTTCAATTCGGCAATGACCAATTTTCACCAATTTTGGGAGTGAGAAACGATGAAAAGATGATCTACATCCAATTGAGGGGGAGTTAATATTTTTCATTTATGCTTATCACTGATAAATTTTTCTGATGCATAAATATAGGGGGAGTAAGAGTAAAGCAAGGCTTATTGAATATGACTTCTGATTACTTCAGATTAGAACTCGTACATTCAATGTTTTACTGCTTTATGTCATTTTATTTTTCAATAAATGTTGTGAATAAATTTTGTACTTTGACGGACTTTTTGACTGATGCAGATTGAGAGGATGCTTACAAGATCATATTCTTATGACTTTAAGCTTGTCTTGATGAGATTTAAGACTGAACGGAAAGGTTTATTTCTATTCTTAATCTCATATATGGTTGAAAAAAGGACGACTTTCAATCATAGAAAACATGTTCTTAAACGTTCAAACCACTTCCCGATTCTTAAATAGATTTCATAATTTGAAAGTGTCATTTTAAATGTTTTCATTTTAGTTGCGCTTACATGTTTATAAACCGTGTGTTTCCAAAGATTAATACTTGCGTATTATCTTTTCCATATACTTTCAAGTATTCACACACATCGGTTTATTATTTTGTTGACTTCGTTCTTACCATGTCTCTAAATTGAAACAAATTTTCGATGGTAAGACACCCCGATTGTTATTCAACTAATTTTGAGCGTGATTTCATTTCGAAACGTTCTTTCAAGAATGTCTATATTTTTGGTTCATATAGACAATATCAATTTTTGTTAACCTAAGCCTTAATTGATAAATCATTTTATCTAATCATTTCATACAATGTCAGATTTTCAAACAAGTTCCTTGCATTCATGTTCATTCATTCAATTTACTTGTTTGAAATATCTTCAATGTTTAAAATGCTCAAATCTTCATGAATATTTTCTGAGCATACATACATCTGATTTGTATTTGTGCTTTAACTGATAAAGTTAAACCATTTTTGAGCAACATTATGCTTCAAAAGGAAAATATGGGTTAATTTTCAGATCAAATCTTTAGATCGCTAACCGGGTGGGGTCAAGGGGCAACGCCCTTGCGGGGTCGAGGGGCATAGTCCCTAGAGAAAAAATTTTGACAATTAAATCTCATATTGCAGCTTGATATCTAAAAAAAATTAGCTAGAAATGATCGTTAGTCAGAAAATCAGAAAAATCACTTGAAAAATATGCTAAGTACATAATTCGTATGGCACAATTCACAACATACTCACAAACAAGAATTTAACTATAGAATTTGTATAGCTCACATAGAATTCGTATGTCACACACAACAAGCAATTTGCATGAAAGAATATAAAAAGGATACGAACTCTAATCTTTTCGCATATCACTGTAATGCGAATTCTGAGCTTTTCGCATAAGACTCAGATGCGAATTCCTTGAAATTCGTATGTCTCTCATATACGAATTTTGTACAATTCGTACATGTCTCTTGTACGAATTCTACACTTTTCGTATAATAACCGCTGTGCGAATTCCTTACTTAGCAAATTTTTCACACTGACTTGTGCGAATTCTTCAATTTTCTCTTGTGATGTGCGAATTCTTCCAGCCTGCGAATTCTTTAAGCGAGTTCTTCATTATTTTTGCGATTTTTTTAGATCTCGAGTTAATTTTTACAAAAATTCACAAATTTCCATTCAAATCTTGATATTTGGCTCTGAAAATTTGCACAAATGATCACTTTGTCATCGTGAACAACCCTACAGAGTGTATTTTTCTAATAACAATCATAGATGTGGTAATTAATTCTCAACAGTATACGACCAAAAACTTTCAGAAAATGAAATAATTGATCAATTTCTTCGATTCTGTTGAACAATTTGATTTTCACTTCAAGCAAGAAAGATTCTACTTCATTTGGCGATCATAGTGATACCAAATTTGCAATCAATTCATCACTAATTCACAAATTCACTTTCAATGGAACAGTGACTTTTTCTTGAAACAAAAATTGATCTTTCTGAATTTTCTGATCAGACTCTGATACCAATTGTGACCCAGATTACTAGCATATAATTCACACAATCATTTAGAAAACAATCTTTATTGATTTAATCACATATTACATCGAAGTCATAGATCTAACATTGACCCACCATTTAATCTTGAATATAATTCTAGTCTAACAACATCACAAGTCAAGGGGGAGTAAGAGAACCAAGGCTTTTGAATAAATTAGTTCAGAAACCGTGCTTCAACGAAGTTTGGCTTCTGAATACTACAGTTCAGGACCCGTACTTCAATGGAGTTTGACTTCTAAACACAATAGTTTAGGACTCGTACTTCAACGAACAAAAGCAATGCTACTCCCGGGCTGATAAGAGATTGTACTCCAAATCTTAGATGAGGAAATCAACCATCAAGGGGAAGTACATATTATTCTGGAAATATGTATTCGGAATATATGATGATCTACACTTCAGGAGGAGTTGTATCTTATCTCTATCATGTGTTTTTTCACTGACATATTTTAGATGCATATTTTCAGGGGGAGTACTGAATGTGACTTCTAATTATTTCATATCAGAACTCGTACATTCAATGTTTTACTGCTTTATATCATTTTGTTTTTTAATAAATGTTGTGAATAAAGTTTGCAACTTTTTGACTGATGCAGATTGCGAGGATGCTTACAAGATCATATCATTATGATTTTAAGTTGACTTTATGAGATTTAAGACAGATTGAAAAGGTTTGTTTCTATTCTTAATCTCATATATGGTTGAAAGAAGGACGACTTTCACTCATAGAAAACATGTTCTTAAATGTTCAAACCACTTATGATTCTTAAACGATTTCATGAATATAGAAGTATCATTTTTTAAATGTTTTCATTATTACTTGTGTTTCAATGATCAACAAACCGTGTGTTTCCAAAGAATAATACTTGTGTATTATCTTCTCTATATATTGTCAAGTATTCACACACACTGGTTTAATTTTTGTTGAATTCGTTCTTACCATGTATCTAAATTGAAATAATACTTTTTGATGGTAAGATACCCCTATTGTTATTCAAAGTTTGAGTGTGATTTCATTTCTAAACGTTCTTTCAAGAATGTCTATATTTTTGGTTCATATAAACAATATCAATTTTTGTTGACCTAAGTCTTAATTGCTAAATCATTTCTATTTGATCTTTTTAATACAATGTCAGATTTTCAAACAAGTTTCTTGTATTCATTTCATTCATTCAATATACTTGTTTTGAAAATTCTTCAATGTTTAAAAATGCTCAAATATTCATGATTACATCTCTAAGCATACCTATATCTAACTTGTATATTTGTGCTTTAACTAATAAAGTTAAACCATTTCTGAGCAACAATGTGCTTTCATAGGAAAATATGGGTTCATTGTGTAGGACTTAAAGAAACTTCTATGGATTCCCATTACCCAGTGTTTCCTACCCAAGAAGTTAATCCTTAGTGATCGAGTGTGAGGAGTAAAAAAGAAATGAGTGTGGGTTGTGTGACGAGATAAAATGTAAATGAGAGTTTGGTTAGAAGCGAGCTCAATGATTAAAAGAAAGAGGGTGTGAGATCAGAGTAAAAGAATATCAAACTCTGCACCAACTTTTTCTGAGTCGGGCAGCCACATTACTAGTGTTTCACAATTTTTCGTGAACATTATTGAAATAGGCAACTAGCCCATGCCAACTTTTGCTAAAAACCCCACTAGCCACTCATTTTCTTCTTAAAAAGAAAGAGTTTCATATTTCAAGGGGACGCAGCACATTATCTATCTGTTTTCATTTGGAAAATCTGGATATTAAAATAGAAGGAAGTCTGCCCACCTTCGCACTTCGATCATGCACAATTGAGTCTGTGTTTAATTACTGTTGTCTTAGTGGTTTACACAATGTTGAGCCTTGTAAAAAGCAATCATCATGTGCTTAATTCTTTCTAACACATGCACGAACACACAAGGAATACGTTTTCTTGTCATAACGTTCATAGAAATATCTTTGTGGTGTTTCGATGATTGAATGGAAGCCCTGGGGGAGTGA
This sequence comes from Arctium minus, assembly GCA_954870635.1. Classification (NCBI taxonomy): domain Eukaryota; kingdom Viridiplantae; phylum Streptophyta; class Magnoliopsida; order Asterales; family Asteraceae; genus Arctium; species Arctium minus. The sequence continues at coordinate 74,951,900 of OX941080.1, read as the reverse complement.
ACATCAAAAAGCTCCTTTCCAATGTGTATTCATTACACACAGTAGCTTTGTGTTACTGACAGGCATCTTAACTGATTCATTTGTTGATTTAGGTGTTACACTCTAATTTGTCTGGATTTGAATAGATCTAGATGAATATCTTTTGGATCGATGGAGAATCAGAGGCTCAGTTTAAAAGATCAGTGATCAGAATGTTAAATGACATTTCTTGATTGAAAGTTTTGATGATCTCTATGCCGCAATCATAAAAAAGGTGGAGAAAACAATGTTAAAGAAATGTCTGGAAAGAACAGTTTGTATCAGATATGTTTGAAGAGTTCAATAATTGTTTGAAGTCATAAATGTTAAAGTTGGAGGAGAAGATCAATAAATATTCAAGATTGTTGAAAGCTGAAAGCAAGAGTTCAAAGTTTTCAAAATTGTTTAAGATAGATTTGCTAAAGAAAATTGTGTTAAATCTGAAGATAATTTCGTTTCAAGTCTAAAAGAGGTTTTTGTCAACCTTGGGGAAGAATGCTATTATTCTTGGAGAACAGACTTTGGGAAGGTTGATGAAAGTTTTTGAAGATACTGAGTTTATCAAAGAAAGGGGAGAATGTCAAATTTTCATATGAATAGGGGGAGAATGTTGATTGCTTGCGAAGATCTTGTTTACATCAAAGGGAGAAGATTCAAGTTGAGCTTAAAAGAGAAGATTGAATTGCAATATCTTTTTAGAGATGATCTTGATCTAAAGGGGGAGAATGTTAGAGCACAAATTTGTTGGATGCAAGATCATTAATTATGAAGGTCAAAGTTCAAGGAAGTAAAAGCTAAAAGTCAACTCTCAAGCATCAAAGTCAAAGTCTTTGTGAAATAAGTCAAAGTCAAAGTGTATTGTATTTGTTTCCTTGTTATGTTGCTTAGTATAAATAGGTTCCTTGAGTTTGTAATAGGTATATAGAATTCAGATTGTATGAATACACAATACGAGCAGATTAGAGATGAGAATAATATAATATCATTCTAGAGAGTGTGAATGTAGAGAGAGAAAGTTGAGATTGTAATTTGGGATTCATATCAATGACATGTGATTTCTCATCTTGATTGTTTTGTTATGATTAGAAGTTGAATTCTGGGTAAAACAGATGATCTACATTCATTTGAGGGGGAGTTCATATATTTTTGCATTTTTAACTGATAAATTTTTATGATGCATAAATACAGGGGGAGTTAGAGTATGAAAGATAAGGAGTAAAAAATATGATTTCTGATTATTTTAGATCAGAACTCGTCCATTCAACGTTTTATTGCTTTATGACATTTTATTTTTCAATAAATGTTGTGAATAAAGTTACTTTGACGGACTTTATGACTGATGCAGATTGAGAGGATGCTTACAAGATCATATCTTTATGACTTTAAGCTGACTTCATGAGATTTAAGACAGACTGAAAAGGTTTATTACTATTCTTAATCTCAAATTTGGTTGAAAAAGGACGACTTTCAATCATAGAAAACGTGTTCTTAAATGTTCAAACCACTTCTGATTCTTAAACGATTTCATGAATATAGAAGTGTGATTTTAAGTGTTTTCATTATTTCTTGTGCTTCAATGATCAACAAACCGTGTGTTTCCAAAGATAAATACTTGTGTATTGTCTTTTTTATATACTTTCAAGTATTCACACACATCGGTTTAATTTTTGTTGAATTTGTTCTTACCGTGTCTCTAAATTGAAACAATATTTTTTCGATGGTAAGACACCCCGATTGTAATTCAACGTTTGAGCGTAATTTCATTTCTAAACGTTCTTTCAAGAATGTCTATATTTTTAGTTCATATAGACAATATCAATTTTTTGTTGACCTAAGCCTTAATCGATAAATCTTTTCAATATTGATTTTTTTTATACAATGTCAGATTTTCAAACAAGTTTCTTGTCTTCATTTCATTCATTCAATTATCTTGTTTGAAAAGTCTTCAATGTTTAAAAATGCTCAAATCTTCTTGATTACATCTCTGAGCACACAAACATCTGACTTGTATATTTGTGCTTTAACTGATAAAGTTAAACCATTTTTGAGCAACAATGTGCTTTAATAGGAAAATATGGGTTCATTGTGTATGACTTAAATGAAACGTCTATGGATTCACGTTAACAAGTGTTTCCTACCCAAGAAGTTAATCCTTAGTGATCGAGTGTGAGGAGTCAAAAAGAAATGAGTGTGGGTTGAGTGATGAGGAAAAATGAAAAAGAGAGTTTGGTTAGAAGTGAGCTCAATGATTAAAAAAAAGAGGGTGTGAGAACAGAGTAAAAGAATATCAAACTCTGCACCAACTTTTTCTGAGCTGGGCAGCCACATTACTAGTATTTCACAATTCTTCGTGAACATTATTGAAACAGGCAACTAGCCCATGCCAACTCTTAAAAAGAAAATGTTTCAAATTTTAAGGGGACACAACACATAATTTATCTGATTTTCATTTGGAAAATCTGGATATTGAAAAAGAAGGAAGTCTGCCCCACCTTCGCACTTCGATCATGCACAATTGAGTCTGTGTTTAACTATTGTTGTCTCAATGGTTTACATAATGTTGAGCCATATTAAAAGCAATCATCATGTGCTTAATTCTTTCTAACATTTGCACGAACACACAAGGAATTTGTTTTCTTGTCATAACGTTCTTAGAAATATCTCTGTGGTGTTTCGATGATTGAATGGAAGCCCTAGGGGAGTGAACATCAAAAAGCTCCTTTCCAATGTGTATCTGTTACACACAGTAACTTTGTGTTACTGACAGACATATTAACTGATTCATTTGTTGATTCAGGTGTTACATTCTTATTTGTCTGGATTTGCAAAGATCTATATGAATACATTATTTTGGTTCGACGGAGAATCAGAGGCTCTTGTGTTTAAAAGATCAGTGGTCGGAATTCTAAATGCCATTTCTTGTTGAAAGTTTTGATGATCTCTATGCTTTAATCGTCAAAAAGGGGGAGAAGAGATCAAGAAATGTTGGTTGAAAAGAGAAGCTAATATCAGTTGATGGGAGAAGATAAAGTTTATGAAATGTCAGAATTGCAAAGTTTAGCAAAGTTTGAAAGCGGGAATGAAGAGTTTCGAAAGATTTCTGAAGATGAGCTGAATTTACAGAAATTTTCTTTGAAGATATTTTGCTAAAGCATTATGAGTAAATTCTGAAGATAATTTCTTTCTGAAGTCTGAAAGAGGTTTGAGATAACCTTGGGGAGATTGTTGAAAAGCATATCTACCATCTTTGGGGGAGATTGTTAATTGTTTAAAGACAGACTTTGGGAAGATTACAGATTGTTAAAGATTAACGAATGAAGAGATTGTTTTTCAAGCATAAATAAAAGTTTGAAGTTCAAATGCAAAAGTTGATCAAAGGAGGAGATTATTTTTACTGAGCTTAAAGAGAGAAGATTGTTCTGCAAAATCTTTTTAGAGATGATCTTGAATCCAAAGGGTGAGATTGTTAGAGCAAAAATATGTTGGATACAAGATCATAGAAGACTGAAGATTGAAGTCAAAGCTGAAAGTCAACTCTCAATCATCAAAGTCAAAGTCTAGTGTAATAAAAGTCAAAGTCAATCTTGTATTTTGTGTCTTTCTAGTTTTGTAAGAGTTTTAGTAGTGTGCACATTTTGTTCTTGTTGTAGCGTGCGTGTTTCTGTGCTGGTATAAATAGGGTGTTGTGCGTGTAAGTCTTGTAGCAATTCATAAGTGTTGATAGAGTTCTAGAGTTAGAGATAGAAAGTGTTGAGCGTATTTGTAATTGAAAATTTGAGATTAATTCATGTGATTAATAAAAAGTGAGATTTGATGGAATTGATTGTCATCTATTGATTTGCATTGTTATCTGGGATAACAAAAGCTATTATTATTCTATTCTTTTTTTTAACACCATAAATCCTACCATAAATAATAATAATAAAATAATAATAATGATAACAGTAAACATTGGGGTATTACATCTTACCCAGATTAGGATAACATCTAAACAATTAAGCCCAAACATACCTCAATGATTGTATGAAGTTGAAATTAAACAACAAAGAATACTTAATAGCAGAGACTAATCAACTAAAGATTTAAAACTAAGAACATGTTAAAATATATTCTCTTTCCTCTTGCTCTGAAAATAATATAAATTGACCAAATGAGTAGTATTTGAGATGATAAATCCCCACAGTGGATGAAACTAAATCAATCAGTTCCAACTTTGTAGATAATATTGCATTTAACATATAAATGTGAGACACATAAACTGTATAAAAATCATTGAGCTCAAGGAGGATATTTATATTACTCCAAATCTCAATGTACGATTGTACAGGGTCACAAGGCGAGTAAAAAGCCTAACATCATAATCAGTTTTCTTATCTCTTTTGATATGGCTATTAAAGAATGATGTTACTTTTCTCTTCTGATTTGTCTATTAAAAGAGTCGTGTTGTTTTCTAGATCTAGATGATGATCCTACATGATCCCTGTTGCTTCTCTCTGTTGCAAAATTGACCAACACAACCAAAAGAGTGCATATTTATTTATATGTTCATGATTTTGAACCAATATCAAACTTACTATATAACCAAAATCTTTAGAAAGTGAGTAAGTAAAACCATATCCAAGTGAATTTTGGTGGTCCAAAAAAAATCCTAAACCATAAATTAAAGGAGTTCTTTATGATTTACTACAACAAAAACGAACTTCAACAAGAAGCATCCAACAAATTAAAAAAATCGTGATAGAAGCCCATCTGATAGAATCTCGAAAGTAATAACCCTCATCTGATATAATCTCATCTAAATTAAATTGCATAATAACTTTCATCTGATAGAAGCTCGAAAGTAAACTTACCCGAATCGTGAACCCAAATCAACATATGTTGAGATGTTGAGTTGTTAATCGTGAACCCAAATCAAGAGATGTTAGATGTTGAGTTGCAAATCGAGAACCCAAATCAAAACAAAATCAAAAGCAAATAAAAAAAAGTTACCGATTGATGAAATCAGGTAAAATAAGATTAAGTTAGGGTTTTCCATATCAAAATCGAAGAGGAGAAGTCGTGTAGGTTTCTTCAAATCAAAATCAAACAGACAAAGCTTGAGAGAGAGAGCGAGAGAAAGAGAGAGGAGATTTCACCGATGAAAATAACTCTCAAATAGCTAGAAGGATTTATATGCGTGAATGCCTCACTTTGTGGGAGGTAATCTTCCATTTCAGAATGGCTCACTTTGTACTCTCAGTATGGTATACTGAGACGTGAAAGAGAAGAAGAAGAAGAATGAAGCATGTGGTATTGAAGGTATGGCCTGAGACACGTACTATTGATGGTTGTGTAAAAAAAAGGGTTTCTACTTGTACATTATGCTTTAAAAGTTGTCTTTAAGAGATTTTTGAATTTCATGCTTAAATTTGTAGTATTTTGTGCTTTAAAATTTGTATCTAAGACATTAGATGTAAATGTATATTAAGGTAGTAAAGATATTAACGAAAATACATTAAAAATAGGTTTTATTTTTGACAAATTACACCATTATAATTATCTCGTCAATATTTTCAAAATGAGTCAAATATTGAATTTTTTTTATTTAATCGTATTACTAAATATCATAAATACATAAATTTTTTACTGACTTATTTTTAATACTTACACCTTATATCCTTATAGTTATTTATTTAATTTATTTTATATCTTTACTTTTTCATTTTTTTAATTTTACAAATTTATCATATTAACATATATAATCATATATTAACTAAATACATTAAGAATACGTTTTTTTTACAAATTCAATTATAAACGTCTCATCAGCACTTTTAAAATAAGTCCAGTATTGAATTTTTTTTTATTTGATTATATTATTATGTGAAAAGTCTAGAAGTACCCAACAAATTTTCTCATTTTGAATGTGAGTATTACAATCTTTATATATATAAAAGTAAAACCCAAGAGTGATGAGGTGGCACCATGAGAAGCCTTCCTTGGTAATTATCTAATTTTCTAGAATTTTTATTTATTTTTAAATAATAGTCATACATTAAACGTCTATCATTAATTATTAAAACTTTTCATTTTTCATTTTAAGATATATAAAAATCATTAAAAAAAACTTTATTTTTATTTAACTTTCACTTTTAAATTTTAAAAACCAATTAATATATGTATTGAACTTTAAAATTTTCATGAAATATAAAAAATCAATATTCTGTATATATATATATATTACATCAATATATATCTATATATATTACAATAAATAATTTTATGAATTTATTTATTATTTATTATTTTTAGTAAGCTAACAATGATAATAAATAATTTTTTTTTATTAAATGAGTCTATTTTATAAATCAAAACTTTTATTAAATGAATATTGTTTTATATATTTAGTAAGATAAATGAGTATATTTATTTAATTTTTTATTTCTTGATAAGTTAACAAATGTTTATAAATGAATAAAATTAGAATCAATTCTATTATTTTTTTAAGAATATATATATTACAATAATCTTTATATATATAAAAGTAAAACCCAAGAGTGATGAGGTGGCAGCATGAGAAACCTTCCTTGGTATTTATCTAATTTTCTAGAATTTTGACTTATTTTTAAATAATAGTCATTCATTAAATGTGTATCATTAATTATTAAAACTTTTCATTTTTCATTTTAAGATATATAAAAATCATTAAAAAAAACTTTATTTTTATTTAACTTTCACTTTTAAATTTTAAAAACCAATTAATATATGTATTGAACTTTAAAATTTTCATGAAATATAAAAAACCAATATTCTGAATATATTATATCAATATATATCTATATATATTACAATAAAAAAAATTATGAATTTATTTATTATTTTTTTAGTAAGCTAACAATGATAATAAATAATTTTTTATTAAATGAGTCTATTTTTTTTCTTAGTAAGATAACAATGCTTATAAATCAAAACTTTTATTAAATGAGTATTGTTTTATATATTTAGTAAGATAAATGAGTCTATTTATTTAATTTTTTATTTCTTGATAAGTTAACAAATGTTTATAAATGAATAAAATTAGAATCAATTCTATTATTTTTTTAAGAATATATATATTACAATAAATAATTTTATAATGAATTTATTTACTTAACTATTGTTACCTATATTTTCTAACAATAAAAATAGTATATCTCACATTTTTAGTTACAATTAAATAAAATTGTTAAGTTTTATTTATTTATTATTATTATTATTCAAACATATATTATTATTGAATTTTTTCCTTCTCTTTTACATTATCTAAAAATAATAGTAAGTTAACAATCAATCAATATATATATATATATATATATATATAAGAAGGCATAGGAGAGAGAGTGAAGGAGAGACCTTGAAAGTGTAAAAATCCCAATTCAATCAAGCACAATCTCAATCAATATTTAACAATATTAGTTCTAGAGAGAGAAACAGTCATAAGTCGTATATTGATATGAAAGTTACAATGCACCAAGTTCCTTAGTTACAACAACACTTACAACACAAAACCTATATATACCTCACACACTTCACTTATAAGGCTAAAACTCTTAAGACATTAGAAATCTCAAGACACTAAAATCTCAAAGACTTTTACATTGTTGATATTAAAGACTTTGAATTTACACATTAAATCTTGGATACAATTTATATACTAACAGACCTCCATGGCCATTTATCTATTTTCTTAGAGTTTTGATTTTTTTTAGTTATATTGACTTATTAAATGAGAAAGTTTTCAATTTCTTTTTGATATTTTATTTTACTTAACTATTATTACCTATATTTTCTACCAATCAAAATAGTATATATCTCACATTTTTAGTTACAATTAAATAAAATTGTTAAGTTTTATTTATTTATTTATTTATTATTATTATTATTATTATTATTGAGTTTTTTTCTTCTCTTTTACTTTATCTAAAAATAATAGTAAGCTAACAATGATAATAAATCAAAACTTTTGTACGTTTAAATGAATATAGTCATACATTAAACGTCTATCATTAACTATTAAAACTTTTCATTTTTCATTTTAAGATATATAAAAATCATTAAAAAAAACTTTATTTTTATTTAACTTTCACTTTTAAATTTTAAAAACCAATTAATATATGTATTGAACTTTAAAATTTTCATGAAATATAAAAAATCAATATTTTGTATATATATATATATATATATATATATATATATATTACATCAATATATATCTATATATAATACAATAAATAATTTTATGAATTTATTTATTATTTATTATTTTTAGTAAGCTAACAATGATAATAAATAATTTTTTTTATTAACACTAGTACAAAAACTCACATTTGCCACGGTTAAAAACCGTGGCCATACGCCTTTGGCCACAGTTTTTTTTTTCCAATCAAACCGTAGCCTATTCTAGCGTGACCATTGATACCTCTTTGCCACATTTAAAATGTGCCACCATATCAAATAAAAAACCATAGTCATAGCCTAAAAACCGTGGCTATAAACATATCTAATATTTAAGGTACTAGAGCAATTTTAATTTAACCGTGGCAATAAACTATTTATTGCCACACAAACTCACGTTAAACGTGGTCATTAGCTACCTTTTGGTAACAGAGAATAAAGAAAACCATGGCAAGAAACTATTTATGGCCACACAATATGTTTTTAAGGTGGCCGATGATCACCTATAATCACATATATTTGTTTTAACGTGGCCATAAACTATTTATCGTCAGGCAAATTTATATTAACCGTGACCAATTCATAACATATTGTTCCCTTAAATTTTAGAACCATGGCTATTGGTTACTTTTTGGTCATACAAAATAACTAAAAACGTAGTCATAATCAACTTATCGCCATACAGTTCATGACATATGGTTACGCTTAAACTTTTGAAGCGTGACCATTAGTTACCTTTTGGTCACATGAACCAACTAAAACCATAGCGATAAATCAGTTTTTGTTACAAGAAATTTATATTAACCATTGCCAATTGATAACATTTGGTTATACTAAATTGTTAATAATGTGGCTATTGAGTAACTTTTGTCACATGAGTTAATTAAAACCGTGAACGTAAACTACTTATAGCCATGCAAGTTTTACATCAATCATGGCCATTTCATGACATATGGTTACGCTGAATTGTTAAAAACCGTGGCTATTAGTAGCCTTTTGGTTACACGAAATAGCTAATATCGTGATCATATACTATTTATTGTCACACAAATTTTATATTAACCATGGTGATTTCATGACACACGGTTATGCTGAATTGTTAAAAACCGTAGCTATTGGTAGCCTTTTGGTTACACGAAATAGCTAAAATCGTGATCATATATTATTTATAGCCACACAATTTTATATTAACCGTTACTCTTTAATGACATGGTGACGCTTAATTGTTAAAACCGTGACTACTGATTACCTTTTAGTTACATGAAATAATTAAAATCATGGCCATAAACTACTTATAACCACGAAAATTTCATATCAACCGTGGTTAATTCGTGACATATACTTATACTAATTGTTAAAACCGTGGCCGTTGGTCACCTTTTTGTAACATGAAATAAAAAAATCATAACGATAAACTAGTTTTAGTCACAAATTTTATAATAAACGTGACCGTATCATGATGTACGGTTATGTTGAATTTTAATTACCGTCATTATTTTTTTCCTTTTGGGCACACAAAATAACTTAATGTGTGACAATAGCCATAAACTATTTATAGTAACAGAGACAAAGGATTTGAATAGAATAATAATTATAGAAATCCCATCCTTATGTCTACCCCAAAAATAAACAGTTAACTTTTAATGAAAACCTTGGGTCGTAAAAGAAAGTGGTCAAAATATGCATGGGTGCCTAATCATCGAGTCTAGGCTAATGATGCACTTAAGGTGGATAAAATGGAAACTAGTTTTATAACTCGAATAGGAATCACATACAATAAGACAATGAACATACTAGTTTTTCTCTTAGTCCAGAGTATCCCAAACGTCCCAACCGATGTGGGTACTTGGCCTTAGCACGCGCTTGTTTTGCCGCATTAGACACATCCTAGCAACGTAGATAAAAATTTACATAAATACTTAGACTAAAAAATAATGATAAAACAACGATAATTATAGCAATCTGTACAAATATGACCTTGAACTCAGGTGAAAGTCTGCATTCCACGAACTTCTTCCAATCATCTTCTTCCACGAACCCATCGTACTGTTTAGGAACGACTTTGAGTTTCCTGGGTTTACCTATATTGGGTTGAATATGCTTTACATATAACTTCCTTCTAAAATCACGGAGATGTTCAGCAAGATGACATATCATATGTTTCCTCCTTGAGTTATCAATTTCATAATATAGTTGTCAAAATATTCAATAGAATGTTAGTCACGTGTACTTGATAGAAAGAACAATAAATAGAATATTAACCTTAAATAACAAAATCATCATATACATACCTTTATTGAATCCTAGAGCTTGTCTTTCAGCTCTTTCGTCACTTTTTTCCATTTTAAGAAGCGAAGTCCGACATCCCGTCTAACCAAGTCCCCTAAAAAACTAGAGAATTCTGCTCTATATTTCCCAACCATTCTACCCCATTTATCAAACTCTACTACATGTTTCTTTCCTTTAGACTTGTTAAAATCATTACGCATTTTTACTAACCTTGTTAAACCCCTAACCTTTTTCTTTGAGGATGTGGATACATTCCCAATTTCTTCGTTTTGATCCCCTCTATCTTCTTCTTCATTCCCTATATCTTCTTCTTCATTCCCTCTATCTTGATCTAAACAGGAAAATAGCAAATAAAACAAATAATATTCAACAAAGAGACTTCTGATGTCATATATATGCATGTTTGGCATAACTATAATCATAGAAGATACTATACAAAGCAAACAATAAGAAGGGGAAGATCAAAATGTCAAACAGGGCATAAAAATGTTAAGATAGTCAATAGAGATCATGTATCAAAGACCTTGATTTGATGTTGTCATAAGTTCATTTGAAATGTACAACAGATCTGTGAGCCATACAGAATTTGATAGTGTATTATCAATGGATTCAGAGTTATAGATTGTTGTGTAGTCTGGATTAAAATAAAAAAAAGTCTCATCTGCATTAATGCAACCTGTGTTCTTACAGATTTCATTTGTTATGCACAACTTCATTCAAATAGCTTGTAGATGTTGTTTAAAGGCTACTGTTCAAATATGCTATGTTTAGAAAGTGTTTACAGTTAATACAGAAGTTCATAAATGCCTTTAGACTTCTGTCTTATGCAAATCAGAGTTTCATTTTTGTTGACTCATAGTTCAAGTTTAACATTCAAATGTTTTAGAAGTTGATGTGATGACGTAGAATTAAAAAAATGCAGCAGAATGTACAGATTCAAAATTATGTAAATCTAGGTTGTGCTCGAGAATCTGCAGGGGCTGCAGATTTGTGTTTATGTGATTCCATAGCTTGATCATCTTGAGCAATCACATTTATTATTGAACAAACTTTTAAGATTGTTGAGATGTTTGTTCATTGGATTGGTGTTGAAAAAATCTAAAACTTATTCTTGTTGCTGTTTGTTGCTGCTGTCCAATTCTGATTTGAGCAACATATTTGGTACAGCTAACAAATGAATAACAGGGTGTCCAGATTTCAATCGTCGGTGTATATGTTGATATTGATATCAAATAGTGCAGCATATCGTGAACCATAAAGAACTGTATAGAGTTTTAAATTATATGGTTCAAAATTCAATCGTGACCATACCATTTTTATCAGACCTGTGCAGTGTCATAAAAAAAACTAGATCCCCTTACCTTTTTAGATTTCACGTTTACTATATGCAGAAAGTTAGTCCAAAGGTTGATCCAGAACATTCAAGAATGGACTGTTAATATTGATCCAGAGATATGTGAAACTGTCCTTTGTATATTGAAGTCTTCCTATATGCTTAATGTGTTCAGAGTTTGCTCTACGCTTTGTCACACCGCTGTCCAATATTAACAACTTATCAAGAAGGTACAAATGCAGAAATCTGATCGTGTTGAAAGTTGTCTGTGTTAATCGTGATCCAGAAAGCTAGCTGTTGTGTTCAAACTCGGATTTGTGCAGAATTTTTTTGACGACAGATAATAAGACAGATTTTTGTAGAGTTTTTTTGACAGCAGATAATAAGACAGATTTGTGCAGAGTTTTGAACGAGATTGTTTTCGAAAAGCTGCTGCAATGTGTCTAATGCAAGTTGCAAGGTTACATGATCAGAGCTATTTCATGATGTTTCCGGAGTTATTAGGCAGTTCATATAGAGTTACAGATATGTTCATAAAGGTTATGAAACAATTTTTCTCAGAGTTCAGTCCTATGTCTTCAGAATTATATTTCAACTAAGAGTATCCAGATTTCAAGCCTAGTGTTTGATGATTTATGCCTAGTGCATTTAGAGTTATGTATAAGGGTTTATAGTTTAATCAGAGTTTGATTTCTCTATTTAAAAAAGAGGAACATGGCAGAATGGGATATAGTTCAGATGGCTTCTTCAAGATCATTAGAATCTGATCTATATGTGTTGTTAGAGACTGTTCTGATGGATAAACTTCTGCTGTTGTGAACCATAACCAGTGCAGAAAACTGTTTGATGTTGTTGTCACTTATTTAAGTGCATATTTTTTTTCCGTTCAAAATAGATAACTTACTGCAGTTAATTGTAAACAAAAGCTGTTGTGCATGTCAATTTTGTGCAGCAACATGTGCAGAAAACATGTGCAGAAAACTGTTAAGCTGCTGTTAAGCTGCAGCAAACTGTTCAAGTCGTGAGAGAAAACCATGCGATCCCTTATTGATCTTCGCATGGATCCTTTGATTCTAAATTCAGATTTACCAAATTTTGAAGAAACTTTTCGTGAAAATCAAAAAGTTGTGAATTCTCCTGTCGTTTTTTCTGAAAATGTTACTGGATCTATTGAGCGATCTGTTCATGCTTCTGGATCTATTGATCATTATGTTCATCAATCTGGTGGAATAGAGAATAAGAATTTGAAGAAGGATTCGATGTTCAATTCTATTGGATCGATTTCTAAGTCTTATATGGCTCGATCGTTGAAGAAAAATGTACCCAGGCGTAGATCTAAGAAGATGAAAACTCGAATTGGTGCGATGGATGTCAATTCATTTGTGGAATTGAGCCCCGTGACAGATTTGACTAATCGAGGAAGTAATCTGGGTTCGAATAAATCTGGATTGGACGATTTGATAGTTGATGGTGATCCAATGAATCATGAATCTGATATTCGAGCGATGGATATGAATTTTGATAATTCAAATGTTACTGATTCGAATTCTATTAATTTGAATGTTGTGGGTCTAAATCCTTTGAAGTTGAATCCTAAGAACCTGAAGTCTGTTAATCTGAAACCTGTTTTGCCAGGTAATTCGAATTTTGAAGTCTATAATAATCCTTCTTATAGCTCTGGTCCTCAAGTGTTGAATTCTGAAGAATATATTAAGGAAGTGATCCAGAAATTTGATTCCAGGCCTGGTAGTTTACCAAAGCCTCAAGAGAATTTTAGATCTGTACCTATATCTGTTAATGTGCCTAAATTTGTTCCTGAACAAGCTAAATATGGTAATAATTATGTTTCTGAGTGTCCTACTATCCCTGTGGCTGATAATCCTATTCTCAGTAGTGGATATGATGCTTGTCTTAAATCTGGAAATAAGCAAGGTAATGGAAATGATATTCGTGGTAGGGGCAATAGTGATAACAATCATGGAAGTGTTGATCAGTCCTCTACTAATACTGTGCTGTTGTGACCAATACTATGGATGCTAAAAAGAGTTCTGATGTGGTTATGGAAGATAAATTGGATAATAATGTTGTTTCTCCTAAAGTGAATACTGATAAGAAACCAGTGAATGTTTGTAATAATAGAGGTATTACCCTTGCTGATAAAATTAAAGGAAAATCTGATAGTAAGATTGTTTTGAATTTCAAACCTCCAGTGGTATTTAAAGGTGGGAATGGTTTTAAGGGACATACTGTGCCCTTTTCATCTTACGGTGTGTTAGATTCTTCCCCTCTTTGGTTTAATCAGAATTCTGATTTTAGCCTTCAAAGTTATTGAAAGACCAAGATCTTATGAATCCTAGAGACAGAAAGTAGAGAGAGAGACAAGTATGCGCAAAATAGGAATTATCAATAATGTGCATGTAAAGTTCTTACAACAAACCAAGACCAAAGGGACTTAAATACCCTTGGTCAGATACAACACAGATAGACAATAGACACAGAATTTGACCAATCCCTATAAATACAATGATTACTATAAAATCAGACCTAACAATCTCCCCCTTAGTAATCATTGGCGCTTTGGTCTTAAAAAAAACATCTTCTATAACAGCACGGACCAACAAAGCGACTTTATGAAGCTTTCTGACTTTTTAAAGAAAAAATTTCTTCTCAGCATCTTTCAGATTGAAATTGTCTTTGCTGCTTGAGCTCTTAGACGATACACCTCTTTTTAATGATCTTGAATGAACTGTGGTGTTCGGAGCAGGAACAACAAAAGAATTGATATGGCTGAGAATAGAATCTTTGAGCGAATCTTGATCAGCAGATAAACTTTTGAGCTCTTTATCTCTTTAACTTCTCCTTGACTTCTCCCCCTCATGACCTTGATGATCTTGATCAACTTGGTCATGCAAATGTTGGAGACGAGACAGTGTAAAATCTGGAAAATCAAAGAAACCGAGAAAACAGAGGAGGTTTGCGTATCACGTTGGTTGCGCAAACCAAGGTTTGTGTTTCATGAAGGATACGCAAAATGAGGTTTGCGTTTCACGAAGGATACGCAAAACGAGGTTTGCGTTTCACGAAGGATACGCAAAACAAGGTTTGCGTGACCAACGGAATGCGCAAAGTTGACTTAAACTCAGAAAAATGTTACCTTTTTAAGCTCTTTGACTCCCCCTACACAAATGCACTAGATGTGACAATTCAAGTTAGCATTTATATAAAGAAAATCAGATACTCCCCCTCAAAAACAGATATAATCTTTGAAAAATATTCTCTTTGTTCACTCCCCCTTGAATAATGCATAAACGCATTAAAATATATTTATGAGAACACAATGATCAAATATTAATGTAGAAAGAAAAATATACTGAATGTAAATTTTGAAACAACTAAACATATAAAATTTTAAACACTAAACAAATAAAAGTCTACTTAGTAAAATATCACAGATTTATCAATCATTTGAAATCAAACATATGTTGTTGGATACAAAAACAAGTTTCATTGCATATCAAGTTAAAACATGTTCAGTTTCAAAAACTTCCATCAATCTATTCAGTGTGCTCACATGCGAATCTTCGATTATCTTCAAGAAAATGCAATTCTAAAAATATTATAGAGAACTTTGCATTTACTCACACTAAGTGTCAGGATCGAATTTTCAACAAGAATAAAGTCTCAGAAACAATATCAAAGAAGTTGCGGAATAACACTTTGATATTCAATGGAACAGTAAACAAACAGTATATAATAAACACTTTGCAAACTTGTATTAAAATCACAAGATTACACACTCAACCTCAATCTTGAAGAACAAGCTCTTTCAAGACGAATTCTACTTCTCTAGAATTAGGATCTATGCCTTGAGGTTGATTCTCTCTCTTTCAAAAAACTTAGAATTAAATCAATATCTAAACTATTCTGTCAAAACTATACATATACTGAACAAAAAGATAATTACAAATAAATAAAATATCTTCAGTATATCTTCCATGAATATCTTCAGAATATCCTTGTTTATCTTTACACACGATCTCTTCATCATTATCTTCACATTACCTTATAAGCAGCATTAAGTCTTGGCAGCATTAACTGAAAGCAGTATTAACTACTAGCAGTACTAACTAGCTAAGCAGCACTAACTTTGACTAGCAGTATTAATTCTACTAGCAGTAGTAATACTCAGCAGTATTAACTTTGGAGTCTTCTAGCAGTAGTAATTCTGAACTAGCAGCATTAATCACTTGAGTTATTCTTCAGTTCCCAACAATCTCCCCCTAACTTGACTTTTAGGAAGAGAAGTCAAGTTCTTCAGATGCTCCCAAAATATCATTCTTCAGATCCCTGTATCAACATTTATCCCCAAACTTTGATTGATCATTCTCTGAATCAGATATTTGGCCATTTCTGAGTTTTCAACACATCCAAGCTTCTTCTTCAGCATTGCATGAAGCTTAAGTCTGCTGTGATTGTATACTCTATCCACTAGGAAATATTCTATGTGATTTCTATCCAAAGTCACTGCATATACTCCACTAGTTTCATATAGAGTCCAATTTGTGACTGCTTGAAACACATTTCTTATGACATGCTCCACTTCTTCAGGTTTGAACATCATACACAGATACTCCATCACCAGTTTTGTAATTGAAATCCCTGGAGCTTTTAGCTGATCTGCATACAACTTCATCCCTATTTCAAACATTTCTTCTATATCAGACCTAGAGCATGTTCTGACAATCTTGGCCCAAGTGTTGAATACCTCATACTTATCATCCTTCCTCTTGAGTCTGATATACTCCTTTCCATCCACTGTCAGTGTATCCCAGTGAATAACTTCAGGAGGCTTTATACCTACAGGTTCTGCTGAAATTGGTTCAGGAACTTTGTCCATCACTACCATGTACATCTTTAAATCATCAGTACTTGAAGATTTTTTCATTTCAGATGACTCAGGTGCCCCTTCTTCTTCAGCAACCTTCTCAGACTCTCCTTCAGCTATTCTAGGCTTCTTGATTGACTTTCTCCTTGCCATCATCTTGGTTCTCTTTAAAGTCCTTAGACTTTCACCTAGAGTGGCTTCTGTCTTTGGTGGTGTTTCTTGCTCATCTGGAAAAGGTTTTTCTATCATGAAATCATTGCTTTCTTTCATTCTCTTCTCCATTTCCACCCTGGCAGTTTCATTTCCTTGAAGCTTAGTCATTTCAGAATTGTACAGCTCCTTGATCTGCTCAAATGTCATCTTAGAGAACATCTCCTTTCTGACTCCTATAGCACCCTTGAGAAAAATTATCATCTTGTTTCTCTCTTGAGTACCAAGGAAAGTCTTTGAGGGTTGTCTCTTCTTTCCAGCTGTTTTCATCACCACAGATTTCTTCAAAGATGTTGCTTTCTTCTGTGCAAGTTCAGTTGTCAGGCTTTGTTGATAGGCTTCATTTAGTTCAGCAGCTAGAGCCTTTGCCATCTCCCTGTCCTTTTCAACCTGAACTCTTTCTTCCTTTTCAATATCAGCCTGCATCTTCTTGGCCAAGGCTTCATCTGATTCAACCAACCTTTGCTTTTTGACTGGTTGATCAGATTCCACCATCTTTGCTTTTCCTTTGTCTTTGTTCATTACCTTCTTACTGTTATCTTTCTTGATCACTTCACCTTGTTCTTTGATGACTACTCCTTTGATCTTTGAAGTGACCTTGGGAGTATCATGTTTGGCTTTAAGTAAGGTTTCTGCAATCTCAAGATCTGTTAAAACTTCTTTCACAGTTTCTGTTGCTTTGCTTATTTCAGCAGTACTAACCATTTCTGCTGCTTTGATTGAACTAGCAGCATTAATGATTTCTGTTGCTTGCTCTGTTACTGCTGTTTGTTCTTTTATCTCTGCTTGCACTGATTCTCTTTCTATTTCTGCTTCTTGCTCCCCCTCAACATCAAATCTCTCCCCCTCACCACCATATTTCGTCCTATCAAGCTCCCCCTTTTCTGTAGCTTCTTCCATGTTGATCTCCCCCTTTTTGGGAGCATCATTCCCAGATTTCCTTCTCCTGAGCACAAATTGTCTCTTCTTCTTTTTCTGTACTAGTTTCATCACCAAGGTCTTGAGTTTGGTAATCTGCACTTGTTGGGACAAGATTACCAATTTCATGTCTTCAATATCTTTCCCTTGTTTGAGAACATCTTGGTTGATGTTGCCCATTGTTTCCATCAATTCATAGTAAGAATATTTGTCCTCACCCTCTCCAGAAGTGTTACCCTCTTTTGAAGGATCATTGGATCTTTTTGTAGTGGAAGTCTTCTGCCTAGCAGAAGCACTATCCACCCCCTTGGTTTCTTGGCACCGGGGACCTTTGAATGATTGCTCATTCAAAGTTGCCATGGGGAAGGTCTTATGTATGTTACCACTGACCTCCTCTGAACTAGCAGGAGTAGTGGCAGCCTTCTCACCCATATGCTCTTCCTCCTCCTCAGAGAGCACCTCCTTTGGGTTGGGAGACACCCTTGTGGGTTCCCTGTAGATATTCTCTAAGGGATTATCCTCCCTTATAGGGCTTAAGGGCTTAGGGGTCAATGGTACAAGAAGGGAAGGAGCCTTCTTTACCTGTTTCCTTTTGTAAGTATGGGTTATTGGTGAAGTTGGTTTATCAAGAAGAGACTGGGGAAGTGATGTAGAGTGGGAAGGTTGGGATTGGCTAGCAGTGGGTTGGTCTAATGGGGGCCTTGACCCTGCTGCCATACCTTCATCAGTTTGGGACACCACCATCATTGTAGAGAACAATGGGGTGTCAACTCCTTCCGAGTCCAGAGGGGATCTTTTCATGTTTGAAAAGACCTTACCTTTGGGAATTTTGGGTACATATACCCCATCAAAATGAGGTATATCCGTCAATTCTTGGTTAATAACTTCTTGGACAAACCTGGGGTATATATAAAATCTCTTTTTACTTCCCAGGTTTGAGACAAGATCATTAAAAATCATTTGTGAAAAATTATACTTTTTGGCAGTGGCTAAGCATACCAAAGCATAAGCAATGGTGTTACTGAACTCACTCCATCCAGTAGTCTTTTTAGATATACAGTGCATAAGAGTATGGACAAAGAAACACCATTGGGGTGAAAATTTAGCTTTTGAGAACTTGAACACACCCAATGGGCCTCCATACCCCATTCTTGTAAGAGAAGAAAACAGTTCATCATTAGAGATAGAAGTTATACCAGAGGCATCGTCTAGACGTAGACTAATGCGAAGTACCTCTTCAGTAATTGTCAAGAGTTTGTCACACGCCCTTGTTGTGATCATTTACACACCATTCTCAGTAACAATGGTGGCATTTGCCAGAATTGCCTCTGATGCTCTATGAAGATGGTAGGAGATAGAGTGAGAGCATGGGCAATATGGCTTGACTTCAGAAAGTCGACTATCTGGTGAAAACCTTCAGCTTGTTTTGGCTTTCGGAGCATCGCGATTTCATTGTGCTCGTCTATGAACGCCATGGATGCCATTGACCTTGAAGATTCTTGCCTGAGAACTTTGAACTTGAGAGAGAAAGGGTTTAGAGCGCAAGTGAACAGTATGCAAAGAGTCGTTATGAGCTTTTAGGCTGGCAAAGAGTATTTATAGTATTCGGGACATAAGCAGTATTAACCAATAGCAGTATTAACTGAAAGCAGTATGAACTACTAGCAGTACTAACTAGCTAAGCAGTACTAACTTTGTTCAAGCAACACTAACTTTGACTAGCAGTATTAATTCTACTAGCAGTAGTAATACTCAGCAGTATTAACTTTGGAGTCTTCTAGCAGTAGTAATTCTGAACTAGCAGCATTAATCACTTGAGTTATTCTTCAGTTCCCAACACTAAGCCATCAAGAATTAAAATATTCATAAATTTATAGATTTATCGCAACTCAAACATATCACCAAGTATCATGAGATGTGTGTTCATTGGCATCTTTTAGCATTGTGCACATTGGCATCTTGACATGAGTGTGATCTTTGGCATCTTTTAAGCGCGCGCACTTTGGCATCTTTTGATCAAAAAGTTTATTAAGTAAAGAACATGCCGTAAACGTAACTTTCTATCTGACCCTATTGCAGGATTTGGGTCAGCCACTCCCAGACTAGTTGGCCTTTAGGGACTAGGTGTCAAGCACCCCTTGGAACTTACTTTCCCGGATCATAAAGGCTACATCGACACATCCTAAACCCATTCATACCAGTAGAACATGACTTTCGATCTGATTCTATAGAAGGATTTGGGTTCGATCACTCCCAGATCAATTGACCTTAGGGGACCAGATGACGAGCATCCCACGGAACTTACTTTCCCAAACCAAAAAGGTCACAGGTACAAACTTTTAAACTTAGAGATTTCTGTATTTTATGAAATTATAATTCATCTCAATCACTCAGGTCAACATCTAAGTGCTTAGCCCATATTTTCATTCCGATCAATAATTATGATTAATTAGGTAGTCTAAGCAAAGTAAACTATAAAAAAATTCTGAATCACACAACTTTAAAGCAGTAATAAAAGTTTCAAACATGTTGCTGACTTTTCGACTTTTGTAAGACTTGAAATTTGATCATATAAAAACTTTAATATAAACAAAAGAACTTGAAAATTTATCCTAGACACATATTTTATTCAAAAGAAAGAAAAAATGTAAAACTTTACTTTATAGAATAAAATTTGTAAATATGTAAACTTTTAAACTCAATATGCCAATGTTAAAAATTTTCATTAAAGACAAAATGTAAAGAATTCGGCAATTTGATATTTAGTTGGAACAAAATAAAATTCAGTTATTTCATCTTTCACATTATAAAAATAATTTGTGTCTCAAATTAAAAAATTGGGTTATACAAAATTAAGAAATAGTTGAACAATGATCAGATTCTTGAAAAATAATGAGAAAAACTGGAACACATCATAATCAGAGATAAAATGCAGCGAAATTAAAATTGATGTACTCACAGTATCTCATATAGTCAGAAGCTTAAATTATTGAAGAACGAGTTCTAAATTGATTTGTTTAGAAGTCGTAGTCTATGAAGTACGGGTCCTGAGCTGAATTACTCAGAAGCCAACGTTCTATTACTCCCCCTTAACATGTGATGCCTGCAACTTTGAATCAGATAAAGATTTGGGTACCCACTTTGTTAGGTCTGATTTTATAGTAATCATTGTATTTAAAGGGCTTGGTCAAATACTGTGTTTAGTGTCCTATTCTGTGTTGTATTGAACAAGGGTATTTAAGTCCCTTTGGTCTTTGTTCTTTGTAAGGATTCACACGCTCATATCAATACACTCTTACTTTGCGCACCAAGTCTCTCTCTCTCTCTACTTTCTCTCTCTAAGAATCAGTGATCTTGGACTCTCAATTGGTATCAGAGCCAATTGAATCTTGAGAGGATTGAGAGATTGTTTTTCTATATCTGAATTTGTGATTGAAATCGAAAATTTGATCGATTTTCTTGAATTTTTTCAAGAAAATCTCGTTTTCTTGATTTCTCATAAAATTTAGATCTGTTTGTGATCGAATTGTGTTGTTTTTGATTTCATTAGTTTCGTTTTTGATAATCGATCACATTTTTTTCAAGTTGTTTTTCAAGAAAAACTGATTTAGATCATCGATTTTGTGAAATTGAAATTTTCTGGAAAAACGAGTTCACGTATTGTTTCATCGAAGATTTTGAGTTTTAGTGTTTTTTAATCGAAATTGTTGTTTGAATTGTGTTAGAAAGGTGTTTTCGATATTCAGTGTGTGTTTTTCATGCATAAATTTCTTGGTTTGAATTGATATTGCGAAATTTTGTGTGTTTTTAAAGATTGCGCTTCAATCAAACAAGTTTGCGCCTTATTCAAGTTGTTTTACGCATGTTCATAGTTGGTTGTGCATGATCTACTAATTTTGTTAAATTTGTTTTAGGTTTGCACATCGATCCTCATACGCAAAGCTCAAGTTTGTGTATCAAGTAGCCTCCGAAAAGCTTTCAAAGTCTCATTTTGCGTATCGTCCTGCATACGCAAAGTGAGGTTTGCGCTCCCTCTTTCATACGCAAAGTCTGTCTTGCGTATCCGCCTTCTTCCGAAAAGTTCTAGTTTGCGCTTCTGCTTACACACGCAAAGCATTCTTTGCGCTTCAGTATTCACACGCAAAACACAGTTTGCGTTTCAGTCTTCACACGCAAAGTCGTGTCTTAACACGCAAAGCTCTTCTTCGCGCTACACGTTCAAAACGCAAAGTCTTAGTTTGCGTTTCTAGTTGTCAACGCAAAGCTCTTGTTTGCGTCCTCTTCCTGACACGCAAAGATCTACTTTGCGCAAGCTCAACACTTAGAATTTTTTTTCTGAAATATCAGCAATGGATTCCGCCAAGTTTGCTTTCCAAGCTAGGTTCTACTCTAATGATCTGATGATGCAATTGGGAACAGATACTCGTCCTCTAGTCTTAATCAACGAAGATGAGTTTACACAGTGGCAAGATAGGTTCATAAATTTCATTGAGCGGCAGACTAATGGAGAGAATATGATGAAATCTTTATCTGAAGGACCATTTGTCAGACCGAAAAATGACATTCCTTTGACTGCTGAAGAAATCAAACGCGAAAAAGCCAATAGAGAAGCAAAGTCCAATTTGATGCTAGCTTGCCCAACACAATCTACAATCGAATTGATTGTTTCAAACATGATCCAAATATGATGTGGACTCAGTTAGAAAAGATCATGCTTGGATCATCAGTTGCTACTCAAATACGCCAAACACGCTTCATGAATAACTTTGAGGAATTTAAGGCAAAGGACAATGAATCTCTGAAGGTGACTTTTGACCGGTCTTGCACTGTGATTAATGATCTAAGAAAGATTAAAGTGGAAAAGATTGCTCTTAAGACAAATCTGAAATTTCTTAATGCTCTTCAGCATGAGTGGAATAAATCTTGTCATAGACTGAGGAACGATGTTCGGATTTCCACAATGCAGATTCAGGAACTTTACGAGATTCTGATGACTGATGAGAGCTTGGTGTTAGAGAAAAAGGCCAAGATGGATAAAAAGAAGAAAACAGTAGATCCAGTTGCTCTTCTCACGAAGCAATTATCTGAACAAGCATTGTATGAAAATGCTTACACCGGGTTAACTGAAGATGATGGCGAAGCTTTACAAAAAGCTATGATCCTTCTCTCTCAGCATAATCATAAGAAGTTCCAACCTAGATCGAGTTCCAACTCTTCACGCTTCACTTCTGCTTCTACAGTCAAAGTGCCCGAGCCTAAGACTGCATCTTGTGATAACTGTGGAAAGTTGGGTCACTACTCAAAGGAGTGTCGAGCAAAGAAAGTTAGGGACTCAGCTTACTACTGGAAGAAAATGGAACTGGCTGAAAAGAGAGAGAACGGAACTGCTCTGCTGGCCGAGGAAGAATTCTGGCTGGATTATTCCGATGATGAAGCATCAAATGTCGAGATCGCTCAGATGTGCTTGATCGGAGATGATCAGTCAGATGATTCTGATACTGATGCTGATGAGGTATATTCTAAGTTTGATTTTAACTCCATTACCTCTCAGTTGAATATCATGATAAATGCTTTGTCTGATTTACGTTCTAAGTTAATATCTGAAAAGAATCTAAATTCTGAAAAGTCAGATTTGATTGACAAACTGAAAATTTCTTTGAAAGATGAAAAATCCATTTTAGAAAATACAAAAGACATCTTTCAAAAGAAATTGGATGATTTGGAAAATTCAAATAAGACTTATCTTGAGTCTTTGACTAACATGACCATATTAAAAGATGAATTTTCAGATAAAATAAATAAGTTAGAAGAAAAGCTTTATCGAAGAAACCAATCTGAACAAACAATTTTTATGAACAAGCCAAGGAGTGAAGAAGCTTTAAAACAAAGGCGGGGACTTGGTTTTGAAAATCCTCATTATTTAAACAATGCGATTGAAAAATCCCCAACTTTATATAAATACGATTATCTGACTCTTGCTCATTATGTTCCTCAATTTAAAATTGATTGGATGAATGAGAAGCAAGTGTTAGAACTCGAAAATGAGAAAAGGACAAATAATAAGAAAAAGGAAATTCCTTTTGTTTACACAAGTGAAAATGCAAAATATTTTCCTGAAAAATCAAGGAGAGGAAGAAGAGTTTTAAATGATATATCTCCTATCAAATCTTCAATATCTGATGATTTTATTTCCCCTTATGCCCCTGATTCTGATAAGGAAAATATTTCTCCTATCATTTATGATTCGAAGAAATATACTCCTCCTTTAGTATTAGAAGGCAAAATCATCGATCTTGAAGACAAGATAGTATATCAAAATATTTTGAAGAAAATTGAATTTGATATTATTCTTTCTTTCATGACGTCTAGTCTTGAAGAAAATTTAATTTCTCGAAAATCAGATTCTATTTCTAGCTTCTCTTCTGATTCTAAGGAAAATAACAAGGAAGTTTTAAGTTTTAAAATCTTTTCTCAAATTACTTCAGACTCCGAGGCTAATTCAGATTTATTAGTTGATCAGATTGGTTGCTTAGATAAAACTATTTCTTCTGATTTAAATATTTCGTCTAAAATTCTTGATGATTCTTTTACGCTCAATGATCAATATTATAAACCTAAGCGTAAAAGAAGACGGTCAAAGAAGTCAAAGAAACAAGATAAAGTTCTTTCTGACAGTTCTAATTCTTCTGATTCAATTCTTTCAGATAGGACTTTGAGCAAGTCAAGGAAGCAGATTTGGCGAGAAAAGCGGACATCAGATGATTCTATGTCTAAGGAGAATAGATATGTAGACAAACATTATAAAAGTGATTCATTTGCTTTGTGTAATAAAATTTCCAAATACTCAATAAAGCAAATGATTCAAATTTCCAAAAATGTCTCATATTCTTCTTCTGATTCTAGTTCAGATGATTATGCTTTCTCTTCTGATGATTGTGCCTATCATTCTGATCATCTTTCTCATGCTTTAACTGTCAAATATTATAAATATTTCCCCATACGAACTGCAACTAACTTTCATGGGCCCAAATTCAAGTGGGTACCCAAGTCTCAATCTGATTTAAAGTTGCAGGCATCTCATGTTAAGGGGGAGTAAGAGATATAATGGCTTTTGAACACAGCAGTTCAAAACCCGAACTTCAAAGTCAACATTTTGGCTTCTGAGTACTTCAGCTCAGGACCCATACTTCAAAGACTACGACTTCTAAACAAATCAGTTTAGAACTCGTTCTTCAATGATTCAAGCTTCTGACTAAATGAGATACTGTGAGTACATCAATTTTATTTCCGCTGCATTTTTATCTCTGATTATGATGTGTTCCAGTTTTTCTCATTATTTTTCAAGAATCTGAGCTTGTTCAACCTTTTTCTTAATTTTGTATAACCCAATTTTTTTTTAATTTGAGACACAAATTATTTTTATAATGTGAAAGATGAAATAATTGAATTTTATTTTGTTCCAACTAAATATCAATTTGTTGAATTCTTTACATTTTGTCTTTAATGAAAATTTTTAACCTCGGCATATTGAGTTTAAAAGTTTAAATCTTTTCATATTTTATTCTATAAAGTAAAGTTTTACATTTTTTTCTTTCTTTTGAATAAAATATGTGTCTAGGATAAATTTTCAAGTTCTTTTGTTTATATTAAAGTTTTTATATGATCAAATTTCAAGTCTTACAAAAGTCGAAAAGTCAGCAACATGTTTGAAACTTTTATTACTGCTTTAAAGTTGTGTGATTCGGGATAATTATAGTTTACAATGCTTGGAAAATTCTAAAAAGTCAAAATTTTGATTGTAATGAAAATATGGGCTAAGTACTTTTATGTAAAACTGAGTGATTGAGATGAATATTAATTTCTTAAAATTCAGAAATCTCTAAGTTTAAAAGTTTGTACCTGTGGCCTTTCTGGTTTGGGAAAGTAAGTTCTTCGGGATGCTTGTCATCTGGTCCCCTAAGGTCAATTGGTCTGGGAGTGATCGAACCCAAATCCTTCAATAGAACTAGATCGAAGGTCATGTTCTACTGGTATGAATGGGTTTAGGATATGTCGATGTAGCCTTTCTGATCTGGGAGAGTAAGTTCCAAGGGGTGCTTGACACCTAGTCCCCTAAGGCCAACTGGTCTGGGAGCGGCTGACCCAAATCCTGCAATAGGGTCAGATAGAAAGTTACGTTTACGGCATGTTCTTTACTTAATAAACTTTTTGATCAAAAGATGCCAAAGTGCACACGCTTAAAAGATGCCAAAGAGCACACTCATGTCAAGATGTCAATGTGCACAATGCTAAAAGATGCCAATGAGCACACATCTCATGATACTTGGTGATATGTTTGAGTTGCAATAAACCTATAAATTTGTGAAAATCTTAATTTTTGATGGATTAGTGTTAGTACATGCAAATTCTCTATAATATTTTTAGAATTTCATTTTCTTGAAGCTAATCGAAGATTCGCATGTGAGCACACTGAATAAATTGCTGGAAGTTTTTGAAACTGAACATGTTTTAACTTGATATGCAATGAAACTTGTTCTTGTATCCAACAACATATGTTTGATTTCAAATGATTGATAAATCTGTGATATTTTACTCAGTAGAATTTAATTTGTTTAGTATTTAAAATTTTAAATGTTTAGTTGTTTCAAAATTTATATTCAGTATATTTTTCTTTCTACATTAATATTTGATCATTGTGTTCTCATAAATATATTTTAATGGGTTTATGCATTATTGAAGGGGGAGTGAACAAAGAGAATATTTTTCAAAGATTATATCTGTTTTTGAGGGGGAGTATATGATTTTCTTTATATGAATGCTAACTTGAATTGTCACATCTAGTGCATTTGTGTAGGGGGAGTCAAAGAGCTTAAAAAGGTAACATTTTTTTGAGTTTAAGTCAGCTTTGTGCATTCCGTTGGTCACGCAAACCTTGTTTTGCGTATCATTCGTGAAACGCAAACCGTGCTTTGCGTATCCTTCGTGAAACGCAAACCTCGTTTTGCGTATCCTTCATGAAACGCAAACCTTGGTTTGCGCAACCAACGTGATACGCAAACCCTCCTATTTTCTCTGCTTCTTTGATTTTGCAGATTTTACACTGTCTCGTCTCCAACATTTGCATGACCAAGTTGATCAAGATCATCAAGGTCATGAGGGGGAGAAGTCAAGGAGAAGTTAAAGAGACAAAGAGCTCAAAAGTTTATCTGTTGATCAAGATTAGCTCAAAGATTCTATTCTCTCAGTCATATCAATTCTTTTGCTGATTCTGCTCCGAACATCACAGTTCATTCAAGATCATTCAAAAGAGGTGTATCGTCTAGAGCTCAAGCAGGAAAGACATTTCAATCTGAAAGATGCTGAGAAGATTTTTTTTTTCTTTTTTCTTTAAAAAGTCAGAAAGCTTTACAAAGTCGCTTTGTTGGTCCGTGCTATTTTAGAAGATGATTTTTGAAGACCAAAGCGCCAATGATTACTAAGGGGGAGATTGTTAGGTCTGATTTTATAGTAATCATTGTATTTAAAGGGCTTGGTCAAATACTGTGTTTAGTGTCCTATTCTGTGTTCTATTGACCAAGGGTATTTAAGTCCCTTTGGTCTTTGTTCTTTGTAAGGATTCACACGCTCATATCAATACACTCTTACTTTGCGCACCAAGTCTCTCTCTCTCTACTTTTGAATTTGAATTTGGGCCCGTGTTTGTTAGTTACAGTTCGTATGGGGAAACAATAAGCAGATTTGATATGAGAAGCACGATAAAGATAATCAGAAAAATATGCACAATCATCAGTAGAGAAAGCAAAATCATCTGAACTAGAATCAGAAGACGAATATGAGACATTTTTGGAAATTTGAAACATTTGCTTTATAGAGTATTTTGAAATTTTATTACAATAAGCAAATGAATCACTTTTATAACAATTGTCTACATATCTATCTTCCTCAGTCATAGAAACATTTGATGTCCGCCTCGCTCTCCAGATTTGCTTCTTTGATTGAGCTCTCAAAGTCCTATCTGTAAGAATTGAATTGGAAGAATTAGAGCTGTCAGAAAGAACTGTATCTCGTTTCTTTGACTTCTTTGACCGTCTTCTTTTACGCTTAGGTTTATAATATTGATCATTTAGCGTAAAAGAATCATCAAGAATTTTAGACTTAATATTTAAATCAGAAGAAATAAATTTATCTAAGCAACCAATCTGATCAACTAATAAATCTGAATTTGCCTTGGAGTCTGAATTATTTGGAGAAAAGATTTTAAAAGATGAAACTTCCTTTTCGTTTTCCTTAGAATCAGAAGAAAGGCTAGAAATAGAATCTGATTTTTGAGAAAATAATTTTTCTTCAAGACTAGACGTCATGAAAGAAAGAATAATATCAGATTCAATTTTCTTCAAAATATTTTGATCTTCTATCTTATCTTCAAGATCGATGATTTTGCCTTCTAAAACTAAAGGAGGAGTATATTTCTTCGAATCATAAATGATAGGAGAAATATTTTCCTTATCAGAATCAGGGGCATAAGAAGAAACAAAATCATCAGATACTGAAGATTTAATAGAAGATATATCATTTAAAATTCTTCTTCCTCTTCTTGATTTTTCAGGAAAATATTTTGCATTCTCGCTTGTGTAAACAAAAGGAATTTCGATTTTCATATTATTTGTCCTTTTCTCATTTTCTAGATCTAACACTTCCTTTTCACTAGTCCAATGAAATTTGAACTGAGGAGCATAGTGTGCAAGAGTTAGATAATCGTATTTATATAAAGTAGGAACTTCGTTTATCACTTTGTTTAAACAATGAGGATTGTCAAAACCAAGTCCCCACCTTTGTTTTAAAGCTTCTTCACTCCTTGGCTTGTTCATAAAAATTGTTTGTTCAGATTGGTTTCTTCGATAAAATTTTCTTCTAACTTATTTATTTTATCTGAAAATTCATCTTTTAAATTAGTCATGGACGTCAAAGATTCAAGATAATATTTATTTGAATTTTCCAAATCATCCAATTTCTTTTGAAAGATGTCTTTAGTATTTTCTAAAATAGATTTTTCATCTTTCAAAGAAATTTTCAGTTTGTCAATCAAATCTGACTTTTCTGAATTTAAATTCTTTTCAGATAATAACTTTAAACGTAAATCAGATAAAGCAGTTATCATGATATTCAACTGAGAAGATATGAAAGTGTAATCAAACTCTGAATATACCTCATCTTCATCAGTTTCAGAATCATCTGACTGATCATCTCCAACCAAGCACATCTGAGCGATCTCTACGTTTGCAGCTTCATCGTCAGAGTGATCTAGCCAGAATTCTTCTTCTGCCAGTAAAGCTGTTCCATTCTCTCTTTTCTCAGCCAGCTCCAATTTCCTTCTATAATAAGCTGAGTCCTTAACCTTCTTTGCTCTACACTCCTTTGAGATGTGACCCGGTTTTCCACAGTTGTAGCAAGCAGCAATCTTTGGCTCGGGTACTTTGGCTTTAAACCCAAAAGTGAAGCGAGAAGAGTTGGAATCAGATCTTGGTTGGAACTTTTTCTGGTAATGCTGAGAGAGAAGGATCATAGCTTTCTGCAATGCCTCACCATCATCTTCAGTTGACCCGTTGTAAGCGTTATCAGACAACGCTTGTTCAGATAATTGCTTTGTGAGAAGTGCAACCGGGTCCACTGTTTTCTTCTTTTTATCCAACTTGGCCTTCTTCTCTATCACCAAGCTCTCATCAGTTAGCAAAATCTCATATAGTTCTTGAATCTGCATTGTGGAGATCCGAACATCGTCCCTCAGTCTGTGACATGTTTTGTTCCATTCAGGCTGAAGAGCATTGAGGAATTTCAGATTCGTCTCAAGCTCTGTCTTGATCACATTTATCTTTCGGAGATTATTCAGCACTGCGCAGAATCTGTCGAAAACACTCTTTATAGACTCGCTGTCTTTGGCCTTAAACTCCTCAAAGTTATTCATGAAGCGTGTCTGGCGTATTTGAGTAGAAACTGATGACCCAAGCATGATCTTTTCTAATTGAGTCCACATCATATTTGGATCATGTTTGAAACAATCAATTCGATTGTAGATTGAGTTGGGCAGAGCTAGCATCAAATTGGACTTTGCTTCTCTATCGGCTTTTTCGCGTTTGATTTAATCAGCAGTCAAAGGAATGTCATTTTTCGGCCTGGCAAATGGTCCTTCAGATAAAGATATCATCATATTCTCTCCATTAGTCTGACGCTCAATGAAATTAATGAACCTATCTTGCCACTGTGTAAACTCATCTTCGGCCAGACTCTTTTTTTTTTTTAAACAGAGAGTCAGGAAAAATATGCTAAGTCTGGAACTTGCGCAAACTGAAGGTTTGCATATGCAGTGGGGTGCGCAAAACAAACTTTGCGTATGTCTAAGGGTGCGCAAAACGAGCTTTGCGTATGCCTAAGGGTGCGCAAAACAGACTTCTCGGACCAAGACGGATGAGCAAATCTCTCTTTTCGTACACTGAAGGATACGCAAACACTGTTTTGCGTATGAAGGAGGATACGTGAACTTGGTTTCTCGGATCTCACTTGATACGCAAAATGATCTTTGCGTATATAACCTGATGCGAAAATCCTGAAAAACACTAACAAACAGATTAGAACAATATGAACTTGCGCAAATCTCTATGAATGATGCGCAAACTTGTATGAATGATGCGCAAACCTATGAACGATACGCAAACTTCAGAAACTCACACAAATTATGCAAGAACAATTAAAACTTTGAAATTGAACCAAGAAAAAGACACACTGATTATTGAAAAACACTTTCTAACAAATTTCAACCAACAATATCGATTAAAAACAACTAAATCACGAAATTCGTAAGTGAACAGTACGTAAACCGAGTTTTTCCAGAAAATCAAAATATTTCAAAATTGATGATCAAAACGCAATTTTCTTGAAATTTGATGTGAATCAAATATATTCTCCTTGTAAAAACGAATCCAACAAATCAAAAAACAAAGAAATTCGTTCAAAAACAAAGCCGAATTTGATGAAAAATCTGAAAACGAGATTTTCTTGAAAAAATTCAAGAAAATCAATCAAATTTTCGATTTAATCCACAAATTCAGTATCGAAAAAACAATCTCTCAATTTTCTCAAGATTCAGATTAGCTCTGATACCAATTGAAAGTCCAAGATCTTATGAATCCTAGAGAGAGAAAGTAGAGAGAGAGAGAGACAAGTATGCGCAAAGTAGAAATTATCAATAATGTGCGTGTAAAGTTCTTACAACAAACCAAGACCAAAGGGACTTAAATACCCTTGGTCAGATACAACACAGATAGACAATAGACACAGTATTTGACCAAACCCTATAAATACAATGATTACTATAAAATCAGACCTAACAGTTATGTTAGTTCAATTATCTAAGTTATATTCATGAATTCTGAGCTCAGTCCTTTGTAATTGTTAGCTCAGCCCTGTGTAATTCTGAGTTTCCATATTTCAAGTGATGTGTAATGTACAACATAGTGTATGCATATCTTTGGACTGTCCCATGTAAAAAAAACACATTTGGACTGTCTCATGCTATATGATATAAGTTTCGATACTATAACTTAAGGACCTACATCATACAAGTGAGGATAAATGAACAATTAAACTTGAATTCAAACAAAAAAACACGCCAAGAGCAACAAAACTTTCAATTGCAGATTCTTAATCGACCAAAATTCAATTAAAAAAACATCAAGTACAAGAATTGATTTAGCCAAACATCGAATTAGTCAAACATAAAAACACACCAAGAATAATAGAAGTAAACTTGAACTAGGGATGGAGATATAATTCATATTAAAACAAACCATAAGTCATAAGAGGGAAAAAGAGGGACAATAATGGTTAACAGTAGCAACAAAAAGTTGTTGTCTTCTCACAGCAACAACCATCGATGGAAAGGACGAGAAACAGGGACGATGGGGAGAAACAACGATGAAGTCGATGGGTCTGGATAATCGATGTGGAGAAACAGGGATGTGTTTAAATAATATTTAGCAACAGCAAATTCGACATGTTGCAACAATATGTTTAGCAGCAACGATAGTTGTTGTTTTTGTTCTAAGCCAAAACAGAAACAGGTAACTACTATATTCAAATTTCAGATATGTGCAAAACAATATAGCAGCAGCAGATTCGAAGCTTAAATAAACAGCTAGCTGCTATAATTTAAAGACCTACATCATACAAGTGAGGATAAATGAACAACAAAACTTGAATTCAAACAAAAAAACACACCAAGAACAACAAAACTTTCAATAGCAGATTCTTAATCGACCAACATTCAATTAAAAAAATCAAGTACAAGAACTGATTTAGCCAAACATTGAATTAGTCAAACATATGAACACACCAATTGTCGGGGTATAATTGTAAAGAAAGCAAACTGACATGCTCCAACTCTTTATTGTTTATCTATCAAGTTTCTACTTTGTAGTGGACAACATTTTGTTTTATGGATTTTATTGCTCTCTTCTTGAATGCTGCTTCTTTTTCATCTTTGTTTATGGCCTCTGGTTGGGATTGGAAGCTTCTCCTTTTTCTACATTATCGTTTGTCTTAATTACTTTATCAATTTCTCTGTTGGTGTAATTTTTATTGAAATCTACTTGATATAAGAACAAAGTCAATCAAGCCCATTCAACATAAATAAACTAGAAAAAACTTTTTTCTCTAGTTTATTAATATGTGCAGGTACATTCTTTTCCAGATTTCTAGCAGCAATCTGGCCCTTTCTGTCTGTATTGCTTCTGTACAGTTGAGATTATGGTTGTTGTCTGCTTGGTTCCATGCCCATTTTGTTTGTATTGCTCAATTTCTGTTCAAAAGGGTGTGTTAACACTCTTTTCAGTTTCAGACTATTTAGACCTGTTATAGATTTTAGAGTTGTTTTATTTCAGCCTTCGTCTGGTCTATGTTAATTTCCTTTTAACATGTGCTTCTGTTGGTTTGTTTGGAAAATGGTGGGATAAGGATTTGTAGGATTGTTTTGATGCAGGCCATTGTAATTGAAGTCAATTTGGTCCAAGTATTGGTTTCCTGCTGCAATGGCAATACGCCAAATTGCAGCCAAAATTTGAGTGATATGGGTGTTTGGCATTTGTTTGCTTCAGTTCTGGCCTTTATAAATCTGGTCACTCTTCTGTTTGCATCTGTCTTAGCCTGCCTTTTTTCTTTCTATTGGTTATTTCTTTGGTTTTCCAACACTTGGTTCCTTCTCCTTTCTTTGGTCTTGTAATTTGGCCCTTGCACATGACTTATCATCTTAGTTCCTTAGTTTGGAGAAATAAGGATGGATTTGAGAATGACAGAGTACAACAGTCTTGTACATATGTTGATTTTCAGTATTGGTCAATTTTGATGAGTTTGCAAACTGTTGGTTTCAAAAAATAGCCTGGTATATATTGGAATTTTTGAATTGGAGTTATACAGTGAATCAATCCAAATGGATGTTTTGGAGGCCTTTTGGCACTATTTTTACTGTCAAAATGAGGTATTTGATGCATTATATGTCTATCACATATACACCGATATGTGTAATTTTGATGAAATGGATGTCAGAGTTTTGATTGTGATTTATGATGGATCTGAATTTTGGAAAATACAAATGTTGTGTTCAGTTTGAACAACAATGTGCTCATTTAGAATTTGAAAGAAAGAATGTTAGGTTCAAAGGAAGAAATTTAACAGTCCCTTTCAGTCTTGGATCTAGATTTTGGAACTGCAGCTTCTGTCATTTACGATTATGCAAAAATCGAAATGTGCAGCAGATTGTACAGTTCAGAATGTCTGCAAATATGTTGATCCAGGATATGTGAATGCATTCAGATTTCAATGTGTTGTTGCTGTTAATTCAAAATATATAGATCTGTCGATGTTATTACAGAGTTTTCAAACAATTTCTAGATTTCAAGCTTGATATGTGCAGATATGGGCAGATTGTTTAGATCCATGTCTGAAGAGGATTTATGCATTTGTTGTTGTGTTCATACATTTGAACAAATTGACACATTTGAAAATAGACAGTTTTAAAAAATTGACAGATTCAAATCAGTTTGCTTATGTGTAATTTGAATTACGGCAGTGTTATGAATTGAGTTAATACAGAGTTATGGACATATTGGAAAAGTGCAGCATAAGTTTTTTTTATGCAGACTTCTAATTTTTGACAGCAGTCATGTGTATCCAACATGTGAATAATGTGTTGAAGTGCAGTAGAAGATTGATTTCAGAGTTATGTTCCTGTACCTTCTAATCATCCTCAAACAGTAGTGAGATGTACGACAAAACCTGCTAACTAACAGATTACAATCTGTTTTGGATTATAATTGAGAAACGTCAGGTATGTGGATTAATGCTTGTAGCTGTTGTCCAAACAGCTGTTTCGAGATATTTGGCGTATTTCAAACTGTCACAGCCTTGGTATGTTGATCCATAATTATGAATCAGATTTCATAAAGGGTGTACATTAGAAATGAATGGCTTTGCTGTCGTGTGAAATCAAAAGTGCATAAATTGGTTTTGTGATTTGAAATGTGCAGCCTGCATACTGTTCAAGCTGTCAAAAGAGTGTCAAATGGCATTTTTGACATTTTAAAAAGGTGCAGGTCTGCACAGGTCTTCAATCTGCTCGTGTGCAGATTTTGAATTAAAGCATAATGTGCATATGAAAATAGATTAAAGTTGAAATTCCAAGAGTTGAGCAGAAATTTAATTCATTTGAATCACTATTAAGTTGCTCCAGATTGTTTCAAAACAAGAAGTAAAACATAAAGTTTGCAAATGTTTACGATTGCTCAAATTCAACTTTCTAAACTGATCAATCAGATACTTGATTTTCTGTAATCTTTGTTCTTAAAATTTTATAGAGATCGTCTAGTTCTTTATAATCAAATTCACGTGGTGAGCATTTGATTTGATTGGAAAATTTTCATAGAGAAAATCATGAGCGGAAGGTTTTTACTCGTATGATAAGTGTTATAATCATTGAGTCAGTACAAATTCGAAGGAAATATGAAAAGTTTTTGTGTCCATCAACAATGATCATTTGGTTCCTGGAGTTGAAACAATCAGAAATCAGTTTACAACTGGAAGTCTGAATTATGATGATTTCAACGATTTTGTGCTACTACCTTCCTATTCTTGAATGAATTTCAAGATTGTCCTGTTCTATCAATACATATCTATGATAATGTTTATCCAGATTTCCAATAAGTGCAATCAAAATCTTGTTATCATAAGTTGAAATTATTTACAGTGTACGACTGTTGTTTGAAAACAGGATGTGTGTTCACATGCTCTTAGTCCAGATGTGAAGAAGTTGAAGCAAGCCAATGTGATGACTGATAATTCGTTGAGCCTAATTTTCTTACTGCTTCAAATTAAATGTGTTGATCACAAAGGTTTTCTGTATGACATCATCGGGTATTGAAGGACATCGGTATACAGATAGCTTATGGGATATTCTCCCAAATTATTAATGTCTAGGTATGTTTATTCTGCAAAGGGACAGTTCATTTAGTCCGTGTAGAATTTACTGTAGAAACTTGCTAAAGCAGCAGCAGATCAAAACAAAAGTGCCGATCTGATACAGGCTGTCAGTTTGATTTTCTAACAGCAAGTTCTTCAATTGGTTCGTGTGCAAAACTCAAAATCTGCAACAAAATGTTTGCTGTTTTGAAAGGTTGCTTAATCGGAATGTGCAGATTTGTGATCATAGATATCTAGAGATGTTTCTATACTGTCCAGGATTGGCAAACTGTTAATCTAAATATCTGATAGAGTTCGAGAATTTTGTTCTTATGTGTGCAGACTTTAAACAGTTCAGTGATCATGTAACTGTGTTATGAAAAAAAAAATCGAAGTGCATCGTAAGTCCTGATTTGTTAAGCTCATACAAATGACAGTTTATGCAAAGTTCGTTTAAGGCTGTCTAGATTTACAGTCGTGAGTTTTCAGTGATTTAAAATGATGTTGCTCTTCGATTCCAGATTGCCTTTTGGATTTAATCCTTTTATATGCAAAATATTGGTTATCACATCTACAATTATGGCCAATTTTAATTTTGCGAAGATAATAATGGCTCAAGTTTGGTGGTTCTATTGGGACATGGTTTTCTACTGCTTTGACCTTAAATCATTTTGCTGTTAGAAACTAGCCTGGAGATGTAAGAATGCATATGTTTCATTCTGGAATCAATTGGAGAGTGGCCTTGATCATCTGCTTGTGTGGGTCAATAGATAAATTATAGTTTTATTTGATAGTTTGGTCTCGTACGTAGGACAGTGTTTGTTGGTTAATCAACATAACTGGTTTGAACTTCCATTTTTATTTGCTCCATTCCAGTATTCAAGTTCGCAAAAAGGTTGGAGCTACAAACAGATTTACGCACATTGTTTATTGTTCGAAATATGCAGCCACAAATCCAATACATTGCATTTCTGAGTTGTATTTGATTCTAGAGTCAAATCACTTGTGTTCAGAGTTACATTTTTGTCCATCCAAATTTCAATCCTAAGGCTGTCCAGATTTCAGTCTCAGTATATATAGAGATTTGTGATTAAGCTGTGTTCGAAAATGTGAAGCTGCATATTTTATAGATTTGTTTGTAAATCTGTGTATCCAGATTCTGTTCAAAGGTTGCTAAAACGAAATGATGTAGCAGTCCTGTTGTTCCAAATGTTGTGCAGCAACTCATGCAAGTGTCAACAGTCCTGTGATCATGTAACGGTGAAGTTTATAGTGAATAGGTTATGCATAAGATTGAAGCTAATTGTTGCCATATTAAATCAGAAGGATTATTGATTTTATCATCTCAGATCTGCAGATCCCAAATTCAAACAATCTACACAGGCTTATGGCAGCTGTCTTTGTGCATATTTTTCTCGAAGTGATGTTTTGAAATTTTTGAAATCTGAAAAATTGAAGAGTGTCAGATTTGGGATCTTGATATATGAGTGTTAAGTCTAAATATTGTATCCAAGATTTAATAGGAAATTCAACAATGTAAAAGTCAACATTGTCTAAGTCAAAGCTAGTTTAGTTTCCTTAGCCATTAAGGCTTTGTTTTAGATAGTGAGTATATAAGGGTTTGTGTTGTGTAATCTTGTAACTACGAGAGCTGCTCATACATTGTAATTCAGAGACATGTGATATGAATACAAGATCTACTTTCTCTCTCTAGACTTTCTCTCTCTAGTTCTTGAGCTTTATTGTCATAAATTGAGTAATTGCTTGTTGTGATTGGGATTTTATGATTAACAATTGGTATCAGAGCTGAACCAAACTATTCAGAAATGATTTGATCAATGATTTGAGTTGAAATTTGGATTTTAGATCGAAATTCTGAATTTTTCGAAAGTTTTTCACAAAAACGAGTTCGTTACTGTTCATTCAAATTTTTGTGGAAAATCGTTTTTATTTGCAAGATAATGGTTACTTTGGATGCGAATTGTGTTTTGGATTGATTTTTGTTTAGATTCCATATCGAAATTCGTTCAAAATCGATTCCAATTTTCGATTTTTTTTAGTTTTTCTTGAACACGAGTTCGGTATCTGTTCTTGATTGAATTCGTGTAAATTGTTGTTTTAATCGAAAATTGATTGCATGTGTGAGTTTAGAACTGTTTTTCGATGATACTAACAAATTCTTGAGATCAATTGTGCAGGTTTCGATCGATTTAAGTTTGTATCTGTCAAGAAATCGACTTTGCGCTTCAATCATAAGGGTTGCGTATCATTGTTGAAACGCAAAGTTCACATCTGCGAATCTTTCCTGCAACGCAAAGTTCAACCCGCAAAGTCCATCTTTGCGCATCTCTCTGTAAACGCAAAGTGTTACTTTGCGTGTCTTTCAACACCCGAAAACCATACTTTGCGTTTCAAGCAGGACCCGAAAACCATACTTTGCGTTTCAAGGCTGACCCGCAAACCTTCCTTTGCGCTTCAAGGCTGATCCGCAAACCTTCCTTTGCGCTTCAAGGCTGACCCGCAAACCTCATATGATGGATGCGCAAACCTCAAATGGTTATCATGGGATGGTGCATTAGTCGACACACGCACACCACAGCTTTGCGTTTCAGGCAACACACGCAAACCATAGCTTTGCGTTTCAGGCAACACACGCAAACCATAGCTTTGCGTTTCAGGCAACACATGCAAACCATAGCTTTGCGTTCCAGGCGACACACGCAAACCTCAGCTTAAAAAAATATATACATATATATATATATATATATTTTTTAATTTTTTGTGTGTCATCTAAATTTTTTTTTAACTTTGCGCCATAACTCGTGTTGTTCAAATTTTCAATTTTTACGAAATATTTTTTTTAAGATTTCAATTTGATCTGATTTTTGAGTTTATGATATATAGTTTGGAACGATCATTCATATTAAGCCAATTACTCATTAATAATGGGATTTCTTTCAGATATTGAAGAGAAGAATAGAAAGCTGAAACTAGAGAACATTAATCTAGCTCATGCAGTTGACTTTCATTCACAAAAGTCAAGAGAGTATTTTACTGAAATCATCTCTCTGAAAGAAGAAATCAATGCCTTAAAGATCATCAATGAAGATCTTCTGAAAAGATATTCTGGGCAGAATGAAGAGAAGATAAAGAGTTTGGAATCTGAGAATTCTGAGCTAAGAAAGAGTTTATCTGATTTTGAAAAACAGCTTGATGATAATAAAGCTAATTTTGATGCTGAAAAGAAAAAAATTTCAAAGAAGTTCTCAGATTTCTCGAAGAAAAGTTTTGAAGAGAAGAAGTCAGTTGAGCTTAAATGTATCAAATTTTCTCAACAAATTTCAGATTTTGAGAAAGTGTTGATTTTGGAAAGAGAGAAATTTGATAAAGAAAAGAAGGCCATAGAACAAAAGAATGTGGGATTCTTTAAGGAATTATCCGGCCAGAGAAACGAGTCAGAAAAGGGATTTGAAGAAGAAAGATCTATCTTTGAAACCGAAATTAAGAAACTGACTTCAAGATTATCTAAACTATCTGCTTCTGCGCTACACGAGCAGAAGACGAAGTCTGAATTCTCGAAGAAGATTGACCTGCTTGAGAAAGAAAGAGACATCTTTGCGTCAAAGATCAAAGAGCTTGAAAAATCTGTTTCAAGTTCAAAACATAAATATGTCTCTTCAAACAGGCCAGTCAAATCATTTAATCAGATTCGTTGCACTAACCTTTTCTTTGATGAATATTTAGATAGTTCAGATTCTTATCCAAGGAGAAAAAGTTTCAAGAAAGAGAAACTGGTCTGGATGAAGAAATCAGTCAAAGATGACAAGACTGATGAGCTGAAAGAGAAGAAATCATGTGTACCTGTACACAAAGAAAAGAAGAACAAAGCACCTAACGGTAAGAAAAATTATTGTTCTATTTGTTATACACATGATCATATCCATAAGACCAGTGATCATTTCTGGTATGGTTCTTACTCCATAACCCCCACACGAACTGCAACTAACATTTCTGGACCCAAATACCAGTGGGCACCAAAGAAGAAAATTGATTCTGTGTTGCAGGCACCTCAAGCCAAGGGGGAGTAAGAGAACAATGGCTTTTGAACATAGCAGTTCAAGACCCGCACCTCAATGTCAAGAATATGGCTTCTAAGCACATCAGCTTAGGACCCGGTCTTCAACGGAGTATGACTTCTAAACACAACAGTTTAGGACTCGGACCTCAGCGATCTAAAAGACCTTACTCTTGTATGCTTGCATCCGATGGATATTGATGGTCTTCATCCCAAGAGAATTGATCTGATCTCTATCCTATATTTTTTCTTTGCTATATTTTTCTGATATTGATGGTCTAACAATTCAAAAGGGAGTATTTGATCTCTATCCTTTTTTACTTGTAATATTTCAGATGCTTAATTTAAGGGGGAGTAAAGGTGATGGCTTCTGATCACATGACAGATCAGGACCCGTTCATCAATGATCAAAGACGGATATTGTGCTAATATCCAAGGGGAGCTTAAAAGATTAAAATCTTTATATCTTGATTTGAGGGGGAGCTGAAAAGGTAAAAATCTTCTGATCTAGATCTCAGATTGTTTGAAAGAAGGACAACTTTCGAACATGAAAAACAATTTCTGAAATGTTCAAACCACTTCTTATTCTCAAAAGTTTTATGAATTTAGAAGTGTGCTTTTAAATGTTTTTCTAAAATTTTTGAGCTTATTGTTTAACTGACCGTGTGTTTCCAAAGATCAATACTTGTGTATTATCTTGTCCATGTACTGTCAAGTATTCATACACACCGGTTCAGTATTTTATTTGAAATTATTATTACCATGTCTCAAATTCAAACAATTTTTCGATGGTAATACCCCCGTTTGAAGTTCAAAGTTGATGAGAATCATTCATCTTTTTCATATTTGTGCTTTCATTGATAAATTGTTTATATTTGTTCATATAAACAAATTTCCAATTCTTTGATACCCTAACCTTTTGATTTGATCTGATTGATTCATTGTCAGATTCTCAAAACAATTCTCTTGATTTCATTTCATTCATTCAATATCATTGTTTTGAGAAATCTTCATTGTTCAATTGCTCAAATCTCACGAGCATACATATTGACAATGGTATCATATATCTTGTGCTAAACTGTTTCAGTTAAACTGTTGAGCAACCGTTCTTCATAGGAAATATCATGGGATTCGTGTGTGAGCTTAAATAGAACTTCCATGGATTCACGCAACCTGTGTTTCCTACCCAGGAAGTTATCCTTGAGTGATTGAGGGTGAGGGGTAAAAATCAAAGAGTGGGGGAGATAACTCATCCGGTTGAGTTATTCTCATTGTGTGGAGCAGAAAAATGGAAATGAGAGTTTGGTTAGAAGTAAGCAAAATGATAAAAAGAAAGAGGGTGTGAGAACATAGATAAAAGAATATTAGAACTTTGCACTTACCACTTTCTGAGCCGGGCAGCCACATCTACTGATTGGTTCACATTCTTTGGTGACCATCATTGAAACAGGCAGTGAGGCCATGCCAACTCTTGCTATTACCCCACCAACCACTCGTTTCTTTCTCGAAAAAGAAATGTTTCATTTTCTTGGGGATGCAACACATATGCTATCTAATCTTCACTCGGAAGATTTAGATATTGAAAAAGTAGGAAAGTTGCCCCACCTTCGCACCTCTTTCATGCACATTGAGTCCGTGTATTATCTGTTTCTGTCTCAACAGTATACACAATTTGAGCCTTAATAAAACACAATCATTGTGCTAAAATTCTTTCATACACAAGCACGAGCACACAGAAAATCTGTTTTTCTGTCAGAACATTTATAGAATTACCTTGTGTTTTTCAATGATTGAATAGAAGTCCTGGGGAGTCAACATCAAACCAACTCCTTATATTGTACATTCGTTGTACACAGTGACTCCGTGTTACTGACAGACACTTCTAACTGTTTCATTTGTTGATTCAGGGTTACCTCATTCATTATGTCCGAATTTGAAAAGATTCAGATATATACCTTTCATGAATTGACGGCTATTCAGATCAAAGGGCGGAGACTGTCAAAGAAGATATTGTTATTTGTTCTCAAAGGAGGAAATCAAAGACTGTGCTGAAATTGAAGATGTTTTGATGATCATGATGCTCACATCATCAAAAAGGGGGAGACATTTTATAAAGATTCAATTTCAGATTTAAGTCAGAATTTCAAATGCATTTCAAAATGCTTCTGCTGATACAAAGTCAAAAGATTCTGAAGAAATTTTATTCAAAGATAAATCAAGATGATTTGTGAAAGTTTGTTTCTCTGAAGACTGTCAAGAGATCAAAGAGATGAAGATTCAATATCAGAGATTCCTCAAAGCTGTTTCATTGTTCAAAGGCAGTTTTCAAAGAAAGTTCCAAAGTTTTTCAAAGATGTTTCAAAGTTCATTGTTTCAGAAGTTTCAAGAATTCTGTTTCTTGTTCATGACATGTTGACTTTCAAAGCTTCAAAGATTAAAAAGACTTTCCAAGATTCTTCAAGAGCTGAAAGTTTAAAGATTGTGAAAGCTTCAAAGAGACAAAAGCTGAAGAATCATGAGCTGAAGATCTGTATCTAATTTTTATTAAATCTTGAATACAAAGGGGGAGATTGTTAAGTCTAAATATTGTATCCAAGATTTAATAGGAAAGTCAACAATGTAAAAGTCAACATTGTCTAAGTCAAAGCTAGTTTAGTTTCCTTAGCCATTAAGGCTTTGTTTTAGATAGTGAGTATATAAGGGTTTGTGTTGTGTAATCTTGTAACTACGAGAGCTGCTCATACATTGTAATTCAGAGACATGTGATATGAATACAAGATCTACTTTCTCTCTCTAGACTTTCTCTCTCTAGTTCTTGAGCTTTATTGTCATAAATTGAGTAATTGCTTGTTGTGATTGGGATTTTATGATTAACAATGAGAATTTTGAACAAGATTCTAGAGTTCATGCTTAATCTGTGTAGTGTTTCCTGCTATCTGTGCATCCAGAATGGTCAAGGCTGTCCAGAC
The DNA here is from genome assembly GCA_954870635.1 of Arctium minus. NCBI lineage: Eukaryota > Viridiplantae > Streptophyta > Magnoliopsida > Asterales > Asteraceae > Arctium > Arctium minus. The sequence goes on along the minus strand of OX941080.1, from coordinate 74,909,508 downwards.
TTATGCTTGCAGATTAGATTAAAGTTTATCTAGACATCAATTCATGTGATTTCAAATTTATTTTCGAAGTTTAAAGAAATTTTATGATTAAAGTTCTTCCAAAGGACTGACTGTTCAGAGTTTGATTTAACGAGTATTCAAAATTCTGAATTCAAAGTTCAGAGTTTTAATCATGCATATTCAGAGTTTTAATCACAGGCTATTCAGAGTTACGATCAAAGCATTCCAGAATTCTGTTCATGATTGTCCAAAACTGTTCCAAGGCAGTTCAGTTTTTCTATTTGCTTAAACAAAGCTCTGATTTATGGTCTTCAGAGTTATGACTAAAGGTTATCAGAGTTATGTAGAGTTTGTTTGTGGACAGATGACTATTCAGAGTTTGATTTTGGCAGCAGCAAAATGGAGTTTTATAAGTCAAAGTTGTTGATTTCAAAGTTTGATGTCCATAAATTTCGATCATTGACTGCATAGAATTATGGGACAGAAAATTCTTGAATCTGCCCATGTTAATGATGTTCGAAAAGTGCATATCTGCTAATATGCTTCTGTGATTAAAAAGGCTGTTGTCCAGAACCTCTGTGATTTTAAGAAGTGTGCAGCAAGTGTTAATTCTGTTTGTCAGCTTATCCCACGACTGTTGGTAATTAAAAGTTAAGACAACAGATCAGACTTTGCAAGATCGATATGTGCGGATACAAATGTTTAGATCTGAATTTTGTGTTGTAGCAAACGGTATTGAGATCGAATATGCTCCCCTCTGCATTGTTACAATATGCGTTCATAAAATATGATGCCAAATCTAATGGAGATGATCCTGTGTAGCAATCAACTGACCATGTGGTTGTTTGTTCGAAATATATAGATTGGAACAGCTTGTCTAGAGATGATATTATCTTTCCATAAGCTATTCAGAAGTCTGATGTGCAAAAAGATCAGAGCTATTGCGTTCACTTTCAGGATTACAGAGCTGTTGTTCATACTTCTAAAGGTGTAGAGCTACTTATGTTGGAATAGCATCAAGCAAAAGCAAATGCACAGAGCTTGCTTTCAGCTAGGAAGGAACTTGTTTCAAAAGTACAACTGACAGAAGATCATCAGAGTGCCCATATGAATTTGTAGCAGAGGCTCAAGTGCAGATGTTTCTGCAGAAGCCTTTATAGGCTGTCCAGAACCCTTCAGAGGCTGTGAAGTGCAGGAGACCTCTATTCATGTGCAGAAGTAAAAAGGTATGTGCAGAGGCAGCAACAAAATCTGATCAGAGGCAGTCCAGGATTTGCAGTCTGTTAATCAAGAATTCGATGAGATGTTCTGTCCAGAGGCTCTGGACACACAACCAGGCTCTGGTCATTGACATTGTGATCAGAGGCTATCCATAATTCATACAGAGTTTGGTTTGTGATCATAATTTTGATAGCATATCAGAGATGATGCAGAGGCAGTTAGAGATCCTCTTATTTATGCGCAGAGTCTTTGTAGGCTGTCCATAAAGTTCGTGCAGAAGTGTGACTTTCAGATACTCTTAAGAGGTGCATAGGTACTCTAAGGCGTTCCGCAGAGGCTTTGGCCAATTCACGACATACAATTATACTTAACATGTAGAATTATGACTACCGGTTATCTTTTTGTCACAAAAAATATTAAAAACTGTAGTAAAATTCATGACATATAGTTACGCTGAATTTTTAGAATTGTGGCTATAAGTTACCTTTTGGTCACACAAAATATTAAAAACCATAGTCAAAGTCATGACATATGGTTACACTTAGTTTTTACAAACATGGCTATATCTTACCTTTTCGTCACATAAAATAAGAAAACAGTGGCCAATTCTAGACATATAGTTACACTTAAATTTAGAAACATGACTATTAGTTACCTTTTGGTCATGCGAATTACTAAAAATCGTGACCATAAACTATTTATTAGCCATGCAACTGATCCATAATAATGAATATTTTCAGCTTTTTGTGACAATAAATTATTTTAATCGTGGTTTTAGCCATACTATTAGCTACACATATTGCATATTAACTGTGGCGAAATCATCACATATAGTTACACTTCATATTTATAACCGTGACTACTGTTACCTTTTGGTCACACAAAATAATAAAAACCATGACTATTAACACCCTAACTTTCGGCCATGTTTTACAAATTTTCGTGGCTATATATTTATTTCATTTGGTCATGGAAATTTTGCTTTATGTGGCTATATGTCGGTCTATGATCACGGATAATAAACATCAAAACATAAAACCACGGTTTCGACAAAAACCATGACTATATGTCTATCTATAGCCACATTTTTTAGTGACTACTTGCCACGGAAAAAAAATTGTGACCGTAAAGAACCATGTTAGACCACAGTTTCATTGGATTCAAGATCATCCAATCTGAAGATCCAATCTGAAGCTAAAGCCGAAACGTCGACTCTCGATATTAGTCTAAAAGGCAGTTTGTAATAAAATGTCAAAGTTGTTTATTTGTATTTTATGTAATTAGATATTTAGCATAACTAAATATCTAAGTTTAGTTAGTTGTTAGTTATTATATTTGTTAGATAATATCTAAGTGTTAGATATTATTATTAGTTTATTATTATTAAGGTATGGTGTCTAAGAAGCTTGAGATCAATATCAGATCTCAACAACTCTCTCTATTATCAGATCACACACAAGAACACACAAAAGGTGTAATATAGAGAGAACACACACGAGAGCTTCAAAGATCAAACCTTGTAACCATTGTTATTAATCAATACAGGTTGGTAATCATATCGTGTTGTTTTTGTAAGAACTTGATATAAATATTGTGGACCGACAATTGGTATCAGAGCCTGATAAGTGATTCAAAATCAAGTTTTTAAACTCACGACTCTGTGTTCATATTTTCAAAATCATTTTCGAGATTTTGAGTGTTTTAGGTGTTAAAATCGATCAAGTTGTGATCGATAAACATGCTAGGTTGAGTTGTTGTTGTTTGATTTCAGTTTAAAGCTTAAATCGAGTTCCATTTTGGTGATTTTGTGTTTGAGTTCGAGTTTGAAAAAATTACTGTGCCATCAATTTTATCTTCGAAAAAGTGATTTTTATCGAGATCAAGTGGTCACAATATGTACTAGGGGTGTTTTTAGTCATATTGGTAGAGTTTGGTACTGCAAATCGACGTCGAAACAGGCTTTTAGTCGAATTTTCGAAGTACAGGACGAACTCACGCAAACACAGTAAGAACTCACGCAAAGCCCACTTTGCGTGACACACTTTGCGCAACAGACGCTTCACGCAAAGTCCAACTCTCGCCACACGCTACTCACGCAATCCCCACTTTGCGTCACCAACAACTCAAGCAAACCTCAGTTTGCGCAACTCTCTCATCACGAAAACATTAACTCTCGCTACCAACTCATCACGCAAACCTCAGTTCGCGTGATCAACTCCTCACGAAAAGCACAACTTCACTTTGCGCCAACTCCATGAAACGCAAAGCTCTACTTCGCGCTACTTCAAATTCACGCGATCAACTTGAAACGCAAAGCTTCAGTTTGCGCGACCCACTCTTCACGCAAACCTCATCTTGCGCCAGCCTCGCAAAACGCAAACCATCCTTTGCGCCAACCACCTCTAGCGCAAACCTTTATAAACGCAAAGTTCTCCAGACTTAGATCTTTTTATTCAGAATGACATCCAGAGAAACCCTTGCCATCGGAACTGACACCAAACCACCAGTTCTCTTTAGAGGAGAATACGAACAGTGGAAAGATCGGTTCCTGAACTTTATAGAAAGACATGAGTTGGGTGAATTCATAAGGAAATCGTTAGAAGAGGGTATTATGGCACCAGCTTATGAGACTCGTATGGAAGGAACTGTGGAAACAGAATATGAACTTAAGTATCATGAACTAGAAGGTGATAACCTAAAAAGAGCGAAAGGCGACAGATTAGCTAAGTCATACATTCTACATGGAATTCCAAACGAAATCTATGTAAAGATTGACAGATACAAGGCCTCGGGCAAACAAATGTGGGATCAACTAGAGAAGATGATGCTGGGTTCTAAGGTTAGGAATCAGCTCAAACTTTCCAAATGCCTAAACAGTTATGAAGAATTTAAAGGCAGAAGTGGAGAGTCTCTAGAAGGAACTTATGATAGATTCGTGACCTTGCTGAATGAACTAAGCAAGAACAAGGTCATCAAATCTCAAATAGAGCTGAACGTCAAATTCCTCAGCATTCTCGAGCCGGAATGGAAGAGATTTGCCAGACAGATGAAGCAGATCAAGGATCTGAATGAGATTCCACTTCATGAGGTGTATGAAACCCTCAAACAAAATGAAGAAGAGGTGGATGAAATTCTAGATGAGAAGAGAAAGGAAGTGAAGACAGTTGAAGACACAGTTGCTCTTGTTGTCAAAAAGAAGAAGAACAAGACAATTGTGTATGAATCAGAAGAAATTGAAGCTGATGCAAACTCTGACTGGGATTAAAATGAACAACTGAAGCAAGCAATGCTTATGCTGACAAATGCTTTTCAGAAAAAGTTCTACAAGAAGCCAAGTTCAAACAGTCAGAGGTATTCTTCTGGTCCTAACAACTATGTCCATAAGGAAAGGGTTGAAGGAAATAGATATGAAGGAAAGAAGTCTGAAGGAAAAAGAATAGAGGAGAAGAAGCCGGAAGAGAGAAGGTATCATGCTGAAGGAAAGAGAATAGAGGAGAAGAAGCCGGAAGAGAGAAGGTATCATGATGAAGGAAAGAGAACAGAGGAGAGGAAACCGGAAGAGAGAAAGTTTAAAGCTGAAGAATCCAGTCAGTCAGAACCACCAACGTGCTACAGTTGTGGCAAAACAGGTCACTTTGCCAGAGACTGTCGAAGACCAATAGTCAGAAACTCCGATTATTACAAGAACAAGATGCTTCTTGCAAAGCAACAAGAGGCTGGTAAGGCACTGATGGAAGAGGATGAATACTGGCTTGATCATTCAGATGAGGAAGAAGAGGATGAAGAGAAGGATGAAGCAGTCAACATGTGCTTGATGGGAAAGCAGGAATCAGAAACTGAAGCTGATTCAAATGATGAAGAAGAGGAGGTATGTGATTTATCTTATTCAGATTTCATAAATAAAATGCATGCCATGAATTTAAAACTCCAAGGATTAAAGTCAAAGCTTAAGCGAGAAAAGGGTGTCATTACAAACAAAAACCAATCAATACAGAAACTTAGCGATGAAATTGCTGAGAAGAAAGTATTGGTTGAGGTTTTACATAGAAACCATGACACCAGCGCGAAAGAACAGACTAGAATTCTTAAAGAGAATTCTGAAGTTAAGACTAAACTAAGAAAGAGTGAGATTGATTTATATCAGCTTACGAAATTTCATTCTTCATATACCAAAGAAAACTTTTTTTTACTTGGTAAATTAAAAAGTTTGGAAGAGAAGTTATACAAAATGGGTCAAAGTGAACATACTATTCATCTAAACAAACCCAAAGAGGAAATAGAGAAATGGGGACTCGGGTATGAGAATCCTCACTATCTTAAAAAGGGTAAATCTGAAGTGCCTACACTTTATGATCTTACAGTTTTAAAACTAGCTCGAAGAATCCCTGAGCTTAAAGTTTTCTGGACTGGATTGTCAAAAGAGGATGAAGCCAAGGAAACGGAAAAACGAAAGAACACAACTAAAGTTCAACTTCCATTTCGTTATGCGAAGTTGAATAATAGTTATAATGATGATCCAATATATCACAACAAAACTCTTTCAAATGACTTCTATCAGAGTTATTCTATCAAAGAAATGGACGCGAAGCCTATTCATGGTAAACTATATGTCCCTCCTCTCGTTTTGGAAAGTAAAATTTCTGAACTCGAGAAATTTTTAACAGATGAAAGACTTTTGATGAATATTGAACAAAAAGTTTTTTCAACTGTCTTCAAAGATATTGTTCTTTCTAAGGCTTCAAACTCTGAGGATATGTTTGGTCTAGCAAATAAAGGGTTTGATTTTCTGAACTCTGACGGTGGTTTAGATGATTGTTTTAATCAATTTGACTTTAATGCAAAACTTCCTAACCATTCATCTTTTGTTGTGAAATCAAAGGGAAAAACCAGTATGCCTCTTAACAGTGGAAAATAAACGAAAGTTGATAAATCAGTCTCTGTGAAAGCTAAAAATGCTAAAGGTAAGATTATATCTAAGCATTCATAGAAACCGAACACTACTGGTAATCCGAAGAAGAAGAATTCGTTTGTTGCTCAGAAGTCTAACTCACGAGTTTCACATGTTTTAGATCTGAGCGAGTGAAAGCCACAAGTTAAATCTCAGTGGCAACCAAAACAGAAGCTTGACAAGGCTGATGCATCTTTTTGTAGTGTTAATTGTAATAAGACTTCACCTAGTAAAGATATTTTGAAAGCGAATGTTGCTACTATTTTGAAATACTCTTTTACGCAATTATTCCAATTATCTAAATCTGCTAGAAAGTCTTCCTTTTATGATAAACATGTTTCTAATTCTTGTCAAGATTCTGAGATTCGGTTTGGCAATTATCATGTGCATTCATCTCATTATAATGCTTCAAATAAATTTCAAATGAAAAGAGGACCCAATTTCAAATGGGAACGAAAATCTAGTGCTAACACAGTTGGACCCAATTTCAAGTGGGTACCAAAAGCTAAATCTGTGTTGCAGGCACCCAACGTTTAAAGAGGAGCTTCGGAAATGACTTCTAGACAAAACAGTCTAGGACTCGTACCTCATAAAATCTGATATGGTTTCTGAACACGTCTGTTCAGAACCCGTGCTTAAGAGAAATAGGCTTTTGAACAAATCAGTTCAAGACCCACACTTCAATGCTCAAAAAGTCTTAACTCAATCTTTGTTTTAAGACTATCTAAATCAATTGTTTCGTTATTTCTCTTGTGCAGATCCGTCATATGTGGTACTTGGATAGCGGATGTTCCAAGCATATGACTGGACAAAAGGAGATGCTGTCCAACTTTAAAGAGAAGTATTGCGGAACAGTTAGATTCGACAATGACCAGCATTCACCAATAATGGGTTATGGTGATATGGTACACAACAATGTCACGATGAAGAAGGTGAGCTATGTTGAAGGCTTACGACACAACCTGTTCAGTATCGTCCAGTTCTGTGACAAAGGCTTAGAGGTCAATTTCAAAGCCAAGACGTGTTCAGTTCGCACTGAAGAAGGCGAAGAACTCTTGATCGGCACGAGAAAGTTAGACGTCTACACAATTAATTTGTCAAAAGTCCAGACTGACAAGCAGGTTTGTCTACTGATGAATGCCTCGATGCAACAAAGCTGGTTATGGCATCGAAGGCTCTCTCACCTCAACTTCAGGTACATCAACAATCTGGTCAGTGGAAAGCTCGTCAAAGGACTTCCATAGCTCAAGTATGAAAGAGAACATCTTTGTGCAACATGTGAAAAGGGAAAGATGAAGAGGGCTCCATATAAACCAAAGCCTGAACCGAGTACAAGCGCTCCGTTAGAGTTATTGCATATAGACATATGCGGTCCGATGCAAACTCAGAGTCTAGGCGGAAAGAAATATATACTCGTTATCGTGGACGATTACTCACGATACACATGGGTCAAGTTTCTACGTTCAAAGGATGAGACACTAGATGTTCTCATCACATTCCTGAAGACGACCCAGGTGAATCTGCAGAAACCGGTCAAGCTTCTAAGAACAGACAACGACACAAAGTTCAAGAATAAGAAGGTTGAAGAATATCTCGAATCTGTCGGGATTTCACATCAATACTCTGCTGCTCGAACGCCTCAACAGAATGGAGTGGTCGAAATACGGAAACGTACGCTAGTTGAGGATGCTTGTACTATGCTAAGTCAATCTGACTTACCTCTATTTTTGTGGGCTGAAGCTGTATCGACTGCGTGCTACACACAGAATCGATCCATGATACACCGCAGATTCAAGAAGACTCCTTATGCGTTAATCAACAACCGAACACCGACAATCAAATATTTCCATATATTTGGGTGTAAGTGTTTCGTTCTAAACGATAGAGAGAGTTTCAACAAGTTCAGTGCCAAAGCAGACGAAGGCATCTTCATTGGTAATTCCTCAACATCAACTGCATACCGTATCTATCTGAAGAAGTCAAAGACGGTTATAGAAAGCGTTAACGTCTCGTTTGATGAAGAGATGACTTCCGAACAACACAATTCAGAACCCGTTATAACCGGAGTACTAGATTCTGGGCAGATCAGTCTAGAACCTGCGTCTCAACAGAATAAATCAGATGAAGCATGAAAATGTAAATCCCAATCCAAATCAAGCAATTCTCAAGATCTAAGATATAACAGTATCAAGATTCTAGAGAGAGAGAGTAGAGAGAGAAACGTAGTCATATGTATATAGCAATTAAGAACCACTTTCAAACTATTACAAAAGAAACACTATTTATATGAGAACTAAAATCACAAGCTTAACAACAAAGTAAACTCATATTGACTAAAACAAAACTTTGACTTTGTTGACTTTACTAGACTTGACTTTTCCAATTAAATCTTGGATACAATAATACACTAACAATCTCCACCTTTTTATTCAGGATTTAAAAAAAAATTGACACTAGGCTTCAGCGCTTGATTCTTCAATCTTTAATTCTGACGGCTTTGAACTTTGAAGCTCTTTCTGAAGTTGTTGAAGAATCTTGAAAAGTATTTAACACTTTGCATCTCTGTAAAGTCAACAAGTCTTGAACAAAACTTTGAAACACTTTGAAACTTCGAGGAATCTTTGAAAACTTGTATGTATCTCCATCATTGTGATCTCTTGACTGTCTTCGGAAAAACAAACTTTCACAAATCTTCTTCAGAATCTTTTAAAACTTTCATCTGGCTTTGACTATCAGAATTATCTTCACCATTTTCATCAGAAAGACTTTTGAAGCATTTCTCTCCAAGTCTTTGTTTGAAATTGATCTTTGTAAATGTCTCCCCCTTTTTGATGATTGTGAGCACCATAATCATCAAAACTTTCTCAATTTCAGCACTTTCTTTGAATCTCCCCCTTTTACAAATATTCTTCCCTTTTTGAGATACATTTAACATTCTCTACACTTTGATCTGAATAGCTGAATCATGAACTGTACATACCCGAATCTTTTCAAATCTAGATATAATAAACGTTGTAACCCTGATTCAACAAATGAAACAGTTAGGAGTGCCTGTCAGTAACACAGAGTTACTGTGTACAACGAATGTACAATTTAAGGAGCTGGTTTGATGATGACTCCCCAGGACTTCCATTCAATCATTGAAAAACACAAGGTTTATCTATGAATGTTCTGACAGAAAAACAAATTTTCTGTGTGCTCGTGCTTGTGTATGAAAGAATTTAGCACAATGATTGTGTTTCATAAGGCTCAAATTGTGTAAACTGTTGAGACAACAACAACTATTACACGAACTCAATGTGCATAAAAGAGGTGCGAAGGTGGGGCAAACTTCCTTTTTTTTCAATATCTAAATCTTCCGAGTGAAGACAAGATAACAGATATGTTGCGTCCCCAAAGAAAATGAAACATTTCTTTGTTAAGAAAGAAACGAGTGGTTGGTGGGGTTAATTGCAAGAGTTGGCATGGGCTCACTGCCTTTTTCAATGATGGTCACCAAAGAATGTGAACAAATCAGTAGATGTGGCTGCCCGGCTCAGAAAGTGGTTGGTGCAGAGTTCTGATATTCTTTTAACTCTGTTCTCACACCTTCTTTCTTTTTAACATTTTGCTCACTTCTAACCAAACTCTCATTTACATTTTACCGCTCCACACAATGAGAAAAACTCAACCGGATGAGTTATCTCCCCCACTCTTTGATTTTGACCCCTCACCCCTCAATCACTCTAGGATAACTTCCTGGGTAGGAAACACTAGTTAACGTGAATCCATGGAAGTTCTATTTAAGCTCACACACGAATCCCATGTAAGTCCTAAAAGAATAGTTGCTCAACAATTTAACTTGAACAGTTAAGAACAAAATGATAACAGTGTCAGAATGTATGCTCATGAGATTTGAGCAATTGAACTTTGAAGATTTCTCAAAACAAGGATATTGAATGAATGAAATGAAATCAAGAGAATTGTTTTGAGAATCTAACAATGTATCAATCAGATCAAAATGAAATGGTTAGGGTATCAAAGAATTGGATATTTTGTTTATATGAACGAATATAAACAATTTTAGCAATGAAAGCACAAGATTAAAATGATGAATGATGTATGATGCTCAAACAACATTTGAAAGCAAAACGGGATTATTACCATCGAAAAATAGGTTCGTTTAGAGACATGGTAATAACTGATTAAAATGAAGTACTGAACCGATGTGTGTGAATACTTTACAGTATATAGGAAATATAATACACGAGTATTGATATTTAGAAACACACAGTCAGTTAAACATTAAAGCTCAATATGGAAAACATTTGAAAATCACACTTCTTAATTCATGAAATCTTTTGAGAATAGAGAAGTGGTTTGAACATTTAAGAACACGTTTTTCATGCTTGAAAGTTGTTCGTCTTTCAAACAATCAGAGATGTAAGATTAGAAGATACTTACATTTAAGCTCCCCCTCAAATCATTATAGAATGATTTAGGTCAGATAAGCTCCCCCTGGATATTTTGCATAACATCCTTATCTGAACATTGAAGAACGGGTCCTGATCTGTCATGTGATCAGAAGCCACTATTCTTTACATTAAAGTTCGGGTTCTAAACTGAAGTGTTTAGAAGCCAATGTCTTTGACATTGAAGTCCGAGTTCTAAGTTGTAGTACTTTGAAGTCAAAAACTAGTACTTTGAAGTACGGGTTTTGAACTGCTGTGTTCAAAAACCATTGTTCCTACTCCCCCTAGACCGGTGGTACCTGCAAAACAGATTTAACAGGTTTTGGTACCCACTGGTATTTGGGTCCTGGTATGTTATATTTAGAAATCCACTTCTCATTAGATGTATATCTTTTAAAACCAGAATTCTGATAAGTTATTCTATAAGAACCGTACCAGTTATGAGCAGTTTCTCTCTGAACAAAGTCATTCTCTCCACAGTAAGAACAACAGATTTGCCTTTGAGCAATCCTGATCAAATGATTAGTAGAGTAATATATATCAGAATTACCAAAAGATTTCCATTTATATGCACTATTCTTTTTGGCTTTGGATGTGGAATTGAATGCTTTGTCCTTCATCTTCTCATCATTTGAAGAACTCTTCACTCTCCAGACAATCTGATTTTTCTTAGAAGACTTTCTAAGAGATTTGATGTAAAAATTTGCTGAACCATCAACAAATTTCTCATAAAATAGATTAAATGGTCTGACAGTTTGTGATTTGACACTTTTGTTTTTGAAAACATTTTTGTCATGAATAGAACTAGAAGCAGTTTGAAAAGAGCAAACTGATTCGGTTGAATTATCAACCGGTGATTGATTGATCACATCAAGATCTAACAATGTTTCTAAGTTCTTGTTTTTGTCAGAAATATCCTTGAAAATCCCAGCATTTTTCTATTCAAATAATTTCTTTTCTTTGAAAATATTTCTTTCTTTTTCAAGCAGGTCTTGTAATGTAGAAATCTGTTTGGGAAGTTCAGTTATTTTATCTTCAAGAACTTGTCTATCTTTCGCAAAAGTGTCTCTTTCAGTAATTAGAATATTCTCAAATTCAGACACTTGCTTAGAAAGTTTTACGCATCTAAGCTCTAAATCCTTCTTCTCTTGGTTAGCTTTCTTGGAAAGTTCAGACATCTTTTGAGTATAAGATTTCTCCAAATTTGAATTTTCCTTATCTGCTTGGATGCTTTTTGACAGTTCAACATTTTGTATCTCCAAGGCAGATATTTTGTCTTCAAAAGCCTTAAACTTGTTTTGAAGCTTGACTGATTCATCTTGTAATTCTGATGATTTCTGTTCAGTCGTCTTCAGTTGGCTTTGAAGATTCGCAATCTTTTTGTCTTTCAGCTTGATTTCTTTTTCACAAGCTTGAATAGTATTTCCTTTTATTTTAATCATTTCCTCTTTCTCTTTAATCTCCTTCTCTCTTGCACTGATGATACCTGCACAATCGGATTTAGCAATTTCAGTACATTTTGCACAAACAGGAGTTTTATCAGAATTTGACAAATTTAATTTCAACTCCTGAATCTGCTTAAGAAGCTTTGAATTCTGATTTTTCAGATTGTCTCTTTCTGCTTCTATTTTCGGTATCTCAGGCATGTACAAAAGAGCCATATCTCTTGCAGATAAAACAGTGTTTCCTCTCTCGTCTGTAACAGGCATCTTGTCAGAATGTTTGCTTTAAAAAAATGATCGTCAAAAATCAGAAAAATTATGACCACTATCAAAATATGTCCCCCTCCGCAGACTTAGCACGGGGGTTCCCCTAGAGAAAATTTTTCTGACATATTTTTCTCTAGAAAGAAATGCTTGAATAAAATGATCGTTCCCAAACCAATTCAGAAATGTTGACTAAAAAGTCAAACTTGGATCACCACTTAAAAATTTTCAGACATTTTCTATCTCTTGAAACTTGCAGATAACTGTACGCGTAGAACACTATTCACTGAGAAATACGCTAAACGTTATGTGCGCGTTTGAAAAACTCGCAGGCCACTGAAAGCGCAAAGCACTATTCACACTAAAACTCGCTAGTAGGCACTTGCGCGTTTCTGGAACTCGCTAGCCGCTACGTGCGCATTTTATGATGTTTGCGCGTTATAACGTTTGCGCGTTTTAGCACTCAGAATTTTTTTCACGAATTTCAAACTCGCAAGCCTCTTAGCGCGTTTCAATCAAACTCGCATGCTTTGTCTTGCGCGTTTATCAAACTCGCTTGCCTCTATTAGCGCGTTTTAGCAAACTCGCACGTTTTGCTTGCGCGTTTGATGATGAACTTGCGCGTTTGATGATGAACTCGCAGGCTTTGCGTGTTCTTCAGATACTTGCGCGTTCTACGGATGAACTTGCGTGTTTCTTGGCTCTTGCGCGTTTTGACAGTTACATTCACGAAATCGATCCATATTGCTCTAACCTGCAAATTGATTCTACAAATTGTACTAATATATTCGAAATAAATACTAGAACACTTTTCTATCAATTCGAACTCGTTAGAAGAAAGAAATTATAGTGCATTGATCGAAGATACAAACTCTGAGTTCGTGAAACAGACAAATCAATAAAATCGAAAATTACATCAAACAAATGATCAATTCATGTTTTTGTGTGAATACAAAGTGTTTACAAACATAAATCAAATTCAACTGAAACAATTATACACACAAATTTCAACATTTCAATGAAAAACTTGATCAAACAGTGACTTTTTCAAAAACGACTATTTTCTTGAATTTTTCAAGAAATTGAATCTGATTTGGTGATGAAACCTTTTTGAATTTGTTTGGTCTGCTCTGATACCAATTGAAAATGTAAATCCCAATCCAAATCAAGCAATTCTCAAAATCTAAGATATAACAGTATCAAGATTCTAGAGAGAGAGTAGAGAGAGAAACATAGTCATATGTATATAGCAATTAAGAACCACTTTCAAACTATTACAAAAGAAACACTATTTATATGAGAACTAAAATCACAAGCTTAACAACAAAGTAAACTCATATTGACTAAAACTAAACTTTGACTTTGTTGACTTTACTAGACTTGACTTTTCCAATTAAATCTTGGATACAATAATACACTAATAAAGCATCAACGTCAACTAAACATATATCTAATTTAGATTTATTATTTGAATTGTTTTATGATGAATTTCTTGGATCTAATGTAAAGAAATCTGTTGTGGTTGACAGGATGAAAGACTCAACGACTACTCATCCAACCAGTTCAGATATTCCTATTCAATCCAACACCCCGATTAAACAAGAAATTCCAATTCAAATGCCGACTCCAACAGTTGATGAAGTAACAAATGATGAAGAGACAAAAGTAGCTGAAATAGTAGGATGTTCTGTACAGATCCATCTACAGTCGGACCAAGCTGTACATGCTGAGCCTTCTGCACCTATCACTTCAACTACAATCATCATTCCTCCTGAACAAACTGAAGAAGGTACAAGTGGATTTATAGATGATACAATTGACATACTTTCATATAATCCACTGCCTCATGAACATAAATGGACCAAAGAGCACCCGACAAGCCAGATCATTGGCGATCCATCAAAACCGGTGCAAACTAGGTCAGCGTCAATGAACATGTGCATCCATGACTCTTTTCTGAGCAAGTTCGAGCGAACTCGCATATCAGAGGCACTTGCGGATCCAGAATGGGTGATTTCAATGCAAGAAGAGCTAAATCAGTTCGACGCACTTCAAGTCTGGAGACTCGTACCAAAACCTAAAGGTAAAACCATTATAGGTACGAAATGGGTTTTCAAGATCAAAAAGGACGAATGTGGTACCGTTATCCGAAACAAGGCGAGACTTGTAGCCAAAGGATACAGACAAGAGGAAGGAATCGACTATGACGAGACATATGCTCCTGTGGCGCGTTTAGAGGCAATTAGAATGTTTCTAGCCTACGCAGCCCACAAGAACTTCATGGTCTTTCAAATGGACGTGAAGACTGCCTTTTTGAATGTCATTCTGAAGGAGGAAGTCTACGTCTCTCAGCCAGAGGGTTTTGTCAATCAAGAGAAGCCGAATCACGTCTACATTCTCGACAAAGCACTCTACGGTCTGAAACAAGCTCCTCGTGCCTGGTATGATGTCCTTTCAAAATTTCTAGTAAAGTCTGGTTTTTCAAAAGGTACGGTGAATACCACTTTGTTTATCAAAAATGAAAAAGCCGATATCATTCTAATTAAAATCTATGTAGACGATATTATTTTTGGCTCTACAAATCCTAAGTACTCTAAGAATTTTTCAAACCTTATGGTGTCCAGAATTCAGATGAATATGATGGGAGAGATGAATTTCTTTCTCGGATTACAAGTCAAACAATTTTCATTGGGTATTTTTATCAATCAATCAAAATACATTATGGATATTCTTCGGAATTTCAAAATGGAAAATTCAAAACCGATTGGTACCCCAATGGCACTAGGTACTAAGATTGGCACCGATCCTTCGGGTAAGGCTGTTGATGTTAGGACTTATAGAGGAATGATAGGTTCTTTAATGTATCTTACTTCTAGTAGGCCAGATATAATGTTTTCAACATGCTTATGTGCAAGATATCGGGCCAATCCTAAAGAAATCCATATGTCTGCAGTTAAGCGCATATTTAGGTATCTGAAGGGCACTGCAAATCTTGGTCTGTGGTATCCTAAAGATACTAGTTTCGAACTAACAGCTTACACAGATACAGATCATGCTGGTTATATGTTAGACAGGAAGAGCACGTCAGGACATGTACAGTTCCTCGGTGATAAGCTCGTAAGTTGGGCATCGAAGAAGCAACTTTGTGTTTCAACTTCAACGACCGAAGCAGAATATGTAGCTGCTGCTAGCTGCTGTTCTCAGGTCTTATGGATGAGAACTCAATTGCGCGACTACGGTTTCCACTTGAACAAAATCCCGATATACTGTGACTCCAAGAGCGCCATCGCAATAACAACGAATCCTGTTCAACATACAAAGACTAAACACATAGACGACAGGTATCATTTTATTAAAGATCATGTCAAAAAAGGAACAATCGAACTTTTCTTTGTAAAAACTGATTATCAGCTTGCCGATTTGTTTACCAAACCTTTAGACGAAAAGAGTTTTACTTTTCTTGTCTCTAAGCTTCGTATGCTAAATCTTAAGATTTAATCAGTAGTTACCTATCAAAGTTTTCTAATTGGATACTTTTTCATCATTTTCTTCATTCTTATTTCTGATTGATATCTGCACTTCTATATACTGTTCATGATCCAAGGGGGAGTATGAGAAGAAATTGACAAGTGGTCAATCTTATTTTGAGGGGGAGCTCATAAGTTTATGCATTTACCTTTTATGTCAAATTTTTGTAAATCAAGATTTTAGGGGGAGCTCTTCAAGTCAAAGGAGTTTGGTAATGACTTCTGATTATTTCTGATCAGAACTCGTACTTTACACGTTTTACTGCTTTTTGTCTTTTCAATTTAAGTGAATAAAATTTACTTTGACTTGACATAAGACTTTTGCAGAAGTTTTGAGAGATGATTACACGATCATATGTTTATGACTTTAAGCTAAGCTTCATGAGATATAAGATCGCACGTAAAGGTACAATCCTTTATCTTAATCTCAAAAATGGTTGAAAAAAGGATAACTTTCAATCATTTGAAAACATTATTCTAAATGTTCAAACCACTTCCCGATTCTCAAACCGAATTCATGAATTGGAAGTGTGACTTTAAATGTTTTCAAGTTCTACATTGTGCTTTAACTGAAATAGTTAAACATATCTGAGCATCATATGCATCATATGAAAACATGAATTTCATTGTGCTAGGAATTAACACAACTTCTATGGAATCACGTTAACCAGTGATTTCTACCCATGAAGTTAATCCATAGTGATTGGGTGTGAGAAGTCGAAAAGAAATGAGTGTGATTAGATTGAGCAAAATGTTTAAAAGAAAAAGCGTGTGAGAACAGAGTTAAAAGAATATCACAACTTTGCACCAACTTTTTCTGAGCCGGGCAACCAAAATTCTAATGTTTCACAATTCTTTGGTGATCATTATTGAAACAGGCAAGTAGCCTATGCCAACTCTTGTTCAAACCTCACCAACTACTCATTTTCTACTCAAATAGAAAGTGTTTCACATTTTCAAAGGGGAAGCAACACATTTGCTATCTGATTTTTATTTGGAAAATCTGGATATTGAAAAGAAGGAAGTCTGCCCCACCTTCGCACTTCAATCATGCACATTGAGTCTGTGTTTAACTTACTATTGTCTCAGTGGTTTACACAAATTTTGAGCCTATAATCAATCATCAAGTGCTTAATTCTTTCTATCACAAGCACGAACACACAAGGAATTTGTTTCTTTGTCATAACGTTTATAGAAATTACCTTTGTGGTGTTTCGATGATTAAATGGAAGCCTTGGGGGAGTCAACATCAAAACAGCTCCTTTCCAAGTGTATTCGTTACACATAGTGACTTAGTGTTACTGACAGGCATTTTAACTGATTCATTTGTTGATTCAGGTGTTACACGACTATTTTGTCTGGATTTGAAAAGATCTGGATGAATATCTTTTGAATTGACGGATCAGGGGCTCCAAATGAAAGACATTTCTTACTCAAAGTTTTGATGAAGTCGTTGCACTTTTCATCAAAAAGGGGGAGAATCTAAAGCATGAAGAAGAGTTCATTACAAGATGAAAGAAGATAAAAGCTAACAAAGAAATGCGAGATCAAAGTATTCTGAAGACATGCTGATTTCAGATAAATTTTCTTTGAAGATACTCTGCTAAAGCATTCTGAGCTAGAGAAAGAGATTGCATCTTCTGAGCTGAACAAGAAGACTGAATTTCTAAAATCTTTTTAGTAATGATCTTGATCCAAAGGGGGAGATTGTTAGACCACAGTCTCATTGGATTCAAGATCATCCAATCTGAAGATCCAATCTGAATTTAAAGCCAAAACGTCGACTCTCGATATTAGTCTAAAAGTCAGTTTGTAATAAAATGTCAAAGTTGTTTATTTGTATTTTATGTAGTTAGATATTTAGCATAACTAAATATCTAAGTTTAGTTAGTTGTTAGTTATTATATTTGTTAGATAATATCTAAGTGTTAGATATTATTATTAGTTTATTATTATTAAGGTAGTGTGTCTAAGAAGCTTGAGATCAATATCAAATCTCAACAACTCAATCTATTATCAGATCACACACAAGAACACACAAAAGGTGTAATACAGAGAGAACACACACGAGAGCTTCAAAGATCAAACCTTGTAACCATTGTTATTAATCAATACAGGTTGGTAATCATATCGTGTTGTTTTTGTAAGAACTTGGTATAAATATTGTGGACCGACAAACCATTTAGTCACTGTTTTAGCTAAACCATGGCATTATGTTTAAACATTTTTTGTAATGGTCACAGTTTTTGAGTTGAGTCGTGGCTAACGCAATACTCAAACTTTATTTATGACTTTTAGCCACGTTTCTAAACCCAACCGTGACTAACTTCAATTTTAAAAACCGTGGCAAAAATCCATTTTTGTACTAGTGTAAATAAGTCTATTTTCTTTCTTAGTAAGATAACAATGCTTATAAATCAAAACTTTTATTAAATGAGTATTGTTTTATATATTTAGTAAGATAAATGAGTCTATTTGTTTAATTTTTTTTTCTTGATAAGTTAACAAATGTTTATAAATAAATAAAATTAGAATCAATTCTATTATTTTTTTAAGAATATATATATTACAATATTCTTTATCTATATATCTATTTAAAGAAGAAACCACGTCCAGTGACGTGGCCTCTTCTCAAAGCAGAAAACTACTTTATCTTTTTTCTCCTCCTCTCAAGCTTTTCATTTCAATATTTCATGGATGAGGTTTAATGGGGGTTAAGAGAGAAATTGGAAAGTCTATCATTCCAAGAGACGCTTTAATTGTTATCTTGCTTCTTCTTCCCCATTTTCTTTTCTTCACCAACATCTATTCCAGAAGGTAGATCAGAGATGTTTAACATTCGATTAGTCATTTCGATGAGATCCAAAAGAAGAAGCAACAATCATCGAGAGGCTTTCGGGTTTTCCGTTCGGTAACTTCAACATCGATGATATGGAAGAAAGAGATTCAATTGAGAGGTAGATAATCGACATATTCGACTACTTTCACATCTGGTGGTGGTATGGGAAGTGAGGCTAGGCTGCTTGGGACCAGAAGTTGAGGCGGAGGAAACAATGGCTGCACCGGTCGATGTCATGAGTTGACGTTCACGGCGGCGAGCAGCGGGTACCCAAGTGTTCTTCACGTGGGTGATGCAATCAAATCCTCTACTCTTGCAGTAAGTCCTGGACCGACTACTCTCACCATTCACCAGGTAATAGCAGATTGAAGATTGCACCAGTCCTGGAACAACTTGAAGATTGCTCCAACTACTCTCACCATTCACCATTAACAAATTTATTTTATGTCTTCAATTCCTAGCCTTACATTAAGATTTCTTCTCTGATGCAGAATATTACCACATAGTGCCCAAATCGACAATCTTTAAGAGAGCGTATGTGATTCTTTTATCAAAATTACACTATGATGCTTATTTTCAAATACTCTTACGTTTTTTACAATGGAAATTGTGTTTTCTGGGTAATGGGTAATGGTGTTTTATGTGGTAATGGTAAGAGTATTTTGGTATGAGTATTTGAAAACCATCCAAAAAGAGAAGAGTATTTGGTATGAGTATTCGAATCAAATGGTGTTGCTAACTATCCATTACCACATATATGTAATTTAATGTTGCATTTTAAATATTTAATATATGAGTATTTGGTGTTTGATGAAATGCCTGAATGACAACATCTTTTTGTTTCATTTTAAGTTTTACAAAAGCGGTGTATGAATTCATGCGAGCAATGTGAATAGGGGTCATCGGAATGGATAGTTAGCAACACCATAGTAGAGTTCTTAGGCGAAGAAGCACAGAGAAGAGAGGTGAAAACGAGGATCATTACCGATGCTCCAATAGTTCGGTGGTTCTGTAGGAACAGCAAGATAAGAAATCGGTTAATTGTTGACATAAAATAAGTGGCTCCATAATATAATGAAACCGGCCGACTAAACTGCAAAGGAAATGATAGATTGCAACCGTGAGGAGAGTGATTCATCTTAGAGTTTTTTTTATCAGAGCTCACCGATAGGGATGACCATTTAAAGACACCAGGGGTCATTTTATGGAGCTATACGGGTGATGCTCAAAGATGAAGAAAAAAATATTACATATTTTGAGATGGGTTTCTAGAAGGATTTGGAAAACCACATGCATAATACGTGTGTGTGTGTGTATATATATATATATTGATTCAATATTGAGACTGATAGTATGTCATCGTCTTAACCATTTTAAGCATATAAGCCCGCAAATGGTAGTGATCATACGAACAATCTTGATCATACTTTGTAGGGAGGACATGAGACACCTTGAAGATCACGTCTTGTGTTAAAAATTCTAACGTGAGTTAATTACACGTGAATTTTTAGAATATGTTGCATTGTTATATAAATATTTGACGCAAGCTTGCTATTGTTTTCTTCGTTATTTTGTATCCTGTTGAAAATGCATAAATATAGGATTTTGAAATGTACATGATCAGGTAATTTGAATATTTTGTGTAGAAATGGTGTTCTACGGCTTGATCATACGAACAAGCAAATGGGTATGTCGTGTTAAAAGAAGCAACTGTAAGAGAGCATGGGTTTGTTGGGTTGCAAGAACTAATTTGTATGAAAAGACAAGTGGGTTCTCCGGTTAAAGGCGTCCAATATAAAATTAATATCTCAAGCGTACAAACACCTCATATTCGTTTCATTGCTTCAACCCAATTTTGCTAAACTTCTATCTGTTTTGAAATTCAGATTTGAGTTTTGTAATTCAACAAACAATAACAGGAAAAGTGTTGGATTAGTTGGGATTAGATGTCAAGGATACATGTTGGAGCATGCTAGAAACTAAATCCGTCCGGAGAAAACCGTATTGTATTTCATCCAACTATCTCTATTTCACACTACTTGAGTATATTTATGTGCTCCTTTTTATCCTACATAAATTGGAGGCTTAAGAAGGGAATTGACAAGTAAACTTGCTGGTTATTTGATATGCAACTAATTGGCAGGTTTGTAATTATGAGTATTTTAGAGACATTATTTTAGCTATTGATCATGTTCTCAATGACAACAAAGATTAAGTATCCCCTGATTAAAATTATAGGACATTAATAGATCCTTTCCATTTGTTCAGTTATATTGAATATTCTATATACTATGCCTTAGTGTATCAATATACTTATAAAACCCATCATAATCATCTTTTGATGTGTTCCTTAAAATCGTTCTTCAGGTTCGTTGACGGGCGTTCAACATACTTGCTGAACTGAAGCATCTTTCGAGAATACTAATCCCGGTACGCTTTCATTTTAACTTCTATTGGGATTTTATGGTTTTCTGGTAGATTAGAAAATAGCCCTAAGGCCGAGAAATGGCTATTGATATAGACCAATGATCGAGGTTGAATCATGAATGCTCATGACAACATTAGGTCGATGAGTAGGTGGAACTGAGGTTTATTTTTTAGGGAGCAAACTGCAAGTTGTAATGGCTATATAAAGATGAACTGTGGATGGAGCGAAGAAGTAGGTTCATGAAGAAAAGATGGGTGGGGATGTAGTATGGATTCTGGAGATGAATCCATGGCTGTAACACATGATGAATAGTGAGTATGAATTTGTTATAGCAAAAGCAAATTATGGTTCCTGACTCGGAGAAAGGGGTTTGGGAGTTGGGAGATATAAATAAAGGATTGTCGGGGTGTCGTGTCTTGGTCACAGGGACATTTTTCTATTATTCTAATTCATCAGCTCTTTGGTTGCACATATTTAAACGGTGTTGCTATATCTAAACAAAAATTTAATACAAACTCAGAAACAATGTTAAGGAAGTTGTGGAATAACACTTTAACAAGTAATCAAAAAACAGAATATGAACTCAAATCATAAGTTTATATAGCATAAACCTTAATGATTACAAACTCAACCTCAATCTATTGAACAGGCTCAACAGACATTCTACACTTCTCTATAGAAAGGATCAATACTAGTATTGAGGTTAATTCTCTAAACAAAAACAACTCTATCAATGTGTGTTCCTCTATCAAGAACTTCTAGACTATATATACAGAATTAATTACAAGATAATTACAAAGGAAATATTATTCTTCAGAATCCAGTCCATAATTATCTTCATCTCCTATTCTTCCGCATCAATGCATCTTTATCTTCAGAAGTAGCATTAACTCAATAGCGATATTAACTTTGTCCTTATCCAGCAGCATTAACAACATCAGCAGTATTATCATGCTTGCAATATTAACCTTTCACTTGCAGTAGTAATCTTCAAGTAGTACTAACTCTCCAAGCAGTACTAATTATTAAAGTAGCAACACTAACTCTTCAAGCAGTAATAATTCTACTAGCAGTAGTAATATTTCATCACCTAGTAGTACTAACTAGACTTGGTTATTTCTGACCTAACAATCTCCCCCTAACTTAACTTTTCAGATTGAGAAGTTAAGTTCTTCAAGATGTGTTCCTCCGTGATGCTTTCAAAACTCCATTTTAGTTCCATAGATTAGGATCCAAACCCAAACTATGATTGATAGTTCTTCTGACTACTATCTTGGCCATTTCTGAATCCTTTGAACACACCAGCTTAGCATTCAACATACCTTGCAATTTGGCTTTGCTGTGATCATAAATTCTATCCACCAGGTAGTACTCATGATAAGATCTGTCAATAGTGATGACATAGACTCCACACCTTTCAAATAGCATCCAATTGTCTATTCCTTGTAATTTATTCTCCAGATGCAGATCTCTTACAATATGTTGAACTTTGCTAGGATCAAACATCATGCACAAGTACTCCATTGCCAGCTTCTTTATGTTCATTCCTGCTTCTTTCAGAGTATCACCATACAATCTCATCCCAACCTTGAACATTTCTTCTAAGTCAGATATGGAACAACTTCTGATGATTTTGCCCCATGTAGCATATATTTCATAGTGATCACCCAATCTCTTGATCCTGTAGTATTCTTTGCCTTGATCTTTCAAAATATCCCAATGAATGATTTCAGGAGCATTCACTGAAATAGGATCTACCTTCAGAGGTTCTTTATCAGATACTGTCATGTACAAATCAAATTGCACACCAGATTGTCTTGGTTGACTTGTAGGATCTTGATTCTGCTCTAGCACATGTTCTGCTGATTCTGCTTCTGCTCTTTTACTTTCATTCTCCTTTTCAATTTCATCAATTATTGACCTCTTTTCCTGTTTCTTGGTAGCAATAGATTTCTTTCTTTTTATAGCTCCAATTTTCTGAGCTAAGGTCTCTTCTTCCTTCACTTTTGCCTTGTCTTTGGTAGGAGTGCCTTCTTCACTGTCAGGGAAAGGTTGTTGTATGTTGAGATCATGTCTTCTTTCAACTTTCTTTCAACCTCAACCCTATGAATGAAATCCCCTTGCAGCTTTGCCATTTCCTTCTTGTATAGCTCTTCTATCCTTCCAAATGGCATGCTGGTAAACATTCCTTCAGGAACCCCAATAGCTCCTTTCAGAAAGTTTATCATTTTCCTTCTTTCTTGATTGGCCAGGAAAGTTTTAGATGGCTGTCTTTGTCTTGTCTTTAATATCAGCCTTTGCCTTGAAGCCTTCTTTGTGACTTTCTTAGCAGCAGCTGCAGACTTCAAACTCTTTTGATATTCTTCATTTATCTTCTTGGCCAACTCCAATGCAATCTCTCTGTCTTTGGCAGATTGAATCTCATTTTCCTTTTCAAGGTCGGCTTGCATCTTCCTTGCCAAATCTTCATCCAGAGCTATTTGACTTTGTTTCTTTGATGCTTTTACAGATTCAACCACCTTCTCTTTTCCTTTACCCTTAATCTCAGCAATACTAGCTTCTTTTCTTTTCTTTGCTATGCCACCTTCTTTGATTTCCACTCCCTTAGCCTTTTGAGCAGCCTTGGGAGTGTCAGGTTTGGACTTCACTAGTGTTTCTGCAATCTGTATTTCCTCAATAGTCAGCCCTGTTTCTGCTACTACTTTTTTAGTTTCTACTGCAGCCTTCTCAGTTTCTTCTTCTAGACCTATTTTTGCTTCTGTACCAGACTCCCCCTCAAATTTAGATTTCATGCCAACAAGACTTTGTTTTTCAGTTTCAGCTTCAGTTGTCTCCCCCTTTTTGGAAGCATCATGATCTATGCTCCTCTTCTTTAGCACAAATTTGGTTTTCTTCTTTTTGTGCACTAGCCGCAGAAGCATCTTCTTCAGTTTGGTGATCTGAAGTTGTTGGGAAAGTATCACCTGTTGCATATCTTTTATCTCCAGTGCTTGATCAGTAATTTCCTGACTTAAGGTAGCAAGTGTATCCATCAATTCATCATAAGTATATATATCCTCACCTCCTTTGTGTGTGTTGACCACCCTTGAAGGATCCTTGGAAGTTTTAGTAGGAGTCTTCTGCCTAGCAGAAGCACCCTCTACCCCCTTGGTTTCTTGGCACCTGGGACCTTTGGATGATTGCTCACCCAAAGTTTCCGTGGGGAAGGTCTTAAAGATGTTCACACTGTCCTGCCCTGCACTTTGTGCAAAGTCAGTAGTGTGAGCCTCACTGCCCACATGCTCATCCTACTCCTTATAGAGCACCTTCTGGGGGTTGGGAGACACCCCTATGGTTTCCCTTTCGTTATTCTCTAATGGAGAATGCTCCATTAGAGGGCTTGAAGGCTTTGGGGGTGAAGATACAAGAAGGGAAGGAACCTTCTGTACCTTTTTCCTGATATATGTTTTGGTGATGGGGGATTTGGGCTTGACAAAAGGGATCTGAAGAATATTAACAGAATGGAATGGTGTGGGTAGGTCATCAGTTGGGTGGTCAGATGTGGGCTGTGACCCTGATGCCTCACCATGGGAATGAGACACACCCATCATACTAGAGAACAATGGAGTGTCTTGTCCAGAAAAGTCCTTGGAAGGCCTTTTCATGTTTGAGAACACTTTCCCCTTTGGGAGTTTTGGTACATATACCTCCTTGAAGGTAGGTAAATCCGTCAATTCTTTATTAAGTACTTCTTCTACAAACCTTAGATACATAAAAAAGCTTTTTGATTTGGTATCCAGGTTTGACATTAAATCATTTAAGATCATTTGTGAGAAATTAAACTTTCTAGAGGTCGCTAAGCAGACCAAAGCATAGGCTATGGTGCTGCTGAACTCACTCCATCCAGTTGTTTTTCTTGAAATGCAGTGTTGTAGGGTATGAACAAAGAATCGCCACTGAGGTGAAAATATATTTTTGAAAAACTTATATACATCAGTGGGACCTTCATACCCTATTCGATTAAGAACTTGGAAGAGATCTTCCTGAGGAAGAGAGGTAATACCTGAGGCATCATCTAAGCGTAGATGGATGCGAATACACTCCTCTGAGATGGTCCGGGGTTTATCACACACCCTTGTTTTGATGACCTGAGTGCCATCTTCAGTGTGGATGGTAGCATTTGCCCAAAATTGTCGTATATGTTCCGCACAGACTGTGGGTTTGACAGTGAGGGCATGGGCAATGTGTGACGATTTGAGGAAATCCACAATCTGATGAAGGGTTTTTGCAGCATAGCAACCTCATTGTGTTCATCAACGAATTATAGGCCTGCCATCGTTCTGATTGATTCTAGGGTTCGAATCGCCACTAGGGTGTACACTGGTGAGCAAGAAATCGAGAGAGAGAGAGAAAGAGAAGCAATGGAAGTTCAAAGATCCGTTTGTATTTTGGCGGTCACAAAGGATATTTATAGGTGGAGGGTTTCAGTTAGAAGCAATACTAAGTACCTTAGCAGTATTAACCAACTCGCAGTATTAACTCATATTAGCAGTAGTAACACATACTGGCAGTACTAACACAGACTAGCAGTATTAACTCAGACTAGCAGTATTAACACATGCCAGTAGTAGTAACACTGATTAGCAGTAGAAACAAGGTAAGCAGTAGTAACTTTGCACTGGCAGTATAAACTACCTAGCCGTAGTAACCATACTTAACCATATTTGAACTGTCAACATGAGTAATATAGAGAGTAGTATTAACTTAACTAGAAGTACCAAGTATTCAATTTAAGCAATCTGAAACACTTAAACACACAAGGTTAGCAGCACCATGCACAATACAATATGAGAAAGTAGACAGGAAGGAGTCTATACAGAAATGGTACATAAAGCAGATCAAAGGAGGCTTATTCAGTGTTTATCATGCCCACACTTGTGATCAAGAATGTGAATCTACCCACATCAAAAGCTTTGGTGAATAGATCAGCAAATTGGTTTCTTGTATGGACTTTCACAACCTGAATGAGCTTCTTTTCATTACAGTCTCTGATAAAGTGGTACCTGATTTCTATATGCTTTGTTTTGGAGTGCTTGACTGGATTATTAACAATGCTAATAGCACTGTTATTGTCTATGAAGATTGGAGTGTGAAGAAAAGTCATACCATAGTCCAGCATTTGATTCTGAATCCAGAGTACTTGTGAACAACATTTTGCAGCAGGTATATACTCTGCTTCTGTTGTAGAGGTGGATACTGTGGTTTATTTCTTGCACTGCCATGACACTAGTCTTGCACCCAAAAACTGACATCCCCCTAAAGTTGACTTTCTATCCAAATTTACACCACCCAAGTCACTGTCTGAATAAGCAAGTAGGTCAAATGGTGAGTCATGAGGATACCAAAGACCTAATCTAGGTTGGCCTTTGAGATATCTGAATATCCTCTTGACTGCTTGAAAGTGTGATTGCTTAGGCCTTACTTGAAATCTTGCACACACACAAACAGGAAACATGATATCTGGTCTTGAAGTAGTGAGATACATGAGGGAGGCAATCATAGATCTATAGTGATGAATCTGAGAATCCAAACTTAGTAAGAATGTCCTGAACATATTTGGATTGGCTTATAAATATCCCATCTTTCTTCTGCTTAACTTGTAAACCAAGGAAGAATGTAAGTTCACCCATAAAACTCATCTTGAATCTCTTGTGCATCAATTCTTCAAAATCTCTGCACATTTGATCTTTTGTGGATCCAAAGATAATATCATCCACATAGATTTGCACTATAAGGATGTCCTTCTTCTTCCTCTGAATGAACAGAGTCTTGTCTATCATTCCTCTTTGAAAACCATTTTCCAAGAGATAGGTAGACAAAGTGTCATACCATACCCTTGGTGCTTGATGTAGCCCATAGAGTGCTTTCTTCAATTTGTATACTCTGTCAGGATAATTTGGATTCTCAAACCCTGGAGGCTGACAGACATACACTTCTTCTTTAATTTTCCCATACAGGAAAGCACTCTTTACATCCATCTAATAGACCCTGACCTTCATGAAGGAAGCATAGGCTAAAAATAGCCTGATTGCCTTAATCCTGGCCACTGGTGCAAATACCTCTTCATAATCAATTCCTTCTTCTTGAGTATACCCTTGTACCACTAATCTGGCCTTGTTCTTAATTACTATTCCTCTCTCATCTTTCTTGTTCCTGAAGATCTATTTAGTGCCTATAGCTCTGTGTCCTTTTGGAAGGTCAACCAAATCCCATACATCCTGCAGCACAAACTGCAGTAGCTCCTCTTGCATTGCTTCTATCCAACTTGGATCCTTCATTGCATCATATGCCTTTTTGGGCTCAACCTGAGATAGAAAGCAAGAAAGTAAACCTGATTGTATATCTTTCAATCCTCCCAACTTACTTTGATTCCTTGTGATTATAGGTGAATTGATGTCACCAATCACCAATTGAGGAGGATGATTTTTCTGAACTCTTGTTTGATGAACAACCTCTTCATTAATATATGCTTCTAGATTAGAGTCATTCTTTTCAGGAGTGCTGCCACCAAAAACTGAAGAGTTATCATTATTTGTGTCATCTTTTTCCAAACATGGCATCTCAGGACCTTTGATTCCTGAATCTGAGGGTTGATCTTCCTTTTCACCTCTGTCCTCTTCATTCTGAGTTGGTTCAGTGTCCTTTGAATCTGAAGTATCTTTCTTATCTTGGTCACAGAATTCAACAGGATCAGCAGTAGGTGTTGGGAACAACACAAACTCTTGTCTTTGTACTTGTACCTTTTCTGTCCCTGTTCCTACATTATGCTCATTATTGAAACCCAAAGAATTAGATAGTGAATCAATGTTAAATAGCCAATCAGGACCTGAACCAAGTTGATTTGGTGTGTTTTCATTGCATTTGACATTGTCACTTTCCTCAATAATCCTAGAAGAGGAGTTGAAAACTCTGTAGGCCTTACTTTGAGATGAATATCCAACAAGAAACCCATCCTCAACTTTGCTATCAAACTTTCCTAGGTGAGTTTTGGTATTGAGAATTGTGCAAGGACACCCAAATGGTTTGAAAAATCCAATAAAAGGTTTCTTCTTTTTAAAAAGCTAATAAGGTGTCTTGTCTTGGGATTTCACTACTAGAACTCTGTTTTGAACATAGCAGGCAGTATTAACTGCTTCTGCCCAAAAAGTAATTGGAAGTTTTGAATCTGCCAACAGAGATCTAGCAGCTTCTATCAGAGTCCTATTTCTCCTTTCAGCAACACCATTCTATTGAGGAGTCCTAGGAGCACTGTATTGTCTCTCAATGCCTTTTTCCTCACAGAAGTTGTTTAGGTCATTGTTTTTAAATTCAGTGCCATTATCAGACCTTATGACTTTAACTCTTAGATTTGTTTGGTTTTCAACTCTAAGCACAAAGGATTTGATCGGTCCACTTGTCTCATCCTTAGTCCTCAGAAAATAGACCCAAGTGAATCTAGAGAAATCATCAACAATAACCAAGCAGTAGGATTTCTTACCAATACTCATCACATTTGTAGGTCCAAACAGATCCATATGTAGTAAATTAAGAGGCGTAGAGATTGTATTTATCTCTTTGGACTTATGAGAAGTTTTGTGTTGTTTGCCTTTAAGACATGCAACACAATGATCATCACATGAAAATACCTTTTGTGGCAAACCTCTTACAAGGTTGTTTTTCACAAGTTTGTTCATTGTTTTAAAGTTCATGTGACACATCCTTCTGTGCCAAAGAGATGATTCATCCAATGAAGCTTTTGAAAATAAACAATTTAAAGATGAATCAGAAGATACACTCTCCAATTCTAAGCAATAAACATTGTCCTTTCTAGGAGTTCTAAGTAGTATCATACTTTCATCAACTACCTTGAACCCTGGAGCAAGGATAATACATTCAGTGTCATTGAATAATATGCTATGTTTCTTGTCACAAACCTGTGATACACTTAACAGGTTGTATCTCAATTGCTCAACATAGTATACATCTTCAAAGGTAATCTTACCTTTTGACACATTACCTTTTCCACTTATCTTTCCACCTGCTGGATTATCACCAAAAGCAACATGTCCTCCATCAATTCTTTTGAAGTTTTGAAGGCAGGTCATGTTACCTGTCATGTGACTGGAACAACCACTATCAATATGCCAAATGCTCCTTCCCTTGAGCTGTTGGTTGCCCTGCACATATAATAAAGCAGTTAGTTTTTAATAGGAACCCAAGCCCAAGTGGTCTTGGGTTTCCCATTCTCATCAACATATTCATATTCAGACTTGATGAGATTATCAAACTGAGGAATCTTATTGCTTGAATACTTTGTCAGAATAATGGGCCTGTCACTGGAAGCATTACTAACTTGATTTGCAGTACTAACATCATTAGCAGTACTAATTGGGTTAGCAGTAGTATTGCTTGCAACAGCACTATTCTTGTCAGCAGTACTATTTGAAGTAGCAGTACTAACAGATTTCTTTACTTTTGGAACCCAAACCTGGACAAAATTGTTTGCTTTCTTTTTCTTTAAGTTACTCCTTGGTTTATTTGAAGTATTTTTATTTGAATTAGCAAACTTATTCTGAGCATGAGATTTTATAGATGCCCTTCTCACATTCTCAACCATATGATTCCTTATTTGATTCCTATAACCAACAGGATTTTGTGTATTTCTTTGAAAAGTGATGCTTTGGTTAATAGGATTGAAATAACAGTGTTTGGCTAGATGATTTAACTTGCCATATATAAAACAAGGCTTTGGTCTGTTAATTTTTTTCAGATCAATTCCTTGTTTTAAAGCCCACTGATTATTTCTGTTTCTTTGATTTCCCCTGGTTTTATCATGTTGTTGGGGCTGATTCTGTTTAAAAGTACAAGGATTAACAACAGTGGTTTGCATGTAATGGACTCCCTGTACCTTTCCCTTCTCTCTCTTAGAACTTTCAGTCTTCTCACTCTTCACAGTCTCTTCCCCACTTTTGGACTTCTCCATTTTCTCACTTTTGACAAATGGTTTACCCCCCCCCCTTTCATTTGTCAGGATGTTGTTTTCTAAGGGAATATCTTTATGGTCTTCCCTATTCTTACACTCAGAGTCCTCTTCTTCAGAATCTGCCTTAACCACTACTTTATCTAAAGGATCTACTTCAGTGGCTTCTTCAGGTAATTTCTTCTTGTCTTGTCTTTCTAAGAGGTCTGGGGTGGGAGGAATATAGTTATTATTGTATGGTGGAGGGGTGGTGTTATATCCTATTCCTCTTCTCAGTTTGTCATGAACTTGATTTTTGAGTAAAGAGTCCATTGCTTTAGAAGCATTGGAATATTTCTCAATATCTAGTTTGGCCTTCTCAAAATCACTTTTAATTTTCTCACATTCTGCTTTGGCCTTATCTAGTTCAATCTCTAACTGATTCTTCTCCCACTTCCAGTAGTTGGTATCATAAGAATGTTGAAGTTCATTAGCCTGATATGACTTAATTTGTTCTTCAAACCTCTCAACAATCAAAACATACTCTCTTCTATCTTTCTCTAGCCTTTTAAGATCATCACACATGCTCTAATTGTGATCCCTGTACTTTTTAACAGTTTCAATACAGGTTTTAGAGCAAAGGTTAGATGTTACCTCTGTGGGAAGTGCAGTGCTTGATGACTCTGAAACTTCGGCCATCAAAGCTTGATTCTGAACTGCTTCTTC
Source organism: Arctium minus (assembly GCA_954870635.1). Classification (NCBI taxonomy): domain Eukaryota; kingdom Viridiplantae; phylum Streptophyta; class Magnoliopsida; order Asterales; family Asteraceae; genus Arctium; species Arctium minus. The sequence goes on along the minus strand of OX941080.1, from coordinate 74,878,685 downwards.
TGCTTGGTCACTCCAATATAATCCCATTCCTTCTTGGGAAACAAGGGCTTGGGAAGAGTTCCTGTTGTTGAAGCTAGTGGACTGTGATGGTTGATGGTTGCTAGTATGCTGTTGAGGCAATCCACTTCTGCATTCTCTTGCAAAGTGCCCCAACTTGTGAAACTTGTAACATTCAACCTTGGATTTATCAAATCCAACCCCATCTTCTCTTTTCTGAGCAAAGTTGTTCCTTCTAGTCCTTTTGATGAACCTTTTTACCCTCATTGTGAGCATAGCCATCTGCCACTTGATATCCATCTCTTCCAGATCATCAACATTTATCTGTTCTAAGTCATCATTAAATAGAGTGGAATTAGCATGACTGGCTAGAAAAACTTCTAAAACTAAGTCATTAGATCCATCTTGCTTTGATCCATAGGCAGTACTAACTGATTCTGTATTAGCAGCAGAATCAGTAGAAAATGATAAAAGGGAAGCATTGTATGAGTATCCAGAGGGCCTCTTCTTTGCTTCTACCTCTGATTCAAACACTCTAAGGTCATTATAGAGGTCATCCAGTTCCTTGTCCTCCAGTTGGTCATTCTGTCTGAAGGAGACAATGTACATAGTCCATTCATCACCAAGAGATCTGAGAAATTTTCTGTTGACATCATCTTGATCTATCTGGACACCAACAGTAGCCAATTCACCAATTAACTTATTAAATCTACCAAAAGTTTGAGTCATGGACTCATTCTTTGTAGACATGAAGTTTTCATATTGCTGCTTCAGGATGGCCTTCTGATTTCTCTAGGTACTTTTGGTACCAGAAAATCTTTTCTCCAGTGCATTCCATAGAACTTGAGCATCCGTGCAGTTGCAAAACTGGTGTTGGTACTCATTAGGTATAGCGAAGAGCAGAGTGCTCAAGGCTTTCATCTCTGTCTGCCTCATCTTTCTCTCTCCATCAGTCTTTGGTGGAGGTCTCTTTCCTTCTGTGTTCATCTTTCCTCCATCTGAGGGACCATTCTCAATGATGTCCCACATCGAGAAGTCTGTGAGAAGAATGTATTGCTTGATTCTGATTTTCCACATGTCAAACTCATTGGGTTTGAGCATGGGAACCTTTGAGACCAGAACGCTATCGCTTAAACAATCCATGATTATAGATTTCTGAGTTTTCAGGCTATGATACCACTTGTCAAGATCGAGAATTCTAAACAAGAATTTAATACAAACTCAGAAACAATGTTAAAGAAGTTGCGGAATAACACTTTAACAATTAATCAAAAAATAGAATTTGAACTCAAATCATAAGTTTCATAAAACTTAATGATTACAAACTCAACCTCAATCTGTTGAACAGGCTCAACAAACGTTCTACACTTCTCTATAGAAATGATCAATATTAGTCTTGTGGTTAATTCTCTAAACAAAAACAACTCTATCAATGTGTGTTCCTCTATCAAGAACTTCTAGACTATATATACAGAATTAATTACAAGATAATTACAAAGGAAATATTATTCTTCAGAATCTAGTCCATAATTATCTTCATCTCCTATTCTTCTGCATCAATCCATCTTTATCTTCAGAAGCAGCATTAACTCAATAGCAGTATTAACTTTGTCCTTATCCACCAGCATTAACATCATCAGCAGTATTATCATGCTTGTAGTATTAACCTTTCACTTGCAGTAGTAATCTTCAAGCAGTACTAACTACTAGCAGTACTAACTCTCCAAGCAGTACGAACTATTAAAGTAGCAGCACTAACTCTTCAAGCAGTATTAATTCTACTACCAGTAGTAATATTTCATCACCTAGCAGTACTAACCAGACTTGGTTATTTCTGACCCAACAGGTAGCTTTCCTTCCCCTATCAAGTCATCGCCCAGAAGTAATCCCAGGAAACGTCTAAACGCGATGTTCATTGGCTCTGTCCCCCGATCTTGGTCTTCCTGCTTTGTAATCACGACATTCTGGATCTCCCTGAAAATGAGTCCAACGTAGTCTAGAGGGAGATCATAGTAAATTCCATACATTATAGCCAAAATAGTATGGCTTGATTGATCTGGGCTCCCAACCTTCGACGTTAGAGTACGTTCCACAGAGGGGGTAGATTCTGTCGTCTGAAGTTCGTTCTTTTGGCGATTGGTACTGCGTATCCAATGAATTTCAGAAACGCCAGTATCTCTTCTTCTGTGGGCTCCTCGAAGAATATGCGCAGGTTGAGTTCTGATTTGGTGGGAAGTTCAAAGACATCTGACAGTTTCCTACGATTGATCCCTAAGTCTATAATCTTTTCAGTTGATGGATGGGTTGCATAGCCAATGATGCAATGTCCATATTTATCAATCTTGGCATGGCGAGCACTAAGCCAAAACTGTTGGATGTAAGATTCAGGGATGTCATTTCGCTTCATTGTTAGGGCTTTAACCAGGAAGTGATTCTTGAGGATTTGAATCAGTGGTTTGGCTTCAATAGGGAAACCAGAGGGATTCAGGGTGACAAAATGGTTGTTCGGTTTATTGTTCATTTGAGTCAAGTGATAGTCATGCCTAGTGAAAGACAACATTCTACTTGTAAGCACTTGCTCTTGGCCAACGGAGATTGAATCAGCCTTTTGAACTGTCGAGTGATGAGAGTTATTTGAGTTCTTGGACCCATTAGAGTTCTTGGAGGAAGTTGAGGGAGAAGCCATTGATAGAATAGTGGAGAAGAAGAAAAGCTTTTTTGCAGGAAGTTCTTGAGAGCAATGGTTGTAGGTAAAAAAGAAATGAAGAGAGGCAAAAGGAATTTTATGCATAGAGAGGTAAAAAAAAATGAGCGGTAAAAAATAAAAATTTCAAATCCGTGATGAGTGGAAACGGATAAGGAGCCGTTTCTGCAAAACGACGGTACAATTTCTGACCAACCAAATGTTACCACGTCAGATAATGGCGGTGCACGATCTAGAACGTGCGCCACCCTATTCTCACGCGTGTGGCATTTTCTATTTTCACATCACTGTGATATTTAAGAAATAACCCGCAGGATGTGACCTGAATTTCTCAAGTGATGGGAATGACAGAAGCTCTGTGGGTAAGAGGCTTCTGAGGTCACAACCGAGGTTTTAATCAAAAGAGCCTTTTAATCGAAATGATCGAGTTTCTTTGAGAGAAAAGCATCGGTCAAGCGAACCTCGTTTTTTTTTGGAGGTGCAGAGGCTCTGTGATGGATTACAGAGGCTCTGTGCTCGACCTCAGAGGTTCTGAGACCAAAAATTTCTTTTTAACGAAAGATTTTCAAGGTTTTGATCATTTCAAAGCTTAGACATGGACTAACCTCACTCTGTAGTTTATGTCGTGCATAATTGTTTTGCTCCCCCTGGATATCAGAACTGTCTTCCTCCCCCTTCAACTATGCTTGGATCATATAAAGATGAGATTTGTACAAGACATAAATTTAAAGAAAAAACTTAAGAAGCTATTTACAAACAAGGAATGGATTGCAAAAAGGAAATATGTACAACAGAGGCTCTGAGCAAGGGTACAGAGTCTCTGTGGTCAACTTATGTTAAGCATACCAATATTGCCAACTAGAAAAGTGAATCTTTTCTCATCCAATGCCTTCGTGAAAAGGTCGACAAGCTGGTAATCTGTGGGCACAAAGTACATCTCTATTGTCCCATGCTCCACATGATGTTTCAGAAAGTGATACCTGATATCAATATGCTTTGTTTTAGAGTGTTGAACTGGATTGGAAGAGATCGCAATGGCACTTTTGGATTCGCAGAGGATGGGGATTTTCTCAATGTCAAATACATAGTCTCTGAGTCGGGTTCTCATCCACAAAACTTGGGAACAACAACTTGCAACAGCAACATATTCTGCTTCTGCCGTGGAGGTTGAAACACAGTTCTGTTTCTTAGAAGTCCAGCTCACTAGTTTTCCCCCGAGGAATTGACAACTCCAAGAGGTACTCTTTCTATCGAGATTGCATCCTCCGTAATTCGAATCTGTATAAGCCATGAGATCAAAGCCAGAGTTCTCCGGATACCAGAGGCCAAGATTCTTGGTCCCTTTTAGGTATCTGAAGATCCTCTTGACAACATAAAGATGAGATTCTTTGGGGTTAGCTTGAAATCTCGCACAGAGGCATGTTGCAAAAATTATGTCAGGTCTACTCGCGGTTAAGTACAACAGAGATCCTATCATTATGTCAGGTCTACTCCACATATTTGCCCTCTGGATCTGCATGGAGCTTAGATCCAGTGACCATAGGAGTCTTCATTGGTGAAGAGTCAGAGAGTTTGTATTTTTCAAGTATGTCAGAAACATATTTTGATTGGTTTATGAAAATACCCTCTGTAGTTTGTTTGACTCGCAATCCTAAGAAGAATGTAAGTTCTCCCATCATGCTCATCTCAAACTCACTTTTCATCAATGACTCGAACTTTTTGCAATATAAATCATTTGTAGACCCAAAAATAATGTCATCGACATAAATCTGTACAAGCAGAATCTCACCTTTTCTCTTCTTATAGAATAAAGTTGTATCAGTTGTACCTTTTTCGAAATCGTTTGCAAGGAGGAAGTTTGAAAGTCTATCGTACCAGGCTCTGGGGGCTTGTTTAAGTCTATACAGAGCCTTGTCCAAGAAGTAGACGTGATCTGGGTACTTAGGGCTCTCAAACCCAGGTGGTTGTTGGACATATAGTTCTTCTTGAATTTGCCCGTTCAGAAAAGCTGACTTGACATCCATTTGATACACTTTGAAACCTCTGTGGGCTACGAAGGCAAGAAAAATTCTTATTGCTTCGAGTCGTGCCACAGGAGCAAAGGTTTCTTCATAGTCAATGCCTTCTTCTTGACAGTATCCCTTGGACACCAGTATTGCTTTGTTCCTGACCACCACACCGTTCTCATCCTTTTTGTTCCTGAAGACCCATTTGGTTCCTATAGCCGTTTTGCCTTTTGGCAGAGGCACTAGGGTCTATACTTCGTTTCTCTCAAACTGCAGAAGCTCTTCTTGCATAGCTTCTACCCAGTTTCGGTCTTCAAGAGCTTCAGATATCTTTTTGGGTTCGATGATACTCACAAAATTTGTATAGTAACAAAAATTTGCAGTACTTGATCGAGTTTGGACCTTGTCAGATGGGTCACCTATGATTTGGCTCTGTGTGTGACTTCTGGTCCATTTTGTCATTCGAGGCAGGTGATCATTGGAAACTTCTGTGGTTAACTCAGGAGCATGTTCATCTTGACGTATATCATTCTCTGTCGAAGGAGATTGATCATTCGTATTTGCCACAGGACTTGGGTGTTCATCATGAGTTGAGATGGAGATCTCTGTGGACCCTTGATCTGGTGTTGACCCTTCAGAGGTATTTTTAAGATGACCTTGATCTTGATTGAGCTTGGGGTCTGGATTCGAATTGTCCTCTGAGTGCCCCCCCTCGACGTGTGCACCTGCAACAGTAGGGGAAGAGGGTGAAGCATTACTAGGACCAGTCAAAGAAGTACCTGTTTGGTCCTCAGAGAGTTCGGCTCCAAAGGCTCTGCGATCACCTTCAGAGGGTTCATCATCATTGAACATCTCTTCAAACAGATGATGAAGGTCATTTGTTCGTGATGAGCCACCATAATCTTCATATTGAAGTTTGATTCCTGAGCTGATTTGCTCAGAAGTCACCTGAAAAGAGTCATCAAATGAAACATTAATACTTTCAAGTATATGTTTGGATTTGAGTACATAGACTTTGTATGCCTTGGAGTGTGATGAATAGCCAACAAATTTGGCTTCTTCGGCTTTGGGACTGAACTTCCAAATCTGTTCTCTGTCGTTCAGCACAAAACATCTGCAGCCGAAGACATGGAAGTAATTGATGTTCGGCTTCCTCTGTTGTAGTAAGTGGTATGGTGTTTTTGCATGCCTCTTCAGTATCAAAGATCGATTTTGGGTGAAGCATGCAGTTGAAATGGCTTCTGCCCAGAAAGAAATAGAGAGCCCTGAAGTAGTGAGCATAGTTCTTGCGGCTTCCACTAGTGTTCTGTTCTTTCGTTCAACAACACCGTTTTGTTGTGGAGTTCTTGCAGCAAAGAAGTTCTGTGATATGCCTTCTGTCGAAAGATGTCAGGATCGAATTCTCAACAAGAATTAATTCTCAGAAACGATATCAAAGAAGTTTGCGGAATAACACTTTGATATTTAATCAAACAGAAAATAAAGACAGAATATAATCAACAAACTGTAACTTGTATTTAATGCTTTGAAGTTACAAGATTACTCACTCAACCTCAATATTGATGAACAGGCTCACCAATACGAATTCTACTTCTCTAGAATTAGGATCTATGCCTTGAGGTTGATTGTCTCTCTGAAAGAATGAAAACTGAAAAATATATATTATTATTCTAAACTATACAATATATACTGAATACAAAGATAATTAAAATAAATAAAATATCTTCAGTATATCTTCCATGTATATCTCTAAGCTTCCATGTATATCCTTTCAAACGAATCTTCATCATATAAGCAGTATTAATCTTCAGCAGCATTAACTTCCTTCTAGCAGCATTAACTACTAAGCAGTACTAACCACTAGCAGTACTAACTAGCTAAGCAGTACTAACTTTGTTCAAGCAGCACTAACTTTGACTAGCAGTATTAATAGTACTAGCAGTAGTAACACTCAGCAGTACTAACCTTTAAGTCTTCTAGCAGTACTAACTCTGAATCAGCAGCATTAACCATACTTGATGAATTCTTCAGTTCCCAACAATCTCCCCCTAACTTGACTTTTAGGAAAAGAAGTCAAGTTCTTCAGATCTTCTTCAAGATGCTCCCAAAACTCCATCATGACCTAAATTCCAGTATTTGCATCCAATCCCAAACTTTGATTAATTGTTCTTTGGATCAAATATTTAGCCATTTCTGAATTTTCACCACATCCAAGCTTCTTCTTCAACATTAAATGAAGTTTCAGTCTGCTATGGTTGTATACTTTGTCCACTAGGAAGTATTCAATGTGATTTCTATCCAAAGTCACAGAATATACACCACTAGTTTCATACAAAGTCCAATTGGTAACTGCTTGAAAAACACTCCTTATGATCTCCTTCACTTCATCAGGTTTGAACACATACACAGATACTCCATCACCAGTTTTGTAATTGAAATTCCTGGAGCTTTCAACTGATCTGCATACAACTTCATCCCTATATCAAACATTTCTTCAATATCAGACCTTGAGCATGTTCTGACAATTTTAGCCCAAGTACTGTAGACTTCATACTTTTCATCTTTTCTCTTCAGTCTGATATACTTCTTGCCATCTACTTCCAAAACATCCCAGTGAATAACTTCTGGAGGTTTAACTCCTACAGGTTCTGCTGCAATTGGTTCAGGCACTTTGTCCATCACAACCATGTACATCTTGACATCCTCAGTACTTGCAGGTTCTTTCATTGTAGATGACTCAGGTGCCTCTTCTTCTTCAGCAACCTTTTCAGCCTCTTCTTCCACTGATCTAGGCTTCTTTGTAGGCTTTCTCCTGGCAATCATCTTTGTTCTTTTTAAAGTCCTTAGACTTTCACCAATTGTTGTTTCCTTCTCTGGAGTTTCTTGCTCATCAGGGAATGGTTTTTGTAAGAAATCATTGCTTTCTTTCATTCTTTTCTCCATTTCAACCCTTGCAAGATCATCCCCTTGAAGCTTTATCATCTCAGCATCATACATCTTCTTGAGCTTCTCAAAAGACATCTTTGAAAACATCTCTACCTTGACACCTACTGCACCCTTGAGGAAAGTAATCATTTTCTTTCTCTCTTGAGCACCCAGGTATGTCTTTGAAGGTTGTCTTTTCCTTGTAGCCATTTTGATCTTATCAGGCTTCCTCAAAGATGTGGCTTTCTGCTTGGCTTGTTCTGTTGCTAAGCTTTGTTGATAGGCTTTGTTTAACTCTGCAGCCATTGCTTTAGCTATCTCTCTATCCTTTTGCACTTGCATGGTTTCTGCTTCTTCAAATTCAGCCTGTATCTTCCTAGCTAGAGCTTCATCTGATTCAATCAGCTTCTGCTTTTTCATTGGTTTATCAGATTCAACTAGCTTTGCCTTACCTTTATCTTTACCCATCACCTTCTCAATGCTAGAGTTCTTTGCTGCATCACCTCTTTCTTTTATGACAACTCCTTTGGCCTTTGAGGTGACCTTGGGAGTATCATGTTTGGCTTTGATGAGTGTTTCTGCAACCTCAAGCTCTGTAAGGACCTCTTTTACTGTTTCTGCTGCTTCTTTCAGCTCAGCAGTATTAACCATTTCTGCTGCTTTACTTGAACTGGCAGTATTAATGGTTTCTGCTGCTGGCTCTGTTTCTGCTGCTTGCTCATTCTCCCCCTCAACATCATGTTTTTCCTCTTGTTCCCCCTTAGCTTTGGCATCAGCTTCTGACTCCCCCTTTTTGGGAGCATCAGTCACTGGTTTCCTCCTTCTGAGCACAAATTGTTTCTTCTTCCTTTGCAGAATCAGTTTCCTTACCATTTGCTTCAACTTGATGATTTGTTCTTGTTGTGACAGAACTATGAGTTTAAGCTCTTCTATATCTTTGCCCTGTTTGAGTACATCCATGTTGATGTTGCCCATTGCCTCCATCAATTCATCATAGTTATATCTGTCCTCACCTTCTCCAGGAGTGTTACCCCCTATTGAAGGATCATTGGATCTTTTAGTAGTGGAAGTCTTCTGCCTAGCAGAAGCACTATCCACCCCTGTGGTTTCTTGGCACCAGGGACCTTCAAATGATTGCTCATTCAAAGTTGCCATGGGGGAGGTCTTATTGATGTTACCACTTTCCTCCTCTGTGCTAGCAGGAATAGTGGCAGCCTCATCACCCATATGCTCTACCTCCTCCTCAGAGAGCACCTCCTTTGGGTTGGGAGACACCCTTGTGGTTTCCATTTGGATATTCTCTAGGGGAGAATTCTCCCTTAGAGGGCTTATAGGCTTAGTGGGTAATGGTACAAGAAGGGAAGGAGCCTTCTTTACCTGTTTTCTCTTGTAGGTTTGGGTGATGGGAGAGGTTGGTTTTTCAAGAAGGGACTGGGGAATTGATTTTGAGAGGGAAGGTTGGGCTTGGCTAGCAGTGGGTTGGTCTAATGGGGGCCTTGACCCTGCTGCCATACCTTCATTGGTTTGGGACACCACCATCATTGTAGAGAACAATGGGGTGTCAACTCCTTCAGAGTCCCCAGCAGATCTTCTCATATTTGAGAAAACCTTGCCTTTGGGGGGTTTAGGTACATATACCCCAACAGGTTGAGGTATATCCGTCAATTGATTAGTAATAACTTCTTGAACAAACCTGGGATACATAAAGAAGCTCTTTTTGTTTCCCATGTTTGAGACAAGATCATTGAAAATCATTTTAGAAAAATTGTACTTTCTGGCAGTGGCCAAGCACACCAAAGCATAAGCAATAGTGCTGCTGAACTCACTCCATCCAGTAGTCTTTTTGGATATGCAATGCATAAGAGTATGGACAAAGAAACGCCATTGGGGTGAGAATTTTGCTTTAGAAAATTTGAAAACACCCAATGGGCCTCCATACCCCATTCTTGTAAGATTTGAAAACAGTTCATCATTTGGGATAGAAGTTATACCAGATGCATCGTCTAGACGTAGACTGATGCGAATAACTTCTTCAGTAACTGTAAGTGATTGATCACAGATTCTTGTCTTGATCATTTGCACACCATTTTCCACAACAATGGTTGCATTAGCCCAGAACTGCCTTTGATGCTCAATGTAGATTGTAGGGGATACAGTAAGAGCATGAGCAATGTGGCATGACTTGAGGAAATCCACAATCTGATGAAATCCTGAAGCTTGCTTTGGCTTTTGTAGCATCGCAATCTCGTTGTGCTCGTCGATGAACGTCATGGATGCCATTGATCTTAGTGAAAACTTGCCTGAAAACTTCGAACTTGAGAGAGAAAAGGTTTTGAGTGCAAGAGAACAGTATGCAAAGAGTCGTTATGAACTTTTAGGCGGGCAAAGAGTATTTATAGTATTCGGAATATAAGCAGTATTAACCTAGAGCAGTATTAACTACTAGCAGTAGTAACGGCTAGCAGTATTAACTAAGTAGCAGTATTAACTGAAAGCAGTATTAACCACTAGCAGTATTAACTGAAAGCAGTATTAACCACGAGCAGTATTAACTGAAAGCAGTATTAACCACTAGCAGTATTAACTGAAAGCAGTATTAACCACTAGCAGTATTAACTGAAAGCAGTATTAACCACTAGCAGTATTAACTGAAAGGAGTATTAACCACTAGCAGTATTAACTGAAAGCAGTATTAACTACTAGCAGTATTAACTATACTTACTCCTTTTAAACTTGCTAAACACTGAGTACTGCTATGCATATCCTGAAAAAGAAGATTAGTAACACCAAGAATAAAAATATACAGGTATAAAACCACTTTTTGAGAAGAAGATTATTCAGAGTTTATCATTCCCACACTTGTTACCAAGAAAGTGAATCTACCCACATCAAAAGCTTTAGTGAATAGATCAGCAAACTGATTATCAGTGTGAACTTTGACAACTTGAATAAGTTTCTTTTCATTACAATCTCTTATAAAGTGATACCTGATTTCAATGTGCTTTGTCTTTGAGTGCTTGACTGGATTATTTACAATGCTAATAGCACTGCTGTTGTCAATAAAGATTGGAGTGTGTAGAAAGGTTACCCCATAATCCAACATTTGATTCTGAATCCATAAGACTTGAGAACAGCAACTTGCAGCTGCTATGTACTCTGCCTCTGTTGTAGATGTGGATACTGTGGTTTGTTTCTTGCACTGCCATGAGACTAGTCTAGCACCCAAAAACTGACATCCTCCAGAAGTAGATTTTCTGTCCAAGTTTGCCCCACCTAGATCACTGTCTGAGTATGCTATTAGGTCAAAAGGTGAGTTATGAGGATACCAAAGTCCCAATCTGGGTTGCCCTTTGAGATATCTGAATATCCTCTTAACAGCTTGAAAGTGAGATTGCTTTGGCCTAACTTGAAATCTTGCACATACACAGACTGGAAACATTATATCTGGCCTTGATGCTGTGAGATACATGAGAGAGCCAATCATGGATCTATAATGATGCACATCCATATCCTCCCCCTCAAGGTCTGCTGTGATCTGCTTGTGTGTTTCCATAGGTGTGCTGGCAGGTTTTGATTCTGAGAAACCAAACTTGGTTAGAATATCCTGCACATACTTGGATTGACATATGAAAATGCCATCTGACTTCTGTTGAACTTGGAGTCCAAGGAAGAAAGTAAGTTCCCCCATGGAACTCATTTTAAACCTTTGATGCATTAAATCCTCAAACTCCTTGCACATGTTGTTTCTTGTAGACCCAAAAATAATGTCATCAACATATATTTGGACCAGCAAGATATCCTTCTTCTTTCTTTTGATAAATAGAGTCTTATCAATGACTCCTCTTTCAAAGTCATTTTCCAAGAGATAGGATGACAGAGTGTCATACCATGCTCTTGGGGCTTGATGTAGTCCATAAAGTGCTTTCTTTAATTTGTATACCCTGTCTGGATAGCTTGGGTTTTCAAACCCTGGAGGTTGACAGACATATACTTCTTCATCAATTGATCCATAGAGAAAAGCACTTTTTACATCCATTTGGTAGACTTTGAAGTTCATGTAAGAAGCATAGGCTAGGAATAGTCTGATTGCTTTTATCCTAGCTACAGGTGCAAAAACATCTTCATAATCTATACCCTCTTCTTGAGTATAGCCTTGTGCCACCAACCTTGCTTTGTTTCTTATAACAATACCTCTTTCATCTCTCTTGTTTCTGAAGATCCATTTTGTGCCAATTGCTCTGTGACCTTTAGGAAGGTCTACTAGATCCCATACATCTTGTAGCTTGAACTGTAACAGTTCCTCTTGCATTGCTTCTATCCAGCTGGATTCTTTCATAGCATCATGTGCCTTTTTAGGCTCAAGCTGTGATAGAAAACAAGAAAGCACTGTATGCTGTTGATCTTGCATTTCCTGAAGTCTGCTTTGATGTCTAGTCATCATAGGAGAAGAGATATCTCCTATTATCAACTGTGGAGGATGATTCTTTTGAACTCTGGTGTTGTAACTAGATTCTTCATTTAATCCAGCCTCAAGATTAGATTCATGCAACTCAACTGAAGTGTTTTCAGATGCCACTTCATTGTTTTCTTGAGTCTCCTCATCTCTAGTGTCTTCTTCACTCTGACTTGGTTCAGTAAATGATTCCTTTTCACAGTCTTCAACTGAATGTACTGTGGGTATGGGAAAAATCACAAATTTAGATATACTTTCTTGAACTTGTGTGATCTCTGATTCTCCACTACCTGTTCCTGTATATTCATTACTGAAACCAAAAGAGTTAGTTAGTGAATCAATGTCAAATAGCCACTGAGGTCCAGACCCAATAGGATTTGGTGTGTTCTCATTGCATTTGACATTGTCACTTTCTTCAATTATTCTAGAAGAAGAGTTAAATACTCTGTAGGCCTTACTCTGAGATGAATATCCAACAAGAAATCCATCATCTGCTTTGCTATCAAACTTACCTAAGTGAGATTTGGTATTTATAATTGTACAAGGACACCCAAAAGGTTTAAAGAAACCAATAAAAGGTTTTCTTTTATTTAAAAGCTCATAAGGGGTCTTGTTCTTTTGCTTGACCACTAGAACTCTGTTTTGGACATAACAAGCAGTATTAACTGCTTCAGCCCAGAAGGTAATTGGTAATTTTGAATCAGCCAACAGAGATCTAGCAGCCTCTATTAGTGTCCTATTTCTCCTTTCAGCAACACCATTCTGTTGAGGAGTCTTAGGAGCACTATATTGTCTCTCAATGCCTTTTTCTTCACAAAAGGTGTTTAGATCATGATTTTTAAACTCAGTTCCATTATCTGATCTAATGACTTTTACTCTTTGATTAGTTTGGTTTTCAATTCTTAGAATAAAGGATTTGATAAGATCACTTGTTTCATCCTTAGTCCTTAGAAAATATACCCAAGTAAATCTGGAGTAATCATCAACAATAACTAAGCAGTAAGATTTCTTGCCTATACTCATAACATTTGTAGGACCAAACAGATCCATATGCAATAACTGGAGACAAGTAGAAACAGAATTTAACTCTTTGGTCTTATGAGAAGTTTTGTGTTGTTTGCCTTTAAGACAAGCAACACAATGATCATCACATGAAAAGACTTTTGAGGGTAAACCTCTTACAAGGTTATTTTTAACAAGATTGTTCATAGTCTTGAAATTCATGTGACACATCCTTCTGTGCCAAAGGGAGGATTCATCTATTGAAGCTTTTGAAACAAGACAATTTAAAAATGAATCACTATCAACATTGTCCAAATCAAGACAGTAAACATTGTCCTTCCTTGGAGTTCTAAGTAGTATCATGCTTTCATCAACTACCTTGAACCCTGGAGCAAGAATCATACACTCAGTATTAGTAAATAATATACTATGTTGTTTGTCACAAACCTGTGATACACTTAACAGGTTGTACTTTAATTGATCAACATAGTAGACATCCTCAAATGTCATCTTACCTTTGGTGACATTACCTTTTCCACTTATCTTACCACCAGTAAGATTGTCTCCAAATGCAACATGTCCTCCATTGATATGTTTGAAATCCTGAAGGCATGACATGTTGCCTGTCATGTGCCTAGAGCAACCACTATCAACATGCCAAATGCTCTTTCCCTTGAGCTGTTGGTTGCCCTTCACATTAGATAAATCAATTAGTATGAATTGGGGACCCAAGCAAAAGTGGTCTTGGGTCTCCCTTTCTCATCAAAGTATTTACATTCCTTTTTAATGAGGTTTTTAAACTCAGAGCACTCTTTATTAGAGTACTTTGTCAATATGATTGGCTTAGCAGAACCAACACTAGAAGCAGTACTAACCTTAGAAGTACTAACAGAGTTAGCAGTACTAACCGGTTTAGCAGTACTAACAGGTTTAGCAGTACTAACCTTGTTAGCAGCATTAACATTGTTAGCAGTAGTATTACTTCTAGCAGCACTATCATTGTCAGCAACACTATTTGTGGTAGCAGTACTAACAGTTTTAGTGCTTTTAGGAATCCACATATTGACACTTTCTTTAACAGACTTTTTCTTCATGTGGCTTTTAGTTTTAACACTTTTCTTAGCCACATGGTTCTTTTCAATTTTCTTATAATCAAAGGGTTTTTGCATGGATCTTTGGAAATTCATCCTTTGTTTCATAGGATTGAAATAACAGAATTTTGCAAGATGATTCAATTTGCCACAGATAAAACAAGGTTTTGGTCTATTGATTTTACTCAGATCAACCCCTTGTTTTTGTGCCCACTGATTATTCCAGTTTCTTTGATTTCCCCTCTTTTTGTCCTGTTTTTGGGGCTCATTCTTCTTACATGCACACTGTTTGCAAGGACCTGGATTCACAACTGTGGTCTGTTTGTAATGGACCTTACCAGACTTTCCCTCTGTCTTCTCTATGTCCTTGGATTTGATCCAAGCCCTTCCACAATCATCATTGGTGATAATGTTATTCTCTAGAGGAATCTCACCACTCACCTTGTTCTCCTTACTCTTGCCAACCTCTTTCTCAGTCTTATCCTCAACAACTACCTTATCTAAGGGATCTATTTCAGTGGCTCCCTCAGGCAAGTCCTTCCTATCTTTGGTGTCTAACAGGTCTGAAGTAGGAGGAATGTAATTGTTGTTATATGGTGGAGGTGTTGCATTGTACCCAATTCCTCTTCTCAGCTTATCATGAATCTGATTTTGTAGTAAAGAGTCCATTGCTTTAGAAGCATTGGAAAACTTTTCTACATCAAGCTTAACCTTGGTTAGCTCCTCTTTCAGTTTTTCACTCTCCTCTTTAGATTTGGTCAGTTTAAGTTCTAAATCCTTTTTCTCCCACTGCCAGTAATTTGTGTCATATGAGTGTTGTAGTTCATTGGCTTGAAAACCTTTGATCTGATCTTCAAATCTCTCTACAATCCTTACATAGTCTTTTATATCTTTTTCTAATCTCTTAAGGTCATCACTCATCTTCTGATTGTGATCCCTGTACCTTTTAACAGTGTCTATGCAAGTTTTAGAACAGAGATTAGAACTTACCTCAGATGGGAGATCAGATACTTTAGCCATAAGAGCTTGATTCTGAATAGTTTCTTCGGCTTGATCACTCCAATCAAACCCCATTCCTTGTTGAGAAACAAGGGCTTGAGCAGAGTTTCTGTTGTTATTGAAACTTCCAGATTGAGCTTGTTGATGGTTGTTGTTGTGAGACATTCCACTTCTGCATTCTCTAGCAAAATGTCCCTTTTGATGGCATTTGTAACATTTCACCTTGGACTTGTCAAATCCTGCTCCATCTTCTCTTCTTTGGGAGAAGTTGTTCCTCCCAGTTCTTTTGATGAACTTTTTAACTCTCATGGAGAGCATGGCCATCTGCCATTTAATATCCATCTCTTCCAGATCATCGGGATGGAGTTGTTCTAAGTCCTCATTAATCAAAGAGGAATTTCCATGATTAGAAAGAAAGGCTTCAAACACAGAATCAGTGCCTTTATCTTGATTTGTTCCATTAGCAGCATTAACTGATTCAGGGTTAGCAGTAGAATCAATTGATGCTGATAGGAGTGCAGCATTATGAATATATCCAGAAGGCTTCTTCTTTGCCTCCACCTCAGCTTCAAATACTCTAAGATCATTGTACAGATCATCAAGTTCTTTTTCTTCCAACTGATCATTCTGTCTGAATGACACAGTGTACATGGTCCATTCATCTCCAAGAGACCTTAAGAACTTTCTATTCACATCATCTTGATCAATCTGTACTCCCATAGTAGCTAGTTCACCAATTAGTTTATTAAACCTGTCAAAAGTTTGAGTCATGGACTCATTCTTAGTTGAGATGAAGTTTTCATACTGTTGCTTTAAGATTGCCTTTTGATTTCTCTTGGTACTTTTGGTACCTGAGAATCTCTTCTCTAGAGCATTCCAGAGCATCTGTGCATCAGTGCAATTGCAGAATTGGTGTTGATACTCATTTGGAATGGCCAAGAGCAGTGTGCTCAAGGCTTTCATCTCTGTCTGCCTTGTCTTCCTGTCTGCATCTGTCTTTGGAGGGGTTCTTTTGCCATCTTCACCAATCTTTCCTTCATCAGATGGGCCATTCTCAATGATGTCCCACATAGAGTAATCTGTGAGGAGAATATATTGCTTGATTCTGATCTTCCACATGTCAAATTCATTGGATCTAAGCATTGGAACTTTTGAGACCAAAGTACTGCTTGATTCTGTAAGATTTTCCATGATGAATAACTGTTTCTGAGAGAGTTTAGCTCTGATACCACTTGTCAGGATCGAATTCTCAACAAGAATTAATTCTCAGAAACGATATCAAAGAAGTTTGCGGAATAACACTTTGATATTTAATCAAACAGAAAATAAAGACAGAATATAATCAACAAACTGTAACTTGTATTTAATGCTTTGAAGTTACAAGATTACTCACTCAACCTCAATATTGATGAACAGGCTCACCAATACGAATTCTACTTCTCTAGAATTAGGATCTATGCCTTGAGGTTGATTGTCTCTCTGAAAGAATGAAAACTGAAAAATATATATTATTATTCTAAACTATACAATATATACTGAATACAAAGATAATTAAAATAAATAAAATATCTTCAGTATATCTTCCATGTATATCTCTAAGCTTCCATGTATATCCTTTCAAACGAATCTTCATCATATAAGCAGTATTAATCTTCAGCAGCATTAACTTCCTTCTAGCAGCATTAACTACTAAGCAGTACTAACCACTAGCAGTACTAACTAGCTAAGCAGTACTAACTTTGTTCAAGCAGCACTAACTTTGACTAGCAGTATTAATAGTACTAGCAGTAGTAACACTCAGCAGTACTAACCTTTAAGTCTTCTAGCAGTACTAACTCTGAATCAGCAGCATTAACCATACTTGATGAATTCTTCAGTTCCCAACAAAAGATAGGCTTCAATGGTTGAATTCTTAAATTCTGTGCCATTATCACTTCGGATTTTCTCTACTCTGCAGTCATAAAGAACTTGTCTTCTCTTCATAAGATTAATTAGTACTTCAGGAACATCTGATTTCTTTCGATCGAATTCAACCCAAGTATATCTAGAGAATTCATCTATGAGTACAAGGATGTACTTCTTGCCACCAAGACTCTGCACAGATATAGGACCACAGAGGTCAACATGAAGCATCTGCAGAGGTCTGGTGCAAGATATGTCAGACTTAGTTTTGTGGGCAGCCCTTTTGAGTTTGCCCATCTCACAAGCAGAGCATAGATGATCCTTGTCAAATCTAATACTTGGTTGACCACTTACTAGGTCTAGTTTCACAAGTTTGTCAAAGGTGTGAAAGTTTAGATGACAGAACCTGTTGTGCCAGAGCCAAGCTTCTTCATTCTTACTTGAGACTAAGCAGAGCTTTTCTTCTCTGTTAGTTGATTTGAAGTCCATGAGGTATAGGTCACCTCGTCTTTTGGCTCGCAGTAGCTCTGTGGTGGTATCTTCCTTCAACAGAGAGCAGTATTGTCTTTTAAACATCACATCGAGTCCATTATCACAGAGTTGACTTACACTCAGTAAGTTGTGCTTACGGCCATCCACATAGGCAACTCTGTTGACATCAAGGTCTCCTTTGGCAATGACTCCATAGCCTCTTATTTGACCTTTCTTGTTATCTCCAAAAGTCACAGATCCTCCTCCATGTTTTTCTTTGTACGAGGAAAGCAGCCATCTGTCGCCAGTCATGTGTCTTGAGCACCCGGAGTCTAGGTACCAAATTGACACATGCTGTTTCTTCTGTGAACAGATTAGAGAGATTTAGGTACCCATTTCCAAATGGGTCCATTTTTGTTAGGAGTCTGTGAAGATGCCTTAGCACCTTTGGTTTTGGGTTTATCCTCATTTGCAGAGGTACCAGATTGTCTCTTCTCACCCTTGAATTTTGCATTCTTGGGTTTGGGGTGAGATATAAGACAGGAGGGCCTCGAGAAATGTTTATTCAAAGCATTCATCAGATCAAAGCATTTACAATGAGGAACATTAGAGGCAAACTTCTTGAAAATCTCATTAAAATTGTCAAAGGAGGGTACAGAGCAAATTTTACTACAACCCATTTTAGATTTGGGTTTCTTTTTACAAAAAGCTTTGTCTAATCTAGGTTGAGTTTTTTCAAAAACTCCTCTTGAGTGGCTCTGTGATTGTACTCTCCCTTGATCTTCTTTCCTTGCTTTCACTGCAACAGAAGCATCAAGTTTATCAATTTTAGGTCATTTATCCTTCTGTTGCCAAGTGAATTTTTCTTGAAATGGTTTTAATGGTCTTGGAGCTTTTGAAATATGAGAGATCTTATTCTTTTTAGATTTTTCAAGCTCAAGAGAAGTCTTTGCTTGCAAGCACATGTACAGAAAATTAGGACAGATAGGTACACCTGTGTGTTTTCCTTTTGGGAAGAATTGTTCTATTAAGAATGCCATAGGTAAGTTTACTCTTCTCTGGACCACAGGGGAGTATCTCAAGTTCCACAGAACTTGTCCCATTGTCGACAGAGGACTCTGATTCTGACTCAGAGTCTGAGTCGAGAAAGTCTCTGTGAATGAGAGCCTGACCTTCTGTAAGTGCCTTGCTTTGTCCATTGGTGTCCTCTGAAGTATTTAGAATTTTTGAAATACAAGGAATGGCCATAGGAACATTAAGACAGTTTTGCAGATCTTGCTCAAAGATTTCTCTTATTTCATAGGTTAAATCAGGATGGTTGATAAAATGATTTTCATAAGTTCTTCTCAAGTCGCTTTCCAAAAACCTTTTAAATAGTTTTTCTTCCACAGAGGCTGGAACGAACTATGGTGTATCAGAGGATAGTTCCTTTTCAGGAACCATCAGGCACATGAAAGCCATTTGGGTTTGAGTTTCTGGGTGACCGAATCTGAAGATTTCTATCTGTTTTGAGACAGACATTTCCTTGGAATGGTTTTTCTCTTTGACGAGAGTGCAGATGCTGAATCGTTGTTTTCATACCATACATTCGTCATCTACAGAGGTTTCGTCGGATGTGGTCCCTCAGAGGTTCTGCGCTTCTTGAATGTGGATAGTAGGTTTGGAAGACTTGGTTTTAAAAATTTACCAGGGCAGAAGATGTTTGATAAGATTTGTTTCTTTTATTTCCTGTGTAGGGGTCAATATCCTCGAACCCTAATCCTCTTCTGCCGATCTGGGTGCTTACCTTTTCATGAACCTTTTGAGCATCCTGATACCTCTTAAATTGGAGATCTCTGTCGAACAGATCTTGATGAAGGACTTCTCTTTCTTTTTGAATTTTTTTTTCAAATAAATGGAATTTAATCGATTACTCTCACATTTCTTTAGTTCCTTTACTTTGTCTTTTAAGGCTTTGTCAAGATTTGAGATTTTCTCCTTGAAATCCTTTTTCATTGAAATATGCTCAGAGGTAAGAGTTTTGTTTTCAAGGTAAAGCTTGTCCTTCTTCTCTGTGAGAAGCCTAGTTTCTCTTTCAAAGAAGGCAAGCTTTTTCTCAAGATCCGAGCATGTATTTTTATAAGCAAGAAGATCATTTTGTATTTCAAGAAGTTTGTTTTCAAAGTCTGAGTTACAAGAATTTGAAGTGGATACCTCACTCTTGTTGTCAGAAGAGTGGACTTCTGCCATTCCACAGAAGAGTGTGTTGTCTTCTTCATCAGAGGATTCATCGGTTATAAGGTTCTCTTGTTCTGCCATTAGGGATCTCTGAGTGTAGTATTCTGCTTTCTTTTTATAGAAAGCAGCGTCTCTTGTGGGTTTCCCTTTGCTGGCAGAAGACTTGCACTCTGCCGCAAAGTGGCCTGGTTTCCCGCATTTGAAGCAGCCTTCAGTCTGCTTTGGGAATCTATCACCACCTCTGCCGTCTGACCTCTGTCCACTTCTCTCTTCTTGCCTTGGCTCATCAGACTCATCTCTTCCATGCCTTCTTGCCTCACTATATCCTCTGGTTCTGTCATCTCTTTCTTCTCTCCGTCTGTACTCCGGCTTCTTCTTGAGACCACGATTGAATTGTCGGGTCATAAGTGCAAGTGTTTTGGCCAGAGCAGCCATGTCTATCTCCTCCTCAGAATCTTCTTCACTTTCACTCTCTGCTACAAGTACCTTCTTCTTCTTCTTCCTCTACGCATCCTCAGTTGCCTTTTCCTTCTTTCCCTTGTCTTTGCCTTCAGAGGCACTTCCTACAAGAGCCAGTGGACCACCGACAGAGGTTGTCAACTTGGAAATTATGTTTTCTTGGCTAATCAGTGTTCTAAAGAGATCAGATATTGACCATACATCAAGATCCAATGTGGCTTGCATGGACATGGTCAGGTGAAGCCATTCATCATTCAGACTTTGAAGAAATCTAACATTGTTTTCTTCAGAGGTTCTGTGGATTCCATACCTCTTACACTTGTTTAATAAGGAGTTGTACCTGTTGTAAGTGCTTTGAATGGATTCACCCGGCAGAACTTTGAATGCAAAATACTCATTTATGCATAAGGCCCTGTTGTTCTTGAGGGTTTTGGAACCTCCCTCAAGTTGTTTTTCTAACTCTAACCATAGGTCCTTCGATGTTTCACAGGAATCTAGAGACTGGAAGATGTCGTTAGGGATAGCCATTATGATTAGTCTTTTGGCTTTCTTTGCAAGATCATGCAATGCCCTTTCTTCTTCAGACCACTCGACAATTGGTTTGGGATGTTGATACTCAGGGACTTCAGGAGTGTTTGCAGTAACAGGAACGCGAGGAACAGTTGTCATTGGGATGAAAGGAGGATTGTGAACAAACTCAACCAAACCTGGATCCACACCTTCAAGGAAGTGTACCATCCTGATTTTCCATTGAGGATACTCATCTCTAATGAGAGTAGGAGGCTTTGATTGAGAGCCAGCACTGAAATAGTTAACAAAGTTTGCCATGATAGTTTTAGAGAGAAAAACAGAGTATGATACGAACTAGGAAGAGTATAACAGTAATGGTCTTAGAGATGAAGAGAGTATGAACAGATGACCAACCAAATAGCCTTGAATCTGTCTTTGAGTGAAGAGTACACCTGTACCCGTTACTATACCAAACAGGTTGATATAGTTTCAGAAAACAGAGTGTGACTGTGAATGGAGTTTGGGACGAAGAACAGACTCAAACTACTACCTTGAATACTGGAAACAAGTATAGAACAAGATCCTTTGGTATTGAAAATCAAAGTCTACTCTGATACCAATTGTTGATCCTAGTTTTGATGTTCTTTAACTTGATTTAACCTTTTACTACACACAGATTAATTAAACAGAGTGTGGAAGCGTTTAAGATGTATAGAAAAGATTGAACATGCAAGGTAGTAAACACACAAGTAATTAATGAACAGGAAGTAAAGTATTATAAGAAAGTTACTCAAAGAACTGTTTCATTGATTACTGAAGAACACCAAGAACACGCACTGGTATGTGCAAATATGCTCAAGGATTATTGTTAGGACACAGTCTCATTGGATTCAAGATCATCCAATCTGAAGAAATCCGAAGCTAAAAGCTGAAAAGTCGTCTCATTAATATTAGTCTAAGTCGTTTGTAATAAATAGTCAAAGTTAGTTGTTATTGTTATTAGTTAAATTAGTAATAATGTCTAGATATTATATTCTAGATATTATACTTGTTAGTTATTAGATATTTTAGTTTTAGATAATATCTATGGATATTATCTAGGTGTGTTGAAAAAGCAAATATTCCAACAACTATCAAAACACACACAACACACACAAGAAGGTGAAAACACAGAGAGAAAGAGAGAACACGAGAGCTTTAAAAGATCAAACCTTGTAATCGTTGTTATTAATCAATACAAGTTGGTAAATCGTTTATGTGTTTATTGTTGATAAAACTTGATAGTATTGTGGACCCACAATTGGTATCAGAGCCTGATAATAGATCAAAATCAAGTTTTAAGAAAAACGACTCTGTGTTCTTGTTTGAAAATCGATTTCTAGATTTAGAGTGTTTTAGGTGTTAAAATCGATCAGGTTCTGATCGATATACATGCTAGATCGAGTTGTGAGTGATTAATTTCAGTATAGAGCTTTAATCGAGTTCCATTTTGGTGATTTTGTGGTCTGAGTTCGAGTTTCCAAAAAGTCACTGTGCCATCGATTTTTTCTTCAAAAAGTGATTTTTATCGAAATCGAGTGGTAACACTGTTAGGAGTTTAGGACTGCTAATCGGTGTGAAAAAAGTTTTTAGTTGAAATTCGAAGTTGCAGGGATGAACTTGCGCAAACCTCAACTTTGCTCAACCAACTACTTGCGCAAACCTCAACTTTGCGCCATACACGTCTTGCGCAAACCTCTAGTTCGCGCGACATGCTTCTCGCGCAAAACCCATTTTTGCACCAGCTTCTTCAAACGGAAAGTTTGACTTTTTCCTCCATTTCCAGACTTGGTTAAATTTGGAAATTTTTGGAAATTTTATTTCTGAATTATTTTAATCTGTATTCATTTTATATGAACTAACAATTCGAAACAGATTTTTATTTCACATTATCAGAAACAGGATGACTTCAAAAGACGCTCTTTCCATTGTCACGGATGTCAAACCCCCCAGTTCTATTTAAAGGGGACTACGAACAATGGAAAGACAGATTTCTCGACTTTGTGGATCAACACTCAAACGGAGATAACATTCTTTTATCAATAAAAGAAGGTCCCATGGCACTACTTTCTGTCCAAGTACTTGATAATGATGATGATGCTGAAGATGATTCTTCTGACAGTGAGGATCGGAACGTGGAAAGAGAATAGAAGATGAAAACTGTTACACTAGAGTATGCCCAATTTTCTGAAGAACAAAAGAACCATTTCAAAGCAGATAAGCAAGCAAGATCTTTACTTCATCAGAGTATCCCGAATGATATCTACATCAAAATAGACAGCTACAAAGCTACTGCTAAGAAGATGTGGGATCAACTTCAAAAGATGATGATGGGATCTAAGGTTGGGAACTAGATGAAAGTCGCAAACTGTATAAACAGTTATGAAGAATTCAAAGCCTTTGAGGATGAAATCCTGGCGGACACTTATGAACGATATGTTCTGCTTCTGAACGAGCTGTCAAACAATAAAGTAAAAAAGAAACAGATTGAGAACAACGTCAAGTTTCTTAGTGTCCTTCAACCTGAATGGAAAAAGCATACACGAAGAATGAAACAGATGAATGATCTGAGTGATATTCCACTCCACGAGGTGTATGAGACACTAAGGCAAAACGAAGAGGAGGTAGAAGAGAAAAGGAATGGAAAGAAAAAGGAAGTTGAGAAAGTTCCTGATTCCATTGCACTTGTTGTGAAAGATAAGAAGAAAAAGAAGAAAGTAATTACAATTCGGAATCAGAAACTGAATCTGATGGAGATGATGGAGAAAGTCTCAAGCAAGCACTGCAATTACTGACCCGTGCATTCCAAAAGAAATTCTATAAGAAACCGGGATCAAATACACAAAGATATTCTTCAACAAGCTCTAAGAACCGTTAGCATAGAGAAAGAGTAGAAGGAAGTAGATCTCAAGAGAAGAAACCAAGAGAAAGGAAGCAATTTGGGAATGACTACACCAGTACAGACAAGAAAACTGATGTCCCAATCATATGCTACAACTGTGGCATGACTGGACATTACGCCTCAAACTGTCGAAAGCCAAAGGTTCGCAATTCGGCGTATTACCAGAACAAACTAATGCTAGCCAAGCAACAGGAAGCCGACAAAGCATTAATGGCCGAAGACGAATTCTGGTTAGATCATTCTGAAGAGGAAGAAGAAGAAGAGAATGAAGAAGCTGCTAATATGTGCTTGATGGCCAGTCATGCAAAGTATGATGATTCAGATAATGAAGCAGCTGAAGAGGTAATGAACTTAACCGAAAATAAATTTATGATTAAATTGGATGCAATGATGGTCGAACTTAAAGACCTTCAGTCGAAACTGAAAAGGGAAAAAGGCAGAGTTGCTAAGCGGAATCAAAAGATCTTTGAGCTAAATAAGTCAGTTATTGGGAATAAAGATCTCATGGATTCCCTACGCAAATTTGCTTCTGATTTTAATCTTCAAAACGATTATTTAGAAAAGAAGATTTCTGATTTTGTTTCTCAAAATTTTAAATCTGATTTAGAAAAGAAACAAACTGCCGTTATTGTTTATAAGCTGCAGTTTGAGAACAAGAATCTAAATAAGAAGATAAATGGTCTGGAAACCAAACTTTACTCAATAGGCCAAACAGATCAAACTATTTTCATGAATACACCGAATGAAGAGGCTGATTTTAAAGCAAAATGGGGATTAGGTTGTAATAATCCTCATTACCTGAAACATGTTATTAGAAAACAGCCTGGTTTATATAATGCAGATTATATGTATGCTACTCGTAAACATTCTCATTTGAATCCCAAATTTGTTACCAAGGCATCAGAAGAAGTCGAGGCAAGAGAAGACAAAAATAGAAAGAATTTGATGAAAATGAAACTACCATTCTGTTATGCAAGACTAAATGATAGTTATCTTTCGGAAAAACCAAATGTTCTTTGAAAAGAATATTTTGCTTTCTAATACGAGTGGAGGTAGATAAGTTTTAGCTCGAACAGGTTTTGCCTCCATCTCAGTAGAAGAATATGTAGCATGTTTCAAGAATCACGTCCAAGATTGAATTCTTGAAAGAGCAATGAGTGGAAGGAAGTAGATCTCAAGAGAAGAAACCAAGAGAAAGGAAGCAATTTGGGAATGACTACACTAGTACAGACAAGAAAACTGAAGTCCCAATCATATGCTACAACTGTGGCATGACTGCACATTACGCCTCAAACTGTCGAAAGCCAAAGTTTCGCAATTCGGCGTATTACCAGAACAAACTAATGCTAGCCAAGCAACAGGAAGCCGGCAAAGCATTAATGGCCGAAGAGGAATTTTGGTTAGATCATTCTGAAGAGGAAGAAGAAGAAGAGAATGAAGAAGCTGCTAATATGTGTTTGATGGCCAATCATGCAAAGTATGATGATTCAGATAATGAAACAGCTGAAGAGGTAATGAACTTAACCGAAAATAAATTTATGATTAAATTGGATGCGATTATGGTCGAACTTCAAGACCTTCAGTCAAAACTGAAAAAGGAAAAAGGCAGTGTTGCTAAGCGGAATCAAAAGATCTTTGAGCTAAATAAGTCAGTTATTGGGAATAAAGATCTCATGGATTCCCTACGCAAATCTGCTTCTAATTTTAATTTTCAAAACGATTGTTTAGAAAAGAAGATTTCTGATTTTGTTTCTCAAAATTTTAAATCTGATTTAGAAAAGAAACAAACTGCCGTTTTTGTTTATAAGTTGCAGTTTGAGAACAAGAAGATAAATGGTTTGGAAACCAAACTTTACTCAATAGGCCAAACAGATCAAACTATTTTCATGAATACACCGAATGAAGAGGCTGATTTTAAAGCAAAATGGGGATTAGGTTGTAATAATCCTCATTACCTGAAACATGTTATCAGAAAACAGCCTGATTTATATAATGCAGATTATATGTATGCTGCTCGTAAACATTCTCATTTGAAACCCAAATTTGTTACCAAAGCATCAGAAGAAGTCGAGGCAAGAGAAGATACAAATAGAAAGAATTTGAAGAAAATGCAACTACCATTCTGTTATGCAAGACTGAATGATAGTTATCTTTCGGAAAAACCAAATGTTCTTTCAAAAGAATATTTTTCTACATATTCTTCTACTTAGATGGAGGCAAAACCTGTTCGAGCTAAAACTTATCTACCTGCACTCGTATTAGAAAGCAAAATAATTGAGTTAGAAAATATCTTATCTGACGGAAGAATTTTGGTGAATATAGAACAAAATGTGTTTTCTAATGTTATAAAGAACACTGTTTTTCATTCTAAATCTACAAAGTGTTCTACAGTTTCAAAAGCACCTCACACTTCAACTCATTTCTTTGATGACTTATTTGAGTCCACAAATGATTTTTTACATTCTAAAGAAGGGTGTATAGAAGGAGTAGATTTGGTTGATTTCAATGCTTCACTTCCAGATCATTCTATTTTTCTTGTAAAAAGAAAAGCTTTACCAAGTGTTTCTAAAAATCAGCGTTCACCAAAACATAACACCTCTGGTAAACGCAAGAAAAACCAATCTCAGAAATCTGATTTTCCAAATAAATCTAAATCTTCCAAACAGACTCGTACTACTCACCTTCCTTTTCACAGAAAGTTACATGGTTCAGGTTCACTTCAAAGGAAAGGGAGCTACAAGGAAGAAAATCTTTTCTGGAAGAAGAAACTAGTTAAAGATGAAAGCTCATGTGTACATACGCATAATGAAACGAAGAACAATGCACTGAAAAGTAAACCTGCTCATGTTTACACGAGAGATCAAATGATCAGGTTATCAGGTAAGGAAAATTCTTATTCTTACTGTAGTACACATGATCCTGTTCACAGAACCAAAGATCATTACTGGTATGGTTCTTACTCAGTAACCCCCATACAAACTGCAGCTAACACAAATGGACCCAAATACCGGTGGGTACCAAAGAAGAAGAATGATTCTGTGTTGCAGGCACCTACTGTCAAGGGGGAGTAGAAGAACAAAGGATTCTGATTACGACAGATTAGAACCCGGACTTAAATGTCAAGACAATGGTTCTTGAGTAAATCAGCTCAAGACCCGGACATCAATGTCAAAAGTGGCTTCTGATTACAACAGATCAGAACCCGTGCTTCAAAGAAGAAGACCTTACTCCAATGTTGATATGAGAGATTTTACTCCGATACTCCAACGAGAAATTCAACCTTCAAGGGGGAGTACATATTTATTTCTGAAATTATATATGTTAGATGCATAATTTCAGGGGGAGTAAGAGAAGTTATTTGTTTTACTGCTTTTTGTCTTTTCAATATTAGTGAATAAAGTTTCTTTGACTTGACTTAAGACTTTTGCAGAATTTTTGAGAAGAGCTTACACGATCATATGTTTATGACTTTAAGCTAAGCTTAATGAGATGTAAGATCGCACTTAAAGGTATATTCCTTTATCTTAATCTCATACGTGATTGAAAAAAAAGGACAACTTTCAATCATTGAAAACATATTCTTAAACGTTCAAACCACTTCCCGATTTTTTTTCATAAGATTTTATATTTTGGGAGTGTACTTTAAATGTTCTACATGAGCTTACAAGATTATAAATCATTTTGAGCAACATATTCTGTATAGGATATACGGGATCAGTGTGCTAGGACTTAACACAACTTCTATGGAATCACGTTAACCAGTGATTTCTACCCATGAAGTTAATCCATAGTGATTGGGTGTGAGGAATCAAAAGAAATGAGTGTTGATTGGATAATGAGCTATCATGAAAAATAGAGTTCGGTTAGCAGTGAGCTAAATGTTTATAAGAAAGAGGGTGTGAGAACAGAGTTAAAAGAATATCAAAACTCTGCACCAACTTTTTCTGAGTCAGGCATCCACATTTCTAATGTTTCACAACTCTTTGGTGATCATTATTGAAACAGGCAACTAGCCCATGCCAACTCTTGAAATTACCCCACCAACTACTCATTTACTTCTTAACAGGAAAATGTTTCATTTTCAAAGGGGAAGCAACACATATGCTATCTGATTTTTATTTGGAAAATGTAGATATTTAAAAGAAGGAAGTCTGCCCCATCTTCGCACTTCACTCATGCACATTGAGTCTGTGTTTAACTTATTGTTGTCTCAGTGGTTTACACAAATTTCGAGCCTATAAGCAATCATCAAGTGCTTAATTCTTTCTATCACAAGCACGAACACACAAGGAATTTGTTTCTTTGTCATAACGTTTATAGAAATAACCTTTGTGGTGTTTCGATGATTAAATGGAAGCACTGGGGAGTCAACATCAAAACAACTCCTTTCCAAAGTGTATTTGTTACACAAAGTGACTTAGTGTTACTGACAGGCATGTTAACTGATTCATTAGTTGATTCAGGTGTTACATGACTACTTTGTCTAGATTTGCAAAGATCTGGATGAATATCTTATGAATTGACGAATCAGGGGCTCTATAAGCAAGACATTTCTTGTCAATAAAAAGTTTTGATGAAGTCGTTGCACTTTTCATCAAAAAGGGGGAGAATGACCACACAAGAAATGGCAAAGATCACATGTTTCAAGAATCACGTCCAAGATTGAATTCTTCAAAGAGCAATTATTCTGAAGATATGCTGATTCGAGAGAAATTTTCTTTTTAAGATACTTTGATGAAGAATTTCGAGCTGAAACTGAAGATAATTTTTTCCCAACATCCAAGAAAAAAAATCTACATCTTTTGGGGAGTTTACTATATCTTGAATACTAAGAGAGAGATTGCATCTTCTGTGCTGAAAGAGAAGATCGTACTTCTAAAATCATTTTCGTAATGATCTTGATCCAAAGGGGGAGATTGTTAGGACACAGTCTCATTGGATTCAAGATCATCCAATCTGAAGAAATCCGAAGCTAAAAGCTGACAAGTCATCTCATTAATATTAGTCTAAGTCGTTTGTAATAAATAGTCAAAGTTAGTTGTTATTGTTATTACGTAAATTAGTAATAATATCTAGATATTATATTCTAGATATTATACTTGTTAGTTATTAGATATTTTAGTTTTAGATAATATCTATTATCTAGGTGTGTTGAAAAAGCAAATATTCCAACAACTATCAAAACACACACAACACACACAAGAAGGTGAAAACACAGAGAGAAAGAGAGAACACGAGAGCTTTAAAAGATCAAACCTTGTAATCATTGTTATTAATCAATACAGGTTGGTAAATCGTTTATGTGGTTATTGTCGATAAAACTTGATAGTATTGTGGACCGAGAATTATACGGACTGCTCTTTTTGTGTGTGCCCGCTTTTTTCACTTTCACACTCAAAACTCTAAGGTGGTGCACCCATAATATACAAGAAGGATGCACCCCTTAGTACAAGACAAAGACTGACATTCCATAAGCAGAATGCCACCTGTAAAGTAAAACATCTTGGGATGCCCATTACATGATCATGCGGATCTTCGTACAGCAGGTCTCACGTGTTGTACACGTGGTCTTGTATTGAGCCATCCTGCAAAACTCCAGCACCCGACCTCCAGAGGTTAGCCTTCACGGAGGCTCTGTGAGTGATCACAGAGGCTCTATGATCTGAGAATCATCATCAGGTTTGTCCTCTGGCGCGTCTTCTGCAGAGTAGTCTCTGAGCTTTGTATCTTCTGCGGAGACTTTCTAGACAGCAGAGGTTTCTATACTCAACCTATTTTTCAACACTTCTAAACATGGTAGATGGAGCTAACAGAAGCTTGCGAGTTCTGAGATTTGCGCTAGAAGCATCTCGCGAAAGCTTAAGGTTTGCGCTAGAGGAGGCTCACGTATTCTAAGGGTTTGCGCTAACAGAAGCTAACGAGTACCTGAGGTTTGCGCTAGAAGAGGCTTGCGAAAACTAAGGGTTTGCGCAAGGTAAAGCTCGCGAAAACTTGAGAAATTTGCAAAGGGCTATGGCGCAAAACTACAGAATTTCGTTAAAGGCACCTGCGAATTGTTACCTTTCGCAGACACTAAGACTGCGAAATTTGATGAATTCGTAACCAATTAACTTGCGAAAATCACACTTAGCAAAAAATAGGAAAAATAAACATAATGCGAATCCTTTGAACAACCTGCGAATTCTTCCCCTTTACCTGACTTGCGAGTTCTTGAACTGTTTGCGAGTTCTTCCACTATTACTTCAAAAATACGACTATGAAAATCAAAACCTACTTAGACTTCGATTTACAGATTGAAATTTTGAACATTCGATCACCTAATCAACTAGAACAGAATACTAACAATTAATTTCAATAACAAACAATCTGAATGAGATTCTATCAATGGAACAGTGAACAAGAACTCGTGAAAACCAAAAACTCTAAAATCATCACAAATCTATCGATTACAGTGCAATTGATGAATCAAACAATACAAACTCGATTTAAAACATGATTTGATCAAAACCTGATCAATTGCAAACCGAAAAATGCATTAAAACTCAAAAACAAATCTGTGAACTCTGATACCAATTGTGATTCCCTTAAAACCAAGATTCTAAATGCATAAACAATCATTTAAGCAAAACAAGAATGATTCAAACAAACCTGTTTTGATTTCAATCTCAAATCACAGATTTACAATTTGTTTATCTCTCTCACTCTCTCTCTATGCGGCTCACTCTCTATCTAGAATAATCTCTCTCAAAACCCTATTCTCTCTCAATTCACTATCACAACCACACTCTACAAAAGAGCAAAACACCCTATTTTATACATACTACAAATACAAAGGAAATTAAAAACAACTACAATTTATTTTGACTATTTATTACAAATTGACTTTGACTTTCTGTGACAGTTGACTTTCCATCTTTGACTTCTTGAATCTTTCATCTTCAATCTTTATGATCTTGAATCCAATAAATCTGTGCTCTAACAAAAAAAGTTCTCAAGAAATGCCATAATCCATTTTCTGACCTCTGATATGTCTTCATGAAATTCCGAACCATCCGTCAATTCATAAAGTGTATTCATCTGAATCTTTTCAAATTCAGACAAATAAGAGAGTAAACCTAAATCAATCAATGAATCAGTTAAGATGCATGTAAGCAGCACGAAGCTACTTAGTATAACATATGTACTATACAAGGAGTTTTATTGATGTTCACTCCCAGGTCTTCCATTCAATCATCGAATAACACAATGTAATTCTATGAACGTTCTGATAGAAAAAACAAATTTTCTGTGTGTATGTGCTTCTGTATGAAAGAATTTAAGCATTTTATGCTACATTAGGCTCAAAATGTGTAAGCCATTGAGACAACAATAGTAATACACATACTCAATGTGCATGAACGAAGGTCGAAGGTGGGGCAGACTTCCTTCTATATCAATATCCAAATCTTCCAAATGAAGATCAGATAGATTATATGTGGTGTCCCCAATAAAATATGAAAGGATTTGGGCTAGTGCCTGTTTCAATGATGGTCACCAAAGAATGTGATCTAATCAGTTGATGTGGTTGCCCAACTCAGAAAGGATTTGGTACAGAGTTTTGATATTCTTTTGAACTATGTTCTCACACCTTCTTTCTTTTTATCATATAAGCTCACTTCTAACCAAACTCTCTTTTCATTTTACCTCATCACACACCTACACTCTGATGTTGACCCCTCACGTCTCGATCACTCAAGGATAACTACTTGGGTAGGAAACACTAGTTATCGTGAATCCATAGAAGTTCTATTAAGCTCTCACTGATCCCATGTATTTTCTCCTAATAACAAAAATATTGTTCAACGGTTTAATTTTAGCAGTTAAAGCACAATAACATGAAATACATGTCAGATATATGTATGCTCAATAAAATAATAATGAAGATTAGAGCATTTTAAAACTTGGAAGAATTTCTCAAAACAAAGAAATTGAATGAACGAAGTGAAAACAATAGATATGTTTTGAGAATCTTACAATGTATGGAAAAGATCAAATATGAATGATGTATCTATAAAAGCTTCGGTCACGAAAAATTGGATGTTGTCTATATGAATCAAGTATAGACATTCATGAAAGAAACACTTTGAATGAAATAACACTCAATGAACATTGAATTTCAAGCGAGTGTCTTACCATCGAAAATTAGTTTCAATTTTTAGACATGGTAAGAATATAGTTAATAAAGTACTAAACCGATGTGTATGAATACTTGACACTATATGGAAAAGATAATACACAAGTATTTATCATTGGAAACACACGGTTTGCTAGTCATGAAAGATCATAATAATGAAAACATTTAAAAATCACACTTTTGAATTCATGAAATCTGTTTAAGAAACGATAAGTGGTTTGAACCTTTAGAAACATGTTTTAATGTTTGAAAGTTGTCCTTCTTTCAAACCCATATGAGATTAAGTTTAGAATAAACCTTACGCTCAACATTAATCTCATGAAGTCAGCCTCAAAGTCATGATTGATATGATCATGTAAGCTCCCCCTCAAGTCTTTATCGCAAAACTGTCTGATGCTGAAAAGATTGTGTCCTAGTCATTCAACATAGCTCACCTTCTTGATCGTTTTGTTCTCTTGCACGACATCGCCATAACCCAAAATTGGTGAAAACTGGTCGTTCCCAAACCTCACATTGCCGCAAAATTTCTCTGAATAATTAGATAAAATATTTTTCTACCCAGTCATATACTTGGAGCAGCCCGAATCCAAGTACCACATAAGACGGGTCTGCACAAGAGACATTAAGAAACAATTTGTTTAGGTACCCATTTATAGATGGGTCCTATCATGTTAGCATAAGATTTTGGCACCCATTTGAATTTGGGTCCTCTTAAGCTTTGAAAAACTTTTGAAACATAAGAATAATAGATATGATATGAATCAAACCAATGATCAGAATATTGTCGAGTCACAAAATCATTTCTACCATATGTGGAAGACTAAGTAGTAGACGGAGATAATTGGATCAATTGCTTTATTGTATAAGATTTGTATGGAGGTACAAGTTTTTGTTTATGAGAAGCAACATGATCAATTACATCACTCTTACTAACAGTAATCCTACTACTATTCGATATAGAAAATGATTTTGTATGCTCGTCAATCTTCTTCTTTGGTCTTCGTTCCAGTTTTCCTTCAAATCTTTTATTTCTTATATATGAAACATATGAATTAATCATGTTAGAACCATGAGTTTTCTGAGATTGTTTCTTCCTAGGCTTACCAGTGTTGATTCGTTTCTGTGAGTGCCTATTCTTTCCTTTCTTACCTTTGGTATATTTGGTGCCTATAGGAACTGATCTATCAACCTTAGTTGATGATTCACCTTTTTCAAATACACTTCATAATCCTTTAGAATTAACAATAAATTGAGAATGATGTGGAAGTTTTGCAATGAAATCAAAATTCTCAACACATTTATCAAAACACCCATCAGAGTTTAAGAAATCAACTTCATCATTAGAAAGACATCATCAAACATGGAGTTTGAAGCATTAGGATACATGAAATAATTAAATTCTTTTGAAAACTTCTTTTGTTCAGGCGTTTGTTCAAAATCCAAAGGTTTTAAATCAGGAAAAATATCACTCATAAAGAGTTTGCAAAATGATTTATCTGAATCAGTAGAGTTGTTTTTACAAGCTCTTCCTGATTCTGATTTATCACTTTTAGCTTCAGATTTGATATCAGATTTCTGAAAAACAGTAGATAATACCATTTGTTCTAAATCAATCAAAATTCTCTCTTCTAGCAGAGTGTTCTCAAGCTCAGAAATTTTACTTTCTAAGATGAGCGGAGGAACATAAATTTTTCTTTCAACAGGTCTTGCCACCATTTCATCAGTAGAATAACTTTGGAAATAATCATTTGAGATAAATTTTAACTGCTTAGTATTATAACTAGCATTCAACTTACTGTAACAAAATGGTAATTGCATTTTATCCTTATTTTTCTGGTTTTCATCTTCCTTAGCTTCAACTTCGTCTGATGATTTTGTTCACTTGACTTTGAGTTCAGGGTGTTTCTTGACCAATTGTAGAAAATCAAAATCATATAAAGCAGGCCATTTAGAAATACCCTTTTTCAAGTAATTAGGGTTATTGTAACTAATACCCCAAAACTCGTTAAAAAATTTGAACTATTTTGGTTTGTTAAGATGAATGGTTTGATCAGTCTGGCCTCGAGTATAAAGTTTCTTCCAAACCACTGACCATTTCAGCAAAAGTTTTATACTCTGATTTCAAAGATAAACATTTCTTAACAACCTCTTTTAACTCACGTTCACACATTTAAATTTTGAAGATATTTCAGATAGATGCCTTTCAAATGCAGTGTTTTCTCTCTAAATGTATCAACATTTTTATTTAAAGACTCAATCAATATAGTCTTCTCAACAATATCTTTGTTGAGTTTCAGTATTGCTTGATTTTTCTTTTCAATGACACCTTTTTCGCTTTTAAGTTTAGACTGCAGATCCTGAAGTTCAATCATCATGGATTGCATTTGATTTAAAAAATCAGATTCAGTCATATCATTTACCTTAGCATAATCCACCTCATCATCTGATTCCACTTCAGCTACTTTCTTCCCCATCAAGCACATATGTGCAGTTTGTTCCCTTTCACTCTCAGAATCAGTGACATCCAACCAATGATCATCATCATCCATTAGTGTTTTACCTTCTTCTTTCTACTTCACCAAGAGCATTTTATTCTTGTAATAATCAGAATTGTTCACTTTGGGCTTCCTGCAATCTTTGGCGAAGTGGTCGATCTTTCCACAGTTGTATCACTTAACTGGTTCATCCGCATTCTTCTCCTCATACCTACTCACAAACTTCTTTTCCTTCGGCTTCCTCTCCTCAAACCTTTTACCATCAGATATCATTTCTTCATACCTTATTCCTTCCACCCTCTCTTTGTGCTCATAATTCTTTGACCCCGATGAATACCTTTGACTATTTGACCCAGGCTTCTTATAAAACTTCTTCTGGAAGGCCCTAGTCAGTAGGAGCATTGCTTGCTTCTGGTTTTCTCCATCTTCAGATTTAGAACCATCACTTTCTTCTTCCTCAGACTCAGAAATAATCACCTTCTTCTTCTTTTTCAAACTGACAGACTTCTTCTCTTTTCTCTTCACAACTAATGCAACTGGATCTACCACTCCTTTCTCAAGTTTTTTCTTCTCGGCTCTAATCTCATCTACTTCTTCCTCATTTTGTTGAAGAGTCTTGTGAACCTTATGCAATGGTATCTCATTAAGATCTTTCAGCTGTTTCATTTGTCTAGTAAATCTTTTCCATTCCGGCTGCAGGATGCTCAGAAATTTAACATTCAACTCAATATGTGATTTCTTGACCTAGTTCTTACCCAACTCATTTAAAAGAGTGACGAATTTGTCATAAGTTGTGTCTAGACTCTTACCTTCCTTTGCTTTAAATTCTTCATAATTGGTAAGGCAATTAGAGATCTTCAGCTGATTTCCTATCTTTGAGCCCAACATCATCCTCTCTAGTTGTTCCCACATCTGCTTACCAGTAACTTTATAACTGTCAATCATCACATATATTTCATTTGGAATCCCTTGAAATAAAAAGGATTTAGCCAATCTATCAACTTTGTGCCTCTTCTTTTGTTTATCTATATAATCCTCTAGATCTATTTTATACACAG
Organism: Arctium minus; assembly: GCA_954870635.1. NCBI lineage: Eukaryota > Viridiplantae > Streptophyta > Magnoliopsida > Asterales > Asteraceae > Arctium > Arctium minus. Next base: position 74,843,282 of record OX941080.1, on the reverse strand, counting down.
TTGTGACAACATCTACTCCATTCTCTTCTGTAGTATGAAGTTTCGTTGGAGGTTTCAAGATACCTTCTTTCAAAGACAATATGATATACTCACCAATATCATTTCGGTCAATGAAATCCAGAAACCGATCCTTCCATTGTTTATACTCTCCTTTGAACAGTACCGGTGAATTAACATCAGTTCCTACGGCCAGAGTATCCCTTGAAGTCATCTTGAAATTTGCACTGACTTTAAACACAAAACAGAAAATTTCAAATTTCTGAAAAAACAGTCAAAAATTGACTAAGTATAGAGTTCTCAGACCACTAAGTTCACTTTTCGCACCTCACTAGAATAGCACAATCCGCAGACCAAAGATCAGCCACAATTCGCAGAATACAGTGTGCGAAATCTGACTTTTCGCTGTAAGAAGCTTGCGAAATCTGAACTTATCGCATACAGGGATATGCGAATTCTTGAACTCTTCACACATAGAAATGTGCGAATTCTAGACTTAGCAAAATTCCACATGTTTCACTTTTCGTAAAAGATTATGTGAAATCTATACTTAGAAAATATTTCCACCAAAAGTTTTCGCAAACTTTCTCTATGCGAAATATATAGCTTTTCGTAGGACAAAGAAATCAAGCAGTAGCTTTTCGCACCCTTCCTCATGCGAATTATTAGCTTTTCGTACACTATTATGAGTCAAATATATAGTTTTCGCACACGACTTCTATGAATTCTGTCCTTGGGAATTTTTCACAATACCAAAACCTAAGATATATGCGAATTCTTGAGGAATTTGTGTACAAAGGCTTGCAAGTACTTCGAGCTTGAATGATGTGAATTCTGCGGATCTTGTGAGTTCTTCACTTGTTCGAACTCAAAAACTTCGAAAACACTCCAAATTCGATTCAAAACTCAGAATTAGCCCTTGAAACTTTGAAGATTTATCCACGAACACTATTAGAACCAATTACAAATGATCAATTTCACCAAAAAACACATTTACAACTCGATCAAGCAGACAGTCCGTAAAAACATTTCGAATAAAACTCAATTAAATCCAAAATTTACACAGATTGATTGTCAATTGGACGAAGTAATGCAAATCAAACTTGTTCTAAATCACTAATCGATTACTGTGCACCAATTACAACTCCAAAAACAACACTAAAATACGAAAACAATTCTTGAACAGATGCCACTGCGAGTTCTTCAAAAACTATCACAAATCTTCAGATTTTTTGAGATTTTCTGATTAAATGCTTGCTCTGATACCAATTTATTATGTCCCAATTTATAAATTTCTAATTGCTAAATCAAATACAAAACAAGATGAGAATGATTCAAACAATTAACCTATTTCAATTTAACAATGGAATTCGTATATATAACAGTTCTCTCTGTCACTTTCACTCTCTACAACTCAGTTTAGCGTACAACTCAACTTGCAACTACTAACTATTACAACCCCTAACACTAGTCACAAGTCTATTAAAGGAAACAACACACGCTTACAAAAAGAACTAGAAACAAAATACAATGACCTTTGACTTTGACTTTATTACAATTTGACTTTGACTTTGCTTTGAGAGTTGACTTTGAGCTTTGACTTGGCTTGACTTTGACCTTCAGTCTTCATGATCTTGTATCCAACAAATATATACTCTAACAATCTCCCCCTTTGGATTCAAGATCATCTCTAAAAGATTTTGCAATTTTATCTCCCTCTTTAGGCTCAATTTGTGCAATCTCCTCCTTTCTGTACAAAACAAACTATCTTCCCTTTTTAATGATCTTTAGCAACTTTATCTTCTCTTGTAGACATCTTGTCAACTCTAATCATCTTCAGAAAAAATAAGCATTTGAAGTTCAATCTCCCCTTTTATGAATAAAATCATCTTCAAAAACTTTTGTAATCTCCCCAAAATCTGTCTTCAAGAATAGTAACAATCTCTCCCAAGGTTGTAAAACCTCTTTCAGACATCAGAAAGAAATTATCTTCAGGTTCAGCTCGGTTTGCTTTAGCAAATTGTCTTCAAAGAAAATTTCAGTAGAATCTGCTCATATTCTGAAATGATTGCTTTTGTTAGGCTTAAAATTGTGTAAACCATCGAGACAACAACAGTTAAACACAGACTCTATTGTGCATGATCGAAGTACGAAGGTGGGGCAGACTTTCTTCTTTTTCAATAACCAGATTTTCCAAATGAAAACCATATAGATTATGTGTTGTGTCCCCAAGAAAATATGAAACATTTTCTTGTTGAGAAGAAAATGAGTAGCTGGTGGGTTTTTTTTATCAAGAGTTGGCATGGGCTAGGTGTCTGTTTCAATAATGTTCACGAAGAATTGTGAAACACTAGAAATGTGGTTGTCGTGCTCAGAAAAAGTTGTTGCAGAGTTTGATATTCTTTTACTCTGATCTCTCACCCTCTTTCTTTTTGAAACATTGAACTCACTTCTAATCAAACTCTCATTTCCATTTTACCTCATCACACCCACACTCATATATTGACTCCTCACTCTTCGATCACTCAAGGATTAACTTCTTGGGTAGGAAACACTGGTTAACGTGAATCCATAGAAGTTCTGTTAAGCTCACACAATGAACCCATGTAATCCTAAAAGTACAATGTTGCTCAAAATGGTTTAACTTTGCAGTTAAATCACAAATATATACAAGTCAGATGTGTGTGTGCTCATAGATGTAATCATGAAGATTTGAGCATTTTAAACATTTAAGATATATAAAAACAAGTATATGAAATGAATACAAAAAACTTGTTTGAAAATCTGACATTGTATGAAAAAGATCAAGATCTGAATGATTTATCAAATAAAGCTTAGGTCAGTAAATATTGGTTATTGTCTATACGAATCAAGATATAGACACTCTTGAATAAAATGTTTCGAAATGAATAAACCCTCAAACTTTGAATATCAAGCGGGGTGTATCACCATCGAAAATTTTGTTCAACTTGAGACATGGTGATAACATATTGAACAAAAATTAAACCGGTGTGTGTGAATACTTGAAAAGTATATGGAAAAAGACAATACACAAGTATATATCTTTGGAAACACATGGTTTATTTATCAATTAAACACATATATCATGAAAACATTTAAAATCACACTTCTATATTCATGAAATCGTTTAAGAAACATAAGTGGTTTGAACATTTAAGAACATGTTTTCATATCTGAAAGTTGTTCTTCTTTCAGACATGTATGAGATTAATATTAGAAAATAAACCTTTTCGCTCAGTCTTAAATCTCATCAAGTCAGCTTTAAGTCATATATGATATGATCATGTAAGCTTTCTCGCAAGTCCGCAAAAAAATCAAAAGTCGTCAAAGCACAAAGCTTTATTCACAAGATTTATTGAAAATAAAATGACATAAAGCAATAAAACTTTGAATGTACGAGTTCTGATCAAATGTAATCAGAAATCATATACCATACTTTTTACTCTTATACTCCCCCTGTGATTATGCATCAGAAAATTTATCAGTTAAAAATATATGCAAAAACTTATAAACTCCCCCTCAAATATATGTAGATCATCTCAATTTCTTCTCACACTCCCCCTGAGATCATGAACAAACTTAAGTGCAGATATCTTTCAGATTAGAAATGAAGAAAAATAACAATAGCAAAACTTTAGTAGGTAATCACAGATGAGGTCTTGAGATTTAACGTACCAAGTTTCGAAACGAGAAAATTAAATCACTTTTCATCGAGCGGCTTGGTAAATAAATCAGCAAGATGGTAATCAGTGTTTAGTAAATAAAGTTCGATTGTACCTTTTTTCACATTATTTTTGATAAAGTGATATTGTACGTCGATGTGTTTGGTCTTTGTATGTTGAACAGGATTCGTAGATATAGCAATGGCGCTCTTCGATTCACAGTAAATCGGGATCTTGTTATATTTGAAGCCATAATCTCGGAGTTGTGATCTCATCCACAACACTTGAGAACAGCAGCTCGCCGCAACGACATACTCTGCCTCAGCTGTTGATGTGGATACAAAGAGTTGTTTCTTTGAAGCCTAACTCACAAGTTTATCGCCCAGAAATTGTATGTGTCCCGACGTACTTTTCATGTCAAGCATACAACCTGCATGGTCTGCATCTGAATATGTTGTCAGTTCAAACCTGTATCCTTAAGATACCACAGACCAAGATCTGCAATGCCCTTCAGATATCTAAAAATTCTTTTAACTACAGACAAATGGGATTCTTTTGGATCAGCATGATATTGAGCACATAGACATGTAGAGAACATTATATCTAGCCTACTAGAAGTTAAATACATTAATTAACCAATCATCCATCGGTAAGTTCTAACATCGACAGCTTTTCCCGAAGGATCAGTGCCAATCTTAGTTCCAGGTGTCATCGGGGTTCCAATAGGTGTACAATTTTGCATTTTAAATTTACTAAGAATATCAAAAATGTACTTTGATTGATTAATAAAGATCCTCATTGAAAATTGTTAGACTAGTAATCCGAGAAAGAAATTCATCTATCCCATCATACTCATCTGAAATCTTGACACCATGAGGTTAGAAAAATTCTTACAGTATTTTGGATATGTTAAGCCAAATATGATGTCATCCACATAAATCTAAATTAAAATGATATCGGTTTTTTCCTTTTTGATAAACAAAGTAGTATCGATCTTACCTTTAGAGAAGCCAAACTTGACTAGAAATTTAGATAAGACTTCATACCAGGATCGAGGGTCTTGCTTCAGACCGTAAAGAGCTTTGTCCAGAATGTAAACATGATTTGGTTTCTCTATATTTACAAAGCCTTCGGGCTGAGAAACGTAGACTTCCTCCTTGAGAATGTCGTTTAGGAAGGCAGTCTTCACGTCCATCTGGTAGACGGTAAAGTTCTTGTGAGAGGCATATGCAAGAAACATGCAAGTAGCCTCGATGCGCGCCACTGGAGCATAAGTCTCGTCATAATCAATACCTTCCTCTTGCCTATATCCTTTAGCCACAAATCTTGCTTTATTTCTGATCACGATACCATCTTCATCCTTTTTGTTCTTGAAAACCCATTTTGTGCCAATTATGGTTTTACCTTCAGGTTTAGGCACTAGTATCTAAACTTTTAATGCTTTGAACTGATTCAGCCCTTCTTATATCGCAGTTACCCAATCTGGGTCGACTAGAGCTTTAGATACGAGTGTTGGCTCTATCTTCCTCATAAATGAGTCATGCATACACATATTTAATGTAGCAGACCTTGTTTGCACTAGTTTAGATGGATCTCCTATGATATAATGTATCGGGTGCTCTTTGGTCCACCTATGTTCATGAGGAAGTGGATTTGATGTAGATTGATCATGATTTTCATCTAAAAATCCACTTTCAGCTTCATCAGTTTGCTCAAGATTTGATAGGGGTGCAGTTGAAGTATCTTGTGCAGAAGCTTCAGTTGATACAACAGTATCCGACTGTTGATTAGTCGTTACAGTGCAACCAACTGACCCAGCAACTTCTGTCTCTTCATCAATGTTCACAGCTTCAACTGTTGGAATAGGCGTTTGAATTGGAATCTCTTGCTGAATCGCGGAATTTGATTCAGTAGATATATCTGAAGTGATTGGTTAATGTCTTTGTGAATCTTCTGATCTGTCAACCACAACAGGTTTAGACACTTTAGTTCCAGGAAATTTATCATAAACCAATTCAAACAATAAATCTAAATCGGATAAATGTGAAGTAGACGATGACGCTTCATCTGATTTCTTATCAGTAGGCACAGGTTCTGGACTGATCTGCCCAGAATCTAATACACCAGTGATAATGGGTTTTGAATTGTCTTGAACAGAATCCATCTCCTCATCAAATGTAACGTTTACGCTCTCTACTACGATCATCGACTTCTTCAAATACACTCTGTAGGCTGCAGACGTTTGAGAGTAGCCGAAAAAGATGCCTTCGTCTGCCTTCGGACTTGTTTAAGTTCTCCTTGTCATATAGTACAAAGCACCTGCATCCAAAAATATGGAAATGTTTAATGCTAGGTGTACGATTATTTATTAAAGCATATGGCGTTTTAGCAAACTGGCGGTGGATTATAGATCGATTTTGCGTGTAACAAGCAGTCGATACAACTTCGGCCCATAGAAACAGAGGTAGATTTGATTGACTTAGCATAGTTCGAGCGGCCTATACTAGTGTTTGGTTCCGTCTTTCTACAACTTCGTTCTGATCAGGCGTTCTCGCAACAGAATACTGATCTGTTATCCCGACCGATTCGAGATAATCTTCAACAATTTTGTTCTTGAATTTTGTGTCGTTGTCTGTTCGAAGAATCTTGACTGGATTTTGCAGATTCACTTGGATAGTCTTTATAAAATTAATGATGACTTCGGGTGTCTCATCCTTTGTTCACAAAAAATTGACCTAATTGTACTGCGAGTAATCGTCCACAATCACTAGAACGTATTTTTTGTCGTTTATGCTTTGTGTACGCATAGGACCGCAGAGATCCATATGCAGAAGTTCCAAGGATGAACTTTTACTCGGCTCAGGTTTCGGCTATTGAGTGGTTCTCTTCATCTTACCCTTCTCGCACACTGCACACAGATGTTCTTTAACATATTTAAGCTCAGGAAGTCCTTTTACTAATTTTTCGTGACCAGTTTGTTGATGTAATTAAAATTTAGGTGAGAAAGCCTTCGATGCCACAACCAGCTTTGTTGCAGCGAGGCTTTTGACAGTAGACACACCTCATTGTCAGTCTGGACTTTTGACAGATTAATCGTGTAGAGGTTTCACTTTCTAGTGCCAAGCAAGAGTTCCTTACTGTCTTCAGTACGCACAAAACATCTCTTGGCCTTGAAATTAACCTCTAAGTCTTTGTCACAGAACTGGACAATGTTGAATAGGTTATGCCCTAAACCTTCAACGTAACTCACCTTCTTGATCGTCACGTTGTCTTGAATCACATCACCATAGCCCAAAATAGATGAAAACTGGTCATTTCCGAATCGAACTGTTCCGCAATACTTCTCTGTATAATTAGATAATACATGTTTATGCCCGGTCATATGATTGGAGCAACCAAAATCCAAGTACCACATATGATGGGTCTGCACAAGAGAAATCACGAAATAATAGATTTAGGTACCCATTTATAGATTTTGGCATCCATTTGTATATGGACCCTTTGATCTTTTGAAAACCATTTGAATCATGAGAATGATAAGAATATACATGATATGTGCCAAACCGAACATCAGAATATTTCCGAGAAGCATAATCATTTCTTTTATAATTAGAAGACTTTCTAGCAGACGGAGTTAATTGGAACAATTGCTTTATAGAATAACCCTTGTAAGAAGTTACAAGTTTTGGTTTTTGAAAATCAACATTCTCAACTACATCAGTTTTACTAGTACTTCCTCTATTACAATCAGGATCAGAATATGATTTTGCATTCTCGTCAATCTTCTTCTTTGATAGCCATTATGATCTAACTCCAGAGTTTTTCTTTCTCAGATCTGAAACATTTGAAACGTTAGAGTTAGAACTGTGAGATTTGAAAGATTGCTTTTTCTTTGGCTTACCAATGGTTTTCTGTTTCTGTGAATGCCTAGATTTCTTCTTCTTTCCTTTGGAATTCTTGGTATTCACAGAAACTGGTACATCAACTTTCGTTGATGTTTCACCCTTTTCATACACACTGGGTAATCCAAAAGAATTAATAACAAATTGTGAATGATCAAGAAGTTTAGCATTAAAATCAAATTGACCAACACAATCATCTAAACAACCTTCAGAGTTTAAGAAATCAAACTCTTCATCAAGTAGACAACTAAAATCACCAGATTTTGAAGCTTTGGAAGTTTTAGAAAAATTAGAATTTAGAAGCACAGTAGAAAACACAGTTTGTTCTAGCTTAATCAAAATCCTCTCTTCTGCCAGAGTGTTCTCGAGTTCAGAAATTTTACTTTCTAACACGAGAGGAGGTACATATATTTTATCTTCAATAGGTTTAGCCTCCAACTCCTTTGAAGAATAGCTTTGAAAATAGTTATTAGAAAAATTTTGATTTATCATAACTATAACTATAATTCAACTTCTCATAACGAAATGGAAGTTGCATTTTAGTGGTGTTCTTCCTTTTCTTTTTTTCCTTAGATTCATCCTCTTCAGATAGTTTAGTCGACTTAACTTTGAGTTCGGGGTATTGTGGTGCCAGTTTTAAAAATCTAAAATCATAAAGCGCATGCACTTTAGAAATACCCTTTTTGAGGTAGTGCGGGTTCTCGTAACCAATACCCCAACACTCACTACTCTCTTTAGGTTTATTCAAATGAATGGTCTGTTCAGTTAGACCTAAAGTGTAAAGTTTTTCTTCCAAAACATTCACTTTATCAGTTAAAGATTTGTTTTCTTTTGAAAGAAACGAACACTTTTTAGCAACCTCTTTGGATTCAAATTGACACAGTTTATATTTGGAAGTAGTTTCAGATAGTTCATTGTGAATTATTGTCTTCTCTTTTGCACTGGTATCAATGTTTTTATGTAAAGCTTCAAACAACACGTTCTTCTTAGCAATGTCATTGCTAAGTTTCAGTATTGATTGTTTTTTCTCTTTAATGACACCTTTTTCACGCTTAAGTTTAGACTCTAATTCTTGGAGTTTAATCATCATGACATGCATTTCATTAAGAAAATCCGATTCAGTCATATCACATACCTCTTCAGTGTCTTCTCCATATGAATCAGCTTCATCTTCAGTCACTTGTTTACCCATAAAACACAAGTAGGCTTTCTGTTCTTTCTCTTCTTCTTCATCATAATGGTCAAGCCAAAATTCATCCTCATCCATAAGTGCCTTGCTAGCCTCTTCCTGCTTGGCCAAGAGCATCTTATTTTTTTAGTACTCTGAATTTCGGACCTTAGGCTTTCTGCAATCTTTCGCAAAATGTCCAAGTTTTCCGCAGTTGTAGTACTTTGTCGGTTCTGGCTCTTTCTTTTCTTCAGTTCTATACCTCTTTTCCTAGGCCTCTTCTCTTCTGTCATCTTTCCTTCTATTCTCTCATTGTGTTCATAGTTCCGTGAACCCGAAGAATAACTCTGACTGTTCGATCCAGGCTTTTTGTAAAATTTTCTTTGAAAGGCTTTTGTCAGCAATAACATAGCATGCTTCAGATTTTCAGTCATCGGAGTCTGAGTTATCATCACTGTCCACTTCCTCGGACTAAGAAACTACTACTTTCTTTTTCTTCTTAAGGCTCACTGACTTCTTCTTAACAACCTGGGCAATCGGATCAGCAACCACCTTCTCAACCTTTTTCTTTTCATCTTTGATCTCTTCCGCCTCTTCTTCATTTTGTCTCAAGGTTTCATACACCTTGTGTAGTGGAATTTCATTCAGATCCTTCATTTGTTTCATTTGCCTAGTGAACCTCTTCCACTCAGGCTGCAAGATGTTGAGGAACTTGACATTGAGTTCAATTTGTGACTTTCTGAATTTGTTCTTTCTTAGCCCATTCAACAAAGTCACAAATCTGTCGTAAGTTGCCTCAAGAGATTCTCCCTCCTTGGCTTTGAACTCTTCATAATTATTGAGGCAGTTAGAAACTTTGAGTTGCTTGCCTATCTTAGATCCAAGTATCATCTTTTCTAATTGATCCCACATTTCCTTGCTCGTAGCATTTTAGCTGTCAATCTTGACATAGATCTCATTGGGAATGCCTTGTAGAATGAAAGATCTAGCCAGTCTATCAGTTTTTACTCTCTTTCTCTGTTATTCTGTGTACTCCTCTAGTGGTAGTGGGTACTCTCTTTGTTCCTCTTCTTCATGTTCTCCTACAACAGTATGAGTCTTTGTTAGAGGTTTCATGATTCCTTCCTTCAGAGATATTCTGATATAGTCTCCCAAGTCATTGCGGTCGATAAAATCTAAGAATCGATCCTTCCATTGCTCGTACTCTCATTTGAATAAAACTAGTGGCTTTACATCAGTTCCGATAGCGAGAGCTTCTCTTGAAGTCATCTTGTTTCAAAAAGTACAATAAGAACTTGACAATGATCATTAGTCTAAGTGAAATCACAAAATACAGAAAAACAAGATTTCCAAAAAAAATTCAAGTATGGAATTCGCACACTAGAGTGAAATTCAGAGAATTCGTATGCATAATTCGTATGCAAGAAAAACTTCAGAATTCGCAGACAAGAACAAATCAGAATTCGCACACAAACAATTCTAGAATTAGCATACAAGCACAAGTCAAGAATTCGCATATGCAATTCATATAAACTATTCGCACAACACACAGGTACGAATTCTAGACTTAGAAAATTATTTTAAAAACAATAATTCGTACCACACACTTATGCGAATTCCGAGGAATTCGTATATAGTTAGATGTGAATTCTTAAGAATTCGTATCCTACCTTATACAAATTTAACACTTAAAGAATTTTTCACAAAAGCTTTTCATAAACAAGAGATGTGAATTCTGACATTTCGCAAACAATGCTATGCGAATTCTGTCCTTTGAAAAATTTAACAAATACTTTTCGCATAAAAGAATTATGCGAATTCTGACAATTCGCACGAGACACACATGCGAATTCTAGGCATTTTGTACATCACACACATGCGAACTCTATACTTAAGGATTTTTCAGAAACACTATTATGCGAAATCTAATGGTCTGCGAGTTCTTCGTGCGAGTTCTTGAGGGATCTGAGAGTTCTTCAGATCTTTGTCCAAAATACACTCTGATTGCTTCAAAAACCCAACAATTCTTCGATTTTCGATCCGAGATTTTGACAATTTGATCTCTAACACATTTAGAATCAATTACAATCATTGAATTTTAACAAAAATCACTTAAAAGTACAACTCGATCCAATTACAGTGCGTACATACTCGTGAACCTTCGAATGACTAAAATTCCAAAATTCACGAAAATTACAGTGCAAAGATTCAATAAATCTATACAAGATTCATCTATTATACTATACGCACACAATCTAACCAATTACAACCACAAATTCTCACAAAAACTAGAAATTCGATCAAGACTCAAAACTCAGTGCGAACTTTCCATATTTCGATTGATTTCTACTTGAATCTGCTCTGATACCAATTATCATGTCCCAATTTATCAAGTTCTAATTGCTAAATCAGATAAAAAACAAAATGAGAATGATTCAAACAATTAACTGTTTCAATTTAACAATGGAATTCGTATACAACAGTTCTCTCTGTCACTTTCTGTCTCTACAACTAAGTTCAGCATACAACTCAACTTGCAACAACTAACTGTTACAACCCCTGACACTAGTCACAAGTCTATTAAAGGAAACAACACACGCTTACAAAAACAACTAGAAACAAAATACAATGACCTTTTTTTTTAACGGCACTTTGACTTTGACTTTAATACAATTTGACTTTGACTTTGCTTTGAGAGTTGAATTTGAGCTTTGACTTGGCTTGACTTTGACCTTCAGTCTTCATGATCTTGTATCCAACAAATATATGCTCTAACACAATTGTTTGTCCCAAATGTATGCAATTCAATCAAGATGATCAAACAAAATCGATGCCAAATGCCATATGATATATTTCAATCTCACAGTTTACAATTCGTATACAACTCTCTCTTTCACACATTATTTCTCTCTCTAAAACAATATACAATTAGAATCCCTAATACATATTAAAAGGAAAACCCAATTTATACCTACATGCTTTACAAAGACAAAACACAAACTAACTAAGCTAACACTTTGACTTTTCTCCTTTGATCTATGACTTTGACTTTAGCAAAGAGGACTTTGACTTTAGCTATGACTTTCAACTTCAATGATCTTGGATCCAACATTTATGCACTAACACATGGAACTTTTGATTCAAACCCGATGCCTTGCTCCAAATGTGGGATGACTGATCACCCCACAAGAGATTGCCCGGTGAAGGAATTATTTGTTTCAAATGCAAGGCATCGGGGCACGTTAGAAGAGATTGCCTGAAGCTCAAGACGGTTAGTGTACCAGAGAAGAGGGAGAATCCTCCAAAAGTTTCAGGTCAAGGTTTTCAGATGACAACTAAGAAGGAGAAGGCATCGACCGGCATGGTATCGGGTATGTTTCTTCTAAACTCTGTACCTGCACGTGTATTGGTTGATTCGGGTGCAAGTTTTTCATTCGTGTCGGATTCTTTGTGCCAAAACCTTTCTATGCCCACTGGTAGTTTAGAAGATACGTTAGTGGTAGAAATAGTGTATGGTGGACAAGTGTTAATTTGTGACGTAGTGAAGGGTTATACCGTTGAAATCGAAGGGAAATAGTGTCCGATAAATTTGATGCCCATGTTAATTGGTGGATTTGACGTGATGGTCGGGATGGATTGGTTAGCGGAAAACTAAGACGAAATCATGTGCTCAAAGAAGTTGATCTGAATCCCAATCTCGGATGGTGAAGTAGTGATGATATATGAATAAAAGAGAAAAGGTGAAGTGACAGTCATCACCATGGCTAAGGCACGTAAGTGCATGGTAAAAGGATGTCCATCTTTTTAGCGTATGTGATAGATGTTAAGCTCGAGAGAAAGAATCTCGAGGATGTTAAGAGGGTACCCAAGTTTCTAGATGTGTTCCTGGACGACTTGATTGGTTTGCCAACTGATAGTCAAGTGGATCTTTGGATTGATCTTGTTCCAGGAACGACTTCGATCGCTAGAGATCCTTACCGGTTAGATCCATCCGAGATGCAAGAAATGATGGCGCAACTTCAAGACCTTCTAGAGAAGGGGTTCATGAGACTGAACTCGTCGCCTTGGGGATCTTCTGTCTTGTTTGTTAAGAAGAAGGATGGCATAATGAGGATGTGCATTGACAATAGGGAGTTGAACAAGGCGATAGTGAAGAACAAGTATGCCGCTTCCGAGAATCTACAATTTGTTCGACCAACTTCAAGAAGTGGGATGCTTGTCGAAAATAATCTACGCTCGGGATATCACTAGGTGAGGGTAAAGGAGGATGGCATCCCAAAGACAACATTTCATATAGGTTATGGCCATTCAGAATTCTTAGTAATGTCGTTTGGCTTCACTAACCACCGGCAGTCTTTATGGATTTGATGAACCGAGTATACCGACCATTTCTTGACAAGTCGATGATCATGCATTGATGACATACTTGTTTATTCTTAGAGCGATACGAATTACAATCAACACCTATGAAAAGTTTAGGAGGGATAAGTTGTATGCAAAATTCTCCAAGTGTGACTTTTGGCTAGATGAGGACCAATTCTTGGGACACGTGGCCACCCAAGTTGAACTGAAAGTGGACTCCTATAAGATCAGAGAAATGATGAATTGGAAACTTCCCAAGAGTCCATCGGAGATCCGAAGTTTCTTGGGTTTGGCAGGCTATTACCGGAGATTTATTCCAGACTTATCCAAGGTTGCTTCTTCCTTGATGGCCCTAACCTAGAAGAATGTGAAGTTTCTTTAGACCGAAGCGCAAGAGAATGTGTTTTGAACCTTACAAAAAAAGCTTTATGAAGCTCCAAATTTGTCTCTACTTCAAGGATCGAAAGATTTCGTGGTTTATAGCGACGCATCAAAAATGGGTTTGGGTTGTGTGTTGATGTAACGAGGCAAGGTTATTGCCAATGCATCGAGACAACTAAAGGTTCACGAAAAGAACTACCCTATCCACTTTTGGAGTTAGCAGCGGTGGTATTTTCTTTGAAGCTATGGCGACACTATCTCTACGTTACGAAGTGTACGCTCTACACCGATCACAAAATGGTCCATTTATTGATGGGTGAACGACGGTCTTAAAATATGTCCTTGATAAAAAAAACTGAATATAAGGCAAAGAAGTTGTCTTGAGTTGCTCAAGGACTATGACTGTGAACTACTCTACCACCCCGGTAAAGAAAACGTAGTAACAGATGCTTTGAGTCAAAAGGAATATAATGGAAGAATTCGAGCCACCCTCTCGAGAATTAAGTCGGTGTCAAGCCCCATCGACCGAATCAAGATTTCCCAATACGAAGCCTTGTTAGAGGAAAATATTAAGGATGAACTTATAACAAAACAGCGTTTACTTTTGATAGAGGATAGCCATCGAGTGAAGTTGTTCAACGGGCGTGTGTGGGTGCCCAAAATTGGTGGCAACCGAGAGTTACTCTTAGAAGACGCTCAAAAGTCTAAATATTTCATCCATGTATAGAGACTTTAATCTACACTATTTATGGTTAGTTATGAAGTTAGACATAGAGAAGTATGTTGAGCCGTGTTTGACTTGCCTGCAAGTGAAAGCCGAGGACCAACGACCTTAAGAAATCCTTCAATCACTAGAGATACACGAGTGGAAATGGGATCATATCACTATGAACTTTGTGACTAAGTTTCCAAAAACCTTAAGAGGTCACGATACAATTTGGGTGTTAGTCGGCCGGTTGACCAAGAGTGCTTATTTCCTAGCCATGAGAGAGACCCTACCAACGGAGAAGTTGGCAAAGATATATATTGATGAAGTGATTTCTAGGCATGAAGGGCCTTTGTCCATTGTCTCGGACCATGACAGTCGGTTCACTTCAAATTTTTGGGATGGCCTACAAAAAGAATTAGATACAAGGATAAAATTAAGCATGACTTATCATCCCTAAACTGAAGACCAAAGTGAAAAGACAATTCAAACTTTTGAAGACATGTTAAGATCATGTGTGCTCGACTTTGGTGGTAGTTGGAACTCTCATCTACCGTTGGTGGAATTTGCATACAATAATAGTTATCACTCGAGCATTAGTATAGCACCATTTGAGGCATTATCTGGGAGAAAATGTAGGACTCACGTGTTGGTTAGAAGCGGGAGAGAGGCAGTTTTCCTGCCCAGAAATTGTTCAAGAGACTACCGACAAAGTTAAAGGTATCGAGGAGCGCTTAAAAGCGGCTCAAGATCGTCAAAAGATCTATGCCGACAAGAAGAGATGGCCAATGGAATTCCAAGTAGGAAGCCGAGTAACGTTGAAGTTGTCTCCTTGGAAGAGCATCATACGGTTCGGAAAGCGTGGGAAGTTGAGTCCCCGTTTTCTTGGAACTTTTATCGTGATTAAGCATATGGGGCTTCAAGCATATCAATTAGAACTCCCATCGGAAATGAATGAAATTCATAATACATTCCATTTTTCCTACCTTCAGAAGTGTCTAGTGGAAGAAGAAAGTGTTATTCCTCTCTCGGAGATCAGAGTGGACTAGGTAACCTGTACACCCTAAAAATTGGGTAAATTTAAAACATAAATTTTTGGCAATATGATGTATAAAATTTGAAGGGTTAACTTACCCAATTTTTAGGGTGTTACAAGTTGGTATGAGAGCCGGGAACCGGACTAGTGTGCCAGCGAGGACGTTGGGTTCCCAAGGGGGTGAATTGTAAGATCCTACATTGGTTGGGGAGGGAAACAAAGGTTGCCTTATTAGGGACTTGATACCTCTTCTATCAGATCCGTTTGAAAATTGTGAGTCCGGGTGTGTGGACAAATCAGACAATATCTGGTACGGTTAGCCTAGGATGTTATAGATGGTATCAGAGCAGGGAACCGGACTAGTGTCCCAGCGAGGACGCAGGGCTCCCAAGGGGATGAATTGTAAGATCCCACATTGGTTAGGGAGTGGAACAAAGGTTTCCTTCTAAGGGACTTGATACCTCATCTACTATACACATTTTAAAACCGTGAGCCCGGGTGTGTGGACAAAGTGGACAGTATATGGTACAATTAGCCTGGATGTTACAGATGGTATAAAAGTCGGGAACCGGACTAGTGTGCCAACGAGGACGTTGGGCTCCCAAGGGGGTGGATTGTAAGATCCCACATTAGTTAGGGAGGGGAACAAAGGTTTCCTTATAAGGGACTTGATACCTCCTCTATTAGACGCATTTTAAAACAGTGAGTCCGGGTATGTGGACAAAGCAGATAATATTTGGTATGGTTGGCCAGGGATGTTACAGATCCCACATCGGTTTTGATACCTCCTATATCAGACGCGTTTTAAAACTATGAGTCCATGTGTGTGGATAAAGATGAAAATATCTGGTACAGTTGGCCTGGGATATTACAGGTGGTATTAGAGTCGGGAACTGGACTGGTGTGCTAGCCAGGACACTGGGCTTGTAAGCGGGGTGGATTGTAAGATCCTACATCGGTTGGGGAGGGGAACTAAGGTTGCCTTATAAGGTACTTGATACCTCCTCTATTAGACGTGTTTTAAAACTGTGAGTTCAGGTGTGTGGACAAAGCAGACAATATCTAGTACGGCTGGCCTAGGATGTTACATAACCGTTGTATTGAATAACCCGACATTATTCTAGAAAGGAAGTCAAATAAGCTCTGTCATAAAGCGATTGTGATGATCAAAATGCAATGGAAACATCACCGTGGAGCCAACGTCACATAGGAAGCTGAGGAGAACATGAAGAGAAGATACTCCAACTTGTTTGTGTAGTGAAGATTTCTAGGATGAAATCAATTCCAAGGTGAAGAGGAGTGTAACACCTGGAATTTTGGTAAATTATCTCCTATGTCCTTGCCTAAGTTAATTAAGTCACCCTTCTGTATGGGTTCTACTTAGGGAATGAACTTAGTTAAATCGCTTTCCTTACGAAAATTGTCGAGTTGTCGATGATCAAAGTCACCCTCGATACAGGTTGGGAAACTATGCCCGACGATTATGCCAGGGGCATAGTCGCATGTCATAATCGCCGATGGAAGCGTCTTACGGTACACTTGGTGGGACAATGCTTGACGACAATGCCAAAGGGAAAAGTCGTAGGGCACTATCGCTAGCCGGGGGAACTCTTGGTACATAGAGGGCGACTATGCCTGGCGACATTACCAAGGGCATAGTCGCTGTGTCATAGTCGCGGGGATCCAGCAGGGTATTAAACCTTTCTAATTTGGATAGAAAAATCAATTTGGGGTTGTTTTGGTTGATTTTTTCTCTGCAGTTTAGGTGTGCCCCTTACTCCTACATCTCCCTTCATTAATTGAATCTTAGAGATCTTCAAGAACGTTTATTGTTCTCCTCATTAGTTTGTTGAGCTTTATGTGTGAAGAACCTCACGCCTTGATTAATAGTCATTTGGTTGCTAAAGTATGGATTTAGTTCATATAATGTTATCTATGCAAGGAACCCATTTTGTGGAAATGTTAATATGAATTATATGTGTGGTTATACTTTTGTCAAAATTTATTTGTGACAATCCTTAGACAATTACTATTGGATCCATAGGAATAGGAGTCGACTTATTTTGGGACGTTGTTCCCCTTTGTAAGTAGTTGAGAGTTGAGACATTGGGTCCTCAGAGGCAACTTGGTACGGTTATGTAGGACCGTATACTAGTCATGGGACGTAAATGTAATCCTATTGTATGATCATGACTATTTCCCCATTTTGGGTGACTCCGATTATATAGATGTCATATTAATGTCACTATTCAAGTTTAAATTTACCTCTATTTTTAGGGGTATTTCAATGCTAGGGTTTGATGTGTTTTTCATTTTCTATTCTCTATTTCCATTTTGCCTTAGGTATTGGGTCCTTGAAAGTGGATGAGCCTCTTTTGAAGTGTTGGATCTAAGAATTAGGAGGTTTTGCTTGTGGTTTCAAGGTTTTTTTTTTCAAGAAACTCAAGTTTAGGGTGAAACCTAGATTTTAGACTAAATCTAGCAAGGTGAGTTCAAGTTGTTTTTTGAAAACTTTGTACATGCCAAAAATGTCAATTCTGAAGTATTTATGTTTTTTATTTGATAATTATCAAATGTTGTAATCTTTAACGAGTTTTGCTTATTTAGAGTATTTGAGTTTATAAATCTTGTGAAACACCCATATTTGGGATTTTTAGGTATTTTGATAAATAAATCATAAGTATATGTGTTTTAATGATTTATCTTATTAATGGGGATCATTTGGTAAAAATGCATTTTTAGTGTGTGTTTAGGGAAATGCATATTCTCGTATTATGGGGCGTTTTGAAAGTATAAATGGTATGACTTCATTCAGAAAATAATTTGTCCCAATCTAAAGTTGTGTTTGTAAGTTATTCATGTCTTTGGAGTATGTGTCAACATAAATATGGGTTAATCATGTGTTATCGCATATTTTGACTGTTATCAAATAGTCAAATGATCTGTAGAGCTTTTGGCTCGGTTGTGACTTGAAAGAGTATTGGGACATTAGTCTGATTTAAATTGCTCTATGTTGGGCTTTTGGAGTTATATATTTGAGGCATATTTATTTTTAGATTACATGTTTTGAGGGTGTTGGACTTTCTTTTGGAGTCATGTAATTTAGATTGTGATGCATTGGATCCATAGTCATGTGAGTCAGTCTTGTGTTCATGGTCTAATGGGTGTTGTGGGGTTGGACTCCAGTACCCATGTTTCATGACCTTAAACTTTTCAAATAGGCACTAGGAGGGTTGAGTCCTGAGGTGCTACCTTGGAGGTAGGCACTAGGATCCTCGCCACTTGTGGTAACGCCTTGGAGGTAGTCGTTAAGTATGTTGGGCCTTAAGGTGGAATTCGTAAGAATAGACACTAAGGTCAACCGACTGTTCAGGTGAAACATGTTAATGAGTCGTAGGGACATTTAGACTATAAGTCGTGAAGTGTTATGCGATTAACGTTGATAAGTGACTTAACTTTTTGTTCCCTCCATATTTGATGGAATCAGGTCTCCCTCGTCATCGAAGAGTATTCTTTTGGGTATTGAGTATTATCCATATTTTCAATGACATTTTTGAATGTCCACAAATTCAAGCAATTAATCAAGATCAATCAAGATTTGACAATTATGAACAAGTTCCAGAGAGAGAGTAGAGAGAGTAAATTCTATAGTCATATATCTCACTTCAGTCACTTATTACAAACACTTACAATGCATACTCTTGTTACTTCTACAAACACACAAGGCATTATCTATATGATCAAAGACCATATTCACACACAAAGTAAACAACATTGACTTAGCTAGACTTGACTTACAACATTTGACTTTTACACATTAAATATTGGATACAACAATACACTAACAATCTCCCCCTTTGTATTCAAGATTTAAAAAAAATTAAAGCAGTTTTCAGCTCTTGATTCTTCAAAACTTTAACTCTGACAGCTTTAAACTTTGAATCTCTAACAGTCTTTAAATTCTGGCACTTTAAAGAATCTTGAAAAGTCATTCACTTTTGCTTTGAAAAATCATCAAGTCTTGAACAAAAATTTGAACTCTTGAAATTTCTTTAAACTTTGAAAAATCTTTGATCATTTAGGAATCTTTCAATGCTTGTATCTTCATCTCTGTGATCTCTTAATTGTCTTTCAACAAAGAACTCTCTTGAATTTTCTCGGGACAAATTTCTTCAGAATCTATT
Source organism: Arctium minus (assembly GCA_954870635.1). NCBI lineage: Eukaryota > Viridiplantae > Streptophyta > Magnoliopsida > Asterales > Asteraceae > Arctium > Arctium minus. The sequence goes on along the minus strand of OX941080.1, from coordinate 74,823,863 downwards.
CGAATCTCCCCTTTTTGATGAGATTCTTGATCAAAACTTTCATTTGTCTGACTCATAATCTGACTTGAAACTCCAGATATATCTCCCCCATTTTGATAAACTTTCATCAAGCTTGATTATATCAACTTCAAATATTCAACTTACTTGAAAAATCCAAATTATCTCCCCCTTTTTGATGAATTGTGAGCAGCAAAATCATCAAAACCTTTTCAAGTCATCACAGTCTTTGAATATTTATCTCCCTTTGTGATAAGATAACAATCTCCGCCCTTTTGATCTGAGTATCTGTCAATTCATAAAATGTATATACCCGAATCTTTTCAAATTCAGATATAATAAGAATTGTAACCCTAAATCAACAAATGATACAGTTAGAATGCCTGTAAGTAGCACAGAGCCACTTTATACAACAGATGTACATTGGAAAGGAGCTTTTGTGATGTTCACTCCCCCCAGGGCTTCCATTCAATCATTGAAAAACCACAAAGGAATTTTCTATGAATGTTATGACAAGAAAACTTATTCCTTGGTGTACGTGAAAGTGTTGAAATGATTGAAGCTACTCAAGCTTTTTCAGGCTCAAATTGTCTAAACTGTTGAGACAGCAACAAGTATTACACGAACTCAATGTGCATGAAATAGGTTCGAAGGTGGGGAAACTTTCCTTCTTTTTCAATATCTAAATCTTCCGAGTGAAGAAAAGATAGCAGATATACTGCGTCCCGAAGGAAATTGAAACATTTCTTTTTTCAAAAAAGAAACGAGTGGTTAGTGGGGTAATTGCAAGAGTTGGCATGGGCTAGTGCATGTTTCAATGATAGTCACCAAAGAATGTGAACCAACAGATTATGTGGCTACCCAGCTCAGAAAAAGTTGGTGCAGAGTTCTCATATTTTTTTAACTCTGTTCTCACACCCTCTTTCTTTTTAACATTTAACTCACTTCTAATGAAACTCTCTTTTACATGTTACGTCAGCATAATGAGAAAAACTCAACCGGGTGAGCTATCTACCCCACTCCTTGATTTAAGACCCCTCACCCCTCAATCACACAAGGATAACTTCTTGGGTCGGAAACACTGGTTAGCATGAATCCATAGAAGTTTTGTTTAAGCTCTCACACTGATCCCATGAAATTTTGTCCTAAAAATATATGTTGTTCAACAGTTTAGCTTGAACTTATAAAGCACAAAAATTTGATAACATTGTCACATGAATGTATGCTCCACAAAATTTGAATGAATATTTGATCATTTAAACTTTGAAGATTTCTTAAAACAAGTAAATTGAATGAACGAAGTGAAAGTAATAGATTAGTTTTGAGAATCTGACAATGTATCAATCAAATCAAATATCATTGGATATAAACATGAAATGCTAATGTAACAAAGAATTTGATGCTTGTTTATATGAACGAATATAAAAAATTTTGCAATGAACGCACAAAGTAGAAATGATGATCTATGCTCAAATCAACCTTGAAAGCAAACGGGAGTAGTACTATCGAAAAATTGTTTCGTTTAGAGACATGATAATAACTGATTCAAATGAAGTATTGAACTGGTGTGTGTGAATACTTGATAGTATATAGACAAGATAATACACAAGTATTGATCTTAGGAAACACACGGTCAGTTAAACATTAACGCTTAATAATGAAAAATATTTAAAATCACACTTCTAAATTCGTAAAATCTTTTGAGAGCCAGAAGTGGTTTGAATATTTAAGAAAATATTTTTCATGCTCGAAAGTTGTTCTTCTTTCAAACAATCAGAGATCTAGATCAGAAGATACTTACAAACAGTTTAAGCTCCCCCTCAAATCATGATAGATTGAGTTAAATTCTGATAAGCTCCCCCTTGATATTTGCATAATATCCTTATCTCCTTTATCATTAAAGACCAAGTTCTGATTTGTTGTAATCAGAAACCAAAATTCTTTAACATTTAAGACCGGGTTCTGAATTGAAGTATTCAGAAGCCTTATTCTTGCTCCCCCTAAACCTGTGGTACCTGCAAAACGGTTTTAACAGGTTTTGTTACCCACTAGTATTTGGGTCCTGGCTGGTTAGATTTAGGAATCCACTTCTCAATAGATTTAAATCTTTTAATTACATTTTTCTGAGAAGTAATTCTATAAGTTCCATACTAGTGATGAGCAAATTCTCTTTGGAAAAAATCATTTTATCCACAGTAAGAACAACAAATCTTCTTTTGAGCAATCCTGATCAAATGATTAGTAGAATAAAACATATCAGGTTTACCAAAATATTTACCTTTATGTGCATTGTTCTTCTTGTCTTTTGATGTGGATGCACATGATTTTTGAACAACTTTGTCCTCAGAAGAACCCTTTACAACCCAAACCATCTGATCTGTCTTTGAAGCAAGCTTTCCAAGAGATTTATTATAAGATCTAGCTGAGCCATCAACAGATTTATTATATAACAGATTTGTAGGACGAATCTGATTTGTATTAACATTTTTTGGTTTGACACTTGTTCTTTTTGAAGTATTTTCATTTATAAAATTGGAAGTAGTTTTGAAAGAGCAAATTGATTCAGTTGAATTGTCATAAGGTGATTGATTAATCACGTCTGCAGAAATCTTCTCTGACAATTCAACATTTGCAACTTCCAGGTCTTTTATCCTTTTAAGATAAAATGTTCTTTTCTTCAAAAACAGTGTCAAACTTCTTTCGTAAATCAGACCTGACCTTCTGTTATTTTGAAATATTTGATGATAGAACATATAGCCTTTTAGTGAGCTTAGATATTTCATTTTCAAAGATTTGACGTTCTTGCTCAAAGTCTTTCTCTAAATTCTTGTTCTTTTCAAATATTTCCTCGAAAATCTTAGCATTTTTCTTTTCAGAATCAAAAGACTTTTTCTTCTCTAGAAAGATTTGTATTTCCTTTTCAAGTAAGTCTTGTAAAGTAGAAATCTGCTTAGGAAGTTCAATAGATTTTTCTTCAAGAACTTTTCTCTCTTTTGCAAAAGTATCTCTTTCAGTTATTACAATCTTGTCGAATTCTGATACTTGCTTCGAGAGTTTTAAGTATCTTCGCTCCAAATCTTTTTTCTCTTGAAGAGCTTTCTTAGAAAAATCAGACAGTTTCTGGTTGTAAACTTTCTCCAAATCATCTTTGTTGTTATCAGCATGGAGGCTTTTCATTAGATCAACATTTTTAGCTTCCAATGTAGATATTTCAGCTCTAACGATTTCTTTTCAGTTGTCTTCAGTTTGCTTTGAAGATTAGTTATTTCTCTCTCTTTCTCTTTAATTTCTTTCTCTCTTGACTTGATAGTACCTGAAAAATCAGATTTAGATTTATTAATACATATTGCACATTCAGAAGTTTTCTCAAAATTTAAAAATTTAGCTTTCAACTCCTGAATTTGATTTAGAAGCTTTGAATTCTGAATCTTCAATTTATCTCGTTCAGCTTCTATAGCAGGTATTTTAGGCATGTACATTATGGCACAATCTCTCCCTTATAATACAGTAGACATCTTGAATAGTATGCTTGAAATGATCGTCCCAAAATATTCAGAAATACTTGACTGGATGAGTCAAACTTGACTTGTTCAGTGTTGACCAAGTTTGAACACTTGAAAAACTTTGAAAAAATTTCTAAGGCACAAAACTCGCAAAACACTGTAGATGAACTTCACTTCGCGCAAAGAGTGTGTTAGTACACAATTGGTTGGATATAAGATCATAGAAGACTGAAGGTCAAAGTTCAAGTAAGTCAAAGTTGAAAGTCAACTCTCACGTGAAAGTCAAAGTCAAAATGTAATAAGTCTATGTCAAGTCAAAGTTGTAGTTTACTCTTTGTATTTAGCGCGTGTAGTTTTCTTTGTGGTTAATAGACTTGTAGCTAGTGTTGTTGTAATCTTGTAACATCTAGAACAGAGAACATTCGCATATTGTAGAGAGAGAAAGTAATTGTACGAATTGGTTGAATTGAAATCAAGATAACAGGTTGAGTTTTAATCTGTTAATTCATCTTGTTTTTTTTAATTGAATTAGTAAGAACTTGAATCAGGGACATTATCAATTGGTGTCAGAGCTAATACAATTTAGAAATCAAGAAATTTTGTAAAGAAATGGAGTTCGACACTGTTTCATAGAGTTTGGATCAATTTTTGAGTTTTTGTTTGTTTTTCGAGTTGTAATTGGTTCAGTGTGTTCGTATAAAGTGTTAGATGAATCTTGTATAGGTTTTGTGGTGAATTGCACTGTAATCGATTTTCAATCTTTGATTTTTTAGAGTTTTGAGTTCACGAGTTTTTATCGCACTGTATTTTGATTCGATTTATAATAATCAATGTTCTTTATCGAAATTCATTGTTTGAATTCGATTCTAGAAGTATAGGAGAGTGAATTGTCGAAGTTACAGTTCTAAATTCGAAGAATAGATAAGTTATTTTGAGCGTATCAGTGTGGTTTTTCATCCAGATCTGAAGAACTCGCAGAATGATCAAGAACTCGCAGAAATCTTGAAGAATTCGCAGATTTATATTAGATTTTGCATAGTTGTTGTTTCTAAAAATAACAAGGAAAGAATTCGCAGGGATAGAATTCGCAGATGGCTGTAGTGCGAATTGCATAGAATTCGCATTTGTGTGGTTTGAGAAAAGCTAAGGATTTGCAAGTTTTGTCTACGAAAAGTTTTTCAGAAAATTTATTCAACGAAAGAATTCACAGACATTTATTTTGCAAAAAGTTATTGAGAATTTTTTATAAAAAGGCAAGAATTCGCATATTTTCTTATACGAATTCTTAGATTTCGCATAAGTCTAGGCTACGAATTCTTTGAAATTCGCAGAAGTGTATCTTACAAATTCTGGTTGTTTCGCATAAAAGTGCTTATTTTTTTCTAAGTGGTGGATTCGTAAGTGTCTATCTTGCGAATTGTGATTTGATATTGTTGGTGAATTCTTGATTTCTTTACTTGCGGATTCTGAAGTTTGTTTATGTACGAATTTTGTATGCGAATTTTGTGTGTGTCACAGTGATTTGCAAATTCTTGTGATTATTCATCCTAGTTTGCGAATTCCAGACTTAGAGAATTTTGGAAATTTTATTTCTGATTTTCTTTCTAAGTTTTTTTCTGATTTACTTTATTTCTATTGGACTAACAATTGTTTTTCAAGTTCTTATTGAATATGTTTTCAAAACAGGATGTCATCAAGGGAAGCTCTTGCGATCGGAACAGATGTAAAGCCACCGGTACTCTTTAAAAGAGAGTACGAACAGTGGAAAGATCGCTTTCTAGACTTCATTGACTGACATGACATGGGTGAGTATATCAGAAAATCTCTTAAAGAAGGAATCATGAAACATCCTGTGAAGGTTCATGAAGGAGAAGAAGAGGAACAAAGAGAGTATTTACTACCAATAGAGGAGTTCACAGAAGAACAGAGAAATAGAAGTAAAGCTGATAGATTGGCTAGATCTTTCATTCTCCAAGGCATACCCAATGAGATCTATGTAAAGATTGATAACTACAACGCCACGGGTAAGGAAATGTGGGATCAATTAGAGAAGATGATGCTCGGATCGAAGATTGGCAACCAGCTCAAGCTCTCTAACTGTCTCAACAACTATGAGGAGTTCAAAGCCAAAGAAGGAGAATCTCTCGAGGCAACATATGACATATTTGTGACCTTGTTGAATGAGCTAAGCAAGAACAAGGTCAGAAAATAACAGATATAACTGAATGTAAAGTTCCTCAGCATACTGCAGCCCGAGTGGAAAAGGTTCACTAGACAAATGAAGCAGATGAAAGATCTGAACGAAATTCCACTTCATGAGGTCTACGAAACTCATAGGCAAAACGAAGAAGAGGTGAATTAGATGAAAGAGGAAAAGAAAAAGACTGAGAAGATTGTTGCTGATCCTATTGCTCTTGTGGTGAAGAAAAAGTCTGTAAGTTTGAAGAAGAAGAATAAAGTCATAGTTTCTGAGTCCGAGGAGGCGGAGAGTGAAGATAATTCTGATTCTGACGATTGTGAGAACTTAAAGCAGGCTATGATGATGCTGACTAAAGCCTATCAGAAAAAGTTCTACAAAAATCCTAGCTCAAACAGTCAGAGACATTCTTTTGGGTCCAGAAATTATGAACACAAGGAGAGAGTTGAAGGAAAGAGAATAGAGGAGAAGAGGTCTGATGAGAAGCAATACAGAGCTGAAGAGAAGAAACAGCCAGAACCGACAAAGTGCTACAACTATGGAAAACTCGGACACTTTGCTAAGGACTGCCGAAAGCCCAAAGTCCGAAACTCCGAGTATTACAAGAACAAGATGTCTTAGCCAAGCAACAGGAGGATGGCAAGGCACTAATGGCGGAGGATGAGTTCTGCCTCGATCATTCAGATGAGGAAGAGGAGAAAGAAGAAAAACCCCATTTGTGCTTCATGGGAAAGATAGAAATTGAAGCTGAAGCTGAATCTGATGAAGAGGACAATGAAGAGGTATGTGATATGACTGAGTCAGAATTTTTAAATGTTATGCAAGCTATGATGGTTGAACTCCAAGAAGTAAAGTCTAAACATGAACGTGAAAAAGGTATCATGAAAGAAAACAATCAATTACTACATAAACTTAGCAAGGATCTTGCTGAGAAGAACGTATTAATTGAAGCTTTACATAAAAATATTGATACCATCGCTAAAGAGAAGACTATAATTCACACTGAATTAGCTGAAACTACTTCAAAGTATAAATTGTGCCAATTTGAATCAAAAGAGATTGCTAAAAAGTGTTCATCACCTTCAAAAGATAATAAATCTTGAAATAACAAGGTGAATGTTTTGCAGGAAAAGCTTTACAGTTTAGGTCAAACTGAACACACTATTCATCTGAACAAACCTAAAGAGAGTAGTGAGTGTTGGGGACTTGCTTACAAGAATCCACACTACCTCAAAAAGGGTATTTCAAAAGTGCCTACGTTTTATGACTTTGGATTTTTAAAACTGACACCACAATACCCTAAACTCAAAGTTAAGTGGACCAAATTCTCTGACGAGGATGAAGCTAAAGAAAAAGAGAAACGGAAGAACACAACTAAAATGCAGCTTCCATTTCATTATGAGAAGTTGAATTATAGTTACAGTTCTGATAAATCAAAATTTCTTTCTGATGACTATTTTGAGAGTTATTCTTCAAAAGAGTTGGAGGCCAAGCTTATCGAAGGAAAGCTGTTAAGTCTAAATATTGTATCCAAGATTTAATAGGAAAGTCAAAGATGTAAAAGTCAACATTGTCAAAGTATTGTAAATGTCAAAGCATGTTTAGCATTCCTTTATCATTAAGTCTAGTTTAGTTTTGTAGTATAAATAGGTTTGGCTTTAGTAATCTTGTAACAACGAGGAACAAGTAATGTAAGTATGTCATTGTAATATGTGTAACTGTGTATGAGATATATGATGATGGAGCTTTCATGTCTAAACTTTCTCTCTCTACATTCTTTCTCTATGATTTAGATAGATTTTGGGTTTAATAATTGGTATCAGAGCTAGTTCTAAATTGAAGAGAATTGAGAGAAGCATTTTTGAATCTGAATTCGAAAACTATTCTGAAAATTGGTTTGATTTTCTGAAAAATTCTCTAGAACACGAGAGTTACTGTTCATCCATTTTTTTTTTTTAAAATCGTTTTTGATGCAAGAAAATGGAATTATTTGATTCGATTTGTGCTTTAGATTGTTTCTTGTATTGATTACATCTCGAATTTCGAACAAAATCGATGTCAATTTTTAAATTTTGGAATTTTTCAAGAAACGAGTTCGAACACTGTGTTCATCGAGTTCGATCCAATTTCTAAGTTTAAGGGTGTAATTCGAGTTGAAATCGATTAGGTTTTGGTAGAAAAGCACAATCGATCGAGTATGTATAGATTTATTCGTGAATTGCACTGTAATCAATTTGTAATTTTGATTTTGAAGAAGTTAGAGTTCACGAGTTTCTCACGCACTGTAATTGAATCAAAGTGATTCATTTTGTGATTCTTTGTCAAATTCAAGTATTGTAACCTGTTAAAGCTATGAAATTGAGCATTTTGACAAAGTTTCAAGATCAAAATCGAAGGATTCGATCGAATTGAAGCGAAAAAGTCGAGAACTCATCAGATCTGAACTTTGCGCCAGTTCATGTGAACTTTGTGCCAGTTCATCATATTTTGCGCGAGGTTCATCAGTGTTTGCACCAAATTGTTCAAGTTTTGCGTCAGTATCTTTTCGAGCAAAGTGTTCTTTTGCGTTACAAGTGCAAAACGCAAACCTTACTTTGCGCCATCAGCCCAAAACGCAAACCTTACTTTGCGCCAGAAGCACAAAGCGCAAATATCAATTTGCGCCATCAGCCCAAAACGCAAACCTTACTTTGCGCCATAAGCACAAAGCGCAAACCTCATTTTGTGCGACAGCCTTAAAGCACAAACTCTACTTTGTGGGACCCCCGTGCTAAGTCTGCGGAGGGGGACAAAAGTTCTTTTTGTGCAAGATTTCAATTTAATCTGTTTTTTGATTTTCTGATATACAGTTTGGAACGATCATTCATATCAAGCTGATGAACTCATTCAAGATGGGATATTTTGCTGAGCTTGAAGAGAAGATTAGAAAGTTGCAATTAAAGAAAATTAATCTGGGTCATGCTGTTGACTTTCACTCACAAAAGTCAAAAGAGCATTATGAAGAAAGCATAAGACTGAAAGAAGAAATTAGTGCTTTAAAGATTATCAATGAAGATCTTCTGAAAAGATCTTCTGGGCAGAATGATGAGAAGTTAAAGAAATTGGAATCTGAGAATGTCGAGCTTAGAAAGAATATATATGTTTTAGAACAACAGCTTACTGAACATAAAGCTGTTTTTGAGACTTAAAAGAAAAGTTTTTCAAAGAAGTTCTCAGATTTCTCAAAGAAATGTTTTGAAGAGAAAAAGTCAGTGGATCTTAAATGCATAAAACTTTCTCAACAAATTTCTGATTTTGAGAAAGTACTTATTTTGGAAAGAGAAAAGTTTGATAAAGAAAAGAAGGCCATAGAACAGAAGAATGTGGGATTTTTCAAGGAACTATCCGGCCAGAGAAATGATTCAGAGAAAGGATTTGAAGAAGAATGATCCATCTTTGAGTCTGAAATCAAAAGGCTGACTTCAAAGTTATCTGAACTATCTGCTACTGCACTGAAAGAGCAGAAGACGAAATCTGAATTCAAGACAAAGATTGACCTGCTTGTGAAAGAAAGAGACACCTTTGCTTCAAAGATCAAAGAGCTTGAGAAGTCTGTCTCAAAATCAAATCAGAAATCTGTCTCTTCATAAAGGTCAGTTAAATATTTTGATCAGATTCGTCGAACTAACATTTTCTATGATGGATATGTAGATGGTTCAGGTACATCTTCAAAAAGAAAATGCTTCAAGAAAGAGAAACTGGTGTGGAAAAAGAAATCAGTCAAAGATGACAAGAAAGATGAGCTGAAAGGAAACACATCATGTGTACATGTATACAAAGCAAAGAAGAACAAAGAGCATAAAGATAAACCTGACCTTATATACTCAAGAGATCAATTATTCAGGTTTTCAGGTAATAAATTTTATTGTTCTTACTGGTGTACACATGATCATATCCACAAGACCAGTGATCATTTCTGGTATGGTTCTTACTCTATCACCCCACACGAACTGCAACTAACATTTCTGGACCCAAATACCAGTGGGTACCAAAGAAGAAAATTGATTCTGTGTTGCAGACACCTCAAGTCAAGGGGGAGTAAGAGAACATTGGCTCTTGAGTAAATCAGCTCAAGACCCGGACTTCAAAGTTGAAAGATTATGGATTTTGAACACAACAGTTCAAAACCCGTACCTCAATGTCAAGATTACGGCTTCTAAGTACATAGCTTAGGACCCGTTCTTCAACGGAGTTTGACTTCTAAACACAACAGTTTAGGACTCGAACCTCAGCGATCAAAAGACCTTACTCCTGTGTTTTTGCATCCGATGGATATGATGGTCTACATCCCAAGAGAATTGATCTGATCTCTATCCTGTACTTTCTCACTGATAGATTTTTCTGATATGATGGCCTACAATTCAAAAGGGAGTGTCTGATCTCTATCCTGTTTTAACTGACATATTTCAGATGCCTAATTTAAGGGGGAGTATAGGTGATGACTTCTGATTATTTCAGATCAGAACTCATTCTATAAAATGTTTTACTGCTTTCTGTCCTTTTATTTTTTTTAAATAATGTGAATAAAGTGGCTTCTGATCACATGAAAGATCAGGACCCGTTTTTCAATGATCAAAGAAGGATATTATGCTAATATCCAGGGGGAGCTTATAAGATCTAAATCATTATATCATGATTTGAGGGGGAGCTGAAAAGGTAAATATCTTCTGTCCTAGATCTCTGATTGTTTGAAAGAAGAACAACTTTCAAGCATGAAAAACAGTTTCTTAAATGTTCAAACCACTTCTGATTCTGAAAACATTTCATGAATTAAGAAGTGTGATTTTAAATGTTTTTCATTTTTGAGCTTTATTGTTTAACTAACTGTGTGTTTCCAAAGATCAATACTGGTGTATTATCTTGTCCATATACTGTCAAGTATTCGTACACACCAGTTCAGTATTTTATTTGAATATGTTATTACCATGTCTCTAAACGAACCAATTTTTCGATGATAATACCCCCGTTTGCTTTCAAAGTTGTTGAGCATCATTCATCTTTTTCATATTTGTGCTTTCATTGATAAATTGTTTATATTTGTTCATATAAACAAATTTTCAATTCTTTGATACCCTAACCTTTTCATTTGATCTGATTGATTCATTGTCAGATTCTCAAAACAATTCTCTTGATTTCATTTCTTTCATTAAATATCCTTGTTTTGAGAAATCTTCAAAGTTCAAATGCTCAAATTTCATTCATATTTTTAAATGAGCATACATTCTGACACTGTTATCACTTTGTACTTAACTGTTCAGTTAAATTGTTGAGCAACCATGCTTATTAGGACTTACATGGGATTCGTGTGTGAGCTTAAACAAAACTTCCATGGATTCACGTAACCAGTGTTTCCTACCCCGGAAGTTATCCTTGAGTGATTGAGGGGTGAGGGGTTAAAATCAAAGAGTGGGGGAAATAACTCATCCGGTTGAGTTTTTCTCATTGTGTGGAGCGGAAAAATGGAAATGAGAGTTTGGTTAGAAGTAAGCTTTAATGATAAAAAGAAAGAGGGTGTGAGAATAGAGTTTAAAGAATATCAGAACTATGCACCAACTACTTTCTGAGTCGGGCAGCCAGATCTACTGATTGGTTCACATTCTTTGGTGACCATCATTGAAAAAGGCAGTGAGCCCATGCCAACTCTTGCTATTACCCCACCAACCACTCATTTCTTTCTTAACAAATAAATGTTTCATTTTCTTTGGAGACGCAACATATATGCTATCTAATCTTCACTCGGAAGATTTAGATATTGAAAAAGAAGGAAAGTTACCCCACCTTCGCACCTCTTTCATGCACATTGAGTCCGTGTATTATATGTTGCTGTCTCAACAGTTTACACAATTTGAGCCTTTTGAAACACAATCATTGTGCCTAAATTCTTTCATACACAAGCCCGAGCACAAAGAAAATTTGTTTTTCTGTCAGAACATTCATAGATAAACCTTGTGTTTTTCAATGATTGAATGGAAGTCCTGGGGAGTCATCATCAAACCAGCTCCTTCAATTGTACATTCGTTGTACACAGTAACTTTGTGTTACTGACAGGCATTCCTAACTGTTTCATTTGTTGAATCAGGGTTACCACGATCATTTTATCTGAATTTGAAAAGATTCGGGTATATACAGTTCGTGATTCAGCCATTCAGATCAAAGGGCGGAACAGTCAAATTATCATAGAAAGGGGAGATTGTTATTCAAATACAATGGGGGTGATCAAAGACTGTGTCGAAATTGAAGATGTTTTGATAGTCATGATGCTCACAATCATCAAAAAGGGGGAGAAATTTACAAAGATTCAATTTCAAAGTCATCATTTGAAAAGACTTCTGAAGAAATTTTGAGAGTTCAAATTTAATTCAAAATGTTTCCGCTGATTCAAAGTCAAAAGATACTGAAGAAAGATTATTCAGAGATAAATCAAGATTTGTGAAAGTTTGTTTTTCTGAATACAATCCAGAGATCACAAGAGATGAAGATACAAGTTCAGAGATTCATCAAAGAAGTTTCAAAGATTTCAAAGTTTCAAAAGTTGCAAGAATTTTGTTTTGTTCAAGACGTGCTGATTTTCAAAGCTGCAAAGTGTAAAAAACTTTTCAAGATTCTTCAAAGGCTGAAAGAGTTTCAAAGTTCAAAGTTGTCAGAGAAAAAAGCTGAAGAATCAAGTGTTGAAGATCAGTATCAAATTTTTATTAAATCTTGAATACAAAGGGGGAGATTGTTAAGTCTAAATATTGTATCCAAGATTTAATAGGAAAGTCAAAGATGTAAAAGTCAACATTGTCAAAGTATTGTAAATGTCAAAGCTTGTTTAGCATTCCTTTATCATTAAGTCTAGTTTAGTTTTGTAGTATAAATAGGTTTGGCTTTAGTAATCTTGTAACAACGAGGAACAAGTGATGTAAGTATGTCATTGTAATGTGTGTAATTGTGTGTGAGATATATGATGATGGAGCTTTCATGTCTAAACTTTCTCTCTCTGCATTCTTTCTCTATGATTTAGATAGATTTTGGGTTTAATAAAAGCTTTACGTACCTCCTCTCGTGTTGGAAAGTAAAATTTCTGAAATCGAGAATACTCTCGTCGAAGAAAGAATTTTGATGGATTTAGAACAAACTGTGTTCTTCACTGTGTTTAAAACTTCTGATTTTTCTAAATCTTCTAAAGCTTCAAAATCTGATGATATTTCTGATCTATTTGATGAAGAGTTTGGTTTTTTAAAATCTGAAGGTCCATTAGATGATTGTGTTGATCAATTTGATTTTAATGCTAAACTTCTTGATCATTCACAGTTTGTCATAAACTCTTTCGGATTACCTAGTGTGTATGAAAAAGGTGAAACATCAACGAAAGTTGATAAACCAGTTTCTGTGAATTCTAAGAATGCCAAAGGTAAAAAGAAGAAATCTAAGCATTCACAAAAACAGAACACCACTGGTAAACCAAAGAAAAAGTAATCTTTTAAAACTCACAATTCTAATTCTAAAGTTTCAACTATTTCAGATGTGAAAAAGAAACGGACTGGAGTGAAATCAGCACGGTTACCAAAGCAGAAGGTTGAAGAGACTGTTAAATCATCTTCTGTTGTTTCTGATTGTAATAGAGGAACATCTAGTACTACTGATATAGTTGAGAATATTGCTTCCAATAAACAAAAACTTGTATCTTCTTACAAGAAATATTCAATAAAGCAATTGTTCCAATTATCTCCGTCTGCTAGAAAATCTTCTAATTATAAAAGAAATGATTATACGTCTCGACAATATTCCGATGTTTGGTTTGGCACATATCATGTATATTCTTATCATTCTTTTGTTTCTAATGTTTTTCAAAAATTCAAAGGGTCCATATATAAATGGATTCCAAAATCTTGTGCTAACTCTATAGGACCCAAATTTAAATGGGTACCTAAAGTTGTTGTTCCCTGATTTCTCATGTGTAGACCCGTCATATGTGGTACTTGGATTCTGGTTGCTCCATGCATATGACCAAGCGGAATGATATTTTATCTAATTATACAGAGAAATATTATGGGATAGTTAGATTTGGCAACGACCAATTTTCACCAATTTTGGGGTATGGTGATGTAATTCATGACAATGTGATGATTACGAAGGTGAGCTATGTTGAAGGATTAAGGCATAACCTGTTCAGCATTGGCCAGTTCTGTGACAAAGATCTTGAGGTAAATTTCAAGGCCAAGAGATGTTTTGTGCGTACTGAATATGGTAAGGAACTCTTGGTCAGCACGAGAAAGTCCAACCTCTACACGATAAAATTGTCAAAAGTCCAGACTGACAATGAGGTTTGTCTACTGTCAAAAGCCTCGCTGCAACAAAGCTGGTTATGGCACCGAAGGCTTTCTCACCTGAATTTTCGTTACATCAACAAACTGGTAACGGTCAAATTGGTAAAAGGACTTCCTGAGCTGAAATATGTGAAAGAACATCTCTGTGCAGCATGGGAGAAGGGTAAGATGAAGAGAGTCCCTCATAAGCTGAAACCTGAACCGAGTACAAGTTCTTCATTGGAGTTGCTGCATATGGATCTTTGTGGTCCTATGCGTACACAGAGTATTAACGGCAAGAAATATGTATTAGTTATTGTGGATGATTATTTGCGGTACACATGGGTGAAATTTCTGAGGACAAAAGATGATATGCCCGAAGTCATCATCACTTTTCTAAAGACAACCCAAGTGAATTTGCAAAAGCAAGTCAAGCTTCTTAGAACGGACAACGACACAGAGTTTAAGAACAAAACTGTGGAAGATTATCTCGAATCGGTCGGGATAACACATCAATTCTCTGCTGCCAGAACGCCAGAACAAAATGGAGTAGTAGAAAGACGTAACATAATGCAAGTTGAGGCCGCTCGTACTATGCTGAGTCAATCCAATCTAGCTCTGTTTTTATGGGTTGAAGCTATTTCAACTGCTTGCTACACGCAAAATCAAACCATAATACATCGCCGGTTTGGTAAAACTCCATATGATTTGATTAAGTAACAAAGTGATTAGTGAGTAATTCGTGCACAAATTTGAGTACAAAGTGATCAATGATCTTAATCGATCATTATGAAAACAATTTAACAATCTAAGAACAACAAAATAATGCAAAATCGATTCAACAGTGATCGCCTCTGTGTTCTTGAAAATTTTCTGAAATCGATCCAACTTTGATGATCTGATCTTTCTGAATTTGTTTGGTTTGCTCTGATACCAATTGATATTGTCCTTTAATCAAGCAATTCAAACAAGATCAAACAATTATGACATTTATGTTCATGATCTAGAGAAAGTAGAGAGAGAAAGTAACAATCGTATTTATCACAAGTCTGAATGTTTTACAATGAAGTCTCCTACCAATTACAAAGGATTAAAGGTATTTATACCAAGGAACTAAAACTACAAGCTTAACACCTAAGTAAACTCATATTGACTTAGACATTGTTTGACTTATCTTGACTTGACTTTTCTCGCTTAAATCTTGGATACAATAATACACTAACAATAGAGCCAACTCACGTATCAGAAGCTCTAGCTGACTCGGATTGGGTAAATGTAATGCAAGAGGAGTTGAACCAGTTTGAAGCTTTAAAAGTCTGGAGACTTGTGCCAAAACCGGAAGGAAAGACTATAATAGGCCCAAAATGGGTATTCAAGAACAAAAAGGACGAAGATGGTACCGTTATCAGAAATAAAGCAAGACTTGTGGCTAAGGGATACCGGAAAGAGGAAGGAATTGATTATGACGAAACTTACGCTCCAGTAGTGTGCATTGAAGCAATAAGGATATTCCTTGCCTACGCCGCTCACAAGAACTTTGTCGTCTACCAGATGGACGTGAAGACTGCCTTATCTACCAGATGGACATGAAGACTACCTTTCTGAACGGCATTTTAAAGGAGGAAGTCTACATCTCACAGACTGAAAGATTTGTCAATCAAGAGAAACCAAATCACGTCTACATTCTTGACAAAGCACTATACGGTCTAAAAAAAGAGCCTCGAGCCTGGTACGAAGTCTTATCAAAGTTTTTGGTCAAGTTGGGCTTCACGAAAGGTAAAATCGATACTACTTTGTTCATCAAGAAGGAAAAAGCCGATATCATCTTAATTCAAATATATGTGGATGACATCATATTTGGCTGTACAAATCCTAAATACTGTAAGAATTTTTCAAACCTTATGGTGTCACGATTTCAGATGAGCATGATGGGAGAGATGAACTTCTTTCTCAGATTACAAGTCAAGCAATTTTCAACGGGGATTTTTATAAATCAATCCAAGTACATTTTTGATATTCTTAGAAAATTTAAAATGGAAAATTGTACAACAATTGGAACTCCGATGGCACCGGGAACTAAGATCGGCATGGATCCTTCGGGAAAAATTGTTGATGTTAGAACCTATAGAGGAATGATTGGTTCTTTGATGTATTTAACTTCTAGTAGGCCAGATATTATGTTCTCTACATGTTTATGTGCTCGATATGAGGCTAATCCCAATGAATCCCATATGTCTGCAGTTAAGCGCATTTTTAGATATCTGAAGGGCACTGCAGATCTTGGACTGTGGTATCCTAAAGATACTAGTTTTGAACTGACAGCCTACTCAGATGCAGATCATGCAGGTTACATGTTAGACAGGAAGAGTACATCGGGTCATATACAGTTTCTTGGAGATAAACTTGTAAGTTGGGCACCAAAAAAACAACTGTGTGTTTCCACATCAACGGCTGAGGCAGAGTATGTTGCTGCTGCAAGCTGCTGCTCTCAAGTCTTGTGGATGAGAACACAACTATTAGATTATGGCTTCAAATTAGATAAGATCCCGGTATACTGTGAGTCTAAGAGCGCCATTGCAATATCCACAAATCTTGTACATCATACAAAGACCAAACACATAGACGTACGATATCATTTTATAAAAGACAATGTCGAAAAAGGTACAATAGAACTTTATTTTGTAAACACCGATTATCAGCTTACTGATTTGTTTACCAAGCTTCTCGACGAAAATAGATTTAATTTTCTTATCTCGAAACTTGGTATGCTAAATCTCAAGACATAATATGTGATTACCTACTAACGTTTTTTTATTTTTATTTTTCTTCATTTCTTTATCTTTATTCTGAAAAGATATATGCACTTTAAAGTATGTTCATGATTTCAGGGGGAGTGAGAGAAGATGAAAAGATGATCTACATTCAATTGAGGGGGAGTTTGAATGTTTTTCACTGATAAATTTTTCTGATGCATATCTGCAGGGGGAGTATAAGAGTAAAGGAGTATGGTATATGACTTATGATTACATCTGATCAGAACTAGTACATTCACCATTTTATTGCTTTATGTCATTTACTTTTCAATAAATTTTGTGAATAAAGCCTTGTACTTTGACGGACTTTATGTCTTTTGCAGAATTGAGAGGAAGCTTAAACGATCATATTTGTTATGACTTGAAGCTTGACTTCATGAGATTTAAGACGGAACGAAAGGTTTATTTATAATCTTAATCTCATCCATGTCTGGAAGATGGACAACTTTCAGGTATGAAAACATATTCTTAACTGTTCAAACCACTTCTGATTCTTAAATGATTTCATGAATATAGAAGTGTGATTTTAAATGTTTTCATTTTTACTTGTGCTTAAATGTCAATAAACCGTGTGTTTCCATAGATAAATACTTATGTATTATCTTTTCCTTATACTGTAAAGTATTCATACACACCAGTTTAATATTTTGTTGAATATGATCTTACCATGTCGCTAAATTGTAACAAATTTTTCAATGGTAAGACACCCCGATTGACCTTCAAAGAATTTTGAGCGTTGATTTCATTTCTAAACGTTCTTTCAAGAATGTCTATATCTTGAATCATATAGACAAATTCCAGTTTTTGCTGACCTAAGCCTTAATTGATAAATCATTTCTATATAATCTTTTTCATACAATGTCAGATTTTCAAACAAGTTTCTTGTCTTCATTTCATTTATTCAATATACTTGTTTTGAAAAGTCTTGAATGTTTAAAATGCTCAAATCTTCATGATTAACTCATTGAACATACAGAAATCTGACTTGTATATATTTATGCTTTAATTTCAAAGTTAAACCAATTGAGCAACATATACTTATAGGATTACATGGGTTCATTGTGTGAGCTTAATTGAAACTTCTATGGATTCACGTTAACCAGTGTTTCCTACCCAAGAAGTTAATCCTTGAGTGATCGAATGTGTGAGGAGTAAAATACTGAGTGTGGGTTGAGTGATGAGGTAAAATGGAAAAGAGAGTTTGGTTAGATGTGAGCTCAATGTTTAAAAGAAAGAGGGTGAGTGAACAGAGTAAAAGAATATCAAACTCTTCACCAACTTTTTCTGAGCCGGACAGCCATATTACTAATGTTTCACAATTCTTCGTGAACATTATTGAAACAGGCAACTAGCCCATGCCAACTCTTGATAAAAACCCCACCAACTACTCATTTTCTTCTCCACAAGAAAATGTTTCAATATTTCGCGGAACACTCACTTCATGGAGCTATTTGAATTGGAAGACAATGCTCAAGGGGACGCAGCACATATACTATCTGGTTTTCATTTGAAAAATCTGGATATTTAAAAAGGAGGATGTCTGCCCCACTTTCGCACTTCGATCATGCATAATCGAGTATGTCTTTAACTGTTGTTGTCTCAATGGTTTACACAATTTTGAGCCTTATATAAGCAATCATCATGTGCTTATTCTTTCAAACACTTGCACGAATACACAAGGAAATTTGTTTTTCTTGTCATAAAGTTCATAGAAATATCTTTGTGGTGTTTCGATGATTGAATGGAAGACCTGGGGGAGTGAACATCATAAAAGCTCCTTTCCAATGTGTATTCGTTACACACAGTGACTTTGTGTTACTGACAGGCATTTCTAACTGATTCATTTGTTGATTCAAGTGTTACACTATTAATTTGTCTGAATTGGCAAAGAGTCGGATGAATATCTTTTTGGATCGATGGAGAATCAGAGGCTCTTGTGTTCAAAGATCAATGGTCAGTTAAGATTATCAAAGACATTTCTTGTTGTAAGTTTTGATGATTTCGATGCCGCAATCTTCAAAAAGGGGGAGAAGAAAAAGTTTATGAAATGTCTGAAATCAAAAGTTTGTGATTAGTTGTGTGAGAAAAGTTCAAGAAATGTATGATTCAGAAATGTTTTAGATGGGGAGAAGATCAAGAAAGTTATTGGAAAGTGTTCAAGAATTGTTGGTTTGAGATAGATTGTTGAAAGATGAAAGTGAAAGTTCAAAGAATTCTGAAGATGAGCCGATTTTCCAGAAATTTTCTTTGAAGATAATTTTTGTTGAAACAGATTTAGAAAAACCTGAAGATAATTTCTTTCCAAGTCTGAAAGAGGTTTTTATAACCTTGAGGGAGAATGCTACTATTTTTTTAAGAACAGATTTTGGAAAGTTTGCTGAAAGTTTTGAAGATAGTTTGTCAAAGAAAGGGGATTTTGTACAAATTGAGCTTCAAACGAGAAGATTGAATTGCAAAATATTTTAGAGATGATCTTGATTCAAAGGGGGAGATTGTTAGTGCACATATTGGTTGGATACAAGATCATAGAAGACTGAAGGTCAAAGTTCAAGTAAGTCAAAGTTGAAAGTCAACTCTCATGTGAAAGTCAAAGTCAAAATGTAATAAGTCTATGTCAAGTCAAAGTTGTAGTTTACTCTTTGTATTTAGCGCGTGTAGCTTTGTTTGTGGTTAATAGACTTGTAGCTAGTGTTGTGGAAATCTTGTAACATCTAGAATAAAGAACATTCGCAGATTGTAGAGAGAGAAAGTAATTGTACGAATTAGTTGAATTGAAATCAAGATAATAGGTTGAGTTTTAATTTGTTAATTCATCTTGTTTGTTTGTAATTGAATCAGGGACATTCTCAGAGTGTCGTGCGCGTTCTTGATTCGCGCAGACAATACTGTATGCGTTCTGGCTTCTCGCAGAAGGAGTTGTGCATGTTCTAGCTTCCCGCAAAACAAAGCGTGCATGTTTTGAAGATAAACTTCTCGCAATGCGTTTGTGCGTTCCTATACTTAGAAAAAATTTCACACTTTAACTTCGCGCAAAAATACTTCTCGCAAAACAACAGAACTCGCAAATCAAAGCATTAAAAACCAAGAACTCACAAACAGTCTTGTGCGCGTTCTCTCTTCTCGCAAATAACGTCTTGCGCGATTTGGTCAAGAACTCGCAGAAAATAAGAAAATATAGAACCACTTCATCTTGCATGTTCTTCACTTTTTGCGTGTTCTTTGATGTGCGTGTTCTTCACTATGAAGCTTGCGCGAACTTTGAATCTTGCATGTTCTTGAGTGATATAGACGGATTTCGATCAAACTCTTGAAAACTTGCAATCAAATCTTGAAGTTGTACAGGGTTGGTCGCACTACCAATCAGAGCACATTTCTAATGTAATACTTTTGCTAAAAACAACAAAATTACATTGAATTTGATCAATAATAGTATATGAACAATGTGAGATCGAAAACACACAAATCCAAAATTGAGTGTAATTAAGTGTGAATTTTGTGATACAATCAAAGCAAGAAACAATCACACACACTAATCGATCACCATGATTCCATTTTCTTGCATTAAAAATGATTTTCAAATAAAATTCGAATCAAACAGTGATTTTCCAGAAAACGTCTGCGTGTTCTTTCAAGAATTAGAGAAATCGATCAAATCAAAGTATATCAAATCATTCTGGATAGATTGGTTTGCTCTGATACCAAATGTAAGTCCACAAATTCAAGCAATTAATCAAGATCAATCAAGATTTGACAATTATGAACAAGTTCTAGAGAGAGTGTAGAGAGAGAAAATTCTAAAGTCATATATCTCACTTCAGTCACTTATTACAAACACTTACAATGCTTACTCTTGTTACTTCTACAAAAACACAAGGCATTATATATATGGTCAAAGACCATATTCACACACAAAGTAAACATCATTGACTTAGCTAGACTTGACTTACAACCTTTGACTTTTACACATTAAATCTTGGATACAACAATACATTAACAGTTTTTGAGTATGGATTGTTATCCATGATTTATGGTTTTATGTATTAATCCTTATCCATGCTTTTAGATAGAGTAAAGTTTACTTTTGGTCCTTGACGTTTGTCATTTTTAATGGATATCGTCCCTAAACTATCAAAACTCGAATTTGGTCCCTCACGTTTATAATTTCACTTTAGGTTTGGTCCCTCCCACTAACGCCCGTTAACTTTTTCTATTAAATCCAATTAAATGAGGGGTATTGTGGTCATTTTACCCGTTTTCTTAGTTTTCTTGTTTTTACATAAACCATCAAACTTTAGGGGGATGATACATAATTATATCTAACCTATAAATACCCCTTATCTTCTTCACCCGTTCCCGTAAAAACTTCAAACTTCTACATCTTCTTCATCCCCAATTTTTTCATTGTTGGATTCCAGTAATCTGCACACCACCACGAAAACACAATCTCTTCGTCTCCTTCTAATTCCTTTAACCAATCATCGTTTCTCAAACTCAAAACCACAGAAAATGTTGTTTCTTCAAACGGGTGTGGTGAGATCGGACAAGCACAAATTCATAAACTCCAAACCAGTTTAACAAACCTCGTCTCTTCCAAAGGAACGAGACCCACACCGACCACCACAACCCCACCATACCCGTTTGAAGATCTTTTAAGTTTGATCCACTGATGATCTTGATCGTAAATCTACTATAAAACACTCATATAATTATTTCAATATGATCACACCTCTTCGATTCATCATCAAGTAGTTACAGTCGTATCAGATCTTCCATCCCATCTCACAACTTTCTAGAATTTTTTCAAAAAATTGTATAAAAATGGCGGATAAAGCAAGTAAAGCAACGAGTTTACTGAAATTAGCAGAAGAAAGAACTCAACGATCAGAAACGAAAACAACAGTTAGATTATGTGCCTTATCTTTCTAATTCGACTTCCTGTCGAATCCCTTCAACGATCCAGATTCATTTGCAAGCCTTGGTATAACATCATCAATGACCCACAGTTCGTTCTCGACAATCTTCATCGAGCCGAGACGGTTTTGATCTTCTTAAGTCCCGTTAATTTCATTTCCCGCGCTTGATTTCATCATCAAGATTCGAGTTTCCACAAAATCCCTAATACGTTTTTGGTCAAATCGAAAATATTCGAGCTAAAATCGATTAATCTGCTTCATTGACCTCATATTCACCCATCATTGAAGTACGTTATGAAATACATCGGGCTTGCGGATGGAAAGAGCACGATATGGAGAATGGGGGAAGACGGGATTAGTTCCCTTCGAATGGAGAAGAAGGGATGAAAAAAATGGTGGCAACAATGATGTAGGGGGGGTTAAGAAAAAGAGATGCCAGTGAAGAATAATGTGGTGCAGAAACTGCAAGGGGTGAGAAGAAGGGCATGGGGTGTGAGGTTTTTGTCATCCAGAACAAGGGGTTAGGGTGGGAAGTCACTGTATGTGTGTGGGGTGTGTGTGTGTGTATATATATATATTAAATATAATTACATAATAGCCCCCCTAAAGTTTGATGGTTTTTATTATTCCCAGAAACAGTGTAATCAAGATGACACAATCAATTCACTCAATTTAACTTTTTTATTTGAACTCTTATTTTCGATCACAGAGTACAATATGAACTTTCTCTCTCTAAACATATGCGCACAATACTCTCTTTGAACTACTCGCTCACCACTAGCCATATCCTTATTTATACACGGGACAAAAACACTCACACTACTAAACACTCAAACAACTATACTTTGACTTTTTATTACAATTGACTTTGACTTTCTGCTTGAAAGTTGACTTGAGCTTTGACTTGGCTTGACTTTCAGTCTTCAGTCTTTATGATCTTGTATCCAACATATTTTATGCTCTAACATTCTCCCCCTTTGGATCAAGCCATATTCAAAAACATTTTGCAATACAATCTCCCTCTTGATTGATCTTTAGCAGCTTTATCTTCACTTTGTAGATTTCTTTCGGCAAAAATCATTTTCAGAAAGATAAACATTGAAGCACAATATATTTCAAAAACAATCTCCCCTTTTTTCTCAGATAATAATTGACTTCTAAAACTTTTGTAATCTCCCCAAAATCTGTAAGATCATTCATCAAGAACAGTATAGCAATCTCCACCGAGGTTGTAAAAACCTCTTTCAGAAATCAGAAAGAAATTATCTTCAGATTTGGCTCTCTTTTCGTCAGCAAATCAATCTTCAAAGAAATTTTCAGTAAAATTTGCTCGCATTCTGAAATCTTAGAATTTGTTCTTTCAAACTTGCACACTCTTCAGTAATACTTGCAATCTTTGACAAACATTCTCAATAACCTTTCTTTAACAACTTTCTTTCACAACCATTTCTTGAACACTTCTCCTTTAAACTCCAACATTTCTATATCATTTCTCACATTTCTTGATCATCTCCCCCTTTTTAATGATTGTAGCATTGAAATCATCAAAACTTCCACAAGAAATGTCCTTAACGTTTTGATCTGACCACTGATCTTTCACAAGAGCCTCTGACCATCTATCAATCAAAAAGATATTTATCCGAATCTTTGCAAATTCAGACAAATTATGAGTGTAACACCTGAATCAACAAATGAATCAGTTAAAAATGTCTATCAGTAACACGAAGTCACTTTGTGTAACACATACACATTGGAAAGAAGCTTTTTGATGTTCACTCCCCCAGGTCTTCCATTCAATCATCGAATAACACAAGGTTAAACTATGAACGTTTAGATAGAAAAACGAATTTCCTATGTGTACGTGCTTGTGCATAAAAGAGTTAAGCACAGATGATTGCTTTTGTTAGGCTCAAAAATTGTGTAAACCATTGAGACAACAACAGTAAGACACAGACTCAATTGTGCATGATGGAAGTGCAAAGGTGGGGCAGACCTCCTTCTTTTTCAATATCCAGATTTTCCAAATGAAAACCAGATAGATTATGTGTTGCTTCCCCAGAAAAATATGAAACATCTTCTTGTTAAGAAAAAGATGAGTAGCTGGTGGGGTTTAAAGCAATAGTTGGCATGGGCTAGTTGCTTGTTCCAATGACGTTCACCAAAGAATTGTGAAACAATCAGTAATGTGGTTGCCCGGCTCAGAAAAAGTTGGTGCAGAGTTTGATATTCTTTTACTCTGTTCTCGCACCCTCTTTCTTTTTATCATTGAGCTCGCTTCTAACCAAACTCTCTTTTCATTTTACCTCATCACACCCACACTCATATATTGACTCCTCACACTCGATCACTCAAGGATTAACTTCTTGGGTAGGAAACACTGGTTAACGTGAATCCATAAAAGTTCAATTAAGTTCTCACACAATAAACCCATGTAATCCTATAAGCATAATGTTGCTCAAACGGTTTCACTCGGCAGTTAAAGCACAACAATACATGTCAGATGTCTGTATGCTTATAAAAATAGTCATGAAGATTTGAGCATTTTTAATCATGAAGATATGTCAAAACAAGTATATTGAAATGAATACAAGAAACTTGTTTGAAAATCTGACACTGTATGAAAAAAAATTAAAATCTGAATGATATTGAAAATGTAATTTTTCCAATTCAATCAAGCACTGTCAATTCAAGATTTGACATTCAAGGTCTAGAGAGAGAGTAGACAGAGAAAATCAGTCGTATGTATTGATATCTGACAATCACAATGCTTCACACCTACAAACTCTCACATAATTACAAGGTATTTATACCTACAACTAAAACACTCAAATGCTTATACAACAAGTTGACATTACAAGACTTGACTATTTGACTTTAAAACACTTTGACTTTTCCTATTAAATCTTGGATACAATTATACACTAACAATCTTCCCCTTTGTATTCAAGATTTAATAAAAATCTATCAATCATCTTCAGCGCTTTGATTCTTCAAACTTTATCTCTGACAGCTTTAAGCTTTGAAGCTCTGACAGTCTTTAGTCTCTGATACTTTGAAGAATCTTGAAAAGTATTTCACATTTAGCATCTTTGGAAAGTCAACAAGTCTTGAACACGAAACTGAATTCTTGAAATTCCTTTGAAACTTTATTTTTAATGCAACTTTAAAACTTCTTTGAAATCTTCATCTTTGAACTTAGAGGAATCTTTGATCTCATATCTTCATCTCTCTGATCTCTGAATCATCTTCAGAAAACCAACTTTCTCAATCATCTTTACTTGTCTTTGAATGATCTCTGAATGATTTCTTTTTATCAGACTTGAATGAATTGAACTTTCATAATTTCTCCACAAGTGTTTTCACTTTGACAACTCTTTATAACTTTGAAATTGAACTCTGTAAATTTCTCCCCCTTTTTGATGAATTGTGAGAATCAAAATCATCAAAAACTCATTTCAATTTCAGCTCAGTCTTTGAAACTTCTTCACCAGTTAAACAATGTAGAACAGTCTTCATGATCTATTTTGGTAAAGTTTGAACATTCTCCCCCATCTAATCTGATAAAGAGTCATCAATTCCTGAATGTATTTATCTGAATCTTTTCAAATTCAGACAAATTAAGAGTTGCAACCCTGAATCAATAGATGAAGCAGTTAGGAATGTCTGTCAGTAACACAAAGTACTGTGTACAACGAATGTACAATTTAAGGAGTTGGTTTGATGTTGACTCACAGGACATCCATTCAATCATTGAAAAAACACAAGGTATTTTCTATGAATGTTCTGACAGAAAAACAGATTTTCTGTGTGCTCGTGCATGTGTTATAAAAGAATTAGCACCATGATTGTGTTTCATAAGGCTCAAAGTATGTAAACCATTGAGACAACAATGATTATACATAGACTCAATGTACATGATGAAGGTTCGAAGGTGGGGCAACTTTCCTTCTTGTTCAATATCAGTATCTTCCAAATGAAGAACCAACAGATTATGTGTTGCTTCCCCAGAAAATGTGAAACATTCTCTTTTTGAGAAAAGAATGAGCAGCTGGTGGGGTATTTGCTAGAGATGGCATGGGCTAGGTGCCTTTTTCAATGATGGTCACCAAAGAATGTGAACCAATCAGATTATGTGGTTGCCCGGCTCAGAAAGAATGTGGTGCAGAGTTTGATATTCTTTTACTCTGATCTCTCACCCTCTTTCTTTTAAACATTAAAGCTCACTTCTAAGCAATCTCTCTTTTCCATTTTACATCATCACACACCACTCTCAATCTTTTGACCCCTCTCCCCTCAATCACTCAAAAGATTACTTTCAGGGTAGGAAACACTGGTTATCGTGAATCCATGGAAGTTCTTTTAAGCACTCACACTGAATCCCATGTATTTTTCCTAAAAGCATGCGTTGCTCAATGATTTTCTTGACATTAAAGTACAAGAAATCATTTGTCAGTGTATGTATGCTCATAAAGATAAGAATGAAATTTGAGCACTTTAATCATTTAAGATTTCTCAAAACTTTGTATGAATGAATAATCATGAAAGAATAGAAATGTTTTGAGAATCTAACAATGATTAAAATCAGATCAAATTATCATCAAGAAAAATAATATTTTAGGAAATCAAAGATGTAAGATGTTTATATGAACAATATATAAACATATTAACAATGAAAGCACATATCAGTATAGAAATGACGTTTGATTCAAACAATAGTGAATAGCAAACGGGAGTATTACCATAGAAAGATTTATCTTTTGATACATGGTAATAACAAAATCAAATATAAAGTACTGAACCAATGTGTGTGGATACTTGACAGTATATAGACAAGATAATACACAAGTATTAATCTTTGGAAACACACGGTCAGTTAAACAATAAAGCTCAAATATGAAAAACCTTTAAAATCACACTTCTAGATTCATGAAATCTTTTGAGAATAGAGAAGTGGTTTGAACATTTAAGAAAATGTTTTTCATGCTTGAAAGTTGTTCTTCTTTCAAACAATCAAAGATTAAGATCAGAAGATAGTTACCTTTAAACTCCCCCTCAAATCATGATATAATGATTTAGATCAGATGAGCTCCCCCTGGATATTTGCATAATATCCTCATTTTAAACATTTAAGAACGGGTTCTGATCTGTTGTAATCAGAAACCACAATTCTTGACATTGAAGTACGGGTTTTGAACTGTTTTGTTCAAAAACCATTGTTCTTTGACTTTGAAGTCCGGGTTTTGAACTGTTTTGTTCAAAATCCTTTGTCCTTGCTCCGCCTTAAACTTTGGGTACCTGCAACACAGATTTAGCTTTTGGTACCCACTGGTATTTGCGTCCTGATGTGTTAGTTGCAGTTCTTGTGGGGCTTACATAATATGAACCATACGAGTAATTAACAAAATTATTACTTACAAAGTCATGTGCTCCACAGTAAGAACAACAAATCTTCTTTTGAGCAATCCTGATCAAATGATTAGTAGAGTAAAACATATCAGAATTTGTTAGAGCACAGATTTATTGGATTCAAGATCATCAAGATTGAAGACGGAAATCTGAAGTCAAAGCTGAAAAGTCAAACTCTCAATAAATAGTCTAGGTCTTTTTTGTAATAATTGTCAAAGTTTATCTTTCCTTGTTTTTTGGGTATTTTAGTCTTTTTCCTAAAATAGGTGTGGTGACCTATTAGGCTCTAGGGTTGTTGTGAGTGAAGGGTGCCTATAATAGATTTGTATTCGTCATCTTGTGCAAAAAGAGAGAAGCGGTTCTAGAGAGAGAGAGAGCTTAGAGAGAAAACATTCAACAGAGAAAAACCTTGTTGTAATCGTTTGGATTGAATATCAAAAACAGGTTGGTTTATTCTCTTGATTGTGATTACATATATTATGCGATAAGAACTTGGATTCACAGGGGTAATCAATTGGTATCAGAGCAGATCTGATTTGAAATCAAATTTTTCAGAAACTATTGTGTTCGAACATTGTTCATCATTTTTTCAGATTTGATTTTGGGTGTTTATGCATTTTTCGAATTGTAATTGATCAGGTAATGATCGAATAGTGTTTTCAATCGAGTCTGTATGATTTGATTCATCTATTGCACTGTAATCGATAGGATTTGTGGTGATTTTTGGTGTTTTGGTTTTC
Organism: Arctium minus; assembly: GCA_954870635.1. Classification (NCBI taxonomy): domain Eukaryota; kingdom Viridiplantae; phylum Streptophyta; class Magnoliopsida; order Asterales; family Asteraceae; genus Arctium; species Arctium minus. The sequence goes on along the minus strand of OX941080.1, from coordinate 74,795,967 downwards.
ACGTGTTCACGTTCACTGTTCCATTAAACGATTTGTCCTTAGCGTGTTTGTTTTTTAGATTATTCGATTGTAATCTGTTCTAGATGATTAGGCGATCGAATTGTCAAAGTTTTGAGTTGTAATTTGGAATCTAGATAGGTTTTTGTGGTTCACAGTTTGATTTTTGTTCGAAAGTCTGAAGAACTCGCAAGTTCTTCAAGAAACTCGCTGGCTTCAGATCGCGCAAACCGCAGAAACTCGCTAGCTTCAGATCATGCAAACCGCAGAAACTTGCTAGCTTCAGATCGTGCAAACCTCTGAAACTCGCTAGCTTCAGATCGCGCAAACCTCTTAAACTCGCTAGCTTCATTTCGCACAAATCTCAGAACGCGCAAGACTCAGTTCGCGCAAATCTCAGAACGCGCAAGATTTAGTTCGCGCAAATCTCAAACGCGCAAGCCTCTGTTAGCGCGAATCTCAGAACGTGCAAGCCTCTGTTAGCGCAAATCTAAAACTCGCAAATCACTGTTTGCGCGAAGTCCAAAACGCGCAAATCAGTGTTTGTGCGTGTTTTCATACTTAGATTTTTTTTCTGAGATTTTTTTTTGGTTGACCAAAATTTGACTTTTCGTAATACAGTATATTTCTGAGTTTTGATTGATTTCATTCGAACTAACGATCATTTTAAGTTTCTTATTGAATATCTTATCAAATCAGAATGACTTCCAGAGAAGCTCTTGCCATCGGAACTGACACAAAACCACCAGTACTCTTCAAAGGAGAGTATGAGAAATGGAAAAATCAGTTCATAGATTTCATTGATAAACATGAATTAAGGGATCTTATTCGAATATCCCTAAGAGAAGGAAGTATGATAACTCCAAGGAGAGTTTTCACTGTTATAAAGAAGAATGGAGAAAGAGAAAAACAAGAACTTCCATTACCACTTGATATGTACTCATACGAGCAAAGAAAAAGACATCAAGCTGACTGTTTATCCAGATATTTTATATTGCAAGGAATTTCCTAGGAGATTTTAAAGGAGATTTCTATCAAGTTAGAATGCAAAAAGGCTATAGGAAAGCTGTTATGGGAACATATTGAGAAGGAAGAGACAACACATCTATGCTTAATGGGAAAGATGGTGGATGAAGCTGAAGATGAAGTTGAGTCAGATGAAGAAGAGAATGAAGAGGTATGTGACATGACTGAATCTGATTTTTTAAATCAAATAAATGTCATGATGATTAGACTTCAAAAGTTAGAGTCAAAGATTAAGCGTGAAAGAGGTATCAATAAAGACAAAAACCAATCAATACAGAAAGTTAGCGAGAATATTGCTGAGAATAAATTATTGATTGAGACTTTACGTAAAAATATTGATACCAACGCTAAATAAAAAACTCTCATTCTTAAAGAGTTAGCTGAAACAAATTCAAAATATAGACTGTGTGAGTTTGATTCAAAAGAGCTTACTAAAATGCATTTTTCGCTTTCAAAAGAAAATAGATCTTTACTTGAAAAAGTGAATACATTGGAAGGAAAATTATATACTCTGGGTCAAACTGAGCAAACCATTCATTTGAACAAACCTAAAGAGAATCCTGAGTGTTGGGGACTTGGTTACAATAACCCACACCACCTGAAAAAGGGTATATCTGAAGCGCCTGCTCTTTATGATTTTGGATTTATGAAACTGGCACCTTAATACCCTGAACTCAAAGTTTTCTGGACTAGTCTGTCTGAAGAAGATAAAGCCAAGAATATGCCAAAAGAAAGAACACAACTAAAGTTCAACTTCCGTTTCGTTATGAGAAGTTGAATAATAGTTATAGTTCTGATAAATCAAAATCTCTTTCAAATGACTATTTTGATAGTTATTCTGTAAAAGAAATTGAGGCTAAGCCCATCGAAGGTAAGCTTTACGTTCCTCCTCTCGTGTTGGAAAGTAAAATTTATGAACTCGAGAATACTCTCGCAGAAGAAAGGATTTTGATGGACTTAGAACAAACTATTTTTTCTACTGTGTTTAGATATTCTGATTTTTCTAAATCTTCCAAGGCTTTAAAATCTGATGATAGGTCTGATTTTCTTGACAATGAGCTTGATTTCTTAAACTCTGAAGGTGTTTTGGATGATAGTTTTGCTCAATTTGATTTTAATTCTAAACTTTCTGATCATTCATCTTTTGATGTTAATTCTTTTGGATTAGCAAGTGTGTACGTAAAAGGTGAAACATCAACGAAAGTTGATAAATCAGTTCCTGTGAAAAGGAAAGTTGCCAAAGGTAAGAAGAAGAAATCTGGGCATTCACAGAAATAGATCACCACTGGTAAATCAAAGAAGAAGCATCTGTTTGATTCTCACTGGTCTAACTCTGAAGTTTCAAATGTTTCATATCTGAGAAAGAAAATGTATGGAGTTAAGTCTGAATGGCAACCAAAGCAGAAGAAAAATGAGAATGTTACATCATTTTCTAGTGCTGGTTGTAATAAGAATACTCCTAGTAAAGATGATATAATTGTGGATGTTGCTATTTCTAAACCAAAACTTGTCGATTCTCGCAAGAAATATTCCATACAGCAATTATTCCAATTATCTCCATCTACTAGAAAGTTTTCAAATTATGGTAGAAATGATTATGCTTCTCGAAAATATTCTGATGTTTGGTTCGGCACATATCATGTTTACTCTTATCGTTCTAATTTTTCAAATAGGTTTCAAAAGAAAAGCGGACCCAAATTTAAATGGGTACCAAAATCATGTGCTAACACAGTTGGACCCAAGTACAAATGGGTACCAAAGAAAAGGGATGAATCTATGTTGCAGGCACCTACTGTCAAGGGGGAGTAAGAGAACAAAGGTTTCTAAGTAAATCAGCTTAGGACCCGTACTTCAACGAAGTTTGACTTCTAAACACAACAGTTTAGGACTCGTACTTCAATGATCAAAAGACCTTACTCCTGTGCTGATAAGAGATTGTACTCCAATACTCGAATGAGGAAATCAACCATCAAGGGGGAGTACATATTTTTCTGAAATTTTATGCATCCAACAATTATGATGATCAACATTTGAGGGGGAGTTAATGCTTATGTTTTACCCTGATAATTTTTCTGATGCATAATTTCAGGGGGAGTAAAGGTGATGACTTCTGATTATTTCAGATCTGAACTCGTACTATCATTGTTTTACTGCTTTATGTCATTTTTAATTTCTGTGAATAAAGTTGCTTTGACTATGACCTTAAGACTTTTGCAGTTTGAGAGATGCTTACAAGATCATATCTTTATGACTCTAAGCTTGACTTCATGAGATGTAAGATTGCACGCAAAAGGTATAATTCTTTATCTTCATCTCATATATGGTTGAAAGAAGGACAACTTTCAATCATAAGAAAACATTATTCTTAAATGGTCAAACTACTTCCCGATTCTCAAACAGATTTAATGAATTGGAAGTATGATTTTAAATGTTTTCAAGATCTATTTTGTGCTTCAATGCTTAACAAACCGTGTGTTTCTAAAGATATATACTTGTGTATTATCTTGTCTATATACTTTCAAGTATTCACGCACACCGGTTTATTTCTTTTGTTGATTAAGTTATCACCATGTCTCATATTGACCAATTTTTCGATTGTGATACACCCCACTTGTATTTCAATGAATTTTGAGCGTCATTTCATTTCAAAAAGTTCTTTCAAGAATGTCTGTATTTTGGTTCATATAGACAATATCCATTATTCTTGACCATAAGCTTTCAATGCTATATCATTTGATTCTGATCATTTTCATACAATGTCAGATTTTCAATCAAGTCCTTTGTCTTCATGTTCATTCTTTCAATTTACTTGTTTGAAAATACTTCAATGTTTCAAATGCTCAAATCTGCATGATTACTTTCTGAGCATACAAACATCTGACTTGTATTTGAGCTTTAACTGATAAAGTTAAATCCTTTTTGAACAACACATGCTTTCTAGGAAAATACGGGATCTTTGTGCTAAGACTTAATTGAAACTTCTATGGACTCACATTAACCAGTGTTTCCTACCCAAGAAGTTAATCCTTTAGTGATTGGGTGTGAGGAGTCGAAAAGAAATGAGTGTGGGTTGTGTGTTGAGGTAAAATGGAAAAGAGAGTTTGGTTAGATGTGAGCTTAATGATAAAAAGAAAGAGGGTGTGAGGTCAGAGTAAAAGAATATCAGACTCTTCACCAACTACTTTCTGAGCCGGGCAGCCACATTACTAATGCTTCACAATTCCTCGTGAACATTATTGAAATAGGCACCTAGCCCATGCCAACTCTTGACATTACCCCACCAGCCACTCATTTTTTTTCTTAACAAGAAAATGTTTCATTCTTCCAAGGGGATGAAGTACATTTACTATCTGATTTTCATTTGGAAAATCTGGATATTAAAAAGAAGGAAGTCTGCCCCACCTTCGCACTTCAATCATGCACATTGAGTCTGTGTTGAACTTACTGTTGTTTCAGTGGTTTACACATTTTGAGCCTTTATAAGCAATCTTTCGTGCTTAATTCTTTCTATCACTTGCACGAACACACAAGGAATTTGTTTTCTTGTCATAACGTTCATAGAAATTGCCTTTGTGGTGTTTCGATGATTGAATGGAAGCCTTGGGGGAGTGAACATCACAAAGCTCCTTTCCAATGTGTATTCGTTACACACAGTGATTTAGTGTTACTGACAGGCATATTAACTGTTTCATTTGTTGATTCAGGGGTTACATTCCTAATTTGTCTGGATTTGAAAAGATCTAGATGAATATATTGTTCGAATTGGCAGTGAATCAGTGGCTCATTATCAAAGATCAGAGGTCAAAAAGAATTTTTAATGATGCTCAATTCATCAAAAAGGGGGAGAGCTAATCAAGAAATAGGGGAGAACACAAGATTAAAGAAATGTCCAGGATTGAAGATTTCAGTTAGTTGTGAAAGAATGGAAATCTGAAAGAGCAAAAGATCAAAGAATGAAGATGTGTTGAATTGAGAGAAATTTTTCTTTGAAGATTTCTTTGAAGATACTCTACTAAAGCATTTTGAGCTGAAATTGGAGATAATTTCTTCCCATCATCTGAAAGAGAATTTTTCTACGTCTCTTGGGAAGATTACAAGATGTGTTAAAGAAAAGAGAGGGACTACATCTTCCTGAGCTTAAAGAGAGGATTAGATTGCTAAATCTTATTAGTAATGATCTTGATCCAAAGGGGGAGATTGTTAGATCACAGATTTATTGGATTCAAGATCATCAAGATTAAAGATGATAGATTCAAGAAGTCAAGGTTACAAAGTCAATTCTCAAATAATCTAGGTCCTTTGTAATAAATAGTTAAAAGTTATTTTCCTTGTATTTTGGGTATTTTAGTCTTTTTCCTAAAATAGTTATGAGGTAATATAGCTACTAGGGTTGTTGTAAGCAGAGTGTGTGCAAAAATAGATTATTCAGCCGCCAACTAGAGAGAGAGAGCTTAGAGAGAGAAATATCCTTCAAGAGAGAAAACCTTGTAATCCTTTCATTGAGAAATCTAAAACAGGTTTGATTAATCTCTTGTTGTGTGATTATATCTTTTATTGTGATAAAAAAACTTGATTTTTCAGGGACAATCAGAATTACCAAAAGATTTACCTTTGTGTGCACTGTTCTTTTTGGCATTTGATGTGGAAGCAGATGCTTTGTCTTTCTTCTTCTCATCGGAGGAACTTTTAACTCTCCAGACCATCTGTTCTTTCTTAGATTGCTTTCCAAGAGATTTTACATAGAAGCTCACTGGACCATCAACAGATTTATCATAAAATAGATTAGATGGTCGAATCTGATTTGATTTGAAAATATTCGGTTTGACACTTTTCTTTTTGAAAATATTTTCATGAATAGAACTTGAAGCTGTTTTGAAAGAACAAACTGATTTTGTTGAGTTATCAACAGGTGATTGATCAATCACATCAGCTGAAACTTTATTAGACAAATCAACGTTTGCAGCTTCCAAGTTCTTTATCTTTTCAAATAAAATGTTTCTTTCAGCAATGAGTGTATCAAACTTCTGTTTCAAATCAGATTTAGCCATCTGTTCTTTATGAATGTCTGAGGATAGAACAGTTAACTTGGATGTGAGCTTAGATGTTTCTGATTCAAAGATTTGACGCTCTTGCTCAAAATCTTTTTCTAAGTTCTTGTTTTGTTCAGAAATATCTTTGAAAATCCCAACATTTCTCTTCTCAACATTTTTCTTTTCAAGCTCAAAATACTTTTTCTTTTCTTGAAAACATTTCCTTTCTTTTTCAAGTAAGTCTTGTAATGCAGAGATCTGTTTGGGAAGTTCAACAGTTTTATCTTCAAGAACTTTTCTCTCTTTGGCAAAAGTGTCTCTTTCTGTAATTAAAATCTTTTCAAATTATGACACTTGCTTAGAGAGTTTAATACATCTAAGCTCAAGATCATTTTTCTATTGTAAAGTTTTCTTAGAAAGATCAGACAGGTGTTGAGTAGAAGATTTCTCTGAATCAGTTTTAAGTTTATCTGCTTGGAGACTTTTCTTCAGTTCAGCATTTTTGGCTTCCAAAACAGATATCTTTTCTTCAAAAGTCGTAAACTTTTGTTGAAGCTCAACTGATTTAGCTTGTTGTTCCAATGATCTTTGTTCAGTTGTCTTCAGTTGACTTTGAAGATTCACAATTTTTCTCTCTTTCAACTTGATTTCTTTTTCACAAGTTTGAATAGTATTCTCTTTTAAAGCAATCATTTTTTCTTTCTCTTTTATCTCTTTCTCTCTTGCTTTGATGATATTCTCTTTGATAGCAATATCTTTCTGTTTTTCATTAATCTCTTTCTCTCTTTCCTTGACGATACCTACAAAATCAGATTTAGCATTATTAGCACATTTTATACAATCAGGAGTTTTATTAGAATTTGACAAATTAGATTTAAACTCCTGAATTTGTTTAAGTAAAACTAAATTATGATTCTTTAGTTTGTCCCTTTCAGCTTCAATTGTCGGTATCTCAGGCATGTACATAATTGCACAGTCTCTCCCTGACAAAACTGTAGACATCTTGAATAGAATGATTAGTCTTGAATGAATGATCGTTCCCAAACAATTCAGAAAATTTGACTGAATGTCAAAATCAGATCACCACTTGAAAATAGTTCTCAGAAAAAATTACAAGTATAGAACTCGCAGACACTAGAACTCCCAGACACTAGAACTCGCAAAGTACTAAACTCGCAAGTAACTTTTCATAAGACTTCTCGCTAAATGCTTCGTGCGTGAACTAGGTACTCGCAGACTGCTACGTGCGTGAAATGACAAAATCACTAGTAACGTTATGTGCGAAGTTGCTTCTCGCAAAGTGCTTCGTGCGCGTATTACACTTAGAAAAATTTGATCAAGTGAACTTCTCGCAGATCCAAAACTCGCAGATGAATGCAAACTCGTAAGTCAGCACTTAGCGCGTTTCTCACTTAGAAAAATTTCGAGAATTCAAGAACTCGCACGGCTATAAAACTCACAGAAAGCAGAAACTCGCAAGTCACTATTCACTGAACTTCTCGCTAGAAGCTTTGTGCGCGAACGATGAACTCGCAGAATGCTTATGCGCGTTTTTGCCACTTCTCGTAAGAACTTTGTGCGCGAACCAACATCAAAATATCAAAGATCATTGTGCGTGTTCTTGATTAGCTTGCGCGTACTTCAGCGTTCGTGTTCTTCAGATGAATGTTGCGCGAAGTCTTAATCTAGCGCTTTCTTGACTCTGTGTTTCAAAAATCAATACAAAAACCTTAATACCTGAAATTAAAACATGAAATTTTATAGAGTTTGTCGATTTATCATTTGAAACACTTTTCTAGTACAATTAACAATCTAATAATAACAAAATCACACTGATTTGATTCAAAATCTAGAGTTCGATGAACTTTTTCAAGAAAACCAAAATTTCAAAAGTTGAAATCAATTTAGTGAATAACTTATGATCGAAATTAAACAAGAAACATTCCAACACATTAGTCGATCACAATAACATCAATTTCACTCACAAATAACAATTATCCAAAAGAAATTTGATTCAACAGTAAACACACAAACACGTTCTGCGTGTTCTTGATTTTCCAAGAAATCGATTCAATCTAATGATCCAATCTTTCTAAATATGATTTGGTTCAGCTCTGATACCAATTGAAAATGTAATTTTCCCAATTCAATCAAGCACTATCAATTCAAGATTTGACATTCAAGGTCTAGAGAGAGAGTAGAGAGAGAAAATCAGTCGTATGTATTGATATCTGACAATCACAATGCTTCACACCTACAAACTCTCACACAATTACAAGGTATCTATTCCTACAACGAAAACACTCAAATGCTTATACAACAAGTTGACATTACAAGACTTGACTATTTGACTTTACAACACTTTGACTTTTCCTATTAAATCTTGGATACAATTATACACTAACAGATATATCATGAAAAGCTTAGGTCAGTAAAACTTGGAATTTGTCTATACGAATCAAAATATAGACATTCTCGAACATTGAATATATTGAATATCAAGTGGGGTGTCTTACCATCGAAAGGAAATCAACGCTCAACAAACATTGAATATCAAGTGGGGTGTCTTACCATCGAAAATATGTTTCAATATGAGACATCGTAAGAACATTTCCAACAGAATAGTAAACTGGTGTGTGTGAATACTTGACAGTATATGGAAAAGATAAAACACAAGTATTTATCTTTGGAAACACACGGTTTGTTTATCTATTAAGCACATGTAAATGAAAACATTTAAAATCATACTTCTAAATTCATGAAATCGTTTTGAGAATAAGAAGTGGTTTGAACAATTAAAAACATGTTTTCATATCTGAAAGTTGTCCTTCTTTCAGACACGTATGAGATTAAGATTAGAATTAATCCTTATGTTCAGTCTTAAATCTCATTTAGTCAACTCTAAAGTCATAATGATATGATCTTGTAAGCTCCCCCTCAAATCTGCAACAGTCAAAAAGTCTGTCAAAGTACAAAGTTTTATTCACAAAATTTATTGAAAAATAAATGATATAAAGCAATAAAACATGTTAAAAACGAGTTCTAATCAGATCTAATCATAAGTCATCTTCCTAACTCCTTAACTCTCCCTGAAATTATGCATCATAAAATTTGTCAGTACAAAATATATGCAAATTATATTAACTCCCCCTCAAATGTAGATTATCTTATCTTCTCACTCTCCCCCTGAAATCATGAACAAACTAAGTGCAGATATCTTTCAAAATAAAGAATGAAGAAAAATAACCAAACTAAACTTTAATTGGTAACAACAGATTAAGTCTTGAGATTTAACATACCAAGCTTTGAAATGAGAAAATTAAATCTCTTTTCTTCAAGAGGCTTGGTAAATAAATCAGCAAGCTGATAATCTTTGTTTACAAAGTAAAGTTCGATTGTACCTTTTTCAACATTGTCTTTAATAAAGTGATATCTCACGTCTATGTGCTTGGTTTTGGTATGTTGAACAGGATTAGCAGATATAGCGATGGCACTCTTAGAATCATAGTAGATCGGGATCTTGTCATATTTGAAGCCATAATCTCAGAGTTGCGTTCTCATCCACAGCACTTGAGAACAGCAGGTAGCCGCAACTACGTACTCTGCCTCGGTTGTTGAAGTAGATACCCATAATTGTTTCTTTGAAACCCAACTCACGAGTTTATCGCCAAGAAATTGTATATGTCTCGACGTACTCTTCCTGTCAAGCATACAACCTGCATGATCTGCATCTGAATATGATATGAGCTCAAAACCTGTATCCTTAGGATACCACAGACCAAGATCGACAGTGCCCTTCAGATATCTAAAGATACGCTTTACTGCAGACAAATGGGATTCTTTAGGACTAGCTTGATATCTTGCACAAAGACATGTAGAGAACATTATATCTGGCCTACTAGATGTTAAGTACATTAAAGAACCAATCATACCTCGGTAGGTTCTAATATCGATAGCTTTTCCAGAAGGATCAGCGTCAATCTTAGTTCCAGGTGCCATCGGGGTTCCAATAGGAGTACAATTTTCCATTTTAAATTTTCTAAGAATATCGAAAATGTACTTTGATTGATTAATAAAGATCCCCATGGAAAATTGTTTGACTTGTAATCTGAGAAAAAAATTCATCTCTCCCATCATACTCATATGAAATCTTGACACCATAAGGTTAGAAAAATTCTTACAGTACTTTGGATTTGTTGAGCCAAATATGATGTCATCCGCATATATTTGAATTAAAATGATATCGACTTTTTCCTTTTTAATGAAAAGAGTAGTATCGATTTTACCTTTTGAGAAGCCCGACTTGACTAAAAATTTGGATAACACTTCATACCAGGCGTGAGGGGCTTGCTTCAAACCGTAAAAAGCTTTGTCCAGAATATATACATGATTTGGTTTCTCTGGATTGACAAAACCTTCAGGCTGTGAGACGTAGACTTTCTCCTTAAGAATGCCATTCAGAAAGGCAGTCTTCACGTCCATCCGATAGACAGTGAAGTTCTTGTGTGCGGTATATGCTAGAAACATGTAGATTGCTTCGATGCATGCAACTGGAGCATAAGTCTCATCATAATCTATTCCTTCCTCTTGCCTATATCCTTTAGCTACAAGTCTTGCTTTGTTTCTGATAACGATACCATCTTCGTCTTTTTTGTTCTTGAAAACCCATGTCGTGTCGATTATAGTCTTTCCTTCAGGTTTAGGCACTAGTCTCCAGACCTTAAGTGCTTCAAATTGATTCAGCTCTTCTTGCATTGTAGTTACCCAGTCTGAGTCAGCTAGAGCTTCAGATACTCAAGTTGGCTCTATCTTGCTCAGGAATGAATCATGCATGCACTTGTTTAATGTAGCAGACCTAGTTTGCACCAGTTTGGATGGATCTCCAATGATTTGGCTTATCGGGTGCTCTTTGGTCCACTTATGTTCATGAGGGAGTGGTTTAGATATAGATTGATCGTAATGCTCATCTAACAATCCACTTTCAGCTTCTTCATATTGTTCAGGATTAGATAGGAGTTCAGTTAACGTATTATGTGCAGAAGCTTCAGTTGGTTGAACATTGTCTGTTTGTTGATTATTCGTTACTGTGCATCCAACTGATTCAGCAACTTCTGGCTCGACAGTTTCATTTACAGCTTCAACTGAAGGAGTAGGTATTTGATTCGGAGTTTTTTGCTGAACTGGGGGAACAGATTCAGTTAACACATCTGAAGTGATTGGATGATGATCCCTTGAATCTTCAGGTCTGTCAATCACAACAGGTTTAGACAATTTAGACCCAAGAAACTCATCATAAAAGCATTCAAACAGTAAATCTAATTCTGATAAATGAGATGTAGAAGTTGACGCTTTATCAGAATTTAAAACATTAACCGCAGGTTCTGGACTGATTTGTCCATAAGCTAACACTTCAGTAATTATGGGTTCCGAACTGTGTTGTTCAGAAGCCAAATCTTCATCAAATGTCACTTTAACACACTCAACAACGAATTTCGACTTCTTTAGATATACTCTGTAGGTTGCAGTCGTTTGAGAATAACCGATAAAGATGCCTTCTTTAGCTTTTGGACTTAACTTGTTTAGATTCTCCTTGTCATTCAATACAAAGTACCTGCATCCAAAGATATGAAAGTGTTTGATGCTAGGTATTCTGTTATTTATTAAAGCATACGGTGTTATACCGAACTAGCGATGAATTATGGAAGGATTTTGCGTGTAGCAAGCAGTCGACACATCTTCAGCCCATAGAAATAGAGGTAGATCTGATTGACTTAGCATAGTTCGAGCGGCCTCGACTAGCATTCTGTTTCATCTTTCTACAACTCCATCTTGTTCAGGTGTTCTGGCAGTAGAAAACTGATGTGTTATCCCAACCGATTCGAGATAATCGTCAACAATTCTGTTCTTGAATTTTGTGCAATTGTCTGTTCGAAGAAGCTTGACTGTCTTCTGTAGATTCACTTGGGTAGTATTTAAGAATGTGATGATGACTTCGGGCGTCTCATCTTTTGATCTCAGAAATTTGACTCAAGTGTATCTCGAGTAATCGTCCACAATCACTAACAAGTATTTCTTGCCGTTTATGCTTTGAGTTTGCATCGGACCGCAGAGATCCAGATGCAGTAATTCCAGTGGATAACTTGTACTAGGATCAGGCTTCAGCTTATGAGCGGCTCTTTTCATCTTGCCCTTCTCACATGTTGCACAGAGATGTTCTTTGACATACTTAAGCTCTGGAAGTCCTTTAACCAAATTACCTGTGACCAGCTTGTTAAGGTAACAAAAATTCAGGTGAGATAGCCTTCTATGCCATAACCAACTTTGCTGCATAGAGGCTTTTGACAATAGACACACCTCATTGTCAGTCTTGACTTTTGACAAGTTGATCGTGTAGAGGTTTGACTTTCTCGTCCCGACCAAGAGTTCTTTACCGTCTTCAGTATGAACAGAACACCTTTTGGCCTTGAAATTTACCTCCAAGTCTTTGTCACAGAATTGTCCAATGTTGAATAGGTTATGTACTAGGCCTTCAACGTAGCTCACCTTCTTAATCGTTACGTTGTCTTGAATAACGTCACCATACCCCAGAATTGGTGAAAACTGGTCATTCCCGAAGCGCACATTCCCACAAAATTTCTCTGTATAATTAGACAATAAATCTTTCTTCCCGGTCATATGCTTGGAGAAACCAGTATCCAAGTACCACATATGACGGCTCTGCATAAGAGAAATCAGGGAACAATAACTTTAGGTACCCATTTATATTTGGGTCCTTTCAGATTAGCGCAAGATGTTGGCACCCATTTGAATTTGGGTCCTCTTTTATTTTGAAAATCATGAGAAACTTTAGAATGATAAACATGATAAGAACCAAACCAATCATCAGAATATTGACAAGAAACAAAATCATTCCATCTATATTTAGAGGACTTAGTAGTAGACCGAGATAATTGGAGTAATTGCTTTATTGAATATTTCTTGTAAGAAGTTACAAGTTTTTGTTTATCAGAAGCAATAATACCAACTACATCAGAAATACTATCAGTCGGTCTATTACAAACAATATCAGGACATGATTTTGCTTTCTCATCAACCTTCTGCTTTGGTCGCCATTCAGTTCGCTCTTCAGACCTTTTCTTTTGCAACTCTGAAACAAAAAATTTAGATGTGTTATGAAAATGAGATTTATGAATATGTCTTTTCTTATGCTTACCTGTGTTGGTCCGTTTCTGTGAGCACCTTTTCTTTTGCTTCTTATCTTTCGCATAATAATCGGTACTCACAGGAACTGATTCACCAATCTTAGTTGATGACTCACCTACTTCAAACACACTAAGTAGAGCTTCAGAATTAAAAATAAAAGCAGAATCATCTGAAAGTTTAGCATTAAAGTCAAACATACCAATACTTTCATCTACACAACCATCATCAGAATTTAGAAAATCATTTGCATACGCAAATAAGTCATCAATATCATCCTCAGAAGTTTGAGGTTCCTTGGAAGAATTTGAACACTCTTTAGATTCAAATTTAAGAACAGTGTTCTTCAATACAGTAGAAAACACAATTTGTTCAATGTCAACCAAAATTCTTTCATCAGATAAAGCATTTTCAAGATCAATAATTTTGCTTTCTAAAACAAGTGGATGAACATAAATTTTTTCTTTAATTGGTTTTGCTTCCAACTCTGTAGTAGAATAGCTGTTAAAATAATCATTTGAAAGAAACTTTGGTTGTTCAGAAATATAATTTTCATTCAGCTTTTGATAGCAGAATGGTAGTTGCATTTTCATTGTAATCTTTCTATTCTGATCTTCTTTGGCCTCTACTTCATCAGAAGATTTGGTAACAAACTTGGATTTCAAAAGAGGATGTTTGTTAGCCGCTTGCAGAAAATCAAAATTATACAAAGCTGGCTGTTTTCTGATAGCTTTCTTCAAATAGTGTGGGTTATCATCACCGAGATCCCACTTTTCTTTAACATCACTATCCTTATTTGGTGTGTTTAGAAAGATGGTTTGATCTGTTTGTCCTCTAGCATACAATTTAGCTTCCAAACCATTTACCTTTTTCTCCAAACTCTTATTTTCAATCTGCAATTTATGAACTTTCACAACAAATTCTTATTTCTCAATATCATACTTTGAAAGTTTAGAAACAACTCCAGAAATCTTATTTTTAAAACAATCTTTTTGTTGCTTAAAATCATTAGCAGATTTGTTCAAAGAGTCAATCAGGCTTTTGTTCCCAACAAGTTCCTTGTTGAGATCAAAAATAGTTTGACGCTATTTTGCAACCCTGCTTTTCTCCTTTTTCAATTTGGATTGAAGGTCTTGAATCTCGATCATCATGGCTTCCATTTTGTTTATAAAATCAGATTCAAAAAGATTTAGTACCTCATCAGATGTCTCTTCGTCCGACTCATCAAACTTCACCTCTTTCCCCATCAAACACATGTGTGTTGTCTCTTCTTTTTCTTCTTCATCAGAGTGGTCTAACCAAAACTCGTCTTCTGCCATTAAAACCTTACCCGCTTCTTTCTGTTTAGCCAAAAGCATCTTGTGCTTGTAGTAGTCAGAGTTTCTCATAGTAGGCTACCGACAGTCCTTGGCGAAATGACCCACTTTACCGCAATTGTAGCACTTTATCAGCTCATCAGTCTTTTTCTCACCGCCATAATCATTAGCAAACCTTTTCTTCCCCTCAGGCTTTCTATCTACAAACTTCTTTTCCTCATATCTTCTTCCTTCCACTCTTTCTCTATGTTCATGATTCTTAGACCCTGATGAATATCTTTGACTATTTGATCCCGGCTACTTGAAGAATTTCTTTTGAAAGGCTCGGGTCAAAAGTAGCATCACTTGTTTCAGGTTCTCTCCATCATCACTGTCAGAATCAGAATTAGTAGAATCGTCAGAACTCGGAATATCCACTTTCTATTTCTTCTTCTTTTCCTTCTTCTCTTTCTCTTTTTGAGAAGCAACTAAAGCAATAGGATCAACTATTTTCTCAACCTTCTTCTTCTCTCCTCTTTTCTCTTCCACTTCTTCCTCGTTCTGTCTCAATGTTTCATACACTTCATGCAGAGGGATATCACTGAGATCTTTCATTTGCTTCATCCTTCTTGTATGCTTTTTCCATTCAGGTTGAAGGATGTTGAGGAATTTAACGTTGTTCTTTATTTGCTTCTTCTTTACTTTGTTCTTTGCTAGCTCATTAAGCAATAGAACAAATCTCTCATAGGTTTCCTCAAGGCTCTCATTCTCCTTTGCCTTGAACTCCTCATAATTGTTGATACAATTGGCAACCTTCATCTGGTTTTCGACCTTTGATCCCATCATCATCTTCTTTGCAGTTTCTTTGTAGCTGTCGATTTTGATGTAGATCTCATTATGTATGCTCTGCAAAAGTAGATATCTTGCTTGCTTGTCAGCTTTGTATCTATTCTTCTACTCTTCAGTATACTGGGAAAGATCTTTTGGAACTGTCTTTGTCTTTTGTGCTCTGTCCACATTCCCATCTTCACTGTCAGAGGATTCATCATCAGGTATTTCCATGGTAAGAGGTACCATTGGACCTTCCATGATGTACATCAGAATATTTCCCCGTTGGCATGTTTGTCAATAAAATCGAGGAACCGGTCTTTCCATTGTTCGTATTCTCCCTTGAAGAGAACTGGTGGTTTAACGTATGTACTAATTGCAAGAGCATCTTTGGAAGTCATCTTGATCGTTACACTGTAAACTGATCTTCAGAAATTCAGAAACAGAAAGATCCTACAAAAGTCAAACTTGGTCAAAATACCAAAAACTTAGAAAAATTCTAAGTATAGAACGCGCACAACACTATATATAGACTTCGCGCAAAAACAGTAACTTGCGCGTTTGTACTTCGCGCAGACAAAAGCATACGAGACTGAACTTCACATAAACAAGGACGTGACAGTTTTTGGTTCGCGTACACTAAAGTTTGCGTGTTCTTGTCACTTCGCACACACACACTTCGTGCAAGTTCTTGAGGTTGCGCGTTCGAGACTAAATTTTTTTTTGAAATTCCACTTCACGCTAAATGCAAACTCGCAAACTAATTACTTCACGCAGATCAACTTTGTGCACGATACACTTCTCACAGATCAAAGTTCTCACACAACAATGAAGATGAACAGTAACAACTCGCACACTGAGATGTGCGAGTTTTGTCTTCTCGCACAACAATACTTGCGAGTTCTTCACTTCAAGAGTGTTTTAGGCCTGTGCGAGTTCTTCAATCTTATGTGTGTTCTTCATTAGCGCGTTCTTGAGATCTAGCGAGTTCTTGACTTGTCGAATAAAACTCAATCTTTCACACTGAATTTGATTCAATACTCCACCAAATGATCTGAAACTCTGCAAAATCACTTCTAATACACCTTTCGAACAAATTATTAGCAAGAAATTTCAATCCATTACAACAACATTACAGAATTGATGTGGAACAGTGCGATGTCAGTCTTCGAACTAAAAATAAAAACAAATTCAAAATTCACAACTAAATGATGTGAATTAGACACTACAACCCAAATTAAAATTGTTCTAGATGAAGAAACGAGTCTAGAAATACAAAATTCAGATCACAAACAGCACTGAATCTCAAAATCAAAAATGAACAGGACGATTTGCGAGTTCTTCAAAATGTCGACCAAATTCTCGAATTCAATCCATATTTCTGAATTTCGATATGCTCTGATACCAATTATTATTCCCAGAAACAATGTAATCAAGATGACACAATCAATTCACTCAATTTAACAGTTTTATTTCAACTCTTAATTTCGATCACAGAGTACAATATGAACTTTCTCTCTCTAAACATATGCGCACAATACTCTCTTTGAACTACTCGCTCACCACAAGCCATATCCTTATTTATACACGGGACAAAAACACTCACACTACTAAACACTCATACAACTATACTTTGACTTTTTGTTACAATTGACTTTGACTTTCTGCTTGAGAGTTGACTTGAGTTTTGACTTGGCTTGACTTTCAGTCTTTAGTCTTTATGATCTTGTATCCAATATATTTTATGCTCTAACATTCTCCCCCTTTGGATCAAGATCATCTTCAAAAACATTTTTGCAATACAATCTCCCTCTTGATTGATCTTTAGCAGCTTTATCTTCACTTTGTAGATTTCTTTTAGCAAAAATCATTTTCAGAAAGATAAACATTGAAGCACAATCTCTTTTAAAAACAATCTCCCTTTTTTTCTCAGATAATAATTGACTTCAAAAACTTTTGTAATCTCCCCAAAATCTGTAAGAACATTCATCAAGAATAGTATAGCAATCTCCCCTAGGTTGTGAAAACCTCTTTCAGGCATCGGAAAAAAATTATCTTCATATTTAGCTCTCTTTTAGTCATCAAATCAATCTTCAAAAAAAATTTCAGTAAAATCTGTTCGCATTCTGAAATCTTTGAATTTGTTCTTTCAAACTTGCACACTCTTCAGCAATACTTGCAAACTTTGACCAACATTCTCAACAACCTTTCTTTAACAACTTTCTTTCACAACCATTTCTTGATCACTTCTCCTTTAAACTCCAACATTTCTATATCATTTCTCACATTTCTTGATCATCTCCCCCTTTTTGATGATTGTAGCATAGAAATCATCAAAACTTTCACAATAAATTAAGAAAATTAAGAAAACGGGTAAAATGACCATAATATCCCTCGTTTTAATTGGATTTAATGGAAAAAGTTAACGAACATTAGTGGGAGGGACCAAAACCAAAGTGAAATTACAAACATGAGGGACCAAATTTGAGTTTCGATAGTTTAGGGACGATATCTGTTGAAAATGATAAACGTTAGGGACCAAAAGTGAACTTTACTCCTTTTAGATATTTTGGATAATAGAATTTTATCCATGTTTTCAGTATTTGAATATTAATCTTTATTTGTGTTTTGAGTGAGTATTGGGTTTCAAAATCATATTTGAATAAATGTTTTGTATTGGTGTTTTTCATCACGAAAATGGTCGGTTTTGAAAAAGATGTTGCTTTCATATTTTATACATATCACTTTCGAAATCGTGATTTAAAATAGCATTCTTATAGTTTACTATTTCATATAAATGATGTAAATTCTTGAACTCACTAGGCGCTAAGTCTAACATCTTATTTGTTGGCATGTGCATCAGGTCCGTGTTGGGGAATGGTACTAGGGACACCGTGAAGAGTTGAGTATTAGTTAGATGCACGAGAAGAATGTAATGATTGGGTGATGTCTTCCGCACCTTGGAGATAACGATTGTTATTGGTTTTTAGTAACACTCGACCTTAACTTAGACTTTATGTAAGGTTTGGTTTACCATTTGTGGATGTTAAAATTTATTTTCACTATTTAAGATTATCAAGTGTCAATTTATAGAAAGGGATATATCTTTTATTTGATGTATTATTGAAAATTGTAAATTAGTCGCTATATCCAAATTCGACGGTGTTACAATCTGTGACAAAACTCGAAGGTTTGGGGTGTGATGTGATGAGGTTTGGGATATTGTTGATGGGCTGAACCCATTCTAGTGGTGGGGGTGAGGTTGAGGGACCAAATCACAGTGGTGGGAGGGGGTGGTGCCGGACGTTTAGGAGAGACAGGTGTGCAGTGAATCGTCCCTGTGAATCGGAGACCATCATCCCTGTTAATCGTATGTATAAAATCGTCCTCATGAATCCGTGATAATCGTCCCTAAGTTTTTGGTCAGAGATATCGTGCATGGGTGTGTTTCTGTGATTTGTTTCCAACAGGGACGATAGTTATGGGGAAAACAGGAAAATGGGAAAAACAAAAAACTTGAACTCTTTTTTTAACCTCCAATTTTATCTTCTTGATCTGGTTGGTTCTTCATTATCGATCGAGTTTCAACTAAGCTACAAGATGGGGGTATATTTTCACTAGGTCTGGGTTGTCACCGATGAACAGTAACATGAAAGAGAGGGTGGTGTTGGTCGTGAAAGGAAACCGGAATGGGAACGTCCTTGTGTCTCTGTGTATACACAACATACACACACACACACACACACACACACACATATATATATATATATATATATATATATATATATATATATTCTAGTTAATTACAAGTTGGTCCATGTGATTTGATGCTTTTTACAAAAAAAACAAGAGAAACAAAAAATGTGCAAAAAGAAGACAAAAACATGGTTGGACGAATTTACCCCTGGCTCTAACAGAGCTTTTTAATAGAGTTAGTGGTCAGGTCCTACTTTTAGAGCAAAACTGAAACCTTGAGGGTGAAAACTTGACGTATGAAAGTATAGGTCCCACTTTCAGAGAAATTCAGAAGGGTCAGGGATCAAAATTGGAATTTACTCTAAAGTTTATTTTCATTTGTTATAAGACTAAAAATATATTAAATATATAGTATTAAATAAGCATTTTTCTATAATACATTATTAATTGTTTAATATAATTGAGGTATCAAATAAAAAAAGTAAGCGAAATAACAAAGAAATATTAATAAAGTATAAGGGTTAAAGTCAAAATTATGAAAAGAGTCAAAAGTGAATGTTTTTAAGATAATTAATGTTAGAGTAAACTACACTTTTGGTCCTTGTTATTTCCTGAAAGTAACATCTTTCGTCCCTGTAGTTTTGAAATTACAGTTTGGCCATCGTGGTTTGCAAAAACGACTGGATATGGTCCCTACCACTAACGGGCGTTAAATGAATCCATTAAGTCACGGGTATTTTAGTCTTTTTCACTTTTATCTCAATTTTTCTTTAAAATATAAAAAAAAAATTAATTAATATGTATACATATTTCCAGTCATCTTCTCTGGCGAAACCATGGGCCACCTTCTCCGGCCAAAATTAAACCATACGGCCAAATCCAAACACCAACATTAAAACAAAACCCAAATCCAAATGTAAATCCAAACATCCATGACAAACTTCTAATCCTAACTCAATTGATGAACTCAACTTTAAACCAAAATCAAATCAAAATAAACTTCTCTGATGAACATGATTGTTAACCATCATTGCTAAGAACAACCAAGGATATCAAGAAAATTAACTACAAATATTTGCTAATTAATCCAAAAAAACTTTAATACAAAACTATCAAAATACTAAATCAAAAATCCAGATCAAACCCTAAAAAACCTAAATCAATTTAAACAAACAAAACCCAAAACCCTAAATTGATTGGTGATGCATTTGTCCACACAATGACACTAAAGCTTGTTGATCCAAACTCTCTCAATGATTTGATAAAGACCCTTTTTTGTACTTAGTGAAAACTACGTTTAATATGTATTAGTGTTTCACCATCAGCGATCAGACTGAGTCTGTTCAGTTATCGCTGATAGTCTTTCTTATAAGCATTTAATATGTATTAGTGTTTCACTATCAGTGATCAAACTGAGTCTGTTCAGTTATCGCTGATAGTTCTGATGTAAACAGTAACGTAATCCCTGAAGACAAGTCTCGCATCAACAGATGTTCATAGCTGAATCGAAGACGAAGCTGCTGAACAAAGAGAAGTCTACTAGTGACCTGATGCGGATATCAGTGAAGCAAAGACAACTATACTTATACGCGAAGGAACATGAGGAAAGCTTCAGCGATCGCTGAACTCTTGATGTCTCTGAAGAAAGAGATATTCAGCGATCAAATGATCACAAAGCTTATACCTCAAGTTTCCTTTTGTCTTACCTTGCACAACTCAGTACGATGTGTCAGAACAGACATATCTCTGCCACAATTCGTACAACAACTCTGTCTTCTACACCGTTCATGATCTGGCCGAAATCATGTCTCCCAAAGTCAAACTTCCAAAGCCAATCAGTGAACGCCACGTGTAAAGTACCCTGCCATGCATTTAAGGCATAGGGTATAAATAGGAAGATCACCCCTCCATCTGAGGGTGTGCTCAATCCTTGAACCCAAATAGAAACCTTTGTTTTCTATATTCCTTAAATCCCCTATTCTCTGAAATTCTTGTGCAATCATCTTAGTGTTTCTTAAGTTTGTTTAGATTGAGTCTGTCTTAATCTTATTCCGCAACAAACTTGTAAATTGTGTTTGATTTATCAATAAACAATTTATTAAACTTTAATTTCTGTGTTTGTATTCAACCCCCCCTTCTACAAACTTGTTAAAGCACCTCCGGGACCAACAAAGCTTCTGACCACACATCGTAACCCTATAAAAAGAATAAATAGAAGAAGATGAGGGGGTTCACGATGTTGCAGGGATGGAGAAAGATCCGTCGGTACTCCTGTAGAGGAGGGAAAATCGGGGTAGGGGTGGGGTAGGATTTTTGACGGTGGAGTTTTCCACTTGGGTTCACAGGAGTTTTTTGTCAGTGTCAGCGAGGGAAGAGTGGACATCGATGGTCGTAGAAGAGTGGACATCTTCACCGGAGTTTTGCAGATCGAATAGAGATAGAGTGGGACTGGGACTGATGCTCTGGTGGACAGAGAATTAAGCAAGGTCGTGAGAAGGGGGTGGGGTCTGGGTCATGGTGGATAGAGGAGGAGCAGTTTGTTCCTGGTGATGTTAGTCACCGACGAAGATGTTGGTCCACCAACGAAGAAGAGGAGATGGGTGAGTTATGTGTTGAGCGACTGATCTTGAAATGTATGTGTGTGTCTATATATATATATATATATATATATATATATATAGGTTTAGGTTCATTTGAGAAATGCAAAAAATATGATAAATAAAGAAATAATCCTAGATTTTTAACTGGTCAACATTTGCGGCTTTGACCGTGAAGCACCGGATAATTTCTTATGTGGTCTGTAGAAGATAGAGGGGTAGTTTCGTAAAATACGTTGGACGATTTCATATATGAGCCTGTATGATTCACATATGAATTATATGTTCATATATGAACCAGTGTAATTCACATATGAACTCTTTTTAACTAAATCATATATGAACCTTTGTGATTCATATATGAACTATACGTTCATATATGAATCAGTTAATTAGTTCATATGTGAATCACAAAGGTTCATATATGAATCTGTTAATTAGTTCAACCGATTCACATATGAACTTACAGTTAAGTAGTTCATATGTGAATCAGTTAATTGGTTTATATATGAATCAGTTAAAAGAGTTCATATGTGAATTACACTGGTTCACATACGAACATGTAGTTCATATGTGAATCATACATGTTCATATATGAACTCGTCCCATGTATTTGTAAAAATTACCAAACTGTCCTATTTTTGGAATAGCCGCAACTTTTGACCAGTCAAAGCCGTAATTGTTGACCAGTCAAAGACGTAATATTTGACCTGTCAAAGTCGATATTGACTGAATGAAAGGCTAGGATTACTTCTTTATTTCTCATATATTTAGCATTTCTCAAATGAACATCTCCCTATGTATATGTATATGTATATATATCATGTGTGTATATATTAGAGTAAGTTACATTTTTTGCCCCTGTAATTTATATATTTATTTATTATTACAGAAAAATGAGATAAAAGTGAAAAAGACTAAAATGCCCCTGGCTTAACTGATTCTTTTAACGCCCGTTAGTGACAGGGACCATATCCGGTCGTTTTTGCAAACAACTATAGCCAAACTGTAATTTCGAAACTACAAGGACGAAAGGGGTTACGTTCGGGAAACCACAAGGACCAAAAGTATAGTTTACTCATAATGTTATTAATTAATGAGATAATTAAAGAGTTATTAAAAAGATAATTATCATTGTTTATTTAATAAAGAGTGAATTACATAAATGGTCCCTCGTGAATGCCTGGATTTTACTTTTCGTCCCTCCAGTTCTGAAAGTACATTGGTTGTCCCTAAAAGCGAGTTTTGGAGCCCAAATTCATCCCTGGCGCTAACGCCGTCCACTGAGCTGCCGTTAGAGGTCACATGTGCCCCTCACGTGAGGGGCATTTTGGTCTTTTCATGCTATTTTAATCATTTTTAGAAAAAAAATATTTATATTAATATTCAATCATAAAAATAAATTAATAAACAAATGGATGCCTTCTTCCCCAAACCCCTTAACCCATCAACCATCTAATTTCCATAAAACCCTTCACCATGGATGCCTTCTTCCCCAATATCATCTTCAAAACCCATCCTACATCAAATCGCACCTTCAATCATTCACCACCATCGACCTCATCTCCATCCTTCATGCTGACGACCACCTTTACAACTACCATCGGGAACCACCTTCACACCAACAACTTGCTCTTCTTCTCCCCCCCACTCTCTTCTTTAAAAGCAACTATCCATTTTCGAGACCCTAAACCGACGCTACCATGGAGACCCCAAATGCCAACCACCACTCCACCGACGCTGTTATCCACCATCCATAGAAGACGAAATCCAAATCTGTTCAAATCGAGATAGGCTAAATCGAGTAGACCAAATCTTGTGCCTTCAAAATCGAGGACCAAATCCAGATCTGTGAACACCCACGAGACGAAGACCAAATCCAAATTAGGTGTTTGAATTTGTGGGTTGTTTTCTTGCTCAATTGGGAGTTCGAATTTGTGGGGGGTTTTTTCTGGATTCGATTTGAAGATGGGTAGAGGAATGTATGAATTTCCGTTTTTTATCTGGATTTGTTGGTTTTTTCTTGGATTTTCGTTGAATTTTCTGGATTTGTGGGTTCTTTTCCCTTGATTTCAATTTGAAGTTGGTGTTAAGTCAAAATATTGTATCCAAGATTTAATTAGAATGTCAAAGTTGTAAAGTCAACAATGTCAAAGTCAAAATTGTCAAAGTTGTTTAGTTTACTTAGAAATTAAGTCTTGTAATAGACTTGTGGTATAAATTAGTTTAAGTTTCTTATGCTTTGTAAGAATGTAGAAAAGCACGTTATTGTAATAATTCAGAGACATATGGTTTCAAGATCTACTTTCTTTCTCTACTCTCTCTCTCTCTCTCTCTCTCTCTCTCTCTAGTTCTTGATTGCTAAATGATTTTTTTTTAGATCATGCTTGATAATTAGGGATTTGTCATTCACAATTGGTATCAGAGCTATACCAAACAATTTCAGAAAGGATTTCACAACAAAATATAGATTGATTTTTTGGAAATTCTCAAGAACTCGTTTTTTGAAAAATCTACTGTTCATCCGATTTTTTTATTGAAAAATCGCTTTTGATGCAAGAAATTGGACTTATTGTATTCGATTTGTGTTTTGGATTGTTTCTTGTATTGATTACATCTCGAAATTCGAACTAAATCAATGTCAATTTTTGAATTTTGGAATTTTCTTGAAATATGAGTTCGAACACTTGTTGAATCGAATTTTTATGGTTTGTTGTTTTTAATCTGAAATTGATATTAGATATATGTTTAGATTTGCTTTTTGATTGTGTTAACATGATTTCAAGAATCAATTTGCAGAATATTTGGTATTCTGAATTGAATCCATGATAATGAAAGATTTGCGCGAGATTCATAAAAACTTTGCGCCAGTTCATCATTGACTTGCGCCAACTTCATCAGTTATCATCACCGTATGTGGATTGAAAAATCAAATTCGATTGGAGGATATCAGTGAGTGGGGCGGTGATTGGAATCAATCAATTTGCATCATTCAAGTTTGAAATAAATGTGAATTGGATTTCCACTTTTGTTGAATCGATTGTAGGTTTACCAATTGGATGAAATTGATAAAAATTGTGATTGGCTGATTTATGATAGTGGGGCGGTGGATTGGTGGTACTTTTGCGCCATTTTTGATTCACGCAAAATCCTCCATAATTCAAACTTTGCGCCATTCAAGAAAGTAGGACGGTGGTCTATCAAAAACTTTGCGCCATCCTTTTCAAAAACTTTGCGCCAAAATCATTTGTGATTTGCGTCACTCATGTGAAATTTTGCGCCAATTACTTCTTGCGCAAATTTAATCATTTGCGTCTCACTTGTTTAGTTTTGTGCCTCTCAATCAGTTTGATTTGCACCAAGTTTTAATCGGTGGTCATGTGAATTTGTGCACGTTGTTTGAGAGTTTGCAGGTTTGCGCCACCAACTGTTAGCGCAAAATTCTTTCTTGCGTCACCAACAGTTCGCGTAAAACTGTTTCTTGTGTCACCAAATGTTCGCGCAAAAGCTTACTTTGTGCCAACTTTATTAATTTTGCGCCAGATTTCATTTTAATTGGACTCTACTTTTACGCATTTCTTAATTCAATTGCTTTGCACCTTTCAAATAAATTGATTTGCGTTTTTAAATTTCAGGTGTTCTGCGAGTTCAAATTCAAGAAATTTGAGAGAAATTCCAGTGCTTTGAGAATTTCAGAGATTGAATTTTTCTGAGACTATTTTTTTGTGCTGATCTAAGTTTGACTTTCAGTCAAATTTTTCTGAATTGTTTGGGAACGATCATTCTTATCAAGCTGATTTCTCATTCAATATTTTCTGAGAGAGGAAATATTGTACTTTCATTTCAACTAACGATCATTTTGTTAAATTCTTCTTGAAACAGGATGAGTTCACCAATATTACTCAGAGGAAGATACGAGCATTGGAAAGTTGATTTTTTCAATTTTGTAGATAAACATGAGTTGAGTTGCTATATCAGATTATCATTGACTGAAGGAGAGATGAAACCTCAAACTCCAACAGAATATTGTACTGAGGAACAGGAGAAAAGAAAGAGTGCTGATAGTTTAGCTCGAAGTTTTTTGTTGAAAAGTATTTTTCATGATATTTCTGGTCACACAAATATCTACAATTCAACAGGAAAAGATTTATTCAAGTCGACAGGAAAAGGAGTTATGGGACTATCTTTAATGGACGATGTTAGGGCCAAAGGTTGTGTCTGAGCTAAAAGGAAAGATTTCTGAGTTGGAAGATAAAATTCAGCAAGCCGTATCTGTTGAGAGTTATGAAGAGAAGATTAGAAGTTTGGAAGATTCAAATGTTGAGCTTCTAAAGATAATATCTGATTTCGAACAAAAGATGGTCAAAGAAAGATCTGATTTTGAGAGTAAAAAGAAAGAGTTTGCTAAAAAAATTTCAGAGTTTTCCAAGAAGAGTTTAGAAGAAAAGAAAGCAGTTGAGCTTAAGTGTATAAAACATTCTCAACAAGTTTCTGATTTTCAGAAAGTACTATTTCTAGAAAGGGAAAAGTTTGTCAAAGAGAAGAAGGTCATTGAACAAAAGAATGTGGGATTCTGGAAAGAAATATCCGGCCAAAGAAAGGATGCTGAGAAGGGATTTGAAGAAGAACGAAATATGTTTGAGGCTGAGATCAAAAAGCTTACTGAGAAGCTATCTGAACTATCTGAGAATGCTCTGAAAGAGCAGAAAATGAAGTATGAATTCAAGGAAAAGATTGACTTACTTGTCAAAGAAAGAGACAGCTTTGCTTCAAAGATTAAAAAGCTTGAAAAGACAGCTTCAAGTTCAAAACAGAAAACTGTTTCTTCCAAGAGGTCAGTTAAATCTTCTGATCAGATTCGTAGTACTAACCTTTTCTATGATAGAAATATAGATGGTTCAGATACACATCAAAGAAGAAGGAGATATGAAGAAGAGAAACTGGTCTGGAAGAAGAAACCAGTTGAAGATGAGAAGAAAAATGAGCTGAAACGAAAGAAATCATGTGTCCATTCATACAAAGCCAAGAAGAACAATGCGCATAAAGGTAAACCTGATCATATCTACTCAAGAGATAAATTAATCAGGTTGTCAGGTAAGAAATACTATTGTTCTTATTGTTGTACACATGATCAAGTTCACAAAACAAGTGATTTTTTCTGGTATGTTCATATTCAATTACCCCCACAAGAACTGCAACTAACATTCATGGACCCAAATACCAGTGGGTACCAAAGCCGAAAACTGATTCTGGGTTGCAGGCACCTCAAGTCAAGGGGGAGTAAGAGAACCAAGGCTTCTAAGCACATCAGCTTAGAACCCGTACTTCAACGAAGTTTGACTTCTAAACACAACAGTTTAGGACTCGTACTTCAGTAATCAAAAGACCTTACTCCGGTAATACTTTGCATATGCTAAGATATGATGGTCTACAATTCACAAGGGAGTTGTATTGATCTCTATCCTGTGCTTTTTCATTGATAATTTAATTACGATATGACGGTCTACAATTCAAAAGGGAGTTGTATTGATCTCTATCTTGTGTTTTAACTGACATATTTCAGATGCATAATTTAAGGGGGAGTAAAGGTGATGGCTTCTGATTACAACAGATCAGAACCCGTTCTTCAATGTTCAAACATGGATATTTTGCAAATATCCAGGGGGAGCTTAAAAGACTTAAATCATTTTATCATAATTTGAGGGGGAGCTTAAAGGTAAATATCTTCTGATCTAGATCTCTGATTGTTTGAAAGAAGAACAACTTTCAAGCATGAAAAACAGTTTCTTAAATGTTCAAACCACTTCTTATTCTCAAAAGATTTTATGAATTTAGAAGTGTGATTTTAAATGTTTTTCAATTTTGAGCTTTAATGTTTAACTGACCGTGTGTTTCTAAAGATCAATACTTGCGTATTATCTTGTCCATATACTGTAAAGTATTCATACACACCGGTTTAGTACTTCATTTGAATTTGTTATTACCATGTCTCTAAACGAACAAATTTTTCGATGGTAATACTCTCGTTTGCTTTCAAATGTTGTTGAGCATCAATCATTATTTCTAATCATTATTGTTGGGAACTGAAGAAAAGCTTAAGTATGGTTAATGCTGCTAGTTCAGAATTACTACTGCTAGAGGACTTCAAAAGTTAATACTGCTAGGTATTACTACTTCTTGTAAAATTAATACTGCTAGTCAAAGTTAGTGTTGCTTGATCAAAGTTAATACTGCTAGTCAAAGTTAGTGCTGCTTGATCAAAGTTAGTACTGCTTAGCTAGTTAGTACTGCTAGAGGTTAGTGCTGCTTAGTGGTTAATGCTGCCAAGACTGAGTTAATACTTCCAAGATGATTAATGCTGCTTATGAGATGGAGATCAGAATTACAAGAGTGACAGCTGGATATACTGAAGATATTCATGGAAGATATTCTGAAGATATTTTATTAATTGTAATTATCTGTTATCTTTAGTATATGTATAGAATTGATAGAATAGTTTAAAAAAAGATATTAATTTTTCTAAGTTTTGTTCTAGAGAGAGAATCAACCTCAAGGCATAGTTCCTAATTCTAGAGAAGTAGAATTCGTCTTGAAAGAGTCTGTTCTTCAAGATTGAGGTTAAGTGTGTAATCTTGTGATATTAATCATTCAATACAAGTTTACAAGTTGGTAATCATATACACTGTTTGTTTACTGTTACATTGAATATCAAAGTGTTATTCCGCAAACTTCTTTGATATTGTTTCTGAGTATTCATAATTCTTGTTGAGAATTCGATCCTGACAAGTGGTATCAGAGCCAGTTCTCTCAGAAACATCTATTCATTCATCATGGAAAACTTTGCAGAATCAAACAGTACTCTGGTCTCAAAGGTTCCAATGCTCAGACCCAATGAATTCGATATGTGGAAGATCAGAATCAAGCAGTACATACTCCTCACTGACTATTCTATGTGGGACATCATTGAGAATGGCCCTTCTGAAGCAGGAAAGATTGGTGCAGATGGAAAGAGAACTCCACCAAAAACTGATGCTGAAAGAAAGACTAGACAGACAGAGATGAAAGCCTTGAGCACTTTGCTCTTGGCTATTCCCAATGAATATCAACATCAGTTCTGCAACTGCACTGATGCAGAGATGCTCTGGAATGCTCTAGAGAATAGATTCTCAGGTACCAAAAGTACCAAGAGAAATCAGAAAGCCATTCTGAAGCAACAATATGAGAACTTTATGTCAACCAAGAATGAGTCCATGACTCAAACTTTTGACAGGTTCAACAAGCTTATTGGTGAACTAGCTACAGTGGGAGTACAAATTGATCAAGATGATCTAAACAGGAAGTTCCTAAGGTCCCTGAGTGATGAATGGACCATGTATACTGTGTCTTTCAGACAGAATGATCAACTGGAAGAAGAGGAACTTGATGATCTATATAATGATCTAAGAGTTTTTGAATCTGAGGTAGAGGCTAAGAAGAAGCCTTCTGGATATGTTCACAATGCTGCACTCCTTTCAGCATCAATTGATTCTACTTCCAATCCTGAATCAGTTAGTGCTGCCAATGGAGCAAATCAAGAAAAAGGCACTGAAACTGTATTTGAAGCCTTTCTGTCCAATCATGGAAACTCTTCTCTTATTAATGATGACTTAGAATAACTCCATCCAGATGATCTTGAAGAGATGGACATTAAATGGCAGATGGCCATGCTCTCTATGAGAGTTAAGAAGTTCATCAAAAGAACTGGGAGGAACAACTTCTCCCAAAGAACAGAAGATGGAGCAGGATTTGACAAGTCAAAGGTGGAATGCTATAAATGCCATCAGAAGGGACACTTTGCTAGAGAATTCAGAAGTGGAATGTCTCAAAATAATAACCACCAACAAGCTCAATCTGGAAGCTTCAATAATAACAGAAACTCTGCACAAGCCCTTGTCTCTCAACAAGGTATGGGGTTTGACTGGAGTGATCAAGCTGAAGAGGCCATTCAAAACCAAGCTCTAATGGCAGAGGTGTCTGATCTCCCAACAGAGGTAACCTCCAATCTTTGTTCTCCAAATTGCATTAACACTGTTAAAAGGTATAGGGATCACAACAAGAACATGAGTGATGACCTTAAGAGATTGGAAAAGGACATAAAAGATTATGTGAGGATTGTTGAGAGATTTCAAGAGCAAATTAAGGGTTTTCAAGCCAATGAGCTTCAACACTCTTATGACACAAACTACTGGAAGTGGGAGAAGAATGACTTAGAAATTCAACTGACCAGATCCAAAGAGGAGAGTGAAAAGTTAAGAGGAGAACTAGCTAAAGTCAAGCTAGATGTAGAAAAGTTTTCCAATGCCTCTAAAGCAATGGATTCTTTACTACAATCTCAGATTCATGATAACCTGAGAAGAGGAATAGGGTACAATACCACACCACCACCCTATAACAACAACTACATTCCTCCTAGTTCAGATTTGTTAGAAACAAAGGATAGGAAGGACCTACCTGAGGGAGCCACTGAGATTGATCCCTTAGATGAAGTAGTTGTTAAAGATAAATCTGAGAAAGAAGTTGTCAAGAATAAGAACAACACTGTGAGTGGTGAGATTCCTATAGAAAACCACATAATCACCAATGAGGGATGTGGAAAGAATTGGGTCAAGTCCAATGAGATAGAGAAGACTGAGGGAAAGAACAAGAAGGTTTACTATAAGCAGACCACTGTTGTGAACCCTATTTCTTGCAAGCAGTGTGCATGCAATAAATCTGAGCCCCAAAAACATGATAAACCAAGGGGAAATCAGAGAAACTGGAACAATCAATGGGCACAAAAACAAGGGATTGATCTGAGTAAAATCAATAGACCAAAACCCTGTTTTATTTGTGGAAAGCTTAATCACATTGCCAAATATTGCTATTTCAATCCTATGAACCAAAGGTCTAACCTTCAAAGACTTAATCAAAAACCCTTTGGTTATAGAAAGAAAGAAAAGAACCATGTGGCTAAGAAGGGTGTTAAATCTAAAAGCCACATGAAGAAACAGAATGTGGAAGACAGTGTCAAAATGTGGATTCCAAAAAGTACTAAAACTGTTAGTGTTGCTAATACAAATAGTGCTGCTGACAGTAATAGTACTGCTAGAAGCAATACTGCTGCTAGCAATGTTAGTGCTGCTGACATTGTTAATACTGTTAGTACCTCTTCAAAGATTAATACTGCTAACACAGTTACTGCTGCTAACACAGTTACTACTTCTAACAAGGTTAATACTGCTAAGCATGCAAATGCTGCTAATGCAGTTAATACTTCTAAAACCAGTACTGCTTCTAGCAAACGTGTTGTCAAATCTATCATTGTTACAAAGTACTCCAGAAATGATGAGTCAAAGTTTAAAAATCTTGTCAAGAAAGAATGCAAGTATTTTGATGAGAAAGGGGTACCCCAGACCACTTTGGCTTGGGTTCCTAATTCATACTAACTGATTTATCTTATGTGCAGGGCAACCAACAGCTCAAGGGAAAGAGCATATGGCATGTTGATAGTGGTTGCTCTAGGCACATGACAGGCAACATGTCATGCCTTCAGGATTTCAAGCATATCAATGGAGGACATGTTGCTTTTGGAGATAATCTTACTGGTGGTAAAATAAGTGGAAAAGGTAATGTTACAAAAGGTAAGATGACATTTGAGGATGTCTACTATGTTGATCAGTTGAAGTACAACCTGTTAAGTGTATCACAGGTTTGTGACAAACAACATAGCATATTATTTACTAATACAGAGTGTATGATCCTTGCTCCAGGGTTCAAAGTAGTTGATGAAAGCATGATACTACTTAGAACTCCAAGAAAGGACAATGTTTATTGTCTAGATATGGACAATGTTTCTAGTGATTCATCCCTGAACTGTCTTGTTTCTAAAGCTTCTGTGGATGAATCCTCTCTTTGGCACAGAAGGATGTGTCACATGAACTTCAAGACAATGAACAAACTTGTTAAAAACAACCTTGTAAGAGGTTTACCATCAAAAGTCTTTTCATGTGATGATCATTGTGTTGCTTGTCTTAAAGGCAAACAGCACAAAACTTCTCATAAGACCAAAGAGTTAAATACTATTTCTTCTTGTCTCCAGTTATTACATATGGATCTGTTTGGTCCTACAAATGTTATGAGTATAGGCAAGAAATCTTACTGCTTAGTTATTGTTGATGATTACTCTAGATTTACCTGGGTATATTTTATAAGGTCTAAGGATGAGACAAGTGGACTGATCAAATCCTTTATCCTAAGAATTGAAAACCAAACTAATCAAAAAGTAAAAGTCATTAGATCAGACAATGGGACTGAATTTAAAAATCTTGATCTAAACACCTTTTGTGAAGAGAAAGGCATTGAGAGACAATATAGTGCCCCTAGGACTCCTCAACAGAATGGAGTTGTTGAGAGGAGAAATAGGACACTAATAGAGGCTGCTAGATCTCTGTTGGCTGATTCAAAACTGCCAATTACCTTCTGGACTGAAGCAGTTAATACTGCCTGTTATGTCCAAAACAGAGTTCTAGTGGTCAAGCCAAAGAACAAGACCCCATATGAGCTTTTAAATAAAAGAAAACCCTTTATTGGATTTTTCAAACCTTTTGGGTGTCCTTGTACTATTCTCAATACCAAATCTCACTTAGGCAAGTTTGATAGCAAAGCAGATGATGGATTTCTTGTTGGTTACTCATCCCAGAGTAAGGCTTACAGAGTTTTTAACTCTTCTTCTAGAATAATTGAAGAAAGTGACAATGTCAAATGCAATGAGAACACACCAAATCCTATTGGGTCTGGTCCTCAGTGGCTGTTTGACATTGATTCACTAACTAACTCTTTTGGTTTCAGTAGTAATGACTATGCAGGTTCAGGGTGTGAAGGATCAGGAACTACACAAGTTCAAGACAGTTTATCTCAATCTGTGATCTTTCCCATACCTACAGTGGATTCTATTGAAGACTGTGAAAAGGAACCATCTACTGGACCAAATCAGAGTGAAGAAGAAAGTAGAGATGAGGAGAGTCAAGAAGATAAAGACCCAGAAGTAGCTGCTGAAAACACCTCAGTGGAGTTGAATGAATCTAATCTAGAGGTGGGACTTAATGAAGAACCTAGTCATCACACCAGAACTCAAAAGAATCATCCTCCACAGCTGGTAATAGGAGATCTATCTTCTCCTATGATGACTAGAAAATCAAAGCAGGCTGCAAGAAATGCAAGACCAACAGCATACAGTGCTCTCTTGTTTTTTATCCCAGCTTGAGCCTAAGAAGGCACATGATGCTATGAAAGAGTCCAGTTGGATAGAAGCCATGCAAGAAGAGCTACTGCAATTCAAGCTGCAAGATGTTTGGGATCTGGGAGACCTCCCTAAAAGCCAAAGAGCAATAGGAACAAAATGGGTCTTCAGGAATAAGAGAGATGAAAGAGGCATAGTAATAAGGAATAAAGCAAGGTTGGTGGCTCAAGGGTATACACAAGAAGAGGGAATAGATTATGAAGAAGTATTTGCTCCTGTAGCCAGAATAGAAGCAATTAGATTATTCCTGGCTTATGCTTCTTATATGAAATTCAAAGTCTATCAAATGGATGTCAAAAGTGCATTTCTATATGGATCAATTGAAGAAGAAGTATATGTCTGTCAACCACCAGGGTTTGAGAACCCAAGCTATCCAGACAAAGTATACAAACTAAAGAAAGCACTTTATGGACTGCATCAAGCACCAAGAGCATGGTATGACACTCTGTCATCCTATCTCTTGGAAAATGGCTTTGAAAGAGGAGTCATTGATAAGACTCTATTCATCAAGAGAAAGAAGAAGGATATCTTGCTGGTCCAAATATATGTTGATGATATTATCTTTGGATCCACAAAAGACAATATGTGCAAGGAGTTTGAGGAACTAATGCATCAAAGATTCAAAATGAGTTCCATGGGGGAACTTACTTTCTTCCTTGGACTCCAAGTTCAACAGAAGTCAGATGGTATTTTTATCAGTTAGTCCAAGTATGTGCAGGATATTCTAACCAAGTTTGGTTTCTCAGATTCAAAACCTGCCAGCACACCTATGGAGACACACAAGCAGATAACAGCAGATCTTGAGGGGAGGATATGGATGTTCATCATTATAGATCCATGATTGGCTCTCTCATGTACCTTACAGCCTCTAGGCCAGATATAATGTTTCCAGTCTGTGTATGTGCAAGATTCCAAGTTAGTCCAAAGCAATCTCACTATCAAGCTGTTAAGAGGATATTCAGATATCTCAAAGGGTAACCCAGATTGGGACTTTGGTATCCTCATGACTCATCATTTGACCTACTTGCATACTCAGACAGTGATCTAGGTGGAGCAAACTTGGACAGAAAATCTACTTCTGGAGGATGCCAGTTTTTGGGTGCAAGACTAGTGTCATGGCAGTGCAAGAAACAAACCACAGTGTCCACATCTACAACAGAGGCAGAGTACATAGCAGCTGCAAGTTGTTGTTCTCAAGTCTTATGGATTCAGAATCAAATGTTGGACTATGGGGTAACCTTTCTACACACTCCAATTTTTATTGATAATAGCAGTGCTATTAGCATTGTTAATAATCCTGTCAAGCACTCAAAGACAAAGAACATTGAAATCAGGTACCACTTTATAAGAGACTGCAATGAAAAGAAACTTATTCAAGTTGTAAAAGTTCATACTTCTAACCAGTTTGCTGATCTATTCACCAAAGCATTTGATGTGGGTAGATTCACTTTCTTGGTAACAAGTGTGGGAATGATCAACTCTGAATAAGCTCCTACTTAAAAAGTGGTTCAATACCTGTATATTGTTTATTCTTGGTGGTCCTAATCTTCTTTTTCAGGAAAAGTATAGCAGTACTCAGTCCTTCACAAAGCTTAAAAGTGTAAGTATGATTAATACTGCCAGTACAGTTTTAGTACTGCCAGTACAATTTTACTACTGCCAGTGTTCAGTTAATATTGCTAGTTAGTTAATACTGCTAGTGGTTAATACTGCTCTCCGTTAATACTGCTAGTTAGTTAATACTGCTAGTGGTTAATACTGCTCTCAGTTAATACTGCTAGTTAGTTAATACTGCTAATGGTTAATACTGCTCTCAGTTAATACTGCTTGTTAGTTAATACTGCTAGTGGTTAATACTGCTAGTTAGTTAATACTGCTAGTGGTTAATACTGCTCTCAGTTAATACTGCTAGTTAGTTAATACTGCTAGTGGTTAATACTGCTCTCAGTTAATACTGCTTGTTAGTTAATACTGCTAGTGGTTAATACTGCTTGTTAGTTAATACTGCTAGTGGTTAATACTGCTCTCAGTTAATACTGCTAGTTAGTTAATACTGCTAGTGGTTAATAATGCTGTTAGTTACTACTGCTCTAGGTTAATACTGCTTATGTCCCGAATACTATAAATACCCTTTGCCCGCCTAAAAAGTTCATAATGACTCTTTGCATACTGTTCACTTGCGCTCTAAACCCTTTCTCTCTCAAGTTCCAAGTTTTCAGGCAAGACCTTCAAGATCAATGGCATCAATGGCATTCATAGACGAGCACAATGAAATCGCGATGTTAAAGAAGCCCAAACAGGCCGCTGGTTTCCACCAGATTGTGGATTTCCTCAAGACAAGCCATATTGCCCATGCTCTCACTGTCTCGCCATCAATCTACATCGAGCATCAAAGGCAATTCTGGGCAAATGCCACCATTGTTGCTGAGAATGGTGTGCAAATGATCAAGACAAGGGTCTGTGAAAAACCGTTGACAGTTACTGAAGAGGTAATCCGCATCAGTCTACGTCTAGATGATGCCACTGGTATCTCATCTATCTCTAATGATGAACTGTTTTCTACTCTTACAAGAATGGGGTATGGAGGCCCATTGGGTGTGTTCAAGTTCTCCAAAGCTAAATTTTCACCCCAATGGCGTTTCTTTGTCCATACTCTTCTGCATTGTATCTCCAAAAAGACTACTGGCTGGAGTGAGTTCAGTAGCACCATTGCTTATGCTTTGGTGTGCTTGGTCACTGCCAGAAAGTACAATTTTTCTAAAATGATTTTCAATGATCTTGTCTCAAACTTGGGAAGCAAAAAGAGCTTTTATATGTACCCCAGGTTTGTCCAAGAAGTTATCACCCACGAATTGACGGATATGCCTCATTTTGATGGGGTATATGTACCAAAAATCCCCAAAGGTAAGGTCTTTTCAAACATGAAAAGATCTCCATTGGACTCGGAAGGAGTTGACACCCCATTGTTCTCTACAATGATGGTGGTGTCCCACACTGATGAAGGTATGGCAGCAGGGTCAAGGCCCCCATTAGACCATCCCACTGCTAGCCAATCCCAACCTTCCCACTCTAAATCAATTCCTCAGTCTCTTCTTGACAAACCAACTTCTCCAATTACCCAAACTTACAAAAGGAAACAGGTAAAGAAGGCTCCTTCCCTTCTTGTACCATCACCCATTGAGCCTTTAAGCCCTCTAATGGAGAATTCTCCATTAGAGAATATCCACAGGGAAACCACAGGGGTGTCTCCCAACCCCAAGGAGGTGCTCACTGAGGAGAGGGTTGAGTATATGGGTACTGAGGCTGCCACTACTTCTGCTAGCACAGAAAAGGACAGTGGTAACATAAATAAGACCTCCCCCATGGCAACTTTGAATGAGCAATCATTCAAAGGTCCCAGGTGCCAAGAAACCACGGGGGTGGAAAGTGCTTCTGCTAGGCAGAAGGCTTCCACTACTAAAAGATCCCATGATCCTTCAAAAGGGGGTAACACTCCTGGAGAAGGTGAGGACAGATATGACTATCTTGAATTGATGGACACAATGGCCAACATCAACAGGGATGTGATCAACCAAGGAAAAGACATCGAAGAGCTGAAACTAATAGTCCTGTCTCAACAAGCTCAGATTTCCAAACTACAGAATATGGTAAAGAGATTGCTCCAGAAAAAGAAGAGGAGGCAATTTGTGCTTAAAAGGAGGGAACCAGTGACTGATGCTCCCAAAAAGGGGGAGTCAGAAGCTGATGTCAACAGGGAAGATGCTCCAGAAAAGGGAGAGAAACTTGATGTTGAGGGGGATAAAGCAGCAGTAACAGAGCAAGCAACAGAAACCATTAATGCTGCTAGTTCAAGTAAAGCAGCAGAAATGGTTAGTACTGCTGAAATAAGCAAAGCAGCAGTAACAGAGCAAGCAACAGAAACCATTAATGCTGCTAGTTCAAGTAAAGCAGCAGAAATGGTTAGTACTGCTGAAATAAGCAAAGCAGCAGAAACAGTGAAAGAAGTTCTAACAGAGCTGGAGATTGCAGAAACCTTGCTTAAAGCCAAGCATGATACTCCCAAGGTCACCTCAAAGACCAAAGAAGTAGTCATCAAAGAACAAGGGGAATTGATCAAGAAAACAAATGTAGAAGAGAAGGTGATAAGCAAAGAAAAGGGTAAGGAAAAGATAGTTGAATCTGATCAACCAAAGAAAAAGCAGAAGTTGATTGAAGCAGATGAAGCTCTGGCTAGGAAAATACAAGCTGAACTTGAAGAAGCAGAAATTGTGCAAGTGGCAAAGGATAGAGAAATAGCTAAAGCAATGGTTGCAGAGTTAAACAAAGTCTATCAACAGAGCTTAGCAACTGAGCAAGCCAAGCAGAAAGCCACATTTGTTAAGAAGCCTACCAAGATCAAAATGGCTGCAAGGAAAAGACAACCATCAAAGACATACCTGGGTGCTCAAGAGAGAAAGAAAATGATTACTTTCCTCAAAGGTGCAGTAGGTGTCAAGGTAGAGATGTTTTCAAAAATGTCTTTTGATAAACTCAAGAAGATGTATGATGCTGAGATGACAAAGCTTCAAGGGGATGATATTGCAAGGGTTGAAATGGAGAAAAGAATGAAAGAGAGCAATGATTTCTTACAAAAACCATTCCCTGATGAGCAAGAAACTCCAGAAAAGGAAGCAACAATTGGTGAAAGTCTAAGGACTTTGAAAATAACTAAGATGATTGCCAGGAGAAAGCCTACAAAGAAGCCTAGATTAATGGAAGAAGAGGCTGAAAAGCTTGTTGAAGAAGAATAGGCACCTGAGTCATCTACAATACAAGAACCTGCAAGTACTGAGGATGTTAAAATGTACATCGTAGTGATGGACAAAGTGCCTGAACCAATTTCAGCAGAACCTGTAGGGGTTAAACCTCCTGAAGTCATTCACTGGGATGTATTGGAAGTGGATGGAAAGGAATATATCAGATTAAAGAGAAAGGATGAGAAGTATGAAGTGTACAGCACTTGGAACAAGATTGTCAGAACCTGCTCAAGATTTGATATTGAAGAAATGTTTGAGATAGGGATGAAGTTATATGCAGATGAACTGAAAGCTCCAGTGATTTCAATTACAAAGCTGATAATGGAGTATCTGTATATGATGTTCAAGCCTGATGAAGTGGAGGAGATCATAAGGAATGTGTTCAAATCAGTCAACAATTGGACTCTATATGAAACTAGTGGAGTATATGCAGTGACTTTGGATTTGAATCACACTGAATACTTTCTAGTGGATAGAGTGTATAACCATAGCAGATTAAAGCTTCATGCCATGCTGAAGAAGAAGCTAGGATGTATTCCAGATTCAGAAATGGCTAAATATTTGATCCAAAGAACAATAAATCAGAGTTTGGGGTTGGATGCAAATACTGGAATTTAGGCCATGATGGAGTTTTGGGAGCATCTTGAAGAAGATCTGAAGAACTTGACTTCTCTTCCTAAAAGTCAAGTTAGGGGGAGATTATTGGGAACTGAAGAAAAGCTTAAGTATGGTTAATGCTGCTAGTTCAGAATTACTACTGCTAGAGGACTTCAGAAGTTAATACTGCTAGGTATTACTACTTCTAGTAGAATTAATACTGCTAGTCAAAGTTAGTGCTGCTTGATCAAAGTTAATACTGCTAGTCAAAGTTAGTGCTGCTTGATCAAAGTTAGTACTGCTTAGCTAGTTAGTACTGCTAGAGGTTAGTGCTGCTTAGTGGTTAATGTTGCCAAGACTGAGTTAATACTTCCAAGATGATTAATGCTGCTTATGAGATGGAGATCATAATTACAAGAGTGACAGCTGGATATACTGAAGATATTCATGGAAGATATTCTGAAGATATTTTATTAATTGTAATTATCTGTTATCTTTAGTATATGTATAGAATTGATAGAATAGTTTAGAAAAAGATATTAATTTTTCTAAGTTTTGTTCTAGAGAGAGAATCAACCTCAAGGCATAGTTCCTAATTCTAGAGAAGTAGAATTCGTCTTGAAAGTGTCTGTTCTTCAAGATTGAGGTTGAGTGTGTAATCTTGTGATATTAATCATTCAATACAAGTTTACAAGTTGGTAATCATATACACTGTTTGTTTACTGTTACATTGAATATCAAAGTGTTATTCCGCAAACTTCTTTGATATTGTTTCTGGGTATTCATAATTCTTGTTGAGAATTCGATCCTGACACTTTCATTGCTAAATTGTTTATATTTGTTCATATAAACAAAATATCCAGTTCTTTGATACCCTATCCATTTTATTTGATCTGATTGATACATTGTCAGATTCTCAAAACAATTCTCTTGATTTCATTTCATTCATTCAATATCTTTGTTTTGAGAAGTCTTCAAAGTTCAAATGCTCAAATTTCATTCATATTTTTAAATGAGCATACATTTTGACAGTGTTATCATACACTTTGAGCTTAAATGTTCAAGTTAAACTGTTGAGCTACTATTCTTTATAGGACTTTCATGGGATTCGTGTGTGAGCTTAAACAGAACTTCCATGGATTCACGTAAACCTGTGTTTCCTACCCAGGACGTAATCCTAGAGTGATTGAGGGGTGAGGGGTCAAAATGAAAGAGTGGAGGAGATAACTCATCCGGTTGAGTTTTTCTCAGTGTGTGGAGCAGTAAAATGGAAATGGGAGTTTGGTTAGAAGTGAGCTTAAATGATAAAAAGAAAGAGGGTATGAGAACAGAGTTAAAAGAATATTAGAACTCTGCACCAACTACTTTCTGAGTCGGGCAGCCACATCTACTGATTGGTTCACATTCTTTGGTGATCATCATTAAAAAAGGCAGTGAGCCCATGCCAACTCTTGCATTAACCCCACCAACCACTCGTTTCTTTCTTAACAAAGAAATGTTTCATTTTCTTTGAAGATGCAGCATATCTGCTATCTAGTCTTCACTCTGAAGATTTAGATATTGAAAAAGAAGGAAAGTTGTCCCACCTTCACACCTCTTTCATGCACATTGAGTCCGTGTAATATCTGTTGCTGTCCCAACAGTTTACACAATTTGAGCCTGATCAAGCTAAGTAGCTTCAATCATTCTACACTTTCACGTACACACAAGGAATAAGTTTTCTTGTCATAACATTCATAGAAAATTCCTTTATGGTTTTTCGATGATTGAATGGAAGCCCTGAGGGAGTGATCATCACAAAAACTCCTTTCCAATGTACATCCGTTGTACAAAGTGGCTCCGTGCTACTTACAGGCATGCTAACTGTATCATTTGTTGATTCAGGGTTACCACGTTCATTATATCTGAATTTGAAAAGATTCGGATATATACATTTCATGAATTGATGGTTATTCAGATCAAAGGGCGGAGATTGTCAAATCATTATGAAGGGGAGATTGTTAGACATTACAAAGGGGGAAATCAAAGAAAGTGTTGAAATTGAATAAGTTTTGATGATCATGATGCTCACAATCATCAAAAGGGGGAGAATTTTACAAAGTTCAATTTCAAAGCCGAAGCCGAGATTAATTTCAAAGCAGGGATGTCAGATTTATGGAGAAATTTCAGAAAGTTCAAGTTTTTCAAGGTTGGTGAAAAGAAATCATTCCATGATGATTCAATTTCCGAATGAAGATGATTTGAGAAAAGTTTTGAAGATTATTCAAAGTTATATCAAGATTTGTGAAAGTTTGTTTTTCTGAAGACAGTCCAGAGATCACAAGAGATGAAGATACAAATTTTCAAAGATTCTCAATGTTTCAAAGATTTCAAAGAATTTCAAAAGTTTCAAGATTTCAGATTCGTGTTCATGACATGTTGACTTTCAAAGCTTCAAAGTGCAAAAGACTTTTCAAGATTCTTCAAAGGCTGAAAGACTGAAGACTGTTAAAGCTTCAAAGTTCAAAGTGTCAGAGACAAAAGTTGAAGAATCAAGTGCTGAAGACTAGTGTCAATTTTTTATTAAATCTTGAATACAAAGGGGGAGATTGTTAAGTCAAAATATTGTATCCAAGATTTAATTAGAATGTCAAAGTTGTAAAGTCAACAATGTCAAAGTCAAAATTGTCAAAGTTGTTTAGTTTACATAGTGATTAAGTCTTGTAATAGACTTGTGGTATAAATTGGTTTAAGTTTCTTATGCTTTGTAAGAATGTAGAAAAGCACGTTATTGTAATAATTCAGAGACATATGGTTTCAAGATCTACTTTCTCTCTCTACTCTCTCTCTCTCTAGTTCTTGATTGCTAAATCATTGTTTGTTTGAGATTATGCTTGATAATTAGGGATTTGTCATTCACAGTTGGAATCATTGTTTTCTCCAACAGTGGTCGTATTTACGATTTCTCAAGTTGTAGGTATTATACATTATAAATGAATCTGATTTTTTATGATATTTTTTATTAATTTTTTGCTTGAATCTGATATGTTTTGGGGTTTGAATCTGATATATATGGAGTTTGGATCTGATAAGTTTTGGGTTTTGAATCTGATATATATGGAGTTTGAATAAAAGAAAGAACATGATGATTTTTAACTAATTGTTGTTTATCTTTTATTTATTTTTTGTAATAAATGTTTGAACTTTCTGGGTTTAGTATTCAATCAAATAATTTAGGGTTCTTGATTTGTGGAGAAAATAGTTGGGGAAGAATATGATAGGTGAAATGACGAAAATACCCCTCACATGAGGGGCATGTGATGAGGTTAACGGAGCATGCCTTAACGGCGTTAGCTCCAGGGACGAATTTGGGCTCCAAAACTCGCTTTTAGGGACCACCAATGTACTTTCAGAATTAGAGGGACGAAAAGTAAAATCCAGACATTCACGAGGGACCATTTATGTAATTCACTCTTTAATCTATATCTATATTAAAGGAGAAACCACACCTCCTTACGTAGCCTCTCCTTAAACCAGAAATATGTTATTTCTTTTTTCTCCTTTTTTCTACTTTTCCTCTATTTCTTTCTCCTTTTTGTCTTCTCGACTTCCAAGTACCTGATTATTGTTTCATTTCCCCCTCTCTCTTGACTTCAATGTATATATTTGAAGCGATTCAAGGTGTTGATATCATCGATAAGCAAATGCAACGTTAGGGTTTAAGGTATATGAGATGATATTATCATTGATTGCCTTTTCTATGATGGCTTCTGCCTTCTGACATAATGATTCGTTATCTACTCCTTCTGGACTTGGGTTTCTTTTTCATTTTCCAAATCTATCAACCGGAAGGTCTTCATCTCTAATAGGTAGGCGGTGTTGTTGTGGGCACCGGATCATAGAATTTTATTGCCTCGATCATGGTACAGGTTTGTATCTCTCTCTATCCCCCAAATCTTCAAGCATTATATCTAACCATCTCTATCCCTCAGTTGTTCTTAGTTCATAATAAGAGACTTTGCCATTTAGGGGTTTAGTCATAAGAGGAAAACAACGGCTTGAAGATTGATACCATGTATAATATCTAAATGAATTTTATGTGTATATAATACATATGTTGAGTTTCTTCAAACCTTGCTCATATTGGTAACT
The DNA here is from genome assembly GCA_954870635.1 of Arctium minus. Lineage (NCBI taxonomy): Eukaryota > Viridiplantae > Streptophyta > Magnoliopsida > Asterales > Asteraceae > Arctium > Arctium minus. Next base: position 74,753,457 of record OX941080.1, on the reverse strand, counting down.
TTCATGAAGAGTTGCATTTGTAAACCATGAAAATTATCTCAATGAAGATTCTTACTGTACATTTCTTAATGCATTTATGTAGGTTTACTTTTATCTACATATGGAAAACAGATTGGAAGTAGTTAGACCATAAACTATGAAGCTAAAGAAATCTAATTTGGAGTAGATGCTCGAGCTTTAATGCTTAGAGGTGTTGAAGAGTTTGTGATGTTGTTAGAGTAATCTTTTGTCACCATGGGGTGCAAAGGTACTTTCCTATTAATCATGAATACACCTTTTGGCATGCACAATTGGGTATGATTTTAGTTTTGATTGCAATGTCCTGTGACGAAAAGAATGGGATTATAATTACGGTCTATTAGGGGTGATGAATAAAACGTTTAAAAGCTAATACTTGATTAATTTATTTTTGAAAATTAGAAATCAAAGTGTATCGACATTCGACATAAGGTTCACCAAATTGACCCAACATTTTATCTACATCCTTAATGTTATTCAACCCTAAAGCATCTATGACAACATAGAGTTTTTCATGATATTCATATGCATCATAACAATTGAACCTGAGAGGAGATTTCCATGCCTCTGGTGTGCGACAACCCAAACAGTTAAATGATGTGACAACCCAAATAGTTAAATGATGCCTGCAATAGAAGTTGATCATATGTAAGAACTTAAAACAGTATTTATTGATTTCAACTACCGAGAATAATTACTTCAATTTCACATAGAAGAAATTGAATCAAGAAATCTTGAAAATCAATAAGTGAGATTAGAAAAACCCATAGTTTGTTGTCACGTTGGTTCATCAAATTCATTTTTGAAGATATTTAGTTTTAGAGGTTCATCAAATTGACCCAACAATTATTCTCCCTCCTTGACGTTATTCAACCCCAATGCCTTATGAAAATTGAACCAACACTAACATAGGAAGTCATGTTAATTGTCTTAGAAAACATCCATAACTCTAAGGGGTTGTTTACCCAAACACTTATCCGGTAAGCTAAATTCAACACTATTACTTACCTTAACGGGTAAGATTTTAGTCCATTAAAATGGCATCGTATGCAAAATTTTACTTGTTAAGCTTTAACCGGGTAAAAGCATCGCCTCACTTATCGGGTAAGACTCTCGATCATTGCTTTACTCTTACCGGGTAAGATTATTGGTCATTGTCATATTCATCGGTTAAGATAATATAACTTGGTAAGTAGTTAGTCGGGTAAGCGTTTGGTAAATGGCCCCTAAGTAAAATGTGTGTCGGAGCATCTGCTAAGCTCATGCAAAATCTGACTTTTCAATGGTAAAACAAATATATGTATAATCTTACATTTTGGTGTTTTGTGTTATCCGTTTGATTAGATTTATTGTTTGCGCGAAACCTTACATCAATTTTAAGTTTTTTTTTTAGATTTGGTGTTATCGTTGGAGATGCCGTAAAGACATAAGAAAGTCTAAATCAAATTTATGTAGTTTTTGATATGGAAAATATAAAATTGGCAGGGATTCAAGAAAACAAGTTCAAAAAGATGGGAATTTATATATGAAAAGTTTCAAAAGGGAAGCAGACATTTGTTAATGGAAATCATGTGATAAAATGTGAAGTTAGTGGATTTCCAGCATGCTTAAGACCTGAAACACCATCATCATCCATATCAGCCTCCATTGAAGATCAAGAAAACATGGTTTTTACTCATGGAAGAAAACAAGAATTTGAAAAGAGAAAAATTGGAACTGGAAATGCAGATACAACATATGAAATCATTGGAAACCAAGCTCTTGGATTGTGTTTCTCAGTATATGGATACTACAAATTATCAATATCCACACCATGTTAGATCATAATATAACCCACATTGGTGATGTTTTGAAGATTCACCATGGTGATGATTTTAAAAATTTTTAGCTTCGATATGATTTTATATATAAATACTGATTAGGTGTATAATGAAATGTAATAACGGTCTTCCATAATATATATATCCAGGGCCAGCGGCATTGCTTGCCAATGCAATTTGAGATGCCTGGAGCTTTTTTTATGGAGGATAAAGAATTTTTCCGATCGTCTAAACCCACGTGGTATTCAGTTGGTGAAGGTATGTCTTAACCTCTTATCTCATATGATGAAGTTGTTTTCCAATCACTTAATTAGTTTACTTAATTATTGTGCATAAACACTATATTACCTTTTGAAACTTAGTGGTTATGATATATTAGCTTTAACTGTTTATCATATGGTGTGGTGATAGGTGATGACAACTTTTTTAATCAAATTGCAAGAACACTTTATCATATATATACCAAATTGCTTTCACTCTTATGGACTGGTTAGGAATTACCTTTGAAAACCAAACTTGAACCTAAGGTGTATCGGTCCTATACTTCTAGCAATGGTACTATGGCGTAAACATGATATTTTGAATCTTTTGATCAGTCTTCTATCAATGATAAATGATGTTTTAAGTATCAAGGGTCATCCGCCTATTATGGATAATAAACAAATAACGTAACAACCTTAACAACCATTTATGAATTTGTTTATTTTTTAGGTTTCTGTCACTCAGGTATCTCATAAAACTAACTCTTTGTTTTTTTACGGTATTCGTCTTCATTCATTGTTATGTATTTCTTTATTCCTCAGTTGTAGATTTGTTCTATAAGTTCAATTTATTTGCTTTAATTGTTGCAGAAAACAAAAAGATTTGGTTGATGAATTGATTGGGTCAAACCATGGTGACCTTGCATCAGCTACTCTCACCAGGTAATACACCTTTTGTTTTACATTTGCTTTGTTAGACCTAAGTTATTAAATGGTTTTTACGTGCAACAGTTAGAAACGTACTAAAGTATGATTTACGATTTGGATGATGTCGGAAACAGTCTAAACGAGTATACACATGAGAGTATATTGTCGTGAATGATGAGACCATCAAGTGATCACATCTTTGAGAACAAATTGTTAGTTTCTATATAGTCAAATAATTGGTACATGATAAAAAAAAATTGGTACATGATATTTCATATGCTAAACTATGATGTGTAGTCTATATATAATTGGATGAGGATTTAATATCATGTTTAATTGTTTGTATCGTGAACTTATCTTTGTTTGGATAAAGTCAAGGTCAACGTACGTAGAAGCAAGGATGGTGCATCGCCTTCCAAGTTATACAAAAAATTGCAAATTATTTACTTAATTTCTTGCATATGTTGTGGAAAGCTCTTGTGGCCATGGAGGTTCACCTGCGATGACTCCAGGTCATTCATGGTTGTCCGGTGATTAGTCAGTGCGCGTAAGCTGTCCCGGAAACCCACGGTTACAAAAAAAAACATTTGCATTTTACATTTGTTTTGTGGTGTTAGATATAAGAGGATAAAATCTAATTATTGGTTTCTATTTTGCATCACTACCATAAATGCCAACCATGAACTATTACAGGTGGTTATATTCAACTTCTTTTTTATGTTAATTATGGCTGCGGTTTTTAATTTTAGTTGATGATACATTTATTGTACTAAATTTCCATATTTTTGGATATCTAATTGTATTATTTTCAAGAGCTCATTATGCCAACAAGCATAAATTATATAGGGTCACTATTAATGTTACTCATCTTATCTATTCATTTCTGTTAACTAAATTATACTAATTTTTACAAATCATTTGAATACAATTTACTGATTATTATGTTTAAAATGTAACATTTATATATATATATGTACAATTTGCATATTAATACCAAATTACTACACTACCGCGCAACGCGCGGTTCTCATACTAGTAAAAATTAATGTATATATCTCTTTATCTCTCTCACCTCTTTCTATAACATACAGAGACGTATAATTAAATCTGCACATAAAGTGAATACAATATAAATAAACTTAAGAAAATTTTTACAACTGTATTCATAATGTATTTACGAGGTTCACATTGTGATCACAAGTGATAGATTTAATTGTATTTGTTAAGTCTAAATATTGTATCCAAGATTTAATAGGAAAGTCAAAGATGTAAAAGTCAACATTGTCAATGTCTTGTAAAAGTCAAAGCATGTTTAGTTTCCTTAGTCATTAAGTCTTTGTATTAGTTAGGTGGTATATATAGGTGTTGCCTTTGTAATCTTGTAACGACGCTAGAGAACTATTCACGTATTGTATGTGTGAGACTTGTGGCTAATCAATATCTACTTTCTCTCTCTACTTTCTTTCTCTAGTTCTTGTTCTTAATTGCTTAATCTTGATGAGAATTGTTTGATAGATTGGGATTTTATGATTTACAATTGGTATCATAGCTGAACCAAACTTTTTAGAAATGATTTGATCATGATTTGAATTGAAATCTGGAGTATTTTGGATCAAAAATCAATATTTTCGAAATTTTTTCAAGAAAACGAGTATTGGTACTGTTCATCTGAATTTTGTGTGTAAAATCGTTTTTAGTGCAAGAAAATGGAATCATTGATTTCGATTTATGTTGGTGATTGATTCTTGTTTTGATTTCATATCGTAATTCGTTCATTTTCAATGTCAATTTTCGATTTTTGAATTTTCTTGAAATAACGACTTCGAACTCTGTTCTTGTTCGAATTCATGTGAATTGTTGTTTTAATCGAAAATTGATTGTATTCGTGTGGTTAGTACTGTTTATCGTTGTTACTTATAAGTTTTTGAGTTCAAATTTGCAGGTTTGAATCGATTTGAGAAAGAATCAGTCAAGAACTTGATTTGCGCAAGTTCATCTTTGGTTTGCGCAAGTTCATCTGGTTTGCGCAAGAATCATCGAGTGCCATCTACGTTATTACGAAAAGTCCAGTTTGCGTATTCCACGGGTTCCAAAAAGTGTACTTTGCGCAATACATTGATCAAGAGAATTGCACTTTGTGTCTTGTACTCTTCACGAAAAGCTACTTAGCGTTTCAAGGAAAATACGCAAAGTCACATTTGCGCATCCTTCGGCGTACGCAAAGCTCACTTTGCGCATCAAGGCTAACACGTAAAGTTCACTTTGCGCATCAAGGCTCCTACGCAAACTTACTTTGCGCAACACACTTATCCCGAGAACCTTACTTTGCGCAACTCTCTGCTTACGAGAACCTGTCTTTGCGCATCACGTTGATTCCGAAAAGCTTGGTTTGCACAACTCATTACTTACGCAAAACTCAATCTTGCACAAACAGTGTCATTTCCATACTTAGTCAAATTTTTCAAAACTGTAATATGTCCTTTAAATGTGAAAAAAATTTCTCTAGGGAGACCCCCGTGCTAAGTCTGCGGAGGGGGACATTGTTCTGATTATGATCAAATATTTTCTGATTTACAGTTTGGGAACGATCATTCTTATCAAGCTGTTTTCTTATTCAAGATGTCAAGTTTGTTCAAATCTGAGATATCTGTTATTGAAGCTGAACGAAATGATCTGAAAATAAAAAATTCAGAATATCTCAAAAGGATTCAGGAGTTGCAACTTAAATTGTTCAACTGTATTAAAACTCCTGAATGTATAAAGTGTACTGATAATATTTCTAAATTTTCAGGTATCGTCTATGAGAAGGAAAAAGAGATAAAAGAGAAAGAGAGAGAGATTATAAATCTTCAAAGCCTATTGAAGACAACTGAAGAGAAATCACCTGAGCTACAAGCAGAATCAGTTGAGCTTCAAAACAAGTTGAAGGCTTTCAAAGAGAATATATCTGTCTTGGAAAGTTCAAATGATGAGCTTCAAAGAAGAATATCTGACTTGGAACAAACGATGGTCAGAGAAAAATCTGATTTTGAAAGTAAAAAAGAAAGAGTTCACTAAGAAGTTTTCAGAGTTTTCCAGGAAGAGTGCTGAAGAGACGAAGTCAGTGGAGATCAAATGCATTAAACTTTCTCAAAAAATATCTGATTTTGAGAAAGTACTTATTTTGGAAAGAGAAAAGTTTACTCAAGAAAAGAAGGCCATTGAACAGAAGCATGTGGGATTCTTCAAGGAACTATCTGGCCAAAGAAATGATTCAGAGAAAGGTTTTGAAGAAGAAAGGTGCATATTTGAGTCTGAAATAAAAAAGCACGTCATTGTAATATGTGTAATTATGTGTGTGAGATATATGAGAAATGGAGTTTCATGTCTAAACTTTCTCTCTCTACATTCTCTCTCTATGATTTAGATAGATTTTGGGTCTAACAGTATTGATGTAGTTGGTGTTCACATTATGTTCACAAACCTATAAATCTAGATTTATAGTATGCTCACAATGTGTTCACAAACCATAATAATAATTTTAAGAAAAGTGTTCACATTGTCTTTACTAATTGTGTATATTCAACTATGTATTTACTTAATTTGTTGTGAAGAGAGGACAGAGGAAAATAAAGAGATAGAGAGTTTTTTATTTTATATTAAATTTTATTTTTCAACTAAATTTTTGTGGCCTAGATTAGATCTCATAAATTGTATAGATCTCAAAAGTAGGATTATATATATATATATATAGAGAGAGAGAGAGAGGGGGGGGGGATCAAACGAGAACAGTAACTATTTAAAAGAACACGAAAACTAACAAAATCATTAGTGATTTTATATTAACGCACAAAAAAGCCATGTGGACCTGAAGCCGTGGCCAAAGTCACCTTTTCGCGCGTTAATGTAAAATCACTAACGATTTTGTTAGTTCTCGTGTTCTTTTAAATAGTTATTGTTGTCATTTGAACCCGACTCTCTCTCTCTCTCTCTATTATATATATATGAGTAAATTACAGATCTAGTCCCTATGGTTATATCAAAATTATGGATTAAGTCCCCCAAATAAAATAATTACATGTATGGTCACTGTGGTTTTACTTTTGTTATGGATTAGATCCCTACCTCTAACACTATTAACTCTAACTCTGCTAAGTCAAGGACAATCTAGTCTTTTTACTATTTCCCCTCATTTATAATAAAAAAAACTCATATGTTACAAATACACGTGTTATCGTCTTTCCTACATCTCCTCTCTAAAACCTTTAAGAACTCCATTGATGAAGCTAGAGAAAGCAATAGAGTTCCATGACCATGCACACAGTTTGTACATACTCACATAGTGTTTCTGTGTGTTTCTTGTTTGGATTTACTACATTGTGTGTGTATGAAATTTGGTCTTCTTTTTGTGAAAAAAAGGTGATGTTTATTAGACGAGTGATACCTTTGAAGAACTATCTGAAGAACGTATACGAAGAAAACTCAACGTGACCCATATCAATCGATCCGATTAATTCACTGAAACGGGTCTGTTTTGATGGTCGATATTTATTGGATCTGGTGTTTAACATCAGAATCCAGAAGTAGATTTACTAGAATTGAAGTGGTGAGGTTTTTTGGAAACTCAAACAAGGATTGATCCTTAAGCTAAAGGAGCAGTCTGAAAAAATATGAGGTTTTATGAACCAGTGTTTGAAGAATTTATATGAAGAGATCAACGAGACACATATCAAGTCCAAGAAGAGAAGAGAAGATCTCACCACCATTGATGAGGTTTCTAAGAAGCAAGAACAACAGCAAGAACTGATTCCTGTTTTTTCAGCTCCCTAAGAAAACTCGTTCCCAAATCATGTTGTAGTAACGGGTCTCATTTTTTCGATTTGGGTATTAAGAAAACTCTAGAGTTTTGCATGTCCCACCACCGGTATCACGGAGAAGTGAGTCCCGGAACGTTGCCGGCAACAATGGTGAAGAAGACGACATGTGACTATAGAAATTGATAATTCGGGTTTGATTTCACGACCACTGTCGCGAAATGCGTTTTTGCTAACACAATGAAAATCTGATCCTACTAATCTTCTTCATTATCAAGTAAATTTTGGGAATCAACAAAAAAAAAAGAAGAGAAAGAAGTTGCAGCGAAAAAAATTTGAATATTAAAAATGAAGAGAATTCTTAAGAGATGGGTGCTGTAGAAAAGAGAGGATGTGGTGCTGGAAAATTTTTGAGTATTAGAAAAAGAAGAGAATTGACCGTGTCGGAAAAACTGGAGTGCCGCCGTGAATTATTGGGGGAGGGTCAAATGTATATAATAGATATATATATACACATTATTTTAATATATAAAAATATGTATAATATATATATATATATATATTTAAAAAAATAAGTTAAAAACAAAAAAGACCATATTAACCTTGGTTTAACAAAGCTGGGATTAATGATGTTAGAGCAAGGGACCGAACCCGCAATAAAATTGAAACCACGATGATGATATCTGTAATTAATTCCTTTGAGGGACTCAATCCAAAAATTTTAATAACCACGGGGACGAAATCTGTAATTTACTCTATATATTATACATACGGAGGTTCAAGGGAAAACCTCAAAAAAACGGAAAATTGAAGAACACTCTCGTAGCCTTTTATTTGGACGGTATGCACTTGTGCATATAGGTAAATGTAGATCCCAGATGTAATGCAATCACGATATAATCAATGAAGAACAATAAATAAACCACAACTGCTGGTCATATGATTAGATTTATCAGTAAAGGGTTTAGGTTTACAGAGAGAATTTCTGATCAGTGAATGTAAACCTTACGACTACTTTTTATGAATAATTTCTTCTAACCTAACACTAGGTTAACAACACTATAAATATGAAACGTGTAGGCCTAATGGGCTTGAGGCCCATTTACAAACCAACTATCAAATAAATACAATTCGACCCCTTATAAATGTGTTATACAACTTTCAACGCACTAGGACTTTCAGTCCTAACAATCTCCCCCTAAAGTTGAATAAGGCATTTTCATCTTGAAACCTTTAGACATTGATCTTCTTTAAATATTCAGGTTTGATCTTCTTTTCCTCTTGAATCTTTGACGAACTTTGGTGTTGCTTGGCTGCATGTCTTTCCATGCTCCCCCTTGAATAAAGCTCTTGGTCTTCATAGCTTCAACTTTGTAACCAGATTCAAGGTACAATAGCCTCGACTGAATGCACTATCAAGAAGCTTTCCACTGTAGAAACTCAACACATCGGATTAGCACACAAGAAAGATAAAGTGCGAGTTACTTGACATTCCACGGTGCATCTTCAGTTTAAAACAAAGAATATGTCTTTGAACCGTGAGTTGAATTGACTTTCAGCTTAAGAACTTGTTTCAATCAGCTCGTAGGAGGAACAAACTTATAGCAAACACCATATGATACGGGATAGAAGAAATACAATCTTTGAAATCTTCAACTTTGAAAATTGAAACAGCATTGAACTCATATCTTCATCTCTTTGATCTCTAGACTGTCTTCAGAAAAGCAAACTTTCACGAATCATATTCATTCAGAAATTGAATCATTATGGAATGATTTCTTTTTACCAATCTTGAACTTTCATAGAACTTTCTTTCTTTATAACTTTGAAATTGAACTTTGTAAAATTTCTCCCCCTTTTTGATGATTGTGAACATCATGATCATCAAAACTTCTTTAATTTCAGCACTTTCTTTGATTTCCCCCTTTGTAAAGACTAACAATTTCCCCGTCATAATAATTTGACATTCTCTGCCCGTTGATCTGATTATCCGTCAATTCATGAAATGTATATATCTGAATCTTTTCAAATTCAGACATAACGAACAATGTAACCCTGATTCAACAGATGAAACAGTTAGTATGCTTGTAAGTAGCACAGAGCCACTTTGTACAACGGATGTACTTTGGAAAGGAGCTTTTGTGATATTCACTCCCCCAGGGCTTCCATTCAATCATCGAAAATCCACAAAGGAATTTTCTATGAATGTTATGACAAGAAAACTCATTCCTTGTGTGTACGTGCAAGTGTAGAATGATTGAAGCTACTTAGATTTCTCAGGTTCAAAATTGTGTAAACTGTTGAAACAGCAACAGATATTACACGGACTCAATGTGCATGAAAGACGTGCGAAGGTGGGGAAACTTTCCTTCTTTTTCAATATTTAAATCTTCCGAATGAAGACTAGATAGAATATGTGTTGCGTCCCCAATGAAAATGAAACATTTCTTTTTCGGGAAAGAAATGAGTGGTTGGTGGGGTTATAGCAAGAGTTGGCATAGGCTCACTTTCTGTTTCAATGATGGTCACCAAAGAATGTGAACCAATCAGTAGATGTGGCTGCTCGGCTCAGAAAGTGTTTGGTGCAGAGTTTTCGTATTCTTTTAACTCTGTTCTCACACCCTCTTTCTTTTTTTTCATTAAAGCTGACTTCTAACCAAACTCTCATTTACATTTTACCGCTCATCACAATGAGAAAAACTCAACCGGAACAGTTATCTCCCCCACTCTTTGATTTAAGACCCCTCACCCCTCAATCACTCAAGGATAACTTCCGGGGTAGGAAACACTGGTTAACGTGAATCCATGGAAGTTCTGTTTAAGTTCTCACACAAATCCCATGTAAGTCCTAAAAAGAATGGATGCTCAACAGTTTAACTAAACAGTTAAGTACAAAGTGTATGATAACACAGTCAAAATGTATGCTCATAAAATTTGAGCAATTGAACTTTGAAGATTTCTCAAAACAAAGATATTGAATGAAAGAAATGAAATCAAAAGAATTGTTTTGAGAATCTGACAATGTATCAATCAGATCAAATGAAATGGTTAGGGTATCAAAGAATTGGATATTTTGTTTATATGAACGAATATAAACAATTTTGCAATGAAAGCACAAGATTAGAAATTATGATTGAAGCTCAACAACATTGAATTTCAAACGGGGGTATTACCATCGAAAAATTGGTTCGTTATCAGACATGGTAATAACAAATTCAAATAAAATACTGAACCGGTGTGTATGAATACTTGATAGTATATGGACAAGATAATACGCAAGTATTGATCTTTGGAAACACACGGACAGTTAAACATTAAAGCTCAAAAATTGAAAAACATTTTAAAAGCACACTTCTAAATTCATAAAATCTTTTGAGAACCAGAAGTGGTTTGAACATTTCAGAAAACGTTTTTCATGCTCGAAAGTTGTTCTTCTTTCAAACATTCAGAGATCTAGATCAGAAAGATATTTACCTTTAATCTCCCCCTCAAATCATGTTAAAATGATTTAGGTCAGCTAGGCATTTAAGAATGAGTACTGAACTGAAGTGTTCAGAAGTCGATTTACTTAGAAGCCTCAGTTCTTCTACTCCCCCTCAACAGTAGGTGTCTGCAACACAGAATCAATTTTAGACTTTGGTACCCACTGGTATTTGGGTCCATGAATAGGGGTGTTATTCGGTCGGTTAAATCGGTTTTCGGTTTATTCGGTTCGGGTTAATCGGTTTTCAAGCTTTTTAAAAACTAACCGATAACCAAACCAAATAAAGTTTGGTTTAATCAGTTTTGGGTTATTCGGTTTTGGGTTATTCGGTTTTGGGTTATTCGGTTCGGTAACCGGTTAAACCAAATAAGGATTTATATTTTTTCGTTAGACATTTGTTCAAATAATGTTTTCAACTCAAGTGTCTTTTGCTTATTATATATAATTGTATCATACATTCATAGTCAATAATTGGTTTATATTAAGTAAAATACACCATCTATCAAAATCTATTTCTACCATATGACATTATTTTTCTTCATGCGACGATGTAATTTAAGCATAAAATGTAATCTAATGAAAAAGCATTATCTACTCTCAATAAAAAAACATTATATATCAATAAAATATGTAAAATAATAATAGTATAACATGCCTTAGGTTTATTTTTTATAAACATGCAATATATAAAATATTAGTAAGATGTATTATTCGGGTTATTCGGTTTAACCGAATTAGGAAAAAATTAATCGAAAACCGAACCGAATAAGGATCCTTATTCGGTTAACCGAACCGTTTAACCCGAAAACCGAATAACCCGAAACCATTTAACCCAAATTTCATTCGGTTCGGGTGGGTTATTCGGTTTCGGTTATTTTTGACACCCCTATCCATGAATGTTAGTTGTAGTTCGAATGGGAGTTATGGAATAAGAACCATACCAGTAATGATCAATAGTCTTGTGAATAGGATCATGTGTACGGCAATAAGAACAATAGTATTTCTTACCTGACAACCTGATTAATTGATCTCTCGAGTAGATATGATCAGGTTTACCTTCACGCACATTGTTCTTTTTTTCTTTGTGTGTATGTACACATGATTTCTTTCCTTTCAGCTCATCTTTCTTCCCATCTTTCTTCTCATCTTCAACTGGTTTCTTCTTCCAGACCAGTTCCTCTTCCTTGTATCTCCTTCTTCGTCGATGTGTACCTGAACAATCTATATTTCTATCGTAGAAAAGGTTAGTACTACGAATCTGATCAAAAGATGTAACTGGCCACTTGGAAGAAACAGTTTTTTGAGTTGAACTTGATGATGTCTTTTCAAGCTCTTTAATCTTTGAAGCAAGACTGTCTCTTTCTTTGACAAGAAGGTCAATCTTCGTCTCGCATTCAGACTTCGTTTTCTTCTCTTTCAGCACACTTTCAGATAGTTCAGATAGCTTCTCAGTAAGCTTTTTGATCTCAGCCTCAAACATACTTCGTTCTTCTTCAAATCCCTTCTCAGCATCCTTTCTTTGGACGAATATTTCTTTGAAGAATCCCACATTCTTTTGTTCAATAGCCTTCTTCTCTGTGGCAAACTTTTCTCTTTCCAAGATTATTACTTTCTCAAAATCAGAAACTTGCTGAGAAAGTTTCGCATTTTGAAGCTCAAAAGACTTTCTTTCATCGAAAACTTTCTTTGAAAGCTCGAGGATCTTTCTTTCAAGATTCTTCCTTTCATTTGAGAAATCAACTTTTTCTTGTTCAAAAACAACAAGTCGTTTCTTCAGGTCGAGATTTTCACTCTCCAACATGTTTCCTCTTTCCTCAAGCGCCAAGTTCTTCTCTTCTTTGACTTCAAAATCTGCAACTTTTCATTCAAGTTCAGATATTTTCTTTGAAGCTTCATGTAGATCCTGGTTAAGATCTGAAATCTCTTGGTTAAGAGAGTCTATTTGTTTAAAAGACAAAGGGTGAAATGAATTAGATTCTAACATCATTTCAAGTTCTTTATTCCTGCGCTTGAGCCGATCATTATCGTCCTGTAACCGAGAAATTTGTAGAAAACTCATTGTTAATTGGAAAGCTTAAAGTCCAGGGACTGAACTTGACAAGAGATGAAACTCTAAAGTGCAAGGACTAAAAGTGACACCATGTGAAACTTGAAAGATTAGGGTCACAAATGACAAACGACTGAAACCTTGAAGTACGGGGGCTGAAAGCGACACAAACAAAAACTTAAAACTAGAAGGACTAAAAAATGACACAAACTAAAACTACTAACTAGAGGGACTAAAAGTGTAAAATTTAAAACTTCTAACGGACTTAACTGGACACCAACGAAATTGGACTAAAAATTGAAATAAAACTTAACTAAATTAACAAACTAACTGACACTAACTGTACTAACGGAAAATGGACCAAAATGTAAAGAACTTAACGACAAACTAACGGAATTCGTTAGTTACTATTCATCATCTTCTCCAACAAGACATACCTGCAAAAATCGAAAACGGTTAGAAATTTTCAATGCAAAACGATCGTTAAAGCTCCCTAATCAGTCCTTAACAGATTAAAACCCAACCTGTCAACCCACGATCACAAACGAGCCAACCGAAAACTTTTCGAAAAACGATCAAAAACTTAAAAAATCAGTATGGGTTAAAACTTTTCGACCAAAAATGATCGTTTATGTCCCCTTAAGCTCTCTCAACTAATTAAAACTCGAAAAGAATCTCTCAAACTTGCGAACGAATCAACCGAAGATTTTTCGAAAACCGAACAAGAATTTAAAAACTTGATATGAGTGAAATTTTTACGATCAAAATCAATCATTTAAGCTTTGTAACCAACCCTTACCAGTTTAAAAATTGAAAAACTTTGTTCCCGAACACTACCGAATCAACCGAAAGATTTTTTCGACAACCGAAAAACTCAAAACTTGTTGGGTTGGAGCTGCTGGACCAGGAGAGGAGACCCCGGGAGATAGTTCACCGGGCGTTTACGGTCCGATCGATGCTAAACACCGGGCGAAGACGGTACCGATCGAGATGACACCGGGAGATAGGATACCGGTCAAGCCCCGGTCCAGTCGAATGACACCGGTCGCAACATTGGCTTGACACCGGTCACTTGGGTATGAGACACCGGGAGTTTGATATGTCCGGGCGGTGCAGGACCGGTATGGACCGGAATATACCGGGAGTCCAATACCGTCGATTTATCAAACAGGACAGTAAACGATGTGCAGTAGAGAGCTCCAAATCAAATAAAAATAAATAAATGAAACACTTCTTTCAATGCAAACACTAAAATCTATTTACTCCATATACGAGATTTTACCACCGACCCACTAACAATGATATATATATATATATGCGATATATATATATATATATGTATGTAAGCGATAGAAATATATATAGATGTATGTGAGATGTATATATATGAATTGTCAATTAAAAAACCAAACCTCCGCCCCACTATTCTTTCACCATCCAATCACAAAATAATAGAAATTAATTTGGTTGGTGTCAAGAATTTTTGGTGTCAACAATTTGGTCCGGGAGAAGCAACCCGGTCGAGGACCCGGTCAACAAGGCATCGGGGTGCAAGGGTTCGGTCGATGGTCCGATCGATAACAGATAAACACAAACAGACAATTCGATTAACAAATCAAATTGATAACAGATAATTACCGAAAAACTCGATCGATCTTAAACTTTGAACCCAGAAAGTGAACTCAGAAACCCAGAAAATTAATCGACCAAACTTCCAAATAATCGACCAAAAATCAATAATCAATTTAGCCAAGAAAATTTAATCGATGCAGAAAACTTTAATCAAACTTAACCCAGAAAACTCAGTCGATGCAGAAAATCAATTTCTTTGAATAGTCACAAAATCAATTATCTAATAAGCAATTAAAGGGTTTTAGACAAACCTTTTTGATCGTATCGAATAAAATTAATTCGATTATGCTCTGATACCAATTGTAGATCCCAGATGTAATGCAATCACGATATAATCAATGAAGAACAATAAACAAACCACAACTGCTGGTCATATGATTAGATTTATCAGTAAAGGGTTTAGGTTTACAGAGAGAATTTCTGATCAGTGAATGTAAACCTTACGACTACTTTTTATGAATAATTTCTTCTAACCTAACACTAGGTTAACAACACTATAAATATGCACGTGTGTATGTTACAAATTACTTGTATGCACAAGTGTCTACCGTCCAGATGAATACCTGAGTGTTCTTCAGTTTTCTTTTTTTTAGGTTTTCTCTGAACCAGACCCTATACAAATATATATATATATATATATATATATATATAAGAGGAGAGGTTCATTTGAGAAAAACTAAATATATTATAATAGAGAAGTAATCCTAGTCTTTCATTCGGTCAAGATCGGCTTTAATCGGTCAAATATTGCATCTTCGACTGGTCAACTATTACGGCTTTGACTGGTCAAAAGTTGCGGCTATTCCAAAAATAGAAGAACAATTTCGTAATTTTTACAAATATACGGGACGAGTTCATATATGAATCTGTATGATTCACATATGAAATATATGTTTATATGTGAATCAGTGTAATTCACGTATTAACTCTTTTAACTGATTCATATATGAACCAATTAACTGATTCACATATGAACTAATTAACAATAGGTTCATATGTGAATCAGTAGGTTCATATGTGAATCAGTTGATCTAATTAACAGATTCATATATGAACCTTTGTGATTCATATATGAACTATACGTTCACATATGAATCAGTTAAAAAAGTTCATATGTGAATTACACTGGTTCATATATGAACATATAATTTATATGTGAATCATAAATGTTCATATATGAACTCGTCCCGCGTATTTTACGAAACTACCATTTATCTTCTATAGACCACAAAAAGAATTATCCAATACTTCACGGTCAAAGCCGCAAATGTTGACTAGATAAAGGGCCAGGATCATTTCTTTATTTCTTGTTAGGACTGAAAGTCCTAATGCGTTGAAAATTGTATAACGCATTTATAAGGGGGTAAATTGTAATTATTTGATAGTTGAATTGTAAATGGGCCTCAAACACATTAGCCCGGTACGTTTCATATTTATATGTTTTGTTAACCTAGTTTTAGGTGAGAAAAAAAAAAGACGTCGTTATTCTAGTCGTAAGGTTTACATTTGCTTATCAGAAATTCTCTCTGTAAACCTAAACCTTTATTGAGTATTAATCATATGACTAGAAGTTGTGGCTCATTCATTGTTCTTCATTGATTAATTATTGTTCGTGATTGCACTATATCTAGGATCTACAATTGGTATCAGAGCAGAATCGAATAAATTTTCACTCGATACGATTAAAAAAAATTTGTCTAAAACCCTTTAATCGGTTAATTTGATAATATTCGTGTTTATGTGTTTATCTGAATATCTGAGTTTATAATCGATTTATGCAAAATCAAAGTTTCTTGGTTTTTGATTTTATTGATTTCTGCATATTCGATTGCTAAGTTCGGTCTACTATTTTTCTGATTTTTCTATAATCAGAATTGGTCGATTTTTCTGAATTGAAATTTTTCTGGAAAAATAGTGAGATCTGCATATTCGATTTCCTGGGTTGAATTGGATTTAGTATATGTGTTGTTCTACAATTCAGGATTGAATTTTTTTTCTGGAAAATCAAGTCTGGTTGATTCATTCAATCGATTAATTGGTTGAATTGATTGATCTGTTTTTTTTCCCGAATCGATCTTGTTCTTTTTTCTGTGTTCTGCCATCGTTTTTCTAAGAATCAATTTTCCTGTGTTTGTTCTGCCATATTTGTGTTCTGGGTTGATCGTTATCTGGATTAAAATCGATTTGTTTTGCTTAATCTGCTTAATCAAATAGTGTTTATATGTTATTGATATCGACCAAACCCCTACGATCGGACCCCTGCGACCGGACTCTTGACCGGTGCCTTGCAACCGGACTCTTGACCGGTGCTTGCAACCGGTGCACTTAACCGGTGTCCTTCAACCGGGTTGGGAAAGTGAGAGTTTTTAAAGTTTGCATCTTAAATTGTGAGTGGGGAGGTGGATTTGTTTGTTTTCCAGTCTGCAATATTTAATTTATATACATCGCCTACATACATATATATATATATATATATCATACATCCATCGATTGTCTTTAGAGGCAGCAAGAAACAAAAGGAATTCAACAAGGAAGAGTGAGGGAAAAACTCGAGCATCAGGAGTAGCTCTGGGGGCCTAGCAGAAAGGATCCCGAAAGAGCACTGAATAACGTCAAAGTTGTCTTTAGATAATCTTGGAGAGCAGAACAGAAAGCACGTGCTAGAGGAGCAGAGTGGTGTTGAGTGAAACTCTTAAAAACCATCGCTAACGACCGGTGCCTCCCCGACCGACCCGGTCCCTCCCCGACCGATGTCTAGCTAAGACCGGTGTCTAGCTAAGCCCGGTGTCTCGTTAACTCCCGGTGTCTATCGACCGGACAGTAAACGCCCAGGGTCTTGACCAGTATCCCTATATCCCGGGGTCTTGACCGGTATCTCTATCTCAAACCAGTTAGTGAGACACAACAAAAGCTCACCAAGTTTCAAGTTTCGATCGGTTGTCGAAAAATCTTTCGGTTGATTCGGTAGTGTTCGGGGACAAAGTTTTTCAATTTTTAAACTGGTAAGGGTTGTTTACAAAGCTTAAACGATCGATTTTGATCGTAAAATTTTCACCCATATCAAAATTTTAAATTCTCGTTCGGTTTTCGAAAAATCTTCGGTTGCTTCGTTCGAAAGTTTGAGAGATTGTTTCGAGATTTAATCAGTTGAGAGAGCTTAAGGAAACATAAACGATCATTTTTGGTCGAAAATTTTTAACCCATACTAATTTTATAAGTTTTCGATCGTTTTCCAAAAACTTTTCGGTTGGTTCGTTTGTGATCGTGGGTTGACCGGTTGAATTTTAATCTGTTAAGGACTGATCAGGGAGCTTTAACAATCGTTTTGCATTGATTATTTCTAACCGTATCGAAGTTTTGCAGGTGCGTCTCGTCGGAGAAGACGATGAATAGTAATTTCGTTAAGTTTTCGTTAATGTAGTTAGTTTGTTAGTTTGGTTAGTTTTTATTTCATTTTTGGTCCTTTTTCAGTTAGTGTCCAGTTAAGTACGTTTAGAAGTTTCAAATTTTGCACTTTTAGTCCCTCTAGTTAGTAGTTTTATCTTATGTCACTTTTAGTCCTTGTAGTTTTAAGTTTTAGTTTGTGTCACTTTTAGCCCCGTACTTCAAAGTTTCAAAGTTTGTCATTTTTTATCCCTAAACTTTCAAGTTTCATCTCTTGTCAAGTTCAGTCCTTAGATATCAAGCTTTACAGGTAACAATGACTCATTTGCTTCATCTTGATACTTCAAAAGGAGATATGATGAAAATCAATAGAGATTTGGAAGAGAAAATTCGCATTCTGAAGGAAACTAATGACGATCTTGAGGTTTCAAAACTGAAGGCGGAGGCTAATTCATTGTCGACTATATTTGAGAAAAAAAACTTTGAAAAATAAAAACTTTGAGCTGAAAAGGAGAATTTCAGATCTTGAAAGAGAAGCTAATATAAAGAAAAGTGATCCAACAAGTGCTGAAGCTTCAAAGAAAATATCTGAACTCGAACGAAAAGTTGCAGATTTTGAAGCATGAGAAGAGAAGACACTGGAACTGGAAGAGAAACATAAAGATGTGCAGAGTGAAAACCTGGATCTGAAGAAAAGACTTGCTGTTTTTGAACAAGAAAGAGTCGATTTCTCAAATGAAAGGAAGAATCTTGAAAGAAAGATTCTCGAGCTTTCAAAGAAAGTTTTCGATAAAAGAAAGGTTTTTGAGGATCAAAATGCGAAACTTTCAAAACAGATTTCTGATTTTGAAAACGTTTTGATAATTGAGAGAGATTCTTTTGAGAAAGAGCGAAAAGTTTTTGAGAGTGAAAAGAAAAGGATTGAAAAGAAGAATGTTGCGGTTTTTAAAGAGATATCTGATAAACGCAATAGTATAGAAAAGGATTTTGAAACTGAAAGAAAGATTTTCAAAACTGAGATTCATAAGCTTTCAAAGAAATTATCTGGATTAACAACAGAGATTTTGAAAGAACAGAAGGTAAAATCCGATTTACAAAAACAATTTGACTTGATTCTAGAAGAAAGAAATGTTTTATCTGCAAAAGTCAAGAAACTAGAAGAAATAAATCTTAAAGTTGATTTATCTGAACAAGTCAGTCCCGATACTGTTGTTCAGTCTCCTTATTCTTCAAGTTCACCTTCTACATCTAATTCTTCGAAGAAGTTTGTCAAATCAAATGAATTTTCAAAAGATCGGAATCGTTTTTCAAATCTTTTCTATAATTCTCTCGTTGATGATTCAAATAATCAAGTGTTTCAAAAAGTCAAGATGGTTTGGAGAAAGAAACCAACTACAGAAAGGAGTGATGGCAACAAGTCTCATGATTCTCCTGTAGTTAATACAAAGTCATTTATTTCCAAGACTGATTCACCTACTTATGTCTATTCTATAGGAAAGTTGATCAGTCTGCGCCGGTAAACGATCTGTTGCACTTACTGTGGAAAGAGTGACTTTGTGCATCCAAGGTACGTTAATAGTTGGTATGGTACTTATAACATCCCCAATCCTCAGTTTAGTAGCTTCAAAGCCAAGGCAATTAACCATCAAGGATCCATCACAACATGGATACCAAAACCAAAACCTTCTTAATCTGTTTTGTAGGAATGTCATGTGTGATTTAATTCAGATTATTCATGTCACATGACTACAATCAAGGGTTATACCACTTTTGAGGGGGAGTACCATGTTTGTTTAAATTTTCATATCGACTTCTGAGCACTTCAGTTCAGGACTCGTTCTTAAATGTTTTTGACTTCTGATTATCTCAAATCAGAAATTTTACTTCAATGTTCTATCTTGGTGAGTTAAAGGAGTGTTAGGGCTCATAAAGTTTCTATGGTCCATCCAGAACCGGAAGGACCTACCCAAGAAACACATCCAATTCATAGATATCAGTGAGGGGTCTAGATTGATAGATGAGTTCGGAGTGAAAAAAAATGGTGTGGATGTGACAGGACTTAAAAGAATTATTGGTCCTTACCAAACCGAGTCAGTTATCCGGGTTACCACATAATCTATTCAGTCTCGTTCTTTAGAGATGGATATTGAAATAGACATGGACCTAGTGTCGATAACTCTTGTCACCCCACCCAGCCACTCAAGTGTCTCTCAAAAGATACTTGTTTCATATTTGCATGTAGATTTAACACATCATCTATCTATTCCTCACTCGGAGGTCTTAGATATTGAAAAAGGAAGACATCAGCTCCGGTCTCCGAACTTCATATTCATCTCACTATGTCTATTGATTTCTAACCTGCGTCCCAGGTTGAATCAATCTTTCAGCCTAATCGATTTAAGTTATACTTCGTTCACACACGCACGAATCTTTGTGATTCCCCTTGCATATCTTTGTGATATTGCCGGAACAGTTTGAGAAGTAATTTTTAATATTTTACTTCAGTGATAACTGGAAGTCCTATTAGAGATACATCGATGCCAACTCTGAAAATAGGCCACACAATTATTTTAATTGTTGTGATAACAGTTACTATTGTGTTTTCGTGTTAGCTGTTACCCTTGGTTACTAAATCGCTTTATCTGATATTTTGCTACTCATTCGGTTAGTCTTTGAAGTTACATGATGCTCAGGATTCTCCTAATCATCATGAGGGGGAGAACGACACACAATTCAAAGACACAGATTATCGTGTTGAGGGGGAGTTAGCAAAATCTGAGGGGGAGTAACAAAATTTCTTCAAAATTTCTTAAATCTGAGGTTGAAAAGCCTTTGGATTTAAAGATTGCAGCTGAGCAGAAAAGATTTTATTGGTTCTTCTATCCCGTATCATGTGGTGTCTGCTACAAGTTTGTTCCTCCTACGAGCTGATTGAAACAAGTTCTTAAGCTGCAAGTCAATTCAACTCGTGATTCAGAGACAGATTCTTTGTTTTTACACTGAAGATGCACTGTGGAATGTCACGTAACTCGCACATTATCTTTCTTGTGTGCTGATCCGATGTGTTGAGTTTCTACAGTTGAAAGCTGCTTGATAGTGCATTCAGTCGAGGCTATTGTACATTGGATCTGGTTACAAAGTTGAAACTATGAAGACCAAGAGCATTATTCAAGGGGAGCTGGGAAATACATGAAGGCATGCAACACCAAAGTTCTTCAAAGATTCAAGAGGGAAAGAAGATCAAGGCCTGAAGATTTCAAGAAGATAAATGTCTTATTCAACTTTAGGGGGAGATTGTTAGGACTGAAAGTTCTAGTGCGTTGAAAGTTGTATAACGCATTTATAAGGGGGTAAATTGTAATTATTTCATAGTTGAATTGTAAATGGGCCTCAAGCCCATTAGCCCGGTACGTTTCATATTTATATGTTTTGTTAACCTAGTTTTAGGTGAGAAAAAAAGACGTCATTATTCTAGTCGTAAGGTTTACATTTGCTTATCAGAAATTCTCTCTATAAACCTAAACTTTTATTGAGTATTAATCATATGACTAAAAGTTGTGGCTCATTCATTGTTATTCATTGATTAATTATTGTTCGTGATTGTACTGTATCTGGGATCTACATTTCTCATATTTTTAACATTTCTCAAAAGAATCTAATCCTATATATATATATATATTAAAAATAATTATATCCACGTTTTTTTTTTATAAAATTTAATATTCTTTTGTTGTGTGTATAACTTGATAAATATATAGTTTGATCACCAATATATTATAAAATTGAGTAAACTACACTTTTGGTCCCTATGGTTTGGTGTTTATAACACAGTTGGTCCTTACAGTTTAAAAATTACACTTTAGACACTACAATATGCTATTTGGTCTGGATTTGGTCCCTCGTCGTTAACATCGTTAAAAAAACTCAGTTAAGTGAGGGGTATTATGGTCAATTTACTCTTTTCTTGATTTTTTTTTTCATTTTCTCTTTTTGTCTTCTTCTAAACCCACAAGGACCAAAAACGTTATTCAGTGTATATATATATATATATATTTATATCTCACACACAGACACACACATATATATATATATATATATATATATAATACACACACATATATACCTGCATACATACATACATATATATATATATAGATAGATAGATAGGGGCCTAATCAAATGAGACCCTATTAGATTGTGGTAACTATGAGATCCAATCTCATCCAATCATTTTAATTAATTTATTTTTTTAATTAATTAATAGGGGAGGATATATTAGTAATTTGATAAATTAATTAATATAACATTTTTTTTGTAACTGAAAAAATCAAAGTCTCATCAATCAAATATTACGTTTCCTTTATTATCTCAACAAATTGATTTTGGGATAATATCCATATGGACCATGTGACATTGTGTTACATTGTGATAATATAACATCATCTGAATCTCATGTGCCACGTGATTTGGCATATATCTGATGTATGTGTTACATTGTGATTTGGCATATATCTGATATATGTGTTACATTGTGATGTATGTGTTACATTGTGATTTGGCATATATCTGATAATCTAACATCTGAAACTCATATGTACCATGAGACATATGTACCATGAGACAATGATCACAGTGTATCACCACCTACGGAATTAGCAACAATAATCACATCATTCTATCATGAAGGATATAAGGTTTTGCAAGATGATCACAGTGTATCACACCCATTTTTCCTAATTTAGTTGCATTAAATCCGGTAAGCGCTATCACACCCAAAATTATCGGAACACGCCTAAATTAGATCACACTGATTTATAATGTTTTTTTTGACAATTTTACCCCTTTTTCCTAATTTAGTTGCATTAAATCCGTTTTTTAATTATTATTTATATTAGTTATTTTAGACCATTGATTAATTAAATGGATGGATGAGATTGGATCTCATGGTTACCACAAAATACTAGGGTCTCCCATGAAAGGCCCCCTATATATATATATATATATAATACACATACCCAAGCCCTCTCGTTTTTAGAAGATGATAGAAGGAAGAAATGGGGTTTGGGGGGTTTTAGAAAGAGAAAGGAAGAGCTCTACAGGTGTGTGTATTATATATATATGTGTGTGTGTGTGTATTATATATATGTCATTGTTCATCTTCTTCATCAGAAAACTTAAGTCGCTATTCATCTTCTTCATTTGAACATCATACTTCTCATGCTGAAATCTCTTTCGTTTCTCAAGCAAATTAAGTGAGGTTTTTTGCTAAATGATCCTTGAAGCAAACCCAATCAATCCCTACTAAAAAGTTTCGATCATGAGATACAATTTTTCGGCGATCCACTTCTAACTTTATTTGACGATAGACCTCAAGTTTAAAACCAACTTTGTGATCGAATCCACCAAATTAATTTATCTGTGATGTATTTGAGGCAGAAATTCGACAATAAACTGCTCTTTTCAACAATCCCGGTTTTTCGGCGATATCTCCGGCGAAACTCCGGTGAATCTTCAAACGACTGCAACTTGTTCAAATCTCGACCAAATTTGATTCTGAAAGTTGCTACGTGTTCTAAATCATCAAAGGAAGAGCTTAGACACGATTAGATCGATTAAAAACAGGAAATACAAAGACTCACTTCTTTTTCACGATCGGATTAGGATATTTGGTTTGATTTTGAGTTATTTTAGTGTGTGTGTGAGATTTAAGCATTTACCGGAGAAGACGATCAGAGAAGACAATCTGAGAGGGAGACGAGATGGTGGATGGGGGTGGGGGAGGGGATCACTCATCAGAGATGGTGGGTGCCGGTGGGAGAGGGGATGGCTCGCCGAAGATGGTGGGTGGTAGTGGTGGAGGGAGGTTGGGAAAGAAGGCCAGAGATGGGAGGTGGTCGAAGGTTGGGAAAGTTGGCCGGAGATTTTCCTCCCTGCAACTTCCTTACAAACACACACACACACACACACACACACACATATATATATATATAAGCAAATAACATTTTTGGTCCCTGTAGTTTTGAATATTTACTTACTCATTAAAGACAAAGATAATAAAAATATAAAAAGACTAAATTACCCCCTCACTTAACTGAGTTTTTTAACGGAGTTAGCAACGAAGGACCAAATCCAGACCAAATAGCATATTGTAGTGGCTAAAGTGTAATTTTAAACTGTAGAAACCAAATGTGTTATAAACACTAAACCATAGGGACCAAAAGTGTAGTTTACTCTATAAAATTTTATTAGATTTTATCAGAATATTTTAAAGACAGAAAATTTTTTGGTTTAAAATTTTTAATAGGTTTTATCAAAATATTTTAAAGACAGGTTTTTTTTTTGGTAACAATCGGATCACTAGATAGAAAGAACTTTGTAATTATCAATCTACCCAACTTTAAATATCGGGAAAAGCCGATAAAAACATGTTTTAAATTACATGTCTCATTTCTATATAACCAATAAAATAAGGGATAGGCTATTAACACTCCTCATTGTTCAAAAAGGCGCGCCATATGCCATGGCGCGATATGGCACAAGACGCGTTTCCGTCGTTATGAAATGACTCATAACGTTTCTGTAAGGCATGACTCACGCTATGGCGCCTTAAGGCGCGCCATGGCGCGCCGCAGCGCGCGTTTTTTCTAAGACATGATTTTTTTTTCAAATTTTTTTTTAATTTTTGATTTTTTTTATCTTTTGTGTTTTTGCATTTTGAACTTTAGATTTAACATTTTTATAGATTTATCTAATCACATCACTTATAGTTTCACGAAGTCATAAACGTTATGGACTCACGAGTCACGATTAAAACGAAGTTGTAAAATTATTTTTCTAAGTTTTATTTTAAATATTCAATCAAAAACTATTTTTATACTAGTAATTTATATGATTTTACTTCGTCTAATATGAATATACATTCTTTAATATCATTATTTGATTGGAATAATATATATAAAACATATGCGTATATATATAAATTTGAATATGACATACAAATTTGTCGCCCTATGTCACGCCTTGAAAAACGCCGCGTCCTCGCCGTGGCTTGTAAGGCTTAAGGCTTGACCTCGCCGCCACGCCACGCCTCACGCCATTTTGAACCTTGACACTCCTCTATAATCTATATACACTATTTTTTTTAAATACTTAATTTAATGGTAAACTTTAAAAATACAACCACTGTTCTTTATTTTTTTTAATTTTTGAAATTTCCTTTTTTAATTAAATTTGTTAACTTTTTCTTTTTGAAATAAATTTGTTAAACTTTTTTTTTATTTATTATTCAATTTTTTTGTTTATTTAATTTCTCTTACTTCTTTTCTTCTATTTTATTAAGTCTCTTTCATTTTTATTTTCTCATTTTCTCTTCTATTTTAAGCTAAGTTATAGATCTCCCTCTTTTTGATCTATTTTTTATCTATAAAAAGAGAAAGAGTTAAAAGATAACGAGTTACAGGTAATTTTTTTGGGTTAAAATGATGTAAACCAATTTTTAGAAGTTTGGTGATTTAATTTATTATAAAAAGATGTTCAGGGACTTAATAATTGAAAATGAGAAATTTTAGTGGTTTTTTTATTTAAAATGAGAAAGTTTAATGGTTTTTTCATTCAAAAAAAATAGTTCAGAGACTTAATCCTTCAAAATCAGAAAATTTAATGGTTTTTTCATTCAAAAAATTAGTTTAGGATCATTAAAAATGAAATAGTTTGTTGGGTTTATTGAACTTTTGCCTATTTTTATCCTAAATCATATTTATGTTTAGTTACTTATTTAGAATTCCAAAACTTTCTTATTTTTCTGACTCGCCGTTATATGCATGCACTCATCTTCATCAAGGATCATAGAGTGAATTGTGGATTTGGTCTTTGTGCTTTTGTGATTTTTTTGACCATAGTCCTCATTCTATGTTTATTGTGGATATAGTCCCTATGGTATGCAATATATTGTGGCTAGGGTCCCTAAAACTAACACCCTTAACTTTTAAGGTTTAAAGGTCTCATGTGTCTTGCACACTATGGGCATAATAGTCATTTTTCTTTTCCCTTTTAATTTATTCTATACATCTTTAAAACAAAAAATGCTAAATTGTGGATTTGGTATATGCATCACTCATCATCTTTAAAACACATTTATCATCTCTCTTAATTTTTTTTCATCATATCTTCATTGTCAAAGTACAAGAAAATTTTATTTGTTAAAGTGCAAAAAAATTACTTGCATTTAAAAATAACAATTGTTTGAATCCAACACTACATCTTAAAAAACACAACCTATCAAAATAGATGGGTAAATAAATTATCACACCAATCAATTTGCATCCAAATCACCTTCAAACACACACCAAATAAATCTACATCAAAAAGTAAATAAAACATATTAAAGAAGCTCTCAACTGTGATTTCACTATTCTTTACTTTTCTTTGATGGTTTTATATATATATATATATATATATATATATATATATATATATATATATATATATATCAATTGCTTTTGTGATGGTGGTGTTAAGTTTTTGAATGTTGCTTCACATACCTCTGTTTTATTTATGAATATATATCAAGTCTCTCTTATTTCTGGTCTTCTTTATGGTGATAATAAGGTGATGAGATTGACTGACAATATTATTCTTGAATTCTTGTTTGTTGAACAGTAAGCAACTTGTATCTCTTTGCTTTATTGATTTTGAACTAATAAAACCCAATAGGTGTCCAATTCTATAAAATCTTGGCCCATAAGCTTTTTATAGCTCATACCCACATTTTGTCATCTATATGGCGTTGCCGATAAAATTACATAATGGAATGTAATATTGGTTTAAACAATTGTTATTTTGATAGGTTGTCTTTTTTGGATGTAGTGTTGGGTTTAAACAATTGTCATTTTTAAATGCAAATAATGTTTTTTTGCACTTTAATAAATTAAATGTTCTTGTACTTTGACAATGAAGATAGGATGAAAAAAAATTAAGAGAAATGATAAATGTGTTTTAAAATGATGAATGATGCATAGGGACCAAATCCACAATTTAGTATTTTGTTTTAAAGATGTATAGAATAAATTAAAAGGGAAAAAGAAAATGACTATTATACCCATAGTGTGCAAGGCACATGAGACCTTTAACCCTTAAAAGTTAATGGTGTTAGTTTTAGGGACCATAGCCACAATATATTGCATACCATAGAGACTATATCCACAATAAACATAGAATAAGGACCATAATCAAAGAAATCACAAAACCATAGGGACCAAATCCATAATTCACTCAGGATCATATTAATCTTAACCATAGAGTCCCCTAAAGTAGACCCCCCCTCCCCACTCTATAGAAGTTCATCCATTTATGGGTCAACGTTATTTTGAGAACCATAGCGGCTGACCTAGATTTTTGCAAAAGTGTGTATTTATGTTGGATTAAATGTTTGTAAACTTTTGGTCTAATCCTATGAAAAGGTTAACGTGGTTTAACTTGGAGAAAGTTAATTATGTTGATGAAATCCCCCTAACGGTAGTCCAAGAGCCCGTTTGAGGCTTCACAGGCCGCCCCTCCTACACTCCACGCTGTGGAAATTTGGATGATCCATAGGTATATAATCAAGAACCGTCGGTGTCAACAATATTGTGGTCAATGATTATCAAGCCTTTTTTTTAAATCTTTCAGACGATGGTTATCAATTTCAACAGATTTTTCCATGGCCTTGCCAAAGCCCTTCATGGCAGGGCTTACTCTTTTGTCTTCTTCGTTATTTGTTCTAATTCCCCTTTGTCTCTTTCTTTATGCTAACTAGCTAGACTTCATAACGACTTTTGGTTCCTTGCATTTGTAGGTATAAAAGAAACATTGGATGCTGTTAGGTTTTAATGCAATTTGTAACCGAATGACAGCAGCGGAAAAATAAATGAATTTTGCTTACAAAAATTAAATAGAAAACTTTTCTAAATAAACCTTAAAACCCAATCGGATCCAATGATGCATTTAATTAAAATAAAACCACACCATAGGGTGTTTAGAATATGTACCTTTTGTAGATAAGTCAGGATTGGAATGGAGCACCAAGAAACTAAAGTAGGTTTCCTCTATTGGTAGTCCACACACGAACACGTTTCCCGTCTCCACCGGGTGCTAGCCCAATAACCCTAGATCTATATGTGTTTTACTGAAAAGAAAATGTTTATTGTCTGTATTTCTCTGATAGACTATTCTAATTCAATCCTATATTAAATGGTTTAGCCTAACCCCTTATTTATACCAGAAGAATTATAGTTAAACTATAATTCAGCTATGGATTAAATAAGATTTAGTAATTATCTCTAATATTCAAATTCAAATTCAAATTCAAATTCAAATTCAAATTCAAATTCAAATTCAAATTCAAATTCAAATTCAAATTCAAATTCAAATATATATATATATATATATATATATATATAATTATCTTTTAAACTTTAAATATAATTATATATATATAATTACAGATAATACTCCCGTAATTAACATAATTACGTTCTCACTCTGTAATTATCATAATTACAGTTTAACACATATTTTCATAATTATCCTTTAAGATTAATTATTTTCTTAATCAACTTGATTTAATCCGGGTTTCTAAAGATGGAAACAAACGCATTTTTGTGTGCGACCTTATAGGTTTACATACTCCTCAGCAGTATCTCTGTGTGACACGTGTCGTGGACATATAATAACTTACATTCTCCCACTTGCACACGATACACAGTAACACAGACGATGGTAAGCGTCTAGCAACACGTCACCGCCCCCAAGGCTATGTAAATGTGCTTTTACCTTCGAGCAATTTGATTGATCCAATCAATCATATAGTAGAATCATTCATTATTCTTTTGCTTCACGATATTTTGTTTTGAACTGAAGGCATAGATCTATCTCATCCTTTATAGTTTAAGAATATATTTCTCGATCCCAACATATTTGATCATACAAGTGTCATTAGTCCAACTAATCCACTTGTTCATGCATGTAAATCAAACTATGTAATCGAGGGGCCCATAAATATCTCTCTCATTTTGAGATGAGCAAATCCCGTATTGCATGTACACGACTAACTACACAATTCATGTTATACCTAAAATAGCCCTTATGATTACCCGGTTAAGGGTAACGTTAGGCCTGTAAACGAACCGAACGAACACGAACAAGGGCTTGTTCATGTTCGTTCGTTTAGCTTAAACGAACGAACATGAACAATAAACGAACAAAAATTTTAGTGTTCGTGTTCGTTCGTTAAGAAAATGTACTCGTTCAAGTTCATTCGTGTTCGTTCGATTAAGTACTAAACGAACATAGACAAAATTAATTGAACAAACAAAAAGTGCACCCACTACCATGGAATGCTCCAACAAAACTTTTTTACTTGGCTCAAGCCATACGGCTTAAACAAACAAGCTCAAGCCATATGCAAGTTGTGAATCAACTTAAATGAAAGGCAAGGGGGCTAATGGCATATATATATATATATATATTGGAGATCAAAGGAGAATTTCTTCTAACCCACCGATGTGGGATCGGGAAATCTCTCATCCTCACTTCTCCTACTAAAAACTGATGAAGAAAGACATTAAAGAAGCATCCCACATCGAAACATTAAGCAATAGGAGAGGAGAAGTAGGGTTATATAAGAAAGCCTAAAATGTAAGTGAAAAGCACCAGTTTTTTAATTATTTTGATTTAATTTAATTATTAAATATTTATATTTATATTAAATTAAATTATTATTATTAAATGCTAATAATTATAAACATAAATATTAGTATTCTTTAATTAATTTTTAAATGTTTAATTGATAATTTATTAGACATTCATTAATAAACGAACATAAACGAACGTAATTAAACGAACATAAGTAAACGAACGTTCACGAACATAAATGAACGAACGAGAGCTTTGTTCGTGTTCGTTCGTTTAACTTAAACGAACAAAAAAACTTGTTCGTGTTCGTTTGTTTATTAAATAAAAGAACATAAATGAACTTCCCGCCGAACGGTTCACTGAACGTTCGGTTCGTTTACAGCCCAAGGTAACGTTAGACTATATCAAAGCATAACACTCTTTGTGCATTTAGATCCCAATTCACATCTCATGTATGCGGATAAAGAGTGTTTACTATTTCAGCACTCACCTTATGACGTCGATCTATGAGGTGATCCTGACCGTGGGTCTTGTCCAACGCCTTGTGCACCGACAAACGCATGTGACTCTGGTTGCACCTAGTGCACTTCCAACTTGGACTATGACCAGACTTCACAATGATCTTGATTTATTACTAGTCCCCTAGTAATAATCGATCAAGGACAATTCTAAATAATATGATCATCATATTTATTCAAGGATACTTAAACATGCTAATAAAGAACACAGAAATGTTTAATGTATATACTCATACCCAGTATGCCATATCGGATAAAAACATAACTGTTTTAATGTTCCAGAAAGTTTAACGTTTACTAAAATTATTATTCAATATAAAAATCCTCAAGCCTATAACATGAACATCATGTTTGTTTTGAGACATATGTTTGACAAGTAGATTTGCATGTAAGCTCTTACAACTCATAGTACCTCCGTTCCATACATATATCCCTATTACAATTCAAGTCATTACAGTCGGTTTGCAAACTAGCATCTGTGTATCCTTAAACACACAGATCTCTTTCATAATCATTGTATAGTAAGAACATATCTTTAGTTATTCTCAGACACTTCAGAATGTTCTTCACTGTTATACAGTGAGCATCACTTGGGTCTGACTAATATCTGCTCGTCATGCTCAGGGCATACGAGACGTCCGGTCTTAGTACATTAACATGGCGTACATGATTTGAACAGTTGGCTGAAATCACAGGGAACACCCTTCCTACAGTTCATGTCCTCTTTAGTGCTAGGACTCTGAGTTTCACTCATATATACACTATGTTCTATTGGCAAGTTTCCTTTCTTGGAACCCTTCATCTTGAAGTGTTTCAAGATCTTGTCAATGTATGTACTTTTACTTAATCTAATTAAGCACTTTGATCTACCACGATAGAACTTTATACCAAAGACTTTTTCTCTTCTAGATCCTTCATCGCGAAGTACTGTTCTAATCCATGATTTACACCCTCAAGTATTGGGATGTCATATAGGATCTAGAATACTGTTATGCTCTCACTGACCTTCTTGTATATACAAGATTTCAATTACGAGATGATTGTTCCAGTCCATAAATTGACTTAATCAACTTGTACTTTTAGGTTTGATGTTTTAAAGCCTTGTATACGTCCTCGCTCAAAAAATCCTTTTAAGGAATGTGGCTTTTGACATCAGTCTTCATGGCATCTTGCCATTTCTCAATAATCCGATCTTCGGATTATTTTGTATCTCGTTTATTATCTTCAACAACTTGTTGAAGCTCAACATCTTGTTGAATGTTAGTGTCAACCATCGTCCCATCTTTGTGGTTCTTGAATTTCTTCAAGATCTACTATGTCCCCATTTGTGATTCTTGACAGCAACTCTTTTCTTAAGAACTCACCAGGGTGTGTTAACAAAACTTTTGTTCTCGCTAGACTTGTAAAAATAATATCCAATTGGATATCACATAAAGATGTACTTTTCAGACCATTGAATCATGTTTTTCCAAAAGCTTTATGCTTAGCTTAAGCATTATAACCCCATATTCTCAAATATGAAAACTTTGGGATCTTTCTAGTTCATATTAAGAGAGTGAGTTTTATGGGTCCTTGTTGATTGTTACATAAACTAGTATTTGGGCAACTGTTTCTAAGCCATAACCCCATAAACATTTAGGCAGAGTGGTGAGATTCATCATAGAGTGAACCGTGTTCAACAGGGTTCTATTTCTCTTCTTGGATACACCGTTGTGATGTGATGTCCTGTGAGGAGTCAACTGGGATACAATCCCAAAAATCTCTAGGGTGATCTATTGGCTTAGATATTCATGACCTCGATCTAACTGAAGCATCTTTATCCTTTGCCAAATATACTCACTACTTCTTTCTAAAACTCTTTGAAAATTTCAAAGCTTTTATATTTGTTCTATTAGGTAAACATCCCTAAACTCATCAGTAAGATGTAATGAAGTAGTGATGATCGTATCTTGTGATATAACTATAAGTATCACATACATCAGTATGGTTAACCCCTAATAGTTCTTGTAGCCCCTAAAGGTTTACCCTTTGAAGGCACTTTTGTCATCTTAACTGACAAGATACACATGTATCATATGAATCATCATATGATTCCAACTCTTCGTCCGTCTGGAGTTTGGCTATGTGTTTCTTGTTTAAATGTCACAAATAGATCAGATTTAAGCCCCGCTTAATTCGTTATATTGATTTATAATTACAACTATTTCATAAAACATTTATTAAGATAAAACGAAAATTTATTTCTAAAAAACATAAATTCGGTTCGTTGTAATTGAGAAAATGAAACTATATTCCTAGTAGTACTAGGTACATGAAGACACTTGCTAAGTGTTAATGTAAGACTATCTAGAAGGATCATATCATATGTCCCTTTGAGCAACAACAGCTAGCTTAACTCCATTTGGTCTTGTTTCATCTTCTCTTCACTTTTTATCTCCTGAAAAGTAGTATTAATATGAGTATCATACTCAATATGTAACACTTAGTCAGAAGTGAATCAAATCAAATGGTAAACATACCTGAAGGTCCGGCTCTGGTAGCCTTCTGCTTCTTGATTTCTGCCAATCGGGCTGGACAAGTTCTTATTTGGTGCCCATGGTGAAAAAAATTATACCATACTGCAACCTCAGGAATTTCTCCTTTGCCCTTATCTATGCTGAAGCTTCCAACATGTGTTTTACCCTTGGTTATCTCCCCCTTGTTCTTGATTATCCCACTGTCAGGTTTGATCATCAAAGCCTGTTTTGGTTTGGTTGAACCCAACTTGGATTTCATATCCCTCTCAGTAGTTTTAAGTACGTTGAAAAGCTATGTGAGAGTTTTATTCAAACCTTTCATATTATAGTCTTTAATGAACTGCTTATATGTTTTGGGTAGAGAGTTGAGAACCATATCGATTTCCAACTCTTGACCCAGTGGGAAATCAAGACGGGTTAGTTGGTCAAAGTACGCTTTCATTTTGAAAATGTGGGTACTAACTGACGAACGCCCAGTCATTTTACAAGCACATAATGCTTTAATTGTATCAAATCTCTCCCGTTTTATTTGGAACCGAAACATTGACTTCAGTGAAGATATCATATCCCAAGCAGTCATGTTTTCATGATCCCGTAATAATTCGGGAGTCATGGTGGCTAACATTAGGCAACCAACAATCAGAGAGTCATCTTGGTACTTATCATAAGTAGTTCTGACTTCAGTTGGAGCATTTCTGATAGGAGTATTTGGAAGGGGGGTTTCAAGAACGTAGAACTTCTTTTCATGCCTAAGAACTGCCCTTAGGAATCTACAGATTTAGGCTATTTAGGTAGGTATCATCCAATTATGTTCAACATAACTCTTAGATATCGTGGGATCCTATTCAATATATCATATATTGAAATTGGCTTGTTTAATCTCACTTCAACGACTTGAAAATGCTCATAAATGGCTAAGCAACTATCTATGATATTCTCAAGTAAGGAAACCATAATAAGGTATCATGATCCCACCTAAATACTGGACTTAGGGTTTACTGGGATCAGTTGTCCAAAATATGACTATTTAAGTGAATGGCCAAGCAACTGTCCACTTAAATCTCAATATTTTGGCTCCTTGTCTAACACTATATTCAACCGGCATGATTGACTAAGAACTGACCACACCGGAATCCTGTATGCTCGACAAGTACCTTAAACGGGTGGCGTTACGTTTACATTTTGTAAATGGTTTTTAGAAAAAAACATTCTAATTCTTTTAAAACGTTTGATTTTGAACCATCTTCAAAAATCTTGTTTTAAAAGTTTATCTTTTTAAATCGGTTTGATTTTGATAAACATATCAATTTTAAAAATATCATATTTTATTTACCGATTTAAAAGTTGTTTTGCGTTTGATTTTACATTTAGAACGTTTGCATTTATCATAACAATAATAAAGCAATAAATAAAAGCAAACACAAAATAAAGAATCACAACAACAATAATATATGGATTTGCCCCTAATGTGGTGTTGTGAGCCAACACAACAACCACAGTCAAATATAAGGACGTCTTTAAGCTCCCACTGGCCTCGCCATTTTGGTGAACTCCAGGGACTCCGCCTCGACATCTTGGAAACTCCATCTTCATATGATTACAAAATAGAAATATAGCATATCCTAATCTATTTTACATTTGAACCTATCTAGAAAAAATTAAAAATTACATCCAATGCAATTAATACATTTTAATTTTCCAAAATAAAAATAAATCAACCACGGGTCTTTGGGGCAAACCATATATTATCTATTTATTTTAAACATAAAATAAATACAAAATTGGCCGAAATTTAATTAACATAATTACAAGGCCAAGTTAATTGGAACACATTGTGGTCAATGATTATCAAGCCTTTTTTTTTTAAATCTTTCTGACGATGGTTATCAATTTCAACACATTTTTCCATGGCCTTGCCAAAGCCCTTCATGGCAGGGCTTACTCTTTCGTCTCCTTCGTTATTTGTTCTAATTCCCCTTTGTCTCTTTCTTTATGCTAACTAGCTAGACTTCATAACGACTTTTGGTTCCTTGCATTTGTAGGTATAAAAGAAACATTGGATACTGTTAGGTTTAATGCAATTTGTAACCGAATGACGCAGCGAAAAAATAAATGAATTTTGCTTACAAAAATTAAATAGAAAACTTTTCTAAATAAACCTTAAAACCCAATCGGATCCAATGATGCATTTAATTAAAATAAAACCACACCATAGGGTGTTTAGAATATGTACCTTTTGTAGATCAGTCAGGATTGGAATGGAGCACCAAGAAAACAAAGTAGGTTTCCTCTATTGGTAGTCCACACACGAACACGTTTCCCGTCTCCACCGGGTGCTAGCCCAATAACCCTAGATCTATATGTGTTTTACTGAAAAGAAAATGTTTCTTTTCTGTATTTCTCTGATAGACTATTCTAATTCAATCCTATATTAAATGGTTTAGCTTAACCCCTTATTTATACCAGAAGAATTATAGTTAAACTATAATTCAACTATGGATTAAATAAGATTTAGTAATTATCTCTAATATTCAAATTCAAATTCAAATTCAAATTCAAATTAAAAAATATATATATATATATATATATATATATATATATATATATAATTATCTTTTAAACTTTAAATATAATTATATATATATATATATATATATATATATATATAATTACAGATAATACTTCCGTAATTAACATAATTACGTTCTCACCCTGTAATTATCATAATTACAGTTTAACACATATTTTCATAATTATCCTTTAAGATTAATTATTTTCTTAATCAACTTGATTTAATCCGGGTTTCTAAAGATGGAAACAAACGCATTCTTTGTATGCGACCCTATAGGTTTACATACTCCTCAGCAGTATCTCTGTTTGACACGTGTCGTGGACATATAATAACTTACAGATACAATACATAATTACATATTGAGCATTTTACCGAATGAATTATTGTCTAGTACGTTTTAGGCCATGATTGGCAACTATATCCTAGCTAATTCTGACTTGTTGAAAAAGACCCGTTATGGTTACAATAAATTAGCTTATAAGCTAATTTTTTAAAAATTACTTTAGATAGCTTTTCAAATTGAGGTATTTTTTCACTTTTTTTTCCATAACAGCAAAATTGAATTTACTAGGATGCCAATAATTTTAAGCGTCCTAATATACTGCTTTATAAAACTTAATTTATAGGAGCAAAAAATAAAACCTACTATATATCTAAAGGCATTGTAACAAGTCATAGAACGTTTTTAGGTCTCTTAACAAGTTTTTAAGAACATTTTTAATACAAAACAACGCATTAGGTATATTATATAGGACACCTTTGAGAAGTGTCTTATAAACTCACATTTTTATAGGACACTTGTTTTTCTAAGACATTTTTTCAAATAGTCTCATATAATAAAGCTAAAACGACATTTTTTTTAAATGTCCTTAAAAACTTGTATAACACCCAAAAGCATCATATAAACTTAATACAACACCTTTAGATAGAACGCTTTATTTTTAGTTCAATAAATTAAGTCTTATAAAACGGTCTCTTTAAACGCTTAAAATTTTTTTACGTCCTGTAAACCAAATTTTGTTGCAGTGTTCCAATCATGCTCCGTATATGTTGGAATTGGGTAAACTTTCAAAATGTCTTGTATGATCATTTCACATTGTATCTAGTTTGTCATCTACTTCTTACCTAAAATGCCTCAGTTTAACAACTAATTACTTATAACAAACAACAAGCTAGCTTTTTAGCTAGCTGGCTTACCAGCTAGTTTGCCATATATAGCCCTTATATAGAAACTTACAAACGAGTGATTTTAGTTGGTTCCAATCTTGTCTAACACCAAGACGTTTTGCCGAACCCTATTTGACTAGAGGTTGAATAGCTCTTAATGCCATAGAAATCACTATTCACTTCCATATTAACCATTGGCATCATGGTCCACATGATTCTTCCACCTATGAAGATTTTTCCTATCTAGAAACCAAATAGATTCAAAGTCTTCCCCATCAACAGTCCACACTAATTGATCCTGACAATATATATACGTTTATTTGTGTATAACATGTTTATGCATTCACACACGGTAGTGCTACAACTTAACATGACCAAGGTACGTTTTTTTGATGCAGCATTTTATTTTGTTACTTCAATGTTTTATCGATTGTTATGAACTTAATCATATGCAGAAAATTGTATTGAAAGTGAACTTCCACTGTCGAAAGTGCAAGACTCGTGTACTTCTTGCAGTAACCAAACTTACTGGAATCGATGAAGTGTCATTTGATGGAGAGAAAGGAACTGTTGTCGTAATTGGCGACGCTGATCCCGTGTGTGTTGCAACCCGAGTTAGAAAAACCGGAATGATAGCAGAGATCGAAAGTGTTGGGCCTATTAAAAAATCCGAGGATCCCCCGAAACCTCCAAAGTTGTTAAGACTGATGAATCCTCTCCCTCCTTATGGATGTGAGGGTGTAGCTATTGGCAATTCACTACCATATAATGGTGGGAATTGCATGATCATGTAGGCATTTGTGTTTTAGTGTAAATTGACTAATTGTACCTTTTTAGTTGTACGATCTTCCATGGACCAGTTGGAAGTATAACTCCTCATCTTCAATATTCATCTTATAGTACGTAGATCAACCAAAGTTAAGCACTACTAGGAAAATGACTTTAATTTGACAGATTACTAACAGATCCAATCCAATTAACGGCAGATCAGTCCGTCAGTAAAATCCTCGTGTTTTGTACTAATGGTAGAGATTAAATAGGTTGATCTATGAGATTAAAAGAAGATTGTTAGATGATAAGTCCAATGCTTGTAAATACTAGTTGGATACCCACGCAATGATGCGGGATGTAAAATATGAAAATGTAACAAGAATACATGGTACAATATATATACCCTATGGAAACACCATGCATTGATGTATGGAAATATATCTGCTATGAAAACATATGAAAACATTAAAAGTTGCAATGAAAACATTATATTTGCCTTGTTAGTTGTTTGTCGGTCACACAATTCACCTTTATTAAGCACTAGAACTACTAATTACATTTATAGTGTATCTTCCGGATAGTAAGCAGACATGGATGAAAATCGCCGTTAATTGGTCATCCCTTGTTTTCTTTTGAAACATATAAAGGGTTAAGGTTTCATCTGAATTAAGCTTTTTATGTGTTTTGGTGCTTGTTGGATGATTTTTAAAAGTTTGTAAATGTGTCTGAAGCTGCTCAAGTTATATATGATAGTAAGCAAACATGGATGAAAAAATAATTTTTCCCGAGTGGTGGCAACTAAGAACCAATGTGATTTGGTATTGGATGAAGGGTTTATGGTGCCTAATAATGATGGTTTTGGTCACACATTCTGGTTTGTTTTTTGGTCACTCTACCATGGAGGTAGACAAAATGATAAAATATTTCACCAAATCCTAAAATTATATTTTCGTGCTGCATCGCGCACGGATATATGACTAGTTAGGAGGGAAATACGAACAATTAAGGGGAAGAACTTCAAAAGTCTAGCTATAAGATGACAACACTTCAATAATTCAATTACCATAACATATGATGAGAACACTTACCTTCACAAGTCTAGCTAAAAGATGGGCAACACTTTGTACGTTTGGATCTTTTTCTTTTAAAAGAATACACAACACATTACACATCTCGTTAATGTGAAAAATGAACTTTCCTCTTACAACCAACAAAAAGGCATGAGATCGGGCAGAATAAACAAAACCTTAACTTATAGACATTGATAATCGTCGAGCTATTTGAAGCAGATGAAGTTATGTACAATCTTGATGAAACATTGTGAATCAAGATAACCTTCCCCTTGCAAGAACTCAAAGGCACCTCAATTCCTTGAAAATCTTTAACCATACATTTCAAATGCAACCCAATAAACAGAAACACAATGAAACACAAAACATAAACAAAATTACATGTTTATTCAATAAAACTCAAGTAAAATAATTTAACATAAATGTGCAAGCCAAAGTAGAAGCATAAAAGAATGTTAGTTATATAGTCTGCTATTTAAGAAGCATTTTCCCTCTTACAAAAAAAAAACAAACCTCTAAGATATTGATAGTGATATTTCAAATGAAATTATCGATAGTGCTTTTCAAATAGTAAAATCCATTGGAAAGAAGACTTTATCTTTCCACCCATCTTCATCTCTATGAATATGGAAGTTCATAAAAAAATTCGGTCCCGATTCACTTGAAACAAAAAATTTCAATCTAATCTGATTAAAGATATAAATGCAAACAACAACAATTTGCAATCACCCGTACTTTTTTTGTTGCATTACAAACTATTAAATGCAAACAACAACAATTTGCAATAACCCGGACTTTTTTTGTTGCATTACAAACTATTATAGAGTAGCCAAATAAGCAAAACGGTAAACACAACAAATTTGGTGAAGAGATTAAAGTTTTTATCACAATAACGTTGTTAAATTCCTCTCCAACATACACACATTTAAATAACAGAAAGAGTCAAATCCCACAAAGCATTTAAAAAAAAGATTTTGAGTCCTTTACGTGGTATAAGACTTATGAAGGTTTGTCTTCAAGGTATTTTAAACAAAAAAAGGATGAAGATTTGAAGATGATTGTAAAAAAGGGGATATGGTTTTCTATCAACAACGGTATGAAAGGGAGAAGACAAAGGGGATTTAATTTTCAATTGACTGTAAAAAAAATTGTCTTCAAGGTATTTTGAACAGAAAAAGGATGAAGATTTGAAGATGACTGTAAAAAAGGAAATATAGTTTTCTAACAACAACGGTATGAAAGGGAGAAGACAAAAAGGATTTAATTTTCAATTGACTGAAAAAAATGACATACCTATTGTAGTATAAAAGGGAGAAGACAAAGAGGATTGATTTTCGAAGACAAAGCTCTCAGCCAGCAAAAGAAAACCAAATTGGTTTACAATTCTCAACCAGCAAAAGGATGAAGTATAAACGGGAGAGATGAAAAGGTTGTACAATCGGGAACATAAATCAGGAACAGGAACGGAGAGAAAAAAAAGGTTTAGAAATAAAATTAGACATTTCAATAGTTGAGCACTTCTTCTAATGAACCATGTGTCCAGGTAAAAGTTGAAATTTCTATGAGCTAGACGGAGTAAATCTTTTAGAGCCAAGAGCTATTTTAAAAGAAAAGTAAAAGAATCCATATTGCCTCGAGGTTTCTGATCATTTGCTGCCCAAACGCATCATACAGGAGAATCTCCTGGTGTTGCAGGAAAATAGAATACGATGAAATATTACAAGCAAACAATAGATCTAAAGCTAAATTTACTTGTTTTTCAATAGCTATCATCACATATTATTGATGCTATTCATTTTGTTAGCAAGATTTCTTTATATTGATTGAATGGTTGCAACAAACAGAGCAAAACCATAATGATTATATATGTAAGAACACAATTTTTTTTCCAAACAGATTAGCAAAGCGAAGTGGTGCCACATACCAACAAACCAAATGGGTTGAAGGTTTTACAAACCAAGCGAAGAGGCCTAACTTTGCAATTGAACCTTAGAGATCAAGCTTTTCTTGTTTAATAAGAAATTTTGCAAGTAATGATGAATACTTGAAATACATGATGCACCGAAATACTTGAAAAACATAGAATTAATTTGCACCGGTAACTTTTTACAAGACCTACTTGGAAGAATTCAGAAATCCAAACCGTGTCTACTAAATTTCCTAAAAATTCAACTTGGAACCACGAATACTTCCCAGACATAAAACAAAACATAAAATTCAATCATAAAAGACATGCATACATATCATCAATTGTACACAGATTGCCTTACACACACAAAAATCGCCCAACCTAGCAGATAGTCTAACCATGAACTTCTAAAATGATTTTTCAGTCATAATATATTTCCAACTAAACATATGGAAATTTTGGATTGCAAACCTAGAAGGAAGAGCAAAACCCAAAAAAAAAAAACGACATGGGAGGAGAAGGAAGAGATAAATATGTTCAAACCTTCTGTCATCTATGAAACCAGCTTCACATCAAATTCTCGTTGAAACATTTCATCGAACACCTAGCAAGCAAAACAAATATAAATTCAATAAAAACATTGAAGTTTGGTTTTGCTTTCATACCTTCAAAACCCACAATCATCTTTGATCAATAATCGAACCTGAGAAGGGAGGAACTCTAAATCATCATTGTAAAACTCACCCGTGAAAAACCTAATCTAATAAAAATATTGAAGTTTGGTTTTGCTTTCATACCTTCAAAACCCATAATCATCTTTGATTAATAATCGAACCTAAAAAGGAGGAACTCTAGATCATCATTGTAAAACTCACCCTGAAAAACCTAATTTGAGAAAAATTGGGTAAAACTCACCCGATATCAAAAACCCTAACATGAGAGTGGAATTGGGAATATAATCTTCAGAGAGGATACGAATCGGAAGAATGAAAATACCTTGAACAGAACACTAACCTATCTTGAATCAATAAACATAATTCCGGGAGCTTGAATCGTCGTCTTTGGTTGAGAAGAGTTTGAATCGTCCTCTGATAAACAACTATGACAGCGTATCTGTTGAAATGTGGGTGTTTGGGATTGCTTATTTAAAACGATTTATAATTATTTTGAAAACTGTTTATCAACTTATGCAGTGCCAAACCGAATTTTGCTAAAAAGTGTTTGGACTAACTTATTGTGGTACCAAAACGTAATAAACTAGTAAGTTGTTATTTAGGGGTGTTTGGGATTGCTTTTTTGAAACAACTTATGCTTATTTAAAAAAGTGCTTATTAACTTATGCGGTGTCAAACCGAAGTTTTTGAAAAAGTGTTTGGATTAGCTTATTGTGGTACCAAAAGTAATAAGCTAATAAGTTGTTATTTAAAGGTGTTTAGGATTGCTTATACATATAAAATAACCAAAAAAGTGATAATCACTTTTCAAATAAGTTGATAAGTTAAAATCAAATGACTTATCAAAAAGTGCTTTTCAGCGGTTTGACACCGCTATAAGTCATTTTATTTTTTCCTCGTCCAAACACTCAAAAATGCTTATTTCCAGTGCCAAATCACAATAAGCTAAAAA
This sequence comes from Arctium minus, assembly GCA_954870635.1. NCBI lineage: Eukaryota > Viridiplantae > Streptophyta > Magnoliopsida > Asterales > Asteraceae > Arctium > Arctium minus. Next base: position 74,711,552 of record OX941080.1, on the reverse strand, counting down.
ACACCTCAAATAAGCAATCCCAAACACCCCCTTAAAGGTGTTTGGAATTGCTTATACATATAAAATAACCAAAAAGTCATAAGAACTTTTCAAATAAGTTGATAAGTTAGAACCAAATGATTCAAAAACTCCTTTTCAGCGGTTTGACACCACTATAAGAGCATCTCCAACAGCTTCTTCAAAATGGAGAAAATGAAGATTTTAGGCATTTTTGTGCTCCAATAGATTCTCCAAATCTTTCTCCAAAATGGAGAAAGTAGGAGAGATAGTGTAATTTTCTCCAATTATGGAGAACTCTCCAAAATCTCCAAAAATGATTACAATGAGAGAGAAATTGTTTTTTTATTATATTGTACCAATAAGATTTCTTCAAATGAGATGGGTATAGAGATAAATAATATTTTATTAGATTTATACAATATTTTAATATTATAAGTAATGATTTCACCTCCAAAATGGAGAATCTGTTGGAGATAGATTTAAATTTTTATGTAGACTGTGACTTTTAATTCTCCATTTTGGAGAAATTTTGAAGATGCTGTTTGAGATGCTCCAAACCTTTATAATCCAAACACTAAAAAGTGCTTATCTCTGGTGTCACACCGCAATAAGCTAAAAAACACTTCAAATAAGCAATCCCAAACACCCCCTGAGAGAGTGTGGGGTGTTGGCATTGGGAATCCAAAGATAATTAAGTTGTACGTTAAGCATTCAAGGTTGTAGTTAAAAAGATTATGAAAAGTAGGCTTAAAAATATTGTACACGATGCATATTCAGTGCAACCTTGCCAAGTGATGGCATTTGAGTTGGGATTTATTACGGATTCAATTCGGGCTTTTGATGTGCCACAAATAGAATACAATACCCCGTCGGTGCAACCTTGTCGGACCGCACTGCCGACATGTTAACTTTGTATAGTATAAAATATGCTTTTATAAACGGTTGTTTTGGGCTTTATGGGTTTTGGAATCGTGAATAAGGTTGGTGTTTGTAAAAGTTTCGGACTTTTATACACGGTTTCAAAACCGTTTAGAAAAGGAATATTAACCGTGTATAAAAGTCACAATTTTACACGGTTTTTAGAAGAAATCGTTTAAAAAACTCTGCTAACCATTTATAAAAGTGTCTATCTTACCCGGTTTTAGATTAAACTGTAACAACCCAATTTCAACAATGGCATAAACATAACAATATAGCCAGAATGGTCCCAAAATGTACCAACATAACATCAAACACATCTCAAGGTTCACAGCAGTTATACATATTCACAGCTGAGAATTACAGTAAGTCTAATAGTTAACTACAAGTCTCTCTTAAGCAATGCCTCTTCTACGAGATCACCTCTTCTCTTTCCGCTGGGATTAGCTCCCAACTATGCTCTTACCTGAAAATGGTTTTAAGTTTGAAAAACGAGGGTTAGACCATAAGGTCTAGTGAATTCCCTCTCAAAAGACAGTTTTAACAGTTCCAATAAAAAAAATAGAATCCGCCTAAAAGGCCCAAAAATAAAAGATAGACACTGAACACAAACCACGAGATTTTGCACAATGTTCATAGCTAACCATCACTCTACCGTGATTTCCACAATCGGGCCCCAAGTAGATCCTCATGCCCCCAGTAGATGCCATTGCAATGTGCACATTAAACGAATTCAAGGCACACGATATAGTATAACTCCCAAGGGATTTTCCACCATCCCAAGGTACTATAATCCCACTGTGCAACCCACACCAAAACCAAACCATGATATCATTATATAAGCAACCTTAAACATCATTTGCTCAATAATAACAAATTCAAGTAAACATTTGTCCAAACTTTCAAAGTATATAATTCATACCGAAATCATAGAGTTTTAGGATTAACTAACATTTAATCAAACAGGACATAAGAATATGCAAAATCACTTATAATCATAAAACAATAATCATAGTTTAGAAAACATGTATAACGATTCCATGTTTGTAAAAGGACAAAGGGAACTCACCTGGTGCTCCGCACACCACCACACGCTCTAACGGCTAAAATTTCTCGAGCCGAATACCTAAAGTAACCGAATTAAGAAAGGCGTTAAACCATCTTAATTGTCCCAAAATATATCTCTTATAACCCTCTATATAATCCCCTAAAACAATAAACCAACCCTATTTCAAAACGAGAAAAGGACCGAACAAAATTGTGCTAAAACAGTGACTTTCGCGACTTCCGCCGCAACCTAAGTCGCACGCCAAGTCACACGCCAAGTCGCGCAAGATTCTGTGTGCGCAGATTCCCAAAGTTGATAAGGTCCGATTTCCTTTCCAAAATTCTTCCCAACAATGAATTTCAAGATAAAATCAACATTTAGCACCCAAAAAAAAATTCCAACCATTAATGGTCCAAACTCATTCATTCCATCCGAATCATGGATTAATCCATCCAAAATCATTCAAATGCTATAAATTAAAATTTTGTATTCAAAACCCTTTCTCTGATATGATTTCACCAACATTGAAGGATTTTATGAGCATCTCGTTTATAAATCTAAATCCAACACCCAAAAAGGGTTACCAAAAGGATTCCAAACTTGAAAACTCCAATTATTAGGAATCTCCCAACCCAAAAACCATTTCTAACCTAAATCCAAGCTCATAGAAATGGAGAAGATAAAGATAAAGAAGAGAAATATAACTTACTTGAAAAGGAAACACCAATTACTCCTTTCTTCTATAATTTTTTTCCATCTAGCTTTTCTCAAAAATTCATAGAAATCCCTTGTCTTGTTCTACAAGAAAATTCTCCCCACACACACATCCAATACAAATCTCGATCTGCACAAATGAGGATGAAATCCTCTTTTCATGTTTCATTTACACAAATAGTCCTTCAAGCAATAAGGTGTTGACACTCTAAATCCCAAACATCCAAACTTTAAATTTTAGGATATGATTATTACAACACCTCCCCCTTAAAAGAATTTCGTCCCCGAAATTCCATCGTCGAATATGTGCAGGGATCTATGCCTCATTTTAATTTCCAACTTCTACGTTGCCTCTTAACCGTTATGGAACTGCTGTTGCTTCTTACAAGGCCAATTTCTTTGTTTCTCAACTTCATTACTTCATAGTCAATGATCCTCTCCAACCCTACGAAAAAGCTCAACTAATGATATATTTGTATCCCTTACAAAGGTATCGTCATATCGACTTCCGTCAAACACTACTTAAAATTCGAGATGTGAAACGTCTTTATGAATTCCCGATAATTATCAGGTACGCCACCTCTCCAACTTGTTCTATAATTGCAAACGATTCAATATGACGTGGGCTAACTTTTTGCTTTCTTTCCAAAACACATCATTTCCTTTCCTGGAGATATCTTCAATATCACGGTGTCCCCAACTTGAATTTCAATGAATTTATATTTTTTTTTCATTTGCACAACTATTAAATCTGGCTTGAGTCACCTTTAACCTTTTCAGAATTTGAACAATCTTAGCTGCATTTAATTAACTAAACAATTCTGATTTCGCCAACTGTTTTTCCCAATTCATTTGATCACAAAGGTATTCCACCTTTTCGGCCATAAGGACTCATACGAAATCAACATAAAGTCTAGCACTAATCCACATAGTGGAATATGTATATATATTTACGATAGACCCCTCGGGGCCAAGACTCACATCTTCAAACTTTGCAAATATTCTTCTTTCACTCCAACAAACTCGACCCGAGCAAAGAGGTTCGTTGATCACACCTTGACCATGAGTCACCCAGAATTTTGTTGATAAATGGTCACAAATTTTCCCACACGAAGATTACATACGCTATTCACCAAAGTTTACCCTTTTTCTCATGTTCGATCAACACGTTTTTTTTTGTACGCACCGACGAAGAGTTGTAATTTCAAAATTTTCCAAGAACTATATCACAACCACTCATTACCACTCCAATAAAAAACAAATTATGCATTCATATCATAATAAACATCAACCGTAATTTCCGACTTCTTCCTCAGAACCTATCTTCACCCAACCCCTCTCTCAAGACATGGTGCCAAATACACCTCTATCCTATTTCCACAATCCTTATCAATTCATCCACCAAGATTATGCTAATTTCATAATATAAGCATCTGATCATTTCTAAGATATTGCTTCTCATTGAATTTGCACATGTACAAACATGCGCGTTTTAGCTTTATCATATAACATCCAATCATAGGCGAAACATTTCCATGGTTACGTCATTTCTAGAAAACATATATACCCACAAAGTCTCACCAGACTACATTCTTTCTCGGATAACTACTCACAATAGCCGTCTTTTATCACCCCCGTACGACTATTCGGACATCACAATCTAGTTTAACGTTGTAACTATGAGAAACGAGTTCAAGTAGTCCAAGGAAAACCACTTGCCCATGCAGACCACAACCCTACATACCCACATTGCCAATGCACTAGATACACAAATCGATATTATTGACTCATACGATAGCATAATTCACTTTCCCTCAAAACTACCAATACTTTAACTCTCAAACACGCACACCTGACGGTTTATCAAAACGCTAAATTTACATCTTGCCCAAACTATCACTTACATCCATGGATAATCTCAGCAAAATACCCATAGTTACTCTTCAAACTTTCAGTTACCTGACGACGATATCAACACCGGACATTTTAAGCGGTCGTTGACTTCAATATCAACAGTAAAAATGGTATTGCTTCAACGATTTCACCGACAAACAAGGATACCCCTTGAAACCTGCAACTTCCAATGTATTATAACTAATTTTTATACCCCCACGGTCTTCACTTGACGAAGGGACAATACTTCATTGATACAAAGTTTAATGATAAGTCCAACTTAATAATCAAGCTCGCCCCGATAACATTTCATCAAAGTATCTGTGAATCCCAGATTGCTCAAGTAACAACGAATATAACGATTAAACTTTTTATTTAATGATTGAGAGAGTTACAAACATAGGATTAAAAACCAAACTCTCTCTCTAAACCTATTAAGCGTACAATACTATTTCTTAAATCTAATGCTTAATGATTAGAAAACAAACATTAAATACTCAGTCCTAAAACCCTACAGGCCCATGGCCTAACAAACCAAACTAAGCCTAATAATGAGATAAGTCTTTTACAAATAAATAAATTAAACCTAAATAATTAGCAAATAAACTCTATAAATACTTTATAGAACTTTCCACGCACTAGGACTTTCAGTCCTAAAAATCTCCCCCTATAGTTGTATAAAGCATTTATCAACTTGAAATCTTCATGTCTTGATCTTCTCTCCTTTTTGAATCTCTGTAAAACTTTGGTGTTGCTTGTCTTCATGTAGATCCCAGTACAGTGCAATCACGAACAGTTATATCAATGAAGAACAATAATATAGCCACAACCTCTAGTCATATGATTAATATTCAATGAAAGGGTTTAGGTTTACAGAGAGAATATCTGATCAGTAAATGTAAACCTATTGACTAGAGAATTATGAATAATAATGAGACTAAACTTCTAATGAATCTAAAACAACCTTTATATACTTAGGCTTACAGACTTTAATGGGCTTATGGGCTTGGGCCCATCTAATTAATAAAACTATTAAGGAATTACATATTGAACCCTTATAAATGCTTTATGCCACTTTCAACACACAGGACTTTCAGTCCTAACACTTCATGACTTCCCAAGCTCCCCCTTGAATAAAGCTCTTGGTCTTCATAGTTTCAACTTTGTAACCAGATTCAATGAACAAAATAGCCTCGACTGAATGCACTATTGAGCAGCTTTCAACTGTAGAAACTCAACACATCAAATCAGCATATGAGAAAGATAATGTGTAAGTTACATTACATTTCACAGTGCATCTTCAGTTTAAAAACAAAGAATCTGTCTCTGAACCTCGAGTTGAATTGACTTTCAGCTTAAGAACTTGTAGAACCAGTATGCTCGTAGGAGGAATCAACTTGTAGCAAACACCACTTGATAAATGATAGAAGAACAAATGCAATCTTGAAATCCATGGCTTTTCAACCTCATATTTAAAGATTTTGTTACTCCCTCTCAGCTTTTGCTAACTCCCCCTCAACATGATAATTTGTTTCTTTGAATCTTTTATCTTCGTCATGTCTCCCCCTCATGATGATTAGGAGAATCCTGAGAATCATGTCATTTCAAAGACTAGATGGACGAGCAGCAAAATGTTAGATAAAACGTTTAGTAACCAAGATGTGGTAATAAACTAACATAGAAACACGATAGTAACTGTTATCACAACAATTAAAATAATTGTGTTGCCTATTTTCAGAGTTGGTATCGATGTATCTCTGATAGGACTTCCAGGTATCACCGAAGTAAAAATGCTAAAAATTACTTCTTCAATTGTTCCGACGATATCACGAAGATATGCAAGGGGAATCACAAAGATTCGTGCTTGTATGAAAGAAATATAAATCATATCGATTAGGCTCAAAGATTGATTCAACCTGGGACACAGGTTAGAAATCAATAGACACAGTGAGAAGAATATGAAGTTCGTAGACCGGAGTTGATGTCTTCTTTTTTCAATATCTAAGTCCTTCGAGTGAGGAATAGATAGATCATGTGCTAAATCTCCGTGCATATATGGAAACAAGTATCTTTTATGAGATACTTGAGTGGATGGGTGGGGTGACACGAGTTATCGACACTGGGTCCATGTCGATTTCAATATTCATCTCCAAAGAACGAGAATAAATAGATTATGTGGTAACCTGGATAACTACTCGGTTTGGTAAGGACCAATAATTCTTTTAAGTCCTCTCACATCCTCACCATATATTATTTTCACTCTGAACTCATCTATCAACCTAAGACTTCTCACTGATATGTATGAAGGATGTATTTCTTGGGTAGGTCCTTCCGATTCTAGATTGACCATAGAAACTTTATGAGCCCTAACACTCCTTTAACTCACCAAGATAAAACATTTGAAGTAAAAAGTCTGATTTGAGATAATCAGAAGTCAAAAACATTTAAGAACGAGTCCTGAACTGAAGTGTTCAGAGGTCGGTATGAAAGTTTAATGAAAAACCTGGTACTCCCCCTTAAAAGATGGAATAACCCTTGATTGTAGTTATGTGACGTGAATAATATGAATTAAATCCCACATGACATTCCTGCAAAACAGATTAGACAAATTTTGGTTTTCGTATCCATGCTTTGATGGATCATTGATGGTTAGTTGCCTTAGCTTTGAAGTTATGAAACTGAGGATTGGGGATGCTGTAGGTACCATACCAGCTATTGACATACCTGAAATCCACAAAGTCACTATTTCCACAATAAGTGCAACAAATATTTGATCGATTTAGACTAATCAACTTAGTTGTGGAATAGACATGAGGCGGTGACTTTGGATCCACTACAGGAGATTTGTATGGCGTGTTTCAATCACTGTCTTCTGTAGTTGATTTCTTTTTCCAAACCATTTTAACTTTTCGAAACACTTGATTGTTTGTATTATCAACAAGAGAATTATAGAAAATATTTGAAGGGAAAATGCGATCTTTTGAAAATTCATTTGATTTGACACAACTCTTCGAAGAAATGGTTGTGGAAGTTGAACTTGAAGAATAAGGAGACTGAACAACAGTATTGGGACAGTCTTGTTCAGATAAATCGGCTTTGAAATTGAGTTCTTCAAGTTTTTTAACTTTTACGGATAAACCATTTCTTTTTTCGAGAATTGAATCAAATTGTTTTTGTAAATTGGATTTTACCTTCTGTTCTTTCAAAATCTGTCGTTAATTCAGACAATTACTGTGAAAGCTTATGAATTTCTTTTTCAAAAAATTTCCTCTCACTTTCAAAGTCTTTTTCAATAATATTGCGTTTATCATATATTTCTTTGAAAACAACAACATTTTTCTTTTCAAGCTCTTTCTTTTTATTCTCAAAAGATTTTCTTTCTATTTCAAAATTATTTCGCTCAACTATCAAAATCTTTTCAAAAACAGAAATATGTTTTGAAAGTTTAGCATTTTGAAACTCAAAAGTCTTTCTTTCCTCGAAAATCTTCTTTGAAAGTTCAAGAATTTTTCGTTCAAACCATTTCTTTCATTAGAGAAACCACTCCTTTCCTTCTCAAAATCTTTTATGTCCTTCTCAATCTCCTTATCAAGATCAGAAATCTTTTGTTTTAGTTCGAGATTGTTATTCGTTAAAGCATTGATTTCATTTTTCAATTAATCATCTGAATCTTTACTTTTCTTTTCAAGTATTTTTAGAACTTCCTCAGGTTCATCACATGATTGTATGAATTTAGCATCTACATACAGAGCGAATTTTCCCATTGTTACTTGAACAAAGTGATCATAAGACGATCGCGATTTGATTCAAAAGGAAATTTATTGGAACGAAAAACAACCACTTTAATACGAGGAACTGGGTCTGGAATTGGGCCGGGAGACACCGAGTCTGCTATGAAGTTCTTAAACAACTCAAATGCCCAAACTTAATAGAAATAGGGTACAATCGAGTTCGAATGCAAATGGTACCCACAATCAAAGATCGAATGTAACTCTTGTAAAACCCTGATTTTCGAAAGGTATCATTTCGAGTTAATACCGAAACCGATATATTAGGGAAAAATAAGATAAAATATTTTGGACTTGAATCCTGGATTCTATAGTCTAGATGGATGAAAGATTCAATTACGAGTCCAACGGTTCTTTCCGGAGCAAAATCGGAGCTATAACGAAGAAGTTATGGCCAAAACAGTGAACGAGAAGAAAACCAGGGGAAGCGGGCGACTTATGCCGCGACTTAAGGTCGCGACACAAGTTGCGAAACCCCCTGGACGAGCTTAAAATCGATTTTCAGCCACCAAACTTCATTCCTTCATATCTCCTTCATCCCAACTCCGATTTGGGTGATTCAAATTGCTACAGTTTTGTTTTTGAGAGCTCTTCAAGGATCTAGCAAGAGATTGGAAGTTTATTGGAGTATACAAGAGTATTTTGTGGTGGTAAGCTCCTCATCCCTCCCTCTTCATCTTCTTCATCAAAGTTTTCTAGGGTTTCATCCACCCTTTGTGCTTCCTTTCATAGATTGGAGGTTTGTAACCATTTTGGTGAACTAGAAGTGTTTTGGTTGGTGGATTCAAGCTTGGGTTAAGGTAATCTTCTATTCTCTTCAGTTATGGAAGTTAGGGTTTCAGTATTAGTTGAGGTATTCATGTATATGGTTTGGGAAACGATTCTTTGTGGTTGATTATGTTTATTTATGGTTGAATATGTACGGATTTAGGTTTTTGGAAGTTTTGTCTTGAGAATCCAAGTGTTCTTCAAAGGAGCTCTAGTTGGGGGAAAAATCTAGATTTAGCCTAAATCTAGCAAGGTGAGTTCAAGTTGATTTGTGAAAACGGTGTACATGCCAAAATGTTTATTTTAAAGTGTTTGTGTTTACATTAAATTGTTAACAGCTGATAAGTTGGTTATTTGGATATATGTAACTTTATAAACTTATAAAGCACACATTTCGGGATTTATGGACATTTGGATAAATGTGTCACAAAGGAAGGTGTTTTGATGATTTATTGCATAAATGAGTACTTGGTCAAAAATTTACTTTTAAGTGTTTGTCGGGTTTTTGTGCATCATTCATGAAATGAAATATTTGGAAAAGTACGAATGTGTGAGTTATTTGGTTTTGGGTCATTTCCGACGTTGGAAAACATTTTAGAAATGGAAAACCTTTTGGGTTTGGGCCGAAGGCCAATGGTAATTTGAGAATCAAAGATTTTGGGAAAATGTGTATTTTGGTTTGTGTAACCATTTTGGCTCTCGTATTGAGCCAAACGTCCATTAAGCCTCTTGGGGCTTGATTTGTACTCGGTGGAGTCTTTGGAACATTTGTTCAGTTTAGGTTGCTCGTTAAGGAGCCTTGGACGTATGATGTACTTAGTTGCATATTATTTGGGAGTTACATGTTTTGAATGTGTTAGTTCGTTCTTTTGAGTCATGTAACGTTTTAGACTGTAATGCAGTTGGATTAAATTATACTATTGGTGTGAGTAAGCCTATAAACGACTTATATTATTTCAGTTATTGAATTTACTGTTAGAAATTGTTCGCATTGCATTAAAGGAGTTATTGGCATTCATGTCGTTGTAGTTTTATTTTGGTCAAATGTGTTCATTGGTACGACTCAAAGTTTTAAACTCGATTTGAAATTTATTTGCTTTCTCATCGTTCTACCGAGCTTTGAGGAATAAACTGATGCATATGGGGTTTGTGGAGAATTTTATGCCACAACGTTTTTGGTTAGAGAAGAATTTTTTTTTAAAGATAAAAATTGTGAAGCACGTGTTGTGGTGCAGGAATTAATTTTCATATTTATAGTGTAAATTTTGCTGCACATCTGTTGTTACCATTTTATTTACGAAAATGTTGATCAAACAAATTTTGGAAATGGTTTTATACGTGTAGCGTCGGTGATCAATTTTCAACCTATCGAGTGATCGGTAGCGGATTTTAACGCACAAGCAATTGTTATAAAGCTTGTGTATTTGACAGTTTCATAAAGGTTTAAATTGGCATTGTTGTTGAAAACCTTGAACTCATTAGGCTTATATATTTAAACCCCTGTCGTGAAAGGAGTTATAATTAAGGAACTAAGGAGTCCTTGGGAAATGAAGCGTCGGATTAACCGATATGTGGTCAGTTTCGAATTTTGGATTTTGGTTTATGAATCGGTACATGCGCGAATCATTGAAGTAGTAGAATTGTGTATTCTCTTAGATATTTAAGTGGTGATGTTTCCGTTTCGGTAAACCTTCAGGATAAATCATTGAGTGGTTTCTTGACTCCGATAGGATAGAAGCCGATGGGTCGGATGTGTACCATCCGGGTGAGCCTTCGAGAAAAAAAATTATGGTGATTTGTTTGTCGGAATTTAGTGCCTTGATAGGTGTCAACTTTGAATCATCGGTGTAAAATATGGAAGGAAATTTAAGGTGGTATATCTTACGGTTGAGGTGTGAAAGTGTTGAACATAGGTGTCTACATTCGATTTGAGGATAATAACCGTTGGGATGTTTCATCGTACCTACAGTTAAACCGGTGTGTTAGCAATTTAAGTGGTAACCTTGAGAAGGTAAGATGAGGGAAATGTGGAATCGATCATTGGTAAATCTGTAATCAACAAGGTTTCGCTGATTCGTCAACCGATGCTTGACCGCACTCTTGGAATTGGGTAACCGTGTAGTTAGGGTAATTCGTTGTCCATTAATGTCGTGTCGCGTCAATTGAGGAACGGATCGAAGGTTATGATTGGATCAAAACTAACTAGTTTTAGGAAATATCGTCAAGGAAGGGGACGATGAATCTTTTATAGTATGGATTATCGAGGATTTGGGTTTAGAATGTCGAGGTAAACCTTAAGTAGAAATCGACTATTGAGGAGACCTTAATGGGATGGAATTAAATGCCTAAGGGATGAGTTCGCTTGGGAGCAGTCTTGGTGGAACTATTCTTGAGGGGATATGTGCAACCCAAGGTTGGGAGACAGCCGAGAGCTTAAGGATAAGAAAGTGGTTGATAAGGACTCGATGTTCGTCTCGTCAGCGGTAAGACACATCGAACCTTGGGATCGAGTTGTGACGGTTCGTTACGGGAACTATAGTGACGACCTTAAATGGGATGTGATCGGTTCGTGGATGAGGCAAGGTATCGTGGAGGCATTCCTTTTGGGTAAAGAGCCGATTGACCTTTCAAAGGGCGACATTGGGTGTTTGATCGGTGCTATATTTCGAGGACGAAATCTCTTTCAAGGTTAAGAGGATTGTAACACCCCGATTTTCGAAAGGTATCATTTCGAGTTAATACCGAAACCGATATATTAGGGAAAAATAAGATAAAATATTTTGGACTTGAATCCTGTATTTTATAGTCTAGATGGATGAAGGATTCAATTACGAGTCCAACGGTTCTTTCCGGAGCAAAATTGGAGCTATAACGAAGAAGTTATGGCCAAAACAGTGAACGAGAAGAAAACCAGGGGAAGCGGGCGATTTATGCCGCGACTTAAGGTCGCGGCACAAGTTGCGAAACCCCCTGGACGAGCTTAAAATCGATTTTCAACCACCAAACTTCATTCCTTCATATCTCCTTCATCCCAACTCCGATTTGGGTGATTCAAATTGCTACGATTTTGTTTTTGAGAGGTCTTCAAGGATCTAGCAAGAGATTGGAAGTTTATTGGAGTATACAAGAGTATTTTGTGGTGGTAATCTCCTCATCCCTCCCTCTTCATCTTCTTCATCAAAGTTTTCTACGGTTTCATCCACCCTTTGTGCTTCCTTTCATAGATTGGAGGTTTGTAACCATTTTTGTGAAATAGAAGTGTTTTGGTTGGTGGATTCAAGCTTGGGTTAAGGTAATCTTCTATTCTCTTCAGTTATGGAAGTTAGGATTTCAGTATTAGTTGAGGTATTCATGTATATGGTTTGGGAAACGATTCTTTGTGGTTGATTATCTTTATTTATGGTTGAATATGTATGGATTTAGGTTTTTGGAAGTTTTATCTTGAGAATCCAAGTGTTCTTCAAAGGAGCTCTAATTGGGGGAAAATCTAGATTTAGCCTAAATATAGCAAGGTGAGTTCAAGTTGATTTGTGAAAACGGTGTACATGCCAAAATGTTTATTTTAAAGTGTTTGTGTTTACATTAAATTGTTAACTGCTGATAAGTTGGTTATTTGGATATATTTAACTTTATAAACTTATAAAGCACACATTTCGGGATTTATGGACATTTGGATAAATGTGTCACAAAGGAAGGTGTTTTGATGATTTATTGCATAAATGAGTACTTGGTCAAAAATATACTTTTAAGTGTTTGTCGGGTTTTTATGCATCATTCATGAAATGAAATATTTGGAAAAGTACGAATGTGTGAGTTCTTTGGTTTTGGATCATTTCCGATGTTGGAAAACATTTTAGAAATGGAAAACCCTTTGGGTTTGGGCCGAAGGCCAATGGTAATTTGAGGATCAAAGATTTTGGGAAAATGTGTATTTTGGTTTGTGTAACCATTTTGGCTCTCGTGTTGAGCCAAACGTCCATTAAGCCTCTTGGGGCTTGATTTGTACTCGGTGGAGTCTTTGGAACATTTGTTCAGTTTTGGTTGCTCGTTAAGGAGCCTTGAACGTATGATGTACTTAGTTGCATCTTATTTGGGAGTTACATGTTTTGAATGCGTTAGTTCATTCTTTTGAGTCATGTAACGTTTTACACTGTAATGCATTGGATCCATAGGCATATGAGTCAGTTGGTTAGTGGGGACTTTATCCCCGTTTTGGGATTGGACATTATTTATGGCTAGCGGGAGCTCGAGGTACAGATCGTGGGTGGTTGAACTCGATAACCGCGTAACCTTTATTGACGGGCTCAAGGTAGAGATCGTGGGTGGTTGAACTCGATTCCCGATTGTCGTCCAGTCTGGTTACTCATCGTGGAATTTAGTGTCTGTGTTTGAATTCTAGTGAGTGGTCCCCAAGTCATGTGGTTGATTATGTAAGCTTGCGGTGGTGCTCTGCAGAGCCGTATACGGAGCTAAGTCTTGCGGTGGTAGCTCAGATGAGCCGGATACGGGGACTTGTGGCTTTGGTTGTGACACTCATTAGAGGTCGAGTAGACACTAGGATCAGTGGTGTCTTGCGGTGGTAGCTTAGAGGAGCCGTATACGGGGAACCATGGTCTTATGTGAAGCTCGAGAACATTGATAAGTGGCTTAACTTTGTGTGCCCGCCACTTTCGATGGAATTCGGGTATCCCCCGTCACCGAAAGGTGTTGTTTTTGGGTATTGAGTTTTATTATCCCAAGTTTTCGGTGGCGTTGTGTATATTTGGATTTTATCCTTGATTTATGGGTTGAGTATTATGCCCCACCCGTGTTTTGGGTGTTTCGGGATATAAAGTTTTAACCGTATTGTCATAAATGGAGAGTTCAATCTCTATTAACGTTTCGAGTGAGTTTTGTGTTAATCCTGATTTATAAATGGGCGGTTTATGTTGTTTTCTTCATCATTGAAGTAGTTGATTTGGAAAACGTAAATTGGTGTTCTTTGTCTAAAATGCTTATCATGGGAAAATGAGTTGTTTTCATATGTAAGACATAACAAATTGAAAGATTATGATTTTAACTGAATTCTTTCTCTTTAAACGATTAATTTATATATGTCGATAACTCTTGAGCTCACTAGGCGTTAAGCCTAACCTTTTTATTTGTCGGCATGTGCATCAGGTTCCAGGTGGGGGTTGGTTCTAGCAATTCTATGAAGAGACGTGCTTAGTTTTTCGCGAGTGTAAGTATTTGGTGAAGTCTTCCGCAGTTTGGAGATAGTGACTTCTATTGGGTTTTAGTAGCACCCGTCTGTATCATAGACTTTATGTATAGAATGATTGTGTGTATTGAGGTTAAATCTTAGATTGTGATTGCAGATGAATCAATTATTGATGTATTTAGAAAATTTTAAATTAGTTGCTATTTCCAGTTTTGAGGGTGTTACAACTCTAAAACCAATCTCATCAAATCGACCCAACAATTAAACCTAAATCAAAATCTAACAAGTGATCGATTCAATTAGCAAAAATCCCAAACGAAAAACAGTTGACCCAAAACGAACCTGATTAGTCCAAACAAATCGATTAACAGTTAACTAATAACCTAGATGAAACAGTTAACCCACTATCAAAATCGATAAAGCACAATAACACAAGACAAATAAGCCAAGTTAAGTGTTTTAGTGAAATCGAACAAAGTGAACTTTATATTCCCTATTGAACCCAAAAAGTATCCCAAATCAATACAAATCCATCACAATTGAACCACTGAATGAAAATCCACCTCGAAGCAATCAAAACGACCAATCAATTAAAGCTAACAGATCGAAGCAATCAATTCATAACATTCGATTAATCTGAATTGCAGTTAACCCAATTACTCAAATCGATGAACCAACGAAAATAACTCAACTAAACCTCAACAATGAAGTTAATCCAATTGATCGACTCGACCCAATCTGGTTTGATTTGGTTGAGACCCGGGTGGATTTGAAGCCGAGGCTCTGGTGAGACAAGGAGGGTCGTGACAGGGGGAGCCGGATGGCAAGAACAGTTCCCAACCAGTCCCAAAATAGATATAAAAAACAAGTTCCCCAATATCAAACGCAACTGATCATGGACGTAAACAAAAATCGAACCCTCATTAGTAACAAACCCCGATCGATTTAAAACAGAACTTAACCTAAGAAACCGATATCAACAAAATCGATACAAACTCAAGATCAATATATATATCCAAATTCAAAATTGATTTCCAAATTCAACCAAAGGTAAATCTAAATCCATATAATCGAATCACATCAAAACAAACCCAAATCAACTGTATTATTTAATCAAAATCAACAGTCAAAGTCTAAAATCGATAATAGAAATCAAATTCAACAGTCGAAGGCTAAAATCGATTATAGCCCTAAATCGAAATCAAGTTCTCTATTACCAATCGCGACTAAGTCGATCGATTGGAGGTGGTGGTGTGAAATCGCCGGCGACCAAGTGGCGGCGGCGGTGGTTAGCTTTCAATCGTGAAACTGACTTCGAGGGAGAGAGATGCAGGTCGAAGAGAGGAGAGAGTCAATTGAGAGAGATGTATTCGATGGATGGAGACTGAGATCGAGAGAGACGCAGGGGTAAGGGATGCGGGCTTCAACCAAGATGCGGGTTTGAGAGAGTGGGTGTTTGGACACGAGTTTAGGGTAATCAGGGAGTGGGAGAGTGATGCATGAGATTATGATGGTGAGGGAGTGATGCGTGAGATTATGCGGGTAAGGGTGTAGGTTTGAGGATTGAAGCGGGTGAGGGGGTAATCAGGCTTGGGGGTAATCAGGCTTGGGGGGATCAGGGTTGGGTAGGAACCGGGTGTGGGTAGGAATCGGGGTTGAGAAACGGGTGTGGGGGGATGCGAGCTTGGGGAGTAAGCGGATGAGGGTCTCGGTGTTATGGGAGAGAGGCACGCCGGTGAGAGAGTAAGGGAGATAAGCGGGTCTCGGCAATTATAGAGACCCGGGTAGAGTTTTGCCTATCCGTGCCGCAACTCAATAATCGATCCATAAACAAATTGAATTGATTAAACACTCAAATAAGTTGGATCTGAGAAAAAATAATCAAATCTAAATACCTTTTGACCACAAATAACACTTAACCTGATCGATTTTGAATCAAAATTAAGGATTTTTTAAGAAAAAAAATCAAGAACACAAATCAGATTCCAACTCGATTAAAAGATCAAAATTAGACTTTTATACTGCGAGTTCGAGCTTGAAAATTTACCAAATCCTTAATCTAATTCAACTAAAGATATTGGGAACAACCAAACTCAAAGATTTCGTAGAAATATAATAACCCAAAAACCAAGAACAGTCGATCGAACTCAGAGAAGGAAAAATCTACCTTTTATGAATCAAATCTTCGTCTCTTCGATCTGATACTAATTGTGAATCCCAGATTGCTCAAGTAACCACAAATATAACGATTAAACTTTTTATTGAATGATTGAGAGAGTTACAAACATAGGATTGAAAACCAAACTCTCTCTAAACCTATTAAGCACACAATACTATTTCTCAAATCTAATGCTTAGTGATTAAAAAACAAACATTAAATACTCAGGCCAAAAACCATACAGGCCCAAGGCCCAACAAACCAAACTAAGCCCAATAATGAGATATGACTTTTACAAATAAATAAATTAAACCTATCTAATTAACAAATAAACTTTATAAATACTTTATAGAACATTCCACGCACTAGGACTTTCAGTCCTAACAGTATCACGTCGCTAATTATTAATACGTTACTCTTAGAGGCATCTTGGAAACTCCTAACTTCATCCCGGATATAGTCGCTCAAAATCAACCACATCCCAAATTATCGAACAAGAGTCTAGAGTTTCATTAATAAGAACATTACTAAATTCAATATATGAGATTCCCATTATTCCCCCGTCCTTTTCTAATGGGAACACTAAGGTCATAAATCGACCGTAAACGACTCAACCGACAAATTTCAACTCTAGGAACCTTTTCGTATCCTTAATTACAACATTCCCCAGGGCCTAGCCAGTTCATAGCCTTCATGCATGACAACACATGATTCAAATCAATTTGCACATTTGAAAATTCAATAAGTACGACACCATGAAACAACCTTGGGTATGCATGACACAACACCACTATAGTTAAATAGTCGAGCACAACAATCTCGAGGATTGATCACAAGTAACCCCATAGTAAAACATATCCATGCCCATCTAAATCAGTGTCGACAACAACAAAAATGTATCCAATAAAACATTTCCCATGTGACTATAAAAAGTTCCGGGTGTAATCATCTATACTGAGTGAGTCAACCGATTCTTACACTCATGGATGTGACAACAATATGTCCATACTAGTTTCAGTTATAAAAACTATGCAATCAAAATTTCCCATGACTTCCATAATGAAAGCTAAATTAGCATGAAAGAGATGAAATAGTTCACAAATTAATAAGTCTAAAATTTATATTATGCAAAATAAATAAGTTTGCAAATTTCGCAAAACATAGACTACATGCGTCGATTCATTTCCCAAGCAAGAAACCCAACATGCACATATATGTACTTTTAATATGAAATGACTCATGTAACTCATTTATAAAAACAATGAAATGCATGAAAATTGTTTTATGTTGGAAGGATATTCACTCTAACAAGATCAAACATTTTACATTCACCGCAATATCTCACTGGCATATTGGATGGTCGAGTTTCCCCACCCTTGAAACAACTTTTGGTACAAGTTCTTCCCAACATACGTGTTCTTCCTTGCTACACAATTTCCAAATTTGACCATTGATTTTCAAATTAGACTATTAAACCTTGACTTGAATAGGCAATAAACGATCATTTGCCTTTCCTTCAATCTCTACGCCATACTTCAAATAATTGCGGCTATCTTTTCTCAAACATCTTTACCCCCGCCTACTGCTTGACAGAAGAGTCAAATGGCTCACTTCCCTTATTCGATCTTGAGTTGAAGCTTTAGAGATCCAAACGTAATCCTCTCCCCCTATACCAACTAATCGATACATCAAACTCCAAAAATGGAGACTCACTAGATACTAGAAGCATAGTTTTAACCATTATACTTCCCTATTGAACCACATATGTTCTACCTTTAACTGGTTCACTGACATCTCAAATGGAACTCCTTGTTGGAGGTATCAACAATTACACCGAAAATGATATCACACAAAAAATCTACACCCTTGCTAATTATTTGCAAGATTATAACTTAATAAATACTACCACATTTATCGATCGCCTCAACAATAGTAATTAAGCACACCCATGCACCTGTAAATTCATAATGGCATTGGCTAGATGCGATTTTGAATTTACCATACATGAGGGTTCTCACTACTATCGTCATGATTCTCAATAGTCGAGGCCTTTCCTAATGGCCTCCTATATCTCAGCTGTGATTCCATGTCTTATAGTTTAAGTTTAGGTCCATCTGGTCACCTAAATCTCTTAAACTAGGGCCCTGATACCAAGTGCAACAACCCAATTTCAACAATGGCATAAACATAACAATATAGCCAGAATGGTCCCAAAATGTACCAACATAACATCAAACACATCTCAAGGTTCACAACGGTTATACATATTCACAACTGAGAATTACAGTAAGTCTAATAGTTAACTACATATCTCTGTTAAGCAATGCATCTTCTACGAGATCTTCTCTTCTCTTTCCGCTGTGATTAGCTCCCAACTATGATCTTACCTGAAAATGGTTTTAAGTTTGAAAAGCGAGGGTTAGACCATAAGGTCTAGTGAATTCCCTCTCAAAAGACAGTTTTAACAGTTCTAATAAAAAAATTAGAATCCGCCAAAAAGACCCAACAATAACAGATAGACACTCAACACAAACCATGAAATTTTGCACAATGTTCATAGCTAACCATCACTCCACCGTGATTTCCACAATCGGGGCCCCAAGTAGATCCCCATGGCCCCCAGTAGATGCCATTGCAATATGCACATGAAACGAATTTAAGGCACACGGTATAATATAACTCCCAAGGGATTTTCCACCATCCCAAGGTACTCTAATCCCACTGTGCAACTCACACCAAAACCAAACCATGATATCATTATATAAGCGACCTTAAACATCATTTGCTCAATAATAACAAATTCAAGTAAACGTTTGTGCAAGCTTTCGAAGTATAAAATTAATACCGAAATCATAGAGTTTTTATGATTAAATAACATTTGATCATTTAATCAAACACGCCATAAGAATATGCAAAATCACTTATAATCATAAAACCATAATCAGAGTTTAGAAAACATGTATAACGATTCCATGTTTGTAAAAAGAGAAAGGGAACTCACCTGGTGCTCCGCACACCACCACACGCTCTAACGGCAAAATTTCTTGAGCCAAACACCTAAAGTAACGGAATTAAGAAAGGTGTTAAACCATATTAAATGTCCCAAAATACAACTCTTATAACCCTCTACAGAATCCCCTAAAACAATAAACCAACCCTATTTCGGAACGAGAAAAGGACAGAACAAAATTGTGCCAAAACAGTGACTTACGCGATTTCCGCCGCAACCTAAGTCGTGCGCCAAGTGGCACAAGATTCTGTGTGCGCAGATTCTTCCCAAAGTTGACCAGGTCCGATTTCCTTTCCAAAATTCTTCCCAACAATGAATTTCAAGACAAAATAAACATTTAGTACCCCAAAAAAAAACTCCAACCATTAATGGTCCAAACTCATTCATTCCATCCCAATCATGGATTAGTCCATCCAAAATCACTCAAATGCTATGAATTAAAATTTTGTATTCAAAACCCTTTCCCTAATATGATTTCACCAACATTGAAGGATTTTATGAGCATGTTGTTTATAAATCTAAATCCACCACCTAAAAAGGGTTACCAAAAGGATTCCAAACATGAAAGCTCCATTTATTAAGAATCTCCCAACCAAAAAACCATTTCTAAACTAAATCCAAGCTCATGGCAATGGAGAAGATAAAGATAAAGAAGAGAAATATAACTTACATGAAAAGGAAACACCAATTACTGCTTTCTTCTATAACTTTTTTCCATCTAGCTTTTCTCAAAAATCCATAGAAATCCCTTGTCTTGTTCTCCAAGAAAGTTCTCCCCACACACATCCAATACAAATCTCGATCTGCCCAAATGAGGAGGAAACCCTATTTTCATGTTTCATTTACACAAATAGTCCTTTAAGCAATAAGGCGTTGACACGTTAAATCCCAAACTTCCAAACATTAAATTTTAGGATATGATTATTACATAAACCATTTAAAAAAGTCCTACTAACCGTTTACAAAATTGTCTATCTTACACAGTTTTTTGCTAAAACTGTTTACAATTGTAATAATTTTTCACGGTTTTCATAACAAAACCTCGTATAAATGTAACCATTTATTAAAAAAAATTGCAAACATTTGTCCACGGTTTTTATTAGAACCATGTATAATGAGTTATATTTATACTTTTAACATTTTCCTCGATTTTGTTACCATCCATTATTTCAAATGTTGGTGAAGCTGCGTTATATCTGATAAGCTACATTTCTAAATACGCTTCCAATTGGAATATGGAACATTTCAAACACGTAAATGTAGCATCTCAAAGTAATCATTAACCATTAAACTTTAAAGATCATAAATGTAACATATCAAAGTAACCAAACATTCTAATACTTTTTATCGTATAATCAAGCCTAATAATTCCTAAAACAATCCCCCCATTAATTACCATATTTCACCATTTTTCGTACTCTTTAAAGTAAACGATCTCGCGATATTGCAAGACATCTCCTCTACTTGTGTAATTGTGAAAGGAGCCGTGGTCGTCCATGTGTCTTATATATAAATTTGAAAGTAGGTGTTATTATAAACAAAATAAAGTGTTTTGTACAATATATAAATAAAATGAAAGAAATTGAAGAAACACATACCTTGAAAGAGGAAGCATATTGTTCATGCATCACAAGTTGGAAGATTTGCTTCCCTACATAGTAACCACACTCCCAACCATTGAACTCGGTGGTGTAGATATCATGAAAAACCAACAACCATTTAATCGTTGAAAACGAGTGTATGTTTCAAGAAGGTGCCACCATTGTTACGGAGATTAAGTTTGAATCCACATGGTTTGGAGTTGTTGTAACACCCTGATTTTTATCTCAATTGATGAAAAGTGTTGAACTGAGTGAACCAGTAAAGAAAGAACCAAGTATGGAATATGCTATAGTGCCATGAGGTTGTGACATTTGTCACCATAGCACCGTTGGTACTAAGATTATGTTCGTCTCGACTATAGTGCCATGTGGCTGTGACATTTGTCATAATATCACCGATGGTACTAAGAGTATGGTCGTCTCAACTATAGTGCCATGTGGTTGTGACATATGTCATAATAGCACCAATGGTACTAAGAGTATGGTCGTCCCGACTATAATGCCATGCAGTTGTGACATATGTCACAATTGCACCGGCGTTACCAAGTGTTTGGTCGTCCCAACGAATGTGCCAAGAAGTTACTACAATTGAAAGATAACTGGCATACTAGCATCCATTGTACCGAGGAAACGGTCAAGAAAACGGGCGAAATGGGCTCTCGGTACCTTTTGGGCAAAAGTGCCATGCGAAAGTGACACTGGCACTTTAGTCGGGCACTTTCGCAGATAAAATGAAGCCCATGGTACATTTGAGTGAAAGTGACACTGTCACTAGTGTCCCTTTCGCATGTCACTCTCGCGGGCGGGTGCAGTTCATAAAATCTGATTTTCAGCCTCTTTCATCATTTAGTCATATCTTTCTCATCTCAACTTCAATTTTGACGATTCTTTTTGCTATGGTTTCATTTTTGAGAGATTTTAAAGAATAGATTGTTAGTTTTAGGAAGATCCCGGAGCATTTGGTGGTGGAGTGGAAGAAAAGATCAAGAACTCATCATCATCACCTCCATCTTCATGAAATTTAGGATTTCCGAGGTTTTCAGCAAAACCTAAATGATGAGTTCATCCTCCTAGTTTCTAAGCTTTATTATGATTTTTAAATTCTCTATTGATTACTTACTATTATTTATGTTTCTCAAATTTCAGTTTGGAGGATTTTGGGAAAGTTAGGTCAAAACTAGGGTTTTGGTCAAAGTGGAAATTTTGATATAAGATGTTTGGGAAATGATTCTAAGTGTTTGGATATGTATATTTATGTTTGAAAAACTTGTGAATCTAGAGTTTGGAGGAATTGCTTGTGGATTCATGTTCCTTCAAGGAGCTCATAATGGGGTAAAATCTAGATTTAGCCTAAATCTAGCAAAGTGAGTTCAAGTTGATTTGTGAAAATTATGTACATGCCAAAAATGTCTATTTTGATGTATTTATGTGTTTTACTTGATAATTATCAAATGTGGGTTTATGTGACGAATTCGTCTATTTTGGGTATGTGATTCTGTCGGTCCACAATACTATCAAGTTTTATCGATAACAACACATAAACGATTTACCAACCTGTTTGATATATAAAATAACGATTACAGGATTGATGTTCACTTTAAAGCTCTCGTATTCTCTCTGTGTTTTACACCTTGAATGTGTGTGTATGTGTGATCTGATTTCTTAGACGATTGCTTCTACAACACACTAATCAACTAATATCTAAACTTACTAAACTAATATCTAGATATTATTTAACAACTAATATAATATATAACTTAGATATTAATCTAACAAACTAATATCTAACATAATTAGATATTTAAACTAAGTTAAACTAAATACTAAAATTACAATAGACAATAATTTACTTCGTCATTTATTACAAACGACATTAGACTTTGTATCGAGAGTCGACTTTCCGGCTTTAGCTTCAGATTGGATCTTCAGATTTGATGATCTTGAATCCAATGAGACTGTGGTCTAACAATCCCCCCCTTGGATCAAGATCATTATTAAAAAGATTTTAACAATTCAGTCTTCTTGTTCAGCTCAGAAGATGCAATATCTTTCTCTAGCTCAGAATGCTTTAGCAAAGTATCTTCAAAGAAAATTTATCTGAAATCAGCATGTCTTCAGAATACTTTGATCTCACATTTCATGGTTAGCTTTTATCTTCTTTAATGTCTTGTAATGTAATGGACATTTCTTCAAGCCTTAGATTCTCCCCCTTTTTGATGGAAAGTGCAACGACTTCATCAAAACTAGGAGTAAGAAATGCCTGTCATTTGGAGCCTCTGATCCATAAATTCAAAAGATATTCATCCAGATCTTTTCAAATCCAGACAAAATAGTCGTGTAACACCTGAATCAACTAATGAATCAGTTAACATGCCTGTCAGTAACACTAAGTCACTGTGTGTAACGAATACACATTGTAAAGGAGCTGTTTGATGTTGACTTCTCCAGGGCTTCCATTTAATCATCGAAACACCACAAAGGTAATTTCTATAAACGTTATGACAAAGAAACAAATTTCTTGTGTGTTCGTGCTTGTGATAGAAAAAAAATTAAGCACTTGATGATTGCTTATAGGATCAAAATTGTGTAAACCACTGAGACAATAGTAAGTTAAACACAGACTCAATGTGCATGATTGAAGTGCGAAGGTGGGGCATACATCCTTCTTTTCAATATCCAGATTTTCCAAATGAAAATCAGATAGCAAATGTGCTGCTTCCCCTTTGAAAATGTGAAACACTTTCTTGTTAAGAAGAAAATGAGTAGTTGGTGAGGTTTGATCAAGAGTTGGCATGGGCTAGTTGCCTGTTTCAATAATGTTCACCAAAGAATTGTGAAACACTAGTAATGTGGCTGCCCGACTCAGAAAAAGTTGGTGCAGAGTTGTGTTATTCTTTTAACTCTGTTCTCAAACGCTCTTTCTTTTAAACATTTTTCTTACTCTAATCACACTCATTTCTTTTCGACTTCTTACACTCAATCACTATGGATTAACTTCATGGGTAGAAATCACTGGTTAAGGTGATTCCATAGAAGTTGTGTTAATTCCTAGCACAATGAAATCCTTGTTTTCTTATGATGCATATGATGCTCAAATTGGTTTAACTATTTCAGTTAAAGCACAAAGTTGATCTTGAAAACATTTAAAGTCACACTTCCAATTCATGAAATCGGTTTAAGATTCGGGAAGTGGTTTGAACATTTAAGAACAATGTTTTCAAATGATTGAAAGTTGTCCTTCTTTCAAACATATATGAGATTAAGATAAAGGATTATACCTTAACGTGCGATCTTACATCTCATGAAGCTAAGCTTAAAGTCATAAACATATGATCTTTTAAGCTTCTCTCAAAAATTCTGCAACTGTCTTATGTCAAGTCAAAGTAAAATTTATTCACTTAAATTGAAAAGACAAAAAACAGTAAAACTGTTAAAGTACGAGTTCTGATTAGAAATAATCAGAAGTCATCACCTTTTTACTCCCCCTGAAATTATGCATTTGAAACATTATCAGTTGTAAAAGATAAGCATAAAGTTTCAGACAAATATGTACTCCCCCTTGAAGGTTGATTTCCTCATTCGAGTATCGGAGTACAATCTCTTATCAGCTCGGAGTAAGGTCTTTTGATCATTGAAGTGTGAGTCCTAAATTGTTGTGTTTAGAAGTCAAAAGTTCGTTGAAATCCGGGTTCTGAACTGAAGTATTCAGAAGCCTTTGTTATCCTACTCCCCCTTGACAGTAGGTGCCTGCAACACAGGTAGTTTTCTTTGGTACCCACTGGTATTTGGGTCCATATGTGTTAGTTGCAGTTCTTGTGGGGGTTATGGAATAAGAACCATACCAGTAATGATCTTTGGTTCTGTGAACAGGATCATGTGTACGACAGTAAGAACAAGAATTTTCCTTACCTGATAACCTGATCATTTGATCTCTCGTGTAAACATGAGCAGGTTTACTTTTAAGTGAATTGTTCTTCGTTTCATTATGCGTATGTACACATGAGCTTTCATCTTTAACTGGTTTCTTCTTCCAGAAAATATTTTCTTCCTTGTAGCTCCCTCTTCTCGGAAGTGAACATGAACCATCTAACTTTCTGTGAAAAGGAAGGTTAGTAGCACGAATCTGATTTGAAGATTTAGATTTATTAGGAAAATTAGATTTATGAGATTGACTTTTCTGGCGTTTACCAGAGGTGTTATGTTTCTGTGAACGCTGATTTTTATAAACACTTGGTAAAGCCTTTCCTTTTACAAGAAAAATAGAATGATCTGGAAGTGAAGCATTGAAATCAACCATATCTACTCCTTCTATACACCCTTCTTTAGAATTTAAAAAATCATTTGCAGACTCAAATAAGTCATCAAAGAAATCAGTAGAAGTGTGAGGTGCTTTTGAAACTGTAGAACACTTTGTAGATTTAGAATGAAAAACAGTGTTCTTCATCACAGTAGAAAACACATTTTGTTCTATATTCACCAAAATTCTTTCATCAGATAAGACATTTTCTAACTCAATTATTTTGCTTTCTAATACGAGTGGAGGTAGATAAGTTTTAGCTCGAACAGGTTTTGCCTCCATCTCAGTAGAAGAATATGTAGCAAAATATTCTTTTGAAATAACTTTTGGTTTTTCCGAAAGATAACTATCATTCAGTCTTGCATAACAGAATGGTAGTTGCATTTTCTTCAAATTCTTTCTATTAGTATCTTCTCTTGCCTCGACTTCTTCTGATGCTTTGGTAACAAATTTGGGTTTCAAATGAGAATGTTTACGAGCAGCATACATATAATCTGCATTATATGAACCAGGCTGTTTTCTGATAACATGTTTCAGGTAATGAGGATTATTACAACCTAATCCCCATTTTGCTTTAAAATCAGCCTCTTCATTAGGTCTATTCATGAAAATAGTTTGATCTGTTTGGCCTATTGAGTAGAGTTTGGTTTCCAGACCATTTACCTTTTTTTTAAGATTCTTGATCTCAAACTGCATCTTATAAATAATTAAGGAAGTTTCTTTCTTTTCTAAATCAGACTTAGAAATTTGAGAAACAAAATCAGAAAACTTCTTTTCTAAACAATCGTTTTTAAGATTAAAATCAGAAGCAAATTTGCGTAGGGCATGAGATGTTTGTTCCTAATAACTGACTTATTTAGCTCAAAGATCTTTTGATTACGCCTAGCAACTCTGACTTTTTTCCTTTTCAGTTTCGACTGAAGGTCTTGAAGTTCGACCATCATCGCATCCATTTTAATCATAAAATTATTCTCGGTTAAGTTCATTACCTCTTCAGCTGCTTCATCATCTGAATCATCATACTTTGCATGATTGGCCATCAAGCACGTATTAGCAGCTTCTTCATTCTCTTCTTCTTATTCCTCTTCAGAATGATCTAACCAGAATTCGTCTTTATCCATTAACGCTTTGCCAGCTTCCTTTTGCTTGGCTAACATTAGTTTGTTCTGGTAATACGCCGTATTGTGAACCTTTGGCTTTCGACAGTTTGAGGCGTAATGTCCAGTCATGCCACAGTTGTAGCATATGATTGGGACATCATCTTTCTTGTCTGTATTGGTGTATTCATTCCCAAATTGCTTCCTTTCTTTTGGTTTCTTCTCAAGAAATCTACTTCCTTCTACTCTTTCTCTATGCTCACGGTTCTTGGAGCTTGAGGAAGAATATCTCTGTGAATTTGATTATGGTTTCTTGTAGAATTTCTTTTGGAATGCACGGGTCAGTAATTGCAGTGCTTGCTTGAGACTTTCTCCATCATCTCCATCAGATTCAGTTTCTGATTCAGGACTTGTAATTACTTTCTTCTTTTTCCTCTTATCTTTGACAACAAGTGCAATGGAATCAGGAACTTTCTCAACTTCCTTTTTCTTTCCACTCCTTTTCTCTTCTACTTCTTCTTCGTTCCGCCTTAGTGTCTCATACACCTCGTGGAGTGGAATGTCACTCAGATCTTTCATCTGTTTCATTCTTCGTGTATGCTTTTTCCATTCTGGTTGAGAAACTTGACGTTGTTCTCAATCTATTTCTTTTTGACTTTATTCTTTGACAGTTCATTCAGAAGCAGAACATATCGTTCATAAGTGTTCGCTAGACTTTCATCTTCAAAGGCTTTGAATTCTTCATAACTGTTTATACAGTTTGCGACTTTCATCTGGTTCCCAACCTTAGATCCCATCATCATCTTTTGAAGTTGATCCCACATCTTCTTAGCAGTAGCTTTGTAGCTGTCTATTTTGATGTAAGTATCATTCGGGATACTCTGAAGAAGTAAAGATCTTTCTTGCTTATCAGCTTTGAAACGGTTCTTTTGTTCTTCAGAAAATTGGGAATACTCTACTGTAACAGTTTTCATCTTCTGTTCTCTTTCCACGTTACCATCCTCGCTGTCAAAAGAATCATCTTCATCATCATCATCAGGTACTTGGACAGAAAGTGGTGCCATGGGACCTTCTTTTATTGATAAAAGAATGTTATCTCTGTTTAAGTGTCGGTCCACAAAGTCAAGAAATATGTCTTTCCATTCTTAGTAATTCCCTTTAAACAGAACTGGGGGTTTGACATCCGTGCCAATGGAAAGAGCGTCTTTTGAAGTCATCCTATTTGATTAATAACAATAAGAACTTGGATTTGACCGTTAGTCCAGATAAAATTTGATCACACAAGAAATTTTGTCCCCCTAGGCAGACTTAGCACGGGGGTCACACAATTAAAGACCCTATTACAGTTTTCAAAAATTTGTCTAAGTGTGAAATTGGCGCAAAATTCAGGTTTGCGTTTGAAGAAGGTCACGCAAAGTTGAAGTTTGAGTTTGAAGTAGGTTGCGCAAAGTTGAAGTTTGCGTTTGAAGTAGGTTGCGAAAACTTATGTTCGCGTGATCCGTTGGTCGCGAGAAGTGAGCTTTGCGTAAGCTTTGAGTTGCGCAAACTGAGGTTTGCGTATGCAGTTGGTTGCGAGAACCGAGTCTTGCGCGAGACGTTGGTTGCGCAAAGTAGGCTTTGCGTGAGTAGAGTGTTGCGCAAAGTAGAGTTTGCGTGATACGTTGGTTGCGCAAAGTGAGCTTTGCGTTTCACGAGGGTTGCTCAAAGTAGACTTTGCGTGTTCAGTTGGTTGCGCAAAGTGTGTCACGCAAAGTGGGCTTTGCGTGAGTTCTTCCCTGTGTTTGCGCGAGTTCGTCCTGTACTTCGAAAAATCGACTAAAAACCTGTTTCAACGTCGATTAGCAGTACCAAACTCTACCAATATGTCTAAAAACACTTCTAGTACTGATTCTGACCACCCGATCTCGATAAATATCACTTTTTGAAAATAAAATCGATGGTACAATGACTTTAAGAAGTCGATTGTTTTATCACAAAAATCATAAAATGGTACTCGATTTCAACTCTATACTGAAATCAATCACTCACAACTCGATCTAGCACCCTAATCGATCACAACCTGATCGATTTTAACACTTAAAACACTCAAAATCTCGAAATCGATTTTTCAAATATGAACAAAGAGTCGTTTTCTTAAAACTTGATTTTGATCTTTAATCAGGCTCTGATACCAATTGTCGGTCCACAATACTATCAAGTTTTATCGATAACAACACAAACGATTTACTAACCTGTTTGATATATAAAATAACGATTACAGGATTGATGTTCACTTTAAAGCTCTCGTATTCTCTCTGTGTTTTACACCTTGATTGTGTGTGTATGTGTGATCTGATTTCTTAGACGATTGCTTGTACAACACACTAATCAACTAATATCTAAACTTACTAAACTAATATCTAGATATTATCTAAATATTATCTAACAACTAATATAATATATAACTTAGATATTAATCTAACAAACTAATATCTAGCATAATTAGATATTTAAACTAAGTTAAACTAAATACTAAAATTACAATAGACAATAATTTACTTCGACATTTATTACAAACGACATTAGACTTTGTATCGAGAGTCGACTTTCCGGCTTTAGCTTCAGATTGGATCTTCAGATTTGATGATCTTGAATCTAATGAGATTGTGGTCTAACAGATTTTATAAATCTTGTGAAAACCCCATATGTGGGATTTTTGAGATATTTTGATAAATAAATTATGTTGATATGTTTCTTTGATGATTTAATATACAAATGGAGGTCATTTGTTGTAAATATCATTTTAATGTATTTGATCTTATAAACCGTTTGGAAAATGCATATTAATGTGTTATGAGGAATTTTGGAAATATAAGGGTATGAGTTCGTTTTGGAAAATGGTTTGTCTCAACCAATGATGAGTACTGAGTCGATCATACTTTTGGTCGTTGTGTTTGCATAACCGTTGGTTAAATGTGTTATATTGTTTACACTGAATTTCATTGTTGAATAAAGTAAATTGAAGAGCATTTGGCTCGGTTTTGACTAAAATGAGTCTTGGGGACATTTATCTGGTTTTAATAGCCCATTGTGAAGTTTTTGATTATGATTGTGTTTATTTCGTTTCATTTCGGAATTGGATATTTTGAGTGCTTTGGTCATTCAACTGGAGTCGTGTAATGTTATAAACTGTAATGCGGTGGATCAATAGGCATATGAGTCAGTATTTATTATTTTAAATGGGACGGTTTTTTCCTTGTTGGGACCACGATTAGTCATGGGGTCATCAAGGGCCTTATGGTGCGGGCTCTTGGAGTCAAACATCTGCCATTGGCCCCATGATGCAATTCCTGAGTCTGTTTTTATGGGATAGTAATTTCCCTTTTGTAACTAGTTAAGACATTGGGTCCTCGAAGGCAACTTGGTACGTTTATATGGAGCCGGATACTAGCCACGAGCCGTAAATGTTATCCTAGTGAATGAGCATGATTAGGATCCTCGGGTACCCTCATCCACATCTTAGTACGAGTCGGCGAGCTCGTGACCATGAGTCCTAGTATGATGAACTTAGTAACTTGGAAAGTTCCTACTTTTGTGTTCCGCCACAAGCCATGGAATTCGGGTCTCCCCCGTCACCGAAAGATGTTGTTTTGGGTATTTAGTTTTATCCTTGTTTTTTCGGTGATGTTTTGAGTACGGTGTGTTCTCCATAAGTTGTAATTTTGGGGCTTAAGTCTTACTCCTATTTTGGTAGTTTAGATAATAAAGTTTTATTCGAATTTCAATGTTTCAGCATTTACCATTATTTACGTTTTGAGTGAGTGTTGGGGTGCACCACTTCATGAAAGAATGTTTGGTACTGAGGCGCTTATCTTTAAAAATGCGTATAATTGGAAAACGGGCCGTTTTCATATTTAAAGTAAATCATTTTGAAAGATGCATATTTAAGTTGCATTATTTCCTTTTAACGATATAATTACTCATGTTGAAAACTTTTGAACTTACTAGGCGTTAGCCTAACCTTTTTATTTGTCGGTATGTGCTTCAGGTTTCGGTTGGGGGTATGGTACTAGCGACATTGTGAAGAGGTGAGTGATGAGTTATATGCACAAGAGAGAGTATCTTGGGTGAAGTCTTCCGCACTTTGGGAATAGCAACTTGGTTTGGGTTTAGTAACACCCGACCTCGATTTAGTCATTGTATAAGACTTGACTTTATAATTGTGGAAGTTAATTATATAATTTAATTTGAGGTATATCGAGTTTTGATTTGTAAGAAGAAGGTTTATCCTTTACTTGATGTAATATCGATTTTTTTTAGTTAGTTGCTCTTTCCAATTGAGGGTGTTAGAGATGTGAACGGGATAACTATTTAAACATTGTACAAGATATTGTCTAGGTTATGGGAGAAAGCATGGGGCGGAGTCACGATGAGTTTCAATCCAAATATGATGGTAAAAATGTCTCCGAGCTCAATTTGGGAGGAAATTAAAAGATAGGTTTGTTAATTTATAAAATACATGAGAGCATAATCACAGTGGAATGATCCATTTGGGTACGGTGCCATACGAGATGTATTTTGGTTATCGGGTAAAATTCTATATTTTGAACTCCGTTAATCTAACTGATAGACACAACCAGTTACATGATTAACCAATCAAGCACTCTCTTCCGCTATCAAAAGCACACAAATCCATAAAATAACATTGAGAACGACATATAATAGAATGAAGTACGAATCATGATTGATGGTTCAAGTAATCAACTTCAAAATCGTTATAGTGATACATTGCAAAAATATACTTCTATAGTATTCATGTATTTATTTAGTTGCTTTTAACACACTTGTAATTCTTTATAAAAGAAGATATTAATACAATTGTTTATTACAATTTATTTTAGAACATAAATTCCACAAATAAGATTAATTATAGAGTAAATTACGCATTTGATCCCTCATGTATGTCGTTTATAACGGATTTGGTCCTTTATCTCACTATAAAGTAAATGAATTTTACCCAAAAAAATTTCCAAGTGATTACCGACGGATTACCCACAAAATTCCAATGGTTCTGATAATCGCCCACGGACCACCCACAAAATCCGTGGGTATTCTATCACTGATTTGAATTTCCCACCCACAATTTATCCACCAACTTTTGTGACGAATCACCCCTTTAGCGACGAATTTCTCAGGGAAAATTTTCATAGGTCAAAGTCTTCTATTTAGTAGTAAGATCTTCATTATTACAAAAGAAACCTCCACGTATGCAGTTTGTTATGGATTTGGTCCCAAAGGCAAACAACCGTCTATTATTTGCGTTAACTACGAGGATAAATTTGTCCTTTTACCTTTTTCTTCTATTTTACACCCTTTTTAATCAATTGTGTATATTTTTCCTTGAATATTCATCTTCCCCAATTATACCATCAAGAACATCATGAGCAGTAAGAACCTTTGACAACAAAGTTATATAAATTTAATAAAAAACCAACATAAATCAAACTCTAAATCATAAAGCTGAAATCAAACTCAAACTAAAAAACAAAAAATAACTAATGCAGTTGTGAAATCATTTAACAAAAATGTGCAAGCCAAAGTAGAAGCATAAAAGAATGTTAGTTATATAGTCTGCTATTTAAGAAGCATTTTCCCTCTTACAAAAAAAAAACCTCTAAGATATTGATAGTGATATTTCAAATGAAAATATCGATATTGCTTTTCAAATAGTAAAATCCATTGGGAAGAAGACTTTATCTTTCCACCCATCTTCATCTCTATGAATATGGAAGTTCATAAAAACATTCGGTCCCGATTCAATTGAAACAAAAAATTTCAATCTAATCTCGTTAAAGATATAAATGCAAACAACAACAATTTGCAATATCCCGAAACTTTTTTTTGTTGCATTACAAACTATTTAATGCAAGCAACAACAATTTGCAAAAACCCGGACTTTTTTTTGTTGCATTACACACTATTATAGAGTAGCCAAATAAGGAAAAAGGGGTAAACACAACAAATCTGGTGAAGAGATTAAAATTTTTATCACAGTAACGTTGTTAAATTCTTCTCCAACATACACACATTTAAATAACAGAAAGAGTCAAGTCCCACAAAGCATTTAAAGAAAAGATTTTGAGTACTTTACGTGGTATAAGATTGTGGTATAAGACTTTTGAAGGTTTGTCTTCTAGGTATTTTGAACAAAAAAAGGATGAAGATTTGAAGATGATTGTAAAAAAGGGGATATGGTTTTCTATCAACAACGGTATGAAAGGGAGAAGACAAAGGGGATTTAATTTTCAATTGACTATAATAAAATTGTCTTCAAGGTATTTTGAACAGAAAAAGGATGAAGATTTGAAGATGACTGTAAAAAAAGGGATATGGTTTTCTATCAACAATGGTATGAAAGGGAGAAGACAAAGAGGATTTAATTTTCAATTCACTGTAAAAAAATGACATACCTGTTGTAGTATAAAAGGGAGAAGACAAAGGGGATTGATTTTCGAAGACAAAGCTCTCAGCCAGCAAAAGAAAACCAAATTGGTGAAGATGAGTGTCTTTACCTGGAGATGAATGTCTTAACCTCTGGATGGGAAGGTTTGACGTATAAACGGGAGAGATGAAAAGGTTGTACAATCGGGAACATAAATCAGGAACAGTAAACGGAGAGAAAAAAAGGTTTAGAAATGAAATTAGACATTTAGGTGGCGTTTGTTTTTTAAGAGGTCCGAAGTCTGAAGTATTATTTTATTTCTAATCAATAATAGGTGGTGATGAAGTCTTAAATCTGAATCAATAAGATGGTTTGTTTTCGTAACATCTGGAGGAGTCTTGAGAGAAAGGAGAGCATATGAAATGAGGCGGGATAGGAGATTTTAAGAAGTTCAGTCATCACTTCTTATTTAAGATGTATTTAAGAGCCATTAAGAGGTTTTGAAAATTAGAAAAAAAAAAAAACAGTCTGAATGTCAAAAGGTATAAACGATTCAGACCTAAGAGCCATTAAGAGGCATTTTAAAAAAAAACAAACAACCCCTTAATCAATAGTTGAGCACTTCTTCTAATGAACGATGTGTCCAGGTAAAAGTTGAAATTTCTATGAGCTAGACGGAGTAAATCTTTTAGAGCCAAGATCTATTTTAAAAGAAAAGTAAAAGAATCCATATTGCCTCGAGGTTTCTAATCATTTGCTGCCCAAACACATCATATGGGAGAATCTCCCGGTGTTGCAGGAAAATAGAATACGATGAAATATTGAAAGCAAACAAAAGATCTAAAGCTAAATTTACTTGTTTCTCAATATCCATCATCACATATTATTGATGCTATTTATTTTGTTCGCAAGATTTCTTTATATTGATTGAAGGGTTGCAACAAACAGAGCAAAACCATAATGATTATATATGTAAGAACACAATTTTTTTTTCCAAACAAATTAGCAAAGAGAAGTGGTGCCACATACCCACAAACCAAATGGGTTGAAGGTTTTACAAACCAAGCAAAGAGGCCTAACTTTGCAATTGAACCTTAGAGATCAAGCTTTTCTTGTTTAATAAGAAATTTTGCAAGTAATGATGAATACTTGAAATACACGATGCATCGAAATACTTGAAAAACATAGAATTAATTTGCACCGATAACTTTTTACAAGACCTACTTGGAAGAATTCATAAATCCAAACTGTGTCTACTAAATTTCCTAAAAATTCAACTTGGAACCACAAATACGACCCAAACATAAAACAAAACATAAAATTCAATCATAAAAGACAGGCATACATATCATCAATTGTACACAGATTGCCTCTCACACACAAAAATCACCCAACCTAGCAGATAGTCTAACCATGAACTTCTAAAATGATTTTTCAGTCATAATATATTTACAACTAAACATATGGAAATTCTGGATTGCAAACCTAGAAGGAAGAGAAAAACCCAAAACGAACGACATGGGAGGAGAAGGAAGAGATAAATATGTTCGAACCTTCTGTCATCTATGAACCAACTTCACATCAAATTCTCGTTGAAAAATTTAATCGAACACCTAGCAAAGCAAAACAAATACAAATTCAATAAAAAACATTGAATTTTGGTTTTGCTATCATGCCTTCAAAACCCACAATCATTTTTGATCAATAATCGTACCTGAAAAGGGAGGAACTTTAAATCATCATTGTAAAACTTACCCGTGATAAACCTAATCTAATAAAAATATTGAAGTTTGGTTTTTCTTTCATACCTCAAAACCCACAATCATCTTTGATTAATAATCGAACCTAAAAATAGACCATCATTGTAAAACTCACCCATGAAAAAACTAATCTGAGAAAAATTGGGTAAAACTCACCCGATTTAAAAAACCCTAACATGAGAGTGGAATTGGGAATATAATCTTCAGAAAGGATACGAATCGGAAGAATGAAAGTACCTTAAACAGAACCCTAACCTATCTTGAATCAATAAACATCATTCCTGGAGCTTGAATCGTCGTCTTTGGTTGAGAAGTGTTTGAATCATCCTCTGATAAACAACGATGATAGCGTATCTGTTGAAATATGAATCGTCGTCTGAGAGAGTGTGGGGTGTTGGCATTGGAATCCAAAGATAAGTTGTACATTAAGCATTTGAGGTTGTAGTTAAAGAGATATTTAAAAGTAGGCTTAAAAATGTTGTACACGATGCATAGAAGGTAGTAATTAAGAGATTTTAAGAATTTATGCATAAAAAGTTGTACCTTATGCATTTTAGGTTGTTTTTAAGGCTTTTCTCAAATTTGGTTTATAAGATAGTATAGATTATTCAAGCATTCCCACTTAATTATGATCATATTAGTACAATTTATATATGCTCGGATCGTGTACCACAAAATAAGTAATTGCAACCTAGAGGAATAAAACAAACAATCATTGCTAAATATGCGACTTTCACCAACAAAAAATTACCAACGTAGATATCCCGTCGGTGCAACCTTGCCGAGTGATAGCATTTAGGTTGGGATTTATTGCGGATTCTGTTGGGTCTGAATGTGCTAAGGATGGATACTACTGCTACTTGAAAGGTATTACTACTGCAAGAAGAAATATTACTACTGCTAGTAGAATTAATATTGCTTGAATAGTTAGTGCTGATACTTGAATAGTTAGTACTGCTTGGAGAGTTAGTACTGCTAGTAGTTAGTACTGCTTGAAGATTACTACTGCAAGTGAAGAGTTAATACTGCAAGCATGATTAATACTGCTGAAGATGCTAATGCTGCTGGATAAGGATAAAGTTAATGCTGCTTATGAAGATAATGTCTTGAAGAGAAAGACTAGGAGCTGGAGATAATGATGAAGATAATTATGGTATTGATGCTGAAGAACAATCTTATTTTGATAATTCTCTTGTAATCAACTCTGTATATATAGTCTAGATGTGTTAGCATATGAAAAACAAGTTTTAACAGTTTTTGATATACGTTTGTTTTAGAGAATTAACCTCAAGATTCATTGTAATCCTTTCTTTAGAGATGTTTAGAACGTCTGTTGAGCCTGCTCAACAGATTGAGGTTGAGTTTGTAATCATTAAGTTAATCAATATAACTTGTGATTTGCATTCAAGTACTGTTTCATTGATTGAGTGTTAAAGTGTTTTTCCTCAACTTTTTTAACATTGTTTCTGAGTGTTAATTAAATTCTTCATTAGAATTTTTCGATCTTGACAAGTGGTATCAGAGCTAGAAAACTCAGAAACCTATAATCATGGACAGTTCAAGCGACAATGTTTTGGTATCAAAGGTTCCCATACTCAAACCCAATGAGTTTGACATGTGGAAGATCAGAATCAAGCAATATATTCTTCTCACAGACTTCTCAATGTGGGATATCATTGAGAATGGTCCCTCTGATGGAGGAAAGATGGATGCAGATGGCAAGAGACCTCCACCAAAGGCTGATGGAGAAAGAAAGATGAGGCAGACAGAGATGAAAGCCTTAAGCACTCTGCTCTTGGCTATACCTAATGAGTACCAACACCAGTTCTGCAACTGCACGGATGCACAAATTTTATGGAATGCACTGGAGAAAAGATTTTCTGGTACCAAAAGTACCAAGAGAAATCAGAAGGCCATCCTGAAGTAGCAATATGAAAACTTCATGTCTACAAAGAATGAGTCCATGACTCAAACTTTTGATAGATTTAATAAGTTAATTGGTGAATTGGCTACTGTTGGTGTCCAGATAGATCAAGATGATGTCAACAGAAAATTTCTAAGATCTCTTGGTGATGAATGGACTATGTACACTGTCACCTTTAGACAGAATGACCAACTGGAGGACAAGGAACTGGATTACCTCTATAATGACCTTAGGGTGTTTGAAGAAGAGGTAGAAGAAAAGAAGAGGCCCTCTGGATTCTTATACAATGCTGCTCTTTTATCATCTTCTACTGATTCTGCTGCTAATACAGAATCAGTTAGTGGTGCCTATGGATCAAAGCAAGATGGATCTAATGACTCAGTTTTAGAAGCTTTTCTAGCCAGTCATGCTAATTCCACTCTAATTAATGATGACTTAGAACAGATAAATGCTGATGATCTGGAAGAGATGGATATCAAGTGGCAGATGGCTATGCTCACAATGAGGGTAAAAAGATTCATCAAAAGGACTGGAAGGAATAACTTTGCTCAGAAAAGAGAAGATGGGGTTGGATTTGATAAATCCAAGGTTGAATGTTACAAGTGTCACAAGCTTGGGCACTTTGCAAGAGAATGCAGAAGTGGAATGCCTTAACAGCATACTAGCAACCATCAACCATCACAGTCCACTAGCTCCAACATCAGGAACTCTTCTCAAGCTCTTGTTTCCCAAGAAGAAATGGGATTTGATTGGAGTGACCAAGCAGAAGAATCAGTTCAGAACCAAGCTTTAATGGCTAAAGTTTCAGAGTCAGTAAGCACTGATATTCCCACATAGGTAAAATCTAACCTTTGCTCAAAAACTTGCATAGAAACTGTTAAAAAGTACAGGGACCACAATCAAAGCATGTGTGATGACCTAAAAAGGTTAGAGAAATATAGAAGAGAGTATGTTGTGATTGTTGAGAATTTGGAAGAACAGATTAAGGCATATAAAGCCAATGAGCTACAACACTCATATGATACTAACTACTGGAAGTGGGAAAAGAATCAGTTAGAGTTTAAGATTAAAAAGTCTGAAGAGGAATGTGAGAAGATAAGGAGTGATTTTGAGAAAGCCAAACTGGACATTGAGAAGTTTTCCAATGCCTCTAAAGCAATGGATTCACTTCTAAAATCTCAAGTCCATGACAACCTGAAAAGAGGTTTAGGATACAACAGTACCCCTCCACCCTATAACAAAAACTATATCCCTCCCACTTCAGATCTCTTAGAAAGACAAGAGAAAATAGACTTACCTGCAGGAGCCACAGATGTAGATCCTCTTGACAGTGTAGTGATTGAGGAAGAGGATGAGGAAGAGACCACTAAGAGTAAGAATAAGGATGACCTTAAAGAAATTCCTTTAGAAAATCATATCCTTACTAATGAAGGGGGGGGGGGTAAACCTTTTGTGTGAAACGGCTGAAAGTTCTAAGAGAGGGAAGGGAAAGGTTCAGGGAGTCCATTACATGCCAACCACTGTTGTCAATCCCTGTACTTGTAAACAGAATCAGCCCCAACAACATGATAAAACAAGGGGAAATCAAAGAAACATACATAATCAGTGGGCTTTAAAACGAGGAATTGATCTGAAAAAAATTAACAGACCAAAGCCTTGTTTTATCTGTGGCAAGTTAAATTATCTAGCCAAACACTGTTATTTCAATCCTATTAACCAGAGGATCACTTTTCAAAGAAATAAACAAAATCCTGTTGGTTATAGGAAGCAAATAAGGAATCATATGGCTGAGAATGTGAGGAGGGCACCTATAAAATCTCATGTTCAGAATAAGTTTGCTAATTCAAAGAAAAATACTCCAAATAAGCCAAGGAGTAACTTAAAGAAAAAGAAAGCAAACAACTTTGTCCAGGTTTGGGTTCCAAAAGTAAAGAAATCTGTTAGTACTGCTACTTCAAATAGTACTGCTGACAGAAATAGTGCTGCTGCAAGCAATACTACTGTTAACCTAGTTAGTACTGCTAACAAAATTAGTACTGCTTAACCAATTAGTAATGCTAATGATGTTAGTACTGCTAACAAAGTTAGTACTGCCAATCAAGTTAGTACTGCTTCCAGTGACAGGCCCTTTCTTCTGACAAAGTATTCAAGCAATAAGATTCCTCAGTTTTAATAATCTCAACAAGTCTGAATATGAATATGTTGATGAGAATGGGAAACCCAAGACCATTTTGGCTTGGGTTCCTATTAAAAACTAACTGCTAAAGGGAAGGAGCATTTGGCATGTTGATAGTGGTTGTTCCAGGCACATGACAGGTAACATGGCCTGCCTTCAAAACTTCAAAAGAATTGATGGAGGACATGTTGCTTTTGGTGATAATCCAGCAGGTGGAAAGATAAGTGGAAAAGGTAATGTTTCAAAAGGTAAGATGACCTTTGAGGATGTATACTATGTTGAGCAATTGAGATACAACCTGTTAAGTGTATCACAGGTCTGTGACAAGAAACATAGCATTTTATTCAATGATACTGAATGTATTATCCTTGCTCCAGGGTTCAAGGTAGTTGATGAAAGTATGATACTACTTAGAACTCCTAGAAAGGACAATGTTTATTGCTAAGACTTGGAGAGTGTAGCTTCTGATTCATCTTTAAATTGTTTATTTTCAAAAGCTTCATTGGATGAATCATCTCTTTGGCATAGAAGGATGTGTCACATTAACTTTAAAACAATGAACAAATTTGTGAAAAACAACCTTGTAAGAGGTTTGCCACAAAAGGTATTTTCATGTGATGGTCATTGTGTTGCATGTCTTAAAGGCAAACAACACAAAACTTCTCATAAGTCCAAAGAGATAAATACAATCTCTTCACCTCTTAATTTACTGCATATGGATCTGTTTGGTCCTACAAATGTGATGAGTATTGGTAATAAATCCTACTGCTTGGTTATTGTTGATGATTTCTCTAGATTCACTTGGGTCTATTTTCTGAGGACTAAGGATAAGACAAGTGGACTGATCAAATCCTTTGTTCTTAGAGTTGAAAACCAAACAAATCTAAGAGTTAAAGTCATCAGGTCTGATAATGGAACTGAATTTAAAAACAATGACCTAAACAGCTTATGTGAGGAAAAAGGCATTGAGAGACAATACAGTGCTCCTAGGACTCCTCAACAGAATGGTGTTGCTGAAAGGAGAAATAGGACTCTGATAGAAGCTGCTAGATTTCTGTTGGCAGATTCAAAACTTCCAATTACTTTCTGGGCAGAAGCAGTTAATACTGCCTGCTATGTTCAAAACAGAGTTCTAGTAGTGAAATACCAAGACAAGACACCTTATGAGCTTTTTAAAAAGAAGAAACCTTTCATTGGTTTTTTCAAACCATTTGGGTGTCAATGCACAATTCTCAATACCAAAACTCACCTAGGCAAGTTTGATAGCAAAGATGAGGATGGGTTTCTTGTTGTATATTCATCTCAAAGTAAGGCCTACAGAGTTTTCAACACCTCTTCCAGGATTATTGAGGAAAGTGACAATGTCAAATGCAATGAGAACACACCAAATCAACTTGGTTCAGGTCCTGATTGGCTATTTGACATTGATTCACTGTCTAATTCTTTGGGTTTCAGTAATGAGCATAATGCAGGAACAAGGACAGAAAAGGTACAAGTACAAAGACAAGAGTTTGTGCTGTTCCCAACACCTACTGTTGATCCTGTTGAATTCTGTGACCAAGATAAGAAAGATACTTCAAACTCAAAGGATACTGAACTAGTTCAGAATGAAGAGGACAGAGGTGAAAAGGAAGATCAACCCTCAGATTCAGGAATCAAAGGTCCTGAGATGCCATGTTTGGAAGAAGATGACACAGATGATGATAACTCTTCAGTTTTTGGTGGCAGCACTCCTGACAAGAATGACTCTAATCTGGAAGCATACATTAATGAAGAGGTTGTTCATCAAACAAGAGTTCAGAAAAATCATCCTCCTCAATTGGTGATTGGTGACATCAATTCTCCTATAGTCACAAGGAATCAAAGCAAGTTGGGAGGATTGAAGGACATACAATCAGGATTACTATCTTGTTTTCTATCACAGGTTGAACCCAAAAAGGCATATGATGCAATGAAGGATCCAAGCTGGATAGAAGCAATGTAAGAGGAGCTACTGCATTTTGTGCTGCAGGATGTATGGGATTTGGTTGACCTTCCAAAAGGACACAGAGCTATAGGCACTAAGTTGATCTTCAGGAACAAGAAAGATGAGAGAGGAATAGTAATAAAGAACAAGGCCAGATTAGTGGCACAAGGGTATACTCAAGAAGAGGGAATTGACTATGAAGAGGTATTTGCACCAGTGGCCAGGATTGAGGCAATTAGGCTATTCTTAGCCTATGCTTCTTTCATGAAGTTTAGGGTCTACCAGATGGATGTAAAGAGTGCTTTCCTGTATGGGAGAATTGAAGAAGAAGTGTATGTCTGTCAGCCTCCAGGGTTTGAGCATCCAAATTATCCTGACAGAGTATACAAATTGAAGAAGGCACTCTATGGGCTACATCAAGCATTAAGGGCATGGTATGACACTTTGTCTACATATCTCTTGGAAAATGGTTTTCAAAGAGGAATCATAGACAAGACTCTGTTCATTCAGAGGAAGAAGAAGGACATCCGAATAGTGCAAATCTATGTGGATGATATTATCTTTGGATCCACAAAAGATCAAATGTGCAGAGATTTTGAAGATTTGATGCACAAGAGATTCAAGATGAGTTCTATGGGTGAACTTACTTTCTTCCTTGGACTACAAGTTAAGCAGAAGAAAGATGGGATATTTCTAAGCCAATCCAAGTATGTGCAGGACATTCTTACTAAGTTTGGATTCTCAGATTCAAAGCCTGCAAGCACACCCATGGAGACACACAAATAGATCACTGCAGATCTTGAGGTGGAGGATGTGGATGTTCATCACTATAGATCCATGATTGGCTCCCTCATGTATCTCACTGCTTCAAGACCAGATATCATGTTTCCTGTTTGTGTGTGTGCAAGATTTCAAGTAAGGCCTAAGCAGTCAAACTTTCAAGTTGTCAAGAGGATATTCAGATATCTCAAAGGCCAACCTAGATTAGGACTTTGGTATCCTCATGACTCACCATTTGACCTAGTTGCTTA
Organism: Arctium minus; assembly: GCA_954870635.1. Taxonomy (NCBI): domain Eukaryota; kingdom Viridiplantae; phylum Streptophyta; class Magnoliopsida; order Asterales; family Asteraceae; genus Arctium; species Arctium minus. Next base: position 74,669,782 of record OX941080.1, on the reverse strand, counting down.
TTCAGACAATGACTTAGGTGGTGCAAATTTGGATAGAAAGTAAACTTCAGGGGGATGTTAGTTTTTGGGTGAAAGACTAGTGTCATGGCAGTGCAAGAAACAAACGATAGTGTCCACCTCTACAACAGAAGCAAAGTATATAGTTGCTGCAAGCTGCTGTTCACAAGTACTCTGGATTTAGAATCAAATGCTGGTCTATGGTATGACTTTTCTTCACACTCCAATCTTCATAGACAATAACAGTGCTATTAGCATTGTTAATAATCTAGTCAAGCACTCCAAAACAAAGCATATAGAAATCAGGCACCACTTTATCAGAGACTGTAATGAAAAGAAGCTCATTCAGGTTGTGAAAGTCCATACAAGTAACCAATTTGCTGATCTATTCACCAAAGCTTTTGATGTGGGTAGATTCACATTCTTGATCACAAGTGTGGGCATGATAAACACTGAATAAGCCTCCTTTGATCTGCTTTATGTACCATTTCTGTATAGATTCCTTCCTGTCTACTTTCTCATATTGTATTGTGCATGGTGCTGCTAACCTTGTGTGTTTAAGTGTTTCAGATTGCTTAAATTGAATACTTGGTACTTCTAGTTCAGTTAATACTTGTTAAGTCTAAATATTGTATCCAAGATTTAATAGGAAAGTCAAATATGTAAAAGTCAACATTGACCTTGTAATAGTTAGTCAAAACATGTTTAGTTTTCTTAGCCATTAAGGCTTTGTATTAGTTAGTGAGTATATATAGGTTTTGTTAGAAATCATGTAATAACGAACTAGAGCTTTTGCATTCATTGTAATTCTAGAGGGTGTAATTCAAGATCTACTTTCTCTCTCTAGACTCTCTCTCTAGTTCTTGAGCAAATTAGATAAATATTGTGTAATTAGCTTGATAGATTGGGATTTAATGATTAACAATTGGTATCAGAGCTATACCAAACTTTTCAGAAAAGATTTTATCATGATTTGAATTGAAATTTGGTGTTTTTGGATCGAAAATTTGATTTTTTCAAAAGTTTTTCAAGAAAACGAGTTTGTTACTGTTTCATGGAATTTCATGTGAAAAATTGTTTTTAATGCAAGAAGTTGGATTCATTGTGTTCGATTTGGTGTAGTGATTGATTGTTGTTTAGATTTCATATCGAAATTCGTTCAGAATCAATTCCAATTTTCGATTCTTTTGAGTTTTTCTTGGACACGAGTTTGAATACTGTTCTTATTCGAATTCGAGTGATTTGTTGTTTTAATCGAAATTTGAATGTATTTGTATGTTTAGAACTGTTTTTCGATGATACTGACAAATTTTTGAGAATCAATTTTGCAGGTTTCAATCGATTTAAGTTTGAATCTGTCAAAAACATGGTTTGAGTTTCATTCATGAAGAATGCGGGTCATTCATCCTGAAATGCGGGTCATTCATCATGAAATGCGGGTCATTCATCCTGAAATACGGGTCTATCTTATAGTTTGCATGTTTATCATAAGATTTTGAAGTTGTTGAATCTCTTTTGGAAACGCATTACTTCAATTGCGGGTCTGCCTTAATACGCATTTCTTCAAGTGCGTGTCAGTCTTAACACGCATTTCTTCAAGTGCGTGCCCTTCAGGACACGCATTCCTCCTATGCGTTTCCTGAAGGACCCGCATTCCTTCTTTCATGTTTCCTTCAGGACACGCATTCCTTCCTATGCGTTTCACTCGTGACCCGAATTCCTTTGTGACCCGAATTCCTCTGTCTTAGTTAAAAAAAAAAAAAAAATTCTACATCGCGAAATATCAAGTATTGTTCGAATTTCAATTTTCACGAAATATTTTTTTTTAAGATTTCAATTTGATCTGATTGTTGTTTTTCTGATATACAGTTTGGGAACGATCATTCATATCAAGCTGATGTACTCATTCAAGATGGGATATTTTGCTGAACTTGAAGAGAAGATTAGAAAACTGGAATTAGAGAAAATTAATCTGGGTTATGCTGTTGACTTTCACTCACAAAAGTCAAAAGAGCATTATGAAGAAAGCATCAGACTGAAAGAGGAAATTAGTGCTTTAAAGATTATCAATGAAGATCTTCTAACAAGATCTTCTAGGCAGAATGACCAAAAGATTCTGAAGGAAGAATGTTCAAAGAAAATTTGATGATTCAAGAAAGTTTGTTTCTTCCAAAGATGATTCAGAGATCAAAGTGGTGAAGATACATTTTTTGTTCAAAGTCGAAAGAATTTTCAGAGTTAAAGCTAGAATTTCATTTCGTGTTCAAGGCTTGTTGACTTTCAAAGCTTCAAAGAGTAAAAGACTTTCCAAGATTCTTCAAGAGCTGAAAGTTTAAAGTTTGTGAAAGCTGCAAAGAGATAAAAGCTGAAGAATCAAGTGCTGAATATCTGTATCAAATTTTTATTAAATCTTGAATACAAAGGGGGAGATTGTTAAGTCTAAATATTGTATCCAAGATTTAATAGGAAAGTCAAATATGTAAAAGTCAACATTGACCTTGTAATAGTTAGTCAAAACATGTTTAGTTTTCTTAGCCATTAAGGCTTTGTATTAGTTAGTGAGTATATATAGGTTTTGTTAGAAATCATGTAATAACGAACTAGAGCTTTTGCATTCATTGTAATTATAGAGGGTGTAATTCAAGATCTACTTTCTCTCTCTAGACTCTCTCTCTAGTTCTTGAGCATATTAGATAAATATTGTGTAATTAGCTTGATAGATTGGGATTTAATGATTAACAATACTGCTCTTTATATTACTCATGATAACAGTTCAAAAAGGGTTAAGTATGGTTACTACTGCTAAGTAGTTTATACTGCCAGTGCAAAGTTACTACTGCTTGCTTTATTTATACTGCTAATCAGTGTTACTACTGCTGGTAGGTGTTAATACTGCTAGTCTGTGTTAATACTGCTAGTCTGTGTTAGTACTGTCAGTATGTGTTACTACTGCTAATATGAGTTAATACTGCGAGTTGGTTAATATTGCTAGGGTACTTAGTACTGCTTCTAACTGAAACCCTCCACCTATGAATACCCTTTGTGACCGCCAAAATACAAACGACTCTTTGAACTTCCATTGCTACTCTTTCTCTCTCTCTCTCGATTTCTTGCTTACCAGGTGCGATTCGAACCCTAGAATCAATCAGAACGATGGCAGGACTAGAATTCTTTGATGAACACAATGAGGTTGCTATGCTGCAAAAACCAAAACAGGTTGAAGGTTTTCATCGGATTGTGGATTTCATCAAATCGTCACACATTGCCTATGCCCTCACTGTCAATCCCACAATCTGTGTGGAACATCTATGACAATTTTGGGCAAATGCTACCATCCACACTGAAGATGGCACTCAGGTCATCAAAACAAGGGTGTGTGATAAACCCCTGACCATCTTAGAAGAGTGTATTCGCATCCATCTACGCTTAGATGATGCCTCAGGTATTACCTCTCTTCCTAAGGAAGATCTCTTCCAAGTTCTTAGTCGTATGGGGTATGAAGGTCCCACTGACGTATATAAGTTTTTCAAGAACATATTTTCACCTCAGTGGAGATTCTTTGTTCATACCCTACAACACTGCATTTCAAGAAAAACAAATGGCTGGAGTGAGTTCAGCAGCACCATAGTCTATGCTTTGGTCTGCTTAGCGACCTCTAGAAAGTTTAATTTCTCTCAAATGATCTTAAACGATTTAATGTCAAACCTGGATACCAAATCAAAAAGCTTTTATATGTATCCAAGGTTTGTACAAGAAGTACTTAATAAGGAATTGACGGATTTACCTACCTTCAAGGAGGTATATGTACCAAAACTCCCAAAGGGGAAAGTGTTCTCAAATATGAAGAGGCCCAGTAAGGACTTCTCAGGTCTAGACACACCATTGTTCTCTACAATGATGGTTGTGTCCCACTCTCAAGGTGAGGCATCAGGGTCAAAGCCCACATTAGACCAACCCACTGATGACCTACCCACACCTTCCACTACAAAGCATATCCCTCAGTCTCTTCTAAAGAAGCCAACATCACCCATTACTCATACATACACAAGGGAAAAGGTACAGAAGGTTCCTTCCCTTCTAGTATCTTCACCCCCACAGCTTAAAAGCCCTATGATGGAGCATTCTCCATCAGAGAATATCGAAAGGGAATACCCTGGGGTGTCTCCCAACCCCATGAAAGTGCTCTCTAAGGAGAAGGCAGAGCATGTGGGCAGCAAGGCTCACACTACTGATTCTGCATAAAGTGCAGGACATGACAGTGTGAACATCCTTAAGACCTTCCCCACGACAACTTTGGGTGAGCAATCATCCAAAGGTCCCAGGTGCCAAGAAACCAAGGGGGTAGAAGGTGCTTCTGCTAGGCAGAAGAACTCTACTAAAAGATCCAAGGATCCTTCAGGGGTGGTCAACACACCCAAAGGAGGTGAGGACAGATATAACTATGAGGAATTGATGGAAACATTGGGAAATATCAATCTGGATGTACTGAAACAGGGTGCATAAATAGAGGAGATGAAACTGGTGATTCTTTCACAACAAGTGCAGATAAGCAAATTAAAGAAGATGGTTCTGAGGTTGGTGCAGAAAAATAAGAGAAAGTAGTATGTATTGAAGAAACGGGGAGATGTAAATGATGCTTTCAACAAGGGGGAGAGTCAAGCTAAAGGTAAAAAGCAAAACCCTGTTAGCCTGGAATCTCATTTTCAGGGGGAGACCAGTATTGAAAAAGAACGGGAGATTGGTGCTACAAGTGTGAAAGAAGCAGAAACAGATCAAGCAGCAGAAACCTTTAAGGTAGCAGCAGAAATAGGCCTAGCAGCAGTAAAAGAATCTGAAGCAGAAATGGCAGAATCAGCAGCAGTAACAGAAAAGGTAGCAAAAGAAACAGGGCTATCCATGGAAGAATTAGAAATAGCAGAAACCTTGGTCAAAGCTAAACATGACACTCCTAAGGCCACTCAAAAGGCCAAGGGAGTGGAAATCAAAGAAGGTGGCCAAGAGCAGAAGAGAAAAGAAGTAAGTGAAGTTGAACTCAAAAGGAAAGGCAAGGAAAAGATGGGTGAATATGTGAAACCTCAAAAGTAGCAGAAACAGATAGTGCTGGATGAGGAGCTAGGCTAGAAACTGCAAGCTGAATTAACACAAGAGGAAGAGTCTCAAACTGCAAAAGATAGACAGATTGCTCTAGATTTGTCTACAAAGCTCAATGAAGAGTATCAAAGGAGTTTGAAGACAACAACTATTGCTAAGAAAGTAACCTTGAGAGCATCTAAACAAAGCCAAATAAAGCCTTCAAAGACCTTCCTGGCAAATCAAGAAAGAAGGAAAGTGATAAACTTTCTGAAAGAAGCTATTGGAGTTCCTGAAGGAATGTTTACCAGCATGACATTTGGAAGGATAGAGAAGCTATACCAGAAGGAGATGGCCAAGCTGAAAGGGGATTTTATTCAAAAGGTTGAGGTTGAAAGAAAGTTAAAAGAAAGACATGATCTCAACATACAACAACCTTTCCCTGACAGTGAGGAAGGCACTCCTATCAAAGAAAAGACAGAAGCTAAGCAAGAAGAGACTTTGACTCAACAGATTGGAGCTATAAAAAGAAAGAAATCTATTGCTACCAAGCCTAAGACAAAGTGGCCAAGAATTGAAGAAGTTGAAAAGGAGATTGAAAGTGCAAGAGTAGAACCTTCAGCAGAGCCAAAGTAGAATCAAGAGCAGTCCAATCCACAATCCAATGAGCAATTCCATTTGTACATGACTTTGACAGATGAAGAACTAGTGCAAGATGACCTATATCAATGCAGGCACCAGAGATCATTCACTGGGATATTCTGAAGGACAACAGAAAAGACTATTTCAGATTCAAAAGAATAGGTGATCAGTATGAGGTGTATGCAACCTGGGGAAAGATAGTGAGAAGCTGTACAAGGTCTGATCTAGAAGAATTATACAAAGTTAGACTGATTCTGTATAAAGATGTGCTAGAAGGGACTGAAATGAGCTTAATCAAGATTGCCATGGAGTACTTATGCATGATGTTTGAGCTTGAAAGAGTGAAGTACAGGATCAAAGACTTACATCATGAGTATGGATTCAAAAAGATTAATCATTGGATGTTATTTGAAAACTGTGGTGTCTACATGATCACAATTGACAAAAGCTACCATGAGTACTACTTGGTTGACAAGATCTATGACCATAGCAAAGCTAAGTTGGAAGGGATGTTGAAAGCCAAGCTAGTGTGTGCTAAAGGATCAGAAATGGCCAGAATTGTGATTAGAAGGACAATTAATCAAAGTCTGGGATTGGATCCAAATCTGGGAAATTAAGCTGAAGTGTTGAAAGCATCATGAAGACCCTATGCTGAAGAACTTAACTTCTCATTTTGAAAAAGTTAAGTTAGGGGGAGATTGTTAGGTCTGAATGTGCTAAGGATGGATAATACTGCTACTTGAAAGGTATTACTACTGCAAGATGAAATATTACTACTGCTAGTAGAATTAATACTGCTTGAAGAGTTAGTGCTGCTACTTGAATAGTTAGTACTGCTTGGAGAGTTAGTACTGCTAGTAGTTAGTACTGCTTGAAGATTACTACTGCAAGTGAAGAGTTAATACTGCAAGCATGATTAATACTGCTGAAGATGCTAGTGCTGCTGGATAAGGATAAAGTTAATGCTGCTTATGAAGATAATGTCTTGAAGAGAAAGACTAGGAGCTGGAGATAATGATGAAGATAATTATGGTATTGATGCTGAAGAACAATCTTATTTTGATAATTATCTTGTAATCAACTCTGTATATATAGTCTAGATGTGTTAGCATATGAAAAACAAGTTTTAACAGTTTTTGATATACGTTTGTTTTAGAGAATTAACCTCAAGATTCATTGTAATCCTTTCTTTAAAGAAGTTTAGAACGTCTGTTGAGCCTGTTCAACAGTTTGAGGTTGAGTTTGTAATCATTAAGTTAATCAATATAACTTGTGATTTGCATTCAAGTACTGTTTCATTGATTGAGTGTTAAAGTGTTTTTTCCGCAACTTCTTTAACATTGTTTTTGAGTGTTAATTAAATTCTTCATTAGAATTTTTATTGGGGCTTTTGATGTGCCACAAATAGAATACAATACCCCGTCGGTGCAATCTTGTCGGACCGCAGTGCCGACATGTAAACTTTGTATAGTATAAAATATGCTTTTATAAACGATTGATTTGGGCTTTATGGGTTTTGGAATCTTGAATAAGGTTAGTGTTTGTAAAAGTTTCGTACTTTTATACACGGTTTCAAAACCGTTTAGAAAAGGAATATTAACCGTGTATAAAAGTCACAATTTTACACGGTTTTTAGACGAAATCGTTTAAAAAAGCCTGCTAACCGTTTATAAAAGTATCTATCTTACCTGGTTTTAGATTAAACCGTTTAAAAAAGTCCTACTAACCATTTATAAAAGTGTCTATCTTACACAGTTTTTTGCTAAAACCGTTTACAATTGTAATAATTTTCACGGTTTTCATAACAAAACCTTGTATAAATGTAACCATTTGTAAAAAAAAAATTGCAAACATTTGTACACAGTTTTTTACTAGAACCGTGTATAATGAGTTATATTTATATTTTTAATATTTTCCTCGATTTTTTTACCATCCATTATTTCAAATGTTGGTGAACCAACGTTATATCCAATAAGCTACATTTCTATACGATTCCAATTGGAATAATGGAACATTTCAAACATGTTAATGTAGCATCTCAAAGAAATCATTAACCATTAAACTTTAAAGATCGTCAACGTAAATGTAACATATCAAAGTAACCAAACATTATAATACTTTTTATCGCATAATCAAGCCTAATAATTCCTAAAACAATCCCCCCATTAATTACCATATTTCACCATCTTTCGTGTGTTTCAAAGTAAACGATCTCGTGATATTGCAAGCCATCTCCTCTACTTGTGTAAATGTGAAAGGAACCGAGGTCGTCCATGTGTCCTATATATAAATTTGAAAGTAAATGTTATTATAAACAAAATAAAGTGTTTTGTACAATATATAAATAAAATGAAATAAATTTAAGAAACACATACCTTGAGAGAGGAAGCGTATTGTTCATGCATCACAAATTGGAAGATTTGTTATGCTACATAGTAACCACAGTTCTAACCATATAACACGGTGGTGTAGTTATCATGCAAAACCAACAACCACATAATCATTGAAAACAAGTGTGTGTTTCAAGAAGGTGCCACCATTGTTACCGAGATTAAGTTTGAATCCACTTGGTTTGGAGTTGCTGTAACACCCTGATTTTTATCTCAATTGAGGAAAAGTGTTGAACTGGGTGAACCAGTAAAGGAAGAACCAAGTATGGAATATGCTATAGAGCCATGTGGTTGTGACATTTGTTACCATAGCACCGATGGTACTAAGCGTATGGTCGTCTCGACTATAGTGCCATGTGGCTGTGACATCTGTCATAATAGCACCGATGGAACTAAGAGTATGGTTGTCTCAACTTTATTGCCATGTGGTTATGACATATGTCAATATAGCACCAATGGTACTAAGAGTATGGTCGTCCTGGCTATAGTGCCATGCAGTTGTGACATATGTCACAATTGCACCGGCGTTACCGAGTGTTTGGTCGTCCCAACGAATGTGCCAAGAAGTTACTACAATAGAACGATAATTGTCATACTAGAATCTAATGTAATGAGAAAATGGTCGAGAAAACGGGCAAAAAGGGCTCTCGGTACCTTTTGGGCAAAAGTGCCATGCGAAAGTGACACTGGCACTTTAGCCGGGCACTTTCGCAGATAAAAAAGGAGCCCACGGTACATTTGGGTGAAAGTGACAACAAAAGTGACACTGTCACTAGTGTCACTTTCGCATGTCACTCTCGCGGGTGGGTGCAGTTCATAAAATCCGATTTTCAGCCTCTTTCTTCATTTGGTCATATCTTTCTCATCTCAACTCCGATTTTGATGATTCTTTTTGCTATGGTTTCATTTTTGAGAGATTTTAAAGAATAGATTGTTAGTTTTGGGAAGATCCAAGATCATTTGGTGGTGTAGTGGAAGAAAAGATAAAGAGTTCATCATCATCACCTCCATCTTCATGAAATTTAGGGTTTTCGAGGTTTTCACCAAAACCTAAATGGTGAGTTCATCCTCCTAGTTTCTAAACTTTATTATGAGTTATAAATTCTCTATTGATTACTTCCTAGTATTTATGTTTCTTAAATTTCAGTTTGGAGGATTTTGGGAAAGTTAGGTCAAAACTAGGGTTTTGGTCAAAGTGGAAATTTTGATATAAGATGTTTAGGGAATGATTCTAAGTGTTTGGATATGTATATTTATGTTTAGAAAACTTATGAATCTACGGTTTGGAGGAATTGCTTGTGGATTCATGTTCCTTCAAGGTACTCATAATGGGGTAAAATATAGATTTAGTCTAAATCTAGCAAAGTGAGTTCAAGTTGATTTGTGAAAACTATGTACATGCCATAAATGTCCATTTTGATGTATTTATGTGTTTTACTTGATAATTATCAAATGTGGGTTTATGTGACGAATTCATGTATTTTGGGTATGTGATTCTATAAATCTTGTGAAAACCCCATATGTGGGATTTTTGAGATATTTTGATAAATAAATTATGTTGATAAGTTTCCTTGATGATTTAATATACAAATGGAGGTCATTTGCTGTAAATATCCTTTTAGTGTATTTGATCTTATAAACCATTTGGAAAATGCATATTAATGTGTTATGAGACATTTTGGAAATATAAGGGTATGAGTTCGTTTTGGAAAATGGTTTGTCTCAACCAATGATGAGTTCTGAGTCAATCATACTTTTGGTCATTGTGTTTGCATAACCGTTGGTTAAATGTGTTTTATTGTTTACACTAACTTTTATTGTAGAATAAAGTAAATTTATGAGCTTTTGGCTCGGTTTTGACTAAGATGAGTCTTGGGGACATTTATCCGGTTTTAATAGCCCATTGTGAAGTTTTGATTATGATTGTGTTTATTTCGAATCATTTGGGATTTAGATGTTTCAAGTGCTTTGGTCATTCAATTGGAGTTGTGTAATGTTATAGGCTGTAATGCGGTGGATCCATAGGCATATGAGTTAGTCTTTATTATTTTAAATGGGACGGTTGTTTTCATGTTGGGAACACGATTAGTCATGGGGTCATCGAGGGCCTTATGGTGCGGGCTCTTGGAGTCAAACATCCGCCATTGGCCCCATGATGTAATTTCTGAGTCGGTTTTATGGGATTGTTATTTCCCATTTGTAACTAGTTGAGACATTGGGTCCTCGGAGGCAACTTGGTACAGTTATGTGGAGTCGGATACTAGCAATGGGCAGTAAATGTAATCCTAGTGAATGAACATGATTAGGATCCTCGGGTGCCCTCATCTACATCTTAGTACGAGTCGGCAAGCTCGTGGCCATGGGTCCTAGGATGATGATCTTAGTAACTTGGAAAGTTCTTTCTTTTGTGTTCCACCACAAGCCATGGAATTCGGGTCTCCCCTGTCACCGAAAGATGTTGTTTTGGGTATTTAGTTTTATCCTTGTTTTTTTGGTGACGTTTTGAGTACAGGGTGTTCTCCATAAGTTGTAATTTTGGGGCTTAATCCTTACTCATATTTTGGTAGTTTGGATAATAAAGTTTTATTCGAATTTCAATATTTGAGCATTTACCATTATTTACGTTTTGAGTGAGTGTTGGGTTGCACCACTTCATGAAAGAATGTTTGGTACTAAGGCGTTTATCTTTAAAAATGTGTGTAATTGGAAAACATATCGTTTTCATATTTAATGTAAATCATTTTGATAGATGAAGATTTAAGTTGCATTTTTCCTTTTAACGATATAATTACTGTTAGTGCACATATTGGTTGGATACAAGATCATGAAGACTGAAGGTTAAAGTTCAAGCAAGTCAAAGCTCAAGTCAACTCTCAAAGTCAAAGTCAAAGTCTATTGTAATAAATGTCAAAGTCAAAGTATGTAGTATTGTAAGTGTTTCTGTGTTGTGTGCGTTTGAAGTAGTGTGCGTGCATTGTGTTGTGAGAGTTTGTCTCTTGGTATAAATAGGGATATGATTTTGTGTAGTGAGTAGAGATTCAATCAGAGTGTAATATACGCGTTCTTGTGTAGAGAGAGAAATATTAGAGAGCATTCACTGTAAACGATTTCTAGATTGAATTGTCATTGTTATCTTGTTTTACACAAATATCTGGGATATTAATTGGTATCATAGCAGATCAAAATTCAAAAACAAGATCTAATTCAAGATTTTTTGGCCGATTTTTCATGAACTCGCAAACGAACTATGGAGATTCGAATTTTGGGCTATTGTGTTGTTTTGGATTTGAATTTGTTTGTTCTAGACTCGTTTTGATATCTAGAAAATATTTGATATGTAATACAGAGTCCAATTCACAATAGTTAGTGTCAATTTTAGAATTTTCTTGAAATCATATTCGAGTTTGTATATGTTCTATAAATCGATCGAATTTGGTTTGTTGTTGTTTTAGATTGAAATTAATCGATTGTAATTGGTTCGAGTTGTGATAAAGATGGTTCCTGCAAAGTTTCATTAAAAATATGAAAGATTCGATCGATTTCAGTGTGAAAGTTCAAGTGTTTGGACGTAAAGTGAAGAACACGCAAGATCTCAAGAACGTGCAAGTGAAGAACATGCAAAAATGAAGAACTCGCAGAAGATTTAAAAAGCAAAGAAATGAAGAACTCGCAAGCTTTGTCGTGCGAGAAGTAGAAACGTGCATAAAACAGCGTGTGTGTTTTTACTGTTCATTCTATTCCTCGTGCGCGAAGTTTGACTGCACGAAGTTGTTCTGCGCGTTTTCATTTTGCGAGAAGTAAATTTGTCGAAATATTTCCAAGTCCTAAACTCGCAAGCCCCTGATTTTGCGAGTTTACATTTAGCGAGAACCTATTTTCTGAAAAATATTCTAAGTTTTGAACTCACAAGCATCTGCGAGAAGTGACAAGAACTCGCACATCTCTTTGTACGAGAATCAAGAACTCGCATCCAGTGTCTTGCACGAAACCACAAACTCGCACAACCCTGTGTGCGAGAAGTGGAGTTCTTTTTATCCTTCTCTGTGCGCAAACCTCAAACACGCATAAAGAGTCTTGCGCAAACTTTATATTTTCTTTGTTACGAGTGTTTTGTACTTAGTAATTTTTCTAAATTTTCTGAAATTTGACTAAGTTTGATTTTTGTAGATACAACCTTTATTTCTGAATTTTGACGATCATAAAAAGCAGTGTAAAGCCAAAGATGACTTCCCGAGAAGCTCTCGCGATCGAAACAGACGTAAAGCCACCAGTACTCTTCAAAGGAGAGCTTCAAAACAGAATCAACAGAATCAGTCTGTTCTTTCAAAACAACTTCAAGTTCTATTCATGATAAAAATGTTTTCAAACAGAACAGTGTCAAATCACAAACTGTCAAATCAAATCAGATTAGACCATCTAATCTATTCTATGACAAATTTGTTGATGGTTCAGCAAATTTCTACGTTAAATCTCTTGGAAAGTCTTCTAAGAAAAATCAGATGGTCTGGAGAGTGAAGAGTTCTTCAGATGATGAGAAGAAGAATGCAAGATCATTCAATTTCACATCCAAAGCCAAAAAGAACAGAATACATAAAGGTAAATCTTTTGGTAATCCTGATATATATTTCTCTACTAATCATTTGATCAGGATTGCACAGAAGAAAATCTGCTGTTCTTACTGTGGAGAGAATGACTTCGTTCAGAAACAATCTTCTCATAAATGGTACGGTTCTTATAGAATAACTTCTCAGAATTTTGGTTTTAAAAGATATACATCTAATGAGAAGTGGATTCTTAAATCTAACATACCAGGACCCAAATACCAGTGGGTACCAAAGCCTATTAAATCTGTTTCGCAGGTACCACAGGTTTAGGGGGAGCAAGATGGTTGACTTCTGATCATGTACAGATCAGGACTCGTACTTCAAAGTACAAAATATTGACTTCTGAGTAAATCAACTCAGGACTCGGACTTCAAAGTCAAAGAACAATGGCTTCTAAACACTTCAGTTTAGAACCCGAACTTTAATGTAAAAGATTGTGGCTTCTAATCACATGACAGATCAGGACCCGTTCTTCAATGTTCAGATAAGGTTATTATGCAAAATATCCAGGGGGAGCTTCATACACCTAAATCATTCTATATTGATTTGAGGGGGAGCTTAATGGTAAATATCTTCTAATCCTAGATCTCTGATTGTTTGAAAGAAGAACAACTTTCAAGCATGAAAAACAATTTCTTAAATGTTCAAACCACTTCTCTATTCTCAAAAGATTTCATGAATTAAGAAGTGTGATTTTAAATGTTTTTCATTATTGAGCTTTAATGTTTAACTGACCGTGTGTTTCCAAAGATCAATACTTGCGTATTATCTTTTCTATATACTGTCAAGTATTCACACACACAGGTTCAGTACTTCATTTAATTTTGTTATTACCATGTCTCATAACGAACAAATATTTCGATGGTAATACTCCCGTTTGTAATTCACTGTTGTTGAGCAACAATCTTCATTTCTAAATTTGTGCTTTCATTACAAAATTGTTTATATTCGTTCATATAAACAAATTATCCAATTCTTTGATACCCTAACCATTTTATTTGATCTGATTGACACATTGTCAGATTCTCAAAACAATTCTCTTGATTTCATTTAATTCATTCAATATCTTTGTTTTGAGAAATCTTCAAAGTTCAAATGCTCAAATTTCATTCATATTTTTCATGAGCATACATTTTGACAATGTCATCATACATTTTTTGAGCTTAACTGCTAAAGTTAAATTGTTGAGCAACTATTATTTATAGGACTTACATGGGATTCATGTGTGAGCTTATAAGAACTTCCATGAATTCACATAAACCAGTGTTTCCTACCCAGGAAGTTATCCTTGAGTGATTGAGGGGCGAGGGGTCAAAATCAAAGAATGGGGGAGATAACTCATCTGGTTGAGTTTTTCTCATTGTGTTGAGCGATAAAATGTAAATGAGAGTTTGGTTAGAAGTGAGCTTTAAATGTTAAAAGAAAGAGGGTGTGAGAACAGAGTTAAAAGAATATCAGAACTCTGCACCAACTACTTTCTAAGCCGGGCAACCACAAAATCTGATTGGTTCACATTCTTTGATGACCATCATTGAAAAAGGCAGTGAGCCCATGCCAACTCTTGCATTTAACCCCACTAACCACTTGTTTCTTTCTTAACAAATAAATGTTTCATTTTCTTTGGGGACGCAGCATATATGCTATCTAATCTTCACTCGGAAGATTTAGATTTTGAAAAAGAAGGAAAGTTACCCCACCTTCGCACCTCTTTCATGTACATTGAGTTCATGTAATACTTGTTGCTGTCTCAACAGTTTACAAAATTTGAGCCTTATGAAACACAATCATTGTGCTAAATTCTTTCATACACAAGCACGAGCACACAGAAAATTTGTTTTTCTGTAAGAACATTCATAGATAAACCTCGTGTTTTTCAATGATTGAATGGAAGTCCTGGGGAGTCATCATCAAACCAGCTCCTTAAATTGTACATTCGTTGTACACAGTAACTTCGTGTTACTGACAGGCACTTCTAACTGTTTCATTTGTTGAATCAGGGTTACCAAGTTCATTATATCTGAATTTGAAAAGATTCGGATATATACAGTTCATGATTCAGTTATTCAGATCAAAGAGCGGAGAATGTCAAATGTATCTCAAAAGGGGGAGAATATTTGAAAAAGGGGGAGATTCAAAGAAAGTGCGGAAATTGAGAAAGTTTTGATGATTATGAGGCTCACAATCATCAAAAAGGGGGAGAAATCTACAGAGATCAATTTCAAGGAATTTCAGAGTTATAATGTCAATACTTGTGATGAGTTTTCTGAAAAGTTCAAATCAGATGAAAAGAAATCATTCTCAAAGATTTATGAAGACAAGTCAAAGTTAAGATGATTCGTCAAAAGTTTGTTTTAATGAAGACGGTCAAGAGATCAAAGAGATGAAGATAAAAAGTTCAAAGATCCCTCGAAGTTTCAAAAAGCTAAAGAATTTCAAAGTTCAAATGATTCAAGACTTCAAATGATTTGGTTTTCAAGACTTGTTGACTTTCCAGAGATGCAAAGTATTAAAGACTTTTCAAGATTCTTCAACAACTTCAGAAAGATCTTCAAAGTTCAAAGTCGTCCGAGTTAAAGATTGAAGAATCAAGTGCTCAAGACAATTTTCAAATTTTTGTTAAATCTTGAATACAAAGGGGGAGATTGTTAGTGTATTATTGTATCCAAGATTTAATAGGAAAAGTCAAGTCAAGATAAGTCAAGATAAGTCAACAAAGTCAAAGTCTGTAAAGTCAATATGAGTTTACTTTGTTATTAAGCTTGTGGTTTTAGACTTGTGGTATAAATACCATGTTGCCTTGAAAATCATGTAGCTAGACAGGTTGTTCATCATTGTTACATCAATATACTTGTGATTGTTTCTCTCTCTATACTCTCTCTCTAGAAATATACTTTGAATGTCATAATCTTGTATTGAGATTTTGCTTGATTGTGATTGGGATTACAATTTCAGTACGAGCAATGGAAAGATCGTTTCCTAGATTTTATTGATAGAGACAATTTGGGAGATTATATTAGAATATCTTTGAAGGAAGGAATCATGAAACCTCCGACAAGACACTCACCGTTGCAGGAGAGAATGGAGAAGAGGAACAAAGAGAGTACCCTCTACCACTTGAGGAGTACACAGATGAGCAAAGAAGAAGACATAAGGCTGACAGAAAGGTAGCTAGTGTCAACTACTCAGATGACTTGAGGCAGATTAAAGCGTAGTTGGCCGCAATCACCTACCAATTGAAAGGTACATCTATGTAAAGCCCAATGCCAATTGATGGGACATCTGTTCAGTACTCTCAGTTTGAGTCTCCAGAACAAGTGAACTTCTTACAGAATTGCAACCGCCAAAGAAATGACCCCTTCTCCAATACGTATAATGAAGGATGGAAGAGACACCCTAATTTCTCATGGAGCCAACCTCAAAATGGTCCAAGATAAAGCATGGGACAACAAAAACAATACTTTGGTAATAATTCTAATTTATATTCTTCATCAAATTCTAATAATGTTTATCATCATCTAGGTCACAATCAAAGAAGGGAAGAAGAGGGACAAGCTTCCGAGAAGAAGTCAGGCTTGGAGGATATGATGATTGTTAGAGCGCAGATTTATTGGATTCAAGATCATAAAGATTAAAGACTAAAGTCAAGAAGTCAAAGGCTGAAAGTCAACTCTCAGTTAAAGTCAAAGTCAATTTTGTTAATAAAGTCAAAGTCAATTGTATTGTGTCTAAGTATAAATAGTTCTCATTTGTAATCTTTGTAAGTGGTAGCAAGTCATTCAAGCGTGTGGGAGCATATCAGAGAAGAACTGATTAGAACATCATTCTAGAGAGAGAGTAGAGAGAGAAAGTTGAGTTTGTAATTGTTTGAGATTTAATCAAAGACTTGTGATTACGATTTTAATCTTGAATTCTGTTGTTACGATTAGAACTTGAGAGATTTGGGAATAACAATTGGTATCAGAGCAGATAGAAATTCAGAAATGGATTGAATTGGTTGTTTTAGTTGACATTTTGGAAGAACTCGGAAGTTACTGTTTAGATTCGATTTTTGAAATCTTGTGTTGTTTTGAATCTGAAATTGGTTGTATTAGATTCGATTTGTTGTTTAGAATGTTTTTGATTTGTTTTGTTCTTCTTAATTCACAACAGATTGTTCGAATTTTGGATTTTTCTTGAATTTGTATTCGAAGACTGTACGCACTGTTCTTGGATTAAAATCCATTGATTTGTGTTTTCTTTGAAATTTCAAGCATTGTAATCTGTTCATACACTATAATCGAGCATCCATACAAAGTTTCAAGCCAATTGACAAAGGATTTGATCAAATCAGAGGGAAAAATCGTTCAAACTGAAGAACTCGCTAGATCTTCAGTTTGCGCAAAGGAAGAACTCGCAGATCGAAGAACTCGCAAGTGTAAAAGTCGCTAGTAAGGTTGTGCGCGAAGCTAAAACTCACACATAACTAAGTGCGCGTTTCTACTGTTCATTTAAGGTGTTTTGCGTGAAGTATTGTTTTGCGCAAAGTGTTGTTTTGCGCGAAGTGGTGTTTTGCGCGAAATGTTTTTGAAATTTTCCTAAGTCCAGAACTCACAAGATACTGTTCTTGTGCATTTGCATTTAGCGCGAAGTGGAATTTCAAAATTTGACTAAGTCTTGAACGCGCAAAGAGTCAAGTTTGCGCGAGCTTCAGTTAGCGCGAAATTCAGAAACTCGCGAGCTTCAGTTAGCGCGAAATTCAGAAACTCGCGAGCTTCAGTTAGCGCGAAATTCAGAAACTCGCAAGCTTCAGTTAGCGCGAAAATCAGAAACTCGCAACCTTCAGTTAGCGCGAACCTCGAACTCACACGAGCCTGTTAGCGCGAATCTCAGAACTCTCATCCTTTGTTGTGCGTGAACTTCAAAAACGCGCAAATTACTGTGTTAGCGCGAAGTTGGTATTCTTTGGTTTGAGAGTTTTATACTTAGAATTTTTCTGAGTTTTTTTGAAATTTGTCCAAGTTTGATTTTTACTAATCCATTTCATTTTTCTGAATTTCTAACGATCATTTCAAGTTTCTTTTTGTAACAGATAATCCAAGATGGGATATTTTTCTGATGATGATGAACAAAAGATTCACAAGCTCGAATTAGAGAACAAAAATCTTGCTTCTTCAGTTGACTACTATTCCAAGCGGTCAAAAAGATATTTTGATGAAAGGAAGATACTGAGAGAAGAAGCCAGTGCATTAAAGACCATTAATGAAGATCTTTTGCAACAGACTTCTGGGCTGAATGATGAGAAAATACTGAGTTTGGAAGTTGAGAACACAGAGCTGACAAGAAAAATCTTTAACTTGGAAGATCAGATTATCCATATCCGGAAAGTATCTGTTGAAAGTTATGAGGAGAAGATTAAGAGTCTAGAAGATGCTAATGCTGAGCTTTTAAAGAAAATATATGATTTGGAACAAAAGATGTGTTAGGGCAATTTATGTGTTAAATAGAAGTTCAGGGTGTAAATTGTAATTGTTTGAAAGTAGTATTAGCTTGTTGGGCCTAAAACCCCTTAAGCCCATTATCTTGTAAAGCCTGGATATATAAAGGCTGATTTACTTTCAATTATAGTTTAGTCTCATTATTTCCAAATTACTAGTCTATAGGTTTACTCTCTCTGATCAGAAATCCTTTCTGTAAACCTGTAACCCTTTGATTTCATATCAATCATATGACTAGTTGCTGTGACTCATATATTGTTAATCTTTGATATTATTTGATGCTGATTGCACTGTACTGGGATCTACAATTGGTATCAGAGCAAAGAGACTAAAGGTTTGATCCAGAAAAAGGTTTGTCTAAAACCCTATAATCAATTATATGTGTTAATTGCTTTTATCAGCTTTAATTGTTTATCTAGTGTCTGAGTTTTACCGGTCCAAGTTTCTGTTTGTTTTCTAGAAAAGTTGTTTATCGGTCGATTGAATATCTGTTATCTGGGTTATTGATTGAAGAGGTCTGGATTTTTTTTTTCGGTCGATCTGTTTATCGGTCGATTGTTTTGTGTTAAAATCTGCTATTCGACCTGCATATTTGAGAATAATCGATTGAATATCTGGGTTATCATTATCGGTCTGTTTGATTTAAATTTCTGGGTTTGATCTCGATCGAATTCCAGATTCACCGTGTTCATCGGTGTTCTTCAATTTTATCGGGCTTATCTGTTTATCGGGGTTTGATTTTATCGGTCTATCTCTTAAGTGGTTATTAATCAGGTTCGACCGATAGGTTGTTAGACCGGGACATAGTCTCTACCGGTCTTTTGGTTCGACCGGTGTATTGTCATTATCGGTCTTTTATTCGACCGGTACCTTACATTATCGGTCCTTTGTTCGACCGACTCATTCCTTCGATCGGTACCCTGATTACTGGTCTTTGTCCTTTGACCGATATTTTGTCTCTTCCGATCCTTTGGTTCGACCGGATTTGTTTTGACCGGTAATTTGCTAATACCGGTCCTTTTGGTTCGACCGATACGTTGTCAATACCGGTCCTTTGCTTGACCGGTACATTGTCAACACCGGTCCTTTGTTTGACCGGTACTCTGTAAATACCGGTCCTTTGCTTGACCGGTACTTTGCCTTTACCGGTCCTTTGCTTGACCAGTACCCAGTTCGACCGGACGTTTGCTAGACCGGGTCCCTGTCATATTCTGCTTATTTTTTTTTTTTTATTATTATTGTGTTTGGATCATCCTGCTTGTCTCACGATCGTTACAGTGCTTTTAAGTTAAGAGATTTAAGATGAATTCAAGAGACGCGTTAGCTATTGGTTCGGATCAGAAGCCCCCGGTTCTCTATCGAGGGGAATATCCTCAGTGGCATGATCGCTTCATGAACTTCATTGAATCGAAGCCAAACTATGAAGCCATTTACAAGTGTCTGACAGAGGGGCCGCAAGACTGGCCAATGAAAGTTGTACCGGGAAACACAGAAGAAGGTCGACCTGCACGCAATGTTCCAAAATCTGTCGGTGACTTTACAAATCAAGAAAAGGATTTGTATTATGCTGAAAAGCAAGCAAAGACATATCTTCTACAAAGTCTACCCAACGACATCTATGCTTGCATCGACAGTTATAAGGAGTCTGCAAAGAAAATGTGGGACCAGATTGAGAAGATGATGATGGGGAGCCACATCAACAATCAGCTCAAGGTGATAAACTACATTACCAGATATGATGGCTTCAAAGCAAGAAAAGGCGAGACACTGACATAAACATATGAAAGGTTCAACTTACTTCTGAATGATCTCTAGAAGAATAAGATCACAAAGACGAACACTGAGAACAACATCAAGTTCATGAACAACCTCCAGCCTGAATGGAAGTCGTTTGTCTCCCATATTCGTCATACTCAGACCCTAGAGAAGCTTTTTCTACATGAACTTTATGAAATGCTGCTCCAGGATGAAGAGGAAGTTATGGAACTAATGGGGAATCAGAAAGCTGAAGAAAAACTGGTAGTTGATCCGTTAACACTCGTATCTGAGAAAAGAGTGAAGTCTGTCAGTCGTTCGTCTGAAAAGAAGCCAGTGCAAAGTGAGTCTGAACCCGAAGATCCTGATAGTGATTCGGATCCTGAACTCACTAAGATGAAAGAAGCTATGGTATTCTTGACTCAACAATTCCAGAAAAGGAAGTTCTTTAACAAGTCTTCCAACAAGCAAAGGTTTTCCACTCGCCGTGACCATCAAGAGAAGTCTGAAGGTAAGAAACGTGTTGAAGATGGAAAGAAGTCTGACAAGAGACACGAAGAAAAGCCAAAAGATGAGCCGATCAGATGCTACAACTGTGGTCGGTTAGGCCACTTTGCCAAGGATTGTCGCAAGCCTGTTGTGCTCAATTCCGATTATTACAAAGCCAAGCTTCTACTGGCCAAAGAGAAAGAAGCAGGTAAGGCTCTCATGGCTGAAGATGACTACTGGCTACAAGTCTTTGATGAAGAACCTGAAGATGCCGAAGCACACTTGTGTTTCATGGGCAAGCATTCATCACCTTCTGACACTGATGATGAAGATCAAAACTCTCCATGTCAGGTATGTGCTCTTTATCACGAAGCTTTAATTGATCAGATGCAACTTGCCATGAATAAACTAGACTCTTTTAAGCTACTCATAAAAGAAAAAGAACAACTCATCTCATCTCTAGAAAAACGAGTTGCTGCACAGTCTGAATGTATTGAAAATCAAAGTTTAGAAATCTCAAGCAATCTGTGCACAATTTCTAATTTAAAAGAAGAGTGTGAGAGTTGTTCAAAAGATTCACAAGAGCTAAAGACCAAAGTAGATGATCTGACCAGTGAGCTACGCATGTCCGAGAATGAGAAAATTGATATTGTGTCTCAAAACGTGGCTTATAAAAATGAAAATCAAATATTATCTAATCAGTTAAAGGAGATTGAAAAGAAGCTTTATAGAATTGGTCAATCTCATCAAACGCTAAATCTAATTGCTCCAAAGGAACCCAAGTATGCGAATACGGGTATCGGTTACGATAACCCATATTATCTGAAAAAGGCCCTATCCAAAGTTCCTACGATTTATGCGTCTGAATTTCTTGGAATAGACAAGACATTTCCAGAATACAAGATCAATTGGACTAAACCAATTGAGGATGAGGACTGGGAAGAGGATAAGTTGAGAAGGGAGAACTCTACTAAAATGAAACTTCCTTTTGTTTATGATTCATTAAATGCATCTTACAACGAAGAAAAACCTTGTTTCCTATCAAATGACTATTTTAGAAGTTATACTCAAGCTGAACTTGATGCTAAAACAGTTAAAACTGAGGAGGAATCTCTAGATCATAAAGTTTATGTTCCACCTCTGATTTTAGAAAAGAAAATTGTTCAGCTAGAAACATCATTTGAACAGGAGAGGGACAATTTTCAAAAGGAAAAACAAGACCTTTTATCTCAAATTGAGTGCCTCACTTCCAATAAAGAGGAATCTGTGTCCGACAAGGAAAGAGAATACTTTCAGACAGAAATAAAGAAGTTAATCTCACAACTGTCTGCCTTGGCAGCAGATCGTCTGAAGAAACAATTTCACAAGGCTGAGCCTCAAACTAAGCCTACAATTCTCCAAAGTGAGAAACCTACCCTGTCTGACAATTCTTATCCGGCCTCCGTCACATCTTCCTGTAAAGCCTTTTTGGGTGACTCGTCACCAAATCTTTCAAATAAAGGAAAAGATCCTCATGTTTTAGAAACAGATCATTGTTTTGATTTTAAACATGCTTCCGCCTATGATCCACTTCAAACAAATACTTCCGATGTCCTAAATTCCTCAAGCGATAAGGTCCTTTCTGATGAGGAAATGGAATTTTCAGCATTCTTGAATTCCGAGGTGTGTCTAGACAGTGATTTGAGCCAATTTGATTTTAATCCGTCTCTACCAAGCCACGTTGATTTTCTAAACTCTTTTTGTGAGCCTCCGGTAAAATTTTATAAGGGTGAATGTTCCACATCCGCCCCACAAAAACCTTTTGTGAACGATTCTTCAAAGTCAAAATCCAAAAAACGTTCACAAAAGAAGAAAAAGGTCGGTCGCTCCAAAAGACAACAATCTTCAAGTTTCACATCTTCTGACTATAAGTTTAACGGTCTTTCAGATACTTTTTGTCGGCGCAAAGAAGTAAGATATGCTTGGGTAGCTAAGAAGTCTAAAGAGAGCACGACAACAACAGAATTAGTTGATCCAGTTTTAAAGTCTAGGAAAAACGATAACAATCATGATGTTTTTAATTCTAAACCTTTAGTTGAATGTAATGGAACTTTACCTTTAAAAGTTTATTCTATTCCTCATTTACTTCAACTGTCTCATTATTGTATTTGTTGCTCTTATTGTGTATCAAATGAGTTTGTTGATCGTCGTTATGCATCTGATTGGTTTGGCTCGTATCATGTTGATAATTATCATTCTCAGTTTGTTATTACCCATCATAGGAAAAGACCCAAGTCTAAACGGGCATCCAAAATGGGTGTTAAATCTAACCCCAAAGGACCCATTTACGAATGGGTACCTAAAAAGAAATAACTTGTTTTGCAGGACGGTCATGTGTGGTATCTAGATTCAGGCTGCTCCAAGCACACGACCGGAAGAAAGGAGCTACTCACAAACTTCACCGAGAAGTTTTGTGGGAATGTACGGTTTGAGAACGATCATTATTCTCCCATCAGGGGTTACGGAGATATCGTCAAGGATAATCTCACGATTAAGAACGTGTCCTATGTCGAAGGCCTTGATCACAATCTCTTCAGCATCGGTCAATTCTGCGACAAGGATCTAGAGGTCACTTTCAAAGTCAAGCGGTGCAACATTCGAACTGAAGACGAAAAAGAAATCCTTGCTGGAACGCATCGCTCCAACCTCTACACGATTGACCTCTCGTCTCTGAAAGCAGATAAGGAAGTTTGTTTAATGTCTAAAGCCTCTGCCGAACAAAGCTGGTTATGGCATCGTAGACTCTCGCACCTGAACTTCAAGACTATCAACAAGTTGGTGCTTGGTAGTCACGTCAAGGGCATGCCTGATCTTAAGTTCGAAAAAGATCATATGTGTGCCGCCTGCGAAATGGGCAAAATGAAGAAGGCTTCTGACAAGCCTAAAGTCACTCCTAGTACTTCACGGTCCCTTGAACTCATTCACATGGATTTATGTGGACCGATGCGCGTCCAAAGCATCAATCATAAGAAGTATGTCCTCGTGATGGTTGACGATTTCTCTCGCTACACATGGGTACGATTCCTCCGATCAAAGGATGAAACTCCCGAATTGATTATCTATCTCCTGAAGAATATTCAAGTCAGTCTCAACCTATCAGTCCAGACCATAAGGACGGATAACGGCACAGAGTTCAAGAATCAAGTGCTCACCGGTTACTTGACTTCAGTGGGCATAACGCATACTTTCTCAGCTGCTCGCACTCCTCAGCAAAATGGGGTAGTAGAGCGCCGGAATCGAACTCTTGTCGAAGCAGCTCGTACGATGTTATCTCAGTCCAAGCTACCGCTATTTTTATGGGCAGAAGCAGTTGCAACCGCTTGCTACACTCAAAACCGCACTATCATCAACAAGCGGTTCAACAAGACACCGTACGAGATCATCAACAAACGCATTCCCAATATCAACTATTTTCATGCATTCGGGTGCACATGCTTTGTACTGAATGAAAGAGATGATCTCGGCAAATTCAGCCCCAAAGCGGACGAAGGAGTGTTCATTGGATATTCCCAGCATGCCAAAGCTTACCATGTCTACATCAAACGAACGAAGACCGTCGTTGAGAGTGTGAACGTAACTTTTGACGAGACCGCTAATATGGCTTCTAAACACCTCAGTTCAGAACCCGCATTAACTGGTGTATTAGCTTCTGGACAAGTTCGTTCAGGAGCTACACAATCTAGAGTAGATCCAAATCATGCGTCTACGTCAAGAACTCATCTTTCTGATTTGGATTTACTTTTTGAGTATTTCTATGATGACTTATTTAATATTAAGTCTAATACTATGACTTGTAACAGGAATGCTGCTCAAGCACCAGAAGTGACACAAGTCACTGGTCCAACCGACTCCAGTGGCCCATCCTCGCCTGGTGCTCCTTCATCTACTGACAATTATTCTGCATTCCCGAGCTCAGGTGATCCTCCCCCTATCCAAGATCCTACTGTCGCACCGGCAATAGTAGGCCCTCCTGAACCGACACCTGTAGAAGGCCCTCCTGAAGTTCCCATTCCGGAAATCCCGGATCCTGCTCTAAATGCATCTCCTGCTGAGTCGTCCTCTGCTGCATTCTCGACTCCAAATAAGGAACTTCTACCTCACAGGCCGTCATCACTCGAAGCAGTTCAGGATTTACCCCCCGGTGGTTATGTGGACCCCGATACTTCTCAACAGACATATCAACCTCTTCCACACACCACCAAGTGGACTCGAGCTCACCCCCTACATCAGATCATTGGTGATCCCAAGACGCCTGTTCAAACTTGATCTACTACTGCGAACGACTGCTTATTTTCTTCGTTCCTCAGCCGTATCGAACCTTCCACCGTCTCCGAAGCGTTGAATGATCCATACTGGGTGATCGCTATGCAAGAGGAACTCAACCAATTTGAGAGCCTCAAAGTGTGGCGCCTTGTTCCCCGGCCAAAGAACAAGACGGTGATTGGGACAAAATGGATTTTCAAGAACAAGAAGGACGAAAATGGAATCATTTTCCGGAACAAAGCTCGTCTAGTGGGTAAAGGATATCGCCAGCAAGAGGGTATAGATTACGAGGAGACGTTTGCACCGGTTGCACGCATTGAAGCTATTCGCATGTTCCTCGCCTACGCCGCCCACAAGAATTTCATCGTCTTTCAAATGGATGTGAAATCTGCGTTCCTGAACGGCGTTCTTAAAGAGGAGGTGTATGTCCCGCAACCCGAAGGCTTTGTGAGGTCTGAATCTCCGAATCATGTTTATTTTCTTGACAAGGCCTTATACGGTCTTAAGCAAGCGCCACGCGCCTGGTATGACGCTCTCTCATCCTTCTTGATTAAATCTGGTTTCTCTAAAGGTAAGATTGACACTACTTTGTTTATTAAAAGAGAAAAGAACGATATCATTTTTGTACAGATTTATGTTGATGTCATAATCTTTGGCTCCACAAACCGCAAGTACTGTCAGAACTTTTCAGCCTTAATGAGTAAACATTTTCAAATGAGCATGATGGGGCAAATGAATTTTTTTCCTGGGTCTTCAAGTAAAACAATTAGCAACAGGAATTTTCATTAATCAATCTAAGTACATCTCGGATATTCTTCGGAAATACCATATGGAAAGCTCTTCACCTATGAAAACCCCCATGTCTACTAGCTTAAAGCTACACTCCGATCCTGATGGAAAGGATGTGAATGCTACAACTTATAGAGGTATGATAGGCTCTCTGATGTACTTAACGGCTAGCCGGCCTGACATTATGTTCTCGACATTTTTATGTGCAAGATTTCAATCGAAACCTAAAGAGCCTCACTTAGCTGCGGTTAAACGTATTATCCGTTATTTAAAAAGTACTGTTGATCTTGGTTAGTGGTACCCAAAAGAGACAGGTTTTGAATTGACAACCTACTCGGACGCTGATCATGCTGGAAACATGCTGGACCGGAAAAGCACATCGGTTCATGTCCAATTCTTGGGTGATCGTCTGGTCAGCTGCGCGTCGAAGAAGCAAAACTGTGTGTCCACCTCCACCGCCGAGGCGGAGTATGTAGCAGCCGCCAGTTGCTGCTCGCAAGTCATCTGGATGCGCACCCAGCTGAAAGACTACGACTTTAACTACTTGCGGATCCCCATCTACTATGACTCCAAGAGCGCCATTGCAATATCCAGCAATCCAGTCCAGCACACGAAGAATAAGCACATCGATGTGCGATATCACTTTATAAAAGACCACGTGGAAAGAGGTACCATCGAACTCTACTTTGTTAATACAGAGCATCAGTTAGCAGACCTGTTCACCAAAGCTTTGGACGAAAAACGCTTTAATTATCTTGTGTCCAAGCTAGGTATGCTAAATTTGAAAGTTTGATCCACTCACAGCCTTCAACGAGTTTCATTCAATAACGAATGACCGTGTCTAATGCCCAGTGACTTGTCTCTGGTTGCTCCGATCCACACTCCTTGGTTATTGCATTTTACTCTCTAAGTTCTGTGTCTTTTTCAAACTTCTGTATCAATAAAGTAGATTTCGTTTGTTTCTATTTTTTCTCGTGTGATTTTCTTTTCTTCGTGGTGCTTTCGTGTTTATTTTTGTAGTTTCTCCGGTTGTTATCTGAAAGCGTAAGTCGTTTGTGGTGGTCTTTAGAAGATGTTCATGTGTTCAGGGGGAGCACGATTGTATGATGTTTTGGTAAGGTTCTCTAGTCCTCCATTCAAGGGGGAGCAGGTAAGTGTTTTCCTGCGTTTCGATTTCCTCGCGGTAATCGTCGAGGGGGAGCATTACCTATCCGCTTGGTTTATGTGTTACCATCAGGTTTATTTTTTTTCAGGTTTATCGTTCTCATTAGAATTTTTTTTCGGTTCTCATCATCCGTTTTTTTTAATTTCTTCATTTTTTTAGGAACAAAGTTTTTTTTTATAAAAATACAAAAATATTTATTTATAATTATGAAAAATCCAAAAATATTTGTTTTAGTGTTTAAAGTTTTTTTTTTAAAAAAAAGTTTTGTTTGGACCGGCCCATATCAGGTACCGGCCCATTCTTCCTCGACCCGACCCATCTCATTCTCCGGGCGAACCTATCCCTTCTTCAATCTTCTCCATCACTCTTAATTCTCTCGCTTTTCTCAATCGCTCTCATCTCTCGCTATCGATCTCGACCGGCGTTTCATCTCTCTCTCTCTCTCTCGCTTTCTCGCTCGCTCTCGATTCCTCTGCTTCGATCGACATCAGGTAAGATTCTCTACTATCTCTCTCGTTTATCTCGATCTGGGTTATTGGATGTACTAATCAGTTTGAGTTTCGACTTAATTAGGTTTACGTATCTTTTGGGGACTGTTTGATTTTTATCGATCGACCGGGATAACACCGGTTGATTAGTGTACATCGGTCCAGTGCGTTCCTTGGTTTTAGACCTAGATTTTATCGGTCAAATAACCATACCGGTCTAAGACCCTTTCGGTCGAATCCTTTCCCGGTCGAATCCTTTCCCATCCTTTCCAGTCGAAGACCTTTACGGGTCTAAGACCCTTTCGGTCGAATCCTTTCCCGGTCGAAGACCTTTACTGGTCTAAGACTCTTTCGGTCGAATGCCTTTACCGGTCTAAGACCCTTTCGGTCGAATGCTCTTACCGGTCCAACACTCTTCCGATCGAATGTCCTTACCGGTCGAAGCCTTTACTGGTCGATAACCTCTACCGGTCGAAGCCTTACCCTGGTCCTTTTTGGTGTTCTTAACTGCACTGTATTGTGTTCTGTAGATATCTGTGCATAACTCTATATTTCTAGAATGTAAGATTGTGAGGTGAATCTGTGAGCTGATCGTTTCTATGTGGTAGTGCGCGAATTGGTCACAGACCCTACTTCACGAATTAGGGTTTGTTTTTCCAATAAACTGGAGTTAGTATAGGTTGTGGTTGACACCATGGCCATGTAACTCCAACGCCATCTTGTTTTCAATATATCTGAGTACTAACTGATTAACTCTCATCAGGTATAATGGCGCAAAACCCACCCTCTGCGATTAATCCAATCGCCGATGCCGAACTGATTCCCGAGGATCAGTTCATTCAGCTCACACCAAACAACTATCATCTTGATGTAACCCAACCTGCCATTCAATATCAGGTCATCATCGAGATCCTCAATGGGCATCCTCTATCATATGCTCTATCGGAGACAGCGGAAGTGCCACTATTATACCTACAACAGTTCTGGAAATCTCTACATGCCTTGGAGGCCGATGGTGAATTCCATCTGGAAGGCCGAATTGATCACACACCTGTGCTACTCACTTGTGATCTTTTCCGACAATTTCTTCATCTTCCAACCGCCGGTTCAGTCCAGGGGCGAAATAGCTTTGACCCGCTCGTATCGGACGCCACTCTATGTGCTGACCTCTTATCCCTATGATACGACGCAGATATACGTCTACCATCAAGTTTCAACCGCAAGTACCTTTCCACTATATGGTACACCATTTTCACCTACCTCAATCGATGTCTTTCGGCTATCACGAAAGGCATCGACCAGATGAGTATACACATTCTACAACTATTCCACTCAGTGGCATTCCATCGCCACGCGGATTTCGTCGATTTCCTATGGTATGACCTTGTTCAGAAAGTTCGGTCGAACGCAACGAAGAGACAACACTTCATTCCTTATATGAGGTTTCTCCAGCTGATCATTCAAAGCTACATGAATCTGTATCCCGAGATACCTCGCCGTTCCACGCACCCTACTTGTCTGCATCACCCGACTCGCAAGATACCAGCTCGCCCAGATCCAGAAGGTATCGTCGCCCGACAAATCCCAGTCGGGTTGTTGTCCTATGCTCGTCCTTCGACAATGAGTGTTATAGCGTATAGGCACACACACAATCTTCCAGCTCCTATGGTCCAACCAGAACCGGTAGGACCTCCCCAGGGAGCATGACCTGAGAGGCGTGAGGGTTTGCGTCCCCGTACGAGAGGTGGTAGAGTCTGGATAGCTGGGGCTTCCGGACCGGGTGTGACGAGCGAAATCGTTGTGAGGGGAACTGGAGAGGGCAGTGCCGTTGGATCGATCACCTACCCCGCCACGGGAGACATCTCCGATGGTAGAAGAGGACACAACTATTGAATCTGCCAACGTTCAGTCCTCTTCTGCCAATGCATCGGAAGAGGAAACATCTGCTGAAACCGCAACCGAGTCTGCGGAGAAAACAGGTACATCCGACTCTCAGTCGGAAGTTGCCACCGACTCTGAGAAGGCAGCAGATCAATCCGGCAGTCAGTCGGAACCAGCCACCAACGTATCGGAATCAAATGAAGAGTCTTCTGACTCGGATGGTGACGATTATCAGCCCTCACCTGGAGAAATAAGGAGAGCAGAGGGAGTTTCAGTTGAAAATTTAGAGGTGAGTAGAGAGAAGGATAGAAGGTCCAAGATGCTTCATGAGCGTACACGAGTGACGGGTCAACCATCAACGGTTGTACCCCACTAGCCACATCTACCCAGGTAGCCACATCTACTACCCAGTCTCATGTGTTGAGACAGGGTATTGAAGAAGACGTCGTGGACCTAGCGACGCATTTGCACACCCCACCCAGCCACTCCGCCGTCTCTCAACAGATGGTGGTTTCATCTTCACACGGGGATATAGCACAAAAGCTACCGGTCTCTCACTTGGAGAGTTTCGGTATTGAAACAAGAGAACAACAGCCCCCGTTCTTGACTCCTTTCGGTGCACAAAGTCTAGAGCCATTTGATATAATTTCTCCTATTCCTAGGACACGGGTCCCTTTCTCGGCTACTGCTGAAGGCCTTTGTGGCCCAGCCGGAACACCTATAGTAACTCCAACTTCGGTTGGTTTACAAGGATTGGGTGGAAGTCCTACCACAGCCATCATCACGCCAACTGTGAACGTAGGCGGCTCGACTTCTACAGTCGTAGCTACAACTGGAAGTCTAAGCGACCCAGGAGTTACCCCAACTGAGTTCGTCTCAAGGGAATATATGGACGGCGCCCTAAAGGCTGTCCAAACCATGATGAGAGAGGAGGTAGATTCACTGAAACGTATGATCAAAGGCAAAGGTCCAGCGACTGAGCCTGAACCTCTACCTCCTACACCACCACCTTTCATTCCCGCTACCGAGATGTCAATCGAGGACCTGAAATCCATTCTCCTTGCCAAGCTTCTTGCCCAATCTCAAACAGAACCCTCCCGGGATGCCGATCTCCTATCGCTACTTCGTACTCAAGCATCCACACCTACCCCACCCCCCCAACCCATTATATCTCCCGAAGCCTTCCAGCTATAGAAAGCCATGCTTCAGTCTTTGCAGCAAACCGTAGCTGTATTGACTGAACGCCTATCAGCCGTGGAGGATACCTGCCGAAGCCAGGCAGACAGGCTCAAGCACCGGCATGATTATCAGGATGATCCTGATCACCATGAGGGGGAGAAGCGCCAACGCCTAACAGAGCCGGAGATACAGTTTGTGGAAACAGTTCAAGTGGGAACGGAATAGGGTTCGGGTTCTGGTACTCGATCAGAAGGGCAGGGACAGGCACGGGAACATTGTATGGATTTGGTGCTATATGACATTCCAAGGGTTGAAAAGCCTGAGGAATTTGATGAAGGTTCTCCGATTGTCCCTGAAGACTGGGCGTTAATTCTTGATCTTTATGAAGTTACTGACTCGACAGAAGAATGTGCAAACACTGAAAGAGCTCTGGTAGTTATGCAAGCTGAAATAGACGAGATTCTTCATCCAGACGATCAGACTTCTGTTACGGTTCCACTTTTGACGTATTCTGTTGATAACCCTGATCTTCCTGAATCAGATATTCCCGTCAGATCTCCTCCAGCGTCACCAGTTATGAAAACAGAAAGTACTCCACCAGTTCGTCCGTCCAAGTGGGAAAGAGTCAGAATCAAAGTTCTTTTCCTTGAAGAAGCCAAAAGAAGATCTTTGCCCAATGGATTCGAAAATATGACGAAGTTGTACTTCATGGTCTACAGTCTGTGATAAACAAAGAAAAGCAGCGTGAGCTTGTATTCGTATACAAGAAGTTTCAAGCAAGCACTCCAAGACAAAGCTTAGGATTACATCACTTGACCGGATTCAATGTGCCTTCTTCATGAAAGTAAAGTATTCAGACTTCATGGTAACGAGAGAAGATGGTCAGAAGTATTGTTTTTCTGAAGCTGACTTTCCGTGCCTTGAACCACAAGATCTGCTGTTCATTCTTCGAGACTTAAAGACCAGAACCATCAGACCCGGGGAAGTCATTGATGCACTCGAGACTGTAAAGAGGTATATGAAGTGTGCGATGAAACTTGCCTCGGTGGAAGACTTTCAGATCGGGTTAGAAAGCGACCAGCCAAAGATAAATCTGCTCAAGTCTGATTTGAAGATTCCATCTGATGCCAAGAGCGTACCTGCATTTACTGTGATAAAGCTTCCAGAGTTTGGCATGACTTACTTGAACAACAAAGGTATTATGCGGTTCATTCGTTTTAATCAGATTGCCAGATTCTATGACGGTACTTTAATGTTGCTGAAAGACAAGTTGAAGCATGCACTTGACCAAGATGAAAAAGGGGTTCAGCCTTTGGATCCTAAATACAAGCTACTTGTACTTGAAGTACTGGGTGAAATTGAAGAGCGACTGGAGTACAGGACTCAAATGAGATATTTCGAGAACAACTTTGGTTTTCGAAAGATTTATGTTCCAAAATGGCGCGATTTTCAACTTCTATTTAAAGGGGGAGATTGTTAGGGCAATTTATGTGTTAAATAGAAGTTCAGGGTGTAAATTGTAATTGTTTGAAAGTAGTATTAGCTTGTTGGGCCTAAAAGCCCATAAGCCCATTATCTTGTAAATCCTGGATATATAAAGGATGATTTACTTTCAATTATAGTTTAGTCTCATTATTTCCAAATTACTAGTCTATAGGTTTACTCTCTCTGATCAGAAATCCTTTCTGTAAACCTGTAACACTTTGATTTCATATCAATCATATGACTAGTTGTTGTGACTCATATATTGTTCATCTTTGATATTATTTGCTGTTGATTGCACTGTACTGGGATCTACAAGATGGTTAAAGAAAAAGGTGTTTTTGAAAGTAAGAAGAAAGAGTTTGTTAATAAGTTTTCAGAATTTTCCAGAAAATGCGCTGACGAGAAGAAGACGGTTGAGCTGAAATGTATAAAACTTTCTCAACAGATTTCTGACTTTGAGAAAGTAATCATACTAGAAAGAGAGAAATTTGATAAAGAGAAGAAGAACATAGGACCGAAGAATGTTAGAATCTTCAAAGAGATATCCGGTCAGAGAACGAATGGTGAGAAAGACTTTGAAGAAGAAAGAAATATCTTTGAGACAGAGATCAAGAAGCTTACTGTGAAGTTATCTGAACAATCTGAAAGTGCTTTGAATGATCAGAAAGCGAAGTCTAAATTCAAGGAGAAGATTAACCTCCTCATGAAAGAAAGAGATAGTTATTCTTCAAAGATCAAAGAGCTTGAAAAGATTGTTTCCAAGGTGGTGGTGACTGAGCACACGACTCTAGAGTCAATTATCCACTCACCTAGAGATGATTCAGCTGAATCTGAATGTTCATTTAAGACAGCTGGAAGCTCACTTCATAAGAATGTTTCTTCAAAAAGGTCAGTTAAATCTTCTAGTCAGATTCGTCATACTAACCATTTCTATGATCGAAATACAGATGGTTCAGGTACACATAGAAGAAGAAGAAGGTACAAAGAAGAAAAACTGGTATGGAAAGTGAAATCAATTGAAGAAGAAAAGAAAGATGAGAAGAAAGCTGAGCTGAAAGGAAAGAAATCATGTGTACATGAGACGAAAGCAAAGAAGAACAAAGCGCGTAAAGGTAAACCTGATCATATCTACACGAGAGATCAATTAATCAGGTTATCAGGTAAGAAATACTATTGTTCTTATTGCCGTACACATGATCATGTTCATAAAACAAGTGATCATTTCTGGTATGGTTATTACTCAGTTACTCTCATAAGAACTGCAACTAACACGCATGGACCCAAATAGCAGTGGGTACCAAAACCGAAAGCTTATTCTAAGTTGCAGGCACCTATTGTCAAGGGGGAGTAAGAGAACCATGGCTTCTAAGTAAATCAACTTAGGACCCGTACTTCAACGAAGTTTGACTTCTAAACACAATAGTTTAGGACTCGTACTTCAAAGATCAACAACAATGATACTCCCGGGCTAATAAGAGAGCGTACTCAGATACTCAGAAGAGGAAATCAACCTTCAAGGAGGAGTACATAAATTTTTCTGGAAATATGTATTCGGAAGATATGATGAACTACACTTCAAATGGAGTTGTAGATCTCTATCATGTGCCTTTTACTGATAAATTTCAGATGCATATTTTCAGGGGGAGTAAAGAATTATGAATTCTAATTACTTCAAATCAGAACTCGTACTATAATTGTTTTACTGCTTTATGTCTTTTATTTTCGAATAAATTTGTGATTAAAAGTTGCTTTGACATGACTTTGAGAATTTTTCCAGAACGAGAGAAGCTGACACAATCATATCTTAATGACTACAACTGACTTTTGAAAATTAAGATTGAGCGAAAAGGTAAAATTCTTATCTTAATCTCAAATATATCTAAAAGAAAGACAACTTTCAGATATAGAAAACATGTTCTGAAATGTTCAAACCACTTCCCGATTTTTAAACAGATTTTATAATTTGGAAGTGTGATTTTAAATGTTTTCATTTTATTTTGTGCTTAACTGATACACAAACCGTGTGTTTCAAAAGATAATTACTTGCGTATTGTCTTTTCTGTATACTTTCTAGTATTCACACACACCGGTTTGACTTATTATTCAAATTGTTCTTACCATGTCTCAAATTTGAAACATATTTTTCGATGTTAAGACATCCCTCTTGCACTTCAAAGAATTTTGAGCGTAATTTCATTTCTAAACGTCTTTCAAGAATGTATTATTTTTGATTCATATGGACAATATCTATTATTCTTGACCCTAAGCTTTAATTGATATATCATTCATTTCTGATCATTTTTCATACAATGTCAGAATCTCAAACAAGTTCCTTGCATTCATATTCATTTATTCAATTTACTTGTTTGAAAATACTTCAATATTTAAAAAAAATGCTCATATCTTCATGATTATATTCTGAGCATAAAAACATCTGACTTGTATTTGTGCTTTAACTTTTCAAGTTAAACCATATTGAGCAACATTATGCTTTATAGGATTACATGGGTTCTTTGTGCTAGGACTTAAATGAACTTCTATGGATTCACGATTACCAGTGTTTCCTACCCACGAAGTTAATCCATAGTGATTGAGTGTGAGGAGTCTAAAAGAAATGAGTGTGGGATGTGTGACGAGGTAAAATGGAAATGAGAGTTTGGTTAGATGTGATCTTAATGATTAAAAAGAAAGAGGGTGTGAGATCAGAGTAAAAGAATATCAAACTCTACACCAACTACTTTCTGAGTCGGGCAGCCACATTACTAATGTTTCACATTTCTTCGTGAACATTATTGAAACAAGCAACTAGCCCATGCCAACTCTTGATTATAACTCCACCAACCACTCATTTTCCTCTTAAAAAGAAAATGTTTCATATTTTTCTTGGGACGCAACACATAATCTATCTGATTTTCATTTGGAAATTTTGGATATTGAAAAAGAAGGATGTTTGCCCCACCTTCGCACTTCAATCATGCACATTGAGTTTGTGTTTATACTACTGTTGTCTCAGTGGTTTACACAATGTTAAGCCTTATTAAAAGCAATAATCCATGCTTAATTCTTTCAACACTTGCACGAACACACAAGGAATTTGTTTTCTTGTCATAACGTTCATAGAAATTGCCTTTGTGGTGTTTCGATGATTGGATGGAAGCCCTGAGGGAGTGAACATCATAAAAGCTCCTTTACAATGTGTATTTGTTACACACAGTGACTTCGTTTTACTGACAGACATATTAACTGATTCATTTGTTGATTCAGGTGTTACATTCCTATTTTGTCTAGATTTGAAAAGATCTGGATGAATACATTTGTTAATCCCTTATTATCAAGCAATTCTCAATCTAACAAGATTTATCAAACAAAGTCTAGAGAGAGAGAGGGAGAGAAAGTAGATCTTGAATCTCATATATCTCACATACGTCTAAAAAGATTTACAATGAAGGTCTTAAGGAAAATACAAAGACAAAAACCTATTTATACCACTAAGCTATTACAAAGACTTAACCACTAAGGAATTAAACAACTTTGACATTGTTGACTTACACTTTGACTTTTCTAATTAAATCTTGCTTTCAGCCTTTGAAGAATCTTGAAAAGTCTTTTTCACTTTGCAGCTTTGAAAGTCAACATGTCTTGAACACGAAACTGAATTCTTAAACCACGTTTGAAACTTTGAAACTTCTTTCATCTTGGAGAAATCTTTCAAAACTGTATCATCATCATATTGATCTCTTGACTATCTTCAGAGAAAGAAACTTTCACAAATCATCTTGATTTATCTTTGAACAATCTTTCTTCAGAATCTTTTGACTTTGAAATTAGCGGAAGCATTTTGAATTGACTTTTGAACTCTCAGAATTTCTTCACAAGACTTTTCACTTTGACAACTCTTCATGGCTTTGAAAGTGATCTTTGTAAATTTCTCCCCCTTTTTGATGATTGTGAGCATCATGATCATCAAAACATCATCAATTTCAACACTGTCTTTGATCATCCCCTTTGTATTCGAATAACAATCTCCCATTTCAATGATAATTTGACAGTTGCCGCGCTTTGATCTGAATAACTGAATCATGAACTGTATATACCAGAATCTTTTCAAATTCAGATATAATGAACATGGTAACCCTGATTCAACAAATGAAACAGTTAGAAATGCCTGTCAGTAACACAAAGTTACTGTGTACAATGAATGTACAATTTAAGGAGTTGGTTTGATGATGACTCCCAAGGACTTCCATTCAATCATTGAAAAACAAAAGGTTTATATATGAATGTTCTGACAGAAAAACAAATTTTCTGTGTGCTCGTGCTTGTGTATGAAATAATTTAGGCACAATGATTGTGTTTCATTCGACTCAAATTGTGTAAACTATTGAGACAACAACAGATATTACACGGACTCAATGTGCATGAATGAGGTGCGAAGGTGGGGCAACTTTCCTTCTTTTTCAATATCTAAATCTTCCGAGAGAAGATTAGATAGCATATATGCTGCATCCCCAAAGAAAATGAAACATTTATTTGTTAAGAAAGAAATGAGTGGTTGGTGGGGTAATA
This sequence comes from Arctium minus, assembly GCA_954870635.1. Classification (NCBI taxonomy): domain Eukaryota; kingdom Viridiplantae; phylum Streptophyta; class Magnoliopsida; order Asterales; family Asteraceae; genus Arctium; species Arctium minus. Next base: position 74,633,506 of record OX941080.1, on the reverse strand, counting down.
GCAAGAGTTGGCATGGGCTCACTGTCTTTTTCAATGATGGTCACCAAAGAATGTGAACCAATCAGTAGATGTGGTTGCCCGACTCAGAATATGGTAGGTGCAGAGTTCTGATATTCTTTTAACTCTGATCTCACACCCTCTTTCTTTTTAACATTATGCTCACTCCTAACCAAACTCTCTTTTCCATTTTTCCACTCCACGCAATGAAAAAAACTTAACCGGATGAGTTATCTCCCCCACTCTTTGATTTTGACCCCTCACCCCTCAATCACTCAAGGATAACTTCCTGGGTAGGAAACATTGGTTGACCATGGAAGTTCTGTTTAAGCTCACACACGAATCCCATGTAAGTCCTAAAAAGCATGGTTGCTCAACAATTTAACTGAACAGTTAAGCACAAAGTGTATGATATCATTGTCAAAATGTATGCTCATGAAATTTGAGCAATTGAACTTTGAAGATTTCTCAAAACAATGATATTGAATGAATGAAATGAAATCAAAAGAATTCTTTTGAGAATCTGACAATGTATCAAGCAGATCAAATGAAAAGGTTAGGGTATCAACGAACTGGATATTTTGTTTATATGAACGAATATAAACAATTTATCAATGAAAGCACAAATATGAAAAGATGAATGATGCTCAACAACTTTGAAAGCAAACGAGGGTATTACCATCAAAAAATATGTTCGATATGAGACATGGTAATAACAAATCAAATGAAATACTGAACCGATGTGTGTGAATACTTTACAGTATATGGAAAAGACAATACACGAGTATTGATCTTTGTAAACACACGATCAGTTAAACATTAAGCTCAAAATTTGAAAAACATTTAAAAGCTCACTTCTGAATTCATGAAATCTTTTGAGAATAGAGAAGTGGTTTGAACATTTCAGAAACTGTTTTTCATGCTTGAAAGTTGTTCTTCTTTCAAACAATCAGAGATCTAGGATCAGAAGATATTTACCTTTAATCTCCCCCTCAAATCATGATAAAATGATTTAAATCATTTAAGCTCCTCTTGGATATTTGCAAAAATATCCAAGTCTGAACATTGAAGAATGGGTCCTAATCTGTCATGTGATCAGAAGCCATCACTTTTACTCCCCCTATAAATTATGCAACAGTAGATTTATCAATGAAAACAAGATAGAGATCCACAATTCCTTCTGGAATGTAGTCCGTCATATCAGTAAGATTTATCAGAGAAAAAGTACAGGATAGAGATCTACAATTCCTTCGGGAATGTAGTCCGTCATATCTCTCTAAAGCATATTTCAGAAAAGAAAGTACTCCCCCTTGATGGTGGATTTCCTCATTTGAGTATTGGAGTACAATCCTCATATCAAGACAGGAGTAAAGGTCTTTAATCATTGAGGTACGGGTCCTAAGCTGATGTGCTTAGAAGCCATAATCTTGACATTGAGGTGCGAGTCTTGAACTGTGTTATTCAAGAGCCATAATCTTGACATTAAAGTCCGGGTTTTGAATTTTTGTGTTCAAAAGCCATAGTTCTCTTACTCCCCCTTGACTTGAGGTGCCTGCAACACAGAATCAGTTTTTGGCTTTGGTACCCACTGGTATTTGGGTCCATGAATGTTAGTTGCAGTTCTTGTGGGGGTAATAGAGTAAGAACCATACCAGAAATGATCACTGGTCTTATGAATATGATCATGTGTACAGCAATAAGAACACTAATTTTTCTTACCTGATAACCTGAGTAATTGATCTCTCGAACAGATGTGATCAGGTTTTCCTTTATGCGGTTTGTTCTTCTTGGCTTTGTATGTATGTACACATGAAGTCTTTCCATTCAGCTCATCTTCCTTGTCATCTTTGACAGATTTCTTCTTCCAGATCAGTTCCTCTTTCTTGTAACTTCTTCTTCTCGGATGTGTACCTGAACCATATAAATTTCTATCATAGAAAATGTTAGTTCTACGAATCTAATCAAAAGATTTAACTGACCTTTGTGAAGAGACAGATTTCTGATTTGAACTTGAAGCTGTCTTTTCAAGCTCTTTAATCTTTAAAGCAAAGTTATCTCTTTCTTTAACAAGCAGGTCAATCTTCTTCGTGAACTCAGACTTCGTTTTCTGCTCTTTTAGTGCATTAGCAGATAGTTCAGATAGCTTGGCAGTCAGCTTTTTGATCTCATTCTCAAATATGTATCGTTCTTCTTCAAATTCTTTCTCAGAATCGTTTCTCTGGCAGGATAGTTCCTTGAAGAATCCCACATTCTTCTGTTCAATGGCCTTCTTTTCTTTAACAAACTTCTCTCTTTCCAATATAAGTACTTTCTCAAAATTGGAAACTTATTGAGAAAGCTTTATGCATTTAAGCTCAACTGACTTCATCTCTTCAAAACACTTTTTAGAGAAATCTGAGAACTTCTTTGAAAAAGTTTTATTTTCATTATCAAAATTAGCTTTATTTTCAGTAAGCTTTTGTTCCAAATCTGATATATTCTTTCTAAGCTCAGCATTCTCAGATTCCAATCTCATTATCTTCTCATCATTCAGTCCAGAAGATCTTTTCAGAAGATCTTCATTTATTGACTTTAAAGCACTAATTTCTTCTTTCAGTATAATGAGTTCAGCATAATACTCTTTTGACTTTTTCGAGTGAAAGTGAACAGCATAACCCAGATTTACTTTCTCTAATTCAAGCTTTCTATTCTTCTCATCAAGCTCAGCAAAATATCCCATATTGAATGAGTAATCAGCTTGATATGAAAGATCGTTCCCAAACTGTAAATCAGAAAATAAAAAATCAGATCAAATTGAAATCTTGCACAAAATTTAAAATTTGAACAACACTTGATATGCGCTAACATTTGGTGGCGCAAGACTGAGTTTTTCATGAACTATAGGTAGTGCAAACCAAACTTCTCGCGAGCACAAAATAGCGCAAAGTAAGCTTCTCGCGAACAGTGTATGGCGCAAAGCGATCTTCTCGTGAACAATGTATGTCGCAAAGTTGAATTTTCGTTATCAGTGTATGGCGCAAATCTGTTTATAGCAGTGGCGCAAATACGAACTTTGCGTGATAAATGATTTGCGCAAACCTTGAAATTGATAATCAATTTTCTTGAACAGGATACAGCACAAAAGATGATGATTTCACGAGCAGACTGTGTTCAAGAAACTCGCAAGTCACTAGCAATTTAAAACTCACACATCACTTCAATTTAAACCTACGGATCTAAACTCTCAGGCAACACAAATTCGCAAATCAACTCAATTGAAACACTTGATTCACGATCCAATTAAATGAGGTTTGCGTTAGAAGCACATGGCGCAAAGAATGAATTTTGCGTGAGGCTTGAATGGCGAATTAAATGAGGTATACAAATGATGTTCACAAATTCAAACCATAGCCTCCGAATTGATTTAATTAACAACCCCCATGATTGAAACATGTGGTTTGCGTGTCAGCACTTTTCCAAACAATTCTGTGGTTTGCAGCACCGATTGCTATTAATGGCACCGACCCATTTTCAATTTGGAAACATTCAAAATTAAAATACAGTCACCGTCCTATGATAGGAGTATAAATGCAGCAAAATGTTCAAAAACTGCAGATAGAGGTGTGAGGAATGCGCGAACAGACCATGGCGCAAACCTTTAAATCCACATGATCACAACCAATCACAAAGTCATCATTGAATTTCTATACAAAATCAACTCGCTGCCGGCCAAATGAAATTGAACTTCACCGACCCTCTATTGAAAATAATCATGTTAATCGCCTGCCATATATCTGATTCTACAGATTGTAATTAATTGATTTCTGCCACCACAATCAGTCACCGAATGCTCAATAAATTTGGCGCAAAAAATGCAGAAAATCAAACCACCGATTATATTTGATTCCACTACAACCACCGACTAGATTCCACTGCAGTGTCCGATTTAATTTGGAATCACTAAATTGATAAATTCGAAAATGTAACCACCGATTGAATTTGATTCCACAGCAGCCACAAACTTGATAGAAACCTGAAATTTTCAATCTGAGGTTTGCGTGAATCGACTGTGGCGCAAACCTGAGGTTTGCGTCAATAATGTATAATGCAAAACTAACACAAATTGAACCTGTAGCAAATCAATTGAAATTAACGCTCGCATAAGTCGATTGAAATTGATTTCAGTGATCAAGATGTACAATTAAGTGTGAGGCTGGTGAGTGATTAGTGTGTGTGACTGGATGTGTGGATATGGAACTCGACGGAAGTTCTTCAATTTAATCATGATATGAATCAAAACTCAGATTTTGTGATTTTGCACCAACTATTTTTGTGTTTTTCTAAAATCACAAAAATTCAAGAATTAACAACAAATCAATGAGAAATTTAAGTGCAAATGTGAACAACAAGGGATCTAATACACAAAACGACCAATCCTCATTCATTTTATTAAACTAAAAACAACGGATTAAAGAGAATTTGATCAAAATTCAAGAACACAGAAAAGTTGACTGTGTGTTCTTGAGTTCTTGAAAAATTTTCAGATTTGATCCAAAATTCCAGAAAATCAAACTAATTTTCTGTGAAAAATTTTCTGAAAATGTTTGGTAAGGCTTTGATACCAATTGTTAATCCCTTATTATCAAGCACTTCTCAATCTAACAAGATTTATCAAACAAAGTCTAGAGAGAGAGAGAGAGAGAGAAAGTAGATTTTGAATCTCATATATCTCACATATGTCTAAAAAGATTTACAATGAAGGTCTTAAGGAAAATACAAAGACAAAAACCTATTTATACCACTAAGCTATTACAAAGACTTAACCACTAAGGAATTAAACAACTTTGACATTGTTGACTTACACTTTGAATTTTCTAATTAAATCTTGGATACAATATTTGGACTTAACAATATTGTTCGAATTGGCAACGAATCAGAGGCTCAGTTTGAAAGATCAGTGGTCAGAAAGATTTCAAAGTCATTTCTTGGTGAAAGTTTTGATGATATTGATGCTCCAATCATCAAAAAGGGGTAGAAGATAAAGTTTGAAGAAATGTCCATTACAAGTTTTGTTCCAAGAGATGTTTGACGTTTAATTCAGAAATGGGAAGATAAAGAAAAAGAAATGTCTGAAATTCAAGATATGGGAAAGATGTTCAAGATTTGATTGAACTGAAAGAATTTGAAGATTTGCTGAAATTTTATTTGTGAAAGAGGTTTTATAACTTTGGGAGAGAATTTTTTGAGTTTATCAAAGAAGAATTTCATAGTGTTAAGGGGGAGATTGTAAATCATGTTTGTATCAAAGGGGAGATTACAAGAGAAGATAAAGGTTGATCAAAGAGGGAGTTATTTCAATCGAGCTTAAAAAGAGAAGATCGAATTGCTAAATCTTTTAGTAATGATCTTGATCCAAAGGGGGAGATTGTTAGAGGACAAATTTGTTGGATTCAAGATCATAAAGATTGAAGATGAAAGTTCAAGAAGTCAAATGCTGAAAAGTCAACTCTCACTGAAAGTCAAAGTTTTTTGTTAATAAAGTCAAAGTCAATTGTATTGTGTCTTAGTATAAATAGTTCTCATTTGTAATCTATGTAAGTAGTAGCAAGTCATTCAAGCGTGTGGGAGCATATAAGAGAAGAACTGATTAGAACATCATTCTAGAGAGAGAGAGTAGAGAGAGAAAGTTGAGTTTGTAATTGTTTGAGATTTTAATCAAAGACTTGTGATTACGATTTTAATCTTGAATTCTGTTGTTACGATTAGAACTTGAGAGATTTGGGAATAACAATGATGAAGTTCGTGTCTAAGATGGATACTACCATGGAGGGAATCACATCTTCTGTGAGCACATTGACCAACACAGTGAGTACAGTTAAAGCAGAAACTGATCAGAATACCGCATCGATCTAGATCTTAGAAAGGCAAGTGGGGAAAATCGCAGAAGCACTACAATCACGAATTGAAGGTCATATCCTGATCCAAACGGAGAAAAATCCACGGGAAAATTGCAGTGCTATTCAGTTGCGGAGTGGAAAGGAGTTAAATAAGATTCCAACAAGATAACCGATGATATTAAGAAAGAAAAACTTTAGAGGAGAGCATAGAAGAAAAGGAGGAAGAGAAGATGGATGAAGAAATAGAGATGGAGGTAAGAGAGAGTCCCAAGGAAAAGATGGTGAAGGAATTGTCTAAAAATTCGGAAGAACCAAGGATTTCGTATCCTAATCGTCTCAAGTCACATAAGGATGAGGTTCAATTTCATAACTTTTTAGAAGTATTTAAAAAACTGCATATTAATATTCCTTTTGCAGATGCTTTAGCTCAGATGCCATCTTATGTGAAGTTTCTGAAGGATAGCTTGTCAAACAAGAGGAAAATCGAAGAGCACGCCACAGTTGCACTTACTGAAGAGTGCAGTGCCATTATCCAAAATAAGCTTCCTCAAAAGCTTAAGGATCTAGGGAGTTTCACTATTGCTATTCAAATAGGAGCTTCTGAATTTGGTAAGGCATTATGTGATTTAGGTGCTAGTATTAACTTGATGCCCTTGTCTATTTTCAGGAAACTTGGATTGGGAGAAGTGCAACCCACTAATGTCACCTTGCAACTTGCGGATCGGTCGATCAAGTATCCTTACGGGGTCATTGAAGATGTGTTGGTGAAGGTGGAAAAATTCTTCTTTTATGTAGATTTTGTGATTTTGGACATGGATGAGGATAAAAAAGTACCACTAATTCTTGGAAGACCATTTCTAGCCACCAGAGGAGTTCTCATTGATGTCTAAGGAGGGAAGCTCGTGTTACGAGTTGGAGAAGAAAAAGAAGTTTGTTAGAGCTGAAATATGTTAGATACAAGATCATGAAGATAAGAGGTCAAAATACAAGAAGTCAAAGCTGGAAAGTCAACTCTCATGGAAAGTCAAAGTCTTGTGTTAATAAAGTCAAAGTCAATTGTATTGTTTTGTTTCCTTCTTATTAGTTGTTAGATATAAATAGAGTTGTTTTGCTGTTTAATAGATAGATGACTAGAAAGATTGATACGCATCCTGAGAGAGTTTTGTAGAGAGAGAAAGAGAAGTTTAGAGAGAGAAAGTTGTAATCATTTGCATTTTGGAATTGTAATCAAACAGGTAGTTTAATCAATCTTATTTGTTTTATTTGTTTGCAATTAGAATCTTGAATTCAGAGACACACAATTGGTATCAGAGCAGATCCAATTTGAAATCAAATCAAGAAATGGAGTCGACATTCTGTTCAACGAGTTCATAGATCAATTTTGATTTTTAGTGTATTTTTAGAGTTGTAAATGGTCAGGTTATGTTCGTTTATTTTTTTCGATCGAGTCTGTATGGTTTGAGGAGTTAATTGCACTGTAATCAATCTTGATTTGTTGATTTTATCATTTTCGAGTTCACGAGTTATTCTAGCACTCTATTGGATTAATTCATTCTTGTTGTTGAGTTTTATTAAAATTCGTTGATTGTAATCTGTTCTAGATGTTTAGATGATTGAATTCTCAAAGTTTCAGTTTGTAATTCAATGTCTAGATAGGTTTTTAGGCGAATTAGATTGGTTTTGTCTTCGAATGTTGAAGAAATCGCAACCAGATTTGAAGAACTCGCTAACAGTTGAAGAACTCGCAAGATTATTTCAAGAACTCGCAGAGTTCATTGTTTTCACATAAAGTTTTAAGAATTCGTAGAATTCTTTATTTTACGCATAGTTGTTCTCTGAAAATCATAAGTACATGATTCGCAGATCAAGTGGTTTACGAAAATCAGAGAACTCGTTTTTGTGTCACTTGCGAATTTCATAGATTTCGCAAAGAGTTTTTCATGAAAAGTTTTTAAGTATAGAATTCTGTTATTCCCTATTTCAAGTTCTAATTGATACAAACACTCAAGATGATAATCACAAATCATATGTCATTGAATCAAACAACAAATATTACAAATTCACAACTTTCTCTCTCTAAACTCTCTCACTAGCAACATATTCAATTAGCTCTTCTCTTATCTACTCTCTCTCTCTGATTCGTGTACATCTCTGATTCCAACAACAAGGAAACAAGGTATTTATACACTTGACAATTACAAAGACTTTGACTTTCCATGAGAGTTGACTTTCAACCTTTGACTTCTTGAACTTTTGTCTACAATCTTTATGATCTTGAATCCAACAATTCTGTGCTCTAACAAATTCTTAGTTCAGAATTCGCAATATTCTGTTTTTGAGATTTGCTTAGAATTCACAGATTTTCGAGTAAATTTTTTTCAAGGATAGAATTCGTAGTCTTATTACTTGAGAAAATCTAAGGATTCGCAGATATCTAGTCTGCGAAACGTGTAGGATTCGTAAGAGTCTTCTCTGCGGATTCTAGTTAAAACTTGCGAACTCTAAGTGAATATTCTTGGTTACGAATTTTGATAAAATGATACTTGCGAATTGTAGAAGCTTATGAATTCTTGAATTCTTAAGCTTGCGAATTCTGTGTTTGGTTCTAAACAATTGTGAATTTCTGGTTCTAAACACTTGCGAATTTGTGGTGATTCTTGTGTACCTTGTGAATTCTTTGTGTAGCCTACGAATTCTAGACATATTGTTGTTCAGAAATTTCTTTGACTAGTTCATTTCTGTGTTATTCAATTTTCTTGTGATTTCTTTTGGACTAACGATCAATTTCAAGTTTCTTATTGTTTGAAATCAAACAGGATGACATCACGAGAAGCTCTCGCTATTGAAACTGACACAAAGCCACCAGTACTCTTCAAAGGAGAGTATGAGCAGTGGAAAGATCGATTCTTAGATTTCATTGACAGAAATGAATTGAGAGATGATATTAGAAAGTCTTTGAATGAAAGTGTTATGGACACTCCAATGAAGACTCATACAGTTGGAACTGAGCAGAGAGAATACCCACTTCCACCTGAAGAATAGACAGAAGAACAGACAAAAAGATCAAAAGCTGATAGGTTGGCAAATCTTTTATTCTTCAAGGCATCCCAAATGAAATATATGTGAAAATTGACAGCTATAAGGCTACAACTAAGGAAATGTGGGATCAACTTGAAAATATGATGCTCAGATCAAAGGTTGGGAATCAACTTAAAATATCCAACTGCTTCAATAACTATGAAGAGTTCAAGGCTAAGGAGGGTGAATCACTGGAAGCTACTTATGATAGGTTTGTGACGTTGTTGAATGAGCTCAGCAAGAACAAAGTGAAGAAGTCACAAATTGAGCTTAATGTCAAGTTCCTTAGTATCTTGCAACCTGAGTGGAGGAGATTTACACGGCAAATGAGATACCACTCCATGAAGTCTATGAAACTCTGAGACAAAATGAGGAAAAGAGATCTGATGAGAAGTCGTACAAAGCAGAAAGGAAGAGACAGCTAGAATCTACCAAGTGCTACAACTGTGGTAAGCTTGGACATTTTGCTAAAGATTGTCGAAAGCCAAAAGTCCGAAATTCAGAGTACTACAAAAACAAGATGCTTTTGGCAAATCAACAGGAAGCTGGGAAAGCACTGATGGCTGAGGATGAGTACTGGCTAGATCACTCAGATGTAGAGGTAGAGAAAGAAGAGACACCTCATATTTGTCTAATGGGTATGATAGTGGATGAAGCTGGAGATGAAGCAGAATCTGATGAAAAAGACTACCAAGAGGTATGTGATATGACTGAATCGGATTTTTTAAATCAAATGCATGCTATGATGGTTAAACTCCAAGAATTAGAGTCTAAACTTAAGCGTGAAAAAGGTGTCATTAAAGATAAAAATCAATCAATACAGAAACTTAGCAATGATATTGCTGAGAAGAATGTTTTGATTGAAACTTTACACAAAACCATTGACACCAGCGCGAAACAAAAGACTATAATTCACAAAGAATTATCTGAAACAGTTTCAAAATATAGATTGTGTGAGTTTGAATCAAAAGAGCTTAATAAAATGTATTCTTTGCTTTCAAAAGAGAACAAATCTTTACTTGACAAAGTGAATGCTTTGGAAGGAAAACTATACACTTTGGGTCAAACTGAACAAACCATTCATCTAAACAAACCCAAAGAGAACAAAGAGTGTTGGGGAGTCGGTTATGAGAATCCACACTATCTTAAAAAAGGTATATCATAATTGCCTGTTCTTTATGATTTCGGATTTCTAAAACTGGCATCACAATATCCTGAACTTAAAGTTGAGTGAACTAAACTATCTGAAGAAAATGAAGCCAAGGAATATGAGAAAAGAAATAACACAAATAAAATTCAACTTCCATTTCGTTATGAGAGGTTGAATAACAGTTATAATTCTGATAAATCAAAATTTCTTTCTGATGACTAATTTGAGAGTTACTCTTCGAAAGAGTTAGAGGATAAACCTATCGAAGGTAAGCTTTACGTTCCTCCTCTCGTGTTGGAAAGTAAAATTTCTGAACTCGAGAATACTTTGACAGAAGAAAGAATGTTGGTAGATTTAGAACAAACTGTGTTCTTCACTGTGTTGAAAAATTATGATTTTTCTAAGGCTTCAAAATCTGATGATATGTCTGGTTTACTTGATGAAGAGTTTGATTTGTTAAACTCTGATGGTGTTTTAGATGAATGTGTTGCTCAATTTGATTTTGATACTAAACTTCCTGATCATTCAAAGTTTGTGATAAACTCTTTTGGATTACTGAGTGTATATGAAAAAGGTGAAACATCAACGAAAGTTGATAAATCAGTTCCTGTGAAAACCAAAGTTGTCAAAGGTAAGAAGAAGAAATCAGGGAATTCACAGAAACCGATCATCACTGGTAAGCCAAAGATTAAGCATTCTGTTGATTCTCACATATCTAACTTTAAAATTTCAAATGTTTCAGATTTGGGAAAGAAAGAGTTTGGGGTTAAATCAACATGGCGACCAAAGCAGACAGTTGATGAGACGGCAAAATCAATTTCTGAATCATCATGTAATAAGAATACTAATAGTACTTCAGATGTAATTGTGGATATTGCTTTTAATAAACAAAAACTTGTAATTCCTTACAAGAAGTATTCTATAAAGCAATTATTCCAATTATCTCCGTATACTAGAAAGTTTTCTAATTATCATCGGAATGATTTTGTTTCTCAACAAAATACTGTTGTTTGGTTTGGCACATATCATGTATATTCTCATCATTCTTATGCTTCAAATCGTTTTCAAAAAGCAAAAGGGTCCATTTTTAAATGGATGCCAAAATCTAGTTGTGCTAACTCTGTAGGTCCCATTTATAAATGGGTACCTAAGCCTCTTGTTTCGTGATTTTCTCATGTGCAGACCCGTCATATGTGGTACTTAGATAACGGCTATTCCAAGCATATGACAGGGCAAAAATATATGTTATCTAATTATACAGAGAAGTATTGTGGAACAGTTAGGTTTGGAAATGACCAGTTCTCGCCAATTCTGGGATATGGTGATGTGGTACACGACAAAGTAACGATAACGAAGGTGAGCTATGTTGAAGGATTAGGGAACAATCTATTCAGTATTGTCCAGTTCTGTGACAAAGGATTAGAGGTTAATTTTAAAGCTAAGAGTTGTTCAGTGTGTACTGAAGACGGCAAAGAACTCTTAGTGGGCATTCACAAGTCAAAAGATAAAAGGAACTTGGAGCATAAGCTATGCGATCTTCCTTCATTGAGATAAAAGGAAGTTCAATGATCGTTGAAGTTTTCTTCAGGTTTCTTCGCGTGTTGCTGACTTGTCTTGGTTTTACTGATATCCACATCAGATCATGAGTAGATATGTCGTTTGTTCAGCAGGTTTATCTTCGATTCAGCAGTGAACATCTTTGTCGTGAAACTTGTCTTTAGGGATTACGTCAAATTGATAGCAGAGAGATCATCAGCGATATTGAACATACTCAGTATTTATTTGCTGATGGTGAAACACTAATACATACAGATGTTAAACGTAATTTTCACTAAGTATTTCAAAGGGTCGTCATCAAATCACTGAGAGAGTTTGGATCAACAAGGTATAACCGTTGTCAAAAACAATAACATGGAATTAATACCTTCCCGAACGGTCACTGGGTGGAGAGTGTGCATCGACTACAGAAAACTCAATGATGCCATTCGCAAAGATCACTTCTCTCTACCTTCCATTGATCAAAAGCTTGAACGATTGTCGGGTCACGCTTACTATTGTTTCCTTGATGGGTATTCGGGTTATAATCAAATCCCGATAGCTCCCAAAGATGAAAGTAAGATGACGTTCACATGTCCTTACGGGACATTTGCTTATAGAAGAATGCCATTTGGGTTATGTAACGCTCCATCTACATTTCAAAGATGTATGATGGCAATCTTCTCGGATACGGTGGAACGCTCGATTGAGATTTTTATGGATGATTTTTCCGTCTTTGGAGACTCTTTCGACTCATGCTTAAAACATTTTGAAGTTGTTATTCAAAAATGCCAAGAGACTAGCCTTGTACTCAACTGGGAAAAATTCCACTTCATGGTGACTGAAGGAATTGTGTTGGGCCATAAAATCTCTAGAAATGGGATAGAAGTAGCTAAGGCTAAAATGGCGGTTATCGAGAATCTTCCATATCCAACTTCATTTAAAGGCATTCGCAACTTCTTGGGACACGTGGGGTTTTATCGTCGATTTATTAAGGATTTTTCTAAAATTACTAAACCCTTGTGTTCCTTGCTTTTGAAAGATGTTAAGTTCAGTTTTACTGATGAATGTGTTGTCGCTTTTGACAGGATGAAGAAGGAACTCGTGTCTGCTCCAATATTAACTGCACCTGATTGGAGTTTATCATTTGAGTTGATGTGTGATGCTAGAGATTTGGCAATCGGGTCAGTGTTAGGCCAACGGAAAGGAAAGAAATTGCATGTAATTTATTATGCGATTAAAATGTTAGATGATGCCCAAGTAAATTATGAAAAGTTTCGGCAATACTTAGTGGGGTCAAAGACTATCATCTATACTGATTACTCCGGATTGAAGAATTTGATGACAAATAAAGACGCCAAACTAAGATTGATCCGATGGATATTACTACTACAAGAGTTTGACATAGAGATCCGGGATAAGAAGGGCTCAGAGAACACGGTTGCAGATCATTTGTCGTGACTTGAAGATGATGGAACGAAGAAAAATAATGATCTTCCTATTAATGAATTTTTTCCCGATGAACAACTCTTTTCGATAAGTTTTTTTGATCCATGGTTTGCTGACTTTGTGAATATCATGGCAGGTAACATCACACCACATGAACTCAATTCACATCAACGTCGGAAATTCTTCGCTGACGTGAAGATGTATTTTTAGAACGAGCCATATCTATATAAGCGATGTGGGGACTGAATGATAAGAAGGTGTGTCCCGGAAGAAGAGAAAGAGGGAATCATGATGCATTGTCACACGTTAGAATGTGGTGGACACTTTAGTACCGACCGAACAGTTGCAAAGGTACTACAATCCGGATTCTTTTGGCCCACAATGTTAAGAGATTGTCAGAAATTCATTGCAAGCTGTGACAAATGTCAAAGGATGGGAAGCATCACTAAGAAGGATGAAATTCCAATGCACATATTCTTAGAAGTGGAATTATTTGACGTATGGGGCATCTACTTCATGGGGCCATTTCCACCATCCTTTAGGAATGAGTACCTATTGGTTGTCGTTGACTATGTCTCCAAGTGGGTAGAAGTTGTAGCCACGACAAAGAATGATTCAAGTACAATGATCAAGTTTCTCAAGAAGAACATCTTCACCAGGTTTGGAGTACCAATGGCCTTAATCAGTGATGGAGGAACTCAGTTCTGCAACAAATAATTAGAAACGATACTAAAGAAGTATTTGGTGAAACATCGAATAACAACTCCATACCATCCGCAAGCAAATGGGTTAGCGGAGGTATCCAATCGAGAGTTGAAGCAAATTCTGGAGAAGACGATCAGTGCATCCAGAAGAGATTGGTCGCTGAAACTTGATGATGCTCTCTGGGCATATCGAACAACATTCAAGACGCCCATCGGAACAAACCTATACAGATTGGTGTTTGGGAAATCATGCCACCTTCCGGTTGATCTAGAACACCGAGCGTATTAGGCAATTAGGAGACTGAACATGGATCTTAGCAAAGCGAGGAAGTGTCGACTACTCCAATTGAATGAGTTGGAAGAACTCAGACAAGAGGCATATGAGAATGCATCAATCTATATGGAGAGAACCAAGAGATTTCATGATAAGCGGCTTAGCGAAAAGGTACTCATTCCCAGTATAAATTTGTAACTTTTTAACTCCAGTTTGCGTCTTTTTCAGGTAAGTTGAAGTCTAGATGGTCGGGTCCATTCACCATAAAAGAAATAACACCGTATGGGAGTGTCGAGTTACAAGGAAAGGACAAAACCACATTTAAGGTGAACGATCAGAGGGTGAAACCATATGTCGGAGGTGAATAGTTACAGACATCAAGCATTTATCTTAATGTCCCGACATAGGGAGAGAGAAGAAGGTCGTGCCACGACACTAAATAAGGCGTTGAGTGGGAGGCAACCTACTTTTGGTATGAGTTTTATTTGCTTTCCGTAGTTTAATTTTCGTTTTATTTGTGTGATTTTCGTGTGTTTAATCTCCCTGGGATTGGAAAGGTTCAAGAAAGAAAAAGAGAAAATAGAAACAGTGAATCTCGCGAGTTGCCGCGCCGATCACTATTTGTTTCTTGAATTTGCAGTGAATCTTGCGGGTAGTGTGGCGGGAAAGCCCACGACATAAACCGCGAGAGCCGCTGTTTGTTTTTGGCTTTCCAGAGTCCGACGTGGGTTGCCGCATGGGATAACCCGTATCATAAGTCACCCGGGTTAACTGGAGGTGTTAGAGCACTTATTTGTTGGATACAAGATCATAAAGTCTGAAAGGTCAAAGCTCAAGTCAACTCTCAAGCATGAAAGTCAAAGTCTTTTGTAATAAAAAGTCAAAGCTAGTTGTATGAGTGTTTAATTGTGTGTGCGTATAGTGTTGTGAGTGTTTTGTCCCTATGTATAAATAAGGATATAGCTAGTTGTGTAAGTGTGTCATGAGCATATTAGTGTTAGAGAGAGAAAGTTGAGAGAGCATATTTGTAATAATTCTAATTGTGAAATACAAAGGGAATTGATTGAAATTGCATATTGTCATCTTGTTTACATTGTTATCTGGGATAACAATTGGTATCATAGTAGATCGAAATTCAGAAAACAAGGATCAAATTCAAATTTCTTGATCGACTTTTTCAAGAACTCGCAAGGAGTCTGTGTGAATTCGATTTTCGAAGTAAAGTGATGTTTTGGATCTAAATTTGATGCTATAGTGCTCGTTTTGTCATCTAGAACTCAATTGGTTTAGAAAATTTTGTCTAATTTACATCATTTTAATGTGAATTTTGAATTTTTTGTAAAATTTTAGTTCGAAGTCTATCAACGTACTATTCTAGATCGAATTGCAATCTCTAGTGTAATAGATCGTAATTCTTCAATTGTAATTAGTTCGAAAGATGCCTTAGGAGATTCCTGCAATATTTCAGGCGATTTGGTAAAGTGTTGAATTGAATTCAAGTTGAAAAATCGAGTTTTTGTTCGAAGAAGTCTAGAACTCGCTAGATCTCAAGAACGCACAAAGGAAGAACACGCAGAGGAAGAACTCGCATGACTGAAGAACTCGCATGACTTAAGAATTCGCATGTCATAGGAATTCGTTTGATGTGAACAACTCACAAGCTTAAGTGTGCGAGAATTCAGAACTCGCAAGAAGCTTGGTGCGAGTTTATACTGTTCAATCTCCTTGTCGTGCGCGAAGTTTTTCTGCGAGAAGTGTTTGCGCGTTTCCATTTAGCGTGAAGTAAAAAGTCAATTTTTTTTCTAAGTACCAAACTCGCAAAAGGTCTGCGAGAAGTGTTTGGTTTGCGAGTTTTCCTTTAGCGCGAAGTGGAAAATTGAAAATTTTTCTAAGTGCTAAATTCGCAAAAGCTTGCGTGAAGTAACAAGAACTCGCACGTGGTAGTGTGCGCGAACTAGAAACTCGCACAAGGTTGTTTGCGCGAACCCGAGTTCTTGCATCCTTCATCGTGCACGAAACTCAAACTCGCACAACCCTGTGTGCGAGAAGTTAAGGTCAAGTAGCCTTCTTTGTGCGCGAAGTACAAACGCGCATAAAGAGCTTTGCGCGAATATTTACATTCTTTGTTATTCGTGTTTTATACTTAGAATTTTTCTGATTTTTCTGAAATTTGATAAAGTTTGATTTTTGTAGATCCAGTTTATTTCTGAATTTTGACGATCATTCAAAGAAGTGTAAAAGCAAAGATGACTTCCAAAGACGCACTCTCTATTGGTACTAATGTGAAACCTCCGGTACTGTTCAAAGGGGAATATGAGCAATGGAAGGACCAATTTCTTGACTTTGTGGACAGACATATAAACGGAGAAAATATTCTGATGTCTATCATGGAAGGTCCGATGGTACCCCTCACTATGGAAATACCGGATGACGAGTCTTCTGATAGTGAAGATGGAAATGTAGATAGAGCTAAAAGACAAAGACTGTTCCGAAAGACTTTTCTCAATAAACTGAAGAACAAAAGAACAGATACAAAGTCGATAAGCAAGCTAGATGTCTACTCTTACAGAGCACACCCAATGCGATCTACATCAAAATCGACAGCTACAAGGCAAACGCAAAGAAGATGTGGGATCAACTCCAAAAGATGATGATGGGTTTAAAGGTTGGAAACCAAATGAAGGTTGCTAACTGCATAAACAACTATGAGGAATTCAAGGCAAAGGAGAATGAGAGCCTTGAGGAAACTTATGAGAGATTTATTCTTCTACTTAATGAGCTTGGAAAGAATAATGTTAAGAAGAAGCAAATAGAGAAAAACGTTAAATTCCTCAGCATCCTTCAACCAGAGTGGAAGAAACACACAAGAAGGATGAAACAGATGAAATACCTAAGTGATATGAAACACTGAGACAAAATGAGGAGGTAGAAGAGAAAAGAAGTGAAAAGAAAAAGGCTGAGAACGTAGTTGATCCCATAGCTTTGGTTGTGGCTGAGAAAAGGAAGGAGAAAGAGAAGGAAAATAAGAAGAAAAAGAAAATGGTGGTTCCTAGTTCTGCTGATTCTGCTGATTCTAATTCTGACTCAGATGACGGGGAAAATTTAAAGCAAGCGATGCTACTGTTGTTCCGAGCTTTTCAAAAGATGTTCTACAAGAAGCCGGGTTCAAACACTCAAAGGTACTCGTCAAGATCTATGAATCATGAACATAGAGAAAGAATGGAAGGAAGAAGATTTGAGGAAAAGAAATTTGTGGAGAGAAAGCAAGAAGAGGAGAAAAGGTTTATCAATGATTACGTGTTATAACTGCGGGAAAGTAGGCCATTTCGCCAAAGACTGTCAGAAGCCTACTGTGAGAAACTCATATTACTACAAGCAGAAGATGATACTGGCTAAGCAGAAAGAAGCGGGAAAAGCTTTAATGGCCGAAGACGAGTTTTGGCTTGACCACTTTGATGATGAAGAAAAGGAAGAAACCGCGCATATGTGTTTAATGGGAAAAGAGGTGAATTATGATGAAACTGACGAAGAAACATCTGATGAGGTACTAAACTTTTCTGAATCTGATTTTGTAAACAAAATGGAAGCCATGATGATCGAGTTTCAAGACCTTCAAGCCAAATTGAAAAAGGAAAAGAGTTGAGTTGCAAAGAAACGTCAAACTATTTTTGATCTCATCAAGGAACTTGTTGGGAACAAAATCTGATTGACTCTCTAAACAAATTTGCTTCTGAATTTAAACTTCAAAAAGATTGTTTTGAAAATAAGATTTCTGAAACTGTTTCTAAACTTTCAAAGCCTGATATTGAGAAACAGGAATGTATTCTAAAAGCTCATAAATTGCATGTTGAAAATAAGGGTTTGGAGAAAAAGGTAAATGGTTTGGAAGCCAAATTGTATGCTAGAGGAAAAACAGATCAAACCATTTTCTTAAACACACCAAATGAGGAATCTGGTGTTAAAGAGAAGTGGGGACTCGGTTACGATAACCCACACTATCTAAAGAAAGCAATCAGAAAACAGTCAGCCTTGTATAACTTTGATTTTCTACAAGCGACTACCAAACATCCTCATTTAAAACACAAATTTGTTACCAAATCACCTGATGAGGTAGAGGCAAAAGAAGATGAAAACAGAAAGAATATAACGAAAATGCAACTACCATTTTTCTATCAAAAGCTGAATGATAGTTATATTTCTGATCAACCAAGAGTTTTATCAAATGAATATTTTAACAGCTATTCTACTACAGAGTTGGAGGCAAAACCGATTAAAAGCAAAAATTTATGTTCCTCCGCTTATTTTAGAAAGTAAAATTCTTGATCTTGAAAATATTTTATCTGATGAAAGAATTATGGTTGATATTGAAAAAGTTGTATTTTCTACTATAATGAAGAATACTATTTTTCAATTCAAATCTCAAAAGTGTTTAAAATCTTCTAAGGCACCTCAAATTTCAGAAGATGATATTGATGACTTATTTGCGTCTGCAAATGATTTTCTAAATTCTAGTGATGGGTGTGTTAATGAAATTGATATGTTTGACTTTAATGCTAAACTTCCAGATCATTATGATTTTATTATTAACTCTGAAGCTTTACCTAGTGTGTATGAAATAGGTGAATCATCAACCAAGGTTGGTGAATCAGTTTATGTGTGTACTGACTATTATGAAAAAGGTAAGAAACAAAAGAAAAGGTGCTCACAAAAATGGACCAACACTGGTAAGCTTAAGAAAATACAAACTCAGAAATCTCATTTTCCTAACAAATCTAAATCTTGTGTTTCAGAGTTGAAAAAGAAAAGGTCTGAAGAGCGAACTGAGTGTCGACCAAAACAGAAGATTGATGAGAAAGCAGAATCATGTCCTTATATTGTTTGTAATAGACAAACTGGTAGTATTTCTGATGTAGTTGGTACTATTGCTTCTGATAAACAAAAACTTGTAATTCCTTACCAAAATATTCAATAAAGCAATTACTCAAGTTATCTCGGTCTACTACTAAGTTATCTAAATATAGACGAAATGATTTTGTGTCTCGCCAATATTCTGATGATTGGTGCGGTTCTTATCATGTTTATCATTCTAAAGTTTTTTATGATTTTCAAAACAAAAGAGAACCCAAATTTATATGGGTGCCAAAATCTTGCGCTAATCTGAAAGGACCCAGATATAAATGGGTACCTAAAGTTGTTGTTCCCTGATTTCTCCTGTGCAGACCCGTCATATGTGGTACTTGGATTCTGGTTGCTCCAAGCATCTGACCGGGCAGAAAGATATCTTATCTAATTATACAGAGAAATACTGCAGGAATGTGCGCTTCGGGAATGATCAGTTTTCACCAATTTTGGGATACAGTGACGTTATTCAAGACAACGTAACGATAACGAAGGTGAGCTACGTTGAAGATTTAGGACATAATCTCTTTAGCATTAGACAGTTCTATGACAAAGACCTAGAGGTTAATTTCAAGGCTAAGAGATGTTTTGTGCGTACTGAAGACGGTAACGAACTCTTGGTCGGGACAAGAATGTCAAACCTCTACATGATTAATCTGTCAAATGTCAAGACTGACAATGAGGTGTGTCTACTGTCAAAAGCCTCACTGCAACAAAGTTGGCTATGTCATCGAAGGCTTTCTCACCTGAATTTTCGTTACATCAACAAACTGGTCACTAGACATTTAGTCAAAGGACTTCCAGAGCTTAAGTACGTGAAAGAACATCTGTGCACAGTGTGTGAGAAAGGCAAGATGAAGAGAGCCGTTCATAAACCAAAGCCTGAGCCTAGTACAAGTTCTCCACTTGAATTGTTGCATATGGATATTTGCGGTCCAATGCGTACTCAAAGCATAAACGACAAGAAATACGTTCTAGTGATTGTGGACGTTTACTCGCAATACACTTGGGTCAAATTTCTGAGAACAAAAGATGAGACACCCGAAGTCATCATCACATTCTTAAAGATTACTCAAGTGAATCTGCAAAAGACAGTCAAGCTTCTACGAACAGACAATGGCACATAATTCAAGAACAACATTGTTTATGATTTTCTCGAATCGGTCGGGATAACACATCAGTTTTCTGCTGCCAGAACGCATGAACAGAACCGAGTCATAGAGAGACGTAACAGAATACTAGTCGAGGCCGCTCGAACTATGCTGAGTTAATCGGATCTACCTCTGTTTCTATGGGCTGAAGTTGTGTCGACTACCTGCTCCACACAGAATCATTCTATAATCCACCATCGGTTTGGTAAAACGCCATACGCTTTGATAAATAATCATACACCTAGCATTAAATATTTTCATATTTTTGGATGCAGGTGCTTCGTACTGAATGACAAAGAGAACTTAAACAAGTTCAATCCAAAGGCTGACGAAGGCATTTTCATTGGCTACTCTCAAATGTCTGCTACCTACAGAGTGTATTTGAAGAAGTCAAAGATAGTGGTTGAGAGCGTCAACGTCACATTCAATGAAGAGTTGGCTTCTGAACAACATAGTTCAGAACCCGTACTTACTGGAGTATTAGCTTCTGGACAAATCAGTCCAGAACCTGTGGTTAATACGACTAATTCTGATAAACCATCTACTTCTACATCTCATTTATCAGAATTAGATTTATTGTTTGAATTCTTTTATGATGATTTTGTTGGTTCTAAATTGCCTAAACCTATTGTGATTAATAGAACTGATAATTCAAGCAGTCATCATCTAATCACTTCAGATGTGTCTACTGAATTTGTTCCCCCGGTTCAGCAAGAAACTCCGATTCAAACACCTACTCCTTCAGTTGAAGTTGTACATGAAACTGCCGAGACAGAAGTTGTTGACTCAATTGGTTGTACAGTAACGACTAATCAACAGCCAGATAATGTTGTAACAACTATTGCTTCTGTACATAATCCTTCAACTGAACACCTCCCTGAACAAGAAGAAGACAGTAGATTTTTAGATGAACATCATGATCAATCTACATCAAATCCAGTCCCTCATGAACATAAGTGGACCAAAGAGCACCCGATACATCAGATCATAGGAGATCCATCTAAACAGGTGCAAACTAGGTCTGTTACACTTAATCAATGTACGCATGACTCATTCCTGAGCAAGATAGATCCAACACGCTGTTAGAGCATAAATTTGTTGGATACAAGATCAAGAAGACTGAAGGTCAAAGTACAAGAAGTCAAAGCTGATAAAGTCAAATCTCATTAAAGTTAAAGTCTTTTGTAATAAAAGTCAACATCTTTGTATTGTATTTTAGTTTCCTTGTTTTAGTTGTAGGTATAAATAGTTTCCTTTCCTTTGGTAATTAGAAGGAAAAACACTTAATTGAATCATTATTCAGTTGTATTTTAGAGAGAGAAATATCAGAGAGAGAGAGAGAGAAAGTTCGTTAGAGAGAGATTGTAGAGAGAGAAAGTGTAATCTTGGAATTGAATTGAAATAAAACAGGTAATTTGATTGTTAATCTTGTTTGTTTGATTAATCTTAATTAGAAACTAGAATGTGGGAATATCAATTGGTATCAGAGCAGATCCAAATCGAAAATCAAGAAATTCAAAAAGTTCGTATCTGTGTTCTTGAGTGAGAATCGAATTTCGAGTTTTAGTGCAAATTAGGTGCTGAAATCGATTAGGTTTTGTTCACTAAGTGCTATCGATCGAGTCTGTTTAGTTTATTTTGTGAATTGCACTGTAATCGATTAGTAATTTTGTTTTTGAAGAAGTTTGAGTTCACGAGTTGTCACGCACTGTATTCACATTGATTTGTATAGTTGTGTGTTTTAGATCGAAATTAGTTGTTTGTATTGTGTTCGTAATGATTAGGTGATCAAATTGTCGAAGTTTAGTGTTGAAATTCTAGGTCTAGATGAGACTTTGGTGTGATTTTGATCGATTTTAGAAGTTTGCGTTTCATTCATCAAGTTTGCGGGTCATTCTTCAAGGTCTGCGTTCCATTCAAACAGGTTTGCGGGTTATTCATCAGGTTTGCGGGTGTTCATCAAGGTTTGCATGTGTTCATAAAAGTTTGTGTTTCCTTCATTGAGAGTTGAGAATCGAGAAGTTCATGTTTGCGTTTCATTTGAGAATCGAGAAGTTCAAGTTTGCGTTTCATTTGAGAATCGAGAAGTACAGTTTTGCGTTTCAATCAAGAATCGAGAAGTAAGAGTTGCGTTTTTAAACAAATGCAAAGTGAAAAACGCAAAGTAGAAGTGTTTGGGCTCAGAGACAAAGTGTGGTTTGCGCTTGCAACTAGAGACGCAAAGTGTATCTTGCGTTTGTAACGAGAAACGCAAAGTGTATCTTGCGTTTGTAACGAGAAACGCAAAGTGGTGGTTTACGTTTCCCTCTTGAACCGCAAAGTAGTGGTTTGCGTTTCCCACATGAACCGCAAAGTAAGGGTTTGAGTTTCCCACATGAACCGCAAAGCAAGGTTTGCGTTTGTCACTTGAAACGCAAAGTAAAGGTTTGCGTTTGCCTCTTGAAGCGCAAAGTGTGGAGGACTTAGACAAATTTTTCAATTCTGATTGTGATCAATTTTTCTGTTTTTTATATTTCATGTTTTCTGTATTTTCTTGATTGTTTCATTTGGACTAACGATCAGTTTGTAGTTTCTTATTGCATATATTTCTCAAACAGGTTTAAACAAGATGACATCCAAAGATGCTCTTTCAATTGGCACTGATGTCAAGCCACCTGTTCTGTTCAAAGCAGAGTATGAACAATGGAAGGATCGATTCCTAGATTTCATAGATCGACATGCAAATAGGAAGAATATTCTGGAGTCAATTACAAATGGTCCTATGGCACCAATCATGGTTCAAGTACCTGTTAATGATGAATCTGATAATGTACATGATGATGAGGAAAGAGATGAAAAGACAGAACTAGTTAAAGTGGATTTATCTCAGTATTCTGAAGAACAGAAGAGTCGGTATAAAGCTGACAGGCAAGCAAGGACTCTTCTACTTCAAAGAATTCCTAATGACATCTATATCAAGATTGATAGCTACAAGCATGAAGCTAAAAAGATGTGGGATCAATTGGAAAAGATGATGATGGGATCCAAGGTCGGGAATCAGATGAAAGTCGCTAACTGCATCAATCGCTACGAAGAATTCAAAGCCAAAGAGAATGAGAGTTTGGAAGACACATATGAACGATTTACTGAGCTTCTGAATGAATTAACAAAGATCAAAGTGAAAAAGAAGCAGGTAGAAAACAATGTCAAATTCCTTAGCATTCTACGATCTGAATGGAAGAAGCATACACGTAGGATGAAACAAATGAAGGATCTGAATGAAATCCCATTACATGAAGTGTATGAGACTCTGAGGCAGAATGAAGAAGAAGTGGAGGAGAAGAGAGCTGAGAAAAAGAAAGAAGAAAAAGTTCCCGATCCTATTGCTTTGGTAGCCGGAGAGAAGGAGAAAGAAAAGAAGAAGAAGAAAGTTCTTATCAGTTTTGAATCTGAATCTGCATCAGATGGTGATGATGGAGAAAGTCTGAAACAAGCCATGATTTTACTGACCCGTGCCTTTCAAAAGAAATTCTACAAGAAGCCGGGATCAAATTCTCAACGGTATTCTTCAACAAGTTCAACGAATCATGAGCATCGTGAAAGAGTGGAAGGAAAGAGATATGAAGAGAACAGATATGTGGACAAGAAACCCGATGAGAAGAAGAAGTATGTGAATGATTACATTGTTGCTGAAAAACCAGAAACTGACTCAATCAAATGATACAATTGTGGCAAGATGGGTCATTTTGCTAAAGATTGTCGGAAGCCAAAAGTTCGCAACTCTCAGTACTATCAGAACAAATTGCTATTGGAAAAACAACAAGAAGAGGGTGTAGCTTTAATGGCTGAAGATGAATTTTGGTTGGATTATTCAGAAGGTGAAGAGGAAGAAAAGGAAGAGATTGCTCATCTCTGTCTTATGGGAAAAGAAGTGAAGAATGATGTGTCAGATGACGAGTCAGCTGATGAGGTATTAAACTTAACTGCAAAAGATTTTATTTCTAAAATGGAAACCATGGTGATTGAGCTTCAAGTTTTACAAAATAAATTGAAAAACGAAGAAGAAAAAGTTGTTAAAAGAAACGATAAGATCTTTGAGCTTAATAAGTCTGTTATTGTGAACAAAAGTCTCATTGATTCTTTACGCAAGTCTGATTATGATTCTAAACTTCAAGTAGATTGTTTTGAAAAGAAGATTTCTGATTTTGAAATTAAAGTTTCTAAGTATGAGTTTGAGAAGAAAGAATCTGCACTAACTGTTCATAAACTGCAGGTTGAAAATAAGTTTTTGAACAAGAAGGTAAATGGTTTGGAAGCAAAACTTTATGCGAGAGGTCAAACAGATCAAACCATTTTTCTCAATGCACCTAACGTAAAGGATGATGTTAAAGAGAAATGGGGACTTGGTTTTAAAAACCCCCATTATCTTAAGAAAGCCATCAGAAAACAACCAGCACTTTATAATTATGATTTTCTTGCATGTGCTAGTAAATGTCCTCATTTAAAACCTAAATTTGTTACCAAATTACCAGAAGAAGTTGAGGCCAAAGAAACTGAAAATAGAAAGAATAAAAAGAAAATGCAACTACGATTTAACTATGTAAAGTTAAATGATAGTTATCTTTCAGAAACACCAAAAGTTCTTTCAAACGACTATTTTGTTAGTTATTCTCCTTCTGAGATGAAGGAAAAACCTGCAATTGCAAAGGTTTATGTTCCTACACTTATTCTTGAGAGCAAAATAGTTGAGCTTGAAAATGTGTTATCTGATGAAAAACTTTTGGTTGATATTCAACAAAGTGTGTTTTCTACAGTATTAAAGAACACAATTTTTCAATCTAAATCTACAATGTGTTCTAAAGTTTCTAAGGCACCTCAAACTTTCTCTGATAATTCTGATGACTTATTTGAGTCTGCAAATGATTTTCTTAATTCTGATGGTGGGTGCATAAACGAAATTGATTTGTTTGAATCAAATGATACACTTCCTGATCATTCTACTTGTTTTGTAAATGACAAAGTGTTACCAAGTGGTGTTAATATTGATGAATCATCAACTAAGGTTGGTGAATCAGTTTCTGTAACTGTTGATTACTATGCTCAAGGTAAGAAACATAAGAAACAGCGATTACAGAAACAGAAATACACTGGTACACAAAAGAAAACTCAGTCTCAGAAATCTGCTTTTCCTAATAAATCTATATCTTATGTTTCAGATTTAAGGATGAAAAAGTTGAAAGCTCGATTCGAATGGAGACCAAAAAGGAAGGATGATGAGATAGCCGGATAAGTTTCTAATAATTCTTGTAATAGATAAGTTAGTAGTGATATTGATGTAGTTGATCAATTTGCTTCAAATAAACAAAACCTTGTAACTTTTTACAAGAGGTATTCAATAAAGAAATTGATTCAATTATCTCCTATTTCTACTACATCTTATCATTATCGGAGAAATGATTTTGCTTATTCTCATAACTTTTCTGATTGGTATGAATCTTATCATGTTATTTCTTCAAGATCAAATGTTTTTAAAAGTTTTCAAAAGAACAGAGGGTCCATTTTCAAGTGGATACCAAAATCTTGTGCTAATCTGTTAGGGCCCGTTTTTAAATGGGTACCTAAATCTATTGTTGCCTGATTTCTCTTGCAGACCCGACATATGTGGTACTTGGACAGTGGATGTTCCAAGCATATGACTGGGCAAAAAGCTTTATTGTCTAACTATACAGATAAATTCAGTGGAAATGTTAGATTTGGAAATGATCAGCTTTCACCTATCTTAGGATATGGTGACATCATTCAAGACAACATAACGATCAGTAAAGTGAGTTATGTCGAAGGCTTAGGGCACAACTTATTTAGCATTGGTCAATTCTGCGATAAACGGTTAGAGGTCAATTTTAAATCTAAGAGTTGGTCGGTTCGTACTGAAGACGGCACAGAACTCTTAGGAGGACATCGAAAGACAAACCTCTATACCATCAACCTGTCCAAAGTTCAGATTGACAATCAAGTTTGCTTGATGACAAAAGCTTCATTGCAGCAAAGTTGGCTCTGGCACAGACGTTTATCTCACTTCAACTTTCGTTATATCAATAAGCTGGTTAGTGGGAAATTGGTCAAAGGACTTCCTGAGCTGAAATACGAGAAAGAACACTTATGTGCTGCATGTGAGAAGGGTAAGATGAAGAGAGCTCCGCATAAACCGAAGCCTGAACCAAGCACTAGTTCTCCGTTAGAATTGTTACATATGGATTTGTGTGGTCCAATGAGAACTCAGAGTTTGGGTGGAAAGAAATACATGTTGGTTATTGTGGACGATTACTCAAGATACACGTGGGTCAAATTTCTTCGATCAAAAGATGAGACGCCGGAAGTTCTCATTACTTTCTTAAAGACGACCCAGGTAAAAATGCAGCGACAAGTCAAGTTTCTTCGAACGGACAACGACACAGAGTTCAAAAACAAGATAGTTGAAGAATATCTCGAATTGGTCGGGATATCACATCAGTACTCTGCTGCTCGAACGCCTGAACAAAATGGAGTAGTCGAAAGGCGAAATCGGGCGCTAGTCGAGGCCGCTCGAACTATGCTTAGCCAATCGGACTTACCTCTATTCTTGTGGGCAGAAGTTGTGCCGACTGCATGCCATACTCAAAATCGATCCATGATACATCGCCGTTTTCAAAAGACTCCATATGATCTGATCAACAATAGAACACCAACAATCAAGTATTTTCACATATTTGGGTGTAAATGTTTTGTGCTTAACGACAGAGAGAGTCTGAATAAATTCAGTGCTAAGGCGGACGAGGGTATCTTCATTGGTTATTCTTCAACATCGGCATCATATCGTGTTTATTTGAAGAAGTCAAAGACAGTTGTCGAAAGCGTTAATGTAACATTCGATGAAGATATGGCTTCTGAACAACTCAGTTCAGAACCCGTGATCACTGGAGTATTAGCTTCTGGGCAGATCAGTCCAAAACCTGATTCTACAACCAATAATTCGAATAATGCTTCTACTTCTAGTTCTCATTTAATTGATTTAGATTTGTTATTTGAATTATTTTTTGATGAGTTTCTAGGATCTAATATACCTAAATCTGTTGTGACTGAAAGGTTTGAAGATACAAGTTGCAATCATCCAGTCACTTCAGATGTCATAACTGAACAAGAATCCCCCGTTCAGTAAGAAACTCACATTCCTACAATTACTCCTACAGTTGAAGATATACAAGAAACTGCTGAGCCAGAAGTAACTGTTTAAGTTGGATGTGATATCATGTCTACTCAACAGCCAGAGTCTGTTGTTCCAACTGATGCTTCTGCACCTGAAACTTCAACTGCAAACCTCCCTCCTGTTATTCAAAATGAAGATTCTGATAGTGGATTTCTAGATGATGATCATGTTCAAACTTTATATACTCCACTCCCTCATGAGCATCGCTGGACCAAAGAGCATCCTTTACATCAAGTAATTGGAGATCTCAACAAGCCTGTACAAACTAGGTCAGCGACTCTTAATCAATGTATGCATGATTCATTTCTCAGTAAGATTGAGCCAACGCGAGTATTTGAGGCTCTTGCTGATTCGGATTGGGTATCTGCTATGCAAGAAGAAATCAATCAGTTTGAAGCCCTAAAGCTTTAGAGATTAGTTCCAAAACCAGAAGGTAAAACAGTGATAGGAACTAAATGGGTATTCAAGAATAAAAAGGATGAAGATGGTATCATCATAAGGAACAAAGCTAGACTTGTTGCCAAAGGTTACCGGAAAGAGGAAGGCGTAGACTACGATGAGACGTATACTCCAGTAGCGCGTATAGAAGCAATCCTCATGTTTCTATCCTACGCAGCTCATAAGAATTTCACAGTCTTTCAGATGGATGTGAAAACAGCCTTTCTGAATGGTATTCTTAAAGAGGAAGTGTACGTGTCTCAACCAGAAGGGTTCGTCAATTCAGATAAGCCAGATCATGTTTATATCTTGGACAAATCCCTCTATGGTTTAAAACAAGCCCCACGAGCATGGTATGACGTTTTATCTAAATTCTTGGTCAAGTCCGGTTTTTCTAAAGGTAAGGATGATACCACTTTATTCATCAAAAAGGAAAAAGTTGATATTATTCTTATTCAGATTTATGTTGATGATATAATATTTGGTTCTACAAATCCAAAATTTTGCAAAAACTTTTCTAATCTCATGGTGTCACGTTTTCAAATGGGTATGATGGGAGAGATGAATTTCTTTCTCGGATTACAAGTAGAACAATTTTCTACGGGGATTTTCATTAACCAATCTAAGTACATTTTGGATATTTTTCGGAAGTACAAAATGGAAAATTGTAAACCAATTGGAACCCCGATGGCACCAGGTACTAAAATTAGCACTGATCCTTCGGGTAAAAGTGTTGATGTTAGAACTTATAGAGGTAAGATAGGATCGTTAATGTATCTTACATCTAGTAGACCAGATATTATGTTTTCAACATGTTTATGTTCTAGATATCAGGCTGCTCCTAAAGAATCCCATTTGGCTTCTGTCAAACGGATTTTTAGATATCTGAAGGGGACTGCAGATCTTGGTCTGTGGTATCCTAAGGATACTGGGTTTCAACTGACTGCTTATTCAGATGCAGATCAGGCAGGTTGCATGTTGGACAGAAAGAGTACTTCTGGTCATGTTCAATTTCTTGGAGACAAGCTCGTAAGATGGGCATCAAAGAAACAACTATGTGTTTCCACATCGACTGCTGAAGCAGAGTACGTAGCTGCTGCCAGTTGCTGCTCTCAAGTCTTGTGGATGCGAACACAACTATGACACTATGGATTCAAGTTTGATAAAATTCCAATTTATTGTGACTCGAAGAGTGCAATCGCGATATATGCTAATCCTGTCCAGCATACGAAAACCAAACACATTGATGTTAGGTATCATTTTATTAAAGATAATGTAGAAAAAGGAACAATTGAACTTTATTTTGTAAAAACAGATTATCAACTTGCAGATTTATTTACCAAACCCTTAGATGAAAAGAGATTTAATTTTCTTGTCTCTAAGCTTGGTATGTTAAATCTTAAGACATAATCGGTTGTTACCTAATAAAGTTACGTATTGTTATTTTTCATCATTTTTTCTTTATCATTTTGTTTGAAGGATATTTGCACTTTAAATTTTTGCTCATGATCTCAGGGGGAGTAAGAGAAGATTTTAGATGATCTACATTATTTTGAGGGGGAGCATTGTTAGTACATAAATTGTCCAAGTTAGAAAGTTTTGTAAAGGGGTTTATAATTTATATTTGTATCGGGCTTTATTATTGTAATTGGGGTCTAATGTAAATGGTCTTGGGCTTTAGGTTAGAACAAGTGAGTTGGGGAGGTATAAATAGTTATATGTTTAGGGTTTTAGTAATCAGGTTATTCATTCACAATGTAGCCGTTTTGAGGGATTGCGTGTTCTAGAGAGAGAAACACTTTCTCTCTCTAGGTTTATGTTATGTTCTTCAATTACATGTGAATAAATGGTATCTCTCCCAATCTCTTCTTGTTTATTTATTCTATTGATCATGAATTGTTGATAGTTTTGGGATCTACATGTGGTATCAGAGCCGGATCGAAGAAATTTTTCTTTGATTCGATTGTATTTCAACGGTTCGTGTTCATCGGCCCAAGTTTTTTTTGGTAATCTGTGTTTTAGCGATTTTTCTTTGGATTTGATTTGATGAAGTTTGGAGCTTAATTTTTGGTTTGATTGCAAAAATCGATTCGATGTTACTTGCTAATCATAATTGAATCGATTATTGATTTTATCAATTTTAGAGGATTTTGGTTCAGATTTGAGGAGTTTTTGAAATAACAATTGTGTGTGAAGTCGGATCTGTGTGAGTTTTTGGAGAGTGTAATGCTCATTCCAGGAATTTAATGTCAAATAACAATTGATTTCTCAAATGTGATTGATTGCTATAAGGTAATGGGTTAATGGATGAAGGTTTGAGAATGGCGGCTATGTGGGTTTTAATATTGCATGCCATCCATGAGTTTTTATCTTCTTTGTGTTTAGTTGCTTCCACATCATGGGACGGTGGATGAAGAATGTAATTGGATGAGGCTATTGATTTTTTTTGGATGCATTCATGTTAATGGACGGTGCCTGTTGATTACATTAAAACAGGGAGTTTAATTAAGATTGTAATAAGTGGAAATAAATTTATTTGGCAGTTGTTTTTGTTAATTGAAATCAGCGGCGGCTGCAGAAAAATTGAGAATGGTGGTTGCAGTTTTTCGAAAGAAATTGGTGGCTGACTGTTTTTGTTAATTGAAATCGGTGGAACAAAACTGAATTGGTCGGCTGTGTGGTTTATAGTTTTGATCCGGGTTTCTTCTTTGCCATCCAGGAATTGAATATGGAACCGGGTTTGATGAATTTTTTACCGGATTTTATTTTTGCATTTGAATTTTTGGAGATTGACAACGGATTTTATTTTGCAATTATCGAGAACCGATTATTGATCCGAAGAACGTATAATCCAGATTTAGTTTTGCGCTTTGACCGTGTAATCCGTGATACATATTCTTCAAGAAATATTTTTGTATCTGTTCCGGAATTTTCTCGTTCGGTTTTTCTCGACAGTTGCTGAACAGTTGTTGATTGCTTCTTCTAACCCTTGTCAAGTAGTGTTTGCTACAAGATGCTTCTCCTACGAGCTGATCAGTACTAGTTCTTAAGCTGAACTCCTATTCAACTTGCGAGTCAAGGACATATTTGTTGTTATAAACTGAAGATGCACCGTGGTTGTCACGCAAAACTCACACATTTCTTTCTTGTGGGCGTAACGAATGTGTTGAGTTTCTAGAGATAAAAGTTGTCTTTAGTGCACTAAGTCGAGGTTATTGCGCACATCGGATCTGGTGTTTTAAAGTTGAAACTTTGAAGGATAAGAGCTTCATTCAGAGGGGAGCTCGAGCTATCTTAAAGATGCGCAACACTGAAGTTTTTCAAAGAAATCAAGGGGAGAAGAGTTGGCGTTTCAAAGACGATGATTCCTTTACAAAACTTTAGGGGGAGATTGTTAGGACATAAATTGTCCAAGTTAGAAAGTTTTGTAAAGGGGTTTATAATTTATATTTGTATCGGGCTTTATTATTGTAATTGGGCTTTAATGTAAATGGGTTTGGGCTTTAGGTTAGAACAAGTGAGTTGGGGAGGTATAAATAGTTATATGTTTAGAGTTTTAGTAATCAGGTCATTCATTCACAATGTAGCCGTTTTGAGGGATTGCGTGTTCTAGAGAGAGAAACACTTTCTCTCTCTAGGTTTATGTTATGTTCTTCAATTACATGTGAATAAATGGTATCTCTCCCAATCTCTTCTTGTTTATTTATTCTATTGATCATGAATTGTTGATAGTTTTGGGATCTACAAGCATAACTAATTTCTGCATTTTACTTAAATGACAATTTTTTTTTTGTGATGCATGATTTTAGGGGGAGCATATAAGCCAAGTCAAAAGGAGTAAGACTATGATTTCTGATTATTTCAAATCAGAACTCGTTCTTTAATCTTTTCACTGTTTTTTGTGTTTTTTAAATTCGAATAAATTTGTGAATAAATTTGCCTTGACTAGACTTTGAGACTTATGCAGGATGAGAGAGGATGGCACGATCATATTATTTTGACTTAAGCTGACTTTATGAGTTTTAAGATTGATCGAAAAGGTAAATTTCTTATCTTAATCTCAAATGTATCTAAACGAAGGACAACTTTCTGATATAGAAAACATATTCTGAAATGTTCAAACCACTTCCCGATTCTTAAACAGATTTTATAATTTGGAAGTGTGATTTTAAATGTTTTCATTTTATTTTTGTGCTTAATTGATAAACAAACCGTGTGTTTCCAAAGATAAATACTTGCGTATTGTCTTTTCTACATACTTTCAAGTATTCACACACATCGGTTTAATTTTTGATCAAATTGTTTTTACCATGTCTCATATTGAAACATATCTTCGATGGTAAGACACCCCGCTTATACTTCAAAGAATTTTGAGCGATATTTTATTTCGAAACGTCATTTCAAGAATGTCTATATTTTGTTTTGTATGGACAATATCGGTTATTTTTGACCATAAGCCTTAATTGCTATATCATTTCATTTCTGATCATTTTCATACAATGTCAGATTTTCAAACAAGACTTTTGCATTCATGTTCATTCATTCAGTATACTTGTTTGAAAATACTTCAATGTCTAAAAATGCTCAAATCTTCATGATTATATTTTCTGAGCATACATTCGTCTGACATTTGTATTTGAGCTTTAACTGATAAAGCTAAATCATTTTGAGCAACATTATGCTTTCATAGGATTATATGGGTTCTTTGTGCTAGGGCTTAAATGAACTTCTATGAAATCACGTTAACCAGTGATTTCTACCCAAGAAGTTAATCCATAGAGATTGAGTGTGAGAAGTCTAAAAGAAATGAGTGTGGGTGTGATGAGGTAAAATGGAAAAGAGAGTTTGGTTAGTAGTGAGCTTAATGATTAAAAGAAAGAGGGTGTGAGATCAGAGTAAAAGAATATCAAACTCTGCACCAACTACTTTCTGAGTCGGACAGCCACATTACTAGCGTTTCACAACTCTTTGGTGAACGTTATTGAAACAGGAAAATAGCCCATGCCAACTCTTGTTAAAACCCTACCAACCACTCATTTTCTTCTCAAAAAGAAAATGTTTCACATTTTCAAGGCGACGCAGCATATAATCTATCTGGTTTTCATTTGGAAAATCTGGATATTGAAAAAGAAGGAAGTCTGCCCCACCTTCGCACTTCAATCATGCACATTGGGTCTGTGTTTATCTACTGTTGTCTCAGTGGTTTACACAACTTTGAGCCTTATTGAAAAGCAATTATTCGTGCTTAATTCTTTCTACACATGCACGAACACACAAAGAATTTGTTTCTTTGTCATAACATTCATAGAAATTTCCTTTGTGGTATTTCGATGATTGGATGGAAGCCCTGGGGGAGTGAACATAAAAAAACTCCTTTATATTGTGTATTCGTTACATAGTGACTTTGTGTTACTGACAGGCATTTTAACTGATTCATTTGTTGATTCAGGAGTTACATGTTCTTATTTTGTCTGGATTTGAAAAGATCTGTATGATTACTTGTTTATGGATCACAGAATCAGAGGCTCTTGGACAAATAAGAATGGTCAAAGACATTTCTTGGGAGAAAAGTTTTGATGATATAGATGCTCAAATCATCAAAAAGGGGGAGATGATATCAAGAAATGTTAAAGCTTTGTAGTTTGGGAGAGATGGTATTAAGAAATGATAAGTTTTGAGAGAAGATTTTCCGAAATGTCCAAGTCAGAAAAGTTCAAAGTAAAGATTTGAAGATTTGAAGAAGATCAAAGAATTTCTGAAGATTTGAGGAAATTTTCTTTGAAGATTATTTGCTAAAGCAAATTCGAGCTGATTCTGAAGATAATTTCTTTCCAAAGTCTAAAAGTATTATTGTGAAAGTTTTGGGGAGATTTTTTAATCGTTTGAAGACTGTTTTGGAAAGAATACCGTCAAAGAAAAAGGGGAGATTGTACTGACAAAGCTTAAAGTGAAGACTGAATTGCTAGATCTTTCAACAGTGATCTTGAATCCAAAGGGGGAGATTGTTAGAGCATAAATCTGTTGGATACAAGATCAAGAAGACTGAAGGTCAAAGTACAAGAAGTCAAATATCATTAAAGTCAAAGTCTTTTGTAATAAAAGTCAACATCTTTGTATTGTATTTTAGTTTCCTTGTTTTAGTTGTAGGTATAAATAGTTTCCTTTCCTTTGGTAATTAGAAGGAAAAACACTTAATTGAATCATTATTCAGTTGTATTTTAGAGAGAGAAATATCAGAGAGAGAGAGAAAGTTCGTTAGAGAGAGATTGTAGAGAGAGAAAGTGTAATCTTGGAATTGAATTGAAATCAAACAGGTAATTTGATTGTTAATCTTGTTTGTTTGATTAATCTTGATTAGAAACTAGAATCTGGGAATATCACACGCGTATCTGAAGCTCTAGCCGACTCATATTGGTTAACTGCGATGAAAGAAGAGTTGAATCAGTTTGAAGCATTAAAAGTCTGGAGACTTGTGCCTAAGCCTGAAGGTAAAACCATTATTGGCACAAAATAGGTGCTCAAAAACAAGAAATATGAAGATGGTATCGTTATCAGAAATAAAGCAAGACTAGTGGCTAAAGGATATAGGGAAGAGAAAGGTATTGACTATGACGAGACATATTCTCCAGTGGCGCGCATCGAAGCTAATAGGATGTTTCTTGCATATGCCGCCCACAAGAACTACACCGTCTACCAAATGGACGTGAAGACTACCTTTATCAACGGCGTCTTAAAGGAGGAATTCTGCGTCTCTCAGCCAGAAGGCTTTGTCAATCCAGAGAAACCGAATCACATATACATTCTGGTCAAAGCTCTTTATGGTCTGAAGCAAGCCCCTTGAGCCTGGTATGAAGTGTTATCTAAATTCCTAGTCAAGTATGGCTTCTCGAAAGGTAAAATCGATACTACTCTTTTTTTATCAAAAAGGAAAAAGACGATATCATTTTAATTCAGATATATGTGGATGATATCATATTTGGCTCAACTAATGCTAAGTACTGTAAGAATTTTTCTAACCTTATGGTGTCACGTTTTCAGATGAGTATGATGGGAGAGATGAATTTCTTTCTCGGATTACAAATCAATCAATTTTCAACGGAGATTTTTATTAATCAAGCTAATTACATTTTCGATATTCTTAGAAAATTCAAAATGGAAATTTGTATTCCAATTGGAACCCCGATGGCACCGGGAACTAAGATTGGCGTTGTTCCTTTGGGAAAAGTTGTCGATGTTAGAACCTACCGAGGTATGGTTGGTTCTTTAATGTATTTAACATCTAGTAGGCCAGATATAATGTTCTGTACATGTCTATGTGCACGATATCAGGCTTCTCCAAAAGAATCCCATTTGTCTGCAGTTAAACGTATCTTTAGATATCTGAAGGGCACTGAAGATCTTGGTCTATGGTATCCTAAGGATACAGGTTTTAAACTAACAGCATATTCAGATGCAGACCATGCAGGTTGTATGCTTGATAGGAAAAGTACGTCGGGTCACATACAATTTCTCGGCGATAAACTCGTGAGTTGGGCTTTAAAGAAACAACTCTGTGTATCCACATCAACAGCTGAGGCAGAGTACGTCGCTACGGCGAGCTGTTGTTCTCAAGTGTTGTAGATGAGAACCCAACTTCGAGATTATGGCTTCAAATACAACAAGATCCCGATCTACTATGATTCGAAGAACGCGATTGCTATATCTACGAATCCTGTTCAACATACCAAGACCAAACACATTGATGTCCGATATCATTTTATAAAAGATAATGTGGAAAAGGTACAATCAAACTTTATTTTGTAAACACAGATTACCAACTTGCTAATTTATTTACCAAGCATCTGGATGAAAAGAGATTTAATTTTCTCGTTTCAAAACTTGGTATGTTAAATCTTAAGACTTAATATGTGATTACCTCTTAAAGTTTTGTTAATGTTATTTTTCTTCATTTCTTTATTTTTTAATCTGAAAGATATCTACACTTAAGGTTGTTCATGATCTCAGAGGGAGTGTGAGAAGATGATACGAGAATCTACATTTGAGGGGGAGTTAATAAATTTTGCATATGTTTATTAATGATATATTTTCTGATGCATAATTTCAGGGGGAGTAAGAGTTAAGGAAGTACGGAAGATGACCTCTAACTTGTAATTTAAATGTTTTATTGCTTTATGTCTTTCTTTTTCAATAAAATTTTGTAAATAAAGTTTTGTACTTTGACAGACTTGTGATCTTTTGCAGAATTGAGAGACAACTTACATAATCATATCATATAAGACTTAGAGCTGACTTGATGAGATTTAAGACTGAGCAAAAGGTTTATTTCTAATCTTAGACTCATACATGTCTGAAAGACGGATAACTTTCAAATATGAAAACATGTTCTTAAATATTCAAACCACTTCTTATTCTTAAAACGATTTCATGAATCTAGAAGTGTGATTTTAAATGTTTTCATTATTCATGAGTTTAACTGTTAATAAACTGTGTGTTTTCAAAGATTAATACTTGCGTATTATATTTTCTATATACTTTCAAGTATTCACACACACCGGTTTAACTTTTTGTTGGACATGTTCTTACCATGTCTAATATTGAATCTAATTTTCGATGGTAAGACACCCCGATTTAACTTCAAAGAATTTTGAGCATGATTTCATTTCAAATGTTTCTTTCAAGAGTGTCTATATTTTGATTCGTATAGATAATATCCAATTTTTACTGACCCAAGCTTTTCATGATACATCATTCAGCTTTTGATCTTTTTTCATACAATACCATATTTTCAAACAAGTTTCTTGTATTCATTTCATTCATTCAGTATACTTGTTTTGAAATATCTTCAATGTTTAAAATGCTCAAATCTTCCTGATTACATTCAAGAGCATAAGTTTATCTGACTTGTATTTCACTTTATGCTTTAACTGAAAAGTTAAACTATTTTAAGCAACATTGTGTTTGTAGGACAACATGGGTTCATTGTGTGAGAACTTAACAGAACTTCTATGGATTCACGTTAACCAGTGTTTCCAACCCAAGAAGTTAATCCTTAGTGATCGAGAGGCGAGGAGTCAAAATAACTGAGTGTGGGTTTGTGTGATGAGGTAAACTGTAAAAGAGAGTTTGGTTAGAATCGAGATTAATTATAAAAGAAAGAGGGTGTGAGAACAGAGTAAAAGAATATCAAACTCTGCACCAACTTTTTCTGAGTCGGGCAACCACATTTCTGATTGTTTCACAATACTTTTGTGAACGTCATTGAATCAGGCAACTAGCCCATGCCAACTCTTGACTTAACCCCACCAGCTACTCATTTTCTTCTCAAAAAGAAGATGTTTCATATTTCAAGGGGACACAACATATAATCTAACTGATTTTCATTTTGAAAATCTGGATATTGAAAAAAAGGAAGTCTGCCCCACCTTCGCACTTCGATCATGCACAATTGAGTCTGTGTTTAACTGTTGTTGTCTCAATGGTTTACACAATTTTTGAGCCTATCAAAAGCAATCATCTATGCTTAATTCTTTCAAACACAAGCATGAGCACACATGAAATTCGTTTTTCTGTCAAAACATTCATAATTTAACGTTGTGTTATTCGATGATTGAATGGAAGACCTGGGGGAGTGAACATCAAAAAGCTCATTTCCAATGTGTATTCATTACATACAGTGACTTCGTGTTGCTAACAAGCATTTCTATCTGATTCATTTGTTGATTCAGGTGTTACACTCAAATTTTGTCTGAATTTGCAAAGATTCGGATAAATATCTTATGAATTGACGGAGAATCAAAGGCTCAGTGGAAAAGATCAATGGTCAGAATGGTTCAGACATTTCTTGTGACAGTTTTGATGATTTTGTGCTCTATCATAAAAAAGGGGGAGAAGTTATTTGGCAAGAAATGTTGACTGAAGAAGAGTTTGAAACAATTTTGGATTTGATAAAGAAAAGTTGAAGCTTAAAGAAGAAATTTATGTCAAGACAGTTAATTTGAAGGAAGAGTGTGCAAGTTTGAAAGAGCAAATTCAAAGAATTCTGAAGATCTGCTGAATTTCACTGAAATTTTCTTTGAAGACAATTTGTTGAAGCAATCTGAGCTGAATTTGAAGATAACTTCTTTTCATTGTCTGAAAGAGGTTTTTACAACCTTGGGGAGATTGTTATATTATTCTTGAAGAGCATATTCTGAAACTTTGGGAAGATTACAGAATGTTTGAAGATTGTCTAAGTAAAAAGGGAGATTTAATCTGACAATAATCTGACAAAGGGGGAGATTACTCAAATGATTATTTTTCTGAAGATAATTTTTGTTGAAAGAGTTCTACAAGGAGGAGATTGTAATTTTGTGCTTAAAGGGGGAGATTTTATTGCAAAATCTTTTAGAGATGATCTTGAATCTAAAGGGGGAGATTTTTAGAGCATTTATTTGTTGGATACAAGATCATAAAGTCTAAAGACTGAAAGTCAAGCAGGTCAAAACTCAAGTCAACTCTCAAGCATGAAAGTCAAAGTCTTTTGTAATAAAAAGTCAAAGCTAGTTGCATGAGTGTTTAGTTGTGTGCGTGTATAGTGTTGTGAGTGTTTTGTCCCTATGTATAAATAGGGATATAGCTAGTTGTGTAAGTGTGTCATGAGCATATTAGTGCTAGAGAGAGAAAGTTAAGAGAGCATATCTGTAATAATTATAATTGTGAAATACAAAGGGAATTGATTGAAATTGCATATTGTCATCTTATTTACATTGTTATCTGGGATAACAGGAGGGTTTAAAAAGAGGGGAACCAACTATTCTCTTCAAATTACGAAAACCTTTCCTCCTCTCCCTCCTTTCAACTGTTGCAACCACCATCTTCACCATTTTTTCCGGCAAAATTCCGGTAATCAGGCCTGGCACCATCGTTGCTTAACCGTTTGTGCTATTCAGAATACTTGGAGAGAAGAAGGTATGTGTCTAATACTCATCTATTTAGGAATTCTTGGACACTGGGTTTTTTAACCCACTCTTGAAAAGGTTGAAATTCTCATGTTCTTATTCAATATTTATGTTTTTAGTGTGATTGAGTCTGACATTTTCATGTAATGAATAGAGATTTTGAGTTTTTCTCGAATTTTACTTACCAAATAGATGATTGATATTGGTCTCTTAGGTATGATTTGGGTTTTCATGTTCTATTCATCATGATTGGTTACATGTATTTGATTCACATTCCATGAGTAATTTTGGTAATATTGATAATTTTTGTGAAATTTTAACTTATGGTTGTAATTTGTGAGTATAATATATGCCTAGTGATATGTTTTTGACTTGGAAAATCTATGGAACTCATGAAAAGAGTCACAAGGTTTTGTTTGGCATTTGATCACATTGATGAGATAGTTGTGTGTTGTTCACTAATCTTAATGGGATTGGTCTTTCTCCTTGGATTTTATATGATGTTCGAATAGATGCAAATGTGAATTTTTGAGGTTTGACTATGAATTGAAAGATAACCAAACCATAGTTTTGGGGTTCAATCAATAAATTTATCTCACCCATCCCACAGTGCATACAACCTAGTCTTTGGACTAGGTTTGGGGTGGACAAGAAAAACAAAATCTCACATTCTTATTTATAATTTCAGGATGAGGCACGATCCAGAACTGACAGGAAAATGGGGAAACTACTTTCAACTTCCAAGAGCCCAGAGAGACGGGATGAGTAGACAAAGGCACCCTCTTCACGAGCAGAGACTCCACACTTTCGGTGAAGTGCGACGTATATGGCCCGAGCGAGGGATTAAGTTCGACTCTTGTTAAACTAATATTGTATTCAAGATTAAAAGTGAGGGTCTGTATTGTAATTATGTAATAGTTTGAGGGTTTATGTTGTAAAGTCAACTCACGTTGACTTGGTATAAATAATTTATTCTTTGTTAGATTTGAAGTAACGAACGAACACACAGATTGGGGTAAGAAATTGTATGCACAACACACACTTACGTGAGATCTGTGGCACTGTGTTAGATCCATGACTATTGTAATAATGTGATTTGATCTATAAAAGTTAGTGTTCTTAATCTGTTGTTATTCATATGCTAGTAATTATGGGTCACAATTGGTATCAGAGCTTAGGATTCAACAATTTTTTGAAAAACGAAGTTCGTATTATGTTTCTTGAGTTCTTGATGTGATTTTTGTGATAAAATGTGTTTTTGGTAAATGTTTTGATAGATTTGTGGTCGAAAAGTATTTTAGAACAATCGAGTGTGATTGAATTCCAAAGAAAAACCATTTTTGATCATAAATTTGTGGATTGTTGAAGTTTGTGTTCGAAAGAATGTCGATTACTGTTTCATCATGATTTATGGTGTTAAAGTGTAAATTTGATTGATATATTGAATTGGATTACTCGTTGCACTAACATGATTGATTATGTGAAGTTACAACTTCTGGTTTGAAGATTTGGATCGATTTCCGGATTAAAATCGAGTTTTTAGGCTTAGAACTCAAGAACGAGATCCACGATATTCGTATAAAGAACTCGCTAGATTGATAGATTTCGCAGAAAGATTTTGCAGATTGCATTTTTAAATTCGTTCAGTAAAGAATTCGCAGTTCTCTAGTCTACGAAATCTTGAAGAATTCGCATCATTCTTTAAGAAAATTTATAAGTACAGAATTCGTAAAATCCTTGTTACGAAAAGTCAAGAATTCGTAAAAGACTACTTTGCGAAAAGTGGTTCTTTAAAAAGTTTAAGTCAAGAATTCGCAGTTGTGTCTAATACGAATTCTGAAGAATTCGCTTCTGAGTCTTAAGCGAAAAGTGAGATTTCGCATCACTCTACCTTACGAATTCTGAAGATTTCATAAAGTGTTTTTTAAAATCTTTTCTAAATCAATAATTCGTATGAGGTACGAAATGTTTGTGAATATTCTTCGAAGTGAAGGATTCGTATACTTGTAGCTTACGAATTCCTTTTGCGAATCCCTTTTTTTTAAAGTTTCCAATGATAGAATTTGCTGAAGAGAGACCTGCGAATTGTGAAGTTTTCGTAGATAGAAATTTGCGAATTGCTTAGTTTTTGTTCTCTCTAGTCTGCGAATTCCTAACTTGTGTGGTTTTTAAATTTGCTTTTGCGAATTTCAAAGAGATTTACGAATTCTGATACTTCTTTTTTGCGAATTGTTTCTTGATTAAAGTTGCTTGCGAATTATGGACTTAAAGTTTTTAGAAATTTCAATTTCTGAAAATTTTCAAGGTTTGTTCAAATTGTTGAATTGAAAGATCATTAGTAGCTAATTTTTTGTTTGTGTGTAGATAATCTTCTCATCATGCCTTACACAGATGAAAAAGGAAATCTGGTGCTAACCAACAGATATTGTGCTTTAGCGTACATGCCAGAAATTCCAGCACTCGAAACTGAGAACAAAAATCTGAAAATCAAGAATTCATCTCTTCTTGATCAAATCAATAATTGGAAAGAAAATTCTAAAGGTTTAGAAAAGAACTTTATTTGCTCAGATTATGTTGCTAACTCAAAGATTAATTTTGCAGGGGTTATTGAATCTAAAGAGAAAGAGATCTTAAATCTTCAAGACAAGCTGAAAAGGTTTGAAAGTCTTAATTCAAGCTCTACTTGGTCTAAAAAGGAACAAATGCAAAGATTGCTTGATGATCACAGAAGGAAAGCTAACATTGCTAGTGAAACATCTGATGCACTTTGAAAGCCAAACTCTCTACTCTATGCTGAAAGACAAAGTGTTTAGTTTGGAATTTGAAATAAACACGCTAAAAGAGAAAGCGATCAAAGAGAAGAAAATTTCAACAACCCAAGATGAGATGAAGAAGATTGAGAAGAAGAGAAAGGAAATTGAAAGAGATAATACTGAGTTGAAGAAGAAAATATCTGAATTAGAAGCTCAAATGGATAAAGAGAAGAAAGAAAGAGTTGATTTTCAGAAAGAAAGAAAAGAATTTGCGAAGAATTTCCTGATTTCTCAAGAAAAGCTTTTGAAGAGAAGAAATCAGTAGAGCTTAAATGTGTTAAGCTTTCTCAACAAGTTTCAGACTTCGAGAAAGTAATCATTCTGGAAAGAGATAATTTTGAGAAAGAAAAGAAGAAGATAGTAGAGAAAAAGAGTTTAGAGAAAGATTTTAGTGAAGAAAAGAAAGCATTTGAAGCTGAGATAAAGAAGCTGAATGGAAAGCCATCTGAGCTGTCAACAAATATCTTGAAGGAGAAAAATACAAAATCTGAGTTGAATAAGAAGTTTGATCATCTATCAAAGGAAAGAAACTGTTTGATTACAAAGATATAAGAACTTGAAGAGATCATGTTCAAGGTGAAGCTGACTGAGCACAAGATGCCAGAATCAATAGATCAATCACCGAGAGATGATCTAGCTGCATCCGAGTGCTCATTCAAATCAGCAGCAAGTTCAATTTTCACAAATGTTTCTAATAATCCTTTGTTTGATGCTAATGATAATCATACTTCTAAACTTAATGATAAAATTCGTCCTTCTAACCTTTTCTATGACAAAAATGTTGATGATTCAGGTAACATCAAAAAGGACAAGTCTTAGAAGAAAACATTTTGGAGAAGGAAAGATGAGAAAGAAAAGTGGATTTGGAAAGTGAAAGGTTCCTCGGAGGAGAAGAAGGAACATAAATCATTTGTGCATACACTAAATGCTAAAAGGAACTATGCTTCGAAAGGTAAAACTTTTGGCA
Source organism: Arctium minus (assembly GCA_954870635.1). Lineage (NCBI taxonomy): Eukaryota > Viridiplantae > Streptophyta > Magnoliopsida > Asterales > Asteraceae > Arctium > Arctium minus. The sequence goes on along the minus strand of OX941080.1, from coordinate 74,591,015 downwards.
AACCTGATCTGCTCTACACTGTCAGTCAATTGATTAGATTAGCTCAAAAACAAATTAGTTGTTCCTATTGTGGTTATGAAATTGTAAATCCTAGATCATATCAAGCTATTCATACTATCTCACTCAAGATCTAACATTGTTTATTGTAGAGAGAGAGAGTAGAGAGAGAAATATTCATATGTCTGATATTACAATGAAAGTTCTTCTTGGTGTTACATGATTACAAACTATTTATATGATCTAGAAACTCTCAAGTAACTTGAATATGGATCCACTCAAACTCTCAAGTACTTAAACACTCAAGTACTTAAACCCTCTAAAACTTATGTTGATTTTCCACTATTTGACATTCATTGACTTCCTTTGACTACTCAAATACAAAGGCTTTTTACAAGACTTTCCCAATTAAATCTTGTATACAATTAATACACTAACATTTTCCCCCTTTGTATTCAAGATTTAAAAAAAAATTTACACTAGTCTTCAGCGCTTGATTCTTCAACTTTTATCTCTGACAGTCTTGGACTTTGAAGCTCTAACAATCTTCAGTCTTTCATTCTTTGAATAATCTTCAGATAGGCTTGAAAAGTCTTTCACATTGCATCTTTGGAGAGTCAACAAGTCTTGAACACAAATATGAATATGAATTCTTAAAACTTTTGAAATTCCTGGAATCTTTGAAGCTTCTTTGAAAACTTCATCTTTGAACTTTGTGGAATCTCTGATCATGTATCTTCATCTCTTATGATCTCTGGACCATCTTCGGAAAAACAAACTTTCACGAATCTTCTTCAGAATCTTTTAAAAAACTTTCATCTGGCTTGATCTTTCAGAATTATCTTCACCATTTTCATCAGAAAGTCTTTTATCTTTGAAATTGAAATTTTTGAAAAATTTCTCTCCAAGTCTTTGTTTGAAATTGATCTTTGTAGATATCTCCCTTGAAAGTAACCTTCCCTATGTCACTGAATTCATAAGAGATGAGCTCTTCTCCTTGCATTGATTCTATTTCTGGACCATGAGGTTTTGAAAATTCTTCCACTTCCATTGGAGTGACAAAAACATGATTTGGATTTAGCTATATAGAGGCTTCAACTGCACTTAGTATCTTTAGGCTATCAGGGTTTCGAATGTAAAGAAGTGTATTGTCTTTGACTTTGGCTGCTTCTTCTTCCTCTTTTCTTAGTTCAACTTTTGCTTCCCAGATTATCTGCCTTTCCTCCTTTTCTCTTTTCTTTCTTTCTTTGTACAACTTATTTCTAAAGTCTTGGATATCAACAATAATTGGCCTTTCTTCTTCAAGATCTTTTGTTTTCGCTTTGATGTAGGAATTCTTGACCTTTTAGACTTCTTGGGCTTGTCAGCTTTTGGTTTTTCCTTGGGTTGATCGGCTGGTTCTTCAGAATCAAAATCTTCAGGTAAAGGTAGAGCAACTCTTGGTTCAGAAGCATCAAGATTTTCAGGGACAGAAAAGTTTCTTGTTGGTGAGATTATTGGAATAGTAGTCAAGATTTCATCTTCATCAAACAGTCTATAGGTTGGTGGAGCATAATCAACTGTACTAACATTCTATGTAACCTCCACAACTTCTGCTTGTTTATCTGTCAAGATCATCAAGAAAATCAACTGTACTAACATTTGATCAAGATCTGCAATCTCTTCATCTTCACTGTCAAGATCATCAAAATTCTCATCTAAATTTTCTCCAAATAAATCATTCAGCACATTCTCACTCAGACTCAGATTTCCTTGAGAAATGGCATTCTGTACAAACTCTTCAACTGTAACTGAATGCTCAGGATCTGGTCCATCACTTTGAATATTGTGCTTAATAACATCCATTCCTTCCTGCTTTACTCTCCAATAACTGTCATACCTAGCAGCAGCTTGCTCATCATCATCACTTGCATAATCATCTAGGTTGACAAAATTTTCAGCTGTAACTCCCAACATCTCCATAACTTCTTCAACTGTGGAAGTCGCAGGCTTTTCAACCCTTGATTACGTATTATCATAAATCATCAGCTCTACTTCAGCCTGTGGAGCATTCTCATCCAACTGTTCCTGTTCTGACTGTTCTCCATGTGTAGTTTCAGCTACTTCAGTCCCCTGCTCCTCAACAGTAACAATAACAGTATCTTCTGCAGTTTTCTGTCTCTTATTCATCTCCCCCTCATGATCTTGATCAGAATCACGATCATGCCTTTTCTTTAAAACAACATCAGATTGAGCCTGGCAAGAAAGTTGTACTGTTGTGGTTAGGTCCTGTAAGTGCTTCTCCACTGAATCTTTGAACTGGTTGAACTGAGATTGTGTAACATAATGTACTGGAACTTGAGGAATAATTGATTGGGATTGTTGCCTCAGTAATCCAATAAGATCTACTTCCTGCTGGAGCTTTAGATAACAATTGGGCTAGAAGTAAAGATTTCAATTCAGAAACGGATTAAACTGGTGGTGGTTGTGGAACTGATGGTGGTGGAAGTGATTGCTCTGGCTCCTCAACAACTGGATTTTTCCCTTTCAACATTCTCATCACCTTTCCAATTTCCTCCTCAAACTTTTCATTTGCTTTACCCAACTCCGACTGAAACTTCTGTGATAAAGAGTTTTCAACGACCTTTAGGGTGTCATTGAGAAATTCCCTTGAAACAAATTCGGGTAAAGTAACACAGGGGCTACTCAAGCTTCCCGTTGACACAGTTGTTGAAGATACAACAGTGTGGCATGTTCTCAAAGCTGGCATAATGTTAGCAATGACAGAACTTCCACCTGATCCTCATTGTCTGGATTGCGGAGATACTACAGATGTTCCGATCGGGGCACTAAGACTCCCGGTATTAGCAGAAATATGTGTCCTAGCCAAAGAAGCTGAAAAAGTAAGAGGTGCTAGACTCGATTGTGTGCACGAAGGAAGTGAGATCGGGGGCAACTGATCTCTATTTTCAATACCTGAACCTTCCAAATGAAGATTAGGTAGATTATGTGCTAAACCCCCGTGAGAAGTTGAGACCACTGTCTGTTGAGAGACAGCAGAATGGATGGTAGAGGTGTGCAAATGTATTAGTGGGCGACTAATGTCTATTTTAATACCTCCTACTCACAACACATGTGGCGAGGTAGTAGATGTATTAGTGGTAGGTATATCATTTTGACCTTGTATGTTCTGAAAATCATCAAAAACATCATAGAACAGTAAATCTAAATTTGATCCTGTTAAAGATTTAGAAATCTCAGTCTGTTTTGAAGAAGGTTCCACACTGGTTGATGTGGAAGCTTTATCACTAGATTCAAGTTCTGAACTGCTTTGTTCAGAAGTTCTTGTCTTTGTTTCATCAAAGTTTGATTTGATTGTGTACGTTTTATCCATAGGATCAACTTTCGTTCAGATCACATAGACTAATTTCGACTTTAGATTGATCAATTTGATCAAAATGTTGGTTTCGTGAATAGTTAAAAGTCGTACACTGTATTTCAAATCTATCACTGTAATTTTCGATTTCTTTTGTAATTTCAGTGTTGTAATCTTGTTTCGCATTGTATTTTGGATTAATTGTGTGTTTTTCAGATCCAGAAATCAAGTTTTACTTGATTTTTGACCGATCAGGCTTAGAACACGCAAGAAAAACCCAAGAACGCGCAAGATCTGTGAAACGCGCAAGTTTAAGGCAAGAACGCACACGTTTTTCGCAAGAACACGCAAGTTGAAGAATTCGGCCTCAAACGCGCAAGGCGTTATTAGCGAGTTCATAGAACGCGAATATCAAAGTTTGCGAGTTTAACTCTTTGTTCTGCGAGTTTCTTCGAGATTCCATCTACGAGTTTTAGCTTGCGAGTTTGCTAAAACGCGCAAGTAAGCCTCTGCAAGCTCAAGAAACGCGCACGGTACGGTCTGCGAGTTCTCAGGAACAGTGTTTTGCGCATTTCCGCGGTCTGCGTGTTTCAAGCATTTCAGTGGTCTGCGAGTTTGTCCGAAATAGTATTTTGCGAGTTTCTTCGATCTGCGAGTTTCAGTACTTAGTCATTTTTGTCCGTTGTTTCAAATTTGATCAGTTTTGAATTTTACACACTAGTGTAATCTGCACTTCTTGAACGATCAGTTCAAATCACATTTTTGCTACAATCATGTCTAAAGATCTACTCAGCATGGGTTCGAAGTCCAAACCTCCAGTTCTTCAAGCAAATGAATATTCTCAGTGGAGAAAGAGGTTGATCAACTTTCTGAATAATCAAGATAAATCCTTGATGACTTCTATTCTGGAAGGACCTCATTTTCCTCACGTCACCGCAGCAAGGATTCCTGAAACTCAAACCACACCAGAAATTCCTGAAAGAAAAGTTGCTAAAAATCCAATTCAGCACAATGATAATGATAAGAAATTGGTTGAAAGAGATGCTGATACACTGACTTTCCTGATCATGGCAATTCCAAACGACATATTCAACCGAGTTGACAGTCGTGATTCAGCGAAAGATATCTGGGATGAATTGGAGGAACAATTTCTTGGATCGGCCAAGTCTCAAAAGACTAAAAGAAACCAAAGCATTATTGCTTATGAAGGTTTCAAGGCCAAGGATGGTGAATCGTTGAAGGATGCTTATGATAGGTATAACATCATCCTGAATGAACTGAGGAAAAATGGAGTTCAGAAATCAGATTCATTTGTTTACAAATGATTTTGTAAACAAAAATTATGAGAATAACTGGTATGGTTCTTACTATATCTCTCCTACTAGAACTACAACTAATAATTCAGGATCCAAATACCAATGGATACCAAAAGCTAAACCTGTGTTGCAGGCAAATAAAGACTAAGGGGGAGAAAGAACTAAGATTTCTAAATATAACAGTTCAGAACTCGTTCTTCAAAGAACATTGACTTCTAGACAAAGTAGTCTAGGACTCGTACTTCGGAGAAAGAACTATGCCTCTTGGATAAAATAGTTCAAGACCTGTTCCTCAATGTTTCAGAACTATGGTTTCTGGTTACATCAGACCAGAAACCGTTCTTAATTGGTAAATCTGTATATTACTATTTTCACTGGAGAATATGTAATTATGGCTTCTAAATAACCTAGTTCAGAACCCGTACTCAAATGTTTTCTTCTGAAGGATGCTAATCAGATAAAATATTTTCTAGAAGTTTTTAATTTGAGAGGGAGTTAGAGGAGTTAACTGCTTTATCTTTTAGGAGGAGGAGATAATAGTTGGTTATATTTTCATTGTTATATTTTTCTAATAACTTGAATTTTTTACAGGTATCGAGGGGGAGGATATCTGAGTTTTTGTCAAGGATACTTAACTAAAAATATTCAGGGGGAGTTAAGGATTTTGATCTGAAGGTATATATTTCTAATCCTTATACTCTATCACTTGCTGAAAGAAGAACAACTTTCACTTGTGACAAATGGTTTCTTGATTGTTCAAACCACTTCGTGTTCTCAAATGTTTTATGAATTTCGAGGTGTGATTTTAAATGATTTTCATATGGATACTGTTAGGTCTGATTTTATAGTAATCATTGTATTTATATGGCTTGGTCTTATACTGTATTTAGAGCATATCTGTATTGTATCTGGCCAAGGGTATTTAAGTCCCCTTGGCTTGTTTGTGTTAGACTGTAATTGTATTCAAGATTAAATGAGGGTCATTGTTGTAATTAGTGTTTGGATGGGAGTTGTAATGAGCTTAGATGGTTTGACCATGCTTCGTCATGTTGACCTATATATAAGCAAGTCCTTTTATTGTTTCTAGTAGACTTGTGTAAGCAAGAGAGTAAGTGTGTGAAAGTGAAGGTGTAATATTGGTGGTAGTTGAGAGAGAGTAAGAACACACACAAAGAACACACACATACGTGAGATCTGTGACTAGATGTTAGATCTGTGATTAATTGTAATTCATGTGATTGATCTAATAAAAGTGTTTGTGTCAATCTAAATGTGTTAATGCTAGTAATCACTGGGCCACAATTGGTATCAAAGCCAAATCCGTTTGAAAATCAAGAAAATGTTTTGAGTCGTACTGTTCACGCTACTGTTCACAAAGTCAAAATCATTTTTGATTTTTAGTGGAATTTTTGAGTTGAATCTGATTAGGTTTCGTGCGCATTGTGAAATCGATCATGTTTGCATAATTTGTTTCAAGAATTGCACTGAAATCGAGTATGAATTTGTGATTTTTGTTGAATTTGAAGTTCACGAGTTTCACGCACTGTTCTTGATTCAATTTGATTATTTGTGTGTTTTTAATCGAAATTTCTTGGTAGAATTGTGTTCGAAATGTATTGGTGAGTATATTGTCAAATTTTCAGATCGAAATTCGAAGTCTAGATGTGTTTTGGTGTGATTTTAATTGATTTTAGAGGTTTGCGTTTGATTCATCTGGTTTGCGTTTGATTCATACTGCTTTGCGCTTGTTTCATCCTAGTTTGCGGGTGTTCATACTGGTTTGCGTTTCATTTATCGAATTTGTGTTTGATTTGTATCCATAGCACACACGCAAAGCTAAGATTTGCGTTCCACATCACAAACGCAAAGTAGCAGTTTGCGTTCCACTCCACACACGCAAACTAAGGTTTGCGGTCCACACTACAAACGCAAAGTTTCATATTTGCGCTTCACGGCACAAACGCAAAGCAAGGTTTGCGTTCGGTTTGCGTTCCTCACTACACACGCAAAGCAAGGTTTGCGTTTCTCACTACACACGTAAAGTGTGGTTTGCGTTTCACACTGTTCACACGTTTTGTGTTTCACACTGAGTTGTACTTAGCGGGACCCCCGTGCCAAGTCTACCGAGGGGGACATAGTTCTGATTGTATTTTTGTATTTTTCTTGATTTGTTGGACTAACGATCATTTCTAGCATATTTTTATAGATTTCAAGATGTTTCAGGATAGCATTTATGATATTGAAGAGATGATACGAGAGCTTGATAATTGTAGAAGACGAGCAAATATTGCCAGTGAGACAGCTGATGCATTTAAACAGATGAATTCTCAAATTTTTGCGGAAAGAGATAAGCTGAAAAATCAAGTTTTTAGTCTTGAGGTTGAGCTAAATATGTTGAAAGAAAAAGACAACCCAAAAGACAAAGAGGACACGAAGAAGGCTGAGAAGAAAAGAAAAGATTTAGAAAATGAGAATGCTGAATTGAAAAAGAAAATATCTGAATTTGAGAAAGAAAGAAAAGATTTTGCAAAGAAGTTTTTTGATTTCTCCAGAAAGGCATTTGAAGAAAAGAAAGTTGTAGAGATGAAATGCATTAAACTTTCTCAAAAAGTTTCAGACTTTGAGAAAGTAATCATACTGGAAAGAGAGAAATTTGAAAAAGAAAAGAAGAAGATAGTTGAGACACAGACTATAAAGGAAGATTTTACTGAAGAGAAGAAAGTGTTTGAGACTGAGATTGATAAACTTACAAAGAAGCTATCTGAACTGTCATCAACAATTTTTAAGGAGAAGAATGCAAAAGCTGAATTACATAAGAAGTTTGACATATTGTCAAAGGAGAGAAACTGTTTGACTACAAAGATTAAAGAACTTGAGGAGATCATGTTCAAGGTGAAGCTGACTGAGCACAAAACGCCAGAGTCAATTGCTCAATCACCAAGAGATAATCTAGCTGCATCAGAATGCTCATTCAAATCAGCTGCGAGTTCAATTTTCACACATGTTTCTATGAATCTTTTATTTCATTCAATTGACAGTCATACTTTTGCACTTAAAGATAAAATTCGTTCTTCTAACTTGTTTTATGACAAAAATGTTGATGGTTCAGGTAACATCAAGAAGAAAGAATCTCAAAAGAAAATGACATGGAGAAAGAAAGATGAGAAAGATAAAGAGAATTGGTATTGGAGGGTGAAAGGATCTTCGGAGGAGAAGAAGAAAGAAGAAAAATCATTTGGACATACATTTAAAGCTCAAAGGAACAATTCTCCTAAAGGTAAAACTTTTGGCAAACCTGATCTGATTTACACTGTTAATCAATTGATCAGGTTAGCTCAAAAGAAAATAAATTGTTCCTACTGTGGTTCAAATGATTTTGTTAGTAAAAATTTTGAAAATTACTGGTATGGTTCTTACTACATCTCTTCTACTAAAACTGCAACTAACAAATCTGGATCCAAATACCAGTGGATACCAAAAGCTAAATTTGTGTTGCAGGCACCCAAGGTTTAAGGGGGAGAAAGAACTAAGGCTTCTGAACAAATCATTTCAGAACCCGTAATTCAACGAAGAATGGCTTTTGGACAATTCAGTTCAAAACCCGTATTCAAATGTTTTCTTCTGAAGGATGCTTTCAAGATTACATCTTTTCAGGAAGTTTTTCGTTTGAAAGGGAGTTTAGAAATTTTATTGCTATATTTTTTATAATAATATTTCTAAAAAGATTGATGTTTTACAGATATCAAGGGGGAGGATATCTAGTCAAGGATATTTTAATTGCTATATTCATTCCAGGGGGAGTTAAGGATTCTGATTTACAAGTATATCATTCTAATCCTTATACTCTAACACTTGTGAAATAAGAACAACTTTCACTTGTGAATTTTTTTTTTAAAAAATGTTCAAACCACTTCACGATCTTAAAATGTTTTTCTGATTTGAGAAGTGTGAATTTTAAATGATTTTTGGTTACTTGTGAATTTTATTGTTTATCTGACCGTGTGATTCTTTAAAGAATAATACTTGTGTATTTTCTTTTCTATATACTTTGTAAAGTATTCATACACACACTGGTTCAGTATTTTCAAATTGATTTTGTTATTACCATGTATCAAATGATATATCTTTCTATGGTAATACTCTCGTCGTTTGGTATTCACAGTTGTTTGAATCAAACGTCATTTCATTTTAATGTGCTTTCATTGATAATATGTTTATATATTGTTCATATAAACAACATACGTCTTTGAATTCCCAAATATTTTTCTTCATGATAATTTGATCTGATCTTAATCATTGTCAGATTCTCAAAACATTTCTATTCTTTTCATTCATATAAAGTTTTGAGAAATTTTAAATGCTTAAAATGCTCATCAAAACTCAGAGAGCATATATATACTGACATATGATTTCTTGTGCTTTACATGTCAAGAAAATCATTGAACAACATGTACTTTTAGGAACATGGGATTCAGTGTGAGTGCTTAATAGATCTTCCATGGATTCACGATAACCAGTGTTTCCTACCCCGGAAGAAATCCTTTGAGTGATTGAGGGGAGAGGGGTCTAAAAGAATTGAGTGTGGGAGTGAGCTGAGGTAAAATGGAAATGAGAGATTGGTTAGATGTGAGCTTAAATGTTTAAAAGAAAGAGGGGGAGAGAACAGAGTTAAAAGAATATTAGAACTCTGCACCAAACATCTTTCTGAGCCGGGCAACCACATTACTGATTGGTTCACATTTATTTCGTGACCATCATTGAAATAGGCAAATAGCCTATGCCATCTCTTGCATACAACCCCACTAGCTACTAATTCTTTTATTAAAAAAAGAATGTTTCACATTTTCTGGGGAAGCAGCACATAATCTATTGGATCTTCACTTGGAAGATGCTGATATTGAAAAAGAAGGAAAGTTGCCCCACCTTCGACCCTTTCTCATGCACGTTGAGTCCATGTACAATCATTGCTGTCTCAGTGATTTACATATTTTGTGCCTTATGAAACACAATCATTGTGCTAATTCTTTCAAAACACAAGCACGAGCACACAGAGAATATGTTTTTCTGTCAGAACATTCATAGAATTACCTTGTGTTTTTCAATGATTGAATGGAAGTCCTGGGGAGTCAACATCAAACCAGCTCCTTACATTGTACATCTGTTGTACACAGTAACTTCGTGTTACTGACAGACACTTCTAACTGTTTCATATGTTGATTCAGGGTTACCATTCTTATTTCGTTTGAATTTGAAAAGATTCAAATGAATATGTTCGTGAATCAAAGGCCAATCCAGATCAGATGTGAGAATGATTTTCCTATATGGGGAGATTGTCTATTATCCAAAGGAGGAGATGAAAGTTCTTGAAGAATATGCTTATCAGATGTTGGGAAGTTTATTCAATGACGGATCTGACCTTGAAGTGTTCTAATGATTTTGATTCTTACAAATCATTAAAAAGGGGGAGAATAATCAAAGTTCAAGATCAGAATGAAGTTTTAAAGATTTCAGAGGAGATAAAGTTTTCAGTTGATTGAAGTCAAAGATTAAAGAAAGCTTGTCAAAGAAAAAGTGGAAGAAAGTCAGAGTTTAGTCAAAAGCTAATTCAAAAGGAGAGGCAAGTTTGAAGAATTGTCAAAGTTTTCAAGATGTCAAAGCCAGAAAAGATTCGAAGTTGAAGATCAATTCTGAAGATATGAAAACCTGAAGATTATTGGCAAATTTTTTTAATCTTGAATCCAAAGGGGGAGATTGTTAGACTGTAATTGTATTCAAGATTAAATGAGGGTCATTGTTGTAATTAGTGTTTGGATGGGAGTTGTAATGAGCTTAGATGGTTTGACCTTGCTTGGTCATGTTGACCTATATATAAGCAAATCCTTTTATTGTTTCTAGTAGACTTGTGTAAGCAAGAGAGTAAGTGTGTGAAAGTGAAGGTGTAATATTGGTGGTAGTTGAGAGAGAGTAAGAACACACACAAAGAACACACACATACGTGAGATCTGTGACTAGATGTTAGATCTGTGATTAATTGTAATTCATGTGATTGATCTAATAAAAGTGTTTGTGTCAATATAAATGTGTTAATGCTAGTAATCACTGGGCCACAGTTTGCTTGGGAGAACATTCACTTTTTTAAATTCAATATACTGTTACATTTGAGTGCACACTTTCTCTCTCTACAGATCTTGTGATCTTGGATTGTCAATTGGTATCAGAGCCTTCAATATCTTGAGAGGATTGAGATTAGTGTATTTTTGTTCCTGATTTGTGTGGTTAATTCGAAAATTTGATTGATTTTTTTTTGTTTTTCAAGAAAAATCTTGTTTTCTGGATTTTCACCAATTTCAGTCAATTTAGTGATCGAATTGCTATGAATTTGATGTTATTAGATTCATTTTTGATAGTCGATCGAGTTTGATTCTTGTTGTTTTGCATAAAAACGTGATTTGGTGCTTCGATTTTGAGTTTGAGTATTTTCTGAAAAAGTCGAGTTCTGTGTTCTGTTCTTTTTGATTTTTTTTGAGATTTGGAGTGTTTTGATCGAAATTGTCAATAGGATTGTATTAAAAACTTGTTTTCGATCAATTGTGTGCAATTTGTTTGGGTTTTATTTCATTGTTATGATTGATATTGCAGATTTATCTTCGAGTGTTAGTTTGCGTATGTTCATGATATCTCGCGGGTCATTCATCTTACTTTGCGTGTTATTCATATGTAGTGCGGGTTGTTATTATAGTTTGCATGTTATTCATAGGTTTTGAAGTATGCATGTGATTCAAGAAGTATGCGGGTTATTCATATTCTTTGCGTGTGTTTCATGAAATCGTGTGTGTTCATCTTGTTAGTATGCGCCTCTATCATATATTCATTGTGTAACTAACTTTTGGGTGTTAGTGTTTTTCTCAGGTTATCGGTTCTCTCTTGGAAACGCAAAACTCTCTTGCGTATCTGTCGACACACGCAAATCACCAAGTGCGTGTCCTACTGAATTCGTAAAACTTCAAGTGCGTGTCATTCTGCACACGCATAACATCAAGTGCGTGCCCCGTTGAACACGCGTAGCATATCTTGCGTGTCTCTCTGAACACGGATTGCATTAAGTGCGTTTCTTTCTGGACCCGCAAAGCATCAAGTGCGTGTCTTACTGAACCCGCAAAGCATCAAAAATGGATTCTGCCAAATTTGCTCTCCAAGCTAGGTTCTACTCCAATGATCTGATGATGCAATTAGGAACAGATACTCGTCCACCAGTCTTAATCAACGAAGATGAGTTTACACAGTGGCAAGATAGGTTCATAAATTTCATTGAGCGTCAGACAAATGAAGAAAATATGATGAAGTCGTTTACTGAAGGACCATTCATCAAGCCAAAAGATGACATTCCTTTGACTGTTGATGAAATCAAACGTGAAAAAGCCGATAGAGAAGCAAAGTCTAATTTGATGCTAGCTCTGCCTAACACGATCTACAATCGAATTGATTGTTTCAAACATAATCCAAATATGATGTGGACTCAATTAGAAAAGATCATGCTTGGGTCATCTGTTGCTACTCAGATACGCCAGACACGCTTCATGAACAACTTTGAGGAATTTAAGGCGAAGGACAATGAATCTCTGAAGGCTATCTTTGACCGGTTTTGCGCTGTGATTAATGATCTTAGAAAGATTAAAGTGGAAAAGACTGATCTGGAGACGAATCTGAAGTTCCTTAATTCTTTTCAGCCTGAGTGGAATAAAGCATGTCATAGACTGAGGAACGATGTTCGGATATCTACAATGCAGATTCAGGAACTGTATGAGATTTTGCTGACTGGTGAGAGTTTGGTACTGGAAAAGAAGGCCAAACTGGATAAAAAGAACAAGAAAACAGTTGATCCCGTTGCTCTTCTCACGAAACAACTGAATGAACAAGCGTTGTCTGATAACGCTTACACCGGGTCAACTGATGACGATGGAGAGGCCTTACAGAAAGCGATGATCTTTTTTTCTCAGCATTATCAGAAGAAGTTTCAACCAAGATCTGATTCCAACTATTCTCGCTTCACTTCTGGGTTTAAAGTCAAAGTACCCGTGCCAAATACTTCTGCTTGCTACAACTGTGGAAAGTCGGGTCACATCTCAAAGGAGTGTAGAGCAAAGAAGGTTAAGGACTCAGCTTATTACAGAAGGAAATTGGAACTGGCTGAGAAAAGAGAAAGTGGATCAGCTTTGCTAGCCGAGGAAGAATTTTGGCTGGATCACTCTGACGACGAAGCTTCGAACGTAGAGATCGCTCAGATGTGCTTAGTCGTAGATGACCAGTCAGATGATTCTGATACTGATGAGGATGAGGTATATTCTGAATTTGACTACAAATTTATTACCTCTCAGTTTGATATCATGATAAATGCTTTATCTGATTTGCGTTCAAAGATTTTATCTGAAAAGAATTTAAATGTTGAAAAGTCAGATTTAAATGAAAAGCTGAAAATTTCTTTGAAGGATGAAAAATCTATTTTAGAAAATATTAAAGACATCTTTCAAAAGAAATTGGATGCTTTGGAAAATTCAAACAAGACTTATCTTGAATCTTTGACATCTATGACTAATTTAAAAGATGAATTTTCTGATAAAATAATTAAGTTAGAAGAAAAGCTTTATCGAAGAGACCAATCTGAACAAACAATTTATATGAACAAGCCGAGGAGTGAAGACGCTTTAAAACAGAGATGGGGACTTGGTTTTGATAATCCTCAATTTTTAAACAAAGTAATAGACGAAGTTCCCACCTTATATAAATACGATTATCTGACACTTGCTCATTATGCTCCTCAGTTCAAATTTCATTGGACTAGTGAAAAGGAAGTGTTAGATCTCGAAAATGAGAAAAGGATATATAAAAAAAAATGAAATTCCTTTTGTTTACACGTCCGAAAATGCAAAATATTTTCCTGAAAAATCAAGAAGAGGGAGAAGAGTTTTAAATGATATACCTTCTGTTAAATCTTCAGTGTCTGATGATTTTATTCCTTCTTATGCCCCTGATTCTGATAAGGAAAATATTTCTCCAATCATTTATGATTCGAAGAAATATACTCCTCCGTTAATATTAGAAGAAAAAATCATAGATCTTGAAGATCAGATAGAAGATCAAAATATTTTGAAGAAAATTGAATCTGACATTATTCTTTCTTTTATGACTTCTAGTCTTGAAGAAAATTTATTTTCTCAAAAATCAGATTCTATTTCTAGTCTATCTTCTGATTTTAAGGAAAACAAAAAGAAAGTTTCAAATTTTAAAAACCTTTCTCAAAATTCTTCAGATTCCGAGGCTAATTCAGATTTATTAGTTGATCAGATTGGTTGCTTGGATAAATTTATTTCTTCTGATTTAAATATTAAGTCTAAAATTCTTGATGATTCTTTTACGCTTAATGATCAATATTATAAACCTAAGCGTAAAAGAAGACGGTCAAAGAAGTCGAAGAAACAAGATAAAGTTATTTCTGATTGTTCTAATTCTTCTGATATAATTCTAACAGATAGGACTTTGAGCACTAAATCAAAGAAGCAAATCTGGAGAGCGAGGCGGATATCTGATGAATCTATTGTTGATGGGGATAAATGTGTAGACAAACTTTATAACAGTGATTCATTTGCTAAATGTAATAAAATTTCAAAATACTCTATAAAGCAAATGATTCGAATTTCAAAACATGTCTCATGTTTTTCCTTAGATTCTAGTTCTGATGATTATGCTTTATCTTTTGATAGTTGTGATTATTTCTCTGATCATATTCCTCATGCTTTAAATTTCAAATCTGCTCATTATTTCCCCATACGAACTGCTACTAACAAACATGGGCCCAAATACAAGTGGGTACCCAAATCTTTATCTGATTCAAAGTTGCAGGCATCACATGTTAAGGTGGAGTAATAAAACTTTGGCTTCTGAGTACTTCCGCTCAGGACCCGTACTTCATAGACATCGACTTCTAAACACAACAGTTTAGAACTCGTTCTTCAATGATTAAGCTTCTGACTTAATGAGATACTGTGAGTACATCAATTTTAATTTCGCTGCATTTATCTCTGATAATGATGGTATTCCAGTTTTTCTCAATGTTTTAAGAATCTAAGATTGTTTATCTATCTCATGAATTTGTATTACCCAAATTTTTCTTTTAATATGAGACACAAATTTATTTTCTTCAATGTAAAAGATGAAATAGTTGAATTTTATTTTGTTCCAACTAAATATCTATTAAAAGTTTAAATCTTTACAAATTTTATTCTATAAAGTAAAGTTTTACATTTTTTCTTTCCTTTGAATAAAATATGTGTTTAGGATAAATTTTCAAGTTTTTTTTTGTTTATATTAAAGTTTTTATATGGTCAAATTTGAAGTCTTACAAAAGTCGAAAAGTCAGCAACATGTTTGTAGCTTTTGATACTGCTTTAAAGATATGCGAGTCGGATTTTTTATAGTTTACTTTGCTTAGACTTCCTAAATAATCAAAATTATAGATTGGAATGAAAATATGGGCTACGCACTAAGATGTTGACCTGAGTGATTGAGTTGATTTTTAAATTCTTAAAATACAGAAATCTCTAAGTTTAAATGTTTGTACCTGTGGCCTTTCTGGTTTGGGAAAGTAAGCTCCTAGGGATGCTCGTCATCTGGTCCCCTAAGGTCAATTGATCTTGGAGTGATCGAACAGAAATCCTGCAATAGAACCAGATCGAAAGTCATGTTCTACTGGTATGAATGGGTTTAGAGTGTGTCGATGTAGCCTTTCTGATCTGGGAAAGTAAGTTCTAAGGGGTGCTTGACACCTAGTCCCCTAAGGCCAATTGGTCTGGGAGCGGCTGACCCAAATCCTGCAATAGGGTCAGATAGAAAGTTACGTTTACGGCATATTCTTTACTTAATAAACTTTTTTGATCAAAAGATGCCAAAGTGCACAAGCTTAAAAGATGCCAAAGAGCACACTTATGTTAAGATACCAATGTGCACACTGCTAAAAAGATGCCAATGAGTACACATCTCATGAAACTTGGTGAAATGTTTGAAGTTGCAATAATCCTATAAATTTGTGAAAATCTTAATTTTTGATGAATTAGTGTTAGTACATGCAAAGTTCTCTATAATAATTTTAGAATTGCATTTTTCTTGAAGCTAATCTAAGTTTGCATGCGAGCACACTAAATAGATTGCTGGAAGTTTTTGAAACTAAACATGTTTTAACTTGATACGCAATTAAACTCGTTCTTTTATCTCACAACATATGTTTCATTTCAAATGATTGATAAATTTGTGATATTTTACTCTGTAGAATTTAATTTGTTTAGTGTTTAAAATTTTATATGTTTAGTTGTTTCAAAATTTATATTCAATATATTTTTCTTTCTACATTAATTTTTGATCATTGTGTTCTCATAAATATATTTTAATGGGTTTATGCATTATTCAAGGGGGAGTGAACAAAGAGATTGTATTTCAAAGTTTATATCTGTTTTTGAGGGGGAGTATCTGATTTTCCCTTATGAATGCTATCTCAAATTGTCATATCTAGTGCATTTGTGTAGGGGGAGTCAAAGAGCTTTCAAAGGTAAAAGTTTTTCTAAGTCAGCTTTGCGCTTCTCGCATGGCCCACAAAGCTTGTTTTGCGCATCAAGCATGACACGCAAACTTTGCTTTGCGTATCCTGCTTGACACGCAAACCGTGCTTTGCGTATCCCATGTGGAACGCAAACCTTAGTTTGCGCTTCCTGCATGGAACGCAAACCACCCCTGTTTTCTCTGTTTCTTTGATTTTGCAGATCTTTCACTGTCTCGTCTCCGACATTTGCATGACCAAGTTGATCAAGATCATCAAGGTCATGAGGGGGAGAAGTCAAGGAGAAGTTTAAGAGACAAAGAGCTCAAAAGATTATCTGGTGATCAAGATTTGCTCGAAGATTCTATTCTCTCAGCTACAACAAATTCTTTTGTTGTTCCTGCTCCGAACACCACGGTTCTTTCAAAGATTATTCAAAAGAGGTGTATCGTATAGAGATCAAGCAGCAAAGACATTCTTAATCTGAAAGATGCTGAGATGAATTTTTTCTTAAAAAGTCAGAAAGCTTCACAAAAGTCGCTTTGTTGGTCCGTGCTGTTATAGAAGACAATTTTTGAAGACCAAAGCGCCAATGATTACTAAGGGGGAGATTGTTAGGTCTGATTTTATAGTAATCATTGTATTTATAGGGCTTGGTTTTATACTATATTTAGAGCATATCTGTATTGTATCTGACCATGGGTATTTAAGTCCCCTTGGCTTGTTTTCTTGGGAGAACTTTCACTTTTTTAAATTCAATATACTGTTACATTTGAGCGCACACTTTCTCTCTCTAGATTCTCTCTCTACAGATCTTGTGATCTTGGATTGTCAGATACTTTAATACATATATGACCGTGTGTTTCTAATGACAAATACTTGTGTAATTGTCATGTCTTTATACTTTGACAAGTATTCATACACACAACGGTTCAGTACATTTCTTAACTTTGTTATTACCATGTATCATATGTTAAATCTTTCTATGGTAATACTCCCGGTTGTATTCAATGTTGTTTGAATCAAATGTCATTTCATCATTATATGTGCTTTCATTGTTAAAATGTTTATATATTGTTCATATAAACAACATTCGTATTTGATTTACCAAAATATAATTCTTCATGAATTTTGATCTGATTCTAATCATTGTCAGATTCTCAAAACATTTCTATTCTTTCATACAAAGTTTTGAGAAATCTTAAATGCTTAAAATGCTCAAATTTCACTCTAATTCTTAATGAGCATACATATACTGACAAATGATTTATTGTGCTAAAATGTCAAGAAAATCATTGAGGCAATACATTCTTTTAAGACAAATACATGGGATTCATTGTGAGAGCTTAACAGAACTTCCATGGATTCACGATAACCAGTGTTTCATACCTAGGAAGTATTCTCTGAGTTATTGAGGGGAGGGGGTAAAAAGATTGAGTGTTGGTGTGTGAAGAGGTAAAATGAAAATGGGAGATTGGTTAGATGTGAGCTTAAATGTTTAAAAAGAAAGAGGGTGAGAGAACAGAGTGAAAGAATATCAGACTCTGCACCAAATTTCTTTCTGAGCCGGGCAACCACATTACTGTTGTTTCATATTTCTTCGTGAATGATATTGAAATAGGCACCTAGCCCATGCCATCTCTTGCATACAACCCCACCAGCTACTCATTCTTTTCTCAAAAAGAGAATGTTTCACATTTTCTAGGGAAGCAACACATAATCTATTGGTTCTTCACTCGGAAGATACTGATATTGAAAAAGAAGGAAAGTTGCCCCACCTTCGACCCTTTATCATGCACATTGAGTCTGTGTATACCATTGCTGTCTCAATGGTTTACATACTTTGAGCCTTATGAAACACAATCATTGTGCTTAGTTCTTTCATAACACAAGCACGTGAACACAAAAAATGTGTTTTTCTGTCAGAACATTCATAGAAAATACCTTGTGTTTTTCAATGATTGAATGGAAGTCCTGGGGAGTGAACATCATCTCAAGCTCCTTATATTGTACATTTGTTGTACACGGTGGGTTTGTGCTACTGACAGATATTCCTAATTGTTTCATATGTTGATTCAGGGTTACAACTCTTAATTTGTTTGAATTTGAAAAGATTCGGATAAATACTTTTATGAATTAACGGCTCATTCAGATCAGATGAACGATTCTCTCATATCATTCATTGGGGGAGATTAATAATTTTTCTACACAAGGAGAGATTGTTCACATTTAATCAAAAGCGGAGATCATGAAGCCTGTGCTAAAATTGCTCATTTGGGGGTGATGTTCCAAAGACGGATCTAAACTTGAAGAGTTTTAATGATTTTGATTCTCACAAATCATTAAAAAGGGGGAGATAAATCAGAGTTCAAGTTCAGATGATTAAAGTTTGTATCAAGAAAAGGGGAAAAGATGATTTTCAAAGTCAGATTTAGAAGATGTAATGAAAAGTGAAGACAAAGTTTGAGAGTTTGAAGATTTCCTAAAGAGAATGAAGATTGTGCTAAAGCTGTCAAAGATTTCAAAAGTTTCAAAGTTTGCTGAAAATGTCAAAGTTTTCAAGGTGTAAAAGTTGAAAAAGATTCAAAGCTGAAAATATTTGTGAAGATAAGAAGACCTGAAGATTATTATCAATTTTTTTAATCATGAATCCAAAGGGGGAGATTGTTAGACTAATATTGTATTCAAGATTAAAAGTGAGGGTCTGTATTGTAATTGTGTAATAGTTTAAGGGTTTATGTTGTAAAGTCAACTCAAGTTGACTTAGTATAAATAGTTTTATTCTTTGTTAAATTTGAAGTAACGAACGAACACACATATTGGGGTAAGAAATTGTATGCACAACACACACTTACGTGAGATCTGTGGCACTGTGTTAGATCCATGACTATTGTAATAATGTGATTTGATCTATAAAAGATAGTGTTCTTAATCTGTTGTTATTCATATGCTAGTAATTCTGGGTCACAACTCTATCCCAAATGAATGGGTCATTCAGATAACACATCAAAGAGGGTGATCTCGTACTGCCAAAACCTGGAGCCTTATGATCCACAGGTTGTGCTGGAATTTTATGTTGCTATGTTACCCCCAATTTTCAATGAATACCACACTTTGATAGTAAAGGGAAATGTTGTGTGGGTAACAATGGATGCCATCTGTGACTACTACGACATGCAAAGTCCAAGAGATATGGGTTTGCACTACGGAGTCTCCCGTATTCCTGGAGTACTAATCGATGACAAGTACAATAGTATTATTGCCAACTCCCTACGGCTAAATGGAAACGGTGAATGGCTAGATCGAGATGCAGAAATTCGGAAAAGTGAATTGCCGTTAGATCTAGCTATTTGGATGTTGTTTGTGAAAACAATCCGACTTCCTTCCTCTCATAATACTTATGCCGATCCACTACTGGCACGAGTTCTCTACTATATACATCATAATTTGCCACTGGATGTCGGGCATATTGTCCAGCTTGAAATGACATATGCGGACGAACATAACTGTAATTGAGTCTTGCCCTTTCCTTCTTTGATTACTAGAATGTGTCGTGATGTAGGAGTTAGAATTGGAGACACAGCGCCACCGCCAACACCAATTGACCAAATGACTTACTAGTATTAGGTGACTGCTCAAAGGAACTTTGAGAGAGAACAAGCCTATGCCGCAGAGCAAGTTCAAGTTCCTGCCAATGCTGATGACATGGATGTTGATAATCCTGATTTTGAACCCCATGAAGATGAGATGCTCCCGGCTAATTCTTCTGTTTGGGCCACTCGCATGAATGGCAGAATTTCGAGTATCTAAGCAGAAATGCGGAATGGCTTTCACGACATTACTTACGAGCTTAGGTTGATGAGGACGCTAATGGGTGGAGCAGTTCCACCACCAGATGACACAGGGTCGTCCAACCGACCACCAGACGGCCGTGGGCGCGGGCGTCCCAGGCGTGCGACACCACTATCTTGAAAGGGTTGGTATTGGCATTTCTCAGACAATTTCTTATTTTGAACTTTTATTCTTAATTGTTGGATGATTGTACCTTAATTCGCATAACTTTGATGGTTTGTGTTTGTATTATTTTGCTTAGTAATTAGATCATATCGGGGACAATGTGAAATTTTGGTTTGGGGTTGGTGTCGGTGATTATCATGCTTATTTTATCTGCTTCACAATTTCTAGTGTCCAACATACGTGTTGAAATTTTTTCTGCTTTAAAGTGTTAGATGTTAGTCATTGAGGCATGAACCGGTAGGAGATAACATAGCAGAGAGGACAACCTAGGGATGAATAACTTAGGGACATTAGTGGAGACCAACCTAACAGTGAACTTTGAGCCAAATTGCACGTTAATTTCGAGAGGATTAATGCATACTTCTTATACACTTTTCCTAGTCCTTCTCGTAGTTATAGCATGCTCTCGCTATAACATTGCATTGGCTAGGAAAGACTTCTTTAGGGAAATTGGGTTTAAACTTTGTAATCTACTTCATGAAATTCTAGTTTAAAACAACTTCTAAAAGTGCCTTAATTGTTTGTCACTAAGTCCACCCTTCTGGAAATCCAAAGAACCCCAGTTTAGTAAATAATATCCCCATTTCAAGCTTAAAAGCAACGAGTAGATTTAAAAAAAAAAAGTGCAGTTGCACTTGCCTGTCTAAATAAAAGGGGTAAATAAAATAATGTGGACAATAGTGTTAGTAAAAAGTGGAAACTCAACATAATGGGGACGAATCAAAAACAGATTCTTAACCATATCCAGCCCACAACAATTGAGTAAGGTATTTACATGTTGGAAAAGATTGAAGAAAGAAACACAGAGTACCCAATTATACCTAGTGTTGCTAGTTGAATCCTATCGAGATCACTTTGATTTCATTCGTGCGTCTTTCATGATGTGTTCATGCTTAACTTGATGATACTTTGTACTTAAACTCCCTTAGCATGGACAAGTGTGTTGGAGCCTAAGTTTGTGTGTACCTAGAGAATCCAACAAGGTAGGGTCAAGGCGAATTCCTCTCTAAGCTTATCTAACATAGGTCAAAATCAATGTGGTGTGATCTTCTGCAGTTCAGTCCTCAATGAAGGTTAACACTTTAAACTGCACAATTAAGTTTCCTAATTTTTGCCAGTCACCGTTTGATTGTTCTCTATTGTTGCAGCGCTGTTATCACCGACAATCTTTGTTATGCGAATTTCTTTCTTTCTTGTTGGTTGTTGTAGTTTACCGTTATTTTTCTTGGGGACAAGCAACACTCGGTTTGGGGTTGTTGATAATGTCAGAATTTGACATTATTTAGACACTAAATCAGGTGAAATTTGCATGATCCTGAGTAAAATGGTGGTAAAACTAATGGGTTTATGGAGGAAAAGTACAGCTCGAAACAAGATAAGAAGAATAAGAGAAACATGAGATAAAACAGTCTGGAATGCTAATTTGAGAAGTCATTCTAATTGCTGGTGAAAATGGTGAGAAATCAAAGACAAGAGTGCAAACAGTGGGCCACACGGCTTAGCCCGCGGCTTACCCTGACCCCGCAAGTTAAGGCAATGCGGGCGACTTATGCCGCGACCCCAACCCGCACCACAAGTCGCAACACATGCAAACAGTAGGCCAGGGGTTGGGGATTACGCAATATTGGAATCAGAGAGGAGGCGGCTGAAGACGAATTTTTGGAGCGGAAGCAAGGATGAAACGCAGGAAAGAGGTGTGAGACTTTGGTGGAAATGGATTCTCGATCTAAATACAATTCTTGTGCTGCAAGAATTGATATCTCAGGGAGTCTTTGTTTATCTTTTGAAGAATTTTTCATTCTAAGAACAATGTTTTGATCTACTTTCATTTCATTTCCAATTTTCATTTTTGTTAACCCCAACATGAGCTAATCATCTTGTTAGGACTGAAAGTCCTGTGCGTTGAAAGTTGATTAAAGCATTTATAAGGGTTTAAATTGTGATTAGTTAAAAGTTTTATTTAATAGTTGGGCCTAAAGCCCATAAGCCCATTAAGCTTGTAAGCCTGAGTATATAAAGGCGTTATTTGTTTCATTATCAGTTGAGTCTCATTATTCATAATCCTCTAGTCAATAGGTTTACATTTACTGATCAAATATTCTCTCTGTAAACCTAAACCCTTTCTTGAATATTAATCATATGACTAGAGGTTGTGGCTATATTATTGTTCTTCATTGATATAACTGTTCGTGATTGCACTGTACTGGGATCTACAATTGGTATCAGAGCGAAGAGACTGAATGTTTGATCCAAAAAGGTTTGTCTAAAACCCTTTAATCGATTATTTGTTTTAATCGTTCTTATCTGTTTATATGCATGAGTGTTGGATTATCTGTGTTTGATTGATTTCTAGGTTAAAATTGTTCTTAACTGTGTTATCGATCTGCTCAAAAATCACTTCTGCAAAATCGTTTTTTTTTTTGAGTGTTTATCGGTCAATTTTTGTTTTCTGGAAAAGCAGTAAGTCGATCGATCTGGTTCTTAAAAATCAATTTTTTTTATTGGTCGAAGTTTCTGTGGTCGAATTTTTTTCTGCAATTGAACGATTCAGTGTGTTTAAAATTCAACTTATTGGTTTGAGTTTTCTGGTTTATGCTTAATCGATTGAATTTCTGGATAGATTGATTTGTTTCTGGGTCGATTGTTCTTGAGATTCATCGAGTTTATCGGTCTGTTATCATCGATTTTATCGGTCTTCAACCGCATCTGTTATAGTTTTGTGTTTATCTGTTCGATATCGACCGACCTCTTTGACCGATACTTGTTCGACCGATACCTTGTCTCGACCGGATTGCTTTGGTGACCGGTAAGTGGTTGACCGATACATAGCTCGACCGGATCCTTGGTTCAACCGGTAACCTGTTTGACCGGTACTCTGTTCGATCATTCCATTTCTTCGACCGATACTCCATTTGACCAGCACGCAGCGGTTGACCGGTACTCAGTGACCGGTACCCTTTGTTGACCGGACCTCTGTCCGACCGGACCTCTCCTCGACCGGGACCCTGCTCGACCGGGTCCTTTCTCGACCGGGTCCTTGTCCTATTTATTATATATATATATATATATATTGTTTTTGGATCATCCTGCTTGTCTCACAATCATTAAAGTGCAAGATTAAAGTCTAAACCGGTTCAAGTTTCATCTATTGTAAAGTTCTTCAAAAGCTTGATTTAGATAAGTCAAGATGGGATATTATGCTGAAGTACAAAAGCTCAAATTAGAGAACAAAAATCTTGAATTATCTGTTGCTTTCTACTTGAAGAGATCAGAACAATATTATGATGAAAACAACATTCTGAAAGAAGAAGCTAGTGCATTAAAGACAATTAATGAAGATCTTCTTAACAAGACTTCTGGGCAGAATAATAAGAAAATACTGAGTTTGGAAACTGAGAACACAGAGTTGACAAGAAAAATCTTTAACTTGGAAGATCAGATTATCCAAATCCAGAAAGCATCCATTGAAAGTTATGAGGCAAAGACTAAGAGTCTGAAGGATGCTAATACTGAGCTTCAAAAGAAAATATCTGATTTGGAGCAAAAGCATGCTAAAGATAAATCCGAATTTGAGAAATCTTTTGCAAAGAAGTTCTCAGATTTTTCAAGAAAATGTGCTGATGAGAAGAAAGCAATTGAGTTGAAATGTACCAAGACCTCTCAGAAAGTTTCTGATTTTGAGAAAGTAATAATATTGGAAAGAGAAAAGTTTGCCACAGAGAAGAACGCCATTGAACAAAAGAATGTGGGATTTTTCAAAGAAATATTCGGCCAGAGAAACGATGCTGAGAAGGGATTTGAAGAAGAAAGAAGCATATTTGAGGCTGAGATCAAAAAGCTTACCGAGAAGCTATCTGAACTATCTGAAAGTGTGCTGAAAGAGAAGAAAACGAAGTCTGAATGCGAGATGAAGATTGTCCTTCTTGTCAAAGAGAGAGACAGATTCGCTTCAAAGATTAAAGAGCTTGAAAAGACAGCATTAAGTTCAACTCAGAAAACTGTTTCTTCCAAGCGGTCAGTTACATATTTTGATCAGATTCGTAGTACTAACCTTTTCTATGACAGAAATATAGATGGTTCAGGTACACATCGACGAAGAAGGAGTTACAAGGAAGAGAAACTGGTCTATAAGAAGACACCAGTTGAAGATAAGAAGAAAGATGGGAAGAAAGATGAGCTGAAAGGTAAGGAATCATGTGTACATACACACAAAGCCAAAAGGAACAATGCGCGTAAAGGTAAACCTGATCATATCTACTCGAGAGGTCAATCAATCAGGTTATCAGGTAAGAAATACTATTGTTCTTACTGTCGTACACAAGATCCTATTCACAAGACTAGTGATCATTACTGGTATGGTTCTTATTCCATTACTCCCAGTCAAACTGCAACTAACATTCATGGACCCAAATACCAGTGGGTACCAAAACCTAAAAATGATTATGTGTTGCAGGCTCCTACTGTCAAGGAAGAGTAGAAGAACAAAGGCTTCTAAGTAAATCAACTTAGAACCCGTACTTCAACGGAGTTTGACTTCTGAACACTTCAGTTCAGGACTCATTCTTAAATGCCTATCTGACCTAAATCATTTAATCATGATTTGAAGGGGAGCTTAAAGGTAAATATCTTCTAATCCTAGATCTCTGATTGTTTGAAAGAAGAACAACTTTCGAGCATGAAAAACGGTTTCTGAAATGTTCAAACCACTTCTGGTTCTCAAAAATTTTTATGAATTCAGAAGTGTGATTTTAAAATGTTTTTGAATTTTTGAGCTTTAATGTTTAACTGACCGCGTGTTTCCAAAGATCAATACTTGCGTATTATCTTGTCCATATACTATAAAGTATTCATACACACCGGTTCAGTATTTTATTTGAATTTGTTATTACCATGTCTCATAACGAAACAATTTTTCGATGGTAATACCCCCGTTTGAAATTCAATGTTGTTGAGCATCAATCATAATTTCTAATCTTGTGCTTTCATTGCAAAATTGTTTATATTCGTTTATATAAACAAAATATCCAATTCTTTGATACCGTAACCATTTCATTTGATCTGATTGATACATTGTCAGATTCTCAAAACAATTTTTTTGATTTCATTTCTTTCATTGAATACCTTTGTTTTGAGAAATCTTCAAAGTTCAATTGCTCAAATCTTATGAGCATACATTTTGACAGTGTTATCATACATTTTTGTGCTTAATTGTACAAGTTAAACTGTTGAGCAACCATTCTTTTTAGGACTTACATAGGATTCATGTGTGAGCTTAAACAGAACTTCCATGGATTCACGTTAACCAGTGTTTCCTACCCCGGAAGTTATCCTTGAGTGATTGAGGGGTGAGGGGGCTTAAATCAAAAAGTGGGGGAGATAACTCATCCGGTTGAGTTTTTCTCTTTGTGCTGAGCGGAAAAATGTAAATGAGAGTTTGGTTAGAAGTGAGCTTTAATGATAAAAAGAATAAGGGTGTGAGATCAGAATTAAAAGAATATGAAAACTATGCACCAAACACTTTCTGAGCCGGGCAACCACATCTACTGATTGGTTCACATTCTTTGGTGACCATCATTGAAAAAGGCAGTGAGCCCATGCCAACTCTTGTTTTTACCCCACCAGCCACTCGTTTCTTTCTTAACAAAGAAATGTTTCATTTTCTTTGGGGACGCAGCATATCTGCTATCTACTCTTCAATCGGAAGATTTAGATATTCAAAAAGAAGAAAAGTTTCCCCACCTTCGTACTTCTTTTATGCACATTGAGTTCGTGTAATATCTGTTGCTGTCTCAAAAGTTTACACATTTTTGAGCCTGAGAAAGCTAAGTAGCTTCAATCATTTTACACTTGCACGTACACACAAGGAATGAGTTTTCTTGTCATAACATTCATAGAAAATTCTTCTGTGGTTTTTCGATGATTGAATGGAATCCCTGGGGAGTGAATATCACAAAAGCTCCTTTCCAAAGTACATTCGTTGTACAAAAGTGGCTTTGTGCTACTTACAAGCATAATAACTATTTCATCTGTTGAATCAGGGTTACATTGTTCATTATGTCTGAATTTGAAAAGATTCGGATATATACATTTCATGAATTGACGGATAATCATATCAACGGGCGGAGAATGTCAAATTATTATGAAGGGAAGACTGTTCGTGTTTACCAAAGGGGAAATCAAAGAAAGTACTGAAATTGAAGAAGTTTTGATAATCATGATGTTCACAATCATCAAAAAGGGGGAGAAACGAAGTTCAATTTCAAAGTTATAAAGAAAGAAAGTTATGTGGAGAAATTTCAGAAAGTTCAAGTTTTTCAAGATTGGTGAAAAGAAATCATTCCATAATGATTCAATTTCTGAATGAAAATGAGTTGTGAAAGTTTGCTTTTCTGAAGACAGTCTAGAGGTCAAAGAGATGAAGATATGAGTTCAATGTTGTTTCAATATTCAAAGATGAATATTTCAAAGATTGTATTTCTTCTATCCCGTATCATATCGTGTTTGCTATATGTTGATTCCTCCTACAAGCTGATTGAAACAAGTTCTTCAGCTGAAAGTTTATTCAACTCGTGGTTCAAAGATAGATTCTTTGTTTTTTAACTGAAGTTGCACTGTGGAATGTCACGTAACTCGCACATTATCTTTCTTATGTGCTGAACTGATGTGTTGAGTTTCTACAGTTGAAAGTTGCGTGATAGGGCGTTCAGTCGAGGCTATTGTACATTGAATCTGGTTACAAAGTTGAAATATGAAGACCCAGAGCTTTATTCAAGGGGGAGATTGAAAAGACATGAAGACACGCAACACCAAAGTTCTTCAAAGATTCAAGAGGGAAAGAAGATCAATGCCTAAAGGTTTCAAAATGATAAATGCCTTATTCAACTTTAGAGGGAGATTGTTAGGACTGAAAGTCCTGTGCGTTGAAAGTTGATTAAAGCATTTATAAGGGTTTAAATTGTAATTAGTTAAAAGTTTTATTTAATAGTTGGGACTAAAGCCCATAAGCCCATAAGCCAATTAAGCTTGTAAGCCTGAGTATATAAAGGCGTTATTTGTTTCATTATTAGTTGAGTCTCATTATTCATAATCCTCTAGTCAATAGATTTACATTTACTGATCAGATATTCTCTCTGTAAACCTAAACCATTTCTTGAATATTAATCATATGACTAGAGGTTGTGGCTATATTATTGTTCTTCATTGATATAACTGTTTGTGATTGCACTGTACTGGGATCTACACATCTCATGTTGGGGGGTTGGATAATTGATGCGTGATGTTTTGATGTAAACTTGAGATTTAGATCTGCATTTTTGAATCTTTAAATCAATGAAGCACATGGCACAATATTGAATTAATTCTTTTAGTCTGATCAGCTGATTGAATGTCTCTTGATCTTTTCACTCTTCGAGAGAAGTGTAGGAAGGTTAGATGTAGTTGTCGTATGCCTATGGTGAGGATTGGATGGAGATATACCAATTTCACCATAGAAGTTATTAATCTTATTTTTACAAGCAACTTAACTTGAATGTTGAGATCAAAAGATGAAACTTCATTTTTAATTGCTAATGTTGTTATAGCTTAAGGAAGTGTAGCAACTATCTTCGTGATTAATTTCGTTGAATCTCTGAAATGAAATGTTAAATCCATTCACAGTTTAAAGAAAAATGAACCTACCATGAATCCAACCCCTAGCTTTTCTTATCAGCAGTTAACTTGATAAAACTCCAAGGTTTTCTTTAAGTTGTCTTAATTTCATTCTTTTTGCAAAGCTCACAACAATTCAACCTTTTATAGTCTAGTTAATAATTGATATAGTGATTGTGGTACTCAATACCAAGTTCCTTTGGTTCGATACTCGTACTTACGTACATATTACTTGATTCAACACTGTAGACTTGCGGTTCGATTAAGGAGGGTGTAATCCCGACTTATCAATGGTTTCACGCAAGAAAGGAGAAGCATATGGATGAATTACAAAGTAGGAAGGAGAGGATGAGGGAGCGATTAAGAGAAAGAAAACTAGGGTGGAACGGTGGTCGGAGCAAACCTGGAATGGTGAAACGATGGTCATCGCAGGGGAATAGGTATTCGGGTTTTAAGAGATATAACATAGTTTTGATTAAATTATATATTTGGTCCTTGTGGTTTGAGTACATGGTAAAATAGATAAAAATTCTAAATTGATAAATTTACCCATGTCCTTAACGAAGATAGTAGATGGAGGTCAAGAGGATGGACCAAATCCAAGATAAATTGTATAGGTGGAGGGTTATTTTGTAATAAGTGAAGATAAAGGACCAATTCCATAACAAATGACAAACCTCTGGGACCAAATCTGTAATTTACTCTAAGTTATATAACATCAAAATGAATTAGATCAAAGATTCCTTGACAACCGATCTAAGCTGCCAAAAGACACATACAATTCGTTAACGTATATCAAACCGATTAAAATCAATTAAACCCTATTAAGGCCTATTAGAACCAATAATGTCTATAAGACCCGTGATTCATAAATGTATTTCATTAATGAATTACCTTTCTTGAGGACGGAAAAATTATTCCATTCGTGGTAAACTTTACATGATCTTGGGTGTTATGGGTATATACCATTTTTCAGTAGTAAATTAGACTTTTAGAAGGATCATAACGTGGAGGCATTGGATACTGGTTCATATATGAAATATATTGTATGAAATTACAATTACATTAAAAAACTATACATGCATATGTGAGACATGGTTTGATTGTAATGCTTATTGTTGGATAGTTTTGGAAACATGATATAGTATCCATGCTTATTGTTTCATACATGAAATCATTTTGATCATTCTTCAACTGTTGGTCCTGGACCACAATGACTCACACAAAAAGTATTCGTAGAGGGGGGTGAATACAAACACAATAAATTTGCCCTTTTTATTTTTAGTTTATTTCAAACATAAAATTACAGATATGTTACGGAAGCAAGGAGGCAAGACCTTTATAGTTTATCCTAAACTATTTGAGGGGACAAATTTACATACTGAAAGAGAGAATAAGGTTCTCTTTTAGATCTAAGAGACTAAGATAGCTCTTAGATATTGACGCCAAATTTACTTTCAAGCTATCGCAGAGATATATTCTTTCAAAATGGGTGATTTTGCAAGTTAACAAAAGAAGTCATTTTATAGCCTTCATTGCATTAAATGCTATCCTTCAATTTTAACGCGTGTCTCCGTCGAATTGATGATCCATGCATGCTTGTACTTTTCACTACAGCCTTTTGAGTTGATGTAGACACTTGTTTAACCCTTCCCATCGTTTTGTAATTAGAGGGAACTGTAAAGTATGAAAAGTATTTAAATAATACTTTAGAACATACTTTGTGTGTCCCAATAAGCAATCATTCAATCCATTAAACAAATAACTCAATAACGATAATGCAAACCTGATATGATTATTCAATCGATTCAAAGGATTACAAGGTTTTTTGATTAAACTCTTTCTCTCTTCCTCTTGATGTTCACGGCGCACCACCACCACCACACTAACCTCTCAATAATTAATTTTGCAATTAAGATACTTAGATTAATTAACTCTAACCTAAACTAATTTATAATTAGGCTTAGCTAAATGGGCTTGGCATGGCTTGGGTCCAAAAGCTAAAACTATTAACTAAAATATATAAAATCAAAAGGACTAATAAGAAAATACATAAAACAAACTTTGACTATTATTACAAAGTGACCCTAGACTATTTGTTAAGACGACTTTATCAGCTTTGACTTCAGATTTCCATCTTCAGATAATTATGATCTTGAATCCAATAAATATGTGCTTTAACAATCTCCCCCTTTGGATCAAGATCATTCTTTAAGCTCATAAAATGTAATCTTTCTCTTTGTCTTCAAAATGTAACAATCTCCCCAATAGATGAGAATAAATCTCTTGGAAAGAAATTATCTCCAGTTTCAGCTCGGAATGCTTTAGCAAATCATCTTCAAAGAAAAGTTCTTCAGAATATCTTCTATTTCTTGATTGACGCTTCTCCCCCTTTTTGATGAAAAGAGCAAAGAGTTCATCAAAACGTGTCTTCAAGAAATTTCTTCCACCATTGATCTTGCAAACAGAACCACTGATTATCCGTCAATTCATTAAGATGTTCATCCAGATCTTTGCAAATCTAGACAAATTAGAAAATGAAGTGTAACACCTGAATCAACAAATGAAGCAGTTAAAAGTGCCTCTCAGTAACACAAAGTCACTGTGTGTAACGAATACACAATATAAAGGAGCTTTTATGATGTTCACTCCCCCAGGGCTTCCATTCAATCATCGAAACACCACAAAGGCAATTTCTATGAACATTATGACAAAGAAACAAATTCTTTGTGTGTTCGTGCAAGTGATAGAATAAATTAAGCATATGATGATTTCTTATAAGGCTCAAAAAGTGTAAACCACTGAGACAACAGTTAGTTAAACACAGACTCAATGTTCATTAGTGAAGTATGAAGGTGGGGGCAGACTTCCTTCTTTTCAATATCCAGATTTTCTAAATGAAAATCAGATAGCATATGTGTTGCGTCTCCTTTGAAAATGAAACATTTTCTTGTTGAGAAGAAAATGAGTGGCTGGTGGGGTAATGTCAAGAGTTGGCATGGGCTAGTTGCCTGTTTCAATAATGTTCACCAAGAATTGTGAAGCATTAGAAATGTGGCTGCTCGACTCAGAAAGTACTTGGTGCAGAGTTTAAAAATTCTTTTACTCTGATCTCTCACCCTCTTTCTTTTAATCTTTAAGCCCACAGCTAACCAAACTCTCTTTTAACATTTTTCCTCATCACACATCCCACACTCATTTCCTTTTGAACTCCTCACATTCAATCACTACAGGATTAACTTCTTGGGTAGGAAACACTGGTTAACGTGAATCCATAGAAGTTTCTTTGAAGTCCTAGCACACTGATCCCATGTTTTCCTATGAAGCATATGATGCTCAGATGGTTTAACTTTGTCAGATAAAGTGTATAGATGGAGCAGAAAACATTTAAAAGCACACTTCCAATTCAATAAATTTGTTTGAGAATCGGGAAGTGATTTGAACATTTAAGAACATGTTTTCTTATGATTGAAAGTTGTCCTTCTTTCAACCATGAATGAGATGAAGAAAAGAAATTATACCTTTCGAGTACAGTCTCACATCTCGCGAAGTCAAGCTTAAAGTCATAAAGATATGATCTTTGAAGCATCTCTCAACCTACAAAAGTCTAAAAGTCTAGTCAAAGTAACTTTATTCACTAAAATTGAAATGACATAAAGCAGTAAAACACTTAATGTACGAGTTCTGATCAGAAATAATCAAAAGTCATTGCCATACTCTTTTGACTTGAACGCTCCCCCTAAAATCATGCATTACTAACACATTATCAGTAAGTACAAGGCATTCAGTATTGCTCCCCCTCAAAATAACATTGACCATCCATAAGATACTTCTCACACTCCCCCTGAGATCATGAACAAACTATTAAAGAACAGGTATCATGCGGAAATAATAATAAAGAAATGATAAAGAGACACAACAAGAAAATTAAATCTCTTTTCGTCTAAAGGTTTGGTAAACAAATCTGCAAGCTGATAATTGGTTTTTACAAAGTAAAGTTCAATTGTCCCCTTTTCTACATTATCTTTTATAAAATGATACCGGACATCTATGTGTTTGGTCTTAGTATGCTGAACAGGGTTAGCGGTAATCGCAATAGCGCTCTTCGAATCACAATAGATCGGGATTCTATTGAATTGAAATCCATAGTCTCGCAGTTGTGTTTTCATCCATAAGAATTAAGAACAACAGCTAGCAGCAGCTACATATTCCGCTTCGGCCATTAATGTGGATACACATAATTGCTTCTTCGAAGCCCAACTAACGAGTTTATCTCCGAGGAATTGTATATGGCCCGAGGTGCTTTTCCTGTCTAACATGCAACCAGCATGATCTGCGTCTGAATGAGATGTTAGTTCATAGCTTGTATCCTTAGAATACCACAGACCAAGATCTGCGGTCCTCTTCAGATACCTGAAAATCCGCTTTACAGCAGACAAATGGGATTCTTTAGTATTGGCCTGATATCTAGCACATAAGCATGTAGAAAACATTATATCTGTCCTACTAGAAGTAAGATACATTAAGGAACCTATCATCCCTCTATAAGTCCTAACATCAATAGCCTTTCCCGAAAGATTGGTGCCAATCTTAGTACCAGGTGCCATTGGGGTACCAATCGGTTTACAATTTTCCGCTTTGAACTTCCGAAGAATATCCAGAATGTATTTAGATTGATTGATAAAAATCCCCGTTGAAAATTGTTTGACTTGCAATCCGAGAAACAAATTCATCTCTCCCATCATGCTCATCTGAAAACGTGACACCATGAGGTTTGCAAAGTTCTTACAGTACTTAGGATTTGTAGAACCAAAAATAACATCATCCACATATATTTGAATAAGAATGATATCGCCTTTATCCTTTTTAATGAAAAGAGTGGTATCAACCGTACCTTTTGTAAAACCTGACTTGACCAAGAATTGAGATAGAATATCATACCAGGCGCGAGGAGCTTGTTTCAGTCCATAAAGAGCTTTATCCAAGATATAGATGTGGTTCGTCTTATCTGGATTTACAAACCATTCTGGCTGTGAGACGTAGACTTCTTCTTTGAGTACTCCATTCAGAAAAGTTGTCTTCACATCCATTTGATAGACGGTGAAGTTCTTGTGGGCTGCATAGGCTAAGAACATCCGAATCGCCTCTATACGTGCCACTGGAGCATAAGTCTCATCGTAGTCTATCCCTTCCTCTTGCCTATATCCCTTGGAGACAAGTCGTGCTTTGTTTCGGATAACGGTGCCATCTTCATCTTTATTGTTTTTGAACACCCATTTCGTACCAATGATGGTTTTACCTTGCGGTTTGGGTACGAGTCTCTAAACTTTCAGTGCTTCAAATTGATTAAGCTCATCTTGCATCGCAGTTACCCAATCTGAATCGGCAAGGGCCTCAGATACGCGAGTAGGCTCGATCTTGCTCAGAAAGGATTCATACATACATAGATTTGATGTGGCAGACCTAGTTTACACCGGTGCAGAAGGATCTCCAATAATTTGATGTACAGGGTGCTCTTTGGTCCACTTATGTTCATGAGGGAGTGGATTAGATGCATGTTGATCATTGTCAGCATCTAGGAATACACTGTTATCGCCTTCAGATGGTTCAGAATCAACGGGGGTTTCAGTTGAAGGAGTCGTTGCAGAAGTGGCAGTATGTACAACTTGGGCAGTCTGTTGATCAGTCCTTACAGTACATCCTACAGAGTCAGGTACTTCTGTCTCATCAGTGTTAATCACAACTTCAACTGTCGGAGTAGGCTTTTGAACTCGAACTTCTTGCTGAATCGGGGAATTGGATTCAGTAGAGATATCTGAAGTGATTGGATGAGTAGTCAACGAGTCTTCCATCCTGTCAACCACAACAGATTTAGGAAAACGAGATCCAAGAAATTCATCATAAAACAGTTCAAATAATAAATCCAAATCAGATAATTTAGAAGTAGACGATGAAGCGCCATCTGATTTGTTCTCTTGAGGTGCAGGTCCTGGACTAGTTGGTCCAGAAGCTAAAACTGTGGTAATTACGGGTTCTGAACTGACGTGCTCAAGAGCCATTTCCTCATCGAATGTAACATTAACACTCTCGATCACAGTCTTCGACTTCTTCAGGTAAACACGGTATTCAGTAGATGTAGAGGAATAACCAACGAAGATGCCTTCATCTGCCTTAGCACTGAACTTGTTCAGATTCTCTCTATCGTTTAGAACAAAACACTTACAACCAAAAACATGAAAATATTTAATGGTTGGTGTTCGGTTGTTGATCAACGCATACGGAGTCTTCTGAAATCGGCGATGTATCATGGAGCAATTCTGAGTGTGACACGCAGTCGATACAGCTTCAGCCCACAAAAATAAAGGTAAGTTGTCAGGATCGAATTCTCAACAAGAAATAATTCTCAGAAACAATATCAAAGAAGTTTGCGGAATAACACTTTGATATTCAATGAAACAGTAAATCAAAACAATAAATATAAAGAACAAACTGTAAACTTGTATTGAATGCTTTGAAGTTACAAGATTACACACTCAACCTCAATATTGATGAACAGGCTCACCAATACGAATTCTACTTCTCTAGAATTAGGATCTATGCCTTGAGGTTGATTTTCTCTCTAGAACTAAAACTTAGAATTAATTATAATCTCTGTCTAAACTATTCTATCAAATCTGTACATATACTGAATAAAAAGATAATTACAATAAATAAAATATCTTCAGAATATCTTCCATCATTATCTCTAAGCTTCCATGAATATCTTCAGTTTATCCAGCTGTCATCCTTTCCATACCGATCTCCATCTTATAAGCAGTATTAATCATAAGCAGCATTAATACTCTGAGCAGTATTAACTCTAGCAGTACTAACCATGCTCAGCAGCATTAATCTCTTCAAGCAGTACTAACTTTGAACTAGCAGTACTAATCTTGTTGAGCAACATTAATCATCAACTAGCAGCATTAATAACAGAAGTACTAACTAGAAGTATTAACTGTTTTCTTCTAGCAGCATTAACTTTGTTCCAGCAACATTAACTTTGTTCCAGCAACATTAACTTTGTTCCAGCAACATTAACCTCAGAAGTAGTAACCATGTTGAACATTAACTTCAGAAGTATTAACTACAACTAGAAGTAGTAACCATGATTGGCATATTTCAGACCCAACAATCTCCCCCTAACTTAACTTCTCAAAACTGAGAAGTTAAGTTCTTCAGCATAAGGTCTTTATGATAATTTCAAAACTTTCTGCAATTACTAGTTCTTCTTGATTCATTTTCTGCTGTTATCTTCTTTTCTGTTTCTGATGTAGTTACTGCTTTATTTCAGCTTCTTCACTTATCTCCCCCTCAAAATAAGATTTCATATCAATACAAACTTTAATTTTCTTCTTTTTCAGTACCAACTTCTTGATATGATCTATCTGCTAGTGATAAGAAGTGATCACCTTTTCATCTCTTTTATCTCCATAATTTGATTGTGAACTTTCAGACTAATTGTACCAAGTGTATCCATCAATTCTTTGTAGTTAAACTTTCCTCACCTCCTTTAGATGTTTTACCACCCTTGAAGGATCCTTGGATCTTTTAGTAGAGATCTTCTGCCTAGCAGAAGCACCTTCTACTCCCTTGGTTTCTTGGCACCTGGGACCTTTAGATAATTACTCATCTAAAGTTGCCATGGGGAAGGTCTTAGTAATGTTCACACTGTCCTGTCCTGCACTTTGTGCAAAGTCAATAGTGTGAGCCTTACAACCCATATGCTCTTGCATCTCCTTATTGAGCACCTTCTTGAGGTTGGGAGACACCTCTATGGTTTCCCTTTGGATATTCTCTGATGAAAAATGCTCCATCAGAGGGCTTGTAGGTTTTGAGGTTGAGGATACAAGAAGGGAAGGAACCTTCTGTATCTTTTCCTTATATAGTATGGTAATTGGGAATGTTGGTTTGACAAAAGAAATCTGAAGATTTATGCTTTGTAGTGGAAGGTATGGATAAGTCATCAGTGGGTTGGTCTAATGAGGGCTTTGACCCTGATGCCTTACCTTCTTGATTGTGGGACACCACCATCATTGTTGAGAACAATGGGGTGTCAACTCCTTCAGAGTCCCTAGCAGATCTTCTCATGTTTGAGAAAACTTTGCCTTTAGGGGGTTTAGGTACATATACCTCATCAAAGTGAGGTATGTCCGTCAATTCATTATTAAGTACTTCTTGTACAAAGCTTGGATACAGATAAAAACTTTTTGATTGATATCCAGGTTTGACATTAAATCATTGAAGATCATTTTTAGGTATAGAAAACTTACATTAGCAGTAATAACACTTATCAGCAGCATTAACACAGACTGGCAGTAGTAACACATACCAGCAGCATTAACACAGTCTGACAGTATTCACTGAACTAGAAGTACTAACTACCTTTCAGTATTAGCAACCTGAAACACTTTTCTTACCTTCTGCTGGATCAGAAGTAACATGTCCTCCATCAAATCTTTTGAAGAATTTGAAGGCAATCCATGTTCCTTGTTATGTGCCAAAAGCAACCATTATCTTCATTCCAAATGCTCTTCCTCTTGAGCTTTTGATTGCCCTGCACACTTGATAAATCAGTTAGTCTTTGATGGAACCCAAGCCAAAGTGGTCTTGGGTTGACCTTTCTCATTAATATAATCTGTCAGTTTGGTCTGAATGAGTTGTTTAGGAATCTCATGACTTGAGTACTTTGTCAAGATTATAGGCTTGGCTGCATTACTACTAGAAGCAGCACTAGCCTTGTTAGCAGTACTAACTTGGTTAGCAGTACTAATCAAGTTAGCAGCACTATTCTTGTAAGCAATACTATCTGGGATAGCAGTACTAACAGGTTTCTTTGCAATTGGAACTCAAACTTGAGCAAAGTTGTTTGCTTTCTTTGTCTTTAAGTCACTCCTTTGTTTATTTGAAGTATTTTTCTTAGTTTTAGCAAACTTGTTTTGAACATGAGACTTTTTAGGTGCTCTGTTCTCAGCCATTTGATTCCTTCCTTGCTTCCTATAACCAAAGGAGTTTTGAGTTTGTCTTTGAAAATTAACTCTTTGGTTGATAGGATTGAAATAACAGTATTTGGCAACATGATTAAGCTTTCCACAGATAAAACAAGGTTTTGGTCTATTGATTTTACTCAGATCAACCCCTTGTTTTTGTGCCCACTGATTATTCCAGTTTCTTTCATTTCCCCTCCTTTTATCATGTTTTTGGGGATCAGATTTATTGCAAGTACACTGTTTGCAAGGGACAGGATTCACAACTGTTGTCTGTTTGTAGTGGACCTTACCAGACTTTCCCTCTGTCTTTTCTATGTCCTTAGATTTGACCCAAGTCTTTCCACATCCCTCATTGGTGATAATGTGATTTTCTAGGGGAATCTCACCACTCACAGTGTTCTCCTTACTCTTATTATTAGAGTACTCTTCTTCAGAGTCTGTTTCAACCACCACTTTGTCTAATGGATCTTCCTTAGTGGCTTCATCAGACAATTCCTTCCTATTCTTGGTCTCTAGCAAGTCTGATATAGGAGGGATGTAATTGTTGTTGTATGGTGGTGGTGTGGTGTTATAACCTATTCCTCTTCTAAGTTTGTCATGGATTTGAGTTTGGAGCAAAGAGTCCATTGCTTTAGAAGCATTGGAAAATTTCTCAATATCCAGCTTTGCTTTCTCAAACTCACTCTTTATCTTCTCATTCTCCTCTTCTTTCTGTTTAAGCTTAGACTCATACTGATCTTTCTCCCACTTCCAGTAGTTTGAGTCATAAGAGTGTTGAAGCTCATTGGCTTGGAAACTCTTGATCTGTTCCTCAAAACTCTCAACAATTCTTACATAGTCTTTTATATCTCTCTCTAATCTTTTAAGGTCATCACTCATTGTCTGGTTGTGATCCCTGTACCTTTTAACAGTTTCCATACAAGTTTTAGAGCAAAGATTAGACATTACCTCTGTGGGGATTTCTGTGCTTGAAGAATTTGAAACTTTAGCCATTGATGATTTCTGATTTCAAGGAAGATGATGATTGCAGGTTTCTGAGAATACTAGCTCTGATACCACTTGTCAGGATCGAATTCTCAACAAGAAATAATTCTCAGAAACAATATCAAAGAAGTTTGCGGAATAACACTTTGATATTCAATGAAACAGTAAATCAAAACAGTAAATATAAAGAACAAACTGTAAACTTGTATTGAATGCTTTGAAGTTACAAGATTACACACTCAACCTCAATATTGATGAACAGGCTCACCAATACGAATTCTACTTCTCTAGAATTAGGATCTATGCCTTGAGGTTGATTTTCTCTCTAGAACTAAAACTTAGAATTAATTATAATCTCTGTCTAAACTATTCTATCAAATCTGTACATATACTGAATAAAAACATAATTACAATAAATAAAATATCTTCAGAATATCTTCCATCATTATCTCTAAGCTTCCATGAATATCTTTAGTTTATCCAGCTGTCATCCTTTCCATACAGATCTCCATCTTATAAGCAGTATTAATCATAAGCGGTATTAATACTCTGAGCAGTATTAACTCTAGCAGTTCTAACCATGCTCAGCAGCATTAATCTCTTCAAGCAGTACTAACTTTGAACTAGCAGTACTAATCTTGTTGAGCAACATTAATCATCAACTAGCAGCATTAATAACAGAAGTACTAACTAGTAGTATTAACTGTTTTCTTCTAGCAGCATTAACTTTGTTCCAGCAACATTAACTTTGTTCCAGCAACATTAACTTTGTTCCAGCAACATTAACCTCAGAAGTAGTAACCATGTTGAACTAGAAGTAGTAACCATGTTGAACTAGAAGTAGTAACCATGTTGAACATTAACTTCAGAAGTATTAACTACAACTAGAAGTAGTAACCATGATTGGCATATTTCAGACCCAACAGTCAGATTGGCTGAGCATTGTCTGAGTGGCCTCAACAAGTGTACGATTTCGCCTTTCGACGACTCCGTTCTGTTGAGGCGTGCGAGAAGCAGAGTATTGATGTGATATCCCGACGGATTCAAGATATTCTTCAACTATCTTGTTCTTGAACTCTGTGCCGTTGTCAGTCCTGAGAATCTTGACTTGTTTTTGCAGATTGACTTGGGTCGTCTTCAGAAACGTAATGAGAACATCGAGAGTCTCATCTTTAGATCGTAGAAACTTAACCCAAGTGTATCGCGTATAGTCGTCCACGATAACTAGCACATACTTCTTTCCTCCTAAGCTTTGCGTTCGTATAGGACCGCACAAGTCTATATGCAACAACTCTAAAGGAGAGTTGGTACTCGGTTCAGGCTTTGGTTTGTGTGGGGCTCTCTTCATCTTGCCCTTTTCACATGCTGCACAAAGATATTCTCTTTCATACTTCAGTTCTGGAAGACCTTTTGTTGATCCAAACTCTCTCAGTGATTTGATAACGACCCTCTTTTATACTTAGTGAAAATTACGTTATTATATGTATTAGTGTTTCATCATCAGCGATCAGACTGAGTCTGTTCAGTTATCGCTGATGACCTTTCTGTAAACATTAATATGTATGTGTTTCACTTTCAGCGATCAAACTGAGTCTGTTCAGTCATCACTGATCGTTTCCTATGTAACACAGTTAACGTAATCCCTGAAGACAAGTCTCGCGTCAACATAGTTCATAGCTGAATCGAAGACGAAGCCACTGAACAATAGATAAGTCTACTAGTGACCTGATGCGGATATCAGCGAAGATCATACATCTACTTACGCGAAGAAGCCTGAGGAAAAGCTTCAGCGATAGCTGAACTTCTTTATCTCTGGAAGAAGAGATACTCAGCGATCAACGATCACAAAGCTTATGCCTCAAGTTTTCTTTTGTCTTACCTTGCACAACCAGTACGATGTGTCAGAACGGACACGTCTCTGCCACAAATCGTACACCAACTCTGTCAACTACACTGTTCATAAAGCGGCCAAAAGCATGTCTCCAAAAGTGAGACTACCAAAGCCAATCTATGAATGCCACGTGTAAAGTACCCTGCCATGCATTTAATGCATAGGGTATAAATAGGAAGCTCACCCCTTCATCTGAAAGTGTGCTCAATCCTTGAACTCCAAAATAGAAACCCTTGTTTTCTATCTCTCTAAAAATCCCCCATTCTCTGAATTTCTTGTGCAACCATCTTAGTGTTTCTTAAGTTTGTTTAGATTGAGTCTGTCTTAATCTT
Source organism: Arctium minus (assembly GCA_954870635.1). Taxonomy (NCBI): domain Eukaryota; kingdom Viridiplantae; phylum Streptophyta; class Magnoliopsida; order Asterales; family Asteraceae; genus Arctium; species Arctium minus. Next base: position 74,550,863 of record OX941080.1, on the reverse strand, counting down.
ATTCCGCAACAAACTTGTAAATTGTATTTTGATTTATCAATAAACAATTTATTAAACTTTAATTTCTGTGTTTGTATTCAACCCCCCCCCCCCTTCTACAAACTTGTTAAGCACCTTCGGGACCAACACCTTTCACTAGCTTGCCACTGACCAGCTTGTTGATGTACCGAAAGTTGAGGTGAGAAAGTCGTCGATGCCATAACCAGCTTTGTAGCATCGAGGCCCATGATAGTAGACAGACCTGATTGTCAACCTGGACTTTTGACAAGTTGATGGTGTAGAGGTTTGACTTGCGAGTGCCGACCAAGAGTTCTTTTCCTTCTTCAGTGCGTACTGAACATGTCTTGGCCTTGAAATTAACCTCTAAGTCTTTGTCGCAGAATTGGCCAATGCTGAATAGGTTATGCCCTAAGCCTTCAACGTAACTCACCTTCTTGATCGTAAGATTTTCATGTATAACATCACCATATCCCAAAATAGGTGAAAACTGATCATTCCCAAAACGAATTGTGCCGCAGTATTTGTCCGTAAAATTAGACAACATACTCTTATGCCCGGTCATATGCTTGGAACACCCGCTATCCAAGTACCACATATGACGGGTCTGCACAACACAAATCAAGAAAGAAGAGGTTTAGGAACCCATTTAAAAATGGGACCTCCACTGTTAGTACTTGATTTTGGCACCCATTTAAATTTGGGTCCGCTTTTTCTTTGAAAACCAGAAGTATGATAAGACGAATGATAATGAGAAGATGAAACATTATATGAACCATACCAAACATCAGAATATTTATGAGAAGCATAATCACATTCACCATAATTTAAAAACTTTTTATTTGATGGTGCTAACTGGAATAATTGCTTTATAGAGTACTTCTTGCGAGAATCAACAAGATTAGATTTAAAAGTAGCAACATTCACAATCACATCATCTTTACTAGAAGTCTTTTTATTCAAAATAAAACTAGAACTAGATTTAGCTATCTCGTCTATCTTCTGTTTCGGTATCCATGCAGTCTTAACTCCAACCCTTTGCTTTCTCAAATCTGAAACATTTGAAACTTTAGAGTTAGAATGATGAGAATTAAGAGAACGATTCTTCCTTGGCTTACCAGTGGGGATCGGTTTCTGTGAAAACTGAGATTTTTGTTTCTTACCTTTTGCTTTCTTTGATTTCACAGAAACTGATTTATCAATTTTCGTTGATGTTTCACCTTTGTCAAACACACTGGGTTGACCAAAAGAATTAACAACACAAGATGAATGATCAGGAAGTTTAGAAGTAAAATCAAATTGAGCAACACTATCATTCAAAACACCTTCAGAGTTTAAGAAATTAAGCTTAGTCTCAAGTGAACCAGATCTGTCATCAGAATTTAAAACCTTGAAGAAATTAGGAAAATTAGTAGTTTTGATCACTGTCGAAAATATAGTTTGTTCTAAATCCATCAAAATTCTTTCTTCTGTAAGAGTATTCTCGAGTTCAGAAATTTTACTTTCCAAAACTAGAGGAGGTACGTAAAGTTTACCTTCGATGGGTTTAGCCTCCAACTCTTGTAAAGAATAACTCTCAAAGTAATCATTTGAAAGAAATTTTGATTTATTCGAACTATAACTGTTATTCAACTTCTCATAGCGAAATGGAAGTTGAACTTTAGATGTGTTCTTTCTTTTATCGTATTCCATGGCTTTATCTTTTTCAGACAGACTAGTCCAAAAGGGTTTGAGTTCAGGATGTTGAGGAGCCAACAACATAAACCCAAAGTCATAAAGTGCGGGCACTTCAGATATAGCCTTTTTGAGATGATGTGGGTTCTTGTAACCAAGTCCCCAAGTATCAGGTTTCTCTTTAGGTTTGTTCAAATGAATAGTGTGTTCAGTTTGACCTAAAGAATGTAATTTCTCTTCCAAAGCATTTACCTTGTCTATTAAAGAATTCTTTTCTTTTGAAGTAGAAAAATACCTTTTAGAAATCTCTATAGACTTAAACTCACATTCTTTATATTTAGAAACAGTTTCAGATAACTCTTTATGAATTATAGTCTTTTCTTTAGCGCGGGTGTCTATATTTTTAAGCAAAGTTTCAATTAATACTTTTTTCTCAGCAATATCATTACTAAGTTTGTGTATAGATTGATTTTTCTCATTTATGACACCTTTCTCTCGCTTCAGTTTAGACTCTAATTCTTGGAGTTTAGACATCATGGCATGCATTTGGTTCAGAAAATCAGATTCAGTTAAGTTACATACCTCATCATTGTCTCCATCATCAGAATCAGCTTCAGCTTCTGACTGGTTCTTCCCCATCAAGCACAGATGTGTTGTCTCATCCTTCTCTTCTTCTTCAGACTCTTGATCCGAATGGTCGAGCCAGTATTTATCCTCCGCCATTAATGCTTTTCCAGCCTCTTGTTGCTTGGCTAGAAGCATCTTATTCTTGTAATATTCGGAGTTTCGGACTTTAGGTTTTCGGCAGTCCTTGGCAAAATGACCGAATCTGCCACAGTTGTATCACTTCATTGGTTCTTCCTTCTTGAACTCATCAGCTTCATCCTTCTTCTTGACTTCTGGTCTCTTTTCTTCAACTTTCTCCTTATGCTTGTAGTTATTCGGACCAGACGAGTACCCCTGACTGTTGGAGTTTGGCTTTTTATAGAACTTCTTTTGGAAAGCCTTGGTTAACCTTAGCATGGCTTCCTTCAGTTGTTCACAATCGTCAGAGTCAGACTTTCCCTCAGTATCCGCTTCTTCAGACTCAGATGCTATCACCTTCTTCTTCTTGGACTTTTTCTTGACAACAAGAGCAACTGGATCAGCAACTTCTTTGTCAGCCTTCTTCATCTCAACCTTGATTTCATCCACTTCTTCCTCATTCTATTTGAGGATTTCATAAACTTCATGAAGTGGAATGTCGTTCAGATCTTTCAACTGCCTCATCTGTCTTGTGAATCTTTTCCATTCTGGCTGAAGGTTGCTGAGAAATTTCACATTCAGCTCAACTTGAGATTTGTTGATCTTGTTCTTGCTGAGCTCATTCAGCAATGTGACAAATCTGTCATAAGTGGCTTCAAGTGATTCTCCAGCTTTGGCTTTGAATTCTTCATAGTTATTCAAGAAGTTGGAAACTTTAAGCTGATTGCCGACTTTTGATCCAATCATCATCTTCTCCAATGGATCCCACATTTGCTTGCCGGTAGCATTGTAGCTATCAATTTTGACATATATTTCGTTCGGTATGCCTTGGAGAATAAATGATCTTGCCAGCTTGTCACCCTTGTGTTTCTTCAGCTGATCTTCCGTATATTCACCAATCGATAACTTATAATCAGTCTCTTCTTCTTCACCATTTTCTCCGGCTACAGTGAGAACCTTGGTTGGAGGTGTCATGATTCCTTCTTTCAGAGATTTTCTGATATAATCTCCCAAATCATGTCGATCGATGAAGTCCAAGAATCTGTCCTTCCACTGCTCGTACTCCCCCTTGAAGAGTACTGGAGGCTTCACATCTGTTCCAATAGCAAGAGCTTCCCGAGACATCTTTACTTAGATGATTAGAAATCAAACTTATCTGATATGATTAAATCAACTGGATGAGATCGTTAGAAGTCAAGATAAAAATCTCACAATACTGAAAATATTAGAATGAAATTTAGAAAAATCTGATCACGAACAGAACTTTGTCCCCCTTCGCAGACTTAGCACGGGGGTCCCGCTAACAGTGATTGGCGCAAACAGTGGAGTGCTCGACCGGTATACTTGTTCGACCGGGGAATTGCAATGACCGGTAAGATGATACGACCGGTACTTTACTTGACCGGTAAAAAGAATTCGACCGGTAAAGAGAAAACCAAAGATTGACCGGTATTGGAGAAGGCCGATAAAGAGAGTTTGAAGCTTCGACCGGTATTGGCTTGTACCGGTATAAGGCTTCGACCGATAGGGTCCCTTAGACTGGTATTCACTTAGACCGGGGTGGATTGTGAGTGTACGGGTCGAATGCTATGGACCGATAAAAGGTATTCGACCGAAAGAAAGCTTTGACCGATATAAGAAAGATATTCGACCGATAAAGGTCTTCAACCGGTATTGGTCTTCGACCGATAGACTCTTAGACCGGTACTAACAAAGACCGATATGTTCTTGAAATTGTATCGATCCAGAAACCAAAATCAACCCAGAAATCACTCGAAATCACGAATTAAACAACTAAACTTTGCCAAAACGATTGATTAACCAACTAGAACTTATTGCTTTCGAATAATTTCAGTAATTAGCACTTTTATGATAAATCATTTAATGGACCAGTGCTGTGCTCGAACGACCGAACATATCCAAAATCATCAAATAAGCAAACACGATCGAAGCAATACTCAAATAAAACAATACCCAATCACTATAATAGATAAAACAAACACAATCTAACCAATAATAACTTGAAAGAACAATCACACAATAAAAATTATGAATCTTTGACAGAAAACAGAACCGAACAAAAACTTATTCAATTCAATCTGTAACCTGCTCTGATACCAATTGTGTGTCCCAATAAGCAATCATTCAATCAATTAAACAAATAATCAATAACGATAATGCAAATCTGATATGATTATTCAATCGATTCAAAGAATTACAAGGTTTTTTAATTAAACTCTTTCTCTCTTCCTCTTGATGTTTACGGCGCACCACCACCACCACCACCACACTAACCTCTCAATAATTAATTTTGCAATTAAGATCCTTAGACTAATTAACTCTAACCTAAACTATTTTATAATTAGGCTTAGCTAAATGGGCTTGGCATGGCTTGGGCCCAAAAGCTAAAACTATTAACTAAAATATATAACATCAAAAGGACTAATAAGAAAAAACATAAAACAAACTTTGACTATTATTACAAAGTGACCCTAGACTATTTGTTGAGAGGACTTTATCAGCTTTGACTTTAGATTTCCATCTTCAGATAATTATGATCTTGAATCCAATAAATATGTGCTTTAACATACTTCAAATGACATGCTTTTGCATGTTCCCATACTTTTGGATGAGAACCAGGAAGATGTTGGTGAATCAAACTTGCTGGTCAAGTTTACACTTCAAATTTTAGCTTTCAGCTTGCCAGTACCAGTGAATGTATCTGGTAGTGATCTTCTGTTGGCTAGATGACAAACCAATCCACTTTGGTGACAATCTGACCACTATTCAACTAATCTTCGACTTTATTGAAGCATTTTTTTAGTCTTGGAACAATACATATAATAATAAGACTTTTACAAGTAAACATACTATTTGTTTATTCTGAAGTATAAGCTATACAATAGATACCAGTTATAGACATTTATGAAGGATATCTTTGTTGGATATTAAATGCATAGAATAATTCAAAGGAGTATATAAAATTTCGATAAAGGTAACTGTGTGTTCCAGATTCTAGTTTCTAATCAATTAATCAAAACAAAACATAAACAAGAATCAATTACCTGTTTTGATTTCACTTTCAATTCACAATTTACAACTTTCTCTCTCTAGAACTCTCTCTCTCTCTCTCTACGAATCTCTCTCTCTCTGATATTACAATCTGACTTCTTAACTCTGTTAACTAACTAAACAAAACTGAAAAATAAAATCTATTTATACCAATTCCTAATACAAGGAAACTAAAATACAAAATACAAATACATTTGACTTTTATTACAAAAGACTTTGACTTTCACTTAAGAGTTGACTTTCTTAGTTTTGACTTTCTTGAATTTTGACCTTCAGTCTTCTTGATCTTGTATCCAACAGATTTATGCTCTAACAATCTCCCCCTTTGGATTCAAGATCACTGTTTAATGATTTAGCAATTCAGTCTTCACTTTAAGCTCTGTCAGTACAATCTCCCCTTTTTCTTTGACGGTATTCTTTCCAAAACTGTCTTCAAACGATTAACAATCTCCCCAAAACTTTCACAAAAAAACTTTCAGACTTTGGAAAGAAATTATCTTCAGAATCAGCTCGAATTGCTTTAGCAAATAATCTTTAAAGAAAATTTCCTCAAATCTTCAGAAATTCTTTGATCTTCTTCAAATCTTCAAATCTTTACTTTGAACTTTTCTGACTTGGACAATTTTGAAAATCATCTCTCAAAACTTTATCATTTCTTGATACCATCTCCCCCTTTTTGATGATTTGAGCATCTATATCATCAAAACTTTCAGCAAGAAATGTCATTGACCATTCTGATCTGTCCAAGAGCCTCTGATTCTGTGATCCATAACCAAGTATTCATCTAAATCTTTGCAAATCCAGACAAAATAAGAACATGTAACTCCTGAATCAACAGATGAATCAGTTAAAATTCCTGTCAGTAACACAAAGTCAATGTGTGTAACGAATACACAATATAAAGGAGCTTTTGTGATGTTCACTCCTCAAGGGCTTCCATCCAATCATCGAAACACCACAAAGGCAATTTCTATGAATGTTATGACAAAGAAACAAATTCTTTGTGTGTTCGTGCAAGTGTAGAAAAAATTAAGCACGAAAGATTGCTTTTTAAGGCTCAACATAGTGTAAACCACTGAGACAACAGTAGATAAACACAGACTCAATGTGCATGATTGAAGTGCGAAGGTAGGGCAGACTTCCTTCTTTTTCAATATCCAGATTTTCCAAATGAAAACCAAATAGATGATGTGCTGCGTCCCCTTGAAAATGTGAAACATTTTCTTTTTGAGAAGAAAATGAGTAGATGGTGGGGTTTTATCAAGAGTTGGCATGGGCTAATTGCATGTTTCAATAACGTTCACCAAAGAATTGTGAAACGCTAGTGATGTGGCTGCCCGACTCAGAAAGTAGTTGGTGCAGAGTTTAATATTCTTTTAATCTGTTCTCACACCCTCTTTCTTTTGATCATTAAACTCACTACTAACCAAACTCTCTTTTCCATTTTACCTCATCATACCCACACTCATTTCTTTTAGACTCCTCACACTCAATCACCATTGGATTAACTTCTTGGGTAGGAAACACTGGTTAACGTGAATCCATAGAAGTTCATTTAAGTCCTAGCACAAAGAACCCATAATATCCTAATAAGCATGTGTTGCTCAAGATGGTTTAACTTTAACAGTTAAAGCTCATATACAAATGTCAGACGAATGTATGCTCATAAAATATAATCATGAAGATTTGAGCATTTTTAGACATTGAAGTATTTTCAAATAAGTATATGAAATGAATGAATATGAATGCAAAAGGCTTGTTTGAAAATCTAACATTGTATGAAAATGATCAGAAATGAATTATATATCAATTAAGGCTTATGGTCAAGAATAATGGATATTGTCTATACGAAACAAAAATATAGACATTCTTGAAATGACGTTTCGAAATGAAATATCGCTCAAAATTCTTTAAAGTACAAGCGGGGTGTCTTACCATCGAAAATATGTTTCAATATGAGACATGGTAAGAACAATTTGATCAAAAATTAAACCAATGTGTGTGAATACTTGAAAATATGTAAAAAAGACAATACACAAGTATTTATCTTTGGAAACACACGGTTTATTAATCTTTGAAGCTCAAAATGAAAAATGAAAACATTTAAAATCACACTTCCAATTCATGAAATCTGTTTAAGAATCGGGAAGTGGTTTGAACATTTAAGAACATGTTTTCTTATGATTGAAAGTCGTCCTTCTTTCAACCATATATGAGATTAAGATAAGAAATTTAACCTTTCTATGCAGTCTTAAATCTCATGAAGTCACGCTGAAGTCATAAATCTATGATCTTGATAACTTCCTCTCATTCTACACAAGTCTCAAAGTCTATTCAAAGAAACTTTATTCACAAAAAAAAAATTATTCAAATGTAAAAGACATAAAGCAATAAAACGATTAAAGTACGAGTTCTGATTTTAAGTAATCAGAAATCATAGTCTTACTCCTTTTGATATTATATGCTCCCCTTAAAATCATGCATCACAAAAATTTGTCAGTTAAACAAAATGCAGAAATTGGTTATGCTCCCCCTCAAAATAATGTAGATCATCTAAAATCTTCTCTTACTCCCCCTGAGATCATGATCAAACAATTAAAGTGCAGATATCCTTCAGACATAAAGATAAAGAAAATGATGAAAAATAACAATACCTAACTTTATTAGGTAATAACCGATTATGTCTTAAGATTTAACATACCAAGCTTAGAGACAAGAAAATTAAATCTCTTTTCATCTAATGGTTTGGTAAATAAATCTGCAAGTTGATAATCTGTTTTTACAAAATAAAGTTCAATTGTTCCTTTTTCTACATTATCTTTAATAAAATGATACCTGACGTCAATGTGTTTGGTTTTCGTATGCTGGACAGGATTAGCAGATATCGCGATTGCACTCTTCGAGTCACAATATATTGGAATTTTATCAAACTTGAATCCATAGTCTCGCAGCTGTGTTCGCATCCACAGGACTTGAGAGCAGCAACTAGCAGTAGCTACATACTCTGCTTCAACAGTCGATGTGGAAATGCATAATTGTTTCTTTGATGCCCAGCTAACGAGCTTGTCTCCAAGGAATTGAATGTGACTTGAAGTGCTCTTTCTATCCAACATGCAACCTGCATGATCTGCATCTAAATAGGCAGTCAGTTGAAACCCAGTATCCTTAGGATACCACAGACCAAGGTCTGCAGTCCCCTTCAGATATCTAAAAATCCGTTTGACAACAACCAAATGATATTCTTTAGGATCAGTCTGATATCTAGAACATAAACATGTTGAAAACATAATATCTGGTCTACTAGATGTAAGATACATTAACGATCCTATCATACCTCTATAAGTTCTAACATCAACACTTTTACCCGAAGGATCAGTGCTAATTTTAGTACCTGGTGCCATCGGGGTTCCAATTGGTATACAATTTTCCATATTGAACTTCCGAAGAATATCCAAAGTGCACTTAGATTGGTTAATGAAAATCCCCGTTGAAAACTGTTTTACTTGTAATCCGAGAAAGAAATTCATCTCTCCCATCATACTCATTTGAAAACGTGACACCATGAGGTTAGAAACGTTTTTGCAGTATTTTGGATTTGTAGAACCAAATATTATATCATCAACATATATCTGTATAAGAATAATATCAGCTTTTTCCTTTTTGATGAATAAAGTGGTATCAATCTTACCTTTAGAAAAACCAGACTTGACCAAGAATTTGGATAGAACGTCATACCATGCTCGAGGGGCTTGTTTTAAACCATACAGGGCTTTGTCCAAGATGTAGACATGATCTGGCTTATCTGGATTGATGAACCCTTCTGGTTGAGACACGTATACTTCCTCCTTAAGAATGCCATTCAGAAAGCCTGTTTTCACATCCATCTGATAGACTGTGAAATTCTTATGAGCTGCGTAGGCTAGAAACATGCGGATTTCCTCTATACGCGCTACTGGAGCATACGTCTCATCGTAGTCTATGCCTTCCTCTTGCCGGTAACCTTTGGCAACAAGTCTAGCTTTGTTCCTTATGACGATACCATCTTCATCCTTCTTGTTTTTGAATACCCATTTAGTACCAATCACGGATTTACCTTCCGGTTTTGGAACTAATCTCCAAACTTTCAGGGCTTCAAACTGATTTAATTCTTCTTGCATAGCAGATACCCAATCCGAATCAACAAGAGCCTCTGATACTCGTGTTGGCTCAATCTTACTGAGGAATGAGTCATGCATACATTGGTTAAGAGTCGCTGACCTCGTTTGTACAGGCTTGTTAAGATCTCCAATTACTTGATGTAAAGGATGCTCTTTGGTCCAGCGATGCTCATGAGGTAGTGGAGTAGATACTGATTGAACATAATCATCATCTAGAAATCCACTGTTAGACTCTTCAGTTTGAATAATATGAGGGGGTTTTGCAGTTGAAGTTTCAGGTGCAGAAGCATCAGTTGGAACAGCAGAATCTGGTTGTTGAGTAGACATTGTATCACATCCAACTGAAATAGTTACTTCTGGATCAGCAGTTACTAGTATATCATCAACAGTAGGAGTAGATGTTGGAATGTGAGTTTCTGACTGAACAGGGGATGCTTGTTCAGTTATGACATCTGAAGTGACTGGATGATTGCAACTTGTATCTTCAGACCTGTCAGTCACAACAGATTTAGGTATATTAGAACCTAGAAACTCATCATAAAAGAATTCAAATAACAAATCTAAATCAGTTAAATGTGAAATAGAAGTAGAAGCGTTATTCGAATTATTCGCTACAGAAGCAGGTTCTGGACTGATCTGCCCAGAAGCTAATACTCCAGTTATCACGGGTTCTGAACTGAGTTGTTCAGAAGCCATGTCTTCATCAAATGTTACATTGACGCTCTCGACAACTGTCTTTGACTTCTTTAGATAAACACGGTATGCTGCCGATGTTGATGAATAACCAATGAAGATACCCTCGTTCGCCTTAGCACTGAATTTATTCAGACTCTCTCTGTCGTTAAGCACGAAACATTTACACCCAAATATGTGAAAATACTTGATTGTTGGTGTTCTGTTGTTGATCAACTCATATGGAGTCTTTTGAAAACGGCGGTGTATTATGGACCGATTTTGAGTATGACATGCAGTTGACACAGCTTCTGCCCACAAAAATAGAGGTAGATCGGATTGTCTGAGCATAGTACGAGCGGCCTCGACTAGCGTTCGATTTCGCCTTTCGACTACTCCATTTTGTTCAGGCGTACGAGCAGCAGAGTATTGATGTGATATCCCAACCGATTCAAGATATTCGTCAACAATCTTGTTCTTGAACTCCGTGTCATTGTCCGTTCGAAGAAACTTGACATGTCTTTGCATATTCACTTGGGTTGTCTTTAAGAAAGTAATGAGAACTTCGGGTGTCTCATCTTTAGACCGAAGAAATTTGACCCATGTGTATCTTGAGTAATCGTCCACAATGACCAACACGTATTTCTTTCCACCCAAACTCTGAGTTCTCATTGGACCACACAAATCCATATGTAACAATTCTAACAGAGAACTAGTGCATGGTTCAGGCTTCGGTTTATGCGGAGCTCTCTTCATCTTACCCTTCTCACATGCAGCACACAAGTGTTCTTTCTCGTATTTCAGCTCAGGAAGTCCTTTTACCAATTTCCCACTAACCAGCTTGTTGATATAACAAATTTCAGGTGTGATAAACGTCTGTGCCAGAGCCAACTTTGTTGCATTGAAGCTTTTGTCATTAAGCAAACTTGATTGTCAATTTGAACTTTGGACAGGTTGATGGTATAGAGGTTTGTCTTGCGATTTCCAGCTAAGAGTTCTGTGCCGTCTTCAGTACGAACCGAGAAACTCTTAGATTTGAAGTTGACCTCTAACCCTTTATCGCAGAATTGACCAATGCTAAACAGGTTGTGCCCTAAGCCTTCGACATAACTCACCTTACTGATCGTTATGTTGTATTCAATGATGTCACCATATCCTAAGATTGGTGAAAGCTGAACGTTTCCAAATCTGACATTTCTACTGAATTTCTCTGTATAATTAGACAATAAAGCTTTTTGCCCAGTCATATGCTTGGAACATCCACTGTCCAAGTACCACATATGCCGGGTCTGCAAGAGAAATAAGGAAACAATAGATTTAGGTACCCATTTAAAAACGGGTCCTAGCAGATTAGCACAAGATTTTGGTATCCACTTGAAAATGGATCCTCTGTTCTTTTGAAAACCTTTAAAAATATTTGATCTCGAAGAATAAACATGATAAGATCCATACCAATCAGAAGAATTATGAGAATAAGCAAAATCAGTTTTCCGATAATTATAATGAGATGTAGTAGTAATAGGAGATAATTGAATCAACTGCTTTATTGAATAACACTTGTAAGAAGTTACAAGGTTTTGTTTATGAGAAGCATATTGACCAACTACATCAGAATCACTACTATCAGATCTAGTACAAGAATTATCAGAAACTGATCCAGCTATCTCATCATCCTTTCGTTTTGGTCGCAATTCTGTTTGAGCTTTCAACCTTTTCTTGCTTATATCTGAAACAAAAGATTTAGATTTATTAGGAAAAGCAGATTTCTTAGATTGAGTTTTCTTTTGTGTACCAGTGTTTTTCTGTTTCTGTAATCGTTGTTTCTTATGTTTCTTACCTTGAGAATAATAATCAGCAGTTACAGAAACTGATTCACCAACCTTAGTTGATGATTTAGCATTTTTAAGAACACTTGGTAACACCTTTTCATTTGTAAGACAAGTAGAATGATCAGGAAGAGAAGCATTGAAGTCAAACATATCAATTTCTTCTATGCACCCATCATCAGAATTAAGAAAATCATTTGCAAACTCAAATAAGTCATCAAAATTATCAGACGAAGTTTGAGATGCCTCAGTAACTTTGGTAACAAATTTGGGTTTTAAATGAGTATGTTTACCTGCACAAGCAAGAAAATCAAAATTATAAAGTGCCGGTTGTTTTCTGATGGCTTTCTTTAAGTAATGAGGGTTTTGAAAACCAAGACCCCATTTTTCCTTAACATCAGCCTCTTCGTTAGGTGCTTTAAGAAAAATGGCTTGATCTGTTTGTCCTCTTGCATAAAGTTTGGCTTCCAGACCATTTACCTTCTTATTCAAAAGCTTGTTCTCAACCTGCAATTTATGAACAGTTAGTGCAGATTCTCTTTTCTCAAACTCATACATAGAAATTTTAATTTCAAACTCAGAAATATTCTTTTCAAAACAATCTACTTGAGATTTAGAATCAAAAGCAGATTTGCGTAAAGAATCAATCAGATATTTGTTCCCAATAACAGACGTATTAAGCTCAAAGATCTTATTGTTCCTTTTAGCAACTCTTTCTTTTTCCTTTTTCAATTTATTTTGTAAATCTTGAAGCTCAACCACCATGGCTTCCATTTTCGTAATGAAATCTTTTTGAGTTAAATTTAATACCTCATCAGCTGTCTCGTCATCTGATTCATCATACTTGACTTCTTTTCCCATGAGACAGAGATGAGTAGTTTCTTCCTTTTCTTCCTCTTCACCATCTGAATGATCCAGCCAAAATTCGTCCTCAGCCATTAAAGCTATGCCTGCTTCTTGCTGTTTGGCCAATAGCAACTTGTTCTGATAGTACTGAGAATTCCGAACTTTTGGCTTTCTACAATCTTTTGCAAAATGACCAATCTTGCCACAGTTGTAGCATTTGACTGGATCACGTGCTGGCTTTTTGGCAACAGTGTAGTTGTTAGCTCCAAATCATCTGTTAAAGTGTTGAAAATAACCGTCCTATTTCAGAGGACTTCAGAGGATGAAGACCAGAGGACAAACCTGCCTCTGAAGTACTTATCAGATTGCAACTGAGGACTTCAGAGGATGAAGACCAGAGGACAAACCTGCCTCTGAAGTACTTATCAGAGATTGCAACTTACATCAGAGATAGCTTCATCAGAGGCTCTGAAGACAACGTCAGAGCTCTGAAGACATTCTCTCTGAATGAACAAGTTTTCTAATGAACAGAAGAACAGATGACACGTCACTTAGTGATAAGATTTACTTTCTAGAGTAGGTCACTGTTCAGCATGCTCTTTCTGTCATGCAAGTACACTGCTTACTTTATGGTCCTATAAATAGGACCATCACCTTATTGTTCAAGTGTGCTTAAGAAGATATATATCTGAGAATATAAGTTGAATATTTTATTCTAAGAATATCTTGTTTATCTTTATCTGCTTTATGAACTGTGATATTTGAATCTCCTTTGATATTAAACTGTATTGCTTCCGCTGTCATTACTCTTATTGTTTATATCATTGTTACGAGATTAGATCTGGGATCCAACAATTGGTATCAGAGCCTCCTTTGTTTCTAAACAAAGAAAGATCATATCTGCATACTCGGATAGATTTAAATCTCATTGATTCTAAACTTTCATTATCTGTGCATGTTCATATAAACCCAGTTTATTAAAGAATATCATATGCTCTAGATTTGATAGTAAATCTCAGTTCATTACAAAAAGTATCAGTTCTTCAAATCTTCATTTTTACAAATGGCAAACTCAAGCATAAGTGCCATTTATACAGCTGGGTCATTAACAAAACCTCCTACACTTTTAAGAGATGAATATCCCCAATGGAAAATAAGGATGGTAAATTTCCTAGAAGGTATGGACAGGGATCTTTTTAGATCTGTGAACATTGGACCTCACATTCCAATGGTGTTGGTGCCAAGAGTTCCTGCAACAGCAGATACTGCCGAAATACCTGCATATTATGAAAAGAAAACCACAAACTTCACTGATGAAGAAAATAATATGATGGATAATGACTCAAAAGCTGTTAGATTACTCATAATGGCCATTCCCAATGATATCTTTCAAGAACTTGATTCTTGTAAAACTGCAAAAGAGATATGGGATCAGTTGTTAAATCAACTTGAAGGTGGCCTACAAACCCAGAAAAATAGAAGAAATCTATGCATCAATGAATATCATGATTTTCATGCTCTACCAGAAGAAACATTACACCAAACTTACTCAAGATTCAACATTCTAATAAACAAATGCAGAAAGTTTGGAGTAATGAGAACAAAAGAGGAAAACAATGTTCTTTTTTTGAAAAGCTTGAATGAAGAATGGTCACAACTGTCCATGTCTATACAGGCTAATCAAGATCTTGAGTCATGGTCATTAACTGACATTTATGGTACTCTTGTTGCACATGAAAAAGAAGTTATGAAGCAAAAATCAAAAACCTCTTTGGGTGGACCCCTTGCGCTTGTTTCAAAACAAATATCAAAAGAAAGCAACTGTGAAGAGTCACAAAAATGTTTGGAAACAAAAAGAAGATCCAAAAAGGTCTTGATGGCAGAAGAAACTCATTCAGATTCAGACTCAGATGAAGATATCAATGCCTTTGCCAAATCTCTTGCATTAATCACTCATCAATTTAACAAGAAATTTGGTAAGAAGGTATTTGAAGGAAAGAGAGAGAATGAAGAAAGAAGAAATCCGGAAAGAAGATTTCAACAAGAACCCAGATTCACTCCATATAGTGATCAAAAGGGTGCAAACTTCAATCATGATGATGCAACACAACAAACAAGACCACAACAACCATTCCAACCAAGGTATCCACAACCACAGAGATACTTCAAACCTCAAGAACAGAAGCCAGGGACAAGTACTGCCACTCTTCCAACAAATCAAAATGATGGAAGATGCTTCAGATGTGGAAAACCAGGCCACTTCTCTGCAAACTGCAGAGGAAAACTTGTCAAAGATCAAGATTACTACAAGAACAAATACAAATACAATGTAAAAGAAAGAGTTCTTGTAGCAGAAATGGAAGACTGGCTATCTGACTCGACAAGTGATGGTGAGGAAGAGCCTACCAATCTCTGTGGTATGGCTTTTTCAGATGGAAATCAAACTGATGAAGCATCCGAAGACAACTCTGAAAAGGTAAACTCTCTTTACACCTCTGACAGTGATCCTGAAATAGATGCTTTTAAACTAATTAATAAACTTCAGGATTTAGAGCAAAAATTTGTTGAAGAAAAACAGAAAAGAGAGCAAGCAACAAAAGAGCTCATCTTTTACAAAAGAGAAAAGAATCTTCTGGAATCAGAAAAGAAAGATATTTTTCTTGAAAAAACTAAACTTGAAGAAACCTTCAAGCAAAAAGAAAAATCATTTTCAGAAGAAATAAGAGAAATAGAGAAAGTTTTAAAAGGAAAAGAAGAAGAAGTAAAGAAATATGAGTATGAAAGGCTCAATTCTATTGCCTTAACCAAATTTTTTCAAAAGGAAAGAGAAATCTTACATCAATCTCTAGATAGAAAAAATCTTCAAATCAAAAGCTATGTTAATGCACAAAGTGTCTTTGACAAAATAAAATCACAAATGGACTCTCAAGGACTAGGATTCAATGAGTTGAATTCATTCAATGGATTGGAGAAAACTTCACTTTCTTCCACTTTCTGTATGGGAAAGGTCCAAAGATTTGAAAGTCCATCTCTGAATAATTTCAAAAGAATGAAAACATCAGAGGGATCAAAAGCAAGAGCTTTGAATTTCAAAAATACTACGTACTCTGAAGTAAAAGACATTCAAAAGTCTGTGTTACAGGTAAAAGAAGAAACTTCAGAAGTACTCTTTACAAAACCTCAAAGCTATGATCCCAAAGAAATTTTCAGATTTGATGCCTTCATCTCAAGTGAATCAGAGACATTTGAACCAAGTACCTCTGATACAAGTACTTCTGAAAATGAATCTCAGAGTTCACTTAATCCAAATGCTCCTCTGTATTCACCAAAGTCAGATGAAAACATCAGAACCACGTTTGAAGATGATGTTCAAAGGATATGGAAAGAAAATGTCATGGAGGACTTAAAAAGAAAAGAAAGCATGAAACGGATCATCAAAGTCTCTAGATCAAAAGAAATTAAAAAACCAGTAGAGGTAGATATCTCTATCAAATCTAAGAGAGACTTTCTTGACTCTGATTCAGAATCTGATTTAGAGATTGATGAACAGATTTTTTGTAAACCAGGGAATGTAATTCACAAAAAGATAGAAACTGTTGGCTCTGGTATTTTGAATGTTCCAATTTCAGTATTGAAAACCAAAACCAGAATACCAATAAGTCCTGATTTTGCAAATATGTGTTTACAAGCAAAAACATCTCTGGAACTTGAAAAAGAGTTGCAAGAAAAGGCAAAGAATAAAACAAACACTTCTGGCTCTTACACCTATAAAACAATAAAATTCTTTCCTGAACAAAAGGGCAAATGGACAAAAACTAATCATATTGATCCTGTCTGTGCAGTAAGCAGCAAAGAAAAGAAGATGTTTTTGAACAAGAAAAAGCAACTTGAAAAGAAGACTGTCTTTCAAGCAAAAAGAAAAGAAGTAGTTAGGGATAAATGTAATATTCCTAGTGCTAGTTTCAAAAGAAGTCAAAATGTAACAAATGCTTTTAATAAAGAAAAAAACTTTGCTCCTACTTCTTCTTGTTCTATTAATTGTAACTGCATTTATCTCCTGATGAAACTGAAGAATCATTTTAAAGGATCACACTGCCTTTTGAATCAATCTCTGAAAAATATCTCAGAGACAAAATCTCAAAAGAAGACACGTAAAGGCAAGACATCAAAAGATGAGATGCCAAAAAGTCATTCAAATCCACCAAAGTCTAACACAAAAGGACCCATAATGAGGTGGGTACCTAAGAAACTATAATCTGTCTTGCAGAAACAGTCAATGCCGATATGGTACCTAGATTCTGGATGTTCAAGGCATATGACTGGAGATAAAGAACTGCTATCCTCATTTAAAGCAAAATCTGGAGGAGCAGTTACTTTTGGAGACAACAAGCAAGGACAGATTAAAGGATATGGTGAGTTATCAAGAGGAAATGTTTCAGTATCAAAGGTTGCTTATGTGGATGGATTAAAACACAATCTGATAAGCATAAGTCAACTTTGTGATCATGGTTTTGATGTGAAATTTCAAAGAAAATATTGTTCACTTCTTCACTCAAAATCAGGTCAAGAAATGCTAAGAGCAGACAGAAAAGGTAACCTCTATAGAGTGAACTTTACCAAAATCACAAACACTGATTCAGAGAAACTTTGTCTTGTATCTCTGAACAGTGAGGAAATCTGGCTCTGGCATAAAAAGTTTTCACATCTAAACTTTTCCTCACTTGATAAGTTAGTTAAACTTAATTTGGTTAAGGGATTACCATCTCTAAAGTTTAACAAAGATCATCTTTGTTCTGCTTGTGAGATGGGAAAAATGAAAAGATCTTCCCATAAAACCAAAAGTGAAAACAACTGTCCAAGACCTCTGCACATGCTACATGTGGACCTCTGTGGTCCTATCTCTGTACAGAGTCTAGCAGGTAAGAAATACATTCTGGTTCTGATTGATGAATTTTCCAGATACACATGGATAGAATTCATTAGAGCTAAATCTGATGTCCCTGACACATTAATAAGGTTGTTAAAAAGATTACAGGTTCTATTCAGCAGCAAAGTTCAGAAACTAAGAAGTGATAATGGAACAGAGTTCAAAAATGCCAAAATCAATTCTTATCTATCAGAAGAAGGCATTACCCCTAACTTCTCTGCAGCAAGAACTCCTCAACAAAATGGAGTAGTTGAAAGGAAAAACAGAACACTTGTTGAAGCTGCCAGAACAATGCTTGCTGAATCTGATCTTTCAACAAATTTTTGGGCAGAAGCAGTAGCAACAGCCTGCTTCACTCAGAATAGAGCTACAATTGTCAAGAGATTTCAGAAAACATCCTATGAACTCATTAACAATAGGAAACCTAATATTAAATATTTTCATGTTTTTGGATGCAGGTGTTATATTCTGAAAGATAGAGAATATCTTGGAAAGTTTGACAAGAAAGCTGATGAGGGCAAATTCATTGGATATTCATTAGCCTCAAAAGCTTTTAGAGTATTCAATCTTAGAACAAGAACTATCCAAGAGAGCATCAATATCACTTTTGACGACAATAAAAGCTCTGAACAACAAGAAAGTTCATCACCAATCTTTGAATCATCAAGGGAATCTGAATTAAACAAAATATTTGAAGATTTCTTTGATGATGAAGATATCTCTGAAGTTATCTTCAGAGATAGACAGAGAGAGAATTCAGAAGAACCTCAAGAAACAGGTACAACCCTTTCAGGGCCATCTGAACCAACACCTTCTGTTTCACCAAATGCAGATCAACAAAGTGAATCAGAAGATGATCAAGAAGTATCTGAAGCAACTCCAGAACCAAATGATGAACAAAAATCTGCATCTCCGGAACAAAACTCAGAGCCTCTGAACAGTACAACAGAGGCATCACCAACAGAGCCTCTGAACAATACAACAGAGGTGTCACCAACTGTCAGAGACTCTGAAGCTCAAACTCCACCCCAAATTTATGCTCCAATTACAAGATGGACAAAAGATCATCCAATTGATCAAATAATTGGATCCTCATCCGAAGGAGTTAAAACAAGATCTGCCACCATCAATGAATGCTTCTATGTAAACTTTTTGAGCATTATTGAACCAAAGAAGGTAAAAGAAGCTCTTGAAGATCCTCATTGGATTTTTGCAATGCAGGATGAACTTCAAGAGTTTGAAAAAAACAAAGTCTGGACCCTAGTTCCCCTTCCCAAAGGAAAATTTGCAATTGGAACGAAATGGGTTTTCAGAAACAAAAAGGATGAGGATGGAATAATAATCAGAAACAAAGCCAGGTTGGTTGCAAAAGGATATTGCCAGGAAGAAGGCATTGATTATGATGAAACCTTTGCACCTGTAGCTAGGCTAGAAGCAATCAGAATCTTCTTGGCCTATGCTGCACACAAAGGATTCAAAGTTTATCAAATGGATGTTAAATCTGCCTTTCTTCATGGTAAATTAAATGAAGAAGTTTATGTCCAGCAACCACCTGGATTTGAAAGTACAGAGTATCCTAATCATGTTTATTATTTGGATAAAGCTCTGTATGGACTTAAACAAGCTCCAAGAGCCTGGTATGAAACTCTGTCCACCTTTCTAACTCAAAATGGATTTGAAAAAGGCACAATTGATACTACCTTATTCATCAAAAGGTACAAGAATGAGATGCTTTTAGTACAAATTTATGTTGATGACATTATATTTGGCTCTACAAATCAAAAGTATTGTGACAAGTTCTCAGAGTTGATGAAGAGTGAATTTGAGATGAGCCTCATGGGAGAATTAACTTTCTTTCTGGGCTTACAAGTAAAACAAACTTCAGAAGGTACATTCATAAGTCAATCTAAGTATGTCTCTGAAATTTTGCAAAAATACAAACTCAATGATTCAACTTCGATGAGAACTCCTCTATCCACCGGAGTCAAACTTGACTCTGATCCTTCAGGAGAATCTGTGGATATAAAAACATACAGAGGTATGATAGGTTCACTATTATACTTAACTGCAAGTAGGCCTGACATAATGTTTGCAACATGTCTTTGTGCTAGATATCAAGCAAATCCAAAAGAATCTCATTTATCTGCTGTCAAAAGAATTTTCAGATACCTCAGAGGGTCACACTCATTAGGCCTCTGGTATCCAAAACTTTCTAGTTTTGATCTAACAGCTTACACTGATGCAGATCATGCCGGATGTAAGCTTGATAGAAAAAGTACCTCAGGATGCTGTCAGTTATTGGGCAATAAGCTGGTAAGTTGGTCATCCAAGAAGCAAAACTGTGTTTCAACTTCAACAGCAGAGGCAGAATATGTTGCTGCTGCTAGTTGCTGCTCACAAGTAATATGGATGAAAACTCAGCTCAGTGATTATGGCCAACAAATTGAAAGAATTCCAATTCTCTGTGATTCAAAAAGTGCCATAGCCATCTCTGCCAATCCAGTACAACACTCCAAAACCAAGCACATCGATGTAAGGTACCACTTTCTAAAAGATCATGTTGAAAAGGGAACAATAGAGATGTATTTTGTACCAACTGAACTACAACTTGCTGATATTTTCACAAAAGCTTTAGATGAACGAAGGTTCAATTTTTTAGTTAGCAAGTTGGGAATGTTGAATATGTCTACCTAACAAAAAATTGGTAAACTCAGTCTCTGATCAATAATCAGAAACTCTGAACCAAGTAGCATGTCCACAAGAAAACTTCAGAGTCTCTGATCCTTTCAATCAGAACCTCTGGACTTTTTCACCAATGGTAAAAATCACTTGTTTTCTCCAAGCATGTGTCAAGGGGGAGAACATCAAAGACTTCTTTCTTTGGTCAAGGGGGAGACAAAGACCCTTTCAGCTTTTCAAGAGGAAGAAAAGTCTCTGATATTTATATCAGAGCCTCTGATCTTGTCTCTGATACTTATATCAGAGCCTCTGATCTTGTCTCTGATACTTATATCAGAGCCTCTGATCTTGTCTCTGATATTTATATCAGAGCTTCTGATCTGATATTTATATCAGAGCTTCTGATCTTCTCTTATATTTATATCAGAGCCTCTGATCTTGTCTCTGATATTTATATCAGAGCCTCTGATCTTGTCTCTGATACTTATATCAGAGCCTCTGATCTTGTCTCTGATAAATATATCAGAGCTTCTGATCTTCTGATATTTATATCAGAGCTTCTGATCTTGTCTCTGATAAATATATCAGAGCTTCTGATCTTGTCTCTGATATTTATATCAGAGCTTCTGATCTTTTCTCATTAAACGAATATTCCAGGAAATTCGTTTAAATAATAAATCTTTTTGGATAACCATTCGTTTCTTTTTAAAAACCAACTGGCGGTTTTCTGACACAAAGCGACTCTCCCCTACATACCTAAACGTGTCACCTATTAATTAGGGGATGATGGAACGTCCTTTCTGACATTAGGACTCTCATTCGCCGTTTCCATAACCTCTCCCTCTACCCTTTGTCTATAAAAACCCTGTTTCCCTTTTTATTATCCTTTACGCTCTCAAAATCCAAAATCCCAAATCTCTCCTTCTAAGCTTTCATCTTTCTCAACCTGCAACAATGGCGGCTCATTCCCAAACTTCAGATAACTCAAGCAAACTTGTTCCAAGCATGAATATGGTACAGTTCAATGTTCCAGTCAAAGGAAACAACTACTTTCTGGACGTCACCCCATCAAAATACGATGAACAGTTTCGCCCAATCCTCGACTTTTTCACCAACTGCGAACTCAATGATGTTCTAACCAAACATGCCTCAGATATTCCCCTTCGCTTTGTCCAACAATGGTGGTATTCAAGTGAATACGACGCTGAAAAGGAAGGACTGGTTGGGCACATTGACCTAGGAGAACAAAGCCTGACAATAAGAATAACCCCACAAACCCTGACTCGTCGATTCAACCTCCTCACGACAACTGATCTTCAAATATATGCTTTTGAGAAACTACCAAGTCAAGAAGTCCTTCTTCAGTTCCTCCACCACTTGGGCTACAACAAAGAAATAACACGCCTAAGTCAATTCAGACGTCAGTACCTGCCTCCCAAATGGAACTTCATGTTCAGTGTTCTCAACCGAACAATAACCTGCAAGATTGGAAGTCAGGATCAGACTCATCCAGCGATAATAGCCATAATGTATGCTCTCTTTTTCAACAGAAGCATCAATATGGCTCACATTCTCTTCTGTGAGATGCTGACGGCGGTGGACAAGAAGAACAAGGACTTGGCCAAAGGAAAACAACCAATATCGGTACTGTTTCCTCGATTCATCTCTGTGGTCATTCAACGAGCAATGGAGAAATTCTCCATCACTGAGGAGGGCCCAATGACTCCTCTGTTTATGATGAACTCATTCAAAGCAACAGAGGTTCCTCCTTATCCACATGACCGACGATTCCCACACACCATGATTGAGGTAATTCCTACCGACTCTCCTACCCATCTCCTACTTAGTCGTGTTGACCAATCATCAGAACCGATGATGGGATCCCCAACACACTTAGGTTCTGAGCCTGAGCCTGAATCAGAGAGTGATATCTCTGATACTGCTCAAAACATTAACAGAGCGCAACCAGAGGGTGGCTCTGAGAAAGTGAGGAAGAGAGAACATGAGAACCCTCCCTCTGACGAAGAGAATATCTCTGTCAGAGCAGAGGAAAGTGAGGAAGAGAGAATTCCAGAGGGTGAGTTTCTAAACTTAGAATCTGAGGGCGGTGAGGTAGAAAAAGATGTCCTTGACGACACAAATGAGAGAATCCAAAGCCCAAATCCCAGTGCAACCAAATTTACTGTCCAAGGTGGTCCAGCATCAATGGACATTGAAACAGAGGTGCACACCTCGAACCCTACCCATCCTAACCGCTCAGAGGCATCTGTTTCTGCCTCTGAAGCATGCACCAGAGGGGAAACCTCTGATACGGCTAAGTCCTCCCAAAAGGACTTAGACCAAGATAAAAATACTCAATCACCCCAGAGTATGTCACCTCTACCTACACATGATGCCTTTGTGGCTCAAACTAAGTTGGACCGTCCCTTAGAACGTAAGCATTGCCTGTCAGAAAAAGAATGGCACGACCTTCTTGCACAAGGAATCCTTAGCCTGGACAGCAAGGTTTCCAAACACATTCGGTTCTCATCATCAGATTCTGACTCTGATGATCAGAGACCAATCGGAACCATTATAGGGAAATCCTTGAAAAAGGGTCCCCAAGGATTAATGGGAAGTCCTTCCGGAGAAAACCTCAAACCACCTCCGAAAGAAGGCCCCTCTGAACTCGAGGGAAACTTAGAATCATGTGTTGATCCTAAGGTTACCCCCTCTGATTACGTTACCAAAGAAGAGTTCAGAATCTTTGGTGATGAAATCAGAGAATCTCTGAAGGAGATAAAACTTCAAATGGAGAAGACCTCAGAGGCCTCTGCCTCTAACTCTGAAGTTGAAAAGCTCACTTCAGAGGTCTCTGAGCTGCGCACGACGGTTCTCAAACAGAACGAAAAACTGGATGCTCTGGAAAGCTTGGTCATAAAAAATGACTCCGTATTGTCCAGGGAAATTCAGAACTCAAAAATAGAGCTCCTCCAGGCGATTCCACCTTCCTCTTCCCCCACTCCAACAAATGCAGACTTCTCTCAATTCAAAGAGGAAGTCTTGCGTTCTTTGGCAGAGGTACTTGCAAAGATCCCTACCTCTACTGCTGCTCCTGCTACAGAGTTTATTACAAAGGCTGACCTGACCAACTTCTCCAAGAAGATCACCAGCAATGTAATGACTATATCCAGCAAGTTCGTCTCCAACACCACTCAGCAGAACAAGAAAATTGAAGACCTTCTGAAGAATGTCAAATCTTCAGAGGGAGTATTGAAGAGAAAGGAACCAGAGGTCGCATGCTCTGAGGAAGCGCGGAAGAAGGCTCGGTATGAAGATTTTGATAACGAAGATGACCAATCTCAGGGGTCATCCGATCTTCAAAAGGGGGAGAAGACTCCTACTCCAAAACCTGTTGAAACACAAAAGGAGTCCACTCCCTCTGAATTAAACCAACACAAGGAGAAAGGAACAGAGAGACGTTCAACCTCCACCTCTGCTGAAGATATTCAGGCCACTCTAAAGTCGCCAGTACCTGTCATCTTTCTAGCCCCATCCACTTCAGGTGCTCCAATAGTTCCAATCACAGCTGAACAAATCACAGCTGCATCTCAAGAAACTATTGGAGCTCTGGACGAAGAAGAAGATGAACAGCTCGTAGACTTCTCAACATCAGAAGATGCATTCTCATCACCAGAAAGATCAACCTATGTGATGAGAGATGCTTACGAATCAGAATCTGAAAAAGAAGAAAAAACAGATTCTGGAAAAGAGATTGAAGAAGAAGTTGAAGTAGTTAATGTCGAAGAATATGTCTTCAAGAATGCTCAACCACATCATACTTCAACAATGTCAGAGCTAAGGGAATCACCAGAGATAGATGGCTACATCTCTGAACCCTCAAAAGAAGATCCTCCACAGACGAAGGAACCAGAAACCATGGTTGTTGATGAACAGGCTCCTTCAGAGAATCCTGTTCAGAAAACAAGCATCGGTGTTCCAGCAAAAGTGTTCAATAAACCTCCCACATTCCTCGAATCAAATCCCGAAGCTTCCATAGAAGACCACTTCAGATACATCTACTGTGAGTTCAACATGGCAGACACACTAGTCATTCCTCTGAATCCAAGAATCAGAGAGGACATGCCAGACTATGAGCGAAGATTTATCAGAGATAAAACCAAACCAAGAGCACAGGTCCTTTCTGATGATCCAATCATCAAAATCAACAAAATCTCAGAAAAGACCTTTGCTTACAACAAGATTATCTATAGGAATTATGTGGTAACTCGATCTGATCAGAAGATTTACGAGTTCAATGACAATGATCTCGTAAATCTAAATCCATATGATTTACCACATCTATATGCCTATTGCTCTGCCAGGTATGATCATGGAAGAAGGGAAATCAGGATGGGCATGGTTGAAGTCCGACGGGCAATGGAGGCCTATGTCAAACACCGAGCAAAACGTGACTTTCAAATAGCTCTGAACCTAGGGGAAGAGAAGCTGGAGGTAACTGAACCTGTGGAGTCATTTGACAAACTTAAAGAACAGAAGACTGGATCAATCGTTGCAGAACCTCTGGGTTTCGTCTTCAGAGTAAATCAAGAAAAGAAGATCTTTCTAGCTTCAGAAGTGTCGAAGTATTCTGATGAAACCTTGAGAGGTATAAAGAAATTGATCCATACAAAAGAAGAAAGGCACAGAGCAGATTTACTGGCAAAGCTTGACTTAGAGATTGACTCGATGATCAACTTCAGAGCTCTGATCATGAAATTCCATAGAATCTGTTCAAGTGACAAATTGTAGTCTGTTTCTTTATTTTTTTTGATATTACTTTGTATTAAACTTCCAAATGTTTAAGGAGTAATACTTAAGAGGATGATTTTCTCCTCTATGCTTTCTAGATTAAAATTCAATTCTCTGTTATTTTTGTATCTTTTATTTTCGACACTTAGGGGGAGATTGTTAGCTCCAAATCATCTGTTAAAGTGTTGAAAATAACCGTCCTATTTCAGAGGACTTCAGAGGATGAAGACCAGAGGACAAACCTGCCTCTGAAGTACTTATCAGATTGCAACTGAGGACTTCAGAGGATGAAGACCAGAGGACAAACCTGCCTCTGAAGTACTTATCAGAGATTGCAACTTACATCAGAGATAGCTTCATCAGAGGCTCTGAAGACAACGTCAGAGCTCTGAAGACATTCTCTCTGAATGAACAAGTTTTCTAATGAACAGAAGAACAGATGACACGTCACTTAGTGATAAGATTTACTTTCTAGAGTAGGTCACTGTTCAGCATGCTCTTTCTGTCATGCAAGTACACTGCTTACTTTATGGTCCTATAAATAGGACCATCACCTTATTGTTCAAGTGTGCTTAAGAAGATATATATCTGAGAATATAAGTTGAATATTTTATTCTAAGAATATCTTGTTTATCTTTATCTGCTTTATGAACTGTGATATTTGAATCTCCTTTGATATTAAACTGTATTGCTTCCGCTGTCATTACTCTTATTGTTTATATCATTGTTACGAGATTAGATCTGGGATCCAACAGTAGTCATTCACGAACTTCTTCCTTTCATCAGGTTTCTTCTCAACATATCTGTTCTCTTCATATCTCCTTCCTTCCACCCTTTCTCGGTGCTCGTGATTCTAAGAACTTGATGAAGAATATCGTTGAGAATTTGATCCCGGCTTTTTGTAGAATTTCTTTTGAAAGGCACGGGTTAGCAACAGCATGGCTTGTTTCAGACTTTCTCCATCATCACCATCTGTCTCAAATTCTGACTCAGAGCTCGTAAGCACTTTCTTCTTTTTCTTCTTCTCTGCCTTTTCTTTCTTTTCTTTCTTCTTCTCTCCAACTACCAAAGCAATCGGATCAGGAACCTTTTCTGCCTTCTTCTTTTCAGCTCTTTTCTCCTCAACTTCCTCTTCATTTTGCCTCAGAGTCTCATAGACTTCGTGAAGAGGTATTTCACTCAAGTCTTTCATCTGCTTCATCCTACGTGTATGTTTCTTCCATTCAGGTCGTAGGATACTCAGGAATTTGACATTGTTTTCCAGATGCTTCTTTGTCACTTTGTTCTTCATCAGTTCATTCAAAAGCAAAGTAAACCGTTCATATGTGTCTTCCAAAGTCTCATTCTCTTTGGCTTTGAATTCCTCGTAGCTATTGATGCAGTTAGCCACTTTCATCTGATTCCCTACCTTGGATCCCATCATCATCTTTTGTAATTGATCCCACATCTTTTTAGCATCATCCTTGTATCTATCAATCTTGATGTAAATCTCATTAGGAATGCTTTGAAGTAGAAGAGATCTTGCTTGCTTGTTTGCTTTATAACGACTTTTCTGTTCTTCAGAATACTGTGAGACATCCACTTTAACTGGTTTTGTCTTTTGTTCTTTTTCCTCATCACCATGTCCACTATCAGATGAATCATCATCAGCAGGTACTTGAACTATGATTGGTTTCATAGGACCTTCTGTAGTTGACAAAAGAATATTCTCTCCATTTGTGTGCCGGTCCACGAAATCAAGGAATCTGTCCTTCCATTGTTCATACTCTCCTTTAAACAGTACAGGAGGCTTGACATCAGTGCCAATGGAAAGAGCATCTTTAGAAGTCATCTTGATAAAACCTGTTTTCAAAAAAAATATGTAATAAGAAACTAGAACTGATCGTGTTAATCATTAAATCCCAATCTATCAAGCTAATTACACAAGATTTGTCTAATATGCTCAAGAACTAGAGAGAGAAAGTAGATCTTGAATTACACCCTCTAGAATTACCATGAATGCTTAAACTAGTTCGTTATTACATGATTTCTAACAAAACCTATATATACTCACTAACTAATACAAAGCCTTAATGGCTAAGAAAACTAAACATGTTTTGACTAACTATTACAAGGTCAATGTTGACTTTTACATATTTGACTTTTCTATTAAATCTTGGATACAATATTTAGGCTTAACAATCTCCCCCTTTGTATTCAAGATTTAATAAAAATTTGATACAGATATTCAGCACTTGATTCTTCAGCTTTTATCTCTTTGCAGCTTTCACAAACTTTAAACTTTCAGCTCTTGAAGAATCTTGGAAAGTCTTTTACTCTTTGAAGCTTTGAAAGTCAACAAGCCTTGAACACGAAATGAAATTCTAGCTTTAACTCTGAAAATTCTTTCGACTTTGAACAAAAAATGTATCTTCACCACTTTGATCTCTGAATCATCTTTGGAAGAAACAAACTTTCTTGAATCATCAAATTTTCTTTGAACATTCTTCCTTCAGAATCTTTTGGCTTTGAATTTCTTTATCAGACTTGAACTTTAAATCAGCGGAAGCAATTTGAAATTCTGACATGAACTTTGACAAACTTTGACAACTCTTCATCTTTGAAATTGATCTTTGTAACATTCTCCCCCTTTTTGATGATGTGAGCATCATTATCATCAAAACTTCATCAATTTCAGCTCAGACTTTGATTTTCCCCTTTTTAGATCAACTAACAATCTCCCCTTTTGACAAATTTCACACTTTGATCTGAAGAGCCGAATCATGAACTGTATATATCCGAATCTTTGCAAATTCAGACATAATGAGCGTGTAACCCTGATTCAACAAATGAAACAGTTAGAAATTCCTGTCAGTAACACGAAGTTACTGTGTACAACTGATGTACAATGTAAGGAGCTGGTTTGATGTTGACTCCCCAGGACTTCCATTCAATCATTGAAAGACACGAGGTAATTCTATGAATGTTCTGACAGAAAAACATATTCTCTGTGTGCTCGTGCTTGTGTTTTGAAAGAATTAGCACAATGATTGTGTTTCATAAGGCTCAAAGTATGTAAATCACTGAGACAGCAATGATTATACATGGACTCAATGTGCATGAGAAAGGGTCGAAGGTGGGGCAACATTCCTTCTTTTTCAATATCAGTATCTTCCAAGAGAAGATCCGATAGATTATGTGTTGCTTCCCCAGAAAATGTGAAACATTCTCTTTTTAAGAAAAGAATAAGTAGCTGGTGGGGTTGTATGCAAGAGATGGCATGGGCTATTTGCCTATTTCAATGATGGTCACCAAAGAAATGTGAACCAATCAGTAATGTGGCTGCCCGGATCAGAAAGATGTTTGGTGCAGAGTTCTGATATTCTTTTAACTCTGTTCTCACACCCTCTTTCCTTTAAACATATAAGCTCACACCTAACCAATCTCTCATTTCCATTTTACCTCTGCTCACTCCCACACTCAATTCTTTTAAACCCCTCTCCCCACAATCACTCAAAGGATTTCTTCCGGGGTAGGAAACACTGGTTATCGTGAATCCATGGAAGATCTATTAAGCACTTATACTGAATCCCATGTTCCTAAAAGTACATGTTGGTCAATGATTTTCTTGAAATTAAGCACAAGAAATCATATGTCAGTGTATGTATGCTCATCAAAAAATCAGAAATGAAATTTGAGCATTTTGAACTTTGAAGATTTCTCAAAACAAGAATATTGAATGAATAAAATAAAGTCAAGAGAATTGTTTTGAGAATCTGACAATGAATGAATCAGATCAAATCAAATGGTTAGGGTATCAAAGAAATGGAAATTTGTTTATATGAACAAATATAAACAATTTGTCAAAGAAAGCACAAATATGAACAAGATGAATGATGCACAACAATTTTGAACGCAAACGGGGGTATTACCATCGAAAAATTGTTTGAATTGGAGACATGGTAATAACAATTTCAAATAAAATACTGAACCGGTGTGTATGAATACTTGACAGTATATGGACAAGATAATACACAAGTATTGATCTTTGGAAACACACGGTCAGTTAAACAATAAGCTCAAACAATTTAGAAAAACTTTTAAAAGCACACTTGTAAATTCATAAAACTTTTGAGAATAAGAAGTGGTTTGAACATTTTAGAAATTGTTTTTCATGTTCGAAAGTTGTCCTTCTTTCAAACAATCAGATATCTTAGAATCAAAAGATTTTTACCTTTTCGGCTCCCCCTCAAATCATGATCAAATGATTTATATCTTTTGAGCTCCCCCTGGATATTAGCATAATATCCTTCTTTGATCGTTGAAAAACGGGTCCTGATCTGTCATTTGATCAGAAGCCACTTTATTCATTTTATTTATTCAAAAATAAAAGGACAGAAAGCAGTAAAACAGTTATAGAATGAGTTCTGATCTGAAATAATCAGAAGTCATCACCTTTACTCCCCCTTAAATTAAGCATCTGAAATATGTCAGTTAAAACAGGATAGAGATCAAACACTCCCTTTGAATTATTAGACCATCAATATCAGAAAAATCTAGCAAAGAAAAAGTTTAGGATAGAGATCAGATCAATTCACTCGGGATGAAGACCATCAATATCTATCGGATGCAAGCATACAGGAGTAAGGTCTTTTTGATCGCTGAGGTACGGGTCCTAAGCTGTTGTGCTTAGAAGCCATA
Source organism: Arctium minus (assembly GCA_954870635.1). Classification (NCBI taxonomy): domain Eukaryota; kingdom Viridiplantae; phylum Streptophyta; class Magnoliopsida; order Asterales; family Asteraceae; genus Arctium; species Arctium minus. Next base: position 74,520,798 of record OX941080.1, on the reverse strand, counting down.
ATCTTGACATTGAGGTGCGGGTCTTGAACTGCTGTGTTCAAAAGCCATTTTGACATTGAAGTCCGGGTCTTGAGCTGATTTACTCAAGAGCCATTTTCTTTCTTACTCCCCCTTGGAGTGAGGTGCCTGCAACACAGATTCAGGTTTCGGTTTTGGTACCCACTGGTATTTGGGTCCAGAAATGTTAGTTGCAGTGCGTGTGGGGGATACAGAGTAAGATCCATACCAGTAATGATCATTTGTTTTATGAAAATGATCATGTGTACAACAAATAGAACAATAAAATTTCTTACCGTTAGGTGCTTTGTTCTTCTTTGCTTTGTGTACATGTACACATTATTTCTTCTCTTTCAGCTCATCAGTCTTGTCATCTTTGACTGATTTCTTCATCCAGACTAGTTTCTCGTTCTCGAAACTTTTTCTTGGATAAGTATCTGAACCATCTAAAAATTCATCATAGAAAAGGTTAGTGCGACGAATCTGATTAAAGGACTTAACTGGCCTGTTTGAAGAGATGAATTTCTGATTTGAACTTGAAACAGATTTTTCAAGTTCTTTTATCTTTGACGCAAAGATATCTCTTTCTTTCTCAAGCAGATCAATCTTTGTCTTGAATTCAGACTTCGTCTTTTGCTCTTTCAGCGCAGCTGCAGACAATTCAGACAATTTTGAAGTCAGTTTCTTAATTTCATTCTCAAAGATTAAACGTTCTTCTTCAAACTCTTTTTCTGAATCAGTTCGCTGGCCAGATAATTCTTTAAAGAATCCCACATTTTTCTGTTCTATGGCCTTCTTTTCTTTATCAAACTTCTCTCTTTCCAAAATCAGTACTTTCTCAAAATCTGAGATTTGTTGAGAAAGTTTTATGCATTTCAGCTCCACTGACTTCTTTTCCTCAAAACACTTTTTTGAAAATTCTGAAAACTTCTTTGAAAAATTTTTCTTTTCATTTTCAAAATCAGCTTTATTATCAGAAAGCTGTTTTTCCAAAACAGATAAATTCTTTTTAAGCTCTGTGTTCTCAGATTCCAATTTCTTTATCTTCTCATCATTCTGCCTAGAAGATCTTGTTAGAAGATCTTCATTGATAATCTTTAAAGCACTAATTTCCTCTTTCAGTCTGATGCTTTCTTCATAATGCTCTTTTGACTTTTGTGAGTGAAAGTCAACAGCATAACCCAGATTAATTTTCTCTAATTCCAGTTTTCTAATCTTCTCTTCAAGTTCAGCAAAATATCCCATCTTGAATGAGTACATCAGCTTGATATGAATGATCGTTCCCAAACTGTATATCAGAAAAACAACAATCAGATCAAATTGAAATCTTAAAAAAAAATATTTCGTGAAAATTGAAATTCGAACAATACTTGATATTTCGCGATGTAGAATTTTTTTTTTTTTTTTTTTTTAAACTAAGGCAGAGGAATTTTGGTCACAAAGGAATTCGGGTCACGAGTGAAACGCATAGGAAGGAATGCGTGTCCTGAAGGAACATGAAAGAAGGAATGTGGGTCCTTCAGGAAACGCATAGGAGGAATGTGTGTCCTGAAGGGCACGCACTTGAAGAAATGCGTGTTAAGACTGACACGCACTTGAAGAAATGCGTGTTAAGGCAGACCCGTAATTGAAGTAATGCGTTTCCAAAAGAGATTCAACAACTTCAAAATCTTATGATAAACATGCAAACTATAAGATAGACCCGCATTTCAGGATGAATGACCCGCATTTCATGATGAATGACCCGCATTTCATGATGAATGACCCGCATTTCAGGATGAATGACCCGCATTCTTCATGAATGAAACTCAAACCATGTTTTTGACAGATTCAAACTTAAATCGATTGAAACCTGCAAAATTGATTCTCAAAAATTTGTCAGTATCATCGAAAAACAGTTCTAAACATACAAATACATTCAAATTTCGATTAAAACAACAAATCACTCGAATTCGAACAAGAACAATATTCAAACTCGTGTCCAAGAAAAACTCAAAAGAATCGAAAATTGGAATTGATTCTGAACGAATTTCGATATGGAATCTAAACAACAATCAATCACTACACCAAATCGAACACAATGAATCCAATTTCTTGCATTAAAAACAATTTTTCACATGAAATTCGATGAATCAGTAACAAAGTCGTTTTCTTGAAAAACTTTTGAAAAAATCAAATTTTCGATCCAAAAACACCGAATTTCAATTCAAACTCTGATCAAATCATTCTGAAAAGTTTGGTATGGCTCTGATACCAATTGTTAATCATTAAATCCCAATCTATCAAGCTAATTACACAAGATTTATCTAATATGCTCAAGAACTAGAGAGAAAATCTAGAGAGAGAAAGTAGATCTTGAATTACACCCTCTAGAATTACCATGAATGCTTAAACTAGTTCGTTATTACATGATTTCTAACAAAACCTATATATACTCACTAACTAATACAAAGCCTTAATGGCTAAGAAAACTAAACATGTTTTGACTAACTATTACAAGGTCAATGTTGACTTTTACATATTTGACTTTCCTATTAAATCTTGGATACAATATTTAGACTTAACAGATCGTTAGTCCAAATATGAAATCACAAAAATACAAGAAATCTTGAAATAGAAATTCAGAAATTTTGATCACAATCAGAATTTTGTCCCCTTCCGCAGGCTTAGCACGGGGCAACGCCCCTAGAGAAAAAAAATTCACTATTAAAATCCATATTACTTGTTTTAAAAATTTCTCAGAAAATATTCTAAGTATAGAAACTCGCAAGTCACTATTAAAATATGAAACTCGCAGACTCTGAAACACGCAAACAAATGTTTACTGAGAAACTCGCAGGCTTAAGCTTGCGCGTTTGTGAAACTCGCACGCAAAGACTTGCGTGTTCTGAGAAACTCGCTAGTCAATGAAACTCGCTAGTCGTAGAAACTCGCAAGAGACTATTCACTGGTGAACTCGCAGATAAAGGCGTGCGTGTTTGAAAAACTCGCTAGTCGCTACTAGCGCGTTTTGACCAAACTCGCAGATCAAACAAACTCGCAGATCAACCAAACTCGCAAATCGACCAAACTCGCAGATCACTATTCCGGCTCAAACTCGCACCCTTCGATTTGCGCGTTTGTAGAACTCGCAAGTGTCTACTTGCGCGTTTCAACACTTAGAAACTTTTTCCCAAATTTCAAACTCGCAGACTTAGATCTGCGCGTTTCTAGAACTCGCAGATAACACCTTGCGCGTTTGAGACCAAATTCTTCAACTTGCGCGTTCTTGTGGATGAACTTGCGCGTTTTGAAGATCTTGCGCGTTCTTGAAGTTTTTCGAACAAAAACTTGATTTTCACTTCAAATTCGATTCAAATCTCCACCAAATGGTCTGAAACTTTGCAGATTTCCTCTAAATCTTGATTCGAACCGATTACAATGCAAAGATTACAAACCAAAACAACAAAAGTACAAGATTGATCTATGTAACAGTGCTCTAAAAACTCGTAACATAAAACTCAATAAAATCCAAAAATTCGTGAAAATTACAATGCATTTCGTGAAATTATCTATACAAACTCAATCTATTACATTCATCGATCACTAATAAACCAATTACAACTCAAAATTCACACTAAAACTCAAAAACAAATCTGATTTTGAATAACACAGTGTCAAACCAAACTTTTCTAATTCTTGATCTGATTTCACTTTTGGATCTGCTCTGATACCAATTGTGTGTTCCAGATTCTAGTTTCTAATCAATTAATCAAAACAAAACATAAACAAGAATCAATTACCTATTTTGATTTCACTTTCAATTCACAATTTACAACTTTCGCTCTCTAGAACTCTCTCTCTCTCTCTGATATTACAATCTGACTTCTTAACTCTGTTAACTAACTAAACAAAACTGAAAAATAAAATATATTTATACCAATTCCTAATACAAGGAAACTAAAATACAAAATACAAATACATTTGACTTTTATTACAAAAGACTTTGACTTTCACTTAAGAGTTGATTTTCTTAGCTTTGACTTTCTTGAATTTTGACCTTCAGTCTTCTTGATCTTGTATCCAACAGATTTATGCTCTAACAGTAATAATCTAATGATTGCTTAGAATCTTTCATCGGATTGTGACTTTTACTCTAAGGAATTCAATCTGATGGTTCATGAGATTGATTTCTTTTTGAGAAAACATTGGATTTAAACCTTATTGAGTGACTAATTTGATGTGTGAAGTGTACATCGAATTGGTCCTATTTTTTTGGCAAAGAAGAGAATTTATTTCCATGTGTTTGAACTTCGGATGTCTATATGTATTATGTACAAATCCGATGGTTGAGACTATCAATCTCTCCATATTTGTATATAATACAAATAGATATCTATAGAGCAGGTGAAATACTTAGAGAAAAAATGGTACTGAAACTCATCAAGGGGATATAAAATCCGAACTTATAAATTTCTTTTGATTCATTTTCGGATTCTTTTAGCCATTTTCTGTTTTTGGCTTTTGTTTTGTTTTCTTCTTTCTTTTCTTTTCACCGGATTAAGAGAGAAACAAAAATATGTACAGAAAGATAAGACTAGTAGAAATAAGACAAGTAATAAAATTCTAGTAGAAATAAGATAGGTAATCAAACTTCCTTTATTTCATAAAGGGATATAATCAAAGGATGAATTACATGTTTACAAAAAAAAAGTCAACTAATTACTAATTTGATAGAACTACCTTGTGAGTTTACTCTTTTTGATCTGGTCTTCCTCAAGAGTGAGCTTCCTTTTTCCTTTCCTTTGCTTCCCCTCACTTTGTTGTCAGTTTGATGTCTTTCCATGTTGCTGGAGATAGCGTTCCATGTTTTCTCCCCCTCAGCAGCATGGGAAGAGGCAAGAAGGAGTCTGACGCTGGAGAAAGTTGTTTGAAGGAATCGACAATCGAGGCAAGATTCTGTTCAAGTTGGATTATCCGATTTCAGTCTTTAAATTTGAACGTAGTTAGATGTGTCACTTTGGATCGAGGAACTCCATAAAGTGTTTGTAACTGATCGGATTGAGCATCAATATTGGCATGCTAGTTGTCCAAAGAGTTGACTAGACAATATATAAGATGTGAAGCAATCTTATACTATGTGTGAGCAATTGTGCTTGTTTCATATCACATATCTGTTTCTGAAGAGCGAAGATTTGTTGTTGAAAAGAAATATGAGGATGGTATGTTGTGGTTGTGAGTGGACGGATGAATGCAGGAGGTGGATTATTGGTTGGTCTTAAATGAAATTGATGGGTTTTGGTCAGAAAGTAGATCTTTGATTCGTAAGGAATCCGAATACTGAAATTCGATTCGTAACTCATCAAGGGGATATAAAATCTGAACTTATAAATTTCTTTTGATTCATTTTCGGATTCTTTTAGCCAATTTCTGTTTTTGGCTTTTGTTTTGTTTTCTTCTTTCTTTTCTTTTCACCGGATTACCGAGAGAAACAAAAATATGTACAGAAAGATAAGACTAGTAGAAATAAGACAAATAATAAAATTCTAGTAGAAATAAGACAGGTAATCAAACTTCCTTTATTTCATAAAGGGATATAATCAAAGGATGAATTACATGTTTACAAAAAAAAAAGTCAACTAATTACTAATTTGATAGAACTACCTTGTGAGTTTACTCTTTTTGATCTGGTCTTCCTCAAGAGTGAGCTTCCTTTTTCCTTTCCTTTGCTTCCCCTCACTTTGTTGTCAGTTTGATGTCTTTCCATGTTGCTGGAGATAGCGTTCCATGTTTTCTCCCCCTCAGCAGCATGGGAAGAGGCAAGAAGGAGTCTGACGCTGGAGAAAGTTGTTTGAAGGAATCGACAATCGAGGCAAGATTCTGTTCAAGTTGGATTATCCGATTTCAGTCTTTAAATTTGAACGTAGTTAGATGTGTCACTTCGGATCGAGGAACTCCATAAAGTGTTTGTAACAGATCGGATTGAGCATCAATATTGGCATTCTAGTTGTCTAAAGAGTTGACTAGACAATATATAAGATGTGAAGCAATCTTATACTATGTGTGAGCAATTGTGCTTGTTTCATATCACATATCTGTTTCTGAAGAGCGAAGATTTGTTGTTGAAAAGAAATATGAGGATGGTATGTTGTGGTTGTGAGTGGAAGGATGAATGCAGGAGGTGGATTATTGGTTGGTCTTAAATGAAATTGATGGGTTTTGGTCAGAAAGTAGATCTTCGATTCGTAAGGAATCCGAATACTGAAATTCGATTCGTAAGGAATCCGAATACTGAAATTCGATTCGTAACTCATCAAGGGGATATAAAATCTGAACTTATAAATTTTTTTGATTCATTTTCGAATTCTTTTAGCCATTTTCTGTTTTTGGCTTTTGTTTTGTTTTCTTCTTTCTTTTCTTTTCACCGGATTACCGAGAGAAACAAAAATATGTACAGAAAGATAAGACTAGTAGAAATAAGACAAGTAATAAAATTCTAGTAGAAATAAGACAGGTAATCAAACTTCCTTTATTTCATAAAGGGATATAATCAAAGGATGAATTACATGTTTACAAAAAAAGAAGTCAACTAATTACTAATTTGATAGAACTACCTTGTGAGTTTACTCTTTTTGATCTGGTCTTCCTCAAGAGTGAGCTTCCTTTTTCCTTTCCTTTGCTTCCCCTCACTTTGTTGTCAGTTTGATGTCTTTCCATGTTGCTGGAGATAGCGTTCCATGTTTTCTCCCCCTCAGCAGCATGGGAAGAGGCAAGAAGGAGTCTGACGCTGGAGAAAGTTGTTTGAAGGAATCGACAATCGAGGCAAGATTCTGTTCAAGTTGGATTATCCGATTTCAGTCCTTAAATTTGAACGTAGTTAGATGTGACACTTCGGATCGAGGAACTCCATAAAGTGTTTGTAACTGATCGGATTGAGCATCAATATTGGCATGCTAGTTGTCCAAAGAGTTGACTAGACAATATATAAGATGTGAAGCAATCTTATACTATGTGTGAGCAATTGTGCTTGTTTCATATCACATATCTGTTTCTGAAGAGCGAAGATTTGTTGTTGAAAAGAAATATGAGGATGGTATGTTGTGGTTGTGAGTGGACGGATGAATGCAGGAGGTGGATTATTGGTTGGTCTTAAATGAAATTGATGGGTTTTGGTCAGAAAGTAGATCTTCGATTCGTAAGGAATCCGAATACTGAAAAGCTGAGGTTGGTTTGGTGGGGTGAGAAACAAAATCTTGGTGGAGGAAGTTGATTTCGGATTCATCAAATCCGATGGACGGTGATTCTAAAAGGTGAAATGTTGATAGGGCTAGGTTATCAAGGTCTTGGGTTAGGGATGAGATTGGGGTAGATGCCAATAGGTCTGTTGGCACTATGATCTCAGAGAGAGAAAGGATCGGAGGATGTTGTCTGAATGACCCAATATCCAAATCCGACAAGGGATCGATAAAGTTAGCATTGTCAGATAAGGATGTTGAGTCGATATTGATGGTGAGTAAGGCATAATTAATTTTGAATGGATTTTCTCTGAGGAGAGCTATTTTGGCCGTAAAGAATAACCTTGTAGCATATCGGCAAGCAGAATCCGTCCATTATATTTCTTTATTTTGAGAGAAAGTTATCATACCTGTAGGGATGGCAGGATCAGACGGAATGATCTGAGTATTGATATTTGCAAATTGCATCATAACAACATGCAAATCAAATAGGATATCTTCGAGAATGTTTTTTCCAAGCTTGTGCAAAATCATAAGGGAGATTAACTGAACATAGGGGATGTCACAGTATCTCCTTGGTACATTGATCTGCTTTTTAAGATCATCGAATAAATATCGAGTGAAGTCGATATATTTTTAAAAAATGAGAGAGTATGCCAATTTCGTCTTGTAACTAGGAATTTGGTCATACATCGTGGCTTTATTGCTTAAGCAGAAGGTGAGATGAGAGAAGAAGAAATACCACAAACTACTTAGGTATATATTTTCGGTTCAAGGTTCTTTTGGCAGACACTTTGGCACCATTTTTTTATTTTCTGTACTCAATTATGGTGAGTACATCTTCAACTTCTGAGTCATTGAGAAGTTCTTCGAAGACTTGATTTTCACCTCTTGGAAACTTGAGTACTTCCGCTAGATTATCTTTTGTGAAGACAAGGTCTTTTAGAGAGTATGCTAGCAAAGATTTCTTCATCATTAAGTTTGAAATAACAAGAATTCCAAAAGTTTTCGAGTAGAAGCTTACTCATTCTTCGTTCGACAATGAGGGTATATCCAAGAGGACATTTAGATTGAAAATACATGATAATGTGGTGATTAAGATGACCAGTGACCTTGTTAAGATAACTCACATAGTTTGTGAGTTTGAACTTGACTGGGTTTATGGGAGCACCAAGAGATTTAGGAGCTTTTAAAATTCCAGCCATGGAAGAGATATTGCAGAAGATGAAGACAGACTGGGAATTCAAAAGGGTTTGATTTACCGTGAGGATTACTGATGTATCTCACACACACACCATGGATTATAAACTCACAAATAATCATTATGAATTTTATTTAGGGAGAAAAAATCAGACTCGAGGGGTGCACTAACTCTTCTAATTCTGACATAAAATCATGAGTATGATGTTTGGATTGCATTAGTGTTTTAGAACCGGCGGTTGAAATGACATTATTTCATATATCGTCAGAATCCGACATAATGAGTTGTCAGATTAAAGAAGAAACTCCGAAGATACATTATGAAGAAAAAGGTCTTCGTAAAAGGGATATCTTAGGGCACATTTTGGTTCAAGGAATAACTCATTCTGATTGGTGGATAATAGTTCGCAAAGTTTGTATTAGTATGGTGGTTTGCATTTGATCACCTCTCTCTCTCTCTCTCTCTCTCTCTGTATATATATATATATATATGTATGTAATTAATTTGAATCAATAGAAAACAACAACCATACCTCTACAATTATTTGATTCGTATAAAAGATAAATGTAAATTGAAATCAGATGAATGGTTATAGTTTGTTTCTACAATTTGGGTTATTGACAAAAGACGGGGAATCTCTCTCTCTCTCTCTCTATAGACTTGTGATCAAGTAGGACATTTAATTTTGGTAGGGATGGTAGGAATAGACTACTATCCTATATGAACTCGATCTCGGATCAGATGTCCCTAAAAACATGCGATGGCAGTTTGGTAAGTAAGGTGGACACGGAGGTTAACAAATTTGAACATCTGAGAATTCAACCTTAACATGTGATAACATATGTTAACAACTTTGAACATAAGTTAACATACATCACAATCTTAACATATATTCAATGCAATATTATCATGCCTTAATATGGAAAACAATGAACATTAACATACGTTAACGAACATTGAATATTAAGAAACGTTAATAAACATTAACATAACTTATCTTGGAACCATTGAATACTAATGTGCCGTAACATAAGTGTTTACATATACTAACATACCTTTCTAAGAATATTAACATAACCTACTTATGTGTTACACACATGAACCTAAAAAATATTCACCTACGTTAACAAATCGAACCGACAACACAAATGTAGTCGTTCGAATGAGGATCTGCGCACCCTTGGCGTCAACAGCGGTAAGCAAGATCCGTGCTCCCTTAAGATCAATGTTCCCGTATGCTTCCTATGAAATTTAGATTTTCTACCGAAACCTAACACTGTATATATACACACACATACATAGATCTTGTTTCACTAGATAGTTTGTGAGTATGTGTGTATATATATAATGTCCATTCATGTATGTAAGATATATATGTACATATAATTAGTTTGTATGTATGTATATGTAGATATGTTGTATATATATATATTATTAATGCAATACCCATTAAAACCACTAAGATCAATGTTGATACACTTATACCATGTATGACCCACTAATATCTATCATGTACAATTTTGAATAAATATGAACCATTAATACCCAATAAGACCAATTATGAGCAAGTTAAACTAAGGGGTTGTTCGGTTAGATTTACATTAAGCCCTAGCCCTATATGAACCAGGGGCGGCCCTGGTGGTGTGCTGACGATGCCACCGCATGGGGTCTCAAATTGCCCGGGGCCTCAGTATATTTAATAAAAAGTTATAATAACATTAGTACATAAATTAACAAATGCATTTCTTTTACAAAACTTGTGTTTGGTGGAGTGGCAATTGACAAGGTAGAAACAATCTTAGGATAAGAGCATGAAGGCTCATGTTCGAATCCTGTAGTGGCATTTTAAGTTTCTTAATTTTTAATTTGGATTTCCTAAATTTTTTGAAAATTTTAATGATTTTTTCCTAATTTAATAATTATATACTTTCCTCTTTTCAATAAAAAAGGTATATCTTTTCCTAATTAAGCTTTTTAATGCTTTTTTTCCAAAATTATTATTAATTCGATAATTAAATTATGTCCTCTTTTTAATAAATTGTTTTATAGTATATTTTTTAAACCCAAATTCCCTAATTCTTAATTATTTTGTTTTCTTCAATATCCATTCGTCATCATCATCAAACAATATCTTTATTTGGCTCTTTTATTTTTAAATTTTAGGTACAAAATTGGATTTGAGAACTTTTATGATTTAGGGTTTTTTAATGATTTGCTATATAATTTACTTTGATTTTTTAATTGAATTTATAAAAATAATTATCTTTTTTATGATTTTTTCTATATGCTCTTTGATATTTTTTTTAACTTTTAATGTTAGAATTATTTTTTAACGATGATAGATTTAGTATTTTTGGAATCACCAAATATGATAATTAAGTATGCTTAAAATATAATGTCTCAAACTAGGTAATTTTAATAGTAAAATTTTTAACGTAAAAAAAAAACAGAGAACAAAATTTCAAAGTAAAATAGGAACCATCGATTTATTTATTCTCAAACATGCATATGCCAACATATAGTAGAAAAATAACTTAATAAATAATATATAAAAGAAAAATTAAGGGCCAGATCAAAGTTTATCACACAGGGCCTCCCAAATGTCAGGGTCAACCCTTATATGAATTAAGCTATTGGTTTGGATTTATAGTTGTCAATAAGGATTTGACTAAGTTGTTGTTCGATTAAGGTGCTGAACAAACTGCAACCTGAATGATAAAAATAACTATTTTACCTGTCATTCTATTTTAGACAGTTATTAAAATAAATTTTTGATAAATATGTTGTACTGTTGATTTTGAATGAAAAAAGATATTGAATTTTTTTAATCATCAGACTTTTTATGACAAAAAAAACTAAGCAAAAACCCAAATCATGAGCTTCCCCAATGTCCCTTCATCATACCTTGTTCATGAAGACGAAGAACCCCCAATTCGATTGATGAGGTTCGAAAAAATATAACAGACAGTGTAGAAGTTATTGAAAACCCAATCTTGTTTGGTGTTGGTGGAGATGCTTCCTTCTCCTCAAGTTTTCAAGGCATTTTGATTTCTTATTTTCTAGGCTTTCAATGTAATCTATCAACAACTATTGCGGTTTAGTTATTGGGTTTTCTTTTGTTTCTTTGCTTTAAAAAACTGAAAGATCTACGACAAATCTGGAACATCTTTGTTCAAAGCTCACAAAGGGATAGCAGAGGAACAAATTGATCAACTTCATTCCGTGAACAAGAGTCAATATCAAATGAGAAAGAGAGATAAATGTGTCTGCATGATAAGTTATGGAGTCTGATTAGTTGGCAGTTGGGTCAAATATTAGAGACTTTCTAGATTTTTTGGGCTCGGTCCACATGGGAGTTTAACCTAATTTCTCCTGTATAAATTAAAACATATGTAATTGTAAACCCTAAGCCATCATATTAACAAAATCCTTACTAGTGTGGCCGTGGACTAGCTTACGTAAACCCTATGTGTTTATTTTTATGCTTTTACTTTACTGTTGCCTTGCCCGTGTGGGTGAGTTTGAGCGCCATTTCCCAACATTGGATTGATGGAAAAAAGAGGGATGAGAATGAATATGAAAATGGAAGAAAGAGAATGGTAGAAGAGGAATAAATGGCAGAGTGTATATGACTATACTTTTTGCTTACTGAATAAGTTATTGTCTTACCGAATAAGCCACAATCGAACACTCGCATATGGTTTACCAAATAAGTTATAGAAGCCATTAAGCTTACTAAGTCGTTACTGTACAACCTCAAAATATGATCCATCTAAACCTAGCTAGAAAAAGCGTTTAAAACTCACTAAACTCCACTATGACCGATTACAAATCACTTGGACTAAATATGACAAATTAAGGCTCAAAAAGATTAAATATAAGTGATTTTGAAATTATATAACTCATTAAAACACACTACAAATTATTTAAAAATTAAAATAAAAAAAATATCCTTTGGCAAACCGCCGATAACACGAAAAAACGATGTTTACCAATTGTTTACATGATAAAAGATATAACAGACGCATAATTTAAATTAATTGGTGGTTGATAAACTGTTGGTTAATGTTCTCAATTTTCAGCGACTTATCGACCGTTTCCCTTCTTCTTACAACATCTAATTTGGAATATATATTTGTCTATAAAGCGTCAGGACCTTATTAACTTTTTCGACAGTTCAACGATTGTATTCTGAAAATAAAAGGAAAGATTAAAAGGTAGTCGAAAAATCGTCGGTAAAAGCTGTTAATTTTCTATGATTTTCCTTTTAAAAAAATATTTTAGAATAAAGAGTTATCGATAAACCATCAGTAATTTATAAACACTTTCGACGGTTTACCGATGGTATTTTAGAAAACAAATGAAAAATTAAAGTTTTTTTTTAACATTTGTGAGGGTGTACCAACAAATTATTGTGTAGTCGCAAAACCGTCAATATTGAACTGTCTGTACATAAGGATGGTTAATCGGTGATTTCCATTTCCACATTCCTTTCAGTCGATAAATTGTCTTACATTTTTCAAATTTGCCTAATTGCCGATAGTCGCTCATTAAACCATCGGTAATTGGCCGACGGCATGGTCGTAAATACTCAGTTTTTTTGTAGTGCCATGATCTTATAAAAAAAAATTATACACCTCTCTTCACCACAAAAATTGCAAAGGGAGAGGGACAGGACAAGCTAGCCCTTTAATGAGCCCGTCACCAACCCCAATAACCAAGAATAAATAGGAAGAAACACATATTATTTATTGATATATATTTTAAAATTTTGTTGCTAGGCAGATAATGTTTGTATCAACAACTTATATATATGCCTTATCAACCATTTCAAATTAAGTCACATTTACATCATCAATTAATTGCGTTACAGACCCTACGAATTTCTCCTTGAGTCCCCGTCTTCAACTCGATATTACCCATCCTAACCATTGATCTCCCGAACTCCACGTTGAACGTCAATCCAAGCAGCCCCCTAAGTCCAAGAAACCGTTGCACTAACCTTTGTGTTGTTGGATTGCTCCATAACGCTGCATCCGATTCAAGTACTCCCCGCCCGCTCCTCAAATTTGCAAAGTACGAATTATCGAAGTTGTTTACGCTTCCTGTATCTAGGCCCACACGCCTTGTAGCATCACCACCATCAGGGCACAGGGTTCGGAGCTGGGGAAGGAACGCTTGGTCGATAGTCGGGTCAGGTCCATTGGTGTTGTTGAAGTTATATAGCCTGTACCTGAATAATACACAGGCTGCTGTTCCAATCGTATGTGCTCCTGATTTCAATCAAAGCCATAAATGTATCAGTGGCTTTTTATTAGTATTTGTGTTCCATTGTTTGTATAATGCACGTAGAGTTTTTGTACAATTCTGTGTGTTCAACTTACCAGAAAGGGCAACAAGATCTTGGGTGTTAAGATTTTTGTCCGTAAACTTTCTGATTTGGATACTAACGGGGTCATTAAAAGCAGGCAAATTTACGGTATCAGATGCCTGTGAAACTAATCCGTCTCTGCGACCTGTTGGCACTGGCCAACTCGTTCCACCTGTCTGTACATTGTTGAAAAATCATATAAGTTTTAAGCCAGCAAGGTACAACTTCTTATTTCATCATGGAAGGTGCATTCTAAATTTCGCAACGTTTCGAAAGCGTATAGATTTTCGTAAGCATGCAATAATTGATAGCTTAATTATCCAAAACAGAAATTAGACAAGATTTGCTGACACCTTCGGAATGCTTGAAAATAACTAGTAGTGAGCTGCGAATTAACTTACCAGGACCACAGAATCACGTGCAGCAAGGGCAAGAATGTCAGCACACGAGACGACCCCAGGACAGGTAGCTTCGAGCTGCCTCTTTGCAGCGTCGATGACGTCAAATCCTCTCAGCTGGGAATTGGGCAGAGCGATTTTCTCGGAAGAAGGACCATCAATTAGGATAGAGGCATCGCAGCCATTAACAAAGCAATCATGAAAGAACATTCTTAGTAGACCAGGTGCTATTGTTGGATCGGAGCGAACAGCAGATTGGACAGCAGCCCGCACGACGGTTTCTACCCTTGGGCATGTGGTCTGGTAGAACCCAACTCGTGTGCCTTGGCCTAGTGCCAAGGTGATGAAGGTGGCTAAGAAGACAACAAACAAGATGGGGGTTTTGCTATGGGAAAAAACCTCCATAACAAGAAAGATATGTGTGTGATTTTAAGTGAAGTATTGGATTAGGTTGTAGATTATGTGAGGGAGAGAAACAATGGAGAAGGCATTTTATAGTTGTGATTGGAGGTGGGGGTGCTGTAGGGGAAGTCAAACATGTTGGGGGTGATAAAAGTAAACAAAGTCGGCCACGGGGAGGGAAAGGAAGATTCAAAGTTCATCATAATATCCCTAAACTGGCATAATTTGATGTTGCATTTTGTAAATACATATAGAATATTACCGACTCGTAAGAGCATGTTGCTAAGTACAAGCAACTAATGTGGACCTCAAGTGGTAGGCTCTGGTGCTCTCTAATGGCTAATCAATTTAAAACCCAATTTTATAAATTCATTTGCTGATTTTATTAATCAATTTTTATAGTAATTAGCTAGTAGCAAAGGTTGGAAAAACAAAGTAGTGACTTATATCATATCACAAAAAAACCCAGGGAATCTATTCGTTATTATTTTAATTGTTTTAACTCTCAAATAAATAGCATCAAGAATTGTGACGTCAAAACAACTATCGAGGCTTATAAGCAAGGATTGGAGGAAGATTCACAATTATGTTTGGAGTTAACCAAGTATCCTGCCGATACATTTGAAGGCGACAGAGCCAAAAACTTGGACTACATGCAGTCGAGGATGATATCTTGTTTCGAAAGAAACACTCCAAGGGTAAATGCTCTCTTAGCGTTAAGTATCCAAAGTTCAAACCAAAGAGTGACCATCGACAAGAACAAACTCGACAGATTTCAAATATCAGGTACGAAAAACCAAAAGGAGATACTCCGCAACACCCTAAGGTCTCGAAGTATGGGATCAAAGGGTCTAATAAAAACCAAATTCACAACAACAAAACGACTCTTTTGCGACGACAAAAGTCGACGCTAATACTTCAAATATCGTCACTATAGCTCTAATTGCGACGATAGTCGCCGTTGTAGAGTTTGTCAATGTAAGCTCGTAGTTGTAGCTCCCTATAGCAACGATATGTCGTCGTTGTAGGTAAAAACTATTAAATTCGATTTGTAATCTACTGCGACGATATGTCGTTGTTACAAGTCAAAAATGAATATTTTAATTATATACATAGCGACGACGACATGTCTTCGCAATAGGTAGAAAATAAAAAAAAATCACTTTTTAACCTATTGCGATGACTTGTCATTGCTATAGGTTGAAAATTAAAAACAAATGGTTTTCCGTATGGTGACGAAATGTCGTCGCCATAGGTAAGTTTTTTACGCATATTTAATTTGAATATGAAATATATTTTAATCAACTAATTTGATATTCAAATAAAAGAAAATAATTTTATATTTAAATAACTATATATTCAGATAACTAGAAGATAATTTTATATTTAGATAACTAGAAAATATTTAAAAACCGTCATACAAAGATTATTACATAAAATAAATATTAATGTCACAAATATATTAATACATAAATATCTAATCATCGTATAAGTCAGTTTTTGTGTCTCATCCTCATTTGGTGCCATTGTGGTGGTTACTGTTGTGTCTGTTGCGGTTGATATCCCGCTATAGCTCACACCTGATGAAATAATGTTTGTTTATAGTGAATGGTAGGGGAAACTGACAACCAAGTTGAGTACTAAATGCATTATACATTTTATGCATATACCGGTGAATAGAATTAAATGCATCGGCGATATTCTTCATCTCATCATTCGTGGGTGGCTGGGGTGCTGGTGGTGGCGATGAAAAAAATGACGAAAATGCAGAATGCTTCAACTTTCGTTCAAAACCTCGGTCGTGACAGCTTCAACCCCTGAACCCAATCACTCATGCAAGGAAAAGATTAACCATCTATAAATCTTCCTGGAGTATATACATGCACATACGTATATAAATGATCGCAAAGAAGTGCTAAATTAACAACTTTAGGAAGTTAAATATAGGTTCTAGTCATATATAAAAACATAGACATCCTTATACGAATCCACTTATGAAGACTTATGTTAGAAGAAATAAAAGAAAGGATAAGCATGGAAAAGAGATACCATAAATCAATTGTTACTTATATGTTTATTTATCTTTTTACTTTCCTTATTATCCTTGTTTACTTTCCTTATTCGAGTTTCCTTTTTAGTGTTGCTTTAGGAGTCTATCTTTGATTTGTTCTAGGAGTCTATTTCCTTTTAGTTTAAATATTGTAGCTATTCTATTATTTGGATATGAGAAATTTACTTTGAGTTATTATTTGGAGCCTCGTCCTCTCCATACGGACTACCTCTTCTATAGTTCTTTTACCCAAGTTGTAGATCCTAACAATTTGGTATCAGAGTTCATACGCTACTGTTAATCGTTCAATAGTTAGCCCTACTTACATACAAATTGGCTGCCATGGATGCAACTATAAAGTCTCAATCCAAAGAGAAGGACGCTATGGTAGATAAGGGA
Source organism: Arctium minus (assembly GCA_954870635.1). Taxonomy (NCBI): domain Eukaryota; kingdom Viridiplantae; phylum Streptophyta; class Magnoliopsida; order Asterales; family Asteraceae; genus Arctium; species Arctium minus. Next base: position 74,503,766 of record OX941080.1, on the reverse strand, counting down.
CATCAAAAAAATACGGGATCCTCGTGGGAAGACGAGCGTTCTACTGAAGAACCGTGGTGGTTAAAAATCCCTCGGCACAGACATCATACCAAGATGAATTTTCCTCGTTTTGAGGGAGGAGATCCTCGCGGTTGGATTTTGAAGGACGAAAGATAATATCAGTATTACCAGACACCCGACGAATTAAATGTTGATGTTGCTGCCATGTATTTGGAAGGTGATGCTCTTGACCTCTTTGCTTGGATCAATAATGAACAAACCACTTTTTATTGGGAAGAACTTGTCAAAGCATTGAAAGAAAATTATGGGCCAACAGAATTTCAAAATCCTGATGAGCACCTTTGTGGGATCAAACAAACAGGAACTGTACAAGAATACCGCCAGGAGTTTGCCAAACGTTCGGCTAGAGTTAAGAACTAGCCAAAGCATTGCTTCTTGGGTGTGTTCCTCAATAGGTTAAGAGATGACCTCAAGGTTGATGTACGCATCCAGAAGCCTCATTCGGTTTACAAAGCTATGAGTTTGGCTCTCGAATACGAGCAGAAAATGGGTTATTCTCAAGTTCCCCCGAGAAACAACTCGTTCAAATCCAATCAACAACCGACAGCTATATCAAACCCACAACCAACTAATCCAACATTAGCACACAGAAACATTGCAACAAGCCAAAATCCTAGTCGCAATAAAACGCGCCCATGCGATATGGAAACACAGAATCGTATAGCATGAGGCCTTTGCTTTGATGCAACGAAAAATTTGCTCCTAGACATCGCTGCAAAACAGCCTCTCTGACACTTATGGAGCAAGAATAAATTGACCAAAGGGAAGAAAAAGTTGTGGAGGATGCTATTGTTGCCGACCTTGCTGAGATTTCCTTTCATGCCATTTTAGGGAAATCCTATTGCGCCACTATGAAGCTACAAGGAACCCTTAATGGACGACAAGTGTTGATTCGGGTTGATAGTGGATCGACTCACAACTTTGTATCTGAAAAGCTGGTAGAGGAACTATAGTTACCAGTACAAGCAGTACCAGCCTTTGCATTATAGATAGGTAATGGGAAGGTCATCACTTGCAACCAAATTTTCTCGAAATAAGTCGGTCAACTGCCAGGTCTCACCATTACTCAAGATTACTATCATTTTTCAATTGGGGGTGTATATTTGGTACTAGGCATCAAGTGGTTGGATTCCTTGAACACGGTGCAAGCTAACTGGGCTATTCTTGATTTTTTCTGTGAATGGTAAATGCTACAAGCTTCAAGGGATTCCACCATAACCAATGGAAGAAACCTTCCAATATATGTCCAAAGATTCATCCAACTCAAGATAGCCCAACATTCTAGAAATTAAAAGGTTAATATCTAGTTTTGAATCAGTCTTTGCTAACCCTGCCACCTTACCCCCCTTCCGCGAGCACACCCATACCATTCCCCTACTTCCTAACTCGAAACCTCCAAATATCCGTCCATATCACCACCCTTATTCCCAAAAATCAGAGATTGAGAGACAAGTTGCTGAACTACTCGATGTGGGGTTTATCCGATCAAGTACCAGCCCGTTTGCAAGTCCTATTATTCTTGTTAAAAAAAAAGATAATACATGGCGTATGTGTGTGGATTATAGACGCTTGAACCAAATTTCCATACCTGATAAATACCCCATACCCAACGTGGATGAATTGCTGGATGAATTTCACGGAGCCTCAATCTTCTCCAAAATTTATTCGCGTTCAGGTTACCATCTGATTCCTGTATACCCTGATGATATCCATAAAACAGCTTTCCGCACCCACTCGGGTCATTATGAGTTTACGGTGATGCCTTTTGGCCTTACCAACGCCCCTCAACCTTCCAAGCGGCTATGAATGATCTATTTCGCCCTTATTTACGAAAAGGAGTCTTGGTCTTTTTTGATGACATCCTGGTGTACAACAAATCACTTAACATCTCCAACATTTGGAAAGTATTTTACTGTTGCTCTAGAACAATCAATACTATGCCAAGGCATCCAAATGTCTGTTTGGACAACATGAAGTTTCTTTCTTGGGACATGTCATATCCGGTAAAGGAGTTTGTGTTGGTCATGATAAAATTCAATGCATATTGAGTTGGCCAAAACCAACTAATGTGAAGGATCTACGTGGGTTCTTAGGGTTAACAGGGTATTATCGACGATTTGTCAAAGGATATGGTTCGATTGCTAGACCATTAACTGATCTCATGAAAAAGGCCGCGTTTCAATGGACTTCAATAGCTGAAGCAGCCTTCCTACAACTCAAAAAGTACTTGACTACGGTGCCTATTCTTCGTTTGCCTGACTTCTCCGAGCCATACACGGTGGAATGTGATGCTTCTTCCCAAGGAATTGGTGTTATTCTTCTACAATCAGAACATCCCATCGCCTACTTCAGCAAGGGTCTTTCTTTTTCCAACAGGTTCAAATCTACTTTTGAAAGAGAACTTCTTGCTCTTGTGCTAACATTACGGAAATGGAAACACTACCTGTTGGGGCGTCATTTTTTTGTTCGAACAGATCATCATAGCCTTAAATACCTCCTCGATCAGCGTCTAACCACCAATGAGCAACAACGGTTGCTCTTGTAAATCTTGCCATTCGATTTCACCATTATGTACAAGGCTGGAAAAGAAAATCTAGGTGCAGATGCACATTCACGCAAGCCACAACATGCTGATTTCTTGGCCTTGGTTGTCCCTTTTTCAATGGACATTGCTCATTGGGGTGAGTTTCTTCAAGAGGAACCATACAAACAGAATATCCTAGTAGCTATCCATAAAGATCCTTCCACTCAACCAGATTTTCACATCGCAGACAAAAAAATGTTCTACAAAGAAAGGTTAGTGGTCCTAAACAATGCTCCTCTTCGACAAAAACTTATTTCTAAGGCACATGATACTCCATCAGCAGGGCATGGGGGAAATTTAAAGACTCTAAAAAGGCTCACTTCAAAAAATTTCTGGCCAAAAATGAAGCAAGACGTTTACACGTATGTCCAGAACTGCTTGGTTTGCCAACAAGCAAAGTATCAATCCTTGGCTCTTGCGGGTCTTCTACAACCCCTACCAATTCCAGATCAAATTTGGGAGGACATCTTATTTGATTTTATCACAGGCCTTACCAAATCCAATGGCTCTGACACTATTTTAGTGGTTGTTGATCTTCTCAGCAAATACTCACATTTTGTGCCACTTACTCACCCATATACAACCAAGACTGTAGGTGAGATATTTTGTAGGGAAATTGTACGTCTACATGGAATCCCAAGATCCGTCATTTCTGACCGTGATGTTATATTCTTTAGCGTGTTTTGGAAGGAGCTTTTTCATCTTAGTAGAACTAAACTGAATATGAGCACCGTCTATCACCCGCAAACAGACGAGCAAACGGAGGTGGTCAACCATTGCATGGAAACCTACTTACGATGCTTTATTCAAGAACAACCCCGCACTTGGAGCACGTACCTACCATGGGCTGAGTTTTCCTTCAACACTGGATTTCATTCACTTGCGGGCACCACTCTCTTCAAGTTGGTATATGGTCGTGATCCCCCTATCATTACGCCTTACGTTCGTGGGGACACCCAAATCGCCAGTCTTGAGACGTAATTGTTGGAGCGTGATGCCATATTTAAATTGTTAAAGGATTAACTCTTGAAGGCTCAAACAAGGATGAAAAAAACATGTAGATGCCCATAGACGTGATGTTACATTTTCAGTCGGTGACTATGTTTTTCTATGCTTACAACCATACCGACAACAATCATTAGCTCACCGTCGTTATGTTAAACTCTCTCCTTGTTTCTTTGGCCCTTATAAAGTTATCCGCTGCATTGGGCCAGTTGCATACGAGCTTGAACTTCCACCAGATTCCAAAATCCACCCCATCTTCCATGTTTCACTGCTACGTCCCGTATATGGGCAGTCAGCTCCTCAATTTCTAGCTCCACTCCTACTAAATGCAGATTGGGAACTAATTTTGACTCCTCAAAAGATACTTTCTCACCGTTGGGTATCTGCAGCGGGTGACCGTTCTGTTGAATTATTGGTTCAATGGGTTGACCGGCCAATTAAAGAGGCAAATTGGGAGTCTTATGACCTCATTCTTCAACAATTTCCTACTTTTCGCCTTGAGGACAAGGCGGCTTTTCAAGGGGGAGGCATTGATACGAATCCACTTATGAAGACGTGTGTTAGAATAAAAAAAAGAAAGGATAAGCATGGAAAAGAGCTTCCATAAATCTATTGTTGCTTATCTGTTTATTTATCTTTTTACTTTCCTTATTATCCTTGTTTACTTACCTTATTTGTGTTTCCTTTTTAGTGTTGCTTTAGGATCCTATCTTTGTTTTGTTCTAGGAGTCTATTTCCTTTTACTTTAAATATTGTAGCTATTCTATTATTTGGATATGAGAAATTTACTTTGAGTTATTATTTGGAGCCTCATCCTCTCCATACGGACTACCTCTTCTATAGTTCTTTTACCCAAGTTGTAGATCCTAACACATCCATATAAACGAGTACTCTATTAATTCCATCATCCCATGCATCTGTACAATATAAGCCTAGATGTTTATAATTGTCTTATGCACATTATCAAAATCATATTGTGTGTATATATATACACACATATAATATATACTTACATGTGTGTTCCCAATGAATACACATGTGTGTACCTAGTTATGGGACTGTAGGACATGTTGATCATGGACATAACCAAACTAGTCTATCATTGTAGGATGTGGGGACGATACCAATCTTGAAACTCAACAAAACAAAATAAACTTCAAAAACATATAATAAAAGATAAAGAAATCTCTAACATTTGAGTTAGATTTCCAAATATTCTAACCCAAAAAGGATTTACTATTCCCAGAGCCAATTGTTTGTTATTTCTTCTAATTTTTTGTTCTTACAGAAGACATGATTAGAAAACAAATCCAAACATTAGATTTCTAAGCTCTATGACTTGGGTCAAGAACCTAAGAACATGAATTTATTGAAAATTTTCAGCCAAAGTAGTTTATAGAATCCCAAATGGTCCAACACAACAAAAGTTTCACGAAAAACAAATGCAACTATGAAGTTTGGTACCTTCAATGAGGAGGCAGGGAGTGATGCAAAACTAATACATATTTTACCATCAAAACAAATTAACAAGTAACAATATAATGAAACACAACTGTAATAGGAAGTTTCCAGCAAATGTAATAAAAATTACATGATTAAAAATCCATTGAAATAAACTAGGAAAAGAAAATGAAAGCGAAGACCATGAGACTAGAAAGAAAGATATGCCAAATAATGGAAAGAACCAAGGTTTACTGTAGACGAAGCTACACAACCCTCAATCTACAGACACCAGTAAGTAACTTGTATGTCAACTCCCTAGCCCTACCACCCCCACCTTCTATGATTCCACCTCATCGCTCCCTTCCTCCTGCCTAAGCTAACTACAAGCCCTCACCCTAATCTCCTACCTTTGTCCAAAGGAAAAACATTATTTTCTAGTGTCACTGTAAAAAGTTGATAAAAGTGGATATTCATATCTGAAAATATCCACTATAAACAATTTTAACATTTTGGAAGGATCAATAATCAAAATATAATCCCTGCTATTAATAAAGCATAATCAAAATTATCCTAAAGAAGTTTACTTAAATAAGGAAATTATCCGTTCAAAAATGTCATCCAATAAATTTTTGGCATAATAGCTTGAGTCTAACGATTCACCTCAAGAAATACGCCTGAATTTCTATTGAACATGTTGAAGATCAACCCTATAGGCTATCGTTTAAACACATATAATTCACTGCAAGCACCTCCTCTGTAATAAGATAGCCATATGGGAATCAAACTTTTAATATTGCAAATGCATGTCAAATAAAACAGAGGTAGCAAGTAGCAATTACAAAACCACATTACCCCAAATTGATATTGCATGTCAAATGCTACCTTTACAAACCTACCAGACTGACTTTCTGTGCCAAGGATTCTAATGAAAAGAAACACATATTTGGTCCCAAAAGTTAAAACACATGGACATTAGTCAAGAAGAAATGTCAAATAATTTCTCAAAACAATTTCGACCTAGGAAAAATCATCAAATTGAAGTGGATGGATGGTTAGATCTTAGAGCAGTTCAGTAACATGATGTAAATTCAAACCATTGGTCAATAAATTCATCATAAAAAATGACATGCATGCTAGATAAATCATATTTCTAGGACAACAAGTTGACCAAAACCTATGATAATTTGAGCTTACTTGAGAAAGTCTAGCCATCTGTGGAGCGCGAGGAGAATGGCCTGTTGCCACCGGAGGTTGATGCTCCCCCAAACAATGGATGCAGAAATTTGTTAAATTTGTTAATAAATTCATTAATTAGCGTATGCAATCTTCAACACATGTCTAGCAATTTGCTCTTCGAAAAGCACAACAACAATGTAAACCTAAAAATCAAAATCTTTTTCTAACTCCTTATCTCATAAACCTTGTAGATAAAGGCATGTGTACATTCAAGACTGAAAGACAGTAAAATTCATTACAACTATAATAATGGTCTAAAATCATAACATTGATCACCATTTATTATACACATCATATGTATTAGAGAGAGATCCCATCAAGATGGAATCAAATGATATGGGAGTTACAAAATCAAGCTACATTAATGTGATATGGGAGTTACAATATTACATTAATTGGATAGATAGTGTTGCATAGATTAAAGGTTTTCATACTTATAAAAATACCCTTGAAATTATTCTTGTAAACTCATTTCTTAATAAACAAATATATTTCTTACATGGTATCAGAGCTATAGAGTTAGTCTGGCCTGTTTTTCTTTCCTTTGAAAACCTATACTCCCCTAATCATCCTCTCCTTTCTTTTACTTCTCAAAATGGATTCTAATGATATCCTTCCTACTCCAATTCCCACCTTCCCTAATCATCCTCGAACGCCTTGTTCATTTCTTGTATGATGTCAATGGTGTCGTGCTTAAGGGCACTATGTTACCGAATGTCCAATGTTTCGCCAACAATTTTACAATGTCATTCAATCTTCCAATTCTCCATTCCCCCAAAATTGGTTCCCACATAAAACTTACTAACCCTCCTCTACTCCTTGTGCCTATGTTGCTACATCCTCTAGTCCTTGTTTTACAGGTTGGATCTTAGATAGTGGGGCAGCCCATCATGTAACTAATGATCTTCACAATCTTGTTCTTCATGCACCCTATGAAGGCACTGAAGAACTCGCCATTAGGTATGGCTCCGGACTACTAATTGCTAACACCGGTTCCACATCTCTTCTTACTCCTTCTACTAAATTTTCTCTTCGTAATATACTTCATGTTCCATCTGTTTCTCGCAATATTACTAATATTTCAATGTTTTGTTGAGACAATAATTTCTTCTATCACATTCTAACCTAACTCCTTTCATGTGAAGGATCTTCTCATGGGGGCATCCCTACTTCAAGGTCCAACCAAGTCTGGCATCTATGAATGGCATCCTCTCAAGCCCGTCTTTCATACTTCTACAGGCTCACATTCTCTTATAAATTGGCACCATCGTCTAGGTCATCCCTCTTACAATATTTTAAAACATATTAGTTCTCATTTTGATTTATCAATTCCAAAGTGTACTTCTTTTCATTGCAACTCATGGGAATGCAATAAAAGTCATAAATTACCCTTTTATCAAAATTTTATCTCTTCCCGTGGTCCACTCGACATCATATATAGTGATGTTTCGTCCTCTCCCATTTCTTCTTTTGATGGTTATAAATACTACATAATATTTGTTGATAATTTCACAAAATATATGTGGTATTATCCTCTCAAAAAAATCAGACTCTAAAGGTATATTTCTTCATTTTAAATTACGATTTGAAAAATATTTTCAAAGATCTATCATCACCATTTTCAGTGACAATGCTGGAGAATACCTAGGACTTGATCCTTTTTTGGCAAATCATGGAATTACTCATCTCACTTCTCCTCCACATACTCCCACACATAATGGGTACCCTGAGAGACGTCATCATCATATTGTTGAAACAGGTCTCTCTCTTCTTTCTCATGCCTCAATGCATCAAAAATATTGGCCAATTGCCTTCAATACTGCAGTTTATCTTATAAATCGAATGCCCACTCCCACCTTAAACTTTCAATCTCCCTTCTCTAAAATATATAACACTCTCCTAATTACCATAAACTACACAATTTTGGATGCCTTTTCTACCCATGGTTACACCCATACACCTCAAACAAACTTGATCCACGCTCGATTCCAAGCGTTTTTGTTGGCTAATCGACTACACAAAGTGCTTATTTCTTCCTACACATTGCTTCCAACAAGATATATGTTTCAAGACATGTCATGTTTGTTGAGCATGTTTTCCCTTTTGCCTCATCCACTCCTTCAACAATTCCTCAAATGGACCAAACACATAATCAATGGTGTACTCTTTCCCTACCCATTACTATTCCTACTACCACTACATTTCCAACCTCAACGCCTATTTCCCCTACTACTAATCCTAACCCCACTCCAACCTCTACACCTAATTCCCCTATTACTATAGATCCATCTACTACACAACAAATATCTGCTACTTCTTCTTCCCCTTCTAACACACAAACTCCTTGTCCTTTTCCTCCTCCTCTACATGCACCCCCTCTCCACAACACTCATTTACAAAATTGAATTCATAAACCGATAACCAAACTCAACCTCACTGCCACTGTGGAGAACCCTTTTCAAGAGCCCATAACTATAACTAATGCTCTTCGAAACCCTGTATGGCGTGATGCTATGCAAACTGAGTTTAATGCTCTCCAGAAAAATCACACTTGGGACTTAGTTCCTCCTTCCCAATCATAAAATCTTATTGGGTGCAAATGGGTGTACCGAACAAAATTTAATCCTGATGGCACTATTGAGCGTCACAAAGCTAGACTCGTAGCTAAGGGATTTCACCAACGACCTGGCCTTGACCTCACTGAAACCTTTAGCCCAATCATTGACCCTTGCTGTTCTTCAAGGAACCATTCGAACTGTTCTTTCTCTTGCTGTCAATCATAATTGGCCACTTCGACAAATTGACATAAACAATGCTTTTCATCAAGGCACTCTAACTGCGGATGTTTATATGTCCCAACCTCTTGGATTCATTGACCCTAATCATCCTATTCATGTTTGCAATTTGCGTCAAGCTATCTATGGTCTTAAACAAGCTCCTCAAGCCTGGTACAATGAGCTTAAATCATATCTTGTTTGTCTTGGCTTCCACAAATCTATATCCGACTCTTCTTTATTCATTTTACGTCATCATCAACACATATTTTACATTATAGTATATGTGGATGATATCTTTCTAACCGGCTCCAAGTCTTCCCTCCTAACGTCTCTAATTTCCAAAATTTCTTCTCGATTCTCCTAAAAGGATCTTGGACACCTTTCTTATTTCCTTGGCATCGAAGTCCAACCTCACACCGAAGGTCTCTTCTTGATCCAAGATAAATACATTCAAGATCATCTTCATAAAACCAATATGTCCTATGTTAAACCTACACCTACCTCCATGGTCGTTCACCCCCCTCTCACTCTAGAAGGAGGATCTCCTATTCCCAATGCAACCGAATTTCGGGTCATTATGGGTAGTTTACAATATTTGTCACTAACTCATCCACATATTTATTTTCTTGTGAACATGTTATCTCAATACATGCATAAACCCACTGATCTTCATTGCGCTGCACTCAAATGGTTACTACGATATCTTGTAGGCACCACCAATCATGGTATCCTTCTACACCGTAACTCCCCTAATTCTTTACACGCCTCTACCGATGCTGATTGGGCTGGAAAAAAAAATGACTACATCTCTACGACAGGGTTTATTGTATATCTTGGTAAGAACCCGATCTAATGGAGTTCTTGCAAGCAACGAACTCATGCTCGATCAACATCCAAAGATGAATATCGAGCTATTGTCAACACAACGGCTGAGGTTCCATGGATTCTTAATCTTGTTGATGAGCTTGGTTTTAAACCTACCGCTCCTTCAGCTATATATTGTGATAATAAAGGAGCTACTCATGTTGTCGCGAATCCAAAATTTCACTCTTAAATGAAACATCTTGCTCTAGACTATCACTTTGTCCGTAAATATGTTCAAGATGGTTGCATCCGTGTCTCCTACATTTCGGGAACCGATCAATTAGTAAATGCCTTAACAAAACCTTTAGCTCGCATACGGTTTCAGACGTTATTTTCCAAGATTGGACTCACTAACCGGTCATCCATCTTGCGGGGGTATATTAGAGAGAGATCCTATCAAGATGGAATCAAATGATATGGGAGTTACAAATCAATTGATATGGGAGTTACAAAATCAAGTTACATTAATGTGACATGGGAGTTACAATATTACATTAATTGGATAGATAGTGTTGAATAGATTAAAGGTTTTCATATTTGTATAAATACCCTTGTAATTTTTCTTGTAAACTCACTTCTCAATAAACAAATATATTTCTTACAATATGTTTAAATTTTTTTAAAGAAAAAGTATTTGCTATACATCAGAATAGCTTTGGTCAATGTGGTCACCCATACTTGTCAAATACTACTTTTCATGTCAACACGTCATTACATATAAAACCTAGCTACTACTACATAAATATACACATTTTCCCCGAAAAAGTTATTCAATTAGTAAACCATATAGATAAAATGTTAGGAATCTTGTTAATCAATAACATTCATCCGTTTTCTTTTGAAATTGGCTAATAAAATGCTAGCAGTATTTAAAAAAGATCGAAGCAACGCTACAAAACTCGTTGTCACTTTTGAGAACGTAGGTCGAGTGTCAGTCGCAACCTCTGGTCGTATGTTTATCGTACGACGGTCGTATGATTCCCCACGATCACGATTATACTAATAGACGATCAACCGTTTCTTTTTTGTTCATTCAATGCAGGTTCAATGCTATTAAAAACCAACAACTATAACTGACCGAATACATTAAGGTCATTAAAATCTTCGACCATTACCCAAGAATTCAATGACACATTCATGACGATGAAGACTATAAATTCCAAGACCCATACCTCATTCAGAACCGGGGGATCTGGAGAATACAAGCTTGCAAAAAAAGGACTCTCTGTATTTTCTCTGACATAATACTCGACCGCAGTTTTTTACACACGACTAGAGTGTTTTATAGACGACATACAATTGTTATTGTCTTTAGTATCTATTTTGTTCATCTTGTAAAAAATTGTAACACACAAGGATATCACCCCTGCTTGGCGACCATAGTATATTGGCGACAATAGTATATTGGTGACCATAGTATATTGACGATTTTTCTCTGTCGTCCGCGGTTTTTTCGTCGTTGATGTCTTTCCGCGTCACCAAATCCTTTGTATCTTTATTTTTGTCTTTATCACACATTTTGTCGCTTGATTACTATCTTTAGTTGTTAAAGCTCCACATGAACCTTAAGTTATCCTTTTGGATGATTTTTGGCATTGACAGACGGTTTCAACTTCTCTCACACCAGTGTCACAATTATTCGGCCTTAAATCAACCGCCGCTTCTCCACCTCTTTTCTCTCTTTTCTTTGAACTTTACCTCTCCTCGACGCTCGACTCTGCTTTGCTCTCCATAACTCAATCATTTTTTCCAATTCTCACATCCGTATTTGCTCTGCCTCTACACGGCCTTGGAGATCCATCGTCACCATGGCTGGCACCAGGAAGGTATAATTGTTTTTTCGCTTCGTTTATCATTTGTGATATTAGATTGCAACTTTGGATTCTAGATGAGAAACATGTGATGTTCATTAAGTTTCATTTATTAAGAACGATAACCACATACTCGATGCTAAATAGTTGTTGGTTTTTAATAACATTGAACCTGTATTGAATGAACAAAAAAGAAACGTTTGGTCGTCTATTAGTATAATCGTGATCGTGGGGAATCATACTACCGTCGTACGATAAACATACGACCAGAGGTCACGACCGACACTCGACCTAGGTTCTCAAAAGTGACGACAAGTTTTGTAAATATGTATGGTCGACATTATAGAAGATTAATCGTGCGTAAAATGTATCATAAATGCTTTTAGTCGTGGTCGTGGATTTTGACCCAAACAGTTTGCCCCCAAAATTTGTAATCACGCAGCAATTTTGAATTTTGAATTTTATATTTTTGTCGAAAATTCTTGGAGGTTGCCACGTGTCAATTGGGGATACGTTTTAGTCACTTTAGGACAGAATCGGCTCATTTCTAACTAGGGCAATGATGTTGGTAACTGACACGCGAGATGTCATGGTGATGTCGATCGCATGCGTGACAGTTCACGGGACAGGTGTCGAAGATCTAGCGATGCACACGAAAAGGCGTGGGACACATGTCGATCATAGATAGACTCGACCTGAGTTCTTTGAGCATATAAATAGGGATATCCAGGGGATCGTTTCCTTTTACGCTTTTAGAATATTTTCCCTTGGTCCCCTTGCGAATCACTTCCAAAACCTGCAAGATCTTTGTCCGGGTTAGCTTATTCGAGGTTTAGAGCGACTATTTAAGGTATGACTTATTTCCCTCTTTTATGCGACTCAAAACCCTCGCTAGGAAACCTAGGAAGGACTGGGAGGTTTTGGGTCTTCTAGAGTTAAAAATCAGTTTGAAAGGTCTTAGAATGTCAAAAGAACCTGCTAGTTCGATCAGAGATCAAGATGGTCTCAATGCTTTTGAAAGTTATCACACATCCCTTCTACTGTTAAGCTAAACACCCCTGGTCAGGTTTGACCTGACATGTGTCTGGATGGATATTTCGTGATATATGAGTATCCATTCAAAATCAGATTTAGATGGTCGTACTCGCCTTTGTCGAGGCTTTTCATGCTTCAGTTCAACTTTGCGCCGAGGCAACTAATGCCCCAATTCTATAGGGTCGTTCAAGTTATTGAACGACTTACGGGGGACTAAGGGTCACCCATTGATGTGAACGACCTCCTCACGGCGTACCAAGTTAAGGTGGATAGGTTGCATCAATACAACCTCTTTTCAAATTATAGAGGCGACTGTACCTTGGTCTTGGAAACTGCGGTCAATGACCGAAAGTGGAAGACCAGGTATGCATTTGTGTGTATCGCGTCGCTGGATCCAGACAACGACTGGATTAAGGCTAATTGGAGCACCTCGAGTAAGGGTTTTCAACTGTTTGTCGTATATTTCATATTTGTTTTATTGGTTTCCAATGATCTTCTTGTTTTGATGTTATTAGCCATCAAGTTTTACGAAGTGAGGTCAAATAGCGACTCTGTACACAAGATCACTTGTTTCTTTGAGTACAACACTGAAGAGTGTTTGTTCTTCTCACACCATCCGACGGACGATGACGACGAAGACATGACTATCGTCGAACCTTCATAGGCTGAGGTCGAAACGGACCGAGAAGAAGAGGAAGAAGGAGAATAATAGGAGGAGACTAAAGAAGAGATGGCCGGTAAGAAAAGATACTCGACACTCCCTCATGATCTCTTTTAAGTTGACTAGTATTCTGATTTTTTCTCTTTTTTCTAGGAAACTCACCTGCAAAGCCATCGACTGCGGCCGCTAGGAGGGCGGCCCAACTTGAACTAGCCTAGAAGGGTCTAGAGAAGAGAATGGGGGTCTGGACAACTGGGTCGAGAGTACCCAAGAGGACGAGGATGACGTTCCCGAGGGAACCGTTGTTAAAGGGTGGCGACGCATCGAGAGTTGCCACTCCTAAGAGGACGATCATGCCTGCAGGCGTAATCATTGCGTTCCCGATCAACGTTGCTCCTCCGGGGATGATGGAGATACCTTTGGAAGACGCCCAGGTTTCATCGGTGACCCAACAGGCTTCACTGGCTACTTCCTCGACTCCCTCGCCAATCGACAAATGGAGAGGCCCTGTCGAGTTCACGACGGTTAACTTCACGTTGCTGTAGGACTTTATGGACGACAACGTCCTTGATAGGGTGAAGATTTTTACTCACCTAGGGAAATATCATCTTTCTACCTTCAAGGATAATTTTGAGGGTATGACGGTCGACAACACTGGATCTAACGTCGCCGGACTCGCTTTCATGGTAAGTATCGAGACTTACTTTTACGTATTCTATATTTTGTCGTTTGTTTCATTCTAATTGTTGTGTATTTTACCTTTTCGACATTACAATCCTTTCTTAGCCATTACACCAGATGGAGAAGGTGAGGCGTCTACTGCCAAAGGCACTCGAAAGGGAACAGGAGGCCTTGGAGAGGGAGAATGTTAGAGCATAAATCTGTTGGATACAAGATCAAGAATACTGAAGGTCAAAGTTGAGAAAGTCAAAGCTGCTAAAGTCAAATCTCATTAAAAGTCAAAGTCTATTTGTAATAAGTCAATGTATTTTGTATTTTCCTTGTATTAAGTTTTAGTATAAATAGTTTTTGTCTTTGTAATTTGTAAGTACGAACTTAATTAGTAAATATTCAGTTGCATCTAGAGAGAGAAAATTAGAGAGAGAAAGAGAGGTCATTAGAGAGAGTTCTAGAGAGAGAGATATTGTAATCTTGAAATTGAGAAGTTAATCAAACAGGTATTTAATTCTTATTCTTGTTTGTTTGATTAATCTTTTATTAGAAACTAGAATATGGAACAATCAATTGGTATCAGAGCAGATCCAAATAGAAAAATCAAGAAATTCAAGAAAGTTCGTTTTTACTGTTCATCGTGTCCAGATTTGATTCTGAGTTTGAGTGAGTTTTTAGAGTTGTAATCGATTAGGTTTTGTTAGGAAAGTGAAATCGATCGAGTTTGTATAGAAAGATTTGTCTATTGCACTGTAATGAATTCGAATTTTCGAATTTTTGTGATTTTTGTAAACACGAGTTCTTGACACTGTTCTTATTAAGAATTGTAATTTTTGTGTTTTTGATCGAAAAATCAGTGTTAGTTTTGTGTTCGAGTTTTTTAGAAGGTCAAATTGTCGAAGTTTCAAGTTAAAATTCTAGGCAGAAATAAGTTTTTGGTGAATTTGGACGTTTTTAGAGGAATGCGGGTTGTTCTTGAGTAATGCGGGTCTATCATTGGATTGTGCGGGTCATTCATCAACATTCATAAAAGTTTTTCAGAGGAATGCGGGTCATTCAAAGTCCGAAGTTGAAATGCGTTTGCTTCTCGAAAGCTTGATATACGGGTGAAACTTGACACGCATATTGTGTAATGGGTTTGCTTAGTGACACGCATAACAGAAAGTTACGGTTCCTTTGTGACACGCAAAGTAAAGGAATGCGGTTCCCTTGTGACACGCAAAATAAAGGAATGCGGTTCCTACCTGACACGCATATTGGAGGAATTCGGTTCAAATGTGACACGCATAGTGAGATATGCGGTTCAAGTGTGATACGCATTGTTGAGGAATGCGTTTCCTGAGAGACGCATAGCATAAAAGACTTAGAATTTTTTTTTTTTTAAGAAATTTTCAAAATTGTAACACGCCCTTTTGAGTTGTGCGTTTGATTCATCGAAGTGTGCGGGTCATTCATCAGGTTTGCGGGTGTTCATCAAGGAGCTGAGGTGTGCGTTTCATACCTGACACGCATAGTGGAGGTTTACGGTTGATGTGCGACACGCATAGTGGGATGTGCGTTTCATATGAGACACGCATAATTGTTGAATGCGTTTCCTGAGTGACACGCAAAGTGAGGTGTGCGTTCATTGTGTGACACGCATAGTTGAAGTGTGCGTTTTATTTGTGAAGCGCAAAGCGTGGAAGACTTGGAAATTTGTGAAAGCCTCGACCCCGCAAGGGCGTTGCCCCTTGACCCCACCCGCTAACCGGGTAGCGGGACCCCCGTGCTAAGTCTGCCTAGGGGGACATAGTTCTTTTTGTGATTAAAATTTCTGATTTTATATTTCAAGTTTTCTATATTTTCTTGATTGTTTCATTTGGACTAACGATCAGTTCTAGTTTCTTATTGATATATTTCTCAAAAAGGTTAAACAAGATGACTTCCAAAGATGCACTTTCAATTGGAACTGATGTGAAACCTCCAGTTTTATTCAAAGGTGAATATGAGCAATGGAAAGACAGATTCCTGGATTTCATAGATCGGCATTCAAATGGAGAGAATATTATACTGTCTATCACCGAGGGTCCAATGGTTCCAATAACAGTTCAAGTACCTGATGTTGACTCTTCTGATAGTGAAGATGGAACTGAGGAAAGAGAGCAAAAGATGAAAACAGTGACAGTGGATATTTCTCAATATTCTGAAGAGCAGAAACGCCGATACAAAGCAGATAAACAAGCGAGATCACTACTTCTTCAAAGCTTCCCAAATGAGATCTACATCAAGATTGACAGTTATAAATCCAATGCTAAGAAGATGTGGGATCAGTTGCAAAAGATGATGATGGGATCAAAGGTCGGAAACCAGATGAAAGTGGCAAACTGCATAAATAGTTATGAAGAGTTCAAAGCAAAGGAGAATGAGAGTCTGGAAGATACCTATGAGAGGTTTGTGTTGCTTCTAAATGAGTTGACAAAGAACAAAGTCAAAAAGAAGCAGTTGGAAAACAATGTTAAATTTCTGAGCATCTTACGTCCGGAATGGAAAAAGCATACAAGAAGAATGAAGCAGATGAAGGATTTGAATGAAATTCCATTACATGAGGTATTTGAGACCTTAAGGCAGAATGAAGAAGAGGTTGAAGAGAAAAGAGCTGAGAAGAAGAAGGCAGAAAAAGTTCCTGATCCGATTGCTTTAGTAGCTGGAGAAAAGAAGAAAGAAAAGAAAGAGAAGAAAAAGAAGAAAGTTCTTACATCTTCTGAGTCAGATTCTGTTTCAGATAGTGATGATGGTTAAAGTCTGAAACAAGCTATGTTGTTGCTGACCCGTGCCTTTCAGAAGAAATTCTACAAAAATCCGTGATCAAATTCTCAAAGGTATTCTTCTTCAAGTTCAAAGAACCATGAGCACCGAGTGAGAGTGGAAGGAAAGAGACATGAAGAGGATAGATATGTTGAGAAGCAACCGGTTGAGAAGAAGAAATTTATGAATGATTACACAGCAGCTGAAAAGCCAGCAACTGAATCAATCAAGTGCTACAATTGCGGCAAGATGGGTCATTTTGCAAAAGATTGTCGAAAGCCGAAAGTTCGCAACTCTCAGTATTATCAGAACAAGTTTCTTTTGGCAAGACAACAAGAAGCGGGTGTTGCTTTAATGGCCGAGGATGAATTTTGGCTTGATCATTCTGAGGATGAAGGTGAAGAGAAAGAAGAAAATGCTCATATCTGTCTCATGGGCAAAGAAGTAAAGGATGACGAGTCAGATGATGAGGCAGTTGATGAGGTATTAAATTTAACTGAAAAAAGATTTTATTACCAAAATGGAAACCATAATGGTTGAGCTTCAAAATTTACAAAATAATCTGAAAAAGGAAAAAGAAAGAGTTGCTAAAAAGAACAAGAAGATCTTTGAGCTTAATACGTCTGTTATTTCAAACAAAGATCTGATTGATTCTTTACGCAAATCTGATTTTGATTCTAAATATAAAGTAGATTGTTTTGAAAAGAAGATTTTTGAGTTTGAAGGTAAAGTGTCTAAATATGAGTTTGAGAAAAATGAATCTGCACTAACTGTTTATAAACTGCAGGTTGAAAACAAGAATTTGAATAAGAAGGTAAATGGCCTGGAAGCAAAACTTTATGCAAGAGGTCAAACAGATCAAACCATTTTTCTCAATGCACCTAATGAAGAGGCTGATGTCAAAGAGAAATGGGGACTTGGTTTTGAAAACCCCCATTATCTTAAGAAAGCCATCAGAAAACAGTCGGCACTTTATAACTATGATTTTCTTGCTTGTGCTGGTAAACATACTCATTTAAAACCCAAATTTGTTACCAAATTGCCAGAAGAAGTTGAGGACCAAGAAACTGAAAATAGAAAGAATAAAAAGAAAATGCAACTACCGTTTAACTATGAAAAGTTAAATGATAGTTATCTTTCCAAAACACCAAGAGTTATTTCAACCGACTATTTTGTTAGTTATTCCGCTTCTGAGATGAAGGCAAAACCTGTGATTGCAAAGGTTTATGTTCCTACATCTATTCTTGAAAGCAAAATAGTCAAGCTTGAAAATGTTTTATCTGATGAAAAACTTTTGGCTGATATTCAACAAAATGTATTTTCTACAGTTATAAAGAACACTGTTTTTCAAACTAAATCTACAAAGTGTTCTACAGTTTCTAAGGTATCTCAATCTTCATCTGATAATTCTGATGACTTATTTGAGTCTGCAAATGATTTTCTAAATTCTGATGATGGGTGCATGGAAGAATTTGATATGTTTGATGTCAATACTACACTTCCTGATCATTCTACTTGTCTTAAAAATGATAAAGGGTTACCAAGTGGTGTAAATATTGTGGACTCATCAACTAAGGTTGGTGAATCAGTTTCTGTAACTGCTGATTACTATGCTCAAGGTAAGAAACATAAGAAACAGCGATTACAGAAACAGAAATACACTGGTACACGAAAGAATATTCAGTCTCGGAAATATGCTTTTCCTAATAAATCTATATCTTATGTTTCAGATTTGAGGAAGAAAAAGTTGAAAGCTCAATTCGAATGGAGACCAAAACGGAAGGAAGATGAGATAGTGGAATCAATTTCTGATAATACTTGTAATAGATCAGTGATTAGTGATACTGATGTGATTGATCAAATTGCTTCTAATAATCAAAACCTTGTAACTTCTTACAAGAGATATTCAATAAAGCAATTGATTCAATTGTCTCCTATTACTACTACATCTTATCCTTACCAGAGAAATGATTTTGATTATTCTCATAATTCTTCTGATTGGTATGGATCTTATCATGTTAATTCTTCGATATCAAATGTTTTTCAAAGAAAAGGAGGATCCATATTTAAATGGATACGAAAATCTTGTGCTAAACTGTTAGGACCCGTTTTTAAATGGGTACCTAAATCTATTGTTGCCTCATTTCTCTTGCAGACCCGACATATGTGGTACATGGATAGTGGATGTTCCAAGGATATGACTGAGCAAAAAGCTTTATTGTCTAACTATACAGAGAAATTCAGTGGCAATGTCAGATTTGGAAACGATCAGCTTTCACCTATTCTAGGATATGGTGACATCATTCAAGACAAGATAACGATCAGAAAGGTAAGTTATGTCGAAGGTTTGGGGCACAACTTATTCAGCATAGGTCAATTCTGTGATAAAGGGTTAGAGGTCAACTTCAAGTCTAAGAGTTGCTCAGTTCGTACTCAAGATGGCACAGAACTCTTGGGTGGACATCGAAAGACAAACCTCTACACCATCAACTTGTCCAAAGTTCAGATTGACAATCAGGTATGCTTGATGACAAAAGTTTCACTGCAACAAAGTTGGGTCTGGCATAGACGTTTATCTCATTTGAACTTTCGTTATATCAACAAGCTGGTTCGTGGGAAATTGGTAAAGGGACTTCCTGAGCTGAAATACGAAAAAGAACACTTATGCGCAACTTGTGAGAAGGGTAAGATGAAGAGAGCCGCTCACAAACTGAAGCCTGAACCAAGCACTAGTTCTCCGTTAGAACTGATACACATGGATTTATGTGGTCCAATGAGAACTCAGAGTTTGGGTGGTAAGAAATACGTGTTGGTCATTGTGGACGATTACTCAAGATACACGTGGGTCAAATTTCTTCGATCAAAAGATGAGACACCTGAAGTTCTCATTTCATTCTTAAAGACGACCTAGGTGAAATTGCAGCGACAAGTCAAGTTCCTTCGAACTGACAATGGCACAGAATTCAAGAACAAGATTGTTGATGAATATCTCGAATCAGTTGGGATTTCACATCAGTATTCTGCTGCTAGAACGCCTCAACAAAATGAAGTAGTAGAAAGACGTAATCGGACGCTAGTCGAGGCCGCTCGGACTATGCTTAGTCAATCGGATCTACCTCTATTCTTGTGGGCGGAAGCTGTGTCGACTGCATGCCATACACAAAATCGATCCATAATTCACCGTCGATTTCAAAAGACTCCTTATGAGCTGATCAACAACAGAACACCTACCATCAAATACTTTTATATATTTGGGTGTAAATGTTTTGTGCTTAACGATAGAGAGAGTCTGAATAAATTCAGTGCTAAAGCGAATGAAGGCATCTTTATCGGTTATTCTTCAACTTCTGCTGCATATCGTGTTTACATAAAAAAGTCAAAGACAGTTGTGGAGAGTGTCAATGTTACATTTGATGAAGAAATGGCTTCTGATCAAATCAGTTCAGAACCCGTTATTACTGGTGTATTAGCTTCTGGGCAGATCAGTCCAGAACCTGTGTCTACAGCGACAAATTCGGATAACGCTTCTACATCTACTTCTCATTTAACTGATTTAGATTTGTTATTTGAATTCTTTTATGATGAGTTTCTTGGATCTAATATACCTAAATCTGCTGTGACTGACAGGTCTGAAGATACAAGCCTGTCATCATCCAGTCACTTCAGATATTATTACTGAACAAGCTTCCCCAGTTCAGACAGAAACTCATATTCCTATTGTTACTCCTACAGTTGAAGATGAACAAGCAAATGCTGAGCCAGAAGTAACTATTTCAGTTGGGTGTACTACATTGTCTACTCAACAGCCTGTTCCTGCTGTCCCAACTGATACTTCCGCAACTGATATTTCAACTGAAAACCCTCCTCCTGTAATTCAAACTGAAGATTCTGCAAGTGGATTTCAAGATGATGATCATATTCAATCAGTATCTACTCCACTCCCACATGAGCATCGCTGGACCAAGGACCATCCATTACATCAAATAATTGGAGATTTTAACAAGCCTGTTCAGACAAGGTCAGCGACTCTTAATCAGTGTATGCATGACTCATTCCTCAGTAAGATTGAGCCAACTCGAGTATCTGAGGCTCTTGCTGATTCGGACTGGGTATCTGCAATGCAAGAAGATATCAATCAGTTTGA
Source organism: Arctium minus (assembly GCA_954870635.1). Lineage (NCBI taxonomy): Eukaryota > Viridiplantae > Streptophyta > Magnoliopsida > Asterales > Asteraceae > Arctium > Arctium minus. The sequence goes on along the minus strand of OX941080.1, from coordinate 74,482,690 downwards.
AGCCCTAAATGTTTGGAGACTGGTTCCTAAACCAGAAGGCAAAACCGTGATCGGCACTAAGTGGGTATTCAAGAACAAAAAGGATGAAGATGGTGTCGTCATCAGAAACAAAGCTAGACTTGTTGCCAAAGGCTACCGGCAAGAGGAAGGCATCGATTATGACGAGACGTATGCTCCAGTAGCGCGCATAGAGGCAATCAGAATGTTTCTCGCCTACGCCGCTCATAAGAACTTCACAGTCTTTCAGATGGATGTGAAAACGGCCTTTCTGAACGACATTCTTAAAGAAGAAGTGTACGTGTCTCAACCTGAAGGGTTCGTCAATCAAGACAAGCCAGATCATGTATATATCTTGGACAAAGCCCTTTATGGATTAAAACAAGCCCCTCGAGCCTGGTATGACGTCTTATCCAAGTTCTTGGTCAAGTCTGGTTTCTCTAAAGGTAAGATCGATACCACTTTATTCATAAAGAAGGAAAAAGCTGATATTATTCTTATCCAGATATATGTTGATGATATAATATTTGGTTCTACTAATCCAAAATTTTGCAAAAACTTTTCTAACCTCATGGTGTCACATTTTCAAATGAGTATGATGGGAGAGATGAATTTCTTTCTCGGATTACAAGTTAAACAGCTTTCTACGGGGATTTTTATAAATCAATCTAAGTACATTTTGGACATTTTACGGAAGTACAAAATGGAAAATTGTAAATCAATTGGAACCCCGATGGCACCTGGTACTAAGATTCACATTGATCCTTCGGGTAAAAGTGTAGATGTTAGAAATTACAGAGGTATAATAGGATCGTTGATGTATCTTACTTCGAGTAGACCAAATATTATGTTCTCAACATGTCTTTGTTCTAGATATCAAGCTGCTCCCAAAGAATCTCATTTGGCCGCTGTCAAACGGATCATTAGATATCTGAAGGGGACTGCAGACCTTGGTCTGTGGTATCCTAAGGATACAGGGTTTCAACTGACTACATATTCAGATGCAGATCATGCAGGTTGCATGTTGGATAGAAAGAGTACTTCTGGTCACGTACAATTTCTTGGAGACAAGCTCGTTAGCTGGGCTTTAAAGAAACAGTTATGCGTTTCCACATCGACTGCTGAAGCAGAGTACGTAGCTGCTGCCAGTTGCTGCTCTCAACTCTTGTGGATGCGAACACAGCTACGAGACTATGGATTCAAGTATGACAAAATTCCAATCTACTATGACTCGAAGAGTGCGATTGCCATATCTGCTAATCCTGTCCAGCATACGAAAACCAAACACATTGATGTAAGGTATCATTTTATCAAAGATAATGTTGAAAAAGGTACAATTGAACTTTATTTTGTAAAAACAGATTATCAACTTGCAGATTTATTTACCAAACCCTTAGATGAAAAGAGATTTAATTTTCTTGTCTCTAAGCTTGGTATGTTAAATCTTAAGACGTAATCGGTTGTTACCTACTAAAGTTAAGAATTGTTATTTTTCATCATTTTCTTTATCTTTATTTTCTGAGAGATATATGCACTTTAATGGTTTGCTCATGATTTCAGGGGGAGTTAGAGAAGATTTTAGATGGTCTACATTCATTTGAGGGGGAGCAAAACTAATTTCTGCATTATACTTAACTGACAAAATTTTTGTGATGCATGATTTTAGGGGGAGCTTATAAGTCAAAAGGAGTAAGACGACGATTTCTGATTGTTTCAGATCAGAACTCGTACTATCAAAGTTTTCTTGCTTTATGTCATTTACATTTGAATAAATTTTGTGAATAAATTTTTGACTAGACTTTGAGACTTGTAGGATGAGAGAAGCTGACAAGATCATATCTAAATGACTATATCTTGACTTTCTGAGAATTAAGATTGCGCGAAAAAGTAAATTTCTTATCTTAATCTCAAATATATCTGTAAGAAGGACAACTTTCAGGTATAGAAAACATATTTTTAAATGTTCAAACCACTTCCCGATTCTTTAAAAAGATTTCATGAATTGGAAGTGTGATTTTAAATGTTTTCATTTTATTTTTGTGCTTAATTGATAAATAAAGTGTGTGTATCCAAAGATAAATACTTGTGTATTGTCTTTTCTATATACTTTCAAGTATTCATACAAACCGGTTTGAATCTTTGTTCAACATGTTCTTACCATGTCTCAAATTTGAAACATTTTTTCTTTGATGGTAAGACACTCCTCTTGTATTCAATGAATTTTGAGCGATATTTCATTTCAAAACGGTCATTTCAAGAATGTCTATATTTTGTTTCGTACAGACAAATATCAGTTGTTCTTGACCATAAAGCCTTGATTGTTATATCATTCATTTCTGATCATTTTCATACAATGTCAGATTTTCAAACAAGTCTATTGCATTCATGTTCATTCATTCAATTAACTTGTTTGAAATATCTTTAATGCTTTTAAATGCTCATAACTTCATGATTCTATTTTATAAGCATATATTCATCTGACATTTGCATTTTTGAGCTTTAACTGATATAGTTAAACCATCTTGAGCAACACATGCTTATTAGGATTATATGGGTTCTTTGTGCTAGGAATTAACTGAACTTCTATGAAATCACGTTAACCAGTGATTTCTACCCAAGAAATTAATCTCTTAGTGATTGAGTATGAGGAGTCAAAAGAAATGAGTGTGGGTGTGACGAGGTAAAATGGAAATGAGAGTTTGGTTAGATGTGAGATTATTGATAAAAAGAAAGAGGGTGTGAGATCAGAGTAAAATAATATCAAACTCTGCACCAACTACTTTCTGAGCCGGGCAACCACATTACTAGCATTTCACAATTCTTTGGTGAATGTTATTGAAACAGGCAAATAGCCCATGCCAACTCTTGTTTAAACCCACCAACCACTCATTTTCTTCTCAACAAGAAAATGTTTCACATTTTCAAGGGGACGCAACATATTATCTATCTGGTTTTCATTTGGAAAATCTGGATATTGAAACAGAAGGAAGTCTGCCCCACCTTCGCACTTCAATCATACACTTAGAGTCTGTGTTTATCTACTGCTGTCTCAGTGGTTTACACTATGTTGAGCCTTATAAAAGCAATTTTCGTGCTTAATTCTTTCTACACTTGCACGAGCACACAAGGAATTCGTTTCTTTGTCATAACATTCATAGAAATTGCCTTTGTGGTATTTCGATGATTGCATGGAAGCCCTGGGGGAGTGAACATTAATAAGCTCCTTTATATTGTGTATTCGTTACACACAGTGACTTTGTGTTACTGACATGCATATTAACTGATTCATCTGTTGATTCAGGAGTTACATGTTCTTATTTTGTTCGGATTTGAAAAGATCTGGATGAATACTGGTTGTGGATCACAGAATCAGAGGCTCGTTATCAGATTAGAATGGTCAAAGACATTTCTTGGAAGCAAAGTTTTGATGATCTAGATGCTCCATTCATCAAAAAGGGGGAGATGGTATGAAGAAATGTTAAAGTTTTTGAAGTTAAAGGGAGATGGTTTCAAAGAAATGATAAAGATTTGAAGATGATCAAAGAATTTCTGAAGTTTTGAGGAAATTTTCTTTGAAGATTATTTGCTAAAGCATTCGAGCTGATTCTGAAGATAATTTCTTTCCAAAAGTCTGAAAGTGTTCTATGCAAGCTTTGGGGAGATTGTTCATCATTTGAAGACAGTTTTGGAAAGCACACTATCAATGATAAAGGGGAGATTATTTTGACAGAGCTTAAAGTGAAGAACTGAATTGCTAGATCTTTCAACAGTAATCTTGAATCCAAAGGGGGAAATTGTTAGAGCATAAATCTGTTGGATACAAGATCAAGAATACTGAAGGTCAAAGTTGAGAAAGTCAAAGCTGCTAAAGTCAAATCTCATTAAAAGTCAAAGTCTATTTGTAATAAGTCAATGTATTTTGTATTTTGTATTTTCCTTGTATTAAGTTTTAGTATAAATAGTTTTTGTCTTTGTAATTTGTAAGTACGAACTTAATTAGTAAATATTCAGTTGCATCTAGAGAGAGAAAATTAGAGAGAGAAAGAGAGGTCATTAGAGAGAGTTCTAGAGAGAGAGATATTGTAATCTTGAAATTGAGAAGTTAATCAAACAGGTATTTGATTCTTATTCTTGTTTGTTTGATTAATCTTTTATTAGAAACTAGAATCTGGAACAATCAGAGAAGGTGGTTCTGGCCAGAAAAAAGGCGGCCTTGGCGAAGGAAAAGGCGGTTGCGGATCGTGCGGAGTCCTTGTCCGTGCGAATTGACGACACTTTAAGCGTTCTAGATGTCGCCGGATATGATAGGGTTGAACTGCAGACTCATCCGAGCCAATCGCTTGAGCTACTGGCGGGGTCGAGGGCGGAGTTAGAGAGGACCCAGGGGTCCTTGGCCGAGAAAGAAAAATAGGTCAAGGACTCCAAGGCAATGGAGACGGAGCTGAAGGAGAAGGTGGAGGATCTGAAGGAAAATATCAAGTCGATTGAAGCTTTCACTCGATTGACTACTAAGCCGACGATCATGAGGAGACATCTAGCGGGGAAGAATCCTCTCGTCAATGCCTCGGAAGAACTGGAGCTCTACTTGTAGAGCATTGGGAATGAAAGGGATATGGATTCCATAGGCGACAAGGACGAAGAAGGCTCAGAGGTAGGAGACGAGGCCTCCCAAGTTGATGCTTCGGGGTCGAAGCAAACTGATGATCCTCCTCAACTTTGAGCTCCTCAATTTACATCTTTAGTCTTTTTGTTTTCTAATGGTCGACCGTTGGTGGTCGTGCCTTCCCATGTAATCGTTTATTTTTGGTTTTAATGCAAACAATTCTTATCTTGTAACTTTTCTGTCGAGCATTTGGCATACCACGAAAGAAATAATATATGCGACATCACATAACAAAAGCACAAGGCAACCAATAGATTATTCGTGATGAAAAATACTTAGAACTTTAGGTCTTTTGTACTTGAGAATCATGCGACCAAGCAAACGATGTCTAACGCAATTCAAATAATTCAATTCAAAGATATTTACGACTAAGGCATTCATTCAAAGTATGGTTAAATTTCCTAAGTATAGATCATAAGATCTTATGTTTTACGAGATCATGTCGTGTAATAGACTAAGGGTTCTGCTTATGTTGTGCGATCCTACGGGAAAACAATGTCAGAGGTTGGTCGTTGGCTAACCAATGACCCTCTTATGCTTAAGTCAGTATTGGTTGTGATTAATAATTATAAAGAAAGAGAAGGGGACTTTAGAAAAAATACCTCTTAAGATGCGTTGCATTCCAACTACGAGGGATATTTTGTTCATAAAGGGTTTGGAGCCTATAGGCACCTTTTCCCATGACTTTAGATATTCGATAAGGACCTTCCCACTTGATGGAAATCTTACCTGTGTTATGCTCTTGAGTGTTTTGAAATACTCGACATAAGACATGATCACCTTCTTGAAAGACTTTAGTCTTTACGTTTTTATTAAAGTGACGTTCGACTGATTGTTTTTGGGACGCCATTCTGATTAATGCTGATTCTATCAATTCTTCAAGGGCATCGAGATCATAACTTAGGTCAAGTAGGTTATGGTCTACCGAATCATGCCACGATGTTGGTAGCTGGATCTCGACAGGTAGAACCACTTCGCAACCATAAACCAAGGAAAAGGGGGTTTGCCCTGTGGATGTACGTCGAGTCGTACGATTTGCCCATAGTAATGAGGGAAGTTCCTTGACCCATTTTCCTTTCGCATCCTTTAATCTTTTCTTGATCGAGTTGGTAATGGTCTCGTTACTCGATTATGCGAGTCCGTTCGACTGGGATATCGAGGTGTCGAGGTCGTCAATTTTATGTTGCGATCTTCACATAACTGTCGAGTCATGTCACTTATAAATTGAGATCCATTGTCGCAAACAATCTAGGATGGTATTCCAAACCTGCATATGATGTTAGTCTCGATATAAGATATAACTTCTTTGTCCCGGACTTGGGAAAAAGTGGCTGCTTCTATCTATTTAGAAAAATAATATGCATGTACGAGTAAAAATACCTTTTGCCCAGGGGCAGGTGGTAGCTAACCAACAATGTCCATTCCCCACCTCATGGAGGGCCATGGAACTAAAGTCGAATGTAAAGGTTCAGAAGGTTTATGGGACGTACCTGAGTGTCGTTGACATGCATCACAACTTTGTACATACCTGATGGCGTCTTGTCATAATGTCAGCCAATAATAACCTTGTCATGATACTCAATTGGCTAGGCTACGACCGCCTGAATGATTACCACATTCACCATCGTGCATTTCTTGCAAGATTTTTTGGACTTGTGTTTTGCTAGAGACACATCGTAGGTTGAGCCTCGTTGATGATCGTCGATACTGTCTGCCTTGAATCATGACGTATTTGGATGCTTTGAATCTAATTTTATGTGTTTCAATTTTATCTTCAGGAAGTTGGTCGTGTACCAAATAGTTTATGATGTCGACCAACCAATCGTTTTCTTCACTATCGATCTGGATAACGTCATTTTTGTCGATGGACGGTGCTGAGAGGTGGATCATGGGTATAGTGTCGAACAGGGGTTTGCTGAGTGCTGACCCAAGGTTGGCTAAGGCGTCGGCTTGAGTGTTTAGATCCCTTGGGATTTGAAATTTTCTGATTACGCTTTGGCCACTTTGAGATATGTTGTCATCTTTGAGTCTCTTGCCACGAAATCCCCATTCATCTGGACCACGATGAGAAGAGAGTCGCTTTTGACATGCAACCCAATTGCCCCTAAGTCGTGCTCCATGTTCATTCCCACGATCAGGGCTTCATACTCTTCTTCATTGTTGGTTGCTTTAAAATCACATCGTATGGAGTATACCATCTTGCCCCCTGTGGCAAATTTAAGACGACACCCAATCCTGTTTCTCTAGCGTTGGATGATTCATCGACATGTAGAGTCCAGGGTTTGTCGTTGAGAGTCGCCACAAAATAAGTCTCGTTCTGTGCTTCTTTTTCTAATTTAGGGCTGAAGTCAGTGACAAAGTTTTCCAGAACATGTGAATTGATCGCAGTCCTTGGCTTGAAGTCGATGTCATAGCTGCAGAGATATATGCTTCATTTCGCTAGTCGACCTGTTAACTCTGGTTTTCTGAAGACAGACTTAAGAGGAAAGTTAGCCATGACAGTTATAGGATGTGACTCGAAATAGTGTCGTAGCTTTTTAGCAGTTGTGACTAGCGATAATAATAACTTTTCCATAGAAGAATACATGGTCTCAGCATCGAGAAGAGATTTACTTACGTAATAAATAGGCAATTAATGTTTGTCATCCTCTCGTACTAGGATTGCACTTACTGCATTGGGACTTACGGCCAGGTAAAGTTGCAAGACCTTGTTGTCCATAGGTTGTGATAGTAATGGGGGCAAAGCCATGTATTCTTTTAATTTTTTCAATGCTTGTTCATGGTCATCCGTCCACTGGAAACCTTTGTTTTTTCGCAAAACGTTGTAGAATAAGCGACATTTGTCCAATGATCGCGAGATAAACCTGTTCAGGTCTGCTACACACCCAGTCAGACGTTGGACTTCCTAGAAATTCCTTGGTGACTTGATATCGACTATGGCTTTGATTTGATCAGGATTAGCTTCGATTCCTCGTTGGGTCAGCGTATATCCCAAAAATTTCCCAGCGCTGACAACGAAGGAACACTTTGTTGGGTTTAGCTTCATTTGGTATTTTCTTAGGATCTCGAACGACTGTCTTAGATGTTCGACATGGTCTACTGCTTGTCTCAATTTGACGAGCATGTTGTCAATATACACCTCCATGGTGTCGCCAATATGTTCTTTGAACATTTTGTTGACCAAACGTTGGTACGTTGAACCTGGATTTTTTAAACCAAAAGGCATAACTTTATAACAATAAATACTTCTGTCTGTCATAAAGGCTTTTTTTTTCTAGTCGTTGACGTGCATAAGTATCTGATTGTATCCTCAATATGTGCCCTTAAATGTCAGGAGATCGTGTCCAGCGGTCGCATCGACTAGAGCATCGATGTGTGGCAAGGGGAATGGATCCTTTGGACAAGCTTTGTTTAAATCAGTGAAATCGATGCACACCCTCCACTTGCCTTTTTTCTTTTGTATGACCACGACCTTTGCTAGCCAGTCGGGGTATTTTATTTCTCAAATCTTCCCAGTCTTAAGGATGTTGTCGACCTCGTCATTGATTACTTTGTTCCGTTAAGGAGCGAACTTTCAAAGCTTTAGCTTGATCGGCTTAAAAGACGGGTCGACGTTCAATTAGTGTGAAATAACGACGGGGTATGCCAACCATATCTTCGTGAGTCTAGGCAAAACAATTGGCATGTTTCGGCGAAAAAGAGATTAGTTCTTTCTTAATGGAGGGATCGTGGAACGAGCTTACGAAGATGACTTGGTCGGGCTTGTTCTGGTCCACGATAAATTCCTCTAAACGGTAGTCATAGATGGTCTCAGAAGCATACTGGTCCTGTAATTGCTAGATGGATTGCTTTCGTGGTTTCATTGTCGCCTTATAGCAGTCGTGAGAAGTTTTTGGTTCGCTTTTGATCTCTTGGATTTCCCACGGCGTGGGAAATTTCATCGTCTGATGGAACATTGAGGGGACTGCTGTGACCCAGATTACTAGCATACAATTTAGCAACACATATTATAAACACAATTTTATTAGATCAATCACAAGAATTATGTTAGACTGAAATTGTATTCAAGATTAAATGAGGGTCTTTATTGTATTTGTTGTAAGTGTGAGTGTGTGTCTTGTAAATGTGCTTAGAAGGTTTGACCTTGCTTGGTCATGTTGACCTATATATAAGCAAGTCTTTGTGTTGGTTTCTTGTAGAAATCGTTGTTGTTGTAGTAGTGGTTGTAGTGATTGAGAGAGAAGATAGAACACATAGTTGCACACCGTGAGAACACACACAAACACTCTGTATTGAAAGGATTATCACAAATAGGTATATGGCTTTGATGTAATCTGTGTGATTAAATAAACAAAAGTGTTTTGTGTAAATCTGTATGTGTTTATGCTAGTAATTCTTGGGCCACAATTGGTATCAGAGCTAAATCCATTTTAAAATCAAGAAATTTTTGAGGCGGCACTGTTCATCGTCACTGTTCACCAAAGTCAGAATCAATTTTGAAATTTAAGTGAAAACTTCGAGTTGTAATTGATTGATTTTTTATCATTTTTGATCAAGTCTGTGTATTTTGATTTGTGAATTGCACAGTAATCGAGTCTGAATTTTGATTTTGGTCAAGTTTGTATTTCACGAGTTCATCGAATTGTTCTTGAATCAAATTGTCAATTTGTGTATTTTTAATCGAAATTTCTTGTCAGAATTAGATTCTAGATGTGTAGGTGAGTGAATTGTCAAGTTTTCACATCAAGATTCAAGGTCTAAAGTGATTTTCGGTGCAAATTTGTTCGAGTTTAGAGGTTTGCGTGAGATCCAAAGTTTGCGCCAGTTCGTCATACGTTTGCGCGAGTTCATCTCGGTTTGAGCTAGTTCTTCAAGAGATTCATCAAGTGGTTCTTCTGAACTTTGCGTCTGCATCTAAATCGAAAATCTAAACTTTGCGTATTCAACCAGAAACGCAAAGTGTACTTTGCGTCAACATTGTTTATAGTACAATTGATGTTTGTGTTATCAGTAGTTACCGAGAAGTTGGTGTTTGCGCCTTACACTTGTTGCGCGAAGTTAGCTTTGCGCAAGTAACGTGCAACGCAAAGTTAGTTTGCGTCACACATCAATCACGCAAAGTTAGTTTGCGTCATACACCAATCACGCAAAGTCAGGTTTGAGTCACACACGGGTAACGCAAAGTCAGGTTTGCGTCTCACACGGGTCACGCAAAGACAGGTTTGCGCCATACCCTTCTTGCGAGAAGTGTAGTTTGCGCTACAGCCTGTTCACGCAATCTTCAATCTTGCGCTACATACAGTGTTATACTTCAATCTAGCTAATATTTTTCATTTTGTGTAGGTTTATACATCTTTCAATCATGTCGAATGACTTACTCTCTATGGGATCTCATCTGAAGCCTCCGGTCTTGTCTATCGGAGAATACTCACAATGGAAGAAAAGGATGACTCAATTCTTGAATCTTAAGAATAGGGATTATATGGATTCTATCATAAATGGTCTAATTGAGCCAAAAACGCATGTACCTGGACAAGCAGCTTCAGCTACATCTCCAGAAATTCCTGACAGATATGTGCCAAAGCCATATGAATACTTTAGTGAAACAGAAAAGGCAAGACATAAGATAGATGAAGAGGCAATTATCTATCTCACCATGGCAATTCCTATTGACATCTACAATCGCGTAGATAGTAGGGAATATGCAAAAGCATTATGGGATGAACTGGAGAGATAGTTTCAGGGAACAAAGAAGTCAATTCAGACAAAGCTGAATCAAAGTATAAATGCGTATGAAGGCTTCCAAGCAAAAGAAGGAGAGACTTTGTTGGAGACATACACACGTTTCAATGTGATTCTGAATGATCTAAGGAGAAATGGAATGAACAAGTCAGTATCAGAGATCAATTATAAGTTCATTAAGAACTTGAACCCAGTGTGGGAAAGCTATGATATCAACATTCAGATGACTAATGACATAGCTCAAGAAGAAGTCAATGATATCTTCACAACTTTGTCTCAGCATGAGGATGAAGTGTGAATGCTGAAAAGAAGATGGTCAAGGATTCTCTAGCCTTAATGTCTGAACGAAAGAAAGGGTCTAGTTTCAAGTCTAGTTCTTCTTATAAGACAAAGTCAAGGAAATCCAAAGCTCTCCTCACTGAAATCACTAATTCAAGTACTGATGAATCTTCTACTGAAGTTAAAGAAAATTCAGATGAGGATATTCAACGATTTGCTGAAAACTTGGCTCTCCTAACAAAGCAGTTTCAGAAAAGTTTTGGTAAGAACAGATTCTCAAAGCCGGAATATGAGAGTTACAAGCAATACAAGTACAAACCAAGGTCTGAAAAGAAGTTTGAGAAAAGAGGAGAGAAAAGAGATGAAAAGAGAGAAGAGAAAAGAGAAGAGAAGAGAGAAGGAAAGAAAGAAGGGACTGAGCCGAAATATGGACGATGCTATAACTGTGGAAAACCAGGTCATTTTTCCAAAGACTGCAAGTTCAAGCGAACAAAGAATTCATAATACTATGCTAGGAAATCACTGATTGCAAAGAAGGTGGAAGATGGTCAAAACTTAATGGCAGAAGAGGAAAATTGGTTCTACAAAAGTTCTGATGATGAAACGACACACTTTACTCAGGTGTGTATGATGGCCAAAGTGAATGAGGACACTGAATCATCTTCTGATCATTCCGAGTGTGGTTCTGAGGTACGTACTTTGTTTAAAAATGAACTTATTCAATCTTTAAAAGCTCAGGTCCAATTCATGAAAGAAGAGTTTGAAAAGTTGAAAGTCAAACTTAGTCATGAAAATCAAACTTATTCATGAAAAACAAACAATGTTGAATTTTCGCGATGAAAATGCAATGTTGAAAGATGTTGTTAAGGAGAAAGAATCTGAGAAAGAGATTTTGAAAAAGAACAAAGATGTATTAAAATCAAAAATATCTGAGCTTGAAAGAGATCTTGTAAATTTAAATGCTGAAAAAGGTGAATTTAAAATCAAGTTTGAAGCATGTTTTCAAGAAAGAAACGAGGCATATTGTAAAATCAAACAACTGGAGGATTTAAATCTGAAAAGAGGACAGACTGAGCAAACATTAAATCTTTTAACAAACAAACTCCAAGAAGTCCGATTTTATGATGTCAAAAAGGGTTTAGGTTTTGAAGCAAATAATGTTTTGAAAAGAGCACCAGAAAATTTGTATAATTTTGATAAGATGGGCTCTACTCCAACAAAACCTGATATTCGTGATACTTTTGTTACTTTCCTTAAAGGTAAAGTCGTGAATGATGATGACACTTCATCTTGTGCTGATTCAATTTCTAGTTTTAAATCTGTTGGTTTTACTTATAAAGATTTGAACGAAAGTTGCAAAACAAGAAAGACAGAATTTAGTGAATTTTCATCACTATTTTCTCCTTGTTTACCAACAGAGTCAGCTAAGGTTGAAGCAAATAGTACTGAATCTCAGTGTCAGTATGATGAATCTGATTTAGAAACTGATGTTGAGAATCAAATTCCTTTATCTGATTCATTCACTTCTAATTCCTCAAAAGAATCAAAAGCTAAAAATATCATGAATCAAAACCTAAATTCTGATTTTTCAAAAAATATGACTGGGGAGATCTTTACAGAATTGATGAATGCTTCAGATCCTGTACCTATAATAGAAAAGATGGAATCAAACTCTGAGGTGAATCAAACATCTATCTTTGAGAAACAAATCACAGATCTTCAAAAGATGATTGAAGAGTTAGAAGATGAGAACATTGATCTCAAATTCAAACTTGACAAGTCTTCTGCAGAAAACAAAGAACTCTCTAGAGAGTTAACTGTTTTAAAAGATGATTTGTTTAAACAAAATCTAAAAGAGAAATAGATGTTTGAGTCTCCAAACTGGAATGTTCATTCTAATCCAGAGTTTGAAACTATTAATTCTAAAACTTCAGTTGTTTATACTACTACTCCTGAATATCCTCCGAGTATTTTTGAAAAGGGAGAAACTTCTTGCACTTCAAAGCCAAAATCATCTTCTACAAAGAAAGCTAACAAGATTCTGTTTCCTGTTTCAGATATAAAAAGGCAGAATGATAAAGGGGAATGGATGAAGAATGTGAAGGAAAATAAAGTTGCTAAAAATAAATGTAGTATCAGTGATAGTGATAGTTCGATTTGTAAAAATTCAAACGTTTTTAATGTCAAAGTTGTATGAATGCTTGCACTTCATTGGGTAAATCTAAGCTTTTGACATTTGCACGTAAGAATTTTATCTGCAAACACTGTCATGATAATGCATTTATCATTTCTTCCATTCATTTTACATCTAAAGTTGCCAAACAAACATCTCTTGTCAAATCAGTTTCCTGATCTTTAACACATCAGGCTAAAGTTTTTCATGCTAAGCTTGATCATTTTTCTAAAAAGCAAAGATTTCATGAGCTTAATGTGAAAATGACATGGAAATGGGTACCTAAGTCTCACTATGAGTGGCAAATTAAGGCTAAGGTAAATGATGTTGATAAATTGCAAAAAGCTAACAAGAAAGGACCCATCTGGATATGGGTACCTAAGTAGAAATAATTTGCTCTTTTTGCAGGCCTCACATACATGGTATTCATGATTCTAGGGGGAGTTTTTATATCTAATGCTTTATTTGAATATATCTTGGATATTTCATCAAATGCTGACTGACTAAAGCGGAATCATTTTTATAATGATTACCAAAATCTTTTTCTTGTAGGATATTTTATGTGACAATGGCTTTTGGACAATTCAGTTCAAAATTCGTATTCAAATGTTTTCTTTTGAATGATGCTTTCATGATTATATCTTTTCAGGAAGTTTTTCGTTTGAATGGAAGTTTAGAAATTATATTGTTATATTTTTCTGATAAGTTGACTGTTTCAGATATCAAGGGGGAGGATATCTATTGTTTCACTAGGATGCTTTAACTGCTATATTCATTCTAGAGGGAGTTAAGGATTCTGATCTACAGGTATATCATTCTAATCCTTATACTCTAACACTTGTGAAAGAAGAACAACTTTCACTTGTGAAAAATGTTTTTAAAATGTTCAAACCACTTCACATTCTTAAACTGTTCTTTATGATTTGAGAAGTGTGAATTTTAAATGATTTTTGGATACTTAACTGTCTATCTGACCGTGTGTTCTTTAAAGAATAATACTTGTGTATTTTCTTTTCTATATACTTTGTCAAGTATTCATATACAAACTGGTTCAGTACATTCTTTTGACTTTGTTATTACCATGTATCAAAAGTTATATCTTTCTATGGTAATACTCCCGTTGTTTGCTATTAACTGTTGTTTGAATCAAACGTCATTTCATTTTTTTTAATGTGCTTTCATTAATAATATGTTTTTATATTGTTCATATAAACAACATACGTCTTTGAATTCCCAAATATTTTTTTTCTTCAAGATAATTTGATATGATCTTAATCATTGTCAGATTCTCAAAACATTTCTATTCTTTCTTGATTATTCATTCATATAAAGTTTTGAGAAATCTTAAATGTCTAAAAATGCTCAAATTTTATTTCTGATTTTTGATGAGCATACATTCACTGACATATGATTTCTTGTGCTTTACATATCAAGAAAATCATTGACCAGCATGTACTTTTAGGAGCATGAGATTCAGTGTGAGTGCTTAATAGATCTTCCATGGATTCACAATAACCAGTGTTTCCTTCCCCAGAAGAAATCATTTGAGTGATTGAGGGGAGAGGGGTCTAAAAGAATTGAGTGTGGGAGTGAGCTGAGGTAAAATGGAAATGAGAGATTGATTAGATGTGAGCTTATATGTTTAAAAGAAAGAGGGTGTGAGAACAGAGTTAAAAGAATATCAGAACTCTGCACCAAACATCTTTCTGAGTCGGGCAGCCACATTACTGATTGGTTCACATTTCTTTGGTGACCATCATTGAAATAGGCAAATAGCCCATGCCATCTCTTGCATACAACCTCACCAGCTACTCATTCTTTTCTTAAAAAGATAATGTTTCACATTTTCTGGGGAAGCAGCACATAATCTATTGGTTCTTCACTTGGAAGATACTGGTATTGAAAAAGAAGGAAAGTTACACCACCTTCGACCCTTTCTCATGCACATTGAGTCCATGTACAATCATTGTTGTCTCAGTGATTTACATACTTCGAGCCTTATGAAACACAATCATTATGCTAATTCTTTCAAACACAAGCACAAGCACACAGAGAATTTGTTTTTCAATCAAAACATTCATAGAATTATCTTGTGTTTTTCAATGATTGAATGGAAGTCCTGGGGAGTCAACATTAAACCAGCTCCTTAAATTGTACATTCGTTGTACACAGTAACTTCGTGTTACTGACAGGCATTTATAACTGTTTCATTTGTTGATTTAGGGTTACAACTCATATTTGTTTGAATCTGAAAAGATTCAGATCAATACATTCGTGAATCAAAGGCCAATCCAGATCAGATGTCAGGTTTTCTATTTCTTCACAAAAGGGGAAATTGTTCTCATATTATCATAAGGGGGAGATGAAAGCTCATGAAGACTGTACTCATTGGTTATATGGGGGAGATTATTCAACGACAGATCTGACCTTGAAATGTTTTAATGATTTTGATTCTTACAAATCCTTAAAAAGGGGGAGATTAATCAAAGTTCAAGATCAGATTGAAGTTTTAAAGATTTCAGGAGAGATAAATATTTTTCAGATGATCAAAGTCAATGGTTAAAGAAAGCTTGTCAAAGAAATAGTGAAAGAAAGTCAGAGTTTGAAAGTAAAGGTGACTATTCAGAATATTCAAAAGTTAATCCAAAGGGAAAGACAAGTTTGAAGAATTGTCAAAGATCATACAAAGTGTAAAAAGACTTGAAGATATCAAAGTTGAATGAGCAAAAGCTGAAAGCTGAAGACATTTCTGAAGAAAAGAAGACCTGAAGATTATTGCCAATTTTTTTTTAATCTTGAATCCAAAGGGGGAGATTGTTAGACTAAAATTGTATTCAAGATTAAATGAGGGTCTTTATTGTATTTGTTGTAAGTGTGAGTGTGTGTCTTGTAAATGTGCTTAGAAGGTTTGACCTTGCTTGGTCATGTTGACCTATATATAAGCAAGTCTTTGTGTTGGTTTCTTGTAGAAATCGTTGTTGTTGTAGTAGTGGTTGTAGTGATTGAGAGAGAGGATAGAACACATAGTTGTACACCGTGAGAACACACACAAACACTCTATATTGAAATGATTATCACAAATAGGTATATGGCTTGATGTAATCTGTGTGATTAAATAAACAAAGTGTTTTGTGTAAATCTGTATGTGTTTATGCTAGTAATTCTTGGGTCACAAATTACATTAGTCACAGATCTAACTTGTAATCACAAGTCTCATGTGTGTCTACTGTGTCTGCGAGTTTTTACCAATGTCTCTGGATTCATATCTAATGCACGTACTTACAAGATTACAACAAGATCAACCTACTTATACTAAGTCAACATTCGTTGAGTTTACAACAAGATCACCTAGACTTTAGAACAATTACATAACAAACCCTCACTTTTAATCTTGAATACAATATACATCCAACAATCTCCCCCTTTGGATTCAAGATTAAATTTTTTTTTTTTTACAATTATCTTCAGTTCTTCTTATCTTCAAACAATCTTCAGCAAACAGTCTTTATCAGCTTTTAAATCTTGAAAAGTTTGAAGCTTTGTATGAACTTTAATATCTTGAACATCTAAAGTTAATCTCCCCCTTTCGCTTTATTTTAACAACTTTGACAAATATTCAAAAATTTCAAACTTTCTTTCAAACTTTGACATTGAAATCACTTAATTCAAACAACCATTTATCTGATATGAATATCTCCCCCTTTCATTACATCTTCTTTGAAACAACTTTGAATAAACACCATTAATTTCAATCTCCCCCTTTGTTTCCAAAAGAATCAATTTTGAAACCTCGAACTTTGATCTTTCTTTCTTTTCAACTTTGTCAAACAACTTGTAACTGACTTAAACTTGAACAACTGATACTTTTCTACAATTATGTAAACTGACTTTGAAACTTTTATATATCTCACCCTTTTTGATGAATTGTGGGCCGTTAATTCAAATTCAGACAAATTATGAGTTGTAACCCTGAATCAACATATGAAACAGATACGAATGCTTGTCAGTAACACAAAGTTACTGTGTACAACGAATGTACAATGGAAGGAGCTTGAGATGATGTTCACTGCCTATGACTTCCATTCAATCATTGAATAACACAAGGTATTTTCTATGAATGTTTTGACAGAAATAACAGATTTTTTGTGTGCTTGTGCATGTGCTATGAAAGAATTAGCACAATGATTGTTGTTTATGCTCAAAATTATGTAACCCAATGAGACAACAAAGGTTATACATAGACTCAAATGTGCATGAAAAAGGGTCGAAGGTGGGGCAACTTTCCTTCTTTTTCAATATCAGTATCTTCCAAGTAAAGAACCAATAGAGTATGTGTTGCGTCCCCATAAAATGTGAAACATTCTCTTTTTAAGAAAAGAATGAGTAGCTGGTGGGGTTGTATGCAAGAGATGGCATGGGCTAGGTGCCAGTTTCAATGATGGTCACCAAGGAACGTGAACCAATCAGTAGATGTGGCTGTCCGGCTCAGAAAGATTTGGTGCAGAGTTTGATATTCTTTACTCTATTCTTTCACCCTCTTTCTTTTATCATTTAAGCTCACTTCTAACCAATCTCTCATTTCCATTTTACCTCTTCACATACCAACACTCAAATATTTTGACCCCTCTCCCCTCAATCACTCTTGGGAATACTTCCGGGGTAGGAAACACTGGTTATCGTGAATCTATGGAAGTTCTGTTAAGCTCACACATTGAATCCCATGTATATTTTCCTAAAAACATGTGTTGCTCAATGAATTTTATGACATTAAAGTGCAAGAAATCAATGTTAGTGTATGTATGCTCATCAAAAATAAGAAATAAATTTGAGCATTTTAAGCATTTAAGATTTCTTAAAACTTTGTATGAATGAATAATCATGAAAGAATAGAAATGTTTTAAGAATCTGACAATGATTTAATCAGATCAAAATTCATGAAGAATAATATTTTGGGAAATCAAAGACGTAAGATGTTTATATGAACAAAATATAAACATGTTTGCAATGAAAGTAAATATAATGATGAAATGACGTGTGATTTAAACAATTAAGAATAACAAAAGACGGGAGTATGACCATAGAAAGATTTATCATTTGATACATGGTAATAACAAAGTCAAGAAATGTACTGAACCGATGTGTGTATGAATACTTGACAAAGTATAAGGACATGACAATTACGCAAGTTTTTGTCATTAGAAACACACGGTCAGATAAGCATCAAAGTATCCAAAGTAAAATCATTTAAAGTCGCACTTCTCAATTCATGAAAACATTTTAAGAATGTGAAGTGGTTTGAACATTTTAAGAAACCATTTTTTCACAAGTGAAAGTTGTTCATCTATCAACAAGTGATAGAGTTTGAGATATAGAAGATATACCTGTAGTATATATTATCTCAACTCCCCCTTGAATGAATATCATCATTTATGTATCCTCGACAAAACATCAGATATTCTCCCCCTAAATATCTGTAAAAAGTCAATTTATTAGAAAAATATAATAGTGAAATTTATTTACTCCCCCTAAAAGATATAGCAATTAAATTTCTATAAACTCCCTCTAAACATAAAAACTCCTTGAAAAAATATGAGCTATTGAGCATCCTTCAGAAGAAAAACAGTTGAGTACAGGTTCTGAATTGAAATATTCAGAAGCCATGATTATGTATTATCCGGTGAGAATAGTAATATACAATTTACCAATGAAGATCGGCTCCTGATCTGATATAATCAGAAACCATAGTCACTTGAAAATAACCTGCAAAATAAAAGATTTTGGTAATCATTTTAAAAATGATTCCGCCTTCGTCAGTAAATGATGAATAGAAGTAAATGTTCATAGTTTCCAAAACACAATCAATATAAGCACAAAACAAGATATACTCCCCCTCGAATCATGGAATGGGATTTAACATACCTAATTTGCTGACTAGAAAGGTGAACCTCTTTTCATCCAACAGTTTGGTGAAAAGTTCAGCCAACTTGTAGTCAGTTTGCACGAAATGCATCTCTATATCACCTTTTTCCACATGATCCTTAATGAAGTGGTACCGTACATCTATGTGTTTAGTCTTTGAGTGAGGCACTGGATTAGCCATTATTGCTATCGCGCCCTTAGAGTCACAGTAGATAGGGACTTGCTGGTATGAATAACCGAAATCTTTCAATTGTGTCTTCATCCAGAGGACTTGTGAATAGCAGCTTACGGTAGCTACATATTCAGCCTCAGCAGTTGAAGTAGATACACAATTCTTTTTCTTTGACGTCCAACTTACCAACTTGTCGCCTAAAAACTGACATGATCCAGACGTGCTCTTCCAATCCAGTTTGCACCCTGTGTGATCAGCATCTGTGTAGTCAGTTAGATCAAAACTCGAACCCTTAGGATACCAAAGGCCTAACTCGGGAGTGCCTTTGAGAAATCTAAGAATTCGTTTTACAGTGACTAGGTGAGATTACTTCGGGTTCGCTTGATACCTAGCACAGAAACACGTGGCAAACATAATATTCTCTTTACTTGATGTTAAGTACAATAATGAACCAATCATGCTACGACACACTTTTTGATCTACAGATTTACCTGAAAGGTTAGCATCTAAAGGTGTTCACGTTGCCATTGGTGTTTTCATCACTGAACTGTCAGACATGTTAAACTTTTTCAGGATATCTCGAATATATTTTGACTGATTAATGAAAATGCTATCAGGTAACTGTTTTACTTGAAGACCAAGAAAAAATGCCAGTTCACCCATCATTGACATTTCAAATCGAGATTCCATGATTTTAGAAAAGTTTTTAAAATATTTAGGATTTGTAGAACCGAAAATAATGTCATCCACATAAATCTCAATTAGGATCATATCTTCACCTTGCTTTTTCAGAAAGAGAGTTGTATCGATTGTACCTATCTTAAAACCTAAAGCGAGTAGAAATTGGGTTAACGTTTCATACCAAGCTCTCGGTGCCTGTTTTAGACCATATAATGCCTTGTCTAATACATAGCCATAGTCTGGGTGGTTCAGATTGACAAAACCTTCGGGTTGAGCTACATAAACCTTTTCAGTTAGAATTCCATTCAAGAACGCAAACTTTACATCCATCTGATAGACTGTAAAGTTCTTGTGTGTTGCATAAGATAAGAAGATCCGAATAGCTTCAATCCGTGCAACAGGAGAAAATGTCTCGTCATAATCAATTCCCTCCTGTTGACAATAACCCTTTGCAACAAGGCGAACTTTATTTGTAAACACAACTCCAGCTTCATCTCTCTTATTTCTGAAAACCCACTTTGTGCCAATTACTGATTTTCCTTCAGGTAGTGGGATAAGTCACCAGAACTTGTACCTCTCGAATGGTAGAAGCTCGTCTTGCATGGCTAAAATCCAGTCAGGATCACGCAAGGCTTCTGATGCTTTCTTTGGCTCAAGGGAACTAAGGAAACTCGAGTATAGACAAAGATTCGCAGATGCCGCCTGTTTTTGAACTCCACTATGTACGTCACCGATTATATTATGTAAAGGGTGATCTCTTGTCCATCTTGTAGTGCTTGGAAGTGGTTGAACAGAAATATGTGTGTTATCATCATCATAAACATCATATATCGCAGGAGCAACCTTAGATGTACTCGGGATATCTTGTACATTTGATTCTGACTGATGTAGTTTTGGAACAGCAAAAGAAGTACTCAAGACTTCTTTTATAGAAGTTGTATCTGCAGATGCAGAATTCAAATTAGTATTGTCAGAAATAACAGGTGTAGATGTACCTGACGAGGTTGTTGTTGTGAAAGGTTCAAACGGTCCAGAAATAACTTTAGAAATAACAACTGGGACCTCTGATGTTGATGCGGATATGCTTGATTTTTCAAAATCTGTACAAATATCCATAAATGCATCAATAAATAATAAATCGAACTGAGATATGACAGTAGGTGAGTCAGAAGACTTGTTCTTTGAATGTTCGGGTTCTATTCTGTCTTGAGTAGAAGCCTTCTATTTAAGGTTGAGTTCTGAACTGCTGTGTTCAGAAGTCAGTGTAGATGATTCATCAAAAGACACATTAACGCTCTCCATGATAGTCTTGGTTTGTCTGTTATAGACCCGATAGGCTTTTGACATCAAAGAATATCCTACAAAATAGCCTTCGTCTGCTTTCTTGTCGAACTTGCAAAGATTATCACGGTCGTTTAAGATGTTACACCTGCAACCAAAAATGCGAAGAAATTTAATATTCGGATTTCTATTATTTATAAGCTCATACGTTGTTTTCTTATGTCGCTTAATAACAATGGTACGGTTTTGGGTAAAACATGCAGTAGCTATGGCTTCAGCCCACAGATACATTGGAAGACCATAGTATGACAACATCGTTCTTGCCGCTTCAACCAAGGTTCTATTCTTCCTTTCGACCACGTCATTTTGTTGAGGAGTATAGGCAGCAGAGAAGTTATGAGAAATCCCAACTGATGTGAGATAACTCTGAAGCGTATCATTCTTAAATTCTATGTCGTTGTCACTTCTCAAAGTCTTAACCGACAGTTGAAGTCGAACCTGAATCTTTTTAATAAAGGCAAGTATCAACTCTGGTACGTCTGATTTGTTTCGCAGAAATTCCAGCCAAGTGTATCTAGAGTACTCGTCTACCATCACCAATATCATGAGTTCTCATTGGGCCGCAAAGGTCCATGTGAATAAGCTCCAGAGGTGTTGAGCAAGAGAATTCTGTCTTTGGTTTATGTGAACTGCGTTTCATATTTCCCATCTCACAAGCGGGGCAAAGTGAATTCTTCTCAAACCTTAGTTCTGGTAGACCTTTAACTAAGCCATGTCTCTCCAATTGATCTATCGCTTGAAAATTCTGATCAGACAGGCGTCGATGCCAAATCCAACTTTCACCCTTTGAAGCTTTGGCAATTAGACACACAGATCTAGTTGAAAAAAGTGTTGGAAAGTGTACTGCATATAAATTGCCTTGACGTTCTGCTCTAAAAACTTCAGAACCGTTCTTATCTTCAATGAAACAGCTGTCAACAGTAAATCGAACTTGAAAATGACTGTTGTAGAATTGACTTGTGCTGAATAGGTTATGATCAAGTCCATCTACAAACAATACTTTGTTGATTGTCACAGTGCTGTTTTTCAAAGAGACGTGTCCTCTATTGATTCCGTTAAGCTCAAAATTTGCAAAACTAACTGCCCCTGCAGGTTCCTCAACATAGTTATGTAAGAGATTCTTAAATCTAGTCATATGTCATGACCATCCTGAATCAATCACTTCTTCTTAGGTACCCATATCCAAATGGGTCCTTCTTGGTTAGCCTTATGCAATTTATTTAAACCATCCACCTTAGCCTTGATTCGCCACTCATAACGAGGCTTAGGTACCCATTTCCAAACCGTTTTTACATTCAGCTCATGAAACTTCTATTTTCTAGAATGATAAGCATTCTTAGCATGAAAAACTTTAGCATGTTGTGCTGAGGATTTAGATACAGGTTTAGCACGAGATGCCTTTTTAACAACTTTAGACTTAGGAGGAATGGTGTGAATTGTGAAAGCATTGTCATGATAGTGTTTGCAAATAAAGTTCTTACGAGCAAATGTCAATAGTTTTGATTTATCAAACTAAGTACAAACGTTCATACACTTTTGACATTTTCATTCGTTAGAACTTGTACATTTCAAACTATCACTATCAGTAACACTACTTTTACAATCAACAACTTTCCTTTCACACTTCTTCTTCACCCATTCTCCTTTATCTTTTGGCTTTCTTAAATCTGAAACAAGAAATGAAACCTTGTTAGTTTTCTTCTTAAAAGATGAAATATTCTTTCAAGTACGAGAAGACTCTCCTTTCTCAAAAATGCTTGGAGGATATTCAGGAGTTTCAGTATAAACAACAGAGGTTTTAGAAGTGATAGTCTCAAACTCTGGGTTTGAATGAACATTCCAATTCTGAGATTCAAACATCTTTTTCTCATCCAAATTTTGTTTAAACAAATCAGTTTTCAAATTATGTAACTCTTTAGAGAGTTCTTTGTTTTCTTCAAAAGATTTGTCAAGTTTGAATTTGAGTTCACAGTTCTCATCTTCCAACTTTTCAATAGTCTTTTGAAGATGTTTGATTTGTCTCTCAAAAATAGATGTTTGATTCAACTCAGAGTTTAATTCTAACTTCTCAATGATAGGAACAGGATTTGAAACATTCATCATATATGCAAAAATCTCCTCAGTCATTTTCTTTGAAAAATTAGTTTTAATGCTATGATTCATGACATTTAAGCACTCATCAGTCTTAATCTCTTTTGGAGATTCAGAAGTGATTGATTCAGATATTTGAATCTGATTCTCAACATGAGTGTCTGATTCATACTAATCATATTGACATTGAGTTTTAGGTATATTTGTCTCAGTGTTGGCTGATTCTGTTGGTGACGATATAGAAAATAATGATTGAAACTCAACAAACTCAGGTTTTCTGGTTTTATAGCTTTTGTTCAATTCATTATAAGAAAAACCAACATATTTAAAAATTGAAATTGAATCAGCACAACTCGATGTGTCATCATCAATCACTTCTTTACATTTATGAGAAATATTAGAATTAAGAGTTTCAGCTTTAACAAATGTGTCATGAATATTCGAGATTTTCTTAGGTTTTGACCCCAATTTATCAAAATTATATAAGTTTTCTAGGGCTCGTTTTAAAACATCATTTTCTTCAAAACATAAACCCGTTTTAGCATTATAAAAATGGACATCTTGGAGTTTATTTGTTAATAAATTCAATGTTTGTTCAATTTGTCCCCTCTTTAAGTTCAAATCCTCTTTTTTTTGTACGGCAACTTGGGCTATACCCACACACACACGCACCCGTAGTATCCGGGCATCCAATTGGGCAGGACCAACTAATCCGCGATGACCCGGCCCAGCCAAATCGACTGGACCCACCCAGGTACGACTAAGCCCGGTCAAGACCGAACCCGCATACCCATAGACTGGTATGCCCGTAAACGTAGACCCGAACTGAACCGAAGGCCGACCCAAGGTCTGGGTATCGCCGAAGTCCAAATCCTCTAGTTGCTTGATTTTGCAATAAGCCTCATTCTGCTCCTGAAAACAAGCTTCAAACTTAATTTTAAATTCTCCTTTTTCAGATTTTAAATTAACAAGATTCCTTTCAAGCTCAGTAATTTTGGATTTCAAAACTTCTTTCTCTTTCTTCAAGGCATCTTTCTCTGATTCTTTATCCTCAACAACAACCTTCAATAATGCATTTTCATCACGAAAACTCAACATTGATTGTCTTTCATTGCTAAGTTTGCCTTTTAGATTTTCAAACTCTTTTTCCATATTTTGAATCTGATCCATAAGAGATTCTACAAGTTCAGAATTATAAAGAATACTTACCTCGGATTCAAAATCATATCGGTCAGAAGAAGTTTCAGCTTCATCATCAACTTTTGCCATCATACACACTTGTGTGAAGTGTGTTGATTCTTCATCTGAGCTTTGGAAGAACCAATTTTCTTCCTCAGCCATCAGTTCTTTCCCTTCTTCTGCCTTCTTTGCAAGTAAAGATTTCTTGGCATAGTACTCTGAGTTCTTTATCCTTTTGAACTTCCCGTCTTTTGAGAAATGGTCAGGTTTACCACAATTGTAACACCTGCCGTATTTAGGCTCAATTTCTCTACTTTCTTCTCTTCTCTTTTCTCTTCTTTATTTCCTTCCTTCTTCCCATACCTCGACTTGTACTTGTCTGATTTGTCTTTTCTGAACCCTTCATACTTTGACTTTGAAAACCTCTTCTTTCCAAAGCTTTTCTGAAATTGCTTGGTGATGAGGGCCAGATTTTCAGCAAACTTTTGTATATCATCATCAGAATGTACATCAGTGTCATTAGAAGACTCTTCAGAACTTAATTGACTAAGGTCTGTAAGGAAAGCTTTAGATCTCTTGGACTTGTACTTTGATGAGGAAACGGTCTTTGAGCTTGAACCCTTTGATCCTTCAGCTAGTAGAGCTAAAGAGTCCTTGACAATCTTCTTTTCATCATTTAAAAGCTTCACTTCATCCTCATGCTGAGCAAGGGTAGTGAAGATGTCATTAACGTCCTCTTGTACCATGTCTTTAGTCATCTGTATGTTGATGGCATAGCTCTTCCATTCACGATTCAAGTTCTTGATGAACTTGTAGTTGATCTCAGACACAGATTTGTTCATCCCGTTTCGCCTCAAGTCATTCAAAATCACATTGAACCTTGTATAGGTGTCCAAAAGAGCTTCTCCTTCCTTGGCATGAAATCCTTCGTATGCATTAATACTCTGGTTCAACTTTGCCTGAATAGATTTCTCTGTACCTTGAAACTGTCGTTCCAATTCATCCCACATGGCTTTAGCTGATTCTCGACTATCTACTCTGTTGTAGATATCGTTTGGAATGGCCATAATGAGATAGATAAGAGCTTCTTCATCTATCTTATGAAGTTCCTTCTCCCTTTCGCTATAGTACTGATATGGTTTTGTCACATATCGAACTGGGATTTCAGGAGAAGTGTCTGTAGCCTCTTGTCCTGGTACAGTGACAATTGGTTGACTGGCCCGTCAATAATGGATTTCATGTAGTCACGGTTCTTATGATTCAAGAACTGAATCATCCTCCTTTTCCACTGTGAGTACTCTCCGATAGACAAGACCGGAGGTTTTGATTGGGAACCAATGGAAATCAATTCTTTAGACATGATGATAATATCTGCACACAAAGAAATAAGCTAGTACTGATCTTTTAATTCAACAATTTGAGCAAGACTTGAAAAAAAAAAATTCAGAAACTGAAATTTCTAAAAACCTTAAGTATAGAATTCGCATACACTAGGAACAAGTAGCAATTCACATGAAAAATTTGTATTAGAATTCGCACAACACTTTAAATTCGTAAAGAAAGATTCACAATTTGTACAAGTATAGAATTGACAGGCAAGAGAAACAAAATTTAAGAAATTCGCATAAACTTATATGTGAATTCTTCAGAATTCGTATAAAGCCTTCTGCGAATCCTTTATAATTCTCACGTCTCTAAGATGCGAATTTTATCCTTGAAAACATTTTATTTAAAACCTTTTCGCATACAAGCTTTTGGCAAATAGAATTCGTATAACAATAAGGTACGAATTCTTTACTCAAAAAAATTCTTTAAAGCGCTATACGAAAACATTTAAGAATTCGTATAAACACTTGTATGAAAGTCAACAATTCGCACCACTCTATCTTGCGACATCTACACAATTCGCATTACGCAAGTATGAGAATTTTGTGCAATTCGTACAAAGATCCCTACGAATTCTTGCCTTGATAACTCAAAAACCATCTTTTCACAAAACACTTATGCGAATCCTTAAATTTCGGATAATAATGTATACGAATTCCAACACTTAGAAATTTTAAGAAACAATCTATGTGAATTCTGCAACATTTCTTATATTTCGGATATGGGAATTCTCTACTTAATGAATTTAGATTTACTATTATGCGAATTCTTTCTAATTAACCTGAATTTTGGGAGTTCTTCGTACGAAATACGTAGATCTTGCGAAATCTTGCGAGTTCTTGAGTTCTAAGTCTAAAAAATTCAATTTAAATCCAGAAATCGATCCAAATATGATGTTGTAACTTTGCAAAATCAATCGAGTTAGTATCAAGATTAATCCAACGTAATATCACAATCAATTTTGCATTTTATCACATACATTTCGATCGAACAATGCTCGACAACTTTTTACACAAAAATTCAAAAATCGACAAATTAATGATCAAAAACAATTTCCAAATGCAATTCAATCCAAGAAAGATGTTCTATAACCTTTTTCGACCACAAATCAACAAGTAATTTTACCAAAAACTCATATTTGCTCAAAAATCTGCTCAAGAAACTTAAACACAGAAAACAAACTCGAAAAATTTCAAACTGTTGAATTTCTCGCTCTGATACCAATTGTGACCCAGATTACTAGCATACAATTTAGCAACACAGATTATGAACATAATTTTATTAGATCAATCACAAGAATTACATTAGTCACAGATCTAACTTGTAATCACAAGTCTCACGTGTGTCTACTATGTGTGTGCGAGTTCTTACCAATGTCTCTGGATTCGTATCTAATGCGCGTACTTACAAGATTACAACAAGATCAACCTATTTATACTAAGTCAACATTCGTTGACTTTACAACAAGATCACCTAGACTTTAGAACAATTACATAACAGACTCTCACTTTTAATCTTGAATACAATATACATCCAACAATTGCCTTCATGTTAGTTCCAGTGGTCAAGGTTTGATTGATTGATAAAAGATTAACAAGAGATTGAGAGAGAATAGTTTGTTTATTCACAAAGTCTAGAGAGAGTTACAAGCTTTCTCTCTCTAGAAAACTGAAACAATTCGTACGGCTACATTTTGGAATTACTTTCTAAACAAATACAAACATATTCTTATTTATACCTAATACCCTCGTACACATTTAAGCCCAAACCCAAAGTACAAGGCCCAAATATACAAAATAAAAGATTACTTTACAAAACTTCTAAATAAACATTTATGCTCTAACATTCTCCCCCTAAGTTTTGTAAAGGAATCATCCTTTTTAGATTCAACTCCTCTCCCCCTTGATTTCTTTAGAAAACTTAGTGTTGCATAAACTTCAAAGTTCCTTAGCTCCCTCTTGAATATAGCTCTTGTCCTTGAAGTTTCAACTTTAATATCAGATCTGATGTAGACATTAACCTCGACTGAGTGCACATAAAGACAACTTTTATCTCTTGTAAATCCAACACATTCGTTACGCCCACAAGAAATAAATGTGTGAATTATGGAGTGACAACCAAAGTGCATCTTCAGTTTATAACATCTGGTATGTCTTTGAACCACAAGTTGAATAGGAATTCAGCTTAAGAACTTATTCTGATCAGCTTGCAGGAGGAAGCATCTTGTAGCAAACACTACTAGGCAAGGGTTAGAAGACAATTCTGACAATTGTTCAACAACTAATGAAAGACGCTCATTTTCTAACTTCTTCTCAGAACACTGAACGAACGAACTCAAAACTCCTTTCTTTACGAATCAGTTGGATGATTATAAGCACTAAAGATTCTAAATCACAACCAAAGCATCATAACAATGATTGTAGTCACCCACACTTCTAATTGATCAGGTCAGAAGAATGATTAAGAGCACTCAACGGTCTAACAACGTAAATAAGTACTCTAGACTGATGATTGCAGATACTCAAGCTACTAATCCAATCCAAACCAATAAGAGACTAAATCCACACATCCAGTATCTGAAAATCTTGACAAGCATGAGCACTTGTGAAAATTTAGATCAGTTGCTCAAAATATGGGACCAACAAAAGATATGAAAGATGTCACATATGCATTACGCAAAACATCTCAGGAACAGGGCAAACTTGTAGCAAAATGGGTTCAAAACAGTCACTTTATTTCGCATAACCTTCACAATTCACAGATCATTGTTTATTAAAATCACAATTCGCTTGAGGCATAGCCGAAATCCTCACAATTCGCATAGGCTTGTATGCGAATTCCTGCTTCTTGCATACACCTATGTGCGAATTCCTCGCAATTCGCATCCTTCTATAAGTGAATTCCTACTTTTTGCATACTACTCCATACGAATTCTACACTTAGAATTTATTTTGGCCTTAAAGAATTTGTATCGATGCGAATTTTGAACATTTCGCACATCACAGTCAAGCGAATTCTAGACTTAGAAAAAATTTGAATTCGAAGGCATTTCATGCAAATTCCTCAACATATTCATCATGCTAATTCCTTGATGGGAGTTCTTCCATGCGAGTTTTTCAAATATCATGCGAATTCTTTGGATCTGTGATTTATTTTCCAAAAATCTTCGAATTCAACTTCAAAACTTCGAATTTGAGTCTGGAAATTTTTGACCAGGTTCGAAATCAACATTGGAACAACATTGTAGTTGATGATCTTGTCTAAAAAACAACTTTATACTCCAAATCAATCTCAACACAGTGAAAAAAAAATTCGAACATAAAATCCTCAAAATCGATCAATTCAACCAAATTTGTTGAAATTAAATCTGGTAATTGATTCAATATATGTCGATTAAGTCCTCTGAATCAATTTGTAATCTAAGATCATCCATATTCACATCAAAACAACAAAATTTTGAACTTCTCAGAACTTGAAGGTGCGACAGTGAACTATTCTTCAATTAAACTACGATCTCGATAGTTCCGATGAAGGATTTCTTCGTTTGGCTCTGATACCACATATTAGAAATGATTTTAAAGTAAGAAACACCTTTTAAATCTAAAATAAGATGATATTTAGGATTCAAGAGTGTTCTGAAGAGAAAAGAATGTGAAGAACAAAAACCTGATTAAAAGAATGTTGGAGCTAAATTGTATTCAAGATTAAAAGGAGGGTCTAAAGTGTAAAGTTTGTAAAGTGTGTGGTGTTAATTGTAAATGTTGATTAAGAGTTAACTATTTGCTAAAGGTCATGTTGACCATATAAATAGCAAGTCATTGTGTCTTTTGTTCATAGGAACACATGCACAGATTGGTAAGATCACACTGTGAAAAACACACACATAGCATTATTGTTAAATGCACGAAATAGGGATATGAGTCTTTATAAGTTGTGTGATTAATAAAAACAAGATGTTTTGATAATGTGAGTATCATTAGATTGCTAAAATATTGGGATCACATTTGGTATCAGAGCTAAATCCAACAATTTTGAAAGAAAAAGAGTTTGTACACTGTTCTTGAGTTCTTGATAGGATTTCTGAGTTTAAAAGTGTTTTTCTTAAAATCTTTGATTGGAATGTGTTAGATATGTGTTTTAGAATGATTCTTTGTGATTAAATTTCATTGTTAAATCGTTTTGGTTCAATAAATTTTTATTTTTGAAACTTTTTGTTTGAACGAGTAGAAGCTACTGTTTGATCATGGAGTTTGTGATGAAGTGTATTTCTTGTGAAATTGATTGGTTTGGATTGTTTCTTATACTAATCTGACTGTTTCTGTGAGTTTACAACATCCAATTCGAAGATTTGAGTGGATTTTTGGACTAGAATTTCATTTTTAGGACCGATACTTGAAGAACTCGCAAGATCCTAACATTTCGTATGAAGAACTCATAGGACTAGATTTCGCACATATAGATTTCGCATATATTCTTTGTTTGAAATTTGTTTAAGTGCATAATTCGCATATTCCTTGGTACGAAAAGTAAGAATTCGCAAATGTCTCTTATGCGAAAAGTGTGTTTGAAAATATTTCAAGGACAGAATTCGTACGAGTCCTCATGCGAATTGTGAAGAACTCGCATGTAGTGAGATACGAATTGTAAGGAATTCGCACAAGCTCTTATACGAATTATGGCAGATTTCGCATATCTTTTCAAAAATAAATCTAAGTCTATATTTCATATCGATGCGAAAAGTTTTTGAAAATTTTGAAAAAAAATTTAAGTAAAGAATTCGCATCATCTTGTGATATGAAATCTTCATGCGAAAAATTTGATGCGAAAAGGTTTATCTCTCAAATTTTTTTAAGGCAAGAATTCTCTTGAGTGGTTTATACGAATTGCAAGGAATTCGCAGATAGCTATATACAAATTCTTGAAATTCGCATGTTGGTTCAGGCGAAAAGTGATTGTTTTGTTGTGTTGTATGTGAATTGTGAGTTAATGTGAATTATGGTACTTAACTTCATGCGAACTTTTCTTTAATCTCTGTTGCATACGAATTTTATACTTAGAAGTTTTTGGAAAATTTATTTTTTGAAAATTTGTTAAGTTCTGCATTTGTTAAATCATTTTGTTGGACTAACGATCAATTTTAGTAAAATTTATTTTGGAGATTATCAGAATGTCTAAAGATCTTCTCTCTATGGGTTCTCAATCAAAGCCTCCGGTATTATCTGTCGGAGAGTATGCTCAATGGAAAAGGAGGATGACTCAGTTTCTGAATCACAAGAATCGTGATTACATGAAATAAATCATTGATGGACCAGTAGAACCTGCTGTATCTGTTCCAGGAAAAGCTGCTACCGACACTTCTCCGAAAATTCCAGTAAGATATGTGCCTAAGCAATATCAATACTACAGTGAAAGGGAGAAGGAGCTGGCCAAAATTGATGAGGATGCTCTTATATACCTCACCATGGCTATTCAAAACGATACCTACAATCGAGTAGGTAGTCGTGAATCTGCAAAAGCCATGTGGAATGTGCTTGAAAGGTAGTTCCAGGGCACTGAAAGGTCTATCCAAGCTAAGTTAAACCGGAGTATCAATGCTTACGAAGGATTTCACGCAAAGGAAGGAGAAGCTTTAATAGACACGTACAATCGTTTAAACGTGATGTTGAATGACCTGAGGAGAAATAGGATGAACAAGTCAATTTCTGAGATTAACTACAAGTTCATCAAGAACTTGAACCCAGAATGGAAAAGCTACGCGATCAACCTTCAGATGACCAAGAACATGGCTCAGGAGGACGTAAATGACATATTTTCAACTTTCTCACAACATGAGGATGAAGTTAAACTACTGAATGAAGAGAAGAAGATAGTCAAATATTCGCTAGCCTTGTTAGCTGAAAGAAAGAAGGGTTCCAGTTCTATGTCTATTTCTACTTTAAAGTCAAAGTTAAAGAAGTCTAAAGCTTTTCTTACTGAGCTGAGTCAATCCAGTTCTTAGTAATCGTCTGAAGAAGCTGAGCTACACTCTGATGATGATATTTAGAGATTTGGTGACAACCTTGCCCTCATCACCAAACAGTTCAACAAAAGTTTTGGAAAGAAGAAATATTCGTCAAAGCCTAAGTATGAAGGGTATAGGAAGGAAAGGTTAGAGAAATACAAACCCAGATTTGGAAAGAGAGAAGAGAAAAGAGAAGGGAAAAGAGAAGAGAAGAAGGAAGAGAAGAAAGAAGAAAAGATTGACCCAAAATCTGGCAGGTGCTTTAACTGTGGTAAACCTGGACACTTTTCAAAAGATTGCAAGTTCAAGAGGTTAAAGAATTCTGAGTATTATGCTAAGAAGTCATTGCTTACTAAGAAGCAAGAAGAAGGAAAAGAGTTAATGACTGAAGAGAAAAACTTGTTCTATCAAAGCTCGGATGATGAATTAGCTCATTTCACGCAAGTTTGTAATATGGAAAATGTAGATGAACATGATAAAGCCTCTTCTGAACAATCCGATGGTGACTCCGAGGTAAGTACTAATTTTGAAAACTCTAAACTTGTTGAATCATTAATGGCACAAATCCAGAATATGGAAAAAGAGCTTGAATCTTTAAAAGGCAGACTTAGCTATGAACGACAAACAATGATGAGTTTTCGTGATGAGAACGCATTATTGAAAGTTGTCGTTGAGGACAAGGAATTTGAAAAAGATGATCTAAAGAAAGAAAGAGAAGTTTTAAAACCAAAGATTTTGGAACTTGAGAGAGACTTAGTTAATTTATATTCCGAAAAGGGTGAATTCAAAATTAAATTTGAAACTTGTTTTTAGGAAAGAAATGAAGCCTATTGTAAGATTAAACAACTGGAGGATCTTAATCTGAAAAGAGGACAGACTGAGCAGACATTAAATCCGTTGACAAAAAAACTCCAAGATGTCAGATTTTACAATGCTAAAACGGGATTGGGTTTAACTGAAAATGATGTTATGAAGAAAGCCCCGAAAAACTTATATAGTTTTGAAAAATTGGGCTCAAAAGTAAAGAAAATTTCGGATATTTGTGACACGTTTGTTAAAGATGAAACTCCAAAGTCTGAAACTTCATGCAAAGGTTAAGAGGTAATAGATGATGATACGTCTAGTTGTGCTGATTCTCAAACAAGTTTTAAATCAGTTGGATTTCAATAAAATGATTTAAACAAAAGCTATAGAAACAGAAAACTTGAATTTGTTGAGTTTGAATCATTGTTTTCCACACAATCTTCAACTGAATCAGCCAACGATGACAAAAGTATTACTGAGACTGAATGTCAGTACGATGAGTATGATTCCGACACTGACAATGGTACTCAAATTCCTATATCTGAATCAACTACTTTTGAATCGTCAAGTGGAGTTAAGATGGAAGAGAATTCAACGGTCATGAATTCTAGCATTCAAAAAGAGTTTTGTTGATAAAATGACTTGGGAGATTTTTGATGATATGATTAATTCCTCAGATCCTGTCCCAATCATTAAAAAGCTTGAATCCAACTCTGTGATTGATCAAGCATCAAATTTTGAGAAACAAATCAAAGATTTACAAAAGACTCTCGAGGAATTAGAGGATGAAAATTGTGATCTTAGATTTAAATTGGATAAATCCTTTGAAGAAAACAAAGATCTTTGTAAAGAGCTAAATGATTTGAAAAATGATTTGTTTAAAAAGAATTTATCTGATAAAAAGATGTTTGATGATGAAAAATGGAATGTTCGTTCTAATCCAGAGTTTGAGACTATTAATGCCCCAATTATCAAGTTCTTACTAATACAATCACACAAACAAGATAACAACATGATTAAAATTTAACCTGTTATTCAATTTCCAAATCAATATCTCGTATACAATCTTTTTCTCTCTAGAACTGTCTCTACAGTCTGCGTACAATTTTCTAGTTACATGTATGTTCCACTCTCCTTACAACACAACTAGTCACAAGTCTAATAAAAAAAAATTAAACAAATGCGCTTAACCAAAACTAAACAAACACAAGACTTTGACTTTGATGCTTGAGAGTTGACTTTGAGGCTTTGACTTGTTTGACTTTGATCTTCCAACATTATGATCTTGCATCCAACAAATATGTGCTCTAACATTCTCCCCCTTTGGATCAAGATCATCTTTAAAAGATTTTGCAATACAATCTTCTCTCTTTAAGCTCAATTTATTCAATCTCCCCCTTTGATCAACTTTATCTTCCTTTGTAGACTTTTTGTCAATTCAGATCATCTTCAAAAATAAACATAATCATTGAAGTACAAACTCCCCTTTTATGCTTATAACATTCTCCCCTTTCTTTGATAAAAACAATCTTCAAAACTTTCAACAATTTTCTCAAAGTCTGTTCTTCAAGAATAGTAGCATTCTCCCCCACGGTTGTAAAAACCTCTATCAGACATTTGACTGAACTTATCTTCAAATTTAACTCAGTTCAATTTATCAAAATTATCTTCAAATAAACTTTCTCCAAAATCTGCTTGCTTTCGGAATTCTTTGAACTTTCTGTTTTAGCTCTGAACAATCTTTAACCAATCTTTCTTTCACAACCATTTCTTGAACATTTATCCCATCTTTAACATTTCAAACTCAAACATTTCTTTAACTCTTCTCCCCCTTTTTGATGATTTGAGCATTGAAATCATCAAAAAATTTTACAAGAAATGTCTCTGAACTCTGTTCTGACCATCAATCTTTTATACTGAGCCTCTGACCATCTATCGATCCAAAAAGATATTCATCCAAATATTTGAAAATTCAGACAAATTATAAGTGTAACACCTGAATCAACAAATGAATCAGTTATAATGCCTGTTAGTAACACGAAGTCACTGTGTGTAACGAATACACATTGGGAAAAAGCTTTTGTGATGTTCACTCCCCCAGGTCTTCCATTCAATCATCGAAACACCACAAAGGAATTTCTATGAACGTTATGACAAGAAAAACAAATTTCCTTGTGTATTCGTGCAAGTGTTTGAAAGAATTAAACACAGATGATTGCTTTTATAGGCTCAAAATTGTGTAAACCATTGAGACAACAGTAAGTAAACACATACTCTATTGTGCATGATCGAAGTGCGAAGGTGGGGCAGACTTCCTTCTTTTTCAATATCCAGATTTTCCAAATGAAAACCAGATAGATTATGTGTTGCGTCCCCTTTAAAATATGAAATATTTTCTTGTTGAGAAGAAAATGAGTAGCTGGTGGGGTTTTAATCAAGAGTTGGCATGGGCTAGTTGCCTATTTCAATAATGTTCACGAAGAATTGTGTAACACTAGTAATGTGGCTGCCCGGCTCAGAAAAAGTTGGTGCAGAGTTTGATATTCTTTTACTTTGTTCTCTCACCCTCTCTTTTTTTAATCATTGAGCTCGCCTATAACCGAACTCTCATTTACATTTTACCTCATCAGTCAACCCACACTCACTATTTGACTCCTCACACATTCGATCACTCAAGAAGTAACTTCTTGGGTAGGAAACACTGGTTAACGTGAATCCATAGAAGTTTCATTGAAGCTCACACAACGAACCCATATTGTCCTATAAGAACATGTTGCTCAACTGGTTTAACTTTTCAGTTAAAGCACAAAATACATTTCAGATGTAGGTATGCTCTTGAAAAATAATCATGAAGATTTGAGCATTTTAAACATTGAAGACTTCTCAAACAAGATAATTGAATGAATGAAATGAATATAAGAAACTTGTTTGAAAATTGTATGATCCCTAATATTCAAGCACAATCAAACAAGATTAATTTTACAATCAAGATTCTAGAGAGAGAGAGTAGAGAGAGAAAGCGTATGTGTTATAGGTCTTACAATATGAATTCCTTACAACTCTTACAACTCATATCCCTATTTATACAAGGATATTAAAACACTCATGACACTAAACTCTTAAAGTAAAGAAACTCTCAAGACACTAAGATTGACTTTTCCCACTTTGACTTACATTGACTTTGACTTTTCAACATTAAATCTTGGATACAATTCTATACCCTAATAACATACTTGTGTATTACCTTTTCTATATACTGATAAGTATTTACACACACCGGTTTAATTTTTTGTTGAATATGTTATCACCATGTCTCAAATTGAACAAAATTTTCGATGGTGATACACCCCGATTGATATTCAATGTTTGTTGAGCGTGATTTCATTTCAAAACGTTTATTTCAAGAGTGTCTTTATTATGATTCATATAGACAATGTCCAATTTTTATTGTCCTAAGCTTTTCATGCTAAATCATTCAGATTTTGATCTTTTTCATACTGTTAGCCCCAATTCTGATTGTAAAAGTATTGAAAATAGCCCAAGTCCAGCTCAGAAGACATTCAAAGACATCAACAAAGAAAGCCAAGTCTAGCTCTGAAGTCAGTTCAGAGACAGACTCTTCATACGGGAAGACATCAGAGATATCTTCATCAGATCTCTACCTCAGAGCTCTGAAGATGTTCTCTCTGAAGATCAAGGGACATGTACAAGTATTGATAGAAGAATAGAAGACACGTCATCAGTGATAAGATTTACTTTCTAGAGTAGGTCACTGTTCATACATGTCTTGAGCTTACCTTTTAGGTAAGACACTGTTCAAGCATGCTTCTATTGGCAGGATAGCACACTGTACACTTTATGGTCCTATAAATAGGACCATCACTCCATTGACAAAAGTGTGCTTTTTGATATATCTTGTATCTGATAAATCTTTTAATATATTGAAAGTATTTCTAAAAGAAGATCTTGTACGTTTTACATATCTATTTATGAGTTGTGATATTTGAATCTGATTTGATATTAAACTGTATTGCTTATGTTGTTCTTATTATCTTTGTTTATATCATTGTTATAAGATTACATCTGGAATCCAACAATTGGTATTAGAGCTTCCTTTGTTTTCAAAACAAAGAAAGATCATATCTGAATACTCGGATAGATTTATATCTTACTAATTCAAGCTTTCAATATTTGTGCATGTTCATATAAATATTGGTTTATTAAAAAGAACTTCATATGCTCAAGACTTGAAAGTAAATCACAGTTTCTTTCTTTGGTAAAAGATCTTCATAAAAAAGCATCAGTTCTTTAAACTTTCATCTTTTCTTCACAAATGGCAAACTCAAGTATAAGTGCCATTTATACAGCTGGATCATTAACCAAACCTCCTACACTCCTAAGGGATGAATATCCCCAATGGAAGATAAGGATGGTAAACTTCTTGGAAGGTATGGACAGGGATCTTTTAAGATCTGTGAACGATGGACCTCACCAACCAATGGTGTTGGTACCAAGAGTTCCAACAACAACAGATACTGCTGAAATACCTGCATACTATGAAAAGAAAACTTCAAACTTCACTGGAGAAGAAACTAGAATGATGGAAAATGACTCAAAAGTTGTTAAATTACTTATAATGGCCATTCCCAATGATATCTTTCAAGAATTTGATTCTTGTGTAACTGCAAAAGAGATATGGGATCAGTTGTTAAACCAACTTGAAGGTGTCCTACAAACTCAGAAAACAGAAGAAATCTTTGCATTAATGAGTATCATGACTTTCATGCACTACCTGAAGAAACCTTGCACCAAACATACTCAAGATTCAACATTCTCATCAATAAATGAAGATAATTTGGAGTTATGAGGACAAAAGAAGAAAACAATGTTCTTTTCCTTAAAAGTTTAAATGAAGAATGCTCACAAATATCCATGTCAATACAAGCCAATAAAAATCTTGAATCATGGTCATTGACTGACATTCATATCATTCTTGTAGCATAGGAAAAAGAAGTTGTTAAACAAAAGTCAAAAACCTCTTTAGGTGGACCACTTGCCCTCATTTCAAAACAAAAAGGTATATCAAAAGAAGGTAGTAGTGCATAAACAAAGAACTGTTTGAAAAAGGAGTCAAAAACGAAATCTAAAATGGTTTTAATGGCTGAAGAAGATGAACATTCAGACTAAGACTCAGATGATGATATCAATGCTTTTGCCAAATCTCTTGCACTAATTACTCATCAATTTAACAAGAAATTTGGCAAGAAAGTTTTTGAAGGAAGGAGAGATAATGAAGAGAGAAGAAATTTAGAAAGAAGATTTCAACAGGAGCCCAGATTCACTCCACATAGTGATCAAAAGGGTATAAATTTCAACAATCATGATGCTGCTCAAAAATCAAGAACTCATCAACCATTCCAACCCAAGTATCCTCAACCTCAGAGATACTTTAAGCCCCAATCACAAACTCAGAAAACAGAAACTGTTGCTGCTCTCCCACCAAATCAAAATGATGGGAGATGTTTCAGGTGTGGAAAACCAGGCCATTACTCTGCAAAATACAGAGGTAGACTTGTTAAAGATCAAGACTACTACAAGAACAAATACAAGTACAATGTCAAAGAAAGGGTACTTGTTGTAGAGATGGAAGATTGGATGTTAGACTCTACAAGTGATGGAGAGAAAGAACCTACCAATCTTTATGGTATGGCTTTTGCAGATGATGAGACTGATGAATCATCAGAGGACTGCTCTGAAAAGGTAAATTCTCCTTCCAGCTCTGAAAGTGAACTTGAAATGGATGTTCTTAAGCTAACAGAAAAGTTTCAAAGTTTAAAGCAAAAACGTTTTGAAGAAAAAGAAAAAAGAAAGCAAATGACAAAAGATCTGAGTTTTTATAAAAGGGAAAAGAATTTTCTTGAGTCAGAAAAGAGAGACATTTTTGTTAAAAAATCTGAACTTGAAAAAGCTCAGAAGCAAAAGGAAAAATATTTTTCAGAAAAATTCAAAGAACTTGAGAAAGTTTTAAAAGTTAAAGAAGAAGAAGTAAGAAGATCTGAGAATGAAAGGCTGAATTCTGTTGAGGAAAGAAAAATTCTACATCAATCTCTAGAAAGGAAAG
Source organism: Arctium minus (assembly GCA_954870635.1). Classification (NCBI taxonomy): domain Eukaryota; kingdom Viridiplantae; phylum Streptophyta; class Magnoliopsida; order Asterales; family Asteraceae; genus Arctium; species Arctium minus. The sequence goes on along the minus strand of OX941080.1, from coordinate 74,444,141 downwards.
AACATCAAATCAAAAGTTATCTAGATGCTCAAGATGTACATATAAAGATAAATTATCAAATGGACACTCAAGGGTTGGGATTCAATTAATTGGATCCATTCACTAGATTGAAGAAAACTTCACTATCTTCCATTTTATGCATAGGAAAGGTCAAGAGCTATGACTGCCCATCTCTGAATAATTTCAAAAGAACAAAAACCTTAGAAGGATAAAAAACTAAAGCTCTGAATTTTAAAAATGTCATATACGCTGAAGCAAAAACGTTTCCAAAACCTGTCACAAAGGTAGAAAATGAGACTTCAGAGGTACTCTTCACAAAACCTCAAAGCAATGATCCCATAGAAATTTTCATGTTTGATGCTTTTATCACAAAAGAATCAGACACATCTGAAACAAGTACTTCTGAAAATGAACCTCAGAGTTCACTCAATCCAGATGCACCTCTATATTCACCAATTTCAGATGAATATATCAGAACTACATTTGAGAATGACATTAAAAGAATCAATGAAGAAAATGTCATAGCTGATTTAAAAAAGAAAGAAAGCATGAAAAGAATCATTAAAGTCTTTAGACCTAAGGAAATTAAGAAAACTATGGAGGTAGTTATTTCTGACATGGCTAAAAGAGACTTTCTTGATTCTGATTCTGAATCTGATCCAGAGGTAGATGAGCAGATATTCTATAGACCAGAGGAAGTATTTCATAAGAGCACAAAGACTGTTGGTTCTGGAATTTTGAACGTTCCTGTTCCTATTTTGAAAAATAAATTCAGAATATCAATATGTCCAGATTTTGCAGACATGTGTCTACAGGCAAAAACTTCTCTGGATCTTGAAAAAGAGTTAAAAGAAAAGGCCAAGAATAAAACTAACACTTCTCAACTCTACACTTATAAACCAATAAAGTTCACTCCTGAACTAAAAGGAATATGACAAGAAATCAACCATTCTGATCCTATTTGTGCAGTGAGCAATAAAGAGAAGAAGATGTTTTTGAACAAGAAAAGACAACTTGAAAAGAAGGTTGTCTTTCAAGCCAAAAGAAAGGAAGTAGTTAGGAATACTTGTAATATTCCTAGTGCTAGTTTGGAAAAGAATCAAAGTGTACCAAATGCATTTAATGAAATGAAAAAATTTGCTCCTACTTCTTCTTGTTCTGTTAATTTCAATTGCATTCAACTCTTGATAAAACTGTAAAATCATTTCAGAGGTTCTCATTGCTTTCTAAATCAGTCTCTGAACAAAAATTCAGAGACAAAGTCTCAAAAGAAAAAGAACAATTATGCCAAAACATCAAATGATGAATTGGAAAATGTTCATCAAAATCCTCAGAAATCTAACAAGAAAGGACCCATAAAGAGATGGGTACCTAAGAAACTCTAACCTGCCTTGCAGAAACAGTCTATGCCCATCTGGTACTTAGATTCTTCAAGAAATATAACTGGAGATAAGATTATATGAAGCAAATGTGATATACTACTAAAATCGATTCCAAAGAAATAGATTACAAACAAATTCGACCAGAAACCTATCCAAATTTGATGAAAAAGCAAAAAATGAGATTTTCTTGAAAAAATCAAGAAAATCGATCAAATTTTCTGCTTTAATCCACAAATTCAGAATCTAAATCAACTACTCTCAGTCCTCTCAGATTCAGAATAGCTCTGATACCAATTGTAAGTCCAAGATCGGTCTAAATCTAGTGAGAGAAAGTATAGAGAGAAAGTAGAGAGCTCCAAAGTTTACGTTCTATTCAAATGTGATCTCAAAGTTACAAACAACAAAGCACCAAAGGGACTTAAATACCCCAGGTCTTAACCAATACAGATAAGAAAGATAAGCACAGTTAAGACTATTGATAATAAATACAATGATTAATACAAAATTGGTCTTAACAAGTTGTTATCCTCTTACAAAGCTAAATTAGGAGAAGCAGTAACTTTTGGAGACAATATGCAAGGTCAAATTAAGGGTTATGGTGAGATATCAAGATGTAAAGTTTCTTTATCAAAGGTTGCTTATGTTGATGGGTTAAAACACAACTTAATCAGCATAAGTCAACTTTGTGAGCATGGTTTTGATGTGAATTTTCAAGAAAAACATTGTTCACTTCTTCACTCAAAAACAGGTCAAGAAATGCTCAGAGTAGACAGAAAGGGTAACCTATATAGAATGAACTTGACCAAACACACAAAAACTGACTCGGAGAAACTTTGTGTAGTATCTCTGAACAGTAAAGATGTCTGGCTCTGACATAAAAAATTCTCTCATCTGAACTTTTCTTCACTTGATAAATTGGTCAAACTAAATCTGGTTAAGGGATTACCATCTCTGAAGTTCAACAAATATCATCTTTGTTCTGCTTGTGAAATGGGAAAAATGAAAAGATCTTCCTATAAGACCAAAAGTGATAATAATTGTCCAAGACCTCTGCATATGCTTCATGTGGACCTTTGTCGTCCTATCTCTGTACAGAGTCTATCATGTAAAAAGTATATTTTGGTTCTGATTGATGAATACTCTAGATATACTTGTATAGAATTCATCAGAGCCAAGTCTGATGTACCTGATATCTTAATGAGGTTGTTAAAAATATTGCAGGTTATGTTCAACAACAAAGTTCAGAAGCTTCGAAGTGACAATGGGACAGAGTTCAGAAATGTCAAAATAAATTCCTATATTTCAGAAGAAGGCATAACTCCAAACTTCTCTGCAGCAATAACCCCTCAACAAAATGGTGTTGTTAAGAGGAAAAATAGAACACTTGTTGAAGCTGCAAGAACAACGCTGGTAGGATCTGATCTTCCAACAAATTTTTCGGCAGAAGCAGTAGCTACAGCCTGTTTTACTGAAAAAAGAGCTACCATTGTCAAAAGATTCAAGAAAACATCTTATGAACTCATTAACAATAGGAAACCAAATGTTAAATATTTTCATGTTTTTGGATGCAAATGTTACACTTTGAATGATAGAAAGTCTCTTGGAAAGTTTGATAAGAAAGCAGATGAAGGCAAATTCATTGGATATTCATTAGCCTCAAAAAGCCTTCAGAGTGTTCAATCTGAGAACAAGAACAATCCAATAGAGTATCAATGTGTCTTTTGATTATGCCAAAAGCCTTGCTAACAGAGATATCAACCAAACATCCAAAAATGTCTCTGAGTCATCAAAAATGAGAGAAATTGAACTCAACAAGATATTCGAAGATTTCTTTGATGATGAAAACTTAGAATTTCTTTTCAGAGATATAAACAGAGCAACTTCAGAGGAACCTCAAAATACAGGTACAAAAATATCTCTAGTCCCTCTAAAATCACAACTTCTACTTCCTTAAATACAGGTCCAAGTATGTTAAAAAAAATTGGCAATTATCTTCAGGTCTTCAGTTCTCTTGAAAACTGTAGTAGATATGACATTGATAGCTTCAAATCTTGAAGCTTTACACAGTCTTCATCTTTCTCTTTCTTTAGGTGAAGTGTCCTTACGATCATCTTCAGTCAGACTTTTGATAGATCAAATAAGTTCAGACACTTTGATATCTTTTAAATCTTCAGTCAAAAATTATTCTTGTATTCTCCCTTGTTGATTATTCTCCCCCTTTTTGATGAGTGGTGAGGATCATCATCATCAAAACATAGCAAAACAATCAGCCCTTTTTTATAGTCATCAATTAAGCACTGTCTTCATGTATAGATCCCTGTATGGAAATAAGAGCAGTCTTCCCAGGTGGAAAGAGTGATTATTTCAATTTTTTCAGATTCAAATAATTAAAATGTGGTAACCCTGAATCAACAAATGACTCAGTTAGAATGTCTGTCAGTAACACAAAGTTACTGCGTAATACAAAGTTACTATATAAAGAGCTGGTTTTGATATTGGCTCCCCAGGTCTTCCATTCAATCATCGAATAACACATGGTTATCTATGAACGTTCTGACAGAAAACAAATTTTTGTGTGCTTCTGCATGTGTATGAAAGAATTTAGCATAGATGATTGCTTTTTCATATAGGCTCAAAGTATGTAAACTTGTTGAGACAACAACAAATTATATAAAGACTTAATGTGCATGAGAAAGGGTCGAAGGTGGGGCAACTTTCCTTTGTTTTTCAATATTAGTATCTTCCAAATGAAGAACCAATAGCGTGTGTGCTGCGTCCCCAAAAAATGTGAAACATTCTCTTTTTGAGAAAAGAATGAGTAGATGATGGGGTTGTATGCAAGAGATGGCATGGGCTAGGTGCCTTTTCCGATGATGGTCACCAAAGAATGTGAACCAATCTGATAAGTGGTTGCCCGACTCAGAAAGAAGTTTGGTCCAGAGTTTGATAATCTTTTACTCTATTCTCTCACCCTCTTTCTTTTAATGCTCACTTCTAACCAATCTCTCTTTTCCATTTTACCTCTTCACACACCATCACTCAATTCTTTTGACCCCTCTCCCCTCAATCACTCAGGGAATACTTCCTGGGTAGGAAACACTGGTTATCGTGTATTAGATCTATTTTGAATAGTAATCAATCTATTTATTATATGTGGTCTAAACTGTGTTTAGTGAGCTTATCTGTTTTGTTTAGACCTTGGGTATTTAAGTCCCCTTGGTGCTTTTGCTTTGTAACTTTGGAACACATATTGAATATCAGTTTTACTTTTGGCGCTTTCACTTTCTCTCTCTACTTTCTCTCTCTAAGATTTAGAGATTTTGGGATTATCATCGTGAATCCATGGAAGTTCAGTTAAGCTCACACATCAAATCCCATGTATTTTCCTAAAAGAACGTGCTTGTTCAACAGTCATGTGTACATGTAAGCACAAAGGAATACAAACATGAAGAATAAAATTTTGGAGAAGTCAAAACAGAAGTGTGTTTGACAATACAATTCTCCCCCTCAACTAAAAGAGTATGACAATTAAGCTTATAGACGATTAAGCTCCCCCTCAACTTAAGGATTTTTTTTAAATGAAACAGAAAACAGAAAAATAAAGAACTTAAGTGCGGGTTCTAATCAGATGTGATTAGAAGCCATAGTCACTTGAACAAACCTGCACATAGAAAAAAAATCATGGTAATCATTTGTGAAAATGATTCCTCTATTGTTAGCAACAGTTGTAGAATAAAGCACAAAAATAAAATTCAGAATACTCCCCCTCGAATCATGAGTAAGGTTAAAAAGACATGTTCAACATACCAAGTTTGCTGATTAGAAAATGGAACCGCTTTTCATCCAACGGCTTGGTGAAAAGATCAGCTAACTGGAAGTCAGTTTGAACAAAGTGAATTTCAATATCACCTTTTTCTACATGATCCTTGATGAAGTGATAGCGTACATCTATATGCTTGGTCATTGAATGTTGAACCGGGTTAGCAGTTATAGCGATTGCGCTCTTGGAATCACAATAAATAGGAACACGCTTGTAGTTGTATCCAAAGTCCCTTATCTGTGTCTTCATCCAGAGGACTTGTGAACAGCAGCTAGCAGAAGCTATATATTCAGCCTCGGCAGTGGATGTTGAAACACATTTTTGTTTCTTTGAGGTCCAACTCACAAGTTTGTCACCTATAAATTGACATGATCCAGAGGTGCTTTTCCGGTCTAGCTTACATCCTCCATGATCAGCATCTGTAAAGGCAGTTAGTTCAAAACGAGAATCCTTTGGATACCAAAGGCCTAAATTAGGAGTGCCTTTGAGATATCGAAGGATTCGTAACAGCATTATAGTACGACTCTTTAGGATTAGACTGATATCTCAGACAAAAACATGTGGCAAACATTATATCTGGGTGACTTGCAATTAGATAAAGTAAAGAACCAATCATGCTACGATACACCTTTTGATCAACAGGTTTACCAGAAGGATCCGCATCTAATAGTGTACCGGTAGCCATTGGTGTTTTCATGACTGAACTATCTAACATATTGAACTTTCTCAAAATATATTTTATGTATTTAGCTTGATTAATGAAAATGCCTTCGGGTAATTGCTTTAATTGTAAGCCAAGAAAGAAATTTAACTCACCCATCATCGACATTTCAAACTTTGTTTCCATGATTTTCGAAAAGTTCTTGCAAAATTTCTGATTTGTCGACCCAAATATTATGTCGTCAACATAAATCTGAATGAGAATCAAGTCCTCACCTTGCCTTTTAAGAAATAAGGTAGTATCAACCGTACATTTCATGAAACCAGAAGCTAAGAGAAATTTAGTGGGAGTTTCATACCAGGCTCGTGGTGCTTGTTTAAGACCATAAAGCGCTTTGTCTAGCACATAGACATGATCAGGGTGATGAGGATCAACAAAACCTTCAGGTTGTGCCACGTAGACTTCCTCATGCAGAACGCCATTCAGGAAAGCTGACTTTACGTCCATTTGATAGACTGTAAACTTTTTGTGCGCTGCATATGCTAAGAAGATTCTAATGGCATCAATCCTTGCAACCGAGGCGAATGTTTCATCGTAGTCAATGCCCTCCTGTTGATAGTACCCTTTTGCAACCAATCGAGCTTTGTTTCTCACAATTACTCAAGCCTCATCTTTCTTGTTTCTGAAAACCCACTTAGTTCCAATAACAGTTTTACCTTTAGGTAGTGGGATCAAGCGCCATACCTTGTTCCGTTCAAATTGCAGAAGCTCGTCTTGCATAGCAGAATTCTAAAAGGGATCACGTAGAGCTTATGATGCTTTCTTTGGTTCTAGGGAACTAAGGAAGCTTGAAAACATGCAGAAATTAGCTGATGCGGACCTTGTCGTGACACCATATTGTACGTCGCCTATCACGTTATGCAGGGGATGATCCTTAGTCCAACGATGTGTGCTTGGTAAGGATTCAACTGTTTGTTGCGTGTTTGATGCATTGTATTCATCATGCACGGCAGGTTGATCCACAGATGTACTCAGGACATCTTGTACTGGTGTTTCTGATACTGAAGCTTCTAGAGTAGCAGATGAAGTACTCGTGACTTTATTTCCAGAAGAATTATCTGCAGAGACAGATTCAACATTAGTAGAGTCAGAAACTAACGATTTAGTTGTACCTGATGGAGATGCAATTTCAGTGAATTCTTCGGACGGTCCAAACATGTCTTCAGAAATAGTAGGGACCTCCGAGCTTGTTGTTGAAGTTGATATGCCTTTGTCAAAATCTTCACAAATATCATCGAAGGCATCAATAAACAACAAATCTAACTCAGATGAAGTAGAGTTAGAAGAAGTAGATTCTTTAGACACTGGTTCTATTCTGGAGTGAATAGAAGTTTTGTTCTTAAGTCGGAGTTCTGAAATGTTGTGCCCAGAAGTCCGAGTAGAATTCTCATCAAAAGAGACATTCATGCTCTCAACAACCGTCTTTGTTCGAATGATGTAGATTCGATAAGCTTTGGATGTCAGAGAGTATCTAACGAGATATCCTTCATCCGCTTTCTTATCAAACTTTGATAATCCTTGATGTTCTCGCATAATGTAACACTTGCAACCAAAAACACGAAGGAATTTGATGTTAGGTTTACGATTGTTGATTAACTCATATGCTGTTTTGTCAAAGCGTTCGACCACAATGGTGTGATTTTGTGTGAAACAGGCTGTCGCGACTGCTTCAGCCCAAAGATACATGGGTAGATCTGCTTCAACAAGAGTGAGGTTCTTCCGTTCAACAATGTCATTTTGCTGTGGAGTGTAGGCTGCGGAGAAGTTATGTGAAATGCCAACAGAAATAAGATAACTCTGCAAGGTATCATTTTTGAACTTCGTGTCGTTGTCAATGTGAAGAGTTCGGACTGGCAATTGAAGACGTACTTGAATGCGCTTGATAAAAGCGATAATCAATTTGGGCGCATCTGACTTGTTGCGATGAAACTCGAGCCATGTATACCTTGAATAGTCATCTATCATTACTAAAACGTATTTCTTTCCGTTGATAGACGATGTTCGCATTGGGCCACAAAGGTCCATATGAAGAAGTTCCAGTGCAGATGAGGTTAATGATTCAGTTTCGGACTTGAACGAGCTTCGCTTCATTTTGCCCATCTCACATGCAGAACATGGTGAGTCTTTCTCAAACCTCATTTCTGGTAGACCTTTGACTAGACCTTGTCTATGTAGCTTAACTATGGATCGCAAATTCATCTTTCATATTATGTATTTGGGCCATCAAAGATTCAATAAGTTCAGAATTATCACTTACCTCAGAGTTAGCATCTTCGGAATGTGCCTCAGAAGCTTCATCGTCACCATCCAGTTTTGCCATGTAGGAAACTTGGGTGAAGTGCGCCTGCTCCTCGTCATCAGAACTTTGGAACAGCCAGTTTTGCTCTTCAGCCATAAGCACCTTTCCTTCTTCAACTTTCTTGGCAATGAGTGACTTCCTTGCATAGTATTCTGAGTTCTTTACTTTCTTAAACTTGCAATCTCTATAGAAGTGCCCAAATTTGCCACAGTTGTAGCATCTGCCCGGTTCATCCTTTCTTTCTTCTTTCTTCTCCTCTCTATTTTCTTCTCTTCTATCTTCCTTCCTGTCATCTTTCCTCTCTTCTCGTCTATCCTCTCTTCTTCCATACCTTGGCTTGTATCACATTTCAGACTTCTCTTTCTTGTGCCCTTCATACTTTGGCTTTGAGTAATACTTTTTCTTGCTAAAGCTCTTCTTGAATTGACGAGTTATCATGGCCAAGTTCTCAGAGAACCTCTGTATGTCATCATCAGAGTAAATCTCCAGTTCTTCATCACTTGAAGCAGAATCAGATTCAGTAACCTCCGTAACAAAAGCTTTAGATACTTTCTTCTTTGACCTTGCAGAAGACACAGGACCAGAAGTTGAACTTTTTCCTTTGCCGGCTATGAGAGCCACAGAGTCCTTCAGATTTTTGGACTCATTGTTAATAGTTGTCACCTCTTCTTCATGTTGGGTAAGAGTAGAAAAAATATCAGTGACGTTCTCTAGATCCATGTTCTTTGACATCTGAAGATTGATGGCAAAGTTCTTCCATTCGGGATTCAAGTTCTTGATGAACTTATAGTTTATCTCTGAAGCAGATTTAGAGATATTGTTCCTTCTCAGATCATTTAGAATGATGTTATAGGTATCAAGCAGTGTCTCTCCTTCTCTTGCATGAAATCCCTCATAGGCACTAATGCACAGATTCTGCTTTGCCTGAATTGAAGCTTCACTTCCCTCAAATTGTCTTGCTAGCTCATCCCATATTTCTTTAGCTGAATCTCGACTGTCTACTCGATTGTAGATGTCATTTGGGATGGCCATGGTCAGGTAAATGAGAGCTTCTTCATCTATCTTGTACAGATCTTTTTCTTTATCAGTGAAGAACTCATACGATTTAGGAACAAATCTGTCAGCGATTTCCGGAGAGGTGTCAGTTGTAGCTTGACCCTGTACTCTGATCATTGGATTTACTGGACCAGAGGTGATTGACTCCATGTATTCTCTGTTCTTGTGATTCAGAAACTGGATCATTCTCTTCTTCCATTCCAGATACTCATTAGCCATGAGGACAGGAGGTTTGGACTGAGAGCCCATTGAGAGAAGCTGGTTCGACATCTTAACTGTATGGTTAGAAATCAAACTTATCTGTACCAAGAGAATCAACTAGATGAGATCTTTAGAATCAAGAATTTGGATAAAGACTACACTAAAAAAATTTCAGAATAATAATTTTCCGAAAAATAATCAAATGCAGTCCTCGCACACAGTACAAAAAAATTAATCACAGAAAATCTGGCGCAAAATTGAGCTAAGACAGTAGCGTAAAAGGACGGTTTGTGCGAACCAAAGATGGCGCGAAAAACAGATATGTGCTAAAGGACAGAGGCGCAAAGGCAAGTTTGCGCGAGATACAGGTCGCGCGAAATAAAGTTTTACGCAATTAGTGGATGGCGCAAAGTTGAGGTTTGCGCGAACCGCGGGTGGCGCAAAAATGGAATTGCGTGAATAACTGTTGGAACAAAAGAGTGACCGGGGTCTTGCTTGACCGGTGTTCTGTTCGACCGGTAATGTGCTTCGACCGGTAATGTGTCGATCGGACCAGAATATTGACCGATATGCGACCGGGACCGGACCGATGTGAATAGTGACCGGTATGGTACGAGGTGATACGACCGGGATGTTCCCGACCGTTATTGACCGGGGTCGTGTGACCGAAGTCTACCGGATCAATGTGTGGCGCAAAATAAAAATTTGCGCGATTAAGGTCGACCGGTGTCCAAACTTGAATATCGACCGGTGTTCTTGATGTTTTCAACCCAAAACGCAAGTGTCAATCCAGAAACCCACACGAACACTCAATTTCAATGCAAAAATCAGACTTTCTTACCCATAAACATATATCGATTGAAATGCAATCAAAATTATTGATTAAGAACCAACTTTTATGCTTCAATTTGATAAACACAGTAGTCGATAAATATAAGAACTAGAGTCCAAAAATCATCAAAAAGCCAATCAATTGATGAATTTAAATGCAATTAAACACTTAGATGATGTTCAATAGCAGAAAACACATCTAATCAAATCAATTGTATGCATAAAAACACATTATTTCAACCAATCAATTTTCACACAGTGCGTATCGATAAACACAGTTTAAAAAAAACTTGATTCTTTTGGCTTTGATACCACTTGTTGTCAGGATTGAATTCTCAACAAGAATTATGAATACTCAGAAACAATATCAAAGGAGTTTGCGGAATAACACTTTGATATTCAATGTAACAGTAAACAAATAGTGTATATGATTACCAACTTGTAAACTTGTATTGAATGATTAATATCACAAGATTACACACTCAACCTCAATCTTGAAGAACAGACTCTTTCAAGATGAATTCTACTTCTCTAGAATTAGGAACTATGCCTTGAGGTTGATTCTCTCTCTAGAACAAAACTTAGAAAAATTAATATCTCAAAAATTATCTAACAATTCTGAACAATACTATATATATACTGAAGATAAAAGATAATTACAATTTCTACAATATCTCCAGAATATTTTCCATCATTATCTCTAAGCTTCCATGAATATCTTCAGTTTATCCAGCTGTCATCCTTTCCATACAGATCTCCATCTTATAAGCAGTATTAATCATAAGCAGCATTAATACTCTGAGCAGTATTAATCTCTTAGCAGTAGTAACTCCAGCAGTACTAATCTTGAAAAGCAGCACTAACTTTGTTCCAGCAGCATTAACTTCAACTGGCAGCATTAACCTCAGAAGTATTAACCTCAGAAGTATTAACCTCAGAAGTATTACCTTCAGAAGTATAATCCTCAGAAGTATTAACCTCAGAAGTATTAACTTCAGAAGTCCTCTTGCAGTAGTAATTCTGAACTAGCAGCATTAACCATACTTAAGCTTTTCTTCAGTTCCCAACAATCTCCCCCTAACTTGACTTTTAGGAAGAGAAGTCAAGTTCTTCAGATCTTCTTCAAGATGCTCCCAATACTCCATCATGGCCTAAATTCCAGTATTTGCATCCAACCCCAAACTCTGATTTATTGTTCTTTGGATCAAATATTTAGCCATTTCTGAATCTGGAATACATCCTAGCTTCTTCTTCAGCATGGCATGAAGCTTTAATCTGCTATGGTTATACACTCTATCCACTAGAAAGTATTCAGTGTGATTCAAATCCAAAGTCACTGCATATACTCCACTAGTTTCATATAGAGTCCAATTGTTGACTGATTTGAACACATTCCTTATGATCTCCTCCACTTCATCAGGCTTGAACATCATATACAGATACTCCCTTATCAGCTTTGTAATTGAAATCACTAGAGCTTTCAGTTCATCTGCATATAACTTCATCCCTATCTCAAACATTTCTTCAATATCAGATCTTGAGCAGGTTCTGACAATCTTGTTCCAAGTGCTGTACACTTCATACTTCTCATCCTTTCTCTTTAATCTGATATATTCCTTTCCATCCACTTCCAATACATCCCAGTGAATGAATTCAGGAGGTTTAACCCCTACAGGTTCTGTTGAAATTGGTTCAGGCACTTTGTCCATCACTACCATGTACATTTTAACATCCTCAATACTTGCAGGTTCTTGTATTGTAGATGACTCAGGTGCCTCTTCTTCTTCAACAACCTTTTCAGCCTCTTCTTCCATTAATCTAGGCTTCTTTGTAGGCTTTCTCCTGGCAATCATCTTAGTTCTTTTCAAAGTCCTTAGACTTTCACCAATTGTTGCTTCCTTTTCTGGAGTTTCTTGCTCATCAGGGAATGGTTTTTGTAAGAAATCATTGCTCTCCTTCATTCTTTTCTCCATTTCAACCCTTGCAATATCATCCCCTTGAAGCTTTGTCATCTCAGCATCATACATCTTCTTGAGTTTATCAAAAGACATTTTTGAAAACATCTCTACCTTGACACCTACTGCACCTTTGAGAAAAGTAATCATTTTCTTTCTCTCTTGAGCACCCAGGTATGTCTTTGATGGTTGTCTTTTCCTTGCAGCCATTTTGATCTTGGCAGGCTTCTTAACAAATGTGGCTTTCTGCTTGGCTTGCTCAGTTGCTAAGATCTGTTGATAGGCTTTGTTTAACTCTGCAGCCATTGCTTTAGCTATTTCTCTATCCTTTGCCACTTGCACAGTTTCTGCTTCTTCAAGTTCAACCTGTATTTTCCTAGCCAGAGCTTCATCTGCTTCAATCAACTTCTGCTTTTTATTTGGATGATCAGATTCAACTAGCTTTGCCTTACCCTTTTCTTTGCTTATCACCTTCTCTTCTACATTTGTTTTCTTGATCAATTTCCCTTGTTCTTTGATGACTATTCCTTTGGTCTTTGAGGTGACCTTGGGAGTATCGTGCTTGGCTTTAAGCAAGGTTTCTGCAATCTCCAGCTCTGTTAGAACTTCTTTCACTGTTTCTGCTGCTTTGTTTATTTCAGCAGTACTAACCATTTCTGCTGCTTTACTTGAACTAGCAGCATTAATGGTTTCTGTTGCTTGCTCTGTTACTGCTGCTTTCTCCCCCTCAACATCAAGTTTCTCTCCCTTTTCTGGAGCATCTTCCCTGTTGACATCATCTTCTGACTCCCCCTTTTTGGGAGCATCAGTCACTGGTTCCCTCCTTTTAAGCACAAATTGCCTCCTCTTCTTTTTCTGGAGCAATCTCTTTACCATATTCTGCAGTTTGGAAATCTGAGCTTGTTGAGACAGGACTATTAGTTTCAGCTCTTAGATGTCTTTTCCTTGGTTGATCACATCCCTGTTGATGTTGGCCATTGTGTCCATCAATTCAAGATAGTCATATATGTCCTCACCGTCTCCAGGAGTGTTACCCCCTTTTGAAGGATCATGGGATCTTTTAGTAGTGGAAGTCTTCTGCCTAGCAGAAGCACTTTCCACCCCAGTGGTTTCTTGGCACCTGGGACCTTTGAATGATTGATCATTCAAAGTTGCCATGGGGGAGGTCTTATTTATGTTACCACTGTCCTCCTCTGTGCTAGCAGAAGTAGTGGCAGCCTCAGCACCCATATACTCAACCCTCTCCTCAGTGAGCACCTCCTTGAGGTTGGGAGACACCCCTGTGGTTTCCCTGTAGATATACTCTAAAGAAGAATCCTCCCTTAGAGGGCTTAAAGGCTTAGTGGGTGAAGGTACAAGAAGGGAAGGAGCTTTCTTTACCTTTTTCCTTGAATAAGTTTGGGTTATGGGAGAAGTTGGTTTATTAAGAAGAGACTGGGGAATTGATTTAGAGTGGGAAGGTTGGGATTGGCTAGAAGTGGGATGGTCTAATGGGGGCCTTGACCCTGCTGCCATACCTTCATCAGTGTGAGACACCACCATCATTGTAGAGAACAATGGGGTGTCAACTCCTTCCGAGTCCGTAGCAGATCTTCTCATATTTGAGAAAACCTTGCCTTTAGGGGGTTTAGGTACATATACCCCATCAAAGTGAGGTATATCCGTCAATTCAGTAGTAATAACTGTCTGTACAAACCTTGGGTACATGTAGAAACTCTTTTTATTTCCCAGGTTTGAAACTAGATCACTGAAAATCATTTGAGAAAAGTTATACTTTCTGGCAGTGGCCAAGCAGACGAAAGCATAAGCAATAGTGCTGCTGAACTCACTCCATCCAGTAGTCTTTTTAGAAATACAATGCATTAAGGTATGAACAAGAAAACGCCATTGGGTATAAAATTTAGCCTTTGAAAATTTAAAACCACCCAACTGGCCTTCATACCCCATTCTTGACAAAGTTGAGAATAATTCCTCATTGGGAATAGAGGTTATACCTGCAGCATCGTCTAGATGTAGACAGATGCGTATCATCTCTTCAGTGACTGTTAAGGGTTTTTCACAGACCCTTGTCTTGATCATTTGCATACCATTTTCAGCAACAATGGTGGCATTTGCCCAGAATTTCCTGTGATGCTCTATATAAATTGTTGGTGAGATTGTAAGAGAATGAGCAATGTGGCTTGATTTAAGGAAATCCACAATTTGGTGGAATCCGGCCGCTTGTTTTGGCTTTTGTAGCATCGCGATTTCATTATGCTCATCAACGAACACCATGGATGCCATCTGAACTTGAGTATTTTTGCCTGAAACTTGCTAAAGAGCTCGAGAGAAAAAGTGATTAGAGAGACAGTGAACAGTATACAAAGGGTCGTTATGAACTTTTAGGCGGGCAAAGGGTATATATAGTATTCGGGACATAAGCAGTATTAACCTAGAGCAGTATTAACTACTAGCAGTATTAATTAACTAGCAGTATTAACTGAGAGCAGTATTAACCACTAGCAGTATTAACTAACAAGCAGTATTAACCAAGAGCAGTATTAACCACTAGCAATATTAACTAACAAGCAGTATTAACCACTAGCAGTATTAACTAACAAGCAGTATTAATGGAGAGCAGTATTAACTAAATAGCAGTATTAACTGAGAGCAGTATTAACCACTAGCAATATTAACTAACTACCAGTATTAACTGAGAGCAGTATTAACCACTAGCAGTATTAACTAACTAGCAGTATTAACTGAGAGCAGTATTAACTGAACACTGGCAGTAGTAAAATTGTACTGGCAGTACTAAAACTGTACTGGCAGTATTAATCATACTTACACTTTTAAGCTTTGTGAAGGACTGAGTACTGCTATACTTTTCCTGAAAAAGAAGATTAGGACCACCAAGAATAAACAATATACAGGTATTGAACCACTTTTTAAGTAGGAGCTTATTCAGATTTGATCATTCCCACACTTGTTACCAAGAAAGTGAATCTACCCACATCAAATGCTTTGGTGAATAGATCAGCAAACTGGTTAGCAGTATGAACTTTTACAACTTGAATAAGTTTCTTTTACAAATGCTCTGATACCACTTGTCAGGATCGAATTCTCCACAAGAATAAATTCTCAGAAACTAATATCAAAGGAGTTTTGAGTTTGTCTTTGAAAATTTACTCTTTGGTTTATAGGATTGAAATAATAGTATTTGGCAACATGATTAAGCTTTCCACAAATAAAACAAGGTTTTGGTCTATTGATTTTATTTAGATCAACCCCTTGTTTTTGTGCCCACTGATTATTCCAGTTTCTCTGATTTCCCCTTGGTTTATCATGTTTTTGGGGCTCTGATTTATTGCAAGCACACTGTTGACAAGGAGCAGGTTTCACAACTGTGGTCTGTTTGTAGTGGACTTTGTTAGACTTTCCCTCAGTCTTCTCAATGTTCTTAGATTTGACCCAAGTCTTTCCACATCCCTCATTGGTGATAATGTGATTTTCTAGAGTAATCTCACCACTCACAGTGTTCTCCTTATTTTTTTCACTAGAGTTCTCTTCTTCAGAGTCTGTTTCAACCACCACTTTTTCTAATGGATCTACCTTAGTGGCTCCATCAGATAATTCCTTCCTATCCTTGGTCTCTAGCAAGTCTGATATAGGAGGGATGTAGTTGTTGTTGTATGGTGGTGGGGTGATGTTATAGCCTATTCCTCTTCTAAGTTTGTCATGGATTTGAGTTTGGAGCAAAGAGTCCATTGCTTTTGAAGCATTGGAAAATTTCTCAATATCCAGCTTGGCTTTCTCAAACTCACTCTTTATCTTCTCATTCTCCTCTTTAGTCTTTTTCAGCTGAAGTTCTAGGTCATTCTTCTCCCACTTCCAGTAATTTGTATCATAAGAATGTTGAAGTTCATTGGCTTGGAAAACTTTAATCTGTTCCTCAAAGCTCTCAACGATTCTTACATAGTCTTTTATATCTCTCTCTAATCTTTCAAGATCATCACACATACCCTGATTGTGATCCCTGTACCTTTGAACAGTTTCAATACAGGATTTAGAGCAAAGATTAGATGTTACCTCAGTGGGAATGGCAGTGCTTGTCGATTCTGATTCTTTAGCCATGATGATTGATGTTGAATAAATGTTTCTGAGAAAACTAGCTCTGATACCACTTTTCAGGATCGAATTCTCAACAAGAATTATGAATACTCAGAAACAATATCAAAGGAGTTTGCGGAATAACACTTTGATATTCAATGTAACAGTAAACAAACAGTGTATATGATTACCAACTTGTAAACTTGTATTGAATGATTAATATCACAAGATTACACACTCAACCTCAATCTTGAAGAACAGACTCTTTCAAGACGAATTCTACTTCTCTAGAATTAGGAACTATGTCTTGAGGTTGATTCTCTCTCTAGAACAAAACTTAGAAAAATTAATATCTCAAAAATTATCTAACAATAGTATTAACCTCAGAAGTATTAACTTCAGAAGTCCTCTAGCAGTAGTAATTCTGAACTAGCAGCATTAACCATACTTAAGCTTTTCTTCAGTTCCCAACACTTGTTAAACCCGGATAACTAGTTGATAACAATCACACAACACAATATAGATGAAAAGGTAAACAGATCAGAATAACATACCATGATCCCTTGATTAAACAATGAAAACCAGTTGTGTGTTCTTGGTACCTTGTGCGATTACAGATAATAATACGGCTACCTCCTATTCTCTATAATTATAAAAGTAATAATGAGGATTAACCTAAAACCTAATTAATAAAAAGCTATAAATACTTAGGCGACTAAGGCCTAATGGGCTTATGGGCCCAGTTACAAATAACAATCAACTTATTACAATTTGAACCCTTAACTTTAATCATGAATACAATTTATGATCCAACACCAAACAATGAATCAAAACAAATTGAAGAACAATTCTCTTCAGAAGCAGAATATGAACAAGTGACATCTGAATAATTTCTAAAGACATCTCTTGAATAGACTTCAGAGCCTGTTTCACCGTCTCTGGAACCCACTTCAGAGCCTCTGCACAGCACAACAGAGATGTCACCTACTACCATCTCTGAAGCTCAAACTCCACCTCACATTCATTCTCCAGTCACAAGATGGACAAAGGATCATCCCCATGATCTGATCATTGGATCACCTTCAGAAGGAGTCAAAACCAGATCCGCCAAAATCAATGAATGCTATTTTGTAAACTTTTTAAGCATCATTGAACCAAAGAAGGTAAATGAACCTCTTGAAAATTCTCATTGGATTTTTGCCATGCAGGATGAGCTTCAAGAGTTTGAAAGAAAGAAAGTCTAGACCCTAGTTCCCCTTCCTAAAGGAAAATTTACAATTGGAACAAAATAGGTCTTCAGAAATAAAAAGGATGAGGATGGCATTATAATCAGAAACAAAGCTTGGTTGGTTGCTAAGGGATATTGCCATGAAGAGGGTATTGATTATGATGAAACCTTTGCACCTATGGCTAGGCTAGAAGCAATTAGAATCTTCTTAGCCTATGCTGCACACAAAGGGTTCAAAGTATAGCAAATGGATGTTAAATGTTTCTTCTAAATGGTAAATTGAATGAAGAAGTTTATGTCCAGCAACCACCTGGATTTGAAAGTATAGAGTTTCCTAACCATGTTTACTATCTTGATAAAGCTCTGTACGGACTTAAACAAGCTCCAAGAGCCTGGTATGCTACTCTATCCACATTTCTGATTAATAATTGCTTTGAAAAAGGTACAATTGATACTACCCCATTCATAAAAAGGTACAAAAATGAGATCCTTTTAGTACAGATATATGTTGATGACATTATCTTTGGCTCTACAAATCAGAAGTATTGGGACAGGTTTTCAGAGTTGATGAAGAGTGAATTTGAGACGAGTCTCATGGGAGAATTAACATTCTTTCGGGTCTTACAAGTAAAACAAACATTAGAGGGTACTTTTATAAGTCAATCTAAGTATGTCTCTGACATTTTGAAATAATACAAGCTCAATGATTCAACTTTTATGAAAACGCCTATAGCCACAGGAGTCAAACTTGACTCTGATCCTTCTAGAAAACCTGTAGATGTCAAGACTTACAGAAGCATGATAGGATCACTTCTATACTTAACTATAATTAGGCCCGATATAATGTTTGCAACATGTCTCTATGCTAGATATCAAGCAAATCCAAAAGAATGTCATTTATCTGCAATAAAGAGAATATTTAGATACCTCAAAGGCACACCTTATTTGGGTCTCTGGTATCCAAAACTCTCTAGTTTTGATTTAACAGCATACACTGATGCAGATCATGCAGGATGCAAACTTGACAAAAAAAGTACCTCTGGATGCTGTCAATTATTGGGAAACAAGCTAGTGAGTTGGTCATCCAAGAAGCAGAACTGTTTTTCAACTTTTACTGCAGAGGCAGAATATGTTGTTGCTGCTAGTTGTTGCTCTCAAGTCATCTGAATGAAAACTCAACTCAGAGACTATGGTTTACAATATGACAGAATTCCCATTCTGTGTGATTCCAAAAGTGCCATAGCCATCTCTGCCAATCCAGTACAACATTCTAAGACAAAACACATTGATGTCAGGTATCATTTTCTGAAAGGTCATGTTGAAAAGGGAACAATTGAGATGTATTTTGTACAAACTGATCTCCAACTTGCTGATATTTTTACAAAAGCTTTAGATGAACGAAGGTTCAATTTCTTAACTAGCAAGTTGGGAATGTTGAACATGTTTACTTAGCACAAAGAAGAACATCAGAGTCTTTGATCATCATATCAGAGCCTCTGACATAAGTAGCATGTTTAAACATAGAGCCTCTGAGACTTGTTTCAGAGACTCTGGACTTTTAAACAAGGGTCAAAAACATCTTTTTATGTCTTTAAGCATCTGTCAAGGGGGAGAAGATAAAAAGAGAAAAATACCTTTCATTTGTTAAGGAAGATCTTCAGATCTTTGGAAGCATTAGAGTCTCTGATCATTTCTCTGATAAGTCATATAAGAGTCTCTGATCTTTTAGCTGATATTCCCCATTGCCTCTCAAATCTTCAATGCATTATTCAAGGGGGATTATATAATGTTCAGACTAGACATTCTTCAGTCTAGGGGGAGGAGTTTAAAAAGTAGACTACCTATCAGAACTTCTGCATTTTTTTTGTTTATCAATCTTTAAAATCATTTAAAAATGAAAATTCAGATTCTCTGAATCCTTTTTAACACTTATGATATCTTAGATTACTTAACAATCAAATCATTCTTTCAGAACACAAGGTGAAAGGTTTGTCTAGTCAGCAAAAATAACTATTCCATTTAAATATTGATAACTGGCACCCATTCCTATTTTATTGGCAACTACACACATAAGTGCAACAGTTACAAAAAAACACGTGTCACCACTGGGATAAGAGAAAGGTCAAACACGTGTAACTTCTCTAAATTTGGATATAAAAGTAATTTTAAATCCGGATATCCATTTTTAAAAATTACTCTCGAGCAATCTCTCTCTCTTAAAAGAACTTGAACTTCATCTTCTAAGCTCCAACTCTCAAATGGCGTCTTCAATGGATTGGTGCAAACTTTTTCCCAAAACTGGTGAATCTTCAAGAGTGTATCGTTTTCCCATCAAGGACAATAATCACATGATACATCTTGATTCTCCCAGGTTCGAGGAACAATACCGTATCATATGCGAGTTCTTCTCAAACTGTGAACTCACTCAAGCCCTAATCGTATTCACCACTGAATGGCCCCTCACGTTTATCCAATAATGGTACTCTTCCAGTCACTACAACGAAGAACAAAACGGAATCATTGGAGAGTTTGACATCTCTCAAACTGTGAAATGTAAAATCGTTATCAACCCTGTTGTTCTACATGAAGTAATCCCACTCGTCACCACTGAAGAACTTCAAATCACTTGATTTGCAGAACGCCCATCTTCTGAAACGCTACTTCAGTTCATTCGAATGCTTGGTTACAATACTGAAATCACCAGGCTGAGCAATTTCAGACGACAACACCTACCCCTAATATGGAACTTTAGGTTTTTTGTACTGAACCGAACCCTAACCTGCAAACTAGGAAGCATGGACCAAGCCACACCCGAGATTTTGTCTATCATGTATGCTTTATTCTTTAATCGCAACATTCATATGGCAGGAATCATCTATGAACTCATTCTAACGTCAATAGAAAAGATAAACAAGTGTCTGACCAAGGACCCCGAACAGACCACACCATCCTCCAAAGTTCCTTCAATCACCTTCACAAGATTTCTTGCTTTGATCATCCATGCTACAATTGATAAGCTTCACATCTCTCCCAACCTGATCAAAGCAAGACACCTTTCTACATTATGAACAACTTCAAACCGACCATTCTTTCTAAAGGATACCCAGGCACAAGGAGGATCCCTTACCACATGCTTGATCAGGTAAATTCTCAATCTTTAGCCTTAGCTTTTTATCTCCGTGTTGCCCAAGGACTAGAGCCAGTCCTGGGAACCCCAACACACTTAGGTCTTAGTCCTGAAATGGAGAGTTAGAGCAACTCTAATTCATAGGGATCAGAGGACCCTGAAGTTCAGAGCTCTTAGAGGGGTGAACCAGAGGTTACTCCTATCAGAGAAAGCGAAGAACAGAGACATGACAGCGGACCAGAAGGGGCTGTCAATGAGGGAGTAAGGGAAGACCCCTTAGATGCTAGTGAAGAGAGTAGCTCTACTAGCTCTGAGGCAAGTACGGATGAATCTTCATAGACTAGCTCTGAAGAATTCTTAGAGTGAGACGAGTGAGTCCCCTATGAACTTAGAGAAACTAGAGAGTTCTCACCCCTCCTCTGAAAAAGATGCCAAAAGGCACATTTATTTTAGGACTCCTTCCCCCTCTCCCAGTGCAACCACACATTCTAACCAGCCTGATCCAGAGGCAATGGTTATTGAAACAGAGGTGCACACCTCGAACCCAACCCAACAAGCCACTTCAGAGGTTCCTTTTTCTACTTCTGAAGTTCACAAACCTGAGGAAACCCAAATTCTGGATATGTCATCTCAACAGGACTTAGCCAATATCATAAGTACTCAGTTGCCTCAAAGTACGACAGAGATCTCTACACACGATGATGCATCTGTGGCTCATCTCTCACCATTTAGATTCTCCCATTAAAAATGTCCAACTAAAGGACATTGGCTTAACCTTCAAGAACAAGGATTGACTTTCCTGGATCGCAAGCTCAACTCCCACATTCACTTCCAGTCCTCTGAATCTGAGGAGGAGGACTTGGATGAGAACAGAACGCTCAAAGATGATTCTCCAGAACATCAAGGACAGAGCGAAAGTCCTTCCAGAGACAACGTCCAAACATCTCTGAAAGAAGGCTCATATGGACTCGAGGACAAATTGGCAACATGTGTTGTTACCAATGTACCTATCTCTGACATTCTTACAAAACCAGAGTTCCAAAGGTTTTGTGAGAAAGTCAGAGGCTCCATGAATGAGTAGAACCTTCAACGAATTGACAGCTCAGAGACCTCTGCACTGTGCTCTGAAAATGAAAACTCATAGCAGAGGTCTCTACTTTGAAGACCCAACTTCTGGATTCCACTAACAGGATTCAGGGGATGGAACGAGAACTTTTTGAGCAAAAGACGGTTTTTTCTCTGGAAATTGCAGCTCTCAAAGCTCAAATTGCCAATCTTCAAAGTCAATCTTCGACAATCACAGATGTGCAGAGGGAGGTACGGGAACTCAAGGGAAAGGTAGTGGCCACCAGATCAACTTCACTTTCATCAGAACAAATGCCCTCTATCTCTGACCTCATCAAGTCTACCATTCAAGCCTCTCCTCCTACAACAATAACACCTTCAGAGATCCCACCTCAACCTATCAGAACTGCTGAATGCCTTATCACCAAGAGTGATCTGGCATCCTCCAAAGATGGGATAATGGGAAGAATGTTGACATGCTCCTCAAAGATCTCTTCTATTGCCCAAAAACAGGTTAAAGCTACTCTAGAAGTCCACAGATTCAATACAGAGGATCAGGTAGCTAAACTCCTTACCTCAGCTTTAGAGGCAATAGAATCCATCAGACAGGTTGCACTCGACCCCAATGGAAAGGGCATTGTTGAACAAGGGTTTCCAAAGTACAAACGTAAATTCAGAGGTAACACTTGCAGTGAGGTGGCTAAAAGGTTCAGATTTCATGATTCATAGGGCTCTGACGAGGATCGAGCCTCTGAATCTCAAAAGGGGGAGAACAGAGGAACTACAGGACATCCCTCTGAAGATACACCCTCTGAACCTGCAAAAACAAGTAGCTCTGCTCCGCCAACAGGGGAGCTGAAGAAAAGGAACCAGATAGGTACTCCACCTCTGCTAAAGACAACCAGAAAATCCAACCATCTTCTGTACCAGTAATACTCTTGGCACCATCAACTTCAGAGGCTCTAACCATTCCAATTGTAAATGCTATACTAGAGACAATTGTGGCTCTGGATGAAGATGAGCAAATGGTGGACTTCTCAACATCTGAAGATGCATTCTCATCACCCAAAAGACCAGAAATTGTGACGAGAGATGCTTTTGGATCAGAATCTGAAAAAGAAGAAAAATCAGATGCTGAACAAGAAAAAGTCGTTGTGGAAGAAGAACATATTGAAGTCATTGATGTGGAAGAATATGTTTACAAAAATGATCAACCACATCACACTTCTACAGAAGTTGAGCTAAGAGAAAGTCCAGAGATTGATGATTACATCTCTGAAACCACCCTAGAAGTTCCTTAATCATCACAGGCAAAGGAACCAGAGACAGAACAGTTGTCTGATGAAGAGACAACCAGGGTTGTCGATGAACAGGCTCCTCCAAAGGATATAGTTCAGAAGGCAAGCATTGGTCTACAAGCAAAAGTCTTCACTCAACCTCCCACGTTTCTTGCCTAAAAGCCAGAGACTTCTATAGAGGATCACTTCCGTTACATCTACTGCGAATTCAATCTGGAAGATACTCAAGTTATTCCTCTAAATCCAAGAATTAGAGAAAATATGCCAGACTACAAGCAGAGATTCATCAGGGATAAGACTACCCCAAGAGTAAAGGTTCTCGCAGATCATCCGATAACAAAAGTCAACAGAGTCTCTGAAAGGACATTTGCCTACAACAAGATCATCTACAGGAATTATGAGGTAATTCAGTCTGATCAGAAGGTTTATGAGTTCAATGACAATGATCTCGTAAATCTAAACCCTTATGATCTACCTCATATGTATGCTTACTTCTCTGCCAAATACGATAAAGGACGGCTATTCAGAATGGGCCTTTATGAAGTCAAACTTTCAATGGAAGCTTATGTCAAACTCAGAGCAATACTTGACATCCAGATTGCTCTAAATTTGGAGAAGAAAGATTGGGAGTAATTGAACCTGTGGAGACAATCGAGAATCTTGACATGTACAAGACTGGATCTATAATCGCAAAGCTTCTGGATATTGTCTACAGAGTCAAACAGATCAAGAAAATCTTTTTGGCTTCAGAAGTATCGAAGTATTCTGATGAAACTTTAAGAGGGGTGCATAAGATGATACATGTGAAGGAAGAACGACACAGAGCATATCTTTTAGCAAAACTAGACATAGAGATTGGCACAATGATTAACTTCAGAGAGCTTGTTATGAAGTTCCATGGAATCTGTTCTAGTGATAAGTGTTAGTCCATTTCCTTATTTTTTTTGTTACTTTCTCTATTTTTGAAATTCCTAATGTTTTGAGAAGTAATATTTAAAGAGCATGACTTTCTCCTCTTTGCTTTCTTGATTAAATTTCTCTGCTATTCTTGCAATTTTTTATTTTCAATACTTAGGGGGAGATTATTAGCCCCAATTCTTAATTCTATAGTTATTGAAAATAGCCCAAGTCCAGCTCTAGAGATATTCAGAGACATCAGCAGAGAAAGCCAACTCCAGCTTTGAAGTCAGTTCAGAGACAGACTCTTCTAACAGGAAGACATCAGAGATATCTTCACCAGAGCTCTAGCTCAAAGCTCTGAAGACGTTCTTTGTGAAGATCAAGGGACTTGTACAAGTATTGATAGAAGAAAAGAAGACACGTCATCAGTGATAAGATTTACTTTCTAGAGTAGGTCACTGTTCATGCATGTGTTGAGCTTACCTTTTAGGTAAGACACTTTTCAAGCATGCTTCTATTGTTAGGATAGTACACTGTACACTTTATGGTCCTATAAATAGGACCATCACTCCAATGACAAAAGTGTGCTTTTTGATATATCTTGTTTCTGATAAATCTTTTAATATATTGAAGTATTTCTAAAAGAAGATCTTGTACATTTTACATATCTGTTTAGGAACTATGATATTTGAATCTGCTTTGATATTAAACTGTATTGGTTCTGTTGTGAAATTGTATTCCCAGATCAAATCAAGCAAACTAAACAATCTCAATAAAGATTTATGGTTTAACAATATTCAAGATGTAGAGAGAGAGTAGAGAGAGAAAGTCTTCAATCATGTTATCTCTAAAATCAAATATTAAAAATGAGCTCTTTGATGTGTTACATGATTACAAACAAAACTAACTATTTATACCAAGGGTAAAACTCTCAAGTAATCCAACTAAACTCTCAAGTACTTGAACAAACTCTCAAGTACTTCAACACCTTTAAAACTAATGTGGACTTTCTCATTATATGACTTTCATTGACTACTCAAATAGAAGGATTTTTACAAGACTTTCTCAATTAAATCTTGTATACAATTAATGCACTAACATTCTCCCCCTTTGTATTCAAGATTTAATAAAAATTTGACATTAGCCTTCAGCGCTTTGATTCTTCAATCTTTAACTCTGACGTCTTTGAACTTTGAAGCTCTTTCTGAAGTTGTTGAAGAATTTTGAAAAGTCTTTAACACTTTGCAGCTTTGGAAAGTCAACAAGTCTTGAAAACGAATCATTTAAAGTCTTGAAACAATACTATGAAAACTTCATCTTTGAAACTTCTTTAAACTTCTTTGAAATCTTTTGCCTTTGAGAAACTTCGAGGAATCTTTCAAAAACTTTATCTTCATCACTCTGATCTCTTGATCGTCTTTGGAAAAACGAACTTTCACGAATCTTCTAATTTGACTTTGAATAATCTCAGAATGATTTCTTTTCATCTGGCTTGGACTTTCAGAATCATCTTTCTTCAGAAATCATCTTCAGAATCTTCTGAATTCTTTGACAAAACTTTGATGATTTTCAAATTGTTCTTTGTAAATGTCTCCCCCTTTTTGATGATTGTGAGCATCATGATCATCAAAACTTTCTCAATTTCAGCACTTTCTTTGAATCTCCCCCTTTTTCAAATATTCTCCCCCCTTTGAGATACATTTGACATTCTCCGCTCTTTGATCTGAATAGCTGAATCATGAACTGTATATACCCGAATCTTTTCAAATTCAGATATAATGAACTTGGTAACCCTGATTCAACAAATGAAACAGTTAGAAGTGCCTGTCAGTAACACGGAGTTAATGTGTACAACGAATGTACAATTTAAGGAGATGGTTTGATGATAACTCCCCAGGACTTCCATTCAATCATTGAAAAACACAAGGTTTATCTATTAATGTTCTGACAGAAAAACAAATTTTCTGTGTGCTCGTGCTTGTGTATGAAAGAATTTAGCACAATGATTGTGTTTCATAAGGCTCAAATTGTGTAAACTGTTGAGACAACAACAGGTATTACACGGACTCAATGTGCATGAAGGAGGTGCAAAGGTGGGGCAACTTTCCTTCTTTTTCAATATCTAAATCTTCCGAGTGAAGACTAGATAGCAGATATGTTGCGTCCCCAAGAAAAATTGAAACATTTCTTTGTTAAGAAAGAAACGAGTGGCTGGTGGGGTAATTGCAAGAGTTGGCATGGGCTCACTGTCTTTTTCAATGATGGTCACCAAAGAATGTGAACCAATCAGATTTTGTGGCTTCCCGGCTCAGAAAGTGGTTGGTGCGGAGTTCTGATATTCTTTTAACTCTGTTCTCACACCCTATTTATTTTTAACAATAAAGCTCACTTCTAACCAAACTCTCATTTCCATTTTACAGCTCCACACAATGAGAAAAACTCAACCGGATGAGTTATCTCCCCCACTCTTTGATTTTGACCCCTCACCCCTCATTCACTCAGGGATAACTTCCTGGGTAGGAAACACTGGTTTGCGTGAATCAGTGGAAGTTCTGTTTAAGCTCACACATGAATCCCATGTAAGTCCTAAAAAGAATGATTGCTCAACAGTTTAACTTGAACAGTTAAGCTCAAAATGATAATATTGTCAGAATGTATGCTCATTTAAAATTAAGAATGAAATTTGAAAATCAAGAGAATTGTTTTGAGAATCTGACAATGTATCAATCAGATCAAATGAAATGGTTAGGGTATCAAAGAACTTGTCAGTTTGTTTATATGAACGAATATAAACAATTTAGCAATGAACGCTCAAGATTAGAAATGATGATTGATGCTCAGCAACATTTGAAAGCAAACGGGAGAATTACCATCGAATTTTTTTTTCTTTTAGAGACATGGTAATAACAAATTCAAATGAAGTACTGAACCGATGTGTGTAAATACTTTACAGTATATAGGAAAGATAATACACGAGTATTGATCTTTAGAAACACACGGTCAGTTAAACATTAAAGCTCAATATTGAAAAACATTTAAAATCACACTTCTTAATTCATTAAATCTTTTGAGAATAGAGAAGTGGTTTGAACATTTAAGAAATTGTTTTTCATGCTTGAAAGTTGTTATTCTTCCAAACAATCAAAGATCTAAGATGAGAAGATACTTACATTTAAGCTCCCCCTCAAGTCATTATAGAATGATTTAGGTCTATTAAGCTCCCCCTGGATATTTGCAAAATATTCATGTCTAAACATTGAAGAACGGGTCCTGATCTGTCATGAGATCAGAAGCCACAATGACATTAAAGTCTGGGTTCTAAACTGAAGTGCTTAGAAGCAATTGTTCTTTGACTTTGAAGTTCGAGTCCTGAGTTGATTTACTCAGAAGTCATAATTTTGTACTTTGAAGTACGAGTCCTGACCTGTACATGAGCAGAAGTCAAACATCTTGCTCCCCCTTAAACGTTGGGTGCCTGCAACACAGATTTAGTTTTTGGTACCCACTGGTATCTGGGTCCTGAAGTGTTAGTTGCAGTTCTTGTGGGGGTTACATATTAAGAACCATACTAGTAACTGACAAAATTCTTACTTACAAAGTCATTTGCTCTACAGAAAGAACAACATATTTTCTTTTGAGCAACCCTGATCAAGTGATTAGTTGAGTAAAACATATCAGAATTAACAAAAGATTTACCTTTATGCACTCTGTTCTTTTTGGCATTGGATGTAGAAGCAGATACTTTGTCATTCATCTTCTCATCATCTGAAGAACTCTTCACTCTCCAAATCATTTGATTTTTCTTAGATTGTTTTCCAAGAGATTTTATATAAAAGTTTGCTGAACCATCAACAGATTTGTCATAGATTAGATTTGATTGTCTGATTTGATTTGAGCTGACAGTTTGTGATTTCACACTTTTCTTTTTCAAAAGATTTTTCTCATGAATAGAACTTGAAGTTGTTTTAAAAGAACAGACTGATTCTGTTGAATTATAAAGAGGTGATTGACTAATTACATCAGCTAAAACTTTAGCTAACAGTTCAACGTTTGCAGCTTGCAAGCTCTTTATCTTTTTTGATAAAATATTTCTTTCAGAAGTCAGTGTATCAAACTTTTGTTTCAAATTAGATTTAGCCTTCTTTTCTTCTTGGATATCTGATGACAGAGCAGTTAATTTGGATGTGAGCTTAGATATTTCGGATTCAAAATGTAAACGTTCTTGCTCAAATCCTTTTTCCAAGTTCTTAGACTTTTCAGATATTTCCTTGAAAATCCCAGTATTTCTCTTTTCCGCGTTTTTCTTTTCAAGCTCATAAGACTGCTTCTTTTCTTTGAAAATTTGTCTTTCTTTTTCAAGCAAGTCTTGTAAAGTAGAAATCTGATTGGGAAGTTCAGTAATTTTATTTTCAAGAACTTGTTTCTTTTTAGCAAATATATCCCGTTCAGTTATCAAAATCTTTTCAAAGTCGGATACTTGCTTGGAAAGTTTTATGCATCTAAGCTCCAAATTCTTTTTCTCTTGGAGTGTTTTCTTTGAAAAATCAGACATCTGTTGAATTGAAGATGTCTCCAGTTTTGATTTTTCTTTCTCTGCTTGGATGCTTTTCAGTAATTCAGCATTCTTAGCTTCCAACGCAGAGATCTTGTCTTCAAAAGCCTTAAAGTTGTGTTGAAGCTCAACTGATTCATCTTGTAGAGCAGATGACGTTTGTTCAGTTGTCTTCAATTGGCTTTTAAGTTTCGTAATCTTTCTATCTTTGAGCTTTATAACTTTCTCACATGTTAGAATAATATTCTCTTTTAAAGCAACAATTCTTTCTTTCTCTTTTATCTCTTTCTCTTTTTCACTGATAATACCTGCAACAAATTTAGAATAATCAGTACATTTTGCACAAACAGGAGTTTTATCAGTGTTTGACAATTTAGATTTATTTAAAATTTGAGACTTGTCATTTCCATCTACTATAATAGGACATATATCTATTATTTCAGATGAACCATCTTTAATAATAGTTTTTGTTTCTATTTTAGTTGATGTATCTGAAATAGTCTCTGCTTTAACAGATGTGTCAATGATATGTGGAATTAAAACGGTATGCTCCAAATCTTTATTGTTTATCTGCTTTCTCCACTGAGAATGGTTATTTGCAGAAGACATCTTGAATGAGAAGTTATTAGCTTGATATTAAAGATCGTTTCCAAACAGTTCAGAATATTTGACTGAAAGTCAAACTTAGATCAAAAAAATCTTCTGAACAATTTTCTGTCACTGGATTTCACAAACCGCTTGAAACTTGCACTTGAAAAAATTCCAAAGACTAGTTCTCACAAATGGATTCAACACAGATCAAGTGAAACTGAAAAAATCAACACAGATCAAATGAAACTGTTTTCAGATTGAATTGAGACTGTGCATATCAAACAGTAAACTGTGCAGACTGTTCAAATCAAACTGTGAATATTCTGTGCAGACTCAAACTGTGAATGTATTTTGTGCAGACTCAAACTATTTGTTACAGTGATTGTGCAGGCTATGTTCAAACTTACAGATCACTGGATTGACTCTGTGAAATCAACACTTCAGACTCTGACTGTGTAAACACATCAAACACTTCAGACTCTGTGATATAAACACATCAAAAACTTCAGACTCTGAGAAATCAAAACTTCAGACTCTGACTGTGTAAAGCTGTGTTCAAACTGAAATCAAACACTCACAATTATACTTCACAGATTAGAGCTCAAACTCACAGATTAGAATTCAAGCTGTGTGGTCAAATGAAACTCACAGATTGCAGGTACTTGAAAAATCCAAACACACTTCACTTGAACTAACAAACACAGATTAGATATTACTAACTGTGTAGATTATAAACTGTATGCAGACTTGAAAAATAAACCAAGAAATACACAAACTTGAACTCACAGATTTATACAAACAGCAAACTGTTCAAATCAAGACACATTTGAACAAACAACAAACTGTTCAAACCAAGTTTTAAATCACAGACTGCACACATTTGAAACACACAGATCATATGAATACAAGCTTTGTTCAAACTGTGACTTGAATTGCCTTGACTTGATCAACTTGAATGGCAAATCAACTGAGTTTTGTGAATTGGAAATTGCAAATGGATTGACTTGAATTGTACAAACCAATTGAACTAGTATCACAAATCATAAAACACACAAGTCAAACCAAGTGATCCCAATCAATTACAAATTTTGTTTCACATATCCTTTAAACTTGAAACCTGCATACAGAATGATCAAATAAAACTTGCAGATTACTTTGACAAAAAGTGTAAACTGGAACTCACTTACTGTGTGAATTGTTAAAACACAGATTACAAACTCAAACACAGATTACAACCACAAACATTTCCTGACAATCAGCAGATAAAACAAACTTTAACTTGAAATTTCAAAACAAATCACATGAATTTTGAAATATGCTGTGTTAATCAATTGACCGATGTCATATGTTGACCAGTGTGAAAAGAACCGATGTCCTGTACAACTCGACCTGCAAATTGAACCCAATCAATTAGAACTCGTAATTGATCAAATTAATGAAATTAAAATGCCCAATTGATTGAAATTGAGAACACGAGTTAATTGAAACTGAACATCATAAAACTCTCAAATCGATTTAGTGTTCAATTGAATTGAAATTGCGCAGATCGATGAGATGAACTTCAAACGCGCAAGTCAAAGAACTTCAAAACGCGCAATTCGAATTGAACTAAAACGCGCAAGTCGAATAATCTCAAACTCGCAAGTCAGATTGATAATTGAAACTCGCAGGTTAATTTGAAACTCGCAAGCTGAGTCTGCGTGTTTCTCATGAACGCGTAGATCGAATGATTTCAGAAACTCGCAAGCTAAATTGAAATTGAAACACGCAAGCCAAAGAAACTCAAATGCGCAGATTGAATATGAGACTGAAACGCGCAAGTGCCTAAACTCGCAAATCGAATTAAGTCTGAAACACGCAGGTAATGCCTTGCGTGTTTGTAGAACGCGCAGATGCTTATCTGCGTGTTTTCTCAAACTCGCAGATCGAAGGCTCAATTTCAACTCAATGTCGTGCGAGTTTTGCAGACTTTCAGATCAAAGGGTCGATTTCACCCCTGTGCCTTGCGTGTTCTTCATGGACACTTGCGTGTTCTTGAACTTTATACAGAATCGATCCAAGAAATTTAAATCTGCAAAATTGAATCTCAAACATATATCAATACAATCAAATTACAAATTCAAACAAAATCTTATCAATCCAATCATTCTAAAAACAACAACCTCAGTGCAATTTTCAACATTACATTGCTTGACAATTTTGTCACTCAAGATCCAAAAAAAATTTCAAAATTCAGTCTGATTTTGTGGTTAATTGATAAATCTTTATGAACAGAATTGAATCTATTTCACTGAACGAATCCTATGGAATCAATTTTCAGTTCAAAAACTAACAATTCAATGACAGATTTGATTTAACCACTGTGAAATGTTTTTACGTGTTCTTGAATTCCAGAGAATCGATCCAATCTTTGTTTTCAATCTGTTTAAACAATGAATTTGAGATCAAAACATAACAATTCACAATCAATTTCACAACATTCAATGAATTTCAACAGTGTTCTTGAATCAACAATGTTCTTTAAATTTTCAAGAAATCAACTGTGTATTCCAAGAAAGTTCTTGAAGATTGTTGAAAGCTGAAACAGAAAGTTCAATGATTTCAGAATAGTTGCTAAATTTTTACTGAAATTTTCTTTGAAGACAATTTGCTGAAGCAAATTTAGCTGAATTTGATGATAATTTATTTCCAATGTCTGAAAGAGGTTTTTACAACCTTGGGAGATTGATACTATTTTTGAAGACAAACTTTGGAGAGAGTACAAAAAAATTTTGAAGACAGATTTATCAAAGAAAGGGGAGATTGCTAAGTAAAAGGGGAGATTTAATATGACGATAATCTGACAAAGAGGGAGATTGCTCAAATGATTATTTTTTTGATGATAATTCTTATTGAAAGAGTTCTACAAGGAGGAGATTGTAATTTTGTGCTCAAAGGAGGAGATTGTTTTGCAAAATCTTTTTAGAAGATGATCTTGAATCCGAAGGGGGAGATTGTTAGAGCATATATTTGTTGGATACAAGATTATAAAGTCTGAAGACTGAAAGTCAAGCAGGTCAAAGCTCAAGTCAACTCTCAAGCATGAAAGTAAAAAGTCTCTTTGTAATAAATAGTCAAAGTCAAAGTTAAATGTATTGAGTTTGTAATAGTGTTTTGTTTGCATGTGTTTAAATAGGTATATGGTTAGTTAGTGTTGTAAGCGTGTGGTAAGAAGTTGATTGTACGCGGACAGAGTTCTAGAGAGAGAAAGTTCTATAGAGAGTTTGTATACGAATTTCATTGAAAATCAATAACAGGTTAATTGACTGAATTGATTCTCATCTTGTTATTGCAATTGAATTGAAATTAGAGCTTGAAATTAGGTAATAATAAGTGTAGTTGCATTCAAGCTATATACATGTCTATGGATAATCAACTCATACCTCATATTAGTCTTAATTTATTACTCCCTTCTTTAGAGAATAAACGACTGTGGAGATTTTTGAATAAACTAGTATTCAAATGAAGTTTATAAACATGCAAAATAGAACACAATGAAATGATTGCTCCAAGCACATACTATGATCTGAACATAATAATCATCATTTTGTTGGTCCCGAAGGTGCTTAACAAGTTTGTAGAAGGGGGTGCTTGAATACAAACAAAAAATTTAAAGATTTAATAAATTGTTTATTGACGAACAAATTACAATTTACAGTTTGTTGCGGAGTAATATTAAGTAAAACCTAATCTAAACAAACTTAAGAAACACACAGATTATTACATAAGAATTAGAGAATAGAGATTAAGAGAATATAGAAAGCAAGGGTTTCTATATGATAAGAAAGATAGAAGACAACTCTCAGATTGATTTTTGATCTTTCTATTTATACCCTATGCATTAAATACATGGCAAGGTACTTTACACGTGTCCTTTGATGGTTGGTTGCATGCCTCTGACTTTTGGAGACATGCTTTTGGCCGAATGGTGAACAGTGAAGATTTCAGAGTTGTTGTATGATCTGTCGCAGAGGTATGTCTCTTCTGAAATTTGTACTCTGTATGCAAGGATAAGACAAAAGAATCTTGGAGCATAAGCTATGTGATCTTCAATCGCTGAATATCTCTTCCTTCACAGAAATAGAAGAAGGTTCAGTGATCGCTGAAGCTTTTCTTCATGTTTCTTCGCGTGTAGGTAGACTTGTATTGGTTTCACTGATATTCGCATCAGATCATGAGTAGACATGTCAGTTATTCAGCAGCTTTGTCTTAGACTCAGTGATGAGCATCTTTGTCGTGAAACTTGTCTTCAGGGATTACGTCTAATAGTTACAAGAAAGATCATCAGCGATACTGAACACACTCAGTATTTGATCGTTGATGGTGAAACACTTATGCTTACGGATGTTAAATGAAATTTTCACAAAGTATAACAGTGGGTCATTATCAAATCACTGAGAGAGTTTGGATCAATAATCTCCCCCTATTTGATGATGACAAAGTAACTATGAAGAAAACTAATTTAAGTCAAAATATGAGGATAGTCAGGACTCGTAACATACATGTCCCAATTACTATTTTGAGGGATATTTTACAATATAGATGAGTTTAAGTACTTCACTGAAATTTTCATTAATATTGTAAAAGGAGGTTACAAAATAGAACATGAAAATTGTATGTACAAGAGAAGTCCTATACTACTTTAAGACTAACTAATAGATTACAAGAGATAGAAGAGAATCTATCAACTATGTTTTCAGGAGGTCTCTAGAGAGATCATGAAATCTAGTATCTTTTCTCCTTTCCTTCTTCGATCAACGACTTCTTGTCGAATAAGAGCTTTGATTGGATGAGCCAATGAAGAGTATCCACACCACAAGCATAGAAGATCATGAAAATGGCTTAGTGGGTAGAGAGGAATTTTAGAGACTCTTTGAAACATAAGTTGTTCCTCATCATCTCTAAATAAGATTCCATAAGGATTCTTTAACACTTGCCCTGGTAAGAGGTGTCCATCAGAAGGTAGTGATAGATCTAGAGCTGAGAGATCAGGAGAAGGTCCGAACAGTGCATCCCTATAGAATTTGATGGAGGTTTTATTTTTGATAACTGCATCATTTTCAGAAGAAGATGTATGCTTTCGTTTAACTAGTCTTGGCTGAGATGGAGGAGCTGAGGGCACATTTGTTTTGGAAGTGACCCTGTTGATGAGAGCTTTAAGAAGGTTTTCAACATGGCCTCTGTACATTGATCTTGATTTCTTAAATGCTTCTCTGAACTCTAACCATTCTGAATAGCCGAAATGTTCTAGTTTTGATAAGAATATTGTTTTTGCACTTCCATCTTCTCTGAATATCTCCATGGTGATAATTGTCCGATACTTCTTTTTCCTTCCTGAGATTGTCACGGTAGTGATCTTCATTGGATCTGATCGATGGTCAAGCTTTTTCTTGCACCAAGCTAGACTGGCATCGCTGATTTCTTTTTTTTTTTAGCGTTTTCCTTCTTGTTGGGAACTGAAGAATTCAACAAGTATGGTTAATGCTGCTGGTTCAAAGTTACTACTGCTAGAAGACTTAAAGATTAATACTGCTGAGTGTTACTACTGCTAGTAGAATTAATACTGCTAGTCAAAGTTAGTGCTGCTTGTACAAAGTTAGTACTGCTTAGCTAGTTAGTACTGCTAGTGGTTAGTATTCGTATTGGTAGTTAATGCTGCTGAAGATTAATACTGCTTATATGATGAAGATTCGTATGAAAGGATATACATGGAAGCTTAGAGATATACATGGAAGATATACTGAAGATTTTTTTATTCATTGTAATTATCCTTGTATTCAGTATATATATATTGTATAGTTTAGAATAGTATCAGAAGCATTCCTTCATTCTATTAGTGAGAAAATCAACCTCAAGGCATAGATCCTAATTCTAGAGAAGTAGAATTCGTATTGGTGAGCCTGTTCATCAATATTGAGGTTGAGTGTGCAATCTTGTAACTTCAAAGCATTCAATACAAGTTTACAATTTGTTATTCATATTTACTGTGTTGATTTACTGTTTCATTGAATATCAAAGTGTTATTCCGCAAACTTCTTTGATATTGTTTCTGAGAATTAATTCTTGTTGAGAATTCGATCCTGACAAGTGGTATCAGAGCAAAACTCTCTCAGAAACAGTTATTCATCATGGAAAATCTTACAGAATCAAGCAGTACTTTGGTTTCTAAGGTTCCAATGCTCAAACCAAGTGAGTTTGACATGTGGAAGATCAGAATCAGACAATATATTCTTCTCACTGACTACTCAATGTGGGATATCATTGAGAATGGTCCTTCTGAAGCTGGAAGGATAGGACCAGATGGGAAAAGACCCCCACCAAAGACAGATGGTGAGAGGAAGATCAGACAGACAGAGATGAAGGCCTTGAGCACTCTGATCTTGGCCATTCCCAATGAATATCAGCATCAATTTTGCAACTGCACTGATGCTCAGATTCTCTGGAATGCTCTAGAGAAAAGATTTGCTGGAACTAAAAGCATCAAAAGAAATCAAAGAGATGTTCTAAAGCAGCAGTATGAGAACTTCACTTCCTCAAAGAATGAGTCTATGACTCAAACTTTTGATAGGTTCAACAAACTCATAGGTGAACTGGCTACTGTAGGGGTGAAGATGGAACAAGATGATATCAACAGAAAGTTCCTCAGATCTCTTGGGGATGAATGGACTATGTACACTGTCTCATATAGACAGAGTGACAATCTGGAAGAGAAAGAACTTGATGATCTATACAATGATCTAAGAGTTTTTGAAACTGAGGTAGAAACCAAGAAGAAGCCCTCTGGTTATATCCACAATGCTGCACTTCTTTCAGCATCCACTGATACTACTGCCAACCCTGAAGTAGTTAGTACTGCCAGTGGAGTAAGTTCAGAAAAAGGCACTGAAACTATCTTTGAAGCCTTTTTGTCCAGTCATAGCAGCAATTCTTTGATTAATGATGATCTGGATCAAATTCACCCTGATGATCTGGAGGAGATGGATATTAAATGGCAGATGGCCATGTTATCAATGAGGGTGAAGAAGTTCATTAAAAGAACAGGAAGGAATAACTTCTCTCAAAGAAGAGAAGATGGAGCTGGTTTTGACAAGACCAAGGTGGAATGTTATAAGTGTCACTTGAAAGGACACTTTGCTAGAGAATGCAGGAGTGTTGTTCCAAACAACAACCACCAACAAGCTCAAAATGGAGGCTACAATCAAAACAAGAATCCTGCTCAAGCCCTTGTTTCTCAACAAGGAATGGGATTTGACTGGAGTGATCAAGCTGATGAAGCCATTCAGAACCAAGCTCTTATGGCAGAAGTGTTTGATCTCCCCTCTGAGGTAAGTTCTAATCTTTGCACTAAATCTTGCATTGACACTGTTACAAGATACAGGGATCATAATCAAAGTATGTGTGATGACCTCAAAAGATTAGAAAAGGACATAAGAGATTATGTGTTGATAGTAGAGAGATTTGAAGAGCAAATCAAAGGCATTCAAGCTAATGAACTTCAACACTCTTATGACACAAACTATTGGAAGTGGGAAAAGAATGAGTTAGAAACCAAACTGTCTAAGTCCTTAGAAGAGAATGATAGGCTGAAAGAGGAACTGTCAAAAGTTAAGCTTGACATAGAAAAGTTTTCTTATGCTTCAAAAGAAATGGATTCTCTTCTAAAGGCTCAGATTCATGATAAGATGAAGCCTGGTATTGGATACAACAATACACCCCCTCCTTACAATAACAACTATATCTCTCCTACATCAGACTTGTTAGAAACTAAGGAGAAAAAGGACTTGTCTGAAGAAGCTTTTAAGATAGATCCTTTGGATAAAGTAGTAGTTAAGGATTTGACTGAGAAAGAAGCCAGTGATAGCAGGAATAATCCTGTGAGTAAAAAGATACCATTAGAAAACAATATTATCACCAATGAGGGATGTGGGAAAATCTGGGTCAAGTCCATTACAAACAAACCACAGTTGTGAATCCTGGATCTTGTAAACAGTGTGATTGCAATAAAGCCAAGAGCCTAAATTCTGGTTTAAAAAGAGGAAATCAAAGAAACTGGAATAATCAATGGGCTCAGAAACAAGGAGTTGATCTGAATAAAATCAATAGACCAAAACCTTGTTTTATATGTGGCAAGTTGAATCATTTGGCTAAGTATTGTTACTTTAACCCGATTAACCAACAGATGAACTTTCAAAGATTTGTGCAAAAACCTGTTGGTTATAGGAAGGCTGGAAAGAAACATGTGATAAAGAAATCTGTTGAAAGTAAAGGCATTTTAAAGAAAAAGATTTTAAAAGAAAGTGTCAAAATGTGGGTACCTAGAAGTACTAACAGAGTTAGTACTGCTAACAATATTAGTGCTGCTAACACAGTTACTACTGCGAACAGTGTTAGTACTGCTGAAAATATTAATGCTGCTAATACTGTTAGTACCTCTTCAAAGGTTAATACTGCCAACACAGTTACTGCTGCTAACACAGTTACTACTGCTAACAAGGTTAGTACTGCTAAGCATGCAAGTGCTGCCAAGGCAGTTAGTACTTCTAAAACCAGTACTGATTCTAGCAAAAATATTTCCAAGCCTATTATTGTAACAAAGTACTCCAAGAATGAAGAGTTAAAGTTCAAAAATCTTGTAAAGAAAGATTGCAAGTATTTTGATGAGAAAGGGGTACCCAAGACCACCTTGGCTTGGGTTCCTAATTCATACTAACTGATATATCTTATGTGCAGGGCAACCAACTGCTCAAGGGAAAGAGCATATGGCATGTTGATAGTGGTTGCTCTAGGCACATGACAGGCAACATGTCATGCCTTCAGGATTTCAAGCATATCAATGGAGGACATGTTGCATTTGGAGATAATCTTACTGGTGGTAAGATAAGTGGAAAAGGTAATGTCACCAAAGGTAAGATGACATTTGAGGATGTCTACTATGTTGATCAATTAAAGTACAACCTGTTAAGTGTATCACAGGTTTGTGACAAACAACATAGTATACTATTTACAAATACTGAGTGTATGATCCTTGCTCCAGGGTTCAAGGTAGTTGATGAAAGCATGATACTACTTAGAACTCCAAGAAAGGACAATGTTTACTGTCTTGATATGGACAATGTTGATAGTGATTCATCTCTAAATTGTCTTGTTTCAAAAGCTTCTGTAGATGAATCCTCTCTATGGCACAGAAGGATGTGTCACATGAATTTCAAGACTATGAACAATCTTGTTAAAAACAACCTTGTAAGAGGTTTACCTTCAAAAGTCTTTTCATGTGATGATCATTGTGTTGCTTGTCTTAAAGGCAAACAGCACAAAACTTCTCATAAGACCAAAGAGTTAAATTCTGTTTCTTCTTGTCTCCAGTTACTGCATATGGATCTGTTTGGTCCTACAAATGTTATGAGTATAGGCAAGAAATCTTACTGCTTGGTTATTGTTGATGATTACTCCAGATTTACTTGGGTATATTTTCTAAGGACTAAGGATGAAACAAGTGGACTTATCAAATCCTTTATTCTAAGAATTGAAAACCAAACTAACCAAAGAGTAAAAGTCATTAGATCAGATAATGGAACTGAGTTTAAAAATCATGATCTAAACATCTTTTGTGAAGAGAAAGGTATTGAGAGGCAATATAGTGCTCCTAGGACTCCTCAACAGAATGGTGTTGCTGAAAGGAGAAATAGGACACTAATAGAGGCTGCTAGATCTCTGTTGGCTGATTCAAAATTGCCAATTACCTTCTGGGCTGAAGCAGTTAATACTGCTTGTTATGTCCAAAATAGAGTTCTAGTGGTCAAGCAAAAGAACAAGACACCATATGAGCTTTTAAATAAAAGAAAACCTTTCATTAGTTTCTTCAAACCTTTTGGGTGTCCTTGTACAATTCTAAATACCAAATCTCACTTAAGTAAGTTTGATAGCAAAGCAGATGATGGATTTCTTATTGGATATTCATCTCAGAGTAAGGCTTACAGAGTTTTTAACTCATCCTCTAGAATAATTGAAGAAAGTGACAATGTCAAATGCAATGAGAACACACCAAATCCTGTTGGATCTGGACCTCAGTGGCTATTTGACATTGATTCACTAACTAACTCTTTTGGTTTCAGTAATGAGAATGCAGGTTCAGGAAGTGGAGAATCAGGGATCACACAAATTCAACAAAGTATATCTACATCTGTGATATTTCCCTTACCCACAGTGAATTCTATTGAAGACTGTGAAAAGAAATCATATACTGGACCAAGTCAAAATGAAGAAGAAACTAGAGATGAGGAGACTCAAGAAAATAAAGAATCAGAAGTAGCATCTGAAAACACTTCAGTTGAGTTGCATGACTCTAATCTAGAGGCTGGACTGAATGAAGAACCTAGTCATAACACCAGAGTTCAAAAGAATCATCCTCCACAGCTGGTAATAGGAGATATCTCTTCTCCTATGATGACTAGACATCAAAGCAGGCTTCAAGAAATGCAAGATCAACAGCATACAGTGCTTTCTTGTTTTCTATCCCAGCTTGAGCCTAAAAAGGCACATGATGCTATGAAAGAATCTAGCTGGATAGAAGCAATGCAAGAAGAACTGTTACAGTTTGAGCTACAAGATGTATGGGATCTAGTAAACCTTCCTAAAGGTCACAGAGCAATTGGCACAAAGTGGATTTTCAGAAACAAGAGAGATGAAAGAGGTATTGTTATAAGGAACAAAGCAAGGCTGGTGGGTCAAGGATATACTCAAGAAGAGGGTATAGATTATGAAGAAGTTTTTGCACCTGTGGCTAGGATAGAAGCAATCAGACTATTCCTAGCCTATGCCTCTTACATGAACTTCAAAGTCTATCAAATGGATGTAAAAAGTGTTTTTCTCTATGGCTCAATTGAAGAAGAGGTATATGTCTGTCAACCACCAGGGTTTGAAAACCCAAGCTATCCAGACAGGGTATACAAATTGAAGAAAGCACTTTATGGACTACATCAAGCTCCAAGAGCATGGTATGACACTCTGTCATCCTATTTCATGGAAAATGACTTTGAAAGAGGAGTCATTGATAAGACTCTATTTATCAAGAGAAAGAAGAAGGATATCTTACTGGTCCAAATCTATGTTGATGACATTATCTTTGGATCTACAAGAAACAACATGTGCAAGGAGTTTGAGGATTTAATGCATCAAAGGTTCAAAATGAGTTCCATGGGGGAACTTACTTTCTTCCTTGGACTCCAAGTTCAACAGAAGTCAGATGGCATTTTCATCTGTCAATCCAAGTATGTGCAGGACATTCTAACCAAGTTTGGTTTCTCAGAATCAAAACCTGCCAGCACACCTATGGAAACACATAAGCAGATCACAGCAGATCTTGAGGAGGAGGATATGGATGTGCATCATTATAGATCCATGATTGGCTCTCTCATGTATCTCACAGCATCAAGACCAGATATAATGTTTCCAGTCTGTGTATGTGCAAGATTCCAAGTTAGGCCAAAGCAATCTCACTTTCAAGCTGTTAAGAGGATATTCAGATATCTCAAAGGGCAACCCAGATTGGGACTTTGGTATCCTCATGACTCACCCTTTGACCTAATAGCATACTCAGACAGTGATCTAGGTGGCGCAAACTTGGACAGAAAATCTACTTCTGGAGGATGTCAGTTTTTGGGTGCAAGACTAGTCTCATGGCAGTGCAAGAAACAAACCACAGTATCCACATCTACAACAGAGGCAGAGTACATAGCAGCTGCAAGTTGCTGTTCTCAAGTCTTATGGATTCAGAATCAAATGTTGGATTATGGGTTAACCTTTCTACACACTCCAATTTTTATTGACAACAGCAGTGCTATTAGCATTGTGAATAATCCAGTCAAGCACTCAAAGACAAAGCACATTGAAATCAGGTATCACTTTATAAGAGATTGTAATGAAAAGAAACTTATTCAAGTTGTAAAAGTTCACACTGATAATCAGTTTGCTGATCTATTCACTAAAGCTTTTGATGTGGGTAGATTCACTTTCTTGATAACAAGTGTGGGAATGATCAACTCTGAATAATCCCCTTCTCAAAAAGTGGTTTTATACCTGTATATTATTTATTCTTGGAGTTACTAATCTTCTTTTTCAGGATATGCATAGCAGTACTCAGTGTTTAGCAAGTTTAAAGGAGTAAGTTAGTTAATACTGCTAGTAGTTAATACTGCTAGTGGTTAATACTGCTTGGTAGTTAATACTGTTAGTAGTTAATACTGCTTTCAGTTAATACTTCTAGTAGTTAATACTGCTCTTAGTTAATACTGCTAGTAGTTAATACTGCTTTCAGTTAATACTGCTAGTGGTTAATACTGCTTTCAGTTAATACTGCTAGTGGTTAATACTGCTTTCAGTTAATACTGCTAGTAGTTAATACTGCTTTCAGTTAATACTGCTAGTAGTTAATACTGCTCTTAGTTAATACTGCTAGTAGTTAATACTGCTCTAGGTTAATACTGCTTATGTCCCGAATACTATAAATACTCTTTGCCCGCCTAAAAGTTCATAACGACTCTTTGCATACTGTTCTCTTGCGCTCTAAACCTTTTCTCTCTCAAGTTCGAAGTTTTCAGGCAAGCTTTTCACCAAGATCAATGGCATCCATGGCATTCATCGATGAACACAATGAGATCGCGATGCTACAAAAGCCAAAGCAAGCTGCAGGATTTCATCAGATTGTGGATTTCCTCAAGTCAAGCCACATTGCTCATGCTCTTACTATATCACCTACAATCTATATTGAGCATCAAAGGCAGTTCTGGGCTAATGCCACCATTGTTGCTGAGAATGGTGTGCAAATGATCAAGACAAGGATCTGTGAAAAGCCACTAACAGTTACTGAAGAGGTTATTCGCATCAGTCTACGTCTAGACGATGCCTCTGGTATAACTTCTATCCCAAACGATGAACTGTTTTCCAATCTTTCAAGAATGGGGTATGGAGGCCCATTGGGTGTTTTCAAATTCTCTAAAGCCAAATTTTCACCCCAATGGCGTTTCTTTGTCCATACTCTTATGCACTGTATCTCCAAAAAGACTACTGGATGGAGTGAGTTCAGCAGCACTATTGCTTATGCTTTGGTGTGCTTGGCCACTGCCAGAAAGTATAATTTTTCTAAAATGATTTTCAGTGATCTTGTCTCAAACATGGGCAACAAAAAGAGCTTCTTTATGTACCCCAGGTTTGTCCAAGAAGTCATTACTCATGAATTGACGGATATACCTCAACCTGTTGGGGTATATGTACCTAAACCCCCCAAAGGCAAGGTTTTCTCAAATATGAGAAGATCTGCTGGGGACTCGGAAGGAGTTGACACCCCATTGTTCTCTACAATGATGGTGGTGTCCCAAACCAATGAAGGTATGGTAGCAGGGTCAAGGCCCCCATTAGACCAACCCACTGCTAGCCAATCCCAACCTTCCCTCTCAAAATCTATTCCCCAGTCCCTTCTTGAAAAACCAACCTCTCCTATCACCCAAACTTACAAGAGGAAACAGGTAAAGAAGGCTCCTTCCCTTCTTGTACCATCACCCACTCAGCCTTTAAGCCCTCTAAGGGAGAATTCTCCCTTAGAGAATATCCAAAGGGAAACCACAAGGGTGTCTCCCAACCCAAAGGAGGTGCTCTCTGAGGAGGAAGTAGAGCATATGGGTGCTGAGGCTGCCACTACTTCTGCTAGCACAGAGGAGGAAAGTGGTAACATCAATAAGACCTCCCCCATGGCAACTTTGAATGAGCAATCATTCAAAGGTCCCTGGTGCCAAGAAACCACAGGGGTGGACAGTGCTTCTGCTAGGCAGAAGACTTCCACTAATAAAAGATCCAATGATCCTTCAAAGGAGGGTAACACTTCTGGAGAGGGTGAGGACAGATATACGTACTATGAATTGATGGAAACAATGGGGAACATCAATCAAGATGTTCTCAAACAAGGCAAAGAAATTGAAGAAATGAAGCTAGTCATTCTGTCACAACAAGTACAGATTGCTAAGCTGAAGAAGATGGTGATTAGTCTGGTACAAAGGAAGAAGAGAAAGCAATTCCAACTAAGGAGAAGGAAATCTGAGAATGATGCTCCCAAAAAGGGGGAGATCAACATGGAAGAAGCCACAAGAGAGAGGGAGATTGATAGAGAGAAATTTGATGTTGAGGGGGAGCAGCAAGCAGAAACACAAGGAGATTCAGTGCCAAAAGAAACAAAAGAAGCAGCAGAAACGGTTACTACTGCTGACATAAATAAAGCAGCATAAACTGTGAAAGAAGTTTTAACAGATCTTGAGATTGCAGAAACCTTACTTAAAGCCAAGAATGATACTCCCAAGGTCACTTCAAAGACCAAAGGAGTAATCATCAAAGATCAAGGTGAGGTGATCAAGAAAGATAATAGCAAGAAGGCAATGAACAAAGACAAAGGAAAAGCAAAAATGGTGGAATCTGATCAACCAATCAAAAAGCAAAGGTTGGTTGAATCAGATGAAGCCTTAGCTAGAAAAATGCAAGATGACATTGAAGAGGAAGAAAGAGTTCAGATGGAAAAGGACAGGGAGATGGCAAAAGCTCTAGCTGCTGAACTGAATGAAGCTTATCAACTGAGTATGGCAACTAAAATTGCACAGAAGAAAGCTGCAAGTATGAAGAAATCAGTG
Organism: Arctium minus; assembly: GCA_954870635.1. Taxonomy (NCBI): domain Eukaryota; kingdom Viridiplantae; phylum Streptophyta; class Magnoliopsida; order Asterales; family Asteraceae; genus Arctium; species Arctium minus. The sequence continues at coordinate 74,400,318 of OX941080.1, read as the reverse complement.
GTGAAAACAGTTGCAAAGAAGAGAAAACCCTCAAAGACATTCCTAGGTACCCAAGAGAGAAACAAGATGATTATATTTCTCAAAGGTGCTGTAGGAGTCAAAAAGGAGATGTTCTCCAAAATGTCTTTTGAGAAGATCAAAGAGCTGTATGATTCAGAGATGTTAAAGCTTCAGGGAAATGAAACTGCTAGGGTGGAGATGCAGAAGAGGATAAAAGAAAGTAATGACTTTGATTGTCAAAAGCCATTTCCAGATGAGCAAGAAACACCTCCTAAGAAAGAGTCCACTCTGGGAGAAAGTCTAAGGACTTTAAAGAGAACCAAGATGATGGCAAGGAGAAAGCCAACTAAGAAGCCTAGAGTATCTGAAGAAGAGGCTGAGAAGGTTGCTGAAGAAGAAGGGGCACCTGAGTCATCTAAACAGAAAGAGCCATCAAACACAGATGATGTAAATTTGTATATGGTAGTGATGGACAAAGTGCCTGAACCAATTTCAGCAGAACCTGTAGGAGTTAAGCCTCCTGAGGTCATTCTCTGGGATACATTGACAGTGGATGGAAAGGAATACATAAGGTTAAAAAGGAAGGATGAAAAGTATGAGGTGTTCAATACTTGGGCAAAGATAGTAAGAACATGCTCTAGATCAGATCTTGAAGAGATGTTTGAGATAGGAATGAAGTTGTATGCAGATATTCTAAAGGCTCCATGGATTTCAATGACAAAACTGGTAATGGAGTATCTGTGTATGATGTTCAAACCTGAAGAAGTAAAGCATGTGATCAAGGATGTATTCAAGTCAGTCAACAGTTGGACTCTATATGAAATTAGTGGAGTATATACAGTGACTTTGGATTTAAATTACACTGAATACTTCCTAGTGGATAGAGTGTATAATCATAGCAGATTGAAGCTACATGCCATGCTGAAGAAAAAGTTAAGATGTGTTCCAGATTCAGAAATGGCTAAATACTTGATTCAAAGAACCATCAATCAGAGTTTGGGATTGGATCCAAACACTGGAATTTAGGCCATGATAGAGTTTTGGGAGCATCTTGAAGAAAATTTTGAAGAACTTGACTTCTCTTCCTAAAAGTCAAGTTAGGGGGAGATTGTTGGGAACTGAAGAATTCATCAAGTATGGTTAATGCTGCTGGTTCAAAGTTACTACTGCTAGAAGACTTAAAGATTAATACTGCTGAGTGTTACTACTGCTAGTAGAATTAATACTGCTAGTCAAAGTTAGTGCTGCTTGTACAAAGTTAGTACTGCTTAGCTAGTTAGTACTGCTAGTGGTTAGTATTCGTATTGGTAGTTAATGCTGCTGAAGATTAATACTGCTTATATGATGAAGATTCGTATGAAAGGATATACATGGAAGCTTAGAGATATACATGGAAGATATACTGAAGATTTTTTTATTCATTGTAATTATCCTTGTATTCAGTATATATATATTGTATAGTTTAGAATAGTATCAGAAGCATTCCTTCATTCTATTAGTGAGAACATCAACCTCAAGGCATAGATCCTAATTCTAGAGAAGTAGAATTCGTATTGGTGAGCCTGTTCATCAATATTGAGGTTGAGTGTGCAATCTTGTAACTTCAAAGCATTCAATACAAGTTTACAGTTTGTTATTCATATTTACTGTGTTGATTTACTGTTTCATTGAATATCAAAGTGTTATTCCGCAAACTTCTTTGATATTGTTTCTGAGAATTAATTCTTGTTGAGAATTCGATCCTAACACTTCTATATCTCTTTCAAAAGAGCAGCTTGAGCTTTTACTGGATTCTTTTTCATCTTGTCATCATTGAATAGAGATGAATGTACCTCAAGATCTAGATCAACATCTTTTTGTCATTCAGCAATTAACTCTTCAGCTCTCACAGATTCTTCAATTTCAGCTTTGGAAAGGAAGTTGTTAAACCCAGAAAACTAGTTGATAGATTAACAATCACACAACACAATATAGATCAAGAGATAATAAATCAGAATAACATACCACGATCCCTTGATTAATCAATGAAAACCAGTTGTGTGTTCTTGGTACCTTGTGCGTACGATTACAGAGAAAATACGGCTACCTCTCTCTATATGATTATGAAAGTGATAATGAGTATAATGAGAGGATTAACCTAAAAACCTAATTAATCAAAACTATAAATACTTAGGCATATAAGCCTAACGGGCTTGGGCCCAACTAATAATAACTATTAACTTATTACAAATTAGACCCTCTAATTAACTTTAACACAGTTGCAATTTAAACCCTTAACTTTAACTTTAATCTTGAATACAATTTATGATCCAACAAAATCCCCCTTTGGATTCAAGATTAAAAAACAAATTGTCAATCTGCTTCGGATCTTCACTTCTCTTGAAAACTTGTTAACGGCTTTAGATCTTATAGCTTTACACAGTCTTCAAAGTCCTCATTTGAATGCAAGTGTCCTTCCGATGATTATCTTCAATCAGACTTTTGATAGATCAAGTAAGCTCAGACACTTTGAATTCTTTGAAATCTTCAGCAGTTTTCAATCAAAAAATTCTTCTTGCACTCTTCTTGTATTCTCCCTTTTTATTATTCTCCCCCTTTTTAATGAGTGGTGAGAATCATCATCATCAAAGCATAGCTAAACAATCTTCTCCTTGTTGTATAGTCATCAGTTAAGCGTTGTCTTCTTATATAGATCCCTGTGTGGAAATAAGAGCAGTCTCTCCCAATGGAGAAAGTGATTATTTCAATCTTTTCAAATTCAAATAAATGTGGTAACCCTGAATCAACAAATGACTCAGTTAAAATGCCTGTCAATGACACAAAGTCACTGAGTAACACAAAGTTACTATATAGGGAGCTGGTTTTGATGTTGGCTCCCCAGGACTTCCATTCAATCATCGAATAACACATGGTTATCTATGAACGTTCTGACAGAAAACAAAATTTTGTGTGCTTGTGCATGTGTATGAAAGAATTAATCACAAATGATTGCTTTCCAATTTAGGCTCAAAGTATGTAAACTTGTTGAGACAACAACAAATTGTACAAATACTCAATGTGCATGAGAAAGGGTTCGAAGGTGGGGCAACTTTCCTTCTTTCTCAATATTAGTATCTTCCAAATAAAGAACCAATAGCATATGTGCTGCTTCCCCAAAAAATGTGAAACACTCTCTTTTTGAGAAAAGAATGAGTAACTGGTGGGGTTGTATGCAAGAGATGGCATGGGCTAGGTGCCTTCTTCAATGTCGTTCACGAAGAAATGTGAAACAACACATAATGTGGCTGCCCGACTCAGAAAGAAGTTTGGTGCAGAGTTTGATATTCGTTTACTCTGTTCTCTTACCCTCTTTCTTTTAATCTTTTAAATCTCACATCTAACCAATCTCTCTTTTCCATTTTACCTATTCACACACCATCACTCAAATCTTTTGACCCCTCTCCCCTCAATCACTCAGAGAATACTTCCTGGGTATGAAACACTGGTTATCGTGAATCCATGAAAGTTCTGTTAACCTCACACACTGAATCCCATTATTTTCCTAAAAGAACGTACTGTTCAACAGTCTTTTGTACATGAAAGCACAAAGGAATAACATGAAGAATAAAATGTTGGAGACATCAAAAACATAAGTTGTTTTGACAATGCTATTCTCCCCCTCAAACTAAAGAGTTTGTCAAATAAGCTCTTTGGCAATTAAGTATCCAAAAATTCATTTAAAATCACACTTCACAATTCATGAAAATCTTTGAAGAATAGGAAGTGGTTTGAACATGTTAAGTCTGATTTTATAGTAATCATTGTATTTATAGGCTTGGTCTTATACTGTGTTTAGTGTCATATTGTGTTGTATAAGCCAAGGGTATTTAAGTCCTTTTAGGCTTTGGTTTGTGTAAGAAACTAACGCAAATCTTTATAGAATTACTCTTTGCGCTTTCAATCTCTCTCTCTCTACTTTCTCTCTCTAAGATTTAGTGGATTCTTGGATTATCAATTGGTATCAAAGCCAATATAAATCTGAGAGATTTGAGAGAATCGTTTTTTGTATACTGAATTCGTGCTTTGTGCATTAATCTGAAAATTTGATCGATTTTCTTGAATTTTTCAAAAAAATCTCGTTTTTGAATTTTTCATCAAATTCGGACTTGTTTTTGGTCGAATTTTGTTGAAAATTGGTTTGTTGGATTCGATTTTAATAGAAGAAATTTTTTGATTCACATCGATTTTCAAGGAAATTCAGTATTTGGTGTTCAATTTTGAAAATTTTCAAGTTTTTGAAAAACTCGTTTCACGTACTGTTCATATCTGAATTTCAAGATTTTGTGGTTTTTGATCGATTTGTTTGTTTGAATTGTATTAGAAAATATTTTTCGATCATATTTGTGGAAGAAATAGTCTGTAATTTCTAATCTGTAATCAAATTTGGTGATTTTTCTTGTTTTACAGCGGTTTGCGCCAGATTCAATCTTTGCGCGAGTTCATCGAGCTTTGCGCGATTTCATCTTCATTGCGCCAGTTTTTGTTCAAGAAAAGTTCAATTTTTATTGGTTCTCGTTACCTTCATCTCGCGCGAAGATCAGATTGCGTCTGATTCAGCTCACGCAAATCCGTTTTGCGTCATCTCTGTATCACGCAAAGTGTATTTTGCGTCTTTATTTCATCACGCAAAGCTAGATTCTCGCCATCAACAGTTCACGCAACTCTCAGTTTGCGCTAGTCATTGATCGCGCAAAGTCAAGTTCTCGCCAGATTCTTCTCACGCAAACTCAAGTTTGCGCCATCAGTGTTTCACGCAAACTCAGTTTGCGCCATTGGCTTCTCACGCAAAATCTAGTTTGTGTCATCCTCAGTTCACGCAAATCTTCATTTGCACCATCTTACTTTCACGCAAACCTCTAGTTTGCGCCAGTTCAGTCCAGAATTAAAAAAAAATTCTATCTCCATGGATTCTACCAAGTTTGCTTTTCAAACTCAGTTTTACAAGAGTGATCTCATGATGCAATTGGGAACAGATACTCGTCCACCAGTTTTAATCAATGAAGATGAGTTCACTCAGTGGCAAGATCGGTTCATTAATTTCATTGAGTGTCAGGCTAACGGAGAAAATATGATGAAGTCATTTTCTGAAGGACCGTTCGTCAAACCTAAAAATGACACTCCTTTGACTGCTGAAGAAATTACACGCGAAAAAGCCGATCGAGAAGCAAAGTCCAATTTGATACTAGCACTGCCTAACTCTATTTACAATCGAATTGATTGTTTCAAGCATGATCCAAATATGATGTGGACTCAGTTAAAAAAGATCATGCTTGGGTCATCATTTGCTACTCAAATACGACAGACACGTTTCATGAATAATTTTGAGGATTTTAAGGCAAAGGACAATGAATCTCTGAAGGTTATCTTTGACAGATTTTGTATTGTGATTAATGATCTGAGAAAAATTAAAGTGGAAAAGACTGAGCTGGAAACAAATCTGAAATTCCTCAATGCACTTCAACCGGAATGGAACAAATCTAGTCATCGTTTGAGGAATGATGTCAGGATATCTTCAATGCAAATCCAAGAGCTGTATGAGATTCTGATGACTGATGAATGCATAGTCACTGAGAAGAAGGCCAAAATTGAAAAGAAGAACAAGAAGACAGTGGACCCGGTTTCACTTCTAACGAGCCAAATGACTGATCAAGCATTGTCTGATAATGCTTACAACGGGGCTACTGATGATGATGGCGAGGCTCTTCAGAAAGTAATGATCCTTCTCTCACAACATTATCAGAAAAAGTTCCAACCTTGGTCGGGATCCAAAAATCTTCGCTTCAATTCGGGGACAAAGAATGTCAAAGTGCCCGAGGCTAAGAAAGATGTTGCCTGCTTTAACTGTGGAAAGTCGGGTCATTTTTCAAAGGATTGTCGAGTGAAGGTAGTTCGGGATTCTGCTTATTATCGGAAGAAACTGGAACTAGCTGAGAAAAGAGAGAATGGAACTGTTTTGCTGGTGGAAGAAGAATTTTGGCTGGATCACTCCGATGATGAAGCTAATAATGTGGAGATTGCTCAAATGTGCTTAATCGGAGATGATCAGACTTATGATGATGATGATACTGATGAAGATGAGGTAATTTCTGAGTTTGATTACAAATTCATTTCTTCTCAGATGAACATAATCATAACTGCTTTATCTGACCTTCGCTCTAAGTTAATATCTGAAAAGAATTTAAATTCAGAAAAGTCAGATTTGATTGACAAATTGAAAATTTCTTTGAAAGATGAAAAATCTATTTTAGTTCATATTAAAGAAATCTTTCAAAAGAAATTGGATGATTTGGAAAATTCAAATAAGACTTATCTTGAGTCTTTGACTGAAATGACCAAATTAAAAGATGAATTTTCGGATAAAATAAATAAGTTAGAAGAAAAGTTATATCGAAGGAATCAATCTGAGCAAACAATTTTATAAATAAACCAAGGACTGATGAGGCTTTAAAAGAAAAATGGGGACTTGGTTTTGAAAATCCACATTGTTTAAACAATGCGATAGAAAAATCCCCAACTTTATATAAATACGATTATCTAACACTTGCTCAATATGCTCCTCAATTTAAAATTGATTGGATGAATGAAAATCAAGTGTTAGAAATCGAAAATGAAAAAATGATGAATAATAAGAAAAAGGAAATTCCTTTTTTTTATACGAGCGAAAATGCTAAATATTTTCCTGAAAAATTAAGGAAAGGCCGAAAAAGCTTAAATGATATATCTTCCATTAAGTATTCAGTGTCAGATGATTATGTTGATATATATGTTGCTCAATCTGATAAGGAAAATATCTCTTCAATATTTTATGATTCTAAGAGATATACTCCTCCATTAGTTTTAGAAGGTAAAATCTTTGATCTTGAAGATAAAATGGAAGATCAAAATATTTTAAAAGAAATTGAATCTGATATTATTCTTTCTTTCATGATGTCAAGTTTTGAAGAAAAATTTATTTCTCAAAAACAAGATTCATTTTCTATTTCTGTCCTTTCTTCTTCAATTAAAGAAAACAAAAAGGAAGTTTTCAATTCTAACATCTTTACTCAAAATTTTTCTGACTCCGAGGTTAGTTCAGATTTATTGCTTGATCAGTTGGGTGCCTTAGGTAAAATTGTTTCTTCTGATTCCAATCTTAAAACAAAAATTCTTGATGATTTTTTTACGCTCAATGATGATTTTTATAAACCAAAGCGTAAAAGAAGACGGTCAAAGAAGTCAAAGAAACAAGATCAAGTTATTTCTGATAATTCTAATTCTTCTGATTCTAATATTTCAGATAGGACTTTGAGCAAGTCTACAAAGCCGCTATGGAGAGTCAAGCGAACATCAGATGATTCTACGACTGATGAAGATCTATATGTAGACAATCAATATAAAAATGATTCATTTGTTGTGTGTAATAAAATTTCCAAATACTCAATAAAGCAAATGATTCGAATTTCAAAACATGTCTCATATTCTTCCTCTGATTCTAGTTCAGATGATAATGCTTTGTCTTCTTCTGATGGTTGTGCTTATTTTTCTGATAATTTCTCTCGTGCTTATCGTGTCAAATCTAACAAATATTTCCCCATTCGAACTGCAACTAACTTTCATGGACCCAATTATAAGTGGGTACAAAAATCTCAGATTAATTCTAAGTTGCAGACATCTACTGTTAAGGGGGAGTAAGAGAAATATGGCTTCTGAGTAATTCAGCTCAGAACCCGTGCTTCAAAGGACAATGACTTCTAGACATATCAGTCTAGGACTCGTTCTTCAAAACTTATAGCTTCTGACTAATGAGAAACTATGACAATGACTTCTAGACATATAAGTCTAGGAATCGTTCTTCAAAACTTATAGCTTCTGACTAATGAGAAACTATGAGTACATCTTCTTTATTTTTGCTGCATTTTCTATCTGATTATGATGTTATTCCAGTTTTCTCAATTGTTTTTCATGAATCTGATGAGACACAACTTATTTTTACATATTGTGTGAAAGATTGTATTATTGAATTTTATTTTGTTCTAACTAAATATCAAATTGTCGTTTTATTAAAAAAAATTAGTTTTCTGCTTTCAAAATTCGGCATTTGAATTTAAAAGTTCAAATCTTTACAAATTTTATTCTATAAAGTAAACGTTTTACAATTATCTTTCTTTTGAATAAAATGTGTGTCTAGGATAAATTTTCAAGTTGCTTTGTTTATATTAAAGTTTTTATATGTTCATCTTTCAAGTCTAACAAAAGTCGAAAAGTCAGCAACATGTTTGTAGCTTTTGATATTGCTTTAAAGTTGTGTGATTCACAATATTTATAGTTTACAATGTTTAGAAAACCTAAAAAGTCGGAATTTTGGATTGTAATGAAAATATGGGATGAGTGATTGAGATGAAAAGTATATATATAAAATTCAGAAATTTCTAAGTTTAAAAGTTTGTACCTGTGACCTTTCTGCTTTGGGAAAGTAAGTTATGTGGGATGCTTGTCATCTGGTTCCTAAGGTCAATTGATCTGGGAGTGATCGAACCCAAATCCTTCTATAGAATCAGATCGAAAGTCATGTTCTACTGGTATGAATGGGTGTATGTTCCAAAATCTAGTTTCTTAAACAATAACAATCAAACAAACAAGATTCAAATCAAAGATTACCTGTTTGATTACTTTGAATTTCACAATTTACACTTTCTCTCTCTAGAACTCTTTCTCTCTCTAAAACGTATTCTCTCAAATTTGATATTACAATTTTCCAACTTCCAACCCTTTGATTCTACTGAAAACACAAGAAGAAAAATGTATTTATACTAACACCTAATACTAAGGAAACAACAAATACAAATACAACTAAGTTTGACTTATTACAAATAGACTTTGACTTTTAATGAGATTTGACTTTCTTCAGCTTTGACTTTCTCAACTTTGACCTTCAGAATACTTGATCTTGTATCCAACAGATTTATGCGCTAACAATGGGTTTAGGATGTGTCGATGTTGCCTTTATTATCTGGGAGAGTAAGTTCCAAGGGGTGCTTGACACCTAGTCCCCTAAGGCCAACTGGTCTGGGAGCGGCTGACCCAAATCCTGCAATAGGGTCAGATAGAAAGTTACGTTTACGTCATGTTCTTTACTTACCAAAATTTTTGATTAAAAGATGCCAAAGTGCACAAGCTTAAAAGATGCCAAAGAGCACACTCATGTAAAGATGCCATAAAGCACAATGCTAAAAGATGCCAATGAGCACACATCTCTTGATACTTGGTGATATGTTTGAGTTGCGATAAACCTGTAAATTTGTGAAAGTTCTGATTCTTAATGGCTTAGTGTAAGTACATGCAAAGTTCTCTATTATATTTTTAGAATTGCATTTTCTTGAAGTTAATCGAAGTTCGCATGCTAACACACTGAATAGATTGATGAAAGTTTTTGAAACTGAACATGTTTTAACTTGATATGCAATTAAACTTGTATCTGTATCCAACAACACATGTTTGACTTCAACTGATTGATAAATCTGTGATATTTTTTCTGATTAGAATTTAATTTGTTTAGTGTTTAAAATTTTATATGTTTAGTTGTTTCAAATTTCATATTCAGTATATTTTTCTTTCAACTTTGATGTTTCATTTCCTGTGTTCTCATATCTTTGTACATGGGTTTGTGCATTATTCGAGGGGGAGTGAAAAAGGAGAATTTTTCTATAAAGATAGTATATGTTTTTGAGGGGGAGTATCTGATTCACTATATGAATGCTAACTTGAATTGTCATATTTAGTGCATTTGTGTAGGGGGAGTCAAAGAGCTTGTCAGGTAAAAATTTTTATGAGTTTAAGTCCGGTTTGCGCCAACAGTTGGTAGCATAAACCTCACTTTGCGCCACCTTTGTCTAGCACAAAACTCTCTTTGCGCCAACAATTGGTAGCGCAAACCTCACTTTGCGCCACCTTCAGCTAGCGCAAAACGCACTTTGCGCCACCAACGTGTCGAGCAAATCTCTCCTCTTTCTTCTTTATTCTGATTTTGCAGATCTTAAGCTATCTCGTCTCCAACATTTGCATGACCAAGTTGATCCAGATTGTCGGTCCACAATAATATCAATTTCTTATCAACAATAACACATAAACGATTACCAACCTGTTTTGATTAATAACAAACGATTACAGGATTGGTGTTTTATCCTTTAGAAGCTCTCTGTGTTTTACACCTTTTGTGTGTGTTTTTCTTGAGTGTGTATTATGATCTGATCTGATCTTGATTTGATCTTAGCTTCTAAGATACAGTCTATCTAACCACTTGCAAAACAACTTGCTATATAAAACTAATTAAAACTAAGGGCCTGTTTGTTAGCAGCTTAATGAGCTTAATGAGACTCACAACTTATTCAGTCAGCTATATATGACAGTTTGGAAGTGGCTTAATGATATAGAAAATGGCTTATTCAATAAGATTTCAAGGGGGAACTTTATGCAGAAAGCCAAGTTTTTTCCAAACCAGTCCCTCTCATTAAAAAACACGTTCCTTCCATCTATGAAAAAACTCTCTCAAATAAAAATCTTCTAAATCTATATAGACAAATTAATCCATACAGACAACTTTATCCATACAGAACATAAAGGAAAACCAACCAAACAGCCCCTAACTAATATGTAAATATTATCTAACTAACTAACTAATTACTTAGAAACAATAAAGTACAATAAAACTAACTTTGACATTTTATAACAAACGACATTAGACTTAATATCGAGAGTCGACTTTCCGACTTTAGCTTCAGATTGGATCTTCAGAATGGATGATCTTGAATCCAATAGATATGTGATCTAACAATCTCCCCCTTTGGATCAAGATCATTACTAAAAAGATTTTAGCAATTCAGTCTTCTTTTTCACTTCAGAAGATGCAATCTCTTTCTCTACTCAGAATGCTTTAGCAAAGTATCTTCAAAGAAAATTTATCTGAAATCAGCATGTCTTCAGAATACTTTGATCTCTCATTTCTTGGTGTTTGTAATGTAATAGACTGGACATTTGTTGGGAATTTAGAGATTGTTGGGAATTCAGAATTTGCACAAGTATGGTTAATGCTGCTAGCACAACATGGTTAGTACTTCTGAAACAGATTAATACTGCTAAACAAGATTAATACTGCTTGATGAAGTTACTACTGCTGAGCATAGTTAGTACTGCTAAGGGTTACTACTGCCAACTTCGTTAATACTGCTGAACATGGTTAATGCTTCTGAACATGGTTAGTACTACTTATGAGATGAAGACTTCGTATGGCAATGAAGACAGCTATATTAATTGAAGATACTCATGGAAAGCTTGGAGATAACTATGGAAGATTATACTGAGGATCTTTTATATTTTGTAATTATCTTTTATCTTTAGTATATATATAGACTTAGTCAGAATAGTTTAAAAATTAATTTTTGATTCTGAGTTTTTGTTTTCATAGAGAGAATTAACCTCAAGGTTTATAATCCTAATTCTAGAGAAGTAGAATTCGTATTGGTGAGCCTGTTCATCAATATTGAGGTTGTGTGTGAAATCTTGTAGTTTTAAATCATTCAATAAAGTTTACAAGTTGTGATTCATATTCACTGTTTCATTGATATTCTGAATATTAAAGTGTTATTCCGCAAACTCCTTTAATATTTTTTCTGAGTGTTTATTCTTGTTAAGAATCAGATCCTGACAAGTGGTATCAGAGCTAGTATTCTCAGAAACCTTCATTCATCATGGAAAACACAGTTGAATCAAACAGTACTCTTGTCTCAAAGGTTCCAATGCTCAGATCTAATGTGTATGACATGTGGAAGATAAGGATCAAGCAATACATTCTCCTCACAGATTACTCTATGTGGGACATCATTGAGAATGGCCCATCTGATGAAGGAAAAATTGGTGCAGATGGAAAAAGAACTCCACCAAAGACAGATGCAGAAAAGAAGGTAAGGCAGACAGAGATGAAAGCCTTGAGCACACTGCTCTTGGCTATTCCCAATGAATATCAACACCAATTATGCAATTGCACAGATGCTTTGGAATGCTCTAGAGAAAAGATTCTCTGGTACCAAAAGTACCAAGAGAAATCAAAAGGCAATACTGAAGCAATTGTATGAAAACTTTATGTCAACTAAGAATGAGTCCATGACTCAAACTTTTGACAGATTTAACAAGCTGATTGGTGAACTAGCTACTATGGGAGTACAGATTGATCAAGATGATGTAAACAGAAAGTTTTTAAGGTCCCTAGGAGATGAATGGACCATGTATACTGTTTCATTCAGACAGAATGAACAACTGGAAGAAAAAGAACTTGATGATCTGTACAATGACCTTAGAGTATTTGAAGCTGAGGTGGAGGCAAAGAAGAAGCCTTCTGGATATGTTCATAATGCTGCACTCCTATCAGCATCTATTGATTCTACTGCTAACCCTGAATAAGTTAATGCTGCTAATGGAGAAAATCAAGAAAAAGGCACTGAATCTGTTTTTGAAGCCTTTCTGTCCAGCCATGGAAACTCTTCTTTAATCAATGATGACTTGGAACAACTTCATCCTGATGATCTTGAAGAGATGGATATTAAATGGCAGATGGCCATGCTTTCCATGAGGGTAAAGAAGTTCATCAAGAGGACTGGGAGGAATAACTTCTCCCAAAGAAGAGAAGATGGAGCAGGTTTTGACAAGTCAAAGGTAGAATGCTATAAATGTCATATGAAGGGACACTTTGCCAGGGAATGCAGAAGTGGAGTGTCTCACAATAACCACCAACAAGCTCAGACTGCTAGCTTCAACCAGAACAGAAATCTGCTCAAGCCCTTGTTTCTCAACAAGGAATGGGGTTTGACTGGAGTGATCAAGCAGAAGAGGCTATTCAAAATCAAGCTCTCATGGCAGAGGTATCTGATCTCCCAACTGAGGTAAGTTCTAATCTCTGTTCTAAAACTTGCATAGACACTGTTAAAAGGTACAGGGATCACAACCAGAATATGAGTGATGACCTTAAGAGGTTAGCAAAAGATATAAAAGACTATGTGAGAATTGTTGAGAGGTTTGAGGAAAAAATTAAAGGTTTCCAAGCCAATGAACTTCAATACTCATATGACACAAACTACTGGAAGTGGCAGAAAAAGGATCTAGAACTCCAACTGACAAAGTCTAAAGAGGAGAGTGAAAGTTGAGAGGGGAGCTAGCCAAACTTAAGCTAGATGTAGAAAAGTTTTCTAATGCTTCTAAAGCAATGGACTCTTTACTACAAACTCAAATTCATGACAAGCTGAGAAGAGGAATTGGGTACAATACCACACCACCACCATACAACAACAACTACATCCCTCCTATATCAGACTTGCTAGAAACCAAAGATAGGAAGGACTTGCCTGAGGGAGCCACTGAGATAGATCCCTTAGATGAGGTAGTTGTTGAGAACAAGACTGAGAAAGAGGTTGGTAAGAGTAAGGAGAACAATGTGAGTGGTGAGATTCCTCTAGAGAATCATATTATTACCAATGAGGGTTGTGGAAAGATTTGGGTAAAATCTAAGGACATAGAGAAGACTGAGGGAAAGTCTAGTAAGGTCCATTACAAGCAGACCACAGTTGTGAATCCTGTTCCTTGCAAACAGTGTGCTTGTACTAAATCTGATCCCCTAAAACAAGATAAAAGGAGGGGTAATCAAAGAAACTGGAATAATCAGTGGGCACAAAAACAAGGGGTTGATCTGAGTAAAATCAATAGACCAAAACCTTGTTTTATTTGTGGAACGATCAATCATATTGCTAAATACTGTTATTTCAATCCTATTAACCAAAGGATGAGTTTTCAAAGATCTGTACAAAAACCCTTTGGTTATAGGAAGAATGAAGGGAACCATGTGGCTAAGAAATCTATTAAAACTAAAAGCCACATGAAGAAAAAGACTGTTGAGGAGAGTGTCAAGATGTGGATTCCTAAAAGCACTAAAACTGTTAGTACTGCTACCACAAATAGTACTGCTGACAATGATAGTGCTGCTAGAACCAATACTACTGCTACCAATGTTAGTACTGCTAAAACTAACATTGTTAGTACTTCTTCTAATGTTAATACTGCTAACTCTGTTAGTACTTCTAACAAGGTTAGTACTGCTAAATCTGTTAGTGTTGCTAACTCTGTTAGTACTTCTAAGGTTAGTACTGCTTCTAGTGTTTGTGATGCTAAGCCAATCATATTGACAAAGTACTCTAGTAAAGAGTTCTCTAAGTTTAAAAATCTCATCAAAAAGGAATGTAAATACTTTGATGGAAAGGGAGACCCAAGACCACTTTGGCTTGGGTTCCCAATCAATACTAATTGATCTATCTTCTGTGCAGGGCAATCAACAGCTTAAGGGTAAGAGCATCTGGCATGTTGATAGTGGTTGCTCTAGGCACATGACAGGGAACATGTCTTGCCTCAAGAATTTCAAGAAAATTGATGGTGGGCATGTTGCTTTTGGTAATACTCCAGATGGAGGTAAGATCAGTGGTAAGGGTGATGTAACCAAAGGTACAATGACCTTTGAAGATGTATTATATGTTGAGCAATTAAGGTATAACCTGTTAAGTGTATCACAGGTTTGTGACAAAAAGCATAGTATATTATTTACAGATTCTGAATGCATTATCCTTGCTCCTGGATTCAAGGTAGTTGATGAAAAGATGATACTACTAAGAACTCCCAGAAAGGATAATGTCTATTGCTTAGATATGGAAAATGTTTCAACTGATTCATCCCTAAACTGTCTTGTTTCAAAAGCATCTTTGGATGAATCATCACTTTGGCACAGAAGGATGTGTCACATGAACTTTAAAACAATGAATAAACTTGTTAAAAACAACCTTGTAAGAGGTTTACCTTCAAAAATCTTTTCATGTGATGATCATTGTGTAGCCTGTCTCAAAGGCAAACAACACAAAACTTCTCATAAGTCCAAAGAGTTTAACACTATTTCTAATTCTCTTCAGTTGTTGCATATGGATTTGTTTGGTCCTACAAATGTTATGAGTATAGGCAAGAAATCATACTGCTTAGTTATTGTTGATGATTACTCTAGATTTACTTGGGTATTTTTTCTAAGGACTAAGGATGAGACAAGTGGACTGATCAAATCCTTTATTCTAAGAATTGAAAACCAAACAAATCAAAAGGTAAAAGTCATTAGGTCAGACAATGGTCCTGAATTTAAAAATCATGACCTAAACACCTTTTGTGAGGAAAAAGGAATTGAGAGGCAATACAGTGCTCCTAGGACTCCACAACAAAATGGTGTTGCTGAGAGAAGGAATAGGACACTGATTGAGGCTGCTAGATCTCTGTTAGCTGATTCAAAACTTCCAATTACTTTCTGGGCTGAATCAGTTAATACTGCTTGTTATGTCCAGAACGGAGTTCTAGTAGTCAAGACTAAAAAAAAGACACCATATGAGCTTTTAAATAAAAGAAAACCATTTATTGGATTTTTCAAACCTTTTGGTTGTCCTTGTACCATTATCAATACCAAAACTCACTTAGGAGAGTTTGATAGCAAGGCAGATGATGGTTTTCTTGTTGGTTACTCATCTCAGAGTAAGGCTTACAGAGTATTTAATTCTTCTTCTAGAATAATTGAGGAAAGTGACGATGTCAAATGCAATGAGAACACACCAAATCCTATTGGTTCAGGTCCTCAGTGGTTGTTTGACATTGATTCACTAACTAACTCTTTGGGTTTCAGTAGTGATGATCATGCAGGTTCAAGAAGTGGAGGATCAGGGGATGTATAAGTACAAGACATTATTCGTCAGTCTGTGATCTTTCCCATACCTACAATGGAACCTGTTGATTTCTGTGAAAAAGAGACTATGACTGAACCAATTCAGAGTGAAGAAGAAAGAAGAGATGAGGAGAATCAAGTGCAGGAAGAGCCAGAAGCAGCTGATGAGATCACCTCAACTGACTTAAATGAGTCCAATTTAGAAGTGGGAATCAATGAAGAACCTAGTCATCAGACTAGAACTCAAAAGAACCATCCTCCAGAGCTGGTCATAGGAGACATCTCTTCTCCTATGATAATAAGGAATCAAAGCAGACTTTAAGAGCTGCAGGATCAACAACACACAGTACTCTCTTGCTTTCTATCTCAGATTGAGCCTAAGAAGGTTTTTTATGCAATGAAAGACTCCAGTTGGATAGAAGCTATGCAAGAAGAGTTACTGCAGTTCAAATTTCAAGAAGTATGGGACTTGGTAGACCTTCCAAAAGGTCATAAAGCTATTGGCATCAAATGGATTTTCAGGAATAAAAAGGATGAGAGAGGAATTGTGATCAGGAACAAAGCAAGGCTTGTGGCACAAGGGTACACTCAGGAAGAAGGCATAGATTATGAAGAAGTGTTTGCCCAGTTGCAAGGGTAGAGGCAATTAGGCTATTTCTAGCCTATGCCTCATACATGAAGTTCAAGGTATATCAAATGGATGTGAAGAGTGCCTTTCTATATGGTACAATTGATGAAGAAGTATATGTATGTCAGCCCCTTGGATTTGAAAATCCATCACATCCTGACAGAGTATACAAACTGAAGAAAGCACTTTATGGTCTACATCAAGCCCCAAGAGCATGGTATGATACTCTGTCTACCTATCTCTTAGAAAATGGATTTGAAAGGGGAATAATTGACAAGACCCTCTTCATTAAAAGGAGTAAGAAGGACATCCTACTTGTTCAGATCTATGTGGATGACATCATCTTTGGATCCACACAAGATCAGATGTGTAGAGACTTTGAAAAGTTGATGCACAAGAGCTTTAAAATGAGTTCAATGGGTGAACTTACCTTCTTCCTTGGGCTTCAACTAAAACAGCAGAAAGATGGGATCTTCATAAGTCAATCAAAGTATGTGAAAGACATCGTGGATAAATATGGTTTAACAGACTCAAAGCCAGCAAGAACACCTATAGAGACTCATAAACAGATCACTGCTGATCTTGAGGGGGAGGATGTTGATGTCCATCTATATAGATCAATGATTGGATCTCTCATGTATCTCACAGCCTCAAGACCATACATCATGTTTCCAGTGTGTCTGTGTGCCAGATTCCAAGTCAAGCCAAAGCAATCACATCTTCAAGCTGTTAAGAGGATTTTCAGATACTTAAGAGGGCAACCTAGATTAGGTCTTTGGTATCCTTATGAATCCAACTTTGACTTGATTGCATATTCAGACAGTGACTTGGGTGGTGCTAATATGGATAGAAAGTCTACTTCAGGTGGATGTCAGCTTTTGGGTGCAAGACTAGTATCTTGGCAGTGTAAGAAGCAAACCACAGTGTCCTTATCTACAACAGAAGCTGAGTACATTGCTGTTGCAAGTTGCTGCTCTCAGGTTCTATGGATTCAGAATCAGATGCTGGACTATGGGGCAACCTTTCTTCACACTCCAATCTTCATTGACAATAGCAGTGCTATAAGCATTGTTAACAATCCAGTCAAGCACTCCAAAACAAAGCACATTGAGATCAGGTATCACTTTATTAGAGATTGTAATGAAAAGAAGCTTATTCAAGTTGCTAAAGTTCATACTGACAACCAGTTTGCTGATCTATTCACTAAAGCTTTTGATGTGGGTAGATTCACCTTCTTGGTCACAAGTGTGGGCATGATCAACTCTGAATGAGCTCATGTTTAAAAAGTGATTGTATATCTGTTATTTGGTTGTTTTTGGTTGTTACTAATCATCTTTCTCAGGAAGTAAATTGCCTTGTTCAGACCAAATCAAGCTTCAATAGTGTAAGTGTAGTTAATGCTGCCAGAGTTAGTTAATACTGCTAGTTAGTTAATACTGCTCTGAGTTAATACTGCTTATGTCCCGAATTGTATAAATACCCTTTTTGCCCGCCTAAAAGTTCATAACGACTCTTTGATTACTATTCATCTGCTCTCTAACCTTTTTCTCTCAAGCACCAAGTGTTTCAGTCCAGAATACTCAAGCTCGATGGCAACTATGGCGTTCATTGATGAACATAATGAGATTGCAATGCTACAAAATCCGAAGCAGGCTGATGGATTTCACCAGATAGTCGATTTTCTCAAGACAAGCCATATTGCGTTTGCTCTTACAGTGTCTCCAACAATCTACATAGAGCATCAGAGACAATTCTGGGCAAATGCCACCATTGTTATTGAAAATGGTGTGCAAGTTATCAAGACAAGGGTGTGTGACAAACCCTTGTCAGTTTCTGAAGAGGTGATTCGCATATGTCTACGACTAGACGATGCTGCAGGTATTACCTCTATTCCTAACGAGGACTTGTTCTCCAATCTGTCAAGAATGGGGTATGGAGGCCAATTGGGTGTTTTCAAATTCTCAAAAGCTAAATTTTATACCCAATGGCGTTTTCTTGTTCATACCCTTATGCATTGTATTTCCAAAAAGACTACTGGCTGGAGTGAGTTCAGTAGTACCATTGGTTATGCTTTGGTTTGCTTGCCACTGCCAGAAAGTACAATTTTTCTAAAATGATTTTCAATGACCTTGTGTCAAACTTGGGAAACAAAAAGAGTTTTTATATGTACCCAAGATTTGTACAGCCAGTTATAACCAATGAATTGACGGATATGCCTCAATTTGATGAGGTATATGTACCTAAAATCCCCAAAGGTAAGGTCTTTTCAAATATGAAGAGATCTCCATTGGACTCGTAAGGAGTTGACACCCCATTGTTCTCTACAATGATGGTGGTGTCCCACAATCCCAACGGTATGGCTTCAGGGTCAAGGCCCTCATTAGACCATCCCACTGAAAGCCAATCCCAACCTTCAATCAACATATCAATCCCACAGTCCCTTATTCAAAAACCAACTTCTCCAATCACCAATACCTACATCAGTAAAAAGGTAAAGAAGGCTCCTTCCCTTTCTGTACCTTCACCCACAGAGCCTTTAACCCCTCTAATGGAGAATTATCCATTAGAGAATATCTATAGGGAAACCACAGGGGTGTCTCCCAACCCCAAGGAGGTGCTCACTGAGGAGATGAATGAGCATATGGGTGGAAAGGATGCCACTACTCCTGCTAGCACAGAGGAGGCCAGTGATAACATCAATAACACCTTCCCTATGGCAACTTTGGGTGAGCAATCATCCAAAGGTCCCAGGTGCCAAGAAACCAAGGGGGTGGAGGGTGCTTCTGCTAGGCAGAAGACTTCCACTACTAAAAGATCCCATGATCCTTCAAAAGGGGGTAACACTCCTGGAGAAGGTGAGGACAGATATGACTACAATGAATTGATGGAAACAATGGGCAACATCAGTCTGGATGTCATCAAACAAGGCAAAGACATAAAAGAAATGAAAATGGTAATTCTGTCTCAACAAGTACAGATTACCAAATTGAAGAAAATGGTAACAAGATTGGTGCAAAAGAAGAGGAGAAGGCAGTTTCTTTTGAAAAAGAGGAAAAATGCTAATGATGCTTTCAACAAGGGGGAGAATTTAGAGGCTGAAGCAGAAAAGGAAAGTACATTTGAGATGGGATTTGATGTTAAGGGGGAGAAAGCTGCAGAAACAGAAGCACAAGCAGTAGAAACAGACAAGGTTCAAGCAGCAGTAGTAACAGAACAGGTAGCAGCAGTAACAGGGCTATCTGTTGAAGAATTGGAAATAGCAGAATCTTTGGTAAAAGCAAAGAATGACACTCCTAAGGCTACTCAAAAGGCCAAGGGAGTGGTCATCAATGAAGGAGGCCTTGAAAAGAAGAGAAAAGAAAGAAGTGAGGCAGGTTTGAAGGATGCAAAGGGTAAAGCTAAGATGGTTGAATCTGAACAACCTTCAAAGAAGAAGAACCAGGTGGAGTTAGGATGAAGAAGTAGCAAAACAACTCCAAGCTGAGATGGAAAAGGAGGAACAACTCCAATCACAGAAGGACAGAGAGCTTGCACTGGAGATGGCCAGAAAGCTCAATGAAGAATATCAAAAGAGCATAAAAACTGCAGCTGAAGTCAAGAAAATACCAGTCAAAAGAATGCAGTTAAAAAGCAGAAAAGACAACCTTCCAAGACCTTTTTGGCCAATTAGGAAAGAAGAAAAATGATAAATTTCCTGAAAGGTTCAATTGGTGTAAAAGGAGAGATGTTTACTAATATGGCATAGAGTCAAGTTGAGGAGCTCTATAAAAAGGAAATGGCTAAGCTTCAAGGGGACTCCTCACCAAGGGAAGAGGCTGAAAGAAGGATGAAGGAGAGACATGATCTAAACATTCAACAACCATTCCCTGAAGAAGTCACTTCTACCAAAGAAAAGGCTGAAGACACTAAAGAAGAGAATGATGGTATGGAAATGAAATCTGCAAAGAGAGTAAAGACCATAGCTTCCAAGAAACAGTCCAAGAAGCCAAGGATTGAAGATGCTGAAATAGAGACAGAACCTTCAGTTACACCTTCAGCAGAATCCGTGCAGAACCCAGAGCAGTCCAATAAGCAATCTGATGAGCAAGTGGGTCTTTATCTGACTATAATAGAACCAGTTTAGGTTGTTCCCATTTTTGTGAAAGCATCAGAAGTCATCTTTTGGGACATTCTAAGAGACAACAGAAAGGATTACTTCAGGCTTAAAAGAGTTGGTGATGTATTTGAAGTATATTCAACTTAGGGGAAAGTAATCAGAAGTTGCTCCAGAGCTGATCTTGAAGAGATGCATAAAGTGGGAATAAAGCATTATGAACATGTTTTGAAAGGAACTAAAGAAAGTCTACTGAAGATTGCAATGGAATATCTTTGTATGATGTTTGAACCAGAAAAGGTGGTTTACAGAATCAAGGATCTACATCATGAGTATGGGTTTAAGAAGATTGATAAGTCGATACTCTTTGAAAATTGTGGTGTATACATGATCACAATTGATAATTGTTATCATGAGTACTACCTAGTAGACAAAGTGTATGATCATAGAAAGGAGAAGCTGAATGGGATGCTGAAAGCTAAGTTAGTATGTGCAAAGGAATCAGAAATGGCCAGAATTATGGTAAGAAGAACAATTAATCAAAGTTTGGGTCTGGATCCGAATTTGGGCAACTAAGCTGTAGTGTTAAAAGCATCTTGAAGACCATAAATGAAGAACTTGACTTATCTTCTCAAAAGTCAAGTTAGGGGGAGATTGTTGGGAATTCAGAGATTGTTGGGAATTCAGAATTTGCACAAGTATGGTTAATGCTGCTAGCACAACATGGTTAGTACTTCTAAAACAGATTAAAACTGCTAAACAAGATTAATACTGCTTGATGAAGTTACTACTGCTGAGCATAGTTAGTACTGTTAGTAGTTAGTACTGCTAAGGGTTACTACTGCCAACTTCATTAATACTGCTGAACATGGTTAATGCTTCTGAACATGGTTAGTACTGCTTATGAGATGAAGACTTCGTATGGCAATGAAGACAGCTGTATTGATTGAAGATATTCATGGAAAGCTTGGAGATAACTATGGAAGATTATACTGAGGATCTTTTATATTTTGTAATTATCTTTTATCCTTAGTATATATATAGACTTAGTCAGAATAGTTTAAAAATTAATTTTTGATTCTGAGTTTTTGTTTTCATAGAGAGAATTAACCTCAAGGTTTATAATCATATTTCTAGAGAAGTAGAATTCGTATTGGTGAGCCTGTTCATCAGTATTGGGGTTGTGAGTGAAATCTTGTTGTTTTAAATCATTCAATAAAGTTTACAAGTTGTGATTCATATTCACTGTTTCATTGATATTCTGAATATTAAAGTGTTATTCCGCAAACTACTTTAATATTGTTTCTGAGTGTTTATTCTTGTTAAGAATCAGATCCTGACAACATTTCTTCAAGCTTTAGATTCTCCCCCTTTTTGAGGAAAACAGCAACGCTTTCATCAAAACATGTAGTAAGAAATGTCTTTTATGAGAGCTTCTGATCCGTCAATTCAAAAGATATTTATCCAAATCTTTGCAAATCCAGACAAAATAATAGTGTAACACCCGAATCAACTAATGAATCAGTTAAAATGCCTGTCAGTAACACTAAGTCACTGTGTGTAACGAATACACATTGGAAAGGAGTTGTTTGATGTTGACTCCCCCAGGGCTTCCATTTAATCATCAAAACACCACAAAGGTAATTTCTATAAACATTATGACAAAGAAACAAATTCCTTGTGTGTTCGTGCTTGTGATAGAAAGAATTAAGTACTTGATGATTGCTTATATGCTCAAAATTGTGTAAACCACTGAGACAACAGTAAGTTAAACACAAACTCAATGTGCATGATTGAAGTGCGAATGTGGGGCAGGATTCCTTCTTTTCAATATCCAGATTTTCCAAATGAAAATCAGATAGCAAATGTGCTGCTTCCCCTTAGAAAATGTGAAACACTTTCCTTTTAAGAAGAACATGAGTAGTTGGTGAGGTTTGATCAAGAGTTGCCATGGGCTAGTTGCCTGTTTCAATAATGTTCACCAAAGAAATGTGAAACACTAGAAATGTGGCTGCCCGGCTCAGAAAAAGTTGGTGTAGAGTTCTGATATTCTTTTAACTCTGTTCTCACACCCTCTTTCTTTTAAACATTTAGCTTACTCTAACCACACTCATTTCTTTTCGACTTCTCACACGCAATCACTATGGATTAACTTCTTGGGTAGAAATCACTGGTTAGGGTGATTCCATAGAAGTTGTGTTAAGTCCTAGCACAAAGAAATCCTATTTTCCTATAAAAACATGTGATGATCAAATTGGTTTAACTATTTCAGTTAAAGCACAATGTAGATCTTGAAAACATTTAAAGTCACACTTCCAATTCATGAAATCGGTTTAAGATTCGGGAAGTGGTTTGAACATTTAATAACAATGTTTTCAAATAATTGAAAGTTATCCTTCTTTCAAACATATATGAGATTAAGATAAAGGATTATACCTTAACGTGCGATCTTACATCTCATGAAGCTAAGCGTAAAGTCATAAACATATGAACTTGTAAGCTTCTCTCAAAAAATCTGCAAAATTCTTATGTCAAGGCAAAGCAAATTTATTCACTTAAATTGAAAAGACAAAAAACATTAAAACTATTAAAGTACGAGTTCTGATCAGAAATAATCAGAAGTCATATCCGTACTCCTTTGACTTGAAGAGCTCCCCCTAAAATCATGCATTACAAAAATTTGTCATAAAAGGTAAATGCAAAAATTTTACGAGCTCCCCCTCAAAATAAGATTGACCAACTGTCAATTCTTCTCATACTTCCCCTTGGATCATGAACAAATTGTTAATGTGAAGATATCAATCAGAAATAAGAATGAAGAAATGATGAAAAAGTATACAATTAGAAAACTTTGATAGATAACTACTGATTAGACCTTAAGATTTAGCATACCAAGCTTAGAGACAAGAAAGGTAAACCTCTTTTCGTCTAAAGGTTTGGTAAACAAATCGGCAAGCTGATAATCAGTTTTTACAAAGAAAAGTTCAATTGTTCCTTTTTCAACATTATCTTTAATAAAATGATACCTGACATCTATGTGTTTGGTCTTGGTGTGCTGAACAGGATTCACTGTTATTGCGATGGCGCTCTTGGAGTCACAGTAGATCGGGATTTTGTTGAAGTGGAAACCGTAGTCGCGCAATTGAGTTCTCATCCATAAGACCTAGGAACAGCAGCTAGCAGCAGGTACATATTCTGCCTCGGCCGTTGAAGTTGAAACACAAAGTTGCTTCTTCGATGCCCAACTTACGAGTTTATCACCGAGGAACTCTATATGTCCTAACGTGCTCTTCCTGTCAAACATACAAACAGCATGATCTCCATATGTATACACTATTAGTTCAAAGCTAGTATCATTAGGATACCACAGACCAAGATCTGCAGTCCCCTTCAGGTACCTAAATATGCGCTTAACTGCAGACAAATGGATTTCTTTGGGATTAGCCAGATATCTTGCACATAAGCATGTTGAAAACATTATATCTGGCCTGCTAGAAGTAAGATACATTAAAGAACCTATCATCCCTCTGTAAGTCCTAACATCAACAGCCTTTCCCGAAGGATCGGTGCCAATCTTTGTACCTGGTGCCATTGGGGTACCAATCGGTTTTGAATTTTCCATTTTGAACTTCCGAAGAATTTCAAGAATGTATTTTGATTGATTGATAAAAATACCTGATGAAAATTGTTTGACTTGTAATCC
The DNA here is from genome assembly GCA_954870635.1 of Arctium minus. Classification (NCBI taxonomy): domain Eukaryota; kingdom Viridiplantae; phylum Streptophyta; class Magnoliopsida; order Asterales; family Asteraceae; genus Arctium; species Arctium minus. The sequence goes on along the minus strand of OX941080.1, from coordinate 74,376,092 downwards.
GAGAAAGAAATTCATCTCTCCCATCATATTCATCTGAAATCTTGACACCATAAGGTTAGAAAAATTCTTACAGTACTTAGGATTTGTAGAGCCAAAAATAATATCTTCTACATAGATTTGAATTAAAATGATATCGGCTTTTTCCTTTTTAATAAACAAAGTGGTATCTAGCGTACCTTTTGTAAAACCAGACTTGACTAAAAATTGAGATAATACATCATACCAGGAACGAGGAGCTTGTTTTAGTCCATAGAGTGCTTTGTCGAGAATATAGACATGATTAGGCTTCTCTTGATTGACAAAACCTTCTGGCTGTGAGACGTTGACTTCTTCTTTTAGAATGCCATTCAGGAATGCTGTCTTCACGTCCATTTGAAAGACCGTGAAGTTCTTGTGGGTTGCGTAGGCTAGAAATATTGGAATTGCCTCTAAACGCGCCACAGGAGAATAAGTCTCGCCGTAGTCTATTCCTTCCTCTTGTCTGTATCCTTTGGCTACAAGTCTTGCCTTGTTTCTGATAACGGTACCATCTTCGTCTTTCTTGATCTTGAAAACCCATTTCGTACCTATAATGGTTTTACCTTGAGGTTTTTGTACGAGTCTCCAGACTTTAAGTGCGTCGAACTGATTCAGCTCTTCTTGCATTGAAATCACCCATTCTGGATCAGCAAGTGCCTCTGATACGCGAGTTGGCTCGAACTTGCTCAGAAAGGAGTCATGCATGCACATATTCATTGACGCTGACCTAGTTTGTACCGGTTTCGTTGGATCACCAATGATCTGGCTTATCGGATGCTCTTTGGTCCATTTGTGTTCATGAGACAGTGGATTATATGAATATATATCAATATTATCATCTATAAATCCACTTGTACCGTCTTCAGTTTGTTCAGGAGGAATGATGGTTGCAGTTGAAGTTGTTGGTGCAGAAGTCTTAGTAGGTTCAGCTTGTTCAACAACTTCTGTTTCTTCATTATTGACCACAGCTTCAACTGTTGGAGTCGGCATTTGAACTGGAATTTCTTGTTGAATCTGAGAGTTAGATTCAATAGGGATATCTGATATGGTTGGAAGAGTAGTCGTTAAGTCTTCATTCCTGTCAACCACAACAGATTTCTTTACATTAGATCCAAGAAATTCATCATAAAACAGTTCAAATAATAAATCTAAATAAGATAAATGATTAGTAGACGTTGATGCTTCATCTGATTTGTTCGCTTGAGACGCAGGTTCTGGACTGATTTTCCCAGAAGCTAGTACTCCGGTTATCACGGGTTCTGAACTGTGTTGTTCAGAAGCCATCTCTTCATCAAACGTAATGTTGATGCTTTCAATAACCGTCTTTGACTTCTTTGGATATACACGGTATGCAGTTGATGTAGAGGAATAACCAATGAAGATGCCTTCGTCCGCCTTGGCACTGAACTTGTTCAGACTCTCTCTATCGTTTAGAACAAAACACTTACACCCAAATATATGGAAATATTTGATTGTCGGTGTTCAGTTGTTGATCAACGCATAAGGAGTTTTCTTAAATCTGCGGTGTATCATGGATCGATTCTGAGTGTAACATGCAGTCGATACAGCTTCAGCCCACAGAAATAGAGGTAAGTCAGATTGACTTAGCATAGTACGAGCAGCCTCGACTAGCGTACGATTTCTTCTTTCAACCACTCCATTTTGTTGAGGCATACGAGCAACAGAGTATTGATGTGAAATCCCGACAGATTCGAGATAATCTTCAACCTTCTTGTTCTTGAACTCTGTGTCGTTGTATGTTCTTAGAATCTTGACCGGTTTCTGCAGATTCACCTGGGTTGTCTTCAGGAATGTATTGAGAACATCAGGTGTCTCATCTTTTGAACGTAGAAACTTGACCCAAGTGTATCGCGAGTAATCATCCACGATAACTAGTATGTACTTCTTTCCGCATAGACTTTGCGTTCGCATCGGACCACAGAGATCCATATGCAACAACTCTAACGGAGCACTTGTACTTGGTTCAGACTTTAGTTTATTTGGAGCCCTCTTCATCTTTCCCTTTTCACATGCTGCACAAAGATGTTCTTTTTCATACTTGAGCTCTGGAAGTCCTTTTACTAACTTCCCACTGACCAGCTTGTTGATGTACCTAAAGTTGAGGTGAGAGAGTAGTCGATGCCATAGCCAACTTTGCTGCATCGAGGCTTTCGAGAGTAGACAAAACTGCTTGTCAGTCTGGACGTTTGACAAATTGATTGTGTAGAGGTCTTACTTTCTCGTGACGACCAAGAGTTCCTCGCCTTCTTCAGTGCGAACAGAACAACTCTTGGCTTTGAAATTGACCTCTAAGCCTTTGTCACAGAACTGGCCTATACTGAACAAGTTGTGTCTTAAGCCTTCAACATAGCTCACTTTCTTGATCGTGACTTTGTCATGTACCATATCACCATAACCTAGTATTGGTGAAAACTGATCGTTGCCGAAACTAACTGTTCCGCAATACTTCTCTGTAAAGTTGGTCAACATACCTTTTTGTCCAGTCATATGTTTGGAACATCCGCTATCCATGTACCACATATGACGGATCTACACAAGAGAAATAATGAAACAACAAATTTAGATAGTCATAAAACAAAATTGAAGACTTTGAGCATTGAAGTGTGGGTCTTGAACTGATTTGTTCAAAAGCCTAATTGACATTGAAGTCCGGGTCTTGAGCTGATTTGCTCAATAACCATTGTTCTTTGAGGTACGAGTCCTAGACTGTTTTGTCTATAAGTTATTTCCATAAGCTCCCTCTTAAACATTGGGTTCCTGCAACACAGATTTAGCTTTTGGTTCCCATTGAAATTTGGGTCCAACTGTGTTAGCACAAGATTTTGGTACCCATTGGAAATTGGGTCCTCTTTTCATTTGAAAGTCAGTTGAAGCATGAGAATGATATGAGTGCACATGATAATTTCCAAACCAAACATTAGAGTCTTTACAAGAAGCATAAATATGTTTATCATAATATGAAGACTTTCTAACAGATAAAGATAACTGGAATAATTGCTTCATAGAGTATTTCTTGCGATAAACGACAAGTTTTGTTTTCAAAATAGCAACATCGGCAATTAAAACATCTTTACTAGGCGAAGTCTTATTACAATCAACAGTACAAAAAGATTTAACAGTCTTGTCAGTCTCCTGTTTTGGTTTCCATTGAGATTTAACTTCTGGCCTTTTCTTGCAACTTGTGAGTTAGACTTGTGAGCAACAACTGAATGCTTCTTCTTCGGTTTACCAGTACTGATCGGTTTCTGTGAATGCTAAGATTTAATCTTAACTTTAGCATTCTTAGCTTTCACAGAGACTGATTTATCAACTTTCGTTGATTTTGCACTGTTTACAGTTGTACTGGTTCTTCCCAATGTTTTCACAATAAAAGATGAATGGTTAGGAAGTTTCGCATTAAAATCAAATTGTTCAAAACAATCATCCAAACCACCGTCAGAGTTAATAAAATCAAACCCTCCATGAGTTAGACTAAAACTATCATTAGATTTTGAAGCCTTTGAAATAACAACATTTTTCAGCACAGTTGAAAAAACTTTTTGTTGAATCTCAATCAAAAGTCTTTCATTTGTTAAAGAGTTCTCGAGTTCAGAAATTTTACTTTCCAAAACGAGAGGAGGGACATATAGTTTACCTTGAATAGGCTTCGCCTCCATTTCTTTGACAGAATAACTCTGAAAGAAGTCATTTGAAAGAGTTTTATTTTGATATATAGGATCATCATTATAACTATTATTCAACTTCGCATAACGAAATGGAAGATGAAATTTAGATGATTTCTTTCGTTTTTCAGTTTCCTTGGCTTCATCCACTTTTGACAATCCAGTCCAGAAAACTTTAAGCTCAGGGATTCGTCGAGCTAGTTTCATAAATGTAAAATCATAAAGTGCAGGCACTTCAGATTTAGCATTTTTAAGGTAATGAGGATTCTCGTAACCAAGTCCCCATTTCTCTATTTCCTCTTTGGGTTTGTTCAGATGAATGGTTTGTTCAGTTTGACCCAATTTGTATAACTTCTCTTCCAAGTTTTTTAATTTAGCAAGTAAAGAAATGTTTTCTTTGGAAGTTGAAGAATACAATTTAGTAAGCTCGTTGAAATCAAACTCACTTTTTCTCAATTTAGTCTTTGTTTCAGTAACTTCTTGAAGAATTATGGTCTGTTCTTTGGCGCTGGTATCAATTTTTTTGTGTAAGGTCTCAACCAATACTTTCTTCTCAGCAACAGCATTGCTAAGTTTCTGAATTGATTGGTTTTGTTCAAGAATGACACCCTTTTCTTGCTTAAGCTTCGACTCTAATTCTTGGAGTTTTATATTCATGGCACGCATTTGATTTAACAAATCGGAATAAGATAAATCACATACCTCGTCATTGCATCTTCATCAGAATCTGCTTCATCATCTATTTCCATCTTTACCATGAAGCACATGTTTGCTTTCTCGTCATTCTCTTCATCGTCATCTTCCTAGTCTGAATGATCTAGCCAGTATTCATCTTCTGCCATCAATGCCTTTCCAGCCTCTTGTTGCTTGGCTAGAAGCACTTTGTTTTTGTAGTAGTCGGAGTCTCTGACTTTGGGTCTTCGGCAGTCTTTGGCAAAGTGACCTATTTTGCCACAGTTGTAGCACGTTGGTGGTTCTGACTGACTGGATCCTTCAGCTTTAAATCTTCTCTCTTCAGGCTTCCTCTCCTCTACTATTTTACCTTCAAATCTATTTCCTTCAACCTTTTCCTTGTGAACATAGTTGTTAGGACCAGAAGAATATCTCTAACTGTTGGAACTTGGCTTCTTGTAGATTTTCTTCTGAAAAGCCTTTGTCAGCATAAGCATTGCTTACTTTAGTTGTTCACAGTCATCCGAGTCAGAGTTCGCTTCAGCTTCAATATCTTCTGGTTCAGACATAATCATCTCGTTCTTCTTCTTTTTCACAACAAGAGCAATTGAGTCAGCACTTGTCTTCTCAATCTGCCTCTTTTCATCCAGTATTTCATCCACCTCTTCTTCATTTTGTCTGAGGGTTTCATACACCTCATGAAGTGGAATCTCGTTTAAATCTTTGATCTGCTTCATCTGTCTGGCAAATCTTTTCCATTCAGGCTGGAGGATGCTGAGAAATTTGACATTCAGCTCTATTTAAGATTTGGTGACCTTGTTCTTGCTTAATTCGTTCAACAAAGTCACAAACCTGTCATAAGTTTCTTCTAAAGATTCTCCAACTCTGCCTCTAAATTCTTTATAATTGTTTAGGCAGTTGGATATTTTCAGCTGATTCCCAACCTTTGAACCTAGGATCATCTTTTCTAGCTGATCCCACATCTGTTTGCCTGAGGCCTTATAGCTGTCTATCTTCACATAAATTTCGTTTGGAATGCCTTGAAGAATATAAGACTTTGCTAATCTATCACCTTTTGCTCTTTTGAGGTTATCACCTTCTAGTTCTTGAAACTTAAGTTCAAACTTTGTTTCCACAGTTCCTTCCATACGAGTCTCACGAACTGGTGTCATAACCCCTTCTTCTATCGATTTCCTGATGAATTCACCCAACTCATGTCTTTCAATAAAGTCCATGAACCGATCCTTCCACTGTTCATACTCTCCCCTGAAGAGTACTGGTGGTTTTGAGTCAGTTCCGATTGATAGGGCTTCTCTTGAAGTCATTCTGCTTTGAAAAAGACTAAGTCTGGTATTGGCGCAAAAGGCACTCTTTGCGCTAAAGGTAGCTGGCGCAAAAGAGTTTTGCGTGAGATATAGGTGGCCCGAAGCAGAACTTTGTGCGAAGAAGAGGTAGCGCAAACTTTAGTTGGACTTGAAGGTGTTTTGCGCTAGTCGTTAGTGGCGCAAAAGACAACTTACGCGAGGTTTGAGTGGCGCAAAGTAGAACTTTGCGTGATAAGACACTGGCGGAAAAGTTAACTTGAGTTTTGTAGGAACTCGTTTGCTTGAGCTTTGCGTGAACTGAGGTTTGCGTGAGTTGGTGATGGCGTGAGACTTGAGATTCGAGATTTACGCGAGTCAAAGGTTGTGCAAGGTGAAGTTTGCGTGAAGTGATTATCGCGTGAATTAAGGTTTGCGAGAGTCATTGGAAGCGCAAAGGAAGGTTCGCGCGAGCAGCTTGTGGCGCAAAGTATGGTTTGCGCGAATAATGTGAAGTGCAAAGGATGTTATGAACTGGCGCAAATGTGAACTTTGCGCGAGTTCGTCCCTGTACTTCGAAAAATCGATCTAAAAACCTGTTTTGACTTCGATTAGCAGTACCAAATTCTAACAAAATGACTACAAACACTTTTAGAACAGATTGCAATGCTTTGATCTAACAAATAAGCACTTTTTCGAAGAAATGATCGATGGAACAGTAAGTTTTTAGAACGTGAACTCAGACACAAAAATCTCAAAATGAGACTCGATTGAAGTTATATACTGAAATTAAACAACACCAAATCTGTTGGGAACTGAAGATGTGAACAAGTCTTTAATGCTGCTAGTTCAGAATTACTACTGCCAGAGGACTTCAAAGTTAATACTGCTGAGTATTACTACTGCTAGTAGAATTAATACTGCTAGTCAAAGTTAGTGCTGCTTGAACAAAGTTAGTACTCTTAACTAGTTAGTACTGCTAGTGGTTAGTACTGCTTAGTAGTTAATGCTGCTAAGACCAAGTTAATGCTGCTAGAAGAAATTAATGCTGCTGAGCATAGTTAGTACTGCTTTTGACTTAAAGAACTGGATGGAAAGGATGACAGCTGGAAAGAATCAAGATATTCATGGAAAGCTTGAAGATAATGATGGAAGATATACTGAAGATATTTTATTTATTGTAATTATCTTTTTACTCAGTATATGTACACTTTTGATAGAATAGTTTAAAAAGAGATTAATTTATTCATTCTAAGTTTTTAGAGAAAATCAACCTCAAGTCATAGATCCTAATTCTAGAGAAGTAGAATTCGTATTGGTGAGTCTGTTCATCAATATTGAGGTTGTGTGTTTAATCTTGTAACTTCAAGCATTCAATACAAGTTTACAAGTTGTTGATTATATACTGTTTTGGTTTACTGTTTTATTGAATATCAAAGTGTTATTCCGCAACTTCTTTGATATTAGTTTCTGAGAATTTATTCTTGTTAAGAATTCGATCCTGACAAGTGGTATCAGAGCCTAACTCCCTCAGAAACATCTATTCATTCATCATGGAAAACCTTGCAGAATCAAACAGTACTCTGGTCTCTAAGGTTCCAATGCTCAAACCCAGTGAGTTTGACATGTGGAAGATCAGAATTAGACAATACATTCTTCTCACTGACTACTCAATGTGGGATATCATTGAGAATGGTCCTTCTGAAGCAGGAAAGATAGGACCAGATGGGAAAAGACCTCCACCAGAGACAGATGGTGAGAGGAAGATCAGACAGACAGAGATGAAGGCCTTAAGCACTCTGCTCTTGGCTATTCCCAATGAATATCAGCATCAATTTTGCAACTGCACTGATGCTCAGATTCTCTGGAATGCTCTAGAGAAAAGATTTGCTGGAACTAAAAGTATCAAAAAAAATCAAAGAGATGTTCTAAAGCAGCAGTATGAGAATTTCACTTCTTCAAAGAATGAGTCTATGACTCAAACTTTTGATAGATTCAACAAGCTCATTGGTGAACTGGCTACTGTAGGAGTGAAGATGGAACAAGATGATATCAACAGAAAGTTCCTCAGATCTCTTGGGGATGAATGGACTATGTACACTGTCTCATATAGACAGAGTGACAATCTGGAAGAGAAGGAACATGATGATCTATATAATGATCTAAGAATTTTTGAAACTGAGGTAGAATCCAAGAAGAATCCCACTGGTTATATCCACAATGCTGCACTTCTTTCAACATCTACTGATACTACTGCTAACCCTGAAGCAGTTAGTACTGCCAGTGGAGTAAATTCAGAAAAAGGCACTGGAACTATCTTTGAAGCCTTTTTGTCCTGTCATAGCAACAATTCATTGATTAATGATGCTCAAGATCAACTTCACCCTGATGACCTGGAGGAGATGGACATTAAATGGCAGATGGCCATGTTATCTATGAGAGTGAAAAAGTTTATTAAAAGAACAGGAAGAAACAACTTCTCTCAAAGAAGAGAAGATGGAGCTGGTTTTGACAAGACTAAGGTGGAATGCTATAAGTGTCACATGAAAGGACACTTTGCTAGAGAATGCAGGAGTGTTGTTCCAAACAACAACCACCAACAAGCTTAGAATGGAGGCTACAATCAAAACAAGAATCCTGCTCAAGCCCTTGTTTCCCAACAAGGAATGGGATTTGACTGGAGTGATCAAGCTGAGGAAGCCATTCAGAATCAAGCTCTTATGGCAGAAGTGTCTGATCTCCCCTCTGAGGTAATTTCTAATCTTTGCACTAAATCTTGCATAGACACTGTCAAAAGATACAGGGATCACAATCAAAGTATGTGTGATGACCTCAAAAGATTAGAAAAGGACAGAAGAGATTATGTGTTGATAGTAGAGAGATTTGAAGAGCAAATCAAAGGCTTTCAAGCTAATGAACTTCAACACTCTTATGACACAAACTATTGGAAGTGGGAAAAGAATGAGTTAGAGACCAAACTGTCTAAGTCCTTAGAAGAGAATGATAGGCTGAAAGAGGAACTGTCTAAAGTTAAGCTTGACATAAAAAGTTTTCATATGCTTCAAAAGCAATGGATTCTCTTCTAAAGGCTCAGATTCATGATAAGATGAAGCCTGGTATTGGATACAACAATACACCTCCTCCTTACAACAACAACTATATCTCTCCTACTTCAGACTTGTTAGAAACCAAGGAGAAAAAGGACTTGTCTGAGGAAGCTCTTAAGATAGATCCTTTGGATGAGGTAGTAGTTAAGGATTTGACTGAGAAAGAAGCTAGTAAGAATAGGGATAATACTGTGAGTAAAAAGATACCATTAGAAAACAATATTATCACCAATGAGGGATGTGGGAAAATCTGGGTCAAGTCCAAGGAGATAGAGAAGATCAAAGGAAAGGATAACAAGGTCCATTACAAACAAACCACGGTTGTGAATCCTGGATCTTGTAAACAGTGTGCTTGTAATAAAGCTAAGAGCCTAAATTCTGGTATAAAAAGAGGTAATCAAAGAAACTGGAATAATCAATGGGCTCAGAAACAAGGAGTTGATCTGAATAAAATCAATAGACCAAAACCTTGTTTCATATGTGGCAAGTTGAATCATTTGGCTAAGTATTGCTTCTTTAACCCTATTAATCAACAGATAAACTTTCAAAGATTTGTGCAAAAACCTGTTGGTTATAGGAAGGCTGGAAAGAAACATGTGATGAAGAAATCTGTTAAAAGTAAAGGCCCTATGAAAAATAAGGTTTTAAAAGAAAGTATTTTACTATGGGTACCTAGAATTACTAACAGTGTTAGTACTGCTAAAAATATTAGTACTGCTAACACAGTTACTACTGCTAACAGTGTTAGTACTGCTAAAAATATTAGTACTGCTAACACAGTTACTACTGCTAACAGTGTTAGTACTGATGAAAATATTAATGCTGCTAACACAGTTACTACTGCTAACAAGGTTAGTACTGCTAAGCATGCAAGTGCTGCTAAGGCAGTTAGTACTTCTAAAATCAGTATTGCTTCTAGGAAAAATGTTTCCAAGCCTATTATTGTGACAAAATACTCCAAGCATGAGGAGTCAAAGTTTAAAAATCTTGTCAAGAAAGAATGCAAGTATTTTGATGAGAAAGGGGTACCCAAGACCACTTTGGCTTGGGTTCCTTATTCAAACTAACTGATTCATCTAATGTGCAGGGCAACCAACAGCTCAAAGCAAAGAGCATTTGGCATGTTGATAGTGGTTGCTCTAGGCACGTGACAGGTAACATGTCATGCCTTCAGGATTTCAAGCATATCAATGGAGGACATGTTGCTTTTGGAAATGATCTTACTGGTGGTAAAATAAGTGGCAAAGGTAATGTCACAAAAGGTAAGATGACATTTGAGGATGTCTACTATGTTGATCAATTGAAGTACAACCTGTTAAGTGTATCACAGGTTTGTGACAAAGAACATAGCATATTATTTACAAACACAGAGTGTATGATCCTTGCTCCAGGGTTCAAAGTAGTTGATGAAAGCATGATACTACTTAGAACTCCAAGAAAGGACAATGTTTATTGTCTAGATATGGACAATGTTAATAGTGATTCATCCCTGAACTGTCTTGTTTCAAAAGCTTCTGTGGATGAATCCTCTCTATGGCACAGAAGGATGTGTCACATGAATTTCAAGACTATGAACAAACTTGTTAAAAACAACCTTGTAAGAGGTTTACCTTCAAAAGTCTTTTCATGTGATGATCATTGTGTTGCTTGTCTTAAAGGCAAACAGCACAAAACTTCTCATAAGACCAAAGAGTTAAATTCTATTTCTTCTTGTCTCCAGTTACTGCATATGGATCTGTTTGGTCCTACAAATGTTATGAGTATAGGCAAGAAATCTTACTGCTTGGTTATTATTGATGATTACTCCAGATTTACTTGGGTATATTTTCTAAGGACTAAGGATGAGACAAGTGGACTTATCAAATCCTTTATTCTAGGAATTGAAAACCAAACTAATCAAAGAGTAAAAGTCATTAGATCAGATAATGGAACTGAGTTTAAAAATCATGATCTAAACACCTTTTGTGAAGAGAAAGGTATTGAGAGACAATATAGTGCTCCTAGGACTCCTCAACAGAATGGAGTTGCTGAAAGGAGAAATAGGACACTAATAGAGGCTGCTAGATCTCTGTTGGCTGATTCAAAATTGCCAATTACCTTCTGGGCTGAAGCAGTTAATACTGCTTGTTATGTCCAAAACAGAGTTCTAGTGGTCAAGCAAAAGAACAAGACCCCATATGAGCTTTTAAATAAAAGAAAACCTTTCATTGGATTTTTCAAACCTTTTGGGTGTCCTTGTACTATTCTCAATACCAAATCTTACTTAGGTAAGTTTGATAGCAAAGCAGATGATGGATTTCTTGTTGGCTACTCATCTCAGAGTAAGGCTTACAGAGTCTTTAACTCTTCTTCCAGAATAATTGAAGAAAGTGACAATGTCAAATGCAATGAGAACACACCAAATCCAATTGGGTCTGGTCCTCAGTGGCTATTTCACATTGACTCACTAACTAACTCTTTTGGTTTCAGTAGTGATGATTATGCAGGTACAGGGAGTGGAGAATCAGGGACTACACAAGTCTCAGAAAGTATATCTCAATCTGTGATATTTCCCATACCCACAGTGAATCCTGTTGAAGACTGTGAAAAGGAACCATCTACTGGACCAAGTCAAGGTGAAGAAGAAAGTAGAGATGAGGAGACTCAAGAGAATAAAGAACCAGAAGTGGCTACTGAAAACACTTCAGTTGAGTTGAATGACTCTAATCTAGAGTTGGGACTTAATGAAGAACCTAGTCATCACACCAGAATACAAAAGAATCATCCTCCACAGCTGGTAATAGGAGATATATCCTCTCCTATGATGACTAGAAATCAAAGTAAACTTCAAGAAATCCAAGATCAACAACACACAGTGCTTTCTTGCTTTTTATCCCAGCTTGAGCCTAAAAAGGCACATGATGCTATGAAAGAATCCAGTTGGATAGAAGCCATGCAAGAAGAGCTACTGCAGTTCAAGCTGCAAGATGTTTGGGATCTGGTAGACCTTCCTAAAGGCCAAAGGGCAATAGGAAAAAAATGGGTCTTCAGGAATAAGAGAGATGAAAGAGGTATAGTGATAAGGAATAAAGCAAGGCTGGTGGCTCAAGGGTATACACAAGAAGAAGGAATAGACTATGAAGAAGTATTTGCACCTGTGGCCAGGATAGAAGCAATTAGATTATTCCTGGCTTATGCTTCCTACATGAAATTCAAAGTCTATCAGATGGATGTGAAAAGTGCATTTCTTTATGGTTCAATTGAAGAAGAAGTATATGTCTGTCAACCACCAGGGTTTGAAAACCCAAGCTATCCAGACTGAGTATACAAATTGAAGAAAGCACTTTATGGACTACATCAAGCTCCAAGAGCATGGTATGACACTCTGTCATCCTATCTCTTGGAAAATGGCTTTGAAAGAGGAGTTATTGATAAGACTCTATTTATCAAGAGAAAGAAGAAGGATATCTTGCTGGTCCAAATCTATGTTGATGATATTATCTTTGGATCAACAAGAGACAACATGTGCAAGGAGTTTGAGAAACTAATGCATCAAAGGTTCAAAATGAGCTCCATGGGGGAACTTACTTTCTTCCTTGGACTCCAAGTTCAACAGAAGACAGATGGAATCTTCATATGTCAGTGCAAGTATGTGCAGGACATTCTAACCAAGTTTGGTTTCTCAGATTCAAAACCTGCTAGCACACCTATGGAGACACACAAGCAGATAACAACAGATCTTGAGGGGGAGGATATGGATGTTCATCATTATAGATCCATGATTGGCTCTCTCATGTATCTTATAGCCTCTAGGCCAGATATAATGTTTCCAGTCTGTGTGTGTGCAAGATTCCAAGTTAGGCCAAAGCAATCTCACTATCAAGCTGTTAAGAGGATATTCAGATATCTCAAAGGGCAACCCAGATTGGGACTTTGGTATCCTCATGACTCATCCTTTGACCTACTTGCATACTCAGATAGTGATCTAGGTGGAGCAAACTTGGACAGAAAATCTACTTCTGGAGGATGTCAGTTTTTGGGTGCAAGACTAGTGTCTTGGCAGTGCAAGAAACAAACCACAGTATCCACATCTAAAACAGAGGCAGAGTACATAGCAGCTGCAAGTTGCTGTTCTCAAGTCTTATGGATTCAGAATCAAATGTTGGATTATGGGGTAACCTTTCTACACTCTACAATTTTTATTGATAACAGCAGTGCTATTAGAATTGTGAATAATCCTGTCAAGCACTCAAAGACAAAGCACATTGAAATCAGGTATCACTTCATAAGAGACTGTAATGAAAAGAAACTTATTCAAGTTGTAAAAGTTCACACTGATAATCAGTTTGCTGATCTATTCACTAAAGCTTTTGATGTGGGTAGATTCACTTTCTTGGTAACAAGTGTGGGAATGATCAACTCTGAATAAGCCCCTTCTCAAAAAGTGGTTCTATACCTGTATATTGTTTATTCTTGGTGTTACTAATCTTCTTTTTCAGGATATGTATAGCAGTACTCAGTGTTTCGCAAGTTTAAAGGAATAAGTTCAGTTAATACTGCTAGTAGTTTATACTGCTCTCAGTTAATACTGCTAGTAGTTAATACTGCTCTTAGTTAATACTGCTAGTAGTTAATACTGCTCTTAGTTAATACTGCTAGTAGTTAATACTGCTCTCAGTTAATACTGCTAGTTAGTTAATACTGCTAGTAATTAATACTGCTAGTAGTTAATACTGCTCTTAGTTAATACTGCTAGTAGTTAATACTGCTCTCAGTTAATACTGCTAGTAGTTAATACTGCTTTCAGTTAATACTGCTAGTAGTTAATACTGCTTTCAGTTAATACTGCTCTAGGTTAATACTGCTTATGTCCCGAATACTATAAATACTCTTTGCCCGCCTAAAAGCTCATAACGACTCTTTGCATACTGTTCACTTGCGCTCTAAACCCTTTCTCTCTAAAAGTTCAAAGTTTTCAGGCAAGAATCTTCAAGGTCAATGGCATCAATGGCGTTCATTGACGAGCACAATGAAATCGTGATGCTCCAAAAGCCAAAGCAAGCTGAAGGTTTTCATCAGATAGTCGACTTTCTGAAGTCTAGCCACATTGCCCATGCTCTCACTATGTCTCCTACTATCTTCATAGAGCATCAGAGGCAATTCTGGGCACATGCCACCATTGTTACTGAGGATGGTGTGCAAATGATCAAGACGACAGTATGTGGCAAGCCATTGACAGTTACTGAAGAAGTAATTCACATCAGTCTACATCTAGACGATGCCTCTGGTATAACTTCTATCCCTAATGATGAACTGTTTTCTACTCTTACAAAAATGGGGTATGGAGGCCCATTGGGTGTTTTTAAGTTCTCAAAAGCTAAATTCTCACCCCAATGGCGTTTTCTTGTTCATACCTTGATGCACTGCATTTCTAAAAAGACCACTGGCTGGAGTGAGTTCAGCAGTCCCATTGCTTATGCTTTGGTCTGTTTGGCCACTGCCAGAAGGTACAATTTTTCACAAATGATTTTCAATGATCTTGTCTCAAACATGGGAAACAAAAAGATCTTTTATATGTATCCCAGGTTTGTTCAAGCAGTAATCAACCATGAATTGACGGATATTCCTCATTCTGATGGAATATATGTACCAAAACCCCCTAAAGGCAAGGTTTTCTCAAATATGAGAAGATCTGCTGGGGACTCGGAAGGAGTAGACACCCCATTGTTCTCTACAATGATGGTGGTGTCCCAAACTAATGAAGGTATGGTAGCAGGGTCAAAGTCCCCATTAGACCAACCTACTGCTAGCCAATCCCAACCTTCCATCTCTCAAATTTTCCCTCAGTCCTTTGCTGCTAAACCCACTCCCATAATATCCAAGACCTATGTCAAGAGAAAGGTACACAAGGCTCCTTCCCTTGGTGTACCTACTATTAACCAAGAGCCTCAAAGCCCTCTATTGGAGCATTCTCTAGTAGAGAATATCCAAAGGAAATCCACTAGGGTGTCTCCCAACCCAAACGAGGTGCTCTCTGAGGAGGAGGAAGAGCATATGGGAGAGAAGGCTGCCACTACTCCTGCTAGTATAGAGGAGGTCAGTGGTAACATCTATAAGACCTTCCCCATGGCAACTTTGAATGAGCTATCATTCAAAGGTCTCCGGTGCCAAGAAACCAAGGGGGTGGATAGTGCTTCTGCTAGGCAGAAGACTTCCACTACAAAAAGATCCAATGATCCTTCAAAAGAGGGTAACACTTCTGGAGAGGGTGAGGACAGATATACCTACTATGAATTGATGGAAACAATGGGAAACATCAACCAAGATGTTCTCAAACAAGGAAAAGAAATTGAAGAGATGAAGATGGTCATCCTGTCACAACAAATCCAGATTGCCAAATTAAAGAAATTGGTGACAAGGTTGGTGCATAAGCAGAGGAGAAAACAATTTGTTTTAAAGAAGAGGTCAAATAAGAAAAATGCTTCCAAAAAGGGGGAGAATTCAAGCTCAGAACAGATAGATCAACAATTTGAGGGGGAGTTTGTTGAAGAAAGGGCTGAATTTGTTGAAGAAAAGGCAGCAGCAGAAACAACACCAGCAGCAGTAACAACCCCAGCAGCAGAAACTGTTACTACTGCTTAGCCAAAACAAGCAGCAAAAACTGTTAGTGCTGCTGAAACTTCACAAGCAGCAGTACCAGATTTAACACCAACAGAAATTGAAGTAGCTGAAATGCTCATCAAAGCAAAGAATGACACTCCCAAAGCAAAGGGAGTGGTCATAAATGAAGGGGGAGCAGAGAAAATAGAGAAGAAAGAAATGGATGCAGATACAAGGAAAAAGGGAAAAGGATACTGAAGAGAACCAAGATGATGGCCAACAGAAAGAAAGTTGAAAAGAAGTCTAGAGTAGAAGAAGAAAAGAAAGTTGAATCTCAGGAAGAAATACCACAGAGTTCAGATGTAAACATGTACATGGTGGTAATGGATAAAATTCCAAAGCCTATTTCAGCTGAACCTGTTGGATTCAAACCTCTTGAAGTTATCCTCTGGGATACTGTAGAGGTGGATGGTAAAGAGTACATCAGATTGAAAAGAAAGGATGAGAGGTATGAAGTCTACAACACCTGGAGCAAAATTGTCAGAGAGTGTTCAAGATCTGATTTGGAAGAAATGTTTGCAGTGGGGATGAAAGTTCATGCAGATCAGTTGACAGCTCCAGGGTTACCAATTGTGAAGCTAGTTATGGAATATTTGTGCATGTTGTTCAAACCAGAAGCAGTAAAGCATTTGATAAAAGATGTATTTAAGACTGTTAGAGGATGGACTCTATATGAAAGGAGTGGAGTCTATGAACTAGCATTGGATACTTTTCACAGGGAGTATTACTTGGTGGATAAGGTATACAACCATACCAATCTGAAGCTTCATGCCATGTTAAATAAGAAGTTGAGTTGTACACCAAATTCAGAAATGGCAAAGTACTTAATTCAAAGAACTATTAATCAGAGCATGGGACTGGATCCTAACATTGGAGTAGATCAATGAAGATTTTGGAAGCATTTGAAGAACTTGACTTCTCTTTCTAAAAGTCAAGTTAGGGGGAGATTGTTGGGAACTGAAGATGTGAACAAGTCTTTAATGCTGCTAGTTCAGAATTACTACTGCCAGAGGACTTCAAAGTTAATACTGCTGAGTATTACTACTGCTAGTAGAATTAATACTGCTAGTCAAAGTTAGTGCTGCTTGAACAAAGTTAGTACTGATTAACTAGTTAGTACTGCTAGTGGTTAGTACTGCTTAGTAGTTAATGCTGCTAAGACCAAGTTAATGCTGCTAGAAGAAATTAATGCTGCTGAGCATAGTTAGTACTGCTTTTGACTTAAAGAACTGGATGGAAAGGATGACAGCTGGAAAGAATCAAGATATTCATGGAAAGCTTGAAGATAATGATGGAAGATATACTGAAAATATTTTATTTATTGTAATTATCTTTTTATTCAGTATATGTACAGTTTTGATAGAATAGTTTAAAAAGAGATTAATTTATTCATTCTAAGTTTTTAGAGAAAATCAACCTCAAGTCATAGATCCTAATTCTAGAGAAGTAGAATTCGTATTGGTGAGTCTGTTAATCAATATTGAGGTTGTGTGTTTAATCTTGTAACTTCAAGCATTCAATACAAGTTTACAAGTTGTTGATTATATACTGTTTTGGTTTACTGTTTTACTGAATATCAAAGTGTTATTCCGCAACTTCTTTGATATTAGTTTCTGAGAATTTATTCTTGTTAAGAATTCGATCCTGACAAAATCGATCTAGCACCCTATTCAATCACAACACTATCGATTTCACGCCTAAAAACACTCTTAAACTCGAAAATGATTTTGAAATGAAGAACACAGAGTCGATAGTTTAAAAACTTGATTTTGATCTGTTTTCAGGCTCTGATACCAATTGTCGGTCCACAATAATATCAAGTTCTTACCAACAATAACACATAAACGATTACCAACCTGTTTTGATTAATAACAAATGATTACAGGATTGATGTTTGTTCTTTGAGAAGCTCTCTGTGTTTTACACCTTTTGTGTGTGTTTTTCTTGAGTGTGTATTATGATCTGGTTTGATCTTAGCTTCTAAGATACACTCTATCTAACCACTTGCAAAACAACTTGCAATATAAAACTAATTAAAACTAACTAATATCTAAATATTATCTAACTAACTAACTAATTACTTAGAAACAATAAAATACAATAAAACTAACTTTGACATTTTATTACAAACGACATTAGACTTAATATCGATAGTCGACTTTCCGGCTTTAGCTTCAGATTGGATCTTCAAAATGGATGATCTTGAATCCAATAGATATGTGATCTAACACAGATCATCAAGGTCATGAGGGGGAGAAGTTAAGGAGATGATAAAGAGACAAAGAGTTCAAATGTTTATCTGCTGATCAAGATTCGCTCAAGATTCTATATTTTCTCAGCAATCAATTCTTTTGTTGTTCCTGCTCCGACCACTACAGTTCCTTCAAGTTCATTTAAAAAGAGGTGTGTCGTCCAGAGCACAAGTTGATGAACCGATTGTTCTTTCAAGATAATTACAAACAGGTCCAGTCTTGTCAAGGCAGCAAAGACAAATCAATCTGAAAGATGTTGAGAATAAATTTTTTTTAGTCAAAGAAGCTTATTCGATAAGTCGCTTAGATGGTCCATGCTGATTTAGAAGATGGATATTGAAGACCACAGCGCCAATGATTACTAAGGGGGAGATTGTTAAGTCTGATTTTATAGTAATCATTTTATTTATAGGCTTGGTCTTATACTGTGTTTAGTGTCAAACTGTGTTGTATAAACCAAGGGTATTTAAGTCCCTTTGGGCTTTGGTTTGTGTAAGAAACTAACGCACATCTTTATAGAATTACTCTTTGCGCTTTCAATCTCTCTCTCTACTTTCTCTCTCTAAGATTTAGAGGATTCTTGGATTATCATAACAGTTAAGAAACCATTTTTCACAAGTGAAAGTTGTTCATCTTTCAACAAGTGATAGAGTGCAAGGATTAGAAATATATACCTGTAAATCAGAATCCTTAACTCCCCCTGAAATGAATATTTTCAATGAAATATCCTTGACAAAACTCAGATATCCTCCCCCTTGATAGCTGTAAAAAGTCAGTTAAATCAGAAAAATATATCAATAGAAATATTAAGCTCCCCCTTAATATGTGCATAATCCTTAATCATGAAACTGAGTTCTAAATTACTAGGATTAAAGTAAATTCAGAAGTTAAACTCTTTGACATTGAAGTCCGGGTCCTAAGCTGTTGTACTTAGAAGTCATCACTTTGACACTTAAGCAAGAGTCCTGATCTGTAGTAATCAGAAGTCATTGTTCTTTCTCCCCCTTAAACTTTGGGTGCCTGCAACACAGGTTTAGCTTTTGGTACCCATTGGTAATTAGGTCCTAATCCGTTAGTTGCAGTTCTAGTGGGAGATATAAAATCATTTGAGCCACAGTAGAAACAACTAATTTTTTTTTGTGCTAACCTGATCAATTGATTGATAGTGTAAACCAGATTAGGTTTGCCAAAAGTTTTACTTTTTGAAGCATAGTTCCATTTAGCATTTGATGTATGCACAAATGATTTATCGTTGTTCTTCTCCTCTGGAGATCCTTTAACTCTCCAGATCCAATTTCCTCCATCTTTCTCATCATCCCTTCTCCAGAAGCTTTTCTTTCGAGACTTAGTCTTCTTTAAGTTACGTGAACCGTCAACATTTTTATCAAAGAAAAGGTTAGAAGGACGAATCTGATCAGTAGATTTAGAAGTAAGACCATCATCTAAATCACAGAAAGGATTTTAGAAAACATTTGAAAAATTTTAACTCGAAGCCTTTTTGAGTGAACAATCTGAATCAGTTTGATCATCTCTCGGTGATTGAGCTATTGACTCTGGCCTCTTGTGCTAAGTTAGCTTCACCTTGAATACGATCTCTTCAAGTTCCTTTATCTTTTAAGACAAACTATTTCTTTCCTTTTCAATCAGATCAAACTTCTTTTGCAATTCAGAATTCGTCTTCTTTTCCTTCAGAATGATTGTTGATAGCTCAGATAGCTCTCTTGTTAGCTTAGCTATCTCAGTTTCAAATACTTTCTTTTCTTCATAAAAGTCTATATTTACTTTCATCTGCTCATATATCTTTTTCTCTTTCTCAACCTTTTCTCTCTCAAGAATGATAACCTTCTCAAAGTCTGAAACTTGTTGAGAAAGCTTAACACATTTAAGATTTAAAGATTTCTTCTCTTCAAAGGTTTTTTTGGAGAAATCAGAGAATTTATTAGCAAATTCTTTTCTTTCTTTCTCAATCTTCAACATTTCATCTTGGAATTTTGTATTGTCTTTGTCTTGGGTTGCCTTTTCTTTCAGCATATCAATCTCAACGTCAAGACTGAACACTTTATCTTTCAGTTTATCTCTTTCCGCAAAGACTTGAGAATTTGTCTTTCTAAGCCCTTCAGATGTTTGTCTAGCAATGTTTGCTCTCCTGCTAAGCTCATCAAGATCTTTTTCATTAACACGTTCTTTGACCATGTAGAGCTGGAATTAAGACTTTCAGATCTTTTCAGCTTTGTTTGAAGATATAAGATCTCTTTCTCTTTCGACTCAATAATTCCTGCATAATTAATTTTAGAATTATTAATGCATTCTGAGTAAACAAAATCTTTCTTTAAATCATTTGAATTTTCTTTTAAAACATTGATCTTAGTAAGAAGAGATGAGTTCTGAATCTTTAAATCCTTGTTCTCAGCTTTAAGAGGAAATATCTCGGATTTCAGCTTTTTATTCTCTTTTTCATAATCAAAATCCATGATTGTATATCTTGACAACTGTCCAGCAAGACGTTTAACATTTGTTTTTGCTTCAGAAAAAGTCATCTTGTCAAAATCATAGCTATAACCTTTAGACATCTTTAGCTGTATGGTTAGAAAGCAAACTTATCTGTACCAAGAGAATCAACTAGATGAGATCGTTAGAATCAAGTATTGGATAAAAACTACACTAAAAAATTTTTAGAAAAATAAATTTCCAAAAATAATTAAATGCAGAATTCTCAAACAGTACAAGTCACAAAGTAATCAGAAGTACTGGCGCAAAAGTGAAATTTGCACTAGACGTCGGTCGCGCGAAAGGAGATATGCGCGAGTAATGGGTGGCGCAAGTGGAGTTTCGCGCGAGAGGTGGGTCGCGCAAAGTGAGGTTTGCGCGAACCGCAGGTGGCGCAAAACAAATGTTTGCGTGAACAACTGTTGGTGCAAAAGTGTGACCGAAATCTTGCTTAACCGGGGTCCTGCTCGACCGGGGTCTTGAGGTCGACCGGTGTGTTGCACGACCGGAGAGGACCTTTGATCGGTGATGGCCTTCGACCGGTAATTTGCTGAGACCGGGACCAGATCGATATCGACCGGACCTGTGTCGACCGGACTAGAGTGTAACGACCGGTATGCTGCTGACCGGGATGGTGTATTGACTGGAGTTTACTCGACCGGTGTGTCTATCGGTATCATGCGGTCGACCGGGGTACTGACTGGAACCAGACAGCTTGAATAACGACCGAAGTTCGAGCCAGAGTTCGAATTTCAATCTAGAAAGCACTTTAAACACTTAAAATCAATGCAAAATCCATACTTTTATATCCATTAGCATGTATCGATCAATACCCGAACAAACTTAATGATTAAAATCAACTTTTAAGCATTCAATTTGAAGAACACAATATCGACAGTTTCATGAATTCATCGAACCCAGATTTCACAAATCATCAAAAATCCAAACGATTAGTGAATTAAAGCGCAATTAAACTATCAGATAACATTCAATACTGTAAAACTCATGTAATCAGATCGATTTCAAGCATAAAAACACATTAATTCAAGAAATCAATTATCACCCAGTTGAATATCGATGAACACACTAAGATCAATGAATAGTAAAGTCCAAAAAAAACTTGATTCTTTTGGCTCTGATACCACTTGTTAAACCCAGAAAACTAGTTGATAGATTAACAATCACACAACCCAATATATTTCAAGAGATAATAAATCAGAATAACATACCACGATCCCTTGATTAATCAATGAAAACCAGTTGTGTGTTCTTGGTACCTTGTGCGTACGATTACAGAGAATACGGC
The DNA here is from genome assembly GCA_954870635.1 of Arctium minus. Taxonomy (NCBI): domain Eukaryota; kingdom Viridiplantae; phylum Streptophyta; class Magnoliopsida; order Asterales; family Asteraceae; genus Arctium; species Arctium minus. The sequence continues at coordinate 74,354,627 of OX941080.1, read as the reverse complement.
TACCTCTCTCTATATGATTATGAAAGTGATAATGAGGATTATGAGAGGATTAACCTAAAAACCTAATTAATCAAAACTATAAATACTTAGGCGTATAAGCCTAATGGGCTTGGGCCCAACTACTAATAACTATTAACTTATTACAAATTAGACCCTTTAATTAACTTTAACATAGTTGCAATTTAAACCCTTAACTTTAACTTTAATCTTGAATACAATTTATGATCCAACAGAAGTCAAACTCTTCATAGGAGGTTTGGGGAGGAATCTTCAGCCGTAAACTCTACAGGTTGGAGATCATTTATGCTCGTCTTTGTACTTCATCCTTTGACCTTTGAAGAGGTCGAGAGGGCCTTGTTTGATGATTCAGAGATTCATCCTCTTCTTCTTCTTCATTAATCTCATTGACAGAGATTGGGATTATTGATTCTTCAACTATTTGAGCTGGGATTATTTGTTGAGACGTTTCCTTAAGAAGGGGAGAGAACTGTCTAAGAAAAAATAAAAAGGAGTTAGTGTATGTTTTGAGGAAGAGAGAGATAAAGGCTAGAAAGACAGGGGTGGTTGGTAGGAAAAGAAAGATAGAGGTACAATGGATAGACATACCTGAGAAGGTATCTCCACCTCAGAAGGTGACAGGAGTTTCAGATTTCCCTTGGCAGCGACTTCCTTCTGCTTGCCTTGGGATGAGGTATCTGGAGCTTTGTCCTTCTGTCTCCCCCCTACATTATTTAGTACGATGCCTTTCATCGCTGGAGCCGATGAGACGTTTATTGTAGAGAACCATTGGGAAGGATCTTCGTCTTCATCATCATCAACGATGACATCGTCAGGCTCCTGATCCTGAGGATCAAGTTCTTCCTCTTCTTCTTCCTCCTCCTCTTCCTCTTCTTCTTCAACACGCACTGGAGAAGGGGAGGGAGGGGCTTTCTCTTCAGCAACAGCTGATTCATCAGCTATCATCTCCCCCTCAGTCGGAGAGGGAGGTTCTTCCACATTTTACTGCGCGGTTGCTGCATCTTCTTCATTTAGATCCTTCTCCCCCTCTTTGTCATCATCATGGGGGAGAGATGTGGCAGCAGCTTCAGCTTCTGCAGCATTTGATATGTGGGCATCAACCTCCAATGCGTCCAGATAACCTTCTATCTCTGGAATAGCAGAGGTAGCGTGCTGAATGAACTTGACAGCCAGGTTCAGCGACATTCTGTCATCGTCAGTGAAAGAGGGAGTAAGAACGGGAGCTCGTGCATTTAACTTTAACAGAATCTGAGTGAGAAGCCGATTTGAGTCATCAACTTTTCCATCAAGGATCTTGACTTCGCTAGTGAGATGATCAACGTGTCCATTTAGAAATTGTAGTTGAAGAGAATTGTTGGCCATGTTCTCTTTCAACGTGCTGACCTTAGTTTGGAGAGAGTTGAGCTGAGACGCATCAGCTTTCGTGGAGATGGTGGAGGAGAGATTCTTCAAGTCTGCACCAGCACTGTTGCAGTAGTAGTGTTGGTGTTGATGGAAGCAGCTAGGGAGTCCAATCTCTCAACTAGCTTGTGGAGAGAGGCATCAACAGTTCCCAAAGTAGGACCTAAAAAACAAGTTAGCGGTTGAGCAAAACGTTGCTCAGGATTTTTTAGAGAGGTGGGAGAAGTGTATATGGTTTTAGAGTTACCTAATGTGTCAAACATATTATAGAATGCCAGGTCTCCTTCAAAAGAAGGAAATGGCAGTGATGTTTGAGGTAAACCTCCGAAAGGGAGGCGACCAGGTCCTACGTTTGCAGCTTGAAGAATAGGCTAATGTAAGGGTGGGAGATTAGAGACCAAAGAAATACAAGGGGAGGTAGAAGGAACACTGGTGATGATAGAAATTACCTCAGCAGGGGGTTGAGTCACTGAGGGAATCTGGTCGATCACCGGTGGTGTTTCAGCGGTCGTAGTCACTGAAACGGTTCTTGCAGTAGTAGTAGTGGAAGAGAGAGCCACGAAGTCATCCAAGGTGGTCTGTTGAGAGACTACCTCACATATATTTATGAGAGGGGTTGCTCCACAGCCTTTCTGGCCTTTTTAGACGTACCAGAAATAGCATATGACTTTCTTTTTAGAGAGGTTATAGTGTCGGGGGTAGCTGATGAAGGAACCATCTGCGTAGCCACTGAAGGAGAAGAATGTTGGGAGAGACGGAAGTAGAGAGTTTGAAGACTTACCTCATTTTCAGCGGGCTTGACTTCAAGGATGTGAGGGCCAACCTTGGAGAAGCTACAATCACTCTCCTTATGGTACTTGTCTCCCAAGAAGTAATGAAGGATGGCAGAGATGAACCTGACATAGGGAATCTTGATGTCTCTTCTAGCTTTTTCGATCATGGAGAGAAGATCTTCAAAGATAGCTCCAGCATAGTGAAAGTGTCAACTAGCGATCACTGAGTAACCCATTTGGATTTGAACTTTGCTTGCCTAATGAAGTGACCCAACTTTGCCACTCATGCTGTGAATTGTGTGTGTGAAGATATAATTCAACTCAGAGGGCATCTTCGCCTTGTAAATCTTTGCCAATTTTTTATCTAGGATGATGGTGCGGGGTGTGAAGTCACATTGATATCCCATTGATAATCATAAAATCCCAATCACAATAAGCAATTACTCAAGATATCATCATTAAGATTAAGAACTAGAGAAAGAAAGTCTAGAGAGAGAAAGTAGATCTCGTATTCATATGTCTCTAGCTATTCCAAACAATGCATTCTCTAGAACTCCACTACAAGATTACAAACACAAACCATATATATACTACCAAAATAAAACAAAGCCTGAAAGGCTAAGTAAACTAAACAAGCTTAGACAAAGACAATGTTGACTTTTACATATTTGACTTTCCTATTAAATCTTGGATACAATATTTAGACTTAACAATCTCCCCCTTTGTATTCAAGATTTAATAAAAATTTGATACAGATCTTCAGCACTTGATTCTTCAGTTTTTATCTCTTTGCAGCTTTCACAAACTTTAAACTTTCAGCTCTTGAAGAATCTTGGAAAGTCTTTTACTCTTTGAAGCTTTGGAAAGTCAACATGTCTTGAACAAAACATTGAAAACTTGAAACATCTTTGAAACATGAATCTTCATCTCTGAAAAATCTTTTGTCTTCAAACAAAATTGTATCTTCATCACTTTGATCACTGAATCGTCTTCGGAAGAACAAACCTTCTTGAAACTTGAAATTCTTTATCAGAAACTTTTGACTTTGAATCAGTCTTTGAAACAGCGGAAGCAAATTGAACTTTAGGCTTGAACTTTAAATCAGCGGAAGCAATTCGAATTTCTGACTTGTCTTTGAAACAGCGGAAGCATTTTGAACTTTCAGAAATTCTTCAACAGACTTTGAAATTGATCTTTGTAACATTCTCCCCCTTTTTGATGATGTGAGCATCATTATCATCAAAACTTCATCAATTTCAGCTCAGACTTTAATTTTCCCCTTTGAGATCAAGTAACAATCTCCCCTTTTGACAATTTCCGCACTTTGATCTGAAGAGCCGAATCATGAACTGTATATATCCGAATATTTGCAAATTCAGACATAATGAGTGTGTAACCCTGATTTAACAAATGAAACAGTTAGAAGTGCCTGTCAGTAACACGAAGTTACTGTGTACAACGGATGTACAATGTAAGGAGCTGGTTTGATAATGACTCCCTAGGACTTCCATTCAATCATCGAAAAACACAAGGTTTATCTATGAATGTTCTGATAGAAAAACAGATTTTCTGTGTGCTCGTGATTGTGTATGAAAGAATTAGCACAATGATTGTGTTTCATTTAGGCTCAAAGTATGTAAATCACTTAGACAACAATGATTGTGTTTCAATGATCGAAGGTGGGGCAACTTTCCTTCTTTTTCAATATCAGTATCTTCCAAAAGAAGATCCGATAAATTATATGTTGCTTCCCCAGAAAATGTGAAACATTCTCTTTTTAAGAAAAGAATGAGTAGCTGGTGGGGTTATATACAAGAGATGGCATGGGCTATTTGCCTATTTCAATGATGGTCACCAAAGAAATGTGAACCAATTAGTAATGTGGCTGCCCGGCTCAGAAAGATGTTTGGTGCAGAGTTCTGATATTCTTTAAACTCTGTTCTCACACCCTCTTTCTTTTAAACATATAAGCTCACATCTAACCAAACTCTCATTTTTATTTTACCTCTGCTCACTCCCACACTCAATTCTTTTAGACCCCTCTCCCCTCAATCACTCAAAGGATTTCTTCCGTGGTAGGAAACACTGGTTATCGAGAATCCATGGAAGATCTATTAAGCACTCACACTGAATCCCATGTTCCTAAAAGTACATGCTTATCAATGATTTTCTTGACATGAAGCACAAGAAATCATATGTCAGTGTATGTATGCTCATTTAAAAATATGAATGAAATTTAAACGAATATAAACAATTTATCAAAGAAAGCACAAATATGAACAAGATGAATGATGCACAACAACTTTGAACGCAAATTGGAGTATTACCATCGAAAAATTGGTTCAAATTTGAGACATGGTAATAACATTTTCAAATAAAATACTGAACCGGTGTGTGTGAATACTTGACAGTATATAGACAAGATAATACACAAGTATTGATCTTTGGAAACACACGGTCAGTTAAACAATAAAGCTCGAAATTTTGAAAAACATTTAAAAGCACACTTCTAAATTCATGAAATCTTTTGAGAATAAGAACTGGTTTGAACATTTAAGAAAAGGTTTTTTTTTTTTTTGCTCGAAAGTTGTCCTTCTTTCAAACAATCAGAAATCTAGGATTAGAAGATTTTTACCTTTTCGGCTCCCCCTCAAATCATGATCAAATGATTTATATCTTTTGAGTTCCCTCTGGATATTAGCATAATATCATTCTTTGATCATTGAAAAACGGGTCCTGATCTGTCATTTGATCAGAAGCCACTTTATTCATTTTAGTTATTCAAAAATAAAAGGACAGAAAGCAGTAAAACAGTTATCGAATGAGTTCTGATCTGAAATAATCAGAAGTCATCACCTTTACTCCCCCTTAAATTAAGCATCTGAAATATGTCAGTTAAAATAGGATAGAGATCAAACACTCCCTTTTGAATTGTTAGACCATCAATATCATAAAAATCTAGCAAAGAAAAAGTATAGGATAGATATCAGATCAATTCTCTTGGGATGAAGACCATCAATATCCATCGGATGCAAGCATACAGGAGTAAGGTCTTTTTGATCACTGAGGTTCGAGTCCTAAACTGTTGTGTTTAGAAGTCAAAATCTTGACATTTAGGTGCGGGTCTTGAACTGTGTTATTCAAGATCCATCGTCTTTCTTACTCCCCCTTGGAGTGAGGTGCCTGCAACACAAATTCAGGTTTCGGTTTTGGTACCCACTGGTATTTGGGTCCAGAAATGTTAGTTGCAGTGCATGTGGGGAACACAGAGTAAGAACCATACCAGAAATGGTCATTGGTCTTATGGATATGAGCATGTGTACAACAAATAGAACAATAATATTTCTTACCGTTAGGTGCTTTGTTCTTCTTTGCTTTGTGAACATGTACACATGATTTCTTTTCTTTCAGCTCATTTTCCTTATCATCTTTGACTGGTTTCTTTTGCCAAACCAGTTTCTCTTTCTTGAAACCTTTCCTCGGATAAGTATTTGAACCATCTAAAAATTCGTCATAGAAAAGGTTAGTGCGACGAATCTGATTAAATGATTTGACTGACCTGTTTGAAGAGATGAATTTCTGATTTGAACTTGAAATAGATTTCTCATGTTCTTTGATCTTTGAGGCGAAGTTGTCTCTTTCTTTCACAAGCTGGTCAATCTTTGTCTTGAATTCAGACTTCGTCTTTTGTTTATTCAGCGCAGCTGCAGACAGTTCAAACAACTTAGAAGTCAGCTTTTTAATTTCATTTTCAAAGATGGATATTTCTTCCTCAAATCCTTTTTCTGATTCATTTCTCTGGCCGGATAACTCTTTAAAGAATCCCACATTTTTCTGTTCTATGGCCTTCTTTTCTTTATCAAACTTCTCTCTTTATATGATCAGTACTTTCTCAAAATCGGAGATTTGTTGAGAATGCTTGATGCATTTAAGCTCCACTGACTTCTTTTCTTCATAACTCTTCTTTGAGAAATCTGAGAACTTCTTTGAAAAAAATTTATTTTCACTTTCAAAATCAGCTTTATTTGCAACAAGCTGTTTTTCCAAATCGGATAAATTTTTTCTAAGCTCAAAGTTCTCAGATTCCAATTCCTTAGTCTTATCTTTGAAAGCCTTCAACTCGTTTTGAAGTTCAACTGATTCTGCTTGTAGCTCAGGTGTTTTCTGTTCAGTTGTCTTCAGTTGGCTTTGAAGAGTTATAATCTCTTTCTCTTTCTCTTTTATTTCTTTATCCCTCTCATAAAAGATACCTGGAAAATTAGAACTATTTTTAGTACAATTTATACATTCAGGAGTTTTAACACAGTTGTACAATTTCAGTTCCAATTCCTGAATTCTTCTGAGATACTCTGAATTTTTAAATTGCAGAGTCCTTCGTTCAGCTTCTATTATAGATATATCAGGCTTGTACAGAATGGACATCTTGAAAAAACAATCAACTTGAAGTGAATGATCGTCCCAAACTATATATCAGAAAAACAACAATCAGATTGAATTGAAAATTTTCGAAAATTATTAAAAATTGAAAATTTGAAAAACACTAGAAATGACACAAAGATTAACAGGAAAAAAAATATATATGTCACACACTAAAAAAAAAAATTCCAGACTCTTTTTTTTTTTTTTTTTTTTTTTTAAACAGAGGTTTGCGTGTGATGCCTGAAACGCAAGATGAGACTTTGCGTATGTGCCTGAAGCGCAAGATGAGGTTTGCGGGTCTGCCTTGAAAAGCAAAGGAAGGTTTGCGGGTCCTGCTTGAAACGCAAAGTATGGTTTTCGGGTGACTGAGGACACGCAAGACAGGCTTTGCGTGTGAAGCTTGAAACGCACAATGATATGCGTGTTCAATGAGACACGCACTTGATACTTTGCGGGTCTAGTAAGACACGCATTTGATGCTTTGCGGGTCTAGTAAGACACGCACTTGATGATCTGCATGTGTTGACAGATACACACGAGAGTTATGCGTTTCCAAGAGAGAACCGAAAACCTGAGACAAACAAGTAAGATGAATGACCCGCATACTTCATGAATGAAACGCAAACCGTGTTCTTGACAGATTCAAACTTAAATCGATCGAAACCTGCACAATTGATCTCAAGAATTTGTCATCAACATCGAAAAACAGTTCTAAAGGCACAAATACAATCAATTTTCGATTAAAAATATCAAATCGAATAATCTCGATCAAGAACAGTGACAGAACACGTTTTCACGAAAATCTCAAAAATCAAAAATTGAAACCGATTTTGTTTGAATTTCGAAATGGAATCAAAACAACAATCAATCACCAACATAAATCGAACACAATGAATCCATTTTCTTGCAATAAAAACAAATTTATCAATAAAATTATGATGAAACAGTAACGAACTCGTTTCTTGAAAATATTTTCGAAAAAAAAATTCAAAAATCGATCCAAAAACACACAAATTTCAATTCAAACTCTGATCAAATCATTCCCGAAAAGTTTGGTACGGCTCTGATACTAATTGATAATCATAAAATCCCAATCACAATAAGCAATTACTCAAGATATCATCATTAAGATCAAGAACTAGAGAGAGAAAGTCTAGAGAGAGAAAGTAGATCTCGTATTCATATGTCTCTAGCTATTACAAACAATGCATTCTCTAGAACTCCACTACAAGATTACAAACACAAACCATATATATACTAACAAACTAAAACAAAGCCTTAAAGGCTAAGTAAACTAAACAAGCTTAGACAAAGACAATGTTGACTTTTACATATTTGACTTTCCTATTAAATCTTGGATACAATATTTAAACTTAACACATGTAGTCGAGGAACTGAATGAGTTCATCATCAGTTGGTAAGGCGTCGAAGCCTGCCTTTGTCTTGGAGGGGAATCGGAGAGCTGTGCGAATAGCAAGATCAGTGATATTCCCAGGTCCATGGCGGATCTGGAAGGTGATAGCAGGGATTGGCTTGCCTTGCTTGTTCAGTACCTCACCCTTATCAGTGGTGAACCAGAATTCTTGAACAAGAGCCCTTGAAGGAGTGGGATCAACTTTCAGAGCATAACCCAAACAGGGTTCTTTAAGAAGGTCTATTCATCCCAAGTGGTTATTTTTCACGAATTATGAGTCAGCAAGTGCAAATTTCACAGTCTTGGATGGAATGAGAGTGGCTTGGGAGGCCATTTCTGGAATAGGTAAAAGAAGAATAGAATAAAAGGTTTTAGAGTCCAAAAACAGTGCAATGTATTTTACTAGTTTCTTGTTAAGGAAAAAAACTTGTAAAAGAAGTTGGTTTTTAGAGGAAACCCAGTTTGCTTAAAAAGAAGGTGAGACGAACAGACCTAAAAACTATAAGGTTTTTGCACAAAAAAAATTTTAAGAAGTTGATTTTAAGAGAAAAACAATTTTAATCCAAAATGAGAAAGAAAAGTTAGGATTAAACAAGTGTTTTTGAAGAAAAAAAATAAGAACAAGAACCTGAAGTGCTTGAAGATTTGAAGATTCAAGTGTTCGTAAGTTCTTTGCTTGAATGTCGAGAGCGTTTTCTTGCCTTTTGAGGTTTTAGAGAAGGTAAAAGGTAAAAATATGAATGACATTCCTTTTATATGAGGAGAGAGAAAGAATTTAGAGCGGGAAAAGGTGGTCATCATGACACAGACACGTCCTACGAAGTTGATTGGACAAGAAGTGCAACAGACGAAAGTGTCAGAAAATGGCGTGCAATGGATTATCAGTTCGAATGACGTCAGAAGAGAGATAAAAACGTTTCAGTTTTTGAAAAAGTATCACTGACAGAAATTCAAAGATATGTTTTCTTTACAAAGGATCACTGATGTGGTTAAAAGTTTTTTGAAAAACAAACCTTATCACTGATGAGAAATATCAGTGATAAAGTTAGTTTTTCAAAAAACTTTTAACCACTTGAAGAAATTCAGTGATTAAAGTTTTGGTTTTTGAAAACGTCTTACTAAATAGGATTTAGTAAGAGAGAATGAGAGAACATACATGAGTGTCAGAGATATTGAGTCAGAGATTCTGAGAATAAGTAGAACCTTATATAACTGACATGATGCATGAAAGATGAAGAGTTAATCTTCAAGATTCAGCATTCCAAGCTCACTGATGAGAAAGTTCAATCTTGTCTCATCGAGAGGTTTGGTGAAAAGATCAGCGAGCTGATAGTCAGTATGGATAAAGTGGAGTTCTATATCACCATTCATCACATGATCTCTGATAAAATGATATCTGATCTCTATATGCTTTGTCTTTGAGTGTAGTACTAGATTATTTGCTATAGCGATGGCACTACTGCTGTCGCAATAGATTGCGATCTTGGATAGTTGAAGGTCATAGTCTAATAGTTTATTTCTCATCCATAAGACTTGAGCACAACATCTTCCAACTGCTACATACTCAACTTCAGCTGTGGAAATGGATATTGAGTTTTCCTTTTTGCTTGTCCAACTTACCAGCTTTCCACCTAGGAGTTGAAATCCACCAGTGGTGCTTTTTCTATCAAGTTTGCAAACTGCAAAATCACTATCTGAATAGTTTGTTAGATAGAACCCTGAATCTTTGGGGTACCAAAGACTGAGGTTAGGAGTTCCCTTAAGATATCTGAAAATTCGCTTAATAGCGATCAGATGGGATTCCTTCAGTTCTGATTGATAGCATGTACAGAGACATGTGGAATACATGATATCAGATCGGCTCGTTGTTAGATACAGCAGGGAGCCTATCATTCCTCTATAGGCGGTGACATTAACAGTTTTCTAGTTGGATCCTTGTTTAATGTCAAAGGAGGTGCCATAGGAGTTTTCATCGTTGAGGTTTAAGTGAGATCAAACTTTTTCAGCATATCCTTAACATACTTACCTTGATGAATGAATGTACCTTTGTCAGAATTTTTGATCTGAAATCTAAGGAAGTAAGTTAGTTCACCTATCGTACTCATTTTATATTCTTTCTTCATTCTTTCAACGAAACGAGTACACAGAGAAGGGTTAGTAGAACCAAATATAATGTCATCAACATATATTTGTACAAGAATAATATGACCTTTATCTTTCTGAAAAATAACATGTTGTCAATTTTTCCACGCTCAACTTTTTCAGAGATAAGAAAAGAAGAGAGGTGTCATACCAAGCACGAGGAGCTTGTTTTAACCCATAGAGAGCCTTATCTAACTTATATACATAATTTGGATGATTAGGGTCATAGAACCCTGGGGTTGTTCAACATAAACTTCTTCATTCAACTTTCCATTTAGGAATGTTGACTTGACATCTATTTGATATACATTTAAGTCTTTGTAAACTGCATATGCTAATAATAATCAAATTGCTTCGAGCTTAGCCACAGGTGTTAGAACATAAATATGTTCAATTTAGGAAGTTTAGTAAAGTAATCTACATGTTGTTTGTATTGGGCCTTGTATATGGGTTTGGGCTTAATGTGTAACAAGGGATGTGGGGGTATAAATAGAATTTGTATGTGTGTTTAGTAAGTGTAGTTTTACATTCTGTCATTAATAAAACTACATATTTATGTCCCTATAATCTCTTGTTAATCTTATCATTCAATCAGTCATGATCTCATGGACTTAACAAGTGGTATCAGAGCCTAACGGCGAATATTTCATTGCACGATCGAGATCAGATTGAGTTTGATAGAATAGTCACTGTGGATTTTTCAATTTCTGGAATTGATGCTAAATTGATTCAGAGGTTATTGTTAATTATCATTGAATCAATTACTTGTTCCATTTTCATTTCAGAAAGTCGAAATGATCGTTTTTTGAGAAATTTTGTTCGAAAAAGTCATATCACTGTGGTTATGATTAATTATGCTTTAGAATCGGTTTTGGATCAGACCATCAACAGAAAATGTGCTCCAAAGTCATTATCGAACCTGTGTACAAAAGCTCATCTCAAAATTTGAAGTACAGAAGGATAATTTGAAGAAAAGTTGGAAAAACATTCGAGATCCATGGAATTCGCATGATTACATGAAGAAGACGCAGAAATTTGAAGAACTCGCAGAAAAAGAATTCGCATGTTTCAGAATTCGCACAATGGACTTTGAAGATGAAATTTGTTAAGTATATATTTTGCATAACAGAGTGTTGAAAAATGTGCAGAATTCGCATGCTAGTGATGTACAAAAAGTTGTGATATTCCCAAATTCTAGTTCCTATTCACAAACAAATCAAACATAAACAAGATTTCAATCAATTACCTGTTTGATTAACTTTCAAACTCAACGATTATACTTTCTCTCTCTAGAACTTCTCTCTCTCTCTAAAGATCTCTCTCAAACGTATTCTGTTAGTTACCAAAAAGACTTCTAAAGTAATACAAATACAAGAAGGTATTTATACCACCAAACAATTACAAAGGAAAAAAAAAATACAAAGACATTGACTTTGACAATTTATTACAAAGACTTTGACTTTCACATGAGAGTTGACTTTTCTCAACTTTGACTTCTTGAACTTTGACTTTTGTCTTTTTGATCTTGTATCCAACATATTTATGCTCTAACAATCTCCCCTTTTTCTTTGACGGTATTCTTTCCAAAACTTTTGTCAAACGATTAACAATCTCCCCAAAACTTTCACAATAATACTTTCAGACTTTGGAAAGAAATTATCTTCAGAATCAGCTTGAATTGCTTTAGCAAATAATCTTCAAAGAAAATTTCCTCAAATCTTCAGAAATTCTTTGATCCTCTTCAAATCTTCAAATCTTTACTTTGAACTTTTCTGACTTGGACAATTCTAAAAATCATATCTCAAAACATTATCATTTCTTGATACCATCTCCCCCTTTTTGATGATTTGAGTATCTATATCATCAAAACTTTTCTTCCAAGAAATGTCTTTCACCATTCTGATTTATCAAACGGAGCCTCTGATTCTGTGATCCATAACCAAGTATTCATCTAGATCTTTGCAAATCCAGACAAAATAAGAACATGTAACCCCTGAATCAACAAATGAATCAGTTAAAATGCCTGTTAGTAACACAAAGTCACTGTGTGTAACGAATACACAATATAAAGGAGCTTTTTGATGTTCACTCCCCCAGGGCTTCCATCCAATCATCGAAACACCACAAAGGCAATTTCTATGAATGTTATGATAAAGAAACAAATTCTTTGTTTGTTCGTGCAAGTGTAGAAAAAATTAAGCACGAAAGATTACTTTTTAAGGCTCAACATAGTGTAAACCACTGAGACAACATTAGATAAACACAGACTCAATGTGCATGATTGAAGTGCGAAGGTGGGGAAGACTTCCTTCTTTTACAATATCCAGATTTTCCAAATGAAAACCAGATAGATTATATGTTGCGTCCCCTTGAAAAAAATGAAACATTTCCTTTTTAAGAAGAAAATGAGTGGCTGGTGGAGTTTTAACAAGAGTTGGCATGGGCTATTTGCCTGTTTCAATAATGTTCACGAAAGAATTGTGAAGCATTAGTAATGTGGTTGCCCGGCTCAGAAAGTAGTTGGTGCAGAGTTTAATATTCCTTTACTCTGTTCTCACACCCTCTTACTTTTAATCATTAATCTCACTACTAACCAAACTCTCTTTTACATTTTACCTCATCACACCCACACTCATTTCTTTTAGACTCCTCACACTCAATTACTAAAGGATTAACTTCTTGGGTAGAAATCACTGGTTAACGTGATATCATAGAAGTTCATTGAAGTCCTAGCACAAAGAATCCATATAATCCTATGAAAGAATAATGTTGCTCAAATGGTTTAACTTTTTTAGTTAAAGCTCATATACAAATGTCAGATATGAATGTATGCTCATAAAATATAATCATGAAGATTTGAACATTTTTAGACATTGAAGCATTTTCAAACAAGTATATGAAATGAATGAATATGAATGCAAAAGACTTGTTTGAAAATCTGACATTGTATGAAAAATGATCAGAAATGAATGATATAACAATCAAAACTTAAGGTCAAGAATAATGGATATTGTCTATACGAAACAAAAATATAGACATTCTTGAAATGACGTTTCAAAATGAAATATCGCTCAAAATTATTTAAAGTACAAGCGGAGTGTCTGACCATCGAAAAATTGGTTCAATTAGGAGACATGGTAAGAACATTTTGAACAAGAAGATCGAACCGGTGTGTGTGAATACTTGAAAGTATATAGAAAAGACAATACGCAAGTATTTATCTTTGGAAACACACGGTTTGTTTATCAATTAAACACCAAAAAAAATGAAAAACATTTAAAATCACACTTCCATATTATAAAATCTGTTTAAAAATCGGGAAGTGGTTTGAACATTTAAGAACATGTTTTCTATATCTGAAAGTTTTCCTTCTTTCAGATATATTTGAGATTAAGATAAGAAATTTACCTTTTCGCGCAATCTTAAATCTCATGAAGTCAAGCTGAAGTCATTAAGATATGATCTTGTCAGCTTCTCTCATCCTGCAAAAATCTCAGAGTCTAGTCAAGACAACTTTATTCACAAAATTATTCAAATCAAAAAGACATAAAGCAGTAAAACGATTAAAGTACGAGTTCTGATTTGAAATAATCAGAAATCATAGTCTTACTCCTTTTGATATAACATATAAGCTCCCCCTAACTTTATGCATTACAAAAATATTGTCATATAAGTAAAATGCAGAAATTAGTTTGTTGGGAACTGAAGAAAAGCTTAAGTGTTTAATGCTACTAGTACAGAATTACTACTGCCAGAGGAATTCAAGTTTCATACTGCTAGGTATTACTGCTTCTAGTAGAATTAATGCTCCTAGTCAAAGTTAGTGCTGCTTGAACAAAGTTAGTACTGCTTAGCTAGTTAGTACTGCTAGAAGTTAGTGCTTCTTAGTAGTTAATGCTGCCAAGTTTGATTTAATACTTCCAAGGTGATTAGTGCTGCTTATGAGATGAAGATCTGGATTAAAAGAATGACAGCTGGATAGATTGAAGATATTCATGGAAGATATTCTGAAGATATTTTTTTAATTGTAATTATCTTTTGTTCAGTATATGTATAGAATTGATAGAATAGTTTCAAAAGAGATTAGTTCTGTTGTTTTAGAGAAAGAATCAACCTCAAAGCATAGTTCCTAATTCTAGAGAAGTAGAATTCGTCTTGAAAGAGTCTGTTCTTCAAGATTGAGGTTGTATGTGTAATCTTGTGATTTAAACCATTCAATACAAGTTTACAAGTTATTCATCATATTTACTGTTTGTTTTATTGTTTCATTGAATATCAAAGTGTTATTCCGCAAACTCCTTTGATATTAGTTTATGAGAATTTATTCTTGTTGAGAATTCGATCCTGTCAAGTGGTATCAGAGCCTGTTCTCTCAGAAACATCTATTCATTCATCATGGAAAACTTTGCAGAATCAAACAGTACTCTTGTTTCTAAGGTCCCAATGCTCAAACCCAGTGAGTTTGACATGTGGAAGATCAGAATCAGGCAATACATTCTTCTCACACACTACTCAATGTGGGACATCATTGACAATGTACCCTCTGAAGCAGGAATGATTGGACCAGATGGAAAAAGACCTCCACCAAAGACAGATGGTGAGAGGAAGATCAGACAGACAGAGATGAAGGCCTTAAGCACTCTGCTCTTGGCCATCCCCAATGAATATCAGCATCAATTTTGCAACTGCACTGATGCTCAGATTCTCTGGAATGCTCTAGAGAAATGATTTGCTGGAACTAAAAGCATCAAAAGAAATCAAAGGGATGTTCTGAAGCAGCTGTATGAGAACTTCACTTCTTCAAAGAATGAGTCTATGACTCAAACTTTTGACAGGTTCAACAAGCTTATTGGTGAATTGGCTACTGTTGGAGTGAAGATGGAGCAAGATGATATCAACAGGAAGTTCCTCAGATCTCTTGGAGATGAATGGACTATGTACACTGTCTCATATAGACAGAGTGACAATCTGGAAGAGAAGGAACTAGATGATTTGTATAATGATCTAAGAGTATTTGAATCTGAGGTAGAAGCCAAGAAAAAGCCCACCGGGTACATTCACAATGTTGCACTTCTATCAGCATCTACTGATACTGCTGCCAACCCTGAAGCAGTTAGTGCTGCCAGTGGAGTGAATTCAGAAAAAGGCACTGAAACTATCTTTGAAGCCTTTTTGTCCAGTCACAGCAATAACTCTTTGATTAATGATGATCTGGAACAACTTCACCCTGATGATCTGGAGGAGATTGACATTAAATGGCAGATGGCCATATTATCTATGAGGGTAAAGAAGTTTATTAAAAGAACTGGGAGGAACAACTTCTCTCAAAGAAGAGATGATGGAGCTGGTTTTGACAAAACAAAGGTAGAATGTTACAAGTGCGACATGAAGGGACACTTTGCTAAAGAGTGCAGAAGTGGTGTGCCAAACAACAACCACCAACAAGCCCAGAATGGTGGTTTCAATCAAAACAAGAACTCTGCTCAAGCCCTTGTTTCTCAACAAGGAATGGGATTTGACTTGAGTGACCAGGCTGAGGAAGCCATTCAGAACCAAGCTCTTATGGCAGAGGTGTCTGATCTCCCTTCTGAGGTAATTTCTAATCTTTGCACTAAATCTTGCATAGACACTGTCAAAAGGTACAGGGATCATAACCAAAACATGTGTGATGACCTCAAAAGATTAGAAAAAGAGAGAAGAGATTATGTGTTGATAGTGGAGAGGTTTGAAGAACAAATCAAAGGCTTTCAAGCCAATGAACTTCAACACTCTTATGACACAAACTACTGGAAGTGGGAAAAGAAGGAGTTAGAGACCAAACTGTCTAAGTCCAAAGAAGAGAATGATAGGTTGAAAGAATAATTAGATAAGGTTAAGCTTGATATAGAAAAGTTTTCATATGCTTCAAAAGCAATGGATTCTCTTCTAAAGGCTCAGATTCATGATAAGATGAAGTCTAGTGTTGGATACAACAACACACCCCCTCCTTACAACAACAACTATATCTCTCCTACATCAGATCTGTTAGAGACCAAGGAGAAAAAGGACTTGTCTGAGAAAGCTTTTGAGATAGATCCTTTGGATGAGGTAGTTGTTAAAGATATGACTGAGAAAGAAGCCAGTAAGAAGAGGAACAATGATGTGAGTAAAGAGATACCCTTAGAAAACAACATTGTTACCAATGAGGGTGGTGGAAGGATCTGGGTCAAGTCTAAAGAGATAGAGGAGACCAAAGGAAAGGCTAACAAAGTCCATTACAAACAGACCACGGTTCTGAACCCTAGCCCTTGTAAATAGTGTGCTTGCAATAAATCTGAGAGCCCAAATTCTGGTACAAAGAGAGGTAATCAAAGAAACTGGAATAATCAATGGGCTCAGAAACAAGGAGTTGATCTGAGTAAGATAATCAGACCAAAACCTTGTTTCATATGTGGCAAGCTAAATCATTTGGCTAAGTACTGTTTCTTTAATCCTATTAACCAAAGGATGAACTTTCAAAGATTTGTGCAAAAACCTGTTGGTTATAGGAAGGCTGGAAAGAAACATGTGGCT
The DNA here is from genome assembly GCA_954870635.1 of Arctium minus. Lineage (NCBI taxonomy): Eukaryota > Viridiplantae > Streptophyta > Magnoliopsida > Asterales > Asteraceae > Arctium > Arctium minus. Next base: position 74,337,908 of record OX941080.1, on the reverse strand, counting down.
AAGAAATCTATTAAAACCAAAGGCCACATGCAGAAAAGGTTTTTAAGAGAAAGTATTAAAATGTGGGTGCCTAGAAGCACTAAAAATGTTAGTGCTGCTAATAGTAATACTGCTGCTAACAGTGTTAGTACTGCTGAGAATTTTAATGCTTCTAACACTGTTAGTACTTCTTCAAATGTTACTACTGCTAACACAGTTACTGCTGCTAAAACAGTTAATACTTCTAACAAGGTTAGTGCTGCTAAGCATGCAAGTGCTGCTAATGCAGTTAGTTCTTCTAAAAACAGTACTGCTTCGAGCGAATATGAATCCAAACCCATTATTGTAACAAAGTACTCCAGTAATGAGGAGTCAAAGTTTAAAAATCTTGTCAAGAAAGAATGTAAATATTTTGATGAGAAAGGGGTACCCAAGACCACTTTGGCTTGGGTTCCTAATCCATACTAACTGATTTATCATATGTGCAGGGCAACCAACAGCTCAAGGGGAAGAGCATATGGCATGTGGATAGTGGTTGCTCTAGGCACATGACAGGCAACATGTCATGCCTTCAGGATTTCAAGCTTATCAATGGAGGACATGTTGCATTTGGAGACAATCTAACAGGTGGTAAAATAAGTGGGAAAGGTAATGTTACAAAAGGTAAGATGACATTTGAGGATGTCTACTATGTTGATCAGCTAAAGTACAACCTGTTAAGTGTATCACAAGTTTGTGACAAACAACATAGTATATTATTTACAAGTACATAATGTATGATCCTTGCTCCAGGGTTTAAGGTAGTTGATGAAAGCATGATACTACTTAGAACTCCAAGAAAGGACAATGTGTATTGTCTAGATATGGACAATGTTTCAAGTGATTCATCCCTGAACTGTCTTGTTTCAAAAGCTTCTGTGGATGAATCCTCTCTTTGGCACAGAAGGATGTGTCACATTAATTTCAAGACAATGAACAAACTTGTTAAAAACAATCTTGTAAGAGGTTTACCATCAAAAGTATTTTCATGTGATGATCATTGTCTTGCTTGTCTTAAAGGCAAACAGTACAAAACTTCTCATAAGACCAAAGAGTTAAATTCAATTTCTTCTTGTCTCCAGTTATTGCATATGGATCTGTTTGGCCCTACAAATGTTATGAGCACAGGGAAGAAATCATATTGCCTAGTTATTGTTGATGATTAATCTAGATTTACTTGGGTATATTTTCTAAGGACTAAGGATGAGACAAATGGACTGATCAAATCCTTTATTCTAAGAATTGAAAACCAAACTAATCAAAAAGTAAAAGTCATTAGGTCTGATAATGGAACTGAATTTAAAAATATTGACCTAAACACCTTTTGTGTTGAAAAAGGAATTGAGAGACAATATAGTGCTCCTAGGACTCTACAACAAAATGGAGTTGCTGAAAGAAGGAATAGGACACTAATAGAGGCTGGTAGATCTCTGTTGGCTGATTCTAAATTGCCAATTACTTTCTAGGCTGAAGCAGTTAATACTGTCTGTTATGTCTAAAACAGAGTACTAGTAGTCAAACCAAAGAACAAGACCCCATATGAGCTTTTAAATAAAAGAAAACCCTTTATTTGATTTTTCAAACCTTTTGGGTGTCCTTGTACAATTCTCAATACCAAATCTCACTTAGGTGAGTTTGATAGCAAGGCAGATGATGGATTTCTTGTTGGTTACTCATCTCAGAGTATGGCCTACAGAGTTTTTAATTCTTCTTCTAGAATAATTGAAGAAAGTGACAATGTCAAATGCAATGAGAACACACCAAATCCTATTGGGTCTGGTCCTCAGTGGCTGTTTGACATTGATTCACTAACTAACTCTTTTGGTTTCAGTAGTGATAATGATGCAAGTTCAGGAAGTGGAGGATCAGGGACTACACAAGTTCAAGAAAGTATATCTCAGTCTGTGATTTTTCCCATACCTAAAGTGGATCCTGTTGAAGACTGTGAAAAGGAGCCATCTACTGAACTAAATCAGAGTGAAGAAGAAAGAGGACATGAGGAGAGTCAAGAACATAAAGAACCTGAAGGAGCTGCTGAAATCACCTCAGTTGAGTTGAATGATTCCAATCTAGAGGTGGAACTCAATGAAGAACCTAGTCATTAATCAATAACACAAAAGAATCATCCTCCTCAGCTGGTAATAGGGGATATCTCTTCTCCTATGATGACTAGACATCAAAGCAGGCTGCAAGATATGCAAGATCAACAGCATATAGTGCTTTCTTGTTTTCTATCCCAACTTGAGCCTAAGAAGGCTCATGATGCTATGAAAGAGTCCAGCTAGATAGAAGCTATGCAAGAAGAGCTGCTATAATTCAAACTGCAAGATGTTTGGGATCTAGTAGACCTTCCTAAAGGTCAAAGAGCTATAGGCACAAAATGGGTCTTCAGGAATAAGAGATATGAAAGAGGGATAGTAATAAAGAACAAAGCAAGGTTGGTGGCACAAGGGTATACACAAGAAGAAGGAATAGATTATGAAGAAGTATTTGCTCCAGTGGCTAGGATAGAAGCAATCAGATTGTTCCTGGCCTATGCTTCTTATATGAAGTTCAAAGTCTACCAAATGGATGTAAAAAGTGCATTTCTATATGGCTCAATTGAAGAAGGGGTATATGTCTGTCAACCACCAGGGTTTGAAAACCCAAGCTATCCAGACAGAGTATACAAACTGAAGAAAGCACTTTATGGACTGCATCAAGCACCAAGGGCATGGTATGACACTCTGTCATCCTATCTTTTGGAAAATGGCTTTGAAAGAGGAGTCATTGATAAGACTCTATTCATCAAGAGAAAGAAGAAGGACATTTTGCTGGTCCAAATCAATGTGGATGATATCATCTTTGGATCCACAAGAGAAAGTATGTGCAGGGAGTTTGAGGAACTAATGCATCAAAGATTCAAAATGAGTTCCATGGGGGAACTTACCTTTTTCCTTGGACTCCAAGTCCAACATAAGTCAGATGGTATTTTTATCAGTCAGTCCAAGTATGTGCAGGACATTCTAACCAAGTTTGGATTCTCAGATTCAAAGCGTGCCAGCACACCTATGGAGACACACAAGCAGATAACAGCAGATCTTGAGGGGGAGGATATGGATGTGCATCACTATAGATCCATGATTGGCTCTCTCATGTACCTTACAGCCTCTAGGCCAGATATAATGTTTCCAGCCTGTGTATGTGCAAGATTCCAAGTTAGGCCAAAGCAATCACACTTTCAAGCTGTTAAGAGGATATTCAGATATCTCAAAGGGCAACCTAGATTGGGACTTTGGTATCCTCATGACTCATAATTTGACCTACTCGCATACTCAGACAGTGATTTAGGTGGAGCAAATTTGGACAGAAAATCTACTTCTGGAGGATGCCAGTTTCTGGGTGCAAGACTAGTTTCATGGCAGTGTAAGAAACAAACCACAGTGTCCACATCTACAACAGAAGCAGAGTACATAGCAGCTGCAAGTTGTTGTTCTCAAGTCTTATGGATTCAGAATCAAATGTTGGACTATGGGGTAACCTTTCTACACACTCCAATCTTCATTGATAATAGCAGTGCTATTAGCATTGTTAACAATCCTGTCAAGCACTCAAAGATCAAGCACATTGAGATCAGGTATCACTTTATAAGAGACTGCAATGAAAAGAAACTTATTCAAGTTGTAAAAGTTCATACTGATAACCAGTTTGCTGATCTATTCACCAAAGACTTTGATGTGGGTAGATTCACTTTCTTGGTAACAAGTGTGGGAATGATCAACTCTGAATAAGCACCTTCCTAAAAGTGGTTCACTACCTGTCTATAGTTTATTCTTGGTGTTACCAACTTTCTTTCTCAGGAAATGTATAGCAGTACTCAGTTTTTCACAAGCTTAAAAGTGTAAGTATGGTTAATACTGCCAGTACAGTATTAGTACTGCCAGTACAGTATTAATACTGCCAGTGCACAGTTAATACTGCTAGTAGTTAATACTGCTCTCAGTTAATACTGTTAGTTAGTTAATACTGCTAGTAGTTAATACTGCTCTCAGTTAATACTGCTAGTTAGTTAATACTGCTAGTGGTTAATACTGCTCTCAATTAATACTGCTAGTTAGTTAATACTGTTAGTGGTTAATACTGCTCTCAGTTAAAACTTCTAGTTAGTTAGTACTGCTAGTGGTTAATACTGCTCTCAGTTAATACTGCTAGTTAGTTAAAACTGCTAGTGGTTAATACTGCTCTCAGTTAATACTGCTAGTGGTTAATACTGCTCTCTGTTAATACTGCTTTCACTATTTTTTTAAGGTTAATACTGCTTTTAATCCGAATACTATAAATACCCTTTGCCCGCCTAAAAAGTTCATAACGACTCTTTGCATACTGTTCACTTGTGCTCTAACCTTTTTCTCTCAAGTACCAAGTTTTCAGGCAAGAAAACTCAAGTTCAATGGCTTCAATGGTGTTTATTGATGAACACAACGAGATAGCCATGCTCCAAAAGCCAAAACAAGCCGAAGGCCTTCACCAGATAATCGACTTTTTGAGGACAAGTCATATTGCTCATGCTCTCACTGTGTCCCCTACCATCTACATAGAGCATCAGAGGCAATTTTGGGCTAATGCCACTACCAGCTCTGAAAATGAAGTGACATGCATCAAAACAAGGGTGTGTGACAAACCCTTGACAGTTACTGAGGAGACTATTCGCATCTGTCTACGTCTAGACGATGCTTCAGGTATTTCTTCTATCCCAAATGAGGATTTGTTTTCAAACCTCACCAGAATGGGGTATGAAGGCCTATTGGGGATTTTCAAGTTTTCACCCCAATGGAGGTTCTTTGTTCATACCTTGATGCATTGTATTTCTAAGAAAACAACTGGCTGGAGCCAATTTAGCAGTCCAATTGCCTATGCATTGGTATGTTTATCCACTGCTAGAAAATACAACTTTTCTCAAATGATCTTCAATGACCTTGTCTCAAATATGGACAACAAGAAGAGTTTCTTCATGTATCCCAGGTTTGTTCAGGCAGTTATTACTAATGAGTTGACGGACATACCTCACTTTGATGGGGTATATGTACCTAAACCCCCTAAAGGCAAGGTTTTCTCAAACATGAGAAGATCTGCTAGGGACTCGGAAGGAGTTGACACCCCATTGTTCTCAACAATGATGGTGGTGTCCCAACCACAAGAAGGTGTGGCAGCAGGGTCAAGGCCCTCATTAGACATTCCCACTGATAGTCAAAACCAACCTTCCCACTCTATATCTATCCCACAGTCCCTACTTCATAAGCCCACTTCTCCTATTACCCAAACTTACAAAAGGAAACAGGTAAAGAAGGCTCCTTCCCTTCTTGTACCCTCACCCACTCAGCCTTTAAGCCCTCTAAGGGAGAATTCTCCTTTAGAGAATATCCAAAGGGAAACCAATAGGGTGTCTCCCAACCCTCAGGAGGTGCTCTCTAAGGAGATGGAAGAGCATATGGGTGAGAAGGCTGCCACTACTTCTGCTAGCACAGAGAAGGACAGTGGTAACATCCCTAAGACCTTCCCCATGGCAACTTTGGGTGAAAAATCAACAAAAGGACCCCGGTGCCAAAAAACCAAGGGGGTGGATAGTGCTTCTGCTAGGCAGAAGGCTTCCACTAATAAAAGATCCAATGATCATTCAAAAGGGGGTCACACTCCTGGAGAAGGTGAGGACAGATATAACTATGATGAATTGATGGAAACCATGGGAAACATCAACATGGATGTTCTTAAACAGGGCAAAGAGATAGATGAAATGAAGCTGGTAATCCTGTCACAACAAGTACAGATAGCCAAGGTAAAGAAAATGGTGACTAGGCTGATACAAAAGAAGAGGAGAAAACAATTTGTACTCAAGAAGAGATCCAATGTTCAAGATCCTTTCAACAAGGGGGAGAAGCAAGAGGGAGAAACAGAGAAAGAAAGGTCTTCTGAAAAGAGAGTTGAAGTTGAGGGGGAGACAGAGCATGGAATAGAAGCAGAAACAGATTTTGTCCAAGAAGCAGAAACTGTTAATGCTGCTGAAACAGCAGAAACAGTTAATGCTGCTGAGGCAAAAGAAGCAGAAATAGGGCTCTCTGTAGAGGAAATGGATATTGAAGAAACTTTAGTTAAAGCCAAAAATGATACTCCTAAGGCTAGTCAAAAGGCCAAGGGAGTAGTCATCAATGAAGAAAGGATCTCAAAGAAGGGAAAAGAAAAGGCAATCTTGAAGGATACAAAGGGAAAAGGAAAGGAAAAGATGGTTGAAGCTGAACTGTCTGCAAAGAAAAAGACTCAGATTGAATTAGATGAGGAAATAGCAAAGCAGCTTCAAGATCAAATGGAAAAGGAGGAACAGTTGCAAACTGAGACAGATAGAGAACTTGCAAAGATCATGGCCAGAAAGCTAAATGCAGAGTATCAGAAAAGTATCAAAGAAGCATCTCAGGCCAAGAAACTTCAAGTCAAAAAGATGCCAATTCAAAAGCAGAAACGACAACCATCCAAGACCTTTTTGGCCAATCAGGAAAGAAGAAAAATGATAAATTTCCTGAAAGGTGCAATTGGAGTCAAGGGGGAGATGTTCACAAACATGGCATACAATCAGGTTGAAGAGTTATACAAGAAAGAAATGGCAAAGCTTCAAGGTGATTCAACTCAAAGGGAAGAGGTTGAGAGAAGAATGAAGGAGAGGCATGACCTCAATATTCAACAACCATTCCCTGAGGAGACCATACCCTCAAAGGACAAAGCTGAAGAGATGAAGAAAGAACATGAAAATGTTGATGTAGAAGCCAAATCTGGAAAGAGGGTGAAGACAATTGCTTCCAAAAAGCAGTCTAAAAGGCCAAGAGTGGAGGAAAAAGAAGAAACTGCAGCAGAACCAGTGCATAATCCAGAACAGTGAAATAAACAAACTGATGAGAATATGGATGTTTACAAGACTATAGTATAACCCATTAAGGCTGTTCCAGTCTCCATGAAAGCTCCTGAGATCATCTTTTGGGACATTCTAAGAGATAATGGAAAGGACTTTTTCAGAATAAAAAGAGTTGATAGTTCATTTGAATCATTTTCAACCTCGGGGAGAGTTACCAGAAGTTGTTCAAGAGCAGACATAGAAGAAATGTATAAAGTGGGGATGAAACTGTATGAGCCTGTGTTGAAAGGTGATGAAGAAAATCTTCTCAAGGTGGCAATGGAATATTTATGTATGATGTTTGATCCAGAGAAGGTGGCTCACAGAATTAAAGATCTTCATCATGAGTATGGATTTAAGAAGATTACTCACTGGATGTTATTTGAAAACTGTGGTGTATACATGATTACCATTAACAAATGTTATCATGAATACTACCTAGTTGACAAAATATATGATCATAGCAAGCAGAAACTTGAAGGGATGCTGAAAGCTAAGCTAGTATGTGCTAAGGATTCTGAAATGGCCAAAATTGTGGTGAGAAGAACTATCAATCAAAGTATGGGCCTAGATCCAAATTTGGGAAACTGATTATGAGGTGTTGAAAGCATCTTGAAGATCAGATCTGAAGAACTTGACTTCTCTTTCTAAAAGTCAAGTTAGGGGGAGATTGTTGGGTACTGAAGAAAATCTTAAGTGTTTAATGCTGCTAGTACAGAATTACTACTGCCAGAGGAATTCAAGTTTAATACTGCTAGGTATTACTGCTTCTAGTAGAATTAATGTTGCTAGTCAAAGTTAGTGCTGCTTAAACAAAGTTAGTACTGCTTAGCTAGTTAGTACTGCTAGAAGTTAGTGCTGCTTAGTAGTTAATGCTGCCAAGTTTGATTTAATACTTCCAAGGTGATTAGTGTTGCTTATGAGATGAAGATCCAGATTAAAAGAATGACAGCTGGATAGATTGAAGATATTCATGGAAGATATTCTGAAGATATTTTATTAATTGTAATTATCTTTTGTTCAGTATATGTATAGAATTGATAGAGTAGTTTCAAAAGAGATTAGTTCTGTTTTTTTAGAGAAAGAATCAACCTCAAGGCATAGTTCCTAATTCTAGAGAAGTAGAATTCGTCTTGAAAGAGTCTGTTCTTCAAGATTGAGGTTGTATGTGTAATATTGTGATTTAAACCATTCAATAGAAGTTTACAAGTTATTCATCAGATTTACTGTTTGTTTTATTGTTTCACTGAATATCAAAGTGTTATTCCGCAAACTCCTTTGATATTAGTTTCTGAGAATTTATTCTTGTTGAGAATTCGATCCTGTCATAGTTAAACTCCCCCTCAAAATAATGTAGATCATCTTTAATCTTCTCTTACTCCCCCTGAGATCATGAGCAAACAATTAAAGTGCAGATATCCTTCAAACATAAAAAAAATGATGAAAAATAACAGTACTTAACTATATTAGGTAATAACCGATTATGTCTTAAGATTTAACATACCAAGCTTAGAGACAAGAAAATTAAATCTCTTTTCATCTAAGGGTTTGGTAAATAAATCTGCAAGCTGGTAATCTGTTTTTACAAAATAAAGTTCAATTGTTCCTTTTTCGACATTATCTTTTATTAAATGATAGCTGACATCAATGTGTTTGGTTTTCGTATACTGGACAGGATTAGCAGATATCGTGATTGCACTCTTCGAGTCACAATATATTGGAATTTTATCAAACTTGAATCCATAGTCTCGCAGCTGTGTTCGCATCCACAGAACTTGAGAGCAGCAACTGGCAGCAGCTACATACTCTGCTTCAGCAGTCGATGTGGAAACGCATAATTGTTTCTTTGATGCCCAGCTAATGAGCTTGTCTCCAAGAAATTGAATGTGACCTGAAGTACTCTTTCTGTCCAACATGCAACCTGCATGATCTGCATCTGAATAGGCAGTCAGTTGAAAACCAGTATCCTTAGGATACCACAGACCAAGATCTGTAGTCCCCTTTAGATACCTAAAAATCCGTTTGACAGCAGCCAAATGGGATTCTTTAGGAGCAGCCTGATATCCAGAACATAAACATGTTGAAAACATAATATCTGGTCTACTAGATGTCAGACACATTAACGATCCGATCATACCTCTATAAGTTCTAACATCAACACTTTTACCCGAAGGATCAGTGCTAATCTTAGTACCTGGTGCCATCGGGGTTCCAATTGGTTTACAATTTTCCATATTGAACTTCCGAAGAATGTCCAAAATGTACTTAGATTGGTTAATGAAAATCCACGTAGAAAACTGTTTTACTTGTAATCCGAGAAAGAAATTCATCTCTCCCATCATACTCATTTGTAAACGTGACACCATGAGGTTAGAAAAGTTTTTGCAAAATTTAGGATTAGTAGAGCCAAATATTATATCATCAACATATATTTGAATAAGGATGATATCGGCTTTTTCCTTTTTGATGAACAAAGTGGTATCAACTTTACCTTTGGAAAAACCGGACTTGACCAAGAATTTTGATAGAACATCATACCATGCTCGAGGGGCTTGTTTTAAACCATACAAGGCTTTGTCCAAGATGTAGACATGATCGGGCTGATCTGGATTGACGAACCCTTCTGGTTGAGACACATATACTTCCTCTTTAAGAATGCCATTCAGAAAGGCTGTTTTCACATCCATCTGAAAGACTGTGAAATTCTTATGAGATGCGTAGGCTAGAAACATGCGGATTGCTTCTATACGCGCTACTGGAGCATACGTCTCATCGTAGTCTATGCCTTCCTCTTGCCGGTAACCTTTGGCAACAAGTCTAGCTTTGTTCCTTATGACGATACCATCTTCATCCTTTTTATTTTTGAATACCCGTTTAGTTCCTATCACTGTTTTACCTTCTGGTTTTGGAACTAATCTCCAAACCTTTAGGGCTTCAAACTGATTGATCTCTTCTTGCATAGTAGATACCCAGTCTGAATCAGCAAGAGCCTAATATACTCGCGTTGGCTCAATTTTACTAAGGAATGAGTCATGCATACATTGATTAAGGGTCGCTGACCTCATTTGTACAGGCTTGTTGAGATCTCCAATTACTTGATGTAAATGATGCTCTTTGATCCAGCGATGCTCATGAGGTAGTGGAAGCAGCAGTTTGAACATGATCATCATCTAGAAATCCACTGTCAGACTCTTCAGTTTGAATAATATGAGGGTGTTTTGCAGTTGAAGTTTCAGGTGCAGAAGCAGCAGTTGGAACAGCAGAATCTTGCTGTTGAGTAGACAATGTATGACACCCAACTGAAACAGTTACTTCTGGCTCAACAATTACTTGTATATCTTCAACTATAGGAGTAGTTGATGGAATGTGAGTTTCTGACTGAACAAGGGATACAAGTTTAGTTAAAACTTCTAAAGTGACTGGATGATTGCAGCTTGTGTCTTCAGACCTGTCAGTCACAGCAAATTTAGATACATTAGATCCTAGAAACTCATCATAAAAGAATTCAAATAACAAATCTAAATCAGATAAATGTAAAACTGAAGTAGAAGCATTATTCGAATTATTCGTTGTAGAAGCAGGTTCTGGACTGATCTGTCCAGAAGCTAATACTTCAGTGATCACGGGTTCTGAACTGAGTTGTTCAGAAGCCATATCTTCATCAAATGTTACATTGACGCTCTCGACAACTGTCTTTGACTTTTTTAGATAAACACCATATGCTGCCGATGTTGAAGAATAACCAATGAAGATACCTTCATCCGCCTTAGCACTGAATTTATTCAGACTCTCTCTGTCGTTAAGCACAAAACATTTACACCCAAATATGTGAAAATACTTGATTGTTGGTGTTCTGTTATTGATCAGCTCATATGGAGTCTTTTGAAAACGGCGGTATATTATGGATCAATTTTGAGTATCACATGCACTTGACACAGCTTCTGCCCACAAGAATAGAGGTAGATCGGATTGGCTGAGCATAGTATGAGCGGCCTCGACTAGCGTTCGATTTTGCCTTTCGACTACTCCATTTTTTTCAGGAGTACGAGCAACAGAGTATTGATGTGATATCCCAACCGATTCGAGATATTCGTCAACAATCTTGTTCTTGAACTCTGTGTCGTTGTACGTTCGAAGAAACTTGACGTGTCTTCGCATATTCACTTGGGTCGTCTTTAAGAAAGTAATGAGAACTTCGGGCGTCTCATCTTTTGATCGAAGAAATTTGACCCATGTGTATCTTGAGTAATCGTCCACAATAACCAACACGTATTTCTTTCCACCCAAACTCTGAGTTCTCATTGGACCACACAAATCCATATGTAACAATTCTAACGGAGAACTAGTGCTTGGTTCAGGATTCGGTTTATGCGGAGCTCTCTTCATCTTAACCTTCTCACATGCAACACATAAGTGTTCTTTCTCATATTTCAGCTCAGGAAGTCCTTTTACCAATTTTCCACTAACCAGCTTGTTGATATAACGAAAGTTCAGGTGTGATAAACGTCTGTGCTAGAGCCAACTTTGTTGTATTGAAGCTTTTGTCATTAAGAAAACTTGATTGTCAATCTGAACTTTGGACAAGTTGATGGTATAGAGGTTTGTCTTACGATTTCCAGCTAAGAGTTCTGTGCCGTCTTCAGTACGAACCGAGTAACTCTTAGATTTGAAGTTGACCTCTATTGTTGGGAATTAAAGAATTGCTCAAGTATGGTTAATACTGCTAGCACAACTGATTACTACTGCTAGTAGATTTAATACTGCTTGACAAGTTAGTACTGCTATTTCAAAAGTTAGTACTGCTTGAAGAGTTAGTACTGCTAGTAGTTAGTACTGCTGAAGTTAGTACTGACAGATCAAAGTTAATACTGCTGAACATCATTAATACTGCTGAGGATTTTAATGTTGCTGAAGATGGTTAGTGCTGCTTATGAGATGAAGACTCAGTATGGAATGAAGACAGCTGTATAGAAGACTTGCTAAAGTAAAGAAGATAATTATGGATTGAAGATCAAGTTTATTTTGATAATTATCTTGTAATATGTCTTGTATAAATAGTATAGAAGTCTATGATAGAATTAACTTTTGTTTTAATACGTTTTAGAGAGAATTAACCTCATGGTTTAGAACCCTAGTTCTAGAGAAGTAGAATTCGTATTGGTGAGCATGTTCATCAATATTGATGTTTTGTTTGAAATCTGGTAACTTTAATCATTCAATAAAATTTGCAAGTTGTGATTTCTGATTCACTGTTACATTGATTGGTGAATATTAAAGTGTTATTCCGCAACTTCTTTAGTATTGTTTCTGAGTTCATTATTCTTGTTAAGAATTAGATCCTGACAAGTGGTATCAGAGCTAGTATTCTTAGAAACCATCATTCATCATGGAAAACACAGTTGAATCAAACAGTACTCTTGTCTCAAAGGTTCCATTGCTCAGATCTAATGAGTTTGACATGTGGAAGATTAGGATCAAGTAATACATTCTCCTCACAGATTACTTTATGTGGGACATCATTGAGAATGGCCCATCTGATGAAGGAAAGATTGGTGCAGATGGAAAAAGAATCCCACCAAAGACGGATGCAGAAATGAAGACAAGGCAGACAGAGATGAAAGCCTTGAGCACACTGCTCTTAGCTATTCCCAATGAGTATCAACACCAATTCTGCAATTGCACTGATGCACAGATGCTTTGAAATGCTCTAGAGAAGATATTCTCTGGTACCAAAAGTAGCAAGAGAAATCAGAAGGCAATATTGAAGCAACTGTATAAAAACTTTATGTCAACTAAGAATGAGTCCATGACTCAAACTTTTGACAGGTTTAACAAGTTGATTGGTGAACTCGCTACTATGGGAGTACAGATTGATCAAGATGATGTAAACAAAAAGTTCTTAAGGTCCCTTGGAGATGAATGGACCATGTATATTGTTTCATTCAGACAGAATGATCAATTGGAAGAAAAGGAACTGGATGATCTGTACAATGATCTGAGAGTGTTTGAATCTGAGGTGGAGGCAAAGAAGAAGCCTACTAGATATGTTCGTAATGCTGCACTCCTATCAGCATCAATTGATTCTACTGCTAACCCTGAATCAGTTAATGATGCTAATGGAGTAAATCAAGAAAAAGGCACTGAATCTGTTTTTGAAGCCTTTCTTTCCAGTCATGGAAACTCCTCTTTAATCAATGATGACTTGGAACAACTTCATCCTGATGATTTTGAAGAGATGGATATTAAATGGCAGATGGCCATGGTTTCTATGAGGGTGAAGAAGTTCATCAAGAGGACTGGGAGGAACAACTTCTCCCAAAGAAGAGAAGATGGAGCAGGCTTTGATAAGTCAAAGGTGGAGGGCTATAAATGTCATCTGAAGGGACACTTTGCCAGAGAATGCAGAAGTGGAGTGTCTCACAATCACCAACAAGCTCAGACTGGAAGCTTTAACCAGAATAGAAACTCTGCTCAAGCCCTTGTTTCTCAACAAGGAATGGGGTTTGACTGGAGTGATCAAGTAGAAGAGGCTATTCAAAATCAAGCTCTCATGGCAGAGGTATATGATCTCCCAACTCAGGTACTTTCTAATCTCTGTTCTCAAACTTTCATAGATACTGTTAAAAGGTACAGGGATCACAACCAGAAGATGAGTGATGACCTTAAGAGATTAGAAAAAGATATGAAAGACTATGTGAAAATTGTTGAGAGGTTTGAGGAACAAATTAAAAGTTTCCAAGCCAATGAACTGCAACACACATATGATACCAATTACTGGAAGTGGGAGAAGAATGATCTAGAAATCCAACTGACAAAATCCAAGGAGGAGAATGAAAAGTTGAGAGGAGAGCTAGCCAAAGTTAAGCTAGATGTGGAAAAGTTTTCCAATGCTTCTAAAGCAATGGACTCTTTACTACAAACCCACTTTAATGACAAACTGAGAAGAGGAATTGGGTACAATACCACACCACCACCATACAACAACAACTACATTCCTCCTAAATCAGATCTGCTAGAGACCAAGGATAGGAAGATCTTACCTGAGGGATCTACTAAGATAGATCCTTTAGATGAAGTAGTTGTGGAGGACAAGACAGAGAAAGAAGCTAGTAAGGGTAAGGATAATACTGTGAGTGATGAGATTCCTTTATAGAATAATATTATCACCAATGAGGATTGTGGAAGGAACTGGGTCAAATCTAAGGACATAGAGAAGACTCAGGGAAAGTCCAAAAAGGTCCATTACAAGCATACTACAGTTGTGAATCCTGTTCCTTGCAAACAGTGTGCATGCAATAAGGATGAGCCCCTAAAACAGGATAAAAGGAGAGGAAATCAAAGAAATTCGAACAATCAGTGGGCTCAGAAACAAGGAATTGATCTGAGTAGAATTATCAGACCAAAACCTTGTTTCATATGTGGCAAATTGAATCATCTTGTCAAGCACTGTTACTTTAATCCCATTAACCAAAGGATGAATTTTCAAAGAGCTATGCAAAAACCCTTTGGTTATAGGAAGGATGAAAGGAACCATGTGGCTAAGAAACCTGTTAAATCTAAAAGCAACATGAAGAAAAAGACTGTGAAAGAAAGTGTCAAGATGTGGATTCCTAAAAGCACTAAAACTGTTAGTACTGCTACTACAAATAGTGTTGCTGACAAAGTTAGTGCTGCCAGAAGCAATACTACTGCTATCAATGTTAGTGATGCTAACATTCTTTGTACTTCTTCAAATATTAATACTGCTAACTCTGTTAGTGCTGCTAACAAGGTTAGTACTTCTAAACCTGTTAGTGCTGCTAACTCTGTTAGTACTTCTAAAATTAGTACTGCTTCTAGAGTTTGTGCTGCTAGGCCTATTATCTTGACCAAGTACTCCAGTAATGAGTGCTCTGATTTTAAAAATCTCATCAAAAAGGAATGTAAATACTTCGATGACAAAGGGAGACCCAAGACCACTTTGGCTTGGGTTCCCAATCAATAATAATTGTTTTATCTTATGTACAGGGCAACCAGCAGCTCAAGGGGAAGAGCATCTGGCATGTTGATAGTGGTTGCTCTAGCACATGACAGGGAACATGGCTTGCCTCAAGAATTTCAAGAAAATTGATGGAGGGCATGTTACCTTTGGTAATACTCCAGATGGAGGTAAGATCAGTGGTAAGGGAGATGTAACAAAAGGTAAAATGACCTTTGAGGATGTTTTCTATGTTGAGCAGTTAAGGTACAACCTGTTAAGTGTATCACAGGTTTGTGACAAACAACATAGTATATTATTCACTAATTCAGAATGCATTATCCTTGCTCCTGGATTCAAGGTGGTTGATGAAAAGATGATACTACTAAGAACTCCTAGAAAGAATAATGTCTATTGTTTGGATATGGAAAATGTTTCAACTGATTCATCCCTAAACTGTCTTGTTTCAAAAGCATCTTTGGATGAATCATCACTTTGGAACAGAAGGATGTGTCACATGAACTTCAAAACAATGAATAAACTTGTTAAAAACAACCTTGTAAGAGGTTTGCCTTCAAAAGTCTTTTCATGTGATGATCATTGTGTTGCCTGTCTCAAAGGCAAACAACACAAAACTTCTCATAAGTCCAAAGAGTTGAACACAATCTCTAATTCTCTTCAGTTGTTGCATATGGATCTGTTTGGTCCTACAAATGTTATGAGTATAGGTAAGAAATCATACTGCTTAGTTATTGTTGATGATTACTCTAGATTTACTTGGGTATATTTTCATAGGACTAAGGATGAGACAAGTGGACTGATCAAATCCTTTATTCTAAGAATTGAAAACCAAACAAATCAGAAGGTAAAAGTCATTAGGTCAGACAATGGTACTAAATTTAAAAATCATGACCTAAACATCTTTTGTGAGGAAAAAGGAATTGAGAGGCAATAAAGTGCTCCTAGGACTCCACAACAAAATGGTGCTGTTGAGAGAAGGAATAGGACACTGATTGAGGCTGCTAGATCTCTGTTAGCTGATTCCAAACTTCCAATTACTTTCTGGGCTGAAGCAGTTAATACTGCTTGCTATGTCCAAAACAGAGTTCTAGTAGTCAAGCCTAAGAACAAGACACCATATGAGCTTTTAAATAAAAGGAAACCATTTATTGGTTTTTCAAACCTTTTGGGTGTCCTTGTACCATTCTCAATACCAAAACTCACTTAGGAAAGTTTGATAGCAAGGCAGATGATGGTTTTCTTGTTGGTTACTCATCTCAGAGTAAGACCTACAGAGTTGACATTGATTCACTAACTAACTCTTTGGGTTTCAGTAGTGATGATCATGCAGGTTCAGGAAGTGGAGGATCAGGGGATGTACAAGTACAAGACATGATTCCTCAGTCTATGATTTTTCCCATACCTACAATGGAACCTGTTGAAATCTGTGAAAAGGAGACTGTTACTAAACCAATTCAGAGTGAAGAAGAAAGAAGAGATAAGGAGAATTCAGAGCATGAAGAACCAGAAGCAGCTGTTGAGACCCCCTCAGCTGACTTAAATGATTCCAATCTAGATGTTGGAATTAATGAAGAACCTAGTCACCAGACAATAACTCAAAAGAATCATCCTCAAGAGCTGGTAATAGGAGACATCTCTTCTCCTATGGTAACTAGGAATCAAAGCAGACTTCAAGAGATGTAGAATCAACAACATACAGTACTCTCTTGCTTTCTATCTCAGATTGAGCCTAAGAAGGCTTATGATGCAATGAAATATTCAAGTTGGATAGAATCCATGCAAGAAGAGTTACTTCAGTTTAAACTGCAAGATGTTTGGGACTTGGTGGACCTTCCAAAAGGCCATAGAGCTATTGGCACCAAGTGGATTTTCAGGAGTAAAAAGGATGAGAGAGGAATAGTAATCAGAAACAAAGCAAGGCTAGTGGCACAAGGGTACACTCAAGAAGAAGGCATAGACTACGATGAAGTCTTTGCTCCAGTTGTAAGGGTAGAGGGAATTAGGTTGTTTCTAGCCTATGCCTCATTTATGCAGTTCAAGGTATATCAGATGGATGTAAAGAATGTCTTTCTTTATGGAACAATTGATGAAGAAGTATATGTCTGTCAGCCCCCTGGATTTGAGAATCCATCATATCCTGACAGAGTGTACAAACTTAAGAAAGCACTTTATGGTCTACATCAAGCCCCAAGAGCATGGTATGATACTCTGTCTACCTATCTCTTGGAAAATGGGTTTGAAAGAGGAATAATTGACAAAACCCTTTTCATTAGAAGAAGTAAGAAGGACATCCTACTTGTTCAGATTTATGTGGATAACATCATCTTTGGATCTACAAAAGAACAGATGTGTAGAGACTTTGAAGAGTTGATGCACAAGAGCTTCAAAATGAGTGCAATGGGTGAACTCACCTTCTTCCTTGGGCTTCAAGTGAAACAGCAGAAAGATGGGATTTTCATCAGTCAATCAAAGTATGTGAAAGACATCCTGGATAAGTATGGTTTAACAGACTCAAAGCCGACAAGCACACCAATGGAGACTCATAAACAGATCACTGCTAATCTTGAGGGGGAGGATGTTGATGTCCATCTTTATAGATCAATGATTGAATCTCTCATGTATCTAACAACCTCAAGACCAGATATCATGTTTCCAGTGTGTGTTTGTGCCAGATTCCAAGTCAAGCCAAAGCAGTCACATCTACAAGCAGTTAAAAGGATTTTCAGATACTTAAGAGGGAAACCTAGATTAGGTCTTTGGTATCCTTATGAATCCAACATTGACTTGATTGCATATTCAGACAGTGACTTGGGTGGTGCAAATATGGATAGAAAGTCTACTTCAGGGGGATGTCAGCTTTTGGGTGCAAGACTAGTATCTTGTCAGAGTAAGAAGCAAACCATAGTGTCCTTATCAACAACAGAAGCTGAGTACATTCCTGCTGCAAGTTGCTGCTCTCAGGTTCTATGGATTCAGAATCAAATGCTGGACTATGGGGTAACCTTTCTTCACACTCCAATATTCATTGACAATAGCAGTGTTATCAGCATTGTTAACAATCCAGTTAAGCACTCTAAAACAAAGCACATTCAAATCAGGTATCACTTTATTAGAGACTACAATGAAAAGAAGCTTATTCAAGTTGCTAAAGTACATACTGATAACCAGTTTGCTGATTTATTCACTAAAGCTTTTGATGTGGGTAGATTCACTTTCTTGGTCACAAGTGTGGGCATGATCAACTCTGAATAAATTCATGTTTAAAAAGTGATTATATACCTGTTATTTGGTTATTTTTGGTGCTACTAAACATCTTTATCAGGAAGTGTATTGCCTTGCTCAGACTAACACAAGCTTCAAAAAGTGTAAGTTAGTTACTACTGCTAGTGGTTAATACTGCTCTCAGTTAATACTGCTAGTTAGTTAATACTGCTCTCAGTTAATACTGCTAGTTAGTTACTACTGCTAGTGGTTAATACTGCTCTCAGTTAATACTGCAAGTTAGTTAATACTGCTAGTGGTTAATACTGCTCTCAGTTAATATTGCTAGTTAGTTACTACTGCTAGTGGTTAATACTGCTCTCAGTTAATACTGCTAGTTCATTAATATTGCTCTGAGTTAATATTGCTTCTTTCCCGAATCATATAAATACCCCTTTTGCCCGCCTAAAAGCTCATAACGACTCTTTGAATACTGTTCATCTTCTCGCTAACCTTTTTCTCTCAAGCACCTAGTGAGTTTCGGTCCAGTTTACTCAAACTCGATGGCTTCAATGGCATTTATTGATGAACACAACGAGATCGCGATGCTTCAAAAGCCAAAGTAAGCTGATGGATTCCATCAAATAGTGGATTTTCTCAAATCCATCCATATCGCTCATGCTCTTATTGTGTCACCATCAATCTACATTGAACACCAGAAGCAATTTTGGGCCAATGCCACTGCTATTACTGAAAATGGTATAAAGGTAATCAAAACAAGGGTGTGTGACAAACCCTTGACAGTTTCTGAAGAGGTAATTCGCATCAGTCTACGTCTAGACGATGCCTCAGGTATATCATCTACATCTAATGATGATCTGTTTTCCACTCTAACTAGAATGAGGTATGGAGGCCCATTGGGTGTTTTCAAGTTCTCAAAAGCCAAATTTTCTCCCCAATGACGTTTCTTTGTCCATACCCTTATGCATTGTATTTCTAGAAAGACTACTGCATGGAGTGAGTTCAGTAGTACCATTGCTTATGTTTGGTATGCTTGGCCACTTCCAGAAAGTTTAATTTTTCAAAAATGATTTTCAATGACCTTGTGTCAAACTTGGGAAACAAAAAGTGTTTTTATATGTACCCAAGATTTGTCCAGGCAGTTATAACCACTGAATTGACGGATATGCCTCAATTTGATGAGGTATATGTACCTAAAATCCCCAAGCGCAAGGTGTTTTCAAATATGAAGAGATCGGCCATAGACTCAGAAGGAGTTGACACCCCATTGTTCTCTATAATGATGGTGGTGTCCCACAATCAAGAAGGTATGGCTTCAAGGTCAAGGCCCTCATTAGACCATCCCACTGAAAGCCAATCCCAACCTTCAATCAGTATATCAATCCCTCAGTCCCTTCTTCAAAAACCAACTTCACCAATAACCAATACTTACTTAAGGAAAAAGGTAAAGAAGGCTCCTTCCTTTCTTGTACCTTCACCTACAAAGCCTTTAAGCCCTCTAATGGAGAATTCTCCATTAGAGAATATCTATAGGGAAACCACAAGGGTGTCTCCCAACCCCAAGGAGGTGGTCACTGAGGAGATGTATAAGCATATGGGTGAGTAGGCTGCCACTACTCCTGCTAGCACAGAGGAGGACAGTGGTAACATCAATAAGACCTCCCCCATGGAAACTTTGGATGAGCAATCATCCAAAGGTCCCAGGTGCCAAGAAACCAAGGGGGTGGAGGGTGTTTCTGCTCGGCAGAAGACTTCCACTACAAAAAGATCCAATGATCCTCCAAAGGTAGTAAACACACCCAAAGGACGTGAGGATAAATATGACTACAATGAATTTATGGAAACTATGGGCAACATTAATATGGATGTCATCAAACAAGGAAAAGACATAAAAGAGATGAAATTGGTAATTCTGTCTCAACAGGTACAGATTACCAAATTGAAGAAAATGGTGACAAGATTGGTGCACAAGAAGAGGAGACGACAGTTTGTTTTGAAGAAGAGGACAAGTGCTAATGATGCTTTCAACAAGGGGGAGAATCAAGAGGCTGAAGCAGAAAAGGAAAGTACATCTGAGATGGGATTTGATTTTAAGGGGGAGAAAGCAGCAGAAAGAGAACCATAAGCAGCAGAAACATATGAGGTTCAAGCAGCAGTAACAGAACAGGTAGCAGCAGTAACAGGGCTATCTGTTGAAGAATTGGAAATTGCAGAAACGTTGGTAAAAGCCAAGAATGACATTTCTAAGGCTACTCAAAAGGCCAAGGGAGTGGTCATTAAAGAAGGAGGCCTTGAAAAGAAAAGAAAAGAAATGAGTGAGGCAGATTTGAAGGATGCAAAGGGAAAAGCTAAGATAGTTGAATCTGAACAACCCTTAAAGAAGAAGAACCAGATAGAATTAGATGCATAAGTGGCAAAGCAGCTTCAAGCAGAGATGGAAAAGGAGGAACAACTCCAATCTAAAAAGGACAGAGAACTTGCACTGGAGATGGCTCAAAAGCTAAATGAAGGTTATCAAAAGAGCATGCAAACTGCAGTTGAGGACAAGAAGATACCAGTGAAAGAATCCAAACAAAGAATGCCAGTCAAGAAGCAGAAAAGACAACCTTCCAAGACCTTTTTGGCCAATCAAGAAAGGAGAAAAATGATCAACTTTCTGAAAGGCTCAATTGGTGTAAAGGGAGAAATGTTTACTAACATGGCATACAGCAAAGTTGAGGAGCTGTATAAGAAGGAAATGACAAAGCTTCAAGGGGATTCCTCTCAAAGGGAAGAAGGAGAAAGAAGGATGAAAGAGAGGTATGATCTCAACATCCAACAACCATTCCCTGAGGAAACCACACCTTCAAAGGAAAAGGTTGAAGAAAAGATGGAAGAGCAAGAGAATGTTGGAATGGAAATGAAATCTGCAAAGAGGGTAAAGACTATAGCTTCCAAGAAACAGTCCAAGAAGCCAAGGATTGAAGAATCAGAAAGAGAGGCAGAATCTTCTGTTCCACCTTCAGCAGAACCAGAGCAGAATCCAGAACCGTCCAATATGCAATCAAATGAGCAGGTTGATTTGTTCATGACTGTAATAGAACCAGTACAGGTTGTTCTCATTTCTGTGAAAGCACCAGAAATCATCTTTTGGGACATTCTGAGAGACAACAGAAAGGATTACTTCAGATTTAAAAGAGTTGGTGATGTATTTGAAGTATATTCAACTTGGGGGAAATTAATCAGAAGTTGTTCAAGAGCTAACCTAGAAGAAATGCATAAAGTGGGAATGAAGATATATAAGCCTGTTTTCAAAGGAACTGAAGAAAGTCTACTCAAGATTGCAATGGAATACTTGTGTATGATGTTTGAACCAGAAAAAGTGGTGCACAGGATAAAGGATCTACATCATGGGTATGTGTTTAAGAAGATTGATAAGTGGATACTCTTTGAAAACTGTGGTGTATACATGATCACAATAGATAACTGTTATCATGAATACTACCTGGTGGACAAAGTATATGATCATAGCAAGGAGAAGCTGAATGGGATGCTGAAAGCTAAGCTAGTGTGTGCAAAGGAATCATAAATGGCTAGAATTGTGGTAAGAAGGACAATTAATCAAAGTCTGGGTCTGAATCCAAATTTGGGCAACTAAGCTGTAGTGTTGAAAGCATCTTGAAGACCATAACTGAAGAACTTGACTTCTCTTCCTAAAAGTCAAGTTAGGGGGAGATTGTTAGGAATTAAAGAATTGCTTAAGTATGGTTAATGTTGCTAGCAAAACTGATTAATATTGCTTGTAGATTTAATACTTCTTGACAAGTTAGTACTACTATTTCAAAAGTTAGTACTACTTGAAGAGTTAGTACTGCTAGTAGTTAGTACTGCTAGTAGTTAGTACTGCTGAAGTTAGTACTGACAGATCAAAGTTAATACTGCTGAACATCATTAATACTGCTGAGGATTTTAATGTTGCTGAAGATGGTTAGTGCTGCTTATGAGATGAAGACTCAGTATGGAATGAAGACAGCTGTATAGAAGACTTGCTAAAGTAAAGAAGATAATTATGGATTGAAGATCAAGTTTATTTTGATAGTTATCTTGTAATATGTCTTGTATAAATAGTATAGAAGTCCATGATAGAATTAACTTTTGTTTTAATACGTTTTAGAGAGAATTAACCTCAAGATTTAGAGCCCTAGTTCTAGAGAAGTAGAATTCGTATTGGTGAGCCTGTTCATCAATAATGAGGTTTTGTTTGAAATCTTGTAACTTTAATCATTCAATAAAGTTTACAAGTTGTGATTTATGATTCACTGTTACATTGATTGGTGAATATTAAAGTGTTATTCCGCAACTTATTTAATATTGTTTCTGAGTTCATTATTCTTGTTAAGAATTAGATCCTGACAAACCCTTTATCGCAGAATTGACCAATGCTAAATAAGTTGTGCCTCAAGCCTTCGACATAACTCACCTTACTTATCGTTATGTTGTCTTGAATGATGTCATCATATCCTAAGATAGGTGAAAGTTGATCGTTTCCAAATCTGACATTTCCACTGAATTTCTCTGTATAGTTAGACAATAAAGCTTTTTGACCAGTCATATGCTTGGAACATCCACTGTCCAAGTACCACATATGCCGGGTCTGCAAGAGAAATCATGAAACAATAGATTTAGGTACCCATTTAAAAACGGATCCTAACAGATTAGCACAAGATTTTGGTATCCACTTGAAAATGGACCCTTTGTTCTTTTGAAAACCTTTAAAAATATTTGATCTTGAAGAGTAAACATGATAAGATCCATACCAATCAGAAGAATTATGAGAGTAAGCAAAATCATTTCTCCGATAATGTTAAGATGTAGTAGAAATAGGAGATAATTGAATCAATTGCTTTATTGAATACCGCTTGCAAGAAGTTACAAGGTTTTGTTTATGTGAAGCAAGTTGATCAATTACATCATTATCACTACTAACTGATCTAGTACAAGAATTATCAGAAATTGGTCCAGCTTTCTCATCATCCTTCCTTTTTAGTCGCCATTCAATTTGAGCTTTCGACCTTTTCTTTCTAATATCTGAAACAAAAGATTTAGATTTATTAGGAAAAGCAGATTTCTGAGACTGAGTTTTCTTTTGTGTACCAGTGTTTTTCTGTTTCTGTAATAACTGTTTCTTATGTTTCTTACCTTGAGAATAATAATCATCTGTTACAGAAACCGATTCACCAACCTTAGTTGATGATTTAGCAGTTTTAAGAACATTTGGTAACACCTTTTCATTTATAAGACAAGTAGAATGATCAGGAAGAGAAGCATTGAAGCAAACATATCAATTTCTTCTATGCACTCATCATCAGAATTAAGAAAATCATTTGCAGACTCAAATAAGTCATCAAAATTATCAGACGAAGTTTGATGTGCCTTAGAAACTTCAGAACACTTTGTAGATTTAGTTTGAAAAACAGTGTTCTTTAATACTGTAGAAAATAGACTTTGTTGAATATCAACCAAAAGTTTTTCATCAGATAAAACATTTTCAAGTTCAACTATTTTGCTTTCAAGAATGAGTGGAGGAACATAAACCTTTGCAATTGCAGGTTTTGCCTTCATCTCAGAAACATAATAACTAGCAAAATAGTCGTTTGAAAGAACTTTTGGTGTTTCTGAAAGATAACTATCATTTAACTTTGCATAGTTAAATGGTAGTTGCATTTTCTTAACATTCTTTCTATTTTCAGTTTCTTTGACCTCAACTTCTTTTGGTAATTTGGTAACAAATTTGGGTTTTAAATGAGTATGTTTTCCAGCACAAGCAAGAAAATCAAAATTATAAAGTGCCGGTTGTTTTCTGATGGCTTTCTTTAAGTAATGAGGGTTTTGAAAACCAAGTCCCCATTTTTCCTTAACATCAGCCTCTTCGTTAGGTGCATTAAGAAAAATGGTTTGATCTGTTTGGCCTCTTGCATAGAGTTTGGATTCCAGACCATTTACCTTCTTATTCAAAAGCTTATTCTCAACCTGCAATTTATGAACTGTTAGTGCAGATTCTCTTTTCTCAAACTCATACTTAGAAATTTTAACTTCAAAATCAGAAATCTTTTTTTCAAAACAATCTATTTGAAGTTTAGAATCAGAAGCAGACGAATTAAGTTCAAAGATCTTCTTGTTCCTTTTAGCAATTCTTTCTTTTTCCTTTTTCAGTTTATTTTGTAAATCTTGAAGCTCAACCACCATGGCTTCCATTTTGGTAATGAAATCTTTTTGAGTTAAATTTAATACCTCATTAGCTATCTCGTCATCTAATTCATCATACTTGACTTCTTTTCCCATGAGACAGAGATGAGCAGTTTCTTCCTTTTCTTCCTCTTCACCTTCTGAACGATCCAGCCAAAATTCGCCCTCAGCCATTAAAGCTATGCCCGCTTCTTGCTGTTTGGCCAGTAGCAGTTTGTTCTAATAGTACTGAGAATTACGAACTTTTGGCTTTCTACAATCTTTTGCAAAATGTCAAATCTTGCCACAGTTGTAGCATTTGACTGGATCACTTGCTGGCTTTTCGGCAAAAGTGTAATCATTCACGAACTTCTTCCTTTCATCAGGTTTCTTCTCAACATATCTGTTTTCTTCATATCTCTTTCCTTCCACCCTCTCTCGGTGCTCATGATTCTTTAAACTTGATGAAGAATACCTTTGAGAATTTGATCTCGGCTTGTTGTAGAATTTCTTTTGAAAGGCACGGGTCAGTAACATCATGGCTTGTTTCAGACTTTCTCCATCATTACCATCTGATTCAGATTCTGAATCAGAACTCGTAAGCACTTTCTTCTTTTTCTTCTTCTCTGCCTTTTCTTTCTTTTCTTTCTTCTTCTCTCCAACAACCAAAGCAATCGGATCAGGAACCTTTTCAGCCTTCTTCTTTTCAGCTCTTTTCTCCTCAACTTCCTCTTCATTTTGCCTTAGAGACTCTTTGTCTTTTGTTCTTTTTCCTCATCACCATGTCCACTATCAAATGAATCATCATCAGCAGGTACTTGAACTATGATTGGTTTCATAGGACCTTCTGTAATTGACAAAAGAATATTCTCCCCATTTGCATGTCTGTCAATAAAATCCAGAAACCTATCCTTCCACTGCTCGTACTCTCCTTTGAACAAAACAGGAGGCTTGACATCGGTGCCAATGGAAAGTGCATCTTTTGAAGTCATCTTGATTAAACCTGTTTGAAAAATATATCAATAAGAAACTAGAACTGATCGTTAGTCCAAAATATGAAATCACAAGAAAAATCTTGAAATTTAGAAAAATCAGAAATTATAAAAAATTTGACTAAGTATCAAAACTCGCAAGTCACTATATAACTCGCAACCGCTGAAACTCGCTGACACTGATAAACACGCAGATCGAGACTTGCGCGTTTGAGAAACTCGCAAACAACTATTCAGAGTGAAACTCGCAAACTTAAGCTTGCGCGTTTGTGAAACTCGCACGCAAAGGGTTGCGTGTTCTGATAAACTCGCAGATCAATCAAACTCGCAGGCCGTTGAAACTCGCAAGTGACTAATCCCTCTAAAACTCGCTAACGCCTAAACACGCAGATAACTATTCACGATGAAACTCGCTAACTGAGGTGTGCGCGTTTCCAAAACTCGCTCATCAAATCTTACGCGTTTTGAACAAACTCGCTAGCTATACTTGTGCGTTTCCACACTTAGAACTTTTTCTTGAAATTTCAAACTCGCACGTCGAATGAACTCGCAAACCACTGTTCCTCTTCAAACTCGCACCCTTCGATTAGCGCGTTTGAAGAACTTGCTAACCACTACGTGCGCGTTCTGATCCTTAGAAAGTTTTCCAACTTTTCCAAACTCGCAGACTTCGATCAACGAGTTTCTAGAACTCGCAGATAATGCCTTGCGCGTTTGAGACCAAAATCAATCCTTCGACTTGCGCGTTCTAACGGATGAATCTTGCGCGTTTGAACGATGAACTTGCGCGTTCTGGAGATCTAGCGCGTTCTTCAGAATATCGACCAAATATCAATTGTTCTCACTGAAATCGATCCAAACCTTGTCCAATTATCTTGAATTTTTGTATGGATGCTCGATTACAATAATAGAACAGATTACAACTCAAGAATTTCACAAACAAACATTCAAACTACAAAAATAATGATAAAACAGTGAATATCGACTCGTGAACAAAAAACTCAACAAAAATCACAAATTCGTGAGAATTACAGTGCAATTCAGAAATTAAAGTACATAGACTCGATCTATTACACTTTTCAAACAAATCCTAATCAAATTCTGCTCCAAAAACACATTAAAAATCAAAAACTTGATTTTCTGCTCAAGAACAGTGACGAACCAACACTTTCTTGGATTTCTTGATCTGATTTCACTTTGGATCTGCTCTGATACCAATTGATATTCCCAAATTCTAGTTCCTATTTCACAAACAAATCAAACATAAACAAGATTTCAATCAATTACCTGTTTGATTAACTTTCAAACTCAACGATTACACTTTCTCTCTCTAGAACTTCTCTCTCTCTAAAGATCTCTCTCAAACGTATTCTGTTAGTTACCAAAAAGATTTCTAAAGTAATACAAATACAAGAAGGTATTTATACCACCAAACAATTACAAAGGAAAAACAAAATACAAAGACATTGACTTTGACAATTTATTACAAAGACTTTGACTTTCACATGAGAGTTGACTTTTCTCAGCTTTGACTTCTTGAACTTTGACTTTTGTCTTCTTGATCTTGTATCCAACATATTTATGCTCTAACAAGTTGATACGAATTCATATCGTCAAAAGAGATTTCTATGTGAGGAATTCGCAGGTAGTCATATGCGAAATGTTGAGAATTCACATACTACCTTATGCGAATTGTGTGGAATTCGTACATGAGAGATATGCGAGAAGTCTAGATTTCACATGTTAGAGTGATGCGAGAAGAAAGAATTCGCAGAAGAGAGTTATGCGAATTGTGAAATTTTCGGCTATGCCATCTTGCGAATTGTGCTTAAAAGTGAATAGTGATCTGCGAATTGTTGACGATATGCTAAAAGTTTTGATGTTTTTGAGAAAATTGATTGTTCTAAACCCTGTTTGCTACAAGTTTGCCCTGTTCCTGAGCTTTTTATGCTGAATGCATATGTGACATCACTCTTATCATATGTTGGTCACATATCCTTAGCAACTGATCAAGATTTTCAGATATTGGATTTGAGGATTTAGTCTCTGATTGGATTGACTTAGCTGCCTGAGCATTTGCAATCATCAGTCCGAAGAGCTTCTTTTGTGGTTAGACCGTTGAGAGCACTTTATCATTCTTCTGAATTGATCACTCAGTAGTGTGAGTGACTTCTATCATTATTCTGATGCT
Organism: Arctium minus; assembly: GCA_954870635.1. Taxonomy (NCBI): domain Eukaryota; kingdom Viridiplantae; phylum Streptophyta; class Magnoliopsida; order Asterales; family Asteraceae; genus Arctium; species Arctium minus. Next base: position 74,310,387 of record OX941080.1, on the reverse strand, counting down.
TGAGTTGTAATTCAGAATCCTGAGTGCTAATAATCATCCAGCTGATTCGTGAAGAAAGGAGTTTTGTATTTGATTGTTCAGTATTCTGGAAAGCAATCCGAAAATGAGCATCTTCTATTAGTTGTTAAACAATAGTTTCCTTCTAAACCTTGCCTTGTAGTGTTGCTACCGGATTCTACCGCCTGTAAGATGATTAGATTAAGTTCTTAAGGTGAACTATTATTTCAACTCGTGGTTCAAAGGCAGATCAGATGTTATACACTAAAGATGCACTTGGTTGTCATTCCAATATTCAACACATATCACTCTTGTGGGCATAAGGAATGTGTTGGGTTTACAAGAGTCAAAATATGTCTTTATGTGCACTCAGTCGAGGTTATGGTCTACATCAGATCTGGTATTTCTATTGAATCTCCAAGGATAAGAGCTACTTTCTAGGGGGAGCTAGAGGAGCTTTGAAGTTTATGAAACGCTAAGTTTATTAAAGAAATCAAGAGGGAGAAGGAGCTGAAGCTGGAGCTGAAAAGATAATGATTACTTTACAAAACTTAGGGGGAGAATGTTAGAACATAAATATGTTCTATTTAGGGTGTTTAGTAAAGTAATCTACATGTTGTTTGTATTGGGCCTTGTATATGGGTTTGGGCTTAATGTGTAACAAGGGATGTGGGGGTATAAATAGAATATGTATGTGTGTTTAGTAAGTAAGTTTTACATTCATAATGTAGATCATACGAGTTCTCTCTTTGTAGTGTAGTTTTACATTCTGTCATTATTAAAACTACAAATTTATGTCCCTATAATCTCTTGTTAATCTTATCATTCAATCAATCATGATCTCAGGGACTTAACAACAGGGGCAAAAGTTTCATCATAGTCTATGCCTTCCTCTTGTTTGTATCCCTGAGTAACTAGCCTAGCTTTGTTGCGGGTTACAGTCACATTTTCATCTAATTTGTTTCTAAACACCCATTTGGTGCCTATAACAGATTTGTCAGATGGTCGTGGAATGAGATTCCGAACTTTGTTTCTAGCAAACTTAGTCGATTCTTCTTGCATAGAACAGACCCAGTTTGGATCTCTGAGGACATCATCAGTCTTCTTTGGCTCTAAGAAAGAAAGAAAATTTACAAAGAGACAGATATTACCTGAACTTCGTCGAGTTTGAATACCTGTATCAGGATCACCAATAATATGATCTATGGGGTGATCTCTGGTCCGTCATTGAGCTAGAGGATAATCACTTACTTCAGATGTTGGATCATCAATAGGAATGTTTACTGATAAAGAGGTTTTTGGTTCTTCAACTATCAAATGTTGTCGTTCAGACAAAATATTATTCACTGAGAGGTTTTCAGAAGAGGGGATATTAGATGAAGGAAGTGTGTTTAGGGGAATAGCTAAAACCCGAGAGTATGATGTTTGGATCGTCATCAGTGTTAAGAGGTATGATGTTTGCATCGTCATCAGTGTTAGGAGGATATGTATGCTGACGTGAGTTGAAGAGAGGTACTATTTCCCTGTAGTGAGAAAACATCCAAGCATTTAGTTCAACATTGTCAGCGATAGGTTTAGAGTTCGCTGACCTGGATTCGTCAAAAGTGACGTGAATTGTTTCTTCTACAGTTGGTCTTCTCTTGTTGAAGACTTTGTAGGCTTTTGAGATAGAGGAATAACCAAGAAAGATTCCATCATCAGCTTTCAGGTCGAACTTTCCAATTGAATCTTTGTTGTTTAAGATGAAACACTGACAACCAAAGATGTGAAAAAAACTAATAGAAGGTTTTCTTCCATGAAAAAGTTCATAGGTTGTTTTGTTGAAACGTTTTACTACCAGAGACCTGTTTTGAGGAAAACATGCAGTGTTGACAGCATCTTCCCAGAACTGAGTTGGAAGATGAGAATCACTGAGCATTGATCTTGCAGCTTCAATGATCGTTCGGTTTCTTCATTCAGCGACACCGTTTTGCTGAGGAGTTCTTAGAGAAGAGAAATTATGTGAGATTCCCTTACTCTCAAAGAAGCTGTTCAGGGAACTATATTTGAATTCAATTCCATGATCACTTCTTATTGAGAGAACAATTAGATTATTCAGCACTTTCATCTTTCTAACAAAAGATATAAGTTCTTCTGGAGTATCACTTTTAGAGTGAAGAAATATTACCTAGGTGTAGCGAGCGTATTCATCTACTATAACAAGAGTGTATTTCTTTCCAGCTATAGATTGAATATTCACAGTGCTGAAGTGGACTTGTCAGTGAAGAAACTTGTTTTGATTTGAAACTAGCTTTAGTCTGTTTTCCTTTCTCACATGCTGAACAAAGAGATTCCTTGGCATATGAGTGTTGAGGAAGACCGGAGACTAGTTCTTTTGAGGAGAGAGAATTCAGTGTTTTGAAGTTGAGATGAGAGAGCCTTTTGTGCCATAACCAGTTGACATCTGAAGAGTCTTTAGAAATAAAACAAACGTTTTCAGTAGAAGTAGAGTCCATGTCTATTACATAGACATTTTCCATACGATAACCACTGAGAGCGAGCTGTCCTTTTTCATTCACCACTGAACATGCCTTCTTACAAAAGCGAACCTCATAGTCTTTGTCACATAGCTGGCTGATGCTAAGAAGATTGTGCTTTAATCCATCTATGTAAGTGACTCTTTGGAAGGTAGTCGTCCCACTGCTGAGTATGCCAAACCCTCTGTTATAACCTTTCCCATTTCCACCAAAGGTCACTAAGGGACGTTTCTCTTCCTTGTATTCAGTAAGCAGGTCTTTTTGTCCAGTCATGTGTCGACAGCATCCGCTATCTAAATACTAGATACCCTTCGCTCCCTGCAAACATAAGGAAGATTAAGTTTTGATTGGTACCCACTTTTCAATGGGTCCAGTAGGGTTAGTGGAGATGGAAGGTTCAACACTCTTCACGGCATATGAAGATTCAACGTCAGTGGTAACCTTCACCATGGTTAATTTTTTAACCTTAGTGGCATTTTTCACCTTGGCAGATTTCTCAGTTTTGGTGACCTTCTCAGCCTTGGAGGCATTCATCTTCACTTTATCTATCTTATCAACTTTTGTGGAAGTAGAATATTTACTGGCAATATAGTCAGTATGTCCACAGTGATAGCACTTTCTATAGACGAAAGTAGCCCTAAGACCATGAGAAGTTGAGTTAGAAAACTTGAGATGAGTAGGGCCAGCTCCATGAATGACCTTGGCATAAGATCTTGGAGGAACTTTCAGTTCTTCGACTTTCTTAGGCTTAATATCAACTTTTAGCTTTGGAGTTGATCTCTGAGAAATATCAGTGATTTTTGTTCCAGAGCTGGAAGATTGATTTACTGAAGGTTTGGAATGGACTTTCAGCTTTGCTATTTTAGTAGACTTCTGAGAATGATGGGAAATGGATTTCCCTTTATCAGTGAGCTTGGAGCTCTTTGATAAGTCCTCAGGGATAGGATTTGAATACAAAGAACATTGAGTAGAAGAAGTGTCAGGGATAGAAGAGACAAACATTCCAAACATAAGCACGGAAGAGTCTCTGCTAAGTTCATCCTTTTCATAATGATAACCGCGATCGGTTTTGTCATGAGCAGAGATTTAAGCACTTATGATTTTATTGATCTTGGTTGAAGATTAACACCATCCCTTAACAGTTGCCTTTTCTGCTTTTAAAGCAACGATGGCTTATCCGTGTTCAATGCTGATAATTTCATTGACCATGACTTGATCTTTTAAACTCTCCTCTAAAAGGATTAGTTCTTTGATCCTTTCATGACATTTTTCTAGTTGTTCAAGTAAATCAATATATTTGTTTTCAGCTAAAGTTTTGCCATTTAGTGCATTGTACAAGTCAATTGTCAGCACATCTATAGTGTGACTTCTCTAAGCTTCAGATAGAGAGGGATTAGTAGCGATTGATACCTGAGAGGAGATGTAACTCATGGAAGTTCCTGTTGGTTCTTCCACTTCTTCTTTAATATCAGCTATAAGACAGAGATTAACAACGTCTTCTTCAACAAAACTCGATTATTCTAATTCAACCCAGTCATGCTCTTGAGCGATAATACCTTTACCTTTCTGCTTAAAGCCTTTCAGCATTGGATATTTTTCTTTCAGCTTAAGGTATTTTTTATTGCTGGTTTTCCTGGATGTGGAAGATCTGAAGACTTTCTTTGACCTGCATTCGCTGGCAAAATGCCCAACTTTCTCACAGTTATAGCAAGTAACAGTGGCCTTATCAACAGGGGTTGATTTTGGCTTGTCAGATATAGAGAGAGGCTTATTTCTTCTAAAATTTCTCTTTCTTGCAAATCTTTTGAAGGATTTTCTCAAGAGTTATAAGGATTCATCAAACTCTGAAAGATCAGCGTCTAATAATTCCTCAGAGTCAGAATCTAACTCAGTGATAGTGAGAGTAGATCGCTGAGATGGAATGATTTCTGAAGAGACTAAAGCAACAGGAGTGCTCTTGGAGTTTTTAGAATCTTTCAAAGTATTCTTCTTTAGGAAATTTGATTGCTCATAGTTGAGCAATATTCCATATATAGTGATAAGAGAGAGATGATTTAAGTCTTTTGTCAACTTCAGACACATTGAATAGTTGTCCCAACTTTCAGGAAGACTTTCGAAGAATTTAGTTAGGACCTCAGAATTAGAATAGGCCCTACCAACAGTCCTCAGATCAATGATTAAACACTTAAATCTTTGGTGAACATCAGATAGAGAGTCATTCTTACCACACATAAAACTTTCGTATTTTCTTACCAAATTGAACTTTCTAGTTTCTTGGATTTCAGTGGTACCTTCATACCGAATACATATAGTGTCCCACATTTCTTTAGATGTTTTCATATGCATGATGGAATGGATGGCTTCATCAGGCAAGGCCATTGAAATGATGGTTTTTGCCTTAGCATCTAAACTTACTTTCTTTTTATCTTCATCACTCCATTGTCTAATTTCCTTAGGAGCATATCTTTCAGGAATGGTAGGGGTGGTAGCAGTGGCAGGTACTGCAACTATGATCATAAAAGGTTCATATGGACCATTTGCAACATATTCAGGTATATTAGGATCTACGCCTTCTACAAATAGCATCATTCGATTTTCCAGAGAGCAAAGTTGTCTCTACTAAATCGAGGAGGTTTTGAGAGAAAACCATTATCATAGTAGTTAGTATTTATATTAAGTGCCATATGAGAATAGCAAGGAAGAGAATAAAGCAAGATCTTGTTTATGAGATTAAACAATCTGCTCTGATGCCACTTGTTAGTCCCGAAGGTGCTTAACAAGTTTGTAGAAAGGGGGGGTTGAATACAAACACAAAATTTAATGGTTTAATAAATTGTTTATTGATGAATCAAATTACAATGTACAGTTTTTTTGCAGAGTAAGATTAAGTAAATCCTAATCTAAACAAACTTAAGAAACACACTGATTGTTGCACAAGAATTAGAGAATAGAGATTTAGAGAATATAGAAAGCAAGGGTTTCTATATGATAAGAAGGATAGAAGACAACTCTCAGATAGAGTCTTGATCTTTCTATTTATACCCTATGCATTAAATGCATGGTAGGGTACTTTACACGTGTCATTTGATGGTTGGTTGCATGCCTCTGACTTTTGGAGACATGTTTTTGGCCGAATGGTGAACAGTGTAGATTTCAGAGTTGTTGTACGATCTGTCTCAGAGGTATATCCCTTCTGACATTTGTACTATGTGTTCTCTTCACACAGATAGAAGAAGGTTCAGTGATCGCTGAAGCTTTTCTTCAGGTTTCTTCGCGTATAGGTAGACTAGTCTTGGATTCACTCATATCCGCATCAGATCATAAGAAGACATGTCAGTTGTTCATCATCTTTGTCTTATATACAGTGATGAACATCTTTGCCACAAAACTTATCTTCAGGGGTTACGTCTAACAATTACAAGAGAGGTCATCAGCGATACTGAACAGACTTAGTATTTGATTGCTGATGGTGAAACACTTATACATACAGATGTAAAACGTAATTTTCACTAAGTATAACCGTGGGTCATTATCAAATCATTGAGAGAGTTTGGATCAACACATGTCATATGCAAATGTACATTGTTTAAGTTCCGAAATCTCAGATCAATAAAAATACAGTCAAGCTAAATCGATAACAACTCTAATGCCTATAGACCTAGTATGAGCATCATGCTTGGTCTGCGGCAAGGGTTTGGTGAATGGATTAGCCAAGTTCCTAATCGAGTCAACTCTACTAATGATAATGTCTCTATCCTTGACAACCTTCTGAATGTAATGAAACTTCCTGAGTATATGTCGCGTGCGCTTATGTGATATGGGTTCTTTAGCCAAGATGACTCCACCCTCATTGTCATAGAAGATCTATATGGGATCAAGAATAGTAGGAACTACGCCGAGATGCCCGATGAACTTCTTCATCCACTTGGCCTCTTTTGCAGCCTCATTAACTGCAATATACTCAGCCTCTGATGTCGAATCTGCTACAGTGCTCTGCTTAGAACTTCTCCAAGTGACCGCTCCACCGTTCAGCAAAAACACGAATCCTGATTGCGAACAGTAATCATCGTTATCAGTTTGGAAGATTTCCCCTGTATAACCTTTCACACATAGATCTTCCTGGCCACCATAGATCAAGAACATGTCCTTTGTTCTTTTCAGGTACTTGAGAATGTTCCTGACTTCTATCCGATGAGTTTCGCCAGGGTTGGTCTGATATATGCTTGTCATGCTTAAGGCATATGATACATCAGGCCTAGTATAAATCATGGCATACATGATCGATCCCACGGCCGAAGCATATGGAACTCGACTCATCTTGTCTAATTCCTCAGCGGAACTAGGACACTGAGATTTGCTCAGTGCCATGCCATGCTGCATAGGCAAGAACCCCTTCTTGGAGTCCTGCATCTTGAATTTCTTCAAGATATTATCTATGTAGGTACTCTGGCTTAACCCAATGAGCCTCCTGGATCTATCTCTATATATCTTGATGACTAATATGTATGCCATATCTCCCATGTATTTCATGGAAAAACAATTCCCTAGCCAAGTTTTAACACTTTGCAGTGTTGGGACATCATTTCCCATGAGTATTATGTTATGGACATATAATATAAGAAAGACTACGGTACTCCCACTAGTTATGACATAAATGCATGGTTCATCTTCACTTCTGAGAAAACCAAATTCCTTGATCTTCTCATCAAAATAAAGATTCCAGCTACGAGACGCTTGCTTGAGTCCATAAATGGACTTCTGAAGCTTACACACTCTATTGGAATGCTTAGGATGTACAAAACCCTCAGGTTGTGTCATAAACACATCCTCAGTAAGCTTTCCATTAAGGAAGGTAGTTTTAACGTCCATTTGCCATATCTCATAATCATGAAATATTGCTATGGCAATCAGTATCCTAATAGATTTCAACATAGCCACTGGTGAAAATGTTTCATCGTAGTCTACACCATGAGTTTATGTGTAATCTTTTGCACCAGTCTGGATTTGAATATGTGTACTTTCCCATCCATATCAGTCTTCTTGTTGAAGACCCATTTACACCCAACTGTTTTAAGGCCAGGTGTTTGATCAACCAAGTCCCAGACATGATTATCATACATGAATTGGATCTCGCTTTCCATAGCCTCCTTCCATTTAGCAAACTCTGGTCTTGCCATGGCTTCCTGATAGTTGGTATGTTCATCAAGATCTACAAGTGACACATCACCATCAGAAATGAGTAAACCATATCTTTCAGGTGCATGACGTACCCTATCAGACATGCGTACATGTGGTGACTGAAAGTTAGATTCTCCATTAAAATCAGGTTGTACAACCTCTTGATGGGAACTAGTGCGAACATCGAATTCCATGTTGGTTGATTCTTGATCTTTTTCTAGATCGCTCCCACAGGCCTCCTTGGATATCTGCTCCCTCTCTAGGAATACTGCCCTTCTAGCAACAAAGACTTTGTTTTCAGAAGGTTTGTAAAACAAATATCCAAAAGATCCAATAGGATATCCAACACAATAACACTTCTCTGATCTGGGCTCTAACTTGTCTTGAGATTCACGACAAACGTAAGCCTCGCAGCCCCAGATTTTTAAATATGCTAGTGAAGCAACTCTACCACTCCATATTTCAGATGGTGTTTTGGAAACTTTCTTAGTTGGAACGAGGTTAAGGATTTTTACTGCAGTCTCTAGGGCATAACCCCATAAAATGATCGAAAGCGTAGTGCGACTCATCATGCAATGAACCATATCTAACAATTTTCGGTTTCTCCTCTCGGATACACCATTGTGTTTTGGTGTCCCAGGTGGAGTTAACTGTGAGATAATCCCACAATTTCTAAGATGATCGCTGAATTCTAGACTAAGATACTAACGACCTCTATCAGATCTGAGGATCTTAATCCTTTTATTCAGTTCATTCTCCACTTCATTCTGGAATGTCTTGAACACCTCAAAGGTATCACATTTATGTCTAATCAAATAAACATATTCGTATCTACTGAAATCATAAGTAAACATAACAACGTATCTTTCGCCGTGTCTTATAGGTGATCTAAACGGTCCACACACATCAGTGTGTACAAGGTCCAATAGATCTTTGCCCCGTTCATAGCTTCCTATGAATGGTGCTATAGTAATCTTCCCAAGTAGAAAAGATTTGCATTCATCATAAGATGTGTTAATGTGTTGTTTAGATCAAGTGTTTGACTTTTGTATTGTTTGACTTTATAAGTCTTTGAGAGTTTATTGTCTTTGAGAGTTTAAGCTTGTGAGAGTTCTTGTCTCATATAAATAGTCTTTGTTTTGAGAGAAGCATGTAACTAAGCATTGTATGCACATCATACATTGAATGACATATGACTATTTCTCTCTCTAGTCTCTATCTCTACATAGTGATCTGATTTGTATTACTTTGATTGTTCATGGCTTGATCATGGATTTACATTTGGTATTAGAGCCTACCTAAATCATTCAGAGAAGATTACATAACTTGGATTTGGATCGATTTCTTGATTTCATCAAGAACACGTAGAACGAGTTCTTAAGAACACTGTTGGATCGAATTTTCTAGTGTTTATTGTTTTTAGATTGTAAAAATGGTGTAATATAATTCGTTTGATGTATTAGAATACTTTTTGTTCACACTAATTCACGAATTAAACACTAGAACTGATTCAATTTTGGATTTTCTTGAGTTTTCATGAAAAAGTTCACGAACTCTGTAAAAACATGATTAACACTGTAATTTCTTGTTTTTAGCCATTTTAGTGCATTAAAAAAGTGTTCCATTTTGATTTTCGATCATATTGGTTCAGTCTGTTGAGAAATTTACAGGTTGAATTAAGTTTTGAATCGAATCTGTGAGCATAAGTGTCAAACGCGCAAGATTTGCACTACGCGCTAAGCAAGAACACGCACACTTTGAAGAACACGCACGATGTTGATGATTATATTGTCTGGGAGTTTGGTATCAGTTCGCGCATAGTATTGTATGCGAGGAGAGAGTTCACGCAAAGAATTGGATGCGAGTTTCTGTTTATGTTTTGCGAGTTCTTGAAGTCGTGCGAGTTTCCATTTAGCGAGTTTCTGTGTTGTGAAAATTTTCTAAGTATGGAACGCACTAAGGCTTGTGCGAGTTCCTATTGATCTACGAGTTTGAATTCTTTTGCGAGAATTCTACTTGATCAAAAAATTTCTAAGTTCGAAATGCACACGAAGCACTCCACGAGAAGCTACTTCGTGCACATCGTTATCTGCGAGTTTCTCAAAACGCACTAGTAGTTGTGTCTGAGTTCTTCAAACGCGCACAAAGCTGTTAGCGAGAAGTGAAGTGAACAGTATTCTGCGAGTTCTATAGTTTGCGAGTTTCAAGGTTCTGCGAATTCTAGACTTAGAATTTTTCTGAGATTGTTTCCAAGTGGTAATCTGAGTTTGACTTTTGAAGTCAACTTTTTCTGATTTGTTTGGGAGATCTTGTGTATCAAGCCTTCTATCAGTTATCTTTTTATATTCTGCAATCATGTCTCATGATCTTCTGAGTATGGGTTCAAAGTCAAAGCCTCTGGTCCTTCAAGCGGACGAATACCCTCAGTGGCGGAAAAGAATGATCAATTTCTTGAACAATCAGGACCAGAAATTGATGAATTCTATCATAGATGGTCCTCACTTTCCTCATGTTACTATTGCCAGGATTCCAACCATAGATACAAATTCTGAAATTTCTGAGCGAAGTGTGGCAAGAGATCCCATCCAGTACAGTGATGTGGACAGAGAGCTAGTTGAAAGAGATGCTACAGCCTTGACTTCTCTTATCATGGCCATTCTGAATGATATCTTCAACATGGTTGACAACCGAGAATCAAAGCATCAATGCTTACGAGGGCTTTAAAGCAAAGGAAGTGGAATATCTAAGGGAAGCTTATGATCGATACAACATCATTCTAAACGATCTAAGGAGGAACGGAGTGCAAAAGTCAGAGTCTGAGATCAACTACAAATTTATTAAGAATCTCCAACCCGAATGGGATGTCTATACAATCCAAATGTAGATCAACAAGGATATGGACGAGGAGAAACTTAATGATTTTTTCTGTGCCTTGAACCAGGATGAAGATAAAGTGAAAGAACAAGGTGTTGTGAATAAGGAATTGCATCAACTCAAGGATAAGCAGAAAAAGGTTGAGGATTCCTTAGGGTAAGGGCAAATTGATCAAAGGAAGTTCTGGTCCTTCAAAGGGTTCAAAGAAGAAAGCTCTAATGACCAACCTGATAGAGACTTCAGACAGTTCGGATGAAGAGGTCCAAGAAGAGTTAGAGGATGATGAGCTGATGGAGTTTGCTCAAAAACATGCACTGTTGACTTCGAGCTTTCACAAGAGATTTGGTAAGAAAAAGTTCTACAATAAGCCGAAGTATGACTCATACAAGTCTAGCAAGTACAGAGGCAAATATGAGAAAGAGAATGAGAAAGAGAAAGAGAAAGAGTAAGAGAAGAAAGAGGAGAAGAAAGAATAGAATAGAGAAAAAAAGAAAAAGAAAAGTCAAATAAATGCTTCAATTGTGGCAAGACTGGCCACTTCATCAGAGACTTCCCAGTGAAAAGGATCAAAAACTACGAGTATTATGCTAAGAAATCCCAGCTTGCTAAAGCCATGGAGAAAGGCAAAGAACTTAAAGCTGAGGAAGAGATTTTGTTTGAGTACTCTGATGAAGAAAGGAAGAAGTGAAAGTGAATCTGACTCAGGTGCACTACAATCTGATGGCACATCTGAATGAAGAGTCAGATTCCGAGGTAAATTCTATATCTGACAACTATGATTCTTTTTGTGATAATGAAGAAGTGTTGAACTTGATGTCCCAGTTAAACTTGATGAACTCTGAATTTTTAAAAATGAAAGAAAATTTCAAACAACAAAAGAGTACCATTCAAGGACATCAAGATCAAGCATTGATTTATAAGACATTGGCTGAAGAAAGAGAAGAAGAGAAAAATGTTCTAAAACTGGATAAATCAAAACTTCAAATTAAAATTTTTGAACTACAAAAGGAAATAGTCACATTAAAGGATAAGAATCTTGAACTGACACTTCAGTATGATGTCGTTTTGAAAGACAGGACTGAAGCTTACACCAAGATTAAGGAGTTGGAAGATCTTAACTTCAAAAGAGGTCAAACATAATAGACATTGAAAACTTTGACTAATAATCAGAAAGATACCAGATTTTACAAGGCAAAACCTGGCTTGGGTCTATCAGATGTGAATGTTTTAAAGAAAGCACCCGAAAATCTTTATAGTTTTAAAAAGTCGGGTCATGAACCTATCATTTTGATACCCCACATCCTGGAGACTTTTGTCAGGCCTGAGACTTTCTTCCTGAAACTCCTAAGATGAAGAAGGAAGAATCAGTGGAAATTAAGTGAGAAATTAAAACTGACTCAGAAACTTAGAGTTTTAATTCAGTCAAATTTTCATATGATGAATTAAATTTTTCTTACGAAAGTAAAAAAGAATACATTTGTCGAATATGAAAATCTTTTTTTAAAACAACCTGAGTCTTCTAAAACCAGTTCTAATTCTGACTCAAATGAAACTGTTCTGACTTGTTCAATCATAGAAGATAAAGATGAAGAAGTAATTTCACACAAGTCTGTTTCTGTAAATTCTTCAAAATTTACTGACCTCGAGCATCAAAAAGCTTTGGACAAAATTGATGAGTTAGAAAGGCAGATTTCACATCTCAGCAATCTAAATGTTGAATTGGAAGAAGCCAATGAAAATTTTGGGATAGAGCTAGACTCAAGTTTCATTCAAAATGAATCTTTGCAAAAAGAGATCAGAAATCTAGAGTCTCAAATTTTCAAACTCTCAAAAGGTAAAGAGGCTTACATTGATAAAGATGCTTCAATTCCTATCAATCAAAATGCTGAGATTAAGTCCAAGTCTTCCAAAATAGATACTGCACCTTATGTTGTTAAATCAGACTTGAAAAGTTTAAAATCAACTGAAAAGGAGGTGAGTATTTATGAGAAAGGTGAATGTTCTACATTCTCATCTGTTAATGTTTCTAATTCTAATTGTCTTACAGATGAAAAAGTGAAGAAGGAAACTTTCAAGAAGAAAAGGAAGACTGAAGTTGACAAGACAGTGAATGATTCTGATAGTTGTGAATGTAATAGAGTAGCCAATGCTTGTAATGATGACAGTCAACATATTTTTAATAAAACAAAAATAATTTCTCGAAAAGAGTTGTTGACACAAGCTGCAACTAGGTTGCAATGTTCATACTGTCTTAAAAGTTCATTTTCTTTGAAACCCAAGTCTTCAATGAAAAAGAAAAATATCCAGTTTAAGAATAAGAAATTTTCTGATCATTCTAAAGTCAATAAAGCTGAAATTTATTCTATAAAAAAGAAAAACAATGATTTTCAAGTTAATAAAATTGTGGATGTAAAGTTTGTGTGGAAGTGGATTCCCAAATCTGAAATTAAAGCACAAACTTTACCAAAAGGACCCAGATTTGAGTGGAGAATTAAAGGGTCATCAGCTAATTTGAAAACTGTTAAGGATACTAACAAAAAAGGACCCATATTCATATGGGTACCTAAATCTAAGTGAATGTTGCTTGCAGGCATGTCATGTGTGGATCATTGACTCTAGAGCTTCAAGACACATGACAGCGCACAAGCACCTGCTATCCGACTATGTAGATCATTATGCAGGATCAGTCAATTTCGGGAATGAAATAAAAGGATACGTCAGAGGTTACGGCACAATCAGGAACATCATGATTTCTATCTCAAAAGTACTGTACGTGGAGGGTTTGTCATACAATCTGTTCTCTATCAGTCAGTTTGCAAAGAAGAAATGTAAGATTGAATTTAATGCTGAGTATTGTTATATCAAAGATCAAAGCGGAACTGAGCTAATCAAAGCTGGGAGAATGGGGTTACTATATGGTGTCCACTTTCCAACACTTAAAACTTCAAAGCCAGTATGTCTCATTTCTAAGACTTCTACAGAAGAAAGTTGGTTGTGGCATCGACGTCTTTCCAATAAGCATTTCCGAGATCTGAATAAGCTGAGGACACAAAATCTTGTTACTAGATTTCATGATCTGAAGATAGAACAATATTCTCTTTGTTCTGCATGCGAAAAAGGAAAAATGAAGAGAAATTCACACAAGCTCAAGATGTTATCTAACTGCAACAAATGTATGGAGCTTATTCATATGGATCAGTGCGGACCGATGAGAACTCAATCCATCAATGGCAAGAAGTACATTCTGGTCATGGTGGATGAATACTCTAGATACACATGGTTAGAGTTCTTACGGAATAAATCTGAGGCTCCCGATCTGATCATCAAATTCATAAAGAAAATTCAAGTTCTTCTACAAAGCCCGGTACAACAATTGAGAAGTGACAACGGTACCGAGTTCAAGAACGCAACTCTGCAATCATTTCTTAACTCCGTTGGCATTTCACACAACTTTTCTGCGGCGATGACACCTCAACAGAATGGGGTAGTTAAAAGGAAGAACAGAATATTGGTAGAAGTTGTACGGACGATGCTTGCATATTCAGACCTACCTTTGTTTCTCTGGGCTGAAGCAGTAGCTACTGCCTGCTTTACACAAAACAGGACCTTAATAAATAAGCGATTTAATAAAACATCTTATGAAATTATTAATGGTCGAAAACCTACGGTTAAATTCTTTCGTGTATTTGGTTGCAGTTGATATGTGCTAAATGATCGAAAGAACTTGTCCAAGTTCCAACCCAAAGCTGACGAAGGAATATTCATCGGATATTCTCTTCAATAAAAAGCGTACAGAGTGTACAACATGCGGAGAAAGACTTTAATTGAGAGTGCCAATGTGACCTTTGATGAACTGAAGACAAGGACTTCTGATCAAAGCAGTTTAGAACTCGGAACTAAAGACAAAGCTTCTACATCAACAAGTGTAGAACCTGTGCTTCAAAAGAATAAGAATTCTGAACCTCTCACTGAATCAGATCTTGATTTGTTATTTCTTGATGAATTTAATGATATATCTATTGAAAATAACAATCAAGAAAATATAATAAATACTGAGTCACATCCTACAAGTGCAGATATCTTAGGACCCTCTGAAGCAATTGGTGAAGCTTCTTCAAGTCAAACTCAAGAGGTTTCTGAACAAGCTGATCCAGATAGTACAACTGAAATAGTATCACCACTGAATGAACCGGGATCTACATCAGAAGTATCTAGAGAAAATCAGCCAGAACCTACAACAGAGGAAGCTAAACCATCACCAAGTGCACAAAGTCCCAATACAACAGAAACTGATATACCTGCTATCCAGGATGAATTTGATACTTCAAATGATCATACTAAGAGAGATGTGTTGCCAAGTACACATAGATGGACAAAGAGTCATCCCCCATAAAACAAAACTGGAGATCCTAATGCTAAGGTGTCTACAAGATCTGCGACTGCATCTGCATCTGCCAAATTTTGTATGTTCTCAAACTTCTTAAGCAGCATGGAACCGAAGAAGCCGTCTGAGGCACTTAAAGATCCATATTGGATAAACGCGATGCAAGACGAGCTGGACGAATTCAAGAGAAATTAAGTGTGGTGGTTAGTACCAAGACCCAATGACAAAACAATAGTCGGTACTAAATGGGTATTTCGAAACAAGAAGGACGAAGCGGGTATAATTGTCAGGAACAAAGCACAGTTAGTGGTGAAGGGTTACAATATGGAAGAAGGCATTGATTATGACGAAACCTACGCACCCGTGGCAAGGATTGAGGCTATAAGGATTTTTCTTGCATACGTTGCACACAAAAACATCAAGGTATACCAGATGGATGTCAAATTGGCATTTCTCAACGGTATTCTACACGAAGAAGTGTATGTAAGTCAACCTGAAGGCTTCATAGATCCAAAGTTCCCAGATCATGTGTACGTGCCGGATAAAGGGCCTTATGGATTGAAGCAAGCACCACGCGCATGGTATGAAACGCTAACAATTTACTTGACTGAGTCTGGGATTCGAAAAGGTGTTATCAACACAACTTTGTTTCTGAAAAATAAAGGTGGTGACTTGATCCTTGTACAAATATATGTAGACGATATTATATTTGGATCTACGAACCCTGATCTTTGTGATGAATTTCAAAACATCATGAAGAGCAGGTTTCAGATGTCAATGATAGGTGAACTGAATTTTTTCTTAGGCTTGCAAGTAAAACAAACCCCGGAAGGGATTTTCATAAACCAAGCCAAATATATAAGAGACATGTTGAAGAATTTGACATGAACTCTTCATCACCCATGAAGACTCCAATGCAGTCTGGAAGTCTGTTGGACGCTGATATCTCAGAAAAATCAGTTTATCAACGGACCTACAGAATCATTATAGGATCTCTTCTTTATTTGACATCAAGTAGGCCTGACATAATGTTTGCTACCTGTTTTTGTGCACGATATCAGGCTAATCCCAAAGAGTTCCATCTTGCTGCTGTTAAAAGAATACTTAGATACCTTAAAGTCACACCAAATTTGGGCCTTTGATATCCAAAATATTCTGGTTTTGAGCTAATTGCCTACACAGATGCAGATAATGCAGATAATAAGATAGACAAAAAGCACCTCCGGAGCTTGCCAGTATTTGCGAGACAAGTTAGTAAGTTGGTCGTCGAAGAAATAGAACTGTGTCAACTTCTATAGCTGAAGCAGAATATGTTACAGCTGCAAGTTGTTGCTTAAAAGTTCTGTGGATGAAGACACGACTAAAGGATTATGGATACACATTCAACAAGGTCCCTATTTACTATGACTCAAAAAGTGCAATAGCAATAACATCTAATCTGGTACATCACTCCAAAACCAAACACATTGACATTAGGTACCATTTTATTAAAGATCATGTAGGGAAAGGGAATATATAAATGCATTTTGTTTCAACAGATTTTGAGGTTGCTGACTTATTCACTAAACCTCTTGATGAAAAGAGATTTAGTTTCTTGGTCAGCAAACTTGGACTGTTGAACCTTGATGCATAATTATATTCTTATTTTTGTATCTGATGTTGAGGGGGAGTTGAATCTGATTTTATCTATTTGATGTTTTGGTCATTATATTCTTTCAAAGTCTGATACTATTAACAGTTGTGGACTCATGTACTGTGAGTACCAAAATATTAATTTGTTTTGCAGTGTAGAAGTTTCTTGCAGTACAAACAAAGATCACATCTTGGACTTTGACTTCTGATCAAGTCAAATCAGGACTTGTGTTTCAGAATGCTGAGCAGATAGCATATATCAAGGGGGAGTAATAGACATTGCACACTTGAGGGGGAGCAAAAATGGCCAGTTTGTAAGTGGGTGTATGAGTCTGTGTTTGAAAATATTTTTGAAATCAGAAAGTATTTTTCAGAGAAAAAGTTGCATTTTTGGGCTTAAAAGTGTTTTTAATAAACTTTCCATTTTTGGAAAGTCGAACTAAACATTTTTGGAAAGTTTCCATATTTGGAAATTTCTCAAAAAAATTCTAAGTATAGAACGCGCATAGTGTTGTGCGAGTTTCTACTACGCGCACAACATTGCATATGCAAAGTGTAGAACACGCACACAGTGTCGTGCGAGTTCTCACTTCGCGCATAGCAAAGGTTGGGCGAAGTACAAAACATGCACCCTATGTCATGCGCGATTCCACTTCACGTACACCACTGCTTGCGAGTTTTATGTGTCATCTCTACTTCCCGCACATCGTTTCATGCGCGAAGTGCACGCACTTACTTGTCATTCATTATGCGGCAAGTCTTTTCCTTTGGTTTGCTAGAAGTGTGTCAATAAATCAGATCGTGCCACGTGTCTTAAAACTCTCATAGTATACATTTGATGTTTTCCCATTATTTGAATCACTTCTCTCAGACAACCTTTGCGAGTTTATCACTTAGTGATTTTTTCTCTCGAACCTGACCTACGCCTTTCGAGTTTCTTGATCTTTCTTCATCGATTAAGTGTAGGTTTCATCCATTTATTGTTTGTTTGTTATTCGATTTTGTTTCTTGTACTTTGGTTTTGTATTTGCAGGTTTGATTTTCATTTTTCTATGGTTTTCAGTTTAAATTTTTTTCTTTTGTGTCGATTCAAGTTCTTGGCAGAAGATACTTGAGCTTTTGAATTCGTTCTTAAGAAATGTTGACTATGTGTTTCAATATTGATACTTGCAGGTTACCTTGACTTTATTTTGGCTTTGGAATCGAACTTATGAACTTCTTTGGAATGTTGAATTGTTGGATTTATCTTGGACTACATCGAACTCATGAATAGATTTTTTTAACTATAATCAATCTGAAATTAAACCCTAATTGTACATAACAAAAGATAAATTTTCAGATTGAAAGAAAAATTTGGGATTAAAAAGTTTAAATTTTCAAATTTCAAGATGAACAGTGTTCTTCAATTAGAACACAAGTTCATGAGTGTTCTTGGAGTCATTGCTTGCTTATGCGAGTTTTGTACTCAAACACTTGGTCATGCGAATTTTAAATCCTATCATAGTTTCATGCGAGTTCATGATGGATCTTGCGAGTTTTTGTGTAAAATGTGTCTCATGCGAGTTCTTTGAAAAGTGTTTGCATCATGCGAGTTCTTCGAATAAATTTAGTGTCATGCGAGTTTTCTAGTCCCTCTCAGTGTCATGAGAGTTTTGGACTTAGAAAATTTTCTGAGTTTTTCAATTTTTTTTAAAAACCTTTCAGATGCTTGTGAGTTCATGCACTACTACTGCACTTTTGAGAACAAAATCAAAACATCAAGTATTTTGGTTAAGTTTTGGGATTTTTTTTTGTGTGTTGTTGCATTTTGTATCTTGCAACAGAATATGCTTATCTTGTGAGCTTAAAAGTACAATCTTTCTGTACTTTGATACTGTGTGTATCAAAATCATTTTCTGAAAACAAGTTTTTGTGCTTATTGCTAACATATTGGATTATATCCAATACTTTCTTTCTATTTCAGGTTAAACATGGCAGATGAACATACTCATGATTTCATTGTCCAGATGGATGAGTATGATCCCAATATGTCAAAAGAGACTCCTATGCCATCTTCCAGATCACACTTTCAGTCAGTTGTCAGTGTAGATCCTGATCTTTCCCTAATAGTTCCATCTGAGTATCTGTTGCTGTACCCAAACAACCACCATGTAGATTTTGACGTCCTCAATATCAATCCACTAGTAATTGAAATTCTGAAGGGACATCCTCTCAACCAGGCTTTGACAGACACTGCTTCAATTCCTCTGATTTATCTACAATAAGCCTGGAAGACAATTGAATACGTGGTGGAGAGCAAAACGAACAAATACTTCCAGATCAGAATTGATAACTTCACTTCTGTTCTAACCTATCAAAGACTCAGATTGATACTGGACTTACCTAAAGCAAACTCAAGAATTTGAAGGCATACAATACAACAATTACACATTTGACCCACTATTTTAATCTTGAATATAATTCATATCTAACAATCTCCCCCTTTGGATTCAAGATTGAAAAAAATTTGGCAATAATATTCAGGTCTTCTTATCTTCAAAAAAACTTCAACAAACAATCTTTCACAACTTTAACAACTTCAAATCTTTGACACTTTGAATGAGATTTTTTAATCTTCAAACTTTGGCTTTGAAAACACATTCAGATTGATCTCTCTCTTTGAAATAGCACTTTAACACTTTCTGCATTCTCCCCCTTTCTTTTCAATAGAACGACAAATTCTTCAGAAAAATCTCTTAAATCCAACAAACTTTGCTTCAGCCTTTCATCTGACTTTAATTTCTCCCTCTTTCATTGCATCTCACTTGACGTTGCTTTCGCTTTAAAATCTCTCCCTTTTTATGCTTTTACATGCTTTGAAATTGATCTTTGAAAACTTTCCCTCTTTTTGATACGATCAACTTGAATCTGACTTGAACTTTGAAATTTCTCCCCTTTTTGATGAATTTTGAGAATCAGAATCATCAAAACCTTTCAAGGTCATCTCTATCTTTGAATGTCCTCCCTCAAATAATCAGGTAAGCACAGTCTCCATGAATAATAATCTCCCCTTTTGATAGGATAAAAACAATTTCCTCCAACTGATTTGATAAGTTTTCGTCAATTCATGAATGTATTTATCCGAATTTTTTCAAATTCAGATAAATTATGAGTGGTAACCCGGAATTGTTATTGTAATTTTAGTTTAGATCATTTGTGTTGACTTTTGTAAGTTTTCCTTGTTTCTTGTTTGACCTATAAATAGGTCTTCCTTGCTTTTGTTATTGTAGAAGCCTCATTTTGTAAACATTCAGTGAGAATCCTTAGAGAGAGAAAACCTTGTAACCCTTTCACTTGTGACATTAATACACATGTGATTTCCCCATGAATTTCATTGTTCTTGATTGTTTTGTGTGTGTGATTTGAGTGGACTATATCATTTGGTATCAGAGCAAACAAGAAGAAGCAGATTTGGATCAGATTTAAAAAAAAAATTGAATATTTTTGGCGGACTGTTTCATTTTCACTGTTTGATCTTGATTTTTCGTGATTTTGCACAATTAAATCAAGAAATTGATTTGATTGTGAACGTTTTATCATAAGGATCAACATTTGTTCAGATCACATAGTCAAATTCGCACTCTAGATTGTTCAATTTGATCAAATTGTTAGGTTCGTGAATAGTGAAGTCGAACACTGTAAATTGATCAAAACACTGTAATTTTCGGTTTCTTTAGAAAATTCAGTGTTGTAATCTTGATCAGGTTGTTATCGTGGACTAATTGTGTGTTTTGCAGAATCAGAAATGAAGTTTTACTTGATTTTTGATCGATCAGGTGAAGAACTCGCAAAGGAAACCCAAGAACGAGCTAGATCCATAAAACACGTAAGTTCTTCTCAAGAACACGCAGATTTCGTGAAACGGGCACGTTCATCACTAGAACGCGCAAGTTGAAGATTCGGTCTAAAACGCACTAGTCGATGTTAGCGAGTTTCTATAACGCGCTAGTCGAAGTTAGCGAGTTTCAATAACGTGCTAGTCGAAGTTAGCGAGTTTCTATAACGCGCAAGTCGAAGTCAGCGAGTTCCATACATCTGCGAGTTTGCTTGCGAGTTTGTTAAAACGCGCAAGTATTCATCTGCGAGTTTCAGCTGCGAGTTTGTCTGTGAGTTTGCTAAAACGCGCGAGTAAGCATCTGCGAGTTTGCCAAACGCGCATGGTTCAGCTAGCGAGTTTCTTCGAAACAGTATTCTGCGAGTTTCCTCGGTCTGCGAGTTTTAGCGGTCTGCGAGTTTTAAGCCTGCGAGTTTGAGTACTTAGTCATTTTTAGTCCGTTGCTTCAAATTTGATCAGTATTGAATTTTACACACCGAGTGTAATCTGCACTTCTTGAACGATCAGTTCAAATCACATTTCAGTTACAATCATGTCTAGAGATCTACTCAACATGGGTTCGAAATCCAAATCACCGGTACTTCAAGTTGATGAATACTCACAGTGGAGGATAAGTATGATCAATTCCTTAAATAATCAAGATAAGAAATTGATGGATTCAATTCTTAATGGTCCACATTTTCCACATGTGACAGTTGCAAGAATTCCAGCTACTGATAATAGCCCTGAAATTCCCGAAAGGATTGTAGCTAGAGATCCTATTCAATACAGTGGCACTAATAGAAAGTTAGTGGAAAGAGATGCAAATGCTTTGACATATCTGATAATGGCCATCCCTAATGATATCTTCAATTGTGTTGACAGCCGGGAATCTGCAAAGGATATTTGGGATGAGCTAGAAAAACAGTTCATAGGATCAGCAAAATCCATTAAGACTAAAAGGAATCAGAGTATCAATGCTTATGAAGGATTCAAGGAAAAAGAAGGAGAATCTCTGAGGGAAGCGTATGATCGTTACAACATCATTCTAAATGATTTGAGAAGGAATGGAGTTCAAAAGTCTGAATCTGAAATAAACTTCAAGTTTATCAATAATCTTCAGCCAGAGTGGGATGTCTACATTATTGAAATGCAGATAAATAAAGACATGGATGAAGAAAAGCTGAATGATCTATTATGTGCTTTAAACCAACATGAGGACAAGATAAAGGAACAGGCTTTTGTGAACAAAGAGTTGCTTCAGTTAAAGGACAAACAAAAGAAGGTAGAAGATTCTTTGGCTTTAATTGTTCAGGACAAGGGAAAGACAGTTAAGTCAAGTTCTGGTTCGGGAAAGAGTTTGAAAAAGAAAGCACTGATCACAAGCATGAATGACAGTTCAGACAGCTCAGAGAATGATGCTCCAGAAGATTCTGATGATGATGAATTGAATGAATTTGCAGAGAAGCTTGCACTTCTGACTTCAAGCTTTCATAAAAGGTTTGGTCGGAAGAAATTTTACAACAAGCCAAAGTTTGATTCCTACAAGTACAACAAGCATAAAGACAGATATGAAGAAAGGAAACAGAAAGAGAAGAAAGAGGAGAGAAAAGAAGAAAAGAAAGAAGAGAAAGAGAAGTCTGATAAGTGTTTTAACTGTGGAAAGCCCGGTCACTTTATCAAGGATTGCCCAGAAAAGCGTGTCAAGAATTATGAGTATTACAAGAAAAAGGCTCAATTGGCAAAAGCAATGGAAAAAGGCACAGCTTTAAAGGCAGAAGATGAGATATGGCTTGGATATTCTGATGATGAAGAGACTAAGGTTGCTAAAGTGAATCTGACTTAAGTCCATTACAACTTAATGGCACATCTGAATGATGAGTCAGATTTTGAGGTAAATTATGATTCTGATCATTCTGATAATTCTGAATCTTTTAATGATAATGATGAAGTAATGAACTTGATGTCCCAACTTAATCTGATGAACTCTATGTTTTTGAAATTAAAAGAAAATTTCAAACAACAAAGGAGTACAATGCAAGGACATCAAGATTAGGCTTACATCTACAAAACATTGGCTGATGAAAAATAAGTAGAGAAAAATGTTCTGAAATTGGATATAATTAAACTTCAAACAAGGATTTCTGAATAGCAAAAAGAAATCATGACTTTAAAAGATAAGAACCTTGATCTAACACTTCAGTATGACATTGTTTTGAAAGATAGGACGGAAGCTTACATCAAGATCAAGGAATTGGAAGATTTACTTTACAAAAGAGGTCAAACGGAACAGACTCTTAAGATTCTTACAAACAATCAGAAAGACACTCGGTTCTATAAAGCAAAACCAGGATTAGGTGTCTCGGATGTGGATGTGTTGAAAAAGGCACCCGAAAATCTTTATAACTTTAAAAAGTCGAGTGATGAACCTATTGTTTTAATTCCACACATCATAGAAACATTTGTAAAACTTGAGACTACTGAGCCTGAATTTCCTAAGACAGAAAAGGAAGAGAGAAGGGAAGAAAAGACAGAAATTGAAACTGAATCAGAAACTCAATATTTTAAATCTGTTAAATTTTCATATGATGAACTGAATACTTCTTACGAAAGTAACAAGGATTCGTTTGTAGAATATGAAAATATCTTTAAAGAAAAACCTGAGTCTTCAAGATCTAATTCAAATTCTGACAATTCTGAAATTGTCTTGATCTGCTCAATCTTAGAAGATAAAAATGAAAGTCTCATTTCTGATAAGTCTAATTCCGTTTATACTTCTAAATTTTCTGATCTTGAATATCAACAAGCCTTGGATAAAATTGAAGTTTTACAAAGGCAAATCTCTCATCTCAACATCATGATTGTTGAATTGGAAGATGCAAATGAAAATTTTGGAATGGAACTAGACTCAAGCTTTAATCAAAATGAATCTTTTCAAAAAGAAATCAGAAGTTTAGAATCTCAAATTTTCAAATTATCAAAAGGCAAAAAGGTTATTGTTGATAAAAAATTCCAATTTCTGTGATTAAATGTGAGTCTTCATCTGAATCTGGACAAGCAAAAGTTAAAGGTGAATGTTCTTATTCTGTATCATCTGTTAACATTTCTAAATCTGTTTCTATTTCAGATGAAACTGTGAAGAAAGACTGTTTGGAGCAAAATAAGACTGTAGTGGAAAAGACTGTGAATGAAATAGATAAATGTCAATGTAGTAGAGTAGATAATGCTTGTTCTTCTGTCAAACAACGAAATTTCAATAAAACGAATATCTTTTCCCGAAAAGAGTTGTTGACGCAAGCTACTACTAGATTGCAATGTTCATATTGTCTTAGTAGTTCATTCTCTTGGAAACAAAAGTCTTCAAAGAAAAATTAACATATACAATTTAAGAACATAAAATCTCTTAATCGTTTTAAAGCCAACAAAGCTGAGATTTATTCTTTAAAGAAGAAAAATAATGATTTTCATGCTAATAAACTTGTTGATGTGAAGTTTTTGTGGAAGTGGATTCCAAAAGTTAAACTGAACACACAAACTCCACCAAACAGACCAAGATTTGAATGGAGAATTAAAGGGTCATCAACAAATTTAAATAATGTTAAAAGTACTAACAATAAAGGACCCATATTCATATGGGTACCTAAAGTTAAGTAATTCTTGGTTTCAGGCATGTCATGTGTGGATCATTGATTCTAGAGCTTCAAGACACATGACGGCGCATAAACACCTGTTGTTCAACTACGTAGATCATTACGCAGGTACAGTAAATTTTGGAAATGAGATGAAAGGCTATGTTAGAGGTTACGGGACTATAAAGAATAGTATGATCACAATATCAAAGGTTCTGTATATGGAAGGCTTGGCTTACAATCTGTTCTCCATAAGCAAATTTGCAGAAAAGAAATGCAAGATAGAATTTGATGCTGATTATTGTTACATTAAGGATCAGAGTGGAGCAGAACTCATTAAAGCCGAAAGAATGGGATTGTTATACGGTGTTCACTTTCCAACACTGAATGCTTCAAAGTCAGTATGTCTAATCTCTAAGACATCAACAGAAGAAAGTTGGTTGTGGCATCGAAGACTTTCTCATCAACATTTTCGTGATTTAAACAGGCTGAGGACACAACAGTTAGTGATTGGACTTCCTGAATTAAAGATTGAACAAGATTCCCTTTGTTCAGCTTGTGCAACAGGAAAGATGAAGAGAAGTTCACACAATCTAAAGATGCTATCCAACAGCAACAAGTGTCTGGAACTAATTCACATGGACTTGTGTGGACCAATGAGTACTCAATCCATCAACGGAAAGAAATACATATTAGTGATGGTGGATGAATACTCTCGGTATACCTGGCTTGAGTTTCTATGAAAGAAATCTGAAGCTCCTGATCTAATCATCAAGTTCATCAAGAAGATTCAAGTTCTGCTGCAAAGCCCTGTAAAGCAACTTGGAAGTGATAATGGAACAGAATTCAAGAATGATACTTTGCAAACATTTCTAGAATTTGTTGGCATATCACACAATTTTTCTGTCGTGATGACACCTCAACAAAATGGGGTCGTTGAGCGCAAAAATAGAACTTTGGTAGAGGTTGCACGGACAATGTTGGCATATTCAGAACTACCAATGTTTCTATGGGCTGAGGCTGTAGCAACTGCATGCTTCACATAAAACAGGACTATTATCAATAAACGCTTTAATAAAACTTCTTATGAATTGATTAATGGTCGTAAGCCTACTGTTAAATTTCTTCATGTGTTTGGATGCAGGTGCTATGTTCTTAATGATCGAGAGAACTTATCCAAGTTTCAACCAAAAGCTGATGTCGGGATATTCATTGGGTATTCTCTCCAATCCAAAGCATACAAAGTCTACAATACTCGTACAAAGATGGTGATCGAAAGTGCAAATGTAATCTTCGATGAAAGCAAGACAAGGACTTATGAACAAAGCAGTTCAGAACTCGGATCTAAAGAAAAAGACAAAGATTCTACTTCATCAAGAGTAGAACCTGTTCAAAAACAGACTGAGACATCTAACTCTTTCACTGATTCAGATTTATATTTAATGTTCTATGATGCTTTTGATAATTTTCGGAACATAAAAAGTCAAAATGATATACCTATCACTAATACATCTACTACCACTGCAGATATATCAGGACCTTCTGAAGAAAATGGAGAAGCATCTACATCTCAAGTACAAGAAGTTTTAGTCAACACAACTTCAACAAATAATGAAGATGTTTCATCTACACCTGAAGAAAATGTGTTGGAAACTCCCACTGCAGAAGTTGTTCCATTGCAAAGCATATCAAGTCCAATTGTATCTAATTCAGATGAAACAGAAATTCAAGTGATTTCAACTCCTGAAGAACCAGCAATACAAGATGAGTTTGATTCTTCTAACAATCAAACAGAGGTTGATGTTTTACCAAGCTCACACAGATGGACAAGGAATCATCCTCCAGAAAACATTATTGGTGACCCATCTACTAGAGTGACTACCAGATCTGCTTTTCCACCAGCAACTGCAAACTTCTGCATGTTTTCAACTTTTCTGAGCAGCATTGAACCAAAGAAGCCATCAGAAGCGTTAAAAGATCCAGATTGGATAAATGCAATGCAGGATGAGCTGAATGAGTTCAAAAAAAATCAAGTATGGAGATTGATACCAAGACCTAAAGACAAATCAATTGTTGGAACAAAGTGGGTCTTCCGAAACAAAAAGGACGATGCTGGAATTATTGTGAGGAACAAAGCAAGGCTGGTTGCAAAAAGTTACAATCAACAAGAAGGAATTGATTATGATGAAACTTATGCACCAGTTGCTTGGATTGAAGCCATACGGATTTTTCTAGCTTATGCGGCTCACAAGAATATCAAGGTATATCAAATGGACGAGAAGTCTGCTTTTCTCAACGGCATTCTTCATGAAGAAGTTTATGTGAGTCAACTTGAAGGTTTCTTGACAAGGCATTGTATGGACTAAAACAAGCGCCAAGAGCATGGTATGAAACTTTATCAGTCTACCTAACTGAATCAGGTTTTCGGAAAGGTACAATCGACACTACTCTTTTTCTTAAAAAGAAAGGTAAGGATATGATACTTGTACAAATTTATGTTGACGACCTAATTTTTGGCTCTACTTCACAAGATTTGTGTGTAGAATTTGAAAATATCATGAAAAAGCGTTTTCAAATGTCAATGATGGGTGAACTCACATTTTTCTTAGGCCTGCAAGTCAAGCAAACCCGGAAAGGGATTTTTATAAATCAGGCTAAATATATCAGAGACATGTTGAAGAAATTTGACATGAATTCTACTTCACCCATGAAAACTCCAATGCTAGCTGGCAGTTTGTTGGATGCTGATATCTCCGGAAAATCAGTAGACCAACATACTTACAGAAGTATAATTGGTTCTCTTCTTTATTTGACAGCAAGTAGGCCAGATATTATGTTTGCAACATGTTTTTGTGCACGGTATCAGGCAAATCCTAAAGAGTCTCATCTTTCTTCTGTCAAAAGAATCTTGAGGTATCTCAAAGGCACTCCGAATTTGGGCCTTTGGTATCCAAAAGATTCCAAGTTTGAATTAATTGCATATACTGACGCAGATCATGCAGTAAATAAATTAGACAGGAAAAGTACATCTGGAGCATGTCATTATCTAGGAGATAAATTGGTCAGCTGGTCATCAAAGAAGTAGAATTGTGTATCCACATCTACTACTGAAGCGGAATACGTTGCGGCTGCAAGCTGCTGCTCACAGGTTCTGTGGATGAGAACCCAACTGAGAGATTATGGATACCCATTCCATAAGGTACCAATCTACTGTGATTCTAAGAGTGCAATAGCCATCACATCAAATCCTGTGCAGCACTCAAAGACGAAGCACATAGATATCAGGTATCACTTTATTAAAGACCATGTTGAAAAAGGTGATGTAGAAATGCATTTTGTTTCAACTGATCTTGAAGTTGCTGATTTGTTTACAAAACCTCTTGATGAAAAGAGATTTAATTTTCTAGTCAGTAAACTTGGCATGTTGAACCTTAATGAATAGTTACATCATTCTTTATTTTTCTGATGGGGAGCATTTCTCTATATTTGGTATGCTTGAGTAATTCATTTTCTCAATTTCAAAAAGTTGGATATTGTTAACAAACCTGGACTCATGCTCAATGAGTACCAAAAGCTTTATCTGTTTTACAGGTTTTGTATTGGACTATGACTTCTGATCAAATCAGATCAGGACTCGTACTTCATGATTTGTGCTTATCAGCAAAAATCAAGGGGGAGAAATAAAGATGAGTGCATACTTCAAGGGGGAGCACAATGAAAAGTCTGTAAGTGTGTATGTAAGTTTTGAAAAGTCTGAAAAGTTTTTGTAAAGTCTGCAAAGTTTTTTTGGAGAAAAGTACTGATTTTGTGCTAAAAATTCAATTCTCAAAAGTTGCTATTTTGGGAAAGCAAAAGTTTCCATTTTTAGAAAGATTTCATTTTTGGAAATATTTCTCAAAAAAATTCTAAGTCAGGAAACGCGCAAACCACTATGCATAAGCTTAAACGCGCAAGGCATTGCTAGCGAGTTTGGAAAACGCGCAAGGCATTGCTAGCGAGTTTGAAAAACGCGCAAGCTGAAGCTAGCGAGTTTAGAAACCGCGCAAGCTGATGCTAGCGAGTTTGAAAAACGCGTATGGTAAAGCTAGCGAGTTTGGAAAACGCGCATCGTAAAGCTAGCGAGTTTGCTTTAAACGCGCTAATAGAGGCGTGCGAGTTTCAGAAACGTGCAAGGCGTTACTTGCGAGTTGGGGCGAGAAAGTTCCTTCAGTGTGCGAGTTTCATCTTTCTTAGGCGTGCGAGTTTCACAAAATTTTCACTTAAATTGTTTCTTAAGTGAAAATCACACACCTATTTGTCGATTTTTGAGACAAATACATTGTTTTGTTGATATGATAGAAGAAAAAACTCAAATTGTGCGTTGTGTGCGAGTTTTATTCAAATGAATAGTATCTTGCGAGTTTTATGAATGAACAGTTTCTTGCGAGTTCTTTGACTTGCGAGTTCTGTGAATGAATAGTTACTTGCGAGTTCTTTGTGTTGCGAGTTTTGTCGTGTATATATATATAGTCCGTCTCATTCTCTCTCATTATCAACCTGCGAATTTCACACTTAGCGTTTTTTTCTCTCTGATTTTTCTGCGACTTTCATCTTCTCAGTCCATTTTCATCGAAGATTCAAGTGTAGGTTGTTGTTTTACATTTCTTTGATTGTTTTTTCTTACTATTAATCGTTTCTAGGGTTTCTTTTTTTTCAAGATTTACGATTCAAAATGTTTTGACTGTTCATCTTCTTTGCTTCGGTATGTTATAAAATCGACAAAGACACTGAATATTTTGGATTTAATCTTTCAAAATAATGTTTGGGTATTGAAAATAATACTTGTTGAAATCTGGGATTGCTCGATATACATTTTTTTTGCAGGTTACCATGACATTGGGTGTTTGAAACTGAAATGTTGTTCATATTGGACTGAATAGAAATCGACTCATTTTCTGGACTTGAACTGATATCCTGAACTAAAACTAATCTGGACTTAATGGATGGATAAAAAATTTCATAATCTTTGATCATATTGTTAAAAGATTAAAAGAAGTTTAAAAGTCAGATTTTTCATAAAGGTGAAAAGTTTGAATTTTTGAAAGTCAAATTTGAATTTGAATTTCAAAACTTTCAAATAAAAAGTAAATTGCAAAGTTTGGGTATTGGAGTTCATTTCAAATCTTTTCAAATATAAAGAGTCAAATGTTTTTTGGATACCTTGCAAAATCAGTAAAATAAATAATCTTTCAGATTTCAAGTATTATTTTTAAATACAACATTAATTTGACAAAATAAATTCGAAATGTGAAATGTTGTTGTCAATTTTATGTCTTGTGTGTTGAAGTGTTATTCTGTTCATTCAAAGTTGCAATTTGTTTTCTGTAACTTACTGTGCTTTCATTGCAAGATTTTAAAGTACATTATTCTGTACTTCAAAATTGGTTTTTCTGAAAAACAGGCTTCTGGATTTATACTGACATATTGGATTTTATCCAATACATTTCATGATTTTTCAGGAAATCAATGGTGGAGGAAAATATTCATGACCAAAGTGTTCAGATGGATGAACACGGTCCGAATGTTTCACGGGAGATGCCCATGCCTTCTTCCCGATCCCATTTTTCTGAAGTTGGTGCTGATCCTGATCTTCAATTGATCAATCCTCAAGATTATCTTCCTCTATCACCAAACAATCACCATGTAATCTTTGAAAATCTGATGGTCAAGCCTTTGGTAAAGGATATCCTGAAAAATCATCCCATCTGCACTGCCATAACTGCAACTGCTAATGTACCAATGATCTACTTACAACAAGCATGGAGAACCATTGAGCATGTAGTGCAAGGCGACAGAAAGTATTTCACCATTCGCATTGACAACTTCACATCCATCCTGACCTTTCAAAGACTTCGTCTGCTTCTTGATCTACCTTTGCCAGATTCCAGAGAAGGAAAGACAGTTTTTGATCCTTATCCGACTGATCATGAAATGTTTGCTGGTATTCGTGCTCTAGGATATGTTGGAAATCTGTCAAAGATGAGTGACTTTCGGAAGTCAAACTTGCCACCATTCTACTATCAGTTTTTCTCAGTGATCAACAAGTGCTTGACTTCACGACACTCTGGGCACGACAATACAAATATTCATACTCTAAGATTGTTCCATGCTATCATTTATGATCTGCATGTTGATTATGTTGTGGCCATCTGGACTGAGTTGTATGAGAAAGTTCTGAGCAAGAGACATTCAAAGAAGCCAAAATATGTGCCTTATCAGAGATTTTTACAACTTATTGTCAGAGGTATTCTAAGATCCAGCTGATATGTTCCAAAGAGATTACACCACGAATGTGCCCAAAAAAATGAAATGACTCATCTTCAAAAGCAGAAGCAATATTTCCCTTTTGAGATGACAGTTCCTGCTGCACTGCTTGCTTATGCCAATCCGAATGCTCCGAGTGTTAGGCATTATAGGGAGTCCATGGGATTGCCAGAGCCGGAGATCCCTACCCAGGACTCAGAACCAGTTAGTAGAGCGGAGTCGGTGAGGGTTCAACATACTACGGGAGTAGTCAAACGGGAAAGTGAGCAGAGAGAAAATATAGAGAGGGGTTCAGGAGTGGGTCAGCCTTCTGTACTGGAGGGTGTGGGAACACAGGCACAATCTGCCACACATTTAGTGATTCCTACATCTCAACCTGAGATTTCTATCATACCTCAATTGAGCACTCAGGAAGAGAATCCCAATGAAAGTCAGAACTCTTAGAAAACTATATCGGTTGAACAAGCAAGTTCTTCTAGTACTTCGGTACCTTCAGCACAATAAGCACAGGATGCAGCAGATTAAGGAAATGATCAAAATGTTAATACTGATGATAACTTGGGCCATAGTTTTGGATTTTTGGATAATGTTTCATTACACCAAAGTCTTGGTACTACTGCAAGAGATCCTGACTTGGAAGGTGTTGATTCAATAATCAGGAATATTGTTTCTGACTCTGGAGTTATAAGGCAGGAAGAGGGAGTATTAGTTGAAAACTCAGAAAACGTGAGGACTAGAGTGAATGTAGAAAAAGAA
Source organism: Arctium minus (assembly GCA_954870635.1). Taxonomy (NCBI): domain Eukaryota; kingdom Viridiplantae; phylum Streptophyta; class Magnoliopsida; order Asterales; family Asteraceae; genus Arctium; species Arctium minus. Next base: position 74,279,265 of record OX941080.1, on the reverse strand, counting down.
CATGGTGAGCGTGAGTGTATCCAAACTTACCATTCTAGAAGGGTAGCCACATCTGCTACCTCGCCGCATGTGTTGCGAGAAATAGGTATTGAAACAGACATTAGTCGCCCACTAATGTATATGCACACCTCTGCCAGCCATTCTATTGCCTCTCAACAGGCTATAGTCTCATCTTTTCACGGGGATTTAGCACATACTCTATCTGCCTTTCACTCGGAAATGGCAGGTATTGAAACAAGAACTCAGTTGCCCCCGAGTTTGACTTCTTTCAGTACACCTTTGAGTCTAGAGCCAATTGCTACATCTATTTTCATTCCTAGGACACAACCAAACATATCTGCTACCATTGGGAGTCTTAGTGCCCCGATCGGAACATCTGTAGTAGATCCGCATTCCGGACTACGAGGATCAGGTGGACGTCCTGTCATTGCTAACACTATGCCAGCTTTGAGCACAAGCCACACTGTTGTATCTTCAACAGTTGTGTTAACGGGAAGCTTGAGTAGCCCAGTGTTAGTTTACCCGAATTCGTTTCAAGGGAATTTCGCAATGACGCCCTAAAGGTCGTTGAAAACTCTTTATCGTAGAAATTTCAGTTGGAGATGAGTAAGGCAACAGAAAAGTTTGAGGAGGAGATTGGGAAGGTGTTGAGGATGCTGAAAGGGAAAAATCCAGTTGTTGAGGAGCCTGAGCAAACAGTTCCACCACCATCTGTTCCACAACCACCACCAATTCAATCAGTTTCTGAGCTGAAATCTTTACTTCTAGCCCAGCTGTTATCCGAAGCTCCAGCAGATCAAACCGAAGCAAATCTTATTGGTTTACTAAGGCAACAATCTCAACCAATTGTTCCTCAGGTTCCAGTAGATTATGTCACTCAATCTCAGTTCAACCAGTTCAAAGATTCAGTGGAGAAGCACTTACATGATCTTACCACAGCAGTTCAACTTTCTTGCAAGGCTCAATCTGATGCAGTTTTAAAGAAGAGGCATGATCGTGATTCTGATCAAGATCATGAGGGGGAGATGAATAAGAGACAGAAAACTGCAGAAGATACTGTTATTGTTACTGTTGAGGAGCAGGGGACTGCAGTAACTGAAACACATGGAGATCATCAGAAAAGGAACAGTTGGAAGAGAATGTTCCAGAGGCTGAAGTAGAGTTAATGATCTATGACAATACGAATCAAGGGTTGAAAAGCCTGCGATTGCCACTGTTGAGGAAGTAATGGAAATGTTGGGAGTTACGGCTGAAAATTTTGTCAACCTAGATGATTATGAAAGTGATGATGATGAACAGGCTGCTGCTAGGTATGACAGTTACTGGAAAGTTAAGGAGGAAGGAATGGACGTTATTAAGCACAATATTCAAAGTGATGGACCAGATCCTAAGAATACAGTTACAGTTGAAGAGTTTGTACAGAATGCTATTTCTCAAGGAAATCTAGGTCAGAGTGAAAATTTTCTGGATGACTTGTTTGGAGAAAATTTAGATGAAAATTTTGATGATCTTGAAGGTGAAGATGAAGAGATTGTAGATCTTGATCAAACGTTTCTAGTTCAACAAGATGAAGTTGTGGAGGTTGCACAGATTGCGAGTACAGTTGATTATGCTCCACCAAATTACAGATTGTTTGATGAAGATGAAATCTTGACTGCTATTCCGATAGTCTCACCCACAAGAAACTTCTCTGTCCCTGAAAACCTTGATGCTTCTGAACCAAGAGTTGCTCTTCCCTTGCCTGAAGATTTTGATTCTGAACAACCAGCTGAACAACCCAAGCAGAAACCAAAAACTGATAAGCCCAGAAAGTCAAAAAGATCAAGAATTCCTACCCCAAAGCCCAAACCAAAAGATCTTGAAGAAGAAAGGCCAATCATTATTGATATCAAAGACTTCAGGAATAAGCTGTACAAAGAAAGAAAACAAAGAGAAAAGGAGGAAAGGCAGATAATCAGGGAAGCTAAAGCTGAGTTAAGAAAAGAGGAAGAAGAATCAGCTAGAGCAAAAGCTAGTGCACTTCCTTACATCCGAAACCCAGATAGCCCAAAGATATTGAGCAAAGCTGAAACCTCTATACAGTTAAAGCCAAATCCTGTTTTTGCTACTCCTATGGAAGTGGAAGAATTCTCAAAAGCTCATGATCCAGAACTTGAATCAATGCAAGCAGAAGAGCTCATCTCTTATGAAATCGGTGATATAGGGAAAGTTACTTTCAAAGGAGATGTTAGAGTTTGTGCTATTCCTTATACAGGATATGATGTTGAGGGAGATTCTTTGAAGTTCATTGAGATCATCAGAAAGTCTCTCAAAGTACCATTCCTGGAAGAGTCAACCAAAATCTTTGTTTCTTCTCTACAGCCGATTGATGAAGCTTGTTTTTATGGTGTTGGAGAGAGAGATAAAGTTTATCAAGCAAATTACATCAGGTTCATGAAGACAATGCGTAGTCTTTCCCCTTATGCCAAAAGAAAAGAGATTCTGCAGGTTCAAAATGTTCATATTTGCAAGATTCTTAATGTCCACTATCCAAAGTTCACAGTTCAAAGAAAAGATATGAAGATCAGTACCTTTACAGAAGCTGATTTTGATAACTTGAACTTCTCAGACATTATGTTCATTGTGACTGGGTTCAGAGACAGGAGAAATAGAAGGAGGTCACAAGTTGCTTATGCTTTGGATGCTATTAAAAGATTCATGACAAGGAGTGTCTACAATGCTTATTCGTTTGATTTTCAGCTTGGCATTGAAACCAATCAGAACAGAGTAAACCTTCTAGCACCAAACTTCAACCATCCCAAGATCAAAGTTCTAGAGCCCTTTCAGATCTCCAGATATCCAGAGTTGGGTGTAATGTATGTAAACACCAAGTCTCATAAGAAGCAGTTCATGAGAGCATCAGAATTGGCTAAGTATTCAGATGGTACTTTGAAGTATGTGCGGAAAGTGCTTGAAGATAAATTGTTTCTGTCTGAGCGGGAAAGATTAAGAAAGAATGAAGCTGAAAGAACAGTTGAGTCTCTTAACATGGAAGCTATGCTAGAAGAGATCAACAAGAAGATTGATTTCAGGGAGCACATCAGAAGGTTTGAAGCACACCTTGGAATCAGAAGAATCTGCTTTAGAAGATGGGACCAGATCAAAATTGTCAAATGATCTAAAAGGGGGAGATTGTTATTGTAATTTTAGTTTAGATCATTTGTGTTGACTTTTGTAAGTTTTCCTTGTTTCTTGTTTGACCTATAAATAGGTCTTCCTTGCTTTTGTTATTGTAGAAGCCTCATTTTGTAAACATTCAGTGAGAATCCTTAGAGAGAGAAAACCTTGTAACCCTTTCACTTGTGACATTAATACACATGTGATTTCCCCATGAATTTCATTGTTCTTGATTGTTTTGTGTGTGTGATTTGAGTGGACTATATCATGAATCAACGTATGAAACAGTTAAAGTGTGTGCAAGTAACACAGAGTTACTTAGTACAACGGATGTACTATGTAAGGAGCTTGAGTAATGTTCAGTCCCCAGGACTTCCATTCAATCATCGAAAAAAACAAGATTAATCTATGAATGTTCTGACAGAAAAAAAATTGTGTGCTCGTGCTTGTGTATGAAAGAATTAGCACAATGATTGCTTTGATTAGGCTCAAAATTATGTAAACCATTAAGACAACAACAGTTATACACATACTCAACCTGCATAAGAAAGGGTTGAAGGTCGGGCAACTTTCCTTCTTTTTCAATATCAGCATCTTCCAAATGAAGATCCAATAGATTATGAGTTGCTTCCCCTTGAAAATGAAACATTCTTTTGTTGAGAAAAGAATGAGTAGCAGGTGGGGTTTTAATGCAAAAGTTGGTATGGGCTAGTTGCCTTTTTCAATGAAGGTCATGAAGAAATGTGAACCAACAGATTATGTAGCTGCCCGGCTCAGAAAAAGTTTGGTGCAGTGTTTGATATTCTTTTACTCTGTTCTCACACCCTCTTTCTTTTAAACATTTGAGCTCGCTTCTAACCAATCTCTCTTTTACATTTTACCTCAACACACACCCTCTCAATTATTTTGACACCTCTCCCCTCAATCACTCGTGGGATTACTTACGCGGTAGGAAACACTGGTTAATGTGAATCCATGGAAGTCTTTTAAGCACTCACACTGAGTCCCATGTATGTTGTCCTAAAAAGAATATGTTTCTCAATGGTTATCTTGACAATTCAGCACAACATATCATAGTCAGTGTATGTATGCTCATAATAGATAACAATGAAATTTGAGCAATTGAACATTTAAGATCTCTCAAAACAATTTGAATGAATTAATATCATGCAATGAATAGAAATGTTTTGACAATCTGACAATGATTTAAATCAGATCAAATATTTCATGAAGAATTATAAGTTGGGATATCAAAGACGTAAGATGTTTATATGAACAAAATATAAACATATTATCAATAAAAGCACATATAATGAGAAATGACGTCTGTTCTCAAACAAGTTAGAGTTCAAACAACGGGAGTATTACCATAGAAAGATATATTTATTTGATACATGCTAATAACAAAGTCAAGAAATGTAATGAACCAATGTGTGGAATAATACTTGACAGTATATAGACAAGATAATACACAAGTATTAATCTTTTGGAAACACACGGTCAGTTTGACATCAAAGTATCCAAAGAAAATCATTTAAAATCACACTTCTCAATTTATGAAAACATTTTAAGAATGTGAAGTGGTTTGAACATTTATGGTTTGAACATTTAAGAAAATCATTTGTCACGAGTGAAAGTTGTCCTTCTTTCAACAAGTGATAAAGTTTGAGAATTTAGAAATATATACTTGTAGCGTAAAAATTGTCAACTCCCCTTAAAATGAATACTAGCATTTAAGCATCCTTGACACAAACTTCAGATATGCTCCCCCTCAATATCTGTAAAAGTTAAATTCATCAGAAAAATATGACAGCTAAAGTATAATAAAATTCTATCTTCTCCCTCTAAAAGATATGATAGTGAAATTTTCATCAACTCCCCCTCAAAATAAAAACTCCTTGAAAAGATTTTATCTAGTCAACATCCTTCAGAAGGAAAACATTAAGGGTCGGGTTCTGAACTGAAATATTCAGAAGCCGTCTGTACATATTCTCCGGTGAGAATAGTAATTCCGTCTAAAATGTAACAATGAATTTATCATTTAATCTCCCCCTGAAAAGTCAGAAAACATATCAGTAAAAATATAAAACATGTAAGCTCCCCCTTAACATATGCATAATCCTTAATCATTAAACCGAGTTATGAATTACTAGGATTGAAGTAAATTCAGAAGTCAAACGCTCCATCTTTATCATTGAAGAACGAGTCCTAAAGAGATGTGTTTAGAAGTCATTCTTTGATCTTTGAAGATAAAGTCCTAAGTTGTTGTACTTAGAAGTCAATTAACTTGACATTGAAGATCGGGTCCTGATCTATTGTAATCAGAAACCATTTTGATCTATGAGGTACGAGTCCTGGACTGCTTTGTCTAGAAGTCATCATTTGATCTTTGAAGATCGGGTCCTGATCTGTACATGATCAGAAGTCATAGTTCTTCTCCCATTAGTCTTTAGATGCTTGCAACACAGGTTTAGCTTTTGGTACCCACTGGTATTTGTGTCCTGGTTTGTTAGTTGCAGTTTTATTAGAAGAGATGTAGTAAGAACCATACAAGTTATCCACATAATTTTTGCAAACAAAATCATTTGCACCACAGTAAGAATAATAAATTTCCTTTTGTGCTAACCTGATCAATTGATTGACAGTGTAAATAAGATCAAGTTTGCCAAAAGTTTTACCTTTAGGAGCATTGTTCTTCTTTGCAATCGATGTATGCACAAATGATTTATGCTCCTTCTTCTCATCTGAAGATCCTTTCACTCTCCAAATCCATTTTTATTTGTATTTCTCATCTTTCCTTCTCCAAAACATATTCTGCTAAGATTTGTTCTTCTTTATGTTACCTGAACCATCAACACGTTTATCATAGAAAAGGTTAGAAGGTCAAATTTGATCTTTATGTTTAGAAGTATGATTATCATTTGCATCAAACAAAGGGTTATTAGAAACATTTGTAAAAATGAACTTTCAGCTGATTTAAATGAACATTCTGATGCAGCTGGATCATCTCTTGGTGATTGAACAATTGATTCTGGCGTCTTTTGCTCAGTCAGCTTCACTTTGAACATGATATCTTCAAGTTCTTTGATCTTTATTGACAAACTGTTTCTTTCCTTTGAGAGTATATCAAACTTCTTATGCATTTCAGACTTTGTATTCTTCTCCTTCATAACAGTAGTTGACAGTTCAGATAGTTTCTTGGTAAGCTTGTTTATCTCATCCTCAAACAGTTTTCTCTCTTCCTCAAAATCTTTCTCTACAACCTTTCTCTGTTCAAATATTTCTTTGAAAACACCAACATTCTTCTTTTCAGCATTCTTCTTTTCCTTTTCAAACTTGTCTCTCTCTATGATGATAACTTTCTCAAAGTCTGACACTTGTTGAGAAAGTTTAAGACATTTCAGTTCAATGGATTTCTTTTCTTCAAATGCCTTTCCTGAGAACTCAGAAAATTTCTGTGAAAAGGCTTTTCTTTTTTTCTCCAATTCATCTTTTTCTTTCTTTAACTTCTTTTCATCATGAGAGATATGTTCTTTCAGTTCATCAATCTTCTTTTGAAGTTCAGCATTATCTTTTTTCCAAATCCTTTCTTTTCTTCTCAATATTCTTTGTCACCTCTTTATCTCTTGAGTTGTACTTTTCTTTCATCATGTTGATTTCAACCTCAAGACTGAAAACTTTATCTTTCAAGTGATCTCTTTCAGCAAACATTTGAGAATTTATCTTTTTCAGCCTGTCACAAGTCTCTCCAGCAATGTTTGTTTTTCGTCTGAGATCATCACTCTCTTTTTGCATCAACTCCTTCTTTGACCATGAAGAATTTCCGTTTAGTCCTTCAAACTTCTTTAACTTTGTTTGAAGATTTGAAATCTATTTTTATTTATATTCAATGATCACTGCAAAATTTATTTTGGAGTTAGCAACACAATCTGAGCAAATAAAATCTTTCTTTAAAATTTTAGAATTATCTTTCAATTTGTTAATCTGATCAAGAAGAGATGAATTCTGAATTTTTAAATTCTTATTTTCTGCTTCAAGTGCTGGAATCTCAGGCATATAAGCGATAGCACAGTCTCTCTAGGTCAAAACAGTATTTCCCTTCTCGTCAATGTAAGGCATCTTGAAATCTATAAAAATATAAGCTTGAAATGATCGTTAACAAAAATCAGAAACTTTAATCATACTCAGAAATATGTACCCCTACGCAGACTTAGCACGGGGGTCCCGCTACCCGGTTAGCGGGTGGGGTCAAGGGGTCAACGCCCTTGAGGTAGCATGCAACAATTTGTATGAACACAATTCGCATAGACACACAATTCGCATAAAAAGATAAGAAAACTTCACTTTTCACTTGTAACTATATGCAAATTTTGAGCTTTTCGTATAAAGCTATGTGAGAATTATGCACATTTCGCATATACAAGGGTGCGAATTCTGAGCAATTCGTATGAATGACTAACACTGAGATGCGAATTCTTAGCTTTTCGTATAACCCTTTGTGCAAAATCTTCACTTTTCGTACATCTCTGTTATGCGAATTTTGTCCTTAGAACATTTTGAACACCATCATGCGAATTCTTCATCGTGCGATTTCTTCATGGTTTGTGCGAATTTTGTAGATCTTGAGCGTTTTTTTCGAAAAATTCGACTTAAATCCACCCAAGACTTGAAATTAGGCTCTGAAAATTTGTACAAGTGATCATTGTAGCATCGATAACAATCCTTTGGCATGAATTTGATCAAAAATGAACATGATCGTGGGTATTTGATCATGAACAGTGCGTACAGTGACTTTCCAAGAATTTACAAAAACAATCAATTGATGCAAATTCGTTGTGCAATTGTGATTACAGTGTGAATATAACCTGTTCCATATCATTCTGCGATTACAGTGCAATGTAATTCACAACAAAAACATCTCAAAATCAAAATCTTGATTGATGATACAGTTTCGATGAACAGTGACAATAAAATTCGATTTTTCTTTTTTTCTGATCTAGCTCTGATACCAAATGTGATCTTAGAATACTAGTAGTATAATTCAAACACAGATTATCAAACAATGTTTTGTATTCAATTCATATGGTTACAACGAAGTCACAAGATTAAAGTGTCACAGATCTCACTTGATTGACTATATGTGAATTCTTTGTGTATGTTCTCTTAGAATGAATCTAACTTGTGCGCGTGACATAAAGATTACAAAGAAACAACTAATATTTATACTAAGTCAACTAAAGTTGACTTTACAATACAACAATTACACATTTGACCCACTATTTTAATCTTGAATACAATTAATATCTAACAGGTCAGACGTTTTCCGTACTCTTCCCGAATCTCCCGAGATGCTCCGGTTGGCGGTGCCTCAGGGAGGGGTTCCTCAATGGCTCGCTGCTCCTTTTCCATCCTGAGTACGATTCTTAGGTTGCAGAATCCAGTTCATGCCTGTGAGCTTGTCCTTCTCGAGGATCCCTTTCAGACAAAAGTTTGAAATCGATGAATTCGTGTTGTTGTTTGACATCTATCAAAGTAGAAAAAATATTTTAGTGATCAGAATTGAATAATCCTTGTTATAATAATTACCCAAACGTTTAAATTAACAATTATACTTAACAAGGCTAAGACCCATATTTCACTTCTTAGCTACGACGGATATGTCGCGGATCGCAACTAGAAGTTATTTAGGTAGATAACCATTTATATCGATTTCATTCTCTATGAAATTCTTAGATCCTTGCGGGTTTCATTGACATCTATCATGTCACTTGGCATGTTTAATCCCTTCAAAGATAATCCTTTCTCGTGACGGGTATGTCGCTGATCACAAGTCTAGATTGTAAACCGTCCAGGATAAAACATGTGACATTCGGCCCAAGACTCTCGGGTTTCGCGAATTTCACATCATCATCCCTAATGTCTAACCGAAGTGTTGGCTTAAGCACTTTCCCACACCAGAAAACCGGTTAGTTCAAATGTGTGTTTTATTCATGGGTAGCGTTTGATTTACTTGAAATGGGTTTTTGTTTTCTAGTTAACACCTTTTAACTTTCTTTTAGCAAAATTTTGTTTTACACCATTTGTTAGATATGAATTGTATTCAAGATTAAATGAGGGACTAATTTGTAATTCTTTAATATTCAAAGGGTTTTGTTGTAAAGTCAACCAAGGTTGACTAGGAATAAATTGCTTAGTGTCTTTGTTAGATCTCAAGTCACACACACAATTCAGAAATACATGTAAGATTGTAAACACAGAGAACTCACACATTTTGTAAGTGAGATCTGTGGCACTATAAACTTGTAACTTGATAATCTGTTTGCATAAATAGTTGCTAGAATACTGAGATCACATTTGGTATCAGAGCTAGATCAGAAAATAAGAAAAATCAAATTTTTTTTGTCATTGTTGATCGACACTGTGTCATCGATCAAGATTTTGATTTGGTGATAATTTGATTGTGAAATATATCATACTGTGATCGTCAATTGGTACTGAACATTTTTCATTTGGATTGTTAAATCATTTGAACAACAAATATGGGTGAATTTGATTGATCGTGAAATTTTTAGAACTTTTTATTTTTGGACTGTTAAAGATCAGATTACTTCAATCATGTTCATTTCTGATGAAATTCATGCCAAATGGTTGTTATCGATGCTACAGTGATCACTTGTACAAAGTTTCAGAGCCTAATTGCATGTTTTGAGTGGATTTAAGTTGGATTTTTCGAAAAAGAGATCAAGATCTACAGAATTCGCAGAAGTAATGAAGAACTCGCACGTTGAAGAATTCACATAATTCAGTGAATGAATATTCTAAGGACAGAATTCGCATACCTGTGTTGAACGAAAAGTGAAGATTTCGCATCACAGTGCTATACGAAAATCTTGGAATTCGCATCTGTGTCTGAAAAATTTTCTAAGAAAAGAATTTGTATCGATACAAATTTCTCATGCCTTGAAATTTTTCTAAGGAAGGAATTCGCATCATTGCACATACGAAAAGTTCAGAATTCGTACCTTCCTACATGCGAAATGTGCAGAATTCGCACATAGCTTTATGTGAAAAGCTCATAACTCGCATACAAGCACATGCGAAAAGTGAAGATTTCTTATCTTTTTTTGTGAATTGTGTGTCTATGCGAATTGTGTTCATACGAATTGTTGCATGCGAATTGTTGGTTGTGAGTGGCATACGAATTATGTACTTAGCATATTTTTCAAGTAACTTTTTTTCTGTTGATTTTTCTGATTTTCTGACAAACGATCATTTCTAGCTAATTTTTTTATATCAAGCTGCAATATGAGATTTAATTGTCAAAAAAATTTCTCTAGGGGCACTGCCCCTCGACCCCTGTGCTAAGTCTGCGTAGGGGGCATATTTCTAAGTGTGATCAATGTTTCTGATTTTTGTTAACGATCATTTCAAGCTTATATTTTACAGATATCAAGATGCCTTACCATGACGAGAAGGGAAATATTGTCTTGACAAAAAGAGATTGTGCTATCGCATATATGCCAGAGATTCCAGCCATTGAAGCTGAAAATAAGAATCTGAAAATTCAGAATTCATCTCTTTAGGGTCAGATCAATAAATTGAAAGATAATTCTAAAATTTTAAAGAAAGATTTTATTTGCTCAGATTGTGTTGATAACTCCAAAATAAATTTCGCAGGGATCATTGAATCTAAAGAAAAAGAGATTTCAAATCTTCAAACAAAGTTGAATAAGTTTGAAGGACTAAATGCAAATTTTACATGGCCAAAGAAGGAGTTGATGCAAAAAGAGCTTGATGATCTCAGACGAAGAGCAAACATTGCTGGAGAGACGTGTGACGGGGTGAGAAAGACAATTTCACAATTCTTGATAGTCCCTTAATCATTGTAAAGTAAGATGATACAATCAATTCAATCAATTTCCATTTCTATTACAATCAAGAAATCGATACAGTATATGCTCTCAAACATTCTCTCACTAGAACAAACGCGTATCTCACTCTCTAATGACAACTACTAGCACACCACAAGTCATATCCCTATTTATACACGGGACATGAAATCTCACAACACAAAACAAAACAATTAAACACTTACAACACAACACTTTGACTTTGACTTTTATTACAAAAGACTTTGACTATACTATAAGAGTTGACTTGAGCTTTGACTTGCTTTGACTTCAGCTTTACAATCTTCATGATTTTGTATCCAACATTTGTATGCTCTAACATTCTCCCCCTTTGGATCAAGATCATCTTCAAATACCCTTTTTTATTCGTCTTTAGCACATTTATCTCCCCTTTGTAGATTTATTTCAGAAAAGATCATCTTCAGAAAAATAAACATTGAAGCACAAAATTACAATCTCCCCTTTTTCATAATCAAACTTCAACCATTCTGTAATCTCTCTAAAGTCTTCGTATAACATCTTTTGCAATCAACTTTAACATTCTTTCCCAAGGTAATAAGAACCTCTTTCAGACGTCGGAAAGAAATTATCTTCAGATGTGGCTCTATTTTCTTCAGCACTCAATCTTCAAAGAAAATTTTCAGTAAATTTCTGCTCACTTTCAGAATTCTATGAACTTACTCTTTCAAACCTGTACAATCTTCTCACAAACTGCATTCTTTGACAGAATATTTTCTTCAAATCATCTTTCGTAACAAAACTTTCACAAACTTTCTTGAACAAATCTTCTCCATTTCTTGAGTCACCCCCCTTTTTGATGATTGTGACATTGAAATCATCAAAACTTTCACAAGAATGTCCTTAAAAATTCTTATCTGACCACTGATCTTTGTTACTGGACCTCTGATTATCCGTCAATTCATAAGATATTTATCTGAATCTTTTCAAATTCAGACAAATTATGAGTGTAACGCCTGAATCAACAAATGAATCAGTTCGAATGCCTGTCAGTAACACAAAGTCACTGTATGTAACGAATACACATTGGAAATGAGCTTTTTAATGTTCACTCCTCTAGGTCTTCCGTTCGATCATCGAATAACACGAGGTTAAACTATGAACGTTTAGACAGAAAAACGAATTTCCTGTGTGTACGTGCTTGTGTATAAAAGAATTAAACACATGATGATTGTTTTTTGTTAATTAGGCTCAAAACTGTGTAAACCATTGAGACAACAACAGTATAACACAGACTCAATTGTGCATGATCGAAGTGCGAATGTGGGGCAGACTTCCTTCTTTTTCAATATCCACATCTTCCGAGTGAAGACGAGATAGCATATGTGATGCATCCCTAGAAAATATTGAAACATCTTCTTTTTAAGAAAAAGATGAGTAGTTGGTGGGGTTTTAAAATCAAGAGTTTGCATGGGCTAGTTGTCTTTTTCAATGATGTTCACCAAAGAATTGTGAAACAATCAGAAATGTGGTTGCCCGACTCAGAAAAAGTTGGTGCAGAGTTTGATATTCTTTTACTCTGTTCTCTCACCCTCTTTCTTTTTATCATTGAGCTCGCTTCTAACCAAACTCTCTGTTATCCCAGTTTAATCAAGTTGATTAACAATCACAGAACACAATAAGATCAAGAGATATAAAGATTAAGAATAACATACCAATCCCTTGAATAAAAAGTTAAACCTTGAGTGTTCTTGATACCCTTGAATATAGAGAAAATAACTACCTCTCTAAAAATATGATTATGAATAATTATCAAAGGTTCTAACCCTAAAACTAAACTAATTAAAACATTAAATACCTAGGCTTTATGGGCTTTAACCTTAATGGGCTTTCTAACAGGCTTTAGGCCCATTTACAAATAACTATTAACATATTACACTTTAAACCCTCTAATCTTTAACTATCAAACAAATACGGTTTAGACCCTTAATCTTGAATACAATTATGATCCAACAATCTCCCCCTTTGGATTCAAGATTAAAAAAAAATGGCAATTAGCTTCAGGTCTTCACTTTTCTTCTCTTTTCTTCAAATTTGGCAATTAGCTTCAGAACTTCAAATCTTCAAATCTTTATATCTTAAAATAATCTTCAAATCTTCAAAACTTTGAAAATCTTCAGCAGTCTTCAGATTATGTTCTCCCCCTTAATATATTCTCTCCCTTTTTGATGAGTGGTGAGAATCATCATCATCAAAACTTGTCAAAACAATCTCCCCCTTTATGGAAAAATCTCCCCCTTTGTCTTTAAAGACTTCAATGTAGCACCGTCTTCATGTATCGAGCCCTGTGGGAAATAAGAGCAGTCTCTCCAAATGGAGAAAGTGATTATTTCAATCTTTTCAGATTAAAATAGAAAGTAGTAACCATTCGAATATTTTCAAATTCAAACAGTTAATAGGTGTAACCCTGAATCAACAAATGACCCAGTTAGTATGCCTGTCAGTAACACAAAGTTACTGAGTAACACAAAGTTACTATATAAGGAGCTGGTTTGATGTAGACTCCCCAGGTCTTCCATTCAATCATCGAATAACACATGGTTATCTATGAACGTTCTGACAGAAAACAAATTTATGTGTGCTCGTGCATGTGTATGAAATAATTAAGCATAGATGATTGCTTTTCAATATAGGCTCAAAGTATATGTAAACTTGTTGAGACAACAACAAATTATACAAAGACTCAATGTGCATGAGAAAGGGTTCGAAGGTGGGGCAACTTTCCTTCTTTTTTAATATTAGTATCTTCCAAATGAAGAACCAATAGCGTATGTGTTGCGTCCCTAGAAAATATGAAACTTTCTCTTTTTGAGAAAAGAATGAGTAGTTGGTGGGGTTGTATGCAAGATATGGCTTGGGCTAGTTGTCTTTTTCAATGATGGTCACCAAAGAATGTGAACCAATCAGATTATGTGGCTGCCCGGCTCAGAAAAAAGTTTGGTGCAGAGTTTAATATTATTTTACTCTGTTCTCTCACCCTCTTTCTTTTAATGATGACTTCTAACCAATCTCTCTTTTCCATTTTACCTCTTCACACACCATCACTCAATCTTTTTACCCCTCTTCCCTCAATCACTCAATCTTTTTACCCCTCTTCCCTCAATCACTCAGGGTATACTTCCTGGGTAGGAAACACTGGTTATCGTGAATCCATGGAAGTTCTATGAAGCTCACACACTGAATCCCATGTATTGTCCTAAAAGTACGTGTTGTTCAACAGGCTATGAAAGCACAAATAAGCATAGGGTTACATGAAGAATAAAACATGGAGAAGTCAAAACAGTTGTGTTTGACGATGCAATTCTCCCTCTCAACCTAAAAGTGGTTGGCAATAAGCTCATATCAATTTGTCATGAAGAATAATATGTTGGAGAATCAAAAACGAATGTTGTTTATATGAACAATATATAAACATATTTTCAATGAAAGCACATGAAATGACGTTTGATTCAATCAACAGTGAAGGCAAAGAATGTGAGTATTACCATAGAAAGATTTAACTTTTGATACATGGTAATAACAAAGTCAAATAAAATGTTTTGAACCGTTATGTGTATGAATACTTGACAAAGTATATTGACAAGATAAAACGCAAGTATTTATCTTTAAGAAGACACGGTCAGATAAGCATTTAAGTATCCAAAAATCTGTTAAAATCACAGATATTCTCCCCCTTAACTGAATGTAAATTTTTAAATTTTTTTTTTTGAACAAAACACAGAAAAATAAAGTAAAGCACTGAGGTGCGGGTCCTAATTTGATGTGATTATAAGCCATAGTCACTTGAACAAACCTGCATAAATGAAAGAAATAATGGTAATCATTTGTGAAAAGGATTCCTCTTTCGTTAGCAACAGTTGAAGAATAAAAAATGAACACAAAGTCAAGACTGAGAATACTCCCCCTTGAATCATGAGTAAGGTTGAAGACATGTTCAACATACCAAGTTTGCTGATTAGAAAATGGAATCGCTTTTCATCCAATGGCTTGGTGAAAAGATCAGCTAACTGGAAGTCAGTTTGAACAAAGTGCATTTCAATGTTACCTTTTTCTACATGATCCTTGATGAAATGATATCGTACATCGATATGCTTGGTCTTCGAATGTTGTACCAGGTTAGCAGTTATAGATATGGCACTCTTGGAATCACAATAAATAGGAACACGCTTGTAGTTGTATCCAAAGTCCCTTAAATGTGTCGTCATCCAGAGGACTTGAGAACAGCAGCTAGCAGCAGCTACATACTCAGCCTCGACAGTGGATGTTGAAACGCAGTTTTGTTTCTTTGAAGTCCAACTCACAAGTTTGTCACCTATAAATTGACATGATCCAGAGGTGCTCTTCCGGTCTAGCTTACATCCTGCATGATCAGCATTTGTAAAGGCAGTTAGTTCAAAACGAGAATCCTTTGGATACCAAAGGCCTAGATTAGGAGAACCTTTGAGATATCTAAGGATTCGCTTAACAGCAGATAAGTGTGACTCTTTAGGATTAGACTGATATCTCGCACAAAAGCATGTGGCAAACATTATATCTGGGCGACTGGTAGTCAGATAAAGTAAAGAACCAATCATGCTACGATACACCTTTTGATCAACAGGTTTCCCGGAGGGATTTGCGTCTAAGAGTGTACCAGTTTCCATTGGTGTTTTCATGACTGAACTATCTGACATATTGAACTTTTTTCAAAATATCTTTTATGTATTTAGCTTGATTAATAAATATGTCGTCGGGTAATTGCTTTACTTGTAAACCAAGAAATAAATTCAATTCACCCATCATCGACATTTCAAACTTTGTTTCCATTATCTTTGAAAAGTTCTTAGAAAATTTATGATTTGTCGACCCAAATATTATGTCGTCAACATAAATTTGAATGAGAATCAAGTCCTCACCTTGCCTTTTAAGAAATAAGGTTGTATCAACTGTACCTTTCTTGAAACCAGAAGCAAGTAGAAATTTAGTGAGAGTTTCATACCAGGCTCGCGGTGCTTATTTAAGACAATACAGTGCTTTGTCTAAAACATAGACATGATCAGGGTGATGAGGATCAACGAAACCTTTAGGTTGAGCAACGTAGACCTCCTCATGCAGAACACCGTTCAGGAAAGCTGACTTTACATCAATTTGATAGACTGTAAAAATTTTCTGCGCTGCATAGGCTAGGAAGATTCTGATGGCTTCGATCCTTGAACCGGCGCGAATGTTTCGTCATAGTCAATGCCCTCTTGTTGACAATACCCTTTGGCGACCAAACGAGCTTTGTTTCTCACAACTACTCCGGCTTCGTCTTTCTTATTTCTGAAAACCCACTTTGTTCCTATAACAGATTTACCTTTAGGTAGTGGGATCAAGCGCCATACCTTGTTCCCTTCGAATTGTAGAAGTTGGTCTTGCATAGCAGAAATCCAGAAGGGATCACGTAGAGCTTCAGACGCTTTCTTTGGCTCTAAGGAACTAAGGAAGCTTGAAATCATGCAGAAGGTGGTTGATGCGGATCTTGTCGTGACGCCGGATTGTACGTCACATATCACGTGGTCCAGGGGATGATCCTTAGTCCAACGATGTGTGCTTGGTAAGGATTCAACTTGTTGTTGCGTATTAGACGCATCGTTTTCATCGTGCACAGCAGGTAGCTCCATAGATGTACTCGGGACATCTTGTACGGGTGTTTCTGATACTGAGGGTTCTGGACTAGCAGTTGAAGTACTCAGGACTTCATTTCCAGAAGAACTATCTGTAGAGACAGATTCAGCATTAGTAGAGTCAGAAACTAATGGTTGAGTTGTACCTGATGGAGATGAAGTTTCAGTGACTTCTTCTTCGAACGGTCCAGATATGTCTTCAGATATAGTAGGGACCTCCGAGCCTGTACCACTTGTTATCGATGTTGATATGCCTTTTTCAAAATCTGCACATATATCATCGAAGGCATCAATAAACAATAAATCTAACTCAGATGAAGTAGAGTTAGAGTTAGAAGAAGTGGATCCTTTAGTAGTTGGTTCAATTCTGGATTGAATAGAAGCTTTGTCCTTACGACCGAGTCCTGAACTGTTGTGTCCAGAAGTCCTTGTAGAATTCTCATCAAAGGAGACATTCATGCTCTCAACAACCGTCTTGGTTCGAATAATGTAAATTCGATAAGCTTTGGATGTCAGAGAGTATCCAACGAGATATCCTTCATCCGCTTTCTTATCAAATTTTGATAGTCCTTGACGCTCTTTAAGAATGTAACACCTGCAACCGAAAACACGAAGAAATTTGATATTAGGTGTACGATTGTTAATTAACTCATATGTTGTTTTATTAAAGCGCTTGACCACAATGGTACGATTCTGTGTAAAACATGTTGTAGCGACTGCCTCGGCCCAAAGGTACATGGGTAGATCTGAATATGCAAGCATAGTACAAGTTGCTTCAACAAGCGTGCGATTCTTCCGTTCAACAATGTCGTTCTGCTGTGGAGTGTATGCTGCGGAGAAGTTATGTGAAATCCCAAAAGAAGTAAGATAACTCCTCAGGATGTCATTCTTGAACTCTGTGCCATTATCGTTGTGAATGGTTCGAACTGGAAATTGAAGACGTACTTGGATGCGCTTGATAAAAGCAATGATCAATTCTGGCGCATCTGACTTGTTGCGAAGAAACTCAAGCCATGTATACCTTGAGTAATCATCTATCATTACCAACACGTATTTCTTTTCCGTTGATAGATGCGGTTCGCATTGGGCCACAAAGATCCATATGAAGAAGTTCCAGTACAGATGAGGTCGATGATTCAACTTTGGACTTGAAGGAGCTTCGCTTCATTTTGCCCATCTCACATGCAGAACACATTGAGTATTTCTCAAACCTCATTTCTGGTAGACCTTTGACCAGACCTTGTCTTTGTAGCTTCGCTATAGATCGGAAATTCTGATGAGACTAGCGTCGATGCCACGTCCACGATTGTGCTTTAGAAGCTTTGTCTAGTAGACATACTGGACGTGTGGCAGACAGTGTAGGAAAATCTACATAGTATAGATTTCCATGGCGCTCAGCTTTGAAGACTTCGTAACCATCGGGATCCTCTAGATAGCAATGAGTGGTTGTGAAGCGGAATTGATATTTCATGTCACAGAAGTGACTGGTACTAAACAGGTTGTGATCAAGT
This sequence comes from Arctium minus, assembly GCA_954870635.1. Classification (NCBI taxonomy): domain Eukaryota; kingdom Viridiplantae; phylum Streptophyta; class Magnoliopsida; order Asterales; family Asteraceae; genus Arctium; species Arctium minus. The sequence goes on along the minus strand of OX941080.1, from coordinate 74,261,025 downwards.
CCTTCAACATATAGCACTTTTTGAATCTTCACAATACCATTGTCGAGCATTCCATATCCTCTCACGTGGCTTTCGGCTTCAGAATTGGCAAATCTAACTGCTCCGTCAGACTCCTCCACATAATTATGCAAGAGGTGCTTGAATCCTGTCATGTGGCGTGAACATCCGGAATCTATTACCCACAATCAACAGGCCTGCAAAAGAGACAATTAGTTTTGCTTAGGTACCCATATCAGGATGGGTCCTTTGTGGTTAGCATCAAGCAACTCAGGAATATCATATGGTTTAACTTTCACCCTCCATTCATAACGGGGTTTTGGAACCCATTTCCAAACCATCTTAACATTCAGTTCCTGAAAGTGCTTTTTAGAAATAGGATTGGCAACCTTAGCTCGAAACACTTTGGGTTGTGCGAAAGAATTAGAATTAGAATTAGACTTAAGAGTCAGTTAAGCTTTTCTCTTACTTTGTTTGGACTTTGGAGGGGAGTAGTATTTGAATGAGTTATCCCAGTAGTGTTTGCAGTATAGATTCTTTCGAGCTAAATTCATAAACTTAGATTTATCGGAACAAACCTTACATTCATGTTCATCAAAAGAATTACTTTTCAAAATAACACTGTCTGAAGTACAACTATTTGAAGCAAAAGTTTCACTAGATAACCTATCATTCTTATTCAAACTACTATCTTTATTCTTCTTACTCCTCCCAACTCTAATTCCTTTTATATTTGAAACAGAAACAGGAGCCTTGTTAGTCTCTAACTTAGAACGTGATTTTTGTCTAGACCTATTTGAAGTCTCACCCTTCTCAAAAATACTTGGTGGATATTCAGGACAATCAGAGTAAACAACTGAAGGTTTTGTAGGAGCATCAAATTCTGGATTTGTTCTTACCTTCCAGCTTGGATCATTGAACATATCTTTATCATTTGAAGCATTTTTAAACAACTTAATTTTCAAATCATTGATCTCAGTGCAAAGCTCTTGATTTACTTTTAAAGACTTTTCAAGTTTATGTTTGAGATCAAAGTTTTCATTTTCAACCTCATCAAGAGAATGTTGCAACATATCAATTTGATTCATCAATTTAGATGTATGATCATTCACAGAATTTGACGCTTTTGAATTAGAAACAGGATCAAAGACTGAAGCATTCATCATTTCAGAAAATATCTCTTCAGTCATGGACTCAATAAACTCCGTTTTATCATTTGTAGAACAAGATTCATTCGTGATAGCAGTTTCTTCTTCAACCTCTTCAATGAGTAAAGGTTTAGAAGCAATGGGATTTGAGACTGATGGTATAGTAGATGGATCAACATCCGATTCATACTCATCATATTTGCATGAAGTCTTAGGTGGAACTGTGTTGGTGCTTACTGATTCTTTGGAAGGTGTGGTAAATAGTGATTCAAACTCAGTAAATTCGATCTTTCGAGTCTCATAGCTTTTCTTCAAATTACCATATGTAAAACCAACTGATTTAAAAAGATTTTGGGAATCAGTATCACCAGACTTGTTCTTTCCCATTTCTTCTCGACCTTTGGTCTCTTTAGAAGGTTTAGGAGAACTCGCTTCAACAAAAGTCGCACGAATGTCAGGAATGGGTCTGATTGCGGAGCCAAATTTATCAAAGTTGTATAGGTGCTCCGGTGCCTTTTTCAAAATTTCGTTAGTTGGCACCCCCAAACCTGGTTTTAGTTTATAAAACCTTTCGTCTTAGAGTTTATTGGTCAACAGATTTAATGTTTGCTCAGTCTGACCTCGTTTCATATTAATATCCTCCAGTTGCTTGATTTTGGTGTAAGCTTCATTTCTCTCTTTATAACAAACCTCAAATTTGATTTGAAACTCACCCTTTTCAGCATTAAGATTCACAAGATCCATTTCTAAACCAGATATTTTTTCTTTTAAAGACGCTTTTTCAGCTTTTAAATCATCCTTTTCCTTTTCTTTTTCTTCCACAACAACTTTTAATATAGCATTTTCATCACGAAAGCTTAAGACAGATTGATGTGCAGAGCTAAGTTTACCTTTCAGTAAAGCAAATTCATCTTTCATACTGGTAGCTCCCAATACAGACAAACAATTGAAGATACTCCATAGAAAAGTAGAGATAAGATAGAAATTAACAACAATGATAAACAAGAACTTATCTCATATGCTTGGATTGATAGATGGAGGGGATATTGGGAAGAACTCCACAGTAAACTAGTAAACGACTCTCATTAGTCTGTTTGTGTGAAAAGTGTTCTCCCAAAAACTAATGAGAATACGAGCCATGGGCACCTTTATATAAGGCCCATTTACAATAAAAAGTCTCAAGCCCATAAACAAATTAAAAAGCCCAAAATACAATTCTTTATAAAACATTCAATTAAATTGGGGACTAATTTAAGCTAACAATCTCCCCCTAATGTTTTATAAAGAAAGCATCATCATATAGTCTCCCCCTTGCTCTCTTTAGAAGCTTTAGTGTTTCGTTCATCGAGTCTTCAAAGCATCACAAGCTCCCCCTCAAATTTAGGCACATATTCTTGAAAGACCGAGACAATTTACCCCTTTTTGTCCAGCTTTCATGACTCAACTTCACCGTTGTTTTTGACCATCAAGGAACTTGATTGAGAGAAAACATAAAACATGCACATTGAACTTCAGCCTCTTACATTTCCAATGAGCTTTGATTCATCCATTTTGGATGAAAAATGAGTGAATTGTGCAAGTTTTCCCACAGCTGCGCATAACGGTCGTCAAAACAGAAAATTCGGGTTCTTGGCTCATTTCTACCTCTGGACCATCGACCTCTGATATGCGTTTTTAGATCTACCTCTGGTCCCCTCTTCGGTAACTTCTTTTTCAAGTTTTTTTTTGGTCCACAGAGCTCAGCATGTGGCTGCGTTGCTCTCTGTCAGAGCCTCTGTGGATAATCTCTTAACTTCTGTACATGCATAGATCTGGACAGCCTCAGAGGCTCTGCAGGCCCTCTGATATGAACTTTCAGCCTCTGAACTTCTGCACTGCCTCTGAGCTTAATAAGAGCATCTGACTGCCTCTGCATCATCTCTGATCAATTTATCGCAACCTCTGTGGTTTTCTGCAGTACTTGAACTACTTTTGCACATTCTGGAGCTTGACAGAAAAAGTACCTCTGGGTGCTGTCAGTTATTGGGAAATAAGCTGGTAAGTTGGACATCCAAGAAGCAAAACTGTGTTTCAACTTCCACAGCAGAGGCAGAATATGTTGCTGCTGCTAGTTGTTGCTCTCAAGTCATATGGATGCAAACTCAGCTCCGAGACTATGGCTTACATTATGACAGAATTCCAATTCTGTGTGATTCAAAAAGTGCCATAACCATCTCTGCCAATCCAGTACAGCACTCCAAAACAAAGCACATTGATGTAAGGTACCACTTTCTGAAAGATCATGTTGAAAAGGGAACAATAGAGATGTATTTTGTACCAACTAATCTTCAACTTGCTGATATTTTCACAAAAGCTTTAGATGAACGAAGGTTCAATTTCTTAATTAGCAAGTTGGGTTTGTTGAACATGTCTGCCTAACACAGGAAAACATCAGAGTCTCTGATCCATTCATCAGAGCCTCTGGACTTTTTTCACAAATGGTAAAAATCATTCTTTTGTATCTCCAAGCATGTGTCAAGGGGGAGAAGATAAAGACTTCATTCTTTGGTCAAGGGGGAGACAAAGAACCTTTCATCTTTCAAGGGGGAGAAAGTGAGCTTCTCTGATACTCATATCAGAAACTCTGATCTTGTCTCTGATATTTATATCAGAGCCTCTGATCTTGTCTCTAATATTTATATCAGAGCTTCTGATCTTGACTTTGATATTTATATCAAAGCCTCTAATCTTTTCTCATTAAACGAATATTCCAGGAAATTCTTTTAATAATAAATCTTTTGGATAACCATTCGTTTCTTTTCAAAAACCCAACTGGCGGTTTTCTGACACCAAGCGGATCTCCCCTACACACCTCAACGTGTCACCTATTAATTAGGGGATGATGGAACGTCCTTTCTGACATTGGAACTCTCAATCGCCGTTTCCATAACCTCTCCCTCTACCTTTCTTTTTCTGTCCATAAAAACCCTTTTTCTCTTCTCATTATTCTTTATGCTCTCAGAATCCAAAATCCCAAATCTCTCTTTCTAAGCTCTCATCTTTCTCAAAAACCTGCAACAATGGCGGCTCATTCCCAAACCTCAGATAACTCCAGCAAACTTGTTCCAAGCTTGAATATGGCACAGTTCGATGTTCCAGTAAAAGGTAACCACTACTTTCTGGACGTCACCCCAACCAAATACGATGAGCAGTTTCACCCAATCCTCGACTTTTTGACCAACTGCGAACTCAATGATGTCCTCACCAAACATGCCTCAGATATTCCTCTACGCTTTGTCCAACAATGGTGGTATTCAAGTGAATACGATGAAGAAAAGGAAGGATTGGTTGGGTACATTGACCTAGGTGAACAAAGCATGAACATAAGAATCACCCCACAAACCCTAACTCGCCGATTCAAATAGAAACCTTTGAAAAACCACCAACTCAAGAAGTTCTACTTCAGTTCCTCCACCACTTAGGCTACAACAGGGAGATCACATGCCTAAGTCAATTCAGACGTCAGTACCTGCCTCCCAAGTGGAACTTTATGTTTAGTGTTCTCAACCGAACAATTACCTGCAAGATTGGAAGCCAGGATCAGACCCATCTAGCAATTCTAGCCATAATGTATGCTCTCTTCTTCAACAGAAGCATAAATATGGCTCACATTCTCTTCTGTGAGATGCTGACGGCGGTGGACAAGAAGAACAAAGACTTGGTCAAAGGAAACCAACCAATTTCGGTATTGTTTCCCAGATTCATCTCTGTGGTCATTCAACGAGCAATGGAGAAATTCTCCATCACTGAGGAGGTCCCAAGGACACCTCTGTTTATGATGAACTCGTTCAAAGCTACAGAGGTTCCTCCTTATCCAAATGACCGACGTTTCCCACACACCATGATTGAGATAATTCCTGCTGACTCTACTACCCACCTCCTACTTAGTCGTGTTGCCCAATCATCAGAACCGATGATGGGATCCCCAACACACTTAGGTTTTGAGCCTGAGCCTGAATCAAAGAGTGATATCTCTGATACTGCTCAAAACGTTAACAGAGCGCAACCAGAGGGTGGCTCTGAGAGAGTAAGGAAGAGAAAACAAGAGAACCCTCCCTCTGACGAAGATAATAACTCTGTCAGAGCAGAGAAAGGTGAGGAAGAGAGAATTCCAAAGGGTGAGTTTCTAAGCTTAGAATCTGAGGGAGGTGAGGTAGAAAAAGATGTCCTTGTTGGCACACATGAGAGATTCCAAAGCCCAAATCCCCGTGCAAACACATTTACTGTCCGAGGTGGTCCAGCATCAGTGGACATTGAAACAGAGGTGCACACCTCGAACCCTTCCCATCCTAGCCGCTCAGAGGCATCTACTTCTGTGTTGGGAACTGAAGATGTGAACAAGTCTTTAATGCTGCTAGTTCAAAACTAGTACTGCCAGAGCATATCAAAGATAATGCTGCTAGGTATTACTACTTCTAGTAGAATTAATACTGCTAGTCAAATTTAGTGTTGCTTGAACAAAGTTAGTACTGCTTAGCTAGTTAGTACTGCTAGAGGTTAGTACTGCTTAGGAGTTAATGCTGCCAAGTTTCAGTTAATACTTCCAAGATGATTAGTGTTGCTTATGAGATGAAGATCCGAATTACAAGAATGACAGCTGGATAGACTGAAGATATTCATGGAAGATATTCTGAAGATATTTTATTTATTGTAATTATCTTTTACTCAGTATATGTATAGAATGTACAGAATAGTTTGAGAAGGAAATTAATTTTTGATATTAAGTTTTTGTTCAAGAGAGAATCAACCTCAAGGCATAGTTCCTAATTCTAGAGAAGTAGAATTCGTCTTGAAAGAATCTGTTCTTCAAGATTGAGGTTGAGTGTGTAATCTTGTGATTTTAATCATTCAATACAAATTTACAAGTTGTTAATCGTACTCACTGTTTGTTTACTGTTACATTGAATATCAAAGTGTTATTCCGTAACTTCTTTTATATTGTTTCTGAGTATTCATAATTCTTGTTGAGAATTCGATCCTGACAAGTGGTATCAGAGCCTGCTCTCTCAGAAACAACTATTCTTTCATTATGGAAAACTTTGCAGAATCAAACAGTACTCTGGTCTCTAAGGTCCCAATGCTCAAACCCAGTGAGTTTGACATGTGGAAGATCAGAATCAGACAATACATTCTTCTAACTGACTACTCAATGTGGGATATCATTGGGAATGGTCCTTCTGAAGCAGGAAGGATTGGACCAGATGGGAAAAGACCTCCACCAAAGACAGATGGTGAGAGGAAGATCAGACAGACAGAGATGAAGGCATTGAGCACTCTGCTCTTGGCCATACCCAATGAATATCAGCATCAATTTTGCAACTGTACTGATGGTCAGATTCTATGGAATGCTCTAGAGAAAAGATTTGCTGGCACTAAAAGCATCAAAAGAAATCAAAGAGATGTTCTAAAACAGCAGTATGAGAACTTCACTTCTTCAAAGAATGAGTCTATGACTGAAACTTTTGATAGGTTCAACAAGCTCATTGGTGAACTGGCTACTGTAGGGGTGAAGATGGAGCAAGATGATATCAACAGGAAGTTTCTCAGATCTCTTGGGGATGAATGGACTATGTACACTGTCTCATATAGACAGAGTGACAATCTGGAAGAGAAGGAACTTGATGATCTATATAATGATCTAAGAGTTTTTGAAACTGAGGTTGAAACCAAGAAGAAGCCCACTGGGTATATCCACAATGCTGCACTTCTATCAGCATCTACGGATACTACTGCCAACCCTGAAGCAGTTAGTGCTGCCAGTGGAGTGAATTCAGAAAAAGGCACTGAAACTGTCTTTGAAGCCTTTTTGTCCAGTCACAGCAACAATTCATTGATTAATGATGATCTGGAACAACTTCACCCTGATGACCTGGAAGAGATGGACATTAAATGGCAGATTGCCATGTTATCTATGAGGGTGAAGAAGTTTATTAAAAGAACAGGGAGGAACAACTTCTCTCAAAGAAGAGAAGATGGAGTTGGGTTTGACAAGACAAAAGTGGAATGTTATAAGTGCCACATGAAGGGACACTTTGCTAGAGAGTGCAGAAGTGGTGTGTCAAATAACAACCACCAACAAGCTCAGAATGGAAGCTACAATCAAAACAAGAACCCTGCTCAAGCCCTTGTTTCTCAACAGGGAATGGGGTTTGACTGGAGTGACCAAGCTAAGGAAGCCATTCAGAATCAAGCTCTTATGGCAGAGGTGTCTGATCTCCCCTCTGAGGTAATTTCTAATCTTTGTACTCAATCTTGCATAGACACTGTCAAAAGGTACAGGGATCACAACCAAAACATGTGTGATGACCTCAAAAGATTAGAAAAGGACAGAAGAGATTATGTGTTGATAGTTGAGAGGTTTGAAGAACAAATCAAAGGCTTTCAAGCCAATGAGCTTCAACATTCTTATGACACAAACTATTGGAAGTGGGAAAAGAATGAGTTAGAGGCCAAACTATCTAAGTCCATAGAAGAGAATGATAGGCTGAAAGAAGAACTATCTAAGGTTAAGCTTGACATAGAAAAGTTTTCATATGCTTCAAAAGCAATGGATTCTCTTCTAAAGACTCAGATTCATGATAAGATGAAGCCTGGTATTGAATACAACAACACACCCCCTCCTTACAACAACAACTATATCTCTCCTACTTCAGACTTGTTAGAGACCATGGAGAAGAAGGACTTGTCTGAGGAAGGCTTTAAGATAGATCCTTTGGATGAGGTAGTTGTTAAGGATATGACTGATAAAGAAGCTAGTAAGAATAGGAACAATGTTGTGAATAAAGAGATACCCTTACAAAACAACATTGTTACCAATGAGGGAGGTGGAAGGATCTGGGTCAAGTCTAAGAAGATAGAGAAGACCAAAGGAAAGGATAACAAGGTCCATTACAAACAAACCACTGTTGTGAATCCTGGACCTTGTAAACAGTGTGCTTGCAACAAATCTGAGAGCCTAAATTCTGGTATAAAAAGAGGTAACCAAAGAAACTGGAATAATCAATGGGCTCAGAAACAAGGAGTTGATCTGAATAAAATAATCAGACCAAAACCTTGTTTCATATGTGGTAAGTTAAACCATTTGGCTAAGCACTGTTTCTTTAACCCTATTAACCAACAGATGAACTTTCAAAGATTTGTGCAAAAACCTGTTGGTTATAGGAAGGCTGGAAAGAAACATGTGGTTAAGAAATCTGTTGAAACCAAAGGCACCATGAAGAAAAAGGTTTTAAAAGAAAGTAGTAAAATGTGGGTGCCAAGAAGCACTAAAACTGTTAGTACTACTGACAGGGATAGTGCTGCTAGAAGCATTACTGCTGCTACCAGTGTTAGTACTGCTGAAAATATTAATGCTGCTAATACTGTTAGTACCTCTTCAAAGGTTAATACTGCTAACACAGTTACTGCTGCTAACACAGTTACTACTTCTAACAACGTTAGTACTGCAAAGCATGCAAGTGCTGCTAATGCAGTTAGTACTTCTAAAACCAGTACTGCTTCTAGCAAATGTGTTTCCAAACCAATCATTGTGACAAAGTACTCCAGAAATGAGGAGTCAAAGTTTAAAAATCTTGTCAAGAAAGAATGTAAATATTTTGATGAGAAAGGGGTACCCAAGACCACTTTGGCTTGGGTTCCTAATTCATACTAACTGATTTATCTTATGTGCAGGGCAACCAACAGCTCAAGGGGAAGAGCATATGGCATGTTGATAGTGGTTGCTCTAGGCACATGACAGGTAACATGTCATGCCTTCAGGATTTCAAGCATATCAATGGAGGACATGTTGCATTTGGAGATAATCTTACAGGTGGTAAAATAAGTGGAAAAGGTAATGTTACAAAAGGTAAGATGACATTTGAGGATGTCTACTATGTTGATCAGCTAAAGTACAACTTGTTAAGTGTATCACAGGTTTGTGACAAACAACATAGCATATTATTTACTAATACAGAATGTATGATCCTTGCTCCAGGGTTCAAGGTAGTTGATGAAAGCATGATACTACTTAGAACTCCAAGAAAGGACAATGTTTATTGTCTAGACATGGAAAATGTTTCAAGTGATTCATCTCTGAACTGTCTTGTTTCAAAAGCTTCTGTAGATGAATCCTCTCTATGGCACAGAAGGATGTGTCACATGAACTTCAAGACTATGAACAAACTTGTTAAAAACAACCTTGTAATAGGTTTACCATCAAAAGTCTTTTCATGTTATGATCATTGTGTTGCTTGTCTTAAAGGCAAACAACACAAAACTTCTCATAAGACCAAAGAGTTAAATACAATTTCTTCTTGTCTCCAGTTATTGCATATGGATCTGTTTGGTCCTACAAATGTTATGAGTATAGGCAAGAAATCTTACTGCTTGGTTATTGTTGATGATTACTCTAAATTTACCTGGATATATTTTCTATGGACTAAGGATGAGACAAGTGGACTGATCAAATCCTTTATCCTAAGAATTGAAAACCAAACTAATCAAAAAGTAAAAGTCATTAGATCAGACAATGGGACTGAATTTAAAAATCTTGATCTAAACACCTTTTGTGAAGAAAAAGGAATTGAGAGACAATATAGTGCCCCTAGGACTCCTCAACAGAATGGAGTTGCTGAGAGAAGAAATAGGACACTAATAGAGGCTGCTAGATCTCTGTTGGCTGATTCAAAACTGCCAATTACCTTCTGGGCTGAAGCAGTTAATACTGCCTGTTATGTCCAAAACAAAGTTCTAGTGGTCAAGCCAAAGAACAAGACCCCATATGAGCTTTTAAATAAAAGAAAACCCTTTATTGGATTTTTCAAACCTTTTGGGTGTCCTTGTACAATTCTCAATACCAAATCTCACTTAGGTAAGTTTGATAGTAAAGCAGATGATGGATTTCTTGTTGGTTACTCATCTTAGAGTAAGGCTTACAGAGTTTTTAACTCTTCTTCTAGAATAATTGAAGAAAGTGACAATGTCAAATGCAATGAGAACACACCAAATCCTATTGGGTCTGGTCCTTAGTGGCTATTTGACATTGATTCACTGACTAACTCTTTTGGTTTCAGTAGTGATGATTATGCAGGTTCAGGGAGTGGAGGATCAGGGACTACACAAGTTCAAGATAGTATATCTAAATCTGTGATCTTTCCTATACCTACAGTGGATCCTGTTGAAGTCTGTGAAAAGGAGTCATCTACTGAACCAAATCAGAGTGAAGAAGAAAGAAGAGTTGAGGAGAGTGAAGAAAATAAAGAATCTGAAGTAGCTGCTGAAATCACCTCAGTTGAGTTGAATGACTCAAATCTAGAGGTTGGACTCAATGAAGAGTCTAGTCATCACACCATAACTCAAAAGAATCATCCTCCTCAGTTGGTAATAGAAGATATCTCTTCTCCTATGATGACTAGAAATCAAAGCAGACTGAAAGAGATGCAAGACCAACAGCATACAGTGCTTTCTTGTTTTTTATCCCAGCTTGAGCCTAAGAAGGCTCATGATGCTATGAAAGAGTCCAGTTGGATAGAAGCCATGCAAGAAGAGCTACTGCAATTTAAGCTGCAAGATGTTTGGGATCTGGTAGACCTTCCTAAAGGTCAAAGAGCAATAGGCACTAAATGGGTCTTCAGGAATAAGAGAGATGAGAGAGGAATAGTAATAAGGAATAAAGCAAGGTTGGTGGCTCAAGGGTATACACAAGAAGAAGGAATAGATTATGAAGAAGTATTTGCACCAGTGGCGAGGATAGAAGCAATTAGATTGTTCCTGGCCTATGCTTCTTATATGAAATTCAAAGTCTATCAAATGGATGTAAAAAGTGCATTTCTATATGGCTCAATTGAAGAAGAAGTTTATGTCTGTCAACCACCAGGGTTTGAAAACCCAAGCTATCCAGACAGAGTCTACAAATTGAAGAAAGCACTTTATGGACTGCATCAAGCACCAAGAGCATGGTATGACACTCTGTCATCCTATCTCTTGGAAAATGGCTTTGAAAGAGGAGTCATTGACAAGACTCTGTTCATCAAGAGAAAGAAGAAGGATATCTTGCTGGTCCAAATCTATGTGGATGATATTATCTTTGGATCCACAAGAGACATCATGTGTGTCACACCCCGCTAAAGCGGAAACACGAGGCATAACAGCTCCAATGTCATAGCACAAGATTATAAACATACCAACATTTACTCAACATTCAAAATACAATACATTTTTAAGTACAAGGTATCGTCATTGTTTACAAATCCCAAACTTTAAAATATAACGATACGCATAAAGCAAAAAAAAAAATAATAATAATCTAGCTTCAAAATATGAAGTGCGCTGATAAAACATCATGGAATTACTTTCTTGCTTCCTGAAAAGCATGAATAGAAACCAAGGTCAACTACAAAGAGTTGGTGAGTTCACAGGTTTTAAATATGCACAAATCATTTTTATATGCAAGTCGACATTTGTAAAACATACGTATAAACCAACTTCAATTCTTTGATTCATGAGCATCACAATTTAATTTCTTTATGATAAGTGTACGCAAAGATAGTATTACGTTGAGCCACTACTAAGCCATCCCTGACCAATTTCAACGCCCCCAATGAACTAACTCAGCGGTGGTTCATGCCACATGTTTAGTCATCTTATCTAGTATAGTGCACCCCTGCTCGTCAGCATTAAGGTGGGCTTGTCACACCAAATAGCGCTATCCACTAATACTATAGGCCCGATTTTCTTCGAGTTAATAGTAGTGTCACGGGGTCTTAACATTAAAAACTCAACACATCAATTGCATACTTATCATATAGCTTATAATTCCAAATGCTTTTAACAAAGCCTTATAAATTGCCAATTCGCAATACTTTCAAACAATTCTCATGAATCTTTAAATACGCAATTTAAACATGCTTTCCACCCCAAAATAAATTAAAACGATAAAAGTGGGGCTGTGAATACTCACCTTGATGCAAGCAACGAGTGAAGCTTTACTTTAAACTTAATGAGTTTTGTCACGCCTTAACTTTCCCTATATAAGAGTTGCCATAAGAAACACATTAATACCCTATTCCGATGTCCAACCAATATGTCCAATTGTCCCATGAAATGCCATCAAATAAGTTTCTTAGTCCATAATTATTTTGTCTAAACGAAGTTCCAAAATAAAATAAGGCATTACTTAAACTTGATAACACAACTTTTCTGGATACAGCACATGCTGTCCAGAAAGTTATCCGGTAATTTCAACACGGAAACTTAACTTCTCAAGAGAATTATTTAATCACAATTTTTAGGATGGAACTATGGTATGTTTAGATTAAATATGCACTTTTTCATAATTTTTGAATAACTTTTGGTACATCAAATCATTTTTATAAAATAAAGTGTCACTGATTTTCGGATCAGTGACATACCTCACTTGTAACAGGTTTTTGAGGTATCAATTCTTGGAATTAGCTAGTGATCCATATATGGATGCAAACCTAACTCAAAATCCTAACATTTGGAAAAAGATTCACTTAATTTGGATGAGTAGTGAGGGAGTTATGGCCTCTACAAAATAGGTGTATGAATCTGTCTTCACTGGACAGATTGCACCATTTTCTTATAAAATCCAATTAAGTGCTCAAATCATCTCCAAATTCTATGTTTCTGGACTTTTTAGAAAGCAAACACTCTAAACTGAAGTTTAGAAGCAAAAACCCCAAATTTGGACATGTGGTTTGTGAGTTGTGCAAGCTAGAAGTGAGGTCCATTTTCTGGACAGATTCTAGAATGTTGTGAATGCTAATTTAACTCACAAATAATGATCATTAGACATGGTTTTTGGTTAAAAACCATGTCTTCACCTTTCAACACATGATAAACTAACACATGCATCATGGATTCATGGCAATCTAAATGCTCATCCAAATGCATGCATGAACACAAAATAAAGAAGATAAGACATTAATATTGATACAATGTTCTTAATCATGTAGAACTTAGAAAATTCCTTCATAAGAACATTTTTATACTAACACTCAATGTATCAAGAGTCAAAAACTCATATTATATAAATATCAAAGGTAACCATCTTATTAACAAGTTTTCACCCACATGCAAGACAACATAAACACTAGATTAGTGATTTAACATTATATAGAACTCTTAATCATATGAGTTTGAACAATCTCATCCTAAGAGTTTATTTATACACAAAATTGATATAAATGCATAAATTTCAATCCAACCTTAATAAATTTTGTGGACCAAAAACCACATTTCATAAAATCATCATCTCTTTGGCAAAAACTCAAAGTAACACACATGGAAACCCTAGTTTCATTGGAAGATCATTAAATGGTTCATTAGCAAATATATAGATGCTAATGCATCCCATTTCACTTCCACAACTTGGATTATACAACATTTACATAAAAGATATGAAAACATACCACTTTTGATTATAAACTTAAAAGAAAATGGAGGGTTAAATGATTACCTTTAACAAAAGAGATGAAGACTTGGATTCCAACTTCAAAATGGTGATAGATTCTTGGTTGGATTCTTGAATCTTAGCAATGGAAGGAGAAAATGAAGAAAGAAAAATGGAAATGGTGGAGGTGGTGGTGGCTTTCGGCCGAAAAAGAGAGAGAGAGGAGAGAGAGGAGGTGAAGAGTTAAAAATGAGAAATGAGGATGATTCTAGTTTTTTTTTTAAATTTGTTTTTAATGGTAAACAAGGTGTTGTAGGATTAGGACAAGTGTCCTAAGTAACTCTCCCACAAAATATTTAATTTAGTATTATTAGTTAAATTGCTAGTCTAATCTATAAATATCAGATATATTTGAGAACTGAAATACCCGATTCTCAATTTTTGCTAAATAAATGGCAAATTTGAAAATTTTGCAATGCAAGAGAAATTAAAATTCTGATTTTTATAATTTAAGAATTTTGAACTTTTATTCACTTATTTGGCATTTCTGGACAGTGACGGTCAGATGCGGAACTGTTCCGGGTCTTTAACGCAACTTCTAAATTTTTCGGGGAAACTTTTTATCTTAAAGGCTTTTAATAAAATTTAAAAAGTGACAAAACTTATAGATTATTCTGAGGGTGCTGACCTCATTAATCAGAATTTGACAGTTGTCACAATGTGCAAGGAGTTTGAGGAACTAATGCATCAAAGGTTCAAAATGAGTTCCATGGGGGAACTTACTTTCTTCCTTGGACTCCAAGTTCAACAGAAGTCAGATGGAATCTTTATCTGTCAGTCCAAGTATGTGCAGGACATTCTAACCAAGTTTGGTTTCTCTGATTCAAAACCTGCCAGCACACCTATGGAGACACACAAGCAGATAACAGCAGATCTTGAGGGGGAGGATATGGATGTTCATCATTATAGATCCATGATTGGCTCTCTCATGTATCTTACAGCCTCTAGGCCAGACATAATGTTTCCAGTCTGTGTATGTGCAAGATTCCAAGTTAGGCCAAAGCAATCACACTATCAAGCTGTTAAGAGGATATTCAGATATCTCAAAGGGCAACCCAGATTGGGACTTTGGTATCCTCATGACTCATCATTTGACCTACTTGCATACTCAGACAGTGATCTAGGTGGAGCAAACTTGGACAGAAAATCTACTTCTGGAGGATGCCAATTTTTGGGTGCAAGACTAGTGTCATGGCAGTGCAAGAAACAAACCACAGTGTCCACATCTACAACAGAGGCAGAGTACATAGCAGCTGCAAGTTGCTGTTCTCAAGTCTTATGGATTCAGAATCAAATGTTGGACTATGGGGTAACCTTTCTACACACTCCAATCTTTATTGATAATAGCAGTGCTATCAGCATTGTTAATAATCCTGTCAAGCACTCAAAGACAAAGCACATTGAGATCAGGTATCACTTCATAAGAGATTGCAATGAAAAGAAACTTATTCAAGTTGTAAAAGTTCATACTGATAACCAGTTTGCTGATCTATTCACCAAAGCATTTGATGTGGGTAGATTCACTTTCTTGGTAACAAGTGTGGGAATGATCAACTCTGAATAAGCTCCTACTTAAAAAGTGGTTCAATACCTGTATATTGTTTATTCTTGGTGGTCCTAATCTTCTTTTTCAGGAAAAGTATAGCAGTACTCAGTCCTTCACAAAGCTTTAAAGTATAAGTATGATTAATACTGCCAGTACAGTTTTAGTACTGCCAGTACAATTTTACTACTGCCAGTGTTCAGTTAATACTGCTCTCAGTTAATACTGCTCTCAGTTAATACTGCTCTCAGTTAATACTGCTCTCAGTTAATACTGCCTTCAGTTAATAATGTTCACTGTTAATACTGCTTTCACAAAATTTTTAGGGTTAATACTGCTTATAATCCACAAGCTATAAATACCCTTTCCCCGCCTAAAAAGTTCATAACGACTCTTTGCATATTGTTCACTTGCGCTCTAACCCTTTTCTCTCAAGTACCAAGTTTTCAGGCAAGAACACTCAAGTTCAATGGCATCCATGGCTTTCATTGACGAGCACAATGAAATCGCGATGCTCCAAAAGCCGAAACAAGCTGAAGGTTTTCACCAGATAGTCGACTTTCTGAAGTCCAGCCACATTGCCCATGCTCTCACTGTATCACCAACTATCTACATAGAGCATCAAAGGCAATTTTGGGCTAATGCCACCATTGTTACTGAGAATGGTGTGCAAATGATAAAGACAAGGGTGTGTGAAAAACCCCTAACCGTTACTGAATAGGTACTACGCATCTGTCTACGTCTAGATGATGCTGCAGGTATAACCTCTATTCCTAATGAGGAACTTTTCTCAAATCTTTCAAGAATGGGGTATGAAGGCCAAATGGGGATTTTTATGTTTTTCAAAGCCAAATTTTCACCCAAATGGAGGTTCTTTGTTCATACCTTGATGCACTGTATTTCAAAGAAAACAACTGGCTGGAGCCAATTTAGCAGTCCCATTGCATATGCTTTGGTGTGTTTATCCACTGCTAGAAAATATAATTTTTCTCAAATGATCTTCAATGATCTTATCTCAAATCTGGACAACAAGAAGAATTTCTTCATGTATCCCAGATTTGTTCAGACAGTTATAACTACTGAATTGTCGGACATACCTCACTTTGATGGGGTATATGTACCTAAACCCCCTAAAGGCAAGGTTTTCTCAAATATGAGAAGATCTCCTAGGGACTCGGAAGGACTTGACACCCCATTGTTCTCAACAATGATGGTGGTGTCCCAACCACAACAAGGTATGGCAGCAGGGTCAAGGCCCCCATTAGACCATACCACTGCTAGCCAATCCCAGCCTTCCCACTCTATATCAATCCCCCAGTCTCTACTTCATAAGCCAACTTCTCCAATCACCCAAACTTATCAAAGAAAACAGGTAAGAAGTCTCCTTCCCTTCTTGTGCCATCACCCACTGAGCCTTTAAGCCCTCTATTGGAGCATTCTCCAATAGAGAATATCAACAGGGAATCCAATAGGGTGTCTCCCAACCCTCAGGAGGTGCTCTCTAAGGAGATGGAAGAGCATATGGGTGAGAAGGCTGCCACTACTTCTGCTAGCACAGAGAAGGACAGTGGTAACATCTCTAAGACCATCCCCATGACAACTTTGGGTGAGCAATCATCCAAAGGTCCCAGGTGCCAAGAACCCAAGGGGGTGGATAGTGCTTCTGCTAGGCAGAAGGCTTCCACTACTAAAATATCCAATGATCATTCAAAAGGGGGTAACACTCCTGGAGAAGGTGAGGACAGATATAACTATGACGAATTGATGGAAACCATGGGAAACATCAATATGGATGTGATCAAACAAGGTCAAGAGATTGAAGAGCTTAAACTAATTGTTCTGTCACAACAAGAACAGATCCTCAACTTGAAGCAAATGGTAAGGAAATTGCTTCTCCAAAAGAAGAAGAAGCAATTTGTACTCAGAAGGAGGAAACCAGTGACTGATGCTCCCAAAAAGGGGGAGTCAGAAGCTGATGAAAATATGGAAGATGCAAAAACTAAGGGGGAGCAAGAGAATGCAAAGTTTGAGGGGGAGCAAGAGGAAAAACATGATGTTGAGGGGGAGAATGAGCAAGCAGCAGAAATAGAGCCAGCAGCAGAAACCATTAATACTGCTAGTTCAAGTAAAGCAGCAGAAATGGTTAATACTGCTGAGCTAAAAGAAGCAGCAGAAACAGTAAAAGAGGTCCTTACAGAGCTTGAGATTGCAGAAACACTCATCAAAGCCAAACATGATACTCCCAAGGTCACCTCAAAGGCCAAAGGAGTTGTCATAAAAGAAAGAGGTGAAAAAGCAAAGAACTCTAGCATTGAGAAAGAGATGGGTAAAGAGAAAGGTAAGGCAAAGCTAGTTGAATCTGATAAACCAATGAAAAAGCAGAAGCTGATTGAATCAGATGAAGCTCTAGCTAGGAAGATACAGGCTGAGCTTGAAGAAGCAGAAACCATGCAAGTGCAAAAGGATAGAGAGATAGCTAAAGCAATGGCTGCAGAGTTAAACAAAGCCTATCAACAAAGCTTAGCAACAGAACAAGCCAAGCAGAAAGCCACATCTTTGAGGAAGCCTACTAAGATTAAAATGGCTGCTAGGAAAAGACAACCTTCAAAGATATACCTGGGTGCTCAAGAGAGAAAGAAAATGATTACTTTTCTCAAGGGTGCAGTAGGTGTCAAGGTAGAGATGTCTTCAAAGATGTCTTTTGAGAAGCTCAAGAAGATGTATGATGCTGAGATGATAAAGCTTCAAGGGGATGATCTTGCAAGGGTTGAAATGGAGAAAAGAATGAAAGAAAGCAATGATTTCTTACAAAAACCATTCCCTGATGAGCAAGAAACTCCAGAGAAGGAAGAAACAATTGGTGAAAGTCTAAGGACTTTAAAAAGAACAAAGATGATTGCCAGGAGAAAGCCTACAAAGAAGCCTAGATTAGTGGAAGAAGAGGCTGAAAAGGTTGTTGAAGAAGAAGAGGCACCTGAGTCATCTACAATGAAAGAACCTGCAAGTACTGAGGATGTCAAGATGTACATGGTTGTGATGGACAAAGTGCCTGAACCAATTGCAGCAGAACCTGTAAGAGTTAAACCTCCTGAAGTCATTCATTGGGATGTTTTGGAAGTAGATGGCAAGGAGTATATTAGACTGAAGAGAAAAGTTGAAAAGTATGAAGTCTACAGTACTTGGGCTAAAATTGTCAGAACATGCTCAAGATCAGATATTGAAGAAATGTTTGATATAGGGATGAAGTTGTACACAGATAAGTTGAAAGCTCCAGGGATTTCAATTACAAAACTGGTGATGGAATATTTGTGTATGATGTTCAAACCTGATGAAGTGGAGGAGATCATAAGGAGTGTTTTTCAAGCAGTTACCAATTGGACTTTGTATGAAACTAGTGGAGTATATTCTGTGACTTTGGATAGAAATCACATTGAATACTTCCTAGTGGATAAAGTATACAACCATAGCAGATTGAAACTTCATTTAATGTTGAAGAAGAAGCTTGGATGTGTTGAAAATTCAGAGATGGCTAAGTATTTGATCCAAAGAACAATTAATCAGAGTTTGGGGTTGGATGCAAACACTGGAATATAAGCCATGACAAAGTTTTGGGAGCATCTTAAAGATCAGATCTGAAGAACTTGACTTCTCTTTCAAAAGTCAAGTTAGGGGGAGATTGTTGGGAACTGAAGATGTGAACAAGTCTTTAATTCTGCTAGTTCAGAATTAGTACTGCCAGAGCATATTAAAGATAATGCTGCTAGGTATTACTACTTCTAGTAGAATTAATATTGCTAGTCAAAGTTAGTGTTGCTTGAACAAAGTTAGTACTGCTTAGCTAGTAAGTACTGCTAGAGGTTAGTACTGCTTAGGAGTTAATGCTGCCAAGTTTCAGTTAATACTTCCAAGATGATTAGTGCTGCTTATGAGATGAAGATCCGAATTACAAGAATGACAGCTGGATAGACTGAAGATATTCATGGAAGATATTCTGAAGATATTTTATTTATTGTAAAATAAATAAATCGCACATAAATCGCAATACAATAAATTTAATGCGAAAATTATACCTTTGTGCTCCAAAACATAAACCAATCACAATACAATCAAACTCAGAGATCAATATCAACTTTTAAGCATTCAATTTGATAAGCACAGTGTCGACTCCTCTTTGAACCCAGAACACTCAAAATCACAAATTCAATCATTTGATACTTCTCAAAGCAATTAATCAATCAGATAGTGTTCAATAACGCAAAACACACCTAACCAGATCAATCTTAAACATAAACGTACATAGATTCATGAAATCAGATGAACAGTAACTTCGCGTGAATAGTGATCGATGAACAGTAATCGATGAATAGTAAACTCAAAAAAAATTTTGATTCTTTTGGCTCTGATACCACTTGTTATCCCAGTTTAATCTAGTTGATTAACAATCACAGAACACAATAAGATCAAGAGATATAAAGATTAAGAATAACATACCAATCCCTTGAATAAACAGTTAAACCTTGAGTATTCTTGATACCCTTGAATACAGAGAAAACAGCTACCTCTCTAAAAATATGATTATGAATAATTATCAAAGGTTCTAACCCTAAAACTAAACTAATTAAAACATTAAATACCTAGGCTTTATGGGCTTTAACCTTAATGGGCTTTCTAACAGGCTTTAGGCCCATTTACAAATAACTATTAACATATTACACTTTAAACCCTCTAATCTTTAACTATCAAACAAATACGGTTTAGACCCTTTAATCTTGAATACAATTATGATCCAACACTCTCTTTTACATTTTACCTCATCACACATACCCACACTCGGTTATTTACTCCTCGCCTTTCGATCACTCAAAGATTAACTTCATGGGTAGGAAACACTGGTTAACGTGAATCCATAGAAGTTCTGTTAAGTCCTCACACAATGATCCCAGATAATCCTATAAGCACAATGTTGCTCAAATGGTTTAACTTTTCAGTCTGTATGCTCATGAAGATAATCATGAAGATGTGAGCATTTTTATCATGGAAGATACTTCAAAACAGGTATATTGAATGAATGAAATGAGTACAAGAAACTTGTTTGAAAATCTGACATTGTATGATAAGATCAAATATGAATGATTTATCATGAAAAGTTTAGGTCATGAAAAATTGAAACTTGTCTATACAAATCAAAATATAGACATTCTTGAAAGAAATGTTTTGAATGAAATCACGCTCAAAATATCATTGAATATCAAGCGGGGAGTTTACCATCAAAAATTGGTTTCTATATGAGACATGGTAAGAACTTGGTCAATAAAAGTACTAAACTGGTGTGTGTGAAAACTTGAAAGTCTATGGAAAAGATAATATACAAGTATTTATCTTAGGAAACAAACGGTTTGTTAATCATGAAATCACATGTGTTAGAACATAAATATGTTCTATTTTATAAGTTTAGTAAAGTAATCCTTTATTGTTTGTATTGTACCTTGTAATAGGTTTGGGCTTAATATGTACAAGGGTGTTGGGTATAAATAGAGTCTCTTTAGTGTGTTTGTTTTGTAACTTTCATTGTAATCATGTAGCATGTATACGAATTTTGTTCTCTGTAGTGTAGTTTACTTTCAGTGAATAAAACTACAGATTTTGTCCCAATGATCCTTGTTTATCTCAATCAATCAATCAATTATGATCTCATGGACCTCACAAGTGGTAACAGAGCCTAACGACAAATTATTCATCGCACGATCGATATCAGATTGAGTTGATAGAACAGTCACTGTGAAGAAATTTTGAATTCTGGAATTGATGTTAAATTGGATGTACTTTGATGCTAAATTGATTCTGAGGTTATGGACGAATCATATAGAATCAATTACCAGATTTAATTTCAGTTTATTTGGTTGATTAGATCGATTTTGAGAAGTTTATGTTCGAAAAAGTCTTATTACTGTGTTGAGATCGAATTGTGCTATAGAGTCATATTTGGATATGGTCATCAACTACAAATGTGCTCCAAAGCTGTTTTTGAACCTGTTCTCAAAGTTTCATCTCAAAATTCGAAGTATAGAAGGTCAATTTGAAGATTTCAGTGAAAAAAATTCAAGATCCACAGAATTCGCATGATTAATTGAAGAACTCGCATGAAAATAGAAGAACTCGCATAGAAGAATTTGCATAGTGAAATTGTTGAAGAATTCGCATGATTAGAATTCGCACAATGAAAGACTTTGAAGATGAATTTTTTGAAGTATAGAATTCACATATCAGAGAGATACGAAAAGTGCAGAATTCGCATGCTAGTCTTATGCGAAAAGTTGATACTAATTCTTGTGGTTATTGAAAATTCTAAGTTTAGAATTCGCATGAAGTCTTATGTGGAAAGTCATGATTTCGTATGTGTGAGTGATGCGAAAAGGAAGAATTTGCAGGTGAGAGACATGCGAATTGCGAGGAATTCGCACATAGGCGCGTGCGAAAAGCTAGAATTCTCACGCAGGCATATGCGAATTCTGGAGTTTTCGGCTAATGTCATCATGCGAATTGTGCTAAATTGGAATAGTGATCTACGAATTGTTATTGTTATGCGAAAAGTTTGTAACTTTTTGAAGAAATTGACTATTCTGAACCCAGTTTGCTACAAGTTTGCCCTGTTCCCGAGCTTTTTACGCTTAATGCATATGTGACATCACTCTTATCATATGTTGGCCACATATCTTTAGCAACTGATCTAATCTTTCACGAGTGCTCATGCTTTTCAAGATTTTCAGATTCTGGATGTGAGGATTTAGTCTCTGATTGGATTGAGTTAGTTGCCTGAGTATCTGCAATCATCAGTCTGGAGTGCTTCTTTTGTGGTTAAACCGTTGAGTGTTGTTTATCATTCTTCTGACCTGATCAATCAGTAGTGTGAACAAAACTACAGATTCTGTCCCAATGATCCTTGTTTATCTCAATCAATCAATCAATTATGATCTCATGGACCTCACAAGATGTAAAATGAAAACATTTAAAATCACACTTCTAAGTTCATGAAATCTTTTTAAGTATCGAGAAGTGGTTTGAACATTTAAGAACATGTTTTTCATATCTGAAAGTCGTCCTTCTTTTAGACATGTATATGAGATTAAGAGTAAAATATTTCCTTACGCTCATCTTCAACCTCATGAAGTCAGCTCAAAAGTCATATAAGATGTGATCGTTGAAGCTCCCCCTCAAAATATGCATTCAGTCAAAATCGTCAAAGCACAAAGTCTTATTCACAAAATTTATTGAAAAATAAAAACATGAAAGCAATAAAACTTGTTAAGAACGAGTTCTGATCAGATGTAATCAGAAGTCATTTTCCGTACTCAACTCCCCCTGAAATTATGCATCATAAAATTTGTTAGTACAAAATATAATCAAAATTTGTGAACTCCCCCTAAAATATAGATCATCTTAGCATTGTGTCACACTCCCCCTGAAATCATGAACAAACTTAAGTGCAAATATCTTTCAGAATAAAGAATAAAGAAATGAAGAAAAATAACAAAGCTAAACTTTATTAGGTAACAACAGATTAAGCCTTGAGATTTAGCATGCCAAGTTTTGAAATTAGAAAATTAAATCTCTTTTCATCAAGTGGCTTAGTAAATAAATCAGCAAGTTGATAATCTGTGTTTACAAAGTAAAGTTCGATTGTACCTTTTTCGACATTATCTTTTATAAAATGATATCTCACATCTACGTGCTTGGTTTTAGTATGTTGAACAGGATTAGCAGATATTTCAATAGTACTCTTCGAATCGCAGTATATCGGGATTTTATCGAACTTGAAGCCATAAGCTCGGAGTTGTGTTCGCATCCACAACACTTGAGAACAACAGCTAGCCGTAGCTACATACTCTGCCTCAACTGTTGAAGTAGATACACAGAGTTGTTTCTTTGAAGCCCAACTCACGAGTTTATCTCCAAGAAATTGTATGTGTCCCGAAGTACTCTTCCTGTCAAGCATACAACCTACATGATCTGCATCTGAATATACTGTGAGCTCGAAACCTGTATCCATAGGATACCACAGACTAAGATATGTAGTGCCCTTCAAATATCTAAAAATACGCTTGACTGCAGACAAATGGGATTCTTTAAGACTAGCCTGATATCTTGCACATAAACATGTAGAGAACATTATATCTGGCCTACTAGATGTTAAGTACATTAAAGAACCAATCATATCTCGGTAGGTTCTAACATCGACAGCTTTTCCCAAAGGATCAACGCTAATCTTAGTTCCCGGTGCCATCGGGGTTCCAATAGGAGTACAATATTCCATTTTAAATTTTCTAAGAATATCGAAAATGTACTTTGCTTGATTAATAAAGATCCCCGTGGAAAATTTTTTCTCTGAAAGAGACAAGTTAAGTGACAGAGTGTTCAGTCTTGAAGTTGAAATAAACATGCTTAAAGAAAAAGCCACAAAAGAGATGAACAACTCAAGAGCTCAAGAGGAGATAAAGAAGATTGAAATGAAAAGAAAGGATTTGGAAAGAGATAATGCTAAGCTTCAGAAGAAAATCACTTATCTGAAAGAACAAATATCTCAAGATGAAAAGAAATCAAAGAAAGAAATAGAAGAGTTTGAAAGAGAAAGAAAAGCTTATGCCCAAAAGTTTTCTGACTTTTCAAAAAAGTCATTTGAAGAAAAGAAATCAATTGAAATCAAATGTTCCAAACTTTCTCAACAAGTGTCAGATTTTGAGAAAGTTATCATTTTGGAAAGAGACAAGTTTGAGAAGGAAAAGAAGAATGTTGAAAAGAAGAATGTTGGTGTTTTCAAAGAAATATCTGAACAGAGAAAGGTTGTAGAAAAAGATTTTGAGGAAGAGAGAGAAGTGTTTGAGGCTGAGATAAACAAGCTTACCAAGAAACTATCTGAACTGTCATGAAGGAGAAGAATGCAAAGTCTGAAATGCATAAGAAGTTTGATCTACTTTCAAAGGAAAGAAATAGTTTGTCATCAAAGATCAAAGAACTTGAAGAGATCATGTTCAAGGTGAAGCTGACTGAGCACAAGACACCAGAATCAATTGTTCAACCACCGAGAGATGATCCAGCTGTATCAGAATGTTCATATAAATCAGCTGCAAGTTCAATTTTTACAAATGTTTCTAATAATCCTTTGTTTGATGAAAATATATTATTCCACGTTTGACAGGACTTTTATATGGAAGAAACATAAACAGCGTGGAACAAAGTGGAACAGATGTATTTCATCCCCACCCCATAGAACAAAGTGGAACAGACATGTATTTTACTAGTAAAATCTAATTATCTTCTAAAACATCAAATACACATCTCTCTTGACATTTTATTCATTTTTAAATTTTATTTATTATATTTTATGCTATTTAAATTTTCAATTTGCTGTTCTCAAAAAATTATTTTTATATTTCGGTTAATTTATGTATTTTATTAAATATTTATAAATTGATGTCATTTTAATCATTTTGGCGAAAAATTTGTAATGATATATTTTGTTATAAAAAATATTTGTTTTGTTATAATTTAATAAATTACATAAATTTTCAAATATAAACAGTTAATTAAGATTTCTTTTATCAATTTGTCTAAAATTCCCTCCAAATCTATGCCTAAAATTTTATAATCCCGCCAGCACTTTTTTTTTCATTTTCGTTTCCCTCCCCCTCCCCCCTTCCCAAGATTAGGTTAAAAAAAACCTACCCAAAATATTAGCCACCAACACCACACCAGGTCGGCAACCACCAACACCATCGTCACCATCGTTGGCAGCCACCAACACTGTCGTCGGCAGCCACCAACACCTCAGTCCTCGGTTAGTCGGCGGCTCTCGGTCCTCACATCGTCGCAGGTCACTGGTCGGCGGCTCTCGATCGAACAACAGCCATCTCCCTCTCTCTCTCGATCGATCGATCGATCTATCGAACTAACCTGACCACAAGTGAGCACCCTGTTTTCTTCACACCATAGTGACCACAAGAAGGAGCCACCAACATCAACCGAATAGGTACAATTTCCTTCTATTTTTTAATATGTATTAGTTCCATGGCTTTATAATTTATCAGGTCCATGGATCGATTTCCTTCTGATTGTTTGGTTTGACTTCTTTTGATTTCGATTTTAAAGGATATTTTGGTATGCTTGCCTTCGAGATTGGGTGTTTTGTATATTATATATATACTCAATATTCTTTGTATCTAGTTTGGTATTACTCGTTTTTGAAAACAGCAGTACTGTTTTGTGTAGTGGGAAAAATAAGGATACAAGAGGGAATTAAGTTAGATGTTGATCTTAATTGATAGTGATGTTGATGTAGTGATAGTGATGCCCTCAGAACTCTGCAAATTTTCTTGCATTTGTAGTGAAATTCTTAAAAAAAAAGTCCCACAATAGTAAAAAAAAGTCCCACAATTCTTAATTGATAGTGATGTTGATGCAATGATAGTGATGTCCACCATCTGTTCTATCTTTTGTCCCAATGAACTTTTTTTTTAATCCTGGGTTTTGCTGCAAATCTTGATGAAATCCATCTGATTTATCAAACAATTTGTGGATTTGTGATTTTGTCTTGATGTGAATTGTTTATTTTATATTGTCTTGATGCAAATTTTTATCTTTTTTTCTGTGTTTTGCTTCAAACTTTGATGAACCCATCTGAGTTTTCAAAGAAAAGATTGTGGATTTCTGCTTCATCATTATCTTGCTGTGAGTTGTTTGATTTCTTGTGTTTTTCTGGAAATTTAGATGAACCCATCTGAGTTTTCAAGGAAAAAGATTATGGATTTCTGATTCATCTTGCTGTGATTTGCTCGTGAGCCGACGATTGTTGAAGTCTTCAAGGAAACCCATTGCAAGAAGATAATATCAGAGGATGGAACAATCTCTTATGGGGAGTTTATTCACCCAAAGGCTGCCATGACCTTGGTAAGTTTGAAACGAAAATTGATATAGAATTCATACTTAATTAGTTTTAAATAATTATTATCTTAATGTATGAAACCATCTGACCGCGTAATATGTTAATCTTGTCTTAAGCTAATATGCTACATTTTACATATTTTATATATATATATATATACACACACGTATTTAGAGCATAAGTTCTCCTTGACTTTCATATTTGTATATATTAACTGTTTGGAATTGTGTGGGCTGCCATTGTTTGGGCAGACGTTAGGCTTATATATATTTATTTGATGAAAACAGGTTATGATTTTTTTGGAAATGTTCGATTAATAGTGGTTATGCTGTCGAAATTTTTAAAAATACTAACTTTTTCATTTTATTTTTCAAATTGTAGGAATGTTACGAGCATAAAATGTTGGAGAAGTATCCAGACCCGGAGACCCGTCCTATCGGAGATAAGGACCTGTGGGAGGAGGTTCAGCCTCGGAAGAAAGGTCGTTTCTATGGCTTTGGCACGTCGTTTGATCAAGAGTTTACGATGACGGGTACTTCATCCATTCTAGCATCGGGGAATCCCATGCATCTGTTTCGCAGTCGGAGGTATGTTTATGGTCTATTTGAAGATCGTCTTATTATATATATATATATATATATATATATATATATATATATATTTCTCTAACACCTTACTCATTATGTGTATACTTAATAATTGTAGGTAACCGCATTACAAGAAGCCCTCGAGTCTGAGAGAAAGGCAAGGGAAGAGTTGGAGCGTACTACAAATGAGCTAGTGGCCAAGGATGTCGAGCGCGAGAAAAGAGCCACAAATCTTGAAAAGACCACAGAATTGTTTCAGGCAACATTGGATGCTCTTGTTCGTAAATTTGGTCCAAATGCCCTTCCCCCTACCTCATAGGTCATTTGTATGTTAAGGACAAACTAATATTTTGGTCCTTTGTATGTTAAGGACAAACTAATATTTTGGTCCTCTATATGTTAAGGACGAATTGCTTTTAGGTCCGTAGAGGACAAACTATTTTTTGGGTAGATAAGAAACTGAATTGTAATGATTTAGGCTCCTGTGTTTTTGTTAAATATTTTGTAATGCATATACAGAACTGCATTTTAAACAGGAAATTAGCACTTTTTTATTTATTTTTTTTAAAAAGCTACAGATTTAGCGACGGATCAGCTACAGATTGGAAAATAAAAACAGGAAATGACATGTGTCATGCTATATTGACATTAAACAGGAAATTAGTTGACGATTTTAAAAATAAAAACGTCACCATATGTCATGCTATAGTGACATTTTTGATAAATAAACGTCACCGTATGTCATGCTACAATGACAGTTTTGATAAATAAATGTCACTGTATATCATTCTTAAGTGACGGCTTTAACTAATAAGCGTCGCTGTATATTATTCTACGGTGACGGTTTTGAAAAATAAACGCCACCATATGCTATGTTACAGTGATGGTTTTGAATAATAAACGTCACTGTATGTCATATTACAGTGACAATTTTGAATAATAAATGTCACCATATGTCATGCTATGGTTATGGTTTTGAAAATTAAACGTCACTGTTTGTCATGCTACCGTGACAATTGTTAAGTCTAAGTATTGTATCCAAGATTTAATAGGAAAGTCAAAGATGTAAAAGTCAACATTGTCTTTGTAATAGTTAGTCATTGTATGTTTAGCATTCCTTAGTGGTTAAGTCTTGTTTTAGTAAGGTGGTATAAATAGGATTTGCTTTGTAAGTAATTAGGTAACGAACTAGAGTAAGCACCTCATTGTAATATCAGACTTGTGTCTAATCAAGATCTACTTTCTCTCTCAAGTTTCTCTCTCTAGTTCTTGATCATATTTGAGTAATTGCTTGATTGTATTGGGATTTTATGATTAACAATTGGTATCAGAGTTGAACCAAACTTTTCAGGAATGATTTGATCAAAGTTTGAAATGAAATCTGGAGTTTTTTAGATCGAAAATTGAGATTTTCTGAAAATATTTCAAGAACTCGTGTCTTTCACTGTTCATCAGATTTTTGTGTGAAAAATCGTTTTTGTTGCAAGAAAATGGAATTGTTGGATTCCATTTTAGTTTAGGATTGATTCTTGTATTGATTTCATCTCATAATTCGAACTAAATCGATGTCAATTTTTGAATTTTTGAAATTTTCTTGAAATGTCGTTTGAACTCTGTTCTTGTATGAAAATGTGTGAATTGTTGTTTTTAATCGAAATTTGATAGCAAATTTGTGTTTTGTAGTGTTTTTCGATGATTCTGATAAATTTTTGAGATCAAATTTGCAGATTTGGATCGATTTGAGAAAGAAAGAGCCAATAACTCGATTTGCGCAGGTTCATATCGGTTTGCGCAAGTTCATCTGATTTGCGCTATATTCATCGAGTGCCATCTTCATCATCACGAGAAGTTCAGACTTTGCTCTTAGTGTTCATCACGCAAACTTTAGTTTGCGTCTCCTTCTGTTCACGAGAAGTGAACTTTGCGCATTCTGTAGCTCACGCAAAGCTACTTTGCGTCTTGCACTAATAACGCAAAGTATAGTTTGCGTATCTCACCATTCACGCAAAGCAAAGTTTGCGCAATCATCAACTCACGCAAAGCCTCTCACGCAAAGTTCACTTTGCGTTTTCCTTTGCTCACGAAAAGTTCGATTTGTGTTTCAAGTTTATTACGCAAAGCTCAGTTCGCGCATCACTTGGCTTACGCAAACCTCATCTTGCGTTTCACTTGGCTTGCGCAAAGCTCACTTTGCGTTATACGCTGATCACGAGAAGATTGGTTTGCGCAACACACAGTTCACGCAAAACTCGACCTTGCGCCATATCAAGTGTTAAAGTTTTAAATTTTGTGCTAAATTTCAATTTGATTTGATTTTTGATTTTCTGATATACAGTTTGGAACGATCATTCTTATCAGGCTGATTACTCATTAATCATGGGATTTCTTATAGATCTTGAAGAGAAGAATAGAAAGCTGAAATTAGAGAAAATTAATCTGGGTCATGCTGTTGACTTTCACTCGCAAAAGTCAAAAGAGTATTTTGCTGAAATTATCAGACTGAAAGAAGAAATCAGTGCTTTAAAGACTATCAATGAAGATCTTCTGAAAAGATCTTCTGGGCAGAATGATGAGAAGATAAAGGGATTGGAATCTGAGAATGCTAAGCTTAGAAAGAATATATTTGATTTAGAACAAAAGCTTGCTGCAAATAAATCTGATTTTGATATTGAAAAGAAAGGTTTTTCAACCAAGTTCTCAGATTACTCAAGGAAGTGTTATGAAGAGAAGAAGTTAGTTGATCTTAAATGCATTAAACTTTCTCAACAAATTTCTGATTTTGAGAAAGTACTTATTTTGGAAAGAGAGAAGTTTGCTCAAGAAAAGAAGGCCATAGAACAGAAGAATGTGGGATTCTTTAAGGAACTATCAGGCTAGAGAAATGATTCAGAGAAAGGATTTGAAGAAGAACGATCCATCTTTGAGTCTGAAATTAAAAGGCTGACTTCAAAGTTATCTGAACTATCTGCTACTGCGCTGAAAGAGCAGAAGACGAAGTCTGAGTTTTCAAAGAAGATTGACCAGCTTGTGAAAGAAAGAGACAAATATGCTTCAAAGATCAAAGAGCTTGAAAAGTCTGCCTCAAGTTCAAATCATAAATCTGTCTCTTCACAAAGGTCAGTTAAATCTTTTGGTCAAATTCGTCATACTAACATTTTCTATGATCGATATCTAGATGGTTCAGATACATATCCGAGAAGAAGAAGTTACAAGAAAGAGAAACTGGTATGGCAGAAGAAACCAGTTAAAGATGAGATGTGAAATGAGCTGAAAGGAAACACGTCATGTGTACATGTTCATAAAGCAAAGAAGAACAAAGGGCATAAAGGTAAACCTGACCTTATATACTCAAGACCAGTGATCATTACTGGTATGGTTCTTACTCGGTTACCCCCACACAAACTGCAACTAACATTTCTGGACCCAAATACAGTGGGTACCAAAGAAGAAAACTGATTCTTTGTTGCAGGCACCTCAAGTCAAGGGGGAGTAAGAGAACAATGGCTTTTGAACATAGTAGTTCAAAACCCGGACTTCAATGTCAAGATTAAGGTTTTTGAACACATCAGTTCAAAACCCGGACTTCAAAGTTGAAAGACTATGGCTTCTAAGTACACAGCTTAGGACCCGTACTTCAAAGGAGTTTGACTTCTAAACATAACAGTTTAGGACTCGGATCTCAGCGATCAAAAGACCTTACTCCTGTTTTTGCATCCGATTGATATGATGGTCTACATCCCAAGAGAATTGATCTGATCTCTATCCTGTTCTTTTTCATTGATAGATTTTACTGATATGATGGTCTACAATTCAAAAGGGAGTGTCTGATCTCTATCCTGTTTTAACGGACATATTTCAGATGCCTAATTTATAGGAGGAGTAAAGGTGATGGCTTCTGATCAAATGACAGATCAGGACCCGTTTTTCAATGATCAAAGAAGGATATTATGCTAATATCCAGGGGGAGCTTAAAAGATCTAAATCATTCTATCATGATTTGAGGGGGAGCTTAAAGGTAAATATCTTCTGTCCTAGATCTCTGATTGTTTGAAAGAAGAACAACTTTCAAACATGAAAAACAGTTTCTTAAATGTTCAAACCACTTCTGGTTCTCACAAGGTTTTATGAATTTAGAAGTGTGACTTTTAAATGTTTTTCAAATTTTTGATCTTAATGTTTAACTGACCGTGTGTTTCCAAAGATCAATACTTGGGTATTACCTTATCCATATACTGTAAAGTATTCACACACACCGGTTCAGTACTTCATTTGAATATGTTATTACCACGTCTCATAAAGAAACAATTTCTTCGATGGTAATACCCCCGTTTGAAATTCAAAGTTGTTGAGCATCAATCATCTTTTTCTAATCTTGCGCTTTCATTGATATATTGTTTATATTCGTTCATATAAACAAATTTCCAATTCTTTGATACCCTAACCATTTGATTTGATCTGATTGATACATTGTCAAATTCTCAAAACAATTCTCTTGATTTCATTTCATTTATTCAATATCTTTGTTTTGAGAAATCTTCAAAGTTCAAATGCTCAAATTTCATTCATAATTTTAAATGAGCATACATTCTGACATTGTTATCTTTGTGCTTAACTGTTCAGTTAAATTGTTGAGCAACCATGATTTTTAGGACTTACATGGGATTCTTGTGTGAGCTTAAACAGAACTTCCATGGATTCACGTAACCAGTGTTTCCTACCCCGGAAGTTATCCTTGAGTGATTGAGGGGTGAGGGGTCAAAATCAAAGAGTGGGGGAGATAACTCATCCGGTTGAGTTTTTCTCATTGCGTGGAGCGGAAAAATGGAAAAGAGAGTTTGGTTAGAAGTGAGCATAATGTTAAAAAGAAAGAGGGTGTGAGATCAGAGTTAAAAGAATATCAGAACTCTGCACCTACCACTTTCTGAGTCGGGCAGCCACATCTACTAATTGGTTCACATTCTTTGGTGACCATCATTGAAACAGGCAGTGAGCCCATGCCAACTCTTTCATTAACCCCACCAGCCACTCGTTTCTTTCTTAACAAAGAAATGTTTTATTTTCTTTGGGGACGCAGCATATATGCTATCTAATCTTCACTCGGAAGATTTAGATATTGAAAAAGAAGGAAAGTTGCCCCACCTTCGCACCTCTTTCATGCACATTGAGTCCGTGTAATATCTGTTGTTGTCTCAACAGTTTACACAATTTGAGCCTTATGAAACACAATCATTGTGCTAAATTCTTTCATACACAAGCACGAGCGCACAGAAAATTTGTTTTTCTGTCAGAACATTCATAGATAAACCTTGTGTTTTTCAATGATTGAATGGAAGTCCTGGGGAGTCATCATCAAGCCAGCTCCTTACATTGTACATTCGTTGTACACAGTAACTTTGTGTTACTGACAGGCATTCCTAACTGTTTCATTTGTTGATTCAGGGTTACCACGTTCATTATGTCTGAATTTGAAAAGATTAGGATATTTATCCATTTCATGAATTGACGGCTCTCAGATCAAAGCGCGACGACTGTCAAAGGGGAAATTGTTATTTGAATACAAAGGGGTGATCAAAGTATGTGCTGAAATTGATGAAATTTTGATGATCATGATGCTCTCAATCATCAAAAAGGGGGAGAATTTTTACAAAGATCAATTTCAAAGCTTCCGTTGTTTCTAAAGATTCTGAAGAAAGATTGTTCAAAGTTAAATCAAGATGTTCTGTGAAAGATGTTTTCTGAAGACAGTCCAGAGATCAAAGTGATGAAGATACAATTTTGCAGTTGTTTCAAATTTGTCAAAGTTTTTCGGAAGTTTCAAATATTCAGATTCGTGTTCAAGACTTGTTGACTTTCAATGCTTCAAGGTGTAAAATATTTTTCAAGATTCTTGAAATGCTGAAAGAGTAAAGACGGTGAAAGCTTCAAAGTTCAAAGTTAAAGAGACAAAAGCTGAAGAATCAAGAGCTGAAGATTTGTATCAAATTTTTATTAAATCTTGAATACAAAGGGGGAGATTGTTAAGTCTAAATATTGTATCCAAGATTTAATAGGAAAGTCAAAGATGTAAAAGTCAACATTGTCTTTGTAATAGTTAGTCATTGTATGTTTAGCATTCCTTAGTGGTTAAGTCTTGTTTTAGTAAGGTGGTATAAATAGTACTTGCTTTGTAAGTAATTAGGTAACGAACTAGAGTAAGCACCTCATTGTAATATCAGACTTGTGGCTAATCAAGATCTACTTTCTCTCTCTAGTTTCTCTCTCTAGTTCTTGATCATATTTGAGTAATTGCTTGATTGTATTGTGATTTTATGATTAACAACAATTTTAACAATTAAAGGTTATTGTATGTTATCCTACAGTGACGATTTTGACATATAAATGTCACTATATGTAATGCTATGGTGACGGTTTTGACAAAGAAATATGACTATATATCATATGCTATTATGACGGTTTTGAAAATATAACGTCACTATATGGCATGCTACGGTGACGGTTTGAGGAAAACCATTAATTTTTTATAGACCTAAAGTGACGGTTTTAAGTTATTGTTACGTTTTTTATGTGATTTCGTAACGTTTTTTAAACATAACCAAAAGTGTATCAAAAGTGACGGCAAGTAAGGTGACGATTTT
Organism: Arctium minus; assembly: GCA_954870635.1. Taxonomy (NCBI): domain Eukaryota; kingdom Viridiplantae; phylum Streptophyta; class Magnoliopsida; order Asterales; family Asteraceae; genus Arctium; species Arctium minus. Next base: position 74,227,686 of record OX941080.1, on the reverse strand, counting down.
TATGTCCATGAAAACCGTTACCGTATACCTATGGTGACGGTTTTTAACCGTCACTAAAAAGCTTTTTTGTACTAGTGAATGATAATCATACTTCTAAATATAAAGAACAGATTCGTCCTTCTAACCTTTTCTATGACAAATCTATTGATGGTTCAGGTAACATCAAGAAGAACAAGTCTCAGCAGAAAATGGTTTGGAGAAGGAAAGATGAGAAAGAAAAAGAAAAGTGGATTTGGAGAGTAAAAGGATTTGCAGATGAGAAGAAGGATCAGAAATCATTTGTGCATAAATCCAATGCAAAGAAGAACAATGTCCCTAAAGGTAAAACTTTTGGCAAACCTGATCTTGTTTATATTTTTAATCAATTGATCAGGTTAGCACCGAAGAAAATTAATTGTTCTTACTGTGGTACAAATGATTTTGTTTGCAAAAATTTTGTGGATAACTGGTATGGTTTTTACTACATTTCTCCTGATAGAACTGCAACTAACAAACCAGGATCCAAATACCAGTGGATACAAAAAGCTAAATTTGTGTTGCAGGTACCTAAAGAGTAAGGGGAGAAAAAACGATGACTTCTGATCATGTACAGATCAGGACTCTATCTTCAAAGATCAAAGCATGGTTTCTGATTACAACAGATCAGGACCCAATCTTCAATGTCATGATGAATGACTTCTGAGTAAAGCAGCTTAGGACTTGGACTTCAATGTCAAATGACTGTACTCCGACACATAAAAGATGATCAATCTTCAAGGGGGAGTACTTAATATTACTTCTGATAAATTTGTAAATGCAAATTTTTAGGGGGAGTTACTATTCTCACCGGAGAATATGTGACGATGGCTTATGGATAACTAAGTTCAGAACCGTTCTCAAATGTTTTTTCTTCTAAAGGATGCTTATTAGATAACATTTTTTCAAGGAGATTTTATTTCGAGGGGGAGTTTATGAAATTTTCACTGTCATATCTTTTCGGGAGAGAAGATAATAGTTCATTACACCTTAAATGTCATATTTTTCTGATGACTTGACTTTTTACAGACATTAAGCGGAAGCATATTTGATGTTTTTATCAAGGATGGTGAAAAGATAATATTCATTTTAGGGGGAGTTGAGAATTTCTACGCTAAAGGTATACATTTCTAAATTCTTAAACTCTAACACTTGTTGAAAGAAGAACAACTTTCGCTTGTAAAAATTATTTCCTTAAATGTTCAAACCACTTTGTGTTCTCAAAATGTTTTATGAACTTCGAAGTGTGATTTTAAATGATTTTTACTTGGATACTTTGATGACTATCTGACCGTGTGTTTCTAAAAGATTAATACTTGTGTATTATCTAGTCTATATACTATCAAGTATTCTTACACACATCGGTTCAGTACATTCTCATTGACTTTGTTATTACCATGTCTCAAAAGATAAATCTTTCGATGGTAATACTCCTGTTTGAAATTCAATGTTGTTTGAGATCAGGCGTCATTTCTACTTGAAATGTGCTTTCATTGATATTATATTTATATCTCGTTCATATAAACAAACATTCGTTCTTTAATATCCCTTATTATTTTTCTTCATGATATTTGATCTGATTTTATCATTGTCAGATTCTCAAAACCATGTAATTGAATGATCTTAAATGTTCAAAGTTTTGAGAGATCTTAAATGTTCAAATTGCTCAAATCTCATTCATATTATTCATAAGCATACATTTCTGATAATGATTTCTTGTGCTTAACTGTCAACATAAATTGTTGAGCAACACATTCTTTTAGGATAAATACATGGGATTCAGTGTGAGTTCTTAAAAGACTTCCATGGATTCACGATAACCAGTGTTTCCTACCCCGGAAGTAATCCTGAGTGATTGAGGGGAGAGGGGTTAAAAAGATTGAGAGTAGGTGTGTGCTAAGGTAAAATTGAAAAGAGAGGTTGGTTAGAAGTGAGCTCAAAAGATTAAAAGAAAGAGGGTGTGAGAACAGAGTAAAAGAATATCGAACTCTGCACCAAACTTTTTCTGAGTCGGGCAGCCGCATAATTTGTTGGTTCACAATTCTTCATGACCTTCATTGAAAAAGGCAACTAGCCCATGCCAACTCTTGCAAACAACCTCACCTACTACTCATTCTTTTCTCAACAAAAGAATGTTTCATTTTTAAAGGGGAAGCAACACATCGTCTATTGGATCTTCATTTGGAAGATGCTGATATTGAAAAAGAAGGAAAGTTTCCCCACCTTCGACCTTTCTCATGCACATTGAGTCTATGTATAACTGTTGTTGTCTCAATGGTTTACATAATTTTGAGCCTTATTAAAAAGCAATCATTATGCTAATTCTTTCATACACAAGCACGTACACACAGAAAATTCATTTTTCTGTCAGAACATTCATAGATTAACCTTGTGTTATTCAATGATTAAATGGAAGTCCTAGGGAGTGAACATCACCCAAGCTCCTTATATAGTACATTCGTTGTACTCAGTAACTTCGTGTTACTGACAGGCATTCTAACTATTTCATTCGTTGATTCAGGGTTACCACTCATAATTTGTCTGAATTTGATAAGATTTAGATAAATACATTCATGAATTGACGGCAAATTATCAGATAAGACGGAGTATGTTCATCTTATTCTTTGGGAAGATTGTTCATATCTTACCAAAAAGGGGATGTTAGATCTGTTTTTATAGTAATCATTGTATTTATTTTCTAGCTTTTACTGTGCTTTATGTTCTTATCTGTATTGTAAAGGCTAGGGGTATTTAAGTCCCCTTAGAGCCTTTGTTTTGTAACTTTGGACTTACATTTCAATACATCAGTTTACTTTGCGCCTCATACTTTCTCTCTCTACTTTCTCTCTCTAAAGATTTAGAGATTCTTGGACTCTCAATTGGTATCAGAGCAATCTGAATCTTGAGAGGATTGAGAGAATTTGTTTTTAGATACTGATTTTATAGATTAAGCAGAAAATTTTATTGATTTTCTTGATTTTTCAAGAAAATCTCGTTTTTTGCTTGATTCATCAAAATTGGTTAGGTTTTTTTATTGAATTTGTGCGAATTTGATTTCTTTAGTTGCATTTATGATAATCGATCGTATTTGATTCACATAATTTTCCATAAAAACCATGATTTGATTCTCAATTTGGTGATTTTGTGATTTTATGGAAAAACGTATTCTCGTTCTGTTCTTTTTCAAAAGTGTTGATTTAGTGTTTTTTAATCGAAATTGTTTTATAAAATTTGTTAGAAAGAAGTTTTCGAAGTTCAGTGTGTGCTTTTCTTGGTTAATTTTCAAAGTTGTAGTTGATCTTGCATGAATTGGTAGTGTTTATGAAGTTTGCGTGTCATTCATGAAGTTTCCGTGTCATTCATAGTCTTTGCGTGTCATTCATAGTCTTTGCGTGAATTGGTAGTGTTTATGAAGTTTGCGTTTCATTCAAATAAGTTTGCGTTTCATTCATATATTTTGCGTGTCTAACTCGTGTTTTAGTGAATTTTTCAGGTTTTCGGTTCTCTTTGGAAACGCAAAGTTTCAAGTTTCTCGGCTCTAGTTTAAAACGCAAACCATCAGTTTGCGTTTCACTCCTTATACGCAAAGTTTACTTTGCGAAAGATCTTCTTCATGCATCACCCGCAAAGTAACACTTTGCGTTTCACGAAGCAAACGCAAATCTCAGTTTGCGTTCCCCTCTGCAAACGCAAAACCTTCTTTGCGCTCCTCATTACAAATGTAAACCTCTAGTTTGCGCGTCTCTCATACTTAGAAAATTTTCTAAATTTTCTGATTTTTTCACAAGATGTCTCTACAAGCACAAATCTACAAAAATGACCTCATCATGTCTTTGGGGTCTGATACTCGTCCACCAGTACTGATCAATGAGAACGAATTCAAACAGTGGCATGATCGGTTTATCAACTTTATTGAAAGGCAACCAAATGGGGAGAACATGATGAAATCACTGACTCAGGGTTCTATGGAAATACCAAGGAAAGTTGTTCCAACTACAGCAACTTCTGTTGCTACCTCTGTTGAGAAAGCTTTAAGAGAATATGATGCTGATGAGATGTTACGACATCAAGCTGATAGCCAGGCCAAATCAAATCTGATCCTTGCTCTTCCTAACTCCATCTATAACAGAATCGATTGCTTCAAACATAACCCAATGCTGATGTGGACACAACTTGAGAAGATTATGCTTGGTACTGCAATGTCTACTCAGTTACGACAGACCAGGTACATGAACAACTTTGAAAAGTTCAAGGCCAAGGATGGGGAAAGTTTGAAAAATGTTTTTGATCGATTCTGGGTTGTTATCAATGATCTCTACAAGATCAAAGTTAAGAAGACTGAGTTGGAGGCTAACTTGAAGTTTTTGAACGCTTTACAACCTGAGTGGAACAAGTCATGCCACAGAATGAGAAACGATGTCAGAATCTCAACCATGCCAATTCAGGAGTTATACGAAATCTTGATGACAGATGAATCTATGGTAATGGAGAAGAAGGCAAAAATGGATAAGAAGAATAAGCCTCTGTCAGTAGATCCTATTGTTCTTATAGCTAGCCAACTGGCTGAGCAAGATTTGACCGAATCAGCTTATGAGGGATCTACAGATGATGATGGCGAAGCACTCGAAAAGGCCATGATACTTTTGACTCAGCACTATCAGAAGAGATTCAAGCACAAATCTGGTTCAAACAACCTGCGGTTTACTTCTGGTTCTAAAAAGATAGAACCTGGTGCTCCTTCAAATACATACACTCCAAAGTATGAACCAGCTAAGGTGGTTGAACAGAAGAAGGATAACAAAAAGGTGATGAATTGTTTTAACTGTGGGAAGCCTGGATATATGGTTTAGGATTGCAGAGTCAAAGTGGTAAAAGATGTTGCTTTTTATCGAAAGAAATTGGCTTTAGCTGAAAAGAAGGAAAGTGGAACTATCCTGTTGGCCGAAGAAGAATACTGGTTGGATCATTCAGACAACGAGGCTGAAAATGAAGAAACTGCGGCCATGTGCTTTATAGGTGATGACAAATCTGATGATGAGGAAGAAGATACATCATCTGATGGTTCTGAGGTAATATCTGAGTTTAACTATAATTTCTTCTTATCTCAAATGAATGTTTTTATCACTGCTTTGCATGATTTGCGGTCAAAGTTTGTTTCTGAAAAGTTTAAAAGTCAAGAAAAGTCTGATTTAATCGAAAAACTGCAAATTTCTTTAAATGATGAAAAGTCAATTTTAATTGACACAAAAGAGAAATTTAATAAGCAGTTGGTCGAGTTAGAAAATTCAAATCAGACTTATCATGATTCGTTGACTGAACTGACTTCTTCAAATAAAATCCTTACTGATAAGATAATCGTTTTAGAAAGGAAATTGTATAAAAGAGAACAGTCTGAGCAAACCATTTACATGAATAAACCAAGGAGTGAAGAAGCTATAAAAGAAAAGTGGGGACTTGGTTTTGAAAACCCGCATTTTTTAAATCATGCTAAAAATGAAGTTCCTACATTATATGAATATGATTATTTTACTCTTGCAAGATATGCTCCTCAGTTTAAATTCTTTTAGACAACTGAGAAACAAATTTTGGAAGAAGAAAATGTGAAAAGAATGAAAAACAAGAGCATGGAAATGCCATTTGTTTACACTTCTGAAAATGCAAAGTATTTTCCTGATCAATCTAAGAAATCCAGAAAATTTCAAAATCTTTTAAATGTCAAATCTTCCAATAAATCTTCATTTTCAACAGATTTTGTTGATATTTTTAATAACACTGAAAAGGAAAATGTATCTCCGGTGTCTTATGATACTAAGAAATACATTCCCCCATTAGTGTTAGAAGGTAAGATTGTTGATCTTGAAGATAGATTGGAAGAACAAAATCTTCAAACTTGTTTAGAAAATGATTTATTTCTTTTTATAATGAAAACAAGTTTTGAAGATAAAATTTCTTTTGGATTGTCAAAAGATTCTAAGGAAAATGCTAATGTTTTGAAAAACAATGGCCATTTGCGTTCCACGTTGGAAACGCAAACTGAAAGTTTGCGCATGCAGTTGGACGCGCAAAGCTCAGTTTGCGCCTCCAATGGGAAGCGCAAACCTCCTCCAGACTTGTGCAATTTTGAAAATTTTCACTCCGAGGCTAGTTCTTCAATGTCAAATGTTAAGACTGATTTCTTTGATAAAGTTTCTTCTTCTGATTCAATTATTGATAATTCTTTACTGCTAAATGCTCAATTTTATAAAAAGAAGCGTAAAAGAAGAAGATCAAAGAAGTCAAAGAAACATGATACTGTCTTATCTGAAAATTCTAATGTTTCTGATTTTTCTTCTTCAGGTCGGACTGTGAGGAAGTCACCAAGGCAGATTTAGAGGATGAAAAAGCAAATTTTAGAATCTGAACTGTTAGGAGTTAACTGTGTAGACACTCTTTGTGATACTGATACATTTGCTTCATGTAATAAAAACCCAAAATATTCTTTTCAGCAAATGTTTGATATATCAAAGAATATCTCATATGCTTCTTCTAGTTCTGATTCTAATAATTGTGTTTTATCTTCTATTGATAATTGCTTTCATTCTTGCATGAAAAATAAATCTGTGAAAAATAAAAGATATAAATCTAACAAGGGACCCATAAGCATATGGGTACCTAAAAAGGTGTAGTTTCTGTGTGTGCAGCTTAGTCAATTATGGTATCTGGACTCGGGATGTTCAAAACATATGACTGGCAACAAATCTCTTTTGTCTAATTTTAAAGATAAATGTTGCGGTCGTGTGAAATTTGGTAACTGTGAGACAGCTCCGATTCTTGGTTATGATGATCTAGTTCAGGGTAACATAACTGTAAAAAGAGTAAGCTACGTCAAGGGTCTAAGTCACAACCTTTTTAGCATAGGACAGTTCTGCGATAAAGACCTTGAAGTCAGCTTCAAATCCAAAAGAGTTGCAGTGAAGAATGATAATGGCAAGGATCTTCTGGTAGGAAAAAGGCAATCAAATTTGTATACCACTGATCTTTCCAAGATCAAAATTCCTTCAGATATTTGCTTGCTTTCTAAAGCTTCAATTCAAGAAAGTTGGATTTGGCACAGACGTTTAGCTCATCTCAACTTCAAGTATATGGATCGCCTGGTCAAGAATGATTCAGTGAGAGGTCTTCCAGTTCTCCGTTTCCAGAAAGACCATTTATGCCAGGATTGTGAGAAAGGAAAAATGAAGAAAGCTCCTCAAAAGCCTAAACCTGAACCCTGCACTTCTGGTATTCTTGATCTTTTGCATGTTGATTTGTGTGGTCCGATGAAGACGAAGAGTTTAGGACATAAGAAATATGTTTTGGTGGTTGTTGATGACTACTCCAGATATACTTGGGTAAAATTTCTGAAGTCAAAAGACGAGACTCCTGAAGTACTCATCAACCTCATCAAGACAACTCAGACAAATAAGCAGAAGCAAGTGAAAGTGGTAAGATCTGACAATGGCACTGAATTCAAAAACAGTATTCTTCAGGCATTCTATGAATCTCAAGGAATACAACAACAATTTTCTGTTGCACGTACTCCGCAACAGAACGGTGTTGTTGAAAGAAGAAACAGAACGCTTGTTGAGTCCGCCAGATCAATGCTCGCTTATTCAGGTCTATCTTTGTCTTACTGGGCTGAAGCAGTATCAACTGCCTGTCATACACAGAACAGATCAATTCTGCATCGTCGTTTCAACAAAACACCGTATGAACTTATGAACGGGATCAAACCGAACATCAAGTATTTCAAGTCATTCGGGTGTAAATACTACGTTCTGAATGACAGGGAGAATCTCAACAAGTTTAGTCCAAAGGCAGACGAGGGTGTATTCGTGGGTTATTCTTCAAACTCTGCTGCTTATTAAGTTTTTCTGATCTCTGCAAGAAAGGTCATAGAGAGTGTCAATGTAAAATTTGACGAAGCTGCTGATTTGGTTTCTAGTCCCTCAGGCTTAGAACCCGCTTTTACTGGCAATTCAGTTTCTGAACAAATCAGTTCAGGACCTGCTCTTTCACCGGATAACCAGGATTCTTCTACTCCCTTTCCTAATCTTTCTGATCTTGATTTTCTGTTTGAAAATTTTTATGATGATGTGCCTAGATCTAATTCTGAAAATGTTTCTAATGTTTTGAATCAAGAAACTGAGAGCTCATCTATTCCAAAAATTCCGCTGCATCTATCTCTGACAATGATGCTGCTCCAGTCCCTCCTGTTCAACAAGAATCGGCACAACAAGTTTTTGTTCAATCAGAAACTGATCCTATTAATGAAGAACATACTCAAGAAGAGTCTATTCAAGATCAACCTATTCAAGAGGAATCACTTCAGGAAGAAGTATAGATTGATGTTGTTATCCCAGATTTAATCTAGTTGGTAAATAATCAATCAATTAATCAAGCAACACAATAATAATCAAGAGATATATAAATCAGAGTAACATACCAATCCCTTGAATAAACAATGAAACCCTTGAGTGTTCTTGATACCCTTTGATTACAAAGAAAACTTGCTACCTCTCTCTAAACAATAATTATGAAAGGTTAACCTAAACCTAAACTAAACATAACTTTAAATACCCAGGCTTTTAGACCTAATGGGCTTATGGGCTTGAGGCCCAATAGCTTAATAACTGTTAATCTATTACAATTTAAACCCTGAACTGTAACTATCAAGTAAATACAGTTTAGACCCTCTAATTTAACTTTGACACAATTGCAGTTCAAACCCTGAACTTTAACTTTAATCTTGAATACAATTATTTGATCCAACAATCTCCCCCTTTGGATTCAAGATTAAAAAAAATTTGCAATTGTCTTCGGGTCTTCACTTTTCTTCAGATATGACGTTGATAGCTTCAAAACTTCAAATCTTTGAAAATCTTCAACAGTCTTCAGATTATATTCTCCTTCTTTGATAATTCTCCCTTTTTGTATCTTCTCCCCCTTTTTGATGAGTGGTGAGAATCATCATCATCAAAACTTTGCAAAACAATCTCCCTCTTTTCAAGACAATCTCCCCCATTGTGTATGATCACGTAAGCACAGTCTTCATGTAACGAGCCCTGTATGGAAATAAGAGTAGTCTTCCCAGATGGAAAGAGTGATTATTTCAATCTTTTCAGATAAAAATAGTCAATTGTAACCGTTTAAATCTTTGCAAATTCAAACATTTTAAGAGTTGTAACCCTGAATCAAGAAATGACTCAGTTAGAATGCCTGTCAGTAACACAAAATTACTGAGTAACACAAAGTTACTATATAAGGAGCTGGTTTGATGTAGACTCCCCAGGTCTTCCATTCAATCATCGAATAACACATGGTTATCTATGAACGTTCTGACAGAAAACAAATTTCTGTGTGCTCGTGCATGTGTTAGAAAAAAAATTAAGCATAGATGATTGCTTTTTCAATATAGGCTCAAAGTATGTAAACTTGTTGAGACAGCAACAAATTGTACAAAGACTCAATGTGCATGAGAAAGGGTTCGAAGGTGGGGCAACTTTCCTTCTTTTTCAATATTAGTATCTTCCAAATGAAGAACCAATAGCGTATGTGTTGCGTCCCCAGAAAATGTGAAACATTCTCTTTTTGAGAAAAGAATGAGTTGGTGGGGTTGTATGCAAGAGATTGCATGGGCTAGTTGCCTTTTTCAATGATGGTCACCAAAGAATGTGAACCAATCAAATTATGTGGCTGCCCGGCTCAGAAAGAAGTTTGGTGCAGAGTTTAATATTCTTTTACTCTGTTCTCTCACCCTCTTTCTTTTAATACTCACGTCTAACCAATCTCTCTTTTCCATTTTACCTCTTTTCACACACCAACACTCAAATCTTTTGACCCCTCTCCCCTCAATCACTCAGGGAATACTTCCTGGGTAGGAAACACTGGTTATCGTGAATCCATGGAAGTTCTGTTAAGTTCTCACACTGAATCCCATGTATGATCCTAAAAAAAACATGTTCTTCAACAGGTTATTGTACATGTAAGCACAAATACCACTTGTTACATGAAAAATAAGACTTTCGGAGATGTTAAAACAGTTATGTTTGACGATGCAATTCTCCCCCTCAAACTAAAAGAGTTTGACAATTAAGCTCATATCATTTTGTCATCAAGAATAAGATTTTGGAGAATAAAAAACGAATGTTATTTATATGAACAATATATAAACATATTTTCAATGAAAGCACATGAAATGACGTTTGATTCAATCAACAGTGAATACAAATAACGTGAGTATTACCATAGAAAGATTTTACTTTTGATACATGGTAATAACAAAGTCAAATAGAATGGTCTGAACCGTTATGTGTATGAATACTTGACAAAGTATATTGACAAGATAAAACACAAGTATTTATCTTTAAGAACACACGGTCAGATAATCATTTAAGTATCCAAAAATCTGTTAATATCACATATATTCTCAACTGAAAGATTTTTTTTTTATTATTATTTTTATTATTTTTTACAGAAAAATAAGGCACTGAAGTGCGGGTTCTAATCTGATGTGATTAGAAGCCATACTCCGTTGAGGTACGGGTTCTAAGTTGATTTACTTAGAAGCCTTCTTTTTGATAATTAAGTCCGGGTTTTGAACTGTTTTGTTCAAAAGCCATTGTTCTTCCTCCCCCTTAAACATTGGGTGCCTGCAACACAAATTTAGCTTTTGGTACCCACTGGTATTTGGGTCCTAATGGGTTAGTTGCAGTTCTAGTAGGAGGGATAAAATAAGAACCATACCAGTTATTTACATAATCTTTTCTTACAAAATCATTTGAGCCACAATCGGAACAACTAATCTTCTTTTGTGCTAACCTGATCAATTGATGGATTGTGTAAACCAGATCAGGTTTGCCAAAAGTTTTACCTTTTGTAGCATAGTTCCATTTAGCATTTGATGTATGCACAAATGATTTTTCTTTCTTCTTTTCCTCCGATGATCCTTTAACTCTCCAGATCCAGTTTCCTCTTTCTTTCTCATCTTTTCTTCTCCAGAAGCTTTTCTTCTGAGACTTAGTCTTCTTGAAGTTACCTGAACCATCAACATTTTTGTCATAGAAAAGGTTAGAAGGACAAATCTGATCAGTAGATTTAGAAGTAAGACAATCATCTAAATCATAGAAAGGATTATAGAAAACATTTGAAAAATGTGAACTTGAAGCTGTTTTTAATGAACTATCTGAATCAGCTAGATCATCTCTTGGTGATTGAGCTATTGACTCTGGCGTCTTGTGCTCAGTCAGCTTCACCTTGAATACTGTCTCTTCAAGTTCTTTTATCTTTGAAGACAAACTGTTTCTTTCCTTTTCAATCAAATCAAACTTCTTATGCAACTCAGATTTTGCATTCTTCTCCTTCATGATGTTTGTTGACAATTCAGATAGCTTTCTTGTCAGTTTATCTATCTCGGTCTCAAATATCTTCTTTTCTTCATAAAAGTCTGTATTTGTATCCTTCAACTCAACTTTCTTCTTCTCAATCTCAGCCTTTTCTCTCTCTAGAATGATAACCTTCTCAAAGTCTGAAACTTGTTGAGAAAGCTTAACACATCTAAGCTCTAATGCTTTCTTCTCTTCAAAGGCTTTTCTGGAGAAATCAGAGAATTTCTTGGCAAAGTCTTTTCTTTATTTCTCTATCTTCAGTATTTCATCTTGAGCTATTGTATTGTCTCTGTCTTGGGTTGCCTTTTCTTTCATCGTTTTAATCTCAACCTCAAGACTGAGAACTTTATCTTTTAAAGAGTCTCTTTCAGCAAAGATTCGAGAGTTTGACTTTCTAAGCTCTTCAGATGTCTCACGAGCAATGTTTGCTCTTCTTCTCAATTCATCTAGCTCTTTTTGCATTAGTTCCTTCTTTGACCATGTTGAGCTAGATTCCGATCTTTTCAACTTTGCTTGAAGATCCAAGATCTCTTTTTCTTTAGACTCAATTATTCCTGCAAAGTCAATTAAAGAATCAGAATCTTTTGAATTTTCTTTTAAAGCATTGATCTGAATAAGAAGAGAAGAGTTCTGAATCTTTAGATTTTCAATCTCAACTTCAAGAGGTAACATCTCGGATTTGAGCTTTGTAATTTCCCTCTCGCAATCATCAGCCCTGTCTGTATATCTTGACAACTGTCTAGCAAGATGTTTAGTCTTTTCTTTTACTTCAGAAAGAGTCATGTTGCTAAAATTAAGGTTGTATCCTGCAGACATATTTAGCTGATACGACATCCTAGATGTATGGTTAGTAATCAAACTTTTCTGTACCAAAAGAATCAACTAGATGAGATCGTTAGAATCAAAATAAAAAAAAATAAAAAAACTATACTCAAAAAAAATTTTAAAATTTTTTTTTTCTGGTCTTGAAACTATCGGTCGACCGGATGAATAGTGACCGGATGAATAGTGTCGACCGGATGAATAGTGTCGACCGGATGAATAGTGTCGATCGGATGAATAGTGACCAGATGAATAGTGTCGACCGGATGAATAGTGTCGACCGGATGAATAGTGTCCGGATGAATAGTGACCGGATGAATAGTGTCGACCGGATGAATAGTAAACTCGATGAATAGTATATCGATGAATAGTAAAATCGATGAATAGTAAAATCAATGAATAGTAATCTGTGAATAGTAATCGATGAACAGTAATCTGTGAATAGTAGTCGATGAATAGTGAAATCGCAAAACACAGATTTAATCCTAAAAACTTGATTCTTGAAGCTCTACGTGATCCATTCTGGATTTCTGCTATGCAAGACGAGCTTATACAATTCGAAAGGAACAAGGTATGGCGTTTGATCCCACTACCTAAAGGTAAATCCGTTATTGGAACAAAGTGGGTGTTCAGAAATAAGAAAGACGAAGCTGGAGTAGTAGTGAGAAACAAAGCTCGACTGGTCGCCAAAGGGTATTGTCAACAAGAGGGCATTGACTATGATGAAACATTCGCCCCGGTGCAAGGATCGAAGCCATCAGAATCTTTCTAGCATATGCAGCGCACAAAAACTTTACTGTCTATCAAATGGACGTAAAGTCGGCTTTTCTAAACGGCGTTTTGCATGAGGAGGTTTACGTGGCTCAACCTGAAGGTTTCGTTGATCCTCATCACCCTGATCATGTCTATGTTTTAGACAAAGCGCTTTATGGTCTTAAACAAGCACCGCGAGCCTGGTATGAAACTCTCACTAAAATTCTACTTGCTTCTGGTTTCAAGAAAGGTACTATTGATACAACCTTATTTCTTAAAAGGCAAGGTGAGGACTTGGCTCTTATTACTCGAAGATTCAAGAAGACCTTTGGCAAGAAGAAGTTTTATTCAAAGCCTAAGTACGAAGGTCACAAGAAAGAGAAGGCTGAATTAAGATACAAGCCAAGGCAAGGACGGCGAGAGGAAAGACGAGAAGAGAGAAAAGAAGACAGAAGAGAAGATAAGAGAGAAGAAAAGAAAGAAGACAGAGCTGATGAACCAGGAAGATGCTACAATTGCGGAAAATTTGGGCACTTCTCCAGAGACTGCAGATTCAAGAAGGTAAAGAACTCAGACTATTATGTAAGAAAGTCACTCATCGCCAAGAAAGCTGAAGAAGGAAAGGTACTTATGGCCGAAGAAGAGAACTGGCTGTTCCAAAGTTCCGATGACGAGGAGCAAGCTCACTTCACCCAAGTATCTTATATGGAAAAGCTGGATGGTGACGATGAAGATTCTGAGGCACAATCTGAAGATGCAAACTCTGAGGTAAGTGATAATTCTGAGCTTATTGACTCTCTTATGGCCCAAATACATAGCATGAAAGATGAATTTGCTTTATTGAAAGGCAAACTTAGCTCTGCACAACAATCAATATTGAGTTTTCGTGATGAAAACGCTTTGCTGAAAGTTATTGTGGAAGAAAAAGAAAAGGAAAAAGACGGTTTAAAAGCTGAAAATGATTCTTTGAAAAGCAAAATATCTGATTTAGAAAAGGATCTTGTGAATATCAATGCTGAAAAAGGTGAGTTCAAAATTAAATTTGAAGTCTGTTTTCAAGAAAGAAATGAAGCTTATACAAAGATTAAGCAATTGGAGGATATTAACATGAAACGAGGTCAGACTGAGCAGACGCTAAATCTGTTGACCAATAAACTCCAGGATGAAAGGTTTTATAAACTGAAACCAGGTTTGGGTGTGCCAACTAATGATGTTTTGAAAAAGGCACCGGAGCATTTATATAGCTTTGATACCAATTGTTATCCCAGATTTAATCTAGTTGGTAAATAATCAATCAATTAATCAAGCAACACAATAATAATCAAGAGATATATAAATCAGAGTAACATACCAATCCCTTGAATAAACAATGAAACCTTTGAGTGTTCTTGATACCCTTTGATTACAGAGAAAACTTGCTACCTCTCTCTAAACAATAATTATGAAAGGTTAACCTAAACCTAAACTAAACATAACTTTAAATACCCAGGCTTTTAGGCTAATGGGCTTATGGGCTTGAGGCCCAATAGCTTAATAACTATTAATCTATTACAATTTAAACCTTGAACTTTAACTATCAAGTAAATACAGTTTAGACCCTCTAATTTAACTTTGACACAATTGCAGTTTAAACCCTGAACTTTAACTTTAATCTTGAATACAATTATTTGATCCAACGGATGTTATTCAACAAACTGTTCCCGAATCTGATTTAGACATTGTTGAGATACCTCCTCCTCAAGTGGAAACAATTTCCATCTCTTCATCTGATGTAGAAGTTTCTGAACCTCCCTCTCTTCAATTAGAAGTGGTTCAAGATGTAATTGATCCTCTCCGTCATACAATAAAATGGACAAGATCTCATCCAATTCATCAAATTATTGGAGATCCTCAAGCCAGTGTTTCTAAACGCTCCAAGTCGGCTACTTCCAACGAATGTCTCTTCACTTGCTTCCTAAGCAAGATTGAACCTACAAAAGTTTCTGAAGCATTGGAAGACCCGGATTGGATTATTGCTATGAAAGAGGTGATCAATCAATTTGATGCGCTCAAAGTATGGAGACTTGTACCGAGGCCGAAAGGAAAAAGAATAATTGGTACAAAGTGGATTTTCAAGAATAAAAAGGATAAAGATGGTATCGTTGTGCGTAATAAAGCAAGATTGGTAGCCAAAGGATATCGACAAGAAGAAGGTATTGACTACGATGAAACGTTTGCACCCATTGCCAGATTGGAAGCTATCCGAATGTTTCTTGCCTTCGCTGCTTATCGCAACTTCACAGTATATCAAATGGACGTCAAGACGGCATTTCTCAATGAAAAACTGAAAGAAGAAGTATATGTATCTCAGCCAGAGGGATTTGTTGACAAAGATCGTCCAGATTATGTATATTTTCTCGATAAAGCATTGTATGGTTTGAAACAAGCTCCACGGGCGTGGTATGACGAGTTGTCAGCTTTCTTGGTCAAATCCGGCTTCACCAAAGGATCTATCGATACTACTCTTTTCATTTATAGATCTAATCTTGATATCTGCTTAGTACAAATATACGTAGATGATATTATTTTCGGTGCGACTAACAAATCTTTGTGTACATGGTTTTCTGATCTTATGACCTCTAGATTTCAGATGAGCATGATGGGAGAAATCAATTTCTTCCTCGGCTTACAAGTGAAACAGCTTCCTGATGGTATCTTCATCAACCAGTCAAAGTATATATTTGACATCTTGAAGAAATTCAAGATGGACAAATCTACTTCAATCGGAACGCCGATGGCTCACGGTGCCAAACTCGGACTCGATCCAGATGGAAAAGTTGTGGATCAAAAGACATACAGAGGAATGATCGGATCACTGATGTATCTAACTGCCAGTCGCCCGGACATAATGTTCTCCACGTGCTTATGTGCCCGATTCCAAGATAAACCAAAAGAATCTCATCTTTTAGCGGTCAAACGCATTTTTAGATATATTAAAGGAACTCCTTATTTAGGATTATGGTATCCTAAAAGTTCTGAATATAGTTTGATTGCTTATTCAGATGCAGATTTTGGTGGTAATCAATTGGACAGGAAGAGTACTTCTGGTCATCTTCAGTTTTTAGGTGACAGACTGATAAGTTGGGCGTCGAAAAAGCAAAACTGTGTTTCAATATCAACAGCTGAAGCTGAATACGTCGCTGCAGCTAGTTGCTATGCTCAAGTGCTCTGGATGAAAACGCAACTTCGTGATTACGGAATGCTATACAAGACAATGCCTATATATTATGACAGCAAGTCTGCAATTGCGATATCGGTCAATCCAGTCCAGCACACCAAGACCAAGCACATAAACATGTGGTACCATTTTATAAAGCATCACGTGGAAGAAGGTACTATTGAATTATATTTTGTATCAACTGAATATCAACTTGCTGATATCTTTACAAAATCCTTAGATGAAAAACGTTTCAATTTTTTGCTTTCAAAATTAGGCATGTTGAATTTAAAAGTTTAAATCTTTACAAGTTTTACTCTATAAAATAAAATTTTACAGATTTTCTTTCTTTTGAATAAAACGTATGTCTAGGATCTTTTACAAGTTCTTTGTTTATATTATAGTTTTATATGTTCAACTTTCAAGTCTTACAAAAGTCGAAAAGTCAGCAACATGTTTGTAGCTTTTAATATTGCTTTAAAGATATGTGAGTCGGAATTTTTATAGTTTACTTTGCTTAGACTACCTAAATGATCATAATTATAGATCGGAATAAAAATATGGGCTAAGCATTTAGACGTTGATCTGAGTAATTGAGATGAATAATAAATTCTTAAAATACAGAAATCTCTGGGTTTAAAAGTTTGTACCTGTGACCTTTCTGGTTTGGGAAAGTAAGTTCCGTGGGATGCTTGACATCTGGTCCCCTAAGGTCATTTGGTCTGGGAGTGATCGAACAGAAATCCTTCTATAGAATCAGATCGAAAGTCATGTTTTACTGGTATGAATGGGTTTAGAATATGTCGATGTAGCCTTTCTGATCTAGGAAAGTAAGTTCTAAAGGGGTGCTTGACACCTAGTCCCCTAAGGCCAACTGGTCTGGGAGTGACTGACCCAAATCCTGCAATAGGGTCAGATAGAAAGTTACATTTACGGCATGTTCTTTACTTAATGAACTCTCTGATTAAAAAATGCCAAAGAGCACACTCATGTTAAGATGCCAATATGCACACTGCTAAAAGATGCCAATGAGCACACATCTCATGATACTTGGTAATATGTTTGAGTTGTGATAAACCTGTAAATTTGTGAAAGTCTTAATTTTTGATGACTTAGTGTCAGTACATGCAAAGTTTTCTATAATAATTTTAGAACTGCATTTTTTCTTGAAGCTAATTGAAGTTCACATGCGAGCACACTGAATAGACAAATGGAAGTTTTTGAAACTGAATATGTCTTAACTTTATATGCAATTATACTTGGTCTTGTATCCAACAATATATGCTTGATTTCAACTGATTGATAAATCTATGAAATTTTACTGAGTAAATTTTAATTTGTTAAGTGTTTAAAATTTTATATGTTCAGTTGTTACAAAATTTATATTCAATATGATCATCTTTCATACTGATGTCTTTATGTTTGAGTATCTGTATTTTTTTGTATATGGTCTGTGCAATTTTCAAGGGGGAGAGCTAATCTGAAAAAGTTATCTGATCTTTTCTATGGTTGAGGGGGAGTAAGTAAGAAAATTATCTGTGCTGATCAGAAGTTAAAAAGGTATGTTTCTCAGATTTTTCTACACATTTGCTATACTAACAGGTAAATATTTGTGCATTTGTGTAGGGGGAGTGAAAGGATTTCAGGTATATTTTTTTTTTTTTATTTGTTATGTTTTTTTTTAGATTTAGTTTTGTTTTAGTTTCTAGGTTTAAATAGTGTTTTTCTTTTCATTTTCTTTTTCCCGCCTACCTATTCTTTGCTATCTGACTTTTCGGCTCTCGATTTCTCTCTATCGCTCTCTGTGTTCAAAGTTTCAATCTGATTTCTTTCAGATTTTACTTCGAGAAATCAAGGTATGTTTTGATTCTATTCACTTCGTTTATTGATGTTGAGTTAGATTTGATTGTTCTTTTTATCGATTAGAGTATTCAAAAATCTAATGTTCGTATTTCTCGTTCTATTCAAAATACTCAGATTGTGATTTCGTGCATTTTTTTCTTAAATCAAGTATTGGGTTTTGCTTAGAACTGCTATTCGATCATCAGGTATGTTTCCTTTTACTTAATTTCATATTTTCTTGCTTTAATTTTGATTTTGGTGGTTTTCGGTTTTTGGTCTCGCGAAAACTAGGTTTGAAGTTCAAGTATGATAGACCCGCAAAGTGAACTTTGCGCGTCTAGCTAGAAACGCAAAGTGAACTTTGCGAGTCTAACTAGAAACGCAAAGTGAACTTTGCGCGTCTAACTAGAAACGCAAAGTAAACTTTGCGCGTCTAACTAGAAACGCAAAGTGAACTTTACGCGTCTAACTAGAAACGCAAAGTCTACTTTGCGCTTCTAACTTGTTAAGAAAACCTATTGTTCTTTCAAGTTGTAGTTTACGTATCAACTAGGACATGCAAAGTGTACTTTGCGTCTCCTCTTTGACACGCAAACTTTCTTTTTGTTTTTGTTTGTGCTTCATGTTTTGTTTTTGGGTTTTGATATCAAGTTTGTTTGTCCCGCAAAGTCTACTTTGCGCGTCTAACTAGAAACGCAAAGTCTACTTTGCGCGTCCAGTTAGAAACGCAAAGTGAACTTTGCGCGTCTAGTTAGAAACGCAAAGTGAATTTTGCGCGTCTAACTAGAAACGCAAAGTGAACTTTGTGCCTCTAACTAGAAACGCAAAGTCTACTTTGCGCTTCTAACTTGATACGCAAACCTTCCTTTGTGTTTTTGTGTGTTTTGTTTTCTTTTTCTAAGTATAGTTTTCGGACCATGTTAGACACGCAAACTTACCTTTGCGTCTCATGACTGAAACGCAAACCTTGGTTTGCGCTTCTAACTTGGCACGCAAACCATACTTAGAATATTTTTTTTATTATTTTTGTCTAATTCTTTTTCATTTTTGTTTTTCAGGTCTATTATGTCTTCTAAAACCAATACTGATCCAATGATTCAAGACGAGAATGCCATTCTCGATGACCCGTCTGATCGAGCTTCTCATGATACTCCCATGCCGTCACATCCTTCTGTTGGGGCCAATCTTTCTGCTTCTCGTCGTACACCAAATGATGTGTTCCCAACCATCATGTATATGCCATACAAGCCGAACAACTATCACGTGGACTTTGACCGAATCAAGATACATCCAGTGATACGAGCAATTCTCAGAGGTCATCCACTTGCCCCTGCTCTTTCTTACTGCGCAGATGTTCCTGAAGTTTATCTACAGCAGGCATGGCATACAATAACAAAGAATGAAATGGCTCGTCCGCATCACTTTGATCTTCAAATTGATCAATTTGAATCATTCCTTTCATACAAGCGACTGAGATTGATACTGGAGCTTCCTGAGCCGAACTCCAGACCAGGCCGAACTACATATGACAACTTTCCATCTGAAGAGGAAGTATATGAAGGAATAAGGAATCTTGGATATGTTGGTACTTTGAACAAACCTGCAGACTTTGACAAGTCTAATCTACTTCCAGTATGGTATGAACTGTTCTCATTTATCATCAGGTGCCTGACATCGAAGCATTCTGGCACAGACAGTGCAAGTTTATTGTATCTCCGATTGTTCCATGCAGTTGTCTATGACTTGCATGTCGACTACACGTTTATTTTTTTGACCGAACTCTCGGAGGTGGTACATGACAAGTTCACCAACAAGAAACAGAAGTTCATTCCGTTCGTCAGATTTCTGAAGCTTATTGTTCGAAGCATGCTCCGCAGCAATCCAGCCATTCCTCGCAGGTTATCTTGGCCTCAGGTTCCAGACTTTGAAATGACTTATATTCAGAAGCAGAAGAGGTCTTTCAACTATTCTATGACCATTTCGTATGCTCTTATTGCCAACTACGCTGATGTTACAGATGAGGATGTCATAGAATATTGCATGGAAAATGAGTTTATGGAAGCTGATGTTCAAGCTGTTGAAAAAGATGTTGAAGTTGAAGCAGCTATTCCTGAACAAGAGCCTGAAGTTGAAAAAGAGGTTGAAGATGAGCAAGAAGTTGTGGTTTTTGTTGAAAAAGAAATAGTTCAAGAGGACGTTGCTTCTGATGATGCTGATGATGCTGATGATGCTGATGATGGTGCTATTCTTGCTAGTGATAAAGATGAGGATGAAAGTGATTCTGATGATGATGATAGTGATCATGCTGATCAACCGAGCATTCAAGTTTATGAAAGGAAGACCAGGACACCGGAAGTGATTGTTCAAGAGGATATTCATTCTGAAGCCGAATCTGTTCCCATAAATCCGAAAGTTGCTGATATAGATGTCGATGAACTTGATTTAGCTTTTGCTAATGTTTCAACTCATCATCGGGTTCTAGATACTGTTGTTTCTCCATATTCTCTCGAGCCTTCTTCCAGTGTCGAAACTTCTTCAGTCGAGGTACGGGATTCAACAGCAAAATTTTCTACTCTAAATGATGTGATTCGACGGATGAATGAGAAGTTTGAAGAACACAAGAATTCGAAAATTCAGAAGTTACGTGCTTTCTTAAAGAGTAAGATGCCAGAGATTGATACATCCTCAATACCTGAAGTAATTCCTTTCAGACGCCCATCTGGGGTGGTTATTAGAGATTCGTCTACTGTTGTTCAATCATCTGCTCCTGCAATCATGTCTATTCCTCAACCTCCACCGTTTTTGCAGTCTGTTGGCGTTTCTACTTCTACACATCCTCCTCTCTCCACTTCAAGAACTCCAGTCTCCGATCTTCCAATTTCAGAGTTGACAGATTTGCACTATGCTCGACTTCTCTCTATGTCGTCGCCTGAACATCAAGATCAAGATCTTATCTCTCTTTTACGGAACTTCCAACCTACGCCGCCTCCAGTTCCTTCTTCTGAATCTGACAGGATTACTGCTTTATCTGACAAGTTTCATGCATTCAGATCAGAAGTTCGATCAAGTTTTGCTGATCTCAAATCCTTTATGTCTCAAGCTTTTTCTGATTTATCTTCAAGGCTTGATTCTCATGAACAAAGTTGCAGAACTGAGGCCGGCCCGTCTCTTAAGCGCCAACATGACCAAGATGATCCTGATCATCAAGGCCATGAGGGGGAGATGGCAAAGAGACCGAGATTTGAAGGATCTTCTGAAGCTAGAGAATATATTCAAGAAGAAGCGGCTAGTGATAGAGGAAAGAGTGGTGAATCTGTTCAAGACTGCAACATTCAGGATTTAGTGAATGTTATGATTGAGAATGTTGATCTGTCTTCTTTGCATAATGAACTGAATATTTCTGAGAGTAATATTAACAATAATATGCAAATTATTGTTTATATGGATCCAGATGTTTCTGCAAGTATTCTTGAAGTTGAAGAATCTGAAGCTGCAAATGACATGAGGTCATTCTTTGCTAACTTCATAGAGATTAATTCTGATGATGATGAAGATGTCAGGTTTGAAAAGATATGTCAAGTCAATGAAGAAGACTGTGATGACATCATTATCATATCAGATACAGAAAATGACTCAGTGTTCATGGATGCGAAAGACGAAGAAGAAGCAGATTTGTTATACAGTGATCTTCCTACTCATGATGAGATTCCTGAATCAGTTAAAGATACATATACTCCTGTTGCTAGTTCAGCTCTGACTATCACTATTCCTTCAAGATCATTTGAAGTTGGTCAGTCGTCAAGAGCAGAAGCTGATGTTCCACCTTCTGATCCTGTAATTCCTCCATCTATTATAGAAGAAGGACCAGCTTTATCTAGACATCAAAGACAAAGGAATTTGCAACGTAGATATTTGGCATCAATACAAAGATCAACCTTTCTAGAAGACACTCAGAGAAATATCTTTGTCTCTAGAAGAAGGGCGATTAACATCTATGCAATCCTTGGAGTAGAGAAGGAGTTAAAAGTCAAGAAATGTTGAGCTTATCTGAAACTGGACTTTTACTCAAAGGGGGAGATTAAAAGGAAAACCAAAGAGGGAGATTCATTTAAAGAGCTATCAAAGAATAATCTAAGTTTCAAAGATTTGAAGATGTCAAAGCTATGAAAGATTGTTTGCTGAAGATTTTTCGGAAGAAATGATGACTTGAAGATAATTGTCCAAAAATATTTAATCTTGAATCCAAAGGGGAAGATTGTTAGATATGAATTGTATTCAAATGAGGGTCTAATTTGTAATTGTTTAACAGTCAAAGGGTTTTGTTGTAAAGTCAACCAAGGTTGACTAGGTATAAATTGCTTAGTGTCTTTGTTAGATCTCAAGTCACGCACACAATTCAGAAAGACATGTAAGATTGTAAACACAGAGAACTCACACACTTTGCAAGTGAGATATGTGACACCGAGATCTGTGGCACTGTAATCTTGTAACTTTAATACAAATGACATCTTGATAATCTGTGTGCATAATTAGTTTCTAGAATACTGGGATCACACCATTTTAAAACAACTTTTATATTTTTGCTAAAAAACATTCGTTTGTTAGTTTGTTAACTCATTAACCAAACTTTGTGATTCTTTAATTATTTTAAAATAAAATTTTCTAGCATGGAAGGCCTAGACAAATTTATAAAATTAATAAAGAAACCACAACAAGCAAAAACGGTAACAATGCCTCAAATCCTATGCGTTTTTCCGGTGAGCCAACACACGAAAAAAAACATGGTCAACCTAGGGACATATTCAAGAGATATGACCGACTCCCACTAAACTCGCCATCACCATTTGATGCTTGGATGGACCGCCTTCAAAACGTCATTTTTCATAACTCCCTTTTGGTTGCACCGTCTTCGATTTACAATTATTGGAAAAATAATTTCTTACTCTATTCTATGCTATTTTACAAATACATAAAATTTGAAACGGCACGAAGGTCGCATATACATTTACATAACATGAATGAAACGACATGCAAGTCACGCAAATTATTACAAACCAATAATTAATCAAATACAAACAAAACATCACAATCACATGGGTCAAGAGAGGCACTCGTTACCGGATTCATACAAACACAAAAAAAGATCCAAAACAAGGAGTGCCAGAATCCTTGTAAGCCATATTTTGATAAAGATTGATTTAAGCATACACTTTTGGCACTTAAACAAAAATCAATCTTTGTTTGCATGTTTCTATGTCATCAAATTTTTTTGACAACATAAACACACAAACACACTTTTATGTTTTGTAAGTATGGTTTTCATGCCAAAACCATCCAAACAACAACATGCAAGTGAATAAAAATATTTTGGGAATACAAAACCCAAAAATTGTAAATACTAGTTTTGTAAAACAAGGTTTTCAAGACTTTAATTTATTTCTCCCTCTTTCATTTAATTTATATCAAAACAAAATAAAATCTCTTGGTATTTTCGAATCCAGCACAAAAATTCCGAAATTTTGATCTTTATAAATATTGGACCATTACTTCAAAAAAATTCGTTTTTCAAACATGCATGTCAAAATCGAAAATCCAAGAGGGAGGGAAAAAACTTAAAACTTAAAACTTGAAAAACCTTAGAAATCCTTTTGCATGTTATTTACACATCTTTTCCTGAAAATGTGTACAAAAACATTCAAAACCTATTTCTTCCAGAAAAAGATGAGAAAAGTGTTATCACCTTGTACAAGTGGCTCTGATACCAATGTTGGGAGGAGAAGTTTTTCCAAACATAAACATGCAACGGAAGCTTATAACAAAAAAAAACTTCTTCTTCTAAGAGAGGATCTATTGTACAAGTGAGATAACAACTTAAAAGGATAAAAGAAGAGATGATAAGAGATCATACCCATGAAGACAATGGAGGATCCAAAGGAGAATCCCTCTATCAAGTTCACACCTAAAGCTCCAAGCTCTTTTGCAAGAAAATCTCCTTTTCTTTCATTCAACACACACTCTTTTGTGTGTGTGTTTTTGGCCAAAAATATAGAGGGAGAGAGGGAGGGATCAACAATTGCTAGAATAAAGAGAGAGAATGAGTGTTGTAGCTTATAAAATCATTTTCTAGGGAGAGGAGAAAGGTGGAGTGTTGTAGTGTCCAACAAGTCTACATCACTTTTGTGTCTCCTCCAATTTTCAAAATTTATCCCTCATGTTTTACCTTAGTTTCTAGTTAACCCATCATATATGATGTTTAAGAAACTATCCCTTTTGTCAATTAGTTCTTGCAATTTTTGTTTGGACTTTGTGTGCACCCGAATAGGATAATGCTAATAATTAATTATTTTGTGTCAATGGGCAGATCTCCAATAGATTCCATATATTAAAGAAATCTCAAATAAATTATGAGAGTGCATATGAGTCGATGGTTAGATCACACATACTCATTGATGATATATTCGTATGTACTATTGCTCATGAGATGATAGAGCACATTGACATCGAACCATGCTTAGTTGAAGAATGTCAATAAAGATCAAATTGGCCTACATGAAAAGAAGCAATTCAGGAGAATTATATTATTTGACAAATGAACAGGTATTTGGTCTGGTAGTGCTAACCCACCAAGTGTAAAGCCTGTAAGACATAGATAAATCATTTGTCATAAAGCGTAATGAGAATAACTAAGTCATAATGTATGAGGCTCTTATTTGGCACAAGGTTTCTCACAACGCCCTGGATTGACCACGAGAAGACTTACTCTCCTATGATAGACGTTATAACGTTCTGCTAATTAATTATCCTAGTAGTTTCCGAAGGACTAGAAATGCAACTCATGAATGTGGTTACCACATATCTCTACGGGGATCTAGATTCAGAGATATATAAAAGTGATTGATGATATTACATTACCAAAATCAAGTAACTCTAAACCACGAAATGCGTTTGCAATAAAATTTAAATGTTCACTTTATAAATTAAAGCAATCTATACGGATGTGGTATGTGGTATACCCGCTTAAGTGAATACTTGATTGGGAAAGGATATATAAGAACGACGAATTGTGTCCTTGCGTATTTATTCAGGAAAACAAGTTCCAGATTTTTAAAGTAGCTTTATAGGTCGATGTTGTGAACATAATAGGCACTATTGATGAAATAAGAGAAACCACAAGCTACTTGAAATCTTAATTTGAGATGGAAAATCATGGGAAAACTTGGTTTTGTCTAGCTATTTGAGCTAGGACACCGAGTTTGTGAAATATTAATTTACCGATCGCATATGTATAGAAAATAATCAGGCAATTTAATATGGACAAAGCGCATCCGTCTAACACTCTCATGATAGGTCAAAGTGTTGGATATAAGGAAAGATCTATTTTGTCTATAGGATGATGACGAAAAAGTGTTGGGAGCTGAAATTCCCTAAGTACAATATGCACATTATCGTACTTAGCACAATACACTTGACCGTATATTTTATCAATGAACTTGTTAGCTAGATTTTGCTCAGCGCTAATACAATGTCATTAGAATGATATCAAGTTAATCTTTTCTAACCATTGACATGGGCTTTTACTTTCCTTATAGAAAGAAAAACGGTATTGATAATGGGACTTCAATACCTACTTAGAATGTGAGCGGCAAAAGTACTAGCTCTTATAGAAAAACACCAAACAATGTCTTGGTATGTCTTTGCTGATATTTGGTATGTGTATGAACCATACAAATATTATTCCCAAACTGGATAAGGAATTACCGCAGAGAACACTCCAATTGCTTGGAAGTAAGGTAAGCAAACCCTTGTAACTACATCCTTGAAATATTCCAAGAATATTACTCTCCGTGAGATAATTAAAGAATGTATATGATTAGGACTATCATTACACATATTATAGGAGCTAGTAATTTTGAGTTCAACCAATATCCTACCGCATATATGGAAATAAATCATGTAAAGAAATTAAAGTAATATACATCAAAGTTGATAACACAAAGCATATTTTGCTTAAATTTCAATACAATCAGCAATAACAAACTCTCCTCGAGATTCAAATGAATCATGTAAGTATTAAAATGCAAATGTTTTCCAAGCTCCCTAGATTAATGCTGAAGTCAGGGGGAGTAATAGACAAAAGGAGGTGTCTACTAAACATGTATGATTAATGAATTTTACTATTTCCTTCGTCTAAGGTTTTATTTTTCCCACTAGGTTTTGTTCCTTGGTGGAAGGTTTTATTGAGGCAATGATTTATTAATCATCTTATTTTCTAAACCTTTTGATTGATGTATGAGTCAAGAAAGATAGTAAATTAAAGGAATTGTTTATTGGTGCCTTTCACATTTTATTTCGTCTAAAGTTTTTATTTTGCTCACCGGATTTTCTTTTTTTGGATCAAGGTTTTAATGAGACAAGAACTATGCATCATCACTCATTTGACTCGGCACAAGGGGGAGTGTTGAAGAATTATGTGCCATCATCAAAGGAAGTTGTTGAAATAATATTTTCCTAGTGTTATAAGTTACCATGATGAATGTTTCTTTTTCTTTGTAAACTCGTCCCTATTTAAAAGGCTTATGATTACTGATAATTACATATTTCATTCTCTCTATTTACTGTTGTTCTACCCTGTTTTCCTATAACATCATTATTTTTATCTATACTATATTATAGATCTTAAGAAAAATGTTGGTCCCGAAGGTGCTTAACAAGTTTGTAGAAGGGGGTGAGGGGTTGAATACAAATACAAATTTTTCGTTTAATAAATTGTTTATTGAAGAATCAAATCACAATTTACAGTTTGTTGCGGAACAAGATTAAGTAGAACCAAATCTAAACAAACTTAATAAACACACAAATGTTTGCACTAAGAAATAGAGATAGGAGATTGAGAGGATATAGAAATCAGAGGTTTCTATATCTGGTTCACTAAGAGAAAAGATAGAAAGGTTACTCAAATAGAGAGTCTCAACCTTTCTATTAAATGCATGGAAGGGTACTTTACACATGTCGCCTTTTGATTTGTTGCATGGCTTTGACTTTTGGAGACATGCTTTTGGACGCATGGTGAATAGTATAGTTCTTCAGAGTTGTTGTACGACTTGTAGCAGAGGTATGTCTCTTCAGACAATTGTACTTTTTGTGCAAGGATAAGACAAAAGAAACTTGGAGCATAAGCTTTGTGATCATCAATCGCTGAATATCTCTTCCTTCAGGGAGATCAAAGGGAGTTCAGTAATTATTGAAGCTTTTCTTCAAAGTTCTTCGCGTGTTGTAGACTTGCCTTGGTTTCACTGTTGTCCACATCAGATCATGAGTAGACTTGTCGTTTGTTCAGCAGCTTTGTCTTCGAGTCATCGTTGAACATCTTTGTCGCAAAACTTGTCTTCAGGGATTACATTCATAATACATTAGAAACTATCAGCGATACTGAACAGACTCAATGTGTTATCGCTGATGGTGAAACACTAATACATACAGATGTTAAACATAATATTCACTAAGTATTTTTAAAGGATTATCATCAAATCACTGAGAGAGTTTGGATCACCAAGAAAAACTCCTAAAAACAAATTTTTATGCATCAAATATTGTTTCTTGGTTACTTGAATTCAAGATTAGAAATAAATGATGCATAAGTACAACATTTTAAAGTTATATGTTTGAATTTTTAATTAATTGATAAACATAATCAAATATAGGATAAAATCTGATTTTAAATATAAAGAATCTAAAATATAATTAGGATATTAAATTCTAACATAATACTTAATTTATTGTTTTATAAAAAACATTGTATTATTAAACATAAGATAAATTACATCATTATTAAACTTAAATTAAATTATAATAAAAATTTAATTTAAACAAATTTATAGAAAAAACGTTATCGTTTTCTCAAAACCAAACAAAACCGCAAAATAAGAATTAAACATTATAATCGAGATGTATTGTCCTGCGTGAGTACACTTCTAGTTATAATATAAAGCATGTGGGTCAAATTATTAAAAATTATTTTTTATGCATTAAGTACTATTTATTGATACATTTACTTGAAATTAAAAATTACAAAGATTAAAATCTAGATGCATCACGCTGCATGGACGAGTACAATTCTAGTTATATTATAAAGCATTTGGGACAAAAGTATTAAAAATTATTTTTTTATACATCAAGTACTGTTTGTTGGTGCATCTTATTTATAATTCAAAATTACAAGTAATGATGAATGAGTACAACTTTTTAAAGTTGGATGTTTGATCAGAACTACTTGATAAATATAAAATACAATATATATATATATATATATATATATATATCATTTTAAATATAAAAAATCTAAATTATAGTTAGGATAATCATTGAGCTCTAATAGAATAATTAATTATTATCTTTTATTAAAAAAATGTTCATTATTAAACTTAAAATGAATTACACGGTTATTAAACCTAAATTATCTATACTATATTATAAAGCACGAATAAAAAACACTTAAATACAAATTATTAGGCATAAGGTACCATCATTTTATGCAAGATTTTAAAACTCTCTTAATTTACAAGTATCAAAGCACAAGATACATATTACTACTGCAGACTTCTAACACCCACCAATTTGGTATGTGCAAGACATTCCTTTTATGCAGATCTTTCCATGTATCATTATTAATTAATATATTATATTACTATAAATTTGTTTTAATTATATTATTAAATATGTAATTGATTATTTTTCTAGATGTCATTAAAATATATAAGATAATCATTAAATTTTAACAAAATACTTAAAAATTTTTATATAAAAAACATTATATTATAAGCCTAAATTAAAAAAATTTATAAAAAAACATTATTACTTTCTCAAAATCATCCAAAATCATACTGTAAATCGACAAAAAAAATAAAAATAAAAAATAAAACATTAAAATCGTGATGTATCTCGCTGCATTGCGCGAGTACGCTTCTAGTATTATAATAAAGATTGAATTAAAAAAATATATAAAAAATGAGGGCTTTTAAATTGTTAATTTGATATCGATATCACTACAAGGAAAATGCTTAATACCGACCAAATATTACCGACGGATCCAAGCCGTCGGTAATTTCCGACGGAACACCGACGAAAATAAGTTATTTGCGACGGACGAAAGATCCGTCGGTAATCCGTCAGTAAATATAATCATTTCTGACGGATCACCCACGGACAGGAAATTATTTTATTTTTGATTTTTTTTTATATTGCAATCCGTCGGTAATCCGTCGGTAAACTTAATAATTTAATTAATAATTATTTGTTTTCCTACAATCCGTCGGTAATCCATCGCAAATTACCAACGGACTTCCGACGGCCGTTAGGAAATCCGTCGGAAACTAATTTTTTTTTTCAAGCTAATTTTTTTTTCAAGATCATTATGTATGTATGTATGTATGTATGTGTATCCTTGTATGTATATAGTACATATATATATATGTATATCATGTATATACGTGTATGTCGTAAGTGTGTGTGTGTGTGTGTATATGGCTAGATCATGTATTGTATACATATGTATTGTTTGTATGTATATAACACATATGTCTATATCATGTCTAGCTATGTATATATGTGTGTGTATATGTCTATAGATCATGTCTATGTATGTGTACATGTATGTATGTATGTCTATAGATGCATGTATTGTATACATATGTATTGCTTGTATGTATATAGCACATATGTCTATATCAAGTCTAATTATTTTAATTTAAAAAAAAGGATATCTAATTACAGATGGAATTTCCGTCAGAAATCCGTCGGTGATCTTACTGAATTTTCTAAAAAAAACGGGCATAAAGCCCTAATTTAATTTCCATTTCAAGAACTCATCAAAGTCTTGATTCCCTTCTCTCGATTTCTCCGTCCACTGATTCACCATCGCCACCATCGATTCCATCCTCTCTCGATTTCTCTTCTCGAACGCCACCATCGCCATTGTATCCATCTCTCTCTCTGTAAGTTTACCATCCATCTCTCTCTCTCTGTATGCATCTCTCTCTATTTGTAAATCATTTTATGTAAGTTAATCTGTTTGTGTGTGGTTATGGTAAGTTAATCTGTTTATGGTAAGCATTTACTTTTAAACATTTGCCCTAAGTGTATGTATTTACTTTCAGGCATTTGCCCTAAGTTAACCTGTTTGTGTGTGTAAGTAAATCATTCTCTGTAACAAATCCTCTTGCAAATTTTCTGCTAAGATGGTCTTTTTATCCATGTTGATGGTTATGGTTTTGGCAATGGCAAGGGTTGTTAGTTTTTGTTAAAGCATTACACTTATTGAACATATTTTTTGAGTTGAAAATTTTGTTAGATGAAGTACCACGTTATTGAACAAACTTTATTCGATAAGGATGTTCGTTTTGAAATTCAAAATATGTTTGTGTGTGTGTGTGATTAATCTGTTTGTGTGTGTTTGATTAATCTGTCTGTGTGTTTGTTTGTGTGTTTAATTAATCTGTTTGTATGTGTGTGTGTGTGTGTGTGTGTGTGTGTGTGTGTGTGTGTGTGTGTTTTTATCTAGTGTTTAGATTTCTTGTGTTAAATGGATTTAATTAGCTACTATTGCAGGTTGATCTTGCTCATCCCTTCACTTACCATCATCTTGATTTTCCATTTATTTGCTACTGCTTGAGGTTAGTTTAAGCTTAAGATGTTAACTTTTTGGACAACACCATTAACTACAATTTTAATTCTGATATTAGACATCATCTGCTCCATTGCTTTTGATTTATGAGATGATGAATCATATTGCTCGCAATGTGGTTTGAGTTACTAAATTGAGGCTTCTTACTATTTCATTAAAATGCATGGTGGATTTTTAATTGATAAATTCAACCTTCTTACTATTTCATTAGTCGATGATTGTTGTGTGTGTTAAGGAATCTGTGGGTGTGATATCGTTTATGATAAACTTGATGATGATTTGATAAACTTGTGATATTATTTAGTTGAGTTGTCAATTGTTGGGCAAACATTATGCTTAATTTTATTTATTTATTTTAGTTGGTTTGCCAATTGTTGGGTAAACATTAGGTTGATATACGGATTTATTCATTTTATAGTCGTTATGCCGCCGAAATTTTAAAAAACATATGTTGAAGTCATTCAATAGCCTTCTAACTTCATTGACACCTACATCTTGATTTTTAAATAGTCAAACCATTACACGTAGGGTTTTAAACTTTCCAAAACACCTTTCTTTGATTGTAACCTACGGTTTTGACTTTCCAATAGTCAAACCATTACACTTAGAGTTTTAAAGTCATCAAAAGCTCCTCTAAACCTATGGTTTGACTTTCAAGTAGGCAAACCATTACATGTAGTGTTCAATAGCCTTCTAACTTCATTGACAACTACGGCTTGACTTTTAAATAGTCAAACAATTACACGTAAGGTTTTAAACTTTCCAAAATATCTTTCTTTGATTGTAACCTGCGGTTTTGACTTTCCAATAGTCAAACCATTACACTTAGAGTTTTAAAGTCATCCAAAGCTCCTCTAAACCTACGGTTTGACTTTCAAGTAGGCAAACTATTACACGTAGTGTTCAATAGCCTTCTAACTTCATTGACACCTACAACTTGACTTTTAAATAGCCAAACCATTACATGTAGGGTTTTAAACTTTCCAAAACACCTTTCTTTGATTGTAACCTACAGTTTTCACTTTCCAATAGTCAAACCATTACATTTAGATTTTTAAAGTCATTCAAAGCTCCTCTAAACCTACGGTTTGACTTTCAAGTAAGCAAACCATTACATGTAGTGTTCAATAGCCTTCTAACTTCATTGACACCTATGGCTTGACTTTTAAATAGTCAAACCATTACACGTAGGGTTTTAAACTTTCCTAAATACTAGTGTGCCTTTCTTATGTAGACATTATTCATAATAATTATATCCTTATTATATGTTTATACACTCATATTTTTGTGTCTTATGATTTATGTACACTTATATCATTGTGTACGAACCATTCTCTATTTTTAGATGGTGGGATGCGGCACTAGGGATAGGGGTAGAGGCGTTAGCAAGGGTAGTAGCAGCTCCGTTGGGCGTGGTGACCCTCGCGCCGATGAGCCTATGGACGAGTCCACCTTTGTTGCAGCTACCGACGAGGGACTAGATCAGATCCAGCCTGAGGACGGGCTTGAGACGCCGTCGGCTGGAGCGGGCTCGAGGGTTAGAGGCCCCAATATTGCATCACAGACGCCCCATCCGAGTCAGCGACAGACGCTTGTGTTGTCTGCCACCGGCGGGTAAGTAAAATGTGATATATTAATAATTCTAGTACATAATAAACCGATCCTAATGTTTTTTATGTTGTATAATTTGCTATTGTGAAGGTTTAAGGACCAGTTAGTGGTCCGGAGGGCCACTGCCATCTTTCGGTCCATGTTCGTTGGTCCATGGGCTCATATTAGGGATGTCCCTGAGGAGCACTATCCACGGATGATGGATCGTTTACGGGTAGGTATTTTACTCTATTTACCTAATTGAGTTGATTTTATTTTTACTTAATCCAAACAATGTATATTCAGTTGTATTATATTTGGCCTTCTGAGATGGACGCCGACGTATTATTTGCATTCCAGCATACCCTGACAAATAGGTACTTTAGCTTTTTTCCTTTTTTTTAATTACATAAATTGTGTGATGGATAAAGGGGTTGCATAGGGTTGCACCATGTATAGGGTTGCATTTGAACGATCTTCTATATATATATTTGTAAAAACTTAGGTGGCGCCAGTTATATTTGTCCCACACATTGAATGCCAGTATGAGACCGTTTCAACTCGCAAGTCCCAAACTCAAGTTGCCATGCAAATTGCATTTGGGTAGATATCGGAGGTGGAGCCAGCATCTTAATGTTGACGAAGATGTATGAATTTTGATTTGATGTATAAATTATAAATATTAAATCGTATCAGTTGTAATTTTTTGGTTCAAATAATATTGCAACTTAACATACATAAAACTTCAGTACTAAATTACTAAACAACCACAACTCCACAAGTAAAGCGTGCATAAACGGACTCGTCGGTAAATTTCACATAGGGCCAATCCAATCAATTTCAAATTGTTATTTATAATTTATTATTATATTAATTTTAAATAGTATTTATTATTATTATTATTATTATTATTATTATTATTATTACTTCTTTATTATATATATTTATTCTTTCGTTTATTAGTTTATAATTATTTAGGTTTTTATTTTTATTTATTTTAATTCAATTATATAAATAATATATATATATATTATTTAAGATTTAACTTTATTAAACTCCGAATTATTTATATTATGACTTTTTTATCTATCAACTTTTAGTCTATTTTGTTGTTATTTTTAATTAATTCGATTAAATCATAATTTTATATTTTAAAATTTATGTTTTAAAGCATTAGTATAAGTGTACTCATGTAATGCAATGCAATATATCTCGATTTTAATATTTCATTCTATTTTTTTTTGTTTTTATCGATTTTATAATGCGTTTTTCTATGATTTTGAGAAAAGGATAAAAAATATAAATTTTAAGACAAAATAAAAAATTTTAAAAAATTATATCAATACACTACAAAACAGAGGCCTATCACCGACGGAAAAATCCGTCGGTAACCGTCGGTGAAGGTCATATCCGTCGGTGATCCGTCGGTAAATGGGCCTCGGAAATTCAGTGGTCGGCGTTAATATCACCGACGGATATTACCGACGGTTCACCGACGACTACATTTTCCGACGGATCACCGACGGCGTGGGTTATTTCCGACGGATATTTTCCGACGGAATTAGCGACGGATTTCCTACGGATTATTAATAAATAAAAATTAAATTAAAATACATTTACCGACAGATAATCCGTCGGTAATTTAATTTTTTATTAAAAAATAATTAAAAATTAATAAATGTCAGTTTTTAACCTATACAAAACCTGCCAATTGTTGATTTAATATTGAAATTGTATTCCCAATCACATTCAAGCAATCAATCTCTAAACAAGATGTAACAATGTTAATTCTAGAGAGAGAGTAGAGAGAGAAACGTAGTCATATATATATTGCAATTATGAACCACTTGCAAACTATTACAAAGGAAACACTATTTTTATGAGAACTAAAAACACAAGCTTAACAACAAAGTAAACTCATATTGACTTTCTAACATTGACTTGGACATTGTTGACTTTGCTAGACTTGACTTTTCCTATTAAATCTTGGATACAATAATACACTAACAATCTCCCCCCCCCCCCTTTTTTTAGAGAGAGAAACATAGTCATATATATATTGCAATTATGAACCACTTGCAAACTATTACAAAGGAAACACTATTTTTATGAGAACTAAAAACACAAGCTTAACAACAAAGTAAACTCATATTGACTTTCTAACATTGACTTAGACATTGTTGACTTTGCTAGACTTGACTTTTTCTATTAAATCTTGGATACAATAATACACTAACAATCTCCCCCCCCCCTTTTTTTAGAGAGAGAAACGTAGTCATATATATATTGCAATTATGAACCACTTGCAAACTATTACAAAGGAAACACTATTTTTATGAGAACTAAAAACACAAGCTTAACAACAAAGTAAACTAATATTGACTTTCTAACATTGACTTAGACATTGTTGACTTTGCTAGACTTGACTTTTCCTATTAAATCTTGGATACAATAATACACTAACAATCTCCCCCTTTGTATTCAAGATTTAATAAAAAAAATTGACACTAGTCTTCAACGCTTGATTCTTTAACTTTTATCTCTGACATTTAATCTTCAGTTTTTCAGTCTATGAAGAATCTTGAAAAGTCTTTTATACTTTGCATCTTCGTAATGTCAACAAGTCTTGAAAACGAATCATTTAAAGTCTTGAAACAATACTATGAAAACTTCATCTTTGAAACTTCTTTAAACTTCTATGAAATCTTTTGCCTTTGAGAAACTTCGAGGAATCTTTCAAAAACTTTATCTTCATCACTCTGATCTCTTGATCGTCTTTGGAAAAATGAACTTTCAAGAATCTTCTAATTTGACTTTGAATAATCTCAGAATGATTTCTTTTCATCTGGCTTGGACTTTCAGAATCATCTTTCTTCAGAAATCATCTTCAGAATTTGTCTTTGAAATTGATCTTTGTAGATATCTCCCCCTTTTTGATGATTGTGTGCTTCATGATCATCAAAACATCTTCAATTTCAACATTATCTTTGATCACCCCCTTTGTATTCAACTAACAATCTCCTCTAATTTGACAGTTTACATCCTTTGATCTGAGTATCTGAATCATGAACTGTATATACCCGAATCTTTTCAAATTCAGATATAATGAACTTGGTAACCTTGATTCAACAAATGAAACAGTTAGAAGTGCCTGTCAGTAACACGGAGTTACAGTGTACAACGAATGTACAATTTAAGGAACTGGTTTGATGATGACTCCCCTGGACTTCCATTCAATCATTGAAAAACACAAGGTTTATCTATGAATGTTCTGACAGGAAAAAAAAATTATGTGTGCTCGTGCTTGTGTAT
Source organism: Arctium minus (assembly GCA_954870635.1). NCBI lineage: Eukaryota > Viridiplantae > Streptophyta > Magnoliopsida > Asterales > Asteraceae > Arctium > Arctium minus. The sequence continues at coordinate 74,192,072 of OX941080.1, read as the reverse complement.
GAAAGAATTTAGCACAATGATTGTGTTTCATAAGGCTCAAATTGTGTAAACTGTTGAGACAGCAACAAGTATTACACGGACTCAATGTGCATGAAAGAGGTGCGAAGGTGGGGCAAACTTCCTTCTTTTTCAATATCTGAATCTTCCGAGTGAAGATCAGATAGCAGATGTGATGCGTCCCCAAAGAAAATGAAACATTTCTTTGTCGAGAAAGAAACGAGTGGCTGGTGGGGTTAATGCAAGAGTTGGCATGGGCTCACTGCCTTTTTCAATGATGGTCACCAAAGAATGTGAACCAATCAGATTTTGTGGCTGCCCGGCTCAGAAAGTGGTTTGTGCAGAGTTCTGATATTCTTTTAACTCTGTTCTCACACCCTCTTTATTTTTATCATTATGCTCACTTCTAACCAAACTATCATTTCCATTTTACCGCTCCACACAATGAGAAAAACTCAACCAGATGAGTTATCTCCCCCACTCTTTGATTTATGACCCCTCACCCCTCAATCACTCAAGAATGACTTCCTGGGTAGGAAACACTGGTTAACGTGAATCCATGGAAGTTCTGTTTAAGCTCACACACGAATCCCATGTAAGTCCTATAAAGAATGATTGCTCAACAATTTAACTTTAGCAGTTAAGCACAAAATGTGATAACATTGTCAAAATGTATGCTCATGAGATTTGAGCAATTGAACTTTGAAGATTTCTCAAAACAAAGATATTGAATGAATGAAATGAAATCAAGAGAATTGTTTTGAGAATCTGACAATGTATCAATCAGATCAAATGAAGTGGTTAGGGTATCAAAGAATTAGATATTTTGTTTATATGAACGAATATAAACAATTTTGCAAAGAAAGCACAAGATTAGAAATGATGATTGATGCTCAACAACATTTGAAAGCAAACAGGAGTATTACCATCAAATAATTTGTTCGTTATGAGACATGGTAATAACAAATTCAAATGAAGTATTGAACCGATGTGTGTGAATACTTTACAGTATATAGACAAGATAATACGCAAGTATTAATCTTTGGAAACACACGGTCAGTTAAACATTAACGCTCAATTTTGAAAAACATTTAAAAACACACTTCTAAATTCATGAAATCTTTTGAGAATAGAGAAGTGGTTTGAACATTTAACAAACTGTTTTTCATGCTTGAAAGTTGTTCTTCTTTCAAACAAACAGAGCTTTAGATCAGAAGATATTTACCTTTTAGGCTCCCCCTCAAATCATTATAGAATGATTTTGGTCTAAACATTGAAGAACGGGTCCTGATCTGTCATGTGATCAGAAGCCACAATCTTGACACTTAAGTTCGAGTTTTGAACTGTTGTCTTCAAAAGCCTATGTTCTTTAACATTGAAGTACGAGTTCTAAGTTGTAGTACTTAGAAGTCAAACATCTTGCTCCCCCTAAACCTGTGGTACCTGCGAAACAGATTTAACAGGTTTTGGTACCCACTGGTATTTGGGTCCTGGTATGTTAGATTTAAGAATCCTTTTCTCATTAGATGTATATCTTTTAAAACCAGAATTCTGAGAAGTTATTCTATAAGAACCGTACCAATTATGAGCAGTTTCTCTCTGAACAAAGTCATTCTCTCCACAGTAAGAACAACAGATTTTCCTTTGAGCAATCCTGATCAAATGATTAGTAGAGTAATATATATCAGAATTACCAAAAGATTTACCTTTATATGCACTGTTCTTTTTGGCTTTAGAGGTGGATGCAGATGCTTTGTCCTTCTTCTTCTCTTCATCTGAAGAACTCTTCACTCTCCAGACCATCTGATTTTTCTTTGAAGACTTTCCAAGAGGTTTGATGTAAAAATTTGCTGAACCATCAACAGATTTATCATAAAACAAATTTGATGGTCGAATCTGACTTGATTTGACAATTTTAGGTTTGACACTGTTCTTTTTGAAAACATTTTGATCATGAATAGAACTTGAAGTTGTTTTGAAAGAACAGACTGATTATGTTGAATTATCAACAGGTGATTGATCAATCACATCAGCTGTAATCTTTTCTGACAAATCAACGTTTGCAGCTTCTAAGTTCTTTATCTTTTCAGATAAAATGTTTCTTTCTGAAGTAAGTGTGTCAAACTTTATTTTCAAATCAGATTTTACCTTCTGTTCTTTAAGAATATCTGATGATAGAACAGAGATCTTGGACATGAGCTTGGATATTTCAGTTTCAAAATATGAACGTTCTTGCTCAAAATCTTTTTGTAAGTTCTTGGATTTATCAGAAATTTCATTGAAGATCCCAACAATTCTCTTTTCAGAATTTTTCTTTTCAGATTCAAAAGACTTTTTCTTTTCTTTGAAATTTTGTCTTTCCTTTAATAATAAGTCTTGTAAAATTGAGATATGTTTGGGAAATTCAGTGTTTTTATCTTCAAAAACTTTTCTTTCCTTAGCAAATGTGTCTCTTTCAGTAATTAGAATCTTTTCAAAATCAGACACTTGCTTGGAAAGTTTAATGCATCTCAACTCAAGATCCTTTTTCTCTTGCAAAGTTTTCTTAGAAAGTTCAGACATCTGTTGAGTAGAAGATGTCTTCCCACATGATTTTTCTTTTTCTGCTTGGAGACTTGTTTTCAATTCAGCATTCTTCTTTTCCAGAGCAGATATCTTCTCTTCGAAAGCCTTAAACTTGTTTTGAAGTTTGACTGATTCATCATGCAAATCCGATGCTTTCTGTTCAGTCGTCTTCAGTTGGCTTTGAAGATTTGCTTGAACTTTATCTTCTTTAATGCTTTTTATCAAATCAGCATTTTTTACTTTCAATGTATATACATTTTCTTCAGAAGCCATATACTTTTGTTGAAGCTTAACTAATTCATCTTGCAGATCTGATGATCTTTGTTCAGTTCTCTTCAATTGGCTCAGAAGACTTTCAATGTAAGATTCCTTCATCTTGATTTCTTCTTCAAGAGACTGAATAGTATTGTCTTTTATTCCCATCATTTTCTCTCTATCTTTAATCTCTTTTTCTTTCTCACTGATGATACCTGCAAAATGAGATTTATCCATATTAGCACACTTTTTACATTCAGAAGTTTTATCAGAATTTGACAAATTCAATTTCAACTCCTGAATCTGTTTGATAAAGGCTGCATTCTGAATTTTCAGTTTGTCTCGTTCAGCCTCTATAACAGGTATCTCAGGCATGCACAATACTGCCATATCTCTTGCGGACAATACAGTATTTCCCTTATCATCAGCAGTACGCATCTTGACAGATTAGCTTGATAATGAAATGATCGTTCCCAAACAAATCAGAAATGTTGACTAAAAAGTCAAACTTGGATCACACAAAAAAAAAATTGATTTTCAGAAAAAAAAAAATTTAAGTCTTGAAACTCGCAAGTCACTATACGCGCTAGTCACTATTCACAAAGAAACGCGTTAGACGTTGGTCGTGCAAAGGAGTAAACTCGCAAGGCACTGAAAGCGCAAAGCACTATTCACACTGAAACTCGCTAGTAGGCACTCGCGCGTTTCTGATTCGCGCTAGTCGCTACGTGCGCGTTTTATGACGTTTGCGCGTTAAGACACTAACGCAAATCTAGGTTTGCGCGTTACTTGGCTCACGCAAAGCGAGGTTTGCGCGTTACTCGGCTCGCGCAAGACGCAGTTTGGACGTTTCACAGCTCGCGCAAGATACTGTTTGCGCTTTTAACGTTTCGCGCAAGATTAGGTTTGCGCGTTTCACGTATCACGCAAAGCTCAGCGTGTTTCAACACTTAGACAAATTTTGGCATTTTTGAAACTCGCAGGCTTAGCTTGCGCGTTCTTGATGATGAAGTTTGCGCGTTTTGTGAATCTAGCGTGTTCTTGGCTGTTTTTCACGAAATCGATCTAAATCTATTCAATCCTGCAGATTAAAACATGAAATTTCATAGAGATGTTCGATTTATCAATTAGAACATTATTCTAACACAAGATTTTCATTAAAAACACCAAAATATACCAAATTGATCCAAGAACAGTGTTCGACATATTTTCAAGAAAAACACAATGAAATCCAAAATTAAAACTGTTCTAGTGATTAATTCGACAATATTTATGAATACGAATGAATCTATTATACAAAACGAATCCTATTGAATCATCTTTTCAATCAAAGAACAACAAATTCACAACATTTTGATCCAACAGTGACTTTTTCACAAAACGAATTTTCTTGACAAAATTTTCAGAAATCCAATCAATTTTGCTCAATCCAATCACTCTGAAAAATTGTTTGGTCTCGCTCTGATACCAATTGAAATTGTATTCCCAATCACATTCAAGCAATCAATCTCTAAACAAGATGTAACAATGTTAATTCTAGAGAGAGAGTAGAGAGAGAAACGTAGTCATATATATTGCAATTATGAACCACTTGCAAACTATTACAAAGGAAACACTATTTTTATGAGAACTAAAAACACAAGCTTAACAACAAAGTAAACTCATATTGACTTTCTAACATTGACTTAGACATTGTTGACTTTGCTAGACTTGACTTTTCCAATTAAATATTGGATACAATAATACACTGACAATCTCCCCCTTTGTATTCAAGATTTAATAAAAAAATTTGACACTAGTCTTCAGCGCTTGATTCTTCAACTTTTATCTCTGACATTGAATCTTCAGTTTTTCAGTCTATGAAGAATCTTGAAAAGTCTTTTATACTTTGCATCTTTAGAATGTCAACAAGTCTTGAAAACGAATCATTTAATGTCTTGAAACAATACTATGAAAACTTCATCTTTGAAACTTCTTTAAACTTCTTTGAAATCTTTTGCCTTTAAGAAACTTCGAGGAATCTTTCAAAAACTTTATCTTCATCACTCTGATCTCTTGATCGTCTTTGGAAAAATGAACTTTCACGAATCTTCTAATTTGACTTTGAATAATCTTAGAATGATTTCTTTTCAACTGGCTTGGACTTTCAGAATCATCTTTCTTCAGAAATCATCTTTAGAATTTGTCTTTGAAATTGATCTTTGATGGTTCAGCAAATTTTTACATCAAATCTCTTGGAAAGTCTTCAAAGAAAAATCAGATGGTCTGGAGAGTGAAGAGTTCTTCAGATGAAGAGAAGAAGAAAGACAAAGCATCTTGTTAGACCACAGTCTCATTGGATTCAAGATCATCCAATCTGAAGATCGTAATCTGAAGCTAAAGCCGGAACGTCGACTCTTGATATAAAAGTCTATGTCTATTTGTAATAAATGTCAATGTAATTTAATGTAATATGTTTTAGTTTACTTAGATCTATATATCTAAGTTAAAGTATTGTAATAGTTAGTTAAAGGTAACTTAGTTAGTTTAATATCTAGATATTATATCTAATATAAACTAGAAACTAAATAACTAACTAATATCTAGATTTAATATCTAGATATTAATCTTGATAGTGTGTTCAACACACTTGCTAGATTTTAAGTGTATCTCTAGTCTCTCAAGATCAGATCACTTATCACACATACAAACACACACATCAAGGTGTAAAAGAGAGAAAACATAGAGAACACAAAGCAAAGCTTAATCGATCAACCTTGTAATCGTTATTTTATATATCAAACAGGTTGGTAATCTTATTGTGTTGTTTCTAAGAACTTGTTATAAAGTATTGTTGGACCGACAATTGGTATCAGAGCCTGATTAAGATCAAACAAGTTTTTCAGAAAAACGTCTCTGTGTTCTTCAAGAAAAAAAAAAATTTTGATTTCGAGTGTAAGAGTGTTTTAGGTGTTAGAATCGATCAGAGTGTGATCGAAATACATGCTAGATCGAGTTGTATGTGTTTAATTTCACGTTAAAGCTTAAATCGAGTTCCAATTTGTGGTTTTTGTGAGAAAAGAGTTGAGAAGAGTAAGTCACTGTGCGATCAGATTAATTTCTAAAAAGAGTGTTTTAGTGAGATCGAGTGCCTACAATCTGTTCTAGAAGTGTTTCTAGACATAAGGGTAGTGTTTGTTATTGCTAAATCGTTTCAGGAACAAGATTCATACGATTTTCAGAAGAACAGGTCGAACACCCGCATTCCAGAGGTTGAATAACCCGAAAAGCTCAACTTCTCGGTTCCCAAGTGACCCGAAAAGCTCAACTTCTCGGTTCCCAAGTGACCCGAAAAGCTCAACTTCTCGGTTCTCAAGTGACCCGCAAAGCTCAAACTTCTCGGTTCCCAAGTGACCCGCAAAGCATACTTCTCGGGTCCCATTAGAAACGCGAACCTCACTTAGAATATTTTTTCCTGAGAATTTTTCGAAACTGTAATAGGGTCTTTAATTGTCATAAATTTTTTCTCTAGGGGCGCTGCCCCCATACCCCCGCAAGGGCGTTGCCCCTTGACCCCACCCGTTAACCGGGTAGCGGGACCCCCGTGCTAAGTCTGCCTAGGGGGACAAAATTTCTTGTGTGATCAAATTTTGCCTAAGTTAACGATCATATCTGTCAAGTTTTTCTTTTATATATCAAACAGGATGACATCCAGAGAAGCCCTTGCAATAGGAACTGACACCAAGCCACCAGTTCTCTTTAAAGGAGAATACGAACAGTGGAAGGATAGGTTTCTAAACTTCATTGATAGACACGAGCTGGGTGATTATATCAGAACATCTATTGAAGAAGGGATTATGACACCACCAATGACGACTCGTGTAATTGATAACGTGCCTACTCAGGTTGAACTGAAGTATCACGAGCTACAAGATGATAACCTCAGAAGAGCCAAAGGCGACAAATTATCAAAGTCATACATCTTACAGGGGATCCCAAATGAAATATATGTCAAGATTGACAGTTACAAGGCTTCAGGTAAAGAAATGTGGGATCAACTCGAGAAAATGATGCTGGGTTCAAAAATTGGAAATCAGCTGAAGATCTCCAACTGCCTAAATAACTATGAAGAATTTAGAGGCAGGGTGGGAGAAACCTTAGAAGAAACCTATGACAGGTTTGTGACATTGCTGAATGAACTTAGCAAGAACAAAGTTCACAAATCTCAAAATGAGCTGAATATCAAATTCCTTAGTATTCTTCAACCTGAATGGAAAAGATTTGCTCGTCAGATGAAGCAAATTAAAGACTTGAATGAGATTCCACTTCACGAGGTGTATGAAACCCTCCGTCAGAATGAAGAAGAGGTGGATGAAATTCTGGATGAGAAGAGACAGAGAGGAAAGGTAGTTGAAGACACAGTCGCCCTTGTAGTCAGAAAGAAGAAGAACAAGGCGACTGTATATGAATCAGATGAAGAAAATGAAGGTTGTGCAAACTCAGAATCAGATGAAAACGATCAGCTGAAGCAAGCAATGATGATGCTGACTAGTGCCTTTCAGAAAAGGTTCTACACAAAGCCAACATCAAATAATCAGAGATATTCATCTGGTCCGAACAACTACATTCATAAAGAAAGGATTGAAGGTAGCAGATACGAAGGGAAGAGATTTGATGGGAGAAGATCAGAGGAGAGGAAACCAGAAGAGAGAAGGTTTCAGTCGGAAGGAAAGAGGATAGAGGAGAGGAGACCGGAAGAAAGGAAATTCAAAGCTGAAGGATCAAGTCATCCAGAACCGCCTACATGCTACAACTGTGGTAAACCAGGTCACTATGCCAAAGACTGCCGCAGATCTAAAGTCAAAAATTCAGACTATTACAAGAACAAGATGCTTCTTGCAAAACAACAAGAGGCAGGCAAGGTACTGATGGCTGAGGACGAATACTGGCTCGATCACTCAGATGATGAAGAAGAAGATGATGAAGATAGAGAAGAAGCTGTCAACATGTGCTTGATGGGCAAGATAGAATCAGATGCTGAAGCTGATTCTGACAATGAAGAAGAGGAGGTATGTAATCTTTCTGATTTAGAATTCATGAATAAAATGCATGCCATGAGTATGAAACAAAGAGAGTTAGAATCTAATCCTAAACAAGATAATGGTGTCATGACAGACAAAAACCAGTTGATACAGAAACTTAGCAATGAAATTGCTGAGAAGAAAGTATTAATTGAGGTTTTACATAAAGAAAATGACACCAATGCTAAGGAAAAGACAATAATTCTAAAAGAGAATTCTGATCTTAAATCTCAACTGCTAAAAGGTGCAATAGATATTTTTGAGCTGAAAAAGTTGCATGCTTCTTGTACAAAAGAGAACTTTTCTTTGTTAGGAAAACTAAAAAGTTTGGAAGAGAAGTTGTATAAAATGGGTCAAACTGAACAGACTATTTTTCTGAACAAACCCAAAGAGGAAACAGAGAGATGGGGAATCGGTTATAAGAATCCTCACTGTCTAGAAAAGGGGATGTCTGAAGTTCCTGGACTTTATGATCATCTAAATATGCAATTAGCTCGCAGACTCCCCGCGTTTAAAACTTTTTGGACTAAGCTATCAAAAGAGGATGAAGCCAATGAAACGGAAAAACGGATGAAATCAGCTAAAGTTCATCTTCCATTTTATTATGCGAAGTTGAATAATAGTTATGATGAAAACCCAATATACAAAAAGAAGGAAACTCTTTCAAGTGATTTCTTTCTAAGTTATACTGAAAAGGAAATGGAGGCGAAGCCTATTAAAGGTAAACTATATGTCCCTCCTCTCGTTTTAGAACGTAAAATTTCTGAACTCGAGAATTCTTTATCAGATGCAAGACTTTTGATAAATATTGAGCAAAACGTTTTTTCAACCGTGTTTTCAAATTCTGTTATTTCAAAAGCTTCAAACTCTAAGGATTTGTCTGGTTCATCAAATAAAAGTCTTGATTTTTTGAACTTTGACGGTAGTTCAGATGATGGTTCCAATCTCTTTGACTTTAATACACAACTTCCCAACCATTCATCTTTTGTGAAGAAAACTTTAAGAAAAACCAGTAAGCCTGTGAACAGTGCAAAATCAACAAAAGCTTTCGTTGATAAATCAGTCTCTGTGAACGCTAAGAGTGCTAAAGGTAAGAAAATATCTCAGCATTCACATAAACCGACCACTACTGGTAATTCCAAGAAGAAGCATTCGTTTGTTGCTCCAAGGTCTAACTCACCAGCTTTACATGTTTCAGATCTGAGAAATCAAAGGCCAGAAGCAAATTCTCTGTGGCAACCCAAACGGAACCTTGACAAGACCGTCTTAACGTCTAGTAGTGTTAATTGTAATAAGACTTCGCTTACTAAAGATGTTGTAATTGCTGATATTGTTGTTTTGAACCCAAAATTTGCTGTTTCTCGTAAACAATATACAATGAAGCAATTATTTCAGTTATCTTTATCTGCTGGAAAGTCTTCTTTTTATGATAAACATATATCTATATCTTGTCAAGATTCTGAAGATTGGTTTGGAAATTACCATGTGCATTCATCTCATACCAATTCTTCTCATGCATTTCAAAAGAAAATAGGATCCAATTTGAAATGGATACCAAAATCATGTGCTAACACAGTAGGACCCAAATTCCAATGGGTACCTAAGGTGAAATCTGTGTTGCAGGCACACAAAGCTTAGAGAGAAAGCGACTTCTGATTATGTACAGATCAGGACTCGTTCTTCAAAGTCAAAAATAGGTTTTTGGATAATGCAGTTCAAAACCCGAACATCGAAGATCAAAATAGGCTTTTGAACAAATCAGTTCAAGACCCGCACTTCGATGACCAAAGTGTATATTCCAATGTTGTCATATACAAATCTAAATTTCTAATTTCTCTTATGCAGACTAGTCATACGTGGTTCTTGGACAGCGGATGTTCCAAACACATGACAGGTCAAAAAGAGATACTGTCCAATTACAAAGACAAATATTGTGGAACAGTAAGATTTGGCAACGACCAGTTTTCTCCAATCATGGGATATGGTGATGTACAACACGACAATGTAACTATCAAGAGGGTGAGCTATGTAGAAGGCTTAGGACACAACTTGTTCAGTATAGGCCAGTTCTGTGACAAAGACTTAGAGGTCAACTTGTTCTATTCGCAATGAAGAAGGCGAAGAACTCTTGGTCGGTACACGAGAATCAGACCTCTACACAATAAACTTATCAGATGTCCAGACTGACAAACAAGTTTGTCTACTATCGAAAGCTTCGATGCAACAAAGTTGGTTATGGCATCGACGTCTTTCTCACCTCAACTTTCGGTACATCAACAACCTGGTCAGTGGAAAGCTCGTCAAAGGACTTCCAGAGCTGAGATATGAAAGAGAACATCTTTGTGCAGCTTGTGAGAAGGGCAAGATGAAGAGGGCACCTCATAAACCGAAGCCTGAACCAAGTACAAAAGCTCCTTTAGAGTTATTGCATATGGATCTATGCGGTCCAATGCGCACTCAAAGCTTAGGCGGAAAGAAGTACATACTCGTGATCGTGGACGATTACTCACGATACACATGGGTCAAGTTTCTACGTTCAAAAGATGAGACACCTGATGTTCTCATTACATTCCTGAAAACGACCCAGGTGAATCTGCAGAAACCGGTCAAGATTCTAAGAACAGACAACGGCACAGAGTTCAAGAACAACAAAGTTGAAGAATATCTCGAATCTGTCGGGATTTCACATCAATACTCTGCTGCTCGAACGCCTCAACAAAATGGAGTAGTTGAAAGAAGAAATCGAACGCTAGTCGAGGCTGCTCGTACTATGCTAAGTCATTCCAACTTACCTCTATTTTTGTGGGCAGAAGCTGTTTCGACCGCGTGCTACACACAGAATCGTTCCATGATACATCGGAGGTTCAAGAAGACTCCTTATGCGTTAATCAACAACCGAACACCGACAATCAAATACTTCCATATATTTGGATGTAAGTGTTTCGTACTAAACGATAGGGAGAATCTTAACAAGTTCAGCGCTAAGGCGGATGAAGGGATCTTCATTGGATATTCCTCGATATCAACTGCATTCCGAGTTTATCTGAAGAAGTCAAAGACGGTGATTGAAAGCATCAACGTCACCTTTGATGAAGAAATGGCTTCCGAACAACAACGTTCAGAACCCGTTATAACTGGAGTACTAGCTTCTGGGCAACTCAGTCCAGAACCTGCGTCTCAACAGAATAAATCAGACGAAGCTTCAACATCAACTAACCATTTATCTGATTTAGATTTATTATTTGAATTGTTTTATGACGAATTTCTTGGAACTAACATAAAGAAATCTGTTTTGGTTGACAGGATAGAAGAGCCAACGCCTACTCATCCAACCAGTTCAGACATTCCAAATGAATCAAGTACCCCAATTCATCAAGACGTCACAATTCAAATACCAACTCCTACAGTTCAAGAAGTGCCAAGTCATGCAGAGTCAGAAGAAGCTGAACCAGCAGGATGTACCGTACAGATCCAACTACAGCCGGACTAAGCTGTACCTGCTGAGTCTTCTGAACCAACAACTTCAACTGAAGCAACTATCATAACTCCTCCCAATCAAACTGAAGAAGGTGCAAGTGGATTTATAGATGACACAACTGACATTCATTCCTATAATCCACTGCCTCATGAACGTAAATGGACCAAAGCGCACCCTGCAAGTCAGATCATAGGTGATCCATCCAAGTCGGTGCAAACTAGGTCAGCGTCAATCAACTGGTGCATGCACGACTCCTTTCTAAGCAAGATTGAGCCAACTCGAGTATCAGAGGCTCTTGCGGATCCAGATTGGGTAGTCTCTATGCAAGAAGAATTGAACCAGTTCGACGCACTGCAAGTCTGGAGACTCGTACCAAAGCCTAAAGCTAAAACAATCATCGGTACGAAGTGGATCTTCAAGATTAAAAAGGACGAAGCTGGTACCGTCATCAGAAACAAGGCGAGACTAGTAGCCAAAGGATACAGACAAGAGGAAGGATTAGACTATGACGAGACATACGCTCCTGTGGCGCGTTTAGAGGCAATCAGAATGTTCTTAGCCTACGCTGCCCACAAGAACTTCACGGTCTTTCAAATGGACGTGAAGACAGCATTCCTGAACGGAATTCTGAAAGAGGAAGTATACGTCTCTCAGCCAGAGGGATTTGTCAATCAAGAGAAGCCGGACCACGTCTACATTCTCGACAAAGCTCTCTACGGTCTGAAACAAGCCCCTCGAGCCTGGTATGATGTCCTTTCCACTTTTCTAGTCAAGTCTGGGTTTTCAAAAGGTACGGTGGATACCACTTTGTTTATCAAAAAGGAAAAAGCCGATATCATTTTAATTCAAATCTATGTAGATGATATTATCTTTGGTTCTACAAATACTAAGTACTGTAAGAATTTTGCAAACCTTATGGTGTCTAGATTTCAGATGAACTTGATGGGAGAGATGAATTTCTTCCTCGGTTTACAAGTAAAACAATTTTCAACGGGTATTTTTATCAATCAATCAAAATACATTATGGATATTCTTCGGAAGTTCAAAATGGAAAATTCAAAACCGATTGGTACCCCAATGGCACCAGGTACTAAGATTGGCAGCGATCCTTCGGGAAAGGCTGTTGATGTTAGGACTTATCGAGGGATGATAGGTTCTTTAATGTATCTTACTTCTAGTAGGCCAGATATAATGTTTTCAACTTGCTTATGTGCACGATATCAGGCCAATCCTAAAGAAATCCATATGTCTGCTGTGAAGCGCATTTTTAGATATCTGAAGGGCACTGCAGATCTTGGTCTGTGGTATCCTAAAGATACTAGTTTTGAACTAACAGCCTACACAGATGCAGATCATGCAGGTTGTATGTTAGACAGGAAGAGCACGTCAGGACACGTACAGTTCCTCGGTGACAAACTAGTAAGTTGGGCATCGAAGAAGCAACTTTGTGTTTCAACTTCCACGGCCGAAGCAGAATATGTAGCTGCTGCTAGCTGCTGTTCTCAGGTCTTATGGATGAGAACTCAATTACGCGACTACGGTTTCCACTTCAACAAGATCCCGATCTACTGTGACTCCAAGAGCGCCATCGCAATCACAGCGAATCCTGTTCAGCACACAAAGACAAAGCACATAGACGTCAGGTATCACTTTATTAAAGATCATGTTGAAAAAGGAACAATTGAACTTTTCTTTGTAAAGACTGATTATCAACTTGCCGATTTGTTCACCAAACCCTTAGATGAAAAGAGGTTCAACTTTCTTGTCTCTAAGCTTGGTATGCTAAATCTTAAGATATAATCGGTAATTACCTAACAAAGTTTTCTATTGTATACTTTTTCATCATTTCTTCATTCTTAACTCTGATTGATATCTGTCATTCTATCAAAATGTTCATGATCCAAGGGGGAGAATGAGAAGAAATTGACATCTGGTCAATATTACTTCGAGGAGGAGCTCATAAAATGTTGCATGTACCTTTTAATGCCAATTTTTTTTGTTATGCAAGATTTTAGGGGGAGCTCTTCAAATCAAAAAAAAAGGGAGTTCGGACATGACTTCTGATTACTTCTGATCAGAACTCGTACTTTAAAAAGTTTTACTGCTTTTTGTCTTTTCATTAAAAGTGAATAAATTTTTACTTTGACTTGACATTAGACTTTTGCAGAATTTTTGAGAGAAGCTTACAAGTTCATATTTCTATGACTTAAAGCTTAGCTTCATGAGATGGGAGATCACACGTTAAGGTATAATTCTATATCTTCATCTCACATATGGTTGAAAGAAGGACAACTTTCAATCATTGGAAAACAATGTTTTTAATGTTCAAAACACTTCCCGATTTTTCATCACATTTTATATTTTGGGAGTGTATTTTAAATCTTTTCATGATCTAAATTGTGCTTTAACTGAAATAGTTAAACCAATCTGAGCATCACGTGCATCTAGGAAAACAACGAATCATTGTGCTAGGTATTAACACAACTTCTATGGAATCACCTTAACCAGTGATTTCTACCCTAGAAGTTAATCTTTAGTGATTGAGTGTGAAAATAGAAAAGGAATGAGTGTGATTAGAGAAAGCAAAAAGTTTAAAAGAAAGAACGTGTGAGAACAGAGTTAAAAGAATATCAAAACTCTGCACCAACTTTTTCTGAGCCGGGTAGCCACCATTCTAGTGATTCACAATTCTTTGGTGAACATTATTGAAACAGGCAACTAGCCCATGCCAACTCTTGATCAAACCTCACTATCTACTCATTTTCTTCTCAACAAGAAAGTGTTTCACATTTTCAAAGGGGATGCAGCACATATGCTATCTGATTTTCATTCGGAAAATCTAGATATTGAAAAGAAGGAGGTCTGCCCCACCTTCGCACTTCAATCATGCACATTGAGTCTGTGTTTAACTTACTGTTGTCTCAGTGGTTTACACAATTTTGAGCCAATAAGCAATCATCCGTGCTTAATTCTTTCAACACAAGCACGAACACACAAGGATTTAGTTTCTTTGTCATAACGTTTATAGAAATTACCTTTGTGGTGTTTCGATGATTAAATGGAAGCCCTGGGGGAGTCAACATCAAACAGCTCCTTTCCCATGTGTATTCGTTACACTCAGTGACTTAGTGTTACTGACAGGCATGATAACTGATTCATTAGTTGATTTCAGGTGTTACACGATACATTTGTCTGGATTTGCAAAGATCTAGATGAATCTCTTATGAATTGACGAATCAAGGGCTCTAACCGCAAGATTGACATTTCTTACCACAAATTTTGATGAAGTCGTTGCACTTAACATCAAAAAGGGGGAGAATGACTACACAAGAAATGGCAAAGATCACATGTTTCAAGAATCACGTCTACTCTTCAGAAGGGAAGATTGTTAGATTGAAGACATGCTGAATTTCAGAGAAAGAGATTGCATCTTCTGAGCTGAACAAGAAGACTGAATTGGATAAATCTTTTTATTAAATGATCTTGATCCAAAGGGGGAGATTGTTAGACCACAGTCTCATTGGATTCAAGATCATCCAATCTGAAGATCGTAATCTGAAGCTAAAGCCGGAACGTCGACTCTTGATATAAAAGTCTATGTCTATTTGTAATAAATGTCAATGTAATTTAATGTAATATGTTTTAGTTTACTTAGATCTATATATCTAAGTTAAAGTATTGTAATAGTTAGTTAAAGGTAACTTAGTTAGTTTAATATCTAGATATTATATCTAATATAAACTAGAAACTAAATAACTAACTAAGTTACCTTTAACTAACTATTACAATACTTTAACTTAGATATATAGATCTAAGTAAACTAAAACATATTACATTAAATTACATTGACATTTATTACAAATAGACATAGACTTTTATATCAAGAGTCGACGTTCCGGCTTTAGCTTCAGATTACGATCTTCAGATTGGATGATCTTGAATCCAATGAGACTGTGGTCTAACAATCTCCCCCTTTGGATCAAGATCATTTAATAAAAAAATTTATCCAATTCAGTCTTCTTGTTCAGCTCAGAAGATGCAATCTCTTTCTCTAAATTCAGCATGTCTTCAATCTAACAATCTTCCCTTCTGAAGAGTAGACGTGATTCTTGAAACATGTGATTATTCTTGAAACATGATTCTTGATAGTGTGTTCAACACACTTGCTAGATTTTAAGTGTATCTCTAGTCTCTCAAGATCAGATCACTTATCACACATACAAACACACACATCAAGGTGTAAAAGAGAGAAAACATAGAGAACACAAAGCAAAGCTTAATCGATCAACCTTGTAATCGTTATTTTATATATCAAACAGGTTGGTAATCTTATTGTGTTGTTTCTAAGAACTTGTTATAAAGTATTGTTGGACCGACACATCTGCATCCACCTCTAAAGCCAAAAAGAACAGTGCATATAAAGGTAAATCTTTTGGTAATTCTGATATATATTACTCTACTAATCATTTGATCAGGATTGCTCAAAGGAAAATCTGTTGTTCTTACTGTGGAGAGAATGACTTTGTTCAGAGAGAAACTGCTCATAACTGGTACGGTTCTTATAGAATAACTTCTCAGAATTCTGGTTTTAAAAGATATACATCTAATGAGAAGTGGATTCTTAAATCTAACATACCAGGACCCAAATACCAGTGGGTACCAAAACCTGTTAAATCTGTTTCACAGGTACCACAGGTTTAGGGGGAGCAAGATGTTTGACTTCTAAGTACTACAACTTAGAACTCGGACTTCAATGTTAAAGAACATAGGCTTTTGAACACAACAGTTCAAAACCCGAACTTAAGTGTCAAGATTGTGGCTTCTGATCACATGACAGATCAGGATCCGTTCTTCAATGTTTAGACCAAAATCATTCTATAATGATTTGAGGGGGAGCCTAAAAGGTAAATATCTTCTGATATAAATTTCTGATTGTTTGAAAGAAGAACAACTTTCAAGCATGAAAAACAGTTTCTTAAATGTTCAAACCACTTCTTTATTCTCAAAAGATTTCATGAATTTAGAAGTGTGTTTTTAAATGTTTTTCAAAATTGAGCGTTAATGTTTAACTGACCGTGTGTTTCCAAAGATTAATACTTGTGTATTATCTTGTCTATATACTGTAAAGTATTCGCACACATCGGTTCAGTACTTCATTTGAATTTGTTATTACCATGTCTCATAACGAACAAATTATTTGATGGTAATACTCCCGTTTGCTTTCAAATGTTGTTGAGCATCAATCATCATTTCTAATCTTGTGCTTTCTTTGCAAAATTGTTTATATTCGTTCATATAAACAAAATATCCAATTCTTTGATACCCTAACCACTTCATTTGATCTGATTGATACATTGTCAGATTCTCAAAACAATTCTCTTGATTTCATTTCATTCATTCAATATCTTTGTTTTGAGAAATCTTCAAAGTTCAATTGCTCAAATCTCATGAGCATACATTTTGACAATGTTATCACATTTTGTGCTTAACTGCTAAAGTTAAATTGTTGAGCAATCATTCTTTATAGGACTTACATGGGATTCGTGTGTGAGCTTAAACAGAACTTTCATGGATTCACGTTAACCAGTGTTTCCTACCCAGAAAGTCATCCTTGAGTGATTGAGGGGTGAGGGGTCATAAATCAAAGAGTGGGGGAGATAACTCATCTGGTTGAGTTTTTCTCATTGTGTGGAGCAGTAAAATGGAAATGATAGTTTGGTTAGAAGTGAGCATAATAAAAATAAAGAGGGTGTGAGAACAGAGTTAAAAGAATATCAGAACTCTGCACAAACCACTTTCTGAGTCGGGCAACCACAAAATCTGATTGGTTCACATTCTTTGGTGACCATCATTGAAAAAGGCAGTGAGCCCATGCCAACTCTTGCATTAACCCCACCAGCCACTCGTTTCTTTCTCGACAAAGAAATGTTTCATTTTCTTTGGGGACGCATCACATCTGCTATCTGATCTTCACTCGGAAGATTCAGATATTGAAAAAGAAGGAAGTTTGCCCCACCTTCGCACCTCTTTCATGCACATTGAGTCCATGTAATACTTGTTGCTGTCTCAACAGTTTACACAATTTGAGCCTTATGAAACACAATCATTGTGCTAAATTCTTTCATACACAAGCACGAGCACACAATTTTTTTTTTCTGTCAAAACATTCATAGATAAACCTTGTGTTTTTCAATGATTGAATGGAAGTCCAGGGGAGTCATCATCAAACCAGTTCCTTAAATTGTACATTCGTTGTACATAGTAACTCCGTGTTACTGACAGACACTTCTAACTGTTTCATTTGTTGAATCAGGGTTACCAAGTTCATTATATCTTAATTTGAAAAGATTCGGGTATATACAGTTCATGATTCAGATACTCAGATCAAAGGATGGAAACTGTCAAATTATCATAAAGGAGGAGATTGTTAGTTGTATACAAAGGGGGTGATCAAAGATAATGTTGAAATTGAAGATGTTTTGATGATCATGAAGCTCACAATCATCAAAAAGGGGGAGATATCTACAAAGATCAATTTCAAAGACAAATTCTGAAGATGATTTCTGAAGAAAGATGATTCTGAAAGTCCAAGCCAGATGAAAAGAAATCATTCTGAGATTATTCAAAGTCAAATTAGAAGATTCGTGAAAGTTCGTTTTTCCAAAGACGATCAAGAGATCAGAGTGATGAAGATAAAGTTTTTGAAAGATTCTTCGAAGTTTCTCAAAGGCAAAAGATTTCAAAGAAGTTTAAAGAAGTTTCAAAGATGAAGTTCTCATAGTATTGTTTCAAGACTTTAACATTGTTACATCTTGTTTAGAGATTGATTGCTTGAATGTGATTGGGAATACAATTTCAATATTAAATCAACAATTGGCAGGTTTTGTATAGGTTAAAAACTGACATTTATTAATTTTTAATTATTTTTTAATAAAAAATTAAATTACCGACAGATTATCTGTCGGTAAATGTATTTTAATTTAATTTTTATTTATTAATAATTCGTAGGAAATCCGTCGCTAATTCCGTCGGAAAATATCCGTCGGTGATCCGTCGGAAAATATCCGTCGGTGATCCGTCGGAAATAACCCACGCCGTCGGTGATCCGTCGGAAAATGTAGTCGTCGGTGAACCGTCGGTAATATCCGTCGGTGATATTAACGCCGACCACTGAATTTCCGAGGCCCATTTACCGACGGATCACCGACGGATATGACCTTCACCGACGGTTACCGACGGATTTTTCCGTCGGTGATAGGCCTCTGTTTTGTAGTGTATTGATATAATTTTTTAAAATTTTTTATTTTGTCTTAAAATTTATATTTTTTATCCTTTTCTCAAAATCATAGAAAACCGCATTATAAAATCGATAAAAACAAAAAAAAAATAGAATGAAATATTAAAATCGAGATATATTGCATTGCATTACATGAGTACACTTATACTAATGCTTTAAAACATAAATTTTAAAATATAAAATTATGATTTAATCGAATTAATTAAAAATAACAACAAAATAGACTAAAAGTTGATAGATAAAAAAGTCATAATATAAATAATTCGGAGTTTATAAAAGTTAAATCTTAAATAATATATATATATATTATTTATATAATTGAATTAAAATAAATAAAAATAAAAACCTAAATAATTATAAACTAATAAACGAAAGAATAAATATATATAATAAAGAAGTAATAATAATAATAATAATAATAATAATAATAATAATAATAATAATAAATACTATTTAAAATTAATATAATAATAAATTATAAATAACAATTTGAAATTGATTGGATTGGCCCTATGTGAAATTTACCGACGAGTCCGTTTATGCACGCTTTACTTGTGGAGTTGTGGTTGTTTAGTAATTTAGTACTGAAGTTTTATGTATGTTAAGTTGCAATATTATTTGAACCAAAAAATTACAACTGATACGATTTAATATTTATAATTTATACATCAAATCAAAATTCATACATCTTCGTCAACATTAAGATGCTGGCTCCACCTCCGATATCTACCCAAATGCAATTTGCATGGCAACTTGAGTTTGGGACTTGCGAGTTGAAACGGTCTCATACTGGCATTCAATGTGTGGGACAAATATAACTGGCGCCACCTAAGTTTTTACAAATATATATAGAAGAGCGTTTAAATGCAACCCCTATACATGGTGCAACCCCATGCAACTCCTTTATCCATCACACAATTTATGTAATTAAAAAAAAGGAAAAAAAGCTAAAAGTAAAATGTGTGGTGGATAAAGAGGTTGCAAGGGTTGCATCATTTTATTAAGGTTGCATAATAACTCACCCCTATATTTATATATATACTAATATACACACACACATATGGAGAGATAGAGGGGGAGATGAGTTCAAACAAGAAGACGGTTAACTTAGGAAAAGTTTGAGAAAGACCAAATCAAATTACATGTAATTTATATGATGCCTCAAGAAGGACCATGGTTAAATAACTTTTTATGTTCTCAAGGTAATTTACGTTGGGTGTAAATAATAGGACCCTGAAAGTAGTATGTTGTTCTCATTTGATTACATCTATATTTAAAAATCATGAATAATAATGGTGTATTTATACTTGCGTAATGAAAAGTCCACTGTTTGAAAATGTTCTAAAATACTATTATCTTTTGGTACGGACAAGGCGTGGACAAATCTTTTATGCATGGCTGCTTTATATTGTATTCATTCATTATAAACTAGGTAATAAGACCGTGCCTTACGTGGTAAATCGAACGATTATTATATGAACGTAAGTACGACAAATAGTGTAATCTATCATGCATGTTTTGCTCGAAAAATAATACCATCCATAGGAATTTTCAATTCCAGTTATTGTACCTCGAACGGTGACTCTGAAGATTTGCAACAAATTGAATACAACATGCAAGAGATATATATCTTTCTCTATATTATAAATTTTAAAAAGATTCTTATATTGAGGTACCTCGGATTTTTCGCTCCAATCAGTAGACAATAATTCCTTAATACTCATTTTATTTGCAAAGCATGGCTTCATCAATTAGAACTTTAGTGACATTTGGAATGCGAGTTAATTGCACCTGGTTCGAGATAGTATAAAATCTTTGAATCAAAGACTTCACATAATCTATTTGAAGATTATGATATATTTTAATGGAAGTCATTGAACCAAAGTTGAGTGCTCCTATTGAAAATAAAGACAACAAATATTAACGATGAAAATGTATATGAAAATTTGATAATAAATAGAAATACAATTCAGTTACCTTTGAATTTTTTTTAACCCGGGTAGAAGTTACACTTATAATAACAGGATTGTCATCCGCACCAAAAATAATTGACTCATCAAACGTCTCCTCTAGTTTCCCCCATAATGTAATTTTCACAGTGACGGAGCTAATGAAATATAATAATAAAATATTATAAAATTAATCTATAGAGACAATTATTCTAAAACAATAAGTCACTTACTAATAGGTAATGACTTCTAGGTCCTTTTTTTCCAACCACCTCCAAATACTTCAATTTCACCAACACCGCAAAGACGTCTTACGACATCTGTTTAAAAATATTTCATAAACATATAATTAAAAAAAAGTTAGAATATGAAGTATATACATAAAAGAATTAAATAAAAAAGAAAAAAAATTTAAATAGAGATATATGTTTGAAAAATAATAAAGAAGTAAATAAAAATAAAATTTAGAAATTTAGAAAATGTTAAATAAACTTTAAGTCATCAAAAAAATGTTTGATTAAATAAAAAAATTAATTTAGTAAGAACAATACAAAAATAATAAATAAGATGAAAGAATATAGTCATTTAATGCAACATTTTAATTAAAAAAAAACTCTAAATTCTAAAAAAATTCTAACAAAACTCTAGGTAATAATACCGTGCTTGCACGATGAATTATAAACATTCTATAAGACTATGAACAAAATATGTATAAAAAAATATAGATGTAAGTTATTATATGCCCACGACACGTGTCACGCAGAGATATTGCTGAGGAGTATGTAAACCTATAGGGTCGCACACATAGAATGCGTTTGTTTCCATTTGTAGAAACCCGGATTTTATGAAAATATGTGTTAAACTGTAATTATGATAATTACAGGGTGAAAACGTAATTATGTTAATTACAGAGAATTATCTATAATTATATAATTATATTTTAAAGTTTAAAAGGATAATTATATATATTTATATAATTACATTTTAAAGTTTAAAAGAATAATTATATATATATATATATTTGAATTTGAATATTACAGATAGTTACTAAACCTTATTTAATTCTTAATTGAATTATAGTCTAACTATAATTCTTCTGGTATAAATAAGGGGTTAGGCTAAAACATTTAATGGACAATGTAATTAGAATAGCCTTTCAGGAAAAATACAGAAAAGAAATCCTTTTCTTTTCTATAAAACACATATAGATCTAGGATTCTTGGACTAGCACCCGGTGGAAACGGGAAACGTGTTCGTGTGTGGACTACCGATAGAGGAAACCTACTTTGCTTTCTTAGTGCTTCAGTTTTAATCCCGTCAGATCTTGAAAGGTACATATTATAAACCCCCTATGGCGTGGTTTATTTTAATTAAATGCATCATTGGATCCGATTGAGTTTTAAGATTTATTTAGAAAAGTTTTCTATATTAGTTGTAACCAAAATTTATTTAATTTTCCGTTGCGTTTTATCGGTTACAAATTATTATTAAATCCCAACAATAGATTATGCATAAAACAATTCTCCTTATACACCTTATGATTGTTATCAATAGTCTCATGCATATTTTTATATTCAAGTCAATTACAAAGTATTAATTTATTTACACCTTATGTATAGAACTATGTTCAACAACCATATTTATTTTAAAAGACATTTGTTATCTACAACCATGCATAATTTTAGTGGATGTAATTTGTGATGATGATACAAAATTCACCGAAACGTTATACTGATAAGAAATGATAATAAATTCAAAATACTAAAAGAAAAAAAATAGATAATGAATAAATATACCTTGCAATTGACGTTGTTATTGAACAATTTTAAAATTTCTAAAATTTCTAAAAAGAGGTGGCATATATGTAGTTTGACATAAAAACTAATGAATCAAACAAATATAGAATTTCAACACACTCGTACCCTTTATATATTGGTTGATTGTAATAAGTATTCATTTATATATATTGATGAATCATAATTAAAAAGATGAAGGAACTTTTAATTAATTAGATTTATTAATTATTCATAATTATTACAAATACAATGTAACGTTCCACTAAATAATAGTATAATAAAAGATTTTATATTGATTTGAATTTGATTTAATTATATAGTTTGATTTTAATGTAAACTAAAAGAAAAACTAAAATTTGTTTTAGAGATATTAATAATTGTATTAAGTATATGTTTATTTTTATTTACATATATTATTTCATAGTCTCCTTTTATTTGTATTATTAAATTCATTTAATAAAAGTTTTAATTTATAACTATTGTTACATTATCTTTAGTTTTTGATTATATAAAAAAAGAAACAAAATTCAAATAAAAATATATATTAAATAACAATAAAGAATTCTTAACAATAGAGGTTATAAGTAATGTATATAATATTTTCATTTGTTAAAATATTGATTGTAACGACCCGGTTTCCAAAAAATAACCACAAATACAGGAAATCAACCAATATGATTTTAAATAATTGTTAATAAAAATAAAATAAAATTTAAGGTAAACAAAATTAGATTTTAGTTATATTAATGATTTTTATTTTGATTAAAATGAAAACAAATATGAAAAATCATTGCATTTAATTGGAGGAGACTATTTAAAAAAAATAAAAAATGGGAGAAAAAAGATAAATAATCATGAAGGCCTCTTATTAACTCTCTCATATATTGATTGATATATTGATGTTGGCTTAGTCAATAAAAATGTTTTATTTATAAATATTGTTAGTTTATTCAATTAAGTTATGGATAATGTAAATAAAAAAAATATTTGAAACCAAAATATATTTAAAATAATAAAACAAAACTAATTAAATTATAAGTTTGATTTTAAATAATTGCTAATAAAAATAAAATAAAATTTAAGGTAAATAAAATTAGATTTTAGTTATAATAATGATTTTTATTTAGATAAAAATGAAAAAAAACGGAAAAATCATTGCATTTAATGTGAGAAAACTATTTTAAAAAATTCAAAAATAGGAGAAAAAAAGATAAATAGCCATGAGGCCTCTCCTTAACTCTCTTTCCTCTTATTTCTATATATATATATATATATATATATATATATATATATATATATTAATAATCATAATTACATTTTCATTTATTTTTAATTTATAGAATATTGTTTTTATCCTTTTTTTATACATACTATTAGATTAACTCATACTTTTAAAATTTTCAAAGCGGTGACTCCAACTGGCAACACCCACTATATTAAAATAAGTTTTTATTTATAAGCATTTTCAGATTACTAAAACCAAAAAAGGATATAAACACCAAATATACCTTGTTAAAATAAGTATGGATTAGGATGTGTTGTTTGAATAAAAAACACTTTTTTTAATAATAGTTTTCATTTATAATCATTATTATCCTACTAAAATAAGTGAATAAAAAATAAATATACTTATTTAATAAAAGTTTTGATTTATAAGTATTGTTAGGTTTCAAAAAGATTAAACAAAAAGAAAAAAAATCAAATAAACATAAATGTATTTCATTTAATATAAGTTTTGATTTATAAACATTGTTAACTTAGTAAAAAAATAAGAGGATTAAATTCAAAAGAAAAAAAAATTCAAATAAACATATATGTTTAAATAATATAAAAGAAGTAAATAAAAATATTTTATTTTAATAAATGTTGACCATTGATAAAAAAAAAATTAAATAAAAAGATTATATTAGTAAAATCAATAAGTAAAAAAATAATAAAGAAACGAAAAGGTATACTCATTTAATGTAACATTTTATTTTAAAAAAAATAAAACTCAAAGAAAATTTTAAAGCCTCCAGTGAGGCATCCCCTTAACTCTCTCTCATCTTCCTTTATATATATATATATATTGATGTTAAGTTAGTAAAAAGATAAGAGGATTAAATTTCAAAATAAAAAAAATTCAAATAAACATATATGTTTAATAATATAAAATAAATAAATAAAAATAAAAATATTATATATATATATATATTGATTATTATCCTACTAAAATAAGTGAATAAAAAATAATAAGACTTATTTAATAAAAGTTTTGATTTATAAGTATTATCAGGTTTCAAAAAGATTAAACATAAAGAAAAAAAAATCAAATAAACATAAATGTATTTCATTTAATATAAATTTTGATTTATAAACATTGTTAAGTTAGTAAAAAAATAAGAGGATTAAATTGAAAAGAAAAAAAATTCAAATAAACATATATGTTTAAATAATATAAAAGAAGTAAATAAAAATAAAAATATTTTATTTTAATAAATGTTGGCCATTGATAAAAATATTATTAAATAAAAATATTATATTAGTAAAATTATTTAATGAAAAGGTGTACTCATTTAATGCAACATTTTATTTAAAAAATCAAAACTCTAAGAAAATTTTAAATACTCTATGGAGGTCTCTCCTTAACTCTTTCTCATCTTCCTTTTTTTATACAAATATAATGATTGTTAGGTTTTAAAAAGATTAAACAAAAAGAAAAAAAATCAAATAAACATAAATGTATTTCATTTAATATAAGTTTTGATTTATAAACATTGTTAAGTTAGTAAAAACTAAAAGAGGATTAAATTCAAAAGAAAAAAAATCAAATAAACATATATGTTTAAATAATATAAAAGAAGTAAATAAAAATAAAAATATTTTATTTTAATAAATGTTGGCCATTGTTAAAAAAATTATTAAATAAAAAGATTATATTAGTAAAATCAATAAGTAAAAAATAATAAAGAAATGAAAGGGTGTACTCATTTAATGCAACATTTTATTTTTAATAAAAATAAAACTCTAAGAAAATTCTAAAGCATCCATGTAGGTCTCTCCTTAACTCTCTCTTCTCTTCCTTCTTATATATATATAGAGAGAGAGACAGAGAGAGGTGGTTTTAATTGGAAACCATATTAGATTGGAAACTTTGGAAACCATCAATTTCATTGGTTAAATTAATGAAATTGGTTCATAAAGTTGTTTAATATGACCAAGTTGTTTCATAGAATTTTTTTATTAATGAAATTGTTTCATATATTTGTGTTTTTATGTAGTTTCATCTATTTTTCTCATTCTGATGAAATTGTTTCATGTATTTTCGCAGTCTGATGAAACTTTTTTCGTCGACACCATGATTGGCGACGTCAATAATCTGACAGTCGAGAAGTTCATCTGCTTTGTGGCGGCACTAGAATTCAAGTATATCTACCATGAATATGATGTTCCATAGATGATTATCACCGTTGTTACCATCCAAGACTCTATGTTCTACAAAAAAAACTAACGTCATATTCCCCTTCATCCTAGACTCATTGGTTTGGATTCCATTTCTTCTAGTTATGACTTTTTCTTAGGGGTGTAAATGATGCGAGACGTAACACCCTGAATTTCCAATTGGAGAAAAGTGTTGAACTCGGTGACTCGGTAAAGGAAGAACCACACTTGTCACAATAGCACCAATGGTATTGAGAGTATGTTCGTCTCGGCTATAGAGTCATGTGGTTGTGATATTTGTCACAATAACACCAATGGTGAGATGCCCCGTTTTTCTTTTTCCATAACCTTTACATATGTGGAAGCGTTCTTGCAACAGTACAATAGTCTAACATTTATAATGACTATTTTAAGAACTATAATTCTTCATGCGATCCCTTCATATCTTATCTTGATCTTACCTGAGATACATATATGGAATACGTAAGTTTTAAGCTTAGTGAGCAGTTATGGTTTCATGAAGAAATCATATTTCAAAAAATATATCATTTTTGTGCATGAATGATAATTCCATAAACTTGTCATAATCATGCATAATAACATTGATGCATAAACCATTTCTGTTAAAACATCATCTTCTTTTAGTGCGAGATCTCATATGTGTAAGTATGCCAAACATTCTCAATAAGATCCTAGATCCTTGGGGTTCCGCGCAGGATCTTCCCCCTGAGGTACATTTGCAAGATGTCCTCCATTCTTATACCCCATCGGGTATATCACATGGCCATACTTTTACATGCACAAAACTTTTCATTTGCTACATGTAAAATACATGTCTTTCTCATAAAATGCATTATAAACATAACCTTATCTCGTACAAGGAAAACATGCTAAAACAACATTTCAAATATTCATCATGCATAAAAACATTTATATAGCATATATGTATCCCAGTAAGGGGGTGTTTACTTTGGGCTTATTGAGCTTAATGGGGTGAGTGGCTTATTCGCGCAGACACATAGAGTGTTTACTTGGGGCTTAATGGCTTAATCGCACAGTTGTAGAAAGTGTAGTTGTCCAGGTTCAGCCAACAAAATTACCACTGCTACCCTTTAATTAAAAAACTCACGCTTTTTTCTTTCTTCCCTGACTTCCCTTCTCGCCTCTTTTCCCTTCTCTCCTAATCCATCTGGTACATAACTTCTCTTCAATCTTCATTGACTCCATGCCTGACTTCTTCGATAGCAACATTTGCTCTTCTTCTCCGAGGACATCGGTTCTTCTTCTTCGGCGGCGGCATAGGTTCTTCTTCTTCAACGGTGGCATCGCCTTAGATTTCGTTTTTTTCTGTGAAGTTCCCTATCTCGTTTGAAGTTCGATTTCGTTTTAGAAGTTCATATTTCGTTTGATTTCGATTCACTTTTGAAGTTTCAGATTTCAGTTAATTTCTGAAGTTTGATTTCGTTTTCGTTTTCTTCTGTGTAGCTCCAGATCTCGTTTGAAGTTGACCTCATCTGAAGTCGTTTTTTGAAGTTTCTGATTTTGGATTTTGATTTTCCTAAGTTCGATTTAGTTTTGGAAGTTTCAGATTTCGTTTGATTTCAATTACGTTTTTGAAGTTCCAGATTTCATTTGATTTCTTTTTAGTTTGTGAAGTTCCAAATTTCGTTTGAAGTTCGATCTCATCTGAAGTTCGATCTCGTTTTTGTTTTTGAAATCTCTAAAGCTCGTTTTTGAAGTTTCTAAAGCTCGATTTCAATTCCTGACTGATTTCGATTTTGTGTTTGAAGTTCCAAATTTCATTAGACATGGTTCAAGTTTAGACTTTTCCGGATTTCACAGGTTTATCTGAATTGAGGGGTAAAACGGTCATTTCTATTGTTCAGACGGTTGATTCAGTAAAAAAGGTAAACAACAATAGATTGTTATCTGGGACAGACAAATTTATCCGGACAGACAAATTTATCTATACAAGACTTAATAGAAAATTTGGTAAACAACCCCTAAATCTCATAACGTACTCTCTTGATTGCTTAACCAAAATACTTGATTTACCTCATTGATCTAACTTTTGTTGTCTAAATATTGTGAATATGATTTGATGTAAATTGAACCAAAGGAAAGCTCCATACTTAGGGGTTGTTTTTTTTTTTTTTAAAACCTCTTAATAACTCTTAAGTCTAAATAGTTCAGACATTTTAAATATAACCTCTTATTAACCATAATTAAAATAAGACTTCAGACTTTAGACTTTAGACCTCTTAAAAAATAAAGAGACACCTTATACCTTATACCTTATACCTTATAGTGATACGGAATGAGATACAAAAAAGTTAGGCGGCCATGCATTGGCGGTGTGCATGCCGCCTTTCCCTTCACGCCCAAGTAATCATTTATGAATATATAAATTTATATAATATATGATATATTATTTATTATATATACTATTGCATTTATCTAATATAATTTTATATACGTAATCCTAAATCTCAATTTAATCATATATTTGGGACCTATGCGATAGTACCTACCCATATGCATGTTATTGTTATACCTTTTTTTGAGTTGTACAAATTTCCGTAATCATTTTTATGATCTTTTTGACATTTACGGTATCTAGATTTTTCAACGTATTTAAATATGAAATTTGGTATTAATCTGATATTTCTATAATCCATAAATGACACAACTTTATCGTTTCGCTCAAGTGACCCTAAAATAAAACTTTATTCTTTTTCGAATCTGAAAGCACTATTAGGATCTATGTAAATCGCCGAGCCCAAAAATATATGCATTATATAACTTATCAGTCCATTTGGGCTCTAAAATTAATAAAAACGATATATTTAATATTGAATCAGTCCTATAAATAAAACTTAGTCGGTTTTCAAATCTGAAAGTTTCATTGTGATCGTCATAAATCGCTGGTTACAAAAACATATTAGTCGCATTTCATAAAAATCTATACGGCTAGCTAATTTGAGTAAAACGACAAAATCTTTTAAATAGAAATAATAATATTAAAATATTTAATATAATATTATATATATACACGATTGATACATGTATATATATATATTATTTTATTTATTAATAATAATTCTAATATATTTTCACATATTTTCATCTCTATAATTATTTATCAGATATATTTTTCTCTTCTGTGTTTTCAACAAATTTTTTTTCTAAATCTTCGAATTATCATCTTTTCATTGATATCAATATTTTGACATTAACATCTTAACTTTAAATTTGTATCCGATGTAAACATCTCTATACCGGATAAAATATCTTAAACTATCGATCATATTAATCATCATATTTAACACTTATCTTAAAGATTTAAGATAGTTAAATGAACGTAATTTTGTCATTATTATAATAGTGAAAACGGAGTGTTACAATTCTCCCCTCCTTATAAAAATTTCGTCCTCGAAATTGAATAAAAGATATTGTCTTATTTCTCTATTCTTATTATATTTCCTAAATAACTTCTGGTTCATGATGATAACACTGGCTAACTAACATCAAGAGTATTTATTTGTTTCGAAGTTTCTCAATATCTGACTAAAAAAATATCATATTTCTTAAATATAATATTTCTAACTTTCATCGTTTTTCTTTAACTTCTTTATTTTCTTCTTAATGCTTTCTACTCTATGAATATCCTCATATACTATGCTAGTAATCTATTCTCGTAGCACTATATCACAATTATTAAATGTCGTTCTCTTTTGGATACACTAAATTTCCCTATCATTTACATATATGCAAACATCTTCATTTACCGATATCTTAACTCCTCTGCTCCTCTACATATTGGATATCTCCTACAAATATTTAACCATCAAGTTACCACTTCATATCACTACTTATACTTACATCAATGACTTAAAATTTTATGCTACTAACCCACAATTTCCAATACTAAGTATGAATTCCTTAGATTCTATTTCCTGACACTAGATTCTTGTCATAACTTATCCTAGGGCAATAATTTCATCAAACATTTCTTTACCTAACGTTATTGACTATTTGAACATCCTCATATACTCTATTCAAAATCACTTCTCAATCATGATTCATAACTATCGTATGCTTTTGGATATAATTATATCTCCTACCATATGGTTAAATTCCATTTAGATTCAAATTCCATCATTTATAGATATCCTATTTTGTCTGCAAACTGGATATCTCTTATTGACAATTGACAGTCAAAATTACTACTCTTACTACTTATCCATGAAGCACCGACTTAAAGTTTTACTCTACTAATCACAATTGTCAATACCATGTATGATGATTTTAGATTGTATTACCTGACATTGGATTTTTTTTCCATAAAATATCATATGGAAATTATTTAAGTAACCATATAAATTTCTTTATCAAACTAAAAATTTTCTCTGGCCTTTACTAATCACAATTTTGTTTGTATATATTTATTTCTCCTCTCATACTATATTGATATTATTATATTTCAAATAGTAGCATACAAAAAAGAAATTATGTTTAGCAACATCGTGCTTTCGCTGCGTAATCTGATTGTTTCCGAACTCCCTTTTTTTTACACATGCAAAATTTTGAAATAACTATGACAACGTATACTATACACAATGGTTGTGATCCACCTGGCATGACCCACTTTGCCATGCTCTTACGGTAAACATACATCTTGACATAACCCACTTGTCATGCTCTTACGACAAACTTTTAACAACCACTACCACTGCGTTAGTAAAACGTTATTGGTTTCATGTTCATGTATATTTGAAAACACATTTTAAAATCAACATCTCATAGCATGAACAAATCTTATTTCACGATAACCATTTCATTTATGCATCTCTATCGATGTTACATGACTACATATTTAGTGTCGCTCCCTACACGAGGTCGATTGACAAAAAAATTCTATAGGATGATCTTTGACGAACATTTCTAGATTATCATTTACTATTAACACATTCTAAAACTTGCATTATTGCTTAACATCTTTTATGTATAACATAAATGCAACACATCTTTCCTCAAGCATCTACTTATTTTGATCACTGATATAATTCCTATTTCATCAATCTTTCTATATTATCCATAGATCCTCTATTCAGGTTACATATCTTAATCATCTTCTTTTTACATATCACCTTAATGTCATTCTTTGTCAGCTATTCCACCCCAAAATCACATCAAACTCATCTACATACATCAATAACAAGGTAACTCTACAATCTATAACGATTGAACAATCCTTAACAATTTCTTTAACCTTTATCTGACAACTCTCAACATGGACTATGTAATTCTTATTCTAGTTGCTTAGGTTACATATTCAAGTAGCGGAAATTAATCTTCTAGATGTACATGAGTTGAATAAACTAGGGCACAATTATTATTGACAAGAAATGCAACCAAAACATTGTCAGTGATTCTTTTGGCCTCGTTTGTTGTACTGACATATTCCATAATCCTTACCCCTTGTTCCTCCTTCTCATTTCCATTCTTAGCTAATATTTCTCATGTCAACCTATATTTTATTGTTGAACTATGTTGAAGCTTAGGGCGACTTGATCCGATATCCCCATCATATTACACTTATGGCAAGTACATCTATAGACTCCTTTTTGTGCATCCTAACTTTTCACATATGTAGAACCAAATTCTATAATTATACCCAACACAATCACAAGCTCCTAAACTTATTGTATATAAGACAACCAACTCAGATCTCTATGCATATTTCTTGACCTTATATGGTTAATCAATATATTTTCCACCTATAACATCTTTGGTTACAACCTCAAAGTCTTGTCCTTAACAAAAGCCCTCATCGCATCCTCTAGTAGTTTATAGAACTATCATTAACTGATAAAACTATTTTCTTATTGTTTAGAACTCCTATACTTTGGAATCTACCTCAATTTTGACCTTGGTGTTGATCTTAACTTCTACCAATCGAATCGTTTAGTTGTATCGTTACATTTATGACACCCTCACTTCCGTACATTGTTCTACCATTCATTTCTAGACATTCTTGTTAAAAAAATGACAAAATATTGGTGTTCCATAATCCTCTTTCTGAGCCACAATTGTGTATTCTAGATGTATTGATACATAATACCTTCAATAATAATTTTGAACTAAATAATATTTACTCCTAACATAGTCTGTTATTTTGAAAAACAACCGCATTGATCTAAACATATACTGAGTACGTTTGAGAATAATTCTTTGGTTAAACCTGATCAACATGATTATCAATTGTCATCTCACATATTACTTAAGTGTGGGATATTTGATATCGTTCTCCAACATAGTAAAGGAATTCTTACTAAAATATTTTATCAGAGCATAAAATCTCAAATCTTATGGTTTTAATTTTTGCACGAGCTGATAATCTATTTCTCTTATACCATGGATCTTTTTTTTCTATTCAAATCGTCACTTCTTACAAATCCATCTGACTACCAATATGAAATAGCCAGGTCGGTATCACGGGGATCCAGGATCCTTTCGGTGCAAATATAATCTGCGACCTTACAGAAGTCCACAACTCAACCATTTCAACCTTTCTAGGCACCATCCCATATGTGTGAGTTTTTATGTGAAATGTATATTGATCTTTTACCTGCATGTAAAACAGTTCTAAAAGTTTCATATATGAAACAACACATGTAAATTGGTGTGTAGGTTACTAACAAATTAAATATTGAGTTTGTATTTCATACTCTTTATATATAGGGGAGAGTTCAAAATAAGAATGCCATATATGGTGAGAAAGTAAGAAGAAAAGGTTCATACGTGAACCCATTGGAAAATCCGAAAAAAATCTATTTGAATATGAATATATGAACTGACGTTACAAAGTATTCATATGAGTTCACATATGTATCTTCAAATGGACTTTTTCAATGATTCACATATGAACCTCCCTTTACCTTCCGTACCTTCTCACGATATTTAACTCCCTTATTTGAATCTTCCACTATATATTTTGGGAGGGGGGGGGGGAGTGCGTGTATGAGTATGAGTGTGTGTAACACCCCAAGTTAGGATAAAAGAAAGGTTATGGAATCAAGGGAGAAGCTAAAGTTGTAGAGTTTAAGGATTATGTTCCACTCTATGGAAGTGGTGGAGTTCACTGAAACTATTTTAAGCACATTCCAATAAATTCGGATTTAAATGAATTGTGTCTAAGCAATAGATGAAATGGAGTTATAGACTATGTGTGATCACTTGAAATGATCATAAGCCTCTTTGCGTTCTCATTCTAGAAGACAACCTAGGAGAAATTTTGTGATAAAGCAAAGCTCCTGGTGTGAAGAAGCAGAGAGTTCATGGAAGTATTTCACTACCTCAAAATGCCACTTAGGAAACAAATAAAAAATGTTGTCTAAGAGGGGTTTATGTGTTCCCTAAGGCTTAGGCAACATGCCTATGTTTCCTAAGTAGTGCTGCCTTCTCAATGTTGCATAAGAATCTAGGCAACATAGGCAAACATCTTACGTTGCCTAAGCAGACTCCTTAAGCAACACACAACAAGCTATGTTGCCTATGAAAAAAACATATGTTACACCAAACAAACACTAAGGCAACATTATATTTATGCATGTGTTGCGTAAGATATCAACTTAGACAACATACTCTATTTGCGTATGTTGACTTTGAACTGTAATTAAAATAATATAATATTTCTCTTAGGCAACACTTATAGATACGTTGCCTAAGATGTTTTATATAAAAAAATATATTACTGCTCATTTTGTGCCGCCATGATGTAGTTTTATACTTGCATGTTTTCTACAAACTCTCATAAACAAAAAAACTCGTGTGAATCGGCAAACAACTCCAATAACCAAACAAAACTAATAAATTCAATAATTGAAAGATAATGTTTTTCCGAAATAAGTACAAAAGTAGGCAACAAGTTTGAAAACATATTAATAAATAAGTTAACCTAAAGCATTGTTCGTCGGGGTTGTTGAGTTGGAGTTTGCATCACTAGCACCACCACACATACGCATCAATGATTCTATCATCTTTCTTTGTTCAGTGACTTCCTTTTTCGCCTCAGAGCGTGTGGTAGTTCTTCCCAAGACCGACACCTTTGCTAAACTGAACGCTTGACTTTTTTTTGAGAGGCATATGGATATGCAAATGAAAACAGATGACACCAAATCTGTAGATCAAAAACCAAAAAACAATCAGAATATGGCCAAAGGCCATTGATAGAAATCCATTAACAGTAGCCAAGAAAAACAAGAATTGTCAACCTTAGTTCATCCGTTAACGAGTTATTACATTTTCAACTACCTATATTTATTTATATTTTTGACCTTAGGCAACATAGAAACAAGAAAATATGTTGCCTAAGCTAGATCTTACGCAACATAACACAATAGATTATATGTTGCCTAAGTAAAAGTAGGTGTCAACCTTAAATCATCCGTCAACAAGTTATTACATTTTCAACTACCTATATTTAATTATATTTTTGACCTTAGGCAACATAGAAACAAAAAAGTATGTTGCCTAAGATAACTTTCATTGATTTATGAAAAAACAACAACTAAAGCAACATAAGGGAAGATGTTTCTTAAGATAGTTGAGGCAACATATAATTTTTCATACGTTGCATAAGGTCTCGTTTAGGCAACATAGAACTACACCTTGCCTAAGAGGAAACTTAGGCAACATATATTAGCATTTGTTGCCTAAGCTTATCTTAAGCAACATAGGAAATTAACATTTGTTGTCTAAGATAACATTTGGTGTAGTGTTAGGAGTACACTCACAAAATTTAAGCAAGTATTAGTGTTAGCTCCAAATCTTATATTTGTTAAAGTGGTGAAAATACCCAAGTCCTATTTCAGAGGACTTCCAAAGATAGACCTCAGAGGGCATAAACTTCAGAGGACGAAGACATCAGAGATTGCAACTTTCAGCAGAAGACATCAGAGATGGCTTCATCAGAGGCTCTGAAGACAACGTCAGAGCTCTGAAGACATTCTCTCTGAAGATGGCGCTGAAGACTCCTGAAGTATCAGAACAGATAACCAATCAATTAGTGATAAGATTTACTTTATAGAGTAGGTTACTGTTCAAGCTTGTATTGAGCTTACCTATTAGGTAAGACACTGTTCAAGCATGCTTCTATTTGTCAGAATAGTACACTGTTTACTTGATGGTCCTATAAATAGGACCATCACTCCTTTGACAAAAGTGTGCTTTTTTGATATCTTGTATAAGAAGAATCAACTGAATATATCTCACGAAGATCTTGTTCTTTCTACTTGCTTTATATATGAACTGTGATATTTGAATCTGCTTTTGATATTAAACTATATTGCTTCCGCTGTTTATACTCTTGTTGTTTATATCATTATTGTTATAAGATTAAATCTGGGATCCAACAATTGGTATCAGAGCCTCCTTTGTTTTCTAAAACAAAGAAAGATCATATCTGCATACTCGGATAGATTTAATTCTTACTGATTCAAGCTTTTATTATCTGTGCATGTTTGTGTAAACCCTGGTTTATTAAACTTCATATGCTCCAGATTTAAAAGTAAATCACAGTTACATCATTTAATAGAAAGATCTTCATAGAAAAGCATCAGTTCTTCAAATCTTCATCTTTTCTTCACAAAAATGGCAAACTCAAGCATAAGTGCCATTTATACAGCCGGATCATTAACCAAACCTCCTACACTTCTAAGGGATGAATATCCTCAATGGAAGATAAGGATGGTAAATTTCTTAGAAGGCATGGACAGGGATCTGTTAAGATCAGTGAACGATGGACCTCACCAACCAATGATGTTGGTACCAAGAGTTCCAGCAACAACAGATACTGCTGAAATCCCTGCTTACTATGAAAAGAAAACTTCAAACTTTACGGATGAAGAAACTAACATGATGGATAATGATTCAAAAGTTGTTAGATTACTTATAATGGCCATTCCCAATGATATCTTCCAAGAACTTGATTCTTGCGTAACTGCAAAAGAGATATGGGATCAATTGTTAAATCAACTTGAAGAAGGCCTACAAACTCAAAAGAACAGGAGAAATCTTTGTATCAATGAATATCATGATTTTCATGCATCACCCGAAGAAACCTTACATCAAACATACCTAAGGTTTAACATCCTCATCAACAAATGCAGAAAATTTGGGGTCATGAGAACAAAAGAAGAAAACAATGTTCTCTTTCTTAAAAGTCTAAATGAAGAATGGTCACAACTGTCAATGTCGATACAAGCCAATCAAAATCTTGAATCATGGTCATTAACTGACATTTATGGTACCTTGGTAGCACAGGAAAAAGAAGTTGTTAAACAAAAATCAAAAACCTCTTTAGGTGGTCCACTTGCACTCATGTCAAAACAGAAGGGTGTATCACAAGAATGCAGAAATGCAGAAAAAGACAATTGTTCAAAAAGGGAATCTAAAAGAAAATCCAAAAAGGTTCTGATGTCTGAAGAAGTTGAACACTCAGATTCTGACTCAGATGATGACATCAATGCCTTTGCCAAATCTCTTGCATTAATCACCCATCAATTTAACAAGAAATTTGGCAAGAAAGTCTTTGAAGGAAGAAGAGATGATGAAGAAAGAAGAGGAAATCCAGAAAGAAGATTTCAGAAAACTGAATATCAACAAGAGCCCAGATCTACTCTGCATAGTGATCAAAAGGGCGTTCATTTCACCAATCATGATTCTACTCAACAATCAAGATCTCAACAATCATTTCAGCCGAGGTATCCTCAACCTCAGAGGTACTTCAAGCCACAACCACAAGTACAAGCACATAAGACAGAATCAGACACTGCTCTTCCATCAAACCAAAACGATGGAAGATGTTTTAGTTGTGGAAAGCCAGGTCATTACTCCGCCAACTGCAGAGGTAGACTCATCAAGGATGAAGACTACTACAAAAACAAGTACAAATACAATGTCAAAGAAAGAGTACTTGTAGCAGAGATGGAAGACTGGCTGTCAGACTCAACAAGCAATGGAGAGGAAGAACCCACCAATCTCTGCGGTATGGCGTTCACAGATGATCAAAGTGACGGATCATCAGAGGACTACTCTGAAAAGGTAAACTCTCCTTCCACCTCTGAAAGTGATCCTGAATTGGATGTTATTAAACTAACAGATGAATTTCAAATCCTAAAGCAAAAACTTGTTGAGGAAAAAGAAAAAGCAAAACAAATGACAAAAGATCTTAATTTTTACAAAAGGGAAAAAGATCTTCTTGAATCAGAAAAGAGAGATATTTTTGTTGAAAAATCTGATCTTGAAAAAGCTCAGAAACAAAAGGAAAAATCATTTTCAGAAAAATTCAAAGAACTTGAGAAAGTTTTAAAAGTTAAAGAAGAAGAAGTAAAAAAATCTGAGTATGAAAGACTCAATTCTGTTGCCTTAACCAATTTTTTCCAAAAAGAAAGAGAAATCTTACATCAATCTCTGGAAAGGAAAGAACTTCAAATCAAAAGTTATCTTGATGCTCAGGATGTTCATATAAAGATAAACTCTCAAATGGATACTCAAGGGCTTGGATTCAATGAATTGGATCCATTCACTGGATTGAAGAAAACTTCACTTTCTTCCACTTTCTGTAAAGGAAAGGTCCAGAGCCCTGACTGTCCATCACTGAACAATTTCAAAAGAATAAAAACCTCAGAGAGATCAAAAATAAGGGCTCTGAACTTTAAAAATGTAGCATACTCTGAAGTACAAAGCTTTCCAAATTCCATCTTAAAAATAGAAAAGGAAACTTCAGAGGTATTTTTCACAAAACCTCAGAGCAATGATCCTAAAGAGATTTTTAAGTTTAATGCATTCATCAAAGATGAATCTGAGACATCTGAACAAAGTACCTCTGAAGCAAGTACTTCTGAAGATGAACCTCAGAGTTCACTTAATCCAGATGCCCCTCTGTATTCACCAATCTCTGATTAATGCATCAGAACTACATTTGCGGATGACATCAAGAAAATAAATCAAGAAAACATCATAGCTGATTTAGAGAAGAAAGAAAGCATGAAAAGAATCATCAAAGTCTCCATATCTAAGAAAATTGAGAAACCATCAGAGGTAGTTGTCTCTGGTAAGACTGAACGAGACTTTCTTGACTCTGATTCTGAATCTGATCCAGAGGCAGATGAACAGATTTTCTACAAACCAGAGAAAGTAATTCATAAAAAGATAGATACCGTTGGTTCTGGAATTTTGAACATTCATATTTCTGTTTTAAAAATTTAACCCAGAATACCAATATGTCCTGACTTTGCAGAAATGTGTCTTCAAGCAAAAACTTATCTGGAACTTGAAAAAGAATTACAAGAAAAGGCAAAGAATAAAACTATCACTTCTCAACTCTATACTTATAAACCAATCAAGTTTACTCCTGGACAAAAAGGAAAATGGCAAGAAATTAACCATTCTGATCCTGTTTGTGCAGTGAGCAACAAAGAGAAGAGGATGTTTCTGAACAAGAGAAGGCAACTTGAAAAGAAGGCTGTCTCTCAAGCTAAAAGAAAAGCAGTAGTTAGGAATACTTGTAATATTCCTAGTACTAATTCAAAAAGGAATCATAATGTACCGAATGCATTTAATGAAATGAAATCCTTTGCTTCTACTTCTTCTTGTTCTGTAAAGTGCAATTGCATCCAACTCTTGATGAAACTAAAAAATTACTTCAAAGGTTCTCACTGTTTTCTTAATCAATCTCTGAATAAAAATTCAGAGACAACGCCTCAAAAGAAAAAGGACAATTCTGCCAAAACATCAAAAGATAAGAAGGCAAAATTTCAAAACGATAATCAGAAGTCTAACAAAATAGGACCCATAATGAGATGGGTACCTAAGAAAATCTAATTTGTCTTGTAGAAACAGTCAATGCCGATCTGGTACTTAGATTCTGGGTGTTCAAGGCATATGTCTGGAGATAAAAAGTTACTATCCTCCTTCAAAGCTAAATCTGGAGGAGCAGTAACTTTTGGAGACAATATGCAAGGACAAATTAAGGGTTATGGTGAGCTTACAAGAGGTAATGTTTCAGTATCAAAGGTTGCTTATGTTGATGGGTTAAAGCATAACTTGATCAGCATAAGTCAACTTTGTGACCATGGTTTTGATGTGAAATTTCAAGAAAAACATTGTTCACTACTTCACTCAAAAACAGGTCAAGAAATGCTCAGAGCTGACAGAAAGGGAAATTTATACAGAATGAATTTTTCCAAACACATAAAAACTGACTCAGAGAAACTCTGTCTAGTATCTCTGAACAGTGAAGATGTTTGGCTCTGGCATAAAAAGTTCTCACATCTGAACTTTTCTTCACTTGATAAATTGGTCAAACTAAATATGGTTAAGGGATTGCCATCTCTGAAGTTTAACAAAGATCATCTTTGTTCTGCTTGTGAAATGGGAAAAAATGAAAAGATCTTCCCACAAGACCAAAAGTGATAATAATTGTCCAAAACCTCTACATATGCTTCATGTGGACCTCTGTGGTCCTATCTCTGTACAGAGCTTGTCAGGTAAAAAGTATATCCTCGATTTGATTGACGAATACTCTAGATATACTTGGATAGAATTCATCAGAGCCAAGTCTGATGTCCCTGATATTTTAATAAGATTGTTAAAAAGATTGCAGGTTCTGTTTGATACCAAAGTTCAGAAACTGAGAAGTGATAATGGAACAGAGTTCAGAAATGCAAAAATCAACTCATATCTTTCAGAGGAAGGCATAACTCCGAACTTCTCTGCAGCTAGAACACCTCAACAAAATGGTGTTGTTGAAAGGAAAAACAGAACACTGGTTGAAGCTGCAAGAACAATGCTTGCAGGATCAGAACTTCCCACAAACTTTTGGGCAGAGGCAGTGGCAACAACCTGTTTCACGCAAAACAGAGCTACAATTGTCAAAAGATTCAAGAAAACATCTTATGAACTCATTAACAACAGGAAACCTAATGTTAAATATTTCCGTGTTTTTGGATGCAGATGTTATATTCTAAATGATAGAGAGTCTCTTGGAAAGTTTGACAAGAAAGCAGATGAAGGCAAATTCATTGGCTATTCATTAGTCTCAAAAGCTTTCAGAGTGTTTAATCAAAGAACCAGAACAATCCAAGAGAGTATCAATGTGTCTTTTGATGATGACAAAAGTCTGGCCAGCAAAGATATCAATCAAATTGCCAAAAATATCTCTGAATCATCAAAGATAAGAGAATCCGAACTCAACAAAATTTTCGAAGACTTCTTTGATGATGAAAACTCAGAGTTTCTTTTCAGAGATATTCATAGAGAAACTTCAGAGGAACCACAAACGTCAGGTACAAATCTCTCTGGTCCCTCTGAAGTTACAACTTCTGCTTCCTTGAATGCAGGTCCAAGAACTGAATCAATTTCAGAGCCTCCGGAATCAACTTCAGAGTCTCTGGAATCAAATCATGAGCCTCTGGAATCAACATCAGAGCCTCTGCTCAGCACAACAGAGATGTCTCCAACTGTCATCTCTGAAGCTCAAACTCCACCTCATGTTCATGCTCCGCTCACAAGATGGACAAAGGATCATCCCCATCATTAGATCATTGGATCACCTTCAGAGGGTATCAAAACCAGATTAGCCACAATCAATGAATGCTTTTTTGTAAATTTTTTAAGCATCATTGAACCAAAGAAGGTAAATGAAGCTCTTGAAGATCCTCATTGGATCTCTGTAATGCAGAATGAGCTTCAAGAGTTTGAAAGAAACAAAGTCTGGACCTTAGTTCCCCTTCCTAAAGGAAAATTTGCAATTGGAACTAAATGGGTCTTCAGAAATAAAAAGGATGAGGATGACATTATAATCAGAAACAAAGCTAGGTTGGTTGCTAAGGGATATTGCCAAGAAGAGGGCATTGATTATGATGAAACCTTTGCACCTGTGGCTAGGCTAGAAGCAATTAGAATCTTCTTAGCCTATGCTGCACACAAAGGGTTCAAAGTATATCAGATGGATGTTAAATCTGCCTTTCTGAATGGGAAATTAAATGAAGAGGTTTATGTCCAGCAACCAACTGGTTTTGAGAATACAAAGTTTCCAAACCATGTTTATTATCTTGATAAAGCTCTATATGGACTTAAACAAGCTCCAAGAGCATGGTATGCTACTCTATCCATATTTCTGATAAATAATGGTTTTGAAAAAGGTACAATAGATACAACCTTGTTCATAAAAAGGTACAAAAATGAGATGCTCTTAGTACAGATATATGTTGATGACATTATATTTGGCTCTACAAATCAAAAGTATTGTGATAAGTTTTCAGAGTTGATGAAGAGTAAATTTGAGATGAGTCTTATGGGAGAATTAACATTCTTTCTAGGCTTACAAGTAAAGCAAACATCAGAGGGTACTTTTATAACTCAATCTAAGTATGTCTCTGACATTTTGAAAAAATACAGACTCAATGATTCAACCTCTATGAAAACCCCTATTGCCACAGGAGTCAAGCTTGACTCTGATCTTTCGGGAAAATCTGTAGATGTCAAACCCTACAGAGGCATGATAGGTTCACTATTATACTTAACTGCAAGTAGGCCTGACATAATGTTTGCAACATGTCTTTGTGCTAGATATCAAGCAAATCCAAAAGAATCTCATTTATCTGCTGTCAAAAGAATTTTCAGATACCTGAGAGGGTCACCCTCATTAGGCCTCTGGTATCCAAAACTTTCTAGTTTTGATTTAACAGCTTACACTGATGCAGATCATGCAGTATGCAAGCTTGACAGAAAAAGTACCTCTGGGTGCTGTCAGTTGTTGGGAAATAAGCTGGTAAGTTGGACATCCAAGAAGCAAAACTGTGTTTCAACTTCCACAGCAGAGGCAGAATATGTTGCTGCTACTAGTTGTTGCTCTCAAGTCATATGGATGCAAACTCAGCTCCGAGACTATGGCTTACAATATGATAGAATTCCAATTATGTGTGATTCAAAAAGTGCCATAGCCATCTCTGCCAATCCAGTACAACACTCCAAAACAAAGCACATTGATGTAAGGTACCACTTTCTGAAAGATCATGTTGAAAAGGGAACAATAGAGATGTATTTTGTACCAACTGAACTTCAACTTGCTGATATTTTCACAAAAGCTTTAGATGAACGAAAGTTCAATTTCTTAATTAGCAAGTTGCGTATGTTGAACATGTCTGCCTAACACAGGAAAGCATCAGAGTCTCTGATCCATTCATCAGAGCCTCTGGACTTTTTTCACAAATGGTAAAAATCATTCTTTTGTATCTCCAAGCATGTGTCAAGGGTGAGAAGATAAAGACTTCATTCTTTGGTCAAGGGGGAGACAAAGAACCTTTCATCTTTCAAGGGGGAGAAAGTGAGCTTCTCTGATACTCATATTAGAGACTCTGATCTTGTCTCTGATATTTATATCAGAGCCTCTGATCTTGTCTCTGATATTTATATCAGAGCCTCTGATCTTGACTCTGATATTTATATCAAAGCCTCTGATCTTTTCTCATTAAACGAATATTCCAGGAAATTCTTTTAATAATAAATCTTTTGGATAACCATTCGTTTCTTTTCAAAAACCCAACTGGCGGTTTTCTGACACCAAGCGGCTCTCCCCTACACACCTCAACGTGTCACCTATTAATTAGGGGATGATGGAACGTCCTTTCTGACATTGGAACTCTCAATCGCCGTTTCCATAACCTCTCCCTCCACCTTTCTTTTTCTGTCCATAAAAACCCTTTTTCTCTTCTCATTATTCTTTACGCTCTCAGAATCCAAAATCCCAAATCTCTCTTTCTAAGCTCTCATCTTTCTCAAAAACCTGCAACAATGGCGGCTCATTCCCAAACCTCAGATATCTCCAACAAACTTGTTCCAAGCTTGAATATGGCACAGTTCGATGTTCCAGTAAAAGGTAACAACTACTTTCTGGACGTCACCCCAACCAAATACGATGAGCAGTTTCGCCCAATCCTCGACTTTTTAACCAACTGCGAACTCAACGATGTCCTCACCAAACATGCCTCATATATTCCTCTACGCTTTGTCCAACAATGGTGGTATTCAAGTGAATACGATGATGAAAAGGAAGGACTGGTTGGGTACATTGACCTAGGTGAATAAAGCATGAACATAAGAATCACCCCACAAACCCTAACTCGCTGATTCAACCTGCTCACAAAAACTGATCTTCAAATAGAAACCTTTGAGAAACCACCAACTCAAGAAGTTCTTCTTCAGTTCCTCCACCACTTAGGCTACAACAGGGAGATCACACGCCTAAGTCAATTCAGACGTCAGTACCTGCCTCCCAAGTGGAACTTTATGTTTAGTGTTCTCAACCGAACAATTACCTGCAAGATTGGAAGCCAGGATCAGACCCATCCAACAATTATAGCCATAATGTATGCTCTCTTCTTCAACAGAAGCATAAATATGGCTCACATTCTCTTCTGTGAGATGCTGACGGCGGTGGACAAGAAGAACAAAGACTTGGCCAAAGGAAAACAACCAATTTCGGTACTGTTTCCCAGATTCATTTCTGTGGTCATTCAACGAGCAATGGAGAAATTCTCCATCACTGAGGAGGGCCCAAGGACACCTCTGTTTATGATGAACTCGTTCAAAGCTACAAAGGTTCCTCCTTATCCAAATGACCGACGTTTCCCACACACCATGATTAAGATAACTTCTGCTGACTCTACTACCCACCTCCTACTTAGTCGTGTTGCCCAATCATCAGAACCGATGATGGGATCCCCAACAGACTTAGGTTCTGAGCCTGAGCCTGAATCATAGAGTGATATCTCTGATACTGCTCAAAATGTTAACAGAGCGCAACCAGAGGGTAGCTCTGAGAGAGTAAGGAAGAGAAAACAAGAGAACCCTCCCTCTGACGAAGAGAATAACTCTGTCAGAGCAGAGGAAGGTGAGGAAGAGAGAATTCCAGAGGGTGAGTTTCTAAGCTTAGAATCTGAGGGCGGTGAGGTAGAAAAAGATGTCGTTGTTGGAACACATGAGAGATTCCAAAGCCCAAATCCCCGTGCAAACACATTTACTGTCCAAGGTGGCCAAGCATCAGTGGACATTGAAACAGAGGTGCACACCTCGAACCC
The DNA here is from genome assembly GCA_954870635.1 of Arctium minus. Lineage (NCBI taxonomy): Eukaryota > Viridiplantae > Streptophyta > Magnoliopsida > Asterales > Asteraceae > Arctium > Arctium minus. The sequence continues at coordinate 74,148,109 of OX941080.1, read as the reverse complement.
TTCCCATCCTAGCCGCTCAGAGGCATCTACTTCTGCCTCTGAAGCACGCACCAAAGGGGAAACCTCTGATACGGCTAAGTCCTCCCAACAGGACTTAGACCAAGATAAAAATACTCATTCACCCCAGAGTATGTCACCTCCACTGACACATGATGCCTTTGTGGCTCATAAAAAGTTGGACCGTCCCTTAGATCAGAAGAGACCTATGATCTCTCGTAAGGATTGCCTGTCAGAAAAAGAATGGCATGACCTTCTTGCACATGGACTCCTTAGCCTGGACAACAAGGTTTCCACCCACATTCGTTTCTCATCATCAGATTCTGACTCTGATGATCAGAGACCAATCGGAACCATTATAGGGAAATCCTTAAAAAAGGGTCCCCAAGGATTAATGGGAAGTCCTTCCGGAGTCAATATCAAGCCAACTCCGAAAGAAGGCCCCTCTGAACTCGAGGGAAACTTAGAATCATGTGTTGATCCTAAGGTCACCCCCTCTGATTACGTTACCAAAGAGGAGTTCAGAATCTTTGGTGATGAAATCAGAGAATCTCTGAAAGAGATTAAACTTCAAATGGAGAAGACCTCAGATGCCTCTGCCTCTAACTCTGAAGTTGCAAAGCTCACTTCAGAGGTCTCTGAGCTGCGCACGACCATTATCTCTCAGAATGCTAATATGGATGCTCTAGAAAGCCTGGTCATCAAAAATGACTCGGTTTTATCCAGAGAAATTCAAAACTCCACAACAGAGATTCTCAAGATGATTCCAACTCCTTCTACCTCAACTCCAACACAAGCAGACTTCTCTCAATTCAAAAAGGAAGTCTTGTAGTCTTTGGCAGAAGTGATTGCAAAGATCCCTACCTCCTCTGTTGCTGCTCCTGCTACCTCTGAATTCATTACAAAGGCTGACCTCCACAACTTCTCTAAGAAGATCACCAACAATGTAATGAATATCTCCAGCAAGTTCGTCTCCAAAGCCAATCAGCAAAACAAAAGGATTGAAGACCTTCTGAAGGATGTGAAATCTTCAGAGGGATCATTGAAGAAGAAGGAACCAGAGGTCGCATGCTCTGAGGAGGCCCGGAAGAAAGCCAGGTATGAAGACTCTGATGACCATGATGACCAACCTCAGGGGTCATCCGATCTTCATAAGGGGGAGAAGACTCCTACACCAAAAACTGTTGAAACACAAAAGGAGTCCACTCCCTCTGCAAGAAACCAAAGCAAGGAAAAAGGAACAGAGAGACGTTCAACCTCAACTTCTGCTGAAGATAACCAGACCACTCTAAAGTCGCCAGTACCTATTATCTTTCTAGCACCATCTACTTCGAGTGCTCCAATGGTTCCAATAATAGCTGCAACTCCAGAAACTATTAGAGCTCTGGAAGAAGATGAAGACGAACAACTAGTAGACTTCTCTGCATCAGAAGATGCATTCTCATCACCACAAAAACCAACTTATGTGATGAGAGATACTTACGAATCAGAGGCTGAAAGAGCAGAACCAGAATCTGAAAAAGAAGAAAAATCAGATTCTGGAAAAGAAATTGCTGAAGAACAGATTGAAGTAATTGATGTTGAAGAGTATGTATTCAAGAATGCTCAACCACATCATACTTCAACAGCAACAGAGCTGAGGGAATCACCAGAGATAGATGGCTACATCTCTGAACCCACAACAGAAGATCCTCCATAGACGAAGGAACCAGAAACCATGGTTGCTGATGAACAAGCTCCTTCAGAGAATCCTGTTCAGAAGGCAAGCATCGGTCTACCAGCCAAAGTGTTCACTAAACCTCCTACATTCCTTGAATCAAATCCCGAAGCTTCCATAGAAGACCACTTCAGATACATCTACTGTGAGTTCAATATGGCAGACACTCTAGTCATTCCTCTGAATCCAAGGATCAGAGAGGACATGCCGGACTATGAGCGAAGATTTGTCAGAGATAAAACCAGACCAAGAGCACAGGTCCTCTTTGATGATCCAATCATCAAAATCAACAAAATCTCAGAGAAGACCTTTGCTTACAACAAGATCATCTATAGGCACTATGTGGTAACTCGATCTGATCAGAAGATTTACGAGTTCAATGATAATGATCTCGTAAATCTAAATCCATATGATTTACCACATTTATATGCCTATTGCTCTGCATGATATGATCATGGAAGAAGGGAAATCAGGATGGACATGGTTGAAGTCAGACGGGCAATGGAGGCCTATGTCAAACACAGAGCAAAACGTGACTTCCAAATTGCTCTGAACCTAGGGGAAGAAAAGCTGGAGGTAACTGAACCTGTGGAGTCGTTCGATAAACTTGAGGAACAGAAGACTGTATCAATCGTTGTAGAACCTCTGGGTTTCGTCTACAGAGTAAACCAAGTAAAGAAGATCTTTCTAGCTTCGGAAGTTTCGAAGTATTATGATGAAACCTTGAGAGGTATAAAGAAAATGATCCATGTGAAGGAAGAAAGGCACAGAGCAGATTTACTTGCAAAGCTTGACTTAGAGATTGACTCGATGATCAACTTCAGAGCTCTGATCATGAAATTCCATGGAATCTGTTCAAGTGACAAATTTTAGTTTATTTCTTTATTTTTGAATATTACTTTCTCTGTATTAAACTTCCAAATGTTTAAGAAGTAATATTTAAGAGGATGTTTTTATCCTCTACGCTTTCTAGTTTAAATCTTCTATTCTCTGCTATTATTGTATCTTTTATTTTCAACACTTAGGGGGAGATTGTTAGCTCCAAATCTTATGTTTGTTAAAGTGTTGAAAATACCCAAGTCCTATTTCAGAGGACTTCCAAAGATAGACCTCAGAGGGCATAGACTTCAGAGGACGAAGACATCAGAGATTGCAACTTTCAGCAGAAGACATCAGAGATGGCTTCAATAGAGGCTCTGAAGACAACGTCAGAGCTCTGAAGACATTCTCTCTGAAGATGGCGCTGAAGACTCCTGAAGTATCAGAACATATAACCAATCACTTAGTGATAAGATTTACTTTATAGAGTAGGTTACTGTTCAAGCATGTATTGAGCTTACCTATTAGGTAAGACACTGTTCAAGCATGCTTCTATTTGTCAGAATAGTACAATGTTTACTTTATGGTCCTATAAATAGGACCATCACTCCTTTGACAAAAGTGTGCTTTTTTGATATCTTGTATAAGAAGAATCAACTGAATATATCTCACGAAGATCTTGTTCTTTCTACTTGCTTTATATATGAACTGTGATATTTGAATCTGTTTTTGATATTAAACTTTATTGCTTCCGTTGTTTATACTCTTGTTGTTTATATCATTATTGTTATAAGATTAAATCTGGGATCCAACAATTAGGGTTACTTCAAGTGGTAATTTGTTAATGGGTAGCGATGCGTCTGTTTGGTGTGACACTCTTGTGGATGGGAATTTGCAGGCCCAGCCCTGGGGCCGTGCGGCCCGTGCGGCCGCACAGGGCATCAAAGTCCATTGGGGCATCAATTTTTTTATATATTATTAGTATAGGTCTAAAAATTTAGGTTTGGGCTGAAAAAAATATTAAACCCCATGGTGTATATTTCATATTTGGTAGGCTTGTTTTTTTATATCAAAGCCCAAGCCCATGGTTGGATAACTAGACTCTGGAGAATGAAAAAAGTACGTTCCAATTTTCAATTGATTGACTCTTCCAATTTTCAAAGCGGCGTTCCACTTCTAGAGGGGCCGATTGCCGATTAGTGTCAACGTTTAATGGTAATGAAGCCAGTAGGCCGATTGCAATCGACGACTATATATATATATATATATATATATACCAGTATACGACCGTCAACCGATTCACAGCCTCACCAGTCACCACCAATTGCGATTTATTCTCAAATCTTAATCTTTCATTGTTTGTTCTTCACTTCATCTCAATCTGTGCGGCTGTGCTTCTGTCACCAATTGCGATTTCAGATTTCTTGATTTTCTTCTCTAATCTCCCACTGTCCCATGTATGCTTTTTGTTTCTAAACTCTAAATTCATTGTATTTCCAATTCCAATTTCCAATTTCTTGTGTGGTTAATGTGAATGTGATAATCAATTTCATGGTGTTTAAATTTGGGAAAAAAAACCTAGTTTTAGAATGGTGTTGTAGAATCTGATGATGCAGAACAACCACTTAGAAAGCTTCACATACTAGTTCAACAAGGCCAAATCTAAACTGCCAAAAATTTAATTAAATCTCTCATCACTTCAAAGTTGACATTCACTACGCCTTCTGATATTTACGCTCAGTGTAAAGTTCTTTCAAGTTTGGTTTTATCGGTTTGTGCTGAAGAAAACCTCTCCAACGAAGCCATTGATTTTTTTCAAGTTTGGTTTTATCGGTTTCCTTTCTCTTGTTCCTTTAATTTACTACTGGAATTTTTGGTTTCTTCTGGTTATGTTAGAGTGTTGGATTTATTTGATCATGTTCTTGGTTCCGGTATTAGGGTCGATAAGTTTACGGTTTACCTTTGGTAAGGCTGATCTGCTGATTTTGCCCCCTGATGGATGGATATGTTTCCAAATGTGTTGCTTGCGTATAGGATTTTGTTGACTTTACCCATCACGGTAGCATCTGCGGAAAGAAGTTTTTCAAAGTTAAAGTTATTCAAGTCGTATCTACGGTCTACCATGAGTCAAGAAAGGCTAAACGGGTTAGCAATTTTGAGTATTAAAAGTAAATTTTTAGCGAATGTCGAATATGAAAAATTGATTGATATTTTTGCTTCAAGAAATGCACGAAGATATCGTTTTAGGTGATGTAGGTTTATATTTTGTAATTTAGGGTTTTGGTTTTATGTCCCCCCTTTTGTACTTTTTATTTTAATTAATAAAAATTGGCGTATGGATGAGCCGCTTAGTTTGGCTAGGTTCCAAACCCTTTAAAAAATCGTATATTTTGTCGTTTCATTTACTTAAAACCGTATAGCTGTATAGGGGCATTTTTTTAGCATCTTCGCACAGGGCATCAAAATCCTTAGGAACGGCCCTAGGAATTTGATTATACTTCAAGTATGAGTATATCTATTAAGGTAGACCAGGAAGTAGTCTAGGTGTTAATGAATTCTTTTCCTTTGGATAAATGAATGATTTTGAGTGAATAGAGGGAATCTTGAGATGAATACTTTGAGGGTATTAAAGATTCATGAGAATTGTTATCTCGATGGAATGGGAATTTTAGTGATTGCCCTACCATCCCCTGTATGCATTAGGGACACTCGAAAATTGTCAAGTTTGGGATAATTAACCCTATGTGGGTACAATTGATGTGAATATGGATTGGTATGTCAAGTAAGAGGGTATAATACCTTATGCGTTCGGAAGATGCATGTCATATAATAGGTTAATGGCAAAAATGGTTTTAATTAAGAATCTTCTTTGGTGTAAAGATGTAACATTGGAACTAGGTGACTTGTGTCCTAAGAGTAAACCTCAATAGAGTTAGTTGTGTGGACTGTTCAAAATCTTATATCGTCGCGTTAGTGAGCATGGAAATAAATGTATATAGAAGTAAATCAATTGGGTATGAATGTTAAGACAATTGGGATAGTTGTCTAGAAAGAATTTAACTGCTTGCATAAAGTGAGGAACACCCCCTTGTGGTTTGCACGAGTAAGAGGTATGGGTATGTGAACTGAGCATATGATAATGTTACTCTTATGAGATGAAAAACAGTAAAGTTAAGGCTTGGTGAGGAATCCTAGGAAATTTATGTGTCATCATGCAGTGTTGTGGTTTTGGAACAAATCAAGATCTTGTGGTGGACCAGAAAAAGCGTCTGCTAAAGGGCTTTGTCACGGGAAGGGATGTTTTACCCTCGACGGGGTTTTTCGCGTCACTAAATTCTTGTTTCTGCTTATTGTTATTTGTTGTACGATTTTGTCGAAGGTATCTTTCTTTAGTTGGTAAAAGCTCCACAACGACTTTAAGTTATTATTTGGGTAATTTTTGGCATTAAGACATATAATTTTGGATCCACAGATATATGAGTCAATTGTGTTCGATGAGTGAGGAGCTTTGATCTTCTCAATTTGTAACTAGAGAGTAGTCACTAGGTCACCAGGGGCATTGTGGTGGGTACTCGTGTGAGTCGAACGCTGGCTACTGACTCATGGGTGTATCTCAACTACTTGATGTTTTGTGGTCTTAACATGTAAGGGTAGGTACTAGGTAATTATGGGAATTGTGGTTGGTACTCATGTAGAATCAAACACCGACCTTAAATTATCCTTTGGGTAATTTTTTGCATTAACAGTTTGATGCCCACAACCGGACGCCATCTAGAGAAAATCTTCGACAGGACGCTTGTCCTACTGACGACTTCTTGAAGCCTTTTTTGTTGACAGGAATATGTCAAGACAAGGAGCTTATCATGATTTCCTTTCTCAAATGCACATGGAATTGGACGTTGCACGCAACCGTATCAATGCATTGGATGAACAAAATCACAAAACAGCTGAGGACATCACATTTTTAAGGAATCATAATGCAGGGAACTTCTTTGGACCACAAAATGGTCCAAGACTACCCTTTAACATGCTTTTTCAGGACACAATCCTTCTGTGAATCCCAATTTGCAAGTGTAATCAACAAATCAAAGAAGAACGATCAATATATGTCATCAACTCTGGTCATATGATTGTATTAACTGATAAAGCTCAAAGGACTTACAGAGAGAATTTTAACTGATATGAGTAAACCTCTAAATGACCATTAACCTAGAAACTAGGTTAAACAAAACAATATATACCCAGGGCTTAAGCCTAACAGGCTCAAAGCCCATTTAACACAGAAAATCCCATTATAGAATAAAGAAATAGAAAAATACATTTTGCACCCCTATACTTCGATTCAACAAATAAAACACACCCTAACAATCTCCCCCTTTGAATTGAAGTTCGTAGTCTCTCCAGTTCGGAACACGTGCTTTTTGAAGTCCAAAGTGCATCTCGAATATCCTTATTGAATTTCGATACTCTAGTCTTTCAAGGATCAAATTCAAGGCTCTAGACACAAGTTTTCTGTAATTTGGATCCAACTGATTTTGACCTTTTTCGTGTTGAGACAACATAACACGAAGTTTGTTTTTAAGGATATACAGAGTACCATCACAGAATCTGACAATTTGGTTGAACCTGAAGTAGCGCATTTTGCCTTTCCTGTTGGGATACGTCATGCCAAGTTCCGTAGTTTCAATCACTCTGTATGCTTGATCATCCTTAAAGTTACTTGGTAGTCTCAAATCCGGTTTGAACAGATTGATCTTGGCTTGATGACTTTCAATACCAATCTGTAAATCTTCAAGACACGTTAACTTCATCGTGGTCATCATGAAACGCTTTACGGCAGTCAGAGCATCTTGAATTACACCAGGACGTATGGTTCGAGTCTTCAAGTCACGTAGCAAAAACAGAAAATCTCGTAGCTCAAGATCCTCAAAATCAAACTCTGTGAATTTCCATTGTGCCCCATCTTCTCTAGTAACAAGAAAAGTCGGATACCATATTTTTTTTTCGGAGCGGTCAGTACCAATTTCATCAACAGATTTGATTCTAAGTATTGTTCTGCCCGTGCTTCGTCTATTATTGTTCTCTATCAAGAAACAATAAGTGAATTGTTTCCGTTTGTCGAATGACCCAATACCATAGATAAATGCCTTATCATAAGTTCTGATCCAATGAGCAAAGATCCTTTTGTAAAATTCTTCAAGAATGGGAACATTGATCCTTACTCTTTCCCATTTCAATGGTGGACTAGGTCGTGCATTTACTGCTTCAGGAACTGGAGTTTCTGACATACTCTGACCGGGGAGATCTGGTAGAACAGAAGGAACTGATCGTAGAGGGATGACGCCAGAAAGTGCCTCAGTAGATTGAAATTCTTGTCACATCTGCTCAAATAAGCAATCATAGTCTCCTTGTTGCATACATTCTGCATCATCGAATGTGCACAATTCATTGACTCCTTCTTGGAATACGACTAAAGCTCTTTCGGATACCGGTTCAGCTGACTCACCAATATCTGCAAAATGATCAGTTAAATCATAATTTCTAATCTTAACGGGTGAGTCTGTACCGTCTTCACAATCGATTAATTCTGTGACTGAGTAATCTGCCTGAAGATGACTTGACTGTGAAGTAGCCTCTGTCTATGCCTCATTGATCTCTGTATCATGTACTGATTCTGTGTCTTGAGCCCCTTCTAATTGTCTTTCCTGAGCAGTTCCCGGTAGATTATCCGTTTGATAGGTACCTGTTCTTGCTGCTGTGTCATTGAGGCACTGTCGTTTCTCCCCCTCATGATGATCCGGATAATCACGGTCGTCATGTGGATGTTTGGAAGAACCGGCTTGAGAGAGGCAAGTATCCTCGAGTACCTTAACCCTGTTGGAAAGGGAAGATATCGAAGACTGAAACTCGGTAGAAATAGATTACATCTTTGCAGTGAGGTCTCAGAAACCTGCTCGAACTTCATCTTGGAAAGCACGGGACTCAGACTGTTGGCGAAGAATGGCTATCAAACCTCTATCTTCAGGTGTACCATGAGATAGAAGATCGGATAAGAGCATGGATTTGAGCTCGGAGGTTGACGGTCGCTGCTGAACTGGTGGAGGTGGTGGCGGTGGCGGTGTCGATGCTGAAAGAGGAGGTTCAGCTACTGGGGAGTTGCCTTTCAGCATTCGAAGAACCGTTTGTTAGAACTCCTCAGCTGATCGGCGCTTCTGTTCAAGTTGGCGAGAGATGGAACCATCTACAGCATGCAAAGCCTGCTGCAACAGTTCCAGTGTAATAAATGAGGGTAAGCTATCACCTGGGTCACATAGACTTCCAGTTGGGGTAACGACTGTTGAAGTCGTACCGCCTACGTTCACATTTGGCGTGATGATAACTACGATAGAACTTCCAGCCAATCCTCGTGGAGCACCGCTTGTGGGTGTCACTATAGCCGTTCCGGTTGGACCACACAGGCTCACAACAATAGAATCAGTATGTGTCCTAAAGTGTATAGGATCTAGACTCAATATGTGCTCAAACGAAGTCGATGGTCAGGGCTAGGGCCTATCTTGTTTAATACCTTGACTCACCAAGTGAGAGGCCGGTAGCATATATGCTTTATCCCCATGTATATCTGAAACAACCATCTTTTGTGAGATGATTGAGTAGCCGGGTGGGGTTTGTGCTTGCACCGCTGGGTCCACGATGTTTTCTTCAATGCCTCGTCCCAACACATGGGAATTGACAGTAGATGTGGCTACCCGTCTAGATGTGGCTGTGATGCTCGAACGCTCTTAATTTCTCTTACTCCGCCTTTCCTTCACACAGGCTCTCTCATTTTCATTTTCGACTGATACTCCCTCCACTCTCCTTATGTCTCTAGAGTTGGCTTGGGAAAGGGAAGGTGTAGGAGTAGGGTGGTTTGAAGATGTGGGAGAGGTAGGTTGAGGAGAGGTGGGTATAGAAGAGATGGGTGTAGGTGAGGCTGGTTGGGATTGGGAAGCGCAATAGGATGGTGAATTTGGTTCGGGGGAGGGTTGAGTGGAGGAGATAGGAGACGGGCAATGACCGATAGGTGCGAAACGAAATTGGGTGCGGTCGTTGTCCGATTCGGTGGAGGATGAAGAAGATTCCGATGGGGTAGCACCCTGTGATGCGTTACTCTCAATATCGACTATGGTTGGGTCGTGGGTGACCGGTACATCATGAGTGTAGAGGAAGTTGTTGGGTCTGAAATGTGCTAAGGATGGATACTACTGCTGGGCTTAAAGATTAATACTGCTACTTGAAGAATACTACTGCTAGTAGAATTACTACTGCTTGGAGAGTTAGTACTGCTAGTAGTTAGTACTGCTTAAAATTAATGCTGCTAGCATGATTAATACTGCAAGCATGGTTAGTACTGCTGAGGAGATTAATGCTGCTAGAAGATTAATGCTGCTTCTGATGATTGTGAAGATAAAGATGGATTGATACGAAAGACTAGGAGCTGAAGATAATGTTGAAGATAATTATGGAATGGATGCTAAAGAACAATATTTCTTTTGTAATTATCTTGTAATCAGTTCTGTATATATAGTCTAGAAGTATGTTGGGAACTGAAGATGTGTGTAAGAGTTTAATACTGCCAGACTTTCATGATTACTACTGCTGAGCCAGATTAATACTGCTTCAAGAGATTAATATTTCTTCAAGAAATTAATACTGCTGAGCATAGTTAGTGCTGCTGGTGAAGATTAATACTGCTCAGAGTGTTAATGCTGCTGTGACTTAATACTGCTTATTTGATAGTCAAGATATGCGCAGATCAAGACTTAAAGATAATCATGGAAGGTTGAAGATAACTATGGAAGAATATACTGAAGATCTTTTAAGTTTTGTAATTATCTTTTATTTTCAGTATATGTATAGATGTATTCAGAATAGTTTTCATATACGAGATTTTCTAAGTTTTTGTTTTAGAGAGAGAATTAACCTCAAGGTTTACAATCCTAATTCTAGAGAAGTAGAATTCGTCTTGGTGAGCCTGTTCATCAAGATTGAGGTTTTGTTTGAAATCTTGTAACTTTAATCATTCAATAAAGTTTACAAGTTGTGATTCATATTTTACTGTTACATTGATAGTCTGAATATTAAAGTGTTTTTCCGCAACTTCTTTAATATTGTTTCTGAGTTTTATTATTCTTGTTAAGAATCAGATCCTGACAAGTGGTATTAGAGCCTAGTATTCTCAGAAACCTTCATTCATCATGGACAACACAGTTGAATCAACCAGAACTCTTGTTTCAAAGGTTCCCATGCTCAAACCCAATGAGTTTGACATGTGGAAAATTAGGATCAAGCAGTACATCCTCCTTACAGACTTTTCTATGTGGGACATTGTTGAGAATGGTCCCTCTGCTGAAGGAAAAATTGGACAAGATGGAAGAAGACCACCTCCAAAAACTGATGCTGAGAAGAAAGTGAGACAATTGGAGATGAAAGCGTTAAGCACCCTGCTTTTGGCCATCCCTAATGAATATCAACATCAGTTTCACCACTGCACTGATGCTCAGATTCTATGGAATGCTTTAGAGAGGAGATTTGCTGGCACCAAGAGCACTAAGAGGAATCAAAGGGATATTCTCAAGCAACAATATGAGAATTTTACATCTTCAAAGAATGAGTCTATGACTCAAACTTTTGATAGATTCAATAAATTAATTGGTGAGTTGGCTACTGTTGGAGTTCAGATGGAACAAGATGATGTCAACCAAAAGTTTCTCAGATATCTTGGAGATGAGTGGACCATGTACACTGTCTCATTTAGACAGAATGACATGTTGGAAGAAAAGGAAATGGATGATCTGTACAATGATCTGAGAGTGTTTGAATCTTAAGTAGAAGCAAAGAAGAAGCCTACTGGATATGTTCATAATGCTGCACTCCTATCAGTATCAACTGATTCTACTGCTAACCCTGAATCAGTTAATACTGCCAGTGGAGTAAATCAAGAAAAAGGCAATGAATCTGTGTTTGAAGCCTTTCTTTCCAGCCATGGTAACTCTTCTTTAATCAATGATGACTTGGAACAACTTCATCCTGATGATCTGAAAGAGATGGATATTAAATGGTAGATGGCCATGCTTTCCATGAGGGTGAAGAAATTCATCAAAAGGACTGGGAGGAACAACTTCTCCCAAAGAAGAGAAGATGGAGCAGGCTTTGATAAGTCAAAGGTAGAGTGCTACAAGTGTCGCATGAAGGGACACTTTGCCAGGGAATGCAGAAGTGGAATATCTCAAAACAACCACCAACAAGCTCAGACTGGAAACTTTAACCAGAACAGAAACTCTGCTCAAGCTTTTGTTTCTCAACAAGGAATGGGGTTTGACTGGAGTGATCAAGCAGAAGATGCCATTCAAAATCAAGCTCTCATGGCAGAGGTATCTAATCTCCCAACTGAGGTACTTTCTAATCTCTGTTCTCAAACTTGCATAGACACTGTGAAAAGGTACAGGGATCACAACCAAAGTATGAGTGATGACCTTAAGAGATTAGAAAAGGATAGAAAAGACTATGTGAAAATTGTTGAAAGGTTTGAGGAACAAATTAAAGGTTTCCAAGCCAATGAACTTCAACACACATATGATACAAATTACTGGAAGTGGGAGAAAAATGATCTAGAAATCCAACTGACAAAGTCTAAACAGGAGAATGAAAAGTTGAGAGGAGAGCTAGCCAAGGTTAAGCTGGATGTGGAAAAGTTTTCATATGCTTCTAAAGCCATGGATTCTATGCAAAAGGTCCAAATCCATGATAAGCTTAAACCAGGAATTGGGTACAATACCACACCACCACCATACAATAACAACTACATCCCTCCTAAATCAGACTTGCTGGAGACCAAGGATAGGAAGGATTTGCATGAGGGAGCCACTAAGGTAGATACTTTAGATGAAGTAGTTGTTAAGGACAAGACTGAGAAAGAAGCTGGTAAGAGTAAGGATAACACTGTAAGTGGTGAGATTCTCTTAGAAAATAACATTCTTACCTATGAGGGTGGTGGAAGGGATTGGGTCAAATCTGAGGGTGTTGAGAAGACTGAGGGAAAGTCTAAAAAGGTCCATTACAAGCAGACCACAGTTGTGAATCCTGTTCCTTGCAAACAGTGTGCAGGTAAGAAATATGAGCTCCTAAAACATGATAAAAGGAGGGGAAATCAAAGAAATTAGAATAATCAGTGGGCTCAGAAACAAGGAGTTGATCTGAGTAGAATCATCAGACCAAAACCTTGTTTCATATGTGGGAAATTGAATCATCTTGCCAAGCACTGCTATTTTAATCCTATGAACCAAAGGATAAATTTTCAAAGATCTGTGCAAAAACCCTTTGGTTATAGGAAGAACGAAAGGAACCATGTGGCTAAGAAACCAGTGAAATCTAAAAGCCATATGAAGAAAAAGACTGTAAAAGAGAGTGTCAAGATGTGGGTTCCCAAAAGCACTAAAACTGTTAGTACTGCTACCACAAATAGTGCTGCTGACAAAGATAGTGCTGCCAGAAGCAATACTACTGCTATCAATGTTAGTGCTGCTGAGAGTATTAGTACTTCTAAAACTAACATTGTTAGTACTTCTTCAAATGTTAATACTGCTAACCTTGTTAGTGCTTCTAACAAAGTTAGTACTGTTAAACCTGTTAGTACTGCTAACTCTGTTAGTACTTCTAAAATTAGTACTGCTTCTAGTATTTGTGCTTCTAGACCAATCATCTTGACAAAGTACTCCAGTAAAGAGTTTTCTGAATTTAAAAATCTCATCAAAAAGGAGTGCAAGTACTTTGATGAGAAAGGGAGGCCCAAGACCACTTTGGCTTGGGTTCCCAGTCAATACTAATTGATTTATCTTATGTGCAGAGCAACCAGCAACTCAAGGGAAAGAGCATTTGGCATGTTGATAGTGGTTGCTCTAGGCACATGACAGGGAACATGGCTTGCCTCAAGAATTTCAAGAAAATTGATGGAGGGCATGTTGCCTTTGGTAATACTCCATATGGAGGTAAGATTAGTGGTAAGGGAGATGTAACAAAAGGTAAGATGACCTTTGAAGATGTTTTCTATGTTGAACAGTTAAGATACAACCTGTTAAGTGTATCACAGGTTTGTGACAAAAAGCATAGTATATTATTCACTGATTTAGAATGCATTATTCTTGCTCCTGGATTCAAGGTAGTTGATGAAAAGATGATACTACTAAGAACTCCTAGAAAGGATAATGTCTATTGTTTGGACATGGAAAATGTTTCAAATGATTCATCCCTAAACTGTCTTGTTTCAAAAGCTTCTTTGGATGAATCATCACTTTGGCACAGAAGGATGTGTCACATGAACTTTAAAACAATGAATAAACTTGTTAAAAACAACCTTGTAAGAGGTCTGCCTTCAAAAGTCTTTTCATGTGATGATTATTGTGTTGCTTGTCTCAAAGGCAAACAACACAAAACTTCTCATAAGTCCAAAGAGTTGAACACAATTTCTTCTTCTCTTCAGTTGTTGCATATGGATCTATTTGGTCCTACAAATGTCATGAGTATAGGTAAGTAATCATACTGCTTAGTTATTGTTGATGATTACTCTAGATTTACTTGGGTATATTTTCTAAGGACTAAGGATGAGACAAGTGGACTGATCAAATCCTTTATTCTAAGAATTGAAAACCAAACAAATCAAAAGGTAAAAGTCATTAGGTCAGATAATGGTACTGAATTTAAAAATATGGATCTAAACACCTTTTGTGAGGAAAAAGGAATTGAGAGGCAATACAGTGCTCCTAGGACTCCACAACAAAATGGTGTTGCAGAGAGAAGGAATAGGACACTGATTGAAGCTGCTAGATCTCTGTTAGCTGATTCAAAACTTCCACTTACTTTCTGGGCTGAAGAAGTTAATACTGCTTGCTATGTCCAAAACAGAGTTCTAGTATTCAAGCCTAAAAACAAGACACCATATGAGCTTCTAAATAAAAGAAAACCATTTATTGGATTTTTCAAACCTTTTGGGTGTCCTTGTACCATTCTTAATACCAAAACTCACTTAGGAAAGTTTGATAGCAAAACAGATGATGGTTTTCTTATTGGTTACTCATCTCAGAGTAAGGCCTACAGAGTATTTAATTCTTCTTCTAGAATAATTGAGGAACGTGACAATGTCAAATGCAATGAGAACACACCAAATCCTATTGGTTCAGGTCCTCAGTGGTTATTTGACATTGATTCACTAACTAACTCTTTGGGTTTCAGTAGTGATGATCATGCAGGATCAGGAAGTAGAGGATCAGGGGATGAACAAGTACAAGATATTATTCCTCAGTCTGTGATCTTTCCTATACCTACAATGTCGCCTGTTGAAATCTGTGAAAGGGAGACTTTTACTGAACCAAGTCAGAGTGAAGAAGAAATAAGAGATGATGAGAATTTAGAGCATGAAGAGTCAGAAGCAGCTGATGAGATTCCCTCAGCTGACTTAAATGATTCCAATTTAGATGTGGGAATGAATGAAGAACCTAGTCTTCAGACAAGAACTCAGAAAAATCATCCTCCTGAGCTGGTAATAGGAGACATCACTTCTCCTATGATGACTAGGAATCAAAGCAGACTTCAAGATTTGCAGGATCAGCAACATACAGTACTCTCTTGCTTTCTATCCCAGATTGAGCCTAAGAAGGCTTATGAAGCAATGAAAGATTCAAGTTGGATAGAAGCCATGCAAGAAGAGTTGCTACATTTCAAATTGCAAGATGTTTGGGACTTGGTGGACCTTCCTAAAGGTCATAGAGCAATTGGCACCAAGTGGATTTTCAGAAATAAAAAGGATGAGAGAGGAATAGTAATCAGGAACAAAGCAAGGCTAGTGGCACAAGGGTACACTCAGGAAGAAGGCATAGACTATGAGGAAGTGTTTGCTCCAGTTGCACGGGTAGAGGCAATTAGGCTGTTTCTAGCCTATGCCGCATTTATGAAGTTCAAGGTATACCAGATGGATGTGAAGAGTGCCTTTCTGTATGGAACAATTGATGAGGAAGTATATGTCTGTCAGCCCCCTGGATTTGAGAATCCATCATATCCTGATAGAGTATACAAACTGAAGAAAGCTCTCTATGGTCTACATCAAGCCCCAAGAGCATGGTATGATACTCTGTCTACCTATCTATTGGAAAATGGGTTTGAAAGAGGAATAATTGACAAGACCCTTTTCATTAGAATAAGTAAGAAGGACATCCTACTTGTTCAGATCTATGTGGATGACATCATCTTTGGATCCACAAAAGATCAGATGTGTAGAGACTTTGAAGAGTTGATGCACAAGAGCTTCAAAATGAGTTCAATGGGTGAACTTACTTTCTTCCTTGGGCTTCAAGTGAAACAGGAGAAAGATGGGATTTTCATAAGTCAATCAAAGTATGTGAAAGACATCCTAGATAAGTATGGTCTATCAGACTCAAAGCCAACAAGCACACCAATGGAAACACACAAATAGATCACTGCTGATCTTGAGGGGGAGGATGTTGATGTCCATCTTTATAGATCAATGATTGGATCTCTCATGTATCTCACAGCCTCATGACCAGATATCATGTTTCCAGTGTGTGTGTGTGCCAGATTCCAAGTCAAGCCAAAGCAGTCACATCTTCAAGCTGTTAAGAGGATTTTCAGATACTTAAGAGGGCAACCTAGATTAGGTCTTTGGTATCCTTATGAATCTTCCTTTGACTTGATTGCATATTCAGACAGTGACTTGGGTGGTGCTAATATGGATAGAAAGTCTACTTCTGGAGGATGTCAACTTTTGGGTGCAAGACTAGTATCTTGGCAGTGTAAGAAGCAAACCACAATGTCCTTATCCATAACAGAAGCTGAGTACATTGCTGCTGCAAGTTGCTGTTCACAGGTTCTATGGATTCAGAATCAAATGCTGGACTATGGGGTAACCTTTCTTCACACTCCAATCTTCATTGACAATAGCAGTGCTATTAGCATTGTTAACAATCCAGTCAAGCACTCCAAAACAAAGCACATTGAAATCAGGTATCACTTTATTAGAGACTGCAATCAAAAGAAGCTCATTCAAGTTGCTAAAGTTCATATTGATAACCAGTTTGCTGATCTATTCACTAAAGCCTTTGATGTGGGTAAATTCACTTTCTTGGTCACAAGTGTGGGCATGATCAACTCTGAATGAGATCATGTTTAAAAAGTGTTTGTATACCTGTTATTTGTTTATTTTGTTTGGTGTTACTAATCATCTTTCTCAGGAAGTTTATTGCCCTGCTCAGACTAACACAAGCTTCAACAGTGTAAGTATAGTTAATGCTGCCAATGCAGTTTTACTACTGCAGATTCACTATTACTACTGCTAGTCTGAGTAACTACTTCAGGTATGTGTTAATACTGCCAGTTAGTTAATACTGCTAGTAGTTAATATTGCTAGTCGTTAATACTGCTAGTTAGTTAATATTGCTAGTAGTTAATACTGCTAGTCGTTAATACTGCTAGTTAGTTACTACTGCTCTCAGTTAATACTGCGAGTGGTTAGTACTGCTTTAACGGAAAATAGGGTTAATACTGCTTCTTTCCCGAATCATATAAATACCCTCTTTGCCCGCCTAAAAGCTCACAACGACTCTTTGCATACTGTTCATCTTCTCTCTCACTCTTTTCTCTCAAGCAACAAGTGTGCTTCAGTCCAGTATCCTCAAGAACGATGGCATCCATGGCGTTTATTGATGAACACAATGAGATCGCAATGCTTCAAAAGCCGAAGCAGGCTGATGGATTCCATCAAATAGTCAATTTTCTCAAGACCATTCACATAGCATATGCTCTTACTGTGTCACCACCAATTTTCATCGAGCACCAGAAGCAATTTTGGGCCAATGCCACCGTTGTTACTGAAAATGGTGTGCAGATCATCAAGACAAGGGTGTGTGACAAACCCTTGATAGTCACTAAAGAGGTCATTCGCATCAGTCTACGACTAGACGATGCCTCAGGTATTACTTTTATCCTTAATGAGGACTTGTTTTCCAATCTAACAAGAATGGGGTATGAAGGCCAACAGGGTGTTTTCAAATTTTACAAAGCAAACTTTTATTCCCAATGGCGGTTCTTTGTTCATACCCTTATGCACTGTATCTCTAGAAAAACTACTGGATGGAGTCAGTTCAGCAGTACCATTGCTTATGCTTTGGTCTGCTTGTCTACTGCCAGAAAGTATAATTTCTCAAAAATGATTTTCAATGACCTTGTGTCAAACTTGGGAAATAAAAAGAGTTTCTATATGTACCCAAGATTTGTCCAGGCAGTTATAACCTTTGAATTGACGGATATACCTCAGTTTAATGAGGTATATGTACCTAAAATCCCTACGGGCAAGGTCTTTTCAAATATGAAAAGATCTGCCAAGGACTCGGAAGGAGTTGACACCCCATTGTTCTCTACAATGATGGTGGTGTCCCACAACCAAGAAGGTATGGCATCAGGGTCAAGGCCCTCACTAGACCATCCCACTATGAGCCAAACCCAACCTTCAACCACTATATCACTTCCTCAGTCTCTTGTTCATAAGCCAACACCTGTGTTAACCAAAACTTATGCTAAGAGAAAGGTACACAAGGCTCCTTCCCTTGTTGTACCTCCTACAAACCCAGAACCTCAAAGCCCTCTAATGGAGCATTCTCCATTAGATAATATCAATAGGGAAACCACTGGGGTGTCTCCCAACCCCAAGGAGGTGCTCACTGAGGAGATGTATGAGCATATGGGTGAGAAGGCTGCCAATACTCCTGCTAGCACAGAGGAGGTCAGTGGTAACATCACTAAGACCTTCCTCATGGCAACTTTGGGTGAGAAATCATCCAAAGGTCCTAGGTGCCAAGAAACCAAGGGGGTGGATGGTGCTTCTGCTAGGCAGCAGACCTCCACTACTAAATGTTCCAATGATCCATCAAAACGGGTTAACACTCCTGGAGAAGGTGAGGATAGATATGGCTATCATGAATTGATTTCTGCCATGTCCAAAATGGCAACTGAACTGGATGCTCAGAAGCAGGTTGTAAATGATCTCAAGAAAGTCATCATCAACCAACAAGCAGAGATCACCAGCTTAAAGAAGTTGGTTCAGAAGGTGGTCCAAAAGAAGAAAAAACAAAGGTTTGTGCTCAGAAGAAGGAATCCAGTGACTGATGCTCCCAAAAAGGGGGAGTCAGAAGCTGAGGTCAACTTGGAGAGGGAGATACATGGAGTTGAGGGGGAGTTTAATGTACAAACAGAAACAGGGCTCGTGTTTGAAGAAGCAGCAGTAACAGATAGAGCAGCAGAAACAGTTAATGCTGCTGAAGCAAGCAAAGCAGCAGAAACAGTTAATGCTGCTGAAATAAATGAAGCAGCAGAAATTGTTAAAGAAGTATTATCTGACCTCATTAGCAGAAATCTGGAAGAATTTGAGATAGCTGAAGCTCTAATCAAGGCTAAACATGATATTCCCAAGGTCACTTCAAAGGCCAAAGGAGTTGTCATCAAAGAAAAGGGCGAGGTTATTGTTAAACATAAATTCCAATCTATCAAGCTAATTACTCAAGATTTATCTAATATGCTCAAGAACTAGAGAGAGAATCTAGAGAGAGAAAGTGGATCTCGTATTCATATGTCTCTAGCTATTACAAACAATACATTCTCTAGTTCATTATCACATGATTACTAACACAAACCCTTATATACTCTCTATCTAATACAAAGACTTAACTATTAAGGAAAGTAAAACATACCTTGACTAACTATTACAAGGTCAACGTTGACTTTTACACATTTGACTTTCCTATTAAATCTTGGATACAATATTTAGACTTAACAATCTCCCCCTTTGTATTCAAGATTTAATAAAAATTTGATGCAGATCTTCAACTCTTGATTCTTCATCTTTTGTCTCTTGAAGCTTTCAAAAACTTTGCTCTTTTGTAGATTTTGAAGAATCTTGGAAAGTCTTTTTAAACTTTGAAACTTTGGAAAGTCAACATGCCTTGAACAAGAATAGAAAAACTTTGAAACTTTATCTCTGAAAAACTTTTGTCTTCAATCAAAATTGTATATTCATCACTTTGATCTCTGAATCATCTTCGGAAGAACAAACATTCTTGAAACTTGAAATTCTTTATCAGAAACTTTTGACTTTGAATCAGTCTTTGAAACAGCAGCGGAAACATTTTGAATTTAAGACTTGAACTTTGAACTCGAACTCTGAAATTGAATCTTTATGTCGTTCTCCCACTTTTTGATGATGTGAGCATCAGATCATCAAAATTTCTTCAATTTCAGCTCAGACTTTGATAACCCCTTTGAAACAATCTCCCCTTTGATAAATGTTGTGCTTTGATCTGAAGAGCCGAATCATGAACAGTATATATCCGAATCTTTTCAAATTCAGACATAATGAGCGTGTAACCCTGATTCAACAAATGAAACAATTAGAAATGCCTGTCAGTAACACGAAGTTACTGTGTACAACGGATGAACAATGTAAGGAGCTGGTTTGATGTTGACTCCCCAGGACTTCCATTCAATCATTGAAAGACACAAGGTAATTCTATGAATGTTCTGACAGAAAAAACATATTCTCTGTGTGCTCGTGCTTGTGTTTTGAAAGAATTAGCACAATGATTGTGTTTCATAAGGCTCAAAGTATGTAAATCACTGAGACAGCAATGATTATACATGGACTCAATGTGCATGAGAAAGGGTCGAAGGTGGGGCAACTTTCCTTCTTTTTCAATATCAATATCTTCCAAAAGAAGGTCCGATAGATTATATGCTGCTTCCCCAGAAAATGTGAAACATTCTCTTTTTAAGAAAAGAATGAGTAGCTGGTGGGGTTGTATACAAGAGATGGCATGGGCTATTTGCCTATTTCAATGATGGTCACCAAAGAAATGTGAACCAATCAGTAATGTGGCTGCCCGGCTCAGAAAGATGTTTGGTGCAGAGTTCTGATATTCTTTTAACTCTGTTCTCTCACCCTCTTTCTTTTAAATATTTAAGCTCACATCTAACCAATCTCTCATTTCCATTTTATCTCAACTCACTCCCACACTCAATTCTTTTAGACCCCTCTCCCCTCAATCACTCAAAGGATTTCTTCCAGGGTAGGAAACACTGGTTATCGTGAATCCATGGAAGATCTATTAAGCACTCACACTGAATCCCATGTTCCTAAAAGTACATGCTGGTCAATGATTTTTCTTGACATGTAAAGCACAAGAAAAATCATTTGTCAGTGTATGTATGCTCATTTAAGAATATGAATGAAATTTGAGCATTTGAACGAATGGAATGAAATCAAGAGAATTGTTTTGAGAATCTGACAATGATTAAAAGCAGATCCAATGAAATAGCTAGGGTATCAAAGAATTGGATATTTTGTTTATATGAACAAATATAAACAATTTATCAATGAAAGTACAAATATGAAAAAGATGTATGATGCTCATCAACTTTGAACTTCAAACGGGAGTATTACCATCGAAAAATTGGTTCGAATTTGAGACATGGTAATAACATTTTCAAATAAAATACTGAACCGGTGTGTGTGAATACTTGATAGTATATAGACAAGATAATACACAAGTATTGATCTTTGGAAACACACGGTCAGTTAAACATTAACGCTCAGAATTGAAAAACATTTAAAATCTCACTTCTAAAATCATGAAAATTTTTGAGAATAAAGAAGTGGTTTGAACATTTCAAAAATTGTTTTTCATGTTCGAAAGTTGTTCTTCTTTCAAACAATCAGAGATCTAGGATCAGAAGACTTTTACCTTTTCGGCTCCCCCTCAAATCATGATATAAAGATTTGAACTTTTGAGCTCCCCCTGGATATTAGCACAATATCCATCTTTGATCATTGATGAACGGGTCCTGATCTGTCATGTGATCAGAAGCCACTTTATTCATATTATTTATTCAAAAATAAAAGGACAGAAAACAGTAAAACGATTATTGAATGAGATCTGATCTGAAATAATCAGAAGTCATCACCTTTACTCCCCCTTAAATTAAGCATCTGAAATATGTCAGTTAAAACAGGATAGAGATCAAACACTCCCTTTGAATTGTTAGACCATCAATATCAGAAAAATCTAGCAAAGAAAAAGTTTAGGATAGAGATCAGATAAATTCACTCGGGATGAAGACCATCAATATCCATCGGATGCAAGCATACAGGAGTAAGGTCTTTTTGATCGATGAGGTACGGGTCCTAAGCTGTTGTGCTTAGAAGCCATAATCTTGACATTGAGGTGTGGGTCTTGAACTGTAGTATTCAAGAGCCATTGTCTTTCTTACTCCCCCTTGGAGTGAGGTGCCTGCAACACAGATTCAGGTTTCGGTTTTGGTACCCACTGGTATTTGGGTCCAGAAATGTTAGTTGCAGTGCGTGTGGGGGATACAGAGTAAGATCCATACCAGTAATGATCATTTGTTTTATGAAAATGATCATGTGTACAACAAATAGAACAATAAAATTTCTTACCGTTAGGTGCTTTGTTCTTCTTTGCTTTGTGTACATGTACACATGATTTCTTCTCTTTAAGCTCATTTTCCTTATCATCTTGGACTGGTTTCTTTTGCCAAACCAATTTCTCTTTCTTGAAACTTCTTCTCCTTGGATAAGTATCTGAACCATATAAATAATCATCATAGAAAAGGTTAGTGCGACGAATCTGATTAAAGGATTTGACTGACCTTTGTGAAGAGATAAATTTCTGATTTGAACTTGAAATAGATTTTTCAAGCTCTTTGATCTTTGAGGCGAAGTCGTCTCTTTCTTTCACAAGTTGGTCAATCTTTGTCTTGAATTTTGACTTCGTTCTTTGTTCATTCAGCGCAGCTGCAGACAGTTCAAACAATTTGGAAGTCAGTTTCATGATTTCAGATTCAAAGATTAATCTTTCTTCTTCAAACCCTTTTTCTGAATTATTTCGCTGGCCAGATAACTCTTTAAAGAATTCTACATTCTTCTGTTCTATGGCTTTCTTCTCTTTATCAAACTTCTCTCTTTCCAATATCAGTACTTTCTCAAAATCTGAGATTTGTTAAGAAAGCTTGATGCATTTAAGCTCC
Source organism: Arctium minus (assembly GCA_954870635.1). Lineage (NCBI taxonomy): Eukaryota > Viridiplantae > Streptophyta > Magnoliopsida > Asterales > Asteraceae > Arctium > Arctium minus. Next base: position 74,125,440 of record OX941080.1, on the reverse strand, counting down.
ACTGACTTCTTCTCTTCATAACTCTTCTTTGAGAAATCTGAGAACTTCTTTGAAAAATTTTTCTTTTCATTTTCAAGATCAGCTTTATTTGCATCAAGCTGTTTTTCCAAATCAGATAAATTCTTTCTCAACTCAATGTTCTCAGATTCCAATCTCTTTATCTTCTCTTCATTCTGCCCAACACTGATATTCTTTAAGGTACTGAGTTCTTCTTTCAGTGATATGACTTCAGTAAAATACTCTCTTGACTTTTGTGAATGAAAGTCAACTGCAAGAGCCAGATTAATGTTCTCTAGTTTCAGCTTGCTATTCTTCTCTTCAAAATCTGAAATAAATCCCATGATTAATGAGTAATTGGCTTAATATGAATGATCGTTCCAAACTATGTATCAGAAAATCAGAAATCATATTGAATTGAAATCTTAAAAAAAATATTTCGTGAAAATTGAAATTTGAACAATACTTGTTATTTCGCAGTGTAAAAAAAAATATTTCCAAAGATGACCAAAAAATTTTTCCAGACTCGCACAATTGAGGAATTCGGGTCAAAGAGGAATAATTGACAGTGAGACCCGCACAATTGAGGAATTCGGGTCAAAGAGGAATTCGGGTCACAGAGGAAACACACAACAGGCTATGCGTATGTATCCTGAACCGCACAATGAACTATGCGGGTGAAGAAGGACACACACTTTATGCTTTGCGTGTTCTGCGGGGCACGCACTTGAAGATGTGCGGGTTCAGAAGGACACGCACTTGAAGATGTGCAGGTTCAACAGGGCACGCACTTGAAGATGTGCTGGTTCAGAAGGACACGCACTTGAAGATGTGCGGGTTCAGAAGGACACGCACTTGAAGATGTGCAGGTTCAACAGGGCACGCACTTGAAGATGTGCGGGTTCAGAAGGACACGCACTTGAAGATGTGCGGGTTCAGAAGGACACGCACTTGAAGATGTGCGGGTTCAGAAGGACACGCACTTGATGTGCTATGCGTGTGTCGACAGATACGCAAGAGAGATAACCTGCATACTAATATGAATGACCCGCATACTAGTATGAATGACCCGCATACTACTATGAATGACCCGCATACTACTATGAATGACCCGCATAGTAACACTCGACTATAAATCTGCAAAATCAATCATAACAATGAAATTAAACCCAAACAAATTGCACACACTTAATCGAAAACAAGTTTTTAATACAATTCAATTGATAAATTCGATCAAAACACTCTAAATCGAATAATCTCGATCAAGAACAGTGACAGAACACGTTTTTCACAAAAATCTCAAAAATCAAAAATTGAAACCGATTTTGTTTGAATTTCGAGATGGAATCAAAACAACAATCAATCACCAACATAAGTCGAACACAATGAATCCATTTTCTTGCATTAAAAACGAATTTATCAATAAAATTCTGATGAAACAGTAAGAAACTCGTTTCTTGAAAATATTTTCGAAAAAACTCAAAATTCGATTCAAAAACACACAAATTTCAATTCAAACTCTGATCAAATCATTCTGAAAAGTTTGGTATAGCTCTGATACCAATTGTTAAACATAAATTCCAATCTATCAAGCTAATTAGTCAAGATTTATCTAATATGCTCAAGAACTAGAGAGAGAATCTAGAGAGAGAAAGTAGATCTCGTATTCATATGTCTCTAGCTATTACAAACAATACATTCTCTATTTCATTATCACATGATTACTAACACAAACCCTTATATACTCTCTATCTAATACAAAGACTTAACTATTAAGGAAAGTAAAACATACCTTGACTAACTATTACAAGGTCAACGTTGACTTTTACACATTTGACTTTCCTTTTAAATCTTGGATACAATATTTAGACTTAACAGTTATCAAGAAAGCAAGTGTTGAGAAGGCAGTAAGCAAGGATAAAGGCAAAGCCAAGATAGTGGAATCTGACCAACCACTTAAAAAGCAAAAGTTGATTGAGTCAGATGAAGCTTTGGCTAAGAAGATTCAAGCAGAACTTGAGCAAGCAGAATCAGTTCAAGTGGAGAAAGATAGAGAGATGGCAAGAGCTCTAGCTGCAGAGCTTAATGAAGTATATCAACAGAGCTTGGCAACAGAGATAATACAGAAGAAAGCTGCAACTCTAAAGAAGCCTGTGATGATCAAAATGGCTGCTAAGAAGAGGCAACCTTCAAAGACCTACCTTGGCACTCAAGAGAGAAAGAAGATGATCACTTTCCTCAAAGGTGTTGTGGGAGTCAAAAAGGAGATGTTCTCAAAGATGTCATTTGAATAGATCAAAGGGTTGTATGATGTAGAGATGACTAAGCTTCAAGGGAATGACAAAGCCAGAGTTGAAATGGAAAAGAGAATGAAAGAGAGTAATGACTTTCTAATAGAAAAACCTTTTCCTGATGATCAAGAAACTACAAAGAAGGAAGCTACTCTAGGTGAAAGTTTGAAAACTTTGAAAAGAACTAAAATGATGGCAAGAAGAAAACTTGTTAAGAAACCTAGAGTGGCTGATGATGTAGCTGAACAAAAGGTAGCTGAAGAAGAAGGGGCACCTAAGTCTGAAGAAAAGAAAGCTCAATCTCAGGAAGAACCATCAAGTACTTATGATGTAAATATGCACATGGTGGTGATGGAGAAAGTGCCTGAGCCTATAACTGCTGAACCAGTTGGTGTCAAGCCTCCTGAGATTATTCAATGGGATACCATGGAAGTAGATGGTAAGGAATATATCAGGCTGAAAAGGAAGGATGAAAAGTTTGAAGTGTATCCTACTTGGGCCAAGATAGTAAGAGTATGCTCCAGATCTGACTTAGAGGAAATGTTTGAAGTGGGGATGAAACTATATGCTGATAAGCTGAAAGCTCCAGGGATACCAGTTACAAAACTTGTGATGGAATATCTGTGTATGTTATTCAAGCCAGAGGAAGTTCAACATGTCATCAAAAATGTGTTCAAAACCATCAACAACTGGACTCTGTATGAAAGAAGTGGAGTATATGCACTGGCTGTGGATACAAGTCATTTTGAATACTTTTTGGTGGATAGAGTTTACAACCATAGCAGATTAAAGTTGCATGCTATGTTAAAGAAGAAGCTTGGTTGTGCACCAAATTCTGAAATGGCAAGGTACTTGATCCAGAGAATTATCAATCAAAGTTTGGGGCTGAATCCTGATATAGGTGTATGAAAATGGAGTTTTGGGAGCATCTGAAGAACTTGACTTCTCTTCTCTAAAAGTCAAGTTAGGGGGAGATTGTTGGGAACTGAAGATGTGTCTAAGTGTTTAATACTGACAGGCTTTCATGATTACTACTGCTGAGCCAGATTAATACTGCTTCAAGAGATTAATACTACTTCAAGAAATTAATACTGCTGGGCATAGTTAGTGCTGCTGGTGAAGATTAATACTGCTCAGAGTGTTAATGCTGTTGTGACTTAATACTGCTTATTTGATAGTCAAGATATGCACAGATCAAGACTTAAAGATAATCATGGAAGGTTGAAGATAACTATGGAAGAATATACTGAAGATCTTTTAAGTTTTGTAATTATCTTTTATTTTCAGTATATGTATAGATGTATTCAGAATAGTTTTCATATACGAGATTTTCTAAGTTTTTGTTTTAGAGAGAGAATTAACCTCAAGGTTTACAATCTTAATTCTAGAGAAGTAGAATTCGTCTTGGTGAGCCTGTTCATCAAGATTGAGGTTTTGTTTGAAAGTTTGTAACTTTAACCATTCAATAAAGTTTACAAGTTGTGATTCATATTTTACTGTTACATTGATAGTTTGAATATTAAAGTGTTTTTCCGCAACTTCTTTAATATTGTTTCTGAGTTTTATTATTCTTGTTAAGAATCAGATCCTGACAAAGTATTTGATAGTTAGATATAGTTTTTGATAGTTTTGTACGTTTAGAGAGAATTAACCTCAAGGTTCTTTGTAGTCCTTTCAATAGAGAAGTATTGAACGTCTGTTGAGCTTGTTCAACAGATTGAGGTTTTGTTTGTAATCATTAAGTTAAATCAATATAACTTGTGATTTGAGTTTATACACTGTTTGATTGATTTACTGTTAAAGTGTTTTTCCGCGACTTCTTTAACATATTTTCTGAGTGTTTATTAAATTTTTGTTTAGAATTTCGATCCTGACAAGTGGTATCAGAGCCTTCAACTCAGAAATCAAAAATCATCATGGACGGATCTCATGACAGTGTTCTGGTTTCAAAAGTTCCCATGCTCAAACCCAATGAGTTTGACATGTGGAAAATCAGAATCAGGCAGTACATTCTTCTTACAGACTACTCAATGTGGGACATCATTGAGAATGACCCCTCTGATGGAGGAAAGATGGGAGCAGATGGCAAGAGAACTCCACCAAAGACCGATGGAGAAAGAAATATGAGGCAGAGTGAGATGAAAGCCTTGAGCACTCTGCTCTTGGCAATTCTAATGAATACCAACATCAATTCTGCAACTGTTCTGATGCTCAAATCCTGTGGAATGCATTGGAGAAGAGATTTTCAGGTACTAAAAGCACTAAGAAAAATCAGAAGGATATTCTCAAACAACAGTATGAGAATTTTATGTCTACAAAGAATGAGTCCATGACTCAAACCTTTGATAGATTCAATAAGTTGATTGGAGAGTTGGCCACTGTTGGTGTCAAGATGGACCAAGATGATGTCAACAGAAAATTTCTAAGATCTCTTGGTGAAGAATGGGTGATGTACACTGTATCCTTCAGACAGAATGATAATCTGGAGGATAAGGAGCTTGATGATCTCTACATTGATCTAAGGGTGTTTGAAGCAGAAGTTGAATCTAAGAAAAGGCCATCTGGATACTCTCATAATGCTGCCCTCCTATCATATACCACTATTCTTCTGCTAATACAGAATCAATTAGTACTTCTTATGGCTCAAAACAGGATGGATCCAATGATTATGTTTTGGAAGCATTCCTTGCTAGTTATGCTAAATCTGCTCTTATCAATGATGATCTGGAGCAGATCAATGTAGATGACCTTGAAGAGATGGATATCAAGTGGCAGATGGCAATGCTCACCATGAGAGTCAAAAGATTCATCAAAAGAACAGGCAGAAACAATTTTGCCATTAGAAGAGAAGATGGTGTTGGATTTGATAAATCCTAAGTGGAATGCTACAAATGCCATAATCTGGGATACTTTGCAAGAGAGTGCAGAGGAGGAACTGCTCAACAACATGGAAGCAATAATCAACCATCAAAGTCCACTAACTATAACAAGAATTCATCTCAAGCTCTTGTTTCACAAGAAGGGATGGGCTTTGATTGGAGTGATCAAGCAGAGTAGGCAATTCAGAACCAAGCATTGATGGCTGAGGTTAAAGAGTCTTCAAGTACTGCAATCCCCACTGAGGTAAAATCTAACCTTTTCTCTAAAACCTGTCTTGAAACTGTTAAAAGGTACAGGGATCACAATCAGAGCATGTGTGATGACCTTAAAAGGTTAGAGAAAGATAGAAGAGAGTATGTTGTGATTGTTGAGAAGTTTGAAGAACAAATAAAGGCATATCAAGCTAATGAACTTCAACATTCATATGATCTCAACTACTGGAAGTGGGAGAAGAATCTGTTAGAGATTGAGCTAGAAAAGTCTAGAGAGGAGTGTGAAAAAGTTAAGAGTGAATTTGAAAAGGCCAAACTAGACATTGAGAAATATTCCAATGCTTCTAAAGCAATGTACTCTTTACTTAAATCTCAAATTCATGACAAACTAAAGAGAGGTATAGGCTACAACAACACCCCTCCACCTTACAATAATAACTATATTCCTCCCACCTCAGACCTCTTAGAAAGACAGGATAAGAATGACTTACCTGCAGGAGCCACAGAAGTAGATCCGTTAAATAAAGTAGTGGTTGAGGCAGATTCTGAAGAAGAGAACTCTGAGAGTAAGAATGAGGAAGACCATAAAGATATTCCCTTAGAAAATCACATCCTTACAAATGAGAGAGGGGGTAAATCATTTGTCAAGAGTGATAAAGTGGAGATGTCCAAGACAGAGAAAGAGAATGGTAAGAGTGAGAAAGCTGAAACCTCTAGGAAAGGAAAAGAAAAGGTACAGGGAACTCATTATATGCAAACTACTGTTATAAATCCCTGTACTTGTCAACAGAACAAGCCCCATAAACATGATAAAATAAGGGGAAATCAGAAAAACAGAAATAATCAGTGGGCTCAAAAATAGGGAATTGATCTAAGCTAAGTCAATAGACCAAAGCCTTGTTTTATTTGTGGCAAGTTAAATCATCTAGCCAAACACTGTTATTTCAATCCTATTAACCAAAGATTTACTTTTCAAAGACAACATCAAAATTCTGTTGGTTATAGGAAGAAATCAAAAAGGAACCACATGGCTGAGAATGTGAAAACAACACCTTTGAAATCTCATATTCAGAATAAGTTTGCTAAATCAAAAGAAAATACTCCAAGCAAGTCAAGGAGTAACTCACAGAACAAGAAAGCAAACAACTTTGTCAAGATTTGGGTTCCAAAAGTCAAGAAATCTGTTAGTACTGCTAACAGAAATAGTGCTGCTGATAGCAATATTACTGCTAACCAAGTTAGTACTGCTAAGCAAGTTAGTACTGCTAAGCAAGTTAGTACTGCTAACCATGTTAGTACTGCTAACAAGGATAGTGATGCTACCAGTGTTAATGCTGCCAAGCCCATAATTTTGACAAAGTATTCCAGCCATAAGATTCCTAAATCTGATCATCTCATCTCATCCAGACTAAGATTACTGATTATAAATATGTTGATGAGAAAGGGCAACCCAAGACCACTTTGGCTTGGGTTCCCTCTAAAAACTAATTGTTTTATCTTATGTGCAGGGCAACCAACAACTCAAGAAGAAGAGCATTTGGCATGTAGATAGTGGTTGCTCTAGGCACATGACAGGTAACATGGCCTGCCTTCAAAACTTCAAAAAGTTTGATGGAGGACATGTTGCTTTTGGTGACAATCCAGCAGGAGGTAAGATCAGTGGAAAAGGTATGGTATCAAAAGGTAATATGTCCTTTCAAGATGTATACTATGTTGAGCAATTGAGATACAACCTGTTAAGTGTATCACAGGTCTGTGACAAGAAACATAGTATATTATTTACTGAGACTGCATGTATTATCCTTGGTCCAGGATGTTGGGTCATTGACCAACATCTTTCTAAATCAAAATATGGCGCTGGCTGCTACACTATAAGGAAATAAAGTTGCGCCTTCTCCATCAGCAATTGCTTTTGGCGTAGTGGTAAGCGCTTGATCCTAACATGTGGTATCAGAGCAGGTCACGGGTTCGAATCCCATGGAGTGCATTTAAATGCCAAAGGCATGTTGTGCAGCCATTGACTTCTAGCGAAGATCTTGTTAGTGCTGGCAGATGCTGGGGGGGATTGTTGGGTTATTGACCAGCATCTTTCTAAATCGAAACGTGGCGCTGGCTGCTACGCTATAAGGAAATAAAGTTGTGCCTTCTCCATCAGCAATTGCTTTTGGCGTAGTGGTAAGCGCTTGATCCTAACACAGGATTCAAGGTAGTTGATGAAAATATGATACTACTTAGAACTCCAAGGAAGGATAATGTTTATTGTTTGGACTTAGAGAATGTATCATCTGATTCATCATTAAACTGTCTATTTTCAAAAGCTTCCGTAGATGAATCATCTCTTTGGCACAGAAGGATGTGTCACATGAATTTTAAAACAATGAACATTCTTGTGAAAAACAACCTTGTAAGAGGTTTACCTCAAAAAGTGTTTTCATGTGATGATCACTGTGTTGCTTGTCTTAAAGGCAAGCAGCACAAAACTTCTCATAAGTCCAAAGAAATAAATACAATCTCTTCACCTCTTCAAGTATTGCATATGGATCTCTTTGGTCCTACTAATGTGATGAGTATTGGAAAGAAGTCCTACTGCTTAGTCATTGTTGATGACTTCTCTAGATTCACTTGGGTATATTTTCTAAGGACTAAGGATGAGACAAGTGGACTGATCAAATCCTTTGTTCTTAGGATTGAAAACCAAACAAATCTAAGAGTTAAAGTCATCAGATCTATTGATGATCAAGAAAATGGCAGGACTGGTGTTTATTGATGATCACAATGAGTTGGCAATGCTACAAAAACCCATGCAAGCAGAAGGTTTTCATCAGATTGTGGATTTTCTAAAATCCTCACACATCGCTTACGCTTTAACTATCAATCCCACAATCTATGTGGAGCACATGCGTCAGTTCTGGGCCAATGCCTCCATTCACACTGAAGATGGCAATCAGGTCATCAAATCAAGGGTTTGTGATAAACCTCTAACCATCTCAGAAGACTGTATTCGCATTCATCTACGACTAGATGATGCCTCAGGTATTACCTCTCTGTCCAAGGAAGATCTCTTCCAATCAATTAGTCGTATGGGGTATGAAGGTCCCATTGAGGTTTACAAGTTCTTCAAGAGCAAATTTTCACCTCAGTGGAGATTTTTTGTTCATACCCTTCAACATTGTATTTCTAGAAAAACAACTGGATGGAGTGAGTTCAGCAGTACCTTAGCTTATGCTCTAGTCTGCTTAGCTACCTCTAGAAAGTTTAATTTTTCTCAAATGATTTTCAATGATTTAATGTCAAACCTGGATACTAAAACCAAAAGCTTTTATATGTATCCTAGGTTTGTACAAGAGATTCTACTAAAGGAATTGACGGATCTACCCTCTTTTCAAGAGGTGTATGTACCAAAACCTCCCAAAGGGAAGGTATTCTCAAACATGAAAAGACCAAGTAAGGACTTTTCTGGACAAGAGACACCATTATTCTCTACAATGATGGTTATGTCTCATTCCCATGGTGAGGTATCAGTGTCAAAGCCCACATCTGACCACCCAACTGATGACCTACCCACACCATTCATTTCAATTGATACTCCTCAGATCCCTATTGTCAAGCCAACATCCCCAATCACCAAAACATATCAAAGGAAAAAGGTACAGAAGGTTCCTTCCCTTCTTGTATCTTCACCCTCAAAGCCTATAAGCCCTCTGATGGAGCATTATCCATCAGAGAATATCGAAAGGGAAACCACAGGGGTGTCTCCCAACCCCAACAAGGTGCTCTCTAAGGAGAAGGAAGAGCATGTGGGCAGTAAGGCTCACACTACTGATTCTGCACAAGGTGTAGGTGAGGAGAGTGTGAACATCTCTAAGACCTTTCCCACGGAAACTTTAGATGAGCAATCATCTAAAGGTCCCAGGTGCCAAGAAACCACGGGGGTAGCAGGTGCTTCTGCTAGGCAGAAGGCCTCTACTAAAAGATCCAAGGATCCTTCGAGGGTGGTAAAAACACCTAAAGGAGGTGAGGACAAATATAACTACGAAGATTTGATGGACACACTTGGTACAATTAGTCTGGAAGTTCACAATCAAGATCTGGAAATAAAAGAGATGAAGAAGGTGATTATCTCTCAACAAGAACAGATAGTCAAATTGAAGAAAATGGTTCTAAGGTTGGTGCACAAAAAGAAAAAAAAGCAGTATGTATTGAAGAAAAGGGGAGATATAAATGATGATTCCAAAAAGGGGCAGAGTCAAGCTGAAGAAGAAAAGCAAAGCCCTGTTGGCATAGAATCTCATTTTGAGGGGGAGTTGAATACTGAAGCAGAAAAGAAACAAGCAGCAGAAACAGAAACAGCAAAAGCAGTAGAAACTGAGAAAGAAGTAGTAACTGAGAAAGAAGTAGTAACTACATCAGCAACAGAAACTACAACAGCAGAAACAGAATTATCCAGGGAAGAGATTGAAATTGCTGAAACTCTTGTAAAGGCAAAGAATGACACTCCCAAAGCTATTCCAAAAGCTAAGGGAGTGGTCATTAAAGAAGGAGGATCAGAGACAAAAAGGAAAGAAGTCAGTATGGCAGAGGCCAAAATGAAAGGAAAAGAGAAGATGGATGAGCCAGTAAAAGCATCAAAGAAGCAAACTCAAATAGAATTGGATAAAGAGGTGGCTAAGAACTTGCAAGAGGAATTGGAAAAGGAGGAAGAAATCCAATTTGCAAAATACAGAGAGATTGCTTTGGAATTGGCTACTAAGCTTAATGAGAAATATCAAAAGAACTTAAAGACTGCTGCTGCTAAGAAAGTGACATTGAGAGTAACTAAACAAAGCCAAAGAAAGCCTTCAAAGACCTTCCTGGAAAATCAAGAAAGAAGGAAAATGATAAACTTTCTGAAAGGAGCTATTGGAGTTCCTGAAGGAATGTTTACCAGCATGTCATTTGGAAGAATAGAAGAGCTATACAAGAAGGAGATGGCCAAGCTGAAAGGGGATTTCACTCAAAGGGTTGAGGTTGAAAGAAATTTGAAAGAAAGGCATGACCTCAACATACAACATCCCTTCCCTGACAGTGAAGAAGGCACTCCTATCAAAGAAAAGGCAAAAGTGAAGGAAGAAGAGACCTTAGCTCAGAAAATTGGAGCTACAAAAAGAAAGAAATCTATTGCTACCAAGAAACAGGCAAAGAGGCCAAGAATTGAAGAAGTTGAAAAGGAGAATGAAAGTGAAAGAGCAGAAGCAGAATCAGCAGAACATGTGCTAGAGCAGAATCAAGATTCTACAAGTCAACCAAGACAATCTGATGTGCAAATTGATTTGTACATGACAATATCTGGTAAAGAACCTCTGAAGGTTGATCCTATTTCAGTGAATGTTCCTGAAATCATTCATTAGGATATTTTGAAAGACCAAGGCAAAGAATACTTCAGGATCAAGAGAATGGGTGATCATTATGAAGTATATGCTACATGGGGTAAAATTATCAGAAGCTGTTCCAGGTCTGATTTGGAAGAAATGCACAAAGTTGGACTGAGCTTATATGGTAAAGTGTTGGAAGAAGCTGGGATGAGTCTAACAAAGATGGCCATGGAATACTTGTGCATGATGTTTGATCCTGAAAAAGTGCAGTATGTTATCAAAGACTTGCATCTTGAGAATGGATTCAAAAGAATAGATAATTGGATGTTGTTTGAAATCTGTGGAGTCTTTGTGCTAACTATTGATAAAAGCTATCATGAATACTATCTGGTGGACAAAGTGTATGACCATAGCAGAGGAAATCTACAAGGAATGTTGAGAGCAAAGCTGGTATGTCCTAAAGATTCAGAAATGGCCAGAATAGTGATCAAAAGAACAATTAATCAAAGTCTGGGACTGGATCCAAATCTAGGAAATTAAGCTGGAGTTTTGAAAGCATCATGAAGACCCTATGCTGAAGAACTTAACTTCTCAATTTGAAAAGTTAAGTTAGGGGGAGATTGTTGGGTCTGAAATGTGCTAAGGATGGATACTACTGTTGGGCTTAAAGATTAATACTGCTACTTGAAGAATACTATTTCTAGTAGAATTACTACTGCTTGGAGAGTTAGTACTGCTAGTAGTTAGTACTGCTTAAAATTAATGTTGCTAGCATGATTAATACTGCAAGCATGGTTAGTACTGCTGAGGAGATTAATGCTGCTAGAAGATTAATGTTGCTTCTGATGATCGTGAAGATAAAGATGGATTGATACGAAAGACTAGGAGCTGAAGATAATGTTGAAGATAATTATGGAATGGATGCTAAAGATCAATATTTCTTTTGTAATTATCTTGTAATCAGTTCTGTATATATAGTGTAGAAGTATTTGATAGTTAGATATAGTTTTTGATTAGTTTTATACGTTTAGAGAGAATTAACCTCAAGGTTCTTTGTAGTCCTTTCAATAGAGAAGTATTGAACGTCTGTTGAGCTTGTTCAACAGATTGAGGTTTTGTTTGTAATCATTAAGTTAAATCAATATAACTTGTGATTTGAGTTTATACACTGTTTGATTGATTTATTGTTAAAGTGTTTTTCCGCGACTTCTTTAACATAGTTTCTGAGTGTTTATTAAATTCTTGTTTAGAATTTCGATCCTGACAAAAGTATCAGGCTCGGTTGGTCTTATCCTACTAGCAGTAGCATAGTTGTCCACGACACCTCCCATGCTAGAACCCCTCACAATTTTTACTCTCTTTGCACCCTGTCCGGAAGTCCCTATATTATGGACTTTTGGAAGTCTCACTCGGGGACCCTGACGTCGCTCAGATTGTGCTTCCTAGGTAGGTCCTGCCGGTGCTGGATGGACCACTGAAGCTTGTTGTATTATAAGATTCCTATAAAATACCACACTAGGTGCCATGGGACAAGCATATGCTAGTAAGGCATTTGTTATATACATCGTGTGAGTATTGGGATTCTCTTCAGGCTCGTTGACAATGAGACGCATCTTGTGAGAAGTGCATACCTGATGAGATCGTCGTCGTGGAATCTGGGTGTTGCTGGTCATCAATCGATCGATGGCAAGTTGTAGAAACCGCATGTAAGGAATGAAATTCCGCCGGTTTCCAGTGTTCTTGTATTGAACAGTTTGTACCATCCCCTTCCAGATAAGACCGGCGTAGTCGACTCGTCGATGATAGACAACATCGTGAAAGATGCGTAGGAAGGTGGTGCTGCACTGATCGATACTTTTTTTGTTGGACGAGAGGCAGCGGTTGGGAATGGTGAAGCACGTGAACCAGATAGGGTGGAGATGTTTGCGATTGAATGCCGTCACTTTGGTCACTGAACCATCGTAGCCGAGTGCGCGGACCTCTCTGAGCAGTTGTTCATCAGGTAATTCTGGATCAAAGGTTGCGCGACCTTGAAGGATAGCGTCTGGAAGATTGAGAAGCAGTCAGAGACTGTTGGTTGTGAGTACCAATGGGATTTTGTCTACGAGGGCCTCTAGCTTTTCAATTTTGTTTTGCTTGTCGGAGATGTATCAAATCGTGTGCCAAACCTGCTGCAGATAGATTTCTGGTATGTCAGCGGTAGCGGTGAGAGCACTGCAGAGGGGATGGCTGTTAAGCCCAAATATTAGTTGATAAATGTTTACACAACACAATAATGATAAGAGATCAAGAAGAATCAATCAAAATAGCCATATATCTCTTGTGCCACAAGTCTAAGTGTGAGTGTGTGTTCTTGGTGTAATCACTACCTTGTGTGTGAAATAATTCAAATGAAGCCCTAGGGATTGATAATCCCAAAATCAACCAAATCTTAGAGAGAGAAAGTAGAGAGAGAGTTGAATGCGCCAAATGTATGTTTCTATTGAGGTATGTGTGAATGACTTTCAAGACACAAAGCCACAAGGGACTTAAATACCCTTGGCTAATACAGAACATAAAAGCACTCTAAAACACAGTATTAGACCAAGTCTATAAATACAATGATTACTATAAAATCTGACTTAACAATCTCCCCCTTAGTAATCATTGGCGCCGTGGTCTTCAATATTCATATTCTAAATCAACACAGACCATCTAAGCGACTTAGCGAAGCTTCTTGACTAAAAAAAAAGTTCTTCTCAGCATCTTTCAATTTATATTGTCTTTTGCTGTCTTGACAAGACTGATCCTGTTTGTAATAAACTTGAAAGAACAATCGGTTCATCAGCTTGTGCTCTAGACGACACACCTCTTTCAAATGTACTTGAATGAACTGTGGTGGTCGGAGCTGGAACAACAAAAGAACTAGTATAGCTGAGAAAATAGAATCTTGATCGAATCTTGATCGAATCTTGAGCAGCAGATAAACATTTGAACTCTTTGTCTCTTTAACTTCTCCTTAACTTCTCCCCCTCATGACCTTGATGATCTGGATCAACTTAGTCATGCAAATGTTGGAGACGAGACAGCTTCAGATCTGCAAAATTCAGAATAAAGGAGAAAAAGGAAGTTTTGCGCTACATGTTGGTGGCGCAAACTTAGTTTTGCGCTAGCTGAAGGTGGCGCAAAGTAGTTTTGCGCTACCAACTGTTGGCTCAAATCTGACTTGAAATATGAAAATTTTCACCTGTTAAGCTCTTTGACTCCCCCTACACAAATGCACTAAATTTGACAATTCAAGTTAGCATTCGTATAGAAAATCAGATACTCCCCCTCGAAATATGAGATATGATCTTTTCAGAATATTTTCCTTATTCACCCCCCTCAAATAATGCACAAACCCATTAACACAGATATGAGAACACAAGAATCGAAACATTAACGTAGAAAGAAAGAAAAATATACTGAATATGTATTTTGAAACAACTAAACATATAAAATTTTAAACACTAAACAAATTAAATTCTACTCAGTAAAATATCACAGATTAATCCATCAGTTGAAGTCAAGTGTATGTTGTTGGATATAGATACAAGTTTCATTGCACATTAAGTTAAAACATGATCAGTTTCAAAAACTTTCATCAATCTATTCAGTGTGCTAGCATGCGAACTTCAATTAGCTTCAAGAAAATGCAATTCTAAAAAATATAATAGAAAACTTTGCATGTACTCACACTAAGTCGTCAAAAATTAAGATTTTCACAAATTTATAGGTTTATCACAACTCAAACATAGAACCAAGTATCATGAGACGTGTCCTCATTGGCATCTTTTAGCATTGTGCACATTGGCATCTTCACATGAGTGTGCTCTTTGGCATCTTTTATGCTTGTGCACATTGGCATCTTTTAATCAAAAAGTTTGGTAAGTAAAGAACATGTCGTAAACGTAACTTTCTATCTGATCCTATTGTAGGATTTGGGTCAGCCGCTCCTAGACCAGTTGGCCTTAGGGGACTAGGTGTCAAGCACCCCTTGGAACTTACTCTCCCAGATCAAAAAGGCTACATCGACACATCCTAAACCCATTCATACCAGTAGAACATGACTTTCGATCTGGTTCTATAGAAGGATTTGGGTTCGATCACTCCCAGACCAATTGACCTTAGGGGACCAAATGACAAGCATCCCACGGAACTTACTTTCCCAAACCAGAAAGGTCACAGGTACAAACTTTTAAACTTAGAGATTTCTGTATTTTAGATATATAATTTTTCATCTCAATCACTCAGTTTTACATCTAAGTGCTTAGCACATATTTTCATTACAATCTATAATTCTGACTTTTTAGGATTTCTAAGCATTGTAAACTATAAATATTCCAAATCACATAACTTTAAAGCAGTATCTAAAGTTTCAAACAAGTTGCTGAGCTTTCGACTTTTGTAAGACTTGAAAGTTGAACATATAAAACTTGAATATAAACAAAGCAACTTGAAAATTTATCCTAGACATACATTTTATTCAAAAGAAAGAAAAACTGTAAAACTTTTACTTTATAGAATAAGAATTTGTAAAGATTTAAATTTTTAAATTCAACATGCCAAGTTTGAAAAACCATTTTTCATTTAAGACAAATGTAAAGAATTTGGCAAATTGATATTTAGTTGGAACAAAATAAAATTCAATAATACCTTCTTCCACATAATGTACAATGAATTGGTGTCTCATATCCAAGTTTTGGGTTGAACTTGCTCAGATTCTTGAAAAACATGAGAAAACTGGAACAACATCACAATTAGAGATAAATGCAGCGGAATAAAGTAGATGCACTCACAGTTTCTCATTTGTCCAGAAGCTAAATGCATTGAAGAACGAGTCCTAAACTGATATGTTTAGAAGTCAAAGTCCATTGAAGTACGGTTTCTAAGTTGATTTACTCAGAAGCCATTGTTCTCTTACTCCCCCTTGACATTAGGTGCCTGCAACTTAGAATCAGTCTTTGATTTTGGTACCCACTTGTATTTGGGTCCATATTTGTTAGTTGCAGTTTTAATGGGAGAAAACTTGTTAGATTTAACATAGAAAGCACGAGAAAAATAATCAGATGAATGAACAGAATCATCAGTAGAAGAAAAAGCATAATCATCTGAACTAGAATCAGAAGAAGAATATGAGACATCTTTTGAAATTCGAATCATTTGCTTTATTGATTATTTTGAAATTTTATTAAAAACAACAAATGAATCACTTTTATAGATTTTGTCTACATATCTATCCTCATCAGTCGTTGATTCATCAGATGTCCGCTTGACCCTGCATATCTGCCTTGTAGGATTCCTCAAAGTCCTATCTGAAATATTCGAATCAGAAGAATTAGAATTTTCAGAAATAAAAGTAACTTGTTTCTTTGACTTCTTTGACCTTCTTCTTTTACGCTTTGGTTTATAATAATCATCATTTAGCGTAAAAGATTCATCAAGAATTTTTGATTTAAGATTTGAATCAGAAGAAGCAATTTTACCTAAGAAGCCAAACTGATCAGTCATTAAATCTGAACTTGCCTCGGAGTCAGAAAAATTTTGAGAAAAGTTTTCAGATTTTAGAACTTCCTTTTTGTTTTCTTTAAAATCAGAAGAAAAACCAGAAACAGAATCTTGTTTTTGAGAAATTAATTTTTCTTCAAGACTTGTCGTCATAAAAGAAAAAATAACATCTGATTCAATTTCGCTTTGAATATGTTGTTCTTCTATTTTATCTTCAAGATCAATGATTTTGCTTTTTAACACTAATGGAGGAATATATCTCTTAGAATCATAAGAAACTGGAGAGATATTTTCTTTATTAGTGTTAGTAGCACAGATATCAAAATAATCATCAGACAATGAAGATTTAATAGAAGAAATGTCATTTAAACTGTTTCTATTCTTCTTTGATTTTTCGGGAAAATATTTAGCATTTTCACGTGTGTTAAAAAAAGAAATTTCCTTTTTCTTGTTGTTCATTCTTTTCTCATTTTCGATATCTAAAACTTGTTTTTCATTTAACCAATGAATTTTAAATTGAGGAGCATATTTAGCAAGATTTAGATAATCGAATTTATATAAAGTGGGGGATTTTTCTATAACATTGTTTAAACAATGTGGATTTTCAAAACCAAGTCCCCATTTTTCTTTGATAGACTCATAACTCCGTGGTTTGTTCAAATAAATAGTTTGTTCAGTTTGATTCCTTCAATATAATTTTTCTTCCAACTCATTTATTTTATCCGAAAAACTTTCTTTTTGATTGGTCATTTCAGTCAAAGAATCAAGATAAGTCATATTTGATTTTTCTAAATCATCTAATTTCTTTTGAAAGATTTCTTTTGTATGAGCCAAAATAGATTTTTCATCTTTCAAAAAAATTTGCAATTTGTCAATCAAATCTGACTTTTCTACATTTAACTGTTTTTCAGATAATAACTTTGAACGTAAATCATGTAAAGTAGTTATAATGATATTCATCTGTGAGGATATAAATTTGAAGTCAAATTCAGAAGGTACCTCATCTTCATCAGTGGAATAATCATCATCACCATCATCACTCTGATCATCTCCGATGAAGCACATATGAGCAGTTTCCACATTGTCAGCTTCATTGTCGGAGTGATCTAGCCAGAATTCTTCTTCAGGTTGCAGAGCGGTTCCATTCTCTCTCTTTTCGGCTAGTTCCATTTTCTTTCGATAATACGCCGAATCTCGAACTTTCTTCACTCTACACTCCTTAGCGATGTGACCCGGCTTTCCATAGTTAAAGCATGCAGATGCTTTCTTAACCTCGGGCACTTTGAGATTCTTAGACCCAGAAGTGAAGCGAAGATTGTTGGAACCCGAATGATGCTGGAACTTCTTGTGATAGTGCTGAGAGAGAAGAATCATTGTCTTCTGTAGCGCCTCACCATCATCATCAGTTGCACCATCATAAGCATTCTCGGACAATGCTTGTTGAACCAGTTTTCTTGTGAGAAGTGCAACCGGGTCCACTGTTTTTTTAGTCTTCTTGTCAAGTTTGGCCTTCTTATCCTTGACAATGCACTCATTTGTCAGCAAAATCTCATACATTTCTTGGATTTGCATAGTAGAGATCCGAACATCATTCCTCAATCTATGACAAGATTTGTTCCATTCCGATTGAAGAGAGTTGAGGAACTTCAGATTGGTCTCTAGCTCAGTCTTTTCCACTTTGATCTTTCGCAGATCGTTTATCACCGCACAGAACCTGTCAAAAACACTTTTCAGAGATTCCCCATCTTTGGCTTTGAACTCTTCAAAATTGTTCATGAAACGCGTATGCCGATGTTTTGTTGCAACTGTAGACCCAAGCATAATCTTCTCTAGATGTGCCCACATTAGTGTAGGATTGTTTTTGTAACATTCAATCCTATTGTAGATAGAATTTGGCAAGGCTAGCATCAGATTTGCCTTTATATCACGATCGGCTTTATATTGCAACGACTCATCGGATGTGTATTCAGAGATAGGCTTTGTCATCCCAGAAGCCAGTATGGGCTTTCCAAAAGATCCTTCAGTTAGAATCTTCATCATGTCATCTCCGTTCTTTTGACGCTCGATGAAATTAAGAAACCGATCTTGCCATTGAGTGAACTCATTCTCATCAACCAGAACCGAAGGACGAGTTTTTGTGCCCAATGACATCATGATATCATTCTTGTAGAATTGAGCTTGAAACGCAAACTTTGCAGAATCCATAAAGAAAAAACTTCAGAAAAAAAATCCAAGTCTGGAAGCAGATAGGAGATTTGCGTGAACAGTGACTAGCGCAAACTTGACTTTGCGCGAGACAAAGGTGGCGCAAATTATGATTTGCGCGAGGCGTTGGTGGAGCGAACTTGACTTTGCGTGATATGTAGATGGCGCAAAATATTCTTTGCTTGAGATGATAGTGACGAGAACCTTTAATTGCTTGAACAGTAGGTGACGCAAAAGAAGATTTGCGTTAGATGAAGGTGGCGTAAAACTGATTTGCGCGAGTCGTTGGTGGCGAGAACCTTTCTTTGCGTGAGATGATGGTGGCGCAAAGATAACTTGCACAAAATCTGAATTTTTCGTGAAATGAGGATGGCGCAAACTTTACTTTGCGCGATAATTGAGATGGCGCAAAACTTGATTTGCGCGAAACTAAGATGGCGCAAATTGCTCTTTGCGTGATGAATTGATGAAGTAAACTAGAACTTTTCGTGAGATGAGATCTGAACTTGATGAAAACCTGAGAAAAACTGGCGCAAAGTTTAGATCAACTAGCGCAAAAATCAGATGAAATTAGATCAAACTTTATAAGAACTGGCGCAAAGTCAGGAAGAACTGGCGCAAACTCATATGAACTCGCGCAAAATCCAGATCTGGCGCAAACTCATATGAACCAGAAACAACTTCTAAAATCAATTATAACAACGAAATTGAAGAACTTTTCGCACACAGATATGATCGAAAACAGTTTCTAACAACTTTGATTCAAACACATCGATCAAAAAACCACAAAATCGAGAATTTGTGATATGAACAGTACGTAAAAACGAACTTTTCCAAAAAATGAAAAAACTCAAAATTGATGTTCAAAAACAGATTTTCTTGTAAAATGATGTGAATCAAATATGTTTTACTATCAAAACCGAATCCAACAAACCAAGATACAAGAAAAATCGATCAGAAAACAACAAGAATTTGTGAAAATTCAGAAAATGAGATTTTCTTGATCGAAATCAAGAAAATCAATCAAATTTTCTGAATTGTTTACAAATTCAATTTGAAAATACGATTCTCTCAATTCTCTCAGATTCAGAATGGCTCTGATACCAATTGATAATCCCAAAATCAACCAAATCTTAGAGAGAGAAAGTAGAGAGAGAGAGTTGAATGCACCAAATGTATGTTTCTATTGAGGTATGCGTGAATGACTTTCAAGACACAAAGCCACAAGGGACTTAAATACCCTTGGCTAATAAAGAACAAAAAAGCACTCTAAAACACAGTATTAGACCAAGTCTATAAATACAATGATTACTATAAAATCTGACTTAATAGGGATTCTCAAAGAAACATTTCCTTATATAGGTTAACATGACCAAGGCATGGTCAAACCTAGATAACTACATATTACCCCCTAGGAAATTATAGACAATTACAATTAAGACCCCTTTCTACATTTTAATCTTGAATAAAACTAATGATCCAACAATCTCCCCCTTTGGATTCAAGATAAAAAAATTTTGGCAATTTTCTTCGGGTCTTCACTTCTCTTGAAAACTGTAGCATATATGTCGTTAACAACTTCAAAACTTGTAGCTCTTCACAGTCTTCACAACTTTGAGGAAACTGTAACCTTCCCATTTTTGATGAAATTGGAATGAAGTGTCCTTCTGATGATCATCTTTAGTCAGACTTTAGATAATTCAGATAGGTTCAGACACTTTGAAATCTTTGAAAAAACTTGAATCCTTCAGCAATCTTCAACAAACTTTCTTTCTTGAACAAAGTAACTCAGATCTGACTTTGAAATCCTTGAATATTCTCCCCCTTTTGATGAATGTTGAGAATCAACATCATCAAAACATTTCAAAGCAGGCCAGTCTTGGAATTATCTCTCCCAAATCAACATTTATGCTCAGTCTTCATGAATATCTCCCTCTTTGGAAATAATAGCAATCTCCCCCAGATAGAGAAATATACTAATATCTTCAAAATACGATCTGAATCTGATTCGGACACCAATTAATAAATTGTAATTATTTGAATCTTTGCAAATTAAAACAATTTAGGAGATGTAACCCTGAATCAACAGATGAAACAGTTAGAAGTGCCTGTCAGTAACACAAAGTTACTGAGTAACACGAAGTTACTATATAAGGAGTTGGTTATGACGTAGACTCCCCAGGACTTCCATTCAATCATCAAATAACACATGGTTATCTATAAACATTCTGACATAAAACAAATTTCTGTGTGCTCGTGCATGCGTATGAAGGAATTAAGCACAAATGATTGCTTTTTAACTTTGGCTCAAAGTATGTAAACTTGTTGAGACAACAACGAATTATACAAAGACTCAATGTGCATGAGAAAGGGTCGAAGGTGGGGCAATTTTCCTTCTTTTTCAATATCCGAATTATCCAAGTGATAATCAGATAGAGTATGTGTTGCTTCCACGTTCAAATATGAAACATCTTCTTGTTTAAAAGAATATGAGTAGCTGGTGGGGTTATATGCAAGAGGTGCCATGGGCTAGTTGCCTGTTTCAATATTGTTCACCACAGACTGTGAAACAATAGATTATGTGGATGCCCGGCTCAGAAAAGATGTGGTGCAGAGTTTGTTTTTCCTTTACTCTGATCTCTCACCCTCCTTCTTTTAAATCAATTGAGCTCACTTCTAACCAAACTCTCATTTGCATTTTAACTCAGCACTCTCCCCATCTCTATTTTTAATGAACCCATCTCCCCTCAATCACTCAGGATTACTTCCGGGGTAGGAAACACTGGTTAGTGTGAATCCATGGAAGTTTTAATAAGCTCACACTGAATCTCGTATTTCCTAAGAGAGCATGTTGTTCAACAGTCATTTGTACATGAAAGCACAATAAATCAATGTCAGTAAATGTATGCTCATGACAAGATAAGAATGAAATTGGAGCATTTAAAACATTTAAGATATCTCAAAACAACTAGAATGAAATCAAGTGTTTTGAGAAGCTGACAATGATTCTTTTAAAAGCTGAAGCTAAAAAGGATGATTCCTTTACAATCAGATCTATTAATCATGAAGAACAAAGATTTGGGAGACCAAAGACGTAAGGTGTTTATACGAACAATGTATAAACATATTGGCAATGAAATCACATGAAAATGAAATGACGTCTGATTTTCAAACAAACAATGAAATTTCAAACGGGAGGATTACCATCGAAAGATATATCTTTTGATATGTGGTAATCACAAAGTCAAGAAAATGAGTGTACTGACCAATATGTGTAAGAATACTTGGTAAAGTATAAAGAAATGACAAGTACACAAGTATTTGTCATTGGAAACACATGGTCAGTTGATGTCATGGAGTCTAAGGATTAGAAAGATATACCTTGAGTATGATATCCTTAACTCCCCCTAAAGATATTATCTATTGAGTTCTGTGACAAAACTCAGGTTCCCCCCTATAACTTGTGAAAAGTCAACTCATCAGAAAAATATGACAATATCAATGCGCATATCTTTTCTCTCTAACAGATATAACTGTTAAAGTTTCAAAATTTCTCCCCCTCAAAACAAAAATATTTGACAGTTAAGCTCCCCCTCAACGCAAAAACTTCTAGAATGATGTGAGCTTTAAATCATCCTTTTTAGAACAAAATCATTGAAGTGCAGGTCTAATCAAATGTAATCAGAAGCCAACTCTTTTGGAAATTAAGTACGGGTCCTGATCTGATATAACCAGAAGCCAATGTTCCTTCAGTCCTTCTTGATTGGGACATCTTCTATCTTCTCTTTTCCTTTTTCCTCTACCTGCAACACAGGTTTAGGTTTTGGTACCCAGGTAAACTTGGGTCCAGTTTGGTCAGTATTTGAGAATTTCTTTGAGTGATTCTCATACCTGTGATAAGCACTGTGATGATAAGATCTATTATATGCTTGTGCTTTGTGAGTGAACTTATCAGAGTAACAATAAGAGCAACATAATTTTCTTTTTGCTATCTTGATCAAATGAGTTGCTGATTTGACAAAGTTAGGTGCAAAAGACTTACCTCTTGAAGCTATGTTCTTCTTCTTGTTAGCTCTGTGAAGCTTTGCTGCTTCTGGAGAACCCTTTACAACCCAGACCATTTGATCTTTCCTTGGAGACTGAGTTGGATATTTTTGAAAATGATTAGCACTCTTATCAACTGATTTTATATAAAAGGACTTTGGAGTGTTAATCTGATCTGGTTTAGAAACATTAGATTTCACAATTTGTTTTCTAAAAACTATTTTCTAAAACATGCTTGATACTGACTGAAAAGAACACACGTATTCAGCTGAATCATCATCATAGGAAGATGAAATAGATGTATCAGTTGTTAACTTGTTAGACAAGCCAGTATTATCAATCTCAAGTTGTTGAATTTTATCACACCGCTTGGATCTCTCATTGCAGAGTTTATCAAATTTTCTTTGAATTCCAGATTTACTCCTCTGCTCTTTCATATTCTCAGTAGATAAGTTTTCCAATTTACTGGTTAGCTTTCAGATTTCCTTTTCAAAAATCTTTCTCTCTTCCTCAAAATCTTTTTCTAAAATCTGGTTTTTATCTTAAATTTCTTTGAAAAGATTTACATTTTTGTTTTCAAAACCTTTTCTCTCATTATCAAAGGATTTCCTTTCAGATATAATGAGTTGTTCAAAGTCAGAAACTTGTTTTAAAATATTTTAGACTTTAATCTCTAATTGTTTCTTCTCAGACTCAGACTTCTTGGAAATATCATACAGTCTCTGGTTAAAAGTATTTTCCAGTTTAGCTATTTCTTTGTTCTTTCTCTCATCGACTTTCTTAAGCCAGTCATGTTAGACTAGAATTGTATTCAAGATTAAATAAAGGGTTAAAGTTGTAAGAGTTTGATAGTTAAGGGTTTTGAGTTATAAAGTCAACTATGTTGACTTAGTATAAATATGTTTGTTCCCTTTTTAATCTAGTAGACACGCTTATTAGATACATTCAGAGAGATTGGTAAGACTTCGCACACACAGAGAACACAACGTGAGACTTGTGACTATATGTTAGATCTGTGATTAATTGTAATTCGTGTGATTGATCAACAAACTTGTGTTCTTAATCTGTGTATTAATTGTTATATGCTAGTAATCTGGGTCACAATTGGTATCAGAGCTTGAAATTCATCAATTTGAAAGGTTTTGAGTTCGTTTTCTGTGTTTGAGTTTCTTGAACGGATTTTTGAGAAAATATGAGTTTTTGGTAAAATTACTTGTTGATTTGTGGTTGAAAAAAGTTATAGAACATCTTTCTTGGATCGAATTGCATTTGAAAACTATTCTTGATCATAAATTTGTTGATTTTAGAAGTTTTGAGTTCGAAAGTTTTGAGTTACTGTTTGATCGAAATGTATATGATTCAGTGTTAATTTGATTATGATACTGCATTGGATTGATCATTGTACTAACTTGTTTGATTCTGTGAAGTTACAACTTATGATTTGAAGGTTTGGATCGATTTCTAGATTAAAATCGAGTTTTTTATACTGTGAACTCAAGAATTCGCAAGATTCGTGCATTTCGTACGAAGAACTTGCAAGATTCAGTTTAAGCAGATAGAATTCGCAACACTGTGGTCTACGAATTCTCGTAGAATTCGCATATAATTTCAAGAAAATCATCTAAGTAAAGAATTCACAATTTTGTTTTATACGAATTCTGAAGAATTCGTAAGAGAGTATTTTACGAAAAGTAAGATTTTGCAGGATCTTTCCAAGATTTCTCTAAGTACAAAATTCGTAAGTGATACGAAAAGTTGGAATTTTTTCTCAAAATTTTTCTAAGGAAAGATTTCGTATCCTTATATCTTATGAATTCTGCATGCAAGTTGTTTCTATGCGAAAAGTTTTTCAAGGAAATGTTTTCAAGGGTAGAATTCGCATCATAGAGACTTGCGAATTGTGAAGGATTCACAGAAGGCTTTATACGAATTTTGAAGAATTCGCATATAAGGTCTTGCGAATTTCTTAAATTTTGATCTCTTGCTTGCGAATTTCTTCTATTCCATTTTGTTTGCGAATTGTGCTTTTTGTTAGTGATACTTGCGAATTCTAGACTTATTTTTCATGCGAATTGCTACTTGTTTCTTAATACTTGCGAATTCTAGACTTAAGGTTTTTAGAAATTTCAGTTTTCTAAAATTTTTTCAAGTCTTGCTCAAATTGTTGAATTAAAAAGATCATTACTAGCTTATTTCTCTTTGTGTGTGCAGATATACTCATCATGTCTAAAGAATTTCTTTCAATGGGTTCCGAATCTAAACCTCCGGTATTGTGTGTCGGAGAGTATGCTCAATGGAAGTGGAGGATGGTTCAATTCTTAAATTGTAAGAATCGAGAATACATGACATCAATTATAGATGGACCTAATGACCCAATGGTCACTGTAGTTGGTCAGGCTACTACTGATACTTCTCCTGAGATACCTGTTAGATATATACCGAAGCCATATCAATACTTCAATGAAATGGAGAAGGCGCAACACAAGATAAATGAAGAAGCTCTTATCTATCTTACAATGGCTATTTCTAATGATATCTACAATCGAGTAGATAGTTGTGAATCTGCCAAAGCCATGTGGGATGAGCTTGAGAGACAATTTCTGTTAGAACAAGAATTGTATTCAAGATTAAAGTAGAGGGTTTAGTTTGTAATTGTTGTATAGTTGAGGGTTTTGAGTTGTAAAGTCAACGAATGTTGACTTAGTTTAAATAGGCTTGGTTTCTTTGTAATCTGTAAGTACGTACAAGCATTTTGACATTCAGAGAGTTTGGTAAGATTCGCACACACACGGTGAATACACACGTTAGATTTGTGGCACTTTGTTAGATCTGTGATTAATTGTATATCAAGAAATTAGATCAATAAAGTTGCTTTTCATAATTGGTGTTGTGATTAAATGCTAGTAAACTGGGTCACAATTGGTATCAGAGCATAGTAATTCATCGATTTGAGAGTTTTATTGAGTTCATATTCTGTTGAAATATTTTTGAGTGGATTTTTGAGTAAAAGTGAGTTCTTGATTAAATTGTTGATTGATTAGTGATCGATTGATGTGTTGAAACAGTTGTATCAGATTGAATTTAAAAGAAAAACATGTTTTGATCACGAAATTGAGATTTTTGAAGGTTTTTTGTTCGAACGAATGTCGAACGCTGTTTGATCAATCTGTTCATGCTAGAGTGTGAATTTAATTGTCATATTGAATTGGATTGATCTTTGTGTTAACTTGATTGATTTTGCAAGGTTATAGCTTCTGCTTTGAAGATTTGGATCAATTTCTGGATTGAAATTTGAGTTTTTGGACTTAGAAACCAAGAACTCGCAAGATTCAAGAAATTCGTATGAAGAACTCGCTAGATTGATAGAACTCGCAGATAGATTTCGCAAATTGCTTTCTGAATTCTTTAAGTGAAGAATTCGCATCAGAGTGACTTACGAATTGTCAAGGAATTCGTATAAATATTTGAGAAAATCTTATTGTTAATCATAATATCCCAATCACAACAAGCTAATTACTCAATATATGTCAAATAAGCTCAAGAACTAGAGAGAGAATCTAGAGAGAGAAAGTAGATCTTGTATTACACACACTCTAGAATATTAGAATATGCAATAGCCACTAGTTCGTTCCCACATGATTACAAAGGCAAACCTATATATACTACCAAACTAAAACAAAGCCTTAACGGCTAAGGAAACTAAACTTACTTTGACTGACTATTACACATTTGACTTTCCTATTAAATCTTGGATACAATATTTAGACTTAACAATCTCCCCCTTTGTATTCAAGATTTAATAAAAATTTGATGCAGATCTTCAACTCTTGATTCTTCATCTTTTGTCTCTTGAAGCTTTCAAAAACTTTGCTCTTTTGCAGCTTTTGAAGAATCTTGGAAAGTCTTTTTAATCTTTGAAGCTTTGGAAAGTCAACATGCCTTGAACAAAACAGGAAATTCTTGAAACTTCTTTGAAACTTGAAACTTCATTTTTGAAAAATCTTTCGTCTTCAAACAAAATTGTATCTTCATCACTTTGATCTCTGAATCGTCTTCGGATACAATTGAAGAATTGAGTTCTAAACAAAATTGTATCTTTATCACTTTGATCTCTGAATCGTCTTCGGAAGAACAAACCTACTTGAATTCTTGAAATTTTCTTTTGAAGAAACTTTTGAAGAAGCTTTTGACTATGAATCAGCCTTTGAAACCGCGTTTGAAACATCCTTTGAAACAGCGTTTGAAACCGCGGAAGCAAATTGAACTTTAGGCTTGAACTTTGAACTTGAACTCTGAAATTGAATCTTTATAATTCTCCCCCTTTTTGATGATGTGAGCATCATTATCATCAAAATATCATCAATTTCAGCATAGGCTTTGATTTCCCCCTTTGTGAACAACAAACAATCTCCCCTTGATATTGCTGTACTTTTGATCTGAAGAGCCGAATCATGAACAGTATATATCCGAATCTTTTCAAATTCAGACATAATGAGCGTGTAACCTTGATTCAACAAATGAAACAGTTAGAAATGCCTGTTAGTAACACGAAGTTACTGTGTACAACGGATGTACAATGTAAGGTGCTGGTTTGATGTTGACTCCCCAGGACTTCCATTCAATCATTGAAAGACACAAGGTAATTCTATGAATGTTCTGACAGAAAAACATATTCTCTGTGTGCTCGTGCTTGTGTTTTGAAAGAATTAGCACAATGATTGTGTTTCATAAGGCTCAAAGTATGTAAATCACTGAGACAGCAATGATTGTACATGGACTCAATGTGCATGAGAAATGGTCGAAGGTGGGGCAACTTTCCTTCTTTTTCAATATCAATATCTTCCAAAAGAAGATCCGATAGATTATATGTTGCTTCCCCAGAAAATGTGAAACATTCTCTTTTTAAGAAAAGAATGAGTAGCTGGTGGGGTTGTATACAAGAGATGGCATGGGCTATTTGCCTATTTCAATGATGGTCACCAAAGAAATGTGAACCAATCAGTAATGTGGCTGCCCGGCTCAGAAAGTGGTAGGTGCAGAGTTTTGATATTCTTTTAACTCTGATCTCACACCCTCTTTCTTTTTATCATTATACTCACATCTAACCAATCTCTCATTTCCATTTTACCTCTGCTCACTACGACACTCAAATCTTTTAGACCCCTCTCCCCTTAATCACTCAAAGGATTTCTTCCGGGGTAGGAAACACTGGTTATCGTGAATCCATGGAAGATCTATGAAGCACTCATACTGAATCCCATGTTCCTAAAAGTACATGTTGGTCAATGATTTTTCTTGACATGTAAAGCACAAGAAATCATATGTCAGTGTATATATGCTAATCAAAAATCATATATGAAATTTGAGCATTTTGAACTTTGAAGATTTCTCAAAACAAGAATATTGAATGAATGAAATGAAGTCAAGAGAATTGTTTTGAGAATCTGACAATGAATCAAACAGATCAAATCAAATGGTTCGGGTATCAAGGAATTGGATATTTGTTTATATGAACAAATATAAACAATTTATCAATGAAAGCACAAATATGTAAAAAATGAATGATGCTCAACAACTTTGAATTTCAAACGGGGGTATTACCATCGAAAAATTGTTTGAATTTGAGACATGGCAATAACAATTTCAAATAAAATACTGAACCGGTGTGTATGAATACTTGACAGTATATGGACAAGATAATACACAAGTATTGATCTTTGGAAACACACGGTCAGTTAAACATTAAGCTCAAAATTTGAAAAACATTTAAAATCACACTTCTAAATTCATAAAATCTTTTGAGAATAAGAAGTGGTTTGAACATTTAAGAAACTGTTTTTCATGTTCGAAAGATGTTCTTCTTTCAAACAATCCGAGATCTAGGATCAGAAGATATTTACCTTTTCAGTTCCCCCTCAAATCATGATTAAATGAT
The DNA here is from genome assembly GCA_954870635.1 of Arctium minus. Classification (NCBI taxonomy): domain Eukaryota; kingdom Viridiplantae; phylum Streptophyta; class Magnoliopsida; order Asterales; family Asteraceae; genus Arctium; species Arctium minus. Next base: position 74,096,999 of record OX941080.1, on the reverse strand, counting down.
TTATATCTTTTAAGCTCCCCCTGGATATTAGCGCAATATCCGTCTATGATCATTGATGAACGGGTCCTGGTCTGTCATGTGATCAGAAGCCACCACCTTTACTCCCCCTTAAATTAAGCATCTGAAATATTACAAGTAAAACAGGATAGAGATCAAACACTCCCTTTTGAATTGTTAGACCATCAATATCATAAAAATCTAGCAAAGAAAAAGTATAGGATAGAGATCAGATCAATTCTCTTGGGATGAAGACCATCAATATCCATCGGATGCAAGCATATAGGAGTAAGGTCTTTTTGATCGCTGAGGTCCGAGTCCTAAACTGTTGTGTTTAGAAGTCAAACTCCTTTGAAGACCGGGTCCTAAGCTGATGTGCTTAGAATCCATTATCTTGACATTGAGGTGCGGGTCTTGAACTGTGTTATTCAAGAGCCATTGTTCTCTTACTCCCCCTTGGCTTGAGATGCCTGCAACACAGAATCGATTTTCTTCTTTCGTACCCACTGGTATTTGGGTCCAGAAATGTGAGTTGCAGTTCGTGTGGGGGTTATGGAGTAAGAACCATACCAGTAATGATCATTTGATTTGTGAAAATGATCATGTGTACAACAAATAGAACAATAAAATTTCTTACCGTTAGATGCTTTGTTCTTCTTTGCTTTAAGTACAGGTACACATGATTTCTTCTCTTTAAGCTCATTTTCCTTCTCATCTTTGACTGGTTTCTTTTTCCACACCAGTTTCTCTTTCTTGAAATTTGTTCTCCTTGGATAAGTATCTGAACCATCTAAATAATCATCATAGAACAGGTTAGTATGACGAATTTGATTAAATGATTTGACTGACCTGTTTGAAGAGATGAATTTCTGATTTGAACTTGAAACAGATTTTTCAAGTTCTTTGATCTTTGACGCAAAATTATTTCTTTCTTTCACAAGCTGGTCAATCTTTGTCGTGAATTCAGACTTCGTCCTTTGCTTTTTCAGCGCAGCAGCAGACAATTCAGACAACTTTGAAGTTAGCTTCTTGATTTCAGATTCAAAAATGGATCTTTCTTCCTCAAATCCTTTTTCTGACTCTGTTCTCTAGCTGGATAATTCTTTAAAGAACCCTACATTCTTTTGTTCTATGGCCTTCTTCTCTTTTTCAAACTTCTCTCTTTCTAAAATCAGTACTTTCTCAAAATCGGAGATTTGTTGAGAAAGTTTTATACATTTAAGCTTAACTGACTTCTTTTCCTCAAAGCACTTCTTTTCCTCAAAGCACTTCTTTGAGAAATCTGAGAACTTCTTTGAAAAATTATTCTTTTCACTTTCAAAATCAGCTTTATTTGCAACAAGCTGTTTTTCCAAATCAGATAACTTCTTTTTAAGCTCAACGTTCTCAGATTCCAACTCCTTTGTCTTCTCTTTGAAATCCTTCAACTTGTTTTGAAGATCAACTGATTCTGCTTGTAGCTCAGGTGATTTCTGTTCAGTTGTCTTCAGTTGACTTTGAAGAGTTATAATCTCTCTCTCTCTTTCTCTTTTATCTCTTTCTCCTTTTCATAAAGAATACCTGCAAAATTAGAACTATTTTTAGTACAATTTATACATTCAGGAGTTTTAACACATGTGAACAATTTTAGTTGCAAATCCTGAATCTTTTTGAGATATTCTGAATTTTTTAATTTCAGATCATTTCGTTCAGCTTCAATACCAGAAATATCAGATCTGTAGTAAATTGACATCTTGAAAAATTAATCAACTTGAAGTGAATGACCGTTCCAAACTTATGTATCAGAAAATCAAAAATCAGATTGAATTGAAAATTTTCGAAAAAAATATTAAAAAAATGAAAAATTGAAAAACACTAGAAATGACACAAAGTTTAACAGGAAAAAAAAATATGTCACACTAAAAAAATAAAAAATTTTGCGTTTGTGCTTTGGAACGCAAACCGTAACTTTGCGTTTGTGCTTTGAAGCGCAAGACTCACTTTGCAGTTGTAGTGTGAACCGCGAACCTTACTTTGCGGTTGAAGTGTGAAGCGCAAACATTAACTTTGCGTTTGTGTCAATATACGCAAAATAAAAAACACAAACTATTGAAACCAAACTAGCTTTGCGGGTCAGCCTTGAAACGCAAAGTATGGTTTTCGGGTCCTGCTTGAAACGCAAAGTATGGTTTTCGGGTGTTGAAAGACACGCAAAGTAACACTTTGCGTTTACAGAGAGATGCGCAAAGATGGACTTTGCGGGTTGAACTTTGCGTTGCAGGAAAGATTCGCAGATGTGAACTTTGCGTTTCAACAATGATACGCAACCCTTATGATTGAAGCGCAAAGTCGATTTCTTGACAGATACAAACTTCAATCGATCGAAACCTGCACAATTTATCTCAAGAATTTGTTAGTATCATCGAAAAACAGTTCTAAACTCACACATGCAATCAATTTTCGATTAAAACAACAATTTACACGAATTCGATCAAGAACAGATACCGAACTCGTGTTCAAGAAAAACTAAAAAAAAAATCGAAAATTGGAATTGATTTTGAACGAATTTCGATATGGAATCTAAACAAAAATCAATCCAAAACACAATTCGATCACAATGAAACCAATTTCTTTCATTAAAAACAATTTTTCACTCAAAATTCGTATGTAACAGTAAAAAACCGTTTTCTTGAAAAACTTTTGAAAAATAACGATTTTTCAAATCAAATCACACAAAATTCAATTCAAATCATGATCAAATCAATTTTGAAAAGTTTGGTACGGCTCTGATACCAATTGTTAATCATAATATCCCAATCACAACAAGCTAATTACTCAATATATGTCAAATAAGCTCAAGAACTAGAGAGAGAATCTAGAGAGAGAAAGTAGATCTTGTATTACACACACTCTAGAATATTACAATATGCAATAGCCACTAGTTCGTTCCCACATAATTACAAAGGCAAACCTATATATACTACCAAACTAAAACAAAGCCTTAACGGCTAAGGAAACTAAACTTACTTTGACTGACTATTACACATTTGACTTTCCTATTAAATCTTGGATAAAATATTTAAACTTAACACTTATAAGTATAGAATTCGTATAGTACCTTTATACGAAAAGCATAGAATTCGCATAAAAATTTATTTGAAAAGTTAAGTCAAGAATTCGCAGCTGTGTCTATTACGAATTCTGAGGAATTCGTATCTGTGTCTTGAGCGAAAAGCAAGAATTCGCATTTCTCAACATTAAGAATTCTGAAGTTTTCGCAAAGAGCTTTCAAAAACATTTCTAAGTAAAGGATTTGTATCCTTGTAGCTTACGAATTCATTTTGCGAATTGGGTTTTTCAAAAGTTTCCAAGGATAGAATTCCCATAAGAGAGACCTGCGAATTGTGAACTTTTCGCAGATACCTTTTTACGAATTGCTTAGTTTGTTGTTCTCTCTGGCCTACGAATTCTTAACTTGTGCAAATTTCAAGCTTCTTTTTGCGAATTTTAAGAGGTTTACGAATTCCGGTACACTTGGTTTGCGAATTGTTCCTTGATCAAAGTTGCTTGCGAATTCTAAACTTGGAGTTTTTAGAAATATCTTTTTCTGAAAGTTTTCAAGTGTTTTTCAAGTTGTTGAGTTTAAAGATCAGTACTAGTTAGTTTTTCTTGTTTTGTGCAGATTACTTAATTCTTTCATCATGCCTTACACTGATGAAAAAGGAAATCTGGTGCTAACCAATAGAGATTGTGCTTTAGCGTACATGCCAGAAATTCCAGCACTGGAAGTTGAGAACAAGAATCTGAAGATTCATAATTCATCTCTTATTGAACAGATTAATAAATTGAAAGATGAAAAATCTTAAAAGAAAGACTTTGTTTGCTCAGAATGTATCTCTAACTCAAAGATTAATTTTGCAGGAATTATTGAGTCGAAAGAAAAGGAGATTTTGAATCTGCAAGCCAAGCTGAAAAGTTCTGAAATTCTTAATTCTAACTCTACATGGTCTAAGAAGGAATCAATACAAAGAGAGCTAGATGAACTAAGAAGAAAAGCAAACATTGCCAGTGAAACTTGTGAAGGGCTGAGAAAGACAAATTCACAAATCTTTGCTGAAAGAGATAAATTAAAAAATAAATTCTTCAGTCTTGAGGTTGAAATCAACATGATGAAGGAGAAAGCAACCCAAGACAAAGACAACATAAAAGCACAAGATGAGATGAAGAAGATTGATAAAAAGAGAAAAGATTTTGAAAAAGAAAATCAAAATCTGAAAGAATAGATCTCTATAGATGAATACAAAATGGAGAAAGAAAGAAAAGAGTTTGCAAAGAAGTTTTCTGAATTCTGCAGAAAAACTTTTGAAGAGAAGAAAACAGTAGAGCTTAAATGTGTTAAGCTTACTCAACAAGTCTCAGACTTTGAGAAAGTAATCATAATGGAGAGAGATAAGTTTGAAAAGGAGAAAAAGATAGTTGAGCAAAAGTGTATAAAGAAAGATTTTGAGAAAGAAAAGAAAGCATTTGAAGCTGAGATAAAGGATTTGAATGGAAAGATATCTGAGATGTCAACAAACATTCAGAAGGAGAAGAATGCCAAATCTGAATTGCATAAGAAGTTTGACATACTGTCAAAGGAAAGAAACTGTTTGTCTGCAAAGATCAAAGAACTTGAAGAGATCATGTTCAAGGTGAAGCTGACTGAGCACAAGATGCCAGAATCAATAGCTCAATCACCGAGAGATGATCTATCTGCATCCGACTGTTTATTCAAATTAGCTGCAAGTTCAATTTTCACACATGTTTCTATTAATCCTTTATTTGATTCAACTGACAGTCATACTTCTAAATCAAATGATCAGATTCGTCCTTCTAATCTTTTCTATGACAAAAATGTTGATGGTTCAGGTAACATCAAGAAGAACAAGTTTCAAAAGAAAATGACTTGGAGAAAGATAGATGAGAAAGATAAATAAAATTGGTTTTGGAAAGTTAAAGGATCTTCGGAGGAGAAGAAGAAAGAAGATAAACCATTTGTGCATACACCGATTGAAAAAAACAACAATGCTTCTAAAGGTAAAGCTTTTGGCAAACCTGATCTGGTTTACACTATCAATCAACTGATCAGGTTAGCACAAAAGAAAATTAATTGTTCTTACTGCGGTGCAAATGATTTTGTTAGCTAAAGTTATGTAAATAGCTGGTATGGTTCTTACTGTATCTCCTAATCGAACTGCAACTAAAAAATTTGGACCCAAATACCAATGGGTACCAAAAGCTAAATCTGTGTTGCAGGCACCAAAGGTTTAAGGGGGAGAAAGAACCAAGGCTTCTGAATAAATCAGTTCAGAACTCATGCTTCAAAGAACAATGGCTCTTGGATAAAACAGTTCAAGACCCGTTCCTCAATGTTTCAGAACTATAGTTTTTGGTTACATCAGATCAGAACCCGTTCTTCATTGGTAACTTTGAATATTACTATTCTCACCGGATAATATGTAATCATGGTTTCTGAATAACTTAGTTCAGAACCCGTACTCAAATGTTTTTCTTTTAATGGATGCTTAAATGAAAACATCTTTTCTAGAAGTTTTTGATTTGAGGGGGAGTTAATTGGTATATCTTTTAGGGGGAGGAGATATTAGTTAACTATACTTTCATTGTTATATTTTTCTAATAACTTGAATTTTTACAGATATCAAGATGGAGGATATCTGAGTTTTTGTCAAGGATACTTCACTGAAAATATTCATTTCAGGGGGAGTTAAGGATTTTGATCTAAAGGTATATATTTCTAATCCTTATACTCTATCACTTATTGAAAGAATAACAACTTTCACTTGTGCAAAATGGTTTCTTAAATGTTCAAACCACTTAGCATTCTCAAATGTTTTATGAATTTCAAAGTGCGATTTTAAATGATTTTCATATGGATACTTTACTGCATATCTGACCGTGTGTTTCTAATGACAAATACTTGTGTAATTGTCATGTCTATATACTGTTAAGTATTCATATACACAATAGTTCAGTATAATATTTCTTGACTTTGTTATTACCATGTATCAAAAGTTACATCTTTCTAAGGTAATACTCCCCCTTGTATTCTATGTTGTTTGAATCAGACATCATTTCTATACTGAAATGTGCTTTCATTGTTCAAATGTTTATATATTGTTCATATAAACAACATTCGTCTTTGATTTCCCAAAATATTATTCTTCATAAATTTTGATCTGATCTTAATCATTGTCAGATTCTCAAAACATTTCTATTCTTTCATGATTATTCATTCATACAAAGTTTTGAGAAATCTTAAATGCTTAAAATGCTCAAATTTCATTCTTATTTTTATGAGCATACATACACTGACATTGATTTCTTGCGCTTTAATGTCAAAAAAATCATTGAGCAACACATGTTTTTAGGACAAATACATGGGATTCAGTTTGAGAGATTAACAGAACTTCCATGGATTCATGATAATCAGTGTTTCCTACCCCAGAAGTAATCCTTTGAGTGATTGAGGGGAGAGGGGTAAAAAGATTGAGTGTTGGTGTGTGAAGAGGTAAAATGGAAATGAGAGATTGGTTAGAACTGAGCTTAAAAGATTAAAAAAAAGAGGGTGTGAGAACAGAGTAAAAAAATATCAGACTCTGTACCAAACTTCTTTCTGAGCCGGGCAACCGCATAAACTGTTGTTTCACATTTCTTCGTGAATGACATTGAAAAAGGCACCTAGCTCATGCCATCTCTTGCATACAACCCCACCAGCTACTCATTCTTTTCTCAAAAAGAGAATGTTTTACATTTTCTGGGGAAGCAATATATACGCTATTGGTTCTTCACTTGGAAGATACTGATATTGAAAAAGAAGGAAAGTTGCCCCACCTTCGACCCTTCATCATGCACGTTAAGTCTATGTATAACCATCGTTGTCTCATTGGTTACATAATTTTGAGCCTAAACAGCAATCCTTGCACTAATTCTTTCATACCACAAGCACAAGCACACAGAAAATGTGTTTTTCTATCAGAACATTCATAGAAAATACCTTGTGTTTTTTCAATGATTGAATGGAAGTCCTGGGGAGTTATCATCAAACAAGCTCCTTACATTGTACATTCGTTGTACACAGTGGATTTGTGCTACTGACAGGCATTCCTAACTGTTTCATATGTTGATTCAGGGTTACAACTTTAAATTTGTCTGAATTTGAAAAGATTTGGATAAATACATTCATGAATTGATGGCTCATTCAGATCAGATGAACGATTCTCTCATATCATTCATTGGGGGAGATTGATAATTTTCCTATCTGGGGGAGATTATTATTATTCTACAAAAAGGAGAGATTTTTCATATTTCATAAAAGGGGGAGATTATGAAGACTGTGCTTATCAGATAATCTGGGGAGATCATTCAATGTCTGAGCTGACATTGAAAAAGTTTTGATGATTCTGATTCTCACAATTCATCAAAAAGGGGGAGATATATCAAAGTTTTCAAAGTCAGATTTCAGAATTGGGTGGAGAATTTAAAACTCAGATATAAAGTTTCAGTTGATCAAAGTTCAAGACAGTTACAAGTTGTTTAATAAAGCTGAAAAGAAAGAAAGAGCAAAGTTTGAGGTTTCAAATATGATTCTTTTGGAATAAAAGGGGGAGATATTCAGATCAGATAGATGGTTGCTTGAGAAAGTGAAAGATAGTTCAAGTTCAAAAGTTTAAAGTTTTAGAGTTCAAGACAGAAAGATATATTTTGAAGAAAAAGTCAAGTCATGAAAAGCATAAAAAGGGGGAGATAATTTGATCAAAGTGACAAAGTTTGTTGAAGATGTCAATGCTTTCAAAATGTCAATGCTGATAAAGACTGTTTGCTGAAGATATTTGTGAAGATAAGAAGACCTGAAGATTATCGTCAATTTTTTTTTTAATCTTGAATCCAAAGGGGGAGATTGTTAGAACAAGAATTGTATTCAAAATTAAAGTAGAGGGTCTAGTTTGTAATTGTTGTATAGTTGAGGGTTTTGAGTTGTAAAGTCAACGAATGTTGACTTAGTATAAACAGGCTTGGTTTCTTTGTAATCTATAAGTACGTACAAGCATTTTGATATTCAGAGAGTTTGGTAAGATTCGCACACACACAGTGAATACACACGTTAGATCAGTGGCACTTTGTTAGATCTGTGATTAATTGTATATCAAGAGATAAGATCAATAATGTTGCTTTTCATAATCTGTGTTGTGATTAAATGCTAGTAAACTGGGTCACAGTTTCAAGGTACTCAACGATCGCTACAAGCTAAGTTGAACCAAAGCATCAATGCTTAAGAGGGTTTTCATGCCAAGGAAGGAGAAGCATTAGTGGACACGTACAACAAATTTAATGTGATACTGAATGACTTGAGGAGATATGGGATGAACAAAACCGTGTTTGAAATAAACTACAAGTTCATCCTGAGTGGAAGAGTTATGCCATCAATATTCAGATGATAAAGAACATGGCTCAAGAGGATGTAAATGACATCTTTACTACCTTATCTCAGCATGAAGATGAGATTAAGATGTTGAAGGAAGAGAAAAAGATTGTCAAAGATTCACTGGCCTTGTTATCTGAAAGAAAAAAAAGGATCAAGCTCTAAGTCCATTTCTACCTCCAAGTACAAGTCTAAGAAGTCTAAAGCCTTTCTCACAAAACTTAGTGAGTTAAGTTCTGAAGAATCCTTCGATGAGATTGAGATACTTTCTGATGACGATATACAGAAATTCGCTGAAAACCTGGCCCTCATCACTAAGCAATTTCAGAAAAACTTTGGAAAGAAACGGTTCTCAAAGCCTAAGTATGATGGGTACAGGAAGGAAAGATCAGAAAAGTACAAACCGAGGTATGGGAAGAAGGAAGAGAAAATAAATGAGAAAAGAGAAGAGAAGAAAGAATAGAAATATGAGCCTAAGTACGACAGGTGTTACAGTTGTGGTAAACGTGGCCATTTCTCAAAAGACTGCAAGTTCAAAAGGGTAAAGAACTCAGACTACTATGCTAAGAAATCTTTACTTGCAAAGAAGGCAGAAGAAGGGAAAGAACTGATGGCTGAGGAAGAGAATTGGTTCTTCCAAAGCTCAGATGAAGAATCAGCACACTTCACACAAGTGTGTATGATGGCAAAGATTGATGATAAAGCTGAAACCTCATCTGATCGATCTGATTGTGAATTTGAGGTAAGTACTCTTTATAACTCTGAACTTGTTGAATCTCTCATGGCTCAAATTCAAAATATGGAAAAAGAGTTTGAAATTTTAAAAGGAAAACTTAGCAACAAAAAACAATCAGTGTTGAGTTTTCGTGATGAAAATGCAACATTGAAGGTTGTTGTTGAGGATAAAGAATCAGAGAAAGATGCCTTAAAGAAAGAAAAAGAAGTTTTGACATCTAAAATTTTGGAGCTTGAAAGAAATCTTGTTAATTTGAATTCTGAAAAAGAAAAATTTAAAAATAAGTTTGAAGCTTGTTTTCAGGAGCGAAATGAGGCATATTTCAAAATCAAGCAATTAGAGGATTTAAACTTAAAAAGAGGACAGACTGAGCAAACGTTGAATTTATTAACGAACAAACTCCAAGATGTCCGTTTTTATAATGCTAAAACGAGTTTAGGTTTTGAGGAAAATGATGTTTTAAAGCGAGCCCCAGAAAACTTGTATAATTTTGATAAATTGGGGTCAAAACCTAAGAAAATCCCGGATATTCATGATACATTCGTTAAAGCTGAAACTCTTAAGTTTGATATCTCTTCTAAAGGTAAAGAGGTGATTAATGATGATACATTGAGTTGTGCTGATTCTCTTTCAAGTTTTAAATCTGTTGGTTTTTCCAACACTTTTATACACTAACTTTCCAACAATTTTATAAACTACATTTACTTTCCAACACTTTGTGTATAAAACAAATAAACTACATTTACTTTCCAACACTTTGTGTATAAAACAAATAAACTACATTTACTTTCCAACACTTTTATACACTAACATCAAGATTTAGAGTTTCTGCCACGGTTTCGCGGGCGCGAAGATTTATTCGGGGTCGCGAAGCACTACTCCAGAAACGTTATTTTTATTTTCTGTTGCACCTTCACGGGCGTGAAGTTTTCTTCACGGTCGCGAAGGTTGTTGGGCCTATTCTTTTGTTGGGCTTTTTAGCTTAGGCTTTTAAAACCCTTTTAGGTTTGTTTTGAGGACATGTTTTTGATTTTTTGGATAGAGGAAGAGAGAATCGACTTTTCTTTGGCTGGGGAAGAACTTCTTGGTCGATCTCCATGATATGGGAAGAAGATTGCAGTACATGCTTAGGCCATTGGGATCCGATTCAGCATCGGTTTTCCATATATCTAGTATCTTCTTCCCTATTCTCTTTGATTTATTTAGTTGAATTATTTTTTTGTTGGAAGATTTCTAGTTATCTAATCATTCTTGGATTTCTTCATCAATTCTTCTTTACTCTTGTTTATTTGTATCAAGTTTTAGTTTTTATACATCTCCTTATGTGTACTTCATTATCTTTCTCCCTTTTGTATCTCTATTTCTTATTCTCTATCCTAATTTTCTACATTTCTTTTCATCTCTTGCTCTCTACCCTAATTTACTGCATTTATGTAATTTTCTGCACCCATTAGATTAGGTTAAACTAATTTCTTGCACATGTTACTTAGTAGGTTTTTGATCATTCATAGTTTTTGTTAATGTTAATTGTTAATAGATTTCATTTTATGTAGCTATTGTGTTAATCTAGTTTTTTATTATCTTTAGCTTTTGTAAGATTTTAATTAAATTACTTATTTCTTGGTCTTAAATTAGTGATCGTTTTATTGGGTAATCGTCCCTTAGGATTGAGGTCTTGGTATTGTCCAATTGTTTTTAAAACGAATGTTGGTTTTTAATCCATTTTGATTATAATGAAAGCTGGAGTTAATTTAATTGGTTTTTAACAAAGCATTTAGTCAATTTAATTAGTTTTTGATGTAAACGAAAGTTTAGTCTTTTACTTGGATTAAATTGGTCAATGACAACGGCTCTAACAAGCGAATAGTTAGGGACGTTGATCGGGAAAATTACTTGTTTAAAACCTTAATGTTTCTTTCCTATGTACATATATTACGAGAGTGAATATATGTCTTGGCTTAGAAAAGCTTTTCCATCTCGAAAGAGGGTTAAAGTAATTTTGTAAAACGAATTCCCACCATTACCAAAATCCTAGGTTGACGTTACCCAGTACCCCTTTAGTTGTAGTTGTCTTTTATTTTCCTCTTTTTGTCTCTCTTTCCTTTTATCTAATTTAATTGTATGTCTACTTAGTTTAATCATCAAATCGAATTATCTTATTCGCATAGCTAGACATGATTATTAAGTGGTTAGTGTTTAGACCGTCACCTCCCTGTGATCGACCCGTATGCTACAAAACCCGTACGCTTGTGGTTATAATTTTAAAAACACATCAGAGTGTCACTCTCCAAGAATCGTTTTTAGCCTACGAAAGCGATAAATAAAATTAAGAGTGGTGCAAGAAATTAAAAAGGGAGAAGTAAATATAGATTGAAACATAAATAGAAAAAAAGAAAACGAAACGTTACAACGGTTATAATTTTAAAACCCGTATGCTACAAAACCCGTACGCTTGCGGTTATAATTTTAAAAACACATCAAGTTTTTGGCGCCGTTGTCGGGGAGGTGACTTGCCTGACATTAATTTACTTTTTGATTTACTAGTCTATGTTTCACTTCCCTATTTCTATTTTCTATTTTACTTTTTGTACTTCAGCAACCATGACTAATCTTGTTTGTTTTTTTTATGTTTTCCAGTTAACAAACTTGTATGCACCGGAGATCACAGGGGTTAGATAGATTGTTATTCGATCCTGAGATTGAAGCTACAGCAAGAAGGTTGAAATCGGAAAGGAGAAAAAGGAGAAAACAAGTAGTCATGGGAGATCCAGCTGAATGTACTCTGAAGGACTTAACCGAGCCTACCTATGGATCCACCTCATCCATCACTCGTCCTGCCATTGAAGCCAATAGCTTTGAGTTGAAGACCAATTTGGCAACTTTTGTCCAGCAAGATCAATTCTCGGGATCTCTCTCTGAAAATCCAAATGATCATTTGGATTCATTCCTGGAAAAGTGTGATATGATGAAGATTCCGAATATCACAGATGATGTCATCCGTTTGCAGCTTTTCCCATTTTCTCTTCGGGACAAGACTTAAGAGTCACAATCCTAACACTTTCACTACTTTGGATGCACTCTCAAAGGCTTTTCTGACTCATTTCTTCCCACCGGCCAAAACAACAAAGTTAAGGAGTGATATCACTACTTTTATGCAACATGAGTATGAGTCGCTCTATGAGGCGTGGGAGAGGTATAAAGATCTTCAGCGGCAATGTCCCCATCACGGAGTCCCCGAGTGGATTCTCATTCAAACTTTCTGCAATGGGTTGAGGCAAGATGTTAGGATCTCTATTGATGTGGCCGCGGGTGGGTCTATTGTCAACAAAACCCCCACTGCAGCAAAAGCTCTTATTGAAGATATGGCGTACAACAACTTCTTGTACCCAACCGAGAGATCAATTCCAAGGAAAGGAGGAAAGCTAGATGTTGATGCTCTTACACTCTTAATGAGCAAGTTTGACACGCTCTCAACAAACATATCGAACCAGATCAGTAACATTGGAGCGGGCCAGACTTCCTCTGATGTATCAGTACTTGCTTGTGAGATGTGTGCCAACCAAGGCCATGTTTTTGCCAATTGCAAGCTGGGCAACAACCTTACTATGGAGCAAGTGAATGCCATCTTTAACCAATCTCAGCCCCAAGGCCAAGGAGGTAATCCATTCTCTAAGACGTATAATCCGGGGTGGCGTAATCACCCTAATTTCTCTTGGAAATCTAACCATCCACAGTTTGGTCAATCATCCAATCAAGCCAATCATAGGCCACCTCAACAGTCCCAAATGCATTTATCTCAACCGTCGCAATCTCAGGTTATGCTTCCACATCCCACCAATATGCCTGCTATAGCACCGATTCCACAAAGGTCAAACCTTGAGTCCTTGATGGAACGCTTTGTTCAAGCTCAAGGGGATAAAAATGACCAAATCTTCTCTAGACTTGATGGCAACACCGCCCATTCCAAGATGATGGAGACTCAAATCTCCCAAATCTTTCAGCAATTGGCCACTCTTTTGAAGCAAGGGAATTAACTTCCTCCTCAACCGGAGCAAAACCCAAGAGGTCAGATGAATGCGGTTACTTTGAGGAGTGGGAGAGTGCTAGTTGAGAAAAGAAAGAGCGAGGGTGATATGGATACGACTTTGAAAGAAAAGAAGGCGAAAGTACCGAAAGCTATGAGTGAGGTTCCTCCAAAGGATGAAGCGAAAAAGACAACAGATTCTTCCTCTACACCTCAAGTTTACACTCCGGTAGTCCCTTACCCCCAAAGGTTAGTCAAAGAATCACTTGAAGTCAAATTTCAAAAGTTAATGGATACACTCAAGCAACTTCAAGTGATCATCCCTTTCTTGGACGCGATATCCGAGATCCTCTTACCAAAGAATAGGGTCCGTGTCATATTATCTAAAGAGTGTAGCGCCTTGCTCACTAACACACTCCCGGAGAAGATGGAAGATCCGGGAAGTTTCTCTATTCTCTGTTCTATTGGTGGCGTGACTATACAGCGAGCCCTTTGTGACTTGGGGGCAAGTGTTAGTCTTATGCCCTTGGTTGTTGCAAGGAGGGTTCCATCAAATATCCGGTATGTGTGCTAGAAGATCTTCCACTTCAAGTTGGCAACTTGATCATTCCTTGTGACTTTGTAGTCATGGAGATGATTGAAGACGCCAACATCCCGATCATTCTTGGTCGCCCATTTCTTGCCACTACGGGTGCGATGATTGACGTTAAGAATGGGAAGCTCTCTTTGAGCGTGGGAAAAGAGACGGTGGAGTTCGAGCTTAGAAATTCAATGGGATTACCACCTGCTTTGGATGATTTCCATATTGCTGACGCCTTGGAAAGCATGTTCACTGAAGGCGAGTTAGATGAGATGATGAAAGAGATGGACGATGATCTGAAGTCCATTGCCAAAGACTTTGATGAGAGCAGCCATTAGACAAAGAAGACACGTGCTGAATCACTCGTCCTGCCTAAGGAAGAAGAAGGAGCGGAGCATGCATCGCCACCAAAGGTAGATCTCAAACCCCTTCCTTCTCATTTAAAATATGCATTCCTTGGTAGTAATAATGCTTATCCGGTAATTGTTAATGCTTCCCTAAGTGAAAATGAATTGACTAAATTGCTAAAAGTCCTTAGGAAGTATAAAACGGTTATTGGATATTCAATTGATGATCTGAAAGGGATTAGCCCATCTTTTTGTATGCATAGAATTCTTCTTGAAGATGAAAATGCAACAAGTGTTAAACATCAACGTAGGCTTAATCCTAACATAAAAGAAGTTGTGCAAAAAGAGGTCATGAAGCTTCTAAAGGCTGGAATAATCTACCCTATCTCCGATAGTGCGTGGGTCAGCCCGGTTCAAGTCGTCCCTAAAAGGGAGGAATGGCCGTTGTCAAAAATGACAAAAATGAGCTTATTTCTACTCGAACGGTCATTGGGTGGTGTATGTGCATAGATTACCGTAAGTTGAAACTTGCCACCCTTAAAGACCATTTTCCTCTTCCGTTTATTGACCAAATGCTTGAAAGGTTGGCCAAACATGCTTATTTTTGTTATTTGGACGGTTACTCGGGTTTCTTCCAAATCCCAGTCCATCCGAATGATCAAGAGAAAACGACATTCACATGTCCTTATGGAACGTTCCCCTACCGACGTATGCCATTCGGATTGTGTAATGCTCCGACCACCTTTCAGCGTTGTATGATGGCTATTTTCTCTGATTTTATTGAGCGCACAATGGAGGTCTTCATGGACGATTTCTCTGTCCATGGAGCTGATTTTGACAACTGTCTTTCTAATTTAACTGAAATCCTCCATCGGTGCCAAGAAGTAAACCTTGTTCTTAATTAGGATAAATGCCATTTCATGGTAACCGAGGGTGTAGTCTTGGGTCACGTAGTGTCTAACCGCGGTATTGAGGTCGATAAGGCCAAAGTAGAGGTCATTGAGGGATTGCCACCCCCGACAAATGTCAAAGGGGTGCGTAGTTTTCTTGGGCATGCCGACTCAGACTCTTTATCAAAGACTTTTCTAAAATTGCTAGACCCCTGACTGAGCTCTTGGCGAAAGATGTCCCTTTTATTTTCACTAGTTCTTGTCTCGAAGCGTTTAACACACTCAAGGCGGCGCTAATCTCGACACCCATCATTCAACCGCCGGATTGGACGCTTCCTTTTGAGTTAATGTGTGATGCTAGTGACTTCGCTGTGGGGGCAGTCTTAGGTCAAAGGAAGGATGGCAAGCTTCATGCCGTCTACTATGCTAGTAAAACTCTTGATCCGGCTCAAATGAACTACACTACCACCGAGAAAGAGTTGCTAGTTATAGTTTTCTCAATCGAGAAATTCTGGTCATATCTTGTGGGTTCTAAAGTCATAGTCTATACGGACCACGCGACCCTTACATATCTCATGAACAAAAAGGATTCCAAACCGCGTTTGATTTGTTGGATTCTTCTGTTACAAGAATTCGACTTGGAAATCAAAGACAAGAAAGGTGCGGAAAATTCTGTAGCCGACCACCTTTCTCGTCTTCATCTTAGCCCAAACCCCCTTTCACCCCCTATTGATGATTCTCTCCCCGATGATCATCTCTTTGCCATTTCTTCTAAACCAACCCCTTGGTTCACGGATATCGTGAACTTTTTAGCGTGTAAGATCGTTCCTCATAGTCTATCATCTTATCAGCGCAAGAAATTCTTCCATGATTTCAAGCATTTCTATTGGGACGATCCTTATCTTTTCAAGTCTTGTAGCGATAGCATCATTTGACGTTGCATTCCCGATGATGAGACCACATCTGTTATATCGCATTGTCATTCTTTACCTTGTGGTGTCCATGCCGGCACAAGTAAGACAGTTGCAAAAATCCTCCAATGTGGTTTCTATTGGACTTCTATGTTTAAAGATGTTGATGCTTTCGTGAAATCTTGTGATCGTTGCCAACGAACTGCAATATCTCACGACGCCATGAAATGCCCCTCAATTTCATCCTTGAAGTTGAATTATTCGATGTGTGGGGTATCGATTTCATGGGACCGTTTCCATCGAGTCGTTCCAATAAGTACATCCTTGTGGCGGTGGACTACGTGTCAAGGTGGGTTGAAGCCATCCTTGCTCCTACTAATGATGCCCGTGTTGTTTCCAAGTTCTTTAAGCGTCTTATCTTCCTTCGATTTGGCATACCTAGAGTTGTCATTTCTGACGGGGGGCGGCATTTCATTGAATCCAAGTTTGAAGCCCTCATCAAGAAGTATGGCGTTCAACACCGGGTTGGACTCGCTTATCACCCCCAAACTACTGGGCAAGTCGAGATCTCGAACCTTGAAATCAAGACAATCCTTGAGAAAACGGTTGCTTCTTCAAGAGTGAATTGGTCTTTGAAGCTTGACGATGCGCTTTGGGCCTACCAAACCGCATACAAGACTCCTATCGGGACATCTCCCTATAGGTTAGTCTATGCAAAGCGTGTCACCTTCCAGTCGAACTCGAGCATCGAGCACTTTGAGCCATTAAAGCCCTTAATTTCGATTATAAGGATGCGAGTGAGCGACGTCTCTTGCAACTCAATGAGTTAGATGAAATTCGACTCGACTCTTATGAGAATGCACGAATTTACAAAGAACGTACTAAAAAGTGGCACGACCGACGAATTATGCGACGAGAGTTCCGAGAAGGAGACCTTGTTCTCCTTTTCAATTCACGTTTTAAGCTTTTCCTGGGCAAACTCCGTTCGCGTTGGTCGGGCCCATTTACGGTTCTTCGTGTTTTTCCATACGGAGCTGTAGAAGTGAAAGGTGAGAGCGGGAGTTTTAAAGTAAATGGACAGCGATTAAAGCATTATCGATCGGATGTACCCATCGTGGGTTGTGTTTCGGGTGTTTTCCCGCTTCTATCTGGGCTCGGGGGCTCTTAAAGTCAATTCTTTGACTTCCACCGTACCTCCTCTTCTCTCTTTTCGTTTAATTCTTGATCCAAAGTCAAACTCGCGACTTAAAACGAGTCTCCGTTCCCTTTCTTTGTTCTAACATCAATTTTTTGGTCTCTCGAGCTTAACTGCTTGAAGACCGACCCCCGAAAGTGTTCCTTAACACTTGTTTAGCATTCTGACCAAACGGACCGAGCGCGGATTTCTCCTCCCGGGCGCGAAGCTTGAGACTCTTGCTTTCTGCCAACCTTTCCCGGGCGCGAACATTTTAGCCCGGGCGTGAAGTTGGATATCCCTTCTTTCTGCCTAAGGTGCCTGGGCGTGAACATTTTGGCCCGGACGTGAAGCTTAAAGGTCTCACTATCTGCCTCACCTTCCCGGGCGTGAACATTTTGGCCAGGGCGTGAAGATGGGTGTCTCTACTTTCTGCCTCACTTTCCCGGGCGCGAACATTTTGGCCCGGGCGTGAAGTTATTAAAAAAAAGTTTTTATTTATTTATTAATTTCAGTAAGTTTTATAAAAAAAGTTTTATTTTTTATTATTTTTGTTTTTATAAAAGAAAAAAAATATTTTATTTTGTTTTATTTTAATTTCAGTAAGTTAGTAAAGAAAGATAAAAAAGAAAAAAAAAACCTAAACTAATCCTAACCCTATTCATCGTCTCCCTCTTCTTCACGATTAACAGCCCACAACCACCGCCATCATCAACCGGCACCACCACCACCATCATCAGCGGTAGCCACCACCACCCTACGCCACCGTCGACCACCATCACTCTCTCCTCTCTGTCGCCGCCGAGCACCACCTGTGGTGCCATCCCTCTCGATCGACCACCACCCCTATCCCCCTTCATCTCCCTCTCGATCGGCTACCATCGCAGACCACCTCCATCGCCACCACCATCGTACACAGCCACCATACGCCACCAGCCACCACCACCCTCCAGCGCCGACCACCACTACCATCCTCTGTGAGCGATCAACAACAACCATCGCCATCCCTCTATCTCCCTTTCTTTCCTCCATCTCGATCGATTGGCAGCCACCACCATCATCAACCCCATACGCCACCACCATCAAATCGCCGGCGATTTCCACCTCCACCGATCGATCACCCCCCTCGTCTTTGTCGTTCACCCTTTTCCCTCACCCTCTTGACCAACAGACCACTATCCACCACCATAACTCCCTTTTCTGCTTCTCCTCCTCGAAAACCACAGCCGCACACCACCATCTTCTGTCGACGCCGACAACCACCGTAAGCCACCACCACCATGACCCTCCCCCCTTTTCTGTTTTTCCTTCTCGTAGACCACCACCCCTTCACCCTTCACCTTTGATTTGAATGGTGACCTCTAGCCATCGGCTACTCTCGATTCCGACGTGAGCATCATCATTCGGAAACATCCAACTTGATTTGTTCTCCGGGGCAGATTTGGGCAGAACCTTTCAGCAACTTTGAGTATTAATTTGGGTACAATCCTTCCTTAATTTTCTGTTTTGAATTGTTAGGTTGAGTTTTGGCTCATTGATGCCTACTTTGTTTACTTGATGGTGTTGGTTTTCTTATGGGTCAATTTCAAGCATTATTAATTGCTAGATTTATCCAAATTTCTTGAATGAACTTATTAGTGTGCTTAAACTGTTTTGGGCGTGTGATTTTCTTCGCCAAAGTTTTTAAAGTATTTAGTACGTCATTAGTTAGCTTGTGGGTTGTGTGTCTTGCATACTTAACTGTTGAGTGTTTGCTTGATTGAGTTGTTTTTGTGAATTTAATAGATTGGGCCGCCACCACTGGGCGGACGTAGGTTGTGTACACATATATTACATTGCATTTTGCACCCACACACCTACTTGCACACACCATGGCTTCTACAAGTCGCACAAAGCGACAGCGTTCTAGCCGGTCGCGGCGGGATAAGGTTGTTCAACCTAATATAATCCCCGCGGCCAATGTTGTGGCTCCACCGGAATTAGATACCTACGGGATCGAATTCACATCTATAGAGCATGTCTCTCGGTTCCAAAACTTGCAAGGGAGGACAATCCAACCGACCAGGTTTTGTGACTTAGAAACCCTCAACACATTAGGGATCCGTCGCGATGTCGTGTCTCTTTTCAGAAAGCTCGGGTGGCATGGGTTCTTGAATCTTAATGCCTTCACATATCGTGCCCTAACACTCGAGTTCCTTTCCACGATCGAGATCGATTCGACAGGCGGTATAAACTTTCACTTGTTGAACACTAATCGACACCTAGACAGCGAAGATCTCTACAACATCTTCAACTTCACTTTAGAGGGTGAGTTAGGACCCCGAATCAAACCACCAACATACTTTTATGACAGTGTCTTCTGGCAAGAGATCGCTGGTTTGACAGAGGCCTATCAAGCTCGGAACACCAAAGCTTCCACAATTCGGCACCCTGTGATGCGACTAGCACACCGCATCTTGTCTAGCACCATTTGTGCTCGATCGGATACCGACACTGTCACTCGCTACGAACTTTATGTGCTTTTCTGCATGGCATATCGTGGTGTCGTTCATAGGGAATATATTCCAAACGGACCCAAATTTGTCCTAGACAAATTCTCACAGACCCTAGAGTCCACTTCAGGGGATATTTGTTTCGGTGGTCTTATCACTCTAATCGCCACTCGACCCCCACTTTCACTAGACATCCCTGATATTTGGACTCCTATCAGTACTGCCTCTCTTTTAGACATTCCACATCTCAGTAATCGCTTGCACATGAATGAGCCGATCGCTCAAGATATACCGGCATATTATTGGTTGATCGGTGTACAGCGAGAGCACCACCCTGTCACACTACCTTCTGAACTCACTGATATCACCGAGCATAGCGATTGGCGTTTCCCTGATACTCTTCATGTGCCTCATTCACCGCATCATTCATCACCTCACTCACTACATCCCTCACCACAACACGCACTTCCGCCTCCACCTCCATCGGAACAATTTCTTCTCCCCCATCAGCTTATCACTCGATTCGACAGTTGGACTTTAGAATCGAGGGAAGGGAGAAAAGTTGTTGCCAACAACTTCAAAGACTTGAAAGAGGCCACGCAGAGTATCCAAAAAGAGGTCGCGAGCATAAAAGATAGATATATTGCGACACAAAATAGCCAATACGTGACTGAACTAAACATGAGGCGTATGTCGCAAGACATAGAGCACATCAAGCGTCGACAACGCCGATTTTTAGAGCATTATTGTAGTCAGCATAATCTTCCCCCTCCTTCCCCGTGATTTCTTTTTCTTTCTATACACCCTAATCCGAACATTGAGGACAATGCTCCTTTTTTCCTTGTGGGTGGGTGTTTTTCCTTTTATTTTATTCTTTTTCCCATTTTCTTTGCATATAGTGGTTCTTTGCTTTGCATATATTTAAAAAAAAATCCAAAAAGATTTTTGAATTCTCTTTGTTGTGTTAAGACTCGCAGTACACCATATCTCACTTTACATGATTTAGTTGCTTGATCCACAATTGCACATCAATTTTATGCCATCATGTTAAATGATTTTTTTTCTAGGAATAATGTTACCTTACCTGTCACTTTTACACACTGTTAAGCATGTTGTTCCACGTAGCCTTTTAGGACTAGTTTGCATACCATAGTCCCCCTACATTACAAATGTGACTATAGTGATGGATTTACCTAGTGAGATTTTGGGCCTTTTTGGATTGACACATATGTAATCAATCCCAATTCTCATTTCTTGTGTGTTACCTCCCATCGAGGTGTAGTCTAGACTTTTGAGTGGTTTATCGTTCAAGTTCATCATGAACATACATAGAGGCCTTCGTTTCATGAAAAATTAATCCCGAAAAATTCAAAAAATATTTTTCCTTTGCAACCCACTTTGAGCCTAAACACCGACCCTTCTTTCTACACCCATACACCAATAAATAAATAAATAAATAAAAAGAATTTGCACGCTAAGGTTGAACTCTTCGAAATGATAGATGGATTTGGCATTTAGTCTATGAATAAACACAAGCATAGCTTGTGCGTAGTTCGTTGAGCCCCAAAAACAAGCATAGCTTGTGGGTTCGTGAAGCCGCATACAACAAAAAAAAAAGAAGAAGAAGAAAAAAAAAAGAAAAAAAAAAGAAAAACAGAAGAAAAAAAATGAAAAAAAAAGGATCAAAAGTAGAATAAGCCTTCAATCCATCAAAACATTAGGAAAAGAGCCCTTAAGTGCATTAAAAAAAAGATTTGCCCATAAACCGATATCCCCAACACCAATAAATGAGCCTAATCCCACCTTTAACCCCAAAACTGTGCCCCAAAGCCCTCATTGCACGTATTGTCATGGAAAATTTTGGACTTGAGAATAAATTCAATTATGTCAAGACTACGTTCATTTGTCTCGATCAGGACGGATTTGAGCGTATACACATCCCTATACACACTTGAGAGCTTAGAGTGATATCGTGAGCATCCATCTTTATAGATCACTATCCCTTCCCTTAGCGGCTTTGGTATGTTTACGAAATCTTCTTCGTTTGCGATTTTTTCGCGATATGCTTGATTAGTGTTTGTTGGTTTGACGCTTTGGTAATCATAGGTTCCTACTTATTTTTCCTGTAATCCAACATGTGGCATTTGGTTGTTTGTTTGTGATACGTGATCTTAACGCTTAATTATGTTAGTGATATTGTGGGATAACTCGTCTTGATATCTTCGAAGGTTTTCGTTTGTTTTCTTTTATTTTTCTTTGTTTTTCACCCGAATAAATTCTACTTCTTTCTTGGGGACAAGAAAGTTTAGCTTGTGGGTGGTTTGTTAAGTACATTTTATGCACCTAACTTTGTATATTCTAGTTGCTTTTTTCTTTATATTTTAGTGTTTAGTTTAGCTTTTCATGCATCATTTTTCATTTCTCTTTTATTCTCTATAATCACGGTTGAAAATTTTTTTGGGGATAGTTTTTATGCTTTTGGTATATGTTTTGTGCAGATTGTGCGTTCTATAGGTGAGATAGATGAAGGCGTGCTCAAGGTGGAAAGAGAAGAGAAGAAGATGATCGAGAGTAAGGTGGAGAAGTCGTTGAAAGAGACGAAGTCGGAAGGAAATAGTTGTTCTCCATGCTTCGCGAACGCGAAGAAATACTTTTGATTCAAGATTTAGAGTTTCTGCCACGGTTTCGCGGGCGCGAAGATTTATTCGGGGTCGCGAAGCACTGCTCTAGAAACGTTCTTTTTATTTTCTGTTGCACCTTCACGGGCGTGAAGTCTTCTTCACGGGCGTGAAGTTTTCTTCACGGTCGCGAAGGTCGTTGGGCCTATTCTTTTGTTGGGTTTTTGTTGGGTTTTTTAGCTTAGGATTTTAAAACTCTTTTAGGTTTGTTTTGAGGACACGTTTTTGATTTTTTGTATAGAGGAAGAGAGAATCGACTTTTCTTTGGCTGGGGAAGAACTTCTTGGTCGATCTCCAAGATTTGGGAAGAAGATTGCAGTACATGCTTAGGCCATTGGGATCCGATTCACCATCGGTTTTCCATATATCTAGTATCTTCTTCCCTATTCTCTTTGATTTATTTAGTTGAATTATTGTTTTTGTTGGAAGATTGCTAGTTATCTAATCATTCTTGGATTTCTTCATCAATTCTTCTTTACTCTTGTTTATTTATATCAAGTTTTAGTTTTTCTACATCTCCTTATGTGTACTTCATTATCTTTCTCCCTTTTGTATCTCTATTCCTTATTCTCTATCCTAATTTTCTACATTTCTTTTCATCTCTTGCTCTCTACCCTAATTTACTGCATTTATGTAATTTTCTACACCCATTAGATTAGGTTAAACTAATTTCCTGCACATGTTACTTAGTAGGGTTTTGATCATTCCTAGTTTTTGTTAATGTTAATTGTTAATAGATTGCATTTTATGTAGCTATTGTGTTAATCTAGTTTTTTTCTTATCTTTAGATTTTGTTAGATTTTAATTAAATTACTTATTTCTTGGTCTTAAATTAGTGATCGTTTTATTGGGTAATCGTCCCTTAGGATTGAGGTCTTGGTATTGTCCAATTGTTTTTAAAACGAATGTTGGTTTTTAATCAATTTTGATTCTAATGAAAGTTGGAGTTAATTTAATTGGTTTTTAACAAAGCATTTAGTCAATTTAATTAGTTTTTGATGTAAACGAAAGTTTAGTCTTTTACTTGGATTAAATTGGTCAATGACAACGGCTCTAACAAGCGAATAGTTAGGGACGTTGATCGGGAAAATTACTTGTTTAAAACCTTAATGTTTCTTTCCTATGTACATATATTGCGAGAGTAAATATATGTCTTGGCTTAGAAAAGCTTTTCCATCTCGAAAGAGGGTTAAAGTAATTTTGCAAAACGAATTCCCACCATTACCAAAATCCTAGGTTGACGTTACCCAGTACCCCTTTAGTTGTAGTTGTCTTTTATTTTCCTCTTTTTGTCTCTCTTTCCTTTTATCTAATTTAATTGTATGTCTACTTAGTTTAATCATCAAATCGAATTATCTTATTCGCATAGCTAGACATGATTATTAAGTGGTTAGTGTTTAGACCGTCACCTCCCTGTGATCGACCCGTATGCTACAAAACCCGTACACTTGCGGTTATAATTTTAAAAACACATCAGAGTGTCACTCTCCAAGAATCGTTTTTAGCCTACGAAAGCGATAAATAAAATTAAGAGCGGTGCAAGAAATTAAAAAGGGAGAAGTAAATAGAGATTGAAACATAAATAGAAAAAAAGAAAACGAAACGTTACAACGGTGTTGAATGTTAATGACAATCTATCACATTCCATCTTCATCTTTGATCCGCCGAAACATCGTATCTTCATCGACTTAATAAACAAAGGATTACAAATAAATAAAAAAAACTAAACTAACCTAAAATCTAAAATATAAACTAAAGAACTTACTAGAAAAAGAAAGAAAACTAAACCTAACAATTGAAATCTAAACCAAATACAAAACTCTAAACTAAAAACAAAATAGAAAAATAAAAAAGAAAAACGACGCAACCGTATGGAGATGGGAGTAGTCTCCTCAAAAACCTAAAACATTTTCTATTTATAAAACTCAATTTTCAAATCTGCACCCTCAACTTTGCAGCTCTTTCAAAAATAGCCCGCTTGATTTATTCTCTTTCAAAAGCTCCTTCGCTGAATTTATTTCTTTCAAAATTGGTCCAACATTTGTCATTCTTCTTGGATTTGCCCACCAAATAAAGATCGATCAAAAATTTTAAATCCATCGTCATCCATTTCACGCTTTCAATGTGAATTATCTGTCAAAACCCGAGAAACCCACAAAAATGCCAATGTAATATCCCCAACGATGATTATACGAAAATGAACTAAAAATAAAATAAAAACTATATGCAAACGACTAAACACGACACAAAATGCAATTTTAAACTAAAAGGATGAATGTATAAAATGCACTTAACATCCAACAACACCCATTTTCTAAGATGAACGCCCCAATACAAAACCTTCCTTTATGAAGTGATGCAATCCAATAATCACTCAAAACGTGAAAACGTATCAAACTTCCAATTAATGTAAATGGTAATAAAACTCTATTATGCAAGATGTCCAAACACGGATGAGTCATAAAACGCACCCCATAGTTCATGGGAAAATAATTCATATAAATATAATATGTCGTTGAAAGCATGGAACTAAAACCTAATACTTACGCGACCATAAAATTGAATGAAATCCAAATATCAAAGCATGGACATTATAATATTTAAAATATTGTTGGCCGACAACGGGGGAGACCCATATCCATTGAGACTGGAGGAATACAAAAGTTTGCCACTCATACAACGTTAATCGTATGACAATTCACGACATAAATGCCCAAGTTCCCCTACGACTCCATTCATGCTACATCCAAAGAGACAACTGACCTTGGTGAACATTACCATGAACTCCACCACCAAGACTCGGCACACTTCAGGACTACCTCCAAAGCATTACCTTCAAGAGGCGGAGGCCCCAAACGCCCTTCAACATAATGGCACAATCGGACTCATCCCTCCTAGTGTATACTTGAAAGGTTCAGGTTATAAAACATGGGTCCCGGAGTCCAACCTCGCAATACCCAATTGACCATCAAATAAAGACTGACTTACGTGCTTATGGATCCAATGCAACACAATCTAACAATACATGACTCGAGCATGTAATTATCACTAATATGCAACAAGATTCATTAAGATGAAAATCATAAATGGGGCTCTACATTGAGCCACTAAAACCAGACAATTGCCCCCAAGACTCTTTTAAGTCAAAACCGAGCTAAAGTGCTCAAAATCCTTTTGACCAACAAATAACGTTCCCTAAATAATAAAAAGCTTTTAAAGGGCATTTATGCAATACATTCTTCAATTACAATATCAACTTAAAACAAGAAGTGGTTGGGAAAAATCAATTTTCAAATTAAAAATCCTCGTTATACTCCCAAAATATTCCATGACATGCTGACGTGTGATTTCCAAAAGATTTATAAACCAAACACACCGAAATCACAATAACGTCAAATAACTTTTATTTGTGCAATAAATCACCAAAAGAATATATGTTTGAAGTTTACACATCAAAATACCCGAAAACCAATGATAGACATTTTTTAAGATTTAACAACCCAAATTTACCAATTATGAAAACTTTGTCAAATAATCAACACATTTGATAAATATAAAGTAAACACATTATTATTTCAAAATACACATTTTGGCATGTACATAGTTTTCACAAAGCAACTTGAACTCACGTTGCTAGATTTAGGCTAAATCTAGATTTTTCCCCAACTTGAATTCCTTAGAAGAAACTTAGATCCTCAACCCAAAAATTCCAAAAACCTAGATCCACAGGTTTCCAACCATAAATACACATATCCAAGTATTTATAACCATTCTCCAAACATCTTATATCAAAATCTCCATTTTGGTCAAAAACCCTAATTTGACCTAATTTCCCCAAAATCATCCAAATCGAAATTTGAGAAATATAAACTATAGGGAGTCATCAATGGAGAATTTATAATTCATGAGGAAGTTTTTAAATGGAAAGGATGAGCTTAGCACTTAGGCTTTGGTGAAAACCTTGAAAACCCTAGCCAAAGTCTTGAAGAAGTGGGTGTATATGAGAAGCTTTTGATTCCTAGCTTCCACACCTTGGTTTGATGATGATTACCCTCTAAATGCTCAAGAATTTGACCTTTTAATGCTCCAAAATTGTAATAAATGAAGTGGGGATGTATTGGGAAGTTTTTGAGAGAATAAGAAGCTTATGGGAAGAAGTGAGAATGAGCCAAATTCTAAAATTCCCGACATTAGCAGGTCTGGTACACCTGGTTATATTTCTCAGAGACAATGACATGTCATTGTCGCATATCATAGTCGCTCAGGATGTACCGTGAGCTGACACTTGTCTACGACTATGCGAGGTACGACTATGCGAGGTACGACTATGACATTGTTGTAGTCGTCGGCCATTGTAGGTGGGCTTGTACCAAGCCCTAAAACCCAACTTTTTGTGACCCAGTTTACTAGCATTTAATCACAACACAGATTATGAAAAACAACTTTATTGATCTAATCTCTTGATATACAATTAATCACAGATCTAACAAAGTGCCAGAGATTTAACATGTGTGTGTATTCATTGTGTGTGCTGATCTTACCAACTCTCTGAAACTAAATCTGAGTATCTCCTTCGTATCTACACACTTACAACAAGAAATCAAACCTATTTATACTAAGTCAACTTGAGTTGACTTTACAACATGATCCCTCAAACTATTACACAATGACAATGGAGACCCTTATTTAATCTTGAATACAATTCTAGTCTAACAGTCTCCCCCTTTGGATTCAAGATTAAAAAAATTTGACAATAATCTTCAGGTCTTTTTATCTTTAGAATAATCTTCAGCTTTGAATCTTTTTCAGCTTTTACACCTTGGAAACTTTGACATCTTCAGCAAACTTTGAAACTATTGAAACCTTTGACAGCTTTAGCACATCAAACTTTGCTATAATCTTCACAATCATTCAAGTCTTCAAACTTTGACTAACTTCAAAACTTTCAAACTTTGTCTTCACCTTTCATTACATCTTCAGAAATCTGACTTTGAAAAACATCTTTCCCCCTTTCTTGATACAAACTTTAATCATCTGAACTTGAACTCTGATTTATCTCCCCATTTTTAATGAATTGTGAGAATCAAAATCATTAAAACTCTTCAAGTTTAGATCCGTCTTTGGAACATCTCCCCCAAATGAGCAATTTAGCATAGGCTTCATGATCTCCCCCTTTGATAAAATGTGAACAATCTCCCCTTGTGTAGAGAAATGAACAATCTCCCCCAGATAAAAAAAATTATTAATCTCCCCCAATTAATGATATGAGAGAATCGTTTATCTGATCTGAATGGGTCGTCAATTCATGAATGTATTTATCCGAATCTTTTCAAATTTAGACAAATTTAAAGTTGTAACCCTGAATCAACATATGAAACAGTTAGGAATGTCTGTCAGTAGCACAAAGCCAATGTGTACAACGAATGTACAATGTAAGGAGCTTGTTTGATGATAACTCCCCAGGACTTCCATTCAATCATTGAAAAAACACAAAGTATTTTCTATGAATGTTCTGACAAAAAAACAGATTTTCTGTGTGCTCGTGCTTGTGTTATGAAAGAATTAGTACAATGATTGTGTGTCATAAGGCTCAAAGTATGTAAACCATTGAGACAACAATGGTATACACAGACTCAATTGTGCATGAGAAAGGGTCGAAGGTGGGGCAACTTTCCTTATTTTTCAATATCACAATAGATTATATGTTGCTTCCCCAGAAAATGTGAAACATTCTCTATTTAAAAAAAGAATGAGTAGCTGGTGGGGTTGCATTCAAGAGATGGCATGGGCTAGGTGCCTTTTTCAATATCGTTCACGAAGAAATGTGAAACAACAGTAATATGGCTGCCCGACTCAGAAAGATTTGGTGCAGAGTCTGATATTCTTTTACTCTGTTCTCTCACCCTCTTTCTTTTATATCATTTAAGCTCACATCTAACCAATCTCTCATTTCCATTTAACTCTTCACACACCACTCTCAATCTTTTTGACCCCTATCCCCTCAATCACTCCGGGAATACTTCCTGGGTAGGAAACACTGGTTATCATGAATCCATGGAAGTTCTGTTAAGCTCTCATACTGAATCCCATGTATTTGTCCTAAAAGAATGTATTGCCTCAATGATTTTCTTGTCATTTTAGCACAAGAAATCATTTGTCAGTGTATGTATGCTCATTAAAAATCAGAATGAAATTTGAGCATATTGAGAATTTAAGATTTCTCAAAACTTGGTATGAATGAATAATCATGAAAGAATAGAAATGTTTTGAGAATCTGACAATGATTAAGATCAAATCAAAATTCATGAAGAATAATATTTTGGGAAATCAAAGACGAATGTTATTTATATGAACAATATATAAATATTTTAACAATGAAAGCACATTTTAGTATAGAAATGACGTCTGATTCAAACAACATAGAATACAAACAGGAGTATTACCATAGAAAGATTAAACGTTTGATACATGGTAATAACAAAGTCAAGAAATATACTGAACCGATGTGTGTATGAATACTTGACAAAGTATATGAAAAGAAAATACACAAGTATTTTTCTTTATGAACACACGATCAGATAAGCATCAAAGTATCTATATGAAAATCATTTAAAACCGCACTTCGAAATTCATAAAACATTTTGAGAACACGAAGTGGTTTGAACATTTAAGAAAATATTTTTCACCAGTGAAAGGTGTTCATCTTTCAAAAAGTGATAGAGTTTAAGATATAGAAGATATACCTGTAATGTATAGTATCTCAACTCCCCCTCGAATGAATATCATCGTTTAAGTATCATCGACAAAACATCAGATATCCTCCCCCTAAATATCTGTAAAATGTCAATTTATTAGAAAAATATAACAATGAAAGTATAACCAACTATTATCTCCTCCCCCTAAAAGATATAGCAGTTGACTCCCTCTCAAATCAAAAACTTCTAGAAAAGATGTTGTCATTTAAGCATCCATCAGAAGAAAAACATTTGAGATCGGGTTCTGAACTGAGTATTCAGAAGCCATTATTACATGTTCTCCGGAGAGAATAGTAATATTCAGTTTTACCATTTAAGAACGGGTCCTGATCCGATGTAATTAGAAACCATAGTTCTGAAACATTGAGAAACAGGTCTTGAACTGTTTTATCCAAGAGCCATAGCTCTTTGAAGCACGGTTCTGAACTGATTTATTCAGAAGCCTTGGTTCTTTCTCCCCCTTAAACCTTGGGTTCCTGCAACACATATTTAGCTTTTGGTATCCACTGGTATTTGGATCCAGATTTATTAGTTGCAGTTTTAGTAGGAGAGACATAATAAGAACCATACCAGTTATTCACATAATCTTTTCTTACAAAATCATTTGCACCGCAGTAAGAATAAGTAATTTTATTTTGTGCTAACCTGATCAATTAATTTACGGTATAAACAAGATCAGGTTTGCCAAAAGTTTTACCGTTCGGAACATTGTTCTTCTTTTTAATCGGTGTATGCACAAATGACTTTTCTTCCTTCTTCTCCTCCAATGAACCTTTCACTCTTCAAATCCACTTTTCTTTGCTATTTGTCTTTTTAGATTTAGCTGAACCATCAACATTTCGAACATAGAAAAGATTAGAAGAACGAATTTGATCGTTATGTTCAAAAGTATGATTATCATCTGAATCAAATAAAGAATTATTAGAAACATTCATAAAATGTGAACTCGAACCTGTTTTGAATGAACATTCTGAATCAGCTTGATCATCTCTTGGTGATTGAAGAATTGATTCTGGCGTCTTTGGCTCAGTCAACTTCACCTTGAACATGATCTCTTCAAGTTCCTTTATCTTCGAAGACAAACTGTTTCTTTCCTTTGAAATCAGATCAAACTTCTTTTGCAATTCAGAATTCGACTTCTTTTCTTTCAGAATAGTTGATGATAGCTCAGATAATTTCTTTGTAAGCTCTTCTATCCCAGTCTCAAACACTCTTCTTTCTTCCTCAAAATCTTATTCAACATTATTTCTCTGTTCAGATATCTTCTTGAATACACCAACATTCTTCTGTTCAACAATCTTCTTTTCCTTCTCAAACTTATCTCTCTCCAAGATAATAACTTTCTCAAAGTCTGACACTTGTTGAGAAAGTTTTGTAAATTTAAGTTCTAAGGATTTCTTCTCTTCAAAGAACTTTCTTGAGAAGTTAGAAAACTTTTGAGCATATGTTTTTCTTTCTTTCTCAAAATCAACTCTTTCTTTCTTCTCTTTCTTCATTTGATCTTCCAGTTCAGAAATTTTCTTCTTCAGCTCAGCATTATCTCTTTCAATTTCCTTTCTCTTCTTCTCAATCTTCTTTATCTCATCTTGGGCTTTTGTGTTGTCTTTTTCATGGGTTGCTTTTTCTTTCATCATGTTGATCTCAACCTCAAGACTGAAGACTTTATCTTTCAATTTATCTCTTTCAGCGAAGATTTGAGAATTTATCTTTCTAAGCCCATCAGATGTCTCACTGGTAATGTTTGCTCTCCATCTAAGATCATCAATCTCTTTTTGCATTGACTCCTTGTTTGACCATGTGGAGTTTGCATTTAATCCTTCAAACTTTTTCAGCTTAGTTTGCAGATTTGAGATCTCCTTTTCTTTTGATTCAATAATTCCTGCAAAATTAATTTTGGAGTTAGCAATGTAGTCTGAGCAAACAAAATCTTTCTTTTCTTTGTCATATTTCAATCTGTTAATTTGATCAAGAAAAGATAAGTTCTGAATCTTTAGATTTTTGTTCTTAGCTTCGAGTGCTGGAATATCTGGCATGTGCGCTAAAGCACAATCTCTGTTGGTTAGCACCAGATTTCCCTTTTCATCTGTGTATGGCATCTTGAAATATGTAAAAATATATGATCGTCAAAAGAAAACTTCGATTAGAAGTTGAATATTGTGCACACTCTTGAAAAAATGAATACAACAATTAAAATTAGAAAAATTTTCAGAAAATTAAAATCTGAGAAAACAAATCAAAAATTTGTCTTCCAAAAATTAATTCCGAAAAGTCAGCGCAAAAATATCCCACTTTAGTCTCCAAACCTGCAAAAATATGAAAGATATATCAGATATGCTCGAAAATAGATAAAACCGACAAAAATGACATAAAATGGACTAAAAATGAAAAGAAAACGAAAAACAGGGACTAAACACGACAAACATGAACTAACACGAAAAACAAGGAATAAAAGTGAAAAATACTAAAACACGACAAAAAACGAGAATTAAAAACGATAAAACACGCAAAAAAAAAATTGAGTCTAGGAACTAAAAACGTAAAAACACGAAACTTAGAAACTAAAGGGACTAAAAAAGACAAAAGAACAAACTAAAAACTAAAGGGACTAAAATTGACAGAAACTTAAACTTAAACTACAACTACAAGGATTAAAACTATCAAAACCCTAAAATTAAACTAGTGGGACTAAATCTGCCAAAATATAAAAGAACTAAACTGAAACTAACAGAAAGAACTAAAAATGTAAAGAAATCTAACAAAACTTAACAAAAGTAACTACAGGGATTGAAAATGACAAACTCTAAAAGTTCCTAACTGACCTAACAGAGATAACTACAAAAAGGACTGAAAATGTAAAAAAATTAACGGAATTAACGGACTTTGGACCAAAATGTCACAAACTTAACGGACTTAACGATAGTCCGTTAAGTTACTGTTCATCCTTCTTCTTCAATCGAACAACAACTTTCAAACACCGATTTCTAGTTCGTTTCTTAACCAAAATTCACGAAACAAGTTGCATTGTGATCCTTGATCAACAAAGAACTGATCCCTACGAAAAATTTCGAAACATGCACTCGAATCGGAGCTATATTTCAAGTTGAATAACTCCGGCGAGACACACTTTTCCGGCGAGTATCTTTCGATGTTTTAAACGATTTATCAATCCTGAGAATCGATGGAAATCAACTAAGGATCAAAATCAGAAGATAATATGTCGAAAAACACTACTCAAAACTCAGAGAATTTGTTTTCTGGTGAATCCGGTTTTCCGGCAAAACTTCAAACAACCGTATCTCACTCGTTTCTTGACAAAAATAGAACCTGAAAGTTTCTATAAACTCTATATGATCAGAAGAAGATATTAGAACCAATTTTAGAGACTAAAAACAGATCAAACTTAGACCCACTTCAAAAGTTCGTCGGAAAATATTTCAAGCAAAATTTAAGTACATAATTCGTAACACTATGTCTTGCGAATTCTTTGATGTTCCTGAAAAACCAAGTACATAATTCGTAGATATTTCCACTGTAGCATACGAATTCTTTTGATAAGAGTGGTCTGCGAATTTTGTGATCAAAATTCTCTTGCGAATTCCTTTGAAAAACAGGTTCTGCGAATTGTTGAACTCAGTAACCTGCGAATTCCTTGAGTGAACCTTGCGAATTCCTTTTGAAAAACAGGTTATGCGAATTGTTGAACTCAGTAACCAGCGAATTCCTTGAGTGAACCTTGCGAATTCCTTTTGAAACAACTCTCAAGAACTAAGTAAGGAATTCGTGAAAACCTTTACTGTGTCTTGCGAAATCCTCTTTGAAACAGCTTATCATGCGAATTCTTGAAGCCAGGATGCGAGTTCTTCAAGGATGATACGAGTTCTTCATGTTCTAGGTGCGAGTTCTTCAATCAGAGACTAGTTCTTGAACACTGTAGCTTTGATTCAAGTAAACATCTAAAAAATATATGTAATTCATGCACAACGAGTTATAATCTTGTATCGAGTGCTTGAAGAATCTTTTCAACCAACAACCTGCAAATTTTAACAAGTTATATTCTCGAATTGCAATTGTGTTATTTGAAACATTACTTGTCCAAATCGAAACTATGCAATTTCTTAAAAAAAATTGTTAAGATATGATATCTATAAATGGAATATGTATGCAATCAGAAAGCATAACGAATTGAACACATCAAAATCTCTGAGATTGATTAAGAACATATCAACAGATAAAAAAATTAAAAAAAAAACAGATCGCAAAAAAAATACACAAAAAAACTCCCTGATTCTTCAGATCTAGATGAAATTGTTGCACAAATTCTTTCTCCCAAGCTCTGATACCAAATGTGACCCAGTTTACTAGCATTTAATCACAACACAGATTATGAAAAATGACTTTATTGATCTAATCTCTTGATATACAATTAATCACAGATCTAACAAAGTGCCACAGATCTAACATGTGTGTGTATTCACTGTGCGTGTTGATCTTACCAACTCTTTGAAACTAAATCTGAGTATCTCCTTCGTATCTACACACTTACAACAAGAAACCAAACCTATTTATACTAAGTCAACTTGAGTTGACTTTACAACATGATCCCTCAAACTATTACACAATGACAATACAAACCCTTATTTAATCTTGAATACAATTCTAGTCTAACACTTTTTCAATGCCAACACTCCCGATTCTCTTAGGGACATTAAGTAATGCTTTCACAACATTAATCCCACCATTTAAAAGTTGCAAAAACGTCCAGGTGACCTTTACTTACCGAAAATTACGGGTTTTACATATTGGTTGAACAAATCTCAATCGTAGGTTGAATAATCAACCGATCGTCATGTTTTTGCCAGGGATCGTTAAGATCACCATGATTGAATGCCATTGGCATCGCCACCATTTCTAATTATGTTTTGTTCTATGCCTTCTTAGAATCGGAGAATCATCCGATAATTGGCCAGCATGCCTTTTGGCCGCAGAATATGTAAGTTTACATATGTCAGAACTCCTGTGATATAATTGATAACCTTTGCATGTATGTACGATGGAGGTCGTACATTCATTGTTTTCTACGTAGTTTTTACCCATTAAACCTTGCAGGTGACCTCTCGGAACCAACCAGGCCACCTCCTTGCGTGGGGCTATGCAGTTGTCTGTTATCTGAACGTAGTCGCCATGGAAGTCACACCATTTGGACTTGTTTTTCTTCTCATTAGATTTATCATTTTTCTTTGGCCATCGAATTACCGGTTCCACATTCTTAAGGGATTCAACTAGCTCCTTCGTCGTCCCTCTGAACCCCTAGGATCAAATCTTAGGATGTTGGGGGAACATAGGCGTCGTCGGAACATTTTTCTTCTTGCCGAACCGAACGTTCGAGATATGCCGCGAGGATTCTTGCTTTGGAATTGCCTTGGCTTTGAATTCAGGTTTCTTTACGCCCAAGGATAGTCTGTCGTCTGAATGTTTCCATCAAAAGACAGCGGCGTCTTCGACCCGCATGTGAGCCAATGTCCTCGCTCTAACGTTTTCTTAAGTTTTAGGAGGGTATTTGGTCAGGTCGAGATATAACTCTGAACTGTCGTCCAGACCACGTTTGTAGGCTTCGATCGCGGTCTTTATGTCACAGTTTTGAACATTAATCATTTCAGAGTTGAAACGATTAAAATAACTGCAAACCGACTCTCCAACATTCTGGGTGATATTAGTAGAGGTCGATAGATTGTTTTTTCATTCTGCGACTACATGCAAATTGTTGAAAAAATTGATTGACAAGTTCGGCAAACGTGTTGATGGATTTGGGTTTCAGGTTAATCAACCATTAGAGGTTGCACCAGTAAGAGTGGCTCTGAAACTCTTACACATGCAGACTTCTTGATGTTGATGAGGGATCGACACGTTCTACATTAACTTCTTGTATTCTGCTATATGCTATGTCGGGTCTGTTACCCCCGAATATTTTGACGTAAAAGTTGGGATGTTATACTTTTTGGGAACTTAGACCAAAGATATCTTGTTGACAAAAGGTGGCGCCTGTTGGTGGTTCTACGTCAAGGGGGATAGCACCGCCTGTTTGCTTCATAAGTAATGGCAACATATTTTCATTTTGTTCTTCCAACAAAATTAGTCGTCGT
Organism: Arctium minus; assembly: GCA_954870635.1. Taxonomy (NCBI): domain Eukaryota; kingdom Viridiplantae; phylum Streptophyta; class Magnoliopsida; order Asterales; family Asteraceae; genus Arctium; species Arctium minus. The sequence goes on along the minus strand of OX941080.1, from coordinate 74,061,817 downwards.
GAAACTGGATCGTCAATATTGATCCCATTGGCCATTGTAGGGATCGTCATATTTAAGGGGACGAATCCTGAGTCTTGGGTCGTCATCCCAATAGTTACTTGAGGACCGTATCATAAAGACGATTCAATATCATCATTACCCATAGGAAAATTCATGGCTGGGAATGTTGCGGGTATATGGAACGGTATCCACGGATTCGACATTGATGGGATCGACATCGACGGGCTTGGCAGCGAAGGAATTGATAGTAATGGAATCGACAATGATGGTATCGGCAGTGAGGGGATCAGGAACGAGGGAATCGACAATAATGGGATCGACAACGACGGGATAGGCAGCAACGAGAACATCGTGACGACGGTTGATGGATATAGTATGGTGTTCGACAGTGGTCTAGGAAAAGTGAATTGTGGCGGTGGACGCATCGATGACCAACCCATAAAGTTGCCTTTGTAGAGAGATGGTATGGAACCATACTAATGTGCTTGATTTCCTAGCATTTTGGCCACTCATGTGTGATTTCCTGAGATGCTTTCCGGTTCTACTCGTCTAATGTGTTGATAAGTTGACGAGCTGCTACCAACTCCATACGCATCTGAGCAAGGGCATTGTGATTCGCTCATTGTCCTGACATGTTCTAGTTGATAAAAACTTTTTGAATAAAAGGTTAGTAGGACGCACGTTTGTCGAAGATTTTCCTTAACTGGGGCCCCATGGTTGGGGCCTAACTGTTAATGCCAAAAATCACCTTTCATGATACTTGAGTCGGTGTGGAGCTTTAAGAACTAAAGAAAAAAATATTTGACAAATCGTACGACAAATAAAGAAAAGTAAACAAGACACAAATATTTGGTGATGCGGAAAACCCCGTTGAGGGTAAAAACCACGGATGACGGATTAGGTCGTCGGTGCACTATGAACGTCAAACAGGAACGTCGTCCTTTAGAAACAATGATCGAAAATACAATTGATTACAATAGGATAGAAAAGGAAACTAATCGTGAGATTGCTTCATGCGTTGTGAGTTTTAATGAAGTGTCGTAAGATTCTTCAAGAAAAAATATTGTTGCTTGTTATGATACTAGTCAATGCCCTGGTATCATATTGATGTGTGCAAATAAGTTCTTGATCCTTGTTTATATAGTCTCCATCCTCATAAATGAGCCTTAATGTGAGTAACAGTTCACGGCTTTAATGATATTGATTACTGTGTTCAGTTATAGTTGTTGGACCATTAATGTCTTGAATCCTACATTTAATAGATAAAGAGAAACGCTTCATCAAATGTTAGATTAATAAGGTCGCAAGGAAACTTACGATGGTTGTTAGATATTATTGAAAGAACGTCTGGACCTAACTGGTCGCTAGTTATGAGTCGCGAGTAATCTTGTGACCGTCGTTAGAAGTGACAATGGTGGATCTTATGGTCATTAGTCGTTAGGATCGAGTTTAGAGATACGTTTGATCGTATGAATCTTAAGTCGGTCGAGACATTGAAATTTTTTCCAAACACTAATTATGGAAGGTAAAAATTAAGAAACTATATATTCACAAATCATAATCAAGGTGGGTCTTGATATTTTAGAAACATGTGCTAAAAAATAATCATATAATTGTTTTACTTTGTTCAAATGATGATAAGCCAAAATTTAAATGTATATTGCAATTTGTATACTAACCATTACATCTTTGAATTAACAAAGATTGAGTCCCTCTTGGCGTTGGATATTTGTTAATTATGCCAGTCCGCATGGTAATCTTCACATACAATTAGTAAATCACTGAGGAATAAGTGCTTGTCGTTATGTTGTGATACTTTTAGTAGTGTGCAATTTGTTTAATTTACACGTATAAATAGTAATATTGGCTACTTTTGGTTACTGTCTTCTTTGAAAATGTTATGCCAAATGAAATCAGTAATACGCGGTTTCGATGCATACCTAATCATTGAACCACTCCACTTTTTTTTCTCTATTTCACACACACACATATAAATATATATATACATATATATATACGACAAAACATTGACTTCGTTTACTTGTATATTTGTTCAATGATTGTTTGACTTCCAATTTGGAAATGTCAATCGCATTAAATCATGGATCCAGATTTGACAAGCAATGTTTCATCCTTTTTATGATTTTTTTTTAATTTAATTTGCATGGTAATAAAAATGGATTTATAACACTTAAGTCTATAAAGTCAAATAATCATATATCTTACATAAAAAATATTAAACTACGTTTATAAGATGTTTTAAACATTTTAACAAATTTTTTAGGACGCCTTTTGATATAAAACTAACGTCCTATTTTTTTTATATGACGTTATTTGAAAATTTGTTTATAAAAAAAAGTTTCCAATAAAAAGACATGTTTTAAGACACTTCTTTCAAAATTGTTATGTAAGAAAATTAATACGACACTTTATTTTAAAAGTATTCTGAAATACTTGTTAAGAGGGTGAAAAGTGTATTATATATACTTATTACAAGCTAACAATTGTTGCTAGACAGATGATGCGATTGTATTAACAGCTTATGCCTAACAACTATTTCGAATTCACGTTTACATTCCTTATCGTTCAATTAATTGCGTTACAAACCCTACGAATTTCTCCTTGAGTCCCGGTTTTCAACTCAATGTTACCCATCTTGACCATCGATCTCCCGAACTCCACGTTGAACCTCAATCCAAGAAGTCCCCTAAGTCCAAGAAACCGTTGCACAAACCTTTGTGTAGTTGGGTCGTTCCACAACACTGCATCGGATTCAAGTACTCCCCGCCCGCTCCTCAAGTTTGCATAGTACGAATTGTCAAAGTTGTTTACACTGCCGGTATCTAAGGCCACCCGGCTTGAACCATCACCACCATTGGGGCATAGGTTACGGAGCTGGGGAAGGAATGCTTGGTTGATAGTGGGGTCTGGTCCATTGGTGTTGTTGAAGTTGTACAGCCTGTAGCTGAATAGCGCACATGCAGCTGTTCCAATCGTGTGTGCTCCTGGAAATATATTATATATCGGTTAGTTGTGTTCCATTAGTTGTTGTACTATAGACCAAGAAAATATTTTGTGTTCTCAGCTCAACTTACCAGAAAGCGCAACAAGATCTTGGGTATTAAGACCTTTGTCAGTAAACTTCCTGATTTGAACATTAATTGGGTCATTGAAAGCAGGCAAATTTGCTGTATCGGCTGCCCGTGAAACTAATCCGTCTCTGCGACCTGTTGGCACTGCCCAACCCGTTCCCCCTGCCTGCACAATGTTGAAAAATCGCGTATAACTTGAGGTTTTAAGCCAACAAGGTACGGGTTCTTGTTTCGCAGTACAACTTTATACGTTTTCTATAATATTCAAAGAGAGCTGGAAACGAGATAAAGATTTACCTGGACCACAGAATCACGCGCAGCAAGGGCAAGAATGTCAGCACACGATACCACTCCAGGGCATATGGTTTCGAGTTGTGTCTTTGCAGCATCGATGACTTCAAAGCCTCTCAGGAGGGAATTCGGCCCAGCGGTTTTCTCGGTCGAAGTACCATCAATTAGGATAGAAGCATCGCAGCCATTAACAAAGCAGTCATGAAAGGACATTCTTAGTAAACCAGGTGCAATTGTTGGATTGGAGCGGATAGCAGACTGAACAGCGGCCTGCACAATGGCTTCTGCCCTTGGGCATGTGGTCCGGTAGAACCCAACTCGGGTGCCTTGGCCTAGTGCCATGTTGATGAAGGTGGCTAACAAAAGAACAAACAAGATGGGTGTTTTGCTATGGGTAAAAACCTCCATGGCTAGAAAGATTTTGTGTTGTTTCAAGAGTGAAGTTTTGGATATGGTTGTAGTTGTTGTGAGCGAGAGAAGGTGTTTTATAGTGATTGCAAGGGAGGGGGGTAGGAGAAGTCAAACATGTTTGGCGGTGATTAAAGTAAACGAGGTCGGCCACTAGCTAGCTGGTGATGGGAGGAACGGGAGGGAAAGGAAAGATTCAAACTTAAGTACAATTTTATAGAGTAACATATATATATATTTTGTGTTCTTAAAATCATATTTCTACTTCACAATAAAAAAGAGATTTACCATTTTAAAAAAAGTGGAATTTTTATAATTTTAATGAGTAAAATGACAATTTCATCTAAGGGTGTATAAAACTTGAGTAAGCTGATCAATCTGTCTATATAACCCAAAAATGATGTATTCAAAAATAAATTTATAAGGCGTGACACCATTTTATTATAAGAAACAAATATATGAATATTTTTTATAAAATTATCATTAGTTTGTAAGTTAGTTTATCGTTTTTCATATGTGAGATCATATACTTTTAAAAGTCTCTATAATGCAATTTTTTTTTCAAAAACATAAAAAATGTGAAATTAAACGTTATAAACTAAAAAAATGACACTAACGGGATTAGAACTCGGGTCTGGGGTGGAAAAAGAACTTTGCAAACCAACTCTACTAAAGAAACTTGTACCCTCATTGTAGTTTCAAAATATATATGGTGGCACAAAACAAATTGATACGACAACACTTTTCATAACCATATAACTTTTTACACTACGATGTGTTAGAAATTTATAGGGTGTTATAGTCAATCAGGTAACCGGATTTCTTGAAAATCGTGTGAATTCACTTTCCGAATTGATATTTCGACCCTATGCCTAGGATACATGAAGTGTAATATGGGATAAGACTCAAAACCACTATCGTTTTTAGGCACAAAAACAGAGTAAAACTACTAGAGAGTATCTGAAGGTTGTTCAAATTCGTGAGTTCTAAAACGTAAGTATATAGGGTATATATACTAATCACATTCGTAAAATAAGGAAAACAACTTAAATGGGAATAATGACAAATTATTACCAATAATGGTCGGTTACAACAGTTTTAGCTAAGATCATTGGTCGGAAATAATTAGGCAATAAATGTTCAGTAACTGCAGGTCTAGAGCTCTAGCCATAGGAGACCAGAGATTAGACTTAGCCTATCCAGAGATAGTCAACCAGAGGTGAGACTGACCAGAGTTAGTCGCCCAAAGCCTCTGGTCTACCAACCAGAGATAATCGACCAGAGCCTGGGGTACTCTAACAAACCAGAGCCTCTGGTCATTCACGACCAAAGACCCGGCCAGAAGAACGACCAACCAGAGCCTCTAGTCCTACCTTTTAGGGTTGAAGTTTAATTAATTTGAAGTTTTGGGCTAAAATTGTAAATACCTTAATGGTATAAATACTTCTGCTTAATTAGGGTTTCCTAAGAATGATTATTACGCCTAACTTTTGCTTAAACCTTTCATGTGTAAACTCTCTGATTTCAATCATATGACCAGATTTTGTGGCTTATCATTGTGAAATTGATTTATTGTTGATACTTGCACTTGTAACTGGGATTCACAATTGATATCAGAGCAGAGAAACAAAGATTTTGATCCAAAGGTATTCGATTTTTCTTTACTGTTCTTCAAAATTCGATCAAACGGCGCCTAAGTGGTTTGTTCTTGATTGTTTCGATTTTGCTTAAATTATCAATCTCTAGCTACTCTAATCCATTCATTCAAGTTGTTTATTGCTCGTGGTAGAGTTTCGTATTCAAAATCATAGCTTTTGAGTGGTAATTTTGAAAATCGGGTATTATAACACCCTTATTTTCGCTATAAAAGGTGTTACATCATTCATCCTCCAAGAATAAAACATCTTAAATAAATAAGGAAATAAACTCCAAACCACAGCGGAAAAATTCTCAAACAACACAAGTTCAGCTACCTTAGTTCGTCCCATACCGAACTAACATAAATAAAAGAAAAAAAACTAAATAAAGCTAAAGGTTTCAACAATCAATAAAGTACTTAAAGAATAATTAAGCTTCTAAGCCGGTCCCTTACCTTTATCCACACCTGAACCTCCCGCTCCTGAGCTGTACACTAATAGTCAGCTAAAAAGCTCAGTGAGTTCATGGTTTTCGTGCATGGAAACAAACATAATCAAGCAAATAAAATATTTAAGCATCGATAAAATAAAATATCATGCATTTATTTGCTAATATTAACGCCAAGAAAATCTCCTGACTGGTCCTTGTATGGTTGGGATTACCTCCTTGTGATCTCCTTTATTTAGCTCTGGTGGGCGCGACCCACATCTGGCCGTTCTCCTTTTCGGGACCAAGCCCGTTTGTTTTTACCGGTAAACCGGTTGTAATCCCGACACACACCAAGACCCGTTTCGTAAACCACCAAATTTAATATGACATGCGAGTAACTTTAAATATAAGTAAAATAATCGCATGCAATCACCAAAAACCGACATTTCATACATGTCATAGCAACATACAATAACATGTAAATAACTCCAAAACGTAACATACATATGAATAATATTTTCATGCTCCAAAATAACATATAAGATACATATGCATACATCCCAGGGTAAATCACATGAAAACTCACCTGATTGTGTAGATCGATTAGATTTAGCTTCTGACTCACGACCTACAAATTACACATTCATCCCATTAATGACCCAACTCACCAAATGTCAACTAAAGTCAATTACGACTTAACTCCCAAGCCTATAAGTCTACCCTCGATTTATAATTGTAGACTTACTGTTTTATTTTATATATATATATATATATATATACAACTTACTGATCTGGCGTAAAATCTGATATTAACGATCATACGTTGGAAATAATTTAAAATCTTGAGATAGTGAAAAACTGAAAATTTCATACAATCAGAAAGTGTAAAAAAAAATAAAACAACTTTTGACCATAAGAGTAAATAATTATTTATATCTGATTCCTCATTATCACCTTTTTCCATCATATCTCACATCCCACATATATATATATATATATACATATATATATATGATATAACTCTCTCCTACATACATACCAATACTTCCTACGCATGCATACAAATATATATATATATATATATATATATATATATATAATTAGAGCATCTCCATCACTTTTTAACTATGACAATGACATGACCACACATTTGGAAATGTACTTATCATTATTATATATATATATATATATATTTTATATATAAAAGATATTACTTACATCCACTCTACATATCCATATGACACTTACTGATTCAAGCCTCATTATATATATATACAAATCACTAAGGAGATCTATATATATATATATCTGCAGAGGACAACCCATACATATATATTCACCATCCAAACTCTCTCATACATATGTGAATATGTATATACATATATATTTATACACACATAACAAGAGGTGAATATAACACCCATACTTGCAACTCATCTACCTTTTCTACCCAGATTCAACATGGGGATAGCAACACACTATAAGGGAGATTTACTACTACGAAAGGAGACGAGAAAGATATACCTTAGGTTAGCCGAAACGAAGCTTGGACGTCGAATACCTCTCTTTACCACCTCCAATCACCACAGAGCTCTCTCTGGCTTCCACCCTCCTTCCCTCTCGTTTTTTTTTTCTTTTTTTCTTTTCTTTTTGATTTGGTAAACCCTAACCCAATAACTACCATAATTTATAGGAGCATAATCCCCCAAATTTTCTCCTCTAAAACTCTATCCCTAACAATTTAGATGAGATTATCTTTAATCTCAAAATTCAAATCAAGTTTACACATTATCCCTTGGACCAAGTCACACAAACCCTACGTATACACACCTACTTATCACAAACTTTTTTTTTATAATACAATGCATCCTTACAACCCTTCCACTTTATCCATCTTACGCTTTAGCCCCTTCACATATTATTGCAGCCAATATACACCATATATTAATATTTATCACACATAAAAAAAAACTTAGCTACAAAATTATTTTTCTACTTTAACTTGATTAAAAAAAAATCCACTATATTAAAATGCCAAACCCAAACTTTAGGGTGTTACAAATCTCCCCTCCTTTAAAGAATTCCGTCCTCGGAATTGATTCTAACCAAAAAGTTGAGGATATTTAGCCTTCATCTCTTCTTCTGATTCCCATGTTATTTCTGAACCCTTGTGAAACCTCCATTTCACTAAAACTAGCGGTATACTTTTATTCCTTAGTCTTTTCGTTTTCTTGTCTAGGACTTGAACTGGCTCCTCTATATAGACCAATTTATCGTTAAGTTCTACCTCGCTTAAGCTCACCATAGTTGATTCGTCAGCTAAACAATTCCTCAAGTTAGATACATGGAAGGTGTCATGAATACCGCTTAACTCATCCGGAAGCTTTAGTCGATAAGCCATTGCCCCTACTTTTGCGAGAACTTCAAATGGTCCAATATACCTTGGACTTAGCTTCCCCCTTCTTCCAAATCTTACGATCCCTTTCCAAGGTGATATCTTCAACATCACTTTATCCCCTACTTGAAATTCCAATGGTCGACGTCGTTTGTCCGCATAGCTCTTCTGTCTATCCTGTGCGACCTTTAACCTCTCCCGAATTTGCACTATCTTGTCTGACGTCTGTTGAACCAATTCTGGTCCCATCAACTGCCTCTCCCCAACGTCAGCCCAATATATAGGTGTTCTGCATTTTCGGCCGTATAATGCCTCAAAAGGTGTCGCTTTAATGCTCGAGTGATAACTATTATTGTACGCAAACTCCACTAATGGAAGGTGATTATCCCAACTCCCACCAAAATCGAGTGTACAAGCTCTCAACATATCTTCTAGAGTTTGTATCGTCCTCTCACTTTGACCATCAGTTTGAGGATGATAAGTCGTACTTAGATGCAGTCGGGTACCCATCTCTTGTTGAAAACTAGTCCAGAACCTTGATGTGAACCTTGCCTCTCTATCAGAGAAAATTGATAATGGCACCCCATGCCTCGAAACAATCTCATTTACATAGATTTGTGCCAACCTTTCCAGCGTATACTTCTCACTAATCGGTAGGAAGTGAGCAGATTTAGTAAGTCGGTCCACAATCACCCATATTGCATCATGCCCCTTAACCGTTTTTGGTAACTTAGTAACAAAGTCCATGGTTATCATTTCCCACTTCCATACTGGGATTTCCATTTGTTGTAGAAGTCCTGACGGTCTCTGATGCTCTGTCTTTACTTGTAAGCATGTCAAGCATTTTTCTATGTATCTTGCTACTGCCTTTTTCATACCCGGCCACCAATAACTTTGTTTCAAGTTCTTATACATCTTGTCTCCGCCAGGGTGCAGGGTGTATTTGTACTTGTGCGCTTCATCCAACACTATGTCCCTTAGACCACCTTTACTAGAAATCCAAACCCGGCTCTTAAACCTATACACACCGTCTGACCCCATTGTCAACAACTTGACCTGCCCGACCAATCTTTCCTTCTTAAAGTTGTCGTCTAACAAAGCTTCCCTCTGAACATCTCGTACCTTATCAATCAAGTCTACCTGTACATTCATCCACATGGCACGAACTTTAATCGGTTCGGTTCTCTCCTTTCTACTCAGGGCATCGACAACCACATTTGCCTTCCCCGGGTGGTAGTGGATTTCACAATCATAATCCTTTAACAATTCTATCACCTCCTTTGCCTCATCTTCAACTATTTCTGATCAAAGAGATATTTCAAGCTCTTATGATCAGTGTAGATTAGACACTTTGTACCATACAGGTAGTGTCCCCAAATTTTCAACGCAAAAACCACTGCAGCTAACTCTATATCGTGCGTTGGATACTTCTTTTCATGATCTTTTAGTTGGCATGATGCATAGGCAATAACCTTGCCTCTTTGCATTAGCACACAACCTAATCCCATTTTAGAGGCATCGCTGTAGACGACAAAATCCTCTGTTTCATCTGGTAAAGACAGCACTGGTGCGCTACTCAATCTTTCCTTAAGTCTCTGGAATGCCTCTTCTTGTTTTTGTCCCCAATCAAACTTGACCGATTTTCTAGTCAAAGTCGTTAGAGGCGTCGCAATCTTCGAAAAATCCTGAATGAATCTCCTGTAATAGCCTGCTAAACCTAGAAAACTTCGAACCTCCGATGCTGACTTCGATGGTTCCCAATCCATCACTGCCTCAATCTTGGTTGGATCCACCTTAATTCCTTCTGCGTTCACCACATGACCAAGAAATTGCACTTCTTGTAGCCAGAATTCGCATTTCGAGAATTTGGCATATAGTTTCTCCTTTGCTAACAACTCGAGAATCGTTCTTAGATGTTGCTCATGTTCCTCTTTGCTCTTCGAATAGATAAGGATGTCATCGATGAAGACTATGACAAACTTATCTAGATAGGGTCCACAAACCCTATTCATCAGATCCATGAAAGCAGCTGGTGCATTCGTCAATCCAAAAGGCATTACCAGGAACTCGTAGTGCCCATAGCGAGTCCTGAATGCCATCTTTGGTATATCCTCTTCTCGAATCTTGAGTTGGTGATAACCAGATCTCAAGTCAATTTTTGAGAAGTGACTAGCTCCCTGAAGTTGATCGAACAAATCATCTATCCTTGGCAATGGATATCTGTTCTTGATCGTGACCTTGTTTAATTCGCGGTAGTCGATGCACATTCTCATTGTGCCATCCTTCTTCTTAACGAACAATATTGGCGCACCCCATGGTGACGAACTCGGCCTTATGAAACCCTTATCTAGCATCTCCTGAAGTTGCTTCATTAACTCCTGCATTTCTGTCGGGGCCAACCGATAAGGTGCCTTTGCGATCGGCGCCACACCCGGTACTAAATCAATCCGGAACTCAACCTAACGTTCCGGTGGTAATCCCGGCAAGTCGTCTGGAAACACTTCTGGGTACTCCTTCACTACTGGTACGTCTGGCACCAACTTCTTTTCCAATTTGGCATTAACTGCATATGCCAAGTAAGCTACACACCCCTTCCGCATACATTTGCTCGCCTTAAGTGCTGAGATCAACCCAACATCGTTCCTCTTTCGTTCCCCATACACATGAACGATTTCGCCTCCTGGGGTTTGAATCTTAATCAACTTCTTGTTGCATATGATCTGGGCATGATTTTCGGTCAACCAATCCATCCCCAAGACTACATCAAACCCTCCTAAGCACAATGGCATAAGCAGGCAGCTCCTTACCATCTATACATATCGTGCAACCATCAATTACTTCAACTACTTTAATTTGTCTACCATCAGCAGTTTCTATGGTGTACTTATTTTCTAGCCTACAGGCATCCCTATTCAGATAGTGACGAAATGCAGTAGACACGAAACTACCATTTGCACCCGAATCAAACAATACATGAGCATAGACGTTGTTGATAGAAACATACCTGATACTACGTCAGGAGTCTCCCGAGCTTGCTCCAAAGTCATAGTATAGGCTCTTCCACGTCCCTTGGGTAGTTCCTTCTTCTTGTCTGAACCTTTACCGAACCCATCACCCACTGCCTTGGAGTTGCTCACTGGACCCTTTTGAGATTTGGGACATTGGAAACTTAGATGCCCCGTCACCCCACAACTATAACAAGATTTGGATTCTGGACATTCTCGCACTGTATGCCCAAGCTTCCCACATCTGTAACACGATAAGCTTCCAACTCTACACTCTCCCCTATGCCTCCGGCTGCATTTGCTGCACTGGGGAATAATGATTTCCTCTCCACGGGTCTTAATTGGTACCGAAGTAGTTTTTGTCTTTTTCACCAACTTGCTTGACCCCTCCCATTTTCTCTTACCATCTTTCTTTTCCCCAACCGCCTTTGTGTTATTCTCCTCAGCCACCGTTGCCATTTCCACTGCCTGAACGAAAGTTGACGGGGAAGTCATGTCCACATACTGCTTGATCTCCACTCTCAGTCCATCCATAAAGCGATCAATCTTCCTTTGCTCGGTTGCCACCTGATAGCTGGCAAATCTCAATTTTTCCAGAAACTCATTGACATAATCTTGAACTGACGACGACCCTTGCTCTAGCCTGAGGAACTCAGATTCTAACTTCTTCACTTCAGACTTGGTACAGTACTTGTCCATAAGTAACTTTTTCATCTTCTCCCAGGTCATGCTGGACATACCCTCTTCTCCGATGATTGCACACTCAACCTCCCACCAATTGAGTGCCGAGTCGGCAAGGGTTGTTGCCGCATAAATTACCTTCTGCTCTTCAGTGCATTTGCAAATGTTGAAACAACTCTGGATCTTTGTAATCCAGTTCATCAAAGCAACAGGACCCTCGACCCCTTTGAATTCCTTAGGATGGGTGCTGTTAAAAGTCTTGTAGCTACATCCTTTCTCTTTAGGTTGCGGAAATACCACCACTTCGTCTTCCTTTTTACCTGTGTTGTCCTCCTCTTCCTTTTCACTTGTCTTCTCCTCCTCTTCCTTGTGTCGGTTCTCCAGCATTGCCTCAAGCATAGCTGGCAACGTGTTCTGAAGGACCTGGGTCATCCTTTCAGTCAACATTTCCTCAGTAAACGGATTCTCACCCTGACCAGTAGCTTCGGGCCTTCTGTTGGCCCTACCTGCAGCTGAACTGGCTTGAGCAGAGTTCATAAATACGAAAATCCATCCGTTCCAAAACAGGATTCAAGAAGTCAAGAAGCAAAGAGTTTTATATTAAATAATGAATAATCGTTTATAGGTTTATCAATGTATTATTTCAACTGGAACTTATTATTCTTTCTTTCTATAGGTAAATTTTATTTAAGTTATATATTCTTGGATTATCATATTGATTCACAAATGAAGGTTCCAAATGCATCTGTTGTTACAGTAGAATTGTTAGTATACTTAGATTTCTATATTTGTTGCTCATTTATATGTGTGTATATATATATATATATGTGTGTGCATATCATCTTATTGGGACGGTACGGTATTAGTACCGAGTACCGAGTCCCGAATTTCCCGAATCCCGAATCAGTGACATTACAAGTACCGAGTACCGAACCGAAAAATATAATCGGTACCGGTTCCGGTACGGTTCGGTATTTTCGGTGCCGACGCTCACCCCTACCCTGAGGAACTATCAAAAGGATCTAAGCCTGCAGATAAAGGGAAATCCATTTCCCATCCTCAGAAGGCTGTCAAGAAAGCAAAACTGAAAGTTCCTTCTAAACCTTCAGTGAACAAATCTTTTAGCTCTAAAACATAAATCTTTGATATCTGTCCTCCAAAGCTGAAAGTTGATCTTAAGCCTAAGAAATCTGAAGAACTAAAAATTCCTCCCAGATCTTATGCTAAAGGTATTTTTGGAGTTGGCCCTGCACATCTCAAGTTTTCTAATCTTACTGCTCATGGTCCTAAAGCCACCATTAAATATAGAAAATGCTATCATTGTGGACTCACTGACCATATTGCAAGTAAATGTCCAAATGCCACAAAAGCTAATAAAATAGCTAAAGTGAAGATGAATGCCCCCAAGGCTGAGAAGGTCACCAAAGCTGAGAAATCTACCAAGGTGAAAAATACCACTAAGGTTAAGAAATTAACCAAAGTGAAGGTTACCACTGAAGCTGAATCTTCAACTGCCGTGAAGATTGTTGAACCTTCCATCTCCACTAACCCTACTGGACCCATTGAAAAGTGGGTACCAATAAAAAATTAATCTTTCTTATGTTTGCAGGGATCGAAGGGTATCTGGTATCTAGATAGCGGATGCTCTCGACACATGACTGTACAAAAAGACCTGCTTACTGAATACAAGGAAGAGAAAGGTACCTCAATGACCTTTGGTGGAAATGGAAAAGAATATACCCGAGGGTTTGGTGTCCTCAGCAATGGGACTACTACCTTCAGAAGAGTCGCTTACGTAGACGGACTGAAGCACAATCTTCTAAGCATCAGTCAACTATGTGACAAAGACTACGAAGTTCGCTTCACTAAGAAAGCATGTTCAGTGGTAAATGAGAATGGAAAACTTGCTCTCAGTGGTTACCATATGGAAAATGTCTATGTAATAGACATGGACTCTACTACCACTGAAAATGTGTGTTTTCTTTCTAAATCCTCCTCTGATGTCAATTGGCTATGGCATAAAAGGCTTTCTCATCTAAATTTCAAAACCCTGAATTCTATCTCTTCTAAGGAACTGGTCTCTAGTCTTCCTCAACACTCATATGCTAAGGAATCTCTATGTTTAGCATGTGAAAAAGGAAAACAGTTTCCTCAGTGACAAGTCCTCTTCAACTCTTGCATATGGATTTGTTTGGCCCTGTAAATATCCAATTCATAGCTGGAAAGAAATATACACTTGTCATTGTAGATGAATACTCTCGCTACACCTGTGTTATCTTTCTTTGATGCAAAAGTGATACTACAGAAGAACTTATATCTTTTGTTAGAAATATGGAAGTGTTGAATAATCATACTGTTCGCTCAATAAGAAGTGATCATGGAAATGAATTTAAAAACAGTTCCCTGACCAATTTCTTTGAGAGTAAGGGAATTTCTCACAATTTCTTCTCTGTAAGAACGCCTCAGCAGAACGGAGTCACTAAAAGAAGAAACATAACAATCATTGAAGCTGCCAGATCAATGCTCAGCGATTCTCATCTCCCTACTCAATTCTGGGCTGAAGCTGTCAACACTGCTTGCTTTACTCAAAACAGGTCTCTGATAGTAAGCGATTTAGGAAGACAACTTATGAACTAATTCATGGAAGAAAACCCTCTATCGGTTTTCTTCATATCTTTGGTTGTCAGTGCTTCATTCTAAACAACAAAGACTCTCTTCAAAAGTTCGACCCAAAGGTTGATGATGGAATATTTCTTGGGTATTCCACCATCTCCAAGGCCTACAGAGTCTTCAATAAGAGAAGACAAACTGTAGAAGAAACAATTCATGTCACTTTTGACGAATCTCGTTCAGCGAATTCTAAACCTATTGCTGACAATGAAGAACTAAATGCATGGATGTTCTCTCACTATAGAGAAACAAAACCTTTCTTCTCAAACCATCCGCACACAAATAATTCAGCTGCTGATGATGATCCAAACATCATCCCACCTAATGATGAATCCACCTCATGGGCTTCAGCTGAGCCTCTAAACACACTCCTTCCATCAGATCTTCCCTCGTCTGAAAACCTCTCAGAAAACAATGGTCTGTCTGACACTCAACAGTAAATAGCTGATGAACCTCAAGCTTCGTCATCAGTGAACATTCCTATTCTTGATCCAAGTCCTGAAGTGATCGATCAAGCTCCTGCTCAGCGATGGACCAAAGATCACCCCATAGATCAAATCCTTGGTGATCCCGATACAGGTATTCAGACTCGATGAAGTTCAGGTAATATCTGTCTCTTTGTCAACTTTATTTATTTAATAGAGCCAAAGAAGACTGATGATGCCCTCAGAGATCCAAACTGAGTCAATGCTATGCAAGAAGAGCTGACTGAGTTTACTCGAAACAAAGTTTGGAATCTCGTTCCTAGACCGTTTGATAAAACTGTTATAGGCTCCAAATGGGTGTTTAGAAACAAATTAGATGAACATGGAACTGTAACCCACAACAAGACTAGACTTGTTTCTCAGGGATACAGACAAGAGGAAGGCATAGACTATGATGAAACATTTACCCCTGTGGCTAGGCTCAAAGCAATTCGACTCTTCTTAGCTTATGCAGTTTACAAAGACTTTATAGTATATCAAATGGATGTAAAATCAACATTCTTGAATGGAAAGTTGAATGAAGAAGTCTATGTTGAACAACCCCCAGGGTTCTTTGCCCCTAAGCATCCAAATTATGTATATAAGTTGGATAAGGCTCTCTATGATCTAAAACAAGCCCCTCGTGCTTGGTATCACACTCTCTCATCTTTTCTTATCTCTGAAAATTTTGAACGTGGTAAAATTGATAATACTTTGTTTTTCAGAAAGATAAAAGGTCATATTATTCTTGTTCAAATATATGTCGATGACATTATATTTGGTTCTACTAACCCATCTCTGTGTACTCGATTCGCTGAAAGAATGAAGAAAGAATATAAAATGAGTATGATGGGTGAACTAACTTACTTCCTTGGACTTCAGATCAAGCAAACTGAAAAAGGTACTTTTATCAACCAGGGTAAGTATGTTAAAGATATGCTGAAGAAGTTTGATCTCACTCAAACAAGGATCCAATAGAAAACCTGTTAATGTCACTGCCTATAGAGGAATGATAGGCTCCCTGTTGTATCTAACAGCGAGCCGACCTGACATCATGTACTCTACATGTCTGTGTGCACGCTATCAATCTGAACCCAAGGAATCCCATCTGATACAGCGAATCTTAAGATATCTGAAAGGAACTCCTAACCTCGGTCTTTGGTATCCCAAAGACTCAGGGTTCGATCTAATTGGATATTCAGATAGTGATTTTGCAGGTTGTAAACTCGATAGAAAGAGCACCACTGGTGGATGTCAACTTCCAGGAGGAAAGCTGGTAAGTTGGACAAGTAAAAAGCAAAATTCAGTGTCCACTTCCACAGCTGAAGCTGAATATGTAGCCGCTGGAAGTTGTTGTGCTCAAGTCTTATGGATGAGAAATCAACTATTAGACTATGACCTTCAGCTATCAAAGATTCAAATCTATTGCGACAGCACTAGTGCTATCGCTATAGCAAACAATCCAGTACTACATTCAAAGACGAAACACATAGATATCAAATATCCTTTTATCAGAGATCATGTGATGAATGGTGATATTGAACTCCACTTTATCCCTACTGACTATCAGCTCGCTGGTCTTTTCACCAAACCTCTTGATGAGACAAGATTCAACTTTCTCATCAGTGAGCTTGGAATGCTGAATCTTGAAGATTGACTCTTCATCTTTCATGCATTATGTCAGTCATACAGAGTTCCCCTTCATCATCTGCTCTATGTCCAAATATCTTTGACTCTCAGGTATGTTCTCTCATTCTCTATCACTGAATATCTCATTCAGTAAGACGTTTTTCAAAATCAAATCTTCAATCACTGATTTTCTTCAAGTGGTTAAAAGTTTTTTGATGAACAAATCTTATCACTGATATTTCTCATCAGTGATCCTTTGAAAAGAAAAATTATCTCTGAATTTCTATCAGAGATTCTTTCAAAAGATAACCTATCTCTGACTTTTCTTCAGAGATACTTTCTAAAAAACAAAGGCAAATGAAACATTTTTTTTCTCTCTCCTATGACGTCATTTGAACCGACAATCCATGACATGCCTTTTTCTCTACCATGTCCGTCCGTTGCTCTTCTATCCAATCAACTTCGAAGGACGTGTCCATGTCATGATGAGCATTTGTTTTCTTGCCTCATTCTTTCTCTCTCCTCATATAAAAGGAATGCCTTTTTCCATTCTTATCTTGTTACGCTCACTTAAAACTTACTAAGCAAGAAGAGGCACTCAAGGAAATCAAAGCAGACAAAAACTTAAACTCCAATCTTCAAATCTTCAAGATTTTCAGGTTTTTGTTCTTCCCATTCTTTCATCTTCAACACATTCTTAAATCCTAAATATTCTATTATTTTGGACACTAAAATGTTTCTTAAATCTAAATTCATCTCTTTTGATTTAATCTAAACTCTAAAAAAATTTGGTTTTTCAACATGTTCTTTCTTTTTCACAAAGAACACTGTTTTACTCTAAAAACAACATTGTTTTTCTATGTTTCTTTCTAAAAACATAAACTAGTAAAATTTTAATTGTTTTTAGACTCTAATCCCTTTAGTCTACTCTACTTCTTTCTACTCAGAAATGGCCCAAGCTACTCTAATTGCTTACAAGAACGTGAAGTTCTCCATCACTGAATCCGAAATCCCAAAGAACAACCACCTGGCGAGGTTGGACTTTGATGTTGAAAACTACCCACATCTGGTGGAAGCCGCAACTTTTCTGAAGCAATAATGCATTGCTTATGCTCTCAATGTGGATCCCAAACCATCAAAGACCTTGCTTCAACAATTCTGGTTCACAGCTGATGAGACCACTATGACAAACAAAAAGGGTGAAGTGGTCCCTGCCATCTCCTTTGCTACTGAATTGGGTCTCGAATTCCTTACTGCCTTTGGTCTCCTTAAGGCTCTACGATTCCCTGCAAAGACCAACTCTGGCTTCGACTCTCTCCCTTCTGACGCTGAGCTCATCAAGTTTTTAGATGACATGGAATACTCATGGGAAAACAAAGCTCACTCTCAAATTCCAAACAAAAGTATGACTAAGATTCAGATGGCGAACATGCCTTCACAACTGAACTATATCTTCACTCACATCATTCAGAGTATGAGTGGGAAGATAGGGTCTCTGGACCAGGCAAGCAAGATGCAACTCCAGATCGGTTACTCAGTGATAACCGGAAAACACTACGACTATGCTGGAAAGATCTTTGACGATCTAAAGTCAAAGATCGAGAAGACTGAGAGGGATCCCAAGATCCCATACGTTCGTTTCATCTGCACCTATCTTCAGTTTCTATACGCTGAGAAGTACCCCACTTCCAATTATGGTACTTTCTCAAAGATAGGCCAACGAACGCTGGAGATCAAACCTGCTGATAATGAGGTAAGTCTTTCTACCCTACGTTCCTGCCTCTCTCTTCATTCTTCTTCTTCAGCGGCCATACAGGAGGTTCCTTCTTCTGCTACCCCTGCCGCTACCACGATTTCAAAAAGACAATCAACTGCTCTCTCAGGTACTTCAAAAAAGGCCAGAAAGACCAAGGAGTCAACCCCTTCGGGAACAATACCTGAAGTAGTTTCTCGATAAACTATTTTGGATGATTTCGTGGGTATCTCCTACATATCAGGTGCTACATCAACCGTGTCAGTAATGACACTGCTGACACCGCACCAGTGACCACCCCGATTCTCTCAATGCCTCAAGCTTCGCACACTGAGGTAAATCCTACTATCACTAGTGTTGTCTCTTCTTCTATCCCCACTACTATATCTTCTCCTATTTTCTTGGTCAATAACCCTCCCATCATTTCGCAGCAACCACTTCCTGCTGCATCCGTAGGATCTGATACTCAAAACTTTGAAGGAGATATGCAATTCTTCAACATGTTTGACATATCAGGTACTCCTTAACCCAAATACACATCTCCCATCTCTCCATATAAGCCTGAGCAACGTTTGGCTCAACCATAGACTTTTATTTCAAGTTCTAATTTGGGAACAGTTGACGCTCACGTCAACAAACTTGCCGAAAAAGTGGACACTCTTTCAAATTCCTTGAACAACACCACCAGCGATGTCAATCAAGCTGATGAGGAGCTGAAGAGGATGACCGCTACCTTCACCTCAAAAGCTGAAGCCTCTCAGATCACTACGCTTCAAGAGGAGATCGTCAAAGTCAAGGAGGACTTGGTTGTCAACCATCAACAAGTTCAACTCCTTCAGGGACGATTTGGCTCCCTCAGCACTGAAGTCCGGGGTATCTCGTCAAAAATAGACTCCTGCACAGCTGTCCTCCAGCAAGTCCTGACAAAGCTTAATGCAACCCGCTCCAGTGCCGACGCCTTCATTCACGGAGAACGATCAGACATTACTAAATATAGTCGTTAAATTTATTCATCAGGCTACTTCCAAGATCCCTGGTATGGAAGAACATCTGGTACGTTTGGAGGTTGAAGTCCGTTCTTTGGCCACTGCTAAAACTGCACCAGAAACTGCTGAACTCCCCCTGGTAGATAATGACAAAGAGGGGGAGAGAACTCTTGAAGAAGAAATTTCAGAAGCAGCTGCAGCTGAGGTTCAGACGGAAGAACCTCCCTCTCAGGTTGAGAGGGAGAAGGTCGCGAAAATTCAAGCCCCTCCCGCTTCTTCACTAGCTCAAATTCTCGAAAAAGAAAAGGAAGAGGAGGATGAGGAAGATGATGAAGAGTTTGATCTTCATGATCAAAATGACAAAATTGATGATGACGAAGATGATGATGAAGAGGACCAATCTCTTTGGTTCTCAGCTACCAATGCCTCATCAGCGACAACTTCCAAAGGAGTTGTCATTTCTGAAGCAGGGGGAGAAAGTAAACAACTTCAAGTGCTCCATCCCAAGGAAAGCAGAAGGGAATAGCTACCGAGGGAAACATGAAACTTGTCTCACTATCTGAGGGGGAGAATCCTTCTCAGGTATGCCTATCCATTGTCCTTCTTTCCTTCTTTACCTACCAATCCCCTCTCTCATTCTTGCCTTTAACTTTCTTCTTCCATATAAATAAACACTAACTCCTTTCTTCATTTTTCATCAGTCAGTTCTCTCCCCTGCTTAAGGGAACTGAACTCCAAATAATCCCAGCTCCAACAGCTGAAGATCAAATAATCCCAACCTCATTCAATGAGGTTGATGAAGAAGAAGAAGACGAAGAAGCCCTACACCATCCAGGAAGGCCCTCTAGACCAGCTCAATGGTCAGAGGAAAAATTAAATAAAAGAACAGAGATGATCTCTCATCTGGAGAGTCAACGTCTAAAGATCTCTCTTCAACCCCCATCAAAAAGAGCTCGACTTCCTGACTGAAGCTGAAATTGAAGAATCTGTCAGAGCTGAGAAGCTGATTGCTGAATGCCAAAAAGATGCAACTCTAGCTCAAGGTTCAGTCTTCTCAGTTCAAAGATAAGAAACTAAAAAAAATCCAGTGGAGGTTCAGGCCGCTCTACTCAAAAAAATTGAAGAGGAGCGTGCAAAAGAAAAAGAGGTCAGCGATAAAACACTTGAATGGTGTAAACAAAAAATCGACTATCGCTCTGACCCGATAAAAATCATAGCCGTTGTCATCTCTGAAAGAAAGAAGAAGGACCGAACATCAGTGACAATGGAGATAACCAGAGAGGATGGAAGCTCAATGGCTATGTTCGTCTCAAGACTTGAAAGTTTTGGCTACATGGAATGGTTAGAGTTTAAGGAAGCACTGAAGAAATCAAAGTTAACCTACAGAGGCTATGTTGAAGGTATCGTTGGAGCCCTCATCAACAGTGTCACTGCTATACTAAAGGTACCTTCCGCTCTTCCTTCAAAGCCAAAGCAACCCAAAAGAAAGTTTGCCTCCTCTTCCTCTAATAATGTCGATGCAATAAAACACGACACATCCATCAAATTTTCAAAAGAAGCATTGTTCGGGCCTCCTCCTGATCTCTCAGTTCTTGACCTATCCCTGCCTCCTGGTGGACCATTCATTGCAGGACAAGTGCTAAAAAATCCTTTTGGATTCTTCTTCAAAGATGATGAAGGTCAGCTCAGATTCCAAAGAGTCTCTGAGATTCCTATATGCCCTCTCAATCATCTCAAGGATCTCCTGTGCTTATGGTGTACCTATTCTCCTCTAGCTGAACCAATCAAAACAATCATCAGACAAGAATCAGCTGATCGAAGGCAAAAAGGAGAAGAAGTACCTGATTACATGATCAAGGTCCTACAATCTCATCTAGATAGCTGATAGATTATTTTTTTACTTCTTGTAATCTGTTAGTTAGACTTACAGTAGTTAGTTCTTCACTTGTACTTTATATTTTCATCTCTCTTGTAATTCTTTCTTTGAATTAATGAAAATTCAGTGAAGTACTTAACTCTATCATTACTGTAAAAGATCCCTCAAAATAGTAATTGGGACGTGTATGTTATGAGTCCTGATTATTCCTGATTTTGATTTAAAAGTAATTTTATTCATAGTTACTTTGTCATTATCAAATAGGAGGAGATTGTTGATCCATACTCTCTCAGTGATTTGAAAATGACCATTTTCTATACTTAGTGAAAATTACGTTTAACATTATGTATAAGTGTTTCATCATCAGCGATAAAACTGAGTCTGTTCAGTTATCACTGATGATCTCTCTTGTAAACATTCATATGTATAAGTGTTTCACTATCAGCGGTTAAATACTGAGTATGTTTAGTATCGCTGATAAATTCTCATATAAACAGTTAGCCGTAATCCCTAAAGACAAGTTTCGCGATAAAAGATGTTCACTGCTGAATCGAAGACAAAGCTGCTGAACAAAGACAAGTTTACTCATGACCTAACGAGGATATCAGTGAAGCCAAGACAAATCTACACACGCGAAGAAACCTGAGGAAAAGCTTCAGCGATAGCTGAACTTCTTTGTATCTCTGAAGGAAGAGATATTCAGCGATCGATGGTCACTTAGCTTATGCCTCAAGTCTCTTTTGTCTTATCCTTGCACACATCGTACG
The DNA here is from genome assembly GCA_954870635.1 of Arctium minus. NCBI lineage: Eukaryota > Viridiplantae > Streptophyta > Magnoliopsida > Asterales > Asteraceae > Arctium > Arctium minus. The sequence goes on along the minus strand of OX941080.1, from coordinate 74,039,733 downwards.
GTTGTCAGAAACAGACATACCTCTGCAGCAATTCGTACAACAACTCTGAAAACTAAATTGTTCATCATACGGCTGAAAGCATGTCTCATAAAGTCAGACACATGCAACCAATCAATGAAGGACACGTGTAAAGTGCTCTGTCATGCATTTAATGCATTGAGTATAAATAAAAAGATTTCAACTCCATCTGAGAGTTTCCCTAAGCCTTCATCTTTCTAAAAATATAGAAACTCTTGTTTTCTATACTCTCCTAATCCCCCATTCTCTAATTCTAGTGCAACCCTTCTTAGTGATTCTTAAGTTTGTTTAGATTAAGTTTTACTTAATCTTATTCCGCAACAAACTTGTAAATTGTGTTTTGATTTATCAATAAACAATTTATTAAACTTTAAAATTCTGTGTTTGTATTCAACCCCCCCCCCCTTCTACAAACTTGTTAAACACCTTCGGGACCAACACCAACTCAACATAACCTGAAACCACTTGACATATACTAATCAAATTGTCAAATCTACAAAACGTCGGTATTGATTTGGAATTTGGTTAGGACCATTTGAACTTAACACAACCCAATGTCTTTTATATCGTGGATTTAGTATGATTGGCGTGTCTTTAATTAATATGTGTACATCAAATATTGGATCAATCCGTAATTAGCTTTTTTTTTGACAATTATATCACAATTTAAATCGTATTTTTTCTTTTTTATTTACATAAACCTTCAACTTTCATATTTGAGTTTGTTGCCTATTTTGTCGGATTGGTTATCTTATTAAAATAATAAATACAATTATAAATTAATGTTTCTCTCTCCTAAATATTTTACTCCATTGCTTCTTATTGGTCGAAATATTAAAATGTTATTGCTCTTTCTTAGATAATGGGTTTTAGTGATCTTTATTAGTTTGGAGATTTTTATCTTTTCTTTCATCTTTGATCTATTTTAACGTAAAAGATAACATAGTTGTTAGAGCAAAAAGTTGCTAAAATCTCAATTTTCTCTATTTTATATAGTTGTTGAATATGTTCTAAAGAAATTATGTTGACAGGGTAGTATCTTTTTTCTTTTAATATTTCATTCAATAATAATAATAATAATTTAATATTTTTAAGTTTGACTTTTTATATCAATTTGTTGCTTTATTTTCTAAAATCAAAACATATTTTAAATATTTAATTCATAAATCAATATAACTTCTTTTCAATATTATAAGTTAAATCAAACCCTTCACGATTGACGAATATAACATGAAACAGACCTAAAGATTTGTCTATGTTGTCCACATCAATCTAGAAAACAATAATGGTTTTTTAGCTCATCTTTCAAACATTAGACTTTAATTGGATAAGTATAAATAATAGACCACTGCACTGTCACTCATTAATTTTATAGAGAGTGTGAGATTAAGTTATAAACCGTAAAAAACAAAAAAAAAATGAGGACCACCAAGATACTCGTTCATTTGAACGCTATGTATCTGTGCATACAATTAATTTGTAATATTCACATGTATATAAAAACATGTGCATAATGTACACGTGCATAAAACAACAACAACTTGAATTACCTATATTCACAGGTGCATACCGTCCAGATGGACGGTTACCAGGGTGCTCCTCAATTTTTCATTTTAATAAGGTTTCTCCTAAACCTCCATATATATATATATATACATATATATATACATATATAGTGGTTTGCATAGTTTGTACAAATTGCTTGATTTGCAAAAAAAACGCACCCCATATACATATATATATAGGGAGAAGTTCAAATGAGAAATGTTAAGTGTGTGAGAAATAGAGAAATGATCTTAGCCCTTCATCTGGTCAACATTTACGGCTTTGCCCGTGAAGCATCACGTGGTCTGTAAAAGATAGAAAGGGTAGTTCCGTGAAATACGTGAGACGAGTTCATATGTGAACGTATGTGATTTACATATGAACTATATGTTCATATGTGAAGCTGTTAATTAGTTTAACTGATTCACATATGAACATACAGTTAATTAATTCATATGTGAATCAGTTAATTAGTTCATATATGAATCACAAAGGTTCATATACGAATCAGTTAAAAGAGTTCATATTCGAATTACACTAGTTCACATATGAACATATAGTTCATATGTGAATCATACATGTGTATTTGTAAAAATTACGAAACTGTCCTTCTATTTTTAGACTAGCCGCAACTTTTGACCAGTCAAAGCCGCAATTTTTGATTAGTCAAATCCGATCTTGACCGTATAAATGACTAGGATTACTTATATATTTCTCATACACTTAACATTTCTCATTTGAACCAATGTATATATATATATATATATATATATATCACATGTGCATAATGTGCACGCACATAAAAAAAAACAACTTGAATTACTAGGGTGTTAGTGTTACTCGGTTTTTCATTTTATTGAAGGTTTTTCCTAAACCTCCCTTTATATATATAATAGATAGAGAGAGAGAGAGAGAGAGAGAGAGAGAGAGAGAGAGAGAGAGAGAGAGAGAGAGAGAGAGAGGAATGATGTTATGTTAACCTAAAGAACGTTGTTAACTTTACTAACTTTCATTGACCAATGAGAATGCATGTTTAATACTTGTTTGAATTCATGTGCAATTAATGTGTAGGGTTATTGTAACCTAAAAATATGATCGATTTTATTTGGTGTAATTTGTTTCATTCTCACACTTATTGGATCAATTAATCTAACAGTTAGATCAGTGTTTTTCGGTTTTCATTTATTTAAGTTTTTTTTTCTGGACCTCCCTCTCTCTCTCTCTTTATATATATATATATATATATATATATATATGGTCAGGTTCAGGGGAAAAGCTTAAAAAAATGAAAAACTGAGGAATAACTTGGTAGCTCTTCATCTGGACGATATGCACTTGTGCATACAAGTAAATTAAGTTGTTTTTTGGTTTTTATGGATGTGTGCATATGTACGTATGCATATGCACGTCTGCATGTTACAAAAATTACTTGTATGCATAAGTGCATATCGTCTAGATGAATGGTAAGTTTTCCATTTTTTTGAGGTTTTCCCTTCAACCTCCCTATCTCTCTGTCTCCCTAGGCGAAGGATCGTGTGAGAAGTTGAGTTGGCATGAGATGCGTTACAAGTGGATCTGAACACTTGATCACTTATAATCTCAATCTCACTGATGAATCGACCTCCATAAGGGAATTGATCTGGTGCATCTTATCTCGATGCATCTTATCCTAATATGTATCCAACGGTTGATAACCACTTCTTACAAAACATATAAACCAATCTTAGTCATCCATCTACGTTAATAAATATCTTATTACATTATGTATTCTAATTAATCTAAAGTCATAATCATAATGAATGAACTCTTATCATCTTCCCAATATATATCTTTAATTATAACCGATGAATCATGATCATTGTGCATAAATATATTATTTCCTCATATAAGCATTAATTATATAGTTTTAAGAATTATACGGTTGGTATTTGAGACTGCCCATATAATATATATATATATATATATATATATATGTGATGTGAGATCATACATCTCTTGTGAGATTTTTAGACCATTTTAGAACCATTAGATGATCAAACCTTCACTATAAGATATCAAATTCCCACAAAAGAAGACATTGAGCATTCATATAAAACCGAATCTTCACAGTGTCCTACAACTTGATGAATCGAGTATACGGCTTCTCAACTGTGTTTTTATGTGAATGTTGGTTTACCCAGATCCAATGGCTCAAAAAATGATCTCTCTAACATACATAAACACATACATACATATATATATATATATATATAGGCGAATGATCGTGTGAGACAGGGACGGATCCAGAAATTTTTTCATACAGTGGCACCATATAATATAGACAAAAATTAATTACAAAAAGCACGGTTTCTAATTCCACCATTTCGAGGGATTTTTAAAGGATTTTGCTTGATTTCGACGGATTTTTAAGTATTTTTTATCGATTTCGAGGTATTTTTTCGGTTTTTTTTGTTGATTTCAAGAGTTTTTTTTCGGGTTTTTGGTTGATTTCAATAGTATTTTTGGTTGATTACGAGGTACGGTTGCATCTTCTTGAAGCTTCCAAAATAATACGGTAGCACCTTCCAAAATGATACGGTTGCACCTTTAAGGAACCTAAAAAAATTTACCCTTCGCCGAAGAAATCATATGGTGGCACGTGCCACCATATGTAATACACTAGGTCCGTCCTTGGTGTGAGAAGTTGAGGTTAACGTGAGAAGCCTAAGAAATGGATCTGAATTTTTTATCACTTTTAATCAAATGTACAAAATCATCCTAATGAGCATTCATTTCTCATCCAACGGATGATAACAATTTTCACGCTTCTCATGTAAACCTCAATTATTACCGGAACCCAACCATATATATATATATATATATATAGAGAGAGAGAGAGAGAGAGGAAGGATCAAACAAAAACGCTAACTATTTAAGAAAACAACAAATCATGTATAAAATCAGATGTGATTTTACATTAATGGCAAAAAAATTGAACGCGGACGACTTTTTCCGCGACTTAAGTAGCGAAGCAAAGTCACGTGAATCGCATATGATTTTATACAATAATGGTCATTTTCGTATTTTCTTAAATATTTAGCGTTCTCGTTTGAACCCACCCATATATATATATATATATATATATATATATATATATATATATATATATATATATATATATATATATATATATATATAATCTATTTGAGTTGGGATAGTGATACTTGTCCCACACATTGAATGTGGAAAACTACTGACACCGATTCAATTTGAAAGTCTCCCACCTCAACTTGGCATGCAAATTGCGTGTCCATCGATCAGAATTGAGTTAACTTCCAAACATTGATGTCCACGAAGTGTATGAATTTGGGTATATAAATTTAAAATATTTGTATGATTTGTATAAGGGGGTCAGGTTTAAGTGAAAACTTAAATAAATAAATAAAAAACTGACGAACACCTTGATAGTTTTTCTGGACGGTATGCATTTGTGCATACAAGTAATTTGTAACTTGCACACGTGTATAAAAACCAAAAAACAACTTAATTTACTTGTATGCAAAAATACATATCGTCCAGATCAAGGACTATCAGTGTGTTCCTTAGTTTTTCATTTTCCTGAGGTTTTCCTTTGAACCTCCCTCTTGTATAAGATCGTAATCTTTTAGGATAAATAACACCGCAAATTAAACAAGAATTAAGGGGGTGTTTGTTTACCTCTTAATGGTTTCATTAAGAGGCAACCTCTGAATCGTTAAGAGATGAATCCCGTTTGGCAGAAAAAAAAAGTTGCCTCTTAATGGTTCCAAAATCCTCGGAATCATTTTGTATCCTGGGTCTCCCTTAACCATTAAGCGCCCTGATTTCATTCTAAACAATTACCAAACAACCATATTTCATATTGCACTATATCATAGGAGTCTCTTAATCATTCTGACCCCTTAATTATCTGCACCAAACCATTCAGCAACTGTCAAACAACCCCTAAATCATGCATAAACCGACACCATGATTGTCAACATAGATCGTGGAAATTCACATACATATATGGAAGGAGCTGTCCAGTAAGAAACTAATTTGCTAACATAAATCAAATTACTATATAAATGTATTGTGCCCAATTAATTAAGGTATAAGACTCATTCTTATACAATTTCATAAACTATAAGTCCTACTATAATTGCGTGTGAATTTATTTGTTATATATAGATATTATATACTTCAAAAAGAATTCAAGAGATCCCTTCGTATGTAAAATTGATTTCCTATATGCTTTATAGTCTCAAATTCTCTCAAGTGTTGGTGGCTTTAGTGTCATCAATCATTTAGTGTAATTGTGATTTACTTGAGATAGATTTAAGTGAGGGTAAAAATAATACGAGTTAAGAGTTGCAGAATGCACACCCACAAATGGATTTTATGAAGATTTACATAGGCAATTTAAGTTTCGGGACGTTTTAGGTGGAATTCATAAGGTTAGAAATTAACCTTCTTGATTTAGTTCTGAAACTTTGTGAAATTGCCTATGTATGAATAAGAAGAATTTAGACTCAGAGCTTCTAAGTTTTCTGTTCAGAGCCTTTAAGTCTCACTTAGCATCTAAGTCTTGAATAAGAGCTTCTCAGTCAGTTGTCACTCGCTATTTTCCATAAGCGGTTTTAACGGTCATGCAGTTATATGTTAACCACCTAATTAACTGGCTATAACATCAATCTCTCTTGTAAATACATAAACGGTTGATCCGATTAATATATATACACATATTTGTGCAGTTACTGTCATGCATCTATAAGGTCGAAATATAGTATTGGAAAGTGATTTCCATACACGCAGAAAAATATCAAAGTGATTACAACCACAAAAACCAGATTCCATAACATTCAATTACTCTATTTTTATGTGGTAATCCTGGCGTCTGGAGCAGGTGATATGACATCCATGTTCAGAAAGTTGGAGAAATTCCAGGGGGATGATTTTCGTAGATGGCAGAAGAATATGCATATGCTATTAATGACTTTGGACGTGTTCTACATTGTTAGCTTTCCCATGCTAGAAATAGTGGAAGAATATGAGACCTTGGAGATGACGCGGCGAAGGCACAAATTAGAGAATAATGACTATATATATCGTGGTCATATGTTGAACTTTATGTCTGATGCCCTTTTTGAAATTTACTAAATTTTTGAATCCGCAAAAGAACTTTGGGATTCCCTTAAATCGAAGTATACACTTGCGGTCCGATTAAGGGGGGGGGGTATAAACCTACCTATCAAGTTTTTGGCGCCGTTGCCAGGGAGTCTGTTTGTATTGATAACACTACCAACTATAAAGATTATTATATTAGACATTTTTTCCTGTTATTTACAGTTTTAAGACTCGACTATTTATGGGCCTAAAGGTTCGTGTGTTTTGTATCGCAGGTTACTTTTTGGTTTATGCCAAGGAGGAGACTCTTTAAAGATCTCGAGCCCCTCGATCTGGAGATAGAGAGAACTGCAAGTCAATTAAAACGAGAATCCAGAACCTGAACCGCAAGGAGAATGGCTGACAACGGAGTGAATGGTAACCAACATGAGAACAACAATCCTCCTCCACCCCACCGACCCGAGTACCGATGAGAACTTTTGCCACTCCGACTGTGGCAGCAACTCATTGGGGAGTGCAAGCACCAAACGTTGCCGCGAACAACTTTGAAATCAAACACGACACTATCCAACTTGTTTAGGCAAACAAATTCGGAGGAGCGGCATCGGAAGATCCACACAGTCACCTCCGTTCATTCGAAAAAATATGTAATACATTCAAGATGAACGGAGTACCTGATGATGCCATCAAGTTGAGGTTATTACCTTTTTCTCTAAGAGACCGGGCTGCCACGTGGGAGGAGAATTTGACTGCTGGTCAAATTAATACATGGGACGAGATGGTGGCAGCATTTCTCAACAAGTTCTTCCCTCCGGGCCGCACGATCCAACTCTTGGCGGAAATCACCCATTTCACTCAATGGGACCAAGAGTCATTATATGAAGCTTGGGAGAGGTACAAAGCGATGATAAAGAAATGCCCTCATCATGGTCTACATGGGTGGATGATCATCCAAACGTTCTTTGGAGGGTTTCACCCTCAATTTAAGAATGATATTACTGCCATCGCGGGTGGAGCCCTCATGAACAAGACATATGAGGAAGCTTTGGAACTCATCGAGAATTTGTCGGAACACAGTTACTCTACTCCACGCTCATCTGTTAGACGAGTAGCTAGTGTTCAAGAATCTGACGAATTAAAGCAGATTAAGGCACAGTTGGCCATTATCACCAACCAACTGAAGGGAACTTCTATGCAGGCTTTAGTGCCCAATGATGAGATGTCGGATCATTACTCGCAATTTGAACTATCAGAAAAAGTCAACTTCCTTCAGAACCGAAATAAATGACCACGGAACGACCCATTCTCCAACACAAACAATGAAGGATGGAGAAGACACCGAATTTCTCATGGACCCAACCACAGAATGGTTCAAAAGAGACCATGGGACAACAACAACTACAATTCGGTAATCATTCTAATTTTTCATCTTCATCTTCTTCTAATTCTAATAATGTGTATTGTCTTCCAGCTTACAATCAAAGGAGGTAAGAAGAAGGGCAATCTTTAGAGAAAAAGTCGGGGCTTGAGGAAATGATGATGAAGTTCATTTCAAAGATGGATAGGACTGTGGAGGGGATCACTTCTTCGGTGAGAACCTTAACAAACACAATAAGCACAGTGAAGGTGGCTACTGATCAGAATACCGCGTCTATTCAAATTCTAGAAAGGCAAGTAAGCCAAATTGTGGAAGCATTGCAATAACGGATCCAAGGCCAATTTCCTAGTCAAACAGAAAGAAAGCCAAGGGAGGATTTCAATGCCATTCAGTTACGAAGTGGCAAGAAGCTGATAAAGGATCCAACTCAGGAACCGGTGATAGAAGAGAGAAAAATGCCCAAAGTGATATTGGAAGAAGAGGATGAGGAGAAAGTAGACGAGAGTATTGATATGGAAACGCCGAAGGTGAAAGATTAAGGGAAGGAACACGAAAGCGTCACCGTGAAACATACATTCAAGTCTATTGCACCAAAAGTGCCATTTCCCAATCGTCTGAAGGCACACAGGGATGATGTTAATTTTGCTAAGTTTCTTGAAGTGTTTAAAAAATTGCATATTAACATTCCTTTTGCAGATGCCTTGGCACAAATGCCATCTTATGTGAAATTTCTGAAGGACATTCTTTCCAATAAGAGGAAGATCGAGGAGCAGGTGACTGTTGCACTTACTGAGGAGTGCAGTGCTATAATCCAACACAAGGCATTGTGTAATCTTGGTGCGAGTATTAATTTAATGTCCTTTTCTATTTTCAGGAAACTTGGACTTGGAGAGGTGCAACCTACTAATATTACCTTACAGCTCTGTTAGAGCAGAAATATGTTGGATACAAGATCATGAAGACTGAAAGTCAAAGTTCAAGAAAGTCAAAGCTGGAAAGTCAACTCTCATTAAAAGTCAAAGTCAAAGTGTAATAAAGTCAAAATTTACTTGTATTGTTTTGTATTTGTTTGTTTCCTTGTTTTAGCTTTTAGGGTATATATAGTTTTATTTGCTGTTTAATAGATAGATGGTTAAGTGTTTTGAATTCGCATTCTGAGAGAGTTGTAGAGAGAGAAAGAGGAGTTTAGAGAGAGAAAGAGAGAGAAAGAGAGAAAACAGATTGTAATCTTGGATTTGTGAATTGAAATCAAACAGGTAGTTAAATCAATCTTGTTTTGTTAATTGAATTGCAATTAGAATCTTGATTAAGGGACACACAATTTGTATCAGAGCAGATCCAATTTGAAATCAAATTTGAGAAAAACGAGTTAGACATTGTGTTCTTCGAGTTCGAATCGTTTTTGAGTTTTAGGGAAAATTTGAAGTTGTAATTGATTAGGTTATGTTTGCTTAGTGTTTTCGATCGAGTCTGTATATTTCCATTTGTTAATTGCACTGTAATCAATCTTGAATTGATGATTTTGTCAAGTTTAGAGTTCACGAATTCTCGAGCACTGTATTGAATCGAATTGTAATAATTTGTGGTTTAGCTTGAAATTCTTTGATAGGAAGTTGTTCTAGATGTGTAACTGATCATTCGGTCAAAGTCTCAAACTGAAATTTGAGGTCTAGATATACTTTCAGTCGATTCAGAGAAGTTTTTATCCGTAGATCTCAAGAACTCGCAACCCTCCTCAAGAACTCGCAAACACTATCAAGAACTTGCAAGATACATCTCAAGAACTATCAGAATATCAAGGATTCGCAGACTTGTTCAAGATTTCGGAGAAAGCCTTCGTTGATTTAATCAGAATTCGCATAGTTTTATTTCTGAAAATTCACAAGTACAAAATTCGCAGTACTCGGTATTGTGAAATTCAAAGAATTCGTAATTGAGTATATTACTAATTTCATAGAATTCGTAGAGGATTCGCAGAGAGTTTTATTTCAAAAAGTTTAAGTACAGAATTCGTATAAGGGTTGCTTACGAAAAGTTTTTGATCAAAATATTTCATAAGTACAGAATTCGCAGAGGTCCTGTTTGCGAAAAGTATTTCAATTTTTTTTTTCTAAGGACATATTTCGTTTCTGTGAGTGTTACGAGAAGTATAGAATTCGCAAGTGAGAGTGTTACGAATTCTTTAGAACTCGTATCTTTCGTCTTACGAATTCTTGTGTTTTTGCGAATTCTATGGTTGTTTTTATAATCTTGCGAATTCTGTGTGTTTTTAAAAGAATCCTACGAATTTCTTGTGCTTTTTGTGTACATTGCGAATTCTTTGTTGGTCTAAGTGTAGATTGCGAATTCTAGACTTGGTATTTTTCAGAAATTTCTTTGTCAAGTTCATTCCAGTGTTAATAATTTTTTCTTGAGATTTCTATTGGACTAACGATCAATTTCAAGTTTCTTATTTGCATATTTTTCAAACAGGATGACTTCCAGAGACGCTCTCTCAATTGGCACAAATGTCAAGCTCCCTGTTCTCTTTAATGGGGAATATGAGCAATGGAAAGACAAATTTCTTGATTTTGTTGATCGGAAAGCAAATGGAAAGGACATTCTATCATCAATTGAAGATGGTCCAATGAAAAGACCTACTGAGGAGATTCCTGCTAAAGGTTATGATTCAGTTGGAGCTCCGAAAACAGAAAGAGTTTATAAAGATTATGCTCAATATAGTGATGCACAAAAGAGTCGATTTGATGCTGATAAAAAGGCCAGATATTTGCTTTTACAAAGCATGACCAATGAGATCTATGTGAAAATAGACAGCTACAATGCAACTGCCAAATCAATGTGGGATCAGCTACAAAAGATGATGTTGGGTTCTAAAGTTGGCAACCAGATGAAGGTAGCTAACTGCATAAACAACTATGAAGAGTTTAAGGCAAAGGAGAATGAAAGTCTGGAGGACACATATGAAAGATTTGTTCTGCTTCTGAATGAGCTTTCCAAGAACAAGGTTAAGAAGCAGCAGATTGAAAATAACGTGAAGTTTCTCAGCATCTTGCAACCCGAGTGGAAAAATCATACTCGTCGTATGGAGATGATGAAAGATTTGAGTGAGATTCCACTACATGAAGTCTACGAGACTCTACGACAGAATGAGGAGGAGGTGGAAGAGAAAAGATCTGAGAAAAAGAAAGTTGAGAAGGCTGTTGATCCCATATCACTGGTAGCTGGAGAGAAGGAGAAAGAAAAGAAAGAGAAGAAAAAAAAGAAGAAGATAGTTCTTTCGAGCTCAGAGTATGATTCTGAATCCGATGGTGATGATGGAGAAAACCTCAAACAGGCAATGCTTTTACTGACCCGAGCTTTCCAGAAAAAGTTTTACAAGAAACTAGGGTCAAACTCTCAGAGGTATTCTTCTACAGGATCCAAGAATCATGAGCATAGAGAACGATTCGAGGGTAGAAGGTTTGAAGATACTAGAGTTGTTGAGAAAAAGCCCGAAGAGGTGAAGAAGTATGTGAATGATTATACCAGTACTGAGAAGAAATTTGGTGATCTGATCAAATGTTACAACTGTGGCAAGGTTGGACATTTTGCAAAAGATTGTTGGAAGCCAAAGATTCGGAACTCAAAATATTACAAGAATAAAATGCTATTGGCCACACAACAGGAAGCTGGCAAGACATTAATGGCTGAAGACGAATTTTGGCTAGATCATTCGGATGTCGAGGAAGAGAAAGAAGAGACTGCTCATCTATTCTTAATGGGTAAAGAAAACAAGCATGAGGATTCTGACGATGAGACATCTGATGAGGTAATGAACTTAACTAAAAATGATTTCATGACCAAAATGGAAGCCATGATGGTTAAACTTCAAGACCTTCAAATTAAACTGAAAAAGGAAAAAGACAGAGTTGCTAGGAGAAATCAACAGATCTTTGAGCTTAATAAATCAGTTATTGGGAATAAAGATTTAATTGATTCTCTACGCAAATTTGCTTCTGATTTTAAAAATGAAAAGATAGTTTTGAATGTAAGATTTCTGATTTTGAAACTAAATTGTCTAAGTCTGATTCAGAAAAGCAAGAATGTGTACTAAAAGCTTTTAAATTGCAGGTTGAAAACAAGACTTTAGAGCAAAAGGTAAATGGTTTGGAAGCAAAATTGTATATTTGAGGCCAAACAGATCAAACTATTTTCTTGAATACACCTAACGAAGAGGCTGATTTTAAAGAAAAATGGGGACTAGGTTATGATAATCCTCATTACCTAGAAAAAGCCATCAGAAAACAGCCAACTTTATGTAATGCAAATTTTATGTATGCTGCTGATAAATATCCTCATTTGAAACCTAAATTTATCACCAAATCATCAAAACAAGTTGAGGCAAAAGAAAATGCGAACAAAATGAATTTAAAGAAATTACAAATACCATTCTGTTATGAAAGACTGAATGATAGTTATAATTCTCAATCACCAAAATTTATTTCAAATGATTACTTTGCTAGTTATTCATCTACTGAGATGGAGGCAAAACCTGTTTAAGCTAAAATTTATGTTCCTCCACTCGTATAAGAAAGCAAAATAATTGAGTTAGAAAATATTTTATCTGATAAAAGAATTTTGAGTGAACTAACACAAGATGTATTTTCTACAGTGTTAAAGAACACATATTTTCTTTTTAAATCTAAAGTGTGTTCTTCATTTTCTAAAGTACCTCAAACTTCTGAGACTAATTTTGATGATTTATTTGAGTTTGCAAATGATTTCCTAAATTATGATGAAGGGTGTATAGAGGAAATTGATATGTTTGACTTTAATGCTCCACTTCCAAATCATTCTACTTTTGTGATAAATGGACAAGCTTTACCAAGTGTTTATGAAAAAGGTGAATCTTCAACTAAGGTTGGTGAATCAGTTTCTGTGAATGCTGATTATTATGCTAAGGGTAAGAAACATAAGAAATAGTGCTCACAAAAACAGAACTACACTGGTAAACACAAGAAAAGTCAATCTCAGAAATCTGATTTTCCTAATAAATCTAAATTCTTTGTTTCAGATCTAAGAAAGAAAAGGTCAGAAGAGTGATCTGAATGGAGACCTAAAAAGAAGAATGATGACAAGGCTGAATCAATTCCTGATAATTCTTGTAATAGATCAAATAGTAGTATGTCTGATATAGTTGGTTCTGTTGCTTCTACTAATAAAAACCTTGTAACTTCTTGCAAAAGATACTCAATAAAGCAATTGTTCCGATTATCTCCTACTACTACTAAATCTTACTCTTATCGATGGAATGATTTTGCTTATCATCATAATTCTAATGATTGGTTTGGATCTTATCATGTTTATTCTTCTAAATCAAATGTTTCAAAAAGTTTTCCAAAGAAAAGAGGATCCATATTCAAATGGATACCAAAATCGTGCGCTAATCTGTTAGGACCCGTTTTTAAATGGGTACCTAAAATTGTTGTTTCCTGATTTCTCTTGTAGACCCGGTATATGTGGTACTTGGATAGCGGCTGTTCCAAGCATATGACCGGGCAAAAATCTTTATTGTCTAAATATACAGAGAAATTCAGTGGAAATGTACGTTTTGGAAACGACCAGTTTTCACCAATCTTAGGATTTGGTGACATCATTCAAGACAACATAACGATTAAGAAGGTGAGCTATGTCGAAGGCTTAGGGCACAACCTGTTTAGTATTGGTCAATTCTGCGACAAAGGGTTAGAGGTCAATTTCAAAGCTAAGAGATGTTCGGTACGTACTGAAGACGACAAAGAACTCTTAGTTGGCAATCGAAAGACAAATCTCTACACCATCAATCTTTCAAAGGTTCAGAATGACAATCAGGTTTGCTTACTGACAAAAGCCTCGATGCAGCAAAGTTGGCTTTGGCACTGAAGGCTATCTCATTTGAATTTTCGTTACATACACAAGCTGGTCAGTGGAAAGTTAGTGAATGGACTTCCTGAAATCAAGTACGTGAAAGAACACTTGTGTGCAGCGTGTGAAAAAGGGAAGATGAAGAGAGCTCCTCATAAACCGAAGCCTGAACCTAGTACCAGTTCTCCATTAGAGTTGTTGCATATGGATCTCTGTGGTCCGATGCGAACGCAAAGCTTAGGCGGAAAGAAATATGTTATAGTTATCGTGGACGACTATTCGCGATACACATGGGTCAAATTTCTACGTTCAAAAGATGAGACGCCCGAAGTACTCATCACATTTCTGAAGATGACCCAGGTGAATCTGCAGACTCCAGTCAAGCTTCTCAGAACGGATAACGACACAGAGTTTAAAAACAGAACTGTTGAAGAGTATCTCGAATCGGCCGGGATATCACATCAATACTCTGGTTCTCGTACACCAGAACATAATGGAGTAGTCGAAAGGCGAAATCGAACGCTAGTCGAGGCCGCTCGCACTATGCTCAGCCAATCTGACTTACCTTTATTTTTATGGGCAGAAGATGTATCGACTGCGTGCTACACTCAAAACCGTTCCATGATACACCGCAAACTTCAAAAGACTCCGTATGCTTTGATTAACAACCGAACACCAACCATAAAGTATTTTCATATATTAGGGTGTAAGTGTTTTGTGTTAAACGACAGAGAGAGTCTGAACAAATTCAGTGCTAAGGCAGACGAGGGCATCTTTATTGGATATTTTCAACATCTGCTGCATATCGAGTTTATTTGAAGAAGTCGAAGAATGTTGTCGAAAGCGTAAATGTCACATTTGATGAGGAGATGGCTTCTGAACAAGTCAGTTCAGAACCCGTGATAACCGGAGTGTTAGCTTCTGGAAAGATCAATCCAGAACATGTATCTACAGTGAATAAATCAGATGAAGCATCATTGTCTAATACTCATTTATCTGATTTAGATATTTTATTTGAACTGTTTTATGATGAATATCTTGGATCTAACGTGACTAAACCTGTTGTGATTGACAGGATAAAAGATTCAACGCCTAATCATCCAATCACATCAGATGTATCTACTGAATCAAATTCCTCGATTCAGCAAGATATTCCAGTTCAAATGCCTACTCCGATAGTTGAAGTACCTATTAACGAAGAGCCAGAAGTTGCTGAATCAGTAGGATGTACTGTAAGGATAGATCAACAGACTGAACATGTTGTACCTACTGAAACTTCTGCACCAAATGTTTCAATTGAGAACCTCCCTTCTATTGTACAAAATGAAGAAGCTGATAGTGGATTTTTAGATGATAATCATGATCAATCTTCATCTAATCCACTCCCTCATGAACATCGTTGGACCAAAGAGCACCCTCTTCACTAAATCATTGGAGATCTAAACAAGCTGGTGCAAACTAGGTCAGCAACTTTGAATCAATGTATGCATGACTCATTCCTCAGCAAGATAGAGCCTACTCGTGTATCAGAAGGTCTTGCTGATTCGGATTGGGTGTCTGCTATGCAAGAATAGTTAAACCAGTTCGAATCCCTGAAGGTCTGGAGATTAGTTCCAAAACCGGAAGGAAAGACCGTTATCGGTACTAAATGGGTATTCAAAAACAAGAAGGATGAAGATGGTATTGTCGTTCGAAATAAATCAAGACTTGTTGTCAAGGGATACCGGCAAGAGGAAGGCATAGATTACGATAAGACTTATACTCCAGTAGCGCGTATAGAGGTAATCCGCATGTTTCTAGCCTACGCTGCTCACAAGAACTTCACATTCTATCAAATGGATGTGAAGACTGCCTTTCTGAATGGCATTCTTAAGGAGGAAGTCTACGTATCTCATCCAGAAGGGTTTGTAAATCCAGATAAGCCAAATCACGTCTACATCTTGGATCAAGCTCTTTATGGTTTGAAACAAGCCCCTCGCGCATGGTATGATATTCTATCTCTATTCTTGGTCAAGTCAGGTTTTTCAAAACGTAAAGTCGATACCACTTTATTCATTAAAAAGGAAAAAGCCGATATCATACTTATTCAAATATATGTAGATGATATTATATTTGGATCTACAAATCCTAAATACTGTAAGAACTTTTCAAACTTAATGGTGTCAATATTTCAAATGAGTATGATGGGAGAGATGAATTTCTTTCTCGGATTACAAGTAAAACAATTTTCAATGGGGAGTTTCATTAACCAATCTAAGTACATTTTTGATATTCTTCGGAAATTCAAAATGGAAAATTGCAAACCAATTGGAACCCCAATGGCACCAGGTACTAAGATCAACACCGATTCTTCGGGAAAAACTGTTGATGTTAGGACTTATAGAGGAATGATAGTTTCTTTAATGTATCTTACTTCAAGTAGGCCAGATATAATGTTTTCAACATGCTTGTGTGCAAGATATCAGGCTGCTCCTAAAGAATCTCATTTATCTGCTGTAAAACGGATTTTTAGATATCTGAAGGGGACTGCAAATCTTGGTCTGTGTATCCTAAGGATACAGGGTTTGAACTAACTGCTTATTCAGACGCAGGTCATGCTGGGTGTATGTTAGACAGGAAGAGCACGTCGGGTCATATTCAATTCCTTGGAGACAAACTCGTTAGCTGAGCGTCAAAGAAACAACTTTGTGTATCCACTTCGACTGCTGAAGCAAAGTATGTAGCTGCTGCAAGTTGCTGTTCTCAAGTATTGTGGATGAGAACACAACTTCGAGACTATGGATTCAAGTTTGACAAAATACCGATATATTGTGACTCGAAGAGCGCCATAGCCATATCAGCTAATCCTGTGCAACATACTAAAACAAAGCACATTGATGTCAGGTATCATTTTATCAAAGATAATGTAGAAAAAGGTACAATAGAGTTTTACTTTGTAAAAACTGATTATCAACTTGGAGATTTGTTTACCAAACCTTTAGATGAAAAGAGATTCAATTTTCTTGTATCTAAGCTTGGTGTGCTAAATCTCAAGACCTAATCAGCGATTACCTATTAAAGTTTATTTTATTGTAATTTTTCATCATTTCTTTATCATTCATTCTGAAAGGATATCTGCACTTTAACATTTTGTTCATGATCTCAGGGGGAGTGAGACAATATTTTATGATGATCAATATTCTTTTGAGGGGGAGTTTCTATAATTTATGCATTTAATTAACTGACAAAATTTTTGTGATGCATAAATTTAGGGGGAGTTTATGAGTAACACACAAGGAGTAAGGGGATGATTTCTGATTACTTCAGATCAGAACTCGTTTTCTTAATGTTTTACTGCTTTATGTCATTTTATTTTTCAATAAATGTTGTGAATAAAGTTTCTTTGACATGACTTTGAGACTTTTGCAGTTTGAGAGATGCTTACAAGATCATATCTTTATGACTTTAAGCTTGACTTCATGAGATGTAAGACTATGTGAAAAAGGTATATTTCTTATCTTAATCTCATATATGGTTGAAAGCAGGACAACTTTCAATCATAAAAAACATGTTTTTAAATGTTCAAACCACTTCCCGATTCTTAAACAGATTTAATGAATTAGAAGTGTGATTTTAAATGTTTTCATTTTATTTGTGCTTCAATGTTTACAAACCGTGTGTTTTTAAAGATTAATACTTGCGTATTGTCTTTTCTATATACTTTCAAGTATTCACACACAACGGTTTAATTTTTGTTGAAATTGTTCTTACCATGTCTCAAATTTGAAACATATTTTTCGATGGTAAGATACCCCGCTTGTACTTCAAAGAATTTTGAGCGTAATTTCATTTCGAAGCGTTCATTTCAAGAATGTCTGTATTTTGATTCATATAGATTATATCAATTATTCTTGACCATAAGCCTAAATTGCTATATCATTTCTGATCATTTTTCATACATTGTCAGATTTTCAAACAAGGTTCTTACATTCATGTCTATTCATTCAAAATTACTTGTTTGAAATATCTTCAATGTTTTAAAATGCTCATATCTTCATGATTATATTCTGAGCATAAAAACATCTGACTTGTATTTGAGCTTTAACTGTTCAAGTTAAACAATCTTGAGCAACATATGCTTTATAGGATTATATGGGTTCTTTGTGCTAGGACTTAAATGAACTTCTATGGTTTCATGTGAACCAGTGATACCTACCCAAGAAGTTAATCCATAGTGATTGAGTGTGAGGAGTCGAAAAGAAATGAGTGTGGGTTGTGCGTTGAGGTAAAATGAAAAGGAGAGTTTGGTTAGAAGTGAGCTCATTGATTAAAAAGAAGGAGGGTGAGAGATCATTGTAAAAGAATATCAGACTCTGCACCAAATACTTTCTGAGCCAGGCAGCCACATTACTAATGTTTCACAACTCTTTGGTGAACATTATTGAAATAGGCACCTAGCCCATGCCAACTCTTGATTAAAACCCCACCAGCCACTCATTTTCTTCTTAAAAAGAGAATGTTTCATATTTTTATGGGGACGCAACACATATACTATCTGGTTTTCATTTGGAAAATCTGGATATTGAAAAAGAAGAAAGTCTGCCCCACCTTCACACTTCAATAATGCACATTGAGTCTGTGTTTATACTACTGTTGTCTCTGTGGTTTACACAAATTTTTGAGCCTTTATAAGCAATCATCAAGTGCTTAGTTCTTTCTATCACTTGCACAAACCCACAAGGAAAATTGTTTTTCTTGTCATAACATTCATAGAAATTTCCTTTGTGGTGTTTCGATGATTGGATGGAAGCCCTGGGGAGTGAACATAACAAAAGCTCCTTTATATTGTGTATTCGTTACACACAGTGACTTCGTGTTACTGACAGACATTTTTAACTGATTCATTTGTTGATTCAGGTGTTACCTTTCTTATTTTATCTAGATTTGAAAAGATCTAGATGACTATATTGGCGACTTGACAAGTGAATCAGAGGCTCAGTTCAAAAGATCAGAATGGTCAAAGACATTTCTTGGGAAAAGTTTTGATGTTATAGATGCTCTATTCATCAAAAAGGGGGAGATGAATTACAGAAATGTCAAATTCAGAATTTTCAAAGTTAAAAGAGTTGAAGAAGATAAAGTTCAAAGAGTGAAAGTTTGGAAGATTGAAAGAGCAAGATCAAAGAATTCTGAAGTTGTGAGATCTTTATAGAAATTTTCTTTGAAGATTATTTGCTAAAGCAATTCGTGCTAAATCTGAAGATAATTTCTTTCCGAAGTCTGAAAGAGTTTTCTGTGATAATTTTTGGAGAGATTATTGAAGATGGTTTTCTACCATATTTAGGAAAGATTGTTATATTTTTCAGAGACATACTTGGAAAGAACACAGTCAAAGAAAAGGTGAGATTGCAATGTTTGTGAAGACTAAAGTGAAGACTGAAATGCTATTTGTTTCAAAGATGATCTTGAATCCAAAGGGGGAGATTGTTAGAGCAGAAATATGTTGGATACAAGATCATGAAGACTGAAAGTCAAAGCCGGAAAGTCAACTCTCATTAAAAGTCAAAGTCAAAGTGTAATAAAGTCAAAGTTTACTTGTATTGTTTTGTATTTGTTTGTTTCCTTGTTTTAGCTTTTAAGGTATAAATAGTTTTATTTGCTGTTTAATAGATAGATGGTTAAGTGTTTTGGATTCACATTCTGAGAGAGTTATAGAGAGAGAAAGAGGAGTTTAGAGAGAGAGAGAGAGAAAAAAAACAAATTGAAATCTTGGATTTGTGAATTGAAATCAAACAGGTAGTTAAATCAATCTTCTTTTGTTAATTGAATTGCAATTAGAATCTTGATTAAGGGACACACAAGCTCGCTGACAGATCGATCAAGTATCCGTATGGAGTTATTGAAGACGTGTTGATCAAGGTGGATAAGTTCTACTTCCCAGTAGATTTTGTGGTTCTCGACATGGATGAAGATAATGAGATACCATTAATCCTTGGTAGACCTTTTCTATCCACGGGAGGAGCATTGATTGAGGTGAGAGGAAACAAGCTCACACTTAGAGTTGAAGAAGAGGAGATTGTGTTTAATGTGTTCCGGAATGCTAAACAGAAGCTGGAATCGAATGAATGCTATAGAGTGGATGCAATTGAGGTCGTAGGTCGAAAGAGTGGTGATTTCCTAGTGTCAAGGGATCCATTACAAAGTGCATTAATGGGTACCGATCCTGATTCAGAGAGTGAAAATGTAATGCAGTTAAATGCATTACCCAATTACAAAGGACATCGCAGATCAGCAGTTGAGGACTTGGGAGCACCAATTCCAAAGTCCCAACCACCATCGAAGACACCACCACAGTTGGAGCTCAAACAATTACCATCGCATTTGGAGTATGCTTATTTAGGCGATAGAGAGACATTGCCAGTGATCATATCATCCCATCTAAGTGAAGACAATAAGGACAAGCTACTCAGAGTTCTCCACGAGCATCGAACTACAATTGGATGGACGATAGCCGATCTAAAAGGCTTAAGTCCAACTTTTTACACACAGTGATTCAATTTGGAAGAAGGGCATGGGCCGGTTGTTCAACAACAACGATGATTCAATCCGAACATGAAGGAAGTAGTTCTCAAAGAAATCTTGAAACTTCTTGGTGCCGGGATCATTTATCTGATTCCTGATAGTCCTTGGGTGAGTCTAGTTCAGGTAGTACCAAAGAAGGGTGGTATCACTGTTGTCAAGAACAACAATAATTAACTCATTCCTTCTCGGACAGTTACAGGGTGGACAATGTGCATTGACTATAAGAAGTTGAACGATGCCACCCGGAATGACCATTTTCCACTTCCATTCATTGATCAAGTTCTAGATCGACTGGCTGGGCATGAGTACTAATACTTTTTAGACAGGTATTCATGGTATAATCAAATACCAATAGCTCCGGAAGACCAATATAATACGACATTTACATGCCCTTATGGTACGTTTGCCTATCGGAGGATGCCTTTTCGCTTATGTAATGCACCAACAACCTTTCAGAGAACAACCTTTCAGAGGTGTATGATGTCTATCTTCTCAGATATGGTGGACCAGACTATAGAGATCTTTATGGACAAATTTTTAGTGTTTGGACCCTCATTTGATTCATGTTTAGCAAATTTGGAGGTCATCCTACAAGGATGTGAAGAGACAAGTTTGGTATTCAATTGGGGAAAATGTCACTTCATGGTGACGTAAGGAATAGTGCTTTGCCACAAGGTATCAAAAGCAGGAATTGAAGTGGACAAGGCAAAGGTGGCCGTAATTGGGAATTTTCCATATCCAAATTCAGTCAAGGGAGTCAGAAGCTTCTTGGGACACGCCGGGTTCTACCGGCGATTCATAAAAGACTTCTCAAAAATTACTAAACCTTTGTGTTCGTTACTTTTTAAAGATGCAAATTTTGAGTTTAGTAATGAATGGATATCTACTTTTGACAGGTTGAAGAAGGAATTAATTTCAGTTCCAATTCTCACAACACCCGATTGGAGCCTTACGTTTGTTCTCATGTATGATGCAAATGACATTGCAGTTGGAGCGGTGTTGGTCCAAAGAAAAGACAAGAAGATGCATGTCATCTATTATGCCAACAAGACACTAGATGAGGCGCAAGTCAACTGAAAAGCAATTACTCGCTATTGTCTATGTCTGCGAGAAATTACGGTCTTATTTAGTTGGTGCCAAGGTGATAGTGTACACCGATCATTCTGCTCTAAAATATTTGATGACGAAGAAAGACACGAAGTCGAGATTCATCCGGTGGGTACTTTTGCTCCAAGAGTTTGATATATAGATTATGGACAAGAAGGGTTCAGAAAATAAAGTGGCCAACCACTTATCGAGACTCAAGGGGAACGGGGAAAAAGACAGATCTATTATCAATGACTCTTTCCCGGATGAACAATTGCTGAAGGTGAGTAATTCGAAGCCTTGGTATGCTGATATAGTCAATTATTTGGTGGGATCGGTCATGCCCTACAATTTGAATTCACATCAAAGGAAAAAGTTCCTCTCAGACGCAAAGCAGTATTACAGGGACGAACCATACCTTTACAAGTTGTGTGCCGATGGCATGATTCTAAGATATGTTCCAGACGAAGAAAAGACCGACATTCTAAGCCACTGTCATACGTTAGAATGTGGCAGCCATTTTAACACTGATAGAATAATAGCGAAGATCCTTCAGTCAGGTTTCTTTTGGCCCTCAATGTTTAAGGAGACGAGTGCGTTCATCTCTCAATGTGATCGATGTGAAGGAGTAGGGAACATGACGAAAAGAGAAGAAATGCCCATGAAAATCTTCATAGAAGTTGTTAGACTGTAATTGTATTCAAGATTAAATGAGGGTCATTGTTGTAATTAGTGTTTGGATGTGTGTTGTAATGAACTTAGAAGGTTTGACCTTGGTTGGTCATGTTGACCTATATATAAGCAAGTCCTTGTATTGTTTGTAAGATGTGATAGTAAGTGTGTGAAAGTAAAGGTGTAATATTGGTGGTAGTTGAGAGAGTAAGAACACACACAAAGAACACACACATACGTGAGATCTGTGACTAGATGTTAGATCTGTGATTAATTGTAATTCATGTGATTGATCTAATAAAAGTGTTTGTGTCAATCTAAATGTGTTAATGCTAGTAATCACTGGGCCACAATTGGTATCAGAGCCAAATCCGTTTGAAAATCAAGAAAATATTTTGAGTCGACACTATTCACGTTACTGTTCACGAAGTCAAAATCAATTTTGATTTTTAGTGGAATTTTTGAGTTGAATCTGATTAGGTTATGTTCGAATTGTGAAATCGATCATGTCTGTATAATTTGTTTCAAGGTTTGCACAATATTCGATTGGTAATTTTGATTTTAAAGAAGTTTTTGGTTCACGAGTTTCACGTACTGTTCTTGAATCAATTTGATGATTTGTGTGTTTTTAATCGAAATTGCTTGCTAAAATTGTGTTCAAAATGTGTTGGTCAATGAATTGTCAAATTTTCAGATCAAAATTCGGAGTCTAGATGAGTTTTTGGTGTGATTTTGATTGATTTTAGAGGTTTGCGTGTGTTCGTTAAACTTTGCTCTTGATTCATCGTAGTTTGCGCTTGATTCATCGTGTTCATCCTGGTTTGCGTTTCATTCATCGAAAGTGTTATTTGTGTTTCTCCACAAACACAAAGTCAGGATTTGTGTTTCACATCACAAACGCAAAGTGGAGTTTGCGATTCACACTACAAACGCAAACTAAGGTTTGCGCTCCTCGTCACAAACGCAAAGTAGCAGTTTGCGTTCCACTCCACACACGCAAAGTAAGGTTTGCGTACCAAAGCACAAACGCAAAGCTAAGGTTTGCGTTCCTTAGCACAAACGCAAAGTGTTGGTTTGCGCTCTTCACTACAAACGCAAAACTAAGGTTTGCGATTCACACTGCAAACGCAAAGCAAGGTTTGCGTTCCACATTGCAAACGCAAAGTAGTGTTTGCGTTCCACAGCACACACGCAAAGCTTGGTTTACTTGTTTTTTTTTCTGAGAAATTTTCAAAACTGTAATATGGCCTTTAATAGTGAAATTTTTTTCTCTGAGTAGGGGGACAAAAGTTCTTTGAGTAATCAAAATCTCTGAATTTTTTTTAAGTTTTCTTGATTTGATTGGATTTAAAGATCTTTACTAGCTAATATTTTTCATCTTGTGAAGGTACATACATTCTTCAACCATGGCAAATGAATTTCTTTCTATGGGATCTCATCTGAAGCCTCCGGTCTTGTCTGTCGGAGATTATTCACAATGGAAGAAAAGAATGATTCAGTTCTTGAATCTAAAGAACATAGATTATATGACATCTATCATAGATGGTCCGGGAAATCCACAATCGTTTGTACCTGGACAAGCAGCCACAGCTACATCTCCAGCTATCCTAGATCGATATGTGTCAAAACCATATCAATTCTTTACTGATGTGGAAAAGGCAAGACACAAGATAGATGAAGAGGCACTTATCTATCTTACTATGGCAATCCCTAATGACATCTACAATCGCGTAGATAGTAGGGAATCTGCAAAAGAGTTATGGGATGAATTGGAGAAACAGTTTCAAGGATCAAAGAAGTCAATTCAGACAAAGCTGAATCAGAGTATAAATGCATATGAAGGCTTTCATGCGAAAGAAGGAGAGACTTTGTTGGAAACATACAATCTCTTCAATGTGATATTGAATGATCTAAGGAGAAATGGAATGAACAAGTCAGAATCAGAGATCAATTATAAGTTCATCAAGAACTTGAACCCAAAATGGAAAAGCTATGCTATCAACATTCAGATGACTAAGGACATGGCACAAGAAGACGTCAATGATATCTTCACAACTTTATCTCAGCATGAGGATGAAGTAAAGCAGCTTGGTGCTGAAAAGAAGATGGTCAAAGATTCTCTAGCCTTAATGTCTGAACGTAAGAAAGGGTCAAGTTTCAAGTCCAGTTCTTCTTACAAGTCAAAGTCAAGGAAATCCAGAGCTCTCCTCACTGAAGTTACTGATTCAAGCACTGCTCAATCTTCTACTGAAAGTGAAGAATATTCAGATGAGGATATGTAACGATTCACTGAAAATCTGGCTCTTCTCACAAAGCAGTTTAAAAGCTTTGGAAAGAACAAGTACAAGCCGAAATATGAGAGTTACAAGAAAGACAAGTTCAAATCGAGATCTGAAAAGAAGTATGAGAAAAGAGGAGAGAAAAGAGATGAAAAGCGAGAAGAGAAACGAGAAGAGAAGAGAGAAGGAAAGAAAGAAGAGACTGAGCCGAAATATGGAAGATGCTATAACTGTGGAAAACCAGGTCATTTTTCCAAGGATTGCAAGTTCAAGCGTACAAAGAATTCGGAATATTATGCTCGGAAAATTTTGTTAGCAAAGAAGGTGGAAGATGGTCAGAACTTAATGGCGAAAGAAGAGAATTGGCTCTACAAGAGTTCTGATGATGAATCTGCACACTTTACTCAGGTGTGTATGATGGCCAAAGTAGATGAGGACATTGGATCATCTTCTGATCATTCCGACTATGGTTCCGAGGTACGTATTCAATCCTTAAAGGCTCAAGTTAAATTCATGAAAGAAGAGTTTAAAACTTTAAAAGGCAAACTTAGTCATGAAAGACAAACAATGTTGAATTTTCGTGATGAAAATTCAATGTTGAAAGATGTTGTTAAGGAAAAAGAATCTGAGAAAGATTGTTTGAAAAAGGACAAAGATGTTTTAAATTCAAAAATATCTGAGCTTGAAAGAGATCTTGTAAACTTAAATGCTGAAAAAGGTGATTTTCAACTAAAATTTGAAGCATGTTTTCAAGAAAGAAACGAGGCATATTGTAAAATCAAGCAACTGGAGGATTTAAATCTGAAAAGAGGACAGACTGAGCAAACATTAAATCTTTTAACAAACAAACTCCAAGATGTCAGATTTTTTAATGTTAAAAAAGGTTTAGGTTTTGAACCAAATACTGTTTTGAAAAGAGCACTAGAAAATTTGTATAATTTTGATAAAATGGGCTCTACTTCTACAAAACCTGATATTCATGATACTTTTGTAAAAGGTAAAGCTGTGAATGATGATGACACTTTATCTTGCGCTGATTCCATTTCAAGTTTAAAATCTGTTGGTTTTGCTTATAAAGATTTAAATGAAAGTTACAAAACAAGAAAGATAGAATTTAGTGATTTTACGTCTCTAATTTTCCAACAGAATCAGCCAAGATTGATGAAAATAATACTGAATCTCAGTGTCAGTTTGATGAATCTGATTTAGAAACTGATGTTGAGAGTCAAGTGTTATTATCTGATTTATTCACGTCTAATTCATCAAATGGATCAAAAGATGAAAATATCATGAATCAAAACCTTAATTCTGATTTTTCAAAAATTATGACTGAGGAGATCTTTACAGAAATGATGAATGCTTCGGATCCTGTTCCTATTATAGAAAAGATGGAATCAAACTCTGAGGTGAATCAAGCATCTAATTTTGAGAAACAAATCATAGATCTTCAAAAGACAATTGAAGAGTTAGAAGATGAGAATGTTGATCTCAAATTCAAACTTGACAAGTCTTTTGAAGAAAACAAAGAACTCTCTAGAGAGTTAAATATTTTAAAAAATGATTTGTTTCAACAAAATTTAAGGGAGAAAAAGATGTTTGACTCTAAAAATTGGAATGTTCATTCTAATCCAGAGTTTGATACTGTTAATTCTAAAACTTCAGTTGTTTATACTACTACTCTTGAATATCCTCCGAGTATTTTTGAGAAAGGAGAAGCTTTTTGTACTTCAAAGCCAAAATCATTTTCTTCAAAGAAAACTAACAAGATTCTGTTTCCTGTTTCAGATGTAAAAAGGCAAAATGGTAAAGGAGAAAGGATGAAGAATGTGTAAAAATTCAAACGTTTCCAAATGTCAAAGTTGTATGAATGATTATACTTCATTGGATAAATCTAAGCTTTTGACATTTGCACGTAAGAATTTTATCTGCAAACACTGTCATGATAATGCTTTTATTATTCCTTCCATTCATCCTAAATCTAAAGTTGCTAGAAAAACATCTCATGTCAAATCAACTTTAAATTCCTTAACTCATCAGGCTAAAATTTTTCATGCTAAGATTGATCATTTTTCGAAAAAGAAAACATTTCATGAGCTTAATGTTAAAATGGTATGGAAATGGGTACCTAAGCCTCGCTATGAGTGGCGAATTAAGGCTAAGGTAGATGATGTTGATAAGTTGCGAAAAGCTAACAAGGAAGGACCCATCTGGATATGGGTACCTAAACAGAAATGAGTTGTTCTTTTTGCAGGCCTCACATACATGGTATATAGATTCAGGATGCTCGCGCCATATGACATGATTTAAGCATCTACTTCACAATTATGTTGAGGAATTTGCCGGTACTGTAAGTTATGCTAATTCTGAGGTTACAGGATACATTAGAGGACACGGATCGTTAACAAATGGCACCGTGACAATCAAAAGAGTACTATACGTGGAAGGACTTGATCATAATCTTTTCAGTACAAGTCAATTCTGCGATAGTCAATTTCAAGTTCGGTTTATTGATAAATGCTGTTATATTGAAGATAAAGATGGTCGTGCAGTTTTTAAAGCCAAGCGGAATGCAAATATTTATACTGTGAATTTTCCAACACTTTCTGCATCAAGACCTGTTTGTCTGATTGCAAAGCTTCACGAGCTGAAAGTTGGATATGGCATCGACGTCTGTCTCATCAAAACTTTGATGCGATTAATCAGTTAGCGAGACAAGGCATTGTCAAAGGTCTACCAGAACTAATGTTTGAGAAGAATTCTCTTTGTCCTGCTTGTGAAATAGGAAAGATGAAGCGAACATCTCATAAAGCAAAGACATAATTCTCATCTTCAACACCTCTTGAATTGATACATATGGACCTTTGCGGCTCGATGAGGACTCAGTCTATCAATGGTAAGAAATATATTTTGGTCATGATAGATGAGTACTCCAGATATACTTGGCTGGAATTTTTAAGGAACAAATCAGATGCAGCAGAGCTGATCATTGAGTTTTTAAAGAAGATCCAGGTTCGACTATAATTGTCGGTTATATCTTTGATAAGTGACAATGGCACGAAATTCAAGAATGAAAAGCTTCAGAGTTATCTCATATCTGTTGGGATCTCTCACAACTTTTCTGCTGCCTACACTCCTCAACAAAACGGAGTAGTTGAAAGGAAGAATCGAACACTGGTGGAAGCTTCAAGGACAATGTTAGCCTATTCCGAATTGCCAATGTTTCTGTGGGCTGAAGCCGTAGCCACTGCGTGTTTCACACAAAACCGCACGATTGTCATCAAAAGACATAAAAAGACAGCGTATGAACTTATTAATAGTCGAAAACCGAATATTAAATTTTTTCGTACTTTTGGTTGCAGGTGTTATATTCTCAATGATCGAGACAATCTTGGTAAATTTGACAAGAAGGCTGACGAAGGCTATTTCATTGGTTATTCGTTAACATCTAAAGCCTATCGGATCTACAATAGACGAACCAAGACGATCATGGAGAGCATTAATGTGTCATTCAACGAATCATCAACGTTGACTTCTGAACACAACAGTTCAGAACTCAAGCTTAAACAGAAAGTTTCTATTCAAGATGGAATAGAACCTGAAGTCAAACAGAATAAGTCTTCTAATTCAAATAAAATTACAGCTGAATTAGACTTATTATTTTTTGATGCTTTTCTGGATATATGTGCAGATTTTGAAAAATCAAACATATCCACATCAACTTCAGAGGTTCCAATTATAGTCGCAGATATTTCAGGACCTTCTGAAAATGTCACAATATCAACCACATCAGGTACATCTACACATATACATTCTGAAGATACTAATGTTGATTCTGTGCATGCAGATCCAAATTCTGCAACAGAAGTTCCGAGTGATTCTTCTATTGCTCCGGAAATATTTACTTCAGAAGAGGCTGTACAAGATGTCCCGAGCACATCTGGGTTGATAAAGACTTACCTGCAGTATATGATGAATATGAGGAAGATAATACTCAAGCTGAAATTCATCCGATTCCAAGTACAATGAAATGGACAAGAAATCACCCACTTCATAATATCATTGGTGATGCATAGTCTGGTGTACAAACGCGTACAACATCGGCTAATTTTTGTCTATATTCAAGTTTTTTAAGTTCTCTCGAGCCGAAGAAAGCTTCAGAAGCCTTGTGCGATCCAGATTAGATACTGGCGATGCAAGATGAACTTCTACAATTTGAGAGGAACAAAGTTTGGCGACTTATACCACTTCCAAAAGGAAAATCTGTTATTGGAACAAAGTGGATTTTCAGAAACAAGAGAGATGAATCTGGAGTTGTAGTTCGAAACAAAGGGTTATTGTCAAAGGGTTATTTTCAATAGGAGGGGATTGATTATGAAGAAACATTTGCTCCTGTGGCACGACTGGAAGCGATACGAATCTTCTTATCCTATGCAGCGCATAAAAATTTTACGGTCTTCCAAATGGACGTAAAATCAGCATTCTTAAATGGGATATTGCATGAAGAAGTATATGTTACTCAACCAGAAGGATTCGTTGATCCAAAGAACCCTGATCATGTCTATGTCTTAGACAAAGCCTTGTATGGACTCAAACAGGCACCAAGAGCTTGGTACGAAACTCTAACTCAATTTTTACTCGCTTCAGGATTCAAGAAAGGTACAGTTGATACTACTCTCTTTCTGAAAAAGCAAGGTGATGATATGATTTTGATTCAGATTTATGTAGATGACATAATTTTCGGTTCTACAAATCCAAAGTTTTGTAAAATTTTTTCAAGAATCATGGAATCTCGTTTTGAAATGTCAATGATGGGCGAACTGAATTTTTTCCTTGGTCTTTAAGTAAAACAGTTACCCGAAGGCATTTTCATTAATCAGTCAAAATATATTCGAGATATTTTAAAGAAAATTAACATGACTGACAGTTCAGTGATGAAAACACCGATGGCAACGGGCACACTTTTAGATGCAAATCTTTCTGGCAAATCAGTAGATCAAAAAGTGTACCGTAGCATGATTGGGTCACTGCTGTACTTAACTGCCAGTAGACCGGATATTATGTTTGCTACATGTTTCTGTGCGAGATATCAAGCTAATCCGAAGGAATCACACCTGGTCGCTGTAAAACGGATTTTTAGGTATCTTAAAGGTTCGACTGAGTTAGGCCTTTGGTATCCTAAGGGTTCGTCTTTTGATTTAACTGCCTATACTGATGCTGATCATGCAGGATGCAAACTGGATAGAAAGAGCACCTCTGGTTCTTGTCAGTTCTTAGGTGATAAGTTGGTTAGTTAGACATCTAAGAAACAAAATTGTGTTTCTACATCCACCGCTGAGGCTGAATACGTAGCTGCCGCAAGTTGCTGTTCACAAGTCCTCTGGATGCGAACACAGTTAAAAGATTTCGGATATACTTACCAACGAGTCCCTATCTACTGTGATTCTAAAAGTGCGATTGTGATAACATCTAATCCAGTACAGCATTCCAAGACGAAACACATCGACGTGCGTTATCATTTTATAAAGGATCATGTTGAGAAGGGCGATATCGAGATGCACTTCGTGACTACAGACTACCAGTTGGCTGAACTTTTCACCAAGCCGTTGGATGAAAAGAGGTTTACCTTTTTAGTTAGCAAACTTGGTATGTTAAACGCCAATTCATGATTCTAGGGGTAGTTTTCTAATCTTGTACTTTATTTGCATATATTTTAGATATTTCATCATATGCTATCTGACTAAAGCGGAATCATTTTTATAATGATTACCAAAATCTTTTTCTTGCAGGATATTTTATGTGACAATGGCTTTCGGACAATTTAGTTCAAAACCCGTATTCAAATGTTTTCTTCTGAAGGATGCTTTCAAGATTACATCTTATCAGGAAGTTTTTCGTTTGAAAGAGATTTTAGATATTATATTGCTATATCTTTTATAATAATATTTCTAAAAAGATTGACGTTTTACAAATATCAAGGGGGAGGATATCTAGTCAAGGATACTTTAATTGATATATTCATTTCAGGGGGAGTTAAGGATTCTAATCCACAGGTATAACATTCTAAACCTTATATTCTAACACTTGTGAAAGAAGAACAACTTTTACTTGTGAAAAATGTTTTAAAATGTTCAAACCACTTCACGATCTTAAAATGTTTTTCTGATTTGAGAAGTGTGAATTTTAAATGATTTTTGGTTCCTTGTGAATTTTATTGTTTATCTGACCGTGTGTTCTTTAAAGAATAATACTTGTGTATTTTCTTTTCTATATACTTTGTCAAGTATTCATACACACACTTCTTCAGTATTTTCAATTTGATTATGTTATTACAATGTATCAAATGATATATCTTTCTATGGTAATACTCCCGTTTGGTATTCACAGTTGTTTGAATCAAACGTCATTTCATTTTAATGTGCTTTCATTGATAATATGTTTATATATTGTTCATATAAACAACTTACGTCTTTGAATTCCCAAATATTTTTCTTCATGATAATTTGATCTGATCTTAATCATTGTCAGATTCTCAAAATATTTCTATTCTTTTCATTCATATAAAGTTTTGAGATATCTTAAATGTTTAAAATGCTCAATTTTCATTTCTGATTTTTGAATGAGCATACAAACATTGATATATGATTTCTTGTGCTTTATATGTCAAGAAAATCATTGAAGAGCATCTACTTTTAGGAACATGGGATTCAGTGTGAGTGCTTATTAGATCTTTCATGGATTCACAATAACTAGTGTTTCCTACCCCGGAAGAAATCCTTTGAGTGATTGAGGGGAGATGGGTCTAAAAGAATTGAGTGTGGGAGTGAGCTGAGGTAAAATGGAAATGAGAGATTGGTTAGATGTGAGCTTATATGATTAAAAGAAAGAGGGTGAGAGAACAGA
This sequence comes from Arctium minus, assembly GCA_954870635.1. Taxonomy (NCBI): domain Eukaryota; kingdom Viridiplantae; phylum Streptophyta; class Magnoliopsida; order Asterales; family Asteraceae; genus Arctium; species Arctium minus. Next base: position 74,008,287 of record OX941080.1, on the reverse strand, counting down.
GTTAAAAGAATATCAAAACTCTGCACCAAACATCTTTCTGAGCCGGGTAGCCACATTACTGATTGGTTCACATTTCTTTCGTGACCATCATTGAAATAGGCAAATAACGTATGCCATTTCTTGCATACAACCTCACTAGCTACTCATTCTTTTCTTAAAAATAGAATGTTTCATATTTTCTGGGGAATCAACACATAATCTATCGGATCCTCACTTGGAAGATACTGATATTGAAAAAGAAGGAAAGTTGCCTCACCTTCGACCCTTTCTGATGCACGTTGAGTCCATGTATAATCATTGTTGTCTCAGTGATTTACATACTTTGAGCCTTATGAAACACAATCATTGTGCTAATTCTTTCATACACAAGCACGAGCACACAGAGAATATGTTTTTCTGTCAGAACATTCATAGAATTACCTTGTGTATTTCAATGATTGAATGGAAGTCCTGGGGAGTCAATATCAAACAAGCTCCTTATATTGTACATTCGTTGTACACAGTAACTTTGTGTTACTGACAGACATTTCTAACTGATTCATATGTTGATTCAGGGTTACAACTCTTATTTTATTTGAATTTGAAAAGATTCAGATAAATACATTCATGGTTCAACGGTTCTTTCAGATCAGATGACAAATTTTATCACATCATGTATTGGGGAGATTCATAATTTTCCTATATGGGGGAGATTGTCTATTATTAAAAAGAGGAGATGAAAGTTCATGAAGAATGTGCTTATCAGATGGTGGGAAGTTCATTCAATGACGAATCTGACCTTGAAGTGAAAGAAAGTCAGAATTTATGCAAAAGTTAATTCAAATGGAGAGACAAGTTTGAAGAATTGTCAAAGTTTTCAAGATGTCAAAGCCAGAAAAGATTTGAAGTTGAAGTTAATTCTGAAGATATGAAGACCTGAAGATTATTGCCAAATTTTTTTTAATCTTGAATCCAAAGGGGGAGATTGTTAGACTGTAATTGTATTCAAGATTAAATGAGGGTCATTGTTGTAATTAGTGTTTGGATGTGTGTTGTAATGAGCTTAGAAGGTTTGACCTTGCTTGGTCATGTTGACCTATATATAAGCAAGTCCTTGTATTGTTTGTAAGATGTGATAGTAAGTGTGTGAAAGTAAAGGTGTAATATTGGTGCTAGTTGAGAGAGTAAGAACACACACAAAGAACACACACATACGTGAGATCTGTGACTAGATGTTAGATCTGTGATTAATTGTAATTCATGTGATTGATCTAATAAAAGTGTTTGTGTCAATCTAAATGTGTTAATGCTAGTAATCACTGGGCCACAGAAGTGGAGTTGTTCGATGTTTGGGGAATCGACTTCATAGGCCCGTTTCTGAATTTGAGCAGGAATGAATACATCTTGGTTGCCGTAGACTATGTATCCAAGTGGGTTGAGGGGATTGCTACCCCAACTAATGATTCCAAGGTAGTCATCAAATTCTTACAGAAGAATATCTTCACTCGGTCTGGGGTTCCAAAGGTGATGATTACTTAGACGCGGTGTTGAGAAAGTATTATGTCAAGCATAAGGTGACGACACCATATCATCCACAAGCCAATGGTTTAGCTGAGGTTTCCCATCGAGAGATTAAACAGATACTCGAAAAGTTCGTTAGTGCATCCCGCAAAGATTGTTCATCTAAGTTAGACAATGCACTCTAGGCGTATCGGACGACATACAAGACTCCACTGGGAACTACACCGTACCAACTTGTTTTTGGAAAATCGTGCCATTTACCAGTTGATCGAACACAAGGCTTATTGGGCAATCAAACAGCTCAATATGAACCTAAAGGATGCTGGTCAACGTCGGTTCCTCCAATTAAATGAGTTAGAAGAGATCCGAAAAGACGCGTTGGAAAATGCCTCCATTTACAAGGAGCGTAAGAAAAAATTTCATGGATGACGTCTCCATCAAAAGGTAATTGTTCCGGATATGAAAGTATTATTGTTTAACTCACTATTGCGTTTATTTCCAGGGAAATTGAAATCGAAGTGGTCGGGCCCTTTCACGGTCAAGGAGGTATTTCCTGTACGGTACAATCGAACTACAAGGAATGGATGGGACAACTTTCAAGGTGAACGACCAGCGCGTAAAGCCGTATTATGGAGGAGAAACGGTGGTAGCGGAACAAGAGCCAACCGAGTAATCACCGAAAAGGTCGAGCCATGACTTTAAATAAGGCGTTGGGTGGGAGGCAACCCACCGTAGGTGTGTTTTATCTTTCCATGTATTTATTTTGTTTTTGTTTTGATTTTCTTGGTGTTTTCATTTCCTAAGGTAAGTTGGTGAGGATTGGAATTTTTGGAAGGAAAAAAGGTAACAGTAACTGGCGCGGGGTACGAAGCGACCCAACCCGCGTACAAACCCACGGTATACACTGTGGAATGGCAAAGTTTGATAAAAGGCCCGGGTATGGGGGCGAATGAGACCGCGGCGAAAGTCGCGCGGACCTCTGGACTGACCCACATGATGCGGGTACCTATGCGGGTAAACTCGCGGCCCAAGTCACGCTTGCTTTTGTCAAACCCACACAATGAGGACACGATGCGGGTCTTCACGCGGGTATACCGGCTTTGCACACCATGCACTCCTCTTCTGTTAAGATATTCATATCAGGGCACGACGCGGGTTATGACGCAGCCCCAACCGTGGCCTAACCCACCCGCGTTGCCTGCAGATCAAAAAGGGGGAGGGGCACCATTTTCACTCAAAACCCTAATTTCCTCTCACCCAATTTCATTTTTCCTCTCCAAGAACCACCATTCTACACCACTAAGGTTTGATTTACCAGCGAAATTCCGGCCAAAACTCCAGCGTCATCCCATCTCTTTACCATATCTCTTCCTCTTCAACAACCAAGGTATGTTTCTACCCATCAACTCTTTGTAATTTTGTCAAAATTTGGGGATTTCTTTCCCATTCAAGAAACAATATAAAGTTCTTTATTCTAAAAGTAATGCTTGCCTCTACTTCAATAGATTCATGTTATTCCATGATTTTACTATGGAATTTTGGGGTTTTGAGTTTTTTGCAAAGTGAGTTGATAATGATGCTCGTCCTAATGTCTTATCTTTCATGCATAGTGGGTAGATGAATGTGGTAATGTATGGATATATGTTGTATAAAAAGAATTTTGGTTTGAAAATTCAAAATCTAATGAAAATTGTTGTTGTGATATGTTGATGGGGGTTGGGATAGATGAGTGCATGTAGTTAGGGGACGTTGTGTGAGTATCATCTTTCCTTTGTGACGTTGGGGGTTTGATTTTTTTTACTTACCGTCGTGTTGAAAGACAACCAAACCATAGGTTTGGGGCTCAATCAATGAGACCTGTGTAACAATCCCATTGCTAAGGCAAACCTAGTCTTTGGACTAGGTTTGGGGTGGATGGGATGTCCATATGCTTACAAGTTTCTATTTTTCTTTCAGGATGAGGACATACCCTGTAACCACTGTCAGGTGGTCCATTTATTTTGACTTGACCAATGCCCAACGTCAACACTTGCGCAGACTCACAAACCACAATATACAGAGCGGATGGAAAACTTTAAGAACCGTCCAGAAAGAGTAATAAAGTTTGAAGACATCCCTAATGTTGAAGTCCCTGCTTTTGATAGACAACGAGGTTGGATTCCGTATGCTCGAAACCTGGAACCATATGATCCCCAATTGGTGCGTGAGTTTTACGCATCCATGATCTCGCCTACATTCAACGAGTTCTATACGGTGGTTGTGCGAGGGGTGACAGTGCGTCTTTCAATGAACGATATATACAACCATTTCGGGGTACCGAGGCCACAAAACTTGGGGCTCACATATGGGGTTTCTACAATTCCCGGGGTCCCCGATGCTGACGAGCACAGTCGTATCATTGCATCGTCCCTCCACATTAATAGGGACATATATTGGCGAAATTGGGATGTCGAGATCCAGAAAAGCGAGCTTCCACCCAAGCTTGAAATTTAGATGTTATTTGTGAAGACCAATCTTCTATCATCAACTCACTACACATACGTTGGCTCACTTGTGGCCCGAGTTCTGTACTCCATCCAACACAATCTACCATTCGATATCGGGCACATCATCCAGCTCGAGATGATTGACGTGGGCGAACCTAACTGCCCAGGGGTACTACATTTTCCTTGCATAATTACTAAGCGTTATCGTGATGCAGTATTGCTAATAGGAAACACCTTCCTGCCACCAGCCCCCATTGATCGCCGAACTTATCAAGCACAAGTTACAAATTAAAGAAACCAAGAGAAGCAGGCAGGAGCGGCAATTGAAGATGTCAAGTACCCGCGAATGCCGATGATTTGGACGTGGACGATGATGACTATGATCCGGAGGATGATGGTGGAACCCCATCCGATTTTAATGCATGGGCATCCCATTTGGACACTCGCATCACAAGCATCCAGACGGAGATGAAGGACGGATTTAGGAAGATACGCCGATTGCTCGGTGGGGAAGCACCGACGAATGATCAAACATGTCCATCCAACCGCCGACCTCCTTGCCGCGTACGTGGGTGATCGACGCATCCATCATCTTCATCAGGCCAAGATGACGAATGAGGGCTGTTTTACTTATCTTTTTCCATCACAATTTTAGACTCGTTAATCTTTGAACTCTTATTTTCTATCGTCGGATGACTGTACCTAATTCACATAACTATGGTTTGAATTTATGTTTAACTGCTTAAATTTATTCACATTGGGGACAATATGCATTTGAGGTTTGGGGTTGTGTCGGTGATTAGCATGTATGTTTCATGTATTTTCCGACCTAATTGTTGAACCTTTTTGTTGCATTGAAAGTAGTAAATTTCTGTCATTGAGGGACGAACTTGTATAGGATAACATAGCAGTGAGGAAAATTTAGGGGACTACATAGCTTAGGGACATTAGTGGAGACCAACCCTCGAGAGAACCTTGAGCCTGCACATCAATTATGAAAGAATTAATGCATAAATCATATACACTTTTATTTCGTAATTATAGCATGATCTCCCTATAGTCGTGTATTAACTAGCAAAAGCCTCTATAGGGAATTTGGGTATCAATTTTGTCGATATGATTCATGAACTGTTTGCTTAATGTACCTCTAAACTGTTTAATGCTACCTAACTTCTCAACTCACTAGAGAACCCCAACTGAAATAATAATCTACCTTTGTCAAAGTTTCTCTGATTAAGAACAACAACAGGTAGTGCTTAAAAAACTTCAAAGGGTTGGAAAACGGTGATGGAAAAGGTAGTTATAATTCGAAGATACGGGAAAATTTTAATAAGACAAGAAGGAATCCAATCACAACAAACTCTAAACCGTTAGTAATCCCATAACAGTTGTGTAAGGTCATAGAAGAGCTGTTAGGGAATGTAGAATGTTACACTGAGTACCCAAATATACCCAGTCTTATAAGTTGATTCCTTCTGCGATCACTTTGCTGACAATTGTGCGTCTTTTATGTGTATACTATTCATGCTTCTCTTGATGACCCTTTGCACAAAAACTCCGATTGCATGACCAAGTTGTATATGAAACCTAGGTTCGTGTGTACCGAGAGCATCATGCGAGGTAGGGTCGAGGCGAAATCCTCTCTGAGCATGTTTAACCTTGGTTGGAATAAGTGTGGTGTAGTCTATTACATTTTAGTCCTCAATGAAGGTTAATACTTTGAATCATACAAAATCAGGTTTCTCATGTTTGTCAGTTTTGTTATTAGACGGTGGACTTCATGTCTCGTCAATCTTATCACCGCCAGGGTAGTTATGCAAATTTTTCTTTCATAGTGGTTTATTTTATCTTATTGTCGCTATTTTGCTTGGGGACAAGAAACTCTTGATTTGAGGTTGTTGATAATGTCGAAATTCGACATTATTTATGATCTAAAACTAGTGGAAAATGCACGATCCCAAGGGAAATAGTGATCAAGTTAGTTGGTTTTTGGAAGAAAAGTACAGGTCGAGACGAGATGAGAAGAAGAAGTAAAATTCACGGTAAAATCAACTAATATGTTGATGGGGCAAGCCGTGCCCAGCTTGTAACACCCTAAAATTCAAAGTAAATTAAAACCTAGAAAACCTGGCAACATGACATTCGTATTGATATAAAACTACCATAAAGGGGATCATTCCTTAAGACTTTACAAAATCTGTATAGATATAGGGTTTATCAACAAACTAATATAGACACCTATATCAAGATTTCATCAGTTGACAATCCATAATTCACCAAAAGAATGGGACTTAACAAATGCCCAAATACAATACTAGTCATCTCAAAATGCCTCGAGACCAAACCCCTCTCTCAAAACCCCGACAACCCACCGCTAAGGGAAACCTGTTATACACATCATTTGAGAAAAAGTGTTAGGCTTAAAGCCTAGTGAGAACATACAGTTCATAAATCTCAAGAGATATAATCAAATGCATCAAAGTAAATCTTTCCAAAGGTTTAGTTATGCAAAATACAGTCCTTTGATAATATACGGACAATCGGTCCAAAACACATCTTCCGATGACGGGGATTACCAGATTTACCAAGGATTATAGTGGAACACAAAGTAATCCACAAATCCGAGTTATGAGCTAAATACATGGAACCATGGCTACGAATGCTTCGGTCCGTGCTACGATGTGAGGGAGGCCCCCAAGGAACCAGTCATACTCTATCGTTAGACTACATTTGACCCATGGATAGTAACCGGTCTCACATAACCGTACCAAGTGCCCCCGAAGATCAAATGTATCTAACTACAACAGAAGGGGCACAACCTTCCCAGCCATAAGCCGACTCGATACCTAGGGATCCACTAGTATAGTCATGACTTGTCACAATATTTCATGTGACCAACAAAACTAGATAAAATAGCTTTCAACACATTTATATTTCAAAATGCCGTTTTCAAAATCAACTGCTGGTAAGAAAGATAATCATAAACCAGATTATATGCATTCTTTCAAATAAGCCTCACAACTGCGCAAGTAAAACATTCCTTTACTTCAACAAGATGGAACCCATCATTTTAGTCAAAAGTGTTCAGGAACCCTAAAATATCTCAAAACCCCCAAGTTACGTCAAAATGCAATAAATGGAAAATCCAAAACCGTAGAGATATATAGGAGTTAAAAACACAATCTTTGACATACATAACAGTTTAGAAAAGTTAGTAGGAACTCACCTCATATTTCTTCTTCCTAACGAATGCTACCTATGACAACACCGAAAGAATCGATAAGTCGAAACATAGATAACTCTCCCACTTCCTGACTAAAACTCAAAGATAACAGAAGCTAACAACGAGCAAATCCTAGTCCGGTCGAATACCACTTCCGGTCAAACGCATACCGGTCGAATGCATCTTCCGGTCGAATGTATACTGGTTGATTGCAACCTCCCGGTCGAATGAATACCGGTCGAGTGCAACCTCCCGGTCGAGTGCAACCTCCCGGTCGAATGCATACCGATCGAGTGCAACCTCCCGGTCGAATGGCACATCGGTCCTTAGCATGTCCATTCGTCTTGTTTACCAAGAACACGCCGGAGATACTGAACCCAGAACCAAATCGAAAACACTCAAATCTCGAAATGGAACGGTTAAAAACCTTAACAACGAGATTCACACGGCCAAAAAAATTCAGATCAAAGCATTAAGCTAGATTCGTACCTTGATTTGTCCAAATTGATCGAACCCTTTTTACTCTTGCTTCTCTCTCTCTCTCTTCAACAACTGAAAGAATCTGAGATCTGAGATATTTATCAAAATATCTAAACTTGATTTGTATATATATATAACCCAAGTTATATTTAACCCCCCTGAACTTTGGGTAACGGTCAACTTTTCACCTAACCCTAAAATTCAGGGTGTTACAATCCTCCCCAACTTGGGAATGATTTCGCCCCCGAAATCTAACTATACAAAAAGATGAGGATGTCTACGCTTCATATCCCCTTCCGCTTCCCAAGTCACATTTGCTCCCCGGTGATGCTTCCACTGCACCTTGACCAAAGTGACTTCTTTGTGACGCAACTTCTTAGACTTTCTCTCTAAGATGGCGTCGGGTTCTTCCACAAAACGGTTACCTTCGTCTACCCTTAACTCTGAAAGGGAAATGACACTGTCTTCTATCGCCAAACATTTCCGGAGGTAGCAAACATGAAACGTGTTGTGTATTTTGCTCAACTCCGGTGGCAGTTCTAACTGGTAGGCTTGCAAACCCACCCGTTTAAGCACTTTGAAAGGTCTGAGGAAACGGGGACTCAGCTTCCCACGTTTTCCGAACCGTATAATGCCCTTCCACAGCGACACCTTAAGCATAACGCGGTCGCCCACTTGGAATTCCATCGGTCGCCTCTTCTTATCAGCATAGTTCTTCTGTCGATCCTGAGCCGCTTTCATTCTTTCACGAATGCACTTGACCTTATCAGCAATCTCTTGCACGATTTTAGGTCCGGCGAACTGCTTTTCTCCCGCTTCAAGCCAACACACGGGAGTCCGACACTTTCGCCCATACAATGCCTCAAAAGGTGCCATTCCAATACTCGAGTGGTAGCTATTGTTGTACGCAAACTCCACCAAAGGCAGATAAGAGTCCCAACTACCCCCGAAATCGATGACACAAGACCTCAACATGTATTCCAAAGTTTGGATCGTTCGCTCGCTCTGCCCGTCGATTTGCGGATGGTAAGTCGTACTCAACTTCACTCGAGTACCAAGTTCTTTCTGAAACCCATCCCAGAAGTTCGAAGTGAACCGACTGTCGCGATCCGACACGATCGACAATGGTATGCCGTGCCTCGAGACCACCTCATCGATATAAAGCTTTGCCAACTTATCCATCGGTAAAGTCTCACGCATAGGCAAGAAGTGAACGCTCTTTCTCAATCTATCAACTATCACCCAAATGGTATCGTGACCTCGAAGAGTTTTAGGCAACTTCATCACGAAGTCCATGGTGATATGCTCCCACTTCCACTCGGGAATCTCTAAAGACTGAAGACTCCCATACGGTCATTGATGTTCGGACTTAACTTGCGAACACGTCACACAACGCTCAACGTAACGCGCCATGTCAAGTTTCATTACCGGCCACCAATAGTGCACCTTCAAGTCCCTATACATCTTTGTACTCCCCGGATGAATGGAATACATGGATTGTTGTGCATCTTCTAGCAACAAGTCACGGTTACCCCCAAACTTGGGTACCCACACACGACCACTGAACAGTTTTACTCCACGACTATCTTTCGTTAAGAGTAAACGCTGCTTCGTCATGACTTCATCTTTTAGATTCTCTTCTAACAGTGCTTCCACCTGTGATGTATTGATCTTTTCAACAAGACTAGACACTAGCTCGATTCTCGAATGGGTAGTCCAAATACTTCCGCTGTAGTCTTTCCGACTCAATGCATCGGCCACCACGTTCGCCTTACCGGGATGGTAAAGCAATTCACAGTCGTAATCTTTAAGCAACTCGAGCCACCGCCTGTGCCTCATATTCAGCTCTTTCTGATCAAAGACATATTTCAGGCTCTTGTGATCCGTGTATAGAGTGCATTTCGTGCCGTAGAGGTAATGTCGCCAAAGTTTCAAAGCGAACACCACCGCCGCTAAATCCAGATCATGGATTGGATAATTCTTCTCGTGTATTTTAAGCTGCCTCGAGGCATAAGCGATGACCTTGCCTCGTTGCATCAACACACAACCCAACCCCATCTTCGAAGCGTCGCTGTAAACCACGAAATCTTTCGACCCTTCACGTAACGTCAAGATCGGAGCTTCACACAACTTCTTTTGAAGGATCCGGAACGCCTACTCTTGGGTTTCGGTCCATTCAAACTTCACATTCTTTCGAGTCAGAACAGTCAAGGAAGAAGCGATCTTTGAAAAGTCTTGGATAAATCTCCGGTAGTATCCCGCCAGACCCAAGAAACTTCGGATCTCGGACGGACTGTTAGGAGGCTCCCAATTCATCATAGCTTCAATCTTGGAGGGGTCTACTTTCACTCCGTCCCGAGTGACTACGTGACCCAGAAACTGTACTTCTTTAAGCCAAAAGTCGCACTTGGAAAACTTGGCGTACAACCTTTCTTTTCTCAACACTTCCAGAACTTCACGTAAATGTTGCTCGTGCTCTGACTAACTCTTGGAGTACACGAGTATGTCATCAATGAATACCATGACCGACTTGTCGAGGAATGGTCGGCACACTATATTCATCAAGTCCATAAACACTGCTGGTGCGTTCGTCAGGCCAAAAGGCATCACGAGAAACTCGTAATGACCGTAACGCGTTCTAAAAGCTGTCTTCGGAACATCTTCTTCTCTTACCTTCACTTGGTGATAACCCGAACGTAAGTCGATTTTAGAAAAACAACCCGCTCCTTGAAGTTGATCGAACAAGTCGTCTATTCTCGGAAGCGGATATCTGTTCTTTACTATAGCTTTGTTTAACTCACGATAGTCAATGCACATTCTCATCGTGCCATCTTTCTTCTTTACAAACAAGACCGGAGCTCCCCAAGGTGACAAACTCGGTCTTATAAAGCCCTTCTCCAAAAGCTGTTGGAGTTGTGCCATCATTTCTTCCATCTCTGACGGTGCCAAACGGCAAGGAGCTTTAGCAATTGGTGCTGCTCCAGGCACAAGATCAATCCGAAACTCTACCTGACGATCAAGTGGTAACCCGGGCAAGTCGTCCGGAAAGACATCTGGAAACTCCCGCACAATCTTCACATCTTCCAGCTTTGATTTCTCTAACTTGGCATCGATCACATAGGCTAGGAAAGACGAACATCCTTTTACTAAGCACTTGCGTGCCTTTGCCATTGTGATTATTGCCACTTCACCTTTTCTCTTTTCACCATAGATGACAATGACTTCGCCAGAGGGGTTGGGAAGTCGAATAAAGTTCTTGGAACATACGATCCCGTCATGATTGTTTGACAACCAATCTATGCCGACCACAACATCAAAACCCCCGATTAACATCGGCAGTAGATCGACCGAGAATTCTCTCCCTTCGATACTAAGAGTACACTGCTTCAGAACATCGTGGATCATAACTTGACTACCATCGGCTATTTCTACCACTAATGCATCCTCAAGACTAGTAGTGGGCACAGAAATCTTCTGACGGAACAATTCAGATACGAAAGAGAAACTGGCACCTGTATCGAATAAAATACGAGCAGGTACAGAGTTTACAAGAAAAGTACCCGATACCACATCAGCGGATGCCTTGGCTTCATCGGTCGTCATCTGAAATGCCCGACCCGGAACCCTCGGAGGGTTCTCCTTCTTTTCCGCCACGCTACCCGTCTTGAGCTTCGGGCAATATCTCTTCACATGTCCCGGTGCCTTACACTCGAAGCAGACCATCCCCGCGACAGAACAGTCGTGGGCGGTGTGATCATTCTTACCACACTTGAAGCAGAATCTAGAAGTGGGGTTACATTTACCATGGTGCTTGGTTCGACATTTCGGGCACCATCTTGCTTCTTGATAACCGCTGAAGCTGCGGTTTCCGACAAAAGGTCGGGTTCGCTTGGGAGGTACCGAACTGCTCTTCCACTTTCTCTTATCATCCACCACCACTGTTTTCTCAGTTTTGCTTCTCGCGAACATCTCTTCCATGAACTGAGCTTCCTCGACCATCTCTCGGAGGTTAGGAGCTTTGGAATTATGGACCATAGATTACATGTCCGCGTGTAAGCCATTGAGATAAGCCTTCATCTTTTCTTTCTCTGTTGGGGAAGCGTGCCCTACCAGACCAAGATTTTCCATGAACTGACGGGTATACTCCCTCACCGTCAGGCTTCCCTTTACTAGAGACCGGAATTTTTTCTCGATTCGGTCCATTGTTCTTTCATTGCAGAATTCTTCTAACAACTTTTTCTTGAACTCGGCCCAAGACAACTGAGCCAACACCACAGGAGATAGGGTGGATTGGATGACATTCCACCAAATGAGCACAATATCCCTCAGCAGTTGGGTACCGAACCGCACTATCTGATCATCTCTGCATTCGGAAGAGCCAAAAGCTTGCTCAACCGCTCGGATCCATTTCACACACATGGTCGGGTCATCAGAACCATAGAACTCTGGCGGTCTGCAACCCAGAAAGGACTTGTAGGAACAACTTTTCCTATTTCCCGGAGCATCAAAAATCCTGCGTTCCTCAGCCCTGACCCCTGTACCAGCGCCTCCAGAACCCGCTACAATGTTTTCCACAACTGTCTCACTTCTCCGATTGTTCACATCGCAGTCCTCAATCACTTTCAGCAGAAAGTCTTGCTGCTTTGCCATCTCTTCCCTCATTGCCAACATCATGCTGGCCATCAACTCAGACTAGGGATTAGCATCCCCGATGACTGGGTGGGACGAAGCCAGGTCTACTCGCGGAATGACCTCTGGCCCCCCATATAGCCTTTGCTCAACAGGTGGTCGCACAACAACCACAACTCCCTCCGGCTGACCAGCTGTAGAGGTTGTCGCTTCTAGACCATCAACACGCGTACGCGGTCTTCCGCGCGTACCTACCATACTGAACTGCTACACAGAGCAGAGAAAGAGATAAGAGAGAGGTAGGAAAACATGAAGGAAAACATACTACCACATTACCAATTGTCATATTAACAGCAATCAAGCACTCTTACGTACAATATCCTCATAATAACATTAGATAAGTGAAATTATGAACATATAACACATAACGGTTCTTGTCACCACCACAACAATGCCTGATAAACGTACTTTCCGTCGACTCTAAGACTAACCCAACTTAGAAGCTCTACCCAATCTCGCGGATCAATTTTTAGCATACTCCGTCTAAGTCTAGACATCTTACATACATGCCTAGTTCGCTTAAACTAGGGCTCTGATACCAACTTGTAACACCCTAAAATTCAGAGTAATTAAAACCTGGAAAACCTGGCAACATGACATTCGTATTGATATAAACCTCCCATAAAGGGGATCAGTCTTTAAGACTTTACAAAACCTGTACAGATATAGGGTTTATCAACAAACTAATCTAGACACCTATATCAAGATTTCATCAGTTGACAATCCATAATTCACCAAAAGAATGGGACTTAACAAATGCCCAGATACAATACTAGTAATCTCAAAATGCCTCGAGACCAAACCCGTCTCTCAAAACCCCGATAACCCACCGCTAAGGGAAACCTGTTATACACTTCATTTCAGAAAAAGTGTTAGGCTTAAAGCCTAGTGAGAACATACAGTTCATAAATCTCAAGAGATATAATCAAATGCATCAAAGTAACTCTTTCCAAAGGTTTAGTTATGCAAAATACAGTTCTTTGATAATATACGGACAACCGGTCCAAAACACATCTTCCGATGACGGGGATTACCCGATTTACCAAGTATTATAGTGGAACACAAAGTAAGCCACAAATCCGAGTTATGAGATAAATACATGGAACCATGGCCACGAACGCTTTGGTCCATACTACGATGTGATGGAGGCCCCCAAGGAACCAGTCATACTCTTTCGTTAGACTACATTTGACCCATGGCTAGTAACCGATCTCACATAACCGTAGCAAGTGCCCTCGAAGATCAAATGTATCTAACTACAACAGAAGGGGCACAATCTTCCCAGCCATAAGCCGACTCGATACCTAGGGATCCACTAGTATAGTCATGACTTGTCACAATATTTCATGTGACCAACAAAGCTAGAAAAAATAGCTTTCAACACATTTATATTTCAAAATGCCGTTTTCAAAATCAACTGCTGGTAAGAAAGATAATCATAAACCAGATTATATGCATTCTTTCAAATAAGCCCCACAACTGGGCAAGTAAAACATTCCTTTACTTCAACAAGATGGAACCCATCATTCTAGTCAAAAGTGTTCGGGAACCCTAAAATATCTCAAAAACCCCAAGTTATGTCAAAATGCAATAAACGGAAAATCCGAAACCGTAGAGATATATAGGAGTTAAAAACACAATCTTTGACATACATAACAGTTTAGAAAAGTTAGTAGGAACTCACCTCAGATTTCTTCTTCCTAACGATGCTACCTATGACAACACCGAAAGAATCGATAAGTCGAAACATAGATAACTCTCCCACTTCCTTGCTAAAACTCAAAGATAACAGAAGCTAACAACGAGCAAATCCTAGACCGGTCGAATACCACTTCCGGTCAAACGTATACCGGTCGAGTGCATCTTCCGGTCGAATGCATACCGGTCGAATGCATATCGGTCTAGTGCAACCTCCCGGTCGAATGCATACCGTTCGAGTGCAACCTCCTGGTCAAATGCATACCGGTCGAGTGCAACCTCTCGGTCGAATGCCACATCGGTCCTTAGCATGTCTGGTCGTCTTGTTCACCAAGAACATGCCGAAGATACTGAACCCAGAACCAAATCGAAAACACTCAAATCTCGAAATGGAACGATTAAAAACCTTAACAACGAGATTCTACACGGCTAAAAACATTCAGATCAAAGCATTAGGCTAGATTCGTACCTTGATTTTTCCGAATCGATCGAACCCTTTTTACTCTACTTCTCTCTCTCTCTCTTCAAAAACTGAAAGAATCTGAGATCTGAGATATTTATCAAAATATCTAAACTTGATTTGTATATATATATAACCCAAGTTACATTTAACCCCCCTGAACTTTGGGTAACGGTCAACTTTTCACCCAACCCCAAAATTCAGGGTGTTACACAGTTTGGGAACGTTGATGAGAAACCTAAAGAGCTTAAAGAAAGAAACATTGGCCAAAGCGGGTTTCCACGCGATTTTCCTGGATCCACGCGGGTTTGGCTAAAGCAGGCGACATGCCGCGCGACCCAACCCGCGCCGCAACCCGTGCCACGAGTTGAAACACTTTTGTCAATTCTTTTTAGCTAGGGTTAGGGGGTTACATTTTGACAGAGTTTGACGGCGACTAGAGAGGTGATTTTTGAAGCAAGGAAGCGACGGAAAAGCGAAAAAGGTTGAAAGATCTAGTGGATAAAGATTATAGAAGCTAATTGCAATTGGGTGTGGTTGGAGAAGTGATACCTTAGGGAGTTTTTGGTAATCTTTAAGCATTCTTTGTCTAAACAATGTTTGGTTTTTCGAATTGTTCTGGTAGTATGTTGTTTTCTAACACCCCAACATGAACTAATCTTTACATATTGGGGGTTGGATGAATTTTGGGTTGAACAACCATGTGACTATGTGATTGAACATTGTATTGGGTTATTGTTATTTTGCAATGAAGCATATGATATAATTTTAATGCTTTCATTAGTCTGATCAACTAGTGAAAGATTTCTTGATCTTAATTTTCTTTGAGAAAAGATCTTTAAGATTTGATGTTAATATTGTATGCCTAGAGTTATAAGTGGATAGAGATATACCAATTCAACTCTAGATCTTTATAATCTTGTTCTGATTTATGATTGGCTGTCAATTGTCGACATCGAGAGATGAAGCAATTCTTTTCGATGACAATTGTTATTATAGCTCGAGAGAGTATAATAACTTATTTTGTTATTAATTCATTTATCATTAACACGATTCCTTGTCAATCATTGTGTTGTGTGATAATTTAGCCTGAGAGGATTCCAGTCCCCCAACAGCTTTTCCAATCCGTTTTTGCTTTCTTGCACGATTAAATTGTTCTCAATCATTAGTTATTTTATGATTTATTGTCATCACAATTTCAAAACACACTTCGTATCGTTTAATTAAAAGTTAATATAGTCTTGTGTTAATTAGTAACTGGCTCCTTTGGTTCGATACTCGTACTTCCGTACGTATTACTTGAATTGACACCGTACACTTGCGGTCCGATTAAGAGGGTATAAACCTACCTATCATGACTAAATTTAACAATTACTAGATGATCGATTCAAGGTCAATGATGGAACAATACAATCGAGATACTTCAATAAATTACTCAACACAACATGAATATGGATGGACCCATATTTGTGTCGAGTATAATTGACAAGTTGCCTCCTTCTTTGAAAGATTTTAAACATATGTTAAAACACAAAAAGGAGGAATTATCCTTGGTTTAGTTGGGTTGCCATTTGCGCATAGAGGAATCTATAAGGGTGCAAAAAAATGGGATACCCAAGGAGAAGAATATTCCAGGACCTTCCAGTGTTAACATAGTGGAGGAGGATAAAAACACCAACAGAAAGTTTATAAGAAAGAAACAAAAATTTGATGATTTCAAGAAGGGGTCTAACAAGAAGTAAAAAATGACTTGTTGGATCTATGGTAAATCTAGCCACTTCAAGAGAAATTGTCAAGTACATAAGTACAAGTGGGTAGGGAAAAAGGTCGAAAGACCAAAACCCGAATGAAGTTTAGGTTTCGAACTTTGGTAATAATTTTGTCATAAATTATGTTCCACTAATTTCCTATGCATTTTATGTGCATGATGACGACGTGTGTTGGATCCCAGATTTAATCTTATAACAATGATATAAAACAATTAATAAGAAAAAGAACAGCGGAAGCAATTTAGTTTTAATATCAAAGCAAATTCAATATTACAGTTTATAATTAGATATATAAATTGTAGAAGATCTTTCACTTGAATACTTTCAGTATATTAAAAGATGATTCATATACAAGATCTATAAAAAGCACACTTTTGTTAATGGAGTGATGGTCCTATTTATAGGACCATAAAGTGCACAGTGTACTATTTGACAAATAGAAGCATGCTTGAACAGTGTCTTACCTAAAAGGTAAGTTCAAGACATGCTTGAACAGTGACCCACTAAAAAAAGTAAATCTTATCACTAATGATGAGTCATTTTTTCTTCTGTCAATACTTGTATATCTTTAGCAATCTTCAGAGAGGGGCTCTTCAGAGCTCTGATGTAGGTGCCTCTGATGAAGCCATCTCTGATGTCTTCTGCTGAAATTCACTAACTCTAGAATGTTCTTCAGAGGCAGATTTGTCCTCTGAAGTCTATCTCTGGAAGTCCTCTGAAATAGGACTTAGAAATATTTTCAATACTTTCACAATTAGGAATTGGGGCTAACAATCTCCCCCTAAGTATTGAAAATAAAATTGCAAAACTTAGCAGAGAAAGATAATTTATTCTAGAAAACATAGAGGAGAAAGTCATCCTCTTAAATATTACTTCTCAAAACATTAGGAATTTCAAAATAGAGAAAGTAACAACAAAAAAAATAAGGAAACGTACTAACACCTATCACTGGAACAAATCCCATGGAACTTCATAACTAGCTCTCTGAAGTTGATCATTGAGCCAATCTCTAAGTCTAGTTTTGCCAAAAGATTTGCTCAGTGTCGTTCTTCATTCACATGTATCATCTTCTGCACACCTCTTAAAGTCTCATCAGAGTACTTCGAGACTTCTGAAGCCAGGAATATTTTCTTTATCGAGTTGACTCTGTAGACAAAACCCAGAGGCTCTGCGATTATTGATCCAGTCTTGTAAGTCTCAAGATTCTCGATTGTCTCATTAGGTTCAGTCACTCCTAATCTTTCTTCACCCAGATTCATAGCAATCTGAAAGTCAAGTCTTGCTCTGAGTTTGACATAAGCTTCCATTGCGCTTCTGACTTCAAAAAGGCCATTCTGAATGGCCTTCCATGATCGTATTTGGTTGAGCAGTAGGCATAGAGATGAGGAAAATCATAAGGGTTTAGATTTACAAGATCATTGTCATTGAACACATAAACCTTCCCATGAGAGCGAATTACCTCATAGTGCCTATAGATGATCTTGTTGTAGGCAAATGTCTTTTCAGAGACTTTGTTGACTTTTGTTATTGCATGATCTGAGAGAACCTTTGCTCTCGGACTAGTCTTGTCTCTGATAAACCTCTGCTCATAGTCTGCCATATTCTCTCTGATTCTTAGATTCAGAGGAATAACTTGAATATCTTCCATGTTGAATTCACAGTAGATGTAACAGAAGTGATCCTCTATTGAAGTCTCTGGATTTGAGGCAAGAAATGTTGGAGGTTGAGTGATGATGCCTTTTGCTGGTAGACCAATGCTTATCTTCTGAACAAGATCCTCTGGAGGAGCCTGTTCATCGACAACCCTGGTCGTTTCTTCAGCAGACAACAGATTTGTCTCTAGTTCCTTTGTTTGTGATTTTGAGGATGATTGAGGGATTTGAAAGGTGGTTTTAGAGATGTAATCATCAATCTCGGGACTTTCTCTTAACTCAGCTTCTGTTGAAGTGTGATGTGGTTGGGCATCCGAGTTGAATATGAAGATAATTTCTTTCCGGTGTCTGAAAAAGGTTTTTACAGACTTTGGGGAGATTACAAAAGTTTTTGAAGATTGTTTTGAGTATAAACGGGGAGAATGTACTTCAATGCTTATTTCTCTGGAGATGATCTTTATTGTAAGAAATCTACAAAGGGGAGATAAAGTTGTTATAGTTTGATCAAAAAGGGAGATTGTATTGCAAAATCTTTTAGAAATGATATTGAATACAAAGGGGGAGATTGTTATTGCATATATTTGTTGGATACAAGATCATGAAGACTGAAGGTCAAAGTCAAGCCAAGTCAAATGCTCAAAAGTCAACTCTCAAAGTGAAAGTGAAAGTCCCTTGTAATAAAAGTCAAAGTCAAAATCTTTGTGTTGTAGTGTGTTTGTAAGTGTGTGTGTTTGTTTTTCTTTAATAGACTTGTGACTAGGAGTTGTGGTAAGAAGCTTGTAACTAGAAACAGATTGTACACTGGGTTTGTAGAGAGAGAAAGTAACAGAGAGAGTATTTGTATACGAATCTTGTGATCAATTGAAACAGATAGTTTGATTGAGAATTGTTTGTCATCTTGTTTGTAATTGTGTTTGTGATTAGAACTTGATAGATTTGGGAATTAACAAAGATGTCGAAAGAACTTCTCTCTATGGGGTCGCAGTCAAAACCTCTTGTACTTTCAATAAGAGAATATGCCCAATGGAAGCGCCGGATGACTCAGCTTCTGAATCACAAGAACCGAGAGTACATGAAATCCATCACTGAAGGATCTGTAAATCCTGAAGTTACTGTTCCAGGTCAAGAAGCAACCGAGACTTTTCTAGAAATACCACCCCGCTATGTACCAAAGCTATAACAATACTATAGCGAGAGGGAGAAGAAGCTTGCTAAGATTGACGAGGAAGCCCTCATTTACTTAACGATGGCAATCCCAAACGATATCTACAATCGCGTAGACATTCGTGAATCCGCAAAAGCGATGTGGGATGAACTGGAGAGGCAATTCCATGGAACAAAAAGGTCCATTCAAGCCAAGTTGAATCAAAGCATAAATGCTTATGAGAGATTTCATGCTAAGGAGGAAGAAGCTTTGATAGAAACATACAACAGATTCAATGTGATTTTGAACGACCTGAGGAGAAACGAGATGAACAAATCAGTATCTGAGATAAATTATAAGTTCATCAAGAACTTGAACCCCGAGTGAAAAGGTTATGCTATAAACCTACAGATGTCAAAGAATATGGCACAAAAAGATGTGAATGATATCTTTGCCACATTAACTCAGCATGAGGATGAGGTAAAGTTATTGAGGGAGGAGAAGAAGATGGTCAAAGATTCACTAGCTCTACTTGCTAACAAGAAGAAATGTTCTAGTTCTGGTTCCGTTTTTGGTTTAAAGTCCAAACTGAAGAAATCCAAAGCTTATCTCACTGAGCTTACTGATAATCTTAGAATCCTCTAAATCTATAGAGAGAGAAAGTAGAGAAAAGTTTGAAGCGCAAAGATGTTCGTTCTATTAGATGTGCGTGAATCCTTACAAAGACCAAAGCCCAAAGGGACTTAAATACCCTGGACTTATACAACACAGAATAGAAACCTAAACACTGTATAAGACCAAGCCTATAAATACAATGATTACTATAAAATCAGACTTAACAATCTCCCCCTTAGTAATCATTGGCGCTGTGGTCTTCAAAATCAATCTTCTAAATCAGCACGGACCATCTAAGCGATTTTGTTAAGAAGCTTCTTGACTTAAAAAAAAATTTCTTCTCAGCATCTTTCAGGCTCAATTGCTTTTGCTGACTTGACAATACTGGACCAGTTTGTAATTAGTTTGAAATCACAATCGGTTCATCAGCTTGTGCTTTAAACGATTCACCTCTTTCAAATAAACTTGAATGAACTGTGGTGATCGGAGCAGGAACAACAAAAGACTAGTATGGCTGAGAAAAATAGAATCTTGAGCGAATCTTGATCAACAGATAAACGTTTGAACTCTTTGTCTCTTTATCATCTCCTTAACTTCTCCCCCGCATGACCTTGATGATCTGGATCAACTTGGTCATGCAAATGTTGGAGACGAGACATCTTAAGATCTGCAAAATTAGAATAAGGAAGAAAGAGGAGAGGTTTGCACGATACGTTGGTGGCGCAAAGTGCCATTTGCGCTAGCTGAAGGTGGCGCAAAGTGAGGTTTGCGCTACCAACTGTTGGCGCAAAGTTGACTTAAAACTCAGAAATTTACCTGA
Organism: Arctium minus; assembly: GCA_954870635.1. Lineage (NCBI taxonomy): Eukaryota > Viridiplantae > Streptophyta > Magnoliopsida > Asterales > Asteraceae > Arctium > Arctium minus. The sequence continues at coordinate 73,987,751 of OX941080.1, read as the reverse complement.
TAAGCTCTTTGACTCCCTCTACACAAATGCACTAAATATAACAATTCAAGTTAGCATTCATATAGAGAATCAGATACTCCCCCTTGAAAACAGATATGATCAATTAGAAAAATTCTCCTTATTCACTCCCCCTTGAATAATGAACAAACCCATTTAAAAGATATGAGAACACAAGAATTGAAACATCAATGTAGAAAGAAAAATATACTGAATATGTATTTTGAAACGACTAAATATATAAAAATTTAAACACTAAACATATAAAATTCTAATCTGTAAAATATCACAAATTTATCAATCAGTTGAAATCAAATGTATGTTGTTGGATACAAATACAAGTTTCATTGCATATCAAGTTCAAACATGTGCAGTTTCAAAAACTTTCATCACTCTATTCAGTGTGCTCGCATGCGAACTTTGATTAGCTTAAGAAAATGCAATTCTAAAAATATAATGGAGAACTTTGCAAATATTCACACTAAGCCATCAAGAATTCAGACTTTCACAAATTTATAGGTTTATTGCAACTCAAACATATCACCAAGTATCATGAGATGTGTGCTCATTGACATCTTTTAGCATTGTGCACATTGGCATCTTCCCATGAGTGTGCTCTTTGGTATCTTTTAAGCTTGTGCACTTTGGCATCTTTTAATCAAAAAGTTGGGTAAGTAAAGAACATGCCGTAAACATAACTTTCTATTTAACCCTATTGCAGGATTTGGGTTAGCCTCTCCCAGACCAGATGGCCTTAGGGGACTAGGTGTTAAGCACCCCTTAGAACTTACTCTCCCAGATCAGAAAGGCTACATCGACACATCCTAAACCCATTCATACCAGTAGAACATGACTTTCGATTTGGTTCTATATAAGGATTTTGGTTCGATCACTCCCAGATCAATTGACCTTAGGGGACCAGAAGACAAGCATCCCACAGAACTTACTTTCCTAAACCAGAAAGGTCACAGGTACAAACTTTTAAACTTAGAGATTTCTCTTTTATAAGAAATTAATACATCTCAATCACAAGGTTTTACATCTAAGTGCTTAGCCCATATTTTCATTAGGATCCAAAATTCTGACTTTTTAGGTTTTCTGAGCATTGTAGACTATAAATATTCCGAATCACACAACTTTAAAGCAGTATCAAAAGCTACAAACATGTTGCTGACTTTTCGACTTTTGTTAGACTCGAAAGATGAACATATAAAAACTTCAATATAAACAAAGCAACTTGAAAATTTATCCTAGACACACATTTTATTCAAAAGAAAGAAAATTGTAAAACTTTTACCTTATAGAATAAAATTTCTGAAGGTTTAAACTTTTAAATTCAACATGCCGAGATTTGAAAATGAAAACATTTGATCGGCAAGTTTATATTCAGTTGAAACAAAATATAATTCAATAATATTATCTTTCACATAATGTAAAAAAAAATTGTGTCTCATTTGAAAATTTTGGGTTGAACAAAATCAGAGTTTGAAAAAAATTGCTCAGATTCTTTAAAAAATATGAGAAAACTGGAACAACATCATTATCAGAGATAAATGCAGCGGAATAAAGTAGATGTACTCACAGTTTCTCACTAGACAAAAGCTAGAAGCCTTGAAGAACGAGTTCTAAACTGATATGTTTAGATGTCGAAGTCTTTGAAGCACGGGTTCTGAGCTGAAATACTCAGAAGCCAAACTTCTCTTACTCCCCTTTGACATTAGATGCCTGCAACTTAGAATTAATCAGAGATTTTGGTACCCACTTATAATTGGGTCCATAAAAGTTAGTTGCAGTTCGAATGCGGAAAAACTTGTTAGATTTAACATATAAAACACGATAGAGACAATCACAAGAATGAACAGAAGAATCAGAACAAGAGAAAGTATAATCATCTGAACTAGAATCAGAAGAAGAATATGAGACATTTTTGGAAATTTGAATCATTTGCTTTATTGAATATTTTCAATTTTCTTACAAACAGCAAATGAATCACTTTTATAATATCTGTCTACATATCTTTTTCCATCAGTCTGAGATTCATCTGATATCCGCTTCACCCTCCATATTTGCTTTGAAGATGTGCTCAAAGTCCTATCTGAAAAATTTGAAGTAAAAGAATTAGAATTGTCAGAAAGAACTGTATCTTGTTTCTTAGACTTATTTGACCTTCTTCTTTTACGCTTCGGTTTATAATAATCGTCATTGAGCATAAAAGATTCATCAAGAATTTTAGACTTAATATTTGAATCAGAAGAAGCAATTTTTCCTAAGAAACCTAACTGATCAACCAATATATCTGAACTTACCTCGGAGTCAGAACAAATTTGAGAAAAGTTTGCAGATTTTGGAAATTCCTTTTTGTGTTCTTGAAAATCAGAAGAAAGGTCAAAAACTGAATCTTGTTTTTGAGAAAATAATTTTTCTTTAAGACTTGACGCCATGAACGAAAGAATAATATCAGATTCAATTTCTTTTAGAATATTTTGATCTTCCATTTTATCTTCAAGGTCAATGATTTTGCCTTCTAATACTAATGGAGGAGTATATCTCTTAGAATCGTAAATGATTGGAGAGATATTTTCCTTATCAGAATTAGTAACATAAACATCAACAAAATCATCAGACATTGAAGACTTAATGGGAGATATATCAATTAAACTTTTTCTGCCCTTCTTTGATTTATTTGGAAAATATTTGGCATTTTCGCTTGTATAAACAAAAGAAATTTCCTTTTTCTTATTATTCATTCTTTTCTCATTTTCGATTTCTAACACTTGCTTTTCATCATCCAATCAATTTTAAATTGAGGAGCGTATTGAGCAAAAGTTAGATAATCGGATTTATATAAAGTTGGGGATTTTTCTATCGCATTGTTTAAACAATGAAGATTTTCAAAACCAAGTCCCCAATTTTCTTTTATAGACACATAACTTCTCAGTTTGTTCAAATAAATAGTTTGTTCAGATTGATTCCTTCGATATAATTTTTCTTCCAACTCATTTATTTTAGTCGAAAAATTATCTTTTAAATTGGTCATTTCAGTCAAAGATTCAAGATAAAACCTATTTGATTTTTCCAAATTATCTAATTTCTTTTGAAAGATGTCTTTTGTATTTTCCAAAATATATTTTTCATCTTTCAAAGAAATTTTCAATTTGTCAATCAAATCTGACTTTTCTGAATTTTAATTCTTTTCAGATATTAACTTCGAGCGAAAATCAGATAAAGCATTTATAATAATGGTCATTTGAGAAGAAATGAAGTTGTAATCAAACTCAGAAATTACCTCAGCTTCATCAGTTTCATCATTATCATCAGATTGATCATCTCCAATTAAGCACATTTGAGCAATTTCCACATTTGCAGCTTCATCATCGGAGTGATCCAGCCAAAATTCTTCTTCAGGAAGTAAAGCAGTCCCATTCTCTCTTTTCTCAGCAAGTTCCAGTTTCTTCCGTTAATAAGCTGAATCCCAAACCTTCTTCACTCTACACTCCTTAAAAATATGACCCGACTTACCACAGTTGTAACATGCAGCAGGTTTCTTTGCCTTTGGCATTTGAGCATTCTTAGAGCCAAAAGTGAAGCGAAGATTGTTAGAACCCGACCGAGGTTGAAACTGTTATTCCCTAGTTCAAGTTCTAATTGCTACACAAACAATCAAGATGAGATTCTAAATCATATGTCATTGATTCAAACAACAAATATTACAAATTCACAACTTTCTCTCTCTAAACTCTCTCACTAGAAACATATTCAATTAGCTCTTCTCTAATCTGCTCTCTCTCTCTACAATCTGATTGATCCCTCTTGATTACAAAGACAACAAAGGTATTTATTCCCTTGACAATTACAAAGGAAAAACAAAATACAATTACATTGACTTTGACTTTATTAACAAATGACTTTGACTTTGCTTGAGAGTTGACTTTTCCACCTTTGACTTCTTGATCTTTTGTCTTCAATCTTTATGATCTTGAATCCAACAATTATGTGCTCTAACAGAAACTTCTTTTGATAGTGCTGAGAGAGAAGGATCATTGCTTTCTGAAGAGCCTCACCATCATCAGCAGTGGCCCCATCATAAGCATTATCAGGCAATGCTTGATTCGCCAGTTGGCTCGTTAGAAGTACAATCGGGTCCACTGTCCTGTTGTTCTTCTTTTCAATTTTGGCCTTCTTCTCAGTAACTATGCACTCATCAGTCATTAAGATATCATACATCTCTTGGATCTGCATTGAAGATATTCTGACATCATTCCTCAATCTGTGGCAAGATTTGTTCCATTCCGGTTGAAGAGCATTGAGGAATTTCAGATTTGTTTCCAGCTCAGTCTTTTCCACTTTAATTTTTCTCAGATCATTAATCACAGTGCAAAATCTGTCAAAGATAACCTTCAGAGATTCTTTGTCCTTTGCCTTAAATTCCTCAAAGTTATTCATGAAACGTGTCTGGCGTATTTGAGTAGCAACTGATGACCCAAGCATGATCTTTTCTAATTGAGTCCACATCATATTTGGATCATGCTTGAAACAATCAATTCGATTGTAAATAGAGTTAGGCAGTGCTAGCATCAAATTGGACTTTGCTTCTCTATCGGCTTTTTCGCGTTTAATCTCTTTAGCAGTCAAAGTAGTGTCATTTTTAGGCCTGATGAATGGTCCTTCAAAGAATGACTTCATCATATTCTCTCCGTTAGCTTGACGCTCAATGAAATTAATAAACCGATCTTGCCACTTAGTGAATTCATCTTCATTGATTAAAACTGGTGGACGAGTATCTGTTCCCAATTGCATCATAAAATCACTCTTGTAGAATTGAGCTTGAAAAGCAAACTTGGCAGAATCCATATCTCAGAAATCCAGAATAATTCTAAGTCTTGACTGAGTTGGCGCAAACTAGAGGTTTGCGTGAGATTAACCTGGCGCAAAGCTAGGTTAGCGTGAATAAGCAGTGGCGCAAGAGAGTCTTTGCGTGAGCAGAAGGTTGCGCAAACTTAGATTTGCATGACACACGGATGGCGCAAACTTTAGTTTGCGTGAAGATTTAATGGCGAGAACTTTCACTTTTACTTGAGCAGAAGATAACGCAAAATGGACTTTACGTGAGTAAGAGGTGGCGCAAGGTGAGACTTGCGCGATTCGTTTCTAACGCAAACTTTACTTTGCGCGAATCGTTGATGAAGATAAATGCACTTTTCGAGAACATGTCTTTTCTGAAAGAACTGGCGCAAAGCAGATGATGAACTCGTGCAAACCACGATGAACTCGCGCAAAGTTGAGATCTGGTGCAAAGTGAGGAACAAACTCAGAAATCTTTCAGAAATCGATTTTGAAACAGAATTTGATGAAAATTTCTTGCATAAAAATGTTCGAACACCTTTTTAACACAATGTAACAAACAATTTCGATCAAAAATTACAAACTCGTGAAATCAAGTAATCAACAGAACGCAAAAACGAATTTTCTTGAAACTCGAAAAGCTTCAAAATCAACCAACAAAACTTGATTTTCTTGCAAATCGATGTGAATCAAAAGAGTTTTACTACCAAAAACAGATCCAACAAACCAATTTACAAAGAAATTTGTTCAAAAACAAGTCTGAATTTGATGAATAATCCAAAAACGAGATTTTCTTGAAAAATTCAAGAAAATCGATCAAATTTTCAGATTAATGCACAAATTCAGTATACGAAAAAAATTCTGTCAGTTCTCTCAAGATCTAGATTGACTCTGATACCAATTGATAATCCAATAATCCTCTAAATCTTTAGAGAGAGAGAGTTTGAAGCGCAAAGATGTTCGTTCTATTAGATGTGCGTGAATCCTTATAGAGACCAAAGCCCAAAGGGACTTAAATACCCTGGACTTATACAACACAGAATAGCAACCTAAACACTTTATAAGACCAAGCCTATAAATACAATGATCACTATAAAATCATACTTAACACTTACTCATTCCAGTTATGAGTCTTCGATTCATGAAGTTGAGGTTAATTCTGATGATGATATACAGAGGTTTGCTGATAACTTGGCCTTCATCACAAAGTTTTTCAACAAGATCTTTGGGAAAAAGAAGTATCATTCAAAGTCCAAGTATGAAAGTCAGAAGAAAGATAAGTATGAAAAGTACAAGCCCCGTTTTGGAAAGAGAGAAGAGAAGTGAGAAGAGAAGAAGGAAGAAAAGAGGGAGTCCTCAGTCTGGTAGGTGCTTCAACTGTGGCAAAGTTGGTCACTTCTCAAAAGATTGCATGTTCAAACGCGTAAAGAACTCAGAATACTACGCAAAGAAGTCTCTAATTTCAAAGAAGCAATAGGAAGGGAAAGTGTTGATGGCGGAGGAAGATAACTAGTTTTTCAGAGTTCTGACGAGGAAGACGCCCACTTTACCCAAGTATGCAAGATGGCCAAAGTTAATGAGGATGTTGAAGCTGCTTCGAAGCAATCTGAAGGTGATACTGAGGTAAGTTGTCAGGATCGGAATTCTAAACAAGAATTTAAACTAAACACTAAGAAACTATGTTAAAGAAGTCGCAGAATAACACTTTAATAATAAATCAATCAAACAGTGTATGAACTTAAATCATAAGTTATATTGAATTAACTTAATGATTACAAACAAAACCTCAATCTGTTGAACAGGCTCAACAGAAGTTCTATACTTCTCTAAAGAAAGGATTAAAACTAATCTTGAGGTTAATTCTCTCTAAACGTATATGAAAAACTTGTTAATCTAACAAAACTGTTAGACTATATATACAAAACTGATTACAAGATAATTACTAAAGAAATATTGATCTTCAACATCCATTCCATAATTATCTTCATCATTATCTTCAACTCCTAGTCTTTCGTTCCAAGTCATCATTATCAACATCATAATCATAAGCAGTATTAATCATCTAGCAGCATTAATCTTCAAGCAGTACTAACTACTAGCAGTACTAACTCTCTAAGTAGTACTAATACCTCTAGCAGTAGTAATCCTACAAGCAGTAGTAATCTTCAAATAGCAGTATTAATATCTTCAGCAATATTAATCTTTATTCCCAGCAGCATTATCCATACTTGACACATTTTCAGTCCCAACAATCTCCCCCTAACTTAACTTTTGACATCCAGAAGTTAAGTTCTTTAGATTAGGATCTTCATGATGATTCCAAAACTCTAGCTCAATTTCCCAAAATAGGATCCAGACCTAGACTTTGATTGATAGTTCTTCTGATCACTATTCTGGCTATTTCTGAACCTTTGGCACATACCAGCTTGGCTTTCAACATCCCTTGCAGCTTTGCTTGCTGTGGTCATATACCTTATCCACCAAGTAGTATTCATGATAGCTCTTATCAATGGTTATCACAAAAACTCCACAATTTTCAAACAACATTTAGTTATCTATTCTTTTAAATCCATTCTCAAGATGCAAGTCTTTGATAACATACTGCACTCTTTCAGGATCAAACATCATGTAGAAGTACTCCATGACCATCTTTTTAATGCTCATCCCTGCTCCTTTTAGTAAATCCCCATACATGTTCAAACCAACCTTGTACATTTCTTCCAAATCCATCCTGTTATAGCTTCTGATTATTTTACCCCATGTAGCATACACTTCATAATGATCACCCATTCTCTTTATACCAAAATACTCTGTTCTTTTATCCACTAGAGTATCCCAATGGATAATCTCTGGAGCTTCCACAGAGATGGGATCAACTTTCACTGGTTCTTCATTTGTTATTGTCATGTACAACTCAAACTGTTCCTCAGGTTGTCTTTGCTGTTCTGATTGTTGACCTGTTGGCTCTTGATTCTGAACTGAAGTTTCAACCTGTTCTGCAACAGTAGGTATTTCAGCTTCTGTTCTTGCACTGTCCTTCTCTTTCTCAACTTCTTCAAGTCTTGGCCTCTTTTCCTGTTTCTTTGAAGCAATAGACTTCATTCTCTTAACAGCTCTGATCTTCTGGGCTAGTGTTTCTTCTTTCTTGACTTCTTCCCTTTCTTTTGTAGGAGTACCTTCTTCACTGTCAGGGAAAGGTTGTTGAATATTCAGATCATTCCTTTCTTTCATCTTTCTTTCAAACTCAACCCTCTGACTGAAGTCTCCTTGAAGTTTAGCCATCTCCTTTCTGTACAAGTCTTCAATTCTGCCATAAGACATCTTAGCAAACATTCATTCTTTGACTCCAACAGACCCTTTTAAGAAGTTTATCATTTTTTTTCTTTCTTGTGTTGCTTGAAATGTCATTGAAGGCTTCCTTTGTCTTGTCTTTGATGGCTGCCTTTGCCTAGATGCTTTCATGGTAACTTTCATCTCAACAAGCTTTAAACTCTTCTGATATTCTTCACTGAGCTTTGTAGCCAAATCTAATGCAATTTTTATGTCTTTAGCTTGTTCAATTTCTTTTTCCTTTTCTAATTCCTTCTCAAGCTGTTCACTTAACTCTTTTGCCAGTTCTCCATCCAACTCAATTTGCTTCTTCTTCTTCAATGGTCTCTCAGGCTCAACCATTTTCTCTTTGCCTTTCTTCTTGGCCTCTATCATGCTTATCTCAATCCTTTTCTTCTCAGTGTCTCTCTCTTTGATGACAAATCCCTTAGCCTTTTGAGTAGCCTTGGGAGTGTCAGTCTTTGCCTTCAATAGAGTCTCTGCTATCTCTATTTCCTCTACAGACATACCAGTTTCTGCTGCAACTTTCTCTGTTTCTACTGCTTTTGCAATTTCTACTTCTGGTGTAGTTACTGCTGCTGGTTCAGTTTCTGCTGCAATTTCAGTTTCTACTTCCTTTTCAGTTTCTGCTTCCTCCATTGTTTCTACTGCTATTTCTGTTTTTGCTGCTTGGGTAGTGTCTACTGCTTCTTTCTCTATTTCAGCACCAATCTCCCCCTCAAATTGAGATTCCATGCCAACAGGGCTTTTCTTTTCACTTTCATCCTCTTGAGTCTTTCCCATTTTTGGAAGCATCATGATCAATGCTCCTCTTCTTCAAAACAAATTTGGTTTTCTTCTTTTTGTGCACTAATTTGAGTACCATCTTCTTGAGTTTGGAAATCTGCACTTGTTGAGAAGTAATCACCTTTTTCAATTCTTTTATCTCCAAATCTTGATTGTGAATTTCCAGACTTATTGTACTAAGAGTATCCATCAATTCCTCATAGTTATATCTGTCCTCACCTCCTTTAGGTGTTTTTTCCACCCTTGAAGGATCCTTGGATCTTTTAGTAGAGGCCTTCTGCCTAGCAGAAACACCTTCTACCCCCGTGGTTTCTTGGCACCTGGGACCTTGTGCAGAATCAGTAGTGTGAGCCTTACTGCCCACATGCTCTTCCTTCTCCTTAGAGAGCACCTTCTTGGGGTTGGGAGACACCCCTATGGTTTCCCTTTGGAAATTCTCTGATGGAGAATGCTCCATCAGAGGGCTTGTAGGCTTTGGGGGTGAAGATACAAGAAGGGAAGGAACCTTCTGTACCTTTTTCCTTATATATGTTTTGGTGATGGGGGATTTTGGCTTCACAATAGGAATCTGAGGAGTATCAATTGAAATGAATGGTGTGGGTAGGTCATCAGTTGGGTGGTTAGATGTGGGCTTTGACCCTGATGCCTCACCATGGGAATGAGACATAACCATCATTGTAGAGAACAATGGTGTCTTTTGTCCAGAAAAGTCCTTACTTGGTCTTTTCATGTTGGAGAATACCTTCCCTTTGGGATGTTTAGGTACATACACCTCTTGAAAAGAGGGTAAATCCGTCAATTCTTTGTTAAGTACTTCTTGTACAAACCTGGGATACATATAAAAGCTTTTGGTTTTGGTATCTAGATTTGACATTAAATCATTGAAAATCATTTGAGAAAAATTAAACTTTCTAGAGGTAGCTAAGCAGACTAGAGCATAAGCTAAGGTACTTCTGAACTCACTCCATCCAGTTATTTTTCTAGAAATACAATGTTGCAGAGTATGAACCAAAAATCTCCACTGAGGTGCAAATCTGTTTTTGAAAAACTTATAGACCTTAGTTGGACCTTCATACCCCATTCGACCAATTACTTGGAAGAGATCTTCCTTGGAAAGAGAGGTAATACCTGAGGCATCATCTAGTCGTAGATGAATGCGAATACAGCCTTCTGTGATGGTTAGAGGTTTATCACAAACCCTTGATTTGATGACCTGATTGCCATCGTCAGTGTGAATGGAAGCATTGGCCCAGAATTGTCGCAGATGTTCCACATAGATTGTGGAATTAACAGTTAATGCGTAGGTGATGTGTGAGGATTTTAGGAAATCTACAATCTGATGAAAACCCTCTGCTTGCTTGGGTTTCTGTAGCATTGCCAACTCATTGTGATCATCAACAAACACCAGTCCTGCCATCGTTCTTGGATTGAATCACTATTAGGGTTTATGCACTGGGAAGCAAGAATTCGAGAGAGAGAGAGAGAGAGAGATAAAGAACACTCGTAGGAAATTCAAAGAGCCGTTTGGATTTTGGCGGTCAGAGAGGGTATTTATAGGTGGAGGGTTTCAGTTAGAAGCAGTACTAAGTACCTTAGCAACATTAACACATACCCGCAGTATTATCTCATATTAGCAGTAGTAACGTATATTGGCAGTATTAACACAGACTAGCAGTATTAACACATACCAGCAGTAGTAACACTGATTAACAGTAGAAATAAGGCAAGCAGTAGTAACGTTGCACTGGAAGTATAAACCACCTAGCAGTAGTAACCATACTTAACCATATTTGAACTGTCAGAAAGAGTAATAGTGAGAGCAGTATTAACTGAACTAGAAGTACTAAGTATCCAATTCAGCAATGTAATCTGAAACACTTAAACACACATAGTTAGCAGCACCATGCACAATACAATATGAGAAAGTAAGAATGAAGGAATCTATACAAAAATGGTACATAAAGAAAATCAAAAAAGGTTTAGTCAGTGTTTATCATGCCTACACTTGTGACCAAGAATGTGAATCTGCCCATATCAAAAGCTTTGGTGAATAGATTAGCAAATTGGTTACTTGTGTGTACTTTCAAAACCTGAATTAGCTTCTTTTCATTGCAATATCTAATGAAATGGTACCTGATTTCTATATGCTTGGTTTTAGAGTGCTTGACTGGATTGTTAACAATTCTTATAGCACTGTTGTTATCAATGAAGATTGGAGTGTGAAGAAAAGTAACACCATAGTCCAACATCTGATTATGTATCCATAGCACCTGTGAGCAGCAGCTTGCAGCAACTATATATACTCTGCTTCTGTTGTAGAGGTGGACACTGTGGTTTGCTTTTTACACTGCCATGAAACTAGTCTTGCACCCAAAAACTGACATCCTCCTGATGTAGACTTTCTATCCAAGTTTGCACCACCCAAATCACTATCAGAATATGCAAGTAGATCAAATGGTGAGTCATGAGGATACCAAAGACCCAACCTAGGTTGTCCTTTGAGATATCTAAAGATCCTCTTGACTACTTGAAAATGAGATTGCTTAGGTCTTACTTGAAATCTGGCACACACACAGACAACATACATAATATCTGGCCTTGAAGCTGTTAGATACATGAGGGAGTCTATCATAGATCTATAATGATGTACATCTACATCCTCCCTCTCAAGATCTGCAGTGATCTGTTTGTGTGTTTCCATAGGTGTGCTTGCAGGCTTTGAGTCTAAAAATCCAAACTTTGTAAGGATATCCTGCACATACTTGGATTGACTGATGAAGATACCATCTTTCTTCTGTTTAACCTGTAGCCCAAGGAAGAATGTAAGTTCACCCATAGAGCTCATCTTGAATCTTTTATGCATCAGCTCCTCAAACTCCTTGCACAAATATTCTTTTGTGGATCCAAAGATGATGTCATCCACATAGATTTGCACAAGCAGGATGTCCTTCTTCTTCCTTTTGATGAACAGAGTCTTGTCAATTATTCCCCTATCAAAACCATTTTCCAAGAGATAGGTAAACAAAGTGTCATACCATGCTCTTGGTGCTTGATGTAGCCCATAGAGTGCCTTCTTTAGTTTGTATACTTTGTCAGGAAAGGTAGGATTCTCAAACCCTAGAGGATGACAAACATGCATTTCTTCATCAATTGTCCCATATAGAAATGCACTCTTGACATCCATTTGAAATACTCTGAACTGCATGAAAGTAGCATAGGCTAGAAACAGCCTAATTGCCTCAATTCTGGCTACTGGTGCAAACACTTCTTCATAATCAATTCCCTCTTCTTATGTATACCCTTGTGCCACAAGTGTGGCCTTATTCTTTATTACAATTCCTCTCTCATCATTCTTGTTCCTGAAAACCCATTTAGTACCAATTGCCCTTTGCCCTGGTGTAAGGTCAACTAGATCCCACACATCTTGTAGTTTAAACTGCAGCAGCTCCTCTTGCATGGCTTCTATCCAACTTGGTTCTTTCATTGCGTCATAGGCCTTATTGGATTCAATCTGAGATAGAAAACAAGATAACAACCCTGACTGCAAGTCTTTCAATCCTCCTAACTTACTTTGATGCCTTGTGATCCTAGGAGAATTTATGTCACCAATCACCAACTGAGGAGGATGATTCTTCTGAGTTCTTGTTTGATGTGCAACCTCCTCATGGATATTTGCATCCAGATTAGAGTCATTCTTCTCAGGAGTGCTTCCACCAAATACTGAAGAATTTTCTTTATCAGTATCATCTTCTGATAGTATGGGCATCTCAAGACCTGTGTTTCCTGAATTATGAGCATCCTCTTTATCACTCTTATTCTCTTCGTCACCATTATCCTCTTCATTCTGTTCTGGTTCAGACTCCTCTTTTTCTGAATCATCTTTCTTTTCTCCCTGGCAAAATTCAACAGGATCCACTGTAGGTATAGGAAACAGCACAAACTCTAGACTTTGTGCTTGTACCTTTTCTGAGCTTGTTCCTGAAATTTGCACATTACTAAAACCCAAAGCATTAGTTAGCGAATCAATGTCAAACAACCAATCAGGACCTGTACCAATTGGATTTGGTGTGTTCTCATTGCATTTGACATTGTCACTTTCCTCTATAATCCTTGAACAACTATTAAATACTCTATATGCCTTACTCTGAGAAGAGTATCCAACAAGAAATCCATCCTCAACTTTGCTTTCAAACTTGCCTAAGTGAGATTTGGTGTTGAGAATTGTGCAAGGACACCCAAAAGATTTGAAAAATCCAATAAAAGGTTTCTTCTTGTTAAAAAGTTCATAAGGTGTTTTTCCTTGGGATTTGACTACTAGAACTCTGTTTTGGACATAACAAGCAGTATTAACTGCTTCTGCCCAAAAAGTAATTGGTAATTTTGAATCTTCCAACAGAGATCTAGCAGCCTCAATCAATGTCCTATTTCTCCTCTCAGTAACACCATTCTGTTGAGGAGTTCTAGGAGCACTGAATTGTCTCTAAATACCTTTAGTCTCACAAAAGTTGTTTAAGTCACTGTTTTTAAATTCAGTTCCATTATCAGATCTGATGACTTTAACTCTTTGATTTGTTTGGTTTTTAACCCTAAGAACAAAGGATTTGATGAGTCTACTTGTCTCATCCTTAGTCCTTACAAAATATACCCAAGTGAATCTAGAGAAGTCATCAACAATGACTAAGCAGTAGGATTTCATACCAATACTCATCACATTAGTAGAACCAAAGAGATCCATATGCAGTAATTGAAGAGGAGAAGAGATTGTATATATTTCTTTGGACTTATGAGAAGTTTTGTGCTGCTTGCCTTTAAGACAAGCAACACAATGATCATCACATGAAAACACTTTTTGAGGGAAACCTCTTACAAGGTTGTTTTTCACAAGAATGTTCATTGTTATTCCCTAGTTCAAGTTCTAATTGCTACACAAACAATCAAGATGAGATTCTAAATCATATGTCATTGATTCAAACAACAAATATTACAAATTCACAACTTTCTCTCTCTAAACTCTCTCACTAGAAACATATTCAATTAGCTCTTCTCTAATCTTCTCTCTCTCTCTACAATCTGATTGATCCCTCTTGATTACAAAGACAACAAAGGTATTTATACCCTTGACAATTACAAAGGAAAAACAAAATACAATTACAATGACTTTGACTTTATTAACAAATGACTTTGACTTTGCTTGAGAGTTGACTTTTCCAGCTTTGACTTCTTGAATCCAAGATCATAAAGATTGAAGACAAAAGATCAAGAAGTCAAAGATGGAAAAGTCAACTCTCAAGCAAAGTCAAAGTCATTTGTTAATAAAGTCAAAGTCAATGTAATTGTATTTTGTTTTTCCTTTGTAATTGTCAAGGGTATAAATACCTTTGTTGTCTTTGTAATCCAGAGGGATCAATCAGATTGTAGAGAGAGAGAGCAGATTAGAGAAGAGCTAATTGAATATGTTTCTAGTGAGAGAGTTTAGAGAGAGAAAGTTGTGAATTTGTAATATTTGTTGTTTGAATCAATGACATATGATTTAGAATCTCATCTTGATTGTTTGTGTAGCAATTAGAACTTGAACTAGGGAATAACATTCATTGTTTTAAAATTCATGTGACACATCCTTCTGTGCCAAAGAGATGATTCATCTAAAGAAGCTTTTGAAAACAGACAGTTTAATGATGAATCAGATGAAATATTCTCTATGTCCAAACAATAAACATTATCCTTTCTAGGAGTTCTAAGTAGTATCATATTTTCATCAACTACCTTGAATCCTGGAGCAAGGATAATACATTCAGTCTCAGTAAATAATATACTATGTTTCTTGTCACAGACCTGTGATACACTTAACAGGTTGTATCTCAATTGCTCAACATAGTAAACATCTTCAAAAGACATCTTACCTTTTGAAACCATACATTTTCCACTGATCTTACCTCCTGCTGGATTATCACCAAAAGCAACATGTCCTCCATCAATCTTTTTGAAGTTTTGAAGGCAGGCCATGTTACCTGTCATGTGTCTAGAGCAACCACTATCTACATGCCAAATGCTCTTCTTCTTGAGCTGTTGGTTGCCCTGCACATAAGATAAAACAGTTAGTTTTTAGAGGGAACCCAAGCCAAAGTGGTCTTGGGTTGCCCTTTCTCATCAACATATTCATAATCAGTAATCTTAGTCTGGATGAGATGATCAGAGTTAGGAATCTCATGGCTGGAATACTTTGTCAAAATTATAGGTTTGGCAGTATTAACACTGGTAGCAGCACTATACTTGTTAGCAGTAGTATTGCTATCAGCAGTATTATTTCTGTTAGCAGTACTATTTGAAGTAGCAGTACTAACAGGTTTCTTGACTTTTCGAACCCAAATCTTGACAAAGTTGTTTGCTTTCTTATTCTGTGAGTTACTCCTTGATTTGATTGGAGTGCTTTCTTTTGATTTAGCAAACTTATTCTGAATATGAGATTTCAAAGGTGTTTTTTCACATTCTCAGCCATGTGATTCCTTTTTAATTTCTTCCTATAACCAAAAGAATTTTGTGTTTGTCTTTGAAAAGTAAATCTTTGGTTAATAGGATTGAAATAACAGTGTTTGGCTAAATGATTCAATTTGCCACAAATAAAACATGGCTTTGGTCTATTGATTTTGCTTAGATCAATTCCCTGTTTTTGAGCCCAGTAGTTATTTCTGTTTCTCTGATTTCCCCTTATTTTATCATGTTGATGGGGCTTTTTCTGTTGACAAGTATAGGGATTTACAACAGTTGTTTGCATATAATGATTTCCCTGTACCTTTTCCTTTCCTTTCCTAAAGGTCTCAGCTTTCTCACTCTTACCATTCTCTTTCTCTGTCTTGGACATCTCCACTTTCTCACTATTGACAAATGGTTTACCACCCCCCCCCTCTCATTTGTAAGAATGTGGTTTTCTAAGGGAGTTTTCTTATGGTCCTCCTTATTCTTACCCTCAGTATTCTCTTCTTCAGACTCTGTCTCAACCACTACTGTATCTAGTGGATCTACTGCAGTGTCTCCTTCAGGTAATTCCTTCTTATCTTTTCTTTCTAAGAGGTCTGAGGTGGGTGAAATATAATTGTTATTGTAAGGTGGAGGGGTGTTGTTGTAGCCTATTCCTCTTCTCAGTTTGTCACGAACTTGAGTTTTGAGTAAAGAGTCCATTGCTTTAGAAGCATTGGAATATTTCTCAATGTCTAGTTTGGCCTTCTCAAATTCACTCCTAATTTTCTCACATTCCTCTCTAGACTTTTCTAGTTCAATCTCTAACTGATTCTTCTCCCACTTCCATTAGTTGGTATCATATGAATGTTGAAGTTCATTGGCCTGGTATGACTTAATTTGTTCTTCAAAATTCTCAATGATCAAATTATACTCTCTTCTATCTTTCTCCAACCTTTTAAGGTCATCACACATGCTCTGATTGTGATCCCTGTACTTTTTAACAGTTTGAAGACATGTTTTAGAGCAAAGATTAGATTTTACCTCTGTGGGGATTGCAGTGCTTGATGACTCTGAAACCTCAGCCATTAATGCTTGGCTCTGAATTGCCTCCTCTGCTTGATCACTCCAATCAAATCCCATTCCTTCTTGTGAGACAAGAGCTTGAGATGGATTTCTGTTATAGTTAGTGGACTTTGATTGTTGATTGTTTCCTCCATGCTGTTGAGCAATTCCTCCTCTGCATTCTCTTGCAAAGTGTCCCAGATTATAGCATTTGTAGCATTCCACCTTGGATTTATCAAATCCAACACCATCTTCTCTTCTCATGGCAAAGTTGTTTCTACCTGTTCTTTTAATAAATCTTTTGACTCTCATGGTGAGCATTGCCATTTGCCACTTGATATCCATCTCTTCAAGGTCATCAATTGATAAGAGCAGATTTAGCATGACTAGCAAGGAATGCTTCCAAAACAGAATCATTGGATCCATCCTGTTTTGAGCCATAAGCAGTGCTGATTGATTCTGTACTAGCAGAAGAATCAGTGGTAGATGATAAGAGAGCAGCATTGTGAGAGTATCCAGATGGCTTCTTCTTAGATTCAACTTCTGCTTCAAACACCCTTAGATCATTGTAGAGATCATCAAGTTACTTATCCTCCAGATTATCATTTTGTCTGAATGATACTGTATACATGACCCATTCTTCACCAAGAGACTTTAGAAACTTTATGTTGACATCATCCTGGTCCATCTTGACACCAACAGTGGCCAATTCTCCAATCAGCTTGTTGAATCTATCAAAGGTTTGAGTCATAGACTCATTCTTTGTAGACATAAAGTTTTCATATTGTTGCTTGAGAATTGCTTTCTGATTTCTCTTAGTGCTTTTAGTACCTGAAAATATCTTCTCCAATGCATTCCACAGGATTTGAGCATCAGAACAATTGCAAAACTGATGTTAGTATTCATTAGGAATTGCCAAGAGCAGAGTGCTCAAGGCTTTCATCTCAGTCTGCCTCATCTTTCTTTCTCCATCAGTCTTTGGTGGAGGTCTCTTGCCATCTGCTCCCATCTTTCCTTCATTGGAGGGACCATTCTCAATGATGTGCCACATTGAGAAGTCTGTGAGAAGAATGTACTGCCTGATTCTGATTTTTCACATGTCAAACGCATTGGGTATGAGCATGGGGACCTTTGAAACAAGAAAACTGTCATGTGATCCGTCCATGATGATTATTGATTTCTAAGTTCCTTGCTCTGATACCACTTGTCAGGATCGAAATTCTAAACAATAATTTAAACTAAACACTCAGAAACTATGTTAAAGAAGTCACGGAATAACACTTTAACAATAAATCAATCAAACAGTGTATGAACTTAAATCACAAGTTATATTGAATTAACTTAATGATTACAAACAAAACCCCAATCTGTTGAACGGGCTCAACAGACGTTCTATACTTCTCTAAAGAAATGATTAAAACTAATCTTGAGGTTAATTCTCTCTAAACGTATATGAAAAACTTTTTAATCTAACAAAAACTATTAGACTATATATACAGAACTGATTACAAGATAATTACTAAAGAAATATTGATCTTCAGCATCCATTCCATAATTATCTTCAGCTCATAGTCTTTCGTTCCAAGTCATCATTATCAACATCATCATCATAAGCAGTATTAATCATCTAGCAGCATTAATCTTCAAGCAGTACTAACTACTAGAAGTACTAACTCTCCAAGCAGTACTAATACCTCTAGCAGTAGTAATCCTACAAACAGTAGTAATCTTCAAATAGCAGTATTAATATCTTCAGCAATATTAATCTTTAAGCCCAGCAGCATTATCCATACTTGACACATTTTCAGTCCCAACATAAGTACTAATTCTGAAAACTCTGAACTTGTTGAATCTTTAATGGCACAAATCCAACACATGGAATCAGAATTTGAAACTTTAAAGAGCAAACTTAGCTTTGACCGAAAATCAATGATGAATTTTCGTGACGAAAATGCATTATTGAAGGTTGTTGTTAAGGATAAAGAGAAAAAAAGATGACTTGAAAAAGGAAAGAGAAGTTTTGAAAAATCAGATCTCGGAACTCAAAAGGGACTTAGTTAATTCTAATTCTGAAAAGGGTGAATTTAAAATCAAATTTGAAGTTTTTTTTTAGGAAAGGAATGAGGCATACTGTAAGATTAAACAATTGGAAGACTTAGGGGGTGTTTGGAATTGCTTATTTAAAACAACTTATGCTTATTTTAAAAAGTGCTTATCAACTTATGCGGTGTCAAACCGGAGTTTTAAAAAGGTGTTTGGATTAGCTTATTATGGTACCAAAACGTAATAAGCTAATAAGTTGTTATTTAAAGGTGTTTGGGATTACTTATACATATAAAATAACCAAAAAAGTGATAAGCATTTTTCAAATAAGTTGATAAGTTAAAACCAAATGGCTTATCAAAAAGTTCTTTTCAGCGGTTTGACACCGCTATAAGTCATTTTAATTTTTCCTCATCCAAACACTCAAAAGTGCTTATCTCCGGTGCCAAATCGCAATAAGCTAAAAAGCACCTCAAATAAGCAATACCAAACACCCCCTTACTTTTGAAAAGAGGATAGACTGAGAAAACATTAAATCTTTTAACCAACAAACTCCAAGACGTTCGGTTTTACAATCTAAAAATGGGATTAGGATTATTTGAAAATGACCATGTAAAGAAAGCCCCGGAAAATTTGTATAACTTTGATAAGTTGGGCTCAACCGGAAAGAAAATCCCAAATATTCATGATACTTTCGTTAAAGTTGAAGCTCCTATATCTGAAGCTTCACTTAAAGGTAAAGAGGTATTGGAAGATGATAAATTTTTTTTGTGCTGATTCTCAAAACAGTTTAAAATCGGTTGGATTTAAATACAATGATTTAAACAAAAGTTATAAAAACAGAAAATTAGAATTTGTTGAGTTTGAATCATTGTTTTCCACACCATCTTCATACGAATCAGTCAACAATGATAAAATTATTTCTCAGACTGAATGTCAGTACGATGAATATGAATCGGACCCTAATATTTGTGCTCAGATTCCTATAACTGAATCTGTTACTTCTGAATCTTCAAGTGAGATAAAGGTAGAAGAGAATTCAAATGTCATGAATTCCAGCATTCAAAAATACCTAGATCGGCATAAGAGGTATAGGGTTTGATGATACAGAATCCTATACTGGAAACAAAAGAAACAAATATTTAGCAAATATCTTCTGCCCTGGACAATCTTTAAAACCATGTCTTCCTAATTTAATGTCCACATTTAAGAGGCGCAGAACCTCTGAAGGACCACATCTGAGGAAACCTCTGCAGATGGAAAATGTATGGTATGAAAACAATGATTTGTCATCAGCACTCTCTGAAAAGAGAAAATCCATTCCAAGGAAATATTTGTCTCAAAAACAGATAGGGATCTTCAAATTTGGTCATCCAGAATCGCAAACTCAAATGGCATTTGTGTGCATGATGATTCCTGAAAAGGAACTATCCTCTGATGCACTAGAGTTTGTGCCTGCTTCTGTGGAAGAAAAGCTCTTCAAAAGATTTTTGGAAAGTGACTTGAGAAATACATTTGGGAATCATTTTCTAAACCATCCTGCTATAACCTTTAGAGTGCAAGAAATCTTTGAGAAAGATCTACTCAATTGTCTAAGTGTCCTTGAAGTGATCTCATGCATTCTCAAGAATCTAAATGTTTCAAAGGACACTATCAATGGACAAAACAATACATATACATAAAATCATGCCCTCATCAACATAGATTTTCTTGATTCAGATTCTGAGTCAGAGTCTGAGTCATCCTCTGTTATTGAAGAGACTAGTTCTGTGGAACAAGAGATACTCCCCTGTAGTCTAGAAGAGAATAAGCTTCCCTCTAGCATTCCTAACAGAATGATCTCTCCCAAAAGGAGAACCACAGGTGTACCTATTTGCCCTGATTTTATGGATATGTGTCTGCAAGCTAAGACCTCTCTTGAGCTTGAAAAATTAAACAAAGAAAAGAACCAGATCTTTCAAGAGTCCAAAGCTCCAAAGTTTATAAAACCTTTTCAAGAAAAACTCACTTGGCAACAGAAGGGAAAATGGCCCAAATTTAACAAATTTGATGCTTCTATGGCAGTGAATGCAAGAAAAGGAAATCACCAAGGGAGAGTACAGTCAAAGAGACATCCAAGAGGAGTTTTTGGTAATACTCAACCTAGATTAGACAAAGTTTTCCATGAAAAGAAACCAAAATCTAAAAAGGGTTATTGTAAACAATGCTCTGCACCCTCCTTTGATCTATTTAATGAAATATTTAAGAAATTTGCTTCTGGAGTCTCTCATTGTAAATGCTTCGATCTCATGCATGCTCTTAACCAACATTTCTCAAGGCCAACCTGTCTTATATCTCACCCCAAGCCCAAGAATGCCAAATTCAAGGGTGAGAAAGGACAAAATGGTACCTCTGCAAAAGAGGATAAAACCAAAACAAAAAGGGCTAAGGCATCTTTAAAGACTCCTAACAAAACTGGACCCATTTGGAAATGGATACCTAAATCTTCTTGATCTGTCCGCAGAAGAAACAACTTGTGCCCATTTCGTACCTAGATTTCAGGTGCTCAAGGCACATGACTGGTGACAAAGGGTTGCTCACCTCATACAAAGAAAAACTTGGAGGTGGATCTATGACCTTTAGAGATAACAAGAAGGGGAAAATTAAAGGCTATAAAGTCATTGCTAAAGGAGACATCGATGTCAACAGAGTCGCTTATGTGGATGGCCTTAAGCACAATTTACTAATTGTTAGCTAACTCTGTGATAACGTAATAGATGTGATGTTCAAAAGGCAATAATGTTCTTTGTTGAAAGAAGACACATCCACAGAACTTCTGCGAGCCAAAAGATGGGGTGATTTATACCTCATGGACTTCAAGTCAATCAACAAAGAAAAAAAGCTTTTCTTGGTCTCAAGTAAGAATGAGGACGCTTAACTCTGGCATAACAGGTTCTGTCACTTCAATTTTCATACATTAGACAAGCTTGTAAAATTAGAACTAGTGAGTGGGATACCAAGTATCAAATTCGACAGAGATCATCTATGCTCCGCTTGTGAAATGGGCAAACTCAAAAGAGTTGCCCATAAAAGCAAGTCAGACATCTTTTGCACTAAACATCTGTAGATGCTTCATGTAGACCTCTGTGGTCCTATATCTGTGAAGAGCCTAGGTGGCAAAAAGTATATTCTTGTACTCAAATATGAATTCTCTAGATACACTTGGGTGGAATTTGTTCAAAAGAAATCTGATGTTCCTGTGGTACTAATCAATCTTCTTAATAGAATAGAAGTTCTTCATGATTGCAGGGTGCAGAGAATTCGAAGTGGCAATGACATAGAGTTTAAGAACTCAACCATTGAAGCCTATCTTACGACAGAGGGCATCTCACAGAACTTCTCATCTGCAAGGACTCCACAACACAATGGTGTTGTTGAACAAAAGAACATAACACTAGTGGAAGCCGCCAGAACTATGCTCACTGCCTTAGGACTATCTATTTCTATTTAGGCAGAAGCCATTTCAACTGCATGCTTCACTCAGAATAGATCATTAATAGTGAAGAGGCATGCAAAGACCCCATATCATCTGCTCAACCAGAGGAAGCCAACATCAAATATTTTCATGTTTTTGGTTGCAGATGATTTGTGTTGAACGACAGAGAACAAATAGGGAAGTTTAGCCCAAAAGCTGATGAAGCCATGTTTGTTGGCTATTCATCAACCTACAAAGCATACAGAGTCAATGTGCTCAAATCCAAACATATACTTGAAAGTATTAATGTCTCTTTTGATGACAATTTTCAGATGACTTCTGAGAAAATCAGCTCAGGACTTAAGCTTCAAGATGAAGACTCTGGCAATTCTACAAGAACAAATGATCTTCATCACCTTTTTGAAGAGATGTTCAATGATGATGGACCCTCTGAAAGTGATCGCAGAGCCTCTGGAGCCGAGGCCTCTGAAAACCAAACAGGTACTTCGTTGACTGGTCCAAGCAATACTTCACCCTCCTCTACTACTTTTATAAGTACAAATATTGAGGGGGAGCACACAAGGACCAACACTGTACAAGGCTCTATTCTCAACCAACATCAAGTTCATCTTCCTACTATCTCTGAAGGATCATCACCAGAGGAAACACAGAACTCCGATCAAGGCACGGCAGAGCTCTCCACATCAACTCAAAGTGGTCAATAAAGCCCTATGGTAAGTACAAATGATCAACCTTCTCCAACAGACGTTGATCAACATCAAGCATAAGAAGATGCTCCTGACATGCATCCATATAGTTCCAATGATCACCTACCATGCATGACCAAGTGGACCAAAAGTCACCCACAAAGCCAAATCATTGGTGACCCCTCTGATAGACTAAAGACTCGCTCTAGTACCTCAAACTTTTGTTACTTTACAAATTTTGTAAGTATTATCGAGCCTAAAAATATCTTTGAAGCCCTTGAAGACCCAAACTTGGTAGAAGCCATGGAAGAGGAGCTTATGCAGTTTGAAAGAAATGAAGTGTGGACCCTGGTGCCTCTGCCGAAAGGCAAAACCGCAATAAGGACCAAATGGGTCTTCAGGAATAAGAAAGATGAGGATGGTGTGGTGATCAGTAACAAGGCAATATTGGTGACTAAGGGATATTGTCAAGAAGAAGGAATTGACTATGAAGAAACCTTTGCCCCTGTGGCAAGGCTCGAGGCAATAAGAATATTCCTTGCCTTTACAGATCACAGAGGTTTTAAGGTTTACCAAATGGACATAAAGTCAACATTCTTAAATGGACAAATTCAAGAAGAGGTATATGTCCAACAACCACCAGGATTTGAAAGCTCTAAATACCCAAATCATGTATACTTCTTGGACAAGGCTCTGTATGGACTAAAGCAAGCCCCAGAGCCTGGTATGATAGACTTTCAAATTTCCTTCTTGCCAATGGTTTTGAAAGAGGTACAACTGATTTTATAAGAAGAGAAAAGGTGAGGATTCTACTTGTGCAGATTTATGTTGATGACATTATTTTTGGGTCTACTAATGATTCTTATTGCAAAAAGTTTGAGACATTGATAAAGAGTGAGTTTGAGATGAGCATGATGGGAGAACTCACGTTCTTCCTAGGACTGCAAGTCAAACAAACCACAGAGGGGCATTTTTTTAAATCAATCAAAATATTTCTCTCACATACTTGAAAAATACAAACTCTTTGACTCTTCACCAATGAAGACCCCTATGGCCACTGGATCTAATTTTTACGCAGACCCATAGGACAAATCTGTGGAGTGCAAAATCTATAGAGGAATGATAGGGTCTCTGTTGTATTTAACTGGAAGTAGACCTGACATAATGTTTGCCACATGACTATGTTAAAGATTTCAAGCTAATCCCAAAGAATATCATCTTCATGCTGTAAAGAGGATCTTTAGATACCTAAAGGGGACCAAGAATCTTGGTCTTTGGTATCCAGAGAACTCTGGCTTTGATCTTTTGGCTTATACAGATTTAGATTATGGAGGATGTAAACTCGATAGAAAGAGTACTTCTGGGAGTTATAAATTTCTCGAATGTAAATTAGTCAGTTGGACTTCTAAGAAACAAAATTGTGTATCAACTTCTACGGCAGAAGCAGAATATGTTGCTGCTAGTGGTTGTTCACAAGTTCTGTGGATGAGAACCCAACCCAGGGACTATGGTTTTGACATTGAAAAGATACCCATCCTCTGTGACTCCAAAAGTGCCATTACGATCTCTGCCAATCCTGTTCAGTACTCTAAAACCAAACACATTGATATCAGGTATCACTTTCTGAAGCATCATGTCGAGCATGGCACTATTGAAATATACTTTGTTCCCACAGATTACCAGCTTGCGGAACTTTTCACAAAGGCCTTGGATGAGAAAAGATTCACTTTTCTCGTTGGCAAAATTGGTATGCTTAACATGAGTTGACCCACATAGCATCTGTACCTTGGCACAAAGCCTATGTTGTAATTAATCTTATTTTTGTTTGTATAGTTCCTTGCTTGTAAATATTTTTTTTATCTTGCTCATTTCCTTGATTCTATGTCTTGTACAAAACGTATCCTTAATGACCCAAGCATAGACCATGGGAGAGAAAAACAAGCCACACAGAGAAGAACTTGTCGATTCAAGGGGAGCAAGAAAGTTCTTTGCGACAGAGATTCTGCAAAATGAGGTAAGTTCACGCACCTTCAAGGACAACACTTTCTCTTCTCGGACAGCAAATTTCTTTTCAAATCTTATCAAAAACTTTGGGTGATTAAAACTTTCAAATGTCTTTCTTCAAATAGAAAATTTTGGTCTATGAGCCTCTGTAACTAGTCACAAAGCCTTTGCACCTCAAAAAGGGGATCTTTTGACTTCTGAGCTCCTATTTGAATGACACTCGATCACCTCATTGTTCTTTCATTGTCCTTGGGTTAGTCTTGCGCTCAGAACCTTGCTCATGACCTAAGAAGCTCTCTACCCACAGAGCTTCTGCCACTTTCATGTCATAAAATTTTTTCCAACAAGGTCATTGAGCGCGGGGTATTTGTGAAATTCACAGTCATTTGGGTATAGCATATGCCACGCGCGTAAGAATAGGGAGAGGCACACTTACTCGATCGTGCACCGTCCACACTGACCTGGCAAAATCTTAGTGGATCGTATCTGTAGAGTCGTTTTTCCTTAACGGCTCATTATCCATATGTACTTATTACGGATTTGATATTTTATAATTTACCGCTTAAATATTTTACTCTCCTCTCAGTATAAAAACCCCTCTCTTTTACTTTACCCATTTCTTTTCTACCTGAATCTTTCTCTCAAAAACTCCAAAGAAAGAACCTCCTTCATCTTTCTCTTTCTGCAATGGCTTCTCCATATGTTTCATCCAAGACCTCCTAAGGATCAAAGGCCTCAAACCACTCCCAGCACTCAATCACCCAAAAGGCAGATTCTCACTCTGTTGAACAAGAACAGGTCCTGACTAGTCGAACAATAAAACCTTAAGCCCAATTGTTAGTACCGAATGTCCTAGTACGTGGAAAGTCTTTAATTTGTTAGTACCGAATGGTCCTGACTAGTTTATTTGTTAATTATTTATCGCGTTGTAAAAGCCTTTTATTTAATATTGGGCTTTGTTTGTTATTTAGGCCCTTGTTTGGTTTGCTGGGCCTTGGGCCTATAGGGTTTTTAGGCCTGAGTATTTAATGTTCTTTTTCTAATCATTAGGGTTAGAAGTTGAGAGAAACTGTATTGTGCGCTTATCAGGTTTAGAGAGAGAATTTGCTTTTCAATCCTATGTTTGTAACTCTTTCATTCATTCAATACAATTAATCTTTCAATTATTCTTTGTTACTTGAGCAATCTGGGATTCACAATTGGTATCAGAGAAAAGAGACAAAGATTTGATTCGAAAAAGGTAAAAAAAAAATTCTCTCTTGTCTGTGTCGATCGACTTCTTGATTGATTTTTGGGCTTGTTGATTTTTGCTAAATCTTTGAGTCTGGTTGCTCAAAATCTCTTTAGTTTAGTTAGATTAAGTGATTGGTAAAGTTTCATCTTCTGATTCGGAGTATTAATCTTGAATTTTGGGTTTTTATAGATCTAAAGTTTTTAGTATGTGTTCTTGATTTTTTGGTTGAAAATTCGTGTTTTGGTTGAAAATCAATGAAAAAGAGTGTTAGATTTCTGAATTTAATAGATAATCATTGCTAAAGTTTATTGGTTTTCGATTAAAAGTTTTATTTTTTTGAGTTTGGGGTCGACATTTAGTGGTGCGCCGTGAAGCCAGGTTCCCCGGGAAGCCAGGTTGTTCCGAAGCCAGGTTGTTCCAAAGCCAGGTTGTTCCCATGCCAGGTTGTTCCGAAGCCAGGTTGTTCCGAAGCCAGATTGTTCCAAAGCTAGGTTATTCCAAAGCCAGGTTGTTCCAATGCCAGGTTGTTCCCAAGCCAGGTTCCGATGCCAGGTTGTTCCTAAGTCAGGTTCCCCAAGCTTTCTCCTCCCAAGCCCTGTTCAACCCGCGAAGCCCTTTTCCACCCGCGAAGCACTCTTCCAGCGAAGCCCTCTTCCCCCCGCGAAGCCCTCTTCCCCCTGCGAAGCGCTCTTCCAGCCACGAATCCCTCTTCCACCCGCGAAGCCGTCTTCTCTTCCTATCGCGAAGCCCTCTTACTCACTTTCCCAAACCTAGTTCCATTGCCAAACCCTCTTCTACCGAAGACCTCTTCTATTGAAGCCCTCTCCTACACAAAACCAAACCCGCTTACCCCAAACCCGCTTTCACTCCCGAGACCCACACCCCCTTCTCACCAACTCCTTCACTCGCAACCTGTCTACTCCAATTCTCTGCTCAGTGGTTTAT
The DNA here is from genome assembly GCA_954870635.1 of Arctium minus. Classification (NCBI taxonomy): domain Eukaryota; kingdom Viridiplantae; phylum Streptophyta; class Magnoliopsida; order Asterales; family Asteraceae; genus Arctium; species Arctium minus. Next base: position 73,960,891 of record OX941080.1, on the reverse strand, counting down.
TTTTTAATTTTTTAATTTTTAATTTTTTAAAATTTTTCTTAATTAATTAGTTATGTTTTTTTTAGTCTCTCATTTGTTATTCGTTCCTTTACACCTTTTTTGATCAAATCGCGATCGTCTTACGATCATTTTGTTTAAGTAACGATGTCTTATTCTGCTTATCAACAAGAAATTTCTGATCTCAAATCCAAGATTATAGTTCTTGAAGCCAGATTGGAAAACAATTACGACATGCTTGTGCAAGTTATTAGTGAAAATGTTGATCATCTGAGTTTGGCACAAAGTTTAAAAAGAGAAAAAGAAAAACTTGTTGAAGAAAAGGATGTTTTGAAGAAGCAATTTTCAGAACTCTTGAAAAAGTTTGAAAAATCAGAGAACCAGAACGAGTTGATTGAGAATCTGAAAGAAGCGAATATGAAGAAAAGTTACCCATCAAGTGTTGAAGCTTCAAAGAAAATAACTGAACTTGAACGAAAAGTTGCAGATTTTGAAGCCCGATAACAGAAGACTCTAGAACTTGAAGAGAAACGGAAAGCTTTAGAGAGCGAAAACCATGATCTGAAGAAAAGACTTGTTGTTTTTTAAAAAGAAAAGATTGATTTTTCAAATGAAAGAAAGAATTATGAAAGAAAGATTATTGATCTTTCAAAGAAAGTTTTTGACGAAAGAAAGGTTTTTGAGCTTCAAAATGCAAAACTTTCAAAACAAATTTTTGATTTTGAAAAGGTTTTGATAATGGAGAGAGATAATTTTGCAAAAGAGCGAAAAAGTTTTGAAACGACAAAGAAAGTGCTTGAAAAGAAAAATGTTGCGGTTTTCAAATAAAATATCTGATAAACGCAACAGTATTGAAAAAGACTTTGAAAGTTAAAGGAAGATATTCGAAAAAATTATCTGGATTAGCAACAGAGGTTTCGAAAGAGCAGAAGATAAAATATGATTTACAAAAACAACTTGATTTAATTCTCGAAGAAATAAATGTTTTATCCGCAAAAGTCAAGAAACTTGAAGAAATAAACTTTAAAACTGATTTATCTGAACTAGCCAGTCCCGATATTGTTGCTCAGTCTCCTTATTCTTCAAGTTCAACTTCCACAACTATTTCTTCGAAGAGTTGTGTCAAATCAAATGAATTTTCAAAAGATCGGATTCGCCCTTCAAATCATTTTTATAATTCTCTTGTTGATAATACAGATAATCACGTGTTTCAAAAAGTGAAAATGGTTTGGAAAAAGAAATCAACTACAGAATACAGTGGTGGAAATACGTCATACAAATCTCTTGTAGTTGATTCAAAGTCACCGACTCATGTCTATTCCACAACTAAGTTGATCAGTCTAAACCGATCAAATATATGTTATACTTATTGTGGAAATAGTGACTTTGTGGATTCCAGGTATGTCAATAGCTGGTACGGTACTTATAGTATCCCCAATCCTTAGTTTCATAGCTTCAAAGCTAAGGCAACTAACCATCAAGGATCCATCAAAGCATGGAAACCAAAACCAAAATTTGTCTAATTTGTTTTGCAGGAATGTCATGTCGGCTTTAATTCAGATCATTCACGTCACATGACTACAATCAAGGGTTATGCCATCTTTTGAGGGGGTTACCAGGTTTATCCTAACTTTCATATCGACTTCTGAACACTTCAGTTCAGGACTCGTTCTTAAATGCTTTTGACTTCTGATTCTATCAAATCAGAAATTTTACTTCAATGTTCTATCCTGGTGAGTTAAAGGAGTGTTAGGGCTCATAAAGTTTCTATGGTCAATCCAGAACCGGAAGGACCTACCCAAGAAACACATCCCATTTATAGATATCAGTGAGGGGTCTAGATTGATAGATGAGTTCGGAGTGAAAAAAAAATGGTGCGGATGTGACAGGACTTAAAAGAATTATTGTTCTTTACCAAACCGAGTCAGTTATCTGGATTACCACATAATCTATTCATTCTCGTTCTTTGGAGATGGATATTGAAACAGACATGGACCTAGTGTCGAAAACTCGTGTCACCCCACCCAGCCACTCAAGTATCTCTCAAAAGATACTTGTTTCATATATGCACTGAGATTTAGCACATAATCTATCTATTCCTCACTCGGAGGTCTTAGATATTGAAAAAGGAAGACATTAACTTTGGTCTTCGAACTTCATATTCTCTCACTGTGTCTATTGATTTATGAACCTGCGTCCCAGGTTGATTCAATCTTTGAGCCTCACATATACATATTTATTTTTCATTCACGCACGCACAAATCTTTGTGATTCCAATCGCATATCTTTGTGATATTGTCGGAACACTTTGAGAAGTAGATTCTTAAAACCTTACTTCAGTGATAACTGGAAATCCTATCAGAGATACCCCCTTGCCAACTCTGAAAATAGGCCACACAATTATTCTTAATTGTTGTGATAACAGTTACTAATGTGTTTTTGTGTTAGTTGATTACCCCATCTTGGTTACTAAATGTTTTATATTATCTTTTGCTACTCATCATGTTAGTCTTTGAACATACATGATGCTCAGGATTCTCCTAATCATCATGAGGGGGAGAATACAATAACAAAGACACAAGTTTCAAAGACAGATTATCATGTTGAGGGGGAGTTAGCAAAAGCGGAGGGGGAGCAACATTATCTTATTTTCTTGAATATGAGGTTGAAAATCCATGGATTTCAAGATTGCATTGGTTCTTCTATCCTTTATCAAGTGATGTTTGCTACAAGTTGCTTCCACTTACGAGCTGATTGAAACAAGTTCTTAATCTGAAATATAATTCAACTCGCGGTTCAGAGACAGATTCTTTGTTTTTTAAACTGAAGATGCACTATGGAAACTCACGTAACTCGCACATTATTTTTCTTGTGTGCTGATCCGATGTGTTGAAAGTTGCTTAGTAGTGCATTCAGTCGAGAATATGGTACATTGAATCTGGTGACAAAGTTGAAATTATGAAGACCAAGAGCTTTATTCAAGGGGGATCTTGGAATGACATGAAGACAAGCAACACCAAAGTGTTTCAGAGATTCAAGAAGGAGAGAGAAGATCAAGAAGTGATGATTTCAATGTGATAAATTCTTTATACAACTTTAGGGGGAGATTGTTAGGACTGAATGTCCTAGTGCGTGGAAAGTTATATAAAGTATTTATATAGTTTATTTGTTAATTATTTATCGCGTTGTAAAAGCCTTTTATTTAATATTGGGTTTTGTTTGTTATTTAGGCCCTTGTTTGGTTTGTTGGGCCTTGGGCCTTTAGGGTTTTTAGTCCTGAGTATTTAATGTTTGTTTTCTAATCATTAGGGTTAGAAGTTGAGAGAAACTGTATTGTGCACTTATCAGGTTTAGAGATAATTTTCTTTTCAATCCTATGTTTGTAACTCTCTTAATCATTCAATACAATTAATCTTTCAATTATTCATTGTTACTTGAGCAATATAGGATTCACACCAATAATCACTATGTCGCTCTAAACCCAAAAGGATTCCCAACTGAAGCTGAACCGTTGATCAACATTCTGAAAAATCATTTCCACACCAAACCCTTAACCATGAAAAGGAATGATGTCCCTGAATCTTACATCCAACAATTCTGGCTGAGTGCACGTCACGTGAAACTGGACAAATATGGGTACTGCGTCATGGGCTATGCATCTCATCCATCAACAGAGAAGATACTCGATTTTGGAATCAACAAAAGAAGATTATCTGACATTTTTGACTTGCCCACCAAAGATGATCTACATCTCAAGAAATTCTCAGAGGAACCCACAGAAGAAGAGCTCTTGGAGTTCTTACGCTTCATAGGATATGAAATTCCTATATCCAAGTGAACCGACTTCAGAAGACAGAATCTTCCTCCTCTGTGGAATGTTCTCTTCTCAATCCTCAACAGATGTTTGACGAGTAAAGTTGGGAGCCCTAACCAATCAAGTCATACCATACTTGCCATTATGTATGGTATGTACTACGACTTACCTCTATAATATGCAAGGCTGATCTTCAGGGAAATTAGGAATGACGTGATTACAAAACAACAAGATCTGGACAGGGGCACAGAACCAAAAAATCTGGTCTTCGGAAGATTCTTCGCGGTACTTTTGGGGGATGACTTAATTGGTGAAAGTAAGTTACCCGCAGAGGGTAAGGTAATAAAACTTCATGAAATGAAGTCTCACAAACCGTCCACTCTCCAGCCGCCAGATCTCTGCCAGCTAGGCTCTTACAGTATCTGGGTAGTGAAGAGGGCATTCAGGCTTACATTCGTGGGCACAGGACTCCTGAACCGAGTCCTACCCCCCCCCCCCCCCCCCCCCGTGTAGGATTTCAGGTAGGAGAGATAGTCGTATATCTTAAGCATGAGAGTCTTGAGGAAGCAGAGGATGTAGCCGCAGAGGCACAAATGGCGAGTCAAGATAGAGTAGAAATTGAGGGGGGGTGGGTAGTGAGAGAAAGGAGAAAAAGAAAAAACACAAGAAGAGAACCGCAAGAGTAGAGGTTCCAAGATCAGAGAAAGTACAAGCTAAGGAAGATGCTTTGAAGGCTGAGAAGACTAAAAAGCACAAGGCAATTGCAGAGGACACCTCAAAAGAAGTCCCTGTCAAAAAGAACACAGAGGTGGTTTAGCCTTCTGAGAAGAAAAAGATAAAGTTGAGAAAGTTAGCAGAGCAAGACAAGGTCAGGAAGCTGAAGCTGAGGCCTTCATCATTGAGAAAGAACCTGCAGAGGTTGCTGAAAAACCTCTGCAGAAGACAAGACGAAGGGCATTGATCTTTGAAGAGGATTCTCCTGAAGAAAGACCTAAGAGTCCTCCGCACATAGCTATTGAGATTGCAAAAGAGGTAACCCAAAGGTACTCAGCAGGTATTGGAGAAATGATGGACATAGAGATTGAGGATGTGACAGGCATGTCCCAGAGTGAAGATGAGAGAATAGAAGAAAGTAAAAATTCGAAGGAGGAGATAAGTGCAAAATATGCCTTAGGCACACAACCAAACCAAACTCCCTGTGCGACCCACATTAATACCTCTTCAGTTCTCGTACAACAAGGTATTGAACCAGGACTGCACGGTCCGAACCCAAACCTATCTAGCCGGACAGAGGATATTCATTCATCCTATGTACCACATTTAGCCGAGGTAACCACAACCACCACATCCTCTCAAAAGGATGAAGGTGCATATATAAGTGTCCATTTGCCCCAGGACACGACACAACCCCCCACAGAGGCATTTGTTGCCTCTATAGCACACATGAGTGACCCCCAAACCACTTCAGAGTTAGTGGTGCGGGATCATGACAATTCTGTAGATCTAGAACATCCACAGGATTCAATCAACAGGAATCTTGAAAGAGCCTCTGAACCCTCCCCCAAGGGACCTGTTGACAGAACTTTCATAGATGATTCCTTCGTGGAACATCAAGGATTGGAAGGAAATCCTCCAGATCTAAACATTCTCACAAGATCTGAGGTGCCAAATACTCCTTGGCAAAATATGGATCATGTGTTGATCCAGAGGTTACCCTCGACAACTATGTCATAAAAGGAGGAGTTTAAAACCTTTGTTGACAAAGTGTTCGAGAAAATCGAAGAATTGGATGGTCACATACCCGTCATCTCTACGCTTACTCTCGATGAAATCCGAGAAGACAGTGCGACGACCAAAAATGCATATCTGTCGAACGCTCTGGAACTGAAAAAGCTCACAGAAACCTCTGTCTCCAGGGCTGACTTCAACAAACCCTGCGACGAACATCAAAGCCCTAACTCACAGATCGTTGCAGAAGTCACAACATCTTAGATGGATAATCTATCCAAGCTCAAAGAGGATATTAAAGACATGACTTGCAGTGTCATGGTCCCAATTCAGGTTTCAGCCTTATCCTATGCACCATAACCACACGCCTCTGCGACGAACATCAAAGCCCTGGCTACCAAAGAAGATCTTCAAGCAATGGGCTGAATGCTTCTGAAGGATCTGAATCTTCTAGGATCCGACATCTCCAAGGAAAGGAAATCGGTCGCCACAGAGCTCAACTCTACAGTTGCAAAGCTGAAGTCCGAATCAGACTATGAAGTGAACAAGCTCTCGTCGGCCGCCATGGGCGTCATGGCCAAGATCTCCAAGCGTGCATAAGATCACCTCTACAAGAAAAAGAAAAGGAAGGTACTTGCCTCCTGCCAAACTCAGGATGGATAGAAGAGGGCACGACATGAGGACCAAGATCCTCATGCCTCTGGTCTTAGTCCTCAGGATCTTGGTCCTCGTGAGGGGGAGAATCTGCAGAAGACACTTCAAAGTGCACCAGTCTTAGCAAAGCCTCTGAATCAAGTTCCACTAAGCTCATAATCAAAACCTCATAAGTCAAATAAAAAAAAGGACTCTATAGCTTCACCTCCCAAAATCCAAACAAGCACCCCAAAACCCGCAACAAATGACAAAGGCAAAGCGATAGCCACAGAACCTATGAACGGTAAAAAGTCACCCCCTCCCAACACCGAAAAACTTCTGAATAACTCGTTTGAGGCACTCAAAATGGTAAAACCCGAAGAGAAGGACTGGGCGTTTGACTTGCAGCCTTTCTCAGAACTTCCTATCCTAGATCTAATTGTCAAACCCTCTAAGGATAGAGTCACAGGGGTTATCCACGGCTTCGGGAGTTTAAGGAAACCCTTCCCTGTCCCTCTAAAGAAAGATGTTGAATAAGAAGTCTACAAATATCTCTACAGCCGCGGAGTCCATGATTTTCTGCCTTCTATCAAGCTCTCAGAGGATATAATCTCAGAGGAAAGAAAGAAGTTCAACAAAGAGAAGGCTCAGCCCAAACACAAAGTCTTCTCTATGTCAAAGATTTCAGAGGTTCTAGGGATAAATCTAGGTCACACAAAGTGCAAAAGTTTTTGGTTCTGTGAGTACATTGTGAGAAGAGAAAATGGAAAGGTATGGACCTTCACAGATGTTGACCTACCAAACGTCCATCCTCACGATCTCTCATAACTTTTCAAATGGACAGAGGAGATGTATGGGTGGAAAATAGAGAATAAAGAAGCCCACGTGATCATAAAGAAGACAATGAGGGAAAAGTTGCTATACTACAGTGTAGTGGATTTTCAGGTAGCTCTTGATCTTGGTGGGAAAAGAATCAATCTTACTTCACCAGACGACAGCTTACCCCCTTCTGCCAACATCCTTCCAAACTCGATCATCACATCCCCTAAATTTGTCTTTGTATACCTTAACCCCAAAGGCGAAAAGAAGATCTTCATAGGTATGGAAAGCCAAAAATACTCAACGCAGTCTCTGCTGTACATTCAAGAAGAAAACATCAAGCACAGAGGCACACCACTCGTCCATATTGAAGCTGCAAATGTTCTCCTAGAAAATATACGTTCAACTCTAAGCTTCAGAGACATGTGTGCTTTCTACTAAAGAGAGCTGAAGAGGGAAGGAGGATTTGGTAGAAGAATCGACGATTTCCAGACACCAAGATATAGGCTCTTATGTTATGTATTTTTTTGTTTTTGCTTTCATTCATGTATTTGAGCTGTAATGTAATTGCTTTCTGGCATCCTTATGTTGAATGAAAATTAGTCTTCAAAGGATGAGTTCCTTTCACCTCCTTATTTCTAACTTAGCCAAGCACTCACCATTCCAATATTTATTTTTCATTACTTAGGGGGAGATTGTTAGCTCTAATTCATTTGTATAGAAGTATTGAAAAATAGGCTAAGTACAGGAACCTCAGAAGACGACTCAAATCTTCAAGTACACCACAGAAGTTGCAAGCACAGAAGATCCTGTCAACCATCTGCTCGAGAACATTAACCTGAAGATCATTTTCAGATAACAGAGCCTCTGTGGTCACTCACAGAGCTTCTGTGATGGCTAACCTCTGGAGATGGATGACTTCCTGATAATAGTTCAAGACAACCCTACGTGCAGAACATGTGAGCCTGCTGTACGATGATTTTACAAATCCTTTGTGTAGCGCACGATGTTTTACCTTTCCAGGTGGCATTCTCTAATTAGAATGTCAGCCTTTGTCTGGTACTATGGGGCGCATCCTCCTCGTATATTATAGGAGCACCACCATTGTTTGAATGACGCGAGCACACACTAATCTGAGAACGTTATACTTTATTTGAGCATATTAGCACACACAAGTGCATGTTCTTGGTGTAACTTGCAAGTTAATGAAGCAGATTCTTCAGTAATCATATCTATATTGTTCATGTTTCTGTTTAATTCTTGCTAGTGTGTTTACTACCATTCAACTACTATATTTCTACACTTAAAACGCTTACGCACTCTTAATCATTTGTTTTGTGTAGTTAATAGTAAAACAAAGTTTAGAACACCATATTTTGGGATCAACAAAGAAAACTAATAAAATTTATTTTCGTGTTTCAGATCTGAGTAAAGGTATTGGTAAAAGAGAATGGAGGAAGAAAGATAGTAAAAAGAAAGATTGTTCTGTTTTGTCTAAAACGAGAGTATTGTTTCTAGTAGTGATGACAATTTGACATGTAATAGTTCTTATGCAAATAAATGTTAAGTTTGTACGAATAAATGTAACTTTTTTGATAAATCAAAAATGATGACATTTGCTCGCAAGAACTTCATATGTAATCACTGTGGTGACAACTCTTTCTCATTATACTCCATTCCTCCTAAACCAAAGACTGTTAAAAGAGTTCATAAAGCTAAATTTGCCTCTAAGTCCTCAACACAACACATTCATGTATTTCAAGCTAAGTCTGCTAATTTTTCAAAGAAAAAGAATTTTCATGATCTTAATGTGATCTGGAAATGGTTGCCCAAACCAATATATGAGTGGAGCGTTAAGGGCAAATTAGATGATTTGAAGAAACTGCATGATGATAACAAATCAGGACCCATTTGGATATGGGTACCTAAAAAGAAGTAATTTGTTCCTTTTGCAGGCCTGTCATTTGTGGTTCATAGACTCTGGATGCTCAAGACATATGATAAGATACAAGCACTTACTGCACAACTATGTGGAAGAACCTGCAGGAACAGTTAACTTTGTGAATGTTGATTTGAAAGGCTATATCAGAGGACACGACATGCTTACAAATGGCACCATAACCATCAACAAAGTTTTATATGTTGAAGGACTTGATCACAATTTGTTCAACACGAGTCATTTTTGTGATAGTTTGTATCAAGTGCGGTTTACTACAACTCACAGTCACATCGAGACTTCGGACGGTTCAGAGATTTTTAGAGCTGAAAGATATGGTAATCTTTATAAGGACAATTTTCCAACTCTTTCCGCTACACGTTCCATTTGTGTACTTGCTAAAGCGACGAAAGAACAAAGTTGGATTGGGCATCGACGCCTGTCTCATCAAAACTTCATAGCTATTGATACATTGGCAAGACAAGGCATTGTCAAAGGTCTTCCTGAGATGTGTTTCGAGAAGGATTCTCTATGTCCTGCTTGTGAAATGGGAAAAATGAAAAGAAGTTCACACAAGCCAAAGACTGAATCCTCTTGCACAACGCCGTTGGAAATGATTCATATGGACCTTTGCGGCCCAATGCGGACTCAGTCAATTAACGGTAATGTAACAACCCAAAAACTTAACATACCAATTTAAATAAATTCCATTCCCATAAACGGGTCCCAATACAAAAGTGCAAATAAAAGAATTGACATGATCAAAAATCGAGTCTATTACAACCGAGAATATTTAAAAGAAAACTGTAACTACGCCACACTAAGATCCCAGAGCAACTCTGTTACCTGAAAATGGGGTTTTAAGAAAAATAGAAGTGAGGATTAGACCGGATGGTCTAGTGAATTCCAAACCTCGCTCAGTTTAAGACAAACAAAAATAAATAATTATTAAACAATAATTATCTCACAACATTCGCGACACAAGTAGTGCCCAAAGCCACGTCGAAACTCTTCCACCAACGTAAGGACTACTTGTCCTCGGGGCCCCCCATTAGATCCCCATACGGCCACCCCATGTCGATGTCGTTTCCGTGTGTAGGGAAACAAATTCCAAACATACGACTTTACCATCCCCGATGGTTAAATAAACACAGCCTTGGCCAAACCCGTTCGACCCTCAACTCATTATACATGTGTGATCAAAATATAAATATAATCGAGTCTTTACACAAGAACATTTACACAACCACAGTTTACGTCAATATCAAAAATACAACTTATCCACTGGATTAAGATAACATGGCAAGAATTAGAGCATAAACCCATTTCAGTTCGTAAACATATTTATATAGTTAAAATGAGGGAACTCACCTGATGAGAAGCTCGACACCCACCCAAAGATTCTATCCTCAGATTGATCGACTCCTATAATTCAGATTTTGATATTGCATCTAGTTGAAAGTTTAACTGCATTTATAAGACTTCCTAACAAACACTGGACTCTCACAAAGTTTTCCCCTAGAGACACCGGTCGCAAAGAGACCCCCGGTTTACACCCCCTAGATGACCCCGGTCGAAGGGAGTCCGGTCGATGGTACCACGAGAGACCCCGGTCCGTGCCACACCAGGAGACCCCGGGCGATGCCACCCCGGTCAAGAACCACACACCGGTCGAGAATCATCCAAACAACAACCTGGGCGACGATTTAACAGGTACGACCTTTGATTTCTTTTCCCATTTTAGATGCAGATACCAAATTATCTTAATCGAATATTAAACCGTTTCGCTAAACCCCAGATTGATCCTGATTTCGAATTAAGAGGGTTTGGGCGTTGGTTTCGGGTAACCCCGGTTGACATGGCCCCGGGCTTTTCACCCCCGGTGACTCCGGTCCCCGAGTCCTCATCTTCCACAAATATCGACGCGAATAATACCCACATGATACAGACCCCCAAATCGATCTAACAATCCCAATGAGCTCAACATCAGATACATATCTTACTTAAATTTTTAACAACCTACATTAGATTTACACAAGAGGTTCGAGTATTAATCAACCCAATTCCACTTATCCCTACCGCAAAACCAGACTCAAATCAAAAACCCAACCCCAACCCAAACAAGTAATCGTCCCAACTATAAACTTCAAAATAGAATGCTTTTAATAACTAAAAGAAATTTAAGTGCTTACCTCTGGAAGAACCTTCCCAATTGCTATTGATAACCCTTTCCTCTTTCACAATTCCAAGGTCTTGATCGATGTCTCCCTTTTCTCCATTGAGCCGTCGCACACACATACGCATATGATACTGTTTCTCACCAAAGAATAATCATTTAGGGTTTTAGGCCCTTAAATGAACATATTTTCACTATGCCCCCTTTCACTTCCTTATTTTTCCCAATTACTCCGAATCTCTTGTAAGTAACCAAAAATTCTAAACTTTGACGGGTGTTAAAACACTCCCCTCCATAAAAGAATTCCGTCCTCAGAATTTCTTCGGCAAAAAGATGCGGATATTTGGACTTCATATCTGATTCCAACTCCCACATCGTTTCCCGTCCTTTATGAAATTTCTACTGGACTTTCACTTGATTGATATCCTTTGTCGTTAGTCGTTTAACTTTCCGATCCACAATGGACTCAAGTCCTTCGGCGAAGTTCAACTTCTCATCCACCTGTATGTCTTGCAATGGTATAGCCATATCCACATCTGCTAGACCCTTTCTCGGATTGGAGACGTGAAAAGTGTTGTAGATGCTCTTCAACTTCTCGGGTAAATCCAACTTACACGCCACTACGCCGACACGTTCAACTTGTGAAGGTACACTGCGGATTTCCTCACAATTTATCCGGTAGGTCAAGATTGTTCAACACTCCCCCACTTCTCTTACACTTGTGATTGATCCGATGTAACGCAGGCTCAACTTTCTTTTCTTTCCAACTCGCACCACCCCTTTCCCACAATCCAAGTTTAGTTCCCCAATGTCAAACTCAATAATCACCCAGAAAGCTTATCACGCTAACAATTTCTCACATCCTCCGGTCATTCCCTTCGAGCATAGATCACTCACTTTCAAAGAAAGACTTACTCAAGGTGGAAAGTTTTAGACCAAACACACACGGAAATAACAATACTCAACCCATAATCGAGAGCTTCCTCATAATCTCATGTGTTGTTCATCGCAAAGTTGACTCTCCTAGCCATAGGCGAACTTCTCATTTTCTGATTACTCCCTCATGGCGACATACTAGCCTCATCTTCTCACTAACCATTTCGATCTGACTAACGGGATTTACCTATCCCCAAGATGTTTCACCTCCTCTGTCGAGCTTCAATCCACAACAAGGCACTACAACCAACCACATAAAACTTTCTCATCAACGATTTGTCAGAATCAGATGAACTTACCCGGAGTTAACCGCAGTCGAGAAGAATAAAAATTCTTCTTCTAGACTGTCGCCATTTGAATCTTCCTTCTAAATTTAACAATCCAGATTTACGCTTATCCTTGCCATACAATATGATCTAGAAATTCATAATCCAATTATCACGACAGTCCAATACCACGTTGCGAACTTACACATCTAATTAGGCATAACATAATCACCCACTTGATCATACCATCAACTCATCCTTCGCAAACCTCTTATATAACCTAGACACCCCTTCATCCTCAGCAACATAACACAGTTACACTTGAATATACTTGGACGCGAGTTCAAGTCCTCATTGCCATCCGCATACATAACCAAACCTCCCTTCATATACACCTACTCGCATGTAAGACCCAGACCATCTCCTGGTTCCATATCTTCTCCAATCCAAATGAATCACGTCTCCCAATTCCCGATAATATCCATTCACTCACTTTGATTGTTCTAACTACTTCCTTACTTACGAAACGCTAGAATCTCGCAGGGAAAACACTCCACACAACAATCTTTCATTATCCCAATACTCCTGCAAGGTTATCCAATACTCAACAAGTAAACACCATCCCTGCACGTCTTACTTCGTCTATAATCACCAAGATAACTCGTAAAATCCAACTCCTATTGACGCTCTTATCTCGGCACATTTTAAACATCTTCTACTTCAATCATAACAATAATAGACATGATAGTACTTCCACTATATCTCTGGCACCAAGAATTTATAATGCCATCTTCTTTCCCCAAACACATTGCATTTAGTTTTGCATTTCCCCATCTTTATCTGAAGAATGTTCAAGGTCTACCTGATACAAGGCCTGACTTACAGGGCCATCCCAACCAGCTTAGGCTCAATCTTCTTTAACGTTTCAAGTATTAATATTCACTAACATCGGCATTTCGACGATTTCGAGTCTTTCACCCCAAATACGACCATTCACCTACAACAACATTCCAAATTTACCAAGCAAAATTTCAAACTCCCATAATACCATCAATGTCATAGTCTATTTTCGACATTTTCCATATTCTCCACCTCTTCCTTAAAAAGAACTCTGAAATCATAGTTCATCTAACACTAGCTTGACCGACACATTCTCCACGCTCGAACCGTTCCTTGTTCCTATCCAATAACCATCAGGACTTCATGAGTTCATAGCCTTCATGCATGATAACTCGATAAATAAATAAATAAAAATCATTTCTCACAATTGAACACTCAAAAGGGCAAAACATTTGAAAACATTATGAGCACACAAGACTCAACACTCTCATAATTTCAAAGTCATGCAAAACGATCCCAAAAATCGTTTGGTAAAATATCACTTTGATCAACTAAAACGACGTCGCGACAATCGTAATGCAGAGAGAAAATTTTCTCATATGATTAGAAAAGTTCTGAACGAAACCGCTTGCACAAAATAAAACAAACGGCTCTCACATTCTTTTATAAGATATCGTCTCAGACGCAATTTGGTTATAAAGGTTTGTTGCCAATTGTATTCATGGGTTTCGCAACACATTTTATCTCAACATGAAAAGAAGTGATATTCTTCACAAATCATTAAGTTTAAGGATAATTTTATTACTCAACAAAGATAGGTTTGTATTTCCTCTTTAAACACCCACGTGTACGCCTAGATTTATTTCCAAACATGAAATTAGTTATGTGTGCATCAACCTTTAAATCATGACCGAGCTCTTGAGATACCGTTACAGGCACAATGCATGAACTCACTTGCAGTTGAAGGCTATTCACTCACTCGAGGTCACTTGTTACACACATCCAATCATCATGGCATCCATCCTTTAGCTACCGTTTACTTTCTCGTAACAACCACTAGCAGTTCAGGTGTTTCATACCCTAGATAATTGATTATCCCACCAAGCTCCCGCCTTAAGCTCTGATATATAATTCGTATGATTTCGAATTTTAACCCCTACAGGCCAAGTAACCCAAACACATTTTTCCCTTCGATCGGTTCCTCTAATAATTTACTTTGATCCCGATTAGGAAGTCATGAGATTCCATCTTTCCTCAACCTTTAATTTAACCATTTCAGAATCCTAACCCAAACCTTTTTCTCCTGCTCGAACAGACAAGCACACCAACTAACATCATGAGAACTTACTTGACACTGAAAGTTCCCTCCAATCCATCCTTCACCCGTTCCGAAGACATAAAGTTCTTCTTTGATCGGTCTGTTATTGCTTTGAGTAAAACTCTTTCTAGAATTTATCATCAATTTCACTACAAGCAACCTCACACACCACACCAAACTATTGCCAATAACGCATGGCTAGAACTTTATTCCCTTCCATCACCCCTTCATAGGCTAACCCCTCAATAATAACTTTCCGATCGCGACGAGGACTAAACTATTCACGCATACCCAACATTCTATGGACTTCTACGCATAGAAAGGTAATCCGAGCACATACACGTGCCTATAAATTCGCAATTACATTGGCCAGATGTAATTCCAAATTTACCTCACATGTCAGTCCGCACCTCTCAAAACACACGTTCCTATAGCGGTAACCCCTAACACATCCTATTTCTCGGTTGTGTCATGTTCTACAGTTTAAGTTTAGGCCCCAACCGGTCGCCTAAATCCCTTAAACTATGGCTCTGATACCAAATGTAACAACCCAAAAACTTAACATACCAATTTAAATAAACTCCATTCCCATAAACGGGTCTCAATACAAAAGTGCAAATAAAAGAATTGACATGATCAAAAATTGAGTCTATTACAACCAAGAATCTTTAAAAGAAAATTGTAACTACGCCGCACTAAGGCCCGCTCACCGGCACGCTAGCCCCTAGCATTGTTCTTTTCCTTTAGAAGATCCTAGAGCAACTTTGTTACCTGAAAATGGGGTTTTAAGAGAAATAGAAGCGAGGATTAGACTGGATGGTATAGTGAATTCCCAACCTCGCTTAGTTTAAGACAAACAAAAATGAATAATTATTAAACAATAATTATCTCACAACATTCGCGACACAAGCAGTGCCCAAAGCCACGCCAAAACTCTTCCACCAACGTAAGGACTACTTGTCCTCGGGGCCCCCCAGTAGATCCCCATACGGCCCCCCCATGTCGATGTCGTTTCCGTGTGTAGGGAAACGAATTCCAAACACACAGATTTACCATCCCCGATGGTTAAATAAACACAGCCTTGGCCAAACCCGTTCGACCCTCAAGTCAATATACATGTGTGATCAAAATATAAATATAATCGAGTCTTTACACAAGAACATTTACACAACCACAGTTTACGTCAATATCAAAAATACAACTTATCCACTGGATTAAGATAACATGGCAAGAATTAGAGCATAAACCCATTTCAGTTCGTAAACATATTTATATAGTTAAAATGAGGGAACTCACCTGATGAGAAGCTCGGCACCCACCCACAAATTCTATCCTCAGATTGATCGACTCCTATAATTCAGAATTTGATATTGAATCAAGCTGAAAGTTTAACTACACTTATAAGACTTCCTAACAAACACTGGACTCTCACAAAGTTTTCCCCTACAGACACCGGTCATAAAGAGACACCGGTCGCAACGAGACCCCCAGTTTACACCCCCTGGATGACCCCGGCCGAAGGGAGTCCGGTCGCTGGTACCCCGGGCGACCCCAGTCCGTGCCACACCGGGTGACCCCGTGCAATGCCACCCCGGTCAAGAACCACACACCGGTCGAGATTCGTCCAAACAACAACCTGGGCGACGATTTAAAAGGTACGACCTTTGATTTCTTTTCCCATTTTAGATGCAGATACCAAATTATCTTAATCGAATATTAAACCGTTTTGCTAAACCCCAGATTGATCCTGATTTCGAATTAAGAGGGTTCGGGCGTTGGTTTCGGGTGACCCCGGTCGCCATGGCCCCGGGCTTTTCACCCCCGGTGACTCCGGTCCCCGAGTCCTCATCTTCCACAAATATCGACGCGAACAATACCCACACGATATAGACCCCCAAATCGATCTAACAATCCCAACGAGCTCAATATCAGATACATATCTTAATTAAATTTTTAACAACCTACATTAGAATTACACAAGAGGGTCGAGTATTAATCAACCCTACGCCACTTATCCCTACCGCGAAACCAGACTCAAATCGAAAACCCAACTCCAACCCAAACCAGTAATCGTCCCAACTATAAACTTCAAAATAGAATGCTTTTAATAACTAAAAGAGATTTGTGTGCTTACCTCTGGAAGAACCTCCCCAATTGCTATCGATAACCCTTTCCTTTTTCACGATTCCAAGGTCTTGATCGAAGTCTCCCTTTCTCTATTGAGCCGTCGCACACACACACGCATATGATACTGTTTCTCACCAAAGAATAATCATTTAGGGTTTTAGGCCCTTAAATGAACAGATTTTCACTATGCCCCCTTTCACTTCCTTATTTTTCCCAATTACTCCGAATCTCTTGTAAGTAACCAAAAATTCTAAACTTTGACGGGTGTTACAGGTAAAAAGTACATCTTGGTAATGATTGACGAGTACTCAAGGTATACATGGTTGGATTTTCTATGAACCAAATCTGATGTACCAGAATAGATCATTGCCTTCATAAAGAAAATCCAAGTTCTATTTTAGTTGCCAATCAAAAAGTTGCGTAGTGACAATGGCACAGAGTTTAAAAATGATACTTTTCAAAGCTATCTCAATTCAGTTGGGATCTCTTATAATTTCTAGGCCGCATACACACCGCAACAAAATGGCGTGGTTGAAAGAAAGAACATAACTTTAGTCAAAGTGGCAAGAACGATGTTGGCATATTCTGGTCTACCAATGTACCTCTGGGCTGAAGCCGTTGCAACCGCCTGTTTCACTCAAAATCGAACGATTGTGATTAAACATTTTAATAAAACAATTTATGAACTGATTGATAAACGTAAACCGAATATTAAATTTTTACATGTCTTTGGTTGCAGATGCTACATACTCAATGACCGTGATAATCTTGCAAAGTTTAACAAGAAGGCAGACGAATGCTACTTTATTGGATATTCTCTGACGTCAAAAGCCTATCGTGTTTATAATCGACGAACCAAGACTATCATGGAAAGCATTAATGTTTCCTTTAATGAAAACACTACATTGACTTCTGAACACAATAGTTCAGAACTAAAGCTTAAGGGAAAGGCTTATGTTCAAAGCGGAATAGAACCCGAACCTAAACAAACTAAGCCATCTAACTCATCTACTGTTACATTTGAGTTAGATTTGTTATTTCTTGATGATTTTATTGATATATGTGTAGATTTTGACAAATCCGGCATATCCGCATCAACTTCAGAGGTTTCAATTATAACTAAAGATCTATCTGGACCTTTTGAACCGGTCACAGCAACAACCTCTTCAGGAACATCTACACCAACTGTTTCTGATAACACTAATACAGGTTCTGCTTCTACAGGTCTATTTGGAAATGAAGTTCCGAGTACTTCTTCTACTGCACTGGAATTACCAGCATCAGAAACACCTGTACAAGAAGTCCCATCTACTTCTGAGGTTGTCCCTGCAATTATTGATGAATACAACGAGCAAAATACAAGAGTATTTATTCAACCACTCCCTAGCACAACTCGATGGACGAAATATCATCCCCTGCACAACATTATTGGTGACGTACACAGAGGTGTGAAGACGCGTGCAGCATCGACGAATTTTTGTCTTTATTCAAGTTTCCTTAGTTCCTTGGAGCCGAAAAAGGTTTTTGAAGCTTTGCAAGATCCCAATTGGATATTAGCGATACAAGATGAGCTTCTTCAATTCGAAAGGAACAAGGTATGGAGGCTAATCCCACGTCCGAAAGACAAGTCAGTGATAGGCACAAAGTGGGTTTTTAGAAACAAGAAAGATGAGGTTGAAGTTGTCGTATGCAACAAAGCTCGTCTGGTAGCTAACGGTTACTGTCAACAAGAGGGTATCGACTACGATGAGACGTTTGCTCTAGTTGCTCGGATTGAGGCCATCAGAATATTTCTATCTTATGCAGGACATAAGAACTTCACTGTCTACCAGATAGACGTGAAATATACGTTTCTCAATAGCAAATTGCATGAGGAGGTCTACGTGGCACAACCTGATGGTTTTGTAGATCCGTATCACCCTGATCATGTCTACGTATTAGATAAAGCATTGTATGGATTAAAACAAGCACCACGAGCTTGGTTTGAAACTCTTACACGGTTTTTACTTGCCTCCGGATTTAAAAAAGGTACAATTGATACAACTCTGTTTCTTAGAAAGCAAGGTGAGGATTTAATATTAATTCAGATTTATGTAGATGATATAATATTTGGTTCTACGAATCCAAAATTTTGCCACAACTTTTCCAAAATCATGGAGACTAGGTTCGAAATGAGCATGATGGGTGAGTTAACATTTTTTTTCTTGGATTTCAAGTTAAACAATCACCTGACGGTATTTTTATCAACCAGTCAAAGTACATTCGCGACATTTTGAAAAAGTTCAATATGACTGATAGTTCGGTAATGAAAACACTCATGGTTACCGATATTCTTCTAGATGCTGATTTAAATGGCAAATTAGTTGATCAGAAAATGTATCATAGTATGATTGGTTCATTACTGTATCTAAATAGCGAGTAGACCAGATATAATGTTCGCTACATGCTTCTGTGCTAGATATCACGCTAATCCGAAGGTATCTCACCATATAACCGCAAAAAGAATACTTAGATACCTGAAAGGTACACCTAATTTGGGCCTTTAGTATCCTAAGGATTCTGGTTTTGACTTGACTGCATTTACTGACGCTGATCATGCAGGCTGCAAACTTGATCGGAAGAGCACCTCTGGGTCATGCCAATTCTTAGGTGATAAGCTTGTTAGTTGGACATCCAAGAAACAAAATTGTGTCTCTACATGCACCGCTGAGGCAGAATATGTAGTTGCGGCTAGATGTTGTTCCCAAGTCCTCTGGATGAAGACTCAGTTGAAGGATTTTGGATATTCGTACAAGCGTGTGCCTATTTACTAGGAGTCCAATAGCGCCATAGCGATTACTGCTAATCCCGTTCAACATTCAAAGACTAAACACATAGACATGCGTTATCATTTTATCAAAGATCATGTGGAAAAAGGCGACATTGAAATGCACTTCGTTCAAACAGACTACCAATTACCTTTTCTTTTCACTAAACCGTTAGATGAAAAGCGATTTAAATTTTTAATCAGAAAACTTGGTATGTTGAATATGTCTGCTTGAATACTTATCCATGATCTGAGGGGGAGTTCATCTTATATTTACTTATTTTCATGTGCTTATGGATAGTAAGAACAGTTGCTTATTGTCAGGATCGAATTCTTAACAAGAATAAATTCTCAGAAACTAATATCAAAGAAGTTGCGGAATAACACTTTGATATTCAATATAACAGTAAACAAAAAGTATATGATTAATAACTTGTAAACTTGTATTGAATGATTAAAATCACAATATTACACACTTAACCTCAATCTTGAAGAACAAGCTCTTTCAAGACGAATTCTACTTCTCTAGAATTAGGATCTATGCCTTGAGGTTGATTTTCTCTCTAGAACTAAAACATAGAATGAATAATTATATTAAAAAGTTATCTCACTATTCTAAACAATACAATATATATACTGAAGATAAAAGATAATTACAATTTATACAATATCTCCAGAATATCTTCCATCATTATCTCTAAGCTTCCATGAATATCTTCAGTTTATCCAGCTGTCATCCTTTCCATACAGATCTCCATCTCATAAGAAGTATTAATCATAAGCAGCATTAATACTCTGAGCAGTAGTAACTCCAACAGTACTAATCTTGAAGAGCAGCATTAACTTTGTTCCAGCAGCATTAACTAAAGAAGTATTAACTAAGTTCTTCTAGCAGCATTAACTTTAACTAGCAGTATTAACTACTAAGCAGCACTAACCACTAGCAGCACTAACTAGCTAAGCAGTACTAACTTTGTTCAAGCAGCACTAACTTCGACTAGCAGTATTAATTCTACTAGCAGTAGTAATACTCAGCAGTATTAACTATTGAAGTCCTCTGGCAGCAGTAATCTTGTACTAGCAGCATTAACCATACTTGGTAAATTCTTCAGTTCCCAACAATCTCCCCCTAACTTAACTTTTCAAAACTGAGAAGTTAAGTTCTTCATCATAGGCTCTTTATGATAACTTCAAAACTTTCTCTGCAATTACTAGTTCTTCTTGATTTAGTTTCTGCAGTTATCTCCTTTTTTGTTTCTGCTGTTATCTTCTTTTCTGTTTCTGCTGTAGTTAATGCTTTGTTTCAGCTTCTTCACTTATCTCCCCCTCAAAATAAGATTTCATATCAACTTGATTCTCCTTCTTATGTCTTCTCAAGTTCAGTTGTTTAAGTCTCCCCCTTTTTGAAATTATCATGATCTGTGCTCCTTTTCATCAATACAAACTTTAATTTTCTTCTTTTTCAGTACCAGCTTCTTGATATGATCTATCTACTAGTGATAAGAAGTGATCACCTTTTCATCTCTTTTATCTCCATAATTTGATTGTGAACTTTCAGACTAATTGTACCAAGTGTATCCATCAATTCTTTGTAGTTAAACTGTCCTCACCTCCTTTAGGTGTGATTACCACCTTTGAAGGATCCTTGGATCTTTTAGTAGAGATCTTCTGCCTAGCAGAAGCACCTTCTACTCCCTTGGTTTCTTGGCACCTGGGACCTTTAGATAATTTCTCATCTAAAGTTGCCATGGGGAAGGTCTTAGTAATGTTCACACTGTCCTGTCCTGTACTTTGTGCAAAGTCAGTAGTGTGAGCCTTACAACCCATATGCTCTTGCATCTCCTTATTGAGCACCTTCTTGAGGTTGGGAGACACCCCTGTGGTTTCCCTATGGATATTCTCTAAAGGAGAATTCTCCCTTAGAGGGCTTGAAGGTTTAGTGGGTGATGGTACAAGAAGGGAAGGAGCCTTCTTTACCTGTTTCCTTGTATAAGTTTGGGTAATTGGAGAAGTGGGCTTATGAAGTAGGGATTGTGGGATAGATATAGAGTGGGAAGGTTGGGATTGGCTAGCAGTGGGATGATCTAATGAGGGCCTTGACCCTGCTGCCATACCTTCTTCAGTGTGGGACACCACCATCATTGTAGAGAACAATGGGGTGTCAACTCCTTCAGAGTCCCTAGCAGATCTTCTCATGTTTGAGAAAACCTTGCCTTTAGGGGGTTTAGGTACATATACCTCATCAAAGTGAAGTATGTCCGTCAATTCATTATTAAGTACTTCTTGTACAAACCTTGGATACAGATAAAAGCTTTTTGATTGATATCCAGGTTTGACATAAAATCAATGAAGATCATTTTTAGGTATAGAAAACTTACATTAGCAGTAGTAACACTTATCAGCAGCATTAACACAGACTGGCAGTAGTAACACATACCAGCAGCATTAACACAGTCTGACAGTATTCACTGAACTAGAAGTACTAACTACCTTTCAGTATTAGCAACCTTTTTCACTTACAGACACAAGGTTAGTAGTACCATATACCATAAAATTTTCAAAAGTTACTTTATCTTTTGAAACTATACCTTTTTCACTTTTCTTACCTTCTGTTGGATCAAAAGTAACATGTCCTCCATCAAATCTTTTAAAGAATTTGAAGGCAGTCCATGTTCCTTGTTATGTGCCAAGAGAAACCATTATCTTCATTCCAAATGCTCTTCCTCTTGAGCTTTTGGTTGCCCTGCACACTTGATAAATCAGTTAGTCTTTGATGGAACCCAAGCCAAAGTGGTCTTGGGTTGACCTTTCTCATTAATATAATCTGTCAGTTTGGTCTGAATGAGTTGTTTAGGACTCTCATGGCTGGAATACTTTGTCAAGATTATAGGCTTTGCAACATTAATACTAGTAGAAGCACTATCCTTGTTAGCAGTAGTATTGGTTGCAGCAGCACTATTTCTGTTAGCAGTACTATCTGGGATAGCAGTACTAACAGGTTTCTTTACAATTGGAACCCAAACTTGAACAAAGTTGTTTGCTTTCTTTGTCTTTAAATTACTCCTTGGCTTATTTGGAGCATTTTTCTTTGTATTAGCAAACTTGTTCTGAGCATGATACTTTTTAGGTGCTCTTTTCTCAGCCATTTGATTCCTTCTTTGATTCCAATAACCAAAGGAGTTTTGAGTTTGTCTTTGAAAATTAACTCTTTGGTTGATAGGATTGAAATAACAGTATTTGGCAACATGATTAAGCTTTCCACAGATAAAATAAGGTTTTGGTCTATTGATTTTACTCAGATCAACCCCTTGTTTTTGTGCCCACTGATTATTCCAATTTCTCTGATTTCCCCTTGGTTTATCATGTTTTTGGGGCTCAGACTTATTGCATGCACACTGCTTGCAAAGGATAGGGTTCACAACAGTGGTCTGCTTATAGTGAACCTTCTTGTGCTTTCCCTCAGTCTTCTCTGTCTCATTGGACTTGATCCAATGCTTTCCACATCCCTCATTGGTGATTATGTGGTTTTCTATAGGAATCTCACCACTCACAGTGTTGTCCTTATCCTTGACAACTTCTTTCTCAGTTTTATCCTTAACAACTACTTCATCTAAGGGATCTATATCAGTGGCTCCCTTAGGTAGGTCCTTCCTATCCTTTGTCTCTAACAAATCTGAACTAGGAGGGATGTAGTTGTTGTTATAGGGTGTTGGTGTGGTGTTATAGCCTATTCCTCTTCTAAGTTTGTCATGGATTTGAGTTTGGAGCAAAGAGTCCATTGCTTTAGAAGCATTGGAAAATTTCTCAATATCCAGCTTGGCTTTCTCAAACTCACTCTTTATCTTCTCATTCTCCTCTTCTTTTTGTTTAAGCTTAAACTCATACTGATCTTTCTCCCACTTCCAGTAATTTGTATCATACGAATGTTGAAGTTCATTGGCTTGGAAACCCTTAATCTGCTCTTCAAATCTGTCAACTATCCTCACATAATCTTTTATGTCCTTTTCCAATCTCTTAAGGTCATCACTCATGTTCTGATTGTGATCCCTGTACCTTTTAACAGTTTCAATACAGGATTTAGAACAAAGATTGGATGTTACCTCAGTGGGAATGGCAGTACTTGAAGATTCTGATTTATTTGCCATGATGCTTTGAATTTGAATGTAGGTTTCTGAGAATACTTGCTCTGATACCACTTATCAGGATCGAATTCTTAACAAGAATAAATTCTCAGAAACTAATATCAAAGAAGTTGCGGAATAACACTTTGATATTCAATATAACAGTAAACAAACAGTATATGATTAATAACTTGTAAACTTGTATTGAATGATTAAAATCACAAGATTACACACTCAACCTCAATCTTGAAGAACAAGCTCTTTCAAGACGAATTCTACTTCTCTAGAATTAGGATCTATGCCTTGAGGTTGATTTTCTCTCTAGAACTAAAACATAGAATGAATAATTATATCAAAAAGTTATCTCACTATTCTAAACAATACAATATATATACTGAAGATAAAAGATAATTACAATTTATACAATATATCCAGAATATCTTCCATCATTATCTCTAAGCTTCCATGAATATCTTCAGTTTATCCAGCTGTCATCCTTTCCATACAGATCTCCATCTCATAAGAAGTATTAATCATAAGCAGCATTAATACTCTGAGCAGTAGTAACTCCAACAGTACTAATCTTGAAGAGCAGCATTAACTTTGTTCCAGCAGCATTAACTAAAGAAGTATTAACTAAGTTCTTCTAGCAGCATTAACTTTAACTAGCAGTATTAACTACTAAGCAGCACTAACCACTAGCAGCACTAACTAGCTAAGCAGTACTAACTTTGTTCAAGCAGCACTAACTTTGACTAGCAGTATTAATTCTACTAGCAGTAGTAATACTCAGCAGTATTAACTATTGAAGTCCTCTGGCAGCAGTAATCTTGTACTAGCAGCATTAACCATACTTGGTAAATTCTTCAGTTCCCAACACTTATATTCTTCAACTACTGACTAAGTCGGAATCATTTCTATAATGATTACCAAAAAAAATTTGTTTTGTAGGTTATTCTTTGTGACTATGGCTTCTGAATACTTCAGTTCAGAACCCGCTCTCAACTGTTTTTTTTTCTTAAGGATGTTGATTAGATAACATCTTTCAAAGGAGTTTTTACGGTTGATATGAAAGGGAGTTTATAAGATTTTCACTGTTATATTTTTAAGGGGGAGATGAGAAACGTTAGTCATACTTTCACTGTCTTATTATTCTGATGATTTGACTTTTTACAAATACCGAGGGGGAGTATCTGATGTTTTATCAAGGATGCTAAATAGATAATATTCATTTTAGGGGGAGTTAAGAATTCTAAACTGAAGGTATACATTTCTTATTCTTACTCTCTAACACATGTTGACAGAAGAACAACTTTCTCTTGTGAAAATTGGTTTCTTAAATGTTCAAACCACTTTGTGTTCTCAAATGTTTTATAAATTTCGAAATGTGATTTTAAATGATTTTCATTTGGATACTTTAATGCTTATCTGACCGTGTGTTTCTGAAAGATAAATACTTGTGTATTATCTTGTCTTTATTCTTATCAAATATTCTTACACACATCAGTTCAGTACATTCTTATTGACTTTGTTATTACCATGTCTCAAAAGATAAATCATTCGATGGTAATACTTCTGTTTGTATTCTAAATTGTTTGAAATCAGACGTCATGATATTCATTTCTTACTAAATGTGCTTTCATTGTCAAATTGTTTATATATTATTCATATAAACTGTTAATTCTCAGTTTATCAAGTTCTAATTACAAACACAATTACAAACAAGACTATTCAAGAATCAATTACTCAACCTGTTTTGATTTCAATTAATGCAATTCGTATACACGTTTTTTCTGTCACTTTATCTTTCTAACTTGCAACAGTTCTCAAATTCTACGACTTGTTACAACTACTAATCTACCCACAAGTCTATTAAAGAAAAACAAACATACGCTTATAAAAAATAATAAATACAAAACATGACTTTGACTTTTTGACTTTTATTACAAGGAACTTTGACTTTCACTTTGAGAGTTGACTTTTGAGCATTTGACTTGGCTTGACTTTAACCTTCAGTCTTCATGATCTTGTATCCAACAAATATATGCTCTAACAATCTCACCCTTTGGATACAAGATCATCTCTAAAAGATTTTGCAATACAATCTCCCCTTTAATCAAACTATAACAACTTTATCTCCTCCTTTGTAGATTTCTTACAATAAAAATCATCTCTAGAGAAATAAGCATTAAAGTTCAAATAAGCATTTCAAAAAGGGGGAGAAGATAAAGAAATGTGTGATTCAAAGAAATGTTATAGTTGAAAGAAATGTCCGGAAATAAGTGTTTGTATTGGATATGGAGAGAGATATTTCAGATTTGAAGTTTGATCAAAGTTGATAAGCGAAAGTTCAAAGAATTTCGAAAGAAAGCAGATTTTGAAGAAAGTTGGATAAATCATTCAGAGCTGAAAATGAAGATAATTTCTTTCAATGTCTGAAAGAGGTTTGCTTATAACCTTGGGGGAGATTGTTACTATTTTTGAAGATCAGACGTTGGGAAGACAAAGCTAAAGAAGAATTTCATTGTGTTAAGGGGGAGTTTGTATATCATGTTTGTTTCAAAAGGGGAGATTACAAGTGAAGATACAGATTGTTCAAAGGGGAGTTACTTCAATCGAGCTTAAAGAGAGAAGATCGCATTGCTAAATCTTTTTGTAATGATCTTGATCCAAAGGGGGAGATTGTTAGAGCATAAATATGTTGGATTCAAGATCATAAAGATTGAAGACAAAAGTTCAAGAAGTCAAAGTTGAGAAAGTCAACTCTTATCAATGTCAAAGTCATTTGTTAATAAAGTCAAAGTCAATGTAATTGTATTTTGTTTCTTTGTAATTGTCAAGGGTATAAATACCTTTGTTGTCTTTGTAATCAGGATGTATCAATCAGTTGTAAACATACACACACGAATTCAGAAGTGAGAGAGAGAGAGCAGATTAGAGAAAAGCATACTGTTTCATTATTCTAGAGAGAGAGTAGTGAGAGAAAGTTTATAATTTGTGAATTTCATCAATGAATATGAATTCGATTCTCATCTTGATTGTTTGTAGCAATTAGAACTTGAATATTGGGAATAACAATTGGTATCAGAGCAGATTCAAATTGAAATTAAATCAAGAAAATGTTCGACACTGTGTTCTTCATGTCCATATCTGATTTTGAATATTAGTGTGTTTTTGGAGTTGTAATCGATTAGTTTTTGTTAGAAAAGTGTAATCGATCGAGTCTGTATAGGTAATTTCAAGAATTGCACTGTAATTGATCTTTGATTTTGATTTTTGTTGACTTTGGAGTTCACGAGTCAAGAACACTGTATTCGTATCGATTTGTACATTTTTGTGTTTTTGATCAAAATTAGTTGTCAGAAATGTGATCTAGATGTTTAGGTGAGCAAATTGTCAAATTTTCGTACTGTAATTAGAGGTCTAGAGTAGTTTTTGGTGGAAATCTGTTCGTTTTTTGAAATTTGCGCAAGATTCAAACTTTGCGCAAGTTCATCCTAGGTTTGCGCAAGATTATTCTAGAAAATTCGTCGTGTTATTTCTGAGGTTTGCGTATATGAAGTGAAACGAAAAGCTGAAGTGTGATACGCGAAGAATTGATTTGCGTAAGCTACTTGATACGCAAAGTGTGATTTGCGTACGCCTCTTGATACGCAAAGAAAGGTTTGCGTACACCTCTTGATACGCAAAGAAAGGTTTGCGTACACCTCTTGATACGTAAAGAAAGGTTTGCGTACACCTCTTGATACGCAAAGAAAGGTTTGCGTACGCTTCTCGATACGCAAAGACAGATCTGCGTAACCTTCTCAACAAGCAAAGCTACTCGTCACAAGAATTGATTTGCGTAACATACTTGAAATGCAAAGCGTGGTTTGTGCAACACTCTGGATACGCAAAGCGTGGTTTGCGCAACACTCTAGATACGCAAAGCGTCGTTTGCGCAACACTCTAGATACGCAAAGTGTGGTTTGCGCAACACACTAGATACGCAAAGCGTGGTTTGCGCATCACACTTGACACGCAAAGCTTGGTTTACTTAGAATTTTTTTTTTCTGAGAAATTTTCAAAACTGTAATATGGCCTTTAATAGTGAAAATTTTTTCTCTAGGGGCGCTGCCCCTTGACCCCACCCGCTAACCGGGAAGCGGGACCCCGTGCTAAGTCTGCGGAGGGGGACAAACTTCTGATTGTGATCAAAATTTCTGATTTTTTATTTCAAGTTTTTCTGTATTTTTGAGATTTCATTTGGATTAATGATCAAGTTCAAGTTCTTTTTGAAACAGATAATTCAAGATGGGATATTCTTCTGATGAAGATGAAAAGAAGATTGAAAAGCTCAAATTAGAAAACAAAAATCTCGCTTCTTCAGTTGACTACTATTCTAAGCGGTCAAAAAGATTTTCTGATAAAAGAAAGTTACTGAGAGAAGAAGTCAGTGTGTTAAAGAAGATAAATGAAGATCTTCTGAAACAGACTTCTGGGCTTAATGAAGAAAATGTCTTGTTTTTAGAAGCTGAAAACACTGAGTTAAAGAACAAGATTTAAGAATTAGAAGATCACATTGTCAAGTTTCAGCAAACAGGGTGTACTAATGAAAAGAAGATCTTTGAATTAGAATTGCTAATTGTTGAAGACATATCAGTTTCTGAGAAAGAAAAGAAAGAGTTTGCTAAGAAGTTCTCCGAGTTTTCCAGAAAATGTGCTGATGAAAAGAAGACAGTTGATCTGAAATGTTTAAAACTTTCTCAACAAATCTCTGATTTTGAGAAAGTAATCATTCTGGAAAGGGAAAATTTTGCCAAAGAGAATAAGTTAATATAGCAAAAGAATGTTGGGATATTCAAAGAAATATTTGGTCAGAGAACAAATGCTGAAATGGGATTTGAGGAAGAAAGAATCTTGTTTGAAGTTGAGATCAAGAAGCTGAATGCAAAGCTATCTGAACTATCTATAACTGCATTGAAAGATCAAAAAGCGAAGTCTGAATTCAAGAAAGAGATTGACCTGCACATCAAAGAAAAGAACAGTCTATTTTCAAAGGTAAAAGAGCTTGAAAAGATTGTTTCAAAGGTGGTGGTGACTGAGCAAACGACTCCAGAGTCAAAAATCCACTCACCAAGAAATAGTTCAGTTGGTTCTAATAATCCAGCATCAAGCTCACATCAGCAAACTGTTTCTACAAAAAGGTCATTTAAATCTTCCAATCAGATTCGTACTACTAATCTTTTCTATGATAGCAAAATAGATGGTTCAGGTACACATAGAAGAAGGAGATATAAAGAAGAAAAACTGGTATGGAGAGGGAAACCAGTGGTTGAAAATGAGAAGAATGATAAGAAGAAGGAAGAAAGGAAAGGAAAGAAGGAAATGAAGAAAAGTAACAAATCATTTGTATCTGCCTCAAATACAAAGAAGAACAAAGTGCTGAAAGGTAAACCTAATCTTGCTTATTCGAGAGATCTATTGATCAGGTTATCTAAAAAGAGGTATTGTTCTTATTTTCGTACTTATGATTTTGTTCATAAAGCTAGTGATCATTACTGGTATGGTTCTTATTCGATTACTCCCATTCGAACTGCAACTAACACATATGGACCCAAATACCAGTGGGTACCAAAGCCGAAGAATGATTTTGTGTTGCAGGCACCTACGGTCAAGGGGGAGTAAGAGAACCAAGGCTTATAAGTAAATCAACTTAGGACCCGTACTTCAACGAAGTTTGACTTCTAAACACAACAGTTTAGGACTCGTACTTCAACGATAAATAAGAGATGCTACTCCCGGGCTGATATGAAGATGTACTCAGATACTCAGAAGAGGAAATCAACCTTCAAGGGGGAGTACATAAATTTTTCTGGAAATATGTATTCGGAAGATATGATGAACTACACTTCAAATGAAGTTGTAGATCTCTATCATGTGCCTTTTTCACTGATAAATTTCAGATGCATATTTTCAGGGGGAGTAAGGAGATGATTTCTGATTATTTCAAATCAGAACTCGTACTTTAATTGTTTTACTGCTTTATGTCTTTTACGTTTGAATAAATTTTGTGAATAAAAGTTGATTTGACATGACTTTGAGATTTTTGCAAGATGAGAGAAGCTGACAAGATCATATCTTAATGACTTCAGCTTGACTTCATGAGATTTAAGATTGCGCGAAAAGGTAAATTTCTTATCTTAATCTCAAATATATCTGAAAGTAGGACAACTTTCAGATATAGAAAACATGTTCTGAAATGTTCAAACCACTTCCCGATTCTTAAACAAATTTTATAATTTGGAAGTGTGATTTTAAATGTTTTCATTTTATTTTTGTGCTTAAATGTTTTTACAAACCGTGTGTTTCCAAATATAAATACTTGCGTATTGTCTTTTCCATATACTTTCAAGTATTCACACACACCGGTTTAACTTTTTGTTCACATTGTTCTTACCATGTCTCATATTGAAACATATTTTCGATGGTAAGACACCCCGCTTGTACTTCAAAGAATTTTGAGCGATATTTCATTTCGAAACGTCATTTCAAGAATGTCTATATTTTGTTTCATATGGACAATATCTGTTATTCTTGACCTTAAGCTTTGATTGTTATATCATTTATTTCTGATCATTTTCATACAATGTCATATTTTCAAATAAGCCTTTTGCATTCATGTTCATTCATTCACTATACTTGTTTGAAAATACTTCAATGTTTAAAAATGCTCATATCTTCATTATTATTTTCTGAGCATATTTACATCTGACATTTGTATATGAGCTTTAACTGATAAAGTTAAACCATATTGAGCACCATTATGCTTTCATAGGATTACATGGGTTCTTTGTGCTAGGATTTAAATGAACTTCTATGGAATCACGTTTACCAGTGATTTCTACCCAAGAAGTTAATCCATAGAGATTGAGTGTGAGGAGTCTAAAAGAAATGAGTGTGGGTGTGATGAGGTAAAATGGAAAAAAGAGTTTGGTTAGTAGTGAGCTTAATGATTAAAAGAAAGAGGGTGTGAGATCAGAGTAAAAGAATATCAAACTCTGCACCAACTACTTTCTGAGTCGAGCAGCCACATTACTAGCGTTTCACAATTCTTTGGTGAACGTTATTGAAACAGGCAACTAGCCCATGCCAACTCTTGTCTAAACCCCACCAGCTACTCATTTTTCTTCTCAAAAAAAAAAGAAAGTGTTTCATATTTTTCTGGGGACGCAGCATATAATCTATCTGGTTTTCATTTGAAAAATCTGGATATTGAAAAAGAAGGAAGTCTGCCCCACCTACGCACTTCAATCATGCACATTGAGTCTGTGTTTATCTACTGTTGTCTCAGTGGTTTACACAACTTTGAGCCTTATTGAAAAGCAATCATCGTGCTTAATTCTTTCTACACGTGCACGAACACACAAAGAATTTGTTTCTTTGTCATAACATTCATAGAAATTGCCTTTGTGGTGTGTCGATGATTGGATGGAAGCCCTGGGGGAGTGAACATCAAAAAGCTCATTTATATTGTGTATCTGTTACACACAGTGACTTTGTGTTACTGACAGGCATTCTAACTGATTCATTTGTTGATTCAGGGGTTACATGTTATTATTTTTGTCTGGATTTGCAAAGATCTAGATGAATACTTGGTTATGGATCACAGAATCAGAGACTCAGTTTGACAGTTCAGAATGGTCAAAGACATTTCTTGGACAAAGTTTTGATGATATCGATGCTCTAATCATCAAAAAGGGGGAGAAGATAAAGAAATGTGTGATTCAAAGAAATGTTAAAGTTGAAAGAAATGTCCGGAAAGAAGTGTTTGTATTGGATATGGAGAGAGATATTTCAGATTTGAAGTTTGATCAAAGTTGATAAGTGAAAGTTCAAAGAATTTTGAAAGCAAGGAGATTTTGAAGAAAGTTGGATAAATCATTCAGAGCTGAAAATGAAGATAATTTCTTTCAATGTCTGAAAGAGGTTTGCTTATAACCTTGGGGGAGATTGTTACTATTTTTGAAGATCAGACGTTGGGAAGATTGTTGAAAGTTTTTGAAGAAAAAGCTAAAGAAGAATTTCATTGTGTTAAGGGGGAGTTTGTATATCATGTTTGTTTCAAAAGGGGAGATTACAAGTGAAGATACAGATTGTTCAAAGGGGAGTTACTACAATCGAGCTTAAAGAGAGAAGATCGCATTGCTAAATCTTTTTGTAACGATCTTGATCCAAAGGGGGAGATTGTTAGAACATAAATATGTTGGATTCAAGATCATAAAGATTGAAGACATAAGTTCAAGAAGTCAAAGTTGAGAAAGTCAACTCTTATCAATGTCAAAGTCATTTGTTAATAAAGTCAAATTCAATGTAATTGTATTTTGTTTCTTTGTAATTGTCAAGGGTATAAATACCTTTGTTGTCTTTGTAATCAGGATGTATCAATCAGTTGTAAACATACACACACGAATTCGAAGTGAGAGAGAGAGAAGATTAGAGAAGAGCATACTGTTTCATTATTCTAGAGAGAGAGTAGTGAGAGAGTTTATAATTTGTGACTTTCATCAATGAATGTGAATTCGTTTCTCATCTTGATTGTTTGTAGCAATTAGAACTTGATTATTGGGAATAACAATAATATTCAAAAACTTTTGTAATCTCTCCAAAGTTTGTAAAAACTTTTTCAAACACCGGAAAGAAATTATCTTCATATTCAGCTCTGATTGCTTTAGCAAATAATCTTCAAAGAAAATTTCAGTAAAATTAGCTCATCTTCAGAACTCTTTGAATTTCCTCTTTCAGCTTTCAACAATCTTTCTTCAGAATCAATTGTCTTGACACTAATTTCTCCTTTAAGCTTCAACTTTTCTTTATCAAACCAATAATTCTTGAATACTTTCCAAACATTTCTTGATCTTCTCTCTCAACTTTAACATTTCTGACTCAATCATTTCTTGATCTTCTCTCTCAACTTTAACATTTCTGACTCAATCATTTCTTGATCACTTCTCCCCCTTTTTGATGATTGAAGCATGAAATCATCAAAACTCTTGACAAGAAATGTCATTGACAATCTGATTTGACCATTGATCTTTTCAAACGAGCCTCTAACCATCTATCGATCCAAAAAGATAGTTATCTGAATCTTTGCAAATTCAGACAAAAATATGAATGTAACACCTGAATCAACAAATGAATCAGTTAAAATGCCTGTCCGTAACACGAAGTCATTGTGTGTAACGAATACACATTGGAAAGGAGCTTTTGTGAAGTTCGCTCCCCCAGGTCTTCCATTCAATCATCGAATAACACAAGCTTATTCTATTAACGTTTTGACAGAAAAAACATATTCTCTGTGTGTACGTGCTTGTGTTTGAGAGAATTAAGCACAAATGATTGCTTTTATAGGCTCAAATTGTGTAAACCATTGATACAACAACGGTTAAACACATACTCTATTGTACATGATCGAAGTGCGAAGGTGGGGCAGACTTCCTTCTTTTTCAATATACAGATTTTCCAAATGAAAACCAGATAGCAAATGTGTTGCGTCCCCTTTAAAATATGAAACATTTTCTTGTTGAGAAGAAAATGAGTAGCTGGTGGGGTTTTTATCAAGAGTTGGCATGGGCTAGTTGCTTGTTTCAATGATGTTCACCAAAGAATTGTGAAACAATCATAAATGTGGTTGCCCGACTCAGAAAAAGTTAGTGCAGAGTTTGATATTCTTTTACTCTGTTCTCACACCCTCTTTCTTTTAATCATTAAGCTCACGTCTAACCAAACTCTCATTTCCATTTTACCTCATCACTCAACCCACACTCAGTTATTTTGACTCCTCACTCTTCGATCACTTAAGATTAACTTCTTGGGTAGGAAACACTGGTTAACGTGAATCCATAGAAGTTTCAGTTAAGCTCACACAATGAACCCATGTAGTCCTATAAGAACATGTTGCTCAAAATGGTTTAACTTGTCAGTTAAAGCACAAATAATACAAGTCAGATGTCTATATGCTCATAGATGTAATCATGAAGATTTGAGCATTTTAAACATGTAAGACATTTCAAAACAAGTATATTGAATGAATGAAATGAATACAAGAAACTTGTTTGAAATCTGGCATTGTATGAAAAAGATCAAAATCTCTGATTGATTTATCGATTAAGGCTTAGATCAGCAAAAATTGGATATTGTCTATACGAACCAAAATATAGACACTCTTGAAAGAAATGTTTCGAAATGAAATCAACACTAAAATTTGGAATATCAAGCGGGGTGTATCACCATCGAAAAATTTGTTCAATTTGAGACATGGTGATAACATATTCAACAGAATATTAAACCGGTGTGTATGAATACTTGAAACTATATGGAAAAGATAATACGCAATTATTTATCTTTGGAAACACACAGTTTATTAATCATTAAAGCACAAAAATAATGAAAACATTTAAAATCACACTTCTATATTCATGAAATCGTTTTAAGAATCAGAAGTGGTTTGAACATTTAAAAACATGTTTTCATATCTGAAAGTTGTCTTCCTTTCAAACATGTATGAGATTAAGATTAGAAATAAACATTTTTCGCTCAGTCTTAAATCTCATCAAGTCAGCTCTAAGTCATAAATGATATGATCATTTAAGCTCACTCTCAATCCCGCAAAAATCATAAGTCGTCAAAGTACAAAGCTTTATTCACAAAAATTTATTGAAAATTAAAATGACATAAAACAGTAAAACTTTGAATGTATGAGTTCTGATCAGATATAATCAGAACTCATATACCATACTCCTTGAGTCTTACTCCCCCTGAAAATATGCATCAGAAAATTTATCAGTGATAAACACATGCAAAACTTATAAACTCCCCCTCAAATGTATGTAGATCAACTTAAGTTCTCCTCTCACTCCCCCTGAGATCATGAACAAATGTAAGTGCAGATATCTTTCAGAATAAAAAAAATAAAGAAATGAAGAAAAATAACAATAACAAAAACTTTAGTAGGTAATCACGGATTAAGTCTTGAGATTTAACATACCAAGTTTTGAAACGAGAAAATTAAACCCTAAATCTGCAAGTTGATAATCAGTGTTTACAAAATAAAGTTCGATTGTACCCTTTTCCACATTATCTTTGATAAAGTGATATCGAACATCTATGTGTTTGGTCTTTGTATGTTGAACAGGATTCGCAGATATAGCAATGGCGCTCTTCGAATCACAGTATATCAGGATCTTGTTGTATGTGAAGCCATAATCTCATAGTTGTGTTCTCATCCATAACACTTAAGAACAGCATCTCGCTGCAGCGACATACTTTGCCTCGGCTGTTGATGTGGAAACACAAAGTTTTTTCTTTGAAGCCTAACTCACGAGTTTATCGCCCAGAAATTGTATGTGACCCGATGTACTTTTCCTGTCAAACATACAACTTGCATGGTCTTCATCTGAATATGTTGTCAGTTCAAAACCTGTATCCTTAGGATACCACAGACCAAGATCTGGAGTGCCCTTTAGATATCTAAAAATTCTTTTGACCACAGATAAATGAGATTCTTTTGGATTAGCCTGATATCGAGCACGTAGATATGTGGAGAAAATTATATCTGGCCTACTAGAATTTAAAGACATTAAAGAACCAATCATCCTCTGTAGGTTCTAACATCGACTGCTTTACCCAAAGGATCAGCGCCGATCTTACTTTGATTGATTAATAAAAATCCCTGTTGAAAATTGTTTGACTTGTAATCCGAGAAAGAAATTCATCTTTCCCATCATACTCATCTGAAATATTGACACCATGAGGTTAGAAAAATTCTTACAGTATTTTGGATTTGTTGAGCCAAATATGATGTCATCGACATATATCTGAATTAAAATAATATCGGGTTTTTCCTTTTTAATAAACAAAGTAGTATCGTTTTTACCTTTAGAGAAGCCAGACTTGACTAGGAATTTAGATAAGACTTCGTACCAGGCTCGAGGGGCTTGCTTCAGTCCATAAAGAGCTTTGTCCAGAATGTAGATATGATTCGGCTTTTCTGGATTGACAAAGCCTTCAGGCTGTGAGACGTAGGCTTCCTCATTGATAATGCCATTTACAAAGGCAGTCTTCACGTCCATTTGATAGACAATGAAGTTCTTGTGAGCGGCATATGCAAGAAACATGTGAATAGCCTCAATACGTGCCACTGGAGCATAAGTCTCATCATAATCAATACATTTCTCTTGCCTATATCCCATAGCCACTAGTCTTGCTTTATTTCTGATCATGATACCATTTTTGTCCGTTTTGTTCTTGAATACCCATTTTATGCCAATAATAGTTTTTCCTTCTGGCTTAGGCACTAGTCTCCAGACCTTTAATGCTTCGAACTGATTCAGCTCATCTTGCATCGCAGTTACCCAATCTGATTCGGCTACAGCTTCGAATACGTGTGTGGCTTTACCTTGCTCAGAAACGAGTCATGCATACACATATTTAATGTAACAGACCTAGTTTGCACCGGTTTAGATGGATCTCTAATGATCTGGCTTATCGGGTGCTCTTTGGTCCACTTATGTTCGTGAGGGAGTGGATTCGATGTAGATTGATCATGATTCTCATCTAAGTATCCACTTTCAGTTTCTTCTTGTTCAGGGAGTGGTTCAGTTGAAGTGTTTGGTGCAGAAGCATCAGTTGGTATAGCAGTATATGGCTGTTGAGTAGATGTTACAGTACAACCAACTGAGTCAGCAACTTTTGTCTCGACAGTTTTACTTACATCTTCAACTGAAGGAGTAGTTGCTTGAACTGGAGTTTCTTGTTGAATCGGGGGAACGAATTCAGTAGATACATCTGAAGTGACTGGATGATGACCACTTGACTCTTCAGGTCTGTCAATCACAACAGATATAGGCAATTTAGATCCAAGAAACTCATCATAAAAGAATTCAAACAATAAATCTAATTCTGGTAAATGAGATGTAGATGTAGATGGTTTATCAGAATCAGTAACATTAACCACAGGTTCTGGACTGATTTGTCCAAAACCTAACACTCATTTAAGTATGGGTTCTGAACTGCTTTTTCAGAAGCTAACTCTTCATCAAATGTTACGTTTACGCTCTCTATGACAGTCTTTGACTTCTTCAAATAGACTCTGTATGCAGCAGATGTTTGAGAGTATCCAATGAAGATGCCTTCTTCAGCCTTGGGACTGAACTTGTTCAAGTTCTCTTTATCGTTCAGCACGAAGCACCTGAATCCAAAAATATGAAAGTGTTTAATGCTAGGTGTACGATTATTTATCAAACATAAGGAGTTTTAACAAACTGGTGGTGTATTATGTAGCGATTCTGCGTGTAGCTAGCGGTCGATACAGCTTCGGCCCATAGAAACAGAGGTAGATATGATTGACTAAGCATAGTTTGAGCGACCTCGACTAGCGTTCGGTTACGTCGTTCTACTACTCCGTTCTATTCTTGCGTTCTGGCAGAAGAATATTGATGTGTTATGCCGACCGATTCGAGATAATCTTCTACAGTGCTATTCTTGAATTCTGTGTCGTTATCTGTTCGTAAAAACTTGACTGTCTTTTGCAGATTCACTTGGGTAGTCTTTAAGAATGTGATGATGACTTCGGGCGTCTCATCCTTTGATCTCAGAAATTTGACCCATGTGTACCGTGAATAATCGTTCACAACAACTAAGATGTATTTCTTGTCGTTAATGCTTTGTGTACGCATAGGACCGCAGATATCCATATGCAACAACTCAAGTGGAGAACTTCTACTAGGATCAGGCTTTGACTTATGAACAGCTCTCTTCATTTTACCTTTCTCGCATGTTGCGCACAGATGTTCTTTCTCGTATTTAAGCTCAGGAAGTCCTTTGACTAATTTGCACGTGACCAGTTTGTTGATATAACGAAAATTCAGGTGAGAAAGCCTTCGGTGCCATAACCAGCTTTGTTGCAGCGAGGCTTTTGACAGTAGACATGCCTCATTGTCAGTCTGGACTTTTGACAAGTTGATAGTGTAGATATTAGACTTTCTAGTGCCGACCAAGAGTTCCTTATCGTCTTCAGTACGCACAGAACATCTCTTGGCCTTGAAATTAACCTCTAAATCTTTGTCACAGAACTGTCCAATGCTAAACAAGTTATGTCCTAATCCTTCCACATATCTCACCTTTGTAATCGTCACATTGTCTTGAATGACGTCACCATAGCCCAAAATCTATGAAAACTGATCATTTCCAAATCTCACGTTCCCGCAGTATTTCTCTGTATAATTAGACAAAATAACTTTTTGCCCAATCATATGCTTGGAGAAACCAGAATCCAATTACCACATATGACGGGTCTGCACAGATGAAATCAGGGAACAATAAGTTTAGGTACCCATTTAAATTTGGGTCCTACATTGTTAGCATATAATTTTGGCATCCATTTGTATATGGACCCTCTGATCTTTTGAAAAACCATTGAAATATTTGAAGCATTTGACTTATAAGAATAGACATGATAAGTACCAAACCCATCATCAGAATATCGGTGAGAAACGAAATCATTCCGTTTATATGTAGAAAACTTAGTAGTAGACCGAGATAATTGGAGTAATTGCTTTATTGTATATCTCTTGTAAGGAAATACAAGTTTTTGTTTATTAGAATCAATAGTACCAAGTACATCAGACCTACTATCAGTTGATCTATTACAAGTTGTAGCACTTAATCAACTCATCTGTCTTCTTCTCAGCCCCATAATCATTCACAAATCTTTTCTTCTCCTCAGTCTTTCTATCTCCAAACTTCTTCTCCTCGTACCTTCTTCCTTCCACTCGTTCTCGATGCTCATGATTCTTCTATCCAGAGGATTATCTATGACCTGTTGAACTCGACTTCTTGTAAAACTTATTTTGAAATGCTCGGGTCAATAGTAGCATGGCTTGCTTAAGATTCTCTCCGTCGTCACTATCAGAATCAGAATCAGTTGAATCATCGAAGCTTGGAACCACAATTTTCTTCTTCTTCTTCTTTTCTTTCTTCTCCTTCTCTTTCTGACCAGCCACCAAAGCTATCGGGTCAACTGTTTTCTCAGTCTTTTTCTTCTCACTTCTTTTCTCTTCAACCTCTTCCTCATTCTGCCTCAATGTCTCATAGACTTCATGGAATGGAATATCACTTAGGTCTTTCATTTGCTTCATTCTTCTCGTGTGCTTTTTCCACTCAGGCTGAAGAATGTTGAGGAGTTTGACATTGTTCTCGATTTGCTTCTTTTTGACTTTGTTTTTTGAAAGCTCATTCAGTAGAAGAACAAATCGCTCATATATATCCTC
The DNA here is from genome assembly GCA_954870635.1 of Arctium minus. Classification (NCBI taxonomy): domain Eukaryota; kingdom Viridiplantae; phylum Streptophyta; class Magnoliopsida; order Asterales; family Asteraceae; genus Arctium; species Arctium minus. The sequence goes on along the minus strand of OX941080.1, from coordinate 73,922,066 downwards.
AAGGCTTTCGTTCTCTTTTGCCTTAAACTCTTCGTAGCTGTTAATGCAGTTTGCTACTTTCATCTGATTTCCTACCTTCGAACCCAACATCATCTTCTGAAGTTGACCCCACATCTTCTTAGCATTGGCTTTGTAGTTGTCGATCTTAATGTAGATCTCGTTAGGAATTCTCTGTAAGAGAAGAGATCGTGCTTGTTTATCATCCTTGTGTCTGCTCTTTTGTTCCTCATTGTACTGTGAAGGATCTTTCGGAACAATCTTTGTTTTCTGAGCTCTGTCAACATTCCCGTCTTCACTGTCCGATGACTCTTCATCGGGTATTTCCATAGTACGGGGAACCATTGGACCCTCCAAGATAGATAAGAGAATGTTCTCTCCGTTTGCATGTCGATCAACAAAGTCAAGGGATCGGTCCTTCCACTGCTCATATTCCCCTTTGAACAGAACAGGGGGTTTCACATCAGTACCAATGGAAAGTGCGTCCTTGGAAGTCATCCTATTTCAAAAGTTTACAATAAGAACTTGACAAAAGATCGTGAGTCCAAGTGAAATTGATACAGAAAAATCTTAGAAAGAAATTCAGAAAATTAACTTTCCAAAAATATCACAAGTATGGAATTCGCAGAATACAGTGAATCACAAAGAATTCGTATGCAGAATTCGCACACAAGTAAAAACAACACATAATTCGCACACTTAGAAGAAATCAGAATTCGTATACACACAGAATTCGCATGAAGTGTTATGCGAGTTCTAGGAATTCGCAAACAACTCTATGCGAGTTCTGGACTTGAAAAATTTGTGAAAAATAAACTTTTCGCATACAACATTTCGTATAAAGAAATCAAACGAATTCTATACTTTGAAAAAATTTCGAATTTGAGCAATTCGCATACACACTTATGCGAATTTAAAGAATTCGTATAACTCTCATAAATGAAATCCATACTTTTTGCAAGATACCCAGATGCGAATTCTTTCCTTATAAAATTTTCAATAAAGCTTTTCGTATAAAATTCTATACGAATTATGTGCTTTGAAAAATTATGCAAATTCTTGCTACTTATCACAAAAACTTTCCGTATAAACACTTATGTGAATTCTGTCAATTCGCACAACTCATACATACGAATTCTAAACAATTCGTATATCACACATGTACGAATTCAACACATGTGAATTTTTCAGAATCAAATATTATGCGAAAACTAATGATTCAAGTGAAATCCAATGAGTTTGCGAGATCTTCGTGCGAGTTCTTGTTGGTTCTGCGAGTTCTTCAAGAATTTATGCGAATTCTTGAGATCTAGTCGAAAATATCACTCTGATTGGCCAAAAACCCACCAATTCTTCGATTTTCGATCTGTAACTTTGACAAATTGGTCACTAATACATCTAGAATCATATTCAACCAATGAATTTTAACATGAGTCACCCAAACATTCAAACGAATCTAATACAATGCTTTCGAACTTCGTGTTTCTAAAACCAACAAAACCATCAAATTGAAGAAAATTACAGTGCAATACGATGCCAACCTTATACAAGATTGTTCTAGACAAAAATACGGACTCAATGAACTCGATTACAATCTGAATTACGTACAAAAACTCATAATTTGATCTACGACTCAGAAATACAGTGTCGACTCCATATTTTCTTGATTTCAACTCGGATTTGCTCTAATACCAATTGTTAATTCCCACTTTATCAAGTTCTAATTACAAACACAATTACAAACAAGATTATTCAAGAATCAATTACTCAACCTGTTTTGATTTCAATTAATGCAATTCGTATACACGTTCTCTCTGTCACTTTCTCTCTCTAACTTGCAATAGTTCACAAATTCTACGACTTGTTAGAACTACTACTCTATCCACATGTCTATTAAAGAAAAACAAACATACGCTTACAAAAATAATAAAAAAATACAAAACATGACTTTGACTTTTTGACTTTTATTACAAGGAACTTTGACTTTCACTTTGAGAGTTGACTTTTGAGCATTTGACTTGGCTTGACTTTAACCTTCAGTCTTCATGATCTTGTATCCAACAAATATATTCTCTAACATAAACAAATTTTCGTTCTTTGAAATCCCAATACATTTTTCTTCATGATATTTGATCTGATAAAATCATTGTCAGATTCTCAAAACACTTCGTTTGAATTCGTTTCATTCATTCAATTTCATTGTTTTGAGAGATCTTAAATGTTCAAAATGCTTGAATCTCATTCTTATTTTTTGATGAGCATACATTTTCTGATAATGATATCTTATGCTTATCAGTCAAGATAGCTGTTGAGTAACATATTTTTTTAGGACAAAATACATGGGCTTCAGTGTGAGTGCTTAAAAGACTTCCATGGATTCACGCTAAACAGTGTTTCCTACCCCGGAAGTAATCCTTGAGTGATTGAGGGGAGAGGGGTCAAAATATTAGAGTGTGGGAGTGTGCTGAGATAAAATGGAAAAGAGAGATTGGTTAGAAGTGAGCTTAAATGTTTAAAAGAAAGAGGGTGAGAGATCAGAGTAAAAGAATAAAAAACTCTGCACCAAACTTTTTATGAGTCGGGCAACCGCATAATCTTTTGTTTCACAATTTTTTGTGAACTTCATTGAAAAAGGCAACTAGCCCATGCCAACTCTTGCATAAAACCCCACTAGCTACTCATTCTTTTCTCAACAAAAGAATGTTTCATATTTTTCTGGGGAAGCAACACATAATCTATCAAATCTTCATTTGGAAGATGTTGATATTTAAAAAGAAGGAAAGTTGCCCCACCTTCGACCCTTTCTCATGCAAATTGAGTCTATGTAATATATGTTATTGTCTCAACAGTTTACATATTTTGATCTTGTTTAAGCTTTAATTGCTTCAATCATATCTACACTTGCATGAGTATACAAGGAATAAGTTTTCTTGTCATAACATTCATAGAAAATTCCTTTGTGGTTTTTCAATGATTGAATGGAAGCCCTGGGGGAGTGAACGTCATAAAATCTCCTTTCCATGTGTATCTGTTACACACAGTGGATCCGTTCTACTAATAGGCAGATTAATTGTTTCATATGTTGATTCAGGGTTACCACTCCTAATTTGTCTGAATTTGAAAATATTTGGATGAATACATTTCATGAATTGACGGCAGAATATCAGATTAGATGGAGATTCTATTCTCGTTGGGGGAGATTGTTCATATGTTTCCAAAGGAGGAGAATATCTATGTTTTTCATGAAGATTGTGCTTACATTGTTATTTGGGGGAGATATTTCAAAGATGGAGTTGACATTGAAATGTTTTGATGATTCTGATTCTCATCATTCATCAAAAAGGGGGGAGAAATTTCAAGATTTCAAAGTCAGATTACTGTTTTCTACAAAAGGGGGATAGTTTTAAATGATCAATTTCAAAGAGAAAGCAAAGTCATGTAAGATGTGATAAAGGGGAAGAAAATAAAGTCAGCTTGTTGTCAAAGTGATGATTCAAGAAAGTTGCATAGCTGAAGATGTTTGTACTTCAAAGTTTGTTGTGATTAAAGAAATTTGTCAAGAATTCAATGCTTTGTGAAGATTGCTAAAAGTGATTAAGAAATCCAAAGAGGGATATTTACTTAAAGCGTTGTCAAAGATCAATCAAAGTAGCAAAGATTTGAAGATTTTAAAGTTGTTGAAGATTTCAAGTTGAAGACTTTTCAAGCAAAAAGAAGACCTGAAGATAAGTGTCAAAAAAATTTAATTTTGAATCCAAACGGGGAGATTGTTAGAGTTAAATTGTATTCAAGATTAAAAAGAGGGTCTTGTCTTGTAATATTTGTAATAGTGTGGGTGTTTCTATTGTAAAAGTAAGTGTAGTTGATCTTGTGCTAATAGGTCATGTTGACCATAAATATATATAGCAGGTCAAAGTGTTGTAAGTCATATAGAATTCACACGCGCATACAGAGTAAGAACACCATAGAAACACACACATAGAGCCTATTGAATATGCACTAAATAGGTATATGACTTGATGTAGATTGTGATTGATCAATAAACAAAGTGTTTCTAAATCATTTGTGTATTGAATGTGAGTTAGAATCTGGTACAACACAAAACACCTGCATCCAAAGATGTGAAAATGTTTAATGCTAGGTATTCTATTATTAATCAAAGCATATGGTGTTTTACCAAACCGACGATGTATGATTGATCTGTTTTGTGTATAACATGCAGTTGACACATCTTCGGCTCACAAAAATAAATAACTGATTGACAGTGTAAATAAGATCAGGTTTACCAAAAGATTTACCTTGATGAGCATTGTTCTTCTTGTCATTGGGTGTATGCACAAATGATTTATGATAATTCTTCTCATCGTCAGAAGATCCTTTCACTCTCCAAACCATCTTTTCTTTAACATTTCTCTTTCTAAATGTACCTGAACCATCAATATTCTTATAATAGAAAAGGTTAGTAGTACGAATCTGATCTTTTGGATTGGCTGAACTTTATGAAGAAACATGAGTATGGTAAGAACTTGATGTTGTCTCGAATGAACATTCAGAATCAGCTGGATCATCTCTCGGTGATTGAAGAATTGATTCTGGAGTCTTTTGTTCAGTCCAATTCACCTTGAAAATGATATCTTCACGTTATGTGATCTTTGAAAACAAACTGTTTCTTTCTTTTGTGAGTAAGTCAATCTTCTTCGGAAATTCAAACTTCACATTCTTTTCCTTCATAGTCGTTGTTGATAGATCAGATAGATTCTTTGTAAGATTCTTTATTTCTATCTCAAAAACCTTCCTTTCCCCTTCAAAATCCTTCTCAACACTCTTTCTTTTATTTGTTATTTCTTTGAAAAATCCAACATGTTTATGTTCAAAACTTTTCTTATCTTTCTCAAACTCTTTTCTCTCTTTTTCCAACAGACTTTCTAACTCAGAAATCTTTTCTTTCAATGAATTTCCTTCAGACACAAAAACAACTTTCTCTTTCTCAAATTTGTCCCTTTCCATAATTATCACCTTTTCAAAATCTGATACCTGTTTTGAAAGTTTTGCACATTTCATATCTACTGCTTTATTCTCTTCAAAAGTCTTTCTTGAGAATTCAGAAAATTTCTTTGCAAACATTTGTTTTTCCTTAGCAAATCCTTTCTTTTCTTTTCAAACTCAGCTCTGTCTTTGGCAATCTACTGTTCTAACTCTGTAATCTTCTTTTAAAGTTCAGCAGTTTTACTATCCAAAACTTTAAATTTCTCATCACTTTTCCTTTTCCAAACCCTTTACTTTTTCTAACATTTTTTATTTCTCTTCATTTCTCTTGATATTATATATCTCCATCTCTAAAATCTTTTTCTTTTGATCAGAATTTTCAGTCTCCAAAACTTGTGCTTTCTCTTCAAACATCTTGATTTGATCATCTTCTAGTAAATCAAAAAACTGTTGTTTGAGATCTTGACTATTTTTCTTCAAAGTAATGATCTTACTCTTTAACTTCCCTTCATTCTATTTTCTTTTATTTCCACATAAAATTAAACTTTTGTTGAGTCGATCATTATCTTCTCTCAAACTTTCGATGATACGTGATTGTGTTTTCTTTCGATCTTCAAGTTCTGACATCTTACGTTTCAGATCTGTCTCACGGCGTGGTTAAGAAGTATATTCCTGAACAAAATACAAATCATCCATTGTCACTGATAATACTTGCATAAATAATCGTTAACAAAAATCAGAGGCAAGAGTGATGATCGGCTTAAGGCTCATCCCATCGAAGTCCAAGAACAACTTCTCAAAGAGGCAAGAGAAGAAGGTGACAAAGATAACACCATCAGATATTCAGAGACTGAGTGGTGTGAGAAAAGATTGGAGAGAAGACTATATCCAGAACCGATCATTCATATTACCATCGTGGGGAAATCAGAGAAAGGGTCATACATGGTCACCATGACCATATTCAGAGAAGATGGGTCAGCAAAGACAATGTTCGCATCAAAGCTGACCTCGTTTGGTTTTTCAGAATGGATTGACCTAACCATTCTTTTAGTCCCAAGCCTGCTAAGGGATAACTTATAACAAAGTTTTCGTGTTGTTGATTCCTAGGTGTGAGATCACAAACGTACGGAAGAATTCAAGATCTAAGTACAAGAACTATGAAGAGTCACTTCTACATGAACTTATTAAAAGAGTCTTCACCATTTTGAACATACTAGCCCCTCCTCCAAAGTCTAACAAAAGGAGAAGACAGTGAGCATCAACACCTGAAAAAGAGGCTCCTAACAAGAACGAAACTGGCATTGAATTCTCTGAAGACACCATTCTTGGACCTCCTCCTGGCCTATCAACTCTTAAACTTCACTTCCAAGAGAAGGCCCTTTCTCTCCTGGACAAGTACTTGGAGATCCCTATGGTATCATATTCTATGATCATGAAGGACAAGTTGGATTCCAAAGATTTCTCGAACTCCATCTCTGCCCACTCTCTCATCTCAAGGATCTGCTCTATTGGTGCGATAAGATTCCATATGGTTAAGGCTTCAAAACTGTAATCCTTCTTCAAGGCAAAGCCAAAAAAACAAGAGGTGAAGAAGTCCCTGACTACCTTTTGCTCAAAGAAGACTCTATTGAAGATATGGACGATGATGACCTATAGCTGATAGATTCTCCATTTTCTTGTCTTATAATTGATCAGTTAATTATCTTTAGTATCTATTTTGTACTTCACTCGTACATGTAAATTTTCAATTTCCCTTTGTAAACTTCTTACAAAATTAATGAAATTTTTCAGTGATGTACTTAACTTCATCGGTACTAAAAAGATCCCTAAAACAGTAAATGGGACATGTATTTTACGAGTCCTCTTTATCCTAATGTTTTAAACTTAAGCAATTTTCTTTTGTTACTTTGTCATCATCAAATAGAGGGGAGATTGTTGATCCAAACTCTCTCAGTGATTTGATGATGACCTAATAAATACTCAGTGAAAATTTCATTTAAGATATGAGTCTGTTCAATTTCTATGATGAATTGTTAAATGTAATCTCTGAAGACAAGCCTCACACTCAAGGAAATCATCGCTGACATCAAGACTAAGCCGATGATGAAGACAAGTCTACTAATGATCTGAAGCGCCATTCAGTGAAACCAAGACAAGTCTACAACGTGTGACAAATCAAGAACAAACCTCAGCTATTGCCTTTCTACATCAGTGATCCTTAATCACTGACCATCAGCAATAGATGGTCATGAAGTTCGCTTATCAAAATTTGTTTGTCTTATCCTCTGCACAAAAAGTACGAAGGTACAAAAGCAAACTTGTTTTTGTCTATAGTCGTATAAACCGCTTCTCTCCACTACATTGTTCAACATGCAGCCAAAAGCATGCAATTGGTAAAGTCAAAAAACATGAAACCAATGGATGAAAGGCACATGGATTGTACCCTCTGCCATGCATTTAATGCATAGGGTATAAAGAGGAGTAAAACCTTCATTCTGAAGGAGTCCTCCATCTTCTTTGTGATCCTTTGCAGAAACTCTCTTTTCTGCAAACTCTCTTATCTCCTTCTATTACTCTTGTGTGCAACAAAGCTTAGTGTTTCTTAGATTGTTTAGATTAGGTTTTACCTTATCTTATTCCGCAACAATATGTAAATTGTGTTTTTGATTTACTCAATAATCAATAAACAAATTTAAAAGTAAACTTTGTGTTTGTATTCAACCCATCCCCCCTTCTACAAACTAACATCGTTGTAGAACCTTAATCGGTACCAACATTATCATATCAACACATAAATAGTTAGAAGAAGTAGCATGCTTAACAGAATATCTAACTTTTTGCTTAACTGGAACTTTAATAACGAACTTGGAATTTTATTCATTGTAATATTATTCTTTACAACAAAATTACATTCTAGTACAGGAATTTTCTTTACAGGAACAAAAGTTTTCTCCTGACTAGACAATTTTCTTATCCAGACTAAATGCTTTTGACTTTTATTATCTGAAATAGACAAAGATTTCAAGTTAGAAGGAGATATAACAACATTTTTAGCATTTCAAATTTTGTAAACCTTCTAGTTGATACTTCAGATTTAGTACCAGAAGATTAAACTTTCTTAAAAATCTTTGCTCTGGACTTATGCTCAGAGTTAGGAACTGTAATTGTTTTTGGCTTTTCATATTGTTTATCAAACTCTATATTTGAGTGAATTTTCCGTACATTTTGATTTGATGAAGTTGAAATACCTTGAGTCTTAAGTCAGATTTTATAGTATCATTGTATTTATAGGCTTGGTCTAATACTGTGTTTAGAGTGTTGTTAGTTGTTGTATTAGCCAAGGGTATTTAAGTCCCTTGTGGTTTTGTTGTTTGTAAGGATTCACGCATACTCAATACAGAATATACATTTGCGCTTCAAACTCTCTCTCTCTACTTTCTCTGTCTAGGATTTAGATCGATCTTGCATTATCAATTGGTATCAGAGCCTAATCTAAATTTGAGAGATTTAAGAGACTGTTTTTTCAAACTGCTTTTGTAAACAATTCAGAGAATTTGATTGATTTTCTTGATTTTTATCAAGAAAATCTCATTTTCTGAAATTTTCAAATTTTTTTGGTGAAATTTGATCGAATTGCCTTGTTTTCTTGTTTGTTGGATTCGATTTTAATAGAAGAACATATTTGATTCACATCAGATTGCAAGAAAATCGATTTTTGATCTTCAATTTTGAGGTTTTTCAAATTTCTGGAAAAGTTCTTGAAGCGTACTGTTCTTTTCAATATTTCTTGATTTTGCGAGTTTTGATTGAATTAATTGATTCAAAGTGTTTAGAAACTGTTTTTCGAACATATCTGTGTGAGAAATTGTCATTAAATTCGGTTTTGTAATCAAATTTTAGAGAATTCTGAGTTTTTTCATCGTTTTGCGCCAGATCCCGTTTTTGTGCGAGTTCATAAACTTTGCGCCAGTTCTTCAGGATTTTGCGTCAGTTCATCTCGCCAAGTTCAGGGTTCTTCAGTTCGTCACGCAAAGTCAAGTTTTCGCCATTAGTTATTCACTCAAAGTTAATTTTGCGTAACAATCATCTCGCGCAAAGACAAGTTTGCTCCACTATCAGCTCGCGCAAGTTACTTTTGCGCCACCTACTGCTCAAGCAAAGAAAGGTGCTCGTCAACATCATCTCGTGCAAAAGTCTATTTTGCGTCAGCTTCATATCATGCAAAGTTAATTTTGCGCCATCATCGCTTAACGCAAAGCAAGTTTGTGCCATCTTCGTCTAGCGCAAAACCCAGTTCGCACCATCAAAGTCTTGAGCAAATCTAAGTTTGCGCCAGTTATTGTTCGCGCAAAGTTAAGTTTGAGTCACACTCTTCTCGCGCAAAGTGAAGTTTGCGTTACCAACATATCACACAAAGTCAATTTTACGCCACCAACATTTCGCGCAAAGTAAAGTTTGCGCCAGCTTCTTCTCAAGCAAAATCAAGTGTGCGCCAGTCACTGTTCACGCAAATCTCCTTTTGCGTCATCCACTGTTAGCGCAAATCTCCAGTTTGCGCTAGTCTCTGCTATCAGACTTGGATATTTTCTGATCTTTCTGTCTATATGGATTCTGTAAAGTTTGCATTTCAAGTTCAATTCTACAAGAATGATATCATGATGTCATTGGGCACAGAAACTCGTCCTCCGGTTCTGGTTGATGAGAATGAGTTCACTCAATGGCAAGATCGGTTTCTTAATTTCATCGAACGTCAAAAGAACGGAGATGACATGATGAAGATTCTAACTGAAGGATCTTTTGAAAAGCCCATACTGGCTTCTGGAATGACAAAGCCTACCGCCGCTTACATACCCGATGACTCGTTGCAATATAAAGTTGATTGTGATATAAAGGCAGATCTGATGCTAGCCTTGCCAAATTCTATCTACAACCAGATTGATTGTTACAAAAACAATCCTAAACTAATGTGGGCACAGCTAGAGAAGATTATGCTTGGCTCTACAGTTGCAACACAACTTCGGCATACGCGTTTTATGAACAATTTTGAAGAGTTTAAAGCCAAAGACGGGGAATCTCTGAAAAGTGTTTTTGATAGGTTCTGTGTTGTGATAAACGATCGACGTAAAATAAAAGTGGAAAAGACTGAGCTAGAGACCAATCTGAAGTTCCTCAACTCTCTTCAACCGGAATGGAATAAATCTTGCCACCGATTGAGGAATAATGTCCGGATCTCTACCATGCCAATCCAAGAGATGTATGAGATTTTACTGACAGATGAGTGCATAGTCAAGGAGAAGAAAGATAAAATTGACAAGAAGAATAAGAAAACAGTGGACCCAGTTGCACTCCTCACGAGCCAACTGGCTGAACAAGCATTGTCTGATAATGCTTACGACGGGGCCACTGATGATGATGGTGAGGCGCTACAGAAGGCGATGATTCTTCTTTCTCAGCACTATAACAAGAAGTTTCAACATCATTTGGGTTCCAACAATCTTCGCTTCACTTCAGGGTCTAAGGTCAAAGTGCCCAAGCATAAGAAAGCTACTGATTGTTTCAACTGTGGAAAGTCGGGTCACATCGCTAAGGAGTGTCGAGTGAAGAAAGTTCGGGATTCGGCATATTATCGGAAGAAATTGGAACTATCCGAAAAGAGAGAGAATGGAACCGCTCTGCTAGTTGAAGAAGAATTCTGGCTAGATCACTCCGACAACGAAGCTGATAATGTGGAGACTGCTCATATGTGCTTCATCGGAAATGATCAGAGTGATGATGATGATGATTCTTCAACTGATGAAGATGAGGTACCTTCTGACTTTGATTTCAAATTTATATCCTCACAAATTATAACTGCTTTACATGTTCTTCGTTCAAAGTTATTATCTGAAAAACAGTTAAATATAGAAAAGTCAGATTTGATTGACAAATTGCAAATTTCTTTGAAAGATGAAAAATCTATTTTGGTTCATACAAAAGAAATCTTTCAAAAGAAATTGGATGATTTGGAAATTTCAAATAAGACTTATCTTGATTCTTTGACGGAAATGACCAACTTAAAAGAAAGTTTTTCGGAAAAAATAAATAAGTTGGAAGAAAAGTTATATCGAATGAATCAAACTGAGCAAACAATTTACATGAATAAACCAAGGAGTGATGAGGCTATAAAAGAAGGATAAGGACTTGGTTTTGAAAATCCTCATTTTCTAAATTTAGCTAAAACAGAAGTTCCCACTTTATATGAATACGATTATCTAAATCTTGCACAATTTGCTCCTCAGTTCAAATTTCATTGGACAAGTGAAAAGCAATTTTTAGAAATCGAAAATGAGAAAAGAATGCACAACACGAAAAAGGAAATTCCTTTTGTTTACACGTGAGAAAATGCCAAATATTTTCCTGGAAAATAAAAGAAGGGCAGAAAAAGTTTAAATGACATATCTCCCGTCAAGTCTTCAGTGTCTGATGATTATGTTGATATATATGCCAATAACTCTGATAAGAAAAATATCTCTCCAATCTTTTATGATTCTAAGAGATATACTCCTCCATTAGTATTAGAAGGCAAAATCATTGACCTTGAAGATAAAATGGAAGAACAAAATATTGAAAGAGAAATTGAAAAAGATGTAATTTTTACTTTCTTGACGTCAAGTTTTGAAGAAAAATTAATTTCTCAAACACAAGATTTACTTTCTGTTTCTGGCCTTTCTTTTGATTTTAAAGAAAACAAAAAGGAAGTTCTAAATTCTGAAAATTTTTCTCAAAATTTTTCTGACTCTGAGGCAAGTTCAGGTTTATTGTTTGATCAGTTTAGATTCTTAGGTAAAATTGTTTCTTCTAATTCAAATCTTAAATCGAAAATTCTTGATGAATCCTTTACGCTAAATGATGATTATTATAAACCAAAGCGTAAAAGAAGAAGGTCAAAGAAGTCAAAGAAGCAAGCTAAAGTCATTTCTGATAGTTCTAATTCTTGTGATTCAAATATTTCAGATAGGACTTTGAGCACTCCTTCAAGGAAGATATGGAGGGTCAAGCGGACATCTGATGAACCTGCTACTGATGAGGATCGATATGTAGACAAAAACTATAATAGTGATTCATTTGTTGTGTGTAATAAAATTTCAAAATACTCAATAAAGCAAATGATTCGAATTTCAAAAGATGTCTCATATTCTTCCTCTGATTTTAGTTCAGATGATTATGCTTTGTCTTCTACTGATGATTATGCTTATTTCTCTGATAATCTTTCTCATGCTTTGTTTGTCAAATATAACAAGTATTCTCTCTTTAGAACTGCAACTAACAAATATGGACCCAAATACAAGTGGGTACCAAAACCAAAGATTAATTCTGAGTTGCAGGCACCTAATGTCAAGGGGGAGTAAGAGAACTATGGCTTCTAAGTAATCCAGCTTAGAACCCGTACTTTAACAAACTTTGACTTCTAGACATATCAGTTTAGAACTCGTTCTTCAAATCAGGACTCGCCCTTCAAAATGTTTTGCTTCCGCATATATTAGAAACTGTGAGAGCATCTACTTCAAATTTCGCTGCAACTATCTCTGCTAATGATGTTGTTCCAGTTACATCAAACCTTGACCATGTGCATTTCTTTTACATTGATATGAGTCACTTTTTCATTAAATATCATGTGGAAGAAGGTATTATTGAATTATATTTTGCTTCAACTGAATATAAACTTGCCGATTTTTTCACAAAAGCCTTATACGAAAAACGTTTTATTTTTCTGCTTTCAAATCACGGCATGTTGAATTTAAAAGTTTAAACCTTTACAAAATTTATTCTATAAAGTAAAAGTTTTACAGTTTTTCTTTCTTTTGAATAAAATGTGTGTCTAGGATAAATTTTCAAGTTGCTTTGTTTATATTGAAGTTTTATATGTTCAACTTTCAAGAATTACAAAGATCAAAAGGTCAGCAAAACATGTTTGAAACTTTTGAAAATGCTTTAAAGATGTGTCATTCGGAATATTTATAGTTTACAATGCTTAGAAAACCTAAAAAGTCATAATTATGGATCGTAATGAAAATATGGGCAAAGCACTTAGATGTAAAACTGAGTGATTGAGATGATATATATAAAATACAGATATCTCTAAGTTTAAAAGTTTGTACCTGTGACCTTTCTGGTTTGGGAAAGTAAGTTCCGTGGGATGCTTGTCATCTGGTCCCCTAAGGTCAATTGGTCTGGGAGTGATCGAACCCAAATCCTTCTATAGAATCAGATCAAAAGTCATGTTCAGCTGGTATGAATGGATTTAGGATGTGTTGATGTAGCCTTTATGGTCTGGGAGAGTAAGTTCCAAGGGGTGCTTGACACCTAGTCCCCTAAGGCCAACTGGTCTGGGAGCGGCTGACCCAAATCCTGCAATAGGATCAGATAGAAAGTTACATTTACGGCATGTTCTTTACTTACAAAACTTTTTGATTAAAAGATGCCAATGTGCACAAGCTTAAAAGATGCCAAAGAGCACACTCATGTGAAGATGCCAATGTGCACAATGCTAAAAGATGCCAATGAGCACACATCTCATGATTCTTGGTGATATGTTTGAATTGCGATAAACCTATAAATTTGTGAAAGTCTTAATTCTTGACAGCTTAGTGTGAGTAAAGGCAAAGTTCTCAATTATATTTTTAGAATTGCATTTTCTTGAAGCTAATCGAAATTCGCATGCTAGCATACTGAATAGATTGATGAAAGTTTTTGAAACTGAACATGTTTTAATTTGATATGCAATAAAACTTGTATCTATATCCCAAAACACATATTTGATTTCAACTGATGGAATATTCTGTGATATTTTACTGAGTAGAATTTAATTTGTATTTGGTTTAAATTTTTATATATTTAGTTGTTTCAAAATACATATTCAATATATTTTTCTTTCTACATTGATGTTCCGTTTCTTGTGTTCTCATATCTGTGTAAGTGGTTTATGCATATTTCAAGGGGGAGTGAAACAGAAGAATATTCTGAAAAGAACATCTGATCTTATCTCATTTCGAGGGGGAGTGAAGTCCATTTGTGTAGGGGGGGTAAAAAGAGCTCAACAGATGAATTATTTCAAGAGCCTCATATACATAGCTTCTTCGATTCAATCTTGCAGATCTAAAGATGTCTCTTCTCCAGCGTAGTCATGACCAAGATGATTCAAATAACCAAGGTTATGAGGGGGAGAAGTTAAAGAGAAGATGAAGAGACAAAGAGTTCAAAGTTTATCTGCTCAAGATTCTATTTCTTCAACTATATTTGTCCTTTTGTTATCCAGCTCCGACCACCACAGCTTCTTCAAGTACATTTAAAAGAGGCGGTTCGTCTAGAGCACAAGTTGTTGTACCTGTTTCTGAACCGATTGTTCTTCCAAGCATATTACAAATAGGTCCAGTCTTGTCAAGGCAGCAAAGGCAACAAAGTTTGAAAGATACTGAGAAGAAATTTTTTTTTACTCAAGAAGCTTCGCTAAGTCGCTTAGATGGTCTGGGTTGAATTAGAAGATGGATTTTGAAGACCACAGCGCCAATGATTACTAAGGGGTAGATTGTTAAGTCAGATTTTATAGTAATCATTGTATTTATAGGCTTGGTCTAATACTGTGTTTAGAGTGCTGTTAGTTGTTGTATTAGCCAAGGGTATTTAAGTCCCTTGTGGCTTTGTTGTTTGTAAGGATTCACGCATACTCAATACAGAATATACATTTGCGCTTCAAACTCTCTCTCTCTCTACTTTCTCTCTCTAGGATTTAGATCGATCTTGCATTATCATTGAGTATTTGAATTATGTTTTAGATTTACATTTAAAAATACAAGACCAAACAGTTCATCTGGTAATATTGTTTTAGATTTAAGAATATCCATCATTCACACTATCCATAGATTTATAAACCATATGACCTTATTTGTCAATTACAACATGAGTTACTAAATCTTCTACATTTGTATCAAGATCAGAATCTGTTGCATTCAACAATTTATCAAATAAATTTCCATACATATTATTGATGAAATTTGACAATTTAGTAGATTCTTGATTCTTAACATCCTTAGAAGTAAATTCAGGACATTCTTTGTTATCATAAACTGAACTTTAGGATAAAGGTTAATTGATGGAGATTCAGATTTCGGATCAGTGGAATCAACTTCTTCTTTGGACTCAGATATCTAAATAGTAGATTCATAATTCGGACATATAGAATCAAAGTTAGAACACTTGGTATCAGATTTACTGATCTTTACTTCTCAGACTTGTTTTAAGATTTAACATATGGAAAATTAAGATCATAATCTTTATATGAATAATATGGCTTTCTATTTTTGCAACTCTGATTTAACTTTGAATAATCAAAAAGCCACATTATTATATCTCGGTTGATAGTATCATCAAAAGTCTTATCACTACAATAAGACTTAGAATCTTCATCAACTCGCTCCTTTCCTTTGTATTCACACTTAGATTTTAAATACTTGGACTTAACAAAACATTTATCAATAGGAATTCTTTCCACTAGGGGTGTAAATGATGCGAGTCGAGTTTGAGTATCATTATACTCGACTCGAACTCGAAACTCGATTACTAAGCTCGAACTCGACTCGAAAACCCGCGAGTATTGATAATACAAACTCGACTCAAACTCGATAACCAATTTCCAAACTCGAACTCGTTTCAAGCTCGAATCAAGCTCGAAAACTCGAATCAAGCTCGAACCCGTTTAATGTGTAAAAGAACTCAAAGTGAACCCGTTTTCATGGGGTACTCCTACTAAAACAATCAGAAAGGCTCAAGCCCTAAAGCTCAAGCCATTTAACAAAAACAAATAATGTAAAAATAAGGTAGGGGAAAGATGTATATATAGTGGAGTTCAAAGCATTGGGTTCTATATCCCACCAATGTGGGATGGATTAGACATACCCTCAAGAGTTCACACATGTCTTTTATACCATCATTTTCCAAAAAAAAAATTCAAAAAACTTATTATTATTATTATCACTATTATTATTGTCATTATCATCAACTAAATTAAATTAATATTACTAATTATTATTATTATTTTGCTTATTGAGTATCTCACGAGCTTATCGAGTCGAGTATCAGGTCACTCGACTCGAATCGTTAGTATATCGAGTCGAGCTCGAGCTCGAGTCGAGTGTTGACCGAGTCGATCTCGAATAGCTCGCGAGTGTCTCGTCTCATTTACACCCCTACTTTCCATCATATTTTCATTAACTGGTTTTGAATTTTAACATTCTGCTTTAGACTGAAACATACCTATTTTTGAAAAGTATATAAGTTTGAAGGGGCATTCTTCAATACAGAGTTATCATTCAGACCTAATCTCATTATTGGATTATGTTATCTGGTATCTTTAGGATTGCTAGTCAATAAATTCAGAGTTTGTTCAGTCTGTCCTTTTTTAAAGTTTAAATCCTCAAGTTGTTTGATCTTTCTATATAGATTACTCCTTTCTTTTGAGAGAAATTCATATTTAACTAATAATTCTTTATTTTCATCTCCAACTTTCTCAAAATCTTTTTCTAAGACATATCTTTTTAGTTAATTTAGATTTTTCTTTTTCCAAATCTCCTCTCTTTCTATGAATCCTCAAATTTGACTTTTGAAAATATATTTTTCTTCTCTTAATCCATTGACCAATATTATTTCACCTTTTAACCTTTTATTAATATCAAAAAATTCAACATTCATGGATTCAAATTGATTTATAAGATTATTTTCAAGAGAATAATGTACCTCAGATTCAGCCTCAGAATCTGATACACCATAATGAGAAGATCCAGATTTGTATTTATGCTTCTCCAAGAAATCCATTAAGTAGTAGTTGAAGAAATGCGCAGTTTTCTCTTTTGATAATGATGATTGCTCCAAGCAATTTTCATGCTCACCCATTAGACTTTGGCCTTGTTCCTTCTTTTTTTCTATCTACATCTTCCTAGAATAGTAATTTGAGTTTTTCATCTTTTTGAATCTACATTCTCTTGCAAGGTGTCCAGGTTTACCACAATTGTAACACCTTGGAACTTCATTTTATTGTCTCTCTTTATCTTCTTTCTTCTCCTTCTCACCATCTATTGATTCAAATCTAAACTTTCTATCACTATTACCTTTCTCTAATATTCAGATTTGGGCTTCTCAGAGTTATACTTTATTCAGCCATGTTTTTCATTTCAAAATCTGAATGACTATTTTCAGAGTGAGAATCTGATGTTATTTCTGGGATTACAATGATTTTAGTAGAAGATGACCTGGAGCGCTTGGTACTAGCCTTAAATTTCCTCTCAGAAATTAAATCCAAAGAATTAGAGACCTTCTTCTTCTTTCCGCTTCTTTCTTTGACTTTTTCTTCATGTTGATTTAGAATACCAAAGATATCATGAATATCTTTCTTTTTTAAATTATTGTTCATATAAAGATTTTCTGAGTAGCTATCCTATTCAGGTATGAGGTTCTTGAGAAATTTGATGTTGATCTTAGAGTTAGTGTTGTGAACACCATCTCTCCTTAAATAATTAAGCACATCATTGAATCTTCTGTATATATCACACATCAATTCAAATTCGCTGGACTTGAGACCTTGATATGCCCCAATGCATGAGTTTAACTTGTTTTGAGTGCCATTTGACACCCTTGCATCTGGGATTCTACCTAATCCCACGTGGTTTTTGCCAATTTCAAATTATCAACTATGTTGAATATTTCATTTGCTAGAGCCATAGTTAACAAGGTCATTGCCTTCTATCAATATTTGCTCTCTTCCTCTCCTCAATATTATAGGTTTTCTTATCCTTCTTTATCCTTGAAGCAGGAATAGCAGGTGTGTCAGGTGTCTATGGTACTGTAGAAAGTTTCAATATAAACCTTAAAAGGCCCTTCAATTATGGATTTCATCAAATCCTCATCAATGTTATGTAAGAATTGAAGCATTCGTGTTCTTCATTGATGATACTCTCCACTGAATAAGGCTGGTGGCTTGGTTTCAGAACTGATACTAACATATTCTTTGGACATTGCAATAAGATCAGATAGATCAATCCAAATACATTTGAAATTTCAAAAGAAATTGATCAAGAAATAAATCAAGTATGATAAATCTTTGAACAAATCAAGGGTTCAAATTGATTAGGTAAGATAAATCTCTAAAAAAATCAAGGATTCAAGAAATAAGAATTTCTACCCACAGATTCGGACTTGAACTTTATCATGAAGAATTCTTCCAAATTCCCGTTGTCTGCTCTTATACCAATTGATAATTACCAAATAGATCAATAGAAAAGTTTGATTAAGAGTTGATGAACACAAAGTTAAACTAGTTAAGTCTCAAAGTCTAATTAAGTCTAATCAGACTTTCTACCCAAACTTAGAGTCCATAGATCCAGATCTTTGATGTCTGCTTCACTTGTAGTACAATCGAACACTGAAGTTATCCAAACTCTGAACCTTCTTGTTCAGACTGCGACATTTAGTAACTTCCTAACTCTGAATCACCTTTTACAGATCTTTGATCCACCTGACTATAGATAGACACTTAGGTAAATAATCTTTTAACCAACTTCAAATGTCTTCACATAAACACACTGCTTGACTATCATATAGCCAAAACGACGCATGTATGATTTTAAACTCACCTAAAACAACTCTACTTTGATTTATACCCATAGTTTGACTTTCAAATATTTTAAACATTGCATGCCCTCACTTAGGCACGTACAACCGATCGCCCTTGGTGAATAGAGGAACTACCTTGATCCAAAACCTTCTTGTCTTCCCATCTCGATCCAATGCCACAAGGTTCTTGGCCATAGGATCATACTCTAACGCTTCCTTGATTTGATCTTGAAGAAAAAATTGGGGTTGAGTGACAGCCTCAAACTCCGTCTTACGACTCAATGCATCCGCTACCATATTAGCCATCCCCAACATGTACTCAAAGTGGTAATCAAACTTAGCTAGCAAGTCTTGCCACCGTGGTTTTAAAACATTGTACCTAAGGTTTTAAGCTTATCTAAAACACATTGACATTGACTCAAAAACCATGAGTTGACTTTCAAATAGTCAAAACATTGTACGTAGGGTTTTAAAACACTATATGTAAGGTTTTAAGGTTATCTAAAACACCTTTACTTTGACTCGAAACCATGAGTTGAATTTTATATGGTTTTAAACTCATCTAAAGCACCTATACTTTAAACCCATAATTTGATTTTCAAATAATCAAAACGTTGCATGTAGGGTTTAAATTCATATAAAACACTTGTACTTTGATTGTATTGACTAACTAATATTTTCTTGGTTATAGTTATTAATTATTTGGCCTCCCACTAACATAGAATGAATGTACCAAAAGAATGGCAATATGAGTTTTTTAGTATCGATTATTTCATCACACTTGATGGTTTTTTGGACATTACATTTTCCAATTATGAGTGATGAGATAATGCTCTATACCAGATGTCCTTGTTACAAATGCCAACTTACACACCACAAGTAAAGGGATGAAGTAAAGATGAATCTTATGATATACTATAATTTCATGTCTTATTATACAACTTGGTAAGCACATGGTGAAATTGTTAATTAATTATTTTCAAACATGGAAAAGACTTCTAATATGAGATAAAAGATGATGTATAATGATGATTAAACTAAATGGTGTCCGAT
The DNA here is from genome assembly GCA_954870635.1 of Arctium minus. Taxonomy (NCBI): domain Eukaryota; kingdom Viridiplantae; phylum Streptophyta; class Magnoliopsida; order Asterales; family Asteraceae; genus Arctium; species Arctium minus. The sequence continues at coordinate 73,902,389 of OX941080.1, read as the reverse complement.
CATATGTTACAAGATGTTATCTAACATGGGAAGAACAAGACCCTAATCCATATACTGAGGTATATGACATATTACAAGATGTTGACAACACTTTGTGGGAACGGTGTAAAAATTATTCAATATTCTTAGTTGTCATGAGGTTGTTCAATTAGACCGAAGAATGTAATAAGCTTACAAGACAAGTGAATGCAGAAAGGTCTCTTATTTGGTGTTGATATACTTGTCGATATCTCTTAGACTTTAACTATTATATATATCAAAAAAAGACGTCTAAAGCGATGAATTAACATTATGATCATCAGACACAAAGCTGTGACGGTATATCCAAGTTATGTTGTGGCTTAAAAGCATTTTGACTTGAATCATTCTATCTTTGGGGGGCGTCAGGAGTCGGAATGTTCATCTTGGGTTATACATCGACGGTTTCAACCCAAATAACTCAAATTCACAACCCATTACTTACCTTCTCGGAAGGATTGAAAGATTCATATTTTAAACTTCCATTACTCAATCCTAGAAGAAGAGACACAATCAGAAATTGAATGTGTTTCTTCGGTCGTTAGTATATGACTTGAAGATATTGTATAGGGAGGTCATTGTAACCTATGATGCTTATCGTATGAATAATTTTATGATGCAATGTTTTCTAATTGGAGCATGCATGGAAAGTTTATTTGTACGTATTGCATCGGTAAGGTGGATTGTTTTCAGTTACAAGATGGACGAAAAACATGTTAGTTTGACTGCCATAAAAAATGGTTACCTAAACCATACATAGTCTAGCGTGATAGAAACAGGACTAGATAATATAACTAACCTTGTATTAAAAAAATGAGCATGAGATATAGCTAGAGAGAGATTTCAACCCTTATTGGTACGAGAAACATGCAAGTATATATATAACTAGCATTGTAACACATTAATTACCAATATATATATATATATTCCCTAAGTGCCATATTGTTTAGTTTTTGTAGGTCATGTCACGACTCAAAGACTCAAATAGACACTTGAAAGTCCTAGCACACAGACCACTACGTTATGCTTGGTAACATCATGGATATTTTGTCAGTAGTTACAAATTCCATACATAAAAGCGTAATGTTGGACAAGTCACACATAACAATGGCATATGTGTGAAGGGGTCTTGTTATGACGAGCACGGGTCTAGTAGTTATGGATTGTTGGATAAGGCGTTAGAGATTGAATATCATAGCACGCATTATGTTGTGGTGTTGCTCAAGTCTGTCTAATCTATTGTTTTTTATATGGTAAGAGTCAATCTTAGACATAATTTGGTTGATATCAAATACAAGTCTCGACTAAGAACTTGCGACATGTTCGTCCTAGCATCACAAGAAGAAAAAATGTATTGTGCATCATATCCTTTGATGGCAAATAATTGAAAGATTGGTAGGTTGTTGTCAAGAATAAGCCAAAAAGGAATATATGAAGTAGCAGATTATATAAATAAAGTCAAGGATGATGATAACGTGGATGTATAATATTTCTTTCTAACCAGCAAAAGGGTAATCTCTACAAAATCCATATGATTAAAGGAGGATGTCAAATCAATTCATCTTGTCACATGGGTGTTCATCGAAGATGGTATTAATAATGGTGCCAATATATCTAATGAGGCCATCAACAAGGAAGAACAGTTTGAAGACAGGGATGATGATTCAGATATAGATGACAGAGATGAACCTATTTGTTCTAATCATGTTTATGGGGAATGGTTCTGTTAAAACATATTTTATGTTCACTTTAGAAGTTTTATAAAGTAATCAATATTATTGTAAGTGGGCCTTGTATAATGGGTTTGGGCTTAATTGTATACAAGGGATTATGGGGGTATATATAGGAATCATGTAGCTTTGTTTAGGTTAACTTTCATTTTCAATGTAGTCGTATGATTTGCTTTGCTCTCTAGTAGTGTAGTTTACTTGCTTTCAATAATACTACAGATTTCTACCCTATGATTCCTTATTTATCATTCAATCAATACCAATCATGATCCCAAATGGACCTCACAAGTGGTATCAGAGCCAAACGACGAAATCATTCATCGACGATCGAGATCTGATTGGTTTTTGAATAGAACAGTCAATGAAAATTTCTGATTTTTGTGATTTGATGAAATTTGGATGTTCTTTGTTGTCTAATTGGTTCAGTTGTTATTTTCAATCATCACTGAAACAAAATAAGTTCCAATTTCATCTCAGAAAGTCAGATTGGCTCATTTTGATTTTTTCCAGTTCGAAAACTTTTTATTACTGTGGTTGGATCGAAATGTTCTTTAGAGTCGAAATTAGACAAAATGATCAACTACAATTGTGCTCCAAAGTAGTTTTCGAACCTGTGTATAAAGTTTCAACTCAAGATTCGATGTTTTGAAGATTTTGTTGGAGAAAAGTTCAAAATCAGTTCGAGATCCACAGAATTCGCAGGATTTGAGGAAGAACTCGCAGATGTTGAAAGAATTCGCAGAAAGAAGATTTTTTGAAGAATTCGTAAGTACAGAATTCGCACACTAGTTATCTGCGAAAGGTTCAAGGATTTGCAGGATAACATTCTTTGAAGTTGAAATTCTTAAGTGTGGAATTCGTACACATGTATGTTGCGAAAAGTGAAGATTTCGCAGATGAGAGAGTTGCGAAAGTTAATAATTCGCAGGTTAGTGTATTGCGAATTCTGAGGATTCGCAGGTATGTGTTTTGTGAAATGCGAGAATTCGCAGATATGAGGCTTACGAAAGTTGAGAATTCGCAGGAAAGCCTCTGCGAATTGTGTTCTAGGCTTAGTCCATCTTGCGAATTGTGCTTCATTGTCAATAGGGATCTACGAATTTTGATGGTTTGCGAAAAGTTTGATGATTTTTGAGAATTCTGACTATTCTGAACCCTATTTCATACAAGTTTGCCCGGTTCCTGAGCTTTATACGCAGAATGCATATGTGACATCACTCCTATCATATGTTGGTCACGTATCATTAGCAACTGATCTATTCTTACACGAGTGCTCATGCCTGTCAAGATTTTCAAATTCTGGATTTTCATATTTGGTCTCTGCTTGGATTGAGTTAGTTGCCTGAGCATCTGAAATCAACAGTCTGGAAAGCTTGTTCTGTTGTTAGACCATTGAGAGCACTTTATCATTCTTCTGACCTGATCACTCAGTAGTGTGAGCGACTGCTATCCTTGTTTTGATGCTTTAGCAGTGATTCAAAATCCTGAGTGCTTATAATCATCCAGCTGATTCATGAAGAAAGGAGTTATGGGTTTAATTATTCAGTATTATGGAGAGAACTCAGTATGAGTATCTTCTATCAGTTGTTGAACAATTGCTTGCCTTCTATCCTTGCCTTGTAGTGTTGCTACCGGATGCTACCTCCCGTAAGCTGATCAGATGAAGTTCTTAAGCTGAATTCTTATTTCAACTCATGGTTCACAGACAGATCAGATGTTATACACTAAAGATGCACTTGGATGTCACTCCATAATCCACACATATCATTCTTGTGGGCGTTAAGGAATGTGTTGGGTTTACTAAAGTCAAAATTTGTCTTGATGTGCACTCAGTCGAGGTTACTGTCTACATCAGATCTGATATTTCAGTTGAAACTCCAAGGATAAGAGCTACTTTCTAGGGGGAGCAAGAGGAGCTTTGAAGTTTATGTAATGCTAAGTTTTTTTAAAGCAATCAAGGGGGAGAAGATTTGAAGCTTGAGCTGATCAGAAAATGATTACTTTACAAAACTTAGGGGGAGAATGTTAAAACATATTTTATGTTCACTTTAGAAGTTTTATAAAGTAATCAATATTATTGTAAGTGGGCCTTGCATATTGGGTTTGGCCTTAATTGTATACAAGGGAGTATGGGGGTATATATAGGAATCATGTAGCTTTGTTTAGGTTAACTTTCATTTTCAATGTAGCCGTATGATTTGTTTTGCTCTCTAGTAGTGTAGTTTACTTGCTTTCAATAATACTACAGATTTCTACCCTATGATTCCTTGTTTATCATTCAATCAATATCAATCATGATCTCAAATGGTCCTCACAAGTGATAGGTCCATTTGAGATCATGATTGGTATTGATTGAATGATAAACAAGGAATCATAGGGTAGAAATCTGTAGTTTTATTGAAAGCAAATAAACTACACTACTAGAGAGCAAAGCAAATCATACGGCTAGATTGAAAATGAAAGTTAACCTAAACTAGAATACATGATTACTATTTATACCCCCATACTCCCTTGTATACATTATAAGCCCAAACCTAATACAAGGCCCACTTACAATAATATTGATTACTTTATAAAACTTCTAAAGTGAACATAAAATATGTTCTAACATTCTCCGCCTAAGTTTTGTAAAGTAATCATTTTCTGATCAGCTCAAGCTTCAGCTCTTCTCCCCCTTGATTGCTTTAAAAAAACTTAGCATTGCATAAACTTCAAAGCTCCTCTTGCTCCCCCTATAAAGTAGCTCTTATCCTTGGAGTTTCAACTGAAATATCAGATCTGATGTAGACAGTAACCTCGACTGAGTGCACAGCAAGACAACTTTTGACTTTAGTAAACCCAACACATTCCTTAACGCCCACAAGAATGATATGTGTGGATTATGGAGTGACATCCAAGTGCATCTTCAGTGTATAACATCTGATCTGTCTGTGAACCATTAGTTGAAATAAGAATTCAGCTTAAGAACTTCATCTGATCAGCTTACGGACAGTAGCATCTGGTAGCAACACTACAAGTCAAGGATAGGAGGCAAGCAATTGTTCAACAACTGATAGAAGTTACTCATACTGCCTTCTCTCCAGAATACTGAATAATCAAACCCAGAACTCCTTTCTTCATGAATCAGCTGGATGATTATAAGCACTCAGGATTCTGAATCACTACTAAAGCATCAAAATAATGATAGCAGTCGCTCACACTACTGAGTGATCAGGTCAGAAGAATGATAAAGTGCTCTCAACGGTCTAACAATAGAAAAAGCTTTCCAGATTGATGATTGCAGATGCTCAGGCAGCTAACTCAATCCAAGCAGAGACCAAATCATCAAATCCATAATCTGAAAATCTTGACAGGCATGAGCACTTGTGTAAGAATAGATCAGTTGCTAATGATATGTGACCAACATATGATAGGAGTGATGTCACATATGCATTCCGCGTATAAAGCTTAGGAACAGGGCAAACTTGTATGAAATAGGGTTCAGAACAGTCAAAATTCTCAAAAATCATCAAACTTTTCGCAAACCATCAAAATTCGCAGATCCCTATTGACAATGAAGCACAATTCGCAAGATGGACTAACCCTAGAACACAATTCGCATAGGCTTTCCTGCCAATTCTCAACTTTCGCAAGCCTCATATCTGCGAATTCTCGCATTTCGCAGAACACATACCTGCGAATCCTCAGAATTCGCAGCACACACCTGCGAATCCTCAGAATTCGCAACACACTAACCTGCGAATTCTTAACTTTCGCAACTCTCTCATCTGCGAAATCTTCACTTTTCGCAACAAACATGTGTACGAAATCCACACTTAAGAATTTCAACTTCAAAGAATGTTATCTTGCGAATCCTTGAACCTTTCGCAAATAACTAGTGTGCGAATTATGTACTTGCGAATTCTTCAAAAAATCTTCTTTCTGCGAATTCTTTCAACATCTACGAGTTCTTCCTCAAATCCTGCGAATTCTGTGGTTCTCGAACTGATTTTCAACTTTTCTTCAACAAAATCTTCAAAACATCGAATCTTGAGTTGAAACTTTATACACATGTTCGAAAACTACTTTGGAGTACAATTGTAGTTGATCATTTTGTCTAATTTCGACTCTAAAGAACATTTTGATCCAACCATGGTAATAAAAAGTTTTCGAACTGGAAAAACTCAAAATCGACCAATCTGACTTTCTGAGATGAAATTGGAACTTATTATTGATTCAGTGATGATCGAAAATAACAACTGAACCAATTAGACAACAAAGAACATCCAAATTTCATCAAATCACAAAAATCAAAAATTTTCATTGACTGTTCTATTCAAAAACCAATCAGATCTCGATCGTCGATGAATGATTTCGTCATTTGGCTCTGATACCACTTGTGAGGTCCATTTGGGATCATGATTGGTATTGATTGAATGATAAACAAGGAATCATAGGGTAAAAATCTGTAGTTTTATTAAAAGAAAATAAACTACACTACTAGAGAGCAAAGCAAATCATACGACTACATTTAAAATGAAAGTTAACCTAAACTAGAATACATGATTCCTATTTATACCCCCATACTCCCTTGTATACATTATAAGCCCAAACCCAATACAAGGCCCACTTACAATAATATTGATTACTTTATAAAACTTCTAAAGTGAACATAAAATATGTTCTAACAGGTTCGTCCTACGATTATGTGATGCCCTATTCCGATACATATGTATGTTTAATTTAATAGTGTTGATATCTTTGTAGTTTTATACGTATGATGTCTGTTGGTTTATCATTATTTGACACTTTTTTCTCTTGAGCAGATGGGTCGCAGTGCATGGAGTAGGGGTAGTTGCTCTACCGGTGTATGGGTTTTCCAACTTCGTCGAAGGTAGTGGCAACAGTAGTGCTAGGCGTAGTGATTTCATGTCCACAAAAGGTAGGGGTAGTATAAGTGTTGTCGGACATTGTGATCTACATGTTAATCACATCAAGGATATTGTTGATGCTAGTCAGGTAGCAGTAGGAATCACATCTTGGCAGGTGTTGAGTTTAGATGTGCCATTGAGGAGGGTCTTGTGGAAGGCTGAGACACCAATATTGTGAACTAGGTACCTTGTAATCCAAATCGCTAGACGAGCTTGAGATCATTGGTGGTGACTAAGTATATGTTTCCTAAGTTCATTTAATTACAAATACATTGATGTTAATGTTTATTGTGTTGAATTATTTTAATTGTGTAGATTTGTAGATCCATTTGTTGTACAATGTATAATCTCCACCTTCAAGATGGTGTACCATGGCTTATGGAGCTATTTAAGAGACCTCCTTGACTCTGATCAGGAATTGTAGTTCCAACATTTCCATTTATGCTTAAATTTTTATGCTAGGAGTTGTTTAATATGTATATTTTTCACTTAATATAGATATGTATGTACAAGGGTTGTATCAATAGGATCCAAAGATGTCTAAGAAGGTTCGTTATGTGTCAAGTATAATTAATAGGATGACTTGACAAGGGACGCACAAAGTTCAGCCATCAAAAGGTCCGAGACATGGTGATCGTGTTCAATGGTGATGACTTTGTGGTCCTTAGGCCACATGGTCCTCCTTGTATTATTACAAAGGAGAATTAGCATCATATCATAAGATTTGGTATGTGCTAATTATTTTTATGTGCATTAATGTACTTTTGGCATTTGAATATGTTATATGTTTGTGATCGGGGGTATATCGAGTCACGAAAATCAAAATCAAAGGCTGATAATAGTAATTAGAACACCACCACGGATGCAGTGGTGTCCAAACACATAAGGCTCCATTACCGTTATGAAGTATAGATTGTGTTTGGTATGTCTATAATTTAGTCATGCTTTTTAATTTATTATATTTTCTTGATTAGTTCTAACTAAATGTAACTTTTGTTGCAATAATCATTCAGTCGTGCCCCACTTCTCGCGAGTTCTTCGAGAGGACCCACTGCAAGAATATGTTGGCTCGTTCAAGTGTACAAGACCACCCCCCCTTTTCATTGATCCTCCATATTTCATTACCTCGAAGGCTGGAGAGTCACAATAAATTTTCAAAGATAATGGAACTTAATTATGATTTATAGGATTTGTTACCAAACATATTTTATTGTTATATAGTATGGGTTGCCATTGTTGGGTAGACATTGTTGGGTAGACATTAAAGTAAGTTGATAGTAGATTGGTTGGAATTGTAAATGTCATTGTTGTTTGATAGCTATATTTGTTAAAAACTTGTCACAGAAAAGTTCGGTTTACAACCGTTATTTTGAAACAATATAATCACTAACCACTTTTTGTTTTTATAAATTGTAACTGACTTATGTGCAGACCATACAGAATAAGTATGGTCCAGATCTTAGGACTCATGCTCCACATGATCCATTTTTGTGGGCGCAAAGTGATGGAGGTCGGAAAAAGGGTCAAGTGTTATGCTTCGGCGCTATTGTTGGTCTTAAGTTCACTAGGACGGGTTAGCCGTACAGTTGCAGCATTAGGAAATCATCTGTTGTTCTTATGAAACCGGAGGTATGTTTAAAGTAGTATAGTTTCATATACACCGAAAGATGATACTAGTAATTTGTCACTTCTTTAGTATTTGTAGGTAATAGAATTACAAGAAAAGCTACAAAAGTGGAGGCATACAAGCTGGAGCTGGAGCTGGATCGGGCAGCACGAGAGGCCGAATTAGAGGCAGAGCGGGTAGTGCATCCAGCTCAGCTGGAAGCTAAGTGAGTAGCCCTGACGACGAGAATCAGTTTTCTATAGACGAGGCTACAGACTTTTGAGGACTTGATTTGTAGATAAGTCCGGTCCTCCCTCCCTCCCCTACCTATTTCTCCCTTCTAGTTTAGTTAGTTAGTGTGTTATAGGAATACACTTTGTATTTTGATTGAAGCATTTGAATAGAATTCTATAAAAATGATTTTGTTCATTTAATGAACTATATACAAGAAATCCATATTTATAAAGAAAAATAAAAATGATTTGAAAATATATTATGAAAAAAAACAAATATTACCAACAGATATCCCATCGGCAAACAATACATTAAGAAATCCGTCAATGTTGTTTTTAGTTGTTGATTATATGTTATTTGTTGGAAATATGTCGGTAAAATACACCATTGAGACTACTTCAATAACATATATTGTCGAAAATATATCAGAGATGGTGCTAGTTGCAAAATTTTCGGTGAAGATTGCTTTACAGACTCATTGATGATCTAGACACCATTGGAAAATCTCTAGTGACAGGAGCCGTTGGAGATCCATTGAAGAACTGTCGGTGATTGTTTCAACGACAACGACTTCGACGATGAAGAGTTTCTAACAAATCTAGTCATTACTTACAGATCTGGGACTATTCTACTCATTTTTGAAAGTGTGCCTTGTAGTAATGATTGTTTGTAGAAATTTTGGCAAAGTAAAGTATGCACTAACAATTTCAATTAAAAAGTATAATTATCAAAGAAAAACAAAAAAAAGGTTCATGGATTAAAATGAAGGTCATTAATATTTTCAGTAACTACTGACAAACAAATAGAATTTTTTTAATAAGAATATTCGAAAAAAATTACTATTTTGAAATTTATCTGATTAAACCTGTAAGATTCATGTAAACCACTATCGGGGTGGGTTCAAATTAAAAACTCATTTTTCATTGTGTACATGAGAACAAATTTTAACCATTGATCAAAACTTAAAAAACTAATCAATGGTTAATACATAATAAGGTTAATTGGGAAGAGATTAAGAACAAAATTGAAAATTTGAATCAGCGCCTACCTTGTTTGACTTTTTATTTTATTTTTAATTAAAAAAATATACCCTTTTAAACTTTAAAATAAATTATCTTAAAAATTACTAATATTATAATCAAACAAATTACATCAAAAAAACGAGAATTTCGTGCTCTTCAATATAATATCCATCTCGATATAGTTTTTTTTTCGTTTTAACTGTTTTTTACACGAAAGTCTATATATGTGTTATATTCATTACGAATATGCATTAGGTCATCGGGTGTCCACATTCAGTTTGAATAACAAAGGTGAACGTTTATTCACTATTCATGATGAATAATACAGTATTCAGGATGAATAATACAACATTCAGGATGAATAATACACAAATCCATGATTCATGTATTATTTATCATGAATCGTGTAGTATTCACCGTGAATGTTGTATTATTCATCCTGAATGATACTTTATTCATGATGAATAATATATGAATAACCTGTGAAGGTGTAGACACATGGCACACTCTCTTTTGTTTCCCACTTCACAACCGAAATTTGGTTTAATTCATTATGAATATGTATGTGCATCCCCGGACGTCCCACATTCAGTATAAATAAAAATGTGAACGTTTATTCATTATTCATGATGAATAATATAGTATTCAGGATCAATTACACAACATTCATGATGAATAATACACAAATTCATGATGAATAATACACGAATTCATGAATCGTGAATTATTTAACCTGAATGTTGTGTTATTCATCCTGAATGACACATTATTCTTGATGAATAATGCATTAATAACCTGTGAACGTTTACTAATTATTCATGATGAATAATATAGTATACATGATGAATTACACAACATTTATGATGAATAATACACGAATTCATGAATCGTAAATTATTCATCCTGAATGTTGTATTATTCATTCTGAATGATACTTTATTCATGATGAATAATAATACATGAATGAACTGTGAAGATGTGGAGACTTGGCGTGCTCTCTTTTGTTCCCCCGTTAACAGCAGAATTAATCGATAGGTTCTTAATTCGTCTTGATGGGTGTTGGGTTACGGTGTTGAAGAAACGCGATGCCTTACGACGTTGAAGAAAGTGTTGAAGAAGATGATGTCGAGTTACATACTTACGGTGTTGAGGTGTTGTACAAACTTGAAGGTACATAAATATTCATAATGAATATAACACATATATAGCATTTTACGTAAAAAACGGTTAAAACAGCAAAAAAAAGCTATATCGAGATGGATGTCATATCGAAGAGCACGAAATTCTTGTTTTTTTTATATAACTTGATTGATTAAAATATTAGTAATTTTTAAGATAATTTATTTTAAACTTTAATTGGGTAAAGTTTTTAATTAAAAAAGAAAATAAAAAGTCAAATAAGGTAGACGTGATTTTAAATTATTTTCCATTTTTATCCTAGGCATCTTAAAATTAAAAACTTTATTTAATATGAGTTGTTGGATTAAAAGAGATGGAATGACTGAGATTTGTCCTCACGGTCATAATGAAAGATGAGTTTTCATTTGAACTTTCTTCAACCACCATATACATTCAAACCGGATATATCTCTTATAAAATGGAACTTGATGCTTAAATGTTATTTAAAAAAATAAAATTTTTACACATTCTTATAAACTAGAACCGTACTCGCGTAATGCAGTGAGATACATCACGATTTTAATATTTCCTTTTATTTTTTGTATTTTATCGATTTATAGTACGATTTTGGATGGTTTTGATAGAGTGATAATGATTTTTTTTTATAAATTTGTTTAATTTAGTCTTAGTAATATAATGTTTTTTATATATAAAAAAATAAGTATTTTGTTAGAATTCAATTATTATTTTATATATTTTAAATTACTTATATTTAAATGGAGATGTTTATCCTGTTTTGATTATGTTTATCAGTTAGTTATGACTTCAAACATATAGCTTTAGAAATTTGTAATCATGCATCATGACTTGTAATCTTGAATTTTAAGTAATGTATATTAATAAACAGTACTTAATGTATAAAAGTTTGTTTTTAAGATTTACTGCGATAGTTTAATAATAATGTAATCTATATCTATACTATATTATAAAAACGGCATAAAAAACTCTTAATTACAACATTTTAAGCAGAAGTTACAACTAATTAAAGCCAATTACTTAATTTACAATTTCTTAATGCTTTGATACAACATTTCCAAACACAATATCTCACATAATCATTTATTTGTGGAATGGATACTCGTTTATTAATATAAATATTTATTTTTTTGGTGGAGGATTTTATAAAATAGATTTTTTTATAGCATAATCTATTTTAAATGTAGATTTTACATTTAAATCTATATTAATGAGATGTAATATAAAATCTTTTTTCTTCCGTATTTTTTTATATTACATCTCATAATGATTTTTCCATATTTTATTTTATAAAATCTTTTTACATAATGAGATGTAATATAAACTCTTTTTTCTTCCGTATTTTTTTTTGCTAATATAAAATCTATTTTATTTTATAAAATCTACACGTATTTTTTTGCTAATATAAAATCTAGACGTATTTTTTTTCACGAGCTTTAAAAGAAGAAGAAAAAAGGTTGATATGAATTAAAAATAAAAAATAACGAGATACACTAATAAATTAGCGTATTCTTTAAAATAAAAATATTCCGCAATACTTTCCAAATTAATCAAGTGTAAAGAAAATAAAATAGAAACGATGTAGATATAAAAATATTCTTCCATACTTTTAATATATTTACATTTAAATGTAAAATCGAAAATGAAAATAAAAGATTTCAAAATATTCTCTACATTCACTATAAATATATATAGCTTCTGTTAAGTCTAAATATTGTATCCAAGATTTAATGTGGAAAGTCAAAGATGTAAAGTCAACATTGTCATTGTATTAGGATTGTCAAAGTATGTTTTGCATTTACTTAGTTGTTAAGTCTTGTTAGTTAGGTGGTTTATATAGGTTGTTGGTGTTGTAAGCTTGTAACTACGAAGCTCATATTGTAATATCAGACTGGTGATTTGAATTCAAGATCTACTTTCTCTCTCTAGTTTCTCTCTCTAGTTCATATTGTTCATCTTTTATGAGAATTGTTTGATTGATTGGGATTTTATGATTAACAATTGGTATCAGAGTTGAACCAAACTTTTTAGAAAAGATTTGATCATGATTTGAGTTGAAATATGGAATTTTAGATCGAAAATTTGAGATTTTCTGAAAATTTTCAAGAACTCGTGTTTTCACTGTTTCATCCGAATTTGTTTGAAAAATCGGTTTTAATGCAAGAAAATGGATTCATTGTATTCGTTTTATGATTAGGATTGATTCTTGTATTGTTTACATCTTGTGATTTCAACTAATTCAATGTCAATTTTCGAAATTTGAATTTTCTGGATATTTTCGTTCGAATACTGTTCTTGATTGATTTTGTGTGAATTGTTAGTTTGAATCGAAAATTGATAGTAATTTTGTGTTTAGTATTGTTTGACGATGATTCTGATAAGTTTTTTGAGATCAATTTGCAGGTTTTGATTGATTTGAGAAAGAATCTGCCAAGAACACGGTTTGCGCAAGTTCATACACTTTGCGTAAGATTCATAGACGGTTTGCGCAAGTTCATCCTCAAAGTTCATCTTGCAGATTTGCGCATCAAGTTCAACACGCAAAGCTCACTTTGCGCATCAAGTTCAACACGCAAAGCTCACTTTGCGCATCAAGACCATTACGCAAAGCTCACTTTGCGCATCCTTCGGCCTACGCAAACCATACTTTGCGCAACTCACTGCTTACGAGAACTTGTCTTTGCGCATCACGTTGATTCCGAAAAGCTTGGTTTGCGTAACTCATAACTTACGCAAAACTCAATCTTGCGCAAACAGTGTCATTTTCATACTTAGTCAAATTTTCAAAACTGTAATGTGTCCTTTAAATGTGAAAAAAATTTCTCTAGGGGTGCTGCCCCCAGACCCCGCAAGGGCGTTGCCCCTTGACCCCACCCGTGCTAAGTCTGCGGAGGGGGACAAAAGTTCTTTTTGTGCAATTTTTCAATTCTATCTGATTTTTGATTTTCTGATATATAGTTTGGAACGATCATTCACATCAAGCTAATGAACTCTTTCAAAATGGGATATTTTGCAGAACTTGAAGAGAAGATTAGAAAGCTAAATTTAGAGAAAATAAATTTGGGTCATGCCGTTGACTTTCACTCTCAAAAGTCAAAAGAGCATTTTGAAGAAAACTTAAGACTGAAAGATAAAATCAGTGCCTTAAAGAATATCCATGAAGATCTTCTGAAAAGATCTTCAGGGCTGAATGAAGAGAAGATAAAGAGATTGGAATCTGAGAACTCTGAGCATAGAAAGAATTTATCTGATTTTGAAAAACAGATTGCTGAAAATAAAGATATTTTTGAAAATGAAAAGAAAAATTTTTCAAAGAAGTTCTCAGATTTCTATAAAAAGTGTTTTGAAGAGAAGAAGTCAGTAGAGCTTAAATGCTTAATACTTTCTCAACAAGTGTCTGATTTTGAGAAAGTGCTGATTTTGGAAAGAGAGAAATTTGATAAAGAAAAGAAGGCCATAGAACAGAAGAATGTGGGATTCTTTAAAGAATTATCCGGCCAGAGAAATGAGTCAGAGAAAAGATTTGAAGAAGAAAGATCCATCTTTGAAACTGAAATCAAAAAGCTGACTTCAAAATTATCTGAATTATCTGCTACTGCACTGAAAGAGCAGAAGACGAAGTATGAGTTCTCAAAGAAGATTGACCAACTTGTGAAAGAAAGAGACATTTTTGCGTCAAAGATCAAAGAGCTTGAAAAGTCTGTTTCAAGTTATATTCAGAAATCTACCTCTTCACAAAGGTCAATTAAATATTTTAATCAGATTCGTAGAACTAACATTTTCTATGATCAATATTTAGATGGTTCAGATACATATCCAAGGAGAGAAGTTACAAGAAAGAGAAAATGGTCTGGATGAAGAAATCAGACAAAGATGACAAGAAAGATGAGCTGAAAAAGAAGACATCATGTGTACATTCTGACAAACCAAAGAAGAACAAAGAGCATAAAGGTAAACCTGACCTCATATACTCAAGAGATCAATTACTCGGGTTTTCAGGTACTAAATATTATTGTTCTTACTGCTGTACACATGATCATATCCACAAGACCAGTGATCATTTCTGGTATGGTTCTTACTCTGTAACCCCCACACGAACTGCAACTAACATTTCTGGACCCATATACCAGTGAGTACCAAAGAAGAAATCTGATTCTTTGTTGCAAGCACCTCACGTCAAGGGGGAGTAAGAAAGATAATGGCTCTTGAATAACACGGTTCAAGACCCGCACCTCAATGTCAAGAATATGGCTTCTAAGTAACTCAGCTTAGGACCCGGACTTCAAAGGATTAAAGCCCTCTACTCCCGTGATGTCATAAGAGATCGTATTCCAACACTCAAATGAGGACATCAACCTTCAAGAGGGAGTACACTCTTTCTGCAATAGAGAGATATGATGGACTACATTCCAGAAGGAATTGTGGATCTCTATCCTAGACTTTTCATTGATAGATTTTCCTGATATGACAGACCGCATTCCAGAAGGAGTTGTGGATCTCTATCTTGTTTTAATTGATATATCTACTAATGCATAAATTATAAGGGGAGTACAGGTGATGGCTTCTGATCACATTACAGATCAGGACCCGTTTTTCAATGATCAGAAAAGGATATTCTGCTAATATCCAGGGGGAGCTTCAAAGATATAAATCATTTAATCATGATTTGAGGGGGAGCTGAAAAGGTATATATTTTCTTATCCTAGATCTCTGATTGTTTGGAAGAAGAACAACTTTCAAGCATGAAAAACGCTTTCTTAAATGTTCAAACCACTTCTCTATTCTCAAACGATTTCATGAATTTAGAAGTGTGCTTTTAAATGTTTTTCAAATATTGAGCCTTAATGTTTAACTGACCGTGTGTTTCCAAAGATCAATACTTGTGTATTATCTTGTCCATATACTGTCAAGTATTCACACACACCGGTTCAGTATTCCATTTGAATTTGTTATTACCATGTCTCATATCGAACATATTTTTCCGATGGTAATACCCCCGTTTGAATTTCAAGGTTGTTAAGCATCAATCATCTTTTTCATATTTGTGCTTTTATTGCTAAATTGTTTATATTTGTTCATATAAACAAAATATCCAGTTCTTTGATACCCTAGCTATTTCATTTGATCTGATTTTAATCATTGTCAGATTCTCAAAACATTTCTATTCTTTCTTGATTATTCATTCATATCTTTGTTTTGAGAAATCATCAACGATCAAATGCTCAAATTTCATTCATATTTTTAAATGAGCATACATACACTGATATATGATTTCTTGTGCTTTTCATTTCAAGAAAATCATTAACTAGCATGTACTTTTAGGAACATGGGATTCAGTGTGAGTGCTTAATAGATCTTCCATGGATTCACGATAACCAGTGTTTCCTACCCCGGAAGAAATCCTTTGAGTGATTGAGGGGAGAGGGGTCTAAAAAAATTGAGTGTGGGAGTGATTTGAGGTAAAATGGAAATGAGAGATTGGTTAGATGTGAGCTTATATGTTTAAAAGAAAGAGGGTGTGAGATCAGAGTTAAAAGAATATCAGAACTTTGCACCAAACATCTTTCTGAGTCGGGCAGCCACATTACTGATTGGTTCACATTTCTTTTGTGTGTTCCAGATTCTAGTTTTTAAACAAGATTAATCAAACACAACAAGATTTACAATCAATTACTTGTTTTATTATTTTGAAATCCAAGATTACAAAATCTCTCTTTTCAATCTCTCTCTAATGAACTCTCTCTCTCTCTCAAGCTTTCTCTCTCTAGAATACAACTGAATGATATTACAATATGTTCTCTCTAATTCGTATCTCTATCAAATTACAAAGAAAGGAAACTATTTATACTAACACCTAATACAAGGAAAATACAAAATACAAAATACATTGACTTATTACAAATAAACTTTGACTTTGAATGAGATTTGACTTTAGCAGCTTTGACTTTTTCAACTTTGATCTTCAGTATTCTTGATCTTGTATCCAACAGATTTATGCTCTAACAATCTCCCCCTTTGGATTCAAGATCACTGTTGAAAAATCTAGCAAATCAGTCTCCACTTTAAGCTCTGTCAAAATAATCTCCCCTTTTTCTTTTGACTGTCTTCTTTCCAAAAATATCTTCAACAATGAACAATCTCCCCAAATCTTTCACAGAATACTTTCAGACTTTGGAAAGAAAATTATCTTCAGATTCAGCTCACCTTGCTTTAACAAAATAATCTTCAAAGAAAATTTCCTCAAAACTTCAGAAATTCTTTGATTGTCTTCAAATCTTCCCTTTGAACTTTCTGACATGAACATTTCAGAAAATCAACTTCACAAAACTTTATCAAATCTTGATATCATCTCTTCCAAACTTCAAAACTTTAACATTTCTTCATATCATCTCCCCCTTTTTGATGATTTGAGCATCTATATCATCAAAACTTTTCGTCAAGAAATGTCATTGACCATTCTGATCTGTCATACTGAGCCTCTGATTCAGTGATCCATAACAAGTATTCATCTATATCTTTTCAAATCCAGACAAACTAAGAACATGTAACTCCTGAATCAACAGATGAATCAGTTAAAATGCCTGTCAGTAACACAAAGTCACTGTGTGTAACGAATACACAATATAAAGGAGCTTTTGTGATGTTCACTCCCCCAGGGCTTCCATCCAATCATCGAAATACCACAAAGGAAATTTCTATGAATGTTATGACAAAGAAACAAATTCTTTGTGTGCTCGTGCATGTGTAGAAAAAATTAAGCACGATGATTGCTTTTATAAGGCTCAACATTGTGTAAACCACTGAGACAACAGTAGATAAACACAAACTCAATGTGCATGATTGAAGTGCGAAGGTGGGGCAGACTTCCTTCTTTTTCAATATCCAGATTTTCCAAATGAAAATCAGATAGATTATGTGCTGCGTCCCCTTTAAAATGTGAAACATTTTCTTTTTTAGAAGAAAATGAGTAGCTTGTGGGGTTTATTCAAGAAAATCAAGAGTTGGCATGGCTAGTTGCCTATTTCAATAACGTTCACGAAGAAATGTGAAACATTAGTAATGTGGCTGCCCGGCTCAGAAAGTAGTTGGTGCAGAGTTTGATATTCTTTTACTCTGATCTCACACCCTCTTTCTTTTAATCATTAAACAAACTACTAACCAAACTCTCTTTTCCATTTTACCTCATTTCTTTTTGACTCCTCACACTCAATCTCTATGGATTAACTTCTTGGGTAGAAATCACTGGTTAACGTGATTTCATAGAAGTTCAGTTAAGTCCTAGCACAAAGAACCCATATTTCCTATAAAAGCATAATGTTGCTCAGATGATTTAACTAAAACAGTTAAAGCTCATATACAAATGTCAGACAAATGTATGCTCATAAAATATAATCATGAAAATTTGAGCATTTTTAGACATTGAAGTATTTTCAAACAAGTATACTGAATGAATGAACATGAATGCAAAAGACTTGTTTGAAAATCTAACATTGTATGAAAATGATCAGAAATGAAATGATATAGCAATTAAGGCTTATGGTCAAAAATAACGAATATTGTCCATACGAAACAAAATATAGACATTCTTGAAATGACGGTTCAAAATGAAATATCGCTCAAATTTTTTTTTAAATTACAAGCGGGGTGTCTTACCATCGAAATTATGTTTCAATATGAGACATGGTAAGAACTATGTGAACAAGAAATCAAACCAGTGTGTGTGAATACTTGAAAGTATATGAAAAGACAATACCCAAGTATTAATCTTTGGATAACACACGGTTTGTTTATCAATGAAGCACAAAAATAAAATGAAAACATTTAAAATCACACTTCCAAATTATAAAATCTGTTTAAAATTCGAGAAGTGGTTTGAACATTTAAGAACATGTTTTCTATACCTGAAAGTTGTCCTTCTGTCAGATACATTTGAGATTAAGATAAGAAATTTACCTTTTCGCTCAATCTTAATACTCATAAAGTCAACTGAAGTCAAAAATGATATGATCGTGTCATCCTCTCTCATCCTGCATAAGTCTCAAAGTCTAATCAAAATTTATTCACAAAATTTATTCTAAAATAAAATGACATAAAGCAGTAAAATAATTAAAGTACGAGTTCTGATCTGAAATAATCAGAAATCATTGTCTTACTCCTTTTTACTTATAAGCTCCCCCTAAAATCATGCATCACAAAAATTTTGTCAGTTAAAATGTATAATGCATAAATTAGTTTTGCTCCCCCTCAAATGAATGTAGATAATCTAAAATCTTCTTTAACTCCCCCTGAGATCATGAGCAAACAATTAAAGTACAAATATCTTTCAGAAATAAAGATAAAGAAAATGATGAAAAATAACAATTCGTAACTTTAGTAGGTAACAACTGATTACGTCTTAAGATTTAACATACCAAGCTTAGAGACAAGAAAATTAAATCTCTTTTCATCTAAGGGTTTGGTAAATAAATCTGCAAGTTGATAATCTATTTTTACAAAATAAAGTTCAATTGTTCCTTTTTCTACATTACCTTTTATAAAATGATAACTGATATCAATGTGTTTGGTTTTCGTATGCTGGACAGGATTAACAGATATGGCAATCGCACTCTTCGAGTCACAATATATTGGAATTTTTTCAAATTTGAATCCATAGTCTCGTAGTTGTGTTCGCATCCACAAGACTTGAGAGCAGCAACTGGCAGCAGCTACATACTCTGCTTCAGCAGTCGAAGTGGAAACGCATAACTGTTTCTTTGAAGCCCAGCTAACGAGCTTGTCTCGAAGAAATTGAACGTGACCAAAAGTACTCTTTCTGTCCAACATGCAACCTGCATGATCTGCATCTGAATATGCAGTCAGTTGAAACCTTGTATCCTTAGGATACCACAAACCAAGGTATGTTGTGCCCTTCAGATATCTAAAGATCCGTTTGACAGCGGCCAAATGGGATTCTTTGGGAGTAGCTTGATATCTAGAACATAGACATGTTGAGAACATAATATATGGTCTACTCTACGTTAGATACATTAACGATCCTATCATACCTCTGTAAGTTCTAACATCTACACTTTTACCCGAAGGATCAGTGTGGATCTTAGTACCAGGTGCCATCGGGGTTCCAATCGGTTTACAATTTTCCATTTTGTACTTCCGAAGAATATCCAAAATGTACTTAGATTGATTTATGAAAATCCCCGTAGAAAACTGTTTAACTTGTAATCAGAGAAAGAAATTCATCTCTCCCATCATACTCATTTGAAAACGTGACACCATGAGGTTAGAAAAGTGTTTGCAATATTTTGGATTAGTAGAACCAAATATTATATCATCAACATAAATCTGAATAAGAATAATATCAGCTTTTTACTTCTTGATGAATAAAGTGGTATCAATCTTACCTTTTGAGAAACCAGACTTGACCAAGAATTTGGATAAGACATCATACCATGCTCGAGGGGCTTGTTTTAATCCATAAAAGGCTTTGTCCAAGATGTAGACATGATCTGGTTTATTTGGATTGACGAACCCTTCTGGTTGAGACACGTACACCTCCTCTTTAAGAATTCCATTCAGAAAAGTTGTTTTCACATCCATCTGAAAGACTGTGAAGTTTTTATGAGCAGCGTAGGCTAGAAACATTCTGATTGCCTCAATACGCGCTACTGGAGCATACGTCTCATCATAATCTATGCCTTCCTCTTGCCGGTAGCCTTTGGCAACAAGTCTAGATTTGTTTCTTATTACGACACCATCTTCATCCTTTTTATTCTTGAATACCCACTTAGTGCCGATCACGGTTTTACCTTACGGCATAGGAACTAACCTCCAAACCTTTAGGGCTTCAAACTGATTGATCTCTTCTTGCATTGCAGATACCCAGTCCGAATCAGCAAGAGCCTCAGATACTCGTGTTGGCTCAATATTGCTGAGGAAGGAGTCATGCATACACTGATTAAGAGTCGCTGACCTTGTTTGAATAGGCTTGTCAAGATCTCCAATTACTTGATGTAATGGATGGTCTTTGGTCCAGCGATGCTTATGAGGGAGTGGAGTAGATGAATTCTGAACATGATCATCATCTTGAAATCCACTTTCATAATCTTCAGTTTGAATTACAAGAGGGGGGTTGTCAGTTGAAGTTTCATGTGCAGAAGTATCAGTGGGAACAACAGATTCAGGCTGTTGAGTAGACAAAGTAGTACACCCAACTGAAACAGTTACTTCTGACTCAACATTTGTTTGAACATCTTCAACTGTAGGAGTAACAATAGGAACATGAGTTTCTGTCTGAACTGGGGATGCTTGTTCAGTAATAACATCTGAAGTAACTGGATGATTGCAACTTGTGTCTACAAGCCTGTCAGTCACAGCAGATTTAGATACATTAGTTCCGAGAAACTCATCATAAAAGAATTCAAATAACAAATCTAAATCAGTTAAATGAGAAGTAGATGTAGATGCGTTATCCGAATTAGTTACTGTAGATGCAGGTTCCGGACTGATCTGCCCAGAAGCTAAAACTCCTGTGATAACGGGTTCTGAACTGATATGATCAGAAGCCATCTCTTCATCAAATGTGACATTGACGCTCTCCACAACTGTCTTTGACTTCTTTAGATAAACACGATATGCAACAGGTGTTGAAGAATAAACGATAAAGATGCCTTCGTCTGCCTTAGCACTGAATTTATTCAGACTACCTCTGTCGTTAAGCACAAAACATTTACACCCAAATACGTGAAAATATTTGATAGTTGGTGTTCTGTTGTTGATCAGCTCATATGGAGTCTTTTGAAACCGGCGGTGTATCATGGAACGATTTTGAGGATGGCATGCAGTCGACACAACTTCTGTCCACAAGAATAGAGGTAAGTCCGATTGGTTAAGCATAGTCCGAGCGGCCTCGACTAGCGTCCGATTTCGCCTTTCGACTACTTCATTTTGTTCCGACGTTCTAGCAGCAGAATACTGATGTGAAATCCCAACTGATTCGAGATATTCATCAACAATCTTGTTCTTGAATTCTGTGCCATTATCAGTACGAAGAAACTTGACTTGTCGCTGCATTTTCACCTGGGTCGTCTTTAAGAAAGTAAAGAGAACTTCCGGCGTCTCATCTTTTGATCGAAGAAATTTGACCCACGTGTATCTTGAGTAATCGTCCACAATGACCAACACGTATTTCTTTCCTCCCAAACTCTGAGTTCTCATTGGACCACACAAATCCATATGTAACAATTCTAACGGAGAACTAGTGCTTGGTTCAGGCTTCGGTTTATGTGCGGCTCTCTTCATCTTACCTTTTCACATGCTGCGCATAAGTGTTCTCGTTCATATTTCAGTTCAGGAAGTCCTTTGACCAATTTCCCACGAACCAGCTTGTTGATATAACGAAAGTTCAAATGAGATAAACGTCTGTGCCAGAGCCAACTTTGTTGCGTTGAAGCTTTTGTCATCAAGCATACTTGATTGTCAATCTGTACTTTGGAAAGATTGATGGTATAGAGGTTTGTCTTTCGATGTCCACCTAAGAGTTCTGTCCCGTCTTCAGTACGAACCGATCAACTCTTAGATTTGAAGTTGACCTCTAACCCTTTATCGCAGAATTGACCAATGCTAAACAAGTTGTGCCCCAAGCCTTCGACATAACTCACTTTACTGATCGTTATGTTGTCTTGAATAATGTCACCATATCCTAAGATAGGTGAAAGCTGATCGTTTCCAAATCTGACATTTCCACTGAATTTCTCTTTATAGTTAGACAATAAAGCTTTTTGCTCTTGTCAGGATCGAATTCTCAACAAGAATTAATTCTCAGAAACAATATCAAAGAAGTTGCGGAAAAACACTTTGATATTTGATAAAACAGTAATCAAAAACAGTATATAATTATCAAACAGTAACCTTGTATTTAATGCTTAAAACTACAAGATTACACACTCAACCTCAATATTGATGAACAGGCTCACCAATACGAATTCTACTTCTCTAGAATTAGGATCTATGCCTTGAGGTTATTTTTCTCTAAAAGAAAAAAAACTTAGAATAAAACGTTGTTTTCCTATTCTAAACGATACTATATATATATACTGAATACAAAGATAATTACAAAGAATAAACAAATCTTCAGTATATCTTCCATGTATATCTTCTAAGTATATCTTTAGTATATCCAGCTGTAGTACTTTCCATCCGGATCTCTTTAGCAGCACTAATAATGCTCAGCAGCATTAACTTCAACTAGCAGCATTAACTACTAGCAGTACTAACTACTAGCAGTACTAACTAGCTAAGCAGTACTAACTTTGTTCAAGCAGTACTAACTTTAACTAGCAGTAGTAATTCTACTAGCAGTAGTAACTCTTAGCAGTATTAATCTTCAACTTGTTCTGGCAGTAGTAACTACACTTGTACTAGCAGTACTAATCTTGTTGAGCAACATTAACCACCAACTAGAAGTATTAACAACTAGAAGTATTAACTGTTTTCTTCTAGCAGCATTAACTAGAAGTAGCAACATTAACCACAGAAGTAGTAACCTTGTTGAATATTAACTTCAGAAGTATTAACCATGTTGAACTAGAAGTAGTAACCATCCTTGGCATATTTCAGACCCAACAATCTCCCCCTAACTTAACTTTTCAAAACTGAGAAGTTAAGTTCTTCAGTATAGGGTCTTTATGATAATTTCAAAACTTTCTGCAATTACTAGTTCTTCTTGATTCAGTTTCTGCTGTTATCTTCTTTTCTGTTTCTGTTGTAGTTACTGCTTTGTTTCATCTTCTTCACTTATCTCCCCCTCAAAATAAGATTTCATATCAACTTGATTCTCCTTCTCAATTCTTCTCAAGTTCAGATGTTTAAGTCTCCCCCTTTTTGAAATAATCATGATCTTTTCATCTCTTTTATCTCCATAATTTGATTGTGAACTTTCAGACAAATTGTACCAAGTGTATCCATCAATTCTTTGTAGTTAAACTGTCCTCACCTCCTTTAGATGTTTTACCACCTTTGAAGGATCCTTGGATCTTTTAGTAGAGATCTTCTGCCTAACAGAAGCACCTTCTACTCCCTTGGTTTCTTGGCACCTGGGACCTTTAGATAATTACTCATCTAAAGTTGCCATGGGGAAGGTCTTAGATATGTTCACACTGTCCTGTCCTGCACTTTGTGCAAAGTCAGAAGTGTGAGCCTTACAACCCATATGCTCTTGCATCTCCTTATTGAGCACCTTCTTGAGGTTGGGAGACACCTCTATGGTTTCCCTTTGGATATTCTCTGATGAAAAATGCTCCATCAGAGGGCTTGTAGGTTTTGAGGTTGAGGATACAAGAAGGGAAGGAACCTTCAGTATCTTTTCTTATATAATATAGTAATGGGGAATGTTGGTTTGACAAAAGGAATCTGAAGATTTATGCTTGGTAGTGGAAGGTGTGGATAGGTCATCAGTGGGTTGGTCTAATGAGGGCTTTGACCCTGATGCCTTACCTTCTTGATTGTGGGACATCACCATCATTGTAGAGAACAATGGTGTGTCAACTCCTTCCGAGTCCTTAGCAGATCTCTTCATGATTGAAAAGACCTTGCCCTTAGGGGTTTTAGGTACATATATCTCATTAAAATGAGGTTAATCCGTCAATTCCTTATTAAGTACTTCTTGTACAAACTTTGGATACAGATAAAAGCTTTTTGATTGATATCCAGGTTTGACATAGAATCAATGAAGATCATTTTTAGGTATAGAAAACTTACATTAGCAGTAGTAGCACTTATCAGCAGCATTAACACAGACTGGCAGTAGTAACACATACCAGCAGCATTAACATAGTCTGACAGTATTCACTGAACTAGAAGTACTAACTACCTTTCAGTATTAGCAACCTTCTGCTGGATCAAAAGTAACATGTCCTCCATCAAATCTTTTAAAGAATTTGAAGGCAATCCATGTTCCTTGTTATGTGCCAAGAGCAATCATTATCTTCATTCCAAATGCTCTTCCTCTTGAGCTTTTGATTGCCCTGCACACTTGATAAATCAGTTAGTCTTTGAGGGAACCCAAGCCAAAGTGGTCTTGGGTTGACCTTTCTCATTAATATAATCTGTCAGTTTGGTCTGAATGAGTTGTTTAGGAATCTCATGACTGGAGTACTTTGTCAAGATTATAGGCTTGGCTGCATTACTACTAGAAGCAGCACTAGCTTTGTTAGCAGTACTAACTTGGTTAGCAGTACTAATCAAGTTAGCAGCACTATTTTTGTTAGCAGTACTATCTGGGATAGCAGTACTAACAGGTTTCTTTGCAATTGGAACCCAAACTTGAACAAAGTTGTTTGTTTTCTTTGTCTTTAAATTACTCCTTGGCTTATTTGGAGTATTTTTCTTTGGTTTAGCAAACTTGTTCTGAGCATGTGATCTTATAGGTGCTCTGTTCTTAGTCATATGATTCCTTCTCTGATTCCTATAACCAAAAGAGTTTTGTGGTTTTCTTTGAAAAGTGACTCTTTGGTTGATAGGGTTGAAATAACAGTGTTTGGCAAGATGATTCAATTTGCCACAGATAAAACAAGGTTTTGGTCTATTGATTTTACTCAAATCAACTCCTTGTTTTTGTGCCCACTGATTATTCCAGTTTCTCTGATTTCCCCTTGGTTTATCATGTTTTTGGGGCTCAGATTTATTGCAAGAACACTGTTTACAAGGGACAGGATTCACAACTGTGGTTTGCTTATAATGGACCTTCTCAGACTTTCCCTCAGTCTTTTCTATGTCCTTAGACTTGATCCAAGCCTTTCCACATCCCTCATTGGTGATAATGTTATTTTCTAGAGGAATCTCACCACTCACAGTGTTCTCATTATTCTTTTCACTAGAGTTCTCTACTTCAGAGTCTGTTTCAACCACCACTTTGTCTAAAGGATCTACCTTAGTGGCTCCAACAGGCAATTCCTTCCTATCCTTGGTCTCTAGTAAGTTTGATATAGGAGGAATGTAATTGTTGTTGTATGGTGGTGGTGTGGTGTTATAGCCTATTCCTCTTCTAAGTTTGTCATGGATTTGAGTTTGGAGCAAAGAGTCCATTGCTTTAGAAGCATTGGAAAATTTCTCAATATCCAGCTTGGCTTTCTCAAACTCACTCTTTATCTTCTCATTCTCCTCTTTAGACTTTTTCAGCTGAAGTTCTAGGTCATTCTTCTCCCACTTCCAGTAGTTTGTGTCATAGGAATGTTGAAGCTCATTGGCTTGAAAGCTCTTAATCTGCTCTTCAAACCTCTCAACAATCCTAACATAGTCTTTTATGTCCTTTTCTAATCTCTTCAGATCATCACTCATTTTCTGGTTGTGATCCCTGTACCTTTTAACAGTTTCAATACAGGATTTGGAACAAAGATTAGATGTTACCTCTGTAGGAATTTCTGAGCTTGAAGACTCTGAACCTTTAGCCATGATGATGTGATTTTGAATGTAGGTTTCTGAGAATACTCGCTCTGATACCACTTGTCAGGATCGAATTCTCAACAAGAATTAATTCTCAGAAACAATATCAAAGAAGTTGCGGAAAAACACTTTGATATTTGATAAAACAGTAATCAAAAACAGTATATAATTATCAAACAGTAACCTTGTATTTAATGCTTAAAACTACAAGATTACACACTCAACCTCAATATTGATGAACAGGCTCACCAATACGAATTCTACTTCTCTAGAATTAGGATCTATGCCTTGAGGTTATTTTTCTCTAAAAGAAAAAAAACTTAGAATAAAACGTTGTTTTCCTATTCTAAACGATACTATATATATATACTGAATACAAAGATAATTACAAAGAATAAACAAATCTTCAGTATATCTTCCATGTATATCTTCTAAGTATATCTTCAGTATATCCAGCTGTAGTACTTTCCATCCGGATCTCTTTAGCAGCACTAATAATGCTCAGCAGCATTAACTTCAACTAGCAGCATTAACTACTAGCAGTACTAACTACTAGCAGTACTAACTAGCTAAGCAGTACTAACTTTGTTCAAGCAGTACTAACTTTAACTAGCAGTAGTAATTCTACTAGCAGTAGTAACTCTTAGCAGTATTAATCTTCAACTTGTTCTGGCAGTAGTAACTACACTTGTACTAGCAGTACTAATCTTGTTGAGCAACATTAACCACCAACTAGAAGTATTAACAACTAGAAGTATTAACTGTTTTCTTCTAGCAGCATTAACTAGAAGTAGCAACATTAACCACAGAAGTAGTAACCTTGTTGAATATTAACTTCAGAAGTATTAACCATGTTGAACTAGAAGTAGTAACCATCCTTGGCATATTTCAGACCCAACACTGTCCAAGTACCACATATGCCGGGTCTGCAAGAGAAATCAGGAGACAATAACTTTAGGTACCCATTTAAAAACGGGTCCTAACAGATTAGCACAAGATTTTGGTATCCACTTGAAAATGGATCCTCTGTTCTTTTGAAAACTTTGAAACACATTTGATCTTGAAGAACTAACATGATAAGATCCATACCAATCAGAAGAATTATGATAATTAACAAAATCATTTCTCTGATAAGAATAAGATGTAGTAGTAATAGGAGACAATTGAATCAATTGCTTTATTGAATATCTCTTGTAAAAAGTTACAAGGTTTTGATTATTAGAAGCAATTTGATCAATCACATCATTATCACTACTCACTGATTTATTACAAGTATTATCAGAAACTGATTCGACTATCTCATCATCCTTCCTTTTTGGTATCCATTCAGATTGAGCTTTCAACTTTTTCTTCCTTAAATCTGAAACATAAGATATAGATTTATTAGGAAAAGCAGATTTCCGAGACTGAGTATTCTTTCGTGTACCAGTGTATTTCTGTTTCTGTAATCGTTGTTTCTTATGTTTATTACCATTAGCATAGTAATCAGCAGTTACAGAAACTGATTCACCAACCTTAGTTGATGATTCAACAGTATTTACACCACTTGGTAACACTTTGTCATTTTTAAGACAAGTAGAATGATCAGGAAGTATAGAATTGACATCAAACATATCAGATTTTTTTCATGCACCCATCATCAGAATTAAAATAATCATTTGCAGACTCAAATAAGTCATCAGAATTATCAGATGAAGAATGAGATGCCTTAGAAACTGTAGAACACTTTGTTGATCTATCTTGAAAAACAGTGTTCTTTAAAACTGTAGAAAATACATTTTGTTGAATATCAACCAAAAGTTTTTCATCAGATAAAACATTTTCAAGCTCGACTATTTTGCTTTCAAGAATAGATGTAGGAACATAAACCTTTGCAATCGCAGGTTTTGCCTTCATCTCAGAAACGGAATAACTAACAAAATAGTCAGTTGAAAGAACTTTTGGTGTTTTGGAAAGATAACTATCATTTAACTTTTCATAGTTAAACGGTAGTTGCATTTTCTTTTTATTCTTTCTATTTTCAGTTTCTTGGTCCTCAACTTCTTCTGGCAATTTGGTAACAAATTTGGGTTTTAAATGAGTATGTTTACTAGCACAAGCAAGAAAATCATAGTTATAAAGTGCCGGCTGTTTTCTGATTGCTTTCTTAAGATAATGAGGGTTTTCATAACCAAGTCCCCATTTCTGTTTAACATCAGCCTCTTCATTTGGTGCATTTAGAAAAATGGTTTGATCTGTTTGACCTCTCGCATAAAGTTTTGCTTCCAGACCATTTACCTTCTTATTCAAATTCTTGTTTTCAACCTGCAGTTTATAAACAGTTAGTGCAGATTCATTTTTCTCAAACTCATATTTAGACACTTTACCTTCAAACTCAGAAATCTTCTTTTCAAAACAATCTACTTTAGATTTAGAATCAAAATCAGACTTGCGTAAAGAATCAATTATATCTTTGTTTGAAATAACAAGCGTATTAAGTTCAAAGATCTTCTTGTTCTTGTTAGCAACTCTTTCTTTTTCCTTTTTCAGATTATTTTGTAAATTTTGTAGCTCAACCACCATGGTTTCCATTTTGGTAATAAAATCTTTTTCAGATAAGTTTAATACCTCATTAACTGCCTCATCATCTGACTCGTCATCCTTTACTTCTTTGCCCATGAGACAGATATGAGTTGTTTCTTCTTTCACTTCTTCTTCTCCTTCTGAGTAATCCAGCCAAAACTCATCTTCAGATATTAAAGCGACACCCGCTTCTTGCTGTCTTGCCAAAAGCAACTTGTTCTGATAGTACTGAGACTTGCGAACTTTCGGCTTTCGACAATCTTTTGCAAAATGACCCATCTTGCCGCAATTGTAGCATTTGATTGAGTCAGTTGCTGACTTTTCAACAACGGTGTAGTCATTCATAAACTTCTTCTTCTCATCGGGTTTCTTTTCCACATATCTTTTCTCTTCATATCTCTTTCCTTCCACTTTTTCCCGATGTTCATGATTCTTAGAACTCGAAGAAGAATACCTTTGAGAATTTGACCCCGGCTTCTTATAGAACTTCTTTTGAAACGCACGGGTCAGCAGTATCATGGCTTGTTTCAGACTTTCGCCATCATCACTATCTGTAACTGAATCTGACTCAGAACTGGTAAGAATTATCTTCTTTTTCTTCTCTTTCTTTTCTGTCTTCTTCTCTCCAGCTACCAGTGCAATTGGATCAGGAACCTTTTCAGCCTTTTTTCTTTTCAGCTCTTTTCTCTTCTACTTCTTCTTCATTCTGCCTCAAGGTCTCAAATACCTCATGTAGTGGTATTTCATTCAAATCCTTCATCTGCTTCATTCTTCTTGTATGCTTTTTCCATTCCGGACGTAAGATACTCAGAAATTTGACATTGTTTTCTAGCTGCTTCTTTTTGACTTTGTTCTTTGTCAGCTCATTCAGAAGCAATACAAACCTTTCATAGGTATCTTCCAGACTCTCATTCTCCTTAGCTTTGAATTCCTCATAACTATTAATGCAGTTTGCCACTTTCATCTGATTTCCGACCTTTGATCCCATCATCATCTTTTGCAACTGATCCCACATCTTCTTAGCATTGGATTTATAGCTATCAATCTTGATGTAGATCTCGTTTGGAATGCTTTGAAGAAGTAATGATCTTTCTTGTTTATCTGCTTTGTATCGGCTTTTCTGATATTCAGAATATTGAGAAATATCCACTGTCACTGTTTTCATCTTTTGCTCTCTTTCCTCAGTTCCATCTTCACTATCAGAAGAGTCAACATCAGGTACTTGAACTGTTATTGGAGCCATTGGACCTTCGGTGATAGACAAAAGAATATTCTCTCCATTTGAATGTCGATCTATGAAATCCAAGAATTTGTCCTTCCATTGTTCATACTCGCCTTTGAATAGAACTGGAGGCTTAACATCAGTACCGATTGAAAGAGCATCTTTGGAAGTCATCTTGTTTAACCTGTTTGAAAAATATAAAAAATAAGAAACTAGAACTGATCGTTAGTCCAAATGAAACAATCAAGAAACACAAAATATTAAGAAAAAAAAAATTGAAATATGAAAAATACAAAAATTAATCTAAGTCTTTTCTGATATGCGAGTCTCTCAGGAAACGCATTCCTCAACTATGCGTGTCACACTTGAACCGTAAACCTCCACTATGCGTGTCAGGTAGGAAACGCACACTTTGCTTATCCTTCTACTTTGTCAACTATGCGTTTCACAAAGACAAACGCACACCTCTTCTGTGCGTGTCACAAAGGAACACCTATTCTGTTGTGCGTGTCAAGAAGCAAACGCATTACACAATATGCGTGTCAATTTTCACCCGTATATCGAACTGTGCGTGTCGAGAATCAAACGCATTTCAAACTGTGCGTGTCACTTTACTCCCACAAGACACATTGTGCGTGTCTAGTTACACCCGCACAACACACTGTGCGTGTCTCGTTACACTATTCTCAAATGACTTTACACCCGCACAATCCGATTCTTCTAACTTTGAATGACCCGTATTCTTCTGAATAACTTTTCCACTTCTTGATGATAGACCCGCACAATCCGATGAATCAAACGCACAACTTATGAATCACCCGCATACCTCGATGAACACCCGCACACCTTGAAATACGTTCATATTCACCAAAAACTCATTTCTGCCAGGAATTCTAACTCGAAACTTCGACAATTTGATCTTCTATACCACTCGAACACAATACTATCACTAATTTTCGATCAAAAACACAAAAATTACAAATTTGAATCAAGAACAGTGTGTGGACTCGTGAACTCGAAAAACCACAGAAATTCAAAAATTTGAATGAATTACAGTGCAATTCTTGATAACACCTATACAGACTCGATCGATTACACTTTCCTAACAAACCCTAATCAATTACAACTCCAAAAACTCACTAAAACTGACAATCAATCTGGACTTCGATGAACAGTACGAACATACACATTTCTTGATTTTTCTCGATTTGGATTGGCTTTGATACCAATTGTGTGTTCCAGATTCTAGTTTTTAAACAAGATTAATCAAACACAACAAGATTTACAATCAATTACCTGTTTTATTATTTTGAAATCCAAGATTACAAAATCTCTCTTTTCAATCTCTCTCTAATGAACTCTCTCTCTCTCTCAAGCTTTATCTCTCTAGAATACAACTGAATGATATTACAATATGTTCTCTCTAATTCGTATCTCTATCAAATTACAAAGAAAGGAAACTATTTATACTAACACCTAATACAAGGAAATACAAAATACAAAATACAAAATACATTGACTTATTACAAATAAACTTTGACTTTGAATGAGATTTGACTTTAGCAGCTTTGACTTTTTCAACTTTGATCTTCAGTATTCTTGATCTTGTATCCAACAGATTTATGCTCTAACATCTTTGGTGACCATCATTGAAATAGGCAAATAGTCCATGCCATCTCTTGCATACAACCCCACTAGCTACTCATTCCTTTCTTAAAAAGAGAATGTTTCACATTTTCTGGGGAAGCAGCACATAATCTATTGGTTCTTCTCTTGGAAGATATTGATATTGAAAAAGAAGGAAAGTTGCCCCACCTTCGACCCTTTCTCATGCACATTGAGTCCATGTACAATCATTGTTGTCTCAGTGATTTACATACTTCGAACCTTATGAAACACAATCATTGTGCTAATTCTTTCAAACACAACCACGAGCACACAGAGAATTTGTTTTTCTGGCAGAACATTCATAGAATTACCTTGTGTTTTTCAATGATTGAATGGAAGTCCTGGGGAGTCAACACCAAACCAGCTCCTTATATTGTACATTTGTTGTACACAGTGACTCTGTGTTACTGACAGACATTCCTAACTGTTTCATGTGTTGATTCAGGGTTACCACGTTCATTATGTCTGAATTTGAAAAGATTCGGATATATCCATTTCTTGAATTGACGGCTCTCAGATCAAATCGCGCCAACTGTCAAAGGGGAGATTGTTTTGAATTTAAAGGGGTGATCAAAGTTTGTGCTGAAATTGAAGAAATTTTGATGATTTTGATACTCTCATTCATCAAAAAGGGGGAGAATTTTATAAAGATTCAATTTCAAAGTTCATGTTCAA
Source organism: Arctium minus (assembly GCA_954870635.1). Taxonomy (NCBI): domain Eukaryota; kingdom Viridiplantae; phylum Streptophyta; class Magnoliopsida; order Asterales; family Asteraceae; genus Arctium; species Arctium minus. Next base: position 73,870,152 of record OX941080.1, on the reverse strand, counting down.
AGTTCAAGTTAGAAATTCAAAATGCTTCCGCTGTTTCTAAAGATTCTGATGAAAGGTTGTCAAAAAGTTAAATCAAGATGATCTGTTAAAGATGTTTTTCTGAAGACTGTCAATAGATTAAAGTGATGAAGATACAATTTTCAGAAGTATCAAAGTTTGTTTCAAAGATTTCAAAGATGTTTCAAAGATGAAGTTTCAAGTTTCAAAAGTTTAAAGAATTCAGTTTTGTGTTCAAGGCATGTTGACTTTCCAAAGTTTCAAAGAGAAAAAGACTTCCCAAGATTCTTCAAAGGCTGAAAGACTGAAGACTGTGAAAGCTTCAAAGTTCAAAGTTAAAGAGACAAAAGTTGAAGAATCAAGAGCTGAAGTTCAATATCAGATTTTTATTAAATCTTGAATACAAAGGGGGAGATTGTTAAGTCTAAATATTGTATCCAAGATTTAATGTGGAAAGTCAAAGATGTAAAAATCAACATTGTCATTGTATTAGGATTGTCAAAGTATGTTTTGCATTTACTTAGTTGTTAGTTATGTGGTTTATATAGGTTGTTGGTGTTGTAAGCTTGTAACTACGAAGCTCATATTGTAATACCAGACTAGTAATTTGAATTCAAGATCTACTTTCTCTCTCTAGTTTCTCTCTCTATTTCATATTGTTCATCTTTTATGAGAATTCCTTGATTGATTGGGATTTTAAGATTAACAGCTTCTCTATGTATCATCTGAGTACAAGAAGAAGACGAACGGTCGGGTGTCAATGGAGGAACCTGCAACTGAACAAAAGGTATTCCATTATATTTTTGTTTCTTTGAAAAACTACTTTTTTATATTTTATTTTATTTACTGAGGATTTGTTTATATTTTTCAAACCCCACAATCATATTTTTCGAAGTAGGGGAATAAGATAATACTATGAGGTCTTGAAGTCAATAGTCAGATAAATTTTCAAGTGGTACTGAGTGAATTTGAACTATACCAGTTGAGTTGTCGATTACAAAAGATAGAAATCATTTATTTTCTTTGTCATATTTAATGTGGGTTGAATGTTGTTAATTAATCTACAGATTTATACGTTCAAAGTGATTGTCAAGTGTTGTCGAGGAGGTTTCAGAAAAATTGCAAAATCTGTAAAAACGTATGTTCATATTTATAATTATTTCAATAATAGTGATATGTTGTGAGACATGTCTGTTAGATCTGATTTTATAGTAATCATTGTATTTATTTTCTAGTCTACTGTGCTTAATGTTCATTTTCAGTATTGTAGAGGCTAGGGGTATTTAAGTCCCCTTAGAGCCTTTGTTTTGTAACCTTGGCATTCACATTTTAATACATCTGATTACTTTGCGCTTCCATACTTTCTCTCTCTAAAGATTTAGAGATTCATGGACTCTCAATTGGTATAAGAGCAATCTGAATCTTGAGAGGATTGAGAGATTAGTGATTTAGTTTTTGGATTTGTGAATTGAAGCAGAAAACTCGATCGATTTTCTTGATTTTTCAAGAAAATCTCGTTTTTTGCTTCTTTATCAAATTTGGACAGGATTTTGACCAATTTGTGTTGAAATTGGACTTAATTGATTCGTTTTTGCTATTCGATCATAATTGCTTCATGTTATTTTGCATAAAAATCATCATTTGATCATCAATTTTCAGATTTCTAATTTTCTAGAAAAACTCGTTTTTCGTTTTGTTAGTTTACGAATTTGTGATTTTGTTGATTTTAATCGATATTGTTGATCAAAAGTTGTTAGAAAGATGTTTTCGATATTAAGTGTGTGTTTTTCATGCATAAATTTCTTGGTTTGATTTGATCTTGCGAAAATTTTGTGAGTTGTTAAAGTTTGCGCTTCATTCATATAAGTTTGCGCCTCATTCATAATGCTTTGCGCCTCATTCATATATTTTACTTAAAGTTCTTTGTGGTCTAACTCTTGTGTTAGTGAATTTTCAGGTTTGCGGTTCACGTTGGAAACGCAAAGCTTCTAGTTTCTTGGCTCTAGTTTAATACGCAAACTATCAGTTTGCGTTTCACTCTGTATACGCAAAGTATTCTTCGCGATTCTCTCTTCAAGCGAAAAGATCTTCGTGCATCAAGTTTTCGCTTCTCTCACAAACGCAAAGTCTCAACCCGCAAAGTTTTAATTCGCGTATCATACTTGCAACGCAAAGTTCATTTTGCGTTTCTCTAAGCAAACGCAAAGTTCAGTTCGCGGTTCTCTCTTGAAACCCAAACCTCTAGTTTGCGCATCTCCCATACTTAGAAAATTTTCTAAATTTTCTGTTTTTTTCACAAGATGTCTTTGCAAGCACAACTCTACAAGAATGACCTCATGATGTCTTTGGGGTCTGATACTCGTCCACCTGTACTCATCAATGAGAACGAATTCGAACAGTGGCAGGATCGGTTTATCAATTTTATTGAAAGGCAACCGAATGGGGAAAACATGATGAAATCTCTGAATGAGGGTCCTATGGAGAGGCCAATGAAAGTGATCCCAGCTACTGCTACTACTCCAGCTACAACAGTTGAAAAAGCTTTGAGAGATTATGAAGCTGAAGAGCTCTTAAGATATCAAGCAGACAGTCAGGCTAAGTCAAATTTGATCCTTGCTCTTCCCAACTCCATCTATAACATCATCGATTGCTTCAAACATAACCCAATGCTGATGTGGACACAACTTGAGAAGATTATGCTTGGTACTGCAATGTCTACTCAGTTACGACAAACCAGGTACATGAACAACTTTGAAAAGTTCAAGGCCAAGGATGGGGAAAGTTTGAAAAATGTTTTTGATCGATTCTGGGCTGTTATCAATGATCTCTACAAGATTAAAGTTACCAAGACTGAGTTGGAGGCTAACTTGAAGTTTCTGAACGCTTTAAAACCTGAGTGGAACAAGTCATGCCACAGAATGAGAAACGATGTCAGAATCTCAACCATGCCAATTCAGGAGTTATACGAAATCTTGATGACAGATGAATCTATGGTAATGGAGAAGAAGGCGAAAATGGATAAGAAGAACAAGCCTCTGTCAGTAGATCCCATTGCTCTTATAGCTAGCCAAATGACTGAGCAAGCTTTGACCGAATCGGCTTATGATGGATCTACAGATGATGATGGCGAGCCATGATTCTTTTGACTCAGCATTACAAGAAACAGTTCAAGCACAGATCTGGGTCGAACAACCTGCGGTTTACTTCTGGTTCTAAGAAGATAGAACCTGGTGCTCCTTTAAAGACATACATTCCAATGTTTGAACCGGCTAAGGTAGTTGACCAAAAGAAAGATGACAAAAAGGTGATTAATTGTTTTAACTGTGGGAAGCCTGGACATATGGTTAAGGATTGCAGAGTCAAAGTGGTAAAGGATGTTGCTTTTTACCGAAAGAAATTGGCTCTAGCTGAAAAGAAGGAAAGTGGAACCATCTCGTTGGCCGAAGAAGAATACTGGTTGGATCATTCGGACAACGAGGCTGAAAATGAGGAAACTGCGGCTATGTGCTTTATAGGTGATGACAAATCTGATGATGAGGAAGAGGATACATCATCTGATGGTTCTGAGGTAATATTTGCGTTTAACTATAATTTCTTCTTATCTCAAATGAATGTTTTTATCACTGCCTTGCATGATTTGCGCTCAAAGTTCGTTTCTGAAAATTTTAAAAATCAAGAAAAGTCTGATTTAATCGATAAACTGCAAATTTCTTTAAAAGATGAAAAGTCAATTTTAATTGACACAAAAGAGAAATTTAATAAGCAGTTGGTCGAGTTAGAAAATTCAAATCAGACTTATCGTGATTCGTTGACTGAACTGACTTCTTCAAATAAAATTCTTTCTGACAAGATAATTGTTTTAGAAAGGAAATTGTATAAAAGAGAACAGTCTGAGTAAACCATTTACATGAATAAACCAAGGAGTGAAGAAGCCATAAAAGAAAAGTGGGGACTTGGTTTTGAAAACCCGCATTTTTTAAATCATGCTAAAAATGAAGTTCCTACTTTATACGAATATGATCATTTTACTCTTGCAAAATATGCTCCTCGGTTTAAATTCTTTTGGACAACTGAGAAACAAATTTTGGAAGAAGAAAATGTGAAAAGAATGAAAAACAAGAGGATGGAAATGCCATTTGTTTACACCTCTGAAAATGCAAAGTATTTTCCTGATAAATCTAAGAAATCTAGAAATTCTAAAAATATTTTAGATGTCAAATCTTCCAATAAATCTTCATTTTCAACAGATTTTGATGATATTTTTACTAACACTGATAAGGAAAATGTATCTTCGGTGTCTTATGATACTAAGAAATACATTCCCCCATTAGTGTTAGAAGGTAAGATTGTTGATCTTGAAGATAGATTGGAAGAACAAAATCTTCAAACTTGTTTAGAAAACGATTTATTTCATTTTATAATGAAAACAAGTTTTGAAGATAAAATTTCTTCTGGATTGTCAAAAGATTCTAAGGAAAATTCTAAAGTTTTACAAAATAATGGCCATTTGCGTTCCACGTTGGAAATGCAAACTGATGGTTTGCGCATGCAGTTTGCGCGTCCAATGGGAAGCGCAAACCTCCTCCAGACTTGCGCAATTTTGAAAATTTTCACTCCGAGGCTAGTTCTTCAATGTCAAATGCTAAGACTGATTTCTTTGATAAAGTTTCTTCTTCTGATTCAATTATTGATGATTCTTTACTGCTAAATGCTCAATTTTATAAAAAGAAGCGTAAAAGAAGAAGATCAAAGAAGTCAAAGAAACATGATACTGTCTTATCTGAAAATTCTAATGTTTATGATCTTTCTTCTTCAGATCGGACTTTGAGGAAGTCATCAAGGCAGATTTGGAGGATGAAACAGCAAATTTTAGAATCTGAACTGTTAGGAGTTAACTGTGTAGACAATCTTTGTGATACTGATACTTTTGCTACATGTAATAAAAATCCAAAATATTCTTTTCAGCAAATGTTTGATATATCAAAGAATATCACATATGCTTCTTCTAGTTCTGATTCTGATAATTGTGTTTTATCTTCTATTGATAATTGCTTTCATTCTTGCATGAAAAATAAATCTGTGAAGAATAAAAGGCATAAATCTAACAAGGGACCCATAAGCATATGGGTACCTAAAAAGGTGTAGCTTATGTGTGTGTAGCTAAGTCAATTATGGTATCTGGACTCGGGATGTTCAAAACATATGACTGGCAACAAATCACTTCTGTCTAAATTTAAAGATAAATGTTGCGGTCGTGTGAAATTTGGCAACTGTTAGACAGCTCTGATTCTTGGTTATGGTGATCTAGTTCAAGGAAACATAACTGTCAAAAGAGTAAGCTATGTCGAGGGTCTAAGTCACAACCTGTTCAGCATCGGCCAATTCTGCGATAAAGACCTTGAAGTCAGCTTCAAATCCAAAAGAGTTGCAGTGAAGAATGATAATGGCAAGGATCTTCTGGTGGGAAAAAGACACTCAAATTTGTATACCATTGATCTTTCCAAGATCAAAATTCCTTCAGATATCTGCTTGCTTTCTAAAGCTTCAGTTCAAGAAAGTTGGATTTGGCACAGACGTTTAGCTCACCTCAACTTTAAGTATATGGATCGCCTGGTCAAGAATGATTTAGTGAGAGGTCTTCCAGTTCTCCATTTCCAGAAAGACCATCTATGCCAGGATTGTGAGAAAGGAAAAATGAAGAAAGCTCCTCACAAGCCTAAACCTGAACACTGCACGTCGGCTATTCTTGATTTTTTGCATGTTGATTTGTGTGGTCCGATGAAGACGAAGAGTTTAGGACATAAGAAATATGTTTTGGTGATTGTTGATGATTACTCCAGATATACTTGAGTAAAATTTCTGAAGTCAAAAGACAAGACTCCTGAAGTACTCATCAACCTCATTAAGACAACTCAGACAAATAAGCAGAAGCAAGTGAAAGTGGTAAGATCTAACAATGGCACTGAATTCAAAAACAGTACTCTTCAGGCATTCTATGAATCTAAAGGAACACAACAACAATTTTCTGTTGCACGTACTCCGCAACAGAACGGTGTTGTTGAAAGAAGAAACAGAACGCTTGTTGAGTCTGCCAGATCAATGCTCGCTTATTCAGGTCTATCTTTGTCTTACTAGGCTGAAGCAGTATCAACTGCCTGTCATACACAGAACAGATCAATTCTGCATCGTCGTTTCAACAAAACACCGTATGAACTTATGAACGGGATCAAACCAAACATCAAGTATTTCAAGTCATTCGGGTGTAAATGCTACGTTCTGAATGACAGGGAGAATCTCAACAAGTTTAGTCCAAAGGCAGACGAGGGTGTATTCGTGGGTTATTCTTCAAACTCTGCCGCTTATAGAGTTTTTCTGATCTCTGCAAGAAAGGTCATAGAGAGTGTCAATGTAAAATTTGACGAAGCTGCTGATTTGGTTTCTAGTCACTCAGACTCAGAACCCGCTATTACTGAAAATTCAGTTTCTGAACAAATCAGTTCAGAACTTGCTCTTTCACCGGATATCCAGGATTCTTCTACTCCCTCTCCTAATCTTTTTGATCTTGATTTTCTGTTTGAAAATTTTTATGATGATGTGCCTAGATCTAACTCTGAAAATGTTTCTAATGTTTTGAATCAGGAAACTGAGAGCTCATCTATTCCAAATTCCGCTGCATCTATCTCTGACAATGATGCTGCTCCAGTCTCTCCTGTTCAACAAGAACTGGCACAACAAGATTTTGCTCAATCAGACAATGTTCAATCAGAAACTGAGCCTATTCATGAAGAACATACTCAAGAAGAGTCTATTCAAGATCAACCTGTTCAAGAGGAATCACTTCAGGAATAAGTACAGAATGATGTTATTCAACAAACTGTTCCCGAATCTGATTCAGAGATTGTTGAGATACCTCCTCCTCAAGTTGAAACTATTTCTATCTCTTCATCTGATGTAGAAGTTTCTGAACCTCCCTCTCTTCAATTAGAAGTGGTTCAAGATGTAATTGATCCTCCCCCTCATACCACAAAATGGACAAGATCTCACCCTCTACATCAAATTATTGGAGATCCTCAAGCCAGTGTTTCTACTCGCTCCAAGTCGGCTACTTCCAACGAATGTCTCTTCACTTGCTTCCTAAGCAAGATTGAACCTACAAAAGTTTCTGAAGCGTTGGAGGACCCGGATTGGATTATTGCTATGCAAGAGGAACTTAATCAATTTGACGCGCTGAAAGTGTGGAGACTTGTACCAAGGCCTAAAGGAAAAAGCATAATTGGTACAAAGTGGATATTTAAGAATAAAAAGGATAAAGATGGTATCGTTGTGCGTAATAAAGCAATATTGGTAGCCAAAGGATATCGACAAGAAGAAGGTATTGACTACGATGAAACATTTGCACCCGTTGCCAGATTGGAAGCTATCCGAATGTTTCTTGCCTTTGCTGCTTATCGCAACTTCACAGTATATCAAATGGACGTCAAGACGGCATTTCTCAATGGAAAACTAAAAGAAGAAGTATATGTATCTCAGCCAGAGGGATTTGTTGACAAAGATCGTCCAGATTATGTATATTTTCTCGATAAAGCACTGTATGGTTTGAAACAAGCTCCACGGGCGTGGTATGACGAGTTGTCAGCTTTCTTGGTCAAATCCGGCTTCACCAAAGGATCTATCGATACTACTCTTTTCATTTATAGATCTAATCTTGATATCTGCTTAGTACAAATATACGTAGATGATATTATTTTCGGTGCGACTAACAAATCTTTGTGTACTTGGTTTTCTGATTTAATGATCTCTAGATTCCAGATGAGCATGATGGGAGAAATCAACTTCTTCCTCGACTTACAAGTGAAGCAGCTTCTAGATGGAATCTTCATCAATCAGTCAAAGTACGTATTTGATATCTTGAAGAAATTCAAGATGGACAAATCTACTTCAATAGGAACACCGATGGCTCATGGTGCCAAACTCGGACTCGATCCAGATGGAAAAGTTGTGGATCAAAAGACATATAGAGGGATGATCGGATCGCTGATGTATCTAACTGCCAGTCGCCCGAACATAATGTTCTCCACGTGCTTGTGTGCCCGTTTCCAAGCTAAACCAAATGAATCTCATCTTTTAGCAGTCAAACGCATTTTTATATATATTAAAGGAACTCCTTATTTAGGATTATGGTATCCTAAAAGTTCTGACTATAAATTGATTGCTTATTCAGATGCAAATTATGGCGGTAATCAATTGGACCGGAAGAGCACCTCAGGTCATCTTCAGTTTCTCGGTGACAGACTGATAAGCTGGGCGTCGAAAAAAAATTGCGTTTCAATATCAACAGCCGAAGCTGAATACGTCGCTGCAGCTAGTTGTTGTGCTCAAGTGCTCTGGATGAAAACGCAACTTCGTGATTACGGAATGCTATACAAGACAGTGCCGATATATTATGACAGCAAGTCTGCAATTGCGATATCGGTCAATCCAGTCCAGCACACCAAGACCAAGCACATAGACATGCGGTATCATTTTATAAAGCATCACGTGGAAGAAGGTACTATTGAATTATATTTTGTACCAACTGAATATCAACTTGCTGATATATTTACAAAAGCCTTAGATGAAAAACGTTTCAATTTTTTGCTTTCAAAATTAGGCATGTTGAATTTAAAAGTTTAAATTTTTACAAATTTTACTCTATAAAATAAAATTTTACAGATTTTCTTTCTTTTGAATAAAACGTATGTCTAGGATCTTTTACAAGTTATTTGTTTATATTAAAGTTTTATATGTTCAACTTTCAAGTCTTACAAAAGTCGAAAAGTCAGCAACATGTTTGTAGCTTTTTATACTGCTTTAAAGATATGTGAGTCGGAATTTTTATAGTTTACTTTGCTTAGACTACCTAAATGATCAGAATTATAGATCGGAATGAAAATATGGGCTAAGCACTTAGACGTTGATCTGAGTGATTGAGATGAATAATAAATTCTTAGAATACAGAAATCTCTGGGTTTAAAAGTTTGTACCTGTGACCTTTCTGGTTTGGGAAAGTAAGTTCCGTGGGATGCTCGACATCTGGTCCCCTAAGGTCATTTGGTCTGGGAGTGATCGAACAGAAATCCTTCTATAGAATCAGATCGAAAGTCATGTTTTACTGGTATGAATGGGTTTAGAATATGTCGATGTAGCCTTTCTGATCCGGGAAAGTAAGTTCCAAGGGGTGCTTGACACCTAGTCCCCTAAGGCCAACTGGTCTGGGAGTGGCTGACCCAAATCCTGCAATAGGGTCAGATAGAAAGTTACGTTTACAACATGTTCTTTACTTAATTAACTCTCTGATTAAAAGATGCCAAAGTGCACAACGCTTAAAAGATGCCAAAGAGCACACTCATGTGAAGATGCTAATGTGCACACTGCTAAAAAGATGCCAATGAGCACACATCTCATGATACTTGGTGATATGTTTGAGTTGTGATAAACCTGTAAATTTGTGAAAGTCTTAATTTTTGATGACTTAGTGTTAGTACATGCAAAGTTTTCTATAATAATTTTAGAACTGCATTTTTCTTAAAGCTAATTGAAGTTCACATGCGAGCACACTGAATAGACAAATAGAAGTTTTTGAAACTGAACATGTCTTAACTTGATATGCAATTATACTTGGTCTTGCATCCAACAACATATGCTTGATTTCAACTGATTGATAAATCTGTGAAATTTTACTGAGTAGATTTTAATTTGTTTAGTGTTTAAAATTTTATATGTTCAGTTGTTACAAAATTTATATTCAATATGATCATCTTTCATACTAATGTCTTTATGTTTGAGTATCTGTGTTTTTTTTGTATATGGTATGTGCAATTTTCAAGGGGGAGAGCTTATCTGAAAAAGTTATCTGATCTTTTCTGTGTTTGAGGGGGAGTAAGTAAGAAAATTATCTGTGCTGATCAGAAGTTAAACATGTATGTATCTCAGTTTTTTTCTACACATTTGCTATACTAACAGTTAAATTTTTGTGCATTTGTGTAGGGGGAGTGAAAGGATTTCAGGTATATTTTTACAATTTTTTTTTATTTTTTTTATTTTTTTTATGTTATTTTTTTAGCTTTAGTTTTGTTTTAGTTTTCTTGGTTTAAATAGTGGTTTTCTATTTCATTTTCTTTTTCCCGCTTACCTGTTTTTGATATCTGATTTTTCGGCTCACGTTTTCTCTCTATCGCATACTCTGTGTTCAAAATCTCATTCTGTGTTCGTGAAATCAAGGTATGTGTTTTCGATTACTTCGCATTCGTTTATCGATCTTAAGTAATGTTTCATTATGCTTATTGTTGATTTAAGTATTCATGAATCTGATGTTTGCTTTTCTCGAACTGTTCATCTTCCAAAATCTCATATTGTGATTTCGTGCATTTTTACTTAAATCAAGTATTGGGTTTTGCTTAGAACTGATAATCGATCATCAGGTATGCCTCTTTTATCTTTAATTTCTTGTATTCTTGCTTTAATTTTGATTTTTGCGGTTTTCGGTTTGTGTCTCGCGAAAACTAGGTTTCTGTACAAGTATGATAGACCCGCAAAGTGAACTTTGCGCGTCTAGCTAGAAACGCAAAGTCTACTTTGCGCGTCTAACTAGAAACGCAAAGTGAACTTTGCGCTTCTAACTTGATACGCAAACCTTCCTTTTGTGTTTTTGTATGTCTTGTTTTGTTTTTCTAAGTATAGTTTTCGGACCATGTTAGATACGCAAACTTACCTTTGCGACTCATGACTGAAACGCAAACTTGTCTTTGCGTTTCACGTTCAACATGCAAACCTTGGTTTGCGCTTCTAACTTGGCACGCAAACCATACTTAGAATATTTTTTTTATTTTTGTCTAATTCTTTTTCATTTTGTTTTCCAGGTCTATTATGTCTTCTAAAACAAATACAGATCCAATGCTTCAAGACGAGAATGTCATTCTCGATGATCTGTCTGATCGAGCTTCTCATGATACTCCTATGCCGTCTCATCCTTCTGTTGGAGCCGATCTTTCTGCTTCTCTTCGTACACCAAATGATGTGTTCACAACCATCATGTATATGCCTTACAAGCCGAACAACTATTATGTGGACTTTGACAGAATAAAGATCCATCCGGTTATTCGATCTATTCTTCGAGGACATCCAATTGCTCAAGCTCTGTCTTCTGTTGCTGAAGTTCCGGAGGTCTACATTAAACAGGATTGGAATTCTATAACAAAGAATGAAATGGCTCATCCGCATCACTTTGATCTTCAAATCGATCAATTTGAATCTTTCCTTTCCTACAAGCGATTGAGATTGATACTGGAGCTTCCTGAGCCGAACTCCAGACCAGGTCGTACTACCTATGACAGTTTTCCATCAGAAGAGGAAGTATTTGAGGGAATCAAACAGCTTGGATATGTTGGTCAACTGAACAAAGTTACATACTTTGACAAGTCTAATCTACCTCCAGTATGGTATGCACTGTTCTCAGTTATCATCAGGTGCCTGACATCGAAGCATTCTGGCACAGACAGTGCAAGTCTAATGTATCTCCGATTGTTCCATACAGTCGTCTATGACTTGCATGTCGACTACACTTTTATTTTTTGGACCGAACTCTCGGAGGTGGTACATGACAAGTTCACCAACAAGAAAGGGAAGTTCATTCCGTTCTTTAGATTTCTGAAACTTATTGTTCGAAGCATGCTCCGCAACAATCCAGCCATTCCTCGTAGGTTATCTTGGCCTCAGGTTCCAGACACTGAAATGACTTATATTCAGAAGCATAAGAGGTCTTTCAACTATTCTATGACCATTCCGTATGCTCTTATTGCCAACTACGCTGATGTTACAGATGCGGATGTCATAGAATATTGCATGGAGAATGAGTTTATGGAAGCTATACAAGATGAGCCTTCTCATGACAATCAAGCTACTGAAAAAGATGTTGAAGTTGAAGCAGCTATTCCTGAACAAGAGCCTGAAGTTGAAAAAGAGGCTGAAGATAAGCAAGAAGTTGCGGTTTTTGTTGAAGAAGAAATAGTTCAAGAGGATGTTGCTTCTCAACAAATTGAGAATGTTCTAACAGAAATTGTTACTGAGTCTCCTATTCATGTTACTTCTGATGATGATGATGATGGTGATGTTCATGTTAGAGATATTGATGGGGATGATGATTGCACATCTTCAAGTAGATGAATTGGATACAGCATTTGATCAAGCCTCAGCTTTGGTACAAAGTCAAGCTCCAGCAACTTCACTTGCGGCTATTCAAGTTCCAGCTGTAGAGTTTTCTTTTGATCAAGCTCGGTATCTTCTGACAAATTCTCTACCTTAAACGATGTTATTCGTCAGTTATCAGAGAAAATGGATGCAGAAAAGGAAGCACAGATTCTGAAGTTGAAGACTTTCTTCAAAGGCAAGATGCCTGAGATTGATACGTCTGTCATTCCTCCAGAGATTCCTTTCAGACGACCAACTTCTTCGTGAACCTTCTTCTGTTGTGACTTCAACTTCTTCTCCGATTGTTTCTCTTCCGTTTCCTTCGGTGGTTTCTATGTTTGTGGGACTTTCTATGTCTGCTCCTTCTGGTACATCTTCAAGGTCTTCTCTTCATGACCTTCCTATTTCTGAGCTGATTGATCTACTATATGCGCGTCTACTGTCTATGTCACCGCCACAACATCAGGATTAAGATCTTCTTTCTTTGCTACGGAACTTCCAACCTACGCCGCCTCCAGTTCCTTCTTCTAAATCTGACCAGATTACTGCTTTATCTGATGAGTTTCATGCATTCAGATCAGAAGTTCGTACAAGTTTTTCTGATCTCAAATCTTTTATGTCTCAAGCCTTCTCTGATTTATCTTCCAGGCTTGATCTTCATGAACAAAGTTGCAGAACTGAGGTTGGCCCGTCTCTTAAGCGCCGACATGACCAAGATGATCCTGATCATCAAGGCCATGAGGGGGATATGGCAAAGAGACAGAGAGTTGAAGGATCTTCTGAAGTTAGAGAAGATATTCAAGAAGAAGTGGCTGGTGATAAAGGAAAGAGTGGTGAAACTGTTCAAGACTGCAACATTCAGGATTTAGTGAATGTTATGATTGAAAATGTTGATCTGTCTTCCTTGCATAATGAACTGAATATTTCTGAGAGTAATATTAATAATAATATACAAATTGTTTTTTATATGGATCCAGATATTTTTGCAAATGTTCATGAAGTTGAAGAATCTGAAGCTGCAAATGATATGAGGACATTCTTTGCTAATTTCATAGAGATTAATTCTGATGATGATGAAGATGTCAGATTTGAAAAGATATGTCAAGTCAATGAAGAAGACTGTGATGATATCGTTATCATATCAGATACAGAAGATGACTCAGTGTTCATGGATGCGAAAGATGAAGAAGAAGCAGATTTGTTATACAGTGATCTTCCTACTCATGATGAGATTCCTGAATCAGCTAAAGACACATCTACTCCTGTTGCTAGTTCAGCTCCGACTACCACTATTCCTTCAAGATCATTTGAAGTTGGTCAGTCGTCAAGAGCAGAAACTGATGTTCTACCTTCTGATCCTGTAATTCCAACATCCATTCTAGAAGAAGGACCAGCTTTATCTAAACATCAAAGACAAAAGAATTTGCAGCGTAGATATTTGGCATCAAGGCAAAGATCAGCCTTTCTAGAAGACACTCAGAGAAACATCTTTGTCTCTAGAAGAAGGCCGATTAACATCTATGCAATCCTTGGAGTAGAGAAAGAGTCAGATGCCTATCAATATGAATACTTAATGTTCATTAAGTGCCAGCGCAAAAGAAATAATACCGTGTCTTCTCAACACTTGATTGTTCGAGTCATCAGTGTCGCAATCAACAAGTTTGTGAATATCTGGTATCCTGATTTTGAAGTTGAAAGAAGAGACTGCAAGCGGTATAAATTTTCAGAAGCAGACTTCACTGACCTTTCTATAGATGATATTGAATTCTTATATGTTCACTTCAGGAATCTGTATCATAGATCACAGGATATTTCACAAGCTTTGTTCGTCATTAAAAGATTCATTCGACGACAAATTCGATTCTTCCGAGTTTTTGATTTTCAGATGGCCGTCGAAAGTTTTCAGCCGGTTGTTAATCTTCTCAGGCCCAAGCGAAGCTTACCGAACTTAGAGTCTTATCCTCTTCTCACCATTGTTGAAGATCCATATGGAGTTGTGTACAAGAATGACTCTAATGAAAAATGCTTTATCAGGTTTGAAGAAATTGCTTACTATTCCGATGGAACCTTAAAGGTGATCAAGCTTCAGCTGGAGCAACGTCTGAAGGAGGCCAAAAGAAGATTTTTGGAAACAAGAGAAAATGCTTTCCTGGTTGATAATGATGAAATCCGACTTCTCCAGAAGACTTTAGATTCAATTCAAGAGAGATTGAATCTCCGCTCAACTCTAAGACGACTGGAAGTTTTAGTTGGTTTAAATAGACTTGGTCAAAGAGAAGAGCGTCAGTGATTCTCCAAAGTCGCCCGGTTGGTCTATGCTGTCTTTGAAGATTGTTTTTGAAGACCACGGCGCCAATGATTACTAAGGGGGAGATTGTTAGATCTGATTTTATAGTAATCATTGTATTTATTTTCTAGTCTACTGTGCTTAATGTTCATTTTCAGTATTGTAGAGGCTAGGGGTATTTAAGTCCCCTTAGAGCCTTTGTTTTGTAACCTTGGCATTCACATTTTAATACATCTGATTACTTTGCGCTTCCATACTTTCTCTCTCTACTACTTTCTCTCTCTAAAGATTTAGAGATTCTTGGACTCTCAATGTCGTTTGAGTTTTAAATAATATAATACAAAACTATTACCAATATTATTGCACAAACTCATAACAACAAACGATTAAGAATATATGCAAGTTAACCACTTATGAAAATACATTCGTTTTTCACAAAGAAATTACGTTTCATTTTAACTCGGTTTCAATGTTCCAACAAAAAATTTATCCTCCCGTGCAATGCACGGGCCCAACACTAGTTTATTTTAGGTTTAATAATATAATGTTTTTTTATAAAATAAACATTAAATATTTTGTTAGATTTTCTTAATTATATTTTAGATTTTTTTATATTTAAATTTTGATTTTTATCTTGTATTTAGTTATGCGGTGAGTGATTTTAGAGAAGTTAAAGTAGGAAATTGATTTTAGGGAGTTAAAATGGTTAAAGATAAATATTGAAAGTTAATAAATAACATTAAATGTAATAAATAAAATTTTAATGGTTGTTTTTAAGATAATTTAAGTAATTAACTTTAATTAGCGTTACATTAAATTTTAACAATTGTTTTTAAGATTTTTTATAAATACTTTATAATATAGTATAGATATACAAATTTGTTTAGAAACATATGTTTTTAACAAAAAAATAACTTAAATTCTATCCAATGTTGATACATTTTGAATAATCTATCAAAACGTTTTTCTCCTAAATAATTTGATTAACGCCAAATGGTACAACACTTTTTCTTACTTTTCAGTCGAGGAGACTTCTATTTCGTTTTGTTGTGTCACGTGCATATAAAACAAGTGCGCATGTTGACTCCAATTATATCCGATTTACCATTAAATAAATTATGGGTCGTGGATGGAGAGAACAAAGCAAAAGCCATGACCATTCGTGGAAGGAG
This sequence comes from Arctium minus, assembly GCA_954870635.1. Lineage (NCBI taxonomy): Eukaryota > Viridiplantae > Streptophyta > Magnoliopsida > Asterales > Asteraceae > Arctium > Arctium minus. Next base: position 73,854,471 of record OX941080.1, on the reverse strand, counting down.
ACCAACCAACATGGTTGATGATTCATTGGAAGACGATTTGTAGTGGCAGTATTAGGCGATACTAAATTCGAAGAAAAAACGACATACATTGACTCTAAGGGGTGTTTGGTTCATGGATTTTGAAGGAATTGGAATGGATAATTCCTTTGACCAAATTCTAATTTCTTTGTTTGGTTCACATATTGATCATGATGGAATCCTTTGAATTCCATTGAATGTCACAAATCAAGAAATTCATTATTCCTTAGCCAAAGTGAAAGAATTGAATTTCATCCGATTCCTACCAACCACACGTGTAGTCAAATTCCATCAAATTCCATTTCAAATCCTTCAAAGTCAAATTCCTTCAAAGAATTCCAATTCCATTCCGCAAACCAAACGCCCCTTAAAGTAGTAGGATCGGAATAATATGTTTATTCAAACAATTATTTATGTGTTTTTAAATAATATAATTTAAATATATTTTGATTTGACTTTTCAATTTTTTGGCAAGTTCTATTTTTAATTATTATTTTATATGTTTAACAAGTTATTATTAAAATATAATTTAAATTATTTAACTTAGTTTAGAATAAAACTATAATTTTTGTACGTGAGTTTTGGTGAAATGATTGTATATATCGTTAGTACAATTTATTTTTGACATCTTTAAGAATTCGGTAGCGTTATTATTAACCTCTGTTCATTTAGTAAATACGTATAACAACATCTTTAAAAGGTTATACTTTTATTCGTAACTTGGATCGATATAATTTTCATTTGAATGTGTTTATTTTTTCGAGATTCAAATGTTGAATGTTTTGATGATCTAGCAAGTATAAAGGAGTTATTGTGTTTCATGTATGACTCGTGAATGCATATACAACTCGGAAAAGAAAAAAAAAACACGATAATTTTTCAACAAACTTGCTCGATAAAATAACAAAAAAAATTCGGTAAGTAGATTTCGGTACAAGTGAAAAAATACCTATTCAATCTGAGGTACAAGTGAAAAAGTTATGATCTCGCGTACTCGGGAAAAAAGAAGATACCTCCTCGATACTAGTTTATAAATCACCAATGTTGTATATCTCAGAAAAATAAACAACTTTAATAAAAATCATTATGATTCGAGTTACGAGTTAAAAGCATACTCGTTACTAACATATTATAGGCATGTGGAGCATGTAAAAAAAGGGGTGATTGATAATTACGAGAACATCTTCAAGAAGTAGTTTTTATTTTCAAAAGAATAAAATTGAATACAAAAAATACTAATAATTCATATAAAACAACTTGTTCAAGAAAATTTAGATGCAAAATCAATCATAAGCAAATAACAATATGTGCTAGAAGCACAAGCAGTCAAACCAACAACAGAAACATAGAGAAATATACAAAAGAAAAGGCAGATAACAATAACAAATAAAAGATCACATCTGAAACTCGTTGTTTGTTAAATCGTCGAAGAAAAAAATAGTCAAGTAGTAAAGCCAACAGAAATAACAATAGTCAATAGCATTAGACCTTTGTACCATATTAAAAACATAAAGAACAATAGCATAAATAAATACCAATGATCATTTACCTTTTTACAATAATTAATTAATAAATATCCGGGTCCGGGCCCTTGTTTTGTTCTAAGTTCCTTTTGGGGTTCTATCATATACCCAAAATAAATGGGTCTCTTTTATCTACAATTATATTTGGCCCATTAGCTCTCCCAAGAACCATCTTGGTGAAAAGTTATGACTTCACGAATAAATTACTATATACATATATATATATATATATATATATATATATATATATATATATATATATATATATATATATATATATATACGAGTCTCTACTTACAAAGGTTAACAACGTAATGGACTGAATTCGTGAGGCTAGCTACAACCATAAGGCCATTTACGGTAAAAAGTTTTTATCGAGTACAAGATTTTATGCTGATTAAATGGGAAACAAGACGGATTTAGAAAAATAAATAAAAAGAAAAATGTTAGTCTTACAATTTTCATATTGTTTTTTTAAAATATTATATTATGATTATATTTAGAGTAATAAAATGTTTACTACAACAAATTAGATATAAAATAATAACTATATTTATGAATTTACGTTTTACTTATATGTTTGAGGTTTAAAAATATCAATTGTAGTCCAAAATGAAATGTTGTTTTACCATTTATCCATTACCCGTTTCGTTACCCGCAATTTTTAATGGGTAAGGTAAGATACATATAAGGGTTTTATGAGATGGATAATTATCTGATCCGTTATCCGCTGTTTTAAATGAATTGGATAACAGATTAACTTTTACTTTATCCGTTACCAGCCCTACTAAAAACTAGTGAATTGCTTAAATGAGACACGCTTGATACAATGTTGATGTGGTATAAATCTAATTAAGAATTATGGGTTTGATACATTTAATAGATTGTAAAATGAAACTACAGCAAGTCAAATGTATTGCAAAATAATTGTTATTGCTATATAAACACTCTTTGGTAATGTGGTGATGAATAATACGAAAAATTATAGGGTATAATTTTTAAAGTAGAAAATGTGGGTGTAATTAGAATCAAATTTATTAAATATTTTATGTAATTTCCAATTTATTATAATATATATGGTCAATTTTAAGTTTCTGCAATCAAATTTTTATTATTATATAAGGCTGTAAATAATTTATTTAACTTTGTAGTTGGTATAAAAAATAATAAATTTATATAAATGTTAAAGGAAAAACAAATAGAACAACAATATGGAGAGAATAACAATAAGACAGAGAGAAGAAATCTGTAATTCTCATTAATCATAAGCCCTTTAAATAGGGAAGAGTTTACAAAAAAAAAGGAAACATTCATTATGGTAAATTCTAATACTAGGAAAATATTATATCAATCACTTTCTTTTGATGATGGCACATAATCCTACAACACTCCCCCTTGTGCCGAGTCAAAGGAGTGATGGAGCACAATTGTTGTCTCGTTAAAACCTTACGCCAAAATAAAAACCCAGTGGGAAAAAATAAAAGTCTGACGAAGGAAAGAGTACAACGCACCAGTTTTTTGCAATATATAGACCTTTCCTTCAATCTAGTTTTCTCTTAGATTCGTACATTAATCGAGAGAGTTAGGAAAATATGATGGTATATAAACAGTTGTCTCACTAAAACCTTACACCAAAGAACAAAACCTAATGGGAAAAATAAAACATTGGTTAAGGAAAGAGCACAACATACCAATATCACAAATATAGTAGACTCCCCCTTTTGTCTACTACTCCCCCTGATTCGTGCATTAATCAAGGGAGTTTGGAAAACATTTGCACTTACTTTCTACATGTTTCCCAATATATGGTTTTAGGTAATGATTTGGTAAAATATGTCATGTCCTCTTGACATCTTACTTGATTTAATTGAATTTCGATGAGAGTTTTCTTATTGCTGATTGTATAAGACTTAAGCATAATATGATTTGTGTTATCACCCTTGATGTATCTTATGTTCATTTTTTCGATACATGATGCATTATTTCCATATATGCAAATAGGATACTGGTTGAACCCAAAATTACTAACTCCTCTAATATATGTAATGATAGTCCTTAATCATATACATTATCTCATGGAGAGTAATATTATTGGATTAGTTCAAGGAGGTAGTTACAAGGGTTTGCTTAGCTTACTTCCATGCAATCGGCGTATTCCCAGTGGTAATTCCTTATCCAATTTGAGAACAACCTTTGTATGGGTCAGACAAATACCTAATATCAGCAAAGACATACCAAGAGGTTGTTTGGTGTTTTTCTATAAGAGCTAATACTTTTGCTGCTTACAATCTAAGTAGGAATTGAATTTTCATTATCAATCTCATTTTTATTTCTACAGGGAAAGTATAAGCCCATGTCAATGGTTTTAAAAGATTTACTTGATATCATTCCAAATGACGTTGCATTGGCGCTGAGCTAAATCTAGCTAACAAGTTCACTGAGAAATAGAATATACAGTCAAGTGTATTGTGCTAAGTACGATAATGCTTATATTGTACTTAGATAGGGAATTCCAACTCCCACCACTTTTTTCGTCACCATCCTTTAGATGAAATGGACAATTCCTTATATCCAACACTTTGACCAATCATGGGAGTGCTAACCGGATGCGCTTTGTCCATATTAAATTGCCTGATTATTTTCTAGACATATGCGATCGGTGAATTAATATTTCACAAACTCGGTATCCTGGCTCAAATAGCTAGACAAACCCAAGTTTTCCCAAGAATTTTATCTCAGATTTAGATTTCAAGTTGCTTGTGGTTTCTCTTATTTCATCAAGAGTGCCTATTATGTTCATAACATCGACATATAAAGCTACTTTGAAAATCTAGAACTTGTTTTTCTACATAAATACGCAAGGGTACAATTCATAGTTCTTATATATCCTTTCCCAATCAAGTGTTCACTTAGGGGGTTATACCACATCCGCATAGATTGTTTTAATCTATAAAGTGAGTGTTTCAATTTTATTGCAAACGCACTTCGTGGTGTAGAGTTACTTGATTTTGGTAATGTAATGCCATCAAGCACTTTTATATCTCTAAATCTAGATCCCTATAGAGATATGTATTAACCACATCCATGAGCTACATTTCCAGTCCTTCGAAAACTACTAGGGTAATTAATTAGCATAACGTTATAACGTCCATCACGGGAGAGTAAGTCTTCTCGTGGTCAATGTAGGGCGTTGTGAGAAACCTTGCGCCAAAGGAGAGTCTCATACATTATGACTTAATTATTCTCATTACGCTTTACGACAAATTATTTATCTATGTCTTACAGGCTTTACACTTGGTGGGTTAGCACTACCAAACCAAATACCTGTTCATTTGTCAAATAATATGATTCTCCTGTATTGCTTATTTAGGTCAATTTGCTCTTTGTTGATATTTTTCAACTGAGCATGGTTCGATGTCAATGTGCTCTATCATCTCATAAGCAACAATATATGCGAAATATATCATCAATGAGTATGTATGATCTGTCTATCGACTCATATGTACTCTCATAATTCATTTGAAATTTCTTTAATCTCTAGAATCAATATTAACTTTGGAGCGTCCTCCAGTAATGATTCATAGACATAGTTTAATCAGAGACAATCTCATGAGAGGTTTATGTATTGATGACAAATAGTTGTGTCTTACTCTTCTCTTCCTTTAGATGAGTATCTATCGAACCAAGAAGCTTCCCCCATTTTCGTTTGGGAGCTACGACCTCAACCACACCTCCACCATGTGTGATTGCAACGCACTTTCCAGCGACGTTGTGCCCTTGTTTGGGGACTTTAACCTTGCGAGTATATTTGCAGCTCGTATATGTGATTTTGTCACTTCTGGAATAACATTAAACGTATCAGGTATCGAGTCTGATTTGTTTGACTTCAACATTACGTTGTGAAGAGTGAGAATATTCAATGACACTTCCTGTCGTTCCCATGGAAAATCCTTTTTCCTATCTCCCCTTAACGACGGGAAGATTGTCTCATGAAAGTGACAACCCGCAAATCTAGCGGTAAAGATATCACTAGTCAAATATTCTGATTAGCGGATAATTGTTGGGGATTCATATCCAACATATACCAAATCATCTTTAAGGACCCATTTCGATGCGCTGTGGGGGCGCAATTGGCACATATAATCAAACATACGTAAATGTAAAGTATCAGGCTTATATCCAGTTACCAACTGGTACGCATGAGGTTGGTTAGCAAGCAGTGGGTCTAAAAACGAAAAAAACTGCATATAATAATTGCATAACCCCAGGTAGATGTGGGTAAATTGGTGCGCATTACTAATACCCTATATGTCATCATATTCTTTTGATAACAACTTCTATGAGACCATTTTATATATACACATGGGGTATAGGAAACTCTACATTGATCCTCATATATATGCAATTAACATCAAATCCTTATGATGTAAATTCTCCAGCATTCCAAGTCATGTAGACTTGATGAATTAATCAGGGTGGTGAGCCCTTAAACGTATAGCTAGTACTAGGAGTGTAGTATTTCATGTGGACAATAATAAGACATGCGTTCATCGTGTCGAAACCAGAACCATAAAGTTTTAATGGCCCGCATTCTGGATGTTTATGTCCATAAATATCACCTTGTATTCGTTTTAACAATGGAATATTTTTGTATTATATCCTTAGCTTTAGGATGATCTCATTCCTGTCTTGGCTAAGGATTAGGGTATATACAAAAGTTCTAGGTATTCGAGAGGGCATATTATGATGGTAATGTTGTTTCTTATGCTGCAAAAGTCAACAGTTGCAATTTGCCTCATTTTGCCTATCACTCGAAAGAGAATGTGTCTATGTGTATTTTGCAATACACGGATCACTATGTCATAACCATGGTGTCCCACATGGTCATGTCGAAACAAATATGTGTCATTTCCCTAAAGTTCTTTATTGGTGACAAAAATGTTTCGATGGCTCAATAATCTACTAGCTAATTTGACACATATATATGTTTACTTTCAAATTCATTAAAACTTATGTATATATGCTCATTATAATTTCCATTTGATACGAATATCTTTACAAGGTTCCTATTGATCTTGTACCAACAAGAAAATGACAGTTCATCGTCTAAGTATTTCGGTTGAATGAATTATAAAATAAGTATTTGTCTATCATTTTAGATTGTGAGAGGTAAAAAAAATCAATTTTCCTCGATACATTCCTATACGGAACGGAGAATATTGAAATTTTTGCATTTGTTATGATGTATTTCTTTACATCTATAATGGTTACATATTCGATTACTTAGCAGAGAAATTAATTTTAATACTTAAAATTAATTTTCAAAGAAACATATGCTTAATCAATATTAAATATTAAATTAATATGTTATAGTTCATTTTCAACTTGTTCCCTTTTTGATAGAAGCATTTTTTAGTGCATTTCTTATTTGATTGTCCATTATCACCTGGGATAATAGTTGTATCCCTACTCCAGGTGTTGAAAAATCTTTCCTGACTCTTACCAAGACCCTGACCCTTTCTAGGGTCTCGTCCACATGGTGCATAAATGTGTGAAATTGTTTTTAACTCACAATCATTTGGAGTTGTTTCCACCTCTAACGCTTTCATTATTGATATCGAGAATTTTCTTTGTCCCGACATATGTGGCGTTGTTATTTGAAAGAACTTTGTTATGTCTCTCAACCACTTGCAGTTGGTTGGTGAGTTTGTCTAAAGGTTACATTCCAACTTATATTGGTTCAATAATATTTACCGATGTATGAAAAGTGAAAATAATGTTATGAATCATGTCATCTTCTATGAGTTCCTTGTCATAGAGATTGAGACGCATTTTGGGATACATCATTTCTTTGTTGAAATCAGTTACCTTTTTGTAATCGAATAAGCGAGTTTCATTTCGCTGTACGATTAGTTCGAGAAGTACATGTTCATGAATACTCCTGATTCTCTCTTTCGGGGCATCCCACTGTTCTTTGGGGTTTTTAGTGAAGGTATTCTTATGAAGGTTATGATTTATTTATCGTCTCAAAACATGATGGTATTTGCTTGTGCTTTTTCAAGAGGTTGTTTTAGGGTCAATAGGAAGTTAATGGACTTTAGGTATTTTCTTGTACCTTTTCAAAAGGAGGTTTATATACTCATTTATGATACTCAGATTCTTTTGAGTTTACGACGTTGATTTTGGGATAAGTTGATTCAACCATTTACGTATATAAGGAATTATATATGATTTTCTTTTTGATAAGACAGTGGATTTTGGTTATAATTATTATTTTATGTATGAAATTTCATTATCATAACCATATTGGATTTTTGTATGCTTTAATTTTATTGATAATACTTCATCAATATTTCAATTTGCAAAAACAAATCACTCAATCTATTGGATTTCCAGGTAGTATGGGAATCACATGAATTTCTTAAGTTCCTACAAACCTTAGGGCTATTTACACCCGTTTGACAAAATCCAATCGATATTTTGAGATTTATTTAATTTAAATATAAAATTATTAATTATAGAACATTTGGCATGAGGCCAAAATGACTATGAGTTTGACATATAAAGCCAATTTTAATACCTTAATAGTACTTTTTGGAGCTTTTGGTAAGATACCAAAATATGGGGGTTGGAAGTGTAACTTCTAAAATTTAATTACAGAATTAAGAATTATGAGTAAAAACTCAAGATAAACATTTAAATTTATATATTAAATTTTATAAAGCATTCAATGTCAAAATGAATAAACTACAAAATATTTTAACAATTGTATGATCCTCAATCACAAATATGACTACTAAGAATTCAAGAGCCTTTAAATATACTTAAATACTAATATAATATTTGAATATTACAATATAAATAATAGGAACGTATTTACATATCCATATATAGTTGGTTTAAAATATCAACTAGAATATTAAATAACACATATCATTGAATTAAATAAATTATCATATCTTAAATTAACTTGTTATAAAACAAAAATATATGATAAAAGTGTATATTTTAGGAATATTTAAACAAATATATAATTTTTTTTTTGATTAACCAAAATAAAATAATAATGAATTTATAAATTGACATACATATAGAAGATTTCAAAAGAGATAATAATGGTATTAGAAATCCATAATCAAGTTTATAAATATTTATTTCCCCATATAATTAAATTAAAAATGGCAAGCCAAGTTAAATAAATTAACTATTATATTCAAATAATAATTAATTAACATATCTCACAATAATATATTAGTCTAATTTAAAAGATACCATCAAATTGTAGACATAAATAAATACATAACATTATATAATGAAATTGACCATCTAAACATGTTTAAACTAATTGAATAATCATAAATAAATAAAAATAAATTCAAAATTCAAAATTATAAATCTTTCATATATATAAAAGCTATCATTCCGCATTAAAACACAATAAGTTAATATAATAAATATTTAATAAATAAAACCAATTTAATAGGAGGTAAATACAAACCATATTTCAAGTACATACGGTGAGCTACATCCGTGAAACATTAATTGAAGAATACGATTTTTTATACTAATTGTTTTTTTTTACAACAATTCTAAAGTTGCATAGTCCCCAAAAAAATTTATTGATTTCAAATCAAATTAAATAACGATCAATTACTATTATAAAAAAAACCATATCACCATTAAAAAAATAGAAGAATTTTGAAAGTAATTAGTTACAACCTTTCAAATTGCCAGAACCATTTTTATGTTTATTAAAATTGATCGGAGACCACAAACTAATAAGAATAAGAAAAAAATAAAAACTGAAGCATATGAGCATGATCATGGCTAAAAGAGTTAATCACGATTAATCATAATTCATAGACAAAAAAATTGTAAGTTTTTGTAGAGATACTTACTTGAATTGCAATATTGGAAAAATAGACTTTCTAATGGTGGTAGATTGCGAATAGAGCAACCGTTTAATAGCGGCGGAAACGATTTGAAAGAGCAATAGCGCAAACGAGCTATGTGCTGATAACGTATCAAAAGAAAAACAAATAGAACAACAATATGGAGAGAATAACAATAAGACAGAGAGAAGAAATCTGTAATTCTTATTAATCATAAGCCCTTTAAATAGGGAGGAGTTTACAAAAAAAAGGAAACATTAATTATGGTAAATTCTAATAATAGGAAAATATTATATCAATCACTTCATTTTGATGATGACACATAATTCTACAACAATAAACTTGTACTTATTAAATTATAATTTTTTACGACTTTTTTGGTAAGTGGCAAATTATTAATAAAGTGAATTATAGTGAAGGTGTGCTTTCCTCAAAATTTAGATATGATCCTTTGAATATCGGAACCTTGCTATTATTAATATTGACGATCTCGAATCTTTTATATTAAGGTTTAAAAAAATTAAAAATTAAAAATATGTTTATATAGTACGTAATGCATTATATATATATGGTTGGTTTCACATGAGACCAACCTGTTTTCATGAGATCTGTGAGACCACAACTCTACGAACCCGAGAAAAGGCTACACAACAGTAGTAGGGGCATTAAGACCGGAGCTTTTTGTAGTGCTAGCAAGAATGCAAGTGAATGAATCCCATCATCCCCCTAGCGAGTAAAGTGCTTATGCCCCTTTAGAGAGAGGGTGCACTAGCACTTGACTAAAAGAATAGGGGGCTGAGATTTTACACTTGAAACTTCACAGCAAAATACTGTGAAGGTAAAAAATCTAAACCTTCACAGTGTTTTCTTGTGAAGGTTTTTACCTTCACAATGTTTTGCTCTGAATATTAAGTGTAAAAACGTGGTCTCACGGGTTTAACGAAAAAAAGCTGGTCTCACGTGATCCCAATTATATATATATATATATATATGTATGTATAAGCATTAAATCTAGTGAGGACAAAAAAATATTACGGACTTGAGGACAAATCTAATACAATTTTACACTTAAACTCCTGAGAAACATCGGCAATAGAAACATCCTGAACGCCGTTGAACACCAACCACGACCCCGCTACTCGATGGAAACCCTATGTTTATTGCTCCTTCGATCATGGTCATTAGTCACTGAAGTTACTAAAACGAGATTCACGGTTTGATGATCAATGATCAATTAGGTTTTCTGCTTCTATATCAGAAGAATAGGATTTCTGTTTCGTATTCTTCTATATCCATTTATATTAAATAAAAAATAATTGGTTGTAGAACAATATATATATATATATATATATATATATATATGTAACTCTGTCACTTTTCTCAATAGAAGGTTTCCAATAAAGTTATGTTTCATTTCATGAGTTAAAATATCAAGGTGAGTTTGTGTTTCATATGGTGAAGTGTGTTTCATATGATGAATCAATGTGTTTCATATGGTGAACTGTGTGTTTCATCTGGAAAATCATTGCGTTTCATCTGATGAATTGTGTGTTTTATCTGAAGAATGAATCCGTATGTTTTTTCTGACGAATCTTGGTACCAAAATGACGATTATGCCCTTTTAAATTAAAAACAACTTTCAATTAAAACTATATGATCAAAACCAAATTAAGGCTTAGATCGGTCCTCATTGTTCTCAACCTTTTTGTGGTTCTAATTTGGTTATCAACCTCTCTCTCTCTCTATATATATATATATACACATATATATATATATATATATATATATATATATATATATATATATATATATATATATATATATACTAGTAGTGTACCCGCGCGATGCAGCGCGGGTGAATCACAATTCCGAAAAATTAGTTTATCCCTTAATCATGTTTCTTTATCACCTTCGATTTATTTCATGAGTTAGCATGGTTAATTTGCAAGTCAACTAATATCAGCAAGATCGAATGGAAAAATAATTGCACACGTATCGGTCTTCTAAACCCATATACTCAGAACTCATTACCAAACTTGAAATTCTTGACTGAACAAAGAACAGCCATGCAGCCCCAACCAAAGTAGATCATCTCCATAGTATCTATAAACTTCGGAAATTTAAACAAGGTTGTCCTTAACCAATTAGGACAAAGAATAGCCATGCAGGAACAAACAAGACCATAGAACTTGCAATGGAAAATTAATGCTCTACTTGAGTTCTAATAAGAATGCAACTTAAAAGACTACAATGACGATAACAAAAACTCACATGACCCTCATATCCCATAATCACAAATATTTCAGATTCAAAGTTTCAAGCACCAAACAAATACAAAATCAACTCAATTAGATGTCAGTTCAATTAAGTTGGCAAATTTTGGTTGGTGAATATGATATCAAGAGTTAGAATCTACCTTCAGAAAAGGGTTATATGATAATAAATTAATAAGGTTATGTGACGTACTTTGTAACTATAATGATCCCATGTCCATCAAATAACATTCAATAATCATGAATATATTTATAAAAGAAATTTTGAAATTGTTATCAAAAATATTGAAAAAAAAATATTAATTTCACAAATTTAAGAGAATAATTCTATAATTTGTTTAGATAAAATAAAATATAAAAAATTTACAGAGCTCTTAAATTGATCTGTTTGTAACATTGATTTTTTTATTTTTATTGTTCACGAAATGAAAATAAAAATATAATAAGATAGAAATATTTTCATACACATTATTGATTAATAATATAGTATAAATAAATAATATAAAAAGATTAAACACCATTAATGTCAATGTAAAGAGCATTTATAAATGTTTTTATTTTATTTAACCAAGGAAATTATTTTTGTCCAAAGCAACTTCGTGGATGGAGTTTAAGCCTAACCCCAACAATAGCATTTCTAATTATTTAACCGAAACAAATTTATGGGTGGACTTTAACCTTACCAGAAGAACCCTAACAAAAGAAAAAATCAGTGTACAAGTTTTGCTAAACCATTGGGATTAATCTGACCCATATAACCACAGATTAAAATAAAATAGAAACCCAATTTGTTGTCTTAACTTAAACCCAATAAGTAGATTAATGTGTTATGTGTTATCGCAGATTATGGTGTATATACATTCAACAATAACCAAGAAATATATATATATATATATATATATTTTTATGGATATAACGAAAGTTGCAGGTTTGCATATGGTTTCCCAATTACCTAAATACCCTTTTCAGTGTCTAATTGTCTATAGGGTTATTTCGGTCAATTTGTAACTATGTTCTTGGTTGTATAAGTCAATCATGATATAACGAACTGTATATGCATATATATCCATAGCAAAATTAGTTGATGCAATGCCATATGTTTCTCACCAAATAGATCCACAGGTTGGTATTATTGCCCAACAAAACATCATTTTCATCATCCCTCATTTTAATGAGTGATAATATCTTAATGGAAGTCAATTACAACTTACCATACATATATAAGCTCAACAAATTCCATCAATATAATTTAATAGTTTTTTTATATCGGATATTAAATTTTCTTAATGAAAGGTTATACACTTTAACAGAGTTAAAAACCCCTATTTTCTTGGGACTGCCTCCACCAAAAACCTTCACTTTCTCCCTCTATCTATTCACACTCATGGATCTCTCTGAACTCCTCCCGTCTTCTTCATCCTACCTCACTCACCAGTCACCACCGCTTAAAACCCCCACACCCTTTCTTTTTCACCTTCTAATTTCAACTCAATCTCCCTTCCCCACCTCCTCCCTCCGTTGTTCATTTTCCGATAAACAAGAAAACACTCCATCACCTAATTCGAACGACGTCGTCGAACTACCACTCTTCCCTCTCCCATTGTCCTCTTCCCCGGTGCAATCCTCCCTTTACAGATCTTCGAATACCGTTACCGCATCATAAGGCACACTCTTCTCCAAACCGACCTCCGATTCGGCGTCATTTACACCGACGAAACCTCCGGTACGGCGGACATCGGATGCGTAGGTGAGGTCGTAAAACACGAACGTCTCGTCGATGACCGGTTCTTCATCATATGTAAAGGTCAAGAGCGGTTCCATGTGACGAAAGTTGTTCGCACCAAACATTATCTTGTGGCGGAGGTGGTGTGGTTGGAGGACCGGTCGTCGTGGGAAAGGGGAGGAGGATCTGGAAAGGGTGGCGAGTGAAGTGAAGATTCATATGAATCATGATATAGGTTGCATCGTAGCCGATGATGGACATATCCATGGCCGATGAGAAGGTGAAAAGAGCAAAAAGCAAAAGGGCAACCATGGAAAGAAGTTGCATGTTTGAGGAGAGAAAAGAAGAATTTATAGCTGGAAAGGACATAAGTCACACCCTTTTGAATTTGAATTTCGGTATGTGACCAAATCCACGGTATGGGACGAAATGACATAAAGCTGGTATGTAGTATGGAACTAAAGATATATTTTGGATTAAAAGTATTGGGTGATAAGTTATACATCATATACTTGTACATTATGCTTATTAGATTGTAATTAAGAGCTTTTCAAAATATATGCATAAAATGGTAGTTCTTTGTGCTTCTTGGGTTGTAATTAAGACTTTTGGTCTAAATCAATATTAATGTTGTAATATATATATATATATATATATATTCAAGATGTAGAAACATAAGATATAAATAACACTAAACAAAATAAATATTAGACCATCCACTATAGCAATTTCTACTAATCTTCTACTGAATTTCAATTCGCCACACATTATTTCTAATTAAAAATTGTGGTAGTTTGTGAGTATGATTTCTTAATAAAAAACTCGTTTTGGTAATTGCATCAGTACTTTTTGTTGATGTGATAGCGAATAGTATAAGAATTTGTATTGTAATTTCTTAATGATAAATTGTTTTGTGTCACATCATGCTTGATGATATATTTTGTGGAATATATTGTTTATAAAAAATGTATAAATAATTTATTTGGGGTTATAAAAAATATAAATAGTCTGATCGTAAATTAATATTGATATAATTTTTTATCGATTAAATTATAAATTTAACATTTATTTGATTTTCTTATTAATTTAAAATTAAATATATTCACGAATATTAGAAAATGCAAACTATAATTTATATTACAATACAGTAAAATAAATTACATAATAAAAATACAAAATTAACACATATAAAATTACATCATTGTTTGTTTGAATGTTTTGAATTTGATGATCGTACACTCTCCGATTAAAATTACGATTGATGTAATATTTTTATTTTGTATTTTAATTTAATGTTTTAACATTTAATAAACGTAAATATATTTATAAGCATTTATTTATTGTATAAAAACATTTTTTAAATTAAATATTGATAACTCTCATTTTGAGTGTTATTGACACATTGTTTGTGTATGTTTTCCTTCGATTTTAGTGTGTATTTTCATTTTATGTATTCATGTTTCTCTTATTTATTTATTTATTTTTATTTGGAGGTGTTGAAGATAAAAAATTGTGTTTTGATGCTTGAACGCATCATTTTTGGATTAAATGTTGGACTGCAACCAAAATCTTGGTGGAAATATATCCATGCCCAAAAATGCCTATCTAAAAGCTTAAAGAAGATAAAACAATATATTAGCTTTGATGAAATTGTAGATGAAGAAGGCAAGGAGCCTTTGGGTCAAAGAAGGCTTGAACTCATTGACAGTTTTTGTGGGTAAAACTCTCCACCACCCTTTTCATTCTCCACTATAAATAGAGGTCGTGTGATATCATTTGAAGGAGAGCTCTAACAATGTAGAATAATTCTGTAACACTCGTAAATCTCTGATTGTGAAAGTTAACCCTTTGAGAAATTCTTGTTTCTTATAGTATAATTTCATCCTCTATATCTTACCTATTAAGCCTTATCACGTCGTGGGTGGTCCGGTGGAAAATGGGAAGAATTGAGCTTCGGTACACTCTGGGCGATAGTGCCCTGGGCACAATCGTCGGGCACAATCGCCAGCGGGGGTGTGCCCGCGGTACGTTTTGGGCGATAGTGCCCTGGCACAATCGGCGGGCACAATCGCAGTCGGCCCTAGGGTCTTTTAAAAGTCGCGATTCTCAGCCATTTCCCTTACTTCTCATTTATAAACCCTTCTCCTCCTCTCCAAAAACCGATTTCCTCATACCCTCTCACGAACCCTATCATATTTTGGAGTTTTCCTTCTAAACCAAGTGTTTCCTCCATCATCTAGCATGGTTGGAAGCTAGAACTAGGGTATCTTCTCCTTCTTCACCATCCTCATCAATTTCTAGGGTTTTCACCCAACCTTTTATTCTTTTGAAGATTTGAAGGTGTATGGCTCATCTTGGTGATCTAGAAGTGTGGTGGTTGGTGGACCGGGTTCTGATCTGATGTAACCAGAAACCAATGTCACAAGAAAGATAACCTGCAAGATAAAAGATTTTGGTAATCATTTAAAAATGATTCCTCCTTTGTCAGTAAATGATGAATAATAGACACTGTTCATAATTTCCAAGATATAACCCATTAAAGCACAAAATAAGATATACTCCCCCTTGAATCATGTAGTGGCATTTAACATACCTAGTTTGCTGACGTGAAAGGTAAACCTTTTTTCATCCAACGGCTCGGTGAAAAGGTTAGCTAACTGGTAGTCTGTTTGCACAAAGTGCATCTCTATATCACCCTTCTCCATATGATCCTTGATGAAGTGATATCGCACATCGATATGTTTTGTCTTGGAGTGTTGCACCGGATTATCTATTATGGCTATCGCGCTCTTTGAATCACAATAAATAGGAACTCGTTGGTAGGAATATCCAAAATCCTTTAATTGTGTCCACATCCAAAGGACTTGTGAACAGCAGCTCGCTGCGGTTACTTATTCTGCCTCGGCGGTAGATGTGGATACACAATTCTGTTTCTTTGATGTCCAGCTTACCAACTTGTCACCTAAAAATTGACACGACCCAAAGGTGCACTTGCGATCCAGCTTACACCTTGCATGGTCAGCATCTGTATATGCAGTTAAATCAAAACTCGAACCCTTTGGATACCAAAGGCCTAACTCAGGAGTGCCTTTAAGGTACCTAAGAATTCGTTTCACAGTGACTAGGTGTGATACCTAGCGCAGAAACATGTGGAAAAAATAATAACCGGTCTACTCGATGTTAAGTACAATAATGAACCAATCATGCTACGATACATCTTTTGATCTACTGATTTACCAGATAAATCATGATCTAATAGTGTACGTGTTGCCATTGGTGTTTTCATTACTGAACTTTCAGACATGTTAAACTTTTTTAGGATATCTCGTATATATTTTGACTGATTAATGAAAATGCCTTCGGGTAACTGCTTTACTTGAAGACCAAGAAAGAAAGTCAGTCCTCCCATCATTGACATTTCAAATCGAGATTCCATTATTTTTGAAAAGTTTTTCCAAAATTTAGGATTTGTAGAACCGAAAATAATGGCATCTACATAGATTTGAATTAGGATCATATCCTCACCTTGTTTCTTCAGAAAGAGAGTAGTATCGATAGTACCTTTCTTGAATCTAGAAGCAAGTAGAAATTGGGTTAACGTTTCGTACCAAGCTCTCGGTGCCTGTTTTAGTCCATATAAAGCCTTGTCTAATACGTAGACATAGTCCGGGTGTTTTGGATCAACAAAG
This sequence comes from Arctium minus, assembly GCA_954870635.1. Lineage (NCBI taxonomy): Eukaryota > Viridiplantae > Streptophyta > Magnoliopsida > Asterales > Asteraceae > Arctium > Arctium minus. The sequence continues at coordinate 73,837,353 of OX941080.1, read as the reverse complement.
CCTTCGGGTTGAGCAACGTAAACTTCTTCATGCAGAATCCCATTCAAGAAAGCAGATTATACATCCATCTGATATATCGTAAAATTCTTGTGGGCTGCGTACGAAAGAAATATCCTAATAGCTTCAATCCTTGCAACAGGAGAAAATGTCTCATCATAATCAATCCCCTCCTGTTGACAATACCCTTTTGCAACCAGGCGAGCTTTATTTCGAACCACAACTCCTGCTTCATCTCTCTTATTTCTGAATACCCACTTTGTGCCAATTACAGATTTGCCTTCTGGTATTGGGATAAGTCTCCAAACCTTGTTCCGCTCGAACTGTAGAAGCTCATCTTGCATAGCTAATATCCAATCAGGATCACGCAAGGCTTCTGATGCTTTCGTCGGCTCAAGGGAACTAAGGAAACTCGAATAAAGATAAAAGTTTGCAAATGTCGCCCGCGTTTTCACTCCACTGTAGACATCACCAATTATGTTATGTAGGGGATGATCTCGTGTCCATCTAGTAGTACTTGGAAGTGGTTGAACAGAAATCTGCGTGTTATCTTCATCATATTCATCATATATTGCAGGCTCAACCTCTGATGTGCTCGGGACATCTTGTACATTTGTTTCTAACTGATGTAGTTTTGGAACAACAGAAGAAGTACTCGGGACTTCTTTTCCAGAAACTGTATCTGCAGAAGCAGAATTCAAATTAGTATTATCAGAAAGAATAGGTGTAGTTGTACCTGAAGAGGTTGATGTAGTGGCAATTTCAGAAGGTCCTGAAATATCTTCAGTTGTAACCGGAACCTCTGAAGTTGATGCGGATAGGTTTGATTTGTAAAAATCTGCACATATATCCAAAAATGCATCAAAGAATAATAAATCTAACTCAGATGTTATATAATGTGAGTCAGAAGACTTAGGCTGTGATGATTCGGGTTCTATTCTGTCTTGAATAGAAGCCTTCTGTTTCTGCTTGAGTTCTGAACTGCAGTGTTCAGAAGTCAGAGTGGATGATTCATCAAAAGACACATTCATGCTCTCCATGATAGTCTTGGTTCGTCTATTGTAGACCCGATAGGCTTTTGAAGTCAAGGAATATCCGATAAAGTAGCCTTCGTCCGCCTTCTTGTCGAATTTACCAAGATTATCACGATCATTGAGGATATAACACCTACAACCAAAAACACGAAGAAATTTAATATTCAACTTTCTCTTATTTATAAGCTCATATGCTATTTTCTTATGTCTTTTTATCACAATAGTACGGTTTTGAGTGAAACATGCAGTAGCTACGACTTCAGCCCATAGATACAATGGAAGACCAGAATATGCCAACATAGTTCTCGCTGCTTCAACCAGGGTTTGATTTTTCCTTTCGACCACGCTGTTCTGTTGAGGAGTATAGACAACAGAAAAATTGTGAGAGATCCCGACTGATACGAGATAACTCTGAAGAGTAGAATTTTTAAATTCTGTGCCGTTGTCACTTCCAATGTCTTTATCGGCAATTGAAGTTGAACCTGGATCTTCTTGATGAAATCAATTATTAATTCTGGTGCATCTGATTTGGTTCGCAGAAATACCAACCACGTGTATCTTGAATACTCATCAATCATCACTAAAATATACTTCTTTCCGTTGATTGACTGAGTTCTCATAGGGCCGCAAAGGTCCATGTGAATTAGTTCAAGAGGTGATGAACAAGAGAATTCTGTCTTTGCTTTATGTGAACTGCGTTTCATTTTTCCCATCTCACAGGCGGGGCAAAGTGAATTCTTCTCAAACCTCAATTCTGGAAGACCTTTAACTATTCCATGTCTCGTCAACTGATTTATCGCTTGAAAATTTTGATGAGACAGGCACCGATGCCAAATCTAACTTTCAGCTCTTGAAGCTTTGGCAATTAGACAGACAGTTCTAGTTGCAGAAAGTGTTGGAAAATGCACTACATATAAATTTCCATGTCGCTCAGCTTTGAAAATCTCACAACCGTCCTTATCTTCAATGAAACAGCTATCAATAGTGAACCGATATGCTACTCTGTCCACATTTCTGATAAATAATGGTTTTGAAAAAGGTACAATTGATAGAACATTGTTCATAAAAAGATACAACAATGAGATGCTATTAGTACTATATGTTGATGACATTATATTTGGCTCTATAAATCAAAAGTATTGTGATAAGTTTTCAAAGTTGATGAAGAGTGAGTTTGAGATGAGTCTCATGGGAGAATTAACATTCTTTCTAGGCTTACAAGTAAAGCAAACATCAGAGGTTACTTTTATAAGTCAATCTAAGTATGTCTCTGACATTTTGAAAAAATACAAACTCAATGATTCAACTTCTATGAAAACACCTATTACAACAGGAGTCAAGCTTGACTCTGATCCTTCGGGAAAATCTGTAGATGTCAAAACCTAAAGAGGCATTATAGGATCACTTCTATACTTAACTGCAAGCAGGCCTGATATAGTGTTCGCAACATGTCTCTGTGCTCGATACCAAGCAAATCCAAGAGAATCTCATTTGTCTGCAGTCAAAAGAATTTTTAGATATCTAAGAGGCACACCTTCTTTAGGTCTCTGGTATCCTAAATTGTCTAGCTTCGATTTAACAACATACACTGATGCAGATCATGCAGGATGCAAGCTAGACAGAAAGAGTACCTTTGGATGCTGTTAGTTATTGGGAAATAAGCTGGTAAGTTAGACATCTAAGAAGCAGAACTTTGTTTCAACTTCTACAGCAGAGGCAGAATATGTTGCTGCTGCTAGTTGTTGCTCTCAAGTCATCTGGATAAAGACTCATCTCAGAGACTATGGCTTACAGTATGACAGGATTCCAATTCCGTGTGATTCAAAGAGTGCCATAGCCATCTCTGCCAATCCAGTGCAACACTCCAAAACAAAGCATATTGATGTAAGGTACCATTTTCTAAAAGACCATGTTGAAAAGGGAACAATCGAAATGTATTTTGTACCAACTGAACTTCAACTAGCTGATATTTTCACAAAAGCATTGGATGAACGAAGGTTCAATTTCTTAATTAGCAAGTTGGGAATGTTGAACATGTCTACCTTAAACAGGAAAACTTCGGAGTCTCTGATCCTCTCATTAGAGCCTCTGACATGTGTAGCATGTTCTCAATAGAGCTTCTGAAATTAATTTCAGCATCTCTGAACAATTTTTTCACAGAGTCAAAATCATTCTTTTGTATCTCTAAGCATGTCAAGGGGGAGAAGATAAAAAGAAACCATTCTTTGGTCAAGGGGGAGCAAAAGAACCTTTCATCTATCAAGGGGGAGCAAGAGAGTCAGAATCTCTGATAATCATATCAGAACCTCTGATCTTGTCTCTGATACTCATATCAGAGCCTCTGATCTTGTCTCTGATACTCATATCAGATCCTCTGATCTTTTCTCATTTTGAGAATATTCCAGGAAATGATCATCTTTTTCTCAAAAAGAATTAATTTATTAATTCTCATATTTTTCAATAAATTCTTTTGAGAAAAATAATTAAATATAAAAGCTCTTTTGGATAACCATTCGTTTTTTTAATTCAAAAATCCTACTGGCGGTTATCTGACACCAAGCGTCTCTCCCCTACACACCTCAACGTGTCACCTATTTATTAGGAAATGGTGGAACGTCCTTTCTGACATTGGAACACTCAATCGCCGTTTCCATAACCTCTCACTCTACCTTTGTCCATAAAAACCCTTTTCCTCCTCTCTTTATTCTTTACGCTCTCAGAATCCAAAATTCCCAAATTCGCTCTCTCTCTAGTTCTCATCTTTCTCAAAACTTGCAACAATGGCTGCTCAATCTCAAAACTCAGACAACTCAAGCAGACTCGTTCCAAGCTTGAACATGGCATAGTTTGAAGTACCAGTGGAAGGTATCAACTACTTTCTGGATGTCACCCCTACCAAGTACGACGAGCAGTTTCGTCCTGTACTGGACTTTTTGAGCAACTGCGAACTCAACGATGTCTTCACCAAACATGCTTCCGATGTTCCTCTACAATTTTTCCAACAATGGTGGTATTCAAGTGAATACGATGATCAAAAGGAAGGACTAGTTGGGTATATTGACCTAGGTGACCAAGGCATGAACATAAGAATCACCCCACAGACACTGACTCGCAGATTCAACCTGCTCACGACACAAGATCTTCAAATAGAGAAATTTGAGAAACCACCCACTCAAGAAGTTCTTCTTCAGTTCCTCCAGCACTTAGGCTACAACAAGGAAATCACACGCCTAAGTTAGTTCAGACGTCAATTCTTGCCTCCCAAGTGGAACTTCATGTTTAGTGTGTTAAATCGGACACTTACCTACAAAATTGGAAGCCAGGATCAGACACATCCAGCAATCCTTTCCATAATGTATGCTCTCTTCTTCAACAGAAGCATAAATATGGCTCATATACTTTTCTGTGAGATGCTGAACGCGGTGGACAAGAAGAACAAAGATTTGGAAAAAGGTGTCGGTCCCTTAGATTTGAACACGATCTTTACCAGATGATAACAAACACAAATATATAGATTAACCAACCTGTTCGATTACAAAACAACGGATTACAAGATTGATTATGATTTATCTTGAAGCTCTCTCTTCTCTTCTCTCTCTATTGTTGATAGATGGGTCGATGATAGATCAGATATGAGATCTGTGTGTTGTGATATGTGTTGTGAGATAATATCTCACACCTACCTAACTAAGATACCAACATACATAATATCTAAACAATGATATTATAATATCTAAACTAATATCCTAAATATCTATTAATTAGATATTTAGGAATAATATTAAATATTATAATTAACACAATAATTAACTTTGACAATTATTACAAACTTAACATTAGACTAATATCGAGAGCGACTTTTCAGCTTTAGCTTCAGATTCCAGTCTTCAGATTGGATGATCTTGAATCCAATAAATCTGTGATCTAACAATCTCCCCCTTTGGATCAAGATCATTACTAAAATGATTTAGCAATTCAGTCTTCTCTTTCAGCTCAGAAGATGCAATCTCCTTCTTTGTCTTCAAAATGTAATAATTTCCAGTTTTCTTTAGAACGCGAAGAATACATTCTCGTAAGCTCTTTGAAATCAAGCTTACTCATTCTCAAATTAGAATTTGTTTCAGCATTCTCTTTAAGAATTATGGTCTTTTCTTTTGCGCTGGTGTCAATGTTTTTATGTAAGGTCTCAACCAATACTTTCTTCTTAGCAATATCCTCGCTAAGTTTCAGTATTGATTGGTTTTGGTCATGAATAACACCCTTTTCACGCTTAAGTTTCGACTCTAATTCTTGGAGTTTTGTCATCATGGCATGCATTTGATTTATGAAATCTAATTGAGTTAAATCACATACCTCTTTGTTGTCCTCTTCATCGGAATCAGCTTCACCTTCTATTTCCAGCTTTCCCATAAAGCATAGGTGTGCTGTCTCGTCCTTCTCTTCATTTTCATCTTCTTGGTCTGATTGATCTAGCCAGAACTCATCTTCTGCCATCAATGCCTTTCCAGCTTCCTGTTGCTTGGCTAGAAGCATTTTGTTCTTGTAGTAGTCGGAGTTCCAGACTTTGGGTCTTCGGCAGTCTTTGGCAAAGTGTCCAAGTCTACCACAGTTGTAGCACTTTGGAGGTTCTGGAAGATTAGTTTCTTTAGCTTTCAACCTTTTCTCTTCTGGCCTCCTTTCCTCTAACCTCTTTCCTTCAAATCTCTCCTTGTGAACATAGTTACTTGGACCAAATGAATACCTCTTACTATTCGAGCTAGGCTTTTTGTAGAACTTCTTTTGAAAAGCCTTATTCAACATAAGCATAGCCTGCTTTAGATTTTCACAGTCGTCAGAGTGAGAGTTCGCTTCAGTTTCAACCTCTTCTGATTCAGACATAATCATCATCTTCTTCTTCTTCTTCACAACAAGAGCAATTGAATCATCAACTGTCTTCTCAGTCTATGTCTTTTCATCCATGATTTCATCCACCTCTTCCTCATTCTGCTTGAGGGTTTCATAGACCTCGTGAAGTGGAATATCATTCAGATCTTCGATTTGCTTCATCTGTCTTGTAAACCTTTTCCATTCAGGCTGGAGAATGCTGAGGAATTTGACATTCAGCTCTATTTGTGATTTATTGACCTTGTTCTTGTTTAACTCATTCAGCAAGGTCACAAATATGTCGTATGTTTCTGCTAGAGATTCTCCAACTCTGCCTTTGAATTCTTCATAGTTGTTGAGGCAGTTGGATATCTTGAGCTGGTTTCCAACTTTTGAACCAAGCATCATTTTCTCCAGTTGATCCCACATCTCTTTGCCTGTAGCTTTGTAGCTGTCAATCTTCACATATATTTCATTAGTAATGCCTTGAAGAATGAAAGACTTCGCTAATCTATTAGCTCTTGCTCTCTTTAGTTCATCACCTTCGAGTTCATCAAACTTAAGTTGATATAGTATCTCATCAGTCCCAACCGTACGAGTTTGCATAACAGGTGCCATAACTCCTTCTTCTAAAGATTTCCTGATTAAGTCACCCAAATCATGTCTTTCTATGAAGTCCATGAACCAATATTTCCACTGCTAATACTCTCCCCTGAAGAGTACTGGTGACTTTGTGTCAGTTCCGATAGCCAGGGCTTCTCTTGATGTCATCCTGTTTGATTTGATGTGCAATAAGAACTTGTACTTGAATGTTAGTCCAGATAAAATCAGATAAATATTGAATAATTCGACTAAGTCAGGAACTGGTGCAAAAAGCACAATTTGCGCTACTTGAAGTTGGCGCAAAATTCAACTTTGCGTTAGAAGAAGCTGGCGCAAAAGGGGTTTTGCACGAGAGGCGGGTCGCACGAACTAAGAACTTTGCGCGAGTAGTGGTTGGCGCGAATTGAAGTTTGCGCGAGTAGTTGGTCGTGCGAATTAGAGTTTTGCGCAAATAGTTGATGGCACAAACCGGAGATTTACGTGAGTAGTTGATGGCGCAAAGTGGGATACTCAACCGGTATAATGTTGTGACGGGTATGTTGTTGCGACCGGAGAGATGTTCGACCGGTGTCCTGACCGGAGTGATGTTCGACCGGTGTGATGCGTCGACCGGACCTGAGACCGGGGTGTACCTTCGACCGGAGTGTACCTTCGACCGGGGTCCTGCTTTGACCGGAGTGATGCGGACCGTACTGTTTGCTCGACCGGACCGTTGTGGCGACCGGTGTCTGCGACCGGTGTGGAACTGTGACCGGGGTAGAGCGACCGGTATGGACCGGTGTGTTCTGACCGGTATGGACCGATGTGAGTGTAACCGGTGTCGACCGGTGCGTGTTCTTCTTCGATTAATCGGCTCTGTTACACCCAAATACACCAATCTAGAAAACGATTTACAACACCAAAATTTGACAATACGATCGCCTAATCAAGTACAACAAGTTGCAAGCTTTTGATTTCAAAAACAAACACTTTTTGAAGTTTTGATCGATGGTACAGTGTGTTGAAGATGAAGAACACAGAGAGTTCTAAAATTTGATTTGAATCTGGTTTCAAGCTCTGATACCAATTTTCGGTCCCTTAGATTTGAACACGATCTTTACCAGATGATAACAAACACAAATATATAGATTAACCAACCTGTTTGATTACATAACAACGGATTACAGGATTAATTATGATTTCTCTTGAAGCTCTCTGTTCTCTTCTCTCTCTCTGGTTGATAGATGGGTCGATGATAGATCAAATATGAGATCTGTGTGTTGTGATATGTGTTGTGAGATAATATCTCACACCTACCTAACTAAGATACCAACATACATAATATCTAAACAAAGATATTATAATATCTAAACTAATATCCTAAATATCTATTAATTAGATATTTAGGAATAATATTAAGTATTATAATTAACACAGTAATTAACTTTGACAATTATTACAAACTTAACATTAGACTAATATCAAGAGCGACTTTTCAGCTTTAGCTTCAGATTCCATTCTTCAGATTGGATGATCTTGAATCCAATAAATCTGTGATCTAACAAAAGGAAAACAACCTATTTCAGTCCTATTTCCCAGATTCATTTATGTTGTCATCGAACGAGCAATGTAGAAATTCTCTCTTACCGAGGATGGTCCGAGGACACCATTGGTCATCATGAACTCTTTCAAAGCAACAGAGGTCCCTCCTTACCCAAATGAGCGACGTTTTCCACACTCCATGCTTGAGGTAATTCCTGATGACTCTGACACCCATCTTCTACTTAGTCGTGTTGCCCAATCATCAGAACCGATGGTGGGATCCCCAACACACTTAGGGTCTGATCCAGAGTTAGAATCAGAGAGTGACATCTCTGATACTACTCCACATATTCACAGAGAACAACCAGAGGGTGGCTCTGTGAGAGTGAGGGAGAGAAGACAAGAGAACCCTCATACTGACGAAGAGCTTACCTCTGTCAGAGCAGAGGAAGGTGAGGAAGAGAGACTACCAGAGGGAAAGTTTCTTAACCTAGTATCCGAGGGAAGTAAGGTAGAAAAAGATGCCCTTGATGGCACAAATGTTCAATTCCAAAACCCCAATCCCCGTGCAAACATATCTACTGTCCAAGGTGGTCCAGCACCAGTGGACATTGAAACAGAGGTGCACACCTCGAGCCCTACCCAAGCCGTCCGCTCAGAGGCATATTCTTCAGCCTCTGATGCAAGCACAACTTGGGAAACCTCTGATACGGCTAAGTCCTCCCAAAAGGACTTAGACCAAAACATAAGTACTCATTCACCCCAGAGTACGTCACATCCTCACACACATGATGCCTCTGTGGCTCATGCTACAACTGACCGAACCTTAGATCAAGAGAAATTTAACATTTCTCTTAAAGACTGCCTGTCAAAGAAAGAATGGCACGACCTTCTTGCACATGGACTCCTTAGCCTGCACAACAACGTGTCCACAAATATTAGGTTCTTGTCATTATCAGACTCTGACTCTGATGATAACAGACCTATCAGAACCATTATAGAGAAATCCTTGAAAAAGGGTCCTCAAGGATTAATGGGAAGTCCTTCCGGAGTCAAACTCAAACCATCTCCGAAAGAAGGCCCCTCTGAACTCGAGGGAAAATTAGAATCATGTGTTGATCCTAAGGTCACCCCCTCTGATTATGTCACCAAAGAAGAGGTCAGAATCTTTGGTGATGAAATCAGAGAATCTCTGAAGGAGATTAAACTTCAACTGGAGAAGACCTCAGAGGCCTCTGCCTCTAACTCTGAAGTTGCAAAGCTCACTTCAGAGGTCTCTGAGCTGCGCACGACCGTTCTCTCTCAAAACACCAAACTGAAGGATCTGGAAAACCTGGTTATCAAGAATGACTCGGTCCTGTCCAGAGAAATTCAGAATTCAAGAACAGAGCTTCTAAAGGTGATTCCACCTCCCTCTGCTCCAACTCCGACTTCTGCATACTTTTCTCAATTTAAAGAGGAAGTCTTGCGAACTTTTGACAGAGGTGATTGCAAAAATCCCCACTCCCTCTGCTGCTCCTGCCACATCATCAGAGTTTATTACAAAAGCTGACCTCAACAACTTCTCTAAACGCATCACGAAGAATGTAATGAACATCTCCAGCAAGTTTTTCTCCAAGGCTACTTAGCAGAACAAGACGATGAAAAGACCTTCTGAAGAATGCTATATCTTCAGAGGGATCACTGAAGAGAAAGGAACCAGAGGTAGCATGCTATGAAGATGCCAGGAAGAAGGCAAGGTATGAAGACTCTGATGACCAAGATGATCAACCTCAGGGGTCATCAAGCCTTCATAAGGGGGAGAAGACTCAAGAAACCAGAACTGCTGAAGCACAGAAAGAGTCCACTCCCTCTGAATCCAACAAAGGTCAAGAAGAACCAGAGAGACACTCAACCTCTGCTGAAGACAATCAGGCCACTCTCAAATCTCCAGTACCTGTCATCTTTTTAGCACCGTCAACTTCAGAAGCTCCAGTAATACCAATCATAGATGCAACTCCAGAAACAATCGGGGCTCTGGAAGAGGATGAAGACGAGCATCTGACAGACTTCTCTACATCCGAAGATGCATTCTCATCACTTGAAAGACCAACTTATGTGATGAGAAATGCTTTCGAATCAGAGTCTGAATAATCAGAACCAAAATCTGAAAAAGAAGAAAAATCAGATTCTGGAAAAGAAGAAGAAGCTGCTGAAGAACAAATTGAAGTAGTTGATGTTGAAGCATATGTCTTCAAAAATGATCAACCGCATCATACTTCAACAACAACAGAGTTGAAAGAATCACCAGAGATTGATGGGTATATCTCTGAACCTACTACAGAAGATCCTCCACAGGCAAAGGAACCAGAGACCATGGTTGTCAATGAACAGGCTCCTCCAGAGAATCTTGTTCAGAAGGCAAGCAGTGGTTTACCAGTCAAAGTCTTTACTCAATCTCCCACATTCCTAGCATCTAATCCCGAAGCCTCAATAGAAGACCACTTCCGATACATCTACTGTGAGTTCAATCTGGAAGACACTCAAGTCATACCTCTGAATCCAAGAATCAGAGAGGATATGCCGGAATATGAGAGAAGATTCATCAGAGATAAAACCACACTAAGAGCAAGGGTCCTCTCTGATGACCCAATCATCAAAGTAAACAAAATCTCTGAGAAGACTTTTGCCTTCAACAAGATCATCTATAGGCACTATGTGGTAAATCGCTCTAATCAGAAGATTTACGAGTTCAATGATAATGATCTCGTAAATCTAAATCCATATGACCTACCTCATTTATATGCCTATTGCTCTGCTAGATATGATCATGGAAGAAGAGAAATCAGAATGGGCATGGTTGAAGTCAAATGGGCAATGGAGGCCTATGTCAAACTCAGAGCAGAACGTGACTTCCAGATTGATCTGAACCGAGGAGACGAAAAGCTGAAAGTGACTGAACCTGTGGAATCAATTGATAATCTTGACAAACAGAAGACAGGATCAATCATAGTAGAACTTATGGGTTTCGTCTACAGAGTAAACCAAGTAAAGAAAATATTTCTAGCTTCAGAAGTTTTGAAGTACTCTGATGAAGCCTTGAGAGGAATACAGAAAATGATCCATGTGAAGAAAGAACGACACAGAGCAGATCTATTGGCGAAACTATACTTAGAGATTGGCTCGATGATTAACTTCAGAGCGCTTATCATGAAGTTTCATGTAATCTGTTCTAGTGACAAGTGTTAGTTTAGTTTCTTTATTTTTGAATGTTACTTTCTCTGTATTGAATTTCCAAAATGTTTGAGAAGTAATATTTAAGAGGATGATTTTCTCCTCTATGCTTTCTAGTTTAAATTTTATGTTCTCTACTATTCTTACATTTTTTATTTTCAACACTTAGGGGGAGATTGTTAGCCCCAAATCTCAATTTGTAAAAGTGTTGAAAATATCCAAGTCCTACTTCAGAGGACTTCCAGAGACAGGCTTCAGAGGACATGACTGCCTCTGAAGCAGATTCCAGAGATTGGAACTTTTCAGTAGAAGACATCAGAGATGGCTTCATCAGAGGCTCTGAAGGCTTCCTCAGAGCTCTGAAGACATTCTCTCTGAAGATGGCTCTGATCATATGTCGGTCCGTGTGATTGAACACGATCTTTTCCAGATAATCAAACAACAAAGATATGATAGATAAACCAACCTGTTTCGATTACAAATGATGGATTACAATGGTTGATCTTTTCTCTGTTTAAGCTCTCTCTCACTTCTCTCTAGATGAACTTGGTCGATGATGGACATGTTTGTGTTGTTTTATCTTGTGTAATCTGAGATATCATATATCTCACCTAACATCGTATCTAAAACTAAGACATTATCAAACAAAAATAATATCCTAATATCTAAACTAATATCCTAAATATCTATTAATTAGATATTTAGGAATAATATTAAGTATTATAATTAACACAATAATTAACTTTGACATTTATTACAAACTTAACATTAGACTAATATCGAGAGCGACTTTTCAGCTTTAGCTTCAGATTCCAGTCTTCAGTTTGGATGATCTTGAATCTAATAATTCTATGATCTAACAATCTCCCCCTTTGGATCAAGATCATTACTAAAATGATTTAGCAATTCAGTCTTCTCTTTCAGCTCAGAAGATGGAATCTCTTTCTTCAGTTTTAGCTCAGAATGCTTTAGCAAAGTATCTTCAAAGAAAATTTCTCTAAAAACAGCATGTCTTCAGAATACTTTGATCTCTCGCATTTCTTGCTTAACTCTTCTTTTCTCCAATGTCTCTTGAGACATAACTTGTAATGGACATTTCTTCAGACTTTAGGTTCTCCCCTTTTTTGATGAAAGAGCAACACTTTCATCAAAACTGGCAGCAAGAAATGTCTTTCATATGGAGCTGCTGATCCATCAATTCAAAAGATATTCATCCAGATCTTTGCAAACCCAGACAACCTGAATCAACTAATGAATCAGTTAAAATGACTGTCAGTAACACTAAGTCACTATGTGTAACGAATACACATTGGAAAGGAGCTTTTTGACGTTCACTCCTCCAGGGCTTCCATAAGAAACTTTAATAGGTAATGAACAGTATGTGTAAAGTGCAGATATCTTGCGGACATGAAGATAAAGAAATGATGAAAAATTTCAATAAGAAACTTTAATAGGTAACCACCGATTATGTCTTAAGATTTAGCATACCAAGCCTAGATACAAGAAAAGAGAATCTCTTTTCGTCCAAGGGTTTGGTAGACAAATCTGCAAGCTGATAATCAGTTTTTACAAAGTAAAGTTCAATTGTTCCTTTTTTGACATTATCTTTTATGAAGTGATACCTGACATCGATGTGTTTGGTCTTTGTATGCTGAACAGGATTAGCTGTTATCGTGATAGCGCTATTCGAGTCACAGTAGATCGGGATTTTGTTGAAGTGAAAACCGTAGTATCGCAGTTGAGTTCTCATCCACAAGACCTGAGAACAGCAGCTAGCAGCAACTACATATTCTGCTTCGGCCATTGAAGTGGAAACACATAATTGTTTCTTTGATGCCCAACTGACGAGTTTATCACCGAGGAACTGTATATGACCTGACGTGATCTTCCTGTCTAGCATGCAACCAGCATGATCTGCGTCTGTATATGCTGTTAGTTCAAAACTAGTATCTTTAGGATACCACAGACCAAGATTTGCAGTCCCCTTCAGATATCTAAAAATGCGCTTAACTGCAGACACATGGGATTCTTTAGGATTAACCTGATATCTTGCACATAAACATGTTGAAAACATTATATCCGGCCTACTTGAAGTAAGATACATCAAAGAACCTATCATCCCTCTATAAGTCCTAGCATCAACAGCCTTTCCCGAAGGGTCGATGCCAATCTTAGTACCAGGTGCCATTGGGGTACCAATCGGTTTATAATTTTCCATTTTGAACTTCCAAAGAATATAAAGAATGTATTTAGATTGATTGATAAAAATCCCCGTTGAAAATTGTTTGACTTGTAATCTGAGAAAGAAATTCATCTCTTCCATCATATTCATCTGAAAACGTGAAACCATAAGGTTTGAAAAATTCTTACAGTATTTAGGATTAGTAGAGCCAAAAATAATATCATCCACATATATTTGAATTAGAATGATATCGGCTTTCTCCTTTTTCAGGAATAAAGTGGTATCGACTATACCTTTTGCAAAACCTGACTTGACCAAAAACTTAGATAATACCTCATACCAGGCACGAGGAGCTTGTTTCAGTCCATAAAGAGCTTTGTCAAGAACGTATATATGATTTGGTTTCTCTTGATTAACAAAACCTTCTGGCTGCGAGACGTAGACTTTTTCTTTGAGAATGACATACAAAAATGTTGTCTTCACGTCCATTTGAAAGACCGTGAAGTTCTTGTGGGCTGCGTAGGCTAGAAACATTCGAATTGCCTCTAAACGCGCCACTGGAGCATATGTCTCGTCATAATCTATTCCTTCCTCTTGCCTATATCCCTTGGCAACAAGTCGTGCTTTATTTCTGATGACAGTACCATCTTTATCTTTCTTGATTTTGAAAACCCATTTCGTACCTATAATAGATTTACGTTGAGGTTTCGGTACGAGTCTCCAGACTTCAAGTGCTTCAAACTGACTAAGCTCTTCTTGCATTGCAGTCACCCAATCGGAATCAGCAAGTGCCTCAGATACGCGAGTAGGCTCAATCTTGCTCAGAAAGGATTCATGCATACACATATTCATTGAAGCATACCTAGTTTGCACCGGTTTTGTTGGATCGCCAATGATTTGGCTTATTGGGTGCTCTTTGGTCCATTTGTGTTCATGAGGGAGTGGATTATATGTAGTTAGATCCATATCATCATATATGAATCCACTGTTATCTTCTACATCTTGTTAAGTAGGAATGGGGGGTTCAGTTGAAGTAGTAGGTGCAGAAGTCACAGTAGGTACAACTTGGTGAGTCTGTAGATCAGTTCGTATAGAACAACCTACTGATTCAACAACATCTGTCGCTTCATTATTGATCACAGCTTCAACTGTCGGAGTAGGCATTTGAACCTGAACTTCTTGTTGAATCAGTGAGACAGGTTCAGTAGAAATATCTGAAATGGTTGGATGAGTAGTCATTGAGTCTTCCATCCTGTCAACCACAACAGATTTAGTTATTTTAGATCCAAGAAATTCATCATAAAATAGTTCAAATAATAAATCTAAATCGGATAAATGATTAGTAGACGTTGATGCCCCATCTGATTTGTTTGCTTGAGACACAGGTTCTGGACTGATTTGCCCAGAAGCTAGTACTCCTATTATCACGGGTTCTGAACAGACGTGTTCAGAAGCCATTTCTTCATCAAATGTAACGTTGACGCTTTCAACGACAGTCTTTGACTTCTTTAAGTATACACGATATGCAGTAGATGTAGACGAATAGCCAATAAAGATGCCCTCATCCGCCTTAGCGCTGAACTTGTTCAGACTCTCTCTGTCGTTTAGAACATAACACTTACACCCAAATATATGAAAATATTTGATGGTTGGTGTTCGGTTGTTGATTAACGAATACGAAGTCTTCTTATATCTGTGGTGTATCATGGAACGATTCTGAGTGTAACACGCAGTCGATACAGCTTCTGCCCATAGAAATAGAGGTAATTCAGATTGGCTTAGCATAGTTCGAGCGGCCTCGGCTAGTGTACGATTTCGCCTTTCAACAACTCCATTCTGTTGAGGCGTACGTGCAACAGAGTATGGATGTGAAATCTCGACAGATTCGAGATATTCTTCAACCTTTTTGTTCTTGAACTCTGTGCCGTTGTCAGTTCTGAGAAGCTTGACTGGTTTCTGCAGATTCACCTGGGTCGTCTTCAGGAATGTAATGAGAACATCGGGTGTCTCATCTTTTGAATGTAGAAATTTGACCCACGTGTATTGCGAATAATCATCCACGATAACTAGAATGTACTTCTTTCCGCCTAAGCTTTGCGTTCGCATCGGACCATAGAGATCCATATGCAACAACTCTAATGGAGAGCTGGTACTCTGTTCAGGATTTGTTTTGTGCGGAGCTCTCTTCATCTTTCCTTTTTCACACGCTGCACACAGATGTTCTTTAACATACTTGAGTTCAGGAAGTCCTTTCACTAACTTCCCACTGACCAATTTATTGATGTACCGAAAATTGAGGTGAGAGAGCCGTCGATGCCATAACCAGCTTTGTTGCATCGAGGCTTTTGAGAGTAGACAAACCTGCTTGTCAGTTTGGACGTTTGACAAAATTGATTGTGTAGAGGTCGGACTTTCGATTGCCGACCAAGAGTTCCTTTCCTTATTAAGTGCGAACAGAACACCTCTTGGCCTTGAAATTTACCTCTAAGCCTTTGTCACAGAACTGGCCTATACTGAAAAGGTTATGCCCTAAGCCTTCAACATAGCTCACCTTCTTGATCGTGAATTTATCGTGTATCATATCACCATATCCCAGATTTGGTGAAAACTGATTGTTACCAAATCGAACTGTTCCGCAATACTTCTCTGTAAAGTTGGTCAACATACCTTTCTGCCCTGCCATATGCTTGGAACATCCGCTATCCAAGTACCACATATGACGGGTCTGCACATGAGAAATTACGAAACAAGAGATTTAGGTACCCACTTATAGATGGGACCTACAGTGTTAGCACATGATTTTGGTACCCATTGAAATTTGGGTCCTCTTTTCTTTTGAGAGTCAAATGAAGAATTTGAATGATAAGAGTGAACATGATATGTGCCATACCAAACATAAGAATCTTGACAAGAAGCATAAACATGTTTATCATAATATGAAGACTTTCTAGCAGATAAAGATAACTGGAATAATTGCTTCATAGAGTATTTCTTGCGAGAAATAACAAGTTTTGGTTTCAAAATAGGCGTAGTCTTATTACAATCAACACTACAAAAAGATTTATCAGTCTTGTCAATCTCCTGTTTTGGTTGCCATTGAGATTTAACTCCAGGCGTTTTCTTGCTCATATCTGAAACATTTGAAACTTGTGAGTTAGAATTGTGAGTTTCAAACGAATGCTTCTTCTTTGGCTTACCAGTAGTGATCGGTTTCTGTGAATGCTGAGATTTATTCTTACCTTTAGCATACTTAGTGTTCACAGAGACTGATTTATCAACTTTCGTTGATTTTTCACCTTTTACAAGCATACTGGTTTTTCCCAAAGATTTCACAACAAAATATGAATGATTAGGAAGTTTGGCATTAAAATCAAATTGATCAAAACAATCATCCAAACCACCGTCAGAGTTTAGAAAATCATACCCTCTATCAGTTGAACCAAACATGTCATCAGATTTTGAAGCCTTTGATGATTTATAAAGAATAGTACTCTTAAGCACAGTTGAAAAAACTTTTGTTCAATATCAATCAAAAGTCTTTCATCTGCTAAAGATGTCTCAAGTTCAGAAAATTTACTTTCCAAAATGAGAGGAGGCACGTAAAGTTTACCTTTAATAGGCTTCGCCTCCATTTCTTTGACAGAATAACTCTGAAAGAAGTCATTTGAAAGAGATTTTGATTGAGCAGAATCATAACTATTATTCATCTTCACATAATAAAATGGAAGGTGAGCTTTATATGATTTCTTTCGTTTTTCAGTTTCCTTGGCTTCATCCTCTTTAGACAGTCCAGTATTGAAAACTTTAAGATCAGGGAATCGGTGAGAAAGTCTTAAGAATGTAAAATCATAAAGTGCAGGCACTTCAAATATACCTTTTTTAAGGTAATGAGGGTTCTCATAACCAAGTCCCCAACTCTCTATTTCCTCTTTGGGTTTGTTTAGATGAATGGTTTGTTCAGTTTGACCCAATTTGTATAACTTCTCTTCCAGTGCTTTTAATTTTGCAAGTAAAGAAATGTTTTCTTTGGAACACGAAGAATACATTTTCGTTAGCTCTTTGAAATCAAACTCACTTTTTCTCAATTTAGTCTTTGTTTCAGCAACCTCTTTAAGAATTATGGTCTGTTCTTTTGCGCTGGTGTCAATGTTTTTGTGTAAAGTCTCAATCAATACTTTCTTCTCAGCAAGGTCATTGCTAAATTTGTGTATTGACTAGTTTTGTTCAAGAATAACACCCTTTTCACGCTTAAGTTTGGACTCTAATTATTGGAGTTTTAACATCATGGCATGCATTTGATTTAAGAAATCTGATTTATTTAAATCACATACCTCTTCGTTATCATCTTCATCGGAATCTGCTTCAGCTTCTATTTCCATCTTGCCCATGAAGCACATGTGTGCTTTCTCATCCTTCTCTTCATTCTCATCTTCTGATTGATCAAGCCAAAACTCGTTTTCTGCCATCAATGCCTTTCCAGCTTCCTGTTGCTTAGCAAGCAGCATTTTATTCTTGTAGTAATCGGAGTTCCGGACTTTGGGTCTTCGGCAGTCTTGGGCATAGTGTCCAAGTCTACCACAGTTGTAGCACTTTGGAGGTTCTGGTTGATTATTCTCTACTTCTTTAAACCTTTTCTCTTCTGGCTTCCTTTCCTCTAACCTCTTTCCTTCAAACCTCTCTTTGTGAACATAGTTGCTTGGACCAGATGAATACCTCTGACTGTTCGAGCTAGGATTTTTGTATAACTTCTTTTGAAAAGCCTTAGTCAACATAAGCATAGCCTGCTTTAGTTGTTCACATTTGTCAGAGTCAGAGTTTGCTTCAGTTTCAATCTCTTCTGGTTCAGACATAATCATCTTCTTCTTCTTCTTCTTCACAACAAGAGCAACTGAGTCATCAACTGTCTTCTCAGTCTGTCTCTTTTCATACATGATCTCATCCACCTCTTCCTCATTCTGCTTGAGGTTTTCATATACCTCGTGAAGTGGAATATCGTTCAGATATTTGATTTGCTTCATCTGCCTTGTAAATCTTTTCCATTCAGGCTGAAGGGTGCTTAGGAATTTGACATTCAGCTCTATTTGTGATTTATTGACCTTGTTCTTGCTTAACTCATTCAACAAGGTCACAAATCTGTCGTATGTTTCTGCTAGAGATTCCCCAACTCTGCCTTTGAATTCTTCATAGTTGTTAAGGAAGTTGGATATCTTGAGCTGATTCCCAACTTTTGAACCAAGCATCATTTTCTCCAGTTGATCCCACATCTGTTTGCCTGTAGCTTTGTAGCAGTCTATCTTCACATATATTTCATTTGTTATGCCTTGAAGAATGAAAGACTTTGCTAATCTATCAACTTTTGCTCTCTTTAGGTCTTCACCATCTAGTTCTTCAAACTTAAGTTGATATGGTTCCTTATCAGTTCCCTCTGAACGAGTCCTCCAAACAAGTGCCATAATTCCTTCTTCTAAGGATTTCCTGATTAAAACACCCAAATCATGTCTTTCAATGAAGTCCATGAACCGATCTTTCCACTGCTCATACTCTCCCCTGAAGAGTACTGGTGGCTTTGAGTCAGTTCCGATAGCTAGGGCTTCTCTTGAAGTCATCCTGTTTGATAGATGTGCAATAAGAACTTGTAATCAAACGTTAGTCCAGATAAAATCAGATAAATACTGAAAAAATAAGACTGTCTGGAACTGGTGCAAAAAGCACTATTTGCGCTTAATGAAGGTGGCGCAAAAGACAACTTGCGCGAGGAATGGGTCGCGAGAAATGGAACTTTGCAAGAGTAATGGGTGGCGCAAAACAAAGTTTGCGTGACAAGTAGGTCGCGCGTTTTGAAGATTTGCGTGAGCAATTGATGGCGCGAATTGAGGTTTGCGCGAGTCGAAGGTCGCGCAAAATGAAGTTTGCGTGAGACGTGCATGGCGCAAAGTGGAGTCGACCGGTGTGTTGTTGCGACCAGAGTATGTCGCGACTGGACTGTTGCTTTCGACCGGTATTACCTTCGACCGGGGTTCTGCTTTGACTGGAGTTGGTGCGGACCGGAGTGATCGACTGGTGTCCTGACCGGACTGATGTTCGACCGGTGTTATGACCGGGGTGTTTGAGCGACCGGGGCTGGTGCGACCGGGGTGGAAACTTCGACCGGATGATCTGTGTGATCGGGGTAGTGTAGATACCGGATAGGAGTTTTCGACCGGTGTTGCGACCGGTATGCTCGGACCGGTATGGAACTGTGAGTGTGACCGATGTAGAGTCTTAGACCGGAGTGGACTGATGTGTTCGGACCGGAGTGCGTGTAACCGGTGTCGACCGGTGTGTGCTTCTTCTTCGATAAAACGTTCTGTAAACACTCAAATACACCAATCTGGAAGTCGTTTTTTGACACCAAATTTGACCAAGTGATCGACTAACCAAGTACAACAGGATACAATCTTTTTATTTTAAAAACAAACACTGTTTGAAGATTGATCGATGGTACAGTGTTGAAAATGAAGAACACAGTGGGTTCTTTAAAATTTGATTTGAATCTGGTCCTTAGCTCTGATACCAATTGTCGGTCCGTGTGATTGAACACGATCTTTACCAGATAATCAAACAACAAAGATATGATAGATAAACCAACCTGTTTCGATTACAAACGATGGATTATAATGGTTGATCTTTTCTCTGTTTAAGCTCTCTCTCACTTCTCTCTGGATGAACTTGGTCGATGATGGATATGTTTGTGTTGTTTTATCTTGTGTAATATGAGATATCATATATCTCACCTAACATCATATCTAAAACAAATATATTATCTAACAAACATAATATCCTAATATCTAAACTAATATCCTAAATATCTATTAATTAGATATTTAGGAATAATATTAAATATTATAATTAACACAATAATTAACTTTGACATTTATTACAAACTTAACATTAGACTAATATCGAGAGCGACTTTTCAGCTTTAGCTTCTGATTCCAGTCTTCAGTTTGGATGATCTTGAATCCAATAATTCTGTGATCTAACATCATATTTCCTCAAGTATCAGAAGAACAGCTGACTAATCACTTAGTGATAAGATTTACTTTCTAGAGTAGGTTACTGTTCAAGCATGTCTTGAGCTTACCTATTAGGTAAGACACTGTTCAAGCATGCTTCTATTTGTCAGAATAGTACGCTGTTTACTTTATGGTCCTATAAATAGGACCATCACTCCTTTGACAAAAGTGTGCTTTTTGATATCTTGTATCCAAAGAATCAACTGAATATATCTCAAGAAGATATTGTTCTTTCTACTTGGTTTTTATATAAACTGTGATATTTGAATCTGTTTTTGATATTAAAGTATATTGCTTCCGCTGTTATTACTCTTGTTGTTTATATCATTATTATTGTAAGATTAAAATCTGGGATCCAACATGAAGATCTTGAAGTTCGACTATCATGACTTCCATTTTGGTCATAAAATCAGATTTAGATAAGTTCATTACCTCATCAGATGTTTCATCTTCAGAATCATCATCTTTCACTTCTCTGCCCATCAAGCACATGTGTGTTGTCTCTTCTTGTTCATCCTCAGAATGGTCTAGCCAGAACTCGTCTTCCGTCATAAGGGCTTTCCCCGCTTCCTTTTGTGTAGCAAGAAACATCTTTTGCTTGTAGTATTCAGCATTCCTGACAATTGGCTTTCGACAGTCCTTCGCAAAATGGTCAACCTTCCCGCAATTGTAGCACTTAATCAGCTCTTCACTCTTGTTCTCAGATCCATATTCATTCACATATCTCCTCTTCTCTTCGGGCTTTCTCTCCACATATCTCTTTTCTTCAAATCTTTTTCCTTCCACTCGTTCTCTGTGCTCATGGTTCTTTGATCCAGAAGATGAATATCTCTGAGAATTTGAACTTAGTTTCTTGTAAAACTTCTTCTGAAAGGCACGAGTCAATAGAAACATAGCTTGTTTAAGATTTTCACCATCATCACTGTTGGATTCAGACTCAGAATCAGAATCAGAACTAGGAATCACTACTTTCTTCTTTTTCTTCTTTTTCTTCTCGTTTTCCTTCTCTCCTGCTACTAAGGCAATAGGATCTGACAATTTCTTAGTCTTCTTTTTCTCATCCCTTTTCTCTTCGACCTCTTCTTCATTCTGTCGCAATGTCTCATACACTTCATGAAGGGGTATTTCACTCAAATCTTTCATCTACTTCATCCTCCCGGTATGCTTTTTCCATTCAGGATGCAGAACACTGAGGAACTTTACATTGTTCTCTATCTGCTTCTTTTATACTTTGTTCTTTGATAATTCGTTCAAAAGAAGCACGAATCTCTCATAAGTTTCCTCCAAACTTCATTTTCCTTGTCTTTAAATTCCTCGTAGTTGTTGATACAATTAGCTACTTTCATCTGATTTCCCACCTTGGAGCCCATCATCATCTTCTGTAGCTGATCCCACATCGATTTGGCAGTTGAGTTGTAGCTGTCTATTTTGATGTAGACCTCGTTAGTTACGCTTTGCAAAAGTAGAGATTTGGCTTGTTTATCAGCGTTGTATCGGTTCTTTTGCTGGTCAGTATACTGAGGAAAATCTTTTGGAATAGTCCTTGTCTTCTGAACTCTATTATCATCTGAATCATTATTCTCATCAGGAATCTCATCAGTTGGAATTTTCATTGGACCCTCTGTGATTAATAACCAAATATTCTCTCAATTTGATTGTCGGTCAACAAAATCACGAAAGTGGTCCTTCCACTGTTCGTACTCCCCTTTAAACAGAACAGGGGGCTTTACATCCGTACCGATAGAAAGAGCGTCTCTACAAGTCATCCTGTTTCAATTAATCTTCAATAAGAACTTGAAACTGATCGTTAGTCCAATTTGAAATCAAGTAAAAATGCAGAATACTTGAAAGAAAATCAGAAATGAAATTTCAGAAAATCTTCAAGTCTAGAATTCGCAAGACACAAAGAATTACAGGACATTTGCAAAAACACAGAAACATACACACAGAATTCGCAAGCAACAGAATTCGTGAGCTTCTAGAATTCGCAAACACAAATCACTTCAGAATTCTCAAGCAATGAAATTCGCAAAAGATAATATCAAGAATTCGTAAACATCATCACATAAGAATTCGTATAAAACCAAACTTCAAAATTCGCAATCAAAAGAATCGAACAAGAATTCGTAGATCAACTTTCTTGCGAATTCTGAAGAATTCGTAACCCACACACTTTGCGAATCCAACACTTATAAGAATTCTTTCTGCGAATTCTTAAAATACAATTAGTAACTCAGGCTGATACGAATTCTAAAAAATTTGTAGATAAGCCAATACGAAACCTGAAGAATTCGTAATACACAGTCTTGCGAATTCTCTGCAATTCGCAACAAATACACCTGCGAATTTTACACTTGTAAAATTTTGAAATAAGAATATACGAATATTAGAGATCAGCGAAATCTAATATGAACCCTGCGAAACCCAACAATTCTACGAATTCTTAGTAACCCTGCGAGTTCTTGAAGGTAACTTGCGAGTTCTTCAGATCTACTTGCGAGTTCTTCAATCTTCGAAGAAAAACACCTCTGAATTCCTCAGAAGTCTATCTATACCTTGAATTTCGATCTAAGACTTTGACAATTAGACCACTAGAACATCTAGAATCAATTTCTATCAAAGAATTACAACAAAATTCACTTAAACAAACAAAGTGATCCAATTACAGTGCGTAGAACTCGTGAAAAATAAAACTCTAAAAATCTCAAAATTGATGATCAATTACAGTGCAATTCAATACAAAACATATACAAACTCAATCTAATACTCAAATCGAACTCAAACCAATTGATTACAACTCGAATTACACACAAAATCTCAAAATCGAATCTGGACTTCGATAAAACAAGGCCGACTTTCTAATTTTCTTGATTTCGATCTGGATCTGCTCTGATACCAATTGATAGTCCCAAATCTATCAAGTTCTAATCAAAGACAATAAAAAATAAACAAGAAATGTAATCTACCTATATCAATTTCAATTTCACAAATCAAGATTACAACCTGTTTATCATTTTCTCTCTCTAGTCACAAATCTTTCTCTCTCTACAACTCTCTCTATTTTCGTACAATGAATCTCAGAAAACTAGTTACTTCCTACTAACACAAACTAATCATATATCTATTAACAAAATAGAACTACACGCTTACAAACAAAAATATATTTGACTTTTACATTTATTAACAAGTTTGACTTTGACTTTTGCTTGAGGGTTGACTTTCAGCTTTAACTTGCTTGACATTGACCTTCTATCTTCTATGATCTTGTATCCAACATATTACTGCTCTAACAATACCCTTTTCCGATCTAACCTTTCTTGAAGGAATTGCTCAAATAATTCCTATCTCAACAAAGGATATGTATGTGGATGTAATTGAAGAAATGAAGGGAAGAAGTGCTGCTCCTTAGTTAGTTAATCTTTTGTAATTTCTTTTTGTTGATCTTGTATTGTAGTCTTCTTCAGAGATTAATACAACATGCAACTTTAGTTTGAAGTAAATATCTTGTAAATTTTCATTATTTCATTCTTTTATACTTGTAAATGTCGGATATTTTAAAAAATATATCCAAAAAGAAACAAAAAGAATGGTCTACGTGAAAAAGAACCCAAAAGAGTAAAACATGGTCAAACCGTATTATTCATATATTTACTCAAAATGTCTAAGTATAGGATGTCATCATCAAATAGGGGGAGATTGTTGGGTCATCTATGATTTGAAGATGACCTCCTCTTTCGGTTTGTATCTGTATATTTGTAAAATGTTGTACACTTTCATACTCAAAATATTTTGTGGTTCTTTGTAATAGCTTAGTTGTGCTTTAAAAGATCGATGAATCGAAGATCAACCGGATTCAACATGAAGTAAGTCTACTAATGCGGATCAAGACGAACTTCAAAAGAACTGAACTACCACTGCTGAAGATAAGCAACATCTTCGGCAGACCCTCTTCTACCGAGAACTCTCCTCGTCGGTAAAGATCCTCCTTGCTGATCTCTTTCACTCAGCATCCCTCTATCGATCTTTCGGCAGAGGTCCTTACTGTCGATTGTCTTCAGTCAGTAATACTCCATTTATGGAAAGTCCTCATGATTTGACCATACATCGTCTTTTCCAATGCTCTTCTGACAAAAGGGATGGAATCTTCTATTGCTCAAAGGATATTCACTTGAGTTCTGATCTGATTGAGACCTTCTTCTTAAAAGATCTCAAAAAGATTTGTACCAGGAATATTTTATTAAGATATTGTCTAATCATAGTACAAAAGTTACCTTTTGTATTTTGATAAGTCACTTCAAATATCTTATAATTTATTGAAGATATCTCAACTACCCATCCAACTTTTGACTAGCATGGGGTAGTATATAAAGGGTGAAGATCTCTCCATGCAAACTACGCTTTCTGCTCAAGTTTTCTCAAGTGCAAAATTTCAGCAAGTTGCCAGCAAGCTTTTTCATTGTGATAAAAAGTCTTATTTGTGTTAGATTGTTAGAACAATTTTATACTTTTCTTTTCCGCAACAATTTTTATTTTCTATGTGTAATTCTTGATATTCATATCAATAAAGAATTAAAATTAAGTAAATTTTTGGGTATTGTATTCAACCCCCCCTACAATACGTGTTTTGCTCTTTAGGGACCAACAAATATATTAAAGTACCTATCATCCCTCGATATGTTTTAAGATCTACAGCTAGAACCAGGTGCCATTGGTGTTTCTATGGGAGTACAATTTTCCATTTTGAATTTCTTCAAATTATCAAAAATATACTTCGATTGTTTTATGAAATTCATGTTAAAAGTTGTTTAACTTGTAAACCCATGAAAAAAATTCAGTTCTCCCATCATGCTCATTAGAAATCTGGACACCATGAGGGCTGAAACGTTTTACAGTACTGAGGGTTTGTTGACCCAAAAATTAAATCATCAAAATATATCTGTATAAGAATTATATCACTTTTTTCCTTTTTGATGAGAGGATTGTGTTGATCGTACCTTTTGAGAAGCCAACTCTAACAAGGAATTTAGACAAGACATCATACCAGGCTCTTGGAGCTTGTTTTAGACCATATAAGGCATTGTCGAGGATGTATACATGATTTTGTTTTGACTCATCTACAAAGCCTTCAGGTTGTGAAACATACACCTCTTCTTTTAGTATTCCATTCAGATATACAGTCTTCACATGCATTTGAAATACTGTGAAACTCAAGAAATTCTGATCGCTTTAATTCTGCAACCGGTGCAAACATTTCATCATATTTTAATCCTTCCTGATGTCGGTATCCTTTAGCCACGAGCCGAGCTTTATTGTGAACCACAACAACATTTTCGTCCTTTTTGTTCTTGAATACCCATTTGGTATCGATCAATATCTTATCCTTTGAATGTGGTACTAGTCTCCAAACTTTAAGTAATTCGGATTGATTGAACTCCTCTTGCTTGGCCACAATCCAATATAGATCTTCAAGAGCTTTAGACACTTTGGTCGGTTCAATCTTGCTCAAGAATTGTGTAAATAAGCATTCATTAGCAAACATAGATCTTGTACGTATAGATGAAGAATGATCTCCAATGATATGTTGTAGCGGATGATCTTTTGTCCACTTATGACTATATAGAAGTGGTCTATATCCACTTGGGCGATTATCCTGTAAAACTCAAGTGAAGGCACGATTTCAGAGTTCTAAATTGACTGATTCACCGCCGAAGAAACAACCTCTTATACAACCGAAGATGGAACGGGTGGAGTTTCGGTGCTTGAATCCACATTTATATCCTCTGATTGATTTAAAATTTGAGTTCCTTCACTTGACATAGAAGTCTATTGTTTAGACTCTTGAGGGTTGTAGCGATAGGAGTCGCAATTGAATCTTCATTAACTTGTGTTTTTGAAAGGAGCAGATAATGATACTGGTTCTTCAACTCTTGCAACTTCATCACTGTTCATAACAGAATATTTAGAGTTATAAATTCCAAAATATTCATCATAAAAGTTTTCAAACAATAATACCCCATATATGCTTTTGATGTAGAAACTAGATTTGGATTAACTGGATTTTTTACAGGTCCTGAACTGATTTGTTCATAAGCTAGTACTCCAGATAAAACGGGTTCTAAACTGACATGTTCAGAAACAAAATCTGCTAACTCATCAAAAGTAACGTTTACGCTCTCGTTAACAGATTTTGTCCGTTTGTTATAGACTCTATATGCGGCAGATTCTGATGAATATCCGATGAAGATCGCTTCGTCCATCTTGGAATTGAATTTGTCTAGATATTGTTTATGAATCTGAACAAAACATCTACAACCAAATACATGAAAGATTTGATACTTGGTATTCCTTGATTTATAACTTCATATGGAGTTTTATTGAACCGCTTGTTGATGATTGATCGGTTTGTCTAAACATGCAGTGGTGACAACTTTGGCCCACGAGACTAATGGAAGCTCTGACTGAGTTAACATAGTACGTGCCACTTTCAACATAAGTATGATTACGTCTTTCTACTACTCCGTTCAACTGAGGAATCTGAGCCGCTGAGTAAGTCTGTGCAATTCCAACTGAATCCAAATAAGCACTCAATACCTTATTCTTGAACTCAGTGCCATTATCAATTCTAATTGATTTAATTGATTGCTGCAAGTTTACTTGTACACTTCTGATAAAAGAAATTATCAACTCCGGGGCTTCATCCTTATTTATGAGAAATTTGACCCAAGTGTACCATGAATAATCATCAACCATCATAAGAACATATTGCTTCCTTTAATAATGTGTACACTCATTGGTATGCATAAATCCATATGTATCAGTGAGGAGGTCTCTTTGTGTTATGTTCAACTTTCGACTTATGTGAAGCTCTCTTCATATTTCCCATTTCACAAGACGTACGAAGATGTTTTTTTTTCAAATTTCAGCCAAGGTAAGCCTTTTACCAACCCTCTAGAAACAAGCTTATTCATATTCTTGAAGTTTAAATGAGAGAATTGTCTTTGCCACAACCAGTTTTGTTGCATAGAGGCTTTGAAAAAAATACACGTGGCATTTTCTGTCTTCAGATTGGACAAGTCAATGGTGTAAGGGTTTGAGTGTCGAGTCCCGACTACAATGTTCTTACCGTCTTCAGGTCTAACACTACTTCTTTTAGCCTTGAAGTTTACCTCGAGTCTCTTATCACATAACATCTCAATACTGAATAAATTGTGTCCTAGTCTTCAACGTATGACACTTTCTTGATTGTTATGTTGTCTTGCAGAACATCACCATAGCCAATAATAGGAGAAAAATGATCGTTGCCAAATCTTACAGTCCTACTATATTTTTCTATGTAGTTGGTGAGTATCTCCTTTCTTTTAGTCACGTGTTTCGAACAACCTGAATCTAGATACCACACATCACTAGTCTGCAAAACAGATTATGCAAATTTAGGTACCCATTTGAACATGTGTCCTTTCAGGTTAGGTGATTTTCCAGATGTTGGCACCCATTGAAAATGGGTCCTTTTTGTTTTGGTTGTGCAAAACATTTATCCTTAGAATCAGAAACATTGTAAGTGCCAAACCAATCACAAGAAACATTTATATCAACAAAGTCATTCACTCCACATTAGAACAAAAATTTTTATCATGAGCCAAACTGATTAATTTCTTTATCGAATAAACTTTGCACGAAAAGTCAATCACATGTTCAACTTTAGCAACATCATCAAGTACATCATGAAAAAATTTGTTTTTCTGAACTTTAGAAACATAAAGAAATGACTTTGTGTATTGGTCATTTATCATCAATCACACATTCAACTGAATTCGATTTGTTAGAATCGTTAACGGAATCAAGATCATGTATCGCCGACTAGACTTCCATTGTTGACATCGCCGATGACGGTGTATTGGTCATTTATCGCCGCCGCTTTTTTCTAGTTACCATATTACCCATCCTTTAAAAAAATTGATCATTTGATCCAAAGGCTAGGATCACTTCTCTACTTCTCACATGATCCTATCCCTATATATATATATATACACACACACACACACACACACACACAGACACACAAACAGACCCATCGAGACCTAAATCCTCTCCGATTGTCTTCTCCGACAGCCCCCTCCATGACCGACCAAATCGAGAACCAACCTTTCTTCTCCAACCTTCCACTTCCGCCCTAAACTTTCTTCTCCAACCTTTTTCCACGAATGAAAGCATCAAGACCGAAGCTTTATGTCTCCATGAGCATTGTCCCAAACCCAACCTGCAACATACATACACACACTATGCATATATAATGTTGTCGTTAATCCGCCGCTAGCCCGTTGCTAATTTACTCTGTGGTTAATTTTTCGCTGAAATCGACCATCGCTAATCCGTCGCTGCCATCCATCGCTAATGAGTCGCTGATAATATCACCCATGACGTTTTTACAAACAAACTATTAGCGATGGAAGTCAGCATTAGCAACGGATTAGCGACGACTTTGTCCGCCACTGATAAGGCTAAATTTTGTAATGTATTAAAAACAAAGGCCAAAAAGCATCATCATTGATATCTCTTTATAGATTCACACACACAAAAAAAAAAAACACGCACACACATATACATACACACACAAAGGCCATAACACAATACCATCATTCTCTTTATATTATATTTACACACACAGAGGCCAAACATCGATCTATCTATATATACGTTCACATACACACACTGTATGCATTTACAGAGGCCAAAAAGTATCACCATCGATCTCTCTTTATAGATTCAGACACAAACACACACACACACACACACACGCGCGCGCACACACACACACACGCGCGCGCGCACACACACACACACATATATATATATATATATATATTGTATACACACAAAGGCGAAAAAAGACATAGAGGCCAAAAAATACACACACACACACATATATATATATATATATTTATATATAGGGGCAGGTTCAAACGAGAAGCTAAACATTTTGCGAGAAGGCGAGAAGTCTCATTATATATATGATTACACGCATGATATATACAAGCTTAATCATATATGATTAAACATATGTTTCATTGACAACACATAGACGTTTATTATATATGATTAAACATACCCAAAGAAGTGTAGTAATATATAATTTTGAGACTCCTCGCCTCCTTCAAAATGTTTAACTTCTCGTATGATCCTTCCTATATATATATATATATATATATATATATATATAGGGTGCGTTTCATATGAAATCCAAGCAATTCGTGTAAACTTTGCAAAGCAATCTTAGCCATCCATCAAGTTAAATAAATATCTGATTTTATTATGTTTCCTAATATAAAGTCATGATCATAATAAACGAACCTTATCATCTTCCATATATATCACAATTATTATTAATGAATCATAAGAATTATCCATATATATATATATATATTGTTTCCTAAAATAGTGATTTGCAAAGTTTACACGAATTACTTGGTTTTCAAATGAAACGCACCATATATATATATATATATAGGGGAGCGATCAATTGGAAACCAGTATTACATTGGAAACTTTGGAAACCGAAATCAACCAATCAGTGAATTTTTTTTTTATTTTTATTTTTAATTGAAAAGGTTATTTTTGTCTTTTACATTATTTCATATTATATATGGTAACTATTATTATTATATGGTAATAATAATCATTGATTAATTTAAAAATGAGATATTTAATTTAGATAAATTATTTAATTTTAATTTAGCTTATATATAGTAATAATGAAACAATAATGCTAACACGATGAATTTGATGATTCTATTTTCATTATGAAACAATAATCGTAACACGATGAACCTGATGAATCTATTTTCATATACGGATATGCAACTGAACAGGTAATGAAACAAAAATGGGAAGTTAACAAAAATGACACAAATTCATCATGTTTCATTATGAAACAATAATGCTAACACGATGAACCTGATAAATCTATTTTCATTATGAAACAATAATGCTAACACGATGAACCTGATGAAATCTGTAATCCAATGAAATCTGTAATCCAATGAAATCTGTAATCCACAAATTCATTCTGTTTTATCACAATATTAGATTGCGTGGGAAATTTTATAATAAAATGAAATTAAAAAAATATATTTTCTTACATTTTAAAAGAAAAATAATTTTTTTGATGAAAAGACAAATGCTCCACACGTTTTCATAGTAAAAAAAAAATAACAAAATTTAGATTGCGTGGTAAATTTTATTTTGGTTTCAAGTAATCTAAATAAAATAAATCTTTCTTGCCATATTTGAGACACAAAATCAAAAGACATATTTATCCTTTTCATCTATTATTTTTATTTATTATCAATAAATTAATTAATTTACTACCATATACAATTCAAATGAATCTTAACCATTGATTATAAAGATCAATGGTTGAAATTTGGTTTCCACAGTTTCCAATGAAATTTGGTTTCCAATTGATACCGTCCCTATATATATATATATATATATATACAAATATGACCATCGATCTCTTCTCGTTGTTTGGTCATGACTTTTGGTTGTAGGTGATGGGTAATAGTGGGGTCGGTCACGGTGAGGGTGGTGGCTAGAGGTAGGGCATTGTCACGGGTGAGGGTGGTGGCTGGAGGTGGGCGATGCTCATGGTTGGAAATTATGTTTAGTAGGTTTTATTGGACTCCTCGGTGAGTGGATTATTACTGGAAATAAATCATAGTGGCGATGGGAGGGGAGAAGGGAGAGACGGTGGTGTAAGAGACAAAAAAAAAAAAAAAAGAAGAAGACAAAAACAAAAACAAGAAACGATAAAACAGAAAAGGATAAAAAGGGTAAAAAGATGTAAATACGCCTCACTTAATTGAGATTTTTAATGGTGCTAAGTTTAAGGGACTAGGGGTTCTAATGGTTAGGTTAATCGGATTGAAGGCATTTGAAAAACCTAACCCATTGTTTGGGTTTAAAAAATCTTAACCCAACCCAAACCAAAGTGCAACCCGACCCAAATCATACAAGTTGGTCGGGTATCGGGTTGGTCAAGTTGATACCTTGGTACATCAAAATATTCTCCCAACCTTGAATATGTTGTTTTCTCTACTCATAATTCTTTTTCACCATCAATCATTTAGTACAATTTATCCAAAGTCCTTAAATTTTAATTATATCATATTCAACTACTTTTCTTAATTTGCATGTATATGTGCACATTTACTGAACATATATACGAAAAAGTTATATAAAGATGGAGAAGATATTGGAAATATATGTATATATAAAAAGGATACGTGATGGTGTAATTGTCTAATATACATATTAAAAGAAACTTAACAATCATATTAAATCCAAAAAATAAAAGGATATCTGGTTCCTTGGGTTGGGTTGGGTTCAAATGACCGTAACCTAATTTCAACCCAATACCAATATATGGTTTGAAGATTTTACAACTTGATTAGATATCGAGTTGCTTTAGGTTAGGCTATTTCGCATTAGGTTGGGTTGGGTTGGTCAGGTTGATCGGATTTTTGAGCACCCCTACAAGTGACCGTTTTCAAAGAAAAATGCAAACCACATATACAATAACTGTATTTATTGAAGTCTAGGGATAACTTTCGTCGTTGGGTGTAAATCACAGGGACCAAAATAAGATACGAGATGAAATACACTTTATTTTCTTACAATTTACCCATATTTTTTTATGGAAGGTGAGATAACTCTCAGAGTTGTTTGTTTGTCTTGGGTGCATTATAAACATCACATTCACTCTTAACTTTTTCTTTAATAGATGGCATGCTATGGTGAGTCGTGTGAGCCTATCCCGTCTTTGGTTTGGAAATCCTATGTAATTCCATTTTCACCTATATTAAGATGGAATTATTTTTACCTTTCAATTAATTACTAGAAGCGTACTCGCGCAATGCAGCGAGATACATCACGATTTTAATGTTTATTTTTATTTTTTGTTTTTTAATTGATTTACAGTACGATTTTGGATGGTTTTTATTGAGTGCTAATGATTTTTTTATATATAAATTTGTTTAATTTAGGTTTAACAATATAATGTTTTTTATATAAAAAAAATTAAGTAGTTTGTTAAAATTCATTAATTATCTTATATATTTTAAATTTTTTATATTTAAATTGAGATGTTTATCCTGTTTTGATTATGTTTATCAGAATTCAAATTTCATAATTTTAGGATTTGGGGATTAGAGATAAGGATTTTGGAGGATAAGGATGAAATTTATTAATTAGGGTTAAAAGCATTTAAAAGTAGTACATATTACTTCATTAATTGTTTTTTAAGAGATTTTAAGTAGATTAGTATTAAATAATAGTACATAATGCTTAATACATCACGATTTTAATGTTTATTTTTATTTTTTGTTTTTTTATTGATTTATAGTACGATTTTGAATGGTTTTTATTGAGTGATAATGGTTTTTTATATATAAATTTGTTTAATTTAGGCTTAACAATATAATGTTTTTTATATAAAAAAATTAAGTAGTTTGTTAAAATTCATTAATTATCTTATATATTTTAAATTTTTTATATTTAAATTGAGATGTTTATCCTGTTTTATTATGTTTATCAGAATTTAAATTTCATAATTTTAGGGTTTGGGGATTAGAGATAAGGATTTTGGGGGATAAGGATGAAATATATTAATTAGGGTTAAAAGCTTTACAGGTAGTACATTAGGCTTTAGTAGTTATTTTTAAGATATTTTAAGGTGATAGC
Organism: Arctium minus; assembly: GCA_954870635.1. Lineage (NCBI taxonomy): Eukaryota > Viridiplantae > Streptophyta > Magnoliopsida > Asterales > Asteraceae > Arctium > Arctium minus. The sequence continues at coordinate 73,804,147 of OX941080.1, read as the reverse complement.
TTTAAATGATAGTACATAAAGGTTAGTGAGTTGTAATTAAGAGTTTTTTATGCCATCTTTATAATATAGTATAGATTATTAAAACTAAAAAAATATTAATTCAACATGAAAGCTTTTTATATATTTGTACTATTACGATTTGATCAGAAAAATTCAAACAGCACAACACAACCCTTCAGTTTTTAAACCTTCTCCTTGTCTTTGGGGTGGTAGGACAAGATAGTTGAATGCAACTTGAAGGGTTTATTGAAGTAGATATCCCATTTAGAGGTATACAAAGATTTAGCTTCCGACAGAAGTGTAACGCCTGGGTGTTGTCAAATAAAAAAACAACTTTTGTCGTGTACAAGGATAAAGTTGTTGTGACAAAGATTGGCCAAATGCAGTTGGCAAACAGATAAAATAACATCAATATTACTAAGGATGTGTGTGAAGTTGGGGGGAAGAAACAATGCCCTCAAAACTCAATCAATGTCAAGGTGTCATCTTGCAGCGTTACGTACAAGGCTTTCCCTCAATCTTGTTTTGCTTTTTAAGGCCACCCTCCATTTCTGCAACACCCACAAGCTTTTCTCTCCATCGTCTTCCTTTTCTAACTCCAAGGCGCTTGCTTGCTCTCTCTCACACATCTTACAACCATGGTAATAAGTCATCACCTCTCTCTCTCTCTCTCTCTCTCTCCCTTTGTCTATCTCTCTAGCTCCATCTCTACATATATATATATATAGATGAAGGATCATGCGAGAAGTTAAACATTTTGCGAGAAGGCGAGAAGTGTTTAATCATATATGATATCACGGCCTGTGGGTGTGCTTAATCATATATGATTAAACGTTTATGTATTGCCAATATAACATGTGTTTAATCATATGTGATTAAGCTTGTGTATCATATATGATTAAATACTTCTCGCATTCTCGCAAAATGTTTAGCTTCTCGTTTGAACCTGCCCCTATATATATATAGGTGTGTGTATATATATATATATGTATATATGTATGTATATCGTATGTTAACTGTGCACGAATGCAGGGGGAAGAGAAACCAGCAACGGGTTACAATTTACTTAGCCGGCTTAACTTGAAGTCTATTGATCGAAAGGGTGGTTTCAGAGCTTCCGGTTTCATCTTTGGTAACCATACTTGTTCGAGTTTCATAGATACGAGCTAATATTTAGTTGGATTCAAGGAAAACATAAGGGTGGTTACAGTCCCATTATTTACGCAAACTGTTATAACTACCGTGAATATCTCGTGAATGTCTAGGGCACGTCTCCTTTCTACCCCGGTTTTCATAATGGAACTTAATTTTGCAATTGAACATGTCCTTGATCATATATAATATATATATATATATAGGGGCATGTTCAAACGAGAAGCTAAACATTTTGCGAGAAAGCGAGAAGTGTTTAATCGTATATGATACACAAGCTTAATCATATATGATTAAACACATGTTATATTGGCAATACATAGGCGTTTAATCATACATGATTAAACACACCTACAAGTCATGTAATCATATATGATTAAACACTTCTCGCCTTCTCGCAAAATGTTTAACTTCTCGCATGATCCTCCCTCTATATATAACCTCAGGTTCGTTTGAGAAATGGTAAATATATGAGAAATAGAAGAGTAATCATAGCCTTTCATATTGTCAAGATCGGATTTGACTGGTCAAATATTACGTCTTTGACTGGTCAACAGTTGCGGCTTTGACCGGTCAAAAGTTGCGACTATCCCAAAAATAGAATGACAGTTTCGTAATTTTACAAATACACAGGTCAATTTCATATATGAACCTGTATGGTTCACATATGCAATTCACATATGAACTCTTTTAACTGATTCATACATGAAGTTTTGTGATTCACATATAAACTAGTGCAATTCACATATGAGCTCTTTTAACTGATTTATATATGAACCTTTATGATTCATATATGAACTAATTAACTGATTCACTTATGAACTAATTAACTGTAGGTTCATATGTGAATGAGTTGAACTAATTAACAAAATCAAATATGAACCTTTATGATTCACATATGAACGTATAGTTCATATATGAATCACATAGGTTCAAATATAAACTCGTCCCACGTATTTTATGAAACTACCCTTTTATCTTCTACAGACCATACAAGGAATTATCTGGTGATTCATGGTCAAAGCCGCAAATGTTGACCAGATAAATGGATAAGATCATTTCTCAATTTCTCATACATTTACTATATATATAGAGGAAGGATCATGCGAGAAGTTAAAATTTTTGCGAGAAGGCGAGAAGTGTTTAATCATATATGATATCACGGCCTGTAGGTGTGCTTAAACGCCTATGTATTGTCAATATAACATGTGTTTAATTATATGTGATTAAAGCTTGTGTATCATATATGATTAAACACTTCTCGCCTTCTCGCAAAATGTTTAGCTTCTCGTTTGAAGCTGCCCCTATATAGATATATATATTGAGAGAGAGAGAGCAAATCAAATGAGAACTATAAAAATGTTATAAACCCGTAAGAACCGATTTAAAAATATTTTTGTACATGATTTTTTAATCAAATTCTATGATTCAAGATATTGTTTCACATATATTCGTTTTATAATGTAATAGTTTCACAATTTGGAAGATTTTTACGCATTTTTTTTGTTTCACTATTGAACAAAAAAAGTTTCGCATATAATTTTTTCATAAGGTGAACTTAAACATATGTGAAACAATACCATAAATTATGTTTTGATAGAAAAAAATCATGTAAAAAAATATTTTTTTATCGGTTCCCATTGGTTTGTGACATTTTTTATGGTTCTCATTTGATTATCCTATATATATTCATATATATATGAATATATTCATATATATATTCATATATATATATATATATTCATATATATATATATATATTCATATATATATATATATGAATATATATATATATGAATATATATATATATATATATAGAGAGAGAGAGAGGGGGGGGGGGGGGAGGGGAAAGATCATGCAAACGAGAAGTTAATCAATTTGCAAGAAAATGAGAAGCTAATATATCATATATTATTACACTCATTTGATTGTGTTTAATAATATATGATTAAACGTACGCATCATGTGTGTAATCATATACGATATTAAAACTTATCTTCTCGCAAATTTACTACATTTACGTTTGAACCAAACTCTCAATATATATATACATATATGTGTGTGTGTGCAGGAAATAGAAAATCCGTAGGAAATATAGAAAGTACTTTTTAACAGGTATTCACGTAAGTTCACGTACATTAACGTATATTAATATTCATGTTATGTCATGTTAATGTATACTAATTTGGTTTAACTTATATTAACATAAAACTTATGTTAGCATTTCCATGCTAACATCTAGCTATTAACATTTTTTTATAACCATCCTACATGATTCTCATCAAATTTTCATTTCCAGCCAACTTGTGACAAGTGCGAGACGGGCCAGATCACATGTGATTCTAAAGTAAAATCATATGTGACACAACACTTTCAAAAGGAGGCTGGTAATTTGGTCAACGTGACCAAGGTCTCGTGAAAACTCGCTGGCACAAAAGCCGGTTAATGCATCGTGTTTGTATCATATACGATTAGTAGAATTGAAATAATATGGATTAGCACTAAGTAGCATAGGTATAAATTTGCAGGATTGGTGGCACTGGAGAACATGGGATTCATATCGAACGTACTGATAATGTTCTCATACTTCATGGCGGATTTGAGTTTTAATATCCCTGGTGCTGCCAACACTGTCACGAACTTCATGGGCTCGACTTTCATTCTCTCAATCATCGGTGCTTTCATATCGGACACTTTCATCTCCAGATTCCAAACTTGTCTCATTTTTGGAGTTGTCGAAATAGTGGTATGCAGACATTAGTCAAAAAACAGAAAGATTTTCACTAAAATATGATTACAACTGAATTATATTTTGATGGCAGGCTTTCATGATGATGACAATTCAAGCTCATGATACTGGTCTGCATCCAAAACCTTGTGGTGGTAAGTCGAGTTGCATGGAAGGAGGGATAGGACTAATGTTCTACACTTCGCTAGCATTGTTAGCATTAGGTTCGGGTGGTGTTAGAGGAGCTCTTGCGGCTTTCGGTGCAGACCAGTTTGACACCAAGAAGCCTAAAGAACTCAAGGCTCAAGCCAGCTATTTCAACTGGCTTGTGCTCAGCACCACCGCGGGTGCAGCCGTGGGGGTGACCGGATTTGTGTGGGTTAGCACCAATCATGGCTGGTGGTGGGGATTCTTCTTAGCTACCCTCGGTAGTTTCTTAGGTTTCACCTTATTTTTCCTGGGGAAACCATTTTACCGCATTCATGTTCCAAAAGACAGCCCCCTTGTTAGCATTGTCCAGGTACTCTCCTTCCTCCTCCTCTTCTCTCTCTCTCTCTCTATATATATATATATATAATAAATATACATATATACACATCCACAAACAGCACATACATGCGTACACACACACGTGCTAACAACTCATTGGTGCATGAAACATACAAAAGATTGTGCCAAAATGTTCCTGAATTCCTTCTGACAGCAAACTTGTTGGACTTGCTACAGGTGATTGTGGCAGCTGTTAACCACAGAAAGTTAAAATTACCCGAGAACCCTGAAGAATTACATGAGAGTAGCACAAATAAGGGTTTGAGGGAGCAAAAACTCACTCGAACCAGCCAATTCACGTCCGTATTACTACCCTATTTGAACATAGAATTACAAATTGAACTGTTTTATCACTTAGAGTCGAATTTGAGTTACATTTTTCAGTGAATAGAGCTACAAAACTGAAGCTCTCTGCCTTTGATCTTGTGCAGTTGGCTGGACAAAGCAGCAATTGTCCCCAATGATTCAAAATCAAGTGAACTTACCCAATGGGAGATATGCACTGTGACACAAGTCGAAGAAGTTAAGATCCTAATAAGAATGCTTCCCATCATACTAAGCACCGTCATCATGAATACATGCTTAGCCCAACTACAAACATTCTCACAAGCCCAAGGAGCCTCCATGAACAAAAAACTCGGCAAACTTAACTTCCCAGCGGGCTCAATTCCTGTAATTCCCCTTGTCTTCATGTCCGTTCTCCTTCCTGTTTATGAGTTCTTCTTTGTACCGTTTGCAAGAAAATTTACCAAACATCCTCAAGGCATCACCCAACTCCAAAGGGTCGGGGTTGGGCTTGTTCTCTCTGCAATCTCGATGGGTGTTGCAGGCATTGTGGAAGTGAAAAGGAGAAACCAATCAAGAATCAATCCACTTGAGCCCATTAGCCTCTTTTGGCTCTCTTTTCAGTATGGTATTTTTGGGATTGCAGATATGTTCTCATTAGTGGGCTTGCTTGAGTTCTTCTACAAAGAAGCCCCTGTGGGGATGAGATCACTCGCCACTTCGTTCACATGGATATCTATGTCGCTAGGGTACTTTCTGAGTAGTGTTTTGGTGGATATTGTGAACTCTGTCACAAAAAGAGTGTCACCAAGCCAAAAAGGATGGATTAATGGGCTTCTTTTGGACGACAACAATTTGAATTTGTTTTATTGGTTTTTGGCTGTGTTGAGCCTGATAAATTTCGCAATTTACTTGCTTTCAGCCTCATTGTACAAGTACAAAAAGGAAGATGATGGTTTGTTGAAGACTGAAATGGCATCCACAGAAACTAGTCTTGCCATGATCAGTGCAAGTGAAAATGAGTTGCCAAAGAGTACAACTCAAGAAGACGTTGCAAAAGATGTTGCAACTGTTGAACCAAATGTGGATGTTAAAGATGAAAAAGAACATGAAGCTCATTCCACGAATATAAAAGCAGACTCTTGAGGACATTTATGGGGTTAAATCGCGCTCCATTTTGGGTCGATTACTGTCAACGTATCAATCCTCTCCTATCTCTTCTTTTTGTTTGGTTACAATTACTAATTCTTTGTGTTGCTTCATGCAATACACCCTAACACCAAACCCCAACCCTCCTTTCGGTGTACTTTTGTTGTCTTATTTGGATAAGCTCGGGTGAGCATACATAAATGTAAGATTGGCGTTCAAGTCGCAGCTTGCATTGTTATACTACAAGCTTCTAACTTCAAAAAGACATTTTCTCAACAAATTGGAAAGTGACAAAAATTTATACTTCGGCTCTAGATGTATCTAAATGGATGGAGGTTTCCAAGACAATATAGATGTTGGCTTGAATCTCATTCATGAGTGTTACTCACTGAATCATAAATGTATTTATAAAGCATGCAGCAACATTAAAACTCAACCCATTTAACCATGGTCAAAAAACAAAACCCCACCTGAGGAGCTTCCTGATCATCTAGTCCTGTAGCATTTACCAAATTGTTGGAATTATTAAATGTCAAAACTTATGTTTTAATTATTAAGTTTAAATTTATGTTTTAATTATTTTAATTATGTTAAAAAAGGGAGAGGGTGTGTATCTCTCTTCATTAAATAAAAGCTTCCTTACTTAAAGTCATTCTCTCTCTTGTTTATAAGTGTGTAAGTTTGTTTACTCTAAAATGGGTTCAAATTCATCAAAGAACTTTGATCGTGAGTCTGATAAAAGCGAAGTATCCAACACGAAAATCGCTAAGGTTTTGAAGGCGCAAACTTCTCCACAACAGTGGTATCAGAGCCGACGGTTGGATCAAAATCGAATGAAAGAACAAAAAAGGAGAAGAACGTCGAAGATTATTCAACAACTTCGCAAAACTCACATCCGAATTCATGGAGGCGAGAAATTGGCAAATCAACGTTGTGGTTCTAGCAACAACCGTGAAATCAACGAAAAACGAGCCAAAAGATCAACATGTTATCGCTGCATGAAGAAGGGGCACTTTGCCTGGGACTGCCCGAGGAAGATGACGTGTTCGATGCAGAAACGGTCAATGCTACTTGCAGCCGAAGCCGGAACAAGTAGCGACACTCAGACTCCTCGAACTTTTGGCCCACAACTGCCCTACCAACAGATGCACACCGAAAGAATCGTCGTGAATGGAGATTATTTAGTCGAAGGTACAAATACGGGATCTTGGAACACGATTTGGTATGTAAACACTAAAATCTCGAGGCACATGTCTCCTACGAAGGAGATGTTCGATAGTTTTAAGAAGTGTTTCTTCATCAATGATGAAGAACGTCACTTCGATCCTATATATGTGCACGGTATCGGTGAAATAAGTTTGAATACGAACGAAAGAACGTATGTCATACCATACGTATCATTCGTACCGGAAGTAAATATCAACGTTTTGAGTATGAAGCAACTTATACTCCAAGGTTTTGAAGTGGAAGTGGGTGATTTGAAGTGCAAGATCACTCACATGTGTGACGATTCCAAGAGAGAAACGAAAGAAAATAAGGAATTCGTGAGTACGGATTCAAAGACATGTGACAAAGGGAAGGAGCCAATGATCGAGGAAGAAAAAATCGAAATTCGTGGGAGTTTTGTGCCTGTATATATTAGAACTCTCGATGATTTTACAACTTTCATGATTTTGGTTGGGTGTGACAAAATTGTTTATGCAAATAAGCAATTTTTCAAAAGGAAATTTGATGAGGCACTTGTATGGTTTTTCAAGATCAAGGACAATGAAGAAATCATTGTACCACCGAAGGTATCGGGATTGGAAGTGTGCCTATTCGATCTTTACAAATTGATTATTGGCCATGGAGGACACGAAATCATCACCGTGAAAGGACTTTGGAACGATATCGCAAAGAGTTTTGGGTTTCCGGGATGTTATGGTGAGGCATTCAATAGACTATCTTCTGCACCCACATGAATACTTTGTTTTTGCTCAAAAATGGTACGGTAAGTACTCGAGCATTGAGAGTCAGAAGAACGGGAGTGTGAAGTATTGTGGAAAACCCCTTAAGGGACATTGCATTCATCACAGGCAAATATATAATACAGAAAGTTACACAAGAGACCCTACACTATACATTAATTGACAGTAGTATTTCTATTTAACACACCCCCCGCAGTCGTAGCGGGAGGAGACCGTATGCTAAGACTGGATCTAAAATCTAGAAATAATGGTGTAGGTAACCCTTTAGTAAAAATATCTGCAAACTAATAAGATGAGGGCACGTGTAAAACCCGCACATGACCCACGACAACGCGTTCTCTTACAAAGTGTAAGTCAATTTCCACATGTTTGGTACGTTGGTGCTGAACCGGATTATTGGCTAAATACATGGCACTGACATTATCACAAAAAACAACTGTGGCACGAGACAGAGGAAGACGCAACTCAAGGAGAAGATTGCGAATCCAGGCCGACTCGGCAACAACATTGGCTATACCACGATATTCAGCTTCGGCACTAGAGCGGGAGACAACATGTTGTCGCTTGGACGACCAAGAAACGAGGTTGTCACCCAGGAAAACACAGAACCCGGATGTGGACCGACGAGTATCAGGACAACCGGCCCAATCAGCATCAGTATAGGACACCAAACGATCAATAGACGAGGGACGAAGAAAAAGACCAAGCGACAGAGTACCTTTTAGATATCTCAGAATGCGTTTAAGGGCATTCATGTGTGGTTCGCGAGGATCATGCATAAACAAGCAGATCTGCTGAACGACATAAGAGATGTCCGGACGAGTAAACGTTAGGTACTGCAGAGCACCAGCGAGACTCCGATAAAGGGTCGGATCAGAAACTGGTATACCAGATGAGGGTAGTTTTGACTTCGTCTCCGCCGGTGTGGAGCAAGGATTACAGGTATCCATGCCGGCACGTGAGATTATTTCCTGGGCAAAAACAGATTGAGACAGAAAAAGGCCCGAGGAAGAACGAGCGACAGCAACTCCCAGAAAAAAAGAGAGAGCACCGAGGTCAGTCATCTTGAACTCAGCAGAGAGTCGAGTGATGACACGGGTGACCAAAGCAGGGGAAGAGGCAGTCAAGATGATGTCGTCAACATATAATAGTAAGTATATGGTGTCACGACCATGGTGATAGACAAAGAGAGAACTATCCGATTTTCTAGAGGAAAAACCAAGAGATTCAATAAAGACAGCAAACCGTTGAAACCAGGCACGCGGAGCTTGCTTAAGTCCATATAGGGCTTTGCGGAGCCGACATACATGATTCGGATAAGAAGGATCAATGTAACGGGGAGGCTGTTTCATGTAGACTTCCTCTGTCAAATCACCATTGAGAAAAGCATTCTTGACGTCAAGCTGATGGATAGGCCAGTTCAAAGAAACAGAGATACTAAGAACTGTCCGAATGGTAGCCGGTTTGACAACCGGACTGAAAGTCTCATCGTAATCAAGACCAGGTTGCTGAGAAAATCCCTGAGCAACCAGACGAACTTTGTAACGGTCAAGACGGCCCTGACTATCAAATTTATGACGATATAACCAACGACAACCCACAATGTTAACGTCGACATGAGGCGGAACCAGATCCCATGTGTGATTGGAATGCAAGGCGGACATTTCAGAGTCCATGGCAGCTTTCCAATTCGGATCGCGGACTGCCTGAGCAGTGGTGGTTGGGATTGGGGAGACAGAGTCAACGGCCGAGAGATTGAGAATCTGTCGAGGTTTGAGGTTCCCGGTACGTGACCGAGTGGTCATGGGATGGGAACTGGAAGTGGCAGGCGGGGGCGGCGGAGTCAATGCAACGGACTCGCCGGCTGAAGGGTCGTCGGCCGGCGCTGAAGCGCCGCTGGGTGGGGCCGACGAGGTATCGCCAGCTGGAGAGTCGACTGCTGGCGCTGGAGCGCTGCCGGAAGAGGTAGGGGCGGCGGCCGTAGGGGTGGCGCTTCGGGAGAGGACGAGGCGGTCGCCGAAGTGGTCGGGTCAGCAGGAGGGACAAAAGACGGAGCAGATGGGACGTCAGATAGCAAGGTAGGGGAGGTATTGTCATTAACAAGATCATCATAGGCTGAAATAGACGGTGGCACATGGAACGATGCATAAGGAAAATGATCTTCATCAAAGACCACATGTCGTGAGATAATGATGCGATGTGAGAGAAGGTCATAGCAGCGATACCCCCTATGGTTAGATGACGGACCCAGATAGACACACGCCGTGGAGCGCGGAGATAGTTTGTGAGGAGCCGTAGAAGAGAGATTTGGATAGCAAAGGCATCCAAAAACACGTAAATGCGTGAAAGTGGGAAAGGTGCCGTATAGGATTTCACAAGGTGATTTAAAAGAGAGCGTGGTAGTAGGAAGAAGATTGAGAAGATGAACTGACATGTTGAGAGCTTCTGCCCAGAAAGTGGGAGGAAGAGAGGCTTGAAACAATAGAGTGCGCATAACATTGTTGATTGTGCGAATTGCACGTTCAGCTTTACCGTTTTGTTTTGATGTATACGGACAAGAAAAGCGAATTTTAATTCCATTTTGTTTAAAAAGATTAAGCAATTTGGTATTATTAAATTCGCGGCCGTTATCACATTGAAACGATTGAATATCGGTTTTAAACTGATTAACAACATAAGCGCGAAAATTGCTAAAAGCTTGAAACACATCAGATTTCACACGCAGAGGAAACACCCATAAAAAGTGAGAGAAGTCATCCAAAAATAAAACATAATATTTATAACCAGTCAAACTAGTTAAAGGAGATGTCCACAAATCAGAATGAACCAGCTCAAAAACCTTGGAAGTTTTAGTAACAGAACGGGAAAAAGACAAACGACAATGTTTACCGAGTTGACACGCATGACAAGTAGGTAACAATTTATTTGAACAAGAAATAAATTTGCGAGTCTTTAAAAAATTAAAAGTAGAGACCCCCGGATGACCGAGACGGCGATGCCACACGAGAGGAGACACAGCAACAAGAGCAGTACCAGGTGACACGGACGGTTGGGTAGATTGGAGGACCGGGTAGAGATCACCAACACTATCAGACCGATGAAGGAGATGTCCTGTATTAAGATCCTTTATGGAGAAACCAAAAGGATCAAATTCAACAGAAACAGAGTTATCAACAGTAAACCGACGCACAGAAATAAGATTTTTTACCATTTTATCAGAAACTAGAACATTTTTAAGTGCCAGTGGTTTTTGTGAAAATGGAAGAAAAGTATTACCAATACAGGATACCGGAAGTAAAGCACCATTACCAACCATGATTACTTTTGACTTGCCACAAGGTTTAAGAGAAAGTAAGTTACCTTGGTTAAAAGACATGTGAGAGCTTGCACCGGTGTCCATGTAGTAGTTGTTATCTTGATTTTGGGTAGGTTGTTGAACATACATTGAGCTGAATAGAAAGGCTAGATCCGTGAACTGTGGTTGAGTCGCGGAGACATGAGGAGTCGGAGCTGGCGCAGCAAATAACGCAGATGGTGGAGGGAATCCCCCATGGACAGGCGCAGGTTGCGCCGGCAAGCGATGGGGTCCTCCAAGCGGAGTATTCTGAGTCTGTTGCTGAAGCATGACATTTTGCAGTAGCTGTAAAAGTTGAGTGTTGAACGGAGGATGACCACCGGGTGTACCTGCATTACTAGAGACACCAGTAAAAGTTGAAGAAGAGGACCCCCCTCCCCCGGGAGTACCTTTAGAGGCAACCCGTCCCGTGTTTTTGTTTCCCCGGTTAATTTTATTTCTCCCTTTACCATTATTATTAGTACCAGCGGTCGAGTAAAGAGCAGGACTAGGGGATAGTTGGGTGTCAGCAGTGGGTTCAGGTTGGTCTTCACGTGACTCATGCAAGAGCAACATGTTTTTGGCCTCAAGGAAGGAGGGAAAAGGTTTGGTATGGGTGATAACATCAACTAGGCTTTGGTAAGAAGGCGGTAAATTCTGTAGGATTTGTAAAACAAGATCCTGATCAGATATTTTGGTATCAACATCAGCCAGAGAGTCAGCAATATCCTTTAAAGTGTGACAATAATCAGTAATTGACAGCGCACCTTTTTTGGTGTTCCGAAAGACAGTTTGAAGTTGAAGACTACGAGATAATTTGTTATTCAAGAAATACGAATCAAGAGCTTCCCACAGATCTTTCGCAGTACAATTATCTTTAGTGATGATATTCAACAGATTAGGTTCACAGGTAGAATAAAACCAAGATTTGATCCGAGAGTCAATAGCTTCCCATTCCTCATCATCATCACTTTGAGGTTGAGATTTGCCAGTGATGTGACCCATAACTTTAGCCCCTCTACACATATCAGTAAAGATACGGCGCCACAATTTATAACGAGATCCATCAGTTGTGAGTTTGAAACTAAACTGAGGATAAACATTACCAATGGCAAAAACAAGTTGGGAGGCCGTGGGGTTGGGTGGTGGGTTGGGAACATTGCCGGACATGACTAAAAATAATGGTACTAACGAGAGATAAAAATAACGAGAGAAAGTAAAAAGACGGAAGCGAGGTTACCAATAGGTGAACTCGACGAAGACAGCGACGGCGGCGGCGCAAGAGACGGAGGGAGCGGCGGCGGCGTAAGGGCTGGAGGTAGCAGCGGCGTCGGCAAAAAACAAAAACGACAGCAAAGCAGCGGTGTGCATACGGCGGCTGTGCGTGCGCAATGGCGACGGCGGCGTGCAGGCGGTGGCGGTCGGTAGGCAAGGGCGGAAAGGCGGCGTCAGCAGCGGCGGTGCGTACGCAAGGGCGACGGCAGCAGGCGGCGGCGGTGAGAGGTAGAGCAGCGGAACAGATGACCTACGACGGCTAGGGCACCAAAGATCGAAGATCAAAAGAAGAGGAAAAAAAAAAAAACGGATCGAGGGATTCTAGATCAGGCTCGATACCATGTGAAGTATTGTGGAAAACCCCTTAAGGGACATTGCATTCATCACAGGCAAATATATAATACATAAAGTTACACAAGAGACCCTACACTATACATTAATTGACAGTAGTATTTCTATTTAACAGGGAGTGTGCCCGACAGGACTCAAGACACAAAGGGTTGTAAGGTTGACGATGGCGTAGGTACCTCAGATGGTAGATGCACCAGAGGGAATAGTCAGGAAGACCGGAACGCCACCAAGACATCTGATCAACTCAAAGATAGCAAGGTTTCAGAAAGCAAGGAAGTAGAAGACGAAGACCCGAGCATTGATGGCTACTATTCGGAAGGAGACAAGGACCCGTACGATGATTCGGCTGAAAGTGAGGATTTTGTGGTCGTACTGTGAAAACTCAAGTTTGAAGCTGTTGGAAGACGTTTTGACATTTAGGAGGGAGTGTTGGAATTATTAAATGTCAAAACTTATGTTTTAATTATTAAGTTTAAATTTATGTTTTAATTATTTTAATTATGTTAAAAAAAGGGAGAGGGTGTGTATCTCTCTTCATTAAATAAAAGCTTCCTTACTTAAAGTCATTCTCTCTCTTGTTTATAAGTGTGTAAGTTTGTTTACTCTAAAATGGGTTCAAATTCATCAAAGAACTTTGATCGTGAGTCTGATAAAAGCGATGTATCCAACACGAAAATCGCTAAGGTTTTGAAGGCGCAAACTTCTCCACAACATAAATAAGGTACAAGAAATGAAAATGATCTTGTACGAATTGAAGAAACTTCTAGCTTCATCTGATATGAGGTTATTTGTAAAGAAATTAATTTCTTAAGTAGTGAGATGAAGATGAAATTAGAAGCTAAGTGACTAACCCAAACCTCCAAAGAAAAGGCCCATAAGCTACATAATCATAAACAAGAGAATCAAAACCTTTGATGGTCGGAACCTTTAAGTTACATGTTCAATTTGTTCGCTGTCAAGTCCCTAGGATAATAGGCACCCGCACAAAAGGCTGAGATAAAAAATTGGGTCAAGGAGATGTCTTTAAGTGTATTATCATGTCAAGTGTGAGTTCTTTATGACTATCCAGTGTTGGTAAAAAAGGGGTCGTATTTTAGATGATCCTTTCAATAGAAAAAATATCCCGACATCATAACTTATTCACTTTCACTATAACTATGACATGACTTTCAACAACCAAAGTTAGCGAATGGAATCGTATGTCACTACTAAAAAGGACACCATTTCCGACGGATTTGTGGCCGTCGGAAATCTGCCACCGACATTTAAAAAAATTGTTTTCTTAACTTAATCAAATTAATTAATTATTTTGATTAAGATTCAAACGGATCATCCGCCGATAAATTAAATATTTTTTTAAGAAATTCAATATAATAAATATAACACCCTAGATTTCGTAACCGATATATTGATTTATATGGATGCATTATCTATTTGTACCTATGCTTAAACTAGTTGTATTTTAGACAATTAATGTATGTCAAAGTCTTATGTAAGGGGTCAATTATGTACAAATGAAACTTGGGCTTAGGACTTAAAATGTTACGAAATATCCATATAGGGACCAATGTTGAATTAGGCTATGGATTAGGGGTCAATATTAGACAAATGAAAAACTTTTCTAAGTATTTAAACTCTTTATTTTCAGCCAAAAAGTCATTTTAATCTCAACCCCTCTCTCTCTAGAACCAAAATCCTGTCAACATCCAAATATAGGGTTCGATCCAATTCTCACATGGAACTAGGAAGATGTTGATAATTTGAAGAATTGAAGCTAATTAATTGAATAAAGGATCAAGGATCAAGGTGTGAATTTATAAATTTCTAGGTTTATGCTCTAAGATGATGATTGATGTCAAATTGGGTATAAATCATGTTATTACTTAGTGGGTTTTGCTTTGTAAGTTAAATCTGTGTTAAATGATGTTATTTATATGTTATTGTTGGTTAAAGATGTTGGGAATTAAGTTTCAATCATTTTTTTGTGATATGTGAATGGTTCATAGTTGATTCTTAATGGTTTTAGTAACAATCTTATAAAAAGGATATGTTTTGAGCTGTCAATAGGAGTTTCAGAAATTGCAGTTTGTTTAAAATATCATATAAAATCGTTCGTTGGTCCGATTGAAGTGTATAATATACCGTTGGAAAGGTATTTGTGTCTTTTACAACTTTGTAGTTTATGCCAAGAGCTAATGTTAACTCTATAAGGCTCAAATCAATGAGTTTCTTGAGCTGATCCTGTGAAAAACGGGATTTGTGCATTGTTTTTAGAAAATTCATATAAAATCGGTATTTGATTCAAATGGGATGAATCCAAAACGATTAGAACCCTAAGAAATAGAGGTACAACTTTTGTTTAGACATTAACATCTGAATGTATTTCTAAGTATGATAAAAAGACTCAAAATCGAATTGGTTCAAAGCTGTCAGGTGCACGGGATTATATATGTTGCATTATTTGTTTGTACCTTGTGCTTTAAGGACTTGTAACGTATGTAATCAAATCCCAATCATGTTTAATCTTGTTCAGGGTCAATCTTAAGATAAGAAAGGGGTCTTAACAATGGGATAGAGGCTATATGCATATGTAAAACTCTAAGGTAACTTGGAGTGATGTGGCTTAAGGTCGGAACATCCGGAACGTGTTGCATTACTCCGATTACCATATAAGGTACAAATATCCTGTTGTAGGATTTGTGGGTTGCAGAAATCGACGGGTAGAGAGAGATGAGATATGATCGAAACTTGTATAGAATATGAGACCGCGTGAGAGCTCGCTTTCCTTAAGTGTTATTTCGACCCTATTCTGTCTGGGTATCACGAAATACACTCGAGGATAATCTCAAATTCACCATATCGATTCTGGCAGAAATCGACACTATTTAAACACCAATAGAATGTAACCGATGCCATAATACTAATGATAATAATCATCCATTTAATGGAATTGATTGCTAATTGGTCAATTGGTGTAGGTTACAAAATAAATTAGGAGTTACAAAGAACAAATTGGGAGTTACAAAAAGGGATTTGGAGGTTACAAAACCGCACCTGCAACAGTGCGTCACGCGGGTCAACCTGCGGCACAACCCGCGGGATCCTCTGTCCGTCCCCAAAATCCAGTGCATCATGCGGGTAGCCGCGCGGGGTAAACCCGCGACACAAACCGCGTAATCCACTGTCTCCAACACGAAACAGTGCAGCACGCGGGTTAACCCGCGGCACAACCCGCGTGAGCCACTGTTTCGTCTCACAAACACCAATTAACTGTCCTAACAATCTCGGGTCATAGTTAGCTTACACGAGTGTGCACTCCACACCTCCTAACTCGTGTTATAGCTTAGCTACCAACCCCATTATTATCTTTGTGAATCCAATTATACAAAATGACCGATGATTTCACTAAAATCACCAACATTCCTCCCCCATTTTAGTGCAATCCTTGATTCAAAAATAAGATTAATATAGCAAAGAAACTCATGCATAAATGAAAATATCTAAAAGATATAATTTTCATCTTAGTACATTACACATTTCAAATACTCGAGAATCCAGGTGTCCTATGGATTGAACCCTTCAACCCATTTGAGTACCAGAAAATAACATACACATGAATTTAAAATTCTCTAAAGTTTAAACTTGACACTATATAGGCCGTGTGTCCTTATCCATTCGTGAGTACGTCAATGCTAAGTCCAAGCTTCTTGAAGCGACCACACTTCACACTCATATAGGTAGTTCCTTTCATCATGCACCTGCACATGCATTTTAACAAAAGAACAATTACCTCATCGCTTGCAGTACCGAGCACATACCTTGGGATGATTACCTTGTGCTCCAATCCCTTAGAGTGAGCTTTCCCATTGAATTCAACTTCTAACGTTGTATTAGAAGGGAATTGGGTATCTCACCGTTAGAGATTCAAATGGACTTTAAACCCATCCCGATTACCGACTTGTGAACCAAGTCCCTAGCTAACCCCTTCGTCAAGTGATCCGCTAGATTTTGTTGCGACCGAACAAATTCAACCGAAATCACCCCATTCGTGATTAGCTCACGAATCATGCTATGTCTAACACCTAAGTGTCTAGACTTGCCATTGTACACTTGACTATAAGCTTTAGCCAAAGTAGTCGCACTATCACAACAGATAGAAATGGGTGATATTGGTTTTGGCCATAACGGAATTTCGTGGACTAAATTCCTTAGCCACTCTGCCTCTTTACCGGCAGCGGCTAATGCCACAAATTCCGACTCCATAGTCGAACTCGTGATGCAAGTTTGCTTCTTGGAAGCCCATGAAATGGCACCTCCCCCAAGCAAGTATACCCAACCACTCGTAGAAGAGTGATCTTCTAAGTTGGTAATCCAACTTGCATCCGAATATCCCTCTAAAACCGAAGGAAACCCGACATATGACAAACCATAATCAATGGTTTTCTTCAAGTATTTAAATACTCGTCCTATCGCTTGCCAATGATGTATACTAGGATTACTAGTATATCTACTCAACTTGCCTACGGCAAAAGCGATGTCCGGCCTAGTGCTTTTCATGGCATACATCAAGCAACCAATAGTTTTTGAGTACTCGAGTTGTGACACAGCTTCACCCGAATTGGGCATAAGTTTCACACTCGGATCAAATGGAGTACTCACCGGAGAACAATAAAAGTAATTAAATTTCTTTAATACTTTCTCGATGTAATGAGATTGCGTAATTGCAATCCTTTGTTCTCACGCTTGATCCTTATTCCAAGGATCACCTCCGCTTCTCCCATATCTTTCATGGAGAATTTTCATGACAAAAACTCTTTAGTTTTATCAACTTGATTTTGGTCAGTGCCAAAGATCAACATGTCATCAACATATAAGCAAATTATTACTCCGTTACCGGATATGTCAAATTTGCTATATACACACTTGTCCGCTTGGTTTAACATGAAACCGTTGGATAAGATAACCTCATCAAATTTTTGATGCCATTGTTTGGGTGCTTGTTTAAGCCCATACAATGATTTTACAAGTTTACACACCTTATGCTCCATCCCGGGCATAATAAAACCTTCCGGTTGTTTCATGTAAACTTCTTCCTCGAAGTCACCATTTAAGAATGCCGTTTTGACATCCATTTGGTGAATCACTAAATTGTGGATAGCTCCTAAGGCTATCAACAATCTAATCGTGGAGATCCTTGCAACCAGGGCATAGGTATCAAAATAATCGATGCCTTCCCGTTGCCTAAAGCCTTGGATTACCAATCGAGCTTTGAACTTGTCGATTGATCATTCGGCTTTCATCTTCCTTTTGAAGATCCACTTGCATCCCAAAGGTTTACAACCCGGTGGCAAGTCCGATAATAACCAAGTATTATTCCCCATGATGGAATCCATCTCATCATTTATTGCTTCTTTCCAGAAAGCAATATCTTGAGACTTCATAGCCTCATCAAATGATTTTTGATCTTCCTCAATACTATAACAGTAAGAGATTTGTGACCCAATCTCATCTCTTGATCCCTCTACCAAGTATACTTGGAAATCGGGACCAAAGGATTTTCCAATCCTTCCTCTTTTGCTCCTTCGATGCATCGGAGATTCGGTTGGAACAATTGCTTGTTCTTCAACCTCAATAGTTACACTAGTATTTGGAACAAGATCCTTAGGCCTAGGTATTGAAGAGAATCTAGTCTCATCAAATAATGCATCTCTCGATTCTATAACAGTGTGAATCGCTATAGAATCATTAGGTTCAATAAAATAGAACCTATATGCCTTTGAATGCTCGACATATCCAACAAAGATGCATTCAATACCTTTTTCACCCAAGGTTTTCCTTTTGGGTTCGGGTAGTCGAACAACCGCTCGACAACCCGAAACTCGAATATAATTCAAGTTAGGCCTTTTCTTGAACCAAAGTTCATATGGGGTAATCTTGTTCCTTTTATTGGGAACTCGATTTAATAAATAACAAGCCGTTAACGTGGCTTCACCCCAAAATCCATCACTCAATCCCGAGTAGGATAACATAGAGTTCACCATTTCTTTGAGAACTCTATTTTTCCGTTCCGCCACACCATTTTGTTGTGGTGTATAAGGCGCCATAGTTTCATGAATTATTCCTATGGATTGGAAAAACATGGGCTCGTAAAATTATCCACCATGATCGGTGCGTAAACATTTAATTAAACCGTTCATTTGCAATTCAACTTCTGTTTTATAAATTTTAAATTTATCCAACGCCTCATCTTTTGAGTGCAATAAATAAATATAACAAAACCGTGAAGCGTCTTCAATAAAAGTAACGACATACTTTTTATTACCAAAAGACGGAGTTGAATGCAAATCACAAAGATCACTATGAATTAATTCAAGCACCGACGAATGCCTTTTAACATTGGGAAACGGTTGCCTAGTGATCTTCGTCAACATGCAAGTTTTACATTTTCCGGTTTTAACGTCAAAAGACGGAATAAGACCGTCTTTTGACATTTCAACCATTCTTTTAAAATTAACATGACCTAGTCTAGCATGCCATAAACTAGAATCAACAAGAACTTCATTTGCAATATAAATAGAATTCGAAACAAAATTCTTATTATTTAAACTTAACATGAACATGCCATTATTCAAATAACCGAATCCTACAAAAGAGCCACCTTTTGACAAGGTAAACTTTTCTGATTCAAAAACTTGCCTATATCCTAACTTATTCAAGGTACTACCGGAAACCAAATTCTTTCGAATTTGTGGTACAAAAAAACGTCAACAAGTTCAATAATTTTATTAGAGCTAAATTCTAGTCTAACTAAGCCACGTCCAAGAATGGGAGCATTTGACTCGTTCCCCATGTGTAGCACGGATCCGTCTTCAACCGGTTCCAAAGAGGAGAACCAACGTCGATCCTTGCACACATGACTCGATGCACCCGTGTCAATCCACCAAACATCATCATCATCCTGCATATAAAATGATTCGGATATTAGTGGTACATAATTCAAGTTTGAATTAACACCAAAGTCAAGAAACTGACCTTGCCGTGGGTTCTGATCATTGGATCTTTGCCCACCACCACTTGAGATGGTCGGTCATCCCACAAGTCCAACAGGTTAATTTAACCTTTTTGTTGGGACCTTTCTTGGCTTAATTGAACTTACGTTTTCCCTTGAAATTGTTGGATCTTCCCTCTTCCACCATGTTCACCGAAGGTGCAGAAACCTCTTTCATCTTAGGTTTCTCAGCCTCTTGCGCTCGAAGAGATTCCTCTATGCGCAAGTGACTACCGAGTTGTACAAGAGACAACTCTTCCTTCTTGTGTTTCAACATATGTTTGAAGTCTTTCCAAGAGTGAGGCAATTTATCAATAATGCTCGATACGGAGATGGACTCTTCCATCTTCATATCATGTTAAGCATATTGATCTAGAATGCGTAGGAGCTCATTGTATCGCTCCATCACAGGCCTTGAATCCACCATTTTGTAATTATTAAAATTACTCACGAGGAACTTCTTACTAGAAGCATCCTCCGCCATGTATTTGGACTCAAGAGAGTCCCATAGCTCTTTAGCGGATTCAACGTTTTGATAGATATTGAAGAGGGAGTCACACATACCGTTCACGATGTCACCACGACATATGTACTCGTCGTTCTCCCATTTGCCGCGACGCCGGGTCATCTCCAACGTCTCGTCCTTCATCACCTCCGGCATGGGCGTGCTTAACACGTACACGACCTTCAACGTGGTCAACAAGAAGTGCATCTTATTTTGCCATCGTCGAAAGTCGACGCCTTCGAACTTCTCCAGTTTCGTGAATTTGGTCGTCATGTCTCTCACCGATTGATCACTCGCCATCTCTCTCACGAAAATAACACTTAAGATTGTTGGGGGATTTATGGGTTGTAGAAATCGATGGGTAGAGAGAGATGAGATATGATCGAAACTTGGATAGAATATGAGATCACGTGAGAGCTTGCTTTCCTTAAGTGTTATTTCGACCCTATTCTGCCTGGGTATCACGAAATACACTCGAGGATAATCTCAAATTCACCGTATCGATTCTGGCAGAAATCGACACTATTTAAACACCAAGAGAATGTAACCAATGCCATAATATTAATGATAATAATCATCCATTTAATGGAATTGATTGTTAATTGGTCAATTGGTGTAGGTTACAAAATAAATTGGGAGTTACAAAGAACAAATTGGGAGTTACAAAAAGGGATTTTGGAGGTTACAAAACCGCACCTGCAACAGTGCGTCACGCGGGTAGCCGCGCGGGTCAACCCGCGGCACAACCCGCGGGATCCTCTGTCCGTACCCAAAATCCAATGCATCACGCGGGTAGCCACGTAAGGTTAACCCGCGGCACAAACCGCGTAATCCAATGTCTCCCACACGAAACAGTGCACCACGCGGGTAGCCGCGCGGGTTAACCCGCGACACAACCCGCGTGAGCCACTGTTTCGTCTCACAAACACCAATTAACTGTCCTAACAATCCCGGGTCATAGTTAGCTTACACGAGTGTGCACTCCACACCTCCTAACTCGTGTTATAGCTTAGCTACCAACCCTATTATTATCTTTGTGAATCCAATTACACAAAATGACCGATGATTTCACTAAAATCACCAACATATCCGATTCTTGCAAATCTCTTTAGACATTAGTCTATTATCGAGGTAATATCGTATCCCGTTTACCATCTAGACATCTATTACTCTATTATGATTATAATTCTTCATATTCAATTCACGAAATCATATTGGGATATTGTGAGTTTCATAACTCATCTAATTGTCGACATCATAATGTTTATGATCATGGTTATTATTTGGAGTTATCACCATGGCTTTTCTTTGATATATTCATTATTGGCTATCGGATTTTGAATTGAACTACCTTTGGATTTTATTAGTTTTGATGATTGATCCGTTGTCGGATTTGAATTGTTTTTTTTTGGATTAGAACCGTTTTCGGAATTTTATTTTGATATGTAGTGATTGAAAGTCACATATTTTATGAAATTACTCTTTACACATCGACTTGACATGTTTTCAACGATTTGAATATTTCGTGTTTTAAGGCACGACATCGAGGGCAACGATGTTGTGACGCCTCCATGGCGACTATAAATTGCCATGGCGTCCTTGTTATTAGTACCCCAATGTCAATAAGTGTGTCTGGCCTGGTACCGGCCAACTTGAGGGTGAATGGATCGATCCTAGGAGCCGTTTTAGGGATCCTTTTTCAGGAAACGTTTTCGGGAGCCGGTTATCGGAAGGGAATTGAGTGTATTGCCCTATACTCATTTCTTATTGTTCGAGTGGTCCGTACAACCCTCGAACCCAGTTGTTTTTCTTAATTCTTCTTGACACTTGATGTGATGATACGTTTAGTTAACAATTGAGATATTTTGTGTTAACTGGTGACATATCACTTTATGTTTCGGTTTTGAGTCATTATTGCTCTTTTACTTATATTCTTTTTATTAACTCGTTTATATCTGTGATTTTTTTTTCTATTATATAAATTATCCGCTCACTGAGCATTTGGCTCAACCGAGGTTTGTTTTGTCCTCGGCAGGTGCTGGATCGTAGATGGGATCATCTCGGGAATGAGAGCTTTGGAGTGTAACCATTTTGAAGACGACCTTGGATGATATAGATTTAGATTATGTAAATATTGTAGTATAATTATGTCGTCTTGAATTCACTCTCCCGAACCTTTATTTTGTTGGAACTTTGTAGCAGCTCTGTTTTCCTTATATGTTAGCTAGTTATGTTATTATGTTTTCATTCGTAGCCCACCGTCCTCCGGTCACGTGGAACGGGGGTGTTACAATAAAATTGATTTACCGGCGGATAATCCGGAAATCTGCCAGTGAAAATCCCCGGTTTCATTTAATTTAGAAATAAAAATTATTTTATTTATAAAAAAATATTTTATTAATTATTTCTGACGGATTAATCTGCCGGTAATCCGTCGGTAATATCCCAAGCACCCAGAAAAAATAGCAATATTTTTTATTTAAAAAGCTATGAATCTTGTACATATGAAAAAAAAATTGTTAAAAACAAAATATACTGTTAAATATCACACATTAATTTAATGCCCAATGTAATTGTTCAGGGGAATATCATACAACTGTGAGAAACAAAAAGTTCAAATGTTTCAAAACAAATTAATTGTTCTAAACAAACATATACTTAGTTCTCTGGCAGTGGTTGCGACGGTAACTATTAAGATTGACTGAACCTTTTGACCCATTCCATCATCTCCTCATGTTGTTTCTTCCGTTTCTCCTCTTCCTATTGTTGGAGCTCGTCTCCTTGTATCAATTCTTGAACTTGGGACTTTAAGTCGTTAATTTTACACAAGTAGAAGAAAACGTTAGAATATTGAAAATGAATTACACATAAAATAGATAAACATCAACAAAAGAAAAGAGGTACACACCTAGGAAGAAGAATACGACGCACCACCCTGTGTGTACGTTCAAGTCAAAACCCAATTGAGATCTTGGTTGTTCCCAAACCCAAATAGACGACCTTTATTCATTCCCTCAACCTTTTGATGCCACAACTATGTTTCAACTAGGGGATGGGTGGAGGCATCACCGCCATACATTTGGGTGATATTGGTTGAATAATCATCCTGTGATTTACGAAATACTACAAGTCAATTTCGACAGCATAACAGATGTAAATGGATTGTTTCCAACTAACTTAAACCATTCTAACGTTTGCCTAACAAATGGCAACCGAAACTAGATAGATAGAGATATATATATGAAATTTCAAACTTAATCCTTAACGTTCGCCCAACAAATGGCAACCAAAACTAGATAGATTGAGATATATACGAAATTTGTAACTTAAACAATCCTAATGTTTGCCCAACAAATGGAAAACCAAACTACACACATATATATATACACACACATGTATCAGAAGAGGAGGTATATATATATATATAAATACTTATTACAACCCGGCTACACATGGAAGTCATGTAATCCCGGTATTTGAAGATGAGGTATCTGAACTCGACCTTTTTCCGATGGGTATGTTTGAAGAGTTCCACAATTGTCGGTGGCGCGTTTTGTCTTGATTGTGTCTATTAAGGTTAAATAATACTAACATGTGTTAATTATAACATATTAAAAATCAAGCTACTAAAGTAATGAGTTAATTATAACATATTAAGGTCCTACCAAGCGAGCATGGTGTTCTGTGAACGTGAATGTGATCAATCCGCCAATATGTTTGGCTATTTCTCCATCCACCTCGGTATTCTGGTTCGCATGGGCCCCTATGAGAACATCCTTTCAATGATCATTTTTCCAGCGCCCGATCATCGGACCACCGAAGATATCCAATCAGGGGGTGGGGGAGTTCTTCAGCACATTCATATCTCGACTAGGGTTGTCATTGGAATAATGAACACCATGCTGGGTGGCTAAAGAGGTGGATCCAACCCTGACGAAACTCAAATTGTCATTGTACGTTTTTGAACATTTTATCTCCCAGTTTTCCAGCATCAAGGCATCGAAAACTGCATCCGAAGTGTAGAAGCCTTGTACGTAAAGTTTAGTTGATTTTTAAGTTAAAAATAAAACTACCACATGTATAACAAGTTAAGTATATACTACGAAAACGCTCCCACATCTTGCACCTCACGTCCCTAGGAATTTGAGACCAAGTGCAACATGGCCCCTCAAGCATGGACCGGTTTATCTGGGGGACCTATCGGACTGGGTCGGTGTTAGAAAATCTATATAATGAATTGAATTAGTATCGATACAAAGAACAATTAATTTCATTAATAAGTTAATAGAAATGTATTTACTCTTTCTGCGGGGGAAGATCTACTTCCTATCGATTACATTAGTCGATACGTGTCGAATCCAGTTACAAATTTTGAAAAGTCGACTTGCCGCCTAATTTTCAAAATTTGGGGGAAAATTGTTTGGGCAAAATTTCTTAAGTCACGACCGACGCAAGAAAATTAAACGAATCCAATCTTAAAACCACTTTTGTATTAAGATAAGGTCATGAAGACCACACACACCGATAACTATGGTCGTCGCATATGGTGATGGTCGTAAGTTTCTTATGACCGCGACCGAGAAATCTCCCGACCACCGGTATCTTACGATTTCTATAACAGTAACTAACGATTATGACCTCATTACTGCCAAATATGCGTTTCTATTATGATTCTTTATTACAGGATTAATGGACAACGACCATCATCAAGATCATTCAACACACAGACCGTAGGACATTAAAGTCTCATTCATGGTGATCTGAAGCTATATAAATCTAATCCGTATTTAGCTCTGTTAATGCCAAAAATTGTCCAAAGGAAGATCTAAGGTCGGTGTGGAGCTTTACCAACTAAAGTAGGCAATCACTCGACAAATTATGCAACAAGAATAAAAAATAAAGCAAACACAGAGATTTGGTGACGCGGAAAACCTTGTCGAGGGTAAAAACCGCAGACGACATTGAGGATCGTCAAGTGCACTATGGACGTCAATTAGGGACGTCGTCCTTAGGAAGGAGTGATTACAAGTAGAATTGAGAATATTACAGTGGAAAAAGAATGTAATCGTGCGATTGAGCTAGATGCGACGTAAAAGAACACTTCCATCAGAAGATTCTTATTGAGAGAATTCTTGAGAGTTGTGTCTTTGTAAGTGCTTCTTAATCAGATAATGTTGTCCTCTGTGTAGCTCTTCGAGGTTGTATATATAGCTTTAGTCATCATAAATGAGCATTTATTATCCAACGGTCTTGATATTGATTGATCTTGATGACGACGTATATCCGTTGGACATTATGTGCATTAAACCTGTAATAAGAGATTCGCAAAAGAGAAACGGTTGTATGTAATAAATGATCAATGATCGTTAGTAACGCTACATAGGTCATGAGATGTAAGATATCGAGAGACTTTCTTTAGTCACGGTCGTGGGAAACTCACGACGATCGTCGTCGAGGACGATGGTGTCTACTGTCGTCCGTTGTCGGCAGGACCATATCTTAATACAAGAATGGTTGCTAGACTAGACACGTTTGGTTACCTTCCGTCGGTCTTGAGTTGTGAAATTTTACCCAAACAAGCTCAAGGACATACATCAACACTCGAGCAATCTGAACGTATATAAGATACAACATTCAAGCATTGATTGTCCCTGAAATATCAGTTACTTATCACATAAATCAAACAATCACAAACAAATATTAAGCAAACCTGATTTGATTCAGCAAAACGATTCAAATGATTACAAGGTTTGTTTCAAACAACTCTCTCTCTCTCTGCCGCCGTCTCTCTCTTTTTCTCAATGTTACTTGCGGCTACTCACTAATTCCACACCCACAAAACAAAAACCTAAAAACCCTTAATTAAACCAAAAACCTATTTTAAGGGAAAAGGACTAAAAATGAAAATACAAAATAAACTTAGACTATTTATTACAAAGGACCTAGACTATTTGTTGAGAGCCGACTTTTCCAGCTTTGACTTCAGATTTCCATCTTCAGAAAATGATGATCTTGAATCCAATAAAACTGTGCTCTAACAATCTCCCCCTTTGGGTCAAGATCATTACTGAAAGATTTAGTAATTCAATCTTCTCTTTTAAGCTCAGAAGATGCAATCTCCCTCTTTGTCTTCAGAATGTAGCAATCTCCCAAACGATGAGAATAAAATCTCTTGGAAAGAAATTATCTCCATTTTCAGCTCCGAATGCTTTAGCAAATCATCTTCAAAGAAAAATTCTTCAATTCAGCATATCTTCCGAAATTCTTTCAAAAACTTGTCTTCTCCACATTTCTTGGTTGACGCTTCTCCCCCTTTTTGATGAAAAGAGCAACGAGTTCATCAAAACTTTTCTTCAAGAAATGTCTTCCACCACTGAGTTTGTATACAGAACCTCGGATTATCCGTCAATTCATAAAGATGTGCACCCTGATCTTTTCAAATCCAGACAAACTAGAAATGTAACACCTGAATCAACAAATGAACCAGTTAAGATGCCTGTCAGTAACACAAAGTCACTGTGTGTAACGAATACACATTATAAAGGAGGTTTTATGATGTTCACTCCCCCAGGGCTTCCATTCAATCATTGAAACACCACAAAGGCAATTTCTATGAACGTTATGACAAAGAAACAAATTCTTTGTGTGTTCGTTCAAGTGATAGAAATAATTAAGCATATGATGATTACTTATTGAAGGCTCAAAATGTGGAAACCACTGAGACAACCGTTAGTTAAACACAGACTCAATGTGCATTAGTGAAGTGTGAAGGTGGGGCAGACTTCCTTCTTTTCAATATCCATATTTTCCAAAAGAAAACCAGATACTAGATGTGCTTCTTCCCCTTTGAAAATGAAACATTTTCCTTTTAAGAAGAAAATGAGTGGCTGGTGGGGTTAATGTCAAGAGTTGGCATGGGCTAGTTGCCTGTTTCAATAATGTTCACCAAGAATTGTGAAGCATTAGAAATGTGGCTGCCCGACTCAGAAAGTAGTTGGTGCAGAGTTTGATATTCTTTTACTCTGATCTCTCACCCTCTTTCTTTTAATCATTAAGCTCACAGCTAACCAAACTCTCTTTCACATGTTACCTCAACGCACAACCCACACTCATTTCTTTTCGACTCCTCGCATTCAATCACTAAAGGATTAACTTCTTGGGTAGGATACACTGGTTAACGTGAATCCATAGAAATTTCTTTTAAGTCCTAGCACACTGATCCCATGTTATCCTATAAAGCATATGTCGCTCAGATGATTTAACTTGTTCAGTTAAAGCTCAAAGATGAAGCAGAAAACCTTTAAAATCACACTTCCAAATCAAGAAAGCTGTTTGAGAATCGGGAAGTGGTTTGAACATTTAAGAACATGTTTTCTTATGATTGAAAGTTGTCCTTCTTTCAACCATAGATGAGATGAAGATAAATAATTATACCTTTTGCGTACAGTCTTTCATCTCATGAAGTCAAGCTTAAAGTCATAAAGATATGATCTTGTAAGCATCTCTCGAACTACAAAAGTCTAAAGGTCTAGTCAAAGCAACTTTATTCATGAAAATTAAAATGACTTAAAGCAGTAAAACAATTAAAGTACGAGTTCTGATTAGAAACAATCAGAAGTCATATCCATACTCCTTTGACTTGTACGCTCCCCCTAAAATCATGCATCACTAACAAGTTATCAGTAATCACAATGCATTTAGATATGCTCCCCCTCAAAATAACATTGACCATCTATGAGGTACTTCTCACACTCCCCCTGAGATCATGAACAGACTGTTAAAGTGCAGATATCTTTCAGAAATAATGATAAAGAAATGATAAAAAAAATTTACAATAAGAAAACTTTAACAGGTAACCACTGATTATGTCTTAAGATTTAGCATACCAAGCCTAGAGACAAGAAAATTGAATCTCTTTTCGTCTAAGGGTTTGGTAAACAAATCTGCAAGCTGATAATCATTTTTACAAAGTAAAGTTCAATTGTTCCTTTTTCTACATTATCTTTTATAAAGTGATACCTGACATCTATGTGTTTGGTCTTAGTATGTTGAACAGGATTAGCTGAAATCGCGATAACGCTCTTCAAGTCACAATACATTGGGATTCTATTGAAATGGAACCCATAATCTCGCAGTTGTGTTCTCATCCACAAGATCTGAGAACAGCAGCTAGCAGCTACATATTCTGCTTCGGCTGTTGAAGTGGAGACACATAATTGCTTCTTCGATGCCCAACTGACGAGTTTATCACCGAGGAATTGTATATGACCCAAGGTGCTCTTCCTGTCTAACATGCAACCAGCATGATCTGCGTCTGAATAAGTTGTTAGTTCAAAGCTTGTATCTTTAGGATACCACAGACTAAGATCTTCAGTTCCCTTAAGATACCTGAAAATCCGCTTAATTGCAGACAAATGGGATTCTTTAGTATTGGCCTGATATCTAGAACATAAGCATGTAGAAAACATTATATCCGGCCTATTGGAAGTAAGATACATTAAAGAACCTATCATCCCTCTATAAGTCCTAACATTAACAGCCTTTCCCGAAGGATCGGTGCCAATCTTAGTACAAGGTGCCATCGGGCTACCAATCGGTTTACAATTTTCCATTTTGAACTTTCGAAGAATATCAAGAATGTATTTAGATTGATTGATAAAAATCCCCGTTTAAAATTGTTTGACTTGTAATCCGAGAAAGAAGTTCATCTCTCCCATCATACTCATCTGAAAACTTGACACCATGAGGTTTACAAAATTCTTACAGTACTTAGGATTTGTAGAGCCAAAAATAATACCATCCACATATATTTGAATAAGAATGATATCGCCTTTTTCCTTTTTAATAAATAAAGTGGTATCGACCGTACCTTTTGTAAAACCTGACTTGACCAAGAACTGAGATAACATATCATACCAGGCGCGAGGGGCTTGTTTCAGTCCATAAAGAGCTTTATCCAGGATGTAAACATGATTAGGCTTATCTGGATTCACAAACCCTTCTGGCTGCGAGACGTAGACTTCCTCCTTGAGTACACCATTCAGAAAAGCTGTCTTCACATCCATTTGATAGACGGTGAAGTTCTTGTGGGCTGCGTAGGCTAAGAACATCCGAATTGCCTCTATACGCGCCACTGGAGCATAAGTCTTGTCATAGTCTATCCCTTTCTCTTGCCTATAACCCTTGGCAACAAGTCGTGCTTTATTTCTGATAACGGTACCATCTTCATCTTTCTTGTTTTTGAACACCCATTTCGTACCAATGATGGTTTTACCTTCAGGTTTGGGTACGAGTCTCCAGACTTTAAGTGCTTCAAACTGATTCAGCTCATCTTGCATCGCAATAACCCAATCTGAATCGGCAAAGGCCTCAGATACGTAAGTCGGCTCTATCTTGCTCAGAAATGATTCATGCATACATAGATTTGATGTTGCAGATCTAGTTTGCACCGGTTTTGAAGGATCTCCAATGATTTGATGTATCGGGTGCTCTTTGGTCCACTTATGTTCATGAGGGAGTGGATTAGATGTAGATTGATCATTATCAGCATCTAAAAATCCACTGTTATCTTCTTCAGATGGTTCAGAAGGAATGGGGTTTTCAGTTGAAGTAGTAGTTGCA
Organism: Arctium minus; assembly: GCA_954870635.1. Lineage (NCBI taxonomy): Eukaryota > Viridiplantae > Streptophyta > Magnoliopsida > Asterales > Asteraceae > Arctium > Arctium minus. Next base: position 73,774,182 of record OX941080.1, on the reverse strand, counting down.
GAAGTCTCAGTAGGTACAGCTTGGTCAGGCTGTTGATCAGTTCTTACTGTACACCGAACTGATTCAGCTACTTCTGTCTCTTCATTATTGATCACGACTTCAACTGTAGGAGTAGGCATTTGAACTCGAACTTCTTTCCGAATCGGGGAGTTGGATTCAGTAGAGATATCTGAAGTGGTTGGATGAGTAGTCATCGAGTCTTCCATCCTGTCAACCACACCAGATTTAGTGACATTAGATCCAAGAAATTCATCATAAAATAGTTCAAATAATAAATCCAAATCAGATAATTGAGAAGTAGATGATGAAGCGTCATCTGATTTGTTTTCTTGTGGTGCAGGTCCTGGAATGGTTGGCCCAAAAGCTAGTACTCTGGTTATTACGGGTTCTGAACTCACGTACTTAGAAGCCATGTCCTCATCGAATTTAACGTTGACGCTCTCGATCACAGTCTTCGACTTCTTCAAGTAAACACGGTATGCAGTAGAGGTAAAGGAATAGCCAATAAAGATGCCCTCATCTGCCTTAGCACTGAACTTGTTCAGATTCTCTCTGTCATTTAGAACATAACACTTACACCCAAATATATGAAAATATTTCATTGTAGGTGTCCGGTTGTTGATTAATGCATACAGAGTCTTCTGAAATATGCGGTGTATCATGGAGCGATTCTGAGTGTGAAACACAGCTGATACAGCTTCAGCCCACAGAAATAGAGGTAAGTCAGATTGGCTGAGCATAGTTCGAGCGGCCTCGAAAAGCATACGGTTTTGCCTTTCGACGACTCCATTCTGTTGAGGCATACGTGCAACAGAGTATTGGTGTGATATCCCGACCGATTCCAGATATTCTTCAACTATTTTGTTCTTGAACTCTGTGCCGTTGTCAGTTCTGAGAATCTTGACTTGTTTCTGCAGATTGACTTGGGTCGTCTTCAGAAATGTAATGAGAACTTCGGGCGTCTCATCTTTAGACTGTAGAAACTTGACCCAAGTGTATCGCGTATAGTCGTCCACAATAACTAGCACGTACTTCTTTCCGCCTAAGCTTTGCGTTCACATAGGACCGCATAAATCCATATGCAACAACTCTAATGGAGAGCTGGTACTTGGTTCGGGCTTTGGTTTGTGTGGAGCTCTCTTCATCTTTCCCTTTTAACACGCTGCACACAAGTGTTCTTTTTCATACTTCAGCTCAGGAAGTCCTTTCATTAGCTTTTCACTGATCAGTTTGTTGATGTACCGAAAGTTGAGATGAGAGAGCCGTCGATGCCATAACCAGCTTTATTGCATCGAGGCCTTTGATAATAGACATACCTGATTGTCATCCTGGATCTTTGACAAGTTGATGGTGTAGAGGTTTGACTTGCGAGTGCCGACCAAGAGTTCTTTCCCGTCTTCAGTGCGTACCGAACATTTCTTGGCCTTGAAATTCACCTCTAAGTATTTGTCGCAGAACTGGCCAATACTGAATAGGTTGTGTCCTAAGCCTTCAACGTAGCTCACCTTCTTAATCGTGACATTTTCGTGTACAACATCACCATATCCCAGAATTGGTGAAAACTGATCATTTCCAAAACGAACCGTGCTGCAGTATTTGTCTGTATAATTAGACAACATACTCTTCTGCCCGGTCATATGCTTGGAACACCCGCTATCTAAGTACCACATATGACGGGTCTACACAAAACAAATCAGGAAATAAGAGGTTTAGGTACCCATTTATAAATGGGACCTACAGTGTCAGTACATGATTTTGGCACCCATTTAAATTTGGGCCCACTTTGTATTTGAAAACCATATGAACGATAAGAAGAATTATAACGATAAGAGAAAACATTATATGAGCCATACCAAAATCAGAATATTTACGAGAAGCATAATCATATCCACCAAAATTTGAAAACTTTTTATTAGATGGAGCTAACTGGAATAATTGCTTTATGGAATATTTCTTGCGAAAATCAACAATATTAGATTTAGATGTAGCAACATTCACAATCAATTCATCTTTACTAGAAGTATTTTTATTCAAATTAAAACTAGAACTAGATTTAGCGGTCTCGTCAATTTCCTGTTTTGGTCGCCACACCAACTTAACTTCATGCCTTTGCTTTCTCACATCTGAAACATTTGAAACTTTTGGGTTAGAATTGTGAGATTCAAAATAATGCTTCTTCTTTGGCTCACCAGTGGTGATCGGTTTCTGTGAATACTGAGATTTTCTTTTCTTACCTTTTGCATTCTTCGATTTCACAGAAACTGATTTATCAACTTTCGTTGATGTTTCACCCATTTCAAACACACTGGGTAAACCGAAAGAATTAACAACACAAGATGAATGATCAGGAAGTTTGGTAGTAAAGTCAAATTGAGCAACACATTCATTTAAAACACCATCAGAGTTTAAGAAATTAAGCTCATTATCAAGTAAACCAGATCTATCATCAGATTTTAAAGCCTTGGAGATTGTAGAAAACTCAGTATTTTTGAACACTGTAGAAAAAACAGTTTGTTCTAAGTCCATCAAAATTCTTTCTTCTGTAAGAGTATTCTCGAGTTCAGAAATTTTACTTTTCAAAACTAGAGGAGGGACGTAAAGCTTACCTTCGATGGGCTTAGCCTCCATTTCTTTTACAGAATAACTATCAAAATAGTCATTTGACAGAAATTTTGATTTATCAGAACTATAACTATTATTCAACCTTTCATAACGAAACAGAAGTTGAACTTTAGTTGTGTTCTTTCTTTTAGAATATTTCTTGGCTTTATCCTCTTCAGACAGACTAGTCCAGAAAACTTTGAGTTCTGGGTATTCAGGTGCCAGTTTCATAAATCCAAAATCATAAAGAGCTGGCGCTTCAGATACACCCTTTTTGAGGTGGTGTGGGTTCTTGTAACCAAGTCCCCAACACTCAAGTTTCTATTTTGGTTTGTTCAAATGAATAGTGTGTCCAGTTTGACCTAAAGTATATAATTTCTCTTCCAAAGCATTCACTTTGTCAATTAAAGATTTCTTTTCTTTTGAAGTCGAAGAGTACATTTTAGAAAGCTCTTTAGACTTAAACTCACACTCTCTATATTTTGAAACAGTTTCAGATAACTCTTTATGAATTATAGTCTTCTCTTTCACGCTTGTGTCAATGTTTTTGTGCAAAGTTTCAATCAATACATTTTTCTCAGCAATATCATTGCTAAGTTTATGTATAGAATGATTTTTCTCATTAATGACACCTCTCTCATGCTTAAGTTTAGACTATAATTCTTGGAGCACAGACATCATGGCATGCATTTGATTCAGAAAATCAGATTCAGTTAAGTCACAAACCTCTTCATTATCTCCTTCATCAGAATCAGCTTCAGCTTCTGACTGCTGCTTACCCATCAAGCACAGATGTGCTGTCTCGTCCTTCTCTCCTTCTTCAGATTCTTGGTCCGAATGGCCGAGCCAGTATTCATCCTCGGCCATTAATGCCTTTCCAGCCTCCTGTTGCTTGGCTAGAAGCATCTTATTCTTATAGTAGTCGGAGTTCTGGACTTTAGGTTTTTGGCAGTCCTTGGCAAAGTGACCGAGTTTGCCACAGTTGCAGCACTTTGTCGGTTCTTCCTGCTTGGGCTCTTCGGCTCTATACTTCTTCTTCTCTTCTGGTCTATTTTCTTCAACTTTCTCCTTGTGTTTGTCGTTTTTTGGACCAGACGAGTACCTCTGACTGTTGGAGCTAGGCTTTTTATAGAACTTCTTTTGGAAGGCCTTGGTTAACATTAGCATAGCTTCCTTCAGATTTTCACAATCGTCAGAGTCAGAGTTTGCTTCACTATCATCCTCTTCTGATTCAGATGCTATCATCTTCTTCTTCTTAGACTTCTTCTTGACCACAAGTGCAACTGGATCAGCAACTGCTTTGTCAGCCTTTTTCATATCAGCCTTAATATCATCCACCTCTTTCTCATTATGTCTGAGGATTTCATAGACTTCATGAACTGGAATATCGTTCAGATCTTTCAATTGCCTCATAAGTCTGGTGAATCTCTTCCACTCAGGCTGGAGGTTGCTGAGAAATTTCATATTCAGCTCAACTTGAGATTTGTTGATCTTGTTCTTGCTTAGCTCGTTCAACAATGTCCCAAATCTGTCATAGGTGGCTTCTAGTGATTCTCCAACTTTGGCTTTGAATTCTTCATAGTTGTTCAGGCAGTTAGATACTTTAAGTTGGTTGCCGACTCTAGATCCGATCATCATCTTCTCCAATTGATCCCACATTTGCTTGCCGGTAGCGTTGTAGTTGTCAATCTTGACATAAATTTCATTCAGTATGCCTTGGAGAATGAATGATTTTGCCAATTTGTCACCATTGTGTCTTCTCTTCTGCTCATCAGCGTATTCATCAAGCGGTAATGGATACTCTCTCTGTTCTTCTTGTCCGTTCTCTCCAGCTACAGTGAGTACTTTGGTAGGAGGTGTCATGATTCCTTCTTTTAGGGATTTTCTAATGTAATCTCCCAAATCATTTCTATCGATGAAATCCAAGAATCGGTCCTTCCATTGCTCGTACTCCCCCTTGAAGAGTACTGGTGGCTTTACATCGGTGCCGATTGCGAGAGCTTCTCTTGATGTCATCCTGATTTGTAAGATATGTAATAAGATACTTAAAATGATCGTTAATCCAGATAAAATCAAAAAAATACAGATTAATAATAAAAATTAGAAACAAAAAAGGCAGTGGCGCAAAAGGAGTTTCGCGCTAATAGATTCTGGCGTAAAAAGTGTGTTTTGCGCTAACACCAGGTGGCAGAAACCAAAACTTTGCGCGAAGAGTAGTTGGCACAAAAACTTTTTCGCGCTAGAAGAAGCTGTGCGAAGTGATGATCCTTTGCGCTAGTAACGGATGGCGCAAGCCGCGTTTTGCGCGAGAAGAAGATCGCGAGGGATGGAGGTTTGCGCGAGACGTGGTTGGCGCAAGAGAGACTTTGCGCAATGAACTGATGCGAGAAACTTGTTACAAATTTTGCGCGAGGGGCCTGTGGCGCAAACTAAGTTTTGCGCGAGCTGAAGGTCACGCAAAAGAACCTTTGCGCTATGAGGCAATGGCGCAAAAACCAACTTTGTGCTATGGGGAGTTGGCGCAAACTTCAATCTGGTGAGGGCTTATGAACTGGCGCAAAACTGATGAACTGGCGCAAAACTTTGTTCTTCACCCGTACTTCGAAAAACCACCCTGAAAATCCTAAAAACCAATCTAGACTTCGATTTACACTACGAAACTTTGCCAATTCGATCTCCTAATCATCTAGAACTAATTGCAATCAAGTAATTTCAAAAACTCACTCTAAAAAAAAGATTTGACCTATGAGCCAGTGCCGACTCGTGAAAAACAAAAAACACCAAAAATCATCAAAATTCCTATCAATTACAATGTAAAACACAAATTAATCAATACAGACTCGATCTAAATCACTTTTCGCACAAACCCAGATCGATTACAATACCAAAAACACACTAAATCCCAAAAACACGATCTGGACAGATAAATAGTATCGAAGCGTGTTTTTCTTTTTGATTTCAAACTGGAAATCTGCTCTGATACCAATTGATTGTCCCTAAAATATCAGTTACTTATCACATAAATCAAACAATCACAAACAAATATTAAGCAAACCTGATTTGATTCAGCAAAACGATTCGAATGATTACAAGGTTTGTTTCAAACAACTCTCTCTCTCTCTCTGTCGCCGTCTCTCTCTTTTTCTCAATGTTACTTGCGGCTACTCACTAATTCCACACCCACAAAACAAAAACCTAAAACCCCTTAATTAAACCAAAAACCTATTTTAAGGGAAAATGACTAAAAATGAAAATACAAAATAAACTTAGACTATTTATTACAAAGGACCTAGACTATTTGTTGAGAGCCGACTTTTCCAGCTTTGACTTCAGATTTCAATCTTCAGAAAATGATGATCTTGAATCCAATAAAACTGTGCTCTAACAAGCATAATCAAGCATATGAAAAGCTTTCAAGCAAGAACTCTCGACGAAGTTTTCCATAGCACGACCAAATACACAAATTTACGATTTGTTTATTATTCACTTGTAATATTGTCAATTGTACTTTCAAATACTCCTTCTAAAGGACGATCTCCGCTATCGTCCGCGATTTTTACCCTCGACGGGGTTTTCCACGTCACCAAATTATTTGTGTCCTGTCTTTATTTCCTTCAGTCGTACGATTTGTCGCGTGATCCTTACTTTAGTTGTTAAAAGCTCCATACCGACCTTAGATCATCCTTAGGACGATTTTTGGTATTAACAATTTGGTGCCCACCGTGGGGTACCAACTAGAGTAAATCTGCGACAAAGAGTGCGTCTTACTAACGATCTCTGTGAAATTTTCTTTAATCGACAAGATTATGGCTGGACAAGGAACTCAAGACCATGCAATTGCTCAAATGAGCATGGAATTTTTCGCTGCTCGCAACCGTATCAATGCCTTAGACGAACAAAATTGCAAGGCAGCCGAGGAACTTGTGTTTCTAAGAAATCAGAACACTGGAACCAGTTTGGACCGCAGTTTGGTCAAAGAATACCCTGCCGACATATCCAAGGCCGATGTAGGGTACAGAAGATGCAATCTTCTCCATTCCGACGATTCCGATGTTGCCACCACCAACGATAGTGTTTCTTACGATGATTAATCCCCATATACATGCACCGATCAACGGTGATGCTGGTGAGTCATTGCATCGCAATAGCTTCTTCGTAGCAGCAGGTGTAACGTCTCAGGGTTCCTGATTTATACCAACACCGCTCTCGATGAGCAATGGATTCAATCCCAACGACCCGGTCGCACGACGATTGAAGCTGCTTGATGAGCAGAACGAAAATATGTTGTTTTTGCTTTCCAAACTTCCTAGAATCGCGGTACCTATCGACGTCGAACCTCGTACTGTGTTTCAAGCATCACCCTTTGTCGATGAGATCGCCATGATCGACGTCCTGAAAAAAAACAACATCCCGACATTCACTCCAAAAGTACTCCGGAGTGACCTATCCAACAAAACACATCGCACAATACAAGGATCTCATGTGGACTGTGTCGATACCGCACCAATACCAAGAGATCTGCATGTGCAAGAGTTTCGGGCCGACCCTCATAGGTGCCGCTCTCCAATGGCTGATCACCCTCAAGCCTAAATCAATCGGCAGTTTCGCATAGTTGGTCAACCAATTCTTCCAGCTGTTTGCTAGCAGTCGCAAGATGGAGAAACAAACAAGCGACCTATACTATGTCACTCAGAAGGCTGGAGAATCGGTCCGAATTTATTTCAGCCGCTTGAACTCGGAGATGATCAACCTACGTAATTGTGACGTTAGAACTTCAATTAAAGCTTACAAGCGAGGTCTCGATGACAACTCAGATTTATACATGGATCTGATGAAATACCCACCTGAGAACTTCGAGGACGTCCGAGCCAGAACATTGGCTTACATGCGGGTTGAGGACGACATGGCCTTTCGACGAAAGCAATCTAGCGACAATAAATCACGAAGTTTCAAAAAACCGGACTTCAAGACACGGTCTACCTCCAAGGTTGAACCTTCCAAGCAGATATCAAACGTAAGATTCGATAAAAAGAAGAGTGTCGCTACGACGAAGTTTCCTCAATATCCTAAGATCTCGTCTTACGGATTCAACGGAACATCCAAAATATAGTCGAAGCCTTGAAAATGTGTAAACGAATGTCAAGTGGCCACCAAAGAATGAGAAAGTTGATGCCATAAAGGACAAGTCCAAATGGTGTGACTTTCATGGTAACAACGGGCATGTGACAGATAACTACATAGCTCTGCGACAAGAGTTAGACTGGTTAGTTCCAAAAGGCCACCTGCAAGACCTATTAGGTACTAACGCATGATCAGTTTCTCCAGAACACACACAAGTCGTAGATTGTGTAACTGGAGGATTAGACGTCTGCGGACTAACTTATACTACGACCAAGAGACATGTTAATCGGGGTCCTGAAGAACATCCAATTTTGCAATCTTCAAGACCAAAACACGAGTTGGAGTTCAAGCAATACCCATGACGTTCGATCAGGAAGACCTCGAAGACACCTGGAAAGAACACCATGATGGCTAATTATACAACTCACGATTGGGAATTGATCGACCAAGAGAATCCCAGTCGATGGGGGATGTTCCGCTGATATTTTCTTCTTTAGTGCGATCAAGGCTATAGGGATCGACAAGTCCGAGATCGTACGACGTTCAATAGTGCTCATAGGTTTCAACGGTGACATGGCTAACACCATTGGGGAGATTACACTTCCAGTATATGCAAAAGAAATCAACAAACAGACCAAGTTCAACGTCATCGACTGCTCGTCATCCTACAATGTCATTATGGGACGTCCTTGGATTCATGACATGAAAGTTGTCCCCTCGATGTACCATCAGACGATCAAGTTCCCGACTCCTTCGGGCGTCCATGAAATCAAGAGTGAACACAAGATCGCACATGAATGTTACAAAGTCACGATAAAGCCTAGAAAGCAAAACATCTAGCAATTACAGAGCTAGGATGTCCCTGAGACTATCGATGACTACCGTCAAGAAAAAGTCGTCCTCGACTAGGACAAGCCTGACAGAGTCGTCTTTACAGGTACATCACTCGACCTTGCTGTTAAAAAATTATTAATAAGCTTTTTGCAGGAACATGCCGACTGCTTCGCCTGGACGCATGAAGATATGATGGACATCGACCCTGAGGTCATATCACATCGACTCAACGTCGATCCGTCATTCAAGCCCATCAAACAGAAGCGTCGTAAGTTTTCTCCATAAAGCAACAATGTAATCAACGATGAAGTTGATAACTTGCTCAAGACGAGAAAAATCCACGAAGTCAAATATCCCGATTGGTTGGCTAATGTCGTAGTCGTACAAAAGAAAAATGGGAAGTGGAGAGTTTGCATAGACTTCACTGATCTTAACAAGGATTGTCCCAAAGATCCATTCCCATTACCTCATATCGATGCCATGGTCGACGTGACATCCGACTATGAACTCCTTACGTTCATGGATGCATACTCTGGGTATAATCAAATCTTGATTCATCGTGACGATCAAGAGAAAATGACGTTCATGACGTATAAAGGTATTTATTGTTACAAAGTTATGCCTTTTGGTCTTAAGAATGCAGGTTCGATGTATCAAAGACTGGTCAACAAGATGTTCAAAGAGCATCTTGTCGATACGATGGAAGTTTACATCGATGACATGCTAGTCAAATCAAAACAAGTGACCGATCATATTGGTCACTTGAATCAATCGTTCGACATCCTCAGAGAATAACATATGAAATTAAACCCGACCAAATGCTCCTTTGGAGTAAGGGTGGGAAAATTTCTAGGGTACATGGTGACTCGTCGTGGGATCGAAGCTAATCCCGACCATATCAAAGCAATCATGGACATCAAGTACCCTCACAACTTTAAAGAAGTTGAATGACTTACTAGACGAGTCGCAGCTCTAAACAGGTTTATTTCACGATCCTCAGACAAATGTCATTTATTTTATAATGTCTTAATAAAAAATAAGGGATTTGAGTGGACGGACAACCATGAAAACGCACTTCAAAAACTCAAGGAATACATGTCGTCCCCACCTCTACTGTCGAAACCAAAAGATCATGAGGTCTTTCAGCTCTATCTAGCTATCAGCACCCACACTGTAAGTGTCGTCTTAACTCGAGAAGACGAGAAACAACAATTGTTGATTTACTACATAAGTAAGTCTTTGCTTTATATAGAAACCAAGTATTTCTCTATGGGAAAATTACTATTGTCGTTAGTCACCACAACTAAAAAGTTGCGACACTACTTTGAATCCCATCTTATAACTGTCATGACTATCTTTCCTCTTAAGCCTGTCTTAAGAAAACCCAAGAGGATAGGTCGACTGGAAAAATGGAGTATCTACCTTACTAGTTACGACATTGACTTCAAACTAAGAACTACTATTGTCAGGATCGAATTCTCAACAAGAATAAATTCTCAGAAACTAATATCAAAGGAGTTTGCGGAATAACACTTTGATATTCAATGAAACAATAAAACAAACAGTAAATATGATGAATAACTTGTAAACTTGTATTGAATGGTTTAAATCACAAGATTACACACACAACCTCAATCATGAAGAACAGACTCTTTCAAGACGAATTCTACTTCTCTAGAATTAGGAACTTATGCCTTGAGGTTGATTCTCTCTCTAAAAAAACAGAACTAATCTCCTTTGAAACTACTCTATCAATTCTATACATATACTGAACAAAAGATAATTACAATTAATAAAATATCTTTAGAATATCTTCCATGAATATCTTCAATCTATCCAGCTGTCATTCTTTTAATCCGGATCTTCATCTCATAAGCAGCACTAATCACCTTGGAAGTATTAAATCAAACTTGGCAGCATTAACTACTAAGCAGCACTAACTTCTAGCAGTACTAACTAGCTAAGCAGTACTAACTTTGTTCAAGCAACACTAACTTTGACTAGCAGCATTAATTCTACTAGAAGCAGTAATACCTAGCAGTATTAAACTTGAATTCCTCTCGCAGTAGTAATTCTGTACTAGCAGCATTAAACACTTAAGCTTTTCTTCAGTTCCCAACAATCTCCCCCTAACTTGACTTTTAGAAAGAGAAGTCAAGTTCTTCAGATCTGATCTTCAAGATGCTTTCAACACCTCATAATCAGTTTCCCAAATTTGGATCTAGGCCCATACTTTGATTGATAGTTCTTCTCACCACAATTTTGGCCATTTCAGAATCCTTAGCACATACTAGCTTAGCTTTCAGCATCCCTTCAAGTTTCTGCTTGCTATGATCATATATTTTGTCAACTAGGTAGTATTCATGATAACATTTGTCAACTGTAATCATGTATACACCACAGTTTTCAAATAACATCCAGTGAGTAATCTTCTTAAATCCATACTCATGATGAAGATCTTTAATTCTGTGAACCACCTTCTCTGGATCAAACATCATACATAAATATTCCATTGCCACCTTGAGAAGATTTTCTTCATTACCTTTCAACACAGGCTCATAGAGTTTCATCCCCACTTTATACATTTCTTCTATGTCTGCTCTTGAACAACCTCTGGTAACTCTCCCCCAGGTTGAAAATGCTTCAAATGAACCATCATCTCTTTTGATTCTGAAAAAGTCCTTTCCATTATCTCTTAGAATGTCCCAAAAGATGATCTCAAGAGCTTTCATGGAGACTGGAACAGCCTTAATGGGTTCTACTATAGTCATGTAAACATCCATATTCTCATCAGTTTGTTTATTTGACTGTTCTGGATTATGCACTGGTTCTGCTGCAGTTTCTTCTTTTTCCTCCACTCTTGGCCTTTTAGACTGCTTTTTGGAAGCAATTGTCTTCACCCTCTTTCCAGATTTGGCTTCTACATCAACATTTTCATGTTCTTTCTTCATCTTTTCAGCTTTGTCCTTTGAGGGTGTGGTCTCCTCTGGGAATGGTTGTTGAATATTGAGGTCATGCCTCTCCTTCATTCTTCTCTCAGCCTCTTCCCTTTGAGTTGAATCACCTTGAAGCTTTGCCATTTCTTTCTTGTATAACTCTTCAACCTGATTGTATGCCATGTTTGTGAACATCTCCCCCTTGACTCCAATTGCACCTTTCAGGAAATTTATCATTTTTCTTCTTTCCTGATTGGCCAAAAAGGTCTTGGATGGTTGTCTTTTCTGCTTTTGAATTGGCATCTTTTTGACTTGAAGTTTCTTGGCCTGAGCTGCTTCTTTGATACTTTTCTGATACTCTGCATTTAGCTTTCTGGCCATGATCTTTGCAAGTTCTCTATCTGTCTCAGTTTGCAGCTGTTCCTCCTTTTCCATTTGATCTTGAAGCTGCTTTGCTATTTCCTCATCTAATTCAATCTGAGTCTTTTTCTTTGCAGACAGTTCAGCTTCAACCATCTTTTCCTTTCCTTTTCCCTTTGTATCCTTCAAGATTGCCTTTTCTTTTCCCTTCTTTGAGATCCCTTCTTCATTGATGACTACTCCCTTGGCCTTTTGACTAGCCTTAGGAGTATCATTTTTGGCTTTAACTAAAGTTTCTGCAATCTCCATTTCCTCTACAGAGAGCCCTGTTTCTGCTTCTTTTGCCTCAGCAACATTAACTGTTTCTGCTATTTCAGCAACATTAACAGTTTCTGCTTCTTGGAAAAAATCTGTTTCTGCTACTATTCCATGCTCTGTCTCCCCCTCAACTTCAACTCTCTTTTCAGAAGATCTTTCTTTCTCTGTTTCTCCCTCTTGCTTCTCCCCCTTGTTGAAAGGATCTTGAACATTGGATCTCTTCTTGAGTACAAATTGTTTTCTCCTCTTCTTTTGTATCAGCCTAGTCACCATTTTCTTTAACTTGGCTATCTGTACTTGTTGTGACAGGATTACCAGCTTCATTTCATCTATCTCTTTGCCCTGTTTAAGAACATCCATGTTGATGTTTCCCATGGTTTCCATCAATTCATCATAGTTATATCTGTCCTCACCTTCTCCAGGAGTGTGACCCCCTTTTGAATGATCATTGGATCTTTTATTAGTGGAAGCCTTCTGCCTAGCAGAAGAACTACCCACCCCTTGGTTTCTTGGCACCGGGGTCCTTTGGTTGATTTCTCACCCAAAGTTGCGATGGGGAAGGTCTTAGGGATGTTACCACTGTCCTTCTCTGTGCTAGCAGAAGTAGTGGCAGCCTTCTCACCCATATGCTCTTCCATCTCCTTAGAGAGCACCTCCTGAGGGTTGGGAGACACCCTATTGGTTTCCCTTTGGATATTCTCTAAAGGAGAATTCTCCCTTAGAGGGCTTAAAGGCTGAGTGGGTGAGGGTACAAGAAGGGAAGGAGCCTTCTTTACCTGTTTCCTTTTGTAAGTTTGGGTAATAGGAGAAGTGGGCTTATGAAGTAGGGATTGTGGGATAGATATAGAGTGGGAAGGTTGGGTTTGACTAGCAGTGGGAATGTCTAATGAGGGCCTTAACCCTGCTGCCACACCTTCTTGTGGTTGGGACACCACCATCATTGTTGAGAACAATGGGGTGTCAACTCCTTCCGAGTCCCTAGCAGATCTTCTCATGTTTGAGAAAACCTTGCCTTTAGGGGGTTTAGGTACATATACCCCATCAAAGTGAGGTATGTCCGTCAACTCATTAGTAATAACTGCCTGAACAAACCTGGGACACATGAAGAAACTCTTCTTGTTGTCCAGATTTGAGACAAGATCATTGAAGATCATTTGAGAAAAGTTGTATTTTCTAGCAGTGGATAAACATACCAATGCATAGGCAATTGGACTGCTAAATTGGCTCCAGCCAGTTGTTTTCTTAGAAATACAATGCATCAAGGTATGAACAAAGAACCTCCATTGGGGTGAAAACTTAGCTTTGAAAAACTTGAAAATCCCCAATGGGCCTTCATACCCCATTCTGGTGAGGTTTGAAAACAAATCCTCATTTGGGATAGAAGAAATACCTGAAGCATCGTCTAGACGTAGACAGATGCGAATAGTCTCCTCAGTAACTGTCAAGGGTTTGTCACACACCCTTGTTTTGATGCATGTCACTCCATTTTCAGAGTTGGTAGTGGCATTGGCCCAGAATTGCCTCTGATGCTCTATGTAGACGGTAGGGGACACAGTGAGAGCATGAGCAATATGACTTGTCCTCAAAAAGTCGATTATCTGGTGAAAGCCTTCGGCTTGTTTTGGCTTTTGGAGCATGGCTATCTCGTTGTGTTCATCAATAAACGCCATTGAAGCCATTGAACTTGAGTGTTCTTGCCTGAAAACTTGGTACTTGAGAGAAAAAGGTTAGAGCGCAAGTGAACAGTATGCAAAGAGTCGTTATGAACTTTTTAGGCGGGCAAAGGGTATTTATAGTATTCGGATTAAAAGCAGTATTAACCTTAAAAAAATAGTGAAAGCAGTATTAACAGAGAGCAGTATTAACCACTAGCAGTATTAACTGAGAGCAGTATTAACCACTAGCAGTATTAACTAACTAGCAGTATTAACTGAGAGTAGTATTAACCACTAGCGGTACTAACTAACTAGCAATATTAACTGAGAGCAGTATTAACCACTAGCAGTATTAACTAAGAGCAGTATTAACCACTAGCAGTATTAACTAACTAGCAGTATTAACTGAGAGCAGTATTAACCACTAGCATTATTAACTAACTAGCAGTATTAACTGAGAGCAGTATTAACCACTAGCAGTATTAACTAACTAGCAGTATTAACTACTAGCAGTATTAACTGTGCACTGGCAGTATTAATACTGTACTGGCAGTACTAATACTGTACTGGCAGTATTAACCATACTTACACTTTTAAGCTTGTGAAAAACTGAGTACTGCTATACATTTCTTGAGAAAGGAAGTTAGTAACACCAAGAATAAACTATAGACAGGTAGTGAACCACTTTTAGGAAGGTGCTTATTCAGAGTTGATCATTCCCACACTTGTTACCAAGAAAGTGAATCTATCCACATCAAAGGCTTTGGTGAATAGATCAGCAAACTGGTTATCAGTATGAACTTTTACAACTTGAATAAGTTTCTTTTCATTGCAGTCTCTTATAAAGTGATACCTGATCTCAATGTGCTTTGTCTTTGAGTGCTTGACAGGATTGTTAACAATGCTAATAGCACTGCTATTATCAATGAAGATTGGAGTGTGTAGAAAGGTTACCCCATAGTCCAGCATTTGATTCTGAATCCATAAGACTTGAGAACAGCAACTTGCAGCTGCTATGTACTCTGCTTCTGTTGTAGATGTGGACACTGTGGTTTGTTTCTTACACTGCCATGAAACTAGTCTTGCACCCAGAAACTGGCATCCTCCAGAAGTAGATTTTCTGTCCAAATTTGCTCCACCTAAATCACTGTCTGAGTATGCAAGTAGGTCAAATGATGAGTCATGAGGATACCAAAGTCCCAATCTAGGTTGCCCTTTGAGATATCTGAATATCCTCTTAACAGCTTGAAAGTGTGATTGCTTTGGCCTAACTTGGAATCTTGCACATACACAGACTGGAAACATTATATCTGGCCTAGAGGCTGTAAGGTACATGAGAGAGCCAATCATGGATCTATAGTGATGCACATGCATATCCTCCCCCTCAAGATCTGCTGTTATCTGCTTGTGTGTCTCCATAGGTGTGCTGGCAGGCTTTGAATCTGAGAATCCAAACTTGGTTAGAATGTCCTGCACATACTTGGACTGACTGATAAAAATACCATCTGACTTCCGTTGGACTTGGAGTCCAAGGGAAAAGGTAAGTTCCCCCATGGAACTCATTTTGAATCTTTGATGCATTAGTTCCTCAAACTCCCTGCACATACTTTCTCTTGTGGATCCAAAGATGATATCATCCACATAGATTTGGACCAGCAAGATGTTCTTCTTCTTTCTCTTGATGAATTAGAGTCTTATCAATGATTCCTCTTTCAAAGCCATTTTCCAAAAGATAGGATGACAGAGTGTCATACCATGCCCTTGGTGCTTGATGCAGTCCATAAAGTGCTTTCTTCAGTTTGTATACTCTGTCTGGATAGCTTGGGTTTTCAAACCCTAGTGGTTGACAGACATATACCTCTTCTTCAATTGAGCCATATAGAAATGCACTTTTTACATCCATTTGGTAGACTTTGAACTTCATATAAGAAGCATAGGCCAGGAACAATCTGATTGCTTCTATCCTAGCCACTGGAGCAAATACTTCTTCATAATCTATTCCTTCTTCTTGTGTATACCCTTGTGCCACCAACCTTGCTTTGTTCTTTATTACTATCCCTCTTTCATCTCTCTTATTCCTGAAGACCCATTTTGTTCCTATAGCTCTTTGACCTTTAGGAAGGTCTACTAGATCCCAAACATCTTGCAGCTTGAATTGTAGCAGCTCTTCTTGCATAGCTTCTATCCAGCTGGACTCTTTCATAGCATCATGAGCCTTCTTAGGCTCAAGTTGGGATAGAAAACAAGAAAGCACTGTATGCTGTTGATCTTGCATATCTTGCAGCCTGCTTTGATGTCTAGTCATCATAGGAGAAGAGATATCCCCTATTACCAGCTGAGGAGGATGATTCTTTTGTGTTCTTGATTGATGACTAGGTTCTTCATTGAGTTCCACCTCTAGATTGGAATCATTCAACTCAACTGAGGTGATTTCAGCAGCTCCTTCAGGTTCTTTATGTGCTTGACTCTCCTCATCTCTTCTTTCTTCTTCACTCTGATTTAGTTCAGTAGATGGATCCTTTTCACAGTCTTCAACAGGATCCACTTTAGGTATGGAAAAAATCACAGACTGAGATATACTTTCTTGAACTTGTGTAGTCCCTGATCCTCCACTACCTGAACCTGCATCATTATCACTACTGAAACCAAAAGAGTTAGTTAGTGAATCAATGTCAAACAGCCACTGAGGACCAGACCCAATAGGATTTGGTATGTTCTCATTGCATTTGACATTGTGACTTTCTTCAATTATTCTAGAAGAAGAATTAAAAACTCTGTAGGCCATACTCTGAGATGAGTAACCAACAAGAAATCCATCATCTGCCTTGCTATCAAACTTACCTAAGTGAGATTTGGTATTGAGAATTGTACAAGGACACCCAAAAGGTTTGAAAAATCCAATAAAGGGTTTTCTTTTATTTAAAAGCTCATATGGGGTCTTGTTCTTTGGTTTGACTACTAGTACTCTGTTTTGGACATAACAGGCAGTATTAACTGCTTCAGCCCAGAAAGTAATTGGCAATTTAGAATCAGCCAACAGAGATCTAGCAGTCTCTATTAGTGTCCTATTCCTTCTCTCAGCAACTCCATTTTGTTGTGGAGTCCTAGGAGCACTATATTGTCTCTCAATTCCTTTTATTTCACAAAAGGTGTTTAGGTCAATATTTTTAAATTCAGTTCCATTATCAGACCTAATGACTTTTACTTTTTGATTAGTTTGGTTTTCAATTCTTAGAATAAAGGATTTGATCAGTCCACTTGTCTCATCCTTAGTCCTTCGAAAATATACCCAAGTAAATCTAGAGTAATCATTAACAATAACTAGGCAATATGATTTCTTCCCTATGCTCATAACATTTGTAGGGCCAAACAGATCCATATGCAATAACTGGAGACAAGAAGAAATTGAATTTAACTCTTTGGTCTTATGAGAAGTTTTGTGCTGTTTGCCTTTAAGACAAGCAACACAATGATCATCACATGAAAAGACTTTTGATGGTAAACCTCTTACAAGATTGTTTTTAACAAGTTTGTTCATTGTCTTGAAATTCATGTGACACATTCTTCTGTGCCAAAGAGAGGATTCATCCACAGAAGCTTTTGAAACAAGACAGTTCAGGGATGAATCACTTGAAACATTGTCCATATCTAGACAATACACATTGTCCTTTCTTGGAGTTCTAAGTAGTATCATGCTTTCATCAACTACCTTGAACCCTGGAGCAAGGATCATACATTCTGTACTTGTAAATAATATACTATGTTGTTTGTCACAAACCTGTGATACACTTAACAGGTTGTACTTTAGCTGATCAACATAGTAGACATCCTCAAATGTCATCTTACCTTTTGTAACATTACCTTTCCCACTTATTTTACCACCTGTTAGATTGTCTCCAAATGCAACATGTCCTCCATTGATAGGCTTGAAATCCTGAAGGCATGACATGATGCCTGTCATGTGCCTAGAGCAACCACTATCCACATGCCATATGCTCTTCCCCTTGAGCTGTTGGTTGCCCTGCACATATGATAAATCAGTTAGTATGGATTAGGAACCCAAGCCAAAGTGGTCTTGGGTACCCCTTTCTCATCAAAATATTTACATTCTTTCTTGACAAGATTTTTAAACTTTGACTCCTCATTACTGGAGTACTTTGTTACAATAATGGGTTTGGATTCATATTTGCAAGAAGCAGTACTGTTTTTAGAAGAACTAACTGCATTAGCAGCACTTGCATGCTTAGCAATACTAACCTTGTTAGAAGTATTAACTGTTTTAGCAGCAGCAACTGTTTTAGCAGTAGTAACCTTTGAAGAAGTACTAACAGTGTTAGAAGCATTAAAATTCTCAGCAGTACTAACACTGTTAGCAGCAGTATTGCTATTAGCAGCACTATCCCTATTAGCAGCACTAACATTTTTAGTGCTTCTAGGCACCCACATTTTAATACTTTCTCTTAAACACCTTTTCTGCATGTGACCTTTGGTTTTAATAGATTTCTTAGCCACATGTTTCTTTCCAGCCTTCCTATAACCAACAGGTTTTTGCACAAATCTTTGAAAGTTCATCCTTTGGTTAATAGGATTAAAGAAATAATACTTAGCCAAATGATTTAGCTTGCCACATATGAAACAAGGTTTTGGTCTGATTATCTTACTCAGATCAACTCCTTGTTTCTGAGCCCATTGATTATTCCAGTTTCTTTGATTACCTCTCTTTGTACCAGAATTTGGGCTCTCAGTTTTATTGCAAGCACACTGTTTACAAGGGCTAGGGTTCACAACCGTGGTCTGTCTGTAATGGACTTTGTTAGCCTTTCCTTTGGTCTTCTCTATCTCTTTAGACTTGACCCAGATCCTTCCACCACCCTCATTGGTAACAATGTTGTTTTCTAAGGGTATCTCTTTACTTACATCATTGTTCCTCTTCTTACTGGCTTCTTTCTCAGTCATATCTTTAACAACTACCTCATCCAAAGGATCTATCTCAAAAGCTTTCTCAGACAAGTCCTTTTTCTCCTTGGTCTCTAACAGATCTAATGTAGGAGAGATATAGTTGTTGTTGTAAGGAGGGGGTGTGTTGTTGTATCCAACACCAGACTACATCTTATCATGAATCTGAGCCTTTAGAAGAGAATCCATTGCTTTTGAAGCATATGAAAACTTTTCTATATCAAGCTTAACCTTATCTAATTCTTCTTTCAACCTATCATTCTCTTCTTTGGACTTAGACAGTTTGGTCTCTAACTCCTTCTTTTCCCACTTCCAGTAGTTTGTGTCATAAGAGTGTTGAAGTTCATTGGCTTGAAAGCCTTTGATTTGTTCTTCAAACCTCTCCACTATCAACACATAATCTCTTATGTCCTTTTCTAATCTTTTGAGGTCATCACACATGTTTTGGTTATGATCCCTGTACCTTTTGACAGTGTCAATGCAAGATTTAGTGCAAAGATTAGAAATTACCTCAGAAGGGAGATCAGACACCTCTGCCATAAGAGCTTGGTTCTGAATGGCTTCCTCAGCCTGGTCACTCCAGTCAAATCCCATTCCTTGTTGAGAAACAAGGGCTTGAGCAGAGTTCTTGTTTTGATTGAAACCACCATTCTGGGCTTGTTGGTGGTTGTTGTTTGGCACACCACTTCTGCACTCTTTAACAAAGTGTCCCTTCATGTGGCACTTGTAACATTCCACCTTTGTTTTGTCAAAACCAGCTCCATCTTCTCTTCTTTGAGAGAAGTTGTTCCTCCCAGTTCTTTTAATAAACTTCTTTACCCTCATAGATAACATGGCCATCGCCATTTAATGTCCATCTCCTCCAGATCATCAGGGTGAAGTTGTTCCAGATCATCATTAATCAAAGAGTTGTTGCTGTGACTGGACAAAAAGGCTTGAAAGATAGTTTCAGTGCCTTTTTCTGAATTCACTCCACTGGCAACACTAACTGCTTCAGGGTTGGCAGCAGTATCAGTAGATGCTGATAGAAGTGCAGCATTGTGAATGTACCGAGTGGGCTTTTTCTTGGCTTCTACCTCAGATTCAAATACTCTTAGATCATTATACAAATCATCTAGTTCCTTCTCTTCCAGATTGTCACTCTGTCTATCAGAGACAGTGTACATAGTCCATTCATCTCCAAGAGATCTGAGGAACTTCCTGTTGATATCATCTTGCTCCATCTTCACTCCAACAGTAGCCAATTCACCAATAAGCTTGTTGAAACTGTCAAAAGTTTGAGTCATAGACTCATTCTTTGAAGAAGTGAAGTTCTCATACTGCTGCTTCAGAACATCCCTTTGATTTCTTTTGATGCTTTTAGTTCCAGCAAATCTTTTCTCTAGAGCATTCCAGAGAATCTGAGCATCAGTGCAGTTGCAAAATTGATGCTGATATTCATTGGGGATGGCCAAGAGCAGAGTGCTTAAGGCCTTCATCTATGTCTGTCTGATCTTCCTCTCACCATCTGTCTTTGGTGGAGGTCTTTTTCCATCTGGTCCAATCTTTCCTGCTTCAGAGGGTCCATTCTCAATGATGTCCCACATTGAGTAGTATGTGAGAAGAATGTATTGCCTGATTCTGATCTTCCACATGTCAAACTCACTGGGTTTGAGCATTGGGACCTTAGAAACAAGAGTACTGTTTGATTCTGCAAAGTTTTCCATGATGAATGAATAGATGTTTCTGAGAGAACAGGCTCTGATACCACTTGTCAGGATCGAGTTCTCAACAAGAATAAATTCTCAGAAACTAATATCAAAGGAGTTTGCAGAATAACACTTTGATATTCAATGAAACAATAAAACAAACAGTAAATATGATGAATAACTTGTAAACTTGTATTGAATGGTTTAAATCACAAGATTACACACACAACCTCAATCTTGAAGAACAAACTCTTTCAAGACGAATTCTACTTCTCTAGAATTAGGAACTTATGCCTTGAGGTTGATTCTCTCTCTAAAAAAACAGAACTAATCTCCTTTGAAACTACTCTATCAATTCTATACATATACTGAACAAAAGATAATTACAATTAATAAAATATCTTTAGAATATCTTCCATGAATATCTTCAATCTATCCAGCTGTCATTCTTTTAATCCGGATCTTCATCTCATAAGCAGCACTAATCACCTTGGAAGTATTAAATCAAATTTGGCAGCATTAACTACTAAGCAGCACTAACTTCTAGCAGTACTAACTAGCTAAGCAGTACTAACTTTGTTCAAGCAGCACTAACTTTGACTAGCAGCATTAATTCTACTAGAAGCAGTAATACCTAGCAGTATTAAACTTGAATTCCTCTGGCAGTAGTAATTCTGTACTAGCAGCATTAAACACTTAAGATTTTCTTCAGTTCCCAACAACTATCAAGTCACAAGCATTGTCCGACTTCGTCACCGATTTTAGTCCAGAACTGGAGGTGTAAGTGGAATCTGTGGCGACTCTCAATGACACGACTTGGACTTTACACATCGACGGATCGTCAAATGCATGGAGGCAGGATTTGGCATCGTCCATAAGCCGCCACATGGGGGCAAGATGGTGTACTCCATACGATGCGACTTCAGAGCCATGAACAATGAAGCTGAATACGAAGCACTGATTTTAGGAATGAACATGGCTCACGACCTGGGGGCTACAGGACTTCACGTCAAAAGTGACACCCTGTTGGTCATAAAACAAATGAATGGAGAATTTGCGGCTAAAGAATCCAAAATGACAGCATACCTCAAAGTAGCCAAAGCAAAATCTGAAGTTTTTCAACATTTCTCCATCACACAGATCCCAATGGATCAAAATACCCAAGCTGACGCCTTAGCCAATCTTGGGTCGGCACTTGGCCAATCCCTATTTGATACTGTCCTAATAATCCTCCTGGTCATGCCGTCCATCGAAAATGAAGACCACATCTGTTTGGGTAGAAATTCCAACAGTCCATCGTCGCACGACAAGAGAGATAACCGACGCCCGTCCTTTGGGCGACCTCGACTAAACAACCAATAACCCGTCTGACAAATTCTGTCGTATGACTTGATTTCAGTTACTAACCTACAACATACGTTATATCATGTTTAATGCAGGATTCAAAGACATTTATGACCAAAGATTATAACGGAAGCCATCATCAATAACAACGGACATAACAGACGCTATCATCAATATTAAACGATCATTCTATTAATGAGCAAGATGTGCATTCAAGACGTGCCAATGGAAAAATAGAGTATAAACATGAAGATGGAACCTGACACTCGGGACATCTGATTCTCAGACCTGAGAAGCTCACGAATTACGCTCTCAAGCTCGTTCAGTCTCTCTCGAAGTTCATAAAACCTACTGCCGTTTATCGCGCGACGCACGACCGACTTTACTTTATCGTATTGTTTTACATTGTATTACACTTGTAACACTTGTAATAAAGGACGACGTCCCTGATTGACATCCATAGCGCACGACAACTCATACTCGTCCGCGGTTTTTACACATATTATAGTCGTTTCTCTCGTCTCAATTCTCTCGTCTCATTTACTTTAATTTTATTATAGTCGTACGATTATTGGTGTTACTTTCTTTGGTTGGATCAAGCTTCACGTTTACCTTCAATTTTCCTTGGGAGATTTTTGGCATAAACAGTTTGGCGCCCACCGTGGGGCCCCATCCAAAGAAAATCTTCGACAATCTTACGACGTACTAATGTGTTCCTTCGAGTGTTTCCCTTTTTCATTCGTTCAGGACAATGGCATTGCAAAGAACTCAAGATCATGTTGTGGCCCAAATGAACATGGAACTGATTGCCGCCCGTGCTCGTATTGACGCCCTAATAGCCCAGGCTCGACAAGCGGCTGAAACCATCGAGCATCTAAGAAACCAGAGTGGATACCATGTGACAGGGACTACGAATGCTTACACCGGTACTTGGAATGTGCCCCCTCCATTGCCTAATTATCCTCGTCCACCACCAGTTAATCCTGCGACCTTCGTAATCCCAACCATGCCTGTGACCTCTATTCCATTCAATGGATATGCCTCTGATTCCTCGCGGCAGACTAGCTTCAACGGATCAGGTTATGTTCCATTGGGTGTCCCAAGTGGTGTCTCGATAGATCCCGTTGCACAACGATTGAAGATTCTGGAAGAGCAGAATGAGCGTGTCTTGTCGATGCTAGCCAAATTGTCGGGGGCAGCAGTTCCAGTTGATGTCGAGCCACGTACAGGATTTCAGGCGTCGCCGTTCGTTGACGAGATCGCGTTGGTGGACGTCCCAAAGAAGTATAGCATCCCGACCTTCACCCCAAAATATTCAGGCGTCACTGATCCGACAGAACATGTCGCCCAGTACAAACAACTTATGTGGACTGTCTCGATACCGCATCAGTTTCAATTTGGAGCAACCTTGACTGGAGCAGCGTTACAATGGTTGATCAATCTCAAACCAAAAACCATCGGGTCTTTTGCAGAGTTGGTGAACCATTTTTCTCAACAATTTGCCAGTAGCCGAAAAATGGAAAAACAAACGAGCGACCTTTACTATGTTGTACAGAAGAATGGAGAGTCTATCCGTGACTATTTCAACCGTTTCAACGCGGAGATGACCGGTATCCGGAATTGCGACGTAAAAACAGCCATAGAAGCATACAAATAGGGTCTGGATGATAGTTTAGGGTTGTATCTCGACCTTACGAAATATCCTCTAGAAACGTTTGAAGACGTACGAGCAAGGACGCTCGCTCATATGAGGGTCGAAGATGACCTCGTTTTCAGAAATAAACACTCGAGCGACAGGAAAGGCCTAGGTGTTAAAAAGCCATAATTCAAACCAAAGCCGACCGGTCGATCAGAGCCTGCCAGACAAATTTTAAATGTCAGATTTGAGAAGAAAGGGTCTACATTCGATGGCCAAAGAAAAGCGACAAAGACAATGATAACAAAGACAAAAAAAATGGTGCGATTTCCATAACGACTTCGGTCATGTAACGAATGATTGTCTTTCCTTAAAGAAAGAATTGTCCTGGATTGACTCGAAAGGTTATTTACAAGAATTGACGGAAAAGAAGGATGTGCGTCCCACGTCCCCAGAGCATGCTAAGGTAATTAATTGTATCACCGGAGGTTCTGATGTCTGTGGGACCACATATTCAGCTGCTAAGAGACATGCTAGTCGCGGTCCCGACGACCGACCAATACCAAAGGAGGCAACATCCAAGGAGGACGCAGAGTTAGAAGCTATGCCCTTAATGTTCGACCAATCAGATCTCGACGACGTACACCAGAAACATCATGACGGACTAATTATTCAATTGAGCATTGGAAATTGCCTGATGAAGAGGATACTCGTCGACGGAGGTAGTTCAGCTAACATTATCTTTTTTGATGCAGTGAAAGCTATGGGAATCCACAAATCCGAGATTACCCGACGCTCGACTACATTCGTTGGATTTAACGGAGGAGCGACAAATCCCATGGGGGATATCACACTGCCAGTATATGCTAAAGGAATCAACAGGCAGACGAAGTTCAATGTCGTCGACTGCTCATCGGCTTATAACGTTATCCTTGGGCGACCATGGATCCATGATATGAATGCTGTACCCTCGACGTACCACCAAACCTTGAAAATCCCCACGCAATGGGGAGTACAGGAGATCAAAGGCGAAAGAAAAGTTGCTAGGGAATGTTACAAAGTCTCTTTGAAGCCCCCCAAGCAGACAGCATAGCAATTACAGAGTCAGGACGTTCCTGGGATTGATGACGACTATCGTTTGGAAGCTGTCGTTCTAAACCAGGATAATCCTGATCAGATGGTCTACATGCTCGTCAAATCGAAACATACGGACGATCATATAGGACATTTGAAGCAATCGTTCGACATTTTGCGTGAATACAAAATGAAGTTAAATCCGACAAAGTGTTCTTTTGGAGTTCGAGCTGGCAAATTCCTCGGTTACATGGTCACACGACGAGGAATCGAAGCTAACCCAGATCAAATCAAAGCAATTATCGAGATAAAATCGCCCATAAATTTTAAAGAAGTCCAACGTTTAACAGAACGTGTAGCAGCATTAAACAGATTCATATCTCGGTCGTCCGATAGATGTCACCTATTCTACAATGTCTTACGAAAAAACAAAGGATTCGAATGGACTGATAAGCATGAGGAAGCGTTGCAACAACTCAAGGAATACATGACATCACCTCCCTTCCTCTCCAAACCTGAGAAAGGTAAAGTTCTTCAACTATATCTAGTCGTCAGTGTTAATTCAGTGAGTACAGTCCTTACACGAGAAACCGATGGACGACAATTGCCGATCTACTATGTAAGTAAAACTTTATTAGACGCTGAAACCAGGTACTCTTCCATAGAAAAACTCTTGCTTTCGTTAGTTATGGCCGCTAAGAAGTTACGACATTATTTTGAATCGCATCCTATAACTGTTGTAACTAACTTTCCATTAAAATTCGTGTTAAGAAAACCTGAACTAACAGGACGACTAGCTAAATGGAGCATCTACCTCAGTAATTATGATCTGGATTTTAAGCCTAAAACGGCGATCAAATCACAGGTCTTGGCAGATTTTGTTACAAATTTTAGTCCAGAACTAGAAGAAGCGACGACGTCCAATGAATTAATTGTGGCGACTTTGCATCACACCACTTGGACGCTCGACGTCGATGGTTCATCGAACATACGAGGAACAAGCCTCGGTGTCATCCTACAGTCCCCACAAGGGGGAAAAATAGTGTACTCAATACGATGCGACTTCAAGGAAACAAATAACGAGGCAGAGTACGAAGCACTAATTGCAAGAATCAAAATTGCTCATGACTTGGGGGCAACACATCTGCATGTCCGAAGCGACTCATCGCTAGTTGTTAACCAAATCAATGGAGAGTTCGCAGCAAAAGATTCGAGGATGATTGCCTATTATAAAATAGTAAAAGAAGAAGCGAAGAAGTTCAGTCGCTTCATAATCGAGCAAATACCAAGAGATCAGAACACTCAAGCTGATGCACTAGCCAATTTGGGGTCAGCACTTAATCAAACGACGTTCGACAGTATCCCAATAGTCCACTTTGCAACACCATCCATGAAAGACGATGGTAATACTTTGGTCGCACCAATTGAGGAAGAAAACTCTTGGTCGGACGACATTAAAAATTATCTAGAGAACGATCAACTGCCTGATGACAGAATGGAAGCAAGAAAGGTCAGATTTAAAGCATCAAGGTACATCATGATCAGAGGGCAATTATATCGAAGATCTTCGACTGGTTTGAATCTACGATGTCTTACCAATAAGACACAAGTCCAGAAAATCCTACAAGATATGCACGATGGTGAATGTGGAAATCACTCAGGAAGTCGCAGTCTAGCCAACAGGATATCACGACAAGGTTACTATTGGCCAAAATTAAGGAAAGATGCGATCAGGTACGTACAGTCGTGCGACGCATGTCAGCGACATGCAGGTATGTCTCATTAACCGTCTGAACCCTTGCACTCAACTTTGATCCCATGGCCCTTTATGAAATGGGGAATGGACATCGTTAGGAAACTACCACCTGCCCCCGGGCAAAAGGTATTCCTTCTAGTTTTACCAGATTATTTCTCTAAGTGGATAGAAGCAGCGACTTTTTCCCAAGTTCGGGATAAAGAAGTCGTTTCTTTCATCCAAACTAACATCATTTGTAGGTTTGGAATTCCATCCGAAATAACATGTGACAATGGAACGCAATTCATCAGTGATCGGACGGAAAGATTTTGTGAAGAAAGGAACATCAAGTTGGTAACATCGATACCTCGATATCCACAGTCGAATGGTCTAGCCGAGTCAAGTAATAAAACTATCATCAATTGAATCAAGAAAAAACTCAAAGTTGCCAAAGGAAAGTAGGTGGAAGAATTGCCTTCTGTTTTATGGGCTAATCGTACGACACCACGTACGTCCACAGGACAAACTCCCTTTTCCTTAGTCTATGGATGCGAAGCTGTGTTACCTATTGAAGTAGGACTACCGACTTCAAGACATACGTCCGTTGAGCATAACTTGGTTGACCTAAGCTATGACCTCGACGCCTTAGAGGAACTTAGAGAAGTAGCACACATCCGCATGGCGTCACAGAAACAAGCCGTCGAGCGACATTTCAACAAAAATGTCCAAATCAAAGTCTTCCAAGAAGGCGACTACGTCCTACGTCGAGTGTTTCAAAACACTCAGGAGCTCAATGCAGGTAAACTTTCCACTAAGTGGGAAGGCCCTTATCAAATCTCTGGTGTCGTGGGTAAGGGAGCTTATAAAATACAAACCCTCGACGGTCGAGATATCCTACGAAGTTGGAATGCAGTTCATTTAAAGAGGTATTTCTTTTAAATTCCGAATTCATTTCCTTTGATTGTTTCTTAAGAAAGATTACTGACTTAAGCATCGGAGGGTCGTTGGTCAAACCAACGACCACCCCACTAACGTTGTTTTTCCCAGGGACGCACGACTTAGTTAAAACCTTTATGTCGGGTAATACTCATGCGATCGCACGTATACGGTCGGTCGTAATTGTTGACAAAGGTTAATTTCTGCACTTGATGTTCAATACTTAGAATCGAGAACCATTATTACAATTACACTTGGTCGATCGTATATCTCAGTTGATTTTATTATAGCACATTATGAGGGTGTGGTCAATCGTGTGATGAACCTTGGTTATTTATCCTCTTAATTTACTCGACGTACGATAAAATATAAGTTGAAATAGAAAAGCAAGTAACAAGCATCGACGGACAAAAGAAACTTTTCCATTAGATATTTAAAGAAAAATTACAAGGACAAAGGATGACCACAGACGGTCGATCCCTGTTAGTAAATACAAAAGAAACTAAGTTAAGAAGGAGGAACGTCAGATTGTTCCTGCACGACATCAGCTACTGCCGCCGCCTCTTTTTCGTCATCGCTCCCCTCCAGGTCATCATTTTCATCAAGGTCCCTTTCGGTCCCCATAGTGTCGAGGTAGGTTTTGAGCTACTCAGCGGCCGACGCCATGGGGTTCTTCCCATTCAGATGACGCCTCATCAAAGCGGCTCGGGCCGTGAAACGAGAGAAAGCTTCAACTTGCTTATTCTCCATCTCTGGGTTCTTGATGTCACCCTCCAGCTCCTTGACCCTCTTCTTGAGGGACGCGACTTCGTCAGCAGAAGCAGCAGCAGCAGTGACGACCTTAATCCTTTCGACCTCCAATTTGGTCGATGACGCCTCAAGCTCAAGGAGACGATCCCTGAGCTTAACCTTCTCACGATCTGAAATCTATAGTAGACTCCGGGCATCGATGAGCTTAGTCTTGAGGTTCTCGACTTTCGCCTTCTCAGCCTCAACCGCCTCCAGGGCGACCTTCTCCCTTTCAGAGAAAGACGCCCTAAGACCTTCCGTCTGAGCGAAGAAGCTTAGACAGGCTTAGAAAGACTACACGACAAAAGGGAAAGAGTTAATAATAAGATAAATGAGTAACAGAGAAAATAGAAAATAAGTAAGACTTACCATAAAAGAGAGACCAGCGGCGTGCGCCCCAGTGTCCTCGACCCGAGACTCCTTGTATCGGTCATAGAAGGTCGGAAGGAGGAATTTCCCCAAGTGTGGAAAAATGACGTCCCTCTCAAGGACATCATTGGCCATAAATTCAGATAGGAGAGTGACTTTAAATGTTGCCTCTCCCACTTTTTCCTTCTTCTTCTCAGGAAAGGGCTTGACAATGCCCGACACCCCCGACATTGGGGCGTCCTTCGTCACTTTGGTCGAGCATCCAAGCTCGACCCCAACAATGGTTCCCTTCGATGGTGTCGTCCCTGCAAGGGACGACAGAGCAGCGTCGCCCGTCTTCTTGGGCTAGAGTCGAGGTTTGCCTCAGACCCGTCTTATGTCTACCCCCGCAGAAGAAGCAGATCTATTCCTCGATTTTTCCCTGCCTTGGCGGGCAAGCTCCAGTTGCTCGGCTCGGCTAGGGGCGGACGATTTTGTGGATGCATCTCCTGGATAAAATAAGTAAGTTAGAAAAGAAATGACATACGATACAAAATGAAAAACATCGTCGAACGACGTACCAGACATCTCTTCTTCTCTTTCTTCCTCCTCCTCTTCCCTCTCTTCTTCTCTTCGAGAACCCTCGATGAACGTCGCTTCTTTCACGAAAACGACTTCGTCTTCTTCGTTCGACCGAACAGAAAACGAACGATCGGTGATACTTCTTTCCATGATTCTTTGAATCTTGTCGTAAGAATCGCTATTTGGCTTCACTTTAGTGAAGTCGATTACTGTCAAACAAAGAAAGAAACCATCAGAATAGATATGATAAAAAATAAATAAACGCACGACAAAGTGGTAAACCTACCCGACTCATTCCATCCGGACGACAACCATTGGCTGTCCTCGTCGTTCACGGACGCCACTTGGATAAAAACGCACTGGCGTTTCCAACCACGATCGTTCACCGCAGTATTGTGCACCAGTACATTGTCTCCCTTCGTTCGAGGGAATAAACTATACCGATGATAGTTATCCACCCGAACGCTATAAGCAGTCAGGAGGTCGTTCACATTGAATGGAACCTTCCAATCGGCCGTAAGACGCCTGATAACCTGGACAATCCGCCAGAATTGAGGCATTAACTGTCCAGGCGTCAAGTCGAACGCATCTAAAAAGGCCTTGACCAAAGGACTAAATGGCCAAGTAAATCCTATCTCGAAGGGATACTCGTATAGAACACAGTACCCCTTCGGAACCTCGTCGGGTCTTAAGTCTTCCGGCGTCATCAGATTGACTTTATCTGGAATCCCGGCCAATTTTTTTAGAATAATCTATTTGTTCATATTCCCTATACACACTTACGGGTTCGGTCGACATATAAAAATCTGGGATATTTAGGGTCGCACACCAGTAACCAAGGATATCCCAAGCTTTCCTAGGATTTCTAGCTATGGACTTCTTACGCATATAATCGACACAGAGGGAAAAACGGGAAATCGTACCTTAAATAGAACTTTAAACCTCGAACTTAAAACAGAAAGGATTCTGATTGCTCGGAAAGTGTATCTCGCCAGAGGTATATGATCTCTAAAAAGGGTAAGCGTAAAAAAGGAAAAGATTGAGGGCAATCCCTATTTATACTGAAAATCGGAAAACGAATCGCCAAAAAATCAAATCGCCAGTCGACATGTGTCGTCCGTGTCAGGCAATCTTTCGAGCACATCCATCGGATGCGTGGCATCTGTCCAATATTAGCTGTCTAAACCGTTTATTCTGCAGGGAAGGACGTCATTGTTTAGTTGGAAACAAACCGGTTCAGTTCTATACGAATTACCCGCGTTCTCTTATAACACGTGTTCTAAGTTTTAAAATTTAAATTTCAAAAAAGTTGCCGCTTGAATTTTAAATTTGGGGCAAACTATTTGGGTAGAAATTCCAACAGTCCATCGTCGCACGACCAGAGAGATAACCGACGCCCGTCCTTTGGGCGACCTCGACTAAACAACCAATAACCCGTCTGACAAATTTTGTCGTACGACTTGATTTCAGTTACTAACCTACAACATACGTTATATCATGTTTAATGTAGGATTTAAAGACAGTTATGACAAAAGATTATAACGGAAGTCGTCATCAATAACAACGGACATAACAGACGCTATCATCAATATTAAATGGTCATTCTATTAATGAGCAAGATGTGCATTCAAGACGTGCCAACGGAAAAATAGAGTATAAATATGAAGATGGGACCTCACTTTCGGGACATCTGATTCTCAGACCTGAGAAGCTCACGAATTACGCTCTCAAGCTCGTTCAGTCTCTCTCGAAATTCATAAAACCTACTACCGTTTATCGCGCGACGCACGACCGACTTTACTTTATCGTATTGTTTTACATTGTATTACACTTGTAACACTTGTTATAAAGGACGACGTCCCTGATTGACGTCCATAGTGCACGACGACTCATACTCGTCTGCGGTTCTTACCCATTTTAAGGGTTTTTCCG
Source organism: Arctium minus (assembly GCA_954870635.1). Lineage (NCBI taxonomy): Eukaryota > Viridiplantae > Streptophyta > Magnoliopsida > Asterales > Asteraceae > Arctium > Arctium minus. The sequence continues at coordinate 73,743,337 of OX941080.1, read as the reverse complement.
CGTCACCAATTCTCTCGTCTCATTTACTTTATTTTTATTATAGTCGTACGATTATTGGTGTTACTTTCTTTGGTTGGATCAAGCTTCACGTTTACCTTAAATTTTCCTTGGGAGATTTTTGGCATAAAAAACATTGACGTGGTAGAAGAGGAAGATATTTGGTCAAGCGACATCATAAATTTTTTAATGAACAACCAACTTCCTGAAGACAAGATGGATGCCCAAAAAATCAGATTTAAGGCATCCGAATACACTTTGATCATAGGACAACTCTATCGACGTTTGTCGACAGGACTGAACCTTCGATGCATCATCGATAAAAGCCAAGTCCAAAGCATTTTACAAGAGACGCACGACGGAGAATGCGGCAACCATTCGGGTGGCCGTAGCCTCGCCAATCGAATCTCTCGACAAGGTTACTACTGGCCAACATTACGACCGGATGCCATAAGGTATTTCCAAAGTTGCGATGCATGTCAATATCACTCAGGTATGTCTCACAAACCCTCTGAACCCTAGCATTCGACTTTAACTCTATGGCCCTTCATGAGATGATCAATGGACATCGTCGGCAAGTTACCCCCTGCCCAGGGGCAAAAGGTATTCCTCCTTGTCCTTACGAATTATTTTTCTAAATGGATAGAAGTTGCTGCCTTCTCCGTAATTCAGGACAAAAAGGTCATCTCTTTTATCCAGACTAACATTATTTGCAGGTTTAGAATACCATCAGAAATTGTATGTGACAACAGGTCGCAGTTTATAAGTGACAGGAATCGGCGGTTCTGTGAAGATCGTAATATCAAACTTATGACTTCGACACCTCGCTACCCTCAGTCAAACGGACTTGTCGAATCAAGAAATCAAACGATCATCAATTCGATCAAGAAGAGACTCATTGTAGCTAAGGGTAAGTGGGTCGAAGAACTTCCGACAGTTCTTTGGGCCAATCGTATGACGCTTCATACGTCTATAGGACAAATCCCTCTCTCTCTAGTCTATGGTTGCGAAACGGTCTTGGCGCTCGAGACTCAACTACCAACCTCACGGCATACGTCTGTCGATCACAACATAGTATACCTAAGTTACGACCTCGACACATTGGAGGAACTAATGGAATCGGCGTTAATCAAAATGGCGTCTCAAAGACACTTGGTCGAACGAAACTTCAACAAGAATGTCAAAGCCAAGATTTTCCAGATAGGTGATTACGTCTTACGATGAGTGTTCCAGAATACTCAAGAGCCAAACTCAGGTAAGTTATCCACTAAATGGGATGGTCCATATCGTATAACCGAAGTTGTCGAGAAATGAATTATCGACTACGGACTCTCGACAATTGAGACATCCCTCGAAGTTGGAATGCGGTACATCTAAAAAATACTTCTTTTAAACTCATTCCATTTTTCCTTTCAATTATTTCATCATGACGATTACTGACTTAAGCATCGGAGAATCGTTGGCCTTACCAATGACCCCTCTAATGTTGTTTCATTGCAGGATCAGTCGAGCATTCAACTTTGATTACGGTCGCACGATTGTTCCACGACTAGGTCATATGACTTACAACCTAATATCAAAACTTTGCCTTAACCGCAAGTTCCTTAACTATCTTTTGGGTTTAATGCTCCCTACTTACTCCGATCGCAAGATTTGAACGATCTAAGGTCTTATTTGAATCATTCGACATGTTTATTATTTAAATCGTGAATGCTACAATGTGGTTTATCGGTAACTTAATTACTTACGCCGGTCGTAAGTTCCTCCAACAAGTTATTTACTTTCCTAGTCGTGAGTTCTATTTGCTTATGCTCGATCCTGTCTGATGTTGTGAGTTACTTAGAGAATTTTTATTGTTTTCAATCATCTCTCGTCATCTATGGTTGTCATGAGTTACTTCTGGTAATTTTGTGTGTGGATTTATTGTTATGACAGTTAAAACTACAACAAGTCAATCGGTCCAAAAATCATTGTATTATATTGTAAAGGATTTACGACCACCAACGGTCACCCGATCAGAAAAAACAAAAAAATACATAAGCTAAGCTAAGGAGTTGACTGCTCCTATCCCTCCTGATGCTTGAGTGCGATTGCAGCACCTCCACCCTCGGGAGCGTTGTCCCCCGACTCGAGCTCCTGCATATCCTCAGAGTCGAGGTCTCTCTCGACCCCGATCGACTCCAGGAAGAAGGCGAGTTCGCCCTCTGTCGACACCAGGGATTCTGTCCCATCAAGTGGCGCCTCATTAAGGCTGCCCGGACCTTGAACCGAGTGAAGGCCTCGACGGACTTCACTCGTTCCTCTAAGCCAGAGACCTGCGCCTTGGTCCCACCTAATTCCGCTCTAAAAGCCTCAACCTCTTTTTCATTCTCGGTCGAGGTTGCCTTAGACGTCTTCAACTTCGCCTCCACCGCGGACGCACGATCCAGGGTCTCCTTCAAGCGCCCCTGGAGCTCCGTCTTCTAATGATTGAGGACCGCAAGATTATTGAGGGCATCATCAATATGAATGGAGTACTCCTCCCGCTTGGCCTCTACCGCCTTCGCCTTGGCCTCCACCTCCGTGGCCCTAGCAAGATCCGCCTGCTCCTTGGCCAAAGCGGTCGGGACTAGTCTCCTCACGTTGTCCATACGTGTATTGAGGACTAGCCTTGCTTCAAGCGCGTGCATAAGGTATGACAAATGTTATATCTGACGATGAAAACAGTTTATAATATTTACAAGTAAAGTAAATCTTCTTACCATGAAAGAGAGCCCCACGATGTGAAATGGTGGTAGAAGGAATTTCCCCAGGTGGTGGAAAGAGCCTTCCTGCTCAGCTAGCCGGACGACATAAAATCGCCCGGAAAGGTGAAATTCATCTCCAATGAGGCCAAGAATCACTAATTTGAGGACCCTTTTCCTTGTCTTTCGACAAGGGAGACCGACTCTCCACCCCCGATGGTGGAGCCTGGGATATAGACTCAACATCCATGATGGGGGGCGTCTTTGCCTTCTCAGATGCAGTGGCATCAGAGCCACTTCCCTTCGAATCAGGTTCCCTTGGGACCGTCTTCGGTTTCTTGACCATCGACCCAGACGTCGGGGGAGCCTTTCTTTTGATTTCCCGCCCTTTGCGGGTGAGCTGTTCAAGGGCCTCTCTCTTCGAGAGACCCGTTGTTGGTTTTGCGGGGGTCAATCCTTTTGAAAATGAAAGAAAAGACATGAGTAAAACAAAAACTAAAAAGTAAGTAATGTCTCATAAGACTAAACCTTACAAGATCTTATGATTCATAGGAAAACGTCTTACGACTAAAACCCTACATGATCTTGCGACTAGTGGGTGACTTCTTGTGACTAGACCCCACCAAGTCTTACTACAAGTGGGTGGCATCTTATGACTATACTCACTAAATCTTTCGACCAATGGGTGACTCTTTAACTAGACCCCACATGGTCTTACGACCGACAGGTGACGTCCTTTGACTAAACACTAAACAAAACAAAAAAGGTAAAACTTACCTCGTCAGAGTCCTCCTCTTCCTCCTCATCCTCTACGGAAAAAACGACTGATGACCAGACGTACTGTACGTCGTCATCCTCGTCCTCGTCGTCAGTTGGATGGGTAAAGAAAGAGCGTTCCTCGATGCTGAACTCGAGAAACTTTTCGACCTTGGCGGTCGAATCCTCTAAGGCTTACAAATTAAAGAACTAACAATTATATTAAACAAAATAGTTACCCTCGGTATTCCACCATGTAGAGAGACACTGTACGTCGTCGCCAAGCGACGCCAACCAACCGAAGACATATCGTGTCTTCCATTTGCGACCGTTAACCGTGTTCGCTTGAACCATTGTACGAACCCCTATATACTTAGAAAAGAGGTTGTATCGGTGGTTTGCCTCCGCATTGACCGTATAGGCCAAAAGGAGGTCATAAATGGTGAAGGGCACCTCCCAATCGACCGTTAATCGTTCAATGACTTGAACGATTCGCCAAAACTGGGGCATCATCTGCCCCAGTGACAAGTCGAAGATCGTTAGAAATAATCTTGACAAAGGCCAATAGGACCACGAAAACCCTATTTTGAACGGATACTCGTATATGACGAAATATCCGTTCGGGCATTGTTCTGGTCGCAACAATGCCGGAGGACAAAACCGCACGTCCTCAGGAATCTTAGCCAAAAGCCGGAATTCCATGATGTCTTCGTCCTCGTCGAGGGTACTAATAGGATCTAGCCACATTATGAAGTCTGGGTTAGCGGCTGTGGTAGTGTAAAATTCAAAAGGGTCCCAGTTTTTTCTAGTTTTCCTGGCTATCGACTTAATGCGCATAAGAAAAGGGTTAGGTAGATCGTACCTTATATGGGGATCTAAACCTCAATCGATTATGGAAAGGATTTGGTTTCTTTTTTGTAGGTTTGGAAGGGATTCGCCAGAAATATCGAAGCTCACTCACTCTAGAAATTACCAAAAGCATAAAAAGGAAACGATTTGGCCGAAGGTCACTATTTAGACGGAATTCGATGTCAGGTCGAGTCAACAGATGGTCGACACTTGTCATCGACATTTCCCACACCACCGTTAGATAGGCGACACTTGTCCCTACTCCTAACACCACGCACCCCACGTCACCATGACGTCAGAGCCGATATACGGTTGCACACTTCCCCTCACAAACTCTTCAGTCTTCGAGGAACCGATTCGGTTACATTATTCAACACGTGTCGAATCCAGTTACAAATTTCGAAAATTCGACTTGCCGCCTAATTTTCAAATTTTGGGGGCAAATTGTTTATGCAAAATTTCTTAAGTCACGACCGAGGAAAGAAAATCAAACGACTCTAATCTTAAGAACACTCTTGTATTAAGATAAGGTCCTGAAGACCACACATACCGAGAACTATGGTCATCGCATATGGTGATGGTCGTAAGTTTCTTACGACCGCGACCGGGAAATCTCCCGACCACTGGATATCTTTCGATTTCTATAACGGTAGCTAATGATTATGACCTCACTATTGCCAAATATGCGTTTCTATTATGATTCTTTATTACAGGATTAATTGGCAACGTCCATAACGGACGACCATCATCAAGATCATTGAATACATAGACTGTTGGATATTAAAGGCTCATTCATGGTGATTTGAAGCTATATAAATCTAATCCGTATTGAGCTCAAGGTCATACAACAACACTCGAGCAATCTAAACGCATCTAAGATACAAAATTCAACCATAATCAAGTATACGAAAAGCTTTAAATCAAGAACTCTCGACGAAGTGTTCCATAGCACGACCAACTACACAAATTTACGATTTTTTTACTATTCGCATGTAATATTGTCAATTGTACTTTCGATCACTCCTTCTAAAGGACGACGTCCCTGTTTGACGTCCATAGTGCACTTGACGATCTCCGCTATCGTCCACGGTTTTTACCCTCGACGGGGTTTTCCTTGTCACCAAATTCTTTGTGTCCTGTCTTTATTTTCTTCAGTCGTACGATTTGCCGTGTGATCCTTACTTTAGTTGTTAAAAGCTCCATACTGACCTTAGATCATCCTTAGGACGATTTTTGGCATTAACAGTGGTCATACATAGATTCATAGATAAACTAATTTCTATACAAATAACTCCCTATAGACATACATAAACTAATTTGTGTAATAAATTGTGTATATGCGTACACTAAATCAAAACATAAACGATTGTATAATGAGACATCTTCTATTGCAATAAATCTTCACAAGATCAAATCTTATACACTAATTTGTCAACTAAGTAGCATATATGCGTACAGTAAATCATAACTTATACGATTTGTATAATAAGACATCTTCTATTGTAATAAATTTTCACAAGATCAAAACTTATACACTAATTTGTCTACTGACTTGAATATATACATACACTAAATCAAAACTTATATGATTTGTATAATGAGACATCTTCTATTGTAAAAAATCTTCTCAATTTAAAATTTTATACACTATTTTGTTGACATAGCTACTAACCCATTACATATGCTACAAATTGATTAAAGTGTAGTTTGGTATAAACTGATTAAAGTGTAACTAGCTACAAATCCAATATGACCCATTCTAACTCCATTATCCAATATAAAGTGTATCGGTATTAGTCGACATAGCTACAAATAAGAATTCAAAGATGAAAACTTTATACACACAAAACTTACATACATATAAACAAAACCTACATACATCAATTAGAATTCAAAGATGAAAACTTTACATCCCCAAATGCACATATGATTCTATGAAATTTGTCTATACATTCCCAATCCATTCAAGAATGTGAACAAGCTAAAGTGGCCTTAATTGAAAAATTAGGTTTACATATACATACACAAATTCCTAAATAATTAATTTGACCATTCATTCCCAGTAAATTCACATATACATACATATGTTTACATATACATACACAATTCACCTATTCAATACACTAATTTTGAAAGATTGCACACATACACTAGATTCATACATACTGTAATTTGTAAATTATTGCATATATACAGACACATATATACAAATATATATACACACATATTTTACATAAACTAACATATTCATATATACATATATTTACATATACATACATAATAACATATATACATGAGAAAATGAGAACGAAAATGAGAAAAAAGTCTTTTTACCCAAAATAACAGAGTACTCAGTTTTGGAGGGGAGAAGGTCGGTGGGAGTGGTCGCCGGAGGTGGTCGCCGGTAAGAGGTGTTGTCGGCTGCAGGGGGGTCGTCGGTCGCAAGCAATCACTGATGGGAGGTGTCACTAGTCGCAAGTGGTGGGGTGTGCAAGGGAGAGACAATGAGGGAGAGACAGTCAATGAGAGGGAGAGACAACAAGTGAGATATGCATCTGTTTTTGATGTAAGTAATATATCTCACATTTTCTAGCGAATTACTGACAGATATATCCGCTAGTAATTTTTTGATTTTTAAAGTCTGCCTTTTCTTGAAAAAAATTAATTTTTTTAACTTTCCCACTGTATATCAGCCTGTAAGTCGTCGGTGAATATATTCCGCCGGTAATTTGAAAAAATAGCTTTTTATTCCAAGAAAATTAAAAAAAATTAATTAAAAACACGATTACCAACGAATTTCTATTTAATAAAGTAGTTAATTAAAATCCGTCGGAAATCCGTCAATGTTTTTAATTGATTAAAATTAATCATTTAAAAATAAATAAACAAATTGTATTATTATTTTATTATTATTTTTATTATTGTTATTATTATTATTATTATTATTATTATTATTATTATTATTATTATTATTATTATTATTTTTAATATTATGTTTATGTTCCATTAAAACAAAAACACTTTAAAGCCCAATAAAACATTTTAAAACGAGTAAACTACACTTTTGGTCCCTTTGGTTTCCCGAAAGTAACACCTTTCGTCCCTACAGTTTCAAAATACAGTTTCGCCATCGTGGTATGCAAAAACGACCGGGTTTGGTCCCTATCACTAACGGTCGTTAAAAAAAATCTGTTAGATGAGGGGTACTTTAGTCTTTTCCACTTTCAATCACATTTTTCTTAAAAAATAAATATTATGTTAATTAGAGGGACCAAAGTTGTAACTTTATATATATATGTATCAAACAAACCAAACACCCATGTTTTCTTTCTCCTAGATTATCGGCGCCTGTAACTCCATCAAAAACCCTCCGACGCCTGTAACTCCGGTCCACCACGACACCATCATCCGCCTATTTGGGTTGTTGCCACCACCATCCGCATATTTCGGTTGTTGCCACCACTACCATCCGCCTGATTGGGTTGCTGCCACCACCACCTACCGTCGATATTCATCAACGAAGCACAAACAACCGTCGATCTCAACACCTCCCTCTCCTTAGATTTCACAATTTAGACCAACCGATTTCAACAAATCTTCATTTCGTCTGATGTCAACACCTCCCTCTCCCTAGATCTGCTCGTTGTTCTCCATAGATCTCGCCGCCTATCTCGTTGTTCTCCACAGATCTGCTCGTTTACGGGAATCAGTTTATCCCATGAATCTCATTTTCCTCAAGCAAAATTTTCATAAAACCCACCATTTTGAAGATGAAAGTTACTGGTTTGATTTCAAGATAGTGGATAAGTTAGTGTTCAAATTCCATTTGCATCTCAGATTTTAATTTTGGTTTGATTTTTATTTTGGTGTGGATTGTAATTTTGGTTTTAGTTTAAGTTTAGATTTTGATTTTGGATTAGAGGTTTAAGTTTAGATTTTGATTCTAGATTTGAGGCCTAGATTTTGATGTTGGTTTTGACTTTTAATGCTTGAATTTGGGTTTTGAGAGATGGTCGGAGGTTCATCGGAGAAGATGACTGGAGGCTTTACCGGCCGGATGGGGTTCAGGGTCCAAATTTATAGTTTACTCGATATATTATGTATGTATAAATATTTATCTTATAATTAAATTGCACATTTTAAAGGACAATTAAAAGAAAATGGAAAAAGACTAAAGTACCCCTCATCTAACAGATTTTTTTAACGGTCGTTAGTGACAGGGACCAAACCCGATCGTTTTTGCATACCACGATGGCGAAACTGTAGGGACGAAAGGTGTTACTTTCGGGAAACCACAGGGACCAAAAGTGTAGTTTACTCTTTTAAAACCCATTAAGATCCATTAAAGTCAAATAATACTCATTAAAGCCTGATATAACCTAATAATACCTTATAAGGCCAATAAGACCAAATAAAGCCCAACTAGTATCCATTAACGCTTAAAACCCAATAGATCCTTTAAAGACAAGCCCAATTATGATCCTTTAACGTTGTACAACTTTTCTTTTGTAGAATAAAGTTTTTCATAGGGTTTCATCCCTATTTCTCAAAACAAGCCCAATTATGATCCATTAAAGTCTAACAAGACCAAATAAAGTCAACGAAGATCCATTAAAATTCAATAAGACTAAATAAAGTCAATAAGATCAGTTAAAGTCCAGTAGATCCATTAAATACCAATAAGATAAAATAAAACCGAACTAATATCTATTAAATCCCAATAGATCCATTAAAGAACAAGAAGACTGAATAAAGCCCAACTAAGATCGATTTAACTCAACTAACATTTATTATAGTCAACTAAGATCCATTAAAGCTTAGTAGGACTGAATAAACTAATAGATCCATTAAAGTCCAATAAAACCCATTAACTGGATGTATATGTGAATTAATACATGTAAAACCACTACATATGAACAAATACATAAATCTATGATTATGTAGTATGTAAGTGAACCACTTCATATGAACATATACATATATGTTTGTTTTTGAACTGCTACATGTGAATCGAATTTATATGTATTACGTATATGAACTGATACATGTGAACTGCCATGAAAGTGTAGGATCCCAATTCAAACAAACCAATCAAGATTATAATATGACAATTTAGTAATCTAGAGTGAGAGTAGAGAGAGAAACTCAAGTCATATGTCTATTGATCTGAAAGTTACAATCCAACATATTACAAACAATTACAAAACACAACTATTTATACTCACTACTAAAACTCTCACATACTTACAACCTACACAAACTCACAAAAGCTTAAACTCTTAGAACACTAATGTTGACTTTGTTGACTTTACAGACTCTGACTTTTCTCATTAAATCTTGGATACAATTTATAAACTAACATTCTCCCCCTTTTTATTCAAGATTTAATAAAAATTTGACAATCGTCTTCAGCGCTTTGATTCTTCAAACTTTGACTCTAACAACTTTAAACTTTGTAGCTCTGACAGTCTTTAGTTTCTGATGCTTTGAAGAATCTTGAAAAGTTTTTCACATTTAGCATCTATGAAAGTTAACAAGTCTTGAACACGAATCTGAATTCTTGAAAGTTTTGAAACTTCTTGAACTTTAAGACAACTTTGAGGAATTTCTGAGCTTGTATCTTCATCTCTCTGATCTCTGGATCGTCTTTTGAAAAACAAACTTTCTTGAAACATATTTCAACATCTCTTCATGACTTTGAAATTGAAATCTTTATAATTTTCTCCCCCTTTTTGATGAATTGTGAGAATCAAAATCATCAAAACTCATTTCAATTTCAACTCAGTCTTTGAAACCTCTCCCCCAATTTAAACAATGTAGAATAGTCTTCATGATCTCTTTTGGTAAAATATGAACATTCTCCCCCAACTGATCTGATAATGAGCCGTCAATTCATGAATATATTTATCCGAATATTTTCAAATTCAGACAAATTATGAGTTGTAACTTTGAATCAACAAATGAAACATTTAGGAATGTCTGTCAGTAACACAAAGTTACTGTGTACATCTAATGTACAACTTAAAGAGCTGGTTTAATGTTGACTCCCCAGAACTTCCATTCAATCATTGAAAAACACAAGGTATTTTTTATGAATGTTCTGACAAAAACAAATTTTCTGTTTGCTCGTGCTTGAGTTATGAAAGAATTAGCACAATGATTATGTTTCATAAGATTCAAAGTTATGTAAACCAATGAGACAACATAGGTTATACATAGACTCAATGTGTATGATAAAGGGTCGATGGTGGGACAACTTTCCTTCTTTTTCAATATCAGTATCTTCCAAGTGAAGAACCAATAGATTATGAGTTGCTTCCCCAGAAAATGTGAAACATTCTCTTTTTAAGAAAAGAATGAGTAGCTGGTGGGGTTGTTTGCAAGAGATGGCATGGGATAAGTGCCTTTTTCAATGTCGTTCATGAAGAATTGTGAAACTACAGTTTATACGGCTGCCCGACTCAGAAAGAAGTTTGGTGTAGAGTCTAATATTCTTTTACTCTGATCTCTGACCCTCTTTATTTTAAACATTAAAGCTCACTTCTAACCAATCTCTCATTTCCATTTTACCTTTTTACACACCACTCTAAATGTTTTGACCCCTCTCCTCCTCAATCACTCTTAGGATTACTTCCGGGGCAGGAAACACTGGTTATCGTGAATCCATGGAAGTTCTTTTAAGCTCTCACATTGAATCCCATGTATTTTTCCTAAAAGCATACGTTGCTCAATGATTTTCTTGACATTAAAGTACAAGAAATCATTTGTCAGTATATGTACGCTCATTAAAGATAAGAATGAAATTTGAGCATATTAAGCATTAAAGATTTCTCAAAACTTTGTATGAATGAATAATCATGAAAGAATAGAAATGTTTTGAGAATCTGACAATGATTTAAATCAGATCAAAATTCATGAAGAATAATATTTTGGGAAATCAAAGACGTAAGATGTTTATATGAACAATATATAAACATATTAACAATGAAAGCACATGTAATAATGAAATGATGTATGATTCAAACAACAATGAATAACAAACGACGGGAGTATTACCATAGAAAGATTATACTTTTGATACATGGTAATAACAATTTCAACATGAAATACTGAACCGTTGTGTATGAATACTTGGCATTATATAGATAAGATAATACACAAGTATTTCTCTTTGGAAACACACAGTCAGTTAAACATTAATGCTCAATAATGAAAAACATTCAAAAATCACACTTCTAAATTCATGAAATCTTTTAAGAACCAGAAGTGGTTTGAACATTTAAGAAAGCGTTTTTCATGATTGAAAGTTGTTCGACTTTCAAACAATCAGAGATTAAGATAAGAAGATACTTACCTTTATGCTCCCCCTCAAATCATGATAGAATGATTTTATTCATTTAAGCTCCCCCTAGATATTTTCAAAATATCCTTATCTTTAACATTAAAGACCGAGTCCTAAACTGATACGTTTAGAAGTCTTAGTCATTTAACATTTAAGACCGGGTTCTGAATTGATGTATTCAGAAGCCTAATTTCTTGTTCCCCTTAAACTTTGGGTGCCTGCAACAAAGATTTAGCTTTTGGTACCCACTGGTATTTAGGTCCTGAAGTATTAGTTGCAGTTCTTGTGGGGGTAACATAATAAGAACCATACCAGTAATCAACAAACTTATTACTTACAAAGTCATTTGCTCCACCGTAAGAACAACAAATCTTCTTTTGAGCAATCCTGATCAAATGATTAGTAGAATAAAACATATCAGGTTTACCAAAAGATTTACCTTTGTGCACACTGTTCTTGTTGGCATTTGATGTGGATGAAAATACTTTATCATTCTTCTTCTTATCATCAAGAGAACTCTTCACTCTCCAGACCATATGTCTTTTCTTAGAATGCTTTCCATGAGATTTGACATAAAAGCTCGCTGGACCATCAACAGATTTGTCATAAAACAGATTAGACGGACGAATCTGATTTGATTTGACAATATTTGGTTTGACACTTTTCTTTTTGAAAAGATTTTTCTCATGGATAGAACTTAAAGCAGTTTTAAAAGAACAGACTGAGTCAGTTGAATTGTCATATGGTGATTGATTAATCACATCAGCTGAAATCTTTTCAGACAATTCAACATTTGCAGCTTCCAAGTCCTTTATCTTTTTGGTCAAAATGTTTCTTTCAACAGTAAGTGTATCAAACTTTTGATTCAAATCAGTTCTAGCCATCTGTTCTTTCTGAATATCTGAGGATAAAACATATATTTTGGATGTGAGCTTTGATATTTCAGATTCAAAGTTTAAACGTTCTTGCTCAAAATCTTTCTCCAAGTTCTTGTTCTTTCTAGATATTTCCTTGAAGATCCCAACATTTCTCTTTTCAGAATTTTTCTTTTCAGATTCAAAAGACTTTTTCTTTTCCTGAAAAATTTGTCTTTCTTTCTCAAGTAATTCTTGTAACGTAGAGATCGGTTTGGGAAGTTCAGCTGTTTTGTTTTCAAGAACTTTTCTCTCTTTAGCAAAGGTGTCTCTTTCAGTTATTAAGATCTTTTCAAACTCTGACACTTGATTTGAGAGTTTAATACATCTAAGCTCAGATCCTTTTTCTCTTGGATAGCTTTCTTTGAAGAATCAGACAGCTTTTGAACATAGATTTTATCCAGATCAGCTTTAATTGTATTTGCATTGAGATTTTACATCAGATCAACATTCTTTGCTTCCAATGCAGATATCTTCTCTTCAAAAGCCTTTAAGTTTCTATATAGATCAACTGATTCAGCTTTCAACTCTGATGATTTCTGTTCAGTTGACTTCAATTGGCTTTGACGCTTGGTTATCTCTCTCTCCTTCAATCCAATCTCTTTCTCTTTTGCCTTGTTGATACCTGAAAAATCAGATTTAGAATGATTAATACATTTTGCACATTCATAAGTTTTATCAGAATTAACAAATTTATCTTTCAACTACTGAATCTGATTAAGAAACTTTGAATTTTAAATCTTTAGTTTATCACGTTCAACCTTTATTGCCGGTATCTCAGGCATGTACATGACGACACAATCTCTCCCTGACAATACAGTAGACATCTTGATATCTGAAAAAAAAATTACTTGTAAATGATTGTTGACAGAAATCATAAATTTTTTATCACTATCAGAAGTATGTCCCCCCTCCGCAGACTCACCACTTGAAAATCTTTTTCAGAAATAAACTAAGTTCAGAACTCGCAGACACCTGAAACTCGCAAAGTACAAAAACTCGTAAAGCACTATTCACTGAGCTTCTCGCTAAACGTTATGTGCGTGAACTAGGAACTCGCAGACTACTATGTGCGTGAAATAACAAACTCGCAGAACACTAGTTGCGTGAACCGAGAAACTCGCTAGTAAGGATGTGCGCGAAGTAGCTTCTTGCAAGGTGCTTCGTGCGCGAATTAGACTTAGAATAATCTCAAACTTTTAACTTCTCGCAAACAAATGCAAACTCGCACGTCAAAAGATCCTTGCGCGTTCCATACTTAGAAAAATTTTACAATTATAGAACTCGCTAAGATTGAAACTCGCACGTTTAAGAAACTCGCAAGTCACTGTTCATTACACTTCTCGCAAACAGCTTTGTGCGTGAACTAGCTTCTTGTATACTAAACGATGCGCGAACTAGCTGAAACTCACACAAAAAATGAAAAACTTCATTTTGCGCATTCTACGGGTTAGCGTGTTCTTGATTTGCGCGAAGTGCAGATCTAGCGTGTTCTTGCCTCTGAGTTTCAAATATTGATCCAAAATCCTTTATTCATGAAATCAGAACTTGAAAATTGACAGGAATGATCGATTTATCATATCGAACACGTTTCTAATACTGGTTTCAGATTAAAAGCAACAAAGCACATTGAATTGATTCAAAAAGTGTTCGATGAACATTTTTCAAGAAAACCAAAATTTCAATAATTGAAATCGATTTAGTGATAAATTTGTAATCGAATTTAAACAACAAACATTCTAAAACAGTATTCGAACACAATGAAATCAATTTCACACACAAAAAACAATGATTCAATTGAAACTCGATTCAAGAGTAAAAAAAATATACGATCTGCATTTTCTTGATTTTTCAAAAATTCGATCCAAATTTGGTGATGAAATATTTCTGAATATGAATGGGTTCAGCTCTGATACCAATTGAAAATGTAAGATCCCAATTCAAACAAACCAATCAAGAGTATAATATGACAATTTAGTAATCTAGAGAGAGAGTAGAGAGAGAGTAGAGAGAGAAACTCAAGTCATATGTCTATTGATCTGAAAGTTACAATCCAACATATTACAAACACTTACAAAACACAACTATTTATACTCACTACTAAAACTCTCACATTCTTACAACCTATACAAACTCATAAAATCTTAAACTCTTACAACACTAATGTTGACTTTGTTGACTTTACAGACTCTGACTTTTCTCATTAAATATTGGATACAATTTATACACTAACACGCCACATATAGGAACATATTGTTAGTGCAGAAATATGTTGGATACAAGATCATAGAAGGCTGATGATGAAAGTCAAGAAAAGTTAAAGAGCTCAAGTCAACTCTCTAGCAAAGTCAAAGTCTTTGTAATAAAAGTCAAAGTAATGTGTTGTTAGTATATAAGTGTGTTTAAAATAGGTATATGGCTAATTGTATCAGACAAGAGTTGTACGCATATTGTTCTAGAGAGAGACGGTGTAAGAGTTCTTTGTATTCGAAATTCAAGATTAATAGAAATTGTTTCAATCGCTAATTGTGTCATCTTAATCTTAATTATGTGATAAGAACTTGATCTTGGGAACTATCAATTGGTATCAGAGCAGAATTCAAATTGAAATCATTCAAGAAAATGCAGTTTTGCGCTGTTTTGTTGAGTTTTGGATCGAATTTTCAAGTTTTGTGTGTAATTGTGAAAGAAATTGAGTCTAGTGAGTTCATATGTTGTATTAGACAAATCTTTAATTGATTTGTAGTGATCTTGCACTGTAATTTTGATCAATTTTTGAGATTTTACGAGTTTTCTTTTCACGAGTTCATACACACTTTTAGATTCAATTTGTACTTTTAATTGAATTTCTTTGAAATTTATCATTTGTAAAAGGTTCTTATAGTATATTAGATCAATTTGGTGAAGTTTGGGATCATAATTCGAAGATTTGATGGAGTTTTTGGCCGAATTAAAGTGATTTTAGTTCGAGATTTACGGAATTCGCATAAAATCTGAAGAACTCGCATGGGATACTGAAGAACTTGCATAAAGAGAAGATTTCGCATAAATTTTTACTGAAATTTTACAAGTATAGAATTCGCATATGTGTAGGATGAGAATGCCTCAGAATTCGTACAAGCCTATGTACGAAAAGTCGGAATTTGCATAACTCGTTTATACGAAAAGTGTGTTGAAAGTTTTTCTAAGGACATAATTCGCATATGCGTATGAAAAGTAAAGAACTCGCATATAGTGGTATACAAATTCCTAGAATTCGCATTGTGCTTTATGCAAATTGTTCAGAATTCGCATAAGGGTGATATACGAATTCATCAGATTTCACATAGAAAGTTTTAAAATTTTCTAAGTCTAAAATTTGTATCGATGCGAATTGTTTGAGTTTGAAAAAGTTTCTAAGTACAGAATTCGTATGTTTCTGTTGTGCGAAAAGCTTGTGCGAAAAGTTGTTTTTAGAATTTTTCTAAGTCTAGATTTCGCATAGTGTTGTGTGCGAATTCTTAGAACTCGCATATAGCTTCTTGCAAATTCTGAAGTGTGCGAATTCTGAATATTGTGCTTGTGTGCGAATTCTGAAGAATAGTTTGTTTGTGCGAATTGTTTAGTCATAGTGTCTTGTGCGAATTCCATACTTAGGAGATTCTTGGAAATTTATATGTCTGAGAATTCTTTCTGTATTTTGATTTCATTTGATCGAACGATCATTTCAAGTTCTTATTGAACAGTGTTCTTGTCTGGATGACTTCCAGAGAGGCTTTAGCTATTGGTACGGATGTGAAGCCACCGATGCTCTTTAATGGCGAATACGAAAAATGGAGAGATAGGTTCCTCGATTTTATAGACCACAATGACTTAGGAGACTATATCAGATTATCTGTCAAGGAAGGAGTGATGAAACCTCTGACAAAGATTTTGTCTACTGAAGGAGAAAATGGTGAGGAGTAGTCAACAAGGAGTACCCATTGCCACTTGAGGAGTACTCAGATGAATAGAGGAAAAGAGTTAAAGCTGATAGATTGGCAAGGTCGATTACTTTACAAGGGATTCCGAACGAGATATATGTAAAGATTCATAGCTACAATGCCACGGACAAAGAGATGTGGGATCAGCTCAAGAAAATGATGCTCAGATCCATGATCGGTAACCAACTGAAAGTCTCAAACTGCCTGGATAATTACGAAGAATTCAAGGCTAAGGAGGGTGAATCTCTTGAAGCAACCTATGATAGATTTGTGACACTTCTGAACGAACTTAGGAAGAACAAAGTCAAGAAGTCTCAAATAGAGTTGAATGTCAATTTTCTGAGCATTCTACAGCCCGAGTGGAAGAGATTCACAAGGCAAATGAAGCAAATGAAAGATATGAACGAGATACCACTTCATGAGGTATATGAGACTCTCAGGCAGAATGAAGAAGAGGTTGATGAGATTAAGGATGACAAAAGGAAAGTTGAGAAAGTGGCTGCAAATCAGGTTGCTTTGGTGGTGAAAAAGAAAGAAAAGAAATATGTGAGAATGAAGAAGAAAAAGAAGGTTGTAATTTCTGAATCTGAGGAAGCTGATTGTGCGGAGGATTCTGACTCCAATGACTGTGAGAACCTGAAACATGCCATGCTGTTATTGACAAAAGCTTTCCAGAAGAAATTATATAAGAAGCCAGGGTCGAACAGTCAGAGATACTCACCGCGTTCAAGAAATTACGAGCACAAAGAGAGGATAAAAAGCAAAAGGTTTGAAGAGAAGAAGCCTGAAGAGAAGAGGTTTAGGAGTGTAGAAAAGAAAGAGTCTAAGCCATATGTGCTTTATGGGTAAAAATGATACTGAAGCAGAAGCAGATTCTGATGGTGAAGACAATGAAGAGGTATATGATATGTCAGAATCAGATTTCTTAAACCAAATGAATGTCATGATGATTGAACTCTAGGAATTACAGTCTAAGCTTAAACGCGAGAAAGGTATCAATAAAGAGAAAAACCAGTCAATACTGAAACTCAACAATGATATTGCTGAGAAGAACGTATTGATTGAGGCCTTAGACAATAACATTGATACCAGCGCAAAAGAGAAGACTATAATTCATAATCAATTGTCTGACACTACTTCTAAATTTAAACTATGTGAATTTGAGGTTAAAGAAGTTGCAAAAAAGGGTTCATCATTAAAGAAATAAAATAAATCTTTATCTGGAAAAGTGAATGTTTTGTAGGAAAAACTTTATACTTTGGGTCAAACTGAAGAAACCATTCACCTAAACAAACCAAAGGAGAGTAGTGAGTGTTGGGGTCATGGTTACGAGAATCCACAATTTCTCAAAAAGGGTATTTCTAAAGTGCCTGCTTTGTATGACTTTGGATTTTTAAAATTGGCACCACAATACCCTGAAATCAAAGTTAAATGGATTAAACTATCAGATGAGGATGAAGCTAAGGAAAGGGAGAAAAGAAAGAACATAACTAAAATGCAAATTCCATTTCGATATGAGAGGTTAAATTCTAGTTACAGTTCTGATCAAACAAAATTTCTTTCTAACAACTATTTCGAAAGCTATTCTACAGAGGAATTGGAGGCAAAACCGGTTGAAGGTAAAATTTATGTTCCTTCACTCGTGTTAGAAAGTAAAATTTCTGAACTCGAGAACACTCTGATAGATGAAAGAATTTTGACTGATCTAGAACAAATGGTATTTTCAACTGTTTTTCTTAACACTGATTTCTCAAAAACATCCAAAGCTTCAAAATCAAATGATATTAATGGTCTATTTGATGAAGGGTTTGATTTCCTTAACTCTGATGGTTGTTTAGATGATTGTTTTAATCAATTTGATTTCAATGCAAAACTTCCTGATCATTCGCAATTTATTATCAATTCTTTTGGATTACCTAGTGTGTTTGAAAAGGGTGAAACATCAACAAAAGTTGATAAACAAGTCTTTGTGAATACCAAGAATGCCAAAGGTAAGAAAAAGAAAACTAGGCATTCACAGAAACGGATAACCACTGGTAAATCTAAGAATAAGGAATCTTTCAAATCTCACAGTTCTAACTTGAAAAGTTCATATGTTTCAGATATGAGTAAGAGAAAGTCTGGAGTGAGATCAGAATGGCGACCAAAGCAGAAAGTTGATGAGATTGCAAAATCATCTTCTGATTCTGATTGTAATAGAAAGGCTAATGGTAAAACTGATGTAGTTGGCAATTTTGCATTTCATAAACAAAAACTTGTAACTTCTTACAAGAGATATTCAATAAAGCAATTAGTCCAATTATCTCCGTCTACAAATAGGACTTCTACTTATAGTAGAAATGGTTTTGTGTCTCGTCAATATTATGATGACTGGTTTGGTTCATATCATGTATATCATTCTCATGTTTCAAAAGATTTTCAAAAGAAAAGAGGACCCAAATTCAAATGGGTGCCAAAATCATGTGTTAACACTGTAGGACCCATCTATAAATGGGTACATAAACCGATTGTTTCCTAATTTCTCATGTGTAGACCCGTCATATGTGGTACTTGGATTCTGGTTGCTCCAAGCATATGACTGGACAGAAAGATATATTGTCTAATTATACAGAGAAATAAATGTAGCAATGATCAGTTTTCACCTATTCTGGGATATGGTGATGTTATTCAAAAAAACGTAACGATCAAGAAGGTGAGCTATGTAGAAGGACTAGGACATAACCTATTAAGCATTGGCCAGTTCTGTGACAAAGACATAGAGGTGAATTTCAAGGCCAAAAGGTACTGTGTACGAACTGAAGATGGAAAAGAACTTTTGGTCGGGATGAGAAAGTCAAACCTCTACACAATTAACTTGTCAAAAGCCTCTATGCAGCAGAGCTGGTTATGGCATAGACGACTATCTCACCTGAAGTTTCGATACATCAACAAGTTGGTCACTTGTAATTTAGTGAAAGGACTTCCAGAACTCAAATATGCTAAAGAACATCTCTGTGTAGCGTGGGAGAAAGGCAAGATGAAAAGAGCCGCACATAAGCCGAAGCCTGAGCCGAGTACAAGTTCTTCCTTGGAACTGTTGCATATGGATCTCTGTGGTCCGATGCGAACTCAAAGCATCAACGACAAGAAATATATATTAGTGATTGTGGACTATTACTCTAGATAAACTTGGGTCAAATTTCTGAGATCGAAAGATGAGACGCCCGATGTCATCATCTCATTCCTAAAGACTACTCAAGTGAATCTGCAGAAGATAGTTTAGCTTCTTAGAACGGACAATGACACAAAATTCAAGAACATAATTGTTGATGATTATCTCGAATCGGTCGGGATAACACACCAGTTCTCTCCTGCCAAAACGCCTGAACAGAATGCAGTCGTAGAGAGACGTAACAGAACACTAGTCGAGGCCGCTCGTACTATGTTGAGTTAATCAGATCTACCTCTATTTCAATGGGCCGAAGTTGTGTCGACTGCTTGCTACACATAAAATCGCTCTATTATTGTTAAGTCCAAATATTGTATACAAGATTTAATAAGAAAAGTCAATGTGTAAGTCAACAATGTCAAAGTCATAAGCAAAGTCAAAATTGTATTGTCAAAGTCAATATTGATTAGTTTTACTTAGTTGTTAAGTTTTAGTTTAGTCTTGTGGTATAAATAGGATTAGTCTTTGTTAATCTTGTAAGAACTTCATTGTAATATTTAAGATAAGTGAGATACATGACAAGAGCTTTCAAAGATCTACTTTCTCTCTCTACTCTCTCTCTAGATTTCATTGCTAAATCTTGTTTGTATTGAGAATTGCTTGATAATATGGATTAACAATTGGTATTAGAGCCGTACCAAACTATTCAGGAATGATTAGATCATGATTTGAATTGAAATTTGTGTGTTTTTGGATTGAAAATCGTTATTTTTCGGTTTTTCTTTCAAGAAACGAGTTTGTTACTGTTTCATCTGAATTTTTTGTGAAAAATCGGTTTTAATGCAAGAAACTGGATTCATTGTGTTCGATTTATGTTGGTGATTGATTGTTGTTTTGATTCCATCTCGAAATTCGAACAAAATCGGTTTCAATTTTTGATTTTTGAGATTTTCGTGAAAAACGTGTTCAGTTACTGTTCTTGATTGAAAATATTCGATTTGATGTTTTTAATCGAAAATTGATTGCTTGTGTGTGTTTAGAACTGTTTTTCGATGATGCTAACAAATTCTTGAAGTTCAATTGTGCAGGAATCAATCGATTTGAGAAAGATAATGTCAAGAAATCGACTTTGCGTGTCATTCATACGGTTTGCGGGTCATTCATACAGACCTGAGAACCATACTTTGCGTTTCAAGTGAGACCCGCATACCATACGTTGCGTTTCAAGTGAGACCCGAATACCATACTCTGCGTTTCAAGTTGGAACCGCAAAGCTCTTCTTCGCGCATCAAGTTCAACCCGCAAAGTCTACTATGCGTTTCCTCAAGGACCCGCATACCTCACTATGCGTTTCCTCAACAACCCGCATTCTTAGCTATATGTTTCACTAAGGACCCGCACACCTAGCTTTGCGTTTCGGTCAACACACGCAAACCTCTTCTCTCTAAAAAAAAAATTAATTTCAATTTGAACCAACAAGTATTGTTCATCTTTGGAAATAAAAAAATTTCAATTTGAACCAACAAGTATTGTTCACCTAGCTTTGAGTCTGGAAAATTTTTTTTGGTCATCTTTGGAAATATTTTTTTTTACATTGCGAACTAACAAGTATTGTTCAAATTTCAATTTTCATGAAATATTTTTTTTAAGATTTCAATTTGATCTGATTTTTGATTTTCTGATATACAGTTTGGGAACGATCATTCTCATCAAGCTGATTTCTCATTCAATATTTTCTGAGAGAGAGATGAGTTCACCAATTTTGCTAAGAGGAAGATACGAGCAGTGGAAAGCTGATTTTCTCAAATTTGTAGATACAAATGAGCTGAGTTGTTATATCAGATTGTCATTGACTGAAGGAGAGATGACACCTCATACTCCAACAGAAGATTGTTCTGAGGATCGAGAGAAAAGAAAGAATGCTGATAATATGGCTCGAACTTTTCTGTTGAATAGTATTCGTCATGAGATTAAAGGTCACATAGATACATATCAGTTGACAGGAAAAGATTTGTACAAATCAACAGGAAAGGAGATATGGGACTATCTTGAATGGACGATGATAGGACCAACAATCGTGTCAGATCTAAAAGGAAAGATTTCTGAGTTGGAATCTAAAATTCAACAGACAGTCTCTGTTAAGAGCAATGAGCAGAAAGATAAGAAATTGGAATCTGAGAATGCTGAGCTTCGAAAGAATTTATTTGATTTGGAAAAACAGTTTGTTGCAAATAAAGCTGATTTTGAAAGTGAAAAGAAAAGTTTTTCAAAGAAATTCTCAGATTTCTCAAAGAAGTGCTATGAAGAAAAGAAGTCAGTTGATCTTAAATGCATAAAACTTTCTCAACAAATCTCCGATTTTGAGAAAGTACTGATCATGGAAAGAGAGAAGTTTGATAAAGAAAAGAAGGCCACAAAACAGAAAAATGTAGGATTCCTTAAAGAATTATCTGGCCAGAGAAATGAATCAGAAAAAGGATTTGAGGAAGAAAGATCCATATTTGAAAATGAAATTAAAAAGCTGACTTCTAAGTTGTCTGAACTGTCTGCAGTTGCGCTGAAACAGCAAAGGACGAAGTTTGAATTCACAACAAAGATTGACCAGCTTGTGAAAGAAAGAGATAATTTTGCATCAAAGATCAAAGAACTTGAAAAATCTGTTCCAAGTTCAAATCAGAAATTCATCTCTTCAAACATGTCAGTCAAATACTTTAATCAGATTCGTCGCACTAACCTTTTCTATGATGATTATTTAGATAGTTCAGATACTTTTCCAAGGAGAACAAGTTTCAAGAAAGAGAAACTGGTGTGGAAAAAGAAACCAGTCAAAGATGATAAGGAAAATGAGCTGAAAGAGAAGAAATCATGTGTACCTGTGCATAAAGCAAAGAAGAACAAAGCACTTAACGGTAAGAAATTTTATTGTTCTATTTGTTGTACACATGATCATTTTCATAAATCAACTGATCATTACTGGTATGGGTCTTACTCCATAACCCCCACACGCACTGCAACTAACATTTCTGGACCCAAATACCAGTGGGTACCAAAGAAGAAAATTGATACTGTGTTGCAGGCACCTCAATCCAAGGGGGAGTAAGAGAACAATGGCTCTTGAATAACACAGTTCAAGACCCGCACCTAAATGTCATGATTATGGCTTCTAAGCAAAACAACTTAGGACCCTTACCTCAGAGATCAAAAAGACCTTACTCCTGTATGCTTGCATCCGATGGATATTGATGGTCTTCATCCCAAGAGAATTGATCTGATCTCTATCCTATATTTTTTCTTTGCTAGATTTTTCTGATATTGATGGTCTAACAATTCAAAAGGGAGTGTTTGATCTCTATCCTGTTTTAACTGACATATTTCAGATGCTTAATTTAAGGGGGAGTAAAGGTCATGACTTCTGATTATTTCAGATCAGAACTCATTCTATAACTGTTTTACTACTTTCTGTCCTTTTATTTTTGAATAAATAGAATGAATAAAGTGGCTTCTGATCAAATGACAGATCAGGACCCGTTTTTCAACGATCAAAGAAGGATATTATGCTAATATCCAGGGGGAGCTCAAAAGATATAAATCATTTGATCATGATTTGAGGTGGAGCCGAAAAGGTAAAAATCTTTTGATCCTAGATCTCTGATTGTTTGAAAGAAGGACAACTTTCTATCATGAGAAAACTTTTCTTAAATGTTCAAACCACTTCTTATTCTCAACTTCATGAATATAGAAGTGTGATTTTTAAAATGTTTTTCATTTTTTGCGCTTAATTGTTTAACTGACCTTGTGTTTCCAAAGATCAATACTTGTGTATTATCTTGTCCATATACTGTCAAGTATTCATACACACCGGTTTAGTATTTTCTTTAAAATTGTTATTACCATGTCTCAAATTCGAATCAATTTTTCGTTGGTAATACCTCCGTTTGAAACTCATTGTTGTTAAGCATCATTCATCTTGTTCATATTTGTGCTTTCATTGATAAATTGTTTATATTCGTTCATATAAACAAAATTTCCAATTCTTTGATACCCTATCCATTGATTTGATCTGATTGATTCATTGTCAGATTCTCAAAACAATTCTCTTGACTTCATATTCCTTCATTCAATATCCTTGTTTTGAGAAATCTTCAAAGTTCAAAATGCTCAAATTTCATATCTGATTTTTGATGAGCATACATATACTGACATATGATTTATTGTGCTTTACATGTCAAGAAAATCATTGATAAGCATGTACTTTTAGGAAAATGGGATTCAGTATGAGTGCTTAATAGATCTTCCATGGATTCACGATAACCAGTGTTTCCTACCCCGGAAGAAATCCTTTGAGTGATTAAGGGGAGAGGGGTCTAAAAGATTTGAGTGTGGGAGTGAGCAGAGGTAAAATGGAAATGAGAGATTGGTTAGATGTAAGTATAATGATAAAAAGAAAGAAGGTCTGAGATCAGAGTTAAAAGAATATCAGAACTCTGCACCTACCACTTTCTGAGTCGGGAAGCCACATTACTGATTGGTTCACATTTCTTTGGTGACCATCATTGAAATAGGCAAATAGCCCATGCCATCTCTTGTATAAAACCCCACCAGCTACTCATTCTTTTCTTAAAAAGAGAATGTTTCACATTTTCTGGGGAAGCAGCACATAATCTATCGGATCTTCTTTTGGAAGATACTGATATTGAAAAAGAAGGAAAGTTGCCCCACCTTCGACCCTTTCTCATGCACATTGAGTCCATGTATAATCATTGTTGTCTCAGTGATTTACATACTTTGAGCCTTATGAAACACAATCATTGTGCTAATTCTTTCAAAACACAAGCACGAGCACACAGAGAATATGTTTTTCTGTCAGAACATTCATAGAATTACCTTGTGTCTTTCAATGATTGAATGGAAGTCCTGGGGAGTCAATATCAAACCAGCTCCTTACATTGTACATCCGTTGTACACAGTAACTTCGTGTTACTGACAGACATTTCTAACTGTTTCATTTGTTGAATCAGGGTTACACGCTCATTATGTCTGAATTTGCAAAGATTCGGATATATACAGTTCATGATTCGGCTCTTCAGATCAAAGTGCGAAATTTGTCAAAAGGGGAGATTGTTAGTTGATCTCAAAGGGGAAAATCAAAGTCTGAGCTGAAATTGATGAAGTTTTGATGATAATGATGCTCACATCATCAAAAAGGGAGAGAATGTTACAAAGATCAATTTCAAAGATGAAGAGTTGTCAAAGTTTGTCAAAGTTCAAGTCAGAATTTCAAATTGCTTCCGCTGATTTAAAGTTCAAGTCTGATAAAGAAATTCAAATTTGATGATTCAAGAAAGTTTGTTTCTTCCAAAGATGATTCAGAGATCAAAGTGATGAAGATACATTTTTGTTCAAAGTCGAAAGAATTTTCAGAGTTAAAGTTGTTTTTCAATTTCAAGAGTTCCATTTCGTGTTCAAGGCTTGTTGACTTTCAAAGCTTCAAAGAGTAAAAGACTTTCCAAGATTCTTCAAGAGCTGAAAGTTTAAAATTTGTGAAAGCTGCAAAGAGATAAAAGCTGAAGAATCAAGTGCTGAAGATCTGTATCAAATTTTTATTAAATCTTGAATACAAAGGGGGAGATTGTTAAGTCCAAATATTGTATACAAGATTTAATAAGAAAAATCAATGTGTAAGTCAACAATGTCAAAGTCATAAGCAAAGTCAAAGTTGTATTGTCAAAGTCAATATTGATTAGTTTTACTTAGTTGTTAAGTTTTAGTTTAGTCTTGTGGTATAAATAGGATTATTCTTTGTTAATCTTATAAGAACTTCATTGTAATATTTCAGATAAGTGAGATATATGACAAGAGCTTTCAAAGATCTACTTTCTCTCTCTACTCTCTCTACTCTCTCTACTCTCTCTCTAGATTTCATTGCTAAATCTTGTTTGTATTGAGAATTGCTTGATAATATGGATTAACAATTATCCATCGTCGGTTCGGTAAAACACCATATGCTTTAATAAATAATAGAATACCTAGCATTAAACATTTCTATATTTTTAGATGCAGGTGTTTTGTACTGAATGATAAGGAAAACTTGAACAAGTCCAAAAACTGATGAAGGCATTTTTATTGGCTATTCTCAAACGTCTGCTGCTTACAGAGTATACCTTAAGAAGTCAAAGATTGTTGTAGAGAGCGTGAACGTTACATTCGATAAAGAGATGGCTTCTGATCAAAGCAGTTCAGAACCTGTTTTTACTGGAGTATTAGCTTCTCGACAGATCAGTCCAGAACTTGTGATTAGTGATACTAAATCTGATAGCGCATCGTCATCTACATCACATTTATCTGATTTAGATTTACTTTTTGAATAGTTTTATGATGAATTTCTTGGTACTAGAGTGACTAAACCTGTTGTGGTTGACAAATCGGAAGATTCGAGGAATAATCATCCAACCACTTCAGATATATCAACTGAATCAAATTCCCCGATTCAGTAAGAAATTCTAATTCAAACGCCTACTCCATCAGTTAAAGTTGTACATGAAAGTGAAGAACCAGAAGTAACTCAATCAGTTGGATGTACTTTAATGTCTACTCAACAGACATCCAATGTCCAACCAACTGAAGCTTCTGCACAGTCTACTTCAATTGAACCCCTAACTAAACAAAATGAAGAAGATAGTGGATTTTTAGATGAACATCATGATCAATCAACATCTAATCCAATCCCTCATGAACATAAGTGGACCAAAGAGCACCCAATACATAAAATCATTGGAGATTCGTCCAAACCGGTGCAAACTAGGTCGGCTACACTAAACCAGTGCATGCATGATTCATTCCTGAGCAAGATAGAGCCTACACGAGTATCTAAAGCTCTAGATGACTCATACTGGGTGACTACGATGCAAGAAGAGCTGAATCAATTCGATGCGCTTAAGGTCTGGAGACTAGTGCCTAAACCTAAAGGTAAGACAATAATCGGCACGAAATGGGTTTTCAAGAATAAGAAAGATGATGATGGTATCGTCATAAGAAACAAAGCGAGACTTGTGGCTAAAGTATATAGGCAAGAGGAAGGTATAGATTACGACGAGACTTATGCTCCAGTTGCGTGCATAGATGCAATCCACATGTTTCTAGCATATGCCGCACACAAGAACTTCATCGTCTACCAGATGGACGTGAAGACTACCTTTCTGAATGGTATTCTCAAGGAGGAAGTCTACGTCTCGCAGCCTGAAGCCTTTGTCAATCCAGATAAGCCAAATCATGTATACATTCTGGACAAAGCTCTTTACGGTCTGAAACAAGCCCCTCGCGCCTGGTATGAAGTCTTATCTACATTCTTAGTCAAGTCGGGTTTTTCAAAAGGTAAAATTGATACTACTCTTTTCATTAAAAAGGAGAAAAATGATATCATATTAATTCAAATATATGTGGATGACATCATATTTGGTTCAACCAATCCTAAGAACTGTAAGATTTTTTCTAACCTCATCGTGTCAAGATTTCAGATGAGTATGATGGGAGAGATGAATTTCTTTCTCGGATTACAAGTCAAACAATTTTCTACGGGGATTTTCATTAATCAAGCGAAGTACATTTTCGATATTCTTAGAAAATTTAAAATGGAAAATTGTACTCCTATTAGTACCCCGATGGCACATGGAACTAAGATCGGAGCATATCCTTCTGGAAAAACTGTCGATGTTAGAATCTACAGAGGTATGATTGGTTCTTTAATGTACTTGAAATCTAGTCCGCCAGATATAATGTTTTCTACATGCTTATGTGCTAGATATCAGGCTTCGCCTAAAGAATCCCATCTGTCTGCAGTAAAGTGTATTTTTAGATATCTAAAGGGGACTGCATATCTTGGTCTGTGGTATCCTAAAGATACAGGTTTTGAACTAACGACATATTCAGATGCAGATCATGGAGGTTGTATGCTTGACAGGAAGAGTACTTCGGGACACATTCAAATCTTAGGCGATAAACTCATAAGTTGGGCTTTAAAGAAAAAATTATGTGTATCTACTTCAAAAGATGAGGAAGAGTATGTAGTTGCGGCTAGCTGCTGTTCTCAAGTGCTGTGGATACGGACAAAACTCCGAGATTATGGCTTCAAGTACGAAAAAAATCCGATTTACTGCGATTCAAAGAGCGTAATTGTCATATCTGCAAACCCTGTTCAACATACGAAGACCAAGCACATCGACGTGAGATATCATTTTATAAAAGATAATGTTGATAAAGGTACAATCGAACTTTACTTTGTATACACAGATTACCAACTTGTAGATTTGTTCACCAAGACACTTGATGAAAAAAGATTTAATTTTCTCATTTTAAAACATGGCATGCTAAATCTCAAGACTTAATCTGTTGTTACCTAATACAGTTTAACTTCATCATTTTCTTCATTTCTTTATTTTTAATCAGAAAGATATCTGCACTTAAGTTTGTTCATGTTTTTAGGGGGAGTGTGAGACAAGATAAGATAAGATCTACATTTTAGGGGGGGTTCATTAATTTTGCATATCTTAAATGAAATTCTTATGATGCATAATTTTAGGGGGAGTACGGATAATGATTTTTGATTACATCTGATCAGAACTCATTCTTAACAAGTTTTCTTGCTTTATGTCCTTAATTTTCAATATATTTTGTGAATAAAACTTTGTACTTTGACAATTTTGACTGATGCAGATTATGAGAGGAAGCTTACATGATCACATCAATCATGGCTTTATAGCTGACTTAATGAGATTTAAGCTCACAAAAGGTTTAATTCTAAACTTAATCTCATACATGTCTAAAAGAAGGACGACTTTCAGATATGAAAACATGTTCTTAAACGTTCAAACCACTTCTGATTCTTACAAATATTTTATGACTTTAGAAGTGTGATTTTAAATGTTTTCATTTTACATGTGCTTTCATGATTAACTAAACCATGTGTTTCCAAACATAAATACTTGTGTATTATCTTTTCCATATACTTTCAAGTATTCATACACACTGGTTTAGTACTTTTATTGATCAAGTTCTTACCATGTCTCATATTGAAACATATTTTCGATGGTAAGACACCCCGTTTGAAATTCTTGGTTATTTGAGCGTTGATTGATTCAAAACGTTTCTTTCAAAAATGTCTATATTTGGTTCGTATAGACAATATCCAATTTTCATGACCGAAGCTTTTCATGATAAATCATTCATATTTGATCTTTTCATACAGTGTCAGATTAGCTTTTCATGAAATATCTTCAATGTTTAAAATGCTCAAATATTCATGATTATCTTTCTGAGCATACAAACATCTGACATGTATTTTTGTACATTAAATGCAACATTAAACCATTTTGAGCAACATATTCTTTTAGGACAACATGGGTTCATTGTGTGAGAACTTAACAGAAATTCTATGGATTCACGTTAACCCGTGTTTCCTACCCAAGAAGTTAATCCTTGAGTGATCGAGAGGCGAGGAGTCAAAATAACTGAGTGTGGGTATGTGTGATGAGGTAAAATGTAAAAGAGAGTTTAGATAGAAGTGAGCTCAATGTTTAAAAAGAAAGAGGGTGAACGATCAGAGTAAAAGAATATCAAACTCTGCACCAACTTTTTCTGAGTCGGGCTGCCACATTACTGATTGTTTTACAATTCATTTCGTGAACATCATTAAAATAGGCACCTAGCCCATGCCAACTCTTGATTATACCCCAACAACTACTCATTTCTTTCTCAATAGAGAAATGTTTCAATTTTTCTGGGGATGCAACATATAATCTATCTGGTTTTCATTTGGATAATCTGGATATTGAAAAAAAAGGAAGTATGTCCCACTATTATTCCCAGATAACAATGCAATTATAAGATGACAATTAATTTCCAATTGAAACACTTTTATTAATCACAAGTCTTTCATTACAGAAGTCTCTCAAATCTTTCACTCTCTAACTCTAGAACTGGTATGTCACAATACTCTGATGTTGCTTATCTAACAAGCACTACACAACTTATTTATACAAACAAAGAAAATGCGCTAACTACTGTTCACGCACGACACAGAACACGTAAACAACAGAAAATCAGAAAATACAAGATTTAACTTTGACCTTATTAGACTACACTTTGACTTTGATGCTGAGAGTTGACTTTAACTTTGACCTTCAGGCTTCAATATTCTATGATCTTGTATCCAATATATTTATGCTCTAACAATCTCCCCCTTTGGATTCAAGATCATCTCCAAAAGATTTTGAAATTCAATCTTCTCTCTTTGATTCAATCTGTGCAAATTCTCCCTTTGTCAGATTCTATTAACTCAGATCATCTTCAAAACAATTGTATTCTTTCCAAAATATGTCTTCAACAAGTAGTAACAATCTTTCCCAAAAATACTAAAAACCTCTTTCAGACACTAGAAAGAAATCATCTTCAGATTCAACTCAGATTGCTTCAGCAAATTATCTTCAAATAAAGTTTCTGTAAAATTCAGCATGTCTTTAGAAATCTTTTAAATTCTCTGATTCAATCTTTCAATATTACTTTCACAATCATTACTTGATCTTCTTCCTGATCTAAGATATAAACTGATCTTTCCAGACATTTCTTTAACTTTATCATCTCCCCAACTAAAACATTTTCTGAATCAAACATTTCATGAACTCTTCTCCCCCTTTTTGATGAATAAGTCATGAAATCATCAATACTTTGACAAGAAACGTCTCTGAAATCTGTTCTGGCCACTTATATTTCAATAAGAACCTCTGATTCTCCATTGATTCAAAAGATATTTATCCGAATCTTTGCAAATTCAGAAAAATTAGGAATGTAACACCTGAATCAACAAATGAATCAGTTAAGATGCCTGTCAGTAACACTAAGTTACTGTGTGTAACGAATACACATTGGAAAGGCGCTTTTATGATGTTCACTCCCCCAGGGCTTCCATTCAATCATCGAAACACCACAAAGGCAATTTCTATGAACGTTATGACAAGAAAACGTATTCCTTGTGTGTTCGTGCAAGTGTTAGAAAGAATTAAGCACATGATGATTGCTTTTTATAAGGCTCAACATTGTGTAAACCACTGAGACAACAGTAATTATACACAGACTCAATTGTGCATGATCGAAGTGCTAAGGTGCGACAAACTTCCTTCTATTTCAATATCCAGTTTTTCCAAATGAAAAACCAGATAGATAATATGCTGCGTGCCTTTGAAATATGAAACATTTTCTTGTTAAGAAGAAAATGAGTGGCTGGTGGGGTTTTAGACAAGAGTTGGCATGGGCTAGTTTCCTATTTCAATAATGTTCATGAAGAATTGTGAAACATTAGTAATGTGGTTGTCCGAATCAAAAAGTAGTTGGTGCAGAGTTTGATATTCTTTTACCCTGATCTCTCACCCTCTTTCTTTTAATCATTGAGCTCACTTCTAACCAAACTCTCATTTTCATTTTACCTCGTCACACAACCCACACTCAATATTTAACTTCTCACACAATCAATCACTCAAGGATAAACTTCTTGGGTAGGAACCACTGGTTAACGTAAATCCATAGAAGTTTCATTTAAGCTCACACAAATAACCCATATTTTCCTATAAACAACATGTTGCTCAATATGGTTTAACTAGAACAGTTAAAGCACAAAATATACAAGTCAGATATATGTATGCTCATAGATGTAATCATTAAAATTTGAGCATTTTAAACATTGAAGATATTTCAAACAAGTATATTGAAAGAATGAAATGAATACAAGGAACTTGTTTGAAAATCTGACATTGTATGAAATGAGCAGAATCAAATGATTTATCAATGAAAGCTTAGGTCAGCAAAAATTGATATTGTCTATACGAATCAAAAATATAAACATTGTTGAAAGGATGCTTAGAAATGAAATAACGCTCAAACATAGAATAGAAATAGGGGTGTCTTACCATCGAAAAATTTGTTTCAACTTAGAGACATGGTAAGAACGAATTCAACAAAAATTAAAACGATGTGTGTGAATACTTAAAAGTATATGGAAAAGAAAATACACAAGTATTTATCTTTGGAAACACACAGTTTATAAGCATTGAAACACAATTAAAAATGAAAATATGTAAAATCACACTTCCAATTCATGAAATATGTTTAAGAACCGGGAAGTGGTTTGAACATTTAAGAACATGTTTTCTATGACTGAAAGTTGTCCTTCTTTCAACCATATATGAGATTAAAATAAGAAATAAACCTTTTCGTTCAGTCTTAAATCTCATCAAGTCAAGCTTAAAGTCATAAGAATATGATCTTGTACGTATCCTCTCAATCTGCATCAGTCATAAAGTCCGTCAAAGTACAAAATTTATTCACAAAAATTTATTGGAAAATAAAATGACATAAAGCAGTAAAAGATTTAATGTTTCTGATTTGAAGTAATCAGAAATCATCATTCATGCTCCTTGGTTTTACTCTTACTCTCCCTGTATTTATGCATCAGAAAATTTATCAGTGATAAGCATAAACCAAAAATATAAACTCCTCCTCAATTGTATGTAGATCATCATTTCATCGTCTCTCACTCCCCCTGAAATCATGAACATACCTTAAAGTGCAGATATCTTTCAGATTAAAAATAAAGAAATGAAGAAAAATAACAATAAGAAAAACTTTAATAGGTAATCACTGATTATGTCTTAAGATTTAACATACCAAGTTTAGAGATAAGAAAATTAAAGATCTTTTCATCTAAAGGCTTGGTGAATAAATCTGCAAGTTGATAATCAGTGTTTACAAAATAAAGTTCTATTGTACCTTTTTCAACATTGTCTTTTATAAAATGATATCTTACATCAATGTGTTTTGTCTTTGTATGTTGCACAGGATTTGCAGATATGGCAATGGCGCTCTTCGAGTCACAGTAAATCGGAATTTTGTTGAACTGGAAACCATAGTCTCGAAGTTGTGTCCTCATCCACAATACTTGAGAGTAGCAACTGGCAGCAGCTACATACTCTGCTTCAGCAGTTGAAGTGGATACACAAAGTTGTTTCTTTGACGTCCAACTTACAAGCTTGTCTCCAAGAAATTGAATATGACCCGATGTGCTTTTCCTGTCTAACATACATCGAGCATGATCTGCATCTGAATAAGCCGTCATTTCAAAACCAGTATCTTTAGAATACCACAGACCAAGATCTGCAGTCCCTTACAGATATCGAAAGATCATTTTGACCGCGGACAAATGGGATTCTTTGGGGTTAGCCTGATATGTTGCGCATAAACATGTAGAAAACATAATATCTGGCCTACTTGAAGTAAGATACATTAAAGAACCAATCATTCCTCTATAGGTTCTAACATTAACAGGTTTTCCCGAAGGATCCATGTCGATCTTAGTTCCTGGTGCCATAGGGTTTGCAATTGGGTTACAATTTTCCATTTTGAACTTCCGAAGAATATCAAAAATGTATTAGCTTGATTTATAAAAATCTCCATTGAAAATTGCTTCACTTGTAATCCGAGAAAGAAGTTCATCTCTCCCATCATACTCATTTGAAATCTTGACACCATTAGATTAGAAAAGTTCTTACGTTATTTAGGATTTGTAGAGCCAAATATTATATCATCCACATATATTTAAATAAGAATGATATCGACTTTTTCTTTCTTAATGAATAAAGTTGTATCGATTTTACCTTTAGTGAAGCCCGACTTGACCAAAAACTGTGATAAAACATCGTACCAGGCTCGAGGCACTTGTTTTAATCCATAAAGTGCTTTATCTAGGATAAAGACATGATCTGGTTTATCTGGATTCACAAAGCCTTCTGATTGTGTAACATAGACTTCCTCCTTAAGAATGTCATTTAGAAAGGCAGTCTTCACGTCCATCTGGTAGACTGGGAAGTTTTTATGAGCAGCGTACGCTAGAAACATGCGGATTGCTTCTATACGTGCTACTGGAGCGTAAGTCTCGTCTTAATCTATGCCTTCTTCTTTCCGGTAGCCTTTGGCAGCAAGTCTTGCTTTCTTTCGAATTATGATACCATCTTCATCCTTTTTATTCTTGAATACCTATTTAGTGTCGATGATAGATTTTCCTTCCGGTTTTGGCACAAGTATCCAGACCTTTAGGGCTTCGAACTGGTTTAACTCTTCTTTCATAACAGACACCCAATCCGAGTCAGCTAGAGCTTCTGATACTCGAGTTGGCTCTATCTAACTTAGGAATGAGTCATGCAGACATTGATTTAAAGTTGTTGACCTAGTTTTCACCCGCTTGGTTGGATCTCCAATGATTTGGTGAATAGGGTGCTCTTTGGTCCAGCGATGTTCATATGGGAGTGGATTAGATGTTTATTGATCATGATTATCATCTAAGAATCCACTTTCAACTTCATTAGGTTGTACAGTAGAAGGGAGTGGTTGAGTTGAATTAGCTTGTACAGAAGCTTCAGTTGGTATAGCTTGTTCAGACTGTTGATTTGTCTCTATTATACACCCAACTGATTCAACAACTTCTGTTTCTTCGTTATTGTTCACATCTTCAACTATCGGAGTACATATTTGAACTTAAATTCCTTGCTGAACCGGGGATTTGGATTCAATAGATAACTCTGAAGCGGTTGGATAATTATTCGTTGAGTCATCCATCCTGTCAACCACAACAGATTTAGTCACTTTAGAACCAAGGAATTCATCATAAAAGAGTTCAAATAATAAATCTAAATCAGATAAATGAGCATTAGAAGTTGATGCTTCATCTAATTTCTTCTTTGTCGGTACAGGATCTAGACTGATCTGCCCAGAAGCTATCACTCCGGTAAGTACGGGTTCTGAACTGTGTTGTTCAGAAGCCATTTCGTCGTCGAATGTGACATTAACGCTCTCAATTACCGTTTTTGACTTCTTCAAATATACCAGGTATGCAGCCGATGATTGAGAATACCAATGAAGATTTCTTCATCTGCCTTAGCACTGAACTTGTTCAGCCTCTCTCTGTCGTTAAGCACAAAACACTTACAACCAAAGATATGAAAGTATTTGATTGTTGGTGTCCGGTTGTTGATCAAAGCATAAGGAGTCTTTCCAAAACGACAATGTATCATGGAACGATTCTGAGTATAGCACGCAATCGAAACAACTTCTGCCCACAGAAACAGAGGTAGATCGGATTGGCTGAGCATAGTCGGAGCGGCCTCGACTAGCGTTCGGTTTCGCCTTTCTACTACTCCATTCTGTTCAGGCGTACGAGATTAGAGAATTGATGCGTTATCCCGACTGATTCGAGATAATCTTCAACGATTTTGTTCTTAAACTCTGTGCCATTGTCTGTCCTAAGAAGTTTGACTGGTTTTTGCAGGTTCACTTGGTAGTTTTTAGAAAGGTGATGAGTACTTTGGGCGTCTCATCTTTTGACCTTAGAAATTTTACCCATGTGTACCGCGAATAGTCGTCCACGATAACTAAAACATAATTTTTTCCGCTTATGCTTTGTGTTCGCATGGGACCACAAAGATCCATATGCAACAACTCGAGTAGAGAACTGATACTTTGTTCAAGTTTCGGCTTATGTGGAGCTCTCTTCATCTTTCCCTTTTCACATGTTGGACACAAGTGTTCTTTCACATATTTGAGCTCAGGAAGTCCTTTTACTAACTTTCCAGTGACCTATTTGTTTATGTAACGAAAATTCAGGTGTGATTGACTTCGGTGCCAAAGACAACTTTGTTGCATCGAGGCTTTTGTCAGTTAGCAAACCTCACTGTCAGTCTGGACCTGTGAAAGATTGATTGTGTAGAGGTTGGATTTTCTAGTTCCGACCAAAAGTTCCTTGCCATCTTCAGTATGCACAGAGCAACTTTTGGCTTTAAAGTTCACCTCTAATCCTTTGTCGCAGAACTGGCCAATGCTAAACAGGTTGTGCCCTAAACCTTGAACATAACTCACCATTGTTATCGTCACCTTATCTTGAATGATGTCACGATATCCCCAAATTGGTGAAAATTGGTCATTTCCAAATCTAACTGTCCCACAGTATTTCTTTGTATAATTAGACAATAAATCTTTCTGCCCAGTCAAATGCTTGGAACACCCGCTCTCCGAGTACCACATATGACGGGTTTGCATAAGAGAAATCAGGGAACAACAACTTTAGGTACCCATTTAAAAACGGGTCCTACAATGTTAGCACAAGTAGATTTTGGCATCCATTTAAAAATGGACCCTTTTGCTTTTTGAAAAACAGTTGAACCATATGAATGAGAATAATATACATGATATGTGTCAAACCAATCATTAGAATGTTGTCGAGAAGCAAAATCATTCCGTCGATTATTAGAAAACTTTGTAGCATACGGAGATAATTGGAATAATTGCTTTATTGAATACTTCTTGTAAGGAGTTACATGTTTTTGTTTATTGAAAGAAACATTCTCAATTACATCAGAAGTACTATCAGTATTTCTATTACAAGAAAAATTAGTTAATGATTTCACCGTCTCGTCAACCTTCTTCTTTGGTAGCCAAGTTGATTTAAATCCATTCTTTTTCTTCCTCATATCTGAAACATTTGAAATTTTAAAGTTAGAACTGTGAGAATCAAGAGAATTCTTCTTCTTTGGCTTACCAGTGGTGGTCGGTTTCTGTGAATGCCCATATTTTTTCTTCTTACCTTTTCAAACGTTGGTTTTCATAGGAACTGATTTATCAACTTTCGTTGATGTTTCACCTTTTTCGTACACACTTGGTAATCCAAAAGAGTTTATGACAAATTTTGAATGATCAGGAAGTTTAGCATTAAAATCAAATTGAGCAACACAGTCATCTAAATCACCATCAGAGTTTTAGAATTCAAACTCATCATCAAATAGACCAGACATATCATCAGATTTTGAAGCCTTAAAGGATTTAGAAAAATCAGTATATTTAAATAGATTTCTGCTAGAGTTGTCTCGAGTTTAGAAATTTTACTTTCCAAAATGAGAGGAGGGACGTAAAGCTTACCTTTGATAGGCTTAGCCTCCATTTATTTTAAAGAATAACTCTCAAAATAGTCATTTGAAAGAAATTTTGATTTATTAGAACTATAACTATTATTCAACCTCTCATATCGAAATGGAAGTTGAACTTTAGTTGTGTTCTTTCTTTTATCGTTTTCCTTGGCTTCATCCCCTTCAGATAGTTTAGTCCACTCAACTTGAAGTTCAGGGTATTGTGGTGCCAGTTTTAAAAATCCAAAATCATAAAGTGCAGGAACTTCTGATATACCCTTCCTAAGATAGTGTGGATTCTCATAACCGAGTACCCAACACTCTTTGTTCTCTTTGGGTTTGTTTAGATGAATGGTTTGTTCAGTTTGACCCAAAGTGTATAATTTCCCTTCCAAAACATTCACCTTTTCAAGTAAATAATTGTTTTCTTCTGAAAGCGAAGAATATATTTTAGCAATCTCTTTTGATTCAAACTCACACAGTTTATATTTTGAAACAGTTTTAGATAACTCATTATGAAGTATAGTCTTCTCTTTTGCGTGAGTGTCAATGTTTTTATGTAAAGCTTCAATCAATACGTTCTTCTTAGCAAGATCCTTGCTAAGTTTCAGTATTGACTGTTTGTTTTCTTTCATGATACTTTTCTCGTGTTCATTTTTAGACTTTACTTCTTGGAGTTTAACCATCATGGCTTGCATGGCATTAAGAAAATCAGATTGAGACATATCACATACCTCTTCATTGTCTTCATTATCTGACTCAGCTTCATCTTTACATTCATCCACTATCTTTTCCATGAGGCAAATATGAGTTGTCTCTTCTTTCTGAACTTCTTCATTTGAATGATCGAGCTAGAACTCATCCTCCGCCATTAATGCCTTGTCAGACTCTTGTTGCTTTGCCAAGAGCATTTTGTTCTTGTAATACTCGGAGTTTTTGACTTTCGACTTTCGACAATCTTTTTCAAAATGTCCGATTTTGCCACAGTTATAGCATTTTGTCGGTTCTGGATGCTTATTTTCTTCAGCTCTATACTTTTTCTCTTCTGGCCTCTTTTCCTCTAATCTCTTTCCTTCAATTCTTTCCTTGTGATTATAATTCCTTGAACCAGATTAATATCTCTGACTGTTCAAGCTAGGATTTTTGTAGAACTTCTTTTGAAAAGACTTGGTCAACATAAGCATAGCATGCTTCAGGTTCTCACAGTCATTAGAGTCAGAGTTCTCCTTACTTTCAACCTCTTCTGATTCATAAACTATCACCTTTTTCTTCTTCTTCAAACTTACAGACTTCTTTTTGACAACTAGAGCAATCGGATCAGCAACTGCTTTATCAGCCTTTTTTTCTCCTCTTTGATATCATCTACCTCCTTTTCATTTTGTCTAAGAGTTTCATAAACCTCGTGGAGAGGAATCTCATTCAGATCTTTCAACTGCTTCATCTGTCTGGTAAATCTCTTCCACCCAGGCTGTAAAATACTGAGAAACTTGACATTCAACTCTATTTGTGATTTCCTGACCTTGTTCTTACTTAACTCATTCAGCAAGGTCACAAATCTATCATATGTTTTCTCCAGAGTTTCCCTTTCTTTGGCTTTGAACTCGTCATAGTTGTTGAGTTAGTTAGAGATCTTGAGCTGGTTGCCAATCTTCGATCCGAGCATCATTTTCTCCAGTTGATCCCACATTTTCTTTTCGGTAGCATTGTAGCTATCAATCTTGGCATATATCTTGTTTGGTATGCATTGAATAATAAATGATCTTGTCAATCTATCAGCTTTTACTCTCATTCTTTGCTTTTCTGTGTATTCTTAAGGTGGAAGTGGATACTCTCCCTCGTCATTTCCAAGAGTACGAGTCTTTGTTGGAATTTCTATAACACCTTCCTCCAATGACTTTCTGATATAAGCTCCCAAGTCATTTATGTCAATAAAATCCAAGAATCGATCTTTCCATTGTTCATACTCTCCCTTGAAGAGTATTGGTGGTTTAACATCGGTTCCAATAGAAAGTGCTTCTCTGGAAGTCATCTTTGATCTACACTGCTTTTATGATCGTCAAAATTCAGAAAAGACACTAGATCTACACAAATCAAACTCAGTTAAATTTAATAAAATTCAGAAAAATTCACTAAGGACAGAACACGTACAATACTGAAATAAAGATACTTCGCGCAAAACTCTATGTGAGAGTTTCAGAAACGCGCACACCAAAGCTTGTGTGAACTGAACTTCGCGCACAAAGAGTTGTGCGACTTTAAGATTCGCGCATGAAGAAGCTTGCGTGAACCAAGGTTTGCGCACAAGATTTATGCGAGTTCGTAGTTCTCGCACACCGCAATGTGCGAGTTCTAGAACTTCACGCACACAACTATGTGCAAGTTTTACACTTCTCGCTAAAGATTGTGAGTTCGAGACTTAGACAAATTTCGAAAAATAAAACTCGCTAAATGCAAACACGCAAGAACAGGGGCTTACGAGTTTGGGACTTAGAAAAATTTCGAATACAGATACTTCGCGCAAAAACACAAACGTGTAAGACACACTTCTCGCAGGGTCATGTTAAGTCCAAATATTGTATCCAAGATTTAATAGGAAAGTCAATGTTCTAAAAGTCAACAATGTCTTAGTCAAAGCTTGGTTAGTTTCCTTAGCCTTTAAGGCTTTGTAATAGATAGGTAGTATATATAGTGTTGTCTTAGTAATCTTGTAATAACGACTTTAGAGATCTAATCTTGTAATATTCAGAGACGTGTGATTAATCAGATCTACTTTCTCTCTCTAGACTTTCTCTCTCTAGTTCTTGATCTTAATTGCTTAATTTTGAGTAATTGCTTGATATGATTGGGATTTATTGATTAACAATTGGTATCAGAGCTGAACCAAACTTTTCAGAAAAGATTTGATCGTGATTTGAATTGAAATATGATGTTTTGAATTGAAAATTTGATTGTTTCGAAAGTTTTTTCAAGAAAACGAGTTTTTCACTGTTCAATCTGAATTTTGTGTGTAAAATTGTTCTTAATGCAAGAAAATGGAATCAATGAGTTCGTTTTATGTTGTTGATTGATTCTTGTTTTGATTCCATATCGTAATTCATTCAAAATCGATTCCAGTTTCTGATTTTTTGAGTTCTCTTGAAAACAAGTTCGTTATCTGTTCTTCATCAAAATTGTGAATTTTGTTGTTTTAATCTGGATTTGATGGTAAATTTCTGCTTAGTTCTGTTTGTCGATGATTCTGATATGTTCTTGAGCTCTTTTTTGCAGATTTAAGTCGATTTGAGTTAGAATTAGTCAAGATCCATGGTTTGCGCAACATTCATACTGTTTGCGCTTCATTCATAAACTTTGTGCAAGACTCATATCTGCTTTGCGCAAGTATCATAATGTGTCATTTTCGTTATTACTAAAAGTTTAGTTTGCGTATTCCACAGGTTCCGAAAAGTTTCTTTGCACATTACAAAGTTTGAAAAGGGAACTGTGCATATCAAGTTCAACACGCAAAGTCTCTCTTGCGTATCATTCAGCTTACGCAAAGCTCTCTTTACGTATCAAGTTGGATCCGAGAAGCTCACTTTGCGCATCAAGTTAGACACGCAAACCATCTTTTGCGCATCCTTAAGCACACGCAAAGTCCATCTTGCGCATCAAGTCTCATACGCAAATCTAGTTTGCGTATCACACAGGACCCGAGAATCACACTTTGCGCATCAAGGCTGATCCTTAAACCTTCCTTTGCGCATCAAGGCTGACACACAAACCTTCATTTGCGCATCAAGGCTGACACGCAAACCTTCATTTGCGCATCAAGGCTGACACGCAAACCTTCATTTGCGCATCATGGCTGACACGCAAACCATTCTTTGCGCATCTAGTTGGATCCAAAAACCTACTTTGCGCATATCGTAGCTTACGCAAATCTCAATCTTGCGCAAACAGTGTCATTTCCATACTTAGTCAAATTTTTTAAAACAATAGTTAGCGATCAACTTGGTGTCTCTTTCATTTAAAATGCATGTTTATTGGTAAACGATTCGTTTTCATAAGCAAAGCATATCATTTTGAAAGACTATGATTCTGATTGCATTCTTCCATTTTAAAAGGTTTATTTATTTATGTTCAAAACTCTTGAGCTCACTAGGCGTCAAGGCTAACCTTTTTATTTTGTCGGCATGTGCATCAGGTTCCCGTCGGGGCTTCGGTTCTAGCAAGTGCTATGAGGAGTTGAGCCTTAGCTTTATTCAAGAGTAAGTAGATGGTGAAGTCTTCCGCAGGTTGGAGATAGTGATTGTTATTCGGTTTAGTAACACCCGTCCTTTTCATAGATGGTATGTATAGGATGAATGTGTATATTGAGGTTAATTCTTAAATTGTGTCGGTAGTCAGAGTAATTATTGATGTATTTAGAAATTTTTTAATAAGTTGCTATCTTCAGATTTCAGGGTGTAACAAGTTGGTATCAGAGCTTTAGTTTGAGAGAATTAGGTATAGATTTTTGTATACCTAGACTCAAACTAGCGTTCTTATAAGTGATTGTAAGTGAAGTTGCATATTAGGTAACTTAAGATAAGATATTTTGAGGTTGAGCAAGTTTCTAGAAACGGGAAACTTGTCGAGAGTCGCAAGGATGATCATGTTCGCTACGTTCATAATGGCACCTGGCCAGTATTATGGTGAACCTACATACTACATGTGTATACTTGAACTACCATGGTATGATGACCGTTGGGGTAGTGAGAAAGTTTTTAAGCGAGTAAGCTAAGGGAGGATTGATGTTTATAGCAATGTCACTTTGGAGTGGTAGTTACGTGCGATGAACGTATTAAGTTGATCATCTTGAATCAGATTTATTGGTTGAACTAGGACTATAAGTTCGTTATACCATTTCTATTTCAAGGGGAAATCGTAAGTGTTAAGTCTGATTTTATAGTAATCATTGTATTTATAGGCTTGGTCTAATACTGTGTTTAGAGTGCATATTCTGTGTTGTATTAGCCAGGATATTTAAGTCCCTTGTGGCTTTGTGTCTTGTAAGGAACTTCACGCATATTCTTATCAAGAACACTTTTACGCTTCAAACTCTCTCTCTACTTTCTCTCTCTATAGATTTAGTGATTTTGGGATTATCAATAGGTATCAGAGCTGTTCTAAATCTGAGAGAATTGAGAGAAATGTTTTTCGAATTCTGAATTTGTGTTGAATCAGAAAATTTGATTGATTTTCTTGAATTTTTTCAAGAAAATCTCATTTTTTGATTTTTCTTCAAATTCGGTCTGTTTAGTGAACGAATTTTCTTGATTTTTGGTTTGTTGGATCCGGTTTTACTAGGAGAATACTTTTGATTCACATCAAATTGCAAGAAAAACAGTTTTTGATCATCAATTTTAAGATTTTTCGAGTTTTTGAAATTTCGTTGAATTGTACTGTTCAATTCTCGATTCATAAATTTTGTTGTTTTTAATCGATTTGTTTGCTTGAAAGTGGTTAAAAATCAGTTTTCGAACTTATCTGTGTGAGAGAATTTCTTTAAAATCAGTTTTTAGTCGAATTTAATAGAAGTTTCTTGATTTTCTCACGTTTTGCGCCAGATCCAAGTTTTGCGCGAGTTCTTCAAAGTTTGTGCGAGTTCATCGAACTTTGCGCCAGTTCATCTTATCGAGTTCAGGGTTCGACAGTTCTTCACGCAAAACAAGCTTTGTGTCTTATCATTCTCGCGCAAACCTAAGTTGTGCGCCACCTACTTTTCACGCAAAGAAAGGCTCTCTATATCTGAAGTTCACGCAAATTAAAGTTTGCGCTATCTTTATCTCACGAGAAGTTCGGTTCAGAGTAATGATCTTTTGCACCATTAACCTCTCACGCAAAGAGTGGTTCTCGCCATATTCTTGTCACGCAAAGTCAAGTTCGCGCTACCAAAGTCTCGCGCAAATCATAGTTTGCGCTACATGCTGCTCACGTAAATCTCTTTTGTGCCATCTGCTTCTCACGCAAACCTTCAGTTTGCGCCAGCTTATCTGCTTCCAGACTTAGCATTTTCTGAAATTTGTCATCTATGGATTCTGAAAAATTTGCGTTTCAAGCTCAGTTCTACAAAAGCGATCTCATGATGTCATTAGGCACAGAAACTCGTCCTCCAGTTCTGGTTGATGAAAAAGAATTAACTCAGTGGCAAGATGGATTTCTGAATTTCATCGAGCGTCAAAAGAACGGAGATCACATGATGAAGATTATATCTAAAGGATCTTTTGTACAACCCACTCTGGCTTCTGGATTATCAAAGCCTATCAAATAATATACACCTGATGAGTTAGTGCAATATCAAGTCGATCGTGATGTAAAGGGTAATCTGATGCTAGCTTTTCCAAATTCTATATACAACAGAATTGATTTCTTTAAAAACAATCCTAAACTAATGTGGGCACAACTAGAGAAGATTATGCTTGGGTCTTCAGTTGCAACTCAACTTCGACACACGCGCTACATGAACAACTTTGAAGAATTCAAAGCCAAGGATGGGGAGTCACTGAAAATTGTTTATGACAGATTATGTCCGATAATAAATGATCTGAGGAAAATTAAAGTGGAAAAGACTGAGCCGGAAACAAATCTGAAGTTCCTCAATGCACTTCAACCGGAATGGAACAAATCTTGTCATCGCTTGAGGAATGATGTACGGATATCTTCTATGCAAATCCAAGAGATGTACGAGATTCTGCTGACAGATGAGTGTATAGTCATAGAGAAAAAGGCCAAACTTGACAAGAAGAATAAGAAAACAGTGGATCCAGTTGCACTCCTCATGAGCAAACTGTCTGAACAAGCATTATCCGAAAATGCTTATGATGGTGCAACTGGTGATGATGGCGAGGCACTTCAGAAAGCTATGATTCTTCTCTCTCAACACTATCAGAAGAAGTTCCAACCTCGTTCGGGTTCCAACAATCTTCGCTTCACTTCTCGGTCGAAGAATGTCCAAGTGCCCGAGGCTAAGAAACCTGTTGCATGCTTCAACTATGGAAAGCCGAGTCACATCTCTAAGGAGTGTCGAGTGAAGAAAGTTCGGGACTCGGCATATTATAGGAAGAAAATGGAACTGTCCGAAAAGAGAGAGAATGGAACTGCTTTAATAGCCGAAGAAGAGTTTTGGCTAGATCACTCCGATGATGAAGCTGATAATATCGAGACTGCTCATATGTGCTTCATCGGAGATGATAAAAGTGATGATGATGATACTGATGAAGATGAGGTAATTTCCGAGTTTGATTTCAATTTTATTTCTTCTCAAATGAACAATATTATATCTACTTTACATGATTTACGCTTGAAGTTATTATCTGAAAAGCATTTAAACTCAGAAAAGTCAACTTTGATTAATAAATTACAAATTTCTTTGAAAG
Source organism: Arctium minus (assembly GCA_954870635.1). Classification (NCBI taxonomy): domain Eukaryota; kingdom Viridiplantae; phylum Streptophyta; class Magnoliopsida; order Asterales; family Asteraceae; genus Arctium; species Arctium minus. The sequence continues at coordinate 73,699,255 of OX941080.1, read as the reverse complement.
ATGAAAAATCTATTTTGGCTTATACAAAAGACATCTTTCAAAAGAAATTAGATGATTTAGAAAAATCAAATATGACTTATCTTGATTTTTTGAGTGAAATGACAAAATTAAAAGATAATTTTTCAGATAAACTATTTATTTGAACAAACTATTTATTTGAACAAACTGCGGAGTTATGAGTCTATAAAAGAAAAATAGGGACTTGGTTTTGAAAATCCACATTGTTTAAACAATGCGATAGAAAAATCCCCTACTTTATATAAATACGATTATCTAGCTCTTGCTAAATATGCTCTTCAATTTAAAAATTGATTGGTTGAATGAAAAGCAAGTGTTAGATATCGAAAATGAGAAAAGGATAAATAATAAGAAAAAGGAAATTTCTTTTGTTTACACGAGCGAAAATGCCAAATATCTCCCATCAAGTCTTCAGTGTCTGATGCTTATGTTGATATATATGCCACTAACTCTGATAAGGAAAATATCTCTCCAATCTTTTATGATTCTAAGAGATATACTCCTCCATTAGTATTAGAAGGTAAAATCATTGACCTTGAAGATAAAATGGAAGATCAATATATTCAAAAAGAAATTGAATCAGATGTATTTCTTTCTTTCATGACGTCAAGTCTTGAGGAAAAATTAATTTTTCAAAAACAAGATTCTGTTTCTGGCCTTTCTTCTGATTTTAAGGGAAACAAAAAGGGATTTCTAAAATCTGAAAACTTTTCTCAAATTTTGTCTGACTCTGAGGTAAGTTCAGATTTATTGTCTGATCAGTTGAGTTTCTTAGGTATAATTGCTTCTTCTGATTCAAATATTAAATCGAAAATTCTTGATGAATCTTTTATGCTAAATGATGATTATTATAAACCAAAGCGTAAAAGAAGAAGGTCAAAGAAGTCTATGAAACAAGATACTGTTATTTCTGAAAATTCTAATTCTTCTGATTCGAATATTTCAGATAGGACTTTGAGCACTCAGACAAAGCAGATATGGAGGGTCAAGCGGACATCAGATGAATTTGCGACTAATGAGGGTAGACATGAAGACAAAACCTATAAAAGTGATTCATTTGCTGTTTGTAATAAAATTTCAAAATACTCAATAAAGCAAATTATTCGAATTTCAAAAGATGTCTCATATTCTTCTTCTGGTTCAAGTTCAGATGATTATGCTTAGTCCTCTACTGATGATTCTTTTCATTCTTGTGATTATCTCTCTCGTCTTTTCTATGTTAAATCTAACAAGTTGTTGGGAAATTCAGAAATATACAAGTACAGTTAATACTGCTAGAAGAACTTGATTAATACTTCTGAGATTAATGTTGCTGAGTGAAGTTAATACTGCTGAATCAAGATTAGTACTGCTAAGTCAAGATTAATACTGCTAGAGGAGATTACTACTGCTAAGCAATTTTAGTACTGCTAGTAGTTAGTACTGCTGAACATTAATACTGCTCAAAGTATTAATACTGCTGAAGACTTAGTGCTGCTTATGAGATAATCAAGATTCGTGCAGATCAAGTTTGAAGATTATGGAAATCTTGGAGATAAAGATGGAAGATTATTTTAAAGATCTTTTATTAGTTGTAATTATCTTTTATCTTCAGTATATATAGAATAGTTTATTTTTGATAGAAAAGGACTAAGAGAATTCTGAATTTTTATTTTGATAGAGAGAATCAACCTCGAGGTTTGTAATCCTAATTCTAGAGAACTAGAATTCGTATTGGTGAGCCTGTTCATCAATATTGAGGTTGAGTATTGATTCTTGTAGCTTTATAATCATTCAATAAAGTTTACAAGTTGTTCTTCTGATTCACTGTTTTCATAGATTATTGAATATTAAAGTGTTATTCCGCAAACTCCTTTAATATTGTTTCTGAGTGTTTATTCTTGTTAAGAATTAAGATCCTGACAAGTGGTATCAGAGCAAGTATTCTCAGAAACCTTATTCATCATGGAAAACACAGCTGAATCAAACAGTACTCTGGTCTCAAAGGTTCCAATGCTCAGACCCAATGAATTTGACATGTGGAAGATTAGAATCAAGCAATACATTCTCCTCACAGATTACTCTATGTGGGACATCATTGAAAATGGCCCATCTGATGCAGGAAAGATTGGTGAAGATGGAAAAAGAACTCCACCAAAGACTGATGTAGAAAGAAAGACAAGACAGACAGAGATGAAAGCCTTGAGCACAATGCTCTTGGCCATTCCCAATGAATATCAACACCAATTATGTAATTGCACTGATGCACAGATGCTCTGGAATGCTCTAGAGAAGAGATTCTCTGGTACCAAAAGTACCAAGAGAAATCAAAAGGCAATCTTGAAGCAACAGTATGAAAACTTTATGTCAACTAAGAATGAGTCCATGACTCAAACTTTTGACAGGTTTAACAAACTGATTGGTGAACTAGCTACTATGGGAGTACAGATTGATCAAGATGATGTAAACAGAAAGTTCTTAAGGTCCCTTGGAGATGAATGGACCATGTACACTGTTTCATTCAGACAGAATGATCAGTTGGAAGAGAAAGAACTTGATGATTTGTACAATGATCTTAGAGTGTTTGAAGCTGAGGTGGAGGCAAAGAAGAAGCCTTCTGGATATATTCATAATGCTGCACTCCTATCAGCATCAATTGATTCTACTGCTAATCCTGAATCAGTTAATGCTGCTAGTGGAAAAAGGCACTGATTCTGTGTTTGAAGCCTTTATTGCCAGCCATGGAAATTCCTCCTTAATTAATGATGATTTGGAACAACTTCATCCTGATGATCTGGAAGAGATGGATATTAAATGGCAGATGGCCATGCTTTCCATGAGGGTGAAAAAGTTCATAAAGATGACTGGGAGGAACAACTTCTCCCAAAGAAGAGAAGATGGAGTTGGGTTTGATAAATCAAAGGTGGAGTGCTACAAATGCCATCTAAAGGGACACTTTGCCAGGGAATGCAGAAGTGGAGTGTCTCACAACAACAACCACCAACAAGCACAGTCTGGAAACCTCAACCATAACAGAAACTCTGCTCAAGCCCTTGTTTCTCAACAAGGAATGGGGTTTGACTGGAGTGATCAAGCAGAAGAGGCTATCCAAAATCAAGCACTTATGGCTGAAGTATCTGATCTCCCATCTGAGGTAAGTTCTAATCTCTGTTCTAAAACTTGCATAGACACTGTTAAAAGGTACAGGGATCACAACCAGAAGATGAGTGATGACCTTAAGAGATTAGAAAAGGATATAAAGGACTATGTGAGAATTGTTGAGAGGTTTGAGGAACAAATTAAAGGTTTTCTAGCCAATGAACTCCAACACTCATATGACACCAATTACTGGAAGTGGGAGAAAAAGGATCTAGAACTTAAACTGACCACATCTAAAGAGGAGAGTTAAAAGCTGAGAGAGGAGCTAACCAAGGTTAAGCTTGATGTAGAAAAGTTTTCCAATGTATCTAAAGCAATGGACTCTTTACTACAAACTCAGATTCATGATAAGCTGAGAAGAGGAATTGGGTATAATGCCACACCACCACCATATAACAACAATTACATTCCTCCTACCTCAGACTTGTTAGAAACCAAATATAGGAAGGACTTGCCTGAGGGAGCCACTGAGATAGATCCCTTAGATGAGGTAGTTGTGGAGGATAAGACTGAAAAGAGGTTGGTAAGAGTAAGGAGAACAAAGTGAGTGGTGAGATTCCTCTAGAGAATAACATTATCACCAATGAGGACTGTGGAAGGGCTTGGATCAAATCCAAGGACATAGAGAAGACAGAGGGAAAGTCTGGTAAGGTCCATTACAAACAGACCACAATTGTGAATCCAGGTCCTTGCAAACAGTGTGCATACAAGAAGAATGAGCCCCAAAAACATGATAAAAAGAGGGGAAATCAAAGAAACTGGAATAATCAGTGGGCACAGAAACAAGGGGTTGATCTGAGTAAAATCAATAGACCAAAACCTTGTTTTATCTGTGGCAAATTGAATCATCTTACCAAATACTGTTATTTCAATCCTATAAACCGAAGGATGAACCTTCAAAGACCTATGCAAAAACCCTTGGGTTATAGGAAGATTGAAAAGAACCATGTGGCTAAGAAAACTGTTAAATCTAAAAGCCACATGAAGAAAAAGTCTGTTAAAGAAAGTGTCAATATGTGGGTTCCTAAAAGCACTAAAACTGTTAGTACTGCTACCACAAATAGTGCTGCTGACAATGATAGTGCTGCTAGAAGTAATACTACTGCTAACAATGTTAGTGCTGCTGACATTGTTAGTACTTCTTCAAAAGTTAATACTGCTAACTCTGTTAGTGCTGCTAACAAGGTTAGTACTGCTAAACCTGTTAGTACTGCTAACTCTGTTAAGCCAATCATATTGACAAAGTACTCTAATAAAGAGTGCTCTGAGTTTAAAAACCTCATCAAAAAGGAATGTAAATACTTTGATGAGAAAGGGAGACCCAAGACCACTTTGGCTTGGGTCCCCATTCAATACTAATTGTTTAATCTTATGTGCAGGGCAACCAACAGCTCAAGGGGAAGAGTATCTGGCATGTTGATAGTGGTTGCTCAAGGCACATGACAGGGAACATGTCATGCCTCAAGAATTTCAAGAAAATTGATGGTGGTCATGTTTCCTTTGGTAATACTCCAGATGGAGGTAAGATAAGTGGTAAGGGGGATGTAACCAAAGGTAAAATGACCTTTGAAGATGTATTCTATGTTGAGCAGTTAAGGTACAACCTGTTAAGTGTATCACAGGTTTGTGACAAACAACATAGTAATTATTTACAGATTCTGAATGCATTATCCTTGCTCCTGGATTCAAGGTAGTTGATGAAAAGATGATACTACTAAGAACTCCCAGAAAGGATAATGTATATTGCTTAGATATGGAAAGTGTTTCAACTGATTCATCCCTTAATTGTCTTGTTTCAAAAGCTTCTTTGGATGAATCATCACTTTGGCACAGAAGGATGTGTCACATGAACTTTAAAACAATGAATAAACTTGTTAAAAACAACCTTGTAAGAGGTTTACCTTCCAAAGTCTTTTCATGTGATGATCATTGTGTTGCTTGTCTCAAAGGCAAACAACACAAAACTTCTCATAAGTCCAAAGAGTTGAACACAATCTCTAATTCTCTTCAGTTGTTGCATATGGATCTGTTTGGTCCTACAAATGTTATGAGTATTGGTAAGAAATCATTCTGCCTAGTTATTGTTGATGATTACTCTAGATTTACTTGGGTATATTTTCTAAGGACTAAGGATGAGACAAGTGGACTGATCAAATCCTTTATTCTAAGAATTGAAAACCAAACTAATCAAAAGGTAAAAGTCATTAGGTCAGATAATGGTACTGAATTTAAAAATCATGACCTAAACACCTTTTGTGAGGAAAAAGGAATTGAGAGGCAATATAGTGCCCCTAGAACTCCACAACAAAATGGTGTTGCTGAGAGAAGGAATAGGACACTGATTGAAGCTACTAGATCTCTATTGGCAGATTCAAATCTACCAATTACTTTCTGGGCTGAAGCAGTTAATACTGCTTGCTATGTCCAAAACAGAGTTCTAGTAGTCAAGCCTAAAAACAAGACACCGTATGAGCTTTTAAATAACAGAAAACCTTTTGGGTGTCCTTTGTACCATTCTCAATACCAAAACTCACTTAGGAAAGTTTGATAGCAAGGCTGATGATGGTTTTCTTGTTGGTTACCCATCTCAGAGTAAGGCTTACAAAGTTTTTAATACTTCATCTAGAATAATTGAGGAAAGTGACAATGTCAAGTGCAATGAGAACACACCAAATCCTATTGGAACTGGTCCTCAGTGGTTATTTGACATTGATTCACTAACTAACTCTTTGGGTTTCAGTAGTGATTATCATGCAGCTTCAGGAAGTGGAGGATCATGGGATGAATACGTACAAGTACAAGACATTATTCCTCAGTCTGTGATCTTTCCCATACCTACAATAGAGCCTGTTGATGTGTGTGCAAAAGAGACAATGACTGAACCAATTCAGAGTGAAGAAGAAGGAAGAGATGAGGAGAATCAAGTGCATGAAGAGCCAGAAGCAGCTGATGAGATCCCCTCAGCTGACTTAAATGATTCCAATCTGGATGTGGGAATCAATGAAGAACTTAGTCATCAGACTAGAACTCAAAAGAATCATCCTCCAGAGCTGGTCATCGGAGACATCTCTTCTCCTATGATAACAAGGAATCAAAGCAGACTTCAAGAACTGCAGGATCAGCAACACACAGTACTCTCATGCTTTCTATCTCAAATTGAGCCTAAGAAGGTTTTTGAGGCAATGAAAGATTCCAGTTGGATAGAAGCTATGCAAGAAGAGTTACTGCAGTTCAAATTGCAAGAAGTTTGGGACTTGGTGGACCTTCCAAAAGGTCATAGAGCTATTGGCACCAAGTGAATTTTTAGGAATAAAAAGGACGAGAGAGGTATTGTGATAAGAAACAAAGCAAGGCTGGTGGCACAAGGGTACACTCAAGAAGAAGGCATTAACTATGAAGAAGTGTTTGCTCCAGTGGCAAGGGTAGAATCAATTAGGCTATTTCTAGCCTATGCCTCATACATGAAGTTCAAGGTATACCAAATGGATGTGAAGAGTGCCTTTCTGTATGGTACAATTGATGAAGAAGTATATGTCTGTCAGCCTCCTGGATTTGAAAATCCATCATATCCAGACAGAGTATACAAACTGAAGAAAGCACTTTATGGTCTGCATCAAGCCCCAAGAGCCTGGTATGATACTCTGTCTACCTACCTCTTGGAGAATGGGTTTGAAAGAGAAATAATTGACAAGACCCTCTTCATTAAAAGAAGTTAGAAGGACATCCTATTGGTTCAGATTTATGTGGATGATATCATCTTTGGATCCACAAAAGATCAGATGTGTAGAGACTTTGAAAAGTTGATGCACAAGAGCTTTAAAATGAGTTCAATGGGTGAACTTACCTTCTTCCTTGGGCTTCAAGTGAAACAAAAGAAAGATGGGATCTTCATAAGCCAATCAAAATATGTGAAAGACATCCTGGAAATATATGGATTAACAAACTCAAAGCCATCAAGCACACCTATGGAGACTCATAAACAGATCACTGCTGATCTTGAGGGGGAGGATGTTGATGTCCATCTATATAGATCAATGATTGGATCTCTCATGTATCTCACAGCCTCAAGACCAGACATCATGTTTCCAGTGTGTTTGTGTGCCAGATTCCAAGTCAAGCCAAAGCAATCACATCTGCAAGCTGTTAAAAAGATTTTCAGATACTTAAGAGGATAACCTAGATTAGGTCTTTGGTATCCTTATGAATCCAACTTTGACTTGATTGCTTATTCAGATAGTGACTTGGGAGGTGCTAACATGGACAGAAAGTCTACTTCAGGAGGATATCAACTTTTGGGTGCAAGACTAGTATCTTGGCAGTGTAAGAAGCAAACCACAGTGTCCTTATCAAGAATAGAAGCTGAGTATATTGCTGCTGCAAGTTGCTGCTCTCAGGTTCTATGGATTCAAAATCAGATGCTGGACTATGGGGTAACCTTTCTTCACACTCCAATCTTCATTGACAATAGAAGTGCTATAAGCATTGTTAACAATCCAGTCAAGCACTCCAAAACAAAGCACATTGAGATCAGGTATCACTTTATCAGAGATTGTAATGAAAAGAAGCTAATTCAAGTTGCAAAAGTTCATACTGACAACCAGTTTGCTGATCTATTCACTAAAGCTTTTGATGTGGGCAGATTCACATTCTTGGTCACAAGTGTGGGCATGATCAACTCTGAATGAGCTCATGTTTTAAAAAGTGTTTACATACCTGTTATTGGGTTATTCTATAGTGCTACTAACATCTTTCTCAGGAAGTTATTACCTTGCTCTGAGTACCTTAAGCTTCAAAAAGTGTAATTATGGTTAATGCTGCCAGTGCAGTTTTAATACTGCCAGTGCACAGTTAATACTGCTAAGTTAGTTAATACTGCTAGTGGTTAATACTGCTCTCAGTTAATACTGCTAGTTAGTTAATACTGCTAGTGGTTAATACTGCTCTCAGTTAATATTGCTAGTTAGTTAATACTGCTAGGAGTTAATACTGCTTATGTCCCGAATCATATAAATACCCTTTTTGCCCGCCCAAAAGTTCATAACGACTCTTTGCTTTCTATTCATCTTCTCTCTAACCCTTTTCTCTCAAGCACCAAGTGTTGTAGTCCAGAATACTCAAGCACAATGGCATCCATGGCATTCATTGATGAGCACAACGAGATTGCGATGCTACAGAAGCCGAAACAAGCTGCTGGATTCCACCAGATTGTGGATTTTCTCAAGTCCAGCCACATTGCCCATGCTCTCACTGTGTCACCAACAATATACATAGAGCATCAAAGACAGTTCTGGGCGAATGCCACTTTAGTAACAGAGAATGGTGCGCAGATAATCAAGACAAGGGTATGTGACAAACCCTTGTCAATTTCTGAAGAGGTGATACACATCTGTCTACGTCTAGACGATGCTGAAGGTATTACTTCTATTCCTAAAGAGGACTTGTTCTCAAACCTTTCAAGAATGGGGTATGGAGGCCAATTGGTTGGTTTCAAATTTTCAAAAGCCAAATTTTATACCCAATGGCGTTTTCTTGTTCATACCCTGATGCATTGCATTTCCAAAAAGACTACTGGATGGAGTGAGTTTAGCAGTACCATTGCTTATGCTTTGGTCTGCTTGGCCACTGCCAGAAAGTACAATTTCTCTAGAATGATTTTCAGTGATCTTGTATCAAACTTGGGAAGCAAAAAGAGTTTCTATATGTACCCCGGGTTTGTACAGGAAGTTATAACCCATGAATTGACGGATATACCTCACTTTGATGAGGTATATGTACCAAAAATTCCCAAAGGTAAGGTCTTTTCAACATGAAAAGATCTCCATTGGACTCGGAAGGAGTTGAAACCCCATTGTTCTCTACAATGATGGTGGTGTCCCACAATGAAGAAGGTATGGCAGCAGGGTCAAGGCCCTCATTAGACCATCCCACTGCTAGCCAATCCCAACCTTCACCCTCAATATCAATCCCTCAGTCTCTTGTACAAAAGCCAACTTCTCCAATAACCCAAGCTTACATAAGGAAAAAGGTAAAGAAGGCTCCTTGCCTTCTTGTACCTTCACCCACTGAGCCTTTAAGCCCTTTAATGGAGAATTCTCCATTAGGGAATATCTACAGGGAAACCACAGGGGTGTCTCCCAACCCCATGGAGGTGCTCACTGAGGAGATGTTTGAGCATATGGGTGCTAAGGCTGCCACTACTCCTACTAACACAGAGGAGGTCAGTGGTAACATAAATAAGACCTTCCCCATGGCAACTTTGGGTGAGCAATCATCCAAAGGTCCCAGGTGCCAAGAAACCACGGGGGTAGCAGGTGCTTCTGCTAGGCAGAAGACCACTACTACAAAAGATCCCATGATCCTTCAAAAGAGGGTAACACTTCTGGAGAAGGTGAGGACATATATAACTACTATGAATTGATGGAAACAATGGGAAAAATAAACATGGATGTGATCAAGCAGGGGAAAGAAATAGAAGAGCTGAAACTGATAGTTCTGTCTCAACAAGAACAGATTGTCAACTTGAAGCAAATGGTGAAGAAATTGATTCTGCAAAAGAAGAAGAAACAGTTTGTTCTAAGAAGGAGGAAACCAGTGACTGATGCTCCCAAAAAGGGGGAGTCAGAAGCTGATGTCAACATGGAAGATGTCAAAGAAAAGGGGGATCTAGAAAAAGTTGATTTTGAGGGGGAGCAACAAGTTGTGGAAACTGAGTCTGTACAAGAAGCACAAAAAGAGAAAGCAGCATTAACAGAACAAGAAGCAGTAACAGTTAATGATGATGGGTCAAGCCAAGCAGAAGAAACTGTTAATACTGCTGAACTGAAAGAAGCAGTAGAAATAGTGCAAGAAGTTCTGACAGATCTTGAGATTGCAGAAACCTTAATCAAAGCCAAGCATGATACTCCCAAGGTCATCTCAAAGGCTAAAGGAGTTGTCATCAAAGAACAAGGTGAAGTGATCAAGAAATATAGTGTAGAGAAGAAGATGAGCAAAGACAAAGGCAAAGCTAAACTGGTGGAATCTGATCAACCAATCAAAAAGCAAAGGTTGGTTGAGTTAGATGAAGCTTTGGCCAAGAAGATGCAGGCTGATATTGAAAAAGAAGAAAGAGTTTAGGTTGAAAAGGACAGAGAGATGGCTAAGGCTCTAGCTGCTGAACTGAATGAAGCTTATCAACAAAGCCTGGCAACTGAAATTTCACAGAAGAAAGCTGCAACTTTGAAGAAATCTGTGGTGGTCAAAACAGCTACAAAGAAGAGACAACCCTCAAAGACATTCTTAGGTACCCAAGAGAGAAACAAGATGATTACATTTCTCAAGGGTGTTGTAGGAGTCAGAAAGGAGATGTTCTCTAAGAGGTCTTTTGAGAAGATTAAAGAGCTATATGATTCAGAGATGCTAAAGCTTCAAGGGAAGGAAACTGCAAGGGTGGAGATGGAGAAGAGAATGAAAAAAAGCAATGATTTTATGATAGAAAAACCTTTTCCATATGAGCAAGAAACACCACCAAAGAAAGAAGCCACTCTTGGTGAAAGTCTAAGGACTTTAAAAAGAACCAAGATGATGTCAAGAAGAAAGTCAACCAAGAAGCCTAGAATAGATGAAGGAGAAGCTGAGAAGGTTGCTGAAGAAGAAGGGGCACCTAAGTCATCTGAAAAGAATGAACCAGCAAGAACTGATGATGTAAATCTATACATGGTAGTGATGGACAAAGTGCCTGAACCAATTTCAGCAGAACCTGTTGGTGTGAAGCCTCCTGAGGTCATTCTATGGGACACAATGAAGATTGATGGCAAGGAATACATAAGGCTCAAGAGGAAAGATGAGAAGTTTGAAGTGTATAACACTTGGGCAAAGATTGTCAAAACATGCTCCAGGTCAGATCTTGAAGAAATGTTTGAGATAGGTATGAAGTTGTATGCAGATCAACTGAAAGCTCCAGAGATTTCAATTACAAAATTAGTGATGGAGTATCTGTGTATGATGTTCAAACCTGAAGAAGTGGAGCATGTCATCAGAAATGTGTTCAAAACTGTCAATAATTGGACTCTATATGAAACTAGTGGAGTATATGCACTAACTATGGACTTAAATCACATAGAGTACTTCCTAGTGGATAGAGTGTACAATCACAGCAGACTAAAGCTTCATGCAATGTTGAAGAAGAAGCTAGGATGTGTTCCAAATTCAGAGATGGCTAAGTATTTGATTCAAAGAACAATCAATCAGAGTTTGGGGTTGGATGCAAATACTGGTGTATGAGCCATGAAGTTTTGGGAGCATCTAAGAAGATCGTTTGAATAACTTGACTTCTCTTCCTAAAAGTCAAGTTAGGGGGAGATTGTTGGGAAATTCAGAAATATACAAGTACAGTTAATACTGCTAGAAGAACTTGATTAATACTTCTGAGATTAATGCTGCTGAGTGAAGTTAATACTGCTGAATCAAGATTAGTACTGCTAAGTCAAGATTAATACTGCTAGAGGAGATTACTACTGCTATGCAATTTTAGTACTGCTAGTAGTTAGTACTGCTGAACATTAATACTGCTCAAAGTATTAATACTGCTGAAGACTTAGTACTGCTTATGAGATAATCAAGATTCGTGCAGATCAAGTTTGAAGATTATGGAAATCTTGGAGATAAAGATGGAAGATTATTTTAAAGATCTTTTATTAGTTGTAATTATCTTTTATCTTCAGTATATATAGAATAGTTTATTTTTGATAGAAAAGGACTAAGAGAATTCTGAATTTTTGTTTTGATAGAGAGAATCAACCTCAAGGTTTGTAATCCTAATTCTAGAGAACTAGAATTCGTATTGGTGAGCCTGTTCATCAATATTGAGGTTGAGTATTGAATCTTGTAGCTTTATAATCATTCAATAAAGTTTACAAGTTGTTCTTCTGATTCACTGTTTTCATAGATTATTGAATACTAAAGCGTTATTCCGCAAACTCCTTTAATATTGTTTCTGAGTGTTTATTCTTGTTAAGAATTAAGATCCTAACACAAGTTATTCCCCATAAGAACTGCAACTAACAAACATGGGCCCAAATACAAGTGGGTACCAAAATCTCAGATTGATTCTAAGTTGCAGGCATCTAATGTCAAGGAAAGTAAAAGAGAGATGGATTCTAAGTACATCAGCTTAGAACTCGTACTTCAAAGGACTACGACTTCTAAACATATCAGTTTAGGACTAGTTCTTCAAAGTTTTTAGCTTATGACTAATGAGATACTGTGAGTACATCTACTTTAATTCCGCTGCATATATCTCTGTCTATGATGTTGTTCCAGTTTTCTCAAAGTTTTTCAAGAATCTGAGCAAGTTCAACTCACCCTTGAATTTGTATAACCCAAATCTTTCATTTGAGACACAAATTTATTATACATTATGTGGAAGATGATATTATTGAATTTTATTTTGTTCTGACTAAATATCAATTTGCTGAATTCTTTACATTTGTCTTAAATGAAAATTTTTCAAACTCGGCATGTTGAATTTAAAAGATTAAATCTTTACAAATTTTATTCTATAAAGTAAAAGCTTTACAGATTTTCTTTCTTTTGAATAAAATGTGTGTCTAGGATAAATTTTTTAAGTTGTTTTGTTTATATCGAAGTTTTATATGTTCAACTTTCAAGTCTAAAAAAAGTCAAAAAGTCAGCAATATGTTTGAAACTTTTGATACTGCTTTCTGGTTTGGGAAAGTATGTTCCGTGGGATGCTTCTCATCTGGTCCCCTAAGGTCAATTGGTCTGGGAGTGATCGAACCCAAATCCTTCTATAGAACCAGATCGAAAGTCATGTTCTACTGGTATGAATGGGTTTAGGATGTGTCGATGTAGCCTTTCTGATCTGGGAGAGTAAGTTCCAAGGGGTGCTTGACACCTAGTCCCCTAAGGCCAACTGGTCTGGGAGCGGCTGACCCAAATCCTGCAATAGGGTTAGATAGAAAGTTACGTTTACGGCATGTCCTTTACTTAATAAACTTTTTGATTAAAAAGATGCCAAAGTGCACAAGCTTAAAAGATGCCAAAGAGCACACTCATGTGAAGATGCCAATGAACACACATCTCATGATACTTGGTGATATGTTTGAGTTGCGATAAACCTATACATTTGTGAAAATCTTAATTTTTGATGCCTTAGTGTGATTATTTGCAAAGTTCTCTATTATATTTTTAGAATTACATTTTCTTGAAACTAATCGAAGATTCGCATGCGAGCACACTTAATAGATTGATGAAAGTTTTTGAAACTAAACATGTATGAACTTGATATGCAATAAAACTTGTATTTGTATCCAACAACATATATTTGATTTCATTTGATGGATAAATCTGTGATATTTTACTGAGTAGAATTTAATTTGTTTAGTGTTTAAAATTTTGTATATTTAGTTGTTTCAAAATTTATATTAAGTATATTTTTCTTTTTACACTGATGTATATATGTTTGTGTTCTCATAATTTTGTAAATGGGTCTATGCATTATTCAAGGGGGAGTGAATAAGGAGAATATTCTAAAAAGATCATATATGTTTTCGAGGGGGAGTATCTAATTTTCTATATGAATGCTAACTTGAATTGTAAAATTTAGTGCATTTGTGTAGGGGGAGTCAAAGAGATTAACAGGTGAAAATTTTCATATTCCAAGTCATATTTGCGCCAACAGTTGGTAGAACAAAATATAGATTTGTGCCAACAGCTTCTAGCGCAAAACAAGCTTTGCGCATCCTTCAGCTAGCGCAAACCTAACTTTGCGCTTCCTTCTGCTAGCGCAAAACTAAGCAAAATCTCATACATCTCTTGGATTTGCATAGAAGATATCCGAACATCATTCCTCAAGTGATGACAAGATTTGTTCCATTCCGGTTGAAGTGCATTGAGGAACTTCAAATTTGTGTCCAGCTCAGTCTTTTCCACTTTAATTTTACTCAGATCATTTATTACCGCACAGAATCTGTCATAAACAATTTTCAGTGACTCCCCATCCTTGGCTTGGAATTTTTCAAAGTTGTTCATGTAGCGCGTATGCCGAAGTTGAGTTGCAACTGAAGACCCAAGCATAATCTTCTCTAGTTGTGCCCACATTAGTTTAGGATTGTTTTTAAAGCAATCAATCCTGTTGTATATAGAATTTGGCAAAGTTAGTATCAGATTAGCCTTTACATCACGATCGGCTTGATATTGCACTAACTCATCAGGTGTATATTCTTTGATAGACTTTGATAATCCAGAAGCCAGGGTGGGTTGTACAAAAGATCCTTTAGATAGAATCTTCATCATGTGATCTCCGTTCTTTTGACGCTCGATGAAATTCAGAAATCGATCTTGCCACTGAGTAAATTCATTTTCATCAACCAGAACTGGAGGACGAGTTTCTGTGCCTAATGACATCATGAGATCGCTTTTGTAGAACTGAGCTTGAAACGCAAATTTTTCAGAATCCATAGATGACAAATTTCAGAAAATGCTAAGTCTGGAAGCAGATAAGCTGGCGCAAACTAAAGGTTTGCGTGAGAAGCAGATGGCGCAAAAGAGATTTGTGTGAGCAGAATGTAGCGCAAACTAAGATTTGCGCGAGACTTTGGTAGCGCGAACTTGACTTTGCGTGACAAGAATATGGCGAGTACCACTCTTTGCGTGAGAGGTTAATGGTGCAAATGATCACTACTCTGAACCGAACTTCTCATGAGATAAAGATAGCGCAAACTTTAATTTGCGTGAACTGCAGATAGAGAGAACCTTTCTTTGCGTGAAAAGTAGGTGGCACACAACTTAGGTTTGCGCGAGAATGATAAGATGCAAAGCTTGTTTTGCGTGAAAAACTGTCGAACCCTGAACTCGATGTCACACCCCTCTAAAGCGTAAACATGAGGCATAACAACTCCGATGTCATAGCACAAGATTATAAACATACCAACATTTACTTAACTTTCAAAATACATTACATTTTTACGAACATAGTATTGTCATTGTTTACAATTCCCAAACTTAAAATGTAACGATACGCATAAAGCAAAATAATCTTGCTTCAAAATATGAAGTGCACTGCTAAAACATCATGGAATTACCTTCTCGATTCCTGAAAAGCATGAATAAAAACCAAGGTCAACTACAAAGAGTTGGTGAGTTCACAGGTTTTAGATATGCACAAATCAATTTATATGCAAGTTATCATTTGTAAAACATATGTTTAAACCAAACTTCAATTTCTTTGATTCATGAGTGTCATAACTTAGTTTATATGACAAGAGGTATGCAATGATAAATATTACGTTGAGCCACTACTAAGCCGTCCCTGACCAATTTCAACGCCCCCGATGAACTAACTCAGCGGTGGTTCGAGCCACATGTTTAGTCATCTTCTCTAGTATAGTGCACCCCTGCTCGTCAGCATTAAGGTGGGTTTGTCAGACCAAATAGCGCTATCCACTAATACTATAGGCCCGATTTTCTTCGAGTTAATAGTAGTGTCACGGGGTCTTAACATTTAATACTCAACACATCAGTTACATACTTATCATATAGCTTATAATTCCAAACGCTTTTAACAAAGCCTTATAAATTACCAATTCGCAATACTTTCAACAATTCTCATGAATCTTTAAATACGCAACTAAAGCATGCTTTTCACCCCAAAATTAGTTAAAATGATAAAAGTGGGGCTGTGAATACTCACCTTAACGAATGGAACGGGTGAAACTTTACTTTAATACTTATGGAATTTGCCACGCCCTTAGTTTCCCTATACAAGAGTTGCCATAGAGAAACACATTAATGCCCTATTTCGATGTCCAACCAATATGTCCAATTGTCCCATGAAATGTCATTATATAAATTCCTTAGTCCATATCCATTTTTAAACTATACAAAGTTCCAAAATACAAATAAACAAAATTTAGACTTAAGAAGATTACCTTTCTGGATTCAGCATATGCTGTCCAGAAAGTTATTCGATAAAATCAACACGGAAGCTTAACTTCCCAAGAGAATTATTTAATAACAAATTTTGTGATGATACTATAATATGTTTAGAGTAAATCTGCATTTTTTTATAATTTTTGAATAACTTTTGATACCTCAAATAATTTTTACAAAACAGAGTGTCACTGATTTTCGGATCAGTGACATACCTCACTTGTAACAGACTTTTGGGGTATCAATTCTTGGAATTAGATAATGATCCTTATATGGATGCAAACCTAACTCAAAATCCTATCTTTTGGAAAAAGATTCACTTATTTTGGATGAATAATGTGGGAGTTATGGCCTTTACAAGTTGGGTGTATGATTCTGTCCTCATTGGACAGATTGCACCCCTTTCTTATAAATTCCATTTAAGTGCCCAATTCAACTCCAAATTCAGTGTTTTCGGACTTTTTAGAAAGCTAACACTCTAAATTAAAGTTTAGAAGCAAAAAACCCAAATTTGGACATGTGGTTTGTGAGTTGTGCAAGCTAGAAGTGAAGTCCATTTTCTGGACAAATTCTAAAATGAATAAAGTACTATTTTAAACCAAAATGATGATCATTAGACATGGTTTTTGATTATAAACCATGTCTTCACTCCTCATTACATGATAGACTAACTTATGCATCATGGATTCATTGCAATCAAAATGCTCATCCAAATGCATGCATGAACACAACACCAAATAAATGACATTATTACTAAGTTCTTAATCATGTGGAATTATAGGGAAATTCCTTCATAAGAACATTTCTATACTAACATTTCATTATGACAATATAATCATAATTTCAATAATACCAACATTTTAGTGGTTTATGATACCAAAATTCAACATTATAATCAAAAACCCTAAATTTGATAATAAATAAATTTTTCTTTGAAAACAAGAATCAAAAACTCATTTTATGATACTATATACATCAAATGTAATCCATCTCATCATAAAAAATCCAATTTATACAACATTTAGATGTAAATTTTTATTTCTCAAACCCAAAATTCGAAAATGAGAACATGCATAAGAGAAATGTAGTTTTTGAGATTACCTTGAAGATTTGAGAAGGAAACTTGATTCTAACTTCAAATTGATGATGGTTTCTTGCTTGGATTTTGATTTTTAACAAAGAAAAAAAAAAATGGAATGGTGGTGGTGGTGGGTTTCTTCAGCCGAACAAGAGGGAGGAGAGGGAAGAGAGGAGATGAAGAGTTGATTTTAAGAAAATGAGGATGTATCTTGATTTTAATTTGTTTTTAATAAATAAAATAATTAGAATATGTTATAATTAAGACAAATGTCCTAATGACTCATCATCATAAAAAAAAATTAATTTAATATTATTAATTAAATTACTAGTCTAATTTATAAAGTATCAGCTATAATTGAGAACCGAAATACCCGATTCTCAATATTTGCTAAATAAATGTCAAATTTGAAAATTTTGCAATGCAAGAGAAATTAACATACTGATTTTTATAGTTTAAGGATTTTGGACTTTTATTCAATTATTTGGCATTTCTGGACAGTGACGGTCAGATACGGAACTGTTCCGGATTTTTAATGCAACTTCTAAATTTTTCGGGAACTTTTATCTTAAAGGTTTTTAATAAAAAAATCTAGAAGTGACAAAACTTATAATATAATCTAAGGGTGCTAACCTTAATATTCAGAATTTGACAGGTGCCACAGTCTCCCCTTCTTCGAAAAATTTCGTCCCGAAATTTATAACTGTTATTTCTGGACAGGCTTTTCATTAAACAATTGAGGATACTTGCGTTTCATGAAATCTTCTCTTTCCCAAGTATATTCAGGTCCATGACGTGAATTCCAACGGACCTTTAAAATTGGAATTTTACTGCGCCTAAGACGTTTAGTTTCACGATCAAGAATCTCGATAGGTTCCTCTCTAAAACACAGGCGCCCATCAACTTTTACTTCATCTGGGGACACAATCATTGATTTGTCTATCAGACATTTCTTTAAATTTGACACATGAAAAGTGTCATGAATAGCACTTAACTCTGGAGGTAAGCTCAGCTTATAGGCTACCGATCCAATTCTCTCCAGTATCTCAAACGGACCAATATATCTTGGATTTAGCTTACCTATTTTCCCGAATCTGATCATTCCCTTCCATGGTGATACTTTCAGAAGAACTTTATCACCTTTTTGAAATTCTAAAGGTCTTCTGCGATTATCAGCGTAACTTTTCTGACGATCTCTCGCAGCTTTGAGTCTGTCCTGAATGGTTGATATTTTATCCGTGGTTTCTTGTATAATGTCAGGTCCAATCAGTTGACTATCGCCAATTTCCGCCCAACTGAGTGGAGATCTACACTTACGTCCATAGAGAGCTTCGTATGGCGCACATTGAATGCTGGTGTGATAGCTGTTATTGTAAGAGAATTCAACTAACGGCAGATGCTTATCCCAGCTTCCTCCAAAATCTATAGCACAAGCGCGTAACATATCTTCCAAAGTTTGAATGGTCCTTTCCGTTTGTCCGTCTGTCTGTGGATGGTATGCAGTACTCAGATCCAACCTGGTACCCAGCGCTTTCTGAACTGTTTGCCAAAATCGGGAAGTAAAACGACTATCTCTGTCAGAAATGATAGATAGGGGTACTCCATGCCGAGAGACAATTTCGTCTATGTACAACTGTGCCAATCTTTCTATTTTGAAATCCTCTCTTATAGGAAGAAAATGTGCAGATTTCGTAAGTCGGTCCACAATGACCCAAATTGCGTCGTTCCCTTTTCCAGTCCTGGGTAGTTTGGTGATAAAATCCATAGATACCTGATCCCATTTCCATTGTGGTATCTCAGGTTGTTGAAGAAGTCCAGAAGGTTTTTGATGCTCTGTTTTAACTTTCGCACAAGTCAAACACTTGCTTACAAACTTAGCAATGTCCTTCTTCATTCCTGGCCACCAATAATATTCCTTCAATCCTTTGTACATTTTATCGGCTTCTGGGTGAACCGAATACCTCGATCGGTGAGCTTCTTCCAAAATAGTCGATCGTAGATCATCAACCTTTGGTACCCAAACTTTATTCTTAAAATATCGTACTCCATCTGATTGTGATTCGAACTCTTTTTCCAAATTATGCAAAGTTTCGCAACAAAGATTTTCTGCTTTCAGTGCTTTCTCTTGAGCTTCACGAATTTGTGTCTTAAAGCTTGATTGAACCAACATTCCCAAAGCTCGTGCCCTTGTTGGTTTTACTCTTTCTTTCCTGCTTAATGCATCTGCTACCACATTAGCTTTACCAGGATGATACTTTATTTCGCAATCATAATCATTAAGCAGCTCAACCCATCTCCGCTGTCTCATGTTCAACATTTTCTGATAAAAAATATGCTGAAGACTTTTGTGATCAGTATAAATGGTACATTTAGTGCCATAAAGGTAATGTCTCCATATTTTTAAAGCAAAAACCACTGCTCCCAATTCCAAGTCATGAGTGGTGTAGTTCTTTTCATGAACTTTGAGTTGTCTTGACGCATAAGCTATAACCTTATTCCTCTGCATTAATACACATCCCAAGCCTTGATGGGATGCGTCACAATACACCATAAAATCATCTGTGCCTTCCGGTAGCGCAAGAATTGGTGCGTCACATAACTTGCGTTTAAGCATTTGAAATGCTTCCTCCTGATTTTCTTCCCAGATAAATTTCTTATCTTTCTGAGTCAGTGCTGTCAGCGGTTGAGCGATTTTTGAAAAATTCGCTATGAACCTTCGGTAATAACCTGCCAGACCAAGAAATTGACGAATTTCCGTTGGTGTCCTTGGAGTTTCCCATTTCTTAATGGCTTCAACTTTTGCCGGGTCAACATGAATTCCTTTTTCATTAATCACATGACCCAGAAAATGTACCTCTCGAAGCCAAAATTCACATTTGGAAAACTTAGCATACAACTTCTGATCTTTGAATAGTTCTAAGATCAACTTCAAATGTTTCTTATGATCTTCCTTACTTCGCGAATAGATCAAAATGTCGTCTATGAATACAATTACGAACTTGTCTAAATACGGCCGACAGACTCTATTCATCAAATCCATGAAAACTGCTGGTGCGTTCGTCAATCCAAAGGGCATAACTAGAAACTCATAATGTCCATAACGAGTTCTAAATGCCGTCTTATCAATATCCTCTTCACGGACTCTCATTTGATGATATCCAGATCGCAAGTCAATCTTTGAGAAGTACGTTGCGGCTTGCAGTTGATCAAACAGATCGTCAATTCGAGGAAGTGGGTATCGATTCTTGAGGGTTAGCTTATTGAGTTCTCTGTAATCGATACACATTCGGAATGTTCCATCTTTCTTCTTAACAAAAAGGACTGGAGCTCCCCATGGCGAAGAACTGGGTCTGATAAATCCTTTGTCAAGCAGCTCTTGAAGTTGTTCAGACAGTTCTTGCATTTCGGATGGCGCCAAACGGTATGGTGTCTTAGCCACTGGTGCAGCTCCCGGAATTAAATCAATGCGGAATTCGACTTGTCTCGGTGGAGGTAGTCCGGGTAAGTCTTCAGGAAATACTTTAGGAAAGTCTCGAACTACAGGAATATCTTGCAAACACTTCTCCTTGGTCTCTTTATTGACTACATGAGCTAAAAACGCAATATATTCTTTCCTTAAATACTTCTGCATCTTCATGCAGGACACTATTCTTAACTTCCTTTTGGATTTTTCTCCATGTACTATAAGTACTTCTCCTTTAGGTAACGGAATTCGAAGAGTCTTTTCAGAGCAACATATTTCCGCTTGGTTATTAGACAACCAATCCATGCCCACAACTATGTCAAAGCTTCCTAACTTTATTGGAATTAGATCTATCTTAAATTCCTTTTCAGCTAGACTTAGGGTACAATTCGAAAATACATCTCCAACCCTAATCTCTTGTCCGTTAGCGAACTCAATGACATAAGTTTCTTTTAGCTTTTGGGGCATTTGTTTAATTTTTGATCTAAAACTTAATGACACAAAGCTTCTATCTGCTCCGGAATCAAACAATACAGATGCACGATGATTATTTAAAAGAAACGTACCTGTGATCACATCCGGATCCTGTCTCGCTTCTTCCGCTCCAATTTCAAATACTCGGCCTCGTGCTTGACCTCTTTGATTCCTCTGATTGACCGGTCGAGTCCGATTTGCGTTCATTTTTCTGATAAATTTGGGACAGGCGTTTCTGAAGTGATCCTGACTCCCGCACTCAAAACAAGCTCGTTTTCCCCCATTCTTGCAATCTTTCGCATAATGACCTCCTTTGTTGCATTTGAGACAAATAACACAGTTTCTGAAATGACGATTGTTGCACTTGCCGCATCTTGGATATACTTCCTTTCCTTTATCGGCTGTTTGAGTCTGAATCCCATAATTACCCACTGTTCTCTGTTCCTTCCCTCTTCTTCTGTCAAACGGTCTCCTTGAAGTTTCCTCGACCTTCCTTTTTCCTTTGACTTTATCGTAAGTGAAAAGTCCCGATCGATTGGCATTATTGGTGAGCTTGGTTGCCAGATTTACCGCCTCCTGAATGGTTTTTGGATTACCCGAAGTCACATCCCCTCGGATTTCTGGAGCTAAACCCCAGACATACCTGTCTACCCGATTATCTTCTGGTGTAACCAGATGTGGCACCATCTTCGCCAACTCATGAAATCGTGTCGTGTACGTATCTATGTCGTTTCCTTTCATTTCATGCTCCCATAGCTCTGCTTGTAATTTCTGCATTTCACTTCTTGAACAATATTCTTCCTTAAGCATTTCCTTAAACTCATCCCAAGTAAGTTTGTTAGCTGCTTCTCTTCCTCGAGTATGCACTTGAGTGTTCCACCACGTCAGTGCTCTTCCTTGTAGTAAGCAAGCTGCGAATTCCACTTTGTTTGCTTCCGAGCATTTACTTATGTGAAGAACGGATTCCATTCCTTCAATCCAAGATAATAACCCAACCGCTCCTTCGGTACCGAGGAATTCTTTTGGATTACAAGACCTAAAAGTCTTATATGTACATTCTTTTTCTATATTTGTACCGACTCTTGGTTGATTAGGTTGGTTAGCATTTAGACCTGCTGCTATCTGACTGACTATGTTAGGAAGTGTGGCTAAGATTTGCTCGGATACGAGTCGTGCAATATCAGGATTTTCTCTTCTTGGCGGCATAATTCTAATACAACAATTTATTTTAAAGCCTCGTCAATATTTAATTCCATATTCTTATTTCCCTTATTTCTATCCTACAATATAAATTATATTTGTTTATTCATACATCCAATATATCATACATCAACCTCATGGTATTAAAATTCACAATTTATAAACCAACATAATCAATATATCATAAACATATCCAATGTCAATAAAATACTACATCAAATATTCAACATTCATCCAAAAGTAATAATAATCATGCTGATTATAAATGTTTTAATACGACGAGTTACATAACTCCAAAAAGAAAGTTAATCATCCAAATATCCATCAATGAACCACACTACTGATGCCTGAAAAACAACATCATCACCCATGCTATCACAATCACCAAAAGTCCCATCATTACAGATAAACAAGAGTGCAGCCATGCTACCATCGCCCTAGTTTCCACCAGCTCCCTCATAATCCTACTCATAGTTTGATCACCCGTACTTACTATTGATATAAGTCCATTTAAAATATGATCACTTGAATTCATTATAAACATGAGTGCATCAATGGAATGCTCATGATGATCTATCTCCATTCTAACTCTCTCCACCTCTTGAGCCATACCCGAGACCCAGTAGTTTTCTAACGCTGTCATACCGGCTGGTTGAGACACCGGTATCCCAGTACATGGTGGTGGCGATACCCTCCGACCCCTAAGTTGAGAAGGCCCCGCCTCATCCCTACGTGGGACAGGTGTATTCTCTCGCTCGAATGTGGCAGGTGGAGTCGGCTCCGATGTAGGTGTGACCGATCTCTCCAGTGATCGATCGGAATCTGAATAACCGTGCTCAGACGGGTCAAAATCATCACTCATCGGAGTATTTTCTCTAGGTATGTAGGTGAGGTAGCCTGATTCGTCAGGCGACTGTTCTCGGTGAGATGGTGATCGTGACATATTGACTGCGATAATTAATAAAGTTTAATTGTCAATCATGCTATAATTTTTATTAAAAACCAAAAATACCATGCAAACTCACATAACAGTCATGCTTTTCGTTTTTGTATCAAAAAGTTTCTATTTTTAGTAATTCCTAGTATAGCCAATCCATGTCCCCTTTATACACACTTAAATTAAACAAAGGTGATCAAGCTTTGTTTAAGTTAAAATATAATAATGTGAGACACATCTTAGTTATACTAACAGCGCACCTAAATTTGAAAACTTTATTTATAAAAGGTTATAGTGTAAGGTTTTCAGAAATAAAACCGGTATTCCCTATAACCTATGGCTCTGATACCAAATCTGTCACACCCCGCTAAAGCGGAAACACGAGGCATAACAGCTCCGATGTCATAGCACAAGATTATAAACATACCAACATTTACTTAACTTTCAAAATACATTACATTTTTAAGAACATAGTATTGTCATTGTTTACAATTCCCAAACTTAAAATGTAACGATACGCATAAAGCAAAATAATCTTGCTTCAAAATATGAAGTGCACTGCTAAAACATCATGGAATTACCTTCTCGATTCCTGAAAAGCAAGAATAAAAACCAAGGTCAACTACAAAGAGTTGGTGAGTTCACATGTTTTAGATATGCACAAATCAATTTATATGCAAGTTATCATTTGTAAAACATATGTTTAAACCAAACTTCAATTTCTTTGATTCATGAGTGTCATAACTTAGTTTATATGACAAGAGGTATGCAATGATAAATATTACGTTGAGCCACTACTAAGCCGTCCCTGACCAATTTCAACGCCCCCGATGAACTAACTCAGCGGTGGTTCGAGCCACATGTTTAGTCATCTTCTCTAGTATAGTGCACCCCTGCTCGTCAGCATTAAGGTGGGTTTGTCAGACCAAATAGCGCTATCCACTAATACTATAGGCCCGATTTTCTTCGAGTTAATAGTAGTGTCACGGGGTCTTAACATTTAATACTCAACACATCAGTTGCATACTTATCATATAGCTTATAATTCCAAACGCTTTTAACAAAGCCTTATAAATTGCCAATTCGCAATACTTTCAACAATTCTCATGAATCTTTAAATACGCAACTAAAGCATGCTTTTCACCCCAAAATTAGTTAAAACGATAAAAGTGGGGCTGTGAATACTCACCTTAACGAATGGAACGGGTGAAACTTTACTTTAATACTTATGGAATTTGCCACGTCCTTAGTTTCCCTATTCAAGAGTTGCCATAGAGAAACACATTAATGCCCTATTCCGATGTCCAACCAATATGTCCAATTGTCCCATGAAATGTCATTATATAAATTCCTTAGTCCATAACCATTTTTAAACTATACAAAGTTCCAAAATACAAATAAACAAAATTTAGACTTAAGAAGATTACCTTTCTGGATTCAGCATATGCTGTCCAGAAAGTTATTCGATAAAATCAACACGGAAGCTTAACTTCCCAAGAGAATTATTTAATAACAAATTTTGTGATGATACTATAATATGTTTAGAGTAAATCTGCATTTTTTTATAATTTTTGAATAACTTTTGATACCTCAAATAATTTTTACAAAACAGAGTGTCACTGATTTTCGGATCAGTGACATACCTCACTTGTAACAGACTTTTGGGGTATCAATTCTTGGAATTAGATAATGATCCTTATATGGATGCAAACCTAACTCAAAATCCTATCTTTTGGAAAAAGATTCACTTATTTTGGATGAATAATGTGGGAGTTATGGCCTTTACAAGTTGGGTGTATGATTCTGTCCTCATTGGACAGATTGCACCCCTTTCTTATAAATTCCATTTAAGTGCCCCGGTATCCCAGTACATGGTGGTGGCGATACCCTCCGACCCCTAAGTCGAGAAGGCCCCGCCTCATCCCTACGTGGGACAGGTGTATTCTCTCGCTCGAATGTGGCAGGTGGAGTCGGCTCCGATGTAGGTGTGACCGATCTCTCCAGTGATCGATCGGAATCTGAATAACCGTGCTCAGACGGGTCAAAATCATCACTCATCGGAGTATTTTCTCTAGGTATGTAGGTGAGGTAGCCTGATTCGTCAGGCGACTGTTCTCGGTGAGATGGTGATCGTGACATATTGACTGCGATAATTAATAAAGTTTAATTGTCAATCATGCTATAATTTTTATTAAAAACCAAAAATACCATGCAAACTCACATAACAGTCATGCTTTTCGTTTTTGTATCAAAAAGTTTCTATTTTTAGTAATTCCTAGTATAGCCAATCCATGTCCCCTTTATACACACTTAAATTAAACAAAGGTGATCAAGCTTTGTTTAAGTTAAAATATAATAATGTGAGACACATCTTAGTTATACTAACAGCGCACCTAAATTTGAAAACTTTATTTATAAAAGGTTATAGTGTAAGGTTTTCAGAAATAAAACCGGTATTCCCTATAACCTATGGCTCTGATACCAAATCTGTCACACCCCGCTAAAGCGGAAACACGAGGCATAACAGCTCCGATGTCATAGCACAAGATTATAAACATACCAACATTTACTTAACTTTCAAAATACATTACATTTTTACGAACATAGTATTGTCATTGTTTACAATTCCCAAACTTAAAATGTAACGATACGCATAAAGCAAAATAATCTTGCTTCAAAATATGAAGTGCACTGCTAAAACATCATGGAATTACCTTCTCGATTCCTGAAAAGCAAGAATAAAAACCAAGGTCAACTACAAAGAGTTGGTGAGTTCACATGTTTTAGATATGCACAAATCAATTTATATGCAAGTTATCATTTGTAAAACATATGTTTAAACCAAACTTCAATTTCTTTGATTCATGAGTGTCATAACTTAGTTTATATGACAAGAGGTATGCAATGATAAATATTACGTTGAGCCACTACTAAGCCGTCCCTGACCAATTTCAACGCCCCCGATGAACTAACTCAGCGGTGGTTTGAGCCACATGTTTAGTCATCTTCTCTAGTATAGTGCACCCCTGCTCGTCAGCATTAAGGTGGGTTTGTCAGACCAAATAGCGCTATCCACTAATACTATAGGCCCGATTTTCTTCGAGTTAATAGTAGTGTCACGGGGTCTTAACATTTAATACTCAACACATCAGTTACATACTTATCATATAGCTTATAATTCCAAACGCTTTTAACAAAGCCTTATAAATTACCAATTCGCAATACTTTCAACAATTCTCATGAATCTTTAAATACGCAACTAAAGCATGCTTTTCACCCCAAAATTAGTTAAAATGATAAAAGTGGGGCTGTGAATACTCACCTTAACGAATGGAACGGGTGAAACTTTACTTTAATACTTATGGAATTTGCCACGCCCTTAGTTTCCCTATACAAGAGTTGCCATAGAGAAACACATTAATGCCCTATTTCGATGTCCAACCAATATGTCCAATTGTCCCATGAAATGTCATTATATAAATTCCTTAGTCCATATCCATTTTTAAACTATACAAAGTTCCAAAATACAAATAAACAAAATTTAGACTTAAGAAGATTACCTTTCTGGATTCAGCATATGCTGTCCAGAAAGTTATTCGATAAAATCAACACGGAAGCTTAACTTCCCAAGAGAATTATTTAATAACAAATTTTGTGATGATACTATAATATGTTTAGAGTAAATCTGCATTTTTTTATAATTTTTGAATAACTTTTGATACCTCAAATAATTTTTACAAAACAGAGTGTCACTGATTTTCGGATCAGTGACATACCTCACTTGTAACAGACTTTTGGGGTATCAATTCTTGGAATTAGATAATGATCCTTATATGGATGCAAACCTAACTCAAAATCCTATCTTTTGGAAAACGATTCACTTATTTTGGATGAATAATGTGGGAGTTATGGCCTTTACAAGTTGGTTGTATGATTCTGTCCTCATTGGACAGATTGCACCCCTTTCTTATAAATTCCATTTAAGTGCCCAATTCAACTCCAAATTCAGTGTTTTCGGACTTTTTAGAAATCTAACACTCTAAATTAAAGTTTAGAAGCAAAAAACCCAAATTTGGACATGTGGTTTGTGAGTTGTGCAAGCTAGAAGTGAAGTCCATTTTCTGGACAGATTCTAAAATGAATAAAGTACTATTTTAAACCAAAATGATGATCATTAGACATGGTTTTTGATTATAAACCATGTCTTCACTCCTCATTACATGATAGACTAACTTATGCATCATGGATTCATTGCAATCAAAATGCTCATCCAAATGCATGCATGAACACAACACCAAATAAATGACATTATTACTAAGTTCTTAATCATGTGGAATTATAGGGAAATTCCTTCATAAGAACATTTCTATACTAACATTTCATTATGATAATATAATCATAATTTCAATAATACCAACATTTTAGTGGTTTATGATACCAAAATTCAACATTATAATCAAAAACCCTAAATTTGATAATAAATAAATTTTTCTTTGAAAACAAGAATCAAAAACTCATTTTATGATACTATATACATCAAATGTAATCCATCTCATAATCAAAAATCCAATTTATACAACATTTAGATGTAAATTTTTACTTCTCAAACCCAAAATTCGAAAATGAGAACATGCATAAGAGAAATGTAGTTTTTGAGATTACCTTGAAGATTTGAGAAGGAAACTTGATTCTAACTTCAAATTGATGATGGTTTCTTGCTTGGATTTTGATTTTTAACAAAGAAAAAAAAAATGGAATGGTGGTGGTGGTGGGTTTCTTCGGCCGAACAAGAGGGAGGAGAGGGAAGAGAGGAGAGGAAGAGAGGATTTTAAAAAAATGAGGATGTATCTTGATTTTAATTTGTTTTTAATAAATAAAATAATTAGAATATGTTATAATTAAGACAAATGTCCTAATGACTCATCATCATAAAAAAAAATTAATTTAATATTATTAATTAAATTACTAGTCTAATTTATAAAGTATCAGCTATAATTGAGAACCGAAATACCCGATTCTCAATATTTGCTAAATAAATGTCAAATTTGAAAATTTTGCAATGCAAGAGAAATTAACATACTGATTTTTATAGTTTAAGGATTTTGGACTTTTATTCAATTATTTGGCATTTCTGGACAGTGACGGTCAGATACGGAACTGTTCCGGGTTTTTAACGCAACTTCTAAATTTTTCGGGAACTTTTATCTTAAAGGTTTTTAATAAAAAAATCTAGAAGTGACAAAACTTATAATATAATCTAAGGGTGCTAACCTTAATATTCAGAATTTGACATGTGCCACACTCGATAAGATGAACTGGCGCAAAGTTCGATGAATTCGTGCAAACTTTGAAGAACTCGCACAAAACTTGGATCTGGCGCAAAACGTGAGAAAATCAAGAAACTTCTATTAAATTCGACTACAAAACTGATTTTAAAGAAATTCTCTCACAGAGATAAGTTCGAAAACTGATTTTTAACCACTTTCAAGCAAACAAATTGATTAAAAACAACAAAATTTACGAATCGAGAATTGAACAGTACGATTCAACGAAATTTTAAAAACTCGAAAAATCTTAAAATTGATGATCAAAAACTGTTTTTCTTGCAATTTGATGTGAATCAAAAGTATTCTCCTAGTAAAACCGGATCCAACAAACCAAAAATCAAGAAAATTCATTCACTAAACAGACCGAATTTGATGAAAAATAAAAAAAAAAACGAGATTTTCTTGAAAAAATTCAAGAAAATCAATAAAAATTTCTGATTCAACCCAAATTCAGAATTCGAAAAACATTTCTCTCAATTCTCTCAGATTTAGAACAACTTTGATACCACTTGATATTCCCAAAATCACTAAATCTATAGAGAGAGAAAGTAGAGAGAGAGAGTTTGAAGCGTAAAAGTGTTCTTGATAAGAATATGCGTGAAGTTCCTTACAAGACACAAAGCCACAAGGGACATAAATACCTGGCTAATACAACACAGAATAGGCACTTTAAACACAGTATTAGACCAAGCCTATAAATACAGTGATTACTATAAAATCAGACTTAACCATCTTCCCCTTCGTAATCAATGGCGCTCTTCTCTTTGACGAAGTCGATTTAGTCCAAGAAAAACTTCTAAGCGTCTTAGAGTTGAACGGAAGATCAACCTCTCATCAATGGAAGTCAATACTTTCTTGATAAGTTGAATCTCTTCATTCTCGATCTGAAACAGTTCACTTCTTGATTCCAAAAAGTTTCTTACAACGACTTTTAAATGATTCTCCAACTGTAGCTTGATCACCTTCAAAATCAGTAAGTCAACCAAAGTAATGAGATGGTTGCTCTAAGATGTTGATGCATCCGGGTGACCATAGTATATCTGGTTATTGGGAAGCGTAATCCTAAGATGTGAGTGCCGATCAAGTTCATGCACTAAATTTATTTCCAAAATAAATTTGTGTCAAGATCGAAAATTTTAAACAAGAATTTAATACAAACTCAGAAACAATGTTAAAGAAGTTGCGGAATAATACTTTAACAATTAATCAAAACACAGAATATCAACTCAAATCATAAGTTTATATAGCATAAAACTTAATGATTACAAACTTAACCTTAATCTGTTGAACAGGCTCAACATACGTTCTACACTTCTCTATAGAAAGAATCAATACTAGTCATGAGGTTAATTCTCTAAACAAAAACAACTCTATCAATGTGTGTTACTCTATCAAGAACTTCTAGACTATATATACAGAATTAATTACAAGATAATTACAAAGGAAATATTATTCTTCAGAATCTAGTCCATAATTATCTTCATCTCCTATTCTTCCGCATCAATCCATCTTTATCTTTAGAAGCAGCATTAACTCAATAGCAGTATTAACTTTGTCCTTATCCAGCAGCATTAACATCATCAGCAGTATTATCATTCTTGCAGTATTAACCTTTCACTTGCAGTAGTAATCTTCAAGCAGTACTAACTACTAGCAGTACTAACTCTCTAAGCAGTACTAACTATTAAAGTAGCAACACTAACTCTTCAAGCAGTATTAATTCTACTAGCAGTAGTAATATTTCATCACCTAGCAGTACTAACCAGACTTGGTTATTTCTGACCCAACAATCTCCCCTTAACTTAACTTTTCAGATTGAGAAGTTAAGTTCTTCAAGATGTGTTCCTCCGTGATGCTTTCAAAACTCCATCTAAGTTCCATATATTAGGATCCAGACCCAAACTCTGATTGATAGTTCTTCTGACTACTATCTTGGCCATTTCTGAATCCTTTGAACACACTAGATTAGCATTCAACATACCTTGCAATTTGGATTTGCTGTGATCATAAATTCTCTCCACCAGGTAGTACTCATGATAAGATCTGTCAATAGTGATGACATAGACTCCACACCTTTCAAACACCATCCAATTGTCTATTCTTTGGAATTTATTCTCCAAATGCAGATCTCTGACAACATGTTGAACTTTGCTAGGATCAAACATCATGCACAAGTACTCCATTTCCAGCTTCTTTATGTTCATTCCTGCTTCTTTCAGAGTATCACCATACAATCTCATCCCAACCTTGATCATTTCTTCTAAGTCAGATCTGGAACAACTTCTGATGATTTTGCCCCATGTAGCATATATTTCATAGTGATCACCCAATCTCTTAATCCTGAAGTATTTTTTGCCTTGGTCTTTCAAAATATCCCAATGAATGATTTCAGGAGCATTCACTGAATGGGATCAACCTTCAGAGGTTCTTTATCAGATACTGTTATGTACATATCAAATTGCACATAAGATTGTCTTTGTTGACTTGTAGGATCTTGATTCTGCTCTAGCACATGTTATTCTGATTCTGCTTTTGCACTTTCAATCTCCTTTTCAAATTCTTCAATTCTTGACCTCTTTGCCTTAGGCTTGGTAGCAATAGATTTCTTTCTTTTTATAGCTCCAATCTGTTGAGCCAAAGTCTCTTCTTGCTTAGCTTCTGTCTTTTCTTTGACAGGAGTGCCTTCTTCACTGTCGGGGAAGGGCTGTTGTACGTTAAGGTCATGCCTTTCTTTCATCTTTCTTTCAACCTCTACCCTTTGAGTGAAATCCCCTTGTAATTTGGCCATCTCCTTCTTATACAGTTCTTCTATTCTACCATAAGACATGTTGGTAAACATCCCTTCTTTGACTCCAACAGACCCTTTCAGAAAGTTGATCATCTTTCTTCTTTCTTGATTGGCCAGAAATGTCTTTGAAGGTTGTCTTCGTCTTGTCTTTAATGTCAGCCTTTGCCTTGAAGCCTTATTTGTAATTTTCTTAGCAGCAGCAGCAGTCTTTAAATTCCTTTAAAATTCCTCATTAAGCGTTGTAGATAACTCCAAAGCAATCTCTCTGTCTTTTGCAGATTGGATTTCTTCTTCCTTTTCCATTTCTTCTTGCAGTTTCTTTGCCAACTCTTCATCCAAATCAATCTGTTTCAGCTTCTTCATTGGTTTCTCAGGCTCACCCACTTTCTCTTTCCCTTTCTTTTGGATCTCTTCCTCACTGATCTTTTTCTTTATCTGTTCTAATCCTCCTTCTTTAATGACCATTCCCTTAGCCTTTTGAGTGGCCTTGGGAGTGTCATTCTTTGCCTTTACAAGAGTTTCAGCAATTTCTAATTCTTCCCAGGATAATTCTGTTTCTGCTGCTGTAGTTACTACTTCTTGTTTAGTTTCTGCTGCAGATTCAGTTACTGCTGCTTTCACAAAAGTTTCTGCTTCTGCACCAATCTCCCCCTCAAAATGAGATTCCATTATAACAGGGCTTTGCTTTTCAAATTCAGCTTGACTCTCCCCCTTTTTGGAAGCATAATGAGGAATGCTCCTTCTCTTCAATACAAACTGGTTTCTCTTATTTTTATGTACCAACCTCAGAACCATCTTCTTTAATTTGCTTATCTGCACTTGTTGTGAAAGAATTACCAGTTTCGTCTCCTCTATTTTTGCACCCTGTTTGAGTACATCCAGATTGACATTTGCAATAGTTTCCATCAATTCTCATAGTTATATCTATCCTTACCTCCTTTAGGTGTGTTGACCACCCTGGAAGGATCCTTGGAAGTTTTAGTAGGAGTCTTCTGCCTAGCAGAAGCACCCTCTACCCCCTTGGTTTCTTTGCACCTGGGACATTTGGATGATTGCTCACCCCAAGTTGCCGTGGGGAAGGTCTTAGGAATGTTCACACTGTCCTGTCCTACACCTTGTGCAGAAACAGTAGTGTGAGCCTTGCTGCCCACATGCTCATCCTTCTCCTTAGAGAGCACCTTCATGGGGTTAGGAGACACCCCAGGGGATTCCCTTTCGATATTCTCTGATGGAGAATGCTCCATCAGAGGGCTTTTAGGCTGTGGGGGTGAAGATACTAGAAGGGAAGGAACCTTCTGTACCTTTTTCCTTATATACGTTTTGGTGATGGGGGATTTGGGCTTGTCAATAGGGATCTGAGGAATATTAACAGAATTGAATGGTGTGGGTAGGTCATCAGTTGGGTGGTCAGATGTGGGTTGTGACCCTGATGCCTCACCATGGGAATGAGACACACCCATCATTGTAGAGAACAATGGAGTGTCTTGTCCAGAAAAGTCCTTGGAAGGCCTTTTCATGTTTGAGAACACCTTCCCTTTGGGAAGTTTTGGTACATACACATCTTCAAGAGAGGGTAGATCCGTCAATTCCTTTAGTAAAATCTCTTGTACAAACCTAGGATACATATAAAATCTCTTTGTCTTAGTATCTAGGTTTGACAGCAAATCATTTAAAAGCATTCGTGAAAAATTAAACTTTCTGGAGGTTGCTAAGCAGACCAGAGCATAAGCTATGGTACTGCTGAACTCACTCCATCCAGTTGTTTTGTGTGAAATGCAGTGTTGTAGGGTATGAACAAAGAATCGCCACTGAGGTGAAAATATGTTCTTGTAAAACTTGTAGACATCAGTGGGACCTTCATACCCCATTTGACTAAGAGCATGGAAGAGATCTTCCTTAGGTAAAGAGGTTATACCTGAGGCATCATCTAAGCATAGATGAGTGCGTATGTAATCCTCTGTGATGGCGATGGGTTTATCACAAACCCTTGATTGGATGACTTGATTTCCTTCCATAGTCTGTATAGAGGCATTTTCCCAGAACTGTCGCAAGTGTTCCACATAGATTGTGGGATTGACAGTGAGGGCATAAGCAATGTGTGACGATTTGAGGAAATCCACAATCTGATGAAAACCTTCATCCTGTTTGGATTTTTGCAGCATAGCAACCTCATTGTGTTCATCAAAGAATTCTAGTCCTGCCATCGTTTTGATTGATTCTAGGGTTCGAATCGCAACTAGGGTGTACACTGGTGAGCAAGAAATCGAGAGAGAGAGAGAGAGAAAGAGAAGCAATGGAAGTTCAAAGAGCCGTTTGTATTTTGGCGGTCACAAAGGGTATTTATAGGTGGAGGGTTTTAGTTATAAGCAGTACTAAGTACCCTAGCAGTATTAACACATATTAGCAGTAGTAACACATACTGACAGTACTAACACAGACTAGCAGTATTAACTCAGACTAGCAGTATTAACACATGCCAGCAGTAGTAACACTGATTAGCAGTAGAAACAAGGTAAGAAGTAGTAACTTTGCACTGGTAGTATAAACTACCTAGCAGTAGTAACCATACTTAACCATATTTGAACTGTCAACATGAGTAATATAGAGAGCAATATTAACTTAAGTAGAAGTACCAAGTATTCAATTTAAGCAATATGAAACACTTAAACACACAAGGTTAGCAGCACCATGCACAAAACAATATGAGAAAGTAGACAGGAAGGAGTCTATACAGAAATGGTACATAAAGCAGATCAAAGGAGGCTTATTCAGTGTTTATCATGCCTACACTTGTGACCAAGAATGTGAATCTACCCACATCAAAAGCTTTGGTGAATAGATCAGCAAATTGGTTACTTGTATGGACTTTCACAACCTGAATGAGCTTCTTTTCATTACAGTCTCTTATAAAGTGGTACATGATTTCTATATGCTTTGTTTTGGAGTGCTTGACTGGATTATTAACAATGCTAATAGCACTGTTATTGTCTATGAAGATTGGAGTGTGAAGAAAAGTCATACCATAGTCCAGCATTTGATTCTGAATCCAGAGTACTTGTGAACAGCAGCTTGCAGCAGCTATATACTCTGCTTCTGTTGTAGAGGTGGATATTGTGGTTTGTTTCTTGCACTGCCATGACACTAGTCTTGCACCCAAAATCTGACATCCCCCTGAAGTTGACTTTCTATCCAAATTTGCATCACCCAAGTCATTGTCTAAATACGGAAGTAGGTCAAATGGTGAGTCATGAGGATACCAAAGACCTAATCTAGGTTGGCCTTTGAGATATTTGAATATCCTCTTGACTGCTTGAAAGTGTGACTGCTTAGGCCTTACTTGAAATCTTGCACACACACAAACAGGAAACATGATATCTGGTCTTGAAGCAGTGAGATACATGAGGGAGCCAATCATGGATCTATAGTGATGAACATCCACATCCTCCCCCTCAAGATCTGCCGTGATCTGTTTGTGTGTCTCCATGGGTGTGCTTGCAGGCTTTGAATCTGAGAATCCAAACTTAGTAAGAATGTCCTGCACATATTTGGATTGGCTTATAAATATCCCATCTTTCTTCTGCTTAACTTGTAAACCAAGGAAGAAAGTAAGTTCACCCATAGAACTCATCTTGAATCTCTTGTGCATCAATTCTTCAAAATCTCTGCACATTTGATCTTTTGTGGATCCAAAGATAATATCATCCACATAGATTTGCACTATATGGATGTCCTTATTCTTCCTCTGAATGAAAAGAGTCTTGTCTATGATTCCTCTTTGAAAACCATTTTCCAAGAGATAGGTAGACAAAATGTCATTCCATGCCCTTGGTGCTTGATGTAGCCCATAGAGTGCCTTCTTCAATTTGTATACTCTGTCAGGATAATTTGGATTCTCAAACCCTGGAGGCTGACAGACATACACTTCTTCTTCAATTTTCCCATACATGATAGCACTCTTTACATCCATCTGATAGACACTGAACTTCATGAAGGAAGCATAGGCTAAAAATAGCTTGTTTGCCTCAATCCTGGCCACTGGTGCAAATACCTCTTCATAATCAATTCCCTCTTCTTGAGTCTACCCTTGTGACACTAATCTGGCCTTGTTCTTTATTACTATTCCTCTCTCATCTTTCTTGTTCCTGAAGATCCATTTAGTGCCTATAGCTCTGTGTCCTTTTGGAAGGTCAACCAAATCCCATACATCCTGCAGCACAAACTGCAGTAGCTCCTCTTGTATTGCTTCTATCCAGCTTGGATCCTTCATGCATCATATGCCTTTTTGGGTTCAACCTGAGATAGAAAGCAAGAAAGTAAACCTGATTGTATATCTTTCAATCCTCCCAACTTACTTTGATTCCTTGTGATTATAGGTGAATTGATGTCAGCAATCACCAATTGAGGAGGATGATTTTTCTGAAATCTTGTTTGATGAACAACCTCTTCATTAATATCTGCTTCCATATTAGAGTCATTCTTTTCAGGAGTGTTGCCACCAAAAACTGAAGAGTTATCATCATCTGTGTCATCTTCTTCCAAACATGGCATCTCAGGACCTTTGATTCCTGAATCTGAGGGTTGATCTTCCTTTTCACCTCTGTCCTCTTCATTCTGAGTTGGTTCAGTGTCCTTTGACTCTGAAGTATCTTTCTTATCTTGGTCACATAATTCAACAAGATCAACAGTAGGTGTTAGGAACAACACAAACTCTTGTCTTTGTACTTGTACCTTTTCTGTCCCTGTTCCTGCATTATGCTCATTACTGAAACCCAAAGAAATAGATAGTGAATCAATGTCAAATAGCCAATCAGGACCTGAACCAAGTTGATTTGGTGTGTTCTCATTGCATTTGACATTGTCACTTTCCTCAATAATCCTAGAAGAGGAGTTGAAAACTCTATAGGCCTTACTTTGAGATGAATATCCAACAAGAAACCCATCCTCAGCTTTGCTATCAAACTTGCCTAGGTGTGTTTTGGTATTGAGAATTGTGCAAGGACATCCAAATGGTTTGAAAAATCCAATAAAATGTTTCTTCTTTTTAAAAAGCTCATAAGGTGTCTTGTCTTGGGATTTCACTACTAGAACTCTGTTTTGAACATAGCAGGCAGTATTAACTGCTTCTGCCCAAAAAGTGATTGGAAGTTTTGAATCTGCCAACAGAGATCTAGCAGCTTCTATCAGAGTCCTATTTCTCATTTCAGCAACACCATTCTGTTGAGGAGTCCTAGGAGCACTGTATTGTCTCTCAATGCCTTTTTCATCACAGAAGTTGTTTAGGTAATTGTTTTTAAATTTGGTTCCATTATCAGACCTTGACTTTAACTCTTAGATTTGTTTGGTTTTCAACTCCAAGAACAAAGGATTTGATCAGTCCATTGTCTCATCCTTAGTCCTCAGAAAATAGACCGAAGTGAATCTAGAGAAATCATCAACAATAACCAAGCAGTAGGATTTCTTACCAATACTCGTCACATTTGTAGGTCCAAACAGATCCATATGTTGTAAATTAAGAGGTGAAGAGATTGTATTTATCTCTTTGGACTTATGAGAAGTTTTGTGTTGTTTGCCTTTAAGACATGCAACAAAATGATCATCACATGAAAATACCTTTTGTGGCAAACCTCTTACAAGGTTGTTTTTCACAAGTTTGTTCATTGTTTTAAAGTTCATGTGACACATCCTTCTGTGCCAAAGAGATGATTCATCCAATGAAGCTTTTGAAAATAAACAATTTAAAGATGAATCAGAAGATACACTCTCCAAGTCTAAGCAATAAACATTGTCCTTTCTACAAGTTCTAAGTAGTATCATACTTTCATCAACTACCTTGAACCCTGGAGCAAGGATAATGTGACAATTGTCAAGTCTATGTCAAAAGGTTAGCTTCTGATTTAATAGAAAACAATTTATAGCATTGTCACTCCTAGAAAATTTATTAAAGCCTTTAAGTTAAGAATTTCCTGAAAAAAAAAACGGAAGTTGCGTAGAATACCCGGAACAATCCCGTGTCTGACCGTCACTGTCCTGAAATGCCAAAAATTAAGATTAAAGTCCAAAATCCATAAAACTTTAAAGTTATAAGGTTATAGTTAAGTTATTTTCATCATTTTGCATATTAGTTGTTTTTAGCAAAAATTGAGAATCGGGTATGACGATTCTCAATTATATCAGATTTTTTTAGAAATTAGTCTACATTATATAATATTTAAAAGTTTATTTTTTTTTTAAAAAGAAAAAAAGAAAGAGTGATTAATCACCTATGACATGTGTCATCATCTAAATTTCTTTGATTAATAAATTAATTAATTTAATTATTAGATTAAAAAGGGTTTTATCTCATTTGAAAAACAAACTCTCCCACTCCCTCTCTTCACCATTCGGCCGAACTCTCACCACCACCATCTCCATATCATTTTCAAAATTGAAGCTAAATCAAGAGTGGAATCAAGAAATTGGACATCAATTTGAAGATTAGAACAAAGTTTGAACATCAATTTCACAAGGTATCATCCAAAACCTACCTTTTTGTCTACATTTAGGTATTTTCGATTTTAACTTGAAATATTGAAATTATGCATGATGTGGTTATGGAAATTGGGTTTTTGTTCATGAAATGGATTACTTTTGGTAGATACAATGTTATGTTGCAAGTTTTGATTACAATTTCAAAGAAAGAAATTGGTTTTCCATCAAGAATCTTGGTTTGATGTTCATGCATATGGAATTTTGATACATTAGTGGCTTATTCTTTCACTTAAAGAATGCATGCATGTAAAGTTTGAAATATTGATGATAACGGTATAGTGATTATGTTTACACAAAGAATAGATTAGCTTACATATGTTCTTAAGATGGAAACTCTCAATTCCAAATGATTAAGAACATAAAAGTGATGTTTATATCACTTTAGTTAGTAGATTGTTCATATGGGTGTTGGATGAGCATCTATAGATTGCTATGAGTCCATAAACCATAAGGTTTTCATCTCAAGACTATGTTATGATTGATTATGGTGTGATAGCATATGGTTATTTCAATAAACCAATTGTAAAATGATCACCATTTCAATTTTCATAATCTTAATTTACCTCAGATTTGCTGTCCAGAAAATGGACCTACTTCCAACGTGCATAACTCATGTTCTACATTTCAACATTTGGGATTTTTTCTACCAATCTTAAGTTTAAGGTGTTAGCTTTCCAAAAAGTCCGGAAACACCCAAATTAGAGAAGTTTTGATCACTCAAATGAATTTTAAGAAAAAGTGGTGCAATCTGTCAAGAAATGGCAGATTCATACACTTAACTTGCAGAGGTCATAACTCCCTCAATTCTTGTCCAAATTGGGTGAATCTTTTTCCACATGAAAGGTTTTTGAGTTATCTTTGCATCCATATAGGGATCATTGTCTAATTCTGAGTTTTGGTATCCCAATTGGTAGCCACAAAAGAAGTACGTCGCTGATCTGAAAATCAGTGACACTCTGTTTTGTGAAATATATTTGGGGTATCAAAACACCTCCAAAAATTATAAAAAAATTCGGATTTATTCATTACTCAGTATAGTAGTACCACAAAAATTTTGGTTGGATTTTTCCTTTGGAAAGATAGGTTTCTGTTACCATTTTGTAGACCAAATTTTTGGACAGCAAGAGCTCTTTTTTTTTTTTTTTAAAAAAAAATGGTCTTAATGAACTTAAATCTTGTATTAAGGTATATAAGGACTTAAAGTGATTTAAGGATGGTTTTGGACATTAACAAATACTTAACGGAATTTCATTAATCACTTGGACGGATTACTTGGACTTAGGGACGGGTATTAATGTAAATTCTTGTGGCAACTTTCGTTATAGGAAACATAGGGATTGACAACCGTCGGATAGCGCTACTAAAGTATCCGCATTCACTTCGCAAGATGAGTAATCACAGCCCCATTTTAATCATTTTAATTGATTTGGGGTGGAAAGCATACTTAATTAAGTTCATTAAGATTCATGATTGGTTATATATACTGTATTGCGTTTATTAAATCGTTAAGGCTTATTTATAAGCACTTTGAATTGTAACGGTATGACGTTGAAATGGTTGGTATGTTGAGTCTAAGTGAAGTAAAGTCCCCTTGGTATACTACTATTAACTCATCTGAAAATGGGCCTATAGTATTAGTGGATAGCGCTATTTGGTCTGACAAACCCACCTTATACTGACGAGTAAGGGTGCACTATGCTAGAGAAGTGATTATCTATGTGGCTTGACCACCGCTGAGGTAACTCACGTGGGGCGTTGAAAGTTTAAGTCAAGGACGGTTTAGTAGTGGCTCAACGTGGTTTAATAAATACCGACTCAAGTCATACAATTGTTGAATTGGCAATACCCATGAATCGTTTTCAAATTAAGATATCGAATTATTCAATAAAGTTCCGTTTATCAAACTTTGCATATGAAATATTTTGTGCAGAATTAAAACCTGTGAACTCACGAACTCTTTGTAGTTGACCTTGTTTTTATACATGTTTTTCAGGGAACAAAGAGGGTAAGCCATAAAGTTTATACCGCATACGTCTTGGTCAAACGCTGGAATGTTTTGTTTTGTAAAAACCAACTTGTTTAAGACATGGGTTTGTAGTTGTTGATAAATATTATGTCTTTGAATATTGTAATATGTTACGAAGTGTATGTATGGTGGTATGACTTTATTCTTGTGCTATGCGTATCGAGCTGTTATGCCCCGTGTTTCCGCTTTAGGAGGGTGTGACAGATTTGGTATCAGAGCCACAGGTTATAGAGAATACCGGGTTTACCTTAAAAACCATACACTATAACCCCTATTTTCAAAAATTGTTTTACAAATAAAATTACGAATTCGAGTATACTACTAGTATGACTAGAATATGTTTCATATTATTATATTCTAACTTAAACGAAGTTTGATCACCCTCGTTTAATTTAGATGTATATAATGGGGACATGGACCGGTTATGCTAGGGGTTACTAAAAATAGAAACTTTTGTTCATGAAAATGAAAAGCATGGCTATTATGTGAGTTTGCATGGTATTTTTGGGTTTTGATAAATATTTTACCATGTTTTAACAAATTAAACTTTGTTAATTATCGCAGTCATTATGTCACGGTCACCACCTCACCGAGAGCAGTCACCTGACAAGTCAGGCTATTTTACTCACATACCTAGAGGGGATACTTCTGGGAGTGAGGACTTTGACCCATCCGAGCACGGCTTTACAGAGTCTGGTCAGTCTCCGGAGAGATCCGTCACACCTTCGATCGATTCATCTTCACAGTCTGCACCTAGAGTGAGAGTCCGGGCCACCGCTCGGATGAGTGTGCGGTCACCCGTCCGGGAGACCTTTACCATCCCACGTAGGGATGAAGTTGGGCCCTCCCGACCGAGAGGAAGAAGAGTATCGCCACCCCCATGTGTTGAGATACCGGTGCCACGTCCAGCTGGTATGACAGCAGCTGAGAGCTATTGGGTTTCGGGCATGTCCCGAGACATGGAGCTGTTTAGGACGGATTTAGAGCATCATGGGCATTCTATTGACGCACTCCTGTCTATGTTGAGTTCGAGTAATCAAATTATGGTTGGGGTTATATCGATGATGAGCATGAGTGACCAGATGGTGAATGGAATTATGGGTGAGCTGGTTGATACTAGGGCGTCGGTGAGGAGGCTGTACGCATGTTTATCCGTAGGGATGGGATTTGTGGTGGTTGTGATCGCATGGTTGATGATGTTTTTCATGCGTTAGTAGTCTAGTTTGATAAAGGATATTTAGGATATTAATCTTTCTTTTGGGGGCATGTAGCCCGTCGTATTCACTACTTATAAACTGCATGACTACTA
The DNA here is from genome assembly GCA_954870635.1 of Arctium minus. Taxonomy (NCBI): domain Eukaryota; kingdom Viridiplantae; phylum Streptophyta; class Magnoliopsida; order Asterales; family Asteraceae; genus Arctium; species Arctium minus. The sequence continues at coordinate 73,658,039 of OX941080.1, read as the reverse complement.
CTTTTGATGGGATATTAAACTTTTGATGTAATGCCTTTCATTACTTTGGGATTATCTATGGAATACTAATTATATTTACTTACAATATGTGGTTTTGAATATCATGATGTTGATGTGTGATGTATTGAATGCATGATATTATGCCATGAATAGTATAAAAATTTATCTATGATATTTTTTTTATGTTATTTATCATGAGATGCTATGAATGATAAATTAATATTACATAATGTATGAAGTGCATAGCTAATATGGTTAAGATACATATATATATATATATATATATATATATGTCGTGTTTAAGCTATAGAATTGATAATGGACAACAATGAACAAAGATATAAAAATTGACTAGATTTTTAAATTAAATCTATGTCTTAGAAATATGTCGCCAAGAAGAGAAGACCCCGAGATTGCTCGACTTGTATCCGAGCAAATTCTAGCCACACTTCCCAATATTGTTAGTCAAATAGCAGCAGGTTTAAATGTCAATCAACCTAACCAGCCAAGAGGCGGTGCAAATACAGAAAGAGAATGTATATACTAATCCAAAAGAATTTCACGGAACCGAGGGAGCCGTTGGACTGTTGTCATGGATCGAAGGAATGGAGTCTGTTCTCCATATAAGCAAATGTTCTGAAGCAAACAAGGTGGGGTTTGCAGCATGCTTGCTACAAGGAAGAGCATTGACCTGGTGGAATACACAAGTGCAAACACAGGGAAGAGACGCAGCTAATAGGATTACATGGGAAGAGTTCAAAGAGTTGCTTAAAGGGGAATACTGTCCAAGAAGTGAGATGCAAAAGCTACAGGCAGAACTGTGGAATCATGTGATGGTAGGGAACGACATAGACACGTATACAACCCGATTTAATGAATTGGCAAAAATGGTACCAAATTTGGTAACACCGGAGGAGAACCGGGTGGATAAGTATATCTGGGGTTTAGCTCCGAAAATCCGAGGGGATGTGACCTCGGGTAATCCGAAAACCCTGCAGAAGGCAGTAAACTTGGCAACAAAACTCACCAACAATGCCAATCGTTCAGGGCTTTTTACTCATGAAAAAGTCAAAGGAAATAAGAAGATTGAGGAGACATCAAGAAGGCAGATGGATAAGAGAAGAGGAAAGGAGCAAAGAACTGTGGGTAATTACGGAGTGCAGGTACAGACAGCTGACAAGGGGAAGGGAGCATACCCAAGATGTGATAAGTGTAACAATCACCATTTTGGAAATTATGTTGTTTGTCGCAAATGCAACAAGGGAGGTCACTATGCGAAAGATTGTAAGTCGGGTGGAAGACGGGTTTGTTTTGAATGTGGGAGTCCGGATCATTTCAGGAACGTTTTCCCTAAGTTTAACAGGAGATCAAATGTTAATCAGGCACAACCAGTCAATCAGGGGAATCCAAGAGGTCAAGCGCGAGGTCGGGCATTTGAGATCGGGGCTGAGGAAGCGAGACGAGATCCAAATGTGATCACAGGTACGTTTCTCTTAAATAACTATCCTCCATCTGTACTATTTGATTCCGGAGCAGATAGAAGCTTTGTGTCATTGAATTTTAGATCAGAAATTAATCAAATGCCTCAAAAATTAAAAGAAGATTATGTCATCGAATTTGCTAACGGACAAGAGATTAGGGTCAAAGATGTACTTCCGAACTGTATCCTAAGCCTAGCTGAAAAGGAATTTAAAATAGATTTAATTCCGATAAAGTTAGGTAGCTTTGATATAGTTGTGGGCATGGATTGGTTATCGGAAAACCAGGCAAAAATAAGTTGTTCCGAAAAGACTCTTCGAATTCCATTACGGGGAGGAGAAGTACTTATAGTACCTGGAGAAAAGTCCAAAAGGAAGTTGAAAATGGTGTCCTGTATGAAGATGTGGAAGTATCTGAGAAAAGAATGTGATGCATTTCTGGCGCATGTGGTGAGTAAAGAGATTAAGGAAAAATGCTTACAAGATATTCCTATAGTCTGAGATTTTCCTGAAGGGTTTCCCGAGGAGTTACCCGGATTACCTCCACCGAGACAGGTTGAATTCCGCATTGATCTGATTCCAGGAGCTGCACCAGTGGCCAATTCGCCATACCGTTTGGCACCCTCAGAAATGCAAGAGCTGTCAGAACAACTTTAAGAGCTGCTTGACAAAGGATTTATCAGGTCTAGTTCTTCGCCTTGGGGAGCTCCAGTTCTTTTCGTCAAAAAGAAAGATGGAACATTCCGAATGTGTATTGATTACAGAGAACTTAATAAGTTAACTCTAAAGAATCGATACCCTCTCCCTCGAATTGACGATTTGTTTGATCAGCTGCAAGGCGCGACGTACTTCTCAAAGATTGACCTGCGATCCGGATATCATCAAATGAGAGTCCGCGAGGAAGATATTGACAAAACGGCATTTAGAACTCGTTATGGTCATTATGAGTTTCTAGTTATGCCCTTCGGATTGACGAACGCGCCAACAGTTTTTATGGATCTAATGAACAGAGTCTGTCGTCCATACATAGACAAGTTTGTGATTGTGTTCATAGATGACATTCTAATTTACTCGCGAAATAAGGAAGATCACGAGCAACACCTGAAGTTGATGTTGGAATTGCTCAAGGAACAGAAATTGTACGCCAAGTTTTCCAAGTGCGAATTTTGGCTTCGAGAAGTACCTTTTCTGGGTCATGTGGTTAATGAAAAATGGATTCATGTTGACCTGGCAAAAGTGGAGGCCATCAAGAAATGGGAAACCCTGAAGACGCTGACGGAAATTCGTCAATTTCTTGGTTTGGCAGGATATTACAGACGATTCATCGCGAATTTTTCCAGAATCGCTCAACCACTCACAACACTATCTCAGAAAGATAAGAAGTTTATCTGGGGAGAAAAGCAGGACGTGGCATTCCAAACACTGAAACATAAATTGTGCAATGCACCAATCTTAGCGTTACCAGAAGGTACGGATAATTTTGTGGTATATTGTGACGCATCACATCAAGGTTTGGGATGTGTATTAATGCAGCGGGATAAAGCCATAGCTTAGGCTTCAAGACAGCTCAAGGTTCACGAAAAAAATTACACCACTCATGACTTGGAACTGGGAGCGGTGGTATTCGCATTGAATATCTTGAGCATATCTTTGATCAGAAAGTGTACCATCTATACTGATCACAAAAGTCTCCAGCATATCTTTGATCAGAATATGTTGAATATGAGGCAACGGAGGTGGGTAGAGCTACTCAGTGACTATGATTGTGAAATAAAATATCATCCTGGAAAGGCCAACGTAGTAGCAGATGCGTTAAGCAGGAAGGAGAGGATAAAACCATCAAGGGTGCGAGCCATGGGAATGTTAGTTCAGACAAATCTCAAAACGCAAATCCGCGAGGCTAAAGAAGAGGCACTAAAGGAGAAGAATTTGAGTGTCGAGGTCCTTCATCACTTAGAAAAGGATTTCGAAACTCGATCATATGGGGTGCGATACTTTAAGAATAAAGTTTGGGTACCTAAGGTTAATGACCTGCGGTCGTCAATTTTGGAAGAAGCACACCGATCGAGGTATTCGGTTCACCCGGGAGCCGATAAAATGTACAAGGAATTAAAGGAGTATTATTGGTGGCCGGGGATGAAGAAAGACGTTGCGGTATTTGTAGGCAAGTGTCTGACATGTGCAAAAGTCAAAGCGGAACATCAAAAACCTTCTGGCCTTCTTCAACAACCAGAGATACCGCAATGGAAATGGGATCAGGTATCAATGGACTTCATTACTAAGCTACCCAGAACTGGAAAGGGGAATAACGCAATTTGGGTCATTGTCGACCGACTCACAAAATCCGCGCATTTTCTTCCTATCAGTGAAGACTTTAAAATAGAAAGGTTGGCACAATTATACATAGACGAAATTGTCTCTCGGCATGGAATACCACTATCTATTATTTCTGATAGAGACAGTCGATTCACTTGCCGATTTTGGCAAACATTTCAAAAGGCATTGGGTACCAGACTAGATCTGAGCACTGCTTATCATCCGCAGACGGACGGTCAATCGGAAAGAACTATCCAAACCTTGGAAAATATGTTACGCGCTTGTGCTATAGATTTTGGAGGTAGTTGGGATAAGCATTTGCCGTTAATTGAATTCTCATACAATAACAGCTACCACACCAGCATTCAAAGCGCACCATACCAAGCTTTGTACGGACGCAAATGTAGATCTCCACTCAGTTGGGTGGAAATTGGTGATAGTCAACTGATTGGACCCGATATTATACAAGAAACCACTGACAAGATATCGATTATTCAAGACAGACTCAAAACTGCGAGAGATCGTCAGAAAAGTTATGCAGATAATCGCAGAAAACCGTTGGAATTTCAAAAGGGTGACAAAGTTCTTTTGAAAGTGTCACCATGGAAAGGGTTAGTACGGTTTGGAAAGAGAGGTAAACTAAGTCCAAGATATATCGGTCCGTTTGAGATACTGGAAAGAATTGGACCTGTAGCTTATAAGCTGAAATTACCTCAAGATTTGAGTATTGTCCATAACACTTTCCATGTGTCAAATTTAAAGAAATGTCTGTCTGATGAATCAATAATTGTGCCCCCGGAAGAAATTTAAGTTGATGAGCGCCTTTGTTTCAGAGAAGAACCTATCGAAATTCTTGATCGCGAAATTAAGCATCTGAGGCGCAGTAAAATCCCAATTCTAAAACTCCGTTGGAAATCGTGCCATGGACCCGAATTCACGTGGGAAAGAGAAGAGTACATGAAGCACAAATACCCTATTTTATTTGAGAAAGAATCGTTCCGGAAATGACAAACATTAATTTCGGGACGAAATTCTTCGAAGGAGGGGAGACTGTGACAATTGTCAAGTCTATGTCAAAAGGTTAGCTTCTGATTTAATAGAAAACAATTTATAGCATTGTCACTCCTAGAAAATTTATTAAAGCCTTTGAGTTAAGAATTTCCTGAAAAAAAAAACCGAAACTTGCGTAGAATACCCGGAACAGTCCCGTGTCTGACCGTCACTGTCCTAAAATGCCAAAAATTAAGATTAAAGTCCAAAATCCATAAAACTTTAAAGTTATAAGGTTATAGTTAAGTTATTTTCATCATTTTGCATATTAGTTGTTTTTAGCAAAAATTGAGAATCGGGTATAACGATTCTCAATTATATCTTATTTTTTTAGAAATTAGTCTACATTATATAATATTTAAAAGTTTATTTAAAAAAAAAAAAAAGAGTGATTAATCACCTATGACATGTGTCATTATCTAAATTTCTTTGATTAATAAATTAATTAATTTAATTATTAGATTAAAAAGGGTTTTATCTCATTTGAAAAACAAACTCTCCCACTCCCTCTCTTCACCATTCGGCCGAACTCTCACCACCACCATCTCCATATCATTTTCAAAATTGAAGCTAAATCAAGAGTGGAATCAAGAAATTGGACATCAATTTGAAGATTAGAACAAAGTTTGAACATCAATTTCACAAGGTATCATCCAAAACCTACCTTTTTGTCTACATTTAGGTATTTTCGATTTTAACTTGAAATATTGAAATTATGCATTATGTGGTTATGGAAATTGGGTTTTTGTTCATGAAATGGATTACTTTTGGTAGATACAATGTTATGTTGCAAGTTTTGATTACAATTTCAAAGAAAGAAATTGGTTTTCCATCAAGAATCTTGGTTTGATGTTCATGCATATGGAATTTTGATACATTAGTGGCTTATTCTTTCACTTAAAGAATGCATGCATGTAAAGTTTGAAATATTGATGATAACGGTATAGTGATTATGTTTACACAAAGAATAGATTAGCTTACATATGTTCTTAAGATGGAAACTCTCAATTCCAAATGATTAAGAACATAAAAGTGATGTTTATATCACTTTAGTTAGTAGATTGTTCATATGGGTGTTGGATGAGCATCTATAGATTGCTATGAGTCCATAAACCATAAGGTTTTCATCTCAAGACTATGTTATGATTGATTATGGTGTGATAGCATATGGTTATTTCAATAAACCAATTGTAAAATGATCACCATTTCAATTTTCATAATCTTAATTTACCTCAGATTTGCTGTCCAGAAAATGGACCTACTTCCAACGTGCATAACTCATGTTCTACATTTCAACATTTGAGCTTTTTGCTACAAATCTTAAGTTTAAGGTGTTATCTTTCCAAAAAGTCCGAAAACACCCAAATTAGAGAAGTTTTGATCACTCAAATGAATTTTAAGAAAAAGTGGTGCAGTCTGTCCAGAAATGGCAGATTCATACACTTAACTTGCAGAGGTCATAACTCCCTCAATTCTTGTCCAAATTGGGTGAATCTTTTTCCACATGAAATTTTTTTGAGTTATCTTTGCATCCATATAGGGATCATTGTCTAATTATGAGTTTTGGTATCTCAATTGATAGCCACAAAAGAAGTACGTCACTGATCTGAAAATCAGTGACACTCTGTTTTGTGAAATATATTTGGGGTATCAAAACACCTCCAAAAATTATAAAAAAATTCGGATTTATTCATTACTCAGTATAGTAGTACCACAAAATTTTTGGTTGGATTTTTCCTTTGGAAAGATAGGTTTCTGTTACCATTTTGTAGACCAAATTTTTGGACAGCAAGAGCTCTTTTTTTTTTTTTTTTAAAAAAAATGGTCTTAATGAACTTAAATCTTGTATTAAGGTATATAAGGACTTAAAGTGATTTAAGGATGGTTTTGGACATTAACAAATACTTAACGGCATTTCATTAATCACTTGGACGGATTACTTGGACTTAGGGACGGGTATTAATGTAAATTCTTGTGGCAACTATCGTTATAGGAAACTTAGGGATTGACAACCGTCGGATAGCGCTACTAAAGTATCCGCATTCACTTCGCAAGGTGAGTAATCACAGCCCCATTTTAATCATTTTAATTGATTTGGGATGGAAAGCATGCTTAATTAAGTTCATTAAGATTCATGATTGGTTATAATGTATTGCGTTTATTAAATCGTTAAGGCTTATTTATAAGCACTTTGAATTATAACGGTATGACGTTGAAATGGTTGGTATGTTGAGTCTAAGGGAAGTAAAGTCCCCTTGGTATACTACTATTAACTCATCTGAAAATGGGCCTATAGTATTAGTGGATAGCGCTATTTGGTCTGACAAACCCACCTTATACTGACGAGTAAGGGTGCACTATGCTAGAGAAGTGATTATCTATGTGGCTTGACCACCACTGAGGTAACTCACGTGGGGCGTTGAAAGTTTAAGTCAAGGAAGGTTTAGTAGTGGCTCAACGTGGTTTAATAAATATCGACTCAAGTCATACAATTGTTGAATTGGCAATACCCATGAATCGTTTTCAAATTAAGATATCTAATTATTCGATAAAGTTCCGTTTATCAAACTTTGCAAATGAAATATTTTGTGCAGAATTAAAACCTGTGAACTCACCAACTCTTTGTAGTTGACCTTGTTTTTATACATGTTTTTCAGGGAACAAAGAGGGTAAGCCATAAAGTTTATACCGCATACGTCTTGGTCAAACGCTGGAATGTTTTGTTTTGTATAAACCAACTTGTTTAAGACATGGGTTTGTAGTTGTTGATAAATATTATGTCTTTGAATATTGTAATATGTTACGAAGTGTATGTATGGTGGTATGACTTTATTCTTGTGCTATGCGTATCAAGCTGTTATGCCCCGTGTTTCCGCTTTAGCGGGGTGTGACAGATAATACATTCACTGTCATTGAATAATATGCACATATAATAAAGTAGTTAGTTTTTAATAGGAACCCAAGCCAAAGTGGTCTTGGGTTTCCCATTCTCATCAACATATTCATATTCAGACTTGATGAGATTATCAAACTGAGGAATATTATTGCTTGAATACTTTGTCAGAATAATGGGCCTGTCACTGGAAGCAGTACTAACTTGATTTGCAGTACTAACTTTGTTAGCAATACTAACATCATTAGCTGTACTAATTGGGTTAGCAGTACTAACTTTGTTAGCAGTACTAACTGGGTTAGCAGTAGTATTGCTTGCAGCAACACTATTCTTGTCAGTAGTACTATTTGAAGTAGAAGTACTAATAGATTTCTTTACTTTTGGAACCCAAACCTAGACAAAGTTATTTGCTTTCTTTTTCTTTAAGTTACTCCTTGGTTTATTTGAAGTATTTTTATTTGAATTAGCAAACTTATTCTGAGCATGAGATTTTATAGGTGCCCTTCTCACATTCTCAGCCATATGATTCCTTATTTGATTCCTATAACCAACAGAATTTTGTATATTTCTTTGAAAAGTGATCCTTTGGTTAATAAGATTGAAATAATAGTGTTTGGCTAGATGGTTTAACTTGCCACAGATAAAACAAGGCTTTGGTCTGTTAATTTTTCTCAGATCAATTCCTTGTTTTAAAGCCCATTGATTATTTCTGTTTCTTTGATTTCCCCTGGTTTTATCATGTTGTTGGGGCTGATTCTGTTTACAAGTACAGGGATTAACAACAGTGGTTTGCATGTAATGGACTCCCTGTACCTTTCCCTTATCTCTCTTAGAACTTTCAGTCATCTCACTCTTCACAGTCTCTTCCCCACTTTTGGACTTCTCCATTTTCTCACTTTTGACAAATGGTTTACCCCCCCTTTTCATTTGTCATAATGTGGTTTTCTAAGGGAATATCTTTATGGTCTTCCTTATTCTTACACTCAGAGTCCTCTTCTTCAGAATCTGCCTCAACCACTACTTTGTCTAAAGGATCTACTTCAGTGGCTCCTTCAGGTAATTTCTTCTTGTCATGTCTTTCTAAGAGGTATGAGGTGGGAGGAATATAGTTATTGTTGTATGGTGGAGGGGTAGTGTTATAGCCTATTCCTTTTCTCAGTTTGTCATGAACTTGATTTTTTAGTAAAGAGTCCATTGCTTTAGAAGCATTGGAATATTTCTCAATATCTAGTTTGGCCTTCTGAAATTCACTTTTAATTTTCTCACATTTTGCTTTGGCCTTCTCTAGTTCAATCTCTAACTGATTCTTCTCCCACTTCCAGTAGTTGGTATCATAAGAATGTTGAAGTTCATTAGCCTGATATGACTTAATTTGTTCTTCAAACCTCTCAACAATCAAAACATACCCTCTTCTATCTTTCTCTAGCCTTTTAAGATCATCACACATGCTCTGATTGTGATCCCTGTACTTTTTAACATTTTCAATACAGGTTTTAGAGCAAAGGTTAGATGTTACCTATGTGGGAAGTGCAGTGCTTGATGACTCTGAAACTTCGGCCATCAAAGCTTGATTCTGAACTGCTTCTTCTGCTTGGTCACTCCAATCAAATCCCATTCCTTCTTGGGAAACAAGGGATTGAGAAGAGTTCCTGTTGCTGAAGCTAGTGGACTGTGATGGTTGATGGTTGCTAGTATGCTGTTGAGGCATTCCACTTCTGCATTCTCTTGCAAAGTGTCCCAGCTTGTGTCACTTGTAACATTCAACCTTGGATTTATCAAATCCAACCCCATCTTCTCTTTTCTGAGCAAAGTTGTTCCTTCCAGTCCTTTTGATGAACCTTTTTACCCTCATTGTGAGCATAGCCATCTGCCACTTGATATCCATCTCTTCCAGATTATCAACATTTATCTATTCTAAGTCAACATTAATTAGAGTGGAATTAGCATGACTGGCTAGAAAAGCTTCTAAAACTGAGTCATTAGATCCATCTTGCTTTGATCCATAGGCAATACTAACTGATTCTGTATTAGCAACATAAACAGTAGAAGATGATAAAAGAACAGCATTGTATGAGTATCCAGAGGGCCTCTTTTTTGCTTCTACCTCTGCTTCAAACACTCTAAGGTCATTATAGAGGTCATCCAGTTCCTTGTCCTCTAGTTGGTCATTCTGTCTGAAGGAGACAGTGTACATAGTCCATTCATCACCAAGAGATCTGAGAAATTTTCTGTTGACATCATCTTGATCTATCTGGACACCAACAGTAGACAATTCACCAATTAACTTATTAAATCTATCAAAAGTTTGAGTCATGGACTCATTCTTCGTAGACATGAAGTTTTCATATTGCTGCTTCAGGATGACCTTCTGATTTCTCTTGGTACTTTTGGTACCAGAAAATCTTTTCTCCAGTGCATTCCATAAAATTTGAGCATCCGTGTAGTTGCAGAACTGGTGTTGGTACTCATTAGGTATAGCCAATAGTAGAGTGCTCAAGGCTTTCATCTCTATTTGCCTCGTCTTTCTCTCTCCATCAGTCTTTGGTGGAGGTCTGTTTCCTTCTGCGTTCATCTTGCCTCCATCTGAGGGACCATTCTCAATGATGTCACACATTGAGAAGTCTGTGAGAAAAATGTATTGCTTGATTCTGATTTTCCACATGTCAAACTCATTGGGTTTGAGCATGGGAACCTTTGAGACCAGAACGCTATCGCTTGAACCATCCATGATTATAGATTTCTGAGTTTTCAGGCTCTGATACCACTTGTCAATATCGAAAATTCTAAACAAGAATTTAATACAAACTCAGAAACAATGTTAAAAAAGTTGCGGAATAACACTTTAACAATTAATCAAAACATAGAATATGAACTCAAATCATAAGTTTATATAGCATAAAACTTAATGATTACAAACTGAACCTCAATTTGTTGAACAGGCTCAACAGACGTTCTACACTTCTCTATAGAAAGGATCAATACTAGTCTTGAGGTTAATTCTCTAAACAAAAACAACTCTATCAATGTGTGTTACTCTATCAAGAACTTCTAGACTATATATACAGAGTTAATTACAAGATAATTACAAAGGAAATATTATTCTTCAGAATCCAATCCATATTTATCTTCATCTCCTATTCTTCCGCATCAATCCATCTTTATCTTCAGAAGCAACATTAACTCAATAGAAGTATTAACTTTGTCCTTATCTAGCAGCATTAATATCATCAGCAGTATTATCATTCTTGCAGTATTAACCTTTCACTTGCAATAGTAATCTTCAAGCAGTACTAACTACTAGCAGTACTAACTCTCTAAGCAGTACTAACTATTAAAGTAGCAGCATTAACTCTTCAAGCAGTATTAATTCTACTAGCAGTAGTAATATTTCATCACCTAGCAGTACTAACCAGACTTGGTTATTTCTGACCCAACAATTTGCATAAATTGTTTCTCATGTTCGTAAAACAAAGAGTGATTTACATTATAAAGTCCTGGTAAAGCATTTAGCATTCATCAGATTTTAAACTGTGAGCTTAAGCATGCATGAAATTGTTTTGTTGCACATAATTGCAAATTGTTATCAAAATTCTCTTTATTCACGCCTCGTGTTTAACGCTATTTCCGAATATTGTAATGTCCATATTTTAATGTCATTTGGGTATTGGGGAAGTAACTATGAGATTTTAACCTAGACATTAGATCACCTCCACGTATGTCAATGGTTTTAAAGGAAAAGTTAATCCCATGTTTTGAGTCAGAATTTCTTGAGAATTTTAGTTTGTACGAGTTTTGCTAAATTTCATGGTGTATTATTTTGCGATGTCTTTTGATGCGTGGGTTTTACTTTTTCTTCGTCTAAACTTGCGAGTTTATTCGGCGTCGTGTCCAATGTAAATTTGTTGAAAAGTGTCACTTTACCTTTCATTTCAGTAAAAAGAGAAAACTCTTAGAAGTTTAATATTTTAGACATATTGTCGTCTTATTCTCTTTGTTGAGAAATGAAAATTTTGACACCACATGATGTTAGCGTTAATGGGTTTTACGAAAATTCAGTTGGGTTTATGGTGTCTCATCTTACATCATTTTACTCCACGTAAATAGTTTTGGGAACACGTGCATCTGCATTATTGTGTGCGTCAATTTATGGGCTTTATACAAATGTAAATCGTTGCATACTATTTGCATTGGTATTAAGGTATAACGTTGGTGTGAGTAATTGTATGAAAGATTTACGCAATTTCAAACAGATCTTTTGTTCTGAGCATACTTCGATCATTAACTTTTATTGTTAGAGATTTCCGCAATGCATTTAGCGAATTAGCAATACTCATGTCGTTATAATTTCTATTTTGGTCAAGTGTGCTTATCCCTATGACCTGAAACTTTAAACTCTATATGAAATTTTATTTGTATTTCCACACATTTTACCGAACTTTGGGGATTAAATTGTTGCTTATGAGGTTGTTGAAAATTATTTTGCCACAACGTCCTTTGGTTAAAGAGTAAGAAATTTTTAAAGTTAAAAATTTCGAACTTCTCTTTTGGAATGTACAAACATTTATTACACGTGTTGTAATACAGGAACCTATTTTCACGTCTAGTGTAAATTGTTGCGCATGTTTTATTATCGTCTTTATTAACTTAAGTATTGAACAAGCGGGTTTTGAAAATGGTTTCATATGCGTTGTATTGATGATTAATTTTGAAACCTATCGGATGAACGGTAGTATATTTTCGTAGCACGTTAATCGTTAAAAAGCTTGTGTATCTGAAAATTTTTTGAATTCCAAATTGGCATACTGGTTGAAAAACCTTGAACTCATTAGGCCTATAGATTTAAACCCCAGTTGTGAAAGGAGTTGTAATTAAGGACTAAGGGAGTCGTTGGGAGTTGAAGCATCGGATGATCTGACTTGCGGTCAATCTTGAATTTTGGACTTGGGTTTTCGAATCTGTGCGCGTTTGTATTATTGGAAATTGTATAGTTAAGTCTTCCTAGTTAATTAAGGGTTGCTTTTATACTTCGGTGATCATGCGGGATAAGGTCTTAGGTGATTATCTGCGATTAGATTGGGTTCGTTTAGGTGGATTACTCGTCGGTGTGACATAATGGTTTATGTGATGGTGTACCGTCCTTGTGGGTTTCGTGATCAAGGAAAATTCTTATGGTCCGTTTGTTAGAAATGTAAGACTTGGGATTTTAGCACTCTGTTTGGTCTCATCCTTAGTGCGACCACCCGTCTGGATTGATGTTTTGGGTGGGATGCCCACGTTTTCGAGGTCACCGTTAGTCCTAGGTGTAGAATTGTTTTCTTGAAGTCAAAAGATCCTGGAATGATCGGAAGTATCCCGGTTGGATCATGGGAGATAATGACCTTTCGGTGATGGAAATTCGAAAGAAGATTAGGTGTTGATGAGCAAGTACCAGTGTATTTAAGCATTTCTGTGGTGGTAAAGATTTTATTATGGGAATGTTGTGAAGCTGGGTTTGGAACGAAGTTGAGTGTTAGCCGAATATGGGTTAACCAGTTACCTAAAGGACACATTGGTGCGCCTTGGAAGGATATCTTTATCGATATTAGGAAGGGATCGGTAAGAATCGGAGGACTCATGGGAGTGTGGTGGCGATCTTTGGCTTTTGGTTCGGAACTGTGATTATCCGAAATGATTTGATTTGGTGAATTGTTGAGGTCACAAACTACCCTGGAGGTAGTAATTGTCACTCTAAGGTTGGGAGACGACCGTAATCTTGTGGGTAAAGGTTACTTTGGTGAGTTAAGTGTTCGCTCGGTCATGAGTGTAATGTGCCCATGAGGGGCGGTTGGCGTGTGTATTAGTGCAAGGGACATGATAGTGGTGCTGGAAGAAGGGTTAAGAGAAATTCTTCTGCAGACAAGGTTTCATGGGAATCTAGATTTCGAGGACGAAATCATTCTAAGGTTGGGAGGATTGTAACACCCGCGATTTTCGGTAAGTATAGAGCCACCCATGCGTTTCTGTACCTCGTGTTTGGGGGAATTCATGTGGGGAAAACACTTCTAAAAGTCCCAAAGTGTGTCGAGGGCCTTTGTGTCGAAAAAGATCGAATTTTCGGGTTTCGGGGAGTCTGGGCGAAAGTGACAGCGAAAGTGACATGTGTCACAATCGCGTGTCACACTCGCGGAGGGAATTATTGCCCGCGGTACACTCTCAGCGAGAGTGTCAAGAGAAAGTGACATACGCGGGGCATACTCGCGGTCGGCCCTGGTCCCTTTAAAATCAGATTTTAACCCCAATTCTCATTTGTTATTTCCTCAACTCAGTTCTTTTCTCTCCCAAACCTCAAATACGAACCCTAACCCATTTTTTGGGGGTTTTCCCCCCTTGAACCACATGATTCTTCATCATCTAGCTAGTGGGATCTTGAACCACAAAACCTCCATCTTCATCTTCCTCATTAAGTTCAACATGTGGGAGCTCGGGTTGAAGATTGGATTGGGCGTCCTCGGAAAGTCTCATCATCTAAAATGGTAAGATTCCTTGATTTAATGTTATAAATGCTCCATTGATGTTTCTCTAGTGTTTGGTTTATCAAATCTCGGATTTGATGGTTTTGGAGAAACTAGGGTTTTGATCTCGTTGGGGATTTTAGTAAATAATGTTTGGAGAATGTTTCTAAATGGTTAAATATGGGTATTTATGGTTCGGAATGTATGGATCTAGGTTTTGGATGTTTTCGGCTTGAGGATTCAAGTGTCCTTCAAAGGAGCTCAAGTTGGGTGAAATCTAGATTTAGTCTAAATCTAGCGAGGTGAGTTCAAGTTGATTTGTGAAAACGGTGTACATGCCAAAATGTTTATGTTAAAGTGTTTGCGTTTTACATCAAATTGTTAACTGCTGATAAGTTTGGGTATTTGGTTATGTCTCACTTTATAAACTTGTGTCACACGCATATTTGTGATTTTGGGCTTTTTGTCAATTAAATTATTTTGATATGTTTCTTTGATGTATATATATATATATAGGTAAATGGAGTCCATTTGGTGTAAAGGTCATTTATATGATTTTGTACTTATAACTATATTGGAAAATGGTTTGCCTCAACCAATGTTGAGTTTGAGTCAATTATACTTTTTTGGTCGTTGTGTCTGCATCAGTTGGTTAAACGTGTTTTTAATGTTTATAAAGGCTTTCGTTGGAGATTTACGTAAAGTGTTAGGACTTTGGCTCAGTTTTGACTAAATGAGTCGTGTGGACATTTGTTCGAATTTATAACCGTTGTGGGTTTGGAGTATGATGACGATTAATTCATGTCATTGGTGAGTTACATGCTTTGGGTGTTTGGTCATTCAGTTGGAGTCATGTAAGGTTAGACAGTGTTGTAATGGATCCATAGGCACGTAAGTCTGTCAGTTTTGTAAGGCCTAAGGTTTTGGGTTACATTTAGTGACCGCTCGGGTTTGCTAGCAAGTAAGAATATGTGGTTCGAGCCGCAGAGTTGAAACTCGTCTAGATTTGATAGGCACCCAGGTTCGTAAGACCTCAGAGTGGAACTCGACGGAGTATGGCAAGAGGCAGCAACAGGTCTGAGGATTGTGATGTCTTGTATGGCATGGGAACTTGGACCGGGGCACGTTGGTGAAATCCAATAATTAACATCATGGGTGGCCCCATTCACGTGTTCTCGCCACCCCAGATGGAAACGTTTAGAGGATATGCAAGGAAGTCGCGTGAACGGCCTACTTACGTGTTTCTCTATTCTCGATATTTACGGATCTCCTCATCGTTGATTCGTGGGATTTGAAATGGTAATGTCGTATTTTACCAACTTTGGTTTTTATGTGGTCAACGATAAATGATGACTTTAATATTGGGTTTTCTCCACGTATATTAAGGTTTGAATGGAATGCGTCATTTATACGTTTTAAGTATTTGGTTCCTTTCCATTTTATGGTTGCGTAAGTTTCGGGTCTATTGTCCGTATTCACGACAATGTTTATTTATATAATTTCTCATCTATGGTTTATGAGTTGTGCAACATGTCCCACCCGTGTTGTGTATTTTGAGATATAACTTTTTACCCGCGTTTTATAGAAATTGGCAGTTCTCCCTCTATTCTCATTTTGAGCAAGTTTTGGGTTAAATCTAAGTTTACGAAAGAACGTTTTAGATTGAAATCCTATTCTTTAAAATAACTTGGTTGGTTAGCGATCAACTTGGTGTCTCTTTCGTTTAAAATGCATGTTTATTGGTAAACGAGTCGTTTTCATAAGCAAAGCATATCATTTTGAAGGACTATGATTCTGATTGCATTCTTCCATTTTAAAAGGTTTATTTATTTATGTTGAAAACTCTTGAGCTCACTAGGCGTCAAGCCTAATCTTTTTATTTTGTCGGCATGTGCATCAGGTCCCGTCGGGGGTTCGGTTCTAGCAAGTGCTATGAGGAGTTCAGCATTAGCTTTATTCAAGAGTAAGTAGCTGGTGAAGTCTTCCGCAGGTTGGAGATAGTGATTGTTATTGGGTTTGGTAACACCCGTCTTTTTCATAGATGGTATGTATAAGATGAATGTGTGTATTGAGGTTAATTCTCAAATTGTGTCTGTAGTCAGAGTAATTATTGATGTATTTAGAAAATTTTTAATAAGTTGCTATCTTCAGATTTCCTGGTGTAACATTTTTTTTAATTTTTTCTCGAAAATAATGAAAAAATATCTAATTAATTAAAACACCGATGGATTACCGGCATATTTCATTTTAAAAATAAAAAAAAAAATTTCTGCTGGTAATCCGCCGGTAAATTTAACAAATATTAAGTTTTTTTTTTTTAAATTCACCGGCGGATTATTAGCGGATTTTTTTAATTTTTTTTAGAAAATTGAAAGAAAATATATTTTAATTAAGTAAAACAGGTGTGAATTACCGACATATTTAATTTCATTAAATTTATTTTATTCAAGAAAAAATATTACTTTTTTTTTACAAATTTACCGGCGGATTTTATTTTAAAAATAGAAATTAAAATCCGTCGGTAAATTTAAAAAAAAAATTTAATTTAAAAAAAACAAAAAAAAATTTATAAATTATGTTTATATGCAGACTACGGACGAATATTAAATTAAATTTTTTAATTAATTAAAATCCATTGTAATCCGACGGTATTTTTAATTAACTATTTATCAAGAAAAAATATTAAATAAATAAACTATTTCGCAGGTAATCTGCTAGAAAACCTACCGAAATAATTTTAACTTTTTAAAAGGTAATTCACCAATGGATTACCGGCAGAGGTTAACGGATGTTGACTTTCTTAATTTTTGCCGATGAATTACCGGTTGAAAGTTCGCTGGAATTGCCCCTTTTTTTAGTAGCGTGTCGGTACGACAAATCATTGACAATTAAGGTTTTAACAATTTTTTATCGATGCATGGCTTTCATAACTATCAATAACCCGTTAATGAAGTAAACCTCACTGATGAATCACCCAAAAAAAAACATGTCCTGGAGGTATGAAAAATAAAATTTAGATAATACGTTGGTAATCACCAAAAATAAATGTTAGTTGAGTTAAATGGATCTTAGTTGGGCTTTATTCAGTCTTATTGGTCTTTAATGGATCTATTGGGATTTAATAGATATTAGTTGGGTTTTATTTGATCTTATTGGTATTTAATGAATCTATTAGGCTTTAACAGATCTTAGTTAACTTTATTTGGTTTATTGGAATTTAATAGATCTTGGTTGACTTTATTTGGTCTTATTGGACTTTAATGGATCATGATTAGGCTTTTTTCGTTCTTACTGGTCTTCAATGGATCTATTTGGCTTCAACAGTCTTTTTTAGGTTGTAGTGGATCTATTGGGCTCTAATGGATATTAGTTCGGATTTATTTGGTTTTATTGGGCTTTATACAGTATTATTAGGTTTTATTGGGCTTTATGATGATAATTACTGACGGATTTCTAGCGGCATATCCGGCGGATTACCGGCGGAAATTATAAACTTCAAATTCTTTCAATAGAAGGCGGACTTTTAAATATTTAAAAAATAAAAAAAATACTGGCGGATATATCCGTTGGTAATCCGCCGGAAATTGCGAGAAAACTTACTTAGGGCAAAAAAGAATAAAACCTTTTACTCACTACCTCTCCTCTCACTTCCGTCTCCGTCACTCTGCCCCCACTCCTACCAACCAAGTGACCGGCTAGTACCCCACCGGCGACCCTGCGACTGGCAAACACCCCACTGGCGACTGAACCTCCGGCTGCGACAATCTCACCGGATTTCTCCCCTTCCAAACCGAAAACTGCATTATTTTGGTAAAAATCCCTATTTTGACAATATTTTCCATTTTTCTCTCTTAGTCATATAAAAGTGAATTTCTTTAAATATATGTAAATTTATGTATGTATATGTGAATTTATGTATGTTTATGTCAGTACGTGTATTTGAGTTTGTATTTGGCCATTTTGGGTAAAATTAGTGTAAGTATATCTATAGGAAATGGGAAAAATTAGTGTATGTAAGTTTTGTGTGTATATGCATGTAAGTTTTGTATATATGTATGTCAATATGAATATTTTAGTGTATTTGATCATTTACAAATTACTGTAAGTTAAATATGTTTATATATGTGTATGTATATATGTGTGTGTGTATATATATGCAATTGGGGTTGGTACATCTAATGAGTTGTTTACGTGACAAATTTGAAAACTTGTTACATGTATATGCATAATGTTTCGAAATTGCATATCATTTGAGTTACTTTGACATTTTCATGTTAGAAATCATATAGTTGTGTGTAAATTTGCGATCTTGAACAATAAACCAAAGTTGTTATGACGTTTAGAGCTAATGATTTGTCATTTGACCTATTTAAACATTTGGTGTATAGAATTGCATAAATTTTGGGAATATGTGTATCCTAGGCTATTTGATATTTACAGAGACAAATCGTATAAGTTTTAATCTTGTGAAGATTTATTGCAATAGAAGATGTCTCATTATACAAATCGTATTAGTTTTGATTTATTGTATGTATATATGTAACACCTAGAAATTTCAGTAAGTAAGATCTTTACCTTCTCTCCTTGTAGTAAGTTATGTTTATTAGTTAGCTTTTTTAGGAGACCTTGTTGTTATTTACCTTTATTGATCGAGAACGCTCCGTAGGTGAAAAGTAAAGTTTTAGGTCTCAGAGCATGGTATGTGATTCTGCCAGCTATAGTGCCCATGGGTACGATCGATTCGCACAATCACTTGAAGGGAGTGATCGTCGGTACATGTGGGATGATAGAGCCCTGCGATTATGCCAGGGTCACTATCGTATCACTATCACACCAAAGGGGGAGCATTAAGTACATTTTGGGCAATAGTGCCCTATGACTGTGACAGGGTCACTATTGTCGAGGCACTATTGCGAACAAGCAATTTGAGTATTTAAAGCCCAAGTCCGATTTTGTAGGCAGAACCTCATTTCAAGATCTGTTTGGTGGATTTTTCTTTGATTTTAGGGCGAACCTTTCATCCCTTCCATCTCTCTTCATTAATTCCTACTTGAAGACACCCAAGAACATTTATTGTTCATCTCTAGGGTTTGCTTAGCATTAAGTGTGAAGAGTTTCATGTTTCAACTAAGCTTCAAGTCTTATCAACCATTTCCTAGGGTTTCATCAACGTATCCAGGTTTTCATCAAAACCTAGTGTTAATGGCAAAAATCGTCCTTTGGATGACTTAAGGTCGGTGTGGAGCTTTAACAACTAAAGTAATCGATCGATCGACAAGGATAAATGGTAAATAAGAGATATAAGAGATAGAGATTATGTTGTTCGTCATGAATTGTTGCACTTCGTCGAGAATTCTTGATTGAGGGAATAACTTGAGAGCCTTGCGTATGCTTGAATGTTGTGTGTACGAGATGAATACCCCCCTCAAATGGTTCTTCAAGCTTGTATATATAACTTTGGTCTTCATAAATGTGTATTTAATGTTCAACGGTATTCTCTTTTATTGGTTTTGATGACGATCGGCTGTTATGACCGTTGGTCATAAAGATGCTTTAAACCTGCAATAAAGATTCATAAAAGGAAAAGGTCCTAGATAATAAATGACACATAATCGTTAGTTACGTTATAAAGGTCGTATGAGATAAGTCTTATTAGGAGGTTCTTTTTGGTCGTGGTCGTGAGAAACTCAACACCGTCGCCATAAGTATCGACCATGGCTCTCGATGCGTGTGACTGTCAGGACCTTATCTTAATACAAGAGTGGTCCTAAAATTGGAGATGTTTGGATTTCTTGCGTCGGTCATGACTTGTGAAATTTTACCCAAACAGTTTGCCCCCAAAATTCGAAAATTGGGCGGCAAGTAAACTTTTTGGATTTTGTAACTAGAACTGACACGTGTCAACAATTGTGACTGAATCGGTTTCTTGATAACCGAATTGGTTCCAAGGGAAATCATGCAGCCGTTTAACGGCCATGACGTCATGGCGACGTGGGGCGCGTGGTGTCAGGTATAGGGACAGGTGTCGTCCATCCGATAGTTGTCGTGTGCAAGGTCGATGACAGGTGTCGATCATCTGTCGACTCGACCTGCCACCATATCCCGTATAAATAATGATCCTACTTGAATCCTTTCCTTTTTACGCGATTAAGATTTTTTAGAGAGAGAATGAGAGAGAGAGAGAGAGAGAGAGAGATTTCTTGAATCTTTGCAAAAATCTGCAAAAAAAAGCAAATCGTTGCCAATAATCGATTGAGTTTAGGGCTATATATTAAGGTACGATCTCTTGACGCTTAGTTTATGTATTTTAAGACCCAAGCCCGGAAGCTTAGGAAGACCTGGGACGCTTTCGGTTTTTACGTTGCAACCATCAACAATCCCGATTTCGCTATGTCGCCAGACCCCATTAGCACCCTTAACGAAGAGGAAGACATAGATGCGTTTTGTCCCATTGGCGAGGATTCATGCAGACGTGAGGCTTTGTCCTCTAGAATTGGTACAACCAGAGCAATGCCTGAATGGGTACTTCGTCATGTACGAGTATCAGTTCAAAATATGGTTTACATGGCCCTATTCACCACTGTCGAGATCGTTCCTCACGATCTTTGACTTGTCGTCGGGGCAGATGATGCCCCAGTTCTAGTGAATGAACGATTGATGGATAAATGAGAGCCATCATTTACCGTCTACGACCCTCTCTTGTCTTACACGATCAAGGCGGAGGTGAACCATCGGTACAACCTTTTCTCTAAGTATAAAGGGCCTCGTACCTTGGTTCAGGCGACCGCGATCAACGAGCGCAAGTGGAAGATGAGATACATCTTCGGCCGCACTGCATCGCTCGGCGACAACGAGCAGTGGCTCACCATAGGGTGGAATGCTGAGGGTATTGTTAATCATAAAATCCCAATTACATCAAGCAATTACTCAAGAATTAGACATTAAAGATCAAGAACTAGAGAGAGAAATTCTAGAAAGAGAAAGTAGATCTCGTATTCATAAGTCTCTGAATTACAGGTATGAGTTACTCTCTAGAACCCCATTACAAGATTACAAGACACACCCTATATATATACAACCTATCTATTACAAAGCCTTAAAGGCTAAGGAAACTAAACAAGCTTTGACTAAGACATTGTTGACTTTTACATCATTGACTTTCCTATTAAATCTTGGATACAATATTTAGACTTAACAATCTCCCCCTTTGTATTCAAGATTTAATAAAAATTTGATACAGATCTTCAACTCTTGATTCTTCAGTTTTTATCTCTTTGAAGCTTTCACAATCTTTAATCTTTCAGCACTTGAAGAAACTTGGAAAGTCTTTTTCTCTTTTGAAGCTTTAAAAATCAACAAGTCATGAACGAAAATTATAATACATGAAACATCTTTGAACATGAAACTTCATCTTTGAACAACTTGTATCTTCATCACTTTAATCTCAGAACCATCTTTGAAAGAACAAACTTTCACAAATCATCTTGATTAAACTTTGAACATTCTTCCTTCAGAATCTTTTGGCTTTGAATTTCTTTATCAGACTTGAACTTTAAATCAGCAGAAGCATTTTGAAATTCTGACTTGAACTTTGAATTTGAACTTGAAATTGAATCGTTATAAAATTCTCCCCCTTTTTGATGATGTGAGCATCATTATCATCAAAACAACTTCAATTTCAGCACATACTTTGATTTCTCCCTTTTTGATCAACTAACAATCTCCCGTTTGACAGATGTTGTACTTTGATTTGAAGAGCCGAATCATGAACTGTATATATCCGAATCTTTTCAAATTCAGACATAATGAGCGTGCAACCCTGATTCAACATATGAAACAGTTAGGAATGCTTGTCAGTAACACAAAGTTACTGTGTACAACTAATGTACAATATAAGGAGTTGGTTTGATGATGACTCCCTAGGACTTCCATTCAATCATTGAAAAACACAAGGTTTATCTATGAATGTTCTAACAGAAAAACAGATTTTCTGTGTGCTCGTGCTTGTGTATGAAAGAATTTAGCACAATGATTGTGTTTCATAAGGCTCAAATTGTGTAAACTGTTGAGACAACAACAAATAATACACGGACTCAATGTGCATGAAAAAGGTGCGAAGGTGGGGTAACTTTCCTTCTTTTTCAATATCTAAATCTTCCGAGTGAAGATTAGATAGCATATGTGTTGCGTCCCCAAGAAAATGAAACATTTCTTTTTCGAGAAAGAAACGAGTGGTTGGTGGGGTAATAACAAGAGTTGGCATGGGCTCACTACCTGTTTCAATGATGGTCACCAAAGAATGTGAACCAATCAGTAGATGTGGCTGCCCGGCTCAGAAAGTGGTAGGTGCAGAGTTCTAATATTCGTTTAACTCTGTTCTCACACCCTCTTTCTTTTTAACATTTAGCTCACTTCTAACCAAACTCTCATTTCCATTTTTCCACTCAGCACAATGAGAATAACTCAACCGGATGAGTTATCTCCCCCACTCTTTGATTTTGACCCCTCACCCCTCAATCACTCAAGAATAACTTCCTGGGTAAGAAACACAAGTTGCGTGAATCATGGAAGTTCTGTTTAAGCTCACACATGAATCCCATGTAAGTCCTAAAATGCATGGTTGCTCAACAATTTAACTGAACAATTAAGTACAGAGTGATAACAGTGTCAGAATATATGCTCATTTAAAAATATGAATGAAATTTGAGCATTTGAACTTTGAAGATATCTCAAAACAAGATTATTGAATGAATGAAATGAAGTCAAGATCAATGTTTTGAGAATCTGACAATGTATCAATCAGATCAAATGAAAATGGTTAGGGTATCAAAGAATTGAAAATTTTGTTTATATGAACAAATATAAACAATTTATCAATGAAAGCACATATATGAAAAAAAATGAATGATGCTCAACAACTTTGAAAGCAAACGGGGGTATTACCATCGAAAAATTGGTTCTTTTAGAGACATGGCAATAACAAATTCAAATAAAATACTGAACCGATGTGTGTGAATACTTTACAGTATATGGAAAAGACAATACACGAGTATTGATCTTTGGAAACACACGTTCAGTTAAACATTAAGCTCAAAATTTGAAAAACATTTAAAAGCTCACTTCTGAATTCATGAAATCTTTTGAGAATAGAGAAGTGGTTTGACCATTTCAGAAACTGTTTTTCATGCTTGAAAGTTGTTCTTCTTTCAAATAATCCGAGATCTAGGATTAGAAGATATTTATCTTTAAGCTCCCCCTCAAATAATGAAAGAATGATTTTGATCTTTTAAGCTCCCCCTGGATATTAGCAGAATATCCTTCTCTGATCATTGAAAAACGGGTCCTGATCTGTTATTTGATCAGAAGCCATCACCTTTACTCCCCCTTAAATTAGGCATCTGAAATATGTCAGTTAAAACACAAGATAGAGATCAATACAACTTCCTTTTGAAGTGTAGACCATCATATCGTAAGTATATTGCAATGAAAAAGTACAGGATAGAGATCATGACAACTCCCTTGTGAAGTGTAGACCGTCATATCTTATCGGATGCAAAATACAGGAGTAAGGTCTTTTGATGGTTGAGGTCCGAGTCCTAAACTGTTGTGTTTAGAATTCAAACTCCATTAAAGTCCGGGTCCTAAGCTGTGTACTTAGAAGCCATCGTCTTGACATTGAGATGCGGGTCTTGAACTGTAGTATTCAAGAGCCATCGTTCTCTTATTCCCCCTTGACTTGTGTTGCCTGCATCATAGAATCAGTTTTCAATTTTGGTACCCACTGGTATTTGGTCCATGAATATTAGTTGCAGTTCGTGTGGGGGTGATGGAGTAAGAACCATACCAGAAATGATCACTCATTTTGTGAATATGATCATGTGTACAGCAGTAAGAACAATAATATTTATTACCTGAAAACCTGAGTAATTGATTTCTCGAGTAGATATGGTCAGGTTTACCTTTAAGAGCTTTGTTCTTCTTGGCTTTGTGAATATGTACACACGATGTCTTCCCTTTCAACTCATTTTCCTTGTCATCCTTGACTGATTTCTTTTTCCAGATCATTTTCTCTTTCTTGAAGCTTCTTCTTCTCGGATATGTATCTAACCATCTAGATATTTCTCATAGAAAATGTTAGATCTACGAAACTGATCAAAAGATTTAATTGACCTTTGTGAAGAGACAGATTTTTGATTTGAACTTGAAGCAGACTTTTCAAGCTCTTTGATCTTTGAAGCAAAGTTGTCTCTTTCTTTAACAAGCAGGTCAATCATCTTCGAGAACTCAGACTTCGTTTGTTGCTCTTTCAGTACATTTGCAGATAGTTCAGATAACTTGGCAATTAGCTTTCTAATCTCGGTCTCAAATATGCTTCTTTCTTCTTCAAACCCTTTCTCAGCTTCGTTTCTCTGACCGAATATTTCTTTGAAGAATCCCACATTCTTTTGTTCAACGACCTTCTTCTCTTTGGCAAACTTCTCCCTTTCCAATATTTGTACTTTCTCAAAATCGGAAACTTGTTGAGAAAGCTTTATACATATAAGCTCAACTACTTCTTCTCTTCAAAACACTTTCTTGACAATTCTGAGAACTTCTTTGAAAAACCTTTCTTTTCACTTTCAAAATTAGCTTTATCTTCAGTAATCTTTTGCTCCAAATCAGATATATTCTTTCTAAGCTCAGCATTCTCAGATTCCAATTTCTTAACTTTCTGCTCATTGCTCTCAACATAGACTGTCTGCTGAATTTTAGCTTCCAACTCAGAAATCTTTCCTTTTAGATCTGACACAACCGTTGGCCCTAACATCGTCCATTCAAGATAGTCCCATATCTCCTTTCCTGTTGACTTGTATAAATCTTTTCCTGTCAACTGATAGGTTTTTATTTGACCATTAATATCATGACGAATACTGTTAAACACAAAAGTTCGGGCTAAAATATCAGCTTTCTTTCTTTTCTCCCGATCCTCAATACAATCTTCTGTTGGAGTAAGAGGTTTCATCTCTCCTTCAGTCAACGACATCTGATATAACAACTCAGCTCATGTGTATCTACAAATTTGAAAAAATTAGCTTTCCACTGCTCGAATCTTCCTCTGAGCAAAATTGGTGAACTCATCCTCTTTCAAAAAGAATTCGACAAAATTTTCGTGAGTTGAAATGAATTCAAAAACAAAATACGAACAATCTAAAATTTTCTCTCTCTAAGAAAACTTTGAATGAGAAACAGTTTGATAAAAAAAATGATCGTTCCCAAACTGTAAATCAGACAATATTTGATCACAATCAGAACAATGTCCCCTCCACAGACTTAGCACGGGGGTCAAGGGGCAACGCCCTTGCGGGGTCTGGGGGCAGCGCCCCGAGAGTAAAAAATTTCACATTTAAAGGACATATTACAATTTTAAAAAATTTGACTAAGTATGGAAATGACACTGTTTGCGCAAGATTGAGTTTTGCGTAAGTAATGAGTTGCGCAAACCAAGCTTTTCGGAATCAACGTGATGCGCAAAGACAAGTTCTCGTAAGCAGTGAGTTGCAAAGTATGGTTTGCATAGGCCGAAGGATGCGCAAAGTGACCTTTGCGTGTTGAACTTGATGCGCAAAGTGAGCTTTGCGTATTCTGAAGGATGCACAAAAGTGACTTTTCGGAACCCGTGGAATACGCAACCTGGACTTTTCATAATAACGTTGATGGCACTCGATGATTCTTGCGCAAACCAGATGAACTTGCGAAAACAAAAGATGAACTTGCGCAAATCAAGTTCTTGACTGATTCTTTCTCAAATTCAAACCTGCAAATTTGAACTCAAAAACTTATCAGTAACAACGACAAACAATACTAAACACAGATTTGCTATCAAATTTCGATTAAAATCATCAATTCATATATTTTCAATCAAGAACAGTGTTCAACCGAATATTTCAAGAAAAACTCAAAATTCGAAAATTGACATCGAAATTGATAGAATTATGAAATGTAATCAGAACAAGAATCAATCATCAACACAAATCGAACACAATGAATCCAATTCCTTTCACAAAAAAAAACGATTTTTCACACAAAGTTCGTATGAAACAGTGAAGAACACGAGTTCATGAAAAAATTCCAGAAAATCAAATTTTCGAACTAAAAATCAAGATTTCAATCCAAATCATTGATCAAATCATTCCTGAAAAGTTTGGTTCAGCTCTGATACCAATTGTTAATAATAAAATCCCAATTACATCAAGCAATTACTCAAGAATTAGACATTAAAGATCAAGAACTAGAGAGAGAAAGTCTAGAGAGAGAAAGTAGATCTCGTATTCATAAGTCTCTGAATTACAGGTATGAGTTACTCTCTAGAACCCCATTACAAGATTACAAGACACACCCTATATATATACAACCTATCTATTACAAAGCCTTAAAGGCTAAGAAAACTAAACAAGATTTGACTAAGACATTGTTGACTTTTACATCATTGACTTTCCTATTAAATCTTGGATACAATATTTAGACTTAACATGTACGACGTAAAGTCTCTTTATCATTTTCGATGCTAGATTATCTGTCAGAATTTATTTACTAACGTGTGTTTTCGTTTTGCTAGTGATCGACTTCTCGGTAGTGGCTCCTTCTGCTGATTCGGCTGGCAAGGTCACAAGGTTCTTCGAATTCAGCATTGAGGAACGCTCCTTTTTTACCGCTCGTCTTCCTGCCGATGAGGACGAAGAAGACGATGTCCAGTACATCGGGTCGTTGGTTGTTGCTTCCGTAGAGGAAGAAGGAGAAGAAAAGGAAGAGACCGAAGAGGGTACTCCGGAGATGATGGGTAAATTTTCGTCCCTTAATTAGTTTATAGGGTCTAGTCGTAAGACGTCGCCTATCGATCGCAATACTTTATGGGGTCTAGTCATTAGACGTCACTCGTTGGTCGTTGGTTAGTGGGTCTAGTCATGATATGTCACCACTAGTCATGAGACTTTTGTGTGGTCTAGTCACAAGACGTCACCCACTAGTCGTAGGACCACTTTGGGTTTAGTTGTAAGATGTCACCTTTGGATCGTAAGATCTTTGTAAGGTCTAGCTTGTAAAAGGAGTCACTTACTTGTTTTATTTTTCATAAGATTTTAGTCGTGGACTTACATTTTCCCTTTTGATAATTTCAGGAAGATCGACCCCCGTGAAGCCACCAACGGGTTTCTCGAGGACAGAGGCCCTCGCTCAGCTCTCCTGCAAAGGGCGAGAGATCAAAAGAAAGGCTCTGTTAGTGTATTGTTGTATCCAGTTTGCGTACCCTTCATCATACGCAAAGTCTACTTTGCGGATCTCACTGCATATGCAAACCTTCTATTTGCGCAAGTTCAAGACTTAGTGAATTTTTTGGATTTTCTGATTTTCTCAAAGATGTCTTTGCAAGCTCAAGTGTACAAGAATGACCTCATGATGTCCTTAGGGTCTGACACACGTCCTCCTGTACTGATCAACGAGAATGAATTTGAACAATGACAAGACCGATTCATCAATTTCATTGAAAGACAACCAAATGGGAATAACATGATGAAATCTCTAACTCAGGGTCCTATAGAGAGGCCAATGAAAGTTATTCCAGCAACTGCAACCACTACTGCTACAACTGTTGAGAAAGCATTAAGGGAATATGATGCTGATGAATTGTTACGATATCAAGCTGAAAGTCAGGCAAAGTCAAATCTGATTCTCGCACTGCCAAACTCCATTTACAACAGAATTGACTGTTTCAAGCAAAATCCTATTCTTATGTGGACTCAACTGGAAAAGATTATGCTTGGTACAACTATGTCAACTCAGTTGCGCGAAACAAGGTATATGAATAATTTTGAAGAGTTCAAGGCTAAGGATGGGGAAAGCTTGAAGAGTGTATTTGACCGATTTTGGCCTGTCATCAATGATTTGTACAAGATCAAAGTTAAGAAGACTGAATTGGAGGCTAACTTGAAGTTTCTGAATGCCTTACAACCAGAATGGAACAAGTTATTCCATAGAATGAGAAACGATGTTCGAATATCTACTATGCCAATTCTGGAATTTTACGAAATTCTGATGACAGATGAGACAGTGGTGATGGAAAAGAAGGCTAAGCTCGATAAGAAAAATAAGCCTAAGATTGTTGATCCAATAGAACTCCTTGCAAGTCAACTGGCCGAGCAAGCATTGACAGATGAAGATTATGATGGTTCTACTGAAGATGATGGTGAAGCCTTAGAGAAAGCCATGATTCTCTTTTCACATCACTACCAAAAAAAGTTTCAGCGAAGAACAGGATCCAACAATCTCCGTTTCACTTCCGGATCTAAGAAGTTGGAACCTGGTGCTCCATCAAAGCCTTATGTACCAAAGTATGAGCCTGCAAAAGTAGTAGAACCGGAGAAGGATGATAAGAAGGTCATGAACTGCTACAACTGTGGAAAGCCAGGACACCTAGCTACCTAGCTAAGGAATGTCGGGTAAAAATGGTAAAGGATTCAGCTTTCTACAAAAAGAAGATGGAACTAGCTGAGAAGAGAGAAAACAGAACAATTCTGATGACTGAGGAAGAGTATTGGTTGGATCACTCAGACAATGAAGCTGAAAATGAGGAGACAACTGCTATCTGCTTCATCGAGGATGACAAAAGTGATGATGAAGATGAGGATACCTCAACAGATGAATATGAGGTAATTTCTGAGTTTCATGTCAATTTCATTTCTTCTCAATTGAACGTCATTGTCAAAGCTTTACATGATTTTCGTTCTAAGTTCATTTCTGAAAAGCTTGATAATCAAGAAAAGTCTGTTTTGATTGAAAAGTTGAAAATTTCTCTGAAAGATGAAAAGATCATTTTAAATGCCACAAAAGAGAAATTTCAAAAGAATTTGAATGACTTAGAATTATCAAATTAGACTTATCGTGATTCTTTGACTGAACTGACTTCTTCAAATCAAAATCTTTCTGATAAAATAATTGTTCTAGAAAAGAAATTGTATAAGAGAGAACAATCTGAGCAAACCATTTACATGAACAAACCAAGGAGTGAAGAAGCTATAAAATAAAAGTGGGGACCCGGTTTTGAAAATCCGCATTATTTAAATCTTGGTAAAACAGAAGTTCCTACTTTATATGAATATGATCATTTTGGTCTTGCAAGATATGCCCCTCAGTTTAAATTCTTTTGGACAACTGAAAAGCAAATTTTAGAAGATGAAAACGAGAAAAGAATGAAAAACAAGAGGATGGAAATGCCATTTGTTTACACTTCTGAAAATGCCAAGTATTTTCCTGACCAATCAAAGAAATTCAAAAAATCGCAAAACGTTTTAAATGTCAAATCTTCCAATAAATCTTCATTACCAACTGAATTTGTTGATATATTTGCTAACTCTAATAAGAAAAATGCATCTCCGGTGTCTTATGATACTAAGAGATACATTCCCTCATTAGTGTTAGAAGGTAAGATAGTTGATCTTGAAGATAAATTGGAAGAACAAAGTCTTCAAACTGGTTTAGAAAATGATTTATTTATTTTTATTATGAAAACAAGTTTTGAAGGCAAAATGTCAGGATCTTAATTCTTAACAAGAACACACACTCAGAAAATAATATTAAAGAAGCTGCGGAATAGCACTTTAATATTCTGAAAACAATGCAACTGTAAATCAATGATCACAACTTGTAAACTTGTATTGAATGATTGAAGTTACAAGATTTAAAACACAACCTCAATATTGATGAACAGACTCACCAATACGAATTCTACTTCTCTAGAATCAGGGTTCTAACCTTGAGGTTGATTCTCTCTTAATCATCTAATAACTTAGAATAATTGTTCTCACAAAAGTTACAGAACTATTCTAAACAAATCTATACATATATTGAAGCTAAAAGATAATTACAAAATAATAAAAGATCTTCAATATAAACTTCTATCTTTATCTCCAAACTTCCATGAATATCTTCAGTCCATCCAGCTGTCATCCTTCCATGCGAAGTCTTCATCTTATAAGCAGCATTAATTTTCAGCAACATTAATACTCTGAGCAGTATTAACTCCAGCAGTACTAACTATGCTCAGTAGTATTAATCTCTTCAAGCAGTACTAACTTTGAACTAGCAGTACTAATCTTGTTCAGCAGTATTAATCTTCAACTAGAAGTATTAACCTCAGAAGTAGTAACCAGAAGTAGTAACCATGTTCTTCTAGCAGCATTAACTGTACTTAGAATTTCTTCAGTTCCCAACAATCTCCCCCTAACTTGACTTTTAGGAAGAGAAGTCAAGTTCTTCAGATGATCTTCTTAGATGCTCCCAAAACTTCATCATGGCTTATATTCCAGTATTTGCATCCAACCCCAAACTCTGATTGATTGTTCTTTGGATCAAATACTTAGCCATCTCTGAATCTGGAACACATCCTAGCTTCTTCTTCAGCATTGCATGAAGCTTCAGTCTGCTATGGTTGTACACTCTATCCACTAGGAAGTACTCTGTGTGATTTCTATCCAAAGTCACAGCATATACTCCACTAGTTTCATATAAAGTCCAATTGGTGACTGTTTGAAAAACATTCCTTATGATCTCCTTCACTTCATCAGGTTTGAACATCATACACAGATACTCCATTACCAGTTTTGTAATTGAAATCCCTGGAGCTTTCAACTTATCTGCATACAACTTCATCCCTATATCAAACATTTCTTCAATATCTGACCTTGAGCATGTTCTAACAATCTTTGCCCAAGTACTGTAAACTTCATACTTTTCATCTTTCCTCTTCAGCCTTATGTACTCCTTTCTATCTACCTCCAGTACATCCCGGTGAATAACTTTAGGAGGTTTAACTCCTACAGGTTCAGCTGAAATTGGTTCAGGCACGTTGTCCATCACTACCATGTACATCTTTATATTCTTAGAGCTTGGAGGCTCTTTCTTTTCTGATGACTTAGGTGCCTCTTCTTCTTCAGCAACCTTCTCTGCCTCTGTTTCATTTATTCTAGGCTTCTTTCTTGACCTTCTCCTTGCCATCATCTTTGTCCTTTTTAAAGTCCTTAGACTTTCACCAATAGTGGCTTCCTTCTTTGGAGTCTCTTGCTCATCTAGAAAAAGTTTTTCTATGAAATCATTGCTTTCTTTCATTCTCTTTTCCATCTCCACTCTTGCAGTTTCATTCCCTTGAAGCTTGAGCATTTCTGAATCATACAACTCTTTAATCTGTTCAAATGGCATTGTTGAGAACATCTCCTTTCTGACTCCTACAACACCTTTGAGAAATGTGATCATCTTGTTTCTCTCTTGGTTACCTAGGAATGTCTTTGAGGGTTGTCTCTTCTTTGCAGCCTTCTTGATCATCATAGATTTCTTAAGAGTTGCAGCTTTCTTCTTAGCCATTTCAGTTGCTAAGCTTTGTTGATAAGCTTTATTCAGTTCTGCAGCTAAAGCCTTTGCCATCTCCCTATCTTTGTCTACTTGAACCATCTCTTCTTGCTCAAGATCGGCTTGTATCTTCCTGGCCAAAGCTTCATCTGATTCAACCAACTTTTGCTTTTTGATAGGTTGATCAGATTCCACTAGCTTAGCTTTGCCTTTGTCTTTGCAGCCTCACTTCTTTCTTTTATGACAACTCCTTTGGTCTTTGAGATGACCTTGGGAGTATCATTCTTGGCTTTGATTAGTGTTTTTGCAATCTCAAGCTCTGTTAGTACTTCTTTCACTATTTCTGCTGCTTGTTTAATTTCAGCAGTATTAACCATTTCTGCTCCCTTACTTGAACTGGCAGTATCAATGGTTTCTGCTGCTGGCTCTGTTTCTGCTGCTTGCTATTGCTCCCCCTCAACATCATGTTTTTCCCCATCCAGCTTCCCCTTATCTGTGGTGTCTTCCATGTTGAACTCCCCCTTTTTGGGAGCATCATCCACTGATTTCCTTCTCCTTAGCACAAATTGTCTCTTCTTCTTTTGCAGAATCAATTTCCTCACCATCTGCTTCAAGTTGACAATCTGTTCTTGTTGTGACAGAACTATCATTTTAAGCTCTTCTATATCTTTACCCTGTTTGATTACATCCATGTTGATGTTTCCCATGGTTTCCATCAATTCAAAATAGTTATACCTGTCCTCACCTTCTCCAGAAGTGTTACCCTCTTTTGAAGGATCATTAGATCTTTTTGTAGTGGAAGTCTTCTGCCTAGCAGAAGCACTATCCACCCCCTTGGTTTCTTGGCACCTGGGACCTTTGGATGATTGCTCACCCAAAGTTGCCATGGGGAAGGTCTTATGTATGTTACCACTGACCTCCTCTGT
Organism: Arctium minus; assembly: GCA_954870635.1. Classification (NCBI taxonomy): domain Eukaryota; kingdom Viridiplantae; phylum Streptophyta; class Magnoliopsida; order Asterales; family Asteraceae; genus Arctium; species Arctium minus. Next base: position 73,625,512 of record OX941080.1, on the reverse strand, counting down.
GCTAGCAGGAGTAGTGGCAGCCTTAGCACCCATATGCTCAACCTCCACCTCAGTGAGAACCTCCTTGGGGTTGGGAGACACCCCTTTGGTTTCCCTGTTGATATTCTCTAAGGGAGAATTCTCCCTTAGAGGGCTTAAAGGCTCAGTGGTTGAAGGTACAAGAAGGGAAGGAGCCTTATTTACCTGTTTCCTTGTATAAGTTTGGGTGATTGGAGAAGTGGACTTATGAAGTAGGGACTGTGGGATAGATATAGAGTGGGAAGGTTGGGATTGGCTAGCAGTGGGATGGTCTTATGAGGGCCTTGACCCTGCTGCCATACCTTCTTCAGTGTGGGACACCACCATCATTGTAGAGAACAATGGGGTGTCAACTCCTTCTGAGTCCAGAGGGGATCTTTTCATGTTTGAAAAGACCTTACCTTTGGGGATTTTTGGTACATATACCTCATCAAAATGAGGTATATCCGTCAATTCATGGGTTATTACTTCTTGTACAAACCTGGGGTACATATAAAAACTCTTTTTACTTCCCAGGTTTGAGACAAGATCATTAAAAAGCATTTGAGAAAAATTGTACTTTCTCGCAGTGGCCAAGCACACCAAAGCATAAGCAATGGTGCTACTGAACTCACTCCATCTAGTAGTCTTTTTAGAGATACAATGCATTAAGGTATGAACAAGAAAACGCCATTCGGTATAAAATTTAGTCTTTGAGAATTGAAAACCACCCAACTGGCCTCCATACCCCATTCTTGACAAAGTTGAGAATAATTCCTCATTAGGAATAGAGGTTATACCTGCAGCATCGTCTAGATGTAGACAGATGCGTATCACCTCTTCAGTAACTGTTAAGGGTTTTTCACACACCCTTGTCTTGATCATTTGCACACCATTCTCAGTAACAATGGTGGCATTAGCCCAAAATTGCCTTTGATGCTCTATGTAAATAGTTGGCGATACAGTGAGAGCATGGGCAATGTGGCTTGACTTGAGAAAATCCACAATTTGGTGGAATCCATCGTCTTGTTTCGGCTTCTGTAGCATCGCAATCTCGTTGTGCTCGTCAATGAAAGTCATGGATGCCATTGAACTTGAGTATGCTAGACTGAAACACTTGTTCTTTGAGAGAAAAAGAAGGATTAGAGAGCAGATGACCAGTACACAAAGAGTCGTTATGATCTTTTAGGCGGGCAAAGGGTATTTATAGTATACGGGACATAAGCAGTATTAACCTAGAGCAGTATTAACTAATAGCAGTATTAACTAATAGCAATATTAACTACCTAGCAGTATTAACTGAGAGCAGTATTAACTAACTAGCAGTATTAACGGAGAGCAGTATTAACTAACTAGCAGTATTAACTGAGAGCAGTATTAACCACTAGCAGTATTAACAAACTAGCAGTATTAACTGAGAGCAGTATTAACCACTAGCAGTATTAACTAACTAGCAGTATTAACTGAGAGCAGTATTAACCACTAGCAGTATTAACTAACTAGCAGTATTAACTGAGAGCAGTATTAACCACTAGCAGTATTAACTAACTAGCAGTATTAAAAATGCACTGGCAGTATTAACCATACTTACTCTTTTTGAAGCTTATGAAGGTCTGATCAAGGCAATAACTTCCTGTGAAAGATGATTAGCATCCCACAAATAACCAAAGTAGCAGGTATAGAAACACCTTTTAAAACATGAGCTCATTCAGAGTTAATCATGCCCACACTTGAGACCAAGAAAGTGAATCTACCCACATCAAAAGCTTTAGTGAATAGATCTGCAAACTGGTTGTCAGTATGGACTTTAGCAACTTGAATGAGTTTCTTTTCATTGCAATCTCTGATAAAGTGATACCTGATCTCAATGTGCTTTGTTTTGGAGTGCTTGACTGGATTGTTAACAATGCTTATAGCACTGCTATTGTCAATAAAGATTGGAGTGTGAAGAAATGTTACCCCATAGTCTAGCATCTGATTTTGAATCCATAGAACCTGAGAGCAGCAACTTGCAGCAGCAATATACTCAGCTTCTGTTGTTGATAAGGACACTGTGGTTTGTTTCTTACACTGCCAAGATACTAGTCTTGCACCCAAAAGTTGACATCCCCCTGAAGTAGACTTTCTGTCCATGTTGGCACCACCCAAGTCACTATCTGAATAAGCAATCAAGTCAAATGAAGATTCATATGGATACCAAAGACCTAATCTAGGTTGCCCTCTTAAGTATCTGAAAATCCTCTTCACAGCTTGAAGATGTGATTGTTTAGGCTTGACTTGGAATCTGGCACATACACACACTGGAAACATGATGTCTGGTCTTGAGGCCGTGAGATACATGAGAGATCCAATCATTGATCTATATAGATGGACATCAACATCCTCCCCCTCAAGATCAGTAGTGATCTGTTTGTGAGTTTCCATTGGTGTGCTTGCTGGCTTTGAGTCTTTTAAACCATATTTCTCCAGGATGTCTTGCACATACTTTGATTGACTAATGAAGATTCCATCTGACTGCTGTTTCACCTGAAGCCCAAGGAAGAAGGTAAGTTCACCCATTGAACTCATTTTAAAGTTCTTGTGCATCAACTCTTCAAAGTCTCTACACATCTGATCTTTTGTGGATCCAAAGATGATATCATCCAGATAGATCTGAACTAGTAGGATGTCCTTCTTACTTCTTTTAATGAAAAGGGTCTTGTCAATGATGCCTCTTTCAAACCCATTCTCCAAGAGATAGGTAGATAGAGTGTCATACCATGCTCTTGGGGCTTGATGTAGACCATAGAGTGCTTTCTTCAGCTTGTATACTCTGTCAGGATATGAAGGATTTTCAAAACCAGGAGGTTGACAGACATATACTTCTTCATCAATTGTGCCATATAGAAATGCACTCTTTACATCCATTTGATAGACCTTGAACTTCATGTATGAGGCATAGGCTAAGAACAGCCTAATTGCCTCTACCCTTGCCACTGGGGCAAACACTTCATCATAATCTATGCCCTCTTCTTGAGTGTACCCTTGTGCCACAAGCCTTGCTTTGTTCCTGATCACAATACCTCTCTCATCCTTTTTGTTCCTAAAAATCCACTTGGTACCTATAGCTCTATGACCTTTTGGAAGGTCCACCAAGTCCCAAACATCCTGTAGCTTGAATTTAAGTAACTCTTCTTGCATGGCTTCTATCCAACTTGAATCTTTCATTGCATCATAGGCCTTCTTAGGCTCAATCTGGGATAGAAAGCAGGAGAGTACTGTGTGTTGTTGATCCTGCAGCTCTTGAAGTCTGCTTCGATTCCTTGTAATAAAAGGAGAAGAGATGTCTCCTATTACCAGCTCTGGAGGATGATTCTTTTGTGTTCTAGTCTGAAAACTAGGTTCTTCATGGATTCCTTCCTCTAGATTGGAATCATTTAAGTCAGTAGAGGGGATCATCTCAGCTACTTCTAGCTCTTTATGCACTGAGGATTCCTCTTCTCTTTTTTCTTCTTCACTCTGAATTGGCTCAATTAGAGGTTCTTTTTCACAGAATTCAACAGGTTCTTTTATAGGCATAGGAAAGATCACAGACTGTAGTCTATTGTCTTGAATTTGTGTAGCCCCTGATCCTCCACTTCCTGAACCTGCATAATCATCACTACTGAAACCAAAAGAGTTAGTTAGTGAATCAATGTCAAACAGCCACTGAGGACCAGACCCAATAGGATTTGTTGTGTTCTCATTGCATTTGACATTGTCAGTTTCCTCAATTATTCTAGAAGAAGTATTAAACACTCTGTAGGCCTTACTCTAAGATGAGTAACCAACAAGAAATCCATCATCTGCCTTGCTATCAAACTTTCCTAAGTGAGATTTGGTATTGAGAATTGTACAAGGACACCCAAATGGTTTAAAAAATCCAATAAAGGGTTTTCTTTTATTTAAGAGCTCATAAGGTGTCTTGTTTTTAGGCTTGACTACTAGTACTCTGTTTTGGACATAGCAAACAGTATTAACTGCTTCTGCCCATAAAGTTATTGGAAGTTTTGAATCAGCTAACAGAGATCTAGCAGCCTCAATTAGTGTCCTATTTCTTCTCTCAGCAACTCCATTTTGTTGTGGAGTCCTAGGAGCACTGTATTGCCTCTCAATTCCTTTTTTCTCACAAAAGGTGTTTAGGTCATGATTTTTAAATTCAGTACCATTGTCTGACCTAATGATTTTGACTTTTTGATTAGTTTGGTTTTCAATTCTTAGAATAAAGGATTTGATCAGTCCACTTGTCTCATCCTTAGTCCTTAGAAAATATACCCAAGTAAATCTAGAGTAATCATCAACAATAACTAGGCAGTATGATTTCTTCCCTATGCTCATAACATTTGTAGGGCCAAACAGATCCATTTGCAAAGAGAAGAAGAAATAGTGTTCACTTCTTTGGGCTTATGAGAAGTTTTGTGTTGTTTGCCTTTAAGACAAGCAACACAATGATCATCACATGAATAGACATTAGAAGGCAAACCTCTTACAAGGTTGTTTTTAACAAGTTTATTAATTGTTTTAAAATTCATGTGACACATCCTTCTGTGCCAAAGTGATGATTCATCCAGAGAAGCTTTTGAAACAAGACAATTTATGGATAAATCAGATGAAACACTTTCCATATTTAAACAATATACATTGTCCTTTCTAGGGGTTCTTAGTAGTATCATCTTTTCATCAACTACCTTGAATCCAGGAGCAAGGATAATACATTCAGACTCTGTAAATAATATACTATGTTGTTTGTCACAAACCTGTGATACACTTAACAGGTTGTATCTTAATTGTTCAACATAGAATACATCCTCAAAGGTCATTTTACCTTTGGTCACATCACCTTTACCACTGATTTTACCTCCATCTGGAGTATTCCCAAATGCAACATGCCCACCATCAATCTTCTTGAAGTTCTTGAGGTAAGACATGTTCCCTGTCATGTGCCTAGAGCAACCACTATCAACATGCCAGATGCTCTTCCCTTTGAGCTGTTGGTTGCCCTGCACATTAGATTAGACAATTAGTATTGATTGGGGACCCAAGCCAAAGTGGTCCTGGGTCTCCCTTTCTCATCAAAATACTTGCATTCCTTTTTAATGAGGTTTTTAAAATCAGGACACTTGTTATTGGAGTACTTTGTCAAGATTATTGGTCTAGCAGCACTAATACTAGAAGCAGTACTATCTTTAGAGGTACTAACAGAATTAGCAGCACTAACAGGTTTGGCAGTATTAACCTTGTTGGAAGCACTAAGAGAGTTAGCAGTAGTATCATTTGCAGAAGTACTAACAATGTCAGCAGCACTAACATTGCTAGCAGCAGTATTGCTTCTAGCAGTACCATCACTGTCAGCAGCACTATTTGCAGTAGCAGCACTAACAGTTTTAGTACTTTTAGGAATCCACATCTTGACACTGTCTTCTATATTCTGTTTCTTCATGTGGCTTTTAGATTTAAGAGTTTTCTTGGCCACATGGTTCTTTTCTTTCTTCCTATAACCAAAGGGTTTTTGAGTAGGTCTCTGAAAATTCATCCTTTGGTTCATAGGATTGAAATAGCAATATTTGGCAATGTGATTAAGCTTTCCACAAATAAAACAGGGTTTTGGTCTATTGATTTTACTCAGATCAACCCTTTGTTTTTGTGCCCATTGATTATTCCAGTTCCTTTGATTACCCCTCTTTTCATCATGTTTTTGGGGCTCAGATTTACTGCAAGCACACTGTTTGCAAGGGACAAAGTTCACAACAGTGGTCTGCTTATAGTGAATCTCCTTGTTCTTACCCTCAGTCTTCTCTACCTTATTTGACTTGACCCAATGCTTTCCACATCCTTCATTGGTAATTATGTGGTTTTCTATAAGAATCTCACCACTCACAGTGTTGTCCTTACTTTTGACAGTTTCTTTCTCAGTTTTATCCTCAACAACTACTTCATCTAAGGGATCAATCTCAGTGGCTCCCTCAGGCAGGTCCTTCCTAACCTTTGAATCTAACAAGTCTGAACTAGGAGGGATGTAGTTGTTGTTGTAGGGTGGTGGTGTGGTATTGTACCCTATTCCTCTTCTCAGTTTATCATGAATCTGAGTTTGTAGTAAAGAATCCATTGCTTTAGAAGCATTGGAAAACTTTTCTACATCTAGCTTGACTTTAGCTAGCTCTCCTCTTAACTTTTCACTCTCCTCTTTAGATTTGGTCAGTTGAAGTTCTAAGTCATTCTTCTCCCACTTCCAGTAGTTTGTGTCATAGGAATGTTGAAGCTCATTGGCTTGAAAACTCTTAATCTACTCTTCAAACCTCTCAACAATCCTAACATAGTCTTTTATGTCCTTTTCTAATCTCTTCAGGTCATCACTCATTTTCTGGTTGTGATCCCTGTACCTTTTAACAGTGTTAATGCAATTTTGAGTACAAAGATTAGAAGTTACCTCTGTTGGGAGATCAGACACCTCTGCCATTAAATCTTGGTTTTGGACATCTTCTTCTGCTTGATCACTCCAATCAAACCCCATACCTTGTTGAGAGACTAGGGCTTGAGCAGAGTTTCTGTTATTATTGAAGTTTCCAGACTGTGCTTGTTGATGGTTGTTGTTGTGAGACACTCCACTTCTGCATTCCCTAGCAAAGTGTCCCTTTTGATGGCATTTATAGCATTCCACCTTAGACTTGTCAAAACCTGCTCCATCTTCTCTTCTTTGGGAGAAGTTGTTCCTCCCAGTTCTCTTGATGAACTTCTTAACTCTCATAGAGAGCATGGCCACCTACCATTTAATGTCCATCTCTTCAAGGTCATCTGGATGGAGTTGTTCCAAGTCATCATTAATTAGAGAAGAGTTTCCATGACTGGACAGAAAGGCTTCAAACACAGTTTCAGTGCCTTTCTCTTGATTTGTTCCATTGGCAGCACTAACTGATTCAGGGTTAGAGGTAGAATCACTTGATGCTGATAGGAGTGCAGCATTGTGAACATATCCAGAAGGCTTCTTCTTAGCCTCTACCTCAGATTCAAAAACTCTTAGATCATTGTATAGATCATCAAGTTCCTTTTCTTCCAGTTGATCATTTTGTCTGAAAGAGACAGTATACATGGTCCATTCATCACCCAGGGACCTTAGGAACTTCCTGTTTAGATCATCTTGATCAATTTGTACTCCAACTGTAGCTAGTTCACCAATAAGCTTGTTGAACCTGTCAAAAGTTTGAGTCATGGACTCATTCTTGGTTGACATAAAGTTCTCATACTGTTGCTTCAGTATGGCCTTCTGATTTCTCTTGGTACTTTTGGTACCAGATAATCTCTTCTCTAGAGCATTCCAGAGCATCTGTGCATCAGTGCAATTGCAGAACTGATGTTGATATTCATTGGGAATAGCCAAGAGCAAAGTGCTTAAGGCTTTCATCTCTGTCTGTCTAGTATTTCTCTCTGCATCAGTTTTTGGAGGTGTCCTCTTTCCATCTGCACCAATCTTTCCTGCTTCAGAAGGGCCATTCTCAATGATGTCCCACATAGAATAGTCAGTGAGGAGTATGTACTGCTTGATTCTGATCTTCCACATGTCGAATTCATTGGGTCTGAGCATTGGAACCTTTGAGACCAAGGTACTGTTTGATTCAACAATGTTTTCCATAATGAATAAGATTTATGAGAATACAGGCTCTGATACCACTTGTCAGGATCTTAATTCTTAACAAGAACACACACTCAAAAAATAATATTAAAGAAGCTGCGGAATAGCACTTTAATATTCTGAAAACAATGCAACTGTCAATCAATGATCACAACTTGTAAACTTGTATTGAATGATTGAAGTTACAAGATTAAAAACACAACCTCAATATTGATGAACAGACTCACCAATACGAATTCTACTTCTCTAGAATCAGGGTTCTAACCTTGAGGTTGATTCTCTCTTAATCAGCTAATAACTCAGAATAATTGTTCTCACAAAAGTTACAGAACTATTCTAAACAAATCTATACATATATTGAAGATAAAAAATAATTACAAAATAATAAAAGATCTTCAATATAAACTTCTATCTTTATCTCCAAACTTCCATGAATATCTTCAGTCCATCCAGCTGTCATCCTTCCATGCGAAGTCTTCATCTTATAAGCAGCATTAATCTTCAGCAGCATTAATACTCTGAGCAGTATTAACTACAGCAGTACTAACTATGCTCAGCAGTATTAATCTCTTCAAGTAGTACTAACTTTGAACTAGCAGTACTAATCTTGTTCAGCAGTATTAATCTTCAACTGGCAGTATTAACCTCAGAAATAGTAACCAGAAGTAGTAACCATGTTCTTCTAGCAGCATTAACTGTACTTAGCATTTCTTCAGTTCCCAACACAAAATTTCTTCTGGATTTTCTAAAGATTTTAAGGAAAATACTCAAGTTTCTAAAAACAATGTGCATTTGCGCAACCAGTTAGTTGCGAAAACTGAACATTGCGCATTCAATTGCTTGCGCAAAGTGTTGGTTTGCGTAACCAATGGGATGCGCAAACTTCCTCCTAACTTGGTGATTTTTGAAAATTCTCACTCCGAGGCTAGTTCTTCAATATCGAAAGCTCAGGCTGATTTCTTAGATAAAGTTTCTTCTTCTGATTCAATTATTGATGATTCTTTAACGCTAAATGTTCAATATTATAAAAAGAAGCGTAAAAGAAGAAGATCAAAGAAGTCAAGGAAACATGATAGTGTCTTGTCTGAAAATTCTAATTCTTCTGATTTTTCTGTTTCAGATCGGACTGTGAAGAAGTCACCAAAGCAGATATGGAGGGTTAAACAGCAAACAACAGAGTTCGAATTATTAGGTGTTAAATGTGTAGAAAGTCTTTGTGAATCTGATACATTTGCCATTTGTAATAAAAATACAAAATACTCAATTCAGCAAATATTTCATATTGCAAAGAGTGACTCATATTCTTCTTCTAATTCTAATTCTGATTCTGATGATTGTGTTTTTTCCTCTATTGATGATTGCTTTCATGAGAATAATAAGAATAATTTTTCAAAAAGTAAAAGACACAAATCTAACAAGAAGGGACCCATAAGCATATGGGTACCTAAATTTGTGTAGTTTCTGTATGTGCAGCCTAGTCATTTATGTTATCTAGATTCGGGGTGCTCCAAACACATGACTGGCAACAAATCATTACTTTCCAATTTTAAAGAAAAATGTTGCGGTCGTGTTAAGTTTGGAAACTGTGAGACTGCTCCAATTCTTTGTTATGGTGATCTTGTTCAAGGTAATATAACTGTCAAAAGAGTAAGCTACGTCGAAGGCCTAAGTCACAACTTATTTAGCATCGGGCAATTCTGTGACAAAGAGCTTGAAGTCAGCTTCAAATCCAAAAGAGTTGCAGTGAAGAACGATAGTGGCAAGGATCTTCTGGTGGGAAAAAGACGCTCAAATTTGTATACCATTGATCTTTCTAAGATCAAAATCCCTTCAGACATATGCTTGCTTTCTAAAGCTTCTATTCAAGAAAGTTGGATTTGGCACAGACGTTTAGCTCACCTCAACTTTAAGTATATGGGTCGCCTTGTCAAGCATGATTCAGTGATTGGTTTTCCAGTTCTTCGTTTCCAGAAAGACCATCTATGCCAGGATTGTGTGAAAGGAAAGATGAAGAATGCATCTCATAAGCCAAAGCCTGAACCATACACTTTGGCTATTCTTGACATACTGCATGTTGATTTATGCGGTCCGATGAAGACAAAGAGTATAGGTAAGAAGAGATATGTTTTGGTGATTGTTGATGACTACTCAAGGTACACGTGGGTAAAATTTCTCAAGTCAAAAGACGAGACTCCTGAAGTTCTCCTCACTCTTTTCAAGACAATCCAGACAAATAAGCAAAAGCAAGTCAAAGTGGTAAGATCAGACAATGGCACTGAATTCAAGAACAATACTCTCCAGGCTTTCTACGATTCTCAAGGTATACAACAACAATTATCTGCTGCTCGTACTCCGCAACAGAATGGGGTTGTTGAAAGAAGAAACAGAACGCTTGTTGAGGTCGCCAGATCAATGCTTGCTTATTCAGGGCTTCCTTTGTCTCATTGGGCTGAAGCAGTATCAACTGCCTGTCATACTCAGAACCGATCAATTCTGCATCGTCGATTCAACAAAACACCGTATGAACTTATGAACGGTATCAAACTGAACGTCAAGTATTTCAAGTCATTCGGGTGTAAATGCTATGTTCTGAATGACATAGGTAATCTCAACAAGTTTAGTACAAAGGCAGATGAGGGTGTATTTCTAGGCTATTCTTCTAATTCTGCAGCTTACAGAGTTTTTCTGATCTCAGCAAGAAAGGTGATAGAGTGTAAATGTAAAATTTGACGAAGCTGCTGAACAAATCAGTTCAAAACCTATTCTTTCACCGATTAATCAGGATTCTTCTACTCCTTCGCTTATTTTTTCTGATCTTGATTATCTGTTTGAAAATTTTTATAATGATGTGCCTAGATCTAACTCTGAAAATGTCTCAAATGTTTTGAATCAGGAAACTGAGAGCACATCTACTCCCAATTCCGCTGCATCTATCTCTGAACCTGATGTTGTTCCAGTTCCTCCTGTTGATCAGACACAATCAGAAACTGAGCCTATTCATGAAGAACCTACTCAAGAAGAATCTGTACATGAACAATCTATTTAAGAGGAATCAGTTCAGGAAGAAGTACAGAATGATGTTATTCAACTGACATAGACGCTTCTGAACCTCCCTCTCAACAATTAGAAGTGGCTCAAGACATTATTGATCCTCTCCCTCACATCACAAAATGGACAAGATCTCATCCAATTCATCAAATTATTGGAGATCCTCAAGCCAGTGTGTCTACACGTTCCAGGACGGCTACATCCAACGAATGTCTCTTCACTTTCTTCTTAAGCAAGATTGAACCAACAAAAGTTTCTAAAGCGTTGGAAGACCCAGACTGGATTATAGAAATGCTAGATCAAACTTGGATATCTGTTTAGTTTAAATATATGTAGATGATATTATCTTTGGTGCGACTAACAAATATTTATGTAATTGGTTTTCTGATCTAATGACTTATAGGTTTCAGATGGGCATGATGGGAGAAATCAATTTCTTCCTCGGCTTAGAAGTGAAGCAACTTCCAGATGGAATCTTCATCAACCAGTCAAAGTATGTATTTGACATCTTGAAGAAATTCAAGATGGACAAATCTACTTCAATCGGTACGTCGATGGCTCATGGTGCCAAAATCGGACTTGATCCAGATGGAGAAGTTTTGGATCAAAAGACATATCGAGGAATGATCGGATCACTGATGTATCTCACAGCAAGTCGCCCGGATATAATGTTTTCTACGTGCCTATGTGCCAGATTCCAAGCCAAACCTAAAGAATCTCATCTTTTAGCAGTCAAACGCATTTTTAGATATATTAAAGGAACTCCTTATTTAGGTTTATGGTATCCTAAAAGTTTTGACTATAAGTTGATTGCTTATTCTGATGCAGATTTTGGTGGTAATCAGTTGGATCGGAAGAGTACTTCAGGTCATCTTCAGTTTTTGGGTGACAGACTGATAAGCTGGGAGTCGAAGAAGCAAAACTGTGTTTCTATCTCGACTGCAGAGGCAGAATACGTCGCCGCAGCTAGTTGTTGCGCTCAAGTCCTATGGATGAAGACACAGCTCCGGGATTACGAGATGCTGTACAAAACAGTGCCAATATATTGTGACAGCAAGCCCGCAATTGCCATATCAGTCAATCCGGTCCAGCACACAAAGACCAATAACATAGATATGCGGTACCATCTCATAAAGCATCATGTGGAAGAAGGTACTATTGAATTATATTTTGTACCAACTGAATATCAACTTGCTGATATCTTTACAAAAGCCGTAGATGAAAAACGTTTCAATTTTTTGCTTTCAAAATTAGGCATGTTGAATTTAAAAGTTTAAATTTTACAAATTTTATTCTATAAAGTAAATTTACAGATTTTCTTTCTTTTGAATAAAATGTATGTCTAGGATCTTTTACAAGTTCTTTGTTTATATTAAAGTTTTATATGTTCAACTTTCAAGTCTTACAAAAGTCAAAAAGTCAGCAACATGTTTGTAGCTTTTGATACTTCTTTAAAGATATGTGAGTCGGAATTTTTATAGTTTACTTTGCTTAGACTACCTAAATGATCAAAATTATAGATCGGAATAAAAATATGGGCTATGCATTTAGACATTGATCTGAGTGATTGAGATGAATAATAAATTCTTAAAATACAGAAATCTCTGAGTTTAAAAAGTTTGTACCTATGACCTTTCTGGTTTGGGAAAGTAAGTTCCGTGGGATGCTCGTCATCTGGTCCCCTAAGGTCAATTGATCTGGGAGTGATCGAACCCAAATCCTTCTATAGAATTAGATCGAAAGTCATGTTCTACTGGTATGAATGGGTTTAGGATATGTCGATGTAGCCTTTCTGATCCGGGAAAGTAAGTTCCAATGGGTGATTTACACCTAGTCCCCTAAGTCCAACTGGTCTGGGAGTGGCTGACCCAAATCCTGCAATAAGGTCAGATAGAAAGTTACGTTTACGACATGTTCTTTACTTAATGAACTCTTTGATTAAAAGATGCCAAAGTGCACAACGCTTAAAAGATGCCAAAGGGCACACTCATGTGAAGATGCCAATGTGCACACTGCTAAAAAGATGCCAAAGGGAACACTCATGTTTGAGTTGCGATAAACTTGTAAATTTGTGAAAATCTTAATTTTTGATGGCTTAGTGTTAGTACATGCAAAGTTTTCTATAATATTTTTAGAATTGCATTTTTCTTGAAGCAAATCGAAGTTCACACACGAGCACACTGAATAGATAGCTGGAAGTTTTTGAAACTGAACATGTATTAACTTAATATGCAATACAATATGTTCTTGTATCCAACAACATATGTTTGATTTCAATTGATTGATAAATCTGTGAAATATTACTGAGTAGACTTTAATTTGTTAAATGTTTAAAATTTTATATGTTCAGTTGTTTCAAAATTTAAATTCAGTATTATTTTATCTTTACACTGATGATTATATGATTCGTATATCCATATTTTTGTTAATGGTCTGTGCATTTTTCAAAGGGGAGATTCAATCTGCAACGTTTATCTGACCTGTTCTTTGTTTGAGGGGGAGTAAGTAAAAATAACTGTGCTGATTAGAAGTTCAACAGGTAAGAATTTCAGATATTTCTACACATTTGTTATTCTAACAGATAAATTTTTGTGCATTTGTGTAGTGGGAGTAAAAGAGCTTGACAGATAAGTTTACTGTTATTTTTTTATGAAGTATTTTTTTTAGTAGTATTTTTTTTAGTGTTATTTTTTAGTATAAATACTCAAGTACTGTTCCCCTTTCCTTTTTTTCTCGCTCCCTTTCATTTTTGAATCCACATTTACTGTTCATCTTCCCTCTCACTACTTCACCTCTGCGCCGATTCATTTGTTTTTCTTTCAGATTTGTGACTTGATATCAGGTTTGTTTGTCTTCTACTTCATTCTATTATTAATTTATAGTTTTGTTTAGTTTACCTTTCGTTGTATTTGTTTTGATTTTGTCTCTCGATTTCTTACTGTGCGTTTCTCGATTTATTTTTGTTCATCTTCTCTACATTCATCAGATTCGAACATTATTTGCTCATATTGGGTATTTGGGTTTGTTTTAGAATCCTATTTCGAACATCAGGTATGTTTTTCTTCTCTTAATTTTGCGTTTAATTGCTTTAATTTTGAGTTTTTATGTTTTTCGGTTCGAACTCCCGAAAACCTAGGGTTTTCGTATCAAGTGTCTTGTGCGCAAAGTCTACTTTGCGCATCCAACAGGAGACGCAAAGTCCAGTTTGCGTATCCCGTTGGTTACGCAAAGTGTACTTTGCATATCACACTTGATACGCAAACCTCAGTGTTTTTTTGAGTGTTTGTTAAGTTTAGTTTGCGTAACTCTTAGGATACGCAAAGTCTACTTTGCGTAGCCTGTTGGACACGCAAAGTGTACTTTGCGTAACCTTCTAGATACGCAAACCTTATGTTATAGTTTGTTTGCTTTAAGTTTAGTTTGCGTAACACATTGGATACGCAAAGTCTACTTTGCGTAACCTGTTGGATACGCAAAGTGTACTTTGCGTAACCTTAGTGATCCGCAAACCTTGTGTTGAGTTGAAAACTTTTTCAAGTCTAGTTTTCGTATCATATTCATCACGCAAACCTTAGTTTGCGTACTGAACTGCATACGTAAACTTCAGTTTGCGTATCATTCATGATGCGCAAACTGTCCTTTGCGTATCACGTTCAATGCGCAAACCTCCCTTTGCGTATATAACTAGATGCGCAAACCATACTTAGAAAATTTTTCAATTTTTCAGTTTTCTTACTTTGATTAATTTTTCTTCGTTTTTGTTCTTCAGGTCTTCAAATGTCTTCTCATACCCATACTGATCTGTCAGGATTGAAACTCAAACAAGAATAACTCACTCAAAAACAATGTTAAAGAAGTTGCGGAAAAACACTTTAACACTAACAATCAATGAAACAGTATATTAAACTTAAATGACAAGTTTATATTGATTCAACTTGATGATTACACACAAAACCTTAATCTGTTGAACAGGCTCAATAGACGTTCTCTACTTCTCTTTAGAAAGGATCTAAACTAGTCTTGAGGTTAATTCTCTATCACAAAAACTTATCAATTAATAATTCTCTCAGAATGTACTATATAATCTATAACATCTAGACTATATTTACAGAGTAGATTACGAGATAGTTATCAAAATAAACTTGATCTTCAATATCAATCCCATAATTATCTTCAGCCTTATCTCCAGCTTATCTTTATCACCAAGGCATCTCTATCTTTATAAGCAGCACTAATTATTTTCAGAAGTATTAACCATCTTCAGCAACATTAATCTTCAGTAGTACTAACTACTAGCAGTACTAACTCTCCAAGCAGTACTAACTATTCAAGTAGCAACACTAACTCTTTAAGCAATATTAATTCTACTAGCGGTAGTTATCTTGATAGTCTGGCAGTATTAATCACTTAGCAACATTAATCAGCAGCATAAACCATACTTAGCATATTCAGAAGCAACAATCTCCCCCTAACTTAACTTTTCAGAAAGAGAAGTTAAGTTCTTCATGATGTGGTCATCATGATGCTTTCAACACTTCAGCTCAGTTGCCCAAATTTGGTTCCAGTCCTAGACTTTGATTTATTATCCTGCTAACCACAATCTTTGCCATTTCTGAGCCTTGAGAACAAATTAATTTGGCTTTCAGCATCCCATGAAGCTTAGCTAGGCTGTGATCATATATCTTATCCACCAGATAATATTCATGAAAGCTTTTATATATGGTCAAGATATATACCCCACATCTTTCTATGAGCATCCAGTTGTCCACAGACTTGAATACATCTTTGATGACATGCTTGACAAGATCTAGACTAAGCATCATGCATAAATACTCCATTGCTAGTTTCTTGATGTTCATCCCTGCAGTCTTCAGCACATCCCCATACAGATTCATTCCCACTTTAAACATTTCTTCCAAGTCTGACCTGGAACAACATCTGACTATCTTCCCCCAAGTAGAGTAGACTTCAAAGTGATCACCCATTCTTTTGATTTTGAAATACTCTTTGCCTTGATCTTCAAGAATATCCCAGTGGATGATTTCAGGGGCTTGGACTGAAATCGGATCTGCCTTCATTGGGTCACTATCTGTTACAGTCAAGTAAAGCTCAAAATGCACATTAGATTGACTTCGTTGCTGTGCACTTTGACTTGATTGTTCAGCTTGACTTGTAACAGATGGTTCTGTATCTTTCTCAGCTTCTGCAATCTTTGGCTTCTTAGACAGTTTGTTGGAAGCTATTGTTTTTACTCTCATGGCAGATTTAACTTCCACATCAGTATGTTCTTCCTTCTTTTCTTCAGTCTTTTCTTTTGAAGGAGTAGTTTCCTCACTCTCAAGAAAGGGTTGTTGGATATTGAGATCATGCCTTTCTTTCATCCTCCTTTCAGCTTCTTCCCTTTGAGTGGAATCCCCTTTCAGATTTGACATCTCCTTTGTAAACATTTCTTCAGGAACTCCAAGAGCTCCTTTCAGGAAGTTTATCATCTTCCTCCTTTCTTGATTGGCCAAATAGGTCTTAGAAGGTTGCCTTTTCTGAGTCTTTGCTGGCAGTCTGTGCTTGGATGCTTTCACTATACTTTTCTTTACCTCAACAGCAGCTTTCAGGCTCTTTTGATATTCCTCATTGAGCATAGTGGACAGATCTAAAGCAATCTGCCTATCTTTGGCCTGTTGAGTCTCTTCTTCTTGTTCTATCTCAGCCTGCAGCCTCTTTGCCAATTCCTCATCAATCTCTATCTGTTTTAGCATCTTGGGAGGTTGTACAGATTCATCCACTTTTGCCTTCCCTTTTCTTTTCATTTCTGCCTCACTGATTTCTTTTCTTTTCTGCTCAAGACCTCCTTCTTTAATTTCCACTCCCTTGGCCTTTTGAGTGACTTTGGGAGTGTCTGATTTGGCCTTTAGAAGAGTTTATGCTATTTCTATCTCTTCAACAGATAGCCCTGTTACTGCTGATGGCTTTGTTACTGTTGCTTGTGCTTTTTCTACTGCTAGTTTAACTATTTCTGCTGCTTTGGAACTTTCTGCTTCTGTATTTTCTTTTTCTGTATTCAACTTCCCCTCAAACTGAGTTTCCATGCCAATGGGACTGTGTTTCTCCCCTTCATCTTGTTTCTCCCCCTTGTTGAAAGCATCTCCCCTTTTCTTCAAGACATACTGCTTTCTTTTCTTTTTCTGTACCAACTTCATCACCATCTTCTTCAATTTGGTAATCTGCACTTGTTGAGACAGAATTATCAATTTCATCTCCTCTATATCTGAGCCTTGCTTGATGACATCAAGATTAATGTTTCCCATAGTATCCATCAATTCCTGGTAGTTATATCTGTCCTCACCTCCTTTGGGTGTGTTTACCACCCTTGGAGGATCCTTTGATCATTTAGTAGTAGAGGTCTTCTGCCTAGCAGAAGCACCCTCTACCCCCTTGGTTTCTTGGCACCTGGGACCTTTGGATGATTGCTCACCCAAAGTTGCCATGGGGAAGGTCTTAGATATGTTCACACTGTCCTGCTCTGCACTTTGTGCAAAGTCAGTAGTGTGAGCCTTACAGCCCATATGCTCTTCCTTCTCCTTTTTGAGCACCTTCTTGGTGTTGGGAGACACCCCTATGGTTTCCCTTTGGATATTCTCTAATGGAGAATGCTCCATTAGAGGGCTTGAAGGCTGTGGGGGTGATGGTACAAGAAGGGAAGGAACCTTCTTTACCTTTTTCCTTATATAAGTGTGAGTGATAGGTGATGTTGGCTTTTGATGAAGGGGCTGAGGGATGGTAATAGAAATGAGTGGTGTTGTTAGGTCATCAGTTTGGTTGTCAGATGAGGGCTTTGACACTGATGCCTCACCATGGGAAAGAGACACACCCATCATTGTAGAGAACAATGGTGTGTCAATACCTGAGAAGTCCTTACTAGGCCTCCTCATATTAGAAAACACCTTCCCCTTTGGGGGTTTTGGTACATATACCTCATTGAAATGAGGTATATCCGTCAATTCATTCAGTATAATCTCTTGTACAAACCTGTGATACATATAAAAGCTTTTGGTTTTGGTATCCAGGTTTAACATAAAATCATTTAAAATCATTTGAGCAAAATTGAACTTTCTAGAGGTAGCTAAGCAGACCAAGGCATAGGCTATGGTGCTACTGAACTCACTCCAGCCAGTTGTTTTCCTTGAAATACAGTGCTGAATGATATGAACAAAGAATCTCCAGTGTGGTGCAAACCTGTTCTTGTAGAACTTGAATACATCAGTGGGACCTTCATACCCCATTTGACTAAGAGCTTGGAAGAGATCTTCCTTGGGTAAAGAGGTTATACCTGAGGCATCATCTAGCTGTAGATGAATGCTAATAGCTCCTTCTGTGATTGTCAAGGGTTTATCACACACCCTGGTTTTGATGACCTGATTGCCATCTTCAGTATGAATAGCAGCATTGGCCCAAAACTGCCTTTGGTGTTCCACATAGATTGTGGGATTGACAGTTAGAGCGTGGGAGATGTGTGAGGATTGTAGAAAATCCACAATCTGATGAAATCCTTCTGCTTGCTTCGGTTTAAGTAGCATTGCCAACTTATTGTGTTCATCAACAAACATCAGTTCTGCCATATTCTTGAGCGATTGGTCGAAGCGAGGGTTACACACTGGTAAGAGAGAATTCAAGAGAACAAGAGAGAGAGAGAGAGTACACTAGTAGGAAATTCAAAGAGCCGTTTGTAATTTGGCGGTCACACAGGGTATTTATAGGTGGAGGATTTCAGTTGGAAGGAATACTAATTACCCTAGCAGTAGTAACGAACTCGCAGTATTAACTCACAATAGCAGTGGTAACACATACTGGCAGTACTAACACAGACTAGCAGTATTAACACAGACTAGCAGTATTAACACAGACCAACAGTAGTAACCCTGATAGCAGTATTAAATAAGTCAAGCAGTAGTAACTTTGCACTGTCAGTATAAACCACCTAGCAGTAGTAACCATACTTGACCATTTTTGAAAATTTATCATGAGTAATATAGTGAGCAGTATTAACTGATTTAGAAGTACTAAGTATCCAATCAAAACAACCTGAAACACTTAAATACACAGGGGTTAATAGCACCAATTTAATGAAAGTAACTAAGGAGGAATCTATATAGGTACATAAAGAGAATGAGAATATACTTATTCATTGTTCATCATGCCCACACTTGTGACCAAGAATGTGAATCTACCCACATCAAAAGCTTTTGTGAATAGATCAGCAAACTGATTACTTGTGTGTACTTTCTAAACCTGAATGAGCTTCTTCTCATTACAGTCTCTGATAAAGTGGTACCTTATTTCTATATGCTTTGTTTTTGAATGCTTGACAGGATTATTAACAATGCTAATAGCACTGCATTTGTCTATGAAAATAGGAGTGTGAAGAAATGTCATACCATAGTCCATCATTTGATTCTGAATCCATAGCACTTGTGAGAAGCAGCTTGCAGCAGCTATGTATTCTGCTTCTGTTGTTGAAGTGGACACTGTGGTTTGCTTCTTACACTGCCATGATACTAGTCTTGCACCCAAAAACTGACATCCTCCAGTTGTAGACTTTCTGTCCAAGTTAGCTCCACCCAAATCACTATCTGAATATGCAAGTAGGTCAAATGGTGAGTCATGAGGATACCAAAGGCCTAATCTGGGTTGACCTTTGAGATATTTGAATATCCTCTTGACTGCTTGAAAATGTGATTGCTTTGGCATAACTTGAAATCTTGCACACACACAAACAGGGAACATGATATCTGGTCTAGAAGCTGTGAGATACATGAGAGAGCCAATCATGGATCTGTAATAATGAACATCCACATCCTCCCCCTCAAGATCTGCAGTAATCTGTTTGTGTGTCTCCATGGGTGTGCTTGCAGGCTTGGAATCTGAGAACCCAAACTTGGTTAAAATGTTCTGTACATACTTGGTTTGGCTTATGAAGATTCCATCTTGTTGCTGCTTAACTTGTAGCCCAAGGAAGAAAGTAAGTTCACCTATAGAACTCATCTTGAATCTCTTATGCATTAATTCTTCAAAATCTCTGCACAATTGATCTTTTGTAGATCCAAAGATGATGTCATCCACATAGATTTGCACTAGCAGGATGTCCTTCTTCTTCCTTTGAATGAACAGGATCTTGTCACTTGTTCCTCTCTCAAAACCATTTTCCAAGAGATAGGTAGACAAGGTGTCATACCAAGCTCTTGGTGCTTGATGTAGTCCATACAGTGCTTTCTTCAATTTGTATACTCTGTCAGGGTACTTGGGATTTTCAAACCCTGGAGGCTGACAGACATATACTTCTTCTTCAATTTTGCCATATAGCAAAGCACTTTTCACATCCATTTGGTAGACTTTGAACTTCATGAAAGAAGCATAGGCTAAAAACAACCTAATTGCCTCAATCCTAGCCACTGGTGCAAAAACCTATTCATAATCAATTCCTTCTTCTTGAGTATACCCCTGTGCTACCAATCTAGCCTTGTTCTTGATCACTATTCCTCTATCATCCTTCTTGTTTCTGAATATCCATTTTGTACCTATAGCTCTGTGTCCTTTAGGCAGTTCTACCAAATCCCATACATTTTGCAGTACAAACTGTAACAGATCCTCTTGCATTGCTTCTATCCAGCTTGGGTCTTTCATTGCATCATGTGCCTTTTTGGGCTCAACCTGAGATACAAAGCAAGATAGTAAGCCTGATTGTATGTCTTTTAATCCTCCCAACTTACTCTGATTCCTTGTGATGATTGGAGAATTGATGTCACCAATCACCAATTGAGGAGGATGATTCTTTTGAGTCCTTGTAGCATTTACAACCTCTTCCTGAAGATTGACTTCAAGATTGGTGTCATTCTTTTCTGGAGTGTTGCCACCAAACACCGAGGAGTTCTCATCAATAGTATCATCTTCTGCCAATGCAGGCATCTCAGGTTCTAGCTGTTCTGAAGTCAAAAGATGATCCTCCTTTTCACCTCTCTCCTCTTCATTCTGAGCAGTTTCAGTATCCTTTGAATCTGAAGCATCTTTCTTCTCTTGAACACAGAGTTTGGTAGAATATGCTGTAGGGATTGGGAATAGCACAAACTCTTGTCTTTTGTCTTGTACTGATTCTATCCCTGTTCCTGCATTATTCTCATAACTGAAACCTAAAGAATTAGTTAGTGAATCAATGTCAAAAAGCCAATCAGGGCCTGTACCAAGTTTATTTGGTGTGCTTTCATTGCATTTGACATTTTCACTTTCCTCAATTATTCTAGAAGAGGTATTAAAAACTCTGTAAGCCTTACTTTGGGATGAGTAACCAACCAGAAATCCATCATCTGCTTTGCTATCAAACTTGCCTAAGTTAGTTTTGGTATTAAGAATTGTGCAAGGACACCCAAATGGTCCAAAAAAACCAATAAAAGGTTTCTTCGTGTTAAAAAGTTCATATGGTGTCTTGCCTTGAGATTTAACTATTAGAACCCTGTTTTGAACATAACAAGCAGTATTAACTGCTTCTGCCCAAAATGTAACTGGCAGTTTTGAATCTGCCAACAGGGATCTTGCAGCTTTAATCAGTGTCCTATTTCTCCTCTCAGCAACTCCATTCTGTTGAGGGGTCCTAGGAGCACTATATTGTCTCTCAATACCTTTTTCCTCACAGAAACTGTTTAGATCATGGTTTTTAAATTCAGTTCCATTATCAGACCTGATGATTTTAACTCTTTGATTTGTTTGGTTTTCAACTCTGAGAATAAAGGATTTGATCAGTCCATTTGTCTCATCTTTTGTCCTCAGAAAATAGACCCAAGTGAATCTGGAGAAATCATCAACAATAACTAAGCAGTAAGATTTCTTGCCAATACTCATCACATTTGTAGGACCAAACAGATCCATATGCAATAATTTAAGAGGTGAAGAGATTGTATTTATCTCTTTGGACTTATGAGAATTTTTGTGCTGTTTGCCTTTAAGACATGCAACACAATGATCATCACATGAAAATACCTTTTGTGGTAAACCTCTTACAAGGTTGTTTTTCACAAGATTATTCATTGTTTTAAGGTTCATGTGACACATCCTTCTATGCCAAAGAGATGATTCATCAACAGAAGCTTTTGAAAATAGACAATTAAAAGATGAATCACTTGATACATTCTCTAAATCCAAACAATATACATTGTCCTTTCTTGGTGTTCTCAGTAGTATCATACTTTCATCAACTAACTTGAACCCTTTAGTAAAGATAATACATTCAGTATCAGTAAACAATATACTATGTTTCTTGTCACAAACCTGTGGTACACTTAACAGGTTGTATCTCAATTGCTCAACATAGTAGACATGCTCAAAGGTCATCTTACCCTTTGACACAATACCTTTACCACTAATCATTCCTCCAGATGGATTATCACCAAATGCAACATGTCCTCCATCAATTCTTTTGAAGTTTTGTAGGCAGGACTTGTTGCCTGTCATGTGCCTAGAGCAACCACTATCAACATGCCAAATGCTCTTCCCTTTTTGCTGTTGGTTGCCCTGCACATAAATTGGAACAATTAGTTTTTAGTAGGAACCCAAGCCAAAGTGTTCTTGGGTTTCCCATTCTCACCAACATATTCACAATCAGTTTTGATGAGCTTTTCAGATTGGGGAATCTTATGGCTTGAATACTTTGTCACAATAATGGGTCTGTTACTGGTAGCAGTACTAACTTGATTGGCAGTATTAACTTTGTTAGCAGTACTAACATCATTAGCATTACTAATTGGATTAGCAGTACTAATTTTGTTAGAAGTACTAACTTCATTGGTAGTACTAATTGGATTAGCAGTACTAATTTTGTTAGCAGTAGTATTGCTTGCAGCAGCATTATTTCTGTCAGCAGTACTATTTGAAGTAGCAGTACTAACAGATTTCTTTACTATTGGAACCCAAACCTGGATAAAATTGTTTGCTTTCTTCTTCATTAAGTGACTCCTTGACTTATTTGGAGTATTTTTCTTTGATTTTGCAAACTTGTTTTGAGCAAGAGCTTTTAAAGGTGCTCTTTTTACATTTTCCGCCCTATGATTCCTTCTTTGATTCCTATAACCAACAGGATTTTGTATATGTCTTTGAAAGTTTATCCTCTGGTCCATAGGAGTAAAATAACAATATTTGGCAATATGGTTAAGCTTTCCACAAATAAAACAAGGTTTTGGTCTATTGATTTTACTCAGATCAACCCCTTGTTTTTGTGCCCACTGATTATTCCAGTTTCTTTGATTACCCCTTGTTTTATCATGTTTTTGGGGCTGAGACTGTTTACATGTACAGGGATTCACAACTGTGGTCTGTATATAGTGGACTCCCTGTACCTTACCCTTTTCTCTCTTTGAGCTATCCACCTTTTCACTCTTGATGAATGGTTTACCTCTTCCCCCTTCATTGGTAAGGATATGATTCTCTACAGGAATTTCTTCTGCATTCTTATTCTCAAACTTCTCTTCCTCATTCTCTTCTTCAACCACCACAGTATCTATAGGATCTACTTCTGTTGCTCCTATAGGTAAGTCCTTCGTATTTTGGTTCTCTAAGAGATCTGAAGAGGGAGGGATATAATTATTGTTATAAGGTGGAGGTGTTGCATTGTATCCTATACCACTCTTGATCTTATCATGAACTTGAGTTTTAAGCAAAGAGTCCATTGCTTTGGAAGCATAAGAAAACTTCTCAATGTCAAGCTTAGCTTTCTCATAATCACTCTTTATCTTCTCACACTCCTCTTTAGATTTCTCTATTTGAATCTCTAATTGATCTTTCTCCCACTTCCAGTAATTTGTGTCATAGTAATGCTGAAGTTCATTGGCCGTATAAGCCTTGATTTGATCTTCAAATTTCTCAACAATCACTTTATAATCTCTTATATTTCTTTCTAACCTTTTATGGTCGTCACACATGCTTTGGTTATGATCCCTATACTTTTTAACAGTCTGAAGACACTCTTCAGTACACAGTTTAGTTTTTACCTCTGTTGGAATATCTGTGCTTGAAGATTCAGAGACTTCTGCCATCAAGGCTTGATTCTGAACAACTTCTTCTGCTTGATCACTCCAATCAAATCCCATTCCTTCTTGAGAAACAAGAGCTTGAGTAGAGTTTCTGTTGTTTTGGATGCTTGAGGAATGTGCTTGCTGGTGGTTACTGCCATGTTGTTGAGGAATTCCTCCTCTGCATTCTCTTGCAAAGTGTCCCATTTTGTGACACTTGTAGCACTCCAACTTCGACTTGTCAAACCCAGCACCATCTTCTCTCCTCTTAGAAAAGTTGTTCCTGCCAGTCCTCTTTATGAATCTCTTGACCCTCATAGTTAGCATGGCCATCTGCCACTTTATATCCATCTCCTCAAGGTCATCTGCATTAATTTGTTCAAGATCATTATTAATTAAACCAGAATTAGCATGACTAGCAAGAAAAGCTTCTAATACAGAGTCATTAGTTACATCCTGCTTAGATACATAAGTAGTACTAACTGATTCTGTATTAGCAGCATAAACAGTAGAAGAAGAAGATGATAAAAGAGCAACATTATGAGTGTATCCAGATGGTCTTTTCTTGGCTTCAACTTCAGCCTCAAACACCCTTAAGTCATTATAAAGATCGTCTAGTTCTTTGTCCTCCAGCTTGTCATCTTGTCTGAAGGAGACAGTATACATGGTCCATTCATCTCCAAGGGACCTTAAGAACTTTCTGTTTACATCATCTTGATCAATCTGCACTCCAACAGTAGCTAGTTCACCAATCAGCTTGTTAAATCTGTCAAAAGTTTGAGTCATGGACTCATTCTTAGTTGACATGAAATTTTCATACTGTTGCTTCAGTATTGCCTTCTGATTTCTCTTTGTACTTTTGGTACCAGAGAATCTCTTCTCTTGAGCATTCCAAAGCATCTGGGCATCAATGCAGTTCTAGAATTGGTGTTGATACTCATTAGGAATAGCCAAGAGCAGTGTGCTCAAGGCTTTCATCTCTGTCTGCCTTATCTTCCTCTCTCCATCTGTCTTTGGTGGGATTCTTTTTCCATCTACTCCAATCTTTCCTTCATTAGATGGGCCATTCTCAATGATGTCCCACATAGAGTAATCTGTGAGAAGGATGTATTGCGTGATCCTAATCTTCCACATCTCAAACTCATTAGATCTGAGCATTGGAACCTTTGAGACCAGAACACTATCACTTGAACCGTCCATGATGATTGTTGTTTTTCTGAATTTAACAAAGCTCTGATACCACTTGTCAGGATCGAAACTCAAACAAGAATAACTCACTCGGAAACAATGTTAAAGAAGTTGCGGAAAAACACTTTAACATTAACAATCAATGAAAAAGTATATTAAACTTAAATCACAAGTTTATATTGATTCAACTTGATGATTACACACAAAACCTCAATCTATTGAACAGGCTCAACAGACGTTCTATACTTCTCTATAGAAATGATCTAAACTAGTCTTGAGGTTAATACTCTATCACAAAAACTTATCAATTAATAATTCTCTCAGAATGTACTATATAATCTATAACATCTAGATTACAAGATAACAGTATTTTTCCTTTTATTTTGTTGTTTTCAATTCTTGTGTTCTCATATCTTTCTCAAATGGGTTTAAGCATTATTCAAGGGGGAGTGAAAAAGGAGAATTTTCTAAATGTTCATATCTGTTTTCGAGGGGGAGTATCTGATTTTCTTTATATGAATGCTAACTTGAATTGTTATATCTAGTGCATTTGTGTAGGGGGAGTCAAAGAGCTTAAAAAGGTAAAAAAAATTCTGAGTTTAAGTCAGTTTTGCGACATCAGTTGGACGTGCAAACCTCACTTTGCGCAACATGCATGTAACGCAAAGCTAGCTTTGCGCAACCTGCGTGTCACGCAAACATCGCTTTGCGCAACCAACGTGATGCGCAAACCTCCTCTGTTTTCTCTGTTTCTTTGATTTTGCAGATCTTAAGCTGTCTCGTCTCTAACATATGCATGACCAAGTTGATCAAGATAATCAAGGTCATGAGGGGGAGAATTAAGTAAGTTTAAGGAGATGATAAAGAGATAAAGAGATAAAATGTTAATCTACAAGATCAAGATTCACTCAAAGATTCAAAATTTCATCATCTTTAATTGTCTTTTGCTGTTCAAGCTCCGATCACCACAGCTTCTTCAAGATCATTTAAAAGAGGTGATTCATCTAGAGCACAAGCTAATGAACCGACTGTTCTTTCAAGTTCATTTTAAACCGGTCCAGTCTTGTCAAAGGCAGTAAAGACAACATGCTTAAAAGATGACGTGAAGAAATTTCTTTAAAAAGTCAGAATGCTTCGTAAAGTAGCTTTGTTGGTCCATGCTGTTTTAGAAGATGAATTTTTGAAGACCAAAGCGCCAATGATTACTAAGGGGGATATTGTTAGGTCTGATTTTATAGTAATCATTGTATTTTTAGGGCTTGGTCAGATACTATGTCTAGTGTCTAATACTGTGTAGTATTTACCAAGGGTATTTAAGTTCCTTTGGTCTTGTTCCTTGTAAGAACTTCACGCATCTTTCTATAGAAACTCTTTTTGCACTTTCATCTCTCTCTCTCTCTACTTTCTCTCTCTAGGATTCATTGATCTTGGATTAACACAAAAATTGTTAACTCAAATCATATTCGTCCTTCTAATTTGTTTTATGAAAAATCTGTTGATAGTTCAGCAACCTTTTATGTCAAATCTCTTGAAAGCATACTTCCAAGAAAGGACAAATGGTTTGGAGAGTGAAAGATTCTCCCGATGAAAAGAAGGTTGATAAATCATCCGTATCCACATCAAAAGCTAAAAATAACAATGCACATAAAGGTAAATCTTTTGGCAAATCTGATACGATTTATTCTGCTAATCATCTTATCAGGTTGGCTCAAAAGAAGATTTGCTGGTCTTACTGTGGAGCAAATGATTTTGTTCAAAAAGACTATGCTCATCGCTGGTATGGAACTTACATAATTACTTCTCAGAAAAGTAAACTTAAAAGTTTTAAATCTAATGTGAAGTGGATTCCTAAATCTAACCAACCAGAACCCAAATACTAGTATGTACCAAAACCTGTTAAAACTGTTTTGCAGGTACCACAGGTTTAGGGAGAGCAAGAATAAAGACTTTTGGGTAAATCAGCTCAGGACTCGGTATTCAAAGTCAAAGAGTATGACTTCTAAGTACAACAACTTAGGACTCACCCTTCAATGTTCAAAAATTATGGTTCTTGAATAATTCAGTCCAGGACCCGATCTTCAATGTCAAGCTGTATGGTTTATGATTATATTAGATCAGAACCCGTTCTTCAATGTTAGAGAATATTTGTTTCTAAATACGACAGATCGGAACCCAGTCTTAAATGTCAAAGAATCTTTTGTTCAAATAAGAATATTTTGCAAATATCAAGGGGAGCTTATCTGAATCTAAATAATTCTATCATGATTTGAGGGGGAGCTTAAATCGTTTGTAAGTATCTTCTGATCTAGATCTCTGATTGTTTGAAAGAAAAACAACTTTCGAGGATGAAAAATATTTTCTTAAATGTTCAAACCACTTCTGGTTCTCAAAAGATTTCATGAATTTAGAATTGTGATTTTCAAATGTTTTTCATACTAGAGCATTAATGTTTAACTGACTGTGTGTTTCAAAAGATCAATACTTGTGTATTATCTTGTCTATATACTGTCAAATATTCATACACACCGGTTCAGTATTTCATTTGAATTAGTTATTACCATGTCTCTAAACGAAACAATTTTCGATGGTAATACCCTCGTTTGATTTGACTATTGTTGAGCGTCAGTCATCATTTCAATCTTTCTGCGTTTATTGCTAAATTGTTTATATCCGTTCATATAAATAAACTATATAAACAAACTATCTAGTTATTTGATACCCCAACCTTAAATGTCTATACTCATGATATTGATCTTATTAATACATTGTCAGATTCTCAAAACCATTCTCTTGATTTCATTTCATTCATTCAATATCCTTGTTTGGATAGATCTTCAAAGTTCAAATACTCAAATTTCATTTATATCCTTAATGAGCATACATTACTATGACAATGATATCTTGTGCTTAATTTTTCAAGACAAATTGTTGAGCAACTATTCTATTTAGGACAAAATTACATGGGATTCGTCTGAGAACTTAAACAGAACTTCCATGGATCCACGTTAACCTGTGTTTCCTACCCCAGAAGTTATCCTAGAGTTATTGATAGGTAAGGGGTCTCAAAATCAAAGAGTGGTGGAAATAACTCATCTCCTTGAGTTTTTCTCAGTGTGTGGAGCGGTAAATTGGAAAAAAGAGTTTGGTTAGAAGTGAGCTTATTGTTAAAAAGAAAGAGGGTGTGAGATCAGAGTTAAAAGAATATGAAAACTCTGCACCAACTTCTTTCTGAGCCGGGCAGCTACATAATATGTTGGTTCACATTCTTTGGTGACCATCATTGAAACATGCACTAGCCCATGCCAACTCTTGCAATTACCCCACCAACCACTAGTTTCTTTCTTAACAAATAAATGTTTCATTTTCTTTAGGTATGCAACATATCTGCTATCTGATCTTCAATCGGAAGATTTAGATATTGAAAAGGAAGGAAATTTTCCCCACCTTCGCACCTCTTTCATGCACATTGAGTCCGTGTAATACTTGTTGTTGTCTCAACAGTTTACACATTTTGAGCCTGAAAAATCCTGAGTAGCTTCAATCATTTCTATACTTTCATGTACACACAAGGAATGAGTTTTCTTGTCATAACATTCATAGAAAATTCATTTGTGGTTTTTCAATGATTGAATGGAAGCCCTGGGGGAGTAAACATCACAAAAGCTCCTTCCAAAGGACATCCGTTGTACAAAGTGGCTTTGTGCTACTTACAGGCATACTAATTGTATCATTTGTTGATTCAGGGTTACAATTCTTATTATATCTGAATTTGAAAAGATTCCGGTATATACATTCTATGAATTGACGGATACTCTGATCAAAAGGGCGGAGATTGTCATTTTATCATTAAGGGGAAGATTAATATTAAAAGACAGTGATGACTTGAAAAAGTTTTGATGATTTTGCTTATCACAACTCATCAAAAAGGGGGAGATAATCTGGAACTTCAAGTCAAATGAAAGTTTAAGTGAAGTTTGAAAGATCATTCAAAAGATACATCTCATAAAAAGGGAGAGATATTCTGAAGAAAAAGGGGGAGATAATCTAGAAATTTTAGTCAGACGAATATTTTCAAGTTATATGAATGTTTGGAAACTTATTTCAAAAGAATTTTGAAGAAAAAGGAGAGATACAAAACTGTGGAAAGAATTGTAAAGATCAAAGAAGAAAATGTTCAGAGATTATTCGAGAAAGTTCGTTTTTCAAAGACTGTTCACAGATCAAAGACTGAAGTTACAAGCTATCCTAAGATCCCTCAAAGTTCAAAGTTCAAAGATCAAAGTTTCAAATATTTTAAATTCAACTTCAATACTTTTCAAAGTAAAGTGATTGACTTTTCAAGATTTTTCAAAAGTTGAATTTTTAAAGATTGTCAGAGCTTCAAAGTTTAAAGTTGTCAGAGTTAAAGTTGTTAGAGCACATATTTGTTGGATTTAATATCATAAAGTATGAACATAAAAGTTCAAGCAAGTCAATGCTGAAAGTCATTTCTCAAGCATCAAAGTCAAAGTCAAGTGTAATAAAGTCAAAGTCAAAGTTTGTATTTTAGTTTCCTTGTTGTTCGTGTGTAGGTATAAATTGTTTGAGTCTTTGTAAATGGTAACAACTATCACAGAATAGAATTCAGATCATTCACGGAGCAGATTAGAAAAGAACAGATTAGAATATCATTCTAGAGAGAGAGAAAGAATGTAGAGAGAGAAAGTGAGATTTGTAATTGTTGAGATTTGTATCAATGACATGTGATTACGATTGTTGAATCATCTTGATTGTTTTTGTTACGATAAGAACTTGATCAAATTTGGGATTAACAATTGGTATCAGAGCAGATCCAGATTGAAATCAAATCAAGAAATGGGTTCGACACTGTTCCATTGATGGTCAGATTTGTTTTTGAGATTTTATGTGTTTTTCGAGTTGTAATCAATGGATTTGTGTTCGAATTATGTTCTAGATTGAGTTTGTATAAGTGATTCGAACAAATTTCACTGTAAACGATTGTAATTTTTTGATTTTATCGAAGTTCTAAGTTCACGAGTCGACACACTGTTCATTGAATCAATTTGTGTTAGTATGTGTCTTAGATTGAAATTCATTTATAGATTGTGGTTCTAGGTGTGTTTGTAATCAAATTGTCGAATCTCAAATCGAATTTCGATGTCTTGATGTGTTTTTGAGTATATCAGAGACATTTTTTAACTCAGATCTGAAGAATTCACTAAATCCACGAAGATCTCGCAAGATTCATCCAAGAACTCCCAGAGGCCTAAGAACTCGCAGAAACAGTGAAGAACTCGCAGAGTTTATAGATTTCACAGAGAGCTCGAAGAATTCATTGATCTCATCAGAATTCGCATTATCATTTTCTGAAAAAGTTGAAGGACAAAATTCACAATTGTGTCTATAGCGAATTGTCCATTTTTTGCATCACAGAGTGTTGAGAATTCTTAGAATTCGCAGAAGGGGCTCATGCGAATTTCACAAAATTCGTATAAATGTGATTGACGAAAAGTTTTACAAAATTGTTCAAAATTCGCAGAATTCGTGATTGTCTATATTGCGAATTCTGAATCCTTTAATTGCTTGCGAGTTCTGTGTGATTTTTAAGTTCTATGTGAATTCTTGATAACTCTGTGGAGTGACTTGCTTACGAATTCTGAAGTGTTTTCACAATAATTTGCGAATTTCAAACTTAGAGAAATTTGAAAATTTCTTTTCTGATTTTCTGTCTAAGTGTTTCTGTGATGTTTGATTTAATTTTAGACTAACGATCAAATTTCAAGTTCTTTTTTGTTACAAGAATCATGGATGATGATTATTTCTTTATTGAGGAATATACTACTGGAAGGCGTAAAGAGAAAAGTTTGGAACATAAAATTTCAGAATTTGAAGAACAACATAATGTAGATCAGATTTCTACTTGCAAAGAAGCTTTCACAATTGCAACAGATGTGAAACCTCTTGTTTTACTCAAAGGAGAGTTTGAGTCATGGAGGATTAGTTTTCTAGATCTTATAGATAAACATGAGTTGGGAAAATATATCAGACTATCTTTGCAGGAAGGAAGGATGAAAACTCCAACAAAGATTTACTATTATCCGGGAGCATATGGATTCACAGAAAAAGGAGAGTGTGTATTACCACTTAAGGAATACTAAGATGAGCAAAGAAAGAGATTTGAAGCTGATAAATTGGCCAAAGTTTTTATTTTGAAAGGTATTTCAGATGAAATTTGTATCAATTTAGATAGCAAAAAGGCTATAGCAAAACAGTTGTGGGATCAACTTGAAAATAAATCAAAGTTGTCTTCAAGAGAAAAAGTAAAGATTTTGGAATCTGAGAATTCTGAGCTGAAAAGAAAGATCTCTAACTTTGAAAATTAGATTGTGCAATTCCAACAAGCAGCATTTGTTGAAAGTTATGAGGAGAAGATTAAAATTTTGGAAGATGCTAATGCTGAGCTTCTAAAGAAAATATCTGATTTGGAACAAAAGATGGTCAAAGAAAAAGGTGTTTTTGAGAGTGAGAAGAAAGAGTTTTCTAAAAAGTTCACAGATCTTTCAAGAAAATGTGTTGATGAAAAGAAGGCAGTTGAGCTGAAATGTATAAAGCTTTGTCAACAAATTTCAGATTTTGAGAAAGTCATTATTTTGGAAAGAGAAAAATTTGACAAGGAGAAGAAGATCATAGAACAGAGGAATGTTGGGATCTTTAAAGAGATATCCGGTCAGAGAAAGAATGCTGAAAATTGTTTTGAGGAAGAAAGGAATATTTTTTAGGCTGAGATTAAGATGCTTAATGACAAGCTATCTGAACTATTAAAAAGTGCGTTGAAAGAGAAGAAAACGAAGTCTGAATTCGAGAAGAAGATTGACCTGCTCATTGAAGAAAGAGACTGTTTCGCTTCAAAGATAAAAGAGCTTGAAGACATTGTTTCAAAGGTGGTGGTGACTGAGCACACGACTCCAGAGTCACAAATCCTCACACCTCGAGATGATTCAGTTGATTCTGAATGTTCGTTCAAGACAGCTGGAAGCTCACATCAGAAACCTGTTTCTTCAAAAAGGTCAGTTAAATCATTTGATCAGATTCGTACTACTAACATTTTCTTCGATAAATATGTAGATGGTTCAGGCTCACAAAGAAGAAGAAGAAGAAGAAGAAGAAGATACAAAGAAGAAGAACTGGTATGGAAAGTGAAACCAGTTGAAGAAGAAAAGAAAGATGAGAAGAAAGTTGAGAAGAAAGGAAAGAAGACATGTGTACATGAGACTAAAGCCAAGAAGAACAATGTGCGAAAAGGTAAACCTGATCATGTCTACTCGAGAGATCAGTTAATCAGGTTGTCAAGTAAGAAATATTATTGTTCTTACTGTCGTACACATGATTATGTTCACAAAACTAGTGATCATTACTGGTATGGTTCTTATTCTATTACTCCTAACCGAACTGCAACTAACAAATATGGACCCAAATACCAGTGGGTACCAAAGCCGAAAGATGAATCTGTGTTGCAGGCACCTATTGTCAAGGGGGAGTAAGAGAACTAAGGCTTCTGAATACTACAGTTCAGGACCCGCACTTCAACGGAGTTTAACTTCTAAACACAATAGTTTAGGACTCGCGTTTTAATGATAAAAAGAAATGATACTCCCGGGCAGATAAGAGATTGTACTCAGATACTCAGAAGAGGAAATCAACCTTTAAAGGGGAGTACATAAATTTTTCTGGAAATATGTATTCGGAAGATATGACGAACTACACTTCAGGGGGAGTTGTAGATCTCTATCCTGTGTTTTTTCACTGACATATTTTAGATTACTTCAGATCAGAACTTGTTCACTCAATGTTTTACTGCTTTCTGTTGTTTACTTTTCAATAAATTTGTGAATAAATTTGCTTTGACATGACTTTGAGACTTTTGCAGATTTAGAGTAGCTATCAAGATCATGTCATTATGATTTTTAGCTTGACTTCATGAGATTTAAGACTGAACGACAAAGGTTAAATTTCTTATTTTAATCTCATATATGGTTGAAAGAAGGACGACTTTCAATAATAGAAAACATATTCTTAAATGTTCAAACTACTTCCCAATTTTTAAATAGATTTCATGAATTGGAGGTGTGATTTTAAAATGTTTTCATTTTTACATGTGCTTAAACGATTAACAAACCGTGTGTTTCCAAAGATAAATACTTGTGTATTGTCTTTTCCATATACTTTCAAGTATTCAGACACACCAGTTTACTTTTTGTTGAATATGTCATCACCATGTCTCATATTTAAAAAAAATCGATGGTGATACACCCCGCTTGTTATTCAGAATTTGAGCGTGATTTCATTTCTGAACGTCATTTCAAGATTGTCTATATTTTGGTTCGTATAGATAACAATCAATTATTCTTGACCCAAGCCTTAATTGATAAATCATTTGATTCTGATCATTTCATACAATGTCAGATTTTCAAACAAGTTCCTTGCATTCATGTTCATTCTTTCAATTTACTTGTTTGAAATATTTTTAATGTTTAAAATGCTCAAATCTTCATGAATATCTTCTGAGCATAGATACAAATGACTTGTATCTTTTATGCTTTAATTGTTCTAGTTAAACCATATTGAACAACATTACGCTTTAATAGGAAAATATGGTTTCTTTGTGCTAGGACTTATCTAAAACTTCTATGGATTCACGTTAACCATTGTTTTGTTACCCAAGAAGTTAATCCTTAGTGATCGAGTGTGAGGAGTCAAATATAAATGAGTGTGGGTTGTGTGACGAGGTAAAATGTAAATGAGAGTTTGGTTAGATGTGCGCTCAATGATAAAAAGAAAGAGGGTGTGAGATCAGAGTAAAAGAATATCAAACTCTGCACCAACTTTTTCTGAGCCGGACAACCACATTACTAATGTTTTACAATTCTTTGATGAACATTATTGAAATAGGCAATTAGCCCATGCCAATTCTTGACAAAACCTCACCAGCCACTCATTTTCTTCTCAACAAGAAATGTTTCACATTTTCTGGGGACGGAGCATATAATCTATCTGGTTTTCTTTTGGAAAATCAGGATATTGAAAAAGAAGCAAGTTTGCCCCACCTTCGCACTTCGATCATGCACATTACGTCTGTGTTTAACTGTTGTTGTCTCAATGGTTTACACAATTTTGAACCTTTATAAGCAATCATCAAGTGCTTAATTCTTTCAACCACTTGCAAGAACATACAAGGAATTTGTTTTTCTTGTAATAACGTTCATAGGAATTGTCTTTGTGGTGTTTCGATGATTGAATGGAAGCCCTGGGGGAGTGAACATCAAAAAGCTCCTTTCCAATGTGTATTCGTTACACACAGTGACTTCGTGTTACTGACAGACATATTAACTGATTCATTTGTTGATTCTGGTGTCACATTTTTATTTTTCTGGATTTGAAAAGATCTGGATGAATATCTTATTTTGGATCGCTATTGAACAGAGGCTCAGTTCAAAGGATCAGTGGTCAGAATTGATAATGACATTTATTGGAGAAAGTTTTGATGATCTCGCTGCTGCTATTCATCAAAAAGGGGGAGATGAATTAAAGAAATGTCTGAGTCAGAAATTTTAAGTTTTTCAGATTTGTTGAAGATAAATTTGCTGAAGCAAATTGTGTTAAATCTGAATATAATTTCTTTTCAAGTCTGGAAGAAAGGTTTGTTTACAACCTTGGGGTAGAATGTTAATATTCTTGAAGAACAGACTTTGGAAAGATTAATTGTTGAAGGTTTTTTGAAGATAGTGTGTTTATCAAAGAAAGGGGAGGATGACAATTTTTCATATGAATAAGGAGAGAATGTTGATTGCTTGAGAAGATCTTGTTTACATCAAAAGGGAGAAGATTCAAATTGAGCTTAAAAGAGAAAATTGAATTGCAATATCCTTTTAGAGATGATCTTGATACAAAGGGGGAGAATGTTAGAGCACATATTTGTTGGATTCAAGATCAAAAAGTATGAAGAAAAAAGTTGAAGCAAGTCAATGCTGAAAGTCAACTCTCAAGCATCAAAGTCAAAGTCAAGTGTAATAAAGTCTAAGTCAAAGTTTGTATTTTAGTTTCCTTGTTGTTTGTGTGTAGGTATAAATTATTTTGAATCTTTGTAAATGGTAACAACTATCACATAATAGAATACAGATCATTCACGGAGCAGATTAAAGAAGAACAGACTAGAATATCATATCATTATTGAGAGAGAGAATGAATGTAGAGAGAGCAAGTGAGATTTGTAATTGTTGAGATTTGTATCAATGACATGTGACTACGATTGTTGAATCATCTTGATTGTTTTGTTACGATAAGAACTTGATCAAATTCGGGATTAACAAAAGTTTTGAAGAATCAAGAGCTGAAGACTAATGTCAAATTTCTTTTAAATCTTGAATACAAAGGGGGAGATTGTTAGTGTATTGTTGTATCCAAGATTTAAGTGTAAAAGTCAAGATGTGTAAAAGTCAATCATAGTCAAAGTCTTGTAAGTCATTGTTGTTTACCTTGTAAATGTACATAGTGCTTTGGCCATATAAATACCTTAGTGTAAGAGTTTGTAGTTGAGAGGAGTACATTGTATGAGAGTTCTTGTAATACTTGTGGTTAACAGATATATGACATTTTCTCTATGATCTTGTGCTTAATTGTAAGATTTGATTGTGTTTGCTTGAATCTTGGACTCAACAGGATCCCCCGACATCTGGGTCTGGGGTCAAGAAGCCGAAGATGGTTCTTTAGGAACCGTCTTCAAAGAGAAGTAGCCCTGAGGCCACTGTATTAGAGAAGGCGAAGACGCCTCTAGTCGTGGATGCAGAGCCGATCTCGCAGGCTCCTTCAGACGGGGTGGAAGACCAATCCCCTTCGTCGAATGACAAGGGGAAGGGTTCTAAGACCAATAAGGTCCCAGCTCCGATCGACGTGAGCTTCACCCTCCCGGGCAACTTTATGTCGTCCGGTTAGCTGGGAAGGAGGTCTCTGTTTCCCCATCTAGGGAAATTCCTTCTACTGTCGTTCTTTGATCGATACAAGGATGAATTGGTCGACTACCTAGACGCCCATGTCTTGGGGCGCTCTCTTATGGTAAGTTACTTTTTTGTAAATCGTAAGTTTTCATAATTTACTTTTTGTCTTACGATCTAATCGTTGGTCGTAAGAAATACCTTCGACCCATGTGTACCAGATAAGAAGATTAGTCCCGACCGTCTTGGCCAAGGAACAGGCGGCGTTGGCTAGAGCCACCGATGTGGAGGGAAAGGTTAAGGAGGCGGAGGTGTGTGTCGCAAATTAATGTGCAATCAAGATAAAAAACAATCAATAGATGCAATAGCCATATATTGAATCTCTAATACCACAAAATACAATTCTCTCTCAAAGTCAATATTTATCTCTCTAAGAATTACTCTCTCAATTAGTCATATGAGTCTACAAACAAAAACAAAGTATTTATATCTACTATTACAAAGACACAAACTAAACTAGTTAACTTTGAATTTGACATTCCTTCACTATGCTTGACTTTGACTTTTCCTTTAAGAGGCTTTAACTTGAGCATTGACTTTGACTTTCATTCTTCATGATATTGGATCCAACATAAATGTGCATTAACAATCTCAACCTTTGGATTCAATATCATCTTCAAAAAGAATAAGCAATGAAATCCCCCCTTTGGATAAACAAAAACGAATTTCAGCATTCACGAACAATTTTCTCCTTTGTTTGATCTTTGACAAATTCAATCTCTTTCTTCAAACTTCTTCACAAAGATAAATATTTCATCTCCCCTTTCTTTGAACAAAGCAATCAAAGTCAATTTCCCCCTTTCTTCTTTATCTCTCTCTTTATATCGTAACAAACAATTTTCAGAATTACAATATTCTCCCCAAGGTAATCAAACCTTTTTCAGACTTCAGAAAATAAATTATCTTCAGATTCTGCTCACTTTTCATCAGTAAATAATTTTCAAAGAAAATTTCAGGAAATATTCATCAAGCTTTCTGAACATTTGAACTTTCTCTTTTAAAAACAGATTGAGCCACTGAACATCCGTCAATTCATAATATATTCATCTGAATCTTTTCAAATTCATAGAAATAAGAATGTAACCCTGAATCAACAAATGAATCAATTTAGATGCTTGTAAGCAGCACGAAGATACTTAGTACAATGAATGTACTATACAAGGAGTTTTATTGATGTTCACTCCCCAGGTCTTCCATTCAATCATCGAATAACACAAAATTATTCTATGAACGTTCTGAAAAAAAAACAAATTTTCTGTGTGTTTGTGTTTGTGTATGAAAGAATTTAAACATGAATGTTTTATAATAGGCTCAAAATGTGTAAACCATTGAGACAACAATAATAATACACGGACTCAATTGTGCATGAATGAAATACGAAGGTGGGGCATACTTCCTTCTTTTACAATATCCACATCTTCTGAATGAAGACGAGATAAATTATGTGTTGCGTCCCCAAGAAAAATTGAAACATCTCTTTGTCGAGAAAGAAATGAGTAGCTGGTGGGGTTTAAGCAAGAGTTGGTATGGCCTAGTTTCCTGTTTCAATGAAATTCACTAAAGAATTGTGAAATAACAGTAATATGGATGCCCAACTCAGAAAACGTTGGTGTAGAGTTTGAAGTTCTTTTACTCTAATCTCTCACCCTCTTTCTTTTTAACATTGAGCACACTTCTAACCAATCTCTCTTTTCATTTTATCTCAACAGACACCCACACTCAGATATTAACCCTTCGCCTCTCGATCTCTCAAGGATAACTTCATGGGTAGGAAATAGTGTTTATCATGAATCCATAGAAGTTCAATTAACTTTTCACACAATTCCCATGTATATTGTCCTATAAGCAAAATGTTTCTCAATTGGTTTAACTTTCTCAGTTAAAACACAGTATGAAATACATGTCAGATATATGTATGCTCAGTAAGATAATCATGAAGATTTGAGCATTTTAATCATGTATGGAAATCAATAGAAATATTTTGAGAATCTAACAATGTATGGAAAAGATCAAATATGAATGATTTATCAATAAAAGTTTTGGTCATGAAAAACTAGATGTTGTCTATACGAATCAAATATAGACATTCTTGAAAGAAACGTTTTGAATGATTCAACGCTCACCAAATTTTGAATTTCAAACGGGGTTTATTACCATCGAAAATTGTTTCATTTTGAGACATGGTAATAATAAAGTCAACAAAAATACTAAACCGGTGTGTGTGAATACTTGACAATATATGAAAAAGATAAAACACAAGTATTTATCTTTGGAAACACACGGTTAGTTTAACATTGAAGCTAATAAAATGAAAACATTTAAAATCACAATTCGAAATTCATAAAATCTGTTTTGAGAATAAGAAGTGGTTTGAACATTTAGGAACATGTTTTCATGTCTGAATGTTGTCCTTCTTTCAAACACAATGAGATTAAGAGTAGAATATGCCTTACACTCATCATTAATCTCATAAAGTCAGCTCTAAAGTCATGATTGATATGATCATGTAAGCTCCCCCTCAAAATATACATGTAGTCAAAAAGTCGTCAAAGCAACAAAGTCTAACTGAAACAAAAAGATTTATTGAAAAATTAAAGACATGAAAGCAAGAAAACGTTTTAAGAACGAGTTTTGATCAGATGTAAACAGAAG
Organism: Arctium minus; assembly: GCA_954870635.1. Taxonomy (NCBI): domain Eukaryota; kingdom Viridiplantae; phylum Streptophyta; class Magnoliopsida; order Asterales; family Asteraceae; genus Arctium; species Arctium minus. Next base: position 73,586,888 of record OX941080.1, on the reverse strand, counting down.
TCAATGTCCTTACTCCCCCTGAACATATGCATCACAAAATATGTCAGTGAAAAATATCCAATTAGTTATACTTCACCTCAAATTTAGATTATCTAATCGTTGTCCCACTCCCCCTGAAATCATGAACAAACTTTAAGTGCATATATCATTCAGATTAATAATAAAGTAATGAAGAATAATAACAAAAATAAACTGTTTATCATGCCAAGTTTCGAAATGAGAAAATTAAATCTCTATTCGTCTAACCGCTTGGTAAGCAAATCAGCAAGTTGATAATCTATGTCTACAAACTAAAGTTTAATTGCATTTTTTTCAACATTATCTTTGATAATGTGATATCTCACGTCAATATGCTTGGTTTTCGTGTGTTGGACAAGAATCGCAGATATAGCAGTAGCGCTCTTGGAATCACAGTAAATCAGAATTTTGTTGTAATGGAAACCATAATCTCGGAGTTGTGTTCGCATCCACAACACTTGAGAACAACATCTAGCCGCATCTACATACTCTGCCTCGCCTGTTGAAGTGGATACACACAATTGTTTCTTTGAAGTCCAACTCACGAGCTTATCTCCCAAGATTTGTATATGTCCCGAAGTACTCTTCCTGTATAACATATAACCTATATGATCTGCGTCTGAATACGTTGTTAGCTCAAAACTTGTATCTTTAGGATACCACAAACCATGATCTGCAATTCCCTTCAGATATCTAAATATTCGCTTTACAGCTGAGAGATAGGATTCTCTAGGCGAAGCTTGATATCTAGCACATACGTATGTAGAGAACATAATATATGGTCTACTCGCCGTTAAGTACATGAAAGAACCAATCATTCCTCTATAAGTCCTAAGATCAAAAACTTTTCCCGAAAGATCAGCTCCGATTTTAGTACCTTGTGCCATCGGGGTTGAAATTGGAGTACAATTTGACATATTAAATTTCTTTAAAATGTTAGCAATATACTGTTAGAGCATAAATGTTCTGTTTAGAAGTTTAGTAAAGTAATAAATTGCATTTGTGTTTTGGGCCTTGTACTTTGGGTTTAGGCTAAATGTTCACAAGGGTGTGAGGGTATAAATAGGATTTTGTTAGTCTTTGTTTGTAACTTTTCATTCTGTCAAAATGTAGTCATACGAGTTCTTGAGTTCTCTGTAGTTTGTGTTTTCTTATTGTGAATAAAACTACAGATTCCCTTCCAATCATCCTTGTTAAGTTTGTTTAATCAATTCAACCTTGATCATGGACCCTACAAGTGGTATCAGAGCCTAACGAAGAATTATTGGACGAACGATCGAGATCAAGTTGATTGATGTTGAAAAGTTCACTGTCGCACCATCAAGTTTCTGTGAAATTCGAATTTTGTCGATTTAATGTGAAATTGATTGAACTTTGATGCATATTTGATTCTGAGGTCATAGACGAATCATATGGAATCAACTACCAGATTTAATTTCAACTTATTTGGGTTAATTGGTCGATTTTGAGAAACTTTTGTTCCAAACTTATTCTTCACTGTGTTGAGATCGATTGGAGTACAGAGATGTTTTTAGACATGATCATCAACAACAATTATGCTCCATTGTTAGTTTCAAACATGCTCATAAATTGTAAGACTCAAATTCGATGTATTGAACGTGAATTTGAAGATTTTTGGAAAATAAATCGCAGATCCAAAGAACTCGCATGACTCTTGATGAACTCGCATGAAGAACTCGCATGGAAGATTTCGCATGCAAAGAATTCGCACGATGAAAAGCTTTGGAGATGAAATTTTTTAAGCACAGTATTCGCATGACAGTGATATGCGAAATGTGCCGAAATCTCATCGATACGAATTCTTTGTGGCTAAAGAAAATTCTAAATAAACAAAGATCATCAGATCTACAACTAAAGAAAATTCTAACTGAACAAAGATCATCAGATCTAAAAGATGAATCAGTTAATCTTCAACAAAAGTATATGGCTTCTGAAAAAATTTATATGCATTGAAAGTGAAAAATGCTGAGTTGATGAAAAGCATCAAAGAAGATAAAGTTAAAGCGAATCTTCAAAGCCAACTGAAGACAACTGAATAGAAATCATCTGAGCTGAAAGATGAATCAGTTAAGCTTCAACAGAAGTTTAAGGCTTTTGAAGATCAGATATCTGCTCTAGAGTAGAAGAACGCTGAACTGATAACAAGCCTCCAAGCAGAAAAAGAAAAATCAAATGTCAAGACATCTTCTACTCAACAGTCATCTGAAATTTCCAAGAAAACTTTGCAAGAGAAAAAGGATTTGGAGCTTAGATGCCTTAAACTTTCTAAGCAAGTGTCTGAATTCGAAAAGATAATAATCACTGAAAGAGACACTTTTGCGAAAGAAAGACAAGTTCTTGAAAACAAAATTACTGAACTTCCCAAGCAGATTTCTACTTTACAAGACTTGCTCCAAAAGGAAAGAAATATTTTCAAAGAAAACAAGCAGTCTTTTGAGCTCGAAAAGAAATTGTTTGAAAAGAAAAATGCTGGGATTTTGATAGATATTTCAGAAAAGAACAAGAACTAAGAAAAAGATTTTGAGCAAGAACATTCACATTTTGAATCTAAAATATCAAAGTTCCAATCCAAAATAACTGACCTATCAGCAGATGTGCATAAAGAACAGAAGGCCAGATCTGATTTAAAACTAAATTTTTACACACTAAGTTCTGAAAGAAACATTTTATCTAAAAAGATAAAAGACTTAGAAGCTGCAAACAGTGAAATGTCAGAAAAGATTACAGCTGATGTGATTAATCAATCACCTGTTGATAATTCAACAGAATCAGTCTGTTCTTTCAAAACAACTTCAAGCTCTATTCATGATACAAATGTTTTCAAAAACAAAAGTGTCAAACCAATCAACATCAAATCAAGTCAGATCAGACCATCTAATCTATTCTATGACAAATCTGTTGATGGTTCAACAAGCTTTTATGTAAAATCTCTTGGAAAGCAGTCTAAGAAAACTCAGATGGTCTGGAGAGTGAAGAGTTCTTCAGATGAAGAGAATAATAAAGACAAAGCATCTGCTTCCACAACCAATGACAAAAAGAACAGAGTGCATAAAGGTAAATCTTTTGATAATCCTGATATGTTTTACTCTACTAATCACTTGATCAGGGTTGCTCAGAAGAAAATATGTTGTTCTTAATGTGGAGCACATGACTTTGTAAGTAAGAATTTTGTTAATTAATGGTATGGATCATATTATGTTAACACCATACGAACTGCAACAAACACTTCAGGACCCACATACCAGTGGGTACCAAAAGCTAAAATTGTGTTGCAGGCACCCAAGGTTTAAGGGGGAGCATGATGATTGACTTCTAAGTACTACAACTTAGAACTCGGACTTCAATGTCAAAGAATTATGACTTCTAGACAAAACAGTATAGGACTCGTTCTTCAAAGTTCAAAAAACGGAGGCTATTGAACAAAACAGTTCAAAACCCGAACTTGAGTGTCAAGATTGTGGCTTCTGATCACATGACAGATCAGGACCCGTTCTTCAATGTTTAAACATGAATATTTTACAAATATCCAGGGGGAGCTTAAAAAAAACAAATCATGATATACTAATTTGAGGGGGAGCTTAAAGGTAATATCTTCTAATCTTAATCTCTGATTGTTTGAAAGAAGAACAACTTTCGAACATGAAAAACACTTTCTTAAATGTTCAAACCAGTTCTCTATTCTCAAAAGATTTCATGAATTAAAAAGTGTGATTTTAAATGTTTTTCATTACTGAGCTTCAATGTTTAACTGACCGTGTGTTTCCAAAGATTAATACTTGTGTATTATCTTTTCTATATACTGAGTACTTCATTTGAAATTGTTATTACCATGTCTCATAAAGAAACAATTTTTCGATGGTAATACTCCCGTTTGCATTCAAATGTTGTTGAGCATCAATCATCATTTCGAAATTTGTGCTTTCATTGCTAAATTGTTTATATTAATTCATATAAACAAAATATCAAATTCTTTGATACCCTAACCATTTCAGTTGATCTGATTGATACATTGTCAGATTCTCAAAACAATTCTATTGGTTTCAAATCATTCATTCAATATCCTTGTTTTGAGAGATCTTCAAAGTTCAAATGCTCGAATTTCATTCATATTTTTAAATGAGCATACATTCTGACACTGTTATCATTTTGAGCTTAATTGTTCAAGCTAACCTGCTGAGCAAGCAATCTATATAGGACTTACATAGGATTCATGTGTGAACTTAAACTGAACTTCCATAGATTCACGTAAACCTGTGTTTCCTACCCAGGAAGTTATCCTAGAGTGATTGAGGGGTGAGGGGTCATAAATCAAAGAGTGGGGAGATAACTCATCCGGTTGAGTTTTTCTCATTGTGTTGAGCGGAAAAATGTAAATGAGAGTTTGGTTATAAGTGAGCTTAAATGTTAAAAAGAAAGAGGGTGTGAGAACAAAGTTAAAAGAATATCAGAACTCTACACCAACCAATTTCTAAGCTGGGCAGCAACACTTTTGATTGGTTCACATTTCTTTGGTGACCATCATTGAAACAAGCAGTGAGCCCATGCCAACTCTTGCATTAACCTCACCAGCCACTCGTTTCTTTCTTAACAGAGAAATGTTTCATTTTATTTAGGGACGCAACACATCTGCTATCTGGTCTTCACTCGGAAGATTTAGATATTGAAAAAGAACGAAAGTTGCCCCACCTTCGCACCTCTTTCATGTACATTGAGTCCGTGTAATACTTATTGCTGTCTCAACAGTTTACACATTTTGAACCTTATGAAACACAATCATTGTGTTTTTCACAAGCACGAGCACACAGAAAATTTGTTTTTCTGTCTGAACATTTATAGATAAACCTTGTGTTTTTCAATGAATGAATGGAAGTCCTGGGGAGTCAACATCAAACCAACTCCTTAAATTGTACATTCGTTGTACACAGTAACTCCGTGTTACTGACAGGCACTCCTAACTGTTTCATTTGTTAAATCAGGGTTACCAAGTTCATTATATCTAAATTTGAAAAGATTCGGGTATATACAATTCATGATTCAGCTACTCAGATCAAAGGGCAGAGAATGTCAAATTAAAATAAAAAGGAGAGATTGTTACGTTGAATACAAAGGGGGGTGATCAAATAGAATGTTGAAATTGAAGATGTTTTGATGATTATGGTGCTCACAATCATCAAAAAGAGGCAGAAATCTACAAAGATCAATTTCAAAGAATTTCAGAGTTATAAAGTCAAAAAGACTTGCGGAGAGATTCTGAAGAAACAAAAATGATTCAAAGACAAATTCAGATGATTCGAGAAAGTTTGTTTGCTTGAAGACTGATCAGAGATTACAGTGATGAAGATACATGATTTTCAAAGATTCCCTCAAAGTTCCAAAGAAGTTTAAAGAAGTTTCAAAGATTAAGTTTTCAAGGCTTTATTGAAGACTTGTAGACTTTCCAGATATGCAAAGTGTCAAAGACTTTTCAAGATTTTTCAAAGACTGAAGATTGTTAGAGCGTCAATGTTTTAAAGATATCAGAGACTAAAGTTGAAGAATCAAGCGCTGAAGACTAGTGTCAAATTTTTAGTAAATCTTGAATACAAAGGGGGAGATTGTTAGTGTATTTTATTGTATCCAAGATTTAATAGGAAAAGTCACCAAAGTCAAAGTTTGTAAAGTCAATCTTGGTGTTTAAGCATGTGGTATCAGAGCCTAATTGAAGAAATCATTCATCGAAACAATCGAATTCGCAATTTCTTCAATGAAACAGTGATTGAGTCGCATGAACAGTAAATGTGTTTTCAAATTCTTCATTTTGGAGCCAAATTGATCGAAATTTTATGCAAGATTGATTATATGTATAGAGTCGAATCATTTGTAATCAATCACTTTGTGTAATTTCAATCAAGTTAGAAGAATTTTTCGATTTTGAGTATATTTGGTTCAAATTTTTTTTACTGAGTTGTGATCGAATTCTGATATCGAGATGTTTTTAGACAATATCATCAACTACAAAGTTGTTCATAAGTGTATTTTGAACATGCTCACAAAGCTTCATCTCAAAATTCGAAGAAATGTGAAAGATTTGGTGTTTTTCAGATTTCAGACTCGACTTCGCATAAGATCCACGAAACGCGCAAGTTCATCGAAGAACGCGCAAGATTCATCTGCAAAAAGCACAAGTTGAAGAACGTGCAAGGATAGAGAGAAACGCGCAAATGTCGTCTGTGAGTTTTGATATTGTGAAATTCCTCTAAGTCCTAAAACGCGCAAGATGAAGCGTCTTAGTTTGAGAAAATTTCAAGATGAAGCATGCGAGTTTGGGAAACGCGCAAGATGAAGCTTGCGAGTTTGGACGATTAACTTCCTTCAGTCTGCAAGTTTCATGCTTAGTGAGTTTTGATATTCTCAATTTTTTTCTAAGGCATAAAACGCGCAAGTCAAGGCCTGCGAGTTTTCAAAACACGCAAGTAGAGGCCTGCGAGTTTCAAGAACGCGCATATCACGTTTAGCGTGAAGCATTATGAACAGTGCTTTGCGAGTTATTTGTTCTGCGAGTTTACTTGTTCTGCGAGTTTTTGAGCTTTTGCGACAAGTTACTGTTCACACCCATTTTTGCGACAAGTTGCCTTGTGAGATTTAATTGTCAAATTTTTTCTCATATATCTTCTACCCTGCCCAGTAGTGTTTGCTAGAAGTTGCTTCCTTCCACGAGATGATCAATATAAGTTCTTAAGCTGAATTCCTATTCAACTCGCGATCAAAGACATATTTGATGTTATATACTGAAGATGCATTTTGGATGTCATGTCATAATCCACGCATATCATTCTTGTGAGCGTTAAGGAATGTGTTGGGTTTACTAAAGATTAAAAGTTGTCTTTATGTGCACTCAGTCGAGGTAATCGTCCACATCAGATCTGATATATCAGTTGATACTTCAAAGGATAAGAGCTACTTTCAAGGAGGAGCCAGAGCTGTTTGAAGTTTAAGCAACGCTAAAGTTTTTCAAAGAAATCAAGGGGGAGAAGATCTGAAGTTGATAAAAGATGATTCCTTTAAAAAAAACTTTAGGGGGAGAATGTTAATGTATTGTATTTAGAAAGTTTTGTAAAGTCATCCTTAGTACAATAGGCTTTGTCATTAGCATAATGGGTTGAGTTAAAATGTATAACATGGGTGATTGGGGTATAAATAGGAGGTGTTTGTAGTTTGTTTGTAACTTTCACTTTCACAATGTAGCCTTTAGTGCTGTAAGTGTTTCTAGAGAGAGAAACTCTTTCTCTCTCTAGATTGTGAATAATACAATCATTTCCTTCCCAATCTACCTTTTGTTCAATCTTTTTATCATTGATTAAATGTGAATTCATGACCTAACAGTATATGTGACATCATTCCTATCTTCCGTTGGTCACATATTTTACCAACTGATCTAAATTTCACGAGTGCTCATTCTTGTCAAGTTTTTCAGATACTGGATGTTTGGATGTAGACTCTGATTAGATTGGATTAGCATCCTGAGTATCTACAATCATCAGTCTGGAGTGCTTCTCTATGTTGTTAGACGGTTGAGTGCTCTTAATCATTCTTCTGACCTGATCAATCAGGAGTGTGAGCGACTGCAATCATTGTTCTGATGCTTTAGTTGTGATTTAGAATCCTGAGTGCTTTTAATAATCAAGCTGATTCCTGAAGAAAGGAGGTCTAAGTTCTTTCGTTCATGTTATGGAAACCGGTTAGAAAATGAGCGTTTTTCATCAGTTGTTGAACAGTTTTTGGAATTGTCTTCTAACCCCTGCATTGTAGTGTTTGCTACCGAATGCTTCCTCCTGCAAGCTAATCAGAATAAGTTCTTAAGATGAATTCTTATTCAACTCGTGGTTCAAATACACATCAGATGTTATATACTGAAGATGCACTTTGGTTGTCAATCTATAATCCACACATTTCATTCTTGTGGGTGTAACGAATGTGTTGGATTTACTAAAGTTAAAGTTGTCTTTATGTACACTCAGTCGAGGTTATTGTCTACATCAGATCTGATATTAAAGTTGAAGCTTCAAGAATAAGAGCTATATTCAAGGGGGAGCTGAGGATGCTTTGAAGATTATGCAACACTAAGTTTTCTAAAGAAATCAAGGGAGAGAGGAGCTGAAGTTGAAAAGGATAATTGCTTTACAAAACATAGGGGGAGAATGTTAGAACATAAATGTTCTGTTTAGAAGTTTAGTAAAGTAATCAATTGTATTTGTGTTTTGGGCCTTGTAATATGGGTTTGGGCTAAATGTACACAAGGGTGTGAGGGTATAAATAGGATTCTGTTAGTATTTGTTTGTAACTTTTCATTCTGTCAAAATGTAGTCATACGCGTTCTTGAGTTCTCTGTAGTTTGTGTTTTCTTTTTGTGAATAAAACTAGAGATTCCCTACCAATCATCCTTGTTATGTTTGTTTAATCAATTCAACCTTGATCATAGACCTAACATATACTTCGATTGATTTATAAAAATCCCCGTGGAAAATTGTTTAACTTGTAATCCGAGAAAGAAGTTCATCTCTCCCATCATACTCATTTTAAAACGTGACACCATGAGGTTAGATAAATTCTTACAATACTTCGGATTAGTTGAACCAAATATTATATCGTTGTCATATATTTGAATTAAAATGATATCAACTTTTTCCTTTTTAATAAAAAAGAGTATTATCGATTTTACCTTTTGAATACCCAGACTTGACTAAAAACTTTGATAGAACATTGTATCAGGCTCGAGGAGCTTGCTTTAAACCATATAGAGCTTTGTCAAGAATATAGAAATGATCTGGTTTTTCAGCATTGACAAACCCTTCTGGTTGTGAGACGTATACCTCCTCTTTTAGTATGCCATTTACAAAGGCAGTCTTCACGTCCGTTTGGTAGACAATGAAGTTTTTGTGTGCAGCGTAGGCTAGAAAAATTCTGATTGCCTCTATACGTGCAACTGGAGCGTATGTCTCATCATAATCTATTCCTTCCTCTTGCCGGTACCTTTAGCAACAAGTCTTTCTTTGTTTCTTACCATGATACCATCTTCATCTTTCTTGTTTTTGAATACCCATTTCATACCTATAATTGTTTTTCCTTCCGGTTGAGGTACGAGTCTCCAGAATTTAAATTGATTGAGTGCTTCTTGCATACTGTTATCCAATTTGGATCTTTTAGAGCTTCGGATACTCGTGTAGGCTCTATTTTTCTCAGAAAAGAATCAAACATGCACTCGTTAGCACGTACAGACATAGTTTCCACCAGCTTTGATGGATCTCCAATAATTTGATGTATCGGGTGCTCTTTAGTCCACTTATGTACATGAGGGAGTGGATTAGATGTAAACTAATCATGTTGATCATATAGATATCCAATATGTTCTTCATGTTGGGGTTCAGTTGAAGTAACTGGTACAGAAGTTTCAGTGGATTGTACATTTGATGTATGTTGGATAGGTATGATAGTACATCTAACTAAATGTGGAACTTTTGGCTCAACAGTTTCATGTGCAACTTCAACTGATTGAGTAGGTGTTTGAACTGGATTTTCTTCTTGAATCGGAGAATTTGATTCAGTCAATACATCTGAAATGATTGGATGATGATTATTTGAATCTTCAAATCTTTCAATCACAACAGGTTTAGTCACTTTAGAACCAAGAAACTCATCATAAAAATGTTCAAACAATAAATCTAATTCTGTTAAATGAGATGTAGACGTTGACGCTTTATCAGAATTAGAAACTTTAACTGCAGGTTCTGGATTGATTTGTCCAGAAGCTAATACTTCTGTTATCACGGGTTCTTAACTGATTTGATCATAAGACATTTCTTCATCAAATGTGATGTTGAATCTCTCAACTACAATATTTGATTTCTTTAGATAAACTCTGTATGTCGCAGATGTTTGAGAATATCCAATGAAAATGCCTTCATTAGTCTTGGGACTGAACTTGTTCAAGTTCTCCTTATCATTCAGCACAAAACACCTGCATCAAAAGATATGAAAATGTTTAATGCTAGGTATTCTATTATTTATCAAAGCATATGATGTTTTACCAAACCGGTGATGAATGATTGAACGATTTTGTGTATAACATGCAGTTGAGACAACTTCGGCCCACAAAAAGAAAAGGTAGATTGGACTGGCTCAGCATTGTTCGTGCAAACTTAACAAGAGTCCGATTTCTTCGTTCAACTACCCCATTTTGTTCCGGAGTTCTGGCAGCAGAAAACTGATGAGTTGTCCCGACCGATTCGAGATAATTGTCAACCGTTTTGTTCTTGAATTATGTGCCATTATCAGTTCTAAGAAGCTTAACTGTCTTCTGCAAGTTCACTTGAACGGTCTTTAGGACTGAGATGATGACATCGGGCATCTCATCTTTTGATGTTATAAATTTGACCCAAATGTATCTTGAATAACCATCCACAATCAGCAAGACGTATTTCTTTCCATTTATGCTTTGAGTTCGCATTGGACCACAATGATCCACATGCAGCAGTTCTAAAGGAGTACTTGTGCTTGGTTCATGCTTAGGATTATGTGAGGCTTTTTTCATCTTACCTTTCTCATACACGTCACACAGATGTTCTTTGACGTATTTCAGCTCAGGTAAACCCTTAACCAAATTTCCAATCATCAAGTTGATAATGTATCTAAAGTTGAGATGAGATAGTCTTCTATGCCATAACCAACTTTGTTGCATAGAGGATTTAGAAAGTAGACACACCACATTATCAGTCTTGACATTTGACAGATTGATCGTGTAGAGGTTTGACTTTTGCGTCCCGACCTAAAGTTCTTTACCATCTTCCGTTCTAACACAACATTGATTGGCCTTAAAATTCACCTCCAAATCCTTGTCACAGAACTGACGAATGCTGAACGGATTGTGTCCTAATCCTTCAACGTAGCTCACCTTCTTAATCGTTATGTTCTCTTGCACAACATCTCCATATCCCAAGATTGGTGAGAACTTGTCATTCCCAAAACGAACGTTGGCACAAAATTTCTCTATATAATTAGATAGAATATCTTTCTGCCCTGTTTTATGGTGGAAATAGCCTGAATCCAAGTACCACATATGACGGGTCTGCACATGAGAAATCAAGTAACAATAGGTTTATGTACCCATTTATAGGTGGGTCCTAGCAAGTTAACACAAGATTTTGGCACCCATTTGAAATTGGGTCTTTTTATCCTTTGAAAAACTTCAGAAACAGAAGAATTATAAACATGATATGAACCAAACCAATGACCAGAATATTGTCGAGTAATAAAATCATTTCAGCGAGATGTGGAATATTGAATAGTTGACGTAGATAATTGGATCAATTGCATTATTGTATAAGACTTGTAAGAATGTACATGTTTTTGTTTATAAGAAGCACATTGACCAACTACATCAGATACACTATCAGTAACCCTATTACAATTAACATCAGAAAATGATTTTGTTGACTCGTCAATCTTCTGCTTTAACCTCCATTCATATTTCAATTCAGACCTTTTCTTTTTCAGATTTGAAACATATGAATATTGCATGTTAGGACTGTGAGATTTGAGATATTGTTTCTCTTTGATTTACCAGTGTTGGTCCATTTTTGTGAGTGTCTGTTATTTCTTTTCTTACCTTTGGCAGAATAGGTGCTTACAGAAACTAGTTTATCAATATTCTTTGATGATTCACCTTTTTCATACACACTTGGTAAACCATTAGAATTAATAACAAACTGAGAATGATCTGGAAAGTTTTGCATTAAAATCAAATTGATCAACACATTTATCAAAACAACCATCAGAGTTTAGAAAATCAAACTCTTCATGAAACAAAACATCATCATCATTACATGTAGGAGCTTTGGAAGTATAGGAGAAATCAATGTTTATAGAAATAGTAGAAAATACCATTTGTTCTAATCCAATCAAAATTCTTTCTTTTTTCAAGAATATTCTCAAGCTCAAAAATTTTATATTCTAAGATGAGTGGAGGAACATATATCTTTCCTTCAATAGGTTTTTCCTCCATTTCCTCAGTAGAATAAATTTGAAAATAATCGTTTGAAAGAAATTTTGACTGTTTAGAATTGTAACTAGAGTTCAACTTTTCATAACGAAATAGTAGTTTCATTTTAGTTTTAATTTTCCTTTTCTCATCTAATTTACCCTCTATTTCATCTGATGACTTTGTCCATTTGCCTTTGAGTTCATAATGTTTCTGTACCAGTTTTAGAAATCCAAAATCATATAAAGCAGGCACTTTTGAAATACCCTTCTTCAAGTAATGAGGATTATCCTAACCGATACCCCAATACTCATTGAAATAAGTAACCTCTTTTGGTTTATTAAGATAAATGGTTTTATCAATCTGACCTCTAGTATAAAGTTTTTCTTCCAAACCACTCACTTTTTCAACCAAAGATTTATTTTCTTTCTTTAAAGATAAGCACTTTTTAGCAACCTCTTTGATCTCAAGTTCACACAATTTGAATTTTGAAGATGTTTCAGATAATTGATTATGAATTACAGTCTTTTCTCTAGCACGGGTATCAATATTTTTTATGTAAAGTCGCAATCAATACATTTTTCTCAACAATATCATTGTTGAGTTTCTGTATTACTTGGTTTTTATGTGTAATGATACCTTTTTCACGTTTGGGTTTAGACTGTAAATCCTGAAGTTCAACCATCATGGATTTCATTTGAGTTAAAAATCAGATTCAGTCATATCATTTACCTCTTCAGAATCCACCTCATCTGACATCTCCTCAGCAATCTTCTGTCCCATTAAGCACATATGAGCAGTTTCCTATTTCTCATCTTCATAATCAGTGTGGTCCAACCAATAATCATCCTCAACAATCAGTGATTTACCCGCTTCTTTTTGTTTTGCCAGGAGCATCTTGTTCTTGTAATAATCGAAATTCTTCACCTTAGGCTTCCTGCAATCTTTGGCAAAGTGGCCGAATTTTTCCACAGTTGTAGCACTTGTTTGATTCCTCTATTTTCTTTTCCACATACTGATTTACATACCTTTTCTCCTCGAATCTTTTCTTTCCTTCAACCCTTTCCTTATGTTCATAATTCTTTGAACCTAGGGAATACCTTTGACTGTTTGACCAGGCTTCTTGTAAAACTTATTTTGGAATGCCTTGGTCAGTAAGAACATTGCTTGCTTTAGATTTTCACCATCATCAGAATAAGACTCATTAGTATTATCTTCCTTAGACTCAGAAACAATTACTTTCTTCTTCTTCAGACTAACATATCTCTTTTCCTTTCTCTTTACCACCAAAGCCACTGGATCAACCACTGGTTTCTCTGCTTTCTTGTTATCATCTCTTATCTCATCAACCTCTTCTTCATTTTGACGTAGAGTCTCATAGACCTCATGTAGAGGAATCTCATTTAGATCCTTGAGTTGTTTCATCTACCTAGTGAATCTTTTCTAATCAGGTTGTAATATACTCAAAAACTTTACATTCATTTCAATCTGAGATTTATTCACTCTATTCTTGCTCAAATTATTTAGAGGAGTGACGAATCTGTCATAGGTTGCCTCTAGGCTCTCACTTTCCTTAACTTTAAACTCTTCATAATTGTTCAGACAATTTGAAACCTTCAATTGGTTACCAATCTTAGAACCCAACATCATTCTTTCCAATTGATCCCACATCTGCTTTCCGGTTGCTTTCTAGTTGTCTATCTTCACATATATCTCATTTGGTACTCCTTGAAGTAAAAAGGATTTAGCCAATCTATCAGCTTTGTGCCTCTTCTTATCTTCATACTCACCAGGATCAATCTCATATTCCTTTGTCACAACCTCTACTCCATCCTCTATTGTAGTATGAACCTTTATCGGAAGTTTCATGAGCATTCTTTCAATGATAGTCTGATATATTCATCAAGCACATGTCTGTCAATAAAGTCCAAAAATCTGTTTTTGTATTGTTCATACTCGCCCTTGAAGAGAACGGGTGGTTTTACATTAGTACCAATTGCAAGAGCATCTGGAGAAGTCATCTTGATAATTTGCACAGATCTTTACACACAGAAACAAATTTTTTCCAAGAATTCTGAAAATAGCCAAACATTTACTATGTACTGAAATCGCAAAGCACTAGAGAGTACTTGTCGCAAAACACTAAGAAACAACTTGTCCCAGATCAAATGAATGAAGAAATGAGGAACTCGCAGACTGAAGCGTGCGAGTTCTCACTTATCGCAGATAGTGGTTTGCAAGTACTCACTTGTCGCAAACAAAGACTTGTGAGTTCTTATACTTGTCGCAGATAGCTGTCTGCGAGTTCTTACTTGATGTAGAAAGAGGTATGCGAGTTCTGAGACTTACTTATCGCAATGCATCTGCGTGTTCTCTTACTTAACAAAATTTTCAATGATTAACTTGTCGCAATGCGTTTGCGAGCTCTTATACTTAAAAAAGATTCAATCAAGAAACTTGTCGTAGAAAGGAGCTTGTCGTAGATCACTTGTCGCAAAGCAAAGATAACAAAAACAAAGAAGTCACAGACAACGTCCTGCGAGTTCTTACTTGTCGCAAACCAAGGAAAGCAAACAACAAAACTTGTCACAGATCACACTCCGTGAGTTCTTCACCCTCTACGATTTCTTCACCCTCTGCGAGTTCTTCAACTATGAATCTTGCGAGTTCTTTGAATCTTGGAGTTCTTTGAATCTTGCGAGTTCTCTGAATCTTGCGAGTTCTCTGAATCTTGCGAGTTCTCTGAATCGTGGGAGTTCTTTGAATCTTGCGAGTTCTTCAAGACTTCGAACAAAAACTTACTTTTTCAGTCTCAAATCCTTCAAAACTCCAAAATATATCACCAAACTTTGCATATTTGATCTCTAACACATTTCGAAAAGATTACAATTGAAGAAATACGAACAAATCAACAAAAGATTGCTATTCGATCTAGACACAGTACTTACAAAATTTTGAACAAAATTTCACTCAAATCTAAATTCACACAAACATGTTGTGAATTAGACGATATGATTCAAAACAAATGTGTTCTATGACACAAAACGAATATTGTGCAAGTGATTACAACTCCAAAAACAACAAAAATGCAAGAAATTGAAAGATGAACAGTGAGTTGCGAGTTCTTGAAAAAGTTGACAAGAACTTCAAAATTCTTGATCCATTTCTGATTCTATGCTTGCTCTGATACCAATTGTGTGTCTCAGATTAATGTGCAATCAATATTAAAATCAATCGATAGATGCAATCGCCATGTATTGAATCTCTAATACCACGAGATACAATTCTCTCTCAAAGTCAATATTTCTCTCTCTAAGAATTACTCTCTCCATTAGTCATATGAGTCTACAAACAAAAACAAAGTATTTATATCTACTATTACAAAGAGACAAACTAAACTAACTAAACTAGTTAACTTTGACTTTGACATTCCTTTATTATGCTTGACTTAGACTTTTGCTTTAAGAGGCTTTGACTTGAACGTTGACTTTGATTTTCATTCTTCATGATCTCGGATCCAACATAAATGTGCACTAATAGGAGGCCAAGAGGGAAGAGTACTACGTTCGTCTTGACGACGCCCTCAACCATCTTGAGGTTGCCAAACATGAGAAAGAGGAGTTCCGGGGAGAGCTGAGGGAGGCCTTAGGTCGAGCATCTACGACGGAGCTAGGGGCAACAAAGAGGTCGAGGCCCTTAGGGCGGAGCTAGGAGCGACAAAGAAGAAGATTTCCGAACTCGAAGAGGAGGGGAAGTCTGTTGAGACTTTCACTCGCCTCAAGGTTCGAACATCCTTGATGAGACGCCACCTGAGGGGCCAAAATCCCCTGGCGTCGGCAGAAGGTGAGCTTGCCTTCTTCTTGGGGTTAATCAGGGCCGAGAAAGATCTCAACTCCAAGAATGAGCAAGAGATCTAGTCGGGGGATGAGTTCTCTGAGGGTGGAGATGCTACAGTCACGCCTAAGCAACAACATCAGAAGTAGGAGCAGTTGGCTCCTTAGTTTAGATCTTTTTGTAATTTTTGTTTTTTCTAATCGGACGACCATTGGTGGTCGTGCCTTGTTCTGTATCCCTTTTGATATTAATATAAGGAATATTTTGACTATAAGACTTGTCGTACTTTTAATTTTCCGCAACAAACAAACATAATACGTATAAGTCATTCACGACAAATATAATGAGGACAATCGAGGGATAATAGAGATCAATAGAAATTTCTCTATGTAACTTACGAAATCAAAATATATAGTCAAACATAAGTCAATGGACTTGTGACTGGGCAAGTAAATAATTTACAAGGAATTTGCAATCGACGAAATTTATAAACCTGTTTATCAAAATAGAACTTGCGACCGGAACAAGTTATCAACCTGTTAAATGATTAAATCAAGGTGTTTACTACTAACGCCAGTAGAATTTGTCATACGATTAAACAAAACCTTAGGTTGTAGGAGATCTTGCGATAAATTGTAAGTAAAAAACGTTAGCACTCAAAAATAGAGTAAGGAACTTGCGACCGAGACAAGGTTTTAATTGTAGTTATGGATCGTACGACCCGGTCATTAGATGATCATGTAACCATAAGTATAGTTGGATAGTCGACTGATCCTACAGTGAAACAACATTAGAGGGGGACGATGGCTAGGCCAACGACTCTCCGATGCTTAAGTTAGTAATGGTTATGAAGAGATAATCATAAGGAAAAATGAAATGGGTTTAAAATACTCAAAAACTAATATCAAAGAAGTTGCGGAAAAACACTTTGATATTTGATAAAACAGTAATCAAACACAGTATATAATTATCAAACAGTAAACTTGTATTGAATGCTTAAAGTTACAAGATTACACACTCAACCTCAATATTGATGAACAGGCTCACCAATACGAATTCTACTTCTCTAGAATTAGGATCTATGCCTTGAGGTTGATTTCTCTCTTGAAAAACAATTATCAAAAAGTTATTTCTATCTATTCTAAACATTCTATACATATACTGATAAAAAGATAATTACAAAGAATAAACAAATCTTCAGTATATCTTCCATGTATATCTTCTAAGTATATCTTCAGTATATCCAGCTGTAGTACTTTCCATCCGTATCTCTTTAGCAGCACTAATAATGCTCAGCAGCATTAACTTCATCTAGCAGCATTAACTTCAAGCAGTACTAACTACTAGCAGTACTAACTAGCTAAGCAGTACTAACTTTGTTCAAGCAGTACTAACTTTAACTAGCAGTAGTAATTCTACTAGCAGTAGTAACACTTAGCAGCTTTGTTCTGGCAGTAGTAACTACACTTGTACTAGCAGTAGTAACTACACTTAGTAGAATCTTCAGTTCCCAACAATCTCCCCCTAACTTGACTTTTAGAAGAGAAGTCAAGTTCTTCAGATATTCTTCCAGATGCTCTTTTTAATGCTCCCAAAACTTCCAAGATCATGCTCCTAAGTCTGGATTCAGTCCCAAACTCTGATTGATTATCCTCTGAATTAGATACTTGGCCATTTCTGAATTTGGTGCACAACCCAACTTCTTCTTTAGCATGGCATGAACCTTCAGTCTGGTGTGATTATATACTCTATCCACTAGGAAGTATTCTGTGTGATTTCTATCCAAAGTCACTGCATATACTCCACTAGTTTCATATAGAGTCCAACTTGTGACTTCTTTAAACACACTCTTGATGACCTGGTCCACTTCTTCAGGTTTGAACATCATGCATAGATACTCCATCACCAGTTTTGTTAGAGAAATTCCTGGAGTATTCAGACGATCTGCATACAGCTTAATTCCTATGTCAAACATCTCTTCTATATCAGATCTAGAGCATGTTCTGACAATCTTGACCCAAGTGTTGAATACTTCATACTTATCACCCTTCCTCTTGAGTCTGATGTAATCTTTCCCATCCATTGTCAGTACATCCCAGTGAATGATCTCGGGTGGCTTAACTCCAACAGGTTCTGCAGAAATTGGTTCAGGCACTTTGTCCATCACTACCATATATAAGCTTACATCATCTTTGATTGATGACCCTTGCTGGCTTGATGACTCAGGTGCCCCTTCTTCTTCAGCAACATTTTGTTCTTCTTCTATTCTAGGCTTCTTATCTTTCTTTCTTTTGGCCATCATCTTGGTTCTTTTCAAAGTCTTTTGAACCTGTACTAGAGTAGCTTCCTTCTTCTTTTCTTCCTTTTCCCTTGCCATTTCTTTGATAGGAGTTCCCTCTTCACTTTCAGGAAATGGTTGATTCATATCTATATCATTACTCTCCTTGGCCTTCTTTTCAAACTCTACTCTTTTCTTTTCATTGCTCTTCAGATTCCCCATTTCTTTTTCATAGAGCTCTCTGATCTGATCAAAACTCATCTTCACAAACATTTCTTTCTTTACCCCAATTGCACTCCTCAAGAAAGTTATCATTTTGTTTCTTTCCTGAGTGGCAAGGTAAGTTTGTGAAGGTCTTCTTTTCTTTGCACTTGTATTAGCCATCATAGCCTTTCTCAGACTTATAGCCCTTTGTTTAGCCTTTTCAGTTTCAAGCCCCTTTTGATAAGCTTTATTTAGCTCAGCAGCTAAGGCCTTTGCCATTTCCCTGTCCTTTTCCACCTGAGCTCTTTCTTCTTTTTCCATCTCCTTCTGCATTTTCCTTGCTAAAGCTTCATCTGATTCAACCAACCTTTGCTTCTTGATTGGTTGATCAGATTCAACTAACTTTGCCTTACCTTTATCTTTACCCATCTCCTTCTCAATGCTAGAGTTCTTTGCTGCATCACCTCTTTCTTTTATGACAACTCCTTTGGCCTTTGAGGTGACCTTGGGAGTATCATGTTTTGCTTTGATGAGTGTTTCTGCAACCTCAAGCTCTGTAAGGACCTCTTTTACTTGTTCTGCTGCTTCTTTTAGCTCAGCAGTATTAACCATTTCTGCTGCTTTACTTGAACTGGCAGTATTAATTGTTTCTGCTGCTGGCTCATTTTCCCCCTCAACAATATGTTTTTCCTCTTGCTCCCCCTTAGCTTTGGCATCAGCTTCTGACTCCCCCTTTTTGGGAGCATCAGTCACTGGTTCCCTCCTTCTGAGCACAAATTGTTTCTTCTTCTTTTGCAGAATCAGTTTCCTTACCATTTGCTTCAACTTGATGATTTGTTCTTGTTGTGACAGTACAATGAGTTTTAGCTCTTCAATATCTTTGCCTTGTTTGAGTACATCCATGTTGATGTTGCCCATTGTCTCCATCAATTCATCATAGTTATATCTGTCCTCACCTTCTCCAGGAGTGTTACCCCCTATTGAAGGATCATTGGATCTTTTAGTAGTGGAAGTCTTCTGCCTAGCAGAAGCACTATCCACCCCTGTGGTTTCTTGGCACCAGGGACCTTCAAATGATTGCTCATTCAAAGTTGCCATGGGGGAGGTCTTATTGATGTTACCACTTTCCTCCTCTGTGTTAGCAGGAGTAGTGGCAGCCTCATCACCCATATGCTCTACCTCCTCCTCAGAGAGCACCTCCTTTGGGTTGGGAGACACCCTTGTGGTTTCCCTTTGGATATTCTCTAGGGGAGAATTCTCCCTTAGAGGGCTTAAAGGCTGTGTGGGTGATGGTACAAGAAGGGAAGGAGCCTTCTTTACCTGTTTTCTTTGATAAGTTTGGATAATTGGAGAGGTTGGTTTTGTAAGAATGGACTGGGGAATTGTTTTTGAGTGAGAAGGTTGGGCTTGGCTAGCAGTGGGATGGTCTAATGAGGGCCTTGACCCTGCTGCCATACCTTCAGTGGTTTGGGACACCTCCATCATTGTAGAGAACAATGGGGTGTCAACTCCTTCCGAGTCCCCAGCAGATCTTCTCATATTTGAGAAAACCTTGCCTTTTGGGGGTTTAGGTACATATACCCCAACAGGTTGAGGTATATCCGTCAATTCATGGTTAATTACTTCCTGAACAAATCTGGGATACATAAAGAAACTCTTTTTGTTTCCCATATTTGATACAAGATCATTGAAAATCATCTTTGAGAAATTGTACCTTCTGGATGTAGCCAAGCATACCAAAGCATATGCAATTGGACTGCTGAACTCACTCCATCCAGTGGTCTTTTTGGAGATGCAATGCATCAGGGTATGAACAAGAAAACGCCATTGGGGTGAAAACTTTGCTTTTGAGAATTTGAAAACACCCAATGGGCCTCCATACCCCATTCTAGTAAGATTAGAAAACAGTTCATCATTAGAGATAGACATTATACCAGAGGCATCGTCTAGACGTAGACTGATGCGAATGACTTCTTCAGTAACTGTAAGTGAGTGATCACAGATTCTTGTCTTGATCATTTGCACACCATTTTCCACAACAATGGTTGCATTAGCCCAGAACTGCCTTTGGTGCTCAATGTATATTGTAGGTGAGACAGTAAGAGCATGAGCAATGTGGCTTGACTTGAGGAAATCCACAATCTGATGAAAGCCTTCTGCTTGTTTTGGCTTTTGGAGCATTGCTATTTCATTGTGCTCGTCAATGAACGCCATTGATGCCATTGACCTTGAAGATTTTTGCCTGAAAACTTTGAACTTTGAGAGAGAAAGGGTTTAGAGCGCAAGGGAACAGTATGCAAAGAGTCATTATGAACTTTTAGGCGGGCAAAAAGTATTTATAGTATTCGGAATATAAGCAGTAGTAACCTAGAGCAGTATTAACTAACTAGCAGTATTAACCGCGAGCAGTATTAACCACGAGCAGTATTAACTGAACTAGCAGTATTAACCGTGAGCAGTATTAACCACGAGCAGTATTAACTGAACTAGCAGTATTAACTATTAGCAGTATTAACTGAAAGCAGTATTAACTGAAAGCAGTATTAACCACGAGCAGTATTAACCACGAGCAGTATTAACTGAACTAGCAGTATGAACTATTAGCAGTATTAACTGAAAGCAGTATTAACCACTAGCAGTATTAACTACTAGCAGTATTAGCTACTAGCAGTATTAACTGAACTTACTCCTTTTAAACTTGCTAAATACTGAGTACTGCTATGCATATCCTGAAAAGAAGATTAGTAACACCAAGAATAAAAATATACAGGTATAAAACCACTTTTTGAGAAGAAGATTATTCAGAGTTTATCATTCCCACACTTGTTACCAAGAAAGTGAATCTACCCACATCAAAAGCTTTAGTGAATAGATCAGCAAACTGATTATCAGTGTGAACTTTGACAACTTGAATAAGTTTCTTTTCATTACAATCTCTTATAAAGTGATACCTGATTTCAATGTGCTTTGTCTTTGAGTGCTTGACTGGATTATTTACAATGCTAATAGCACTGCTGTTGTCAATAAAGATTGGAGTGTGTAGAAAGGTTACCCCATAATCCAGCATTTGATTCTGAATCCATAAGACTTGAGAACAGCAACTTGCAGCTGCTATGTACTCTGCCTCTGTTGTAGATGTGGATACTGTGGTTTGTTTCTTGCACTGCCATGAGACTAGTCTAGCACCCAAAAACTGACATCCTCCAGAAGTAGATTTTCTGTCCAAGTTTGCCCCACCTAGATCACTGTCTGAGTATGCTATTAGGTCAAAAGGTGAGTTATGAGGATACCAAAGTCCCAATCTGGGGTGCCCTTTGAGATATCTGAATATCCTCTTAACAGCTTGAAAGTGAGATTGTTTTGGCCTAACTTGAAATCTTGCACATACACAGACTGGAAACATAATATCTGGCCTTGATGCTGTGAGATACATGAGAGAGCCAATCATGGATCTATAAAGATGCACATCCATATCCTCCCCCTCAAGATCTGCTGTGATCTGCTTGTGTGTTTCCATAGGTGTGCTGGCAGGTTTTGATTCTGAGAAACCAAACTTGGTTAGAATATCCTGCACATACTTGGATTGACATATAAAAATGCCATCTGACTTCTGTTGAACTTGGAGTCCAAGGAAGAAAGTAAGTTCCCCCATGGAACTCATTTTGAACCTTTGATGCATTAAATCCTCAAACTCCTTGCACATGTTGTTTCTTGTAGAACCAAAAATAATGTCATCAACATATATTTGGACCAGCAAGATATCCTTCTTCTTTCTTTTGATAAATAGAGTCTTATCAATGACTCCTCTTTCAAAGTCATTTTCCAAAAGATAGGATGACAGGGTGTCATACCATGCTCTTGGGGCTTGATGTAGTCCATAAAGTGCTTTCTTTAATTTGTATACTCTGTCTGGATAGCTTGGGTTTTCAAACCCTGGTGGTTGGCAGACATATACTTCTTCTTCAATTGACCCATAGAGAAAAGCACTTTTTACATCCATTTGGTAGACTTTGAAGTTCATGTAAGAAGCATAGGCTAGGAATAGTCTGATTGCTTCTATCCTAGCTACAGGTGCAAAAACTTCTTCATAATCTATGCCCTCTTCTTGAGTGTAGCCTTGAGCTACCAGCCTTGCTTTGTTTCTTATAACAATACCTCTTTCATCTCTCTTGTTTCTGAAAATCCACTTTGTGCCAATTGCTCTGTGACCTTTAGGAAGGTCTACTAGATCCCATACATCTTGTAGCTTGAATTGTAACAGTTCTTCTTGCATTGCTTCTATCCAGCTAGATTCTTTCATAGCATCATGTGCCTTTTTAGGCTCAAGCTGGGATAGAAAATAAGAAAGGACTGTATGCTGTTGATCTTTCATTTCTTGAAGCCTGCTTTGATGTCTAGTCATCATAGGAGAAGAGATATCTCCTATTACCAGCTGTGGAGGATGATTCTTTTGAACTCTTGTGTTATGACTAGGTTCTTCATTCAGTCCAGCCTCTAGATTAGAGTCATGCAACTCAACTGAAGTGATTTCAGATGTCACTTCTGATTCTTGAGTCTCCTCATCTCTAGTGTCTTCTTCACTCTGACTTGGTTCAGTAAATGATTCCTTTTCACAGTCTTCATTTACTGTGGGTATGGGAAAAATCACAGATTTAGATATACTTTCTTGAACTTGTGTGATCTCTGATTCTCCACCATCTGTTCCTGTATACTCATTACTGAAACCAAAAGAGTTAGTTAGTGAATCAATGTCAAATAGCCATTGAGGTCCAGACCCAACAGGATTTGGTGTGTTCTCATTGCATTTGACATTGTCACTTTCTTCAATTATTCTAGAAGAAGAGTTAAAAACTCTGTAGGCCCTACTCTGAGATGAATATCCAACAAGAAATCCATCATCTGCTTTGCTATCAAACTTACCTAAGTGAGATTTGGTATTTAGAATTGTACAAGGACACCCAAAAGGTTTGAAGAAACCAATAAAAGGTTTTCTTTGATTTAAAAGCTCATATGGGGTCTTGTTCTTTTGCTTGACCACTAGAACTCTGTTTTGGACATAACAAGCAGTATTAACTGCTTCAACCCAGAATGTAATTGGCAATTTTGAATCAGCCAACAGAGATCTAGCAGCCTCTATTAGTGTCCTATTTCTCCTTTCAGCAACACCATTCTGTTGAGGAGTCCTAGGAGCACTATATTGTCTCTCAATACCTTTTCCTTCACAAAAGGTGTTTAGATCATGATTTTTAAATTCAGTTCCATTATCTGATCTAATGACTTTTACTCTTTGATTAGTTTGGTTTTCAATTCTTAGAATAAAGGATTTGATAAGACCACTTGTTTCATCCTTAGTCCTTAGAAAATATACCCAAGTAAATCTGGAGTAATCATCAACAATAACCAAGCAGTAAGATTTCTTTCCTATACTCATAACATTTGTAGGACCAAACAGATCCATATGCAATAACTGGAGACAAGAAGAAACAGAATTTAACTCTTTGGTCTTATGAGAAGTTTTGTGTTGTTTGCCTTTAAGACAAGCAACACAATGATCATCACATGAAAAGACTTTTGAAGGTAAACCTCTTACAAGGTTATTTTTAACAAGATTGTTCATAGTCTTGAAATTCATGTGACACATCCTTCTGTGCCAAAGGGAGGATTCATCTATAGAAGCTTTTGAAACAAGACAATTTAAAGATGAATCACTATTGACATTGTCCAAATCAAGACAGTAAACATTGTCTTTTCTTGGAGTTCTAAGTAGTATCATGCTTTCATCAACTACCTTGAACCCTGGAGCAAGAATCATACACTCAGTGTTAGTAAATAATATACTATGTTGTTTGTCACAAACCTGTGATACACTTAACAGGTTGTACTTTAATTGATCAACATAGTAGACATCCTCAAATGTCATCTTACCTTTGGTGACATTACCTTTTCCACTTATCTTACCACCAGTAAGATTGTCTCCAAATGCAACATGTCCTCCATTAATTTGCTTGAAATCCTGAAGGCATGACATGTTGCCAGTCATGTGCCTAGAGCAACCACTATCAACATGCCATATGCTCTTTCCCTTGAGCTGTTGGTTGCCCTGCACATTAAATAAATCAATTAGTATGATTGGGGACCCAAGCCAAAGTGATCTTGGGTCTTCCTTTCTCATCAAAGTATTTACATTCCTTTTTAATGAGGTTTTTAAACTCAGAGCACTCTTTATTAGAGTACTTTGTCAATATGATTGGCTTAGCAGAATCAACACTAGAAGCAGTACTAACCTTAGAAGTACTAACAGAGTTAGCAGTACTAACAGGTGTAGCAGTACTAACCTTGTTAGCAGCATTAACATTGTTAGCAGTAGTATTACTTCTAGCAGCACTGTCATTGTCAGCAACACTACTTGTGATAGCAGTACTAACAGTTTTAGTGCTTTTAGGAATCCACATATTGACACTTTCTTTAACAGAATACCTTTTCTTCATGTGGCTTTTAGTTTTAACAGTTTTCTTAGCCACATGATTCTTTTCAATTTTCTTATAACCAAAGGGTTTTTGCATGGATCTTTGGAAATTCATTCTTTGGTTCATAGGATTGAAATAACAGAATTTTGCAAGATGATTCAATTTGCCACAGATAAAACAAGGTTTTGGTCTATTGATTTTACTCAGATCAACCCCTTGTTTATGTGCCCATTGATTATTCCAGTTTCTTTGATTTCCCCTCTTTTTGTCCTGTTTTTGGGGCTCATTCTTCTTACAAGCACACTGTTTGCAAGGACCTGGATTCACAACTGTGGTCTGTTTATAATGAACCTTACCAAACTTTTCCTCTGTCTTCTCTATGTTCTTGGATTTGATCCAAGCCCTTCCACAATCCTCATTGGTGATAATGTTGTTTTCTATAGAAATCTCACCACTCACCTTGTTCTCCTTACTCTTGCCAACCTCTTTCTCAGTCTTATCCTCAACAATTACCTCATCTAAGGGATCTATTTCAGTGGCTCCCTCATGCAATTCCTTCCTATCTTTGGTGTCTAATAGGTCTGAAGTAGGAGGAATGTAATTGTTGTTATATGGTGGAGGTGTGGCATTATACCCAATTCCTCTTCTCAACTTATCATGAATCTGATTTTGCAGTAAGGAGTCCATTGCTTTAGAAGCATTGGAAAACTTTTCTACATCAAGCTTAACCTTGGTTAACTCCTCTTTCAGTTTTTCACTCTCCTCTTTAGATTTAGTCAGTTTAAGTTCTAAATCCTTTTTCTCCCACTTCCAGTAATTAGTGTCATATGAGTGTTGTAGTTCATTGGCTTGAAAACCTTTGATTTGATCTTCAAATCTCTCTACTATCCTCACATAGTCTTTTATATCCTTTTCTAGTCTCTTCAGGTCATCACTCATCTTCTGATTGTGATCCCTGTACCTTTTAACAGTGTCTATGCAAGTTTTAGTGCAGAGATTAGAACTTACCTCAGATGGGAGATCAGATACTTTAGCCATAAGAGCTTGATTCTGAATAGCTTCTTCTGCTTGATCACTCCAATCAAACCCCATTCCTTGTTGAGAAACAAGGGCTTGAGCAGAGTTTCTGTTGTTATTGAAGCTTCCAGATTGAACTTGTTGAAGGTTGTTGTTGTGAGACATTCCACTTCTGCATTCTCTAGCAAAATGTCCCTTCAGATGGAATTTGTAGCATTCTACCTTTGATTTATCAAATCCTGCTCCATCTTCTCTTCTTTGTGAGAAGTTGTTTCTTCCAGTTCTCTTTATAAACTTTTTAACCCTCATGGAGAGCATGGCCATCTGCCATTTAATATCCATCTCTTCCAGATCATCAGGATGAAGTTGTTCTAAGTCATCATTGATCAAAGAAGAATTTCCATGATTAGAAAGAAGAGCTTCGAATACATAATCAGTGCCTTTATCTAAACTTGATCCATTAGCAGCATTAACTGATTCAGGGTTAGCAGTAGAATCAATTGATGCTGATAGGAGTGCAGCATTATGAACATATCCAGAAGGCTTCTTCTTTGCCTCCACCTCAGCTTCAAATACTCTAAGATCATTGTACAGATCATCAAGTTCTTTGTCTTCCAACTGATCATTCTGTCTGAATGACACAGTGTACATGGTCCATTCATCTCCAAGGGACCTTAAGAACTTTCTGTTCACATCATCTTGATCAATCTGTACTCCCATAGTAGCTAGTTCACCAATTAGTTTATTAAACCTGTCAAAAGTTTGAGTCATGGACTCATTCTTAGTTGAGGTGAAGTTTTCATACTGTTGTTTTAAGATTGCCTTTTGATTTCTCTTGGTACTTTTAGTACCTGAGAATCTCTTCTCTAGAGCATTCCAGAGCATCTGTGCATCAGTACAATTGCAGAATTGGTGTTGATACTCATTTGGAATGGCCAAGAGCAGTGTGCTCAAGGCTTTCATCTCT
Organism: Arctium minus; assembly: GCA_954870635.1. NCBI lineage: Eukaryota > Viridiplantae > Streptophyta > Magnoliopsida > Asterales > Asteraceae > Arctium > Arctium minus. Next base: position 73,560,069 of record OX941080.1, on the reverse strand, counting down.
GTCTGTCTTGATTTCCTGTCTGTATCTGTCTTTGGAGGAGTTCTTTTGCCATCTTCACCAATCTTTCCTCCATCAGATGGGCCATTCTCAATGATGTCCCACATAGAGTAATCTGTGAGGAGAATATATTGCTTGATTCTGATTTTCCACATGTCAAATTCATTGGATCTGAGCATTGGAACTTTTGAGACCAAAGTACTGCTTGATTCTGTAAGATTTTCCATGATGAATAACTGTTTCTGAGAGAATTTTGCTCTGATACCACTTGTCAGGATCGAATTCTTAACAAGAATTAACACTCAGAAACTAATATCAAAGAAGTTGCGGAAAAACACTTTGATATTTGATAAAACAGTAATCAAACACAGTATATAATTATCAAACAGTAAACTTGTATTGAATGCTTAAAGTTACAAGATTACACACTCAACCTCAATATTGATGAACAGGCTCACCAATACGAATTCTACTTCTCTAGAATTAGGATCTATGCCTTGAGGTTGATTTCTCTCTTGAAAAACAATTATCAAAAAGTTATTTCTATCTATTCTAAACATTCTATACATATACTGATAAAAAGATAATTACAAAGAATAAACAAATCTTCAGTATATCTTCCATGTATATCTTCTAAGTATATCTTCAGTATATCCAGCTGTAGTACTTTCCATCCGTATCTCTTTAGCAGCACTAATAATGCTCAGCAGCATTAACTTCATCTAGCAGCATTAACTTCAAGCAGTACTAACTACTAGCAGTACTAACTAGCTAAGCAGTACTAACTTTGTTCAAGCAGTACTAACTTTAACTAGCAGTAGTAATTCTACTAGCAGTAGTAACACTTAGCAGCTTTGTTCTGGCAGTAGTAACTACACTTGTACTAGCAGTAGTAACTACACTTAGTAGAATCTTCAGTTCCCAACAAAAAACTTCTTCAAATGTACTGCATTCCAGCTTCGAGGAATGTCACGACCGTCGAGGGCTTGCAATCGATAGCCTCCTTTACCGACGATCTCGGTTATACGATACGGACCTTCCCATTTGATGGATAACTTAACTGAGTTTGGTTCTTTGGTGTTCTGAAACACATGTCGCAAGACATAGTCTCCTTACTAAAAATTATTCACCTTAACATTCTTGTTGAAATGTCGTTTGACCAATTGCTTCTGAGATGCCATTTTGATTAATGATAGACTCCCTTAGCTCTTCCAATCCGTCTAGGTCATAACTTAGATCTACTAAGTTATGATCGAGTGACGTGTGCCTTGAGGTAGGAAGTTGGGTCTTGACCGGCAAGACCGCTTCACAACCATATAACAGAGAGAAAGGGGTTTGTCACGTGGATGTACGAGGTGTCATACGATTCTCCCAAAGAACTGTCCGAAGTTCTTTGACCCACTTGCCTTTTGATGCTTTGAGTCTTTTCTTAATTGAATTGATGATCATTTGGTTACTCGGCTCAACAAGTCTGTTTAATTGAGGATTTCAGGGCTTCAAAGTTGTAAGTTTGATGTTACGATCTTCGAAGAATTGATGGATTCTATCGCTTATGATTTGCGACCTGTTGTCACATACGATCTCAGATGGTGTTCCAAAACTACAGATGATGTTAGTCTGGATAAAAAAGATGACTTCTTTGTCCCGAACATGGCAGAAAACAACCGCTTCTGTCCATTTTGAAAAATAATCTGTAAGGACTAAATGAAATACCTTTGGCCCGAGGGCCGGATATAATTTGCCGACAATATCTATTCCCCATCGCATGAAGGGCCTTTTAGTTAAAGTCAAGTGCAAGAGTACAGAAGGTTTGTGTGACGTACCTGATTGTCGCTGACATGCGTCACAACTTTAGACGTATCTTATAGCATCCTTTTGTAAGGCTGGCCAGTAATATCCTTGTTGAGAGATACGATTTGCCAAGCTACGACCACCTTAATGATTATTGTTTGGATAAAAAATCCACGACCACGACGAAATGACATATAATGGATCTTACACACGACTGACCTTATATTAAGATAAGGTCCTGTCGACCAAACATATTTATGATACTGGTCGACGCTTGCGTAGACGTCAGTCGAGTGTTAGTCGCACGATCATCGCAAGACTATACTCGACAACGATTATACTAACGTACGACCCAACGTTCTTCTCTTGTTTATTTAATGCAGGTTTAATGACCTTAATGACCAACAACTATAACTGACCAGAGTCATTAAATCCATTATGGAACTTCGACCGTTACAAAGATACATTTATAAAGATCAAATACTATAAATAGACACCTACAACTACATATACAACATCTGAGCTCCGATGTTACAAGCTACACAAAGAATTATCGCAAGCACTTTCTGTTGTATTACACGACCACAATATTGTACACACGAACAAAGTGTTTCATACACGTCCTACACTTGTTACTAGTTTCTACACTTGGTTTTCATAGTTATCGTGTAAAACATTGTAATACATAAGGACATCGCCCCTGTTTGGTGATCATAGTGTTTGACGACTCTTCTTCGTCGTTAGCGGTTTTTCCTCGTTGAGGTTATTCCGCGTCACCAAATCTTTTGTCTCTTTATTTTTACTATTGTCGCACGACTTGTCGCTTGGTTACTTTCTTTAGTTGGGTAAAGGTCCACACCGACCTTAAATATTCCGTTGGATGATTTTTGGCATTAACAGTTTGGCGCCTCATCTAAAGAAAATCTTCGATAACTGTGCGTCGTACTAATAGTTTCCTCGAGATACTTTTTTCTACAGAAAAATGGCCGATCCACAAGGTAGTTATGAAAACATCATCGCTCAAATGAACATGGAATTGATAGTTGCACGCACGTGAATTGATGAATTGACCAATCAGATCTTGAGAGCAGCTGAGGCCATCACATCATTGAAGAGTCAAAACTCGAATGGTGCATCAGGAACACAAAACGGTGCTGGACCGTCTAGCATGCATTGGTCGAGACCTCCACCTCCAAATTATGTAAGACCTCCATTCCCTGGCGTCCCTAATAAAGCAATGCCAACGATGCCACCGCCAACACCGCCTTTTTATCTCACTACGGTCCCTACAGTACCACCCCCGCCCTCGATGCCAATGATGACACCCATGGCACCAATTCCTTCGATGCGATGCCAAAATTTCATTTCAATGGCGATACTTCAGATTCTTCATAGAGGAATGGATTTCAAACATCTGGATTCACCCCCTGGCACAACCCATGGTGTCACTGAGGTTGATCCATTATCTTAACGGTTGAAGATATTGGAAGAACAAAACGAGCGAGTCTTGTCGCTACTTTCCAAGTTTCCTCAATACCCTACCTCGACTCTCGCCCAAGAAGACGAGCGACGCTGCTCTGTCATTCCTTGCAGGGACGACATTGCCGAAGGGAACCGTTGTTGGGGTCGAGCTTGGAGGCTCGACCTAGACGACAAAGGACGCCCCAATGTCGGCAGTGTCGAGCATTTATAAGCCCTTTGCTGCACCTTCTTCTTCCTCTAAGAGTGAGGAGAAGAATAAGGAAAAAGTGGGAGAGATAATATTCAAAGCCACTCTCCCATCTGACTTTGTGGCTAATGACGTCTTTAAGAGAGACGTCATTTTTCCACACCTGGATAAATTCCTCCTGCCAACCTTTTATGATCGGTACAAGGAGTCCCGGGTCGAGGACACGGGGGCACACGCTGCTGGTCTCTCTTTCATGGTAAATCTTTACTTATTTTCTATTTTCCTTGTTTCCCATTTATCTTATTCTTAACTTTTTTATTTCTGTCTTGTTGGTAATACATCGTAGATTCAAACCAGTTGAAGATCTTCGATATAATTGTCCTCTGATCATGACGTACCTTGATGCTTTAAACTGACCTTTCTTGCTTCCATTCTGTCATCAGGCAATTGATCGTTCTCTATATAATTTTTAATGTCGTCCGACCAAGAGCTTTCTTCCTCAATTGGTGCGACCAGAGTATTACCGTCGTCTTTGATTGTTGGTGTTGCAAGGTGGACTATTGGGATATTGTCGAATGTCGTTTGACTAAGTGCTGATCCCAAGTTGGCTAATGCGTCAGCTTGAGTGTTCTAATCTCTTGGTACCTGTTCGACTATGAAGCGACTAAACTTCTTTGCTTCTTCCTTTCCTATTTTATAATAATCAATCATCCTTGAGTCTTTTCTTGCAAATTCTCCATTAACTTGGTTAACAACTAGGGACGAGTCGCTCCAGACATGTAGACATGTTGTCCCCAAGTCATGAGCAATTTTCATTCCTGCAATTAATGCTTCGTATTCTGCCTCATTATTTGTTGCCTTGAAGTCGCACCGTATGGAGTACACTATTTTGCCCCCTTGTGGGGACTGTAGGATGACACCCAGGCCTGTTCCTCGTATGTTCGACGAACCATCGACGTCGAGCGTCCAAGTAGTGTCGTACAAAATCGCCACAATTAACTCGTTGGACGTCGTTGCTTCTTCTAGTTCTGGACTGAAATCTGTAACAAAATCTGCCAAGACATGTGATTTTATCGTCGTCTTGGGCTTGAAATCCAGATCATAATTGCTGAGGTAGATGCTCCATTTAGCTAATCGTCGTGTTAGTTCAGGTTTTCTTAACACAAACTTTAATGGAAAGTTAGTTACCACAGTTATAGGATGTGATTCAAAATAATGTCGTAGCTTCTTAGCGGCCATGACTAATGAAAGCAAGAGTTTTTCTATAGACGAGTACCTGATTTCAGCGTCTAGTAGATTTTTACTTACATAGTAGATTGGCAATTGTCGTCCGTCGATTTCTCGTATAAGGACTGCACTTACCGAATTAATGTTGACGGCCAGGTAGAGTTGAAGAGCTTCACCTTTCTCAGGTTTAAAGAGGAAGGGAGGTGATGTCATGTATTTCTTGAGTTGTTGCAACATCTCCTCGTGCTTATCAGTCCACTCGAATCCTTTATTTTTTCGCAGGACGTTGTAGAATAGGTGACATCTGTCGGATGACCGAGAGATGAACCTGTTCTACGCTGCTACACGTCCTGTTAGACGTTGGACTTCTTTAAAATTTCTGGGTGATTTGATCTGGATTAGCTTCGATTCCTCGTCGTGTGACCATATAACCGAGAAATTTGCCAGCTCAAACTCCAAAAGAACATTTTGTCGGATTCAACTTCATTTTGTATTCACGCAAAATGTCGAACGATTGCTTCAAATGTCTTATATGATCGTCCGTATGTTTCGATTTGACAAGCATGTCGTCGATGTATACCTCCATAGTGTCGCCCAAATGCTCTTTAAAGAACATATTTACTAGTCGTTGATACGTCGAACCTACATTCTTATGACCAAAAGGCATTACCTTGTAACAATAAATACCTTTATCTGTCATGAAAGCCGTTTTTTTCTGATCGTCGGAATGCATCAATATCTGGTTATATCCAGAATATGCGTCCATGAAAGTGAGTAATTCGTGTGTAGCTGTAGCGTCGACCATAGAATCGATGTGTGGCAATGGAAATGGATCTTTTGGACAGGCCTTGTTAAGGTCTGTGAAATCAATGCACACTCTCCATTTACCATTTTTCTTTTGGACGACAACAACGTTGGCGAGCCAATCTGGATACTTGACTTCTCGTATTTTTCTTGTTTTAAGCAAATTATCAACTTCGTCGTTGATAACTTTATTTCTCTCAGGAGAAAATTTTCGTCTTTTCTGTTGAACGGGTTTGAATGATGGATCGATGTGGAGTTTATGAGAAATAATACTCGGATCGATGCCTACCATATCTTCGTGCGTCCACGCGAAGCAATCATAGTGGTCCTGCAAAAAATAAATTAGTCTTTTTTTGAAGGATGGATCGAGTGTCGAACCTATGTAGACCATCTAATCAGGCTTATCCTGGTTTAGTACGACAGCTTCTAAGCGATAATCGTCGTCGGTCCCAGGAACGTCCTGGTTCTGTAATTGCTATACTGTCTGCTTCTGGGACTTCAAAGAGACTTTGTAACATTCCCTAGCAAATTTTCTTTCGCCTTTGATCTCCTGTACCCCCCATAGCGTGGGGAATTTCATGGCTTGATGGTACGTCAAAGGTACAACTTTCATATCGTGGATCCATGGTCGCCCAAGGATGACGTTATAAGCTGATGAACAGTCGACGACGTTGAACTTCGTCTATCTGTTGATTCCTTTAGCATATACTGGTAGTGTGATTTCCCCCATGGTACTTGTCCCTCCTCCGTTAAATCCAACGAGTGTAGTTGAACGTCGTGTAATCTCGGATTTATCGATTCCCATTGCTTTCACTGCATCAAAAAAGGTAATGTTAGCTGAACTACCTCCGTCGACGAGTATCCTCTTTGTTAGACAATTTCCAATGCTTAATTGGATAATTAGTCCGTCATGATGTTTCTGATGTACATCGTCGAGATCTGCTTGGTCGAACGTCAAGGGCAAAGCTTCTAGTTCTCCGTCCTTATTGGGTCTTGCTTCCTTTGGAATTGGTCGGTCGTCGGGACCGCAACTAGCATGTCTCTTAGCAGCTGAATATGTGGTCCCACAGACATCAGAGCCTTCGGTGATACAATTAATCACTTTGACATGTTCTGGGGATGTGGGACGCACATCCTTTTTTCCCGTCAATTCTTGTAAATAACCTTTCGAATTAAGCCAGGACAGTTCTTTCTTCAAAGCGATGCAATCATCCGTTATATGACCAAAGTCACTGTGGAAATCGCACCATTTTGTCTTGTCTTTCTTATCACTGTCTTTGTCGCTTTTCTTTGGCCATCGAACGTTTTGTTGGAGCTGTTTCAGGGACGTGACGACGTCCTTGGCTGATCCAGTGAAACCATAAGATGATACCTTAGGATACTGGACAAATTTGGAAGTCGTCGGCCCTTTCTTTTCAAATCTGACATTTGAAATCTGTCTGCCAGGCTCTGATCGACTGGTCGACTTCGGTTTGAAGTCTGGATTTTTAACACCTAGGATTTTCTTGTCGCTCAAGTGTTTATTTCTGAAGGCGAAGTCATCTTCGACCCTCATATGAGCGAGCGTCCTCGCTCGTACGTCTTCGAAAGTTTTTGGAGGATATTTCGTAAGGTCGAGATACAGCCCTGAACTATCGTCCAGACCTTGTTTGTATGCTTCTATATCTGTTTTTACGTCGCAATTTCGGATACCAATCATCTCCGCGTTGAAACGGTTAAAATAGTCCCGGATGGACTCTCCATTTTTCTGTACGACATAGTAAAGGTCGCTCATCTGTTTTTTCCATTTTTCTGTACGACATAGCAAATTGTTGAGTAAATTGATTCACCAACTCTGCAAAAGACCCGATGGTTTTAGGTTTGAGATTAATCAACCATTGTAAAGCTGCTCCAGTCAAGGTCGCCCCAAAAATTTTGCACATACAGACTTCTTGGAACTGATACGGTATCGAGACAGTCCACATAAGTTGTTTGTATTGGGCGACATGTTCTGTTGGATCAGTGACGCCTGAATATTTTGGAGTGAAGGTCGGGATGTTGTACTTCTTTGGGACGTCCACCAAAGCGATCTCATAAATGAACGGCGACGCCTGAAATCCTGTACGTGGCTCGACATCAACTGGAACTGCTGCCCCCGACAATTTGGCTAACATCGACAAGACACGTTCATTCTGTTCTTCTAGGAGCTTCAATCGCTGTGCAACGGGATCTATCGGGACATTACTTGGGACACCCAATAGAACATAGCCCGATCCGTTGAAACTAATCTGATGTGAGGAATCAGAGGCATATACATTGAATGGCATGGAGCCCACAGGCATGGTTGGGATTACGAAGTTCGCGGGATTAATTGGTGGTGGACGAGGAAAATTAGGCAATGGAGGGGGTACGTTCCAAGCACCGGCAAAAGCATTCGTAGTCCCCGTCACATTATTTCCATTCTGATTTCTTAGATGCTCGATGGTTTCAACTGCTTGTCTAGCCTGGGTAGTTAGGGTGTCAATACGAGCACGAGCAGCAGTCAGCTCCATGTTCATCTGGGCCACAACATGATCTTGAGTTCCTTGGAATGCCATTATCCTGAATAACTGAAAAAGAGAACACTCGAAGGAAAACGTTAGTACGTCGTAAGATTATCGAATATTTTCTTTGGATGGGGCCCCACGGTGGGCGCCAAACTGTTTATGCCAAAAATCTCCCAAGGAAAATTTAAGGTAAATGTGGAGCTTAATCCAACCAAAGAAAGTAACTTTGATAATCGTATGACAATAATAAGTTTAAAATAAATGAGACGAGAGAATTGGTGGCGCGGAAAACCCCTAAAATGGGTAAAAACCGCGGACGAGTGTGAGTCGTCATGCACTATGGACGTCAATCAGGGACGTCGTCCTTGTTAACAAGTGTTACAAATGAAATGTAATGTAAAACAATACAATAAAGTAAAGTCGGTCGTGCGTTGTGTGTACTTAGACTTCAGTCATGCGTCGCGTGACAAACGGTAGTAGGCTTTATGAATTTTGAGAGAAACTGAGTTAACTGGAGAGCGTAACTTGTGAGCTTGTAAGGTTTCAGAATCAGATGCCCGAATGTGAAGTTCAATCTTCATATTTATACTCCAATTGTCCGTTAGCAAGTCTTGAATGCATATCTTTAATAAAATAACCGTTTGATATTGATGATAGCATCCGTTATATCCGTTGTTATTGGTAACCTCTTCCGTTATGATCTCTCATCATAAACGTCCTAGAAATCATGCATTAAACATAATATAAAGTATGTTGCAAATTAGTAACTGTAATCAGGTCGTACGACAGAACTTGCCAGGCGGGTTTTTGGGTTGTTTAGTCGAGGTCGTCCCAAAGGAAGAGCGTCGACTATCGACGGTCGTACGACTATAGACCGTTGGAATTTTTACCCAAACTGTTACTTTATTAAAGATATGTATTCAAGACTTGCTAACGGACAATTGAAGTATAAATATGAAGATTGAACTTCACATTCGGGCATCTGATTCTGAAACCTTACAAGCTCACATGTTACGCTCTCAAGTTAACTCAGTTTCTCTCAAAATTCATAAAGCCTACTGCCGTTTGTCACGCGACGCACGACTGAAGTCTAAGTACACACGACGCACGACCGATTTTACTTTATTGTATTGTTTTACATTACATTTCACTTGTAACACTTGTTAACAAGGACGACGTCCCTGATTGACGTCCATAGTGCACGACCACTCACACTTGTCCGCGGTTTTTACCCATTTTAGGGGTTTTCCGCGTCACCAATTCTCTCGTCTCATTTATTTTAATCTTATTATTATCATACGATTATCAAAGTTACTTTATTTGGTTGGATTAAGCTCCACATTTACCTTAGATTTCCCTTGGGAGATTTTTGGCATAAACAGTTTGGCGCCCACCGTGGGGTCCCATCCAAAGAAAATCTTCGATAATCTTACGACGTACTAACGTTTTCATTCGAGTGTTCTCTTTCTTTAGTTATTCAGGATAATGGCATTCCAAGGAACTCAAGATCATGTTGTGGCCTAGATGAACATGGAGCTGATTGCTGCTCGTGCTCGTATTGACGCCCTAACAGCCCAGGCTCGACAAGCAGCTGAAACCATCGAGCATCTAAGAAATCAGAATGGAAATAATGTGACGGGGACTACGAATGATTTTGACGGTGCTTGGAACGTACCCCTTCCATTGCCTAATTATCCTCGTCCACCACCAATTAATCCCGGGAACTTCGTAATCCCAACCATGCCTATGGACTTCATGCCATTCAATGTATATGCCTCTGATTCCTCACATCAGATTAGTTTCAATGGATCGGGCTATGTTCCATTGGGTGTCCCAAGTAATGTCCCGATAGATCCCGTTGCACAGCGATTGAAGCTCCTAGAAGAACAGAATGAACGTGTCTTGTCGATGTTAGCCAAATTGTCGGGGGCAGCAGTCCAAGTTGATGTCGAGCTACGTACAAGATTTCAGGCGTCGCCGTTCATTGATGAGATCGCTTTGGTGGACGTCCCAAAGAAATACAGCATCCCGACCTTCACTCCAAAATATTCAGGCGTCACTGATCCAACAGAACACGTCGCCCAATACAAACAACTTATGTGGACTGTCTCGATAACGTATCAGTTCCAAGAAGTTTGTATGTGCAAAAGTTTTGGGGCGACCTTGACCGGAGCAACTTTACAATGGTTGATTAATCTCAAACCTAAAACCATCGGGTCTTTTGCAGAGTTGGTGAATCAATTTACTCAACAATTCGCTAGCAGCCGAAAAATGGAAAAACAGACGAGCGACCTTTACTATGTCGTACAGAAAAATGGAGAGTCCATCCGGGACTATTTTAACCGTTTCAACGCGAAGATGATTGTTATCCGAAATTGCGACGTAAAAACAACTATAGAAGCATACAAACGAGGTCTGGACGATAGTTCAGGGCTATATCTCGACCTTACGAAATATCCTCCAGAAACTTTCGAAGACGTACGAGCGAGGACGCTCGCTCATATGAGGGTCGAAGATGACTTCGCCTTCAGAAATAAACACTCGAGCGACAAGAAAAGCCTAGGTGTTAAAAATCCAGACTTCAAACCGAAGTCCACCAGTCGATCAGAGCCTGGCAGAAAGATTTCAAATGTCAGATTTGAAAAGAAAGGGCCGACGACTTCCAAATTTATCCAGTATCCTGAGGTATCATCTTATGGTTTCACTGGATCAGCCAAGGTCGTCGTCACGTCCCTGAAACATCTCCAACAAAACGTTCGATGGACATAGAAAATCGACAAAGACAGTGATAAGAAAGGCAAGACAAAATGGTGTGATTTCCACAGTGACTTTGGTCATATAACGGATGATTGCATCGCTTTGAATAAAGAACTGTCCTGGCTTAATTTGAAAGGTTATTTAAAAGAATTGACGGGAAAAAAGGATGTGCGTCCCACATCCCCAGAACATGCCAAAGTGATTAATTGTATCACCAGAGGCTCTGATGTCTGTGGGACCACATATTCAGCTGCTAAGAGACATGCTAGTCGCGGTCCCGACGACCGACCAATTCCAAATGAGGCAAGACCCAAGGAGAATGCATAACTAGAAGCTTTGCCCTTGACGTTCGACCAAGAAGATATCGACGATGTACATCAGAAACATCATGACGGACTAATTATCCAATTAAGCATTGGAAATTTTCTGACAAAGAGGATACTCATCGACGGAGGTAGTTCAGCTAACATTATCTTTTTTGATGTAGTGAAAGCAATGCGAATCGACAAATCCGAGATTACACGGCGTTCGACTACACTCGTTGGATTTAACGGAGAGGCGACAAGTACCATGGAGGAAATCACACTACCAGTATATGCTAAAGGAATCAACAAACAGACGAAGTTCAACGTCGTCGACTGTTCATCAGCTTATAACGTCATCCTTGGACGACCATGGATCCACGATATGAAAGTTGTACCTTCGACGTACCATCAAACCTTGAAATTCCCCACGCTATGGGGGGTACAGGAGATGAAAGGCGAAAGAAAAGTTGCTAGGGAATGTTACAAAGTCTCTTTGAAGCCCCCGTAGCAGACAGTATAGCAATTACAGAACCAGGACGTTCCTGGGACCGACGACGATTATCGCTTGGAAGTTGTCGTACTAAACCAGGATAAACCTGATCAGATGGTCTACATAGGTTCGACACTCGATCCATCCTTTAAAAAACGACTAATTTCTTTTTTGCAGGACCACTATGATTGCTTCGCGTGGACGCACGAAGATATGGTAGGTATCGATCCGAGTATCATTTCTCATAAACTCCACGTCGATCCATCATTCAAACCCGTTCAACAGAAAAGACGAAAATTTGCTCCTGAGAGAAATAAAGTTATCAACGATGAAGTTGATAATTTGCTTAAAACCGGAAAAATACGATAAGTCAACTATCCAGATTGGCTCACCAACGTTGTTGTCGTCCAAAAGAAAAATGGTAAATGGAGAGTGTGCATTGATTTCACAGACCTTAACAAGGCCTATCCAAAAGATCCATTTCCATTGCCACACATCGATTCTATGGTCGACGCTACAGCTGGATACGAATTATTCACTTTCATGGACGCATATTCTGGATATAACCAGATATTGATGCATTCCGACGATCAGGAAAAAACGGCTTTCATGACAGATAAAGGTATTTATTGTTAAGAATGCAGGTTCGACGTATCAACGGCTAGTAAATATGATGTTTAAAGAGCATTTGGGCGACACTATAGAGGTATACATCGACGACATGCTTGTCAAATCGAAACATACGGACGATCATATAGGACATTTGAAGCAATCGTTCGACATTTTGCGTGAATACAAAATGATGTTGAATCCGACAAAAAGTTCTTTTGGAGTTTGAGCTGGCAAATTTCTCGGTTATATGCTCACACGACGAGGAATCGAAGCTAATCCAGACCAAATTAAAGCAATTATCGAGCTTAAATCACCCAGAAATTTTAAAGAAGTCCAACGTCTAACAGGACGTGTAGCAGCGTTGAACAAGTTCATCTCTCGATCGGCCGACAGATGTCACCTATTCTACAACGTCCTGCGAAAAAATAAAGGATTCGAGTGGACTGATAAGCACGAGGAGGCGTTGCAACAACTCAAGAAATACATGACATCACCTCCCTTACTCTCTAAACCTGAGAAAGGTGAAGCTCTTTAACTCTACCTAACGGTCAGCATTAATTCGGTAAGTGCAGTCCTTATACGAGAAATCGACGGACGACAATTGCCAATCTACTATGTAATTAAACTCTACTAGATGCTGAAACCAGGTACTCGCCTATAGAAAAACTCTTGCTTTCATTAGTCATGGCCGATAAGAAGCTACGTCATTATTTTGAATCACATCCTATAACTGTGGTAACTAACTTTCCATTAAAGTTTGTGTTAAGAAAACCTGAACTAACAAGACGATTAGCTAAATGGAGCATCTACCTCAGCAATTATGATATGGATTTCAAGCCCAAGACGGCGATCAAATCACAGGTCTTGGCAGATTTTGTTACAGATTTCAGTCCAGAACTAGAAGAAGCAACGACGTCCAACGAGTTAATTGTGGCGACTTTGCACGACACTACTTGGACCCTCGACGTTGATGGTTCGTCGAAGATACGAGGAACAGGCCTGAGTATCGTCCTACAGTCCCCACAAGGGGGCAAAATAGTGTACTCTATACGGTGCGACTTCAAGGCAACAAATAATGAGGAAGAATACGAAGCATTGATTGCAGGAATGAAAATTTCTCATGACTTGGGGGCAACATGTCTACATGTCCGGAGCGACTCGTCCCTAATTGTTAACCAAGTTAATGGAGAATTTGCAGCAAAAGACTCAAGGATGATTGCTTATTATAAAATAGTAAAGGAAGAAGCAAAGAAGTTCAGTCGCTTCATAGTCGAACAGGTACCAAGAGATCAGAACACTCAAGCTGACGTATTAGCCAACTTGGGATCAACACTTAGTCAAACGACATTCGACAATATCCCAATAGTCCACCTTGCAACACCAACAATCAAAGACGACGGTAATACTTTGGTTGCACCAATTGAGGAAGAAAGCTCCTGGTCGGACGATATTAAAAATTATATAGAGAACGATCATTTGCCTGATGACAGAATGGAAGCAAGAAAGTTCAGATTTAAAGCATCAAGGTACGTCATGATCAGAGGACAATTATATCGAAGATCTTCGACTGGTTTGAATCTACGATGTATTACCAACAAGACGCAAGTCCAGAAAATCCTACAAAATATGCACGATGGTGAATGTGGAAATCACTCAGGAAGTCGCAGTCTAGCCAACAGGATATCGCGACAAGGTTACTATTGGCCGACATTAAGGCAGGATGCGATCAGGTATGTACAGTCGTGCGACGCATGTCAGCGACACGCAGGTATGTCTCATAAACCATCTGAACTCTTGCACTCGACATTGATTCCATGGCCCTTTATGAAGTGGGGAATGGACATCGTTGGGAAATTACCACCTGCCCCTGGGCAAAAGGTATTTCTTCTAATTTTAACAGATTATTTCTCTAAATGGATAGAAGCAGCGGCTTTCTCCCAGGTTCGGGACAAAGAAGTTGTTTCTTTTATCCAAACTAACATTATTTGCAGGTTCGGAATTCCTTCCGAAATAACGTGCGACAATGGGACGCAATTTATAAGTGGTCGGACGCGAAGATTCTTTGAAGAAAGAAACATCAAGTTGGTAACATCTACACCTTGATATCCACAGTCGAATGGACTAGCCGAGTGAAACAATAAAACTATTATCAATTCAATCAAGAAAAGACTCAAAGCTGCCAAAGGAAAATGGGTGGAAGAATTACCTTCCGTTCTATGGGCTAATCGTACGACGCCACGTACGTCCACAGGACAAACTCCCTTTTCCTTAGTCTATGGATGTGAACCTCTGTTACCTATTGAGGTACGAATACCGACTTCAAGGCATACGTCCGTTGAGCATAACTTGGTCGACTTAGGTTATGACCTCGACGCTCTAGAAGAGCTTAGAGAAGCTGCGCACATTCGCATGGCGGCAAAGAAACAAGTGGTCGAGCGACATTTCAATAAAAATGTCCAAATAAAAGTTTTTCAAGAAGGTGACTACGTTCTACGTCGAGTATTTCAAAATACTCAAGAGGTCAATGCAGGTAAGCTTTCCACTAAGTGGGAAGGTCCTTATCAAATCTCTAGGGTCGTGGGTAAAGGAGCTTATAAAATCCAAACCCTCGATGGTCGAGATATCCCACGAAGCTGGAATGCAGTTCATTTAAATAGGTATTTTTTTAAACTTCATATTTATTTCCTTCGATTATTTCTTAAGAAAGATTACTGACTTAAGCATCGGAGGGTCGTTGGTCAAACCAACGACCACCAAACTAATGTTGTTTTTCGCAGGGACGCACGACTTATTTAAAATCTTTGTGTCGAGTAATACTAATGTGATCGCACGTATATGATCGATCGTAATTAATGACAAAGGTTAATTTCTGCATTTGATGTTTAATACTTAGAATCGAAAATAATTATTACAAACTGCCTTTGGTTAATCGAAGATTTTAGTGGATTACTTTATAAATGGTGATTTGATTGGATGTCTGATATAATGTAGTTATCTATTTACGTAAAGTTACTCGACGTACGATAAATTTTAAAAACAAGTAATAAGCGTCGACGAACAAAAAAAGTATAAGGGACGACCACAGACGGCCGACCCTTAATGTTAAGTTCAAAGAACAAAAAAGTTAAGTAGGAGGAATGTCAGGTTATCCCTGGACGACGACGGTCTCCTCTGCTGCCACCTCTCCCACACCATCGCTCTCCTCCAAGTCGTCATCTTCGTCAAGGTCCCTTTCGGTACCTACAGTATCAAGGTAGGTCTTGAGTTCATCAGCGGCCGACGTCATGGGATTTTTTCCATTTAGATGAAGTCTCATCAAGGCGGCTCGGGCCGTGAGATGAGAGAAAGCCTCTATTTGTTTGTTCTCTTCCTCCAGATCCTTGACGTCGCCCTCCAACTCTTCTACCCTTTTCTTGAGAGTCGCGATTTCATTGGCAGAAGCAGCAGCAGCAGTGGCGGCCTGGATCTTCTCGATCTCCAATTTAGTAGAAGACGCCTCAAGCTCAAAGAGACGGTCCCTGAGCTTGACCTTCTCACAATCCGAAATCTCTAGCAGACTCCGGGCATCGATGAGTTCGACCTTGATGTTTTCGACCTTTGCTTTTTCAGCCTCGACCGCCTCTAGGGCGACCTTTTCCTTTTCAAGAGCCTCGTCGGCCCTTTTCTTGACATCAGGAAAAGACGCCCTAAGACCTTTTGTGTGAGCGTAGAAGCTCAGAGAAGCCTGGAAAGCCTACAAGACAGAAAGAAAAAAGATAAGAATAAGATAAATGGGAAACAAGGAAAATAGAAAATAAGTAAAGATTTACCATGAAAGAGAGACCAGCAGCGTGTGCCCCCTTGTCCTTGATCCGGGACTCCTTGTACCGATCATAAAAGGTCGGGAGGAGGAATTTTGCCAGGTGTGGAAAAATGACGTCTCTCTCAAAGACGTCATTAGCCATAAAGTCAGAGGGGAGAGTGGCTTTGAATATCATCTCACCCACTTTTTCCTTATTCTTCTCCTCACTCTTAGAGAAAGAAGAAGGTGCGGCAAAGGGCTTATCAACACCCGACACCCCCGACATTGGGGCGTCCTTCGTCGTCTTGGTCGAGCCTCCAAGCTCGACCCCAACAACGGTTCCCTTCGGTAATGTCGTCCCTGCAAGGGACGACAGAGCAGCATCGCTCGTCTTCTTGGGCGAGAGTCGAGGTTGCCTCGGACCCGTCTCACGTCTGCCCCCGCAGAAGAAGCCGATCTCTTCTTCGATTTTTCCCTCCCCTGGCGGGCAAGCTCCAATTGTTCGGCTCGTTCGACCTGGCAGAAAATGAGCGATCGGCGATACTTCTCTCTACGATCCTCTTAATCTTGTCGTGAGAATCGCGATTTGGCTTCACTTTAGTTAAGTCAATGACTATCAAACAGAAAAAGAAAAACATTAGAATAAACATTATAAAAAGTAGACAAACGCACGACAAAGCAGAAAAACCTACCCTACTCATTCCATCCGGACGACAACCATTGGCTGTCCTCGTCGCTCACAGATACCACTTCGATGAAAACGTACTGGCGTTTCCAACCACGATCGTTCACCGCGGTATTGTGCACCAGTACGTTATCCCCCTTCGTTCGATGGAATAAGCTATATCTGTGATAATTATCCGCTCAAACACTATAAGTAGTTAGAAGGTCGTTCAAGTTGAACGGAGACCCCCAATCGGCCGTAAGACGTTCGACCACCTGGACAATCCGCCAGAATTAGGGCATTAACTGCCCAGGCGTCAAGTCGAACGCATCTAAAAATGACCTGACCAAAGGACTAAATGGCCAAGAAAACCCTATCTTAAAGGGATACTCGTATAGAACACAATATCCCTTCGGAACTTCATCCGACCTTAATCTTCCGGCGATACCAAGTTAACTCCATCTGGAATCCTGGCTAAATTTTTGAAATAGTCTATGTTTTCTTCTTCCCTATATATACGTACAGGCTCACTCGATATCTGGAAATCAGGGATGTTAAGAGTCGCACGCCAATAACTAAGAATATCCCAAGCTTTCCTAGGCTTTTTGGCTATGGACTTCTTATGCATAAATAGACACAGAGGGAAGAACGGAAAATCGTACCTTAAATAGCGTTCTAAACCTCGAACTTAGAATGGAAGGGATTTTGGTTGCTCGGAAAGTATATCTCGCCAGAAGTATAAAATCTCTAAAGGGGTAAAACGTAAAAAGGAAAAGATTAAGGATAATCCCTATTTATACTAAAAATCGGAGATCAAATCGCCAGGAAATCGAATTGCCAGAAATCGACGATCAATAAGATTGACACGTGTCGTTCGTGTCAGACAACCACTCGAGTACACTCTACGAGGGCAGGACACCTGTCCTTCATTAACTGTCAAATTAGCTTTATTAGCTGTCAAATTGCTTATTTTATTAGAAGTGACGTCTTTATTTAGTTGGAAACGAACCGATTCGGTTTTATGCAAATTACCCGCTTTTCTTTTATGACAGATGTCTTAGTTCTAAATTTTAAATTTCAAAAAGTTGTCGCTTGAATTTTAAATTTGGGGGCAAACTGTTTGGGTAAAAGTTCCAATGGTCTATAGTCGTACGACCGTCGATAGTCGACGCTCTTCCTTTGGGACGACCTCGACTAAACAACCCAAAAACCCGCCTGGCAAGTTCTGTCGTACGACCTGATTACAGTTACTAATTTGCAACATACTTTATATTATGTTTAATGCAGGATTTCTAGGACGATTATGATGAGAGATCATAACGGAAGACGTTACCAATAACAACGGATATAACGGATGCTATCATCAATATCAAACGGTTACTTTATTTAAGATATGCATTCAGGAGTTGCTAACGGACAATTGGAGTATAAATATGAAGATTGAACTTCACATTCGGGCATCTGATTCTGAAACCTTACAAGCTCCCATGTTACACTCTCCAGTTAACTCAGTTTCTCTCAAAATTCATAAAGCCTACTACCATTTGTCACGCGACGCACGACTGAAGTCTAAGTACACACGACGCACGACCGATTTTACTTTATTGTATTGTTTTACATTACATTTCATTTGTAACACTTGTTAACAAGGACGACGCCCCTGATTGACGTCCATAGTGCACGACGACTCACACTCGTCCATTGTTTTTACCCATTTTAGTGGTTTTCCGCGTCACCAATTCTCTCGTCTCATTTATTTTAATCTTATAATTGTCATACGATTATCAAAGTTACTTTCTTTGGTTGGATTAAGCTCTACATTTACCTTAGATTTCCCTTGGGAGATTTTTGGCATAAACAATGGGTTAATTGTTCAGCTCAAGATCGGCAACTGTGTTGGTTGATGGGGGAAGCTAAACGAGCATAATCTTTCTCGACACCATCAAAGCCATGAGACTCGACAAGTCAAACATCATTAGACGATCGACGACCCTGGTTGATTTCCATGGAGACACGACAAGCACTTATGTGGAGATCACTCTGTCAATCTACGCCAAAGGAATCAACAAGTAGACCATATTCAGTTTTATTAATTGTTCATTAGCATATAACATCATTCTTGGTCGACCTTGGATTCATGATATGAAGGTAGTCCCTTCGACGTTCCACTAGACGATGAAATTTCTCACGCCATGGGGAGTCCATAAGATCAAGAGTAAACCGAAAGTTGCTCGCAATTGCTACAAGACAACGATGAAACTGTGAAAGAAATCCATCTAGCAATTATAGAACCAGGATGCTCCCGACAGTATCGACGACTATCGTTTGGAGGAAGTCATCCTGGACCAAAGCAAGCCTGATCAAGTCGTCTTTGTTGGTTCGTCCCTCGATCCTTGCATTAAAAATGACCTAATTTCTTTTTTGCAGGAGCATACTGACTCTTTTGCTTGGAAGCACGACGACATGGTCATTATTGATCCTGACGTCATTTCACACAAGTTAAACGTGGACCCTTCGTTTAAAGATATCAAGCAAAAATGACGAAAATTCGCTCTAGAGCGAAATAAGGTGATCAACGACGAAGTCAAAAACCTCCCCAAGACCGACAAGATTCGGGAAGTAAAATACCCCGACTGGCTAGCAAATGTCGTGGTGGTACAAAAGAAAAAGGGCAAATGGAGGGTGTGCATAGATTTTACAGACTTAAACAAGGCGTGTCCGAAGGATCCATTTCCTTTACCACATATCGACGCTTTAGTCGACGCAACTGTTGGACATGAACTATTGACATTCATGGATGCATACTCAGGCTACAATCAAATACATATGCACATCGACGATTAATAAAAGACAACCTTTATGACGGACAGGGGTATTTATTGTTATAAGGTTATGCCTTTTGGATTGAAAAATGCAGGTTCCATATACCAGCGATTAGTTAACAAAATGTTCAAGGACTGACTCAGCGATACCATGGAAATGTATGTTGATGACATGCTCATTAACTCACGACAGGCTATCGATCACATCGAACTATTACGCCATTCGTTCAACATTCTCAGGAAATATCACATGAAGCCGAATCCAACAAAGTGCTCTTTTGGAGTAAGCCTTAGGAAGTTTTTACGATATATGGTGACTCGACAAGGGAACGAAGCTAATCCCGATCAAATTAAAGCAATAGTCGAGATCAAGTCGCCAAGGAATTTCAAATAAATCTAACGTTTGACCAGTCGTGTAGCAACCTCGAATAGGTTTATCTCGCGATCGTCAGACAAATACCACTTAGTTTATAATGTCATGCGAAAGAACAAAGGCTTCCAGTGGACGGACGACCACGAGAAAGCGTTGAAGAAATTAAAAGAGTACATGATGTCACCTCCACTGTTTTCAAAACTAGAAGAAAACGAGGTCTTGCAACTTTACTTGGCCGTTAGTCCCAATGCGATAAGTGCAGTCCTGGTATGAGAGGACGACAAACATCAACTACCTATTCCTAATGGTGAGACCAGTTATTCGTCAATGGAAAAATTATTACAATCGTTAGTTACTGATGTTAAAAAGTTTCGACATTACATCGAGTGGCATCCTATAACTGTCGGTACTAACTTTCCACTCAAGTCTGTTTTGGGAAAACCAGAATTGACAGGTCGTCTGGCGAAATGGAGCATATATCTCAGCAGCTACGACATTGACTTCAAGCCAAGGACCACGATCAAATCACATGTCCTAGCAGACTTCGTCGCTGACTTTAGTCCTGAACTAGAGAAAGAAGCACAAGACGAAGATTTTTCTGTGGAGAATCACGACGACAAAACCTGGACTATACATGTCGATGGATCATCCAACGCTAGAGGCACAGGACTGGGCGTCATCTTAAAGTCGCCACAGGGGGCAAGATGGTGTACCCCATACGATATGAATTCAAAGAAACGAACAATGAAGCATAATATGAAGCTCTGATCAACAGAATGAATATGGAACACGAGTTAAGGGCAAAAGGGTTGCACGTCAAAAGCGATTCTGTCCTCTTCGTGAACCAAATGAATGGCGAGTTTGCATCAAAGGACTCAAAGATGAGATCATATGTCAATTTAGCAATGGCAAAATGAGAAAATTTCAAGCCATTTTTGATTGAACAAATACTCAGAGATTAGAATACTCATGTTGATTCCTTAGCCAATCTTGGATCGACACTTAGCAAACCTCTGTTTGACACAATTCACATGATACATCTCATAACGTCGTCCATTGATCACGATGACATTGTCTAGATCGACAGTGAAGAAGAAGATTGGTCGAGTGATATAATGAACTACTTAATGCACGACCAACTTCCTGAAGACATAATGGAAGCTCGTAAGATCAGATTCAAGGCATCCAGATATGTTGTGATACAAGGCAGGATCTATCGACGATCGTCCACAGGACTTAACCAACGCTGTGTCACTAGCAAAACACAAGTCTAAAAAATCATGCATGAAATGCACGATGATGAATGTGGCAATCACTCGGTCGGTCGTAGTCTAGCCAATCGAATATTCCGACAAGGCTACTATTGGCCGACACTACGACAAGACGACATCAGGTATGTATAAAGTTGCGACGCATGCCAACAACATTCAGGTATGACGAATAAACCCTCTGAACCTTTACACTCAAAATTACTTCCATGGCCCTTCATGAGGTGGGGAATGGATATCGTCGCTAAGTTACCACCTACCCCTGGGCAAAAGGTATTTCTTCTTTAACTTATAGATTGTTTCTCTAAATGGGTAGAAGCAACCGCTTTTTCCCAAGTTCGAGACAAAGAGGTTATATCTTTTATCCAGAATAACATTATATGCAGGTTTGGGATACCATCCGAGATTGTCTGCGACAATGGATCCCAATTCATAAGTGAAAGAACTCAGCAATTCTTTGAGGATCGTAATATAAAACTCACGACCTCGATGCTGTGATATCCTCAATCGAATGGACTTGCAGAATCGAACAATAAGAATATTATAAACTCGATCAAAAAGAGGTTGAAAGCAAAAAAGGGAAAATGGGTAAAAGAACTTCCTTCATCCTTTTGGGCAAATCGTACGACTCCACGTACATCTACAAGACAAACTATCTTTTCCTTGGTTTATGGTTGCGAGGCGGTTCTACCCGTCGAGGTCCAGCTACCAACATCGAGACACATTTCAGTCGACCATAACCTGGTCGACCTAAGTTATGATCTCGATACCCTTGAAGAAATGAGAGACACAACATTGATTTGTATGACATCTCAAAAACAATCGGTCGAACATCATTTCAACAAAACCGTAAAGACCAAAGCCTTTCCAGAAGTCGACCACGTCTTACGCCGAGTGTTTCAAAACACTCAAGAGCCAAACACATGTAAGCTTTCCTTCAAATGTGAAGCTCCATATCGTATATCTGAAGTCATAGGAAAAGGCGCCTATAGGCACCAAACCCACGACGATATCCCTCGTAGATGGAATGCAACACATCTCAAAAGGTATTTTTTTTCTAAGTCCTTTATTCTTCTTTCCGTACGAATTATTTGTCACAACCAATACTGACTTAAGCATTGGAGGGTCGTTGGTTAGCCAATGACCAACCTTTGTCATTCTATTCACGCAGGATCGCACGACATAAGACCGAACGTCTTTATACAACTTGGTCTTATAAAACTCAATTCTAAGTTTTTAACTTAGAATTTTTTTGCTATGAATGAATGCCTTGGTCGCAAGAATCTTTGAACTACTTGGATTTCCATAGTCGCAAGTATCCTTGAGTTATGTTATCTATGCATTAAATAACTTATGTTTCAATTGCTTTGTCGCACGATTCTCAGGTTTGAAAAGTTCTAATTACTATAATTACTTATGTCTTTATCTTGTGATGTCGTGTACGCTTATTTATTTTATAATGCACGACAGATAAGATAAAAACCATTTGTATTAATAACCAAAAATAAATGGTTACACATGGAAGGCTCGATCACCAATGGTCGACCATATAAAAACTAAAACAAATAAACCATAAAAATAAAAGACTCAAAATGGAGAAGGATCTTCAGTTGGCTGCGACGTGGAAACTTCACCTGTCTGAGTTTCATCACCTGGGACTCATCCTCGACCTCGAACACTTTGACATTCTTCTCATCTTCGGAGTCCAGGTCCTTCTCATTCCTGACGTTCGAAAGATAAATCTTGGGTCTTCAGCAATGTTGGCAAGGGGATTCTTCCCAGCCAAGTGTCGCCTCATGATCGCCGCCTTTGTTGTCCATTGAGTAAAAGCCTCGACGGACTTGATCTCTTCTTCCAGCTCCTCGATCTTGGTCTTCTGCTCGACTTCCTTCGCCTTAAGGCCCTTAATATATTTTTCATCCTCTGCCAGGGACCCTTGGGCCCTCTCCATCTTCTACCTTGTCCCCTTCAGGATCTCGCAAAACACGTGAAGACGTGTCTGCAGATTGGTCGTCTTGTTACAAGAGACCTCCAGGACCTAGTAGGCTTCTTCAAGCTTCACTGTTAGCGACTCAACTATAGAAGTGGCCTCCTTCTTCTTGGCTAGAGTAGCCTGCTCCCTCTCTAGTGTCGCCTTCTCTCTTTCAAGATAAAGCAGTAGAGCTCGCCTAATCCTATCCTTCTCGCTGTAGAGACTGAGAGAGGCCTGGAACATCTGCAGCACATGACATACGACATTAGTATACGAAGTTAAAAACAAAACAATGTACAAAAAGGTAAGTTTCGACACTTACCATGAAGGAGAGACCGACGATGTTGGATCCCACATCGTCGACTGACATCCCATTAAAACGCTCCGTGATGGTCGGGAGTTGGTATTTCCCCAGATAGTGAAATATCCTCTCCCTTTCCAGGACTCCATCCGCCATAAAGTCAGACGACAGCGTAAAATTGACCGTCTGAACTTCTGCGGTTCTCTTCCCCTTGTCGGACGACTGGGATGGAGACAAAGGCCTCAGTCACCTGCCCCTGCTCTTGTGCCGGTGGTGGTCGCTCGCCAACTGAAACCTCCAGTGAATTCACCACTGGAGGTACTACAATTATGTGTCTAAGGAGGTTCACCTGCGAAGATACCCACTTCGGCCGACAGGAAGAAGGCCCAACTGGAGTTGGCCAAGAAAAGTCGAAAAACAGGAGGGGATCTCGACTATTGGGTCGAGTGTGCCCAAGAGGACGAGGATGACAGTTCTGAGGGAACCGTCGTCGAGGGGTTGTGATGTGTCGAGCATCGCCACTCTTTTGAAGACGATATAGAGATGTTGAGATCTGATATGATCTCAAGCATCCTAGACACACTAACCTTACAACCACTTGCAATAAACTATAATAAAACTAACAATAATATCTAACATTTAGATATTATGAATCTAACTAATAACTAATAAAACATTAGATATTTAGTTATGCTAAATATCTAATTACATCAAATACAAATGTTTATGCCAAAAAATCTTCGAAGGAAAATTTAAGGTAAAAGTGAAGCGTGATCCAACCAAAGAAAGTAACACCGATAATCGTACGACTGTAATAAAAATAAAGTAAATGACACGAGAGAATTGGTGACGCGGAAAACCCCTGAAATGGGTAAAAACCGCGGACGAGTGTGAGTCGTCGTGCACTTTGGACGTCAATCAGGGACGTCGTCCTTTATAACAAGGGTTACAAGTGTAGTACAATGTAAAACAATACAATAAAGTAAAGTCGGTCGTGCGTCGTGTGTACTTAGACTTCGGTCGTGCGTCGCGCAACAAACGGTAGTAGGCTTTATGAACTTCGAGAGAGACTGAGCGATCTCGAGAACGTAATTCGTGACCTTGTAAGGTCTGAGAATCTGATGTCCCGAATGTGAGGTGCTATCTTCATATTAATAATCTATTTTTCCGTTGGAACATCTTGAATGCGTATCTTGCTCATTAATAGAATGACCGTTTGATATTGATGATAGCGTCCGTTATGTCCGTTGTTATTGATGATGGCTTCTGTTATAATCTTTGGTCATAAATGTCTTTGAATCCTGCATTAAACATGATATAACGTATGTCGTAGGTTAGTAACTGAAATCAGGTCGTACGACAGAATTTATCAGACGGGTTATTAGTCGTTTAGTCGAGGTCGTCTAAAGGAAGGGCGTCGGTTATCGTTGGTCGTACGACGATGGAATGTTGGAATTTCTACCCAAACAGTTTGCCCCCAAATTTAAAATTCAAGTGGCAACTTTTTGAAATTTAAATTTAAAATCAGGACACATGTCAAAAAAGAACGCGGGTAGTTCGCATGGAACCGAATCGGTTTGTTTCCAACTGAACAATGACGTGATTTCCTACAGAATAAATGTTTAGACAACTAGTATTGGACAGGTGTCATGCATTCAACGGATGTACTCAAAAAGGTTGCCTGACACGGACGACACGTGTCAATTGGCGATTCGATTTTTTGGCGATTCTATTTTTTGACGATTCTATTTCCGATTTTCAATATAAATAGGGATTGTCCTTCTTTATGTTTACCCTTTTTAGATATCACATACCTCCGACAAGATACACTTTCCGAGCGATCAGAATCCTTTCCGTTCTAAGTTCGAGGTTTAGAGTTCTATTTAAGGTACGATTTCCCGTTTTCCCTCTGTGTCGATTATACGCGTAAGAAGTCCATAGCTAGAAAGCCTAGGAGAGCTTGGGATATCCTTAGTTACTGGTGTGCGACCCTAAATATCCCAGACTTTCAGATGTCGACCGAACCAGTGAGTGCGTATAGGGAAGATGAACACTTAGATTATCTTAAAAAATTGGCCAGGATTCCAGATGAATTCAATCTGATGACACCAGTAGACTTAAGGACGGACGAGGTTCGGAAGGGGTATTGCGTTCTGTACGAATATCCCTTCAAGATAGGATTTACTTGGCCATTTAGTCCTTTGGCCAGGGCATTTTTGTATGAATTCGACTTGACGCCTGGACAGTTAATGCCTCAGTTCTGGCGGATTTTCCAGGTTATCGAGCGTCTTACGGCCGATTGGGAGGTTCCGTTCAACTTGAACGACCTCCTGACTGCTTACAGCGTTCGGGCGGATAACTATAACCGGTATAGTCTATTCCGTCGAACGAAGGGAGATAATGTATTGGTGCACAATACTACGGTGAACGACCGTGGTTGGAAACGCCAGTACGTTTTCATACAAGTGGCGTCTGTGAACGACGAGGACAGCCAATGGTTGTCTTCAGGATGGAATGAATCGGGTAGGTTTACCGCTTTGTCGTGCGTTTATATTTTTTTTTATTTTATAATATCTATTCTGATGGTTTCTTTTTCTGTTTGACAACAATCGACTTTACTAATGTGAAGCCAAATAGCGATTCCCACGACAAGATTCAGAGGATCCTGGAAAGAAGTATCGCTGATCGTTCGTTTTCTGCTCGGTCGAACGACGAAGAACACGAGGTCGTTTTTGTAAACGAAGCGACGTTCGTCAAGGGTTCTTCTCGAGAAGAAGAGAGGAGAAGATAAGAAGAGAGGAAAGAAGAGGAATAAGAGAGAGAAGAAGAGATGTCTGGTATGTCGTTCGACAATGTTTTTCATTTTTGTATCGTATGTCATTTCCTTCCTAACTTGCTTATTTTATCTAGGGAACGCACCCGAAAAATTGTCCGCCCCTTGTCGAGCGGAGATACTGGAGCTTGCACGCCAAGGCAGGGAAAAAATGAAGAAGAGATCTGCTCCTTCTGCGGGGGTAGATATAAGACGCGTCCGAGGCAAACCTCGGGTCTCGCCCAAGAAGACGGGTGATGCTACTCTGTCGTCCCTTGTAGGGACGACACCATCGAAGGGAACTGTTGTTGGGGTCGATCTCGGAGGCTCGACCAATGTGACGAAGGATCCCCCAACGTCGAGGGTGTCGGGCGTTGACAAGCCCTTCGTTGAATCTTCTTCCTCCTTCAAGAGTGAGGAGAAGAACAAGGAGAAAGTGGGAGAGACGACGTTTAAAGTCAATCTCCCATCTGACTTCATGGTCAATTGAGTCCTTGAGAGGGACGTCATTTTTTCCATATCTAGGGAAATTCCTCCTCCCGGCCTTCTATGAACGATACAAGGAGTCTCGGGTCGAGGACACTGGGGCGCACGTCGCTGGTCTCTCTTTTATGGTAAGTCTTACTCATTTTCTATTTTCTTTGTTACTCATTTTTCTTATTATTAATTATTTCCCTTCTGTCGTATAGGCTTTCCAAGCCTGTCTGAGCTTCTTTGCTAAGATGGAAGGTCTTAGGGCATCTTTCCCTGACGTCAAGAAAAGGGCCGATGAGGCTCTTGAAAGGGAGAAGGTCGCCCTGGAGGCGGTCGAGGCTGAGAAGGCGAAGGTCGAGGGTCTCAAGACTGAGCTCACCGATGCCCGGAGTCTATTGGAGATTTCAGATCGTGAGAAGGTTAAGCTCAGGGATCGTGTCTTTGAGCTTGAGGCGTCATCGACCAAACTGGAGGTCGAGAAGATCAAGGTCGTCACTGCTGCTACTGCTTCTGTTAACGAAGTCGCGTCCCTCAAGAAGAGGGTCGAGGAGCTGGAGGGCGATATCAAGGACCTTGAGGAGGAAAATAGGCAAATCGAGGCCTTCTCTCGTTTCACGGATCGAGCCTCTTTGATGAGGCGTCATCTGAATGGGAAAAATCCCATGGTGTCGGCCGTTGAGGAGCTCAAAACCTACCTTGACATCGTGTGGACCGAAAGGGACCTTGATGAAGAGGATGAATTAGAGGGGAGCGATGGCGGAGGAGAGGCAGCGGCAGCAGACACTATAGTATCTGATGTCGTGCAGGAACAATCTGACGTTCCTCCTTCTTAGCTTAGTTTCTTTGAATTTACTATTAGGGGTCGGCCGTCTGTGGTCGTCCCTTGTCCCTGTAATTTTTATTTTAATGGAAAAGTTTCTTTTGTCCGTAGATGCTTGTTACTTGCTTTTCTTTTTCAAACTTATATCTTATCGTACGTTGAGTAATTTAAGAGGATATATAATCACGGTATATCATACGTTTGACCACACCATCATTCATTAACGTGTTATAATGAAATCAACTGAGATCTACGATCGACCAAGTGCAATTGTAATAATGGTTCTCGGATCTAAATATCGAACATCAAGTGCATAAGTTAACCTTTGTCAATGACCGATCGTATATGTGCTATCGTATGAGTATTACCCGACATAAAGGTTTTAACTAAGTCGTGTGTCCCTGCGAAAAACAACGTTAGTGGGGTGGTCGTTGGTTTAACCAACAACCCTCCGATGCTTAAGTCAGTAATCTTTCTTAAGAAACAATCGAAGGAAATAAATTAGGAATTTAAAATAAATACCTCTATAAATGAACTGCATTCCAACTTCGTGGGATATCTCGATCGTCGAGGGTTTGGATTTTATAAGCTCCCTTACCCACGACTCCAGAGATTTGGTAAGGGCCTTCCCACTTAGTGGAAAGTTTACCTGCATTGAGCTCTTGAGTGTTTTGAAACACTCGACGTAGAACGTAGTCGCCTTCTTGGAAAATTTTGATTTGGACATTTTTGTTGAACTGTCGCTCGACCGCTTGTTTCTGTGACGCCATGCGGATGTGTGTTGCTTCTCTAAGTTCCTCTAAAGCGTCGAGGTCATAGCTCAGGTCGAGCAAGTTATGCTCAACACAGCTTCGCATCCATAGACTAAGGAAAATGGAGTTTGTCCTGTGGACGTACGTGGTGTCGTACGATTAGCCATATAATGGAAGGTAATTCTTCCATCCACTTTCCTTTGGCAGCTTTGAGTCTTTTCTTGATCAAACTGATGATAGTTTTATTACTTGACTCGGCTAGGCCATTCGACTGTGGATATGGAGGTGTCGATGTCACCAACTTGATGTTCCTTTCTTCACAAAATCTTCGCGTCTGATCACTGATGAATTGTGTCCCATTGTCGCATGTTATTTCGGATGGAATTCCAAACCTGGAAATGATGTTAGTTTGGATGAAAGAAACGACTTCCTTGTCCCGAACCTGGGAGAAAGCCGCTTCTTCTATCCACTTAGAGAAATAATCTGTTAAAACTAGAAGGAATACCTTTTCCCCGGGGGCAGGTGGTAATTTCCCAACGATATCCATTCCCCATTTGATAAAGGGCCATGGGATCAAAGTCGAGTGCAAAGGTTCAGACGGTTTATGAGACATACATGCGTGTAACTGACATGCGTCGCACGACTGTACGTACCTGATCGCATCTTGCCTTATTGTCGGTCATTAGTAACCTTGTCGTGATATCCTGTTGTCTAGACTGCGACTTCCTGAGTGATTTCCGCATTCACCATCATGCATATCTTGTAGGATTTTTGGGCCTTGCGTCTTATTGGTAATACATCGTAGATTCAAACCAGTCGAAGATCTTCGATACAATTGTCCTATGATCATGACGTACCTTGATGCTCTAAATCTGACCTTTCTTGCTTCCATTCTGTCATAAGGCAATTGATCGTTCTCTAGATAATTTTTAATGTCGTCTGACCAAGAGTTTTGTTCCTCAATTGGTGCGACCAAAGTATTACCGTCGTCTTTGATGGATGGTGTTGCAAGGTGGACTATTGGGATACTGTCGAATGTCGTTTGATTAAGTGTTGACCCCAAATTGGCTAGTGCATCAGCTTGGGTATTCTGATCTCTTAGTATCTGTTCGATTACGAAGCGACTGAACTCCTTTACTTCTTCTTTTACTATTTTATAATAGGCAATCATCCTCGAATCTTTTGTTGCGAACTCTCTATTGATTTGATTAACACCTAGGGACGAGTCGCTTCGGACATGCAAATGTGTTGCCTCCAAGTAATGAGCAATTTTGATTCCCGCAATCAGTGCTTCGTACTCTGCCTTATTATTTGTTGCCTTGAAGTCGCACCGTATGGAGTACACTATCTTGCCCCCTTGTGGGGACTGTAGGACGACACCCAAGCCTGTTCCTCTTTTGTTCGATGAACCATCGACGTCTAGCGTCCAAGTGGTGTCGTGCAAAGTCGCCACAATTAACTCGCTGGACGTCGTCGCTTCTTCTAGTTCTGGACTAAAATCTGTAAAAAAATCTGCCAACACCTGTGATTTGATCGTCGTTTTAGGCTTAAAATCCATATCATAATTATTGAGGTAGATGCTCCATTTAGCTAGTCGTCCTGTTAGTTCAGGTTTTCTTAACACAGACTTCAATGGAAAGTTAGTTATAACAGTTATATGATGCGATTCGAAATAATGTCGTAACTTCTTAGCGGCCATAACTAACGAAAGCACGAGTTTTTTCATAGACGAGTACCTGGTTTCAGCGTCTAATAGATTTTTACTTACATAGTAGATCGGCAATTGTCGTCCGTCGCTTTCTCATGTAAGGACTAAACTCACCGAATTAGCACTGACGGCTAGATAAAGTTGAAGAATTTAACTTTTCTCGGGTTTGGAGAGGAAGGGAGGTGATGTCATGTATTCCTTGAGTTGCTGCAACGTCTCCTCATGCTTATCAGTCCATTCGAATCCTTTGTTTTTTCACAGAACGTTGTAGAATAGGTGACATCTGTCGGACGATCGAGAGATGAATTTGTTTAATGCTGCTACACGTCATGTTAGGCGTTGGACTTCTTTAAAATTTCTAGGCGATTTTAGCTCGATAATTGCTTTGATTTGATCTGGGTTAGCTTCGATTCCTCGTCGTGTGACCATGTAACCGAGGAATTTGCCAGCTCGAACTCCAAAAGAACACTTTGTCGGATTTAACTTCATTTTGTATTCACACAAAATGTCGAACGACTGCTTCAAATGTTCTATATGATCGTCCGTATGTTTCGATTTGACGAGCATGTCGTCGATGTATACCTCCATAGTGTCGTCCGAATGTTCTTTGAACATCATATTCACTAGCCACTGATACGTCGAACCTTCATTCTTAAGACCAAAAGGCATTACTTTATAACAATAAATACCTTAATCTGTCATAAAGGCCGTTTCTTCCTGATCGTCGGAATGCATCAATATCTGATTATATCCAGAATATGCGTCCATGAAGGTGAGCAATTCGTGTCCCGCTGTAGCGTCAACCATAGAATCGATGTGTGGCAACGGAAATGGATCTTTTGGACAGGCCTTGTTAAGGTCTGTGAAATCAATGCACACTCTCCATTTGCCATTTTTCTTTTGGACGACAACAATGTTGGCGAGCCAATCTGGATATTTGACTTCTCGTATCTTTTCTGTTTTAAGTAGATTATCAACTTTGTCGTTGATAATTTATTTCTTTCAGGAGCAAATTTTCGTCTTTTCTGCTGAACGGGTTTGAATGATGGATCGACGTTGAGTTTATGAGAAATAATACTCGGATCAATACCCACCATGTCTTTGTGCGTCCATGCGAAGGAATCATAGTGGTCCTGCAAAAAAGAAATTAGTCTCTTTTTAAAGGATGGATCAAGTGTCGAACCTATATAGACCATCTGATCAGGCTTATCCTGTTTAGGACGACAGCTTCCAGGCGATAATTGTCATCAGTCCCAAGAACATCCTGGCTCTGTAATTGCTATATTGTCTGCCTCGGGGGCTTCAAAGAGACTTTGTAACATTCCCTAGCAACATTTCTTTCGCCTTTGATCTCCTATTTCCCCATTGCGTGGGGAATTTCAAGGTTTGGTGGTACGTCGAGGGTACGAGTTTCATATCGTGGATCCATGGTCGCCCAAGGATAATGTTATAAGCCGATGAACAGTCGACGATGTTGAACTTCGTCTTCCTGTTGATTCCTTTAGCATATACTGGTAATGTGATTTCCCCCATGGTATTTGTCGTTCCTCCGTTAAATCCAACGAGTGTAGTCGAGCGTCGGGTAATCTCGGATTTGTCGATCCCCATAGCTTTCACTGCATCAAAAAAGATAATGTTAGCGAAACTACCTCCGTCGACGAGTATCCTCTTTGTCAGGCAATTTCCAATGCTCAATTGCATAATTAGTCCGTCATGATGTTTCTGGTGTACGTCGTCGAGATCTGCTTGGTCGAATGTCAAGGGCATAGATTATAATTCTGCGTCCTCCTTGGGTCTTGCCTCCTTTGGAATTGGTTGGTCGTCGGGACCGCGACTAGCATGTCTCTTAGCAGCTGAATATGTGGTCCCACAGACATCAGAACCTCCGGTGATACAATTAATCACCTTGGAATGCTCAGGGGATGTGGGACGCACATCTTTCTTTCTCGTCAATTCTTGTAAATAACCTTTCGAGTTAAGCCAGGACAATTCTTTCTTCAGGGCGA
This sequence comes from Arctium minus, assembly GCA_954870635.1. NCBI lineage: Eukaryota > Viridiplantae > Streptophyta > Magnoliopsida > Asterales > Asteraceae > Arctium > Arctium minus. The sequence continues at coordinate 73,528,139 of OX941080.1, read as the reverse complement.
TGCAATCATCTGTTACATGACCGAAGTCATTACGGAAATCGCACCATTTTGTTTTGTCTTTCTTATCACTGTCTTTATCGCTTTTCTTTTGCCATCGAATGTTTTGTCGGAGTTGTTTTAGGGACGCGACGACGTCCTTGGTTGATCCGGGGAAGCCATAAGATGATACCTTAGGATACTGGACGGATTTGGAAGTCGTGGGCCCTTTCTTTTCAAATATGACATTTGAAATCTGTCAGGCAGGCTCTGATCGACCGGTCGGCTTCGGTTTGAAGTCTGGCTTTTTAACACCTAGGCCTTTCCTATCGCTTGAGTGTTTATTTCTGAAAGCGAGGTCATCCTCGACCCTTATATGAGCGAGCGTGCTTGCTCGTACATCTTCAAAGGTTTCTGGAGGATATTTCGTAAGGTCGAGATACAACCCTGAACTATCGTCCAGACCCCGTTTGTATGCTTCAATGGCTGTTTTTACGTCGCAATTTCGGATACCGATCATTTCCGCGTTGAATCGGTTAAAATAGTCCCGGATGGACTTTCCATTTTTCTGTACGACATAGTCAAGGTCGCTCGTCTGTTTTTCCATTTTTCGGCTACTGGCGAATTGTTGAGAAAACTGGTTCACCAACTCTGCAAAAGACCCGATGGTTTTGGGTTTGAGATTGATCAACCATTGTAACCCTGCTCCAGTCAAGGTTGCTCCAAAACTCTTGTACATGTAGACTTCTTGAAACTGATGCGGTATCGAGATAGTCCACATAAGTTGTTTGTATTGGGCGACGTGTTCTGTTGGATCAGTGACAACTGAATATTTTGGGGCGAAGGTCGGGATGCTATACTTCTTTGGGACGTCCACCAACGTGATCTCATCAACGAACGGAGACGCCTGAAATCCTGTACGTGGCTCGACATCAACTGGGATTGTTGCCCCCGACAATTTGGCCAGCATCGACAAGACACGCTCATTTTGCTCTTCTAGAAGCTTCAATCGTTGTGCAACGGGATATATCGGGATAACCCTTGGGACACCCAATGGAACATAACCTGATCCGTTGAAGCTAGTTTTCTGCGAGGAATCAGAGGCATATCCATTGAATGACATAGAGGTCATAGGCATGGTTGGGATTACGAAGGTCGCAGGATTAACAGGTGGTGGACGAGGATAATTAGGCAATGGAGGGGGCACGTTCCAACTACCGGTATAAGCATTTGTAGCCCCGGCCATATTGTTTCCACTCTGTCTTCTTAGGTGCTCGATGGTTTCAGCCGCTTGTCGAGCCTGGGCTGTTTGGGCATCAATACGAGCACGGGCAGTAGTCAGCTCCATGTTCATTTGGGCCACAACATGATCTTGAGTTCCTTGGAATGCCATTGTCCTGAATGAATAGAAAAGATAAACACTCGAAGGAAAACGTTAGTACGTCGTAAGATTATCGAACATTTTCTTTGGATGGGGCCCCATGGTGGGCGCCAAATTGTTTATGCCAAAAAATCTCCCAAGGAAAATTTAAGGTAAACGCGAAGCTTGATCCAACCAAAGAAACTAACACCGATAATCGTACTACTATTATAAAAATAAAGTAAATGAGACGAGAGACTTGGTGACGCGGAAAACCCCTGAAATGGGTAAAAACCGTGGACGAGTGTGAGTCGTCGTGCACTATGGACGTCAATCAGGGACGTCGTCCTTTATAACAAGTGTTACAAGTGTAATACAATGTAAAACAATACAATAAAGTAAAGTCAGTCGTGCGTCGTGTGTACTTAGACTTCGGTCGTGCTTCGCGCAACAAACGGCAGTAGGCTTTATGAACTTCGAGAGAGACTGAGAATCAGATTTCCCGAATTTGAGGTGCTATCTTCATATCTATAATCTATTTTTCCGTTGGCACGTCTTGAATGCGTATCTTGCTCATTAATAGAATTACCGTTTGATATTGATGATAGCGTCCGTTATGTCCGTTGTTATTGATGATGGCTTCCGTTATAATCTTTGGTCATAAATGTCTTTGAATCATGCATTAAACATGATATAACGAAATTAGGTCGTACGACAGAATTTATCAGACGGGTTATTAGTCGTTTAGTCGAGGTCGTCTAAAGGAAGGGCGTCGATTATCGCTGGTCGTACGACGATGGACTGTTGGAATTTCTACCTAAACAACAAATAAACAATAAACATTAATTACTTTGACATTTTATTACAAACAACATTAGACTTTATATCGAGAGTCGACTTTCCGGCATTAGATTCAGATTGGATCTTCAGATTGGATGATCTTGAATCCAATAGATATGTGATCTAACAATCTCCCCCTTTGGATCAAGATCATTACTAAAAAGATTTTAGCAATTCAGTCTTCTTCTTCAGCTTAGAAGATGCAATCTCTTTATCTAGCTCAGAATGGTTTAGCAAAGTATCTTCAAAGAAAATTTATCTGAAATCAGCATGTCTTCAAAATACTTTGATCTCGCATTTCTTTGTTAGATTTTCTCTTCTCCAATATCTTGTAATGTAATGGACTGGACATTTCTTCAAGATATAGATTCTGCCCCTTTTTGAGGAAAAGAGCAACGCTTTCATCAAAACTTGTAGTAAGAAATGTATTTCACTTGGAGCCTTTGATCCGTCAATTCAAAAGATATTCTTCCAGATCTTTTCAAATCCAGACAAAATTTTCGTGTAACACCTGAATCAACTAATGAATCAGTTAACGTGCCTCTCAGTAACACTAAGTCACTGTGTGTAACAAATACACAATGGAAAGGAGTTGTTTGATCTTGACTCTCCCAAGGCTTCCATTTAATCTTCGAAACACCACAAAGATAATTTCTATAAATGTTATGACAAAGAAACTAATTCCTTGTGTGTTCGTGCTTGTGTTGAAAGAATTAAGCACTTGATGATTGCTTATTAGGCTCAAAATTTGTATAAACCACTGAGACAACAGTAAGTTAAACACAGACTCAATGTGCATGATTGAAGTTCGAAGGTGGGGCAGACTTTCTTCTTTTCAATATCCAGATTTTCCAAATGAAAATCAGATAGCAAATGTGCTGCTTCCCCTTTGAAAATGTGAAACACTTTCTATTTGAGAAGAAAATGAGTAGGTGGTGAGGTTTGATCAAGAGTTGGGATGGGCTAGTTGCCTGTTTCAATAATGATCACCAAAGAATTGTGAAATACTAGAAATGTGGCTGCCTGGCTCAGAAAAAGTTGGTGCAGAGTTGTGTTATTCTTTTAACTCTGTTCTCACACGCTCTTTCTTTTAAACATTTTGCTCACTCTAATCACACTCATTTCTTTTCGACTTCTTGCACTCAATCTCTATGGATTAACTTCTTGGGTAGAAATCACTGGTTAAGGTGATTGCATAGAAGTTGTGTTAATTCCTAGCACAATGATTCCTTTTTTCCTATGATGAATATGATGCTCAGATTGGTTTAACTATTTCAGTTAAAGCACAAATATGATCTTTGAAAACATTTAAAGTCAAACTTCCAAATCATGAATTCGGTTTAAGAATCGGGAAGTGGTTTGAACATTTAGAACAATGTTTTCTATGATTGAAAGTTGTCCACTTATCAACCATATATGAGATTAAGATAAAGGATTGTACCTTAACGTGCGATCTTATATCTCATGAAGCTAAGCGTAAACTCATAAACATATGAACTTGCAAGCATCTCTCAAAAATTCTGCAAAAGTCTTATGTCAAGTCAAAGTAAAATTTATTCACTTAAATTGAAAAGACAAAAAGCAGTAAAACTGTTAAAGTACGAGTTCTGATAAGAAATAATCAGAAGTCATATCCAAACTCCTTGGACTTGAAGAGCTCCCCCTAAAATCTTGCATTACAAAAATTTGACATAAAAGGTAAATGCAGAAATCTTATGAGCCACCCCTCAAAATAAGATTGACCACTTGTCAATTTCTTCTCATACTCCCCCTTGGATCATGAACAAAACATTTGAAGTGCAGATATCAATCAGAATTAAGAATGAAGAAATGATGAAAAAGTATACAATTAGAAAACTTTGATAGGTAACTACATATTAGATCTTAAGATTTATCATACCAAGCTTAGAGACAAGAAAGGTAAACCTCTTTTCGTCTAAAGGTTTGGTAAACAAATTGGCAAGCTGAGAATCAGTTTTTACAAAGAAAAGTTCAATTGTTCCTTTTTCAACATGATCTTTAAAAAAATGATACCTGAAGTCTATGTGTTTGGTATTGGTGTGCTGAATAGGATTCGCTTTTATTGTGATTGCGCTCTTGGAGTCACAGTATATCGGGATTTTGTTGAAGTGGAAACCGTAGTCGCGCAATTGAGTTCTCATCCATAAGACCTGAGAACAGCAGCTAGTAACAGCTACATATTCTGCTTCGTCCGTGGAAGTTGAAACACAAATGTGCTTCTTCGATGCCCAACTTACGAGCTTATCACCGAGGAACTGTACATGTCCTGACGTGCTCTTCCTGTCTAACATACAACCAGCATGATCTGCATCTGTATACGCTGTTAGTTCAAAACTAGTATCTTTAGGATACCACAGACCAAGATTTGCAGTGCCCTTCAGATACCTAAATATAGGCTTCACTGCAGACATATGGATTTCTTTAGGATTGGCCAGATATCTTGCACATTGGGGTACCAATCTTAGTACCTGGTGCCATTGGGGTACCAATCGGTTTTGAATTTTCCATTTTGAACTTCCGAAGAATATCCATAATGTATTTTTATTGATTGATAAAAATACCCGATGAAAATTGTTTGACTTGTAATCCGAGAAAGAAATTCAACTCTCCCATCATATTCATCTGAAATCTAGACACGATAAGGTTTGAAAAATTCTTACAGTACTTAGGATTTGTAGAGCCAAAAATAATATCATCTACATAGATTTGAATTAAAATGATGTCGGCTTTTTCTTTTTTGATAAACAAAGTGGTATCCACCGTTCCTTTTGAAAAAACCAGACTTGACTAGAAATTTGGAAAGGACATCATACCAGGCTCGAGGAGCTTGTTTCAGACCGTAGAGTGCTTTGTCGAGAATGTAGACGTGATTAGGCTTCTCTTTATTGACAAAACCCTCTTGCTGAGAGACGTAGACTTCCTTCTTCAGAATGCCATTCAGAAAGGCAGTCTTCACGTCCATTTGAAAAACCGTGAAGTTCTTGTGGGCTGCGTAGGCTAGAAACATTCTAATTGCCACTAATCGCGCCACCGGAGCATATGTCTCGTCGTAGTCAATTCCTTCCTCTTGTCTCTATCCTTTGGCTACTAGTCTTGTGTTGGTGTATTATTGTATTCAAGATTTAATAAGAAAAGTCAAGTCTAGCAAAGTCAACAAGGTCAATGTTTCGAAGTCAAAGTCTAGTCTAAGTCAATATGAGTTTACTTAGTCATTAAGCTTGTTGTTTTAGTCCTTGGTACAAATACCATGTTTCTTTGTAAATCATGTAACTAGAACATTCACTATCATATCAATATCAAATTACTCTCTCTCTACACTCTATCTCTAGAACTTCATATTGTCAATATCTTGATTGATTGTTTGATTGCTTGATTGATTGTTTGATTGCTTGATTGAATAGGACAATAACAATTGGTATCAGAGCAACCAAACCAATCAGAAGGATCATTACATCAAAATTTGATTAAATTTTTCGAAATCTTGATTTTCACGAACTGTTTTCTTGAAAGTTACTGTTTGATCCGTGGTTTTATTGTTTTTGTACAATTAAATCAAGAAATTGATTTGATTGTATACGTTTTATCAATTGGATCAACTTTCGTTCTGATCACATTGTCAAATTCGAACATTAGATTGATCAATTTGATCAAATTGCTATTTTTGTGAAACTGGAACTCAAACACTGTTTCTTGAATCAATTTGTTGATTTTTTATGTTTTAATGGAAATCTTGTGGTAGATTTGTGTTATAATTGATAATTCGATCATATTGGTGCAATTTCATGTTTAGATTTGCAGGTTTTGAGCCGAATTGGATTGATTTCATGAACAAAAGTGTCGAAACGCGCAAGATCTGACAAACGCGCAAGTTCATCAACAAACACGCAAGTTCATCATCAAACGTGCAAGTCAAAGAGATTTGATGTTTTGGCTAGAACGTGCAAGTGTCTGAAGAACGCGCAAGCAAAACGTGCGAGTTTGCTAAAACGCGCTAACTGAAACGAGCGAGTTCTATAAACGCGCAGGGCGAAGCTTGCAAGTTTGGTTGAAACGCGCTAAGAGGCGTGCGGCTTTGGTTGAAACGCGCTAAGAGGCGTGCGAGTTTGGTTGAAACGCGCTAAGAGGCGTGCGAGTTTGGTTGACACGCGCTAAGAGGCGTGCGAGTTTGATAGAAACACGCTAAGAGGCATGGGAGTTTGATCAAAACGTGCTACTAATGTCCTGCGAGTTCTAGAAACGCGCACATTACCATTTGAGAATTTTAGTGTGAATAGTGACTAGCGTGTTTAGTGGTCTACGAGTACAGTGACCTGCGAGTTTAAAGACTTAGATTTTTTTTGAAAATTAATTTTTTTTTTGTGTGATCCAAGTTTGACTTTTTAGTCAACATTTCTGATTTGTTTGGGAACGATCATTTTTTTTTTCAAGCATTTCTTTCTAAAAAAAATGTGGTCATCATTTTGATTGTGGTCATAATTTTCTGATTTTTGACGATCATTTTTTTTAAGCTAACATTCTGACAAGATGCCTGTTACAGACGAGAGAGGGAACACTGTTTTATCTGCAAAAGATATGGCTGTTTTGTACTTGCCGGAAATACCAAAGATGGAAGCTGAATTAGACAAGCTGAAAAATCAGAATTCAAAGCTTCTTAAACAAATTCAGGATTTTAATTCCAATTTGTCAAATTCTGATACAATTCCTGTTTGTGCAAAATGTACCGATGATGTCAAATCTGTTTTTGCAGGTAATGATAGTGCAAGAGAAAAGGAGATTAAAGAGAAAGATGAAATGATTGAAATAAAAGAAAATACTATTCAAGCTTGTGAAAAAGAAATCAAGCTGAAAGACAGAAAGATTGCGTATCTTCAGAGCCAATTGAAGAGAACTGAACAAAGATCGTCAGAACTACAAGATGAATCAGTTAAGCTTCAACAAAAGTATATGGCTTCTGAAGAAGATGCACATACATCAAAAGTGAAACATGCTGAGTTGATGAAAAGCATTAGAGAAGACAAAGTTCAACAGAACCTTCAAAAGCCAACTGAAGACGACTGAACAGAAAGCATCGGATTTGCAAGATGAATCAGTCAAGCTTCAAAACAAGTTTAAGGCTTTCGAAGAGAAGATATATACTCGGGAAAAGAAGAATGTTGAACTGCAAACAAGTCTCCAAGCAGAAAAAGAAAAATCATGTGGGAAGACATCTTCTACTCAACAGATGTCTGAATTTTCTAAGAAAACTTTCCAAGAGAAAAAGGATCTTGAGCTGAGATGCATTAAACTTTCTACGCAAATGTCTGATTTTGAAAAGATTCTAATTACTGAAAGAGACACATTTGCTAAGGAAAGAAAAGTTCTTGAAGATAAAAACACTGAATTTCCCAAACAGATCTCAGTTTTACAAGACTTTTTGGAAAAAGAAAGACAAATTTTTAAAGAAAAGAAAAATTCTTTTGAATCTGAAAAGAGAAATTCTGAAAAGAGAAATGTTGGGATCTTCAATGAAATTTCTGATAAATCCAAGAACTTACAAAAAGATTTTGAGCAACAACGTTCATATTTTGAATCTGAAATATCTAAGCTCACATCCAAATTATCTGTTCTATCATCAGATATTCTTAAAGAACAGATGGCTAGATCTTCTAAGAAAAATCAGAAGGTCTGGAGAGTGAAGAGTTCTTCAGATGATGAGAAGATAAACGACAAAGCATACAATTCCACATCCAAAGCCAAAAAGAACAAAACGCATAAAGGTAAATCTTTTGGTATTCCTGATATGTTTTACTCTACTAATCATTTGATCAGGATTGCACAGAAGAAAATCTGTTGTTCTTACTGTGGAGAGAATGACTTCGTTCAGAAACAATCTGCTCACAACTGGTAGAATAACTTCTCAGAATTATGTTTTTAAAAGATATACATCAAATGAGAAGTGGATTCCTAAATCTAACATACTAGGACCCAAATACCAGTGGGTACCAAAACCTGTTAAATCTATTTTGCAGATACCACAGGTTTAGGGGGAGCATGATGTTTGACTTCTGAGTAAATCAACTCAGGACTCGAACTTCAAAGTCAAAGAGTAAGGCTTTTGAACAAAACAGTTCAAAACCCGAACTTTAATGTAAAGAATTGTGGCTTCTGATCACATGACAGATCAGGACCCGTTCTTCAATGTTAAGATAAAGATATTATGCAAAATATTCAGGGGGAGCTTATCTGACCTAAATCATTCTATAATGATTTGAGGGGGAGCTTAAATGTAAGTATCTTTTAATCTTACATCTCTGATTGTTTGAATGACGAACAACTTTCAAGCATGAAAAACGTGTTCTTAAATGTTCAAACCACTTCTCTATTCTCAAAAGATTTCATGAATTAAGAAGTGTGATTTTCAAATGTTTTTCATATTGAGCTATAATGTTTAACTGACCGTGTGTTTCTAAAGATCAATACTCGTGTATTATCTTTCCTATATACTGTAAAGTATTCACACACATGTTCAGTACTTCATTTGAAATTGTTATTACCATGTCTCATAAAGAAACAATTTTTCGATGGTAATACTCCCGTTTGCTTTCAAATGTTGTTGAGCATCATTCATCATTTCAAACTTGAGCGTTCATTGCTAAACTGTTTATATTTGTTCATATAAACAAAATATATAATTCTTTGATACCCTAAACCATGTTATTTGATCTGATTGATACATTGTCAGATTCTCAAAACAATTCTCTTGATTTCATTTCATTCATTCAATATCCTTGTTTTGAGAGATCTTCAAAGTTCAAATGCTCAAATTTCATTCATATTTTTCATGAGCATATATTTTGACAATGTCGTCATACATTTTTGTGTTTAACTATTCAAGTTAAACTGTTGAGCAACCATTCTTTATAGGACTTACATGGGATTCATGTGTGAGCTTAAACAAAGCTTCCATGGATTCACGTTAACCAGTGTTTGCTACCCAGGAAGTTATCCTCGAGTGATTGAGGGGTGAGGGGTCAAAATCAAAGAGTGGGGGAGATAACTCATCCGGTTGAGTTTTTCTCATTGTGTTGAGCGAAAAAATTGAAATGAAAGTTTGGTTAGATGTGAGCTTTAAATGATAAAAAGAAAGAGGGTGTGAAAACAGAGTTAAAAGAATATCAGAACTCTGCACCAACTACTTTCTGAGTCGGGGAGCCACATTTTCTGATTGGTTCACATTCTTTGGTGACCATCATTGAAAAAGGCAGTGAGCCCATGCCAACTTTTGCATTAACCCCACCAGCCACTCGTTTTTTTCTTAACAAAGAAATGTTTCATTTTCTTTGGGGACGCACCATATCTACTATCTAGTCTTCACTCGGAATATTTAGATATTGAAAAAGAAGGAACGTTGCCCCACCTTCGCACCTCTTTCATGCACATTGAGTCCGTGTAATATTTGTTGCTATCTCAACAGTTTACAAAATTTGAGCCTTATGAAACACAATCATTGTGCTAAATTCTTTCATACACAAACACGAGCACATAGAAAATTTGTTTTTCTGTCAGAACATTCATAGAATTACCTTGTGTTTTTCAATGATTGAATGGAAGTCCTGGGGAGTCATCATCGAACCAGCTCCTTAAATTGTACATTCGTTGTACTAAGTAACTCGGTGTTACTGACAGGCACTCCTAACTGTTTCATTTGTTGAATCAGGGTGACAACGTCCATTATATCTGAATTTGAAAAGATTCGGGTATATACAGTTCATGATTCAGTTCAGATCAAAAGGAGGAGAATGTATTTTCAAGGGGGAGAATCAATGATTATGATGAAATTGAAGATGTTTTGATGATTATGACGCTCACAATCATCAAAAACCGGGAGAAATTTACAAAGATCAATTTCAGAGATGAGATGTCAAAAAGTGGAAGAAATTTCTGAAAGATTCAAATTTCAAAGCTGATTTGAAGAAAAGAGGCTTTCTAAAGAAGATTCTGAAAGTCCAAGTCAGATGAAAAGAAATCATTCTGAGAATATTCAAAGTCAAATTAGATGATTCGTGAAAGTTCGTTTTTCCAAAGACGATCAAGAGATCAGAGTGATGAAGATAAAGTTTTTGAAAGTTTCCTCGAGGTTTCTCAAAGGCAAAAGTTCGAAGTTTCAAAGAAGTTCAAAGAAGTTTCAAAGATGAAGTGTTTCAAAGAAGTTTAAAGAAGTTTTCAAAGTTTTGTTTCAAGACTTCATATGATTCGTTTTTCAAGACTTGTTGACTTTCCGAGATGCAAAGTGCAAAAGAATTTTTAAAGATTCTTCAAAGACTGAAGATTGTTAAAAGCTTCAAAGTTCAAAGACGTCAGAGTTAAAGATTGAAGAATCAAGTGCTGAAGACTAATGTCAAATTTTTATTAAATCTTGAATACAAAGGGGGAGATTGTTAGTGTATTATTGTATCCAAGATTTAATAGGAAAAGTCAAGTCTAGCAAAGTCAACAAGGTCAATGTTTCTAAGTCAAAGTCTAGTCTAAGTCAATATGAGTTTACTTAGTCATTAAGCTTGTTGTTTTAGTCCTTGGTATAAATACCATGTTGCTTTGTAAATCATGTAACTAGAACATTCACTGTCATATCAATATAAGATTACTCTCTCTCTAGAACTTCATATTGTCAATATCTTGATTGATTGTTTGATTGTTTGATTGAATAGGACAATAACAATTTGCCTTGTTTCGTATAACGGTACCATCTTTGTCTTTCTTTATCTTGAAAACCCACTTCGTACCTATAATTGTTTTACCTTGAGGTTTTGGTATGAGTCTCCAGACTTGAAGTGCATCAAACAGATTCAGCTCTTCTTGCATTGAGATCACCCATTCTGGATCAGCAAGTGCCTCTGATACGCGAGTTGGCTCGAACTTGCTTAGAAAGGAGTCATACATGCACATGTTTATTGATGCTGACCTAGTTTGCACCGGTTTTGATGGATCACCAATGAATTGGCTTATCGGGTGCTCTTTGGTCCACTTATGTTCATGAGGTAGTGGATTATATGAATGTATGTCAATTGTATCATCTATAAATTCACTTGTACCTTCTTCAGCTTGTTCAGGAGGAATGATGATTGCAGTTGAAGTGGTAGGTTCAGAAGGCTCAGCAGTTACAGCTTGTTCTGGCTGTAGATTGATCTGAATAGAACATCCTACTGTTTCAGCTACTTCTGTCTCTTCATCACATGGCACTTCTTCAACTGTTGGAGTCGGCATTTGAATTGGAATTTCTTGTTGAATTAGGGCGTTAGATTCAATAGGAACATCTGAACTAGTTGGATGATTAGTCGTTAAGTCTTCCATCCTGTCAACCACAACAGATTTCTTGACATTAGATCCAAGAAATTCATCATAAAAAATTCAAATAATAAGTCTAAATCAGATAAATGATTAGTTGACGTTGATGCTTCATCTGATTTATTCTTTTGAGACACAGGTTCTGGACTGATTTGCCCAGAAGCTAGTACGGCGGTTATAACGGGTTCTGAACTGTGTTGTTCGTAAGCCATCTCTTCATCAAATGTGACGTTGATGCTTTCAATCACCGTCTTTGACTTCTTCTGATAAACACGGAATGCAGTTGATGTCGAGGAATAACCAATGAAGATGCCTTCGTCCGCCTTGGCACTGAACTTCTTGAGACTCTCCCTATCGTTTAGCACAAAACACTTATACCCAAATATATGGAAATATTTGATTGTCGGTGTTCGGTTGTTGATTAATGCATAAAGAGTCTTCTTGAATCTGCGATGTATCATGGAACGATTTTGTGTATAACACGCAGTCGATACAGCTTCTGCCCACAAAAATAGAGGTAAGTCTGATTGACTTAGAATAGTACGAGCAGCCTCGACTAGCGTCTTATTTCTTCTTTCGACCACTCCATTTTGTTGAGGCGTTCGAGCAGCAAAGTATTGATGTGAAATCCCGACAGATTCGAGATATTCTTCAACCTTCTTGTTCTTGAACTCTGTGTCGTTGTCTGTTCTTAGAAGCTTGACCGGTTTCTACAGATTCACTTGGGTCGTCTTTAGGAATGTGATAAGAACATCAGGTGTCTCATCTTTTGAACGTAGAAACTTGACCCAAGTGTATCGCGAGTAATCGTCCACAATAACTTGTATGTACTTCTTTCCGCCTAGACTTTGAGTTCGCATCGCACCGCATAAGTCCATATGCAATAACTCTAACCGAGCGTTAGTACTCGGTTCAGGCTTTGGTTTATGTGGAGCCCTCTTCATCTTTCCCTTTTCACATGCTGCACAAAGATGTTCTGTTTCATATTTGAGCTTTGGAAGTCCTTTGACGAGCTTTCCACTGACTAGATTGTTGATGTACCTGAAGTTGAGGTGAGAGAGCCTTCGATGCCATAGCCAACTTTATTGCATCGAGGCTTTCGTCAGTAGACAAACCTGCTTGTCAGTCTGGACTTTTGACAAGTTAATTGTGTAGAGATCTAACTTTCTTATGCCGACCAAGAGTTCCTCGCCATCTTCAGTGCGAACTGAACATGTCTTGGCTTTGAAATTGACCTCTAAGCTTTTGTCACAGAACTGGTCGATAGTGAATAGGTTGTGCCTTAAGCCTTCAACATAGCTCACCTTCTTTATTGTGACGTTGTCATGTTGTACATCACCATATCCCATTATTGTAGAAAATTGGTCGTTGCCGAATCTGACTGTTCCGCAATACTTCTCTTTAAAATTGGACAACATCTCTTTTTGTCAAGTCATATGCTTGGAACATCCGCTATCCAAGTACCACATATGACGGATCTGCACAAGAGAAATAATGAAACAATTGATTTAGATAGTCTTAAAACAAAGATGGAATTAAGACTTTTGATCATTGAAAAGCGGGTCTTGAACTGATTTGTTCAAAAGCCATATCCTCTTCTTAAGTACGGGTTCTGAACAGACGTGTTCAAAAACCATTGTTTTATCTTTGAAGTGCGGGTCTTGAACTGTTGTATTCAAGAACCTAGTTTATTTGAGGAACGAGTCCTAGATTGTTTTGTCTAGAAGTCATTTCCATAAGCTCTCTTAAACTTTGTGTGCCTGCAACACAGATTTAGCTTTAGGTACCCACTGGAATTTTGGTCCGACTGTGTTAGCACAAGATTTTGGTACCCATTTGAAATTGGGTCCTCTTTTCATTTTAAAGTCATTTGAAGCATTATAATTAGATGAATGGACATGATAATTGCCAAACCAATCTTCAGAATCTTGACAAGAAGTATAAACATGTTTATCATAACAGAAGACTTTCTAGCAGATAAAGATAACTGAAATAATTGCTTCATTGTATATTGTTTACGAGAAACAACAAGTTTTGAGTTCAAAATAGCAACATCAACAATTAATACATCTTTACTAGGCGAAGTCTTACTACAATTAACACTACAAAACGATTTAACGGTCTTGTCAAGCTTCTGTTTCGGTTGCCACTGAGATTTTACTTCTGGCCTTTGCTTGATCAGATTTGAAACATGTGAAACTCATGAGTTAGACTGTTGAGCAACAAACGAATGCTTCTTCTTCGGATGACCAATAGTGTTCGGTTTCTGTGAATGCTTAGATATAATCTTAACTTGATATTCCTTGTTTCTAGTTCTAATTGATACAAACAATCAAGATGAGAAATCTAAATCACATTTATTGATCGTAATCACAAGTTACAAACTTTGTCTCACTACATTCTCTCTCTACAAGCTTTCTTACTCTAGAATAATATGAATGATGCTCTTCTCTGATTCGTATACTACTGATTACAAAGACAAGGACAAATTTATTTATACCTCCACACGAATACAAAGAAACAAAATACAAATACATTGACTTTGACTTTATTAACAAAAGACTTTGACTTTCACATGAGAATTGACTTTTTCAGCTTTGACTTCTTGAACTTTTGTCTTCAATCTTTATGATCTTGAATCCAACAAATCTGTGCTCTAACAATCTCCCCCTTTGGATCAAGATCATTACTAAAAGATTTAGCAATGCAATCTTCTCTATTTAAGCTCGATTGAAATAACTCCCCCTTTGATCAACCTTTATCTTCTCTTGTAATCTCCCCTTTGATACAAACCTGATATACAAACTCCCCCTTAACATGATGAAATTCTTCTTTGATAAACTTTGTCTTCAAAAACATTCATCAATCTTCTAACGTCTGATCTTTAAATAGAGTAGCATTCTCTCCTAAAGGTTGTAACCAAACCTCTTTCAAACACCAATCTGATTGCTTCGGCAAATTATCTTCAACAAACAAATTATCTTTAACAAACTAAAGTCTTTGAACTCTTTACATCATTGAACAACAATCTTTCTTTAACAACCAATTCTTGAACATTGTCTCCCAGCTTTAACTCAAACTCTTGATTCGAACATTTCTTTTTCTTTGCTTTCTCGAACATCTCTTGAAACAAATACTTGTAATGGACATTTCTTCAAACTTTATCTTCTCCCCCTTTTTGATGATTAGAGCATCGATATCATCAAAACTTTCTTCAAGAAATGTCTTTGAAATCTTTCTGACCACTGATCTTTCAAACTGAGCCTCTGATTCGTTGCCAATTCGAACAATGTATTCATCCAGATTTTTTCAAATCTAGACAAAATAAGAATTTAACACCTGAATCAACAAATGAATCAGTTAATATGCCTGTCAGTAACACGAAGTCACTGTGTGTAACGAATACACATTGGAAAGGAGCTTTTATGATGTTCAGTCCCCCAGGGCTTCCATCCAATCATCGAAATACCACAAAGGAAATTTCTATGAATGTTATGACAAAGAAACAAATTCCTTGTGTGTTCGTGCAAGTGTAGAAAGAATTAAGCACGAAAAATTTCTTTTTAAGGCTCAACATAGTGTAAACCACCGAGACAACAGTAGATAAACACAGACTCAATGTGCATGATTGAAGTGCGAAGGTGGGGCAGACTTCCTTCTTTTTCAATATCCAGATTTTCTAAATGAAAACCAGATAGCATATGTGTTGCGTCCCCTTGAAAATGTGAAACATTTTCTTTTTGAGAAGAAAATGAGTGGCTGGTGGGGTTTTAGCAAGAGTTGGCATTGGCTAGTTGCCTGTTTCAATAACGGTCACAAAGAATTGTGAAACATTAGTAATGTGGCTGCCCGACTCAGAAAGTAGTTGGTGCAGAGTTTGATATTCTTTTACTCTGATCTTTCACCCTCTTTCTTTTAATCATTAAGCTTAGAACTAACCAAAATCTTTTTTCCATTTTACCTCATCACACCCACACTCATTTCTTTTTAGACTCCTCACACTCAATCACTAAGGATTAACTTATTGGGTAAAAGTCACTGGTTAATGTGATTGCATAGAAGTTCAGTTAATTCCTAGAAAGCATGTGTTGCTCAGATGATTTAACTTTATCAGTTAAAGCTCATATACAAATGTCAAATAAAATGTATGCTTAGATGATATAATCTTGAAAATATGAGCATTTTTAAACATTGAAGATATTTCAAACAAGTTAATTGAATGAATGAACATGAATGCAAGAGATTTGCTTGAAAATCTGACATTGTTTGAAAATGATCAGAAAATGAATGATATAACAATTAAAGCTTAAGGTCAAGAATAATGGATATTGTCTATACGAAACAAAATATAGACATTCTTGAAATGACGTTTCGAAATGAAATATCGCTAAAAAATTCTTTAAATTACAAGTGGAGTGTCTTGCCATCGAAAAATTGGTTACAATATGAGATATGGTAAGAACGATTTGAATAAAAATTCAAAACAGTGTGTGTGAATACTTGAAAGTATATAGAAAAGACAATACACAAGTATTTATCTTTGGAAACACACGGTGTATAATCATGTAAGCACAAGTAATTCTTGAAAAACATTTAAAATCACACTTCCAATTCATGAAATTTGTTTAAGAATCGGGAAGTGGTTTGAACATTTAAGAACATGTTTTATATGATTGAAAGTTGTCCGTCTTTCAACCATATATGAGATTAAGATAAGAAATTTAACCATTTCTGTACAATCTTAGATCTCATGAAGTCATCTGAAGTCATAAAAACATGATCTTGATAGCTTCCTGTCATCTTGCACAAGTCTCAAAGTCTAGTCAAAGCAACTTTTATTCACAAATATTTATTCAAATGTAAAAGACATAAAACAGTAAAACGATTAATATACGAGTTCTGATCTAAATTAATCATAAATCATATCCTTACTCCCCCTGAAAATATGCATCTGAAATTTATCAGTGAAAAAAACACATGATAGAGATCTACACCTCCTTTTGAAGTTTAGTTCGTCATATATTCCGAATACATATTTCCAGAAAAATTTATGTACTCCCCCTTGAAGGTTGATTTCCTCTTCTGAGTATCTGAGTACATCTTCATATCAGCCCGGGAGTAGCATGTCTTTTTCGTCATTGAAGTACGAGTCCGAAACTGTTGTGTTTAGAAGTCAAACTTCGTTAAAGTACGGGTCCTAAGTTGATTTACTTAGAAGCCTTGGTTCTCTTACTCCCCCTTGACTGTAGGTGCCTGCAACACATATTCACTTTTCAGCTTTGGTACCCACTGGTATTTGGGTCCATGAACGTTAGTTGCAGTTCTTATGGGAGTAACGGAATAAGAACCATACCATAAATGATCACTAGATTTATGAACAAAATCATATGTATTGAAGTAAGAACAATACCTCCTTTTAGATAACCTGATCATTTGATCTCTCGAATAAGCGAGATCAGGTTTACCTTCTAGCACTTTGTTCTTCTTGACTGTTGATGCATGTACACATGATTTGGTACTTGTCTTCTCTTCCTTCTTTCCTTTCTTTTGTTTCTTCTTCTTATCCTTCTTTTCATCATCAGCTGGTTTTACTCTCCAAACCAGTTTCTCGTCTTCATATCTTCTTCTTCTGTATGTATCTGAACTATCTACATTTTCATCATAGAAGATGTTAGTTGTACGAATCTGATTGGAAGATTTAACTGACCTTTTGGAAGAAACAGGTTTCTGATGTGAGCTTGCAGCTGTCTTGAATAAACATTCAGAATCAGCTATATCATCTCTAGATGTGTGGATTTGTGACTCTTGTGTCCTGTGCTCAGTCACCACCACCTTGGAAATGATATCTTCCAACTCTTTTACCTTTGAAGCGAAACTGTCTCTTTCTTTGACAAGAAGGGCAATCTTCGTCTCAAATTCAGACTTTCTTCTCTGCTCTTTAAGCACACAAGTAGATAGCTCAGATAACTTGATAGTAAGTTTTCTAATCTCAACCTCAAAAGTATTCCTTTCTTCCTCAAAACCATTTTCAGCATTCTTTCTTCCATCAGATATTTCTTTGAAAAACCCAACATTCTTCTGTTCTATGGTCTTCTTTTCCTTGGCAAATTTTTCTCTTTCAAGAATGAGTACTTTCTCAAAATCAGAAACTTGTTGAGAAAGTTTTATACATTTCACCTCAAATGTCTTCTTCTCATCAACACATTTTCTTGAAAAGTCTGAGAATTTCTTAGCAAAGTCTTTCTTTTCAATGTCAAAAACAGATCTTTCTTTGGCATTCTTTGTCTCCAGATCAGATATTTTCTTTTGAAGTTCAGCATTAACATCCTTCAGATTCTTAATCTTCTCCTCAGAACTTTCAACAGATGCTACTAACTGGAGTTGCTCAATCTGTTTTTCAAAATCAGAGATTTTTCTGTTCAGCTCAGAATTCTCAGATTCCAAACACAGTACCTTCCCATTATTCAACCCAGAAGTCTGTTTCAGCAGATCTTCATTTATTTTCTTTAACGCACTGACGTCTTCTCTCAGTAGCTTCCTTTCATCAGAATATTTCTTTGACCTCTTTGTGTAGTAGTCAACTGAGGAAGCAAGATTTTTGTTTTCTAATTCGAGCTTGTGAATCTTCTTTTCATCATCATCAGAAAGATATCCCATCTTGAATATCTGTTAACAAAAAGAACTTGACAAAAATGATCGTTAATCCAAATGAAATCAGAAAGATACGGAAATCTTGTAATAAGAATTCAGAAATTTTGATCACAATCAGAACTATGTCCCCCTTCGCAGACTTAGCACGGGGGTCCCGCTACCCGGTTAGCGGGTGGGGTCAAGGGGCAACGCCCTTGCGGTTTGAAAATATTACAGTTTTGAAAATTTCTCAGAAAATATTCTAAGTATGAAAACTCGCAGATCACTAAAAAAAGCTTAAAACTCGCAGGCGCTGAAACTCGCAAACAACTATTCACAGAAAAACTCGCAGGCTTAAACTTGCGTGTTTGTGAAACTCGCACGTAAAGAGTTGCGTGTTTTAATAAACTCGCTAGTTGCTGAAACTCGCTAGTCGTTGAAACTCGCAAGATACTGTTCTCGATGAAACTCGCTAATGCCTAAACACGCAAGTAACTATTCACGTTGAAACGCGCTAATAGAGATGTGCGCGTTCCCAAAACTCGCTAGGCACTACTTGCACGTTTTGATAAAACTCGCTAACCACTGTTTACTTGAGGCATGCGCATTTTAACACTTAGAAAAATTTCCCAATCTTCAAACTCGCAGACTTCGATCTGCGCGTTTCTAAAACTCGCAGATAACTCTCTGCGCGTTTTGGCCAAAAATGGAATCCTTCAGCTTGCGCGTTCTGAAAATCTTGCGCGTTCTTCCGTATATCGACCAAAATTCTATCTTTTCTCACAGATTTCGATCCAAACCTTGTCCAATTGACTTGAAATTTTGTAGGGATGCTCGATTTCAATATTAGAACAAGTTACAATGCAAGAATTTCAAAAACAAACATTCAAAATACAAAACGATCGATGATACAGTGCGTATGAACTCGTGAACAAAAACTTCAACAAAATTCAAAATTACAAATCTATTACAGTGCAATACTGAAATTAAACCATACAGACTCGATCGAAATCACTAATCACACAAAACCTGATTGATTACAACTTTTAAAACACACTAAAACTCAGAAATCAATCTGGACTTTGATGAACACAGTGTCGAGCATTTCTTGATCTGATTTCATAGTTGGATATGCTCTGATACCAATTGATATTCTCTGTTTCTAGTTCTAATTGATACAAACAATCAAGATGAGAAATCTAAATCACATTTATTGATCGTAATCACAAGTTACAAACTTTCTCTCACTACATTCTCTTTCTACAAGCTTTCTCACTCTAGAATAATATGAATGATGCTCTTCTCTGATTCGTGTACTACTGATTACAAAGACAAGGACAAAGTTATTTATATCTCCGTACGAATACAAAGAAACAAAATACAAATACATTGACTTTGACTTTATTAACAAAAGACTTTGACTTTCACATGAGAGTTGACTTTTTCATCTTTGACTTCTTGAACTTTTGTCTTCAATCTTTATGATCTTGAATCCAACAAATTTGTGCTCTAACATACCTTTAGCACTCTTTGCTTTCACAGAGACTGAGTTATCAACTTTCGTTGATTTTGCACTATTAACAGGCATACTGATTTTTCCCAAAGATTTCTTAATAAAGGATGAATGGTTAGGAAGTTTTCCATTAAAGTCAAATTGATTAAAAAAATCATCTAAACCACCGTCAGAGTTCAGAAAATCAAACCCTTTATTTGCTAGACCAAACATATCCTCAGAGTTTGAAGCCTTTGAAGTAATAACATTTTTCAGCACGGTTGAAAAAACTTTTTGTTGAATCTCAATCAAAAGTCTTTCATCTGTTAAAGAGTTCTCGAGTTCAGAAATTTGACTTTCCAAAACAAGAGGAGGGACATAAATTTTACCTCTAATAGGCTTCGCCTCCATCTCTTTTTCAGAATAACTCTGAAAGAAATCATTTGAAAGAGATTTCTTGTGATATATTGGATTATCATTATAACTATTATTCACTTTCGCATAATAAAATGGAAGGTGAACTTTAGATGATTTCAAACGTTTTCAGTTTCGTTGGCTTCATCCTTTTCAGACAGTCTAGTCCAGAAAACTTTAAGCTCAGGGATTCTTCGAGCTAATTTCAAAGAAAGATCATAAAGTGCAGGCACTTCAGAAATTCCTTTTTGAAGACAGTGAGGATTCTTATAACCGATCCCCCACTTGTCTTTATTCTATATCGGTTTGTTAAGATGAATGGTTTGCTCACTTTGACCTAATGAGTATAACTTCTTTTCCAAAGCATCTAATTTTTCAATTAAAACTTTGTTTTCTTCAGTACATGAAGAATGCATTTTCGTAAGCTCATATAAATCAAGCTCACTTTTTCTCAGTTTAGACTTGAGTTCAGAATTCTCTTTAAAAATTATTGTCTTTTCCTTTGCGCTGTTGTCATTATTTCTATGTAAAACCTCAACCAATACTTTCTTCTCAGCAATTTTGTCGCTAAGTTTATGTATCGATTGGTTTTTGTCAGTAATAACACCATTTTCTCGCTTAAGTTTTGACTCTAACTCTTGTTGTTTTAAAATCATAGCATGCATTTTATTTATGAAATCTGAATAAGATAAATCACATACCTCATCTTTCTCATTCTCTTCTGAATCTACTTTAGCGTTTGATTCCTGCTTTCCCATCAAGCACATGTTGACTGCTTCATCTCTCTCTTCATCCTCTTCTTCCTCGTCTGAATGATCAAGCTAGTACTCATCCTCTGCCATCAGTGCCTTACCCGCCTCTTGTTGCTTTGCAAGAAGCATCTTCTTCTTGTAGTAATCGAAGTTTCTGACTTTGGGTCTGCGACAGTCTCTGGCAAAGTGACCTGTTTTGCCACATTTGTAGCACGTTGGTGGTTCTGACTGACTGGATCCTTCACCTTGAAATCTTCTATCTTCCGGCTTCTTCTCCTCTACTCTCTTTCCTTCAGCATGATACCTTCTCTCTTCCGGATTCTTCTCCTCTTTTCTCTTCCCTTCAAACTTCTTTCCTTCATATCTATTTCCTTCAACCCTTTCCTTGTGGACATAGTTGTTAGGACCAGAAGAATACCAATGATTGTTTGAACTTGGCTTCGTGTAGAACTTCTTCTGAAAATCAGTTGTCAGCAAGAGCATAGCCTGCTTCAGTTGTTCAATTTCATCTGTGTCAGAGTTTGCATAAGCTTCATTTTCTTCTGATTCATACACAATCGTCTTGTTCTTCTTCTTCTTGACAATAAGAACAACTGTGTCTTCATCTGTGTCCTCACGATGCATTAGGATCTGATTATAACCCAAATATGCGTCCATGCACGTGAGGAGTTCTTGACCAGCGGTCGTGTCGACCATAGTGTCAATGTGGGGTAATGGGAATGGGTCTTTAGGACAAGCCTTGTTGATATCAGTGAAGTCGGTGCATACTCTCCATTTCTCCTTTTTCCTTTGTATGACCACGACATTTGCTAGCTGTTAATGCAAAAAGTTGCACTAAACTTTATATGCCAATGATCGCACAAAAAAAAGATGACCTAAGGTTTGGTTTCGGATCATATCAACTACAGATTGAACCTTCGAAATAAAAAAGAAAAATGAGGAAGAAAATGTAAATGAGACAAGAGATTTTGGTGACACGGAAAACCCCGTCGAGGGTAAAAACCATGGATGACAAAGGAAGTCGTCAATGCACTATAGACATAAACTAGGGACGTCATAATTAATAATAGTAATTATGATTACATATGATGGATAAACACGTCGACGTTGGATAATAACCGATGTCCTGGGGACAAAACATGGATAATAGTTGTTGTCACTAGTTCCGAACATGAAAAATAACTATGGTCGCTACTTCCGGATGTCGAAAATAGCAATGGTCGATACTTCCGGACGTGGGTAATTTGTGGTCTCTAATTTCGGACGTGGGTAATGTTGTTGTCGCTAGTTCAGGATGTGAGGACACTGTTGCTAGACGTGAGGACACTGTCGTAGGATGTGAGGACAATGTCTTAGGACGTGATGATGCTATCACAAGACGTGGAAAATAAGGTTGTTCTGGAAAATAAATCAAGTAGCAATTCTACTTGTAGAGAAATCTTTTGAGAGCATCTGTGAGCTCATGATCCCTTTCCAATGTATTGATCCTTCTATTTATACTTGAGCATTTGTAACCTCCAATTTAATGACCATAATGATTGTAACGGTCGTGTCTTGATGATAGAAATAAATGCTGGTTGTCAGTTACGTTTGGTGTATTGATGAAGTGAATCTTGGTCATAACTCTCCTACATAACGACCGTTGATAAATATGGATTAAAAAAGGGAGTTACCTTATTGAGTTGTCTTTGGTTAACCATGATCAAGGGTCAGGTCTTAGGATAAGACACATAATACATGCGACATGTTTACTGGTGACAGTTAACATGCATCGTGTGACGTGAGACATGTCACTGGTGGTATGAAACTGGTGATGGGTAACTGGCGAACCGTAACCGGGGGTGGGTAAATGGCGACTTGTAAATGACGACACATAATTGGCTACCTGTAACTGCCGACAGGTAACTAGCGACCCATAATTGGCGACCTGCAACTGGTGACATGTAACTTGCAACCTATAACTGGCGATATGTAACTAGCAACCTGTGACTGGTGACAGGTAACTAGGGACTTGTAACTGGCGATAGGTAACTAGCGACCTGTGACTAGCGACAGGTAACTAGAGACTTGTAACTGGCGACAGGTAACTGGCGACCCTGGCCATAAGTGGCGACCATGGTTCTCGATGTATATGGTCTTCAGGACCTTATCTTAATACAAAAGTGGTCTTAAGATTGGAGATGTTTGGTTTTCTTGCGTCGATCGAGGCTATGATTTTTTACCCAAAGAGTTAGCCCCCCGAGATTTGAATTTCAAAGCCCTTTGAATTTCAAATCTTGCACCAAAGTAAAACTAGCTTCTATGATGAGACGTGTCACCAATGATGTATGGATCATTAGAGGAAAACCGATTAAGATTGTGAGACTGGTCGATAGTGTACGGATGATACATTTGATAAGGAAGTGTTTTCTAGCGTCTACAATTGATGTAGTCGTTAAAGACTTATGTTCTAGCATTCATAGTCGATAAGTCATTAAAGACCTATGTTATGGCGTTCACAGCCGATACGGTCGGTAAAGACCTATGTTTCGGCGTTCAAGCCGATACGGTCGTTTGAAACCTAAGTTTTGGCGGTTAAGCTGATACGGTCGTTAAAGACCTACGTTTTGGCATTCAAGCCGATACAGTCGTTAGAGACCTATGTTACGTTGTGTCTAGAGCTTTTTGACTATTTATAAGTTTTGCTTTACCGATTGCCGGTTGCAGTTTTACCTTACTGGTGATTGTATGATTAATCTTGCGACCCACATTTATTGGCGATCATAAGATTCAACTTATGAGTCACCTTTATTGGTGACTATTTATTTTGACATGCATCTTACCATGAATGGTGATCGCGAGATTCAATGTACGAGTCATCTTTATTGGCGACAATACAAATATGTGCCTTGTCATGAATAGCGATCATGAGATTCAATATATTCAATATGCAAGTTGTTTGTATCATCGACAATGCATTTTAACCTGCTAGTTCATCATGAATGGGGATCATAAGATTCAACGCATGAGTCGCCTTAATTGATGACAATGCATTTTAACATATGTCATGACTAGCGATCATGAGATTCAATATATTCAATATGCAAGTTGTCTGTATCGACGACAATGCATTTTAACCTGTGAGTTCGTCATGAATGACGATCATAATATTCAACATGTGAGTCGCCAATATCAACGACTATAAATTTAAACATGTGTTTGCCTTGACCGGGGATCATAAGATTTAACATACATTTATTGTCATCAATGCATTTTAAACTATAAGTTTGCCATGAATGGCCATTATAAGATTTAACTAATGAGTCGCTATTATCGGCGACTATAAATTTTAACCTGCGAGTTTGCCATGACCGGTGATCATAAGATTTAACATGTGAGTCACCATTATTGGTGACCAAGAATTTGAACTTATGAGTTTGGCAAGATTAGCGATCATAAGATTTAACATGTGTTTTGTCTTGAGGCTATCATGCGATTCTGCAAGAGAAAAGTTAGGAGTGGTCGCTCGCTTGACTGATAACCCTCCGATGCTCAAGTCAATACTTATATGTTATATCATAGTAATTGAATGAGGAAGATATTTGGAAATATATATATATATATATATATGTATATATAAGGTGTACCGTATTTCATCTAAGTGGGACGTCACAGTTACCTATGGCTTTGAGCCGATAAACGCCTTTTCCAAGGACTTTTGAAATCAGATATGATTTGTCCTAATTAGTGGAGAATTTACCAAGCTTTTGGATGAGACGATCCTATCGCTAGTTTGTTTTTCCATCTTGCGACTAGTAGCGAACAATATGGGGGAAATAGATCCAATAAGAGGATACATGTTATGGTGCAAATAAATCTTGTGATTGCACTATCGGGAGACTTTGCCAAAGATTTATAATTTCTTATTATGCTTTACTCAATTGATTGAGCATTTTTTTGATGAGTATCTTCCAACTCCGCTTGCATCCTTGTTGTAACGGTCAACACTTGAAGTCGACAAATTAGAAAATAATTTCTAGAAAAAACGATACGTTAGTAATACATTGCTTATTTCGAAGGATATCCTTAGTTGGGTCCACAAATGGCGCCAAACGGTTAATGCAAAACATAACACTAAATTGTATATGCCAAAGATCGCACAAATAAGAGACGACCTAAGGTTTCGTTTCAGAGTTTATCAACTACAGATTGAACCTTCGAAATAAACAAGAAAAATGACGAAGAAAATGTAAATGGGACAAGAGATTTTGGTGACGCGGAAAACCCAATCGAGGGTAAAAACCACGGACGACAATGGAAGTCGTTAATGCACTATGGATGTCTACTAAGGACGTCGTCCTTAATAATAGTAATTACAATTACATATCGTCGATAAACACATCGACGGTGGATAATAACCGATGTCCTAGGGACAAAACATGGATAATAGTTGTTGTCACTATTTCCGGACGTGGAAAATAAATGTGGTCGCTACTTACGAACGTGGAAAATAGCAGTGGTCGTTACTTCCAGACATGGGTAATGCTATGGTCGCTACTTACGGACATGGGTAATGTTGTTGTCGCTAGTTCAGGAAGTGAGGATGATGTTGCTGGACATGAGGACACTGACGTAAGATGTGAGCACGCTGTCGTAGGACGTGATAATACTGTCACAAGACGTAGAAAATAAGTTTTTTTTGTAAAATAAATCAAGTAGTAATTTACTTTTAGAGAAATCTTTTGAGAGCATTTGTGAGCTTATTATCCCTTTCCAATGTCTTGATCCTTCTATTTATACTTGAGCATTTGTAACCTCCAATTTAATGACCATAATGATTGTAACGGTCGTGTCTTGATGATAGAAATAAATGTTGGTCTTCGGTTACATTTGGTGTAATGATGAGATGAATCTTGGTCATAACTCTCCTACAATAAATAAAAAACATAACAGTCGTCGATTAATGAGGATTAAATAAGGGAGTTAGCTTCTTGAGTTGCCTTTGGTTAAGCATGACCAAGGGCCAGGTCTTAGGACAAGAGGCATAATACATGTGACATGTTTACTGGTGACAGTTAACATGCAACGTGAGAAATGAGACATGTCACTGGTGGTATGAAACTGGCAACGGGTAATTGGCGACCCATAACTGGTGGCAGGTAACTGGCGACCAGGTAACTGGCGACTTGTAACTGACGACAGGTAATTGCCTACTTGAAACTCGCGACAGGTAACTGGAGAAATGTAACTTACGACCTATAATTTGCGACAGGTACTAGCGACCTGTGACTGGAGACAGGTAACTACCGACTTGTAACTGGCGACGGGTATCTAGGGACCTGTGACTAGCGACTGGCAACTAGCGAGCTGTGAGCGACTTGTAACTAGCGACCCTGGACATAAGTGGCGACCATGGTTCTCGATGTGTATCGTCTTCAGGACCTTATCTTAATACAAGAGTAGTCTAAAGATTGGAGATGTTAGGTTTTCTTGCGTCGGTCGAGGGTGTGATTTTTACCTAAACACTAGCCATTTACTATACTTTACTTCTTGAATCTTTTCATTCTTGAGTAAAATGTCGACCTCTTCATTGATCACTTTGTTTCGCTTAGGAGCAAATTTGTGTCGCTTTTGCTTGACTGGTTTGAACGACGGACCGATGTTGAGTCGATGTTAGATGACCTCGGGGTTAATTCCAACCATGTCCTTGTCTGTTCATGCGATTCAGTCGGCATTTTACTGCAAGAAATAAATTAGTGATTCTTTTAAGGAAGGGTTGATTGACGAACCGACGAAGACGACCCTGTCAGGATTATCCTGATCCAAGACAACTTCTTCAATTCGATAATCATCAACGGTATCAGGATCGACCTGGTTCTATAATTTCTAGATACTCTACTTTCGAGGCTTCATCGTAACTTTATAGAAATCTCGTGCGATTTTCTTCTCGCATTTGACTTCTTGGATGCTCCAAGGTGTCGGGAACTTGATCGTATGATGATACGTCGAGGGGACCACCTTCATGTTGTGAATCCAAGGTCGCCGTAGGATAACGTTGTATGTTGACGAACATTCAATGACGTTGAACTTGGTTTGCTTGTTGACTCCTTTGGCGAATACTGGGAAAGTAATTTCCCCGATGGTGTTATCCATGTCGCCATTGAAGCCCACAAGAAGCGTCGATCGTCTTACGATTTATGACCTATCAATCCCCATAGCTTTGATCGTGCTAAGGAAAATGAAGTTGACAGAACTTCTTACGTCGACAAGGATTCTCTTTGTAGAACAATTTCAAATTGTAAGTTGAATGATCAAACCATCGTGATGTTTCCGCCATTTTTCTCCAAGATCATCTTGGTCGAAAGTGATAGTCATCGCCTCCAACTCCAGCTCATGCTTCGGTCGTGACGATCGTGAGATGGGAAAGTCTTCAGGTCCTCGACTAGCATAACACTTAGCTTCTAAGTACGTTAGTTCACAAATGTTGGAATCTCCAGTCACACAATTGACGACCTTTGCATGTTCTAGTGAGGCGGGTCGTGCGTTCATGCCTAACAGATCTTGCAAATGGCCTTTTGGTACAAGCTAAGCCAATTCTCGTCTCAATGCAATGAAATATTCTGTTATGTGACCATGATCGCCATGTGTTTGGTTAAAATTCCACAAGTCATGACCGACGGAAGATAACCACACGTTTCCAGTCTATGGACCATTCTTGTATTAAGATAAGGTCCTGACGACATCGTACGACAGAAGAAACTATCGTCCCAGGCGACGACCATCGAGAGTTTCTCACGTCCACGATTAAAGAAAGTCTCACGACAACATACATCTCACGATCTATGTAACATTACTAACGATCATTAACCATTTATTGCATATAACCATTTTTCTTTTGTGAACCTCTTATTACAAGTTTAATGCACATAATGACCAACGGATATAACGGATAATCGTCATCAAGATCAGTCAATATCGAGACCGTTGGTCAATCAATGCTAATTTATAGAGATTAAAGCTATATATACAACTTCGATGAGTTACAGAGGGACACATGCATCATCATCATCATCTGATTAACAAGAAATTATGAAGATACAACTCTCAAGAATTCTTTCAAGCTTAATCTTTCGACAGAAGTGTTCTATTGCAGGACATTTCTCTAAATCGCATGATTTAATTATTGTTCTACTGTAATATTGTCAATTGTACTTGTAATCACTCCTTCTAAAGGACGACGTCAATGATTGGCATCCATAGTGCACTTGACAATCCCGGCTGTCGTTTGTGGTTTTTACCATCGACGGGGTTTTCCACGTCACGAAATTCTTTGTGTCTATTTTACTTCTTGCTCTTGTCATAAGATTTGTCGATCGATCTCTTACTTTAATTGTTAAATCTCCACACCGACCTTAGATCTTCCTTGGGACGAATTTTGTCATTAACAGTTTGACGCCACCATGGGGCCCCAATTAGAGAAACATCCTCGGCAGAAAGTGTGACCTTCTAACGGTTTCAGTGCAGTTTTTTGTTTGACAAGACTATGGCAGCTCAAGGAACTCAAGCTCATATAATTGCCCAAATGCAAATGGAGCTCGATGCTATCGACAACCGAATTCATGCTTCGGACGAGAAGAACCGCAGAATTAATGGAGAGCTATCAGCTATGAGAAACCCAGTGATAAGGAATCCAAACATGCGTAACCAATTTGTACCCCAATTCGGTCCAAGGCCACCATTTAAAATACCTTTTGCAGGTGTTCCACATCCGCCACATCAATACCCTAGGCTAACGCAAGTTATAGGAGCAACTGCTGGAGTCGCCACTTTATCCATCCCAACGATTTCGACGATGCCACCTACGGTTACAAAATTCCCATCGGTATCTATGCTTCACATGCATGTACTAATAATTGGAGACAATGGAGGCACATCGCAGCACAAATGGGTCTCAAGATTCTAGATTTCTACCAACGTCACTTCCAGGAAACAATGGAATACATGTAGACGACCTCGTTACACGTCGTCTAAAACAGTTGGAAGAACGAAATGAAAAGATGTTATCGTTACTCGCAAAACTACCTGGAGCAGCTGTTCCAGTAGACATCAAACCAATAATCGATTTCCTAGCATCGTCGTTTGTTGACGAAATTGCCCTGGTCGACGTCCCAAGGAAATATAATATCCTGTCATTTACGCTAAAATATTTGGGAATCAGCGATTCAATAGAGCACATCGCACAATACAAGCAACTGATGTGGACCGTGTCGATACCCCATCAATAGCAGGAAGTTTGTATGTGGAAGAGTTTTGGTGCAACCCTTATCGGAGTTGCTCTGCAGTGGTTGATAAACTTACGACCCAAGTCCATCGGCAGTTTTGCAGAATTGGTCAGTCAATTCTTCCAGCAATTCGCCAGCAGTCGTAAGATGGAGAAACAAACCAACAATCTTTACTATATCACTCAGAAGGCAGGTGAATCTGTTAGAAGTTATTTCAACCACTTCAATTATGAGATGATCAATATACGAAATTGTGATGTTCGAAATGTGATCGAGGCTTACAAGCTAGGTCTTGACGACAGTTTCCATCTCTACATGGATTTAACCAAGTACCCGCCAGAAAAAACTTTGAAGACGTCCGAGCTCGAACGCTAGCTTATATGCGGGTCGAAGACGATGCAACTATTCTTCATAAGCATTCTGGCGACAATAAGGCCCTCAGCGTCAAGAAACCAAATTTCAAAGCAAGACCAATCGCTGGAGTCGAGACATCCAAATAGTTCTCGAACGTAAGATTCGATAAGAAGAAGACTGCTCCAGCAAGCAAATCCGCTAAAAATCCTAAGGTATCTTCTTATGGGTTTACTGGAACGCCCAAGGATATTGTCGAAGCTCGCAAGAGTATTTAGACTCATGTCAAATGGCCTCCAAAAAGTGAGAGAGACGACGCTAAGAAAGACAAGTCCAAATGGTGTGACTTCCATGGCGATCATGGCCACCTGACAGACAACTGTATTGTTCTAAGGCGAGAATTGACCTGGCTCGTGCCTAATGGGAACTTACAAGGACTATTGGGCACGAACCCACGACCAGGCTCCCTAGAACACACAAATGTCGTCAATTGTGTAACCGTGGGATCTGATGTCTGTGGATTAACTTACACAGCCTCGAAACACCATGCTAGTCAAAGATCCATAGAGTTCCCTGTTCCAATAACCTCGCGACCTAAACATGAGCTAGAACTAGAAGCCATACCCATCACCTTCGACCAGAAGGATCTTGGTGATCAATGGCAGAAACATCATGATGGCCTATTAATTGAGCTCACAATTGGTAATTGCTTGACAAAAAGAATCTTGGTCGACGGAGGAAGCTCTGCTAACATCATATTTCTCAACACAGTCAAGGCTTTGGGGATCGAAAAATCTGAGATCGTACGACGTTTGACGACCCTTGTAGGTTTCAACGGTGACATGGCTAACACCATCGGGGAAATCATACTCCCAGTTTTCGCCAAAGGAATTAATAAGAAGACCAATTTCAACTTCTTCGACTGTTCATCAGCGTATAACGTTATCCAGGGAAGACCCTGGATACACGATATGAAAGTTGTACCTTCGACCTATCATCAGACGATCAAGTTTCCAACAACTTGGGGTGTCCAAGTAATCATGAGTGAGTAGAAAGTTACTTGTGAATGTTATAAAATCACCATGAAGCCTAGAAAGCAAGGCATCAAGCAATTATAGAACCAAGCCGATCCTGAACCTGCCGATGACTACCAATTAGAAGGAATCGACCCAACCTTAAAAGGATCACTAATCTCTTTCTTGCAGGAATATGTCGACGGTTTCGCTTGGACGCATGAAGACATGGTCGACATCGACCCTGAGGTCATCACCCATCGGCTCGACGTCCATCCTTCGTTCAAGCCTATTAAATAGAAGCGTCGCAAGTTCGCTCTAGAACGCAATAAAGTAATCAACGATGAAGTTGATAATTTGCTCAAGACTGAAAAAATCAGGGAAGTCAAGTACCCTGATTGGATCGCCAATGTCGTGGTCGTATAGAAGAAAAATGGGAAGTGGAGAGTATGCATTGACTTCACAAGCCTCAACAAAGCCTGGCCAAAGGACCCATTCCTATTACCACACATCGACGCCATGGTCGACGTGACCGCTAGCCACGAATTACTCACCTTCATTGATGCGTACTCGGGATATAATCAAATCCTGATGCATCGAGACGATCAAGAGAAAACAACATTCATGACAGGAAAAGGGATTTACTGCTACAAGTTTATGCCTTTTGGTCTTAAGAATGCAGGATCCACATATCAACGACTTGTCAACAGAATGTTCAAAGAACATCTTGGAGACACAATGGAAGTCGATAATCGGCAATATGCTAGTCAAATAAAAACATGCAACCGATCATATCAATCACCCGAGGCAATCGTTCGATATCCTTCGACAGTACCACATTAAGCTCCTTTGGAGTAAATGCAGGTAAATTATTAGGATATATGGTCACCCGTCGAGGGATCGAGGCCAATCCTAATAAGATAAAAGCTATCCTGAATATCAAATCCCCTCGCAACATCAAAGAAGAACAACGACTTACCAGTCGAGTTGCAGCACTAAACAAGTTTATCTCTCGATCCTTACATAAATGCAACTTATTTTACAATGTCTGGAGAAAGAACATGGGTTTCAAATGGACGGATGACCATGAAATTCCAACCTCACGACACTCGATGGTCGATCACAACTTAGTCGATCAAAGTTATGACGTCGATGCACTAGAAGAATTGCCAGAGTCAGCCTTAATCAGGATGGCTTCGCTTAAGCAATTGGTCGAACGACATTTCAATAAGAATGTCAAGGCCAAAATCTTTCAAACAAGTGATTATGTTATACGACGAGTGTTTCAAAACACGCAAGAATTTGGCTCAGGTAAATTATCCACCAAGTGGGAAGGACCGCATCAAATAACCGAGGTTATCGGAAAGGGATCCTATCGACTGCAAACCCTCGACGGTCGAGATATTCCTCGAAGTTGGAATGTGGTACATCTAAAGAGGTAACTTTTTTGAAAACCCATTTCCTCTTTCATTACAATTATACTTCTACAAGTCTTGCTGACTTAAGCATTGGAGCATCATTGGTCAAACCAAAGACCCCCTTCTTTTAGCTATTTTATTGTAGGATCAGTCGATCATTCGACAACATTTACACCTTACGGTAATCTCACGACCATGTCGTGTAATCCAAGCGCTTTAATGTCCAAACATTATAACTATCAGGACAAATCATAAGTTCCTTGTGAATTTATCTCCTTAAAACAGGTCGTCAATCGATATACTCGTGATTTACGTCGAGACGAAAAGTTCCTTATGCGCTTGCTTAGTTACGAGCTCCACTAACGCTTGATTTTATTTGAATTATTTTATACTTCTGGCCATCTGTGTTTGTCATAAGTTACTTAGATTCTTTTTTAATCTTCATTATCTTACAGTCGCTTTCTTATACTTATCAAGGACTGTTCAGATTTTCATTAATTCTTTATTATCTTTCGATTACTTTCCTTACGTCTGTCGTAAGTTACTTATGCAATTACTTTGTAATTTGTTTCAACGAACCATATATTGTTGTGACAGTTAGATCTATTCAAAACTACTTTTCATTAATACCAAGAAAAGGTATTACAATACGTGGCACGACCACTAACGGTCGCCCAATTAAAGAAACAAAAAAATTACAAAAGCTAACTAAGGAACCGGTTGCTCCTGCTGTTGTGGTTGGGGGTCAAATGCAGCATCTTCACCTTTGGAGGTGTCGTCTCCTGACTCGACGTCCTGCTCATCTTCCGAGTCGAGGTCCTTCTCGGCACCAACCAACATCAAAAAGAAGTTGAGCTCTTCTTCAGCCGATGTCAAGGGATCTTGGCCCCTCTGGTGGCATCGTATCAAGGCTGCACGAAAACCTTGAGATGAGTGAAAGTCTCGATGGACTTTACATCTTCCTCAAGTCCAACAATTTACCTCTTCGCCGCCCCCAACTCTGACCTAAGGGCCTCAACCTCTTTTTTATTCATGGTCGAGACCATCTTAGTCGCCTACAGTTCCGCCTCCGTCGCAGAAGCTCGACCAAGGGCCTCCCTCAGCTGCCCCCGGAGCTCATCCTTTATATAATCGTCGACCTAAGCTTGATTGAGGGTGTTTTCAAGTCGAACGGAGAACTCCTCCTTCTTGGCCTCCGCCGTCTTGGCCCTGGTCTCTGCCTCAAGAGCCCTAGCAAGTGTCGCCTGGTCCCTAGCAAGGGCACTTAGGACAATACCCCGGATTTGGTCCATACAGATATTCAAGACCAAAATAGCTTCAAAAGCCAGCACAAGGTATAATATCAGTAAAACGATTAACGATCGTAAGACACAAGGATGAGTCGAAAGATTCTTACCATGAAGGAAATCCCAAAAGCAAGAGCAGCCAAGTCATCGATCGATACGTCCTTGTATCGATCGGAGAAGGTCGGTAGGAGGATCTTCCCCAAATACGGAAATAGAGTCTTCCTCCCCAAGTTGCCTGACGACATAAAATCACCCGGGAGGGTAAAACTCATGTCGATCGGAGCTGACACTTCCTTAGTCTGTGGGCCCTTCCCTTTGTCCTGGGAAGAAGAAGACTGCCACGTCGTCCCCGCCGGAGGGGCCTGCGAAATCGGCTCCGCGTCGATTGCCGAAGATTCCTTCGTTTTCTCCGGAGCAATAGCCTCAAGACCACTATCCTTTGAAGGCATTTCCTCAGGACCACCTTCATCTTTTTAACCCCTGACCCAGATGTCAGAAGGGCTTTTCTTTTTATCTCTCGCTCTTTGCGGGTGAGCTGCGCAAGGGCCTATCTCTTTGAGAGTCCAATCGGGGGTTTTGCGGGGTAGATCCCTGTGAAACATGAACAAACAATTTCTAATTAAGTGACGTCGTACATAAAGACTATACCTTACACGATCTAATAGGGGACGCTATGCTGCTAACACTAAAAAAGATATTACGACCAGTGGTGACGTCTAGTTAACTAGACCGACTAATTATACGACTCATGGGTGACGTCTATTCGACTAGACCCCATAAAAACCTTATATGGGTCGGACGACCCATACTATCGTACGACAAAAGAGTAACGTCTATACGACTAAACTCAATAAAAATCACCCATAGATGACGTCCTACGACTAGACTCTACACGAGGAATAGACGTACCTGCGATCACCACCTTCGGTGATCCCTTGGTACGTTCTTCCTCCTTCTCTTTCTCTTCATTCTCCTCTACCGAAGAGGCAATCGACGACCCAAGATACTGAATGTCGTCGTCCCCCTCTTCCCAGTCGACAGTGGGGAGGATGGTGAAAAAGAGTGTTCCTCGACGCTGAACTCAAGGAACCTTTCGACTTTAGTAGTTGAATCCTTAGAAGGTGCAGCTATCACAAAGTCGATCTCTAACAAAAACAAACGAACGTTAATAAAATCTTTTGACAAAAAGAAAGTTTAACAAAAGGAAGATTCTATATCATACCATCAGTATTCCACCCCGTGGAAAGCTACTGGATCTCACCAACAACCGACTACAAACAACCGAAGACATATCTCGTTTTCCAGTTGTGATCGTTAACCGCAGTCGTTTGAACCAAAGTACGAGGCCTTCTAAATTTGAGAAGAGGTTGCACCAATGGTTCGGCTCCGCCTTGATTGTATAGGCGGAGAGGAAATCGTAAAGGGTGATTCCCATTTATCCATCAATCGTTTGATTACCTGAACAATTCTCCAAAAATGGGGCATCATCTGCCCCAGAGATAAGTCAATGATCGTAAGGACCGATATCGACAAAGGAGAAAAGGGCCACAAAAAGCATATTCTGAATGGATACTCGTATATCACCAACTATCCGTACGGACACTGCTCTTGACGAAGCAACACTGGAGGACTAAGTGTCACGTCCGCCAGGATCCTAGCCAAGAGCCTAAAAGACTCGATGTCTTCCTCCTCGCTAAAAACACTAATTAGGTCTAACGACATTACAAAGTCTGGATCACGCGCAGTCGCTGCGTAAAAGCCAAAAGCATTCCAATTCTTCCTAGGATTTCGGGCTTTAGTCTTAAAACGCATAAAACTAAGAAGAAATCGTACCTTAATGAAGAGCTCTAAGACCTCGAACAAATTTTTGGCAACGATTCACTGGGGTATATAAGGTTTTGGCAAGAATACTCTCTGAGAATTTTTTGATCACGTAAAAGGAAAGGATTCAAGTATGGTCAATATTTATATGCGATTCGATATCAGGACGAACCATCAGATGGTTGACACTTGTATCGACTATTCGTCCTCCACTACGGATGGACGACACCTGTCCCTACACCTGACACCACGTTCCCCACATCTCCATGATGTCACAACAGTTAAAACGGCTGCACGCTTCCCCTCAAAATCACTTTGGTTCTCGAGGAAATGATCCAATTACAAAAAATCGACACGTGCCCAACTAGTTACAAAATTCGAAAAAAATGGCTTGCCGCCTAATTGACGAATTTTGGGGAAATTGTTTGGGTAAAATTCCACAAGTCACGACTGACAGAAGATAACCAAACTTCTCCAGTCTATGGACCATTCTTGTATTAAGACAAGGTCCTGACGACATCGTACGACAAAATACATAATCGTCCCAAGCAACGACCATTGAGAGTTTCTCACGTCCACGATTAAAGAAAGTCTCACAACAACTTACATCTCACGATCTATGTAATATTACTAACGATCGTTAACCATTTATTGCATACAACCATTTTTCCTTTGTGAATCTTTTATGACAGGTTTAATGCACATAATGACCAACGGATATAACGGATGAACGTCATCAAAATAGATCAATATCGAGAACGTTGGACAATTAATGCTCATTTATGGCGATTAAAGTTATATATACAACCTCGAAAAGTTACACAAGGACACACGCATCATCATCATCTGATTAACAAGCAATTACGAAGATACAACTCTCAACAATTCTTTCAAGCATAATCTTTCGACAGAAGTGTTCTATTGCACGACATTTCGCTCAATCGCACGATTACATTATTGTTCTACTGTAATATTGTCAATTGTACTTCTATTCACTCCATCTAAAGGACGACATCCTTGATTTACGTCCATAGTGCACTTGACGATCCCTGCTATCGTCCGTGGTTTTTACCCTAGACAGGTTTTTCGCGTCACCAAACTGCCAAGGATGAAGTAGCGGAGAAGGAGAGGGAACAACTCTCCATTCGCCTTCAAGAAGTTCTCGACGAGTTGGAAGATGCCAAATGTGAGAACAAGACGCTGAAAGGTCGCATGAAAGAGGTACTCGACGTGGCCTTCGTCAATCGCTCGGAGTTGGAGGCGACAAAAATGATCTCGGCTGCACGTCGACATGTGGACGAGCTTAATGGGAAAGTGTTGTCTGGCGAGGCGTTCACTCGTATGAAGGTTCGAGCGGCCATGATCAGGCGTTGCAGAAGAGGAAAAGACCCCCTTGCTTCGAGAGAAGGAAACCTGGACTACATCTTGAAGTCCGTCGGCAACGATAAGGATCTCGACTCGGAGGACGAACATGATCGTGATTAGCTGGAAGAGAACTCTCAAGATGTCGCCACTGAATTCGTGGCTAAGGACGGGCAGGAGCAGTAGGCTTCTTAGTTTAAGTTTAGATTTTTTTGTAATTTTTTATCGGTCGACCGTTGATGGTCGCGCCATGTATTGTAATACATTTTTTTGGTATTAACGAAAAGTCTTTTTGAACAGATCAAACTGTCTCAACAATCTATGCTTCGTTGAAACAAATAACAAAGTAATTGCATATGTAATTTACGACCGACGTAAGGAAAGTAATTGAAAGATAATCAATACTTAATGAAAATCTGAGTTGTCCTTGTTAAGTATAAGAAAGCGATCATAAGATAACAAAGATTAAATAAGAATCTAAGTAACTTACGACAAACATAGATGGCCATAAATATAAAATACTTCAAACAAAATCAAGCGTTAGTCGAGCTCGCAACTGAGCAAGCATATAAGGGACTTGCGTCTCGATGCAAATCACGAATATATCGATTGACGACTTGTTTAATAGAGATAAATTCACAAGGAACTTATGATTTGTCCTGATATTAATAACGTTTGGACCTTAAACCCCTTGGATTACACGACATGGTCGTGAGATAACCGTAAGGTGTAAATGCAGTCGAATAATCGACTGATCCTGTAATAAAATAGCTAAAAGAAGGGGGGTCATTGGTTTGACCAACAACGGTCCGATGCTTATGCCAGTAAAGCTTGTAGAAGTATAATTGTAATGAAATAGGAAATGAGATTTCAAAAAAAATACCACTTTAGATGTACCGCATTCCAACTTTGAGGAATGTCTCGACCATCCAGGGTTTGCACTCGGTAGGCTTCCTTTCCGACAACCTCGGTTATTTCATACGGTCCTTCCCACTTGGTTGATAATTTACCTGAGCCAAGTTATTGCGTGTTTTGAAACACTCGTCGGAAGACATAATCACCTTTTTGAAAGATTTTGGCCTTGACATTATTATTGGAATGTTGTTCTACCAATTGCTTCTGCGAAGCCATCCTGATTAAGGATGACTCTCACAATTCTTCTAGTGTATCGATCAGAACTTAGATCAACTAACTTCTGATCGACTGTCGAGTGTTGTGAGGTTGAAGTTTGAGTCTCGACAGGCGAGACCGCTTCACAAACGTAGACAAGAGAGAAAGGAGTTTGTCCTGTGGACGTACGAGGTGTCGTACAATTATCCCAAAGAACTGTCGGGAGTTCTTCGACCCATTTGCCTTTGGATGCCTTGAGTATTTTCTTGATTGAGTTAACGATCGTATTGTTGCTTGATTCATCGAGTCCTTTGGATTGAGGATATCGGGGTGTTGAAGTCGTAATATTGATGTTACGATCTTTGTAGAATTGTTCGGTTCTGTCTCTTATGAACTGTGACCTGTTATCACATACAATTTCAGATGGAATTCCAAACTTGTAGTTGATGTTAGTTTGGATAAAGGAAATGAATTCGTTGTCCCTGACCTAGGAGTAAGCAGCTGCTTCTATCCATTTTGAGAAATAATCTGTAAGGACTAGAAGATATACCTTTTGCCCGGGGGTCGGAGGTAACTTGCCGACAATATCCATTCCCCAACGAATGAAGGGCCATGGAGTTAAAGTTGAATGTAAGGGTTTGGAAAGTTTGTAAGACATACCTGAATGTCTCTAACATGCATCACAACTTTATACATACCTTGTCGCACCTTGTCTTAAAGTTGGCCAGTAATACCTTTGTCGGGAGATACGATTTTCCAATCTACGACCTCCCAAGTGATTGCCACACTCACCGTCGTGCATTTCTTTCAAAAATCTTTGGACTTGCATTTTATTGGTGACGCACCGTAAGTTTAGTCATGTCAATGATCGCCTGTATAGTTGGTCTATAACCATGATGTATCTAGATGCTTTGTATCGGATTTTTCTGCCTTCCAATTTATCTTCAGGAAGTTGGTCGTTTATTAGAAATCTTCTAATATCGCTCGACCAGTTATCTTCCTCTTCAATCATTTGTATGTCACCTTCATTATTGATGGATGATGTCGCTAGATGAACTATTGGAATAACATCGAATGGATGATATCCAAGTGTCGACCCAAGATTAGCTAGCGCATCAGCTTATGTATTTTGATCTACGGAGATCTATGAAATGGAAAATTCTTCGAATTCCCTAGATTTGCTTTTAGCTATCTTGAGATAGGCTGTCATCCTGAAGTCTTTAGCGGCAAAGTCTCCGTTCATCTGATTCACGACTAAAAGTGAATCGCTTTTGACATGAAGTTTTGTTTCCCCCAAGTCGTGGGACATGTTTATTTTTACGATCAAAGCTTCGTATTATACTTCGTTGTTGGTGGCTTTGAAGTCACACCGTATGGAGTACGCCATCTTGCCCCTCTGTGGAGACTTGAGGACGACAACAAGTCTTGCACCCTGGGTGTTGGACGATCTATTGACATGTAGGATCCATGTTGAGTCATCGAGAGTTGCCACAAGTTCTGTAGATGCTTCCAGTTCTAGACGAAATCTGCTAGTGCTTGTTGTTGATCCAAGCTCTCTCAGTGATTTGATAACGACCCTCTTTTATACTTAGTGAAAATTACGTTTAATATGTATTAGTGTTTCACTATCAACGATGTTCAGTTACCGCTGATAGTATCTCTTATAAACATTTCTATATATTAGTGTTTCACTATCAGTGATCAAACTGAGTCTGTTTAGTTATCGCTGATAGTTTCTGATGTAAACAGTAACGTAATACCTGAAGACAAGTCTTGCGTTAACATATGTTCATAGCTGAATCGAAGACGAAGCCACTGAACAAAGAGAAGTCTACTAGTGACCTGATGCGGATATCATTGAAGCAAAGACAACTCTACTTATACGTGAAGGAACATGAGGAAAAGCTTCAGCGATAGCTGAACCTCTTTATATCTCTAAAGAAAGAGATATTTAGCGATCAATCGATCACAAAGCTTATGCCTCAAGTTTCCATTTGTCTTACCTTGCACAACCAGTACGATGTGTCATAACGGACATATCTCTGCCACAAATCGTACAACAACTCTGTCAACTACACTGTTCATGATACGGCCGAAAGCATGTCTCCCAAAAGTCAGACTAACAAAGCCAATCACTGAATGATGCGTGTAAAGTACCCTGCCATGCATTTAATGCATAGGGTATAAATAAAAAGATCACCTCTCCATCTGAGAGTGTGCTCTATTCTTGAACCAAGATAGAAACCATTGTTTTCTATACTTCTAAAACCCCCCATTCTCTATATTTTTGTGCAACCATCTTTGTGTTTCTTAAGTTTGTTTAGATTGAGTCTGTCTTAATCTTATTCCACAACAAACATGTAAATTGTGTTTGCTTTATCAATAAACAATTTATTAAACTTTAATTTATGTGTTTGTATTCAACCCCCCCCCCCCTTCTACAAACTTGTTAAGCACCTTCGGGACCAACAAGTGGTATCAAAGCAGACTGTTTAATCTGATAAACAAGATCTTGCTTTATTCTCTTCTTTGCTATTCTCAAATGGCACTTAACACAAACACTAACTACTATGATAATGGTTAACTTTCTAAACCTCCTCGATTTAGCAGAGATAACTTTTCTCTATGGAAAAATCGAATGATGTTATTTCTTGAAGGTGCAGATCCTACTATACCTGAGTATATAGAAAATGGAACCTATGAACCTGTCAGAATTATAGCTGCAGTTCCAGCTACTGCCACCACTCCTGCTGTCCCTGAACGCTATGTAGTTAAAGAGATAAGACAGTGGAGTGATGAAGACAAAAAGAAGGTTGGTATAGATGCAAGGGCAAAAACCATTATCTCAATGGCTCTGCCTGATGAAGTTTGCCATTCCATCATGCATCTTAAAACTTCTAAAGAAATGTGGTAAACCATTTGTGTTTAATACGAAGGCAGCACTGAAATCCAAGAGACTCGAAATATTAACTTGGTAAGAGAGTATGAAAGTTTCATCGCTGGTAAGAATGAATCTCTCTCTAATGTTTATCAGCGATTTAACTGCTTAATCATAGATCTAAGAATTGTTGGTAGGACCTATTCTAATTCTGAGGTCTTAAACAAATGCCTAGAATATCTTCCTGAAAGCTGGGACAGTTATTCAATATGTCTTAAGCTGACAAAAGACTTAAATTCTCTTTCACTCAACACCTTATATGGAATATTGCTTAACTATGAGCAATCAAACCTTCTGAAGAAGAATCTTATAAAAGATTCTAAAGACTCCAAAAGCACTCCTGTTGCTTTAGTCTCTTCAGAAATAATTCCATCTCAGCGATCTGCTCTCACTATCACTGAGTTATATTCTGAATCTGAGGATCTATCAGACCCTGATCTTCAGAGTTTGATGACTCCTTAGCACTCTTGAAAAACTCTTTTAAGAGATTTGCAAGAAAGAGCAACTTCCGAAGAAATAAGCCTCTCTCTCTTACTGATAAGCCAAAATCAACCCCAGTTGATAAGGCTTCTGCTACTTGCTATAACAGTGAAAAGATTGGACACTTTGCAAGTGAGTGCAGGTCAAAGAAAGTCTTCAAACCTTCTACCTCAAGAAGATCCAGCGATGACAAGTACCTAAAGCTGAAAGAGAAATATCAAAAGTTGAAAATCTACAAGCGAAAAGGTAAAGGTCTCATTGCTGAAGAACATGACTGGGCTGAATCAGAAGAATCAAGTTCTGATGAAGAAGAAGTCGTTAATCTCTGCCTTATGGATGAGATTAAAAAAGAAGTGGAAGAACCAACTGAAACTTTTATGAGCTATATATCATCTCAGGTATCTATCTCTACTAATCCCTCTCTACCTGAAGCTGAGAGAAGTCGCGTTGTTGATGTGCTGACTATTGATCTTTATAATGCTCTGAACGGCAAACTCTACCTGAGAACAAAAATGTTGACTTAGCTGAACAGCTAGAGAAATGTCATGAAAAGATCAAAGAACTGAATCTTTTAGAAGAAAAGTTGAAAGATCAAGTCATTATAAATGAAATCATCAGCATTGAACGCGAACAAGCCATCGCTGCTCTAAAAGCAGAAAAGGCTCATGTTGAAAAATGGTGCAAATCATCAACAAAGATCTCTGAGATAATAAATGCTCAAACTCCTAAAAGAGATAGAACTGGTCTTGGTTTTTGGAAACAACGGGATGAGCCTAAAGAAAAAAGTTCCATGCTTAAGTTTGGAACGTTTGTCACTTCTATCTCTGACACTTCTTATAATCAATTTTATTCTTCTTCTTCTAAAACCATCCCTGAGGAAATATCTAAAGACTCTAAGACTGAAGATAAAGGAAAATCTATTCTTTATCCCCAAAAGGCTTCAAAGAGAACAAAACTGAAGGTTTCTTCTAAACCTTCAATAAAACAATCTTCTAGCTCTGTGATAGAAATCTTTGATCTCTGTCCTCCAAAGCTGAAGATTGATCTTAAGCCTAAGAGATCTGAAGAAATGAAAATTCCTCCCAGATCTTATGCTAAAAGCATTCTTGGACCTGACCTCTCTCATCTTAAATTCTCAAAACCTTCTACTTCTGGTTCTAAAACCACTTTTAAATATAGAAAATGCTATCAGTGTGGATTTACTGACCATATCGCAAGCAAATGTCCAACTGCTACTAAAGCTGATAAATCAGCCAAAGTAAAGATGAATCCCTCCAATGCTGAGAAGGTCATCAAAGTTGAAAAATCGACCAAAGTAAAGAATACCACTAAGGTTAAGAAATTAACCAAAGTGAAGATTACCACTGAATTTGAATCTTCATCTGCTGTGAAAATTGTTTAACCTTCCATCTCAACTAATCCTAAAGGACCCATTGAAAAGTGGGTACCAAACAAAGCTTAATCTTCCTTGTGTGTGCATGGATCAAAGGGCATCTAGTATCTCGATAGTGGATGTTCTCGTCATATGACTAGACAAAAAGACCTGTTCACTGAATACAAGGAAGAGAAAGGTCCCTCTATGACCTTTGGAGGAAATGGAAAAGGTTATACCCGAGGGTTTGGTATCCTTAGCAATGGGACAACTACCTTCAGAAGAGTCGCTTATGTAGATGGACTGAAGCACAATCTTTTGAGCATCAGTCAGCTATGTGACAAAGACTACGAAGTTCGCTTTTCTAAGAAAGCATGTTCAGTGATGAATGAGAAAGGAAAACTTGCTATCAGTAGTTATCGCAGAGAAAATGTCTATGTAATAGATATGGACTCTACTACCAATGAAAACTTATGTTTTCTTTCCAAAGCCTCTTCTGATGTCAACTGGCTACGGCACAAAAGACTTTCTCATCTAAATTTCAAAATCCTGAATTCTCTCTCTTCTAAAGAACTGGTTTCTGGTCTTCCTCAGCACTCATATGCTAAAGAATCTCCCTGTTCAGCATTTGAAAAAGGAAAACAGACAAAAGCTAGTTTCAAGTCTAAACCAGTTTCCTCAGTGACAAGTCCTCTTCAGCTCTTGCATATGGATTTGTTTGGTCCTGTCAACATCCAATCAATAGCTTGAAAGAAATACACGCTTGTCATTGTAGATGAATACTCTCGCTACACATGAGTTATCTTTCTTCGCTGCAAGAGTGATACTCCAGATGAACTAATATCTTTTGTTAAAAAGATGGAAGTGTTGAACAATCTTACTGTTCACTCTATAAGAAATGATCATGGAACTGAATTCAAAAATAGTTCTCTGAACAATTTCTTTGAGAACAAGGGAATTTCTCATAATTTCTCCTCAGTAAGAACACCTCAGCAAAACGGAGTTGCTGAAAGAAGAAACCGAACGATCATTGAAGCTGCTAGATCAATGCTCATCGATTCTCACCACGCTACTCAATTTTGGGCTGAAGCTGTTAACACTGCTTGTTTTACTCAAAACAGATCGCTGATCGTAAAGCGATTTGGAAAGACAGCTTATGAACTCTTTCATGGAAGAAAACCATCTATCAGTTTTCTTCATATCTTTGGTTGTCAGTGCTTTATCTTAAACAACAAAGATCAGCTTGGAAAGTTCGACCCAAAAGCAGATGATGGAATATTTCTTGGATATTCCTCCATCTCCAAAGCCTACATAGTTTTCAACAAGAGAAGACAATCTGTGGAAGAAACAATTGATGTCACCTTTGATGAAACTCGCTCAGCGAACTCTTAACCAATCGCTGACAATGAAGAGTTAAATGCTTGGATGTTTTCTCACTACAGAGAAACAAAACCTTTCTTCTTAAACCATCAACATTCAAATCATCCAGTTGCTGATGATGATACAAACATTATACCTCCTAATGCTAAATCCAACTCATGGATCTCAGCAGAGCCTATAAACACATTTCTTCCCTCAGAACAATCTTCATCTGAACACCTCTCAGAAAACTATATTATGTATGACACTCAACACTTGATAGCTGATGAGCCTCAAGCATCATCATCAGTGAACATTCCAATTGTTGATTCAATCTCTGAAGTAAGCGATCATTCTCACGCTCAACGATGGACCAGAGATCACCCCATTGATCAAATCCTTGGTGATCCCGATGCAGGTATTCATACACGACGAAGTTCAGGTAATATCTGTCTCTTTGTCAACTTTATTTCTTTAATAGAACCAAAGAAAGTTTATGATGCCCTCAAAGATCCAAACTGGGTCAGCGCTATGCAAGAAGAGTTGACTGAGTTCTCCCGCAACAAAGTTTGGAATCTTGTTCCAAAACCATCTGACAAAACTGTTATAGGCACCAAATGGGTGTTTAGAAACAAGTTAGATGAACATGGAACTGTA
This sequence comes from Arctium minus, assembly GCA_954870635.1. Classification (NCBI taxonomy): domain Eukaryota; kingdom Viridiplantae; phylum Streptophyta; class Magnoliopsida; order Asterales; family Asteraceae; genus Arctium; species Arctium minus. Next base: position 73,483,902 of record OX941080.1, on the reverse strand, counting down.
ACCCGCAACAAGGCTCGACTTGTTGCTCAGGGATACAGACAAGAGGAAGGTATAGACTATGATGAAACCTTTGCCCCTGTGGCTAGGCTTGAAGCAATTCGACTATTCTTAGCCTATGCAGTCTATAAAGACTTCATGCAGTCTATAAAGACTTCATTGTTTATCAAATGGATGTAAAATCAGCATTCCTAAATGGAAAGCTGAATGAAGAAGTCTATGTAGAACAACCTCCAGGGTTCTATGACCCTAAGTATCCAAATTATGTTTATAAATTGGATAAGGCTCTCTATGGTCTCAAACAAGCCCCTCGTGCTTGGTATGACACTCTCTCATCTTTTCTTATCTCTGAAAATTTTGAACGTGGCAAAATTGATAATACATTGTTTTTCAGAAAGATAAAAGGTCATATTTTTCTTGTACAAATATATGTTGATGAAATCATATTTGGTTCTACTAACCCATCGTTGTGTACTCGCTTCGCTGAAAGAATGAAAAAAGAATACAAAATGAGTATGATGGGTGAGCTGACATATTTTCTTGGTCTTCAGATTAAACAATCTGACAAAGGTACTTTTATCAGCCAAGGTAAGTATGTTAAAGATATGCTAAAGAAGTTTGATCTAACACAAACTTCAGCGATGAAAACCCCTATGGCACCTCCTCTGACACTTAACAAAGATCCATCTGTAAAATCTGTTAATGTCACTGCCTATAGAGGAATGATAGGCTCCCTGCTGTATCTTACAGCGAGCCGACCTAACATTATGTACTCGTCTTGTTTATGTGCACGCTATCAATTTGAACCCAAGGAATCCCATCTGATCACTGTAAAGCGAATTTTCAGATATCTAAAAGGAACTCCTAACCTCGGTCTTTGGTATCCCAAAGACTCAGGATTCGATCTTAAAGGATATTCTGATAGTGATTTTGCAGGTTGTAAACTGGATAGAAAGAGTACCACTGGTAGATGTCAACTCCTAGGAGGAAAGCTGGTAAGTTGGACAAGAAAAAAGCTAAGTTCAGTGTCCACTTCCACAGCTGAAGCTAAATACGTAGCCGCTGGAAGTTGTTGTGCTCAGGTCTTATGGATGAGAAATCAACTATTGGACTATGACCTTCAGCTATCAAAGATTCCCATCTATTGCGACAGCACTAGTGCTATCGCTATACCAAATAATCCAGTGCTACATTCAAAGACAAAACACATAGAGATCAGATATCATTTTATCAGAGATCATGTGATGAATGGTGATATTGAACTTATTTTATTCCCACTGACTATCAGCTTGCTGATTTCTTCACCAAACCTCTTAATGAGACAAGGTTCAACTTTCTCATCAGTGAGCTTGGAATGCTGAATCTTGAAGATTAAATCTTCAGCGTTCATGCATTAAGTCAGTGATCATAAGTTCCCCTTTATCATTCAATCTCTGATTAAAATTCTGACTCTCAGGTATGTTCTCTCAATCTCTACAACTGAATCTTCAGTCAGTAAGATTTTTTTTAAAAAACAAACTTTAATTACTAAAGTTCTTCTTCAAATGATTAAAAGCTTTTTGAAAAACAAAATCTATCACTGTGTTTTCTCTTCAGTGATCCTTCTAATATACAAAAATCAGTCTCTGAATTTTCATCAGGGATTCTTTCAAAGGAAAACCTATCTCTGAATTTTCTTCAGAGATAATTTCAAAAAACAAAAAAGGGAAATGAAACGTTTTTCTCTCTCCTATGACGTCATTTGAACCGACAATCCATGACATGCCTTTTTCTGACACGTTCGTCCGTTGTCCTTCTATCCAATCAACTTCGTGGGACGTGTCCATATCATGATGAACATTTGTATTCCCGCCTCTTTCTCTCTCCTTCTCTCTACGTATAAAATGAATGTTTCTTTTCATTCTTATCTTTTACGCTCTCTGGAAATATGTTTTCAAGCAAGAACTCTTCAAGCTTTTGCAAGAACATCTTTCAAATCATTTGCATCTTCTTCCTTAAGGATTAACAGGTTATTTTGATCTTCCTTTTACTTAAATCTTGTTATTTAATCCTACTTATGTTCCATCATTAAGGATTTTTATAAGACTTCTACTCACTAAAATCATTCTTTTTGATTTTATTCTTTGAAAACCTTTTGGTTTTCTCATTGTTCTTCCTTCTTAAACTAAGAACAATTTCTTAATCTTCCAATATTTGTTTTTATCTTAATCTGGTAAAAACTTCTTTATTTTTAGACTTTAATCCTTCCCTTCTATTCTTTATTTCTTTCCTTATTCAGAAATGGCACAGTCAGCACTTGTTCCCTCCAAGAACATCAAGTTCGCCATCACTGAATCTGAAGTCCCCAAGAACAACCATCTTGGACGCCTCAACTTTGACGTAATCAAATACCCACACCTGGTGGATGCTGCCAAATTCCTGAAGCAATCCTGCATTGCTTATGCTCTCACTGTTGATCCAAAACCCTCCAAAACTCTCCTTCAACAGTTTTGGTTCACAGCTGAAGAAACGACCATCACCAACAAGAAAGGTGATCAGGTCCCTGCAATTTCCTTCTGCACTGACCTCGGCAAAGGAATGATGACCGCTTTCAGCCTAAGGAAGGCTCTCAGGTTTCCTGACAAACCCAAGAGTGGATTTGAAGTTCTACCTACTACCACTGAACTCATCCGGTTTCTGGATGATATGGAGTACTGCTGGGACAACAAGCCCCGCTCCACAATTCCCAACAAGAAGCTGACACTCATCAAAAAGGCGAACATGCCTTCTCAGATGAACTTCCTCTTTTCTCACATCATTCAATGCATGAGTGGGAAAACTGGTTCTCTTGATCAAGCCAGCAAGGTACAGCTCCAGATGGCATACTCGGTCATAGCTGGCAAAAACTTCGACTTTGCCACCGCTATCTTTGACGATCTAAGGTCAAAGATAGAGAAGATGGAGAGGGATCCCAAAATCCCATATGTACGGTTTATCTGTGCATATCTGAAGTTCCTCTACGTCAACACTTACCCCACTACTCCTGATGGCTCCTTCGCCAAAGTGGGTCAGCGTTCACTGGAGGTCAAACCGCTGGACAACGAGGTAAGTATTTCTACCCTACGCTCTCGCCTCTCTCTCCATTCTTCTACATCAGCAGCCACGTAGGAGGTTCATTCTTCTGCTAGCCCTGCCGCTACCACTGGTTCCAAACGCCCATCAGTTAGTTCCTTTGGTCCTTCTAAAAAGGCCAAAGTAACTAAGGAGACAAGCACCTCTAGCTCAAGGCCTGAGGAAGCTTCTCGACAAACTTCCTTGGATGATTTCGTGGTCCTCTCCTCCACATCTACAGCTCTGATCACATCAACCGTGCCAGCGATCTCGGTCGCTATCACAACAACAGTGACTCAACCTGAAATCTCAGTTCCTCAATCAACTGAGGTACCTTCCAAACTCTCATCTTCTTCTATCCCCATCTCTAATCCCTCTATTTCATTGGTCTCTGAACCTTCTCTCTTGCAGCAACCTCATGATGCATTTATAAGACCTGATCCTCAACTACTTGAAAGAGAGATGCAATTTTTCAACATGATTGATCGATCAGGTATACCTAAACCCACCAATAAACCTTCTTTACCCCCATCTAAACCTGTTACTTAGCAACTAACTTTTCTTTCAGGTCCTAGTTTGGCAACTGTTGATGCAAATGTCAACAGTTTAGTTGAAAAGGTGGTTTCTCTCACCGCTGCTCAACCAAAGTTGAAGCCTCTAACATCTCTGCTCTTTAAGAAGAGCTTGTCAAAGTAAAGGACGACACTCAGTGAAAGTTTGATGCTCTATCGTCAAAGGTTGATTCTTGCACAACTCTTCTTCAGCAAGTCCTCGACAAGTTGAATGCACCAACTCCGACTCCATCACCTTCCTTCACATTGGATGACCGCACGTCACTAAACGTAGATATTGAATTCATTCATCAAGCTACTTCAGATCTCCCGGTGATTGAAGGACGGCTGGATAGCCTAGAGGCTGAAGTCCGAAAGTTAGCCTCTGCACAACTACCTCTCCTAACGAAAATCTCTCCTTGGCGGATAATGACAAAGAGGGGGAGAAAGCAGCTGATGAAATTAAAGACGGGGAAGCTGAAGCTGCTGAGGTTCAACTTGAAGAACCTCCTTCTCATGTTGAGGGGGAGAAAGTTGCTGACCAAATCCCTTCTTCTTTCAAAGACTTTGTTGATGAAGATGAAGAGGAGGATGAAGATGAAGAAGATCTTGATCTTGAAGATCAAGAGGAAGAGCAATCTCATCAAGATGATGATGATGACGATGAAGAAGATCAGTCCTTATGGTGTTCTTCTGCAGCCACCACATCTTCAGTGATAGCTTCGAAAGAAGTTGTCACAGCAGGGGGGGAGTCATGGAACATCCTCAGGAACACCTTCCCAAAGCAAATCAAAAAGTGTTGTTGCTGAGGGAAACCTGAAGACTGTTTCACTATCTGAGGAGAATCCTTCTCAGGTATGCCTCTCACTTGTCCTTGTTTCTTTCTACAAACCCTCTATCTCTTTCTAGCCTTTATCTTCTCTCTTCCAAAAACATACACTAACTCCTTTCTTTCTATTTTCTGACCAGACAGTTCTCTCCCCTGCTTAAGGGAAAAGAACTTCAAATAATCCCAGCCGCTGTAGCTGATGAACAAATAATCCCAATCTCTGTAAAAGAGGTTGATGAAGAAGATGAGGAAGAAGAATCCCTACAACATCCAGGAAGTCCCTCTAGACCATCTCACTGGTCAGAGGAAGAGATGAAAAGACGATCAGAGATGATTTCTCATCTAGAGAATCAACTACTAAAGATCTCTTCTCAATCAACAGATCTAGAGTTTCTGACTGAAGCTGAAATCGAAGAATCAGTCAGGGCTGAGAAGCTGATAGTTGATTGTCAAAGAGATGCCTCTCTTGCTCTAAACATTCAGTCATCTCAAGTCAATGACAAGAAGCTAAAGAAGAAACCAGTTGAAGTCCAGGCTGCTCTTTTGAAAGAGATTGAAGAGGAGCGCTCAAAAGAACAAAGGGTCAGCGATAGCTCAGTCGAATGGTGTAAAAGAAAAATCGACTATCGCTCTGACCCAATGAAGACCAGAACAGTTGTCATCTCAGGGAAAAAGAAGAAGTACCGAGTTTCTGTCACTATGGAGATTACCAGAGAGGATGGAAGTTGTATGGCCAAGTTCGTTTCAAAGCTGGAAAGCTTATGTTATATGGAATGGCTAGAGTTCACATAAGGGCTGAAGGAATCCAAATCAACCAGCAGAGGCTATGTCGTAGGCATCTTGGAAGCCCTCATCAACAGAGTCTCCACTGTGTTGAAATTACCATCTGCTCTCCCTTCAAAACCAAGGCAATTCAAAAGTAGGCCTGTCTCCTCCTCCTCTAAAAATGTCGCAGTGATAAGAAATGAAATCTCCATCAAGTTCTCAAGAGAAGCTCTGTTCGGTCCTCCTCCTGATCTTTCAGTTCTCGATCTATCTCTGCCCCCTGGTGGACCATATGTTGCAGGACAAGTACTTAAATAACCTTTTGTAATCCTCTTCAGAGATGATGAGGAAGAACTCAGATTTCAGAGAGTCTCTGAAATTCCTATCTGTCCCCTCAGCCATCTCAAGGATCTCTTGTGCTTATGGTGTGACTTCTCTCCCTCTGCTGAACCGATCAAGGCAATCATCTCTCAAAAATCCTCAGATCGAAGGCAGAAAGGAGAAGAAATACCTGAGTATATGGTCAATCCTCCAAAATCTTTTTTAGATAGCTGATAGATTAGTTTCCTATTTCTTTTAATCTATTAGTTAAACTTACAGTTGTTAGTTCTTCATTTGTACTTGTAATTTTCATACTTTGTAATTCTTTTCTTGAATTAATGAAAATTTCAGTGAAGTACTTAACTCTATCAGTACTATAAAAGATCCCTCAAAATAGTAATTGGGACGTGTATGTTATGAGTCCTGATTATCCCTTATTTTGAACTTTAAAGTAATTTCCTTCAGTTACTTTGTCATTATCAAATAGGGGGAGATTGTTGATCCAAGCTCTCTCAGTGATTTGATAATGTCCCTCTTTTATACTTAGTGAAAATTACATTTAATATATATTAGTGTTTCACTATCAGCGATCAGACTGAGTCTGTTCAGTTATCGCTGATAGTATCTCTTATAAACATTTCTATGTATTAGTGTTTCAATATCAGTGATCAAACTGAGTCTGTTCAGTTATCGCTGATAGTTTCTGATGTAAACAGTAACGTAATCCCCGAAGTCAAGTCTCGCGTCAACATATGTTCATAGCTGAATCGAAGACGAAGCCACTGAACAAAGAGAAGTCTACTAGTGACCTGATGCAGATATCAGTGAAGCAAAGACAACTCTACTTATACGCGAAGGAACATGAGGTAAAGATTCAGCGATACCTGAACCTTTTTATATCTCTAAAGAAAGAGATATTCAGCGATCAATCGATCACAAAGCTTATGCCTCAAGTTTCCTTTTGTTTTACCTTTCACAACCAGTACGATGTGTCAAAACGGACATATCTCTGCCACAAATCGTACAACAACTCTGTCAACTACACTGTTCATGATACGGCTGAAAGCATGTCTCCCAAAAGTCAGACTACCAAAGCCAATCACTGAATGACACATGTAAGGTACCCTGCCATGCATTTAATGCATAGGGTATAAATATAAAGATCACCTCTCCATCTGAGAGTGTGCTCTATTCTTGAACCAAGATAGAAACCTTTTTTTCTATACTTCTAAAACCCCCCATTCTCTATATTCTTGTGCAACCATCTTTGTGTTTCTTAAGTTCGTTTAGATTGAGTATGTCTTAATCTTATTCCGCAACAAACTTGTAAATTGTGTTTGATTTATCAATAAACAATTTATTAAACTTTAATTTATGTGTTTGTATTCAACCCCCCCCCCCCTTCTACAAACTTTTTAAGCACCTCCGGGACCAACACTTGTGATTTTATCGCAGTTTTTGGTTTAGACTCTATGTCATAACCACTAAGGTAGATAATCCATTTTGCCAGTCGACCAATCAGCTCTTGTTTTCTTAAGACAAACTTAAGAGGAAAGTTAGTCACGACGGTAATAGGATGTGATTCAAAGTAATGACGTAACTTTTTTGCTGCAGTAATCAAAGCTAGTAGAAGTTTTTCCATGGAGGAATACCTGGTCTCTACATCGAGAACTGATTTACTTACATATTAGATGGTTTTTGTTGTTTATCATCTTCTTGGGTAAGAACTGCAGTTACAGCGATTGAGCTGACTGCCATATATAGATGTAGAAGCTCATTATCCTTAGGTTTCAACAATAGTGGTCGGGACGACATGTAGCTTTTGAGCTCCTATGGCGCGTTTTCATAGTCGTCCGTCCATTCGAAACCCTTGTTTTTTACTCAAGACATTGTAATTTAAGTAGCATTTATCCGAGGATCGAGAGATAAACCACTTTTTAGGGTGTGTTTATTTGTTGAATTGAAGTAGAGGGGTGCAAAATGTAATGTTTTTATTTCTTTATTTTGTTATGGGCTTTTCTGTGTTAAATGGGATTTGGGCCTGTTAGGCTTAAGCGCTTGGTATATAATGTTTTGTTTACCCTAGTTTCTAGGTTTATGGTGGTTTAGAGGTTTACGCATATCAGTTAAAATTCTCTCTCTAAACCTTTGAGCTTTATCAGTTAATACAATCGTATGACCAGAGTTGATGACATATATTGATCGTTCTTCATTGAGTTGTTGATTACACTTGCAAACTAGGACTCACAATTGGTATCAGATCAAAGAGACGAAGATTTGATTGAAAAAGGTAAAAAAAAATTCCTTCACTCTATCGATCCACTTCTCAACTTGATTTATGGATTTCTTGAGTTTTGCTAAATCGTTGCATCTAGTTTTTACCAATCTTTTTAGTTGTGTTAGATTAAAGGTTTGGTAAAATTTATTAGCCAAATTCATAGGTTTGAAGTCGAATTTTGTGTTTTTCATAGATCGAAATATCTAGTTTGTGTTCTTGAGTATTTTTGAAAAATCATTGGTTTTAAGTTCAAAAATCAAGTGAAAAAGAGTGTTAAAATTATAGATTTAATCGATAAATATTGCTAAAGTTCATTAGCTTTCGATTAAAAGGTTTTAATTTTGTGTTTGGGGTCGATAAGGTTCAATTTTTTTTGCTGTGCGCCGCCAAACCCAAGTCTTTAACCCCAAACCCAAGTCCCCCGTCCAAAACCCAAGCCTTTAATCCCAAACCCAAGTCTTTAATCCTAAACTCAAGTACTCCCATCCCAAACCCAAGTTCACTCTTCACACTCCGCTTTTAATCCCGAACCCAAGTACCCCCATCCCAAACCCAAGTCCCCCTATCCCAAACCCATGTTCACTCTTCACACCCGCTTTTATACCCAAACCCAAGTCCCCCATCCAAAACCCAATTCCCCCCATCCCAAACCCAAGTTCACTCTTCACACCCGCTTTTAATCCCAAACCCAAGTCCCCTATCCCGAACCCAAGTTCACTCTTCACACCCGCTTTTAATCCCAAACCCAAGTCCCTCCCACTCCCTCAACACCGATTCCCCCGACCCCGGTTACCTCAAAACTGCTTACCACACCTAAGTCCGTATCCCTAATCTACTTGCACCGAGACCCTATTACCCACCTCCCAATCCTAACTCCTTCACTCGCAACCTGACTACTCCAAGTCTCTGCTCAGTCATTTATTTTTTTTATTAATTCTTAAATTTTTTTAATTAGTTAAGTTTTTTTAGTCTCTCATTTGTTATTCGTTCCTCTACACCTTTCTTCGATAAAATCGCGATCGTCTCACGATCAATTGCATGTGTATGTACATGTCTACCCGCGAAGCTTTGGCTATGGGTACGGACATCAGACCACCCATCCTTTTCAGAGGTGAATATCCTCAGTGGCGGGACAGATTTTTGGATTTCATCTCAAGGCAAGATTATAGCAAGGAAATTCTTGCTTCCCTCACCGAAGGACCACGCATATTTTACTCCGACACGCCCGCTATTCCAAAAGTGGATCCACCTATACTAGCAGGAGTAAAAGTGAAGGAAAAAGAAAAATATTCTGAGGAAGAGAAGCGACGGGTTCACGGTGATAACTTGACAAAATCCTACCTGCTTCAAAGTCTTCCAAACGATATCTACACCACCATTGACAACTTTAAAGAGACTTCCAATGGAATGTTTACACAAATAGAGAAGATGATGAAGGGAACCAAGTTTGGAGACCAACTCAAAGTTACCATCTGCATCAACAACTATGAAGATTTTAAAGCTAGGGAAGGAGAATATCTTGAAGAAACTTATGATCGGTTTTATCTCCTGCTAAACGAAGTCAACAAGAACCACATCCACAAAACCGTTACTGAGAACAACGTCAAGTTTCTCAACAACTTGTGACCAGAATGTAAGCGCTTCACCTCTCAGATAAGGCAAAACAAGGCTTTGTCTGAAATTGGATTGCATGAGGTGTACGATATTCTTAAGCAAAACGAAGAAGAGTTTTTGGAGAAGTGGCAAACCGAAAAGTGGAGAAGCGAACTAATACTTTTGCTCTCATGTCTGATAAATGGGAACGAGGATCGTCTTGCATGCCAAGGAAAGAACGGGTTTCGAGTGAATCAGAGGGGGAAGATGATGACAGTGATGTTGATCCATAGCTCCATGACATCAAAGAAGCGATGTTGTTTCTAACTAAGGTCGTCCAGAAAAAGTTCTTCAAGCGCTCCACTCCCAACAATCAACGGTACTCCATAGGGGGTACAAATCACGAGTACAAGGAGAAGTATGAATGAAATTAACGGTTTGATACAAAAATACCAACTAAGGCTAAACTGGAGATTAAGGGAGATGATGAACCACCTAAGTGCTACAACTGTGGTAAGACAGGTCATTTTGGTCGTGAGTGTCGAAAACCAGTCGTCAAGAATGTTGAGTACTACAAGAACAAGTTACTTCTAGCCAAACAAAAGGAGGCCGGAAAAGCACTGCTAGCAGAAGATGCTCACTGGTTGAATCTCACCGATGATGAAGAGGAAGACGATGCAGATGCCCACCTATGTTTCATGGCTAATAATTATGTGCAATACAAATCCGACAATGACGATCGTGCCTCGCAATCGTCAGATGATGCCTCTGAGGCAAGTTCTTCTACTTATACTGCCTTATTAGATCATATGCAAATAATGATGCTCAAGCTACAAGATCTAACAGATAGATTAAAGAGTGAACAAGCTCTTGTTGCTAAACTAGAAGCACGTTTACTGAATAATGAAAAAGTTCTTACTCAAGTAAACGGTGAATGTGCTGATAACCTTAGTTGGGCAAAGAGATTGCAAGAGAAAAAACCCAAACTTGCTGAAACTAACAAGGCTTTAAATGAACAGATTTATGATTTGTCAAGTAAGCTTAAAAAGTCTGAACGTGAGACTGAGGATTACATGAATAAGTATGAGTTTGCTTTAGTTCAAAAGAATGATTTACTTGATAAACTGAAATCCCTTGAACTTCAATTGTACAAACTTGGACAATCAGATCACACCGTTCACTTGATCACATCTAAAGAATTTAAGGATTACAAAGATAAGTCCGGTTTGGGATATGAAAATCCTTGCTACCTTACCAAGGCTTTGTCAGAAACACCTACTCTCTAAAAATTTGAATATCTGGATCTTGGTCCGGAATATCAAATACAGTTTATGGAATCTCTTGAAGAGGTTGAAGCACAGGAAGATTTAAATAGGAAAAGGACTGACAACGTCCAACTTCCCTTTGTTTATGACGAACTCAATGCAAGTTATCATACGAGAGAACAAACACTGTCGACCGACTACTTTCATAGTTACTCCAATGAAAAGATCCATTCCAAACTTGTTGAACCAAAGATTTATGTCCCAACTTTGGTTTTAGAAAATAAATTGGTTCAACTTGAAAAGGATTTTGAAAATGAAAGAAAGTTGTTCAATACTGAAATTAACAAGTTGTCAAAACAGTTATCCAGTTTAACAGCTGAAATTTTACAAGAACAACAAGACAAAACTAATCTTCAACTGGATTTGGAAGTAGCTATGAGTTCTTTTGACAAGGAAAGGGGGTTGCTAATTTCTAAAATTGAGGATCTTCAATTACAAACCCCGGCAAAGTGTACGGATACTTCTGTTCCTGAAGGTAGTCATTCTAAAAATCAGTCAGTGAAATCAGAAGCATCCTCATGCGAAGCTTTCATAGGGGTAACTGATAATCGTTTTGACATGCCCCCAAATTCCTGTGACTCACCAAAAATAGGAGAGGACATACAGTCTGACGAAGAGTTCTTTTCTGCCTTAATGAATTATGTTAGTGTATTTTATTGTATCCAATATTTAATGGGAAAAGTCAAAGTGTTGTAAAGTCAAATAGTCAAGTCTTGTAAAGTCAACATGTTGTATAAGCTTGTAATTGTTTGATAAATAGGGATATGAGAGAAGTCCTAGGTATAAATACAAATAGCCTTGTGAGAATTCTTTGTAAGCTTGTAACATTTTGATATTGTCAGATATATGAATACAAAGCTTTCTCTCTCTACACTCTCTCTAGATCTTAAATGTTAAAATCTTGATTGTATTGTGCTTGAATATTGTGATCATACACTTTCAATTGTCATTAGAGCTAAACCAAAATCATTCAAGAGGAGATTGCAAAGGTGAAAAGTTTATTGAAGGGTGAAGGCCCAGCGGTGGAAGAGCCTGTTCAGCCACCTCCACCACCACCAGTTCAGAAAGTTGATTTCTCGGTGGAGGAGCTGAAATCTATGTTATATGCCAAACCGCTTTCCCAGGCACCCGCTGAGGATACTGATCCTGATCTTGTTGGGTTATTAAGATCTCAACAAACTCCAATCGCTACTGAACTTGTTTCCATTACTGAGTTCAATGCTTTCAAATCAGAAATGATTCAACATATCCAGGAGTTAACCAAAGCAGTTCAGGATTCATGCAAGTCACAAGAAGGTTCTAAGAAAATACATGATCATGATTCAGATCAGGACCATGAGGGGAGATAATCAAGAAACAAAGAACTACTACAGAATCTAAACGTGTTGTTGGTAGATCAGACAGAAATGAAGATACATAAATGATTGATCTAGTTGGTGATGAGCAGATGGATAGGGGTAAACATAAGGGTATGGAGTTGATTCTATACATTAATGAAGAAGTAGAACCATTGGTTGAAAAGCTTGTGGTTGCTACTAAAAAAGAGATTATCAGGATCACAGATTTGGAGGAAATTTATGCTATAGATCTATTTCTGATGAAGAATAATCTTCTGGAGAAAAGTATGAAATGTTTTGGAAGATTAAGGAAGAAGAAAGAGAGTTGTTTGAAGAGGGGGAAGCTAATATTATGAACATCCTTGCGTGCTCTCAAGAGGATATCCAGCTCAGTCCTGTGAACACTGAACTTCCAGAAACTAACCTTGAACAACCTGATATCCCATCTTTTAAAGACATAAACCTTTCAAAACCTTTCAACCAACCTCCACAAAGCTTAGAAATTCAACCTACCCAAACCACCATACCTACCCAAGCTACCCAATCCACCCAAACTAATACACTTACCTAATGTATCCCAACTAGCCAACCTATTACACCTATTCAAACAAATTACCTTTAAACACTGAACCTAGCCCACACAGATTACCTAGCCCAATCCATGATGAATAACCTTTAAACACTGAACCTGAACATTTCTTTCCTTCCAACACTGTTGAAACCCAAGTCGGACCCTCTGAACAACCTCAAGTACTGTTAGAGCATAAATCTGTTGGATACAAGATCAAGAAGACTGAAGGTCAAAACTCAAGAAAGTCAAAGCTAAGAAAGTCAACTCTTAAGTGAAAGTCAAAGTCTTTTGTAATAAAAGTCAAATGTACTTGTATTTTGTATTTTAGTTTCCTTGTATTAGGAATTGGTATAAATAGATTTTATTTTTCAGTTTTGTTTAGTTAGTTAACAGAGTTAAGAAGTCAGATTGTAATATCAGAGAGAGAGTGATTCATAGAGAGAGAGAGAGAGAGTTCTAGAGAGAGAAAGTTGTAAATTGTGAATTGAAAGTGAAATCAAAACATGTAATTGATTCTTGTTTATGTTTTGTTTTGATTAATTGATTAGAAACTAGAATCTGGAACACACAATTGGTATCAGAGCAAATCCAAAAGTAAAATCAGGTGAAGAAAGTATTCGTCATTGTGTTCTTCGGTGTCCAGAACAGATTTTGAGTGTTTTTGTGCGATTTTGGAGTTGTATTTGATTAGGATTTATTCGAAAAGAGTAATAGATTGAGTTTGTATAGAAAGATTTCAGAATTGCACTGTAATAGACTTGTAATTTTGGATTTAGTCGATATTTTTGTTCACGAGTTCTTGACACTGTGTTCGAATCAGAATGTATTGTTTTGTGTTTTTATTTGAAATTCTTGCATTGTAATATGTTCTTGGGTTGATTTCGAAGATTTCTCCAAAATTTCAAGTCAATTGGAAAAGGTTTGGTTGACAAACAGATGGAAAAATCAAGATTTGGTTCGACTTTCTGAAGAACGCGCTAGATCTTCAAAATGCGCAAGTTCATCGAACAAACGCGCAAGATTCATCCGCAAGAACGCGCAAGTCGAAGGGAAGATTTTGGTCAAAACGCGCAAGAAACGATTAGCGAGTTCTAGAAACACGCTAGTTTAAGTCTGCGAGTTTGGAAAAGTTGGATAAATTTCTAAGGACCAGAACGCGCACATAGTGGTTAGCGAGTTCTTCAAACGCGCTAATCAAAGAATGCGAGTTTGAGCTGAAACAGTGGTTTGCGAGTTCATTCGACGTGCGAGTTTGAAATTTCAGGAAAAATTTCTAAGTGTTGGAACGCGCATGAATAGCTAGCGAGTTTTGTTGAAACGCGCAAGCTTTGACTAGCGAGTTTCGTCATGAATAGTAATCTACATGTTTAGGCGTTAGCGAGTTTCAGAGGGAATAGTCACTTGCGAGTTTCAGTATCAAGCGAGTTTGGTCGATCTGCGAATTTCCCAAACGCGCATGTCTTGATCTGCGTGTTTATCAGAGAATAGGGATTTGTGAGTTTAAGCACCTGCGAGTTCTATAGTGACTTGTGAGTTTTGATACTTAGTCAAATTTTTCAAAAAAAAAATTTCAAGATTTTTCTTGTGATTTCATATTTGGACTAACGATCAGTTCTAGTTTCTTATTGGATATATTTTTCAAAACAGGTTTTATCAAGATGACTTATAAAGATGCACTTTCCATTGGCACTGATGTCAAGCCTCCTGTTCTGTTCAAAGGAGAGTACGAGCAGTGGAAGGATAGATTTCTGGATTTTATAGACAGACATGCAAACGGGGAAAATATTATGCAGTCAATTACAGACGGTCCTATGAAACCAATCATAGTTCAAGTACCTGCTGATAATGATTCTTCTGATAGTGGACATGGTGATGAAGAAAGAGAACAAAAGACAAAACCAGTTAAAGTGAATTTATCACAGTATTCTGAAGAACAGAAAAGTCGTTATAAAGCTGACAAGCAAGCAAGATCTCTTCTACTTCAAAGCATTCCTAATGAGATTTACATCAAGATTGATAGCTACAAGGATGATGCTAAAAAGATGTGGGATCAATTACAAAAGATGATGATGGGATCCAAGGTAGGGAATCAGATGAAAGTGGCTAACTGCATCAATAGCTACGAGGAATTCAAAGCCAAAGAGAATGAGAGTTTGGAAGACACGTATGAAAGGTTTACTTTGCTTCTATATGAACTGACGAAGAACAAAGTGACAAAGAAGCAGCTGGAAAACAATGTCAAATTTCTGAGTATCCTACGACCTGAATGGAAGAAACATACACGTAGGATGAAGCAGATGAAAGACTTGAGTGAGATACCTCTTCACGAAGTCTATGAGACTTTACGTCAGAATGAAGAAGAGGTAGAGGAGAAAAGAGCTGAAAAGAAGAAGGCTGAAAAGGTTTCTAATCCGATTGCTTTGGTTGTTGGAGAGAAGAAGAAAGAAAAGAAAGAAAATATAGAGAAGAAGAAGAAGAAGAAAGTACTGACAAGTTCTGAGTCGGATTCTGAGACAGATGGTGATGATGGAGAAAGTCTGAAACAAGCAATGTTGTTGCTGACCCATTCCTTTCAAAAGAAATTTTACAAAAAGCCGGGATCAAATTCTCAACGATATTCTTCATCAATTTCTAAGAACCACGAGCACCGAGAAAGGGTGGAAGGAAAGCGATACGAAGACAACAGATATGTTGAGAAGAAATCTGATGAAAGGATGAAGTTCATGAATGACTACACTGTTGCCGTAAAGCCAGCAAGTGATCCAGTCAAATGCTACAACTGTGGCAAGATTGGTCATTTTGCAAAAAAGATTGTAGAAAGCCAAAAGTTCATAATTCTCAGTATTATCAGAACAAACTGTTATTGGCAAAACAACAAGAAGCAGGAATAGCTTTAATGGTTGAGGATGAATTTTGGCTGGATCATTCCGAAGGTGAAGATGAGGAGAAGGAAGAAACAGCTCAGCTCTGTCTCATGGACAAAGAAGTAAAGTATGATGAGTCTGATTATGAGACATCTGATGAGGTATTAAACTTAACTCAAAAAGATTTCATTACCAAAATGGAAGCCATGGTGGTTGAGCTTCAAGATTTACAAAATAAACTGAAAAAGGAAAAAGAAAGAGTTGCTAAAAGGAACAAGAAGATCTTTGAACTTAATTCGTCTGTTATTGGGAACAAAGATCTGATTGATTCTTTACGCAAATCTGCTTCTGATTCTAAATATCAAGTAGATTGTTTTGAAAAGAAGATTTCTGATTTTGAAGTTAAAGTTTCTAAGTATGAGTTTGAGAAGAAAGAATCTGCACTAATTGTTCATAAATTGCAGGTTGAGAACAAGGTTTTGAATAAGAAGGTAAATGGTCTGGAAGCCAAACTCTATGCAAGAGGCCAAACAGATCAAACTATCTTTCTTAATGCACCTAATGAAGAGGCTGATGTTAAAGAAAAATGGGGACTTGGTTTTGAAAACCCCCATTACTTAAAGAAAGCCATCAGAAAACAACCAGCATTATATAATTTTGATTTTCTTGCTTGTGCTGGTAAACATACTCATTTAAAACCCAAATTTGTTACCAAATTACCGGAAGAAGTTGAGGCCAAAGAAACTGAAAATAGAAAGAATGTGAAGAAAATGCAACTACCATTTAACTATGCAAAGTTAAATGATAGTTATCTTTCAGAAACACCAAAAGCTCTTTCAAACGATTATTTTGCTAGTTATTCTGTTTCTGAGATGAAGGCAAAACCTGCAGTTGCAAAGGTTTATGTTCCTCCACTCGTTCTTGAAAGCAAAATAGTTGATTTGGAAAATGTTTTATCTGATGAAAAAATTTTGGTTGATATTCAACAAAGTGTATTTTCTACAGTTTTAAAGAACACGGTTTTTCAATCTACATCTACAAAGTGTTCTAAAGTTTATAAGGCACCTCAAACTTCGTCTGATAATTTTGATGACTTATTTGAGTCTGCAAATGACTTTCTTAATTCTGATGATGGGTGCATAGAAGAAATTGATATGTTTGACTTCAATGCTTCTCTTCCTGATCATTCTACTTGTCTTATAAATGAAAAGGTGTTACCAAGTGTTCTTAAAACTGCTAAATCATCAACTAAGGTTGGTGAATCGGTTTCTGTAACTGCTGATTATTATTCTCAAGGTAAGAAACATAAGAAACAGCGATTACAGAAACAGAAACACACTAGTACACAAAAGAAAACTCAGTCTCAGAAATCTGCTTTTCCTAATAAATCTAAATCTTTTGTTTCAGATATAAGCAAGAAAAGTCGAAAGCTCGAACTGAATGGCTACCAAAACGGAAGGATGATGGGATAGTTGGATCAGTTTCTGATAATTCTTGTTCTATATCTGTTAGTAGTTATTCAGATGTAGTTGGTCAATGTGCTTCTCATAAACAAAACCTTGTAACTTCTTATAAGCGTTATTCAATAAAGCAATTGATTCAATTATCTTCTATTACTACTAAATATCATCATAATTATCGGCGAACTGATTGTGTTTATTCTCATAATTCTCCTGATTGGTATGCATCTTATCATGTTTACTCTTAAAAATCAAATATTTTTAAAGGTTTTCAAAAGAACAGAGGGTCCATTTTCAAATGGATACCAAAATCTTGTACTAATCTGTTAGGACCCGTTTTTAAATGGGTACCTAAATCTATTGTTTCCTGATTTCTCTTGCAGACCCGGCATATGTGGTACTTGGACAGTGGATGTTCCAAGCATATGACTGGGCAAAAAGCTTTATTGTCTAATTATACAGAAAAATTTGGTGGAAATGTCAGATTTGGAAACGATCAGCTTTCACCAATCTTAGGATATGGTGGCATCATTCAAGACAACATAACGATCAGTAAGGTGAGTTATGTCGAAGGCTTAGGGCACAACTTATTTAGCATTGGTCAATTCTGCGATAAAGGGTTAGAGGTCAATTTCAAATCTAAGAGTTGCTCAGTTCGTACTGAAGACGACACATAACTCTTAGCTGGAAATCGAAAGACAAACCTCTATACCATCAACCTGTCCAAGGTTCAGATTGACAACCAGGTATGATTATTGACAAAAGCTTAAATGCAACAAAGTTGGCTCTGGCACAGACGTTTATCACACCTGAACTTTCGTTATATGAACAAGTTGGTTAGTGGGAAATTGGTAAAAGGAATTCCTGAGCTGAAATACGAGAAAGAACACTTATGTACTGCATGTGAGAAGGGTAAGATGAAGAGACCTCCGCATAAACCGAAGCCTGAACCAAGCACTAGTTCTCCATTAGAATTGTTACATATGGATTTGTGTGGTCCAATGAGAACTCAAAGCTTGGGTGGAAACAAATATGTGTTGGTTATTGTGGACGATTACTCAAGATACACGTGGGTCAAATTTCTTCGATCAAAAGATGAGACGCCAGAAGCTCTCATTAATTTCTTAAAGACGACCCAGGTGAAAATGCAGCGACAAGTCAAGTTTCTTCGAACTGACAACGGCACAGAGTTCAAAAACAAGATAGTTGAAGAATATCTTGAATCGGTCGGGATATCACATCAGTACTCTGCTGCTAGAACGCCTGAACAAAATGGAGTAGTCGAAAGGCGAAATTGGACGCTATTCGAGGCCGCTCGGACTATGCTTAGCCATTCGGACATACCTCTATTTTTGTGGGCAGAAGTTGTGTCAACTGCATGTCATACTCAAAATCGGTCCATCATACACCACCGTTTTCAAAAGACTCCATATGAGTTGATCAACAACAGAACACCGACAATCAATTATTTTCACATATTTGGGTGTAAATGTTTTGTGCTTAACGACAGAGAGAGTCTTATAACAAGTGTACACTCCGCACCACCTAACTTGTATTAGATCATAGTTTGAAACCCATTAGTACTCGTGTTATAACCAATTACACTTAAATGCCTGGTGACACTAAAATCACCAACAATCCTCCCCCATTTTAGTGTAACCCATGAAATAACACATTTAAATTAAACAAACCAAACTTGCACATAAATGAAAATATCGAAACGATTGAATTTCCACATTAGTATTTTACACATTCCAAATATTCGAGAATCAAGGTGTCCCAAGGATTGAACCCATCAACTCATTTGAATACCTGAAGATAAAATACATACAAATTTCTTATATGTCCAGCAAATTAAAACTTGACACAATTATAAAGCCGTGTGTCCTAATCCTCTCATGATTGTATAAAGGCCAAGTCCCAACCTTTTGAAATGCGGCTACACTTCACAATCACATAGGTAATTCCTTTAGTTCGTGTACCTGCAAATACACTTTATCAAAGGAATTATTAAGAAGATAAACTTCACCCTAACCACTGCAGGACTGAACACATACCTCGGATGATTTAACTTGTGTTCCAATTTATAAGTGTGAGCTTTCCACATTGAATTCAACTTCTAATGTCATATTAGAAGGGAATTAGGTGTCTCACCTTTATAAATTCATATGGACTTTAATCCCATCCCAATCGCAGACTTGTGCACTAAGTCTCTTGTCAGACCTTTAGTTAAATGATCTGCCAAATTTTGTTGCGTTCTAATAAACCCAACGGAGATTACACCATTCATGATTAATTCTCTAATCATACTATGTCTAACACCCAGATGTCTAGACTTACCATTGTAAACTTGGCTATAAGCCTTAGCCAAAGTGGCCGCACTGTCACAATGGATTGAAATAGGTGCAATTGGCTTTGGCCACAATGGAATCTCATAAATTAAATTCCTTAGCCACTCTGCCTCATTACCGGCGGCGGCTAGTGCAACAAACTCAGATTCCATTGTTGAGTATGTAATACAAGTTTGCTTTTTAGATGCCCACGAAATGGCACCTCCTCCAAGCAAAAATACCCAACCACTAGTTGAGGAATGATCCTCCATGTTGGATATCCAACTTGCATCCGTATAACCTTCTAAAACCGAAGGATATCCTAAATAACACAAACCATAATCCATGGTTCCCTTGAGATATTTGAATACTCTTTGAACCGCTTGCCAATGTTGAGTACTAGGATTACTAGTATATCGGCTCAATCGTCCCACGACATAAGCTATATCGGGCATGGTGCTTGTCATGGCATACATCAAGCTACCAATGGCCTTAGAGTATTCAAGTTGTGAAATAGCCTTGCCCGTATTAGGCATTAATTTCACACTTGGATCCATGGGAGTGCTTACGGGAGAACACTCACGGTAATTAAACTTATTGAGAATTTACTCAATATAATGCGATTGCGTCATAACAATCCCTTTGTTAACCCGTTTAATCCTTATACCAAGGATTACATCAGCCTCTCCCATGTCTTTCATGGAAAATTTACATGACAACAATTTCTTAGTCTTATCTACATGATTTTGGTTAGTCCCAAAAATTAACATGTCATCTACATACAAGCAGATGATCACACCCGCATTAGTAGCATCAAATCTACTATAAACACATTTGTCACATTGGTTTAAAGAAAACCCACATGACAAAATGACTTCATCAAACTTTTGATGCCATTGTTTAGGTGCTTGCTTCAACCCATACAAGGATTTCACAAGTTTACACACCTTATGTTCGTTTCCGAGCATAACGAAACCTTCCAGTTGTTTCATGTAAACTTCCTCTTGAAGATCACCCTTCAAGAAGGCTGTTTTAACATCTATTTGATGGATAATCAGATTGTGTATTTCCGACAAGGCGATTAACAATCTAATAGTCGAAATACGTGCCACCAGAGCATATGTATCGAAATAGTCAATACCGGGTTTTTGCCGAAACCCTTGAATTACTAACCGGGACTTGAATTTATCAATCGTCCCATCAACTTTAATATTCTTTTTGAAGATCCATTTGCATCCAAGTGCTTTAGAACCTGGAGGCAAATCCGATAACACCCAAGTGTTATTCTCAAGAATTGATAATATTTCGTCATCAATTGCTTCCTTCCAAAAGGCGACATCTCGAGATTCCATCGCTTCTTTGAAAGTCTTTGGGTCATCCTCAATACTATAACAATAAGAGTATTGAAACCCAAGCTCATCCCTTGAACCTTCCACCAAATACAATTGGAATTCGGGACCGAAATTTTTGGCAATTCGACCTCTTTGGCTTCTCCGGACCTGCTGTGTTTCTGGAGTTGAAACAACATCCAAATTTTCTGGATTTTTCACTTTATTGGTGCTAGGAAACAGGTCCTTAGGTCTTTGTATTGATGAAAATCTCATCTCATCAAAAATCGCATCACGCGACTCGATTACGGTGTTAATCGACACCGAATCATTAGGTTCTATTACGTAGAATCTATAAGCCTTGGAATTTTCTGCATATCCAATGAATATACAATCAATTCCACTTTCACCCAAAGTTTTCCTTTTGGGTTCGGGTAGTTTTACAACAGCCCGACAACCCCAAATTCGAAAATAATTCAAATTCGGAGGTTTCTTGAACCAAAGTTCATATGGGGTTCTTTTGTTCCTTTTATTCGGAACTCTATTCAAAACATAACAGGCCGTTAACATGGCCTCTACCCAAAATCCCTCACTCAATCCCAAGTAAGAAAGCATCGAGTTTACCATTTCCTTTAAAACTCGATTTTTACGTTAGGAATCCCCGTTTTATTGAGGTGTGTATGGTGCCGTTGTCTCATGGATAATACCAACTGATTGAAAATATTGGGGATCCATATATTCCCCTCCACGATCAGTTCTAAAACATTTAATCGAATTACCCAATTGTAGTTCGACTTCGGTTTTGTAAATTTTAAACTTTTCTAAGGCTTCATCTTTTGTATGCAAAAGATATACATAACAAAACCGAGTATTGTCGTCAATAAAAGTAACAACATACTTCTTATTTCCCAAGGAAGGAGTGGAGTGGAAATCACACAGATCACTGTGTACAAGCTCCAAAACATCCGTATTCCGTTTAACGATCGGAAAAGGTTGTTTTGTAACTTTTGTGAGCACGAAAGTTTGGCACCTCTCCGCATTAATGTCAAAGGCTGGAATTAATCCATCTTTTGACATTTCATGCATCCTTCTAAAATTCACATGCCCCAATCTAGCATTCCATAACATTGAATCAACAATTTTAGAAGAAAACGATGACGATATAAATGCAGAATTTTCAGAACATAAAATTTTAGTAACCACATTTAAGCGAAACATGCGATCACACAAATAACCAAAACCAATAAAATGGCCACCTCGAGATAGGATAAACCTATTCGATTCAAATACTTGTTTAAATCCAAGATTATCCAAACAACTACCACTTACTAAGTTCTTACGAATTCTAGGCACAAACAAAACATCAAACAATTTAAGTGTATTTCCAAAAGAAATTTCTAAATTAACTACTCCAACTCCACAAACTTGTGCACTCGACTCGTTTCCCATATTCAGCACCGAACCGTCTTCAACCGGTGTCAATTTCTCGAACCACCGACGATCCTTGCAAATATGGCTTGTCGCTCCCGAGTCGATCCACCATGCACAGTCATCATCCTGCACATAAAATGACTCAGGTATGAGTGAAACATAATTCTGGACAGAATTATCAAAGTTAGTCAAAAACTGACCTCCTTTCACTTGATCGCGATCATTAGACCCCGATCCACTTCTACTCGAACCAGCACCATTATTGTTCAATTTCACCCGGCAATCACGTTTGTGATGACCCACCTTGTTGCATCTCCAACACACCAAATCATTTTTCCTTTTAACGGATTTGTTGGGTCCATCAAACTTACGTTTCTTGCCTTTTTCGTTATTGTTGGAGTTGGTTTTCTTCTCCTCCACCATGTGGACAGAGGGCTGTCCAGATTCAATTTTCCCCTTGGATTTGCCATTTTCTTGCACCCGAAGAGATTCTTCGATGCGCAAATGACTCCCAAGTTGAACCAATGACAGTTCCTCTTTTTGATGTTTCAAGTTATGCTTAAAATCTTTCCAAGAAGGTGGCAGTTTGTCAATCACACTCGACACAGCAATAGATTCATCCATATGCATGTTGTGGAGTGTAAATTGACCCAAGATACGAAGGATTTCATTATATTGTTCCATTACGGGCCTCGAGTCCACCATTTTATAACTGTTAAAATCGCTAACCAATAACTTCTTACTAGAAGCATCTTCAGCGATGTACTTGGACTCGAGGGAATCCCATAATTCCTTCGCACTTGCCACGTTTTGGTGGATATCAAAAAGGGAATCGCACATACCGTTTAAGATGTGTCCTCTGTAGATATAGTCATCATTCTCCCACTTGCTCCTTCTCCTTGTGTACTCCAGCGTCTCATCCTCCATTACTTCTGGCATGGGTGTACTCAGCAGATACACTACCTTCAGAGCGGTCAGCAGAAAGTGCATCTTTTTCTGCCAACGTCTGAAATCAGTGCCATCAAACTTCTCCAGCTTTCCAAACTTTGAGGTCATCTCTTTCACATAATCGGCCATGATCGACATGTCAAAAAACCAATTCGAATGTTAGGGATCGGGGGAAAAGTTAGTCGATCGATTGATCGAATTTCTTGAGAATCATGTAAGTCACTTTCCGAATTGGTATTTCGACCCTATGCCTGGGTTGCACGAAATCCAATATGGGATAAGACTCAAGAACACTCTCGTTTTTAGGCACAAAAGCGAGAGCAAATTTCCTAGAGAGTATATGATGATTGTTTAAAATCGTGAGTCTAAAACATAAGTATATATGGTATATATACTAGTCTCATTCATAAAATAGGAAATAACGGAAAAAGGCAATGATTGTAAATCGCTATCAATTATAGTCGATTACAATCAATTTAGCTAAAAAAGGCAACGATTGTAAATCACTATCATTATAGTCGATTACAATCAATTTAGCTAAAATTAAGGGCAGAAAATAACTGACCATTAAATGTTCAGTAAAAGCAGATTTAGTCCAAAAATAGACACCAAGAGCTTCTGGTCCAGAGACGCCCATCAGAGGCTCTGTCGTACCAAAGAGGCTCAGAGGCTCTGATGTGCCTTAAGAGGCTCTGATGTGCCATAGAGGCTCAGAGACTCTGTCGTGCCTTAAGAGGCTCTGTCGTGCCTTAAGAGGCTCTATCGAGTCTTAAGAGGCTTTGCCGTGCCAACGAGGCTCAGAGGCTCTGACGTGCCTTCAGAGGCTCTGTCGTGCCAAAGAGGCTCAGAGGCTCTGATGTGCCTTAAGAGGCTCTGATGTGCCATAGAGGCTCAAAGACTCTGTCATGCCTTAAGAGGCTCTGTCGTGCCTTAAGAGGCTCTATCGAGTCTTAAGAGGCTTTGCCGTGCCAACGAGGCTCAGAGGCTCTGACGTGCCTTCAGAGGCTCTGCCATGCCTTCAGAGGCTCTACCACTTGGATCACCGCTAGGGGCGTTGCCCCTTGACCCCCCCCCCCCCACCATTTCATCGTGTACAGGATCAAACTCGTCTTATAACAACTGTGCACTCCGCACCACCTAGCTTGTATTAGATCATAGTTTGAAACCCATTAGTACTCATGTTATAACCAATTACACTTAAATGCCTGGTGACACTAAAATCACCAACAATAAATTCAGTGCTAAGGCGGACGAAGGTATCTTCATTGGTTATTCTTCAACATCAGCAGCATATCGTGTTTATCTGAAGAAGTCAAAGACAGTTGTTGAGAGCGTTAATGTAACATTCGATGAAGAGATGGCTTCTGAACAACTCAGTTTTAGAACCCGTTATCACTGGAGTATTAGCTTCTGGGCAGATCAGTCCAGAACCTGTTTTCACAGAGAAAAATTTGGATAACGCTTCTACTTCTATTTCACATTTAACTGATTTAGATTTGTTATTTGAATTCTTTTATGATGAGTTTCTAGGTTCTAATATACCTAAATCTGTTGTGACTGACAGGTCTGAAGATACAAGTTGCAATCATCCAGTCACTTCAGATGTCATAACTGAACAAGCATCCCCTGCTCATTCAGAAACTCACATTCCTACAATTACTTCTACAGTTGAAGATGTACAAGAAATTGTTGAGCCAGAAGTAACTGTTTCAGTTGGGTGTCATGCTTTGTCTACTCAACAGCCAGAATCTGCTGTTCCAACTGATGCTTCTGCACCTGAAACTTCAACTGCAAAACCCCCTCATATTATTCAAACTGAAGAGTCTGATAGTGGATTTCTAGATGATGATCATGTTCAATCAGTATCTACTCCACTACCTCATTAGCATCGTTGGACCAAAGAGCATCCTTTACAACAAGTAATTGGAAATCTTAACAAGCCTGTACAAACTAGGTCAGCGACTTTGAATCAATGTATGCATGACTCATTCCTCATCAAGATAGAGCCCACGCGAGTATCAGAGGCTTTAGCTGATTCGGATTGGGTATCTGCTATGCAAGAAGAATTAAATCAGTTTGAAGCCCTAAAGGTTTGGAGATTAGTTCCAAAACCAGAAGGTAAATCCGTGATTGGTACTAAATGGGTATTCAAGAATAAAAAGGATGACGATGGTATCCTCATAAGGAACAAAGCTAGACTTTTTGCCAAAGGTTACTGGCAAGAGGAAGGCATAGATTACGATGAGACGTATGCTCCAGTAGCGCGCAAAGAAGCAATCCGCATGTTTGTAGCCTACGCAACTAATAAGAATTTCACAGTCTTTCAGATGGATGTGAAAACAACCTTTCTGAATGGTATTCTTAAGGAGGAAGTATACGTGTCTCAACCAGAAGGGTTCGTCAATCCAGATAAGCCAGATCATGTCTACATCTTGGACAAAGCCCTGTATGGTTTAAAACAAGCCCCTCGAGCATGGTATGACGTTTTATCTAAATTTTTGCTCAAGTCCGGTTTTTCTAAAGGTAAGGTTGATACCACGTTATTCATCAAAAAGGAAAAAGCTGATATTATCCTGATTCAAATATATGTTGATGATATAATATTTGGCTCTACTAATTCTAAATATTGTAAAAACTTTTCTAACCTCATGGTGTCACGTTTTCAAATGAGTATGATGGGAGAGATGAATTTCTTTCTCGGATTACAAGTTAAACAGTTTTCAACGGGGATTTTCATTAACCAATCTAAGTACATTTTGGATATTCTTCGGAAGTACAAAATGGAAAATTGTAAACCAATTGGAACCCCGATAGCACCAGGTACTAAAATTAGCACTGATCCTTCAGGTAAAAGTGTTGATGTTAGAACTTATAGAGGTATGATAGGATCGTTAATGTATCTTACATCTAGTAGACCGAATATTATGTTTTCAACATGCTTATGTTCTAGATATCAGGCTACTCCTAAAGAATCCCATTTGACTGCTGTCAAAAGGATTTTTAGGTATTTTAAGGGGACTGCAGATCTTGGTCTGTGGTATCCTAAAGATACTGGGTTTCAACTGACTGCCTATTCAGATGCAAATCATGTAGGTTGCAGGTTGGACAGAAAGAGTACTTCTGTTCACGTTCAATTTCTTGGAGACAAGCTCGTTAGCTGGGCATCAAAGAAACAATTATGCGTTTCTACATCGACTGCTGAAGCAGAGTACGTAGCTGCTGCCAGTTGCTGCTCTCAAGTCCTGTGGATGCGAACACAGTTACGAGACTATGGATTCAAGTTTGATAAAATTCCAATCTATTGTGACTCGAAGAGTACAATCACAATATCTGCTAATCCTGTCCAACATACGAAAACCAAACACATTGATGTCAGGTATCATTTTATAAAAGATAATGTAGAAAAAGGAACAATTGAACTTTATTTTGTAAAAACAGATTATCAACTTGCAGATTTATTTACCAAACCCTTAGATGAAAAGAGATTTAATTTTCTTGTCTCTAAGCTTGGTATGTTAAATCTTAAGACGTAATCGGTTGTTACCTAATAAAGTTACGTATTGTTATTTTTCATCATTTTTTCTGTATCATTATGTTTTAAGGATATTTGCACTTTAAATGTTTGTTCATGATTTCAGGGGGAGTAAGAGAAGATTTTTGATGATTTACATTCATTTGAGGGTGAGCATAACTAATTTCTGCATTTCACTTAACTGACAAACTTTTGTGATGCATGATTTTAGGGGGAGCATATAATATCAAAAGGAGTAAGACTATGATTTATGATTATTTCAAATCAGAACTCGTACTTTAATCGTTTTATTGCTTTATGTCATTTAAATTTGAATAAATTTTGTGAATAAATTTTTTACTAGACTTTGAGATTTATGCAGAATGAGAGAAGCTGACAAGATCATATCTTAATGACTTCAGCTTGACTTCATGAGATTTAAGATTGCGCGAAAAGGTAAATTTCTTATCTTAATCTCAAATGTAGCTGAAAGAAGAACAACTTTCAGATATAGAAAACATGTTCTAAAATGTTCAAACCACTTCCCGATTTTTAAACAAATTTTATAATTTGGAAGTGTGATTTTAAATGTTTTCATTTTATTTTTGTGCTTAGTTGATACATAAACCATGTGTTTCCAAAGATAAATACTTGCGTATTGTGTTTTCTACATACTTTCAAGTATTCACACACATCGGTTTATTTTTATTTTTTTGATCAAATTGTTCTTACCATGTCTCTAAATTGAAACAATTTTTCGATGGTAAGACACCCCGCTTGTACTTTAAAGAATTTTGAGCGATATTTCATTTTGAAATGTCATTTCAAGAATGTCTATATTTTTATTTCGTATAGACAATATCCATTATTCTTGACCATAAGCCTTAATTGATATATAATTCATTTCTGATCATTTTCATACAATGTCAGATTTTCAAACAAGCCTTTTGCATTCATATTCATTCATTTCATATACTTGTTTGAAAATGCTTCAATGTCTAAAAATGCTCAAATCTTCATGATTATATTTTATGAGCATACATCCGTCTGACATTTGTATATGAGCTTTAACTCATAAAGTTAAACCATCTTGAGCAATACATGCTTATTAGGATTATATGGGTTCTTTGTGCTAGGACTTACATGAACTTCTATGGAATCACGTTAACCAGTGATTTCTACCCAAGAAGTTAATCCATAGAGATTGAGTGTGAGCAGTCTAAAAGAAATGAGTGTGGATGTGATGAGGTAAAACGTAAATGAGAGTTTGGTTAGTAGTGAGCTTACTGATTAAAAAGAAAGAGGGTGTGAGATGAAAGTAAAAGAATATCAAACTCTGCACCAACTACTTTCTGAGTCGGGCAACCACATTACTAGCGTTTCACAATTCTTTGGTGAACGTTATTGAAACAGGCAACTAGCCCATGCCAACTCTTGTTAAAAACCCCACCAACCACTCATTTTCTTCTCAAAAAGAAAATGTTTCACATTTTCAAGGGGACGCAACCTATAATCTATCTGGTTTTCATTTGGAAAATCTAGATATTGAAAAAGAAGGAAGTTTGCCCCGCCTTCGCACTTCAATCATGCACACTGAGTCTGTGTTTATCTACTGTTGTCTCAGTGGTTTACACAATGTTGAGCCTTATAAAAGCAATCATTCGTGCTTAATTCTTTCTACACATGCACGAACACACAAAGAATTGGTTTCTTTGTCATAACATTCATAGAAATTGCCTTTGTGGTGTTTCGATGATTGGATGGAAGCCCTGGGGGAGTGAACATCAAAAAGATCTTTTATATTGTGTATCCGTTACACACAGTGACTTTGTGTTACTGACAGGCATTTTAACTGATTAATTTGTTGATTCAGGAGTTACATGTTCTTATTTTGTCTGGATTTGCAAAGATCTAGATGAATACTTGGTTATGGATCACAGAATCAGAGGCTCAGTTTGACAGATTAGAATGGTCAAAGACATTTCTTGGAAGAAAAGTTTTGATGATATAGATGCTCAAATCATCAAAAAGGGGGAGATGGTATCAAGAAATGATAAAGTTTTTGAGAGATGATTTTCAGAAATGTCCAAGTCAGAAGATTCAAAGTAAAGATTTGAAGAAGATCAAAGAATTTCTGAAGATATGCTGATTTTTGAGGAAATTTTCTTTGATGATTATTTTCTAAAGCAATTCGAGCTGATTCTGAAGATAATTTCTTTTCAAAGTCTGAAAGTATTATTGTGAAAGTTTTGGGGAGATTGTTAATCGTTTCAAGACAGTTTTGGAAAGAATACCGTCAAAGAAAAAGGGGAGATTGTACTGACAGAGCTTAAAGTGAAGACTGAATTGCTAGATCTTTAAACAATGATATTGAATCCAAAGGGGGAGATTGTTAGGGCATAAATCTGTTGGATACAAGATCAAGAAGACTGAAGGTCAAAATTCAAGAAAGTCAAAGCTAAGAAAGTCAACTCTTAAGTGAAAGTCAAAGTCTTTCGTAATAAAAGTCAAATGTATTTGTATTTTGTATTTTAGTTTCCTTGTATTAGGAATTGGTATAAATAGATTTTATTTTTCAGTTCTGTTTAGTTAGTTAACAGAGTTAAGAAGTCAGATTGTAATATCAGAGAGAGAGAGATTCGTAGAGAGAGAGAGAGAGTTCTAGAGAGAGAAAGTTGTAAATTGTGAATTGAAAGTGAAATCAAAACAGGTAATTGATTCTTGTTTATGTTTTGTTTTGATTAATTGATTAGAAACTAGAATCTAGAACACACAAGTACCTCTTGCCCCAACTGACTATCAAATCAGGCAAATGAGGAATACTTTGAGACAACCATTTCTGGAAGAAGAGATGAAAAGTATATTCGTTCACAGGATCAAAGAGATGGATAGATTTAAAGTCTTGGATGTCTCAGATCAACATCCAGAATATCAAAAACAGTATGCTCGAATGATGAGTTGGGTCAGACAATCTGAGAAGAATGTGAAAAATAAGTCTGGGATTATAACTTTAAAGCAAGTTAGGCTTGTAGAGTTCATTCATATTTGGTATCCAGTATTCCATGTGTAGAGGAGAGACTTATCTTAATGTACTTTTTCTGAAGCTGATTTCTGTTTTCTGAATGTGGATGACATTGAGTATCTCTATCATCTCTTCAGAAATATGACTATCAGAAAAGACAATATACTAGCTGCCTTGGATGTTGTGAAAAGGTTCATGAGAAGACAGGTCAATTATACTTATTGCTATGACTTTCAACTCGGAATAGAGAAACATCAGAGTAAGGTCAATATGAAGAAACCTGATCTTAGCTTGGAAAATATAGATGATTACAATCTGTTCATTGTGCTTGACAAACCTGAACTTGGTGTGGTCTACAAGACTTCTGAGAACAAAAAGAGGTTCTTCAGATTATCAGAAATAGCCAAGCTGAAAGAAAATAAAGAGAAGTCAAGGCAAGGTGAAAAAAGAATGGGAAAGCTTGTCAAGATTCGTTCTGAAAAGATTGTTGATGCCATCTATGATCGAATCAATTTCTGACGTCGTATCAAAAACTTTGAATCATTGCTTGGGATACGTCAAGGCAGACTATCTCGTTCGGGAAGACCTATCGTTCATACTTGATCTAAAAGGGGGAGATTGTTAATGTATTTGTTTAGATCAAGTGAGGTTTGACTTTTGTATTTGACTTTAATGCTTTTGAGAGAATCATGTAGTAAGGTTTCCTTGTAATGTTGTGAGAGAAATGTCTTTCTTTAAATAGCCTTAGTTTGAGAGAAACTTGTAACCTTCTGAATTGTACGCATACACTTGTGATTGGAATAGACTTGTGACTTCCACTCTCTACACACTCTCTCTCTAAAATCTTGATCATAATTGTGTTTGAATTGATATCATAGCATGAATTGGACAATTACATTTATAAAACCAAATAATCCAAATGAGTAAAACTCTTCAAATATCCCAACTTTTAATAAAAATCATGTAAACACATAATCACTTTCAAATGGACATTTTTGGCATGTACAACGTTTTCACAAATCAACTTGAACTCACCTTGCTAGATTTAGGCTAATTTTAGATTTTACCCTAACTTTAGGTTCCTTGAAAAAACTTGAATCCACAAGCAAATTTTTCCAAACACCAAGTTAAATATGTTTCTAACCATAAACATTCATATTCAACCATTTAGAATCGATCCCCAAACATTTTAAATCAAAATCTCCATTTTGGCCAAAACCCTAGTTTTGACCAAATTTCTCCAAAATCCTCAAAACCAAAATTTGGGAAACATAAACACTAGGAAGTCATAAATGGAACATTTATAACTTATAGCAAAGTTTAGAAACTTAGAGGATGAACTCACGACTTTGGTTTTGGTGAAAGCCTAGAAAACCCCAAATTCCTTGAAGATGGAGGTGATGATGATGAGCTCTTGACCTTTGCTTCCAATCCACCACCAAATACTCTTTAATCTTACCAAAACTAACAATCTAACTTTGAAAATCTCTCAAAAACGAAACCATAGCATTTTGAATCGCCCAAAAGGGAGTAGAAATGAGCAAGATATGACCAAATGAAGAAAATCCCGATTTTATGCACTATGAGATTGGCGCGACCCTGACATGCTACAGGTAAATCTGTCACTATAGCAGGCACTGTCTCCTAAGATGTTCCGAGGGCCCCTTTCCTCGTGAGACCCTTCCATGCTACAGTGCCCTATGGCACTATCGTTGAGCACTATAGCCAGAATCGTACCGAGAGTGTTTTTGACCGTTCTTCGACCGCTTTCTCGACGGATTTCCCGACCATTTTCCCAACAGTTCCTTGACCGTTCAAAAGATCGTTCCTTGACCGTTATCCCGGCCATTCCTTGACCGTTTTCTCGGAAAATTTGATGATATTATGCCAGTTATCCTACCATTGTCATAATTACATGGCACATTCGTTGGGACGACCAACAAACTTAGTAATCGTCGTTGCTATTGTGACATATGTCACAACTGCATGGCACTATATCCGGGACTACCACACTTTCAGTATCATTGGTGCTTTTGTGATATATGTCACAACCACATGTCACTATAGCCGAGACGACCATACTCTTAGTACCATTGGTGCTATTGTGACAAATGTCGCAACCACATGGCACTATAGCCGAGACGACTATACTCTTAGTACAATTGGTCTTATTGTGACAGGTGTCACAACCACATGGAACTATATCCATACTCCATATGTGGTTATTCCTTTACCTATTCACCCAATTCAACATTTTTCTTCAATTGGGATAGAAATTCAAGGAGTTACATCTCAGCACGGCGAAACACTGAAGAAAAATTTGGTTAGTCTTCAACGTCCAACCCCATCTCCTCCATTTCATGCCCCTTCATTTACAAAGGAGGTTCGTTTGTTACTGAGCTAAGGATCCAACAGGAGTCTTCCTTAGTTGATCTTGGAAAGAAGATGAATGAGATCAGGGTCAAGAAACCTCTCCCTCATGTTGATGATGACAAAGAGGTGGAGAAGATTGTACAGACTGAAGAAGTGGAGAACGTAAATATTGAAATTCAGATGATCAACCTCTAAAGATGAATCTCTCTCATGAGATGATGTTCAAGTCATTATGAAAGCCCTTCAGACTTCTATCTCTACACCATCCATCGTCGTTGATGTTGACTATGATGATGATGATGATGATGATGATTTTGTCATTCAACAAGAAACTATCCCATCAAAGGTATCTCCTTTAGAAAACCTTAATCCTAGGGGGAAATTCCCTCTCGACAGAAGAACCGATAATCCTACTCTGGTAAAGGAAAAAGATTGGATGAAGACAACCTAGCTATTCTTTGCAATGCTGAGGGTTGCCTGATCATAGCGAGGTAACAAATGCTCTAACTCTCTACCTCCTAGAACATGATCAAGGTTCAATTCCCTCTATCACTGAACCTGAAGCCTTCCCAAACCCTCAACCTATTTCTACTATATATATCTTGTATCTCAATTCCCAGTTATCCCTACCTCAACCTCTACCAGTATCTCCTATCCCTTGTGTGAATGCCCTTAGAAATTCTCAGATCCACCCTTTAAAGTAGATGATGAGCTCCTCTAGTATATGCCTAAATTAGACGTTAAAGAAGATGGTAATATGATTCCTTTGAAAATCGTCAAGCTCAAACTTATAGAATCAATTTCTGAAACTGAATAGTCTGCAAGGATGGCTCAAATAGTTGCTCAGCCATATCATACCAAGGTAAAAATCCCTCTTCGTACCCCTAGTGATGCTAAACTAGAGGAAGATCTAAAAGCAAAAGAAGATATGGAACATAACACCAAATGCTGAAGGAAAGATTAGGACTAGCCAAGGCATTGGCCATTGACACACACACAGAGAACGGAAGTTCAAGAAGAATAATCATATCCATGCTCAAGCTCTACTACTTTGAGAAGCTAAAAAAGAGAACAAAAGGGAGTTGACATTGAAGGAGAAAGAGTTACGATGGTGTCATCTGAAAGTAGAACATCTCCTTAAAAAGTCGAAAATCACTGATGTCACTTTCGTGGTCGAGTAAATGATGGAAAGGTACTAGTCGCTATGATCATATTCAAAGATGATCATAACCCCTTCACATACAATCCTCCATGCCTATACAAATATGGATTCTATGAATGGCTGGAGATTCACCAAGGCATATAGAATTCCAAGTAAAAGTTCAATAGGTATATTCAGAAAGATTTGAACATGTTGTTCGACTGAGTTTCCAAAGTCATAGACAGCCCTCCTTTGTCTACAAAGACTACTCGTCGAGGAATGAACACTGAAGAATGCCCTGTTTAGAGGAATGAGCATCAGACAAAGTTCTACCTTGATGAAGTCCTTGCCCAGGTATAAATGTATGACCGTTCAATGCTAAATCTGTCACTACCTGAACAAGGCCCTTACTTTCCGAGCAGAGTCATCTTCAAACCTGAGTATGGGATCTCTTCACAGCCCTAGATGGAGAACTACGCTTTCAAAGATGCTCAAAGGTCCACCTAGCATATGACAAACATCTGTTATTCCTTCTAACATGGTGTGATACCTCCACTATGCAAGGGTGGTCAGTAGAAAGGAAGATCAGAAGAGAATTGTTGAATAGAAAGAGAACCAACATCCCTGACTACATTGAATTTTTTATATTAGTTAATAAGCCATTCTCTCTGTAATTATTAGTTATTTTACTTTCAGATTTGTACTTCTAACCTTATGTAATTTCATTCTCGTACATGTAATTAATGAAATTTTAATGAAGTACTCTATTCCATCTAAGTGCAGAAAAAGATCCCTCAAAACTATAAATGTGACAAGTATTTTATGAGGTTTATTTCTTTTTTATTTTATATAGCAATTTTCTTTATGTTGCTTTGTTATCATCAAATATGGGGAGATTGTTGATCCAAACTCTCTCAGTGATATGAGGATGATACTAATATTTAGTGAAATAATACTTAGCTTTGTTTCTATCATTTCAGTTTCAGCGATCAGATTAATTCTGAGACTATTCAGTGATCGTTGAACATGCATTGTAACAAATTAGAACATAAGTAAACTCTAAGACAAAATTCACAACAAAGAAAACTTCAGCGATCTCAAAGAAGTAGCTGAGGGTAAAGACATGTATAGTATTGATCTGAACTCACATTTAGTGATACCATGACTGTCTAATGTGGAATCTGACGAAGACTGAGCAACAACTGAAGGAGTCCTCAACAACTCATCTCTATGGCTGATGAGAGTCTTCTGCATCAAGATTATTTTGTCTCACTCTCTTGCATAAAAGGACATACCCCATGCTTCCACCAGACAAAGGTACAAGTACGGATTGCTGTTCTGTCTCCAAACGTGCTTACCAACTACCCGAAGTTACTGTTCATATGGGTAAAAATCCTACCATATCTGAAGAGCAAGGATATGCATTCCACTCATCTCTTGACAAATGGAATATTCCCTCTAAGGTGCATTTAATGTAGTAGGTATAAATATCAAAGAAGAATCTTCTTAAAGTTATACCTTCAACACATTCTTAATCTTCTAACTCTATTTTATCTTATTCTTACTTTCCTGTGCAAGAAAAGCTTAGTGATTCTAAGATTTTTTAGATTAGGAGCTTTTCTTATCCAGGTTCCGCAACAATCTGTAAATTCTAAGGTGCATTTAATGTAGTAGGTATAAATATCAAAGAAGAGTCTTCTTAAAGTTATACCTTCAACACATTCTTAATCTTCTAACTCTATTTTATCTTATTCTTACTTTCCTGTGCAAGAAAAGCTTAGTGATTCTAAGATTTTTTAGATTAGGAGCTTTTCTTATCCAGGTTCCGCAACAATCTGTAAATTCCATATTGGTTCTTCTTTAACCGATAAATGAATTTAAAAAGTGAAAGATTGTGTGTTTTTATTCATCTCCTCCCTCCCCTTTACAAATTGTTTACTCTTGTAGTACCCCTTTGTGACCAACACTCTTCCATTAGTTTGCAAGATGAATAATCCATTTCGAATACTCATATAGTTTTATGCTAGCACGTCTTATATGACGTACAAATTAGTTTATCGGATGGAATTATCATGGTCATTTATTATGTTAAATGTTCAGGGCATGTTTTGCATGAATGGAAATGTTCAATTTAAAGTAGTTATGATGCCAAAATGTTAACCATCTTTTAATTCGTAATCATTTAACGTAGGATGACTATCCACACGAAATGATTGAGAAGTACAAACCTGACACGAGCACCCATCCACTTGGAGATATTAAAGTTTGGAAGCGTTGTGTGGGAGGAAGGAAAAGGGGTAGGACGTTCGGCGTTGGTACATGTGGGGATCTGGGCTACGTGGTACCAGTAGATCATATGTCAGTTCCAGTTCAAGCGAGGTTAAGTTTTTGTTCCTTTTTATTATCTTATTTAATTAAAACATATCAATTTATTCATTATGCGTTTTATTTCTATAGGTGAAAAATTAAAAAAGAAGCTCCATAAAGTAGAAGTGGAGCAAGAAATTGAGAGAGAGGAGAACACTCAGCGTGATTAGGAGAATATCTAGATGGCAAACAAACTAAAGGCTATCGAGGCGATGTTAGCTCTACAATACCCACTATCGCCTTATGGTGACCCCACTTCTCGTGATCCCTATTCTTCCGGTGGTCTCTGATAGACGTACTAGTTGATAATGGTATGGATTTGATATATGTATGGATTTGAATGGATATATGTATGGATTTGCATGGATATATGTACGGATTTTTAGGTAAATTTTGGGTCCAATTTTTGGATTATGTATGCATTTTGTATGCAATATTATAATATATATACAAATTAAAATGCAACAAATACGGTTTTTTTGAAATATTTTTTTTAAATAAAAATTCAAAAACCGACGACTTACCGACGGTAAATCTAATCTATTTTTTTAAAGTTGTCGGCAATATTAACCGTCGAAAAGTCATCATACTGTGAACAGTCGGAAAGCCATCGGTAATGGGAACCGTCGAAAAACCATTGATAAAGATCGTCGAAAAACCGTCCGTATATTTTACCTACCCAATTCCCCCACCGGTTGTTTCCCGTCCGAAGATCGTCGATTAAGTCTGTATTTGACGGTTTACCGACAGTTTCTGCCATCGATGATACCCTTGTTTTTAGTAGTGCATTCACATGTACATCTTGCTTTTTAAGTCATACCTCAATAGTTTGCTTTGCAGAATAAAAATATGTGTCGTAGGATTTCCTACGATAAAAGCATCATACAACATTAGAAACTACAAACCCCAAGGGTTGTGGCGTATTGGTTAAGGCCCTGGGGGATGTGGTGGAATATCCCATCTGTCCAGGGTTCGAATCCAGACGTACACAACAATTGTTGCCACTGAGGAGGTTTAATCAGGGTTGATGTCTTACAGTCATAATTTTCTAAAGGATTAGTCTAAGCATAGCCTAGGATACCCTTTCAACAACAAAAAAAATATTAGAATCTACAAAAAATCACATGCAATCAGACGAAAGTAATTTGCAAGTAAAAAGGGTTCTCAATTGACAATGCATAGAACCACATCATCAAAGAGTGTTATATACTTCTATTACGAATGATCTTATAATTATAAAAAGTTAGAAATCTGTTAGTTTTTTTTTTCACTAATTCATGCTTACTTAACAGGAAGAGAAACTTACCCTGCGATTTCCTCCATATATATTACAACCCAAGTTATAGAACATAGTATTTTCAATGAAAACAAAATCGACACCATCTATATATGTTTGAAGGTAATTCTCCTCCATCTCCTGAAAATATACATGTTATTGCCAATTTACAGTATTATACGATTTTTAACTACATTCAAATCTAAGTTGCGAAGTAAAATACTCCTATGCTTCTTTGATTGAGCATACTTGTCCATTCAGTACTCTATACCTCTTCCTAATTTGTGTCTTGAAAGGAGAAAGTAGTTTATCAGGAGTCTAGAGTTAGATGGATACTTGAATGTCCCTGTAGATTCAAGCTTATTATCACATAAACAATATAATCACAAACAAGAGATTAAACAAACCTGTTTTTGATATTCAATCAATGGATTACAAGATTTCTCTCTTGAATGTTTTCTCTCTAAGCTCTCTCTCTCTCTCTAAATCGCCTCTCTCACTTTCTCTTGAAGAATGACGGCTCAATAATATCAATTGGGCACCCTTACACCTTACACAACCCTAGCTCCCTATAATAGGTCATATACCTATTTAGGGAAAAACAAAATAAAACAAAATACATAAAAAAATAACTTTGACTATTTTATTACAAAGGACCTAGACTATTCTTGAGAGTTTGACTTTTTCAACTTTGACCTCAGATTGCAATCTTCAGAATTGATGATCTTGAATCCAATAAATCTGTGCTTTAACAATCTCCCCCTTTGGATCAAGATCATTACTAAACAGATTTAGCAATTCAATCTTCTCTTTAAGCTTAGAAGAGGCAATCTCCCTCTTTGTCTTAAAAAAATATAGCAATCTCCCCAAAAGATGTAGATAAAATCTCTTTCATATGATGAAAAGAAATTATCTCCCGATTTAGCTCAGAATGCTTTAGCAGAGTATCTTCAAAGAAAATTTCTCAAAAACTTTGAACTTTCTAACTTGGACATTTCTTTAAAAGTTGTATTCTCCCATTTCTTGTATTCTCCCCCTTTTTGATGAAAAGAGCAACGATTTCATTAAAACTGTTCTCCAAGAAATGTCTTTGTATGTTCTGACCACCGATCTTCCACGAACCTCTGATTCACTGTCAATCCACCAAGATATTCATCTAGATATTTTAAAATCCAGACAAATTAGGAATGTAATACCTGAATCCACAAATGAATCAGTTAAAAATGTTTGTCAGTAACACAAAGTCACTGTGTGTAACGAATACACATTGTAAAGAAGATTTTTGATGTTCACTCCCCCAGGGCTTCCATTCAATCATCGAAACACCACAAAGGCAATTTCTATGAACGTTATGACAAAGAAACAAATTCTTTGTGTGTTCGTGCAAGTGATAGAAAGAATTAAGCACAAATGACTGCTTATAAAGGCTCAACATTATGTAAACCACTGATACAACAATAGATAAGCACTGACTCAATGTGCATGATTGAAGTGCGAAGGTGGGGCAGACTTCCTTCTTTTCAATATCCAGATTTTCCAAATGAAAATCAGATAGTAAATGTATTGCTTCCCCTTTGAAAATGAAACATTTTCTTACTAGGAAAAAAATGAGTGGCTAGTGGGGTTAATATCAAGAGTTGGCATAGGCTACTTGCTTGTTTCAGTAATGTTCACCAAAGAATTGTGAAACATTAGTAATGTGGCTGCCCGACTCAGAAATTAGTTGGTGCAAAGTTTGATATTCTTTTACTCTGATCGCACACCCTCTTTCGTTTAAAGATTTAGCTCACATCTAACCAAACTCTCTTTTACCTTTTACCTAAACGCACAACCCACACTCATTTATTTTCGACTCCTCACACTCAATCAATAAGGATTAACTTCTTGGGTAGGAAACACTGGTTAACGTGAATCTATAGAAGTTTCATGAAAGTCCTAGCACAACGATCCCATGTGTTCCTAGAAATCATGTGTTTCTCATATGATTTAACTTTATCAGTTAAATCGCAAAATAGATCATGAAAACATTTAAAAGCACACTTCCAATTCAAATCTGTTTGAGAATCGGGAAGTGGTTTGAACATTTAAGAGTAATGTTTTCTATGATTGAAAGTTGTCCTTCTTTCAACCATATATGAGATGAAGATCAAGAATTATACCATTTGCGTGCAAACATCCATCTCATGAAGTCAAGCTTTGTCAAGATCGAAAAGTCTTAAACAAGAATTTAATACAAACTCAGAAACAATGTTAAAGAAGTTGCGGAATAACGCTTTAACAATTAATCAAACCACAGAATATGAACTCAAATCATAAGTTTATATTGTATAAAACTTAATGATTACAAACACAACCTCAATCTGTTGAACAGACTCAGCAGACGTTCTATACTTCTTTATAGAAAAGATCAATACTATTCTTGAGGTTAATTCTCTAAAACAACTCTATCAATGTATTTCTATGTAAAAAACTCTCTCAATAATCTAAAACATATAGACTATATATACATAACAAATTACAAGACAATTATCAAAATAAAATTGATCTTTAGCATCAATTCCTTAATTATCTTCGTCTTTATCTTCAGCTCATCTTTATATCCATGTCATCTTTATCTTCATAAGCAGCACTAACTCAATAGCAGTATTAACTTTTTCTCTGGCAATACTAACCATGCTTGCAGTATTAACTCCTCAGTTATAGTAGTAATCTTCAGCTGTACTAACTACTAGCAATACTAACTCTCCAAGCAATACTAACTATTCAAGTAGTAGCACTAACTTTTCAAGCAGTATTAATTCTACTAGCAGTAGTAATCTTTCTTCACCTAGCAGTACTAACCAGACTTAGTTATTTCTGACCCAACAATCTCCCCCTAACTTAACTTTTCAAATTGAGAATTTAAGTTCTTCAGCAAAATTGTGGTCTTCATGATGCTTTCAAAACTGCTTCTCAGTTTCCCAAATTAGGATCCAGACCCATACTTTGATTAATGGTTCTTCTGATTACAATCTTTGCCATTTCAGAACCTGTAAAACATACCAGCTTTGCTCTCAACATTCCTTGTAGCTTAGCTCTGCTATGATCATACACTTTATCCACCAAGTAGTACTCATGGTAGCTTTTATCTATGGTTAGGGCATATACTCCACATCTTTCAATTAACATCCAATGGTCAATACTTCTGAAAACCCTTTCATGATTCATATCTCTGATAATATGCTTAATCCTATCAGGATCAAACATCATGCATAGGTACTCCATGGCTATCTTGATTAGACTCATTCCAGCTTCTTCCAACACTTTACCATACAAGCTCATCCCAACTTTGTGCATTTCCTCCAAATCAGGCCTGGAGCAGCTTCTGATAATTTTACCCCATGTAGCATACA
Organism: Arctium minus; assembly: GCA_954870635.1. Lineage (NCBI taxonomy): Eukaryota > Viridiplantae > Streptophyta > Magnoliopsida > Asterales > Asteraceae > Arctium > Arctium minus. Next base: position 73,443,802 of record OX941080.1, on the reverse strand, counting down.
CTTCATAGGGATCTCCCAATCTCTTGATTATGAAGTATTCTTTGCCTTGATCTTTCAAAATATCCCAATGAATGATTTCAGGAGCATTCGCTTAAATAGGATAAACCTTCAGAGGTTCTTTATCAGATACTGTCATGTACAAATCAAATTGCACATCAGTTTGTCTTGATTGACTTGTATGATCTTGATTCTGCTTTAGCACATGTTCTGCTGATTCTGCTTCTGCTCTCTCACTTTCATTTTCTTTTTCATCAATTCTTAACCTTTTTGCCTGTTTCTTTGTAGCAATGGATTTTTTTTTCTTTTTATAGCTCCAATTTTCTGAGTTAAGGTCTCTTCTTCCTTCACTTTTGCCTTTTCTTTGATAGGAGTGCCTTCTTCACTGCCAGGGAAGGGCTGTTGTATGTTGAGATCATGCCTTTCTTTCATCCTTCTTTCAACCTCTACCCTTTGAATGAAATCCCCTTTCAGCTTGACCATCTCCTTCTTGTATAGCTCTTTTATGCTTCCAAATGACATGCTGGTAAACATTCCTTCAGGAACTCTAATAGCTCCTTTCAGAAAGTTTATCATTTTCCTTCTTTCTTGATTTGCCAGGAAGGTCTTTGAAGGTTGTCTTTGTCTTGACTTTAATGTCAGCCTTTGCCTTGAAGCCTTCTTTGTAAATTTAGCAGCAACAGCAACCTTTAAACTCCTTTGAAATTCCTCATTAAGCTTTGTAGATAAATCCAAAGCAATCTCTCTGTCTTTTGCATATTGGATTTCTTCTTCCTTTTCTATTTCTTCTTGCAGTTTCTTTGCCAACTCTTCATCAAAATCAATCTGTTTCAGCTTCTTCATTGTTTTCTCAGGCTCACCCACTTTCTCTTTCCCTTTCTTTTTGATCTCTTCCTCACTGATCTTTTTCTTTATCTGTTCTAATCCTCCTTCTTTAATGACCACTCCCATAGCCTTTTGAGTGGCCTTGGGAGTGTCATTCTTTGTCTTTACAAGAGTTTCAGCAATTTCAATTTCTTCCCTGGATAATTCTGTTTCTCCTGCAGACTTATTTATGTTGCTTTGTTACATTCTGCTTCTGTACCCAACTCCCCCTCAAATTTAGATTCCATGCCAACAGGACTTTGTTTTTCAGTTTCATCCTCTTGAGTCTCCCCCTTTTTGGAATCATCATGATCAATGCTCCTCTTCTTCAAAACAAATTTGGTTTTCTTCTTTTTGTGCACCAATTTGAGTACCATCTTCTTCAACTTGACTATATGTTCTTGTTGAGAGATAATCACCTGCTTCATCTCTTTTATCTCTAATGCTTGATTGTGAACTTCCTGACTTATTGTACCAAGAGTATCCATCAATTCATCATAAGTATATCTGTCCTCACCTCCTTTAGGTGTTTTTACCACCCTTGAAGGATCCTTGGATTTTTTAGTAGAGGTCTTCTGCCAAGCAGAAGCACCTGCTACCCCCTTGGTTTCTTGGCACCTGTGACCTTTAGATGATTGCTCATCTAAAGTTTCCGTGGGGAAGATCTTAGATATGTTCACACTATCCTGTCCTACACCTTGTGCAGAAATAGTAGTGTGAGCCTTACTGCCCACATGCTCATCCTTCTCCTTATAGAGCACCTTCTTGGGGTTGGGAGACACCCCTGTGGTTTCCCTTTGGATATTCTCTAATGGAGAATTCTCCATTATAGGGCTTGAAGGTTTTGGGGGTGTAGATACAAGAAGGGAAGGAACCTTCTGTACCTTTTTCCTGATATATGTTTTAGTGATGGAGGATTTGGGCTTGAGAAAAGGGATTTGAGGAATATTAACAAAATGGAATGGTGTGGGTAGGTCATCAGTTGGGTGGTCAGATGTGGGTTGTGACCCTGATGCCTCACCATGGGAAAGAGACACACCCATCATTGTAGAGAACAATGGAGTGTCTATACCAGAAAAGTCCTTGGAAGACCTTTTCATTTTTTAGAACACTTTCCCCTTAGGGATTTTTGGTACATATACCTCCATGAAGGTAGGTAAATCCGTCAATTCCTTATTAAGTACTTCTTGTACAAACCTTGGATACATATAAAAGCTTTTTGATTTGATATCCAGGTTTGACATTAAATCATTTAAGATCATTTAAGAGAAATTAAACTTTCTAGAGGTCGCTAAGCAGACCAAAGCGTAAGCTATGGTGTTGCTGAACACACTCCAGTCAGTTGTTGTAGGGTATGAACAAAAAATCTCCACTGAGGTGAAAATTTGTTCTTGAAGAACTTGAATACCTCTGTGGGACCTTCATACCCCATTCGATTAAGAACTTGGAAAAGATCTTCCTAAGGAAGAGAGGTAATACCTGAGGCATCATCTAAGCGTAGATGAATGCAAATACAGTCCTCTGAGATGGTCAGGGGTTTATCACACACCCTTGTTTTGATGACCTGAGTGCCCTCTTCAGTGTGCATGGTAGCATTTGCCCAAAATTGTCGTAGATGTTCCACACAGATTGTGGAATTGACAATGAGGGCATAGGCAAGGTGTGACGATTTTAGGAAATCCACAATCGGATGGAAACCTTCAGCCTATTTAGGTTTTTGCAGCATAGAAACCTCATTGTGTTCATCAAAGAATTCTAGTCCTGCCATCGTTCTGATTGATTCTAGGGTTCGAATCGCAACTAGTGGTTTACACTAGTGAGCAAGAAATCGAAAGAGAGAGAGAAAGAGAAGCAATGGAAGTTCAAAGAGCCGTTTGTATTTTGGCAGTCACAAAGGGTATTTATAGGTGAAGGGTTTCAGTTAGAAGTAGTACAAAGTACCCTAGCAGTATTAACCAACTCGCAGTATTAACTCATATTAGCAGTAGTAACACATACTAGCAGTACTAACATAGACTAGCAGTATTAACTCAGACTAGCAGTATTAACACATGCCAACAGTAGTAACACTGGATAGCAGTAGAAACAAGGTAAGCAGTAGTAACTTTGCACTGGCAGTATAAACTACCTAGCAGTAGTAACCATACTTAACCATATTTGAACTGTCAACATGAGTAATATAGAGAGCATCATTAACTTAACTAGAAGCACCAAGAATTCAATTTAAGCAATCTGAAACACTTAAACACACAAGGTTAGCAGCACCATGCACAATACAATATGAGAAAGTAGACAGGAAGGAGTCTATACAGAAATGGTACATAAAGCATATCAAAGAAGGCTTATTCAGTGTTTATCATGCCCACACTTGTGACCAAGAATATGAATCTACCCACATCAAAAGCTTTGGTGAATATATCAGCAAATTGGTTACTTGTACGGACTTTCACAACCTGAATGAGTTTCTTTTCATTACAGTCTCTGATGAAGTGGTACCTGATTTCTATATGCTTTGTTTTGGAGTGCTTGACTGGATTATTAACAATGCTAATAGCACTTTTATTGTCTATGAAGATTGGAGTGTGAAGAAAAGTCATACCATAGTCCAGCATTTGATTCTGAATCCAGAGTACTTGTGAACAGCAGCTTGCAGCAGCTATATACTTTGCTTTTGTTGTAGAGGTGGACACTGTGGTTTGTTTCTTGCACTGCCATGACAATAGTGTTGCACCCAAAAACTGACATCCCCTGAAGTTGACATTCTATCCAAATTTGCACCACCCAAGTAACTGTCTGAATAAGCAAGTAGGTAAAATGGTGAGTAATGAGGATACCAAAGTCCTAATCTAGGTTGGCCTTTAAGATATCTGAATATCCTCTTGACTGCTTGAAAGTGTGACTGCTTAGGCCTTACTTGAAATCTTGCACACACACAAACAGGAAACATGATATCTGGTCTTGAAGCAGTGAGATACATGATGGAGCCAATCATGGATCTATAGTGATGAACATCCACATCCTCCCCCTCAAGATCTGCAGTGATCTGTTTGTGGGTCTCCATGGGTGTGCTTGCAGGCTTTGAATCTGAGAATCCAAACTTAGAAAGTAAGAATATCCCATCTTTCTTCTACTTAACTTGTAGCCCAAAGAAAAAAGTAAGTTCACCCATAGAACTCATCTTGAATCTCTTGTGCATCAAATCTTCAAAATCTCTGCACATTTGATCTTTTGTGGATCCAAAGATAATATCATCCACATAGATTTGCACTATTAGGATGTCCTTCTTGTTCCTCTGAATGAACAGAGTCTTGTTTATGATTCCTCTTTGAAAACCAATTTCCAAGAGATAGGTAGACAAAGTGTCATACCATGCCCTTGGTTCTTGATGTAGCCCATAGAATGCCTTCTTCAATTTGTATACTCTGTCAGGATAATTTGGATTCTCAAACCCTGGAGGCTGACAGACATACACTTCTTCTTCAATTCTCCCATACAGGAAAGAACTATTTACATCCATCTGATAGACCCTGAACTTCATGAAGGAAGCATAGGCTAAAAATAGCCTGATTGCCTCAATCCTGGCCACTGGTGCAAATACCACTTCATAATCAATTCCTTCTTCTTGAGTATATCCTTGTGCCACTAATCTGGGCTTGTTCTTTATTACTATTCCTCTCTCATCTTTCTTGTTTCTGATGATCCATCTTGTGCCAATTGCTCTGTGTCCTTTTGGAAGATCCACCAGATCCTATACATCCTGCAACACAAACCGCCATAGCTCCTCTTGTTGCTTCTATCCAGCTTGGATCCTTCATTGCATCATATGCCTTTTTGGGTTCAACCTGAGATAGAAAGCAAGAAAGTAAAACTGATTGTATATCTTTCAATGCTCCCAACTTACTCTGATTCCTTGTGATTATAGGTGAATTGATGTCACCAATCACCAATTGAGGAGGATGATTTTTCTGAACTCTTGTTTGATGAATAACCTCTTCATTAATATCTGCTTCCAGATTAGAGTCATTCTTTTCAGGAGTGTTGCCACCAAAAACTAAAGAGTTATCATCATCTGTGTCATCTTCTTCCAAACATGGCATCTCAGGACCTTTGATTCCTGAATCTGAGGGTTGATCTTCCTTTTCACCTCTGTCCTCTTCATTCTGAGTTGGTTCAGTGTCCTTTGAATCTGAAGTATCTTTCTTATGTTGGTCACAGAATTCAACAGGATCAGCAGTAGGTGTTGGGAACAGCACAAACTCTTGTCTTTGTACTTGTAACTTTTCTGTCCCTGTTCCTGCATTATGCTCATTACTGAAACCCAAAGAATTAGTCAATGAATCAATGTCAAATAGCCAATTAGGACATGGACCAAGTTGATTTGGTGTGTTCTCATTGCATTTGACATTGTCACTTTCCTCAATAATCCTAGAAGAGGTGTCGAAAACTCTGTAGGCCTTACTTTGAGATGAATAACCAACAAGAAACCCATCCTCAGCTTTGCTATCAAACTTGCCTAGGTGAGTTTTGGTATTGAGAATTGTGCAAGGACCCCCAAATGGTTTGAAAAATCCAATAAAAGGTTTCTTCTTTTTAAAAAGCTCATAAGGTGTCTTGTCTTGGGATTTCACTACTAGAACTCTGTTTTGAACATAGCAGGCAGTATTAACTGCTTCTGCCCAAAAAGTAATTGGAAGTTTTGAATCAACCAACAGAGATCTAGCAGCTTCTATCAGAGTCCTATTTCTCCGTTCAGCAACACCATTCTGTTGAGGAGTCCTACGAGCACTGTATTGTCTCTCAATGCCTTTTTCCTCATAGAAGCTGTTTAGGTCATTGTTTTTAAATTCAGTGCCATTATCAGACCTTATGACTTTAACTCTTAGATTTGTTTGGTTTTCAACTCTTAGCACAAAGGATTTGATCAGTCCACTTGTCTCATCCTTAGTCCTCAGAAAATAGACCCAAGTGAATCTAGAGAAATCATCAACAATAACCAAGCAGTAGGATTTCTTACCAATACTCATAACAATTGTTGGACCAAACAGATCCATATGCAGTAAATTAAGAGGTGAAGAGATTGTATTTATCTCTTTGGACTTATGAGAAGTTTTATGCTGTTTGCCTTCAAAACATGCAACACAATGATCATCACATGAAAATACCTTTTATGTAAAACCTCTCACAAGGTTGTTTTTCACAAGTTTGTTCATTGTTTTAAAGTTCATGTTTCACATCCTTCTGTGCCAAAAAGATGATTCATCCAATGAAGCTTTTGAAAATAAACAATTTAAAGATGAATCAGAAGATACACTCTCCAAGTCTAAGCAATAAACATTGTCCTTTCTAGGAGTTCTAAGTAGTATCATACTTTCATCAACTACCTTGAATCCTGGAGCAAGGATAATACATTCAGTATCATTGAATAATATGCTATGTTTCTTGTCACAGACCTGTGATACACTTAACAGGTTGTATCTCAATTGCTCAACGTAGTATACATCCTCAAAGGTCATCTTACCTTTTGACACATTACCTTTTCCAGTTATCTTTCCACCTGCTGGATTATCACCAAAAGCAACATGTCCTCCATCAATTCTTTTGAAGTTTTGAAGGCAGGCCATGTTACCTGTCATGTGCCTGGAACAACCACTATCAACATGCCAAATGCTCCTTCCCTTGAGATGTTGGTTGCCCTGTACATAAAATAAAGCAGTTAGTTTTTAATAGGAACTCAAGCCAAAGTGGTCTTGGGTTTCCCATTCTCATCAACATATTCATATTCAGACTTGATGAGATTATCAAACTGAGGAATCTTATTGCTTGAATACTTTGTCAGAATAATGGGCCTGTCACTGGAAGCAGTACTAACTTGATTTACAGTACTAACTTTGTTAGCAGTACTAACATCATTAGCAGTACTAATTGGGTTAGCAGTACTAATTTTGTTAGCAGTACTAACTGGGTTAGCAGTAGTATTGTTTGCAGCAGCATTAATTCTGTTAGCAGTACTATTTGAAGTAGCTGTACTAACAGATTTCTTTACTTTTAGAACCCAAACCTGGACAAAGTTGTTTGCTTTCTTTTTCTTTAAGTTACTCCTTGGCTTATTTGGAGTATTTTTCTTTGAATTAGCAAACTTATTCTGAACATGAGATTTTATAGGTGCCCTTCTCACATTCTCAGTCATATGATTCCTTATTTGCTTCCTATAACCAACAGGATTTTGTATATTTCTTTGAAAAGTGATCCTTTGGTTAATAGGATTGAAATAACAGTGTTTGGCTAGATGATTTAACTTGCCACAGATAAAACAAGGCTTTGGTCTACTGATTTTTAGATAAAACAAGGCTTTGGTCTACTGATTTTTCTCAGATCAATTCCTTGTTTTAATGCCCACTGATTATTTCTATTTCTTTGATTTCCCCTTGTTTTGTCATGTTGTTGGGGCTGATTCTGTTTACAAGTACAGGGATTAACAACAGTGGTTTGCATGTAATGGACTCCCTGTACCTTTCCTTTCCCTCTCTTAGATGTCTCAGCTTTTTCATTCTTAACAGTCTCTTCCCCAGACTTCACTTTCTCACTTTTGACAAAAGGTTTACCCCCCCTTTCATTTGTCAGTATGTGGTTTTCTATGGGAATGTCTTTATGGTCTTCCTCATTCTTACTCTCAGAGTCCTCTTCTTCAGAATCTGCTTCAACCACTACTTTGTCTAAAGGATCTACTTCAGTGGCTCTCTCAGGTAATTCCTTCTTGTCCTGTCTTTCTAAGAGATCTGAGGTGGGAGGGATATAGTTATTGTTGTATGGTGGAGGGGTGGTGTTATAGCCTATAACTCTTCTCAGCTTGTCATGAACTTGAGTTTTTAGAAGTGAGTCCATTGCTTTAGAGGCATTGGAATATTTCTCAATATCTAGTTTAGCTTTCTCAAACTCACTCTTAATTTTCTCACATTCTGTTTTGGCCTTCTCTAGTTCAGTCTCTAACTGATTCTTCTCCCACTTCCAGTAGTTGGTATCATAAGAGTGTTGAAGTTCATTAGCCTGGTATGACTTAATTTGTTCTTCAAACCTCTCAACAATCAAAACATACTCTCTTCTATATTTCTCTAACCTTTTAAGGTCATCACACATGCTCTGATTATGATCCCTGTACTTTTTAACAGTTTCAATATAGGTTATAGACCAAAGGTTAGATGTTACCTCTGTGGGAATATCAGTGCTTGCTGACTCTGAAACTTTAGACATTAAAGCTTGATTCTGAACTGCTTCTTCTGCTTGGTCACTCCAATCAAATCCCATTCCTTCTTGGGAAACAAGAGCTTGAGAAGAGTTCCTGTTGTTGAAGCTAGTGGACGGTGATGGTTGATGGTTGCTAGTATGTTGTTGAGGCATTCCACTTCTACATTCTCTTGCAAAGTGCCCTAGCTTGTGACACTTGTAACATTCAACCTTGGATTTATCAAATCCAACCCCATCTTCTCTTTTCTGAGCAAATTTGTTCCTTCCAGTCCTTTTGATGAATCTTTTTACCCTCATTGTGAGCATAGCCATCTGCCACTTGATATCCATCTCTTCCAGATCATCAGCATTTATTTGTTCTAAGTCATCATTAATTAGAGTGGAATTAGCATGACTGGCTAGAAAAGCTTCTAAAACTGAGTCATTAGATCCATCTTGCTTTGATCCATGGGCAACACTAACTGATTCTGTATTAGCAGCAGAATCAGTACAAGATGATAAAAGAGTAACATTTTATGAGTATCCAGAGGGCCTCTTCTTTGATTCTACCTCTGCTTCAAACACCCTAAGGTCATTATAGAGGTCATCCAGTTCCTTGTCCTCTAGTTGGTCATTCTGTCTGAAGGAGACAGTGTACATAGTCCATTCATCACCAAGAGATCTTAAAAAAAATTTGTTGACATCATCTTGATCTATCTGGACACCAATAGTAGCCAATTCACCTATTAACTTATTAAATCTATCAAAAGTTTGAGTCATGGACTCATTCTTTGTAGACATGAAGTTTTCATATTGCTGCTTCAGGATGGCCTTCTGATTTCTCTTGGTACTTTTAGTACCAGAAAATCTTTTCTCCAGTGCATTCCATAGAATTTGTGCATCAGAACAGTTGCAGAATTGATGTTGATACTCATTAGGAATCTCCAAGAGCAGAATGCTCAAGGCTTTCATCTCTGTCTGCCTCATCTTCCTCTCTCCATCAGTCTTTGGTGGAGGTCTCTGGCCATCTGCATCCATCTTTCCTCCATCAGATGGACCATTCTCAATCATATCCCACATTGAGAAGTCTGTGAGAAGAATATATTGCTTGATTCTGATCTTCCACATGTCAAACTCATTGGGTTTGAGCATGGGAACCTTTGACACCAGAACACTATCTCTTGAACAATCCAAGATTATAGATTTCTGAGTTTTCTAGCTCTGATACCACTTGTCAAGCTCGAAAATTCTTAAACAATAATTTAATACAAACTCAGAAACAATGTTAAAGAAGTTGCGGAATAACACTTTAACAATTAATCAAAACACAGAATATGAACTCAAATCATAAGTTTATATTGTATAAAACTTAATGATTACAAACATAACCTCAATCTGTTGAACAGACTCAACAGACGTTCTATACTTCTCTATAGAAAGGATCAATACTATTCTTGAGGTTAATTCACTAAAACAACTTTATCAATGTATTCCTATGTAAAAAACTCTCTCAATAATCTAAAACATCTAGACTATATATACATAACAAATTACAAGATAATTATCAAAATAAAATTGATCTTTAGCATCAATTCCTTAATTATCTTCGTCTTTATCTTCAGCTCATCTTTATCTCCAAGTCATCTTTATCTTCATAAGCAGCACTAACTCAATAGCAGTATTAACTTTGTCTCTGGCAATACTAACCATGCTTGCAGTATTAACTCCTCAGTTGCAGTAGTAATCTTCAGCAGTACTAACTACTAGCAGTACTAACTCCAAGCAGTACAAACTATTCAAGTAGCAGCACTAACTCTTCAAGCAGTATTAATTCTACTAGCAGTAGTAATCTTTCTTCACCTAGCAGTACTAACCAGACTTAGTTATTTCTGACCCAACAAGCTTAAAGTCATAAAGATATGATCTTGTAAGCATCTCTCGAACTGCAAAAGTCTTAAGGTCATAGTCAAAGCTACTTTATTCACATAAAATAAAATGACATAAAGCAGTAAAATAATTAAATTACGAGTTCTGATCAGAAGTCATAGCCTTTACTCCCCCTGAAATTATGCATCAGAAAATTATCAGTGTAAAATATAAGCATTAACTCCCCCTTGATGGTTGATTTCCTCATTCGAGTATTGGAGTACAATCTCTTATCAGCACAGGAGTAAGGTCTTTTGATCACTGATGTACGAGTCTTAAATTGTTGTGTTTAGAAGTCATTCTATGTTGAAGTACGGGTCCTAAGTTGATTTACTTAGAAGCCTCCGTTCTCTTACTCCACTTTGACAGTAGGTGCCTGCAACACATTTCCATTTGGATCCAACTGTGTTAGCACAAGATTTTGGTACCAATTTAAACTTGGGTCCGTTTTTCCTTTGAAAATCATAGGAAGAATTAGAGCGATGAGAGTAAATATGATATGTGTCGAACCAAACATCAGAAAATTTTCGAGAAGCATAATTTGAAAACTTGCTAGTAGATGGAGATAACTGGAATAATTGTTGTATGGAATATTTCTTACGAGAATCGACAAGTTTTGGTTTAGAAATAGCAATATTCGCAATCAAATCATCTTTACTATTAGTCTTTGTTAGATCTGATTTCATAGTAATCATTGTATTTATTGTTCTGTTATGTTTTGTAAATGCCTTGGGGTATTTAAGTCTCCTTGGCTTGTTTTTGTTGTAAGAACTTTTCACAGATTTTGAATAGAATGTCATTGTTTCATTGAGCGCACTTTTCTCTCTCTAGACTCTCTCTCTACAGATCTTGTGATCTTGGCTTATCAATTGGTATCAGAGCCTTCAAGATCTTGAGAGGATTGAGATTAGTGTATTTTTGTTACTGATTTGTGTAGATAATTCGAAAATTTGATTGATTTTTCTTGTTTTTTTCAAGAAAAATATCATTTTCTGGATTTTCACCAATTTCAGTCTGTTTTGTGATCGAATTGCTTTGAATTTGATGTTATTAGATGAGTTTTAGTTAGTCGATTGAGTTTGATTCTTGTTGTTTTGCATAAAAACATGATTTGATGCTTCGATTTTGAGTTTGAGTTTATTCTGAAAAAGTCGAGTTCTATGTTCTGTTCGTTTTGATTTTTGAGATTCGGAGTGTTTTGATCGATATTGTCAATTGATTTGTATTAAAAACTTGTTTTCGATCAATTATGTGCAATTTGTATGGATTTAAGTCATTGTTATGATCGATTTTGCAGATTTATAGTCGAGTGTTACTATGCGGGTCATTCATATTATTGTGCGTGTTATTCATATAGTATGCGGGTTGTTATTATAGTTTGTGTGTTCTTCATGAAATCATATGTGTTCATCTTATTAGAATGCGTTTCTATCATATACTCTTCGTGTAACTAACTTTTGAGTGTTAGTTTTTTCTCAGGTTATCTCTCTTGCGTATCTGTCGACACACGCATAGCACATCAAGTGCGTGCCCTGTTGAACACACACATCTTCAAGTGCGTGCCCCTTTGTACACGCATAGCATACCTTGCGTGTCCCTTTTGTACACGCATAGCAGCAAGCGCGTGTCCTTCTGACTCGCAAAGCATCGAGTGCGTCTCTCTCTGAACACGCATTCATCAAGAACCCGAATAGTTTCTCTGAACACGCATTCCTTGGGTGTGCGGGTCATCAACACTTGGTTATTTTTCTGAATTCCAGATTTCATCAAAATGTCTCTACAAGCTCAACTTTATAAGAACGACCTCATGATGTCGTTGGGGTCTGATACTCGTCCACCTGTTCTGATAAATGAGAACGAATTTGAACAATGGCAGGACCGGTTTATTAATTTCATCGAAAGGCAATCAAATGGGGAAAATATGATGAAAGCTTTAACTGAAGGTCCCATGGTCAAGCCAAGGAAAGTGATACCAGTTGTTGGAAACACTCCAGCTACTAATGTAGAAAAAGCCCTGATAGAATATGAGGCTGATGAACTTCTAAGATACCAAGCTGACAATCAAGCCAAGTCGAATTTGATTCTTGCTCTACCAAATTCCATATATAACAAAATCGATTGTTTCAAACACAATCCTATGCTGATGTGGACACAACTGGAGAAAATCATGCTTGGTACTGCTATGTCTACTCAACTTCGTCAGACAAGATACATGAACAACTTTGAAGAGTTCAAAGCTAAGGATGGGGAATGTCTGAAAAGTGTCTTCGACAGGTTTTGGACTGTTATTAATGATTTGTATAAGATCAAGGTAACAAAGAATGAGCTTTAGACAAATCTGAAGTTCCTCAATGCACTCAAACCTGAATGGGAAAAATCATGTCATCGGATGAGGAATGATCCTAGAATTTCCAAAATGCCCATTCAGAAAATGTTTGAAATTATGATGTCTGAAGAAGCCATGGTTCCGAAGAAGAAAGCTAAGCTGTATAAGCAGAAGCCTAAGACTGTGGATCCAATCGCTCTTTTAGCTAGTCAAATGGCTGAGCAAGCCTTGACTAAGTCTGCTTATGACGGGTCAACAGATGACGATGGTGAAGCATTGGAAAAAGCCATGATTCTTCTAAGTCAGCACTATCAAAAGAAATATCAGAAACGGTCAGGTTCAAACAATCTTCGTTTCTCCTCTGGATCAAAGAAGGTAGAATCCGATACTACATCAAAGCCTTTCTTTCCCAAATATGAGCCTGCTACAGCAACTGAACCAAAGAAAGAAGATAAGAAGGTTGTGACTTGCTACAACTGTGGCAAATCCGGGCATATTTCAAAGGAGTGCAGAAAGAAGATTGTGAAAGATGTTGATTTCTATAAGAAGAAATTAGCTTTGGCTGAGAAGATAGCTAGTGGAACAATTCTGTTGGCTGAGGAGGAATACTGGTTAGACCACTCAGACAATGAAGCTGATAATGAAGAGACTGCTGCTATGTGTTTTATTGGAGATGACAACAGTGATGATGAGGATGAGGAGACTTCAACCGATGAATCTGAGGTACCATCTGAGTTTGATTGTAATTTCATTACATCGCAAATGAATGTCATTACAAAGGCTTTACATGACTGTTCAAATTGAAAAATTGAAGATTTCTCTGAGAGATGAAAAAGTTATTTTAAAGTTTACAAAAGAGAAATTTCAAGAAAGAATAGAAGATTTAGAAATTGAAAAACAGACTTCTCATGATTCTTTGTCTGAATTGTCAATTTTAAATCAAGAGTTTTCGGATAAAATATTTGAATTAGAAGAAAAGTTATATAAACAAAATCAAACTGAACAAACAATTCATATGCATAAACCAAGGAGCTATGAGTCATTAAAAGAAAATTGGGGTCTTGGATTTAAAAATCCTCAATTTTTAAAGAAAGCTAAATTTGAGATTCCCAATTTTTATGATTACGAATGTCTTGGTCTTTCACAATATGGCTCTCAATATAAACCTCTTTGGACAAGTGCTAAAGAAACTACAATTGAGGAAGATCAAAAATGGATAAACAACAAGAGAATGGAAGTACCTTTTGTTTACACTCAAGAAAATGCAAAATATTTTCCTAAGAAAATAAAGAAGAGAAGACAAAAGTTAAACATTGTTTCTTCTACTAAATCTTCTAGATTGAATGACTTCTTTGATTTAAATACATCTAATCCTAATAAGGACAATATATCTCCAGTACCTTATGATACTAAGAGATATATACCTCCATTAGTATTAGAAAGCCAAATCTTTGATCTAGAAGAACAATTGGAAGAACAAGAGATTTTAAGATGAATTGAAAACGATGTCATTTTTTCTTTTATGACATCGAGTTTTAAAGAAAATAATTCTGGTCTTCTCAAATCTTCCATCACCTTGTGTTCATCTGATGTTTCTTTATCTGAGGCTTATCCAAATAAAATAACTGATCAGTTTGGTTTTATTGATAAAACTTCCTCTTCCAAGTCAAATATTTTATCTGAAATTGTTGATAACACTTTTACGTTAAATGATCATTTCTATAAAACAAAGCGTAAAAGAAGAAGGTCAAAGAAGAAAAAGAAGAAAGAGTTTGATATTTATGAAAATTCTAACTTTTCTGATTCCTCTATTTCAGATAGGCCTTTGAAGAAGTATGTGAAGTCTGTTTGGGTAAGGAAACAGAGATCTGAAGAATTTGTTTCTGTAGAGAATAAATGTGTAGATTTTCTTTGTAAACAAGAATCATTTGCCTTTTGTAATAAAACTACAAAATATTCTGTAGAGCAAATGTTTCAAATTTCGAAGAATATCTCATATTGTCTCTCTAGTTCTGATTTTGATGATTGCGATTCTTCATTAATATGTGATGATGTTCATGCTTTATTTGATCAGTCTCAGATGTTTTGGAAAAATAATTCTTTGAAAAAGAAAAAGGAAAGGACTAACAAGAAGGGACCCATATTCATATGGGTACCTAAATCTCAGTAATTTTTGTTTTTGTAGCTAAATAATTTATGGTATCTGGATTCGGGGTGTTCCAAACACATGACTGGCAACAAATCTCTGCTTTCAAATTTTAAAGAAAAATGTTGCGGTCGTGTTAAATTTGGAAACTGCGAGACGACTCCCATTCTTGGTTATGGTGATCTTGTTCAAGGTAATATAACTGTCAAAAGAGTAAGCTATGTCGAAGGTTTAAGTCACAATCTATTCAGCATCGGAAAGTTCTGCGATAAAGATCTTGAAGTCAGTTTCAAGTCTAAAAGAGTTGTTGTAAAGAATAATAGCGGCATGGACTTACTTGTTGGAAAGAGACGATCAAATCTTTATACCATTAATCTTTCCGAAGTAAAGGTTCCATCAGATATTTGTCTTCTATCAAAAGCCTCTATTCATGAAAGCTGGGTGTGGCACCGACGACTAGCTCATCTCAATTTCAAATATATGGATCGCTTGGTCAAGAATGATTCCGTGAGAGGTCTTCCAATCCTCTGTTTCCAGAAAGACCATCTCTGTCAGGACTGCGAGAAAGGAAAGATGAAGAAAGCATCTCATAAGCCTAAGCCTGAACATTGCACTGCGGACATCCTAGATCTGATTCACGTTGATTTGTGCGGACCAATGAAGACAAAGAGCATTGGTAAGAAGAAATATGTTTTGGTTGTTGTTGATGACTACTCCAGATATACTTGGGTGAAATTTCTCAAATCTAAAGAGGAGACACCCAAAATTCTCATCAACCTCATCAAAACCATTCAGACAAATAAGCAAAAGCATGTCAAAGTTGTAAGATCAGATAATGGCACATAATTCAAGAATTCAACTCTTCAAGCATTCTATGATAATCAAGGCATACAACAACAGTTTTCTGCTGCAAGAACACCGCAACAGAATGGGGTTGTTGAAAGACGAAACAAAACGCTTGTGGAAGCTGCTAGATCTATGCTTGTTTATTCAGGTCTTCCTTTGTCTCACTGGGCCGAAGCCATATCAACTGCCTATCATTCTCAAAACAGATCAATTCTACACCGCCGGTTCAACAAGACTCCATATGAATTGATGAACGGTATCAAACCCAACATCAAATATTTCAAGTCTTTCGGGTGTAAATGCTATGTTTTGAATGACAGAGATAATCTGAACAAATTTAGTCCAAAGGCAGAAGAAAGCGTATTTCTGGGCTATTCTTCTAACTCTGCTGCTTACAGAGTCTTTCTCCTCTCTGCAAGAAAAGTGATAGAGTCAGTGAATGTCAAATTTGATGAAGCTGCTGATTTGGCTTTTGGACAACACAGTTCAGAACCCGCTATTACTGGAAACTTAGCTTCTGAACAAATTAGTTCAGAACCTGAACTTAAGTCGGCAAATCAGGTTCCTTCTACTTCTCTGTCTAATCTTTCTAGTCTTGATTTTCTGTTTGAAAATTTTTATGATGATGTTCCTAAATCAAACACTGATAATGTGTCAAATATCTTGAATCAGGAATCTGTGAGTGCATCTAATCCTACTTCCGCTGCATCAACCTCTGAACCTGATGCTGCTTTAGTACTTCCTGAGATTCAAGACATATCTTCTGAACATCATTCTGATTAATTCATACATGAACCAGAAATTGCTGAAGTTGTACCAGTAGAAAATGTTCAACAAGAAGTACAAGCTATATCTGGTCAACAAGAGCCTGAATCTGACGTTATGGAAATACCTCATCCTCCAGTTGTAACCATATCTGTGTCATCTTCTGACATTATTTCTTCTGAAGATCCTCCTCATCAATTAGAAGTGGTTCAAGAAGTTATTGATCCTCTCCCTCATACAACAAAATGGACAAGATCTCATCCAATCCATCAAATTATTGGGGATCCTCAAGCAAGTGTTTCTACTCACTCCAGAACAGCTTCTTCCAACGAATGTTTGTACACTTGCTTCCTAAGCAAGATTGAACCTACCAAAGTTCTGAAGCGTTGGAGGACCCAGATTGGATCATTGCTATGCAAGAGGAGATCAATCAATTTGAAGCACTCAAAGTGTGGAGACTTGTACCAAGGCCGAAAGGTAAGAGCATAATTGGTACCAAGTGGATATTCAAGAATAAGAAAGACAAATATGGTATCGTCATTCGGAACAAAGCAAGGTTAGTAGCCAAAGGATATCGACAAGAAGAAGGTATTGACTATGATGAAACATTTGCACCCGTTGCCAGATTGGAAGCTATCAGAATGTTTCTTGCCTTCGCTGCTTATCGTAATTTCACAGTATATCAAATGGACGTAAAGACAGCATTTCTCAATGGAAAACTGAAAGAAGAAGTATATGTATCTCAGCCAGAGGGATTTGTTGACAAAGATCGTCCTGATTACGTTTATTTTCTCGATAAAGCTTTGTATGGTCCGAAACAAGCTCCACGGGCGTGGTATGACGAGTTGTCAACTTTCTTGGTCAAATCCGGCTTCACCAAAGGCTCGATAGATACAACTCTTTTCATTTATAGAACTAATCTTGATATCTTCTTAGTACAAATATACGTAGATGATATTATTTTCGGTGCGACTAACAAATCTTTGTGTAATTGGTTTTCGGATTTAATGACCTCTAGATTTCAGATGAGCATGATGGGAGAAATCAACTTCTTCCTCGGCTTACAAGTGAAGCAGTTTGCAAATGGAATCTTCATCAATCAGTCAAAGTACGTATTTGACATTTTGAAGAAATTCAAGATGGACAAATCTACTTCAATCGGCACGCCTATGGCTCACGGTGCCAAACTCGGACTGGATCCAGATGGAAAAGTTGTGGAACAAAAGACATACAGAGGGATGATCGGATCACTGATGTATCTTACTGCAAGTCGCCCAGACATAATGTTTTCAACGTGCTTGTGTGCCCGCTTTCAAGCAAAACCAAAAGAATCTCATCTTTTAGCAGTCAAACGCATTTTTAGATATATTAAAGGAACTCCTTATTTAGGATTATGGTATCCTAAAAGTTCTTACTATAATTTGATTGCTTATTCTGATGCAGATTATGGTGGTAATCAATTGGACAGGAAAAGTACTTATGGTCATCTCCAGTTTCTTGGTGAAAGACTGATAAGTTGGGCATCGAAAAAGCAAAATTGCGTGTCAATATCAACAGTCGAAGCTGAATACGTCGCTGCAGCTAGTTGCTGTGCTCAAGTGCTTTGGATGAAAACGCAACTTCGCGATTACGGGATGCTATACAAGACTGTGCCAATATATTGTGACAGCAAGTCTGCAATTGCGATATCGGTCAATCCTGTCCAGCACACCAAGACCAAGCACATAGACATGAGATATCATTTTATAAAGCATCACGTGGAAGAAGGTACTATTGAGTTATATTTTGTCCCAACTGAATATCAACTTGCTGATATATTTACAAAAGCTTTAGATGAAAAACGATTTAACTTTCTGCTTTCAAAACTTGGCATGTTGAATTTAAAAGTTTAAATCTTTACAAATTTTATTCTATAAAGTTTAATATTTCAGATTTTCTTTCAGTTGAATAAAATGTGTGTCTAGAATCTTTGACAAGTCACCTTGTTTATATTTAAAGTTTCATATGTTCAACGTTCAAATCTTTCAAACATCGAAAAGTCAGCAACATGTTTGACGCTTTAGATACTGCTTTAAAGATATGTGAGTCGGCATATTTATGGTTTACTTTGCTTGAAAAACCTAAATGATCAAAATTGTAGATCGTAATGAAAATATGGGCTAAGCTATTCGATATAGATCTGAGTTATTGAGATGATTTTATTTTTAAGCATTTAAAATACAGAAATCCTTGAGTTTAAAATTTTGTACCTGTGACCTTTCTGGTTTGGGAAAGTAAGTTCCGAGGGATGCTCGACATCTGGTCCCCTAAGGTCAATTGATCTGGGAGTGATCGAACAGAAATCCTTCTATAGAACCAGATCGAAAGTCATGTTTTACTGGTATGAATGGGTTTAGGATATGTCGATGTAACCTTTCTGATTCGAGAAAGTAAGTTCCAAGGGGTGCTTGACACCTAGTCCCCTAAGGCCAACTGGTCTGGGAGCGACTAACCCAAATCCTGCAATAGGGTCAGATAGAAAGTTACGTTTACGGCATGTTCTTTACTTAATAAACTCTTTGATTAAAAGATGCCAAAGTGCACAACGCTTAAAAAGATGCCAAAGAGCACACCCATGTGAAGATGCCAAAGAGCACACAGCTAAAAGATGCCAATGAGCACACATCTCTTGATACTTGGTGATATATTTTGAGTTGCGATAAACCTGTAAATTTGTGAAAATCTTAATTCTTGATGACTTAGTGTTTGTACATGCAAAGTTCTCCATTTTATGTTTAGAATTGCATTTTTCTTGAAGCTAATCAAAGATCGCATGCAAGCACACTGAATAGATACCTGCAATGTTTGACATTGAACATGTCTTAACTTGATATGCAATGAAACATGTTTCTATATTCAACAACTCTCGTTTGATTTCAACTGATTGATAAATCTGGAATATTTTACTGAGTAGACTTTAATTTGTTTAGTGTTTAAAATTTTATATATTCAGTTGTTACAAAATTTATATTCCATAAGATCATCCTTCATATTGATGTCTTTATGTTTGCTATCTGTGTTTTTGTCATATGGTCTGTGTATTTTTCGAGGGGGAGTGTATATCTGGATTCTTTATCTGAGAATATTCTATTTTTTGAGGGGGAGTGAATGTTGCTGATAAATTACTTCTTGTGCTGATCAGAAATTCATCAGGTAAGTATTTCTGAAATTACTATGCAAATGCTAAACTAATTTGATAAATTTTGTGCATTTGTGTTGGGGGAGTAATGGGGGCTTATCAGGTAATTTTCTCATTTTTTTTAAGTTTTTTTTAAGTATATAGAAGTAAGAGTGTGCATTTTCTTTTCTTTATTCCATTTGAACTTGTTTGACTATTCATCTTCCCTCCATTCTCTCTGTGTGTTTTTTCTTCTTGCGTTCTTATCTGTGCATTTCAGATTGTGATTTTGGAATTTCAGGTATGTTTTTTGTTTTTCATTCTATGTTTGTAGTTTGATTAGTGTTTCATTACTTTGTTTTGATTTCATTCTTGGTCTATTATTGTGCGTTTTATCTGATGTGCGATTTTTTTTTTCTGTTCATCGATTTCTAAATACTCAGATTCAAGTTGATTTTGATTGATTTGCGTATTGGGGTTTGTTTAGATCTTATAATCGACAATCAGGTATGTTTTGTTTTAGTTTAATTCGTTGTTTTGTACTTAGATTTAAAGTTTTTGTGGATTTCGGGTTCGAACAACAGAGTTCTAGGTTTTTTTTTCTTCTTCAAGTACTTGTGACCCGCATAGTGAACTATGCGTTTCACTCGTGACCCGCATAGTGAACTATGCGTTTCACCCGAGACCCGCATTCTTCTTGTTTGTTTGTTTCTTGTGTTTTTCTTTGTGTAGTTTACGTATCACTAAGAAAACGCAAAGTTTATCGTGCGTATCCTTAGTGACACGAAAACTCTGTTGTGTATTTCGTTGTTTCAAAGTATGCTTTGCGTTCCATTAAGGACACGCATTCCTTTCAATGCGTTATCTTAAGTAAACGCATTCTCTCCTATGCGTTCCCTTGAGGACACGCATTCTCTCCTATGCGTTCCCTTCAGGACACACATACTTCATATGCGTTTCCTTCTTAACACGCATTTCTTCCTTCGTGTTTCCTTAAGGACCCGCAAACCATACTTGGAATATTTTTCGTGTTTTTCTGTTAAATGTTTTACTGTATTTTGTTTTAGGTTATCATGTCTTCTCGAACAAATTCTGATCCAATGATTCAAGACGAGAATGTCGTTCTTCAGGATCCGGCTGATCAGGCATCTCATGATACACCTATGCCGTCTGTTCCGTCTGTTGGCGCTGATCGTTCTATATCTAGGCGATCTCCAAATGATGTGTTTCCTAACAACATGTACATGCCTTATAAGCGTAACAACTACTTTGTTGACTTTGATCGCATCAAGATTCATCCTGTCATATGCACTATTCTTCGTGGACATCCGCTCTCTCAAGCTCTCTGTTCAGTTGCCGATGTTCCGGAAGTCTACGTTCAGCAAGTTTGGCAAACCATCAGTAAGAACGAACTGGCATGTCCTCATCGATTTGATCTCCAAATTGATCAATTCGATTCATATCTTTCTTACAAGCGTTTACGGTTGATTCTTGAGCTTCCTGAGCCTACTTCTAGACCTGGAAGGACAACATATGATCGGTTTCCATCCGAAGAGGAAGTGTTTGAGGGCATCAAACGACTAGGCTATGTTGGTCCACTGAACAAGGTTGTAGACTTTGACAAGTCTAATCTTCCTCCTGTCTGGTATTCTTTATTTTCTGTCATCAAGAGGTGCTTAACTTTTAAACATACCGGCACGGATAGTTCTAGTCTTCACTATCATCGACTGTTCCATGCAGTAGTCTATGACCTGCATGTCGACTACACGATTATTTTCTGGACCGAGCTTTCTGAAATAGTGCAAGACAAGTTAACCAACAAGCGACGAAAGTTCATTCCTTTTATCAGGTTTCTCAAGCTGATTATTAGAAGCATGTTTCAAAGCAATCCGGCCATTCCACGAAGATTATCTTGGCCGCAAGTTCAGGATTGCGAGATGCTTTATCTTCAGAAACAGAAGAAGTCATTCACTTTTTCTATGACCATTCCTTATGGTCTTATTGCCAATTATGCTGACATGACCGATGACAGTGTCATCAATTATTGTTTAGAAAATGAATTTGTAGAGGCTGAACAGGAAGAACCTTCTCATGGCACTCCAGCTGGTACTACTCATGAAGAGCAAGGTAAAGCAACTACTCAGGAAATAGATAATGTCGTTGCAACTACTCTAGAGACAGATGTTGATCTTTCTGCAGTACCACAAGACGTTGCTACTCATCATGTAGAATCTGTCATTGCTGCTATTGAAGCTGAAGTCACTACTGTTAATGATGATTTTGGAGAAGATGCTAATCCTAATGAAACTGGAGTTGCTGATGATGATGAGACAAATGCTGATCCTTCTGATGATGGTGAAACTTCAACAAGTGATTCAGATAATGGTGATGATGATGCTGATCAACCTAGTATGAAAGTGTATGATCGGAAAATAAAAATACCAGACGTGGTTGTTGTCTCAGAAGATGTTTCAGAAGATGAATCGGTACCCATTGATCTCTCTGCTGCTCGTCTAAATCTTGATGAACTGGATATCTCATTTGCTCAAACCTCCACTCAAACACAAAGTCAAGCTCCTACTTCTTTTTCGGTTGAGGTTACTGCTACCACTATTTCTGCTGTTGAACTTTCTATGGTTCCTGTACGTGTTTCTTCGGAGAAATTTACAACTCTGAATGAGGTAATTCGTCAGTTCTCAGAAAGGGTGGATGCTCAAAAAGAAGAAGATATTAACAAGCTGAAGTCGTTTTTCAAAGGAAAAATGCCAAAGATAGATACTTCGGTTCTTCCTCCTTAGATTCCTTTCCGTCGTCCTTCAGGGGTGATTATTCGGGAACCTTCTTCTACAGTGTCTTTATCTACATCACCGATTGTATCTCTTCCTTTCCCGTCAATCTTCACTCAGTCTGCGGGTATTTCCATGTCTGCTCCGACTGATACTTCTTCCAGGGCTTCTCTTCATGATGCTCCGATTTCTAAGCTATCTGATCTTCTTTATGTGCGTCTTCTATCTATGTCTCCGCCACAACATCAAGATCAAGATTTAATCTCTCTGCTGAGGAACTTCCAGCCAACGCCGCCTCCAGTTTCTTCCTCTTCTGATTCTGATCGCATTAATGCTTTATCTCATGAATTTCCGGAATTCAGATCAGAAGTTAGATCCAGTTTATCTGATCTTCGTTCTTTTATGGCACAAGTTTTCTCTGATCTATCTAACAAGATTGATCATCTAGAGCAATCATGCAGGACTGAGGTTGGCTCGTCTCTTAAACGCCGACATGACCAAGATGATCCCGGTCATCAAGGCCATGAGGGGGAGATGGCAAAGAAACAAAGAACAGAAGGGTCTTCTGAAGCACGAGAAGGTGTTCAAGAAGAAGTGGCAGGAGATAGAGAAAAGACTGCTGATTCAATTCAAGATTGCAGTATCCAAGATTTTGTAAATGTCATGATTGACAATGCTGATGTAACTGCTTTGCATAATGAATTTAATTTGTCTGAAGCAAACATTGATAGTATGCAAATTGTAGTTTATGTGGATCCAGATGTATCATGTAGAGCTCATGAAGTTGAAGAGTTGGAAGCAGCAAATGACATGAGATCTTTCTTCGCAAACTTCATAGAGATAACTTCAGATGATGATGAAGAAGTTAGATTTAAGAAAGTTGCTCGAGTTAAAGAAGAAGATTGCAACAATATCATCATCTTATCTGATACAGAGGACGATACTGTTTTCATGGATGCGTCAGATACAAAAGAGGCTGAATTGTTATATGCTGATCTTCCGAGTCAAGGTGAGATTCCAGAAGTTGATCAACCTTCATCTACTCCAGTAACTAGTTCTGCTCCGACAACCAATATTCCATCAAGTGCATTTGAAGTTGGTCAGTCATCTAAAGCTCAAGCAGATATTCCTTCTTCCGAACCGGTAATTCCTCCATCTCTTCTAGAAGAAGGAGAAGCTTTAACTAGGCAGCAAAGGCAAAGAAATCTACAACAGAGATATATGGCTTCTAGACTCAGAACAGCTTTTCTTGAAGATATTCAAAGCAACATCTTTGTTTCAAGAAAAAGGACAATCAATATATATGCCATACTTGGAGTAGAGAAAGAATCAGAAGCTTATCAGCATGAATACTTAGCATTTATCAAGTGCCAGCGCAAAAGGAATAACACCGTTGCTTCTCCTCATCTAATAGTTCGAGTTCTCAGTGTCACATTTAATAAGTTTCTAAACATCTGGTATCCAGACCTTGAAGTGGAAAGAAGAGACTGCAAGCGGTACAACTTTTCAGAAGCTGATTTCGTTGATCTTTGAATTGATGATATTGAATTCTTGTATGATCACTTCAGGAATCTTTATCACCGTACTCAGGATGTTTCTCAAACTCTTTTTGTTATTAAACGATTCATTCGACGACAGATCCGATTTTATCGTGTTTTTGACTTCCAGATGGCCATCGAAAGTTTTCAGCCTGTGGTTAATCTTGAAAGGCCCAACCGAAGTTTGCAGAATCTAGAGTCTTATCAGTTATTCACCATTATCAAAGATCCATACGGAGTAGTATATAAGAATAGCTCAAGTGAAAAATGCTTTCTACGATTTGATGAGATTGGACATTACTCTGATGGAACTTTAAAGGTGATCAAACTTCAGTTGGAGCATCGTCTACAAGAGGCTAGAAGAAAGTTTTTGGAAACAAGAAGAGAGTTATATATGTTTGAAAATGATGAAATTCGTCTGATCCGTAGAACTTTGGTCTCTATTCAAGATAGACTGAATCTCCGTTCAACTCTGCGACGATTGGAAGTATTAGTTGGGCTGAACAGACTTCGTCAACGAGAAGAACGTCAATGATCTTTCAAAGTCGCCTTGATGGTCAATGCTGTTTTTGAAGATTATTTTTTTAAGACCTCGGCGCCAATGATTACTAAGGGGGAGATTGTTAGATCTGATTTTATAGTAATCATTGTATTTATTGTTCTGTTATGTTTTGTAAATGCCTTGGGGTATTTAAGTCTCCTTGGCTTATTTTTGTTGTAAGAATTTTCACAGATTTTGAATAGAATGTCACTGTTTCATTGAGCGCACTTTTCTCTCTCTAGACTCTCTCTCTCTACAGATCTTGTGATCTTGGCTTATCAGTCTTCTTATTACAATTAGAACTAGAAAATGATTTAGCTTTCTCATCAAACTTCTGTTTCGGTAGCCATTCCGACTTAACTCCAAGCCTTTGCTTTCTCAAATCTGAAACATTTGAAACTTTATAGTTAGAATGGTGAGGATCAAAAGAAGGCTTCTTCTTTGGCTTTCCAGTGGTGATTGGTTTCTGTGAATGCTGAGATTTCCTTTTCTTACCTTTTGTATTCTTAGATTTCACAGAAACTGATTTATCAACTTTCGTTGATGTTTTACCCTTTTCATACACACTGGTTGATCCAAAAGAATTAACGTAAGATGAATGATTAGGAAGTTTGGTATTAAAGTCAAATTGAGCAACACTATCATCCAAAACACCTTCAAAGTTTAAGAAATTAAGCTCATTGTCAAGTAAACCAGACCTATCATCAGATTTTAAAGCCTTGGAGAATTTAGAAAACTCAGTATTTTTTAACACAGTAGAAAAAACTGTTTGTTCTAAGTCTATCAAAATCCTTTCTTCTGTGAGAGTATTCTCGAGTTCATAAATTTATTTTCCAAAATGAGAGGAAGAACTTGAAGCTTACCATCGATGGGCTTAGCCTCCATCTCTTTTACAGAATAACTCTCAAAATAGTCATTTGAAAGAGATTTTGATTTATCAGAACTATAACTATTATTCAACCTCTCATATTGAAACGGAAGTTGAACTTTAGTTGTGTTCTTTCTTTTAGCATATTCCTTGGCTTTATCCTCTCCAGACAGACTAGTCCAGAAAACTTTGAGTTCTCGGTATTCAGGTGCCAGTTTCATAAATCCAAAATCATAAAGAGTTGGCGCTTCAGAAATACCCCTTTTGAGGTGATGTGGGTTATTGTAACCAAGTCCCCAACAATCAGGATTCTCTTTAGGTTTGTTCAAATGAATAGTGTGTTCAGTTTGACCCAAAGTATAAAGCTTTTCCTTCAAACCATCCACCTTTTCAGTTAAAGATTTCTTTTCTTTTGAAATCGAATAATTCATTTTAGAAAGCTCTTTCGATTCAAACTCACTCAGTCTATACTTTGAATTTGTTTCAGCTAACTCTTTAAGAATGAGAGTCTTTTCTTTAGCGGTGCTATCAATATGTTTATGTAAGGTCTCAATCAATACTTTATTCTGAGCAATATTCTCGCTAAGTTTCTGTATTGATTGGTTTTTGTCCTTATTGATACCTCTTTCACGCTTAAGCTTTGACTCTAACTTTTGAAGTCTAACCATCATGACATTTATTTGATTTACAAAATCCAATTCAGTCATGTCACATACCTCATTAGTTTCTTCTTCATCAGCTGACTCAGCTTCATCCACCATCCTTCCCATTGAGCAGATATTATATGTCTCGTCCTTCTCGATTTGTTCCCACAACTGTTTTCCTGTAGCCTTTTTGCATTCTAACTTGATAGAATTCTCCTTTGAAATCTCATTGGAAATTCCTTGCAATATAAAAGATTTGGCTAAACAGTTAGCTTGATGTCTTTTTCTTTGCTCGTCTGAGTACATATCAAGAGTTAATGGAAGCTCTTGTTTTTCTATTTCTCCATTCCTTTTTATAACAAAAAAAACTTTCCTTGGAGTTGTCATACTCCCTTCCCTCAGAGATAGTCTAATAAGATCCCCTAATTCATGTTTATCAATGAAATCCAGGAACTGATTTTTCCATTTTTCATACTCTCCTCTGAAAAGTACTGGTGGATCTGATCTGTACTGATTAAAGGAGCTTCGTTGGAAGTCATACTGTTTTTGATAGATATGCAATAAGAAACTTAAAATGATCGTTAGTCCAGATAAAATCAAATAAATACAGATTTATTCTGAAATATGAGAAACTGGAGTAAAAAGGCAGAAATGCGCCAAAGGCAGTGGCGCAAAGGTAGTTTTGCGCTAGAAGAGTCTGGCACAAAGTTCAGTTTGCGCTAAAGGAGACTGGGGCAAAATTCAGGTTTGCGCTAAAAGAAGCTGGCATAAAATGGACTTAGGTTTGAATCCCTTGAGTTTTGCGCGAGAAGAGGTTGGCGCAAGAAGAGTTTTGCGCGAGAGGCGGGTCGCGAGAATCTGAGGTTTGCGCGAAGAGGTTATGGCGCAAACCGGGGTCTTGACCGGTGCCTTGTGCGCCCTGGTCCTCGACCGGTGTCTCCGTGCCTAGCTTCGACCGGTGTCCCGGTGTCCGCGACCGGGGTGTTGCTGACTGGTATGGACCGGAGTCAAGGTGTCGACCGGAGTTCCGAGTGGCACAAAAGTGAGTTTTGCGCGACGAACAGATGGCGCAAAAATAAACTTTACGCTATGGGAAGTTGGCGCAAAAGTCCCTTGAATATGGCGAGAAACACTTATGACCTGGCGCAAACCCGGATGAACTGGCGCAAACTTGTTGTTCTTCACTAAACATCGAAAAACGGTCCTGAAAATCCCAAAAACTAATCTAGACTTGGATTTACAACTCGAAATTTTGCCAATTCGATTGCCTAATCATCTAGAACAAATTACAACCAAGTAATTTCATGAATAAATACTCTAAAAAAGATTTCGATCGTAGAACAGTGCACAGGACTCGTGAACACGAAAACACCAAAAATGACCAAAATGTGAATAGATTACAGTGCAATACTGAAATAAACCAATACAAAACCAATCTAATACTGATTTCGAACAAAAACCAAATGATTTCAACTCGAAAAACACACAAAATTTCGAAAATCAATTCTGGAAGATGATAAACAGTGCCGAACCAATATTTTCTGAAAAACTTGATTTTAATCTGGTTTAGCTCTGATACCAATTGAATGTCCCTGTAGATTCAAGCTTCTTATCACATAAACAATATAATCACAAACCAGAGATTAAACAAACCTGTTTTTGATATTCAATCAATGGATTACAAGGTTTCTCTCTTGAATTTTTCTCTCTAAGCTCTCTCTCTCTCTCTAAATCGCCTCTCTCACTTTCTCTTGAAGAATGACGGCTCAATAATCTCAAATGGGCACCCTTACACCTTACACGACCCTAGCTCCCTATAATACGTCATATACCTATTTAGGGAAAAACAAAATACATAAAAAATAACTTTGACTATTTTATTACAAAGGACCTAGACTATTCTTGAGAGTTTGACTTTTTCAGCTTTGACCTCAGATTGCAATCTTCAGAATTGATGATCTTGAATACAATAAATCCTTGCTTTAACAATATTATACACATTTAGGTATATATTGTTGTAATATAAAATATATTACATATGCTACACAAGATTTTAAAAAGAAAAAAGGAAAAAAAAAGGCCAAGACTTAGCCCTTAAGTTTTGGTTACTTAACCTCATCTTCTCATATCCAAGCCTTAGTCACTAAGTTAACTTAGTCCCTACTTCTCCCACTAGTATACCTTGGATCCATCCTCTTCATTATTCAACATCCCTTTCTTAAGCTTTCTCCAGCTAAACACCAAATACTCTCCCTAATATATTCTTGAGGTTGAGAGTGTTCTTGATATTCGGTGGTGTTTCGTGAAAGTTTATTTAGGCGATCGTGGATCTCAAGATACTTGTACCAGCACTTTGTAATCTCCTTGGTTGGTAATAATATTCTTGCTATCTCTCTTTGGTGGATGTACACTATCACACCGATAGTAGAACCACGTTAAATCGCAGTGTTATTTGTTTTGAACTTGCTATAATTATAGATAATAACCTTTTTGTTATTATCTATATTTCACGGGTTTATCTTTCTACGTTAGAGAATTATTGTGCAACATCTAGATTATTGTTATCCGCATTCGTTGTTGGGTTAATTATGCACTTGCATTTCTACCCGTTTGGGACCTTAGAAATCACTCGCTAGCTTTTGCATTTGTGAGGCACAATTTTTACCTAACTATTGGTATCAGAGCTTCGGATCTAGATTTGGGTTTGTGTAGAAAATATACATAAACCATTTTGCGCATTTTTTTTCTCTATGGTTGACGTAGAAAACCCATTTGGTACCGGTACCTCAAACCAGCCCCAAAAACCGTACCAAGAAGGTACATTTAATTTGTCCGGGGCTGGGATTCATATACAGACTTGGAATGGGGACGGTGACTTTGGTAAATGGCAATGCACAACATCAGCTGCACTTAGAAAAAATGGAGTCCATCCCGTAGTATTTGCTAAAGACGAGTTACACCCTTACATGTCTAAACTTAAGGCTAAAGAAATGGAAGCATGGGCATTTACTACTTTGCAGATGGCTATGGGAGAAAATGTTATATCTAAGATTGTGTCTGAAAAGACAGTTGCAGGTATTTGGAGCAATCTTGACAATTTATATCTCAAGAAAACTTTGACCAACAGATTGTTACTGATGTGGTCGTGTCTCTTCTTCAAGATGAAGGAAGGTACAACCATTAAAGCTCACATGACCGAATTTCAAGATATTATTATGATGTTGAAGGCAACGAATGCGCTTCTTGCTAAAGATGAAGAAGCACTTTCTATGATACTGTTGTATTCACTTCCCGAGAAATATTCCCAATTCACTAACAGCTTTATATATGGAAGAAAAACTCTTTCTTTGTCTGATGTGAAAACAGGAATGATTTCTAAAGATCAAATTATTAAAATGAGGATCGGTAACAATCCCAGGAAGAACAATTGCAGTCAAGGCCTATTTGCTAACATAGGGCGAGATGATCAACAGTCTTCAAGAGGAAGAAATCGTGGGCGCTCTCAGCTCCATCGGCGTGGCTCTCGTGGAAAATCAAAGACACGTGGAAACTGTAACTATTGCCACAAGCCAGGTCATTGGGTGAAAGATTGTCCGAGTGTTAAAAGCAAAGACAAAGACAACATCGAATCATCAGCTGTTGCAGCCGAAGAGGAGCAAGATGGCTTCTCTGCCACAATTACACCACCGCAAGGTGACAGACGATGGGTGTTAGATATCGGTTCATCTTGCCATATGATACCATTCCGGGACTATTTATCTACCTTCGAAAAAGTTGAAGGTAACAGTAATTATATGGGAAATAGTACTTTCCGTGATACTAAGGGTATCGGTACTGTGCAAATCAAGATGTTCAATGGGTGTATTGGGACATTAAATAATGTCAAGTTTGTTACATCCATGACTCGTTCCTTGATATCTGTTGGACAACTGTACAAACTAGGTTGCAAGATTCGGATTGACGACGGGAGTTTGTGCATCTCCCGAGGGAGTATTATCGTAATGAAAGCCGAACAGGCGAAAAATAATCTTTTCCACTTGATTGGCGAAACTATTTCTCCTGAATCGTGTGTGGCAGAAAGCTCAAAGAATCTCAATGTTGCTCGCTCATGGCATCTTCGTTTGGGCCACACATCCGAGAAGAATTTGGAGATTTTGCGCAAGCGAAAACTCATTAAAGTCGTTGTACCTGCTAGCTTGGAGTTTTGTTCGGGATGTGTCAAAGGAAAGCAGACGCATGTTTCTTTTGGTGTTGGAAAACACAACACTGAAGGAATCATCGATTATGTTCATACAGATGTCTGGGGACCATCTAGTACTCCATCCATCAGTGGAGGTAAATACTTCGTTTCGATTATTGATGATTTCTCACATAAACTTTGGGTGTACGTGTTGAAGTTAAAGTCAGATGTCTTCGATATGTTCAAGACTTGGTTGGCACGAGTAGAGGTCGAGACTGGCAAGAAGTTGAAACTGGTAAGATCTGACAACGATGGAGAATTTACTAGTGGTAACTTCAAAGAATTTTGTTTTCATAAAGGCATCCACCATCACTACACCACACCTGGCGACCCTCAATCAAATGGGGTTGCCGAGCGGATGAATAGGACTTTGCTTGAATAGGTCGTATATATGTTGTCGACATCGGGATTCCCGAAATCTTTCTGGGCCGAAGCACTTTACACTGCGGTGCACATTATTAATAAGTTACCTTGTTCGGCCATCGGGGAAAAGATTCTGCAAGAGGTTTGGAGAGGAAAAAGAAAAACCTGTCTGATATGCATACGTGTATTTGGTCGTCCTATTTAATTTCATGTTTCAGACCAGGACAATTTGAATCCTAAAGCCACCAAAGGATTCGTGCTCGGATATACAGATGGTATCAAGGGTTACCGAATATGGAACCCCTTGACTCGTAAATTGATTCATTCTCGACATGTCACATTTAATGAATCAGTGCTATTGAAGTCACAGGATCTTCAGTCCTCTCAAGATCCGGAAGTCGTTACTATTGTTGCTCCTACTCCCGATGATATGGAGACAGTAGACAATCCTTATATTCCTGGTACATCCACTCTTGATATTAGCTCAGAATCACCGGTTAATGTTAAAGAAGTCATTCAGCCAGTGACTTCTACTAGTGATTCTCAAGAAGAGATTTTGAATGATGGTGGAGACGATGGCGATACAATCCTAGTTATTGCGCCTACCAGGCATAGTCAAAGAATTATTCGTCCGCCTAATAGGTATGGAGATTGGGATTTTGCTATAATGAGTTTTACAGATCAGCTGGAGTTTGCTTTGCCTGTAGGGCAAGATGAGCCTCTCGATATAAAGGAGGTGTTGGCCTTAACCCACAATTCGAAATGGCTTGGAGCCATGTAAGAAGACATGGAAGCTCTCTCAAAGAACAGAACTTGGGACTATTGTCCATTGCCGAATGGCAGCCGTGCTATTGGTTGCAAGTGGGTTTTCAAAGTCAAAGATGACAATCGGTAGAAGGCTCGTCTTATTGCTAAAGGCTTTGCACAACGGAAAGGTATCTAGTATGACGATATTTTTTTCTCCCGTTGTATGTCATACATCTATTCGTGTTCTTTTGGCGATCGTGGCTATTCACGATTTAGAGCTAGAACAGTTAGATGTTAATACCACCTTCCAACACGGACACTTGGAGGAAACTATCTATATGAAGCAATCTGATGGTTTCATTTCTGAAAGCAAACCAAATTACGTATGTAAGCTCAAAAAGTCCCCCTACAGACTTAAACAATCGCCTCATCAGTGGTATAAGAAGTTTGACTTGTTTATGCTGAATCTAGGATTTGAGCAAAATGAAAAGGACGCTTGTGTCTATCATAGACAAAGTGGTGGTGTTTTCACTTATTTACTTCTTTATGTATATGACATGCTTATAGCCTGCTGGGACTGGTAGATATCGAACTTCTGAAAGATAAGTTGAAGTAAGAATTTGAAATGAAAGATCTTGGCAAAGTGCAGAAGATTTTGGGCAAGGAAATCGTACGGGACAGAAAGTCCCAAACACTTAGATTGACACAATGGGCGTATATCCAAAATATATTGAAGCGGTTCAATCTTGATGGTGCCAAGACGTCTAGCACTCTGCTACCGAAGCACATCAAGATTACAAGTGATGATTGTCCGAAGGATGACAAGGGAAAGGCCAAAATGTCAAAAGTTACATATGCTAGTGCGATCGAAAGTCTCATGTACGCCATGGTGTGTACTCGTCCTGATCTTGCGAATTGTGTCAAAGTGGTGAGTCGGTTTCTCACGAATCCGGGTCGATCACATTGGGCAGCCGTTAAAACGGCATTCCGATATTTGAAAGGAACAGAGACACATGGTCTTATATTTGGTTTGCACAATGACTGTGAAATTGTTGGATTTTGTGATTTTGACTATGAAGGTGATCGAGTAGGCTGGAGATCCACATCCGTTTATGTATTTACCTTAGGTAGAACAGTCGTGAGTTGGAGATCACATTTACAGTCCATTGTTGCATTATCAACCACAGAAGTTGAACTTGTTGCGGCGGTTGAGTTTGCAAAGGAAGCGGTCCATTTAAAAAAATTGACGAATGGCTTAGGCTTAGAGCAACCTTCCATTTGGCAACTAATTTGGCTTTCAGCTCCTGGACAAAGCACATAAATGTGCGTGATGCATATCTCGTGAGATTACATGAAGCAAAGATTGTCTACTTGAAGAAAGTCCTAACATATGACAATGCCGTTGATATGTTCACTAAGTCGCTACCGCCAACTAAGTTTGAGCATTGCTCAAACTTGATCCAGCTCCGTTTGTGTTAGTGTCGTGGGCCACTTTGCTAGAGAGAGAGAAGATATTACCACAGGTAACAAAATGACATCTTGGAATGAATTACTTTGTTAAGTGCCTAGAGCTTTGCTTATGCTCTACCTTGTTTCGTAGATTGTGCGTTTGAGGTTATTTGTTTTGCTTGTAACTTTGACGGGTAATGGCCTTGCCGAAGCTTGTCACGGTTGTGATGCAATTTTGCTACCTCGTGCCAATTTACTTTGCTATTTACTTGTGATGATCAACCGTTGGGAGAACTCGTGTTAGTTGGAGTGGGATTCGTTTCGCTATCGAGGATCTTGTGCATCATGGTGGAGTGTTGTAATATAAAATATATTACATATGCTACACAAGATTTTAAAAAGAAAAAAAGGACAAGACTTAGCCCTTATGTTTTGGTTACTTAATCTCGTCTTCTCATATCCAAGCCTTGGTCACTAAGTTAACTTAGTCCCTACTTCTCTCACTAGTATAAATAGGAGTCATCCTCTTCATTATTCATCATCCCTTTCTCAATCTTTCTCTAGCTAAACACCAAATACTCTCCCTAATATATTCTTGAGGTTGAGAGTGTTCTTGATATTCGGTGGTGTTTCGTGAAAGTTTTAGTTAGGCGATCTTGGATCTCAAGATCCTTGTACAAGAACATTGTAATCTCCTTGGTTGGTAATAATATTTTTCCTCTATCTCTTTGGTGGATGTACACTATCACACCGATAGTGGAACTACGTTAAATCACGGTGTTATTTGTTTTGAACTTGCTATAATTATAGATAATAACGTTTTTGTTATTATCTATATTTCGTGGGTTTATCTTTCTACGTTAGAGAATTATTGTACAACGTCTAGATTATTGTTTTCCGCATTCGTTATTGGGTTAATTATGCACTTGGATTTCTACCCGTTTGGGACCTTAGAAATCACTCTCTAGCTTTTGCATTTGTGAGGCACAATTTTTACCTAACATATATAACTTATATTTCTCTAATAGACTTTATCGGGAGTTAATGTTTTCAAATAGTAAAAAATAGGGAATTTAATTAAAATGCCCAAACATCAAAAATGGGTACCCAAAATGCCCCATATCTTGTAATTTTTGCCAAAATACCAAATAACCCCGTGTTTTTGTACCGCATTGTTTGAAAAAACGCGGGGTTATACGGTTTTGGTCCGCGTATGAGCAAAAACACGGGGATGGGGGTGGATAAACGCGCGGTTGGTTGGTTTTTCATGTATGTCATAATTTTTAATATTCATTTACATTTTATACCCCTATAATTATTTAGTGAGTTACTTTATACCTTTTACTTTTCTATTTTTCATTTTTCATTTTTATCATATTAACACATAAAATCGTATATTAACTAAAATACGTTAAAAAATACGTTTTAATTTTAATTCGAAATGAGCCCAATATTGAATATTTTTTATTTTAATTATTTAATTATATATCATATCATATGTACTACATGAAACGTATGAATATGTTATTTTTCTTTTTACCATAAAACATAAAATGTATTATATATCATATATACTACATATTTTTGGACAAGTTATTCATAATTTATGTTATTCTTCTTTTTACCATTTTACTAATAACATACCTTTCAACAGTATGAATATGAATATATAACATACGTTTCAACAGTATGAGTATGAGTATGAGTATGAGTATGAGTATGAGTATGAGTATGAGTATGATACGTATTACTAATAAACGATATTTTTCATGTTGAAACGTATAAAACGTATGAAATCATTACACATGTTTCATACGTTTCAACAGTAGCAAATGAAAAATATCGTTATTAGTAAAATGGTAAAAAGAAGAATAACATAAATTATGAATAACTTGTCCAAAAATATGTAATATATATGATATATAATACGTTTTATGTTTTATGGTAAAAAGAAAAATAACATATTCATACGTTTCATACGTTTTATGTAGTACATATGATATATAATTAAATAATTAAATCCAAAAATATTCAATATTGGGCTCATTTCAAAGGTTTCGAAGAGACTATTATAGTGGTGTAACTTGTTAAAATTAAAACGTAATTTTTAACGTATTTTAGTTAATATACGATTTTATGTGTTAATATGATGAAAATGAAAAATAAAAAATAGAAAAATAAAAGATATAAAGTAAACTAACTAAATAATTATAGGGGTATAAAATGTAAATATATTTTAAAAATCATCAATTGAATCTTGCATAGGTGAAAAAGAAACCAACCCCGCGTTTATCCACCCCCAACACCGTGTTTGACCACCAAATGCGGACCAAATATGTAAAACGCAGACCTATCCCCGTGTTTTTGCTCATACGTGGACCAAAACCGTATAACCCCTCGTTTTTAAAAAATGCGGCCCAAAAACACGGGGTTATTGGATATTTTGGCAAAAATTACAAGATTTGGAGCATTTTGGGTACCCATTTTTGATGTTTGGACATTTTAATTAAATTCCCTAAAAAATAAGTGCAAACCTTTTTTGGTTTTTGGGATGCTTCCACTCTATAAGCACATATAATGGTATTTAGATCAAAAAAGTTGCATATATTTCAGAAACTGTTGTACCAACTTGGATGCATACCATTTTATGTTCACGTTTTAAATCACCCAAGATGACAAGGCCTAAGCCACATATACATTCACTTTCTCACAGATCCGGTTGGATTTTATAAAATGTAAATTATCATGTGCATTTAAAATTAGAAACAATATGAACACCAAATCAAACACTACAACAAAATTAGGTTTTTAGGACGGCACATGTTTCTAAGCGTCCTAATAGACGGCTTATAAGACTCAATTTATAGGACCAAAAACTACAGTGTTCTATCTAAAGGCATTGTAATATGTTATAGGACGCTTTTTGTAAATATTAACAAGTTTTTTAAGACACTTTTAATACAAAACGTCACATTAGCTATTTTATATGACACTTTTGAGAAAATGTCCTATAAACCCATCTTTTTATAGGACACTAGGTTTTATAGGACCCTTTTTAAAATAGTGTCCTATAAAGGACCTAATACGACGCTTTTCTATAGAACGGTCCTAAAAAAACATGTTTCGATACCCAAGAACATCCTATAAACTTATTACAATGCGTAGATAGGACAATAAATTCTTTTGGTCCTATAAATTAACTTTTATAAAGCGACTAATTAGAAATCTTACGTCCTATAAACTCAATTTTATTGTAATAAAATACCCACACAACCTATTTTACTCAAAATGACAGATTTAACATAAGAAGTTCTTGCATTTCAAAATGTACAGCTAACCATCTTTGACCAATAGAATAGGGCCGACCAACATTAACACCAGTAGGGTAAATTATATAATCTTCAATTCTATCACATTGCTAATGTTCTTACACATGGCAATTGTAATCCATTTACTATCAATTGTAAAAAACGGAAGAAAGGGAGGGTGAAATTTTGACCATTTGTAATCCATTTACCTACAAAAGCAATTAATTTTTTTAGCCTAAAATAAAAACAAGCTATTTCTTATGTTGGGTGATTCTAAATGCATTACAAATAATCACGTTTATGTTAATTCATAACTTGGGAAATGTAATCAAGATTATTCTGATGTTAATTTAGTGAAAAACTAGTAAGAAGTATGCAAATAGCAACTAGGGCACATTCAGAATCACTTGAAGATACACGTAGAGGTAAAAGAATCAGATAACACCTCCTACTTGATGACATTGGAACAAAGATTCGTATCCACATAATATATAGGTTCATATAGATTATGATAAATAGAAGAAAAGTGTGCAAATAAATGATAGATAAAGAACTCGAGGTCAATCCATGAGAGAAGAAATGAAAATCACAGAAAACCTAAACTGTTACTACATAATTCTAAAGACTATAAGTAATGTCTTTGATCTTTCTTAGTAAACTAACTACCCCTTTTCTTTCGTTTTTCTATGTAAATCCACTAAAATTTATATGTTTTTATAAGCTAGGGCTATTTTAATTCGATCAGTTCAATTCCTTTACATTGGAATAATAAATTAATGACTAAATCCACCTACTTTTAGGTGAGCATCATAATCTTTATCGTGCAACTAGTTAGCTAGCTAACAAAAACTACTTATTGACCACTACTTTTTAGTCACTAACAATTTCAACTTAGTGACCAACAACTTTTGGTCACTAATCCTTGCAACTCATTGCAACTAGCCAAACTAATAAGTACTATTACTTAGGGACCACTATTTTTTTCCACTAACCTTCAACTTATTTAATTAACACCATTTTTTGGTTACTATACCTACCAACACACTATAATTACTCAACTAATAAATACAAATTAGTGACACTATCTTTTGCTCACTAACAATTTCAACTTAGGGACCAACATTTTTGGTTACTAATCCTTCCAACTCACTATAGTTAGCAAAAATAATAAACACAACTTAGCCGCCGCCGCCGCCGCCGCCACCACCACCACCACCACCACGACGACGACGACATCATAATTTGTTTGGTCATTACCCATTTCAACCCAGTGACCACAATCGATGTTGTATTTTAGTTTTACATATCCACTACAAGTAATATGACCTTTAGAGAAGGTTTCGTTTTGTATTTAAAACACTAAAAAGCTTCTCTAAAGGCTTTAGAGAAGCTTTTCAATTCCGTCAAAAATCTTCTCTATGTAAGGGTAACTAAAGGTTTTGGGAAAGTTTTCAAAGGGTATATTTAAATTAACTTTTAGAGAGGTTTTTTGGGGCTTTAGATACGCTTTTCAAGCTTCTCTAAATATGGATGACTTTTTCCCGGAGGCCTTCTCTAAAAATATTTATTTGTGACACTTTTCGAGCATTTAAGACGGTTCATAAGCGTCACTAAAAAGTACTTTTAGAGAAGGTATTTGGAAAAGCTTCTCTAAAGGTATAGGCTTTAGTGACACTATTTGGAAACGTACATTCTCTAAAACTATTCTTTAGTTACACTTCTACAAACTTCTCTAAAAGTTATCTTTAGTTACAAAAAACCAAAACCTTCTCTAAAACTATTCTTTACTTACCCTTTTAATAAAAATGAAATCATTCTCTAATTAAAGGGTATATTATATATATATATATATATATATATATATTTTTTTTAATTTTAGCTCTATATATATAATAATAAAATAAAATAAGAAATAGAATTGATCAATAAAGACATAAAATCATAAAACAATAAAATTTCATATTTATATAAAAAATACAATTTTTCGGAACAAACCGTAATGTTCAATCAATCCATACATTCATCCAAATTCTTCAAAAACCATACAAGTTCATACTACCACGTTCCAATTTCGCTACATTCAACACTCTTGTCAACTCCTCCTTTTGTCATTTATGCAAACACTTCTTGCAACCGGTTTCTTGTAATCTTTTGGATTCAGACTGTCATCCCAAATTTCTTTGTTTTGTTGTTGAAACCAAGGAATATATGAAATCTACTATTCATCTTATTATTATTTTTATTCACATTTTTAAGCAGGAAATTCTTTAGATACTTTACAACATACCAAGCATGGATTGGTTGTGATTGATATCAATAACCCCAATAATCCTTTGAAGCCGCAACAATTCTTGAATCTTCAACAATGAGTAGCCTGATCACAAAGAAATCATTAACATTATAAATGTTAAAAGAGCTACAATCCAAAAAATGGTTACCTCAAGTCTCATAGCACCCAATAATCCTAAAACGGCCAAGAGTCGTCTTTGGGCTTTGCAAAATTCAAAGTAGACCCAGGCCAGAAAGCACCAAAATTATAAGGGCCTAGAGGACCTTGACATAAATGCAATAGAAATTTTGAGCAAAATAGCTTATAGTAGTTCAAAATGATAACCAACTGAAAATTGATTAGCTTACCGTACAACAAGGAGACAAGATGCAAGCAAGCTAAGCATGAGGCTCGTCTACGTTCCAGCGGAGAATAAGATGGAAACAACCATGACCTAAAAGGACGAGTCTAATGTATTTGTAGCTAGGAACCACAAGGAATGATGCAAATCGATCAATTTAATTGTTTTGCTAAAAATAGTACATCTTAAAATTGTGCAACAGAGACATTGGGCAGTACAAAACAATATAAGGAGGCACAACTACTTTACAAGATCATAAGAAAAAGCTCACCTTGATATTTCACAATTCTTTTAGACCAAAAGGTACCTAGCTAGCTTAACCAAATACAACATACACAATAGATGAGCACATAGTATCGTTAGACAAAATGAAGACAAAGAATATGAACGGAATGTGACATTTTGAACAGGCTTCCAACATGAAAGAGGAAGGTTAAGTTGAAGCTCTATGCCATAGTTGCAAAATATCTGAAAACATAAGAGGAAGCAGAGAAATTAATTTACTTTATGTATATTTCTCCATAGGTCAAGATAGATGTGGAAAATGTACTTGATGCTCACAGCCAAAGGTCATATCCTTTCGATTACAGATGGGACAAAGTTGTAAGGAATGCATAAAAAATAGTTTTAAGTATGTGATTCAGGGTCAAAATGTCTCTATCACACATGCTTCATGTTGTGATTATTTATGGAAAACAGATATAGTTAAGTGTTATTTATGAAACATCACTTGAAACAAAAAATGACATAAATGACATCACTTAATTGAAACAAACATGACATAAATGACAGCAAAAAACTATAGCATTCCATCAAACAATATAAGGAATGATTTATTACCTCTAGAAGAAACCAAACTTGTCTTTACGAATATGGTTAGTGTATATGAACAGTAACATAACAATAACCCTTTTGTTCTTAACAAAGAAATGCAGCTTGACTAATATTTTCTAAAACAGTATGGATAAAGAAAGGGAAGGAATTGAAATAAAACTAAAATACATGGGTAAAGTATATCAAGCAAATGAGCCAAACAAAGGAAGCACCGAACGTGATGAGCAACATTTTAATCCCTATTTATGAGTACAGAAAAAATTTAATGATCATTCTAGCTATTTGAATTGGTAATTAGTTTTAAAAACCATAAAAGAACCACCTAAAGAAGTAATAAACTAGTTTTTCATTTGATGGGAAGTTGTTGCCTGATCACAAAAGGGCATTGGCAGAAGAACAAAATTGTTATTTGTGATCCCAGGTTTCAAGCAATCATACACAAATCAATAACAATCAAAGATCAAAGATGAGAGAATTTGCTCATAAGATTTGTCGTATTCATATGTCTCACATAGAATGGTTACAATAGACTGAATGAGAGTTAGACAAAATCTTACAAAAATAAGACAAACAAAGCTATATATAGGGTCAAATAGGCCTTGACCTCTATAGAAGCATACAAGGTTAAAGTCAACTAAACAAAGTATACATACTTTACAAATTGACTCAAAACTATGATCTAACATTCTCCCCCTTTTTGAGCAATTTCAAAGTCTTCAACTTGTCCATTTCTTCATGCAAGTTCTCCTTATCCCCATATAACCTTCAAAGCTTCTGATGGCTAATATGAATCTAATTCTGTTCTTGATAGAATCAATGACATTCTCTGTCCAAATTCTTTCTAACCTTGGCATGTGATCATTCTCAGCTAGTCTTTTCTTTTCAGTCTCCTCATACTTGGCTTGCAGCTTTTCCAAAATATCTTTCAAAGTTCCATCAGAGTACTTAGGAATCTCTGCAGCTCTCATAAATCTTTTCTTCTTTTTATCAACATTCTCATACACAACCCCAAGTTTTGGCTCTCTTAGAACTGTGTAGAGTGGAGTTTCTTTAAGTAGAGGATGAGTCATGTCAGGCTTGAGCAAGTAGATTCTTTTCTGGTTTGTCTATATGCCCAACTGGAAGTCATAAAGATATGTTGAGTAGATATGTCTCTTGATAAACCTCTTTATAGTATCTAGAGCAAATATTATTTCAGGGTGTCTGATGGTTCTGTCTATGAAATCATGGTACATGAATTCAATATCTCTAAAGTTCACATTGGCAAAATCAGCTTCATTGAAAGTATAAATCTCCAAATCCTTCCTCTGAACAATGAACTCAGGATACCAAATCTTCTTATATTGCTTCATAGTCACCCTGTTAACTTTAAGAATTTCAGCTCTACTTCTAACTTCTTTACATGTTCTTCCAGTTACTTGCAACATCCTGATATAATCTTTCTGATACTCTGGAGACTTATCTTGAATCCCAAAGAGTTGATCTTGATCAATCTGTCTTATGCAGCTCACAAAGATCTTTACTCCTTCTTCAAGATATGGAACCCTTAAGGCACTTCTGATCCTTTTTATCCCTGCCTCTGTTGGACTAAATTCATCATAACCAGTACAAGGAGTAGAACCCTCTACAGTAGTACCAGAAGGACCTGCTTTTGGTTCTGGAACAGTTGGCTTAAGTAGAGGTTCTCTCATAAACTCCTCTTGATGGACAGGACAACCAGGTTTCTTCTGATATGGTAGCTCCTCTTCAACATGAGCATCAGAATCAAGATTTACAGTAAGTTCAACATCATCAGGTTGTTTACTTGTATGGGCTTCAGGAAACTCAAACTCGCTAAAGGATGGCACAGTTGGAATAGTACTAGGTTCAGGAAATTGAACATCAACAGGACTAAGATGTAGATCATCAGGAGTACTTTGAGAAAACATGACATTCAAAGCATCTGTGTCTCTGTCCTAAAAAATATCATCCATTACACTTTCACCATAAGCTGGAACTTCCTCAGCTCTTCTTACAATCTCTGTTACCTCTACCACTTCATCATCAAAGGCTATATCTACAAAAACAACTT
Organism: Arctium minus; assembly: GCA_954870635.1. Lineage (NCBI taxonomy): Eukaryota > Viridiplantae > Streptophyta > Magnoliopsida > Asterales > Asteraceae > Arctium > Arctium minus. Next base: position 73,402,535 of record OX941080.1, on the reverse strand, counting down.
TTTGCTCCTCCTCTTTGATTTTCCAATAAAGCTCATACTTTGCATTCACTTCAGCAAAAGTATCATCTTCAAGAGCAATGATGTCAGGATTAGGCAAACCTATTATCTCCAAAATCTACTGCCTTGTTGCAATTTTAGGCTTTTCAACCTTGATTCAACATTTTCTCCATCATATAACACCAGTTCCAATTGATCATTTTGCTCAGAACCATGATCAACTCCCCTTCCCACACTTTCAACATTTTCAACTATTTCTTCCACCAAAAGTGTTTCACCAGAACCACCAGCAACTTCTTGTTTTTCACTTATCTCCCCCTCATGATCATTATCTGGATCATGATCATGTTCCTTAGTGGAAACAACTACCTGGGCTTTACATGAAGTTTGAACTACCTGTTTAAGATCAGATAGAGCAAACAAAATGTCAAATTTAAAAGAATTGAACTCTGAGGCACTGACCAAATCTGCTGGTTTCACATAATGTGGCGGTTGACTATCATGGGTGGATTGTAGAAGGGTTAGAAGATCTGCATTTTGCTGAGTATCTAGAGCTTGGGATAGAAGTTTTGCAAACAGCAAAGACTTAAGCTCATCAATGGATAGATCAATAGGTTGAGTGTTTGGAATTTGCTGGCTTTGTTGTGTAGGCTCGGGTTGAGATACTAGGTCTTTCCCCTTCAATAAACGTTTAAGGCCTCCTATCTCCTCCTCTATCTTTTCAAACATCCGAGTTTCAACAGCCTTTAAGGAGCCGTCAAAGATTTCCTTAGACACGAAGTCTGGGTGAGTAACTCTGGTATCACTTAGATTAACCGTTTGCATGTCAGTTGTAGAAACAACTGAATGACATGTGTTCATTGTTGGCATAGACATGGCAATAACAGGACTTCCATCCGGTCCTCATAGTCCAGATTGCAGATCTACTCGGGATGTTCCGATCGGGTCACTTCGACAACCGATGGTATCCGATTCATTAAATTTCCTAGAAACAATGATAGGCAATTCAAATGGAACTAGACTCACTTGTGCATTTAATGAAGTCGAGAACAAGGGATGCTATTCTCTTGTTTCAATACCTTGATCCTCCGAATGAGAATCTAGTAGATTATGTGCAATATCCCCGTGAGAAGATGAAACTATTTCTTGTTGAGAATAAATAGAGTGGATGGCTTGGGTGTGCGATTCCATAAGTGGGCTACTTATGTATTGAATATCCGAACGCAACACATGCGACGGAGTATTAGATGGGGTTTCCCTTTGGAAATGTAAGTTTGGGTAATCACATGCTCACCATGTTCTTTTCCTTCAATCTCACTCAATCTCTCCAAATTTTCAACTATATCTCCCTCAGTTCTCCTTATATCACCAACAACATCAGTAATAACAACATCAACATTAGCTTGATCATCCACTTCCATGGCTTCAGTACCATAGAATGGTGCAAATAAGTCAGCTTGATCCTCAACTTGATCTTTAGAATGATCATCAGAATGAACATCAACAGCTTGTTCATTACATGGAACATTCACATATGCTTCAGAATGAACTTGAACATCATCAGCACCACCATCATCAACATTATTATCATTATCATCATCTGATTCACCATTTCCAGCTTCCTTAGTATCAGTCTCCTCATCATCTTTTGAGCTTGATGTTGAAGGAACTTCACTTGTTTCAGATTCAGTAGCTGCCTGTTCTGCAAGATCTAGATCATCTTCAGAGCCATGACCTTCATCAGCAAGAGGTGTCACTGAACGTGGGGTAACAACCCGTGACCCTGATGTCTCTAGTCATGGTCTCTGACCCCCTCTAGATCCCCTCTCAGTATTTTTTATCTTCTCTCCCCGTTTCTGTACCCCCGTGGTATCAAAAACCCTTACTGACTCCGGTCTCCTAGGGATTGAGCCTTGGGTAGGGATAACTGGTTCTGGTTGTCCCGTAGACTCTCTATATTCTACTATAGTATCGCACTCTGGATCCGCATAGTCTAACAAGCTTTCAGGCACAGGCATGGAATATAGAAATTCTCTTTTCTGCTTCACGAGGTATCTTATCTCACTGAACGGAGCATGAGGATGATTGCCCCTTTTGGGTATATGTGAGTTGCTCCGCAGCATACTTCTAACAATGAGAGTCATGAACCTCTGGTACGATATGTAGTTTGGTGCCTTTGAAATTTTCTTTGAAACCACCTTCTCATAGAGCAGAAGATACTGGCATAGTCAATGTGCAAGTCATGAACAACAGAGTAGAAGAGTTTCAGTATGTGAATGTTGCCATTATCTGTTCTGTAGATCTTTGTTGTTAGACATCTGTTGATTACATAGAATAAGGTATAACAGAACGGCGGCAGATTGTTCTTCTTGAAGTGACTGACTTAAGTCATCTGGCCAAGATACCCCATATCTCTGATTCCTTTGAACACTTCATTGTCTGATGGCAGCTCATCATAGGAAGTTCTACCTTCTCTTGTTGTTTCAGATGGTAGACTCAGGATGAATCTTAATCTTTGAAGAGTAAGAACTGTAGTGAAATGATCTATCTCCAGCTTAAAAATTGGTATTCTCTCTCCTTGCTCCTTCATATGACTAAACCGGATGGTCTTCCAGGCTTGCTGGACATATAGTTCAGGAACTACTGCAACTGCTGTGAGAGCATTCCTGAGAGGATGGTTCCTCAGAATATCCAGTACCAAAGGATCAATTCGGATGCTGAATTGAAGATGATGATTGTTAGGTTGCTGGGGTTTCATCTCAGATGGTGATATCAGAAAAAGATCTGAATTGGCATCTTGTGGCACTTGAAAATCAGATCTAGATGATGGCATTGGAAATTGCTCAGAAGCCTCATGTGGTGAATTCTCACCAGTTTGAACATTTTGATCAACTTATGGTTCTGCCATTGGTACCTGAAAAAGATAAGCAAAGTTGGACAGGGTCCAGATAGTGAAAAATAAGGTTTTGACACTTAAAAATCCATTTTTGAAAAATGACAAGTGTAGAATTCGCATGACAGGAGTATGTGAATTCTGCACTTAGGACATGAAAACCAACCACATAATTCGTATGCAAGAATTCCTATGACAATAATTCGTATGAAGCGTGATACGAATTCTTCACTTAGAATTTAACAGAAACAATTCCAAGAATTCGTATGAACAATATACGAATTGTTCACTTAGAATGATTTGACACTGGAATTCAAGAATTCGTATGAACTGTTATATCAAGAATTCACATGAAATTTAAAATTCTTGAAAATTTCTAAATGTTTACATGAACTTCAAGAACATTTATAAACATCTTCAAATCTTCAACCAAACCCAGATTATGAAAATTTGAATTTTGAATTTTAACCCTGGATTTTTAATCTGTTAGGATCGATTTTGAATAAGAACCCTTTTTATCCAAAATAAATCTGAAATTAGGCAACTAATCAACCGTTAATCTTGAATTTAACCAAGAACACCAAGAACATTCGATAAGTTGAAAAGTCAGATTCATAAATCCAATCCTAACAACATAGATTTAGGTTAGAAATTTTCGAGATTATTTGGGTTCGATTTGATTGTGTTAACATCCTTTTTCAATTCAGGTTAACATTCAGAAATTAATCAAGATAAAAAAATTCAAAAAATATCCAATGTTTATACGAGTTCTTGAAGATGAACAGTCCACAGATTCAAACATTCTAAATCTAATCCAGATAAGGTAACCTGCAAAGAAATCAAATGATACAAACGATATAAACAAACAAAATACAAATAACAAGAACAAATGAACACCTTTTGATCAAAGAAGTCGAGAAGAAAAGAAGATGAAATTTAGAAATCGTAAGGTAGGGTTTATGAGGGTTTGTGCTCTGGAAGAAATTCGTATGCTCAAGAATTCTGGAAAAGTGAGGATTTCGTATGGAAAACATCTATTTATACTCAAGAGTGAATAAGACACATGGCACGAGGTTATTTGACCACTCACTTTTCGCAGATGACACATGTATACGAATTGTCTATGAAAAACTAGACAATGTGTGTGAGAATTCGCACGGCTCGATATGCGAATTCTGTGTGAAAACAAGAATTCGTATGACAGTGTGATGTGAATTCTGCACTTCTCGCATAAAGACTCATGCGAAAAGTTAGAACTCTTTTGAGACACACATGCGAATTCCAAGAATTCGTGTAACACACACATGCGAATTCTGAAGATTTCGCATGATTGTGTTATGCAAATTCTGGCCTTAGCAACATTTCCGTTTTTTGAAAAACATTCTAAACTTGGAAATTTACTATTTTAAGAAACTTTTCAAAATATTGCCAAAAATAGAAACTTTCCATAAATGGAAAATTTCCAAAAATGACATTTTTCACATAATTTGAAGTTCCAAAAACATTTTACACACACTTCACACTTACAACCCTTTTTAGATTTGATTTGTTGAGCTCCCCCTTGACTTGATGCCTGCTTCTTCTGACTCTTGTCATGATTTTGTCCTTTCTTGATGTATTTGTTTGTCTTTTCTTTGCTAGTTCCCCCTTGACATATTGTGGATTTTTCATCACTGTATGGATATGCTCCCCCTTCATATCTGCATACAGGTATAATGATATAACAATTTAGATTAGTTTCTCACTTTTCTAAAACAATTTCTTTAAAGTAAAATCTCCCCCAAATCATATAATAAAAATATGACAAATAAAACTCCATGTTTTGATTTGACACTTAAAGTTTGTCACTTGAACATTGAAGTTTGAGTCCTAAGCTGTTGTACTTAGAAGTCATAATCCTTGACATTGAAGTTTGGGTCCTAAATTGTAGTGTTTAGAAGCCATAGCCCTTCACTCGTTTTTGAGTATTTGCTCATGCATCACAGGTTGAATAGGTCATGGTACCCAGATGTATGTGGGTCCAGTCTGGTTAGTATGTGAAAACTTCTTCGAGCGGTTTCTACCTCTGTGATATGTAGTGTCATTAAACTTCTTATGAGAATAATACCTTTTATGAATATTTGCTTTGTAAACAAAATCATCATTGCAGCAATAAGAACAACAAAGTTTGTTCTAGCTAACCAGATCAGATGCTTGGTAGACTTGACAAAATCAGGTGTAAAAGCTTTACCTTTTTTAGCTCTGTTCTTCTTTCTCTGTTCAGCTTGTGTAGATGATTTCTGGTATTTTACTGACTCGGGAGATCCCTTAACAACCCAAATCATCTTATCTTTTTTAGAAGCTTTGAGTCCAGAATAAGCAGCAAATTTATCAGCAGATTTAACATAAAATGGAGTAGAAGATTTACTCTGATCTGTTTTCAAGACATTTGGTTTGACATTTTGTTTCTTGAAAACCATGTTTTGAAATAATCTTGATATTGATTGAAATGAACAAACTGATTCACATGCATCATCATCATAAGAAGATAATACAGATGTTTCAGATTGTAACTTGTCAGATAGATCAGCATTAGCTTTCTCAAGTTGATTGATCTTGTCATTCAACTTGGATTTTTCATTACAAAGTTTATCAAATTTACTTTGCAGATCAGATTTACTCTTCTTTCCCTTCTGTATATCTGAAGATAAAACAGCCAACTTGTCAGTGAGTTTAGAAATTTCAGATTCAAAATGTTTTCTTTTAGTTTCAAACTCTTTTTCCAAGTTCTGATTTTTCTCATAAATCTCTTTGAACAATAAAATATTTTTCTTTTCAGCACTTTTCTTTTCTTTATCAAAGACATTTCTTTCAGTAATTACAATTTTCTCAAAATCAGAAACTTGTTTAAAAAGTTTGGCACATTTAATTTCTAACTCTTTCTTCTCTGACTCAACTTTCTTTGAAAGTTCAGATAACTTCCGGTTGAAAGATTTCTCAAGTTCAGCTTTCTCATTCTTATGTCTCTCATCCACTTTCTTCAGTCATTCTTTCCCTTTTTCTTGATATGTTAATACTTGTGTTTCAGCCTTTGCCAGTTTGACATTCAAAGTATCAATTTCTGCTTTTAGCTTTGAATTCTGAATTTTGAGATTTCCATTCTCAGCCTCAATCTTGGGTATTTCTGGCAAGTATGACAATGCACAGTCTATGTTGGTGAGAAACAGATTTCCCTTCTCATCTGTGTAAGGCATGATTAGTGTTTATCTGAAAAATATAGCTTATAAAGATCGTTAGTCAGAAAATAATAAAATTAACAGTAAAAATACAGAAAAATCACTCAAAAATGATTACAAGTCTAGAATTCGTATGATACTCACAACACACAATTCGCATGTACTAAGAATTCGTATTAGGAAAACAATTCATATAACACTCACAAGCAAGAATTCGTATGTATTAGAATTTGTATAGATACAATTCGCATGAAAAGGATATACTTATATGCGAATTCCTATAGATACAATTCGCATGAAAAGGATATACTTATATGCAAATTCATATAACACTCACAAGCAAGAATTCGTATGTATTAGAATTTACATACTTATATACATCTCGCATAAGGTAGGATGCGAATTCTGAGCTTCTCGTATATACTTATATGCGAATTCCTCCCTTGGAATTTTTCTAACACTCAGATGCGAATTCCACACATTTCGTATGTGTCTCTTGTAAGAATCCTTTAACCTGCGAATTATATCCTTAGAATCAACAAGATGAACTAATCTGCGAATTCCTTAGTCCTGCGAGTTCTTTGTGCGAGTTCTTTATCCAGTATGCGAATTCTTTAGATCTTGGACATTTTTTCACAAAAAATATATTGATTTCCACTTAAACCTTGATGTTTGACTCTGAAAATTTGCAGAATTCACTACTATACCATCGAGAACAATCCCTTGGAATGAATTTTTCTAAAAACAACCATGATCGTGGGATTTGAATCTTGACAGTCCGTGAATGAAAACTTTCTGAAAATGGAAAGATTGATCAAATTCTATCAATCTGTTGGTCAATTGATTAACCAACCCAAACAAGAAATGTTCTACTGCAATAGACGATCACCGTGAACTCAATTTCACATCCAAATCATCATTAAATCAAAATCTTGATTTCAATGGAACAATAACTTTCTAAAAATTGGAAATTCGTATCTTTCTGCCTCAAATCATGATGTTAATCTTTTCTGAATAATCTGATCAAGCTCTGATACCAATTATGATCCCAGGTTTCAAGCAATCATACACAAAACAATAATAATCAAAGATCAAAGATGAGAGAATTTGGTCATAAGATTTGTCGTATTCATATGTCTCATATGGAATGGTTACAATAGACTAAATGACAATTAGAGAAAAGCTTACAAAAACAAGACAAACAAAGCTATATATAGGGTCAAACAGGCCTTGACCTCTATACAAACATACAAGGTAAAAGTCAACTAGACAAAGTAAACATACTTTACAAATGGACTCAAAACTATGATCTAACATTATTTCTTTTTGTGTCTATTGGATTATCATAATACAATCAATTTATAACACAAATTGATAGGAGCCTATGTTCATATATTAGATCCGGAGATCGACTAAAAGGTGCAGTTTCTTAGAAAGTTTAGCATCCAACGTTCTAAGGTGCGAGTATAGTATATTTTTTTTATTAGTTGGTATTTCTCTAATATGAGTACGATTGTAATTTTTTAGAAGGGTCTAATTTTAAATTTATATAAGCTTATATAATCCTAAGTTAAATTGTCCCATCTATGAGCCGCCATCGATTAACAAGGGATTGGTAAATCCACATAGAACTTTGTTAATTCTCTATATGAAAAAACAAGAACAAAACATATTCTCCTACCATTTTTTGTGAAGTTAACCTTATACCCCTTATTTCCTAAACTTGTATTGGTTTCAGATCTCAAATGAAAGATAAAATTGGACTTACCAGCATCTGCTACCATCTATGACATGATCTTTCTCCGAGACCGAGACCTTAACAGCATCTGCTGCTGGGTCAGCAAATGTAATTACATGAAATTCAAATCAACATAGAACTTTGTTAATTCTCTATAGGAAAAAACAAGAACCACAAAATTAGAAAACTTAGAGAGGCAAAAGTGCATCTGCAACACTTTAAATTTGATATATAACCAAAAGATGTATCCCATGGTTTGTATAGATTACTTGCACCATTGGCTCATGTATAATCTTATTTAGTTGTAAGAGGCTAAAAACAAACAAACCCCATTAGAAAACAAACAGTAAATATCTAAAATCACAAACATAAACATTTTAAAACCTAACCATTTCTATATGATCCCTTGTTATAAACATGAGTAAAGGTGTCCTAAAGAACACATTCCATTTCCTTCAACCTATGTGAATATTGAATAGAACAAGAAAAATTTTCACGCCCAATTAGCAAATAGGTGAAACCTTAGATGTGTGTGCATTTCTAGTGGCAACCGTGCATTTTAACAAATATTCAACACAATGATATTCAAAGATTGAAATTTTACTCTTAACCTACTTGTGAAAGTAATTTAAGTATTTGGTTTAATTAAATAGAAATGATCTTTCCTCCATCTTATTTGAGATGCAATCAGAAAATGTAAAACGACAAATTTGTTTAAAATCTGCAATGCAACTTCCGTATACATAATTTCGAGATGGCTTATAATTTCATAATTTCAATAATTTCGCTACTTATTGTATGCATAAGTGATTGGCTTATAATTTCATGATTTTATATGGTTATAGTCTCTAGAGTTCTTATCTAATTGGGTTAGCGAAAACTGACAGTGAGAAGTAACGATTCTTTTGCAGAGAGTCTCTCCATTTTCTTAGCATAAGTAGCAGAAGCTCCCTGAACCATAGTTGTTGCACCATTGCTCTTCAAATTTCAAATTTCTTACCAATTATGTTGAGATTTCTTTTTGAGAACTTTGAACACTTTACACGCAACACAATTACAGAAGAATAAGAGAAAGATGAAGAAGAGAGGCTAGAAATTGAAGGAACCATGGATTGAATTGAACAACAAGCCATTGGTGTTGGAAGAAATTCACAAGCAGTGAGATATAGTGATTTAATTAACACTTCATCTCATTGTAGATGATGAGGCCTGCATAGAAAAGAAGCAATTTAACAAGCTCAAATGTGATAATATGCTCTAGCTTCCAGAAGGATAGTGAAAATCTTCGATTAAAGATCTCAACAAAGATAGTGAAAATTTATATAAGCTTATATAATCCTACCGTATCGATGAATTCTCAAGCCCTAAATCGAGAAATCAAACAAAAATCGTCTAGAACTTCATAAATCGAACATAAATCAAGAAATCCAACCGAAATACTAACGTATCGATGAATCCTCAAGCCCTAAGTCGAGAAATCGAACAGAAATCGCCTAGATATATCTTCGGAAATCGAACACAAATCGAATAGAAATCGCCTAGAACTTCATAAATCGAACACAAATTGAGAAATTGAGAAATTGAGAAATCGAACTAAATCGATATTGATTCCAGGGATATATTGTTCCGATTGTTGAAAAATGGAAGAGGAATCGTAGAACTTCAGGACTCTCTTGACTCTACTCTACTTTGGACTCTATTCTGGAAGAGGAATCGTAGAACCGATATGCGGAGGCTCCTTTCCTTTCTAATTATATTTGTTATATAAATTCAATTAATTGAAAATGAGAAACCTTTTAGATACGGTTTGAAAATTATAAAAGTGTAACTAAAACTTTTTTTTAATTTAAAATTAAAAATTAAAATACTTTACTTTTTAGAGACGCTTTTGAAAATGTATCTAAAGCTTTTGGTCGGTTTTTAGAGACGGTTTTTGTAAGAAGTGTCTCTAAAAGTTTTAGGCAGGATTTTCATAGTGTATTATTTTGGTTTGGAATCCTTCTCTAAAATGTATCATCATTTTGTTATATTTTTCATTTTTGTCATGTAATTCTTTCCCTAAAGATGATCTTTAGATACACTTACAAATCCTTCTCTAAAACCCTTTTTTTCTTGTAGTGATCAAAGTTGTATAATATAATAAAACTTAGTCATTTTTCAAAGTTCTATGTTTTTAACGTCTTATTTCTTATATATCTGGTAATTTTATTTTGACAAATAAATATATTTAACTGTTTTTAAAAATATAATAATTTTTTTAATGAAAATATGTTGATCAAAACTAGTTGTAAACTCATATAATACAGCAAAATATACTTGTTTCTATTAATCGGTAATAGAAAATTAATACAATTTTTTTATAAAAAAATTGAATTTTTATAAAATATTATGTGTATTAATAGAGTTTACCGTTTATTGTATTTTAACTTTATCATTTAGTTTTATAAAATTCAAATATTAAGTTTTAAAATATTGTATGTATGCAATACTAAACTTTAAAATTGAATTTTAAAATTTTATATTAATAAAAAGAACTAATATTTAATAATTTATTTATATAAGTTTTTATTAAATAATTTATAATAAATATAAATAATAAAGAAAGCATTATTTTGAAAAGGACCTAACCTTTGGAAAGAATGACACCACTTGTGAAACCCATTAGCAACGATCACTTATGAAACTCTCCACAAATATTGTCGGCAGGCCAATGGCCTACTCCAATGACTATATAATACCTGCCCAGTGCCCACAAGTCCACGATTGATTGATAAAAACTATGATTAATTATACAAAAACTGAATGCATTTTATTATGATTATTATTTAGATACCTAAGATGGGGTATATAATATATGTTTGTAATTTACCTTTTTTATTAACTTATAAATATTTATAAGAATTCGGTTGCATTTATGTAACATTGATATTTATATGTTTTTTAGATGTCAATCAAGCAAAAAAAAAAAAACAATGCAGGTATTTTTTTAAACATTGTAATGTTTTATATAATTAGCTATTATGCTATCATAGATTTTACAGTCCTTTGAAAACAAAATTAATAATCTGAACCTTTTTCTCTTTAGTTGGCAATAGAAAAAAACGACACAAATATTTTGATGATATGGAAAACCTCGTCAAGGGTAAAAACCGTGGATGATTGCAGATATCGTCGATGCAATATGGACGTCAATAAGGGACATCGTCCTTTTATCATAGATGTTTTTGATACAAGATGTCGCTAATAAGTGTATTCGTGTATAACAGCTAAATATGAATTTCAACTAGGCTAATATCTTTATAGGGCAATTGAACGGTTGTATAGTTTGGTGTCCTTTGAGTTTATTTGATCTTTGTGTTATATTCATGCTTGATGAAACTGTTACTTCATGTCTTAAATGTCTGAAGTGGATATAATGAGATATTGATGGAGCTCATAACTCTTGGTCGTTGGTTATGTGTATTAGTGAGAAAATCATTCATCATTAACTTTCAGTTACAAATATTGCTTACAAGAAATATCAAAAAGTAATAGATGAAAATCGTTAGTCATTGGAAAGTAAATATGGTTGTACGTCGAGGATACGAGTGTCATGCATTTGTGTATATCTTAGTCTGTTGATGTTATGATTTTTCACCCAAACAATTTGCCATCGAGATTTTAATTTAAAATTTGTTTAAATTTTAAATCTCATGTCAATAAATAATGACATCTGGTTTAAAATCGGATCGGTTGAAAAGAAACCGATTTGGTTGGTTGGGAACCAAATCGTTTCCATATCGTTTCCATAGGAGTGATATCATGCGGCGATTCACAACAGTAAAAGGATGTGTGTTGATCATCGAGCGAGTTCGAAGGGTTAGGGGAAGGTGTCACACATAGAGATACGTCCCTATCACATGAAATCATGATTTTTCTAGTATAAATATACAATTTCATCTATAATTTTTTTTACTCTTTCAACACTTTGATCCTCTAATTCTCAATATTTTCTACATTTTTCCCCTGCCAATAAATCTTTTCTTTTTGTAATTTTCGGTATGCCTTTTATAGGTATGACTTCCCAAACTTTTTACTCTGTGTATGCCCTTCCTAAACAAATTGCTAAGAAACCGAGAAAAGGTTGGATGGTTTTAAACCTGTATCTTATGTCTATTAATCTTATTGATTGTAGAGAGATGTTAGAACACATGAATGTTATTTAGGATGCAGAAGATTATAGAGCTGTAAGAGTATATCTGGCCTACCATATCACATTGACATTTTTAGTCCAGGTGATTTGCGACCGGAAGAATGTCCGGAAGAATTTTTCCTATTATACGAATATCTATTTAAAGTAGGATTCAAATGGCCCTTCTATTTCTAGGCATTCATGAATGCTTATGATCTTTCTCCAAAGCAACTCATGCCCCAGTTTTGGAGAATCGTTAGTGTGATAGATCGTTAGACGAGTGATTGGGAGTCACCATTTACAGTTCATGAACTATTCGTTGCATACTTCATAAAGTTGGAGACCAACAATCGTTTAGCTGTATACCAGAGCTAGGGGTAGCAAGATTTTGGTCTTAGTTACTTTGGTCAATGATAGAAAGTAGCAGACGAAGTACGTCTTTGGTGGAGTATCTTCCATGAGAGACGAAGACCAATAGCTGGCTTCGAGATGGAATATTAACTATAAGTCTCGTTATTATCTTACTTATCTGGTTTATTTTTGTGTGACTCATTTGCTTTTGCTTTTATAGCAATTATTAATTTACTTCGACACCTCCTATATCTAATACTCTTGTGAAGTTTGAAAGATTTTTGTGACTTCCTAACCGTGATTTTGCTCAATCGTAGAAAAATCATGCGACATTGGTCGACGAAGAAGAGAATGACGAGGTTGAATTTGTAAGCTCGTCTATTCGAAAAAAGAAGAGAAAAAGAAACGACTGATAGGTTTTTGTCATGTTTATGTTTTGTCGATCTCTTTTAGACATTAATGTCTCATTTTTTTTCTATCGTTAGGAGAAGATAAAACAGGAAATCCTTCCGGTGTCCTTTATAAATGGGATAAGGAGTAACCCTTGTTTGGAAGGTAAGGATTTGAAACGCAAGGATCCCAAAACGGGCCTTGATGTAAGAAAGAAGAAGATGGATGTTGGGAGGGCGTCGTTTTCCATTACCAACAACCAACTCGAGGTTGTCGATACTGAGAAGATGAAGGTGTCCCTCTAAGACATGATAGCCTCAAATCTTACTAAGGGAGTATCAAAGGCATTAGTGGCCTATTTCGATAAAGGGAAGAGGAAAGTGGCAGAAGGCGGGCCCTAGACAATGTCCTTAAACATCATGGTGCCCAACGTTATTTTGTAGGAACATATATTGGATAAAGCATGTTTCCTCATATGGACACCTTCCAACTCCCTCATGTACGGGATAGGTACGCTGACGATATTATTGAAGACGTGGATGTCGATGCCGTTGGGCTAGCCTTCATGGTAAGTATGTAAATATTTATTTCTTTTGTCTTTTATTATATTTCTAACTTTTGTTGGGATTTTTGTAGAGTTTTCAAACGATCTTGGCCTTGCACTCCAAGATTGACAAAATATGGTAACTATCGACGACTTATATGAAGAAGGATGAGCTATTGAGGCTGCTAAACATGCGCCAAGGTTAAGATGGACGATACTTTGTCCAATATGGAAGAAAGAGAGAAAGAAGTGAAAGAGATGAAGTATCGTCTGAAGGATGCTACATCCAGAATATTCACGTTTGATTGTTTTAATTTTTCCACATTTGTTGGTAAATGATCACTTGTAGTCACGACTTCTCTAATCAACTGATTGACAACTGATAAGTGAATAATTTTTCACATTTTTATGACTTTTTATTTTAGTATTTATATTTATTTTAGTTTCCCAATCTCAAAATTTTAGTCTTTTATTCTATTTTTACCAGTAATTGAAGTTGGGGCTAAGTGGGCGAAATCGACCTTATTTTGTGCTTAAATGTGAAAAATTGCTAATATTTCAGTGCTGCAACAGGTATGTTGTAGCAAGGACAATTTTACTAGGTGTGATTTCATAACCTTTTTGGAGAAGAATCGATTTCGTGGTGATTTGCACTTTAATTAGCTGAAAAATGGAGCATCTTTTGAAGAATAACTATAATGAAGTGAAGTCACCTATTTTAAGGAATCTTTTATACTAGGTTTTTGAGGCCGCTAAACATGCGCCAAGGTTAAGCTGGACGATACTTTGTCCAATATGGAAGAAAGAGAGAAAGAAGTGCAAGATATGAAGTATCGTCTGAAGGATGCTACATCCAGAATATTCACGTTTGATTGTTTTAATTTTTCCCCGATTGTTGGTAAATGATCACTTGTAGTCACGTCTTCTCTCATCAACCGATTGACGACTGATAAGTGAATAATTTTTCACATTTTTATGACTTTTTATTTTAGTATTTATATTTATTTTAGTTTCCCAATCTCAAAATTTTAGTCTTTTATTCTATTTTTACCAGTAATTGAAGTTGGGGCTAAGTGGGAGAAATCAGCCTTATTTGGTGCTTAAATGTGAAAAGTTGCTAATATTTCGGTGTTGCAGCAGGTATGTTGTAGCAAGGACAATTTTACTAGGCGTGATTTCATAACCTTTTTGGAGAAGAATCGATTCCGTGGTGATTTTCACTTTAATCAGCTGAAAAATGGAGCATCTTTTGAAGAATAACTATATTGAAGTGAAGTCACTTGTTTTAAGGAATCTTTTGTACTAGGTTTTTGACATGTTGTGTAATAACCTTTTGTATTGTGCCTTTTTCCTAGTATATATACGAAGGGCACTTCATTTAATTTTCAGACATTAAGTGATAGCTCATCTAGCTATTTTGTTTGTTACTTAAGTAATTTTAGTATTATTTCGAAGCTTTTGGTACTTACTGTTTATTGTGATAGCCCCTGTTTTACTTGCTTACAACACCTTTACATTTCTTGTAATTTACATTTATGTTTTCACATTCAGTCTTTACATTTATGTCTTGCATTACTTTTCAAGCAATGATGGTTAAATACCCTAGCTTGGGTGTGAGTGAAGGGAGATAAAGGTTGTGTGATAGTGAATGATTTCTTTCACTATTGGCCATCAACTCTAATATTCACTCTATGTTTCTAAGTTTCATCCAAGTAATTTTTGGCAAGGTGTCATATGTTGTTTCACTTAGAGGAGATGGTCTTGAATGCAAGCCCACGTAAATTTTTAGAACACGAAAGTGTTATAGATGGTGATGAAGAATTAAGTTAACCTTAACAGGTTGCAAAGAATATGAAAGAACAATAAGATTTGTATGACCCTAAAAATCGTTACTCAATTGGGCACTTCTAGCATATAGTCTAATTTGGACCTTCGAAGGGGCTTCTTAATCCAATAGTGTGGTTGAGAACCAATGTTGCAGCATACCTCCAGGTCAATGTTTTAGCAAAGTTCCCAGCACATAGTTACTAAACTCTAGCCTAGACTTATACCCTTGATTTTCTTGTAACTGTTTTAAACAATTCCAGTATCTGTTAACTCACTCAAAGATCATTCCTTCCAAATATCTCTCTAAAATATCTTTTTAAGCTTGACTTGGATTAAGTGATTGTTTTCTTTGACTTGGATTAAGCTTGACTTTTTACCACTTTATTACTTTGTTCAAACGATAGTGGTTTAACATGTATACTTGCATGGTACTCCATTTGTGATTTCCGGGTTACATAATCCACGAACCAGGTTTTTGGCATTGTTGCTAGAGACAAGCCAAAGCAAGAATTTTTTTAGTGACTTTTAAAATATAATTTTTCTTATCACCTTTGTTAATATTTTTTTGGTTGCATGCCACTTCTATTTCACAGTGAAATTTTTGACTTGGATGTTGACATTGAAATAACTTTTAGAAGAAGAAGAAGAAGAACACAAAGAAACTTGTCACCAATTTTTGAAACTTTCACCATGGCAGCACCTGTGTATGAACCAGAACCAAACCTATATCAAGAGGCTCAAGACATCATTCATATTGCAAACTCTAAAAATGGAGGCATCATGGACAATGTTATGCCTATATTGGACCAGTTTCATGCAGGTGTAGTTAGACCTCAGATTGAATGTGCTCACTTTGAATTGAAACCTATAACGTTTAATATGTTACAATCCAGTGGACAGTTCAGTGGGATGCCATCTGAAGATCCTCATTTACTTTTCAATACTCTTATGGAAATCACTGACTCTTTCCAACTCAGTGGAGTAAATTATGAAGCCTTATGGCTAAAGTTATTTTCTTTTTTCTCTTAGAGATAGGAACAAAATCTTGGTACAACTCTTTGCAACGAGATTCAGTTGTTACTTGGAATGACATGGCTAAAATTTTTTCGAAAGAATATTTTCCACCGGAATACCAAGTCCATAAATGAAATTTGCATGTTTAGAGAAATGGATAATGAAGCAGTTCCGGATGCTTGGGAAAGGTTTAAAGAGTTGTTAACCCCTCATCATGGAATTCCCTATTGCATACAGCTAGAGACATTCTACAATGGTTTGATACCATTGCTAAACAGATGTTCGATGCTACAATAGCGGGAGCCTTTACAACTAGTACCTATAATGATGGTTATGACATTTTGAATAAGATTTTAAATAACAGTAGTCATTGGTCAGATCCACGTGCATTAGTACCTAAAAAGACAATCAATATTCATGAAGTAGTCCCTTATACTGCATCTTACTACATAGCTCACCACAATGGCTAACATGATTAAAATACATGTTTGTCGTCCCCGTTGTGAATATTATTGTTGAAGTATCTACTCTTGAACCCTTGCTTGTACAATGTGTGTAGTGAAGAACATACATATCACCAATGTACCCAAATTCTAAATTTGTGAATTATTTGCATAACAGGTATTATCATTTTTCAAACAACTATAACTCAAGTTGGAAACAACACCCCAACTTTTCTTGAAATAGTCCATGTTTTTGCCTTTGCATCTAATCCTAATTGCTTCTTATCTCCGTCACTCCATTGTCTTATTTCTTTTGTAGCATATCTTTCAGGGATAGCAGGAGTGGTTGCAGTGGCAGGGACATCGACTATAATCATAAATGGTTCATATGGACCATTTGCCACATATTCAGGTATAGTAGCATCTACACCTTATAGAAATAGTATCATTCCATTTTTCTAGAGAGCAAAGTTGTCTCTGATAAATCGAGGTCGTTTAGAGAGTGAACCATTATCATAATAATTTGAGTTTGTGTTTAATGCCATATGAGAATAGCAAGGAAAAGAATAAAGAAAGATCTTGTTTATGAGATTAAACAATCTGCTCTGATACCACTTGTTGGTCCCGAAGGTGCTTAACAAGTTTGTAGAAAGGGGGTGTGTTGAATACAAACACAAATTTTTAGTTTAATAAATTGTTTATTGAAGAATCAAAACACAATTTACAGTTTGTTGCGGAATAAGATTAAGTAAAACCTAATCTAAACAAACTTAAGAAACACACAGTTGTTTGCACTAAGAAGTACAGAAGAAAGGTTGAGGGAATATAGAAATCAAGGGTTTGTAAATTCGGTTCACTAAGAGAGATGGATAGATAGAAAGGTTCACTTTGAGAGAGAGTCTCAACCTTTCTATTTATACCCTATGCATTAAATGCATGGCAGGGTACTTTACAGGTGTCACCTTTTGTTATTGATACCCTATGCACCCATGTTCCTAAAAGTACATGCTTATCAATGATTTTCTTGACATGTAAAGCACAAGAAATCATATGTCAGTGTATGTATGCTCATTGAAAATATGAATGAAATTTGAGCATTTGAGTGTTGAAGATTTCTCAAAACAAAGATATTGAAAGAACGGAATGAAATTAAGAGAATTGTTTTGAGAATCTGACAATGATTAAAAGCAGATCAAATGAAATAGCTAGGATATCAAAGAATTGGATATTTTGTTTATATGAACAAATATAAACAATTTATCAATGAAAGCACAAATATGAAAAAGATGTATGATGCTTATCAACTTTGAACTTCAAACGGGGGTATTACCATCGAAAAATTGTTTGAATTTGAGACATGGTAATAACAATTTCAAATAAAATACTGAACCGGTGTGTATGAATACTTGACAGTATATGGACAAGATAATACACAAGTATTAATCTTTGGAAACACACGGTCAGTTAAACATTAATGCTCAGAATTGAAAAACATTTAAAATCTCACTTCTAAAATCATGAAAACTTTTGAGAATAAAGAAGTGGTTTGAACATTTCAAAAATTGTTTTTCATGTTCGAAAGTTGTCCTTCTTTCAAACAATCAGAGATCTAGGATCAGAAGATTTTTACCTTTTCGGCTCCCCCTCAAATCATGATATAAAGATTTGATCTTTTGAGCTCCCCCTGGATATTAGCACAATATCCATCTTTGATCATTGATGAACGGGTCCTGATCTGTCATGTGATCAGAAGCCACTTTATTCATATTATTTATTAAAAAATAAAAGGACATAAAGCAGTAAAACGATTATAGAATGAGTTCTGATCTGAAATAATCAGAAGTCATCACCTTTACTCCCCCTTAAATTAAGCATCTGAAATATGTCAGTTAAAACAGGATAGAGATCAAACACTCCCTTTGAATTGTTAGACCATCAATATCAGAAAAATCTAGCAAAGAAAAAGTTTAGGATATAGATCAGATCAATTCACTCGGGATGAAGACCATCAATATCCATCGGATGCAAGCATACAGGAGTAAGGTCTTTTTGATCGATGAGGTACGGGTCCTAAGCTGTTGTGCTTAGAAGCCATAATATTGACATTGAGGTGTGAGTCTTGAACTGTAGTATTCAAGAGCCATTGTCTTTCTTACTCCCCCTTGGAGTGAGGTGCCTGCAACACAGATTCAGGTTTCGGTTTTGGTACCCACTGGTATTTGGGTCCAGAAATGTTAGTTGCAGTGCGTGTGGGGGATACAGAGTAAGATCCATACCAGTAATGATCATTTGTTTTATGAAAATGATCATGTGTACAACAAATAGAACAATAAAATTTCTTACCGTTAGGTGCTTTGTTCTTCTTTGCTTTGTGTACAGGTACACATGATTTCTTCTCTTTCAGCTCATTTTCCTTATCATCTTTGACTGATTTCCTTTTCCACACCAGTTTCTCTTTCTTGAAACTTGTTCTCGGATAAGTATCTGAACCATCGAAGAATTCATCGTAGAAAAGGTTAGTGCGACGAATCTGATTTAAGGATTTGACTGACCTTTGTGAAGAGATAAAATTCTGACTTGGACTTGAAACAGATTTTTCAAGTTGTTTGATCTTTGATGCAAAGTTATCTCTTTCTATCACCAGCTGGTCAATCTTCTTTGAAAGTTCAGATTTCGTCTTTTGCTCTTTTAGCACAGAAGCAGACAGTTCAGACAACTTTGAGGTCAGCTTCTTAATTTCATTTTCAAAAATGGATCTTTCTTCCTCAAATCATTTTTCTGACTCATTTCTCTGGCCGGATAACTCTTTGAAGAAACCCAAATTTTTCTGTTCTATGGCCTTCTTTTCTTTATCAAACTTCTCTCTTTCCAAGATCAGTACTTTCTCAAAATCTGAGATTTGTTGAGAAAGCTTAATGCATTTAAGCTCCACTGACTTCTTTTCTTCATAACTCTTCTTTGAGAAATCTGAGAACTTCTTTGAAAAACTTTTCTTTTCATTTTCAAGATCAGCTTTATTTGCATCAAGCTGTTTTTCCAAATCAGATAAATTCTTTCTCAGCTCAATGTTCTCAGATTCCAATCTCTTTATCTTCTCTTCATTCTGCCCAGCACTGATATTCTTTAAGGTACTGAGTTCTTCTTTCAGTGATATGACTTCAGTAAAATACTCTCTTGACTTTTGTGAATGAAAGTCAACTGTAAGAGCCAGATTAATGTTCTCTAGTTTCAGCTTGCTATTCTTCTCTTCAAGATCTGAAATAAATCCCATGATTAATGAGTAATTGGCTTAATATGAATGATCGTTCTAAACTATGTATCAGAAAATCAGAAATCAGATTGAATTTAAATCTTAAAAAAAATATTTCGTGAAAATTGAAATTTGAACAATAGTTGTTATTTCGTAGTGTAAAAAAAAAATATTTCCAAAGATGACCAAAAAATTTTTCCAGACTTTTTTTTTTTTTTAAACTGACATTGAGACCCGCACAATTGAGGAATTCGGGTCACAGAGGAATTCGGGTCACAGAGGAAACGCACAACAGGCTATGCGTTTGTAGCCTGAACCACACAATGAACTATGCGGGTGTAGAAGGACACGCACAATATGATATGCGGGTTCAACAGGGCACACACTTGATGTTGTGCGTGTTCAATGGGGCACGCACTCCATCACTTTGCGGTTCAAGAAGGAAACGCACTTCTCTAAACTCAACTCTTAAAGAACACCCGCAAATCTGATGAATGACCCGCAAACTTTGATGAATCAAACGCACATCTGAAGAACACCCGCATACCTCTAAGATCGAACAAAATCGCACTAAAAACTCATATATACCTAAAAATCTAACTCGAAACGTTAACAATTTGATCTTCTATACAACTCGAACACAAAACTATCACTAATTTTCGATCAAATACACAAAAAATACAAATTTGAATCAAGAACAGTGTCAAGAACTCGATATTTCCAGAAAACTCAAATTTCGAAAATTGATATCGAAATTGATAGAATTATGAAATGTAATCAGAACAAGAATCAATCCTACATATAAAACGAATCCAATGAATCCACTTTCTTGCATTAAAAACAATTTTTTACTCAAAATTCGTATGAACAGTAACAAACTCGTTTTCTTGAAAAACTTTTGAAAAAAACAAAAACAAATTTTCGATCAAAAACACCAAATTTCAATTCAAATCATGATAAAATCTTTTCTAAAAAGTTTGGTTCAGCTCTGATACCAATTGTTATTCATAATATCCCAATTCAATCAAGCTAAATTCTCAAGATATGAACATTAAGATCAAGAACTAGAGAGAGAAAGTGTAGAGAGAGAAAGTAGATCTTGTATTCATCAATCTCTGAATTACAAGTATGAGCAGCTCTCTAGAACGTTATTACATGATTACACAACACAAACCATTATATACTCACTATCTAAAACAAAGCCTTAATGGCTAAGTAAACTAAACATGCTTTGACTATGACAAAGTTGACTTTTACATTGACTTTTCTTATTAAATCTTGTATACAATATTTGGACTTAACACTTTTTGATTGGTTGCATGTCTCTGACTTTTGGAGACATGCTTTTTGCCGCATGGTGAATAATATAGTTCTTCAGAGTTGTTGTACGACTTGTAGCAGAAGTATGTCTCTTCTGACAGTTGTACTTTTTGTGCAATGATAAGACAGAAGAAATTTAGAGCATAAGCTTCGTGATCATCAATCGCTAAATGTATTTTCCTTCAAGAAGGTCAAAGGAAGTTCAACGATCACTGAAGCTTTTTTTTCAATGTTCTTCGTGTGTTGTGGATTTGCCGTGATTTCACTGATGTCCGCATCAGATCATAAGTAGGCTTGTCGTTTCGTTCAACAACTTTGTCTTCCAGTCAGCGGTGAACATCTTTGTTGCGAAACTTGTCTTCAGGGATTTCATCTAACAGATTACAAAGAACCTATCAGCGATACTGAACAGACTCAGTGTGCAATCGTTGATGGTGAAATACTAATACATACAGATGTTAAATGTAATTTTCACTAAGTATTTTAAAGGGTCGTTATCAAATCACCGAGATAGTTTTGATCAACAATCTCCCCCTATTTGATGATGACAAAGCAATTGAAGAAAATTACTTTGACTCAAAATATAGAGATATTCAGGACACATAACAGACATGTCCTAATTACTATTTTGAGGGATTTTTTTACAGTACTAATGATGTAAAGTACTTCACTGAAATTTTCATTGATTTGCAAATAGATATTACAAAAAGGAATGTGAAAATTATAAGTACAAGTTAAGTCCTATACTACTGTAAGTCTAACTAATAGATTGCAAGATACAAAAGATAATTTATTAGCTATGTGGGTTCTTCCATAACAGGGAGTTCATCTACTGTGAACATATGATTAGGTACCTTTTCTCATCTCTGTCTTCGAATAGTTGTTTCCTTTCGAATAAGAGTTTTGATGGTGGGATCCCTGATGAAGATTAGTCGCACCACAACTAGAGAAGATCCTGTAGATGATTGAAGGGACAGAGAGGAAACTCTGAGACTCTCTGAAATCTGAGATTTTCATCATAATCTCGGAAGAATAACCCATACAGATTCTTCATCACCTGCCCTGCTATAAATGGTCCTCCAGGGGGTAGTGATAGATTGAGAGTTGAGAGGTCATGTGGAGGTCCGAACAGTGTATCCCTAGAGAATTTGATAGATGTTTCATTTCTGATTATAGCATCATTTTTAAAAGAGGAGGCTTGCTTTCGTCTGACTGTTCTTGGCTTTTATGGAAGAGCTGAGGGCACATTTATTCTTGCAGTGACCTTGTTGATGAGAGTTTCAAGAAGATTGTCAACATAGCCTCTGTGCATTGATCTTGATTCCTTCAGTGCTTCTCTGAACTCTAACCACTCATAGTAGCCGAAGTGTTCCAGTTTTGACAAGTACATGGGTTTTGAGCTTCCATCCTCTCTGAATATCTCCATGGTGATAGAGAGTCGGTTCTTCTTGCTACTCCTAGAGATCGTTACAACTGAGATTTTTAGTTGATCAGATCGATAGTCAAGCTTTTGTTTTCACCAAGCTAGATCATGATCACTGATCTCTTTTTATTTTATGTTTTTCTCCTCTATCTCCTTTAGAAGAACAACTTGTACCTCCACCGGGTTCTTTTTCAGTTTTTTGTCTTTAAACAGGGTTAAGCGTACCTTGAGGGCTAGAGAGGCATCCTCTTGGCAATCATCTATTAACCGTTCAACCTTGATAGACTCTTCAATTTCTTCCGGTAAAAGGAAGTCAAGTTCTTCAGTAGAGGATTGAGAAGGGATCATCATCCGTAAGCTCTCTAGATGAGAAATCATCTCTGAGCGCCTTTGAGTATCATCCTTTGACTGTTGGAGAGGTCGAGAGGGTCTTTGTGGATGGCTCAAGGATTTTTCCTCTTCTTCTTCTTGATCATTAGTCTCTCTGATAGAGACTGGGATTATTGAGTCATTAGCTTGAGTAGCTGGGATTATTTACAGAGACGTTTCCTTAAGTAGAGGAGAGAACTGTCTGAGAAAAAATAAAGGAGTTAGTGTATATTTGAGGAAAAAGAAAGATAAAGGCTAGAAAGACAAGTGTGAGAGGTGAGAAAAGAAGGAGATGGGAGCTATAGAGAGACATACCTGAGAAGGTAGCTCCCCCTCAGAAGTTGACAGGAGTTTCAAGATCCCTTCAGCAGCAATGTCCTTTTGCTTGTCGTGGGTGGAGGAATCTGAAACATTGTCTTGTCTGCTTCCTGCTTCATTTATTATAACGCCCTTCATCGCTGGGGCATGATCGATGGTTGACGCAGGGGTGAACCATAAAGATGGGTCCTCCTCATTGTTATCGTCATCAGCGATGGTATCTTTGGAACCTTGATCCTCAAGATCAAGTTCCACTTCATCCTCCTCTTCTTCTTCTTGAATTTCTTCTTCTTGGAGCACAGGAGAAGAAGGAGGTGGTTGTTTCTCAGCGGCTGATTCATCAGCAGTCTTCTCCCCCTCAACCTGAGAGGGAGGTTCTTCCACGTTTACCTCTGTGATTGCTGCATTTTCTTCGTTATCCTTGTCGCTCTCTTTGTCATCATCAGGGGAGACATGCTTTCCAGCGGCAGCAGCAAGATCAACATCAGTGGTTTTATGGGCATCAACCTCCAATGCCTTCAGATGGTCTTCAGTCTCTGGAATGATTAAGGTGGACACATTGATAAAGTCTACAGTGAGAGTCAGGGACATGAGGTCATCATCCGTGAAGGAAGGTTTTGAGACTGGAGTTGGTTCATTTAGCTTGGTCAAAATATCTTCAAGCAGCTTACATGAACTGTCGATTTTCCCACTGAGAGTATGCATCTCTCCAGTGAGTGTCTTCACAACCCTAGAAAGATTGTCCACGTGACCATTTAAGGATTGCAGAAAAGTTGTATTTTTGGCCATGTGGTCTTTCAGAGTATCAACCTCTTTTTGTAATGCTGAAAGCAGTGATGCTTCAGCCTTGGTGGAGATGGTGGAGGAGAGGTTTTGCAGCTTTTCACCAGTAGCATGGACTGCTGAGGTGTTGGTGTTTATTGAAGTAGCAAGAGATTCGACCTATTCGCTGACTTTATGTAAGGAGCCATTCACCGTTGCCAAATTAGGACCTGAAAAATAAGTTAGTTGTTGAGCACAAGATGGCTCACGCTTATTTAGAAGGTTGAAAGAAGTGTATAGGGATTTAGAAATATCTGATGTATCAAACATGTTGTAAAATGTCAAGGTTGTTTGAAACCCCTTGAGAGAGAGGCCATCAGGTCCTATGGTTGCAGTTGAAAAAACGGGCTGCTGTAAAGGTGATATATTAGAGACCAAGGTTATAGAAGGAGAAAGGGATGAGAAAGAAAGAGGAGTGGTGGTGGGAATTACCTCAGAAGTGCTGTGAGGCACTGAGGTAAAAGAGGTTGTCACTAGTACTGATTCAGTGGTGGTAGCCCCTAAACTGGTTGTTAAGGGTGCAACGATAGATGAGCAATCCAGGAAACCATCCAGGGTGGTCTGTTGAGAGACGGCCCCAGTTGTTGGTGGATGAGAGGAATGCTCGTCAGTCTTCCTTGCCTTTTTAGAGGCACCATGGAGAGCTGATGATTTGCATTTTGTTGAAGTGGTGGTAGCAACGAGGGTAGCCGATGAAGGAACCATCAACGTAACTGCTGAAGTCGAAGAGTTTGGGGAGAGAAGAGAGCGTAAGGTTAGAAGACGTACCTCGTTGGCAGCATAAGGGATGTCAAGGATTTTGGACCCGACCTTGGAGAGTGAATAATCGGACTCCTTGGGATAGTTTTCCTTCAGCATGGCTTGAAGGAAAGCATAGATGAATCGGACGTCTAGGATTTTGAGATCCTTGTCAACTTTCTCGACCTTAGAGAGTTGGTCTTCAAAAATGATGGTGGCATAGTCGATGTGATGTCCAACAACTAAGGAGAACCCCATCTGCACTTGTACTTTGTTGGCTTGATCCAGCGACCCCATCTTTCCATCCATACACTGAATAATAGGAATGGAGATGTAGTTATGTTTAGAAGGCTTCTTCGCCATCAGAACCTTAGTGAGTTTCTTGTTAGGGATTTGAGTGCGAGGCTTGAAGTCCCATTGGTATCCCATCAGGTCTAGGAACCTAATTAGTTCTTCATCAGTGGGGAGAGTCTCAAATCCATCACCCTTGGGGGGAAAACGCAGCACGGTGCGCAGAGCAATAGCAGTGATGGTGGCAACACCATGTTGAGTTTGAAATAAGATGGCAGTCACCTTGTTGCCATGCCTTGTAGTGATTTAGCTCGTTTCAGCAGTGTACCAGAACTGCTGAAGGAGAATCTTTGAGGCCGGTGGGACAACCTTCAGTGCATAGGCAATGGATGAGCCTTTCAGAAAATAAGCAGCAGTTTGAAGGTGTGGGAAAGGTTTCTTTTCAGAGAAGTCCACCAGTGCCAGGTAGTTGTTAGGAGTGAGTTGCGAAGCAGTGATATCGAACTTGACGTTCTTGGATTTGATGAGAGTAGTTTGGGAGGCCATTGCTGAAAATGGTAGAAAAGAGTAGAACACAAAAATTTTAAAAACAAAGGATTTCCAAAAAAAATCCAGTATCCTTTTTAAGAAAGAGACTTGTAAAGTGAATGTATTCAAAAAGTTCAGTTTCCTTTTTAAGAAGGTGATATGAACAGACTTAAAAACTAAATGGTTTATGCAGTAAAAATCATGAAGAAAATATGATATTAAGTAAAAAAAGAGTTTTTAATCCCAAGATATGCAAATTTTAGGATTAAACAAGGGTTTTTGAGGTAAAAGAAGTGAAGAACAAGAACCTGGAAGTGTTGAAGATTTGAAGATTCAAAAGTTCATGAGTTCTTAAGTTGCTTGAATGCTGAGAGTAATTCTTGCCTTTTGGATGCTTTGAGAATGTAAAAGGTAAAATTATGAATGGTAAGCCTTTTATATGTGAGAATGATGAGAGAGAAAGAATTTAGAGCGGGAAAAAATGATCATCATGACCCGGACATGTCCCACGAAGTTGATGGGACAAGAAGTGCAACGGACGAACGTGTCAGAAAAAGGCATGTCATGGATTGTCGGTTCGAATGATGTCATAGGAAAGAGAGTGTCGTTTCAGTTTTTGTAAAGTATCTATGATATAAATCAGGGATAATTTTTACTTTCAAAGGATCACTGATAAGAAATGTCAGTGATAAGTTTTCTGTTTCAAAAAGATTTTAATCACTTGAAGAAAGTCAGTGATTAAGTTTTGAGATTTTGGAAAATCATCTCGCTGAATATGATTCAGTGAGGAAGGATGTGAAAACATACTTGAATTTCAGAGAGATTATAGTCAGAGATGATGAGATGAGACAAAATTTTACAATTGACTTAATGCGTTAATGCTGAATAGTTAATCTTCAAAATTCAGCATTCCATGCTCACTGATGAGAAAGTTGAATCTTGTCTCATCAAGAGGTGTTGTAAAAAGATTAGCGAGTTGATAGTTAGTGGGAATAAAATGAAGTTCGATGTCGCCATACATCACAAGATCTCTGATAAAATGATATATGATTTCAATGTGCTTCGTCTGTGAGTATAGCTCTGGATTGTTTGCTATGGTGATGGCACTAGTGTTGTTGCAGTAGATTGGAATTTTGGAAAGCTAAAGGTCATAGTCTAATAGCTGATTTATCATCTATATGACTTGAGCACAACAACTTCCAGCGGCTACATACTCAGCTTCAGCTGTGGAAGTGGACACTGAGTTTTGCTTTTTTCTCGTCCAACTTACCAGCTTTCCACCTAGGAGTTGACAACCTCCAGTGGTGCTTTTTCTACCCAGTTTGCAAACTGCAAAATAACTATCTGAATAGGCAGTAAGACCGACCCTGAGTGTTTGGGGTCCCGAAGACCGAGGTTAGAAGTTCCCTTTAGATATCTGAAAATCCGCTTTACATCGATTAGATGGGATTCCTTGGGTTCTGATTTGTTAGGACATTATTGTACTCAAGATTTAGTGTTAAAGTCATTGTAATTGAAAAGTCATAGAAAGTCAATGAAAGTCAAAAGTCAAGTTTGTTTAGTTAAAATGTCAAAGTAGCTTACCTTGTATGGTGAATGTCTTTGTAATTTGAGTTAGATATTAGTTTTCTTAATCATTAAGAATTAGGTTAGAAGCTTTCATTGTCATATTTGTAGAGAGAGAAAGTGAGAGAGCTTAGAGAGAGAAAGTTCATAATCCATGTAATTCTTCAAAGATCAATGCAATACAATGTCATTTACCTAATAGGTCTGGTGTTTACAATTGGTATAAGAGCTTTGGGAGATTAAAATGTGCACAATTTGTCCAAATTCGTTCAAGATTTGATCAAGAATTGAAGAAATTTTGAAGAAATCTCCATTTTTGAAGATTTGAAGATCACAAATGGGTTTGATGATTTTTTTTTGTGTTTTTGAGTTTGATTTTGATTGCAAAATGTTTCTTCATTGTCATACATCTATTTTGCATCGATTTCTACTCAAAATTGCATTAAGATTCATCGAAATTGAAGTTTTCGTGAAAATTTTCATGTTTTAGAAAACTTCTCTGTGAATTTTTTTTTGGATTGTGATATTACAAAATTTCGTTGATTTGATTCATTTTTGTGTGAATTTGTTTCCAAAAACTCTTTTTAGACATGAATTGATCAAAGATTTTGAGTTTCAATCCATAAATCTGAGTTTTTGAAATTTTTTGATGTTCATGTGTTCTTGAGCAAAAAAAAAAATTCAAATATGAGTTTTTGATCCGAATTTTTGTTAAATTGTTGTTAAAAGTTGTTTGTGGTTATGTTTGATTCCT
This sequence comes from Arctium minus, assembly GCA_954870635.1. Classification (NCBI taxonomy): domain Eukaryota; kingdom Viridiplantae; phylum Streptophyta; class Magnoliopsida; order Asterales; family Asteraceae; genus Arctium; species Arctium minus. The sequence continues at coordinate 73,374,573 of OX941080.1, read as the reverse complement.
AATACAATAGTTAATAATTGTTTTGCGAGTTTTTGATTTTTTTCAGGACATACACTGTGTTCTTGAATTTTTTCAGGACATACACTGTGTTCATCGAAGAAGAAGAAAAGAATTTGAAGAAATCTCATACTTCATCTGTCAAGAACTCGTAACACTCATGGATAAAGAACTCGCAAGCTGCTTACCCATCATGTTGACGCAAGACACTGTAACAACTTGACACAAACCATAACATATTGGAGCAGTTGATCGAATCTTATCACTAGTGTGCAAAGAAACATAAACGGCTGAAGAAGATAGTTGTTGTGCTTCATCACGAACTGCAGATGATTCGAAATTTTGCAGAGAAACAATCATGGGAACTTATTGTAAACTGCATACAGATCTCGTTTTCTGTCAAGTTCGTATGATATATGAGATGAATTCAGAAGTCTAAAACTCATAAGTATCATCCCTGGAGAACTCGTAAGCTGCTTAATGAAGAACTCGTAAGGAAGAACTCGCATGCTACATCAACTTGATGAACTCGTAAGCTACTCTCTGTGTCAACCATGCACTCCACGTTGCGACACCCTCACAACTCGTAAGACTCTGCTTTGCGACAACTGAAACATATCGTATGATTTAGTTTACGTCATCCTACTTCTCGTACACTGAAGGTTGCGACACCCTCACAACTCGCAAGTCACTCAAGCTCATGAACTCGTAAGACATCTTGCGACTTCTATACTTAGTTGATTTTCAAGAAAAGGTCGCGACAAGTACCATGCGACAACCATACTTAGCCGATTTTTCAGGTTGGAATTTTTTTTCTGGCGAGATCATCAAGTGGGTCTACGTTTGAATTGTTTTTAATCATTCAAATTGCTTCTAATCACTTCCTCTGTTGATTTAGAACTTACAACAACTTTCGTCGAAAATTGAGTGAGATATCGTCGACTGAAGTTTTCGCCGGAAAACCGGGTTTGGCCGGAATTCGTTTATCGACAGCTGATTTCGATGTTTAGCTTCATAATACTGTTGTGTTCATGATTTATATTGCTTTACAGATCATAATAGTCCATAAGGGATCAAAAGAAGTTAGTCGGAAAAACGTGATCACCGGAGTTTAATCACGTCGATATACAACTCCGTACTCGTTACATGATCGAGATTCTTTCGTGGAAATCGTTTGTCTATTGATCAACTGTCATTTTGAAACAAATTTCGATCGATTTTGTTAAGAATTGGAGGAGATATTGATACTTGAAGTTCACTGTGCGATTTAAGAAGACAATGAATAGTAAATTAACAGAACTCCGTTAGTTCTGTTAAGTTTGTGACAAATTTGGTCCTTTTTCGTTAGTTTCGTTAATTTTCTTGCAATTTAGTCCGTTTTCGTTAGTTTTCAGTTAGGTTTGTTATATGTCTTTTAAGAGTTAGCAAGTTTTGTCCTTGTCGTTAGTTTGTTAAGTTTTTCGTTAGTTTTGTTACATTTTTAGTCCTTTCGTTAGATTTTTTCGTTAGTCTCTTAATTTTTACACTTTCAATCCCTGTAGTTTATATTTTTAGGTTTTTACAATTTTAGTCCCTATAGTTGTTAGTTTTACATTTTGTCATTATTAGTCTTTGTAGTTTCTAAGTTTCGTGTTTTTACATTATTAGTCCCTAGACTTTATATTTTTGTGTTTTTGTCATTTTTAGTCTTCGTTTTTTATCGAGTCCTAGAATTTTTCATTTTTAGTTATCGTTTTTCGTTTTCGTTTAATATTTTGTCGTTTTTAGTCCCTATTTTCATATATTTTTTTTATATTTTTAGTTGTTTTGTTCGTTTTTCGTCATTCTTATAGGTTTTTCATTTGTGTCATGTTTAGCCTTGTTTTTCATTTCATTTTCATTTTTTTAGTCTTTTTAGTGTCGTTTTTAGCAGTTTTATCTGCATTTGAGCTTATCTGATATATTTTTTTGTACTTTTGCAGATTGAAGATTACAAGTCAAATTTCCGCACTAATTTTCAGATTTAATTTCTGGAAGACAAATTTACACTTTGTTTTTCAGATTTTAACTTTCAGATTTTATTTCTGACTTTAATCTTTTTGTTCATATATTTTTAAGAGAATGCACTTAACTCAACTTCTAATCGAAGTTTCTTTTGACGATCACTCTATTAGGTAATATTTTTGTTTGATATTTTTTTCTGTATTATATCAAGATGCCTGCTACTGATAGAAACGGGAATAATAGATTATCAAGGAGAGATTGTGATATAACATACATGCCAGAAATACCTGCTATTGAAGCTGAACGAGACAAATTGAAGATTCAGAATTCAAGTCTTCAAAATCAGATTCAGGAGTTGCAAGAAAAAGATGTATTTTTACCGAATAACTTTAAATGTTCAAAATGTATTAATGATACTAAATCAGATTTTGCAGGTATAATTGAATCAAAAGAGAAAGAGATTGCAGGTCTTCAAAGCAAATTGAGACTATCTGAAGAAAAATCAACTATATTGAAAGCTGAAGCAGATATTGAAGCAAAGAGAGAAGAATCAACTCTTAAATCTGAGGCAGTTAAGTTTGAAGACAAAGTAAATGGTTTGGAAACTGAGAATGTTGAGCTGAAAAGGAAACTCTCTGTACTTGAAACAAATTTTGCTAAAGAAAAGAAGGAACTTGAGAATTGGTTGTTACAAAAGTTGTCAAATTTTTCTAAGAAATATTTTGAAGAAAAGAAGATTGTTGAGCTAAGATGTATCAAACTTTCAAAGCAAATTGTTGACTTTTGAGAAAATTTTGATCACTGAAAGAGAAAAGTTTGAAAATGAGATAACTGATTTTGAGACTGAAGGAAAATCTTTCAATGAAAAGATTGCTAAGCTTTGTAGAAAAGTTTATGAGTTAGAAAGTTTATTGGAAAAAGAAAGAAAAGACTTTGAGAAGGATAATAAAAGTTCTGAGAAGAAGAACGTTGGGATTTTCCACGAAATATCCAACAAGAGTAAAATTCTGGAGAAAGATTTTGAAGAGGAAAGAAGATTCTTTGAGACTGAGATAATAAGGCTTTCAAAGAAGTTATCTGAACTATCAGCAACTGCACTGAAAGAACAAAATACGAAGTCCGAGTTACTGAAGAAGATTGATCTACTCACTGATTGATCTTCCGAAAACAATTGCTCAATCACCTCTGAATGATTCAGCTGACTAGGAATGTTCATTCAAGACAACCTCAAGTTCATATCTTACAAACGTTTCTTCAAACAGGTCAGTCAATTCTTAAGATCAGATCCATCCAACTAATCTTTTCTATGTTAAATCTATTGATGGTTCAAGCAATTTTAGAAATAATAACTCTCAGCAAAAGATGGTCTAGAGAGTGAAGGGTTCTTCTGATGAAAAGAAGATTGATAAATCATCTGCATCCACATCAAACGCCAAGAAAAAAAGTGTACATAAAGGTAAATCTTTTGGCATACCTGATACGATTTATTCTGCAACTTTACCACTCATCTACTTTCAGCAAGCTTGGAGATCAATCACTTTTGTGAACACCAAAAATCAAAGACGCATTGAAATCCAGATTGATCATTTCACATCAATTCTGACTTATCAGAGGCAAAGACTGATACTTGATCTTCCCGAGAAAGATTCAAGAAAAGACAAATAGTTTTGATGATTTTCTAGTTGACGCTGTAGTTTTTGAAGGCATCCGAGCCTTGGGATATGCTGGTGACCTCACAAAGATAAGTGAATTCAAGAAGAGTAAGTTGCCAACATTTTGTTATGTAATGTTGTCCATTGTCAACCGATGCTTCACTGCCAAACATAATGGGATTGACAACACTAGCTTGCACATTCTGAAGTTATTTCATGCTATAGTCTATGATCTACATGTATACTATTCTATTATCTTCTGGACATAATTAAATGAAAGAGTTATGGAAAAGTGGACAACAAAGAAACCAATATTTGTTCTTTATCAAATATTTCTTTAGTTGATAATCAGAAGCATGATCAGATCAAACCGAGACATTCCAAAAAGGAACAACCATGAAGTTGGTCCTGAATTTGTGATGAGATACCTCCAGAAGCAAAAAAAAGACATTCAATTATTCCATGCCAGTACCAGAAGCATTACTTGCTTATGCTGATTCGAACTCTAAGAGTGTTAGAGCTTATAGAGAGTCTATGGGACGACCAGAATCGGTTTCCCCTACCCCAGACTCAACCCCTAGGAGAGCGGAGTCTGTGAGGGTTCAATCTACCATGGGGGGGGTAATTGAACGGGAGGTGCAGAGGGAAAATTATGAGAGGGGAACAGGAGTAGGTAAATCTTCTAGACTGGAGGCTGTGAAATCCCAGGATGTTATTGCCACACATCAAGTGGGTTCCACATCTCAACCTGAGCACACTTTCATACATCAATTGGGCCCTCAAGAAGAGAACACCTAGGATGGTCAGAACTCTGAAACAAGGTCAGATCATGCAGCAAGTTCAGATCATGAGAGTATTCCATCTGCTACTGCTGGCATAAATGAGGAAAATGATGAGAATACTGAACAAGTTGATGTTTTTGCTGAATTTTATGATGACGACAATGATGATGATGATGATAACATGGTTCATGATTTTGGATTTCTAAATGATGACGCCATGGATATTGATGCTGAAACCACCATTCAAAATGTGGTGGGAGATATAAGGAGAATCGAGGGAGACTTAGTTGAAAATTCTGATAATGTGAGGCAGAGAGTAAGGGAAGAAAAAGAATATGGTGAGCGTGTGTGCAACCTAACCTACCATTCCAGAAGCGTAGCCACATCTGCTACTGGAACTAAGGTGTTGAGTTCTGATATTGTAACAGACATAAGTAGCCCACTTATGCATTTGCACACCCAAGCCTGCCATTCTGTCACCTCACAACAGGTGATAGTCTCAAATATTCACGGAGATGTAGCACAACTGCTATCTGGCTCTCACTCGGAGAGTTTAGATATTGAAAATAGAGAATATTAACCCAAGTTCTCATTATCATTTAATGCACAATTGATTCTAAAGCCAATTGTAACATCTATTTATAGTCCTAGGACATTGTTACCAACTGCTAATATTGGAAGTATTCGTGACCCAATCGGAACATCCATAGTAGATTCACATTCTGAACTACGTAGATTGGATGGAGGTCCTGTCATTTCTAACATCTTGCCAACTTTGAACATTGGCCACACAGTTGCTTCGTCGACTGTTGTGACAACGGAAAGCCTAAGTGGCTCCGGCGTTACTATCCCTGACTCTGTGTCAAAGGAATTCCTCAGCAGTGCCTTAAAGGCTGTTTAAACTTCTATCAAGAATCACATATCTAAAGAGATGAATGGAGTGATTAGATTATTGAAAGCCAAGAATCCAGTTACTGAAGAACCACAAGTACCTCCACATATACCTCCACCAGTGCAACCTGTTGACATGTCTGTGGAGGAGCTCAAATCACGGCTGTTTGCCAAGTTACTTTCCCAAGCACATGCTGATCAATCTGATGCTGACTTGATACGTATTTTGAGGTCTCAGCAATCCCAACCAATTCCTCAAGTTGTACCTCAAATGCCTGAAGGTGTGGTGACTGTAACAGAATTCAATGCTTTCAAAGATGATGTGTTGAAATACATCCAAGAGCTTACCAGAGTTGTTCAGAGTTCCTGTACATGTCAAGCAGTTTCCAAGAAAAGACATATCCATGATTTCGATCATGATCATGAGGGGGAGATGAGCAAGAGACAGAAAACTGTTGGAGATACTGATGTTAATGTTGATACTGTGAACTTGGAAGGTGACGAGGATACACAGCATCAGACTTATGGCCAGGGTGATCAGAATGAATGTAGATAACTTGTGTTATATGTGAATTCAAAAGTAGAACCATGGGTTGCAAAGCCTAAGGTTGCTACTAGAGCTGAAATCTTAATGATTACTGGAATTGAAGCAGTTGATGTGATTGACTTATCTTTAGATGATGATGAGGAGGCAAATGATAAGTATGAGAGATTCTGGAAAATAAAGGAAGAAGATAGAGAAAGTTTTATGTGAGATTCAGATGAGGATGAACATAATGATGATATCCCTAAGAATGAAGAGAATGTTTTGGATACTTTGCTAGAGGAGAACAGAGATTCTGATGTTGGCAAGCAATTTATGAGTAGGGTATTCTAGAAGATATTCAAATTAGTCCTGTGCAGATTGAAATTCCTGATGCTACAAATGATTTCCCAGTGATTCCTATGTTTAAAGAGTTCCAACTTTCCTGAAGCTTTTGGAATACCTGTCAGTCAAAGTCAACCAAGTCCTGTCAGACATTCAAGCCCAATTTATAATGATCAACCTTTTCAAGATGTTCAGAATGGGTTGATCAACCTAAAGATAAAACTGTACATGTTCTTGTCATGCCAAACCAAGATGAAGCAGGCCCTTCTAATGCACCTGAGGCACCTCTTGTTCCTTTTGAAGCTGAACTAAGGCAGATAAGACATGCACTAAGAGTTCCTTTCCTTGAAGAGCAGATGAAAAGGGTGTTTATGCATAGGGTCAAACCAATAGACAAATATAAAGTTTTGGGGGTATCCGATCAGCCAAAGGAATACCAAGAAGACTATGCAAGTATGATCAATTACCTGAGACAAACTGAACGAGATGTGAAAAACAAATCTGGAATTGTCACTGTCAATGAAGTTAGATTGAAGAATTTTTTCAGAATTTGGTATCCGGAATTCTATGTTCAAAGAAGAGACATGAGTGAATGTAGTTTTACTGAAGCTGATTTCAACTTTCTGAATATTGATGATCTTAAGCATATGTATCATCTTTTCAGAACTATAGCTATTAGAAGGGAGAATGTTGTCTTTGCTTTGGAAGCAATCAAGATATTCATGAGATGGCACATTTTCTATACTTACTGCTATGACTTTTGGCTGGGTATAGAGACAAATCAAAAGAAAGTCAACATGATAAAGCCAAATCTGACTGTATCTGATATTGATGATTATGATGTGTTTACTGTGTTGGAAGAACCAGAGTTGGGAGTAGTCTACAAGAACAATGAAAATGATACGAGGTTCTTCAGAGTTTATGAGATTCCTAAGTTCTCTGATGGAACACTCAAGGTTATTAGACTGCAACTCAACACAAGGTACAATGAAAGTGAAAGACAAAGATTGCAAGGTGGTGAGCACTTACCTAGAAGAGTAAAACTTGTGATACAAAGGATTCTTGAGGCTCTTGATGACATAATTGACATTAGAAGAGGCATCAGGAGGTTTGAATCATTGTTGGGAATCAAAGATAATCGTGTCAGAAGATTTACAAATTGATCTAAAAGGGGGAGATTGTTAGAGTATTTTGTTTAGATCATTTGTAATATTGTAGTTTGACTTTTCTATGTTTTGCTTTATATGAGGTCAAGGCTTGTTTACAAATATATAAGCTTTTGTTCTTTTAAGCTTTTCAAGAGGCTTTTGTGAGATATGTAACTACAAGTGAGATATATGACAATATCTTTCTCTCTCTAGAAAACTTTCTTAATATTTTGTATTTTGATCTTGTTCTTAATTGTTGATTGCTTGAATTCTTGGACTAACATTATTGATATCATGCACAAAGACAAGTAGAATACATGATATCACGTCGGCTTGCTGTAAGATACAACAGGGAGCCAATCATTCCCCTATAGGTAGTGACATTAACAGGTTTTCTAGAGGGATCCTTATTTAATGTCAGCAGAGGTGCCATAGGAGTTTTCATCGCTGAAGTATGAGTAAGATCAAAAATTTTCAGCATATCATTAACATACTTACCCAGATGAATAAACGCACCTTTCTCAAATTGTTTGATTTGAAGTCCAAGGAAGTAAGTTAGTTCACCCATCATACTCATTTTATATTCTTTCTTCATTCTTTCAGCGAATCGAGTACACAAAGATGGGTTAGTATAACAAAATATAATGTCATCAACATATATTTGAATAAGGAAAATATGACCTTTTGTCTTTCTGAAAAATAAGGTGTTTTCAATTTTTCCACGTTCAAATCTTTCAGAGATCAGTAAAGAAGAAAGAGTGTCATACCAAGCCCAAGGAGCTTGTTTTAACCCATAGAGAGCTTTATCCAACTTATATGCATAGTGTGGATGCTTAGGGTTAGAGAACCCTGGAGGTTGTTCAACATAGACTTCTTCATTTAGCTTTCCATTTAGGAACGCTGACTTGACATCCATTTGGAATACTTTGAAATCTTTGTGAACTTCATAGGCTAAGAATAATCGAATTGCTTCGAGCCTAGCCACAGAGGGTAAAGGTTTCATCATAGTCTATGCCTTCCTCTTCTCTATATCCCTGAGCAACTATCCTAGCTTTGTTGCCGGTTACAGTCCCATTTTCATCTAACTTGTTTCTATATACCCATTTAGTGCCAATAACACATTTGTCAGATGGTCGGGGAACGAGATTCCAAACTTTGCTTCTTTCAAACTCAATCATATATTACTCTTTGGATCTCTTCTTGCATAACACTGATCCAGTTTGGATCTCTGAGGGCATCATCAGTTCTCTTTGGCTCAAAGAAAGAAATAAAATTAACAAAGAGACATATATTACTTCAACTTTGTCGTGTTTGAATACATGCATCTGGATCACCAAGGATTTGATCTACGGGGTGATTTTTGGTCCATCTCTGAGCTGGAGCAAGATCTCTTAATTCAGGCATTGGATCAGCAATAGAAATGTTCATTGATGAAGAAGCTTTAGCTTGAGGTTCATCAGCTATTAATTGTTGTATTTCAGATAGAACATTATTCACTGAGAGGTCTTTAGAGATGTTAGGTGATTCAGAGGTTAGAGGATCTGATGGAGGGAATGTGTTTAAAGGAACAGTTATAACCCATGAGTTGGATTCAGTGTTAGGAGGTATGATGGTTGGATCATCATCAACGTTAGTAGAATGTGCATGATGATGTGATTTGAAGAGAGGTTCTGTTTCCCCGTAATGAGAAAACATCCAAGTATTTAGTTCATCATTATCAGCTATAGGTTTAGAATTCATTGATCTTAATTCATCAAAGGTGACATGAATAGTTTATTCTACATTTTGTCTTCTTTTATTGAAAACCCTGTAGGCTTTGGAGATTGAAGAATATCCGAGAAAGATTCCATCATCAGCCTTTGGATCAAACTTTCCAAGTGTATCTTTGTTGTTTAATATAAAGCACTGACAACCAAAGATGTGAAGAAAGCAGATATATGGATTTCTTCCATAGAATAGTTCATAGGCAATCTTATTGAATCTTTTAACAATTAGTGACCTATTCTGAGTGAAACAGACCATGTTGATAGCTTTTGTCCAAAACTAAGTTGGAATATGAGAATCGCTGAGCATTGATCTGGCAGCTTCGATGATTCTTCTATTTCTTCTTTCAGCGACTCCATTTTGCTGAGAGGTTCTCACTAATGAGAAATTACGTGACATGCCCTTGCTTTCAAAGAAGTTGTACAGGGAACAATTTTTGAATTCAGTTCCATGGTCACTTCTTATTGAGCGAACATTTAAGTTGTTCAGTACGTCTATCTTTCTAACAAAAGATATTAGTTCTTCTGGAGTGTCACTCCTAGAGCGGAGAAAGATTACCCAAGTGTAGCGAGAGTATTCATCAACTATGACAAGAGTGTAATTCTTTCCAACAGTGGATTAAATGTTGACAAGACCAAACAAATCCATGTGCATAAGTTGAAGAGGATTTGTCACTGATGAAACTTGTTTAGACTTAAAACTTGCTTTAGTCTGCTTTCCTTTTTCACGTGCTGAACAAAGGAATTCTTTGGCATATGAGTGCTGAGGAAAACCGTAGGCTAGTTCTTTTGAGGAGAGAGTGTTCAGTGTCTTGCGGTTGAGATGAGAGAGCCTCTTACGCCATTGCCAGTTGACATCTAGTGAGGCTTTGGAAAGAAAACATACATTCTCAGTGGTTGTGGAGTCCATATTTATTACATAAACATTATCCATACGAGAACCGCTGAGAGTAAGCTTTTTGTTTTTGTCTAGCACTGAACATGCTTTCTTAGAAAAGCATACTTCATAATCTTTATCACATAGTTGACTGATTCTGAGAAGATTGTGCTTCAGTCCATCTACATAAGCGACTCTTCGGTAGGTTGTTGTACCATTGTTGAGTACACCAAACCTTCTGGTATAGCCTTTTCCATTTCCACCAAACGTCACCGAGGGAACTTTTTCTTCCTTGTATTCAGTAAATTGGTCTCTTTGACCAGTCATGTGTCAAGAGCATCCACTATCTAAATATCAGATACCCTTCGATCCCTAGAAACATAAGGAAGGTTAAATTTGTATTGGTACTTACTTTTCAATGGGTCCACGGGGGTTAGTGGAGATGGAAGGTTCAACAAACTTCACGACATCTGAAGATTCAGCATTAGTGGTAACCTTCACTTCAGTTAATTTCTTAACCTTAGCGACATTTTTCACCTTGGCAGATTTCTCAACTTTGGTGACCTTCTTAGCCTTGGAGGCATTCATCTTCACTTTAGCTATCTTTTCAGATTTTGTGGCATTTGGACATTTACTGGAAAAAAGTTCAGTAAGCCCACAGTGATAGCACTTTCTATCACTGAAAGTAACCTTAAGACTAGGAGAACTTGCATTAGCAAATTTTAGATGAGTGAAGCCTGCTCCAAGAATGCCTTTAGCATTAGATTTCGGAGGAACTTTCAGTTCTTCTGATTTCTTAGGCTTGATATTAATCTTTAGCTTTGGAGTGGATCTCTGAATATTTCCAGTAATCTTTGATCAAAAACCAGAAGATTGATTTGCTGAAGGTTTAGAAGGGATCATCTTCAGCTTTGCTATCTTTGTAGCCTTCTGATAATGATGGGAAATGGATTTCCCTTTATCAGCAAGCTTAGAGCTTTTTGATAAGTCCTCAAGTATAGGTTTGGAAGACGAGGAGCACTGATATAAGGAAGTGTCAGGGATGGAAGAGACAAACATTCCAAACTTAAGCATGGAATAGTCTCTGCCAGATTCATCTTTATCATATATACAACCAAGACCGGTTTTATCATGAGCAGGAATCTGAGAATTTAAGATTTCAGTGACCATAGTTGAGGATTTACACCATCCTTCAACTATAGCCTTTTCAGCTTTAAGAGCAGTGATGGCTTGTTTGCGTTCAATGCTGATGATTTCATTGACCATGACTTGATCTTTCAAGCTCTCCTCTAAAAGAGTTAGTTCTTTGATTCTTAAATGACATTTTTCTAGTTGTTCAGTTAAATCAATAATTTGGTTTTCAGCTAAGGTTTTGCCATTTAGAGCATTGTATAAATCAATTGTTAGCACATCAACCGCGCGACTTCTCTCAGTTTCAGAGAGGGAAGGATTGGTAGAGATTGATACCTGAGTGGAGATGTAGCTCATGGATGCTCCAGCAGGTTCTTCCGTTTCTTCTTTAATCTCAGTCATAAGGCAGAGATTAGCAGCTTCTTCTTCATCAGAACTTGATTCTTCTAATTCAGCCCAGTCATGCACTTCAGCGATAAGACCCTTACCTTTTCGGTTGAAGCCTTTCAGTTTATGATATTTTTTCTTTCAAATTGAGTTATTTACCATCGCTGGATTTTATGGATATAGAAGGTTTAAAGACTTTCTTTGACCAGCATTCGCTGGTGAAGTGGCCAACTTTCTCCCAGTTATAACAAGTAGCAGTAGCCTTATCAACAGGGGTTGACTTAGGCTTGTTAGACAGGGAGAGAGGCTTATTTCTTCTGAAATTGCTCTTTCTTGCAAATCTCTTAAAAGAGTTTGTCAAGAGTGCTAGAGATTGATCAAAATCTTAAAGGTCAGTGTCTGATGGACTCTCTGAGTCAGAACCTAACTCGGTGATAGTGAGAGTAGATCGTTGAGATGGGACAATCTCTGAAGAGACTAAGGGGGCGTTTGGTTCGCTGGATTCCGCCAGAATTTGATGAAATTGGAATGGTCAATTCCATTGACCAAATTCCATCCTGCTGTTTGGTTACCAATGGAATGGAATTGAATTCCATGAATTCCTTTAATCATGGATTTGGTCATTCCTTCTTAAAATGGATGGAATTGAATTTCCATTCCATCAGATTTTCTCAAAATGACACAAATACCCTCCTTACCTTTTCTAAAAACCCTAGCCGTTTCTAAAAACCCTCTCTCTCCTCTTTCTCCTCTCTCTCTCCTCTCTCTCCCCTCTCTTCTCTCTCTCCTCTCTCTCTCTCTCTCCTCTCTCTCTCTCCTCTCTCTCTTTCCTCTCCTTCCTCTCTTCTCTCCCTCTCTCTTTTCTCTCTCTTCTCTCTCTCTCTTCTCCCCTCTCTCTCCTCTCTCTATCCCTCTCCTCTCCCTCCTCTCTATCTCTCTCCTATCTTTATCTCTCTCCTCTCTCTCTCCTCTCTTTCCCCTCTCTCTACACGCTCCCTCTCTCACAATCTCTCTCTCCTTTCTCTCCCCCTCTCTCCTCTATCTCGCGGCATTTAAAAAAATAAAAATAAAAGAAAGGGTATTTTTGTCATTTTTCAGAATTCCATTCCAATTCCTTTACAAACCAAACAGACAGATTCCAAATCATTTGACTGAGTATATTCCATTCATGCCAACTAAACACTTGGTCAAACCTGATAACATTCCATTCCAATTCCTTCCATATTCCAATTCCTTAGACAGATTCCATTCCTTCAGAAATCATTCTGCGAACCAAACACTCCCTAAAGCAACAGGGTTGCTCTTAGAATCTTTCAGTAGATTTGATTGCTCATAATTGAGCAGGATCCCATATAGAGTGCTAAGAGAGAGATGATTTAAGTCTTTGATCAGATTGAGACACATTGAATAGTTGTCCCAGCTTTCAGAAAGACATTCCAAAAATATAGTTAGGACCTCAGAGTTAGAATAGGTTCTACCAAAAGTCCATAGATCGATGATTAAGCAGTTAAATCTTTGGTGAACATCAGATAGAGACTCATTCTTACCATATATGAAACTTTCATATTGTCTTACCAAGTTGATCTTTCGGATTTCTTGGATTTTAGTGGTACCTTCATACTGAACACATATAGTGTCCCACATTTCATTAGTAGTTTTTAGAGGCTTGATGGAATGGAAAGCTTCAACAGGCAAGGCCATAAAGATAATGGTTTTTGCCTTTGCATCTAATCCTAATTGCTTCTTATCTTCGTCACTCCATTGTCTTATTTCTTTTGTAGCATATCTTTCAGGGATAGCAGGAGTGGTTGCAGTGGCAGGGACTACGGCTATAATCATAAATGGTTCATATGGACCATTTGCCACATATTCAGGTATAGTAGGATCTACACCTTATAGAAATAGTATCATTCCATTTTTCTAGAGAGCAAAGTTGTCTCTGCTAAATCGAGGAGGTTCAGAGAGTGAACCATTATCATAATAATTTGAGTTTGTGTTTAATGCCATATGAGATTAGCAAGGAAGAGAATAAAGCAAGATCTTGTTTATGAGATTAAACAATCTGCTCTGATACCACTTGTTGGTCCCGAAGGTGCTTAACAAGTTTGTAGAAAGGGGGTGGGTTGAATACAAACACAAATTTTTAGTTTAATAAATTGTTTATTGAAGAATCAAAACACAATTTACAGTTTCTTGCACAATAAGATTAAGTAAAACCTAATCTAAACAAACTTAAGAAACACATAGTTGTTTGCACTATGAAGTAGAGAAGAAAGGTTGAGGGAATATAGAAATCAAGGGTTTCTAAATTCGGTTCACTAAGAGATATGGATAGATAGAAAGGTTCACTTCCAGAGAGAGTCTCAACCGTTCTATTTATACCCTATGCATTAAATGCATGGCAGGGTACCTTACACGTGTCACCTTTTGATTGGTTGCATGTCTCTGACTTTTGGAGACATGCTTTTGGCTGCATGGTGAATAGTGTAGTTCTTCAGAGTTGTTGTACGACTTGTAGCAGAGGTATGTCTCTTCTGAAAATTGTACTTTTTGTGCAAGGATAAGACAAAAGAAACTTGGAGCATAAGTTTCGTGATCATCAATCGCTGAATATATATTTCTTCAGGGAGGTCAAAGGAAGTTCAGCGATCGCTAAAGCTTTTCTTAGAAGTTCTTCGCATGGTGTGGACTTGCCTTGATTTCACTAATGTCCGCATTAGATCATAAGTAGACTTGTCATTTTGTTCAGCAATTTTGTGTTCGAATCAGCGGTGAACATCTTTGTCATGAAACTTGTCTTCAGGGATTACATCTAACAAATTACAAAGAACCTATCAGCGATACTGAACAGTCTCTGTGTGCAAAATTAAATGTAATTTTCTTTAAGTATTTTAAAGGGTCATTATCAAATCACTAAGAGAGTTTGGATCAACAGAACCCACCAATTGCAAAAGAGCAAAGAACATCAATTTTTTTACGGCAACCACATAACTCTCAACACCAACAAACTGATTTTTAATACAATCAACAAACTGATTTCAAAGTAACCCAAGCCAATATGTTGATTCATCTGTTTCTGCGAAGACAATGTTGAACCATTTTATAAACCAAACCAAATCACCAATTAATACTCAAAAATCAACTTTAAGGACTTTGGAAACACATATTGGACAAATTGAACTAGAGTTAAGAAATAGACCTATTGGAACCTTGCCTAATGATACTAAGACTCCTAAGAACATGACCAAGTAACATGTGAAGTTTGTGACCTTAAAAAGTTGAAAGGAATTAGTTGAAAATAACGAGAAAGAACCCAAGACTTGTAGTAGCACAAGTCAAGAGAAGCATTTTATAGCATTACCCCTTTTTGTTGTAGCATTTCTTGATAAGGTACTTAAACCTGAGAAAAGTACTAAATTTGTGTCAACTTCTGATAGATCTCAGTTCCCTCTTATGTTTCCTGATGACAAGAAAAAAGAAAAGTCAACTCCAGGGGATGTTACAACATCTTTGCCATACACAAACACCATTGTTGCAGCACCTGATGGACGTGATGTTGTTCTAGTTTCAAGCTCAATCATATTAACAAACACAGATCTAATCACAAGTCATTTGTATTGATTTTAAATAATTTACAATCACTTTCTCTTTCTAAGTACAAAGACTCTCTCTAGAACCACTAGTATCTTACAAACAAAATTCACTCAATATGTGCGTGTGATTACTTGATTTACAAGGAACAAAGAACTATTTATACAAGTCAAACTAGTTGACTTTTACGACACATGCTATTAATAGAAAGTCAAACACACTTGACTTTACAACATTTTAACAACATTTACATTTTAAGAATTTTTAATCTTGAATACAACATTTTAGACTCAACAATCTCCCCCTTTGGATTCAAGATTAAAATTATTTTGACAGAAATCTTCAGCTCTTCTTTTTCTCGAAAAATTTTCAACATTGTAGCTTTCAGCCTTTTCAAAACTTGAATAATCTTCACATTTACAACTTTTATAGCTTGACACTTTGACTATTTCTTCCCTTTGGATTTCTTCTCAACAAAGTTGCTATATCTTTCTTTACAAACTTTGACTCTTCAACACTTGAAACAATTCTCTATCACCTTCTTTGGATAAAAACATTCTTCTTCACAAACATCTTCAGAAACATTTTCTGAATATCTAACTTTGCTTTGAAATCTTCTACCACTTTTATTTGAAATTGAACTTTGAAATCATCTTTCCCTTTTTGATGAATTATGAGACATCAGAATCATCAAAACTTTGTCAATTTCAGGACGGTCTTTGATAACAATCTCCCCTATATATATCAAGATAATCAAACTCGTCACGATGGATAGAAAACAATCTCCCCCAACGAATGTGATAAACAATATGTCCCGAAGAAAATAGTATCTCCATTTGATCAGAGTAATCGTCAATTCATAAAATGGATTCATCCGAATCTTTTCAAATTCAGACAAAATATGAAGTTGTAACCCTGAATCAATCATATGAAACAGTTAGCATGCCTGTAAGTAGTACGAAGCCACTTAGTACAACAAATGTATTTTGGAAAGGAGCATTTTCATGTTTACTCCCCCTTGGCTTCCATTCAATCATCGAAAAACCACAAAGGAATTTTCTATGAATGTTATAACAAGAAAACTTATTCTTTGTGTGTTCATACAAGTGTAGAATGGTTGAAGCAACTTAGCTTTTTTAGGCTCAAAAAGTGTAAACCGTTGAGACAACAACGAGTATTACATGGACTCAATGTGCTTGAAAGAGGTTCGAAGGTGGGTAAACTTTCATTATTTTTCAATATTCAACCTGTTATCTTGATTTCATGGACTCAATCTGATAGTCCCAATCTAATCAAGTTCTTTTCGATTAAACAAACAAACAAGATGAATTAATCAGATTAACAATCAACCTGTTATCTTGATTTCAATCAAACAATTTGTACAATTACTTTCTCTCTCTAGAACTCTCTCTATCTCTCTACAATCTGCGTATGTCCTTTTTGTTACAAGTAAGTTCGGCATGATTCTACACAACTAAAACAACTAACTAGCTATAAGTATACAAGACAAAAACTACAAGTACATAGAAACAAAACTTATTAACAAAGACTTTGACTTTGACATTTGACTTCCACATGAGAGTTGACTTCCAGGTTTGATGACTTTGACCTTCAGTCTTTTATGATTTTGCATCCAACATATTTATGCTCTAACAATCTCCCCCTTTGGAGTCAAGATCATTATCAGAAAGATTTTGCAATTCATTCTCTCCCTTTGTAAATTTCATTCAATTAAGATCATTTTAGCTTTGAAATACAATCTCTCCTTTCTTTGATCTACAATATCTTCAAAACTTTCAACAATTTTCCCAAAGCCTGTTCTTCAACAATAGTAGCATTTTCCTCAAGGTTATAAAAACCTCTTTCCAAACTTCAGAAAGAAATTATCTTCAGGTTCAACTTGGTTTGCTTCAGTAAAATGTCTTCAAAGAAAATTTATGTAAAATCAGCTCATCTTCAGAATTCTTTGAACTTTATCTTTCAACTTTCAACAATCTTCCTTTATCTTCTCTCCCAACTTTAATATTTCTGAATCATACATTTCTTGATACCATCTCCCCCTTTTTGATGATTGCGACATCGAGATCATCAAAACTTTCAACAAGAAATGTCACGTCATTTATTCTGACCACTGATCTTATCAAGAGCCTCCGATTATCTGCCGATCCAAAGAATATATTCATCCAAATCTTTGAAAATTCAGACAAAATATAAGTGTAACACCTGAATCAACAAATGAATCAATTAAGATGTCTGTTAGTAACACGAAGTCACTGTGTGTAACGAATACACATTAGAAAGGAGCTTTTTGATGTTCACTCCCCCAGGTCTTCCATTGAATCATCGAAACACCATAAAGGAATTTCTATGAAGTTATGACAAGAAAAACAAATTTCCTTGTGTGTTCGTGCAAGTGTTAGAAAAAAATATCACATGATGTTTGCTTTTTATATAAGGCTCAAAGTTGTGTAAACCATTAAGACAACAACAGTGAAACACAGACTCAATTGTGCATGATCGAAGTGCGAAGGTGGGGCAAACTTCCTTCTTTTTCAATATCCAGATTTTCCAAATGAAAATCAGATAGCATATGCGTTGCGTCCCCTTGAAATATTTGAAACATTTTCTTTTTAAGAAGAAAATGAGTGGCTGGTGGGGTTTTATCAAGAGTTGGCATGGGCAAATTACCTGTTTCAATAATGTTCACGAAGAATTGTGAAACACTAGTAATGTGGTTGGTCGACTCAGAAAAAGTTGGTGCAGAGTTTGATATATTTTTTTACTCTGTTCTCACACCCTCTTTCTTTTAATCATTGAGCTCACATCTAACCAAACTCTCTTTTTCATTTTACCTATTCTCTCAAATCACACTCAATATTTGACTCCTCACACTCGATCACTAAAGGATTAACTTCTTGTGTAGGAAACACTGGTTAACGTGAATCCATAGAAGTTTCATTTAACTCTTAACACAATGAACCCATATTATCCTAAAATAACATGTTGCTCAACTGATTTAACCTTTCAGGTAAAGCACAAAATATGAAATACAAGTCAGATGTTTATATGCTCAGAAAGATAATCATGAAGATGTGAGCATTTTAAATATTGAAGATATTTCAAACAAATATATTGAATAAATGAAATGAATACAAGAAACTTGTTTGAAAATCTGACATTGTATTATAAAGATCAAATAGAATGATTTATCAATTAAGGCTTAGGTCAACAAAAATCGGATATTGTCTATACGAAACAAAATATAGACATTCTTAAAAGAACGTTTAGTAATGAAATCACGCTCAAAATTCATTGAAGTTCAATAGGGGTGTCTGACCATCGAAAATATTGTTTCAATTTAGAGACATGGTAAGAACGAATTCAACAAAATATTAAACTGATGTGTGTGAATACTTGACAGTATATAGAAAAGATAATACACAAGTATTAATCTTTGGAAACACACTGTTTGTTGATCATTGTAGCACAAATAAAATGAAAACAGTTAAAAACACACTTCTATATTCATGAAATCATTTAAGAATCAGAAGTTGTTTGAACATTGAAGAGCATATTTTCTATGATTGAAAGTCGTCCTTCTTACAACCATATATGAGATTAAGAATAGAAATAAACCTTATCGATCTGTCTTAAATCTCATGAAATCAGCTTAAAGTCAAAATGATATGATCGTGTAAGCATCCTCTCAATCTGCAACAGTCACAAAGTCATCAAAGTACAAAATTTATTCAAAGCTTTATTGAAAAATAAAATGACATAAAGCAGTAAAACATTGAAGGTACCAGTTCTGATCTGAAGTAATCTGAAGTCATAATCAGTACTCCTTATTCATACTCTAACTCCCCCAACATTTATGCATCAAAAAATCATCTGTGATTAACATAAGTATATAAACTCCGCTCAAATGAATGCAGATCATCTAATGATCTTCTCTCACTCCCCCTGAAATCATGAATACCTTTTAGTGTAGATATCTTTTCAGAATAAAGATAAAGAAATGAAGAAAAATAACAATAAGAAAAACTTTAATACTTAATCACAGATTATGTTTTGAGATTTAGCATACCAAGTTTCGAGACAAGAAAATTAAATCTCTTTTCGTCGAGAGGTTTGGTAAACAAATCAACAAGATGATAATCAGTGTTTACAAAATAAAGTTCTATTGTACCTTTTTCGACATTGTCTTTGATAAAATGATATCGTACATCTATGTGTTTGGTCTTTGTATGTTGTACAGAATTTGTTGATATTGCAATAGCCCTCTTAGAGTCACAATCTATCGGGATCTTATCAAATTTGAAGCCATAATCTCGTAGTTGCGTCCTCATCCACAACACTTGAGAGCAGCAGCTTGCAGCAGCAACATACTCTGCCTCAGCCGTTGAAGTGGAAACACACAATTGTTTCTTTGATGCGCAACTTACGAGTTTATCTCCAAGAAACTGTATATGACCCGACGTGCTCTTCCTGTCTAACATACAACCTGCATGATCTACATCTAAGTAAGCTGTCAGTTCAAAACCAATATCTTTAGGATACCACAGATCATGATCTTATAGTCCATTTCAGATATCTAAATATGCACTTAACTGTAGACATATGGGATTCTTTTGAATTAGCCTGATATCTTGCACATAAACATGTAGAGAACATAATATTTGGCCTACTTGAAGTTAAATACATTAAAAAACCAATCATCCCTCTATAGGTTCTAACATCAACAGGTTTTCCCGAGGGATCCATGCCGATCTTAGTTCCTGGTGCCATCGGGGTTCCAATAGGTTTATAAGTTTCCATTTTGAATTTCCGAAGAATATCAAAAATGTACTTAGCTTGGTTTATAAAAATCCCCGTTGAAAATTGCCTGACTTGTAATCCGAGAAAGAAATTCATCTCTCCTATCATACTCATCTGAAAACGTGACACCATAAGGTTAGAAAAGTTTTTACATAATTTGGGATTTGTAGAGCTAAATATGATGTCATCCATATATATTTGAATAAGAATGATATCGACTTTTTCCTTTTTGATGAACAAAGTTGTATCGATTTTACCTTTTGTGAAGCCCGACTTGACCAAAAACTTTGATAATACCTCGTACCAGGCTCGAGGCGCTTGTTTAATACTATAAAGTGCTTTATCCAAGATGTATACATGATCCGGTTTATCTGGATTCACAAAGCCTTCAGGTTGTGAGACATAGACTTCCTCTTTAAGAATGTCGTTCAGAAAGGTAGTCTTCACGTTCATCTGATAGACGGTGAAGTTTTTATAAGCAGCATACGCAAGAAACATTCAGATCGATTCAATGCGTGCTACTAGAGCGTAAGTCTCATCATAATCAATGACTTCCTCTTGCCTATAGCCTTTTGCGACAAGTCGTGCTTTATTTCTAATTACGATACCATCTTCATCCTTCTTGTTTTTGAATACCCATTTTGTACCAATTATAGATTTACCTTTAGGTCTTGGTACAAGTCTCCAGACTTTCAAAGCTTCAAACTGGTTCAGCTCTTCTAGCATTGCAGTAACCCAATCCGAGTCAGTTAGAGCTTCGGATACTCGAGTGGGCTCTATCTTGCTCAGAAAGAATTCATGCATACACATGTTTAATGTCACAGACCTAGTTTGCACCGGTAAAGTTGGGTCTCCAATTATCTGGCTTATCGGGTGCTCTTTGGTCCACTTATGTTCGTGAGGGAGCGGATTCGATGAAGATTGATCATAGTTCTCATCTAGATATCCACTGTTAACTTCAGATTGTCCAACATTTGTTGGGGGTGTAGTTGAAGTTTCTTATACAAAAGTTTCAGTTGGAACAACTTGGTCAGTCTGTTAATTACCCATCATAGTCCAGCCAACTGAAGTAGTAACTTCTGGTTCAACATTCTCAGGTGCAACTTCAACTGAAGGAGTATTTGTTTGAATTTGAGTTTCTGTCTGAACCGGAGGAACGATTTCAGTTAACACTTCTGAAGTGATTGGATGTTGACAGCTTGATTCTTCATACCTGTCAATCACAACAGATTTAGGCAATTTCGATCCTAGAAACTCATAGTAAAAGAATTCAAACAACAAATCTAATTCAGATAAGTAAGATATAGAAGTAGATGCTTCGTCCGAATTAGTCTCATTAGGTACATGTTCTGGATTGATCTGTCCAGAAGCTAAAATACCTGTAAGAACGGGTTCTGAACAACTTTGTTCAGAAGCCACTTCCTCATCAAATGTGACATTCACGCTTTCTATCACAGTCTTGGACTTCTTCAGATACACCCGGTATGCAACAGATGTTTGAGAATATCCAATGAAGATGCCTTCATCAGCTTTCGGTCCGAACTTGTTCAAGTTCTCTCTGTCATTAAGTACGAAGCACCTGCATCCAAAAACATGAAAGTGTTTAATGCTAGGTGTACGATTGTTAATTAATGCATAAGGTGTTTTACCAAACCGGTGATGTATTATGGACCGATTCTGTGTATAGCACGCAGTCGAAACAACTTCTGCCCATAGAAATAGAGGTAAATCGGATTGACTGAGCATAGTACGAGTGGCCTCGACTAGCGTTCGATTTCGTCTTTCTACTACTCCATTCTATTCTGGCATTCTAGCAGCAGAGAATTGTTGTCTTATCCCGACCGATTCGAGATAATCTGCGATAATTTTGTTCTTAAACTCTGTGTCGTTATCTGTTCTCAGAAGCTTGACTGCCTTTTGAAGATTTACTTTGGTAGTCTTTAAGAAACAGATGATAACTTCGGGCTTCTCATCTTTAGATCTCAGAAATTTGACCCAAGTATATCGTGAATAATCCTCCACAATAACTAAGACATACTTCTTGCCACTTATGCTTTGCGTTCTCATTGGACCACAGAGATCCATGTGAAGCTATTCCAGTGGAGAACTAGTACTCTGTTCAGGCTTTAGATTGTGTGCAACTCTCTTCATCTTTCCTTTCTCACATGCTGCACATAGGTGTTCTTTCTCATACTTTAGCTCAGGAAGTCGTTTGACTAGCTTACCCGTGACCAGTTTATTGATGTAGCGAAAAATTAGATGAGACAACCTTCGATGCCATAACCAACTCTGTTGCAGCAAGGCTTTTGATAAAAGACAAACCTGATTGTCAGACTGGACCTTTGACAAATTAATGGTGTAGAGGTTGGACTTTCGCGTGCCGACCAAGAGTTCTTTGCCATCTTCAGTGCGTACAGAACACTTCTTGGCCTTAAAAATTTACCTCTAAATCTTTGTCGCAGAACTGGCCAATACTGAATAGTTTATGCCCTAAACCTTCCACGTAACTCACCTTCGTAATCGTTACATTATCTTGTATCACTTCATCGTAACCTAGAATCGGTGAAAACTGGTCGTTGCCAAAACGTACATTTTTGCAGAAATTCGCTGTATAATTAAACAATAAATCCTTTTGCCCGGTCATATGCTTGAAACACCCGCTATCCAAGTACCACATATGACGGGTCTGCATAAGAGAAATCAGGGAATAACAACTTTAGGTACCCATTTAAAAGTGGGTCCTAACGGATTAGCACAAGATTTTGGCATCCATTTATATATGGATCCTTTGACCTTTTGAAAAATCTTTGAAACATATGGCTTAGAAGAATAAACATGATAAGTACGAAACCAATCATAGAAAATCGGTGAGAGATAAAATCATTCCGTCTAAAATTAGATGACTTAGGGGCTGTTTGGTTGGTTTTCCATTAAGTTCTGTATGGATAAAGTTGTATGTGTGGATTAATCTGTCTGTATAGATTTAGAAGGTTTTTATTTGAGAGAGTTTTTTCATAGATGGAAGGAACGTGTTTTTTAATGAGAGGGACTGGTTTTGAAAAAACTTGGCTTTCTGCATAAAGCTCCCCCTTGAAATCTTACTGAATAAGCCACTTTCTATATCATTAAGCCACTACCAAACAGTCATATATAGCTGACTGAATAAGCTGTGAGTCTCATTAAGCTCATTAAGTTGCTAACATACAGGCCCTTAGTAGCAAACCGAGATAATTGGAATAATTGCTTCATTGTATATTTCTTTTATGAAGATACAAGGTTTTGTTTATTCAAAGCAACCTTACCAACTACATCAGAAGTACTAATAGAAGATCTATTACAATCTATATCAGGAATTGATTCAGAACGCTCATCTATCTTCTGTTTTAGTCGCCATTCAGTTCGCCATTCAGTTCGCCCTTCAGACCTTTTCTTTTTCAAATCTGAAACAAAAGATTTAGATTTATTAGGAAAATCAGATTTCTGAGATTGTCTTTTCTTTAGCTTACTAATGTTAGTCTATTTCTGTGAGCGTCGTTTCTTTTGCTTCTTACCTTTTGCATAGTAATCAGCATTCACAGAAACTGATTCACCAACTTTAGTTGATGATTCACCTATTTCATGCACACTTGGTAAATCTTGACCATTAATGACAAAAGTAGAATGATCTGGAACTTTAGCATTAAAATCAAACATATCAATACTTTCATCTATACACCCATCATCAGAATTTAAGAAATCATTTGCAGACGCAAATAAATCATCAAGATCAACTTCAGAGATTTGAGGGGATTTTGAAGATTTAGAACACTTTTGAGATTCAACATTTAAAACTGTGTTCTTTATAACAGTTGAAAATACAACTTTTTCAATGTCAGCCAATATTCTTTCATCAGATAAAACATTTTCAAGTTCAATTATTTTGCTTTCTAAAATGAGTGGAGGAACATAAATTTTAGCTTTTATAGGTTTTGCCTCCAACTCTTTTATCGAACAGCTTTCAAAATAATCATTTGAAAGACATTTTGGCTGTTCTGAAAGATAACTATCATTCAACTTTTGATAGCAGAATGGTAGTTGCATGTTCTTTAAATTCTTTCTTTTCTCATCCTCTTTTGCCTCAACCTCGTCAGATGACTTGGTAACAAATTTGGGTTTCAAATGAGTATATATACCAGCAGCAAAAAGAAAATCAAAATTATATAATGCTGGTTATTATCTTATGGCTTTCTTTAAGTAATGAGGGTTTTCATAACCGAGTCCCCATTTTTCTTTAACATCAGCCTCTTCATTGGGTGTATTTAGAAAAATAGTTTGATCTGTTTGACCTCGTGCATAAAGTTTGGCTTCCAAACCATTTACCTTCTTTTCTAAGTTCTTGTTTTCAACCTGAAAAATATGAGCTTTTAGAACACATTCATGCTTTTCAGGATCAGACTTAGATAGTTTAGATTCAAAATCAGAAATCTTACTTTAAAAATAATCTATTTCTTGTTTAAAAATAGAAACAAATTTGTTCAGAGAATCAATTAGATCTTTGTTCCCAATAACTTACTTGTTGTGTTCAAATATCTTTTGATTTTTCTTTGCAATTCTGCTCTTTTCCTTTTTCAATTTTGATTGTAGGTCTTAATGTTCAATCATCATAGCTTCCATTTTACTCATAAAATCAGATTCGAAAAGATTTAGTACCTCATCAGCTGTCTCTTCATTACTGTCATCATATTTCACCGTGTCACCCATCAAGCACATATGGGCTGTTTCTTTCTCTTCTTCGTCATCTGAATGATCTAACCAGAACTCATCTTCAGCCATGAGTTCCTTTCCAGCCACTTGTTGTTTGGTCAAGAGCATCTTGTTCTTGTAATATTCTGAATTTCGAACTTTGGGCTTCTGACAGTCCCTTGCGTAGTGACCGACTTTACCACAATTGTAGCATTTGATTAGGTCATCTGCCTTTTTTTCAGCACCAGTATAATCATTCAGATACTTTTTCTTCTCTTCCAGCTTTCTGTCCATGTATCTTTTCTCCTCAAATCTTATTCTTTCAACTCTTTCCCGATGTTCATGGTTCTTTGATCCGGAAGAGGAATACCTTTGTGAATTAGAACCCGGTTTCTTGTAGAACTTCTTCTGAAAAGCACGGGTCAATAAAAGCATAGCTTGCTTTAGGTTATCTCCATCGTCACTATCAGATTCAGACTCAGAATCGGAATTGGGAATCACTACTTTCTACTTTTTCTTCTTTTCTTTCTTTTCCTTCACTTTCTCACCAGCTACTAAGGCAATGGGATCTGACACTTTCTCAGTTTTCTTTTTCTCAGCTCTTTTCTCTTCGACCTCTTCTTCATTCTGTCTTAGTGTCTAATAAACCTCATGCAGTGGAATGTCACTCAAATCCTTAATCTGTTTCATTCTACGAGTGTGCTTTTTCCATTCCGGCTGCAGAATGCTTAGAAACTTGACATTGTTCTCTATTTGTTACTTCTTGACTTTGTTCTTTGAAAGTTTGCTCAGAAGAAGCACGATTCTCTCATATGTTTCCTCTAGGTTCTCATTGTCCTTGGCATTAAACCCTTCTTAGCTGTTTATACAATTGGCCACATTCATCTGGTTTCAAACCTTGTAGCCCATCATCATCTTTTGTAACTGATCCCACATTTTTTTCGTGTTTGCTTTGTAGCTGTCGATCTTTATGTAAATCTCATTTGGAATACTCTGTAGAAGTCCTTGGGATCATCATCTTTTAAATCTGCTTTTCTGCTCGTCAGTGTACTGGGCAAAGTCCTTGGGAACTGTCTTAGTCTTTCTCACCCTGTCCTCGTCTCCATCTTCACTGTCGGATGATTCCTCATCAGTTATTTCCATGGTGGGAGGAATCATGGGACTTTCAGTAATAGACAGTGTTAAGTCTAATTTTGTAGTAATCATTGTATTTATTTTATAGCTTTTAATGCTTTTATTGTGTATTCTGTTTGTAAGGGCTAGGGGTATTTAAGTCCCCTTTGCGCCTTTGTTTTGTAACAATTCAGACACGCACAATTCAATACTTCAGTTACTTTACGCTTCACACTTTCTCTCACTACTTTCTCTCTCTAACGAATCAGAGATCTTTGGACTCTCAATTGGTATCAGAGCAATCTGAATCCTGAGAGATTGAGAGATTAGTGTTTTTGTTTCTGGATTTGTGAATTTAAGCAGAAAACTCGATCGATTTTCTTGATTTTTCAAGAAAATCTCGTTTTTTGCTTATTCACAAATTTGGACTGTTTGTTGATCAATTTGTGTTGTTTTTGGGCTTAATTGTTTCGTTTCTACTAATCGATCATAATTGTTTCTTTGATTTTAGCATAAAAATCTTGTTTAGATCTTCAATTTGCAGATTTTACATTTTCTGGAAAAACGACTTTCTCGTTCTGTTCTTGTCGAATTTTTAGATTTTGTTGTTTTTGATTGAAATTGTTTGATAAAATGTGTTAGAATATAGTTTTCGAAGTTCAGTGTATGCTTTTCTTGGATTAATTTCGAAGTTGTAGCTGATCTTGCTTGATTGGTTTGAGTTTATGAAGTCTGCGTTTACTCTTGTTAGTTTGCGTGTCATTCAAAGTTATTTGAGTTTAATTCAAAGAACTTTGCGGGTTATTCATAGTTTACATGTCATTCTTTGCGTGTCATTCATGTGAATTTTGCGTGTCTATCATAGTTTGCATGATTCAGTTTGCATTTTATACTTGAGAGTTTGCGTGTCATTCAAACATGTTTGCGTATGATTCCTATACTTTGCGTCTCATTCTTTCACTCTTAGATATGATGATCTAACTTTTGTGTTAGATTTTTTTTTTCAGGTTTGCGGTTCTCTCTGGAAACGTAAAGATTGTTTCTCGGTTCTAGTCTAACACGCAAACCATCTGTTTGCGTTTCTCAAGTAAACCGAGAAGTCTCTGACCCGCGAAATTTCTGACCCGCAAAGTATCTCACTCGAGAGGTTTGCTCACGCAAAGAATTACTTTTCGTTTCACAAAGCAAACGCAAAGCTCAGTTTGCGTTCTGTTCAACAAACGCAAAGATCAGTTTGCTTTCTATTCAGCAAACGCAAAGATCATCTTGCGTCTCACGAAGCAACCGCAAAGCTCACTTTGCGTTCCTCTTTACAAACGCAAACCATCAGTTTGCGGGCCTCTCTTACTTGGAATTTTTTTCTGAATTTTTCTAACTTTTTCACAAGATGTCTTTGCAAGTTCAAATCTACAAGAATGACCTCATGATGTCTTTGGGGTCCGATACTCGTCCACCTGTTCTCATCAATGAGAATGAATTTGAACAATGGCAGGATCGATTCATCAACTTTATTGAAAGACAACCAAATGGGGAGAATATGATGAAATCACTAACTCAGGGTCCTATGAAAACTCCAAGAAAAGTGATTCCAGCTACTGCTACTACACCTGCTACCACTGTTGTGAAAGAAGTAAGGGAATATGATGTAGATGAGATGTTAAGACATCAAGCTGATAGTCAGGCCAAATAAAATTTGATTCTTGCTCTTCCGAACTCCATTTATAACAGAATCGATTGCTTCAAACAGAATCCTATGCTGATGTGGACTCAACTTGAAAAGATCATGCTTGGTACTGCAATGTCAACTCAGTTGCGTCAGACTAGATATATGAACAATTTTGAGAAGTTCAAGGCTCAGGATGGAGAAAGCTTGAAGAATGTATTTGATCGATTCTGGGCTGTTATCAACGATTTATACAAGATCAAAGTTACCAAGACTGAGTTAGAGGCAAACTTGAAGTTTCTGAATGCTTTACAACCTGAGTAGAACAAGTCATGCCATCGAATGAGAAATGATGTTAGAATCTCAACCATGCCTATTCAAGAGTTATTCGAAATACTGATGACAGATGAGTTTATGGTTATGGAGAAGAAGGCGAAAATGAATAAGAAGAACAAGCCTCTGTCAGTAGATCCCATTGCTCTTTTAGCTAGTCAACTAGCTGAGCAAGCTTTGACTGAATCAGCTTATGATGGATCAACAGATGATGATGGCGAAGCATTTGAAAAGGCCATGATACTTTTGACTCAGCACTATCAGAAGAGATTCAAGCACAAATCTGGTTCTAACAATCTACGGTTTTCTTCTGGTTCTAAGAAGATAGAACCTGGTGCTCCTTCAAATCCATACACTCCAAAGTATGTACCAGCTAAAGTGGTTGAACAGAAGAAGGATGAGAAAAAGGTGATGAATTGCTTTAACTGTGGAAAGCCTGGACATATTGCCAAGGAATGCAGAGTCAAAGTGGTAAAAGATGTTGCTATTTACCGAAAGAAGTTGGCTCTCGCTGAAAAGAAGGAAAGTGGAACCGTTCTGTTGGCCGAAGAAGAGTACTGGTTGGATCATTCGGACAATGAGGCTGAGAATGAAGAAACAGCGGCCATGTGCTTTATAGGTGATGACAATTCTGATGATGAGGAAGAGGATACATCATCTGATGGTTCTGAGGTAATTTCTGAGTTTAACTATAATTTCTTCTTATCTCAAATGAATGTTTTTATCACTGCTTTGCATGATTTGCGCTCAAAGTTCATTTCTGAAAAAGTTAAAAATCAAGAAAAGTCTGATTTAATTGATAAACTGCAAATTTCTTTAAAAGATGAAAAATCAATTTTAATTGATACAAAAGAGATTTCAAAAGCAGTTAGTTGATCTTGAAAATTCAAATCAGACTTATCATGATTCATTGACTGAACTGACCTCTTCAAATAAAATCCTTTCTGAAAAGATAATTGTTTTAGAAAAGAAATTGTATAAAAGAGAACAGTCTGAGCAAACAATTTACATGAATAAACCAAGGAGTGAAGAAGCTATAAAGGAAAAGTGGGGACTTGGTTTCGAAAATCCGCATTTTTTAAATAATGCTAAAAATGAAGTTCCTACTTTATACGAATATGATTATTTTACTCTTGCAAGATATGCTCCTCAGTTTAAATTCTTTTGGACAACTGAGAAACAAATTTTGGAAGAAGAAAATGTGAAAAGGATGAAAAATAAGAGGATGGAAATGCCATTTGTTTACACCTCTGAAAATGCAAAATATTTTCCTGATCAATCTAAGAAATCCAGAAAATTTCAAAATCTTTTAAATGACAAATCTTCCAATAAATCTTCATTTTCAACAGATTTTGTTGATATTTTTACTAACACTGCAAAGGAAAATGTATCTACGGTATCTTATGATACTAAGAAATATATTCCTCCGTTAGTGTTAGAAGGTAAGATAGTTGATCTTGAAGATAAATTGGAAGAACAAAATCTTCAAACTTGTTTAGAAAATGATTTACTTCTTTTTATAATAAAAACAAGTTTTGAAGATAAATTTTCTTCTGGATTTTCAAAAGATTCAAAGGAAAAGACTAAAGTTTTGAAAAACAATGGCCATTTGCGTTCCACATTAGAAACGCAAACTGAGAGTTTGCGCATGAAGTTGGATGCGCAAAACTCAGTTTGCACTTCTAATGAGAAACACAAACCTCCTCCAAACTTGCGAAATTTTGAAAATTTTCACTCTAAGGCTAGTTCTTCAATGTCAAATGATAAGACTGATTTCTTTGATAAAGTTTCTTCTTCTGATTCAATTATTGATAATTCTTTTCTTCTAAATGCTCAATTTTATAAAGAGAAGCGTAAAAGAAGGAGATCAAAGAAGTCAAAGAAACATGATACTGTATTATCTGAAAATTCTAATGTTTCTGATTTTTCTTCTTCAGATCGGACTGTGAGGAAGTCATCAAGGCAGATTTGGAAGATGAAACAGCCAATTTTAGAATCTGAACTGTTAGGAGTTGATTGTGTAGACAGTCTTTATGATACTAATGCATTTGCTACATGTAATAAATACCTAAAATACTCTTTTCAGCAAATGTTTGTTATATCAAATAATATCTCATATGCTTCTTCCAGTTCTGATTCTGATGATTGTGTTTTATCTTCTATTGATAATTGCTTTCATTCTTGCATGAAAAATAAATTTGTGAAAAATAAAAGGCATAAATCTAACAAGGGACCCATAAGCATATGGGTACCTAAAAAGGTGTAGTTTCTGTGTGTGCAACTTAGTCAATTATGGTATCTGGACTCGGGATGTTCAAAACATATGACTGGCAACAAATCACTTCTTTCTAATTTTAAAGATAAATGTTGCGGTCGTGTGAAATTTGGTAACTGTGAGACAGCTCCAATTCTTGGTTATGGCGATCTAGTTCAAGGAAGCATAACTGTCAAAAGAGTAAGCTATGCTAAGGGTCTAAGTCACAACTTGTTTAGCATCGGCCAATTCTGCGATAAAGATCTTGAAGTGAGCTTCAAATCAAAAAGGGTTGCTGTAAAGAATGATAGTGGCAAAGACTTAATGGTTGGAAAGAGAAGATCTAATTTGTATACAATTGATCTTTACAAAGTTAAAACCTCATCAGATTTGTGTTTACTATCCAAAGCCTCTATCAGTGAAAGTTGGATTTGGCATCGTCGACTGGCTCATCTTAACTTCAAGTATATGGATTGTCTGGTCAAGAATGATTCAGTGAGAAGTCTTCCAGTTCTCCATTTCCAGAAAGACCATCTATGCCAAGATTGTGAGAAAGGAAAAATGAAGAAAGCTCCTCAGAAGCCTAAACCTGAACACTGTACATCGGCTATTCTTGATCTTTTGCATGTTGATCTGTGTGGTCCAATGAAGACAAAGAGTTTAGGACATAAGAAATATGTTCTGGTGATTGTTGATGACTACTCCAGATATACTTGGGTAAAATTTCTAAAGTCAAAAGACGAGACTCCTGAAGTTCTCATCAATCTTATCAAGACAACTCAGACAAATAAGCAGAAGCAAGTTTAAATGTTAAGATTTGACAATGGCACTGAATTCAGAAACAGTATTCTTCAGGCATTCTATGAGTCTCAAGAAATACAACAACAATTTTCTGCTGCACGTACTCCGCAACAGAACGGCGTTGTTGAAAGAAGAAACAGAACGCTTGTCGAGTCCGCCAGATCAATGCTCGCTTATTCAAGTCTACCTTTGTCTTACTGGGCTGAAGCAGTGTGAACTGCATGTCATACACAGAACAAATCAATTCTGCATCGTCGCTTCAACAAAACACCGTATGAACTTATGAACGGGATCAAACCGAACATCAAGTATTTCAAGTCATTCGGGTGTAAATGCTACGTTCTGAATGACAGGGAGAATGTCAACATGTTTAGTCCAAAGGCAGACGAAGGAGTATTCGTGGGTTATTCTTCAAACTCTGCTGCTTATAGAGTTTTTCTGACCTCTGCAAGAAAGGTCATAGAAAGTGTCAATGTAAAGTTTGACGAAGCTGCTGATTTGGTTTCTAGTCACTCAGACTCAGAACCCGCACTTACTGGAAATTCAGTTTCTGAACAAATCAGTTCAGAACCTGCTCTTTCACCGAATAACCAGGATTCTTCTACTCCCTCTCCTAATTTTTCTGATCTTGATTTTCTATTTGAAATTTTTTATGATGATGTGTCTAGAACTAATTCTGAAAATGTTTCTAATGTTTTGAATCAGGAAACTGAGAGCTCATCTATTCCAAATTCCGCTGCATCCATCTCTGACAATGATGCTGCTCCAGTCCCTCCTGTTCAACAAGAACCGGCACAACAAGAATTGGATCAATCAGACAATGTTCAATCAGAAACTGAGCCAATTCTTGAAGAACCTATTCAAGAAGAATCTATTCAAGATCAATCTGCTCAAGAGGAATCAGTTCAGGAGGAAGCACAGAATGATGTTATTCAACAAATTGTTCCCAAATCTGATTCAGAGATTTTTGAGATATCTCCTCCTCAAGTTGAAACTATTTCTATTTCATCTTCTGATGTAGAAGTTTATGAACCCCCCTCTCATCAATTACAAGTGTTTCAAGAAGTAATTGATCCTCTCCCTCATACAACAAAATGGACAAGATCTCATCCAATCCATCAAATTATTGGGGATCCTCAAGCAAATGTTTCTACTCGCTCCAGAACATCTTCTTCCAACGAATGTTTGTACACTTGCTTCCTAAGCAAGATTGAACCTACCAAAGTATCTGAAGCGTTGGAAGACCCGAACTGGATTTTAGCAATGCAAGAGGAGTTCAATCAGTTTGACGCGCTAAAAGTGTGGAGACTTGTACCAAGGCCGAAAGGTAAGAGCATAATTGGTACCAAGTGGATATTCAAGAATAAGAAAGACAAAGATGGTATCGTCGTTCGGAACAAAGCAAGGTTAGTAGCCAAAGGATATCGACAAGAAGAAGGTATTGACTATGATGAAACATTTGCACCCGTCGCCATATTGGAAGCTATCAGAATGTTTCTTGCCTTCGCTGCTTATCGCAACTTCACCGTATATCAAATGGATGTCAAGACAACATTTCTCAATGGCAAATTGAAAGAAGAAGTATATGTATCTCAGGCAGAGGGATTTGTTGACAAAGATCGTCCTGATTATGTTTATTTTCTCGATAGAGCTTTGTACGGTCTGAAACAAGCCCCACGGGCATGGTATGACGAGTTGTCAGCCTTTCTAGTCAAATCCGGCTTCACCAAAGGCTCCATAGATACCACTCTTTTCATTTATAGATCTAATCTTGATATCTGCTTAGTACAAATATACGTAGATGATATTATTTTCGGTGCGACTAACAAATCTTTGTGTACTTGGTTTTCTGATTTAATGACCTCTAGATTTCAGATGAGCATGATGGGATAAATCAACTTCTTCCTCGGCTTACAAGTGAAGCAACTTCCAGATGGAATATTCATCAATCAGTCAAAGTACGTCTTTGACATTTTGAAGAAATTCAAAATGGACAAGTCTACCTCAATCGGCACGCCTATGGCTCACGGTTCCAAACTCGGACTGGATCCAGATGGAAAAGTTGTGGATCAAAAGACATACAAAGGGATGATCGGATCACTGATGTATCTTACTGCCAGTCGCCCAGACATAATGTTTTCAACGTGCCTGTGTGCCCGTTTTCAAGCTAAACCAAAAGAATCTCATCTTTTAGCAGTCAAACGCATTTTTAGATATATTAAAGGAACTCCTTATTTAGGATTATGGTATCCTAAAAGTTCTGATTAGAGTTTGATTGCTTATTCTGATGCAGATTATGGTGGTAATCAATTGGACATGAAAAGTACTTCTGGTCATCTCCAGTTTCTGGGTGACAGACTGATAAGCTGGGCGTCGAAAAAGCAAAACTGCGTGTCAATATCAACAGCCGAAGCTGAATACGTCGCTGCAGCTAGTTGCTGTGCTCAAGTGCTGTGGATGAAAACGCAACTTCGTGATTACGGTGCCAATATATTGTGACAGCAAGTCCGCAATTGCTATATCAGTCAATCCAGTCCAGCACACCAAAACCAAGCACATAGACATGGGATATCATTTTATAAAGCATCACGTGGAAGAAGGTATTATTGAATTATATTTTGTTCCAACTGAATATCAACTTGCTGATATTTTTACAAAAGCTTTAGATGAAAAACGATTTAATTTTCTGTTTTCAAAACTTGGCATGTTGAATTTAAAAGTTTAAATCTTTACAAATTTTATTCTATAAAGTTTAATATTTCAGATTTTCTTTCAGTTGAATAAAATGTGTGTCTAGAATCTTTGACAAGTCACCTTGTTTATATTTAAATTTTCATATGTTAAACGTTCAAATCTTTCAAACATCGAAAAGTCAGCAACATGTTTGACGCTTTAGATACTGCTTTAAAGATATGTGAGTCGGCATATTTATGGTTTACTTTGCTTGAACAACCTAAGTGATCAAAATTGTAGATCGTAATGAAAATATGGGCTAAGCTATTCAATATAGATCTGCGTTATTGAGATGATTTTATTTTTAAGCATTTATAATACAGAAATCCTTGAGTTTAAAAGTTTGTACCTGTGACCTTTCTGGTTTGGGAAAGTAAGTTCCGAGGGATGCTCGACATCTGGTCCCCTAAGGTCAATTGATCTGGGAGTGATCGAACAGAAATCCTGCAATAGAACCAGATCAAAAGTCATGTTCTACTGGTATGAATGGGTTTAGGATATGTCGATGTAGCCTTTCTGATCTGGGAAAGTAAGTTCGAAGGGGTGCTTGACACCTAGTCCCCTAAGGCCAACTGGTCTGGGAGCGGGTAACCCAAATCCTGCAATAGGGTCAGATAGAAAGTTACGTTTACGGCATGTTCTTTACTTAATGAACTCTTTGATTAAAAGATGCCAAAGTGCACAACGCTTACAAGATGCCAAAGAGCACACTCATGTGAAGATGCCAATGAGCACACAGCTAAAAGATGCCAATGAGCACACATCTCTTGATACTTGGTGATATATTTTGAGCTGCGATAAACCTGTAAATTTGTGAAAATCTTAATTCTTGATGACTTAGTGCCTGTACATGCAAAGTTCTTCATTTTATGTTTAGAATTACATTTTTCTTGAAGCTAATCAGAGATCGCATGCAAGCACACTTAATAGATACCTGCAAGTGTTTGACTCTGAACATGTCTTAACTTGATATACAATGAAACATGTTTCCGTATTCAACAACTCCTGTTTGATTTCAACTGATTGATAAATCTGGGATATTATACTGAGTATATTTTAATTTGTTTAGTGTTTAAAAGTTTATATATTCAGTTGTTACAAAATTTATATTCAATATGATCATCTTTAATATTGATGTCTTTATGTTTGCTGTCTGTGTTTTTGTTATATGGTCTATACATTTTTCAAGGGGGAGTGTATATCTGGGTTCTTTATCTGAGAATATTCTGTTTTTGAGGGGGAGTGAATGATTCTGATTAATTACTTCTTGTGCTGATCAGAAATTCATCAGGTAAGTATTTCTGAAATTACTATGCAAATGCTAAACTAATTTGATAAATTTTGTGTATTTGTGTAGGGGGAGTAATAGGGGCTTATCAGGTAATTTTCTCATAGTTATTTTTTTATGTGTTTTTAGAATATATAGAAGTAAAAGTGTGTATTTTTTTTCTTTTCCTTATTCCATTTGAACTTGTTTGACTATTCATCTTCCCTCCACTATCTCTGCGTGTTCTTCTTCTTCAATTCTGATCTGATTCTTTTTCAGATTGCTATTTTGGAATTTCAGGTATGTTTGTGTTTTTCGTTCTATGATTGTCGTTTGTTAGTATACTATTTCTTTGTTTTGTTTTCATCCTCTGTTCGTGTTTTTATCTAACTTGCGTTCTTTTACTGTTCATCGATCTCTAAAACTCCAGATTTGTGTTGTTTTTGATCGATTTACATATTGGGTTTTGTTTAGACCTATTAATCGACACCCAGGTATGTTCTATTTTGTTTTAATTTCTTGTATTTTGTTTTAATTTTGTGTTTTTGTGGTTTTCGGGTCTGAGAATCGCGAACCCTAGGTTTTTGTAAGGTTGATAGACCCGCAAAGTCTACTTTGCGCGTCTAGTTAGAACCGCAAAATTAACTTTGCGGGTCTAACTAGAAACGCAAAGTGAACTTTGCGTGTCTAGTTAGAAACGCAAAGTATTCTTTGCGGGTCTAACTAGAAACTCAAAGTTTACTTTGCGGTTCTATCTTGTGTTTCTTTATTTGTTTTTTGTTAAGGTTTTTGTGTCAAGCATGTTTGACCCGCAAAGTGATCTATGCGAGTCTAGTTAGAAACGTAAAGTGTACTTTGCGTGTCTAACTAGAAACGCAAAGTGAACTTTGCGAGTCTAGTTAGAACCGCAAAGTGTACTTTGCGCGTCCAACTAGAAACACAAAATCAACTTTGCGAGTCTAGTTAGAAACGCAAAGTGTACTTTGCGCGTCTAACTAGAAACGCAAAGTCTACTTTGCGCTTCTAACTTGATCCGCAAACCATACTTAGAATTTTTTTTTTATTATTTTTTTTTCTTTCTTCTTTTCTTCTAATTCTTTTTCATTTTGTTTTCCAGGTCTCTTATGGCTTCCAAAACTAATACTGATCCCATGATTCAAGATGAGAATGTCATTCTCGACGATCCATCTGATCGAGCTTCTCATGATACTCCAATGCCGTCACATCCTTCTGTAGGGGCCGATCTTTCTGCTTCTAGACGTACACCAATTGATGTATTCCCAACCATCATCTACATGCCATACAAGCCAAACAACTATCACGTGGATTTTGACAGAATCAAGATTCATCCCATGATACGAGCAATTCTTAAAGGACATCCTCTTGCTCCTGCTCTTTCATACTGTGCAGATGTTCCTGAAGTATATCTACAGCAGGCTTGGAATACTATAACAAAGAATGAACTGGCTCGTCCGCATCGCTTTGAGCTTCAAGTAGATCAGTTTGAATCTTTCCTTTCCTACAAAAGACTGAGATTGATATTGGAGCTTCCTGAGCCGAACTCCAGACCAGGCAGAAATACATATGACACTTTTCCATCTGAAGAGGAAGTCTATGAAGGGATTCGGAATCTTGGATATGTGGGTACTTTGAACAAACCTACAGATTTTGACAAGTCAAATCTAACTCCAGTTTGGTACGCACTATTCTCTGTTCTCATCAGGTGCCTGACATCGAAACATTCTGGCACTGATAGTGCAAGTCTACTGTATCTTCGATTGTTCCATGCAGTCGTCTATGACTTGCATGTCGACTATACGTTTATCTTTTGGACAGAACTCTCGGAGGTAGTACATGACAAGTTCACCAACAGGTAAAGAAAGTTTATTCCGTTTGTCAGATTTATGAAGCTTATTGTTCGAAGCATGCTCCGTAACAATCCTTCTATTCCTCGTAGGTTATCTTGGCCACAGGTTCCAGACTCGGAAATGCAATACATCCAGAAGCAAAAGAAGACGTTCAACTATTCTATGACTATTCCATACGCTCTTATTGCAAACTACGCTGATGTTGCAAATGAGGATGTCATAGAATATTGTATGGACAATGAATTCATGGAAGTTGTACAAGAAGAGCCTTCTCATGACAATCAAGCTGTTGAACAAGATGTGGAAGTTGAAGCAACTGTTTCTGGCAAAGAGCTTGAAATTGAAAAAGAGGCTGAAAATGAGCAAGAAGTTGATGTTATTGTTTAAACAGAAGTAATTCAAGAGGATATTGCTTCTCAGCAAATTGAGAATGTTATTGCTGATATTGATACTATAGCTTCGGATGCTATTGTTTTTGATTTTGAAGATGAAGTTGATACTGCTGCTGATGATATTCTTGCTAGTGATAGAGATGAGGATGAAAGTGATTCTGATGATGATGATAGTGATCATACTGATCGATCGCGTATTCAGGTATATGAAAGGAAGTCCAAGACACCGGAAGTGGTTGTCTCAACAGAAGTTATCTCTGATGATGATTCTGTTCCAGTTAATCCTTCTGTTGCACATCTTCAAGTAGATGATTTGGATACAGCTTTTGATCAAGCCACAGTATCGGTTCAAAGTCAAGCTCCAACAACTACACTTGCAGTTATTCAGTCTACTTCATCAGCTGTAGAGCTTACTTCTGATCAAGTTCGGGTTTCAACTGACAAATTCTCTACTTTGAATGATGTAATTCTGCAGTTATCGGAGAGAATGGATGCTGAAAAGGAAGCACAGATTCTGAAGTTAAAAGCTTTATTCAAAGGGAAGATGCCTGAGATTGATACTTCAGTGATTCCTACAGAGATTCCGTTCAGACACCCATATGGGGTTGTTCTAAGAGAGCCGTCTTCTGTTGTTCAATCTTCTACTCCAGCGATCATGTCTATTCCTCTACCTCCGTTGTTTACTCAGTCAAATGGTGTTTCTTCATCTACCCGTATTCCTGTGTCTTCTTTCAACACTCCAGTATCAGATCTTCCTATTTCAGAGTTGACAGATTTACTCTATGCTCGTCTTCTTTCTATGTCGCCACCAGAACATCAGGATCAAGATCTTATTTCTCTGCTTCGGAACTTCCAACCTACGCCGCCTCCAGTTTCTTCGTCTGAATCTGACAGGATCTATGTTTCATCTACTGAGTTTCAAGCATTCACATCGGAAGTTCAATCAAGTTTTGTTGATCTCAAATCGTTTATATCTCAAGCTTTCTCTGATTTATCTTCCAGGCTTGATATTCATGAACAAAGCTGCAGAACTGAGGCGGGTCCGTCTCTTAAGCGTCGACATGACCAAGATGATCCTGATCATCAAGGTCATGAAGGGGAGATGGAAAAGAGACCAAGAGTTGAAGGATCCTCTGAAGCAAGAGAGGATATTCAGGAAGAAGCGACTGGTGATAGAGGAAAGAGTGGAGGATCTGTTGAAGACTGCAACATTCAGGACTTAGTGAATATTATGATTGAGAATGTTGATTTGTCTTCTTTGCATAATGAACTGAACTTTTCTGAAAGCAACATTAATGATAATATGCAAATTGTTGTCTACATGGATCCAGATGTTTCTCCTAGCATTCATGAAGTTGAAGAATCTGAAGCAACAAATGACATGAGATCATTCTTCGCTAACTTCATCGAGATTAATTCTGATGATGATGCAGATGTCAGATTGGAAAAGATATGTCAAGTAAATGAAGAAGACTGTGATGACATCATCATCATATCAGACACAGAAGATGACTCAGTGTTCATGGATGCTAAGGATGAAGAGATATCAGATATGTTGCACAGAGATCTTCCTGAAGCTACTATTCCTGAATCTACTGTTCCTGAATCTACTGTTCCTGAAGCTGATGTTCCTGAAGCTGATGTTCCTGAATCTACTGTTCCTGAAGCTGATGTTCCTGAATCTACTGTTCCTGAAGCTGATGTTCCTGAATCTATTGTTCCTGAAGCTATTGTTCCTGAAGCTACTCTTGTTTCTTCATCTCCTGTTGTTGCTAATGCTCCGACTACCTCTGCTCCTTCAGATACATTTGAAGTAGGTCAGTCATCTAGATCACAAGCTGTTGATCCTTCTGCTGAACCTGTAATTTCTCCAAGTATTTTAGAAGAAGGACCAGCTTTGTCAAGACGGGAGAGACGAAGAAATTTACAACAACGTTATATGGCTTCACGTCAAAGATCTGCCTTCCTTGAAGATTCCCAAAGCAATATTTTTGTTTCGAGAAGAAGAACGATCAACATCCATGCCATTCTTGGTGTAGAAAAGGAATCAGATGCTTTTAAAAATGAGTATGTAATGCTTATCAGATGTCAACGTCGTGGAAGGGATTTGGTTTCTTCTCCTCATCTGATAGTTCGGATTATCAAAATTGAAATTCAGAGGTTGGTTAATATCTGGTATCCAGTATTCGAGGTTGAAAGAAGAGACTGCAACCGTTATATCTTCTCAGAGGCTGACTTTAATGATTTATCCATTGACGACGTTGAGTTTCTGTACAATGAATTGAGGAATCAGTACTACAGGACAAATGATATCTCTCAAGCCTTATTTGTAATCAAAAGGTTTATAAGGCGTCAGATAAGGTTCTTCAAGGTTTTCGATTTTCAAATGGCAGCCGAAAGCTTTCAGCCAGTGGTTAATTTGCTAAGACCTAACCGTAGCCTGCCAGACATTGATTCTTACTCATTATTCACTATTCTTCAGGATCCACATGGAGTTGTATACAGGAATGCATCAGGTCAAAAGTGTTTCCTCAGATTTGAAGATATAAGTCATTACTCCGATGGAACTTTGAAAGTAATCAGGCTACAGTTAGATCAAAGATTGAAAGATCCTGTTAGAAGATTTATGGAGACACGAACAAACAGGGCTCTGATAACAAATGATGAGATTCAACTTCTACGGAATGCATTGGATAAAATCAATGAGAGGTTGAATTTCCCTCTACTCTGCGACGATTAGAAGTGTTACTCGGGTTGAATAGATTACGTCAAAGAGAAGAGCGTCAGTAATTCTACAAAGTCGCCTGGATGGTCTATGCTGTTATTGAAGATTGTTTTTGAAGACCACGGCGCCAATGATTACTAAGGGGGAGATTGTTAAGTCTAATTTTGTAGTAATCATTGTATTTATTTTATAGCTTTTAATGCTTTTAGTAGTGTATTCTGTTTGTAAGGGCTAGGGGTATTTAAGTCCCCTTTGCGCCTTTGTTTTGTAACAATTCAGACACGCACAATTCAATACTTCAGTTACTTTGCGCTTCACACTTTCTCTCACTACTTTCTCTCTCTAACGAATCAGAGATCTTTGGACTCTCAGACAGCAAAATGTTTTCCCCATTTGCATGTCGATCGACGAAGTCAAGAAAACGGTCCTTCCACTGTTCATATTCTCCCTTGAATAGAACATGAGGCTTTACGTCAGTACCAATCGAGAGAGCATCCTTAGAAGTTATCCTGTTGTAGAAATATTCAATAAGAAACTTGAAACTGATCGTTAGTCCAATTTGAAATCACAAAAATACAGAAATCTTGTAAGAAAAATCAAAAATGAAATTTCCAAAAATCTACAAGTAAGGAATTCGCAAGGCACTATGAAGTACAAAGAATTCGCAAGCTATAGTGACACACACAGAATTCGCACAAGCTATAACTTCAGAATTCGTAGACCAACTCAAGAATTCGTATGCACATAATTCGTAAGATGATCTTCTGCAAATTCTATAGAATTCGTAGCTTAGTCTATTGTGAATTCTAAGAATTCGTAAGACACTAATCTGCGAATTCTATCCTTGATAATTTTCTAAGAAAAAGTTTTCGTAAATCACAAGTCTACAAAATTTGTCCTTAACAAAGATTTTCAAAAGCTTTTCACACAAAGAACATATGCGAATTCTGTCCTTAAAATTTTCCACGAAAAGGCTTATGCGAGTTCTTAGAAATTCGTAGTTAGGCCAATACGAATCCTGAATAATTCGTAAGATACTGACTTGTGAATTCTGTACAATTCGCAACACATACACCTGCGAATTTTACACTTGTAAAATTGTTCAGAAATCAACAATCTTCGAAAACTAATGAATCTGCGAATTCTTCACACTTTCTGTGAAACACTTTGATTTAGCGAGTTCTTCTTGCAATCTTGCGAGTTCTTGAAGAACTTGCGAGTTCTTCAGATCTCGAACAAAAACCACACTGATTTACTCAAAAACCTATGAATTCTTTGAATTTTAGCCCCAAACTTTGACACTTAGACCACTAGAACATCTAGAACCAATTTCTATCAAAGAATTACAACAAAATTTATATAAACATATAAATCGATCCTTGACACAGTGTTCGAACTCGTGAATACAAAAACCAACAAATTCACCAAATTGATGAAAAATTACAGTGCAATCACGAATCAAACCTTTACAAACTCAAACTAATACTCAATTCGAACACAAAACAATCAATTACAACTCGAATTACACACAAAAACAAGAAATTCAATCTAAGACACAATGAAACAGTTCGAACTCCATTTCTTGATTGATTTCAATCTGGATCTGCTCTGATACCAATTGATAGTCCCAATCTAATCAAGTTCTTATCGATTAAACAAACAAACAAGATGAATTAATCATATTAACAATCAACCTGTTATCTTGATTTCAATCAAACCATTCGTACAATTACTCTCTCTCTAGAACTCACTCTATCTCTCTACAATCTACGTATGTCCTTTTTGTTACAAGTTTCGCACGATTCTACACAACTAAAACTACTAACTAGTTATAAGTATACAGGACTAAAACTACAAGTACATAGAAACAAAACTTATTAACTAAGACTTTGACTTTGACATTTGACTTCCACGTGAGAGTTGACTTCCAGCTTTGAC
The DNA here is from genome assembly GCA_954870635.1 of Arctium minus. Taxonomy (NCBI): domain Eukaryota; kingdom Viridiplantae; phylum Streptophyta; class Magnoliopsida; order Asterales; family Asteraceae; genus Arctium; species Arctium minus. The sequence continues at coordinate 73,332,876 of OX941080.1, read as the reverse complement.
TCTCTTCAACTTTGACCTTCAGTCTTCTATGATATTGCATCCAACATATTTATGCTCTAACATTATCTCATAAATGAAAATGAGATAGAAAATATGTTGTGTCCCCAAAAAAATTGAAACATTTATTTGTTAAGAAAGAAATGAGTGGTTGGTGAGGTAATAGCAAGAGTTGGCATGGGCTCACTTCCTTTTTCAACGATGGCCACCAAAAAATGTGAACCAACAGTAGATGTGTGTGATCCCAGATTTCAAGAAATATTAACAATCAAAGAACAATATCAATGAGAGAATCTAGAGAGAGAATTTAGTCACAAGTGTCGTATTCATATATCTCACTTGAATGGAATGCTTACAAGACATTGCTTCTACTTCTTTCTTACTTTCAAATTACAAAAGGAAACAACACTTATATAGGGTCAAACATCCCTTGACCTCTACACAAGATTCCACAAAAACTCAATACAAGAAAAAGACGAATTTGATCTAAACCATGCTTTTACAATATCCCCCATTTAGATCAAATAACCAAAAACTTTATTTGCCCCATCTTGAAAAACTTCCTTGTCTGATGCCAAGCAGAGATTCAAAATTCCTTATACCTCTTCTGAAATGGATTCTGTCATCCAATGCATCAAGAACTCTCTACAAAGGTAATCTGTCAAACTTTGACATTGTCTTTTCTCCTCGCTTTATCTTTTCTTTATTCTCCTTGAATCTCTGATTGAGTTGAAGTCTGATCACTTTTAAAGTTCCATCAGAGAATTTAGCTATCTATGACACTCTGAAAAATCTCTTCTAGTTTTCTCCATTCTTGTACATCATACCAAGCTCAGGAGTTTCAAGAATAGTGAACATATCATAAATATCAATGTCTTCTAGATCCAAGTTAGGCTTTATCATGTTGAATTTCTTCTGGTTTGTTTCAATTCCCAGTTGAAAATCATAGCAATAAGTATAATTCATATGTGTTCTCATGAATCTCTTCACTGCTTCCAAAGCAAAAATGATGTTTTCAGGTCTTATAGTCATATTCCTAAACAAATGATACAGATATTCAACATCATCAACATTTAAGAACTTGAAATCTGCTTCAGAAAATTCAAACTCAGTCAAATCTCTTCTCTGAACAAAGAAGACTGGATACCAAATACGTTGAAATTGCCTGAGTCTCACTTCTTTCACAGTTACAATCCCAGATTTGTTCTTGACATACTTTTCTACTTTCCTTTCCCAATTCATGAATCTTGCATACTCAATCTGATATTCGATAGGCTGATTGGTTACCCCCTAAACCTTGTAAATATCCATCTTTTTGAGCTTATGAACAAATACCTTCTTCATCTCCTTTTCAAGAAAAGGTGCTCTTAAAACATTTCTCATTTTTCTCAACTGAGCTTCAGAGGGCACAAGAGGAACTTTTGGTTCATTTGAAGGACCTGCTTCAGCTTCAACAGGGTTAGATGGAAAATGCAATTCTGGTTCAGCTTCAGGGTCGGGTTGGTCATCATTTATGGGTTGATCATTTTGAAGTGGACTATGAATTCTGTTTGGGCTTGGTGATCTGTCAGGACTTGGTTGGTTTAAATGAGTTGGAATGCTTTGGGGTATCTCTGCTTCTTTAGAAAGGTTGAATTCTTTAAAGGTAGGAATTTCAGGTGCAAAACTTGAAGGTTCAGGTAAATCATTTTGCATCGGGCTCAACTGAATATCCTCTGGATTTTCTACCAAAATATCCAAAATGTTTTCATTTCCTTCATCATCTGATCCTATTAACTGCTCCCTATCTTCTTCTTTCACCTTCCAAAAGTTTTCATACTTTTCATTAGTAGTTTCTTCTTCATCAGATGATACATTAATAACATTTACTGCATCAATCCCAGTAAGCAACAATATTTCCTCCCTAGTAGAAACCTTAGGCTTTGCAACCTTTGGTTCTACTTCCTCATTCACATACAAAACAAGATCTCTTCCTTCACCAATAATTTCAGCTTCCTCCTCATCATTCACATTTTGATCATATTGCTTTTCACGATGATCAATATTCTCTTCAACATTTTCAGTTCTTTCATCAACTATAACAACCTTAGATCCAGTAGCAGCCTGTTTCTCCCTTTTCTCCCCCTGATGATCATCAATGGATAAGTCAGCACGTTGAGGATTTTGTGGAAGTGACTGTGTTTGTGGAATAGGCTCAGGTTCAGCAGAGTGTTTCCCTTTCAACATCCTTTTGATTTCATACATATCATCCTCCAACTTCTTAGATAGCCTGATTTCAACAGCCTTTAAGGCGCCGTCGAAAACTTCCTTTGACACATAGTCAGGGTTATTAACACCGAAATCACATAGATTATCCGTTTGCATGATAGTGGTAAAACCAATTGCATGGTCTGTGTTTATAGTTGGCACAATTTTAACTATAACAGGACTTCTATCTTGTCCTCGTAGTCCGGATTGCGAATCTACTCGGGATGTTATGATCGGGTCACGAAGACTTCCGATGGTAGCCATTTCAAAATGTGTCCTAGAAATGATAATTGGAATCTCAAAAGGCACTAGACTCAAAGGTGCATTGAAAGAAGTTGAGAACGGGGGTTGTTGTTCTCTATTTTCAATACCAATATTCTCTGAATGAGAAACCGGTAAATACTTGCACACAACATATGCGACAAAGCATTTGATGTGGTTTCCCTATTGGAACGGTAGGTTACAAGGCACTCACTCTCACCATGTTCTCTTTCTCCCCTGTCACTCTCTCACACAACATTTTCAACTAAAAGACCCTCATTTCTCCTTATATCTCCCAGCATTGTATTGACAGTATCATTAACCTGGTCATTAATCTCAATGGCATCATTACCATAGAAAGATTCAAAAACATCAACATTCTCAGCATTATATGAATCAACATCAGCTTGAGCAGTCTTAACATGTGTATAAGCATTTATTTCAGCACCATCATCATTTGAATCATCATTATCAGCAACAGTCTCAGTATCAGAATCCTCATCATTTTCATTAGCAACATTCTCATTATCACTAGTATCACTTTCATCAGCCAATCTGTTTGCTTGATCCAGATCAATATCAGAGACTTGACCTTCATCAACGGGAGGTATCACTGAACGTTGGGTAATAACCCGTGACAGATATGCCTCTAGTCTTGTTTAATCTCAACAAGTGGTATCAGAGCAAATTGTTTAATCTCATAAACAAGATCTTGATTTATTCTCTTCCTTCCTATTTTTAATATGGCACTCAATACAAACACAAACTACTATGATATTGGTTCACTTTCAAAACCCCCTCGGTTTAGCAGAGATAACTTTGCTCTCTGGGAAAATCGAATCATGTTATTTCTAGAAGGTGTAGATCCCACTATACATATGTAGCAAATGGCCCTTATGAACATTTCCCAATCATAGGTGTCGTTCCAGCTACTGCCACCACTCATAATGTCCCTGAACGTTATGCTATTAACGAAATAAGACAATGGAGTCATGAAGATAAAAAGAAGGTTGGCTTAGATGCAAAGGCAAAGTCCATTATCTCTATGGCTCTGCCTGATGAAGCTTTTCATTCCATCATGCATCTTAAAACTGCCAAAGAAAATGTGGGACACTATATGTGTTCAATATGAAGGTATTACTGAAGTCCAAGAAACTGGAAAGATTAACTTGGTAAGACAGTATGAAAGTTTTATCGCTGGTAAGAATGAATCCTTATCTGATGTTCACCAGAGATTTAATTGTCTAATCATTGATCTAAGAGTTGTTGGTAAGACCTATTCTAACTCTGAGGTCTTGAATAAATTTTTGGAATGTCTTCCTGAAAGCTGGGACAGTTACTCAATGTGTCTTAAGCTGACAAAAGACTTAAATTCTCTCTCTCTTTGCACCTTATATGGAATATTGCTCAACTATGAGCAATCAAATCTCTTGAAGAATAATCTTGTAAAAGATTCTAAAGATTCCAAAAGCACTCCTATTGGTTTAGTCTCTTCAGAGATCATTCCATCTCAGCGATATACTCTCACTATCACTGAGTCAGATTCTGACTCTAAGGAATTATCAGACACTGATCTTTCAGAGTTTGATGAATCCTTAGCAATCTTGACAATCTCTTTCAAACGGTTTGCAGGAAAGAGCAATTTCAGAAGAAATAATCGTCTCTCTATAACTGACAAGCCAAAATCAACCCCTGTTGGCAAGGCTACTGCTACTTGCTTTAACTGTGAAAAGATTGGACATTTTGCAAGTGAGTGCAGAACAAAGAAAGTCTTCAAACCTTCTACCTCTAGGAAAACCAATGACAACAAATACCTTAAGCTGAAAGAGAAATTTCAAAAGTTGAAAAACTTTAAAATAAAAGGTAAAGGTCTTATCGCAGAAGAGCATGACTGGGTTGAATTAGAATAATCTACTTCTAATGAAGAAGAAGTTGCTAATCTTTGTCTTATGGTTGAGATTAAAGAAGAAGTGTAAGAACCAACAAGAACTTCCATGAGCTATATCCCCTCTAAGGTATCTATCTCTACCAATCCCTCTCTTTTTGAAGCTGAGAAAAGTCGCGCTGTAGATGTGCTGAGAATTGATCTGTACAATGCACTGAATGGCAAAACTCTAGCTGAAAACAAAAATATTGATTTAACCGAACAACTAGAAAAATGTAATGAAAAGATCAGAGAACTGACTCTTTTAGAGGAAAGTTTAAAAGATCAAGTCATTATCAATGAAATTATCAGCATTGAACGCGAACAAGCCATAACTGCTTTAAAAACAAAAAAGACAACTGTTGAGGGATGGTGTAACTCTTCTACCAAAATCAATGAAATCATCAGGTCTCAAATCCCTGCCAGTGATAAAACCGTTCTTAGTTTTTAGAAAGAACAGGATGAACCTATAGAAGACAGTTCCTGCTTAAGTTTGGAATGTTTATCTCTTCTATCCCTGACGCCTCTTCTACTCAGTGTTCTTCTTCCTCTAATCCTATTCATGAGGAATTATCAAAAGGCTTTAAGCTCGCTGATAAAGGGAAATCCATTTCCCATCCTCAGAAGGCTGCCAAGAAAGCAAAACTGAAGGTTCCTCTCAAATCTTCAATAAATTGATCTTCTAGCTCTGAAACAGAAATCTTTGATATCTATCCTCCAAAGCTGAAAATTGATCTTAAGCCTAAAAAATCTGAAAAACTAAAAATTCCTCCCAGATCTTATGCTAATGGTATTCTTGGAGCTGGCCATGCTCATCTCAAGTTTTCAAATCTTGTTGCTCATGGTCCTAAAGCCACCATTAACTATAGAAAATGCTATCATTGTGGACTCACTAGCCATATTGCAAGTAAATGTCCTAATGCCACGAAAGCTGATAAAATAGCTAAAGTGAAGATGAATGCCCCCAAGGTTGAGAAGGTCACCAAAGCTAAGAAATATACCAAGGTGAAAAATACCACTAAGGATAATAAATTAACCAAATTGAAGGTTACCACTGAAGCTGAATCTTCAACTGCCGTGAAGATTACTGAACCTTCCATCTCCAATAACCCCACTTGACCCATTGAAAATAGGGTACTAATCAAAACTTAATCTTCCTTATGTTTGCAGGGATCGAAGGGTATCCGGTATCTAGATAGTGGATTGTGTCGACACATGACTGCACAAAAAGACCTGCTTACTGAATACAAGGAAGAGAAAGGTCCCTCAGTGACCTTTGGTGGAAATGGAAAAGGATATACCCGAGGGTTTGGTGTCCTCAACAATGAGACAACTACCTTAAGAAGAGTCACTTACATATATGGACTGAAGCAAAATCTTCTAAGCATCAGTTAGCTATGTGACAAAGACTACAAAGTTCACTTCAATTAGAAAGCATGTTCAGTGATGAGTGAAAATGGAAAACTTGCTCTCAGTGGTTACCGAATGGAAAATGTCTATGTAATAGACATGGACTCTACTACCACTGAAAACATATGTTTTTTTTCTAAAGCCTCCTCTGATGTCAATTGGCTATGGCATAAAAGGCTTTCTCATCAAAATTTCAAAACACTGAACTTTCTCTCTTGTAAGGATCTGGTCTCTGGTCTTCCTCAGCACTCATATGCCAAGGAATCTCTATGTTTAGCATGTGAGAAAGGAAAACAGACTAAAGCTAGTTTCAAATCTAAACAAGTTTCCTCAGTGACAAGTCCTCTTCAACTCTTGCATATGGATTTGTTTAGCCCACTTAATATCCAATCCATAGATGGAAAGAAATATACACTTGTCATTGTAGATGAATACTCTCTCTACACCTGGGTTATCTTTCTTTGCTGTAAAAGTGACACTCCAGAAGAACTGATATCTTTTATTAGAAAGATGGAAGTGCTGAATAATCTTATTGTTCGCTCAATAGGAAGTGATCATGGAATTGTGTTAGGTTTATATTTTCTAGTAATCAATGTATTTATTCCCTTGTTGCTAAAGTGCTTATTTTTGCTCTATCTTGTATGTTTAGCGAAGGGGTATTTAAGTCCCTTATGCTTTTCCTTGTAAAGAACTTTTGTACTACTTTCTGAATACATATGAAACTTTTGTGTTTTACTTTCTCTCTTGAGTTTCTCTCTCTAAAGATTTAGACCAATCTTGGATTATCAATTGGTATCAGAGCCAATCTAATTTTGAGAGATTTGAGAGAAACAATTTTCAATCTGAATTTGTTATTAATTCAGAGAATTTGATCGATTTTCTTGATTTTTGATCAAGAAAATCTCATTCCCTGAATTTTTCATAAATTTGTACTGAGATTTGATTTTTTTTCTTCAAATTTGGTTTGTTGGATTCGAAATCAGTGGTAGATCATCTTTGTTTCACATCAAATTCCAAGAAAATCAATATTTGAAAATCAATATGAGAATTTTTGTAGTTTTTGAACAGTTCGATAAAGCGTACTGTTCGATTAGTCAATATTCATTTATGTTGAAATTTGTTAAAAGTGGTTGTATATTTTGATTAGAAAATAGATTTCGATCGTATCTGTGTGGGTATAATTCATCAGTTTTGTGTCTATAATCGAATTAGAAGTTTTCTCGATTTTGCGCCAGTTCGTCCTCGTTTGCGCCAGTTCATCCTCGTTTGCGCCATCTTCATCTTCTTGAAGATTTTCTGTTTCGATCAAGTCTTCAAAAAGTTTGCGCCATCTCATCGTATTTTGTGCCAGTTCTTCAAAGTTTTTCGCCAACTTCAATCAGTTCTTCAGGGTTAAGTTTCTAGAGCAAAAGTCAGAATCTCTCCACCTTCAGTAGCGCAAATCTCAACTTTGCGCCAGGTTCTTCTCTGCTTCCAAACTTAGAATTTTTCTGAGTTTTCTGATTTTGTGGTTTTTGTGAAGTTGTCTCTTCAAGCACAGATCTACAAGAAAGACATCATGATGTCCTTGGGAACGGACACTCGTCCTCCGGTTCTGGTCAACGAGAACGAGTTTCCGCAATGGCAAGACCGTTTCATCAACTTTATAGAGTGACAAGCCAATGGTGAAAGCATGATGAAGTCACTCACTCAAGGACCATTTGTCAAGCCTCTGAAAGAGATTCCCGCCACTGCAACTACACCGACCACTGTTATCTTGAATCCTACAGACGAATACATGGCCGAAGAGACTTTGCGATACCAAGCCGATCGCGAAACAAAGTCTAACCTAATCCTAGCACTGCCTAATCCCATCTACAATTGGATTGACTGTTACAAGAACAATCTGATGTTGATGTGGACCCAGTTAGAGAAGATCATGCTTGGGTCAGCAATTGCAACACAACTCCGACAGATACGCTTCATGAACAATTTCGAGGAGTTCAAGGCAAAGGATGGTGAAACTCTGAAGAGTGTCTTCTACAGGTTTTGGGTTGTGATGAACGATCTGCATAAGATCAAGGTGACCAAGACCGAGTTAGAAGCCAATGTCAAGTTCCTAAATGCTCTTCAATCTGAATGGAGCAAATCTTATCACAAATTGAGGAACGATGTCCGGATCTCCACTATGTAGATACAGGAACTATATGAGATTTTGATGACTGATGAGAGCTTAGTGCTAGAGAAGAAAGCGAAGCTTGACAAGAAGAACAAGTCGAAGACAGTGGACCCAATTGCTCTTCTTGCGAGCCAGTTGGCTGAACAAGCATTGTCTGAGAATGCTTACGATGGGGACACTAATGATGATGGCGAAACACTGGAAAAGGCAATGATCCTTCTCTCTCAGCATTATCACAAGAAGTTCCAGCACCGATCAGGTTCCAACAACCTCCGCTTCACTTCAAGTTCTAAGAAAGTGAACATTGGTGCTCCTTCAAAGCCGTATGTTCCGAAATACGAGCCTGCCAAAGTGGTCGAGCCAAAGAAGGAAGAGAAGAAGGCTATTACGTGTTTCAACTGCGGGAAACCGGGACACTTTGCAAAGGAGTGTCGAGTAAAGGTTGACCGGGATTCTACATTTAACCGGAAGAAGATGGAACTTGCTGAAAAGAGAGAGAACGACACCATCTTGATAGCTAAGGAGGAATATTGGCTAGATCACTCCGATAATGAAGCAGAAAATGAGGAAACTGCCGCCATGTGCTTTATCGGAGATGATGACAGTGACAATGAGGATGAGGATACCTCTATTGACGACTCTGAGGTACCTTCAGAATTTGATTACAAATTTATTTCATCTCAAATGAACATCATTATCACTGCCTTACATGACTTACGTTCAAAGTTTTTATCTGAAAAACAAATTAATCAAGAAAAGTCTATATTGATTGAAAAATTCCAAATTTCTTTGAAAGATGAAAAATTTATTTTGTCAGATACAAAAGAAAATTTTCAAAAGAAATTGGGTGACTTAGAAATTTCAAATCAGACTTATCCTGATTCTTTGACGGAAATGACCAAATTAAACCAAAAATTTTCGGATAAAATAATTGAATTAGAGGAAATTTTATATCTGCGTGATCAAACTGAGCAAACCATTTATATGAATAAGCCAAGGAGTTATGATTCAATAAAAGAAAAATGGGGACTTGGTTTTGAAAATCCGCATATTTTAAATCAAGCTATAGAAAAAGTCCCCACTTTATATAAATTCGATTATTTACGACTTGCTCGATATACTCCTCAATTTAAAATTGAGTGGAGAAATGAAAAGCAAATCTTAGAAATCGAAAATGAGAAAAGATTGAATAACACTAAAATGGAACTTCCGTTTGTTTATACTCGCGAAAATACAAAATATTTTCCTGAAAAATCAAATAAGTCCAGAAGATCTAAAAATGTTTTAAATGTCAAATCTTTCATTAAATCTTCATTACCAAACGATTATTTTGATATATATGCCATTAACACTAATAAGGAAAATATATCTCCGGTTTCTTATGATACTAAGAGATATATTCCCCCATTAGTGTTTGAGGGCAAAATCGTTGATATTGAAGTTAAAATGGAAGAACAATGTCTTCAAAACAAATTTGAAAGCGATTTACTTCTTTTGATTATGAAATCAAGTTTTGAAGAAAATTTCAATTCTCAAAAACAAGACTTTGATGACAAAATTAATTCTGGATTTTCTACTGATTCTAAGGAAAATAAGCAAGAAGTTCCAAATTTTGCAGAATTGCGCCACCCATTGGTAGCGCAAACTGACTGTTTGCGCCATCCTCTGGTAGCGTAAAACCAGGTTTGCGCCACTAATGGATCGTGCAAATCTCCTGCAGACTTATATTTTTCTGAAAATTATAACTCTGATTCTAGTTCAAAAACGATGAATGATCAGTTTGGTCTCTTAGATAAAATCTCTTCTTCAAATTCAAATATTGAATCAGAAATTATTGATGACTCTTTTACGGTAAATGTTGATTATTATAAACCAAAGCGTAAAAGAAGATGGTCAAGGAAGTCAAAGAGGAAAGTGTCAGTCCAAACTAAAGATTCTAATTCTTTCGATTTTAATATTTCAGATCGGACTTTGAAGAAGTCTACGAGCCAAATATGGAGGGTCAAGCAAAAATCAAATGAATATGCAATTCTAGAAGATAAATGTGTAGATAATCTTTGTCATAAGGATACATTTGCATATTGTAATAAAATCACAAAATATTCAATAAAGCAAATGATTCAAATTGCAAAGGATGTCTCGTATTCTTCTTCAAATTGTGATTCAGATGATTATGTTTCTTCCTCCATTGATGATTGTGTTCATATTTTCTTCGATCATTCATGTATTTTTTCTAAAAATAATTTTTTGAAAAATAAAAATAAACGGACTAACAAGAAGGGACCCATAAGCATATGGGTACCTAAATCTGTGTAGTTTCTGAATGTGCAGCTTAGTCAATTATGGTATCTGGATTCGGGGTATTCCAAACACATGACGGGCAACAAATTGTTACTTTCAAATTTTAAAGAAAGATGTTGCGGTCGTGTTAAATTTGGAAACTGCGAGACTGCTCCTATTCTAGGATATGGCGATCTTGTGCAAGGAAATATCACTGTCAAGCGAGTTAGCTATGTCGAAGGTCTTAGCCACAATCTATTCAGCATCGGGCAATTTTGTGACAAAGATCTTGAAGTAAGCTTCAAATCCAAACTAGTTGTTGTAAAGAATGATAGTGGCCGGGATTTACTTGTTGGAAAGTGAAGATCAAATTTATATACTATTGATCTTTCCAAAGATAAAATTCCATCATATATATGCTTATTATCTAAACCCTCTGTACATGAAAGCTGGATATGGCATCAAAGACTAGCTCATCTCAACTTCAAATACATGGATCAACTTGTCAAGAATGATTCAGTAAGAGGTCTCCCAGCACTTCGATTTCCGAAAGACCACCTCTGTTAAGACTACGAGAAAGGAAAGATGAAGAAAGTTCCGCAAAAGCCAAAGGCCGATGCCTGCACTAAGGATATTCTTGATATCTTACATGTTGACTTATGTGGACCAATGAAGACAAAGAGCATCAGAAAGAAAAGATACGTTTTGGTGGTCGTTGATGATTATTCACGCTACACATGGGTCAAGTTTCTCAAGTCTAAAGATGAAACTCCCGACATTCTGATCAACCTAATCAAAACGATTCAGACTAACAAGCAAAAAGAGGTCAAAATTGTCAAATCAGACAACGATACAAAATTCAAGAATAGAACTCTTCAAGCATTCTACGAAGATCAAGGCATTCAACAACAATTCTCTGCTGCTCGAACACCGCAACAAAATGTTGTTGTTGAACGAAGAAATAGAACGCTTGTCGAGGCTGCCAGATCGATGCTTGCATATTCCGATCTACCTCTTTCTCATTGGGTCGAAGTTGTATCTACTGTGTGTCATACTCAGAACAGATCTATTCTACATCCAAGATTCAACAAAACACCATATGAGCTTATAAACGGCATCAAACCAAATGTCAAATATTTCAAATCATTTGGGTGTAAGTGTTATGTTCTGAACGACCGCGAAAATCTAAACAAGTTCAGTCCAAAGGTGGATGAGGGTATCTTTCTTGGTTATTCTTCTACTTCAACGGCTTACCGAGCTTTTCACTTCAGTCAGAAAAGTGATAGAAAGCGTCAATGTTAAATTTGATGAAGCTGCAGATTTGGTTTCTGGCCAAACAGGTCTAGAAATCGCAATTTCAGAGATTTTAGCTTCTGTACAAATCAGTTCAGAACCTACACTACAATCGTCAAATCAGGATCCACATTCTTCTTTGCTTAATCTTACTGATCTGGATTTTTTGTTAGAGCATTTTTATGATGATTTGCCTAAATCTAACACTGAAAATGCTTCAACTGTTTTGAATCAGGAAACTGTGAGCGCATCTACTTCTAATTCCGCTGCATCTATCTCTGAAAATAATGTTGTTCCAGTCACTTTTGTATCTCAAAACATTATTTCTGAACCTCATCAAGAGCAATCAGAACCTGAGCAAGTGCACACTGAGTCAGTTCAAGAAGAACCAGTTCAAGAAGAAGAACAAAATGCTGATATTCAACCGACAATTCCAGAATCTGATTCAGATGTTGTTGAATTACCTCCTCCTCCTGTTGAAACAGTTTCTGTCCCCTCGTCTGACACAGAAGTACCTGTAGTTTTCTCTCAACACTTAGAAGTTCTTCAAGAGGTTATAGATCCTCTCCCTCACTGTAATATCCAAATCAGAAATTTTTATTAATTTTGGAAGTTGGGTGAAAAGTGAAGCGAGACCCAAAGTGCAAGGAGGTTATTTGAAACTTAGGTTTTATATAACCTAAATATCTGATAATTTGAGAAGTTAAGTCGACTTAGAATTTAAGAGAGAAAGAGAGAAAAGAGAAAGAGGTATTGATCAATTGATCTGTTTTTGTCAAAAAGAGGTATGATTTCACCTTAATACTTCTATCTGCATGTTATAGTCGGTAAATAGTATTGTTAATCAAGCTTTTAACCGTGTATTGGATCGATTCAATGATCTAAAAGTTTTCAGGGTTGAACTGTTGAATAGCCGACTTATGATGAACTCGACCGGTAGATGTTTGGGACGATGATGTAAAGACCGATAGGTTGTTTGATCGGAATGTATCGGCCGACCGGTAAATGGTTGTCGACCGGTATAGCTATGGACCAGAAGAAGGGTCGACCGATATATTGTGTTAGACCGGTATGTTGTTTCAACCGATAAGAGTATTCGACCGGTATGTTGTTCAACCGATAAGAGTATTCGACCGGTATGTTGTTTAAACCGATAAGAGTATTCGACCGGTAAGATATATTTGACCAGTAGTATGTTAATCAGTCGTGGTGTTGACCGAAGTGGTTTTGACCGGGATAGTAGCAGTATATTGTAATTGATGAGTTCGTAAGAGGAAAGAGTGTTAGTTGCCAGTTAGCTTACCTTTGTTTTTAATACCATCGTAGGTGGTGTTAATCAGTAGAAGTCAGAGTTAATCAAGAAGAATTAGAGGTGAGTCTTTCAAACTAAATCTTTTATGATTTGAGCAGTTAATTGATAAATGTGAGTTTTATATACTGCGCATTTATAGTATTGAAGTTATGCAGAATTATTTCAAAAGATTGATTTAATCAGTTTGGTATGTTTATGCTCAGGTATATAAACTTGTTTTATATATAGTCAGGACTAGGTGTATGCATACATTTGAGTCAGAAGTCTGACCTAAGTCAGGAAGTGTGACCCGCCTGCTCGTACCGGGGAGTGTGGCCCGTTTATGCTATTACGGTGTGTCCCTAAAATAAGGCAGTGCGAGACAGACATACCGTCTTTGATGGAAATGTTGGTCAGTAGCTTAAGGTACGCTTGCGAAGCGTAAAAAGTGGTCAGTGATGACCAGTAGATTGAGTTATGCCAGCGAAGCATAAAGTGTTTTAAAGTTTGTTTAAAAGAGCAGGTTATGTTTTTGAAATATAAAGCTTTGTTTAAATGTTTTAATTAATATTTGAACTGTTTGCAGTAGTGTTTGGAGGGGACTCACTAGACCGTTGGTCTAACCCTCGCTCTTTCAAAAATTATAATCCACTTTCAGGTTATCGCAAGATAGCAGGTACCGATAAGGGTAAGGAGAAGATGTGAGTTATTTCCAGGAGATAGAAGACTTCCTGCAATAGTTTACTTTTTGAACTCAGTTGTGTAGTAAGAGATAGTTGTAAAACTTGTACTCTGAAAGAAGTAAGCCTGGGGCAGTTTTTAGTAAGAAATGTTATTTTATTGAACGTATAAATGTTCAGGTTGTTACAATTGGTATCAGAGCATTAGTTTAAGGGATCTAGGTGACCAGATGGGCCTAGCCTTAAACTGAAATAGTAAAAGCACAACTGAGTAGTAGGAAGACCGTAGGAAGATAACATTAAGGTAGTAAGGACTAGCATGTAAGGAAAATTTGGAATTCCATCTGGCCAGTGTAATTGTGAATTTACAAGTACATGCTTGTGCTTAAACTATCGTAATGTGTAGTATGTTAGATTGAATATCTTATGTTTCTTCTTATCAGAAGTATGTTTGAGCGCGTGACCAGGAGTAGATCTATAGTGAATCTTGAAATGGAGCCAGATAATGAAGTCATTTCCGAAGAGCGAATGACTGCTGTCAACCCGACTGCTATCCAAGGAAAGAGTCGTGGTCGACCTAAAGGTAAGACAGTTCAGAAAACAGCTATTCAGGCAAGAGTTTCCAATGTGGGAACTAGAGGTGGGAAGACGAGTCATGGTATTCGTCAGGATGAAAGTGTAGAGGTAAGAACTGAGCAAGAAACTTCTAATCAAGAAAGTTCAGCTTCTGTGAGGGGTCGAAAACAGACAGGAAATCGTGGTGGAGGTAGAACGCAAGGTTTTGTTACACAATAAACTTTCACTGCGGAAATGGGAAAATTACAAGAAACGTTGAATGCTTTATTGGCTCAGCGTACTAATGAAGTTTCGTCAAGTAAAGAAAAGAGTGAAGATAAAGTAGTGACTGAGGTAGCAGAATCACTAGTAACTGGAATGGGTAGTCACCCTCAGTCAAGTCCCATTGTGTCAGTTAAAGCTGTAGCTAGGAAAGGATGTAGTTTTAAGGAGTTTGCTGTTTGCCAGCCTCCTACTTATAAAGGGGAATGTGATCCCGTGATAGCCTTAATATGGGTAAAAGGCATGGAGCTAGCGTTTGATACTAGTAAGTGTGCAGAAGAAGATAAAGTAGTTTATGCTTTGTCAATGTTGAAAGATGAAGTGGTAATGTGGAGGGATGTGGAATCCGGAGGTCAAAGTTCGATTGTAGCTAAAGAAATGACTTGGGGTGAGTTTGTGAAAAGATTTAAAGCACAGTTTTGCCCTTTGGCGGCCATTAAAAAGTTGGAAGAATAATTTCTAGGTTTAGAACAGAAAGGAATGTCAGTTCGAGAATATGCCACAAAGTTTATTGAAAAGTCTCGATTTGCAGGAATTTATGTACCTAATGAAGAAAGACGAGTAGAACGTTTCGTCTTTGGATTAAGAAGTGATATTCGTGAATTTGTCTCGAATAAGGAACCGTCTATGATTCCAAACCGTTTAAGTCTGCAAAGTTTGATCAGCGTTCTGTTAATAAGTTTGAAAGTAAGCCCTGTAGCAAGTGTAACCGAAGGCATAAGGGAGAATGTAAGATTGATCAAGAGGGATGTTATATATGTGGGAAGGTTGGGCATTTGGCTCGGGATTTCCAGAATTTGAGGTCTTGTTATCAGTGTGGATCTCCTGATCATATCAGGACCAATTGTCCACAGTTGAAAAAGGGAGCGATCGGAGGAAATGTAGAAAAACGAACTGAGAAAAAGATAGAGCCAGCTAAAGCAAGAGCTAGAGTTTTCAATATGTCAGCAGAAGATGCGGCGGAGATACCTGATGTGGTGACAGGTACTTTCTTTATAGATTCGAATTATGCAAAAGTATTGTTTGATTCAGGTGCAAATCGTTCTTTTGTGTCTCCAAATTTTGTGCATAAATTGATTGAGAAACCTAAGAAACTTAGGCATGAATTGAAAGTAGAAGTGGCTGATAATAGTCAAATCATAGTGGAAGAAGTATATGATGAGTGTAGTATTGTCATTGATGGACAATCATTTCCACTTCGACTGTACCCGATGGGTATGGGAGAATTTGATGCTATTGTGGGAATGGATTGGTTGGCGTCTAATGATGCTCATATAGTATGCAATAAGAAATTGATTCGTATAGCGCAACCAGGAAAAGAAGAGATAGTAGTATTTGGAGATCGAAGGGATAGAAAGTCATGTTTGATTTCTATGATTAAGGCTAAGAGATGTTTAGTAAAAGGGTGTTTGGGGTTCTTAACTTATGTGATAGATGCTAAGAAGGAAAAGAAGGGATTAGAGTCAGTTTCGGTAGTAAGTGAATTTCCAGAAGTATTTCCGGAAGACTTAACCACTTTGCCTCCTGATCGACAAGTGGAATTTCGTATTGATTTAGTTCCTAGAGCAGAACCGATTGCAAGAGCACCGTACAGACTGGCACCGGCAGAGATGAAAGAAATGATGACTCAACTGCAGGAGTTGTTAGACAAAGGGTTTATTCACCCTAGTACCTCACCTTGGGGAGCGCCAATATTGTTTGTCAAGAAGAAAGATGGGTCTATGAGAATGTGCATAGACTACCGTGAGCTCTATAAGTTGACTGTTAAAAATAAGTATCCGCTTCGCAGGATTGACGATCTTTTTGATCAACTTCAAGGAGCGAGTTACTTTTCGAAAATCAATCTACGATCTGGGTATCACCAGTTGAAAGTGAGGGAGGAGGATGTGCCTAAGACTGCATTTCGTATGAGGTACAAACATTATGAGTTTCTAGTTATGCCATTTGGTTTAACCAATGCGCCAACAACTTTTATGGATCTGATGAATAGAGTGTGTAGTCCATTTTTAGATAAATATGTCATACTCTTTATAGATGATATACTGATCTATTCACGTTCCAAAGAAGATCATGAAACTCATTTAAGAGCGATTTTAGAATTGCTTAGGCGTGATAAATTGTATGCCAAGTTTTTAAAGTGTGAATTTTGGCTGAAAGAAGTTCAGTTTCTAGGACACGTGGTGTCGAAAGATGGGATTAAGGTTGATCCATCTAAGATTGAAGCCATTGTAGGGT
The DNA here is from genome assembly GCA_954870635.1 of Arctium minus. Taxonomy (NCBI): domain Eukaryota; kingdom Viridiplantae; phylum Streptophyta; class Magnoliopsida; order Asterales; family Asteraceae; genus Arctium; species Arctium minus. The sequence continues at coordinate 73,316,263 of OX941080.1, read as the reverse complement.
GGGAAGCACCGAAATCACCATCTGAAGTAAGAAGTTTTCTTGGATTGGCTGGTTATTATAGAAAGTTTATCCAGGACTTTTCAAGGATAGCTACGCCATTAACAACATTAACCAGAAAGAATGTCAAGTTTGTCTTGTCAGAGGCTCAGAAAGAAGCGTTCGGTAAATTGAAAGAGAGTTTAAGTAGTGCTTCTGTTTTGTCTCTACCCAACGGAACGGAAGGATTCGTAATTTATAGCGATGCTTCAAAGTTGGGTTTGGGATGTGTGTTAATGCAAGAAGACAAGGTGATTGCTTATGCATCTCGTCAGTTGAAAGAGCATGAAAAGAATTACCCGACGCACGATTTAGAGTTGGCAGCAGTAGTTTTTGCTTTGAAAATCTGGAGGCATTACTTGTATGGGATCAAGTGTCAGATTTACACAGATCACTAGAGTCTTCAATATCTTTTCAATCAGAAGGAGCTTAATATGAGGCAGCGTAGGTGGATGGAGTTGTTAAGCGATTATGACTGTGATATTCTGTACCATCCAGGAAAGGCCAATGTGGTAGCAGATGCTTTAAGTCGTAAGGAACGTGGAGAAATAACAGAAGTTGTAGAATTTCGAATTGATGTTGTTTCTAATTTCTTAGAAAAAGTTATAAAGTATAAAGAAGAAGCAGTGTCAAAAGAAAATTTGAAAAGTGAAAGAATAGTTGGGATTGTTAACTCGTTAATAGTTGACAATCGCGGAGTAAAGTGCTTCAATAAGCGAGTATGGGTCCCAAAAGCAGGAAATCTGAGGCAGAAAGTGTTGGAAGAAGCGCATAGATCCCGTTATTCAGTACATCCAGGAACCAACAAGATGTATAGAGATCTGAAACAAAGCTATTGGTGGCCAGGTTTAAAGAAAGATATTGTTCACTTTGTTGAACGATGTCTGACATGTTTAAAGGTTAAAGCTGAGCATCAGAGACCTTATGGGGAGCTTCAGTCGTTAGAAATTCCCGTTTGGAAGTGGGACGAGATTACGATGGATCTTGTTACTGGATTACCGCGATCACCTAAGGGGCATGATGCCATTTGGGTGATAGTGGATAGACTCACAAAGTCAGCTCATTTCTTACCGATCAAGGAGACGTACTCACTAGAGAAATTGGCTCGAGTGTATATCAACGAGGTAGTAAGCAGACATGGAGTACCGTTGTCCATTATATCAGACAGAGATGCTCGTTTTACATCAGCTTTCTGGAGAAGTTTGGAAAGAGAATTAGGTTTTCAACTCAAGCTGAGTACGGCCTATCATCCGCAAATTGATGGTCAAAGTGAGAGAACTATTCAGACATTGGAAGATATGCTTCGTGCATGTGTTATTGATTTCAAAGGTTCGTGGGAAATTCATTTGCCGTTGATTGAATTTTCCTACAACAATAATTATCATGCTAGCATACAAGCATCCCCGTTTGATGCTTTGTATGGTCGTAAATGTAGAACACCTTTATGTTGGAATGAGGTGGGTGAAAGACAGCTAGCGGTAACAGAAATTGTACAGGTGACAACTGATAATGTCGACCAGATTCGAGCAAGATTAAAGATTGCTCAAGATCGTCAGAAAATGTATGCTGATAAGCGAAGGAAATCGATAGAGTTTCAGATAGGAGACAAGGTAATCTTGAAAGTTTCGCCCTGGAAAGGGGTAGTCAGATTTGGAAAGAAAGGAAAGTTGAGACCAAGGTTTGTTGGACCATTCATCATCACGGGACGTGTTGGTGAAGTGGCCTACGAACTTGATCTACCAGAAAGTTTGCGTGGGATTCATCCCACATTTCATGTGTCAAACCTGAAGAAATGTTTGGCAGAAACATATATAGTTGTTCCTTTAGAAGATATTCAGGTAGATGAAAAACTAAGTTATATTGAGGAGCCCGTAGCGATTACGGACCTCAAAATAAAGAAGCTGAGGAACAAGGAGATTCGTTTAGTGAAAGTTCAGTGGAAATTTCACCAAGGACAAGAATCCACGTGGGAAGTAGAGGCAGATATGAAATCTCAGTATCCCCATTTGTTTAGCGATAGAATTCCGGGACGGAATTCTCTTAAAGGGGAAGATTGTAATATCCTAATCCGAAATTTTTATTAATTTTGGAAGTTGGGTGAAAAGTGAAGCGAGACCCAAAGTGCAAGGGGGTTATTTGAAACTTAGGTATTATATAACCTAAATATCTGATAATTTGAGAAGTTAAGCCGACTTAGAATTTAAGAGAGAAAGAGAGAAAGCAAAGAAGGCAGAGATAAAAGAGAAAGAGGTATTGATCAATCGATCTGTTTTTTTTTCAAAAAGAGGTATGATTTCAGCTTAATACTTCTATCTGCATGTTATAGTCGATAAATAGTATTGTTAATCACGCTTTTAATCGTGTATTGGATCGATTCAATGATTTAAAAGTTTTCTGCGTTGAAATGTTGAATAGCCGACTTATGATGAACTCGACCGGTAGATGTTTGGGACGATGATGTAAAGACAGATAGGTTGTTTGACCGGAATGTATCGGTCGACCGCTAAATGGTTGTCGACCGGTATAGCTATGGACCGGAAGTAGGGTCGACTGATATATTGTGTTAGACCGGTATGTTGTTTCAACTGATAAGAGTATTCGACTGGTATGTTGTTCAACCGATAAGAGTATTCGACCGGTATGTTGTTTAAACCGATAAGAGTATTCGAATGGTAAGATATATTTGACCGGTAGTATGTTAATCGGTCGTGGTGTTGACCGAAGTGGTTTTGACCGGGATAGTAGCAGTATATTGTAATTGATGAGTTTGTAAGAGGAAAGAGTGTTAGTTGCCAGTTAGCTTACCTTTGTTTTTAATACCATCGTAGGTGGTGTTAATAAGTAGAAGTCAGATTTAATCAAGAAGAATCAGAGGTGAGTCTTTCAAACTAAATCTTTTATGATTTGAGCAGTTAATTGATAAATGTGAGTTTTATATACTGCGCATTTATAGTATTGAAGTTATGCATAATTATTTCAAAAGATTGATTTAATCAGTTTGGTATGTTTATGCTCAGGTATATAAACTTGTTTTATATACAGTCAGGACTAGATGTATGCATACATTTGAGTCAGAAGTCTGACCTAAGTCGGGAAGTGTGACCTGCCTGCTCGTACCGGGGGAGTGTGACCCATTTATGCCATTAGGGTGTGTCCCTAAAATAAGGCAGTGCGAGACAGACATACCGTCTTTGACGGAAATGTTGGTCAGTAGCTTAAGGTATGCTTGCGAAGCGTAAAAAGTGGTCAGTGATGACCAGTACATTGAGTTATGCCTGCGAAGCATAAAGTGTTTTAAAGTTTGTTTAAAAGAGCAGGTTATGTTTTTGAAATATAATGCTTTGTTTAAATGTTTTAATTAATATTTGAACTGTTGCAGTAGTGTTTAGAGGGGACTCACTAGACCGTTGGTCTAACCCTCGCTCTTTCAAAAATTATAATCCTCTTTCAGGTTATCGCAAGATAGCAGGTACCGATAAGGGTAAGGAGAAGATGTGAGCTATTTCCAGGAGATAGAAGACTTCCTGCAATAGTTTACTTTTTGAACTCAGTTGTGTAGTAAGAGATAGTTGTAAAACTTGTACTCTAAAAGAAGTAAGCCTGGGGCAGTATTTAGTAAGAAATGTTATTTTATTGAATGTATAAATGTTCAGGTTGTTACACTCACACCACCAAATGGACAAGATCTCATCCTATACATCAGATTATTGGTGATCCTCAAGCAAGCGTCTCTACTCGTTCAAAGACGGCAACTCCAAACGAATGTCTATTCACTTTCTTTCTAAGTAAGATTGAACCATCAAAAGTATTTGAAGCGTTGGAGGATCCAGATTGGATAATAGCGATGCAAGAGGAAATCAATCAATTTGAAGCGTTAAAAGTTTGGAGACTTGTTCCAAGGCCAAAAAGGAAAAGTATTATTGGGACAAAGTGGATATTCAAGAACAAGAAAGATAAAGATGGTATTGTCATTCGCAACAAAGCACGATTGGTAGCTAAGGGTTATAGACAAGAAGGAATCGACTACGATGAAACTTTCGCGCCGGTAGCACGATTAGAAGCCATCCGAATGTTTCTTGCTTTTGCTGCTTATCGAAATTTTATCGTGTATCATATGGATGTAAAGACAGCTTTTCTCAATGGGAAACTGAAAGAAGAAGTTTATATTTCTCAACCAGAGGGGTTTGTTGACAAAGACCATCCTGATCACGTATATTTTCTCGATAAAGCATTATATGGCTTGAAACAAGCACCGTAGGCGTGGTATGACGAGTTTATCAAAAGGATCAATCGATACTACTCTCTTTATTTATCGTTCTAACTTAGATATCTGCTTAGTTCAAATATATGTAGATGATATTATATTTGGTGCGACTAATCAATCTTTATGTACTTGTTTTTCTGACCTCATGACCTCCAGGTTTCAAATGAGCATGATGGGAGAAATTAATTTCTTCCTCGGACTTCAAGTGAAACAGCTTCCGGGCGGTATCTTTATTAATCAGTTGAAGTATGTTTTCGACATTTTGAAGAAATTCAAGATGGACAAATCCACTTCAACTGGCACGCCAATGGCTCATGGTGCTAAAATTGGTCTAGATCCAAATGGAAAATGTTAAAGCACATATTTATTGGATTCAAGATCATAATTATCTGAAGATGGAAATCTGAAGTCAAAGCTGATAAAGTCGTCTCAACAAATAGTCTAGGGTCCTTTTGTAATAAATAGTCAAAGTCTATTTACGTATTTTATTTATTTATTAGTTAGTTTTAATTTTAGTTAACTTAGTTTGTTTTTGGGCCAAGCATTGTAAAGCCCATTACCAAACCTTGTCAAACCCATTAGGCTTGGTTAGCCTAAGTATAAATTAATCTTGTTTAGTGGTAATTAGGTTAGAGGAATTAATTAGAGAATTAATTATTGAGATATTGTTGTGGTTGGGGGGCCATATACAGAGAAATAGAAGCAAAGAGATAGTTCAATTTCATCATCAAGAACTTGTAATCTGTTGAATTTATTGCTTAATCAATATCAGGTTTGCATTATTGTGTTAATTATTGATTTACTTGATTGAATTATTGCATATTGGTTCACACAATTGGTATCAGAGCAGGATAGATTGAATTCAAAATTTTTGTTTTCGGTTCTGCTTTTTCTGTCAAAAGATTCATAATTTTTATTGTGTGATTGTTCTTTCAAGTTATTATTGGTTGGATTGTGTTTGTTTTACCTATTATAGTGATTGGGTACTGTTTGATTTGATTATTGCATCGATTTTGATTATCAATTTGTTGAATTTGTTGTTCTGGGTTCGTTCACGAAGTCGGCACAGTGTCATCAATCAATTTGTTCTTAAAGTGTTTTTTTTGAAATTAATTGATTGAAATCTGTTCTAGTTGGTAAATTGATCGTTTTAGCAAAGTTTGGTTGTTCAATTTTGAGTTTTGATTTGTTTTCTGGGCTGATTTTGGTTTCTGGGTCGATACTGCATCAAGAACATATCGGTCTTTGCTCTTCCGGTCGAACTCTTTTCTATCGGTCTATTGCATTCGACCGATACACTCACAGTTCACCCGGTCTAAGCTTTTATCGGTCGAACATATCGATCTTGTTTAGTGTCGGTCGAACATCCATCTGGTCTTGCATTCTATCGATCTATTGCATTCGACCGATACACTCACAATTCACCCGGTCTAAGCTATTATCGGTCGAATATATCGGTCGAGTAACACCGGTCTAAGAGTATATCGGTCGAGTCATATCGGTCAAAGCATCTATATCGGTCAAATCACTCGACCGGACTTTACAAGTTCCCGGTCGAACTCTATATCGGTCAAATCACTCGACCGGACTTAACAAGTTACCGGTCGAATCAATTTTACCGGTCAAGAAAAGTTCCGGTCTTACATCTTCCCGGTCGTTGCAATTCCCCGGTCGAACAAGCTCCCAGTCGATCTCTCTACCGGTCTTTACAAGTCTCTGGTCGACTCAATACCGGTCGAAGCACATCCCCGGTCGATTTTTGCAAACTGTAACAGGGCATCTAAATGTCAAAAAAAATTCTCTAGGGGCGCTGCCCCCATACCCCCGCAAGGACGTTACCCCTTGACCCCCGTGCTAAGTCTGCGAAGGGGGACAAAGGTCTGTTCGTGATCAGTTTTTTTTTTTTTTGTTTAACTTCATTCTAAGATTTTCAGTATTGTGTGATTTTATCTTGACTTCTAACGATCTCATCCAGTTGATTGTTTAATATCAGATAAGTTTGATACTAATCGTATAAGTAAAGATGTCTCGGGAAGCTTCTTCTATTGGAACAGATGTGAAGCCACCAGTACTCTTCAAGGGGGAGTACGAGCAATGGAAGGATAGATTTTTGGACTTCATTGATCGACATGATTTGCGAGATGAAATCAAAAAATCTCTGAAAGACGGGATCATGACACCTCCGACCAAGGTTCTCACTGTAGCCGGAGAAAATGGTGTAGAAGAAGAGACTGAGTATAAGTTATCGATTGGTGAATATACGGAAGATCAGCTGAAGAGACACAAGGGTGACAAGCTGGCAAGATCATTTATTCTCCAAGGCATACCGAATGAAATATACGTCAAGATTGATAGCTACAACGCTACCAGTAAGCAAATGTGGGATCAGTTGGAGAAGATGATGCTTGGATCTAAAGTTGGCAATCAACTCAAAGTTTCCACCTGCTTGAATAATTATGAAGAATTCAAAGCTAAAGCTGGAGAATCACTTGAAGCCACTTATGACAGATTCGTCACATTACTGAACGAGCTGAGCAAGAACAAGATCAGCAAATCTAACGTGGAGCTGAATGTGAAATTTCTCAGCAACCTTCAGCCTGAGTGGAAGAGATTCACCAGACAAATGAGACAGCTGAAGGATTTGCACGACATTCCTCTTCATGAAGTTTATGAAATCCTCAGACAGAATGAGGAAGAAGTGGAAGAGATCAAGGCTGAGATGAAAAAGGCTGACAAAGCAGTTGCTGATCCAGTTGCTCTTGTGGTCAAGAAATCTAAGAAGAAGAAGGTGATAGAATCTGAATCGGAAGAAGCTGATTGCGAGGCAAAGTCTGACTCTGACGATTGTAATGAACTGAAGGAAGCCATGCTGTTGATAACCAAGGCTCTCCAAAAGAAGTTCTATAAAAAGCCAAACTCCAATAGTCAGAGATACTCGTCTGGTCCTAATAACTACAAGCATAAGGAGAAAGTTGAAGAAAGGAGACCAGAAAACAAGAAGAAGGATGAAGCTGAAGAGACCAAGAAGGAAGAACCGATTAAGTGCTACAATTGTGGGAGACTCGGTCATTTTGCCAAGGACTGTCGCAAATCAAAAGTTCGAAACTCCGACTATTACAAGAATAAGATGCTTCTAGCCAAGCAACAAGAGTCTGGAAAAGCATTAATGGCCGAGGATGAATACTGGCTCGACCATTCGGACGAAGAATCTGAATAAGGAGAGAAGGACGAGACAGCACATCTGTGCTTGATGGGAAAGAACCAGTCAGAAGCTGATTCTGATGATGGAGATAATGATGAGGTATGTGACTTAACTGAATCTGAATTTTTGAACCAAATGCATACCATGATGTCTAAACTCCAAGAATTAGAGTCTAAACTGAAGCGTGAGAAAGGTGTCACAAATGAGAAAAATCAATCTATACATAAACTTAGTAATGACATTGCTGAGAAAAATGTATTGATTGAAACTTTGCACAAAAATATAGACACCAGCGCTAAAGAAAAGACTATAATTCATAAAGAGTTATCTGAAACTTTTTCAAACTATAAAGAATGTGAGTTTAAGTCTATAGAGCTTGCTAAAAGATACTTTTCTACTTCAAAAGAGAATAAATCTTTAATAGAAAAGGTGAATGCTTTGGAAGAAAATTACATACTATTGGTCAAACTGAACACACTATTCATTTGAACAAACCTAAAGAGAAACCTGATACTTGGGGACTTGGTTACAAGAACCCATATCATCTCAAAAAGGTTATATCTGAAGTGCCTGCACTTTATGACTTTGGGTTTATGTTGTTGGCTCCTCAACATCCTGAACTCAAACCCTTTTGGACTAGTCTGTCTGAAAAAGATAAAGCCATGGAATATGATAAAAGAAAGAACACATCTAAAGTTCAACTTCCATTTCGCTATGAGAAGTTGAATAACAGTTATAGTTCTAATAAATCAAAATTTCTTTCAAATGATTACTTTGAGAGTTATTCTGTACAAGAGTTGGAGGCTAAACCCATCGAAGGTAAGCTTTACGTCCCTCCTCTAGTTTTGGAAAGTAAAATTTCTGAACTCGAGAATACTCTTATAGAAGAAAGAATTTTGATGAACTTAGAACAAACAGTTTTTTCAACAGTGTTCAAAACTTCTAATTTTCCTAAAATCTCCAAGGCTTTAAATTCGGATGACAAATCTGGTTCCCTTGATAATGAGCGTAATTTATTAAACTCTGAAGGTGTTCTAAATGATTGTGTTTCTCAGTTTGATTCTTCTTCTAAACTTCCTTATCATTCATCTTGTGTTGTTAATTCCTTTGGATTACCCAGTGTTTTTGACAAAGGTGAAACATCAACGAAAGTTGATAAATCAGTTTCTGTGAAATCAAAGAAAGCAAAAGGTAAGAAACAAAAATCTCAGCTTTAACAGAAACCGATCCCCACTGGTAAGCCAAAGAAGAAGCATTCTATTAATTCTCATCATTCTAACTCTAAAGTTTCACATGTTTCAGATTTGAGAAAGCAAAGGGTTGGAGTTAAGACTGCATGGATACCGAAACAGAAGATAGACGAGAAAGCTAAATCTAGTTCTAGTTTTATTTTGAATAAAAAGACTTCTAGTAAAGATGATGTGATTGTGAATGTTGCTACTTTTAAATCTAATCTTGTTGATTCTCGCAAGAAGTACTCTATAAAGCAATTATTCCAGTTAGCACCATCAAATAAAAAGTTTTTAAATTATGGTGAATGTGATTATGCTTCTCGTAAATATTCTGATGTTTGGTATGGTTCATATAATGTTTCATCTTATCATTATCATTCGTCTTATCATGATTCTGGTTTTCAAAGAAAAAGTGGACCCAAATTTAAATGGGTGCCAAAATCAAGTACTAACAGTGGAGGTCCCATTTTTAAATGGGTTCCTAAACCTCTTCTTTCTTGATTTGTGTTATGTAGACCCATCATATGTGGTATTTGGATAGCGGGTGTTCCAAACATATGACCGGGCAGAAGAGTATGTTGTCTAATTATACGGACAAATACTGCGACACAATTCATTTTGGGAATGATCAGTTTTCACCTATTCTAGGATATGGTGATCTTGTACATGAAAATCTTACGATCAAGAAGGTGAGTTATGTTGAAGGCTTAGGGCACAACCTGTTCAGCATTGGCCAGTTCTGCGACAAAGAATTAGAGGTTAATTTCAAGGCCAAGACATGTTCAGTACGCACTGAAGAAGGAAAAGAACTCCTGGTCGGATCTCGCAAGTCAAACCTCTACACCATCAATTTGTCAAAGGTCCAGGCTGACAATCCGGTCTGCCTACTATTAAAGGCCTCGATGCAACAAAGCTGGTTATGGCATCGACGACTTTCTCACCTCAACTTTCGCTACATCAACAAGCTGGTCAGTGGCAAGCTAGTGAAAGGTCTTCCAGAACTGAAGTTCGAAAGAGAACATCTATGTGCAGCGTGCGAAAAGGGAAAGATAAAGAGAGCCCCACACAAACCAAAGCCTGAACCGAGTACCAGCTCTCCATTAGAGTTGTTGCATATGGATCTATGCGGTCCTATACGAACGCAAAGCTTAGGAGGAAAGAAGTATGTGCTGGTTATCGTGGATGACTATACGCGATACACTTGGGTTAAATTTCTACGGTATAAAGATAAGACTCCCGATGTTCTCATTACGTTTCTGAAGATGACCCAAGTCAATCTGCAAAAACAAGTCAAGATTCTCAAGACTGACAACGGCACAGAGTTCATGAACAAGATAGTTGAAGAATATCTCGAATCGGTTGGGATATCACATCAATACTCTACTGCTCGCACGCCTCAACAGAACGGAGTCGTCGAAAGGAGAAATCGTACACTTATCGAGGCCGCTCGGACAATGCTCAGCCAATCTGACTTACCTTTATTTTTGTGGGCTGAAGCTGTCTCGACTGCATGTCACACTCAGAATCGCTCCATAATACACCGCAGATTTCAGAAGACTCCGTATGCGTTGATAAACAACCGAACACCAACCATTAAATATTTTCATGTTTTTGGTTGTACGTGTTATGTTCTAAACGACCGAGAGAATCAGAACAAGTTCAGTGCTAAGGCGGATGAAGGCATCTTTGTTGGTTATTCATCTACATCGTCTGCATATCGTGTTTATTTGAATACGTCGAAGATTGTGATCGAGAGCGTTAATGTTACATTCGATGAGGAAATGGCTTCTGAGCACATCAGTTCAGAACCCGTCATTACCGGAGTATTAGATTCTGGACCAACCAGTCCAGGACCTGCACCTCAAGAGAACAAATCAGATGGCGCTTCGTCGTCTACTTCTAATTTATCTGATTTGGATTTATTATTTGAACTGTTCTATGATGAATTTCTTGGTTCTAAATTGCCTAACTCTGTTGTGGTTGTCAGGATAGAAAACTCGATGACTACTCATCCAACCACTTCCAATATCTCTACTGAATTTGGTTCTCCTATTCAGCAAGAAGTTCCAGTTCAAAAGCCTACTCCGATAGTTGAAGTTGTGACCAACAATGCCGAGACAGAAGTAGCTGACTCCGTAGGATGTACTATAAGGACTGATCAACAGATTGACCAAACTGTACCTACTGCTACTTCTGCATCGACTACTTCAACTGAAGCCCCCGTTAATTCTGAACCATCTGAAGAAGATACCAGTGGATTCATAGATGCGGAAAATGCTCAATCTACATCTAATCCAGTCCCTCATGAACATAAGTGGACCAAAGAGCACCCGGTACATCAAATTATTGGAGATCCATCTGCACCGGTGTAAACTAGGTCTGCAACATCAAATCTATGTATGTATGAATCCTTTCTAAGAAAGATCGAGCCTACACGCGTATATGAGGCCCTTGCCGATTCAGATTGGGTAACTGCGATGCAAGATGAGCTGAATCAGTTTGAAGCACTGAAAGTCTGGAGACTCGTACCCAAACCACAAGGAAAAACCATCATTGGTACGAATTGGGTGTTCAAAAACAAGAAAGATGAAGATGGCATCGTTATTCGAAACAAAGCACGACTTATCGCCAAGGGATATAGGCAAGAGGAAGGGATAGACTACGATGAGACTTATGCTCCAGTGGCACGTATAGAGGCAATTCCGATGTTCTTAGCCTACGCAACCCACAAGAACTTCACCGTCTATCAAATGGACGTGAAGACAGCTTTTCTGAATGGAGTACTCAAGGAAGAAGTCTACGTCTCACAACCAGAAGGGTTTGTAAATCCAGATAAGCCGAACCACGTCTACATCTTGGATAAAGCTCTTTATGGACTAAAACAAGCTCCTCGCGCCTGGTATGATATTCTATCTCAATTCTTGGTTAAGTCGGGTTTCACAAAAGGTACGGTTGATACCACTCTTTTCATTAAAAAGGATAAAGGCGATATCATTCTTATTCAAATATATGTGGATGATATTATTTTTGGTTCTTCAACTCCTAAGTACTGTAGGAACTTTGCAAACCTCATCGTGTCTCGTTTTCAAATGAGCATGATGGGAGAGATGAATTTCTTTCTCGGATTGCAAGTCAAACAATTTTCAACGGGGATTTTTATCAATCAATCTAAATACATTCTGGATATTCTTCGGAAGTTCAAAATGGAAAATTGTAAACCGATTGGTACCCCAATGGCACTTGGTACTAAGATTGGCACCGATCTTTCGGGAAAGGCTGTTGATGTTAGGACTTATACAGGGATGATAGGTTCTTTAATGTATCTTACTTCTAGTAGGCCGGATATAATGTTCTCTACATGCTTATGTGCTAGATATCAGGCAAATCCTAAAGAATCCCATTTGTTTGCTGTAAAGCGGATTTTCAGGTATCTGAAGGGGACTGCAGATCTTGGTCTGTGGTATCCTAAGGATACAAGCTTTGAACTAACATCTTATTCAGACGCAGATCATGATGGTTGCATGTTAGACAGGAAGAGCACGTCGGGTCATATACAATTCCTCGGAGATAAACTCGTCAGTTGGGCTTCGAAGAAGCAATTATGTGTCTCCACATCAACGGCTGAAGCGGAATATGTAGCTGCTGCTAGCTGCTGTTCTCAGGTCCTGTGGATGAGAACACAACTGCGAGACTATGGTTTTCATTTCAATAGAATCCCGATCTATTATGATTCGAAGAGCGCTATTGCAATTACCGCTAACCCTGTTCAGCATACTAAGACCAAACACATAGATGTACGGTATCATTTTATAAAAGATAATGTAGAAAAGGGGACAATTGAACTTTACTTTGTAAAAACCGATTATCAGCTTGCAGATTTGTTTACCAAACCTTTAGACGAAAAGAGATTTAATTTTCTTGTCTCAAGACTTGGTATGCTAAATCTTAAGACATAATCGGTAGTTACCTATTAAAGTTTCTTATTGTGTCTCTTTATCATTTCTTTATTATTTCCGCATGATACCTGCTCTTTAACAGTTTGTTCATGATCTCAGGGGGAGTGTGAGAAGTATTTTATTGATGGTCAATTTTAGTTTGAGGGGGAGCATATTTAAATGCATTATGCTTACTGATAATTGTTAGTGATGCATGATTGTAGGGGGAGCATACAAGTAAAGAGTATGCCTATGACTTCTGATTACTTCTGATCAGAACTCGTACACTAAGTGTTTTACTGCTTTATGTTATTTCAATTTCTGTGAATAAAGTTACTTTGACTACACTTTTAGACTTTTGTAGGTTGAGAGATGCTTCAAAGATCATATCTTTATGACTTTAAGCTTGACTTCGTGGGATGTAAGACTACACTCAAAAGGTATAATTCCTTTTCTTCATCTCATTCATGGTTGAAAGAAGGACAACTTTCAATCATAAGAAAACATGTTCTTAAATGTTCAAACCACTTCCCGATTCTCAAACAGCTTTCTTGAATTGTAAGTGTGATTTTAAATGTTTTCTGATTCATCTTTGAGCTTTAACTGAAAAAGTTAAATCATCTGAGCATTATATGCTTCATAGGAAAACATGGGAACAGTGTACTAGGACTTCAAAGAAACATCTATGGATTCACGTTAACCAGTGATTCCTACCCCATAAGTTAATCCTTTAGTGATTGAATGTGAGGAGTCAACAGAAATGAGTGTGGGATGTGTGATGAGAGAATATGTCAAAAGAGAGTTCGGTTAGCTGTGAGCTTAAAGATTAAAAGAAAGAGGGTGAGAGATCAGAGTAAAAGAATATCAAACTCTGCACCAACTACTTTCTGAGCCGGGCAACCACATTTCTAATGCTTCACAATTTTTGGTGAACATTATTGAAACAGGCAACTAGCCCATGCCAATTCTTGACATTACCCCACCAGCTACTCATTTTCTTCTGAACAAGAAAATGTTTCATTTTCAAAGGGGACGCAGCACATATGCTATCTGATTTTCATTTGGAAAATCTGGATATTGAAAAGAAGGAAGTTTGCCCCACCTTCACACTTCACTAATGCACATTGAGTCTGTGTTTAACTACCTATCGTCTCAGTGATTTACACATTTTGAGCCTTATAAGCAAACATCATATGCTTAATTTATTCTATCAATTGCACGAACACACAAAGAATTTGTTTCTTTGTCATAACGTTCATAGAAATTACCTTTGTGGTTTTTCGATGATTGAATGGAAGCCCTGGGGGAGTGACCATCACAAAAGCTCCTTTATATTGTGTATTCGTTACACACAGTGACTATATGTTACTGACAGGCAATTTTAACTTATTCATTTGTTGATTCAGGTGTTACACTTTATTTTCTAAATTGTCTAGATTTGCAAAGATCTGGATGAACATCTTAATGAATTGACGGATAATCAGTGGTTCTGTTTGCAAGATCAATGGTGGAAGAAATTTCTTGAAGACAAGTTTTGATGAACTCTTTGCTCTTTTCATCAAAAAGGGGGAGAAGCGTCAATCAAGAAATGCGGAGATCAAAAGTTTTTGAAAGAATTTCTGAAAATGTTATGAAGTTTTGCTGCTTTGAAGAAATTTTCTTTGAAAGACAAAAAGGAAGATTACATTTTCTGAGCTTAAAGAATGATCTTGATCCAAAGGGGGAGATTGTTAAAGCACATATTTATTGGATTCAAGATCATAATTATCTGAAGATGGAAATCTGAAGTCAAAGCTGATAAAGTTGTCTCAACAAATAGTCTAGGGTCCTTTTGTAATAAATAGTTAAAGTCTATTTACGTATTTTATTTATTTATTAGTTAGTTTTAATTTTAGTTAACTTAGTTTGTTTTTGGGCCAAGCATTGTAAAGCCCATTACCAAACCTTGTCAAGCCCATTAGGCTTAGTTAGCCTAAGTATAAATTAATTTTGTTTAGTGGTAATTAGGTTAGAGGAATTAATTAGAGAATTAATTATTGAGAGATTGTTGTGGTTGGGGCGCCATATACAGAGAAATAGAAGCAAAGAGATAGTTCAATTTCATCATCAAGAACTTGTAATCTGTTGAATCTATTGCTTAATCAATATCAGGTTTGCATTATTGTGTTAATTATTGATTTACTTGATTGAATGATTGCATATTGGGACACACAGAAAAGTTGTGGACGTCAAGAACTATAGAGGGATGATCGGATCACTTATGTACTTAACTGCAAGTCGACCGGATATCATGTTCTATACATGCTTATGTTCCAGATTTCAAGCAAAGCCGAAGGAATCACATCTGTTAGCAGTCAAGAGAATATTTCGTTACATCAAAGGAACTTTGTACTTAGGTTTGTGGTATCCTAAGAGTTCTAATTATAAATTAACTGCTTACTCTGATGCAGATTTCGGTGGAAATCAATTGGACCGGAAAATCACTTCAGGACATATTCAATTTCTTGGTAATAGACTGATAAGTTGGGCGTCAAAGAAACAGAACTGTGTATCTATCTCAACTGCAGAAGCAGAATATGTCGCCGCAGCTAATTGTTGTGCCCAAGTGTTATGGATGAAGACACAACTTCGTAACTATGGGATGCTGTACAAAACTGTTCCAATCTACTGTGACAGCAAATCCGCGATCGAGATATCAGTCAACCCAGTTCAACACACAAAGACCAAACACATCGATATGAGGTACCACTTCATAAAGCATCATGTAGAAGAAGGTACTATTGAATTATATTTTGTTCCAACTGGATATCAACTTGCCGAAATTTTTACAAAAGCCTGAGATGAAAAACGATTTAATTTTATGCTTTTAAAACTTGGCATGTTGAATTTAAAAGTTTAAACCTACACAAATTTTATTCTATATAGTAAAAGTTTTACAGTTCTTCTTTCGTTTGAATAAAATGTGTGTCTAGGATAAATTTTCATGTTGCTTTGTGTTGATCCCAGTTATGATGTTATTTAACTTGATTTAACCTTTTACTACACACAGATTAATAAAATAGAGTACGGAAGCGTTTAAGATGTGTAGAAGAGATTGAACATGCAAGGTAGTAAACACACAAGTAATTAATGAACAGGAAGTAAAGTATTATATGAAAGTTACTCAAAGAACTATTTCATTAATTACTCAAGAACACCAAGAACATGCACTGGTATCTGCAAATATGCTCAAGGATTATACAGACTGCCTTTTTTTTTGTGTGCTCTCGTTCTTTTTTCTATATGCTAAACTCTAAGGTGGTGCTCCCTTAATATACAAGAAGGATGTACCCCTTAGTACAAGACAAAAACTGACATCCCACATAAGGAATGCCACCTGTAAAGTAAACATCGTGGGACGCCCATTACTTTGATCTTGAGGATCTTCGTACAGCAGGCCTCACGTGTTCTGCACGTGGTCTTGTTTGGAACTCTAAGAAAAGCTTCAACATTTATCTCCAGAGGTTAGCCTTCACAGAGGCTCTGTGAGTGATCACAGAGGCTCTGTGATCTGAGTATCATTATCAGGTTTATCCTCTGACGCGTCTTCTGCGGAGTGGTCTTCTGTGCTTTGTATCCTCTGCGGCGGATTTCGAGATAGTAGGGGTTTCTATACTTATTCTATTTTTCAACACATCTAAACATGGTAGATGGAGCTAACAATCTCCCCCTAAGTGTTGAAAAATAAAAATTTGGAATTTGGAGTGATGGCTAAGCTAGAAACAAAAGAGGTGAAAGGAACTCAACCTCTGAATCTTGATTTTCATTAAAAATAAAATAATGCCAGAAGGCAATTACATTTGACAGTAGATACACAAAAAAAATTACAACACATCAGAGCCTATACTTTGGCATCTGGGAAATCGTTGATCTTCTTTCCAAACCCACCTTCTTTCTTCAGTTCTCTGTAGTAGTACACGCACAGGTCTCTGAAGCTTAAGGTTGCACCTATGTCTGTCAGAAGGACATCTACAGCTTCTATGGGTACGAGTGGGTTGCCTCTGTGCTTGATAAGTAGATCTTGAATGAGCAGCAAAGATTCTGTTGAGTACTTTTGGGATTTAAGTACACAAGACCAAAAGAAGGTGAAGTGATGATGGAGTTCGGCAGAATGTTGGCAGAGGGAGGTAAGCTATCTTCTGGTAGAGGGAAGTTGACCTTTTTGACTCCCAAGTCAAGTGCCACTTGAAAGTCAGCTATACTGTAGAACAACAGCTTTTCTCTCATGACCCTCTTGATGGTGAGATGTGCTTCTTGGTATTCCTTCTTCCAGCCAAACTTATCCTCTGTCCATTTAAATCGCTCTGGAAGATCATGAGGATGAAGATTCGGTAGATCTGCGTCTGTGATAGTCAATATCTCCTTATCTTCCCTTTTCACGGCGTATTCACTGAACCAGAAGTTCTTACACTTTGTTTGTCCAAGCATGATTGCCACAACCTCTGTGATCTTGGCCATGTTGATGACTTTGGATTTTGGCTTGGCTTATCTTTATAGAATCTCCTTCTCTCCTCTGATGCAACTTCCTCTGAGAGTCTGACAGGGGGAAGGTCTTGAGCTCCGCGGCTATAGAGGTATTTGTACACTTCTTCTTCGATGTCTTTCTTTGGAGGAACAGAGAAGGGTCTTCTTAGGCTCTCAAAGTCTTGGATAACCTCTGCAACTCTATCCTTTGATGGTTTTTCAAGTGGTTGTAGGATGGGGAGTTCCGACATAGGTTGTAGATCAAAGGCCCAGTCTTCCTCTTCAGGTTTCACTCTTTTGAAAGCATCAAAAGAGCTCTTTAGTAGTTTCTTAGATGTGGGAGGAGGAGACTTGACCTTCTTCAGAGGTTCTGTAGCTATTGCCTTGTCTTTATCTTTGGCAGTTGGTGGGGATTATGTGATTTGGATTATGGTGGGAGAGGGGGCTGCAGAGACCTTTTGTTTAGTTGTTCTCTATGGTTCAGGTTCTGAGCTCATAGGGACTTGGTTTAGGGGAGCCACTGATATTAGTGCTTCTTTTGTGGTTGCAGATTCTCCCCCTCATGAGGACCATGCCCGGAGGCATCAGGATGTTGGTCTCATGTTCTGCCCTCTTCTGTCCTGCTTGGGTTTGGCAGGTGACAGGTTCCTTCCTCTTCTTTGGCTTACAGAGGTTGTTATCGACATGTTTTGTGATCTTTTTGATTGCGTTCTCTGCAGCCAATGACAGAGCGTTGATTTCGATGTCTGACTTGAAACGAAATGTGGCTATGGATCGCTTCAAGTCTGCTGTCACCTTCTTTCCTTGGTCGTTGAAGTTGGATCGAAGGAGGTTTTGGTTGTGCAGAAACTGATTTCCCATGGCTTCCAAGTCGGCTTTCGTTGCAAACGCAGAGGGGTCTGGGGCAGAGGTTGATGCCTGTGTGTGAAAGGGGACCATAACACTGCGAGTTATGTCCTTTATATCCTCTCTAAGCCTGGAAATTTGGTTCACTCTGATCTGAACTCCTTGCGTAGCATATTTTGGGAATTCTTCTGTGCAAAGATCCCCTAGAACTTGAATCTGATTGGAGTGGGCGATGATGGTTTGACCACAGGCTTGAAGGTCGGCTTTGGACGTGCACTTTGTGTTGAGGGCGTGCAGAGCTTCAGTATTGGCTTTTAGGGCCTCTGCAAGGGTTTAAGAGTTGGCTTGGGACTCTCTGGAGATAGAGCTTTGCAACTCATCAAGTTTTGTGAGCACCATGTCAGCAAAGGCTTTAAACTCGCCTTTTGTGACAAAAGTGTCGGCGGTAACCTCTGGAACAACACATGTTCCAGATTTAGCCAACGAGTCTTTGGCACCTACAGAGCCTGTTGCTATGATGAGCTCTGGAGGATTTCCTTCCAATCCTCGATGTTCCACAGAGGAAGCATCTATGGAAGTTCTTTCAATATGTTCTTTGGGGGAGGGTTCAGAGACTCCTTTAAGAGCTATGTTGAATGGATCCTGTGGTTGTTCTAGAGCCACGGTATCATCGTGTTCTCGCACCACCAACTCTGAAGTGGTTTGGGTGTCCCTCTTGTGTGTGACAGAGGTAACAAATACCTCTGTGTGTGGAAGAGACGTGTCATGGGGCGAATGGACACGGGAAACAACACTTTCACCCTTTTGAGAGGGTGAAGTGGGTTTGGTTTCCCCGGATTATGATACAGAGGAAGAAGGGATAACCTCTGTCCGGATGGCATGGGTAGGGTTTGGACTGTGCGGTCCAGTTTCAATACCCCTCTGCACTAGAACTGCAGGGGTAGAAGTGTGGGTTGCACTGGGAGTTGGTTTTGGTGGTGTGCCAAAGGCATCTTTTGTTTCCCTCTCCTCCAACGATTTTTTACTTGTTCTTCTTCTTCATCTTCGCTCTATGACCTTCCTGTCACATCATCTATTTCCATTTCCACGGTTTCCCCTAATCCTCCAGAGTATCGGAGAGAGACCTCTCGTGCTATTGCAGAGGCTACTTGGATTAGGCTCTGAGGTTTATCCTCAGGGGACTCTTCAACGACTAGGGCTCTTTTTGCCTTCTGCAGAGGTTTTTGCCGGACCCTCTGCAGGTTCGGTTCTTGCAGCAAGGTATTCAACCAGATCTTTCCTTTTCTGCCGGAGGGCTTCCAATAATTGTTATTTTTCGGCAAGCGTCCTCAATTTTCCTTTCTTTTTCTCATAGACTTTGATCTCAGCAGTTTCGTCTGTGGCTTTTTCTTTTGGTACCTCTTCTTCTGTGGTCCTCTTGAATTTCTTAGAGGACTTTGGAACCTCTACGTCTTCGGTTCTCTTTTTCTTGCTTTTCTTTTTCGCCTTTTTCTCACTCCCCTTCCCTCTAACTAATGGTATCTCTTTCTCACTCACTTGAGCTTCTGCGGCGTCAACTTCTTCCACCTTTTCTTCCTCGTTTCTCAAGTAAACTACAATGTCTCCTACTTTAAATCCTATGCGAGGGGGGGTTACAGGACATGGTTCAGGCGTCCTGTTCCCTCGTGTGTACTCCCTAACACCCTCTTCACTACCCAAATATGTCAGCATCTTTGTTGACAGAGGTCTGACTTCTGGATAACCGACTTTGATGGTGGTGGGTTTATGAGACTTCATTTCATGGAGTTTGATTATCTTACCCTCTGCTGGCAGCTTTCCTTCCCCTATTTGGTCATCGCCTAGAAGCAGTCCTAGGAAACGTCCAAATGCAATGTTCTTTGGTTCTGTCCCTCTGTCTTGGTCCTACTGTTTGGTAATCACGGCATTTTGGATCTCCCTGAAAATGAGTCCAGCGTAGTCCATTGGGAGATCGTAGTAAATCCCATACATTATGGCCAAAATTGTATGGATTGATTGATCCGGGCTTCCAACCTTCGATGTTAGGCATCGGTTCATAATCGAGAAGAGTACGTTCCACTAAGGAGGGAGATTTTGTCGTCTGAAGTTTGTTCTTTTGGTGATTGGAACTGCGTAGCCAATGAACCTCAAAAACTCTACTATCTCTTCCTCTGTGGGCTCATCTGACAATTTACGCAGGTTGAGATCTGATTTGGTGGGAAGTCCAAAAACATCGGAGAGTTTCCTACGATTGATTCCTAAGTCCAGAATCTTTTCAGTTGATGGATGGGTTGCATAGCCAATGATGCAGTGTCCATATTTATCCATCTTGGCATGGCGAGCACTTAGCCAAAACTGTTGGATGTAAGATTCAGGGATGTCATTTCGCTTCATCGTTAGGGCTTCAACCAGGAAGTGATTCTTGAGGAGTTTAATCAATGGTGCAGCTTCGGTGGGGAAACCAGAGGGATTGAGGGTGACAAAATGGTTGTTCGGTTTATTGTTCATTTGGGTCAAGTGATAGTCATGCCTAGTGAAGGACAACATTCTTCTTGTAAGCACATGTTCTTGGCCAACGGAGTCTGAATCAGCCTTTTGAACCATCGAGTGATGAGAGTTGTTGGATTTCTTGGATCCATTAGAGTTCTTGGAGGAAGTTGAGGGAGAAGCCATTGATAGAATAGAGGAGAAGAAGAAAAGCTTTTTGCAGGAAGCTCTTGAGGGAAAAGGATGTAGGTAAAAAGAAATGAAGAGAGGCAAAAGGGGTTTTATACAGAGGGAGGTAAAATAATATTAAGCGGTAAAAAATAAAATTTTCAAATCCGTGATGAGTGGAAATGGATAAGTAGCCGTTTCTGTGAAACGACGGTACAGATGTAGGCCAATCAAATGTTGCCACGTCAGAGTCAGTTTAGTTTAGTCAATATGAGTTTACTTAGTTGTTAAGTATTGTGATAGCATCCTTGGTATAAATACCTTAGGTGCTTTGTTAATCTTGGAACTAGAACTATTGTATCACATTGTCAGACATATAAATGAAGAACTTTCTCTCACTAATCTCTCTCTAGAATATACATTGTTAGATCTTGTTTTAGAGATTGAATTGATTGGTTTGATAAGAAAGGACAATTTCACTAGCGCGTATAGTGACATGCGAGTTTAAAGACTTAGATTTTTTTCCTGAAAATTAAAATTTTTTTGTGTGATCAAAGTTTGACATTTTAGTCAACATTTCTGATTTGTTTGGGAACGATCATTTTATTCAAGCATTTCTTTCTAGAGAAAAATATGTCAGAAAAATTTTCTCTAGGGGCGCTGCCCCCATACCCCCGTAAGTCTGCGGAGGGGGACATATTTTGTTAGTGGTCATAATTTTCTGATTTTTGACGATCATTTTTTTTAAAGCTAACATTCTGACAAGATGCCTGTTACAGACGAGAGAGGAAACACTGTTTTATCTACAAGAGATATGGCTGTTTTGTACATGCCTGAGATACCGAAAATAGAAGCAGAAAGAGACAATCTGAAAAATCAGAATTCAATGCTGCAAAAGCAGATTCAGGAGTTGAAATTAAATTTTTCAAATTCTGATAAAACTTCTGTTTGTGCAAAATGTACTGATAATGCTAAATCTGATTTTGCAGGTATCATCAGAGCAAGTGAGAATGAAATTGAAATAAAAGAAAAAATCATAGGGGTAAAAGAGAAAATAATTTTACAAAAAGAGAGAAGGATAAGCAATCTTCAAAGCCAACTGAAGACGACTGAACAAAAATCATCTGAGCTAAAAGATGAATCAGTCAAGCTTCAAAACAAGTTGAAGGCTTTTGAAGATCAGATATCTGCTTTGGAGAAGAAAAATGTTGAACTGCAAACAAGTCTCCAAGCAGAAAAAGAAAAATCAAATGTGAAGACATCTTCAACTCAACAGTCATCTGAGATTTCCAAGAAAACTTTACAAGAGAAGAAGGATCTTGAGCTGAGATGCATTAAACTTTCAAAGCAACTGTCTGATTTTGAAAAGGTTCTAATTACTGAAAGAGACACATTTGCTAAGGAATGAAAAGTTCTTAAAGATAAAAACACTGAATTTCCCAAACAGATCTCAGTTTTACGAGACTTATTAGAAAAGGAAAGACAAATTTTCAAAGAAAAGAAAAAGTCTTTTGAGTCTGAAAAGAAAAATTCTGAAAAGAGAAATGTAGGGATCTTCAATGAAATTTCTGATAAATCCAAGAACTTACAAAAAGATTTTGAACAAGAACGTTCATATTTTGAATCTGAAATATCTAAGCTCACATCCAAATTATTTGTTCTATCATCAGATGTCCAAAAAGAACAGATGGCTAGATCTGATTTGAAAAAGAATTTGACACACTTATTTCTGAAAGAAAAATTTTGACTGAAAGGATAAATGACTTGGATGCTGCAAACATTGAATTGTCAGATAAAGTAACAGCTGATGTGATTGGCCAATCACCTGTTGATCTTTCAACAGAATCAGTCTGTTCTTTCAAAATTGCTTCTAGTTCTATCCATGACAAAAATGTTTTCAAAAACAAAAGTGTCCAATCACAAACTGTCAAATCAAATCAGATCAGACCATCATATCTATTTTATGACAAATCTGTTGATGGTTCAGCGAACTTCTATGTCAAATCTCTTGGAAAGTCTTCTAAGAAAAATCAGATGGTCTGGAGAGTGAAGAGTTCTTCAGATGAAGAGAAGAAGAATGACAAAGCATCTGCATCCACAACCAATGCCAAAAAGAACAGTGTGCACAAAGGTAAATCTTGTGATAATTCTGATATATATTACTCGACTAATCATTTGATCAGAATTGCTCAAAGGAAAATCTGTTGTTCTTACTCTGGAGCACATGACTTTGTAAGTAAAAATTTTGTTAATTACTGGTATGGTTCATATAATTTAACCCCCATAAAAACTGTAACTAACACTTCAGGACCCAAATACCAGTGGGTACCAAAAGCTAAAACTGTGTTGCAGGCACCCAAAATTTAAGGGGGAGCATGATGTTTGACTTCTAGACCAAACAGTCTGGGACTCGTACTTCAAAGTACAAGTTTATGGCTCTTGAATAATTCATTTCAAGACCCGTACTTCAAAGTTCAAAGACTGTGGCTTCTAATCACATGACAGATCAGGACCCGTTCTTTAATGTTTAAAGATAATCCAGGGGGAGCTTATCTGACCTAAATCATTCTATAATGATTTGAGGGGGAGCTTAAATGTATGTATCTTATAATCTTACATCTCTGATTGTTTGAAAGAAGAACAACTTTCAAGCATGAAAAACGTTTTCTTAAATGTTCAAACCACTTCTGACTCTCAAAAGATTTCATAAATTTAGAAGTGTGCTTTTAAATGTTTTTCAAAATTGAGCGTTAATGTTTAACTGGCCGTGTGTTTCCAAAGATCAATACTTTTCTATTATCTTTTCTATATACTGTCAAGTATTCACACACATCGGTTCCGTAGTTCATTTGAATATGTTATTACCATGTCTCTAAATGAATCTATTTTTCGATGGTAATACTCCCGTTCGCTTTCAATTATTGTTCAGCATCAATCATCGTTTTCTAATTTGTGCTTTCATTGCTAATTTGTTTATATTTGTTCATATAAACAAACTATCATTTGATCTGATTAATACATTGTCAGATTCTCAAAACAATTCTCTTGATTTCATTTCATTCATTCAATATTCTTGTTTTAAGAGATCTTCATTGTTCAAATGCTCAAATTTCATTCATATTTTTAATGAGCATACATTTTGACAATGTTTTTCATACATTTTTTAGCTTAACTGTTAAAGTTAAACTGTTGAACAACCATTCTTTATAGGACTTACATGGGATTCATGTGTGAGCTTAAACAAAATTTCCATGGATTCACGTTAACCAGTGTTTCCTACCCAGGAAGGTATCCTTGAGTGATTGAGGGGTGAGGGGTCATAAAATCAAAGAGTGGGGGAGATAACTCATCTGGTTGAGTTTTTCTCATTGTGTGGAGCGGTAAAATGAAAAAGAGAGATTGGTTAGAAGTGAGATTCAATGTTTAAAAGAAAGAGGATGTCATAACAGAGTTAAAAGAATATCAGAACTCTGCACCAACCACTTTCTGAGCCGGGCAACCACAAAATCTGATTGGTTCACATTCTTTGGTGACCATCATTGAAAAAGGCAGTGAGCCCATGCCAACTCTTGCATTAACCACACCAACCACTCGTTTCTTTCTTAACAAAGAAATGTTTCATTTTCTTTGGGGACGCAGCATATCTGCTATCTAGTCTTCACTCGGAAGATTTAGATATTGAAAAAGAAGGAACGTTGACCCACCTTCGCACCTCTTTCATGCACATTTAGTCCGTGTAATATCTGTTGATGTCTCAACAGTTTACACAATTTGAGCCTTATGAAACACAATCATTGTGCTAAATTCTTTCATACACAAGCACAAGCACACAGAAATTTTGTTTTTCTGTCAGAACATTCATAGAATTACCTTGTGTTTTTCAATGATTGAATGGAAGTCCTGGGGAGTCATCATCAAACCAGCTCCTTAAATTGTACATTCGTTGTACACAGTAAGTTTGTGTTACTGACAGGCACTTCTAACTGTTTCATTTGTTGAATCAGGGTTACAACGTTAATTATATCTGAATTAGAAAAGATTCGGGTATATACAGTTCATGATTCAGCTATTCAGATCAAAGAGCGGAGAATGTCAAATGAATCTCAAAGGGGGAGAATATTTGAAAAGGGGGAGATTCAAAGAAAGTGTTGAAATTGAGAAAGTTTTGATGATCGTGATGCTCACAATCATCTAAAAGGGGGAGACATCTACAAAGATCAATTTCAAATAAATTTCAAAGTCCTGAAGAATGTTCAAAGTCAAGACTTGTGGAGAATTTCTGAAAGTTCAAATCAGATGAGAAGATTCTCAAAGTTTTCTGAAGACAAGTCCAAATTAAGATGATTCGAGAAAGTTTGTTTTTTCGAAGACGGTCAAGAGATAAAAGAGATGAAGATACAAGTTTTCATAGATTCATCGAAGTTCCAGAAGTTTCAAAGAAGTTTCAAAGAAGTTTTCAAAGATTTCAAAGTTTTCAAGACTTGTTGACTTTCCAAAGCTGTAAAGTGTTAAAGACTTTTCAAGATTCTTCAACAACTTCAGAAAGAGCTTCAAAGTTCAAAGTTGTCAGAGACAAAAGATTGAAGAATCAAGTGCTGAAGACTAATGTCAAATTTTTATTAAATCTTGAATACAAAGGGGGAGAATGTTAGTGTATTATTGTATCCAAGATTTAATAGGAAAAGTCAAGTCAAGAGAAGTCAACAAAGTAAAAGTCTGTTTAGTTTAGTCAATATGAGTTTACTTTGTTGTTAAGTATTGTGATAGCATCCTTGGTATAAATACCTTAGGTGCTTTGTTAATCTTGGAACTAGAACTATTGTATCACATTGTCAGACATATAAATGAAGAACTTTCTCTCACTACTCTCTCTCTAGAATATACATTGTTTGATCTTGTTTTAGAGATTGAATTGCTTGATTTGATAAGAAAGGACAATTTCAATCTAGGACGTGCACCACCCTATTCTCACGCGCGTGGCATTCACTATTCTCACATGACTGTGATGTTTAAGAAATAACTCGCAGTAAGTGACGTTAATTTCTCAAGTGATGGGAATGACAGAAGCTCTGTGGGTAAGAGGCTTTTGAGGTCACAGATAAGGTTGTTATCAGAAGAGCTTTTTAAGAGGGAGAAAAGTGCGATGAAATGATTGAGTTCCTTTTAAAGTGCATTTGGTCAGACATCCTCAGTTTAAAGGTGCAGAGACTCTGTGATAGATCGCAGAGGCTTTGTGGTCGACCTCAGAGGTTCTGAGACCAAAAATTTCCTTTTTATGAAAGATTTTCAAAGATTTGATCATTTCAAAGTTTTGACAGAAAATTTGGTACAAAGTGGGATCTTTCTGAGGGTATAGTGCTCGAGAAAGAGTTTTAACCCTTGGTTCAGATGGACTAACCTCACTCTGTAGTCTGTTGCGCAGAACTGTCTTGCTCCCCCTTGAATAGTCAAGATTGGTCTTTGATGGTTCGGTCTGCTCCCCCTTCAACTATGCTTGGATCATATAAAGATAAGACTAGTACAGGAAAATAAACTTAAGAAACTAATTTGTAGAGGCATAAAAGTAAATATGTACAGCAGAGGTAAATATGTACAACAGAAGCTCTATGCAAGGGTACAGAGGCTCTGTGGTCAACTCATGTTGAGCATACCAATCTTGCCAACTAGAAAAGTGAATCTTTTCTCATCCAATGCCTTCGTGAAAAGTTCGGCAAGCTGGTAGTCTGTGGGCACAAAGTACATCTCTATTGTTCCATGCTCCACATGATGTTTCAGAAAGTGATACCTGATATCGATATGTTTAGTCTTAGAGTGCTGCACAGGATTGGCAGAGATCGCAATGGCACTTTTGGAGTCACAGAGGATGGGGATTTTTTCGATATCAAATCCATAGTCTCTAAGTTGGGTCCTCATCCACAGAACTTGGGAACAACAACTTGCAGCAGCAACATATTTTGCTTCTGCCATAGAGGTCGAGACACAGTTCTGTTTCTTGGAAGTCCAACTTACTAGTTTCCCTCCTAGGAATTGGCAACTTCCAGAGGTACTCTTCCTGTCGAGCTTGCATCCTCCGTAATCTGAATCTGTATAAGCCATGAGATCAAAGCCAGAGTTCTCCGGATACCAGAGGCCAAGATTCTTGGTCCCTTTTAGGTATCTGAAGATCCTCTTGACAGCATAAAGATGAGATTCTTTTGGGTTAGCTTGAAATCTTGCACATAGACATGTGGCAAACATTATATCAGGCCTACTCGCGGTTAAATACAGCAGAGATCCTATCATCCCTCTCTAGAGTTTACACTCCACAGATTTGCCCTCTGGATCTGTATGGAGCTTGGATCCAGTGACCATAGGAGTTTTCATTGGTGAAGAGTCAGAGAGCTTGTATTTTTCAAGTATGTCAGAGACATATTTTGATTGGTTTATGAAAATACCCTCTGTGGTTTGTTTGACTTGCAATCCTAAGAAGAATGTAAGTTCTCCCATCATGCTCATCTCAAACTCACTTTTCATCAATGACTCGAACTTTTTGCAATATAAATCATTTGTAGACCCAAAAATAATGTCATCAACATAAATTTGTACAAGCAGAATCTCACCTTTTCTCTTCTTATAGAATAAAGTCGTATCATTAGTACCTCTTTCGAAACCATTTGCAAGGAGGAAGTTTGAGAGTCTGTCGTACCATGCTCTGGGGGCTTGTTTCAATCCATACAGAGCCTTGTCCAGAAAATAGACGTGATTTGGGTACTTAGAGTTCTCAAACCGTGGTGGTTGTTAGACATACACTTCTTCTTGAATCTGCCCATTCAGAAAGGCTGACTTGACATCCATTTGATATACTTTGAAACCTCTATAGGCTGCGAAGGCAAGAAAGATTCTTATTGCTTTGATTCGTGCCACAGGGGCAAAGGTTTCTTCATAGTCAATGCCTTCTTCTTGACAGTATCCCTTGGCCACCAGTCTTGCTTTGTTACTGATCACCACACCATCTTCATCCTTTTTGTTCCTGAAGACCCATTTGGTCCCTATTGCGGTTTGCCTTTCGGCAGAGGCACTAGGGTCCATACTTCGTTTCTTTCAAACTGCAGAAGCTCATCTTGCATAGCTTCTACCCAGTTTGGGTCTTCAAGAGCTTCAGATATCTTTTTGGGTTCAATGATACTTACAAAATTTGTATAGTAACAAAAATTTGCAGTACTCGATCGAGTTTGGACCTTGTCAAAAGCGTCACCAATGATTTGGCTCTGTGGGTGACTCTTGGTCCACTTTGTCATGCGGGGCAGGTGATCATTGGAAACTTCTGTGGTTAGTTCAGGAGTACGTTTTTCCTGAAGTAGATCATTTTCTGTTGAGAGAAATTGATCATTTGTACTTGCCACAGGGCTTGGTTGTTCATTATGAGTTGAGGTAGAGGGCTCTGTGGAGCCTTGATCTGGTGTTGACCCTTCAGAGAGATTTTGAAGATGACCATGATCTTGATTGAGCTTGGGGCCTTGATTCGTATTGTTCTCTGAGTGCTCCCCCTCGATGGTTGCACCTGCAGCATTACTGGAAGAGGGTGAAGCATTACTAGGACCAGTTAGGGAAGTACCTTTTTGGTCCTCAGAGGGTTCAACTTCAGAGGCTCTGCGGTCAACTTCAGAGGGTTCATCATCATTGAACATCTCTTCATTTGTTCTTGATGATCCACCAGAATCTTCATCTTGAAGTTTGAGTCCTGAGCTGATTTGCTCAGAAGTCACCTGAAAAGAATCATCAAATGAAACATTGATACTTTCGAGTATATGCTTGGTTTTGAGTACATAGATTCTGTATGCCTTGGAATTTGATGAATAGCCAACGAATTTGGCTTCATCGGCTTTGGGACTGAATTTCCCTATCTGGTCTCTGTCGTTCATTACAAAGCACCTGCATCCAAAGACATGGGAGTACTTAATGTTCGGCTTCCTCTGGTGTAGTAAGTGATATGTTGTCTTTGCATGTCTCTTCACGATCAAAGATCGATTATGGGTGAAGCATGCAGTTGAAATGGCTTCTGCCTAGAAAGAAATAGAGGGCCCTGAAGCAGTGAGCATAGTTCTTGCGGCTTCCACTAGTGTTCTGTTCTTTCGTTCAACAACACCATTTTGTTGTGGAGTCCTTGCAGCAGAGAAGTTCTGTGATATGCCTTCTGTCGAAAGATAGGATTCAATGGTTGAATTCTTAAACATTGAATTCTTACCCTGCATTCATAAAGAACTTGTATTCTCTTGATAAGATTGATTAGTACTTCAGGAACATCTGACTTCTTTCGAACGAATTCAACCCAAGTATATCTAGAGAATTCATCTATGAGTACAAGAATGTACTTCTTGCCACCAAGACTTTGCACATATATAGGTCCACAGAGGGCAACATGAAGCATTGGTAGAGGTCTGGTGCAAGATATGTCAGACTTGGTTTTGTGGGCAGCCCTTTTGAGTTTGCCCATCTCACAAGCTGAGCATAGATGATCCTTGTCGAATCTGATACTTGGTAGACCACTTACTAGGTCTAGTTTTAAAATTTTGTCAAGAGTGTGAAAGTTTAGATGACAGAACCTGTTATGCCAGAGCCAAGCCTCTTCATTCTTACTTAAGACTAAGCAGAGCTTTTCTTCTCTGTTAGTTGATTTAGTCCATGAGGTATAAATCACCTCGTCTTTTGGCTCACAGAATCTCTGTGGTTGTATCTTCCTTCAACAGAGAGCAGTACTGTCTTTTGAACATCACATCGAGTCCATTGTCACAGAGTTGACTTACACTCAGAAGATTGTGCTTGAGGCCATCCACATAGGCAACTCTGTTGACATCGATGTCTCCTTTGGCAATGACTCTGTAGCCTTTTATTTGTCCCTTTTTGTTATCTCCAAAAGTCACAGATCCTCCACCAAGTTTTTCTTTATAAGAGGATAGCAACCCTCTGTCGCCAGTCATGTGTCTAGAGCACTCGGAGTCTAGGTACCAAATGGGCACATACTGTTTTGTCTGTGGATAGATTAGAGAGATTTAGGTACCCATTTCAAAATGGGTCCACTTTTGTTAGGAGGTTGTGAAGATGCCTTAGCATCTTTGGTTTTGGATTTATCCTCATTTGCAGAGGTACTAGATTGTCTCTTCTCACCCTTGAATTTTGCATTCTTGGGTTTGGGGTGAGATATAAGACAGGAGGGCCTCGAGAAATGTTGATTCAAAGCATGCATAAGATTAAAGCATTTACAATAAGGAACATTAGAGGCAAACTTCTTGAAAATCTCATTAAATTTGTCAAAGGATGGCACAAAGCAAATTTTACTACAACCCATTTTAATGGTCTTGGAGCTTTTGAAATATGAGAGATCTTGTTCTTTTTAGAATTTTTAAGCTCAAGAGAAGTCTTTGCTTCTAAGCACATGTCCAGGAAATCAGGACAGATAGGTACACCTGTGGTTTTCCTTTTGGGAAGAATTGTTCTATTAATAATGCCATCGGTAAGTTTACTCTTCTCTGGACTACAGGGGAGTATCTCAAGTTCCACAGAACTTGTCTCATTGTCGACAGAGAACTCTGATTCTGACTCAGAGTCTGAATCGAGAAAGTCTCTGTGAATGAGAGCCTGACCTTCTGTTAGTGCCTTTCTTTGTCCATCGGTGTCCTCTAATGTATTTAGAATTTTTGAAATACAAGGAATGACCATAAGAATGTTAAGACAGTTTTTTAGATCTTGCTCAAAGATTTCTCTTATTTTAGAGGTTAAATCAGGATGGTTGAGAAAATGATTTTCATAAGTTCTTCTCAAGTCGCTTTCCAAAAATCTTTTAAATAGTTTTTCTTCCACAGAGGCTGGAACAAACTCTGGTGCTTCAGAGGATAGTTCCTTTTCAGGAATCATCATGCACACAAAGGCCATTTGAGTTTGCGTTTCTGGGTGACCAAATCTGAAGATCCCCATCTGTTTTTGAGACAGATATTTCTTTGGTATAGATTTTCCTTTTGATGAAGGTGCAGATGGTAAATCATTGTTTTCATACCATACATTTGCCATCTGCAGAGGTTTTCTCAGATGTGGTCCTTCAGAAGTTCTGCGCCTCTTAAATGTGGATAAAAGGTTTGGAAGAATTGGTTTTAAAAATTGTCCAGGGCAGAAGATGTTTGATAAAGATTTGTTTCTTTTATTTCCTGTGTAAGGGTTAATGTCCTCGAACCCTAATCCTCTTCTGCCTATCTGGGTGTATACCTTTTCATGAACTTTTTGAGCATTCTAATACCTCTTAATTTGGAGATCTCTGTCGAATAGATCTTGATGAAGGACTTCTCTTTCCTTTTGAAAAAAGTTTTTCAAAGAAATGGCATTTAAACGATCACTCTCACATTTCTTTAGCTCTTTGACCTTATCTTTCAAAGCTTTGTCAAGATTTGTGATTTTCTCCTTGAAACCCTTTTTTGTTGAAATATGCTCAGAGATAAGAGATTTGTTTTCAAGGTAAAGCTTCTCCTTCTCCTCTGTGAAAAGCCTAATTTCTCTTTCAAAGAAGTAAAGCTTTTTCTCAAGATCTGAGCATGTATTTTTATAAGCTAGAAGATCATTTTGTATTTCAAGAAGCTTGTTTTCAAAGTCCGAGTTACAAGAATTAGAAGTGGATACCTCACTCTCATTGTCAGAAGAGTGGACTTCTGCCATTCCACATAAGAGTGCGTTGACTTCTTCATCAGAGGATTCATCGGTTACAAGGTTCTCTTGTTCTGCCATTAGGGATCTCTGAGTGTAGTACTCTGCTTTCTTTTTACAGAAAGCAGCGTCCCTTGTGGGTTTCCCTTTGTTGGCAGAGGACCTGCACTCTGCGGCATAATGGCCTGGTTTCCCGCATTTGAAGCAGCCTTCAGTTTGCTTTGGGAATTTGTCACCACCTCTGCCGTCTGACCTCTGTCCACTCCTCTCTTCTTGCCTTGGCTCCTCAGATTTTCCTCTTTCATGTCTTCTTGCCTCACCATATCCTCTGCTTCGGTCATCTCTTTCTTCTCTCCCTCTGTACTCCGGCTTCTTCTTGAGACCACGATTGAATTGTCGGGTCATAAGTGCAAGTGTTTTGGCTAGAGCAGCCATGTCAATCTCTTCCTCAGAATCTTCTTCACTTTCACTCTCTGCTACAAGTACCTTCTTCTTCTTCTTCTTCTTCCTCTGTGCTTCCTCAGCTGCCTTTTTCTTCTTTCCCTTGTCTTTGCCTTCTGAGGCACTTCCTACAAGAGCTAGAGGACCTCCGACAGGGGTTGTTAGTTTGGAAATTCTGTTCTCTTGGCTAATCAGTGTTCCAAAGAGATCAGATATGGACCAAATATCAAGATCCAATGTGGCTTGCATAGACATGGTTAGATGAAGCCATTCATCATTCAAGCTCTGTAGAAATCTGACATTGTTTTCTTCAGAGGTTCTGTGGATGCCATACCTCTTACACTTGTTTATTAAAGAATTGTATCTATTGTAAGTGCTTTGAATTGATTCACCCGACAGAGCTTTGAATGCAAAATACTCATTTATGCACAAGGCTCTGTTGTTCTTGAGCGTTTTGGCACCACCCTCAAGTTGTTTCTCTAGCTCTAACCATAGGTCCTTTGAAGCTTCACATGAGTCAAGAGATTGAAAGATATCGTTTGGGATAGCCATTATGATTAGTCTTTTGGCTTTCTTTGCAAGCTCATGTTGTGCCTTTTCTTCTTCACTCCATTCAAGGACAGGTTTGGGGTATTGATATTCAGGGATTTCAGGAGTATTGACAGTGGCCGGAACACGAGGAACAGTTGTCATTGGGATGAAAGGAGGATTGTGAAGAAACTCAACCAGACCAGGATCCACACCTTCAAGGAAGTGCACCATCCTGATCTTCCACTGAGGATATTCATCCCTTAGAAGAGTGGGAGGTTTAGACTGAGATCCAGCACTGAAGTAGTTAACAGTGTTTGCCATTTTAGTTTATAGAGAGATGATACCAACAGAGTATGGCACGAACCAGAAAGAGTATAACAGTAATGGTTTTAGAGATGATGAGAATATGAATCAGTAAGAACAGATGATCAACCAACTAGCTTTGAATCTGTCTTTGAATGAAGGACATACTTGTACCTGTTTCTATACCAAACAGGTTGATATAGCTTCAGAAAACAGAGTGTGACTATGAATGGAGTTTGGGACGAAAAATAGACTCAAACTACCACCTTGAGTACTGGAAACAAGAATAGAACAGGATCCTTTGATATTGAAAATCAAAGTTTGCTCTAATACCAATTGTTGATCCCAGTTATGATGTTCTTTAACTTGATTTAACCTTTTACTACACACAGATTAATAAAATAGAGTGCGGAAGCGTTTAAGATGTGTAGAAGAGATTGAACATGCAAGGTAGTAAACACACAAGTAATTAATGAACAGGAAGTAAAGTATTATATGAAAGTTACTGAAAGAACTGTTTCATTAATTACTCAAGAACACCAAGAACACGCACTGGTATGTGCAAATATGCTCAAGGATTATACAGACTGCCCTTTTTTGTGTGTGCTCTCGTTCTTTTTTCTATATGCTAAAATCTAAGGTGGTGCAACCTTAATATACAAGAAGGATGTACCCCATAGTACAAGACAAAAACTGACATCCCACATAAGGAATGCCACCTGTAAAGTAAACATCGTGGGACGCCCATTATTTTGATCTTGAGAATCTTCGTAAAGCAGGCCTCACGTGTTCTGCACGTGGTCTTGTCTGGAACTCTAAGAAAAGCTTCAACATTGATCTCCAGAGGTTAGCCTTCACAGAGGCTCTGTGAGTGATCACAGAGGCTCTGTGATCTGAGTATCATTATCAGGTTTGTCCTCTGGCGCGTCTTCTGTGGAGTGGTCTTCTGAGCTTTGTATCTTCTGCGGCGGCTTTCGAGATAGCAGGGGTTTCTATACTTAGCCTATTTTTCAACAATTCTAAACATGGTAGATGGAGCTAACACTTTGTTTATATCTAAGTTTTATATGTTCAAATTTCAAGTCATACAAAAATGGAAAGGTTAGCAACATGTTTGAAACTTTTGAATACTGCTTTAAAGTTGTGTCATTCGGAGTATTTATGGTTTACAATGCTTAGAAAACCTAAAAAGTCAGAATTATGGATCGTAATGAAAATATAGGCTAAGCACTTAGATGTAAAACCTAGTGATTGAGATGAAAATTAAATATATTAAATACAGAAATCACTAAGTTTAAAAGTTTGTACATGTGACCTTTCTGTTTTGGGAAAGTAAGTTCCGTGGGATGCTTGTCATCTGATCCCCTAAGGTCAATTAGTCTGGGACTGGGAGTGATCGAACTCAAATCCTTCTATAGAATCAGATCGAAAGTCATGTTCTACTGGTATGAATGGGTTTAGAATATGTCGATGTAGCCTTTCTGATCTTGGAAAATAAGTTCCAAGGGGTGCTTGACACCTAGTCCCCTAAGGCCAACTGGTCTGGGTAGCGGCTGACCAAAATCAGATAGAAAGTTACGTTTACGACATGTTTTTTTTTACTTACCAAACTTCTTGATTAAAAGATGCCAATGTGCACAACGCTAAAAGATGCCAAAGAGCACAACAATGTGAAGATGCCAATGTGCACATATTATAGAAAGATGCCAATGAGCATACATCTCATGATACTTGGTGATATTTCTGAGTTGCGATAAACCTATAAATTTGTGAAAGTCTTAATTCTTGTCAGATTAGTGTGAGTAAAGGCAAAGTTCTCTATTATATTTTTAGAATTATATTTACTTGAAGCTAATCAAAGTTTGCATGCTAGCACACTGAATAGATTGATGAAAGTTTTTGTTAGACCACAGTCTCATTGGATTCAAGATCATCCAATCTGAAGATCCAATCTGAAGCTAAAGTCGAAACGTCAACTCTCAATATTAAAGTTTAATGACATTTGTAATAAATGTCAAAGTTGTTATTTATTGTTTATTTTGTATTTGATGTAATTAGATATTTAGCATAACTAAATATCTAAGTTTCGTTAGTTAGTTAGTTAGATATATAATATCTAATTGTTAGATATTATTATTAGTTTATAATAGTTTTATTGCAAGTGGTTGATTAGGTAGTGTGTGTTAGAAGCTAGAGAGAGATATGAGATTACATATTATCATATCTCAACAACTCTAAATAACAATCAGATAAGAACACACACACACAACAGGTGTAATACACAGAGAGAATACGAGAGCTTCAAAGTGAACATCAACCTTGTAATCGTTATTTTATATATCAAACAGGTTGGTAAATCGTTTATGAGTTGTGTTATTAGAACTTGATATAGTATTAAGGACCCACAATTGGTATCAGGGCCTGATAAATAGATCAAAATCAAGTTTTAAGAAAAACGACTCCGTGTTCTTATTTGAAAATCGATTTCGAGTTTTTGAGTGTTTTAGGAGTTAAAATCGATCAAGTTGTGATCGTTTAGGCTGCTAGATCGAGTTGTTGTAGGTTGATTTCATATTAGAGCTTAAATCGAGTTCCAATTTCTGACTTTTATGATAAAACAATCGACTTCAAGTTCACTGTGCCATCAATTTTAAACTTCAAAAATGTTTGTTTTCGAGATCGTGTGTTCACAAATTGTTATAGAAGTGTCTTTAGACATATTGGTAGAGTTTGGTACTGCTAATCGACGTTGAAACAGGTTTTTTGTCGATTTTTCGAAGTACAGACGAACTTGCGCAAACTAGAAGAAGAACTCACGCAAAGCCCACTTTGCGTGACACACTTTGCGCAACCAACGTATCACGCAAAGTCTACTTTGTGCAACCAACGTAATACGCAAAGCCTACTTTGCGCAACGCACTGATCACTCAAAGCTCACTTTGCGTAACAAACGTCTCGCGCAAGACTCGGTTCTTGCAACCAACTGCAGACGCAAACCTCAGTTTGCGCAACTCCCTTGAAACGCAAAGCTCACTTCTCGCAACTCCCTTGAAAAGCAAAGCTCACTTCTCGCTACCAACAAATCACGCAAACCTCAGTTCACGTGATCAACTCCTCAAGAAAAGCTCAACTCTACTTTGCGCAACCTACTTCAAACGCAAACCTCAGTTTGCGCAACCAACGTCTCTCGCAAACCTCAATTTGCGCTTCCAACGACTCGCACAAATCTCAGTTCGCGCGATCAACTCTTCACGCAAACCTGTCTTTGCGCAAATACTAGACTTAAATCTTTTTATTCAGAATGACATCTAGAGAAGCCCTTGCAATCGGAACTAACACCAAGCCACCAGTTCTCTTTAAAGGAGAATACGAACAGTGGAAAGATCGTTTCCTAAACTTTGTTGACAGACATGAGTTGGTTGATTTCATCAGACAGTCGGTAGAAGGAGTTATGAAACCAATTTTGACGACTCGTTTTGTTGGAACTGTGCCAACACAGATTGAACTTAAGTATCATGAGCTCGAAGATGATAATTTAAAGAGAGCAAAGGGTGATAAATTATCAAAGTCATACATTCTACAAGGAATTCCAAACGAAATCTATGTAAATATTGACAGCTACAAAGCATCTGGCAAGGAAATGTGGGATCAGCTAGAGAAGATGATGTTGGGTTCAAAGGTTGGGAATCAGCTGAAAATCTCCAACTGCCTAAATAATTATGAAGAATTTAGAGGCAGAGCCGGAGAAACTTTAGAAGAAACCTATGACAGGTTTGTGACTTTGCTCAATGAACTAAGCAAGAACAAGGTCACCAAATCTCAAATCGAGCTGAACGTCAAATTCCTGAGTATTCTACAGCCAGAATGGAAGAGATTTGCCAGACAGATGAAGCAGATCAAGGATCTGAATGAGATTCCACTTCATGAGGTGTATGAAACCCTCTAACAAAATGAAAAAGAGGTGGATGAAATTCTAGATGAGAAGAGGCAGAAAGGAAAGACAGTTGAAGACACAGTTGCTTTTGTTGTCAAGAAGAAGAAGAACAAGACGATTGTGTATGAATCAGGAGAAAATGAAGCTAATGCAAACTCTGACTCGGATGAAAATGACCAACTGAAGCAAGCAATACTTCTGCTGACAAATGCTTTTCAGAAAAAGTTCTACAAAAAGCCAACATCAAAGAAGGAAAGAAGTTTGAAGGAAAGGGTTGAAGGAAGTAGATATGAAGGAAAGAAGTTTGAAGGGAAGAGAACAGAAGAGAGGAAACTGGAAGAGAGAAGATGTCAGTCTGAAGGGAAGAGAATAGAGGAGAGGAAACCGGAAGAGAGAAAGTTTCAAGCTGAAGGATCCAGTCAGTCAGAACCACCAACGTGCTACAACTGTGGCAAAACAGGTCACTATGCCAGAGACTGCCAAAGGCTAAAACTCAAAAACTCCGATTACTACAAGAACAAGATACTTCTTGCAAAACAACAGGAGGCGGGTAAGGCACTGATGGCAGAGGATGAATACTGGCTTGATCATTTAGAAGAGGAAGAAGAGGATGAAGAGAGAGATGAAGCAGTCGTCATGTGCTTGATGGGAAAGCAGGAATCAGACGATGAAGCTGATTCATAAGAGGATGCAACAGATGAGGTATGTGATTTATCGTATTCATATTTCATAAATAAAATGCATGCCATGAATTTAAAACAACAAGAGTTAGAGTCGAAACTTAAGCGAGAAAACGGTGTTATTACTGACAAAAACCAATCGATACAGAAACTTGGCGATGAAAATCCTGAGAAGAAAGTATTGGTTGAGGTTTTACATAAAAATAATGACACCAGCACAAAGGAAAAAACAATAATTCTTAAAGAGAATTCTGAACTCAAGACTAAACTGAGAAAAAGTGAGTTTGATTTATATGAGCTTACGAAAATGCATTCTTCATGTTGGGTCAAACTGAACAAACTATTCATCTGAACAAACCCAAAGAGGAAATAGAAAAATGGGGAATCGGTTATATGAATCCTCAATGTCTTCAAAAAAGGAATATCTGAAGTGCCTGCACTTTATGATCTTTTTTCTTTAAAATTAGCTCGAAGAATTCCTGAGCTTAAAGTTTTCTGGACTAAACTATCTGAAAAAGATGAAGCCAACGAAACTGAAAAACGTTTGAAATCATCTAAATTTCATCTTCCATTTTATTATGCGAAAATGAATAATAGTTATAATGATAATCCTATATATCAAAAGAAGAAATCTCTTTCAAATGACTTCTTTCAGAGTTATTCTGAAAAAGAAATGGAGGCCAAGCCTATTCAAGGTAAACTATATGTCCGTCCTCTCGTTTTAGAAAGTAAAATTTCTGAACTCGAGAATTCTTTAACAGATGAAAGACTTTTGATTGAGATTCAACAAAAAGTTTTTTCAACCGTGCTTAAAAATGTTATTATTTTAAAGGCTTCAAACTCTGAGGATATGTTTGGTTCATCAAATAAAGGGTTTGGTTTTATGAACACTGACGGTGGCTTAGATGATTGTTTTAATCAATTTGACTTTAATGCAAAACTTCCTAACCATTCATCCTTTGTTAAGAAATCTTTGGGAAAAACCAGTATGCCTGTTAACAGTGCAAAATCAACGAAAGTTGATAACTCAGTCTCTGTGAAAACAAAGACTGCTAAAGGTAAGATTATATCTAAGCATTCACAGAAACCAAACACTACTGGTAATCCGAAGAAGAAGAATTTGTCTGTTGCTCATAAGTCTAACTCAAGAGTTTCACATGTTTCAGATCTGAGCAAGCAAAGGCCAGAAGTTAAATCTCAGTGGCAACCGAAACAGAAGCTTGACAAGACCGTTAAATCTTTTTGTAGTGTTAATTGTAGTAAGACTTCGCCTAGTAAAGATGTCTTAATTGTTGGTGTTGCTATTTTGAACTCAAAACTTGTTGTTTCTCGTAAACAATATACAATGAAGCAATTATTTCAGTTATCTTTATCTTCTAGAAAGTCTTCTATTTATGATAAACATGCTTCTACTTCTTGTCAAGATTCTGAATTTTGGTTTGGCAATAATCATGTGCACTCATATCATTCATATCATTCATCTGATTCATTTGATTTTCAAAAGACAAGAGAACCCAATTTCAAATGGGTACCAAAATCTTGTGCTAACACAGTAGGACCCAAATTCCAGTGGGTACCTAAGGCTAAATCTGTGTTGCAGGCACCCAAAGTTTAAAAAGGGAGCTTACAGATATGACTTCTAGACAAAACAGTCTAGGACTCGTTCCTCAAAGAAACTAGGCTCTTGAATACAAAATTTCAAGACCTGCACTTCAAAGATAAAACAATGGTTTTTGAACACGTCTGTTCAGAACCCGTGCTTAAGAGAAATTATGGCTTTTGAACACATCAGTTCAAGACCCGCTCTTCAATACTCAAAGAGTTTATTCCAATGTTGTCATATGAATATCTAAATTCATTTTTTCTCTTGTGTAGATCCGTCATTTATGGTACTTGGATAGCGGATGTTCCAAGCATATGACTGGACAAAAAGAGATGATGTCCAATTTTAAAGATAAATATTGCGGAACAGTTAAATTCGGCAACGACCAGCATTCACCAATAATGGGTTATGGTGATATGGTACACAACAATGTCACGATCAAGAAGGTGAGCTATGTTGAAGGCTTAAGACACAACTTGTTCAGTATAGACCAGTTATGTGACAAAGACTTAGAGGTCAACTTCAAAGCCAAGACGTGTTCAGTTCGCACTAAAGAAGGCGGGGAACTCTTGGTCGGTACTCGAGAATCAGACCTCTACACAATCAATTTGTCAAATGTCCAGACTGACAAGCAGGTTTGTCTACTGATGAAAGATTCGATGCAACAAAGTTGGTTATGGCATCGACGGCTCTCTAACCTCAACTTCAGGTACATCAACAATCTGGTCAGTGGAAAGCTCGTCAAAGGACTTCCAGAGATCAAATATGAAAGAGAACATCTTTGTGCAACATGTGAAAAGGGAAAGATGAAGAGGGTTCCACATAAACCAAATCCTGAACCGAGTACAAGTGCTCCGTTAGAGTTATTGCATAAGGACTTATGCGGTCCGATGCGAACTCAGAGTCTAGGAGGAAAGAAGTACATACTCGTTATCGTGGATGATTACTCGCGATACACATGGGTCAAGTTTCTACATTCAAAGGATGAGACACTAGATGTTCTCATCACATTCCTGAAGACGACCCAAGTGAATCTACAGAAACCGGTCAAGCTTCTAAGACCAGACAACGTCACAGAGTTCAAAAACAAGAAGGTTGAAGAATATCTCGAATCTATCGGGATTTCACATCAATACTCTGTTGCTCGAACGCCTCAACAAAATGGAGTGGTCGAAAGAAGAAATCATACGCTAGTCGAGGCTGCTCGTACTATGCTAAGTCAATCAGACTTACCTCTATTTTTGTGGGCAGAATCTGTATCGACTGTGTGTTACACACAAAATCGGTCCATGATACATCGCATATTCAAGAAGACTCCTTATACGTTAATCAACAACCGAACACCGACAATCAAATATTTCCATATATTTGGGTGTAAGTTTTTCATGCTAAACGATAGGGAGAGTCTCAACAAGTTCAGTGCCAAGGCGGATGAAGGCATCTTCATTGGTTATTCCTCTACATCAACTGCATACCGCATCTATCTGAAGAAGTCAAAGACGGTTATAGAAAGCATCAACGTCACGTTTGATGAAGAGATGGCTTCCGAACAACACAGTTCAGAACCCGTTATAACCTGCGTACTAGCTTCTGGGCAAATCAGTCCAGAACCTGCGTCTCAACAGAATAAATCAGATGAAGCATCAACGTCAACTAATCTTATATCTTATTTAGACTTATTATTTTAATTGTTTTATGATGAATTTCTTGGATCTAATATAAACAAATCTGTTGTGGTTGACAGGATGGAAGACTTAACGACTACTCATCCAACCAGTTCAGAAATTCCTATTGAATCTAACACCCCGATTCAACAAGAAGTTCCAATTCAAATGCCGACTCCAACAGTTGAATAAGTGACAAATGATGAAGAGACAGAAGTAGCTGAAATAGTAGGATGTTCTATTCAGATCAATCTACAGCCAGAACAAGCTGTAACTGCTGAGCCTTCTGAACCTACCACTTCAACTGCAATCATCATTCCTCATGAACAAGCTGAAGAAGGTACAAGTGTATTTATAGATGATACAACTGACATACATTCATATAATCCACTACCTCATGAACATAAATAGACCAAAGAGCACCCGATAAGCCAGATCATTGGCGATCCATCAAAACCGGTGCAAACTAGGTCAACATCAATAAACTTGTTCATGCAGGACTTCTTTCTGAGCAAGTTCGAGCCAACTCGCGTATCAGAGGCACTTGCTGATCCAGAATGGGTGATCTCAATGCAAGAAGAGCTGAATCAGTTTGATTCACTTCAAATCTGGAGACTCGTACCAAAACCTCAAGGTAAAACAATTATAGTGACGAAGTGAGTTTTCAAGATAAAGAAAGACGAATGTGGTACCGTTATCCGAAACAAGGCAAGACTGGAAGCCAAAGGATATAGACAAGAGGAAGGAATCGACTATTACGAGACATATGCTTCTGTGGCACGTTTAGAGGCAATTAGAATGTTTCTAGCCTACGCAGCCCACAAGAACTTCACGGTCTTTCAAATGGACGTGAAGACTTCCTTTCTGAATGACATTCTGAAGGAGGAAGTCTACGTCTCTCAGTCAGAGGTTTTTGTCAATCAAGAGAATCCGAATCACGTTTACATTCTCGAAAAAGCACTCTACGGTCTGAAACAAGCTTCTCGAGCCTGGTATGATGTCCTTTCCAAATTTCTAGTCAACTCTGGTTTTTCAAAAGGTACGGTGGATACCACTTTGTTTATCAAAAAGGAAAAATCCGATATCATTTTAATTCAAATCTATGTAGATGATATTATTTTTGGCTCTACAAATCCTAAGTACTGTAAGAATTTTTCAAACCTTATGGTGTCTAGATTTCAGATCAATTTGATGGGAGAGATGAATTTCTTTCTCGGATTACATGTCAAACATTTTTCTACGGGGATTTTTATCAATCAATCAAAATACATTATGGATATTCTTCGGAAGTTCAAAATGGAAAATTCAAAACCGATTGGTACCCAAATGGCACCAGGTACTAAGATTGGCACCGATCCTTCGGGAAAGGCTGTTGATGTTAGGACTTATCGAGGGATGATAGGTTCTTTAATGTATCTTACTTCCAGTAGGCCAGATATAATGTTTTCAACATGCTTATGTGCAAGATATCAGGCCAATCCTAAAGAAATCCATATGTCTGCTGTGAAGCGCATATTCAGGTATCTGAAGGGCACTGCAGATCTTGGTCTGTGGTATCCTAAAGATATAAGTTTTGAACTAACATCATATACAGATGCAGATCATGCAGGTTGTATGTTAGACAGGAAGAGCACGTCAGGATATGTACAGTTCCTCGGTGATAAGCTCGTAAGTTGGGCATCGAAGAAGCAACTTTGTGTTTCAACTTCCACGGCCGAAGCAGAATATGTAGCTGCTGCTAGCTACTGTTCTCAGGTCTTATGGATGAGAACTCAATTGCGCGACTACGGTTTCCACTTCAACAAAATCCCGATATACTTTGACTCCAAGAGCGCCATCGCAATAACAGCGAATCCTGTTCAACACACAAAGACCAAACACATAGACGTCAGGTATCATTTTATTAAAGATCATGTTGAAAAAGGAACAATTGAACTTTTCGTTGTAATAACTGATTATCATCTTGCCGATTTATTTACCAAACCTTTAGACGAAAAGAGGTTTACCTTTCTTGTCTCTAAGCTTGGTATGCAAAATCTTAAGATCTAATCAATAGTTACCCATCAAAGTTTTCTAATTGTATACTTTTTCATCATTTCTTCATTTTCGCAAGATATTTGCACTTCTATATACTGTTTATGATCCAAGGGGGAGTATGAGAAGAAATTGACAAGTGGTCAATCTTATTTTGAGGGGGAGCTCATAAGATTTCTGCATTTACCTTTTATGTCAAATTTTTGTAATGCAAGATTTTAGGGGGAGATCTTCAAGTCAAAGAAGTTTGGATATGACTTCTGATTATTTCTGATCAGAACTTGTACTTTAACAGTTTTACTACTTTTTGTCTTTTCAATTTAAGTGAATAAGTTTTACTTTGACTTGACATAAGACTTTTGCAGAATTTTTGAGAGATGCTTAAAAGATCATATGTTTATGACTTTAATCTTAGCTTCATGAGATGTAAGATCGCACGTAAAGGTACAATCCTTTATCTTAATCTCAAAAATGGTTGAAAGAAGGATAACTTTCAATCATTTGAAATCATGTTCTTAAATATTCAAATCACTTCCCGATTTTTCATCAGATTTTATATTTTGGGAGTGTACTCTAAATGTTTTACATGAGCTTACATGATAAGCTAAACCAGATTGAGCAACATATTCTTTATAGGACATACGGGATCAATGTGCTAGGACTTACAAGAAACTTCTATGGAATCACGTTAACCAATGATTTCTACCGAAGAAGTTAATCCATAGTGATTGAGTGTGAGAAGTCGAAAAGAAATGAGTGTGATTAGATTGAGCAAAATGTTTAAAAGAAAGAGCGTGTGAGAACAGAGTTAAAAGAATATCCCAACTCTGCACCAACCTTTTCTGAGTCGGGCAACCACATTACTAGTGTTTCACATTACTAGCCCATGCCAACTCTTGATTAAACCTCACCAACTACTCATTTTCTTCTTAACAAGAAAGTGTTTCACATTTTAAAAAGGGGAAGCAACACATTTTCTATCTGATTTTCATTTGGAAAATCTGGATATTGAAAAGAAGGAAGTCTGCCCCACCTTCGCACTTCACTCATGCACATTGAGTCTATGTTTAACTTACTATTGTCTTAGTGGTTTACACAATTTCGAGCCTTATAAGCGATCATCAAGTGCTTAATTCTTTCTATCACAAGCACGAACACACAAGGAATTTGTTTCTTTGTCATAACGTTTATAGAAATAACCTTTGTGGTGTTTCAATGATTAAATGGAAGCCCTGGGGGAGTCAACATCAAACAACTCCTTTCTAATGTGTATTAGTTATACACAGTGACTTAGTGTTACTGACAGGCATCTTAACTGATTCATTAGTTGATTCAGGTGTTACACGACTATTTTGTCTGGATTTGCAAAGAACTGGATGAATATCTTTTGAATTGACGGATCAGAGGCTCCAAGTGATATAAATTTCTTCCTACAAGTTTTGATGAAAGCATTGCTCTTTTCCTCAAAAAGGGGGAGAATATAAAGCTTGAAGAAATGTTTAGTCCATTACATTACAAGACATTGGATAAGAGAAAAGCTAACAAAGAAATGCGAGATCAAATTATTCTGAAGACATGCTAATTTCAGATAAATTTTCTTTGAAGATACTTTGCTAAAGCATTCTGAGCTAGAGAAAGATATTGCATCTTCTGAGCTGAAAGAGAAGACCAAATTGCTAAATCTTTTTAGTAATGATCTTGATCCAAAAGGGGAGATTGTTAGACCACAGTCTCATTGGATTCAAGATCATCTAATCTGAAGATCCAATCTCAATGTCAAATTTCTTGTTTATTAAAGTTTAATGTCATTTGTAATAAATGTCAAATTTCTTGTTTATTGTTTATTTTGTATTTGATGTAATTAGATATTTAGCATAACTAAATATCTAAGTTTAGTTAGTTAGTTAGTTAGATATATAATATCTAATTGTTAGATATTATTATTAATTTATAATAGTTTTATTGCAAGTGGTTGATTAGGTAGTGTGTATTAGAAGCTAGAGAGAGATCTGAGATTAGATA
The DNA here is from genome assembly GCA_954870635.1 of Arctium minus. NCBI lineage: Eukaryota > Viridiplantae > Streptophyta > Magnoliopsida > Asterales > Asteraceae > Arctium > Arctium minus. The sequence continues at coordinate 73,271,713 of OX941080.1, read as the reverse complement.
TTATCAGATCTCAACAACTCTAAATAATAATCAGATAAGAACACACACACAACAGGTGTAATACACAGAGAGAATACGAGAGCTTCAAAGTGAACATCAACCTTGTAATCGTTATTTTATATATCAAACAAGTTGGTAAATTGTTTATGAGTTGTGTTATTAGAACTTGATATAGTATTAAGGACCCACAGTTTTTGAAACTGAACATGTATTAACTTGATATGCAATGAAACTTTTATCTGTAACCAAAAACACACACTTGATTTCAACTGATGGATTAATCTGTGATATTTTACTGAATAGAATTTAATTTGTATGGTGTTTACAATTTTATATATTTAGTTGTTTCAAAATTTATATTCAGTATATTTTTCTTTATACATTGATGTTTTTATGTTTTGTGTTTCCATATCTTTGTAACTTGGTATGTGCATATTTCGAGGGGGAGAAAATATGAAGGAAAAAATGTTTTTGAATAATTCTAATTTTGAGGGGGAGTGAATAAAGTGGACAGGTACGTATCTGATACAGTGATTAAAGTCTAGATCAGAGGTTTATCAGGTAAGTACTTCTGACTATTCTCTACAAATGCTAAATTCATTTGTTTTATCTAGTGCATTTGTGTAGGGGGAGTTAAAGAACTTAAAAGGTGAAAATGACATTTTCTTTGTCAATATAAAATCAAATCTGACGTCATTCACAAGTTCATTTTTCCTCTCTCTTTGAAATTCTAACTTTTGGCTCTCTCTACCTCTGTTCGACTTCACTTTCTTTATCGCACTGTTTCATCTTTAAGGTTTCCTTACAGTGAGTTCATCTTTGTTCAAATCATCTATTGGGTTATTCTTAGTTTCTAATTTCGACTCCAGGTATGTAATTTCTACTTTTATTCCTTTGTATATCTCTTTGATTTTGGTTTTGATGTTTTGCGGCTGTTCATCTTCGACTTTCAAAATTTCAAGTTTTTGTGTTGTAAAATGATTTTAATTTGTAATAGCTTGATTGTAATATGTTTAGAATCTATCCTTTATGAATTTCGAACAACTATTACGATTTCAAATCGAGTTTTTAACATTTTTGAAAGTTTCCTGAGATGAACTAGCGCAATGTTGTTTTGTCTAGGGTTTTTTTGCGCCTTATGCTTTTAGCGCAAAGTTGGTTTTGCGCCTTATGTTCATACCGCAAAACTTGTTTTGAGTTACCTTCTTGTAGCACAAACCTTCAAAAAGTTGCAACTTTCAGTTGCGTTACAAGTTGATAACGCAAAGTAACTTTTGCACCATCTTCATGTCGCGCAAAACTCAGTAGTTTCTTAGTTTGTTTTGTGTTCATGAAAATTTTCTAAGTGCAAGATTGCGTCACAAGTTGATAGAGCAAACCTAGTTTTGTACCACTCACAACTAACGCAAAGTTTCTTTTGCGCCACCTGTACGTAGCTCAAACCTTGTTTTGCGCCATCCACTTCTAGCGCAAACCTATACTTAGCAAAATTTTCATTCTCTTTTGTTTTTTTCACTTTTGTTCTAAAGGCTACTTTTTCATGTTATTTTGTTTGATAGGTACTATCATGGATTCAGACACTATTTCTGTTCAACAAGATGAGAACCAAATCCAAGATGAACACTATGATCCATCTGATCATGTATCCCGAGAGGCTCCTATGCCTTCTGTTCCATCAACCGGGGCGGACTTATCTATTCTAAGGCGAACACCGAACGATGTTTTTTCCACTGCTTTATATGTTTTTTCGTACAAGCCGAATAACTACTATGTTGATTTTGACAAAATCAAGATTGATCCAGTGATTAGAGATATTCTTCGTGGGCATCCGATTGCTTCAGCTCTCACTTTATGTGTTGATGTTCCCGAGGTCTACCTTCAACAAGCTTGTCATATGATATCCAAGAATGAGATGGTTCGTCCTCATCGTTTCGAGCTGCAAGTGGAACAATTTGATTCCTACATCACCTACAATCGTCTTCGTCTGATTCTGGATCTACCCACGACGTCTTCTCGACCGGGTAGAATTACGTTTGACAACTTTGCATCCGAATCAAAAGTTCTTGCTGGAATTAGAGCTCTTGGATATGTCAGTGAGTTAAACAAGGTAAGTCAGTTTGAGAAGTCAAATCTTCCACCAGTGTGGTATGCATTGTTTTCTGTTCTTAACAGGTTTCTTACTTCTAAGCACTCGGGAACCGACAATGCCAGCTTGCACTATCTTCGGTTATTCCATGCAATCGTTTATGATTTGCTTGTTGACTTTATGTTGATCTTCTGGACCGAACTGTCAGAGAGAGTTCATGACAAAGAGACGAACAAGAAGCGCAAATTCATTCCGTTTGTTCGCTACATGAATCTCATCGTCCGAAGCATGATGCGAAGCAACCGAGACATTCCAAAACGCAATTCTTGGAATCAAGTAGGCGACAACGAGATGACATTTATTCAAACTCAAAGGAAAACATTTAATTTCTCTATGCAAATTCCTCCGGTTTTGATCTTGAGTTATGCCGATCTTAGAAATGAAAGTATTATTTAGTACTGCTCCGATGATGGCATTGATGATGAAGAATCTGAGCCTGCTAATGCTGAAGCCGCTCAAGCAAATGAATCTGAACAAGTTCATGTTGATGAGAGTTGTGTGTCCCTGAAATCAAGATTCTAATTAATCAAACACAAGCAATATGATCACAATTACTTGTTTGATTCAATTCTAAAATATCAAAGATTACAACTCCGTTTTTCACTTTCTCTCTCTAAAACTCCTTCTAAATCTGAATTCAAACTCTAGTCATCTATCTATTAAACAACAAATAAAATTATTTATACTTACAACTAAAACAAGGAAACAAACAAAATACAACATGTTGACTTTGACTTTATTACAAAATGACTTTGACTTTTAATGAGAGTTGACTTTCCAGCTTTGATTTCTTGTACCTTTGACCTTTAGTCTTTATAATCTTGCATCCAACATATTTCTGCTCTAACAATCCTCCCCCTTTGGATTCAAGATCATCACAAAAAGATTTAGCAAATCAATCTCCCCTTTAGTTACATTGAAGAACTTTAAATCTCCCCTTTAAGCTCAATCTGAGTACAATCATCCTCTTTTCGTTCATCTTTAACTTTAATCTCCCCAAAGTCTATCTTCAAGAAATAACAACAATATCTCCCAAAGATGGTAGAAACAATCTTCAATAATCTCTTCAGAAATATCACAATACTCTTTCAGACTTCGAAAAGAAATTATCTTCAGATTTAGCTCGACTTGCTTCAGCAAATAATCTTCAAAGAAAATTTCAGAAAATCAGCACATCTTCAGAATTTCTTTGACTTTGCTTGAACAATCTTTCAAACTTTTAAACTTTGAACTTTGTCTTCTTCTACTCTTTATCCACACTTTCAAACTTTCAAATCTTTGAAATTTCTGATCCAGACATTTCTGTAAATCATCTCCCCTTTTTTGATGAAACGAGCATCTAGATCTTTTCAAACAATGTATTCATCTAGATCATTCCAAATCTAGACAAAATAGAAATATAACACCTGAATCAGTTAATATGTCTGTCAGTAACACGAAGTCACTGTGTAACGAATACACATAGGAAATGAGCTTTTTGATGTTCACTCCCCTAGGGCTTCCATCCAATCATCGAAACACCCAAAGGAAATTTCTATGAATGTTATGACAAGAAAACAAATTCCTTGTGTGTTCGTGCAAGTGTAGAAAGAATTAAATCATACGATGATTGCTTTTAATAAGGCTCAACATTGTGTAAACCACTGAGACAACAGTAAATAAACACAGACTAAGTGTGCATGATTGAAGTGCGAAGGTGGGGTAGACTTCCTTCTTTTTTAATATCCAAATTTTCCTAATGAAAATCAGATAGATTATGTGTTGCGTCCCCAAAAAAATATGAAACACTTTCTTTTTAAGAAGAAAATGAGTGGTTGGTGGGGTTATATCAAGAGTTGGCATGGGCTATTTGCCTGTTTCAATAATGTTCACCAAAAAATTGTGAAACATTAGTAATGTGGCTGCCCAGCTCAGAAAATAGTTGGCGCAGAGTTTGATATTCTTTTACTCTGATCTTACACCCTCTTTCTTTTAATCATTAAGCTTACATCTAACCAAACTCTCATTTCCATTTTACCTCAACGCACAACCAACACTCATTTTTTTTTTTTTTTTACTCCTCACACTCAATCACTATGGATTAACTTCTTGGGTAGGAGACACTGGTAATCGTGAATCCATAGAAGTTCATTTAAGTCCTAGCACAAAGAACCCATATTTCTATGAAGCAAATGTTGCTCAATATGGTTTAACTATATCAGTTAAAGCGCAAATACAAGTAAGATATGTATATGCTCAGAAGATAATCATGAAGATTTGAGCATTTTTAAACATAGAAATATTTTTGAAACAAGTATATTGAATGAATGAATATGAAAACAAAAGACTTGTTTGAAAATCTGACATTGTATGAAAATAATCAGAAATGAATGATATAACAATCAAAGCTTATGGTCAAGAATAATGGATATGTGTCTATACGAACCAAAAATATAGACATTCTTGAAAAACGTTCAGAAATGAAATATCGCTCAAAATTCTTTGATGTACAAGCGGGGTGTCTTACCATCGAAAAATATGTTTCAAATATGAGACATGGTAAGAACGTATTGAATAAAAAGTCAAACCAGTGTGTGTGAATACTTGAAAGTATATAGAAAAGACAATACACAAATATTTATCTTTGGAAACACACGGTTTGTAATCATGTAAGCACAAGTAAATTTTGAAAAACATTTAAAATCACACTTCCAAATCATGAAATTTGTTTAAGAATCGGGAAGTGGTTTGAACATTTAAGAACATATTTTCTATGTTTGAAAATGTCCTTCTTTCAACCATATATGAGATTAAGATAAGAAATTAACCTTTATCGCTTCGTCTTAAATCTCATGAAGTAAGCTGAAATCATAAAAATATGATCTTGATAGCTTCTCTCATTATGCACAAGTCTCAAAGTCATGTCAAAGCAACTTTATTCACAAAATTTATTCAAATGTAAAAGACATAAAGTAGTAAAACAATTATAGTACGAGTTCTGATCTAAAATAATCAGAAATCATATCCTTACTCCTTTTGTTGTACGCATAAACTCCCCTAAATTCATGCAACACAAAAATTTAACAATTAAATTCTATAAACCCCTCAAAATAAAATTGATCATCTTAGAATCTTGTATCACTCTCCCTGAGAACATGAACAACATGTTAAAGTGCAGATATCCTTTCAGAAATAATGATAAAGAAATGATGAAAAATTACAATAAAAGAAACTTTAATAGGTAATTACTGATTAGACCTTGAGATTTAGCATACCAAGCTTAGATACAACAAAATTAAATCTCTTTTCATCTAAAGGTTTGGTAAACAAATCTGCAAGTTGGTAATCAGTTTTTACAAAGTAAAGTTCTATTGTACCTTTTTCTACATTATCTTTTATAAAATGATACATGACATCAATGCACTTTGTTTTAGTGTGTTGCACAAGATTAGCTGATATCGCGATAGCGCTCTTCGAGTCACAATAGATCGCTATTTTAATAAACTTGAAACCATAGTCTCGAACCTGTGTTCGTATCCACAAGACCTGAGAGGAACAACTGGCAGCAGCTACATACTCTGCTTCAGCAGTAGATGTGGAAACAAATAATTGTTTCTTTGACGCCCAGCTGACGAGCTTGTCTCCAAGAAATTAAACATGACTTGAAGTGCTATTCCTGTCCAGCATACACCCATCATGATCTCCGTCTGAATAAGCAGTCAGTTCAAACCTAGTATCCTTAGGATACCACAGACCAAGATCTGCAGTCCCCTTCAGATATCTAAATATCCGTTTGACAGCAGCCAAATGGGATTATTTAGGGTCAGCCTGATATCTAGCACATAAGCATGTTGAAAACATTATATATGGTATACTTGAAGTAAGATACATTAAAGACCCTATCATACCTCTATAAGTCCTAACATCAACACTTTTTCCTGAAGAATCAGTGTTAATCTTGGTACCTAGTGCCATTGGGGTTCCAATAGGTTTGCAATTTTCCATTTTGAATTTCCCAAAAATATAAAAAATATACTTAGATTGATTAATGAAAATCCCCGTTGAAAATTCATCTGAAAACGTGACACCATGAGATTTGAAAAGTTCTTACAGTATTTAGAATTTGTAGAACCAAATATAATATCATCTACATATATCTGAATAAGAATGATATCAACTTTCTCCTTTTTAATAAACAAAGTGGTATCGATTTTACCTTTTGAAAAACCTGACTTGACCATGAATTGAGATAAAACATCATACCAGGCGCGAGGAGCTTATTTCAGACCATACAAGGCTTTATCCAAGATATATACGTGATTTGGCTTAATTGGATTTACAAACCCTTCTGGTTGAGAGACGTAGACTTCCTCCTTAAGTATTCCATTTAGAAAGGCAGTCTTGACGTCCATCTGATAGACAGTGAAGTTCTTGTGAGCTGCGTTGGCTAGAAACATGCAGATTGCCTCTATACGCGCTACTGGAGCATACGTCTCGTCGTAATCTATACCTTCCTATTGCCTATATCCCTTGGCAACAAGTCTGGCTTTGTTCCTTATAACAATACCATCTTCGTCCTTTTTATTTTTGAACACCATTTAGTACCAATAACGGTTTTTCATTCTGGTTTTGGCCCTAGTCTCAAGAATTTCAGGGCTTTGAACTGGTTTAACTCTTCTTGCATAGCAGACACCTAATCCGAATCAGCTAGAGCTTCTGATACTCGAGTGGGCTCTATCTTGCTGAGGAATGAGTCATGCATACATTGATTCAAAGTTGTTGACCTAGTTTGCACCGGCTTGTTTAGATCTCCAATTACTTGGTGAAGAGGGTGCTCTTTGGTCCAACGATGTTCATAAGGGAGTAGAGTAGATGAAGATTGATCATGGTTGTCATCTAAAAATCCACTTTCAGGTTCTTCAGTTTGAACATCATGAGGGAGGGATTCAGTTGAAGTAATTGGTGCAGAAGCTTCAGTAGGTACAGCTTGTTCAGTGTATTGATCTGTCCTTACAGCACATCCTACTAACTCAACAACTACTGGCTCATGTTTAGTAGATACAACTTCAACTATTGGAGTAGGCATTTGAACTAAAATATCTTGCTGAATCGGGGAATTTGATTCGGTAGAAACATCTGAATTAGTTGGATGATTAATCGTTGAATCTTCAATCCTGTCAACCACAACAGGTTTATTCACATTAGATCCAAGATATTCATCATAAAACAGTTCAAATAAAGTATCTAAATCAGATAAATGATTAGTAGACGTTTAAGGTTTATCTGATTTGTTCTTTGCAAGTACAGGTTCTAAACGGATTTACCCAGAAGCTAATACTCCAGTTATCACGGGTTCTGAACTGACTTGTTCATAAGCCATTTCCTCATCGAATGTGACATTTACGCTTTCAATAACATTCTTCAACTTCTTCAAATATACTCGATATGCAGCAGATGTAGAAGAATATCCAATGAAAATGCCCTCATCTGTATTAGCACTGAACTTGTTCAGACTCTCTCTGTCGTTGAGCACAAAACACTTACAACCAAAAACATGAAAATATTTAATGGTTGGTGTTCGGTTGTTGATCAAAGAATACGGAGTCTTTTGAAATTTGCGGTGTATCATGGAACGGTTCTGAGTGTAGCACGCAGTCGAAATAGCTTCTGCCCACATAAATAGAGGTAAGTCAGATTGGTTGAGCATAGTCCGAGCGGCCTCGACTAGCGTTCGATTTCGCCTTTCAACTACTCCATTCTATTCGTGTGTACGAGCAGCATAGTATTGATGTGATATCCCGACCGATTCGAGATACTCTTCAACAGTTCTGTTTTTGAACTCTGTGCCCTTATCAGTTCTGAGAAGCTTAACTGGTTTATGCAGATTCACCTGGGTCGTCTTTAGAAATGTAATGAGTACTTCGGACGTCTCAGCTTTTGATCGGAGAAATTTGACCCACGTGTATCGCGAATAGTCGTCCACGATAACCAACACGTATTTCTTTCCGCCTAAGCTTTGCGTTCGCATCGAACCACAAAGATCCATATGCAACAACTCTAATGGAGAACTGGTAATAGATTCAGGCTTCGGTTTATGTGGATCTCTCTTCATCTTCCCTTTTTCACAAGTTTCACACAAGTGTTCTTTTTCATATCTCAGTTCCAGAAGTCCATTCACCAACTTTCCACTGACCAGCTTGTTTATATAACGAAAATTTAGATGCGATAACCTTCGGTGCCAAAGCCAACTTTGCTGTATCGAGGTTTTTGTCAGTAAGCAAACCTGATTGTCATTTTGAACCTTTGAAAGATTGATGGTGTAGAGATTTGTCTTTCGATTTCCGACTAGGAGTTCTTTGCCGTCTTCAGTACGAACCGAGCAACTCTTAAATTTGAAGTTGACCTCTAACCCTTTGTCGCAGAATTGACCAATACCAAACAGGTTGTGCCCTAGGCCTTCGACATAGCTCACCTTCTTAATCGTTATATTGTCTTGAATGATGTCACCATATCCTAAGATTGGTGAAAACTGATCATTCCCAAATCGTACATTGCCGCTGAATTTCTCTGTATAATTAGACAATAAAGCTTTCTGCCCGGTCATATGCTTGGAACAGCTGCTATCCAAGTACCACATATGCCGGGTCTGCAAGAGAAAATCAGGAAACAACAATTTTAGGTACCCATTTAAAAACCGGTCCTAACAGATTAGTACAAGATTTTGGCATCAATTTGAATATGGATCCTCTTTTCTTTTGAAAACTTTTGATTTAGAAGAATAAACATGATAAGATCCAAACCAATCATTAGAATTATGATGATAAGCAAAATCATTCCACTGATAAGAATAAGATTTAGTAGTAGTAGAAGATAATTGGAACAATTGCTTATTAGAATATTGCTTGTAATGAGTTACAAGGTTTTTATTTGTCGAAGCAATAGAACCAACTACATCACACATACTACTAGTTGATCTATTACAAGAACCATCAGTAATTGATTCTGCCTTCTCATCACTCTTCCTTTTAGGTCGCCATTCAGATCTCTCTTCTGACCTTTTCTTTCTTACATCTAAAACAAAAGATTTAGATTTATTAGGAAAATCAGATTTTTAAAAATGATTTTTCTTGTGTTTACCAGTGTTATTCTATTTCTGTGAGCGATGTTTCTTATGTTTCTTACCCTTTGCATAGTAATGAGCATTCATAGAAACTGATTCACCAACCTTAGTTGATGATTCACCTTTTTCATGAACACTTGGTAAAGCTTGTCCATTTATCACAAAAGTAGAATGATTTGGAAGTGAAGCATTAAATTCAAACATATCAATTTCTTCTATACACCCTTCATTAGAATTTAGAAAATCATTTGCAGACTCAAATAAATCATCAAAAACAGTCTCAGAAGTTTGAAGTACTTTAGAAGATGGAGAACACACTTTATATTTAACATGAAAATCTGTGTTCTTTAACACTGTAGAAAATACATCTTGTGTTAGATCACCCAAAATTCTTTCATCAGATAAAATATTTTCTAATTCAATTATTTTGCTTTCTAAGACGATTGGAGGTACATAAATTTTAGCTTGAACAGGTTTTGCCTCCATTTTAGTCGAAGAATAACTAGCAAAATAATCATTTGAAAGAAATTTTGATGTTTTAGAAAGATAACTATCATTCAGTCTTTCATAAAAGAATGGTAGTTGCATTTTCTTTAAATTCATTCTTTTCTCATCTTCTTTGTCCTCAACTTCTTTTGATGATTTGGTAATAAATTTGGGTTTCAAATGAGGATGTTCATCAGCAGCATACATATAATTTGCATTATATATACCTAGTTGTTTTATGATAGCTTTTTCTAGGTAATGAGGATTATCATAACCTAGTCCCCATTTTTCATTAAAATCAGCTTCTTCATTAGGTGTATTTAAGAAAATCGTTTGATCTGTTTGGCCTCTAATATATAGTTTTGCTTCCAGACCATTTACCTTTTTCTCTAAAGTCTTGTTCTCAACCTGCAGTTTAAACGATTTTAGAACACATTCTTGTTTTTCAAATTCAGACTTAGACAATTGTTTTTGCAATTCAGAAATCTTACATTCAAAACAATCTTTTTCATTTTTAAAAACAGAATCAGATTTACGTAGAGAATCAATTAAATCTTTGTTCTCAATAACTGATTTAGTAAGTTCAAAGATTTGTTGAATTCTCCTAGCAACTATGTCTTTTTCCTTTTTCATTTTGGATTGAAGATCTTGAAGTTCGACCATCATGGCTTCCATTTTGGTCATGAAATCTTTTTCAGTTAAGTTCATTACCTCATCAGCATTCTCATCATCAGAATCATCATCTTTTACTTCTTTTCCCATCAAGCATAAATGATCAGTCTCTTCTTGTTCTTCTTCTTAATCAGAATGATCCAACCAGTATTCATCTTCAGCCATTAATGCCTTGCCAACTTCTTGTTGCTTGGCCAAAAGCATTTTGTTCTGATAATACTCTGAGTTACGAACCTTTGGCTTCCGACATTCTTTTGCATAATGTCCGAACTTGCCACAATTATAGCATTTAATCATATCATTAGCCATCTTCTGAGTACTGGTGTAATCATTTACATACTTTTTCTTTTCTTCCGTCTTCTTCTCAACAATTCTATTTCCTTCCACTCTTTCTCTATGCTCGTGGTTCTTTGAACTTGATGAAGAATATCTCTGAGAATTAGACCCTGGTTTCTTGTTGAACCTTTTCTGGAATGCTTGGGTCAGTAACAACATTGCTTGTTAAGACTTTTTCCATAATCTCCATCAGATTTAGACTCTGATTCAGAACTGAAAACCACTGTCTTCTTATTTTCTTCTTCTCTTTCTTTTCTTTCTCTTTCTCTCCAGCCATTAATGCAATAGGATCTGGTACTTTATCAACCTTCTTTTTCTCAGCTCTTTTCTCTTCCACCTCCTCTTCATTCTATCGTAATGTCTCATACACCTCATTCAACGGAATGTCACTTAGATCCTTCATATGTTTCATCCTGCGCGTATGCTTCTTCCATTCGGGTTGCAGGATACTCAGAAACTTGACCTTGTTCTCAATATGCTTCTTTGTCACCTTGTTCTTTGACAGTTCATTCAGAAGCAGGACAAACCGTTCATAGGTGTCTTCTAAGCTCTCATTCTCTTTTGCTTTAAACTCTTCATAGTTGTTTATGCAATTGGCTACCTTCATTTGATTTCCAACTTTTGAACCCATCGTCATCTTCTAAAGTTGATCCCACATAGATTTGGCAGTTGCATTGTAGATGTCTATTTTCACATAGATCTCATTGGTGATGCTTTGTAAATGCAAAGATCTGGCAGTTTTATCATCATCAAACCGATTCTTTTGCTCATCAGAGAATTTTGCATATCCCTTCTCAATTCTCTTTGATGTCGGATTTCCATCTGCATCATTACCTTCAGTAGGAATCTCCTCAAAAACTTTTGGCATTGGACCTTCTGTAATAGATGTCAGAATGTTCTTTCCATTCTTTTGCCGATCAATAAAATCGAGAAATTTGTCTTTCCATTGTTCATATTCCCCTTTGAACAACACCGAGGGCTTGACATTAGTTCCAATCGAGAGAGCGTCTTTTAAAGTCATCCTGTTTGAAAAATATATGCAATAAGAAACTTGAAATTGACCGTTAGTCCAAATGAAATCACAAAGATAAACAAAAATTTGACTAAGTACTGAAACTCGCAAAACACAGAAGAAAAAAAATGCTTGAAACTCGCAGACGCCTAAACTCGCAAACTACTATTCACCGATAAACTCGCAGGCTGAGGCGAGCACGTTTGAGAAACTCGCAAACAAAGGGTTGCGTGTTTTGAGAACTCGCAGACCGAAAAAACTTGCAGACTACTGTTTCGCTAGAACTCGCAAACAAAGCGTTGCGCATTTTTGAAAAAACTCGCAGATACCTACTGGCGCATTTTGACAAACTTGCAGATCAAATGAACTCGCAGATCACTATTCCGGAGAAACTCGCAAGCTTATTCTTGCGTGTTTGGAGAACTCGCAAAGGTCTACTTGCGCGTTTGGAGAACTCTCAATGGTCTACTTGCGCGTTTCAACACTTGGAAACTTTTCCCCAATTTTCAAACTCGCAGACTGAAGAGCTAAACTCGCAGGCTTCGATCTGCGTGTTTCTAGAACTCGCAAACCACACTTTGCGCGTTTTCGTCCAGAAACAAAATTCTTAAGCTTGTGCTTTCTTCCGATGAACTTGGGCGTTTGATGGATCTTGCGTGTTCTTGGAGTTTTCTAACAAAAACTAAGTCTTTTTCACTGATTTCGATCCAAAACTTGTCCAATTGACTTGAAAACTTGCAGATCTTATCGATTTCATATCTAGAACACTTTACAAACAATGAATTTCAATAACAAACACACAAAAATACAAATCAATCTATGATACAGTGTTCGACTTCGTGAAACTCAAAAACAACAAATTCATCAAAATTGATGATCAATTACAGTGCAATCCGTGAAATTTCCTATACAAATTTATTCTAGTACACTTATCGACTACTAACAAACCAATTACAACTCAAAATTCACACTAAACATCAAAATTTGATCTATACTCGATGAACACAGATACGAACTCAGTTTCTTGAAATTGATTTCAATTGGATTTGCTCTGATACTAATTGTGTGTCCCTGAAATCAAGATTCTAATTGCGATTAATCAAACACAAACAATATGATCAGAATTACCTGTTTGATTCAATTCTAAAATATCAAAGATTACAACTCTGTTTTTTACTTTCTCTCTCTAGACGATTCTTTCTCTCTCTAAAACTCTTTCTAAATCTGAATTCAAACTCTAGTCATCTATCTATTAAACATCAAATAAAAGTATTTATACTTACAACTAAAACAAGGAAACAAACAAAATACAACATGTTGACTTTGACTTTATTACAAAATGACTTTCACTTTTAATGAGAGTTGACTTTCCAACTTTGACTTCTTGTACCTTTGACCTTCAGTCTTCATGATCTTGCATCCAACATATTTCTGCTCTAACAAGACTGAAGCTGAACATGGTGATGATGCTCAAGACGATGTTGTTGAATCGTTTGATAGTGATGTACAACCTGCTTTTATTCAAGATGAATCAGATGGTGATGATGATAATGATGATGATCAAGGTGGAGATGTTCTAGAAACGGTTATTCGAGACACTGCTATGATTGATCAGGATGATGATTCAGTTTCGATAAATGCTGCAGTGGGTGTTTTACAGGTTGATGAGCTAGACATGGCTTTTACCAATGCCACGACTTAACTTGGTATTGGTCCTTCTGTTTCTAAGGTCATTCCTTCTTCTAGAATTGAGACTTCTGCAATAGAGACCTCTTTTGTCGATACTTCTTCTATTCAAGTACACGACTACACCAGTAAGTTTATGACTCTTAATGAGATCATTCGCCATATGAGTGATCGTTTTGATGCTGAGAAAGAGGCACAAATTTATAAGATTAAAACTCTTTTCAAGGGCAAAATGATAGAGATTGATGTTGATACGATTCCAAAGGAGATTCCATTCAGAAGACCGTCTGGGGTGGTTATTCGAGAGTCGTCGAGTATTCCAACTTTTGCTCCTTCAAGGGTGTCTATTCCACCACTTCCGGTATTTCCTTCTACTCCAGTGTCTACAGCTTCTTCGTCTTCAAATGTTCCTATTCAGGAAATTCCAGTATCTGAGCTCTCAGATATGTTGTATGCACGGTTATTGTCTATGTCTCCAGCTGATCAACAACATCATGATCTTATTTCTTTACTTCAGAACTTTCAATCGAATTCAGTTTATGCTCCTGCATCAGACAGGTTATCTGCTTTATATGAGGAGTTCACTACTCTTAAGACTGAAGCAAGGACAAATTTCTCCGACATCAAGGAAGGTTTATCTCTAATGACTCAATCCATAACTTCTTTATCTGACAGGTTTGATCGTCATGAGCAGAATTGCATATCTGATGCTGCCCTGTCTCATAAAAAGAGACATGACCATGATGATCCTGATCATCAAGGTCAGAGGGGTAGATGTCAAAGAGACAACGGGTGGAAAGTTTTTCAGCTCAAGAAGATCAAAGACAAACTAAGTTTGCTGCCCAAGAGAAGAATGCTGATGATGTTGTTCAAGATTACAATGTCGAAAGTCTTGTTAACATCATGCTTGATAATGTTGATCTTTCTTCCATGGCCAACGAATTGAATATTTCCGAGTCAAACATCGAGAACAACTTACAGATTGTTGTATATGTTGATCCTGACTCTGCACCAAAGTCAATGGTGATAGATGATTCTGAAGCTGCAAATGATATGAGGTCTTTCTTTGCTAACTTTATTGAGATCAATTATGATGATGATGATGATGTCAGATATGAAAAGTTATGCAAAGTGAAAGAAGAAGATTGTGATGATATAGTTTTTATTTCTGATATTGAAGATAATGCGTTTTATCTTGATGTAAAGGATGAAGAGATAACTACCACTTTGTACGGAGACTTGCATTCTCAAGATGACATTCATGCAGTTCCTCCAGTCTCTCATAGTCCTATTGCTGATCCAGCTCCAACTACCACTGCTACTTCAAGTACTTTTGAAGTAGGTCAGTCGTCTAGAGCTCAAGTTGATATTCCTAATTCTGAACCAGTGATTCCTCCGAGTATCTTAGAAGAAGGTCCAGCTTTGACAAGACAACAAAGACAACAAATTTTACAAGAAAGGCATATGGCTTCGAGACTCAGATCTGCTTTTCTCGAGGATTCTCAAAGAAACATTTTTGTTTATAGGAGAAGAGAGATAAACATTTATGCCATTCTTGGAGTTGAAAAAGAGTCAGCTGATTTTCAATACGAATACTTGATGTTCATCAAATGCCAACGTCTTGGAAAGCTTCTTGTTTCTTCTCCTCACCTGATAATAAGGGTTGTCAGTGTTTCTATAAAGAAGTTTGTTCACATCTGGTATCCAGTGTTTGAGGTTGAAAGAAGAGACTGCAAAAGATATACTTTCTCTGAGGCTGACTTAAATGACTTATCTATTGATGACATTGAGTTTTTGTACAATCACTTCAGGAATCTTTACTACAGAACTGAAGATGTCTCACAAGCTTTGTTTGCAATAAAAAGATTCATTCGGCGTCAGATCAGATTCTACTGGGTTTTCGACTTCCAGATGGCCGCTGAAAGCTTTCAACCAGTGGTTAATCTTCAAAGACCTTATTGTAGCTTGTCAAACATTGATACATACTCTCTATTCACCATTCACCATAGTCCATATGGTGTGATATACAGAAATGCTTCTAGTCAGAAATGTTTTCTAAGGTTTGAAGCGATCAATCACTACTCTGACGGCACTTTAAAAGTGATCAAGCTACAATTGGAGCATCGTCTGAAATCATTCTTAGAGACAAGAAGAAATGTTTTCCAGCTCGAGAATGATGAGATTCACCTTCTCAAGAAAGCTTTGAATTCTATTCATGAGAGGTTGATTTTCCGTTCTAGCCTAAGACGCTTGGAAGTTTTACTTGGACTTAATCGACTACATCAAAGAGAAGAGCGCCATTGATTACTAAAGGGGAGATTGTTTGGTTTATATTTTCTAGTAATCAATGTATTTATTCCCTTGTTGCTAAAGTGCTTTGTTTTGCTCTACCTTGTATGTTTAGCCAAGGGGTATTTAAGTCCCTTCTGCTTTTCCTTGTAAAGAACTTCTTTACTACTTTCTGAATACATATGAAGCTTTTGCGTTTTACTTTCTCTCTCTACTTTCTCTCTCTACTTTCTCTCTCTACTTTCTCTCTCTAAAAATTTAGACCGATCTTGGATTATCAAATTGAATTCAAAAATAGTTCCCTGAACAACTTCTTTAAGAGTAAGGGAATTTCTCACAATTTCTCCTCTGTACGAACTCCTCAGCAGAACGGTGTCGCTGAAAGAAGAAATAGAATGGTCATTGAAGTTTCCAGATCAATGCTCAACGATTCTCATCTCCCTACTTAGTTCTGTGCTGAAGCTGTAAACACTACTTGCTTTACTCAAAACAGATCTTTAATAGTAAAGCGATTTGGAAAGACAACTTATGAACTATTTCATGGAAGGAAACCCTCTATCAGTTTTCTTCACATCTTTGGTTGTCAGTGTTATATTCTAAACAACAAAGATTCTCTTGGAAAGTTTGATCCAAAGGCTGATGATGGAATATTTCTTGGATATTCCTCTATCTCTAAGTCCTACAGAGTCTTTAGTAAGAGAAGACAAACTGTAGAAGAAACAATTCATGTCACCTTTGACGAATCACGTTCAGCAAATTCTAAATCTATCGCTGACAATGAAGAACTAAATGTTTAGATGTTCTTTCATTATAGAGAAACAGAACCCTTCTTCACAAACCATCAACACACAAATCATTCAGTTGTTGATGATGATCCAAATATCATACCACCTAATGTTGAACCCACCTCATGGGTTTCAACTGAGCCTCTAAACACACTCCCTCCATCAGTGCTTCCCTCGTCTGAAAACCTCTCAGTAAACAATGATTTGTCTGACACTCAACAATTAATAACTGATGAACCTCAAGCTTCTTCATTTGTGAACATCCCTATTGTTGATCCAACTCCTGAAGTGAGCGATCATGCTCATGCTCGGTGATGGACCAAAGATCACCACATAGATCAGATTCTTGCTGATCCCGATGCAGGTATTCAGACTCGATGAAGTACAGGTAGTATTTGTCTCTTTGTCAACTTTATTTCTTTATTAGAGCCAAAGAAGACTGATGATGCCCTCAGAGATCCGAACTAGGTCAGCGCTATGCAAGAAGAACTGACTGGGTTTGATCGAAATAATGTTTGGAATCTCGTTCCCAGAGCATCTGATAAGACTGTTATTGTCACTAAATGGGTGTTTAGAAACAAATTAGATGAACACGGGACTGTAACTCGCAACAAGGATAGACTTGTTTCTCAGGGATACAGACAAGAGGAATACATAGACTATGATGAGACCTTTTCCCCTGTGGCTAGGCTCGAAGCAATTCGACTCTTCTTAGCTTATGCAGTTTACAAATACTTCAGAGTATATCAAATGGATGTAAAATTGGCATTCCTGAATGGAAAGCTGAAAGAGGAAGTCTATGTTGAAGAACCCCCAGGGTTCTCTGACCCTAAGCATCCAAAGTATGTATATAAATTGGATAAGGCTCTCTATGGTCTAAAACAAGCCCCTAGTGCTTGGTATGACACTCTCTCATCTTTTCTTATCTCTGAAAAATTTGAACGTGGTAAAATTGATAATACCTTGTTTTTCAGAAAGATAAAAGGTCACATTATTCTTGTGCAAATATATGTTGATGACATTGTATTTGGTTCTACTGAGGGATCCTTGATGGTTAGTTGCCTTAGCTTTGAAGCTATGAAACTGAGAATTAGGGATACTATAAGTACCATACCAGCTATTGATATAGCTGGAATCCACAAAGTCACTATTTCCACAATAGGTGCAACAAATATTTGATCGATTTAGACTGATCAACATAGTTATGGAATAGACATGAGTCGGTGAATTTGGATAAACTACAGGAGATTTGTATGACGTGTTTCCATCACTTTCTTCTGTAGTTGATTTCTTTCTCCAAACCATTTTGACTTTTCGAAACTCTTGATTATCTGTGTTATCAACAAGGGAATTATAGAAAAGATTTGAAGGGCGAATCTGATCTTTTGAAAATTCATTTGATTTGACACAACTCTTCGAATAAATAGTTGTGGAAGTTGAACTTGAACTTGAAGAATAAGGAGACTGAACAACAGTATCGGGACTGGTTTGTTCAGATATATCGGCTTTGAAATTTAGTTATTCATGTTTCTTGACTTTTACGGCTAAAACATTTCTTTCTTCGAGAATTGAATCAAATTGTTTTCGTAAATCGGATTTACCTTCTGTTCTTTCAAAATCTCTGTCGTTAATCCAGACAATTTCTGAGAAAACTTACGAATTTCTGTTTCAAAAAACTTCCTCTCACTTTCAAAGTATTTTTCAATGATGTTGCGTTTATCAGATATTTTTTGAAAACAACAACATTTATCTTTTCAAGCTCTTTGTTTTTATTCTGAAAATATTTTCTTTCTATCTCAAAATTATTTCGCTCAATTATCAAAATCAGAAATCTGTTTTGAAAGTTTAGCATTTTGAAACTCAAAAGTCTTTCTTTCCTCGAAAATATTCTTTGAAAGGTCAAAAAAAATTTCCTTCAAACCCCTTTCTTTCATTAGAGAAACCACTCCTTTCCTTCTCAAAATCTTGTATGTCCTTCTCAAGATCAGCAATCTTTTCTTTCAGTTCGAGATTGTTATTCTTTAAAACAGTGATCTCATTTTTTAAATAATCGTCCGAATCTTTGCTTTTATTTTCAAGTTTTTTCAGATCTTTTGCAGGTTCGAGATCTTCATATGATTTTACGAATTTACCATTCACATACATATATGTTTTTCCCATTGTTACTGGAAAAAGTGATCGTAAGACGATCACGATTTGATTCTAGGGAGGTGAGATTAAAAGAGAAACACACTAAGACCAAGATTAAAACGAGACTTAGAAAATAGATTAAAAAAATCAATAGGGTGGGGAACCGGGTCCTGGTGTGAGTCGGGTGCAGATGTGAGGCAGGGGAGACCCGGTTGTGTAGGAACCGGGAGTCGGTCACCACCTGGGTGTGAACCCTTTTTCAAGCAACAGATCACCAAACTGGAACAAAAATCAGATATACCAAACAACTAAAAATTGAAACTGACAACAAAGGAACACAATCTCAATCACCCTAAATCGATACCAGTAATGAATCTAATCTATATCAAAATCAATATCAAACTGGTAATACCCAAAACGATATTAAAATCGAAACAAAACAGGTATGTAATCAAATCATAATAATTGATGTATCCTAATTGTAGTTTACCCAAGATGATTACAACCCAGTTTCCCAAATTGAACAAAGGCGAAAAAACCAAAACCAAGTAGATTAACAATCAGACCAATCACCAAACCACAAATCAATCGAAATATGTCAATTAAATTTCCCAAAACAGAACTCTAAATCATCTTAGTCGAAAACCTTAATTCAATTGAATTGATAAATCCAAAACGAATCAAAGGCAAGACCAGACATTGATCGACATTAAGCATGAACTTAATTACAAAATGAAGTCACCATTGCAGGTAATCCACATGAAATTAAGCATAATCAGTAACCTAATTCAAAATTAAATAAACTGAACCTCCGATTTCTGGATTTAACCCAACTCAATACCTCAAAAATAAAATTAATCCAATCGATATCATCTAACAATCGAAATTAATCAGGAACAATAACAGATGTAGACCAATTGCAATTGAATAAATCGATTAAACCACATCAACAAATTACCAAAAACAGTAACCCTAATCAAATAGATTAGCCCAAACTAACTCAAAATCGAAAAATCAATTATTAAACTAACTAAAATATCGAATTCGCAATCGAACATACGATTCAAGGATTGTGGTCGACAGAGGTCCGGGTCAACGATCGATGTCTCTCAAGGCGACGGCGGCAATAGTTTTGTGGTGGTGGCGTGCGAAAGTGAACGTAACCAAGATAGATGCAGCAGAGAGAAGCGGTTGTGGGGTAGTAAGGTGAGGGACGTGAACAATGGATACGAAGGGTTTGACGCCGGCGATTGGTAGTAAGGTGGCGTTTTGGTAGGGGTCGAGTGTGGGGATGCGGGGGTGGGGTGAGAGAGAGTGTGTGCCGTGAAGGGATTGAGAGGAGATCGTTGAGGGAGGGAGGTGTCTGAGAAGGTGATGTGGTCCAAAGGGTGATGGACATAATCGGGTTTGAGAGGTTTGAGGCAGGGGTCGGTCTAAGAGTGAGAGGTAATTGCGTGTGGGTTTAAGGTTTTAAGCGGGTGAGGGTTAGAAACGGGGTTGGGTAGAACCGGGGTTGGGTAGAACCAGGGTTGGGTGGAACTGCGTTTGGGACAACCTGGCTTGGGGACAACCTGGCTTGGGGAACCTTGCTTGGGAAACGGGCTTAGGAACAGGGCTTCGCGGAGAACAGGGCTTCGTGAGTGATGACCGGGTTTGGGAAGACAGGGTGTTGGGCTAGAATGGGTTTAGGGTTTGGCGAGACCCGGGTAGGGTATTAATAGGTTTTAGCGGCGCACCACTAAAATAAAACCTTACTGTCGACCACAAACTCAAAATTAAAACCTTTTAATCGAAAACTAATGAACTTTAGTAAAAATTATCGATTAAATCCAGAATACTAACACTCTTTTTCACTTGATTTTCAACCAAAACACGGATTTTAATCCAAAAAAATAAGAACACAGACTTGAGATTTTAGATCTACGTAAAACACAAAATTCGACTTCAAACCTATGAATTTGGCTAAGAAACTTTGCCAAACCTTTAATCTAGAACAACTAACTAGATTTGAAACAACTAGACTCAAAGATTTAAAAAAAATCAACAAAACTAGAACCCTAAAGCAAATGTCGATCGACCAGGGTAGAGAAAAAATTATCTTTTTCGAATCAAATCTCCGTCTCTTTGCTCTGATACCAATTGTGAATCCCATATTACTCAAGTAACAATGAATAATTGAAAGATTAATTGTATTGACTGATTAAGAGAGTTACAAACATAGGATTGAAAAGCAAACTCTCTCTCTCTAAACCTGATATGTGCACAAATCTATTTCTTCGAGGCTAATGCTTAGAAAACAAACATTAAATACTCAGGCCTAAAACCCTATGGGCATAAGGCCCAACAAACCAAACAAGCCCAATATTAAATAAAAGGCTTTTACAACGCGTTTAATAATTAACAATTAAACTATATAAATACTTTATATAACTCTCCACGCACTGGGACTTTTAGTCCTAACAGAGGTCTTACGATTTGCCTTCAAAATGTTTGTATCACCTCTAAACACCCAGAGTGTGCCCTTCTTGCCGACAAATTCATATCCCTTCTCTTCAAGAGAAGTAAGGGATAGAAGATTTTTCCTGAGATCGGGAAAATATTTCACATTCCCTAAAGTTCTGATAACTCCATCAAACATCTGAATTCTAACCGTGCCTTGTCCTTTAATCAAACATGTAGCATCATTGCCCATCAAAACCGAACCATGGTCAACGTCCTCATATGTATAAAACCAATCCCTATTAGGACACATGTGGAACATACATCCAGAATGTAAAAGCCATGCATCTGAAAGTGATGATCCACCTCCAGATACAGTAAGAAGTTCCCCATGAAAATCAACCTCGGCCACGTCGGCTTTACCAGAACCGGAAAAATGCTTACCCTTTGCAGACACTTTCTCTTTCTCTTTGTTCTTCAACTTGTAACATTCTTCAATTACATGTCCTTTCTTGAGATAGTAATTCCTGAATTTTTGCTTTGTCTTTGATTTGGATATCGCCTTACCGGAGGAAGATGAGCCTCTCTCGAATGACCGGCCTCTCACATTTAGACCCTCGGCTTTCGCTTCAGAACCACCATTCATGATTTGTTTCATTTTCTCCTTCGAATCCAAAGCGGTGATAACATCATGCAACATAAATTTGTCACGACTATACATGACCGTGTTACAAAAATGACTATAAGAATCGGGCAAAGATGACAACGGATTTGAGATTGCGCCTTGAAATCCTTCTTTCTCTTCTTGTCGGCGATCCAATTCGCCGGCATTCTATCAACGTCCAAAAGTGCCTCATCATGTTCTAATTGAATTAGAGCATCCTTCATTTGCTCTTGCCATAGTGGAAATCGAGTATTTCGATCAAGCTTTGGAATATAGAACCTCACCCATAGTGTAAACCAACGATAAATAATCCCAAACGAATCAATACTTAAAACCGAAAGCTCTAAAACCAATTGTTGTAAAAATTGAACCGAAAACGTTACGAAAACAACCCAAAATCGATGCTCCAAATTAGAACCGTATTGATTCAAGCGGAAAAATGGAACTATTTACCGAAAACTTCGACGATCAAATAGCCCAAATAATCGAAACACCAACTCACATATGTAAACAAGTGCATAAAAATAAAAGGAGAAAAATGACACCGTATTTACGTGAAAACCCCAAAATGGGAAAAACCACGGACGAAGGAGACCACCGAGAAGTTCACGATCACGATGTTGAAGTACAATACTTGGAAGAAATGACAATGGAGAGAAATCGAAATCGAATCCTGTTTCTAAAATCTAATCTCTATATTTATTTTAGAGAGAGACGTAGAGAGTAGAGAGAGAGTTAAAATTTTGGTTTGGAAACCATATCTCTATTTTGATGGAATTAACCACCATCCTACTTCCTTCTACTCACATGATTCCCGCGTGAAATGCAAAATGGATTCTTGAAATGGCATAAAATATCGTCCAGCGAGCAGTGTGACTTGCATGCGGCTAAGACACGCCGCCAAGTCGCGCGCATCATTTCTCTTTGCAATCATAATGTCTAACGTGAGTTGTTAGTGAGTTGAACTTGAAAATGTAAAATCCCAGATTCAAGCAATTCAAGATTTGATAATGAATGAATAATTTCTAGAGGGATAGTAGAGAGAGAAAGTCACAAGTCGTATTATTATCAATATATGACAATTACAAGTAAGTATTCTCAAGACATACATGCTTACTAACACTGTTTATACAAAGCACTCACAACACTTTAAACCCTCGTGACACAAATGTTAACTTTTCTAGACTTTGACATACATACTTTGACTTTACAAGACCTTGACTTTTCTACAATAAATCTTGGATACAATTATACACTAACATTCTCCCCCTTTGTATTCAAGATTTACCAAAAATTTGACAATCGTCTTCATCTCTTGATTCTTGAAACTTTTACTTTGACAGCTTTATACGTTGAGGCTCTAACAATCTTTAAACTGTGATGCTTTGAAGAATCTTGAAAAGTCTTTCACAAAGTCTTTAAACAGTCATCAAGTCTTGAACAAAACTTTTAATTCGAATTTGAAATTCTTGAAACTTCTTTGATTCTCTGAAACTTCAGGAATCTTTGAACTTTAAGGAATCTTTCAGAACTTGTATCTTCATCTCTGTAATCTCTGGACTGTCTTTGGAAAAACAAACTTTCTCGAATCATCTTGATTTGTCTAAATAATTTCTTTTCATCAGACTTCATTCAATTGAACTTTCAAAATTTCTCCACAAGTCTTTTTCACTTTGACATCTCTTTATGGCTTTGAAATTATGACTTTGAAATTGAACTTTTAGAATTGCTCCCCCTTTTTGATGATTATGAGAATCAAAATCATCAAAACTTATTTCAAAGTCAGCTCGGTCTTTGAAACTTCTCCCCCAATTAAACAGTTTAATACAATCTTCATGATCTCTTTTGGTAAAGTATGAACATTCTACACCAACTGATTTGATAATGAGCCGTCAATTCATGAATGTATTTATCCGAATCTTTTCAAATTCAGACAAATTATGAGTTGTAACCCTGAATCAACAGATGAAACAGTTAGGAATGCCTGTCAGTAACACAAAGTTACTGTGTACAACGAATGTACAATGGAATGAGCTTGAGATGACATTCACTCCCCAGGACTTCCATTCAATCATTGAAAAACACAAGGTATTTTCTATGAATGTTCTGACAGAAAAACAGATTTTCTGTGTGCTCGTGCTTATGTTAAGAAAGAATTAGCACAATGATTGTTGTTAAGGCTCAAAATTATGCAAACCATTGAGACAGCAACAGTTATACATAGACTCAATGTGCATGAAAAAGGGTCGAAGGCGGGGCAACTTTCCTTCATTTTCAATATATGTATCTTCCGAGTGCAGAACCAATAGAGTATGTGTTGCTTCCCCAAAAAATGTGAAACATTCCCTTTTTAAGAAAAGAATGAGTAGCTGGTGGGGTGTTTGCAAGAGTTGCATGGGCTCACAGCCTTTTTCAATGATGGTCACCAAAGAATGTGAACCAATCAGATTATGTGGCTTCCCGGCTCAGAAATATTTGGTGCAGAGTTTAATATTCTTTTACTCTGATCTCTCACCCTCTTTCTTTTAATCATTTAAGCTCACTTCTAACCAATCTCTCTTTTCCATTTTACCTTATCACACACCAACACTCAATCTTTTGACCCCTCTCCCCTCAATCACTCTTAGGATTACTTCCGGGGTAGGAAACACTGGTTATCATGAATCCATGGAAGTTATGTTAAGCTCTCACATCGAATCCCATGTATTTTCCTAAAAGCATATGTTGTTCAATGATTAACTTGACATTTAAGCACAAGAAATCAATTGTCAGTATATGTATGCTCATCAAAAATCAGAATGAAAATTGAGAATTTAAGCATTTAAGATTTCTCAAAACTTTGTATGAATGAATAATAATGAAAGAATATAAATGTTTTGAGAATCTGACAATGATTTAAATCAGATCAAAAATTCATGAAGAATAATATTTTGGGAAATCAAGACGTAAGATGTTTATATGAACAAAATATAAACATGTAAACAATGAAAGCACAAATAATAATGAAATAACGTCTGATTCAAACAACAATGAATAACAAACAAGAGTATTACCATAAAAAGATTAAACTTTTGATATATGGTAATAACAAGTTCAAGAAATGTATTGAACCGATGTGTGTATTAATACTTGTTAGTATAAAGACATTAGAAACACACGGTCAGATATTCATTAAAGTATCCAAAAACATTTAAAAAGCACACTTCTCAATTCATGAAAACATTTTAAGAATGTGAAGTGGTTTGAACATTTAAGAAAAAGTTTTTCATGTTTGAAAGTTGTTCTTCTTTCAAACAATCAGAGATTAAGATCAGAAGATACTTACATTTTAGCTCCCCCTCAAATCATGATAAAATGATTTTATTCAGTTAAGCTCCCCCTGGATATTTGCAAAATATCCTTGTCTTAAACATGAAGGACCGAGTTCTAAACTGATGTGATTAGAAGTCTAAGTCTTTTAACATTAAAGACCGGGTCCAGATCTGTTGTAATCAGAAATCATACTCTTGACATTGAAGTGTGGGTCTTGAACTAAATTATTCAAGAGCCAATGTTCTTGCTCCCCCTTAAACCTTGGGTGCCTGCAACACAGATTTAGCTTTTGGTACCCACTGGTATTTGGGTCTTGATGTGTTTATTGCAGTTCTTTTAGGGGTAACATAATAAGAACCATACCAGTAATCAACAAAAGTATTACTTACAAAGTCATTTGCTCCACATTAAGAACAACATATTTTCTTTTCAACCAACTTAATAAGATGATTAGCAGAGTAAATTGTATCAGGTTTACCAAAAGATCTACCTTTATGATCTCTGTTCTTTTTGGCATTGGATGTGGATGTAGATGCTTTGTCATTCTTCTTTTCATCATCAGGAGAACTCTTTACTCTCCAGACCATCTGTCCTTTCTTTGAATGATTTCCAAGAGATTTGACATAGAAGCTCGCTGGACTATCAACATATTTGTCATAAAATAGATTAGATGGACGAATCTGATTTGATTTGACAATGTTTGGTTTAACACAGTTCTTTTTTAAAACATTTTCATGAATGGAACTTGTAGCTGTTTTAAAAGAACAAACTGATTCGGTTGAATTGTCATAAGGTGATTGAGTAATCACATCAGCTGAAATCTTCTCTGACAATTCAATATATATAGCTTTCAAGTCCTATATCTTTCTAGATAAAATATTTCTTTCATCAGAAAGTGTGTCAAACTTCTTCTTCAAATCAGTTCTAGCCATCCGTTCTTTCTGAATGTCCGAGGATAGAACAGATATCTTGGATGTGAGCTTAGATATTTCAGATTCAGAGTTTAAACATTCTTGCTCAAAATCTTTTTCCATGTTCTTAGTTTTCTCAGAAATTTCTTTGAAAATCCCAACATTTCTCTTTTCAGCACTTTTCTTTTCAACGTCATAAGACTTTTTCTTCTCTTAAAAAGATTTTCTTTCTTTTTCAAGCAAGTCTTGCAGAACTGAGATTTGTTTGGGAAGTTCAATCGTTTTGTCTTCAAGAACTTTTCTCTCTTTAGCAAACGTATCTCTTTCTGTAATTAAGATTTTTTCAAACTCAAACACTTGCTTCGAGAGTTTCAAACATCTTAGCTCAAGATCCTTTTTCACTTGGATAGCTTTCTTAGAAAAGTCAGAAATCTTTTGAGTTGAATCTTTCTCCAGATTTGATTTTTCTTTATCTGCTTGAAGTCTTTTCATCAGATCAGCATTCTTTGTCTCCAAAGCAGATGTCTTGACTTCAAAAACTGTAAACTTGATGTGTAGATCAAATGATTCAGCTTTAAATTCTGATGTGTGTTATTCAGTTGTTGTGAATGACAAATCCCAATCTAATCAAGCTAATTTCATCAAGATATGACAATAAGAACTTGAGAGAGAAAGTAGATCTGAATATTCATACGTCTGAAATATTACAATATAGTTCTTACCACAAATAAAAAGCAAACACCAATTTATACCCACTAAACTAATATAAGACTTAAAGACTAAGGAATTAAACAACATTGACTTTTCTTTGACTTTGACATAGACTTTGTTGACTTTTACATCATTGACTTTTCCTATTAAATCTTGGATACAATATTTTGACTTAACAATCTCCCCCTTTGTATTCAAGATTTAACAAAAATTTGACACTAGTCTTCAGCTCTTGATTCTTCAACTTTTGTCTCTGACA
The DNA here is from genome assembly GCA_954870635.1 of Arctium minus. Classification (NCBI taxonomy): domain Eukaryota; kingdom Viridiplantae; phylum Streptophyta; class Magnoliopsida; order Asterales; family Asteraceae; genus Arctium; species Arctium minus. Next base: position 73,244,776 of record OX941080.1, on the reverse strand, counting down.
CTTTGAACTTTGAAGCTTTAACAATCTTCAGTCTTTCAGCCTTTGAAGAATCTTGAAAAGTCTTTTTCACTTTGAAGCTTTAAAAGTCAATATGTCTCGAACACGAACCAGAATTCTTGAAACTTTTGAAACTTCAACTTTGAAACAACTTTGAAATCTTTGAAACAATTGAGACTTCGAGGAATCTTTCAAAAATGTATCTTCATCACTATGATCTCTTGACAGTCTTCAGAAAAACAAACTTTCTTTTGACAGGACTTTCAAAATTTCTTTCCAAGTCTATCTTCACTTTGACATCTTCTTGATGGCTTTGAAATTGATCTTGGCATTGAAATTGAACTTTATAAAATTCTCCCCCTTTTTGATGATTGTGAGCATCATGACAAACAATCTCCCCTTCATAATGATTTGACATTTTCCGCCCTTTGATCTGAGTATCCGTCAATTCATGATATGTATATATCCGAATCTCTTCAAATTCAGACATAATGAACGTGTAACCCTGATTCAATAGATGAAACAGTTAGGAATGCCTGTCAGTAACACAAAGTTACTGTGTACAACGAATGTACAATTGAAGGAGCTGGTTTGATGATGACTCCCAGGACTTCCATTCAATCATTGAAAAACACAAGGTTTATCTATGAATGTTCTGACAGAAAAACAAATTTTCTGAGTGCTCGTGCTTGTGTATGAAAGAATTTTAGCACAATGATTGTGTTTCATAGGGCTCAAATTGGGTAAATTGTTGACACAGTAACATGTATTACACGGACTCAATGTGCATGAAAGAGATGCGAAGGTGGGGCAACTTTCCTTCTTTTTCAATATATAAATCTTCCGAGTGAAGATCAGATAGCAGATGTGCTGCGTCCCCAAAGAAAATGAAACATTTCTTTTTCGAGAAAGAAGCGAGTGGCTGGTGGGGTTAATGCAAGAGTTGGCATGGGCTCACTGCCTGTTTCAATGATGGTCACCCAAGAATGTGAACCAATCAGAAATGTGGTTGCCCGACTTAAAAAGTGATTCATGCAGAGTTCTGATATTCTTTTAACTCTAATCTCACACCCTCTTTCTTTTTAACATTTAAAGATCACTTCTAACCAAACTCTCATTTCCATTTTACCGCTCCACACAATGAGAAAAACTTAAATGGATGAGTTATCTCCCCCACTATTTGATTTTGACCCCTCACCCCTCAATCACTCTAGGATAACTTCCTGGGTAGGAAACACTAGTTTGCGTGAATCCATGAAAGTTCTGTTTAAGCTCACACATGAATCCCATGTAAGTCCTATAAATAATGGTTGTTAAACAGTTTAACTTTAACAATTAAGCTCAAATAAGATAACATTGTAAAAATGTATGCTCATGTGATTTGAGCATTTAAACAATGAAGATCTCTCAAAACAAGGATATTAAATGAATGAAATGAAATCAAGAGAATTGTTTTGAGAATCTGACAATGTATCTATCAGATCAAATGAAATGGTTAGGGTATCAAAGAATTGGATGTTTTGTTTATATGAACGAATATAAACAATTTTGCAATGAAAGCACAAGATTAGGAATGATGATTGAAGCTCAACAATATTGAATTTCAAACGAGGGTATTACCATCGAAAAAATTGGTTCGTTTAGAGACATGGTAATAACAAATTCAAATGAAGTACTGAACCGGTGTGTATGAATACTTTACAGTATAAAGACAAGATAATACGCAAGTATTGATCATTGGAAACACACGGTCAGTTAAACATTAAAGCTCAAAATTGAAAAACATTTAAAATCACACTTCTAAATTCATAAAATCTTTTAAGAATAAGAAGTGGTTTGAACATTTAAGAAACTGTTTTTCATGCTTGAAAGTTGTTCTTCTTTCAAACAATCAGAGATCTAGATCAGAAGATATTTACCTTTTAGGCTCACCCTCAAATCATGATAGAAAAATATAGTTCTATGAAGCTCCCCCTGGATATTAGCAAAATATCCTTATCTGAACATTGAAGAACGGGTCCTGATCTGTTGTAATCAAAAGCCATCACCTTTACTCCCTTTAATTTATGCATCTGAAATATGTCTGTTAAAACACAAGATAGAGATCGATACAACTCCCTTTTGAATTGTAGACCGTCATATCGTAAGTATATTATCAATGAAAAAGCACAGGATAGAGATCAATACAACTCCCTTTTGAATTGTAGACCGTCATATCTTATCGGATGCAAAGTATTACCGGAGTAAGGTCTTTTGATCGCTGAGGTACAAGTCCTAAACTGTTGTATTTAGAAGTCAAACTCCGTTGAAGTACGGGTCCTAAGTTGATGTACTTAGAAGCCTTTGTTCTCTTACTCCCCCTTGATTTGAGGTGCCTGCAACACAGAATCAGTTTTCGGCTTTGGTACCCACTCGTATTTGGGTCCATGAATGTTAGTTGCAGTTCTTGTGGGGGTAATCGAATAAGAACCATACCAGAAATGATCATTGGTCTTATGAATAGGATCATGTGTACAACAATAAGAAAAATAGTATTTCTTACCTAACAACCTGATTAATTGATCTCTCGAGTAGATATGATCAGGTTTACCATTACGCGCATTGTTCTTCTTGACCTCGTGTGTATGTACACATGAATTCTTTTCTTTCAGCTTATCTTTCTTTTCATCTTCAACTGGTTTCTTCTTCCATACTAGTTTATCTTTTTTGTATCTCATTCTTCTTTGATGTGTACCTGAACCATCTATATTTCTATCATAGAAAAGGTTAGTATTACCAATCTGATCAGAAGATTTAACTTGCCTCTTGGAAGAAACAGTTTTCTAATTTGAACTTGAAGCTGTCTATTCAAGCTCTTTAATCTTTGAAAAAAGTTGTCTCTTTCTTTGACAAGTAAGTCAATCTTATCCTTGAATTTAGACTTCGTTTTCTGCTCTTTCAGTGCATTCTCAGATAGTTCAGATAACTTGACAGTTAGTTTTCTAATCTCAGTCTCAAATATGCTTCGTTCTTCTTCGAATCCCTTCTCAGCATCCTTTCTTTGGCCAGATATTTCCTTGAAGAATCCCACATTCTTTTGTTCAATGGCCTTCTTCTCTTTGGCAAACTTTTCTCTTTCTAAGATAAGTACTTTCTCAAAATCAGAAACTTGCTGAAAAAACTTTATGCATTTATGCTCAACATTCTTCTTTTCTTCAAAACTCTTCTTGGAAAACTCTGAAAACTTTTTAGCAAACTCTTTCTTTTTACTCTCAAACTCAGATCTTTCTTTGACCATCTTTTGTTCGAAATTAGATATTTTCTTAAGATTCTCAATATTAGAATCTTCCAAACTTCTAATCTTCTCTTCATAACTTTCAACAGATACGGCTTGCTGAATTTTATCTTCCAACTCATAAATCTTTCCTTTTAGCTCATGCACAACCTTTGGCCCTAACATCGTCCATTCAAGATAGTCCCATATATCCTTTCTTGTTGGCTTGTATAAATATTTTCCTGTCAACTGATAGGTATTTATGTGACTATTAATATCATAACGAATACTATTAAACACAAAAGTTCGAGCTAAAATATCAGCTCTCTTTCTTTTCTCCTGTTCCTCAGAACAATCTTCTGTTGGAGTTTGAGGTTTCATCTCTCCTTCAGACAATGATAATCTGATATAGCAACTCAGCTCATGTTTATCTACAAAATTGAAAAAACCAACTTTCCACTGCTCGTATCTTCCTCTGAGTAATATTGGTGAACTCATTCTGTTTCAAACAGAATTTCAAAAAATGATCGTTAGTCGAAATGAATGTACAGTATTTCCTCTCTCAGAAAATATTGAATGAGAAATCAGCTTGATAATAATGATTGTTCCCAAACAATTCAGAAAAGTTTGACTGAAAGTCAAACTCAGATCAGCAAAAAAATAATCTCAGAAAAATTCAATCTCTGGAACTCTTCAAATCACTGAAACTTGCAGATCAAAATAATTCAAAACCTACAAATCAGAAAGTCGAAAAACAGATTAATTGAAATCTGGTGCAAAATAGAAACTTGAATAACACATGTTTTGCGCGAACTGATGGTGTTGGTGGTGCAAAAATTAGTTTTGCGCTACAAACATGTGGCGCAAAGTTTTTGTCTTGAAGGTGCAAAGCTAATCAAATGAGGGTGGCGCATAAACTCATCACTTGAACATCAATTTGAACTTCAATTTGAATCTATAAAATTACATGACCACCATCCAATTTGATTTATTTATGCACCGACCCATTATATTGGACATCTAATCACAATCTTTAAAATTACATTTACTTCAAACTTGAATGGTGCAAAGCTTGTAAATAATGAACTGTAGTACCGCCCCACTATCAAATATGAGTATGGCTCAAAACAAATATGAGAATGATGTCCCACTAGTTCTTCATCCAATCACAATTTGTTTTATGAAAGTATGGTAGCACTAGTCTTGAGATTTCCAATTTACATCACATCATTGTCCCATGATAGCAAATAACCAATCACAATATGAGCTAGCATCTAACTTGTTTTTGCAATCAAATTGAGATTTACGCTAGATATGGTTGGCGCAATATTGAGTTTTGCGTGAGTAGACTATGGCACAAACCTTAGGTTTGCGTGAATAGTTAATAGCGCAAAATGTGATTCAGAGATGTTTCATATTTTTGAAAAGAAAATGGAAGACCACCGCCCACTAACACTTTTCCTCCAATCACATTAATCCACTTATTGATGAAGATAGATGAAGAATTTTTACACAATTTGATGTTTTGCGCAACTGGAGGTTGGCGCAAACCTCATGTTTGCATGATAAGTGTTATCACCACCATCGGTCCACAAATTGATTACCAACCAATAACAATTATTCACCGCCCCACTAATCAGATTCAACAAATCAAAACTGATATCATCAAACACAATCTTCAAACTTGAATTAACAATTTGGCGCAAAAGATTATGATTGGTGGTGCAAAATGAATTTAACAATTCCACGAAAAGATGAACTGGCGCAAATCTATTAAACCTGCAAATTCACAATTGAAAATCACTTCAAACCTGCAAATTGATTCTCAAAATCGTATCAATACTATCACAAATCAATACTAAAACACATATCTACTATCAATTTCAGATTAAAAACAACAACTCACACAAAATTGATTCAACCAGTGTTCAAACAATATTTTTCAAGAAACCAAAATTTCAGAAATTGACATCAATTTAGTTCAAAATTCGAGATATAATCAATACAAGAAATACTCCAAAACACAAATCGAATCCAATAATCCATTTTCTTGCATCAAAATCGATTTTTCAATGGAAAAAAATCGAATGAACAATAACTCTCGTGTTCTTGAGAATTTTCAGAAAATCAAACTTTTTGATCCAAAATTCCAGAAAATCGATCGAAATTTGTTGTGAAAAACTTTCTGAAATTGTTTGGTATAGCTCTAATACCAATTGTAAATGACAAATCCCAATCTAATCAAGCTAATTTCATTAAGATATGACAATAAGAACTAGAGAGAGAAAGTAGATCTGAATATTCATACGTCTGAAATATTACAATAGAGTTCTTACCACAAATACAAAGCAAACACCAATTTATACCCACTAAACTAATACAAGACTTAAAGACTAAGGAATTAAACAACATTGACTTTTCTTTGACTTTGACATAGACATTGTTGACTTTTACATCATTGACTTTTCCTATTAAATCTTAGATACAATATTTTGACTTAACAGTTGTCTTCAGCTTGCTTTGAAGATTTGTTATCTTTCTCTCTTTCAGTTTGATTTCTTTCTCAATAGTTACAATCATATCCTCTTTCATCATAATTTCTTTCTCTTTCTCTTTAATTTCTTTCTCTTTTGTGCTGAGAATACCAGCAAAATCAGATTTGGAATTATTAGCGCATTTTGCACAATCATGAGTTTTATCAGAATTTGACAATTTAGACTTAAACTCCTGAATCTGTTTTAAAAGAGTTGAATTCTGATTCTTCAGTTTATCACGTTCAACCTCTATCGCAGGTATTTCAGGCATGTATAAGACTGCAACATCTCTTGCTGACAGTACAGTATTCCCTCTCTTATCTGTAGTAGGAATCTTGAATGAAAAATTAGTTTGAAATGAATGATCGTTCCCAAAATATCCAGAAAAGTTGACTGAAAGTCAAACTTAGATCATCAATTGAAATCGATCTTAGAAAAATTCTATCTCCAGAACTCGCAAACCACAAAAAAACTCGTAGACCAAAGAACTCGCAAAGAACTGTTTCTTGAACTTCTCGCTAAACGTTTTATGCGCGTTTTCAAAACTCGCACACACCTACTTGCGTGTTTACATAATTCTCAGACCTTGACGTGCGCGAACTAACTTCTCGCAGAAAATGTTGTGCGTGTTTACGAAACTCGCTGACAATGTCGTGCGCGAAGTTGCTTCTTGCAAGATACTTCGTGCGTGTTTTGTACTTAGAAAATTTTGATCAACTTAAGCTTCTCGCAAATGAACACAAACTCGTAGATCGAACGACCCTTGTGCGTTCCATACTTAGAAAATTTTGAGAATTGTAGAACTCGCAAAACGTGAACTCGCAAAACGTGAACTCGCAAAGCTAGGAAACTCGCAGAGCACTATTTATATTACTTCTCACAAGATGAATTGTGCGTGATTTCACTTCTCGCAATACGGTCTATGAGCGAACTAACAACAAACTCATAGAAAACATGATCATCTTCATTATGCGTGTTCTTCATTAGCGCGAAGTGTAGATCTTGTGCGATTAACACTTAAACTCACGGATTCGATCCAAATCGTTGTAAACCTGCAAATTGATTCTCAAAAATGCACCAATATGATCGAAAAGCAATACTAAACACTTTTCTAATCAACAAACATGATTAGAAACATCAAAATACAGTGCAATTTTCGATTAAAGTGTTTGGCATCTTTTTCAAGAAAATCTAAAAAAATCCAAAATTCGATCTAAAATTGTGAGAAATTCGTGAAAAAAATTGAATAAAAATGATTCTATTACATCAATCGATTCCAATGAAATCATTTTCACAATCTAAAAACAACAATTCAATGAGAATTTGATCCAACAGAGAAACTGATAACACGTTCTGCGTGTTCTTGAGAAAATCAAGAAATTGATCCAAGAAATGTAATCAATTCGTTTGAAAATGAATGGATAGGCTCTGATACCAATTGAAAATGTTAAATCCCATATTCAAGCAATTCAAGATTTGATAATGAAAGAATAATTTGTAGAGAGAGAGTAGAGAGAGTAGAGAGAGAAAGTCACAAGTCGTATTATTATCAATATATGACAATTACAAGTAAGTATTCTCAAGACATACATGCTTACTAACACTATTTATACAAAGCACTCACAACACTTTAAACCCTCATGACACAAATGTTGACTTTTCTAGACTTTGACCATACATACTTTGACTTTTCAAGACCTTGACTTTTCTACAATAAATCTTGGACACAATTATACACTAACAGAACTAGTCTCAAACTAGCATCAAAGGTATTTTAGGCACTGTTTTGGACTCCATCTTCATTGACTTTGGAGACAAATTCAACAGGCTATGTGGTCTAAAAGTGATCTTCTGGTTAAGTCCTTCTCGAGAAGAAGTCGACAAAGGCTCTGATCTGTGCTGAGAGTCTTGGTTTAAGCGGCAGAGGTCTTCTGTTGTTCTTGTACTTACTCTATTTTTCAATACTCCTAAGACTAATCTATTTGTGATAAGAATCTCCCTATAAGTATTGAAAAATAAAAATCTGCATGAGTGAAGTGCTTATTAGGCTAAACAAGAACAAGAGGTGAAAGGATTTCAACCTCTGTAAAAGAAAGATAATTCCATTAAAGTTTTATGCCAGATGGCATTTACATAAGTTAAATGAAGAAGTACATAAGTAAAAAATAAGATTACAAATCACAGAGCCCATATTTTGGCGTCTGGGAAGTCATCTACTCTTGGTCCATATCCTTCCTTCTTCTTTAGTTCCTTATAGAAGAATACGCACATGTCTCTGAATCTTAGAGTCACATCGATGTCTTCAATTAATTGGTTTGCAGCTTCAAGGTTGAGATATTAGATGCTTCTGCGGTTCAGGTGTTCTGAAGATCAGGAGGGATTGGGTTGAGTACTTCTGGCTCTCGTGTCCTATAAAGAACTTTTTGTTTTCTTGAGGATTAAGGAACACCTAGCCAAATCGAGGTTGAGTGATGATTGTATTGGGAAGGATATCGGCATATGATGGGAAGTGATCATCAGGAGTTGTGATCTTGAAAGTCGAGTAGATGAAGTCCAGAGCGACATGAATGTCGACTAGATGAAGTAAAGCAGCTTCTCCTGTATGATGCTCTTAATGGTCATGTGTGCCTTTTTGTTCTCTTGCCTCCATCCATATTTGTTCTCTATCTAGGTATAGAGCTATGTCAGGTCAAAAAGATCATGAATTTTGAGATCTACATCTGTGAACTTCATTTTTGTCCCATCTTCCCTTCGAACAAAATATTGGCTTTAAAAGAAGTTCTTGCATTGAGTGTGCATAATCTTGATTCCTAGAACCTCCTTTATGTTAGAGTACAAGAAGACGTATTTATATGTAGGAGGAGAGATAAAAGAATGATGATAGAAAGAGAAAGATCATCATGACAAGTATATGTCACTCGTGTGTGATTGGTGAAAGAATAGGAATGGGCTACATTGTCAGAAAAGTCAGTCATTGTCTTTTGGGTTTGAAGGTATCACTGACAAGAACGTCAGCGATAGATTTTTCTTTTGCAAAATCTTTTAATCACTTGAAGAAATCAGTGATAATCTTTTGTAGTTTCTAAGAGGCGTCTCACTGAAGTGTTCTTCAGTAAGGAGAGATAGAAAATGTACCTTATTACCAAATAACACATAGTCAACGATTATTTGATGAATGAAGAACTTTGAAGTCCCATTGTTGATCCAATGTATAATACCTGAAGAGTTATTCTTCGATATTTAACATTCCAAGGTCGCTGATGAGAATGTTGAATCTTGTCTCATCAAGAGGTTTGATAAAGATATCAGCAAGTTGAAAATCAGTAGGAATGAAATGAAGTTCAATATCTCCATTCATCACATGATCTCTGATAAAATTATATCTGATTTCAATGTGTTTGGTCTTTGAGTGTAGCACAAGATTATTGGCTATTGCATTCGGACTAGGGTTATCACAATAGATAGGAATCCATGATAGCTGAAGGTCATAATCTATAAGACCTGAGGACAACAACTACCATCGACTACATAGTCAGCTTCAGTAGTTCATGTGGACGCTGAGTACTGCTTTTTACTTGTCCAACTTACCAACTTTCCACCTAGAAGTTGACAGCCTCTAGTGGTGTTCTTTCTATCTAGCTTACATCTTGCAAAATCACTGTTTGAATAAGCAGTTAGATCAAATACTGAGTCCTTGGGATACCAAACACCTAGGTTAGGAGTTCCCTTCAGATAACTAAAGATACGCTTAACAGTGATCATGTGGGATTCCTTGGGTTCAGACTGATATCTTGTACATAAGCAGGTAGAGTACATAATATCAAGTCGACTAACTATCAGATACAACAATGACCCGATCATTCCTATATAAGTTGTGACATTTACAGGTTTTCCAGATGGATCCTTATTTTGTGTCAGTGGTGGAGCCATAGGAGTTTTAAACGCTGAAGTTTTTGTAAGATCAAACTTCTTCAGTATTTCATTATCAAACTTACCATGATGTATGAAAGTACCTTTGTCAGATTGTTTAATCTGTAGATCAAGGAAGTAGGTTAGCTCACTCATCATACTCATCTTGTATTATTTCTTCATTCTCTCAGTGAATCTTATGCAGAGAGAAGGGTTAGTAGAACCAAATATAATGTCATCAATATATATTTGAACAAGAATAATATGACCTTTAATCTTTCCGAAAAATAAAGTGTTATCAATCTTTCCACGTTCATATTTTTTAGTGATTAGAAAAGAAGATATGGTGTCGTACCAAGCACAAGGGGCTTGTTATAACCCATAGAGAGTCGTATCAAGCTTATATACATATCCTAGATGCTTAAGATCAGAGAACCCTGGGGGTTGTTTAACTTAGACTTCTTCACTCAGCTTTCCATTTAGGAATGTTGACTTGAAATCCATTTGACGTACCTTGAAGTCTTTGTGAACTTCATAGGCTAAGAATAATCGAATTGCTTCGATCCTAGCCACAGGGGCAAAGGCTTCATCATAATTTATGCCTTCCTCTTGTTTGTATCCCTGAGAAACAAGTCTACCCTTGTTGCGGGTCACAGTCCCATGTTAATCTAATTTGTTATGAAACACCCATTTGGTGCCAATAACAGTCTTATCAGATAGTCTGGGAACGAGATTCCAAACTTTGTTTCTTTCAAACTCAGTCAGCTCTTCTTGCATAGCACTGACCCAGTTTGGATCTCTAAGAGCATCATCGGTCTTTTTGGGTTCTTCATGAGATATAAAGTTTACAAATATACAGATGTTACCTCAACCACGTCTAGTCTGAATACCAGCGTTTGGATCACCAAGTATTTGTTCAATTGGGTGACTCTTCATCTATCTCTGAGCAGGAGCTTGAGTATCCATATCTGAAGGAGTGGCATGGATAGGAAAATTTGCTGAGGAAGAAGTTTCAAAAATTTGATCATCATCTATCAATCGATAAGGATCAGATTGAACATTATCTACTGATTGTTCTTCAGAGGTAAGAGGTAATTCAGTTGTCGAAGGTTCCAAAGGGGGTACAATGTTTATGGGAACAACTAAAACCCAAGACGAAGATTATGGTTATGTGGAAACAATGACTGGATCATCATCAGTATTTAGAAGAACTTCTTGATGATTATTGCTGAAAGGTATATCAGCATCTCAGATATGAGAGTGAATCCAATCATTCAACTCTTCATTTTCAAGGACATGTCTTGAAATAGCTGATTGAGATTCATCAAAGGTGGCGTGTATGGTTTCTTCTACAGATTGTCTTTGTTGGTCCCAAAGGTGCTTAACAAGTTTGTAGACGGGGGGTTGAATACAAACAGAAGTTTTTAAAGTTTAATAAATTGTTTATTGATAAATCAAACACAATTTACATGTTTGTTTCGGAATAAGATTAAGTAGAACCTAATCTAAACAAACTTAAGAAACACTAAGATGGTTGCACAAGATTATAGAGAATGGGAGATTGGAGAGTATAGAAAATAAGGGTTTCTATATTTTAGAAGGATGAAGGATTAAGGCAACTCTCAGATAGAGTTGTAATCTTTCTATTTATACCCTATGCATTAAATGCATGGCAGAGCACTTTATACGTGTCCTTCATTGTTTGGCTGAGAGGGTCTGACTTTGGGAGACATGCTTTCGGTCGTATCATGAACAGTGTAGTTGACATAGTTGTTGTACGAATTATGGCAGAGGTATGTCCATTCTGACACATCGTACTGGGTGTGCAAAGGAAAGACAAAAGAGACTTGAGGCATAAGCTAAGTGATCATCAATCGCTGAATATCTCTTCTTTCAGAGATACAAAGAAGTTTAGCTATCACTGAAGCTTTTCCTAAGGTGTAGTTTTGTAGTTTTGTCTTTCCTTCACTGATATCCGCATCAGGTCACTAGTAGACTTGTCTTTGTTCATCAACTTCGTCTTCGATTCAGCTATGAACATCTTTTGACGCGAAACTTATCTTCAGGAATTACGTTTAACTGTTTACATCAGAAACTATCAGCGATACTGAACATACTCAGTATTTGACCGTTGATAGTGAAACACTAATACATATGAATGTTTGCAAGAAAGATCATCAGTGATAATTGAACAAACTCAGTCTGATCGCTGATGATGAAACACTAATACATATTTATTAAACGTAATTTTCACTAAGTATAGAAAAGGTTCTTTATCAAATCACTGATAGAGTATGGATCAACAGTCTTCTTTTATTAAAGACTCTGAAGGGTTTAGGTAATGAGGAGTATCCTAGAATGATTCAATCGTCAGCTTTGGGATCGAAGTTTCCAAGTTGATCTTTGTTGTTTAAGATGTAGCACTGACAACCGAAGATATGAAGAAAACTTAGAATTGGTTTTCTTCCATGTAAAATTTCATATGCGGTCTTCTTGAATCTCTTGACGATTAGCGATTGATTCTGACTAAAACATGCAGTGTTGACAGTTTCAACCCATAGTTGAGTTGGTAGATGAGACTCGCTGAGCATAGATCGAGCAACTTCAATGATTGTTCGATTTCGTCTTTCAGCGACCCCATTTTGGTGAGGTGTTCTCACAGCTGAGAAGTTGTGAGAGATACCCATATTTTCAAAGAAATTATCAAGAACATTGTTTTTGAATTTAGTGCCATGTTCACTTCTTATAGAACGTACTGTGAGGTTGTTGAGAACTTCTATTTTCCTTATAAAGGAAATGATTTCTTCTGGAGTGTCACTCTTAGATCTGATAAACATGACCCAGGTATATCTAGAATATTCATCAACAATCACCAATGTATACTTCTTTTCAGTGATGGATTGTATGTTGACAGGGCCAAACAAATCCATGTGAAGCAGATGTAGAGCAGTAGTGATTCATGAGACTTGCTTTGAGTTGAAACTTACTTTGGTTTGCTTTCATTTTTCACATGCTGAGTAGAGAGATTCTTTATCATATGAGTGTTGAGGCAGACTAATGACAAGTTCTTTCTTGCTGAGTTCATTCAGTGTCTTGAAGTTGATATGAGATAGCATCTTATGCCATAGCCAGTTGACATCTGATGAGGCCTTAGAAAGAAAACAGATGTTCTCAGTGTTGGAGGAATCCATGTTAATAACATAGACGTTTTCCAAAAGATAACCGCTGAGAGAAAGTTTTCCATCTTTGTCAGTGACAATACATGCTTTCTTAGAAAAGCATACTTTGTAGTCTTTATCACATAGATCACTGATGCTCAGAAGATTGTGCTTCAATCCTTCTATGTAAGTGACTCTTCGGAAGGTATTTGTACCATTAGTACTACACCAAACCCTCTGGTATAACCTTTTCCATTTCCACCAAAGGTCACTGAGGGACCTTTCTCTTCCTTGTTGTGAGCGAGCAGGTACTTTTGACCAGTTATGTGTCGAGAGCATCAACTATCAAGACACTAGATACCCTTAGAGACCTGAAAACATAAGGAAGATCATTTTTTGATTGGTATCCACTTTACAATGGATCCAGTGGGGTTAGTGGAGATGGAAGATTCAGTAATCTTCACAGCATCTGATGATTCAACTTTAGTGGTAACCTTCACTTTTGTTAATTTCTTAACCTTAGTGGCATTTTTCACCTTGGCAGGTTTCTCAGCTTTGGTGACCTTCTTTGCCTTAGATGCTTTCATATTCACTCTAACTGACTTGTCAGCTTTGGTGATAGTGTGACATTTACTGGCAATATGGTCAGTAAGTCCACAGTGATAACACTTTCTATAGCTAAAGGTTGCCTTGAGACCATAAGCATATCTATTAGAAATCTTTTCATGAATCGGGCCAACTCCAAGAATTCCCTTAGCCTCAGATCTCGGAGGAACCTTGAATTCTTCAGATTTCTTAGGCTTAAGATCAACCATTATCCTGGGAGCAGATCTATGAACATGTTCAGGGATCTTAACTTTAGAGGATGTTGGTTCATTCGCTGAAGGTCTAGGAGAAACCTTATTTGGCTTAGTTACTTTAGTACCCTTCTGAGGGGTATGGGAAGTGGATTTTCCCTTATCTTTAAGTTTAGAACTCTTAGAAACATCCTCAGGTATAGGAAGAGAAGAGAAATAAGAACACTGAGATGAAGAAGTGTCAGGAATTGATGAGACAAACATTCTGAATTTCAGCATGGAACGATCTCTGTCAGGGTTATCTTTTTCAGAATCATAATCAAGACAACTCTTAACCTGATCAGGTATTTGAGCATCTATTATCTCAGTGATCTTAGCTGAAGATTTACACCATCCTTTAATTGTAGCCTTTTCAGCTTTCAGTTCAGCTATAACTTGTTCACGTTCAATGCTGATAATTTCATTGATGATGACCTGATCTTTTAAACTTTCCTTTATATTTGTTAGTTTTTTGATCTTTGGATGGAATTTCTCAAGCTTCTCTATAAAATAAATGTTTTTGTTTTCAGCTTGAGTTTTACAACTCAGGGCATTGTACGAAAAAATTGTCAGCACATCAACAGCGCGACGTCTCTCATCTTCAGTGAGATTTAGATCAAAAGTGATTGATATCTGAGAGGTGGTAGTGCTCATGATGTTCCAGTGGGTTCTTCCACTTCTTCTTCTATCTTGGACATTAGAGATAGGTTGTCCGCATCATTTTCATCAGAGCTTGATTCTGCAGATTCAGCCTAGTCGTGTTCTTCAGCGATCAGACCTTTACCTATTCGCTAGTAGTTTTTCAACATTTGATATTTTCCTTTTAGTTTTAGGTACTTGTCATCGTTGGATTTTCGTGATGAAGAATGTTTGAAGACTTTCGTTGAACTACACTCGCTAGCAAAATGTCCTACTTTTTCACTGTTATAGTAAGTAGCAATTGCCTTATCAACAGGTGTTTACTTAGGCTTGTCATATATGGTAAGAGGCTTATTTCCTCTGAAATTTCTCTTTCTTGCAAATCTCCGGAAGGAGTTTGTCAAGAGTGTCAGTGATTCATCAAACTCTGAAAGGTCAGTGTCTGATGGATCCTCTGAGTCTGATTCTAACTCAGTGATAGTAAGATTAGAAGAGCGCTGAGATGGGATTATCTCTGAAGAGACTAAAGTAACAGGTGTGCTTTTAGAGTTTTTGGAGTATTTGACAAGATTCTTCTTCAGTTGACTGGATTGCTCATGATTGAGCATAATCCCATATAAGGTGCTAATAGAAAGATGATGTAAGTATTTAGTTAGCTTGAGACACATTCAATAACTGTCCCAGCATTTAGGAAGACATTCCAAGAATTTTTTAAGAACCTCAGAGTTAGAGTAGGTTCTACCAGCAGTCCTTAGATCAATGATTAAACAATTAAAGCGTTGGTGTACTTCAGACAAAGATTCATTCTTACCATAAATGAAACTTCCATATTGTCTTACTAGATTTATCTTTTTGGTTTCTTGTACCTCAGTGGTACCTTCATATTTAACATAGGTTGTGTCCCACATGGCTTTAGATGTTTTTAGATGCATGATGGAATGGAAAACTTCATCAGGTAGAGCCATTGAGATGATGTTTTTGGCCTTTGCATCAAGGGAAACTTTCTTTTTGTTCTCATTGTTAGTGCATAAATATGTTGGATGCAAGATCATAGAAGATTGAAGATCAAAATCAAGCTAAGTAAAAGCTCAAAAGTCAACTCTCAAGCAAAGTCAAAGACAAGTGTAATAAAGTCAAAGTCAAAGGTCTTTGTATTAGTTTTGTAAGCGTGTTTGTTTGTTTTGCTTTAATAGATAGATGATTAGAAGTTGTGTAAGAACTTGTAACTCTTAGAACTAAGATTGTATTCGCATAGTTACAGAGAAAAGTTGTAGAGAGAGAAAGTGATCTCTAAATCATTTGTAATTGATTCTTGAAGTTGAATTTAAATAGGTAGATTAATAAATCTTGTTTCTGTGATTGTTAATCAGTAAGAACTTGATAAATATGGGAATAATAATTGGTATCAAAGAAAGGGGAGATCTTCAGAGAATAAAAGAGAGAGCTTGTATTGCTAAATTTTTTTCAGATGATCTTGAATCCAAAGGAGAAGATTGTCAGTACATAAATATGTTGGATGCAAGATCATAGAAGATTGAAGATCAAAATCAAGCCAAGTCAAAGCTCAAAAGTCAACTCTCAAGCAAAGTCAAAGACAAGTGTAATAAAGTCAAAGTCAAAGGTCTTTGTATTAGTTTTGTAAGCGTGTTTGTTTGTTTTGCTTTAATAGATAGATGATTAGAAGTTGTGTAAGAACTTGTAACTTTTAGAACTAAGATTGTATTCGCATAGTTAGAGAGAGAAAGTTGTAGAGAGAGAAAGTGATCTCTGAATCATTTGTAATCGATTCTTGAAGTTGAATTGAAACAGATAGATTAATAAATCTTGTTTCTGTGATTGTTAATCAGTAAGAACTTGATCAATCTGGGAATAATAATTGGTATCAGAGCAAATCCAAGATTGAAATCAAGAAAATCAAAGTTCGGCACTGTTTCATAGAAGTTCAGATTCTATTTTGAATTTGTGTTTGTTTTTCAAGTTGTAATTGTTTGGTTTGTGTTAGAATTGTGTTTTACATTGAGTTTGTATAGTTTAATTCAAGCTTTGCACTGTCAAAGTTCACGAGTTTTTGTTGCACTGTATTGTATCAAATTTCTAATTGTTAGTGTTTCTTGTTGAAATTCTTTGATAGAAATAGGATCTAGAAGTATAGGTGTTTGATCTGTCAAAGTTTCAGGTTAAAATTTGAAGTATAGATAGGTTTTTGTGGATTTCAGAGGTGTTTTTCATTCGATATTCGAAAAACTCGTATATATGCTCAAGAACTCCCAAAAAGCTTAAAAAACTCGCAGATTTGACAGAATTCGCAGAAATCTTGAAGATTTCGCAGGATTCATATTAGAATTCGCATATTTGTTGTTCCTGAAAATTCACAAGGGTAGAATTTGCAGATGTATATACTACGAATTTCATAGAATTCGTATTGGTCTTGATTAAGTTTTGTATGTGAGATTTTTGAAAAATCTTCAGAGTTCGTATACTTGTGGTTTGCGAAAAGTTTCATTAGAAAAGTATCAAGTTTAAAATTCGCAGGTGTCTATAGTGCAAAAAGAGTAGAATTCGTAGATCTCTTGTCTGCAAATTCTAAATCATTTGGTGTCTACGAATTCTTGTGATTCTTACGAAAAGTCTAAGTGTGTAAATTTTTTTGAAGTGTTGGATTTGTAAATGTCTAGCTTACGAATTCAGTGTTGATCTTTCTTGCGAACTCTGAGAAACTTACGAATTCTAAAAGCTTACAAATTCTAGTAGTCTACGAATTCTGTGAGCCTACGAATTCTGTGTTGGTTACGAATTCTGTGTCTTGCGAATTTCTTACTTCTGTGTATACTGCGAATTCTATACTTGTAGATTTTTGGAAATTCCATTTCTGATTTTCTTTCAAATATTCTGCATTTTTTTGTGATTTCAAATTGGACTAACGATCAGTTTCAAGTTCTTACTGAATATAATTGAAACAGGATGTCATCAAGGGAAGCTCTCACGATTGGAACCGATGTAAAGCCACCGGTACTCTTCAAGGGTGAGTACGAGCAATGGAAAGATCGGTTTCTAGACTTCATAGACCACAAAGATCTGGGAGACTATATCATATTATCTTTGAAGGAAGGCATCATGAATCCTCCAACAAAGACACTCAATGTTGCAGGAGAGAATGGAGAAGATGAACAGAGAGAGTATCCTCTACCTCTGGAGGAGTACTTAGATGAGCAAAGAAGAAGACATAAGGCTGATAGACTAGCAAGATCTTTCATTCTCCAAGTCATACCCAATGAGATATATGTCAAGATTGATAGCTACAACGCTACGGGCAAGCAAATGTGGGATCAATTATAGAAAATGATGTTAGGGTCAAAGATTGGAAATCATCTTAAAGTCTCCAACTGCCTCAACAATTATGAAGAGTTCAAGGCCACAGAAGGAGAATCGTTTGAGGCAACTTATGACAGATTTGTGACTTTACTGAATGAGCATAGCAAGAACAAAGTAAAGAAGTCACAGATTGAGCTTAATGTCAAGTTCCTCAGCATACTTCAGCCAGAGTGGAAAAGATTCACTAGACAAATAAAGCAGATGAAAGATCTGAATGAAATTGCACTTCATGAGGTCTATGAAACTCTCAGATAGAATGAAGAAGAGGTTGATGAGATTAAGGAAGAAAAGAAGAAGACTGAGAAGGCAGTTGTTGATCCTATTGCTCTTGTAGTAAAGAAAAAGTCTCTGAGCTTGAAGAAAAAGAAGAAAGTTATAGTTTCTGAATCCGAGGAAGCGGAGAGTGAAGAAAATTATGACTCTGATGAATGTGAGAACTTAAAGCAGGCTATGCTGATGTTGACTAAAGCCTTCCAGAAAAATTTCTACAAAAAGCCTAGCTCAAACAGTAAGAGGTATTCGTCAGGCTCACGAAACTATGAACACAAGGAGAGGATCGAAGGAAAAAGAATAGAGGAGAAAAGAACAGATGAGAAGCAGTATATAGCTGAAGAGAAGAAACATCCAGAACCAACAAAGTGCTACAACTGTGGCAAACTTGGACATTTTGCTAAGGATTGCATAAAATCCAAAGTCCGAAACTCTGATTATTAAAAGAACAAGATGCTCTTGTCCAAGCAACAAGAGGCTGGCAAGGCACTTATGGTGGAGGATGAGTTCTGGCTAGATCATTCAGAAGAGAAAGCTCATCTATACTTTATGGGCCAGACAAAGATGGAAGTTGAAGTGGAGTCTGATGAAGAAGACAATGAAGAGGTATGTGATATGTCTAAATCTGAATTTATGAATGCTATGCAAGCTATGATGATTAAACTCTAGGAAGTAACGTCTAAACATGAACGCGAAAAAAGGTATCATAAAAGAAAACAATCAATTAATACAGAAACTTAGCAAGGATCTTGCTGAGAAGAACATATTAATTGAAGCTTTACATAAAAATATTGATACCAGCGGGAAAGAGAAGACGATACTTCACAATGAATTAGCTAAAACTACTTCAAAGTATAAATTGTGCCAATTTGAATCAAAAGAGATCTTTAACTATGACCCAGATTACTAGCATATATTTCACAACACAGATTATGAACACAAGTTTATTAGATCAATTACATGAATTACACTTAATCACAAATTTAACTTGTAGTCATAGATCTCACGTAGTTCATTGTGTATGTGTGCGAGTTCTTACCACACTCTCTGAATGTCTAATGTGTGTGTGTCTACTTACAAATTACAAAGAAACAATACTATTTATACTAAGTCAACATTTGTTGACTTTACAACCAAACCCTTGAACTATACAACATTTACACAACAGAACCTCACTTTTAATCTTGAATACAATATTAGTCTAACATTAACTGACAAGGTGAATGTTTTGCAGGAAAAGATTTATAGTTTAGGTCAAACTGAACACACTATCCATCTGAACAAACCTAAGGAGAATAGTGAGTGTTGGAGACTTGGTTACGAGAACCCACACTACCTCAAAAAGGGTATTTCAAAAGTGCCTGCACTTTATGACTTTGGATTTTTAAAACTGGCACCACAATACCCTGAACTCAAAGTTAAGTGGACCAAACTGTCTGCTGAGGATGAAGCTAAAGAAAAGGATAAACGGAAGAATACAACTAAAATGCAACTTCCATTTCGTTATGAGAGGTTGAATTATAGTTACAGTTCTGATAAATCAAAATTTCTTTCTAGTGACTATTTTGAAAGTTATTCTTCAAAAGAGTTGGAGACTAAGCCTATCGAAGGTAAGCTTTATGTACCTCCTCTCATGTTGGAAAATAAAATTTCTGAATTCGAGAATACTCTAGCCGAAGAAAAGAATTTTGATGGACTTAGAAGAAACTGTGTTTTCCATTGTGTTTAAATATTCTAATGTATCTAAATCCTCAAAATCTGATGATATGACTGATTTACTTGATGGAGAGTTTGATTTTTTAAACTCTGAAGGTGAGTTAGATGATTGTGTTGGTGAATTTGACTTTAATGCTAAACTTCCTGATCATTCTTTTGGATTACCTAGTGTGTATGAAAAAAGGTGAAACTTCAACGAAAGTTGATAAAACAGTTTATGCGAATTCTAAGAATGTCAAAGGTAAAAAGAAGAAATCTAAGCATTCATAGAAACAAAACACCATTCGTAAGCCAAAGAAAAGGCAATCTTTTAAAAATCACAGTGCTTATTCAGATCTGAATTGTAATAGAGGATTGACTAGTAAAAAGAAACGGAATGGGGTGAAATCAGAATGGCGACCGAAACAGAAGATTGACGAGAATGCTAAATCATGTTCAGATTTGAATTGTAATAGAGGATTGACTAGTAAAACAGATGTAGTTGAGATTATTGCTTTTTCAAAACCAAAATTTGTATCTTCGTACAAGAGATATTCAATAAAGCAATTGTTCCAATTATCTTCGTCTGCTAGAAAGTCTTCTAATTATAAAAGAAATGATTCTGCTTCTTGTAAATATTCTGATGTTTGGTTTGGCACATATCATGTATATTCTTATCATTCTGTTGCTTCAAATGTTTTTCAAAAGATCAGAGGGTCCATATATAAATGGATGCCAAAATCTTGTGCTAACAATGTAGGACCTAGATTTAAATGGGTACTTAAATCTATTGTTCCTTGATTTCTCATGTGCAGACTCGTCCTATGTGGTACTTGGATAGAGGGTGTTCCAAGCATATGACCGGGCAGAAAGATATTTTATCTAATTATATAGAGAAATATTGTGGGACAGTAAGATTTGGCAACGACCAGTTTTCACCAATTTTGGGTTATGGTGATGTGCTTCATGAAAATGTGATGATTACGAAGGTGATTTATGTGGAAGGATTAGGATACAGCCTGTTTAGTATTGGCCAGTTCTGTGACAAAGGTTTAGAGGTAAATTTCAAGGCTAAGAGTTGCTCGGTGCGTACTGAAGACGGTAAAGAACTCTTGGTTGGCACTAGAAAGTCTAACCTCTACACGATAAATTTGTCAAAAGTCCAGACTGACAATCAGGTTTGTCTACTATCAAAAGCCTCGCTGCAACAAAGCTGGTTATGGCACCGATGGCTTTCTCACCTGAATTTTCGTTATATCAATAAGTTGGTCATTGGAAAGTTGGTAAAAGGACTTCCTGAGCTAAAGTTTGTCAAAGAACATTTATGTGCATCTTGTGAAAAGGGTAAAATGAAGAGGGCCGCACATCCGCACATAAGCCGAAACCCAAACCGAGTACAAGCTCTTCACTGGAATTGCTTCACATGGATCTCTGTGGTCCGATGAGAACGCAAAGCATGGGAGGGAAGAAATATATGATAGTAATAGTGGACGATTTTTCGCGTTACACATGGGTAAAGTTTCTAAGGACAAAAGATGAGACGCCCAAAGTACTCATCAATTTTTTGAAGACTACCAAAGTGAACTTGCAGAAGACAGTTAAGCTTCTTAGGATGGATAATGGCACATAATTTAAAAACAAGATTGTAGAAGAGTATCTCGAATCGGTCGGAATAACTCACCAATATTCTATGTCTAGGACAACAAAACAGAATGGAGTAGTAGAAAGACGCAACCGAACGCTAGTCGAGGCCACTCGCACTATGCTTAGTCAGTCAGATCTACCTCTGTTTCTGTGGGCAGAAGTTGTCGCAAGTGCATGTTATACGCAAAATCACTCTATTATTCACAGACGGTTTGGAAAAACTCCTTATGCATTAATTAATAATCGTACACCTAGCATTAAGCATTTTCATATTTTTGGTTGCAGCTGTTTCGTGCTAAATGATAGAGAGAGCTTGAATAAACTTGAACCGAAGGCTGATGAGGGAATCTTCATTGGATACTAACAGACATCTGTTGCATACAAAATTTATCTGAAGAAGTCAAAGACAGTATTTGAGAGCGTTAATGTAACATTTGACGAGATTATGGCTTCTGAACAAAGCAGTTCAGGACCCGTACTTACTGGCGTATTAACTTCTAGGCAGATCAGTCCAGAACCTGTACCTACTGTTACTAAATCAGATGAAGCGTCATCATCAAATTCTCATTTATCTGATTTAAATTTGTTATTTGAACTGTTTTACAATGAATTTCTTGGATCTAAAGTGACTAAACCTGTTGTGGTTGACAGGATGGACGATTCAACGCTTGATCATCCAACTATTTCAGACTTATCTACTGAATCTAATTCCTTGATTCAGCAAGAAATTCCAGTTTAAACACCTACTCCAACGTTGAGCAGACAGAAGTTACCGAATCAGCTGGGTGTATTGTCACGACAAATCAACAGTCAGAAAATGTTGTTCCAACTGAAGCTTTTGCACAAGACACATCAATTGTACCCCATCAATTCCTGAGCAAAATGATGAAGATGACAGTGGATATATAGATGATAACCATGATCAATCTATATCTAATCCACTCCCTCACGAACATAAGTGGACCAAAGAGCACCGATAAGCCAAATCATTGGAGATCCAACTTTACGGGTGCAAACTAGCTCTGCAACTTTGAATATGTGTATGCATGATTCATTCTTGAGTAAGTTAGAGACCACTCGCGTATCAGAAGCTCTACCTGACTCGGATTGGGTAACAGCGATGCAAGAGGAGCTGAACCAGTTCGAAGCTTTGAAAGTCTGGAGACTAGTACCAAAACCTGAAGGTAAATCTATCATTGGTACGAAATGGGTATTCAAAAACAAGAAAGACAAAGATGGTATCTCTACATCTTGGATAAAGCACTTTATGGTCTTAAACAAGCGCCTCGAGCCTGGTACGAGGTATTATCAAAGTTTTTGGTCAAGTCGGGCTTCACAAAAGGTAAAATTGATACTACTTTGTTCATTAAAAAGGAAAAAGTTGATATTATTTTAATTCAAATATATGTGGATGATATAATATTTGACTTAACTAATCCTAAATACTGTAATAATTTTTCAAACCTCATGGTGTCAAGATTTGAGATGAGTATGATGGGAGAGATGAATTTCATTCTTGGATTACAAGTCAAGCAAATTTTCAACGGGGATTTTTATAAACCAAGCTAAGTACATTTTTGATATTCTTCAGAAATTCAAAATGGAAACTTCTAAACCAATTAGAACCCCGATGGCACCGGGAACTAAGATCGGCATGGATCCTTCCCTATTGATGTTAGAACCTATAGAGGAATGATTGGTTCTTTGATGTATCTTACTTCAAGTAGGCCAGATATTATGTTTTCTTCTTGTTTATGTGCACGATATCAGGCTAATCCTAAAGAATCCCCATATGTCTGCACTTAAGCGCATATTTAGATATCTGAAGGGGATTGCAGATCTTGGTCTGTGGTATCCTAAAGATACTAGTTTTTAATTGACAGCCTACTCAGATGCAGATCATGCAGGCTGTATGTTGGACATGAAGAGCACATCGGGTCATATACAGTTTCTTGGAGATAAACTCGTCAGTTGGGCCTCAAAGAAACAATTATGTGTTTCCACATCAACGGCTGAGGCGGAGTATGTTGCTGTTGCAAGCTGCTACTCTCAAGTCTTGTGGATGAGAACACAACTGCGAGATTATGGCTTGAAATTCGACAAAATCCCGATTTATTGTGACTCTAAGAGCGCCATTTCCATATCAGCAAATCCTATACAACATACGAAGACCAAACAATGTTGAAAAAGGTACAATAGAACTTTATTTTGTAAACACTGATTATCAGCTTGCTGATTTGTTTACCAAGCCTCTCGACAAAATGAGATTTAATTTTCTTGTATCGAAACTTGGTATGCTAAATCTCAAGACATAATTTGTGATTACCTATTAAAGTTTTCTTTATTGTTGTTTTTCTTCATTTCTTTATTTTTTTTAATCTAAAACATATCTGCACTTTAAGGTATGTTCATGATCTCAAGGGGAGTGAGAGAAGCTGAAAAGTTGATCTACCATCATTTGAGGGGGAGTTCATATTTCTGCATACGTTTATTATTGATATATTTTCTAATGCATAAATGCATGGGGAGTATGAATGAGGAGTAAGGAATATGACTTCTGATTATTTCAGATCAGAACTCGTACATTCAATGTCTTACTGCTTTATGTCATTTTATTTTTCAATAATTTTTTGTGAATAAATCTTTGTACGTTGACAGACTTTGCGACTTTTGCAGAATTGAGAGTGAGCTTAAATGATCATATCTATTATGACTTAGAGATGACTTGATAAGATTTAAGACTGAGTGAAAAGGTTTATTCCTAATCTTAATCTCATACGTATCTGAAAGATGGACAACTTTCAGGTATGAAAACATATTTTTAAATATTCAAACCACTTCTGATTTTTAAAAGATTTCATGAATATAGAAGTGTGAATTTAAATGTTTTCATTTTATTTGTGCTTCAATGTTTATAAACCGTGTGTTTCCAAAGATTAATACTTGTGTATTATCTTGTCTATATACTGTCAAATAATCATACAAACTGGTTTAATTTTTGTTGAATTCGTTCTTACCATGTCTCTAAATTGAAACAAATTTTCGATGGTAAGACACCCCGTTTGAACTTCAATGAATTTTTAGCGTAATTTCATTTCGAAACGTTCTTTCAAGAGTGTCTATATCTTGGTTCATATAGACAATATCAATTTTTGCTGACCTAAGCCTTAATCGATAAATCATTTCGATTTTGATCTTTTTCATACAATATACTTGATTTGAAATATCTTCAATGTTTAAAATGATCAAATCTTCATGATTATCTTATTGAGCATACAGACATCTGACATGTATATTATGCTTTAATTGCAAAGTTAAACCATTTTGAACAACATTGTTCTTTTAGAAATGTCGAGCCTTATAAAAAACAATCATCAAGTGCTTAATTCTTTCGAACAATTGCACGAACACACAAGGAAATCTGTTTTTCTTGTCATAACGTTCATAGAAATATGTTTGTGGTGTTTCGATGATTGAATGGAAGCCCTGGGGGAGTGAACATCACAAAAGCTCCATTCCAATGTGTATTCGTTACACACAGTAACTTTGTGTTACTGACAGGCATTATAACTGATTCATTTGTTGATTCAGGTGTTACATTCATAATTTGTCTGAATTTGCAAAGATTCGGATGAATATATTCGTTGGATCGGCAGATAATCAGAGGCTCAGTGTTAAAAGATCAGTAGTCAGATACAAACATTTCTTGGTGGAAGTTTTGATGATCAATATGCTCTAATCATCAAAAAAGGGGAGATGTATTAAAGAAATCTTCAAGATAAGATAGGAGAAGAGATCAAGAAATGTTGGTTTGAGAAAGTTTATTGAAAGCAGAAAGAGCAAGTTCAAAGATTTCTGAAGACAAGCTGAATTTTACAGAAATTTTCTTTGAAGATAGTTTGCTTAAACAAACCGTGCTGAAACTGAAGATAATTTTTTTCCTAAGTCGGAAAGAGGTTGAGATAACTTTGAGAGATTGTTGAAGAGCTTATCTACTATCTTTGCGGAGACTGTTACTTCTTTTCAAAGACAGACTTGGAAGATTACAAAAAGTTTTTTTTAAGGAAGTATTGTCAAAGAAAGGGGAGATCTTTAGAGTATAAAAGAGAGAGCTTGTATTGCTAAATCTTTTTCAGATGATCTTGAATCCAAAGGGGGAGATTGTTAGTGCATAAATATGTTGGATGCAAGATCATAGAAGATTGAAGATCAAAATCAAGCCAAGTCAAAGCTCAAAAGTTAAATCTCAAGCAAAGTCAAAGACAAGTGTAATAAAGTCAAAGGTCTTTGTATTAGTTTTGTAAGCGTGTTTGTTTGTTTTGCTTTAATAGATAGATGATTAGAAGTTGTGTAAGAACTTGTAACTTTTAGAACTAAGATTGTATTCGCATAGTTAGGGAGAAAGTTGTAGAGAGAGAAAGTGATCTTTGAATCATTTGTAATTGATTCTTGAAGTTGAATTGAAACAGGTAGATTAATAAATCTTGTTTCTGTGATTGTTAATCAGTAAGAACTTGATAAATCTAGGAATAATAATTGGTATCAAAGAAAGGGGAGATCTTCAGAGTATAAAAGAGAGAGCTTGTATTGCTAAATATTTTTCAGATGATCTTGAATCCAAAGGGGGATATTGTTAGTGCATAAATATGTTGGATGCAAGATCATAGAAGATTGAAGATCAAAATCAAGCCAAGTCAAAGCTCAAAAGTTAACTCTCAAGCAAAGTCAAAGACAAGTGTAATAAAGTCAAAGTCAAAGGTCTTTGTATTAGTTTTGTAAGCGTGTTTGTTTGTTTTGCTTTAATAGATAGATGATTAGAAGTTGTATAAGAACTTGTAACTTTTAGAACTAAGATTGTATTCGCATAGTTAGAGAATTGAAACATGTGTAAGAAGTTGTGATCTCTAAATCATTTGTAATCGATTCTTGAAGTTGAATTGAAACAGGTAGATTAATAAATCTTGTTTCTGTGATTGTTAATCAGTAAGAACTTGATAACTCTGGGAATAATAATCATTACTCCACTTTCGTATTTCTTTGACATCTTCTCTCTTAGGGACAACTTGAGTAGTTGCAGTTGCAGGAACTGCAGCAATTATGATATATGGTGCATAGGATCTATTTGAAACATATTCAGGTATAGTGGGATCTACACATTCTAGAAATAGCATCATTAGATTTTTCCAGAGAGCAAAGTTGTCTCTACTAAATCGAGGAGGTTTGGCAAGAGAGCCATTATCATGATAGTTAGTGTGTTTAATGCCTTTGTGTCCCAAATGAATTACAATTGTATTGAATAACAATGAATTACAATCTCTCTCTGTCTACAAATATTTCTCTCTCTAACAACTCTCTCCAAGATATGCAATATGTTGTCTTAATTAGGTTCTTAACAAAGATTACAAAGAACTAATCCTATTTATACATAAGGATTACAAAGGAAACTAAACAACAAAACTATTGACATTACACTTAAAGCACCTTGACTTTGACTTTCCACATTGAGCTTTGACTTTCTCTCATTAAGCATTGACTTGGAACTTTGACTTTGACTTTAGGCTTTATGATCTTCAATACAACAATATTTGCACTAACAATCTCCCTCCTTCGTATTCTAGATCATTCTTCATACGACTTTCAGCTTTAACTTTCTTCTCTCTTGAAGTCAAAACGTCTTTGAAAATAATCTCCTCTTGAAATGATTTCAGACTTTAACGATCTCCACTGTAGTCTTTAGCAAAAACATTCTTTATCATCTTTCATAAACAATCTCCCCCTTTAGAGGCACAAATTAACTTTAGCAAATAAATTATTTCCAGTTTCTAACAATCTCCCCTTTTTAGATAATCTTCAAGAAAAATCTCTGAAACTTTTTCTTTGACATCTATGAATCTTTAACATCTTAAGCAAACTTTCAGAAACTTTAAATGAACACAACTAGAACTTTGTCTTTTCAAATATTTATCTCTCTCTGATTATGTTAGTGCAATATTTGTTGTATTCAAGATCATCAAGATTGAATACAAAAGCCTCAAGTCAAAGGTTCAAATAGTAAAGTCAAAGTGAACTTGCATAAAGAGGAATGTCAAAGTCAAAGAAGCTTACTTTGTGAAAAGTCAAAGATTGTTTTGTTAGTTATTAGTTTTCTTGTTTGTAAACTTGTAGGTATAAATAGATTTCTCTTTTGTAATCTAAGAGTGAGGAACATAATTCACATCTTTGAGAAAGAGCATTTAGAGAGAGAAATATTGTAGCGAGAGAGATTGTAATCTTGATTTCATATCAATATACAAGTGAGATTTGTGGAAGTTATTGTTGAAATAATTGCATTTGGGACAAATAATTGGTATCAGAACAGACAAGAATCAAAATTATGGATCAAATTTGAAAATTTGTTGCAATTTTTAAAAAGTCCCAAGTTTCTCTGTGCAGAATCGAATTTCAGTGATTCGTGTGTAATTAAGTCAGAATTTTATTTCATTCTACTTGAAATTTGTTTTAGAACAGGTCTTGTGTTGATTGTTTTGTACAATTCACATCAAATTTGTGTGAATTTTGAGTTTTGTGTAAAATTTGTTCAAAAAATTTCAGAGTCTGTATTCGATCGAATTTCATTGAATTGTTGTTTTTAGTTGAAATGATCAACTAAAGAAGTGTTCAGAATCATATCAAGATCTAATATGCAAAGTTTCATGGATTAATTCAAAGATTTAAAGGAATTATGGCCGAATCTGTGGTTTAGCATCTACTTCTTGCAAGATCCAGAGAACTCGCAAGTTCTTCGAGGTTGAAGCTAGATTCATTGTGATTTTGGTATTCTTGGTGAAAATTTTCTAACTGTGGAACTCTTATCTAGGCACTTACGACAAGCAAGGTTGTCGCAATAAGTGATCTACGATAAGTTCAGTGTTCGTATCACTCTTCTTACGACAAATAACTTGACGCAAGCTTTGATCTGTGACAAGTTACTGTTTGGGTTCTTTGTAAAATGACAAGTTTAGTTCTCGTATACATTGAATTGTGTTAAGTCTATAAATCATGTTCTTTGGCTTGTGTTAGATGTAAATTGTATTCAAGATTAAAAGGGTATGTAATGTAATTGTTGAAAAGTGTGTGGGTATATAATGTAAATAGTGTAAAGTATTGACCATGTGCTAAGGTCATGTTGAGCATATATAAAGCAGGTCAATGTGTTGTAAGTCATTAACGAACACACGCGCATACAGAGTGATTACACCGTAAGAACACACACACACAGAGAACTAATTGTAAAATGCACAAAATAGGGATATGACTTGATTTAGGTTTTGTGATCAATAAAAAGTGTTTCTTGATATTGTGTGTACCGATTAATAGCTAGAAACTGGAACTACATTTGGTATCAGAGCTACATTCGACAGAATTGACAAAAAATGGAGTCGTAGACTGAGTTATTGATTTTTTTGAGTGATTTTTGATTTCAAAAGTGTTTTTGAGTAAATTTTTGGTTGAAAAGTGTTCGTTTTATGCATTGAAATGAATTTGTGTGATTGATTTCCACTGTTAAACTGATTTTGATCACTTAATTTTGATTTTGGTGAGTTCTTGGTTCGATGAGTTTGTGTATGTTTGATCATGGAATTTGATGTTTGAGTCGTTTTTAGTGTAATTCATTGATCATATTATGTTCTAACAATAATCGTGATTCTTTCTGTGAGTTTACAACTTCTAATTCGAGGATTGGATTGGGATTTGGACTAGATTTTGAGTTTTAGGACCGAAACTTGAAGAACTCGCAAGATCCATTCTTTTCATTGTTAAAGATATCTAAAGATCTTCT
The DNA here is from genome assembly GCA_954870635.1 of Arctium minus. Taxonomy (NCBI): domain Eukaryota; kingdom Viridiplantae; phylum Streptophyta; class Magnoliopsida; order Asterales; family Asteraceae; genus Arctium; species Arctium minus. The sequence goes on along the minus strand of OX941080.1, from coordinate 73,215,650 downwards.
TTCTATGGGATCTCAATCAAAGCCTCCGGTATTATCAGTAGGAGAGTACGCTCAATGGAAGAGGCGAATGACTAAGTTTATGAATCATAAAAACTGTGAGTATATGAAGTCTATAACTGAAGGGTCGGTGAATCCTGAAGTAACTGTTCCTGGACAAGCAGCCACTGAAACTTCTCCAGAAATACCAGTTCGGTATGTTCCAAAACCGTATCAATACTACAGTGAGAGGGAGAAGGAGCTTGCCAAAATTGACGAGGAAGCCCTCATATACTTAACAATGGCAATGCCAAACGATCTCTACAATCGAGTAGATAGTCGTGAATCCACGAAAGCGATGTGGGACGAACTTGAGAGGCAATTCGAAGGAACAGAGCGGTCCATTCAGGCTAAACTGAACCAGAGTATCAACGCTTATGAAGGTTTTCATGCTAAGGAGGGAGAAACACTAATAGACACATACATAAGATTTAACGTGATCTTGAATGACTTAAGGAGGAACAGGATGAACAAGTCAATCTCGGAGATAAACTACAAGTTCATCAAGAACTTGCCCTGAATGGAAGAGCTATGAAATCAACCTCCAGATGACCAAAAATATGGCACAAGAGGATGTGAATGACATCTTCTCAACTTTGTCCCAACACAAGGATGAAGTAAAGTCAAAGCATAAAAAGTCAAAAGCTTTTCTCACAGAGCTTAGCCAGTCCAGTTCTCACTGAGCTTAGCCAGAGATTTGCTGACAACCTTGCCTTCATCACCAAACAATTCCACAAGAGCTTCGGAAAGAAAAAGTACTATTCTTCAAAGCCGAAATATGAAGGATATAAGAAGGAAAAGTCAGAGAAATATAAGACCCGGTTTGGAAAGAGAGAAGAGAAGAAAGAGGATAAGATTGATCCTAAATTTGGACGGTGCTTCAATTGTGGCAAAGTTGGCCATTTTTCAAAAGATTGCAAGTTTAAGAAGGTTAAAAATTATGAGTACTACACCAAAAAGTCACTGCTTGCCAAAAAGCAAGAAGAGGGGAAGGCATTAATGGTAGAAGAGAAAAACTGGCTCTATCAAAGTTTCGATGATGAGTCAGCACACTTCACTCAAGTATGCATGATGGCCAATGTGGATGATAATGCTGAAGCTGCATCTGAAAAGTCTGAAGGTGACTCTGAGGTAAGTACTAACTCTAAAAAATCTCTGAACTTGTTGAATCTCTAATGGCACAGATATAGAACATGGAAAAAGAATTTGAGACTTTAAAGACTAAACTTAGCTATGAACGACAAACAATGATGAGTTTTCGTGAAAAAAACGCATTGTTGAAAGTTGTCGTTGAGGACAAGGAACATGAAAAAGATGCTTTAAAGAAAGAAAAAGAAACCAAAAAAAAACAAAGATTTCAGAACTTGAAAAGAACTTGATAAATTTAAATTCTGAAAAGAGTGAATATAAAATTAAGTTTGAAGTTTGCTTTCAAGAGAGAAATGAGGCTTATTGCAAGATTAAACAACTGGAAGATCTTAACTTGAAAAGATGAAAGACTGAGCAGACATTAAACTTGTTAACAAACAAACTCCAAGATGTCAGAATTTATAATGCTAAAACGGGATTAGGTTTATCTGAAAACGATGTTTTGAAGAAACCCCGAAAAAGTTGTATAATTTTGATAAATTGGGCTCAAAAGTAAAGAAAATCCCAGATATTCATGACACTTTCGTTAAAGCTGAAACACCAAAATCTGACACTTCATGCAAAGAGAAAGTGGTAATGGATGATGATACGTCAAGTTGTGCTGATTCACAAAACAATTTTAAATTTGTTGGATTTAAATACAAAGATTTAAACAAGAGCTATAAAAATAGAAAACTTGAATTTGATGAGTTTGAATCATTGTTTTCCACACCATCTTCTACTGAATCTGTCAACGATGACAAAGTTATTCCTGAGACTGAATGTCAGTACGATGAGTATGAATTGGACACTGATGTTTGTGCTCAGACTCTAATATAAGTGAAATGAAGATGGAAGAGAATTCAAATGTCATGAATTCAAGCATTCAAAAATAGTTTGTTAATAAAATGACTGAGGAGATTTTTGATGACATGATTAATTCCTCAGATCCTGTTCCAATCTTGAAGAAGTTTGAATCCAAATCTGTGACTGATTGAACATCAGATTTTGAAAAACAAATCAAAAATTTACAAAAGACTCTTGAGGAAATAGAAGATGAAAATTGTGATCTAAGATTTAAATTGGATAAATCTTTTGAAGAGAACAAAGAGTTTTGTAAAGAATTGAATGATTTGAAAAATGATTTGTTTAAAAAGAATTTGTCTGATAAAAATATGTTTGATGATCAAAAGTGGAATGTTCGATCAAATACAGAATTTCAGATTTCAACAAAGCCTACAGTTGTTTACTCTGAATGTCCTGAATATTTACCAAGCATTTATGAGAAAGACGAAATTCTGGTGTTTTGAAAAAGAATTCATCCTTGAAGAAGAAAACTAATAAAGTTTCTTTTCATGTTTCAGATCTGAGTAAAGGAGTTTGTAAAGGAGAATGGAGAAAGAAAGATAGTGATAAGAAAGACTATAATGATTTTGTTGAAAAAGATAGTGTTGTACCCAATAGTGTTGATTTGACATGTAATGGTTCGAACGCAAATAAATGTCAAGATTGTCTGAATAAATGTACTTCTTTTGATAAATCAAAGATATTGACATTTGCTCGTAAGAACTTAATATGTAACCACTTTGGTGACAATGATTTTTCATTGTACTCCATTCCTCCTAAGCCAAAAGTTGTTAAAAGAGCATTTAAATCTAAAGTTGTCTCCAAGTCCTCAACACAACACATTAAAGTGTTTCAAGCTAAGTCTGGTAATCTTTCTAAGAAACAGTAGTTTCATGATCTAAATGTGAAAATGGTCTAGAAATGGATGCCCAAACCTAAATATGAATGTAGAGTCAAGGGCAAAGTAGATGATTTAAAGAAACTGCATGATGCTAACAAAAAAGGGCCCATCTGGATATAGGTACCTAAAAAGAAGTGATTTGTTCCTTTTTGTAGACCTGTCATTTGTGGTTCGTTGACTCCGGATGCTCTAGACATATTAGAGGATAAAAGCACTTATTGCACAATTATGTTGAAGAACCTGCAGGAACAGTCAGTTTTGCAAATTATGAGCTTCAAGGATTGATCAAAGGATATGGTTCGCTAAAGAATGGCATTGTAACCATCAACAAAGTACTATACATGGAAGGACTCGATCATTACTTGTTTAGTACTAGTCATTTCTGCGATAGTATGTTTCAGGTTTCGTTTACAATCACTCACTGTTTTATTGAAGATCAGGACGGTTATGAGATTTTTCGAGCTGGACATTATGGAAATATTTATGCAGTAAAATTTCCAACGCTTTCGGCTACACATCTTGTATGCTTACTTGCAAAAGCATCGAAAGCTCAAAGTTGGATATGGCATCGGTGCTTGTCTCATCAGAACTTCAAGGCTATTGATAAGTTAGCGAGACAAGGAATTATGAAAGGTCTACCGGAGATGAGGTTTGAGAAAGATTCACTTTGTCCCATTTGCGAAATGGGGAAGATGAAACGAAGTTCCCACAAATCAAAGACTGAATCTTCTTGCTCAACGCCTCTGGAATTAATTCATATGGACCTTCATGGCCCCATGCGTACTCAGTCTATAAATGGTAAAAAGTATATTCTTGTGATGATAGACGAGTATTCATGGTATACTTGGTTGGAATTTCTGCGAAACAAATCTGATGCACCAGATCTGATCATTGCCTTCATCAAGAAAATCCAAGTGCGACTTCAATTGCCAATAAAGACATTGCGTAGTGACATTGCGTGGTTGAAAGGAAGAACCGAACTTTGGTCGAAGCAGCAAGAACAATGTTGGCATATTTTGGTCTACCAATGTACCTCCGGGCTGAAGCCGTTGCAACCGCCTGTTTCAGTCAAAACTGGACGATTGTGATTAAAAGATTTAATAAAACAACGTATGAACAGATTAATAAACGAAAAGGGAATATTAAATTTTTGCGTGTCTTTGGTTGTAGGTGCTATATTCTGAATGACCATGATAACCTTGAGAAGTTTGACAACAAAGCTGACGAAGGATACTTTATTGGATATTCACTCATGTCAAAAGTCTGTCTTGTGTATAATCGACGGACCAAGTGTATCATGGAAATCGTAAATGTATCATTCGATGAAAATACTACACTGACTTCAGAACAAAACAGTTCAGAACTCAAGCTTAAGGGAAAGGCTTCTGTTCAAAACAGAATAGAACCCGAATCTACACAGACTAAATCTTCTAACTCATCAACTGTTACATCTAAGTTAGATATGCTATTTCTAGATGCTTTTATGGACATATGTGCAGATTTTGACAAATCAGGGGCGTTCCCATCAACTTCAGAGGTCCCAGTAATTACTTAAGACATATTTGGACCTTCTGAACCAGTCACTACTACAACCTCTTTAGTTATATCTACACCGAATGTATCTGACAATACTAATACCTAGTCTGCCTCTACAGATACAAATTCTGGACAAGAAGTCCCGAGCACTTCCTTTGTCGCTCCAGAATTACCTGCATCAGAAACACCTGAACAAGATGTTCCATCTTCATCTAAGGTTGTACCTACTGTTCTTGATGAATATAATGAGCTAAATAGGCAAGAATATGTTCAACCACTTCCAAGCACAACTCGTTGGACGAAAGATCACCCTCTGCACAATACTATTAGAGATATACAAAGTGGTGCAAAAACGCGTGCAACAACAGCTAATTTTTGTCTATACTTAGGCTTCCTTACTTCCTTAGAGCCGAAAAAGGTCTCTGAAGCTCTACATGATCCTGATTGGATATTAGCAATGCAAGATGAGCTTCTACAATTCGAAAGGTGTTGGGTCTGAAATATGCCAAGGATGGTTACTACTTCTAGTTCAACATGGTTACTACTTCTAGTTCAACATGGTTACTACTTCTAGTTCAACATGGTTACTACTTCTGAAGTTAATGCTGCTAGAAGAACTTGGTTAATACTTCTGAGGTTACTACTTTTGTGGTTAATGTTGCCAGTTGTAGTTAATGTTGCTGGAACAAAGTTAATGTTGCTGGAACAAAGTTAATGCTGCTAGAAGAAAACAGTTAATACTTCTAGTTAATGCTGCTAGAAGAAAACAGTTAATACTTCTAGTTAGTACTTCTGTTATTAATGCTGCTAGTTGATGGTTAATGTTGCTCAACAAGATTAGTACTGCTAGTTCAAAGTTAGTACTGCTTGAAGAGATTAATGCTGCTGAGCATGGTTAGTACTGCTAGAGTTAATACTGCTCAGAGTATTAATGCTGCTTATGATTAATACTGCTTATAAGATGGAGATCTGTATGGAAAGGATGACAGCTGGATAAACTGAAGATTATGGAAAGCTTAGAGATAATGATAGAAGATATTCTGAAGATATTTTATTAATTGGAATTAGCTTTTATCTTTAGTATATATATATATATTGTATTGTTTAGAATAAAAGAGATGAAGTGAAAAATTCTAAGATCTAGAGAGAAAAACAACCTCAAGGTATAGATCCTAATTCTAGAGAAGTAGATTTCGTATTGGTGAGCCTGTTCATCAATATTGAGGTTGAGTGTGTAATCTTGTAACTTCAAAGCATTCAATACAAGTTTACTATTTGTTCTTCATATTTTCTGTGTTGATTTACTGTTTCATTAAATATCAAAGTGTTATTCCGCAAACTTCTTTGATATTGTTTCTGAGAATTAATTCTTGTTGAGAATTCGATCCTGACAAGTGGTATCAGAGCTAGTATTCTCAGAAACCTGCAATCATCATTCTTCCTTGAAATCAGAAATCATCAATGGCTAAAGTTTCAGATTCTTCAAGCACAGAAATCCCCACAGAGGTAATGTCTAATCTTTGCTCTAAAACTTGTATGGAAACTGTTAAAAGGTACAGGGATCACAACCAGACAATGAGTGATGACCTTAAAAGATTAGAGAGAGATATAAAAGATTATGTAAGAATTGTTGAGAGTTTTGAGGAACAGATCAAAGTTTTCCAAGCCAATGAACTTCAACATTCTTATGATACAAATTACTGGAAGTGGGAGAAGAATGACCTAGAACTTCAGCTGAAAAAGTCTAAAGAGGAGAATGAGAAGATAAAGAGTGAGTTTGAGAAAGCAAAGTTGGATATTGAGAAATTTTCCAATGCTTCTAAAGCAATGGACTCTTTGCTCCAAACTCAAATCCATGACAAACTTAGAAGAGGAATAGTTTATAACACCACACCACCACCATACAACAACAATTACATCCCTCCTATATCAGACTTGCTAGAGACCAAGAATAGGAAGGAATTGTCTGATGAAGCCACTAAGGTAGATCCATTAGACAAAGTGGTGGTTGAAACAGACTCTGAAGGAGAGTACTCTAATAATAAGAGTAAGAAGAACACTGTGAGTGGTGAGATTCCCCTAGAAAATCACATTATCACCAATGAGGGATGTGGAAAGACTTGGGTCAAATCTAAGGACATAGAAAAGACAGAGGGAAAGTCTGGTAAGGTCCACTACAAACAGACAACAGTTGTGAATCCTGTCCCTTGCAAACAGTGTACTTGCAATAAATCTGAGCCCCAAAAACATGATAAAAGGAGGGGAAATCAGAGAAATTGGAATAATCAGTGGGCACAAAAACAAGGGGTTGATCTAAGTAAAATCAATAGACCAAAACCATGTTTTATTTGTGGAAAGCTTAATCATGTTGCCAAATACTGTTATTTCAATCCTATAAACCAAAGAGTAAATTTTGAAAGACAAACTCAAAACTCCTTTGGTTATAGGAAGCAAGGAAGGAATCAAATGGCTGAGAACAGAGCACCTAAAAAGTCTCATGTTCAAAACAAGTTTGCTAAAACTAAGAAAAATACTTCAAATAAACAAAGGAGTAACTTAAAGACAAAGAAAGCAAACAACTTTGCTCAAGTTTGGGTTCCAATTGCAAAGAAACCTGTTAGTACTGCTATCCCAGATAGTATTGCTAACAAGAATAGTGCTGCTAACTTGATTAGTACTACTAACCAAGTTAGTACTGCTAACAAGGCTAGTGCTGCTTCTAGTAGTAATGCAGCCAAGCCTATAATCTTGACAAAGTACTCAAGTCATGAGATTCCTAAACAACTCATTCAGACCAAACTGACAGATTATATTAATGAGAAAGGTCAACCCAAGACCACTTTGGCTTGGGTTCCATCAAAGACTAACTGATTTATCAAGTGTGCAGGGCAATCAAAAGCTCAAGAGGAAGAGCATTTGGAATGAAGATAATGGTTGCTCTTGGCACATAACAAGGAACATGGATTGTCTTCAAATTCTTCAAAAGATTTGATGGAGGACATGTTACTTTTGATCCAGCAGAAGGTAAGAAAAGTGAAAAAGGTTGCTAATACTGAAAGGTAGTTAGTACTTCTAGTTCAGTGAATACTGTCAGACTGTGTTAATGCTGCTGGTATGTGTTACTACTGCCAGTTTGTGTTAATGCTGCTGATAAGTGTTACTACTGCTAATGTAAGTTTTCTATACCTAAAAATGATCTTCAATGATTTAATGTCAAACCTGGATATCAATCAAAAAGCTTTTATCTGTATCCAAGGTTTGTACAAGAAGTACTTAATAATGAATTGAAGGACATACCTCACTTTGATGAGGTATATGTACCTAAACCCCCTAAAGGCAAGGTTTTCTCAAACATGAGAAGATCTGCTAGGGACTCTGAAGGAGTTGACACCCCATTGTTCTCAACAATGATGGTGGTGTCCCACAATCAAGAAGGTAAGGCATCAGGGTCAAAGCCCTCATTAGACCAACCCACTGATGACCTATCCATACCTTCCACTACAAAGCATAAATCTTCAGATTTATTTTGTCAAACCAACATTCCCAATTACCATACTATATAAGGAAAAGATACAGAAGGTTCATTCCCTTCTTGTATCCTCAACCTCAAAACCTACAAGCCCTCTGATGGAGCATTTTTCATCAGAGAATATCCAAAGGGAAACCATAGAGGTGTCTCCCAACCTCAAGAAGGTGCTCAATAAGGAGATGCAAGAGCATATGGGTTGTAAGGCTCACACTACTGACTTTGCACAAAGTGCAGGACAGGACAGTGTGAACATATCTAAGACCTTCCCCATGGCAACTTTAGATGAGTAATTATCTAAAGGTCCCAGGTGCCAAGAAACCAAGGGAGTAGAAGGTGCTTCTGCTAGGCAGAAGATCTCTACTAAAAGATCCAAGGATCCTTCAAAGGTGGTAAACACATCTAAAGTAGGTGAGGACAGTTTAACTACAAAGAATTGATGGATACACTTGGTACAATTTGTCTGAAAGTTCACAATCAAATTATGGAGATAAAAGAGATGAAAAGATCATGATTATTTCAAAAAGGGGGAGACTTAAACATCTGAACTTGAGAAGAATTGAGAAGGAGAATCAAGTTGATATGAAATCTTATTTTGAGGGGGAGATAAGTGAAGAAGCTGAAACAAAGCAGTAACTACAACAGAAACAGAAAAGAAGATAACAGCAGAAACTGAATCAAGAAGAACTAGTAATTGCAGAAAGTTTTGAAATTATCATAAAGACCCTATACTGAAGAACTTAACTTCTCAGTTTTGAAAAGTTAAGTTAAGGGGAGATTGTTGGGTCTGAAATATGCCAAGGATGGTTACTACTTCTAGTTCAACATGGTTACTACTTCTAGTTCAACATGGTTACTACTTCTAGTTCAACATGGTTACTACTTCTGAAGTTAATGCTGCTAGAAGAACTTGGTTAATACTTCTGAGGTTACTACTTCTGTGGTTAATGTTGCCAGTTGTAGTTAATGTTGCTGGAACAAAGTTAATGTTGCTGGAACAAAGTTAATGCTGCTAGAAGAAAACATTTAATACTTCTAGTTAATACTTCTAGTTAATGCTGCTACAAAAAAACAGTTAATACTTCTAGTTAGTACTTCTGTTATTAATGCTGCTAGTTGATGGTTAATGTTGCTCAACAAGATTAGTACTGCTAGTTCAAAGTTAGTACTGCTTGAAGAGATTAATGCTGCTGAGCATGGTTAGTACTGCTAGAGTTAATACTGCTCAGAGTATTAATGCTGCTTATGATTAATACTGCTTATAAGATGGAGATCTGTATGGAAAGGATGACAGCTGGATAAACTGAAGATTATGGAAAGCTTAGAGATAATGATGGAAGATATTCTGAAGATATTTTATTAATTGGAATTAGCTTTTATCTTTAGTATATATATATATTGTATTGTTTAGAATAAAAGAGATGAAGTGAAAAATTCTAAGATCTAGAGAGAAAAACAACCTCAAGGCATAGATCCTAATTCTAGAGAAGTAGAATTCGTATTGGTGAGCCTGTTCATCAATATTGAGGTTGAGTGTGTAATCTTGTAACTTCAAAGCATTCAATACAAATTTACTGTTTGTTCTTCATATTTTCTGTGTTGATTTACTGTTTCATTAAATATCAAAGTGTTATTCCGCAAACTTCTTTGATATTGTTTCTGAGAATTAATTCTTGTTGAGAATTCGATCCTGACAAAAGGAATAAGGTATGGCGACTGATCCCACTACCAAAAGGTAAATCACTGATAGGCACAAAATGGGTTTTTAGGAACAAGAGGGATGAGGTTGGAGTTGTGGTAAGAAACAAATCTCGCCTGGTAGCAAAGGGTTATTGTCAACAAGAAGGCATAGACTACGACTAAACATTTACACCTGTTGCTCGGATCGAAGCCATGAGAATCTTTTTATCTTATGCAGGACATAAGAACTTTACTGCCTATCAAATGGACATAAAGTTGGCGTTTCTTAATGGTATTCAGCATGAGGAAGTCTATGTGGCTCAACCTGAAGGTTTCATTGATTCGCATCACCCTGATCATGTCTACGTCCTAGACAAAGCACATTATGGCTTAAAACAAGCACCAAGAGCTTGGTATGAAACTCTTACTCAGTTCTTACTCGCCTCAGGTTTTAAAAAGGGTACAATTGATACAACCCTGTTCCTTAAAAAGCAAGGTGAGGATTTAATTCTAATCCACATTTAAGTAGACGATATTATATTTGGGTCTACTAATACAAAATTTTGCAAGAACTTTTCTAAAATCATGGAGTCTAGATTTGAAATGTCTACGATGGGTGAGTTAACATTTTTTCTTGGACTTCAAGTCAAACAGTCACCTGAAGGCATTTTCATAAACCAATCGAAGTACATACGAGACATTTTGATAAATTTCAATATGACTGATGGTTCGGTAATGAAAACGCTTATGGCTACCGGAACACTTTTAGACGCAGATTTGTCCGGAAAATCTGTTGATCAGAAAGTGTACCGAAGTATGATTGGTTCATTACTGTATCTAACAGCTAGCAAACCATATATAATATTTGCTACATGCTTCTATGCTAGATATCAGGCAAATCCTAAGGAATCTCACCTGATCACCATTGAAAGAATACTTAGATACCTCAAAGGCACTCCTGAGTTAGGCCTTTGGTATCCTAAGGATTCTAGTTTTGAATTAACTGCATATACAGATGTTGATCATGTAGGTTGCAAACTAGATAGTAAGAGCACCTCTGGATCATGCCAATTTCTAGGAGATAAGATTGTTAGCTAGACATCGAAGAAACAAAACTGTGTTTCTACATCCACCGTCGAGGCAGAATATGTAGTTGCGGCTAGCTGTTGTTCGCAAGTCCTCTAGATGAAGACTCAGTTGAAGGATTTTGGATATTCGTACAAGCGAATCCTAATTTACTGTGATTCCAAGAGCGCAATTGCAATAACCGCTAATCTAGTTCAACACTCAAAAACGAAGCATATTGATGTGCGCTACCACTTTATCAAAGATCATGTGGAGAAAGGAGACGTAGAAATGCACTTTGTTCAAATCGACTACCAATTAGCTGATCTTTTCACTAAGACGTTAGATGAAAAGCGATTCAAATTCTAAATCAGCAAATTAGGATATTTCATGTGACTATGGCTTCTGGATAACTCAGTTCAGAACCCGTTCTCAAAAGTTTTTTCTTCTTAAGGATGTTGATTAGATAACATCTTTAAAAAGGAGTTTTTAATTTGAGGGGGAGTTAATAAGATTTCACTATTATATCTTTAAGGAGAGGAGAGGAGAGGAGATAAGAAAAGTTACTTATACTTTAACTTTCATATTTTTCTGATGAATTGACTTTTTACAGATACGTAGGGGGAGTATATGATGTTTTTGTCAAGGATGCTGAAAAGATAATATTCATTTTAGGGGGAGTTAAGATGTCTACATTGAAGGTATACATTTCTGAATCTTAATCTCTACCACACTTTGAAAGAAGAACAACATTCAAATGTGAAAAATGATTTCTTAAATGTTCAAACCACTTCCTATTCTTAAAATGTTTTCATGAATTGAGAAGTGTTCTTTTAAATTTTTTTTGGATACTTTAATGATTAATAGACCGTGTGTTTCTTAAGAAATCAATACTTGTGTATTATGTTCTCTATATACTGTCAAGTATTCTTACACACATCGGTTCAGTACATTCTTATTGATTTTGATATTACCATGTCTCAAACGATTAATCTTTCGATGGTAATACTCCCGTTTGAAATTCAATGTTGTTTGAGATCAGACGTCATTTCTTGTTTAAATGTGCGTTCATTGTTAAATTGTTTATATTCTATTCATATAAACAAATTTCTTTTCTTTGATACCCCATTACATTTTTCCTTCATGATATTTGATTTGATTAAATCAATGTCAGATTCTCAAAAACAATGAAATTGAAAGATCATAAATGTTCAAAGTTTTGAGAGATCTTAAATGTTCAATTGCTCAAATTTCATTCCTATTATTCATTAGCATATACTTTCTGATGGTGATTTCATGTGTGTAATTGCCAAAAGAATTGTTGAGCAACACATTCTTTTAGAACAATACATGGGATTCAGTGTGAGTGCTTAAAAAACTTTCATGGATTCACGATTACCAGTGTTTCCTACCCCGGAAGTAATCCTTGAGTGATTGAGGGGAGAGGGGTCAAAAGAATGAGAGTGGGTGTGTACTGAGGTAAAATGTAAAAGAGAGTTTGGTTAGAAGTGAGCTCAAATGATTAAAAAAAAGAGGGCGAGAGATTAGAGTAAAAGAATATCAAACTCTGAACCAAACTTTTTCTGAGTCGGGCAGCCGCACAATCTGTTGGTTCACACTTCTTTGTGACCTTCATTGAAAAAGGCACTTAGCCCATGCCAACTCTTGCATATAACCCCTCCATCTACTCATTCTTTTCTTAACAAAAGAATGTTTCATATTTTAAAGGGGAAGCAACACATATTTTATCTGATCTTCATTTGGATGATTCAGATATTGAAAAAGAAGGAAAGTTGCCCCACCTTCGACCCTTTCTCATGCACATTGAGTCTGTGTAACACTATTGTTGTCTCAATAGTTTACATAATTTTGAGCGTTATTATAAAAAGCAATCAGTATGCTAACTTCTTTCATACACAAGCACGAGCACACAGAAAATTTGTTTTTCTGTCAGAACGTTCATAGATTAACCTTGTGTTTTTCAATGATTGAATGGAAGTCCTAGGCAGTGAACATCACACACGCTCCTTATATAGTACATTCGTTGTACTAAGTAACTTTGTGTTACTGACAAACATTTTAACTATTTCATTAGTTGATTCAGGGTTACCAATCTTAATTTGTATGGATTTGAAAAGAATCAGATGAATACATCCATGAATTGACCGCAATCTATCAGATCAGACAGAGCTTGTTCATACTATTCTTTGGGGGAGATTGACTGTTAGTGTATTATTGTATCCAAGATTTAATAGGAAAAGTCAAGTTTAGCAAAGTCAACAAAGTCAAAGTATGTTAAGTCAATATGTTGTTTAGTTACTTGTATGAGTTCATATCCTTGGTATAAATAGGGATATGACTTGTTAGTTTGTGAAAGTTCATTGTACGTATATTTGTAAGATCTATGACATGAACACTCTCTCTCTAGAAATATACATTGTCAAATCTTGATTGGATTTAATTGTTAGATTGCTTGATTGGGAATACATTTTCAATTGGTATCAGAGCATACCAAACAAATTCAGAAAGATCACTGAATTAGTTTTTGGATCAGATTCTTGAAAAATCAAGAAAATTGTTGTTTCTTGAAAAATCAAGAAAATTTTGTACAATTAAATCAATAAATTGATTTGATTGTATACGTTTTATCAATTGGATCAACTTTTATTCAGATCACATAATCTAATTCGCACTTTAGATTGATCAATTTGATCAAATTGTGTTTTTCGAAAAACTTGTAGTCTTACACTGTATCTTGATCAATGCACTGTCATTTCATGTTTTTAGTGATTTTAGATTGATACAAAAGTGTTTAGTTTTGATTTTCGAGCATACTAATGTATATTGAGAATCATTTGCAGGTTTTGGAACGAATTGGATCGATTTCATGAACAGAACTGTCAAAACGCACAAGATCTTCAAAACGCGCAAGTTCATCTCAAGAACATGCAAGATTCAAGCTGAAGAATGCGCAAGCTAAGCCTGGGAGTTTCAAAAATGTCAAAACTTGTCTAAGTGTTGAAACGCGCAAACCTCTTAAACGCGCAAACGTTATAACGCGCAAACGACATAAAACGCGCACGTAGCGACTAGCGAGTTCTAGAAACGCGCGAGTGCCTACTAGCGAGTTTCAGTGTGAACAGTGATTTGCGCTTTCAGTGCCTTGCGAGTTTCATAGTCATGCGAGTTTGAGCAAAACACGCTACTAATGTCCTGCGAGTTCTGGAAACACGCACGTTACCATCTGCGAGTTCCTCGGTGAACAGTGACTAGCGCGTATAGTGACATGCGAGTTTAAAGACTTAGATTTTTTTTCTGAAAATTAAATTTTTTTGTCAGGATCGAATTCTCAACAAGAATTATGAATACTCAGAAACAATATCAAAGAAGTTGCGGAATAACACTTTGATATTCAATGTAACAGTAAGCAAACAGTGAGTATGATTAACAACTTGTAAACTTGAATTGAATGATTAAAATCACAAGATTAAACACTCAACCTCAATCTTGAAGAACAGACTCTTTCAAGACGAATTCTACTTCTCTAGAATTAGGAACTATGCCTTGAGGTTGATTTTCTCTCTAGAATTAAACTTAGAAAGAATAATAATTATTTTTAAACTATTCTATCAATTCTATACATATATTGAAGATAACAGATAATTACAATTAATAAAATATCTTCAGAATATCTTCCATGAATATCTTCAGTATATCCAGCTGTCACTCTTGTAATTCTGATCTCCATCTCATAAGCAGCATTAATCATCTTGGAAGTATTAACTCAGTCTTGGCAGCATTAACCACTAAGCAGCACTAACCTCTAGCAGTACTAACTAGCTAAGCAGTACTAACTTTGATCAAGCAGCACTAACTTTGACTAGCAGTATTAATTCTACTAGAAGTAGTAATACCTAGCAGTATTAACTTTTGAAGTCCTCTAGCAGTAATAATTCTGAACTAGCAGCATTAACCATACTTAAGCTTTTCTTCAGTTCCCAACAATCTCCCCCTAACTTGACTTTTAGGAAGAGAAGTCAAGTTCTTCAGATCTTCTTCAAGATGCTCCCAAAACTCCATCATGGCCTAAATTCCAGTATTTGCATCCAACCCCAAACTCTGATTTATTGTTCTTTGGATCAAATATTTAGCCATTTCTGAATCTGGAATACATCCTAGCTTCTTCTTCAGCATGGCATGAAGCTTTAATCTGCTATGATTATACACTCTATCCATTAGAAAGTATTCAGTGTGATTTAAATCCAAAGTCACTGCATATACTCCACTAGTTTCATATAGAGTCCAATTGTTGACTGATTTGAACACATTCCTTATGATCTCCTCCACTGCATCAGGTTTGAACATCATACACAGATACTCCATTATCATCTTTGTAATTGAAATCACTGGAGCTTTCAGTTCATCTGCATATAACTTCATCCCTATCTCAAACATTTCTTCAATATCAGATCTTGAGCAGGTTCTGACAATCTTGTTCCAAGTGTTGTATACTTCATACTTCTCATCCTTTCTCTTTAATCTGATATATTCCTTTCCATCCACTTCCAATACATCCCAGTGAATAACTTCAGGAGGTTTAACTCCTACAGGTTCTGTTGAAATTGGTTCAGGCACTTTGTCCATCACTACCATATACATTTTAACATCCTCAGTACTTGCAGGTTAATGTATTGTAGATGACTCAGGTGCCTCTTCTTCTTCAACAACCTTTTCAGCCTCTTCTTCCATTAATCTAGGCTTCTTTGTAGGCTTTCTCCTTGCAATCATCTTAGTTCTTTTCAAAGTCCTTAGACTTTCACCAATTGTTGCTTCCTTTTCTGGAGTTTCTTGCTCATCAGGGAATGGTTTTTGTAAGAAATCATTGCTCTCTTTCATTCTTTTCTCCATTTCAACCCTTGCAATATCATCTCCTTGAAGCTTTGTCATCTCAGCATCAGACATTTTCTTGAGTTTATCAAAAGACATTTTTGAAAACATTTCTACCTTGACACCTACTGCACCTTTGAGGAAAGTAATCATTTTCTTTCTCTCTTGAGCACCCAGGTATGTCTTTGATGGTTGTCTTTTCCTTGCATCCATTTTGATCATGGTAGGCTTCTTAACAAATGTGGCTTTCTGCTTGGCTTGCTCAGTTGCTAAGCTCTGTTGATAGACTTTGTTTAACTCTGCAGCCATTGCTTTAGCTATTTCTCTATCCTTTGCCACTTGCACAGTTTCTGCTTCTTCAAGTTCAGCCTGTATTTTCCTAGCCAGAGCCTCATCTGCTTCAATCAACTTCTGCTTTTTCTTTGGTTGATCAGATTCAACTAGCTTTGCCTTACCCTTTTCTTTGCTTATCACCTTCTCTTCTACATTTGTTTTCTTGATCAATTCCCCTTGTTCTTTGATGACTACTCCTTTGGTCTTTGAGGTGACCTTGGGAGTATCATGCTTGGCTTTAAGCAAGGTTTCTGCAATCTCCAGCTCTGTTAGAACTTCTTTCACTGTTTCTGCTGCTTTGCTTATTTCAGCAGTACTAACCATTTCTGCTGTTTTACTTGAACTAGCAACATTAATGGTTTCTGTTGCTTGCTCTGTTACTGCTGCTATCTCCCCCTCAACATCAAGTTTCTCTCCCTTTTCTGGAGCATCTTTCCTGTTGACATCAGCTTCTGACTCCCCCTTTTTGGGAGCATCAGTCACTGGTTCCCTCCTTTTAAGCACAAATTGCCTCCTCTTCTTTTTCTGGAGCAATCTCTTTACCATATTCTGCAGTTTGGAAATCTGAGCTTGTTGAGACAGGACTATTAGTTTCAGCTCTTCGATGTCTTTTCCTTGGTTGATCACATCCCTGTTGATGTTGGCCATTGTGTCCATCAATTCAAGATAGTCATATCTGTCCTCACCTTATCCAGGAGTGTTACCCCCTTTTGAAGGATCATGGGATCTTTTAGTAGTGGAAGCCTTCTGCCTAGCAGAAGCACTTTCCACCCCCGTGGTTTCTTGGCACCTGGGACCTTTGAATGATTGCTCATTCAAAGTTGCCATGGGGGAGGTCTTATTTATGTTACCACTGTCCTCCTTTGTGCTAGCAGAAGTAGTGGCAGCCTCAGTACCCACATACTCAACCCTCTCCTCAGCGAGCACCTCCTTGGGGTTGGGAGACACCCCTGTGGTTTCCCTGTGGATATTCTCTAATGGAGAATTCTCCATTAGAGGGCTTAAAGGCTCAATGGGTGATGGTACAAGAAGGGAAGGAGCCTTCTTTACCTGTTTCCTTTTGTAAGTTTGGGTAATTGGAGAAGTTGGTTTGTCAAGAAGAGACTGAGGAATTGATTTAGAGTGGGAAGGTTGGGATTGGCTAGCAGTGGGATGGTCTAATGGGGGCCTTGACCCTGCTACCATACCTTCATCAGTGTGGGACACCACCATCATTGTGGAGAACAATGGGGTGTCAACTCCTTCCGAGTCCAATGGAGATCTTTTCATGTTTGAAAAGACCTTGCCTTTGGGGATTTTTGGTACATATAAAAGCTCTTTTTGCTTCCCAAAGTTTGAGATAAGATCATTGAAAATCATTTTAGAAAAATTGTACTTTCTGGCAGTGGCCAAGCACACCAAAGCATAAGCAATGGTGCTACTGAACTCACTACAGCCAGTAGTCTTTTTGGAGATACAATGCATAAGAGTATGGACAAAGAAACGCCATTGGGGTGAAAATTTAGCTTTGGAGAACTTGAACACACCCAATGGGCCTCCATACCCCATTCTTGTAAGAGTAGAAAACAGTTCATCATCAGAGATAGATGAGATACCAGTGGCATCATCTAGACGTAGACTGATGCGGATTACCTCTTCAGTAACTGTCAACGGTTTTTCACAGACCCTTGTCTTGATCATTTACACACCATTCTCAGTAACAATGGTGGCATTTGCCCAGAATTGCCTTTGATGCTCGATGTAGATTGATGGCGAGACAGTGAGAGCATGGGCAATATGGCTTGTCTTGAGAAAATCCACAATCTGGTGGAAACCAGCGGCCTGTTTGGGCATCTTTAACATCGCGATTTCATTGTGCTCGTCTATGAATGCCATTGATGCCATTGATCTTGAAGGTCTTGCCTGAAAACTTGGAACTTGAGAGAGAAAGGGTTTAGAGCGCAAGTGAACAGTATGCAAAGAGTCGTTATGAACTTTTAGGCGGGCAAAGGGTATTTATAGTCTTTGGGATATAAGCAGTATTAACGTAGTGCAGTAGTAACTAACAGCAGTATTAACCACTAGCAGTATTAACTAACTAGCAGTATTACCCACTAGCAGTATTAACTAACTAGCAGTAGTAACTGAGAGCAGTATTAACCACTAGCAGTATTAACTAACTAGCAGTATTAACTGAGAGCAGTATTAACCACTAGCAGTATTAAAATTGTACTGGCAGTACTAAAACTGTACTGGCAGTATTAATCATACTTACACTTTTAAGCTTTTTGTAGGACTGATTACTGCTATACTTTTCCTGAAAAACAAGATTAGGACCACCAAGAATAAACAATATACCGGTATTGAACCACTTTTTAAGTAGGAGCTTATTCAGAGTTGATCATTCCCACACTTGTTACCAAGAAAGTGAATCTACCCACATCAAATGCTTTGGTGAATAGATCAGCAAACTGGTTAGCAGTATGAACTTTTACAACTTGAATAAGTTTCTTTTCATTGCAGTCTCTTATAAAGTGGTACCTGATTTCAATGTGCTTTGTCTTTGAGTTCTTGACAGGATTATTAACAATGCTAATAGCACTGCTATTATCAATAAAAATTGGAGTGTGTAGAATGGTTACCCCATAGTCCAGCATTTGATTCTGAATCCATAAGGCTTGAGAACAGCAACTTGCAGCTGCTATATACTCTGCCTCTGTTGTAGATGTGGACACTGTGGTTTGTTTCTTGCACTGCCATGACACTAGTCTTGCACCCAAAAACTGACATCCTCCAGAAGTAGATTTTCTGTCCAAGTTTGCTCCACCTAGATCACTGTCTGAGTATGCAAGCAAGTCAAAAGATGAGTCATGAGGATACCAAAGCCCCAATCTGGGTTGCCCTTTGAGATATCTGAATATCCTCTTAACAGCTTGATAGTGAGATTGCTTTGGCCTAACTTGGAATCTTGCACATACACAGACTGGAAACATTATATCTGGCCTAGAGGCTGTAAGATACATGAGAGAGCCAATCATAGATCTATAATGATGAACATCCATATCCTCCCCCTCAAGATCTGCTGTTATTTGCTTGTGTGTCTCCATAGGTGTGCTGGCACGTTTTGAATCTGAGAAACCAAACTTGGTTAGAATATCCTGCACATACTTGGACTGACTGATAAAAATACCATCTGACTTCTGTTGAACTTGAAGTCCAAGGAAGAAAGTAAGTTTCCCCATGGAACTCATTTTGAATCTTTGATGCATTAGTTCCTCAAACTCCTTGCACATATTGTCTTTTGTGGATCCAAAGATAATATCATCAACATATATTTGGACCAGCAAGATATCCTTCTTCTTTCTCTTGATGAATAAAGTCTTATCAATGACTCCTCTTTCAAAGCCATTTTCCAAGAGATAGGATGACAGAGTGTCATACCATGCTCTTGGTGCTTGATGCAGTCCATAAAGTGCTTTCTTTAGTTTGTATACTTTGTCTGGATAGCTTGAGTTCTCAAACCCTGGTGGTTGACATACATATACTTCTTCTTCAATTGATCCATATAGAAATGCACTTTTGACATCCATTTGATAGACTTTGAATTTCATATAAGAAACATAAGCGAGGAATAATCTAATTGCTTCTATCCTGGCTACTGGAGCAAATACTTCTTCATAATCTATTCCCTCTTCTTGTGTATACCCTTGAGCCACCAACCTTGCTTTATTCCTTATTACTATGCCTCTTTCATCTCTCTTATTCCTGAAGACCCATTTTGTTCCTATTGCTCTTTGGCCTTTAGGGAGGTCTACCAGATCCCAAACATCTTGCAGCTTGAATTGCAGTATCTCTTCTTGCATGGCTTCTATCCAACTGGACTCTTTCATAGCATCATGTGCCTTCTTAGGCTCAAGCTGGGATAAAAAACAAGAGAGCACTGTATGCTTTTGGTCTTGCATTTCTTGCAGCCTGCTTTGATTTCTAGTCATCATAGAAGAAGATAGATCTCCTATTACCAGCTGTGGAGGATGATTCTTTTGAGTTCTGGTGTGATGACTAGGTTCTTCATTAAGTCCCACCTCTAGATTAGAGTCATTCAACTCCACAGAGGTGTTTTCAGCAGCTACTTCTGGGTCTTTATCTTCTTGACTCTCCTCTTCTCTACTTTCTTCTTCACTCTGATTTGGTCCAGTAGATGGTTCCTTGTCACAGTCTTCAATAGAATCCACTATAGGTATGGGAAAGATCACAGATTCAGATAAACTGTCTTGAACTTGTGTAGTTCCTGATCCTTCACACCCTGAACCTGCATAGTCATTACTACTGAAACCAAAAGAGTTAGTTAGTGAATCAATGTCAAACAGCCACTGAGGACCAGACCCAATAGGATTTGGTGTATTCTCATTGCATTTGACATTGTCACTTTCTTCAATTATTCTAGAAGAAGAGTTAAAAACTTTGTAAGCCTTACTCTGAGATGAGTAACCAACAAGAAATCCATCATCTGCTTTGCTATCAAACTTACCTAAGTAAGATTTGGTATTGAGAATAGTACAAGGACACCCAAAAGGTTTGAAAAATCCAATAAATGGTTTTCTTTTATTTAAAAGCTCATATGGGGTCTTGTTCTTTGGCTTGACCACTAGAACTCTGTTTTGGACATAACAGGCAGTATTAACTGCTTCAGCCCAGAAGGTAATTGGAAGTTTTGAATCAGCCAACAGAGATCTAGCAGCCTCTATTAGTGTCCTATTTCTCCTCTCAGCAACTCCATTCTGTTGAGGTGTCCTAGGGGCACTATATTGTCTCTCAATGCCTTTCTCTTCACAAAAGGTATTTAGATCAAGATTTTTAAATTCAGTCCCATTGTCTGATCTAATGACTTTTACTTTTTGATTAGTTTGGTTTTCAATTCTTAGGATAAAGGATTTGATCAGTCCACTTGTCTCATCCTTAGTCCTTAGAAAATATACCCAGGTAAATCTAGAGTAATCATCAACAATAACTAAGCAGTAAAATTTCTTGCCTATACTCATAACATTTGTAGGACCAAACAGATCCATATTTAATAACTGGAGGCAAGAAGAAATAGTATTTAACTCTTTGGTCTTATGAGAAGTTTTGTTCTGTTTGCCTTTAAGACAAGCAACACAATGATCATCACATGAAAAGACTTTTGATGGTAAACCTCTTACAAGGTTGTTTTTAACAAGTTTGTTCATTGTCTTGAAGTTCATGTGACACATCCTTCTGTGCCAAAGAGAGGATTCATCCACAGAAGCTTTAGAAACAAGACAATTCAGGGATGAATCACTAGAAACATTGTCCATATCTAGACAATAAACATTGTCCTTTCTTGGAGTTCTAAGTAGTATCATGCTTTCATCAACTACTTTGAACCCTGGAGCAAGGATCATACACTCTGTATTAGTAAATAATATGCTATGTTGTTTGTCACAAACCTGTGATACACTTAACAGGTTGTACTTCAACTGATCAACATAGTAGACATCCTCAAATGTTATCTTACCTTTTGTAACATTACCTTTTCCACTTATTTTACCACCAGTAAGATTATCTCCAAAAGCAACATGTCCTCCATTGATATGCTTGAAATCCTAAAGGCATGACATGTTGCCTGTCATGTGCCTAGAGCAACCACTATCAACATGCCATATGCTCTTTCCCTTGAGCTGTTGGTTGCCTTACACATAAGATAAATCAGTTAGTATGAAATAGGAACCCAAGACAAAGTGGTCTTGGGTACCCCTTTCTCATCAAAATATTTACATTCTTTCTTGACAAGATTTTTAAACTTTGACTCCTCATTTCTGGAGTACTTTGTCACAATGATGGGTTTGGAAACACTTTTGCTAGAAGCAGTACTGGTTTTAGAAGTACTAACTGCCTTAGCAGCACTTGCATGCTTTGCAGTACTAACCTTGTTAGAAGTAGTAACTGTGTTAGCAGCAGTAACTGTGTTGGCAGTATTAACCTTTGAAGAGGTACTAACAGTATTAGCAGCATTAATATTTTCAGCAGTACTAACACTGGTAGCAGCAGTAATGCTTCCAGCAGCACTATCCCTGTCAGCAGTACTAACAGCCTTAGTGCTTTTAGGCACCCACATTTTAATACTTTCTTTTAAAACCTTTTTCCTCATGGGGCCTTTGGTTTCAACAGATTTCTTAACCACATGTTTCTTTCCAGCCTTCCTATAACCAACAGGTTTTTGCACAAATCTTTGAAAGTTCATCTGTTGGTTAATAGGGTTAAAGAAACAATGCTTAGCCAAATGGTTTAATTTACCACATATGAAACAAGGTTTTGGTCTAATTATTTTATTCAGATCAACTCCTTGTTTCTGAGCCCATTGATTTTTCCAGTTTCTCTGATTTCCCCTTGGTTTATCATGTTTTTGGGGCTCAGATTTATTACATGTACACTGTTTGCAAGAAATAGGGTTCACAACAGTGGTCTGCTTATAGTAAACCTTCTTGTTCTTTCCCTCAGTCCTCTCTATCTCATTGGACTTGACCCAATTCTTTCCACATCCCTCATTGGTGATTATGAGGTTTTCTATAGGAATCTCACCACTCACAGTGTTGTTCTTATTCTTGACAACTTCTTTCTCAGATTTATCTTTAACAACTACTTCATCTAAGGGATCAATCTCAGTGGCTCCCTCAGGTAGGTCCTTCCTATCCTTTGTTTCTAACAAATCTGAACTAGGAGGAATGTAATTGTTGTTATAGGGTGGTGGTGTGGTATTGTACCCTATTCCTCTTCTCAGTTTAACATTAATCTGAGATTGTAGTAAAGAATCCATTGCTTTAGAGGCATTGGAAAACTTTTCTACATCTAGCTTGACTTTAGCTAGTTCTCCTCTTAACTTTTCACTCTCCTCTTTGGATCTGGTCAGTTGAATTTCTAAGTCATTCTTCTCCCACTTCCAGTAGTTTGTGTCATAAGAGTGTTGAAGCTCATTGGCTTGAAAACCCTTAATTTGCTCTTCAAATCTCTCAACAATCCTCACATAATCTTTTATGTCCTTTTCCAATCTCTTAAGGTCATCACTCATGTTCTTGTTGTGATCCCTATACCTTTTAACAGTGTTAATGCAATTTGGAGAACAAAGATTGGAGGTTACCTCTGTTGGGAGATCAGACACCTCTGCCATTAGAGCTTGGTTTTGAATGGCCTCTTCAGCTTGATCACTCCAGTCAAACCCCATACCTTGTTGAGAGACAAGGGCTTGTGCAGAGTTTCTGTTATTATTAAAGCTTCCAGATTGAGCTTGTTGGTGGTTATTATTTTGAGACATTCCACTTCTGCATTCTCTAGCAAAGTGTCCCTTCTGATGGCATTTATAGCATTCCACCTTTGACTTGTCAAATCCTGCTCCATCTTCTCTTCTTTGGGAGAAGTTGTTCCTCCCAGTTCTTTTGATGAACTTCTTAACTCTCATAGAGAGCATGGCCATCTTCCATTTAATGTCCATCTCTTCAAGATCATCTGGATGGAGTTGTTCCAAGTCATCATTAATAAGAGAAGAGTTTCCATGATTGGACAGAAAGGCTTCAAATACAGTTTCAGTGCCTTTCTCTTGATTTGCTCCATTGGCAGCACTAACTGATTCAGGATTGGAAGTAGAATCAATTGATGCTGAAAGGAGTGTAGCATTGTGAACATATCCAGAAGGCTTCTTCTTAGCCTCTACCTCAGATTCAAAAACTCTTAGATCATTATATAGATCATCAAGTTCCTTTTCTTCCAGTTGATCATTTTGTCTGAAAGACACAGTATACATGGTCCATTCATCACTCAGGGACCTTAGGAACTTCCTGTTTAGATCATCTTGATCAATTTGTACTCCCACTGTAGCTAGATCACCAATAAGCTTGTTGAACCTGTCAAAAGTTTGAGTCATGGACTCATTATTGGTTGACATAAAGTTCTCATATTGTTGCTTCAGAATGGCTTTCTGATTTCTCTTGGTACTTTTGGTACCTGAGAATCTCTTCTCTAGAGCATTCCAGAGCATCTCTGCATCAGTGCAGTTGCAAAACTGATGTTGATATTCATTGGGAATAGCCAAGAGCAAAGTGCTCAAGGCTTTCATCTCTGTTTGTCTAGTCTTTCTTTCAGCATCAGTTTTTGGTGGAGTTCTCTTTCCATCTGCACCAATCTTTCCTGCTTCAGAAGGGCCATTCTCAATGATGTCCCACATAGAATAGTCAGTGAGGAGTATGTACTGCTTGATTCTGATCTTCCACATATCGAATTCATTGGGTCTGAGCATTGGAACCTTTGAGACCAGAGTACTGTTTGATTCTGCAAAGTTTTCCATGATGAATGAATAGATGTTTCTTAGAGAACTAGCTCTGATACCACTTGTCAGGATCGAATTCTCAACAAGAATTATGAATACTCAGAAACAATATCAAAGAAGTTGCGGAATAACACTTTGATATTCAATGTAACAGTAAGCAAACAGTGAGTATGATTAACAACTTGTAAACTTGTATTGAATGATTAAAATCACAAGATTACACACTCAACCTCAATCTTGAAGAAGAGACTCTTTCAAGACGAATTCTACTTCTCTAGAATTAGGAACTATGCCTTGAGGTTGATTTTCTCTCTAGAATTAAACTTAGAATGAATAATAATTATTTTTAAACTATTCTATCAATTCTATACATATACTGAAGATAACAGATAATTACAATTAATAAAATATCTTCAGAATATCTTCTATGAATATCTTCAGTATATCCAGCTGTCACTCTTGTAATTCTGATCTCCATCTCATAAGCAGCATTAATCATCTTGGAAGTATTAACTCAGTCTTGGCAGCATTAACCACTAAGCAGCACTAACCTCTAGCAGTACTAACTAGCTAAGCAATACTAACTTTGATCAAACAGCACTAACTTTGACTAGCAGTATTAATTCTACTAGAAGTAGTAATACCTAGCAGTATTAACTTTTGAAGTCCTCTAGCAGTAGTAATTCTGAACTAGCAGCATTAACCATACTTAAGCTTTTCTTCAGTTCCCAACATTTTTTTTGTGTGATCCAAGTTTGACTTTTTAGTCAACATTTCTAATTTGTTTGGGAACGATCATTTTTTTCAAGAATTTCTTTCTAGAGAAAAATATGTTAGAAAAATTTTCTCTAGGGGCGCTGCCCCCATACCCCCCGCAAGGGCGTTGCCCCTTGACCCCATCCGCTAACCGGGTAGCGGAACCCCCGTGATAAGACTGCGGAGGGGGACATATTCTGATAGTGGTCATAATTTTCTGATTTTTGATGATCATTTTTTTAAGCTAACTTTTTCATTCAAGATGCCTACTATAGACGAGAGAGGAAATACTGTACTTTCAGCTAGAGATATGGCAGTCTTGTACATGCCTGAGATACCGAAAATAGAAGTTGAACGAGATCAACTGAAAAATCAAAATTCAGTGCTTCTAAAATAGATTCAGGAGTTGAAATTAAATTTGTCAAATTCTGATAAAGCTCTTGACTGTAAAAAGTGTGCTAATATGGATAAATCTCATTTTCCAGGTATCATCAGTGCAAGAGAGAAGGATATTAAAGAGAAAGAGGAAATGATTGAAATAAAAGGAAATACTATTCAAACTTGTGAAAAAGAAATCAAGCTGAAAGATAGAAAGATTGTGTATCTTCAAAGCCAAATGAAGACGACTGAAAAGAAATCATTAGAGCTGAAAGATGAGTCAGTCAAGCTTCAACAGAAGTTTAAGGCTTTTGAAGATCAGATATCTGTTTTGGAGAAGAAAAATGCTGAACTGCAAACAAGTCTCCAAGCAGAAAAAGAAAAATCAAATATAAAGACATCTTCAATTCAACAATCATCTGAGATTTCCAAGAAAACTTTACAAGAGAAAAAGGATCTTGAGCTGAGATGTATTAAGCTTTCCAAGCAAGTGTCTGAGTTTGAAAAAATTTTAATCACTGAAAGAGACACATTTGCAAAGGAAAGACAAGTTCTTGAAGCTAAACTAATTGAACTTCCCACACAGATTTCTGCTTTACAAGATTTGCTCGAAAAAGAAAGACAAATCTTCAAAGAAAACAAAAATTCTTATGAGCTTGAAAAGAAAAACGCGGAAAAGAGAAATACTGGGATTTTCAATGAAATTTCTGATAAATCCAAGAACTTACAAAAAGATTTTGAGCAAGAACGTTCATATTTTGAAACTGAAATATCCAAGCTCATGTCCAAGATCTCTGTTCTATCATCAGATATTCTTAAAGAACAGAAGGCAAGGTCTGATTTGAAAATAAAGTTTGACACACTGACTTCTGAAAGAAACATTTTGTCTTAAAAGATAAAAAACTTAGAAGCTGCAAACGTTAATTTGTCAGAAAAGATTACAGCTGATGTGATTAGTCAATCACCTGTTGATAATTCAACAGAATCAGTCTGTTCTTTCAAACCAGCTTCAAGTTCTATTCATAATCATAATGTTTTCAAAAAGAACAGTGTCAAACCTAAAATTGTCAAATCAAGTCAGATTCGACCATCAAATCTATTTTATGACAAATTTGTTGATGGACCAGCAAACTTCTATGTTAAATCTCTTGGAGAGCAATCGAAGAAAAATCAGATGATCTGGAGAGTGAAGAGTTTTTCAAATGAAGAGAAGAAGAAAGACAAAGCATCTGCATCTACAACCAAAGCCAAAAAGAACAGTGCGCATAAAGGTAATTCTTTTGGTAATTCTGATACGTTTTATTCTACTAATCATCTTATCAGGATTGCTCAGAAGAAAATCTGTTGTTCTTACTGTGGAGCACATGACTTTTAAGTAAAAACTTTGTTAATTACTGGTATGGTTCTTATTATGTAAACCCCACAAGAAATGCA
This sequence comes from Arctium minus, assembly GCA_954870635.1. Classification (NCBI taxonomy): domain Eukaryota; kingdom Viridiplantae; phylum Streptophyta; class Magnoliopsida; order Asterales; family Asteraceae; genus Arctium; species Arctium minus. The sequence continues at coordinate 73,188,830 of OX941080.1, read as the reverse complement.
ACTAACACTTCAGGACCCATATACCAGTGGGTACCAAAAGCTAAATCTGTGTTGCAGGCACCCAAAGTTTAAGGGGGAGCAAGATGTTTGACTTCTGATCATGTACAGATCAGGACTCATACTTCAAAGTACAAGTTATTGACTTCTAAGTACTACAACTTAGAACTCGGACTTTAATGTCAAAGACAATGGCTTCTAAACACTTCAGTTTAGAACCCGGACTTTAATATCATTGTGGCTTCTGATCACATGACAGATCAGGACCCGTTCTTCAATGTTTAGACATGGATATTTTGCAAATATCCAGGGGGAGCTTAATAGATTTAAATCATTCTATAATGATTTGAGGGGGAGCTTAAAGGTAAATATCTTCTAATCTAGATCTCTGATTGTTTGAAAGAAGAACAACTTTCAAGCATGAAAAACAATTTCTTAAATGTTCAAACCACTTCTCTATTCTCAAAAGATTTCATGAATTAAGAAGTGTGATTTTAAATGTTTTTCAATTTTGAGCTTTACTGTTTAACTGATCGTGTGTTTCCAAAGATCAATACTTGCGTATTATCTTTTCTATATACTGTCAAGTATTCACACACATCGGTTCAGTACTTCATTTGAATTTGTTATTACCATGTCTCATAACGACCTAATTTTTCGATGGTAATACCCCCGTTTGTAAATCACTGTTGTTGAGCAACAATCATCATTTCAACTTGAGCGTTCATTGCTAAATTGTTTATATTTGTTCATATAAACAAAATATCTAGTTCTTTGATACCCTAACCATTTCATTTGATCTGATTGATACATTGTCAGATTCTCAAAACAATTCTCTTGATTTCATTTCTTTCATTCAATATTCTTGTTTTGAGAGATCTTCATTGTTCAAATGCTCAAATTTCATTCTTAATTATAAATGAGCATACATTCTGACAATATTATCATTTTGAGCTTAACTGTTCAAGTTAAACTGTTGAACAACCATTCTTTATAGGACTTACATGGGATTCATGTGTGAGCTTAAACAGAACTTCCATGGATTCACGTTAACCAGTGTTTCCTACCCAGGAAGTTATCCTTGAGTGATTGAGTGGTGAGGGGTCAAAATCAAAGAGTGGGGGAGATAACTCATCCGGTTGAGTTTTTCTCATTGTGTGGAGCGGAAAAATGGAAATGAGAGTTTGGTTAGAAGTGAGCTTTAATGTTAAAAAGAAAGAGGGTGTGAGAACAGAGTTAAAAGAATATCAGAACTCTGCACCAACCACTTTCTGAGCCGGGCAGCCACATCTTCTGATTGGTTCACATTCTTTGGTGACCATCATTGAAAAAGGTAGTGAGCCCATGCCAACTCTTGCAATTACCCCACCAGCCACTCGTTTCTTTCTTAACAAAGAAATGTTTCATTTTCTTTGGGGATGCAGTATATCATTGTGCTAAATTCTTTCATAAACCTTGTGTTTTTCAATGATTGAATGGAAGTCCTGGGGAGTCATCATCAAACCAACTCCTTAAATTGTACATTCGTTGTACACAGTAACTCCGTGTTACTGACAGGCACTCCTAACTGTTTCATTTGTTGAATCAGGGTTACCAAGTTCATTATATCTGAATTTGAAAAGATTCGGGTATATACATTTCATGATTCAGCTATTCAGATCAAAGGATGGAAAATGTCAAATGTTTATCACAAAGGAGGAGAATGTCTTTTAAAGGGGGGGATTCAAACAATCTGATGAAATTGATACGTTTTGATGATCATGATTCTCACTATCATCAAAAAGGGGGAGAAGGTTAAAAAGTTCAATTTTAAAGCCAGAAAGAAATATCAAAAATTGGAAGAAATTTCTGAAAGATTCAATTTTCAAAGCTGATTTGAAGAAAAGAGACTTTCTAAAGATAATTATGAAAGTCCAAGCCAGATGAAAAGAAATCATTCTGAGATTATTCAAAGTTAAATCAGATGATTTGAAAAGGTTTGTTCTTCTGAAGATGGTCAAGAGATCAAAGAGATGAAGATACAAAGTTCAAAGATCCCTCGAAGTTTCAAATGTTTCAAAGATGAAGTGTGTATTGTTTCAAGACTTCAAATGGTTCGTCTACAAGACTTGTTGACTATTCAAAGATGTTAATCATGAATGACTTTTCAAGATTCTTCAACAACTTCAGAAAGAGTTTCAAAGTTCAAAGCTTTCAGAGTTAAACGTTGAAGAATCAAGCGCTGAAGACTAGTGTCAATTTTTTTTTTAAATCTTGAATACAAAGGGGGGAGAATGTTAGTGTATTATTGTATCCAAGATTTAATAGGAAAAGTCAAGTTTAGTAAAGTCAACAAAGTCAAAGTATGTTAAGTCAATATGTTGTTTAATTACTTGTATGAGTTCATATCCTTGGTATAAATAGGGATATGACTTGTTAGTTTGTGAAAGTTCATTGTACGTATATTTGTAGGATCTATGACATGAACACTTTCTCTCTCTACACTCTAATCCTCACATTTTATGGGTTTTCAACTAATACACCCTCTTCCTGCCTTATAACTTCAGAGTCAGAAATAATATTCCTGATTGTGGAATCAACACCTTCCAAGTCAAGATCTCTTGCAGTAGAACCAAGACTTTGGTGTAAAGAAACATTTTCCAAAAATCCGAAACTATGACCCATGTTATCATCAGTATTATCATTCTGATCATTTCTTTGATTTGCTGTATCTTGTTCTGATGTTGCTGAAGGTACCGAAGTACTAGAAGAACTTGCTTGACCAACCGATATAGTTTTCTCGGAGTTCTGACTTTCATTGGGATTCTCTTCCTGAGTGCCCAATTGAGGAATGATAGCAATCTCAGGTTGTGATGTAGGAATCACTAAATGTGTGGCAGATTGTGCCTGTGTTCCCACACCCTCCTGTACAGAAGGCTGACCCACTCCTGAACCCCTCTCTATATTTTCTATCTGCTCACTTTCCCGTTCAACTACTCCTGTAGTATGTTGAACCCTCACTGACTCCGCTCGACTAAATGGTTATGAGTCCTGGGTAGGGATCTCCGACTCTGGAAATCCCATGGACTCCCTATATTTCCTAACACTCGGAGCATTCGGATCGGCATAAGCAAGCAGTGCAGCAAGAACTGGCATCTCAAAAGCGAAGGATTGCTTCTGCTTTTGAAGATGTGTCATTTCATTTTCTGGGGCACTTTCATGATGTAATCTTTTTGGAACATCTCGGCTGGATCTCAGAATACCTCGAACAATAAGTTGTAAAAATCTCTGATAAGGCACATATTTTGGCTTCTTTGAATGTCTCTTGCTCAGAACTTTCTCATACAGCTCAGTCCAGATGGCCACATCATAATCAACATGCAAATCATAGATGATAGCATGGAACAGTCTTAGAGTATGAATATTAGTATTGTCGTGCCCAGAGTGTCGTGAAGTCAAGCACTTGTTGATCACTGAGAAAAACTGATAGTAGAATGGTGGCAAATTTGACTTCCGAAAGTCACTAAACTTTGAAAGACTTCCAACATATCCAAGAGCACGAATTGCAGCAAATATTTCGAGATCTGTAGGATAAGGATCAAAAGTTGTCTTTCCTTCTCTTGAATCTGGCAAAGGTAGATCAAGAAGCAATCTCAGTCCCTGAAAGGTCAGAATGGATGTAAAGTTGTCGATGCGAATGGTGAAATACTTTATGTTTCTCATAAAGACTGTGCTTATTTGTTCATAAAGGGGAAGATACTTCAAAGACAGAGTTGACCTTGAAATGTTTTGATGATTCTGATTCTCACAATTCATCAAAAAGGGGGAGATAATTCAAGATTTCAAAGTCAGATGATTGTTTGATTAAAAGGGGGAGAATACAAGGTTGAGAAATTAAAGTCAGATGGTTGAATATTATAAAGGGAAGAAGTTTGTCGACGTAATGATTCAAAGAAGAAGTTAAAGTCGAGAAATGTTTCAAAGTGAAGTCTGAAGATTCTCAAGTTGTTGAACTTATCTGAAATTGCATTTTTTTACTCAAAAGGGGAGATTAAAAAGTGTTAAAGTTTTGAAGACGTCAAGGTTTTGTGAAGATTGTCAAATATGTTCAAAACATCCAAAGGGAGAGTTGCTTAAAGCGCTATCAAAGATTGATCAAAGCTTCAAAGATTTGAAGGTGTAAAAGTTGTGAAAGATTATTTGTTGAAGATTTTTCTGAAGAAAGAAGACCTGAAGATTATTGTCAAAAAAAATTAATCTTGAATCCAAAGGGGGAGATTGTTAGATGTAAATTGTATTAAAGATTAAATGGGTCTGTAATGTAATTGTTGAAAAGTGTGTGGGTGTATAATGTAAATAGTGTAAAGTGTTGACCATGTGCTAAGGTCATGTTGACCATATATAAAGCAGGTCATTATGTTGTAAGTCATTAACGAACACACGTGCATACAGAGTGATTACACCGTAAGAACACACACACACAGAGCTAATTGTAAAATGCACAAAATAGGGATATGACCTGATTTAGGTTTTGTGATCAATAAAAAGTGTTTCTTGATATTGTGTTTATTGATTAATAGCTAGAAACTGGAACTACAGCTTACGATAAGCTAAGAACTCGGATTTAGTTGCTTGTGAGTAGTACAGAAGTCGTGTCTATTGGCTTGTGAGTAGTAAATTTATCGGTTCACGCGCTTTGCGAATAGTGAGCTTTTCAGGTCCCTTTGTTTGCGACAAGTAAGGTTAACGGGTAAAGCGGCTTGCGACAAGTTAAGTATTCAGATTCTTCGTCTTGAGATAAATCCAGAACTCAGTTCTTTAGGTTGCGAATAGTTACTTCTCGGCTACAGTGAGTTGTGACATGTAAACTTCTCGGTTCAAGTTATTTGCGATAAATTCTTTTCATCGGTTTGCGATAAGTAGTTACTGTTCATACGACAAATTTGGTCCTTTGGTCTGCGACTTTTGGACTTAGGGTTCGTTTACCAAACGAACGGTAAGCGCTTACCAAGTCATATTACCCTAACGATGAATATCGTAAGGACTAAGGGGCCATTTACCCAAACACTTACCCGATAAACACTTACCGATTAAATTCAATGATATCACTTACCTTATTGAGTAATATTTTAGTCCATTAAAACGGTATCGTATGCAAAATAGTTACCCGATAAGCGCTAACCGGGTAAGAGTCGTCGCTCTCACTAACCGGGTAAGACTCTCAACCATTGCTTTCGCTCTTTCCGGGTATGATTATTGGTCATTGTCATATTTGTTGGTTAAGGTAATATAACTTGGTAAGCTTGGTAAGTGCTTACCCTGGTAAGTGTTTGATAAACGGCCCCTTAGTCATTTTTCAGACAGGTTTCAGTTTTGTGAAAAGTTTCTGTTTTTTTCAAACGTTCATAGCAAATGTTATTCAAGATGACTTCCAAAGATGCTCTAGCGATTGGTACTGATGTGAAACCACTAGTTCTCTTCAAGGGTGAATATGAGCAATGGAAAGATAGATTTTTGGATTTTATTGATCGACATGAGAATGGTGAGTATATTAAGAAATCATTGGATGAAGGTTTGATGAATCCCATAACAGTAGAAGTACCAGATATTGACTCCTCTGATAGTGAAAATGGTGATGAGTCAAGAGAGACAAAGACAAAGTAGATCGTTGTAGATATTTCAAACTACTTTGTTGAACAAAAGAAAAGGTTCAAAGTTGACAAGAAAGCTAGATCTCTCCTAGTCCAAAGCATCCCAAATGACATCTATATCCAGATTGATATCTACAAGGCTACAGGTAAAAAGATGTGGGATCAATTAGAGAAGATTATGATGGGTTCAACGATCGAAAATCAGATGAAGGTTGCTAACTGTATTAACAACTATGAGGAGTTCAAGGCAAAGAAGGGAGAGTTTGGAAGCAACTTATGATAGATTTGTTTCTTTGTTCAATAAGCTACCTATGAACAAAGTGAAGAAGAAGCAGATAGAAAACAATGTCAAGTTTCTCAGCATATTACAACTAGAATGGAAGAAATTTACTCGTCAGATGAAGCAGATGAAAGATCTCAATGACATTCCACTTCATGAGGTATATGAGACTCTCAGACATAATAAGGAAGAGGTAAAAGAGATGAGAGCAGAAAATAATAAGTCTGAAAAATCAGTTCTTGATCCAGTAGCTTTGGGGGTGGAAAGGAAAGAGAAGAAGAAGAAAAAAAAGAAGATGAAGAAGGTGATTGTTTCTGAGTCTGATCAGAGTGATAGTGCAGTTTTTGATTCTGATGATGGTGAGAGTTTGAAGCAGGCAATGATTTTATTGACCCGGGCATTCCCAAAAAAGTTCTACAAGAAGTCGGGGTCTAACAGTCAGCGATATTCAATAGGGTCGAGAAATTATGAACACAATGAGAAAGTGGAAGGAAAAAAGATATTTGATGATAGGAAGTATGATGACAGGAAATCTGATGAGAAGAAGTATGTGAATTAATATGAGGAAAAGAATGTTGATGAGTAGGTCAAATGCTACAACTACGGCCAAAATTGGTCACTATGCCAAAGATTGCCGAAAGCCAAAAGTGCGCAACTCAGATTATTACAAGAACAAAATGCTTCTCGCAAAGCAAAAAGAGGTAGGCAAGGCATTGATGGGTGAAGATGACCATTGGCTTGATATGATAGATTCCGAAAGTGAGAAGGATGATGTTGCTCATATGTGTCTCATGGGAAAGCAAGCAAAGTATGATGAATCTGATGATGACACAACTGATGAGGTAACTGATCTAGCTGAATCTGGTTTTCTTAAACAAATGGAATCCATGATGGTTGAACTTCAAGATCTCCATTCTAAGCTTAAAAAGGAAAAAGGCGTTGTTGAAAAAAAGTGTCAAACAATATCAAAACTCAACAAAGATAATGTTGAGAAGAAAATATTGATTGAATCTTTGAACAACGATATCAGCACTTTATATAATCAAATATCTGAAGAAAATTCCAAGTTTAACAATAGGTTGAGTTTTTCCCATTGAGCTGAGGTAAAATGGAAAAGAGAGTTTGGTTAGAAATGAGCTAATTGATTAAAAGAAATAGGGTGTGAGAACAGAGTTAAAAGAATATCAAAACTCTACACCAACTACTTTCTGAGTCGGGCAGCCACATTACTGATTGTTTCAAAATTCTTTCTTGAACATCAATGAAACAGGCAGTGAGCCCATGCCAACTCTTGATTTAACCCCACCAGCCACTTGTTTCTTTCTTAACAAAGAAATGTTTCAATTTTTCATAGGGACGCAACCTATAATCTATCTGATCTTCATTTAGAATATTTGGATGTTGAAAAAGAAAGAAGTCTGCCCACCTTCGCACTTCGATCATGCACATTGAGTCTACGGAAAACTTTTTGTTTCTCAACAGTTTACACAATTTGAGCCTAAATATCACAATATGTTAATTTTCTCATAACACAAGCACGAACACACAGAAAATTTGTTTTTCTGTCAGAACGTTCATAGAATTACCTTATTTTTTTCGATGATTGAATAGAAGACCTGGGGAGTGAACATGAAGAAAACTCCTTCTACAATACATTTGTTGTACTAAGTAGCTTCGTGCTACTTACAAGCATGTTAACTGATTCATTTGTTGATTCAGGTTTACCATTCAATTCTTAATTTGAAAAGATTCGGAATCATAATGAATTGACGGATGTTATTAGATGAAGATATTGGGTAGAAATTGAAAGAGTGCTTTTTCATGAAAAGTTTTGATGATGTTTATGCTCGCATTCATCAAAAAGGGGGAGAAAATCAAGAATGAAAAAATAGTTTATGGAAGATGATATCAAGAAATGTTTTATTAGGGAGAAGATACAGTTTGAAAAGAAGTTTCTGAGAGAGATATCATGAAATGACAGTCTGTAAAGATTCAAGTTCAAAGATTTCTAAAAGTTTGTTGAAGATCACATAAATTTTCTTTAAAAGTTTGTTTGATTCAACAAAGTTTCTTTGCTGTAAATGATATGAGTTAATAAAGGGGGAGATTGTTAAAGACTTCGAGGAGATTTTTTGAAGATTAATTCTTGATTCTAAAAGGGGAGAATGTTTGACTTCAAAAGATAAAATTGTTAAAACTGAAATTCTTTTGAAAAATGATCTCGATTACTTAAGAAGAGCAAGTGAATACAAAGGGGGAGATCATCAAATTTTCATTTGAAGCATGATCTCGAATACAAAGGGGGAGAATGTTAGTGCATTATTAGTTGGATTCAAGATTATCAAGATTGAAGACAAAAGCCTCAAGTCAAAGGTTCAAAGAGTAAAGTCAAAGTCAACTTACTTAAAGAGGAAAGTCAAAGTCAAAGGAGCTTACTTTGTGAAAAGTCAAAACTTGTTTTGTTAGTTATTAGTTTCCTTGTTTGTAAACTTGTATGTATAAGTAGCTTTCTCTTTTGTAATCTAGGAGTGAGGAACATAATTCACATCTTTAAGAGAGAGCATTTAGAGAGAGAAGAGAGAGAGATTGTAATCTTGATTTCATGTCAATATACAAGTGAGATTTGTGGAAGTTATTGTTAAAATACTTGCATCTGGAACTAATAGATTCAAAATTGAAACTTCATAATTCTCTATTTGAAATCATCACCATTTAATTTCTTGATCTATCTCCCCCTTTTTGATGATTTTGAGCATCAAGATCATCAAAACTTTACAAAAAATGCAGTCTTTCAATTTCTGACCTATACCATCTGATCTCTCCCTTTGAATATTCGAACCATCCGTCAATTCCAAAACATAATTCCGAATCTTTTCAAATTCAAAACTGAGTGGTAACCTTGAATCAACGAATGAATCAGTTATAATGCATGTAAGAAGCACGGAGCCACTTAGTACAACGGATGTACTTTTGAAAGAGTTTTATTGATGTTCACTCTTCAGATCTTCCATTCAATCATTGAAAAATACGAGGCAATTCTATGAATATTCTGACAGAAAAACATATTTCTTGTGTGTACGTGCTTGTCTATGAAATAATTTAAGCAATAAGTGCTTTAACAGGCTCAACATGTGTAAACTGTTGAGACAGAGCAAGTTTTCCACGACTCAATGTGCATGATCGAAGTGCGAAGGTGGGGAAAACTTCCTTTTTTTCAATATTCAAATCTTCCGAGTGAAGATCAGATAGATTATATGTTGCGTCCCCATGAATAATTGGAACATTACTTTGTTAAGAAATAAATGAGTGGCTCGTGGGGTTAAATCAAGAGTTGGCATGGGCTCACTGCCTTGTTCAATGATGGTCACCAAAAATTGTGAGCCTATCAGTAATGTGGTTGCCCGACTCAGAAATAGTTGGTGCAGAGTTCTCATGTCCTTTTAACTCTATTCTCACACCCTTTTTCTGTTTTTAATACTCACATCTAACCAAACTCTCATTTTCATTTTTCCACTCAGCACAATGAGGTTGTTCAATCGGATGAACTTCCTCCCCCACTCTTTTATGTATAACCCTTCACCCCTCAATCACTCAAGGATAACTTCTTGGGTAGGAAACACTGGTTAACGTAAATCCATAAAAGTTCTTTAAGCTCTCACACTATTCCCATGAAAGTTGTCCTAGAAAGAATGATGTTGTTCAACAGTTTATCTTGAACAACGAAGAATCTCATAATATGAATCACAATGTCAGTGAAGGTATGCTCCGCAAAAATATCATGATCGTTGAGCTAAATATTCCCCAAAAAGTGGATCCCGCTCTAATAGCTCCGAATAAATTAAATACATACATTAAGATATGAAGGCATCTTATTCCACAACAATGAAAGTGTTACCCATATTTCAAGCATAGAACATTGAATTTAATCAAGATATGGCAATTATGGTCTAGAGATAGAGTGTAGAGAGAGAAAAATTCATATGTCTATTAGAGAGTCACAAGTCTTGCAAACACAGTCTTAGCTACTATACTACAACTACTCACTTATCTAACAAGACAACAAAGGCTATTTATATGGTCAAAGACCATGTACAAACACAAGATAAACAACTTTGACTTTCCTGAATTTTGACTTTGTTTGACTTACAATAGCATTGACTTTTAAACTTAAATCTTGGATACAATAATGTCCTAACATTTTCCCCCTTTGGATTCAAGATTTAAAAAATATATAAACATTGACAATAGTCTTCAGCTCTTGATTCTTCAAAACTTTAAACTCTGATAGCTTAAAACTTTGAAGATTTGACAGTCTTTAAACTCTGTGGCTTTGAAGAATCTTGAAAAGTCAATCACTTTTGATTCGTAAAGTCATCAAGTCTCGAACAAAAATTGAAAACATGAATGTCTTTGAAACTTTCCAGCATTGAGGAATCTTTGTATAACTTGTATCTTCAGTCTTTGATCTATGAAATGTCTGTCTTTGAACAACGAATCATCTCGAATCTTTAACACATAATCTCGAGCTTCTTGACTTCTTTGGAAATTTTTTAAACTTCACTTTTTGATGATTACATCTCTTTTTCATAATATCTCTTGAAATATCTTTCAAAACATTCATCTGACTTGAAAATTCCAGTTTATCTCCCCCTTTTTGATGAGTTATAAGTAGCAAAATCATCAAAACATTTTCAAGTCATCATTGTCTTTGAATATTAATCTCCCCCTTTATGATAAAATGACAATCTCTGCCCTTTTGATACGAGTATCCGTCAATTCATAAAATGTAAATACCCGAATCTTTTCAAATTCAGATATAATAAGAGTTGTAACCCTGAATCAACAAATGATAAAGTTAGTATGCATGTAAGTAGCACGGAGCCACTTTGTACAACGGATGTACATTGGAAATGATCTTTTGTGATGTTCACTCCCATAAGGCTTCCATTCAATCATTTAAAAACCACAAAGGAATTTTCTATGAATGTTAAGACAAGAAAACGCATTCCTTGTGTGCTCGTGCAAGTGTATAATGATTGAAGCTACTTAGCTTTTCAGGCTCAAAAAGTGTAACCTGTTGAGACAGGAACGAGTATTACACGGACTTTATGTGCATGAATGAGGTACGAAGGTGGGGTAAATTTCCTTATTTTTCAATATCTACATCTCCCTAAGAAAATTTGAAACATTTATTTTTCAAGAAAGAAACGAGTGGTTGGTGAGGTTAATGCAAGAGTTGGCATGGGCTAGTGCATGTTTCAATGATGGTCACCAAAGAATGTGAACCAACAGCAATGTGGTTATCTGACTCAGAAAAAGTTGGTGCAGAGGTAAGATATTCTTTTAACTCTGTTCTCACACCCTTTTTCTTTTAAACATTAAGCTTACTTCTAACCAATCTCCCTTTTTCATTTTACCTCAACACACCCCCACTCTTTGATAAATGATCCCTCACCCCTCAATCACTTTAAGATAACTTATGGGGTATGAAACATAAGTTAACGTGAATCCATAGAAGTTTTGTTTAGCTCTCACAAGAATCCCATTAAATTTGTCCTAAAAATAATAGTGTTTTTCAACAATTTAACTTGAACAATTAAGCACAAGTTATGATAACATTTTCAAAATATATGCTCATCAAAAATATGAATGAAATTTGAGCATTTGAACGTTGAAGATCTCTCAAAACAAGGAAATTGAATGAATGAAATGAAAACAATAGACTTGTTTGAAAATCTGACAATGTATCAATCAGATCAAATATCATGACATATGAACGTGAAAGGTTAGGGTATCAAAGAACTTGATCTTTGTTTATATGAACGAATATAAACAATATTGAAATGAACGCACAATTTGAAATGATGTATGATGTTCAACAACTTGGAATACAATCGGGAGTATTACCATCGAAAAATTGTTTCATTTTGAGACATGGTATTAACAAAGTCAATATGAAGCTGAACCGGTGTCTATGAATACTTGAAAGTATAGACAACATAATACACAAGTATTTATCTTTTTAGAAACACACGGTCAGAAATGACGTAATCCGAGATCGACATGAAAACATTTAAAATCACACATCTAAATCCATAAAATCTTGTTGAGAATAGAGAAGTGGTTTGAATATTTAAGAAAACATTTTTCATGTTCGAAAGTCGTTCTTCTTTCAAACGATTTAAGCTCCCCCTCAAATCATGATAAACTTAGTTAGATTCAGATAAGCTCCCCTTTGATGTTTGCATAATATCCTTAACTGAACAAACAATTCTATACAGTCAAAAATTATTTCTAATGATTATTTTCAAAGCTATTCTACAGAGGAAATGGAGGCAAAACCAATTGAAGTTAAATTTATATTCCTCCACTCATTTTAGAAAGTAAAATTTCTGAACTTGAGAACACTCTTGTAGATGAGAGGATTTTGACTGGGCTAGAACAAATGATATTTTCAACTTTTTTATAAATACTGATTTCTCAAATTCTTTTTAAGTTTCTAAATCAAATTATGCTAATGGTTTTTTTGATGAAAAGTTTGATTTCCTAAACTCTGATGGTTGTTTTGATGACTGTGTTGGTCAATTTGATTTTAATGCTATACTTCCAGATCATTCTCCATTTATTGTAAATTCCAAAAGTTTACCAAGTGTATTTGAAAAGGGTGAATCATCAACGAAAGTTGATAAACCAGTTTCTGTGAGTACCAAACATGCTAAAGGTAAGAAGAAAAAGAATAGGCATTCACAAAAATAGATTAACACTGGTAAAGCTAGGAAAAGACAATCTTTAAAATCTCATAGTTCTAACTTTCAAAATTCATATGTTTCAGATGTGAAAAAGAAAAGGCCTGAAGTGAGATCGGAATGGAGACCACAGAAGAAAATTAAAGAGACTACAAAATCTTGTTCTGATATTGAATGTAATAGAGTGACTGTTAGTGATACTAATGTAGTTGGTAATATTACTTTTCACAAAACAAAACTTGTATCTTTTTACAAGACCTATTCAATAAAGCAATTGCTCCAATTATATCCGTCAACTAATAAGTCATCTAAATATCGTAGAAATGATTTTGTATCTCGACAATATTATGATAATTGGCTTGGTTCATATCATGTATATAATTCATATGTTTCAAAAGATTTTTCAAAGATCAAAGGGTCCAAATTCAAATGGATGCCAAAATCATGTGCTAACGTGCTAGGACCCATCTATAAATGGGTACCTAAACCTGTTGTTCCTTGATTTCTCATGTACAGACCCGTCATATGTGGTACTTGGATTCTGGTTGCTCCAAGCATATGACCGGGCAGAAAGATATTTTATCTAATTATACAGAGAAATTCTGCGGGAACGTCAGATTTGGAAATGACCAGTTTTCACCAATACTGGGATATGGAGATGTTGTGCATGAAAATGTAACAATCAAGAAGGTGAGCTACGTTGAAAGATTAGGACACAACCTATTCAGCATTGGTCAGTTCTGTGACAAAGATTTAGAGGTGAATTTTAAGGCCAAGCGGTGTTGCGTTAGAACTGAAGATGGTAAAGAACTCTTGGTCGGGACGCGGAAGTCAAACCTCTACACGATTAATTTGTCTAAAGTCAAGACTGATAATGTGGTGTGTGTACTTTCAAAAGCCAGTATGCAACAAAATTTTCTATGGCATAGAAGGCTATCTCACCTCAACTTCAGATACATCAACAAACCGGTGACTGGTAATTTGGTGAAAGGACTTCCTGAGCTGAAATATGTTAAAGAACATCTGTGTGCTGCGTGTGAGAAGGGTAAGATGAAAAAAGATTCTCATAAGCCTAAGATTGAACCAAGTACAAGTACTTCATGAGAACTGCTGCATATGGATCTCTGTGGTCCAATGCGAACTCAACGCATCAATGACAAGAAATATGTATTGGTGATCGTGGACGACTATTCAAGATACACTTGGTCAAATTTCTAAGATCGAAAGATGAGACACCCGATGTCATCATGTTATTCTTAAAGACCACTCACGTGAACTTACATAAGACAGTTAAGCTTCTCAGAACAGATAATGGCACAGAATTCAAGAACAAGACTGTAGATGATTATCTCGAATCGGTCGGGATAACACACCAATTTTCTGCTTCCAGAACACCAGAACATAATGGAGTAGTATAAAGGCGAAACAGAACTCTAGTCGAGGTTACTCGCACTATGTTGAGTAAATCTGATCTACCTCTATTTATGTGGGCTGAAGTTGTGTCAATTGCATGTTATACACAAAATCGCTCCATTATTCATCGTCGGTTTGGTAAAACACCATATGCTTTGATTAATAATAGAATACCTAGCATTAAACATCTTCATATCTTTGGATGCAGGTGTTTTGTGTTGAATGACAAGGAAAACTTTAACAAGTTCAGTCCTAAGGCTGATGAAGGCATTTTCATTGGATATTCTCAGACATCTGCAGCATACAGAGTTTATTTGAAGAAGTCAAAGATTGTGGTGGAGAGCGTAAACGTCACATTAGATGAAGATATGGCTTCTGTTCAAAGCAGTTCAGAACCCGTTATTACCGGAGTATTAGCTTTTGGATATATCAGTCCAGAACCTGTGGTTAATGTTTCTAATTCTGATAAAGCGTCAACGTCTACATCTCATTTAACAAATTTAGATTTATTGTTTGAATTTTTTTATGATGAATTTCTTGGTTCTAGAGTGACTAAACCTGTTGTGATTGATAGATTTGAAAATTCAAGTAATCATCATCCAATCACTTCAGATATCTCAACTGAATCAAATTCGCCGATTCAGGAAGAAATTCAAAATTCAAACGCCTACTCAATCAGTTGAAGTTGTACATGTTAATGAAGAGCCAGAGGTTGCAACATCAGTTGGATGAACTATCATGCCCACTCAACAGACAACAAATGTTCAATCAACTGAAACCTTTGTACCTGTTACTTCAACTGAACCCCAACCAAAAGATAATAATGGATACTTAGGTGATCAACATTATCAGTCTATTTCTAATCCACTCCCTCATGAACATAAGTGGACCAAAGAGCACCTCATACATCAAATCATTGGCGATCCATCCAAGCCGGTGCAATCTAGGTCTGCAACATTAAACCAGTGCATGCATGATTCATTTCTAAGTGAAATAGAGCCTACATGATTATCTAAAGCTCTAGCTGATTCAGATTGGGTAACTGCAATGCAAGAAGATCTCAATCAATTCGAAGCGCTTAAAGTCTGGAGACTCATGACCCAACCTGAAGGAAAAACTATCATTGGCACGAAATGGGTATTCAAAAATAAGAAAGATGAGGATGGTATCGTGATAAGGAACAAAGCAAGACTTGCGGCTAAAGAATATAGGCAAGAGGAAGGCATAGATTACGTCGAGACTTATGCTCTAGTTGCGCGTATAGAAGCAATTAGAATGTTTCTAGCCTACGCCGCACACAAGAACTAAATAGTCTATCAAATGGATGTGAAGACTGCCTTTCTAAGTGGCATTCTAAAGGAGGAAGTCTATGTCTCGCAGCCTGAAGGTTTTGTCAATCCATATCATGTCTACATTCTGTACAAGGCTCTTTATGGTTTGAAACTAGACCCTCACGCCTGGTATGACATTCTATCCAAAATTTTAATCAAGTATGGTTTTTCTAAAGGTAAAATCGATACTACTCTCTTCATTAAAAAAGAGAAAGTTTATATCATTTTAATTCTGATATATGTGGACGACATCATATTTGGTTCAACTAATCCAAAGTATTGTAAGAATTTTTCAAACCTCATGGTGTCACGTTTTCAGATGAATATGATGGGAGAGATGAACTTCTTTCTTGGAGTACAAGTCAAACAATTTTCTACGGGGATTTTCATTAATAAAGCGAACTATATTTCTGATATTCTGAGAAAATTTAAAATGGAAAATTGTACTCCGATTGGTACCCCGATGGCACCTGGAACTAAGATCGGAGCTGATCTTTCGGGAAAAGTTGTCGATGTTAGAACCTATAGAGGGATGATTGGTTCTTTAATGTACTTGACGGCTAGTCAGCCAGATATTATATTTTCTACATGCTTGTGTGCTAGATATCAGGCTACGCCTAAAGAATCCCATCTTTTAGCGGTTAAGCGTATATTTAGGTATGTTAGAACAGAAATATGTTCACTTTAGAAGTTTAGTAAAGTAATCAATATATTTATATTGGGCCTTGTATATGGGTTAGGGTTTAAAATGTATACAAGGGCTTGGGGGTATAAATAGGAAACATGTAGCTTTGTTTTAGGTTAAGCTTTTCAATTGAAATGTAGACATTCGGCTGCTTTTCTCTCTAGTAGTGTAGTTTTACTTTTCAGTATCAATAAACTACAGATTTCTACCCTATGATTCCTTGTTTATCATTCATTCAATCCAATCATGATCTCAATGGACCTAACAACTGGTATCAGAGCCTAACAGAGATATAATTCTTTGCACGATCGAGATCTGATTGGTATTGATAGAACGATGGATGAAAATTTTTGATTTTTGTGATTTGATGAAATCTGTTTGTTCTTCGATGTTAAATTGGTTCTGTGGATAGAGTCGATTAGTATAGAACCAATTAATTTGTACAATTTCATCAAACTCAGTTGATTAGATCGATTTTTGAGTTTTTCTTGTTCGAAAATATTTATCACTATGGTTGGATTGATTTGGACTTTAGAGTCAAAATTAGACAATATGATCAACTACAAATGTGCTCAAGAGTTGTTTTTGAACCTGTGTTCAATGTTTCAACTCAAAACTCAAAGTTTAGAAGGTTGGATTTGAAGAAAGTTGAAAAATCGATCGAGATCCATAGAATTCGCAAGATTCAGTTGAAGAACTCGTAGATGTTTGAGAATTCGCAGAATTAAGTTTTTGTTAAGAATTCGCAACAATAGAATTCGCATGCTGAAGTGTTTGAGAAATTCGCATGTCAGAATTCGCAAAGACTTTGAAGCTGATATCTTGTTAAGTATAGAATTCGCACAGTAGTTATTTGCGAAATGTTCAAGGATTCGCAGGATAACATTCTTTGAAGATGAAATTCTTAAGTGTATAATTCGTACGTATATATGTTGCGAAAAGTAGAGAATTCGCAGGTTAGAGTATTGCGAAAAGACCAGGATTCGCAAGTCAGTGTGATGCGAATATTGAGGATTCGTAGACATGAGGTTTGCGAAAAACGAGGATTTCGCAGATAGGCCCTTGCGAAAAGTAAGATTCGCAATGCAAGCCTATGCGAATTTTGGGGTTTAGGCTTAGTCCATCTTGCAAATTATGCTTCAATGTCAATAGTGATCTACGAATTGATGGTGTTTTGCAAAAAGTTTGATGTTTTTGAGAATTCTTACTGTTCTGATACAAGTTTGTCCTGTTCCTGAGCTTTTTACGCGGAATGCATATGTGACATCATTATTATCATACGTTGGTCACATATCTTTAGCAACTGATCAATTCTTACACGAGTGCTCATGCTTTTCAAGATTTTCAGATTCTGGATTTGATGACTTGGTCTCTGCTTGGATTGAGTTAGCTGCTTGAACATCTGCAATCATCAGTCTGGAAAGCTTCTTTTGTTGTTAGACCGTTGAGAGCACTTTATCATTCTTCTGAACTGATCACTCAGTAGTGTGAGTGACTGAAATCATTATTCTGATGCTTGAGTGGTAATTCAGAATCCTGAGTGCTTATAATCATCCAGCTGATTCGTGAATAAAGGAGTTCTGGGTTTGATCATTCAGTATTCTGGAAAGCAGTCAAAAAATGAACGTATTCTGTCAGTTGTTGAACATTGCTTGCCTTCTAACCCTTTCCTTGTAGTATTGTTACCAGATGCTACCGCCTGTAAGCTTATCAGATGAAGTTCTTAAGCTGAATTCTTATTTCAACTCATGGTTCAAAGACAGATCAGATGTTATATATTGAAGATGCACTTGGTTGTCATTCCAATATTCAACACATATGAATCTTGTGGGCATACGGAATGTGTTGGGTTTACAAGAGTCATAAGTTGTCTTTATGTGCACTCAGTCGAGGTTATGGTCTACATCAGATCTGGTATTTCAGTTGAAACTCCAAGGATAAGAGCTACTTTCTACGGGGAGCTTGAGGATGCTTTGAAGTTTATGCAGCACTAAGTTTTATAAAGAAATCAAGGGGGAGAGGAGGTGAAGCTGGAGTTGATCAGAGACTGATTACTTTACAAAACTTAGGGGGAGAATGTTAGAACATAAATATGTTCACTTAAGAAGTTTAGTAAAGTTATCAATATATTTGTATTGGGCCTTGTATATGGGTTAGGGCTTAAAATGTATACAAGGGCTTGGGGGTATAAATAGGAATCATTTAGCTTTTTTTAGGTTAAGCTTTTCAATTGAAATGTAGATATTCGTCTGCTTTTCTCTCTATTAGTGTAGTTTTACTTTTCAGTATCAATAAACTACAGATTTCTACCCTATGATTCCTTGTTTATCATTCATTCAATCAAATCATGATCTCAATGGACCTAACAAGATATCTGAAGGGAACTGCAGATCTTGGTTTGTGGTATCCTAAAGATATTGGTTTTGAGCTAACAACATTTTCAGACGCAGATCATGCTGCTTGTATGCTTGACACGAAAAGTACTTTGGGACACATACAATTCTTGGTAGATAAGCTCGTGAGTTGGGCTTCGAAGAAACAACTGTGTGTATCTACTTCAACAGCTGAGGCAGAGTACGTAGCTACAGCTAGCTGTTGTTTTCAAGTGTTGTGGATTGCAAACACAACTCCGAGATTATGGCTTCAAGTACAACAATATCCCGATTTATTGCGATTCCAATAGCGCTATTGCTATATCTGCAAATCCTGTTCAACATACGAAAACCAAACAAATTGTCGTGAGATATCATTTTATTAAAGATAATATTGAAAAAGGTACAATCGAACTTTACTTTGTAAACACATATTATTAACTTGTTGATTTATTCACCAAGCCATTAGATGAAAAGAGATTTAATTTTCTCATTTCAAAACTTGGTATGTTAAATCTCAAGACTTAATCTGTAGTTACCTAGTACAGTTTATCTTTGTTATTTTTCTTCGTTTCTTTATTTTTAATCTGAAAGATATCTACACTGAAGGTTGTTCATGAAAGATATCTGCACTGAAAGATAAGATGATCTACATTTTAGGGGGAGTCGTAGAGATTTGCATATATTCTTCTACTGGCATATCTTATGATGCATATTTTCAGGGGGAGTAAGGACAATGACTTCTGATTACATCCGATCAGAACCCGTTCTTAACAAAAAATTTTGCTTTCATGTCTTTATTTTTCAATAAAGTTTGTGAATAAGGCTTTGTACTTTGACGACTTTTTGACTGAATGCAGAATTTGAGGGGGAGCTTACATGATCATATCTATCATGACTTTGGAGCTGACTTTATGAGATTCAAGATGAGTGTAAGGATTATTCTATTCTTAATCTCATACGTGTTTGAAAGAAGGACGACTTTCATACATGAAAACATGTTCTTAAACATTCAAACCACTTCTCGATTCTTAAACAGATTTCATGAATACATAAGTGTGATTTTAAATGTTTTCAATTTTTGGACTTCAATGTTTAAACTAACCGTGTGTTTCCAAAGATTAATACTTGTGTATTATCTTTTCGATATACTGTCAAGTATTCACACACACCGGTTTAATACTTTTATTGACTAAGTTCTTACCATATCTCAATTTTGAAACTAGTTTTCAATGGTAAGACACCCCGTTTGCACTTCAGTGATATTAGAGCGTTGATTCATTCAAACGTTTCTTTCAAGAATGTCTATATTTGATTCGTATAGACAACATCCAATTTTTCATGACCTAAGCTTTTAATGATAAATCATTCATATTTTATCTTTTCATACATAGTCAGATTCTCAAACAAGTCTTTTGTATTCATTTCATTCATTCAATATCCTTGTTTTGAGAGAATCTTTCACGATTAAGATGCTCAAATCTTCATGATTATCTTACTGAGCATACAAATATCTGACATGTATTTCATTTTGTGCTTTAATTGTTCAAGTTAAACCATTTGAGCGACATTTTGCTTATAGGACGACTACATGGGTTTATTGTGTGAGGACTTAATTGAACTTCTATGGATTCACGTTACCAGTGTTTCCTACCCAAGAAGTTATTCTTGAGTGATCGAGAGGCGAGGGGTCAATATCTGAGTGTGGGTGTGTGCTGAGATAAAATCAAAAGAGAGTTTGGTTAGAAGTGAGCTTAATTGATAAAAAAAAGAGGGTGAGAGATCAGAGTAAAAAATATCAAACTATGCACTAACTTTTTCTGAGTCGGGCAGCCATATTATTGTTGTTTCACAATTTTTTTTTTCGTGAACATCATTGAAACAGGCAACTAGTCCATGCCAACTATTGCTTAAACCCCACCAGCTACTCATCTTTTTCTCAACAAATAGATGTTTCAATTTTTCTTGGGGATGCAGCACATATGCTATCTTGTCTTCATTCGGAAGATGTAGATATTGAAAAAGAAGGAAGTCTGCCCCACCTTTGCACTTCGATCATGCAAAATTGAGTTCGTGTATCACTGTTGTTGTCTCAATGGTTTACACAATTTTGAGCCTATTAAAAGCAATCATCATGCTTAATTCTTTCATACACAAGCACGAATACACAGAAAATGTGTTTTTCTATCTAAACGTTCATAGTTTAATCTTGTGTTATTCGATGATTAAATGGAAGACCTGGGGGAGTCAACATCAAAAAGCTCTATTCCAATGTGTATTTGTTACACACAGTGGCTTCGTGCTACTGACAGGCATTATTAACTGATTCATTTGTTGATTCAGGTGTTACATTCTTTTTTGTCTGGATTTGCAAAGATTCGGATGAATATATTATGAATTGACGGATGTTCAGTGGCTCAGTGGCAAAGATCAATGGTCAGAAAATATTCATGACATTTCTTGAGAAGGTTTTGATGATTTCTATGCTGCATCATCAAAAGGGGGAGAAATTATTTCAAGAAATGTTGTATGGTGAACAAGTTTGTATTTGTTATGGGGAGATTGTTCAAGTTCTGTTCAAGATTTGAAAGAAAGTTCAAAGAATTCAGAATATTTGCTGAAGATTTCAGAAAGTTTCTTTGAAGATTATTTGCGAAAACAAACTGAGCTAAATCTGTAGATAATTTTCTTTCTGAAGTTTGAGAGAGATTTTATCAACTTCGGGGAGATTGATTTTTTCAAAGGAAAGGTTACTTGAAAGAATCAAAGAAGAAGATTGCTCGAGAATGTTGAAAATTGATTTTGCTTATCCGAAAGAAGGAGATGATTTATTTCTAATTCAAAAAGGGAGTTCGAGATATTATTCTTTGAAGATGATCAGTGTTATTTCCAAAGAGGAAGATTATGTTTTCTTAACGATTCTTAACAAAGTAGAGATTGTGCTTTATTGCTGAAATTTCTTTTTGAAAATGATCTTAAATCCAAAGGGGGAGATTGTTAGTACACAAATGTGTTGGATTCAAGATTATGAATATGAAAGATGAAAGTTAAAGTCAAAAGCCCAAGTTAAAGTCTCTCAAGCATAAAGTCAAAGTCTTTTGTAATAAGTCTTAGTTAAAAGTCAATGTATTTTGTGTTTTGTCTTTGTAATAGATAGGGTATAAATATCTTGTTTTTTGTTAGTAGAATCATTAGACTAGAAGATAGATTAGGCTAAGTGAGCGTATCTTTTAGAGAGAGAAATATTCAGAGAGCATCCTGAATGTATTCAAAATTTTGATTGAAGTGAAATGGAATTGAATTGAATTGTTGTCATCATGATTGATTGCACGTATTGTGGGACACACAGTCACAAGTCTCACAAAGTTACACAGATCTCACAATGAAGAATTACCTCTAGTTTCATGATTACAAAAGCAAGGAACACTATTTATATGGTCAAACATCCTTGACCACATTACAAGCTTAAAAAGAAATACATTGACTTTGACAAACAGTGACTCAACAAAGACTCAACATAACAAGACATTAATTCCAACACTAAAATGCTTTAATAAAGGGTGTTTGAAAAAGGTGAATCATCAACTAAGGTTAATGAACCAGTTTCTGTAAGTGCTTACTATTTTAAGGGTAAGACAAAGAAGCACTCACAGAAACGGAAGAAAACTGGCAAATCTCGGATGAAGCAAACTCTGAATTCGCATGTTTCTAACAATGTTTATTCTAATGTTTCAGATATGAGTTTAAGAAATCCTGGAGTGAAACTGGAATGGAGAGTTAAGAAATCCACTGAGGATGTGGTGTTAGCAAAATCATTTCTTGCTTTTGATAGAAATAGGACAATTGATTGTCGTAATGATGTAGTTGATCAAGTTGTTATTCAAAAACAAGACACTGTATTCCCATGCAAGGTTTATTAAATAAAGCAATTGATTCAATTTGCTCATAATCAAATTCATTGTTCTACTTGTGGTAGAAATGATTTTGTTGATAGAAGAGTTTCTGATTATTGGTTTGATTCTTATTGTGTACATGATTCTATTAGACCAAATGTTTTTCATAAGAAAGGAGGACCCAAATTTTAATGGGTGCCAAAATCAAAATTGCATACTAACCCGAAAGGACACATTTTTATGTGGGTACCTAAATTAGTGAAATGATTTGTTTTGTGCAGACCAGTCATATATGGTACCTTGATTCTCTATGTTCCAAACATATGACTGGAAGAAAGGAGATCTTATCTAATTATACAGAAAAGTTCTATGGAAATGTACGTTTTAGAAATGATCATTTCTCTCCGATTCTCGGGAACGAGGGCGTAGTGCAAGAAAATGTGACGATTAAAAAGGTGAGTTATGTTGAAGGCTTATGACACAACTTATTCAGCATCGGATAGTTTTGCGACAAGAATCTAGAGGTCAATTTTAAAGCCAAGAGGTGTTGCGTTAGAACAGAAGATGGCAAGGAACTCTTGGTGGGTACTAGAAAGTCCAACCTCTATACTATAAACCTGTCCAATCTCAAGCCAGAAAGCGTAGTGTGTCTACTCTCTAAAGCTTCTATGCAAGAAAGTTGGTCATGGTATATACTCCTTTATCACCTGAACTTCCCATATATCAACAAGCTTGTCAAAGGAGGATTAGTGAAACGATTACCGGAGTTAAAGTATGAGAAAGAACACTTGTGTGATGCTTGTGAAAAAAGGTAAGATGAAAAGAGCTTCTCATAAGCCGAATCCTGCACCGAACACAGATAATCCTTTGGAATTATTGCACATGGATCTTTGTGGTCCGATGAGAACTCAAAGCATAAATGCAAAAAGTATGTACTGGTGATTGTGGATGATTTTTCGATGTATACTTGGGTGAAGTTTCTACGGTCAAAAGACGAGATGCCTGAGTTGATAATCTCATTTCTTAAAAGTATTCAAGTAAACTTGCAGAGACAGTAAAGTTCATCAGATCATACACCAACATAGAGTTTAAGAACAAGATTGTTGAAGATTATATCGAGTCTGTCGAGATAACACATCAATTCTCTACTTCTAGAACGCCCGAATAAAATGGAGTTGCCGAAAGACGAAACAGAACTCTCGAAGAGGATCCAAGAACAATGTTAAGCCAATCAGAGTTACCACTCTTTCTGTGGGCAGAGGTTGTACCTACTGCATGCTACACTCAGAATAGATCAATCATTCACCGTCGGTTCGGTAAAACACCATATGCCATTATAAATAATAGAATACCTAGCACTAAAGATTTTCATATTTTTAGATGCAGGTGTTATGTGCTTAATTGATAATCCAAAGATCTCTAAATCTTAGAGACATAATCTAGAGAGAGAAATAGTTGAAAGCGCAAGATGAGTTCTAGTATTGAATATGCGTGAAGTGTTACAAGACCCAAAGATCAAAGGGACTTAAATACCCTTGGCTTATACAACACAGTATACGACTCTAAACACGGTATAAGACCAAGCCTATAAATACAATGATAACTATAAAATCAGACTTAACAATCTCCCCCTTAGTAATCATTGGCGTTGTGGTCTTCAAAAACAATCTTCTAAATCAGCATGGACCATCTTAGCGACTTTGCGAAGCAGCTTTCAAACTTAAAAAAAAAATCTTCTCAGCATCTTTCAGATTGAGTTGTCTTTGGTGTCTTGAAAAGACTGGACCAGTTTGAATAAGCTTGAAGGAACAATTGGTTCAACAGCTTGTGCTCTAGACGATACACCTCTTTTAAATAAACTTGAATGAACTGTGATGATCGGAGCTGGAACAGCAAAAGACTAGTATGGTTGAAGAAATTAGAATCTTAAGTGAATCTTGATCAGTAGATAATCGTTTGAGCTCTTTGTCTTTGTCTCTTTAACATCTCTTTAACTTCTCCCCCTCATGACCTTGATGATCGGGATCAACTTGGTCATGCAAATGTTGGAGACGAGACAGCTTAAGATCTGCAAAATCAAAGTAAAGGAGAAAAAAGGGAAGGTTTGCACGACACATTGGTGGCGAAAAGAGAGGTTTGCGCTAACAGAAGAAAGCGCAAAGCTTGTTTTGCGCTAGCCGAAGGAGGAGCAAAGCTAGTTTTGCGCTAGAAGCTGTTGGAGCAAACTAACCTTTGCTCTACCAACTTGTGGCGCAAACATGACTTGGAATCTAAAAAATAGCACCTGATAAGCTCTTTGACTCCACCTACACAAATGCACTAAAATATAACATTTCAAGTTAGCATTTGTATAGAAAATCAGATACTCCCCCTTGAAAACAGATATTATCTTTTCAGAAATTTTCTCCTTATTCACTCCCCCTTGAATAATGAACAAACCCATTTAAAAGAAATGTGAGAACACAAGAATTTGAAACATCAATGTAGAAAGAAAAATATACTGAATATGTATTTTGAAACGACTAAATATATATAGAAATTTAAACATAAACAAATAAAATTATAATCAGTAAAATATCACAAAGTTATCAATCAGTTGAAATCAAATGTATGTTTTTGGATACAGAAACAAGTTTTATTGAATATCTAGTTAAGACATGTTCAGTTTCAAAAACTTTCATCAATCTATTCAGTGTGCTCGCATGTGGACTTTGATTAGCTTCAAGAAAATGCAATTCTAAAAATATAATAGAGAACTTTGCATGTAATCACACTAATCCATCAAGAATTCAGACTTTCACAAATTTACAGGTTTATTACAACTCAAACATATCACCAAGTATCATGAGATGTGTGCTCATTGGCATCTTTTAGTATTGTGCACATTGGCATCTTCACATGAGTGTGCTCTTTGGAATCTTTTAAGCTTGTGCACTTTGGCATCTTTTTAATCAACAAGTTTATTAAGTAAAGAACATGCCGTAAACGTAACTTTCTATCTGACCCTATTGCATGATTTAGGTCAGCCGCTCCCAGACCAGTTGGCCTTAGGGGACTAGGTGTCAAGCACCCCTTGGAACTTACTCTCCCAGATCAGAAAGGCTACATCGACACATCCTAAACCCATTCATACCAGTAGAACATGACTTTCGATCTGATTCTATTGAAGGATTTGGGTTCGATCACTCCCAGATCAATTGACCTTAGGGGACCAGATGACAAGCATCCCACAGAACTTACTTTCCCAAACCAGAAAGGTCACAGGTACAAACTTTTAAACTTAGATATTTCTGATTTATAAGAATTTAATAATCATCTCAAACACAAGGTTTTACGTCTAAGTGCTTAGCCCATATTTTCATTACGATCCAAAATTTCGACTTTTAGGTTTTCTAAGCATTGTAAACTATAAATATTCCGAATCACACAACTTTAAAGTAAAAACAAAAGCTACAAATATGTTGCTGACTTTTCAACTTTTGTTAGAGCTAAAATTTAAACATATAAGAACATTAATATAAACAAAGAAACTTGAAAATTTATCCTAGACACATATTTTATTCAAACGAAAGAAAAAATGTAAAACTTTTACTTTATAGAATAAAATTTGTGAAGGTTTAAACTTTTAAATTCAACATGCCAAGATTTGAAAATAGAAATATTTGATCGGCAAATTTATATTCAGTTGAAACAAAATATAATTCAATAATATTATCTTTCACATAATGTATAAAAAAAATTTGTGTCTCTTTTAAAAACTTTTGGGTTGAACTAAATCAGGATTTGAATAAGATTGCTCAGATTCTTTTAAAAAAATATTAGAAAACTGGAACAACATCATTATCAGAGATAAATGCAGCGGAATTAAGAAGATGTACTCACAGTTTCTCATTAGTCAGAAGCTAACAAGCATTGAAGAACGATTTCTAGACTGACATGTCTAGAAGTCAAAGCCTATTGAAGCACGGGTTCTAAGCTGATGTACTTAGAAGCCAAAATGTTGACAATGAAGTCCGGGTCTTGAGCTGATTTACTCAAGAGCCATTTTTCTCTTACTCCCCCTTGACATGAGGTGCCTGTAACTTTGAGTCAGATTGAGATTTTGGTACCCACTTGAATTTGGGCCCTTGTTTGTTAGTTGCAATTCTTATGGGGAAAAATTTTGAGATTTAACATTGAAAGCATGAGAAAGATTATCAGAAAAATAAGCACAGTCATCAGATGAATACAAAGCATAATCATCTGAACTAGAATCAGAGGAAGAATATGAGACATCGTTTGAAATTCGAATCATTTGCTTTATTGAATATTTGGAAATTTTATTACAAGAAGCAAATGAATCACTTTTATAAAGTTTGTCTACATATCTATCTCCATCAGTCTTAGAATCATCTGATATTTGCTTCGCTCTCCAAATCTGCTTCGCTGACTTGCTCAGAGTCCTATTTGAAATATTAGAATCAGAAGAATTAGAACTGTCAGAAAGAACTTTATCTTGTTTCTTTGACTTCTTTGACCATCTTCTCTTACGCTTTGGTTTATAATACTGATCATTTAGCGTAAAAGATTCATCAAGAATTTCCGAATTAATATTTAAATCAGAAGAAATAATTTTACCTAGGCAACCAATCTGATTAGACAATAAATCTGAACTTACCTCGAAGTCAGAATTATTTTGAGAAAAAATATCAGATTTAGAAACTTCCTTTTTGTTTTCTTGACAATCAGAAGAAAGGCTAGAAATAGAATCTTGTTTTTGAGAAAATAACTTTTCTTCAAGACTAGATGTCATAAAAGAAAGAATAATATCAGATTCAATTTCTTGTAAAATATTTTGATTTGCCATTTTATCTTCAAGATCAATGATTTTGCCTTCTAATATTAAAGGAGGAATATATTTCTTAGAATCATAAATGATTGGAGAAATATTTTCCTTATCAGATTTATTGGCAAAAATATCAACAAAATCATCAGATACTGAAGACTTAACGGGAGATATTTCATTAAAAGCTTTTCTGCCTTTCCTTGATTTATCAGGAAAATATTTTGTATTTTCATACATATAAACAAAAGGAATTTCCTTTTTCTTGTTATTCGTCCTTTTCTCATTTTCGATTTCTAACACTTGCTTCTCATTCATCCAATCAATTTTAAATTGAGGAGCATATTGAGCAAGAGTTAGATAATCGTATTTATATAAAGTCGGGGATTTTTCGATCGCATTGTTTAAACAATGTGGATTTTCAAAACCAAGTCCCCATTTTTCTTTTAAAGCTTCATCACTCATTAGTTTATTCATAAATATTGTTTGCTCAGATTGGTTTCTTCGATATAACTTTTCTTCTAATTTATTTATTTTATCCGAAAAACTGTCTTTTAAAGTGGTCATAGCAGTCAAAGATTCAAGATAAGTCTTATTTGATTTTTCCAAATCATCTAATTTCTTTTGAAAGATGTCTTTTGTATTTTCCAAAATAGATTTTTCATCTTTCAAAGAAATCTTCAATTTGTCAATCAAATCTGACTTTTCTGAATTTAAGTTCTTTTCAGATAATAACTTTAAGCGTAAATCATGTAAAGCAGTAATTATAACATCCATCTGAGAAGAAATGAAATTATAATCAAATTCATAATGTACCTCATCTTCATCAGTTTCATCATCATGATCTGATTGATCATCTCCAATGAAGCACATTTGAGCAATCTCTACATTTGCAGCTTCATCATCAGAGTGATCCAGCCAAAACTCTTCTTCGGCTAGCAAAGCTGTTCCACTCTCTCTCTTCTCAGCAAGTTCCAGTTTCTTTCAATAGTAAGTTGAGTCCCTAACTTTCTTCACTCTACACTCCTTAGATATGTGACCCGGCTTTCCACAGTTATAGCATGCAGCAGTCTTTGGCTCGGGCACTCGTACAGTCTTAGAATCAGAAGTGAAGCGAAGATTGTTTGAACCCGACCGTGGTTGGAACTTTTTTTGATAATGTTGAGAAAGAAGGATCATAGCTTTCTGCAGTGCCTCGCCATCATCATCAGTTGACCCGTCGTAAGCATTATCATACAATGCTTGTTCTGTCAACTGTTTCGTGAGGAGAGCAACCGGGTCCACTGACTTTTTGTTCTTCTTTTCAAGCTTTGCTTTCTTCTCTAGCACCAATCTCTCATCAGTCATCAGAATCTCATATAATTCCTGAATTTGCATAGTGGAGACCCGAACATCGTTCCTCAGTCTGTGACAAGATTTGTTCCATTCAGGTTGAAGAGCATTGAGGAATTTCAGATTTGCCTCAAGCTCTGTCTTGTTCACATTTATCTTTCACAGATCATTCAACACTATACAGAATTTTTCGAAAACACTCTTTAGAGACTCACTTTCTTTGGCCTTGAACTCCTCAAAGTTGTTCATAAACCGTGTATGTCGAAGTTGAGTCGCAACTGAAGATCCAAGCATGATGTTTTCTAACTGTGCCCACAACAGATTTGGATAATCCTTGCAATGATCAACCCGGTTGTAGACAGAGTTTGGTAAAGCTAGCATCAGATTAGCTTTTAATTCTCGATCAGCTTTCATTCTCGAGGCCTCTTCAGTTGTTGGAGGAGTCTCTTTATTAGACTTTACAAAAGGTCCTTCAGTAAGAGATTTCATCATGTTATCTCCATTAGCTTGACGCTCGATAAAGTTCAAGAACCGATCTTGCCATTGAGTGAATTCGTTTTCATCGACAAGAACCGGAGGACGAGTTTCTGTGCCTAAACAAATCATGAGGTCACTTGTGTAGAACTTAGCTTGAAAAGCAAACTTTGGCGAATCCATAGATGACAAACTTCAGAAAAATCTAAGTCTGGAAAGAGTTGGCGCAAACTAGAGGTTTGCATGAGAAGCTAGAAGGCGCAAACTAAAATTCTCGCGAGTAATGTAAGACACAAACTGTGATTTGCGTGAGCAGACCGTGGCGCAAACTATGATTTGTGTGATCAAGGTCTAGCGAGAATCTGACTTTGCGTTAGATACTTGAGACGCAAATATAACTTCTTGCGAGCTTAATATAGCGCAAAGCTTACTTTGCGTGAGCAATTGGAGACGTAAAACAGACTTTTCGTGATACAGAGAAAACGCGAACTGATCTTTGCGTGATGAAAGGATGACTCTCGCGAGTAATGTAAGACACAAACTGTGATTTGCATGAGCAGACCGTGGCACAAACTATGATTTGCGTGATCAAGGTCTAGCAAGAATCTGACTTTGCGTTAGATACTTGAGACGCAAATATAACTTCTCGCGAGCTTAATATAGCGCAAAGCTTACTTTGCATGAGCAATTGGAGACGTAAAACAGACTTTTCGTGATACAGAGAAAACGCGAACTGATCTTTGCGTGATGAAAGGAAGATCTTTGCTCTGATACCAATTGATAATCCAAAGATCTCTAAATCTTAGAGAGAGAATCTAGAGAGAGAAACAGTTGAAAGCGCAAGATGAGTTCTAGTATTGAATATGCGTAAAGTGTTACAAGACCCATAGACCAAAGGGACTTAAATACCCTTGGCTTATACAACACAGTATACGACTCTAAACACAGTATAAGACCAAGCCTATAAATACAATGATTACTATAAAATCAGACTTAACATTAATGATAAGGAAAATCTGAACAAGTTTAGTCCCAAGGCGGAAAAGACATTTTCATCGGATACTCACAATCATCGGCATCATACAGAGTAAAACTGAAGACTTCAAAGATCATTGTTGAGAGCGTCAACGTAACATTTGATGAGACTGTAGAGTTGGCTTCCGTTCAGAATAGTTCGGAACCTGTGATCACTTGAGTACTAGCTTTTAGGCAAATTAGTCTAGAACCTGTGTCAAATGCTACAAATTCTAACCAAGCTTCAACTTCTACATCACACCTTACTGAGTTAGATTTATTGTTTGAACATTTTTACGATGAATTTCTAGGAACTAAGGTGTCTAAACCTGTTGTGATTGACAGTGTTGAAAGTACAAGAAAAGAACTTATTGAATCTTCTGATATTTCGACTAAAGTTGTTTCTCAAGTTCAGATAGAAACTCAGTCAGTTGAAGCTACACCAAATGTTGAACAATCAGAAGTTTCACAACCGGTTGCTAGTTCTGAAGTGCCTATTCCACAGACAGTGAGTGTTCAACCAGTTGAAACTTCTGAGACTGTACCTTCAACGGAACCTACAGTTCAACTTCCCCGATATGATGAATATTTAGGGGGTGTTTGGTTAGAGGTTTGAACTAGTAGTTAATGGGATTGATAATAAAAGAGTGTGTTTGGTTTTATATAATGATATTAGCCCATTCCCTCTAAATCCCATTTTTTCATTCCTGATGAAATTGGAGGGAATGAAAAATTAATTCCCGTTTTTTATCAATCGGCGCCTCCTCTTCTCCAAATTGATCTCTCTGATCTCCGGTGCAGGTATGTTCTCGATCTCCGATAGCCCTCGTTTTCTTCTCTTTTTCATTCTTCGGTAGCCCTTTTCTTCTCCTTTTCATTCTTTAGTATCCGTTTTCTTCTTTTTCATTATTCGGTAGCCCTCGATCTTCGGTAGCCCTCGTTTTGTTTTTCCTTATTGCATCCAGAGACAGAGACGACGGCCACGACGGAGGTATTGGTATGCTGGTGAAGAAGAAGAAGGGAATGACGAGTACTAACCCTAGATTCTACAAAGACGAAACACAAACCCTAGATTGCAACACTTATGATTTATGAGTACTAACCAAACAACATCAATCTAATCCTCATTCCTATTCCTATTCCCATATATTCTCATTCCCATTTTCATTCTCATTCCTCAAAATGAACCAAACATGCCCTTAGATGATCAATATTCATATATTTCACTTCCCCACACTCATAACTGGACCAAAGAGCATTCGGTAAACTAGATTATTGAAGATCCATCTAAACTAGTGCAAACTAGGTCTTCTACAGCGAACGAGTGCCTTTATGATTCCTTCTTGAGCAAGATTGAACCTACACGCATATCTTAGGCTCTCGAAGATCCAAACTGGATAGCTTCCATACAGTAAGAGTTAAACCAATTTAAAGCCTTGAAAGTATGGTGACTCATGCCTAGACCTCAAGGTAAAACCATAATCGGCACGAAATGGGTTTTCAAAAATAAGTCCTGACTTGTAGCAAAAAGGTACCAGTAAGAAGAGGGAACTGACTATGACGAAACATACGCTCCAATTACTCGCATCGAGGAAATTAGAATGTTTTTAGCATATATGGCGCACAATAACTTTACTGTCTTTCAGATGGACGTCAACACGGCCTTTCTGAAGGGCATACTTAAAGAGGAGGTATATGTTTCGTAACTAGAAGGGTTTTTTAGTACAAATAAGCCAGATCATTTTTACATATTAGACAAAGCTCTTTACTGTCTCAAACAAGCACCCCGAGCCTGGTATGAGGTACTATCAAAGTTTTTAGTCAAGTATGTGTTCTCAAATGGTAAGATTGACACTACCCTCTTTATCAAGAAAGAAAAAGGCGATATCGTTCTTATACAAATCTATGTAGATGACATAATTTTTCGCTCTACGAACCCTAAGTATTGTAAAATCTTTTCAGCCTTGATGATGTCCAGATTTCATATGAGTATGATGGGAGAGATGAATTTCTTTCTCGGATTACAAGTCAGACAATTTTCTATAGGGATTTTTATAAATCAATCCAAGTACATCTATGATATTTTAAAGAATTTTAAAATGGAAAATTGTACACTGATTAGCACCCCGATGGCACCAGGTACTAAGATTGGAGCATACCTTAATGGGAAAGTTGTTGATCTTAAGACCTACTGAGGTATGATAGGCTCTTTAATGTACTTAACTGTGAATAGGCCTGATATTATGTTCTCAACATGTTTGTGTACGTGATATCAATCCAAGCCCAAGGAGTCTCATCTCTCAGTTGTTAAAAGAATTTTTAGATATCTGAAGGGCACCGCAGACCTTGGTTTGTGGTATCCTAAGGATACAGGCTTTGAACTCACTGCTTATTCAGACGCAGATCATGTTGGATGCATGTTGGATAGGAAGAGCACCTCTCGACACATTTAGTTCTTGGGAGACAAGCTCGTTAGTTGGGCGTCAAAGAAACAATTATGTGTATCCACATCAACAACTAAAGCAGAATATGTAGTTGTTGCCAGAAGTTTTGTGCATATGGACACAGCTATGGGACTATGGATTCCAATATGACAAGATTCCGATATATTGCCATTCGAAGAGCGCGATTGCTATATCAGTAAATCCTATACAACATACCAAAGCATATAGATGTGAGATATCATTTTATAAAAGACCATGTGAAAAAGGGTACAATTTAATTGTACTCTGTGAATACAGATTATCAGCTTGCTAACCTTTTCACTAAGGCTTTAGATGAAAAGAGGTTTAATTTTCTAATCTCAAAGTTAGGCATGTTAAATCTCAACAAATAATTTTCACATAATTTGTATTCGCATAGTATGGTTTAATTTCCTATTTTCTTTATGTCTTTACTTTTATTTCTGAAAGATATATGCATTTTAGGTTGCTGATGATTTCAGGGAGAGTGTGAAAAGGTAAGATGATCAATATTCAAGGGGGGTACAGTAATTTTTCTACTGACAAATTGTTCTATGTTAGACAGATGCACTTATGCAAACTTTAAAGAGGAGCAAGAGACTTTGACTTCTAGACAACTCAGTCTAGAATTCAAAGTTAACTGATTTTCATTCATTTACTCATAATTTGAGGGGGGGTTTATGAGATATATGCTAAGTGTAAGTATCTTCTGATCTCAAACTCAGATTACTTAAAAAGAAGGACGACTTTTAAGTATGAAAACAATTTTTCTAAATGCTTAAACCACTTCTCCATTCTCAAACGGATTTTATGAATTTAGAATTGTGATTTTAAATGTTTTTCATACATGAGCTTTAATTGATTTATTGACCGTATGTTTTTCAAAGATTAATACTTGTGTATTTTCTTTTATATACTTTCAAGTATTCATACACACCGGTTCAACTTCTTATTGATCTTTGTTATTACCATGTCTCAAAATGAAACTTTTTCCAATGGTAATACTCCCGTTTGTATTCCAAATTTGTTGAGCATCATATTTCATTCAAGCTTACGTGATTCTTTCATGATTGTTTGTTAGATCTCAGATTTATTGGATTCAAGATCATCCAATCTGAAGACTGGAATCTGAAGCTAAAGCTGAAAAGTCACTCTCAATATTAGTCTAATGTTAGTTTGTAATAATTGTCAAAGTTAATTATTGTGTTAATTATAGTACTTTAATATTATTCCTAAATATCTAATAAATAGATATTTAGGATATTAGATATTATTTTCTTTTAGATATTATGTTATTAGATATTAGTTAGGTGATATGAGGTAATATAATATCTCATTATCACAATACTGATCTGATCATCGACCCATCTTACAACTAGAGAGAAAAGTGAGAGAGAGCTTCAACGAAAGTATCAACCTTGTAATCCATTGTTTTGTATTCAAACAGGTTGGTAATCTATAATATTTGTGTTTGTTATCATCTGGTAAAGATCGTGTTCAAATCTAAGGACCGACAATTGGTATCAGAGCTTTGAACCAGATTCAAATAAAAACTCAGACTCACACTGTGTTCTTCATCTTCAAGAACACTGTACCATCGATCATATTTTCAAAAAGTGGTTGTTTTTTAAATCAAAAGGTTGTAAGTTGTTATAGCTGATAAGGCGATCACTTGGTCAAATTTTGGTGTTGTAAATCGATTTCTAGATAGGTGTATTTGGTATTTACAGAGCCGATGTATCGAACAACACACACCGTTCGACACCGGTTACACGCACATCGGTCCACACCGGTCAGAACACACCGGTCTATACCGGTCGCTCTACCCCAGTCGAAGTGACACTCCGGTCGCAGCTCATCCGGTCGAAGGTAACACCGGTCACTACAACGATCCGGTCGAACAACACCGGTCACCACAAATCCCCGGTCGAAGGTAACACCGGTCGACGCATCACCCCGGTCGAAGTAACACACCGGTCACAGGTCCGGTCGAGCATCACTCTGGTCGCAACTTCATACCGGTCATAGGGTACCTCCACTTTGCGCCACCAACGACTAGCGCAAACCTCCAGTTCGTGCCATCAACTACTCGCGCAAAGTTCCACTCGCGCGACCTTCCCCTCGCGCAAAACCCCTTTTGCGCCAACCATTACTCGCGTAAAACCCTTTTTGCGCCAGCTTCTTCTAACGCAAAGTTGACTTTTGTTCCAGCCTCCCTTAGCGTAAATTGTGCTTTTTGCGACAGTTCTTGACTTAGTCTTTCTGAATCGAATTATTCAGTATTTATCTGATCTTATCTGGACTAAAAATCAAGTACAAGTTCTTATTGCACATTAATCGAACAGGATGACATCAAGAGAATCTCTAGCTATCGGAACTGACACAAAGCCACCAGTACTCTTCAGGGGAGAGTATGAGCAGTGGAAAGATCGGTTCATGGACTTCATAGAAAGACATGATTTGGGTGAATTAATCAGGAAATCTTTAGAAGAAGGAGCTATGCCACCTGTTATGAAGACTGGTACGGATGGGACAGAGGAAGAACCATATCAACTTAAGTTTGATGAACTCGAAGGTGATGAACTAAAGAGAGCAAGAGCTGATAGATTAGCAAAGTCTTTCATTCTTCAAGGCATTACTAATGAAATATATGTGAAGATTGACAGCTACGAAGCCACAGGTAAACAGATGTGGGATCAACTGGAGAAAATGATGCTTGGTTCAAAAGTTGGAAACCAGCTCAAGATATCCAACTGCCTTAACAACTATGAAGAGTTCAAAGGCAGAGTTGGAGAATCTCTAGAAGAAACATATGACAGATTTGTGACCTTGCTGAATGAGTTAAGCAAGAACAAGGTCAATAAAACACAGATAGAGCTGAATGTCAAATTCCTAAGCATCCTCCAGCCTGAATGGAAAAGGTTCACAAGACAAATGAAGCAAATAAAAGATCTGAACGATATTCCACTTCATGAGGTATATGAAACCCTCAAGCAGAATGAGGAAGAGGTGGATGAGATCATGGATGAAAAGAGAAAGGGGGAGAAGAAAATTGATGATTCAATTGCTCTTGTTGTAAAAAAGAAGAAGAAGATGATGATTGTGTCTGAATCAGATGATGTTGAAAGTGAAGCAAACTCTGACTCTGACGACTGTGAACAACTAAAGCAGGCTATGCTTATGTTGACTAAGGCTTTTCAAAAGAAGTTCTACAAAAAGTCGAGCTCGAATAGTCAGAGGTATACATCTGGTCCAAGCAACTATATTCACAAGGAGAGATTTGAAGGAAAGAGGTTAGAGGAAAGGAAGCCAGAAGAGAAAAGGTATAAAGCTGAAGAGATCAAACATCCAGAACCTCCAACATGCTACAACTGTGGTAGACTTGGACACTTTGCCAAAGACTGCCGAAGACCCAAAGTCCAGAACTCCGACTACTACAAGAAAAAAATTATTCTAGCCAAGTAGAAGGAAGCTGGAAAGGCATTGATGGCAGAAGATGAGTTCTGGCTAGATCAATCAGACCAAGAATATGAAAATGAAGAGAAGGACGAGACAGCACACCTATGCTTCATGGGCAAGCTGGAAATAGAAGCTGAAGTTGATTCCGATGAAGATGACAACGAAGAGGTATGTGATTTAACTGAATCAGATTTCTTAAATCAAATGCATGCCATGATGATAAAACTCCAAGAATTAGAGTCGAAACTCAAGCGTGAAATGGATGTTATTACTGACAAAGACCAGTCAATATAGAAACTTAGCAATGACCTTGCTGAGAAGAAAGTATTGATTGAGGTTTTACATAAAAACATTGACACCAGCGCAAAAGAAAAGACCATAATTCTTAAACAGATTGCTGAAACAAATTCTAAATTGAGAAAGAGTGAGTTCGATTTCAAAGAGCTTACAAGAATGTATTCTTCGCGTTCCGAAGAAAACAAATCTTTACTTGCAAAATTAAAAGCTATGGAAGAGAAGTTATACTCACTGGGTCAAACTGAACAAACCATTCATCTAAACAAACCCAAAGAGAATAAAGAGAGTTGGGGACTTGGTTATGAGAATCCTAACTATCTTAAAAAGGGTATATTTGAAGTGCCTGCACTTTATGATTTTACATTTTTGAAACTAGCTCGAAGATACCCAGACCTTAAAGTTTTCTAGGCTGGACTGTCTAAAAAGGATGAAGCCAAAAAAACCGAAAAACGAAAGAACACATCTAAAGTTCAACTTCCATTTC
Organism: Arctium minus; assembly: GCA_954870635.1. Taxonomy (NCBI): domain Eukaryota; kingdom Viridiplantae; phylum Streptophyta; class Magnoliopsida; order Asterales; family Asteraceae; genus Arctium; species Arctium minus. The sequence goes on along the minus strand of OX941080.1, from coordinate 73,152,139 downwards.
GTTATGCGAAGTTGAATAATAGTTATAATGATGTTCAATAAAAATATCTTTCAAATAAATTCTTTGAGAGTTATTCTGTAAAAGAAATGGAGGCTAAGCCTATTGAAGGTAAACTTTACGTCCCTCCTCTCGTTTTGGAAAGTAAATTTTCTGAACTTGAGAAATCTTTAACAGATGAAAGATTTTTGATTGATATTGAACAAAAAGTGTTTTCAACTGTGTTTAAAAATACTTTTCTTTCTAAGGCTTCAAAATCTAATGATATGTTTGGTTTAAGTAATGGAGGGTTTGATTTTCTAAACTCTGATGGTGTTTTAGATGATTGTTTTGATCAATTTGATTTTAATGCCAAACTTCCTAATCATTCGTCTTTTGTTGTGAGTTCCTTTGGATTATCCAGTATGTTTGAGAAAGGTAAATCATCAACGAAAGTTGATAAATCACTCTCTGTGAAAGGTAAGCAGAAATCTCAGCATTCACAGAAACCGATCACTACTGGTAACCCAAAGAAGAAGCATTCGTTTGATTCTCACAATTCTAACTCAAAAGTTTCAAATGTTTCAGATATGAGCAAGAAAAGGCTTGGAGTTAAATCTGAATGGCAACCAAAACAAGAGATTGACGAGACTGTTTTTTCTAGTGTTGATTGTAATAAGACTACTACTAGTAAAGATATTATGATTGCGAATATTGTTGTTTCTAAACCTAATCTTGTTGTTTCTAGCAAGAAATATTCTATGAAGCAATTATTCTAGTTACGTCTGTCTACTAGAAAGTCTTCATATTATGATAAACATAATTATGCTTCTTGTCAAGATTCTGATATTTGGTATGGCACATATCATGTACACTCTCATCATTATAATTCTTCATTTGATTCTCAAAAGCAAAGAGGACCCAAATTTCAGTGGGTGCCAAAATCATGTGCTAACACAGTAGGACCCATTTACAAGTGGGTACCTAAATCTCATGTTTCGTAATTTCTCTTGTGCAGACCCGTCATATGTGGTACTTGGATAGCGGGTGTTCCAAGCATATGACCGGGCAGAAAGGTATGTTGACCAACTATACAGAGAAGTACTGCGGAACAGTTCAATTTGGTAATGATCAATTTTCACCAATTATGGGTTATGGTGATATGGTACACGACAAAGTCATGATTAAGAAGGTGAGCTATGTTGAAGGCTTAGGACATAACCTTTTCAGTATAGGACAGTTCTATGACAAAGGCTTAGAGGTAAGTTTCAAGGCCAAGAGGTGTTCTATTCGCACTTAAGAAGGCAAGGAACTCTTGGTCGGCACTCGAAAGTCTGACCTCTACACAATCAGTTTGTCAAACGTCCAGACTGACAAACAGGTGTGTCTACTCTCAAAAGCCTCGATGTAACAAAGCTGGTTATGGCATCGACGGTTATCTGACCTCAATTTTCGGTACATCAATAAACTAGTCAGTGGAAAGTTAGTGAACGGACTTCCTGAGCTAAAGTATGTCAAAGAACATCTATGTGCAGCGTGTGAAAAAGGTAAGATGAAGAGAGCTCCGCACAAACCAAAGCCTGAACCGAGTACAAGCGCTCCATTAGAGTTGTTGCATATGGATCTCTGTGGTCCGATGCGAACGCAAAGCTTAGGCGGAAAGAAGTACATATTAGTTATCGTGGACGATTATTCGCGATACACATGGGTCAAATTTCTACATTCAAAAGATGAGACGCCCGATGTTCTCATTACATTTCTGAAGACGACCCAGATGAATCTGCAGACACCAGTCAAGCTTCTCAGAACTGACAACGGCACAGAGTTTAAGAACAAAATGGTCAAAGAATATCTCGAATCAGTCGGGATTTCACATCAATACTCTGCTGCACGTACGCCTCAACAAAATGGAGTGGTCGAAAGGCGAAATCGTAAGTTAGTCGAGGTTGCTCGAACTATGCTAAGCCAATCTGACTTACCTCTATTTTTATGGGCCGAAGTTGTATCGATTGCGTGCTACACTCAGAATCGTTCCATAATACACCGCAGATTTAAGAAGACTCCGTATTCGTTAATCAACAACCGAACACCGACAATCAAATATTTTCATATATTTGGGTGTAAGTGTTATGTTCTAAACGACAGATAGAGTCTGAACAAGTTCAGCGCTAAAGCGGATGAAAGCATCTTTATTGGCTATTCCTCTACATCTACTGCATACCGTGTATACTTGAAGAAGTCAAAGAATGTTGTTGAAAGCGTCAACGTTACATTTGATGAAGAGATGGCTTCTGAACACGTCAGTTCAGAACCCGTGATAACAAGAGTACTAGCTTCTGGGCAAATCAGTCCAGAACTTGTGTCTCAAGCGAACAAATCAGATGGGGCATCAACGTCTAGTAATCATTTATCTGATTTAGATTTATTATTTGAACTTTTTTATGATGAATTTCTTGGATCTAAAATAACCAAATCTGTTGTGGTTGACAGGATGGAAGAATCAATGACTACTCATCCAACCATTTCAGATATCTCTACTGAATCCGACTCCACGATTCAACAAGAAGTTCAAGTTCAAATACCTACTCCGACAGTTGAAGCTGTGACCAATAATGAAGAGACAGAAGTTGCTGACCAAGCTGTACCTACTGAGACTTCTGCACCTACTACTTCAATTGAACCCCCCATTCCTGCTGATCAACTTGAAAAAGACAACAGTGGACTCATATATGATGATATTGATCTAACTACATATAATCTACTCCCTCATGAACACAAATGGACCAAAGCGCACCCGATAAGCCAAATCATTGGAGATCTAACAAAATCGGTGCAAACTAGGTCTGCTTCTATGAATATGTGTATGCATGAATCCTTTCTGAGCAAGATCGAGCCTACTTGTGTATCTGAGTCCCTTGCTGATTCCGATTGGGTGACTGCAATGCATGAAGAGCTAAATCAGTTTGAAGCACTTAAAGTCTGGAGACTCGTACCCAAACCTCAAGGTAAAACCATAATTGGTACGAAATGGGTTTTCAAAATCAACAAAGATAAAGATGGTACAGTTATCAAAAATAAAGCAAGACTTGTTGCCAAGGGATATAGGCAAGAGGAAGGAATAGATTACAACGAGACTTATGATACAGTGGCGCGTTTAGAGGCAATTCGAATGTTTCTAGCCTACGCAGCCCACAAGAACTTCACGGTCTTTCAAATGGATGTGAAGACAGCATTTCTGAATGACATTCTCAAGGAGGAAGTCTACGTCTCGCAGCCAGAAGGCTTTGTTAATCAAGAGAAACTGAATCATGTATATGTTCTCGACAAAGATCTTTATGGACTGAAACAAGCTCCTCGCGCCTGGTATGATGTCTTATCTAAGTTTTTGGTCAAGTCTGGTCTTACAAAAGGTACGGTCGATACCACTTTATTCCTTAAAAGGGAGAAAGCCGATATCATTCTAATTCAAATATATGTGGATGATATTATTTTTGGCTCTACAAATCCTAAATACTGTAAGAATTTTTCAAACCTTATGGTGTCACGTATTCAGATTAATATGATGGGAGAGATCAATTTCTTTCTTGGATTACAAGTCAAACAATTTTCATCGGGGATTTTCATCAATCAATCTAAGTACATTCTTGATATTCTTCGGAAGTTCAAAATGAAAAATTGTAAACCGATTGGTACCCCAATGGCACCTGGTACTAAGATTGGCACCGATCCTTCGGGAAAGGCTGTTGATGTTACGACTTATAGAGGGATGATTGGTTCTTTAATGTATATTACTTCTAGTAGGCCAAATATAATGTTTTCTACATGTTTATATGCTAGATATCAGGTTAATCCTAAAGAATCCCATGTGTTTGCAGTTAAGCGCATTTTTAGGTATCTGAAGGGGACTGCAGATTTTGGTCTGTGGTATCCTAAAGATACTAGCTTTGAACTAACAGCATATACAGACGCAGATCATGTTGGTTGCATGCTAGACAGGAAGAGCACGTCAGGTCATATACAGTTCCTCGGTGATAAACTCGTCAGTTGGGCATCAAAGAAGCAATTATGTGTCTCAACTTCAATGGGTGAAGCAGAATATGTGGCTGCTGCTAGCTGCTGTTCTCAGGTCTTGTGGATGAGAACGCAACTGCGAGACTACGGATTTCACTTCAACAAAATTCCAATCTACTATGACTCGAAGAGCGCTATCGCGATAAAAGCTAATCCTGTTCAGCATACAAAGACCAAACACATCGATGTCAGGTATCATTTTATAAAAGATAATGTCGAAAAAGGAACAATTGAACTTTACTTTGTAAAAACTGATTATCAGCTTGCAGATTTGTTTACCAAACCCTTAGACGAAAATAGATTCAATTTTCTTGTCTCTAGGCTTGGTATGCTAAATCTTAAGACATAATCAGTGGTTACTTATTAAAGTTTCTTATTGTAAATTTTTCATCATTTCTTTATCTTTAGTTCCGCAAGATATCTGTTCATGATCTAAGGGGGAGTGTGAGAAGAAACTTCATTGATGATCATTGTTATTTTGAGGGGGAGCTTATATAATTTCTGCATTTACCTTTTATGTCAAATTTTTGTAATACATAATTTGAGGGGGAGCTCTTCAAGTCAAAGGAGTATGGAAATGACTTCTGATTATTTCTGATCAGAACTCGTACTTTCATTGTTTTACTGTTTTTTGTCTTTTTAATTTCAGTGAATAAATTTGCTTTGACTATGACATAAGACTTTTGCAGTTTGAGAGATGCTTACAAAATCATATCTTTATGACTTTAAGCTTAAACTTCATGAGATGTAAGATTGCACTCAAAAGGTATAATTCTTTATATTAATCTCATATATGGTTGAAAGGTGGACATTGTTAAGTCTAAATATTGTATCCAAGATTTAATATGAAAAGTAAAACTTGTAAAGTCAACAAGGTTTGTATACAGTTAGTCAGTATTCTGTTTATCTTGTCTGTGTCCATGTTCCCTGTGGTATAAATAGGGATATGGCTCTTGTAAGCTAGTAACTTTGAGAACACTTTGATCGCATATTCAATACATTGAGAGCTTTTCACGTTTATACTTCCTCTCTCTACTTTCTCTCTCTATGATTTGGTAGATTTTGGGATTATCAATTGGTATCAGAGTTGATCCAAATCAGAGAGAGGATTGAGAGAATGAATTTCGAATATGAATTTGTGTTTTAAATCAAAATCTTGATCGATTTTCTTGGTTTTTCAAAAAAAAACTCATTTTTCTGTGATTTCTTCAAAATTCAGTCTGTTTTGTGGTCGAATTGATTCAAAATTGGTTTCATTGGATTCGTTTTTGGTTATAGATCATCTTTGATTCACAGTGATTTGCAAGATTTACATGTTTTGATCTTCTATTTTGAAATTTTTTGATTTTCTGAAAACGACGTTTTTAACGAACTGTGGAGTTCAAGAAATCTCAAATTTGGTGTTTTTGATCGAAATTTTTGTTTGGATTGAGTTAGAAAAGTGTTTTCGACCATAATTGTGCAAAAAGTTTAATCAAATTCAATTCAGAATTCGATCTTTTTGATGATTTTCGAGTGTATGTGAACTTTGCGCTAGATCTAAACTTTGTGCGAGTTCATCTTGTTTGCGCCAGTTCTTCATCAGCTTTGCGTCACCCTCTACTAACGCAAAATGTTGATTGTGCTTCCTTTTGCTAACGCAAAGTGTTCTTTGTGCTTCCTTCTGCTAACGAGATGTCAACTTTGCGCCTTCAACGTCTCACACAAACCAGAGTTTGCGCCTCTCAAGTCTAACGCAAAGTAAACTTTGCGCCATCCAAAGGTAACGCAAACCAGAGTTTGCGTCTCACGTTACTCACGCAAACCAAGGTTTGCGCCACTCAAGCCTAACGCAAACCAGGTTTGTGCCTCTCAAAGGTAACGCAAAGCTCCTTTGCGCCTCACGTCCATCGCTCAAATCAGGGTTTGCGCCACCCCTTGCTCGCGCAATTCTCATTGTGCGTCACACATTGATGACGCAAACCTCTAGTTTGTGCCATTTCCGTTAAAAAAAAAAGTCTGGAAAATTTTTTTTTTCTTTTTCCCAGTGCTTGCTCACGTGAAATCCTACTTGGTGGTTGAAGATGTCGATACTGTACAAGCCTGATATATCTGTAATAGAAGCTGAACAAAGGACTCTGCAAATTAAAAATTCAGAGTATCTCAGAAGGATTCAGGAGTTGGAACTTAAATTGTTCAATTGTGTTAAAACTCCTGAATGTATAAATTGTTCTAAAACTAGATCTAATTTTGCAGGTATTCTCTATGAAAAGGAGAAAGAGATAAAAGAGAAAGAAAAAGAGATTATGAATCTTCAAAGCCAAATGAAGACAACTGAACAGAAATCACCGGAGCTGCAAGCAGAATCAGTTGAGCTTCAAATCAAGTTTCGAAGAAAATATATCTGCATTGGAAAGTTCAAATACTGAACTTAAAAAGAATATATCTGCCTTGGTGTTAGAGAATGTTGAGATGATTAAAAGCATCCAAGCAGATAAAGCAAAATCAAAACAGGAGACATCTTCTTTTCTTCAGATGACTGAGATTTCTAAGAAAACTCTCCAAGAGAAAAAGGACTTAGAGCATAGATGCAGGAAACATTCTAAGCAAGTGTCTGATTTTGAGAAAATTCTTATAACTGAAAGAGACACTTTTTCAAAAGAAAGACAAGTTCTTGAAGGAAAAATATCTGATCTTCCCTCACAGATCTCTACTTTACAAGACTTGCTCGAAAAAGAAAGAAAACTTTTCAAATAGCAGAAAAAGTCTTTTGATCGTGAAAAGAAAAATTATGAAAAGAGAAATGTTGGGATTTTTAAAGAAATATCTGAAAAGACCAAGAACTTGGAAATAGATTTTAAGCAAGAACGCATACATTTTGAGTCTGAAATATCTATGCTCCAATCCAAAATTACTGTTCTATCTTCAGATATCCAAAAAGAAACAAAGGCCAAGTCTGATTTGAAACAGAAGTTTGACACACTTTCAAATGAAAGAAACATTTTGACCAAACAGATAAAAGACTTAGAAGCTGCAAACATTGAAATGTCAGAAAAGATAACAGCTGATGTGATTGATCAATCACCTGTTGATAATTCAACAGAATTAGTCTGTTCTTTCAAAACAGCTTCTAGTTCTATTAATGAGAAAAATGTTTTGAAAAACAAAAGTGTCATATCTCAAAATGTCAAATCAAGTCAGATTAGACCTTCCAACCTATTTTATGACAAGTCTGTTGATGGTTCAGCGCGCTTTTATGTTAAATCTCTTGGAAAGAATTCAAGGAGAGATCAGATTGTCTGGAGAGAAAAGGGTTCTTCAGGTGATGAGAAGAAGAAAGGCAAAGCATCTGCATCCACATCCAATGTCAAAAAGAACAGTGCACTCACAAGTAAAACTTTTGGTAATTCTGATACATTTTATTCTACTAATCATCTTATCAGGATTGCTCAGAAGAAAATATGTTGTTCTTACAGTGGAGCACATGATTTTGTAAGTAAAAATTTTAGTAATTATTTGTATGGTTCTTATTATATAACCCCCACACGAACTGCAACTAACATTTTTGGACCCAAATACCAGTGGGTACCAAAAAAGAAAATTGATTCTTTGTTGCAGGCAACTCAAGTCAAGGGGGAGTAAGAGAATAAAGTTTTTTGAACACAGCAGTTCAAAACCCGGACTTCCATGTCAAGACAATGGATTTTAAACACAGCAGTTCAAAACCCGGACTTCTTTGTCAAGACTATGTCTTCTAAGTACACAGCTTAGGACCCGTACTTCAAAGGATTAAAGCCCTCTACTCCCGTGATATCATAAGAGATCGTATTCCAACACTCAAATGAGGACATCAACCTTCAAGGGGGAGTACACTCTTTCTGCAATAGAGAGATATGATGGACTACATTCCAGAAGGAATTGTGGATCTCTATCCTAGACTTTTCATTGATAGATTTTCCTGATATGACGGACCGCATTCCAGAAGGAGTTGTGGATCTCTATCTTGTTTTAATTGATATATCTACTAATGCATAAATTATAGGGGGAGTACAGGTGATGGCTTCTGATCACATGACAGATCAGGACCCGTTTTTCAATGATCAAAGAAGGATATTATGCCAATATCCAGGGGGAGCTCAAAAGATATAAATCATTTAATCATGATTTGAGGGGGAGCTGAAAAGGTAAATATCTTTTGTCCTAGATCTCTGATTGTTTGAAAAAATAACAACTTTAAAGCATGAAAAACAGTTTCTTAAATGTTCAAACCACTTCTTATTCTCAAAAGATTTCATGAATTTAGAAGTGTGCTTTTAAATGTTTTTCAAATATTGAGCCTTAATGTTTAACTGACCATGTGTTTCCAAAGATCAATACTTGTGTATTATCTTGTCCATATACTGTCAAGTATTCACACATACCGGTTCAGTATTTCATTTGAATTTGTTATTACCATGTCTCATATCGAACATATTTTTCCGATGGTAATACCCCCATTTGAATTTCAAAGTTGTTAAGCATCAATCATCTTTTTCATATTTGTGCTTTTATTGCTAAATTGTTTATATTTGTTCATATAAACAAAATATCCAGTTCTTTGATACCCTAGCTATTTCATTTGATCTGATTTTAATCATTGTCAGATTCTCAAAACATTTCTATTCTTTCTTGATTATTCATTCATATCTTTATTTTGAGAAATCTTCAACGATCAAATGCTCAAATTTCATTCATATTTTTAAATGAACATACATACACTGATATATGATTTCTTGTGCTTTTCATTTCAAGAAAATCATTAACCATCATGTACTTTTAGGAACATGGGATTCAGTGTGAGTGCTTAATAGATCTTCCATGGATTCACGATAACCAGTGTTTCCTACCCCGGAAGAAATCCTTTGAGTGATTGAGAGGAGAGGAGTCTAAAAGAATTGAGTGTGGGAGTGATTTGAGGTAAAATGGAAATGAGAGATTGGTTAGATGTGAGCTTATATGTTTAAAAGAAAGAGGGTGTGAGATCAGAATTAAAAGAATATCAGAACTCTGCACCAAACATCTTTCTGAGCCGGGCAGTCACATTACTGATTGGTTCACATTTCTTTGGTGACCATCATTGAAATAGGCAAATAGCCCATGCCATCTCTTGCATACAACCCCACTAGCTACTCATTCTTTTCTTAAAAAGAGAATGTTTCACATTTTCTGGGAAAGCAGCACATAATCTATTGGTTCTTCTCTTGGAAGATACTGATATTGAAAAAGAAGGAAAGTTGCCCCACCTTCGACCCTTTCTCATGCACATTGAGTCCATGTACAATCATTGTTGTCTCAGTGATTTACATACTTTAAGCCTTATGAAACACAATCATTGTGTTAATTCTTTCAAACACAAGCACGAGCACACAGAGAATTTGTTTTTCTGTCAGAACATTCATAGAATTACCTTGTGTTTTTCAATGATTGAATGGAAGACCTGGGGAGTCATCATCAAACCAACTCCTTATATTGTACATTCGTTGTACACAGTGACTCCGTGTTACTGACAGGCACTTCTAATTGTTTCATTGTGTTGAATCAAGGTTACCACGTTCATTATGTCTGAATTTGAAAAGATTCGGATATATACAGTTATTGATTCAAATGTTCAGATCAAAGGGCGGAGACAGTCAAATTTTCAGATAATGGGGAGATTGTTATGTCCATACAAAAGGGGTGAACAAAGACTGTGTTGAAATTAAAGACGTTTTGATGATCTTGATGCTCACAATCATCAAAAAGGGGGAGAATTTACAAAGATTCAATTTCAAAGCCGTCAAGAAGATATCAAAGTGAAGAAAGACTTGTGAAAGAAATTCTTTGGTTGTTTCAAAATGCTTCCGCTGTTTCAAACTCAAAAGATTCTGATGAAAGATTCTTCATAGTTAAATCAAGTTTCAAGAAAGTTTGTTTTTCCAAAGATGATTCAGAGTTCACAAGAGATGAAGATACAAAATCAGAGATTCCCTCAAAGCTTTTTCAATGATAATGTTTCAAAGATTTCAAGTTTCGTGCTCATGACTTGTTGACTTTCAAAGCTTCAGAGTGAAAAAGACTTTTCAAGATTCTTCAAAGGCTGAAAATGTTTCAATGTTCAAAGTTGTCAGAGACAAAAGCTGAAGAATCAAGTGCTGAAGACTAGTGTCAAATTTTTATTAAATCTTAAATACAAAGGGGGAGATTATTAAGTCTAAATATTGTATCCAAGATTTAATATGTAAAGTCAAACTTGTAAAGTCAACAAGGTCTGTATACGGTTAGTCAGTATTCTGTTTATTTTGTCTGTGTCCATGTTCCCTGTGGTATAAATAGGGATATGGCTCTTGTAAGCTAGTAACTTTGAGAACACTTTGATCGCATATTCAATACATTGAGAGCTTTTCACGTTTATACTTTCTCTCTCTACTTTCTCTCTCTATGATTTGGTAGATTTTGGGATTATCAGACATCTTTCAATCATAGAAAACATTGTTCTTAAATGTTCAAACCACTTCCCGAATCTCAAAACAATTTCATGAATTGGAAGTGTGATTTTAATGTTTTCAAGATCTACTTTGTGATTTAACTGATATAGTTAAACCATATTGAGCATCACATGCTTTCTAGGAAAACATGATTTCATTGTGCTAGGACTTAACACAACTTCTACGGAATCACGTTAACCAGTGTTTCCTACCCAAGAGGTTAATCCATAGTGATTGAGTGTGAGGAGTCGAAAAGAAATGAATGTGGAATGTGTGATGAGGTATACAGAAAAAGAGAGTTTGGTTAGAGTAAGCTAAATGTTTAAAAGAAAGAGGGTGTGAGAACAGAGTTAAAAGAATATCAGAACTCTGCACCAACTTTTTCTGAGCCGGGCAGCCACAATTCTAATGTTTCACAACTCTTTGGTGAATATTATTGAAACAGACAACTAGCTCATGCCAACTCTTGATCAAACCTCACCAGCCACTCATTTTCTACTCAAATAGAAAGTGTTTCACATTTTCAAAGGGGAAGCAGCACATTTGCTATCTGATTTTCATTTGGAAAATATGGATATTGAAAAGAAGGAAGTCTGCCCCACCTTCGCACGTCATTCATGCACATTGAGTCTGTGTTTAACTTACTGTTGTCTCAGTGGTTTACAAAATTTTGAGCCTATAAGCAATCATCCATGCTTTAATTCTTTCTATCACATGCACGAACACACAAGGAATTTGTTTCTTTGTCATAACGTTCATAGAATTTACCTTTGTGGTGTTTTGATGATTGAATGGAAGCCCTGGGGGAGTGAACATCAAAAAGCTCCTTTCCAATGTATACTCGTTACACATATTGACTTAGTGTTACTTACAGGCATGTTAACTGATTCATTTGTTGATTCAGGTGTTACACGATTATTTTGTCTGGATTTGCAAAGATCTGGATGAATATCTTTTGGATTGACGAATCAGAGGCTCCGTATGAAAGACATTTCTTACTCAAAGTTTTGATGAAATTGTTGCTCTTTTCATCAAAAAGTAGGAGAAGAGCTAACCAAGAAATGGAAGAGATCAAAAGTTTAGAGAAATGTCCAAGATCAAATTCTTCAAAGACAAAGTATTCTGAAGACATGCTGATTTTAGAGAAAATTTCTTTGAAGATACTTTGCTAAAACATTCTGAGCTAAAACTGGAGATTATTACATATCGAAGACAAAGAAGGAGATTGCATCTTATGATCTGAAAGAGAAAACTGAATTGCTAAATCATTTTAGAAATGATCTTGATCCAAAGGGGGAGATTGTTAGATCTCAGATTTATTGGATTCAAGATCATCCAATCTGAAGACTGGAATCTGAAGCTAAAGCTGAAAAGTCACTCTCAATATTAGTCTAATGTTAGTTTGTAATAATTGTCAAAGTTAATTATTGTGTTAATTATAGTATTTTTATATTATTCCTAAATATCTAATAAATAGATATTTGGGATATTAGATATTATTTTCTTTTAGATATTATGTTATTAGATATTAGTTAGGTGATATGAGATAATATCATATCTCATTATCACAATACATATCTGATCATCGACCCATCTTACAACTAGAGAGAAAAGTGAGAGAGAGCTTCAACGAAAGTATCAACCTTGTAATCCATTGTTTTGTATTCAAACAGGTTGGTAATCTATCATATTTGTGTTTGTTATCATCTGGTAAAGATCGTGTTCAAATCTAAGGGACCGACATTGTTTATATTTGTTCATATAAACAAAATTCCAATTTTTCATAGAAAAGTGAGTTTCAGCGACGGGCCTTTAGCGACAAAGTGTTTCAGCAAGAGGCTATTGCGACAACATGTCGTCTCTATAAGTTGTTTCTGACGATAAATTGACTTTTAGCGACGACAAAAGTCGTTGCTAAAACACCTATTTTCCTATGGTGTGACCTAAGCTTTTCATGATTATTATTCATATTATTTGATCTATCTGATACATTGTCAGATTGTCAAATAAGTCTTTTGAATTCATTTCATTCATTTAATATTCTTGTTGTGAAAAATCTTGTCAGGATCGAATTCTCAACAAGAACAAAGTCTCAGAAACAATATCAAAGAAGTTGCGGAATAACACTTTGATATTCAATGGAACAGTAAACAAACAGTATTTGATTAACAACTTGCAAACTTGTATTAAAATCACAAGATTACACACACAACCTCAATCTTGAAGAACAAGCTCTTTCAAGACGAATTCTACTTCTCTAGAATTAGGATCTATGCCTTGAGGTTGATTTTCTCTTTCTTTCAAAAACTTAGAAATTAAATCTATCTAAACTATTCTGTCAAATCTATACATATACTGAACAAAAAGATAATTACAAATAAATAAAATATCTTCAGTATATCTTCCATGAATATCTTCAGAATATCCTTGTTTATCTTTACCCATGATCTCTTCATCATTATCTTCACATTACCTTATAAGCAGCATTAAGTCTTGGCAGCATTAACTACTAAGCAGCACTAACCACTAGCAGTACTAACTAGCTAAGCAGTACTAACTTTGTTCAAGCAGAACTAACTTTGACTAGCAGTATTAATTCTACTAGCAGTAGTAAAACTCAGCAGTATTAACTTTGGAGTCTTCTAGCAGTAGTAATTCTGAACTAGCAGCATTAATCACTTGAGTTATTCTTCAGTTCCCAACAATCTCCCCCTAACTTGACTTTTAGGAAGAGAAGTCAAGTTCTTCAGATGCTCCCAAAATATCATTCTTCAGATCCCTGTATCAACATTTATCCCCAAACTTTGATTGATCATTCTCTGAATCAGATATTTCGCCATTTCTGAGTTTTCAACACATCCAAGCTTCTTCTTCAGCATTGCATGAAGCTTAAGTCTGCTGTGATTGTATACTCTATCCACTAGGAAGTATTCTATGTGATTTCTATCTAAAGTCACTGCATATACTCCACTAGTTTCATATAGAGTCCAATTTGTGACTGCTTGAAACACATTTCTTATGACATGCTCCACTTCTTCAGGTTTGAACATCATACACAGATACTCCATCACCAGTTTTGTAATTGAAATCCCTGGAGCTTTTAACTGATCTGCATACAACTTCATCCCTATTTCAAACATTTCTTCTATATCAGACCTAGAGCATGTTCTGACAATCTTGGCCCAAGTGTTGAATACCTCATACTTATCATCCTTCCTCTTGAGTCTGATATACTCCTTTCCATCCACTGTCAGTGTATCCCAGTGAATAACTTCAGGAGGCTTTATACCAACAGGTTCTGCTGAAATTGGTTCAGGAACTTTGTTCATCACTACCATGTACATCTTTAAATCATCAGTACTTGAGGATTCCTTCTTTTCAGATGACTCAGGTGCCCCTTCTTCTTCAGCAACCTTCTCAGCCTCTCCTTCAGCTATTCTAGGCTTCTTGGTTGACTTTCTCCTTGCCATCATCTTGGTTCTCTTTAAAGTCCTTAGACTTTCACCTAGAGTGGCTTCTTTCTTTGGTGGTGTTTCTTGCTCATCTGGAAAAGGTTTTTCTATCATGAAATCATTACTTTCTTTCATTCTCTTCTCCATCTCCACCCTGGCAGTTTCATTCCCTTGAAGTTTGGTCATTTCAGAATTGTACAACTCCTTGATCTGCTCAAATGTCATCTTAGAGAACATCTCCTTTCTGACTCCTATAGCACCCTTGAGAAAAATTATCATTTTGTTTCTCTCTTGAGTACCAAGGAAAGTCTTTGAGGGTTGTCTCTTCTTTGCAGCTGTTTTTATCACCACAGATTTCTTCAAAGATGTTGTTTTCTTTTGTGCAAGTTCAGTTGCCAGGCTTTGTTGATATGCTTCATTCAGTTCAGCAGCTAGAGCCTTTGCCATCTCCCTGTCCTTTTCAACCTGAACTCTTTCTTCCTTTTCAATATCAGCCTGCATCTTCCTGGCCAAGACTTCATCTGATTCAACCAACCTTTACTTTTTGACTGGTTGATCAGATTCCACCATCATTGCTTTTCCTTTGTCTTTGTTCATTACTTTCTTACTGTTATCTTTCTTGATCACTTCACCTTGTTCTTTGATGACTACTCCTTTGGTCTTTGAAGTGACCTTGGGAGTATCATGTTTGGCTTTAAGTAAGGTTTCTGCAATCTCAAGATCTGTTAAAACTTCTTTCACAGTTTCTGCTGTTTTGTTTATTTCAGCAGTACTAACCATTTCTGTTGCTTTAATTGAACTAGCAGCATTAATGGTTTCTGTTGCTTGCTTTGTTACTGTTGCTTGTTCTTTTATCTCTGCTTGCACTGATTCTCTTTCTGTTTCTGCTTCTTGCTCCCCCTCAGCATCAAATCTCTCCCCCTCACCACCATATTTCATCCCATCAAGCTCCCCCTTTTCTGTAGCTTCTTCCATGTTGATCTCCCCCTTTTTGGGAGCATCATTCCCAGACTTCCTTCTCCTTAGCACAAATTGTCTCTTCTTCTTTTTCTGTACTAGCTTCATCACCAATTTCTTGAGTTTGGTAATCTGCACTTGTTGGGACAAGATTACCAGCTTCATCTCTTCAATTTCTTTCCCTTGTTTGAGAACATCTTGGTTGATGTTGCCCATTGTTTCCATCAATTCATAGTAAGTATATCTGTCCTCACCTTCTCCAGAAGTGTTACCCTCTTTTGATGGATCATTGGATCTTTTTGTAGTGGAAGTCTTCTGCCTAGCAGAAGCACTATCCACCCCCTTGGTTTCTTGGCACCAGGGACCTTTGAATGAGTGCTCATTCAAAGTTGCCATGGGGGAGGTCTTAGTTATGTTACCACTGTCCTCCTCTGTGTTAGCAGGAGTAGTGGCAGCCTGCTCACCCATATGCTCTTCCTCCTCCTCAGAGAGCACCTTCTTTGGGTTGGGAGACACCCTTGTGGTTTCCCTGTAGATATTCTCTTAAGGGAGAATCCTCCCTTAGAGGGCTTAAAGGCTTAGGGGTTGATGGAAGTTAGAGATAGAAGTTATACCAGAGGCATCGTCTAGACGTAGACTGATGCGAAGTACCTCTTCAGTAACTGTCAAGGGTTTGTCACACACCCTTGTTTTGATCATTTGCACACCATTCTCAGTAACAATGGTGGCATTTGCCCAGAATTGCCTCTGATGCTCTATGAAGATGGTAGGAGATATAGTGAGAGCATGGGCAATATGGCTGGACTTCAGAAAGTTGACTATCTGGTGAAAACCTTCAGCTTGTTTTGGCTTTTGGAGCATCGCGATTTCATTGTGCTCGTCGATGAACGCCATGGATGCCATTGACCTTGAAGGTTCTTGCCTGAAAGCTTGGAACTCGAGAGAGAAAGGGTTTAGAGCGCAAGTGATCAGTATGCAAAGAGTCGTTATGAACTTTTAGGCGGGCAAAGGGTATTTATAGTATTCGGGACATAAGCAGTAGTAACCAAGAGCAGTATTAATGACAAGCAGTATTAACTACTAGCAGTATTAACCACTAGCAGTATTAACTGATAGCAGTATTAACTGAAAGCAGTATTAACTACTAGCAGTATTAACTGATAGCAGTATTAACTGAAAGCAGTATTAACTACTAGCAGTATTAACTGATAGCAGTATTAACTGAAAGCAGTATTAACTACTAGCAGTATTAACTGAAAGCAGTATTAACTACTAGCAGTATTAACAATGCACTGGCAGTATTAACAATGCACCGGCAGTATTAACAATGCACTGGCAGTATTAACAATGCACTGGCAGTATTAACAATACACTGGCAGTATTAATAATGCACTGGCAGTATTAACAATACTTACTCTTTTCAACTTATGATGAACTGAGGACTGCTATGAATTCCCTGAAAAGAAAGATTAGGACCACCAAGAATACATAATATACAGGTATTGAACCACTTTTTGAGAAGGAGTTTATTCAGAGTTGATCATTCCCACACTTGTTACCAAGAAAGTGAATCTACCCACATCAAAGGCTTTGGTGAATAGATCAGCAAACTGGTTGTCAGTATGAACCTTTACAACTTGAATAAGTTTCTTTTCATTACAGTCTCTTATGAAGTGATACCTGATTTCAATGTGCTTTGTCTTTGAGTGCTTGACAGGATTATTCACAATGCTAATAGCACTGCTGTTATCAATAAAAATTGGAGTGTGTAGAAAGGTTACCCCATAGTCCAGCATTTGATTTTGAATCCATAAGACTTGAGAACAGCAACTTGCAGCTGCTATGTACTCTGCCTCTGTTGTAGATGTGGACACTGTGGTTTGTTTCTTGCACTGCCAAGACACTAGTCTTGCACCCAAAAACTGACATCCTCCAGAAGTAGATTTTCTGTCCAAGTTTGCTCCACCTAGATCACTATCTGAGTATGCAAGTAGGTCAAAGGATGAGTCATGAGGATACCAAAGTCCCAATCTGGGTTGCCCTTTGAGATATCTGAATATCCTCTTAACAGCTTGATAGTGAGATTGCTTTGGCCTAACTTGGAATCTTGCACATACACAGACTGGAAACATTATATCTGGTCTAGATGCTGTAAGATACATGAGAGAGCCAATCATGGATCTATAGTGATGAACATCCATATCCTCCCCCTCAAGATCTGCTGTTATCTACTTGTGTGTCTCCATAGGTGTGCTGGCAGGTTTTGAATCTGAGAAACCAAACTTGATTAAAATATCCTGCACATACTTGGACTGACAGATAAAGATTCCATCTGACTTCTGTTGAACTTGGAGTCCAAGGAAAAAAAATAAGTTCCCCCATGGAACTCATTTTGAACCTTTGATGCATTAGATCCTCAAACTCCTTGCACATGTTGTCTCTTGTAGATCCAAAGATGATATCATCAACATAGATTTGGACCAGCAAGATATCCTTCTTCTTTCTCTTGATGAATAAAGTCTTATTAATGACTCCTCTTTCAAAGCCATTTTCCAAGAGATAGGATGACAGAGTGTCATACCATGCTCTTGGAGCTTGATGCAATCCATAAAGTGCTTTCTTCAATTTGTATACCCTGTCTGGATAGCTTGGGTTTTCAAACCCTGGTGGTTGACAGACATATACTTCTTCTTCAATTGAGCCATAAAGAAATGCACTTTTCACATCCATTTGATAGACTTTGAATTTCATATAAGAAGCATAAGCCAGGAATAATCTAATTGCTTCTATCCTGGCCACAGGTGCAAATACTTAATCATAGTCTATTCCCTCTTCTTGTGTATACCCTTGAGCTACCAGCCTTGCTTTATTCCTTATCACAATTCCTCTTTCATCTCTCTTATTCCTGAATACCCATTTTGTTCCTATTGCTCTTTGGCCTTTAGGAAGGTCTACCAGATCCCAAACATCTTGCAGCTTGAATTGCAGTAGTTCTTCTTGCATTGCTTCTATCCAACTGGATTCTTTCATAGCATCATGTGCCTTCTTAGGCTCAAGCTGGGATAAAAAGCAAGAAAGCACTGTATGCTGTTGATCTTGCAATTCTTGCAGCCTGCTTTGATTTCTAGTCATCATAGGAGAGGATATATCTCCTATTACCAGTTGTGGAGGATGATTCTTTTGAATTCTGGTGTGATGATTAGGTTCTTCATTAAGTACCACCTCTAGATTTGAGTCATTCAACTCAACTGAGGTGTTTTCAGCAGCTACTTCTGATTCCTTATTGACTTGAGTCTCCTCATCTCTACTCTCTTCTTCACTCTGACTTGGTTCAGTAGATGGTTCCTTTTCACAGTCTTCAACAGGATCCACTGTGGGTATGGGAAAGATCACAGATTGAGATAAACTGTCTTGAACTTGTGTAGTTCCTGATCCTCCACTCCCTGATCCTGCATAATCATCACTACTGACACCAAAAGAGTTAGTTAGTGAATCAATGTCAAATAGCCACTGAGGACCAGACCCAATTGGATTTGGTGTGTTCTCATTGCATTTGACATTGTCACTTTCTTCAATTATTCTAGAAGATAAGTTAAAGACTCTGTAAGCCTTACTCTGAGATGAGTAACCAACAAGAAATCCATCATCTGCTTTGCTATCAAACTTACCTAAGTGAGATTTGGTATTGAGAATAGTACAAGGACACCCAAAAGGTTTGAAAAATCCAATAAATGGTTTTCTTTTATTTAAAAGCTCATATGGGGTCTTGTTCTTTGGCTTGACTACTAGAACTCTGTTTTGGACATAACAAGCAGTATTAACTGCTTCAGCCCAGAAGGTAATTGGCAATTTTGAATCAGCCAATAGAGATCTAGCAGCCTCTATTAGTGTCCTATTTCTCCTCTCAGCAACTCCATTCTGTTGAGGAGTCCTAGGGGCACTATATTGTCTCTCAATGCCTTTCTCTTCACAAAAGGTGTTTAGATCAAGATTTTTAAATTCAGTCCCATTATCTGATCTAATGACTTTTACTTTTTGATTAGTTTGGTTTTCAATTCTTAGGATAAAGGATTTGATCAGTCCACTTGTCTCATCCTTAGTCCTTAGAAAATATACCCAAGTAAATCTGGAGTAATCATCAACAATAACCAAGCAATAAGATTTCTTGCCTATACTCATAACATTTGTAGGACCAAACAGATCCATATGTAGTAATTGGAGACAAGAAGAAATAGAATTTAACTCTTTGGTCTTATGAGAAGTTTTATGTTGTTTGCCTTTAAGACAAGCAACACAATGATCATCACATGAAAAGACTTTTGAAGGTAAACCTCTTACAAGGTTGTTTTTAACAAGTTTGTTTATAGTCTTGAAATTCATGTGACACATCCTTCTGTGCCATAGAGAGGATTCATCCACAGAAGCTTTTGAAACAAGACAGTTCAGGGATGAATCAATATCAACATTGTCCATATCTAGACAATAAACATTGTCCTTTCTTGTTGTTCTAAGTAGTATTATGCTTTCATCAACTACCTTAAACTCTGGAGCAAGGATCATACACTCTGTGTTAGTAAATAATATGCTATGTTGTTTGTCACAAACCTGTGATACACTTAACAGGTTGTACTTCAATTGATCAACATAGTAGACATCCTCAAATGTCATCTTACCTTTTGTGACATTACCTTTGCCACTTATTTTACCACCAGTAAGATCATTTCCAAAAGCAACATGTCCTCCATTGATATGCTTGAAATCCTGAAGGCATGACATGTTGCCTGTCATGTGCCTAGAGCAACCACTATCAACATGCCAAATGCTCTTTCCCTTGAGCTGTTGGTTTCCCTACACATAAGATAAATCAGTTAGTTTGAATTAGGAACCCAAGCCAAAGTGGTCTTGGGTACCCCTTTCTCATCAAAATACTTGCATTCTTTCTTGACAAGATTTTTAAACTTTGACTCCTCATTTCTGGAGTACTTTGTCACAATAATAGGCTTGGAAACACATTTGCTAGAAGTAGTACTGGTTTTAGAAGTACTAACTGCATTAGCAGCACTTGCATGCTTAGCAGTACTAACCTTATTAGAAGTAGTAATTGTTTTAGCAGCAGTAACTGTGTTAGCAGTATTCATATTTGAGGAAGTACTAACAGTATTAGCAGCATTAAAATTTTCAGCAGTACTAACACTGGTAGCAGCAGTAATGCTTCTAGCAGCACTATCTCTGTCAGCAGCACTAACAGTTTTAGTACTTTTAGGCATCCACATTTTAATACTTTCATTCAAAACCTTTTTCTTCATGAGGCCTTTGTTTTCAACAGGTTTCTTCACCACATGTTTCTTTCCAGCCTTCCTATAACCAACAGGTTTTTGCACAAATCTTTGAAAGTTCATCTGTTGGTTAATAGGGTTAAAGTAACAGTACTTAGCCAAATGGTTTAACTTTCCACATATGAAACAAGGATTTGATCTATTGATTTTACTTAGATCAATGCCTTGTTTTTGTGCCCATTGGTTGTTCCAGTTTCTTTGATTTCCCCTTGGTTTATCATGTTTTTGGGGCTTAGAAGTATTGCATGCACACTGCTTGCAAGGGATAGGGTTCACAACAGTGGTCTGCTTATAATAAACCTTCTTGTTCTTTCCATCAGTCTTCTCTATCTCATTGGACTTGATCCAATGCTTTCCACATCCCTCATTGGTGATTATGTGGTTTTCTATAGGAATCTCACCACTCACAGTGTTGTCTTTATCCTTGACAGCTTCTTTCTCAGTTTTATCCTTAACAACTACTTCATCTAAAGGATCTATCTCAGTGGCTCCCTTAGGTAGGTCCTTCCTATCCTTTGTTTCTAACAAATCTGAACTAGGAGGGATGTAGTTGTTGTTATAGGGTGGTGGTGTGGTATTGTACCCTATTCCTCTTCTAAGTTTGTCATGGATTTGAGTTTGGAGCAAAGAGTCCATTGCTTTAGAAGCATTGGAAAATTTCTCAATATCCAGCTTGGCTTTCTCAAACTCCCTCTTTATCTTCTCATTCTCCTCTTTGGATCTGGTCAGTTGAAGTTCTAAGTCATTCTTCTCCCACTTCCAGTAGTTTGTGTCATAAGAGTGTTGAAGCTCATTGGCTTGAAAACCCTTAATCTGCTCTTCAAATCTCTCAACTATCCTGACATAATCTTTTATGTCCTTTTCCAATCTCTTAAGGTTATCACTCATGTTCTGATTGTGATCCCTATACCTCTTAACAGTGTTAATGCAATTTTGAGAACAAAGATTGGAAGTTACCTCTGTTGGGAGATCAGATACCTCTGCCATTAGAGCTTGGTTCTGGATGGCCTCTTCAGCTTGATCACTCTAATCAAACCCCATGCCTTGTTGAGAGACAAGGGCTTGAGCAGAGTTTCTGTTATTGTTGAAGCTTCCAGATTGAGCTTGTTGGTGGTTATTGTTTTGAGGCATTCCACTTCTGCATTCTTTAGCAAAGTGTCCCTTCTGATGACATTTATAGCATTCCACCTTTGACTTGTCAAAACCTGCTCCATCTTCTCTTCTTTGTGAGAAGTTGTTCCTTCCAGTTCTTTTGATGAACTTCTTGACTCTCATAGAGAGCATGGCCATCTGCCATTTAATGTCCATCTCTTCAAGATCATCTGGATGGAGTTGTTCCAAGTCATCATTAATGAGAGAAGAGTTTCCATGACTTGCTAGAAAGGCTTCAAATACAGTTTCAGTGCCTTTCTCTTGAGTTGCTCCATTGGCAGCACTAACTGATTCAGAGTTGGAAGTAGAATCAGTTGATGCTGAAAGGAGTGCAGCATTGTGAACATATCCAGAAGACTTCTTCTTAGCCTCTACCTCAGATTCAAAAACTCTTAGATCATTATATAGATCATCAAGTTCCTTTTCTTCCAGTTGATCATTCTGTCTGAAAGACACAGTATACATGGTCCATTCATCACTCAGGGACCTTAGAAACGTTCTGTTCAGATCATCTTGATCAATTTGTACTCCCACTGTAGCAAGTTCACCAATAAGCTTGTTGAACCTGTCAAAAGTTTGAGTCATGGACTCATTTTTGGTTGACATAAAGTTCTCATATTGTTGCTTCAGAATGGCTTTCTGATTTCTCTTGGTACTTTTGGTACCTGAGAATCTCTTCTCTAGAGCATTCCAGAGCATCTCTGCATCAGTGCAGTTACAGAACTGATGTTGATATTCATTGGGGATAGCCAAGAGCAAAGTGCTCAAGGCTTTCATCTCTGTCTGTCTAGCCTTTCTTTCTGCATCAGTTTTTGGTGGAGTTCTCTTTCCATCTGCACCAATCTTACCTGCTTCAGAAGGACCATTCTCTATGATATCCCACATAGAATAGTCAGTGAGGAGTATGTACTGCTTGATTCTGATCTTCCACATATCGAATTCATTGGGTCTGAGCATTGGTACCTTTGAGACCAGAGTACTGTTTGATTCTGGAAAGTTTTCCATGATGAATGAATAGATGTTTCTGAGAGAACAGGCTCTGATACCACTTGTCAGGATCGAATTCTCAACAAGAACAAAGTCTCAGAAACAATATCAAAGAAGTTGCGGAATAACACTTTGATATTCAATGGAACAGTAAACAAACAGTATTTGATTAACAACTTGCAAACTTGTATTAAAATCACAAGATTACACACACAACCTCAATCTTGAAGAACAAGCTCTTTCAAGACGAATTCTACTTCTCTAGAATTAGGATCTATGCCTTGAGGTTGATTTTCTCTTTCTTTCAAAAACTTAGAAATTAAATCTATCTAAACTATTCTGTCAAATCTATACATATACTGAACAAAAAGATAATTACAAATAAATAAAATATCTTCAGTATATCTTCCATGAATATCTTCAGAATATCCTTGTTTATCTTTACCCACGATCTCTTCATCATTATCTTCACATTACCTTATAAGCAGCATTAAGTCTTGGCAGCATTAACTACTAAGCAGCACTAACCACTAGCAGTACTAACTAGATAAGCAGTACTACTTTGTTCAAGCAGCACTAACTTTGACTAGCAGTATTAATTCTACTAGCAGTAGTAAAACTCAGCAGTATTAACTTTGGAGTCTTCTAGCAGTAGTAATTCTGAACTAGCAGCATTAATCACTTGAGTTATTCTTCAGTTCCCAACAAATCTTCAAAATTCAAATGCTCAAATAACGATGATGTTTTTGTGGAGCATACATTCATTTGACAATGTTTTCATATTCCAAGATTCATAATTGTGCAAGTTAAACTGTTGAACATCATATTATTTTTTGGACAAAATTTCATCGTATTAGTGTGAGAGCTTAAATATACTTTTATGCATTCATGTCAACCAGTGTTTCCTACCCAAGAAGTTATCCTTGAGTGATTGAGGGGTGAAGGGTCTTCATCAAAGAGTGGGGGAGGAAGTTCATCTGGTTGAACAACCTCATTGTGCTGAGTGGTAAAAAATGAAAAAGAAAGCTTGGTTAGAAGTGAGCATATTGAAAACAAAGAGAGGGTGTGAGAACAGAATTAAAAGAATATGAGAACTCTGCACCAACCACTTCTGAGTCGGGCATCCACATTATTGATTCGTTCACATCTCTTTGGTGACCATCAATGAAACAGGCAGTGAGCCCATGCCAACTCTTGCTTTCACCCCACCAGCCACTCGTTTCTTTCTAAACAAAGAAATGTTTCAATTTTTCATGGGGATGCAACACATATATTATCTAATCTTCATTCGAAAGATTTGGATATTGAAACAGAAGGAATTTTTCCCCACCTTCGCACTTCAATCATGCACATTGAGTCTGTGGAAAACTTGTCATGTCTCAACAGTTTACACACTTTGAGCTTGATAAAGCACATATTGCTTAAATTCTTTCATACACAAGCACATACACACAGATAATATGTTTTTCTTTCATAATGTTCAAAGAAATTCCTTGTGTTTTTCGATGATTGAACAGAAGCCCTGGGGGAGTGAACATCAATAAAACTCCTTTCCAAAGTACATTTGTTGTACTAAGTATCTCCGTGCTACTTACAGACATTTTAATTGTTTCATTCGTTGATTCAGGGTTACAACTCATTTATGAAGTTAAAAAGATTCAGAATTATATTTTTGGAATTGACGGATGGTTCTTATATTCAAAAAAGGAAAGATCATATGGTGCCAGTTAGAAATTGAAAGAATGCTTTTTTCTTGTACGGTTTTGATGATCATGATGTTCACAATCATCAAAAAGGGTGAGACACAAAGAAAGAAGAAAAAAAAAGAGATAAAGAAATATGACATTATGAAAAGATTTCTGAAGTTTCAATTTTGAATCGTAGGGAGACAAAAGAAGTGAAAAGACAAAGTTCAAAGATGAGTTGAGGCAAAGTTTGTTGAAAAAGACAAAATTTGTGAGAATGTTTTAGAGATGTCAAAGAAAAAGTTTTAGAAACTTTTCCGAAGATGATTTCAAGCGTAAAGATCTTATTTCTGATAAAGGTGATATTTGTTAACAATAGGAGATTGGTTCTTTCAAGGTTGTTAAAGATTGTTTGACTTCAAGAGAGAAGACCGTTAAGGTTCGTCAAAGCTAAATTCATTTGAAAAATAATCTCGAATAAAAGGGGGAGATTGTTAGTGCAAATATTGTTGTATCCGAGATCAGTGAGTGAGGATTACATTGAAGTCAAAGTCAACGATCAAAGTCAAAGCTAAAGAGGAGAATGTTAAAGTCAACTTATTATTTGAGAAAGTCAATGCTATCTTGTAATGTTCCTTATATTAAGCCTTAGGTATAAATAGGTTTTGCATTGTAATCTTTTGGAAAGATTCTAAGAAACCTAATTCACATTATAGAGAGCTATTTCTAGAGAGAGAAAACTTGTAGAGATAGAAAGCTTATTGAATCAATATACTTGTGATTTCGTTGATCAATCTTGTACTACATTTGGATTTGGGGACTATCACCATATCCTCTAATTTGCCCTTCTCTATCATCACCCAAGGTAACAGTTCCCCCATTTTTCCCCTTAAATGAGGTCAGCAACCTTCTATCCCTAGTTGTAACGCTCTAAAATTCAGAGTAAATTAAAACCTGGAAATATGGCAACAAGACATCCGTATAGATATAAACTTCCCATAAAGGGGATCAGTCCTTAAGACTATACAAAATCTGAATGGATATAGAATTCATCAACAACTAATCTAAACATATACTATCTAGATTACATAAGTTGTTGATCCAGAATCATCAAAAATGTGGGACTTAACAACGCCCAACAATCCAATACTACACAATCTCAAAAACCCTCGAGATCAAACCCGGCACTCAAGCCCTTAGCAACCCGCCGCTAACGAGAACCTGATATACATATCATTTGAGAAAAAGTGTTAGGCTTATAAAGCCTAGTGAGAACATACAGTTTATACAAAATCAGAGATATAAACATTTGCATCCAAACGGAAATCTTTCAAACGAGCATTTCCAAGTTCTCCATTGATAGGAACATAATCCATTTAAAATAAGGTCATAAACCTTCTTTCCAGAACCTCACAATTTAATGCACAAGTAGTTCTTTTATAAACTTCCCGAAATATAAACATCAGTATCATAAGAAAATCTTTTCATAAAGGTTTAATTTATAAAAGATAACATTTCGCCACAACCGGGCCTTTTCGGTCCAAAACTCATCATACGATGACACAATGACCATTTTACCAAGGATTGTGGTGTAACACAAAGTAGACCACCAAATCCGAGTTATGAGCTAAATACTGGAACCATGGCCACGAACGCTTCGGTCCGTACTACGATGTGAGGGAGGCCCCCAAGGAACCAGTCATACTTGTTCGTTAGACTACATTTGACCCATGGCTAGTAACCGGCCTCACATAACCGTACCAAGTTGCCCCCGAAGATGAAATGTATCTAACTACAACAGAAGGGGCATATCCTTCCCAGCCATAAGCCGACTCGATACCTAGGGATCCACTAGTATAGTCATGACTTGTCACAATATTTCATGTGACCAACAAAGCTAGATAAACACCTCTCAACACATTTATATTTCAAAATGCCATTTTCCAGAACAACTGCTGGTAAGAATGAAAATCATAAAAATGAGTTCATAAACATTCTTTTGCATAAGCTACATAATCAGTAAGTAAAACATCCTTTTACTTCAAATAAGTTGAAATCCATCATTTTAGTCAAAAATGATCGGGAACCCTAAAATCTCCCAAAACTCAAGTTATATCAAATATGCAGGAAACTTAGATCTGAAACCATGGAGATATATAGGAGTTCCAAAAGGTAGCTTTTGATATGTACACAGTTTTTAAAATGATAGTAGGAACTCACCCAATAGGTTTATACGAAAACCCGAAGAACCAGATATCGACCCCCTTGATAAGACGAAGCTTTCTACACCGAAACCTCGGATCAAACACTAGATTTTAACCACCAAACTCTAGAGAGAGAGAGAAACGATTTAGAGAGAGAGGAGAGAGTTTAGAGATTGAGAGAAATGAGATCTAAAGAGATATTTGGAAACTGAAACCCTTAAGTCGGTCCAGGGACTTTCGCGGGTTATGCCGCGACCTCAACTCGCGGCATAACTCGCCCGCTTACACAAAACCAAACCCATCCAGAGGGTTTCGCGGGTTGTGCCGCGACCTCAAGTCGCGGTGCAACTCGCGTAGTTCACGGTGGTTTGTCCAACCCACCAAAAGCCAAACCCAAACTTGGAACCAAACGCGGTGCTAACGACAAAAGCTTAACACTAGAGTACCAAGGTTAGATAACGAAATTCGGGGTGTTACAATACTCCCAACCTTAGAATGATTTCGTCCTCGAAATCTACTCTCCTCAATGGAACACTGTCCGCAGAGAAGATCGTCACAAACCCAAATGCCAGAATCATTAACGAGATCCTAATACCGACATCCACATGAGCTACCCTTCTTGGGCACAATTCACTCCTAACCGAACGAACACTCAACACTTCAAAGTAACCTTTACTCCCAAGGTTATGGTTTCCTCCCAACCTTAGGTGACAATTACTACCTCCAGGAAATTTGCGACCTCAACTTTCCATCTACCAATTTCTTTCAAACTGCACGGTTCCGAACTCAAAGCCAACAGTCGACGCTAATCTTCCCAAAACTCTCAGATTTCACTGATCCTTTCCTAATATCGATAAACATATTCTTAAAAGGCGTACTAATGCGTCTTTCCGGCAATCGGTTAACACAGATTCTGTTATCTCTCAACTCCGATCCGACTCCAAATCTGGAAATAACCCTTATTCAATTCTTAATACCTCCATAAATACTTCGTCTACAACCACATTATAAAGATTAACCTCTAAACATACCACTAATCTATACATTCGGACTATAAAGGACGGGCGCTAATAAAATCCACAACAGGAATTTGATGCACATGCTGAAAAATATATAGGATTAGGCTTAATGCCTAGAGAGCTCAAGAGTTTTACATAAGTAAAAGCAATTAAATTGATGAACTTCTCTTTAAAACAGAATCTTTCAAATAATGAATTTTAAAACACGGAACAACTCCTTTTCAAAGTTATGCAATTTCAAAGATGGATCCTTCATTTCAACGATGCTTTATAAATTGATACAACTTGTGCTAACTCGAAGTATGAAACATTAGTAACACCATGCATACCGTACGTCCGAAATCATGGACATTAGGTCCAGTACTCACACGACCAAAACGAAAGAAAACTAAATACCCATATGCAGGAAAACACACTTCATTCAAACCTTAATATACGTGGGGAGAACCCAATATTAAAGCCATCATTTACCGTCGACTCCACATAACCAAAGCTGGTAAAAATATAACATTAGTGTTTAAAATACCCCGGGTCTACGACGGAGAGACCCGTACACAAAGAGAATAGAAGGATACGCAAGTAGGCCGCCCATACAACTTCCTCGCATGACCTCTAAACGTTTCCATCTTGGGTGGCGAGAACAAATGAATGGGGCCACCCGTGATGTTATTGGATTTCACCACGTATCCCGATCTTAGTTCCCATGCCATACCAGACATCACAACTTCAAACCGTTTATTGCCTCTAGCCATACTCCGTCGAGTTCCATCTTAAGGGCTTACGGACACGGGTGCCTATCCAATCCAGACGAGTTCCAACTCAGCAGCTCGTGCCACCTATTGTCTACTCGCTAGCAAACCCGAGCGGTCACTAAGTGTAACCCAAAACCTCAAGCTTTACAAAACAGACAGACTGTCTATGGATCTACAGCACTGTCTAACATTACATGACTCCAACTGAAAAACCAAAGCTCCCAAAACATGCAACTCCCAATGGCATGAAATAATCGCCATCATACTCCAAAATTCCACAACTGTTTTTAAATCGTACAAATGTCCTCAAGACTCCATTTAGTCAAAACTGAGCCAACGACCCAACAGTTTACGTAAATACCCAAATGAAAGCCGATATAAATATTGAAACACGTTTGACCAACTATTATGCAAACACGACCAAAAGTATAATTAACTCAAATCTCATCGTTGGTTGAAACAACCCGTTTTCCAAATGAACTCATACCCTTATGTTTTCAAAATGTCTCATAACACAATAATATGCATTTTCTGAAAAGGTTTATAAGATCAATTACACCAAATGACACTTACGTCAATTGAACTCCAATTATATATGTAAAATCATCAAAGAAACACTTCAACATGATTTATTTACCAAAATAACCAAAGATCCCAAAATGGGTGTCTCAACATGTTCATAAAACTAAACATTTTAAAATAACCAAAACTTATCAGCAGTTAACAATTTAATGTAAAACACAAACACTTTAAAATAAACATTTTGGCATGTACACCGCTTTCATAAATCAACTTTAACTCACCAAAAACACAAATAAACTCCATCATACTAAAACCTTTCATTGCGGTTATAAATCCGGACAAATGTCCACACGACTCATTCGGTCAAAACTCGAGCCAAAGGCCCAACACTTCACGTAAATTTCCAACGAAAGCCTCGTAAACCTTAAAACACATTTAACCGACATATGACGTTTCCCCAAATAATGAAATGTCTTTAAACAATGTTTATGAAAACACACACCACCAGGACATGATTTCTCAAAACTCAACACGTATTGATACCAAAGATTTTCCAAACGTTTATGAATGCAAATATACTAAGATGCACAAAATCATCAAAGATGCATAAATCATAATGTAGATTTTACGTGTACAAAATCACCCAGAATATGTAAATCACGCTATTTACTTGCTGAGATATTCAAGCTCGACATGAGCAATTTATGATGTTAAAACAATCCAAGTTACCGAATACGAAAACTTAACGAAATACTCGCACCTTGAGAAATACCGAGTAAAACATACGCAATAATTTTCGCTATAAACGTGAAAATAGGTTCTTGCACTTCAACTTGTGCAACAATTGTTTGTACAACTCCAAAGGGAAAAATCACAATTTTATCTTTAAAATTCTTCCTTTATAACCAAGAGGCATTGCAGCAAAAGAATTTTCAACTCACCCCATATGCAACAATTCATTCCCCAAAGGGCGGTAAAATAACGGGGATGCAAATAAAATTTCAAATCGAGTTTAAAGCTTCACGTTGTAAAGATAAATACATCTGACCAAAATAGAAACTACAACGACAAAAATACCGCTAACTCGCTAAATGCTTTGCGGAAATTTTAACAGTAAGAGTTAATGATGGAAATACGATCAGAATGAAAGTCCTGTCTTAAAAATAACATAAATCGTTTATGCAATCATTCACCCCCACGTGATACCTAAATCCAATGCACAAAGTACACGACAGTTGACATTGGTTAACAAAACCTAGAAATTAACGCTCACAAAGATGCATATGCACATGTTCCTGAAATTATTTACGCGACACAAAAGTCGTAAGATGAGACACCATAATCCAACTGGATTTTCATAAAACTCATTAACGCTAAAATCAAGTGGTGTCCAAATTTCCATTTTTCAACACAAGGTAAGGCGACCATTTTGACAAGTGGTGAGTTAAATTTTGACCATTTTGATGAGACACGACACCCAAAGAACTCATAACTTGCACGCACGCAATGAAATTAAACTCACGCATCTCTAAATATACGCACGCGACAAAAGAATCCGTAAAACAAAACTCCATGAAATTCAACAAAACTCGTACAAACTAAAATCTCCAAGAAACTCCGACTCAAGGCATGGAAATAACTTTTTCTTTAAAACCATTGACATACGTGGAAGAGATCCAATGTCAATGTCAAAATTCCACAGATACTTGCCCATTAACTCAAAAAGCGTTAAAACACAGATATTACGACATCCAAAAATGGAATTTAAACACAAGACGTGAATAAAGAGAGTTTTGATAACAATTTGTAATCAGGTGCAACAAAACCATTTTAAGCATGCTTATGCTCATAGTTTAAAATATGCTGAGTGTTAAATGTATTGCCAAAACGTTATAAGGTAATTTACTTTATGGTTGGCGATCAAAAAAAGCAATTTATGCAACCTTATTTTAGAAATAAATTTAATGCATGAATTGGGTCGGCACTCAGATCTTAATACTACGCTTCCCAACATCCCGACGTACTATAATCAACCGGATGCCTTAGGCATCATAGGGCAACCATCCCATTAATTAACTTACAAATCTCTTTGAAATAGAATCGATCTAACAAGATATAGTTCTAATTCCACCAACGAATCTGGCTCAAGATGATTAATTTAATCGTTCTACGCACTTACTATCATCCCAAAAAGACATTGTTATAAACAACAATCATTCCTTAGCTTACTCGCTTAGAAACTTACGCACTATTCTAACGGTTAACAAACCAAGGTAGAGCAGGTAAACACAAGCACGAGAAAGGGCAAGGAAGAGTTTAACTGAAACACGCACAAAAGAAACGTACCGCTACGTCTACCAATTGTCATAACATTAGCAAACCAATTACACTCACGTAAAATATCCTCATAATCACATTAGCTAAGTGAGATTATGAACATATAACACATAAGGGTTCTTGTTACCATCATCACAACGCTTGATTAACATAACCTCCGTCGATTCTAAGACTAACCCATCTTAGAAGTTCTACCCAATTTCACAATCAGTGCCTATCAAACTCAGTCTAAGTCTAGACATCTTACATTCATGCCTAGTTCGCTTAAACTAGAGCTCTGATACCAACTTGTAACGCTCTAAAATTCAGAGTAAATTAAAACCTGGAAATATGGCAACAAGACATCCGTATAGATATAAACTTCCCATAAAGGGGATCAGTCCTTAAGACTATACAAAATCTGAATGGATATAGAATTCATCAACAACTAATCTAAACATATACTATCTAGATTACATAAGTTGTTGATCCAGAATCATCAAAAATGTGGGACTTAACAACGCCCAACAATCCAATACTACACAATCTCAAAAACCCTCGAGATCAAACCCGGCACTCAAGCCCTTAGCAACCCGCCGCTAACGAGAACCTGATATACATATCATTTGAGAAAAAGTGTTAGGCTTATAAAGCCTAGTGAGAACATACAGTTTATACAAAATCAGAGATATAAACATTTGCATCCAAACGGAAATCTTTCAAACGAGCATTTCCAAGTTCTCCATTGATAGGAACATAATCCATTTAAAATAAGGTCATAAACCTTCTTTCCAGAACCTCACAATTTAATGCACAAGTAGTTCTTTTATAAACTTCCCGAAATATAAACATCAGTATCATAAGAAAATCTTTTCATAAAGGTTTAATTTATAAAAGATAACATTTCGCCACAACCGGGCCTTTTCGGTCCAAAACTCATCATACGATGACAAAAGAACCATTTTACCAAGGATTGTGGTGTAACACAAAGTAGACCACCAAATCCGAGTTATGAGCTAAATACTGGAACCATGGCCACGAACGCTTCGGTCCGTACTACGATGTGAGGGAGGCCCCCAAGGAACCAGTCATACTCGTTCGTTAGACTACATTTGACCCATGGCTAGTAACCGGCCTCACATAACCGTACCAAGTTGCCCCCGAAGATGAAATGTATCTAACTACAACAGAAGGGGCATATCCTTCCCAGCCATAAGCCGACTCGATACCTAGGGATCCACTAGTATAGTCATGACTTGTCACAATATTTCATGTGACCAACAAAGCTAGATAAACACCTCTCAACACATTTATATTTCAAAATGCCATTTTCCAGAACAACTGCTGGTAAGAATGAAAATCATAAAAATGAGTTCATAAACATTCTTTTGCATAAGCTACATAATCAGTAAGTAAAAAATCCTTTTACTTCAAATAAGTTGAAATCCATCATTTTAGTCAAAAATGATCGGGAACCCTAAAATCTCCCAAAACTCAAGTTATATCAAATATGCAGGAAACTTAGATCTGAAACCATGGAGATATATAGGAGTTCCAAAAGGTAGCTTTTGATATGTATACAGTTTTTAAAATGATAGTAGGAACTCACCCAATAGGTTTATACGAAAACCCGAAGAACCAGATATCGACCCCCTTGATAAGACGAAGCTTTCTACACCGAAACCTCGGATCAAACACTAGATTTTAACCACCAAACTCTAGAGAGAGAGAGAAACAATTTAGAGAGAGAGGAGAGAGTTTAGAGATTGAGATAAATGAGATCTAAAGAGATATTTGGAAACTGAAACCCTTAAGTCGGTCCAGGGACTTTCGCGGGTTATGCCGCGACCTCAACTCGCGGCATAACTCGCCCGCTTACACAAATCCAAACCCATCCAGAGGGTTTTGTGGGTTGTGCCGCGACCTCAAGTCACGGTGCAACTCGCGTAGTTCACTGTGGTTTGTCCAACCCACCAAAAGCCAAACCCAAACTTGGAACCAAACGCGGTGCTAACGACAAAAGCTTAACACTAGAATACCAAGGTTACATAACGAAATTCAGGGTGTTACACTAGTCATGTTCCTTAAGCATCTAGAATCTAGATACTAAACTTGCACATGTTGGTCTTGTAAAATAAATTAAACAGTTTTAGGTACCCATCTTATAATGGGTACTTTCTGGTTAATCTTTTGCACTTTCTTTGGGCTCTCTGGTTTGCCAGTCATGGATGGTTTTCCAGATTTTGCCTTATGTTTCTTTTGAGTCTTAGGTTTGTGTTAGACCACAATCTCATTGGATTCAAGATCATCCAATCAGAAGATCCAATCTGAAGCTAATGCCGGAAAGTCGACTCTCGATACAAAGTCTAATGTCGTTTGTAATAAATGTCGAAGTAAATCATTGTTTATTGTAATTTTAGTATTTAGTTTAACTTAGTTTAACTTAGTTTATATATCTAATTATGTTAGATATTAGTTTGTTAGATTAATATCTAAGTTATATATTATATTAGTTGTTAGATAATATCTAGATATTAGTTTTAGTTAGTTTAGATATTAGTTTGGTAGTGTGTCGTAGAAGAATCGTACAAGAAAATCAGATCACTTTTTCACACACACAAAAGGTGCAAAAACAGAGAACACATCAAAAGCTTGAATAGATCAATCCTGTAATCGTTTGAATATTAATCAAAACAGGTTGGTAATCATATTGTGTTGTTTTGATAAGAACTTGATATAGTATTGTGGACCGACAATTGGTATCAGAGCCTGATAATAGATCAAAATCAAGTTTTTAAACTATCGACTCTGTGTTCTTCATTTCAAAATCATTTTCGAATTCTAGTGTGTTTTTAGGTGTGAAATCGATCAGGTCTTGATCGATTTGTGTGCTAGATCGAGTTGGTAGTGTTTGATTTCAGTTTAGAACTTCAATCGATTCAAATTTGTGACTTTTGTGATAAAATAGTCGACTTCTTAAAGTCACTGTGCCATCGATTTGCATTCTAAAAAGTGAGTTTTATCGAGATCGAGTGGTAACAATCTGTTCTAGAAGTAAATGTAGTAATTTTGCTAGAATTTGGGACTGCTATTCATGGCAAAACAGGTTTTTAGTTGGAATTCGAAGTCACAAGGACGAACTCGCGCAAACACAGGGACGAACTTACGCAAGTTAAACTTTGCGTGACCCACTTTGCGCCATAAACGTTTCACGCAAAGTCCACTTTGCGCCTATCAAAGCTCACGCAAAGCCCACTTTGCGCGACCAACGTCTAACGTGAACATCAGTATTCGCGACCCTCTCAAAGCGCAAACCTTAGTTCTCGCGATCAAAAAGCACAAGTCTCATTTGCGCCAACTCCTTGAAACGCAAACCTCATCTTTGCGTCAACCACCACTAGCACAAACCTCATTTGCGCCACCTACTAAAAACGCAAAGTTTTCCAGACTTAGAACTTTTTATTCAGAATGACATCCATAGAAGCCCTTGCAATCGGAACTGACACCAAGCCACCAGTTCTCTTTAAAGGAGAATACGAACAGTGGAAAGATCGGTTCCTGAACTTTATTGACAGACATGAGTTGGGTGAATTCATCAGGAAATCGATAGAAGAAGGGATTATGAAACCAGTTATGACGACTCATATGGTTGGAACTATGCCGACACAATATGAACTTAAGTATCATAAGCTCGATGATGATAACCTAAAAATAGCAAAAGGTGATAGATTATCGAAGTCATACATTCTACAAGGGATTCCAAACGAAATCTATGTAAAGATTGACAGCTATAAAGCCTCGGGCAAAGAGATGTGGGATCAGTTAGAGAAGATGATGTTGGGTTCAAAGGTTGGGAACCAGCTCAAACTTTCCAACTGCCTAAACAGTTATGAAGAATTTAAAGGCAGAAGTGGAGAGTCTCTAGAAGGAACTTATGACAAATTTGTGACCTTGCTAAACGAACTAAGCAAGAACAAGGTCACCAAATCTAAAATCGAGCTGAACGTCAAATTTCTAAGTATTCTACAGTCAGAATGGAAGAGATTTGCTAGACAGATGAAGCAGATCAAGGATATGAATGAGATTCCACTTCATGAGGTGTATGAAACCCTCAAACAAAATGAAGAAGAGGTGGATGAATTTCTAGATGAAAAGAGGAAGAAAGTAAAGACAGTTGAAGACATAGTTGCTCTTGTTGTCAAGAAGAAGAAGAACAAGACGATTGTGTATGAATCAGAAGAAAATGAAGCTTATGCAAACTCTGACTCGGATGACTGTGAACAACTGAAGCAGGCTATGCTCATGCTAACTAAGGCCTTTCAGAAGAAGTTCTACACGAAGCCAAGTTCAAACAATCAGAGGTATTCTTCTGGTCCTAACAATTATGCTCATAAGGAAAGGGTTGAAGGAAGTAGATATGAAGGAAAGAAGTTTGAAGGGAAGAGAATAGAGGAGAAGAAGCCGGAAGAGAGAAGATATCATGCTGAAGGAAAGAGAATAGAGGAGAGGAAACCGGAAGAGAGAAGATTTCAAGCTGAAGGATCCAGTCAGTCAGAACCACCAACGTGCTACAACTGTGGCAAAACAGGTCACTTTGCCAGAGACTGCCGAAGGCCAAAAGTCAGAAACTCCGATTATTACAAGAACAAAATGCTTCTTGCAAAGCAACAGGAGGCTGGTAAGGCACTGATGGCAGAGGATGAGTACTGGCGTGATCATTCAGACGAGGAAGAAGAGGATGAAGAGAAGGATGAAGCAGTCAACATGTGCTTGATGGGAAAGCAAGAATCAGACGTTGAAGCAGATTCAGAAGAGGATGAGAAAGAAGAGGTATGTGATTTATCTTATTCAGATTTCATAAATAAAATGCATGCCATGAATTTAAAACAACAAGAGTTAGAGTCGAAGCTTGAGCAAGAAAATGGTGTTATAACTGACAAAAACCAATCGATACAGAAACTTAGCAATGAAATTGTTGAGAGAGAAGTATTGATTGAGGTTTTATATAGAAACAATGACACCAACGCCAAAGAAAAGGCAATAATTCTTAAAGAGAATTCTGAAATCAAGTCTAAACTGTGAAAGAGTGAGTCTGATTTCAGTGAGCTTACTAAAATGCATTCTTCATGTACTGAAGAAAACAAAACTTTATTTGCTAAATTAGATGCTTTTGAAAAGAAGTTATACTCATTAGGTCAAAGTGAGCAAACCATTCATCTAAACAAACCGAAAAAGAATAAAGAAAATTGGGGAATCGGTTATGAGAATCCTCGTTATCTTAAAAATGGTATATCTGAAGTGTCTGCACTTTATGATTTTACTTTCTTAAGACTCTCTCATCGATGCCCTGAACTTAAAGTTTTCTGGACTGGACTATCAAAAGAGGATGAAGCCAAAGAAACGGAAAAACGGTTGAAATCATCTAAAGTTCACCGTCCATTTTATTATGAGAAGTTGAATAATAGTTATGATCAAAAATCTCAAAAGAAATCTCTTTCAAATGACTTCTTTCAAAGTTATTCTGTAAAAGACATGGAGGCGAAGCCTATTAAAGGTAAAATTTACGTCCCTCCTCTTGTTTTGGAAAGTCAAATTTCTGAACTCAATAACTCTTTATCAGGTGAAAGACTTTTGATTGAGATAGAACAAAAAGTTTTTTCAACTGTTCTGAAAAATGTTATTATTTCAAAGGCTTCTAAATCTGATGACATGTTTGGTTTATCAAATGGAGGGTTTGATTTTCTTAACTCTGAAGGTGGTTCGGATGGTTGTTTTGAACAATTTGATTTAATGTGAAACTTCCCAACCATTCATCTTTTCTTGTGCAATCTTTGGGAAAAACCCGTATACCTGTTAACAGTGCAAAATCAACGAAAGTTGATAAGTCAGTTTCTGTGAAAGCTAAGGGTGCTAAAGGTAAAATTATATCTAAGCATTCACAGAAACCGAGCACTACTGGTAATTCTAAGGAGAAGCATTCGTTTGTTGCTCAGAAGTTTAACTCACGAGTTTCAAATGTTTCAGATCTGAGCAAGCGAAAGCCAGAAGTTAAATCTCAATGGAAACCGAAACAGAAGCTTGACAAGGCTGATAAATCATTTTGTAGTGTTAATTGTAATATGACTTTACCTAGTAAAGATGTTTTGAAAGCGAATGTTGCTACTATTTTGAAATACTCTTTTACGCAACTATTCCAGTTATCTAAATCTGCTAGAAAGTCTTCTTTTTATGATAAACATGTTTCTACTTCTTGTCAAGATTCTGAGATTTGGTTTGGAAATTATCATGTGCATTCATCTCATTATAATGATTCATTTGTTTTTCAAAAGAAAAGAGGACCCAATTTCAAATGGGTACCAAAATCTTGTGCTAACACAGTTGGACCCAATTTCAAGTGGGTACTAAAAGCTACATCTGTGTTGCAGGCACCCAACGTTTAAGAAAGAGAAATTTGAGATGGTTTCTGAACACGTTTGTTCAGAACCCGTGCTTAAGAGAAAGATGGCTTTTGAACAAATCAGTTTAAGACCCACACTTCAATACTCAAAAAGTCTTAACTCAATCTTTGTTTTAAGACTATCTAAATCTCTTGTTTCGTTATTTCTCTTGTGCAGATCCGTCATATGTGGTACTTGGATAGCGGATGTTCCAAGCATATGACTGGACAAAATGAGATGTTGTCCAACTTTAAAGAGAAGTATTGCGGAACAGTTAGATTCAGAAACGACCAGTTTTCACCAATAATGGGATATGGTGATGTACAACATGACAATGTCACAATCAAGAAGGTGAGCTATGTTGAAGGCTTACGGCACAACCTGTTCAGTATCGTCCAGTTCTGTGAAAAAAACTTAGAGGTCAATTTCAAAGCCAAGACATGTTCAGTTCGCACTGAAGAAGGCGAAGAACTCTTGATCGGCACGAGAAAGTCAGACCTCTACACAATTAATTTGTCAAAAGTCCAGACTGACAAGCAGGTTTGTCTACTGACGAAAGCCTCGATGCAACAAAGTTGGTTATGGAATCAAAGGCTCTCTCACCTCAACTTCAGGTACATCAACAATCTGGTCAGTGGAAAGCTCGTCAAAGGACTTCCAGAGCTCAAGTATGAAAGAGAACATCTTTGTGCAGCATGTGAAAAGGGAAATATGAAGAGGGCTCCACATAAACCAAAGCCTGAACCGAGTACAAGCGCTCCGTTAGAGTTAATGCATATGGACTTATGCGGTCTAATGCGAACTCAGAGTCTAGGCGGAAAGAAGTACATACTCGTTATCGTGGACGATTACTCGCGATACACTTGGGTCAAGTTTCTACGTTCAAAGGATGAGACACCAGATGTTCTCATTACTTTCCTGAAGACGACCCAGGTGAATCTGCATAAACCAGTCAAGCTTCTACGAACAAACAACGGCACAGAGTTCAAGAACAAGAAGGTTGAAGAATATCTCGAATCTGTCGGAATTTCACATCAATACTCTGTTGCTCGTACGCCTCAACAAAATGGAGTGGTCGAAAGAAGAAATCGTACGCTAGTCGAGGCTGCTCGTACTATGCTAAGTCAATCAGACTTACCTCTATTTTTGTGGGCTGAAGCTGTATCGACTGCGTGCTACACACAGAATCGATCCATGATACATCGCAGATTCAAGAAGACTCCTTATGCGTTAATCAACAACCGAACACCGACAATCAAATATTTCCATATATTTGGGTGTAAGTGTTTCGTTCTAAACGATAGAGAGAGTCTGAACAAGTTCAGTGCCAAGGCGGACGAAGGCATCTTCATTGGTTATTCCTCAACATCAACTGCATACTGTATCTATCTGAAGAAGTCAAAGACGGTTATAGAAAGCATCAACGTCACGTTTGATGAAGAGATGGCTTCCGAACATTACAGTTCAGAACCCGTTATAACCAGAGTACTAGCTTCTGGGCAACTCAGTCTAGAACCTGCGTCTCAACAGAATAAATCAGATGAAGCATCAACGTCAACTAATCATATATCTGATTTAGACTTATTATTTGAATTGTTTTATGATGAATTTCTTGGATCTAATGTACAGAAATTTGTTGTGGTTGACAGGATAGAAGACTTAACGACTACTCATCTAACCAGTTCAGATATTCCTATTGAATCCAACACCCCGATTCAACAAGAAATTCCAGTTCAAATGCCGACTCCAACAGTTGAAGAAGTGACTTGTAATGAAGAGACAGAAGTAGCTGAAACCGTTGGATGTTCTGTACAGATCCATCTACAGCCGGACCAAGTTTTACCTGCTGAGCCTTCTGAACCTACCACTTCAACTGCAATCATCATTCCTCCTGAATAAACCGAAGAAGGTACAAGTGGATTTATAGATGATACAATTAACATACATTCATATAATCCACTGCCTCATGAACACAAATGGACCAAAGAGCACCCGATAAGCCAGATCATAGGCGATCCAACGAAACCGGTGCAAACTAGGTCAGCGTCAATGAACATGTGTATGCATGACTCCTTTCTGAGCAAGTTTGAGCCAACTCGCGTATCAGAGGCACTTGCTGCTCCAGAATGGGTGATCTCAATGCAAGAAGAGATGAATCAGTTCGACGCACTTCAAGTCTGGAGACTCGTACCAAAACCTCAAGGTAAAACCATTATAGGTACGAAATGGGTTTTCAAGATCAAGAAAGACGAAGATGGTACCGTTATCCGAAACAAGGCGAGACTTGTAGCCAAAGGATACAACAAGAGGAAGGAATCGACTACGACGAGACTTATGCTTCTGTGGCGCGATTAGAGGCAATTAGAATGTTTCTAGCCTACGCAGCCCACAAGAACTTCACGGTCTTTCAAATGGACGTGAAGATTGCCTTTTTGAATGGCATTCTGAAGGAGGAAGTCTACGTCTCTCAGCCAGAAGGTTTTGTCAATCAAGAGAAGCTGAATCACGTCTACATTCTCGACAAAGCACTCTACGGTCTGAAACAGGCTCCTCGCGCCTGGTATGATGTCCTTTCACAATTTTTAGTCAAGTCTGGTTTTTCAAAAGGTACGGTGGATACCACTTTGTTTATCAAAAAGGAAAAAGCCGATATCATTTTAATTCAAATCTATGTAGATGATATTATTTTTGGCTCTACAAATCCTAAGTACTGTAAGAATTTTTCAAACCTTATGGTGTCCAGATTTCAGATGAATATGATGGGAGAGATGAATTTCTTTCTCGGATTACAAGTCAAACAATTTTCATTGGATATTTTTATCAATCAATCAAAATACATTATGGATATTCTTCGAAAGTTCAAAATGGAAAATTCAAAACCGATTGGTACCCCAAAGGCACCAGGTACTAAGATTGGCACCGATCCTTCGGGAAAAGCTGTTGATGTTAAGACTTACAGAGGGATGATAGGTTATTTAATGTATCTTACTTCTAGTAGGACAGATATAATGTTTTCAACATGCTTATGTGCACGATATCAGGCCAATCCAAAAGAAATCCATATGTCTGCAGTTAAGTGCATATTTAGGTATCTAAAGGGCACTGCAGATCTTGGTCTGTGGTATCCTAAAGATACTAGTTTTGAACTAACAGCTTACACGGATGCAGATCATGCTGGTTGTATGTTAGACAGGAAGAGCACGTCAGGACATGTACAGTTCCTCGGTGATAAGCTCGTAAGTTGGGCATCGAAGAAGCAACTTTGTGTTTCAACTTCCACGGCCGAAGCAGAATATGTAGCTGCTGCTAGCTGCTGTTCTCAGATCTTATGGATGAGAACACAATTGCACGACTACGGTTTCGACTTCAACAAAATCCCGATATACTGTGACTCCAAGAGCGTCATCGCAATAACAGCTAATCCTGTTCAACACACAAAGACTAAACACATAGACGTCAGGTATCATTTTATTAAAGATCATGTCGAAAAAGGAACAATTGAACTTTTCTTTGTAAAAATTGATTATCAGCTTGCCGATCTGTTTACCAAACCTTTAGACGAAAAGAGGTTTTCCTTTCTTGTCTCTAAGATTGGTATGTTAAATCTTAAGATCTAATCAGTAGTTACCTATCAAAGTTTTCTAACTGTATACTTTTTCATCTGTCTTCATTCTTAATTTTGATTGATATATGCACTTCTATATTCTGTTCATGATCCAAGGGGGAGTAGAAGAAGAAATTGACAAGTGGTCAATATTATTTCGAGGGGGAGCTCATAAAATTTTATGCATTAACCTTTTAATGACAAATTTTTTGTAATGCAAGATTTTAGGGGGAGCTCTTCAAGTCAAAGGAGTACGGATATGACTTCTGATTATTTCTGATCAGAACTCGTACTTTAAAAGTTTTACTGCTTTTTGTCTTTTCAATTTAAGTGAATAAATTTTGCTTTGACTTGACATAAGACTTTTGCAGAAGTTTTGAGAGATGCTTAAAAGATCATATGTTTATGACTTTAAAGCTTAGCTTCATGAGATATAAGATCGCACGTTAAGGTATAATCCTTTATCTTAATCTCATAAATGGTTGAAAGAAGGATAACTTTCAATCATTTGAAATCATGTTCTTAAATGTTCAAATCACTTCCCGATTTTTCATCAAATTTTATATTTTGGGAGTGTACTTTAAATGTTTTACATGAGCTTACATGTTAAGATAAACCAGTTTGAGCAACATATTCCATATAGGATATACGTGATCAGTGTGCTAGGAATTAACACAACTTCTATGGAATCACGTTAACCAGTGATTTCTACCCATGAAGTTAATCCATAGTGATTGGGTGTGAGGAGTCAAAAGAAATGAGTGTGGAAGAGTGATGAGGTATCATGAAAAAGAGAGTTCGGTTAGCAGTGAGCTAAATGTTTAAAAGAAAGAGGGTGTGAGAACAGAGTTAAAAGAATATCACAACTCTGTACCAACTACTTTCTGAGTCGGGCAGCCATATTTCTAGTGTTTCACAACTCTTTTGTGATCATTATTGAAACAGGCAACTGGCCCATGCCAACTCTTGAAATTACCCCACTATCTACTCATTTTCTTCTCAACAAGAAAGTGTTTCACATTTTCAAAGGGGAAGCAGCACATATGCTATCTGATTTTCATTTGGAAAATCTGGATATTGAAAAGAAGGAAGTCTGCCCCACCTTCGCACTTCACTCATGCACATTGAGTCTGTGTTTAACTTACTGTTGTCTCAGTGGTTTACACAAATTTTGAGCCTATAAGCAATCATCCATGCTTAATTCTTTCTATCACAAGCACGAACACACAAGGAATTTGTTTCTTTGTCATAACGTTTATAGAAATTACCTTTGTGGTGTTTCGATGATTAAATGGAAGCCCTGGGGGAGTCAACATCAAACAGCTCCTTTCCAATGTGTATTCGTTACACAAGTGACTTAGTGTTACTAATAGACATATTAACTGATTCATTAGTTGATTCAGGTGTTACACGACTATTTTGTCTGGATTTGAAAAGATCTGGATGAATATCTTTTGAATTGACGGATCAGAGGCTCCAAGTGAAATACATTTCTTACTACAAGTTTTGATGAAAGCGTTGCTCTTTTCCTCAAAAAGGGGGAGAATCTAAAGCTTTGAAGAAATGTACAGTCCATTACATTACAAGACATTAGAGAAGAGAAAAGCTAACCAAGAACTGCGAGATCAAAGTATTCTAAAGACATGCTGATTTCAGATAAATTTTCTTTGAAGATACTTTGCTAAAGCATTCTGAGCTAGAGAAAGAGATTGCATCTTCTGAGCTGAACAAGAAGACTGAATTGTTAAAATCTTTTTAGTAATGATCTTGATCCAAAGGGGGAGATTGTTAGACCACAGTCTCATTGGATTCAAGATCATCCAATCTGAAGATCCAATCTGAAGCTAATGCCGGAAAGTCGACTCTCGATACAAAGTCTAATGTCGTTTGTAATAAATGTCGAAGTAAATCATTGTTTATTGTAATTTTAGTATTTAGTTTAACTTAGTTTAAATATCTAATTATGTTAGATATTAGTTTGTTAGATTAATATCTAAGTTATATATTATATTAGTTGTTAGATAATATCTAGATATTAGTTTTAGTTAGTTTAGATATTAGTTTGGTAGTGTGTTGTAGAAGAATCGTACAAGAAAATCAGATCACTTTTTCACACACACAAAAGGTGCAAAAACAGATAACACATCAAAAGCTTGAATAGATCAATCCTGTAATCGTTTGAATATTAATCAAAACAGGTTGGTAATCATATTGTGTTGTTTTGATAAGAACTTGATATTGTATTATGGACCGACAGTTTGACATGTTTGTGCATGGACTCAAAAAGAATGCATTGTGGTCTAGAGAAGTGTTTTTTCCATTGTAACAAGAGATCTAAGCATTTGCATGAATTATTACAAAGAGATGTTTGCTTAAAAACTCTGTTTGAATTAACAAAACTAGAAACATAAGCCTTCTTTTGATTTTTTGTCCTAGCATCAGTAGGTTTGGGAAACATCCTTGTAGTCCAGAATGATTATTTTGAAAATTGGCTTTCTTCTCTTGTTGAGTTTCTTTTTGCACCCATTTGTCCCTCTTGCTTGGACTTTTCAATGTGCAAGAAAGATTGGATTTCTCAATTATAACATTCTTTGATTTCGATTCAGGAGTGAACTTGATTGGCTTGAAAGGATAATGATTGGAAGATGAATATGCTCTACTTGGTTTAGACTTTTCTTGCATTTCTTTTCCAATTCCAGAGATGACTTGGCTTTTAGGCACATGACCATAAAATCTGGACAGATGGGAACCTTAGGAATCTGCTTTTGAATTGAAATAGGTTTGTTCAGAATCCCAGAGTCAAACTTTGACTCTTCTAGTTCATCCACAACTATCTATGGATGAACATTTAAGGATTATTCATCACAGTCAGAATCAAGAAAGTCTTTACACTTACGAGATATAGGTTTTGACCTATAGACACCATATCCATTCTCATTTATTAGGAATGTAGGTTTCAAATCTTTAATAGTGCAGGGGATAATCTCAGGTTCAGGATTAGAGATTTGCTCCAAGCTTTTCAATAAATCATTTTCAAAAATGAAAACAGCGTTAAGCTCATCGTTTGTGAACAATGGCACAAACTCTGCAGCTTCTGGGTTTAGTACACTTTTACTTACTTCTTTGGAATAAGAGGTACTAGACTTAGAGATAGTAGAAGTTTGAGTCATGAAAGAATCAAAGCTTAAGATTTTGTTTGATTCATGGTTCTGGACACGTTATGGGTCCGTGATTAAGGATTCAGAAACAAAATTTTGATCTTCAATTAAATAATCTGAGGTTGATTCTAAGACTTCAGGTTTTTGAACTTCCTTCGTTTATCCAAAAACACCATCAAAAGAAACATGTTTAAACATTAATTTTCTTATTCTTGATCCTTCGAGGGGTTTCACCCTTTTGAACACAGGAGTGTCTTTTAATGATGGAAAATCATGTTTATGGATTGTTCCAATGCAGAATGTAGAAGACAGAGATGTCTTCTTGTTTCCAGTATAAGGATCCAAGTCACTGAAACCAAATCCTAAGTATCCATCTGAGAATTGATTTTCTTATGCACATCTTGTGTATCATGATATTTCTTTATCAAAATTTCTTTTCTCATTTAAACTTTGATGCATAACCTCTATTCCTTTTGAATTTTTTTGTTTTAGTGCAACAGAATTAAGTATATCTGTCTTGGAGACTTTTATCTTCTTTTCCTTTTCCTCTAGAGCCTTTTCAACTTCATTGCATTTTTCCAGAAAAGATTTTTCCATAGAAATTATAATTTTTCAATTTTAGTCTTTTCCTTGGAAATTTCCTCCTTTTCCTCTTCTAAAATCTCTTTCTCCCTTGAAAAATTGAACATCTTTTTGAA
This sequence comes from Arctium minus, assembly GCA_954870635.1. Classification (NCBI taxonomy): domain Eukaryota; kingdom Viridiplantae; phylum Streptophyta; class Magnoliopsida; order Asterales; family Asteraceae; genus Arctium; species Arctium minus. The sequence goes on along the minus strand of OX941080.1, from coordinate 73,107,331 downwards.
TATTTTCCTTTTCTTTAGAGATGTCCTCTTTTCCTCTTCCAAAAGATTTTTTCCCCTTTTCAAAAACATGGCTTCTTCTTGAGCCTTTTTCCTTCTTTCTTTTTCAAGGGATAGTTTATGTTTTAGCTTTAGAAAATATTTCGTGAGTTTTTTGAACATTCATCTCAAGTTCAGATTCATTTTTATCATTTTGATCAAAGACAGAGCATACCTTTACTTCAGAATCAGAGGGTTCTGACTTGTCATCAACATGAGTCATTCCATAAAAATATGCCGCTTTGTGTTCATCATCTGATGTAGAATCAGAGACCCATTTCTCTTGCTCGGCCATGAGGCTTCTCTCCTTGAAGTTGTACTTGTTCTTATAGTATGCAGCGTCTTTCACAAGAGTGCATTCTGCAGCAAAGTGACCTGGTTTGCCACATCGGTAGCATTTATCATTGGGGTTGATGGTTGTGGCAGCAACTTAATTTCTCCTAAAACACTTGTTAAAACATTCAAAAGCGTCCTATAAACCTATTATAACATTTTTAAAATGGTCATTCTTAGTTTAGTCCTATAAATTATTCTATTAGGACACTTAATTAAATGATAAAGATAGTGTTTAAATGTAATTTTTTAAAGTAATCATTAAAAAATTTAAAAACTAATAAAAATTACATACACAATACTATTAGTTCTATTAGGACACTTAGACGTTCTAGCCGTCCTATAAAACTAATATTATTATTTACATAATTTTCATTAGTTTTTAAACTTTTTAATGATTACTTTAAAAAATTACATTTAAACACCATCTTTATCATTTAGTTTTTTGTATTGCATAATCTATCAAAAAAAAATATATCTCAAAATAAGCATAAGGTGTTTTAAATAAGCAATCCTAAACACCCCTAAAAATAAGGTAACAAATGTGTTACATGACACTTGAACAAAGATTAATAATAAATAAATAAGAAGAGTCAAAATTAACATTAAAAAACTTAAGTCAATTCAATAAAAACCCTACTCTCACAATCGTGTTATCCGGTTCCCCACCTTTCTAGCGTAGTATGTGCTTACCGACACTACCGGAGTACCGGTCCCTCACTAGTCACTCCTCTTGTCTCTTTTATTTCGTATAGTCTATTTGGAACACTTTAAATTATAAAAAGAATTAATCTTTAAAAAGTATAGTCTATTTCGTATAGTCTAGAAAGGTACTCGTGCAATGCAGTGAGATACATCACGATTTTAATGTTTCATTTTATTTATTTGTTGATTTACAGTACAATTTTGGATGGTTTTGAGAAAGTAATAATGTTTTTTTTATAAATTTGTTTAATTTAGGCTTAATAATATAATGTTTTTTATATAAAAAAATTAAGTACTTTGTTAGAATTCAATGATTATCTTATATATTTTAATGACATCTAGAAAAAATAACCAATTACATAGTTAATAATATAATTAAAACAAAATTATAGTAATATAATATATTAATTAATATTGATACATAGAAAGGTCTGCATAAAAGGAAGGCTCTGCACATACCAAATTGGTGGGTGTTAGAAGTCTGCAGTAATAATATGTATATTGTGCTTTGATACTTGTAAATTAAAATATTTTTAAAATCTTACATAAAATGATGGTACCTTATGCCTAATAATCTATATTTAAAAGTTTTTTATCCGTGCTTTATAATATTAGTATAGATATAAAAAAAAACTTATAAAACGTTTTATTTTTTATATCCTATTAGATTGTCAAACTTTATCGATCTAACTTCTCAATTCAAATAATTGTTTTAACTAGGGATGTAAACGAACCGAACGAACACGAACGAAAGCTTGTTCATGTTCATTTGTAAACTTAACCGAACAAATGAACAAACATGAATGGTAAACAAACAAAATTTTTTGTGCTCATGTTCGTTCGTTAAGAAAATGTGTTTGTTTGTGTTCGGTTATGTTCATTCGTTAGTCAAGATGCTAAACGAACATAGAAAGAACTTAAACGAACGTAAACAAAAATTTTAAACGAACTCATGATGCACCACTTTAACAAGTACTCTAATTAAACTAAGCCCTTAGGCTCAAGCCCTAATGCTTAGGCCACCGAGCATATCAAAATGATATTGCCTATATATACTAGAGTTCAAAGAGATTGAAGGTAAATCCCATCGATGTGGGATGAGTTGGTTTTACTTCTAATTCAATGAAGGAAAAAGTTAAAGTTGGATGAGAATTGAGAGACATCCCACATAGAACCTTTTGAGATACTCAAAGGATTACAAACATCTATATAATAAAACGGTGGGTGGCTTTGTTTATCATCTTTTTTTTTCCCAAAATTATATTATATGAATCCTTCTTTCTTTTAATATTAATAATAATTAATATAAACGAACGTTCACGAACATAAATGAACGAACGAGACCTTTGTTCGTGTTCGTTCGTTTAACTAAAAAACGAAAAAATTATTCATGTTCTTTCGGTTATTAAATAAATGAACATAAATGAACTTTCTGTCGAACGGTTTGCTGAACGTTTGGTTTGTTTACAGCCTTAGTCTTAAGAACTTAGTGTAAAAGTTTTAAATAAAAAAACATATATATATTTCTTTGTCCTATAAATTTAAGGTCTTATTAAGAGGTCATTTACCAAATGATTATCGGGTCACTTACCTTACCGGATGAATATGACAAGGACAGAGAATCTTACCTGGTAAGTGCGATGGTAATGATTGACAATCGTATCCAATAAGTGGGGATGACGACTCTTACCCAGTAAGCACTTACCGGGTAAATTGTTGCACACGATGCCATCTTGATGGACTAGAATCTTACCCAGTAAGGTACGTGATAGTGGTGAATCTTTTTTTTGGAAAGGGTGTCCTAGGTTATGCCTAGACTAATCCCTTGAAAATTTATGACTGTAAAACATCAGCCCTGATTAAACCTCAGTGGTCACAATTGTTGTGTAAATCTAGATTCGAACCCTAGGCAGATGGGATATTCTACTACATCACCCAGGGCCTTAACTAGTACGCCACAACCATTGTGGTTAGATAGTGGTGAATCTTACCGGTAAGCGTTTACCGGGTAAGCCTTTGGGTAAACGGCCCCTAAGTATTTTCTTAGGACGTCTAATTAATGACAGTTAGACATCTTAAAATACTCATTTTTTGGGGTTATTGTGGATTTCCGGGTCAGGTTACACGCACCGACTAATCCTCGAGCCACTAAGAATGTCCCAGAGTCGTCGCAGGTGGACCACCATGGCCACAAGTGCTCTGACAGACCTGGATTTAAACCCGGATAAGATGAGATTTCCACCAAGTCACCTGAGCCTTACCGATGTGCCACATTTTGTTGGAGTGAATCATGGATATTAATGAAAAAACTTATAATAAGCATTTTGTAGGTCAAATTAATGCTTTAAACTTTGGGATATTACAAAATGGTAACAAGGTTGAATTTTATACAATTAGGATGTTAGGATAAACCTCATTGAACATTATAAGTACTTGAAGTTGAAGGGGTATGTATAACTTTTTAAACGAATCTCACATTGACGAGAAAAAGAGTGTGTTAGGTAAACCTAACGAGGATGTCAAGATTTTAAGAGAGTAAGGTTATAACAATTCATCTCATGTTGATGAAAAAAAAGGAATGATGAACTTCTTATAAGCCTCAATTTCTAGATATTAATATCGATAGTAATAAATGGTGTCGAAAAGAGAGATGTTCTCATAACTTTTACTGCCATCTTGTTCAAATAGAATAGTGTCTTCAATGTCCTTGTACTTTTTAGTTTTTACTCGTGTCATTTTTAGTTTTTGTTAGGGGTGTTAACTGTCTCGTCTAAACAAGCCAATGCATATCATGCATTTTGACAAACCAAACCGCAAGTGTGTTTTTGTTAAGAAATTTTTGATAGTGTGTTGTTTGATATTAAATCACTAAACTACTCACAGAAGATGACAAGAATACAGTGTGGTCTTACGGGTCTGCACAATTTCGACTTAATATTGGCTTTAAACTATACACGAATGGAATTAAGCCTTTGTACAAAACATGGGGAATTGTATAGCATAACCGAAAGTAGTTTCATAAAACATGACAAAAGCTGCATCACACTAATGCAGATAGTATAAAAGTCCATAATATTACTTGGTAAAACATGGAATGAACTAAAACTACATATGTCAAAACACTATGAAAACAACAAAGCATTGTTGACATTTGGTTTTAATAACAAAATATATAGTATCCATCTAATCGAATTATATATATATATATATATAAGAAAATATAATATATAGACGATCTGGTCAGTTAAACCGTTAAATTGAATCTCGAAATCATACAAAAACCATGTAGTTTTTTATTTTTCAAGCCAAAAATGATTCTGATTTGATTGATTTTCAAGATTCAATGACTTTTGCACTACATAAATGCTAGATTTGAAATAGGGTACACATTAGATGTTTTACAAAGGAGAATTATTGGTTGTATACCTCTTCATGTTAAGGCGATCTCTAATGAGTAGCACCAAATCTTACATTAGAAGTTAGTTTAACTTTTGTTGCTAACTTCTTTAAATTTGTTCACTATTTTTACATAAAATCATAGCATCTCCAACAACTAATCTATAACTTTTTTCTAAGATAAAGTATCAAAAGTCAAAATCTCTAAAAGAAAAAAATGCATCCCAACTCTAACAACTATTTTATTTTAGAGATTATAACATTAAATATATTATTAAAATTTTCAATACATTTAATAAAATATTATTTCTCTCTCATAAACATTTAATTAGAATGTCTTAATTGGTGGAATACAATTAAATATTATTTCTTTCTGTTAAATAAGAAGCTTGAGAGATTTATCTATATTTGAAGATTTTCACACACCCTCACTTTTTTTCTCTATTTTATCATAAAAGATGATATATTTTTCGGAGTAAAAATATCTTTTAAATCTCCAAAATCTCAATTTTAGCATAACATGGTGGAGATGCTCTCATAGAATTACAGGTATATTTTTTATTTTTTATTTTTTATTTGTTGAATTTCCAGTAATACCTTTATATTTTATTAACTTTCTGGCCAATTTTTATCCATAATTTTTATATTAACAATAAATTAATAAATTTTATTATTAATTATGAATTAAATTATTTTATCATATAAAATAAACTTTCATTAAATAATAAAAAAACCACATTATAAACAAAAAAATAAAACTTAAAATTAATATAAATAATATTATTTAGAATATATATATATATATATATATAAATCTATATAATATATGTATATATATATATATTATATTAAAATTTAACATCCTTAAAAAAGACATAAATTTCAATGTTACGTGATTAAAGTTGTAATTTTAAAAAATTAGTGCAAGAAATAATATAAATAAATAATGATACATCAAATTTAATATATTACTATTTATTACATTAAAGTTGTTCACTTCGTTCTATTATATGATAAATCAGTCTTCAAGAACTCTCAATAAAATCCCGTACACTTTTAGGTGTTATTTTTTAAGAGGTCTAAAGTCTGCAGTTTTATTTTAGTTATGATTAATAAGATTTTGGTGTGTAAAAAGGTCTGAACGATTTAGGCTTAAAAGTCATTAAGATGTTAAATGGGTTGAGAATGTCTAACCCTAACCCGACCCGTTTAATAAACGGGTCAGAAAATCTCAACCCTAACCCGACCCGCCTAACCTGTTTAACATTTATAAAACTAAAAATTAAAAATAAAAAATTCACAAAAAAGTACAAATCCAAAATTCAAATAAAAGCATTATAAATCAAAATTTTATAGTTCTAACCAATTCTAAAACATTAAAAATCCAAATCATTAAAAAGAAAACTTATAATATATATATATATATATATATATATATATATATATATATATATATGAGAAATCAAATGGAAACCACTCTAATTTTGCAAACCGTGGAAACCGTCGATTTCATTGGTTAAGTTAATGAAATTGATTCATGAAATTGTTTAATTTGATAAAATTGTGTCATATAATTTTTTTGTTGATGAAATTGTTTCATATATTTCTGTTTTTTATGTAAAAATGAAATTCTTTCATTATTTTCTCATTCTGATGAAATCGTTTAATGCATTTTCTCATTATGATAAATTTTTTTCATTTTTACATAAAAAACACAAATATATGAAACAATTTTATCAAGAAAAAATTATATAAAACAATTTATCAAATTTTACAAATTTATGAAACAATTTCATTAACTTAACCAATGAAACCGACCGGTTTCCATTGTTTTCAAAATTAAGGCGATTTCCAAATGAAACTACCCCTATGTGTATATATATAAATGGGTTATTCGGGTCATTTTCGAGTTGAAACTTTTGACCCTGACCTTACCCGTTTAACTTTCGTGTCGTGTCGTGTCAACTCGTTTACTTAAACGGGTTGAAACATATTACCCAAACCCGTTCATTTCGTGTCGAATTGGTTTTTACCAGATCTACTCTTATTAATCAGAAATGAAATAAGACTTCAGACTTAGACCTCTTAAAAAACAAACCTCACCTTAATGTTTTTCTTGGAATGATTAATGTTGTGGAGGGACGGTATTTTCAAATTGGTCCCCTCTTTTTAGCTTTTTATTAAACCATCTATGCAAGGACAAGTTACCATTGTGATCCTTACACTTCGGGTCAGTTTTTATTTTTACCCCACTATTAATCTAAAGTTATTTTCAAACCAAAAATCAAGTTTTGTAATTTGTATTTAAGCCCCCAAACTTTTTTGGCCTAATACTTTCATTGATTTAAAATCTCAAATCCATTGTTTAATTTCAACGTTTTTTTTGTTTACAAAGGTCCAACTTCGTTAAGTTGTGAAGCTCTAACATTCATCATTTTCAAAGGATAACTTTTTAAATTGTGAGGAAAGGTTAATAACGGGTAAACTACTTACAGTTGAATGTGTATCGATCGAACGTATCACTATTACGTCTAAAATAAGTTATAAATTTTACATTTAAAAGAAGTTATAAAATCCAATTTTAGTGAAATTTAGTAAAAACAGGTTGTGTTCTTTTTATCGTCTATTTCAAAAAAAACCTTTCGGGTTTACATAACTAATCAAGTTGTCTTAACTAATAAATGTGAATGATATTGTTCCTTCCTTCTTGTATTGACTTTGTATTTAGTATAGGGTTAAGTTCTTTTGTTAACCTTACTTTTTTTGTTAACTATATGAACCAATCTAGACCATCAATCATTGTAATGGATGGTTAAGATTAAAACTAGATTTTTAAACAATTAAATAGTGTTTATTTATTAAATAGATATATGAACATTTGTGGTCAAGGGTATTTTGGGATTAAATCATTTACTCTTTTGGGGACCACATTAAAATGACTCATTAATTTTTTCTTAAGCCATAAATGTAACATTAAAAGGGCTCATTAATTGTCATTTTAATGATTATTCCACAATTTAATAAAAGGACAATGAAAACCCCTTTTCCACAATTTAATTTCATGATTTTTCCCAATACATATAAGTTCACATCTGTTCACCTTTTAATAGTTGATGATTGTTCATCTTTATGTGATATTAAAATATGTTTTAACAGCAACGTTCATGTGCAAATATGTTAACATATTTGTTCATGATATGCATATATGTTCATATCTTTTAACACTAAGCATATAAGTTCACCTCTGTTCGTGTTATGCATATAAGTTCACCTTTGTTCACCTTTTCGAGAAGAATGACTATACGATATACGGTTTTATCCAATCATGAACCAAAACTATTATAATAATATTGAAATGATTCAAAAAAGTAATATGAAAAAGGATAATCTTCAAAAATCGTAAGTAATTTTGGAATCTTCATTTTTTATAACTTCCATGAAATTAATGACAAAAGATTACTACTGTTATGACGTTTATGCCCTTTTGGATTAAATAAATAAACAAATTAAACATCAAATAACCTTGCATTCCTATTGGTTGAGCAAGGTTCACATAGTTAACAAGAAATACTTGGTTAACAAATAATCCTAGCTCATTTAGTATATTACTTAAATAGAAGATATAAACAATGAGAAAATTTTATTTGTTTTTGAAATCATATATCCACACTTATAAAATGTGCAACCATGGAGTAGAGCACTCTATTGGGTCATGGGTCAGATGGTCCCAACAATAATAACATAGTAGTGATATTTACCAACAACCAAATGTGAAACAAACATGGATAAAAAGGAAAACAATAAAGATGATGGAAGCAATATGTAATAAACAAATAATGTAAGAAAACGTAAATAACTTACTAATTTATTGTGATTCCACCATTGGGAGGTAGTGTACATCCACACACAAACGAAAGATCTTTATTAACCAAAAGTGAAATTGAAACCGAAAGAAAGGCTAGAAATCAGAAACACTTTTGTGTTTCGAACTATCAAAGCTAATTCATAAATTTTTCTATGTGTTACTCCCTTTCAAATTCGTGGTTATGAGGTAGTAACATAATGGTTATATATATATATATATATATAGGGTTGGGTTATTTTGTTAACCCAAATTATCGTACTAACTTTATTAACCCAATAACAACCATTGATCTTAACACGAACGGTTGAGATGATGCATACTTACAAAATTAATTACAACATGGGATGATGGGTAATAAATGTAGTGAAACAATGATGTTTAGGGGTAATTAAGTAAAACCGATTTCTTTACCTTTTGTAACCCCCCTTTACCTTTTGTAACCCCTTCATATAATAAATGTAACGAACAATGATGTTTAGAGGTAATTAAGTAAAACCGATTTATTTACCTTTTGTAACCCCCCTTTACCTTTTGTAACCCCCTCCATATAATAAATGTAATGAACAATGATGTTTATGGGTAATTGAGTAAAATCGATTTCTTTTACCTTTTGTAACCCCTCGCATAATACTCCCCAAAAAAACATCTCTCATGTATGAACATGAATGTGCACTATACAATGAGGGTGTGTGAACAATACTGATCAGGGTCAAATGGTTCATAAAGTTTCATAAAAATATTAATGTTCACTGAACATTCTGAAAACATGAATGGTTTCGTAGTTGTTCATAGTTGACACATTGAACTGATAAACTCATTCAAGAAAAATACACATGATTGGTTTCATATTTGTTCATGGGTAGTTCATTTAACATTTATGAAACAATTTATCACAACCACAATGTACCCAATGTAGTCATTGTGTGAACTGATGAAACCCATTCAACCCTAAGAAAAATTAACCCATTATATTATTGTTCATATGTCTTCAAGTCACACTAGTAATAATAGTTCATATTTGTTCATTACAACAATTTATCACAACGAAATTTGATGAGCGAAAGCAAACTCAAAACACCTAGTATTTTGATAAAAATTAAGAATAGCTAAATCAAATTTGTAACTCTCAATTAATGTTTAATTTTGTAACTCCATCTTAAAAAGTCTACAAAAAAACCAATTTTATGAAATACCAAATATATCCTTGGACAATTAGGTAATATGTTAAACCAACCAATCTTAAAGGTGAAATCATATTGGTCAATAGGGGTTCACAAAGTTAATACCAATTAGGAGGTTAACAAAATAACTTGACCTTATATATATATATATATATATATATATATATATATATATATATATACTATATTATAAAGCACGGATAAACAACTCTTAAATACAAATTATTAGACACAAGGTACCATCATTTTATGTAAGATTTTAAAAATCTCTTAATTTACAAGTATCAAAGCATAAAATACATATTACTACTGCAGACTTCTAACACCCACCAATTTGGTATGTGCAGGGTCTTCCTTTTATGCAGATCTTTCCATGTATCACTATTAATTAATATATTATATTACTATAATTTTGTTTTAATTATATTATTAAATATGTAATTGGTTATTTTTTTTAGATATCATTAAAATATATAAGATAATCATTGAATTCTAACAAAATACTTAATTTTTTTATATACAAAACATAATATTATTAAGCCTAAATTAATCAAATTTATAAAAAAACATTATCACTTTCTCAAAACCATCCAAAATCGTACTGTAAATCGACAAAAAAAAAAATGAAACATTAAAATTGTGATGTATCTCGCTGCATTGTGTGAGTACGCTTCTAGAATATATATATATATATATATATATATATATATATATATATATATATATATATATATTATATATATATATATATATATATATATATATATAGGGGCATAATTTATTGTGAGAAGGCGAGAAGAAATAAGAGCCACATAATTTATTAATTAAAAAATAGCATAAATAATTTTTTTTTAAATTTAGGATAATTACAATTTGAATTGGATAAATCCTTAAAAATCTCATAATATCTTAAAAATTTATTTATTTTTTAATTTTAATAATTTTATAATTTTTTTATCAAATTTATATTATTATTTTCTAGATAAAATCATAATTTTCATCAAATATCACATTTGATATCTGTTAGATCCCAATACAGACAACAAATGAAGAACTCCATATAATAGAAGATACAAGAGAGAAATGAAGAACAATATTCATCAAAATCACATCTCATATGCTTAGATTGATTAACAATGGAGGAGAAATGGGAGAACATCACACTAAACATTTTAAGCGACTCTCATGAAATTCACCTGATCTGTGTGTGAAAAGTGTTCTCTCCAAAACCTAAAAGACCAAATGAGCCATGTGCACCTATTAATAGGGCCCATTTACAATAAAAAGGCTCAAGCCCATACAACTAATTAATATGCCCAAAATACAATTCTTTATAAAACATTCAATTAAATTGGGGGCTAATTTAAGCTAACAATCTCCCCCTAATGTTTTATAAAGAAAGCATCATCATATAGTCTCCCCCTTGCTTTCTTTAGAAGCTTTCGTTTGTCGTTCTTCGATTCTTCAAAGCATCATAAGCTCCCCCTCAAATGTAGGCTCATATTCTTGAAAGACTTAGACGAATTATCCCAATTTGTCCAGCTTTCATGTCTCAACTTCACCGTTGTTTTTGACCATCAAGGAGCCTGATTGAGAGAAAACATAAAACATGCACATTGAACTCCAGCCTCTTAGATTTCCAACGAACTTTGATTCATCCATTATGGATGAAAAATAAGTGAGTTGTGCAAGTTTTCCCACAGCTGCGCATAACAGTCGTCAAAACAGAAAATTTGACTCTTAAGATCCCGTTGAGTAAGCGTTCAGCACCGACCTTAAACTTGAATAACGTAGTAGGGAGTGAAAAATTATGTTTCACAATAGCATCTTGAAACCATGATGAAACGTCGAGAGAACACCGTTCTTGAAAGCGGAAAGAGCGCGAGTGAAATGCGATGCTTTTGGTCCAGCACTCTAACGCAGACTTTGAAACAAATTCTGGCATATCAGCTCATGGAATTTGAGAAAACTCAAAACATCAAAGTCATACGTCTATGTTTTAGCAATCCAACGCAACTGGACTCATGTAAATCGGAGCTTCGAGTAAAAAGTTGTGCGCATGTTTCTGAAACAGCGTAATGCTGTCAGAAAATTAAAAAAATTCGGGCTTCGGGCTCTTGGCTCATTGCGACCTCTGGACCAACGACCTCTGATATGTGTTTTTAGGTCTACCTCTAGTCCCCCTTCTGGTCGCTTCTCATCAGAGGTTCTGGTCCACAGAGGCTCTGTGATCTGCCTCTGATTATAGACAGCTTCTGCAGAAACATTCTGCACAGTTTGATCAAGCGCTGCGCAGACTTTGATCTAGTTCTGGGCAGCCTCTGCATGAGTTCAGAGGCTCTAAGCATGCCTCTATATGTTCTGCTGGTTGATCAAAATCTGGATAGACAGGTTTTGTGATTTGTCACAGAGGCTCTGTGAACTGCGTCAGAGGCTCTGCACAAACAGATTGATTGCAGAGCTCTTATGCATAGCCTTTGTGAATTAACTTCTGTGTTCTCCTTCTGCACAAGTTCTGTATACCATATAGATAGCTTCATTGACCAAACTCTGGACTGGACAACAATTGATCACACGCATATGTTCTGGACAACTTCTGATGTCAAACAAATAAGAGAATTGCTTGTTTTGCTACCACCATATCTAAACATCAGCTGGACGAAAAAAAAAAACTTTCTGTTGCAGCCTCTGTGGGTAAGCGTGATCAGAACCTCTTTGAATTTTTCACTTTTTTATGATTAGCACGCTTCTTCCATGGCATAACACAGTTCCTCAATATATTTTCAAACAATTTGTGTTAACATGGACAGCAACAAACAGCAGCAAACAGCAGCAAATAACCTTCTGTCCAGCAACTATCACTCGACTTCAACACAGTTTTTGACATATAAGCATCTTTATTTTGAGAAAACTCAAAACATGAAAGTTGTTCATCTGTGTCTTAGGTTTCCAACGCATCTAGAATCATGAAATTTGGAGCGATAATGAGAGAGATATGATTAAAATTCTATAGCTATGCAAATCTGACAGCAACTCTGCGATTTTGAAACTGATTATGGGCTGAAATCATGATAGTAACAAACGAATCAATTTGGACAGCAGCTGCGCATAACTTTCTGGACAACACTTGATAGCAGACGATTGAATACTGAAGCATAGAACACAACTTAGACTTGTAAAGTTTCCATTATGCTGCTACCAATTCGATCAAATGAACGACATTTTCTGCAGTAGCATTTGCACGACAACCTTTGCGTTTGTCTGATCAACCTCTGCTGCAGCCTCTGCGTGGTTTCTGGTGAGCCAAAAGAGGCTATGCGCTTAAGAACGGTTTTCTGGACAATCTTCAAATCTGGATTGAACTCAGCAGCTCTGTCAATTTTGAGCATGTTTCTTCAATTCTGTCTTCATAAGAGATGGATCATAAGAACCCATGGCATTTTTTCAAGTGATCTTTTGCTGCACTAATTTCACGACATCTAGGACAGAAATCTCAGCAACCGCTGTATTGTTCTGATGTATCAAGAAGAATGTTGATTTTGTTCTTGATGGAAAGATGATTGCGATTCAGACTGCAGAGGCCTTGATGGTGGCATCGACACGCCAGGTGACAACCCACCTTGAGAGATCTGTGAGTTTTCGAACATCATTAACATGGACGGATTCAAGAGTATTTTGTCCCATAATTCAGCGTAGTCAATGATCGAAATCTGTGGAAATCAAACTCTGAAAATCAGCAACCATTAAAATCTGCACATATTGAAATTCGAACACAAACAACAACTGTTTTGAAAGGATAGCTTTTTCTGTGATGTGCTTTTGTATGTCCACAGAGGCTTTGGAAGCCTCTGCATTTTTGGACAACCTCTGTGGTTCTCTGTGGATCTGAAAAACCTACTATCAAGCTCTGGACGAATATGTGATTTGTTTTGCACCTCTGAACATCTTCATAGAGGCTCTGTACTGATCTGCAGAGGCTCTACGATCTGCCTATGTATAGCAACATCCTCTGCACGTCTCTGATCGACCTGTGATCAGAACCAATAACACATCAATGGGCCAATCACTTGTTGTGATATAGGATCTTTCTGGCAATGTTCTTCCTGTAACAGAATCACCTGGAACTCTGTGGACGTGATGCAACTCAGGGACAACATCCTTCTTTCCTTTCTATTTCACACGACATATTTACAGTTTCAATCTGCATAGTTCAAATGGACAGTAGCACCGAAAATTTGGAATATCAGAAGATAAGATCTGCAGTTGAGAATGTGTTCACCAGATCAGATTCACAGGACTGCTGCACTATATCTGGATCAACAGACTTTTGAATGAAGCAAGTTGTTGTAATATTCTGTCAAATCAGGTTTCGAAATAACAAGGATTGAAATCTGGACAACCTCTTGATCAATCTGTTCATATCAAGGTTGTGCCAGATATGTTGCTGCAGAAAATCATCATGGACAGCAACAACATTCTGCTTTATACTTCGAATTTTGCATTAACAACAGCTTTAGCATCCTCCAAACACAGTCCAAACAGTCTTGAAATGACCACCAAATAGCACATAATAGATGTTGCACTTCGAATCTTTCCTGTTTTTGCACGTCGGACACAACAATGATTTTCTGCTTTGCATCTTTTGCTGTAAATTGAACACAAACTACAACAAATTTTGTTTGGACAACAGCTTAATCGATCTGTTGAGATGAAATATGGACTGTTCAAACTTTCCATAAGTTGCTGCACTTCTCGAATGGACAGTTCCGCAGATCCAAGTTCCTCAGCATACAAGTCAAATGTCTTATGTCCATCGGATACCATCTGCATCCCTTCTAAACTTTAGAACAACAGAGATGCAATGAGAATAAGAGTAAGGTACTGTATCATTTCTATAGCTGCTAACTTCTCATGGAAAATGCAATCAGAGTTTCCCTAGACTATGGATGTAACTTTTCTGAACAGTCCTAAACACATAGAATTGTTGGTCAAGAACCATTAATTATCCAAAGATTTGTGGAAGGCAACCCCCATTCAGAATCTGGATTCAACAGAACATTCAGATGGACATCTGTAACCCAAGTAAACTTCTATCATTTCTGATTATTGAACTATTGCACAAGATTATCAAATGATCTAATATTTTGAATGCATCTCAAAAAATACACAGGAAGATCGGCAAATGGAATTAGTCATTCAGAGAGAAGTTGTGTAGTGATGTGTCAAATATTTTCTTTTGAATCCAACATTCTTTCTTTCTTTTCAATTTCCATTGTATCAAATCTAATGAATAGAACTTGTGATAAACCCTTTATGACAACTAAATTGGTTTGATCATAAATCATAAACTAATAAGTCATAAAATTATCAGAATAAGCGGATTGATGATCAATCAACAACACAAAAGAGAGTCTTATCTTGGAGAACATAAAAGTCAGATCAAAGATCCACAACCTTACAACCAAGATGCATAAAATGCAAAGGACAAAAGCACACACAAGGATGGGATCATAGATCAACCATCTACTTAGTGCTTATCAAATGTTAGACCAATAAATGAGAAAGGATCAAGAACACACACATGTAATAAAACTGATCAGATTTAACCAAAATGAAATTAAGTCTTCTCATAGGCATTTCATCAAACATGTGGTGTGCAGAAACAGATTTTGTGAGAAATCAATCAAATGTTGTATCAAATATCATCCAAATCTCATCTAAATGAAGAAATAGATTTCTAATAAGTACAAAACAGAAAATAAATCACAGAAATGATATTTGGGTTAAGGCTCATGTGATTGATTTAATCTAAGCCCCAAAACCACAAAATAATCATCTATCTTCAATTGTTGCCATAGATGACCGAAATGAAGAAGAGTTTCTTCATTTGGCTCTGATACCAATTGTTAGATCCCAATACAGACAACAAATGAAGAACTCCATATAATAGAAGATACAAGAGAGAAATGAAGAACAATATTCATCAAAATCACATCTCATATGCTTAGATTGATTAACAATGGAGGAGAAAATGGGAGAACATCTCACTAAACATTTTAAGCGACTCTCATGAAATTCACCTGATCTGTGTGTGAAAAGTGTTCTCTCCAAAACCTAAAAGACCAAATGAGCCATGTGCACCTATTAATAGGGCCCATTTATAATAAAAAGGCTCAAGCCCATACAACTAATTAATATGCCCAAAATACAATTCTTTATAAAAACATTCAATTAAATTGGGGGCTAATTTAAGCTAACAATATCCATAACTAATTCATTATTTATTTCACTATTTTTTTCTCTATTTTTTAGATTAACGTTTTGAATCATATGTGATTAATTTCGTTTAACATGTGATATATTACTATGTATCACATATGATCCCACTAGGTGGATTTTTGTAAATATCACATATGATAATATATGTCTGAATATAAATGACGCATAATCACATGTGATAATATTTATATCACAAAAAGATCTATAAATATAAATAATCCCATATGATTAACTAAAATATGTACAATTATCACATGTGATAATATTTACATCACAAAAAGATCTATAAATAGAAGTATACATAATCACATATGATTAACTAAAATATATACAATTATCACATATAATAAAATGATATATGATATGCATAAATATTCATATAATGATATCACATGTGATATTTGGTTAAAATTGTGAATATTTTTTTTTATTAAAAGTATATTTAGAAAAAAAAATTAATAAACAATTGAAATTAAAAAAAAATAAATTTAAAAGATATAATGAGAATTTTAAGGATTTATCCAATTTAAAATGATAATTATCCTAATTTCTAAAACTATTTTTTATTTTTTATTTATGGTTTTTTTAATTAATAAATTATATGACCCATATTCTTTCTCGCCTTCTCGCAAATTAGTTTGTTTCTCGCATGATCCTTTCTCTCTCTCTCTCTCTCTCTCTCTATATATATATATATATATATATACACATACACACATATATAAGGGTCGGTTATCATGAGAATGCAAGAAAGGAAAGTTAAGGAACGTTCATATGTGAACCTATTGAAAAGAATCGATGAAAAAAAATCTATTTGAAAATTCATATATGAACCCGCTAGCATAGATTGTTCATATGGGTTCACATATGCATCTTCAAATTGATTATTTTAATGACTCACTTATAGACCTTATATTTTTACCTTCTCGTGATATTTATTCGTTTTTATTTGAACCTCCTAATAGAGAACGATCGTGTGAAAAGTTGAGTTAACGGTGAGAAATGGATATGAATCGTTGATCACTTTTAATCTCAAACCCTCCCATGAATTGCGGCTTAGAAGGGAATTGATCTGGTGCATATCGATGCATCTTATCTCGGTATATCTCATCTTAATGTGCGTCCATTTCTCATCCAACGGTTGATAACTAGTTCTCACGCTTCTCACCGTTAACTCAACTTCTCACCGGAACCCAACCCTATATATGGTTAGGTTCAATTGCAAACCTCATTTACATTGTAAGCTGTTGGACAAATCTGGGTCATTGATCAAAATTAACAAAACTAATGAAAGGCTAAAACACAAAGTCGTAAATTAAAGGGTGATTAGGGATAAAAATGGAACTAATTTCAATCTTGAATCACACATGTCTAACTATTTGATTTTTTTTTTGTTTTTTTAATTAAAAACTTTTGTTCTCTTAATGTTTAAAATAAACTATCCTGAAAATAACTAATATTTTAATCAAACAAATTATATAAAAACGAGCATTTTATTCTCTTCGATTTGACATTCGTCTTAATATTTTCCGTTTTAACTGCTTTCTACGTGAAATGGTATATGTGTGTAATATTCATCATAAATAACTATGTATATTCATGTGTATACAATAGTTCGTCAGTATTCATATCAATATTCATCATAAATATTAAATTTCACTATCATATTCATCATGCATATTTAATATTCATCAAAGAAGTGCTAGCCTAGTGGTAAGGCCCTGGGGGGATAGTGCATGGTATGCCTATCTACCAGGGTTCGAATCCTGGGGGATGCACTTCGGCGATACCCAGACCTTGGGTCGGCCTTCGGGTCGGTTCGGGTCCAGGTTTACGGACATACCAGTCTATGGGTATGCGGGTTCGGTCTTGACCGGACTTAGTCGTACCTGGGCGGGTCCAGTCAATTGAGGCTGGACCGGGTCGCCGCGGATTAGTCGGTGCTGCCCAATTGGATGCCCGGATACCGCGGGTGCGTGTGTGTGTGGGCATAGCCCAAGTTGCCGTACAAAAAAAATGCATATTTAATATTCATCATGAATATATACTATAATTTCAACACAACATACTACTTTTTCTTTAGTGGGTTCTTGATAGAAAATAAAAGTGGTAGGTTATGGTTTTACACATACACACGTAATAGATCAATCGATAGGCTCTTGAGCGGTCTCAATGAGTTCTCAGTCGGTCTTAATGGAATGAAGGTGGTGGGTTATGGTTTTACATGTACAAACACACAATACATACACTAAGTCAATGGATGGGTTCTCGATTTGTCTCAATAAGTCTCGATGGATGTTGGGTCACGGTGATGAAGAACATGCATGGTGCTAGGTTATGGACTTACGACGTTCAAGAAGGTGTTGTCAGGTTACGAACTTACGATGTTGAAGATGATGATGTCGAGTTTAGGACTTACGATGTCGATTTGTTGTATACACGTGAACATACATGAATATTTATAATGAATATTTCACATATATACAGTTTTAGTAAAAACGGTTAAAACGAGAAAAAACTATATCGAGATGGATGTCATATCGAATAGAATGAAATGCTCGTTTTTTATGTAATTTGTTTGATTAAAATAGTAGTTATTTTTAAGATGATTTAGTCTTAAGAGGGTAAAAGTTTTTAAATAAAAGAATAAAAGGAAAACACAAATAGTTAAACGTTGATTGAAGATTGAAATAAAATTCTTTTTTAACCCCTAATCACCTTAATTATCATTTTCATTAAAATTATTATTTAATGTGAGTTGTTGGATCAAATAGAGATGGAGGGACAAGATTAGTATCATAGTTTGTAATCTAAATAAGGTTTGCGATTGAACCTCCGTATATGTGTGTATATATATATAGTCAGGTTCATACGAGAACAGTAACCAAATAAGAGAAAATGAAAACGGTCGAATCACATTGATTTCACACTAAAATCATGTGTAAAATCACATATGATTCACACGACTTTGACGACAACCCAAGGTCGAGAGCCAATTCAGCCGCTCACCCTTACATTAACCGCGTTCCATAATTACATGTGATTTGACCGTTTTCATGTTCTCTTATTTTGACTTTGTTCTCATTTGATCCTCCCTCTCCCCCCCCCTCTCTCTCTAATGCAAGAACAATATGAGCCATACCTTCAAATCAAATTCATTGGATGGTTTTGGTTGATTTTCATGGGCTTCGTTTCACATTTGTTGTTTCATCTACGAAACTATACATGAAATTGTTTTTTACGTTTTTTTAACTTTTAGACAGTTTATATATGATTTGCAGTATATACATATATATAGAGGCCGGTTCAAATAAGAAGGCTAAATATCGTGAGAAGGTAATAAAGGAAGATTCATATGTGAATCATTGAAAAATACGAAAAAAACAATGTATTTGAAGATGAATATATGAATCGACATTATAGATTATTCATATGAGTTCACATATGCATCAGCAAATGGATTTTTTCAATGATTCACATATGAACCTTCCATTCACCTTTCCTTCTTACCTCATCACGATATTTAGCCTTCTTATCTTTATGGATTTATCCAATAGAATGGTCGTGCCCTTATACACAAACGACCATACCAACTTTCAATATATGTATATATATATATATATATATATATATGTTTCTTTTGTAATCCAAACAATTTGTACAAACTATGCAAACCACTATATTAGGAAACAATAGATATATTTATGGATAATGATTATGATTCATTAATAATGATTGTGATATATATGTAAATTGTTAAGTTTATTCATTATAATCATGATTTTAAATTAGGAAAGGTTAAGTTTATTCATTATAATCATGATTTTAAATTAGGAAACATGATAAAATCATATATTCATTAGAATTGATGAACGACTAAGATTGGTTTGCATAGTTTGTACAAATTGCTTGGGTTGCAAAAGAAACGCACCCTATATATATGTATATATATATATATAGAGAGAGAGAGAGGGATGATCATTTAGAAACTGATGAAATTTTGCAAACTATACAAACTGATCACTACCGTTGATCTTGATTAATTTAGTTTTTTTTAATAAAAAGAGTAGAAATCTCTATTTTTTTTGTCTTCCTTTATTTTAGACAAGCGGTTATGTAAAATGGAACTAATTTCAATCTTGAATCACACATGTCTAACTATTTGATTTTTTTTTTTGTTTTTTTAATTAAAAACTTTTATTCTCTTAATGTTTAAAATAAACTATCCTGAAAATAACTAATATTTTAATCAAACAAATTATATAAAAACGAGCATTTTATTCTCTTCGATTTGACATTCGTCTCAATATTTTCCGTTTTAACTGCTTTCTACGTGAAATGGTATATGTGTGTAATATTCATCATAAATAACTATGTATATTCATGTGTATACAATAGTTCGTCAGTATTCATATCAATATTCATCATAAATATTAAATTTCACTATCATATTCATCATGCATATTTAATATTCATCAAAGAAGTGCTAGCCTAGTGGTAAGGCCCTGGGGGGATAGTGCATGGTATGCCTATCTACCAGGGTTCGAATCCTGGGGGACGCACTTCGGCGATACCCAGACCTTGGGTCGGCCTTCGGGTCGGTTCGGGTCCAGGTTTACGGACATACCAGTCTATGGGTATGCGGGTTCGGTCTTGACCGGACTTAGTCGTACCTGGGCGGGTCCAGTCAATTGAGGCTGGACCGGGTCGCCGCGGATTAGTCGGTGCTGCCCAATTGGATGCCCGGATACCGCGGGTGCGTGTGTGTGGGGGCATAGCCCAAGTTGCCGTACAAAAAAAATGCATATTTAATATTCATCATGAATATATACTATAATTTCAACACAACATACTACTTTTTCTTTAGTGGGTTCTTGATAGAAAATAAAAGTGGTAGGTTATGGTTTTACACATACACACGTAATAGATCAATCGATAGGCTCTTGAGCGGTCTCAATGAGTTCTCAGTCGGTCTTAATGGAATGAAGGTGGTGGGTTATGGTTTTACATGTACAAACACACAATACATACACTAAGTCAATGGATGGGTTCTCGATTTGTCTCAATAAGTCTCGATGGATGTTGGGTCACGGTGATGAAGAACATGCATGGTGCTAGGTTATGGACTTACGACGTTCAAGAAGGTGTTGTCAGGTTACGAACTTACGATGTTGAAGATGATGATGTCGAGTTTAGGACTTACGATGTCGATTTGTTGTATACACGTGAACATACATGAATATTTATAATGAATATTTCACATATATACAGTTTTAGTAAAAACGGTTAAAACGAGAAAAAACTATATCGAGATGGATGTCATATCGAATAGAATGAAATGCTCGTTTTTTATGTAATTTGTTTGATTAAAATAGTAGTTATTTTTAAGATGATTTAGTCTTAAGAGGGTAAAAGTTTTTAAATAAAAGAATAAAAGGAAAACACAAATAGTTAAACATTGATTGAAGATTGAAATAAAATTCTTTTTTAACCCCTAATCACCTTAATTATCATTTTAATTAAAATTATTATTTAATGTGAGTTGTTGGATCAAATAGAGATGGAGGGACAAGATTAGTATCATAGTTTGTAATCTAAATAAGGTTTGCGATTGAACCTCCGTATATGTGTGTATATATATATAGTCAGGTTCATACGAGAACAGTAACCAAATAAGAGAAAATGAAAACGGTCGAATCACATTGATTTCACACTAAAATCATGTGTAAAATCACATATGATTCACACGACTTTGACGACAACCCAAGGTCGAGAGCCAATTCAGCCGCTCACCCTTACATTAACCGCGTTCCATAATTACATGTGATTTGACCGTTTTCATGTTCTCTTATTTTGACTTTGTTCTCATTTGATCCTCCCTCTCCCCCCCCCCTCTCTCTCTAATGCAAGAACAATATGAGCCATACCTTCAAATCAAATTCATTGGATGGTTTTGGTTGATTTTCATGGGCTTCGTTTCACATTTGTTGTTTCATCTACGAAACTATACATGAAATTGTTTTTTACGTTTTTTTAACTTTTAGACAGTTTATATATGATTTGCAGTATATACATATATATAGAGGCCGGTTCAAATAAGAAGGCTAAATATCGTGAGAAGGTAATAAAGGAAGATTCATATGTGAATCATTGAAAAATACGAAAAAAACAATGTATTTGAAGATGAATATATGAATCAACATTATAGATTATTCATATGAGTTCACATATGCATCAGCAAATGGATTTTTTCAATGATTCACATATGAACCTTCCATTCACCTTTCCTTCTTACCTCATCACGATATTTAGCCTTCTTATCTTTATGGATTTATCCAATAGAATGGTCGTGCCCTTATACACAAACGACCATACCAACTTTCAATATATGTATATATATATATATATATATATATATATATATATGTTTCTTTTGTAATCCAAACAATTTGTACAAACTATGCAAACCACTATATTAGGAAACAATAGATATATTTATGGATAATGATTATGATTCATTAATAATGATTGTGATATATATGTAAATTGTTAAGTTTATTCATTATAATCATGATTTTAAATTAGGAAAGGTTAAGTTTATTCATTATAATCATGATTTTAAATTAGGAAACATGATAAAATCATATATTCATTAGAATTGATGAACGACTAAGATTGGTTTGCATAGTTTGTACAAATTGCTTGGGTTGCAAAAGAAACGCACCCTATATATATGTATATATATATATATAGAGAGAGAGAGGGATGATCATTTAGAAACTGATGAAATTTTGCAAACTATACAAACTGATCACTACCGTTGATCTTGATTAATTTAGTTTTTTTTTAATAAAAAGAGTAGAAATCTCTATTTTTTTTGTCTTCCTTTATTTTAGACAAGCGGTTATGTTATCTATTCTGATTATAATTTAATATTATTAATTGGGGTAAAGATTGGGTTATCATAATTATAGTTTCCTTTTGGTCGTTATCATTTTTTCATATAATTTTGTTCTCTTTAATTTCATCTGAATCTTTGTTTTTGTGTTATGTTAACGATGGAAGATGAACTCATGAATTCGGCGTTTGATGACGAATCAATTATCCGTGATATTTTATGTGACATAATTCCTACGAACGATGAAAACTCAGAAGTCAACTTCGATGGTGGTTCTTTTCACGATGATACAGATGGATATGCAGTTGATGTAGGCCCTTCAAAACAGTCAATGGTATTGGGAGATATGGTTAGTTATGTGTGTTTTTATGATTTCATGCGTTTTGTTTTCTTTCTTTTTTTTTGGATTTGTTTTGATTTTTTTGTAGTAGTATAGGCAGTAAGTATAATATTTTAATCTTGTTAAGGCGCATATGGCTATGGATTCTGTGGTTTTATGTAGAGTTTTTTTTGTTTAGGGTTTCATATGCAGTAGCATATTGTTTTTTTATGATAGATATGATGTATTGTAATATTTTATTCCAAGTCGTATGATCATTACATACCATATGAAGATGTGGTTATGAAGTTTGCGCAGGGTTATGAAAATTTGTTATACGTAATGTATCATATACGATCGTTACAATGTTTGTGTAGAGGTATGAAGATTTGTGATAGGTAACGTACCATGTTCGTTCTTTTATGAAAATTTCCATTGTGAATTTGATAATATATGAATTTGTGGTTATGAAGTATGTATGGGGTTATGAAAATTTGTTACATGTAATGTTCAACGTACGGTCGTTATGAAATTTGTGTAGGGTTATGAAAATATTCGATATTTTATGTACCAGGTACGATTGTTATGAAATTTCTAATGTGCAATATGTTATGTATGTGTGTTTGTAGTGTGTTGTTATATGAAAGGTATGACGTGTAAGATTTAAGTATGTATGTTGTGTTTTAGGGTTTAGTGAAATTGGTTTGCCATTTGCAGTGAATGATGGTGAACTGTTTGAGATCCTGGGGGAACTAAAAATTGGGTTCCTAGAGTTGATGAAGCAGTTAAAATCGAAGTGGGGCACGTTTATTCTACCCTTGAAATGGCGGAAGCTGCATACATGAAATATGCGGAACCTGCTGGTTTTGATGTCAGGCGTTATAATAAGAAAAAGAATAGTCTAGGTGATGTTCATAATAGGTATCTTTTGTGTATCAAGGAAGGGATTCCTTGCAATAAGAATTTTGATTCTTTAGGGATGAATAGTGGTGATCGTAAATTTCGCAATTCTAATGTGAAGAGGTCTGGTTGCAAGGCGTATGTGAGATTTAAACTTATGAAGGATGGTAAGCAATATGTTGTGTATAAGTTTGAGGACAAACATAATCATCCTCTATTTAATCATGAAGATAGGAGTCTGTCTCGTTCGAGAGGTAATTGCAATATACTGACTATAAGACTGTGTATAATGCATCGTCGAAGAGTATTGGTGCATCGAAGTCACATATGATTCAAGCGGCTCTGAAAGGGGGCTATAAATATATGGGAGCCACTTTGGTTATTTATCAAAATGCTTGGAGGGACATGGTTAGGTTTGTTGGGAAGAAAGACGCGCATATGCTTGTAAATTTGTTAGCGAATAGAAGATTGACGGTGCCTGATTTTTTCTTTGAGTTTATGGTTCGTGATCGTGAGTTGCATGCTATTTTCTGGGCCGATGAGATTGCGAGGTTGAACTTTCAGGAGTTTGGGGATACAATTTCGTTTGATGCAACCTTTCGCACCAATAGGTACGTAAATTAAGCTATTTTATCTTGTTTTTTTCCCATTGATGCTTGAATTTTTTTGGGTTGGAATTGGTTTTTCAAGCATGCTATGATTTTTATTCCGTTTATAGTTGTTGACAACCACAAGAAGTCTATTGTCGTTGGGTCAGCATTGGTCAATCAGGAGACCGTTGACAATTTCAAATGGGTGCTGGAAACGTTTATAAAAGCGCATGGTAAGCAGCTGGTGTTTGTTATAACTGATCAGTGTGTTGCTATGAAGCAAGCCATCCCGAATAAGGTGAGCGACAAGTTTTTTTTCTCGTATTTTTGCATGAACTAGTAGTGACAGTTGTTTGTATTATATGAAGTTGATCTTTATTCCTTTTTTTATTTACAGATGAGTGGTGATCTTGACGCGAACGTGACTTTCAAGAGAAGGATTAATAAGTCGGTTTGGATTACGTATATCCAACCGGAGGCGTTTGAACAAGAGTGGCATACGATAATTGATGAATATCAATTGCATGATAATGATTGGTTGCATGATATGTTTGAAATTAGGCAATCGTGGATTCCCGCTTACTACAAGGATATCCCTATGTCGGGTTTAATGAGGACGACGTCTAGGTCTGAAAGTGCAAATGCTTTCTTTAGGATCTATGTGTCATATTGTAATGCCTAGTCAAATTTTTGCATGCGTTTGATGGTCCAATCGAGAAACAAAGGAACAAGCACCGGATTTTAGAGTACGTACCGCACAACACTTTTCCACGTTGTGCTACTCCTCTTCTTATCGAAAGCCATGCTTCTGAAATTTATACTAGAATCGTATTCTTTGAGGTCCGAAAGGAAATTAGGAAGGTTGCGTTGTACTGTGGGTTGAAGTCTTTGCCGGATGTGGATGGTACGAAGCACTATTGTGTGTCGCATAAGAACAGAAAGTCTGCCACGAAGGTGTCATATATTGTAAGTTGTGTATGTGGTTTTATTGTTTTTTCCTTCGGTAGTTTGTCCAAGGTGGTTTATGTTTATTTTTGTTAAATGGTTCTCAATATTTGTGAAATGTGTAGGATGTGGAAACCCCAACTGATGAAACAATGCAATGTGAATGCAATTTTTATGCTCGGAATGGCATTTTATGTCGTCACATGTTCAAGGTTTTGGTAAACGACGATATCGATTCTATTCCTGAGAAGTTTGTTCACCGACGTTGGACTCGTGCACTTATCCCAGTAGAAATTCAGGCGGCTCGGGCTAGGTACGGTGAAGTTGATCCGGAGAAGGAGAGGCTGATCAATGACATTTATATGAAGGTTGACCTTTTAGTTAGTCGCCTTCGAAATGACAAACAGAAGTTACATTTGTACGCTGCAACTCTTGACAAGCTCAAGAGTGACTTTGATGTAGAGAATTATGTAAGTTGTCCAAACAAGGATAAAGCGGAGGCGCTTAGAGAATGTTATGGTGTTGCTGCTTCGGAAACTATCGAGATTTTGCCACCGGCTGGTATTCGGAACAAAGGTTGTGGGACCGGGAAGAGGCTTATTGGTGCTTTGGAGAAAGCTGCTACGAAGAGAAAAAGACCGAAACGAATGTGCAAACGGTGCAATAATATGGCAAACCATAATTCTCGTAACTGTCCGTCAAGGCTTAGTGGCTAGGGGATGTCATACTGGTTTTTTTGTTTAGAATTTTTAATTTTTTCGTGATATGTTTTCCTTTTTTTAGGGTCAGTTAGTAAAATCAATTTCACGGTTTCATAGGGTTTTTAATTATATGAATCCCTTTTATATTTTATGGAAATTTATGAATTTTATTTTGTGTGCACCAATGCAGTGTAATCATTGTTTTCTTCTAATTAATACCCACTATAATTAGGGTGTGTTAGGGAGGCATATTATATTTACTTTGGTTGTGTGTTCCCCATGGATTTAATTATGTTGATTCTTTATATCCCTTCCATTACTTTTCATTATAAAACCCATTTACCATCTCTTACCTTGCATATTGCTTCAAACGTTTCCTCCCAAAAAAGATATTCATCACTTTCTAACCATAATAATGGAGGACCGGATGTCTTTTACGAACAGTCCCCCTTAACTTCCTGAAGATCCTGTTCCTCAGCCTATGTTGCGTGCCCTCGTTAATCACAACCAGCGTCTTTTGGAGGAGAATCACGCTCTGAAGGCTCATTTGGAGGTGTATGCGATGAATCTAGGAAGGAAGAAGGCAAAGCTTGATAACAAGAGGATGATATATCGCCAACGCAACGCTGACTGTGAAGATACGTCAAGGAAGTTGTGGGAGAAATCACTTGCTATGGACAAACTATTGTCAAAGATCAAAACTGTGAAGGGTCAGTGTAGGTGCCTTGCTTTCCGTTTGGTGGATGGCATATAAGGTGTAGATGGTTTCTTTCCTACCTCTTTTGTTGGCTTGTTGATGCAAATGCCCCATTCCTTTTTTTGGTTGTTCATAGTTTGCTAGTAGTGATGTGGGTTTAATGTATTTTGATGATGATGGGTTGTTTTTGTTGGTTTAATGAATATGAATGTTATGAAGTTTGGTTTAACTACATTTGTCTTTATATTTTCCAATGTTTCATTTACTTATATTATGATTGGATGTGTTTGTGTGTTGTTGTTTTTTAATTTTTTTCCCCTTACTTTTGTGTCCTAAATTTTATGATGTGTTGGTATGCTTTATAGATGAACTTTTAGTATGAGGTTTCCTTTTTACTTTATTTGATGAAATAACTTTATTTGTCATTTACCTTATTTTTTTAATTTTCCAGATGTACGTATTTGTGCATTCTTTTTTTTTTAATTTAAATTCATAGGTATTTGAATTTCCTTATAAGGGTTTCATATGATTCTAGGTTTTTTTCATAAAAAAATAGGCTGTTATTTTCAAATTATGAATAATAATGGTCATATCTTTTGGGGAATCTTCATTTTTTGAAGGTGATGAAACTGTGTTACTTAGGAAGTTGATTTTTTCACTTCATAACGCTGTGAACGTGTTCTTTTATGTACGTGAAAGTGTTCATTTATGTACGAGATGTTCGAGACCGGAAACAAGAAGTGACGTGAAGTGTAGATTGTACCAATAAAACACATATAAACGAACGTTGCGGAAAACTCTTTTAAACGTGAAATTGTAGACGTTACGATAATAAAGACATAAACCAACATACGCATAGTAGTCTATGATATGTAGCTAGTGTACTTTGCAAACGGTAAGCGGTTGCGGTGGTGGTCTACGACCCAAAAGAAACACGAAGGCTCCTTGCAATTAAATTAAAGTAGTCTTAGTAGATGCAAATTCACTGACGAAGACGATGTTTCCTTGTTGCGTCTGCTGGCTCCTTTATTTGTGCACACGAATCTTCGTCGAGTGACATGAACCTCATGATATCTGTCTCAACGAATCCCAACCGTTTGTTGTAGTCACTCAACATAATCTTCGCTGTGTATTTCTTTCGTAGGCTTGCTAGTTGTTTGTCTTGGAGCTGTCCTTCCTTAGTAAGTCCTGGTCCCATCCTCGGGCTCCTCCTCCCATATAAGTCTCCATATGCCTCATAAGGAAGATGTCGGAGTCCTTTTTATTCCGCTCGGTACGCCAGTTCATTTCAAGCCTCACTTTGTCAACCCCCACCAGTTTCTCGCCGCTTGGATGTTTGAGGAGCTTTAAGTGGCGTATCATCATTGTTTGTTGCAATGTTCGTAGAGTGAGAATATGTTACATGTAATGAGTAGTTGAATGTGTAATGATAACGTCATTTTTGGACGTTATTCGTAATCGAAAATCGGGAAAGTATTGCCTAATCCCAAGTAAAATAGTGGTAAAACTAATTATTTTGAGAGGAAAAGTACAGGAAGAGGAGTAAGGATCAAGCCCGAGCAGTTCCGAGAAAAATGGTGAAGGATGGTAACGAGTTTGGCCCAAACTGAAGAGAACAAGGACTTGAGAAATAGTGCTCCGCGCGGCTTGCGGCGCAGGCCAAGCCGCGCGGTCACTAGCACGGTCACTAAAACGGGCTATGAAACAGTGTTGCGTGCGGCTCGCGGCGCGGGCCAAAAACTTGATAGGTCGGGTTAACACCCTTCCCTCACGGACCGCAAGTGTACGTTGTCGTATCAAGTAATACGTACGGAAGTACGAGTATCGAACCGTAGGAACTTGGTGTTGAGTACCACGAATCTATATTAACTATTAACTAGACTATTAGAAAGTTGAATTGTTGGTTTGAGTGACCGAGCTTTAAGAAAAATAAGACAAAACTAGATCTGAAAACTGGTTTGGTTAACTGCTGATAAGAAAAGCTGGGGGTTGGAGTCATATTCAATTCAATCCTTTTCAAACCGTGAATGGATTATGGCTTTAACAATTGGTTCAATGAATTTAATCTCAAAGGATACCATTACACTTTCTCAAGCTATAATGATATTAGTATTTAACAGGGACTTTTCATCTTTCGATCTCAAAATCGAGTTACAATACTTATGAAAAACAGGATTAAAACATCTATGGTGGAATCGGTATATCTCTATCCGATTCACACCATAGGTTTTTGATAAACACATCGAATCATTTAAATCTTCTCTCGAAGATACAAAATAATCAAGATATACCCAATTAGTTGATCAGACCAAAAGGATTCCATAAAAACTTATCATAAACATTCATTGATAAATCATTCATCAAAACCCAAACTCAAATCACATGTTTAACAAGAACATCACCAAATATTCATCCAACCCCTAACATGAGAAGATTAGCTCATGTTGGGGTTCTTAACGAACACAAACATAAAACTAAATCAAGGACATAAAACCATTGTAGCAAAAGATAGAAATACTAGAACTCCCTGAAGAAGGATTTCGATAGCCTTCCGTACCCGTCGTACGTGGATTGCTTCGTGTCAATCGTCGATTCCTCCTCTTCTTTCTTCAATCTCCCTTGTATTCTCCACAAACGGCCCCCTTTATCTTTATTTTCGTAGGTTAAAACTCTGATCCCATAGCCTCCACGCAAACCCCTAGTTATAGGAACAAAAACATAACCGTCAGGGAATCGACGCGGTCGACCGCGCGTCTTGGCCTGCATCGCGAGCCGTGCGGAGCACTGTTTCTCAAATCCTTGTTCTCTTCAGTTTGGGCCAAACTCGCTACCATCCTTCACCATTTTTCTCGGAACTTCTCGGGCTTGATCCTTACTCCTCTTCCTGTACTTTTCCTCTCAAAATAATTAGTTTTACCACTATTTTACTTGGTATTAGGCAATACTTTCCCGATTTTCGATTACGAATAACGTCCAAAAATGATGTTATCATGTACTCTATGAAGCTTACCAACATGCGAATGTCGTAGTCGTAAAGGTCGTCGACTTCCCCTTCCTGGGCGATATTTTCGAGTATCTCCACAGTGTTTGTCTTCAAGTTAAAGACGACACAATAGTATTCCGATCCTCGTGTAAGTGGGATGAACAACTGTTCATTTTATAAAGTGCAAGAAATGATAATATGATGAAATATGGATATGTTTTCAATCGTATTTATCATACAGTACTTACCATGTCGAGATTTTTCATGTTTATCGCGTCCATATTGCAGTTGGCTGCTAACCCCAGATTCCGGGAAAATAGCTTGAACCGCTTGTTGAAGTCGTTCATGTAATAAAACAACACCCCATCAACCTGTGAAAATTGTTTCGTGGTCAGTTTTTGTGTAACATAAACACATGTCTAGTTGTTGGAAAGTTATTAACTATATTTTTTTTCTTACTAGTATGTTTGTCTTGAAGAAAAAACGACAGGGTGAATCTCGGCTTCTGAATCGCTCTTCGTAGTTAAGCATGTAACACCCTAAAAATCAGAGTAAATTAAAACTTCATAAATAAGGCAATAAGACATCTGCATTGATATAAACCTCTCGAAAAGGTGTGCCAGTCCTTAAGACTTTACAAAAACCTGTACGGATTTAGAATTCATCAACAGACTGATCTAAACATAACTATCTAGATTACATCAGTTGACATCCATTAATCATCAAAAGAATGGGACTTAACAATTCCCAACTATCAACACTTTAATCAACTCAAAAGTCTCGAGACCTAACTCGTCTCTCAAAACCCAGTGCATCCCACCGCTAAGGGAAACCTGTTATACATATCATTTGAGAAAAAGTGTCAGACTTAAAGCCTGGTGAGAACATACAGTTATAAAGCTCAAAAGATATAAACATCAATATAATAAGGAAATCTTTTCATAAGGTTTAATTCATAAAGATAACATTTCGCCACAACCGGGCCTTTTTCGGTCCAAAACTCATCATATGATGACAAAAGAACCATTTTACCAAGGATAGTGGTGTAACACAAAGTAGACCACAATTCCGAGTTATGAGCTAAACACTTGGAGTCCTCAACAATGAACCCAGAGTCCGTGCTACGAGGTGAGATCGCGCTCCCAAGGGAAACCAATGTATACTCCTTCACTAGGATCACCATGAACCATGGCTAGTATCCGGCCTCACATAACCGTACCAAGTTGCCCCCGAGGAACATGTGATCCATAGCTACAATTTGGGGAATATAACCTCCCAACAAAACAGTCTACTCCAAAACCTAGGGATCCACTAGTAATGGTAAGGACTCATCACAACAACATATGTGACCAACCATAAATAAAAATATGGTATAAGTACATTTTATAAACAAAATGCTATTCCCAGTTCAACTTCTGGTAAGAATGAAAATCATTAAAATGAGTTCATAAACATTCTTTTCACATATCCACATAATGTGTAAGTAAAACATCATTTTACTTTAATAAGGCGGAACTAGTCATTTTAGTCGAAACTGATCGGGAACCCCGAAAATCACTAAAAACTTCATTTATATCAAAATGTAGAGAACATGGAATCATACCGTAGAAATACTTCGGATTTCGCAAATAAGAGTTTTGACATGTATAAAGTTTGTAAAATGGTTGTAGGAACTCACCGATAGGTTTTTGGAATAAAACCCAGAAAACCAGATAGCGATCACGACGAAGAGGTGAAGCTCAAAACACCGACCCTTTGCTAGAAACACCGAAAACTAGCAACCAAACGAGACTTCGAAGATCGAAAGATGAAAAGAGAGAGAAAATAGAGAGAGAAGGATATTTAGATTTTGTGATAAAGTGAATTTGGGAAACTGAACCTCTTTAAGACGGTCTATGCAACCTCGCGGGTTATGCCGCGACTTCAACCCGCGGCATAACTCGCCCGTGTCCCAAAAACCCTAATCATCCAGTGGGTTTCGCGGGTTATGCCGCGACCTCTAGTCGCGGTATAACTCGCGTAGTTCTCAAAATCCCATATCCAACAGAGGGTTATGCGGGTTGTGCCGCGACCTCTAGTCGCGGTGTAACTCGCGTAATTCACTGTTTCTCCCCCAAAATTCTCAAAACTCCAAACAACATCAAACCAAACACGGAGCTAACGACAAAAGCTTAACACAAGAATAACAAGATTACACAACGGAAATCCGGGGTGTTACAATCCTCCCCAACTTGGGAATGATTTCGTCCCCGAAATCCTAACTATTCGAAAAGATGAGGATATCTTCGCTTCATATCCTCCTCGACTTCCCACGTCACATTGGCTCCTCGGTGATGCTTCCACTGCACCTTGACCATAGTGACCTCCTTGTGACGCAACTTTTTAGACTTTCTCTCTAAAATGGCGTCGGGCTCTTCCACACAACGGTTACCCTCGTATACTGTTAACTCGGAGAGAGGAATGACGCTTTCCTCTTCTGCTAAACACTTCCAAAGATAACATATATGAAACGTGTTGTGTATTCTGTTCAACTCTGGCGGTAGTTCCAATTGGTAGGCTTGCAAACCCACCCGTTTGAGCACTTTGAAAGGTCCGAGGAAACGGGGACTCAACTTCCCACGTTTTCCGAACCGTATAATGCCTTTCCATGGAGACACCTTAAGCATAACCCGGTCGCCCACTTGGAATTCCATCGGCCTCTTCTTCTTATCGGCATAACTCTTCTGCTGATCCTGAGCCGCTTTCAATCTTTCACGAATACACTTGACCTTATCGGCAGTCTCTTGCACGATTTCAGGTCCGGCGAACTGCTTTTCTCCCGCTTCAAGCCAACATATAGGAGTTCGGCACTTTCGTCCGTACAATGCTTCAAAAGGTCCCATTCCAATACTCGAGTGGTAGCTGTTGTTGTAAGCGAACTCCACCAAAGGTAAATGTGAGTCCCAGCTGCCCCCGAAATCAATGACACAAGACCTCAACATGTCTTCCAATGTCTGGATCGTTCTCTCGCTTTGCCCGTCGGTTTGCGGATGGTAAGCCGTACTCAACTTAACTCGTGTACCAATCTCTTTCTGCAACCCATCCGAAAAGTTCGAAGTGAACCGACTGTCGAGATCCGACACGATCGATAATGGTATGCCGTGCCTCAAGACTACCTCATCAATGTACAGTTTCGCTAGCTTGTCCATCGGTAATGTCTCGCGCATGGCCAAGAAGTGGGCGCTCTTTGTCAATCTGTCAACTATCACCCAAATGGTATCGTGACCTCGAAGAGTTTTAGGCAACTTCGTCACGAAGTCCATGGTGATATGCTCCCACTTCCATTCGGGAATCTCTAAAGACTGTAGACTCCCGTATGGTCGCTGATGTTCGGCCTTAACTTGCGAACACGTCACACAACGCTCAACGTAACGCGCTACATCAAGTTTCATTACCGACCACCAATAGTGAAGCTTCAAGTCCCTGTACATCTTTGTACTCCCCGGATGAATGGAATACTTGGACTTGTGTGCATCTTCTAGCAACAGATCACGGTTACCCCCAATCTTGGGTACCCACACACGATCGCTGAACAGTTTTACTCCACGGCTATCTTCCGTTAAGAGTAAACGCTGTTTTGTCATGACTTCATCTTTTAGATTCTCTTCTAACAGTGCTTCCACCTGTGATGTCTTGATCTTCTCAACAAGACTAGACACTAGCTCGATTCTCGAATGGGTAGCTCGAATACTTCCGCTATAGTCCTTCCGACTTAACGCATCGGCCACCACGTTCGCCTTACCAGGATGGTAAAACAATTCACAGTCGTAATCTTTGAGCAACTCAAGCCACCGCCTTTGTCTCATATTCAACTCTTTCTGATCAAATACATACTTCAGGCTCTTGTGATCCGTGTAAAGAGTACATTTCGTGCCGTATAGGTAATGTCGCCAAAGCTTCAAGGCGAACACCACCGCTGCTAACTCCAGATCATGAGTTGGATAATTATGCTCGTGTATTTTGAGCTGTCTCAAGGCATAGGCGATTACCTGGCCTCGTTGCATCAACACACAACCCAATCCCATCTTTGAAGCGTCGCTGTAAACCACGAAATCTTTCGACCCTTCAGGTAACGTCAAGATCGGAGCTTCACACAACTTCTTTTGAAGGATCCGGAACGCCTTCTCTTGGGTTTCGGTCCATTCAAACTTCACGTTCTTCCGAGTCAGAACTGTCAAGGAAGAAGCGATCTTCGAAAAGTCTTGGATAAATCTCCTGTAGTATCCCGCCAGACCCAAGAAACTTCGGATCTCGGATGGACTCTTAGGAGGCTCCCAATTCATCATAGCTTCAATCTTGGAGGGATCAACCTTCACTCCGACCCGAGTGACTACGTGACCCAGAAACTGTACTTCTTTAAGCCAAAAGTTGCACTTGGAAAACTTGGCGTACAACCTTTCCTTTCTCAAAACTTCCAGAACTTCACGTAAATGTTGCTCGTGCTCTGACTCACTCTTGGAGTACACGAGTATGTCATCAATGAATACGATGACCGACTTGTCGAGGAAAGGTCGGCACACTCTATTCATTAAATCCATAAACACATCTGGTGCGTTCGTTAGGCCAAAAGGCATTACAAGAAATTCGTAATGGCCGTAACGCGTTCTGAAAGCTGTCTTCGGAACATCATCTTCTCTTACCTTCACTTGGTGATAACCCGAACGTAAGTCGATTTTAGAAAAGCAACCCGCTCCTTGAAGTTGATCGAACAAGTCGTCTATTCTCGGAAGCGGATATCTGTTCTTTACTGTAGCTTTGTTCAACTCACGATAATCAATGCACATTCTCATTGTGCCATCCTTCTTCTTGACAAATAAGACCGGAGCTCCCTAGGGTGACGAACTCGGTCTTATGAAACCTTTCTCCAATAGCTCTTGGAGTTGTGCCACCATCTCTTGCATCTCCGATGGCGCTAAACGATAAGGTGCTTTAGCGATCGGCGCAGCGCCAGGCACAAGATCAATCCGAAACTCTACCTGACGATCGGGTGGTAACCCGGGCAAGTCGTCCGGAAAGACATCTGGAAACTCACGCATGATCTTCACATCTTCCATCTTTGATTTCTCCAACTTGGCATCGATCACATAGGCTAGGAAAGACGAACATCCTTTTACTAGATACTTGCGTGCCTTTGCCATTGCGATTATTGCCACTTCACCCTTCCTCCTTTCCCCATAGATGACAACGACTTCACCAGAGGGGTTGGGAAGTCGAATCAATTTCTTGGAACATATGATCTCGGCATGATTGTTTGTCAACCAATCCATACCGACCACAACATCAAAACCCCCGATTAACATCGGCAGTAGATCGATCGAGAATTCTCTCCCTTCGATACAAAGAGTACATTGATTTAGAACCTCGTGGATCAGAACTTGACTACCATCAGCTATTTCTACTACTAACGCATCCTCAAGACTAGTAGTGGGCATAGCAATTCTCTGACGGAACAATTCAGATACGAAAGAGAAACTAGCACCCGTATCGAACAAAATACGAGTAGGTACAGAGTTTATAAGAAAAGTACCCGATACCACATCAGCGGATGCCCTGGCCTCTTCAGCCGTCATCTAAAAAGCTCGACCCTGAACCTTAGGAGGGTTCTCCTTCCTTACTGGCACGCTACCCGACACAAGCTTCGGGCAATCTTTCCTCGCGTGCCCCGGTGCCTTGCACTCAAAACAGATGATTCCCCTGACCGGGCAATATTTGACAGTATGACCAGGCTTCCCACACTTATAGCAAGTTTGAGAATTGCTGTAACAGTTACCGTGATGCTTGGTTCGACACTTCGGGCACCACTTTGGTTCCTGATAACTGTTGAAGTTGCGATTTCCGACAAAAGGTCGGGCCCGCTTGGGAGGTACTGAGCTGCCTTCCCACTTTCTCTTATCAGACACCATCACTGCTTTCTCAGATTTGCTCTTCGCGAACATCTCTTCCATGTACTGAGTTCTTCAATCATCTCACGGAGGTTAGAAGCTTTAGAATTGTGGACCATAGGTTGCATGTCCGCAGGTAGGCCATTCAGATAGGCCTTCATCTTATCCTTTTCTGTTGGGGCAGCATGCCCCACCAGATCTAGCTTCTCCATGAACTGACGGGTGTACTCCCTCACCGTCAGGCTCCCCTTCACCAAAGACCAGAATTCTTTCTCAATTCGGTCCATGGTCCTCTCGTTGCAGAATTCCTCTAGCAGCTTCTTCTTGAACTCGGCCCAAGACAACTGAGCCAACACTTCAGGAGATAGAGTGGATTGGATGATATTCCACCAGATGAGTGCAGTGTCCCTCAGCAGTTGGGTACCGAACCGCACCCTCTGATCTTCACCACATTCGGAAGAGCCAAAAGCTTGCTCAACCGCTCGGATCCACTTTACGCACACCACCGGGTCATCAGAACCCAAGTATTCTGGCGGTCCGCAACTCAGAAAGGACTTATAGGAACAACTCTTCCTATTCCCCGGAGCACCAGAAATCCCGCGCTCTACCGCTGTGACCCTTATACCATCGCCTCCAGAACCTGCTACGACGTTCTCCACAACCGTCTCACTTCTCCGATTGTTTACGTCGTGGTCCTCCATTGCTTTCAGCAGAAACTCCTGCTGCTTCGCCATCTCTTCCCTCATTGCCAACATCATGCTGGCCAATAACTCGGACTGGGGATTAGCATCCCCGACGACTGGGTGAGACGAAGGCCCCCCACCTAACACCTGCTGAACTGGAGGACGCACGACAACCCAACTCCTTCCGGACGATCAGCGGTGGAGGTTGTCGCTTCTAGGCCATCAACACGAGTACGCGGTCTACCACGCGTATTCACCATACTGAACTGCTTCACAGAACAGAGACAGAGATAAGAGATAGATTGAATAATACAAAGGAAACGTACTACCACATTACCAATTGTCATAGCAATAGAATTTCAAGCACACTTACGTACGATATCTTCATAATAACATTAGCTAAGTGAGATTATGAACATATAACACATAAAAGTTCTCGTCACGATCACCACAACGCCTGATAAACGTACTTTCCGTTGACTCTAAGACCAAACCATCTTATAAGCTCTACCCAATCTCGCAGATCAATTCTTAGCATACTCAGTCTAAGTCTAGACATCTTACATTCATGCCTAGTTCGCTTAAACTAGAGCTCTGATACCAACTTGTAACACCCTAAAATCAGAGTAAATTAAAACTTCATAAATAAGGCAATAAGACATCTGCATTGATATAAACCTCTCGAAAAGGTGTGCCAGTCCTTAAGACTTTACAAAAACCTGTACGGATTTAGAATTCATCAACAGACTGATCTAAACATAACTATCTAGATTACATCAGTTGACATCCATTAATCATCAAAAGAATGGGACTTAACAATGCCCAAGTATCAACACTTTAATCAACTCAAAAGCTTCGAGACCTAACTCGTCTCTCAAAACCCAGTGCATCCCACCGCTAAGGGAAACCTGTTATACATATCATTTGAGAAAAAGTGTCAGACTTAAAGCCTGGTGAGAACATACAGTTATAAAGCTCAAAAGATATAAACATCAATATAATAAGGAAATCTTTTCATAAGGTTTAATTCATAAAGATAACATTTCGCCACAACCGGGCCTTTTTCGGTCCAAAACTCATCATATGATGACAAAAGAACCATTTTACCAAGGATAGTGGTGTAACACAAAGTAGACCACAATTCCGAGTTATGAGCTAAACACTTGGAGTCCTCAGCAATGAACCCAGAGTCCGTGCTACGAGGTGAGATCGCGCTCCCAAGGGAAACCAATGTATACTCCTTCACTAGGATCACCATGAACCATGGCTAGTATCCGGCCTCACATAACCGTACCAAGTTGCCCCCGAGGAACATGTGATCCATAGCTACAATTTGGGGAATATAACCTCCCAACAAAACAGTCTACTCCAAAACCTAGGGATCCACTAGTAATGGTAAGGACTCGTCACAACAACATATGTGACCAACCATAAATAAAAATATGGTATAAGTACATTTTATAAACAAAATGCTATTCCCAGTTCAACTTCTGGTAAGAATGAAAATCATTAAAATGAGTTCATAAACATTCTTTTCACATATCCACATAATGTGTAAGTAAAACATCATTTTACTTTAATAAGGCGGAACTAGTCATTTTAGTCGAAACTGATCGGGAACCCCGAAAATCACTAAAAACTTCATTTATATCAAAATGTAGAGAACATGGAATCATACCGTAGAAATACTTCGGATTTCGCAAATAAGAGTTTTGACATGTATAAAGTTTGTAAATTGGTTGTAGGAACTCACCGATAGGTTTTTGGAATAAAACCCAGAAAACCAGATAGCGATCACGACGAAGAGGTGAAGCTCAAAACACCGACCCTTTGCTAGAAACACCGAAAACTAGCAACCAAACGAGACTTCGAAGATCGAAAGATGAAAAGAGAGAGAAAATAGAGAGAGAAGGATATTTAGATTTTGTGATAAAGTGAATTTGGGAAACTGAACCTCTTTAAGACGGTCTATGCAACCTCGCGGGTTATGCCGCGACTTCAACCCGCAGCATAACTCGCCCGTGTCCCAAAAACCCTAATCATCCAGTGGGTTTCGCGGGTTATGCCGCGACCTCTAGTCGCGGTATAACTCGCGTAGTTCTCAAAATCCCATATCCAACAGAGGGTTACGCGGGTTGTGCCGCGACCTCTAGTCACGGTGTAACTCGCGTAATTCACTGTTTCTCCCCCAAAATTCTCAAAACTCCAAACAACATCAAACCAAACACGGAGCTAACGACAAAAGCTTAACACAAGAATAACAAGATTACACAACGGAAATCCGGGGTGTTACAAAGCACGTCTGCCCAACCGTCAATCACCTTACTGTGCACACTTGTGAGTGCTGCTAGACTTTCAATTGCCGAGCGTGAAACTATTTGCCCTGTTTCTGATGTGTATACGAAATCCCTGTTCACAATAATGTTTGTGTGAAAAATGTTTTTCGTTGTTTGTGTGAAATATGTTTATAATTATTTAGAAATAAGTAGGTACTTGTTCTTACCCCGGCCCACCGAACGCTGACATGCTCCATTCGTGCACCTTCTTCTCCTCTCCTGTCAAGATTTTGCCAATTAGGACTTGTCATTTCATGTATGGGGACCTCATTTTCTCGCTGCGTTTTGGCTCTCGTCGTGGTGGCTTGGTTGGTGCATCCTTCCCGCTCGTTGCTTCCTTGCCCTTCCTTGATGGTTGTTCTTCAGGTGGTTTTGGTGGGCTAATTCCTAGGTTGAAGCTAGCTATTGGGATATCAGGGCCGCATTGTGATATAGGCACCGGTTGCTCATCAGGCTCGGTTACTGGAACAATATGAAGGTTTGTTCTAGTTGAGTTTGATGCTGGTTCGACAACACAGGATGGGGGCTTACAAGTTGCAGTACCCTTGCCTTGGTCAGATGGTAGCTTGCCTCCTGATTTCTCTAGTATCAGAGCATAAATGATGTTATACGTGGTCTGGCTATACCAATATGGTGAAAGGGGTGCTAGTTCATCTAACGACTCCGCGTTGTCGAAGTTCAGCTTCGTAGGTGTGCACAAGACTCCCATGTCATGCTCATTCGGCCGTTGGTTGGTGTGGGTTAGGGTTAGGTTACGTTCAACAAAAGATGTTGCTTGTTTACCTTTCGTTGAGCCTCAGAATGCAGTTTCGTTGAATAGAATGGCCAACTCATCTTCATACCTTTCGAATATAGCATCAGTTGGGAACTTCTCTTTCACCTTCATGATGACAATCTGCGCGTCCACCTTCGTGCACATTAGTAGGCTGAACTTTTCGTTTAAGTCCATTATGAATCCCTGATTTTAGACTAACGTCATCATTATCTATTTAGGTTATAATAAAGTAAGATGATGAAGGCAATTTTTTTTTGTATTCATACCTTTTTCAAATCAGACTCAACTTCTTCATTGTTTGTCGTGGATTGAGGTTCTGTGTTCGTCTTGACATGGACCTGGTTCGAAGTCTGCCCTGGACCTCGTGTCATTGCCATGTGAATTCCACCCCTCTTGATCGCATCAGTCTGCCTCTTCCTTAACAATTCCACACTCCATTTTTGTAGTGGTGCGACATTGGTTTCCAAGCCATCGCTTTCCCAAACCGTATACTCTGCATATAGCAACTGTGTCATCGTAAATGATTAGTTTTGTAATTTTCAATTTCATATGTTTAAAATATACGCAGAATGTAATTATTGTTTCGCTTTCCTTGTTACCGTTAGGAATGTAAGTGGGCCTGCGTAGAAGCTTTCGTACGTGTCATTTCTCCACCATCGCTTCGCTTCAAGCACTCGAAAATGTAGCCACACCAGTTGATTGTGGAGATACTTTCAATGTTTTTTAGCCGGTGCAAGAAGTTGACTGCATAACATCCCATTCTGCTACATTCTGCCATTGAGTTTACAAATAGCACAATAAAATTAAGCTTGAACATCAAACCTGTGTCGGATGATGATTGAATTGTCTTCATAACATCGGTAGGGTGCGGTAAATCCTTCCAGTACTGTTGTTTCCAAATCGTTGCTACTTCTTGGCCTTCATTAGTTTGCTCCATTGTGTTCAAATCCAGTCCCCCTAATGGTACCTACAGAATTTCATGCACTGTCATCTCATTAATGATGATGGATCCACCTTGCAGACGTAGATGCATGCTGTTAGTGTCTAGGTTGTTCACGATGAAAAACCCCAACTTGGATGGTATGCCATCCACTGTCATTCCTAGTAATGTTTCTAGCCCCATCTCTATGACTGCCACTTTCTGTTCGTCATTCAGATCACTTATGATCTGATGTAATATCATGGGTGATGTTCTTGTTCGTATGCCTACCACCTCCCTCGGTTGTTTCACCTTCTTCTCCTTATTTTTGTCCTTTGAAGTTTTGGTATGCTCGGTTGGCCCCTGGACAGGATGAATGTGTTGTTCCTCAAAATCACTATCGCTGTTATCATTTGGAATGGCTTGTTGTTTCCCTTTCATCTTAATTTTCACAGCGTGTGGCATCCTCTTATCTTCGCCTGATAAGAAGTCATTTTATGTGCATCATATCATATATTTACATGTGATATGTTTTGAATGTTCGTATTTTTTGATGTAATATGTATGTTTCTATTGCATACCTGATGTTCGACTGCTTTTTCTTTGTGGGCCACTTTCATCGATACTTGCGATTCATTTCGTGATTTTTAGATTGATTTTTTTCTATTTATGTATTTTTTAGTTACTATATGATATACCTTTTCCTTTTGCTCTTTTAGTTGCAGTCATTGGTGCGGCGTTCTGTGTGCTTCGTGTGATAATCTGTACGGCCACTTGTCCCCGGTGTTTTCGACTTTAGGTTTCAGTATGTCGTTGTGTCCCTTGTTTTGGTTGCTTGAAAGCCAAAAAAATAATAATGTGTTTGTATTCTTCATCATATGATAATGCATTAAACAATATCTGACTAGAAAATTGACGTGTATCAGGATAGTATTGGCCGGTAAGTTCATACCTTTTGTGTCACAAGTTGTGACTTCTTGCTATTTCCTTTTCGTTCCTCTCGTTTTTCCGCTTGATATAATAATTGTGGATTAGGAAATTGTATGATTTATGTGAATTAACCATATGATATAAATCTCTATGGACAAAGTATATCAATTCTTTTCCACGTACCGGGTGCCGGTGGTTCGTTCATGGCAGCTGCATTCCCACCCTTGTCGTTCCTTGTAGCCGCTGTGGAAGTAGGAACTAATAATCAATTAGTTAGTTTCGTAAGGGATATAAATGGTTTATATGTTATGAAATACATTCATACCTATGGTTGTTGTAACCAATAATTCGATGTACATAAACTGTTTCTATATTGCCAGTAGCATGTTCATATGGGGTTCCCATTGTTCAAAAAGAATTTCATATCTTTTACCACATTTCACATTATTCATAAGCTTAAGCCTTGTTCTGTTGTTTTCAACCTACACAAATTAACCCTTCTGAAAGTTTTCATATATTTGTGTTCACTTGCGTATCACATAACTTCACTTAACAAGCTTCATAACTTTCATAAATTAGACATATTTCACCGCTTAATATTCTTATTTTATCTTTGTGCCTATGCTACGGAGTGTTTTATATATTTCACAAGATGCATAAAAACACTCCACTTATTTCATACCATTTTGCATATTTTCACTTTGTTCATCACATCCTTATTTTATTCTTATTCTCAACATTACCAAACACTTATGTTCATATTAGTCATTTTCCCAAATATAGTGCATTGTGTACATGTTATGTTCACATTTGTCTACTCAACAAAACCACACAAACACATCAAATTTCATAAACATCCAGTTTCAAATCCATACTTCTCATAAAACTTGTTCTACAAACCCTTATGTTCTTATTATCTAATAATCAATTAAACTGCAGTGGTACCACATAATTTTACTAGTGTTTCATTCAACAAAAGCATATAAACACAAGCAATCACACACGACAATCTTTGATGTAATACGAACTCCTATTTTATATATTTCGTGCTAAACACATTTTCCAACGTTGTTTCTTGATTGAAATA
Source organism: Arctium minus (assembly GCA_954870635.1). NCBI lineage: Eukaryota > Viridiplantae > Streptophyta > Magnoliopsida > Asterales > Asteraceae > Arctium > Arctium minus. The sequence continues at coordinate 73,064,852 of OX941080.1, read as the reverse complement.
TTTATTTCCTTAATATGTGTACATGCATTTAAAGATAATACATATATCTCACACTACTGTTCTCATCAATCATAAGTCATACCTGATTTCACAACTTGGACTGGAGTGTCAATATCCAGTTCAACTGGGTCGTCGACTATGTTCTTGAACCTAGAAAACGCTGTCTTCAGCATTATTCTCTGGCTTGGTCTTCTCACTGAAACGATATGGTTACTATTAGAATCGTTCATTCATATTTTATAGTAGGATTTTGGGGAAGTTATAAAATCTAAAAAAAATTGAAAATCAAACCTCTTCGTAGTGGGTTTTCCGCCATAATTTCACTCTTTCGTTTTCAGAAAGTAATTTCACAGATGAAAGTCGATCCTGAAGAATCGCGTTGTAGAATAGATGATTCGATCGTGTGTATTCCGATTAACCGTGAATTCCGCAGATGATTTCAGATGTGATTTTGTATTATCCCGTTGATTTCGTTTGACGGGTTTCCTCTATTATGATCACTGCAATAGAATTCCCAATTTGCCCTCATTCATATATTTTGATATTGGAATTCTCCTTCAATTTCATTTTATTTACACTTATGCCACCGCTTAATTCATAGCCTTTGATCGTGAAATCGTGTGGTCAGGATTAGTTTTCACAGGTTGCAACATTTCATCCGTTTCTAAATGAAGGTGCGTATATATATATATATATATATGTATATAGCATCTGTTGAATCGAAAGGATGACGGGACAAATATGGGGCTCACAAACATCTGCGAAATCCTTTTTACAAACATATGCAACTTTTTGTTCTTTGGGTTTCAGTCATTTTGTTGTTTCATATCACTTTTGTTGAGCCATAGTTGATTAGATTTGATGATGGACAATCATTTAATTCATACTTAGTCAATAGGATTACTTTTAGTGTAGTCGCTAAGAGTTAGTGCCACTGATACTAAAAATAAATGGTAGATGAAGCAAGTAAGAGTCTAAAGACCAATCATCTGATGACAAGGTTAAATGACTGTCAGTTGAGGCAACCAACTAATGAAGTGTAGATGAGAAGTGCTCATTGATCAAGCATATGAATTTCAACTGAAGTGGAATATTATCTCAGAAGATATTGTGCTACTAATGACCAATTTCAACCAATGAATTCTTATGCGTGCAATAGCTTATCAAGACACCAACTGATGAGAACTGTGATAGACTAAGAGTCATCATTTTATGCAATGCCTGTTGTGAAACTAAAGCAATAAGTTTTGTCTCTTCACTTTAACGCACAAGGATAGTCAGATTGTGGACCCATATAGGGATTGTCAGATATGCCAAATTGTTAATCTGATAGTACCAAAAAGTATTATGCCTATGAAACATCATTTAATGCAACATAACTTGCATCAAATACGTTATCGCTTGCATCAAATAATGTGCATAACCTATCATGGGAGAAAATATTTCTATCAACTCCAAAAGGTGGCAGGGAAATCTTGAAAGGAAGATCCACTATAGTTATTCGCTGGACAAACCCATGTTGTCCAATGCAACCTTCAGGTATAAATACCAGAGAAGAGTCCATGATGAAGAGTTTGAACAAATTTTAAGAAATCAAGCTTAAGTCAATTCAAATGTTAGTTCAAGTGAGCTTGCCAGACTTAGAGATATACACTTTGAGTGATCTGCAAGAGCTTTCCTAACCTGTCAATATGTATAAGAGTTGTCTTGTTTAGAGTTAGATCATAGGTTGATTTGGAGTTTATCTTCCATACAAGACATTATTTTTTGCATTAAGATGAAATGTGTTTTTAAGAGGTATTGAAGTATGAAGTCTTATTTCACTTCTGATTATTAAGAGGTTGTACTGAAGTCTGAAATATGAATGAATAAGAATATTTATTTTGCAAAATGATAAATGTCTGATTTGTTTAAATTTTCTATTTTACCCAACAAAATGTTATATTGTTGAATTTATAAAGATTTATACAATTTCACATATTTATTCGTCATAATTATGTGGGATCGATTGAGACTGTGGAACAATTTACGTTAATCAATTGAGAGAGGTGAGTATCAATTTGGTAATGATGGATTTGAGAGAAAGGATCAATTTGGTAAGGATTGATTGATGGAAATGATTGATTAAGGTTAATCGATTAAGAGATGAGCGATTGAGAAACGTCATTGCTGGGGTTTGGAGAATAAGAGGCAAATAAGGGGTTGGTTTACCTCTTACCAGACAAGAGGATGTTAAGACATAAATGACTCTAAAAATTTGGAAAAGACAAACTGTCTGAACGGTCGTACCTCTTATCGAATCAGACATAAGAGGCTGTTATGAGATTTTCTTTAAGAAAACAAAGAAGGCCTAAGTGTATTAATAAGAGTTATTTTTAAACACAGATAACTTGTATTCATCCCCTTCTACAAATACGTGAACATTAACGACCCTCATGGATCTAACAACTTTCCTCAACATTCCACCTTAATACTAAACAACTTCAAAAGAAATATAACAATTAACTCACATTGAGAGAGAGAGAAATACCTTTGTTGATGATAAAACGAAGATAAACTTGAACTCCACCTTTAACGTATATCCTTTGATTGTGCCAAAGTGAAACCAAATTCAAAACCTATAACCCAATATTCAAATATCCTCCAACGAATTGACTAAAACTCCAAATGAGCATAATTCAGTTCAATTTCTCTAAATGAGAAATGAGATCTCCAAAACAAATGCCATGATAATCTTGTGTATCAGACATGACCTTCTACACTTCATTAAATGTCCTATGAGTGGCATTAGTGTTTGTTAGCTCCAATTCATTGTATAGAAAGTATTGAAAAATAGGCTAAGTATAGGAACTTCAGAAGACTGCTGTACTCTCCAAGATACACCACAGAAGTGTCGAGCTCAGAATCTCTGTCAACCATCTACCTGAGAAGCTCTTAACCTGAAGATCACTTTAAGACCATAGAGCCTCTGTGATCACTCACAGAGCCTCTGTGTGGCTAAGCTATGGAGATTGGAAGCCTTGAAGATTACAGGATGCAATGGATAAGACAGCATCACACACAGATCACGTGACCCTACTGTACGAAGATTCTCAAGATCATTCGTACACACCACGATGATTTTTACTTTCCAGGTGGCATTCCTTATATGGAATGTCAGTCTTTGTCTTGTACTATTGTGTGCTCCCCCTTGTATATGAAGGGAGCACCTGCTGTAGAATTATTATGCGAGCACACACAAATCTTCACACCCTGTTTTTTCAGTATTATCTTTGAGAGCATTTTAGCACACAATTGTGCGTGTTCTTGGTGTATTGTTCAATATTAATGAAGCAGATCCTACAGTGACTAACTCATATTTGTCCATTGTTCTCTTCATTACTTGATTGTGTGTCTACTACCAAACAAACCATCTTCTACACTTAAATCGCTTTCGCGCTCATATTAATCTGTTTTGTGTAGACTGTTTTTGGTTAATCTATTGTTATAACACCTTATTGGTATCAGAGTAGACCTTGATCATTAATATCAAAGGATCCTATTCTATCAATTATTCCTTTATGTTTGGTAGTACTTTGAACTGTTTCTTAGTTGTGTCTCTCATTTTCAATAGAACAGTCCCTGTTTTCTGAGTTTTCTTCAACCAGTTTGATTTAGACTCAGTAATAGGATAGTTTCTTATTCTAGAATAGTTCAAAGCTTGCGAGTTGTGTCGATATAGCCTCTTTGACCATATTCTCACCATTTCACGTCCTATTTCATTCCATTTTATTTGCTCAAGTTATACTTTGTTTAAGTCATCATTTTCATTTATTTGAAAATGGAAAAAGCAGTAAACTTCTTTAGTGTTGGATCTCAGTCCAAACCCCCCAACTCTACTCAGGGATGAATATCCCCAGTGGAAAATCAAAATGGTTCACTTTCTTGAAAGGGTGGATCCAGGATTTTGTTGAGTTTCTTCATAATCCTCCATATATTCCCATGACCATTGTTCCTAGAGTACCTGCTACTGTTACCAGTCCAGAGGTTCCTGAATACCAAAAACCTAAGTCCATCATTGAGTGGAGTGAGGAAGAGAAGGAGTTGCATGAGCTTGCAAAGAAAGCCAAAAGGCTACTCATCATGGATATTCCTAATGATATTTTCCAATCATTAGACTCATGTGAAACATCAAATGATCTATGGCTGGATCTTGAAAAACAGCTCGAAGGTGGTGCTAAGACCCAGAAGAACAACAGGGCTTTGTGCATTAATGAGTACTATGCTTTCAAAGCTCTGCCAAATGAAACCATTCAGAGCACATATGATAGGTTTAACTCCCTGATCAACAAATGCAAGAGACATGGCATCCACATAACCCCTGAAGAAAACAATGTTATGTTTCTTCAGAGCCTCAATGATGAATGGTTGCACTTGACCATGTCACGCCAAGAAACTTTGGATCTTGATGTTTGGTCCCTGTCTAACCTCTTTGGGACACTGGTTAGCTAAGAAAATCGCATCTCTAGGGTCAAAACCCAAGTTGGAGTACCTCTTGTGTTGGTAGGTAAAACCGCAGAGGTTCAAGAAAAGGGAAGGAAGGAGAAGACTGTGGAGGAAAGTCTGAAGAAAAATAAGAAGAAGGTGCTAGTGGCTGAAAGGGAACAAGATGACAGTTCAAAAGAAGAGATGACATGGCTTCGATGGCCAAGACTTTGGCTCTTATGACCAAAAAGTATAACAGAGGTCTGAAAAAGAAGCCTATGTTCAATAGAGGAAGAAATGAGAGGGATGAAAGAAAAGGACAAGGTGGGTATGAGCAGGGGAAGTTTAGAAGAGAAGAGTTTGATGACCAGAGTGTAAGACTCGATTTTAAAAGTGTATAATTATTTCTTACCCGAATTGTACCGTAATTAAACTGGCAACCAAAAATAGTTAGGGGGTTTAATCTGTCAATTAGTTAAACTAGTATTATTATATATATAACATAAAAGAAAACATAAATACATATTATATATAAAAAAAAAAAATATATATATATATAGATATATATAGATATCATGTCTTTGTACATGATAAGAGTAAACTACTATTCATCGTTCCTATGTCACCGTCTTCAACTTCATCATATCATCTCTCTCTCTAGACTTTCTTTCTCTCTAAATTTCTATCAATTTCGTGAAGCAAGTCAACGAAATAATTACATATTCGGAATCTACGCTTCGAACGCTTCTAAGAGGTATAAATTTCTTTTTATGTTATTTAAGTTGGTAAGTTAGGGTAATTGAAGCTGGTTGGTAGATTAAGATTAGATATTGCAAAATTATAATCAAATACTTGTTTAGGAATGTTTGTTTTTGTCAAAATTACAAACGGGTAAAGTTTAGAATCAAAATGGTGATATTTATATCTAGATGTTTAACTGCACAACAAGTGATCGGTTTAATGTCTAAGAGAATATAATTTCGTGATTAAGCTTAGAATATAACCATTGAGTTTTAGGTTATGCGACTAATAATAATTGGTGGTTTAAATAGGCAATTGAACGGGTTAAAGTTCGTCGTCAGTCTCGATTGATCATGTGTTGCATCTCAGTTCGATCAAGGTATGGATTTCATTTCTTTTGAATCGTGGGCAACTATTTGTTGTAGTTGACCCTTCCTAAAGGTGGTTCACCGCCTTGTGATTGATCAACCGAACATGATCAACAAATGTGAATTTACACACACATACACATTGATTTTGGTTTATTGAATCAATTGTTTGAACATTTTGATGTTTTATTAAAATGTGTCTCGTATGAGATTGTTTATGAAAAATGTGAAGTATATTGACTATAATTTCTATGATCGCCATTTGGGTAAGTGACATATGTTTAGTTTTCGTTGATTTTAGAATAACCCAATAAATGGGCACATTATTTGGGATGCCTTCTATGGCGGCTTTATTGTCATGGCGTCCTGCAGATGACGGTCCACCAGAGTTAAGCCTATGTGGCTTACGTGAACCCACTCTGGGGGACTTGGTCGACTTTGTTGGCTCCAGATAGGGTGGATCGATCTTAGAACTTTACCCACAGAATATGTGACCGTGATTAAATTTATGGGGGTTCGTTGTGTGTGCGCGCATGCCGACCCATTAGTTCGTGTGGTTTGGCCACCCCACGAACACAACAGGAATTGATGAACTTTATTTATTATACGTTTTGAAGTTAAAGTGTGAACTGTTCTTGAGATTATTACTTTTGATTATATTATCGAACGTTTCTTTTGATTAAATGAACTATGAACTTCAGTCTCAAGAACTTTCTTCAAATTGAATTTTTGAGTCTTCCGCTTCGTTATCGATGTTTTCATTATTATTTAAGAATTTATATTATAATCCATTCACTGAGCTCTGTTCTCAACCGTGTTTTTGTTTTCTGACACGACAGGTTCGAAGTGACGTTTACGGGGACGGGACTTGAGATCGAGCGTGATATTTTGGAGTTTCTTAGACTCACCTTATTTTATAACTTTCTAAGTTTATAAAGACTTTTTGAGGTATGATAGTTTGGATTGTAATATATGTTTAGAGTTTATTAATAGCTCTGCATTTAGCTGTGTATTTATGTTAAGTCCCGTTCATGACATCGCCCGTTCCGGACCACAGGGACGGGGGATGTTACAAATGTGGTATCAGAGCATAGGTATCGAGTTGTAGATTAACCAGGTTTGACCTGTGATGATTGGGTAGACATTAGAATGGGTATACTAGAATTTAATTCTATTTACTGATTTTGAATCCGTAATTGTTTTGAATTATGATATTGATATTGTTCTGTATTAGAATGTCGAGACGTGGCCGCCCACGCAAGTCCATATCTCAACCTGAGGGTAACCCAAATCCCAACCCAGTGGGGGGTACTAGTGAACCTAATATTGCTTATGTGGTCCGTCTGACCATGTCAAGTATGATGCCTACATATCTTGAACAAGCCATCCAGGCTATGCGACAGACAACACAAAATCTTCCTCCAAATCCGAATCCAAATCCACATTCCGTCCCTACATCAAATATTGGAAATCCTAGATCAAGTTTGGGTAATCCAACGGGAGAAATGCATACATGGCTGGAGAGGTTTAATAAACAGAAACCTCAATCTTTCTCAATGGTCGTAGATTCGGTAGACGCTGAACACTGGATTCGGCACATCGAAAAGATTTTTAATGTCTTAGATATTCCAGATCAGTACAGGGTCCGCTTGGCTACTTATAAGTTTGAGAAAGAAGCGAACAATTGGTGGGAAGTTTGTGTTCAAACTGACCCATCTGTTAAGAACTTATCTTGAGATAACTTCAAAGAATTTTTCTTCAATCAGTATTTTACGGTGGCAGATCGCGATGCTTATGTGAAAGACTATTCAACGATCCAACAAGGCGAGGAAGAAACCGTTGCCGACTACATGGCTCGTTTTCTTAAATTTTCTCGTTTTGCAGGAAATACCGCAGGCACAAAAGCTCAACTAGCCAATAAGTTTAAATGGACACTTAACTCGAAGTATAATAATAGTCTCTTGAATCTTCCTTTTAATATCGTTACTGAAGTGGCTGACGCAGCGAAAAATATTGATCGGTCACAACAACAACGGTTAGCTTCACGCGTTGACAATAAGAAACGTGGACTAGAATCTTTCCAAAGCAACCCTCGTTTTGTAAAGTCAAAGTCGAGCATTGACCCACATAAAAGTTCAAGTCAATTCACTCTACGACTTCCAGTGTTTTGTAGCAGGAGGAGTCAAAATGTTTCTAGCCCAATTAATATTTGTGATTAGTGCAATCTTCGACATTGGTCGGGTCCGTGTCTAAAGAGGACCAGTTCGTGTTTCAATTGTAGAGAACAAGAGCATATGGCCAAAGATTGTCCTAAAGCTCAGACCGCAACTGGTAAAGGAAAAGGAAAACAAGCAACTACTAGTGGCTGGGTCTTTGCATTACCTGGCGACAAATCTCAAGCGGGTATGATTTCAGGCCATGTTAACTTAATTGATTTATCTGTTTATGCCTTGTTTGATACTGGGGCAACACACTCTGTTGTTTCTTAACAGTTAGAATCCCGGTTAGAACCTTATGAACAAACCACCGAATTTCCAGTCGTGATATCTACCCCAATGGGTGGTTCAATCTGTGTGTTAACTCGATTTTTAAATTGTTCGTTATTTATTGGAGACCGCGTACGGGAGGTCACTCTACTTCTAATGCATATGTCCCACTTTCAATTAATATTGGGGATGGACTGGTTGTCACACCACCGTGCAACTATAGACTGTAACGCCAAACAAATATTGTTTGGGGATATTGAGAAACCGAAGGCAATCTTTCAAGGAGGTACTCTAAAACAAGATGTTAGCGCTTTAACCTCTATTACTGTGAAGCAGTATACTTGGCAAAGTAACGAAGGTTTTCTGGCCTTGTTACAAGATCCCGAACAGGTAATCCCTACTTTTGCACCCGTAATTGTTGTTTCCGAATATCTTGATGTGTTTCCCGACGATCTACCGGGTATACCACCAGTCCGGGAAGTCGAATTTACCATCGATCTAGTTCCGGGATCTTCTCCTATTTTCAAGGCTCCCTATGGAATGGCTCCAACTGAAATGAAGGAACTCAAAACACAACTCGATGATCTATTGAAGAAAGGTTTCATTCGACCCAGTGTCTCACCCTGGGGAGATCCGGTTCTCTTTGTAAAAAAGAAAGACGGTACGATGCGTCTTTGTATTGATTATCGGGAGCTTAATAAAGTAACGATCCGTAACTGCCGAGAATCGACGATCTGTTCGATCAATTACAAGGGGCACGATACTTTTCCAAAATTGATCTTCGGTCCGGGTACCATCAACTTTGTATCCGAGATTGTGATATGTCGAAAACCGCATTCAGAACTCGTTATGGGCACTACAAAGTTTTAGTAATGCCTTTTGGGCTAACTAATGCTCCAACGGTCTTTATGGATCTTATGAATCGGGTTTTCAAAGATTATCTCGACGACTTTGTTATCGTGTTTATCGATGATATATTGATATACTCAAAGTCAAGAGAGCAACATGATCAACATCTTCACATCGTTTTGGAAACTCTTCGAACGAAAAATTTATACACAAAACGTTCCAAGTGTGAATTTTAGCTTGATCAAGTGTCTTTTCTCGGACACGTAATCTCTGCGGAAGGTGTCAAAGTCGATTCAAGGAAAATTGAAACCGTCACTAAATGGCCTCGACCAACGAACGTATCTGAAGTTCGTGGTTTTTTGGGTATGGCCGATTATTATAGACGATTCGTTGAAGGATTTCTAAAATATCTCTACCGTTAACGCGATTACTCCGAAAAGGAGTCAAATTCAATTGGGGTTCCGAACAAGAATCTAGTTTCGAGGAACTGAAAAATCGATTGGTTACCGCGCCTGTTCTTGTATTACCGTCTGGCACCGGCGGGTTTCAAGTTTACAGTGATGCTTCAAAGAAAGGTCTCGGTTGTGTTCTTATGTAAAACGGTAAAGTGATCGCATATGCATCACGTCAATTAAAGCCTTATGAGGTCAATTATTCGACTCACGATCTCGAATTAACTGCGGTTATCTTCGCACTCAAAATTCGGCGTTATTATTTGTACGGTGAGACATGTGAAGTTTTCACCGACCACAATAGCCTTAAATATATATTTACTCAAAAAGAGTTAAATATGCATCAGCGGAGGTGGCTTGAACTTCTAAAGGATTACGATGTTCATATACAGTATCATCCGGGTAAGGCTAATGTACTCGCCGACGCTTTAAGTCATAAAGCTGTGGAACAGGTTTCCTCATTACTTGTTCCTACAGAGTTAGCTTTGGAGATCGAACGGTTCGGACTGGAAATCTATCCGAGTTCACAAACGGAAATTCTATCGAACCTGATGGTAGAACCGACTCTAATTTCTCGGATAAAAGAAGCCTAACAAGACGACGGTGAATTGTGGGCGAACTTCCAGCAAGCACAAGAGAATGTTAGTTTGGAATTCAGGATCGATGATGATCACGTGTTGTGGTTTCGGGATCATCTTTGTGTTCCAAATAACTCGGAGCTTAAAGATCAGATTCTGACCGAAGCTCATAAATCTATGTTTTCTGTTCACCCGAGTACAACAAAAATGTATCGCGACTTAAAGACCCATTACTGGTGGGTTGAAATGAAGCGAGATATTGCCCATTTTGTAGCCCGTTGCCTCACTTTTCAATAGGTTAAAAGTGAGCATCAACGTCCGGGTGGTCTTCTCCAATCACTGAACATCCCGGTATGGAAATGGTAACACGTAACTATGGATTTTGCAGTCGGACTACCCCGCACGACCTTGAAACATGATGCAATTTGGGTAGTGGTTGACTGACTGACTAAATCGACTCATTTTCTTCCTATCCGACAAACTTGGTCAATTGATAAATTGACAGAAGTATTCCAACGTGAGATTATACATCTCCATGGCACTCCTGTATTGATCACGTTTAAATTTTAGTACAACCTTTCATCCGCAAACTGATGGAAAATCTGAACATACGATTCAAACATTGGAGGATATGCTTCGAGCATGTGCGTTGGAATGGCATGGAAGTGGGGATAGTTACTTGTACTTAATCGAGTTCTCCTATAATAATAATTGGCAGTCGAGTATCGGCATGGCTCCGTATGAAGCACTTTATGGCCGAAAATGTCGAACACCGACTTGCTGAAATGAAGTTGGAGAACGTATTCTCGAAGGCCCAGAACTGGTACAAGTTACTACCGAGAAGGTCGAAATTGCGCGTCAAATGATGAAAGAGGCTCAGGCTCGTCAAAAGAGTTACGTCGACAAGCGACGATGACCTATAGAGTTCCAACCGGGAGATAAAGTTTTCTTGAAGGTTTCCCCAACTCGCGGTATTAGACGTTTCGGTCTCAAAGGAAAGTTGAGCCCGAGATACATTGGTCCCTTTGAAATTCTGGAAAGGGTTGGAGTTGTGGCTTACCGGTTATCTCTACCGCCGCAATTCTCATATACATAACGTGTTCCATGTCTCTTCACTTCGAGGGTACAACTATCATCCATTACACATCATTAAATATCCCTTGGAACACATAGAACTTGATCTATCTTATCGCGAGGAGCCTGAAGCAATTCTTGATCGTGATGAGAGAGGTACATGAAAGAGGGTGATTCCTTTCGTAAAAGTTCTTTGGAAAAATCACTCAGAACGTGAGGCAACGTTGGAAACTGAGGAACACATGCAACGAGAATACCCTGAGTTCTTTAATCGCTGTAAGTTTCCTATCTAAATTCGATTTCGGGGACGAAATCTCTTTTAAGGGGGGGAATAATTGTAAGACTCGATTTTAAAAGTGCATAATTATTTCTTACCCGAATTGTACCGTAATTAAAATGGCAACCAAAAATAGTTAAGGGGTTTAATCCATCAATTAGTTATACTAGTATTATTATACATATAACATAAAAGAAAACGTAAATATGTATTTGTTAAAGCACAGTTTTATTGGATTCAAGATCATCATTATCTGAAGATGGAAATCTGAAGTCAAAGCTGGAAAAATCGTCTCAACAAATAATCTAGGGTCCTTTGTAATAAATAGTCAAAGTTTGTTTTCGTATTTTCGTTTTTAGTCCTTTCCTTTAATTAAATAGGTTTTAGGTATAAATTAGTTTTTGGTGTTATTTAGGTTAACATAGTTGGGTTGTTTGTTTTTGCGCCGTACACAGAGAGATTGAGAGAGAGAGCAGCGCCGAGAGAGAGAGAGAGGAAAACAGAGAGAGAGATTGATCGATCTTCAAGCTTGTAATCATTCAATTCATTGGTATAATCGTATCAGGTTTGCATATTCTTATTGCTTATTTGTTTGCTTGATTGATTCGTTAATTAAGGGACACTCAATTGCTATCAAAGCCTAAAGAATCAAGTTTATTGGATTATACTGTGTTCATCGCTTTTCACTGTGCGCCTATCATAATCTTGAATTAATGTGTTTTTATGCTTGAAATCGATCTGATTAGATGAGTTTTATGCTATTGAATATCGTCTGATAGTTTAATTGCACTTTAATGCATTAATTGATTGATTTTTTGATGATTTTGTGATCTCTGGGTTCGACAAATACTTGTATATGTCGACTACTGCTTCTTCAAAATTGGATGAGTAAAAGTTGTTTTTTAATTGTTGTTTTTGATTGGGATTTGGTCGATATATGATTGTGGACTCAAAAGTTTGAATTTTGCATTCAATTTCTGTGTTCATTGTGTTTTTCTGGGCCGATTATCGTCGTTCTGGGTCACTTTAAGAACATTCCGGTCGAAACCTTCAAGAACATATCGGTCGACCGCAAAATACCGGTCAATTCTAGTTACCGATCGCCCGGACAACTCACAGTGTATATTGGTCGAAGCATTTTACCGGTCGACCGCATAATATCGGTTGACATATCGGTTGATTTTACCGGTCGACTGCATAATACCGGTCAACTCTAGCTACCGGTCGACTGCATAATACCGGTCAACTCTAGCTACCGGTCGCCCGGACATCTCACAGGTTATACCGGTCAACATATCGGTCGAGTTGATCCCGATCATCTTTCAATACCGGTCGTCGCAATACCGGTCGATAAGTTACCGGTCCAAGAAGGATACCAGTTGAAGGTCCGGTCAAGCAACATCCCGGTCGAAGCAAGGTACCGGTCAAACCCTCCTTTGCGCGACCCACATATCGCTCAAACCCTCCTTTGCGCCATCCACGTGTCACGCAACACTCCAACTCGCGCGACCTGCCTCTCGCGCAAACTGAACTTTGCGCCAGCTCCGTCTCGCGCAAACTGAACTTTGCGCCAGCTCCATCTCACGCAAACCTAGACTTTGTGCCAGTCACTATAAACGAAAAATTCTTTTTGCGCTACTGCCCTTTGGCGCATTTCTGCCTTTTTGCTCCAGATTCTATTTTTTAATTATTAATCTGTATTTACTTGACTTTATCAGGGCTAACGATCATTTCAAGTTTCTTATCAGTTCTTTGCTATCGTATCAATAAGAATGTCATCTCGGGAAGCTCTTGCTATCGGAACCGATGTTAAGCCACCAGTACTCTTCAAGGGGGAGTACGAGCAATGGAAGGACAGATTCTTGAATTTCATCGATCGAAATGATTTGGGAGATTACATCAGAAAATCTCTGAAAGAAGGAATCATGACACCTCCAACCAAGCTTCTCACCGTAGCTGGAGAAAATGGAGAAGAAGAAGAGAGAGAGATTAATCGATCTTCAAGCTTGTAATCATTCAATTCATTGGTATAATCGTATCAGGTTTGCATATTCTTTGTTAAGTCTGATTTTATAGTAATCATTGTATTTATAGGGCTTGGTCAAATACTGTGTCTAATGTCTAATACTGTGTTGTATTGACCAAGGGTATTTAAGTCCCTTTGGTCTTTGTGTCTTGTAAGAACTTCACGCACATTAATCTGTTTACATTCTTTGCACTTCAATTGCTCTCTCTCTACTTTCTCTCTCTAAAGATTTAGAGATCTTGGACTCTCAATTGGTATAAGAGCAAACTGAATCTTGAGAGGATTGAGAGATTGCATTTTCTGAATCTGAATTGTTGATTGAAATCGAAAATTTGATTGATTTTCTTGAGTTTTTCAAGAAAATCTCGTTTTCTTGATTTCTCATCAAATTTGGAAGTTTTAGAGATCGAATTGTGTTGTTTTTTGGTTCATTAATCTTATTTTTGATAATCGATCATGTTTGCTTTATATTGTTTTGCATAAAATTCAAGTTTAGAACATCGATTTTGTAAAATTGATTTTTTTTCTACGAGTTCTCGTACTGTTTCATACATGATTTTCAGTTTTAGTGGATTTTATTCGAAATCTGTGTTTGATTTGTGTTAAAAAGGTGTTTTCGATAATCAGTGTGTGTTTTTCATGCATAAATTTCTTGGTTTGAATTGATATTGCGAAAATTTGTGAGTTTTTAAAAGTTTGCGCTTCAATCAAACAAGTTTGCGCCTCATTCAAGTTGTTTTACACATGTTCATAGTTGGTTGTGCATGATCTACTAATTTTGTTAAATTTGTTTTAGGTTTGCGCATCGATCCTCATACGCAAAGCTCAAGTTTGCGTATCACGTAGCCTCCGAAAAGATTTCAAAGTCTCATTTTGCGTATCGGCCTGCATACGCAAAGTGAAGTTTGCGCTCCCTCCTTCATACGCAAAGTCTGTCTTGCGTATCCGCCTTCATCTGAAAAGTTCTAGTTTGCGCTTCTGCTTACACACGCAAAGCATTCTTTGCGCTTCAGTATTCACAAGCAAAACACAGTTTGCGTTTCAGTCTTCACACGCAAAGCCGTGTCTGTTCAAAACGCAAAGTCTTAGTTTGCATTTCTAGTTGTCAACGCAAAGCTCTTGTTTGTGTCCTCTTCCTGACACGCAAAGATCTATTTTGCGCAAGCTCAACACTTAGAAATTTTTCTGAAATTTCAGCAATGGATTCCGCCAAGTTTGATTTCCAAGCTAGGTTCTACTCTAATGATCTGATGATGCAATTGGGAACAGATACTCGTCCTCCAGTCTTAATCAACGAAGATGAGTTTACACAGTGGCAAGATAGGTTCATAAATTTCATTGAGCGGCAGACTAATGGAGAGAATATGATGAAATCTTTATCTGAAGGACCATTTGTCAGACCGAAAAATGACATTCCTTTGACTACTGAAGAAATCAAACGCAAAAAAGCCGATAGAGAAGCAAAGTCCAATTTGATGCTAGCTTTGCCCAACACAATCTACAATCGAATTGATTGTTTCAAACATGATCCAAATATGATGTGGACTCAGTTAGAAAAGATCATGCTTGGATCATCAGTTGCTACTCAAATACGCCAAACACGCTTCATGAATAACTTTGAGGAATTTAAGGCAAAGGACAATGAATCTCTGAAGGTGACTTTTGACCGATTTTGCACTGTGATTAATGATCTAAGAAAGATTATAGTGGAAAAGACTGCTCTTGAGACAAATCTGAAATTTCTTAATGCTCTTCAGCATGAGTGGAATAAATCTTGTCATAGACTGAGGAACGATGTTCGGATTTCCACAATGCAGATTCAGGAACTTTACGAGATTCTGATGACTGATGAGAGCTTGGTGTTAGAGAAAAAGGCCAAGATGGATAAAAAGAAGAAAACAGTAGATCCAGTTGCTCTTCTCACGAAGCAATTATCTGAACAAGCATTGTCTGAAAATGCTTACACCGGGTCAACTGAAGATGACGGCGAAGCTTTACAAAAAGCTATGATCCTTCTCTCTCAGCATTATCATAAGAAGTTCCAACCTAGATCGAGTTCCAACTCTTCACGCTTCACTTCTGCTTCTACAGTCAAAGTGCCTGAGCCTAAGACTGCATCTTGTTATAACTGTGGAAAGCCGGGCCACTACTCAAAGGAGTGTCGAGCAAAGAAAGTTAGGGACTCAGCTTACTACCGCAAGAAAATGGAACTGGCTGAAAAGAGAGAGAACGAAACTGCTTTGATGGCCGAGGAAGAATTCTGGCTGGATTATTCCGATGATGAAGCATCAAACGTCGAGATCGCTCAGATGTGCTTGGTTGGAGATGACCAGTCAGATGATTCTGAAACTGATGAAGATGAGGTATATTCAGAGTTTGATTACAATTTCATATCTTCTCAGTTGAATATCATGATAACTGCTTTATCTGATTTACGTTTAAAGTTATTATCTGAAAAGTCAGATTTGATTGACAAACTGAGAATTTATTTGAAAGATGAAAAATCTATTTTAGCAAATACTAAAGACATCTTTCAAAAGAAATTGGACGATTTGGAAAATTCAAATAAGACTTATCTTGAATCTTTGACGGCTATGACTAATTTAAAAGATGAATTTTCAGATAAAATAAATAAGTTAGAAGAAAAACTTTATCGAAGAGACCAATCTGAACAAACAATTTTTATGAACAAACCAAGGAGTGAAGAGGCTTTAAAACAAAGATGGGGACTTGGTTTTGACAATCCTCATTGTTTAAACAAAGTAATAGATGAAGTTCCCACTTTATATAATATGACTATCTAACTCTTGCATATTATGGTCCACAGTTTAAATTCTTTTGGACTAGTGAAAAGCAAATTTTAGACGTCGAAAATGAGAAAAGGATAAATATTAAGAAAAATGAAATTCCTTTTGTTTATACGTCCGAAAATGCAAAATATTTTCCTGAAAAATCAAGAAGAGGAAGAAGAGTTTTAAATGATATGTCTCCTATCAAATCTTCAATGTCTGATGATTTTATTGCTCCTTATGCACCTGATTCTGATAAAGGAAATATTTCTCCAATCATTTATGATTCGAAGAAATATACTCCTCCATTAGTATTAGAAGGAAAAATCATAGATCTTGAAGATAAGATAGAAGATCAAAATATTTTAAAAGAAATTTAATCTGACATTATTCTTTCTTTTATGACTTCTAGTCTTGAAGAAAATTTATTTTCTCAAAAATCAGATTCTATTTCAAGCCTTTCTTCTGATTCTAAGGAAAACCAAAAGGAAATTTCTAATTTTAAAATCTTTTCTCAAAATTCTTCAGACTCCGAGGCAAATTCAGATTTATTAGTTGATCAGATTGGTTGCTTGGATAAATTTATTTCTTCTGATTTAAATATTAAATCTAAAATTCTTGATGATTCTTTTACGCTAAATGATCAATATTATAAACCTAAGCGTAAAAGAAGACGGTCAAAGAAGTCAAAGAAACAAGATAAAGTTCTTTCTGACAGTTCTAATTCTTCCGATTCAATTCTTTCAGATAGGACTTTGAGCAAGTCAAGGAAGCAGATTTGGCGAGAAAAGCGGACATCAGATGATTCTATGTCTAAGGAGAATAGATATGTAGACAAACATTATAAAAGTGATTCATTTGCTTTGTGTAATAAAATTTCCAAATACTCAATAAAGCAAATGATTCAAATTTCCAAAAACGTCTCATATTCTTCTTCTGATTCTAGTTCAGATGATTATGCTTTCTCTTCTGATGATTGTGCCTATCATTCTGATCATCTTTCTCATGCTTTAACTGTCAAATATTATAAATATTTCCCCACAAGAACTGCAACTAACAAACACGGGCCCAAATTTAAGTGGGTACCCAAATCTCAATCTGATTCTAAGTTGCAGACATCTCATGTTAAGGGGGAGTAAGATAAAAGATGGCTTTTAAACACAACAGTTCAAAACCCAGACTTCAAAGCTGAAAGATTTTGGCTTCTGAGTACTTCAGCTCAGGACCCGTACTTCATAGACTACGACTTCTAAACAAATCAGTTTAGAACTCGTTCTTCAATGATTTAAGCTTCTGACTAAATGAGATATTGTGAGTACATCAATTTTATTTCGCTGCATTTTATCTCTGATTATGATGTGTTCCAGTTTTTCTCATTATTTTTTTTCAAGAATCTGAGCTTGTTCAACTATTTCTTAATTTTGTATAACCCAATTTTTAATTTGAGACACAATTTTTTTTTATAATGTGAAAGATGAAATAACTGAATTTCACTTTGTTCCAACTAAATATCAATTTGCCGAATTCTTTACATTTTGTCTTTAAAGAAAATTTTTAACATCGGCATATTGAGTTTAAAATTTTAAATCTTTACAAATTTTATTCTATAAAGTAAAGTTTTACATTTTTTCTTTCTTTTGAATAAAATATGTGTCTAGGATAAATTTTCAAGTTCTTTTGTTTATATTAAAGTTTTTATATGATCAAATTTCAAGTCTTACAAAAGTCGAAAAGTCAGCAACATGTTTGAAACTTTTATTACTGCTTTAAAGTTGTGTGATTCGGAATTTTTATAATTTATTTTGCTTAGACTACCTAATTAATCAGAATTATAGATCGGAATGAAAATATGGGCTAAGCACTTAGATGTTGACCTGAGTGATTGAGATGAATTATAATTTCATAAAATACAGAAATCTCTAAGTTTAAAAGTTTGTACCTGTGGCCTTTCTGGTTTGGGAAAGTATGTTCCTCGGGATGCTTGTCATCTGGTCCCCTAAGGTCATTTGGTCTAGGAGTGATCGAACAGAAATCCTTCAATAGAATCAGATCGAAAGTCATGTTCTACTGGTATGAATGGGTTTAGGATATGTCGATGTAGCCTTTCTGATATGGGAGAGTAAGTTCCAAGGGGTGCTTGACACCTAGTCCCCTAAGGCCATCTGGTCTGGGAGCGGCTGACCCAAATCCTGCAATAGGGTCAGATAGAAAGTTACGTTTACGGCATGTTCTTTACTTAATAAACTTTTTGATCAAAAGATGCCAAAGTGCACGAGCTTAAAAGATGCCAAAGAGTACACTCATGTTAAGAGGCCAATGTGCACACTGCAAAAAATATGTCAATGAGCACACATCTCATGATACTTGGTGATATGTTTGAGTTGCGATAAACCTGTACATTTGTGAAAGTCTCAATTTTTGATGACTTAGTGTCAGTACATGCAAAGTTCTCTATTATATTTTTAGAATTGCATTTTCTTGAAGCTAATCGAAGATTCACATGTGAGCACACTGAATAGATTGCTGGAAGTTTTTGAATCTGAACATGTCTTAACTTGATATGCAATGAAACTTGTTCTTGTATCCTACAACATTTGTTTGATTTCAAATGATTGATAAATTTGTAATATTTTACTCTGCAGAATTTTATTTGTTTAGTGTTTAAAATTTTATATGTTTAGTTGTTTCAAAATTTACATTCAGTATATTTTTCTTTCTACATTAATATTTGATCATTGTGTTCTCATAAATATATTTTAATGGGTTTATGCATTATTCAAGGGGGAGTGAACAAAGAGAATATTTTTCAAAGATTATATCTGTTTTTGAGGGGGAGTATCTGATTTTCTGTATATGAATGCTAACTTGATTTGTCTCATCTAGTGCATTTGTGTAGGGGGAGTCAAAGAGCTTAAAAAGGTAAATTTTTTTCTGAGTTTGTCAGCTTTGTGCATTCCGTTGGTCACGCAAACCTTGTTTTGCGTATCCTTCATGAAACGCAAACCTTGTTTTGCGTATCCTTTATGAAACGCAAACCTCGTTTTGCATATCCTTCATGAAACGTAAACCTCGTTTTGCGTATCCTTCATGAAACGCAAACCTCGGTTTGCGCAACCAACATGACGTGTAAACCTTCCCTGTTTTCTCTGTTTCTTTGATTTTACAGATCTTATGTTGTCTCGTCTCCAATATTTGCATGACCTAGTTGAACCAGTTCATCAAGGTCATGAGGGGGAGAAATCAGAGAAGTCAAGGAGATTTTAAAGAGACAAAGAGCTCAAAAGTTTATCTGCTGATCAAGATTCGCTCAAAGATTCTATTCTCTCAGCTTAAATTTTTTCTTTTGCTGTTCCTGCTCCGACCAACACAGTTCATTCAAGGTCTTTCAAAAGAGGTGTATCGTCTAGAGCTCAAGCAGCAAAGACAACTTAATCTAGAAAAATGCTGAGAAGAAATTTTTCTTTAAAAAGTTAGAAAGCTTCATAAAGTCGCTTTGTTGGTCAGTGCTGTTTTAGAAGATGAATTTTTGAAGACCAAAGCGCCAATGATTACTAAGGGGGAGATTGTTAAGTCTGATTTTATAGTAATCATTGTATTTATAGGGCTTGGTCAAATACTGTGTCTAATGTCTAATATTGTGTTGTATTGACCAAGGGTATTTAAGTCCCTTTGGTCTTTGTGTCTTGTAAGAACTTCACGCACATTAATCTGTTTACATTCTTTGCACTTTAATTGCTCTCTCTCTCTACTTTCTCTCTCTAAAGTTTTAGAGATCTTGGACTCTCATTCTTATTGCTTATTTGTTTGCTTGATTGATTCGTTAATTAAGGGACACTCAATTGGTATTAGTGTCTCCTACCCAAGAAGTAAATCCTTAGTGATTGCATGTGAGGAATCAAAAGAAATGAGTGTGGGATGTGTGATGAGAGAAATTGTAAAAGAGAGTTTGGTTAGATGTGAGCTTAATGATAAAAAGAAAGAGGGTGAGAGATCAGAGTAAAATAATATTAAACTCTGCACCAACTACTTTCTGAGCCGGGCAGCCACATTACTAATGTTTCACAACTTCTTCGTGAACATTATTGAAACAGGCAACTAGGCCATGCCAACTCTTGCCATTACCCCACTTACCACTCATTTTCTTTTTAACAGGAAAATGTTTCATTTTCAAAGGGTACGCAGCACATAATCTATCTGGTTTTCATTTGGAAAATATGGATATTGAAAAGAAGGAAGTCTGCCCCACCTTCGCACTTCAATCATGCACATTGAGTCTGTATTTAACTAACTGTTGTCTCAGTGGTTTCCACGTTTTGAGCCTTATAAGCAATCATCATATGTTTTTTTTCTATCACTTGCACGAACACACAAAGACTTTGTTTCTTTGTCATAACGTTCATAGAAATTGCCTTTGTGGTGTTTTGATGATTGAATGGAAGCCCTGGGGGAGTGAACATCATAAAAGCTCCTTTACATTGTGTATTCGTTACACACAGTGACTTTGTGTTACTGACAGGCAATTTAACTGATTCATTTGTTGACTCAGGTGCTACATTTCATTTTCTAAATTGTCTAGATTTGCAAAGATCTGGATGAACATCTTTATGAATTGACGGATAATCAGTGGTTCTGTTTGCAAGATCAGTGGTGGAAGACATTTCTTGGAGATAAAAGTTTTAATGAACTCTTTGTTCTTTTCATCAAAAAGGGGGAGAAGCGTCAACCAAGAAATGAAGAGAACACAAGTTTTTGAAAGATTGAAAGATTTTCTGAAGATATGCTGAATTGAAGAAATTTTCTTTGAAGATGATTTGCTAAAGCATTCCGAGATGAAACTGGAGATAATTTCTTTCCAAGAGATTTGATTATCATCGATTGGGGAGGATTGCTACTTTCTGAAGACAAAAAGAGAAGGATTGAATTGCTAAAGAGAAGGATTGAATTGCTAAATCTTTTTAGTAATGATCTTGATCCAAAGGGGGAGATTGTTAAAGCACAGTTTTATTGGATTCAAGATCATCATTATCTGAAGATGGAAATCTGAAGTCAAAGCTGGAAAAGTCGTCTCAACAAATAGTCTAGGGTCCTTTGTAATAAATAGTCAAAGTTTGTTTTCGTATTTTCGTTTTTAGTCCTTTCCTTTAATTAAATAGGTTTTAGGTATAAATTAGTTTTTGGTGTTATTTAAGTTAACGTAGTTGGGCTGTTTGTTTTTGCGCCGTACACAGAGAGATTGAGAGAGAGAGCAGCGCCGAGAGAGAGAGAGGAAAACAGAGAGAGAGATTGATCGATCTTCAAGCTTGTAATCATTCAATTCATTGGTATAATCGTATCAGGTTTGCATATTCTTATTGCTTATTCTTATTGCTTGATTGATTCGTTAATTAAGGGACACTCAGTATTATATATAAAAAAATATATATAAATATATATAGAGAGATATCATGTCTTTGTAGATGATAAGAGTAAATTACTATTCATCGTCCCTGTGAGTCCGTGATCGTTACCAGATAATCAAAACAACAAACAATAGATAATAAACCAACCTGTTTGGATTACAAACGCGGATTACACGGTTGATTTCTTGAGTTAAGCTCTCTGTTTGTTTTTCTCTCTTTACACTTTTCAGTATGTGTATGTGTGTGTGATTTTGTTGTCTGATGTGTATATTAGAGAGATAACAACTAACATAATATCTAGATATATAATATCTAGATATTATATTTAAACTAATATAATAACAAATAAACATAATATCTAGATATTAATAATATCTAGATATTATATTAAAACTAATATAATAATAAACTAATTAAACTAATTAAAATACTAAAACATAACTTTGACTATTATTACAAGATAGACCCTAGACTATAGTTGAGAGTGACTTGTGAGCTTTAACTTCAGATTGCGATCTTCGTATTGGATGATCTTGAATCCAATGAGACTGTGCTCTAACAATCTCCCCCTTTGGAACAAGATCATTTAAATAAAAAGATTTATCTAATTCGATCTTCTCTTTCAGCTTGGAAGATGCAATCTCCATCTTTGTCTTCAAATTGTAATAATCTTCCCCTTTTGATGTAGAGAAACTCTCTTTCGGTTGTTGGGAAGAAATTTTCTTCAGTGTTAGCTTGGACATTTGTTTCTTGATCATTTCTTGTACTTTGTTTGCTCTGCTCTCCCCCTTTTTGATGGATTGAGCATCGATATCTTCAAAACTTTGTTGACAAGAAATGTCTTTGATTCGTAGCCTCTGATCCGTCAATTCATAAGATATTCATCTAGATCTTTACAAATCCAGACAAATTAGTTGTGTAACACCTGAATCAACTAATGAATCAGTTAGAATGCCTGTCAGTAACACTAAGTCACTGTGTGTAACGAATACACATTGGAAAGGAGTTGTTTGATGTTGACTCCCCCAGGGCTTCCATTTAATCATCGAAACACCACAAAGGTAATTTCTATAAACGTTATGACAAAGAAACTAATTCCTTGTGTGTTCGTGCTTGTGATAGAAAGAATTAAGCACTGATGATTGCTTTTAAGGCTCGAAATGTGTAAACCACTGAGACAACAGTAAGTTAAACACAGACTCAATGTGCATGAGTGAAGTGCGAAGGTGGGGCAGACTTCCTTCTTTTCAATATCCAGATTTTCCAAGTGAAAATCAGATAGCATATGTGCTGCGTCCCCTTTAGAAAGTGAAACACTTTCTAATTGAGTAGAAAATGAGTAGTTGGTGGGGTAATTCAAGAGTTGGCATGGGCTAGTTGCCTGTTTCAATAATGTTCACCAAAGATTTGTGAAACACTAGAAATGTGGCTGCCCGTCTAGAAAGTAGTTGGTGCAGAGTTCTGATATTCTTTTAACTCTGATCTCACACGCTCTTTCTTTTAAAGATTAAGCTCACTCTTTTGGCATTGAAACTCATTATCCAATCTACACTCATTTCTTTTGACACACTCACTCAATCACTAAGGATTAACTTCATGGGTAGAAATCATAGGTTAACATGATTCCATAGAAGTTGAAGTGATATCAAAGAATTTCCTTCATTTGATCAGAAGCAAAAGGAACTTATGCAAATATCAAACGAGGCGTTTTAGTTCTTGCACACTGATTCCGTATAACTTTTAAAGAATAAGTTGCTCAAAAAGGTTTAGCTTGTCGATTAAGCTTATGTAAAACATTTAAAGTACACTCCCAAAATATAAAATCGAATGAAAAATCGGGAAGTGGTTTGAATGTTTAAGAATGATGTTTTCAATGATTGAAAGTTGTCCTTCTTTCAACCATATTGGAGATTAAGATGAAAGGTAATACCTTAAAGTTTGATCTTATATCTCATGAAGCTTTACTGTAAGTCATAAAGATATGAACTTCTAAGCTTCTCTCAAACTTCTGCAAAAGTCTTAGTCAAGTCAAAGAAAATTTATTCACTTAAATTGAAAAGACAAAAAGCAGTAAAACTTTTTAAAGAACGAGTTCTGATCTGAATTGATCAGAAGTCATATCCGAACTCCTTTGACGTGAAGAGCTCCCCCTAAAATCTTGCATTACAAAAATTTGTCATAAAACGTAAGTGCAGAAATCTTATGAGCTCCCCTTCAAATTAATATTGACCAAGTATGAGTTTCTTCTCATACTCCCCCTAGAATCATGAACATTAACATATGAAATACATATATCATTCACAATTAAGCATAAAGATATGAGGAAAAAGTAAACAATAGTGAACTTTTATAGGTAACTACTGATTATGTCTTAAGATTTAGCATACCAAGCTTAGAGATAAGAAAGTTGAAACTCTTTTCATCTAACGCCTTGGTAAACAAATCTGCAAGTTGATAATCTGTTTTTACAAAGAAAAGTTCTATGTTTCCTTTTTCTACATGATCTTTGATAAAGTGATACCTGACGTCGATATGTTTGGTTTTTGTGTGTTGAACAGGATTCGCTGTTATTGCGATGGCGCTCTTGGAGTCGCAGTAGATCGGGATTTTGTTGAAGTGGAAACCGTAGTCGCGAAGTTGTGTTTGCATCCACAAAACCTGAGAACAGCAGCTAGCAGCAGCTACATATTCTGCTTCGGCCGTGGAAGTTGAAACGCAAAGTTGCTTCTTCGATCCCCAACTTACTAGTTTGTCACCGAGGAACTGTACGTGTCCTGACGTGCTCTTCCTGTCTAACATACAACCTGCATGATCTGCATCTGTGTACGCTGTTAGTTCAAAAGTAGTATCTTTGGGATACCACAGACCGAGATCTGCGGTGCCCTTCAGATACCTGAATATACGCTTGACAGCAGTCAAATGGATTTCTTTTGGATTAGCATGATATCGGGCACAAAGACATGTTGAAAACATTATGTCTGGTCTACTACTAGTAAGATACATTAAAGAACCTATCATTCCTCTATAGGTCCTAATATCAACAGCCTTTCCCGAAGGATCGGTGCCAATCTTAGTTCCTGGTGCCATTGGGGTACCAATCGGTTTTGTATTTTCCATTTGGAATTTCCGTAATGTACTTAGATTGATTGATAAAGATACCCGTAGAAAATTGTTTTACTTGAAGCCCGAGAAAGAAGTTCATCTCTCCCATCAAGTTCATTTGAAATCTAGACACCATAAGGTTTGCAAAATTCTTACAGTACTTAGTATTAGTTGAACCAAAAATAATATCGTCGACATAGATTTGTATTAAAACGATATCGGCTTTTTCTTTCTTTATGAACAAGGTGGTATCCACCGTACCTTTTGAAAACCCAGACTTGACTAGAAAAGTGGAAAGAACATCATACCAGGCTCGAGGGGCTTGTTTCAGACCATAGAGAGCTTTGTCGAGAATGTAGACGTGGTCCGGTTTCTCTTGATTGACAAATCCCTCTGGCTGAGAGACGTATACTTCCTCCTTCAGAATTCCGTTCAGGAATGCTGTCTTCACGTCCATTTGAAAGACCGTCAAGTTCTTGTGGGCATCGTAGGCTAAGAACATTCTGATTGCCTCTAAACGCGCCACAGGAGCGTATGTCTCGTCATAGTCTAATCCTTCCTCTTGTCTGTATCCTTTGGCTACTAGTCTCGCCTTGTTTCTGATGACGGTACCAACTTCATCCTTTTTAATCTTGAAGATCCACTTCGTACCGATGATTGTTTTACCTTTAGGCTTTGGTACGAGTCTCCAGACTTGCAGTGCGTCGAACTGGTTCAATTCTTCTTGCATAAAGACTACCCAATCTGGATCCGCAAGAGCCTCTGATACTCGAGTTGGCTCAATCTTGCTTAGAAAGGAGTCGTGCATGCACCAGTTGATTGACGCTGACCTAGTTTGCACCGACTTGGATGGATCACCTATGATCTGACTTGCAGGGTGCGCTTTGGTCCATTTACGTTCATGAGGCAGTGGATTATAGGAATGAATGTCAGTTGTGTCATCTATAAATCCACTTGCACCTTCTTCAGTTTGATTGGGAGGAGTTATGATAGTTGCTTCAGTTGAAGTTGTTGGTACAGAAGTCTCAGTAGGTACAGCTTGTTCCGGCTGTAGATTGATCTGAATTGAACATCCTACTGGTTCAGCTACTTCTGACTCTGCATGACTTGGCATTTCTTGAACTGTAGGAGTTGGTATTTGAATTGTGACGTCTTGATGAATCGGGGTACTTGATTCATTTGGAATGTCTGAACTGGTTGGATGAGTAGGCGTTGGCTCTTCTATCCTGTCAACCAAAACAGATTTCTTTATGTTAGTTCCAAGAAATTCGTCATAAAACAATTCAAATAATAAATCTAAATCAGATAAATGGTTAGTTGATGTTGAAGCTTCATCTGATTTGTTCTGTTGAGACGCAGGTTCTGGACTGAGTTGCCCAGAAGCTAGTACTCCGGTTAAAACGGGTTCTGAACAGTATTGTTCGGAAGCCATCTCTTCATCAAAGGTGACGTTGACACTTTCAATCACCGTCTTTGACTTCTTGAAGTAGATTCTGAATGCAGTTGATGATGAGGAGTATCCAATGAAGATTCCTTCATCTGCCTTGGCGCTGAACTTGTTGAGATTCTCCCTATCGTTTAGAACGAAACACTTACATCCAAAGATATGGAAGTATTTGATTGTAGGTGTTCGGTTGTTGATCAACGCATAAGGAGTCTTCTTGAATCGTCTGTGAATCATGGACCGGTTCTGCGTATAGCATGCGGTAGATATAGCTTCTGCCCATAAGAATAGAGGTAGGTCGGAATGACTTAGCATAGTGCGAGCTGCCTCGACTAGCGTCCGATTCCTTCTTTCCACCACTCCATTTTGTTGAGGCGTACGTGCAGCAGAGTACTGATGAGTTATCCCTTTAGATTCGAGATATTCTTGAACAGTTTTGTTCTTGAACTCTGTGCCGTTGTCTGTTCTTAGAAGCTTTATCAGTTTCTGCAGATTCACCTGGGTCGTCTTCAGGAAAGTGATGAGCACATCAGGTGTCTCATCCTTTGATCGTAGGAACTTGACCCAAGTGTATCGTGAGTAGTCGTCCACGATCACTAGAATGTACTTCTTGCCTCCTAGACTCTGAGTTCGCATTGGACCACAGAGATCCATATGCAATAGCTCTAGCGGAGCGCTTGTACTTGGTTCAGGCTTCGGTTTATGCGGAGCCCTCTTCATCTTTCCCTTCTCACAGGCTGCACACAGATGATCTTTGTCATATTTGAGCTCTGGAAGTCCTTTGACTAAGTTGCCACTGACCAGTTTGTTGATGTATCGAAAGTTGAGATGAGAGAGCCGTCGATGCCATAGCCAGCTTTGCTGCATCGATACTTTAGATAGTAGACAAATCTGCTTGTCAGTCTGGACGTCTGATAAATTGATCGTGTAGAGGTCTGACTTTCGAGTGCCGACCAAGAGTTCTTCACCTTCTTCTGTGCGAACAGAACACCTCTTGGCTTTGAAGTTGACCTCTAGGTCTTTGTCACAGAACTGACCTATGCTAAACAGGTTGTGTCCTAATCCTTCTACGTAGCTCACCTTCTTGATCGTTATATTTTCCCGTTGTATATCACCGTAGCCTAATATTGGTGAAAACTGATCATTTCCGTATCTGACTGTTCCGCAGTATTTCTCTGTAAAGTTTGTCAGCATATCTTTCTGTCCTGTCATGTGTTTGGAGCAACCGCTGTCCAAATACCACATATGACGGATCTGCATAGGAGAAATAACGAAACACAGATTTAAATTTTAAGCATTATAAATGAGTAAGACGTTGGAGCGTTAATATTAAAGTGCGGGTTTTGAACTGATGAATTCAAAAGCCTATTTTTGTTAAGCACGGGTTCTGAACAGACGTGTTCAGAAACCATCGTCTTGTCTTTGAAGTCCGAGTCTTGAGCTGTCTTGCTCAAGAATCATTTTCTCTTATTGAGGTACGGGTTCTGATCTGTTGTAATCAGAAGCCACTTGTTTTGCTAAACATTGGGTGCCTGCAACACAGATTTAGATTTTGGTACCCACTTGAATTTGGGTCCTGCTGTGTTAGCACAAGGTTTTGATTTTGGTACCCATTGCAAATTGGGTCCTCTTTTCTTTTGAAATAGATATGAAGTAGGATAATGATAAGAATGCACATGAGATGATTCAAACCGCATAGCAGAATCTTGACAGAAATTAGAAGCATGTTTATCATAAAAGAAAGACTGTCTAGCAGTTTTAGATAACAGGAATAGTTGCTTAAAAGAGTATTTCAGTTTAGGAGCAACATTCATATTCAAAGTATCTGAACTAGACATATTCTTATTACAATAAACAGAATCAAAAGTTTTAAAAGTCTTGTCAAGCTTCCGTTTGGGTTGCCATTTCTTGGTCATATCTGAAACAGTTGAAACCTTTGAGTTAGACATTAGAGAAACAACTGAATGCATTTTCTTTGGGTTACCAGTATTGATCGGCTTCTGTGAATGCTTCTTGCCTTTAGCATTTTTAGCTTTCACAGAGACTGAGTTATCAACTCGCGTTGATTTTGCACTGTTAATAGGCTTACTGGTTGATCCAACATATTTCTTAAGAAAGGATGAATGGTTTGGAAGTTTTGCATTAAAGTCAAATTGTTCAAGACAATCATCTAAACCACCGTTAGAGTTCAGAAAATCAAACCCTTGATTTGATGAACTAACCATATTCTCAGAGTTTGAAGCCTTAGAAAGAACAGAATTTGTAAACACAGTTGTAAAAACATTCTGTTCAATGTTTATCAAAAGTCTTTCATCCGACAAGGAATTCTCGAGTTCAGAAATTTTACTTTCTAAAACGAGAGGAGGGACATATAGTTTACCTTGAGTAGGTTTCGCCTCCATTTCCTTTTCAGAATAACTTAGAAAGAAGTCATTTGAAAGAGTTTTCTTCTTTTCAGGTTTCTTATCATAGCTATTATTCAGCTTCGCATAATAAAATGGAAGATGAACTTTAGATGATATTAAATGTTTTTCTGTTTCTTTGGCTTCATCCTCTTCAGATAGTTTAGTCCAATAAACTTTAAGTTCAGGGATTCTTCTACCTAACTTCATAGAAAGAATATCATAAAGTGCAGGCACTTCAGACATTCCCTTTTGAAGATAGTGAGGATTCTTATAACCGATTCCCCATCTTTCTTTGTTCTCTATTGGTTTGTTAAGATGAATGGTTTGCTCAGTTTGACCTAATGAGTACAACTTCTTTTCCAAAGCATCCATTTTTGCAATTAAAGATTTGTTTTCTTCGATAGACGAAGAATGCATTTGTGTAACCTCGTATAAGTCAATCTCACGTTTTAGCAGTTTAGACGTGAGTTCAGAATTCTCACTAAGAATTATTGTCTTCTCCGTTGCGTTGGTGTCATTGTTTTTATGTAAAACCTCAACCAGTACTTTCTTCTCAGCAATTTCACTGCTAAGTTTCTGTATTGATTGGTTTTTGTCAGTAATGACACCTTTTTCACGCTTTAGGTTCGACTCTAACTCTTTGAGTTTATCATTCATGGCATGCAATTGATTTATGAATTCAGCATACGATAAGTTGCATACCTCTTCTTCATTCTCTGAATCAGCTTCATCATCTGATTCATGCTTTCCCATCAAGCACAGGTTGACAACTTCATCTTTCTCTTCATCTTCTTCATCATCATCAGAATGATCGAGCCAGAAAACGTCTTCAGCCATCAATGCCTTCCCAGCCTCTTGTTGCTTTGCAAGCAACATCTTGTTCTTGTAGTAGTCCGAGTTCTTGACTTTTGGCTTTCGGCAATCTCTGGCATAATGACCGGTTTTGCCACAGTTGTAGCACGTTATAGGTTCTGTCTGACCTGATCCTTCTGCTTGAAACTTTCTCTCTTCAGGTTTCCTTTCCTCTGATCTCTTTCCTTCAGCAAGATCTCTTCTATCTTCTGGTTTCCTCTCCTCCATTCTCCTTCCTTCAAACCTTCTTCCTTCAAATCTACTTCCTTCTACCCTTTCTCTATGAGCGTAGTTGTTTGGACCAGACGAATACCTCTGACTGTTTGAGCTTGGCTTTGTGTAGAATTTCTTCTGGAAAGCCTTAGTCAACAAAAGCAATGCTTGCTTTAGTTGTTCACATTCATCTTCGTCAGAGTTTGCTTCAGCTTTATCTTCATCTGATTCATACACAGTCGCTTTGTTCTTCTTCTTCTTGACAACAAGAGCAACTGTGTCTTCAACCTTCTTTCCTCTCTGCCTTTTCTCTTCTAGAATTTCATCCACTTTTTCTTCATTTTGTTTGAGGGTTTCATACACCTCATGAAGTGGAATCTCATTCAGATCTTTAATCTGCTTCATCTGCCTCGCAAATCTCTTCCATTCTGGCTGTAGAACGCTTAGAAATTTGACGTTTAGCTCAATTTGAGATTTGTGGACCTTGTTCTTGCTTAGCTCATTCAGCAAGGTCACAAACCTGTCATGTACTTCTTCTAAGGTTTCTCCGGCTCTGCCTCTAAATTCTTCATAGTTATTTAGGCAGTTGGAGATCTTCAGTTGATTTCCCACCTTAGAACCCAGCATCATCTTCTCCAACTGATCCCACATTTCCTTAGCTGAGGCCTTGTAGCTGTCAATCTTTATGTAGATTTCATTGGGGATTCCTTGAAGAATGTATGACATAGCTAGCTTATCACCTTTACCTCTGTTTAGGTTGTCACCGTCAAGCTCATGGTACTTCAGTTCAACTTGCGTTGGCAATGTTCCAACCAGACGAGTTGTCTTTATTGGTTGCATATTTCCTTCTGCAAATGACTGTCTGATGAACTCACAAAGCTCATGTCTGTCTATGAAGTTTAGAAACCGATCCTTCCACTGTTCGTATTCACCTTTAAATAGAACTGGTGGTTTGGAATCAGTTCCAATGGCAAGAGCTTCTCTGGAAGTCATAATTGAACAAGATTTAAGATGCGAGAGGCTTTGAGATGCGTGAGGCTTGAGATGCGAGAGGCTTTGAGATATGAGAGAATTTTAAAATTCAAAAGTTTGCGCGAGATGTTGATTACGCAAAGTGAAATTCGACCGATAAGACGTAAGAAATGATGCTCGACCGGTATAATTCTTTGACCGATAAAAAGATTGGAATTCTTTTTCTGTTTCGATAAAAGATTTTTCAATTTAGAACCGGTATTATAAAATGGAGGAATTGATTGTGAGTGGACCGAAATTCTAGTTTCCTTTGACCGAAATTCTAATTGATGAGATAAAATTGTTTTGCATGAGGTTTTTATGAGGTTTAGAATACTTTAGAATTCTTTAATTTGCATGAGGTTTTGCATGAGATTGGTTTTAAAATAGAAGGGGACACGTGAAATAGAAATAGAATTGTGTGTGAGTGGTCACGTGAGATGGAACAACAAACAACAAATGTTGAGAGGCTGCCACGTGATCTCAAAGTGGAATCTCACAATGACCGGAGCTTCTAAGACCGGGGGGTTACGAAATGGACCAACACACACAAAACACACCTGGGGGTTTGACCGGAGAGTGGGGTTTGACCGGGGGGTTTTTGACCGGATGAGTTTTTGTTGTTTTTGAAAAAAAATGTGAGTTCGACCGGATGAGTTGTTTGACCGGGGAAGAGTTGTGGAAAAGTTATATTCGACCGGGGAAGTGAGGTAGAAAAGTTATATTCGACCGGGGAAGTGAGTTTTCCTTTGACCGGATAACAAAAAAAAAAATATTCGACCGGATAAAAAAAATTCGACCGGTACAAAAGTTTGTGAGATTCGACCGATAAAAAAAAATGATCTTCGACCGGTGTTTGCAAGAGTCCGGTCGAATGCTTAAGACCGATAGAATGTAAAAACTAAGGTTCGACCGGTACGCTTAAGACCGATACGTCGTCTTCTCCGATTAAACGACCTGCAACTCTAAAATTAACCCAACTAGAGGTCGTTTTACCACACCAAATTTTGACACAACGATCTCCTTACCAACTACAACACCACACAACCTTTTGATTTCGAAAATAAACGCAAAATCAAGATTTTGATGTATAACACAGTGTTCTTCAAAAAATGAAGAACACAGAGTAAAAAAAATTTGATTTTGATCTGGATCAGGCTCTGATACCAATTGTGAGTCCATGATCGTTACCAGATAATCAAAACAACAAACAATAGATAATAAACCAACCTGTTTGGATTACAAACGCGGATTACACGGTTGATTTCTTGAGTTAAGCTCTCTGTTTGTTTTTCTCTCTTTACACTTTTCAGTATGTGTATGTGTGTGTGATTTTGTTGTCTGATGTGTATATTAGAGAGATAACAACTAACATAATATCTAGATATATAATATCTAGATATTATATTTAAACTAATATAATAACAAATAAACATAATATCTAGATATTAATAATATCTAGATATTATATTAAAACTAATATAATAATAAACTAATTAAACTAATTAAACTAATTAAAATACTAAAACATAACTTTGACTATTATTACAAGATAGACCCTAGACTATAGTTGAGAGTGACTTGTGAGCTTTAACTTCAGATTGCGATCTTCGTATTGGATGATCTTGAATCCAATGAGACTGTGCTCTAACAGTCCCTATGTCACCGTCTTCAACTTCATCATATCATCTCTCTCTAGACTTTCTTTCTCTCTAAATTTCTATCAATTTCGTGAAGCAAGTCAACGAAATAATTACATATTCGGAATCTACGCTTCAAACGCTTCTTAGAGGTATAAATTTTTTTTATGTTATTTAAGTTGGTAAGTTAGGGTAGTTGAAGTTGGTTGGTAGATTATGATTTGATATTGCAAAATTATAATCAAATACTTGTTTAGGAATGTTTGTTTTTGTCAAAATTACAAACAGGTAAAATTTAGAATCAAAATGGTGATATTTATATCTAGATGTTTAACCGCACACCAAGTGATCGGTTTAATGTCTAAGAGAATATATTTTCGTGATTAAGCTTATAACCATTGAGTTTTAGGTTATGCGACTAATAATAATTGGTGGTTTAAATAGGCAATTGAACGGGTTAAAGTTCGTCGTCAGTCTCGATCGATCATGTGTTGCATCTCAGTTCGATCAAGGTATGGATTTCATTTCTTTTGAATCATGGGCAACTATTTGTTGTAGTTGACCCTTCCTAAAGGTGGTTCACCGCCTTGTGATTGATCAACCGAACGTGATCAACAAATGTGAAATTTACACACACATACACATTGATTTTGGTTTATTGAATCAATTGTTTGAACATTTTGATGTTTTATTAAAATATGTCTCGTATGAGATTGTTTATGAAAAATGTGAAGTATATTGACTATAATTTCTATGATCGCCATTTGGGTAAGTGGCATATGTTTAGTTTTCGTTGATTTTAGAATAACCCAATAAATGGGCTGTTAAACATAAAATCCCAATTTATCAAGCAATTACTCAAGAATATTACAATTTAGATCAAGAACTAGAGAGAGAAAGTAGATCTTGAATTCCAAATCATAAGTCTCACAAATCTGGTTCTGCGTTGTTACATGATTACAAGGGAGAAAACCTATTTATACTACCAACTAAACAAGACTTAAAGGCTAAGTAAAACTAATACAAGCTTTGACGATTACAAGACTTTGACTTTGTTGACTTTTACAACTTTGACTTTCCATATTAAATCTTGGATACAATATTTAGACTTAACAATCTCCCCCTTTGTATTCAAGATTTAATAAAAATTTGATACAGATCTTCAGCTCTTGATTCTTCAACTTTTGTCTCTTTATCTTTGAACTTTGACGCTTTCACAGTCTTCAGTCTTTCAGCCTTTGAAGAATCTTTGGAAAGTTTTTTTCTCTTTGAAGCTTTGAAAGTCAACAAGCCTTGAACGAGAAACATAATTCTTGAAACGTTTGAAAACTTCTTTGAAGAGACTTTCTTTGGAAAAACAAACTTCTTTGTATCTTCAAACTTCTTTGTATCTTCAAACTTCTTTGTATATTCAAACTTCTTTGTATCTTCATCACTTTGATCTCTAAACCATCTTTGGAAAAACAAACTTTCTTGAATCTTTGAATTTTCTTTACAGAAACTTTTCACTTTGAATCAGCGGAAGCATTTTGAATTTCTGACTTGAACTTTGAACTTAAACTTTGAAATTGAATCTTTATAATTCTCCCCCTTTTTGATGATGAGAGCATCATGATCATCAAAACTTCATCAATTTCAGCTCAGACTTTGATTTTCCCCTCTGTGATCAACTAACAATCTCCCCTTTGACAGTTGTCGCGCTTTGATCTGAGAGTCGTCAATCCATGAAAGATATATATCCGAATCTTTTCAAATTCAGACATAATGAACGTGGTAACCCTGAATCAACAAATGAAACAGTTAGGAATGCCTGTCAGTAACACAAAGTCACTGTGTACAACGAATGTACAATTTAAGGAGTTGGTTTGATGTTGACTCCCCAGGTCTTCCATTCAATCATTGAAAAACACAAGGTTTATCTATGAATGTTCTGACAGAAAAACAAATTTTCTGTGTGCTCGTGCTTGTGTTTTGAAAGAATTAGCACAATGATTGTGTTTCATAAGGCTCGAATTATGTAAATCACTGAGACAACAATGATTATACATGGACTCAATGTGCATGAGAAAGGGTCAAAGGTGGGGCAACTTTCATTCTGTTTCAATATCAGTATCTTCCAAGAGAAGAACCAATAGATTATGTGCTGCTTCCCCAGAAAATGTAAAATATTCTCTTTTTAAGAAAAGAATGAGTAGCTTGTGGGGTTAATGCAAGAGATGGCATGGGCTATTTGCCTATTTCAATGATGGTCACCAAAGAAATGTGAACCAATCAGTAATGTGGTTGCCCGACTCAGAAAGATGTTTGGTGCAGAGTTCTGATATTCTTTTAACTCTGTTCTCACACCCTCTTTCTTTTAAACATATAAACTCACATCTAACCAAACTCTCATTTTCATTTTACCTCTGCTTACTCCCACACTCAATTCTTTTAGACCCCTCTCCCCTCAATCACTCAAAGGATTTCTTCCGAGGTAGGAAACACTGGTTATCGTGAATCCATAGAAGATCTATTAAGCACTCACACTGAATCCCATGTTCCTAAAAGTACATGCTGGTCAATGATTTTCTTGACATGTAAATCACAAGAAATCATATGTCAGTGTATGTATGCTCATCAAAAATCAGAAATGAAATTTGAGCATTTGAACTTTGAAGATTTCTCAAAACAACAATATTGAATGAATGAAGTGAAGTCAAGAGAATTGTTTTGAGAATCTGACAATGAATCAAACAGATTAAATCAAATGGATAGAGTATCAAAGAATTGGAAATTTTGTTTATATGAACGAATATAAACAATTTATCAATGAAAGCACAAATATGAACAAGATGAATGATGCACAACAACTTTGAATTTCAAACGGGAGTATTAGCATCGAAAAATAGTTTCGATTTGAGACATGGTAATAACAAATTGATAAAATACTGAACCGGTGTGTATGAATACTTGACAATATATGGATAAGATAATACACAAGTATTGATCTTTGGAAACACACGGTCAGTTAAACAATAAGCTCAAAATTTTTTAAAAAACATTTAAAAGCACACTTCTAAATTCATAAAACTTTTGAGAATAAGAAGTGGTTTGAATATTTCAGAAATTGTTTTTCATGATCGAAAGTTGTCCTTCTTTCAAACAATCAGAGATCTAGGATCAGAAATTTTTTACCTTTTTAGCTCCCCCTCAAATCATGATATAAAGATTTTAATCTTTTAAGCTCCCCCTGGATATTAGCACAATATCCGTCTTTGATTATTGATGAACGGGTCTTCATCTGTCATGTGATCAGAAGCCACTTTATTCACATTATTTATTCAAAAATAAAATACAGAAAGCAGTAAAACAGTTTTATAGTATGAGTTCTGATCTGAAATAATCAGAAGTCATTACCTTTACTCCCCCTTAAATTAAGCATCTGAAATATGTCAGTTAAAACAGGATAAAGATCAGTACTTCCTTTTGAATTGTAGACCATCATATCAGAAAAATCTGTCAGTGAAACAGTATAGGATAGAGATCAAATCAATTCTCTTGGGACGTAGACCATCATATCCATCGGATGCAGAAACATTGGAGTAAGGTCTTTTTGATCGCTGAGGTCCGAGTCCTAAACTGTTGTGTTTAGAAGTCAAACTCCTTTGAATAACGGGTCCTAAGTTGTGTACTTAGAAGCCATTGTCTTGACATTGAGGTACGGGTCTTGAACTTTGTTATTCAAGATCCATTGTTCTCTTACTCCCCCTTGACTTGAAGTGCCTGCAACTCAGAATCAGTTTTCGGCTTTGGTACCCACTGGTATTTGGGTCCAGAAATGTTAGTTGCAGTTCGTGTGGGGGTGATGGAGTAAGAACCATACCAGAAATGATCACTGGTCTTGTGAATATGATCTTGTGTACTACAGATAGAACAATAATACTTCTTACCTTTGTGTGCGTTGTTCTTCTTTGCTTTATGTACATGTACACATGATGTGTTTCTTTTCAGCTCATCTGACTTGTCATCTTTAACTGGTTTCTTTTGCCAGACCAGTTTCTCTTTCTTATAGCTTCTTTTCCTCGAATATGTATCTGAACCATCTAAAAATTGATCATAGAAAATGTTAGATCTACGAATCTTACTAAAGGATTTAAATGACCTTTGTGAAGAGACAAATTTCTGATTTGAAATTGAAACGGAATTTTCAAGCTCTTTGATCTTTGATGCAAAGTTGTCTCTTTCTTTCACAAGTTGGTCAATCTTTGTCTTGAATTCAGACTTCTTCAAATCCTTTCTCTGACTCATTTCTCTGGCCGGATAATTCTTTAAAGAATCCCACACTCTTCTGTTCTATGGCCTTCTTCTCTTTAGTGAATTTCTTTCTTTCCAAAATCAGTACCTTCTCAAAATCAGATATTTGTTGAGAAAGTTTAATGCATTTAAGCCCCACTGACTTCTTCTCTTCATAACACTTCTTTGAGAAATCTGAGAATTTCTTTGAAAAACTTTTCTTTTCTTTTTCAAAATCAGCTTTATTTTCAGCAAGCTGTTGATCCAAGCCAGATATATTCTTTCTAAGATCAGCATTCTCAGATTCCAATACAGAGATATTTTCTTTGAAAGCTTTCAACTTGTTTTGAAGATCAACTGATTCTGCTTGTAGCTCAGGTGATTTCTGTTCAGTTGTCTTCAATTGGCATTGAAGAGTTATAATCTCTCTTTCTTTCTCTTTTATCTCTTTTTCCTTCTCATAGACGATACCTGAAAATTTAGAAATATTATTAGTATACTGTATACATTCAGGAGTTTTAACACAGTTAAACAATTTAAGTTGCAACTCCTGAATCCTTTTGAGATATTCTGAATTTTTCATTTTCAGATCATTTCGTTCAGCTTCAATAACAGATATCTCATATTTGTACAAAATTGACATCTTGAAAAAGTAATCAGCTTGATGTGAATGACCGTTCCCAAACTGTAAATCAGAAAATATTTGATCACAATCAGAACAAAGTTCCCCTCCGCAGACTTAGTATGGAAAAGACACTGTTTGCATTGAAAAATTTGACTAAGTATGGAAAAGACACTGTTTGCGCAAACCAAGCTTTTCGGAATCAACGTGATGCGCAAAGACAGGTTCTCGTAAGCAAAGAGTTGCGCAAAGTATGGTTTGCGTAGGCCGAAGGATGCGCAAAGTGAGCTTTGCGTAATGGTCTTGATGCGCAAAGTGAGCTTTGCGTGTTGAACTTGATGCGCAAAGTGA
This sequence comes from Arctium minus, assembly GCA_954870635.1. Taxonomy (NCBI): domain Eukaryota; kingdom Viridiplantae; phylum Streptophyta; class Magnoliopsida; order Asterales; family Asteraceae; genus Arctium; species Arctium minus. The sequence goes on along the minus strand of OX941080.1, from coordinate 73,027,437 downwards.
GCTTTGCGTGTTGAACTTGATGCGCAAAGTGATCTTTGCGTACACCGAAGGATGCGCAAATGTGACTTTGTGAAAATCAAAGGATACGCAAACTGGACTTCTTCTTAAAACTCGGAAAAGCTTGCGCAAACCATCTAAGAATCTTGCGCAAACCGTCTATGAATCTTGCGCAAAGTGTATGAACTTGCGCAAACCATGGATCTTGCGCAAAATGGTAGCTGATTTGAACATTTCGATCCAAATCGATTCAAACCTGCAATTTTGATCTCAAAAACTTATCAGAAACTTCGACAAACAATACTAATCACACAAATACAATCAATTTTCGATTAAAACAACAAATCTCACGAATTTGAACAAGAACAGAGTTCAAACTCGTTTTCAAGAAAAACTCAAAAAAAATCGAAAATTGAAATTGAAAATGAACGAATTACAATATGAAATCAAAACAAGAATCAATCACCAACATAAATCGAACTCAATGATTCCATTTTCTTGCACAAAAACGATTTTACCAACAAAAATCAGATTGAACAATGAAGAACTCGTTTTCTTGAAAAACTTTCGAAAAATTCAAATTTTCGATCCAAAACACACATATTTTAATTCAAATCATGATCAAATCATTCCTGAAAAGATTGGTTCAGCTCTGATACCAATTGTTAAACATAAAATCCCAATTTATCAAGAAATTACTCAAGAATATTACAATTTAGATCAAGAACTATGTTAGACAGTAATTCTATTCAAGATTAAATGAGAGTCATTATTGTAATTGTTGTAATAGTTGTTTGTGTGTGTTGTAAGAGAGATTAGATGGTTTGACCTTGCTTGGTCATGTTGACCTATATATAAGCAAGTAGTTGTGTTGTTGAGAGAGAGACGTGTGTAAGTAAGAGATTAAATGTGTGAAAGTGAAGGTGTAATATTGGTGGTTGTTGAGAGAGAGTAAGAACACACACACACAAAGAACAAACACACATACGTGAGATCTGTGACTAATTGTTAGATCTGTGATTAATTGTAATTCATATGTTTGATCTAATAAAAGTGTTTGTGTCAATCCAAATGTGTTATAGCTAGTAATCACTGGGCCACAATTGGTATCAGAGCCAAATCTGTTTGAAAATCAAGAAAATGTTTTGAGTCGTACTGTTCACGTCACTGTTCATAAAAGTTCAAATCGATTTTGAGTTTTAGTGAAAATTCTGAGTTGAAATCGATTAGGTTATGTTCGTTTTGTGAAATTGATCGAGTACATACATCTTTCAATCATGGCAAATGAATTTATCTCTATGGGATCTCATATAAAGCCTTCGGTCTTATCTGTTGGAGATTATTCACAATGGAAGAAAAGAATGATTCAGTTCTTAAATCTAAAGAACAGAGATTATATGACATCTATTATAGATGGTCCGGGAAATCCACAATCATTTGTACCTGGACAAGCAGCCACAGCTACATCTCCAGCAATCGCAGATCGATACGTGCCAAAACCATATCAATTCTTTACTGATGTGAAAAAGGCAAGACATAAGATAGATGAAGAGGCACTTATCTATCTTACTATGGCAATTCCTAATGACATCTACAATCGCGTAGATAGTAGGGAATCTGCAAAAGATTTATGGGATGAATTGGAGAGACAGTTTCAAGGATCAAAGAAGTCAATTCAGACAAAGCTGAATCAAAGTATAAATGCATATGAAGGTTTCCATGCGAAAGAAGGAGAGACTTTGTTGGAAACATACAATCGTTTCAATGTGATACTGAATGACCTAAGGAGAAATGGGATGAACAAGTCAGAATCAGAGATCAATTATAAGTTCATCAAGAACTTGAACCCAGAATGGAAAAGCTATGCTATCAACATTCAGATGACCAAGGATATGGCACAAGAAGACGTCAATGATATCTTCACAACTTTATCTCAGCATGAGGATGAAGTAAAGCAGCTTGGTGCTGAAAAGAAGATGGTCAAAGATTCTTTAGCCTTAATGTCTGAACGTAAGAAAGGGTCAAGTTCCAAGTCCAGTTCTTCTTACAAGTCAAACTCAAGGAAATCCAAAGCTCTTCTAACTGAAGTTACTGATTCAAGCACTGATCAATCTTCTACTAAAAGTGAAGAATATTCAGATGAGGATATGCAACGATTCGCTGAAAATCTGGCTCTTCTCACAAAGCAGTTCAAAAGCTTTGGAAAGAACAAGTACAAGCCGAAATATGAGAGTTACAAGAAAGACAAGTAAAAACCGAGATCTGAAAAGAAGTATGAGAAAAGAGGAGAGAAAAGAGATGAAAAGCGAGAAGAGAAGAGAGAAGGAAAGAAAGAAGAGATTGAGCCGAAATATGGTAGATGCTATAACTGTGGAAAACCAGGTCATTTTTCCAAGGATTGCAAGTTCAAGCGTACAAAGAATTCTGAATATTATGCTCGGAAAACACTGTTAGCAAAGAAGGTGGAAGAAGGTCAGAACTTAATGGCGGAAGAAGAGAATTGGTTGTACAAGAGTTCTGATGACGAATCTGCACACTTTACTCAGGTGTGTATGATGGCCAAAGTAGATGAGGACATTGGATCATCTTCTGATCATTCTGACTGTGGTTCTGAGGTACGTATTCAATCCTTAAAGGCTCAAGTTAAGTTCATGAAAGAAGAATTTAAATCTTTAAAAGGCAAACTTAGCATGAAAGACAAACAATGTTGAATTTTCGTGATGAAAATTCAATGTTGAAAGATGTGGTTAAGGAAAAGGAATTTGAAAAAGATTGTTTGAAAAAGGACAAAGATGTTTTAAATTCAAAGATATCTGAGCTTGAAAAAGATCTTGTAAACTTAAATGCTGAAAAAGGTGATTTTCAACTAAAATTTGAAGCATGTTTTCAAGAAAGAAACGAGGCATATTGTAAAATCAAGCAACTGGAGGATTTAAATCTGAAAAGAGGACAGACTGAGCAAACATTAAATCTTTTAACAAACAAACTCCAAGATGTCAGATTTTATAATGTTAAAAAAGGTTTAGGTTTTGAACCAAATACTGTTTTGAAAAGAGCACCAGAAAATTTGTATAATTTTGATAAAATGGGCTCTAATTCTACAAAACCTGATATTCATGATACTTTTGTAAAAGGTAAAGTTGTGAATGATGATGACATTTCATCTTGCGCTGATTCTATTTCAAGTTTAAAATCTGTTGGTTTTGCTTATAAAGATTTAAATGAAAGTTACAAAACAAGAAAGATATAATTTAGTGAATTTACTTCTCTATTTTCTCCTTGTTTACCAACAGAATCAGCCAAGGTTGAAGAAAATAATACTGAATCTCAGTATCAGTTTGATGAATCTCATTTAGAAATCGATGTTGAGAATCAAGTGTTATCATCTGATTTATTCACGTCAAATTCCTCAAATGGTTCAGAAAGTGAAAATATCATGAATCAAAACCTTACTTCTGATTTTTCAAAAATTATGACTGAGTAGATTTTTACAGAAATGATGAATGCTTCAGATCCTGTTCCTATTATAGAGAAAATGGAATCAAACTCTGAGGTAAATCAAACATCTAATTTTGAGAAGCAAATCACAGATCTTCAAAAGACAATTGAAGAGTTAGAAGATGAGAATGTTGATCTCAAATTCAAACTTGACAAGTCTTCAAAAGAAAACAAAGAACTCTCTAATGAGTTAAATATTTTAAAAAATGATTTGTTTCAACAAAATCTAAAGGAGAAAAAGATGTTTGACTCTACAAACTGGAATGTTCATTCTAATCCAGAGTTTGATACTGTTATTTCTAAATCTTCAGTTGTTTATACTTCTACTCCTGAATATCCTCCGAGTATTTTTGAAAAAGGAGAAACATCTTGTAATTCAAAGGCAAAATCATCTTCTTCAAAGAACACTAACAAGATTCTGTTTCCCGTTTCAGATGTAAAAAGGCAAAATGGTAAAGGAGAAAGGGTGAAGAATGTGAAGGAAAATAAAGTTGCTATAAATAAATGTAAAATCAGTGATAGTGATAGTTTGATGTGTAAAAATTCAAACGTTTCCAAATGTCAAAGTTGTATGAATGATTGTACTTCATTGGGTAAATCGAAGCTTTTGACATTTGCACGTAAGAATTTTATTTGCAAACACTGTCATGATAATGCATTTATCATTCCTTCTATTCATCCTAAATCTAAAGTTGCCAGAAAAATATCTCATGTCAATTCAGCTTCAAAATCCTTAACTCATCAGGCTAAAAATTTTCATGCTAAGTTTGATCATTTTTTGAAAAAGAAAACATTTCATGAGCTTAATGTTAAAATGGTATGGAAATGGGTACCTAAGCCTCGCTATGAGTGGCGAATTAAGGCTAAGGTAGATGATATTGATGAATTGCGAAAAGCTAACAAGAAAGGACCCATCTGGATATGGGTACCTAAACAGAAATGAGTTGTTCTTTTTGCAGGCCTCACATACATGGTATATAGATTCAGGATGCTCGCGCCATATGACAGGATTTAAGCATCTACTTCACAATTATGTTGAGGAACCTGCCGGTACTGTAAATTATGCAAATTCTGAGGTTACTGGATACATTCAAGGACACGGATCGTTAACAAATGGCATCGTGACAATCAAAAAAGTACTATACGTAGAAGGACTTGATCATAATCTTTTCAGTACAAGTCAATTCTGCGATAGTCAATTTCAAGTTCGGTTTACTGATAAATGCTGTTATATTGAAGATAAAGATGGTCGTTCAGTTTTTAAAGCCAAGCGGAATGCAAATCTTTATTCTGTGAAATTTCCAACACTTTCTGCATCAAGACCTGTTTGTCTGATTGCAAAAGCTTCACGAGCTGAAAGTTGGATATGGCATCGGCGTCTGTCTCATCAAAACTTTGATGCGATTAATCAATTGGCGAGAAAAGGTATTGTCAAAGGTCTACCAGAACTAAGGTTTGAGAAGAATTCTCTTTGTCCAGCTTGTGAAATGGGAAAGATGAAGCGAACATCTCATAAAGCAAAGACATAATTCTCATCTTCAACACCTCTTGAATTGATACATATGGACCTTTGCGGCCCGATGAGGACTCAGTCTATCAATGGTAAGAAATATATTTTGGTCATGATAGATGAGTACTCCAGATATACTTGGCTGGAATTCTTAAGGAACAAATCAGATGCAGCAGAGCTGATCATTGAGTTTTTAAAGAAGATTCAGGTTCGACTACAACTATCGATTATATCTTTGAGAAGTGACAATGACACGGAATTCAAGAATGAAAAGCTTCAGAGTTATCTCATATCTGTTGGGATCTCTCACAACTTTTCTGCTGCCTACACTCCTCAACAAAACGGTGTAGTTGAAAGGAAAAATCGAACACTGGTGGAAGCTGCGAGGACAATGTTAGCTTATTCCGAATTGCCAATGTTTCTGTGGGCTGAAGCCGTAGCTACTGCGTGTTTCACACAAAACCGCACGATTGTCATCAAAAGACATAAAAAGACAGCGTATGAACTTATTAATCATCGAAAACCGAATATTAAATTTTTTCGTACTTTTGGTTGTAGGTGTTACATTTTCAATGATCGAGACAATCTTGGTAAGTTTGACAAGAAGGCTGACGAAGGCTATTTCATTGGTTATTTGTTAACATCTAAAGCCTATCGGATTTACAATAGACGAACCAAGACGATAATGGAGAGCATTAATGTGTCATTCGATGAATCATCAACGTTGACTTCTGAACACAACAGTTCAGAACTCAAACTTAAACAGAAAGTTTCTATTCAATACGGAATAGAATCTGAAGTCCAACAGAATAAGTCTTCTAATTCAAATAAAATTACAGCTGAATTAGACTTATTATTTTTTGATGCTTTTATGGATATTTGTGCAGATTTTGAAAAATCAAGCATATCCGCATCAACTTCAGAGGTTCCAATTATAATAGCAGATATTTCAGGACCTTATGAAAATGTCACAATTTCAACCACATCAGGTACATCTCCACATATACATTCTGAAGATACTAATGTTGATTCTGTGCATGCAGATCCAAATTCTGCAACAGAAATTCCGAGTGATTCTTCTATTGCTCCGGAAATATTTACTTCAGAAGAGGCTGTACAAGATGTCCCGAGCACATCTGGGGTTGATAAAGACTTACCTGTAGTATATGATGAATATGAGGAAGATAATACTCAAGCTGAAATTCATCCGATTCCATGTACAATGAAATGGACAAGAGATCACCCACTTCATAATATCATTGGTGATGCACAGTCGGGTGTACAAACACATGCAGCATCGGCTAATTTTTGTTTATATTCAAGTTTTTTAAGTTCCATCGAGCCAAAGAAAGCTTCAGAAGCCTTGCGCGATCCAGATTGGATATTGGCGATGCAAGATGAACTTCTGCAATTTGAGAGGAACAAGGTTTGGCGACTTATACCACTTCCAGAAGGAAAATCTGTTATTGGAACAAAGTGGGTTTTCAGAAATAAGAGAGATGAATCTGGAGTTGTAGTTCGAAACAAAGCTCGCCTTGTTGCAAAGGGTTATTGTCAACAGGAGGGGATTGATTATGAAGAAACATTTGCTCCTGTGGCACGACTGGAAGCGATACGAATCTTTTTATCCTATGCAGCGCATAAAAATTTTACGGTCTTCCAAATGGACGTAAAATCAGCATTCTTAAATGGGATATTGCATGAAGAAGTATATGTTGCTCAACCAGAAGGATTCGTTGATCCAAAGAATCCTGATCATGTCTATGTCTTAGACAAAGCATTGTATGGACTCAAACAGGCACCAAGAGCTTGGTATGAAACTTTAACTCAATTCTTACTCGCTTCAGGATTCAAGAAAGGTACAATTGATACTACTCTCTTTTTGAAAAAGCAAGGTGATGATTTGATTCTAATCCAGATTTATGTAGATGATATAATTTTCGGTTCTACAAATTCAAAGTTTTGTAAAAACTTTTCAAGAATCATGGAATCTCGTTTTGAAATGTCAATGATGGGCGAACTGAATTTTTTCCTTGGTCTTCAAGTGAAACAGTTACCAGAAGGCATTTTCATTAATCAGTCAAAATATATTCGAGATATTTTAAAGAAATTTAACATGACTGACAGTTCAGTGATGAAAACACCGATGGCAACGGGCACACTTTTAGATGCAGATCTTTTTGGCAAATCAGTAGATCAAAAAGTGTACCGTAGCATGATTGGTTCACTGCTGTATTTAACTGCCAGTAGACCGGATATTATGTTTGCTACATGTTTCTGTGCGTGATATCAAGCTAATCCGAAGGAATCACACCTGGTCGCTGTAAAACGGATTCTTAGGTATCTTAAAGGAACTACTGAGTTAGGTCTTTGGTATCCTAAGGGTTCGTCTTTTGATTTAACTGCCTATACTGATGTTGATCATGCAGGATGCAAACTGAATAGAAAGAGCACCTCTGGTTCTTGTCAGTTCTTAGGTGATAAGTTGGTTAGCTGGACATCTAAGAAACAAAATTGTGTTTCTACATCCACCGCCGAGGCTGAATACGTAGCTGCCGCAAGCTGCTGTTCACAAGTGCTCTGGATGCGAACACAGTTAAAAAATTTCAGATATACTTACCAACGAGTCCCTATCTACTGTGATTCTAAGAGTGCGATTGCGATAACAGCTAATCCAGTACAGCATTCCAAGACGAAACACATCGACGTGCGTTATCATTTTATAAAGGATCATGTTGAGAAGGGCGATATTGAGATGCACTTTGTGACTACAGACTACCAGTTAGCTGACCTTTTCACCAAGCCGTTGGATGAAAAGAGGTTTACCTTTTTAGTTAGCAAACTTGGTATGTTAAATGCTACTTCATGATTCTAAGGGGAGTTTTCTAAACTTGTACTTTATTTGAATATATTTTGGATATTTCATCATATGTTGACTGACTAAAGCGGAATCATTTTTATAATGATTACCAAAATCTTTTTCTTGCAGGATATGTTATGTGACAAAGGCTTCTGAACAAATTAGTTCAGAACCCGTGCTTCAAATCATAATGGCTCTTGGACAATTCAGTTCAAAACCCGTATTCAAATGTTTTCTTCTGAATGATGCTTTCTTGTTTTATTCTGAATATTGTTGAGAATTGATTATATCTTTTCAGGAAGTTTTTCATTTGAAAGAGAGTTTGGAAATTATATTGCTATATTTTTTTTATAATAATATTTCTAATAAGATTGATGTTTTACAGATATCAAGGGGGAGGATATCTATTTACGGATACTTTAATTGCTATATTCATTCCAGGGGGAGTTAAGGATTCTAATCCACAGGTATAACATTCAAATCCTTATACTCTAACACATGTAAAAGAAGAACAACTTTTACTTGTGAAAAATGTTTTTTAAAATGTTCAAACCACTTCACGATCTTAAAATATTTTTATGATTTGAGAAGTGTGAATTTTAAATTTTTTTTGGATACTTCATTGTTTATCTGACCGTGTGTTCTTTAAAAGAATAATACTTGTGTATTTTCTTTTCTATATACTTTGTCAAGTATTCATACACACACTGTTCAGTATTTTCAAATTGATTATGTTATCATTTATCAAATGATATATCTTTCTGTGGTAATACTCCCGTCGTTTAGTATTCACAGTTGTTTGAATCAAACGTCATTTCTTTTTTTTTACTGTGCTTTCATTGATAATATGTTTATATATTGTTCATATAAACAACATACGTCTTTGAATTCCCAAATATGTTTTCTTCATGATAATTTGATCTGATCTTAATTATTGTCAGATTCTCAAAACATTTCTATTCTTTTCATTCATATAAAGTTTTGAGAAATCTTAAATGTTCAAAATGCTCAAATTTCATTTCTGATTTTTGAATGAGCATACAAACACTGACATATGATTTCTTGTGCTTTACATGTCAAGAAAATCATTGAACAGCATGTACTTTTAGGAACATGGGATTCAGTGTGAGTGCTTACTAGATCTTCCATGGATTCACGATAACCAGTGTTTCCTACCCCGGAAGAAATCCTTTGAGTGATTGAGGGAAGAGGGGTCTAAAAGAATTGAGTGTGGGAGTGAGCTGAGGTAAAATGGAAATGAGAGATTGGTTAGATGTGAGCTTAAATGTTTAAAAGAAAGAGGGTGAGAGAACAGAGTTAAAAGAATATTAGAACTCTGCACCAAACATCTTTCTGATCCGGGTAGCCACATTACTAATTGGTTCACATTTCTTTTGTGACCATCATTGAAATAGGCAAATAACCCATGTCATATCTTTCATAAAACCTCCCTAGCTACTCATTCTTTTCTTAAAAAGAGAATGTTTCATATTTTCTGGGGAAGCAACACATAATCTATCGAATCTTCACTTGGAAGATACTGATATTGAAAAAGAAGGAAAGTTGCCCTACCTTCGAACCTTTCTAATGCACGTTGAGTCCATGTATAATCATTGCTGTCTCAGTGATTTACATACTTTGAGCCTTATGAAACACAATCATTGTGCTAATTCTTTCAAAACACAAGCACGAGCACACAGAGAATATGTTTTTCTGTCAGAACATTCATAGAATTACCTTGTGTTTTTCAATGATTGAATGGAAGTCCTGGGGAGTCAACATCAAACAAGCTCCTTACATTGTACATTCGTTGTACACTAACTTCGTGTTACTGACAGACACTTCTAACTGTTTCATATGTTGATTCAGGGTTACCATTTTTATTTCGTTTGAATTTGAAAAGATTCAGATGAATATGTTCGTGAATCTAAGGCCAATCCAGATCAGATGTGAGAATGATTTTCCTATATGGGGAGATTGTCTATTATCCAAAGGAGGAGATGAAAGTTCTTGAAGAATGTGCTTATCAGATGATGGGAAGTTCATTCAATGACGGATCTTACTTTGAAGTGTTTTAATGATTTTGATTCTTACAAATCATTAAAAAGGGGGAGAATAATCAAAGTTCAAGATCAGACTGAAGAGGAGATAAAGTATTCAGATGATTGTAGTCAAAGGTTAAAGAAAGCTTATAAAAAAGAAAGTCAGAGTTTGAAAGAAAGTCAGAGTTTATGTAAAAGTTAATTCAAAGGAAGAGACAAGTTTGAAGAATTGTGAAAGTTTTCAAGATGTCAAAGCCGAAAAGATTCAAAGTTGAAGATTAATTCTGAAGATAAGAAGACCTGAAGATTATTGTCAAATTTTTTAATCTTGAATCCAAAGGGGGAGATTGTTAGACAGTAATTGTATTCAAGATTAAATGAGAGTCATTATTGTAATTGTTGTAATAGTTGTTTGTGTGTGTTGTAAGAGAGCTTAGATGGTTTGACCTTGCTTGGTCATGTTGACCTATATATAAGCAAGTAGTTGTGCTGTTGAGAGAGAGACGTGTGTAAGTAAGAGATTAAGTGTGTGAAAGTGAAGGTGTAATATTGGTGGTTGTTGAGAGAGAGTAAGAACACACACACACAAAGAACAAACACACATACGTGAGATCTGTGACTAATTGTTAGATATGTGATTAATTGTAATTCATATGTTTGATCTAATAAAAGTGTTTGTGTCAATCTAAATGTGTTATAGCTAGTAATCACTGGGCCACAAACTAGAGAGAGAAAGTAGAGAGAGAAAGTAGATCTTGAATTCCAAATCATAAGTCTCACAAATCTGGTTCTGCGTTGTTACATGATTACAAGGGAGAAAACCTATTTATACTACCAACTAAACAAGAATTAAAGGCTAAGTAAAACTAATACAAGCTTTGACGATTACAAGACTTTGACTATGTTGACCTTTACTACTTTGACTTTCCATATTAAATCTTGGATACAATATTTAGACTTAACATGGGCACATTATTTGGGATGCCTTCTATGGCGGCTTTGTTGCCATGGCGTCCTGCAGATGACGGTCCACCAGAGTTAAGCCTATGTGGCTTACGTGAACCCACTTTAGGGGACTTGGCCGACTTTGTTGGCTCCAGGTCGGATGGATCGATCTTAGAACTTTACCCACATAATATGTGCCCATGATTAAATTCACGGGGGATTCGTTGTTTGTGCCCGCATACCGACCCATTAGTTCGTGTGGTTTGGCCACCCCACGAACACAACAGGAATTGACGGACTTTATTTACATTACGTTTTGAAGTTAAAGTGTGAATTGTTCTTGAGATTATTACTTTTGATTATATTACCGAACGTTTCTTTTGATTAAATGAACTATGAACTTCAGTCTCAAGAACTTTCTTCAAATTGAATTTTTGAGTCTTCACTTCATTATCGATGTTTTCATTATTATTTACGAATTTATATTATAATCCATTCACTGAGCCCTGTTCTCAGCCGTGTTTTTGTTTTCTGACACGGCAGGTTCGAAGTGACGTTTACGGGGACGGAACTTGAGATCGAGCGTGATATTTTGGAGTTCTTAGACTTACCTTATTTTATAACTTTCTAAGTTTATAAAGACTTTTTGAGGTATGATAGTTTGGATTGTAATATATGTTTAGAGTTTATTAATAGCTCTGAATTTAGCTGTGTATTTATATTAAGTCCCGTTCGTGACATCACCCGTTCCGGACCACGGGGACGAGGGATGTTACACAAAGACAACCAGAGAAGAGAGGAGATGATAGGAGATACATGGAGCACCAAAAGGTAGTTAAGTATCCGCAGAGGGGTGCTCAGATGACGGACGACAGAGGAGGTGAAAAGACTACAACCAATGCCCAATAAAACGAGGGCTGCTTCAAGTGTGGAAAACCTGGGAACTTTGCAGCCGAGTTTAGATCTAATGCCAACAGAGGCAAACCGGTCAGAGACGTTGCCTTTTTCAAGAAGAACGCAGAGTACTACATGAGAGGTCACTGATGGTCGAACAAGACAATCTCGTGACCAATGAATCCTCTGACGAAGGGGATACAAATGCACTCTTTTATGGGATGGTAGAAGTCAACTCCTCTGAGGCCAATAGTGAGGTATCCACATCTGACTATATCTCTCATGACTCTAAAAACAAACTTTTTGAACTTCAAGAGGAATTCCTTGCTTGTAAAAATACTTGCTCAGAGATCGAGAAGAAGCTTGCCTTCTATGAGCGAGAAGTTAGACTTCTGACTTAAGAGAAGGATAATCTTTAACTTGAAAAGAGTTCACTTGTTTCTGAGCATATTTCTGAGAAGAAATCATTAAAAGAAAAAGTTTCTTCACTTGATAAAGCTTTAAAAGAAAAGATAAAGGATCTAAGGGACAATGAGAGTGACCGTCTAAATGCTATTTCATTAAAGAACTTTTTTCAAAAGGAAAAAGAAGTCCTTCACCAAGACTTGCTCGACAGAGACCTATTGATAAGAAAATATCAGGACGCACATAAGGTGCATGAGAAAGTGAATACCCAAGTTGACAAAAGAGGTATAGGGTTCACTGATATTGACCCCTATACTGGAAGTAAAAGAAACAAATCTTTGGCAAATATCTTCTGTCCTGGGAAATTTTTAAAACCATGTCTTCCAAATCTAACTTCTACATTCAAGAGGCGCATAGCCTTTGAAGGACCACATCTGAGGAATCCTCTGGTGATGACTAGTGTTTGGTATGAAAAAAGTGACTTGACATCATCATCCTCTGCAAAGAGGAAATCCATTCCAAGGAAATATTTGTCTCAAAAGCAGATAGGACTCTTCAAATTTGGTCATCCAGAGACACAAACTCAAATGGCCTTTGTGTGCATGATGATTCCTGAAAAGGAGTTGTCCCCTGAGGCACCAGAGTTTGTGCCAGACTCTGTGGAAGAAAAATTATTTAAAATATTATTGGAAAATGATTTGAAGAAAACTTATTAAAACCACTTTTTCAATCATCCTGATATGACCTCTGTCTTGCATGGAATCTTTGAGCAAGACTTGATGGAGAGCATAAGTATTCCTGAAGTGGTTCCTTGTACTCTAAAAAATTTAAATATTTCTATGGACACTAATGATGGAAAAAGAAATACATGTCAAGAAAACCATGCCTCCATCCACAGAGACTTTCTGGATTCAGACTCTGAATCAGAGTCCGAGTCATCCTCTGTTGATGCTGAGACTAGCTCTGAGGAACAAGAAATAATTCTCTGCACTCTAGAGGAAAATAAATTATCCTCTGGCATTCTTAACCGAATGATTGCTCCTAAAAGGAGATCTGCAGGGATACCTATTTGCTCTGATTTACATGTGCTTGCAAGCCAAGACTTCTCTTAGACTAGAAAAATTAAACAAGGAAAAGGTTTTGTCTTCTAAAAAGCCAAAGCTCTAAAACCTATAAAACCTTTTCAAGAGAAACTCACATGGCAACAGAAGAAAAATGGCTTAAAAATGATCAATCTTATGCTTCTGTGGCAGTGATTTCGAGGAAGGAAAACCACAGAAGAAGAGTACAATCCAAGAGCAATCCGCAAGGGAATTTTGTCAAAAATCAATCTAGACTAGATAGGACTTTCTGTACCCTCCTTTACTCTTTCAATGAAAAGTTCAAGAATCTTGCTTTTGGAGTCCAATATTGCAAATGTTTTAATCTTATGCATGCTTTTAATCAACATTTCTCAAGCCCACACTGCTTTATTTCTCACCCCCAAGCCCAAGAATGCAAAATTCAAGGGTAAGAAAAGGAAAAATGGTACCTCTATGAAAGAGGGTAATGCCAAACCAAAGAGTGCTAAGGCTACTCTTAAGACCCCTAACAAAAATGGACCCATTTGGAAATGGGTACCTAAATCTCCTTAATATAATCGCAGAAGAAGCAACATGTGCCAATCTGGTACCTAGACTCCAGGTACTCGAGGCATATGACTGGCGACAGAGGGTCACTCACCTCGTACCAAGAAAAATCAGGAGGTGGTTCTGTAACCTTTGGAGACAACAAGAAAGGGCAGATTAAAGGCTATGTGTCAGGATCGAAATTCGAAACAAGAATTTAATAAACACTCAGAAACTATGTTAAAGAAGTCGCGGAAAAACACTTTAACAATAATTCAATCAAACAGTGTATAAACTCAAATCACAAGTTATATAGATTAACTTAATGATTACAAACAAAACCTCAATCTGTTGAACAAACTCAACAGACGTTCAATACTTCTCTATTGAAAGGACTACAAAGAACCTTGAGGTTAATTCTCCCTAAACGTATTCTGTATGAATTAGACTATCAAAAACTATCTCTAACTTTCAAAGACTTTTAGACTATATATACAGAACTAATTACAAGATAATTACAAAAGAAATATTAATCTTCAGCATCCATAATTATCTTCAACATTATCTTCAGTCTCCTTGTCTTTCGTATCAATCTATCTTTATCTTCACGATCATCAGAAGCAGCATTAATCTCCATAGCATTATTAACTTCCTCAGCAGTACTAACCATGCTTGCAGTAGTAATTCTTCAAGAAGTACTAACTACTAGCAGCATTAATACCTCTAGAAGTAGTAATTCTACAAGCAGTAGTATTCCTCAAGTAGCAGTATTAATATCTTCAGTAGTATTAATCTTTAAACCCAGCAGTAGTATCCATCCTTAGCACATTTCAGACCCAACACTATGGATTCATTGCCAAGAAGGACATCGATGTGTGCAAAGTGGCTTATGTGGATGGCCTTAAGCACACCCTATTAAGTGTCAGCCAACTTTGTGACAATGGATTCGATGTAATGTTCAAACGCCAATACTGCTCTCTGCTGAAAGAGGATACTGGAACATAGCTTCTGCGAGCCAACAGAAGGGGTGATTTATAACTCATGAACTTCAAGGCAACCAACAAAGAAGAAAAGTTTTGTTTGGTATCTATCAAGAATGAGGAGGCTTGGCTCTGGCATAACAGGTTTTGTCATTTAAATTTTCACACTCTTGACAAGCTTGTAAACCTAAATTTGGTATGTGGTCTTCCAAGTACAAAATTTGACAGAGATCATCTATGTTCTTCTTGTGAGATGGGAAAACTCAAATGAGTTGCCCATAAGAGCAAGTCAGACATATCCTGCACTAGGCCTCTGTAGATGTTGCATGTTGACCTCTGTTGTCCCATCTCTATGCAGAGCCTAGGTGGCAAGAAGTACATTCTTGTGCTAGTTGATGAGTTCTCTCGATACACTTGGGTAGAATTTATCCATAAGAAGTCTGACGTCCCTGTAGTACTAATCAATCTTTTGAAGAGAATACAGGTTCTTTATGATTGCAGAGTGCAGAGGATTTGAAGTGACAATGTTACTGCGAATCAAAAACTCAACCATTGAAGCCTATCTAACTGAAAAAAGGAATCTCACAGAACTTCTCGGCTGCGAGGACTCTACAACAAAATGGTGTTGTTGAATGAAAGAACAGAATACTAGTGGAGGCCGCAAGAACCATGCTCACTGCTTCAGGGCTATCGATTTCTTTTTGGGCAGAAGCTATTTCCATGGCGTGCTTCACCCAAAATAGATCATTAATTGTGAAAAGGCACTCCAAGACCCCTACCATCTTCTTAACCAGAGGAAGCCAAACACCAAGTACTTTCATGTATTTGGATGCAAATGTTTTTTCCTAAACAACAGAGAGAGCATTGGAAAGTTTAACCCAAAAGAGGATGAAGCCAAATTCATTAGCTATTCGTCCACCTTCAAAGCATACAGAGTCTATATGCTAAATTCAAAACATATACTGGAAAGTATTAATGTTTCATTTAATGACTCTTTTCAAGTGACTTCTGAGAAAATCAACTCAGGACTCGAGCTCAAAACGCAAGACTCTGATGAATCATCAAGTAGAGAAAATTATTTACATAATTTGTTTGAAGAAATCTTCAAAGATGATGAACCCTCTGAAGCACACAGAGACCAATAATAATAAAGGCTCCATGCTCAATCAGAGTGAATATCATCTTCCTACAATCTCAGAGTAATCAACACAAGAGCAATCACAGAACTCTAACCATGAAACCACAAAGCTCTCCACATTAACTCAAGGGGCTCAATCAAGTCTTGTGGTAAGTACAAATGATCAACCTTCTGCGACATAAGTTGATCAAGAACAAGAAACTATTCCAGATGTTCAGCTAGAAGGTTCCAATGACCACCTACCCTGAATGACCAAATGCACAAAGAGTCACCCACAGAGCCAAAACATTGGTGACCCTTCTGACAGAGTAAAGACTCGCTCTGCTACTGCCAAATTTTGTTTCTTTACAAACTTTGTTAGTATCATAGAGCCAAAGAAAATCTCTGAAGCCCTTGAAGACCCAAACTGGGTAGAAGCTATGCAAGAGGAGCTTCTGCAGTTTAAAAGAAATAAAGTATGGACCCTAGTGCCTCTACCGAAAGGAAAAACTGCAATAGAGACCAAATGGGTCTTTAGGAATAAGAAGGACGAAGATAGGGGTGGTGATTAGGAACAAGGCAAGACTAGTGGACAAGGGATATTGCCAAGAGGAGGGGATCGACTATGAAGAAACTTTTTCCCCTGTGGCAAGGCTCGAAGCAATAAGAATTTTCCTTGCCTTCACAACCTACAGAGCTTTTAAAGTGTACCAAATGGATGTCAAATCGACCTTTATGAATGGACAAATTCAAGAAGAGGTATATGTCCAACAACCACCAGGGTTTGAAATCTCTAAGTACCCAAATCATGTCTACTTCTTGGACAAGGCTCTGTTTGGACTGAAGCAAGCCCCAGAGCCTGGTATGATAGACTTTCCAACTTCTTACTTGCAAATGGTTTCGAAAGAGGTACAACTGATACTACTTTATTTTTCAAAAAGAGAAAAGGTGATATTCTGCTTGTACATATTTATGTTGATGACATTATTTTTGGGTCTACAAATGAATCTTATTGCAAAAAGTTTGAAACTCTGATGAAGAGTGAGTTTGAGATGAGTATGATGGGAGAAGTTACATTCTTCCTAGGATTACAAGTCAAGCAAACTTCAGAGGGAATTTTCTTAAATCAGTCAAAATATGTCTCTGACATACTTGAAAAATACAAACTCTCTAACTCTTCAGCAATGAGGACTCTAATGGCCACTAGATCAAAGCTCTATGCTGATCCAGAGGGTAAATATGTGGAGTGCAAACTCTACAGAGGTATGATTGGGTCTCTGTTATACTTAACTGCTAGTAGACCTAATATAATGTTTGCTACATGCATTTGTGAAAGATATCAAGCTAACCCCAAAGAATCTCATCTTCATGTTGTGAAGAGGATCTTTAGATATCTAAAGGGCACCAAAAATCTTGGCCTTTGGTATCCAAAGAACTATGGCTTTGATCTTGTGGCTTATATAGATTCAGATTATGAAGGATGCAAGCTTGACCAAAAAAGTACCTTTGGAAGTTGTCAATTTCTTGGAGGTAAATTAGTTAGTTGGACTTCTAAGAAACAGAATTGTGTGTCAACTTCTACGGTAGAAGCTGAATATATGGTTGCTGGTAGTTGTTGTTCACAAGTTCTGTGGATGAGAACCCAACTAAGAGACTATGGTTTTGACATTGCCAAAATACCCATCCTCTGTGATTCAAAAAGTGTCATTGCGATTTCTGCCAATCCTGCTCATCACTCTAAAACTAAGCATATCGATATCAGGTACCATTTTCTAAAACACCATGTAGAGCTGGTCGCCATTGAAATGTACTTTGTATCCACAGATTATCAACTTGCTGACCTGTTCACTAAAGCACTAGATAAAAAGAGATTTTCATTTCTTGTTGGTAAGTTGGGAATGTTAAATTTGAGTTGATCCACAGATCCTCTGTACCTTGGCACAAAACTTTTGTTGTACATATTTCAATTTAAGTACTTTTATCTTTGCTTCTGTATGTATAGTTCTTTCATGCATGTACAGTTGTCTTTTAATTTATTTCTTATGATCCAATGTTATGTGAGTCCTTGTTCTATGTCTTGTACAAGTCTTATCAAATGTGATCCAAACATAGGTCAAGGGGGAGCAGAAGGAGTTAAGCAAAGAAGACCTTGATCATTCAAGGGGGAGCAAAGAAGCCATTCTTATCGAGAGAAGTATGCAGAATCAAGTATGTTCTTCGCAATTCTTCAAGGACAAAAGCACTTTTCTCGGATACTAATTTCCAAATATGTCCTAAATTCCCAACCAAAACTTGTCCAAACTTTGGGAGATCAAAACCTTTTAATGTCTTTCCTTGATTAGAAACTTTTGGTCAAAGAGCCTCTGAGGCCTCTCACAGAGCCTCTGAGTCTCAAAAAGACTCATCTTGACCTCTAGCTCTTTTTTGGTTGACCAATTCGATCATTTCATTGAATTTCAATGTTTTTGGGTAAGAAAAGTGTTATTTTATGCGAAAGAGTCAAACCCCTAATCTCAGAAGCTCTTAACCCACAGAGCTTATGAAGTTTTCAATACTTATGATTTATTCAAAGGTTATGGGGTGCGGGTTATTTTTGAAAGTAACGGTCATTTGGGTATAGCGAATGCCACGTGCGTGAGAATAATGGGAGGTGCACGTACTCGATCGTGCATGACCCTAAATGACATGGCAAAATATGATTGGGACGTAATATGTAACGTCGTTTTTTCAAACGGCTCACTACTTCATAGGTACTAATTACGGATTTCAAATCCTTATATTTTACCGCTTATATTTTTACCCCTCTTACATTATAAATACTACCCTTTCACTTCCTTTCATTTTTTTACCTGCAATTAAAATTCTCGAGCATTCAAAAGCAAGAACCTGCAAACCTGCAACTTTCTGTTTTCTACTCCTTTTTGAATCAATGGCCTCCCAATCTGCTTATGCTAAGAAGTCCAAAGGTTCCCAAAACTCGAACAACTCCCAACACTCCGTAGCACAAAAAGATGACTCTGGATCCGTTGGACAACAACAACAACTCACTAGTCGAATGCTTTCAATCACTAGACACCAATACCACTCATATACCCTCAATCTGAAACCGAACAACCATTTTGTGGTTCTAAACCCAAAGGGGTATCCTGCTGAAGCTGTAGCATTGATAAACCTCCTGAAAAACCATTTTCTGGTCAAAGCTTTAACAATGACAAGAAATGACATCCCTAAATCCTACGTCCAACAATTTTGGCAGGGATGTAGACATGAGAAAATACAAGACTATGGACACTGCATTATGGGGTATGCTACACACCCTGGGGGAGACAAAATTCTAGATTTAGGTATCAACAGAAAGAAGGTCTCTGAGACCTTTTGACCTCCCTACCAAAGACCAACTCAACTTGGTCAAGTTCTCAGAGGAACCAACTGATGAAGAAATCCTAGAATTTCTATGGTTCATTGGGTACCAAGCCTATTTCAAATAGGACATAGTTTAGGCGACATAACCTTCCACCTCTGTGGAATGTCTTATTTTCGATCCTTAACAGGGTTTTGACCTGTAAAGTAGGAAGCCTGGATCAATCAAGCCTTAATATTTTAGCGATTATGTATGGGATTTATTATGATCTTCCCTTGGACTATGCCAAAGTGATATTCAGGGAAATCATGAATGCGGTCATTGCCAAAGAGGATGATCAGAGGAGAGATACACAACCAAAGATCCTTGTTTTCAACAGGTTCATCGCGGTGCTGCTTGGCGATGAAATGATCGGTGAAGCTAAATTACCCTTAGAGGCTAAAATGACAAAAATATATGAGATGAAATCTCATAAGCCAACAACTCTGCCAACCGGAAACCCTAATGCGAGACCTGTGCCGGCGAAACTTCTGACCTACTTGAGTAGAGAAAAGGATAGGTTAGAGTATGTACGTGGGCACAAAACTCCTGAACCGAGTCCTGAAACCCCTCATGCATAGGTTTCGTTGTGGGTGAGATTGCCATATATCTTAGGGACGAGGAAACAGAGGGTGCACAAGGTGATGTGGCCAAAGAGGCACAAAGAGTGAGAGTAGAAGAGAGTAAAAAACCAGAGAGAGGGATGGGGATGAGACACCCAAGAAGGAAAAGAAAATGAAACATAAAAAGAGGAATGCAGAAGAAGAAGTCCCAAAACCCATTCCCTCAGAGGTTGCAGAGGCTGAGAAGCCAAATAAGAAGAAGAAGGCCAAGATTGTGGTCAAAGAGGCACCAGAAACTGAAGTTGTAGTCACAGAGGTTGCCAAGCCTCTGAAGAAGAAAAAGAAGCTAGTCAAACTAGCTGAAAAAGACAAGGCTCAGGCCTCTGAAGGTGAAGTTGTAGTTCCACAGAAGGAACCTGCAGAGGAGAAGGAGACTCATCTTTAGAGGAAGAAGAGAAAGGTTATTCTAGATGACTCTCCCATTGCTGCTGAGTCCACAGAAGCTAAAAACATCAGACCTCGGAGCCCTCTGCAGATGGCTACAGATATAGCCAAAGTGGTGGTGGAACAATTAAGTTCCCTACCCAAAGAAGATGAAGCTCAACATCTGGCAGAGGGTCTAGGACCTCAAGACCCCTCTATGGTAGTGGAGGACTTAACAGGTCTTCCTAGCAGTGATGAGGAAGATAGAGGTAAGGATGAGAGAAAAGAAAAATCGTTGGAGGAGACTGAGGGATTAAAAGATGCCGAAGGCACACATCCAAAACCAATTCTCAGTGCAAGCCACATTTCCATCCCTGCAGATCTAGTGCAGAGGGATGTTGAAGAAGGAGTGCACACTCCGAACCTAATCCCTCCTAGATGGACAGAGGAAATTATTTCCTCATTTGTACCATTTATAGTCGGGGAAGCCAAAACAACCCCATCCTCTCAAAAGGATGTGGTGATATGATAAGTGTGCTTCTGCCCCAGAACATGCCACCACCCTCTACAGAGGTATTTGTTGCCAGTGCTCCGCACACGAGCGAAATCCAAAACACTTCAGAGGTGTTGGTGAGAACAAACACTAACTCTACGGGTCTAGATCCCCCACATAGTCCACTCATCGAGAATCTAAGGAAAGACTCTGAATCTTCTCCTAAAAGACTTGATGACAAAACTTCTATAGATGATTCCTCTAAGGAACATAGAGGATTAGAGGGAAATTCTGATGAGCGCAACATTGAAACAGACTCTTTAGGTGCCATAGGCTCAATGGCTAAATCTGGACCATGTATTGGTCCAGAGGTTACCCCAAACATATATGTCACGAAGGATGAGCTAAAAACCTTCGAGGACAACATGTTCAAGAAGATCGAAGAGTTGAAAAGCTCAATTCCCACACCTTCCTCCACTTTGAGCGATGACATGAAGCTAATAGCAGAGTCCCTGAAAGACAATATAGAGGCTCTGATCGAGCTTAAGCGGGTCATTGATCAAAATTTTGCGGATATTAAGAAGTTACTTGAAGCCTCTACCATAAATGCCACTCAGGACGATTCAAAAACGATCATCGAAGCCGTAGACAAATAAACCGATGCGGTCAAAGTTCTCGGAGATATTGTTATGGATGAGGCAGGAAAATTCGCAGCAAGGGTTGCAACCTCTGCAGTTGGAGATCTCACAAAGCTGAGAGATGAGATATAGGACATGACTCGCAGTATCATGATTCCTCAGCAATCTTCTTCTTCATCTCAACCGCAGAAGCCTCCACAAGCTGGTCTACCTTCAAATCTTGCCACGAAAGACGAACTTACTTCTATGGGCAAGATGCTTCTGCAGAATATGAACCTGATTGCAGATGACATGATCTAGAAGGGTCAGTCTGTCACAGACGATATGAAGAAAACCGTGGCCCTTCTGAAATTCAAGTCTGATTACGAGATCAACAGAACTTCGATGGAAGCCAATGATGTTGTGAAAATGATCAAGCATCATGCAGAGTCACACCTCTGCAAAAGGAAAAAGAGGAAGGCACCTGCTACCTGCCAAACCGAGGTAGCGTAGAAGAGGCCAAAGCACGATGACCAGGGGCCCGATGCCTCTGGTCCTGGGCATCGTGAGGGGGAGAAGGCCAAGACTACAACCTCTGCACCAATTATGGCCACTCCTCTTCAAGCCGTACCTATTCATAAGGGAACCTCAGGGGGCACTACACAAAGATCCAAATATTGTGCCTCTGAGATGGAAAATATTGATGCTACAACTCCGATCACCTCTGCAGGACCGATAACAAGGGTAAAAGTCAATGTTGGCACTGAAATCTTAGCAGAGGGGCTTGAGAGGTTCGTTGAACCATCAAGTCCTGAGCTTATGCCCATTGCACCAACACCCTCTGTCTAATTCTCATTCCTCGAGCCAATAAACGCCAAAGACGATGCTGCAAAGATCCTAAGACAAACCTTGCCAAAGAAATCTTCTGAGCCCAAATCCAAAGCTAAAACACCCTCTGTTGCTGCTACTTCTATACCAAAGCCAATAGATGATAGACTGAAAGATATAGTTCAATCTATGGACACAATGTGGATACCTATTCCAAGGCCACCACAGAAGGAGCTAAAATTTCACGAAAACATCTATAACTTCTTGTACAACGCATCACCTGAGACCGTGTTTCTTGAGCCAAACATGCATCCCCTGATAAAGGAGAACGTGAGAAGAAGATTCCGTGAGATTGCTCAAGAGAAATCCAAGGTTTGGTCTCTGTCAGACATAAAGCAGGTTCTGGGACTTTCACTACATTCATTTGCCAACAAAGCAATAATGTACGTGAAGTACTCGGTCGAAAGAAAGGATGGACAGAGGTACACTTTTGCGGATGCAGACTTGAAGAACTTCTGTGCCTACGATCTACCTCAACTTCATGCCTTCACAGAGCAGAGATTGGAGAAAAGGAAAGAGTTCATGATCGCCAATGGTTGCATCAAAGAGGTCATGCGTGAGCATATCAGGTATCAAAGCAAGATGGATTTCGAAGTCTCTCTGCAACTTGGATTCGAGAAACTGTTGATTACAAAACCTGATGACCAGATCCCGGGCATAGAAGACATACCGGGCATAGAAGACATACCCTCCAACTCTTTGATCGTGGAACCTGAAAATGGCTTTGTCTACAGAGATGATGATGGCAAGAAGAAAATCTTTAAGCCTCATCGAAGCCACAAATACTCCAATAGTACTCTGTCGAAGATAAAGCATACCATTCTAAGGAAGATCGGCACAGAGACAGTGCAAAGTGGACCTGTAGATCGGATGATCGATAGTATCAATGCATAACTGAAGTATATGGATCTCATTCTAAGCATGCACAAAACATTAGCTGAGAGCTTTACTCAGCCGATTAATGATTTCCTTAAGTGATTTTGTATAGTTTAGTTTTCATTCATATGTAATTTCAATTCCATGTACTAGCCTTCTGGAATTTCTTCTTATATGAATGAAAAATCAGTCTTCAGAGGTTGAGTTCCTTTCACCTCTTACGTTTCTTACTTAGCCATACACTTAACATTCTAAATTTTTATTTTTCAATACTTAGGGGGAGATTGTTAGCTCTAATTCATTGTATATAAAGTATTGAAAAATAGGCTAAGTATACGAACTTCAGAAGACTGCTGCACTCTCCAAGATACACCACAGAAGTGTCGAGCGCAAAAGCTTTGTCAACCATCTACACGAGAAGCTCTTAACCTGAAGATCACTTTCAGACCACAGAGCCTCTTTGATCACTCACAGAGCCACTGTGTGGCTAAGCTCTGGAGATTGGAAGACTTGAAGATTACAGGATGCAATGGACAAGACAACATCACATGCAGATCACGTGACCCTACTGTATGAAGATTCTCAAGATCATTCGTACACACCACGATGGTTTTTACTTTCCAGGTGGCATTCCTTATATGGAATGTCAGCCTTTGTCTTGTACTATTGTGTGCTCACCCTTGTATATGAAGGGAGCACCTCCTGTAGAATTATTATGCGAGCACACACAAATCTTCACACCCTGTTTTTTTAGTATTATCTTTGAGAGCATTTTAGCACACAGTTGTGCGTGTTCTTGGTGTATTGTTCAAGATTAATGAAGCATATCCTTCAGTGACTAACTCATATTTGTCCATTGTTCTCTTCATTACTTGATTGTGAGTCTACTACGAAACAAGCCATCTTCTACACTTAAATCGCTTCCGCACTCATATTAATATGTTTTGTGTAGACTGTTTTGGTTAATCTATTGTTAGAACACCTTATTGGGATCAACAGTGTTTCTCACATGATCATTGTATATGTAGTCATTTGACTTCAGATCATTGAGTTTGCTTTGTGTTAGTGACATGCTTTGACATTGCCTCTAATTATTTCGTAAGTGGGTGGCATAATGGTTGATGGGTATGTCATGTATCGCTTAGTAGTTACCCGTATTGATTGAGAGAGGATTCGTCCCTCCTCTATCATGGGAGTGATCTCCCAAGGCCCCTTGATTGAATGGTACAGAGGAAACACATGCATGCTCAGATAGTCAGTATGTATATTGATATTTATTTTGTTTGTACATTCTAACAATAAAAGAACTTATAGTTGGATATGACATAACCAAGATGACATATCCATGCTCCATGTTCAATATGAACATCAAACATAAAATGACATATTGTGTAACTTATAATGATCACAAGATTGATGATTACCTGAATCACCAATTTTTTTTTTGGGTGGTGATAAACCGATAACATGTTAATAAATGCGCTTTTAGCTTCATTAAAAAATGAATCTAGGAATCAAGAAAATGGTGCTTATCATCTTACCAAAAGGGGACTTTTTTTTTTCCTCATAAGGTTATCTTGAACAAGATAATCAACTTACAAAATGGAAGGTAAACACAAATATTAATTAAATGAATTTTGATCATTTAAACTCTTTTCTTCTTTACCGGTACATCTTACAAAGTTCTACTTTTTCTTATTTTTTATTTTTATTTTTCTTATCTTCGTACTCGGTCCTTGTTTTCAATTTCTTTTTGAAGCAGTTAATCTTTATTATCTTATTAGTTAGCAAATCGAAGCGTCCAACCCTCTTGCATATTTTCTTTTATGATCATATTGAAGCCGTTAGAACCACAACAAAAATCAACAATATCAATAACTAACTATTCAAAAATAAACATCGATAAAACTGTAAGCACTTGGACATAATTTGATATGAAATCTGTATATACTATATATGGAACATGAAAAGTTGAGAAAATGAAGGATATAAAAGAAAATAAAAATTTATGAAAATAACTACAACCTATCACAATCATGCTTTAATAACCTATCACAATCACGTTTTAATTGGTTTAACCAATTTATAGCATCTCTGTTCACATAGACCCAAGTTATTCCATTATGTCTATAGTTTGATTGTTATATGGTTGTTCTACCTTTTCTTGATACTACCACTAAGATTTTGACGTTATAGACAAATTAAGTAGATGTTCATGGTTCAATTTAAATACAAAAAAGGTTTGGGTTTTGGTCTTTGTGTGAAAATTGGCCCGATCAAGTATTTCAAGGCGGATCTTCTACAAAGTCTTGAAATATTTTTGGCCTTATCGGGCATTAAGGCCTGATTGTGCTCGGGCTTGCAAGATCTAAGCTCCAATGGGTTGCCTTCAGGTTTAGGTTTCTTTTGGATCTCTAGCTGAATTACTGGTAGGATCGTATTCTAAAAAATAATTAAATCTAGGGTATTTTCTGTCATCTTTGTATAAGTTGAGTCTTTTCGAGAAATAAGACATACTACAGTGTCAGATGTGTAAAAACAAAAAATGCAAGGACAAAAAATGTAAAAAAAGAAAAGAAAGAAAGTGTAGAGGGCAAAAATTACTGAACATTGATTTTCTTAAAGATTCGAAGCGTAACTCACGTAAATACACATTAAAAGGCAATAAAGAAGCACAGCATCCTCGGCTTTTGCCCCGGCAAACAACACAAATTGCCTCTCTTTCTCTCTCTCTCCCTCAAATCTCATGCTCATGTTTTTAACCATACATAGATTCTGAAATTTTAGAATACGAAGAAAACTTCAGAAATTTAGATATTTATTTAAACACTTACGATTCTATATACTAGTAAAACATATAATATACTTGGAAGAGCAAGATTTGAGAATGAGGAATTGGGTTTTGATTTTGGCGATTGGATTTGGTGTTTTTGGAAACTGGGTTTGTGGATATGAGTTTAACGAAGCAGAGTTCCATTTCAATACAACTGAAGTGCTTTCATTTTTGGAAGAATCTTCAGCTGCTGCTGCTGCTGCTGCTTCTAATCCACTAATTGTGGGTCTCACTCTGATTCCAGGAGCTGCTGCTAAAGGCGCAGGTATTCTCTTTCTCTATCTTCAATATCATGTGGTTTTTGAGCCCTGTTTATATCTGCATTTTGGTGGGTTTTGTTCTTCACAAAGGAAATCTTCAAGATTTGATTTGATGATGAATCCATATGTGCATTTGGGTTTGTTTAGAAAGGGAATCTGCAAGATTTGAGTTGTTTTTGTGCAGATTTAATCGAATTTGATGTTGGTTTTTGTAGCTAATTTTGCTGCTGATCTGGGTTCTTTGTTCTTTCGTAAATTCCGGAACAGTTTTAGAGTCCCCCTCTTTTTACTTCTGCTATTAGTAGTTCTACAATTAGTTGACTGGTTTTTGGATTTAATATATCTAATTTTTTGTGTCATACAATTTGCTTGATTTTGTTTTAAGATTTATAAAATTTGTCTTTAAAATGTTTTCTTCTTTACCTATTGTTTTTCTTTTCAATTCCTATCTCTTATTCCCCCAGAAAGATCCTTTTTTAATTCTTGAATTTCATCCTTGGATTTTCAAGATTTATATTAATTAATATAAATATTTTTTTTAGTTTTCCAACACCAAAATGTTTTATTTCTAAAAATGTTGGAACTTTTATCATGGAATTCAGAATTTGGGAAGGGAGTATCTTTACTTTTTATTGCCCTTTTGCTTTTCCTAGTCTGTTATCTCATGAGATTCATAAACCCTTGATATATATATATATATAGGCGAAGGATGGTTTGAGGTTAATCTGAAAAACATGAGAAATTGATATGAACCATTGATTAGAAGGGAATTGATCTGATGCATCTCGGTGCATCTCATCCTAATGTGCATCCATTTAGAGATCCAACGGTTGATAACCACTACTAATGCTTCTCACGTTAACCTCAACTTCTCACCTGAATCCAACCCTTATATATATATATGTATGTATATAAACGGGAATAATCACATAAGAACTCATATATTGTGAAAAGAGTTAGAACTTTTACCACGGTATTGTTTCACAATATTTTTTTTCATCTAAGGTTATTATAATTTGATTAACATATATTTGTTTCATAGTGTCTTTATTTCACAAAGTAATTTCTTTACATGTATTTTTTGTTTCACAATCACGTAAAAAAGTGTCATGTTGTGAAACAATTATACATACCTTAAATCCTAGCCTTGCATGAAATAAAATGTGGTGAAATTACACATTATGCACCAGTATCACGGTTTGTAACTTTTTGTGGTTCTCACATGATTAGCCCCATATATATATACTAGGCATATACCCGCACGATGCAGCGGAATGTAAGTAAAGAACGAACAATTAATGTTACTTCCTTATAGACATGTCATCAACAATCAACCATGACCTAAGAATCACAATTTATGAATCCCTAAACCCTAGACCCATAAAGATATTCAATAATTAGTTTATATTACAATTATTGACGGAAAAAATTATAATGATATAATTTATAATAAGAATGAAACGTATTTTACGATTATGTATTTTTAATGTGCTAACGGTGGAAAAAAATAAAACGTATGGATAGAAAACAAATTAATTCGTAGATATTCATGATATTTAATAGTACGGTTAAATTAAAAAATATTCAATATTGGGCTCGTTTTGAAGGTATTGACGAGACGATTATAATGATATAATTTGTAGAAAAATGAATGTATTTTTTTATTGCATTTTTGTTCATATACGATTATTTATGTTAATATGATAATGGTGTAGGTAAATGTTATTGTACAATAACCGTTTTAGAATTTTTATATAGTAGTATAGATATATATGATTAATCGGTAAACTGAATATTGTTAAACAGTCGGTTTGTATGTGGGTTTGGGTTTCTACAGTGTGCTTGGATGGAACATTACCCGGGTATCATTTGCACCGTGGATTCGAGTCGGGTGCAAACAGCTGGCTCATCCAATTGGAGGTTTGTTTGTGACAGCTAAATGGATAATGACATCTAATTATGTGTTATACTTGCTTCCACAATTTAAACATCTTGACTGATGTTACCCTTCATTGTTCTTTATGTACTGTCAATTATTCATACCAACTAGCCTCTGTTTCTGAAAAAGATTGTTACTAATGCATTTATTTCTTCATTCAAGATCTTCTAACCCCAAACACAAATAACAGATGCAAAAGGGACTGATGATAAAACTACTCTTCTTTTTCTTCTTCCATTCACTACAACAAAATTGGTCTTTGAGAACGCCCATCCGTTACTGGGCCTCCTACTTTAAGTTTATAGGACCAACAACTGTTTATCCTATCTAAAACCATTACAATAAGTTGTTAGGACGAATTTAGCCGACCTAACAAGCTCTATTGACAAAGTTGGTAAAAACCTAATACGACACAAAAAGTAAATCTTATTGTCTATGGGAAAGCAACCGTAAGGTGTGCGTATGTCACTTTATATTCCATGATATATTCTTCAAGATTTTTCCTATCAATTTCCGGATACTAATTTGTTATGGATCAAAAGTAACTTTTTCGGTTGTTCTGATTTGTTGTGTACTTAGGAATTTTCTACTACTTTATAATCTGAATCAATTTTCGATTTGGATAGAAAATTAAATCAATAGCTATCAACTTTAATATAACAGGGTGGAGGATGGTGTAACACCATTAGATCTTGTGTTTACCGAAAAACGACAAGGCGTGGATCATCGAATTTTTTTGAAAAACAATTGGCGTTCACAGGAATTCTGAGCAATAAGGCTGAAGAAAATCCAGGTTTTCTATTCAGGCATCCTCAATCTCGAATTTAGCTTCAACTCTTACCATTTATTTGTCTTAAATCAACTTTGAGTTTTGTGATCAGATTTTTTCAACTGGAATCGAGTAAAAGTTCGTTATTGTGATGGTGCCTCTTTTGCTGGGGATGCAGAAGATAAGGTGCGTAGCAGTCTCTCAATGGCTCTTGTTCACTATTGTTATTGTTTCAAAAGTAGTCTATTTGTTTCTTCTTCGATTTTCTATATAGTGGATCGAGTAATGATCGTTGTGTGTGTATGTATGTATGTGTGTATATGTATGGATGTATGTGTCCATGTATCTGTATATGGGGGTGCGTGTATCGTGATTAATATCACTTATCTTCATCTCACACACTTTTGACAAGTCAGGGGTTTTCACGAAAACAACTGCCCTACACTTACCCCCTAGACCCCACCTTCTAGTGGGATATACGTTTGGTTTACATCTGAAGTTCATCTACAGGCAAATAACCTACAATTTAGAGGCCAAAAAATTTGGTTGGCAGCAATGGAAGACTTGATGTCAAAGGGGATGCGCAATGCTGACCAGGTATTCCGGTCAATCATTCAATTATTTTCCGGATAAATATTCGTTTGCGATCATATATTGAATGGATTTCAGGCGCTTCTTTCTGGGTGCTCAGCCGGTGGTCTGGCATCTATTTTACACTGTGACGAGTTCCATTCGCTGTTCCCTAGAAGCACTAAAGTAAAGTGTTTGGCTGATGCTGGAATGTTCATGGATGCGTAAGATTGAGTATATCTAGTTTATATTGCTATCGTAACTATTCTCCTGTAAGAACTTGCTGCGAGTTATATACTGTTGTTGCTTACTCATATCTGGTTTCTCAAAATTTAGCATGTCTGTCTCTCTCTTTCTACTTTTATTGCTATCGTTTACTCATATCTAGCTTTTCAAATTTTAGCATATCTGTATTTTTTCCATTTCACACACTTTTCACTAGCTAGGGGTATTCATGGAAACAACCGCTCTACTCTTTCGGGTAGATGTCAGATCGCATACATCTTAACCCCCCACCTCCGGATGGGATATACCGGGATCGTTTGGTTCGGTTTCTCAGTAACTATTCAGAGTGCATAATTTTCTTTTTCTATCTGCAGCTTATTGTTGTTATGTTCTAAAAATTTAGGACTGATGTATCTGGTGGACATACACTACGGAACATGTATGAAGGTGTTGTTACCTTGCAGGTACCTCAAATCGCCATTTTTCTTTCACTGCAAATATATTTTTGTAATAGTTCGTTCCCATGTTTGACTATGTCATTCTGATGTGGGAGTTCCAAAGCTAGATGACAATGCAAAATGTTTAAAAGAAAATGTAAGGGACATTTACGTAAACTATAAGTGACATAATTGAAAAAAAAGCCACAATAAGCTATCTGAAGTAGCTTTTCAAAAACCCAACTTATAAGCTACCTTATGGCATATTAAATGGGCTTTTTCCAATAAGCTCAAAAAATAAACTAACTTATGGTTGCCATGAGTCACGTGATAGTATGAATGTTTAGTTCCTAATGAAGGGCTTCCCGATTAACATCTACCTAAAGTATCCTTTGTGTAATTTCTCGACAGGGGGTCGCTAAAAACTTATCACCAACCTGCACCAGCCAAAACAACCCGACTTCAGTAAGTGCTCACCTCCAATTCCAGTCGGGTTTCTTATGGGTATCGGTGCTTGTTTTTGATTCAAAAATTGTTTTGGTTTCAGTGTTTTTTCCCTCAGAACATAGTTTCCCACATCAAGACCCCTATGTTCATCCTCAATGCAGCCTACGATTCTTGGCAGGTAAATATTTTTATCTCAATTTTTTTTTTATTCGTAATGAATATCATGTGTAATCTCTCTCTTTCAGGTCATCTCCAGCTTATCTGCACCGTCGGCTGATCCGCATGGTGCTTGGAAGGCATGCCAGAAGAACCCGGGCAACTGTTCACCAGCACAGATGAATTTCCTTCAAGGTATCGTGTCTTTCTTGCCATTATCATGAGCTTCATTAGAATGTGATGGGTTGACTAATGCATCTATGGCATCGATTCTTGACCAGAGTTCAGAAACCAGATGCTGGGTGCACTTAAAGGATTCTCCATGTCCAAAGAAAACGGATTGTTCATAAATTCTTGTTTTGCTCATTGCCAAACAGAGAGGCAGGATACATGGTTTGCAGATGATTCTCCGGTTATTAACAACAAAGTATGTTATATGCACTTTACATTGTTCACACCGTATTTGCTCTTATCAGGATGTGCGGAACTCCATTAGATTACTCATTACAGCATAATTGGGTTTCTAAGACGCCAAAAATGTCTAAGAGGCCGTATACTAAACACTAAGAACTTACCGGGTCACTTACCTTATTGGATGAGCAAGGAGATCTTACACGGTAAGAGGCATGACAACAACCGATGTTTTTACCCGGTAAGTGCTTACCGCATAAGAGACGATAACAAACATATCATTTTGATGGCCGAGAATGTTACATGACAAGGTAAATGAGGATGGTGAGTATTGCCAGTAAGCGCTTACCCGGTAAGACTTTGGTAAACGGTCCTAAGAGTCATAATAGACTACTTTATAGGACTTGACTTTATAGGACCAAACAATTGTACGTTCTATTTAAAAGTGTTACAATAAGTTTATAGGACACTTTTGGGCATCTTGACATTATTTTTTAGGACATTTATAACATAAAATGTTCTATTAGCTTTTTCTACAAGACATTTTGAAGAAGTGTCCTATGAAAAACCTTTATTTTTTTTATACGATACTTATTTTTATAAACGCTTTTTCAAATAATGTTATATAAAGAAATTAACAGGACACCTTATTTCAAGAGCCTCATAAAACTTGTTAAGACGCCCAAAAACGTCCTATAAACTTTATTGCAACACTTTTACATATGAAGCACTATTGTTTTGTACTTTGAACTTAATTCCAAACAGTCTATTAAGATACTTAGACATTTTTGGTGTCCTATAAACCCAATTTTGTTGTAGCGGCTTTCCAAAAGAGCCCTTGAGGATAAAAGGGAGATTCCAACATATATTGAGGCGAAATGGTCCACCTACTCCAACAGAGGCTAGACGGGCACAGAGTGTCGAGAGGGGGCTAGAAAGTCACTGATTTGTGCAGAGTGTCGAGACCCTAAGAGTACCATTTGAGAATATGTAGAACCCTATTAGATTAATCTTCAAAAGAGCAATTGACGAGAGAAGGGATGCTCCAACATATATGGAGGATAAATGCTCCACCATGTATGTAATTCATATAAAAAAAAGGACCGTTTCTTGACCCAGAATTGTTATCTGTTAGGTCGTTGGAAGACCATGGTTAGACCAGCTCATTTTCTTCATGGGTGGCGGTCTCATCGGCCGGTCCAGTATGGTCTTCTTATAAATGTTGCCTAATGCATCACAATAATCTTTTCAACTTTAAAACATGCTTAGTTGAGAGTTTGGATCTTGATACGATGCTAATTATGACGAATGACGCAGGCGATAGCATTGGCTGTTGGAGACTGGTTTTTTGATCGATCGAGCGTGAAAGAAACGGACTGCCCGTATCCATGTGACAAGAGTTGTCACAATCTGCTATTCAGATCATAAAGGCTGGATATACAGTTATGGAATATCTTCATTGGTCATTTGTTCAACATTTATGGTATGCATGAGAATGAAGGACAAATTCATATATGAATAAACTGCTAGCTTGTAGCTGCACTCCCTACATTCTGGCAAAGAAGTGGGGGTTATTATCCACATAATTGTGTTGTAACAGTAATGCAAAGCATATTATTGATTGTGATTTTGGTAACTTTTTTTTATTTTTTTTTAATTTCAATTATGTAGCTGAAAGAAAACATTTATTCGTATATTGTTACAAGTATATTAGTTATAGGGAAGACCAAAAATTAATTAGGAACTCGGGAACCATCCACAATGCACCACATGTTTTTCTTCAGGATGAATATTCATCATGAATAAATCATTCACGATGAATTATGCCTTTATGACGAGTATGGAGGTGTTTTTCATCATGAATCATACATTCATGATGAATATGGACGTGTTATTCATCATGGATGACACATCCATGATGAATATTCATGTTGAATAACATGTCCACATTCCTGACGAATATGACACATGTCGTACTGTGGACGGTCCCTAGGTTCCTAAGTTGCTTTTATCCAATTCTAATCATTAAGGGGTTGTTTTTATTTATCTAAAATATCTTATAAAGCAATTATGAGTACAAAATGTATCAAGTACTTATAAAAATTATAATATTTATTTTGGGGTAGCTCAACTAGTAAGATCCTGGGTTTAGGTGTCATCGATTCAAGTCCCCTTTTAAGGCTACTAGCTCTTAATTTTAGGGTTCCATAAATTTAAAACTCATATTGAAAAGTAAAATAAAATATATCGATAACGATATCATATTAAGTAGAATAGGAAGTTCTTTTTTATATAAACTAGTATCTAACATCGTGCGTTGTGCGATGATCAAATTTTATGTTAACAAAAATGTAAAATTTGTTTTTACTGTTTTCATGAATATTGGATATGTTGCAAGTCCATATATAACAATTTATTTTAGATAAAGTTTGGTTTTGAACATATTCAATTAATAGAGTTATGAAATGTTTTGGATGTGATAAAAATTATTAGTAATAACCATAGTTTAAATACTTATTATATAACATTAGAGATATGATCTTTTCTAAAATTATAATTATCTTTTAAGAAAAATACAACTCATGATTAAATGAAATCAAGTGTTTATATTAACAATATTGTTATTTTCTTTTATAAAAAAAGAAGTGATGTTTTTAAATTATATGATTTTTTTGTCAAGAATCCACTCTTTTTTCTTTACTCGCTAACTTCTTTTCTTCCAATATTTTCTTCTCCTTTATCAACAATTCCTTATTTTTTGGCAGTTGGGTCAAAATTTACATTAATGCATGCGTCACATGAACATGATTATATAGCATTATCAGACACCTTCATTTTCACTTTTCTTGTATAAAAGTGATTCATCAGCTTCATTTTCCAAATCGATTTTCTCCAATACATTGTTGACAGTGGCATCGATCACATTATTGTAGCAAAATTTTAAGGTTGGAATTGTTAAGTTGTATGAAGCAAAAAACTAAATTCAAAAAATGAAATCAATTTAGTTTTTAACCTGGAAAACAAACTTTGAAAAATATAAGCCCATTTACATTCTTGTAAAACTTTGATTTTTCAAATAATTCATTAAAAACATATATTAGTATATACCAAATCAAGAAACGAATATAGAAATGAAGATTTATTGTTCCTTTGAGAGTAACAATGTAATATCAAAATAAAAAAAATACTCAAATGTTCTCTTTTAGCATCGTGAGTTAAGCTCCTATAGAAAGAAACATATAAATGAGAATTAAGGTAGTAATAAAATTACGAAATTACAAAATAAACAAAATCGATAATAGATTGAAATTGAAAGAGTACTTGAATGAAAGACTTACATGTAATAATAATAATTGTGCCTTGATGATAAAGCTTTGAAGTTTTTCGACGTATTTAGCGATCTTTAGATAGCTTGTTTTTGCTTGTGCCACTTACTACAAAAAAGACAACATAAAAACCATACAATGACACAATAGCAAATAACTTAACAATAAACAAAAATCCGTAGCAAAGATTGATCATCTAGCAAGACAAATCTAGTGAGAGAAAATGTGTTTTTGTATGACAAAAAGGTTAAAAGACCAAAAACATAGCCAAGAAAAAAAAAACCACTTACGTTTAAATAAGGAAAAGTGAATGATTAATTAAAAAAAAAATTGTCCGTACCATAAAGAAGAGAAAATAAAAAGTTAATTTACATAAATTGTAATAAAACCAATGATTATAATAATAAATGATGGAAAATGAATAGTTTTTTTTTAAAAATAGAAAATGAATAGTTAATAACATAAATTGCAATAGGTATGTAAAGTTACTAAAAAAACCCTCATTTTTTTTATGAAAATATAGTCTACATATAGGGGTAAAAAAGTCTTTAATATATTCAACATTTTAAAAAGTCCAAAAAATTGAGAAAAAAAAGGAAGAAACCATTCTAAGCATTAGGAGGTGTCACATCATATCTTTAAGATCCTCTTATATATATATATATATATATATATATATACTAGTTGTGTACCCGCGCGATGCAGCGCGGGTGAATCACAATTATGAAACATTAATTTAGCCCTCAATCGGTGTTTCTCCATCCCGTTCAATTTTATTTCATGAGTTTGCATGCTTTGCAAGTCAACTAATAAATAAAATTGAAGATTAATATGTTGTATTAGCAAAATATCATGGAAAAAATATTGTTTCTTATGCTTTCTTATGAAAAAACAAACTCTAAGCATACCTTGGAGTCTAGGCTTGGTCTGTAGTCAACCTCAATATCATGGTTGTTAAACACAACCCCTTTGTATTTCTTATCATCCATCGTACTCCTTTATATTATTTTTTTTGGTTTTGAACTTAAATTCAAAGTTAATATGATAGATTGGTCATAAAACTGGAAATAGAATAGCAAGATTATGGGGTTAGTGAGACTTAATGCTAGTTGTGTTCCCATGCGATGCGGCATAATTATAAATCCGAGAACTTGAGTTGTTATGTTTCTTGCTTTGTTCAATAATTTTCCGTCTTTCTCGATTTTATTTTTATGGTTTTGTGTGATTTCAAATTACAAACACTTTTTGAGTACCTGATTTAAACACACAAGACACATAAAAAGTACACCATTATACACTTTTTGAGATTTGATAGAAACATTTTGTCAGCGAAGGAGAAGTTTAGTATCTATAGCATAGTTTGTACTCACAATTTCATTTTTTATCAGAGAACATTATCCACATCCTTCCATGCGAACGCAAAATATAAGAACATCTTAGACTACAAAAAGGGTTAAAATTCAAATAGATCTGGAGAGGATGAAAAGAGAATCCAAAAACTTGAACTAAGATCAAAAGAGATTCCAAATTTGGAGTCTAAAAACTTAAATTGACAAAGTACAAATAAATAG
The DNA here is from genome assembly GCA_954870635.1 of Arctium minus. Taxonomy (NCBI): domain Eukaryota; kingdom Viridiplantae; phylum Streptophyta; class Magnoliopsida; order Asterales; family Asteraceae; genus Arctium; species Arctium minus. The sequence continues at coordinate 72,991,378 of OX941080.1, read as the reverse complement.
ATTGAAAGTACCAACCTTCCTTCCATTTTCCTGGCAAATCAAAGTTTGCAACAAAAACGATCTCTAACATCATCTATAAACGTTGTGACACTGGTCCATAGAATTTTAAACAAATACCAATTACAACAGGCTATCACCAACAAATTTGTGCTAACATATGAGCATACTCCTCACTTGGGATAAGTTCACCACCAGTTCCTGAATCAAATGCACATACATTAAAATAAATCAACAAAATCAATTTCACTCTATACCAAGAATGACACATACATAAACTAATGTAGCTAGCATATCTTTCACTACAACCAAAAGAAATCCTTTAAAATTTGAGGTAAAAACTTAACCATTTGGGTTGATGTCAAGTTTGGGTTCAGGTCGTCTTTCTTTCCGTAGTATTTGTCATCGAACTTCTCCACATTTACCCCAGAGAATTCACCCTTCGTTGATGTGACAATAATGTATGGCTGATTCACCTTCCTCAAAAGAGCACCATTGATCTTAAAGGGGTCTATAAAATGGAAGTTGTATCAGAAACGAGTGACCATCATCTCTTCCAAACATAGAATGTAAGAGAATTTTAAGCATATTCATTTCAGATAGATGCGCATCTTAGTATCCACAAACTTGAATCATTCAGTTATATTAATATACCTTTTATCCTTGCTGCAATGAATCACAACTTAATGCATAAACGTGAACCACGGAACCTCTAAACGTAAACTTGCTACATACTTGAGTTTTATTTTATAAGGTCTCATTTGTATAGAAGGGGCATGAGCATCATTACATTGGTATTGTGAATTATTTATCCATCAGTAATATCCTAACTTTCACAACCCCCTAAAATCAAAAGCTTAAGTAATAGTTGTTGACAGGTAGTGATATAAAAATTTTATAAGGTATACCAAGAACAATGACTAACATAGTTCCATCACCAACTTCTTCATCTTGCGTGCGGCTTAATTCAATCATGGACTGAAAAATTGATCAGGAAGCAAGAATCAGAACACAAGTGAGTTTTATGTGCCTAAATATGCAGAGATCAAAGTAATTAACATGCAAAGTACATGATAGAGAGTGGTCACATAAGACCTGCCTTTAAAGTCTGTGTTAAAAGAGCTAGCAAACCACACAAAAACAGATCAAATAAGAAAAAATGTTGAAGCTTCAAATATAAACTTTTTTTATTAGAAGTACATGTCTAGTCATAGATACCATTGCAGCTGGGTGAGCAATATCCAACTCACGCAAAATAGCATTCCCATCATTGGTAACCACAATTCCTGTCATCAACAAGGACTAAAGTGATCTGGGATACTCCTTCCCCCCCCAAAAAAAACAAGGACTAATAACTTAATAAATCTATGCTCGTATTGACAAGTAATGTCCAACAATTAGATGAAGGCAAGATTGTTAATACACCATTAAAAATGATTGTACGCATATTTTAGCAAAGAGATCACTAAAGCTACTCGAAATTTCGCTCTTATATAAGGAGTTCATTTTATTGTGTGAAAGCTTTACTATTTTATCAACCATTGATTCCATATCCAGAATCACATCACTATTTTAATAGTATTTCCATTTATATGTATTGTTATGGTGGTGATGATGAAAAGAAATAGTAGCAGATGATTGTGAAGACATCCATTCTTTTGCAAATTGTTTGTAGATATGAAGAAGGTGGTTGAATTCAACTATTGAAGGTTGAAGATGCTCTCAAAACAACATTAAATTGGAAAGAGACCTATTTATACATTAATCCTTTAATTAACCCTTTACAATCCATTTTGCTTACCTTACCGAGTAAGATTCTTAACCATCAAGATGTTGTTATTCCAAAAATCAAGTTCTAAATGATCACAAACAATCAAGATGAGATTCTAAATCATATGTTATTGAATCAAACAACAAAGATTATAAATTCACAACTTTCTTTCTCTACAAGCTTTCTCTCTCTCTAGAATAATATGAATTATGCTCTTCTCTAATCTGCTCACTCTCTGATTCGTGTACTACTACTTCTAATTACTTACAAGGGAAACGTGGTATTTATACCTCCAACAGTATACAAGGAAACAAATTACAATTACATTGACTTTGATTTTATTAACAAATAGACTTTGACTTTGATGAGTGTTGACTTTCTCAGCTTTGACTTCTTGAACTTTGACCTTCAGTATTCTTGATCTTGTATCCAACATATTTATGATCTAACAATCTCCCCCTTTGGATTCAAGATCACTGTTGAAAGATCTAGCAATTCAGTCTTCACTTTTAAGCTCTGTCAGTACAATCTTCTCTTTTCTTTGACGGTATTCTTTCCAAAACTGTCTTCAAAAGATTAACAATCTCCCCAAAACTTTCACAAGATACTTTCAGACTTTGGAAAGAGATTATCTTCAGAATCATCTCGGATTGCTTTAGCAAATAATCTTCAAAGAAAATTTCCTCAAATCTTCAAAAATTCTTTAATCTTCCTCAAATCTTTACTTTGAACTTTTCTGACTTGTACATTTCTGAAAATCATCTCTCGAAACTTTATCATTTCTTGATACCATCTCCCCCTTTTTGATGATTTGAGCATCTATATCATCAAAACTTTTCTTCCAAGAAATGTCTTTGACCATTCTGATTTGTCAAACTGAGCCTCTGATTCTGTGATCCATAACCAAGTATTCATCTAGATCTTTGCAAATCCAGACAAAATAAAAACAGGTAACTCCTGAATCAACAGATGAATCAGTTAAACTGCATGTCAGTAACACGAAGTCACTGTGTGTAACGAATACACAATATAAAGGAGCTTTTTGATGTTCACTCCCCCAGGGCTTCCATCCAATCATCGAAACACCACAAAGGCAATTTCTATGAATGTTATGACAAAGAAACAAATTTCTTGTGTGTTCGTGCATGTGTAGAAATAATTAAGCACGATGATTGCTTTTCAATAAGGCTCAACATTGTGTAAACCACTGAGACAACAGTAGATAAACACAGACTCAATGTGCATGATTGAAGTGCGAAGGTGGGGAAAACTTCATTCTTTTTCAATATCCAGATTTTCCAAATGAAAACCAGATAGATTATATGTTGCATCCCCAGAAAAATATGAAACATTTTCTTTTTGAGAAGAAAATGAGTAGCTAGTGGGGTATAGTCAAGAGTTGGCATGGGCTATTTGCCTGTTTCAATAACGTTCACCAAAGAATTGTGAAACGCTAGTAATGTGGCTGCCCGACTCAGAAAGTAGTTGGTGCAGAGTTTGATATTCTTTTACTCTGATTTCACACCCTCTTTCTTTTAATCATTAAACGCACATCTAACCAAACTCTCTTTTACATTTTACCTCATCACACATCCCACACTCATTTCTTTTAGACTCTTCACACTCAATCACTAAAGGATTAACTTCTTGGGTAGGAAACACTGGTTAACGTGAATCCATAGAAGTTCAGTTAAGTCCTAGCACAAAGAACCCATATAATCCTAGAAAGCATTTGTTGCTCAACTGGTTTAACTATAGCAGTTAAAGCTCATATACAAATGTCAGATGTAAATATGCTCAGAAATATAATCATGAAGATATGAGCATTTTAAAACATTGAAGATAATTCAAACAAGTTAATTGAATGAATGAACATGAATGCAAGAGACTTGTTTGAAAATCTGACATTGTATGAAAAATGATCAGAAATGAATGATATAACAATCAAAGCTTAAGGTCAAGAATAATGGATATTGTCTATACGAAACAAAAATATAGACATTCTTGAAATGACGTTTCGAAATGAAATATTGCTCAAAAATCTTTAAAGTACAAGCGGGGTGTCTTACCATCGAAAAATTGTTTCAATTTAGAGACATGGTAAGAACAATTTGATCAAAAATTAAACCGATGTGTGTGAATACTTGAAAGTATGTATAAAAGACAATACACAAGTATTTATCTTTGGAAACACACGGTTTATAATCATGTAAGCACAAGTAATTCTTGAAAAACATTTAAAATCACACTTCCAATTCATGAAATCTGTTTAAGAATCGGAAAGTGGTTTAAACATTTAAGAACATGTTTTCTATATCGGAAAGTTGTCCTTCTTTCAGATACATTTGAGATTAAGATAAGAAATTTACCTTTTCGCTCAATCTTAATTCTCATGAAGTCAGTTGTAGTCATAAAGATATGATCGTGTCAGCTTCTCTCATCCTGCATAAGTCTCAAAGTCTAGTCAAGTCAACTTTATTCACAAAATTTATTCAAATGTAAAAGACATAAAGCAGTAAAACGATTAAAGTACGAGTTCTAATTTGAAATAATCAGAAATCATAATTCTTTACTCCCCCTGAAAATATGCATCTGAAATTTATCAGTGAAAAAGCACATGATAGAGATCTACAACTTCCTTTGAAGTGTAGTTCGTCATATCTTCCGAATACATATTTCCAGAAAAATTTATGTACTCCCCCTTGAAGGTTGATTTCCTCTTTAGAGTATCTGAGTACACTCTCTTATCAGCCCGGGAGTAGCATCTCTTTTTCATCTTTGAAGTACGAGTCCTAAACTGTTATGTTTAGAAGTCAAACTTCGTTGAAGTACGGGTTCTAAGCTGATTTACTTAGAAGCCTTGGTTCTCTTACTCCCCCTTGACTGTAGGTGCCTGCAACCCAGATTCACTTTTCAGCTTTGGTACCCACTGGTATTTGGGTCCATGTGTGTTAGTTGCAGTTCTTATGGGAGTAATCGAGTAAGAACCATACCAGTAATGATCACTAGCTTTATGAACAAAATCATAAGTACAACAATAAGAACAATACCTCTTTTTAGATAACCTGATTAATTGATCTCTCGAATAAGCAAGATCAGGTTTACCTTTCAGCACTTTAATCTTCTTGACTGTTGATGCATGTATACATGATTTGTTACTTGTCTTCTCTTCCTTCTTTCCTTTCTTTTCTTTCTTCTTCTCATCATCCTTCTTATCTTCAACCACTGGTTTTACTCTCCATACCAGTTTTTCTTCTTTATATCTCCTTCTTCTATATGTACCTGAACCATCTATTTTGCTATCATAGAAAAGATTAGTAGTACGAATCTGATTGGAAGATTTAAATGACCTTTTTGTAGAAACAGTTTGTTGATGTGAGCTTGATACTGGCTTATTAGAACCAACTGAACTATTTCTAGGTGAGTGGATTTTTGACTCTGGAGTCGTTTGCTCAGTCACCACCACCTTGGAAACAATCTCTTCAAGCTGTTTGATCTTTGAAAAATAACTGTCTCTTTCTTTAATGAGCAGGTCAATCTTCTCCTTGAATTCAGACTTCGCTTTCTGATCATTCAAAGCACTTTCAGTTAGTTCAGATAACTTCACAGTAAGCTTCTTAATCTCAGCTTTAAATAAGCTTCTTTCTTCCTCAAAGCCCATTTCAGCATTTGTTCTCTGACCAGATATCTCTTTGAATATCCCAACATTCTTTTGCTCTATTAACTTCTTTTCTTTGGCAAAATTCTCCCTTTCCAGAATGATTACTTTCTCAAAATCAGAGATTTGTTGAGAAAGCTTAATGCATTTAAGCTCAACCTTCTTCTTCTCATCAGTACATTTTCTGGAAAACTCTGAGAATTTCTTTGCAAATTCTTTCTTGTCACTCTCAAAAATATCTTTATCTTTGACCATCTTTTGTTCCAAATCAGATATTTTCTTTCGAAGCTCAGCATTAGCATCTTCCAGACTCTTAATCGCCTCCTCATAACTTTCAACAGATGCTTGCTGCTGGATTTCGATAATCTGATATTCCAAGTCAAAGATTTTATTTTTCAGCTCAGTGTTCTCAGTTTCCAAACTTATTACCTTATCTTCACTAAGCCCAGAAGTCTGTTTCAGAAGATCTTCATTTATCTTCTTCAAAGCACTAACTTCTTCTCTCAGTAGCTTTCTTTCATCTTTGTATCTCTTTGACCTATTTGTGTAATAATCAACTAAGGAAGTAAGATTTTGGTTCTCCATTTTGAGCTCTTTAATCTTCTTGTCATCATCATCAGAAAAATATCCCATCTTGAATATTTGATTCAAAAAGAACTTGAACTTGATCGTTAATCCAAATGAAATCACAAGAATACAGAAAAACTTGAAATAAAAATTCAGAGATTTTGATCACAATCAGAATTATGTCCCCCTCCGCAGACTTAGCACGGGGGTCCCTCTACCCGGTTAGCGGGTGGGGTCAAGGCGCAACGCCCTTGCGGGGTCGAGGGGCAACGCCCCTAGAGAATTTTTTTTTCACTATTAAAGGCCATATTTGTGACATCAGGCTTCCGGAACCTCCAGGTTAACCCGAGCAGTGTAATACACGATTAAATATATAGGAACAACCTATTACGACCTAATTTTATAAGGAAGGTCTTTAGTTTCCTAAGATTCCCGGCAACATGCTTAGAATGTCCGGTTAACGCCAGTAACGGTTACACCGTCTTATAAAGTACCAAACTGATAAAATTAACATTTTATTATATCAATAATAATGATATGTAGGTCAAATATAAGATTTATATAAACAAATATAAATTCTAAACATTAATTAATCAAACCAAAACTTTTAAGTAGGTAAATGAGGTTTTAGCTACCTTTAACCAATATTTAAAAAAAAAAAAAATTACTTATATATATACATTATTATTTAGTAAAAAAAAAAGAAAAAGAAAAGAAAAAGAAAAGAGGAGGCCCAAAATTCAGCCACCTCCCTCCCCTCTTCCCAAAAACCATCATTATTAAACCCCATTTACAAGACAAACACTTCATTTTGCATCCATCACTTTCATTTTGAATTTCTCACACATCTCTCCCTCCCTTTCAGTCCCTTGACCGAATTCCAACCCTAAAACCCCCTCCAAATCAGATTTTTGAAGATCAAAACAACTCCTTATCATCAAGGTAAACATTCTACTCTTGTATTTAATGAAACTTACCTTTAAATCTTCATAAAAATCAAGTTTTCATCATTTTTCCTTCATTTTTCTTCATCTTCTTGAAGGTTTTCTGGAAATTATGGCTTTGTAAAGTCCCTAAATGGTAGGTTATACACCAATGACATGTTAAATGTCAAGCAATGGTGATAACCCATGATCCATACCTTTAAAACTCAAGAAAATGAAGTTTGGATGACATGCATGTCCATTTTTCTTACAATCTAAGATATTAGAGTCCATACATGTGTTTCGAAAAGTTAAAGAATGATTTTTACTAAAACTTATGTTAAAATAGAAGATAAAAACGTTTTCAATCAAGAAACCCCAATTTATGGGTCAAAAAGTGATAAAAAGTTCATAAAATTAAGTTATTTCATTTTTAGTTTCTGTCAGATTTATTGTATGTTAGTATTTCGGGTATAACTTGAAACATATGGACTCAAATGCTATGAATCTTCTTCTGGAATTTAATATAATGAAATACCAATCAAACCCCACAGGAATCACTAAAAAATATTGAGTTTTGACCTCTCAACCTCACCTCTAAAGTTTGTGGTGCAAACAGAATCCGGCTGGACAAAAACTTTCAATCAATCAACTATAACCATCATTTGAATCCATAAAAACTAATTATTCCTTTTCTGGAAGTAACTTTAATGAGTTGGGAATCAAATAAAATAGGATTTACTCGAAAATATGATGATTTGGGTACTCAACCATCATTAACAAGTTTAGTGTGCAAAAAGTAACTTTCTGCCAGATTGGAACACTTGTCTTAAAACGGGCATAACTCACTCAATATTGATACAAATGAGATGAATCTTTTTCTGGAAATTTCACCTTTGATATAGGATCAAAACCCAATTTGAATCACCAGAAAAGACTAAGTTTTGACCCTTCAAATGGCCGAAACAACAGAAGGTGTAATCTGCATGGTCCTCTGTGACCAATAAATTTTAAGGAAATTATTACCCTATCTAAACTTATCCAAAAATGTTGTAAATTGTTCCAAAAGTTCCCTAATACATTAAAATAAGTCATATAAAAATTTGGTAAAATAATAAGTTTGGGAAAATACTCAAAATACAAAGATTTTATGACTTAAAATTTTGACAACAAACAGTAGCTAATGAACTTTCTTAAAATGATCATTTTGGACTTTTGGGCATTTAATAATTAAAAATGAAGATTTTAATTTGAATAGAAATATTATAATGTGATCAAACTTAAAATAAAATTTGTCAACCCATAAGCCTTAAAAATTTGATCCGAAGAACCGAAATTATGTCGATAAGTTAAGTAGGATTAGTACTCGCTAATCTTACGTAAAATAAATCTAAAGGCTTTTTCCCTTAAAAATTGTATGCCCAAAATATGTGATTTCAAGAAATATCCAACCTTATGAATATCTATAATACGCGCTAATGTGTTACCCAAATTTAATAAAAAGGCATGTAAAGCATTTTATAAGACATAGTGACCTAAGTAACGTCCGAAACCGTAAAAATATGTTCGAACTGATAATGTGCTCCACTTTCATAGGAAATGCGTAGTACCAAGATTAAAGCAACCTAGCAGATATTCCCGAGCAACTGCTAAAATCGGTGAGTATTCACAGCCCCTCTTTTACAGTTTTTATACGTTTTGGGGTGGAAAGCATGTGAATTTACAAATTGTTTCTACTGAATGATTGTTCGTTAAAATTGTCGAATTTTGAATTAAATTGTTTATGCACTATGGTATGTATACTTTACGCTGCAAGTGAGTAATCACAGCCCCTATTTTACTGTTTCTAATTGAATTTGGGGGAAAAGCATGTTAAAGTGTTTATTTTAATAATTCACGAGATTGCTTAAATACGATTGTTATGGATAATTTTGGTAGCTTTGATTATAAAGCGTTTGGTTTGGACATTATATGACATATATGCAAAAATGGTATGTTAGGTTGTTTCTTTAAGTCCCCGACTGACTCTACTAGTTAACTCATAAAGGAGCCTATAGTTTTAGTGGATAGCGCTATTTGGTGTGACAATCCCACCTTATACTGACGAGTAAAGGTGCACTAATTCTAGAGAAGTAGGGACTATCCATGTGATTCATGGCCACGTCGGTAGTTCTTTTTGGGGCATGTTTAAGGTCAGGGATGGTCTAGTAGAGGTCCAACATACAAAAGTATTGGTTATTTTGAAGGCATAATTTCTGTCATATAATTTAAAGATTTGTACTCGTGAATTATTGGTTTTGAAAGTTTGGACTAATATTTGATTTACGTTTGACAACTTGCATATAAAATGGTTTTGTTCATATTTTAAACTTGTGAACTCACCAACTCAATGTAGTTGACCCTTTTTCTTTTACCATGCTTTTCAGGTACTGATAAGTAAGTGGTGGCATATAGGGTGTATCTGTGTGACATCATCAACTGCAAGAACATTAAAATATTTGGTCAACTTTTGTAAGAGCCGTTATTTTGAGAATTTTTTTTTGGGTTGTATATCAATATTCACACTATTTTGTTGAATGTTATGGTTGGTGTTGTTTATTTCTTTATGTTATGAAACCGTGTGCTGTCATATCTCGTGTTTCCGCCTTGGCGGGGTGTGACAGATTTGGTATCAGAGCCTAAGGTTATAGAGAATGCCGGTTTCCTTATGGAAACCTCAAACTATAACAAAATATAAATATAATTTCAAAACGGTTTTCAAAATGATTCTCAAAGGCTGAAGTGTATCACTAGTATAACTAGGCTGAGTGTCGTATTATTATACCATAACTTAGACAAAGCCTGATCACCTCTGTCTAATTTGGTATGCATAATGGGGGACTTGAACTGGTTGTATTAGCAGTACAAAAGGATTTTTATATTTAAAAGCGTCGAGCATGAATTTTGTGTGTGCATGCATAAACATTACATATCATAGACCTTCCTTTTTCCCATAACACCCTTAGTAATAGTCACTATGCATCAGTACTATTTGATTCTGGAGCGGATAGGAGCTTTGTATCACTAAAATTTAAGCCAAAAATTAATTTGAAACCCCAAAGGCTGAAAGAAGTATACACTCTTGAATTTGCTAATGGGCAAGAAGTTAGAGCTAGGGATACAATTTCGGACTGCACTCTAAACTTAGCTAATAAGAATTTTAGCGTAGATCTTATCCCAATTGATCTAGGAAGCTTCGACATAGTTGTGGGCATGGATTGGCTATCCAAAAACCGAGCCGAAATATGTTGTTCCGTGAAGATTGTCCGAATTCCATTACCAGAAGGAGAAACTCTCATCGTTCATGGAGAGAAGCCCGAAAAGAATTTTAAGATAGTGACGTGTATGAAGATGCGGAAGTACTTGAAAAAGGAAGGCATCACATTTTTGGCTCACTTTATAGATAAAGAGATCGAAGAGAAACGCATTCAAGATTTTCCTATAGTATGGGATTTTCTTGAGGTGTTCCCAAATGAGCTACCAGTACTACCCCCGTCGAGACAAGTAGAATTCCACATCGACTTAATTCTTGGAGCTGCACCCATGGCTAAATCACCGTATCGATTGGCCCCATCGAAAATGCAGGAATTATTAAGACAGCTCCAGGAGATGCTTGACAAAGGATTCTTAAGACCCATCTTTTCGCCGTGGGGAGCCCCAGTTCTTTTCGTTAAAAAGAAAGATGGATCGTTGCGAATGTGCATCGATTATAGAGAGCTCAATAAGCTAACCATCAAAAACCGTTACCCTCTTCCTCGAATCGACGACCTGTTCGATCAGCTCCAAGGTGCTACTTACTTTTCAAAAATTGATCTTCGATATGGATATCATCAAATGAGGGTCCGTGAGGAGGATGTTTCCAAGACGGCGTTTAGGAATCGTTACGGCCATTACGAGTTCCTGGTTATGCCTTTCGGGCTAACAAACGCATCAGCTGTCTTCATGGACATAATGAACAGGGTTTGTAGACCGTACTTGGATAAGTTCGTGATCATGTTCATAGATGATATACTAATTTATTCGCGAAGCAATGAGGATCATGAACGACATCTAAAGTTGATTCTGGAATTACTCAAAGACCAGATATTGTATACGAAGCTCTCCAAATGCGAATTCTGGATTCGTGAAGTACATTTTCTTGGTCATGTCATTAATGAGAAAGGAATACATGTGGATCCTGCAAAAGCTGAGACCATCAAGAAGTGGGAAACTCCGAAGACCCCAACAGAAATTTGCCAATTTCTCGATTTAGCAGGGTATTACCGATGATTCATTGCGAATTTATCAAAGATTGCGCAACCACTAACGACATTAACCCAAAAGGATAAGAAGTATATTTGGGGAGAAAAACAAGAAGAAGCATTCCAAACACTTAAGGATACTTATGTAATGCACCAATTCTGGCATTGCCGGAAGGCATAGAGAATTTGGTAGTCTACTGCGATGCATCACACCAAGGTTTGGGGTGTGTGTTGATGCAAAAGGACAAGGTCGTTGCATATGCTTCAAGGCAACTTAAAATTCATGAAGAGTTATACCATTCACGATCTGGAGTTAGGAGCCGTAGTTTTCGCACTCAAGATTTGGAGACATTATCTTTACGACACGAGATGTACCGTCTACACCGATCACAAAAGCTGTTAGATCTGATTTTATAGTAATCATTGTATTTATTTTCTTTATCTGTCAGTGCTTATTGTTCTTTTCTATCTTGTAAGTGCCTTGAGGTATTTAAGTCCTCTTGGCTTGTTTGCTTGTAAGAATTTTCATATTTTGAATTCAATTTACTGTTACATTTGAGCGCACACTTTCTCTCTCTAGATTCTCTCTCTACAGATCTTGTGATATTGGCTTATCAATTGGTATCAGAGCCTTCAAGATCTTGAGAGGATTGAGATTAGTGTATATTTGTTTCTGATTTGTGTGGTTAATTCGAAAATTTGATTGATTTTTTTTTGTTTTTCAAGAAAAAATCTCATTTTCTGGATTTTCATCAATTTCAGTCATTTTAGTGATCGAATTGCTATGAATTTGATGTTATTAGATGCATTTTAGATAGTCGATCAAGTTTGATTCTTGTTGTTTTGCATAAAAACGTGATTTGGTGCTTCGATTTTGAGTTTGAGTATTTTCTGAAAAAGTCGAGTTCTGTTTTCTGATTATTTTTGATTTTTTAAGATTTGGAGTGTTTTGATCGAAATTGTCAATAGAACTGTATTAAAAACTTGTTTTCGATCAATTGTGTGCAATTTGTTTGGGTTTAATTTCATTGTGATGATTGATATTGCAGATTTATCTTCGAGTGTTAGTATGCGTTTGTTCATGATATCTTGCATGTCACTCATCTTACTATGCGTGTTATTCATATGATTGTGCGGGTTGTTATTATAGTTTGCATGTTATTCATAGTTTCTGAAGTATGCGTGTGATTTAAGAAGTATGCGGGTTATTCATATTCTTTGCGTGTGTTAATCTTATTGGTATGCGCCTCTATCACATATTCTTTGGGTAACTAACTTTTGGGTGTTAGTGTTTCTCAGGTTATCGGTTCTCTCTTGGAAACGCAAAACTCTCTTGCATATCTGTCAACACACCCAGATCACCAAGTGCGTGTCATTCTGCACACGCATAACATCAAGTGCGTGCCCCGTTGAACATGCGTAGCATATCTTGCGTGTCTCTCTGAACACGCATTGCATTAAGTGTGTTTCTTTCTGGACCCGCAAAGCATCAAGTGCGTGTCTTATTGAACCCGCAAAGCATCAAGTGCGTATCTTTCAGAACACGCAGTCCTTATTCAGTGTGCGCTCCTCCTATCACCTGAAAAGTCCTTGTTTGCGTGTCTACAAGGACCCGAATAGTTTCTTCTGTGATTCAAGCCAGAAACGCAAACCTTGGGTTTGCGGGTCTTCAAGACTTGGTTATTTTTCTGAATACCTGATTTCATCAAAAATGTATCTACAAGCTCAACTTTACAAGAATGACCTCATGATGTCGTTGGGGTCTGATACTCGTCCACCTGTTCTAATAAATGAGAACGAATTTGAACAATGGCAGGACCGGTTTATTAATTTCATCGAAAGGCAACCAAATGGGGAAAATATGATGAAAGCTTTGACTGAAGGTCCCATGGTCAGGCCAATGAAAGTGATACCAGCTATTGGAAACACTCTAGTCACTACTGTAGAAAAAGCCCTGAGAGAATATGAGGCTGATGAACTTCTAAGATACCAAGCTGACAATCAAGCCAAGTCGAATTTGATTCTTGCTCTACCAAATTCCATCTATAATAGAATCGATTGTTTCAAACATAATCCTATGCTGATGTGGACACAACTGGAGAAAATCATGCTTGGTACTGCAATGTCTACCCAGCTTCGTCAGACAAGATACATGAACAACTTTGAAGAGTTCAAGGCTAAGGATGGGGAAAGTCTGAAAAGTGTCTTCGACAGGTTTTGGACTGTTATTAATGATCTGTATAAGATCAAGGTAACAAAGAATGAGCTGGAGACAAATCTGAAGTTCCTCAATGCACTCAAACCTGAATGGGAAAAATCCTGTCATCGGATGAGGAATGATCCCAGAATTTCCAAAATGCCCTTTCAGGAAATGTTTGAAATTCTGATGTCTGATGAAGCCATGGTTCTGAAGAAGAAAGCTAAGCTGGTTAAGCAGAAGCCAAAGACTGTGGATCCAATCGCTCTTTTAGCTAGACAAATGGATGAGCAAGCCTTGACTGAGTCTGCTTACGACGGGTCAACAGATGACGATGGCGAAACATTGGAAAAAGCCATGATTCTTCTAAGTCAGCACTATCAAAAGAAATATCAGAAACGGTCAGGTACAAACAATCTTCGTTTCTCATCTGGATCAAAGAAGGTAGAACCCGATACTACATCAAAGCCTTTCTTTCTCAAATATGAGCCTGCTACAGCAACTGAACCAAAGAAAGAAGATAAGAAGGTTGTGACTTGCTACAACTGTGGCAAACCCGGGCATATTTCAAAGGAGTGCAGAACGAAGATTGTGAAAGATGTTGATTTCTATAAGAAGAAATTAGCTTTGGCTGAGAAGAAAGCACTGTGGAACAATTCTGTTGGCTGAGGAGGAATACTGGTTGGACCACTCAGACAATGAAGCTGATAATGAAGAGACTGCTGCTATGTGTTTTATTGGAGACGACAATAGTGATGATGAGGATGAGGAGACTTCAACCGATGAATGTGAGGTAACATCTGAGTTTGATTTTAATTTCATTTCATCGCAAATGAATGTCATTACAAATGCTTTACATGACTTTCGTTCAAAGCTTCTATCTGAAAAACGTGAAAATCAAGAAAAGTCTGTTCAAATTGAAAAATTGAAGATTTCTCTGAGAGATGAAAAAGCTATTTTAAAATTTACAAAAGAGAAATTTCAAGAAAGAATAGAAGATTTAGAAATTGAAAAACAGACTTCTCATGATTCTTTGTCTGAATTGTCAATTTTAAATCAAGAGTTTTCGGATAAAATAATTGAATTAGAAGAAAAATTATATAAACAAAAACAAACTGAACAAACAATTCATATGCATAAACCAAGGAGCTATGAGTCGTTAAAAGAAAATTGGGGTCTTGGAGTTAAAAATCCTCAGTTTTTAAAGAAAGCTAAATTTGAGATTCCCAATTTTTATGATTACGACTGTCTTGGTCTTTCACAATATGGTTCTCAATACAAACCTCTTTGGACAAGTGCTAAAGAAACTACAATTGAGGAAGATAAAAAACGGATAAACAACAAGAGAATGGAAGTTCCTTTTGTTTACACTCAAGAAAATGCAAAATATTTTCCTGAAAAAGTAAAGAAGAGAAGACAAAAGTTAAACATTGTTTCTTCTACTAATTCTTCTATATCTAATGAATTCTTTGATTTAAATGCAGCTAATCCTAATAAGGACAATATATCTCCAGTACCTTATGATACTAAGAGATATATACCTCCATTAGTATTAGAATGCCAAATCTTTGATCTAGAAGAACAAATGGAAGAACAAGAAATATTGAGAAAAATTGAAAACGATGTTATTTTTTCTTTTATGACATCGAGTTTTAAAGAAAATAATTCTGGTCTTCACAAATCTTCCATCAATTTGTGTTCATCTAATGTTTCTTGCTCTGAGGTTTATCCAAATCAATTAACTGATCAGTTTGGTTTTATTGATAAAACTTCCTCTTCTAAGTCAAATATTATATCTGAAATTGTTGATGACACTTTTACGTTAAATGCTTATTTCTATAAAACAAAGTGTAAAAGAAGAAGGTCAAAGAAGAAAAAGAAGAAAGAGTTTGATATTTCTGAAAATTCTAACTTTTCTGATTCCTCTATTTCAGACAGGCCTTTGAAGAATTCTGTGAAGTCTGTTTGGCTAAAGAAACAGAGACCTGAAGAATTTGTATCTGTAGAGGATAAATGTGTAGATCTTCTTTGTAAACAAGACTCATTTGCCTTTTGTAATAAAACTACAAAATATTCTGTAGAGCAAATGTTTCAAATTTCGAAGAATATCTCATATTGTCTCTCTAGTTCTGATTCTTATGATTGCGTTTCTTCCTTAATATGTGATGATGTTCATGCTTTATTTGATCAGTCTCAGATGTTTTGGAAAAATAATTTTTTGAAAAAGAAAAAGGAAAGGACTAACAAGAAGGGACCCATATTCATATGGGTACCTAAATATGAGTAATTTTTGATTGTGCAGCTAAATCAATTATGGTATCTGGATTCGGGGTCTTCGAAACACATGACTGGCAACAAATCTCTGCTTTCAAATTTTAAAGAAAAATGTTGCGGTCGTGTCAAATTTGGAAACTGCGAGACGACTTCCATTCTTGGTTATGGTGATCTTGTACAAGGTAATATAATTGTCAAAAGAGTAAGCTATGTCGAAGGTTTAAGTCACAATCTATTCAACATTGGAAAATTCTGCGATAAAGATCTTGAAGTCAGTTTTAAGTCTAAAAGATTTGCTGTAAAGAATAATAGCGGCATGGACTTACTTGTTGGAAAGAGACGATCAAATCTTTATACCATTAATCTTTCCAAAGTAAAGGTTCCATCAGATATTTGTCTTCTATCAAAAGCCTCTATTCATGAAAGCTGGGTGTGGCACCGATGACTAGCTCATCTCAATTTCAAATATATGGATCGCCTGGTCAAGAATGATTCAGTGAGAGGTCTTCCAATCCTCCGTTTCCAGAAAGACCATCTCTGTCAGGACTGCGAGAAAGGAAAGATGAAGAAAGCATCTCATAAGCCTAAGCCTGAACATTGCACTGCGGACATCCTAGATCTAATTCATGTTGATTTGTGAGGACCAATGAAGACAAAGAGTATTGGTAAGAAGAAATATGTTTTGGTTGTTGTTGATGATTACTCCAGATATACATGGGTGAAATTTCTCAAATCTAAAGACGAGACACCTGAAATTCTCATCAACCTCATCAAAATCATTCAGACAAATAAGCAAAATCATGTCAAAGTTGTAAGATCAGATAATGGCACAAAATTCAAGAATTCAACTCTTCAAGCATTCTATGATGATCAAGGTATACAACAACAATTTTCTGCTACAAGAACACCGCAACAGAATGGGGTTGTTGAAAGAAGAAACATAACGCTTGTGGAAGCTGCTAGATCTATGCTTGCTTATTCAGGTCTTCCTTTGTTCCACTGGGCCGAAGCCATATCAACTGCCTGTCATACTCAAAACAGATCAATTGTACACCGCCGGTTCAACAAGACTCCATATGAATTGATGAACGGTATCAAACCCAACATCAAATATTTCAAGTCTTTCGGGTGTAAATGCTATGTTTTGAATGACAGAGATAATCTGAACAAATTTAGTCCAAAGTCAGATGAAGGCGTATTTCTGGGCTATTCTTCTAACTCTACTGCTTACAGAGTCTTTCTCCTCTCTGCAAGAAAAGTTATAGAGTCAGTGAATGTCAAATTTGATGAAGCTACCGATTTGGCTTTTGGACAACACAGTTCAGAACCCACTATTACTGGAAACTCAGCTTCTGAACAAATTAGTTCAGAACCTGCACTTCAGTAGTTAAATCAGGATCCTTCTACTTCTCTGTCTAATCTTTCTGATCTTGATTTTCTGTTTGAAAATTTTTATGATGATGTTCCTAAACCAAACACTGATAATGTGTCAAATGTCTTGAATCAGGAATCTGTGAGTGCATCTAATCCTACTTCCACTGCATCAACCTCTGAACCTGATGCTGCTTCAGTATCTCCTGAAATTCAAGACATACCTTCTGAACATCATCCGGATCAATTCATACATGAACCAGAAATTGCTGAAACTGTTAATGAGGAATCTGTAGAAGATGAAGCTGTTCCAGTAGAAAATGTTCAACAAGAAGTACAAGCTGTGTCTGGTCAACAAGAGCCTGAATCTGATGTCATGGAAATACCTCCTCCTCTAGTTGAAACCATATATGTGTCATCTTCTGACATTATTTCATCTAAAGATCCTCCTCATCAATTAGAAGTGGTTCAAGAAGTTATTGATCCTCTCCCTCATACAAAAAAATGGACAAGATCTCATTCAATCCATCAAATTATTGGGAATCCTCAAGCAAGTGTTTCTACTCGTTCTAGAACAGCTTCTTCCAACGAATGTATGTACACTTGCTTCCTAAGCAAGATTGAACCTACGAAAATATCTGAAGCGTTGGAAGACCCAGACTGGATTTTAGCAATGCAAGAGGAGCTCAATCAGTTTGACGCGCTAAAAGTTTGGAGACTTGTTCCACGGCCAAAGGGTAAAAGCATCATAGGAACCAAGTGGATATTCAAGAACAAAAAGGACAAAGATGGTATCGTTGTTCGCAACAAATCCAGATTGGTAGCCAAAGAATATCGATAGCAAGAAGGGATTGATTACGACGAAACCTTTGCACCCGTTGCAAGATTAGAAGCTATCAGGATGTTTCTCGCATTCGCGGCTTATCGAAACTTCACCGTATATCAAATGGATGTCAAGACTGCCTTCCTCAATGGTAAACTGAAAGAAGAAGTATTTGTATCTCAACCAGAGGGGTTTGTGGACAAAGATCATCCCGATTACGTATATTTCCTCGATAAAGCTTTATACGAGTTGAAACAAGCACCTCGAGCATGGTACGATGAGCTGTCTGCCTTTCTGCTCAAATCCGGCTTCACCAAAGGAACCATCGACACCACTTTGTTTATATATCGTTCTAACTTGGATATCTGCTTAGTTCAAATTTATGTAGATGACATAATATTTGGTGCTACTAATCAATCTCTATGTACTTGGTTTTCTGATCTAATGACATCCAGGTTTCAAATGAGCATGATGGGAGAAATCAACTTCTTCCTTGGCTTACAAGTAAAGCAGCTTCCAGATGGTATTTTCATCAACCAGTCGAAGTACATATTTGACCTTTTGAAGAAATTTAATTTGGACAAATCATCTTCGATTGGCACGCCCATGGCTCATGGAACTAAGATCGGACTTGATCCAGATGGAAAAGCTGTCGATGTCAAGACATATCGGGGAATGATCGGATCGCTAATGTATCTGACAGCAAGTAGACCAGATATCATGTTCTCCACATGCCTTTGTGCCCGATTTCAAGCAAATCCTAAAGAATCGCATCTACTAGCAGTCAAGCGCATATTTAGATATATCAAAGGAACTCCTTATTTAGGATTATGGTATCCTAAAAGTTCTGATTATAGTTTGATTGCTTACTCTGATGCAAATTATGGTGGTAATCAATTGGACAGAAAAAGTACTTCTGGTCATCTCCAGTTTCTGGGTGACAGACTGATAAGCTGGGCGTCGAAAAAGCAAAACTACGTGTCAATATCAACAGCCGAAGCTGAATACGTTGCTGCAGCTAGTTGTTGTACTCAAGTGCTATGGATGAAAACGCAACTTCGTGATTACGAAATGCTATACAAGACGATGCCAATATATTGTGACAGCAAGTCCGCGATTGCAATATCGGTCAATCCTGTCCAGCACACCAAGACCAAGCACATAGACATGCGATATCATTTTATAAAGCATCACGTGGAAGAAGGTACTATTGAGTTATATTTTGTCCCAACTGAATATCAACTTGCTGATATATTTACAAAAGCTTTGGATGAAAAACGTTTTAACTTTTTGGTTTCCAAAATCGGCATGTTGAACTTAAAAGTTTTATATGTTCAATTTTCAAATCTTACAAACATCAAAAAGTCAGCAACATGCTTGACGCTTTAGATACTGCTTTAAAGATATGTAAGTCGACATATTTATGGTTTACTTTGCATGAACATCCTAAGTGATCAGAATTGTAGATCGTAATGAAAATATAGGCTAAGCTATTCGATATAGATCTGAGTTATTGAGATGATTTTTTTTAAGCATTTAAAATACAGAAATCATTGAGTTTAAAAGTTTGTACCTATGACATTTCTGGTTTGGGAAAGTAAGTTCTGAGGGATGCTCGACATCTGGTCCCCTAAGGTCAATTGATCTGGGAGTGATCGAACAAAAATCCTTCTATAGAACCAGATCGAAAGTCATGTTTTACTGGTATGAATGGGTTTAGGATATGTCGATGTAGCCTTTCTGATCCGGGAGAGTAAGTTCCAAGGGGTACTTGACACCTAGTCCCCTAAGGCCAACTGGTTTGGGAGCGGCTAACCCAAATCCTGCAATAGGGTCAGATAGAAAGTTACGTTTACGGCATGTTCTTTACTTAATAAACTCTTTAATTAAAAAATGCCAAAGTGCACAACGCTTAAAAGATGCCAAAGAGCACACTCATGTGAAGATGCCAATGAGCACACATCTCTTGATACTTGGTGATATATTTTGAGCTGCGATAAATCTGTAACTTTGTGAAAATCTTAATTCTTGATGTCTTAGTGTATGTAAATGCAAAGTTCTCCATTTTATGTTTAGAATTGCATTTTTCTTGAAGCTAATCCAAGATCGCATGCGAGCACACTGAATAGATACCTGCATGTGTTTGAAGCTGAACATGTCTTAACTTGATATGCAATGAAACTTGTTTCTATATCCAACAACTCATGTTTGATTTCAACTGATTGATAAATCTGATAAATTTTACTGAGTAGACTTTAATTTGTTTAGTGTTTAAAATTTTATATATTCAGTTGTTACAAAATTTATATTCCATAAGATCATCTTTCATATTGATGTCTTTATGTTTGCTATCTTTGTTTTTGTCATATGGTCTGTGCATATTTCGAGGGGGAGTGTATATTTGGGTTCCATATCTGCTAATGTTCTGTTTTTGAGGGGAAGTGAATGTTACTGATTAATTACTTCTTGTGATGATCAGAAATTCATAAGGTAAGTATTTCTGAAATTACTATGCAAATGCTTAACTAATTTGATAAATTTTGTGCATTTGTGTAGGGGGAGTAATGGGGGTTTATCAGGTAATTTTCTCATAGTTATTTTTTTTAAGTGTGTTTTTATTCCCTTTGAACTTGTTTGACTATTCATCTTCCCTCCATTCTCTCTGTGTTTTTTTTCTTCTTGCATTCTCATCTAATTCATTTCAGATTGTGACTTTGGAATTTCAGGTATGTTTTTGTTTTTCGTTCTATGTTTGTAGTTTGATTAGTGTTCCATTACTTTGTTTTGACTTCATTCTTGGTCTCTTATTGTGGGTTTTATCTGACTTGCGTTTTTTTTCACTGTTCATCGATCTCTAAAAACTCAGATTCGAGTTGATTTTGATCGATTTGCGTATTGGGATTTGTTTAGATCTTATAATCGACAATCAGGTATGTTTTGTTTTGGTTTAATTTCGTTGTTTTGTGCTTAGATTTATAGTTTTGTGGTTTTCGGGTTCGAACAAACGTGTTCTAAGGTTTTTGTTCAAGTCTTTGAGACCCGCAAAGGCTACTTTGCGTGTCCTGTTAGAACCGCAAAATGTTCTTTGCGTGTCTTACTAGACCCGTAAAGTATACTGTGCGTTTCTAACAAGAAAAGCAAAGTGCGCTTTACGTGTCCCTTTAGACCCGCTTAGTGAACTATGCGTTTCACCCGTAACCCGCATTCTTCTAGTATAGTTTCGTTTTCTTTGTGTAGTTTACGTCTCACTAAGAACACGCAAAGTCTATCTTGCGTCTCCTTAGTGAAACGCAAACTCATTGTGTGTTTCATTGTTTCAAAGTATGCTTTGCGTTCCATTAAGGACACCCATTCCTTTCTATGAGTTTCCTTCAGGATACGCATTCCTTCCTATGCGTTCCCTTCAGGACACGCATTTCTTCCTTTGCGTTCCCTTAAGGACCCGCAAACCATACTTGTTGGATGTTTAACTTTGTTTTGTTTTTGTGTTTCAGGTTATCATGTCTTCTCGAAAAAATACTGATCCAATGATTCAAGACGAGAATGTCGTTCTTGAGGATCCGGCTGATCAGGCATCTCATGATACACCTATGCCGTCTATTCCGTCTGTTGGGGCTGATCTTTCTATATCTAGGCGAACTCCAAATAATGTGTTTCCTAACATCATGTACATGCCTTATAAGCCTAACAACTACTTTGTTGACTTTGATCGCATCAAGATTCATCCTGTCATACGCTCCATTCTTCGTGGACATCCGCTCTCTCAAGCTCTCTGTTCAGTTGCTGATGTTCCGGAAGTCTACGTTCAGCAAGTCTGGCACACCATCACTAAGAACGAACTGGCACGTCCTCATCGATTTGATCTCAAAATTGATCAATTTGATTCATATCTTTCTTACAAGCGTTTACGGTTGATTCTTGAGCTTCCTGAGCCTACTTCTAGACATGAAAGGACAACGTATGATAACTTTCCATCTGAAGAGGAAGTTTTTGAGGGCATCAAACGACTAGGATATGTTGGTTCACTGAAAAAGGTTGTAGACTTTGACAAGTCTAATCTTCCTCCTGTCTGGTATTCTTTATTTTCTGTCATCAACAGGTGCTTAACTTCTAAACATACCGGCACGGATAGTTCTAGTCTTCACTATCTTCGACTGTTCCATGCAGTAGTCCTGCATGTCGACTATACGATTATTTTCTGCACCGAGCTTTCTGAAGTAGTGCAAGACAAGTTAACCAACAAGCGACGAAAGTTCATTCCTTTTATCAGGTTTCTCAAGCTGATTATTAGAAGCATGTTTCGAAGCAATCCGTCCATTCCACGAAGATTATCTTGGCCGCAAGTTCAGGATTCCGAGATGCTTTATCTTCAGAAACAGAAGAAGTCCTTCACTTTTTCTATGACCATTCCTTATGGTCTTATTGCCAATTATGCTGACATGACCAATTACAGTGTCATCGATTATTGTTTGGAAAATGAATTTGTAGAGGCTGAACAGGAAGAACCTTCTCATGGCACTCCAGCTGGTACTACTCATGAAGAGCAAGTTGAAGCAACTATTCAGGAAATAGTTACTGCCGTTGCAACTACACTAGAGACAGATGTTGATCTTTCTGCAGCACCACAAGACGTTAATCTGTCATTGCTGCTATTGAAGATGAAGCCACTAATGTTACTGCTGATGTTAGAGAAGATGCTAATCCTGATGAAACTGGAGTTGCTAATGATGATGCGACAAATGCTGATTTTTCTGATGATGGTGAAAATACAACAAGTGATTCAGACGATGGTGATGATGATGCCGATCAACTCAACATGAAAGTGTATGAACGGAAAATAAGAACACCGGAAGTGGTTGTTGTCTCAGAAGATGTTTCAGAAGATGAATCAGTATCTATTGATCCCTCTGCTACCCGTCTAAATGTTGATGAACTGGATATCTCTTTTGCTCAAACCTCCACTCAAACAAAGAGTCAAGCTCCTGCTTCTTTTACTGTTGAGGTTACTGCTACCACTGTTTCTGTTGTTGAGCTTTCTATGGTTCCTGCACGTGTTTCTTCGGAGAAATTTACAACTCTAAATGAGGTAATTCGTCAGTTCTCAGAAAGGGTGGATGCTCAAAAAGAGGAAGATATTAACAAGCTGAAGTCGTTTTTCAAAGGGAAAATGCCAGAGATAGATACTTCGGTTATTCCTCCTGAGAATCTTTTCCGTCGTCTTTCAGGGGTGATTCTTCGGAAACCTTCTTCTGCGGTGTCTTCATCTACATCACCGATTGTATCTCTTCCTTTTCCATCAATATTCACCCAGTCTGCGGATATTTCCAGGGCTTCTATTCATGATTCTCCGATTTCTGAGCTATATGATCTTCTTTATGCGCGTCTTCTATCTATGTCTCCGCCACAACATCAAGATCAATATTTGATCTCTCTGCTGAGGAACTTCCAGCCAACGCCGCCTCCAGTTTCTTCCTCTTCCGATTCTGATCGCGTTAATGCTTTATCTCATGAATTTCAGGAATTCAGATCAGAAGTTAGATCCAGTTTATCTGATCTTCGTTCTTTTATGTCACAAGCTTTCTCCGATCTATCTAACAAGATTGATCATCTAGAGCAATCATGCAGGACTGAGGCTGGCCCGTCTCTTAAACGCCGACATGACCAAGATGATCCCGATCATCAAGGCCATGAGGGGGAGATGGCAAAAAGACAAAGAACAGAAGGGTCTTCTGAAGCACGAGAAGTTGTTCAAAAAGAAGTGGCTGGAGATAGAGAAAAGACTCCTGATTCAGTTCAAGATTGCAGTATTCAAGATTTAGTGAATGTCATGGTTGACAATGCTGATGTAACTGCTTTGCATAATGAATTTAATTTGTCTGAAGCAAATATTGATAATATGCAAATTGTAGTTTATGTGGATCCAGATGTATCAGGTAGAGCTCATGAAGTTGAAGAGTCAGAAGCAGCAAATGACATGAGATCTTTCTTCGCGAACTTCATAGAGATAACTTCAGATGATGATGAAGAAGTTAGATTTGAGAAAGTTGCTCAAGTTAAAGAAGAAGATTGCAACAATATCATCATCTTATCTGATACAGAGGATGATACTGTTTTTATGGATGCATCAGATACAAAAGAGGCTGAATTGCTATATGGTGATCTTCCAAGTCAAGGTGAGATTCCAGAAGATGATCAACCTTCATCTACTCCAGTAACTAGTTCTGCTTCGACAACCAATATTCTGTCAAGTGCATTTGAAGTTGGTCAGTCATCTAGAGCTCAAGCAGATATTCCTTCTTCCGAACCGGTAATTTCTCCATCTCTTCTAGAAGAAGGAGAAGCTTTAACTAGGCAGCATAGGCAGAGAAATCTTCAGCAGAGATATATGGCTTCTAGACTCAGAACAACTTTTCTTGAAGATATCCAAAGCAACATCTTTGTTTCTAGAAGAAGGACAATCAATATATATGCCATACTTGGAGTAGAGAAAGAATCAGAAGCTTATCAGCATGAATACTTAGCATTTATCAAGTGCCAGCGCAAAAAGAATAACATCGTTGCTTCTCCTCATCTAATAGTTCGAGTTCTCAGTGTCACATTTAATAAGTTTGTGAACATCTGGTATCCAGACCTTGAAGAGGAAAGAATAGACTGCAATCGGTACAAATTTTCAGAGGCTGATTTCACTGATCTTTCAATTGATGATATTGAATTCTTATATGATCACTTCAGGAATCTTTATCACCGGACTCAGGATGTTTCTCAAACTCTTTTTGTTATTAAACGATTCATTCGACGACAGATCCGATTTTATGGTGTTTTTGACTTCCAGATGGCCGTCGAAAGCTTTCAGCCTATGGTTAATCTTGAAAGGCCCAACCGGAGTTTGCAGAATCTAGAGTCTTATCCGTTATTCACCATTATCGAAGATCCATACGGAGTAGTATATAAGAACAGCTCAAGTGAAAAATGCTTTCTACAATTTGAGGAGATTGGATATTACTCTGATGGAACTCTAAAGGTGATCAAACTTCAGTTGGAGCATCGTCTACAAGAGGCTAGAAGAAAGTTTTTGGAAACAAGAAGAGAGTCATATCTTTTTGAAAATGATGAAATTCGTCTGATCCGTAGAACTTTGGTCACTATTCAAGATAGACTGAATCTCCGTTCAACTCTGCGATGATTGGAAGTGTTAGTTGGGCTGAACAGACTACGTCAACGAGAAGAACGTCAATGATCCTTCAAAGTCGCCTAGATGGTCAATGCTGTTTTTGAAGATTTTTTTTAAGACCTCGGAGCCAATGATTACTAAGGGGGAGATTGTTAGATCTAATTTTATAGTAATCATTGTATTTATTTCCTTTATCTGTAAGTGCCTTGAGGTATTTAAGTCCTCTTGGCTTGTTTGCTTGTAAGAACTTTGATATTTTGAATTCAATTTACTGTTACATTTGAGCGCACACTTTCTCTCTCTAGATTCTCTCTCTACAGATCTTGTGATCTTGGCTTATCAAAAGCCTTCAACACATCCTCGATCAGAAGATGCTGAATATGAGGCAAAGAAGGTGGGTTGAACTGCTCAGCGATTATGATTGTGAAATAAAGTACCACCCAGGCAATGCTAATGTGGTAGCCGATGCACTAAGCCGAAAGGAAAGAGTGAAACCGTCAAGGGTGCGAGCTTTGGGTGCGATCGTGCAAACGAGTCTAAAGGCACAAATCCTCGAAGCTCAAGAAGAGGCATTGAAAGTAGAGAATTTGAAGGACGAGGCCCTACGTCAATGCGAACGTAGCTTTAACACAAAGTCAAATGGGATACGCTACTTTGAGGACAGAGTCTGGATACCAGAGGTTAAGGATTTACGATATATAATTCTAGATGAAGCCCATCGATCAAGGTATTCGATTCACCCGGGAGCACACAAAATGTACAGAGATCTAAAGGAATTCTATTGGTGGCCAGGGATGAAGAGAGACATAGCTTTGTATGTAAGCAAGTGCTTTAGATCTAAAGGGAGCAAATAACTATGGATTTCGTAAACAAGTTACCTAGAACCGGGAAAGGACACAACTCGATCTGGGTCATAGTGGATCGGCTTACGAAATATGCGCACTTCCTCCCTATTCGAGATGACTTCAAGATGGAAAAGCTTGCACGAATTTACATCAGTGAAATCGTTACGCGTCATGGGGTACCCATTTCTATCATCTCAGATAGAGATAGTTGATTTACATCACGATTTTGGCAATCACTCCAGAAAGCGTTGGGTACGCGTTTGAACTTGAGCATGTCCTACCATCCACAGACGGACGAACAGACAGAAAGAACTATTCAGACGCCAGAGGAAATGCTACGTTCCTATACGATAGATTTTGGTGGAAGTTAGGATACTCACCTACCATTAGCTGAATTCTCCTATAACAACAACTATCACACTAGCATTTAGTGTGCACCGTATGAGGCCTTATATGGACACAAGTTTAGATCCCCACTTAGTTGGTTGGAGATTGGCGGCAGACAATGGACTAGGCCCGACATTGTGCAAGAGACAACTGACAAGATCTCAATTATCAAGGATAGACTTAAGGTCGCAAGAGATCGTCAAAAGAGTTATGTTGATAACCGCCGAAATCCATTGGAGTTTCAAGTGGGTGATAAGGTTCTCCTGAGTACGCTTTGGGAAAAGAGGAAAGCTGAGTCCAAGACACATTGGGCCATTTGAAATAGTTGAAAAGGTTGGTCCAGTAGCGTATAAACTCAAGTTACCGCAAGAATTGAACGTCATCCATGACACATTCCACGTGTCAAACTTTAAGAAATGTCTAAATGATGAATCATTGGTTCTACCTCTGGAAGACGTTCAGATCAATGATCGATTGAACTTTGTAGAAGAACCAATTGAGATCCTTGACCGAGAAGTCATGCGTTTAAGGTGTAGTAAAATCCCAATCCTAAAAGTTCATTGGAATTCTAGGCATGGACCCGAGTATACTTGGGAGCGAGAAGATCACATGAAACTTAAGTACCCTCACCTTTTTGCGAAGAATCAGTCCGGGAGTGACAATCATTAATTTCGGGACGAAATTCTTTTAAGGAGGGGAGACTGTGAAATCTGGCTTCCGGAACCTCCAGGTTAACCCGAGCAGTGTAATACACGATTAAATATATAGGAACACCCTATTAAGACCTAATTTTATAAGCAAGGTCTTTAGTTTCCTAAGATTCCCGACAACATGCTTAGAATGTCCGGTTAACGCCAGTAACGGTTACACCGTCTTATAAAGTACCAAACTGATAAAATTAACATTTTATTATATCAATAATAATGATATGTAGGTCAAATATAATATTTATATAAACAAATTTAAATTCTAAACATTAATTAATCAAACCAAAACTTTTAAGTAGGTAAATGAGGTTTTAGCTACCTTTAACCAATATTTTTTCAAAAAAAAAAAATTACTTATATATATACATTATTATTTAGTAAAAAAAAAGAAAAAAAAAGAAAAAGAAAAGAGGAGGCCCAAAATTCAGCCACCTCCCTCCCCTCTTCCCAAAAACCATCATTATTAAACCCCATTTACAAGACAAACACTTCATTTTGCATCCATCACTTCCATTTTGAATTTCTCACACATCTCTCCCTCCCTTTCAGTCCCTTGACCGAATTCCAACCCTAAAACCCCCTCCAAATCAGATTTTTGAAGATCAAAACAACTCCTTATCATCAAGGTAACATTCTACTCTTGTATTTCATGAAACTTACCTTTAAATCTTCATAAAAATCAAGTTTTCATCATTTTTCCTTCATTTTTCTTTATCTTCTTGAAGGTTTTCTGGAAATTATGGCTTTGTAAAGTCCTTAAATGTTAGGTTAGACACCAATGACATGTTAAATGTCAAGCAATGGTGATAACCCATGATCCATACCTCTAAAACTCAAGAAAATGAAGTTTGGATGACATGCATGTCCAT
Source organism: Arctium minus (assembly GCA_954870635.1). Classification (NCBI taxonomy): domain Eukaryota; kingdom Viridiplantae; phylum Streptophyta; class Magnoliopsida; order Asterales; family Asteraceae; genus Arctium; species Arctium minus. The sequence continues at coordinate 72,963,538 of OX941080.1, read as the reverse complement.
TTTTCTTACAATCTAAGATATTAGAGTCCATACATGTGTTTCGAAAAGTTAAAGAATGATTTTTACTAAAACTTATGTTAAAATGGAAGATAAAAACGTTTTCAATCAAGAAACCCCAATTTATGGGTCAAAAAGTGATAAAAAGTTCATAAAATTAAGTTATTTCATTTTTAGTTTCTGTCAGATTTATTGCATGTTAGTATTTCGGGTATAACTTGAAACATATGGACTCAAATGCTATGAATCTTCTTCTGGAATTTAATATAATGAAATACCAATTAAACCCCACAGGAATCACTCAACAATATTGAGTTTTGACCTCTCAACCTCACCTCTAAAGTTTGTGGTGCAAACAGAATCCGACTGGACAAAAACTTTCAATCAATCAACTATAACCATCATTTGAATCCATAAAAACTAATTATTCCTTTTCTGGAAGTAACTTTAATGAGTTGGGAATCAAATAAAATAGGATTTACTCGAAAATATGATGATTTGGGTACTCAACCATCATTAACAAGTTTAGTGTGCAAAAAGTAACTTTCTGCCAGATTGGAACAATTGTCTTAAAACGGGCATAACTCACTCAATATTGATACAAATGAGATGAATCTCTTTATGGAAATTTCATCTTTGATATAGGATCAAAAACCAATTTGAATCACCAGAAAATACTAAGTTTTGACCCTTCAAATGGCCGAAACAACAGAAGGTGTAATCTGCATGGTCCTCTGTGACCAATAAATTTTAAGGAAATTATTACCCTATCTAAACTTATCCAAAAATGTTGTAAATTGTGCCAAAAGTTCTCTAATACATTAAAATAAGTCATATAAAAAATTGGTAAAATAATAAGTTTGGGAAAATACTCAAAATACAAAGATTTTATGACTTAAAATTTTGACAACAAACAGTAGCTAATGAACTTTCTTAAAATGATCATTTTGGACTTTTGGGCATTTAATAATTAAAAATGAAGATTTTAATTTGAATAGAAATATTATAATGTGATCAAACTTAAAATAAAATTTGTCAACCCATAAGCCTTAAAAATTTGATCCGAAGAACCGAAATTATGTCGATAAGTTAAGTAGGATTAGTACTCGCTAATCTTACGTAAAATAAATCTAAAGGCTTTTTCCCTTAAAAATTGTATGCCCAAAATATGTGATTTCAAGAATCATCCAACCTTATGAATATCTATAATACGCGCTAATGTGTTACCCAAGTTTAATAAAAAGGCATGTAAAGCATTTTATAAGACATAGTGACCTAAGTAACGTCCGAAACCGTAAAAATAGGTTCGAACTGATAATGTGCTCCACTTTCATAGGAAAGGCGTAGTACCAAGATTAAAGCAACCTAGCAGATATTCCCGAGCAACTGCTAAAATCGGTGAGTATTCACAGCCCCTCTTTTACAGTTTTTATACGTTTTGGGTTGGAAAGCATGTGAATTTACAAATTGTTTCTACTGAATGATTGTTCGTTAAAATTGTCGAATTTTGAATTAAATTGTTTATGCACTATGGTATGTATACTTTACGCTGCAAGTGAGAAATCACAGCCCCTATTTTACTGTTTCTAATTGAATTTGGGGGAAAAGCATGTTAAAGTGTTTATTTTAATAATTCACGAGATTGTTTAAATACGATTGTTATGGATAATTTTGGTAGCTTTGATTATAAAGCGTTTGGTTTGGACATTATATGACATATATGCAAAAATGGTATGTTGGGTTGTTTCTTTAAGTCCCCGACTGACTCTACTAGTTAACTCATAAAGGAGCCTTTAGTTTTAGTGGATAGCGCTATTTGGTATGACAAGCCCACCTTATACTGACGAGTAAAGGTGCACTAATTATAGAGAAGTAGGGACTATCCATGTGATTCATGGCCACGTCGGTAGTTCTTTTTGGGGCATGTTTAAGGTCAGGGATGGTCTAGTATAGGTCCAACATACAAAAGTATTGGTTATTTTGAAGGCATAATTTCTGTCATATAATTTTTCTGACAATATTACTATTTTGAAAAATTTGTCTAAGTCCTCCACACTTTGCGCTTCAAGTGCGATGCGCAAACTTTTACTTTGCGTTTCAAATGCGATGCGCAAACCTTTACTTTGCATTTCAAGTGCGAAGCGCAAACTTTTACTTTGCGTTTCAAGTGCGAAGCGCAAACTTTTACTTTGCGTTTCAAGAGGCGTACGTAAAGTATACTTCTCTGATTCCAAATTTCAGCTTTTCATTTCACTTTGAATACGCAAATCTTTCTTCTCGTTTCTTGTTGAAGACGCAAACATCACTTTGCGTTTCTCATTGAAGACGCGAACCTTGATGAATGAAACGCAAACCTTGATGAATGAAATGCAAACCTCGATGAATGAAACACAAACCTCTAAAACAAACAAATTTTCACCAAAAAGACATCTAGACCTCGAAATCTAACTCGAAACTTCGACAATTTGATCGTTTAATCATCTAGAACACAATCTTAATAACTAATTTCGATCAAATACACAAAAATGTATAAATCGACTTAATTACAGTGCACAAGACTCGTGAACTTTGAACTCAACTAAAATCAAAATTAATGATCGATTACAATGCAAATTGATCTAAAACTTATACAGACTCGATCGATAACACTTTTCTAACAAAACCTAATCATTTACAACTCCAAAAACACACTAAAAATCAAAAAATTGATTTTCTGCTCAAGAACAGTGACGAACCAACACTTTCTTGGATTTCTTGATCCGATTTCACTTTGGATCTGCTCTGATACCAATTGTTACTCCCAAAATCAAGTTCTAAATGATCACAAACAATCAAGATGAGATTCTAAATCATATGTCATTGAATCAAACAACAAAGATTACAAATTCACAACTTTCTCTCTCTACAAGCTTTCTCTCTCTCTAGAATGATATGAATTATGCTATTCTCTAATCTGCTCACTCTCTGATTCGTGTACTACTACTTCTAATTACTTACAAGGGAAACGTGGTATTTATACCTCTAACAATATACAAGGAAACAAATTACAATTACATTGACTTTGACTTTATTAACAAATAGACTTTGACTTTGATGAGTGTTGACTTTTTCAGCTTTGACTTCTTGAAGTTTGACCTTCAGTATTCCAAATCCCTATTTCAAGTTATAATCAATCACAAACAATCAATATGAGAATTCCAAATCATATTCATTGATGAAATTCACAAATTACAAACTTTCTCTCACTACTCTCTCTCTACAATAATGAAACAGTATGCTCTTCTCTAATCTGCTCTCTCACTTCTGAATTCGTGTGTGTATGTTTACAACTGATTGATCCCACTTGATTACAAAGACAACAAAGGTATTTATACCCTTGACAATTACAAAGGAAAAACAAAATACAATTACATTGACTTTATTAACAAATAGACTTTGACTTTGATGAGTGTTGACTTTCTCAGCTTTGACTTCTTGAACTTTGACCTTCAGTATTCTTGATCTTGTATCCAACATATTTATGCTCTAACAAATGTTATTATAAGAGTCACCATCTATACAAAACTAATAAGGTTTTCAAAGGAACTGAACATACAGAAACAAAAAAAATGAAATTGAATGGCAGAGATTTTGATAGAATTTTTAGAACATTATCAAATAATATAAGGTTTTCAAAGGAATTTAATGGATTCTTGATAGAAAAAATGTTGTCTTTTTTGCTTGCATACAAAATGATTTGAAAAAACAAAATCAATACAATATTTCAAATGGATTGCATTACCTGGTTTTCCAATCTTTGCGTTTGGTTACAAAAAGGCACACCAAATTTCCAAAGAACAACAAACCCCACAATGAGGTATAAAACAGTAGAAAAACAAAACCCAAAATCGATTTCCTGATTTGATTCGATGTGAGAAGGAAATTTGAAACCGTGAAACAGAACCCAAACAGAAACAAAGAAGTGACAAACTGTGTGCAAACAGAAACCCAAATCAACGTACCTGAGATGATGAAACCCTGAGAAGAAACTGTGAAGCCGTGAAACCATGAGCTGAACTTGAATCAACGTGAGAAAGAAATTTGGTGCAAACAGAAGCAAAATTGACGTGAAAAAATAAATTCCGTGCAAACAAAAACAAAACGATGTGCAAAAATAAATTCCGTGCAAACAAAAACAAATCGATGTGCAAAAATAAATTTCGTGCAAACAGAACCCAAATGGAATAAACCCTAAACACGAACATACCTGAGATGGTGAAACCCTGAGAAGAAGCCGTGAAACCCATCACCTTCTTCCTATCAACAAACCAAATCAAAACCCAAATTGAAAATTATAGGAAACCATATAGCTTTACTAACAAAGCTTCAAAAAAATGACGAATAGATAGAAGAAAAAAACTTAAAGAAATAATAAAAGGAATAAAGAAGGGTAATGAAGGTACCTTGGGGAGACATTGACGAATAGATGAAGGAAAAAAATTCAAATCCAAACATCTTCCTTCGATTTCTGTAAAACTCAAATTTGCAGAATGACTCTACAAAGGGAAAGGGAAGTTTCTACCAAAAATTGGAAACTGTAAATCCTATTAACCTGCCCAATTTCAAAATTCAAATTTGAAATATTTGAAATTGGTAGAGTAAAAGGAGATGCCATACAATGAAAAGAGAGTTTTTTTTTTTGCTGGAAATAGTTGGTGGTGGTGTGTAAGAGAAGTTATATATCTTTAGAGGACTTGTACATTGTGTTTTCTCACTTGTAATTAAGAGTTTTTTAAATTTGATGCTTAAAATAGTTGTATCTTATGCATTGTGAGTTGTATTTAAGACATTTGTCTAAATGCTTATTAATGTAGTATAGATATAGATATAGATTGTTAGCTTACAAAGAAAAATACAAAAAACTAAATAAAAATAATAAGTTCATAAATTTAATAAACCTTATTAATTAATTAATTAAATAAAAATAATAATAAATTTATAAATTTAAATAAAAAGTTTGTTGAATTCATTGAATAATTAAAAATGTAAGGTAAATAATATTTAAATAATAATAAGTAGCATGTTCGTTTTTTTTGAGATCCCATTTCATTTTTCACCACATCAAGTGACACATTTTGATTTCTTAACCCATAGAAAGCACAAAGAACAATGGTTAAATGGTTCATCTACATCATCTTATCACATTCCTTAGCCGTGATTTTAATAATAATAATAATAAGAACAACAAGAACAACAATAATAACAATAATAACAATAATAACAATAATAATAATAATAATAATAATAATAATTTCTTTCTCACAGGTGATGGAGCTTGTTATTCCCAATTTCATCAAGTTCTAATCGTAAAACATAACAAACAAGATTAAGAATCGTAATCACATATATTTGATTCAATTCAACAATTACAGACTCAATTTTCTCTCACTACTCTCTCACTACTCTCTCTCTAGAAATGTATTCTATGAACCTCTTCTCTAATCTTCTCACTTCACATCTGAATTATGAATTGTTACTTACCAAGACTTCTAACCATCTATCTATTAAACAACAAATCAACCTATTTATACCAACAACTAATTACAAGGAAACAAAACAAAATACAAGTTAACTTTGACTTTATTAACACATAGACTTTGACTTTCCATGAGAGTTGACTTTCCAACTTTGACTTCTTGTACCTTTGACCTCTAGTCTTCATGATCTTGTATCTAACATATTTCTACTCTAACAATCTCCCCCTTTGGATTCAAGATCATCACAAAAAGATTTAGCAAATCAATCTCCCCCTTTAGTTGCATTGAAGAACTTTAGATTTCCCCTTTAAGCTCAATATGAGTATAATCTTCCTCTTTTGGTTGATCTTTAACTTTAATCTCCCCAATGTTTATCTTCAAGAAATACCAACAATCTCTCCCAAAGATGGTAAAAACATTCTTCAATAATCTCTCCAGAATTATCACAGAAACTCTTTCAGACTTTGGAAAGAAATTATCTTCAGAATTAGCTCGAATATCTTTAGCAAATAATCTTCAAAAAAAATTTCAGAAAATCAACACATCTTCAAACATCTTTGATTTTGCTTGAACAACCTTTCAAACTTTGAACTTTATCATCTTCAACTCTTTATCTTTGAAATTTCTGACACAGACATTTCTTTAAATCATCTCCTCCATTTTTTATGAATAGAGCATCTATAACATCAAAACTTTTCTCCAAGAAATGTCTTGAACCATTGTGATCTGTCCAAGAGCCTCTGATTCGTTGCCAATTCGAACAATGTATTCATCCAGATCTTTGCAAATCTAGACAAAATAGGAATGTAACACCTGAATCAGTTAATGTGCCTGTCAGTAACACGAAGTTACTGTGTGTAACGGATACACATAAGAAAGGATCTTTTTGATGTTCACTCCCCCAGGGCTTCCATCCAATCATCGAAACACCACAAAGGAAATTTCTATGAATGTTATGACAAGAAAACAAATTCCTTGTGTGTTCGTGCAGGTGTAGAAAGAATTAAGCATATGATGATTGCTTTTAATAAGGCTCAACATTGTGTAAACCACTGAGACAACAGTAGATAAACACAGACTCAATGTGCATGATTGAAGTGCGAAGGTGGGGCAGATTTCCTTCTTTTTCAATATCCAGATTTTCCAAATGAAAATCAGAGAGATTATATGCTGCGTCCCTAGAAAAATATGAAACATTTTCTTTTTAAGAAGAAAATGAGTAGCTGGTGGGGTTTTATTCAAGAGTTGGCATGGGCTAATTGCCTATTTTAATAATGTTCACCAAAGAATTGTGAAACATTAGTAATGTGGCTGCCCGACTCAGAAAGTAGTTGGTGCAGAGTTTGATATTCTTTTACTCTGATCTCACACCCTCTTTCTTTTAATCATTAAGCTCACATCTAACCAAACTCTCTTTTTCATTTTACCTCAACGCACAACCCACACTCATTTGTTTTCGACTCCTCACACTCAATCACTATGGAGTAACTTCTTGGGTAGGAGACATTGGTAATCGTGAATCCATAGAAGTTCACTGAAGTCCTAGCACAAAGAACCCATATTCCTATAAAGCATATGTTGCTCAATATGGTTTAACTTTATCAGTTAAAGCTCGAATATAAGTAAGATAAATGTATGCTCAGAATATAATCATGAAGATATGAGCATTTTTAAACATTGAAGTATTTTCAAACAAGTAAATTGAATGAATGAATATGAATGCAAGAGACTTGTTTGAAAATCTGACATTGTATGAAAAATGATCAGAATCAAATGATATAGCAATCAAAGCTTAAGGTCAAGAATAATGAATATTGTCTATACAAAACAAAATATATACATTCTTGAAATGAACGTTTCGAAATGAAATATCGCTCAAAATTCAATGAAGTACAAGCGGGGTGTCTTACCATCGAAAAATATGTTTCAAATTTGAGACATGGTAAGAACATATTGAATAAAAATTCAAACCGGTGTGTGTGAATACTTGAAAGTATATAGAAAAGACAATACGCAAGTATGTATCTTTGAAAACACACGGTTTGTTAATCGTTGAAGCACAAGTAAAATGAAAACATTTAAAATCACACTTCCAATTCATGAAATCTGTTTAAGAATCGGGAAGTGGTTTGAACATTTAAGAATATGTTTTCTATGATTGAAAGTTGTCCTTCTTTCAACCACATATGAGATTAAGATAAGAAATTAACCTTTCTATGCATTCTTAAATCTCATGAAGTCAGCTGAAGTCATAAAGATATGATCTTGATAACTTCTCTCATTCTGCACAAGTCTCAAAGTCTAGTCAAAGCAACTTTATTCACAAATTTATTCAAAATTAAAAGACTTAAAGCAGTAAAACAATTATAGTACGAGTTCTTATCTGAAATAATGAGAAATCATCATCCTTTACTCCCCTTGAAAATATGCATCTGAAATTTATCAGTGAAAAAGCACATGATAGAGATCTACAATTCTATTTTGAAATGTAGTTCATCATATCTATTGGATGCAAAATATTTCAGAAAAATATGTACTCCCCCTTGAAGGTTGATTTCCTCATCTGAGTATCGGAGTACATCTTCATATCCGCCCGGGAGTATCATCTCTTTCAACGTTGAAGTACGAGTCTTAAACTGTTTTGTTTAGAAGTCAAACTCCATTGAAGTACGGGTCCTGAACTGATTTGTTCAGAAGCCTTGGTTCTCTTACTCTCCCTTTACATTAGGTGCCTGCAACACAGAATCAGTCTTTGGCTTTCGTACCCACTGGTATTTGGGTCCATGAATGTTAGTTGCAGTTCTTATGGGAGTAACTGAATAAGAACCATACCAGTAATGATCACTTGTTTTATGAACATGATCATGTGTACGACAATAAGAATAATAGTATTTCTTACCTGATAACCTGATTAATTGATCTTTCGTGTAGACATGATCAGGTTTACCTTTACGCACATTGTTCTTCTTGGCTTTATGTTTATGTACACATGATTTCTTTCCTTTCAGCTCATCTTTCTTCTCATCTTCAACTGGTTTCTTCTTCCAGACCAATTCTTCTTCTTTGTATCTCATTCTTCTTTGATGTGTACCTGAACCATCTACATTTTCATCAAAGAAAATGTTAGTAGTACGAATCTGATCATAAGATTTAACTAACATTCTTTTAGAAACAATTTTCTGATGTGAGCTTGAGGCTGTCTTTTTGATGTCAGCTGAATTATTTCTAGGTGTGTGGATTTGTGAATCTGGAGTCGTGTGCTCAGTCACCACCACCTTGGAAACAATCTCTTCAAGCTCTTTAATCTTTAAAGCAAAGATGTCTCTTTCTTTGACAAGAAAGTCAATCTTCGTCTCGAATTCAGACTTCATTTTCTTCTCTTTCAGCACACACTTAGATAGTTCAGATAACTTGTCAGTCAGCTTTTTAATCTCAACCTCAAACATGCTTCTTTCTTCTTCAAATCCCTTTTCAGCATTGTTTCTCTGGCCGGATATTTCTTTGAAGAATCCAACATTCTTTTGTTCAATGACCTTCTTTTCCTTGGAAAACTTTTCTCTTTCCAATATTATTACTTTCTCAAAATCAGAAACTTGCTGAGAAAGCTTTATACATTGAAGCTCAATCACCTTCTTTTCTTCACAACTCTTTCTAGAAAACTTTGAGAACTTCTTTTCAAGCTCATCTTTGTCCTTAGCCATTTTTATCTCCAAATATGATATTTTCTTCTAAACTCAGTGTTCTCAGTTATCAGACTCTGTTCCTTATCTTCAATGCTGTCATCATTAATGACAAAAGGAGAATGATCTGGAAGTGGAGCATTGAATTCAAGAAAATCAATTTCCTCTACATACCCATTATCATAGTTAAGAAAATCATTTTCAGACGCAAATAAGTCATCAAAATTATCAGTTGAAGTTTGAGGTGCCTTTGAAGATTTAGAACACTCTGTAAATTTAGATTGAAAAACAGTGTTCTTTATAACTGTAGAAAATACACTTTGTTCTATATCAACCAAAATTCTTTCTTCAGATAAAACATTTTCAAGCTCAACTATTTTTCTTTCTAGAATGAGTGGAGGAACATAAACTTTTGCAGTTGCAGGTTTTGCCTCCATCTCAGTAACAAAATAGCTAACAAAATAGTCATCTGAAAGAACTTTTGGTGTGTCAGAACGGTAACTATCATTTAGCTTTTCGTAGCGAAATGGTAGTTGCATTTTCTTTCCATTCTTTCTTTTCTCAGTTTCTTTGGCCTCAACTTCTTCTGGTAATTTGGTAACAAATTTGGGTTTCAAATGAGGATATTTATCAGCAAAAACAAGAAAATCAAAGTTATATAACGCTGGTTGTTTTCTGATGGCTTTCTTTAAGTAACGGGGGTTATCATAACCGAGTCCCCATTTCTCTTTAACTTCAGCCTCTTCCATGGGTGCATTTAGAAAAATGGTGTGATCTGTTTGACCTATCGTATGAAGTTTAGCTTCCAAATCATTTACCTTTTTAGTTAAGCTCTCGTTTTCACCCTGCAATTTATAAATGTTTAGTACAGATTCTTTATTTTCTAAAACAGACTTGGAAAGTTTAGATTCAAAATCAGAAATCTTCTTTTTAAAACAATCCTTTTCATGTTCAAAATCCGAAGCAGATTTACGTAGAGAATCAATTAGATCTTTGTTTCCAATAACTGACATGTTGAGCTCAAAGATCTTTTGATTTCTCCTAGGAACTCTGTCTTTTTCCTTTTTCAATTTATTTTGAAGGTCTTCAACTTCAACCATCATAGCTTCCATTTTGGTCATGAAGTCATTTTCAGTGAAATCCGTTACCTCTTAGCTGAAAAACTCATCTTGAATATCTGTAACAAAAAGAACTTGAAAAAAATAATAGTTAGTCCAAATGAAATCAATTGAATCAGAAATTTTTGAAATAAAACTCAGAAAATCAATTTTCAAAACTTCACCAAGTCAGAAATTCGCAAACAACCAAAGAGATTCAAGAAATTCGCAAATAACCCTGAAACACACAAAATTCGTAAGCCTATAGAAAAATAGCAAGGAATTCGCAAGCTATACAAACACACATATAATTCGTAAACCACACAAAGACACACATAATTCACAGGCTATACAAACACACATATAAATCGTAAACCACACAAAGACACACATAATTCGCAGGTTTCAAGAAAATAGAATTCGCAGTACACAAATTTGCGAATTCTTGTACACTTTGTGAATTCTATCACTTTTCGCAATTAACTTCTCTGCGAATGCTATACTTGAATTTCCAGAAAACAACCCATTCTGCGAAAACCACTTATTCTGAGAAATTTCCTTTGAGAATCTTGAGAAACTCAACGTATCTGCGAGTTCTTGACGAAATCTTGCGAGTTCTTCGACTGTCGAATGAAAATTCGATCTGAAACTCACTAAAACTCATGAATTCTTCAAATTTCAGTCTTATACTTTGACAATTAGATCACAAATACTTCTAGAAACTGTTTCTACCAAAGAAATTCAATAAGAAACAAGAACAAGTACAAATCGATATAGAACAGTGCATTAACGAACTCGTGAACTCAAAAATCGATGAAATCTCAAAATTGATGAGAATTACAGTGCTATACAGAAATTAAACTACACAAACCCGATCTAAAACATATTTCGATCATAACCTGATCAATTACAACCTAAAAAATACACTAAAACTCAAAATCGAATTTGAAAAACAATGGAACAGTGTCAATAAAACTTTCTTGATTTCATTTCGATTGGATCTGCTCTGATACCAATTGTTATTCCCAATTTCATCAAGTTCTAATCGTAAATCAGAACAAACAAGATTAAGAATCGTAATCACATATATTTGATTCAATTCAACAATTACAAACTCAACTTTCTCTCACTACTCTCTCTAGAAATGTATTCTATGAACCTCTTCTCTAATCTTCTCACTTCACATCTGAATTCTGAATTGTTACTTACCAAGACTTCTAACCATCTATCTATTAAACAACAAATCAAACTATTTATACCAACAACTAATTACAAGGAAACAAAACAAAATACAAGTTAACTTTGACTTTATTAACACATAGACTTTGACTTTCCATGAGAGTTGACTTTCCAACTTTGACTTCTTGTACCTTTGACCTCTAGTCTTCATGATCTTGTATCCAACATATTTCTGCTCTAACAGAGCTTTCTATTTTCAATCTTCGTGGAATCAAATTACTTACTTCAAAAAACAAACCAAGTACATTTAAGCCTTACGGTTGAAAATATAAACTATCTATATGCTTGCTTATGTTATCTAATAGACATTATCATACTGAAACAATACCCGACTTGGATAAAGTTTCTAACTTTTATGAATTAATAACCAAATTAACCTCGTAATGGATCTCCTACTAAACGAATTGACAAAAAAAAACACTTACGTGGTTCGTATGTGGATTTATGATGTAAAGCAACAAAACACACCTAATCAACAACCTTATACTGTAAATCCATTAGCCATGGTTGTTGTCAACAGACATATAACCCATATATTTGGTGAATCCTTTGTTCCATAGGCCAGAGGGTAAATGTTGACTAAGAAGAGAAAAGGTGTTCCAACTGGGAGATGATTAGTTTAAAAGGAAGGAAAATACATAAATAAAAAAAAGATGAAGAACCTTGAATAAAGTAAAAATATAACCTAAGCAAGAGATGGATTATGAGAGCATACCAGTAGTTCACAACCCACACATGGAAATTGAAATGGAGAAGGAGAATGTAAAAATGAAAAAAAAAGAGATTGAGGGATTAAGAGATGGAGAAAGAAGTACAAAGGGAAGGGGAAGGGTTTTGGAGTTAAATGATAACATTAATTTGTAAAAACATTAATTTGTAAAATTACAAAGTAAAAAAAAGCAATATTCTAGAAAAAAAGTAAGGTAGGATCTCTTTGCTCTGGAGATGCCACGTCACCGCTTAATGTTTCTGCTTTATAGATATATATAGATTGTTTAATAAAAAACTTAATTCTTTAAGCGACTGTTTTACATTTGCTGAATGATTTGATGCAGATTAGTTAAGTGATCAAAATGATTAAGAGGCTCTATATGATATAGTGCATAATGAAATATGGTTGTTTGGTAACTGTTCTGAATGAAAAGTTTGAATGACAATAAATTACTATTTTAACCATCTATATGATTTAGTTCTAAATGAAATATAAATGCTTGGTAAATATTTGAATAGATCAATTACTTTGCAAGTATAACTGTTAGGAATGAAAAGTTGGTCAAAATTGTCTAAGTGTTAAATATCTGAATGCCTAATGAGAAATCTAATAGAATGTAACCAGAGTTCAGTAGCCGATAAATCTACTAAGTATGGTGCTCTGCTTAGTATGATTAGAGATCTGGAGAGGAAACGTCAGAGTTCAGAAGTGCCAAGATTGCCTAAGTACTAAGTCTGGATAGGAAGGGTCAGAGGTCTGAAGATGTGTAATCAAACTTCGGCCAGACTTAAGTATCAACTTTAACAGAGATTTGAGATAACATAATCAGAGTTCAGATAGAAAGTTTGAACTCCCAAGTTCAGACTTTGAGACTTAAGATATAGCATGCATGTTTCTTCTAGAAGACTTTCTTGTACATATGAAGACTGGAGGATACTCTCTGAATTCCAAAGTTTGAGAAAAAGGCCGATGAAGGTACATTCCTTGGCTACTCTCTGAATTCCAAAGCCTACAAAGTCTTTAATTAGAGAACAAAGATGATTCTTGAAAGCATCAATGTGTCCTTTGATGACAAGGCACAAATGACTTCTAAGTACCCCTTCTCAAGAATTAAGCACAACCATGAGACTTCTGATTCATTATATACTGAGTCCAGAGAATTAGAACTCAATTTACTATATGAAGACTTATTTTGGTGATGAAAGTACTTCTGAAAGTTCAAAGATGCTTCTATCCATATGTTTCTAGAGGAATCACAAGCAATAGGTATATCTCTTTCTGGTCCCTCTGATGCTTCACTTCCTATTTCATCACATGGACATCAATATGAGGAGAGTAACAACATCACAAAATCTGAGCTCAAATGTTGACATACCTTATGCTGATCAGAGTGAAGCACATATTGATCCAGAACCCCAACTCCTTATGACAAGATGGAAAAAAAACCATCCCTCATACCAAATCATTGGTAATCCTTCTGATGGTGTAAAGACAATGAATGCCACTGCCAATGAATGCTTCTTTATGAACTTTCTAAGCATGGTAGAGCCTAAAAAGATTTTTGAAGCATTCTAAGAATCAAGGTGGATCAATTCTATGCAAGAAGACCTTGTACAGTTTGATAGACACAAGGTTTGGTTGCTGATTCTTATACCAAAAGATAAAGTTGCTATAGGAACCAAGTGGATATTTAGATAAAGAAGGATGAGGACGGTAGTGTGATCAGAAAGAAGGCCAGATTAGTTACAAATAGATATTGTCAAGAAGAAGGTATAAACTCTGACTATAACTTTGCACCCATGGCAAGGCTAGAGGCAATCAAAATATTCTTAGCCTTTGATTCCCACAAAGGTTTCAAGGTGTATCAGATAGATGTTAAGTCTGACTTTCTGAATGGCAAACTTTAGGAAGCGGTATATATCCAGCAACCCCCTGGTTTTGAGAGCTCTAAGTTTGTAGATCATGTCTATCATTTGGACAAGGCTCTATATGGCCTAAAACAAGCTCCTAGAGCCTGATATGAAACTCTCTCAAACTTTCTGGTTACAAATGAGTTTGAAAAAGGTACAATTGATACTACTTTGTTCACTAAGAGGTACAAAAATGAGCTTTTACTAGTAAAAATATATATGGATGACATTATTTTTGGTTCTACTAACCAAAAATACTGTGACATGTTCTCAGAGTTCATGAATAATGAGTTTGAAATGAGCATGATGGGAGAATTAACTTTCTTCCCAGGGCTTCGGGTGAAACAAACTCAAGAAGGAACTTTCATAAATCAAGAAAAATATGTTTTTGATATTTTGAAGAAATATAAACTTCATGATTCAATTCCCATGAAAACATTAATATCCACTGGTTTAGGGTTTAGCTTGACTCTGACCTATCTGGAAAGTCGATAGATGTTAAGACTTACAGAGGAACGATTGGCTCACTTCTGGATCTAACATCTAGACTTGTAACTTGTCTCTGTGCTAGGTTTCAAGCAAATATTAAAGAATCTCACCTATCTACTGTAAAAAAAAGTCTTTAGATACTTCAAAGGGCCTTAATTCTTGGGTCTCTGGTACCCAAAGCACTCTGGTTTTGAGCTAATTTTCTATACAAATGCAAATCATGTAAGATGCAAGCTTGATAGAAAAACCACTTATGGGAGTTGCCAACTACTAGGTGACAAGTTAGTGAGTTGGACATCTCGGAAGTAGAACTGTGTGTCCACATCTACAACAAAAGCATAGTATGCTGCTACTGCTAGTTGTTGCTCATAAGTCATATGGATGAAGACTCAACTCAGAGACTATGGTCTTGAGTTTGGAAAAATTCTTATTTTTTGTGACATCAGAAGTGCCATTGCCATCTCTGCTAATTTAGTGCAGCATTCCAAAACAAAACATATCAATATGAGGTACCACTTTATTAAAGACGATGTTGAGAAAGGGACCATTAAAATGTATATTGTCCCTACAGACTACTAGCTTGCTGAGCTGTCCACTAAAGCTCTTGATGAAAATAGAATAAACTTCTTGATCAGTAAGTTGGGTATTCTCAATATGTCTATTTGATCTCAATACATATAACCAGAGCTTCTAGTTGTACTATCAAGAGCTTATGGAACCATGTTTTGAAGTATTTGATGGTACTAACTTAACAACTCTAATATCTAATCGTGTACACTTTTACTGCCTAGAGCCTTTGGTTCTACTAACCAGAGCCTCTGTACTCTAATCTGAGCATATTTTATCCAAGTCCATAATGCTTGTCGCCAAGAGCCTCTAGTTATATAGTCCATAGCTTCTGTCTCTATAGACCATAACTTCTCTATATATACGAACTATGTTTTATGTACAACTTATCATTTTTATGATCCAAGCATAGATCAAAGGGGAGTAGAGTATTGATGATTCAAACGGGAGCAAAAGTTTCACAAACCAGAGCTTCTGTATTATCGAGTTACTAAGTATCGACGTTTAGAACTTTTGTCTCTACTATAAATAACTTCTGGAACACTATGATAAAGGTATATCTTTCTGAACATGAAGAAAGTGCTATTAGAGAACGGAAAACCTCTTCTAGTCTGATACTTTCGAAAATTTCACTAACTCTAAATTTGAGTATCCAGAGCCTCTAGTTGTATTGGACAGAGCTTCTTGACACAAAGATTAAAACTTTTTGAATACTTTCACATCCAGAAGTTGTAGTTTTCAAATGTTTTTAAGGTTTCATAGTGTAATTATGTCCAGAAGTGCAAAAATCAATATTCAGAGGTACTGTTCATACAGAGCCTCTTTTAGACATCAACACTTGAGTGTTTTTGAATCTATTGATTTAGGGTGAGGATTATTTTGCCAAGGTGACCGTCATGTCCGTATAATAATCCCTTGGTGACGGTTTGTGATGTGAGCGATTTTCTTGGAATCCACTTGCCACGTGTCTTTCCCACGAAGGTATATGTCAGAAACGATTGACAATCTGTCCTTTCAAAACGCCGTTTGGTGATAAAATAACTCAGGTGTTTTTCGAGTATAAAATCCTTTTTACAACCCTAATTTCATTTTTTACGCTTTCACTGAAATTCAAAAATTCCCTCTCTACTATTCATCTTCTTCATCAGTTATTCAAACCTTTCAACCTTCAATGGCATCCGAAGCCAGTCCAATAACTCTCACAACTCCAATAACAATGGAGAAAGTTCCCTTAGATCGAGAGAAGCTGATATCTAAGTGCTTGTACCCCTAGAAATCAAATAGAACAATCACATGGTAGACCTGCAACTCTGGAACTTCGATGAAAAATACCACATCATCATCTACTACATGAACAATCATTTTCTTGAAAGTTCGCTAACAAGAACCGACAATGGCATACCGGAAAGGTATGTTCAACAGTATTGGCAGACCTGCAAATTCATTCTTGAAGCAAATGAAATCATGGGTGTTATCGATGCTCCAAATAACATGGAGTACGGAATCAAAATCTTAAGGAAAATCAAAGATACTCTACATTCCCACTCGCCAAGAAATGCAACTGATAACTCTCATTTTGAGCGTTATTTATACGTCATTTGTATGAGTTTTTCTTTCATTTTAGTTCTGTTTTCTTTTTATTTGTTTGTCTTTCTTCCTTTTATTATTTTATTTTCATTTGGAGTTGTTAAGAATGTTTTTATGGTTAAACGCATCATTTTTGGATTAAAAACGTCACTGTTCCGCTGTGGGCACAGTCTGCCTACTGTGGGCACCTGAGGGCACATTGAATATTAAAGCTACGTATTTGTATTCAGTAGGTATTGGAACAAAATGGATGCAAATTAGCTGAAATACAGAAGATGGATGCTAGCTGGAGTTCACCTTAGAGGAATCTTTGCAATCATTGGACTATTTTACCCATTGGTTATTATCCTTTAAAATTTTGGGTATTACCCATTGGGTAAAAGCATGAGTTTTCCTTATAAATAGGTAAGTTTGTTAGCACTAAAGAACACCAACAAAGCTCCACAATGTAGAACTCCTAGTTTTCTTTACATTTTTTAGTTGTAGTTTTATTATTTTAGTTGTAGTTTAATTTATAGTCTTTTACTTTCTTGCATTTAATTTCTGCATTTACTTTACGTCTAAGTTTGTAGTTTTATTTTTCTTTTTATTTAATAAAAGTAGTTAACAAGTATTTCTTTTCTTACATTATATCTTTTATTTTTATTATGAGTTAACCATCTTTTGGATAAGGGTATGAGCCGACTTGAGACTAGTAGGCAACACTTGGGTGTGGTCATCATTACTAGCTCTTAAGCTTGGTCACTTAAGTCGAGGCTTAAACTCAACGCTGATAAGCCGATCACTTTGAAGTGTTAGTATTAAATATTGACCTTGAGAGGGGCGGATTCGAAATACGGCTTAAAGGATGCACAAGGATTTGAGAGAGTCTTTGATATCCACGTAGAGATACGGGTTTTGCATGATTTATTACGGTTCAAACGTCGGAGGAGATTTATATCATAAAGAGATTTGGGTGTAAATCTCCATAGCAGTAGAACTTGATTTATTTCAACGTAGTTAAATCGGCAAGATTAAGAGTTGGTAATGATGGACATTTTGTAGGACCGGTCTTTAAAAATCCACTTTCGAAAGATCAGACTTTTTATAGATACTTCGTACTACAAAGTGACTAACCATTTTGTTACTATGTAAATCTCAAGGAAAACTTACACCCATACCCATTTTAGTTTCTTATTTCTTATTTTGTTGTTAAAAGCACCAAATTTGCTCAAAAATATTTCCTTCCTCTCTCATTGAAATCAGTGTATTCTCGACTTAGGACTCGAAACTTTGAAGTCTAATCCCTGTGGATACGATCTCGGTATATTTACCACTTTATTACTTGTAGCAATCATAGTGTCGATGTATACTTGCGCCCACACTATGAACTATACGATTTTTCCGCTACCAAGTTTTTGGCGGCGTTGCCGGGGATTTGTGTATTTCCAGAGTTTCTGGAGTTATAAGTTGAGTTTTTCATTGATTTTTCTTTCACCATAATGGATAGTTTTAGTTGGGATACCCCATATTTTAATACTTTTGGATCCCAGATTTAATCTTATAACAATACTGATATAAACAACAAGAGTATAAACAACGGAAGCAATATAGTTTAATATCAAAAGCAGATTCAAATATCACAGTTCATATATATAAAGCAAGTAGAAAGAACAAGATCTTTGTGAGATATATATTCAGTTGATTCTTCTTATACAAGATATCAAAAAGCACATATTTGTCAAAGGAGTGATGGTCCTTTTTATAGGACCATAAAGTGAACAGTGTACTATTCTAACAAATAGAAGCGTGCTTGAACAGTGTCTTACCTAAAAGGTAAGCTCGAGACTTGCTCGAACAGTAACCTACTCTATAAAGAAAATCTTATCACTAAGTGATTAGTTATCTGTTCTGATACATCAGGAAAATGTGTCCAGCTCCTTCTTCAGAGAGAATGTCTTCAGAGCTCTGATGTAGTCTTCAGAGCCTCTGATGAAGCCATCTCTGATGTCTTCTGCTGAAGGTGTTCATCTCTGATGTGTACTTCAGAGGCAGGTATGTCCTCTGAAGTCTTCGTCCTCTGAAATCTTTGTTCTCTGAAGTTTGTCTATGGAAGTCCTCTGAAGTAGGACTTGGATATTTTCAACACTTTAACAAATGAAGATTTGGAGCTAACAATCTTCCCCTAAGTGTTGAAAAATAAAAGATGTAAGAATAGCAGAGAACAAAAAACTTAAACTAGAAAGCATAGAAGAGAAAAATCATCCTCTTAAATATTACTCAAAATATTTGAAAATTCATTACAGAGAAAGTAATTATCAAAATTAAGAAAACACACTAAAATTTGTCACTTGAACAGATTCCATGGAACTTCATGATCAGAGCTCTGAAGTTGATCATCGACCCAATCTCCAAGTCAAGTTTCGCTAGTAGATCTGCTCTGTGCCTTTCTTCCTTCACATGGATCATTTTTTGTATTCCTCTCAAAGTTTCATCAGAGTACTTTGAAACTTCCGAAGCTAGAAAGATCTTCTTTATTTGGTTTACTCTGAAGACGAAACCCAGAGGTTCTGCTATGATTGATCCAGTCTTCTTTTTGTCAAGATTTTTGATTGATTCCATAGGTTCAGTCACGTCCAACTTCTCTTCTCCTAGGTTCAGAGCAATCTTGAAGTCACGTTTTACTCTGTGTTTGACATAGGCCTCCATTGCCTTTCGGACTTCAACCATGCCCATCCTGATTTCTCTTCTTCCCTGATCGTATCTGGCAGAGCAATAAGCATATAAATGTGGTAAATCATATGGATTTAGATTTACGAGATCATTATCATTGAACTCGTAAATCTTCTGATCAGAGCGAGTTACCACATAGTGCCTATAGATTATCTTGTTGTAAGCAAAAGTCTTCTCCGAGATTTTGTTAATTTTAATGATTGGATCATCAGAGAGGACCTGTGCTCTTGGTGTGGTTTTATCTTTGATAAATCTTTGCTCATAGTCCGGCATGTTCTCTCTGATCCTTGGATTCAGAGGGATGACTAGAGTATCTGCCAAATTAAATTCACAGTAGATTTATCTGAAATGGTCTTCTATGGAGACTTCGGGATTTGATGCAAGGAATGTAGGAGGTTGAGTAAACACTTTGCCTGGTAAATCAATGCTTGCCTTCTGAACAGGATTCTCTGAAGGAGCCTGTTCATCAACAACCATGGTCTCTGGTTCCTTTGTCTGTAGAGGATCTTCTGTTGTAGGTTCAGATATGTAGCCATCTATCTCTGATGATTCCCTCAGCTCTGTTGCTGTTGAAGTATGATGTGGTTGAGCATTCTTGAAAACATACTCTTCAACATCAACTACTTCAATATGATCTTCAACAACTTCTTTTCCAGAATCTGATTTTTCTTCTTTTTCAGATTCTGATTCTGCTCTTTCAGCCTCTGATTCGTAAGCATCTCTCATCACATAAGTTTGTCTTTCTGGTGATGAGAATGCCTCTTCTGATGTAGAAAAGTCTATTAGATACTCGTCTTCATCTTCTTCCAGAGCTCCAATAGTTTCTGGAGATGCATCTATTATTGGAACTATTAGAGCATCTGAAGTAGATGATGCTAGGAAGATAACAGGTACAGGAGACTTTAGAGTGGCCTGGTTATCTTCAGCAGAGGTTGAGGTTGAGCATCTTTCTGTTTCTTTCTCTTTACCTCGATTTGTTTCAAAGGGAGTGGACTTCTTTTGTGTTTCAACAGTTCTTGGTGTTGGAGTCTTCTCCCCCTTATGAAGATCTGATGACCCTTGAGGTTGATCGTCATGGTCATCAGAGTCTTCATACCTAGCCTTTTTCCGGGCTTCCTCAGAGCATGCGACCTCTGGTTCCTTCCTCTTTAATGATCCCTCTGAAGATTTGACATTTTTCAGAAGGTCTTAAATCTTTTTGTTCTGCTGAGTGGTCTTGGAGACGAACTTGCTGGAGATATTCATTACATTGCTGGTGATCTTCTTGGAGAAGTTGTGAAGATCCCAGTACAGTGCAATCACAAGTAAATATGAACAATGATTAACAGATTATAGGCCACAGCAACTAGTCATATGATTGATATAACTTCAAAGGGTTAAGGTTTACAGAGAGAATTTCTGATTAGGATATGTAAACCTAATGACTAGTAAACTGAATAATGAATTCCTAACCTTTCTAAACTGTTCAACCCTAATTATGAGATAAATAAGCCCTTATATACTTAGGCTTTACAAGCAATTGGGCTTATGGGCTTGGGCCCATCTTAATAAAATAACTTTCAAATAATTACAAATCAAACCCTTATAAATACTTTATTCCACTTTCAACACTCAGGACTTTCAGTCCTAACAATCTCCCCCTAAAGTTGAATAAAGCATTTATCTTCTTGAACAACTTCAGGCCTTGATCTTCTTTCCCTCTTGAATCTTTGAAGAACTTTGGTGTTGCATGTCTTCATGTCTTTCCATGCTCCCCCTTGAATAAAGCTCTTGGTCTTCATAGAATCAACTTTGTAACCAGATTCAATGTACAGTAGCCTCGACTGAATGCACTATCACGCAACTTTTAACTGTAGAAACTCAATCACATCGGATCAGCACACAAGAAAGATAATGTGAGAGTTACGTGATATTCCACGGTGCTTCTTCAGTTTAAAACACAGAATCTGTCTTTGAACCGCGAGTTGAATAGACTTTCAGCTTAAGAACTTGTTTCAATCAGCTCGTAGGAGGAATGATAAACAAATTTGTAGCAAACACCACATGATACGGAAAGAATCAATACAATCTTTGAAATCTCTTTGAAAAATTGAAACATCATCTTCATCACTTTGATCTCTAGACTGTCTTCAAAAATAAATTTCTTTCTTTAAAACTTTGAAATTGAACTTTTTCTCCCCCTTTTTGATGATTGTGAGCATCATGATCAACAAAACTTCTTCAAGTTTAGCACTTTCTTTGATCTCCCCTTTATGATAATTTTGATATTCTCCCACCTGTGATCTGAGTATCCGTCAATTCATGAAATGTATATATCCGAATCTTTTCAAATTCTGATATAATAGGAATTGTGAACCTGAATCAACAAATGATACAGTTAGTATGCCTGTAAGTAGCACGAAGCCACTTTGTACAACAGATATATGTTGGAAAGGAGCTTTTGTGATGTTCACTCCCCCAGGGCTTCCATTCAATCATCGAAAAACCACAAAGGAATTTTCTATGAATGTTATGACAAGAAAACTCATTCCTTGTGTGTACGTGCAAGTGTAGAATGATTGAAGCTACTTAGTTATATCAGGCTCAAAAATGTGTAAACTGTTTAGACAGCAACAAATATTACACGGACTCAATGTGCATGAAAGAGGTGCGAAGGTGGGGCAACTTTCCTTCTTTTTCAATATCTAAATCTTCCGAGTGAAGACTAGATAGCAGATATGATGCGTCCCCAAAGAAAATGAAACATTTCTTTGTTAAGAAAGAAACGAGTGGTTGGTGGGGTTATAGCAAGAGTTGGCATGGGCTCACTGCCTGTTTCAATGATGGTCACCAAAGAATGTGAACCAATCAGAATATGTGGCTGCCCGACTCAGAAAGTGGTTGGTGCAGAGTTCTGATATTCTTTTAAATCTGTTCTCACACCCTCTTTCTTTTTAGCATTATGCTCACTTCTAACCAAACTCTCATTTTCCATTTTACCGCTCCACACAATGAGAAAAACTCAACCCGACGAGTTATCTCCCCCACTCTTTGATTTATGACCCCTCACCCCTCAAATCACTCTAGGATAACTTCCGGGGTAGGAAACACTGGTTTACGTGAATCCATGGAAATTCTGTTTAAGCTCTCACACAAATCCCATGTAATTCCTATAAAGAATGATAGCTCAACAGTTTATCTTGAACATTTAAGCTCAAAAAATATTATAACATTGTCAAAATGTATGCTCATGATATTTGAGCAATTGAACTTTGAAGATTTCTCAAAACAAAGATATTGAATGAATGAAAGGAAATCAAAAGAATTGTTTTGAGAATCTGACAATGTATCAATTAGATCAAATAAATTGGTTAGGGTATCAAAGAATTGGATATTATGTTTATATGAACAAATATAAACAATTTAGCAATGAAAGCACAAGATTAGAAATAATGATTTATGCTCAACAATATTGAATTTCAAACGGGGGTATTACCATCGAAAAAATTGGTTCGTTATGAGACATGGTAATAACAAATACAAATGAAGTACTGAACCTGTGTGTGTGAATACGTTACAGTATAAGGATAAGATAATACGCAAGTATTGATCTTTAGAAACACACAGTCAGTTAGACATTAAAGCTCAAAAAATGAAAAACATTTAAAATCACACTTCTAAATTCATAAAATCTTTTGAGAACAAGAAGTGGTTTGAACATTTCAGAAACTGTTTTTCAAGCTTGAAAGTTGTTCTTCTTTCAAACAATCAGAGATCTAGATTAGAATATATTTACCTTTTAAGCTCCCCCTCAAAACATGATAGAACGATATAGATCTATTAAGCTCCCCCTGGATATTTGCAAAATATCCAGGGCTGAACGTTGAAGAACGGGTCCTGATCTGTCATGTGATCAGAAGCCAAACTTCGTTGAAGTCCGGGTTCTAAGTTGATTTACTTAGAAGCCATTGTTCTTCTACTCCCCCATGACAGTAGGTGCCTGCAACACAGAATCAACTTTCGGTTTTGGTACCCACTGGTATTTTGGTCCTCGAATGTTAGTTGCAGTTCTTGTGGGGGATATAGAATAAGAAACATACCAGAAATGATCACTGGTTTTGTGAATGTGATCATGTGTATGACAATAAGAACAGTGGTATTTCTTACCTGATAACCTGAGTAATTGATCTCTCGAGTAGATATGATCAGGTTTACCTTTATGCACTTTGTTCTTCTTGGCATTGACCGCATGTACACATGATTCTTTTTCTTTCACCTCATCTGCAACTGGTTTCTTCTTCCAGACCAGTTCCTCATCTTTGTATCTCTTTCTTCTAGAGCGTGTACCTGAACCATCTATATTGCTATCATAGAAAAGGTTAGTTTTACGAATCTGATCAAAAGATTTAACTGACCTTTGTGTAGAGACAAATTTCTGATTTGAGTTTGATACAGACTTTTCAAGCACTTTAATCGTTGAAGCGAAGTTGTCTCTTTCTTGAACAAGCAGGTCAATCTTCTTCGTGAAATCAGACTTCGTTTTCGGCTCTTTTAGTGCCTGCTCAGATAGTTCAGATAACTTGGCAGTAAGCTTTTTGATCTCAGTCTCAAACAAGCTTCTTTCTTCTTCAAATCCCTTCTCAGCATTGTTTCTTTGGCCAGATATTTCTTTGAAGACACCAACATTCTTTTGTTCAATGGCCTTCTTCTCTTTGGCAAACTTCTCTCTTTCTAGAATGATTACTTTCTGAAAATCAGAAACTTGCTGAGAAAGTTTTATGCATTTCAGCTCAACTTCTTTCTTCTCATCAGCACATTTTCTCGAGAATTCTGAGAACTTCTTTGCGAAAGATTTCTCTTTAGTCTCAAAATCAGATTTGTGTTTAGCAAGCAGTTGCTCCAAATCAGATAAACGCTTTTGAAGATCTGCATTTGCATCTTTCAGTTCAGAAATCTTTTCCTCAGAACTTTCAACAGAGACTATTTGCTGAGTTTTAGCTTCCAAAATAGAGATCTTTCCTTTTAGCTCAGAGTTCTCAGCTTCCAATTCTCTTCCTGTTAATAAACCCTTTGTCCCTAACACCAACCATTCAGTACAATCTCACAGCTCCTTTCCTGTCATTTTGTTAGAATTTATTTGACCAATAATTTCACTGAAAATGTCACTAATAAATTCATTAGAGATACTACTTGTCATATAATTTCGAGCTACATTGTTAGCCCACTCTCTTTCCTCCTTTTCCACAGGTGAAGCTTCTGTAGGAATCTGGGATTGCATCTCCCCTTCAGTCAAAGATAATCTGATGTAGGGCCCCACCTCATGTTCGTCCACACATTTCAAAAAATAAGCTTTCCACTCTTCATATTCTCTTTTGGACTTCAGCCTTGGTAGGTACCCCATTTTGATCGTTTCGAATAGAATGTATTCGCTCCGGCTTTGAAGAGAGATGAAACTTGAAAGTGTAGGGACCAAAAGTGACAAAATGTGAAACTTGAAAGTTTAGGGTCACAAATGACACGCTGAATCCTTGAAATACGGGGGCTAAAATAAATGCACTGCAAAAAGATCGTGAGACAAAAAATTTGACCCTTTTTTTTTTTTTTTGAAACACCCGGTCAAGCAGGGGTCCGGTCGAAGCAAAGGACCGGAATATGCAAGATACCGGTCGAAGGAAAGACCGGAGTAAGCAAGTACCCGGTCGAAGGGTAAGACCGGAGAATGCTAAGGTCCGGTCAAAGGGAATGACCGGAGATTACAACTACCCGGTCGAAGGAAAGACCGGGGAAAACACGTATCCGGTCGAAGGTGCAAGACCGGGGAATACACGTATCCGGTCGAAGGTACAAGACCGGGGAATACACGTATCTGGTTGAAGGTGTAAGACCGGGGATACAAGTATCCGGTCGAAGGAAGGACCGGTGTTTACAAACACTCGGTCGAAGGCTCGGGTCTAAAGACTAAAAAAATACGATAAACACAAAAAAAACAGATAAGATCGATGAATCACAAACGACCGAAGAACACGAAGTATCGACCGAAGAACCCGAAGAATTTCTGGGATTCGATCGAAACCAAACCCAGATCCTTCGATCCTTCGATCGAAAGAAACACAGAAAAATCAAACAAGAATCGATTCAACCGATCAACAATCAACAGTAATCATTAGACCGAATACACCTAGACCGATAAGCATCAATAATAATCGACCGAACAAAAAAATTCCAGAAAATTAATCGACCGAAAAAAAAACTTTACTGTTTTTCCACAAAAAAAATCGATCGAATAAAACCAGATACAACTTAAGCAAACATATATCGATCAAACAGATAACACAGAAAGTAACCACTAACAATCAATTAATGCAAGTAAAGCAATTAACACAAGTAATTGATCTTAGGGTTTCAGACAAACCTTTTTACTGGATCAAACCTTTTTGCCTATCCGCTTTGATACCAATTGTAGATCCCAGTGCAGTGCAATTACAAGTAAATATGAACAATGATTAACAGATTATAGGCCACAACAACTAGTCATATGATTGATATAACTTCAAAGGGTTAAGGTTTACAGAGAGAATTTCTGATTAGGATATGTAAACCTAATGACTAGTAAACTGAATAATGAATTCCTAACCTTTCTAAACTGTTCAACCCTAATTATGAGATAAATAAGCCTTTATATACTTAGGCTTTACAAGCAATTGGGCTTATGGGCTTGGGCCCATCTTAATAAAATAACTTTCAAATAATTACAAATCAAACCCTTATAAATACTTTATTCCACTTTCAACACTCAGGACTTTCAGTCCTAACAAGTTGGTGAGGTCAGCCTTTGTAACAAATTCGGATGTAGCAGGAGCAGCAGCAGAGAAGGTAGGGATCTTTGTAATCACCTCTGCCAAAGAACGCAAGACTTCGTCTTTGAATAGAGAAAAGTCTGCAGTTGATGGAGGTGGGGCAGAAGGAGTTGGAATCGACTTAAGTAGGTCAGTTTTGGAGTTCAAAATTTCTCTGGATAGAACCGAGTCATTTTTGATGACAAGGCTTTCCAGAGCATCAAGTTTGGCGTTCTGAGATAGAACGGTTGTGCGTAGCTCAGATACCTCTGAAGCAAGCTTTGCAACTTCAGAGCGAGAGGCAGAGGCCTCTGAGGTCTTCTCCATTTGAAGTTTAATCTCCTTCAAAGATTCTCTGACTTCGTCACCAAAGATTTTGAACTCCTTTTTGGTGACATAATCAGAGGGGAAAACCTTAGGATCAACACATGATTCTAAGTTTCCCTCGAGTTCAGAGGGGCCTTGTTTCGAAGGTGGGTTGATGTTTTCCCCGAAAGGACTTCCCATTAATCCTCGAGAATCCTTTTTCAAGGATTTCTCTAAAATGGTTCCGATTGGTCTCTGATCATCAGAGTCAGAATCTGATGATGATGAGAACCGAATGTGAGTGGAAACCTTGCTGTCCAGGATAAGGAGTCCATGTGCGAGAAGGTCATGCCATTCTTTCTCTGACAGGCAATACTTACGAGAGATCTTAGGTCTCTCCTGATCTAAGGGACGGTCCAACTTTTTATAAGCCACAAAGGCATCATGTGTGTAAGGAGGTGACATACTCTGGGGTGAATGAGTATTTTTATCTTGGTCTAAGTCCTGTTGGGAGGACTTAGCCATATCAGAGGTTTCCCCTTTGGTACGTGCTTCAGAGGCAGAAGAAGATGCCTCTGAGTGTCTAGGATGGGAAGGGTTCGAGGTGTGCACCTCTGTTTCAATGTCCACTGATGTTGGACCACCTTGGACAGTAAATGTGTTTGCACGGGGATTTAGGCTTTGGAATTGCTCATGTGTGCCAACAAGGACATCTTTTTCTACCTCGCCGCCCTCAGATTCTAAGTTTAGAAACTCACCCTCTGGAATTATCTCTTCCTCACCTTCCTTTGCTCTGATAGAGTTATTCTCTTCGTAAGAGGGAGGGTTCTCTTGTCTTCTCTCCCTTACTCTTACAGAGCCACCCTCTGTTTGCGCTCTGTTAATGTTTTGAGCAGTATTAGAGATGTCAATCTCTGATTCAGACTCAGGCTCAGAACCTAAGTGTTTTGGGGATCCCATCATCGGTTCTGATGATTGGGCAACACGATTAAGTAGGAGATGGGTATTAGAGTTCACAGGAATTACCTCAAGCATGGTATGTGGAAAACGTCGCTCATTTGGATAAGGAGGAACCTTTGTTGCTTTGAACAAGTTCATGATAAACAGAGGCGTCCTTGGACCTTCCTTAGTGATGGTGAATTTCTCCATTGCTCTTTGAATGACCACAAAGATGAATCTTGGAAACAATACCGAAATTGGTTGTTTACCTTTGGCCAAGTCTTTGTTCTTCTTGTCCACCGCCGTTTGTATCTCACAGAAGAGAATGTGAGCCATATTTATTCTTCTGTTGAAGAAGAGAGCATACATAATGGCAAGGATCGCTGGATGGGTCTGATCCTGACTTCCAATCTTGCAGGTAATTGTTCGATTGAGAACACTAAACATAAAGTTCCACTTGGGAGGCAGGTACTGACGTCTGAATTGACTTAGGCGTGTGATCTCTGTCGGTCCACAATACTATATCAAGTTCTTATCAAAACAACAACAACAACAAGATTACCAACCTGTATGATTAATAACAAACGATTACAAGGTTTGGTGTTCGGATTTAGCTCTGATGTGTTCTCTCTGTTTTTACACCTTTTGTGTGTGTGTGAAAGTGATCTGATATCTTGGACGATTGCTTCTACAACACACTTAACAACTAATATCTAAACTTAGATATTAAAACTATAATATCTATATTAGATATTATCTAACAACTAACAATATAATATCTAGAATATAATATCTAGATATTATCTAACTAATTTAACTAATAACAATAACAACTAACTTTTACTATTTATTACAAACAACTTAGACTTTATATCGAGAGTCGACTTTCCGACATTAGCTTCAGATTGGATGATCTTGAATCCAATAGATATGTGATCTAACAATCTTCCCCTTTAGATCAAGATCATTACTAAAATTTTTTTAGCAATTCAGTCTTCTTCTTCAGCTCAGAAGATGCAATCTCTATCTCTAGCTCAGAATGCTTTAGCAAAGTATCTTCAAAGAAAATTTATCTGAAATCAACATGTCTTCAGAATACTTTGATCTCACATTTCTTAGTTAGCTTTTCTCTTCTCTAATGTCTTGTAATGTAATGGACTGAACATTTCTTCATGCTTTAGATTCTCCCCTTTTTTGATGGAAATTACAACGACTTCATCAAAACTGTGAGTAAGAAATGCCTGTCATTTGGAGCCTCTGATCCGTCAATTCAAAAGATATTCATCCAGATCTTTTCAAATCCAGACAAAATAGTCGTGTAACACCTAAATCAACTAATGACTCAGTTAACATGCCTGTCAATAACACTAAGTCACTGTGTGTAACGAATACACATTGGAAAGGAGTTGTTTGATGTTGACTCCCCCAGGGCTTCCATTTAATCATCGAAACACCACAAAGGTAATTTCTATAAACGTTATGACAAAGAAACAAATTCCTTGTGTGTTCGTGCTTGTGATAGAAAGAATTAAGCACTTGATGATTGCTTATAGGCTCAAAATTGTGTAAACCACTGAGACAACAGTAAGTTAAACACAGACTCAATGTGCATGATTGAAGTGTGAAGGTGGGGCAGACTTCCTTCTTTTCAATATCCAGATTTTCCAAATGAAAATCAGATAGCAAATGTGCTGCTTCCCCTTAGAAGATGTGAAACACTTTCTATTTGAGTAGAAAATGAGTAGATGGTGAGGTTTGATCAAGAGTTGGCATGGGCTACTTGCCTGTTTCAATAATGATCACCAAAGAATTGTGAAACATTAGAATTGTGGCTGCCCGACTCAGAAAAAGTTGGTACAGAGTTGTGATATTCTTTTAACTCTGTTCTCACACCCTCTTTCTTTTAAACATTTAGCTCACCCTAACCAAACTTTCTTTTTCTGTTTAACACACTCATTTCTTTTGACTTCTCACACTCAATCACTATGGATTAACTTCGTGGGTAGAAATCACTGGTTAAGGTGATTCCATAGAAGTTCAATTAAGTCCTAGCACAATGAAATCCTTGTTTTCCTATTATGCATATGATGCTCAGATTGGTTTAACTATTTCAGTTAAAGCACAAATATGATCTTTGAAAACATTTAAAGTCACACTTCCAAATCATGAATTTGGTTTAAGAATCGGGAAGTGGTTTGAACATTTGATAACAATGTTTTCTATGATTGAAAGTTGTCCACTTATCAACCATATATGAGATTAAGATAAAGGATTATACCTTAACGTGCGATCTTACATCTCATGAAGCTAAGCTTAAAGTCATAAACATATGATCTTGTAAGCATCTCTCAAAATTTTTGCAAAAGTCTTATGTCAAGTCAAAGTAAAATTTATTCACTTAAATTGAAAATACAAAAAGCAGTAAAACTTTTAAAATACGGGTTCTGATCAGAAATAATCAGAAGTCATATCCAAACTCCTTTGACTTGAAGAGCTCCCCCTAAAATCATGCATTACAAAAATTTGACATAAAAGGTAAATGCAGAAATCTTATGAGCTCTCCCTCAAAATAAGATTGACAACGTGTCAATTTCTTCTCATACTCCCCCTTGGATCATGAACAGAATATAGAAGTGCAGATATCAATAAGAATTAAGAATGAGGAAATGAGGAAAAAATATACAATTAGAAAACTTTGATAGGTAACTACTAATTCGATCTTAAGATTTAGCATACCAAGCTTAGAGACAAGAAAGGAAAACCTCTTTTCGTCTAAAGGTTTGGTAAACAAATCGGCAAGCTGATAATCAGTTTTTACAAAGAAAAGTTCAATTGTTCCTTTTTCGACATGATCTTTAATAACATGATACCTGACGTCTATGTGTTTGGTTTTTGTGTGTTGAACATGATTCGCTGTTATTGCGATGGCGCTCTTGGAGTCACAGTATATCGGGATTTTTTTGAAGTGAAAACCGTAGTCGCGCAATTGAGTTCTCATCCATAAGACCTGAGAACAACAGCTAGCAACAACTACATATTCTGCATCGGCCGTGGAAGTTGAAACACAAAGTTTCTTCTTCTATGCCCAACTTACGAGCTTATCACCGAGGAACTGTACATGTCCTGACGTGATCTTCCTGTCTAACATACAACCAGCATGATCTGCATCTGTGTAAGCTGTTAGTTCGAAACTAGTATCTTTAGGTTACCACAAACCAAGATCTGCAGTGCCCTTCAGATACCTAAATATGTGCTTAACTGCAGACATATGGATTTCTTTAGGATTGTCCTGATATCGTGGACATAAACATGTTGAGAACATTATATCTGGCCTACTAGAAGTAAGATACATTAAAGAACCTATCATCCCTCTATAAGTCCTAACATCAACAGCCTTTCCCGAAGGATCAGTGCCAATCTTAGTACCTGGTGCCATTGGGTACCAATCGGTTTTGAATTTTCCATTTTGAACTTCCGAAGAATATCCATAATGTATTTTGATTGATTGATAAAAATACCCGATGAAAATTGTTTGACTTGTAATCCGAGAAAGAAATTCATCTCTCCCATCATATTCATCTGAAATCTGGACACCATAAGGTTTGAAAAATTATTACAGTACTTAGGATTTGTAGAGCCATCTCTTCATCAAACGAGACGTTGACGCTTTCAATAACCATCTTTGACTTCTTCAGATATATACGGTATGCAGTTGATATCGAGGAATAACCAATGTAGATGCCTTCGTCCGCCTTGGTACTGAACTTGTTGAGACTCTCTCTATCGTTTAGAACAAAACACTTACACCCAAATATATGGAAATATTTGATTGTCGGTGTTCGGTTGTTGATTAACGCATAGGGAGTCTTCTTGAATCTGTGGTGTATCATGGATCGATTTTGTGTGTAGCACGCAGTCGATACAGCTTCAACCCACAGAAATAGAGGTAAGTCAGATTGACTTAGCATAGTATG
The DNA here is from genome assembly GCA_954870635.1 of Arctium minus. Classification (NCBI taxonomy): domain Eukaryota; kingdom Viridiplantae; phylum Streptophyta; class Magnoliopsida; order Asterales; family Asteraceae; genus Arctium; species Arctium minus. Next base: position 72,931,998 of record OX941080.1, on the reverse strand, counting down.
AGCAGCCTCGACTAGCGTACGATTTCTTCTTTCGACTACTCCATTCTGTTGAGGCGTTCGAGCAGCAGTGTATTGATGTGAAATCCTGACAGATTTGAGATATTCGTCAACCTTTTTGTTCTTAAACTCTGTGCAGTTGTCTGTTCGTAGAAGCTTGACCGGTTTCTGCAGATTTACCTGGGTCGTCTTCAGGAATGTGATGAGAACATCTGGTGTCTCATCCTTTGAATGTAGAAACTTTACCCATGTGTATCGCGAGTAATCGTCCACGATAACGAGTATGTACTTCTTTCCGCCTAGACTCTGAGTTTGCATCGGACCGCATAAGTCCATATGCAATAACTCTAACAGAGCGCTTGTACTTGGTTCAGGCTTTGGTTTATGTGGAGCCCTATTCATCTTTCCCTTTTCACATGCTGCATAAAGATGTTTTGTTTCATATTTGAGCTCTAGAAGTCCTTTGACGAGCTTTCCACTGACTAGATTGTTGATGTACCTGAAGTTGAGGTGAGAGAGCCTTCGATGCCATAACCAACTTTGTTGCATCGAAGCTTTCGATAGTAGACAAACCTGCTTGTCAGTCTGTACTTTTGAAAAATTGATTGTGTAGAGGTCTGATTCTCGAGTACCGACCAAGAGTTCCTCGCCTTCTTCAGTGCTAACTGAACACCTCTTGGCTTTGAAGTTGAACTCTAAGTCTTTGTCACAGAACTGGCCTATACTGAACAAGTTGTGTCTTAAGCCTTCAACATAGCTCACCTTCTTGATCGTGACATTGTTGTGTACCATATCACCATAACCCATTATTGGTGAATTCTGGTCGTTGCCGAATTTAACTGTTCCGTAATACTTCTCTTTAAAATTGGACAACATCTCTTTTTGTCCAGTCATATGCTTGGAACATCCACTATCTAAGTACCACATATGACGGATCTGCACAAGAGAAATAACGAAACAAGAGATTTAGATAGTCTTAAAACAAAGATTGAGTTAAGACTTTTTGAGTATTGAAGTGTGAGTCTTGAACTGATTTGTTCAAAAGCCATCTTTCTCTTAAGCACGGGTTCTGAACAGACGTGTTCAGAAACCATCTCAGATTTCTCCTTCTTAAACTTTGGGTGCCTGCAACACAAATTTAGCTTTTGGTACCCACTTAAAATTGGGTCCAACTGTGTTAGCACTAGATTTTGGTACCCATTTGAAATTGGGTCCTCTTTTCTTTTGAAAAACAAATGAATCAGATGAATGATATGAATGCACATGATAATTTCCAAACCAAACCTCATAATCTTGACAAGAAGTAGAAACATGTTTATCATAAAAAGAAGATTTTTTAGCAGATTTAGATAACTGGAATAGTTGCATAAAAGAGTATTTCAAAATAGTAGCAACATTCGCTTTCAAAACATCTTTACTAGGTAAAGTCTTATTACAATTAACACTACAAAACGATTTATCAGCCTTGTCAAGCTTCTGTTTCAGTTGCCATTGAGATTTAACTTCTGGCTTTCCCTTGCTCAGATCTGAAACATTTGAAACTCGTGAGTTAGACTTCTGAGCAACAAAAGAATGCTTCTTCTTCGGATTACTAGTAGTATTCGATTTATGTGAATGCTGAGATATTATCTTACCTTTAGCATTTTTAGCTTTCACAGAGACTGATTTATCATCTTTCGTTGATTTTGTACTGTTAACAGGCATACTGGTTTTTCCCAAAGATTTCACAATAAAAGATGAATGATTAGGAAGTTTAGCATTAAAATCAAATTGTTCAAAACAACCATCCGAACCACCGTCAGAGTTAAGAAAATCAAACCCTTCGTTTGATAAACCAGACATGTCATTAGATTTAGAAGCCTTTGAAATAACAACATTTTTCAGCACGGTAGAAAAAACTTTTTGTTCAATCTCAATCAAAAGTCTTTCATCTGTTAAAGAGTCCTTGAGTTCGGAAATCTTACTTTCCAAAACAAGAGGAGGGATATAAAGTTTACTTTTAACAGGCTTTGCCTCCATTTCTTTGATAGAATAACTTTGAAAAAAGTCATTTGAAAGAGATTTCTTTTCATCTTTTTGATCATAACTATTATTCAGCTTCGCATAATAAAATGGAAGTTGAGCATTAGTTGTTTTCGTTCGTTTTTCCGTTTCTTTGGCTTCATCCTCTTTTGATAGTCCAGTCCAGAAAACTTTAAGTTCAGGGCATCGATGAGAGAGTCTTAAGAACGTAAAATCACAAAGTGCAGGCACTTCAGATATACCGTTTTTAAGATAATGAGGATTCTCATAATCGATTCCCCAATTTTCTTTATTCTCTTTCGGTTTGTTTAGATGAATGGTTTGCTCACTTTGACCTAATGAGTATAACTTCTTTTCCAAAGCTTCTAATTTTGCAATTAAAGGTTTTGTTTTCTTCAGTACATGAAGAATGCATTTTCGTTAGCTCTATTAAATCAAGCTCACTCTTTCTCAGTTTAGACTTGACTTCAGAATTATCTTTAAGAATTATTGTCTTTTCTTTGGCGTTGGTGTCATTATTTCTATGTAAAACCTCAATCAATACTTCTCTCTCAGCAATTTTGTTAAGTCTGATTTTATAGTAATCATTGTATTTATAGGCTTGGTCAAATAATGTGTTTTGAGTCTAATTCTGTGCAGTATTGACCAAGGGTATTTAAGTCCCTTTGGTCTTGTTTGTTTGTAAGAACTTCAAGCATATTCAATACAAAGTTACTTTGCGCCTCATTACTCTCTCTCTATACTTTCTCTCTCTAGGATTTAGTGATCTTGGACTCACAATTGGTATCAGAGCCAATCTAGATCTTGAGAGAATTGAGAGATTGTTTTCGTTTTTAAATTTGTAGAATTAATCAGAAAATTTGATCGATTTTCTTGAATTTTCCAAGAAAATCTCGTTTTCTTGATTTTTCATCAAATCCGGATGTGTTTTTGAATGAATTTCATTGAAAATCAGTTTGTTGGATTCGATTTTGATAGAAGAAAACTTTTAATTCACATTGTTTTTCAAGAAATTCAGTTTTTGCGGTTCGATTTTGAGATTTTTGAAAACTCTGGAAAAACGTTTTTACGTTCTGTTCATCTTACGAATTTTCAAAATTGTGGTTGTTGATCGAAAAGTTTGTTTGAAATGTGTTAGAAAGTTGTTTTCGAAATTGGTTGTGTAAGAAAGTTTAGAAAATTTCGTTTTTGAAATCGATTTCTGAATGATTTGTGTTTTTGCATTCGGTTTGCGCCAGATTTGAACTTTGCGCTAGTTCATATGCTATTGCGCGAGTTCATCTTAGTTTGCGCGATCTACTAATATTGTCTTCGTGTATTTCAGGTTTTCACTTTCAGTTCATCACGCAAAGTGCAAACTTTGCGTCTCCCGTGCATCAAGAAAAGTAAACTTTGCGTATCACTCCTATCACGCAAAGCTACTTTTCGTCTCCTTCAATTTGCGAAAAGTGAACTTCGCGTATCCCACTATTCACGCGAAGTTGGTTTGCATTTCCAACAGCTCACGAGAAGTAAAGTTTTCACATTCCTCGGCTCAAGAGAACTTCAGTTTGAGTTTAAAGTTACTAACGCAGAGCTCAGTTTACGTAACCTTCGCATCAAGCAAAGCTTGGTTTGTGTCTTCAACGACTTACGCAAAGTTCATCTTGCGTCTCACTCGGCTCACGCAAACGTTGTTTGCGTCACTTACTGATTGCGAGAATCAAGTTTGCGTCTTGCACTTCTCACGCAAAGGCTAGTTTGCGTCTCTCATTGCTCACGAGAAGCTCAGTTTACGTATTTTGCCTATCACGCAAAAATCAACTTTGCGCCATCTCAACACTTGGCATTTTTCTGGATTATCTGAAACATGGATTCTACAAAGTTAGCCTTTCAAGCTCAGTTCTACAAGAATGACCTCATGATGTCATTGGGTACAGACACTCGTCCTCCAGTACTGATAGATGAAAACGAATTCACTCGGTGGCAAGATCGGTTTCTCAACTTCATTGAACGTCAAGTTAATGGAGCCAACATGATGAAGTCTCTAAATGAAGGACCATTCATAAAGACTAACAAAGAGACTCCAGCAACACCTGAAGAGGTTTTGAGAATGAAAGCTGATCGAGAATTATCTGCTAATCTAATGCTAGCATTGCCAAATTCTGTATACAACCGTGTTGATCATTACAAGAATTATCCAAATCATATGTGGACACAGTTGGAAAAGATTATGCTTGGCTCATCAGTTGCAATTCAACTTAGACATACACGCTTCATGAACAACTTTGAGGAGTTCAAGGCCAAATACAATGAGTCTTTAAAGAGTGTTTTCGACAGATTTTGTGTTGTGATCAATGACCTGAGAAAAATAAAAGTGGAAAAGACTGAGCTTGAGACGAATCTGAAATTCCTCAATGCTCTTCAGCCTGAATGGAACAAATCTTGCCATAGACTGAGGAACGATGTCAGAATCTCCACTATGCAAATCCAAGAACTTTATGAAATTCTGATGACTGATGAGAGCTTGGTGCTTAAGAAGAAGGCCAAACTGGATAAGAAGAACAAGAAATCAGTAGACCCGGTTGCACTCCTCACGAGCCAACTGGCTGAACAGGCGTTGTATGATAACGCTTACAACGGGTCAACTGATGACGATGGTGAGACACTGCAGAAAGCAATGATCCTTATCTCTCAGCATTACCAGAAAAAGTTCCAACCAAGATGGGGATCCAACACTTCTCGCTTCACTTTAGGTCCTAAAGTCAAAGTGCCCGAGCCAAAGACTGCTGCTTGCTATAACTGTGGAAAGCCGGGCCACTTCTCAAAGGAGTGTCGAGTGAAGAAGGTTAGGGACTCAGCTTATTACAGAAAGAAACTGGAACTGGCTGAAAAGTGAGAGAACGGAACTGCTCTTCTTGCTGAAGAAGAATTCTGGCTGGATCATTCTGACGATGAAGCTGCAAACGTAGAGATCGCTCAGATGTGCTTGGTTGGAGATGATCAGTCAGACGATTCTGATACTGATGAAGATGAGGTATATTCATAATTTTATTACAATTTCATTACTTCTCAGATGAATATCATGATAACTGCTTTATCTGATTTACGTTCAAAACTTTTATCTGAAAAGAATTTAAATTCTGAAAAGTCAGATTTGATTGACAAACTGAAAATTTCTTTGGAAGATGAAAAATCTATTTTAGAAAATACAAAAAAAATCTTTCAAAAGAAATTGCATGATTTGGAAAATTCAAATAAGACTTATCTTGAGTCTTTGACTGACATGACCAAATTAAAAGATGAATTTTTAGATAAAATAACAGAGTTAGAAGAAAAGTTATACCGAAGGGATCAAACTGATCAAACCATATTTATGCACAAACCAAGGAGTTACAAATCTATAAAGGAAAGATGGGGACATGGTTTTGAAAATCCTCAATTTTTAGATAAAGCTAAAACGGAAGTTCCCACTATATATGAATACGATTATCTAACACTTGCACATTATGCTCCTCAATTCAAATTTCATTGGACTAGTGAAAAGCAAGTGTTAGAAGTCGAAAATGAGAAAAGGATGAATAACAAGAAAAATGAAATTCCTTTTGTTTATACGTATGAAAATGCAAAATATTTTCCTGATAAATCAAGGAAAGGCAGAAAAGCTTTAAATGATATATCTCTTGTCAAATCTTCAGTGTCTGATGATTTTGTTTTTTCTTATGCCCCTGATTCTGATAAGGAAAATATTTCTCCAATCATTTATGATTCGAAGAAATATACTCCTCCTTTAATATTAGAAGGCAAAATCATTGATCTTGAAGATAAGATGAAAGATCAAAATATTTTAAAGAAATTGAATCTGATATTATTCTTTCTTACATGACGTCTAGTCTTGAAGAAAAATTATTTTCTCAAAAACAAGATTCTATTTCTAGCCATTCTTCTGATTGTCATATAAACAACATGGAAGTTTCTAAATTTAATATCTTTTCTCAAAATAATTCAGACTCCGAGGTAAGTGTAGACTTATTGATTCTGATATTAAGTCTAAAATTCTTGATGATTCTTTTACGCTAAATGATCAATATTATAAACCTAAGACTAAAAGAAGTCGGTCAAAGAAGTCAAAGAAACAAGATAAAGTTCTTTATGACAATTCTAATTCTTCCGATTCAATTCTTACAGATAGGACTTTGAGCAAGTCAAAGAAGCAGATCTGGAAAGCGAAGTGGACATCTACTGATTCTATGACTGATGAGGATAAATGTGTAGACAGACTTTATAAAAGTGATTCATTTGCTACATGTAATAAAATTTCAAAATATTCAATAAAGCAAATGATTCGAATTTCAAAACATGTCTCATGTTCTTCCTCTCATTCTAGTTCAGATGATTATGCTTTGTATTCATCTGATGATTGTGCTTATTATTCCGATGATATTTCTCGTGCTTCTCGTATCAAATTTTCTAACTATTTCCACATACGAACTGCAACTAACTTTCACGGGCCCAAATTCAAGTGGGTACCAAAATCTCAATCTGATTCAAAGTTGCAGGCATCACACGTCAAGGGGGAGTAAGAGAAATATGGTTTTTGAACACAACAGTTCAAAACCCGGACTTCAATGTCAAGATTTTGGCTTCTGAGAAATTCATCTCAGAACCCATGCTTCAAAGACTTTGACTTCTAGACATAGCATTCTAGGACTCATTCTTCAATGCTTTAAGCTTCTGACTAATGAGAAACTATGAGTACATCTACTTAATTTCCGCTGCATTTATATCTGAAAATGATGTTGTTCTAGTTTTCTTAAAATGTTTTAAAAGAATCTGAGCATTTCAATTCAACTCTTGATTTTGGTCAACCCAAATTTTTTTACTAATGAGACACAAATTTTCATTTTGCAATATGTGGAAGATGATATTATTGAATTATATTTTGTTTCAACTGAATACAAACTTGCCGATCAAATATTTCTATTTTTAAAATCTTGGCATGTTGTTTTAAAAGTTTAAACCTTTACAAATTTTATTCTATAAAGTAAAAGTTTTACAATTTTTCTTTCTTTTGAATAAAATGTGTGTCTAGGATAAATTTTCAAGTTGCTTTGTTTATATTAAAGTTCTTATATGTTCAAATTTTAGTTCTAACAAAAGTTGAAAAGTCAGTAACATGTTTGTAACTTTTGATTTTGCTTTAAAGTTGTGTGATTCAGAATATTTATAGTTACAATGCTTAGAAAACCTAAAAAGTCGGAATTTCGGATCGTAATGAAAATATGGGCTAAGCACTTAGACGTAAAACCTTGTGTTTGAGATGATTATTAAATTCTTATTAATCAGAAATCTCTAAGTTTAAAAGCTTGTACCTGTGACCTTTCTGGTTTGGGAAAGTAAGTTCTGTGGGATGCTTGTCATCTGGTCCCCTAAGGTCATTTGATCTGGGAGTGATCGAAACCAAATCCTTCTATAGAATCAGATCGAAAGTCATGTTCTACTCGTATGAATGGGTTTAGGATTTGTCGATGTAGCCTTTCAGATATGGGAAAGTAAGTTCCAAGGGGTGCTTGACACCTAGTCCCCTAAGGCGAACTGGTCTGGGAGTGGCTAACCCAAATCCTGTAATAAGGTCAGATAGAAAGTTACGTTTACGGCATGTTCTTTACTTAATAAACTTTTTGATTAAAAAGATGCCAAAAGTGCACACGCTTAAAAAGATGCCAAAGAGCACACTCATGTAAAGATGTCATAGTGCATAATGCTAAAAGATGCCAATGAGCACACATCTCATGATACTTGGTTATATACTTCTGAGTTGCAATAAACCTGTAAATTTGTGAAAGTCTGAATTTTTGATGGATTAGTGTGATTACATGCAAATTTATCTATTATATTTTTAGAATTGCATTTTCTTGAAGCTTATGGAAGTTCACATGCGAGCACACTGAATAGATTGATGAAAGTTTTTGAAATTGAACATGTCTTAACTTGATATGCAATAAAACTTGTTTCTGTATCCAAACACATACATTTGATTTCATCTGACGAATTTTATTGTGATATTTTACTAAGTAGAATTTTATTTGTTTCTGTTTCAATTTTTATATATTTAGTCGTTTCAAAATACATATTCAGTATATTTTTCTTTCTACATTGATGTTTCAATCATCGTGTTCTCAAATATATCTTATGGATTTGAGCATTATTCAAGGGGGAGTGAAAAAGGAGAATTTTCTTAATGATCATATTAATTTTTGAGGGGGAGTATCTGATTTTCTATATAAATGCTAACTTGAATTGTCAAATTTAGTGCATTTGTGTAGGGGGAGTCAAAGAGCTTAACAGGTAAAAGTTTTTTCAGACTCCAAGTCAGATTTGCGTCACAAGTTGATCGAGCAAAGCTCAATTTGCGCCAACAGCTTCAAGCGCAAACCGAACTTTGCGTTTCCTGCATGTCGCGCAAACCTCAATTTGCACTTCTCTCTGTTAGCGCAAATCACACTTTGCGCCACCAACTAGTAGCGCAAACCTTCTCTATTTCCTCCGTTTCTTTGATTTTGCAGATCTTACGCTGTCTCATCTCCAACATTTGCATGACCTAGTTGACCCAGTTCATCAAGGTCATGAGGGGGAGAAATCAGATAAGTCAAGGAGAAGTTCAAGAGACAAGGAGCTCAAACGTTTATCTGCTGATTAAGATTCGCTCAAAGATTCAAAATTTCTTCAACTTTACTTGTCTTTTGTTGTTCAAGCTCCGATCACCACAACTTTTTCAAGATCATTTAAAAGATGTGTGTCGTCTAGAGCACAAGCTGATGAACCGAATGTTCTTTCAAGTTTATTTCAAACTGGTCCAGTCTTGTCAAGATAGTAAAGACAACAGAGCTTAAAAGATGATGAGAAGAAATTTCTTCAAAAAGTCAGAATGCTTCACAAAGTCGCTTAGATGGTCCTTGCTGATTTAGAAGATGGATTTTGAAGACCACAACGCCAATGATTACTAAGGGGAAGATTGTTAAGTCTGATTTTATAGTAATCATTGTATTTATAGGCTTGATCAAATACTGTGTTTAGAGTCTAATTCTGTGTAGTATTGACCAAGGGTATTTAAGTCCCTTTGGTCTTGTTTGTTTGTAAGAACTTCACGCACATTCAATACAAAGTTACTTTGCGCCTCATTGCTCTCTCTCTACTTTCTCTCTCTAGGATTTAGTGATCTTAGACTCACAAATTTCATTGCTAAGATTTTGTATCGATTGGTTTTTGTCAGTTATAACACCATTTTCTCGCTTAAGCTTCGACTCTAACTCTTGTTATTTTAAATTCATGGCATGCATTTTATTTATGAAATCTGAATAAGATAAATCACATACCTCATCTTCTTCATCATTTGAATCAGCTTCAGCTTCTGATTCCTGCTTTCCCATCAAGCACATGTTGACTGCTTCATCCTTCTCTTCATCCTCGTCTGAATGATCAAGCCAGTACTCATCCTCTGCCATTAGTGCCTTACCAGCCTCTTGTTGCTTTGCAAGAATCATTTTGTTCTTTTAATAATCGGAGTTTCTGACTTTTGGGCTTCGACAATCTCTAGCAAAGTGACCTGTTTTGCCACAGTTGTAGCACGTTGGTGGTTCTGACTGACTGGATCCTTCAGCTTGAAACCTTTTCTCTTCCGGTTTCCTTTCCTCTATTCTCTTCCCTTCAGCATGATACCTTATATCTTCCGGCTTCTTCTCCTCTATTTTCTTCCCTTCAAACTTCTTTCCTTAATATCTACTTCCTTCAACCCTTTCCTTATGAGCATAATTGTTAGGACCAGAAGAATACCTCCGACTGTTTGAACTTGGCTTCGTGTAGAACTTCTTCTGAAAGGCCTTAGTCAGCATGAGCATAGCCTGCTTCAGTTGTTCACAGTCATCCGAGTCAGAGTTTGCATAAGCTTCATTTTCTTCTGATTCATACAGAATCGTCTTGTTCTTCTTCTTTTTGACAACAAGAGCAACTGTGTCTTCAACTGTCTTCACTTTCTGCCTCTTCTCATCTAGAATTTCATTCACCTCTTCTTCATTTTGTTTGAGGGTTTCATACACCTCATGAATTGGAATCTCATTCAGATCCTTGATCTGCTTCATCTGCCTGGCAAATCTCTTCCATTCCGGCTGTAGAATACTGAGAAATTTGACGTTCAACCTGATTTGAGATTTGGTGACCTTGTTCTTGCTTAGTTCGTTTAGCAAGGTCACAAATCTGTCATAAGTTCCTTCTAGAGACTCTCCACTTCTGCCTTTAAATTCTTCATAACTGTTTAGGCAGTTGGAAAGTTTGAGCTGGTTCCCAACCTTTGAACCCAGCATCATCTTCTCTAGCTGATCCCACATCTCTTTGCCCGAGGCCTTATAATTGTCAATCTTTACATATATTTCGTTTGGAATCCCTTGTAGAATGTATGACTTTGATAATCTATCACCTTTTGCTCTCTTTAGGTTATCATCATCGAGCTCATGATACTTAAGATCATATTGTGTCGGCACAGTTCCAACCATACGAGTCGTCGTAACTGGTTTCATAATCCCTTCTTCTATCGATTTCCTGATGAATTCACCCAACTCATGTCTGTCAAATCTGACTTGAACTCAGAAAATTTTACCTTTTTAAGCTCTTTGACTCCCCCTACACAAATGCACTAGATTTGACAATTCAAGTTAGCATTCATATAGAAAATCAGATACTCCCCCTCAAAAACAGATATGATCATTAATAAAATTTTCGTAATTCACCCCCCTTGAATAATGCACAAACCCATTTATAAAGAAAATATGAGAACACAAGAAATGAAACATCAATGTAGAAAGAAAAATATACTGAATGTGTATTTTGAAACGACTAAATATATAAAAATTTAAACAGAAACAAATATAATTCTACTTAGTAAAATATCACAATAAAATCCAACAAATGAAATCAAATGTATGCTTTTGGATACAAAAACAAGTTTTATTGCATATCAAGTTAAGACATGTTCAGTTTCAAAAGCTTTCATCAATCTATTTAGTGTGCTCGCATGTGAACTTCGATTAGCTTCAAGAAAATGCAATTCTAAAAATATAATAGAAAAATTTGCATGTAATCACACTAATCCATCAAGAATTCAGACTTTCACCAATTTACAGGTTTATTGCAACTCAAACATATCACCAAGTATCATGAGATGTGTGCTCATTGGCATCTTTTAGCATTGTGCTCTATGGCATCTTCACATGAATGTGCTCTTTGGCATCTTTTAATCTTGTGCACTTTTGGCATCTTTTAATCAACAAGTTTATTAAGTAAAGAACATGTCGTAAACGTAACTTTCTATCTGACCTTATTGCAGGATTTGGGTCAGCCGCTCCCAGACCAGCTGGCCTTAGGGGACTAGGTGTTAAGCACCCCTTGGAACTTACTTTCCCAGATCAGAAAGGCTACATCGATACATCTTAAACTCATTCATACCAGTAGAACATGACTTTCTATCTGATTCTATTGAAGGATTTGGGTTCGATCACTCCCAGATCAAATGACCTTAGGGGACCAGATGACAAGCATCCCACGGAACTTACTTTCCCAAACCAGAAAGGTCACAGGTACAAACTTTTAAACTTAGAGATTTCTGATTTATAAGAATTTAATAATCATCTCAAACACAAGGTTTTACGTCTAAGTGCTTAGCCAATATTTTCATTACGATCCAAAATTCCAACTTTTTAGGTTTTCTAAGTATTGTAAACTATAAATATTCCGAATCACACAACTTTAAAGCAATAACAAAAGCTACAAACATGTTGCTGAATTTTCGACTTTTGTTAGACTTGAAAAATGAACATATAAAAACTTGAATATAAATAAAACAACTTGAAAATTTATCCTAGACACACATTTTATTCAAAAGAAAGAAAAAATTGTAAAAATTTTACTTTATAGAATAAATTGTTAGAGCATAAATATGTTGGATACAAAATCAAGAAGACAAAAGCCAAGGTTTAAGAAGTCAAAGTTGAAGAAAGTCAACTCTCAAGTGAAAGTCAAAGTCTTTGTAATAAAAGTCAAAGTCAACATTTGTATTAGTTTTGTTTCCTTGTTGTTTTAGTTGTAGGTATAAATAGTTTCCTTTCCTTTGTAATTAGTAGTTAACAGAAGTGGTATTTAGTTGTACGTTTTTCCAGAGAGAGATCTGTAGAGAGAGAGAGAGAGAGAGAGAGAGTTCTATAGAGAGAAAGTTGTAATTGTGGAATTTGAAAGAGAAATCAAACATGTAATTGGATTGAATTGTTTGTTTGATTAATTGTTTGTGATTAGAAACTAGAAAAACAAGGAATAACAATTGGTATCAGAGCAGATCCAAAAGTGAAATCAGATCAAGAAAGTATTCGTCATTGTGTTCTTCGGTGTCCAGAACTGATTTTGAGTTTTTGTGCGATTTTGGAGTTGTATTTGATTAGGATTTGTTCGAAAAGAGTAATAGATTGAGTTTGTATAGAAAGATTTCAGAATTGCACTGTAATAGACTTGTAATTTTGGATTTAGTCGATATTTTTGTTCACGAGTTCTAGACACTGTGTTCGAATCAGAATGTATTGTTTTGTGTTTTTATTTGAAATTCTTGCATTGTAATATGTTCTTGGGTTGATTTCGAAGATTTCTGCAAAATTTCAAGTCAATTGGAAAAGGTTTGGTTGACAAACAGATGGAAAAATCAAGATTCGGTTCGACTTTCTGAAGAACGCGCTAGATCTTCAAAACGCGCAAGTTCTTCGAACAAACGCGCAAGACTCATCCGCAAGAACGCGCAAGTCGAAGGAAAGATTTTGGTCAAAACGCGCAAGTAACGATTAGCGAGTTCTAGAAACACGCTAGTTGAAGTCTGCGAGTTTGTAAAAGTTGGATAAATTTCTAAGGACCAGAACGCGCACATAGTGGTTAGCGAGTTCTTCAAACGCGCTAATCAAAGGGTGCGAGTTTGAGCTGAAACAGTGGTTTGCGAGTTCATTCGACGTGCGATTTTGAAATTTCAAGAAAAAGTTCTAAGTGTGGAAACGCGCAAGTATAGCTAGCGAGTTTGTTCAAAACGCGCAAGCATTGACGAGCGAGTTTTGGAAACGCGCACGCCTCAGTTAGCGAGTTTCATCATGAATAGTAATCTGCGTGTTTAGGCGTGAGCGAGTTTCAGAGGGAATAGTCACTTGCGAGTTTCAGTGTCAAGCGATTTTGGTCGATCTGCGAGTTTTTCAGATCACGCAAGCCAGTGTTTGCGATTTTCCCAAATGCGCATGTCTTGATCTGCGTGTTTATCAGAGAATAGGGATTTGCGAGTTTAAGCACCTGCGAGTTCTATAGTGACTTGCGAGTTTTGATACTTAGTCAATATTTTCTAAATTTATGAGTTTTCTAAATTTCAAGTTTTTTCTTGTGATTTCATAATTGGACTAACGATCAGTTTCTAGATTCTTATTGCATATTTGATCAAACAGGTACATACAAGATGACTTCAAGAGATGCTCTCTCAATTGGAACTGATGTCAAGCCTCCGGTGTTGTTCAAAGGAGAATATGGACAATGGAGAGATAGATTTTTGGACTTTGTTGATAGACAATCAAATGGAGAGAACATTCTGAAATCTATCACAGAAGGCCCAATGAAGAAACCTACTGAAGAGATTCCTGCTGGTGGTAATGATTCAGATGGAGCTCCGAGAACAAGGAGAGTGGATAAAAAGTATGCTAGTTTTTCTGATGAACAGAAGAAAAGGTTTGATGTTGATAAACAAGCCAGATATTTGTTTTTACAAAGCATGACAAATGAGATATATGTGAAAATGGATAGCTACAATGAAACTGCCAAATCAATGTGGGATCAATTAAGAAAAATGATGTTGGGTTCTAGAGTTGGAAACCAAATGAAGGTAGCTAACTGCATAAACAACTACGAAGAATTTAGAGCAAAAGAAAATGAAAGCTTGGAGGAAACCTATGATAGGTTTGTGCTGCTTCTGAATGAGCTTTCCAAAAACAAGGTCAACAAGCAACAGATTGAGAACAATGTAAAGTTTCTCAGCATATTGCAACCTGAATGGAAAGAGCACACGCGAAGGATGAAACAAATGAAGGATTTGAGCAAAATACCTCTACATGAAGTCTATGAGACTCTGCGACCGAATGAAGAAGAGGTAGAAGAGAAAAGAGATGAGAAAAAGAAAGTTGAGAAAGTTGTTGATCCTATAGCATTAGTGGTTGGAGAGAAAGAAAAGAAAGAGAAGAAGAATAAGAAGAAGACAGTGGTATTTAGTTCTGCATCAGAGTCTGAATCTGATGGAGACGATGGAGAAGGTCTCAAGAAGGCTATGCTACTATTAAGCCATGCTTTCCAAAAGAAGTTCTACAAGAAGTCGGGATCCATTTCTCAGAGATATTCTTCATCAAGCTCAAAGAACCACGAGCATAGAGAAAGAGTGGAAGGAAATAGAATGATTGAGAAAAATCCAAAAGAAAAGAAGAAGTATGTAAATGATTACACAAGTACTGAAAAGAAGATGGCTAATGATCTGATCAAATGCTACAACTGTGGCAAGTTCGGACATTATGTAAAAGAATGTCGGAAGCCAAAGGTTCGCAACTCAGAATATTATCAAAACATATTGCTCTTGGCCAAACAACAAGAAGCTGGCAGGGCATTAATGGCTGAAGATGAATACTGGTTGGATCATTCTGATGAGGAAGAACAAGAAGAGACTGCTCATATATGCTTGATGGGAAAAGAAGTGAAAGATGATGATTCAGATGATGAGACTGCTGATGAGGTAATGAACTTAACTGAAAATGATTTCATGACCAAAATGGAAGCCAGGAGGGTTGAACTTCAAGATCTTCAAAATAAATTGAAAAAGGAAAAAGACAGAGTTGCTAGGAGTAATGAAAAGGTCTTTGAGCTCAACACGTCAGTTATTGAGAACAAAGATTTAATTGATTCTCTACGCAAATCTGCTTCTGTTTTTCAAAATGAAAAAGATTGTTTTTGAAAGTAAGATTTTTGAATTGCAAAAACAATTGTTTAAGTCTGATTCTGAAAAACAAGAATGTGTTCTAAAATCGTTTAAACTGCAGGTTGAGAAAAAGACTTTAGAGAAAAAGGTAAATGGTTTGCAAGCAAAATTGTATCTTAGAGGCCAAACAAATCAAACTATTTTTTTGAATACACCTGATGAAGATGCTGATTTTAAAGAAAAATGGGGATTAGGGTTTGATAATCCTCATTACTTAGAAAAAGCTATCAGAAAACAGCCAGGTTTATATAATGCAAATTATATGTATGCAGCTGATGAATATCCTCATTTGAAACCCAAATTTATCACCAAAGCATCAAAAGATGTTGAGGAAAAAGAAGATGAGAAAAGAATGAATTTGAAGAAAATGCAACTACCATTCTGTTATGAAAGACTGAATGATAGTTATCTTTCTAAAACACCAAAATTTCTTTCAACTGATTATTTTGCTAGTTATTCTTCGACTGAGATGGAGACAAAACCTGTTCAAGCCAAAATTTATGTACCTCCAATTGTCTTAGAGACCAAAATAATTGAGTTAGAAAATATTTTATCTGATGAAAGAATTTTGAGTGATCTAACTCAAAACGTATTTTCTACAGTATTAAAGAACACATATTTTATTTGTAAATCTAAAATGTATTCTAAGATTGATTTTGATGATCTATTTGAGTCTGCAAATGATTTTCTAAATTCTGATGAAGGGTGTATCGAGGAAATTGATATGTTTGACTTTTCTGCTCAACTTCCAAATCATTCTACTTTTATCATAAATGGAAAAGTTTTACCAAGTGTACATGAGAAAGGTGAATCATCAACTAAGGTTGGTGAATCAGTTTCTGGGAATGCTGATTACTATGCTAATGGTAAGAAACATAAGAAACAGCATTCACAGAACAATAATAACACTGGTAAACGCAAGAAAAATCAATCTCAGAAATCTGACTTTCCTAATAAATCTAAATCTTTTGTTTCAGATTTAAGAAAGAAAAGGTCGGAAGCAAGAACCGAATGGCGACCAAAAAGGAAGAATGATGAGTATACTGAATCAATTTCTGATAATTCTTGTACTAGATCTGATAGTAGTGATTCTGATGTAGTTGGTCAATATGCTTCTCATAAACAAAACCTTGTAACTCCTTACAAGCATTATTCAATAAAGCAATTGATTCAATTAATTCCTATTACTACTAAATCTTATCATTATCGGAGAAATGATTTTGCTTATTCTCATAATTCTTCTGATTGGTATGGATCTTATCATGTTTATTCTTCAAGATCAAATGTTTTTAAAAGTTTTCAAAGAAAAGGAGGTTCCATATTTAAATGGATACCAAAATCATGTGTTAATCTGTTAGGACCCGTTTTTAAATGGGTACCTAAATCTATTGTTTCCTGATTTCTCTTGCAGACCCGGCATATGTGGTACTTGGACAGTGGATGTTCCAAGCATATGACTGGGCAAAAAGCTTTATTGTCTAATTATACAGAGAAATTCAGTGGAAATGTCAGATTTGGAAACGATCAGCTTTCACCAATCTTAGGATATGGTGACATCGTTCAAGACAACATAACGATTAATAAGGTGAGTTATGTCGAAGGTTTAGGGCACAACTTGTTTAGCATCGGTCAATTCTGTGATAAAGGGTTAGAGGTCAACTTCAAAGCTAAGAGATGTTCGGTTCGTACTGAAGATGGCAATGAACTCTTAGTCGTAAATCGAAAGACAAACCTCTATACCATCAATCTTTCAAAGGTACAGAATGACAGTCATGTTTTCTTATTATCAAAAGCTTCGATGCAACAAAGTTGGCTTTGGAAAATTGGTTATATCAACCGTTATGTAAAAATTGTAAATATTTTATAGAATAAATTGTTAGAGCATAAATATGTTGGATACAAGATCAAGAAGACAAAAGCCAAGGTTTAAGAGATCAAAGTTGATGAAAGTCAACTCTCAAGTGAAAGTCAAAGTCTTTGTAATAAAAGTCAAAGTCAACATTTGTATTAGTTTTGTTTCCTTGTTGTTTTAGTTGTAGGTATAAATAGTTTCCTTTCCTTTGTAATTAGTAGTTAACAGAAGTGGTATTCAGTTGTACGTTTTTCCAGAGAGAGATCTGTAGAGAGAGAGTGAGTTCTAGAGAGAGAAAGTTGTAATTGTGGAATTTGAAAGAGAAATCAAACAGGTAATTCGATTGGATTGAATTGTTTGTTTGATTAATTGTTTGTGATTTGAAACTAGAAAAACAGGGAATAACAAATTTGTAAAGGTTTAAACTTTTAAAACAACATGCCGAGATTTAAAAATAGAAATATTTGATCGGCAAGTTTATATTCAGTTGAAACAAAATATAATGCAACAATATCATCTTCCACATAATGTAAAAATGAAAATTGTGTCTCATTTGAAAATTTTTGGGTTGAACAGAATCAGGGTTTGAATAAGATAGCTCAGATTCTTTAAAAGAAATGAGAAAACTGGAACAACATCTTTAACAGAGAAAAATGCAGCGGAATATAGTAGATGTACTCACAGTTTCTCATTAGTCAGAAGCTAGAAGCCTTGAAGAATGAGTTCTAAACTGATATGTTTAGAAGTCGAAGTCTTTGAAGTACGGGTTCTGAGCTGAATTACTCAGAAGCCATAATGTTGACAATGAAGCCCGGGTCTTGAGCTGATTTACTCAAGAGCCACTTTTCTCTTACTCCCCTTTGACATGAGGTGCCTGCAACTTTGAGTCAATTTGAAATTTTGGTACCCACTTGAATTTGGGCCCATGTTTGTCAGTTGCAGTTCATATGGGGAAAAATTGATTAGATTTAACACGAGAAACACGAGAAAGATTATCAGAAAAATAAGCACAATCATCAGATGAATACAAGGCATAATCATCTGAACTAGAATCAGAAGAAGAATATGAGACAGTTTTGGAAATTTGAATCATTTGCTTTATTGAATATTTTGAAATTTTCTTACAAACAACAAATGAATCACTTTTATAATATCTGTCTACATATCTATCTCCATCAGTCTAAGATTCATCAGATATCCGCTTCACTCTCCAAATCTACTTTGATGACTTGCTCAAAATCCTATGTGAAAGATTAGAATCAGAAGAATTAGAACTGTCAGAAAGAACTTTATCTTGTTTCTTCGACTTCTTTGACCGTCTTCTTTTACGTTTAGGTTTATAATACTGATCATTTAGCGTAAAAGATTCATCAAGAATTTCCGAATTAATATTTAAATCAGAAGAAATAATTTTACCTAAGCAACAAATCTGATCATTCAATAAATCTGAACTTACCTCGGAGTCAGAATTATTTTGAGAAAAAATATCAGATTTAGAAACTTCCTTGTTTTTACTTGACAATCAGAAGAAAGGCTAGAAATAGAATCTTGTTTTTGAGAAAATAATTTTTATATCAAGATTAGAAGTCAAGAAAGAAAGAATAATATCATATTCAATTTATTTTAAAATATTTTTATTTTCCATCTTATCTTCAAGATCAATGATTTTGCTTTCTAAAATTAAAGGAGGTGTATATCTCTTAGAATCATAAATGATTGGAGATATATTTTCCTTATCAGATTTGTTAGCAAAAATATCAGCAAAATCATCAGACACTGAAGATTTGACAGGAGATATATCATTTAAACCTTTTCTACCTCTTCTCGATTTGTCAGGAAAATATTTTGCATTTTCTCTCGTGTAAACATAAGGAATTTCCTTTTTCTTGTTATTTGTCCTTTTCTCATTTTCGATTTCTAACACTTGCTTCTCATTCATCTAATCAACTTTAAATTGAGGAGCATATTGAACAAGAGTTAGATAATCGTATATATATAAAGTTCAGGATTTTTCAATCACATTGTTTAAACAGTGTGGATTTTTAAAAGCAAGTCCCCATTTTTATTTTAAATCTTCCTCACTCCTTGGTTTATTCATAAAAATTGTTTTCTCAGATTGGTTTCTTCGATATAACTTTTCTTCTAATTTATTTATTTTATCCGAAAAACTGTCTTTTAAATTGGTCATAGCAGTCAAAGAATCAAGATAAGTCTTATTTGAACTTTCCAAATCACTCAATTTCTTTTGAAAGATGTCTTTTGTATTTTCCAAAATAGATTTTTCATCTTTCAAAGAAATTTTCAATTTGTCAATCAAATCTGACTTTTCTGCATTTAAGTTCTTTTCAGATAATAATTTTAAGCGAAGATCATCTAGAGTAGTAATTATAACATTCATCTGAGAGGAAATGAATTTATAATCAAAATTAGAAATTACCTCGTCTTCATTAGTGTCAGAATTATCATCTGACTGATCATCTCCAACAAAGCACATCTGAGCGATCTCGACATTTGCAGCTTCATCATCGGAGTGATCCAGCCAAAACTCTTCTTCTGCAAGCAAAGCAGTTCCATTCTCTCTTTTCTCAGCGAGTTCCAGTTTCTTTCGATAATATGCTGAGTCTCTAACCTTCTTCACTCGACACTCCTTTGAAATATGACCCGAGTTACCACAGTTGTAACATGCAGCAGGTTTCTTTGCCTCGGGCACTTGAGCATTCTTAGACCCAGAAGTGAAGCGAAGATTGTTTGAACTCGACCTAGGTTGGAACTTCTTTTGATAATGTTGAGAAAGAAGGATCATAGCTTTCTGTAGTGCCTCGCCATCATCATCAGTTGACCCGTCGTAAGCATTATCAGACAATGCTTGTTCTGTCAATTGTTTCGTGATGAGAGCAATCGGGTCCACTGACTTTTTGTTCTTCTTTTCAAGCTTCGCTTTCTTCTCTAGCACCAAGCTCTCACCAGTCATCAGAATCTCATATAATTCCAGAATCTGCATAGTAGAGATCCGAACATCGTTCCTCAGTCTGTGACAAGATTTGTTCCATTTAGTCTGAAGAGCATTGAGGAATTTTAGATTTGTCTCAAGCTCTGTCTTGTTCACATTTATCTTTCGCAGATCATTCAACACTGTAAGAATTTGTCGAAAACACTCTTTAGAGACTCAGATTCTTTGGCTTTAAACTCCTCAAAATTGTTCATATGACGTGTATGGCAGAGTTGAGTTGCGACCGATGAACCAAGCATGATATTTTCCAATTGTGCCCACAACAGATTTGGATAATCCTTGCAATGATCAACCTGGTTGTAGACAGAGTTTGGTAAAGCTAGCATCAAATTAGATTTTAATTCTCGATCAGCTTTCATTCGCAAAGCCTCTTCAGTTGTTGCAGGAGTCTCTTTATTAGGCTTTATGAAAGGTCCTTCAGTTAGAGATTTCATCATGTTATCTCCATTAGCTTGATGCTCGATGAAGTTCAGGAACCTATCTTGCCATTGAGTGAATTCATTTTCGTCAACTAGAACTGGAGGACGAGTTTATGTGCCTAATTGCATCATCAGAACACTCTTGTAAAACTTAGCTTGGAAAGCAAACTTCGCAGAATCCATATTTCAGAAACTCAGAAAAATTCTAAGTGTTGACAGGGCTGGCGCAAACTAGAGGTTTGCGTGATAGGCAAAAGACACAAACTAAGATAGTCGCGAGCAGTTGGAGATGTTTGATCCGTTTTTATAGTAATCATTGTATTTATTTCCTTTATCTGTCAGTGCTTTTTTGTTCTTTTCTATCTTGTAAGTGCCTTGAGGTATTTAAGTCCCCTTGGCTTGTTTTGCTTGAATATATATTCACATTTTGAATTGAATAAACTGTTACATTTGAGCGCACACTTTCTCTCTCTAGATTCTCTCTCTACAGATCTTGTGATCTTGCCTTATCAATTGGTATCAGAGCCTTCAAGATCTTGAGACGATTGAGATTTGTGTATATTTGGTTCTGATTTGTGTGGTTAATTCGAAAATTTGATCCATTTTTTTTTGTTTTTCAAGAAAAAAATCTCATTTTCTGGATTTTCACCAATTTCAGTCATTTTAGTGATCGAATTGCTATGAATTTGATGTTATTAGATGCATTTTAGATAGTCGATCGAGTTTGATTCTTTTTGTTTTGCATAAAAACGTGATTTGGTGCTTCGATTTTGAGTTTGAGTATTTTCTGAAAAAGTCGAGTTCTGTGTTCTGATTATTTTTGATTTTTTGAGATTTGGAGTGTTTTGATCGAAATTGTATAGAATTGTATTAAAAACTTGTTTTCGATCAATTGTGTGCAATTTGTTTGGGTTTAATTTCATTGTTATGATTGATATTGCAGATTTAGCTTCGAGTGTTAGTATGCGTATGTTCATCTTACTATGCGTGTGATTCATAAAGTATGCGGGTTATTAATATTCTTTGCGTGTGTTTCATGAAATCGTGTGTGTTCATCTTATTGGTATGCGCCTCTATCATATATTCATTGTGTAACTAACTTTTGGGTGTTAGTGTTTCTCAGGTTATCGGTTCTCTCTTGGAAACGCAAAACTCTCTTGCGTATCTGTCGACACATCCAGATCACCAAGTGCGTGTCATTCTGCACACGCATAACATCAAGTGCGTGCTTCGTTGAACACGCATAGCTTATCTTGCGTGTCTCTCTGAATACGCATTGCATTAAGTGCTTTTCTTACTGAACCCGCAAAGCATCAAGTGCGTGTCTTACTGAACCCGCAAAGCATCAAGTGCGTACCTTTCAGAACACGCATAGTTCTTTTGCAGTGTGCGCTCCTCCTATCACCCGAGAAGTCCTTGTTTGCGTGTCTACAAGGACCCGAAAAGTTTCTTTTGTGATTCAAGCCAGAAACGCAAACCTTGAGTTTGCGGGTATTCAAGACTTGGTTATTTTTCTGAATTTCTGATTTCATCAAAAATGTCTCTACAAGCTCAACTTTACAAGAATGACCTCATGATGTCGTTGGGGTCTGATACTCGTCCACCTGTTCTGATAAATGAGAACGAATTTGAACAATGGCAGGACCGATTTGTTAATTTCATCGAAAGGCAACCAAATGGGGAAAATATGATGAAAGCTTTGACTGAAGGTCCCATGGTCAGGCCAATGAAAGTGATACAAGCTATTGGAAACACTCCAGCCACTACTGTATAAAAAGCCCTGAGAGAATATGAGGCTGATGAACTTCTAAGATACCAAGCTGACAATCAAGCCAAGTCGAATTTGATTCTTGCTCTACCAAATTCCATCTATAATAGAATCGATTGTTTCAAACATAATCCTATGCTGATGTGGACACAACTGGAGAAAATCATGCTTGGTACTGCAATGTCTACCCAGTTTCGTCAGACAAGATACATGAACAACTTTGAAGAGTTCAAGGCTAAGGATGGGGAAAGTCTGAAAAGTGTCTTCGACAGGTTTTGGACTGTTATTAATGATCTGTATAAGATCAAGGTAACAAAGAATGAGCTGGAGGCAAATCTGAAGTTCCTCAATGCACTCAAACCTGAATGGGAAAAATCCTGTCATCGGATGAGGAATGATCCCAGAATTTCCAAAATACCCATTCAGGAAATGTTTGAAATTTTGATGTCTGATGAAGCTATGGTTCTGAAGAAGAAAGCTAAGATGGATAAGCAGAAGCCAAAGACTGTGGATCCAATCGCTCTTTTAGCTAGTCAAATGGCTGAGCAAGTCTTGACTGAGTCTGCTTACGACGGGTCAACAGATGACGATGGCGAAGCATTGGAAAAATCCATGATTCTTCTATGTCAGCACTATCAAAAGAAATATCAGAAACGGTCAGGTTCAAACAATCTTCGTTTCTCATCTGGATCAAAGAAGGTAGAACCAGATACTACATCTAAGCCTTT
The DNA here is from genome assembly GCA_954870635.1 of Arctium minus. NCBI lineage: Eukaryota > Viridiplantae > Streptophyta > Magnoliopsida > Asterales > Asteraceae > Arctium > Arctium minus. The sequence continues at coordinate 72,909,142 of OX941080.1, read as the reverse complement.
CTTTCCTAAATATGAGCCTGCTACAGCAACTGAACCAAAGAAAGAAGATAAGAAGGTTGTGACTTGCTATAACTGTGGCAAACCCGGGCATATTTCAAAGGAGTGCAGAAAGAAGATTGTGAAAGATGTTGATTTCTATAAGAATAAATTAGCTTTGGCTGAGAAGAAAGCTAGTGGAACAATTCTGTTGGCTGAGGAGGAATACTGGTTGGACCACTCAGACAATGAAGCTGATAATGAAGAGACTGCTGCTATGTGTTTTATTGGAGACGACAACAGTGATGATGAGGATGAGGAGACTTCAACCGATGAATCTGAGGTACCATCTGAGTTTGATTTTAATTTCATTTCATCGCAAATGAATGTCATTACAAATGCTTTACATGATTTTCGTTCAAAGCTTCTATCCGAAAAACGTGAAAATCAAGAAAAGTCTGTTCAAATTGAAAAATTGAAGATTTCTCTGAGAGATGAAAAAGCTATTTTAAAATTTACAAAAGAGAAATTTCAAGAAAGAATAGAAGATTTAGAAATTGAAAAACAGACTTCTCATGATTCTTTGTCTGAATTGTCAATTTTAAATCAAGTGTTTTCGGATAAAATAATTGAATTAGAAGAAAAGTTATATAAACAAAAACAAACTGAACAAACAGTTCATATGCATAAACCAAGGAGCTATGAGTCGTTAAAAGAAAATTGGGGTCTTGGAGTTAAAAATCCTCAGTTTTTAAAGAAAGCTAAATTTGAGATTCCCAATTTTTATGATTACGACTGTCTTGGTCTTTCACAATATGGTTCTCAATACAAACCTCTTTGGACAAGTGCTAAAGAAACTACAATTGAGGAAGATAAAAAACGGATAAACAACAAGAGAATGGAAGTTCCTTTTGTTTACACTCAAGAAAATGCAAAAAAATTTCCTGAAAAAGTAAAGAAGAGAAGACAAAAGTTAAACATTGTTTCTTGTACTAAATCCTCTATATCTAATGACTTCTTTGATTTAAACGCAGCTAATCCTAATAAGGACAATATATCTCCAGTACCTTATGATACTAAGAGATATATACCTCCATTAGTATTAGAATGCCAAATCTTTGATCTAAAAGAACAAATGGAAGAACAAGAGATTTTGAGAAAAATTGAAAACGATGTTACTTTTTCTTTTATGACATCGAGTTTTAAAGAAAATAATTCTGGTCTTCTCAAATCTTCCATCAATTTGTGTTCATCTGATGTTTCTTTCTCTGAGGTTTATCCAAATCAATTAACTGATCAGTTTGGTTTTATTAATAAAACTACCTCTTCTAAGTCAAATATTATATCTGAAATTGTTGATGACACTTTTACGTCAAATGATTATTTCTATAAAACAAAGCGTAAAAGAAAAAGGTCAAAGAAGAAAAAGAAAAAAGAGTTTGATATTTCTGAAAATTCTAACTTTTCTGATTCCTCTATTTCAGATAGGCCTTTGAAGAAGTCTGTGAAGTTTGTTTGGCTAAAGAAACAGAGATCTGAAAAATTTGTATCTGTAGAGGATAAATGTGTAGATCTTCTTTGTAAACAAGACTCATTTGTCGTTTGTAATAAAACTACAAAATATTCTGTAGAGCAAATGTTTCAAATTTCGAAGAAAATCTCATATTGTCTCTCTAATTCTGATTCTGATGATTGCATTTCTTCCTTAATATGTGATGATGTTCATGCTTTATTTGATCAGTCTCAGATGTTTTGGAAAAATAATTTTTTGAAAAAGAAAAAGGAAAGGACTAACAAGAAGGGACCCATATTCATATGGGTACCTAAATATGAGTAATTTTTGATTGTGCAGCTAAATCAATTATGGTATCTGGATTCGGGGTGTTCGAAACACATGACTGGCAATAAATCTCTGCTTTCAAATTTTAAAGAAAAATGTTGCGGTCGTGTCAAATTTGGAAACTGGGAGACGGCTCCCATTCTTGGTTATGGTGATATTGTTCAAGGTAATATAACTGTCAAAAGAGTAAGCTATGTCGAAGGTTTAAGTCACAATCTATTCAGCATCAGAAAGTTCTGCGATAAAGATCTTGAAGTCAGTTTCAAGTCTAAAAGAGTTGCAGTAAAGAATAATAGTGGCATGAACTTACTTGTTGGAAAGATACGATCAAATCTTTATACCATTAATCTTTCCGAAGTAAAGGTTCCATCAGATATTTGTCTTCTATCAAAAGCCTCTATTCATGAAAGCTGGGTGTTTCCAATCCTCCGTTTCCAGAAAGACAATCTCTGTCAGGACTGCGAGAAAGGAAAGATGAAGAAAGCATCTCATAAGCCTAAGCCTGAACATTGCACTGCGGACATCCTAGATCTAATTCATGTTGATTTGTACGGACCAATGAATACAAAGAGTATTGGTAAGAAGAAATATGTTTTTGTTATTGTTGATGATTACTCCAGATACACATGGGTGAAATTTCTCAAATCTAAAGACGAGACACCCGAAATTCTCATCAAAACCATTCAGACAAATAAGCAAAAGCACGACAAAGTTCTAAGATCAGATAATGGCACAAAATTCAAGAATTCAACTCTTCAAGCATTCTATGATTATCAAGGTATACAACAACAGTTTTCTGCTGCAAGAACACCGCAACAGAATGGGGTTGTTGAAAGAAGAAACAGAACGCTTGTGGAAGCTACTAGATCTATGCTTGCTTATTCAGGTCTTCCTTTGTCTCACTGGGCCGAAGCCATATCAACTGCCTGTCATACTCAAAACAAATCAATTATACACCGTCGGTTCAACAAGACTCCATATGAATTGATGAACGGTATCAAACCCAACATCAAATATTTCAAGTCTTTCGGGTGTAAATGCTATGTTTCGAATGACAGAGATAATCTGAACAAATTTTGTTAGCTCCAAATCATCTGTTAAAGTGTTGAAAATAACCCTCCTATTTCAGAGGACTTCAGAGGACGAAGACTTCAGAGGACGAAGACTTCAGAAGACAAAGACTTCAGAGGACAAACCTGCCTCTGAAGTACTTATCAGAGATTGCAACTTTCAGAGAAGACATCAGAGATAGCTTCATCAGAGGCTCTGAAGACAACGTCAGAGCTCTGAAGACATTCTCTCTGAAGATGCACTGAAGTTTTCTACGAATGAACAGAAGAACAGATGACACGTCACTTAGTGATAAGATTTACTTTCTAGAGTAGGTCACTGTTCAGCATGCTCTTTTTTGTCATGCAAGTACACTGCTTACTTTATGGTCCTATAAATAGGACCATCACCTTATTGTTCAAAGCGTGCATAAGAAGATATATATCTGATAATATAAGTTGAATATTTTATTCTAAGAATATCTTGTTTATCTTTATCTGCTTTATGAACTGTGATATTTGAATCTCCTTTGATATTAAACTGTATTACTTCCGCTGTCATTACTCTTATTGTTTATATCATTGTTACGAGATTAGATCTGGGATCCAACAATTGGTATCAGAGCTTCCTTTGTTTCTAAACAAAGAAAGATCATATCTGCATACTCGGATAGATTTACATCTCATTGATTCTAAACTTTCATTATCTGTGCATGTTCATATAAACCCAGTTTATTAAAGAATATCATATGCTCTAGATTTGATAGTAAATCTCAGTTCATTACAAAAAGCATCAGTTCTTCAAATCTTCATTTTTTTTACAAATGGCAAACTCAAGCATAAGTGCCATTTATACAGCTGGGTCATTAACAAAACCTCCTACACTTTTAAGGGATGAATATCCCCAATGGAAGATAAGGATGGTAAATTTCCTAGAAGGTATGGACAGGGATCATTTTAGATCTGTGAACATTGGACCTCACATTCCAATGGTGTTGGTGCCAAGAGTTCCTGCAACAGCAGATACTGCCGAAATACCTGCATATTATGAAAAGAAAACCACAAACTTCACTGATGAAGAAAATAATATGATGGATAATGACTCAAAAGCTGTTAGATTACTCATAATGGCCATTCCCAATGATATCTTTCAAGAACTTGATTCTTGTAAAACTGCAAAAGAGATATGGGATCAGTTGTTAAATCAACTTGAAGGTGGCCTATAAACCCAGAAAAATAGAAGAAATCTATGCATCAATGAATATCATGATTTTCATGCTCTACCAGAAGAAACATTACATCAAACTTACTCAAGATTCAACATTCTAATAAACAAATGCAGAAAGTTTGGAGTAATAAGAACAAAAGAGGAAAACAATGTTCTTTTTTTGAAAAGCTTGAATGAAGAATGGTCACAACTGTCCATGTCTATACAGGCTAATCAAGATCTTGAGTCATGGTCATTAACTGACATTTATGGTACTCTTGTTGCACATGAAAAAGAAGTTATGAAGCAAAAATCAAAAACCTCTTTGGGTGGACCCCTTGTGCTTGTTTCAAAACAAATATCGAAAGAAAACAACTGTGAAGAGTCACAAAAATGTTTGGAAACAAAAAGAAGATCCAAAAAGGTCTTGATGGCAGAAGAAACTCATACAGATTCAGACTCAGATGAAGATATCAATGCCTTTGCCAAATCTCTTGCATTAATCACTCATCAATTTAACAAGAAATTTGGTAAGAAGGTATTTGAAGGAAAGAGAGAGAATGAAGAAAGAAGAAATCCGGAAAGAAGATTTCAACAAGAACCCAGATTCACTCCATATAGTGATCAAAAGGGTGCAAACTTCAATCATGATGATGCAACACAACAAACAAGACCACAACAACCATTCCAACCAAGGTATCCAGAACCACAGAGATACTTCAAACCTCAAGAACAGAAGCCAGGGACAAGTACTGCCTCTCTTCCAACAAATCAAAATGATGGAGGATGCTTCAGATGTGGAAAACCAGGCCACTTCTCTGCAAACTGCAGAGGAAAACTTGTCAAAGATCAAGATTACTACAAGAACAAATACAAATACAATGTAAAAGAAAGAGTTCTTGTAGCAGAAATGGAAGACTGGCTATCTGACTCGACAAGTGATGGTGAGGAAGAGCCTACCAATCTCTGTGCTATGGCTTTTTCAGATGGAAATCAAACTGATGAAGCATCCGAAGACAACTCTGAAAAGGTAAACTCTCTTTACACCTCTGACAGTGATCCTAAAATAGATGTTTTTAAACTAATTAATGAACTTCAGGATTTAGAGCAAAAATTTGTTGAAGAAAAACAGAAAAGAGAACAAGTAACAAAAGAGCTCATCTTTTACAAAAGAGAAAAGAATCTTCTGGAATCAGAAAAGAAAGATATTTTTCTTGAAAAAACTAAACTTGAAGAAACCTTCAAGCAAAAAGAAAAATCATTTTCAGAAGAAATAAGAGAAATAGAGAAAGTTTTAAAAGGAAAAGAAGAAGAAGTAAAGAAATCTGAGTATGAAAGGCTCAATTCTATTGCCTTAACCAAAATTTTTCAAAAGGAAAGAGAAATCTTACATCAATCTCTAGATAGAAAAAATCTTCGAATCAAAAGCTATGTTAATGCACAAAGTGTCTTCGACAAAATAAAATCACAAATGGACTCTCAAGGACTAGGATTCAATGAGTTGAATTCATTCAATGGATTGGAGAAAACTTCACTTTCTTCCACTTTCTGTATGGGAAAGGTCCAAAGATTTGAAAGTCCATCTCTGAATAATTTCAAAAGAATGAAAACATCAGAGGGATCAAAAGCAAGATCTTTGAATTTTAAAAATACTATGTACTCTGAAGTAAAAGACATTCAAGAGTCTGTGTTACAGATAAAAGAAGAAACTTCAGAAGTACTCTTTACAAAACCTCAGAGCTATGATCCCAAAGAAATTTTCAGATTTGATGCCTTCATCTCAAGTGAATCAGAGACATTTGAACCAAGTACCTCTGATACAAGTACTTCTGAAAATGAATCTCAGAGTTCACTTAATCCAAATGCTCCTCTGTATTCACTAAAGTCAGATGAAAACATCAGAACCACGTTTGAAGATGATGTTCAAAGGATATGGAAAGAAAATGTCTCTAGATCAAGAAAAGAAAGCATGAAACGGATCATCAAAGTCTCTAGATCAAAAGAAATTAAAAAACCAATAGAGGTAGATATCTCTATCAAATCTAAGAGAGACTTTCTTGACTCTGATTCAGAATCTGATTTAGAGATTGATGAACAGATTTTTTGTAAACCGGGGAATGTAATTCACAAAAAGATAGAAACTGTTGGCTCTGGTATTTTGAATGTTCCAATTTCAGTATTGAAAACCAAAACCAGAATACCAATAAGTCCTGATTTTGCAAATATGTGTTTACAAGCAAAAACATCTCTGGAACTTGAAAAAGAGTTGCAAGAAAAGGCAAAGAATAAAACAAGCACTTCTGGTTCTTACACCTATAAAACAATAAAATTCTCTCCTGAACAAAAGGGCAAATGGACAAAAACTAACCATATTGATCCTGTCTGTGCAGTAAGCAGCAAAGAAAAGAAGATGTTTTTGAACAAGAAAAAGCAACTTGAAAAGAAGACTGTCTTTCAAGCAAAAAGAAAAGAAGTAGTTAGGGATAAATGTAATATTCCTAGTGCTAGTTTGAAAAGAAGTCAAAATGTAACAAATGCTTTTAATAAAAAGAAAAACTTTGCTCCTACTTCTTCTTGTTCTATTAATTGTAACTGCATTTATCTCCTGATGAAACTGAAGAATCATTTTAAAGGATCACACTGCCTTTTGAATCAATCTCTGAAAAATATCTCAGAGACAAAATCTCAAAAGAAGACACGTAAAGGCAAGACATCAAAAGATGAGATGCCAAAAAGTCATTCAAATCCACCAAAGTCTAACACAAAAGGACCCATAATGAGGTGGGTACCTAAGAAACAATAATCTGTCTTGCAGAAACAGTCAATGCCAATCTGGTACCTAGATTCTGGATGTTCAAGGCATATGACTGGAGATAAAGAACTGCTATCCTCATTTAAAGCAAAATCTGGAGGAGCAGTTACTTTTGGAGACAACAAGCAAGGACAGATTAGAGGATATGATCATGCCGGATCTAAGCTTGACAGAAAAAGTACCTCAGGATGCTGTCAGTTATTGGGCAATAAGCTGGTAAGTTGGTCATCCAAGAAGCAAAACTGTGTTTCAACTTCAACAACAGAGGCAGAATATGTTGCTGCTGCTAGTTGCTGCTCACAAGTAATATGGATGAAAACTCAGCTCAGAGATTATGGCCAACAAATTGAAAGAATTCCAATTCTCTGTGATTCAAAAAGTGCCATAGCCATCTCTGCCAATCCAGTACAACACTCTAAAACCAAGCACATCGATGTAAGGTACCACTTTCTAAAAGATCATGTTGAAAAGGGAACAATAGAGTTGTACTTTGTACCAACTGAACTACAACTTGCTGATATTTTCACAAAAGCTTTAGATGAACGAAGGTTCAATTTTTTAATTAGCAAGTTGGGAATGTTGAATATGTCTACCTAACAAAAAAAATGGTAAACTCAGTCTCTGATCAATTATCAGAGACTCTGAACCAAGTAGCATATGTCAAATGTGCTTAACACAAGAAAACATCAGAGTCTCTGATCCATTCATCAGAGCCTCTGGACTTTTTCACCAATGGTAAAAATCACTTGTTTTCTCCAAGCATGTGTCAAGGGGGAGAACATCAAAGAATTCATTCTTTGGTCAAGGGGGAGACAAAGACCCCTTTCAGCTTTCAAGGGGAAGAAAAGTCTCTGATATTTTTATCAGAGCTTCTGATCTTGTCTCTGATATTTATATCAGAGCCTCTGATCTTGTCTCTGATATTTATATCAGAGCTTCTGATCTTTTCTCATTAAACGAATATTCCAGGAAATTCGTTTAATAATAAATCTTTTTGGATAACCATTCGTTTCTTTTTAAACCCAACTGGCGGTTTTCTGACACAAAGCGGCTCTACCCTATATACCTAAACGTGTCACCTATTAATTAGGGGATGATGGAACGTCCTTTCTGACATTAGGACTCTCATTTGCCGCTTCCATAACCTTTCCCTCTACCCTTTGTCTATAAAAACCCTGTTTCCCTTTTTATTATCCTTTACGCTCTCAAAATCCAAAATCCCAAATCTCTCTTTCTAAGCTTTCATCTTTCTCAACCTGCAACAATGGCGGCTCATTCCCAAACTTCAGATAACCCAAACAAACTTGTTCCAAGCTTGAATATGGTACAGTTCGATGATCCAGTCAAAGGAAACAACTACTTTCTGGACGTCACCCCATCAAAATACGATGAACAGTTTCGCCCAATCCTCGACTTTTTCACCAACTGCGAACTCAATGATGTTCTAACCAAACATGCCTCAGATATTCCCCTTCGCTTTGTCCAACAATGGTGGTATTCAAGTGAATACGACGATGAAAAGGAAGGACTGGTTGGGCACATTGACCTAGGAGAACAAAGCCTGACCATAAGAATCACCCCACAAACCCTGACTCGTCGATTCAACCTCCTCACGAAAACTGATCTTCAAATAGATGCTTTTGAGAAACTACCAAGTCAAGAAGTCCTTCTTCAGTTCCTCCACCACTTGGGCTACAACAAAGAAATAACACGCCTAAGTCAATTCAGACGTCAGTACCTGCCTCCCAAATGGAACTTTATGTTCAGTGTTCTCAACCGAACAATAACCTGCAATATTGGAAGTCAGGATCAGACTCATCCAGCGATAATAGCCATAATGTATGCTCTATTTTTCAACAGAAGCATCAATATGGCTCACATTCTCTTCTGTGAGATGCTGACGGCGGTGGACAAGAAGAATAAGGACTTGGCCAAAGGAAAACAACCAATATCGGTACTGTTTCCCCGATTCATCTCTGTGGTCATTCAACGAGCAATGGAGAAATTATCCATCACTGAGGAGGGCCCAATGACACCTCTGTTTATGATGAACTCATTCAAAGCAACAGAGGTTCCTCCTTATCCACATGACCGACGATTCCCACACACCATGATTGAGGTAATTCCTGCTGACTCTCCTACCCATCTCCTACTTAGTCGTGTTGCCCAATCATCAGAACCGATGATGGGATCCCCAACACACTTAGGTTCTGAGCCTGAGCCTGAATCAGAGAGTGATATCTCTGATACTGCTCAAAACATTAACAGAGCGTAACCAGAGGGTGGCTCTGAGAGAGTGAGGAAGAGAGAACATGAGAACCCTCCCTCTGACGAAGAGAATAACTCTGTTAGAGCAGAGGAAAGTGAGGAAGAGAGAATTCCAGAGGGTGAGTTTCTAAACTTAGAATCTGAGAGCGGTGAGGTAGAAAAAGATGTCCTTGACAACACAAATGAGAGAATCCAAAGCCCATATCCCAGTGCAAACAAATTTACTGTCCAAGGTGGTCCAACATCAATGGACATTGAAACAGAGGTGCACACCTCGAACCCTTCCCATCCTAACCGCTCAGAGGCATCTGTTTCTGCCTCTGAAGCATGCACCAGAGGGGAAACCTCTGATACGGATAAGTCCTCCCAAAAGGACTTAGACCAAGATAAAAATACTCAATCACCCCAGAGTATGTCACCTCCACCCACACATGATGCCTTTGTGGCTCAAACTAAGTTGGACCGTCCCTTAGAACGTAAGGATTGCCTGTCAGAAAAAGAATGGCACGACCTTCTTGCACAAGGAATCCTTAGCCTGGACAACAAGGTTTCCAAACACATTCGGTTCTCATCATCAGATTCTGACTCTGATGATCAGAGACCAATCGGAACCATTATAGGGAAATCCTTGAAAAAGGGTCCCCATGGATTAATGGGAAGTCCTTCCCGAGAAAACATCAAACCACCTCCGAAAGAAGGCCCCTCTGAACTCGAGGGAAACTTAGAATCATGTGTTGATCCTAAGGTTACCCCCTCTGATTACGTTACCAAAGAGGAGTTCAAAATATTTGGTGATGAAATCATAGAATCTCTGAAGGAGATAAAACTTCAAATGGAGAAGACCTCAGAGGCCTCTGCCTCTAACTCTGAAGTTGAAAAGCTCACTTCAGAGGTCTCTCAGCTGCGCACGAAGGTTCTCAATCAGAACGAAAAACTGGATGCGCACGAAGGTTCTTTTTTGTTAGATCCGTTTTTATAGTAATCATTGTATTTATTTCCTTTATCTGTCAGTGCTTTTTTGTTCTTTTCTATCTTGTAAGTGCCTTGAGGTATTTAAGTCCCCTTAGCTTGTTTTGCTTGAAAATATATTCACATTTTGAATTGAATAAACTGTTACATTTGAGCGCACACTTTCTCTCTCTAATTCTCTCTCTACAGATTTTGTGATCTTGGCTTATCAGGAGACGCAAACCTAATTTGCGTGAGTAGAAGGAGATGCAAACTAGGATTTGCGTGAGTCGTGTAAAACGCAAACTTGGATTTGCGTGAGTCACTGAAGACGTAAACTGGAATTTTGCGTGAGGTATTGCTGACGAGAACTTAACTTTGCGTGATTAATAGAAGAAGCAAACTTGACTTTGCGTGATACACGAGTGACACAAATGATGATTTGCGTGAGCAAAAGATGACGAGAACTTGAATTCTCGTGAGCTGATGAAGACGCAAAGTTCACTTTGCGTGATAGGAGTGAGACGCAAAGTTTAAACTTTGCGTAACAAACATATAGCAAAAACTCTGAAAAATCTTGATATTCTGAATTCAGGAGGAACTCGCGCAAATCAGGAATAACTCACGCAAAGCTTGATGAACTCGCGCAAAGTATAAATCTGACGCAAACCGCTGAAAAACATGAAAAATCAACACAATCGATTACAGAATAGAAATTTCTTATGTATTCTTCCACAGAAATGATCGAAAAACAATAGTCTAACACTTTTCTATCAAACTTGTCAATTAAAAACCACAATTTCGAAAAATCGTGAATAGAACAGTACGTTGAAAAAATGTTTTCCAGAAACTTCAAAAATAACAAAATCGAACACCAAAAACTGAATTTCTTGAAAATCAATCTGAATCAAAAGTTTTCTTCCATTAAAACCGAATCCAACAAACTAATTTTCAACGAAATTCGTTCAAAAACACATCCAAATTTGATGAAAAATCAAGAAAATGAGATTTTCTTGAATAAATTCAAGAAAATCAATCAAATTTTCGATTAATCTACAAATTCAGAAATTGAAAACAATTCTCTCAATCCTCTCAAGATCTATATTGGCTCTGATACCAATTGTGAATCCAAGATCTCTAAATCCTAGAGAGAGAAAGTAGAGAGAGAGAGCAAGTAAAGCGCAAAGTATCAATTGTATTGAATGTAAGCGTGAAAGTGTTCTACATGACACAAGACCAAAGGGACTTAAATACCCTTGGCTTATACACAGATAAAACCTATCTAAGTACAGTATAAGACCAAGCCTATAAATATAATGATTACTATAAAGGCAGACTTAATTTACCATTTAAAAAGGCAGATTTGACATCCATCTGATATACTTTGAACCCTTTGTGTGCAACATAGGCTAAGAAGATTCTTATTGCTTCTAGCCTAGCTACAGGTGCAAAGGTTTCATCATAATCAATACCCTCTTCTGGGCAATATCCCTTAGCAACCAACCTAGCTTTGTTTCTGATTATAATGCCATCCTCATCCTTTTTATTTCTGAAGACCCATTTAGTTCCAATTGCAAATTTTCTTTTAGGAAGGGGAACTAAGGTCCAAACCTTGTTTCTTTCAAACTCTTGAAGCTCATTTTGCATTGCAGAGATCCAATGAGGATCTTGGAGAGCTTCGTTTACCTTCTTTGGTTCAATGATGCTTAAGAAATTTACAAAAAAACATTCATTGATTGTGGCTGATCTGGTTTTGACACCCTCTAAAGGTGATCCAATGATCTGATCATGAGGATGATCTTTTGTCCATATTGTGAGTGGAGCATGAATATGAGGTGGAGTTTGAGCTTCAGAGATGACCGTTTGAGACATCTCTGTTGTGCTGAGCAGAGGCTCTGAAGTTGATTCCAGAGGCTCTGAAGTTGATTCCAGAGGCTCTGAAGTTGATTCATTTCTTGGATCTGCATTCAAGGAAGCAGAAGTTGTAACTTCAAAGGAACCATAGAGATTTGTACCTGACGTTTGTGGTTCCTTTGAAGTTTCTCTATGAATATCTCTGAAAAGAAACTCTGAGTTTTCATCATCAAAGAAATCTTCAACTATCTTTTTTAGTTCAGATTCTCTTATCTTTGATGATTCAGAGATATTTTTGGCAATCTGATTGATTTCTTTGTTGGCCAGTCTTTTGTCATCATCAAAAGATACATTGATACTCTCTTGGATTGTTCTGTTTCTTTGATTAAACACTCTGAAAGCTTTTGAGGCTAATGAATAGCCAATGAATTTGCCTTCATCTACTTTCTTGTCAAACTTTCCAAGAGACTCTCTATCATTTAGAATATAACATCTGCATCCAAAAACATGGAAATATTTAACATTAGGTTTCCTATTGTTAATGAGTTCATAAGATGTTTTCTTGAATCTTTTGTCAATGGTAACCCTGTTTTGAGTGAAACAGATTGTTGCCACTGCTTCTGCCCAAAAGTTTGTGGTAGGATCTGATCCTGCAAGCATAGTTCTTGCAGCTTCAACCAGTGTTCTGTTTTTCCTCTCAACAACACCATTTTGTTGAGGTGTTCTTGCTGTAGAGAAGTTCAGAGTTATGCCTTCCTCTGAAAGATATGAGTTGATTTTCGCATTTCTGAACTCTGTTCCATTATCACTTCTCAGCTTTTGAACTTTGGAATCAAACATAACCTGCAATCTTTTTATCAATCTTATTAAAATATTAGGGACATCAGACTTGGTTCTGATGAATTCTATCCAAGTATATCTAGAGTATTCGTCAATCAAAACAAGGATATACTTCTTACCTGACAGGCTCTGTACAGAGATAGGACCACAGAGGTCCACATGAAGCATATGCAGAGGTTTTGGACAATTATTATCACTTTTGATCTTCTGGAAAGATCTTTTCATTTTTCCCATTTCACAAGCAGAACAAAGATGATATTTGTTAAACTTTAAAGATGGCAATCCCTTAACCAGATTTAGTTTGACCAATTTATCAAGTGAAGAAAAGTTCAGATGTGAGAACTTTTTATGACAGAGCCAAACATCTTCACTGTTCAGATATACTAGACAGAGTTTCTCTGAGTCAGTTTTTATGTGTTTGGAAAAATTCATTCTGTATAAATTTCCTTTTCTGTCAGCTCTGAGCATTTCTTAACCTGTTTTTGAGTGAAGTAGTGAACAATGTTTTTCTTGAAATTTCACATCAAAACCATGGTCACAAAGTTGACTTATGCTGATCAAGTTATGCTTTAACCCATCAACATAAGCAACCTTTGATACTGAAACATTACCTCTTGTAAGCTCACCATAACCCTTAATCTGTCCTTGCATATTGTCTCCAAAAGTTACTGCTCCCCCAGATATAGCTTTGAAAGAGGATAGTAACTTTTTATCTCCAGTCATATGCCTTGAACATCCATAATCTATGTACCAGATCGACATAGACTGTTTCTGCAAGACAAATTAGATTTTCTTAGGTACCCATCTCATTATGGGTCCTATTTTGTTAGACTTCTGATTATCTCTTTGAAATTTTGCCTTTTTATCTTTTGATTTTTTGGCAGAATTGTCCTTTTTCTTTTGAGGCTTTGTCTCTGAATTTTTATTCAGAGATTGATTAAGAAAACAGTGAGAACCTTTGAAGTGATTTTTTAGTTTCATCAAGAGTTGGATGCAATTGCACTCTACAGAACAAGAAGAAGTAGAAGCAAAGGATTTCATTTTATTAAATGCATTCGGTACATTATGATTCCTTTTTGAGAGACAGCCTTCTTTTCTTTTAGATTGAGAGACAACTTTCTTTTCAAGTTGCCTTCTCTTGTTCAGAAACATCCTCTTCTCTTTGTTGCTCACTGCACAAACTGGATCAGAATGGTTAATTTCTTGCCATTTTCCTTTTTGTCCAGGAGTAAACTTGATTGGTTTATAAGTATAGAGTTGAGAAGTGATAGTTTTATTCTTTGCCTTTTCTTGTAATTCTTTTTCAAGTTCCAGAGAAGTTTTTGCTTGAAGACACATTTCTGCAAAGTCAGGACATATTGGTATTCTTGGTTTAATTTTTAAAATAGAAATAGGAATGTTCAAAATTCCAGAACCAACGGTATCTATCTTTTTATGAATTACTTTCTCTGGTTTGTAGAAAATTTGTTCATCTACCTCTGGATCAGATTCAGAATCAGAGTCAAGAAAGTCTTGTTCAGTCTTACCAGAGACAACTACCTCTGATGGTTTTTCAATTTTCTTAGGTCTGGAGACTTTGATGATTCTTTTCATGCTTTCTTTCTTCTCTAAATCAGTTATGATGTTTTCTTGATTTATTTTCTTGATGTCATCCGCAAATGTAGTTCTGATGCATTCATCAGAGATTGGTGAATACAGAGGGGCATCTGGATTAAGTGAACTCTGAGGTTCATTTTCAGAAGTACTTGCTTTAGAGGTACTTTGTTCAGATGTCTCAGATTCATCTTTGATGAATGCATTAAACTTAAAAATCTCTTTAGGATCATTGCTCTGAGGTTTTGTGAAAAATACCTCTGAAGTTTTCTTTTCCTTTTTTAAGATGGAATTTGGAAAGCTTTGTACTTCAGAGTATGCTACATTTTTAAAGTTCAGAGCCCTTATTTTTGATCTCTCTGAGGTTTTTATTCTTTTGAAATTGTTCAGTGATGGACAGTCAGGGCTCTGGACCTTTCCTTTACAGAAAGAGGAAGAAAGTGAAGTTTTCTTCAATCCAGTGAATGGATCCAATTCATTGAATCCAAGCCCTTGAGTATCCATTTGAGAGTTTATCTTTATATGAACATCCTGAGCATCAAGATAACTTTTGATTTGAAGTTCTTTCCTTTCCAGAGATTGATGTAAGATTTCTCTTTCTTTTTGGAAAAAATTGGTTAAGGCAACATAATTGAGTCTTTCATACTCAGATTTTTTTACTTCTTCTTCTTTAACTTTTAAAACTTTCTCAAGTTCTTTGAATTTTTCTGAAAATGATTTTTCCTTTTGTTTCTGAGCTTTTTCAAGATCAGATTTTTCAACAAAAATATCTCTCTTTTCTTATTCAAGAAGATCTTTTTCCCTTTTGTAAAAATTAAGATCTTTTGTCATTTGTTTTGCTTTTTCTTTTTCCTCAACAAGTTTTTGCTTTAGGATTTGAAATTCATTTGTTAGTTTAATAACATCCAATTCAAGATCACTTTCAGAGGTGGAAGGAGAGTTTACCTTTTCAGAGTAGTCCTCTGATGATCCGTCACTTTGATCATCTGTGAACGCCATACCGCAGAGATTGGTGGGTTCTTCCTCTCCATTGCTTGTTGAGTCTGACAGCCAGTCTTCCATCTCTGCTACAAGTACTCTTTCTTTGACATTGTCTTTATACTTGTTTTTGTAGTAGTCTCCATCCTTGATGAGTCAACCTTTGCAGTTGGTGGAGTAATGACCTGGCTTTCCACATCTAAAACATCTTCCATCGTTTTGGTTTGATGGAATAGCAGTGTCTGATTCTGTCTTTTGTGCTTGTACTTGTGGTTGTGGCTTGAAGTGCCTCTGAGGTTGAGGATACCTCGGCTGAAATGATTGTTGAGATCTTGATTGTTGAGTAGAATCATGATTGGTGAAATGAACACCCTTTTGATCACTATGCAGAGTAGATCTGGGCTCTTGTTGATATTCAGTTTTCTGAAATCTTCTTTCTGGATTTCCTCTTCTTTCTTCATCATCTCTTCTTCCTTCAAAGACTTTCTTGCCAAATTTCTTGTTAAATTGATGGGTGATTAATGCAAGAGATTTGGCAAAGGCATTGATGTCATCATCTGAGTCAGAATCTGAGTGTTCAACTTCTTCAGACATCAGAACTTTTTTGGATTTTCTTTTAGATTCCCTTTTTGAACAATTGTCTTTTTCTGCATTTCTGCATTCTTGTGATACACCCTTCTGTTTTGACATGAGTGCAAGTGGACCACCTAAAGAGGTTTTTGATTTTTGTTTAACAACTTCTTTTTCCTGTGCTACCAAGGTACCATAAATGTCAGTTAATGACCATGATTCAAGATTTTGATTGGCTTGTATCGACCTTGACAGTTGTGACCATTCTTCATTTAGACTTTTAAGAAAGAGAACATTGTTTTCTTCTTTTGTTCTCATGACCCCAAATTTTCTTCATTTGTTGATGAGGATGTTAAACCTTGAGTATGTTTGATGTAAGGTTTCTTCGGGTAATGCATGAAAATCATGATATTCATTGATACAAAGATTTCTCCTGTTCTTTTGAGTTTGTAGGCCTCCTTCAAGTTGATTTAACAACTGATCCCATATCTTTTTTGCAGTTACGCAAGAATCAAGTTCTTGGAAGATATCATTGGGAATGGCCATTATAAGTAATATAACAGGTTTTGAATCATTATCCATCATGTTAGTTTCTTCATCCGTAAAGTTTGAAGTTTTCTTTTCATAGTAAGCAGGGATTTCAGCAGTATCTGTTGTTGCTGGAACTCTTGGTACCAACACCATTGGTTGGTGAGGTCCATCGTTCACTGATCTTAACAGATCCCTGTCCATGCCTTCTAAGAAATTTACCATCCTTATCTTCCATTGAGGATATTCATCCCTTAGAAGCGTAGGAGGTTTGGTTAATGATCCGGCTGTATAAATGGCACTTATGCTTGAGTTTGCCATTTTTGTGAAGAAAGGATGAAGATTTGAAGAACTGATGCTTTTCTATGAAGATCTTTCTATTAAATGATGTAATTGTGATTTACTTTTAAATCTGGAGCATATGAAGTTTAATAAACCAGGGTTTACACAAACATGCACAGATAATAAAAGCTTGAATCAGTAAGAATTAAATCTATTCGAGTATGCAGATATGATCTTTCTTTGTTTTAGAAAACAAAGGAAGCTCTGATACCAATTGTTGGATCCCAGATTTAATCTTATAACAATAATGATATAAACAACAAGAGTATAAACAGCGGAAGCAATATAGTTTAATATCAAAAGCAGATTCAAATATCACAGTTCATATATATAAAGCAAGTAGAAAGAACAAGATCTTTGTGAGATATATTCAGTTGATTCTTCTTATACAAGATATCAAAAAGCACACTTTTGTCAAAGGAGTGATGGTCCTATTTATAGCACCATAAAGTGAACAGTGTACTATTCTGACAAATAGAAGCGTGCTTGAACAGTGTCTTACCTAAAAGGTAAGCTCAAGACATGCTTGAACAGGAACCTACTCTATAAAGTAAATCTTATCACTAAGTGATTAGTTATCTGTTCTAATACATCAAGAAAATGTGTCCAGCGCCTTCTTCAGAGAGAATGTCTTCAGAGCTCTGATGTAGTCTTCAGAGCCTCTGATGAAGCCATCTCTGATGTCTTCTGCTGAAGGTGTTCATCTCTGATGTGTACTTCAGAGGCAGGTATGTCCTCTGAAGTTTTCGTCCTCTGAAATCTTTGTTCTCTGAAATCTGTCTCTGGAAGTCCTCTGAAGTAGGACTTGGATATTTTCAACACTTTAACAAATGATGATTTGGAGCTAACAAGTACGTTCGATTATTCGTGGGAACAACATCCTAACCTTTTGGCAAATATTCAAGATGATGGCACCTACCCTTCATTTTCACCTCCCCTATCAAGATTGGAATTACACGTTTATAAATACATTTGACCAATCATGGGAGGGGAATTTTGATTATTAGTGTGATTTTCAAGGGAGTGATCCTCATTATGAATTCACGTCCTTTGTTTCCAACTACCCACCCGAGAATGTTTTTGAATAACCCGAACTATCTCTCTCTTTTGAAACTTTTTCTCCAAGCTTAACGGAAAATTTTACAACATTTTTGGGAAATTTCACATCCTGTTTTGAAGCCTTGAATACTAAGATTGGACAACTAGTTGACGGGTTAAAAAATCAAAGTAGATGTCCCTTACTGTGAGTCCGTGTGAATGAACACGATCGTTTACCAGATAATCAAACAACAAACAAGATACGATTTACCAACCTGTTTCGATTACAAACGATGATTACAAAGGTTGATGTTCTTCAATAAGCTCTCTCTCTCTTCTCTCTGATCTTGATGTGTAATGTAGGTTCTATTTTGTGTCAGAGATCAGATTGAGATATATGAGATCTTACCTAACATAGATCTCTACACATAATATCTAAACTAGATATTATGTTAAACAAAAATATCCTAAACTAAATATCTATTATTTAGATATTTAGGACTAATATAAAATACTATTAATTAACACAATAATTAACTTTGAAAATTATTACAAACTTAACATTAGACTAATATCGAGAGGGGCTTTTCAGCATTAGCTTCAGATTCCAGTCTTCAGATTGGATGATCTTGAATCCAATAAATCTGTGATCTAACACTTACCAAGTGATAATGAAAAATCAAAATGTGTTGGTAAGGATGAGAGTGATGTTGAGAAATAGTTGGAGAATGTTTAGGCAAATTTTGAGCACATGAGCAAGTCTTCTTTACTCCCCAATAGTGAAGAGGTTCTTCAAGATGCTAAAATTCCTAACTTAATGATTTTTGTTCATGTTGTGCAACCTTCTTTTTGTGATCATAATGTTCCTACAGGGATCATGCCATGGAATGTTGGGAGGATTTGTGTGATCAAAAGTTCGGGAATGTTGCCTAGATCGTGTTCTTTGGGTGGTGGACTTGTTGGAAGAAGCTTTGGTATGGTGGAGGTGGCTATTATCTTGAAACCACTCCACTTTTAGAAGATGCACTCGTGGGGTGGTGAATCGCATCCTACATAACCTTGATGCAAACTCATCTCTTCTCTCAACTCCAATTTTGTGTCTTTTATTTTACATTTTTGTGTATGTAATTTGAGTATATTTTTTTTTTTACTAGTATCAATTAATTTGGGATCAAAAAGAGAAAAAAGTCACTTGCATCTTATATCCTTAGATTTTTTTTTTCATAGTTTGAATAATCTATCAATTACTAGCAAATTTCTAGAACTAAGCAACAAATTCCCCGGTATCCATATTGCTTAAACTTGAAAACTCTAGAAATAACATAGGCCTTTTTTAAAACACTTGGCCGATACACTTTTCCTTTGTTGCCTTACCCGAGCCTTTGAGTCTTACCATTCTCTCCACAATGAGAACATTGGGTATTTTAAGTTTAGGGGAGAAAACTCAAGTGTTGAAAAAAAGAGCTAAATCCTTAGAAAAATTGGAAGGATAAAAGAAAAAAAATATACAAATAGCCAAATTTGACACGTTGAGGTTAAAAAGTTGGGTAAAACACATCAAATACATAATAGAAAAAATATTGTGTAACCCAAAAAGACAAGTTTGGGGAAAGATGAAAAATGTAAGTAAAGTGAGAAGCCTTAAACACCAACCCTTCAAAGTCCTATGGATCTAAGTTTGCGAAGTCAATTATCATAAGATGGGTGAATTATATCTTAGTTTATGAAAATCAAATTGCAATAATAAAACATAGTGGAAATATTAGAAAAAAACTATGGATATTTTTAATGAAAGAGATTTAAGTTGCAAAATAAAAAAAAAAGAAAAAGAAAACGAAAGTTGAAGATCCTATTTGTAATACTTAGTCTTGTTGTGTATTTTGTATCTTCATTTGTTTTTATTTTTGTTCTTTTAGTTACTTGGGGACAAGTAACAAGTTAAGTTTGGGGGTGTGATAACTCTCATTTTGAGCGTTATTTACATGTCATTTTGTGAGTTTTTCTTTCATTTTAGTTGTGTTTCCTTTTTATTTGTTTGTCTTTCTTCCTTTTATTATTTTATTTTCATTTGGAGTTGTTGATAATGTTTTTATGGTTAAACACATCATTTTCGGGTTAAAAACGTCATTGTTCGGCAGTGGGCACAGTCTGCCCACTGTGGGCACCCGAGGGCACATTCGGTATTAAAGCTACGTATTTGTATTCAGCGGGTATTGGAGCAAAATGGATGGAAATTAACTGAAATACAGAAGATGGATGCTAGCTAGAGTTCACCTTAGAGGAATCTTTGCAATCATTGTACTGTTTTACCCATTGGTTATTATCCTTAAAATTTTGGGTATTACCCATTAGGTAAAAGCATGAGTTTCCCTTATAAATAGGTAGGTTTGTTAGCATTGAAGAACACCAACAAAGCTCCACAATGTAGAACTTCTATTTTTCTTTACATTTTTAAGTTGTAGTTTTATTATTTTAGTTGTAGTTTAATTTATAGTTTTTTACTTTCTTGCATTTAATTTCCGCATTTACTTTCCGTCTAAGTTTGTAGTTTTATTTCTCTCTTTATTTAATGCAAATAGTTAACAAGTATTTCTTTTCTTACATTATATATTTTATTTTTATTATGAGCTAACCACCTTTTGGGTAAGGGTATGAGCCGACTTGAGACTAGTAGGCAACACTTGGGTGTGGTTATCGTTACTAGCTCTTAAGATTGGTCACTTAAGTCGAGGCTTAAACTCAACGCTGATAAGCCGATCACTTTGAAGTGTTAATATTAAATTTTGACCTCGATAGGGGCGAATTCGAAATACGGCTTTAGGGATGCACAAGGATTTGAGAGAGTCTTTGATAACCACGTAGAGATACGGGTTTTGCATTATTTATTACGGTTCAAATGTCGGAGGATATTTATATCACAAAGAGATTTGGATGTAAATCTCCGTACCGGTAGAACTTGATTTATTTCAACGTAGTTAAATCGACAAGATTAAGAGTTGGTAACGATGGACACTTTATGGGCATTTTGTAGGACCGGTCTTTAAAAATCCACTTTCGAAAGATCGGGCTTTTTATAGACATTTCGTGCTACAAAGTGACTAACCA
Organism: Arctium minus; assembly: GCA_954870635.1. Taxonomy (NCBI): domain Eukaryota; kingdom Viridiplantae; phylum Streptophyta; class Magnoliopsida; order Asterales; family Asteraceae; genus Arctium; species Arctium minus. The sequence continues at coordinate 72,888,194 of OX941080.1, read as the reverse complement.
TTTTGTTACTACTTAAATCTCAAGGAAAACTTACACCTATACCCATGTTAGTTTCTTATTTTATTTTTGTTGTTAAAAGCACCAAATTTGCTCAAAAATATTTCCTTCCTCTCTCATTGAAATCGGTGTATTCTCGACTTAGGAATCAAAACTTTGAAGTCTAATCCCTGTGGATACGATCTCAGTATATTTACCACTTTATTACTTGTAGCGATCATAGTGACGGTGTATACTTGCGCCCACACTGTGAACTAAACGGTTTTTCCGCTACCAGCAACTCTGAAAGTATGATGATCTGCCCTCATTTGAGCAAGTGGCGAAGTTCTTTGGTTCATTGGATATAACAAGGATATCACATACGTTTCTGAGGCTAAACGTCAGTTTCTTCCACCAATGTGGAATGTTCTCTTCAGTATCCTTAAAAGAAGCCTGACCTGCAAGATAGGAAGCATGGATCAAGGAAACTTCAACATCTTCACCATCATGTATGGCATGTACTTCAACTTAAACCTGTACTACTCCCAACTCATCTACAATGAGATTATGAATGCCATAAAGAAGAAGAACAAGCTGAAGGCCAAGGGAAAACAACTTGGTTCCCTTATGTTTCCAAGGTTTTTGCCCCTATTCATCAGAGCTGCTGTTGAATCCTGTCTCTGGACCAAAGACACCATTCTTCATTATGAACACACATAGACCAACCATCTCAAATATGGATATCCAAACTAGAGACCTCTGTCCAGAGCTATGATAAGCCTTTTCAAAGTATGGTTTCTCCCGAACGATGAAAACGACATGCGATGACCCGATTCCTATCATTATGAGCACAAATGTGAAGGAAAATTGCAACTTGTTCATCAATACCCATATTCCTACTTGCTTGTAATCCTCCTAAAGTTTCAAGCATATCACATAACTTCTTAAAACACCTTCTATTCATCATAAGATGTGCTTTGCAAATAGTATAACTCTCATAAGAATACCTATGTAATATTGAATATCGATCCACATCTAACAAAGAATATCGAATACATGGTTTATCCATTTGGTAGTTGGCTATTAATTTGAAAATCATAGTAAAATACCAAACAATAGCAATCATAGCCTCGTTCCAAAACAATCTAATGAGCCTACGTCTACGTGTTGTTGCTAAACTAAGTCAGGCCATTTCCTATTCCAAATACATAAAAAGAACAATAACAAAAATCAGCACCCAATTACACATACATCATCACTAACCACATAAAATGTAACCACTGAAAATGTAAAATACATCATCACTAACCACAGAAAATGTAACCATAAAAAATGTAAACATATCATCACTAACCATTGTGACCAGAAATTGAAGTGTAAAAACAGAAAATAGATGCAGATGCGAAAAAGTGTAAAACAGAAAACAGATGCAGGTGTAAAATAGAAAACAGATGCAGATGTAAAACAAAAATCAAAGTTGAAAATCAGATGCAAAACAAAAATCAAAGTACCCAGACTTGCATATTTTGGTCAAAGACATGCATATTTTGGTCCAAGACTTGCATACTACATATGCAAAAAAGAAATCGAAGTTCATACTACAGATGCAATCGAAGTTCTCTACAGATGCAAAAAAGAAATCGAAGTTCATACTACAGATGCAATCGAAGTTCAAATCATATGCAAAAAAGAAATCGAAGTTCAAATCAGATGCAAAAAAAAATTGAAGTTCATACTACAGATGTAATCGAATTTCATAATGCAGAAGTCGAAGTTGAAATCAGAAATCGAAGTTGAAATCAAAAATCAGATGCAAAAATCGAAGTTGAAATCAAAGTTTAAATCAGAAGTCGTGCGTGCAACAAATTACAATGGAGAAGAAATCGAAGTTTTTCCTACCTGAAGAAATCGATGATGGAAGCAGTAGGCGATGGATGGAAGAACTCTTCCAATGGAGGCGATGGATGGAATATGTCGTTCAATAGATACGAATGAGGAATGAAAAAGAGAGGATAGGGTTTAATTTTGTTATGAAGGTATTTTTGTCATTTTCAAATTATTGGATGGAGTGGATTTCAATTCCATCACTTTTAGGAAGGAATGATCAAATCAACATTTGAAGGAATTCATAGAATTTAATTCCATTGCATGGGTAACCAAACATCAGGATGAAATTTGGTCAACGGAATTGACCATTCCAATTCCTTCAGATTCCGGCGGAATTCGGTGAACCAAACGCCCCCTTAGCTATTTTAGAATAAGTGTCCCATCGGCCTAGGACATGACACAAATGCTTACACAGACTGATGCCTTTATGGAACGTGTAGACAAAGATGCTTTACTTAAGTCCATGGGTAATTATCGCTTTGACCACCAGGATTGCCTAACTCTAAGACAATGGGATTCTTTACTTGCACAATGCCTGAACTTGTTTGATTTCAATCCAGGTCATCACATCTACTTCAACTTGTTGGACTCGGAGGATGACAAGTTTGACAATATGATCAAAACACCAAAAGAGTCCACTGCTACAGAGACTCAATGATCGTGTTGAAGTCCTCCTAGCTTCAACATCGAAACAGAGCTGAAAGGAGGACCCTCTAGACTTGATGGTCAATTGGAATCATGTGTTGGTTCCAAGGTTACCACTTCTAAACTAGTCACTAATTAAAAGTTCAATGCCTTTTGTGATGAAGGTTAGAGATCCTTGGAAGATCTAAAACTTACAATTACCCAAGCAGTGACCTGAAGTGACTCTGATCTTGTATCCCTCAGAACCACCGTCTTAACACTCAAGGTAGAATCTGAAGAAATACAAGGAAGTTAGAGATGATGAAGTAGATGATGACTCAACATTACAACACCCACAACTCTTCGCTTCAATCAAAGTTTGATATTATTTGCTCAGATCAAAGCCTCTAATGCCTCAATTCAAAATGTATCAGAGATGATACAGAGCTAGTAAGCCCCTGCAACTCAACCAGAGTCTGTTACTTCTACTCCACCTCCACCTCCACCTCCACCATCCATTTATTCAAGACATTCAAGATTTCACAAAACAAATCAAGTCTCTAATCTAAGAGTCTCTACCAGCATCCTCTTCGAAAACAATCATGCATGCTCCTCATTCTATCTCATCTGCTCTAGTTAACAAGGGTAACCTCCAGAACTTCAAGAAGGTTATTCCGGATAAAATGATAGAAATGTCTACCAAGTTTATAATGAAGACAAACCAACCCATCACAGAGGTACGATCTTTGCTAGCCAAATATAACTTCTTTGTTGATGCATATGTTAACCAGATCATGGGAGACGTAGAGAATGTGTGTGAATTGATATAAAAGATAGTACAGAGCATCCCCACCCCCTCTGCACCAAAAACAAAGAAGAGAAATTTTCCACCATATGTAGAGGAGGGAACTAAGAAGACTAAGTTTGATGACGGAGAGGACCCAGAGGTTGATGTTCCCTCTGGTCTCCAAAAGGGGGAGACTCTACCCCATATTACTCAAGCAACACCAATCACTACAGTAGCTCCAGAGACAACTCTCCATTCCCGATAAAGGAAAATCCAAAGTATAAGAAGCTGAAACCACTAAACCAGAGAGGTCACCCATAAGGGCAACTGCTGATAAACCCCTGGAGTTACCCAAAGTCTCAACTCCCATCGTGATCTTAGTTTTTGCTCGTGCTGAAGACCCAACTGTTCCCATACTAATAGTCTAAGTAGCTGATCTTACCTCAATAGAAGAACCAGAAACTTCTTAATCCTTAGAGTACTTCTCCTCTTCAGAATCTGGAGAAGATATATCTCAAAAAAGACATGCCCAAGTTCTTCTAGATCTATTCCTCAAGCAAGAACCATAGCCTAACCCCAAGTCAACCTAGCTAGAAACTTCATTCCTTCTCTCTGATATTCCTCATCAACCAATTCAAGACAGAGTACAGGATGTGATGAATCTGATGTAAAACCTTCAACGAAAACTACCTATTGTTGCATCTTCATCTAGAACTTAAGAGCCAGTGCTCATAGAAGATATCCACAGGAACTTGTACTCAGATCAAGATAAAGAGATATGCTTAAACCCTTATAATCTCCATCCAGACGGAATCAAATATAGTTTCATCAAGGAGAAGACTCAACACAGATACGATGTCTTTTCTGAAGAAGGGTTCAAGATAGTTCTAGACATCAAAATGAGAAGTTTTACACACAAGGGAATCCACTACATAGAGTATAAGGTTCACTCTGACCAACAACAAGATCAAGGAAAGTATGGGACAATTGGTCAAGTTCAGAGCTAAGACTTGAAATAGCTTTTGGGCTTTGAGTAGGACAACTCTCTATGGCTGCACGTAATGAATATCTGGAAAATATAAGTGAAGTCAGATCATCCTCTCTCCTAACAGAACTATATATGGGATTTTTCTACAAGAAAGAATTTGGAGAGAAGAAGTTCTTAAGAGTCATGGAATCATTTAAATAGTCATCCGAAAGACTCTAAAGTGGCTTATCATTGAGGTGTAGAAGAGGATTGGAAGACCAAGAGTTCCAACAGAACCTGCAAATTAACTACTCAAGATTTCCAACTCTGTTGTGAACTACATAGATCAAATTATGCGGTTTTGGAGGATCTACAATTATAATCCAAATTATGTGTAGTACTTATGTTTTTCTTTGTACTGTAATTACAATTTCAATAGAAGCATTTTAACAGAGGATGACTTTACTCCTCTTGATTTTAACAGAGGATGACTTTACTCCTCTTGGTTTCTAGACTAGTTGCAATTTATATTTTGTCTATTCAATACTTAGGGGGAGATTGTTAGTCCCAAATTCTATCTTATAAAAGTATTGAAAAGATTGCAAGTCTAGAGGACCAAATATGCCTCTGAAGGGAAATACAAAGTGTGCTTAACCAGAAGATGACCCGACGAACCAGAGCCCTTAGGCCACCTTTGTACCAAACCTCTAAATTCAACCTATTGCTCAAATGCTCAAGTGTGATCTTCCTTTCATTGCCTGGTAGCTCACCCTAGAAGTGGTTATTGCAGTTTACACGTAGAGCTCATCCATAGGACAGTGATTTGAATTTCTCAGTAATCAGACTATATAGGTTATCCATTTGGTATGATTATGTACCTTTACACACCTCTCAACTACTTTCCTGATTTAATATAACCTTGAGAGCATCTTGAGAGATTTATACACACACTACTGTGTGAAGTTCATTCTATTCACCATGTAAATCTTCTTAAGCATCAATACATATGACAATGGAGCTTCCCAAATCTGGTTATGTTTTACTCATTGTCTTCTATTTTGCCTATTGATTGTATATTACTTGCTTACGCTAATATCATTTGAGTATTAGTCAATCAAACTGAGAATCCGGGAACCAACAATTAGAACTTAAACCTTCTCTAAGACAATTTTCACATCAAAGGAACTTCAGCGATGTCGAAGATATAGCTGAAGATATAGATAGACTAGTCGTGATCTGAAGTGGTATTCAGTGATACAATGCTATCTAAATAAATGTGAAACATGATCCAAGTTATCATCAATATCTGAAGCTTTCCTCAGCGACTGCTTCTTTGTTTGATCAAAATCATCCATATCAAGTTGTTTTGTCTTATCTTATCTTGCACAAGTATACCTCAATGCTTCATTATTACAGAAGGTACAATACATATTAATTTATTGTTTTCTCCATGTATACCAACAACCTGAAAAACTGTTCATATGCAACTAAAGACTGCTTTGCCTTAAGGACAAGGAGGACATGCATTCCACTCATTATCTTACACGTGGATTGTACCTTCCAAGGTGCATTAAATGCATAGGGTATAAATAGTTGAGAAGACTCTCCTTCTTAAAGATTGGTTGAAGCTATATCATTATCACTATCTTTCTATCTTTCATTCTAATCTCTCTTCTGTGCAAGAAAAACCTTGTTCTCTCTACCTTGATCTTTAGAGATTATTTGTTCTCTAAGATTAAAGTAAGATTGTTTAGATTAAGATTTCTCCTTATCTTATTCCGCAACAATCTGTAAATTCAAATGTATTAATTTTCTCTTATAATTAATAAATATAATTTGAAAAGTAAAAAACTTATTGTGTTTGTATTCAACCACCTCCTTCTACAAACTATGTTAGTATTGTTGATCCTCTTGGGACCAAAAGTAAGCATATGCGTTCGTCGTTTAATGATTCTCATTCCAATAGACTTGCCCCTTTTGATTTTATTCATAGTGATTTCTGGACTTCTCCGATATTAGGCAAAAGTGAATACCAATATTACCTTATTCTTATAAATAACTACAATCAATACGTTTGGGACTATCTTTTGAAAACCATGGCTGAAGTGTTCACAAAAATTAACCAATTTCACTCATACATACACACTCAACTTAATCGAAATATAAAAAACTTACAGTGTGACTTCGATTGTGAGTTTGATAATACACCATCTCAGCAATTCTCTCACACCAAAAGGGTAAAAAGGTTGTTATGTTTGAAAATTTGCACAAATAACAATAAAAACATTATATAGAATTATTGAATATAATTTTTGGAATTATGGTGACTTTTATGTATATATGTATTGCTCTATCATGACGACGGATGAAATGGGAAAATATATTATATATGTGGATAACATATGTTTACATAAACAGATTTTTAGCCCCGACACTCAAACCCGTTAACCCTCTCACCAATATTCAATAACCACTACCCCTCGAGCCAATATATATCGAATATTATTGAAGGAGGGTTGAATTTCGGTGACAAGTGAAGTTATGGTTGTTAGAAGATGAATATGATTGAAGAACACGATGAATATGCTGAAGGTTTGAAACCACGATATATTGATTGAGAGAAAACGTACAATACGAAAGGTAAAATTATGAGAGTAATCTTAACCTAGCCTACAATATACAAAGTATTTATACATGGACAAAATGCGCTTGGGCCTTATATTGACACAGGCCTGGGCCCTCTATACATATACATTAACATCCCCCCTTAAACTCAATCGGGAGAAGAATGAGCCAGATGGAGTTTGGAAACGAGATCACGAAACCGTCCTGGTAGATGAGCTTTAGTGAAAATGTCGGTCGGTTGATCAAGAGTTGAAATAGGAAGAAGTTGGATAGTCTTACGAGTCACATGTTGACGAACAAAGTGACAGTTAATTTCAATATGCTTCGTTCGCTCGTGAAAGACATCATTATGAGAAATCTGAATTGTACTGTTGTTGTCACACCACAATGGAGTTGCAGACTCTTGAGGAGCCCCCATGTCTGATAGTAGCCAGCGTAACCACACAAGTTCTTGAGCTGTGTCAGCTAGTGCTCGATACTCAGCTTCAGTACTGGATTGAGCTGTGAGAGATTGTTTCTTGCTCCGCCAAGAGATAAGGGAGTCGCCAAGAAAGAAACAGTAGCCGGTATTGGAGCGATGATCAGTCATGTCACTATCCCAATCAGCATCAGAAAAACCACGCAAAGTCAATGATGATTTGGATTTAAAATGAAGACCATTAAACATGGTCCCTTTTAAGTATCGAAGAATGCGCAGGACAGCAGCATAGTGATCAGAACAGGGTGCAGACATGAACTGACTGACAGTATAAACAACATAGGCAATGTCCGGTCGAGTCACTGTTAGGTAGACAAGTGACACCACTAACTGGCGATATAAAGTAGGATCACGCAGAGGAGGCCCAACATTCGGAGCCAAATGAAGGTTATGCTCAAGCGGAGTGGATGCAGTTTTGTTGTCAGTAATCCCAGCTTTTGACAAAAGATCTGAGGTGTATTTTTCTTGACAAAGATAAATTCCCGATAGATCTGAGAGCACTTCAAGACCAAGAAAATAGTGTAAAGAACCAAGATCCTTCATCTCAAAACAGGAGCTGAGAGATGTCTTAAGATTAGTTATGCCTGTAGAGTCACTACCAGTAATAATCATATCATCCACATACAGGAGGAGTAAGATTGTACCAGCCTCAGTGGTCCGAGTAAACAGTCCTGAATCATAGGTACTGGGTGAGAAGCCCAGAGAGGTGACTGTAGAACTGAATTTCTCAAACCAAGCTCGTGGAGCTTGCTTGAGTCCATAAAGGGCCTTCCGAAGACGACAAACATGACCATGTGGAAGTCGAACGCCTGGAGGAGGTGTCATGTAGACTTCCTCAGATAAATCATCGTTCAATAATGCATTCTTAACATCCATCTGAAAGAGAGGCCATTGCTTGGTAGCTGCGATGGCTAGAAGACTGGGAACAGAGGTGACACGAGAAAAAGGTGCAAATGTCTCCTCATAATCAATGTCGTACTCTTGATTGAAGCCCTTGGCTACAAGACGAGCTTTGTACCGATCAATAGAGCCATCAGATTTGGTCTTGATTTTGAACACCCATTTGGAACCAATGGGTGACTTGCCCGGTGGAAGAGGGAAAAATTCCCATGTCTGAGCTTTATCAAGAGCCTGAAGTTCCTCATCCATAGCTTTCTGCCAATCAGGATTAGAGGAGGCTTCCTTGTAGGAAGTAGGTTCGTGATTGGACAACAGAGTAGCATAAACATGATAATCACGAAGATGAGAAGGAACCTGTCTTACCCGATCGGATCGTCGAACATTCTGAGATTGAGACGTTCCAGGAGCCAAAGACTCAGCAGGAAGCTCAGATGTTGGCGATGCAGAAGGAACAAATGATTGAGGTGGATCAGGAACACTAGATGAGGTAGGTTGTGTAGAGGCAGGAGACTCTGAAGTAGATGCAAATTCAGAAGGTGTTTGAACAATAGGCGGAGACAAAGTGATGTCAGATTGGAGTGAGTCCAATGAGACAGAGGCATCTATAAAGAATGGAGCGGTGAAGGTAGGGGACTCACGAAACTTGGATATGGAAGAAAAAGGAACATGTTTCCAGAAAGTAACATGTCGAGATATACGAAGACGCTGGGAGATAGGATCCCAGCAGCGATAACCCTTGTGTTCAATACCATATCCAAGGAAGCAACAAAGTCTGGAGCGAGGTTCAAGTTTGGTATGTTCATGAGGTTGTAACTGAACAAAACAAGCACTACCCCAGACTTTTAGAAGTTCATAGGCAGGGGAAATCTCATAAAGACCCTCGTAAGGAGACTTATTCTTAAGAATAGGAGTAGGATGGCGATTGATAGTATAAACTGCAGTGAAGGCAGCTTCCCCCCAAAACCGTTCTGGACATTTAGCAGAAATGAGAAGGGTGCAAACGGTATCAAGGATATAACGATGTTTGCGTTCGGCACAACCATTTTGAGAAGATGTGCCAGGACAGGAGTACTGAGAGAGTGTCCCCTGGGATTGAAGAAATGAGAGAAGAGAGGACTCTTTGTATTCCATATCATTATCAGCTTTGAGAATCTTTATAGATTTCGAGAATTGAGTGTTAATCATTCGAGCAAACATCATATAAATTTTGGGTAGCCCAGAACGATGTTTCATGAGATATATCCATGTGAAACGAGTATGATCATCAATAAAAATAACAAAATATCGAGCACCACCCATAGATGAATGTGGTGATGGTCCCCATACATCAAAATGAATAAGATCAAAAGAAGAATGAGAATTAAAATCATTTGATTCAAACGATAAAGCATGATGTTTTCCCAGTTTGCAAGATAAACAAGAAATACTATCAGACGACACACATTTTCCTAACATCCCTAAACTAGCTAACGATTTTATTCTGGCTAGAGACAGATGACCTAGTCGGGCATGCCACAAATCAAAGGAGGAAGTGCTGGAAACTGAGGCAACAAGACTTGAAGAGGGTAATGGAAAACGAAGGTAGACCACTTTAATCATCCGTCTAACTTTACGGCCGAGTCCAAGGATCTGATTGGTCTTTGGATCCTGTACAACACAACCAGAAGAATGAAATAAGATGATCAAATTAGATTCAAGAAGTTGTGCAATCGAAACTAAGCTCAGAGATAGTTTTGGGACATTCAGAACGTTCGGTAATTGAATATCATGGGTGGAAACATTTCCACTAAAAGATACCGGTAGGCCAGTATTGTCAGCAGTTCGTACGAACGTAAAATGCTGAGGTGGTTTCTTAGAAACGAAACCATCAGTGCAGGGTGTCATATGATTGCAACACCCAGAGTCAAAAAGCCATACGTTACCTGATGCAGTTGAGTGTGAAGAATTCATACCCAGAGCACCAGACATGATCTGCTCCATGAGTTCCTGATTGCGACGCATCAGTTCCATTAGATCAGGTGAGGAGACTGAAGAGGGAGACTCGTTATCAGTGATAGTAGACCCAACAACAGCGTGCGTCCGGTTCTGAGAGCCAGTGTGCTTTGAGATCTTAGGCCAGTCAGACTCATAATGGCGCAGATGAGTGATACCACACCTACGGCATTTGCGAACAAGACAATCAAGGAGAAGATGAGCAGTAGAGTGGCAAAAGGCACATTCGGATGGATTTGTCTTTCCCACAGATTTAGACTAGTTGTTGTTGGTCCATTTACCCTTGTACTTGGGATGAGATGTGTAAAGAACGCTATCAGTAGCAGGCACCGGTGAACGCATGTGAAGACGAGTTTCTTCACTTAGCAATTCTGAGATGGCTTCTTCAAGAGTGGGTAGGGGTTGCCTATGAAGAAGCGAAGCACGAAGATTCTCAAATTTGTCTGTAAGCCCCATCAAAATGGTGATCAAATGTAGCTGGTTGAAGTAAGCTGTGAACTGTTGAGTCGTTTCATCAAAGATCTGTGGTGCTCCAAGACTGATATGATCTCTGAGAAACTGCATTTCAGAGATATAAGAGTTTATGGATTGATCAGGAAGCTGGCGTTTGTTCTAAAAAGTGGTCCACAGTTGATACTGATGAGACAGACCCGATGATGTGTACCGCTTGGCGAGGAAATCCCAGAGACTTTTGGCGGTGACATAGCCAAGAAACTGTTGGTTGATTTCGGGAGTAGTGGAGGCATTAATAAAGCCCAGAATACGAGCATTATTGATGTCCCACTCATTCATGCGTTTGGCAAAGTCAACAGCATTTTCATTTGCTTCCTGAACTGGAGCTTTGGATGCACCAGTAACATAGGTGTAAAGGCCATGAGATTTTAACATAATTGTCATATGATGATGCCAGAGAATGTAGTTGCTACCATTGAAGATAACCGAGATGGGATTTGAGTGACTGAGATTGGCAACCATGGGAGTGAGAAACAGTTCAGATATGGACCGAGAGATTCGACCGGTATATACCGGTAAAAAATTCGACCGGTAGAATGTTTCGACCGGCAAAAGAATGTGACCGATAAAGTACTTCGACCGGTAAATGGTTCAACCGGTAGAGTGCTTTCGACCGGTAAATGGTTCGACCGGTATAGAGATACGCCCGCTAAAGTGCATCGACCGATAGATGGTTCGACCGGTAGAGTGCTTTCGACCGGTAAATGGTTCGGCCGGTATAGAGATGCGATCGGTAAAGAATTTGACCGGTAGAGTGCTTTCAACCGGTAGAATGTTTCGACCGGTAAAGAGATACGACCGGTAAAGGGTTCGACCGGTAAACTTCCGGTCTGCGACTAGGGTTAAAAAACAGAGAGACCAATATCGCTTATTGAAATCGATTATCAAACAAAAATCGATTAAAGCAACGGCGTCAAGAGGCGACGGTGGCGAGAGGCGACGGCGGCGAGAGGCGACGGCAGCGAGTGCAATGAACAGTGCGATGAATAGTGAATCGGATGAACAGTACGGTGAATAGTGAAATCGATGAATAAACCTACAGCTCTGATACCATGTTAGAAGATGAATATGATTGAAGAACACGATGAATATGCTGAAGGTTTGAAACCTCGATATATTGATTGAGAGAAAACGTACAATACGAAAGGTAAAATTATGAGAGTAATCTTAACCTAGCCTACAATATACAAAGTATTTATACATGAACAAAATAGGCTTGGGCCTTATATTGACACAGACCTGGGCCCTCTATACATATACATTAACAATGGTGAGAAACGTAAAAAAAGATCTTTACTCTTGGATGAATATCAGGATAAGATGCACCATATCAATTCCCGTATCAAGCTCGATTCATGGGTGAGTTTGAGATCAAAAGTGATTAAGGGTCCAGATTCCTTGTTACATTTCTCACCTTATCTGTTCTTCTCACTGATCCTTCGCCTATTGAAGATATATATATATCTCTACTATATTATAAAGAGCCTTAAACGGTTCTTGAAAAAAGACCGTTCTTGAAAAACGGTTTTTGGTACCCTGTTTTCTAGGTCTTCTTCCCCACGTCGTCTTGCACGACCCTCTTCCTCTCTCATCCATCTATGGCCTTTCATCTTTTCACGAGCATCGCATCTACCAATGTTTCGATTTCGATTTTGGGTTTGAACCTGCGTTTCATATCCGTTTTTGGGTTTGAACCTGTGTTTTGATTTCGATTTAAGTTTGAACATGGTTTTCGATTTCGTTTCTGGTTTTGTACTTGGATTTCGATTTCATTTCTAGGTTAACCTTTGCAATTTTGATTTACAGGGAACAATATTCTCCATGACTGAACTAGATCATCTTGAAATCCGTACATCTGCTTTCTAGGTATGTTTATTTTATCTGTCTTGTCAATTTTCAATGCATGAAACAACTTCAACTAGAGTTCCTGGATCATGGAGTTCTAACTCTTTTGAAAAATTGGCTTGAGCCCCTCCCAAATGGAAGCTTGCCTAATATAAACATTTGTGCAGCAATATTGAAGCTCCTGACTGAGGTATAAACCAGGATATATCTCTCTTGGGTTAATTATGTGCCTTTATGTTTGTATAACCCATTCTATTTTACTCTGCAGCTCCCGATTGATTTAGATCAATATGATAGAAGGGAGCAATTAAAAAGAGTGGACTTGGGAAGGTTGGACCTGGTTTATAATAATAGTGGTGATTGTTCCTCCTTTTTGGTGACAGGATATGATACTAAATTATTATCGTCTTTGCTCAGGTCATTATGTTCTTGTCGAAGTCTGACGAAGTGACCACATCCAATAGAAAGCTAAAGATTTGGTCGGCAAATGGGTAAGTAAATAAATTTATATCTGACCTCATTTTTTCCAAGGTTATATGCATGTTGAGATCCATTTGTCCTCACAATCTGCAAACTATGAAATATATTGCGAATAAAAGATCTCTGGATACAGAAGCATGATTGTGTTGTGAATTGAACACTAAATAATATATGATAAATGCCGTGGGAAATAAGTAATGTTATTGTTATCAAACAATTGCAAACTAGAATTTAACTAAGTTGGCATCTTGGTAATTCTTTTTAAAGATAAGACTGCTATATTCCTCATGATGTTTTGCCATATTTCTTTTTAAAGAAGGAATATAGAGTCGGGTTTCCAGATACAAGAAGTCGGATATCTATTCTTCTACCTCCTAGACAAGTCAAATCATGAAACCATCCACCATTGTTTTGCAATTTTAACTTTTAGACCTTCCATTATTACAAACTTTATTTAACTCAGTGGGATGATCAATTTCAACTGACATTAAGATCTAAAGAGACAAGGAACAATAAACCATGAATAGTAATATAAAAACTGAAGGAATTTCTTATATGCATAAAAGATGGAAATAAAGATCGTCAGACTCTGATACAAACATTTATCTATGGAATGAACTAAAACAGTTACCAACTAAAAATATCCCAAAGCAATTAGCTAAGCTAACTTCTTTCATGTAAAATACCACTTAATTAAACGAGAATACCATGAAACCCCTTGATAAAGTATATTCACAGCAAGAACTTCATAGTTCAAACTTGTTAAAGGTTATAACATTCACAATACCCACAAATGGACCCAATGCTAATTGATCTAACTCCATGCAATTCAAATAGAAATCTTGTTGGCGAGCATAAAGTTAGAAAACATAACGTCAAGACTTTCAAACCTACTGAGACGAGCATACCTTGAAGCTGGAGTTGAAACCAAAGTATGCATCATTGAAGGAGTCAAAGAAGACCCCTTCATCAATGATGACCAGCCAGGCATCTGGCCATAAATGGTGCGAGGTATTTGATTGCTATGGCCCTTGACATAGCCATGCCATAAATATGCTGATGTGTCTAAGAGATTCCTCGCAATACAGGCCTCAACAATCAGATGTCTCATGTTTCCGGCTGCATACAAGAAAGTACCCGATTTAGCATGGTGTATTTGACCATCCAGACTCCCACAACAAGAAAAATGACACAAGCCCCAAAAAAGGTTCTATTTAGGTAGATCATGTGCAAATTAAAGAAACTACATAGGCAAGGCAGGCATATCTTTGACTACCCTTTTCTGAACTTGCATATCATAACAGCTCCATGAAAGGAATGGTCCACAAAGATCCAATCATGACCCACCAATATAATGATGAATGATAGAAATAAAATAAGTTATGGAGATGTCAGCAAAATTAAGAATTACAAGTACCAGTCAGTCCAAAGACTCGGCACAGGAAGTCATATATTTATCTCAATTTAAACCAAACCACTTATAATAGCATCTTTCTTGATGAAATATAAATGCCTCAAAATGAACAAAGTAGGTAAAACAGATTACACACCACAAGTGAATGGCATGTCTTTTAAGCTCACACCATATAGGTAACCACTTCCAACTGATATACCCGAGAAAAACATGATAGCTTTTACAGCCGCTTGATTCGCTATGGATGTCACTGATAGTGGTGGGGTCAGTAAGCCTTCGTAATCACCCAATTGTTGTAGACTAGAAACTAGGCTCTTGCGACAGTTTCCAAGAACCTGTGCTTCACTCCCTTGATGTACATGTTTATGATCATCTTCCTCAAGCAGAGCATTCTCCTCTTCTTCAATAATATTAGCAACTGCAAGAGTTGTCGTACATAATAGTAGGCATAAACATGTATCAAGGCGAGGTACTGGACCCTCAACAACTTCGTCTTCTTAAGAAACCCAAAAGTTAAAAAAGAATAAACGAGATAACATACATGAGACAGAAACTTCCAAGCAATATCAGCTGTCAATGAGAAGCTACACGTTTCCAAGTATGAGTTATGTAACTGGTATGGCCAGTTCCAACTAAACTACATTTCCAGTGATATCGCTGACCCAACATTTGGGCCATCGAGCAAAATTATTGGAATGACTTGACCTAAGTAACTGGTCAGCACACTGGCACCCCTTTTCCCAGAACTCTAACAAAAGGACCATAATTTCAATCCAATAGACATCTCATATCCATTTAACTTCTTAGTCCCAATACCAATTATACAAATAAAAAACTTGTTGCAATTTGAATTCTAAAACCTGATGCACAATTATAGGAGTAAAAGGTTAGTTTAAAATGATTTTAGACCTTCTGTTAGCGAAAGTTTTCTCCAATGTGAACAATTAATCTAGACATTGTTATAGGTTTTTACCCTTTGAACAAGCCGCAAAGCTGCAATCCATAAGACAAGAAGAGCGTCCTGCGAGGAGGCTTGAGTAATTGCCTGATGATCTTTCAGCAGACCTAAACACACATATGCATTTGTTTAGATGGCCTTAAAAATGATGTCTTTTATGTGAAAATCATAAAACTAAGCACTTCCATAAGAGAAATATAAATTATACCAGTAAGAGTTTCAGCTGCACTGGTAGTAGCCACTACATATCCATCCATAGTGTCTTCAAGGAATAAATCAATTGGAAGCCAAATAGACGAACGACTAGCACCATGACTTTGTCCTGCAGATGATATAAGTGATCCACAAGCCATTACTGCATGGAACTGTTGCAGAGATATTGTTTTGTACTCCCTGGACAGTAGTAGACGGCTATTAGATGTTAACTGCAAAAGAGCCTCAGGGGTAATAGCTTTTGAAGTTCTCAAAGCCGTTGAGTTTGCTACAAGCAGCCTCAAATGATGAATGAAAGATCCCCAATGCACAGGCCTAAAAGCATAAATTAGCAAACCAGGATTAGAAATAAACAAATCAAAATAACAGATCAAAGATGATTAATTCCAACCATAGCAAATGGACTAACACTGAGAATGTACCACAACCTAATGGACAAATATAGTAACAGATAATAGCTCTTGTTACTTACATATTCCGACGTGCCAAGTGCAGAATTCTGGAAGTTACTTTATTACGGAAAAGTTCTCCAATGATTTCAATGGTCATTATGGTATTTGATTTGTACAGTCCTTGGTGAAAGTCAATTTTATGTTCTCCAAAATTATTATGATCATTGCTTTCCATGTCCTGTGATTTGATTGGCCATATAGACTTCTTTTCAGGCACAAGCTCCAGCAAGTTTTCATCATCCAGTGTGCGCGCACACACACACATACTTGCAACTATTAGAAACTAAATCTATTTGCATATGTAGGGATCAAAGGGCGATGTCGTTGATGGTTGATCCTGGACTATATGAGAATAAGAAATCCGATATCTTATGGGTGCAACCAAATAGACCTTTGCCCACCGCATTTAAATTGTTCACCGGTAAGTTTTGCCCCTAATCTTTTTTTTCCGCATATTGTTATATAAATGTTCGATAATTTCACATAGGGGAGTTCAAATGAGAACCAAAAGTGTTTGAGAACATGAGAGAACCAACTATTTCATGTATTATTCATAATGAATAACCCTGAATAATCATGATTATTCTTCATGAATAGTTGATTTCAGGTTCTCAAAATATTTACGATTCTCATTTGAACCTACAACTATCATCTAAGACGGTTTTGAAGCAAAAGTTGTGATGCGTAAATGCAAAATCGCTCATTTTTGCCAAGGGCAGTGTTCTTTTTCTATTTTCGCAAGCACGATGGTCGGTTTGCAACCAAAAACCAAAGAGTATATGATCCAAGTATTGGAACTATTGATCTTATTTTTGTAATTTATGTTATTTTTGGGGTTGGGTTGATTTTGTTTCATGAGTTCCCGTGAAAGAAGGTGGATTTATTATGGCAATGTGTCTTTTGTGGTAGTCCGTGCAGCATTGGCCTAGCCGGTAAGGAGGTGGGCATTCTTGCAAAATGATAGTTTCAAACGAGAACCATAAATATTTTGAGAACCTGGGAAACATATTCATTAATGAATAACCAATATTCATTAATGATCACCCATATTCATTAATAGTATTCATCATGAATATCTATCACCATATTCATTACATGAATATTTGGTTCTCAAATTCTCAAAATATTTACAGTTCTCATTTGAACCTGCTTGTAGACCGGTTTACAGTTGAAATCAGGCTCCATTCGGGAATTTTTTGGGCAATTATTAAAAAAGAAAGTCGACTTTTGCAGGATCAGCGTGGATGGTTTTATCGCGTTCATTTGTAGAGTATTGCATATGGGGTTGGGACAATCTTCCACGGACTCTGCTCATGTACTACACGAGTTTCGTGTCGTCAACCGAAGGTTATTTTCAGATGGTCGTATACAACGTTCCAGAATTCATTCCCACCGTGGTTAACCACGGCATGCACTTTATTTCTTGGGACAACCCTCCGAAACAGCACCCTCACGTCCTTAATATAAACGACACCGGTAAAATGATAAAAAGCGGAGCCGCTTTTGCACATAAATTTGATCAAGATACTGGGGGTTTGGATAGAATCGATGACCATTTGCTTCACGGAAAAAACGGGAGCTTCACCCCGGGTGGATGGTGCAAAGGGACCCCTTCGTTTTCTAAGGTCGGGAAACCCACACGGGTTAAACCGGGTCCCGGAGCTAAACGGCTTCGAAGACTTTTGAAGAAGCTAATTCAATCAGCCGAAAAAGGGAATCAATGTCGATAGGTTATATTCTTTATTTTGAGATAGAAGATTTGTCGTAGTTTTGATTATACGTTATAACATTTTTGCTGGTGGAGTACTCGAATATATTCGATCTGCAACCCCAACATTCGATCGTTGGGATTGCGTTTTTGTTGTTTATTCATTAATGAATATATCCTTCAATTTCACGATTTTTCGCGCCACATCGTGCGCGGGTATATGCCTAGTGTATATATTTATATATATATATATATATATATATATATATATATATATATATATATATATATATAAGGGTTTAAACAAGAACATAGTTAACTTATGAGCATGTAAGAATGACTATATCACATGTATGATTTTAGAGTAAAATCATATGTGATTAAAAAACGGTCAAACCACCTCCGAGGTCGTTGGGCCAAGTACAGATACACACCCTTAAGTTGATCGTTTCTTAATCACATGTAATTTTTAGTATAAAATCATATGTGATCAATACGTTCTCACGTTCTTGTAAGTAAGTTGACGCTGTTCCTATTATTTATCTGCACTTCCCTCATTAGAACACCCTTTGTAGTGTGTTGTTACCTTGCGGATAACTAAGTAATATCTTGTAGGGCCATGACAACTCAATAATTGGATTCACATGCATCCTGGGACCTGCATAGTCTTCAACTATTATATATATATATATATATATAGAGAGAGAGAGAGAGAGGTTCATTTGAGAAATGGTAAATATATGAGAAATAGAGAAGTAATCTTAGCCATTCATCTGGCCAACATTTGCAGCTTTGACCGCGAAGCACTGGATAATTCCTTGTGTGGTCTATAGAAGGTAGAGGGGTAATTTCGTAAAATACACGGGATGAATTCATATATGAATCTGTATGAATCACAAAGATTCATATATGAATCTGTTAATTAGTTCAACTGATTCATATATGAATCTTTGTGATTCACAAAGGTTCATATATGAATCTTTGTGATTCATACAGATTCATATATGAATCACAAAGGTTCATATATGAATCTGTTAGTTAGTTCAACTGATTCATATATGAATCACAAAGGTTCATATATGAATCAGTTAAAAGAGTTCAGTTGTGAATTGCACTGGTTTATATATGAACATATAGTTCATATGTGAATTATACATGTTAATAAATGAACACAGCCCGTGTGTTTTGTAAAATTTACGAAATTGTTCTTCTATTTTTGGGATTGCCGCAACTTTTGACCAGTTAAAGCTGCAATATTTGACTAGTCAAATCCGATCTTGACCATATGAATGGCTAGGATTACTTCTCTATTTCTCATATATTTACCATTTTTCAAATGAACCAAACACTATATATATATATATATATATATTATGGTCTCCGTGAGAACAAATTTTCTTATGAGACTTTGTGGGTTTTCTAATAAGTTAGATATTTTATTAGACAACTAACAAAAAACACAGACCGGCCTTCATTTACCTTATTTGATGACTCAATGCCCACGAATCTTTGTTACCTTAATTTACTTTCATGCACTTTCACTTTCACTTTCATCTTTAGTCACATCCACATTTTTTATAACATTTTAATCACTTTCAGATGATTAATTAGGAAAATTTTTAGTTATGATAATAAAATAAGTAAATGAAAAAATATAATGGTAAATAAAAGTTCGTAAATACAGGTAGATGATTATAGATGCTCTATATTCTCGTCGTTTTCAAAATTTTTTTTTTTGCAATGCCAATAACATATATACGTGTTTGTATATATATATATATAGAGAGAGAGAGAGAAAGAGAGAGAGGGGAGTGGGGGAGGGGGAGAGAGAGATATTGACTATAAACAAAGATATAGATGCATATTATGTTGGTAGAATATGCACGTGGGGAGGGTGCAAAGAAAGGATCATTCATGCATTGACCCCTACCATTCGTGGTTGATGTCTAATTTCAACTTCTTCATAGTCTTGTACGATCATCATGACCTACACAAATGTGGTCATGGTCGACTACACGTAACTCTTGAAATTATTTTTTGAATAATGTGTTGTTTTTTATTTAATAAAATTAAAATAAAGTTAGGTGGTCAAAGTATCATTAAAAAATGACTCCCTCGTACATCTCATAGGGAGGAGATATCAAAGATTTCTGCAAGATACTATAAAGATTGAAGTTCAGGAAAAAACATACAAAAAGTAAAGAATTTAGAAACACCTTAAATTATTCATTTGTACGGTGCATACAAGGAACTGATGATGGGGAAAACGCGTCTCAACGGTAACGATAAATGCTGAATAAACCTTCGTTGGACAAAAATTTCCCGACTTATATGAACCTTTAAGGATGCAAACAAATATGGTATACTAAATGCAATGATAATCAACTATCAAGAACAGAAATAAGCAACAATCAAGCACACACGAATTTTAACGTGGAAACCTCTCAAGGCGAGAGTAAAACCGTGGGACCCTTAGGCCGCTAAAAGTCCACTACCACCAATAACAATACAAAATTATTCTCTAGATAAAACTAGAGGCACACCACAATCATCATACTCTTGGAACAAATCATCAAGAAGTATGGAATCAGACCAAAAGGAAAAGAGGAATAAACTTCACCTAGAAAAACAGCAAACTGTCGAACAGCAAAAGGGCGACTTTCGGTTCTACAAAACCGATCTCCACCATTCAGAAAGTAGATAAAGATGTCTTGAAGCTACTGTACAAAAATCATGACGATCCGACGGTTCAAACTCTTAGGGGTTGTTTGTTTAACTGTTAATGGTTCCATTAAGAGACAACTTCTGAATCGTTAAGAGGTAAATCTTGTTTAGCAAAAAAAAGGTCTGCCTCTTAATGGTTCCAAAATCCTCTGAATGGTTTTGTATCATGGACCTCCCTTAACCATTAAGCGCCATGATTTCATTATGAACAATTAGCAAACAACCATGTTTATTTTTACACTATATCATAAAAACCTCTTAATCATTCTGACCACTTAATCATTCTGCACTAAACCATTTAGCAACTGCCAAATAAACCACTTTTGTATTTTATGGACCCTCTCTTCTCTTGTTGTAAAACCCTAGGATACATGGCAATATATAGCTTGTATCGGAGCATTATTTTTGGGCTATTTTAACAATTACTCATGGGTCAGAAATAATTAAAACATATAACCCAACAAATAAATATATTTCTTGGTTTCTATGCATGTTATACATATGTCCATACTGGAAAAACTCCTTGTATGCATGTGTGTATACTATCAAATTGACGGTTAATAAGGTGTTCCTCAGTTCCTCAGTTTTTTTTCTTTTTTTGCGGTTCTCCCTTCAACCCGATCCTATATATATATATGAGTAAATTACAGATATAGTTCTTAAGGTATGTCAAAAATTACGGATTTGATCCCTAAATTTAATTTATTACATAACAAACCTCCAAGTATGAAGATTCTTATGTATTTGGTCTTTCACACTAACGACCGTCTAACTTTTCCGTTAAATATGATTTTTAGTAGATTCTCTTCACTTTTACCATTTTTCAAACCACATGGATGATCAAGTTTGTAATTTAATCTAATCTAGATTTATATTTTATATTTTATGTATTATATATTTCTATTTTTTGTATTTGTATTTTATAAATTATATATATTTATTTTTATATTCAACATATACATTTATATTTACTAGTTATCTACCCGCACAATGCGGCGGGATATAAATTAAAGGGGAAGATATGTAATTTATCACATGGGTTCCCTCGTATACAAAAACTACCGTGCAATGCAGAAGGATGTAAACTGAAAAGGAAAATATGTAATTTGCCACACAGGGTCGCTCATATACGTACCAGAATTGAATCACCTGTGTAAGTAATTAAAGTATCAAAAGGAAAACAAAAATGGAAAATGATTGAACCAAAATAGATTGCATATCTTTTATAAAGGATCTGAAGCGTTGGAATTTTTTATTTCAATTCATAAAAAAGTACATGAGAAAGTTTGCATTTTCTGAAGGACAATAGTTGTTGTATAATCTATAATGCTTATCATCTTTGGGGAAGAGATGTTACTAATTAAACAACACAATTGAGAATATGATACATATAACAGAAAGGGTGATATGATGATCAACTATTTCGGGTAGGCAACAAAATATTTAAAACAAAAACATGCTTTCTAGCATGCAAAAACCAAAAACCCAATAAGCTAAATGGTAACTGTTGTATTCTTTTTAAAAAATGTTGCAACACACATCAAAGAAAAATGAAAAATAAGATCATAGGAATACATGTAAAAATGAAAAACTTGCTAATAAAAATGAAAAACTTCAACCATCTCAAGAAGACTCTTCCTTATTAAATCTCTGATCCTGTTGTTGGTACCTGCCAAAAGTAAATACTGACAAAAAACATCTGGAATATCGAACATGTCTTTGTAGATACCTTGTACATTTCTTGATCACAGAAACACGGAAAATAATGAGTGCAGTTGACAACAGTGGCATACGGAAAGCATAGTGGTAGAAAATAGATTGTTGACATACTTAGGGGTCATTTACCCAAATGCTTGCCCAATAAGCACTATTTTTTTTAACTTACAGGTTGAGATTATAGTCAATTGGAATGGCATCATATGCAATAATTTATCAGGTAAGCGTTAACAGGGTAAGAGTCGTCACCATTACTTATGGGGTAAGACTCTCGTTCCTTGTCATCAACTCATCGTAGCTTATCGGGTAAGATTCTTGGTCCTGACCTTGTACATCCGGCAAGGTAATTGACTCAGTACTTACCTGGATAAACGTTCAGTAAACGGTTCTTTAGAAAAAGCATATAAACATTACCAAATATGAATAACAACCATACGGAAAGATTTATAAATAATTGTCTTAAAGAAAAATGTATGGGAAATACCTTGTATCAATATAGCCTTGTAATATGGAGAACCCTACAAATTCTGCAAAATAAAAAGTCGAAGGATTTTAAAGGACATTGTAAATATATATCAATATCCAATGATGATGAAACACATTTCTGGTAACTGTCACATAGCAACACACAGTTCTTAATCCATCATCATCATCATCGTCATCGTCATCGTCATCATCATCATCATTATCTAGATATGGAATTCTAAATTCATCGAATGGAAAAACCAACGGAAGAAATAAATATCATAATTCAAACCTACCTAAACCAAAGTAAGTCAAAATTGGGCTTACATTAATGACAATTGTTAGAAATTATAATGAAACAATAAGAATACCAGTTGGTAAAGACCTTAAAAGGTTGGGCGAGAGTGAAGGCAACAAGCACAAAAAGGAGAGCGTAGTTCATATGTATAATAACCGGACATTTCATATCGAACTTTATGTGAAAAGTTAGTGTTTAGAGTTTGTCATTGCTTTATACACTTGTACATATAGCATATGGGCTTAAACCAAACTAATTTTGTCAAACATAACCATTAGAGGGGTTAAACATGGATAAAAGAAACAATAATTAAACCAAAAATGTGAGGAAATTCTCCAAACATGGTAAATTTGCAATTTATGAAACTTGAGGGACTAAAAGTGAAAATTCTGAAAATATATAAACAAATATTGAGATTAAT
Organism: Arctium minus; assembly: GCA_954870635.1. NCBI lineage: Eukaryota > Viridiplantae > Streptophyta > Magnoliopsida > Asterales > Asteraceae > Arctium > Arctium minus. The sequence goes on along the minus strand of OX941080.1, from coordinate 72,864,751 downwards.
AATCTCATAATTAGATTTATTTCTCCTTCTCCTTCACGTTTCTCCTCCAAAACCCTAGACCAAACCTTATTCCATGAAATTAAGCTTCAAAACTTGATGAAATGATGAGATTTTGAAGATTTGGAGCTAAATCATGAAGATAAATCATTGGGTAAGATTATAATCATGAAATTTAGGTTATTTGGTTGAAATACATATTAATATTATATGTATTCTTGCTGTTAGGGGCTGGAGTTTGTAAGGAAATGAAGGAATCCACATCTTGAAGACATTTTAATCATCCTTAAGGTAAGAAATTAGGAAATCTTTGATTAGATGTTTGGTAACCTAAACTTTTAGTAAGTTTTTGATTATGTGATGTTCAAGGCTGTAAAACCAAAATGAAAATACTTCAAATTGGTTCATAGATGGTTTAGAATGGTTACCAAATCAAAATGGTAGTGTTGATATCTTGAAATAGTTAAAAATGATGCTGTTGGAAGGAAGCAGAAAGTTAATGTTACTTTACAAATTTGCATAAAATTAACCATTGATCCAAATGAGGTGTGTAATATGTGGTTGGAAACCTTAGTAAGTCTAGAACAATTGTTATGAAGAGTCCAAAGCCTAATTTTGAGCTTAAGTGTGTCAAAACAGCAAATTACAGTAGCTGGTCTATGTAAAATCGGGAACTGCACACTGTTAGTGCAAAATTCATATAAAATCAATCATAGCTTCAAACAGCATGCATCTAGTGCGATTGGATTCCTAAGAGGCATAGGTACAACTTTAATTTAGAAAATATCAGGCAATTCAGCTCCTAAGTATGAGTAATATGTCCAACACGGAGACGGACAGAAGCTGAAATGTGCAGGGGAGTTTTCCTTTTGCAATATTTTGGTTGTTTTGTTCAACTCCTTTTGCACCATTTCATAAACACTAGAATTGAACTATAAGCAAATATAGTGTAAATAAAGTTAACATAAGCTAATAAAAGGGTGCTAATAGGATAAAGAGATAAACAAATATACAAAATCATTGTATAATTCTAAGTGTAAATATATTACTTGTGATAGGAAAATCCGACTAGCAAGGATTTTGGACACTTTGGCAATTGGGCATCGTATTTTGGTTATCTCGACTATATAAAGGTACGAATCTCTTATTTTCTTGGAATGGGATTGACCTATTGTTGAGGGTTAATCCATTCAAATATGATTTACGAATTGTAAACTTGAGATACGAAAATACCTCATTGATGTTGATTCTTGGATTTTTATCGTGTAATTTCTTTGTTGAATTCCATTTGGTGTTCCATTAGTTGAGCATGACTTAGGACTTTTCCAAAGTTTGTTGCTCCTAATAGGAACCGTTGGCCCGGTTCTTGAGTTTTACTCTGAATGCTGAGGCGCGAATGGAATGTGATAAATATGGTTTGTTGAATCGGTCCAATGACCGTGATATTATCAGATTGAGAATGGCACGACTAGATAGAGTCAATCCATATTGACTTGTTCATTGATTGTTGTTATATCTTTGTGATCCGGTTAGATCACATACGTTGTGATCCTTTACCCAGACACTTAGTCGGGGGCACCGACTTTGTGATGCTTCCATGGTGGCTATAATCACTATGGCGTCCTTGTGTATGCGTGGAAAGTGCGTTGACCCTGATCCGGCCATAGGGGCGAATGGATATCCTAGGAACAGAACAGAACCAGGACTGCTTTAATAGTAGTCGAGGGCTAGTGGGTGTCGCTAGTTCTCACTTATGCCCATAGAACCGTACATTCTTTGGGAACAACGGGTTTAGTGTATTCGGGTGATTTATGTGAACTTGAATAACACGAAACACGGAACGGGTGATTACGTGAACCCTTTGTTATATCTTTGTGATATTCGATTGCTTATTTTATCTTTTCATGATTATAGGGATAATTTGTACTTACCCTATATTGTTTATTGTTGATTTCATTGATCTGTTCACTGAGTTATTGCTCAGCCACGTTTGTTATTCCGTGGCAGGTTCTAGAGACATACTTGGGGAATATCTAGGTTGAGAGACCAAGAGTGGATATTTTGAAGACTAACTTACCGGACAACCTTATTTTGTGAATAGATACTTTTGGGATTGTATATATATGTACCTTAATATCCGGCTGTCAATAACTAGTACTATTTTGCTGTAAAGTTTACTTAGTTGCTCTGTATGTGTTTAAGCGAATATGGAGTTAGTATGGGATGTTACAATATGTACATGGCATAGATATTATTATGGATCGGTGGCAATCCTGACATATCTATTTCACCCATGGATCTCATATCTATAAGATGGTTCACAAATGGGTGTCTGGATTATGGAAAACGTAAAAGAAGAAGCAAACGATGACGATTGTGTCAGTGTATGTATAAGCCAACGAAAGAGAGTAACAATCTTGATTTCTTTATAGGTTCATGTTCACGGTGGAAAAGACTTCCCCTCTCGTTGCAATTTATATATATATATATATATATATCCATAATAATTATAATTTTCTGGGTTATTTAAATTGTCTCTCAGTGCATTTCGAATAAAATTATTTTCACTTTAATGATTTATGATCTGTCTCTCGGTGCTTTTAATGACCTTTCTTTCTATATCTGTGGCTAAGAAGTCCCTTCACAAATCCTGTGACATGAAATGAGCAAAAGGAACAACATGCAAAAGAGACAAATGCGTAGGGTTTAGATGACACATATATATGTACTTGCATCAAATTTGGAGAGTTTTCCTTCATTTAATCGATCTACTATGATTTCATACACGATTCAAAAAAGACATGCCAATTAAAGTCAACATTCTTTTGATCGAAATACAAAGTTGGTAATGAAAATGTTACAACTGGGAGTGGTGAGCTTGAGGTCCTGAAACAAACATCTTAAGTACATCAAAGTGAGTAATGAAACTACAAGTGTGATGGTTAGACTACTCATTCACTCATTAAAAAATAGAAATTTCTAATAAACTTGTGATTATACATTCAAAAGTAGCTAACACAAGAATTATGGTTTTAAAGTTTTGCATTGTCTAACATATCATGCAACGTCATAACTAACTGCCACATATTGTAATATAAAAATTTCATCCTTTACAAATTCATAAGACAAAGTAGCATACCTTTTTGGTCAATTTTGTTAAATTAATGATTAAGTTCAAGTTTATGTGGACAATAAAGTCAAAGGTTATAAAAAGAACTTTAAGGACAATAGCTAAATACAACATTAAACATCTTATAGTAACAACTCCATACATATCTGGAACCTCAAATCCAACTACCGTTTATTCTAAAAGCATTGCCGGTAACGACATCATTTTCTATTCCCCTTCACCAAATCAACAACAAAACTAAAAAAAAAATCAATAAAGCTTGCAAGATTAATAATAGAAAAAAATTACCACAAGGAACTTCATGCAGAGCTTCAGTATGCAGTACACAAATATTTGAGAGAATTGGTCAAGATATAAATGAATAACCAAGTGCAAATATGCATGTAGTTCCTCATACCTATAACTAATGAGAAATTTGAAAAATGTCTATTTGGTCCCTGTCTTGATCTGTGTCCATTTATCCTTTATGATCAAACATTGTAAAGTGGTCCTAATACAAGAATTATAAAAACAATTGTAGGTCTTGGCAATCAATGACAAAATATCATCAAAAGTGGTGGTTTAACCAATTATGATTTCAGTTACTAAATCTATGCAAAGATAATTTAATCGAGACCGAATAAGCTCTGGAACCTCTTCTGATTACAACCGATGGAGCAAAAAGAACAAAAAGCGGAAAAAGAAGAGATCAAGATATATAACCTGACAATTTTGAAAACCAACATCAAAGGACGTCTCGGTTTTGGAACACACCTAAACCAAAACAAAGAAAATAATTAACAGTGGAAATCAAAGAAATCGAGTTATTACCTAGATGAATGATGGAAGGAAGACTACAGAAGAGGAAAGAAAAAAAGTGAATCATAATCGATGGAGAGTGAATCAGTGGAATCGAGTTATTACCTGGAGAGTGAATTTAATCGTGAATCGATAAAGAGTGATGCGAATCGAAGAGTGATGAACCTGGAGAGTAATAAGGATCCAATGAGAGTGTCTTGATGATAAACTGTTGAGGGTGTTAGTGCATAAATATGTTGGATCGAAGATCATGGAAATTGAATGTCAAAGCCCAAGTCAAAGACTTTCAAGCTAAGTCAAAGTCAAAGCTCAAAGGGAAAAGTCAAAGTGTTTTAGTTAGTGTTAGTTTAGTTTTGTATTTGTATTTGTCTAGGTTTAAATATTGTTTTCTTTTATAGAATCATAAGCCACAACTAGAGAGAATATACATAGAGAGAAAAATATTGAGAGATTGAGAGCATCTGTAATCTGTGATTTGAGATTGAATAATATGGCAGATTTGTTTGAATCTTGTTGTTATCTTGATTAGTTTGCACATCATTGGGACTAAGAATTGGTATCAGAGCAAGCAAAATTCAGGAAAATGTTCAAGATCTGAGACTTTTGTGATCGAACTTCAAGTACTTGCATACTTCACTGTTCCAAGATCGATTTCTTGATTTTCTGTTGATTTAGAGTTGTAATTGTCTGAATTTTATTCGATAACTTTGATTTGTAGGGTATTGTCCAATTCACAACAGATTATGTGAATTTTGGATTTTTGGTTGTTTTTGGTACGAGTTGTAAACGCACTTGTTTCTTGATTGACATTGTAATTTTGTTTATTTTGTTGTAATTGATCGGTTGTAAAGTGTTTAGGTTGTTCTCGATATCAATCTTTCAAAGTTTCGGGATCCAATTTGTTGTTTTGATCGATTTTGGGTTGTTTTTGAAGTTTTCGAAGTCAATATCTGAAGAACTCGCAAGATCTTCAGAATTCGCAAGCCTCATATCTCAAGAACTCGTAGATCTTTGTTTGTGTTTGTGAAAATTTCCAAGGAAGTAATTCACAGGAGTGAGATAAGAAAAGTGAAAGAATTCGCATAAAGCTTGGTGTGAATAGTAAGAACACGCACGCTACTTCGTGCGAAAGTGACTACTCTTTTGGCTAAGGACAGCATTCGCACGCTTCCTTGTGCGAAAAGTCAAGAGCTCGCACGCTGCATTGTGCGAATTGTAACTATTTATCCTCTTTGATATTTTCTAAGTCCAGATTTCTCACAATCTTTTGCAAAAAGTGAAACGTGTGGAATTTTTCTAAGTCTAGAATTCACACATTTATACGTGCGAAAAGCTCTAGATTTCTCACATCTCTACGTGTGAAAAGCTCTTGAATTCACACATAACCTCGTGCGAAAAGTAGGAATTCTCAAGCCATTGTCTGCGAATTGTTGGGTATTTGTTCTCTGCGAATTGTTTTGATCAGTGTGGTGCAAAAAGTAAACTCAGTAACGTGAGAAATCTATACTTAGTCAGATTTTGACCGATTTTGGAAATTTTTGGAATTTTTCTGATTAGTGTTTAAAGATCAGTGTAAGTTCAAGATGACTTCAAGGGATGCTCTTTCTATTGGAACTGATGTTAAACCACCTGTTATATTCAAAGGTGAATATGAACAATGGAAGGATAGGTTTTTGGATTTCATCGACAGGCATGCAAATGGTGAGAATATAAAGGAATCTATTGAAGAACGGCCGATGATTCCTATCACTATGGAAATTTCGGAAAATGAATCATCTGAAAATGGAGATGGAAATCAACCAAGAGAACAGAGGACAAAGCAAGTTCCAGTTGATATCTCTAAGTATTCAGACAAAAAGAAGGAAAGGTATAAGGCAAATAAACAAGCAAGGTCTCTACTTCTTCAAAGCATACCTAATGAGATCTACATTAAGATTGATAACTACAAGGCCACTGCAACGAAAATGTGGGATCATTTAGAGAAAATGATGATGGGATCCAAGTAGGCAATCAGATAAAAGTGGCAAACTGCATTAACAATTATGAAGAGTTTAAAGCCAAAACTGGTGAAAGTCTGGAGGAAACTTATGAGAGATTTGTTTCTTTGCTGAATGAACTAGCTAAGAACAAAGTGAAAAAGAGGCAGACTGAAAATAATGTGAAGTTCCTCAGTGTGTTACAGACGTAATAGAAGAAGCATACTCGGAGAATGAAACAGATGAAAGATCTAAGTGAGATTCCCTTGCATGAAGTTTATGAAACACTTAGACAGAATGATGAGGAAGTTGAAGAGGTGAGAGAAGAGAATAAGAAAAGTGAAAAGCTGGTAGCTGATCCAGTTGCCCTGGTTGTGGACAAGAAGAAAGAGAAGAAAAAGAAGAAGAAAGTTGTACTGACCGAGTCTGATGGTAGTGACAGTGCTGACTCGGATTCTGATGATGGCGAAAGTTTGAAACAAGACATGATATTGCTAACCCGAGCATTTCAGAAGAAATTTTTTTTGAAGTCGGGTTCCAAAAGCCAAAGGTATTCATCAGGGTCAAGGAACTATGAGCATAAGGAAATAGTAGAAGGAAAGAGATATGATGAAAGAATGTATGAAGGTAAGAAGTTTGAGGAGAGAAAGCCAGAAGAAAGAAAGTTTCTGAACAATTATGAGAAGAAAGTGGATGATACAATCAAGTGCTATAATTGTGGGAAGTTCGGTGATTTTGCTAAAGACTACCAAAATCCGAAAGTGAGAAATTCTGACTATGACAAGAATAAGATGCTTCTGGCAAAGCAGAAAGAAGCTGGTAAAGCATTGATGGCCGAAGATGACCATTGGTTGGATTTTGCCGAGTCTGAGAGTGGATAACCCACATGTGATTGATGGGGAAAAAGGTAAAATTTGATGAGTCAGATGATGAGACTTCTGAGGAGGTAAATGATCTATCCAAATGTGATTTTCTAAAGAAAATGTAAACCATGATGGTCGAGCTTCAAGACTTGCAAAATAAGTTTAAAACGGAAAAGGGCAAAGTTGCGAAAAAGTGTCAAACTATATTTGATCTCAACAAATAGATTGTTGGGAGTAAAATATTGATTGATTCTATGAACGACAATGTCAAAAGTTTTGAAAAGAAAAAAGTTTATTTTGAAATCAAGTATCTGATGCTCAATCTATGTTCAACATGTGTGAACGTGAGAAACAAGAGCTTGTTTTAAAAGTTCATCAATTGCAGATTGAAAATAAAAATTTTCTTAAAAAGATAAATGGTTTGGAATCCAAGCTTTATGCTAGAGGTCAAACATATCAAACCATTTATCTAAACAAGCCAAAGGAATTTACAACTTTTAAGGATAATTGGGGTATTGGATATGATAACCCACCTTATTTAAAGAAAGCTATTAGAAAACAACGAATTTTATACAACTTTGATTTCCTACAAGTGGCTGACAAAAATCCTCATTTAAAAAGATAAATGGTTTGGAATCCAAGCTTTATGCCAGAGGTCAAACAAAAGAAACCATTTATCTAAACAAGCCAAAGGAATTATAACTTTTAAGGATAATTGGGGTATTGGATATGATAACCCACATTATTTAAAGAAAGCTATTAGAAAACAACGAGCTTTATACAACTTTGATTTCCTACAAGTGGCTGACAAAAATCCTCATTTAAAAAGATAAATTGTTTGGAATCCAAGATTTATGCCAGAGGTCAAACAGATCAAACCATTTATCTAAACAAGCCAAAGGAATTTACAACTTTTAAGGATAATTGGGGTATTGGATATGATAACCCACATTATTTAAAGAAAGCTATTAGAAAAAAACAAGCTTTATACAACTTTGATTTCCTATAAGTGGCTGACAAAAATCCTCATTTAAAACCCAAATTTGTCACTAAATCCTCTGATGAAGTGGAAGCTAAGGAAGATGAAAATAGGAAAAACACAACTAAAATGCAACTACCATTCTGCTATGAAAAGCTGAATGATAGTTATCTATCTGAACAACCAAAATTTTTATCTAATGATTATTTTCACAGCTATTCTAGTGAGGAAATGGAGGCTAAACCTATTAAAGCAAAGATTTATATTCTTCCACTCATTTTGGAAAGTAAAATTTATGAACTTGAGAACACCTTAGTAGATGAAAGAATTTTGGTTGACTTAGAGAAAATTGTGTTTTCCACTGTGCTTTTAAATACTGATTTAAAATCTGAAGCTACAAATGATAAGTCAGAGTCAGTAAGAGTTAGTGAAAACAACTCTACTGATTCAGATAGTTCATATTGTAAACTCTTCATGAGTGATATATTTCCAAATCTAAAACCTTTAGATTTTGATCATACGTCTTCTCAAAAGAAGTTTACAAAAGAATTTAATGAGTTTATGTTTCCAAACACTTCAAAAGCTCCTCACTTTGATGATGATGATGATGACTTGCTTGAGGATGGATTTGATTTTTTAAATTCTGATGGATGTTTTGATGAAAATGTTGATAAGTTTGATTTCACTACTAAACTTCCAGATCATTTTGCTTTTGTGACTCATTCTGATGTTTTACCTAGTATCTTTGAAAAGGTTGAATCTTCAACTAAAGTTGATGAATAAGTTCTTGTGAGTACCTACTATGCTAAGGTAAGAAGCAAAAGAAAAGGCCCTCACAGAAACAGACCAATACAGGTAAGCACAAGAAAAAGAAAACTTTGAAATCTCATTGTTCTTACAAGTCTAAATCTTCTGTTTCAGATTTGAGACTTAAAAGGTCCGAAGCTAGACTTGAATGGCGACCTAAGAAGAAGATTGAATAGTTAACAAAATCAGTTTCTGATACAGATTGTAATAGGTTTACTGCTAGTATTTCTGATGTCCTTGGTCAACTTTCTTTTCATAAAATCAATCCTTGTAACTTCTTACAAGACTTATACAATAAAGTAATTGATCCAATTATCTTCGTACACTATTCAGTCTTCCACATATCGTAGAAATGATTTTGTTACTCAAAAATATTCTGATCATTGGTTTGGTTCATAACATGTTTATTATTCGAATGATTTTCAAAAGCAAAGAGGACCCAAATTCAAATGGGTGCCAAAATCTAGGACTAACATAACGGACCCATCTATAAATGGGTACCTAAACCGATTGTTGCTTGATTTCTCCTGTGCAGACCCGTAATATGTGGTACTTAGATTTAGGTTGTTCCATGCATATGACAGGGAAGAAAGATATTTTATCTAATTATACAGATAAATTTTACGGCAATGTCATATTTGGGAATGACCAGTTTTGACCGATACTTGGATATAGATATGTCGTGCAAGAGAACATAACGATTAAGAAGGTGAGTTACGTTGCAGGTTTGGGACACAATCTATTTAACATCAGACAGTTTTCCGATAAGGACTTAGAGGTAAATTTCAAAGCCAATAGGTGCTGTGTCAGAACGGAAGATGGCAAAGAACTTTTGGTTGGCACGAGAAAGTCAAACATCCATACTATTAATCTGTCCAATGTCAAGACTGATAATGTTGTGTGTCTACTGTCAAAGGACTATATCCAACAAAGCTGTTTATAGCATAGAAGGCTATCTCACCTCAACTTTCGATACATAAACAAGTTGGGGAAAGGGAATTTGTTGAAATGGCTTCCAGAGCTTAAGTATGAAAAAGAACATCTGTGTGACGCGTGTGAGAAGGGTAAAATGAAAAGAGATTCTCATAAGCCTAAGCCTAAACCAAATACAAGTGATCCTATGGAATTGTTACACATGAACTTATGTGGTCCCATACGTACTCACAGTATAAACGACAAGTGTTATGTGTTAGTAATCGTGGATGATTATTCAAGATACACTTAGGTCAAATTTCTAAGATCAAAAGATGAGACTCCCGATGTCATCATCTCATTTTTTAAGAGTGTCCAAGTGAACATGCAAAAACAGTTGATGATTATCTTGAATCGGTCGGGATAACTCATCAGTTTTCTGCTGCCAGAATGCCAGATCAAAATGGGGTAGTTGAAAGAAGAAATCGGACTCTAGTTGAGGCTGCACGAACGATGCTGAGCCAATCCGATCTACCATTATTTTTGTGGACCGAAGCTGTCTCGACTGCATGCTATACTCAAAATCGTTCTATCATCCATCATCGGTTTGGTAAAACACCATATGCTTTGATTAATAATAGAGTATCTAGTATCAAACATTTTCACATATTTGGATGCAGGTGTTTTGTGCTGAACGATAAGAAGAGTTTGAACAAGTTCAGTCCTAAGGCTGAAGAAGGCATTTTCATTGGCTACTCTCAGACATCTGTGACATACATAGTCTACTTGAAGAAGACAAAAATTGTGGTTGAGAGCGTTAACGTTACATTTGATGAAGAGATGACTTCTGAGCACGTCAGTTCAGAACCCGCTATAACAGGAGTTTTAGCTTCTGGACAAATCAATCCAAAACCTGTATCTAAAGTTTCTAATTCTGATAATACTTATACTTATACATTGCATTTTTTAGATTTAGATTTATTATTTGAAGATTTGTATGATGAGTTTCTAGGATCAAAAGTGACTAAACCTGTTGTGATTGTTAGGTTTGAAGATTCAAGGAATAATCAACCGATCACATCAGATGTCTTAACTGAACCAGACTCGCCAGTTCAAGTAGAAACTCAAGTTCAAATGCCTACTCATTCAGTTGAAGTTACACACGAAAGTGAAGAGTCAGAAGAATCTCATTCAGTTAGATGTTCTGTAAGACCTACTCAACGGACAATAAGTGTCCAACCAACTGAATCTTCTGAACCATTCACTCAACTAAACCCCACCAAGAAGAAGACGAAGGATACTTAGATGATCATAATGACCAGTCTAATTCTAATCCACTCCCTCATGTATACAACTGGACCAAAGAGCACCCGATACATCAAATAACGGTGATCCGTCAAGCCGGTGCAAACTAGGTCTGCAACAACAAATGAATGTATGTTTGATTCATTTCTCAGTAAGATTTATTCGACAAAAGTGTAAGATGATCTTCGTGATCCTGACTGGATTACAGCCATGCAAAGAGCTCAACCAATTTGAGGCGCTTAAAGTCTGGCGATTGGTGCCCCGACCTGAAGGAAAAACCATCATTGGCACGGAATGGGTATTCAAAAACAAAAAGGATGAAGATGGTATCGTAATAAGAAAAAATGCAAGACTTGTAGCCAAGTGATACAGACAAAAAGAAGGCATAGATTATGACGAGACGTATGCACTAGTTGCACGCATCGAGGTAATTAGGATGTTTCTAGCCTATGTTGCACATAAGAACTTTACGGTCTATCAGATGGATGTCAAACCAACATTTCTTAATGGATTGTTGAAAAAAGAGGTGTACGTTTCTCAACCTAAAGGGTTCGTAAGTACTGACAAGCCAGATCATGTCTACATTCTAGAAGAGCCTGGTTTTTCAAAAGGTAAAATCGATGCTTATTCATTAAAAGGGAAAAAGCTGATATCATCTTAATTCAAATATATGTGGACGATATAATTTTTGGTTCTACAAACCCAAGGTACTGTAAGAACTTTTCTGCACTCATGGTGTCAAGATTTCAAATGAGTATGATGGGAGAGATGAATTTATTTCTCGGATTACATGTAAGACAATTTTCAAATTTGATTTTCATAAATCAATTAAAGTATATTGCTGAAATTTTAAAGAAATTTAATATGTCAAATTGTACTCTTATTTCAACCCCGATGGCACCAGGTACTGTTAAACAAACACAACACAATAAGAAAAAGAGATAAATAGATCAAATCAACATACCACAGATCTATTGATTAATCAGATGAAAACGTGTGTGTGTTTTTGGTGTACAAATACCTCTTGTGCGTGTAAACTTGAATGTACAGCTACCTTGATTACACCTTCTGCGATTCTCACTAAACCTAAAGAATAATACCTTTTATACTTAGGTCAACATGACCTAGGCATTATTAACTATTAGCTAAAATACCTTCTAGGGTATTAAACACTATTATAAACTAGACCCCTTATTAACTTTAATCTTGAATACAATTATTGATCCAACAATCTCCCCCTTTGGAATCAAGATTAAAAAATATTCCCAATTATCTTCGGGTCTTCACTTCTCTTGAAAACTGTATCTGATATGACGTTGACAGCTTCAAAGCTTGTAGCTTTACACAGTCTTCATCTTTCTCTTTCTTTAAATTAAGTGTCCTTCTGACGATCAAATAAGCTCAGACAATTTGATATCTTTGAATTCTTCAGCAGTCTTCACTAAAATTCTTGGGTTCTCCCTCTTTTTGTATTCTTCCCCTTTTTGATGAGTGGTGAGAATCAGTATCATCAAAACATAGCAAAATAAAGTAGGAACTTTCTCCCCCAAGTTATCAATTAAGCGCAATCTTCATGTATAGATCCCTGTGGGGAAATAAGAGTAGTCTTCCCAGATAGAGATAGTGATTATTTCAATCTTTGCAGATTCAAATAAGTAAAAAGTGGTAACCCTGAATCAATAAATGACTTAGTTTGTAATGCCTGTCAGTGACACACAGTCATTGAGTAACACAAAGTTACTATATAAGGAGCTGGTTTTGATGTTGGCTCCCCAGGACTTCCATTCAATCATCGAATAACACATGGTTATCTATGAACGTTCTGACAGAAAACAAATTTCTGTGTGCTCTTGCATGTGTATGAAAGAATTAAGCACCGATGATTGCTTTTCAATGTAGGCTCAAAGTATGTAAACTTGTTGAGACAACAACAAATTATACAAAGACTCAATGTGCATGAGAAAAGGTCGAAGGTGGGGCAACTTCCTTCTTTTTCAATATTAGTATCTTCCAAGTGAAGAACTAATAGCGTATGTGTTGCGTCCCAGAAAATGTGAAACATTCTCTTTTTGAGAAAAACATGAGTAGCTGGTGGGGTTTTATGCAAGAGATGGCATGGGCTAGGTGCCTTTTTTAATGATGGTCACCAAAGAATCTGAACCAATCAGATAATGTGGCTGCCCGACTCAGAAAGAAGTTTGGTGCAGAGTTTGATATTATTTTACTCTGTTCTCTCACCCTCTTTCTTTTAATCTTGTAAATCTCACATCTAACCAATCTCTCTTTTCCATTTTACCTCTTCACACACCAACACTCAATTCTTTTGACCCCTCTCCCCTCAATCACTTAGGGAATACTTCCTGGGTAGGAAACACTGGTTATCGTGAATCCATGGAAGTTCTGTTAAGCTTTCACACTGAGTCCCATGTATTTTCCTAAAATAACGTGTTGTTCAACAACCTTTTGTACATGTAAGCACAAAGGAATAAACATGAAGAATAAAATTTTGGAGAAGTCAAAACATTTGTGTGTTTGAAAATGCTATTCTCCCCTTCAAACTCAAGGTGTTTGTCAATTAAGCTCTTTGACAATTAAGCTCCCCCTCAACTTAATAATAATAATAATTTTTTTTAATCAAATAAATAGAAAACAAATAGAAAACAAAGCACTGAAGTGCGGGTTCTAATCAGATGTGATTAGAAGCCATTGTCACTTGAACTATCCTGCACACAAAAGAAATCATGGTAATCATTTGTGAAAATGGTTCCTCTATCGTTAGCAACAGTTGGAGAATAAATATATAAAACACAAGATTAAGATTTAGAATACTCCCCCTCGAATTATGAGTAAGGTCTAAGAAGACATGTTCAACATACCAAGTTTGCTGATTAGAAACTGGAACCTCTTTTCATCCAACGGCTTGGTGAAAAGGTCAGCTAACTGGAAGTCAGTTTGAACAAAGTGCATTTCGATATCACCTTTTTCTACATGATCTTTGATGAAGTGATAGCGTACATCCATATGCTTGGTCATTGAATGCTGAACCGGGTTAGCGGTTATGGAGATTGTGCTCTTGGAATCACAATAAATAGGAACTCGCTTGTAGTTGTACCCAAAGTCCCTTAACGGTGTCTTCATCCAAAGGACTTGCGAACATCAGCTAGCAGCAGCTACATATCCAGCCTCAGCAGTAGATGTTGAAACACAATTTTGTTTCTTTGAGGTCCAACTTACAAGTTTGTCACCTATAAATTGACATGATCCAGAGGTGCTTTTCCGGTCTAGCTTACATCCTGCATGGTCAGCATCTGTAAAGGCAGTTAGATCAAAACGAGAATCCTTTGGATACCAAAGGCCTAAATTAGGAGTGCCTTTGAGATATCTTAGGATTCGCTTAACAACATTAAAGTGCGGCTCTTTAGGATTAGATTGATATCTCGCACAAACACATGTGGCAAACATTATATCTGGGCGACTGGCAGTCAAATAAAGTAAAGAACCAATCATACTATGATACACCTTTTGATCTGCAGGTTTACTAGAGGAATTTGCATCTAAGAGTGTACCAGTAGCCATTGGTGTTTTCATGACAAAACTATCTGACATATTGAACTTTCTTAACATGTCTTATATGTATTTGGCTTGATTAATGAAAATGCCTTCGGGTAATTGCTTTACTTTTAAACCAAGAAAGAAATTTAACTCACCCATCATCGACATTTCAAACTTTGTTTCCATGATTTTAGAAAAGATCTTGCAAAATTTCTGATTTGTCGACCTAAATATTATGTCGTTAACATAAATCTGAATGAGAATCAAGTCCTCACCTTGCCTTTTGAGAAATAAGGTGGTTGTCTAGCACCATATGTATTTGGTGCTTGTTTAAGACCATACAGTGCTTTGTCTAGCACGTAGACATGATCAGGGTAATGAGGATCAATGAAACCTTTAGGTTGTGCCACGTAGACCTCCTCATGCAGAACGCCATTTAGGAAAGCTGACTTTACGTCCATTTGATAGACTGTAAGTTTTTGTGCGCTGCATATGCTAAGAAGATTCTGATGGCTTCGATCCTTGCAACAGGGGAGAATGTTTCGTCATAGTCAATACCCTCCTGTTGACAGTACCCTTTTGCAACCAAACGAGCTTTGTTTCTCACAACTACTCCTGCCTCATCTTTCTTGTTTCTGACTACCCACTTAGTTCCAATAACAGTTTTACCTTTAGGTAGTGGGATCAAGCGCCAAACCTTGTTCCGTTTGAATTGCAGAAGCTCGTCTTGCATAGCAGCAATCCAGAAGGGATCGCGTAGAGCTTCTGATGCTTTCTTTGGTTCTAGGGAACTAAGGAAGCTTGAAAACATGCAGGAATTAGCTGATGCTGACCGTTTCGTGACACCAGATTGTACGTCACCTATCACGTTATGCAGGGGATGATCCTTAGTCCAACGATGTGTGTTTGATACGGATTCAACTGTTTGTTGCGTATTTGATGCATTGTATTCATCATGCATGGCAGGTAGATCCCCAGATGTGCTCGAGACATCTTGTACTTGTGTTTCTGATACTGAAGCTTCTGGAATGGCAACTGAAGTACTCGTGACTTCATTTCCAGAAGGAATATCTGCAGAGACAGATTCAGCATTAGTAGAGTCAGAAACTAACAGTTTAGTTGTACCTGATAGAGATGCAGTTTCAGTGACATCTTCGGACGGTCCAGACATGTCTACAGAAAGAGTAGGGACCTCCAAACTGGGTGTTGATGTTGATATGCCTTTGTCAAAGTCTGCACAAATATCATCGAAGGCATCAATAAACAACAAATCTAACTCAGAAGTGATAGAGTTAGTCATAGAAGAAGTAGATTCTTTAGACGCTGGTTCTATTCTGGATTGAATAGAAGCTTTGTTCTTGAGTCCGAGTTCTGAACCGTTGTGTCCAGAAGTCCGAGTAGATTAATTCTCATCAAAAGATACATTCATGCTTTCAACAATCATCTTAGTTCGAATAATGTAAATTCGATAAGCTTTGGATGTTAGAGAGTATCCAACGAGATATCCTTCATCCGTTTTCTTATCAAATTTTGATAGTCCTTGACGCTCTCGTAGAATGTAACACCTACAACCAAAAACACGAAGAAATTTGATATTAGGTTTACGATTGTTGATCAACTCATATGCTGTTTTATCAAAAAGTTTGACCATAATGGTACAATTCTGAGTGAAGCAAGCTGTTGCGACTGCCTCAGCCCAAAGATACATGGGTAGATCGGAATATGCAAGCATCGTACGAGCAACTTCAACAAGTGTACGGTTCTTCCATTCAACAATGCCATTCTGCTGTGGAGTGTAGGCTGCGGAGAAGTTGTGTGAAATTCCCACAGAGATAAGAAATCTATGCAAGGTGTCATTCTTGAACTCCGTGTCGTTGTCACTTTGAACAGTTCGGACTGGCAATTGAAGACGTACTTGAATGCGCTTAATAAAAGCGATAATCAATTCTGGCGCATCTGACTTGTTGCGAATAAACTCGAGCCATGTATACCTTGAATAGTCATCTATCATTACTAAGACGTATTTCTTGCCGTTGATAGACGTTGTTCGCATTGGGCCACAAAGGTCCATATGAATAAGTTCCAGTGCAGATGAGGTTGATGATTCAGTTTTGGACTTGAATGAGTTTCGCTTCATTTTGCCCAACTCACATGCAGAACATAGTGAGTCTTACCTCATTTCTGGTAGACCTTTGACCAGACCTTGTCTCTGTAGCTTAGCTATTGATCTGAAATTCTGATGAGACAAACGTCGATGCCACGTCCACGATTGTGCTTTAGTTGCTTTGGCTAATAGGCATACTAGACGTGTGGCGGACAGTGTCGGAAAATCTACATAGTATAGATTTCCATGTCGTTCAGCTCTGAAGATTTCGTAACCATCTGGATCCTCGAGAAAGCAATGAGATGTTGTGAAGCGCACTTGATATTTCATGTAACAAAAGTGACTGGTGCTAAACAGATTGTGATCAAGACCTTCAACATAGAGCACCCTCTGTATCTTCATAACTCCATTATCCAGCATTATGTATCCTTTGACCTTTCCTTCCACTTCTGAATTTGCAAACCTAACTGCTCCAGCAGGCTCCTCCACATAGTTATGTAGGAGGTGCTTGAATCCTGTCATGTGGCATGAACAACCAGAATCTATCACACACACTCGACAGTCCTGCAAAAGAAACAATTAGTTTTGCTTTGGTATCCATATCAAAATGGGTCCTTCGCTGTTAGCTTCAAGCAATTCAGGAATATCAGCAGGTTTAACTTTAACTCTCCATTCATATTGGGGTTTTGGAACCCATTTCCAAACCATTTTAACATTTAATTCCTAAAAATGCTTTTTAGACTTGGATTGGTAACCTTAGCACGAAACTCTTTGGGTTGTGTGGAAGAATTAGAATTAAGATTCATTTTATCTTTTATTTTTCTCCTCTTGGACTTAGGAGTGGAGTAGTATTTGAAAGAATTATCCCAGCAGTGTTTGCAATATAAATTCTTTCCAGCAAGTGTCATAAATTTAGATTTTTCGGAACAAATCTGACATTCATGTCCATCAAAAGAACTACATTTCAAAACATCACTGTCTGTAGTACAACTGTTTGCAACAGAAGTTTCACAAACAGTCAAACTATCATTTTTATCCAAACTATCATTTTTATTCTTCTTACTCCTCTCAACTCCATTTCCTTTCATATCTGAAACAGAAACAGGAACCTTGTTAGTCTCTATCTTAGAAGGTGATTCTTTTCTTGAGATACTTGAAGTCTCACCCTTCTCAAAAATACTAGGTGGATATTCTAACAGTCAGAGTAAATAACTGAAGGTTTTGCAGAATCATCAAATTCTGGATTAGTTCTTACCTTCCAGCTTGGATCATTAAACATCTGTTTATCATTTGAAACATTTTTAAAGAAAATTATTTTCAAATCATTTATCTCTGTGCAAAGCCCTTGATTATCTTCCAAAGATTTTTCAAGTTTAAATTTGAGATCAAAGTTTTCATCTTCAACCTCCTCAAGAGACTGTTGCAACATATCAATTCGTTTCATCAAACTAGATATATGATCACTCACAGAATTTGACTCTTTTGCAGTAGAAACAGTATCAGAGTCTGAAGCATTCATCATTTCAGAAAACATTTCTTCAGTCATGTGCTCAATAAACTCCTTTTTGTCATTTTGAGAACAAGAGTCATTCGTGATGACAGTGTCTTCTTCAACTTCTTCAACAAGTAAAGGTTTAGGAGCAATGGGATTTGAGACTGATGGTTTATTTGATGAATCGACATCCGATTCATTCTCATCATATTTGCATTCAGTCTCAGGTGGAACTGGGTTGGTGTAGACTGATTCTTTTGAAGGTGTGGTAAATAGTGATTTAGATTCAACAAATTCGACCTTTCGAGTCTCATAGCTTTTATTCAAATCACTATATTTAAAACCAACTGATTTAAAAGAATTTTGAGAATCAGTGCCACAAGACTTGTTCTCTCCCATTTCTTCTTTACCTTTGGTCTCTGTAAAATGTGTAGAATTACTTGCTTCAACAAAAGTTGCACGAATGTTAGGAATGGGTCTGATTGTGGAGCCAAGTTTATCAAAATTATACAAGTACTCCGATGCCTTTTTTAGAACATCGTTAATTGGCAAACCCAAACCTGGTTTAACTTTATAAAACCTTTCATCTTGGAGTTTATTGGTCAACAAATTTAATGTCTGCTCAGTCTGACCTCGTTCCATGTTAATATCCTCCAATTGCTTAATCTTGGTGTAAGCTTCATTTCTTTCTTGAAAACATACTTCGAATTTGATTTTGAAATCACCTTTTCAGCATTAAGATTTACAAGATCCTTTTCTAAACCAGATATTTTTCCTTTTAAAGATTCTTTGTCAGCTTTTAAACTTTGTTTCTCTTTTTCCTTTTCTTCCACAACAACTTTCAGCAAAGCATTTTCATCACGAAAACTCAAGGCTGTTTGATGTGCGGAGCTAAGTTTACCTTTCAACAATGCAAACACATCTTTCATATTTTGTATTTGGACCATCAGAGATTCAACCAGTTCAGAATTTACCTCAGAGTTGGCATCCTCGGAATGAGCCTCAGAAGCTTCATCATCACCATCAAGCTTGGCCATGTAAGGAGACTTGGGTGAAGTGCGCCTGCTCCTCTTCATCAGAACTTTGGAACAACCAGTTTTCTTCTTCAGCCATAAGCACTTTTCCCTCTTCCGCTTTCTTGGCAATGAGTGACTTCCTTGCATAGTATTCTGAGTTCTTGACTTTCTTGAACTTGCAATCTCTGGAGAAGTGTCCAAACTTGCCACAGTTATAGCATCTACCCGGTTCATCCTTTCTCTCTTCTTTCTTTTCCTCTCTTTTTTCTTCTCTTCTATCTTCCTTCCTTTCATCTTTCCTCTTTTCTCGTCTTTCCTCTCTCCTTCCATATCTTGGCTTGTACCTCATTTCAGACTTCTCTTTCTTGTACCCTTCGTACTTTGGCTTTGAATAGTACTTCTTCTTGCCAAAGCTCTTCTTGAATTGACGAGTTATCATGGCTAAGTTCTCAGAGAACTTCTGTATATCATCATCAGAATCAATCTCCAGTTCTTCATCACTTGAAGCAGAATCGGACTTAGTAACCTCCGTAACGAAATCTTTAGACACTTTCTTTTTTGACCTTGCAGCAGATACAAAACCATAACTTGAACTTTTTCCTTTACCAGCTATGAGAGCCACAGAGTCCTTCAGATTCTTGGACTCATTGTTGATATTTGTCACCTCTTCTTCATGCTGAGAAAGAGTAGAAAAAAATATCAGTTACGTTCTCTAGAGCCATGTTCTTTGACATCTGAAGATTGATGGCAAAGTTCTTCCATTCAGGATTCAAGTTCTTGATGAACTTATAGTTTATCTCTGAAGCAGATTTAGAGATATTGTTCCTCCTCAGGTCATTCAAAATGATGTTGTATCTGTTGTAGGTATCAAGCAGTGTCTCTCCTTCCCTTGCATGAAATACCTCATAGGCATTAATGCACATATTCTTCTTGGCTTGAATTGAAGCTTCACTTCCCTCAAATTGTCTTGCTAGTTCATCCCAGACTTCCTTAGCAGAATTTCAACTGTCTACCCGATTGTAGATGTCATTTGGGATGGCCATCGTCAGGTAAATGAGAGCTTCTTCATCTATCTTGTACAGATCTTTTTCCTTGTCGGTGAAGTATTGATACGGTTTGGGAACATATCTGTCAGGGATTTACGGAGAGGTTTCAGTTGCAGCTTTACCAGGAACTGTGATCATTGGATTTACTAGACCAGTAGTGTTTGATTCCATGTAATCTCTGTTTTTGTGATTCAAAAACTGAATCATTCTTTTATTCCATTGCTGATACTCATTTGCGAAGAGGACAGGAGGTTTGGACTGAGAGCCCATTGAGAGAAGTTGGTTCGACATCTTTAGCTGTATAGATAGAAAGCAAACTTATCTGTACAAAGAGAATCAACTAATAAGATCTTTTGAATCAAGAATCAGATAGAAACTACACTCAGAAATTTTAAGAAAAAATAAATTACCAAAAATACTTAAGTGCAGAATTCGCAAACAGTAGAAATCACAAAGAAATTCGCAAACAAGAGAAAAACTTCAAGATTCGCAAGCAAGAATGTTTAGAATTCGTAGGTAAGTGAAATTCGCAACTTAGATTCCTGCGAAACATAGAAATTCGTGACCAATAGCCTACGAAACCTTAAGAATTCGTAAGGTAGGACCTAGCGAATCCTGTCCTTAGAGAAAATTTTTAGAAAAAATAGACTTTGACCAAAAGAATTCGCAGAGCATAGACTTGAGAGTTCTATACTTAAAGAAAAATTCAGGTTACAAGATTTCGCAAACAATGAAGCTTTCGTAAGCAAGGATTTGTAGATGGTAGGGTCACGAATCCTGAACTTTCGTGAACAACTTTCGCAACCTGAAAGGGTAAACACAATAAGAAATCTGCGAATCCTATACTTAGTGAAAAATTTTAGAAGCTAAGAGAACTTAGATTCGTAAACACTACTCGCGAAACTTAGGGAATTCGCAAGCCAAAGATCAGCGAGATCTTGAGGTTTGCGCTAGTCTAGCACCTGCGAAACTTATGTTTCGTAAACAGAGAAGTAGCGAATCCTATGGAGTTAGAAGAGTTTTGCGAGTTCTTATACTTAGAAAACAATTAATACCCTGCGAGAGTTAGAAGAGTTTTGCGAGTTCTTCACAGAACTTGCGAGTTCATCACAGAACTTGCGAGTTCATCACAGAACTTGCGAGTTCTTCACGAGTTCGTCCCTGTACTTGAATTTCACTCTAGAAACGCATCAAACAGGATAAAACACAGTGTAAAAATCGTGCAAATCAACCACAAACATACTATGAACGAAACCCAATCAAAATCAATGACCAAAATCAACTTTTGTGCTTGAAATTTAATGGAACAGTGCTCGACAATATAAAGAACAAAAACTTCAAAAATCATCAAAAGGCAATCGATTTGTGATTTTAAAAGCAATTAAGCAATCAGATGATGTTCTTTAGCATGAAACATACCTAATCAAATCAGTTTTATGCACAAAAACACTATAAACCATGAAATCGATTTTCACACAGTAAAGGTTTCGAAAAATACTGTTTTTAATCAAAAAGCTTGATTCTTTGGCTCTGATACCACATGTTAAACCCATATTATAGTTGATTGATAAACAAACACAACACAATAAGAACAAGAGATAAATAGATCAAATCAACATACCACAGATCTCTTGATTAATCAGATGAAAACGTGTGTGTGTGTGTGTTCTTGGTGTACAGATACCTCTTGTGCGTGTAAACTTGAATGTACGGCTACCTTCATTACACCTTCTGCGATTCTCAATAAACCTAAAGAATAATACATTTTATACTTAGGTCAACATGACCTAGGCATTATTAACTATTAGCTAAAATACCCCCTAGGGTATTAAACACTATTATAAGCTAGACCCCTTATTAAATTTAATCTTGAATACAATTATTGATCCAACAGGTACTAAAATCGGAGATGATCTTTCGGGAAAAGCTGTTGATCTTAGGACTTATAGAGGCATGATAGGTTCATTAATGTACTTGACGTCTAGTCGGCCAGATATTATGTGTAACACCCTAAAAACTGGGTAAATTTAAAACAAAAAATTTCAGCAATATAACGT
The DNA here is from genome assembly GCA_954870635.1 of Arctium minus. Lineage (NCBI taxonomy): Eukaryota > Viridiplantae > Streptophyta > Magnoliopsida > Asterales > Asteraceae > Arctium > Arctium minus. Next base: position 72,842,717 of record OX941080.1, on the reverse strand, counting down.
CTAAAATATGGAGGTTTATAAATCCTGTAAATATGAATGACTAAAACCCGATAAAGTTGGGGTAGTTGTATCAATAAAGTAGCGGAAGAATAAGACATAATACACGACAACAGATTTAATCTAGAACATCTATTAAGACTAGATTAAAGGTGGGTGTCGCCATGACTCCAAAACGCTCTTCTCTTAAGATTCCCCAAAAATCCCGGTCCTCCAAGAATCCTAGGTGCGGGTCCGACGAATCAAGGTGCCCTATGCACACCACTAGTAGGACATGTGAGTCATTAAACACCAAAACACGTGTTAGACCAAAAGTTTAGAGATAATGTAATGATTAACAATTTATAAGTTAGTCAAATATAACTTAATTATTTGTTATCGATACACCCAAAGGTTGAACTAACACCAACATTCAACTTGGAAATGATATTCCACACCTGAATAGAATACACAAGAGATAACTCTTGATATACGGGGGAGACCATTTCCATTTTGGGTGATGAGAACACGTGAATAGAGTCACCCTTGATGTTATTGGATTTCACCGCATGCCCCGGTTCTAGTTCCTATGCCGTAAAAGACATCACAATCCTCAAACCGTCTATGCCTTTATTTCCTATTCCGTCGAGTTACACCTTAAGGACTTACGGACATTAGTGCCTATCCAATCTAGACGAGTTACACCTCAAGGACTTGCATCCCCTATTTCCTACTCGCTAGTGACCAATATGGTCGACAATTATAATCAAATATACCATGCCATCTAAATCCTCGTGCACAAGGAAGTAGACATTAACTTCACATTTAGGTCATGACCAAGTAAAGACAATATATTTCATGCATAACTCATTCCATTCCAACACATGATAATGCACATTTCATATTCATATTCATATTCAAGCCATACAATTCATTTGTCAACCAAGACCACCATCATACTAATGTGATAAACCTAGTTACAATATAATCATTTATAACCGAAACCCATATTTGTAAAAGATGTTTCCTTGTCAATGTATAACTCATTTTACTAACTTTTTTATGCATATAGGAACCCTCATGGCATGCAATGTCTTTTATATGAACAATTATCCATATACAAGTAAATATACAAAACCCTAGTTTTAAGTTAACTTCAAATTCCTTATAATATTCACATAAGCAAATAATAATAAATGTATGGTTAAATAAGGGTTAGGAGACTCACCAAATGGGTTTGTGATGTAAAAACCCTAAAATAATAGAACCCTAGGAGTAGGGGAGTGACTTGAAGATTTTACCAAAATAAGCTAGCTACCACACAAGAACCCTAGAAACCATTAATGATCATAAAGGTCAAGAATCTTGTGGTTGGGTTGCATTTAATGAGGGAAGATGAAGGAGAACTCACCAAAACCTTGAGAGAAAAATCGGTCTTCAAACCCTTGGATGGAAATAAATGAAACCCAACAAAATAAAAACTACATTTAATGCATCTGCTCCGGACGATATTGCCAAGCGAGAGTGACATGGGCAAAATCACCGGCCACTCTTGCTGAGAATGTACTGAAAGTCATCGGCTTTAGCCGCTCGCGATTGAGACACGCGAGTGTGCCACTGAAAATCTCGCGGGGCACTCTCGTTGTAATTGTACCGAGAGTTGAGGCATGACGGGGTGATTGTGACATGCGACAGTGCCCAATGGCACTGTCGTCGGGCAATGTCGCCGAGTGGTTTCCTCCTTCCAAAAATGATGTTTTCGAGAATAGATGCAAGACGAAGATTAAAGGTGAGATTACCGGGGCGGGTTTAACTCATACAATAAAATTCAATTCAAAATTCAGGGTGTTACATTATGTTTTCTACTTGCTTATGTGCTCCATATCAAGCTTCGCCCAAAGAATCCCATCTTTTGGCAGTTAAGCGGATATTTCGATATCTGAAGGGAACCGCAAATCTTGGTTTGTGGTATTTAAAGATACTGGTTTTGAGCTAATAGTGTATTCAGACACAGATCATGCAGGTTGTATGCTTGACAGGAAAAGTACCTCGGGTCACATTCAATTCATGGGAGACAAACTCATCAGATGGGCTTCAAAGAAATTGTTATGTGTGTCTACATCTACCACTGAAGCAGAATACGTAGCTACTTCAAGCTGCTGCTTTAAGGTATTGTTGATAAGAACACAACTACGAGACTATGCATTCCATTTCAACAAAATTCCAATATATTATGATTCGAAGAACGCCATTGCGATATCTGCTAATCCTGTTCAGCAAATGAAAACCAAACACATAGACGTGCGATATCAATTTATAAAAGATAATGTCGAAATAGGTACAATTGAACTTTTTTTTGTAAACACGGATTATCAATTAGCTGATTTGTTCACTAAACCTTTGGACGAAAAGAGATTTAACTTTCTCATTTCGAAATTAGGTATGTTGAATCTTAAAACATAATCCGTATTTATATAGTACAGTTTAATATTTTTAATTTTTTCTTAATTTCTTTATTTTTAGTCTGAATGATATCTGCATTGAGAGGTTCTGATCATGATTTCAGGGGGAGTGTGAGACATAGATTAGATGATCTACATTTTAGGGGGAGTTAGATAATTTTTGCATATCATTTGTACTGATATATTTTTTTGATTATGCATACTTTCAGGGGGAGTAATGACATTGACTTCTAAACATTGTGTTTAGAACTCCTCCTATAAAAGTTTTAATTTGCTTTTCATGTCTTTATTTTTCAATAAATGTTTTGATTTCAATAAGACTTTGTTGTTTTGACGTCTTTTTGACTTATTGCATATTTTAATGGGGAGCATACATGATCATATCAGTAATGACTTTGGAGCTGACTTTTTTAGATTTTGGATGTGCGTACGGATAATTCTAACCTTGATCTCATTGTGTTTGAAAGAAGGACAACTTTCATACATTAAAACATGTTTCTAAATGTTCAAGCCACTTCTTGATTCTCAAAAAGTTTTTCATGAATTTCAGAAGTGTGTATTTTAAAATGTTTTCAATCACGAGCTTTCATTATTAATTAACCGTGTGTTTCCAAAGATATATACTTGTGTATTATCTTTTCCATATACTGTCAAGTATTCATACACACTGGTTTTGTATTTTTGTTGACTACATTATTACCATGTCTCAAATTGAAACTATTTTTCGGTGGTAATAAAGTCCTTTTGTATATTCAATGTTTGTTGAGCGTTACTTCATTCAAAATGTTTCTTTCAAGATTTGTCTATACTTGATTCATATAGACTAATTCCAATTTTTCATGATCTAAGCTTTTACTGATAAATCATTCATATTTGATCTTTTCATACATTGTCAGATTCTCAAAACATCTCTATTGATTTCACTTTGTTCATTCAAGTTCTTTGTTTTGAGAAAATCTTTCATGTTTAACATGCTCAAATCTTCATGATTATCTTACTGAGCATACTTTTATCTGACATATGTATTGTGCTTTAACTATTAAATTTAATTTTTTGAGCAACATTATCTTTAAGACAAAATTACATGGGATTAGTGTGAGGACTTAATAGAACTTTATGGATTCACAATAACTAGTGTTTCCTACCCAACAAGTTATCCTTGAGTGATCGAGAGGCGAGGGGTCAATATCTGAGTGTGGGTGTGTGTTGAAGTAAAATGAAAAGAGAAGTTGGTTAGAAGTGAGCTAAAGTGATAAAAAGAAAGAGGGTGTGAGACTAGAGTTAAAAAATATCGGAACTCTGCACCAAATTTTTTCTGAGTCGAGCAGCCACATCTACTGTTGGTTCACTTTCTTTGGTGACCTTCATTGAAACAGGCATTAGCCCATGCCAACTCTTTATTTAAACCTCACCAGCTACACATCTTTTTCTTAACAAAAAGATGTTTCAATTTTGTTGGGGAAGCAACACATATTCTATCTCATCTTCATTTGGAAGATGTGGATATTGAAAAAGAAGGAAAGTTGCCCCACCTTCGACCATCAATCATGCACATTGAGTCGTGTATTACTATTGTTGACTCAATGGTTTACACATTTTGAGCCTAATATAAAGCATTCATGCTTAAATTATTCCATACACAAGCACGTACACACAAAAAATTTGCTTTTCTATCAAAACGTTCATAGAATTACCTTGTGTTATTCGATGATTGAATGGAAGACCTGGGGAGTGAACATCAATAAAACTCCTTATACAGTACATTTGTTGTACTAAGTGGCTTCGTGCTACATACAGGCATATTAACTGATTCATTTGTTGATTCAGGGTTACATTCCTATTTGTCTGAACTTGAAAAGATTCAGATGAATACTTTATGAATTGACGGATGTTCAGAGGCTCATATGTGTGTGTCCCATGTTAGAACATATTTTATGTTCACTTTAGAAGTTTTATAAAGTAATCTACTTAATTGTATTGGGCCTTGTATATGGGTTTGGGCTCAATTGTATATAAGGGAGTATGGGGGTATAAATAGAAATCATGTAATAGATTTTAGATTAACTTTCATTTTCAATGTAGCCGTATGATTTGCTTTGCTCTCTAGTAGCATAGTTTAATTTTCTGCATTTAATAACTACTGATTTCTACCCTTCAATCTCTTGTTTATCTTATCAATCAATACCAATCAAGATCTCAAATGTACCTAACAAGTGGTATCAGAGCTAAACGAGGATATATTTCTTTGACGATCGAGATCTGATTTGGTTATTGATAGAACAGTATTGTTGATATTTCGATTTCTGGATTTGTGTTGATTTGAATGTTATTTGTTGTTAAATTGATTCAGAAGTTGTTGTAGATCATTATTGAATCAATTACTACTATCAATTTCATTCCAGAAAATCGAATCGATCGATTTTGAGTATTTTCAGTTTGAAAACTTTTATCACTGTGGTTGGATCGATTTGTACTTTAGAGTCATATTTAGACAAAGTGATCAACTACAGTTGTGCTCAAAAGATGTTTTCGAACTTGTGGATAAAATCTCAACTCAGAAGTCGATGTATTGAAAGTCTTGTTGTAGATTTTGTGAAAATCAGTTCGAGATCCATAAAATCCGCATGATTCAGTCGAAGAACTCGCACATGTTGAAAAGGATTCGCAGGAAGAAGAGTTGTAGGAAAGAATTTGCAGAATGAACATTTGGACACAACAAAATTACAAGTATGGAATTCGCAAGTAGTTATATGCGAAAGTTGAAGGATTCGTAGACTACTGTGCAATACGTTGTGTGCGAATTCTAAGGGATTCGTAGGCCACTTGATACGAAATGTCAAGTTTTTGCAGATGTTGTCTATGCAAAAAGTGGTTTCCATATTTGAAAAATGTTCTAAGTGAAGGTTTCGCAAAAGACAATATTGCCAAAACTCCAGAATTCGCAGGTTAGTGTGTCGCAACTTCTTAGGATTCGTGAATTAAAGGTCTGTGAAATGCAAGAATTCGCAGATATGAGGCTTGCGAAAAGTGAGGATTCGCAGAAGAAGCCTTTGCAAATTGTGGTATAGGCTAAGTGCATCTTGCGAATTGTGCTTCATGGTGAATAGTGATCGGCGAATTTTGATGTTTTTTGAGAATTCTGACTGTTCTGAACCCTGTTTCATACAAGTTTGCCCTGTTCCTGAGCTTTATACGCGGAATGCATATGTGACATCACTCTTATCATATGTTTGTCACATATCATTAGCAATTGATCTATTCTTACACGAGTGCTCATGCCTTTCAAGATTTTCAGATTCTGGATTTGATGATTTGGTCTGTACTTGGATTGAGTTAGCTGCCTAAGCATCTGCAATCATCAGTCTGGAAAGTTTCTTTTATGGTTAGACCGTTGAGAGCACCTTATCATTCTTCTGACTTGATCACTCAGTAGTGTGAGCGAGTGCAATCATTGTTCTGCTATTTGAGTTGTAATTCAGAATCCTGAGCGCTTATAATCATCCAGCTGATTCATGAAGAAAGGAGTTATGGGTTTGATTATTCAGTTTTCTGGAAAGAAGTTAGTATGAGTATCTTCTGTCAGTTGTTGAACAATTGCTCGCCTTCTAACCCTTGCCTTGTAGTGTTGCTACCGGATGCTACCACCCGTAAGCTAATCAGATGAAGTTTTTAAGTTGAACTCTTATTTCAACTCATGGTTCAAAGACAGATCAGATGTTATACACTGAAGATGCACTTGGGTGTCACTCCATAATCCACACATATCATTCTTATGAGCATTAAGGAATGTGTTGGATTTACTGGAGATAAAAGATGTCTTGATGTGCACTCAGTCGAGGTTATGGTCTACATCAGATCTGATATTTCAGTTGATACTTCAAGGATAATAGCTACTTTCTAGGGGGAGCAAGAGGAGCTGTGCAACACTAAGTTTTCTAAAGAAATCAAAGGGGAGAGGAGTTGAAGCTGCAGCTTATCAGAGAATGATTAATTTACAAAACTTAGGGGGAGAATGTTAGAACATATTTTATGTTCAGTTTAGAAGTTTTATAAAGTAATCTACTTAATTCTATTATGCCTTGTATATAGGTTTGGGCTCAATTGTATATAAGGGAGTATGGTGGTATAAATAGAAATCATGTAATAGATTTTAGGTTAACTTTCATTTTCAATGTAGCCGTATGATTTGCTTTACTCTCTAGTAGTGTAGTTTAATTTTCTGCATTTAATAACTACTGATTTCTACCCATCAATCTCTTGTTTATTTTATCAATCAATACCAATCATGATCTCAAATGGACCTAACATCCCACAATAATAGTTCTAATCAAGATTATCTACTACAAATTCAACTCATATCGTCATATGATTTGATTCCAATTCAAAGATTCCAATTCGTATACATAATGTTTTCTCTCTCTACTTTTTCTCTCTAGGATTCTCTCTGTATTCACACGGCTATTCTTTCACTAAGTTCCACTCACACACTAAGACCACATGCACTTACAAGAAAGAGAAACAATTTATACTACTAATTATAACAAAGGAAACTAAACTAAAGTAGTTGACTTTATTTTGACCTTGAGCTTTGACTTTGATTTTGCTTGAGAGTCTTTGACTTGGACTTTGACTTTCATCACAATGATCTTGGATACAACATTAAAGCTCTAACAATCTCCTCCTTTGGATTCAAGATCATCTCTAAAAAGATATTCAATGAAACCCCTCTTTGGATTCAGATTAAATTTCAACATCAAAAAACAATCTCCCTCTTTAAGTTTCTGATAAATAATTTTGCTTTGAAAATCAATCTCACCTTTGGGTGAATCTGCTCAAAATCAATCTTTCTTTTCTCTGAACTCTCTTTAGAACTTTCTGTAAACTCTTCCAAAGTCTGTGAATATCTTTTGGAAGAATCTTTAACAATCTCTCCCAAAGTATTGAAGCTCTTTCAGACTTCAGAAAAGAAATTATCTTCAGATTTAGCTCACTTTGCTTCAGCTAATATTCTTTAATGAAAATTTCAGCAACTTTCATCTAGCTATCAAAATTCTTTGAACTTTCGATATTATTCTGATCATTCTCCCCATAGCTCGGACAATAAGTCTTTCAAACTTCACCATCTGAACTTTAGTCACCTAAAATTTCTTCAAATAACTTCTCCCCATTTTTGATGATGAAGCATAGAAATCATCAAAACTTCTTCAAGAAATGTCATAATATTCTGACCATGGTACTTCCATATGAGCCTCTAAACATCCGTCAATTCATAAAGTATTCATCTAAATATTTTCAAATTCAGACAAATAAGAATGAAAACCTGAATCAACAAATGAATCAGTTAATATGCCTGTAAGTAACACGAAGTCACTTAGTACAACAGATGTACTGTACAAGGAGTTTTATTGATGTTCACTCCCCAGGTCATCCATTCAATCATCGAATAAAATAAGATTATTCTATGAACGTTCCGACAGAAAAACAAATTTTCTGTGTGTTCGTGCTTGTGTATGAAAGAATTAAAACATGAATATTTTATAATAGGCTCAAAATGTGTAAACCATTGAGACAACTACAGTAATACACGAACTCAATTGTGCATGATCGAAGTGCGAAGGTGGGGCAGACTTCCTTCTTTTTCAATATCCACATCTTCCGAATGAAGACGAGATATATTATGTGTTGCGTCCCCAAGAAAAATTGAAACATATCTTTGTTGAGAAAGAAATGAGTAGCTGGTGGGGTTTAAAGCAAGAGTTGGCATGGGTTAGTTGCCTGTTTCAATGATGTTCACGAAAGAATTGTGAAACAACATTAATATGGCTGCCCGACTCAGAAAAAGTTGGTGCAGAGTTTGATATTCTTTTACTCTGATGTCACACCCTCTTTCTTTTTATCATTTACGCTGTGTTCTCGAGTTTTTTTTTACGAAGGAAAGGAAGGGAAATGGGAGGAAAGTAGGAGGGAAAGAAAAAGTATTGTGTTCTCGAGTTTTTTTAAGGAGGGAAAGGAAAGGAAAGGAAATGGAAGGAAAATATTGCTTATTTTCCTCCCAAATGTGGGAGGAAACGGAAGGAAAGGAAATAAAGGAATTTAGAAAAAAATTAAAAATATTTATAAAATTACACATATACCCATTAGTTACATTCCACTGTTAAATAAATAAGGGTATATTGGTAAAAGTGATATATTTCCTTTCCTTTATCTCCTACTCGAGAACATGAAAATTTATTTCATTTCCTTCCCTTTCCTTTCTTTTCCTTCAATCTGAAGAACACAAATACAAAAAAAAAATTTCCTTTCTTTTATTTTTCTTCCCTTTCTTTTCTTTTCTTTCCTTCCAAAACTCGAGAACACAGCGTTATGCTCACTTCTAACCAAACTCTCTTTTCATTTTACTCAACACACACCCACACTCAGATATTGACCCCTCGCCTCTCGATCACTCAAGAATAACTTCATGGGTAGGAAACAATTGTTAACGTGAATCCATAGAAGTTCAGTTAAGCTCACACAATTCCCATGTATATTGTCCTAAAAGCAAAATGTTGCTCAACTGGTTCAACTTGAACAATTAAAGCACAAAATGAAATACATGTCAGATATATGTATGCTCATGAAGATTTGAGCATTTTAATCATGAAAGATTGAGCATAACAACTATATTTGAATGAATGAAATGAGTACAAAAGACTTTTTTGAGAATCTAACAATGTATGGAAAAGATCAAATAGGAATGATTTATCAATAAAAGCTTGGGTCATGAAAAATTGGATGATGTCTATACGAATCAAATATAGACATTCGTGAAAGATACGTCTTGAATGAAATAACGCTCAATCAAACTCTGAATTTCAAACGTGGTGTCTTACCATCGAAAATTAGTTCAATTTGAGACATGGTAAGAACTTAGTCAACAAAAATACTAAACCGGTGTGTATGAAATACTTGACAATATATAGAAATGATAATACACAAGTATTTATCTTTGGAAACACACGGTTTGTTAAACATTAAAGCTCATAATATGAAAAACATTTAAAACCACACTTATGTATTCATGAAATCTGTTTAAGAATCGAGAAGTGGTTTGAACATTTAAGAACATATTTTCATGTCTGAAAGTTGTCCATCTTTCAAACACAATGAGATTAAGATTAAGATAATCCTTACGCTCAGTTTAAATCTCATGAAGTCAGCTCCAAAGTCATGATAGATATGATCATGTAAGCTCCCCCACAAAATCTGCAATTAGTCAAAAAGTAATCAAAGTACAAAGTCTTATTAAGCAACTTTATTGAAAAATAAAGACATGAAAGCCATAAAACTTTTAAGAACGAGTTCTGATCAGATGTAATCAGAAGTCAATGTCCTTACTCCCCCTGAACATATGCATCACAAGATATGTTATTGAAAAATATATGCAACAAAATTTATAACTCCCCCTAGAATATAGATCATCTAAGATATATCTCACTCCCCCCGAAAACATGCACAAAACCTTTCAGTGTAGATATCGTACAAATTAAAAATAAATAAATGAAGAAAAATAACAAAAAATATACTGTACTAGGTAACCATAGATTAAGTCTTGAGATTTAACATGTCAAGTTTCGAAATGAGAAAGTTAAATCTCTTTTCGTCTAACGTCTTGGTAAACTAATCTGCAAGTTGATAATCTGTGTTTACAAAGTAAAGTTCAATTGTACCTTTTTCGACATTATCTTTGATAAAATGATATCGCACATCAATATGTTTAGTGTTTGTCTGCTGAAAAGGATTAGCTGATATTTCAATGGCGCTCTTCGAATCACAATATATAGGAATTTTGTTGAATTGGAAACCATAGTCTCGAAGCTGTGTCCTCAGCCACAATACTTGAGAGCAACAACTGGTAGCAACTACATACTCTGCTTCAGCAGTTGAAGTGGAAACACAAAATTGTTTCTTTGATGCCCAACTTACGAGCTTGTCTCCAAGAAATTGAATGTGACTCGATGTGCTTTTCCTGTCTAGCATACAACCTGCATGATCTGCGTCTGAATATGCTGTTATATCAAAACCTGTATCTTTAGGATACCACAAACCAAGATTTGCAGTTCCCTTCAGATATCTAAAAATCCTCCTTACAACCGACATATGGGATTCTTTAGGCAAAGCTTGATATCTAGCACATAAGCATGTAGAAAACATAATATTTGTCCGACTAGCCGTCAAATACATTAAAGAACCAATCATTCCTCTATAGGTTCTAACATCAACAACTTTTCCCGAAAGATCAGCTCCGATTTTTGTTCCTGGTGCCATCGGGGTTGAAATTGGAATACAATTAGACATATTAAATTTCTTTAAAATGTCAGCGATATACTTTGCTTGATTTATAAAAATCCCCATGGAAAATTGTCGAACTTGTAATCCAAGAAAGAAGTTCATCTCTCCCATCATAATCATTTGAAAACGTGACACCATGAGGTTAGAAAAATTCTTACAGTACTTTGGATTAGTTGAACCAAATATGATATCGTCCACATATATTTGAATTAAAATGATATCAACTTTCTCCCTTTTAATGAATAAAGTGGTGTCGATTTTACCTTTAGAAAACTCAAACTTGACAAGGAATTTGGATAACACATCAAACCAGGCTCGAGGGGCTTGTTTGAGTCCGTAAAGTGCTTTATCAAGAATATAGACATGATCAGGTTTGTCCGCACTTACGAATCCTTCAGGTTGAGAAACGCACACCTCTTCTTTTAACAATTCATTCAGAAAGGATTTTAACATCCATCTGATTGACGGTAAAATTCTTATATGCAACGTAGGCTAGAAACATCCTAATTGCCTAAATACGTGCAACTGGTGCATACGTCTCATCATAATCACTGCCTTCCTCTTGTATGTATACCTTGGCTACAATTCTTTCTTTATTTCTAATAACAACACCATCTTCATCCTTTTTATTCTTGAATACCCACTTGGTGCCAATGATTGTCTTTCCTTCAGGTCGGGGCACCAATCGCCAGACTTTAAGTACTTCAAATTGGTTGAGCTCTTCTTGCATGGCTGTAACCCAATCTGGATCACGAAGAGCTTCCGAAACTTTTGTTGGTTCTATTTTACTTAGGAATGAATCAAACAAGCATTCATTTGCTATTGCAGACCTAGTTTGCAGTGGCTTTGGCAGATCTCTAATTATTTGATGAACCGGGTGCTCTTTGGTCCACTTGTAAACATGAGGGAGTGGACTAGATGTAGATTGATCATGTTAAACATCTAGATATCCACTTTAATCTACTTTTCCAGTATGGGGTGTAGTTGAAGTAATTGGTGCAAGGGTTTTGGTTGGTAGGACATTTGATGTCTGTTGAGTAGGCATGATAGAGCATCCAACTGATTTTTCAACCTCTGACTCTTCATCATTATGTACAACTTCAACTGAGTGAATAGTTGTTTGAACTTGAGTTTCTTCCTGAATGGAGGGACCGAATTCAGTTAAGACATCTGAAGTGAATGGATGATGACTACTTGAATCTTTAGATCTATCAATCACAACAAGTTTAGTCAATTTAGAACCAAGAAACTCATCATAGAAAAATTCAAACAATAAATCTAATTCTGTTAAATGAGATGTGGACTTTGATGCTTTATGAGAATTAGAAATTTTAACCGCAAGTTCTGGACTGATTTGTCAAGAAGCTAAATCTCCTGTTATAACAGGTTCTGAACTGCTTTGATCAGAAACCATTTCTTCATCAAATGTGACATTTACGCTCTCCACAATTATCTTGGATTTCTTCATGTAAACTCTGTATGCAGCAGACATTTGAGTATTATCCAATGAACTTGCATTCATCAGCTTTCAGACTGAACTTGTTCAAGTTCTCCTTATCGTTCAACACAAAACACCTGCATCCAAAAAATGTGAATATGTTTAATCCTAGGTATTATATTATTTATTAAAGCATATGGTGTTTTACCAAACCGGCGATGAATGATTGAACGACTTTGTGTATAGCTTGCAATTGAGACAACTTCGGCCCACAAAAATAAAGGTAGATCGGATTGGCTTAGCATCGTTTGTGTAACCTCAACAAGAGTCCAATTTCTTCGTTCAACTACCCCATTTTGTTCCAGAGTTCTGGCAGTAGGAAACTGATGTGTTATCCCGACCAATTCGAGATAATCATCCACAGTCTTGTTCTTGAATTCTGTGCCATTATCAGTTCTAAGAAGCTTAACTGTCTTCTGCAAGTTCACTTAAACGGTCTTTAAGAATGAGATGATGACATTGGGCGTCTCATCTTTCGATCTTAGAAATTTGACCCAAGTGTATCTTGAATAATCGTCCACAATCACCATGAGGTATTTCTTGCCGTTGATGCTTTGTGTTCACATTAGACCACAGAGATCCATATGCAGCAGTTCTAAAGGAGTACTTATGCTCTGTTCAGGCTTAGGCTTATGATAATCTTTCTTCATTTTACCTTTCTCACATGCAACACACAGATGTTCTTTGACATATTTTAGCTCAGGTAAACCCTTGACCAGATTGCCATACACCAACTTGTTGATGTATCTGAAATTGAGATGAGATAGACTTCTATGCCATAACTAGATTTGTTACATAGAGGCTTTAGAAATTAGACACACTGCATTATCAGTCTTGACTTTTGACAGATTAATTGTGTAGAGGTTTGACTTTCGTGTCCCGACCAAGAGTTCTTTACCATCTTCAGTTCTTACACAACATCGCTTGGCCTTAAAATTCACCTCTAAATCCTTGTCACATAACTGAGCAATGTTGAACATGTTGTGTCCTAATCCTTTAACATAGCTCACCTTCTTTATCGTTATGTTCTCTTGTACTACATCTCCATATCCCAAGATTGGTGAAAACTGGTCATTCCCAAATCTGACGTTTCTACAAAATTTCTCTGTATAATTAGATAAAATATATTTCTTCCTGGTTATATGCTTGGAGAAACCAAAATCCAAGTACCACATATGACGAGTCTGCACATGAGAAATCAAGGAAAAACAGGTTTAGGTACCCATTTATAGATGTGTCCTAGCAAGTTAGCACATGATTTTGGCATCCATTTGAATTTGGACCCTTTGATCTTTCGAAAAAGTTTTGAAACATTATTATTAGAATAAATATGATATGATCCAAACCATTTATTAGAATATTGTCGAGACACAAAATCATTGCTACGATTTGTAGAAGACTAATTAGTAAACGGAGATAATTGGAGCAATTGATTTATTGAGTAAGTCATGTAAGAAGTTACAATCTTTGTTCTATGAGAAACAATATTACCAATTACATCAGAATCACTAACAGTAAACCTATTACATTCTGTATCAGAAAATGGTTTTGTATTCTCTCTAACTTTCTGCTTTGGTCTCCATTCCGATTTCACTTCAGGCATTCTCTTTCAAATCTGAAACATATGAATTTTGAAAGTTAGAACTATAGGATTTGAAAGATTGTATTTTCCTAGATTTACCAGTGTTAATTTGTTTCTGTGAATGCTTGTTCATTTTCTTTTTACCTTTCACATTATTGGTACTCACAGAAACTGGTCTATCAACCTTAGTTGATGATTCACCTTTTTCAAATACACTTGGTAAATCTTTGGAATTCACAATAAATTGAGAATGATCTGAAAGTTCTGCATTAAAATCAAATTGATCAACACATTCATCAAAACAACCATCAGAGTTTAGAAAATCAAACTCTTCATCAAACAGAACATTAACATCATTTGACTTAGAAACTTTGGAAGTATTTGAGAAATTAGTGTTTAAAAAAACAGTTGAAAATACCATTTGTTCTAATCCAATCAAAATTCTCTCTTCTACAAGAGTGTTCTCAAGTTCAGAAATTTTACTTTCTAAAATGAGTGGAGGAACATAAATTATTCCTTCAATCGGTTTTGCCTCCATTTCCTCTGTAGAATAGCTTTGAAAATAATCGTTAGAAAGAAATATTGACTGTTTGAAACTGTAACTAGAATTCAACTTCTCATAACGAAATGGAAGTTACATTTTGGTTTATTTTTCCTTTTCTCATCTTCCTTAGCTTCTTCCTCATCTGATGATTTAGTCCATTTGACTCTGAGTTCAGATATTTAGGTGCCAATTTTAGAAAACCAAAATCATATAAAGCAGGCACTTTGGAAATACCCTTTTTCAAATAATGTGGGTTATCGTAACCAATACCCCAACAATCAATATTCTCTTTTGGTTTATTAAGATGAATGGTTTGATAAGTCTGACCTCTAGTGTAAAGTTTTTCTTCCAAAACACTCACTTTTTCATCCAAAGACTTGTTTTCTTTCTTTAAAGATAAACACTTTTTAGCAACCTCTTTAATCTCAAGTTCACACAGTTTGAATTTTGAAGATGTTTCAGATAATTGATTATGGATTACAGTCTTTTCTCTAGCACTGGTATCAATATTTTTATGTAAATTCTCAATCAATACATTTTTCTCAGCAACATCATTGTTGAGTTTCAATATTGCTTGGTTTTTCTTTTCAATGATACCTTTTTCGCGTTTAAGTTTAGACTGCAAATCCTGAAGTTCAATCATCATGGATTGCATTTGAGTTAAGAAATCAGATTCAGTCATATCATATACCTCTTCAAAATCCTCCTCATCTGAATCTTCTTCCGCTACTTTCTGTCCCATGAAGCACACATGGGCAGTTTCTTCCTTTTCACCCTCAGGCTCAGAGTGATCTAGCCAGTAGTCATCTTCAGCCATTAAAGCTTTGCCAACTTATTTCTGCTTCGCCAGAAACATCTTGTTCTTGTAGTACTCAGAATTACAAACTTTTGGCTTTCGTTAATCTTTGGCAAAATGGCCTACTTTGCCACAGTTGTAGCACTTGACTGGTTCAACCTCTTTCTTCTCCTCATATCTATTCACATACTTCTTTGCTTCAGGCATACTCTCCTCAAACCTTTTGCCTTCTACTCTCTCTTTGTGCTTAAAATTCCTTGATCCTGATGAATATCGTTGACTGTTTGACCTTGGCTTCTTGTAAAACTTCTTCTGGAAGGCCTTGGTCAATAGGAGCATTGCTTGCTTCAGGTTCTCACCGTCATCAAAATCAGAATCATCACTAATCTTTTCATCAGATTCAGAAACCATCACCTTCTTCTTCTTTTTCTTCAGATTTACTGATCTTTTCTCCTTTCTCTTAACTACCAATGCAACTGTATCAGCTATAGGTTTCTTAGCTTTCTTTTTTTCATTTCTTATCTCCTCTACCTCCTCCTCATTCTGACGTAGAGTCTCGTAAACTTCATGTAAAGGAATATCATTGAGATCTTTTATTTGCTTCATTTGACGAGTAAATCTTTTCCACTCAGGCTGTAAGATACTCAGAAACTACACATTCAGTTCAATCTTATATTTCTTTAATCTGTTCTTGCTCATTTCATTTAGAAGTGTAACAAACCTGTTATAAGTAGCTTCTAGGTTTTCACCTTCTTTCGCTTTAAACTCTTCATAGTTTTTGAGATAGTTTGAAATTTTCAGCTGATTGCCAATCTTTGATCCTAACATCATCTTCTCCAATTGATCCCACATTTGTTTTCCAGTTGCATTACAGATGTCTATCTTCACATATATCTCATTTGGAATACCTTGAAGTAGAAAAGATCTAGCCAATCTGTCAGCTTTGTGTCTCTTCTTCTGTTCATCAAAATATTCATCTACATCCATTGGATATTCTTTGTTCACTACTTCCTCTCAATTAGCTTCTGTAGAATGAATCTTTGTTGGAGGTTTCATCACTCCTTCTTTCAAAGATAGTCTGATGTAATCACCAAGTTCATTTCTGTCAGTGAAATCCAGCTGTCTTTCCACTTGTTAGATCACATATCTATTGGATTCAAGATCATCCATTCGGAAGATCCAATCTAAAGCTAAAGCCGGAAAGTCGACTCTCGTTATTAAGTCTAATGTTTATTTGTAACAAAAAGTCAAAGTTAGTTTTATTGTATTTTATTGTTTCTAAGTAACTAGTTAGTTTGTTAGTTTATTTAGTTTAGATATTAGTTAGTTATTTATATTAGTTTAGTTTAATAGTTTTATATTGCAAGTTGTAAGGGTTGTGTATCTAAGAAGCTAAGATCAGATCTAAATCAGATCAGATCACTCTCATAACACACACAAGAATAACACACACAAAAGGTGTAAACACATAGAGAGCTTCAAAAAGATCAATACCGAACCTTGTAATCGTTGAATGATATATCAAACAAGTTGGTTAATCGTTTATGTGTTGTTATCTCACGCAAAGTTACGTTTGCGCCAGTTCATTGTCTCGTTTGCGCATCAATTCATCGCGCAAACATCAACTCGCGCCACCAACAGCTCACGCAAACTTCAGTTTGCGCGACCCTCTTGTAACGCAAACCTCAATTCGCGCCAACAACGTGTCACGCAAACCTTGTCTTGCGCCACCAACACTTAGCGAAAATATCGAATCTAAAAGTCTTACTTCATCACCTACTCACGCAAACCTCAGTTCACGCAAAGCTCAAGCTCAAGCAAGTACTTTTGCGCTAGTGTCTTATCACACAAAGTTCTACTTTTCGCCACTGAAACCTCGCGCAAATCTCAATACGCGTGACCCTCACTTCACACAAACCTCAGCTTGCTCCATTCCTCGAAGTTAAACTTTTGCGCCAACCCCTTGTAGCGCAAACCATACTTTGCGCCATCCTCTACTAACGCAAAGCATTACTTCGCGCCACGTACAACTCGCACAAATCACTCTCGCGCCAGCAATCTTTCGCGAAAAACCTCATTTTTCACCAATACCAGACTTAGTCTTTTTCAAAGAATGACTTCCAAAGAATCACTAGCAATCAGAACTAACTCAAAACCACCAGTACTCTTCAGGGGAGAGTATGAACAGTGGAACGATCGGTTCATGGACTTTATTGAAAGACATGAGTTGGGTGAATTCATCAGGAAATCGATAGAAGAAGGGGTTATGAAACCAGTTTATGATACTCGTATGGTAGGAACTGTGGAAACAGAGTTTGAACTTAAGTTTCATGAACTAGAAGGTGATAATCTCTAAAGAGCAAAAGGTGATAGATTAGCAAAGTCTTATATTCTTCAAGACATTCCAAACGAAATTTATGTGAAGATAGACAGCTATAAGGCCTCAGGCAAACAAATGTGGGATCAGCTAGAAAAAATGATGCTAGGTTCAAAGGTTGGGAATCAACTGAAAATATCCAACTGCCTAAACAATTATGAAGAATTTAGAGGCAGAGTTGGAGAATCTTTAGAAGAAACTTATGACAGGTTTGTGACCTTGCTGAACGAACTAAGAAAGAACAAGGTCATCAAATCGCAAATAGAGTTGAATGTCAAATTTCTCAGCATCCTCCAGCCTGAATGGAAGAGATTTGCCAGGCAGATGAAGCAGATCAAAGATTTAAATGAGATTCCACTTCATGAGGTGTACGAAACCCTCAGACAGAATGAAGAAGAGGTGGATGAAATACTAGATGAAAAGAAGCAGATTGAGAATACAAGTGCTGACTCAATTGTTCTTGTTGTGAAAAAGAAGAAGAACAAGATGATTATGTCTGAACCAGAAGAGATTGAAGCTGAAGTTAACTCTGACTCGGACGACTGTGAACAACTAAAGCAGGCAATGCTTATGTTGACTAAGGCTTTTCAGAAAAAATTCTACAAAAAGCCAAACTAAAACAGTCAGAGATATTCTTCTGGTCCGAGCAATTACATTCACAAGGAAAAGGTTGAAGGAAATAGATTTGAAGGTAAAAGAATAGAGGGAAGGAAGTCGGAAGAAAGAAAGATTGAAGCTGAAGCATCTAGTCAGACAGAACCTCCAAAGTGCTACAACTGTGGTAGACTTGGACATTTTGCAAAAGACTGTCGAAGACCCAATGTCAGAAACTCCGACTACTACAAGAACAAAATGCTTCTTGAAAAGCAACAGGAGGCGGGTAAGGCATTGATGGCTGAAGATGAATACTGGCTAGATCATTCAGACCAGGAAGATGACAATGAAGAGAATGACGAGAAAAAAACATGTGCTTCATGGGAAAGATGGAAATAGAAGATGAAGCAGATTCTGATGAAGATGACAATGACGAGGTATGTGATTTAACTCAATCTGATTTCATAAATCAAATGCACTCCATGATGTCAAAACTCGAAGAGTTAGAGTCTAAGCTTAAGCGAGAAAAGGGTGTCATTCTTGAACAAAACCAATCAATACAGAAACTTAGCAATGCTGTTGCTGAGAAGAAAGTATTGGTTGAGACTTTATACAAAAACATTGACACCAACGCCAAAGAACAGACCATAATTCTTCAAGAGGTTACTGAAACAAAGACTAAATTGAGAAAGAGTGAGTTTGATTTTATTGAGCTTACGAAATTGTATTCTTCAACTTCCAAAGAAAACATTTCTTTACTTGCTAAATTAAAAAGTTTGGAAGAGAAGTTATACAAATTAGGTCAAACTGAACAAACCATTCATCTGAACAAACCCAAAGAGGAAATAGAGAAATGGGGACTCGGTTATGAGAATCCTCATTACCTGAAAAATGCTAAATCTGAAGTGCCTGCACTTTATGATTTTACATTTATGAAACTAGCTCGACGAATCCCTGAGCTTAAAGTTTTCTGGACTGTATTGTCAAAAGAGGATGAAGCCAAGGAAACTGAAAAACGAAAGAAATCATCTAAAATTCTTCTTCCATTTCGTTATGCGAAGTTGAATAATAGTTATAATGATGATCCTATATATCAAAAGAAAACTATTTCAAATGAATTCTTCCAGAGTTATTCTGTCAAAGAAATGGAGGCGAAGCCTATTCAAGGTAAAATATATGTCCCTCCTCTCGTTTTGGAAAGTAAAATTTCTGAACTCGAGAATTCTTTAACAGATGAAAGACTTTTGATTAATATTGAACAAAAAGTTTTTTCAACTTTGTTTCAAAATGCTGTTCTTTCTAAAGCTTCAAAATCTAATGATAGTTTTGGTCTAACTGATGGAGGGTTTGATTTTCTAAACTCTGACGGTGGTTTTGATGGTTGTTTTGATCAATTTGATTTTAATGCGAAACTTCCTAACCATTCATCTTTTATTGTAAAATCATTGGGAAGAACCAATACGACTGTAAAAAGTGCAAAATTAACGAAAGTTGATAAATCAGTCTCTGTGAAATCTAAGAATGCTAAAGGTAAGATTAAATCTCAGCATTCACAGAAACCGATAACTACTGGTAACCCAAAGAAGAAGAATTCAGTTGTTGCTCACAAGTCTGTTGGGTCTAAAATTTACTAAGGATGGATACTACTGCTAAGTCTTGTTGGTTACTACTGTTGAAGACTTTAATACTGCTATTTGAAGATTACTACTGCTTGTAAGATTACTACTGCTAGAGGTATTAATACTGCTTGAAAGTTAATACTGCTAGTAGTTAGTACTTCTTGAAGAATTACTACTGCAAGATGGTTAGTACTGCTGAGGATGAAGATTAATGCTGCTCATGAAGATAAAGATGGATTGATTGCTTGATGCGAAAGACTAGGAGCTGGAGATAATGTTGAAGATAATTATGGACTAAATGTTGGAGATCAATTTTATTTTCATATTTATCTTTTGTAATCTATTTTGTATATATAGTATAAAAGTCTTAGCATAGAGATATAGTTTTGATATAATATACATAATACGTTTTTGTTCTAGAGAGAATTAGCCTCAAGGTTCTTTGTAGTCCTTTCAATAAAGAAGTATTGAATGTTTGTTGAGTCTGTTCAACAGATTGAGGATGTGGTTGTAATCATTAAGTTAATTCAATATAACTTGTGATTTGATCCATACAATGTTCTATTGATTTACTGTTAAAGTGTTATTCCGCAAACTTTTTCAAGAAAGCTTCTGAGTGTTTAATTAAATTCTTGTTTAGAATTTCGATCTTGCCATGTGGTATCAAAGCCAAGGAACTCAGAAAGCTAAAATCTAATCTTTGATGGCTGAGGTTTCAGAGTCTTCAAGCACTGCAATTCCTACAGAGGTAAAATCTAAACTTTGCTCTAAAATCTGTCTTGTAAATGTTAAGAAGTACATGGATCACAATAAGAGCATGTGTGATGACCTTAAAAGACTGGAGAAACATAGGAGAGAATCTAACTTGATCATTGTGAATTTTGAAGAAAAAATTAAGGCATATCAAGCCAATGGACTTCAACATTCATATGATCAAAACTATTGGAAGTGGGAGAAGAAGCAATTTGAAATTAAGCTAGAGAAGGCTAGTGAAGAATGTGAGAAAGTCAGAAGTGAATTTGAGAAAGCCAAATTAGACATTGAGAAATTTTCCAATGCCTCTAAAGCAATGGACACTTTACTCAAATCTCAAGTTCATGACAAACTGAAGAGAGGTATAGGATATAATAACACCCCTCCACCTTACAACAACAACTATATTCCACCCACTTTAGACCTCTTAGAAAGGCAGGATAAGAATGACTTACCTGAAGAAACCACAGAAGTAGATCCTTTAGACACTGTAGTGATTGAGGCAGAATCTGAAGAAGAGAACAAGGGAGAACAGAAAGAAATTCCCTTAGAAAACCATATTCTCACAAATGAAAGGGGAGGTAAACCATTTGTCAAAAGTGAGAAAGTGAAGAAGTCTAAGATTAGGGAAGAGACTGTTAAGAGTGATAAAGCTGAGACTTCTAGGAAATGGAAGGGAAAGGTACAAGGAGATCACTATATGCAAACTACTGTTGTAAATCCCTATACTTGTCAGCAGAAAAAGCCCCATCAACATGATAAAATACGGGGAAATCAGAGAAACAGAAATAACCAGTGGGCTCAAAAACAGGGAATTGATCTAAGCAAAATCAATAGACCAAAGCCTTGTTTTATATGTGGAAAGTTAAATCATTTAGCCAAACACTGTTATTTCAATCCTATTAACCAAAGATTTACTTTTCAAAGACAACATCAAAATTTTGTTGGTTATAGGAAGCAATCAAGACGAACAAGGAACCACATGGCTGAGAATGTGAGAACAGCACCAGTGATAACTGGTACTGCACAAACTCATATTCAGAATAAGTTTGTTAAAGCAAAAGAAAATACTCCAAGTAAATCAAGGAGTAACATAAAGAATAAGAAAGCAAACAAATGTGTCTTAATTTCGGTCCCAAAACAAACTAAACCTGTTAGTACTGCCACCTCAAATAGTACTGCTAACAGAAATAGTGCTGCTGATAGCAATACTACTACTTACCAAGTTAGTACTGTTAATAAAGTTAGTACTGCTACCAGAGTTAGTATTGCTGACCAAATTAGTACTACTAATGAGGTTAGTATTGCTAACAAAATTAGTGCTGCTAACTAAGTTAATACTGCTAACAAGGATAGTACTGCAACCAGTGTTAATACTGCCAAGCCTATAATTAAGACAAAGTATTCCAGCCATGAGATTCCTTACTCTGATCATCCCATCAACACTAAGCTTAATGAATATGAGTATGTTGATGAGAAAGGGCAACCCAAGACCACTTTGGCTTGGGTTCCCTCAAGAAACTAATTGTTTTATCGAGTGTGCAGGGCAACCAACAGCTCAAGAGGAAGAGTATTTGGCATGTAGATAGTGGTTGCTCTAGGCACATGACAGGTAACATGGACTGCCTTCAAAACTTGAAAAGATTTGATGGAGGACGTGTTGCTTTTGTGCATAAACCCTAGAGTTGATTCAATCCCAAGAACGATGGCAGGACGGGAATTTGTGGACGATCACAATGAACTCGCAATGCTGCAGAAACCCAGACAAGCTGAGGGTTTTGAAGAAATTGTGGATTTCCTGAAAGCATCCCACATTGCCTATGCACTCACAGTCAATCCCACAATCTATGTGGAACATATGCGTCAGTTCTGGGCCAATGCCTCTATACATACTATTGATGGCAATCAGGTCATCCAATCAAGGGTCTGTGATAAACCTATCACAGTCTCAGAAGGCTGCAGTCACACTCATCTACGTCTAGATGATGCCACAGGTATATCTTCTCTCCCAAAGGAAGACTTATTTCTTGAAATTGGTCGAATGGGGTATGAAGGTCCCACTGAGGTGTATAAGTTATTTAAAAGCAAATTTTCACCTGGCGATTTTTTGTTCATACCCTTCAGCATTGAATTTCCCGCAAAACAACTGGATGGAGTGAGTTCAGCAGTACCATAGCTTATGCTCTGGTCTACTTAGTAACCTCCAGAAAGTTTAATTTTTCACAAATGCTTTTAAATGATTTATTGTCAAACCTGGATACCAAAACCAAAACAAAGAGATTTTATATGTATCCAAGGTTTGTACAAGAAGTACTGAATAATGAATTGACGGATTTACCCTCTTTTCAAGAGGTGTATGTACCTAAACCTCCCAAAGGAAGCTATTCTCTAACATGAAAAGGCCTAGTAAAGACTTTTCTGGACAAGACACTCAATTGTTCTCAACAATGATGGGTGTGTCTCATTCCCATGGTGAGGCATCAATGTCAAAGCCCACATTTGACCAACCTACTAATGACCTACCCACACCATTCATTTCATTTAAGACTCCTCAGATCCCTGTTATCAAGCCAAAATCCCCCATCACACAAATATATATATAAGGAAAAAGGTACAGAAGGTTCCTTCCCTTCCTGTATCTTCACCCCAACAGCCGGCAAGCCCTCTAATGGAGCATTCTCCATTAGAGAATATCCAAAGGGAAACCACAGGGGTATCTCCCAACCCTAAGAAGGTGCTCTCTAAGGAGAAGGAAGAGCATGTGGGTAATAAGGCTCACACTACTGATTCTGCACAAGGTGTGGATCAGGACAGTGTGAACATCTCTAAGACCTTCCCCACGACAACTTTAGATGAGAAATCATCTAAAGGTCCTAGGTGCCAAGAAACCACGGGGGTAGCAGGTGCTTCTGATAGGCAGAAGACATCTACTAAAAGATCCAGGGATCTTTCAAGGGTGGTAAAAACACCTAAAGGAGGTGAGGACAGATATAACTATGAAGAATTGATGGATACTATTGGTACAATAAGTCTGGAAGTTCACAATCAAGATTTGGAGATAAAAGAGATGAAAAAGGTGATCACTTCCCACCAAGTGCAAATAGCCAAACTGAAGAAGATGGTAATCAGGTTGATTCACAAAAAGAAGCAAAAACAGTTTGTATTGAAGAAAAGGGGAAGTGTACATGATGCTTCCAAAAAGGGGGAGAGTCAAGCTTAAGTTGAAAAGCAAAGCCCAGTTGGTATGGAATCTCAGTTTGAGGGGGAGATGAGTAGTGAAGCAGAAAAGAAGCTAGCAGCAGAAACAGTGAATGAAGCAGAAACTGAACAAGCAGCAGAAACAACAAAAGCAGTAGAAACTGAGAAAGAAGTAGAAACTACAGCAGCAGCAGAAACAGAAGAACCAGCAGTAGAAACAAAAGAACAAGAAGCAAAAACTGAAATGTCCAGAGAAGAGATAGAGATAGCTGAAACTCTGGTTAAGGCAAAGCATGACACTCCTAAAGCCACTCAAAAGGCTAAGGGAGTGGTGATCAAAGAAGGAGAAACAGAGAAGACAAAGAAAGAGATAAGCATGTCAGATGCAAAGAAGAAAGGAAAAGAGAAGGTGGTTGAATCTGAGAAACCAGTGAAAAAGCAAAAGCAAATAGATATGGATGCAGAGTTGGCAAAGAAGCTGCAAGAAGAGCTGTGTTGGGTCTGATTATACTAAGTATGGTTTATGCTGCTGATTAATGTTGCTAAGTGATTACTACTGCCAGACTATCAAGATTACTACTGCTAGTAGAATTAATACTGCTTGAAGAGTTAGTGTTGTTACTTGAATAGTTAGTGCTGCTTGGAGAGTTAGTACTGCTAGTAGTTAGTACTGCTGAAGATTAATGCTGCTGAAGATGGTTAATACTTCTGAAGATAATTAGTGCTGCTTCTAAAGATAAAGATGATTTAAAGATAAAGACAAGTTGGAGATAAGACTGAAGATAATTATGGTATTGATGTTGAAGATCAATTGTATTTTGATAATTATCTTGTATTCAGTCTTGTATATATAGTATAGAAGTATTTGATAGTAGAGAATTTATTTTATTCATATGTTTTGTTAGAGAGAATTAACCTCAAGACTAGTTTAGATCCTTTCTATAGAGAAGTATAAAACATCTGTTGAGTCTGTTCAACAGATTGAGGTTTTGTGTGTAATCATCAAGTTGAATCAATATAAAATTGTGATTTGAGTTTGATATACTGTTTCATTGATTGTTAGTGTTAAAGTGTTTTTCCGCAACTTCTTTAGCATTGATTCTGAGTGTGTGTGAATTAAATTCTTGTTTGAATTTCGATCCTGACAAGTGGTATCAGAGCATTGTTAAACTCAGAAAAACAACAATCATCATGGACGGTTCAAATGATAGTGTTCTAGTCTCAAAGGTTCCAATGCTCAGATCTAATGAGTTTGACATGTGGAAGATTAGGATCAGGCAATACATCTTTCTCACAGATTACTCTATGTGGGACATCATTGAGAATGGCCTATCTAATGAAGGAAATATTGGAGCAGATGGAAAAAGAATCCCACCAAAGACAGATGGAGAGAGGAAGATAAGGCAGATAGAGATGAAATCCTTGAGCACACTGCTCTTGGCTATTCCTAATGAGTATCAATACCAATTCTGCAACTGCACTGATGCCCAGATGCTTTGGAATGCTCTAGAGAAGAGATTCTCTGGTACCAAAAGTACCAAGAGAAATCAGAAGGCAATATTGAAGCAACTGTATGAAAACTTCATGTCAACTAAGAATGAGTCCATGACTCAAACTTTTGACAGGTTTAACAAGCTGATTGGTGAACTAGCTACTGTTGGAGTGAAAATTGATCAAGATGATGTAAACAGAAAGTTCTTAAGGTCCCTTGGAGATGAATGGACCATGTATAATGTCTCCTTCAGACAGGATGACAAGCTGGAGGACAAAGAACTAGACGATCTTTATAATGACTTAAGGGTGTTTGAGGCTGAAGTTGAAGCCAAGAAAAGACCATCTGGATACACTCATAATGTTGCCCTTTTATCATCTTCTTCTTCTACTGTTTCTGCTGCTAATACATAATCAGTTAGTACTGCTTATGTATCTAAGCAGGATGTATCTAATGACTCTGTATTAGAAGCTTTTCTTGCTAGTCATGCTAATTCTGGTTTAATTAATGATGATGTTGAACAAATTTATGCAGATGACCTTGAGGATATGGATATAAAGTGGCAGATGGCCATGATAACTATGAGGGTAAAGAGATTCATAAAAAGGACTGGAAGGAACAACTTTTCTTAGAGGAGAGAAGATGGTGTTGGGTTTGACAAGTCAAAGGTGGAGTGCTACAAGTGTCACAAGATGGGACACTTTGCAAAAGAATGCAGAGGAGGAACTCCTCAACAATATGGCAGCAACCACCAGCAAGCACATTCCTCAAGCTTCCAAAACAACAGAAACTCCACTCAAGCTCTTATTTCTCAAGAAGGAATGGGATTTGATTGGACTGAGCAAGCAGAAGAAGCTGTTCAGAATCAAGCCCTGATGGCAGAAGTCTCAGAATCTTCAAGCATAGATATTCCAACAGAGGTAAAAACTACACTGTGTACTGAAGAGTGTCTTCAAACTGTTAAAAAGTACAGGGATCATAACCAAAGCATGTGTGACGACCTTAAAAGGTTAGAAAGAGATATAAGAGAGTATAAAGTGATTGTTGAGAAGTTTGAAGATCAAATCAAGGCTTACAAGGCCAATGAACTTCAGCATTACTATGACACAAATTACTGGAAGTGGGAGAAAGATCAATTAGAGATTCAAATAGAAAAATCTAAAGAGGAGTGTGAGAAGATAAAGAGTGAGTATGAGAAACCTAAGCTTGACATTGAGAAGTTTTCTTATGCTTCCAAAGAAATGGACTCTTTGCTTAAAGCTCAAGTTCATGATAAGATCAAGAGTGGTATAGGATACAATGCAACACCTCCACCTTATAACAATAATTATATCCCTCCCTCTTCAGATCTCTTAGAAAACAAAAATAAGGAGGACTTACCTATAAGAGCAACAGAAGTAGATCCTATAGATAGTGTGGTGGTTGAAGAAGAGAATGAGGAAGAGAATTCTGAGAATAAGAATGCAGAAGAGATTCCTGTAGAAAATCATATCCTTACCAATGAAGGGGGAGGTAAACCATTCATCAAGAGTGAAAAGGTGGATAGCTCAAAGAGAGAAAAGGGAAAGGTACAAGGAGTCCACTATATGCAGACCACAGCTGTGAATCCTTGTACATGTAAACAGCATCAGCCCCAAAAACATGATAAAACAAGGGGTAATCAAAGAAACTGGAATAATCAGTGGGCACAAAAACAAGGGGTTGATCTGAGTAAAATCAAAAGACCAAAACCTTGCTTTATTTGTGGAAAGCTTAACCATATTGCCAAATACTGTTATTTCAATCCTATGAACCAGAGGATAAATTTTCAAAGACATGTACAAAATCTTGTTGGTTATAGGAATCAAAGAAGGAATCATATGGCTGAAAATGTAAAAAGAGCACCTTTAAAAGCTCATGTTCAAAACAAGTTTGCAAAATCAAAGAAAAACTGCTTCCAGTAACAAACCCATTATTATGACAAAGTATTCAAGCCATAAGATTCCCCAGTCTGAAAAGCTCATCAAAACTGATTGTGAATATGTTGATGAGAATGGGAAACCCAATACCACTTTGGCTTGGGTTCCTACTAAAAACTAACGGTTCCACTTTATGTGCAGGGCAACCAACAGCAAAAAGGGAGAGCATTTGGCATATTGATAGTGGTTGCTCTAGGCACATGACAGGCAACAAGTCCTACCTACAAAACTTCAAAAGAATTAATGGAGGACATGTTGCATTTGGTGATAATCCATCTAGAGGAAAGATTAGTGGAAAAGGTATTGTGTAGGGTAAGATGACCTTTGAGGATGTCTATTATGTTGAGTAATTGAGATACAACCTGTTAAGTGTATCACAGGTTTGTGACAAGAAACATAGTATATTGTTTACTGATACTGAATGTATTATCCTTGCTAAAGGGTTCAAGGTAGTTGATGAAAGTATGATACTACTGAAAACACCAAGAAAGGACAATGTTTATTGCTTGGATTTAGAGAATGTATCTAATGATTCATCATTTAGTTGTCTATTTTCAAAAGCTTCTGTTGATGAATCATCTCTTTGGAACAGAAGGATGCGTCACATGAACTTTAAAACAATGAATAATCTTGTGAAAAACAACCTTGTAAGAGGTTTACCACAAAAGGTATTTTCATGTGGTGATCATTGTGTTGCATGTCTTAAAGGCAAACAACAAAAAACTTTTCATAAGTCTAAAGAGATAAATATAATCTCTTCACCTCTTATTTTATTGCATATGGATCTGTTTGGTCCTAGAAATGTGATGAGTATTGGCAAGAAATCTTACTTCTTAGTTATTGTTGATGATTTCTCCAGATTCGCTTGGGTCTATTTTCTGAGGACAAAAGATAAGACAATTGGACTGATCAAATCCTTTATTCTCAGAGTTGAAAACCAAACAAATCAAAGAGTTAAAATCATCAGGTCTGATAATGGAACTGGATTTAAAAACCATGATCTAAACAACTTCTGTGAGGAAAAAGGTATTGAGAGACAATACAGTGCTCCTAGGACCCCTCAACAGAATGGAGTTGCTGAGAGAAGAAATAGGACACTGATTGAAGCTGCAAGATCCCTGTTGGCAGATTCAAAACTGCCAGTTACATTTTGGGCAGAAGCAGTTAATACTGCTTGTTATGTTCAAAACAGGGTTCTAATAGTTAAATCTCAAGGCAAGACACCATATGAACTTTTTAACAAGAAGAAACCTTTTATTGGATTTTTCAAACCATTTAGGTGTCCTTGCACAATTCTTAATACCAAAACTCACTTAGGCAAGTTTGATAGCAAAGCAGATGATGGATTTCTGGTTCGTTACTTATCCCAAAGTAAGGCTTACAGCGTATTTAATACCTCTTCTAGAATAATTGAGGAAAGTGACAATGTCAAATACAATGAGAGCACACCAAATAAACTTGGTACAGGCCCTGATTGGCTTTTTGAAATTGATTCACTAACTAATTCTTTGGGTTTCAGTTATGAGAATAATGCAGGAAGACAAAAGACAAGAGTTTGTGCTATTCCCAATCCCTACAGCAGATTCTACTGAACTCTGTGTTCAAGAGAAGAAAGATGCTTCAGATTCAAAGGATATTGAAGCTGCTCAGAATGAAGAGGAGAGAGGTGAAAAGGAGGATCAACTTTTGACTTCAGAATAGCTAGAACCTGAGATGCCTGCATTGGCAGAAGGTGATATTGATGATGAGAACTCCTCAGTGTTTGGTGGAAGCTCTCTTGAAAAGAATGACTATTATCTGGATGCGGAGATTAATGAAGAGGATATTCATCAAACAAAAGTGCATAAAGATCATCCTCCTCAGTTGGTGATTGGTGACATCAATTCTCTAATCATCACAAGGAATCAGAGTAAGTTGGGAGGATTAAAAGACATACAATCATGCTTACTATCTTGCTTTCTATCTCAGGTTGAGCCCAAAAAGGCACATGATGCAATGAAAGATCCAAGCTGGATAGAAGCAATGCAAGAGGAGCTGCTGCAGTTTGTACTGCAAAATGTATGGGATTTGGTAGAACTGCCTAAAGGACACAGAGCTATAGGGACAAAATGGATTTTCAAAAACAAGAAGGATGAGAGAGGGATAGTGATCAAGAACAAGGCTAGATTGGTAGCACAGGGGTACACTCAAGAAGAAAGAATTGATTATGAAGAGGTTTTTGCACCAGTGGCTAGGATTGAGGCAATTAGGCTATTTTTAGCCTATGCTTCTTTCATGAAGTTCAAAGTCTACCAAATGGATGTGAAAAGTGATTTTCTATACGGCAAATTTGAGGAAGAAGTATATGTCTGTCAGCCTCCAGGGTTTGAAAATCCCAAGTATCCTGACAGAGTATACAAATTGAAGAAAGCACTGTATGGATTACATCAAGCACCAAGAGCTTGGTATGACACCTTGTCTACCTATCTCTTGAAAAATGGTTTTCAGAGAGGAACCATTGACAAGACTCTGTTCATTCAAAGGAAGAAGAAGGACATCCTGTTAGTGCAAATCTATGTGGATGACATCATCTTTGGATCCACAAAAGATCATTTGTGCAGAGATTTTGAAGAATTAATGCATAAGAGATTCAAGATTAGTTCTATGGGTGAACTTACTTTCTTCCTTGGGCTACAAGTTAAGCAACAACAAGATGGAATCTTCATAAGCCAAACCAAGTATGTGCAAGACATTTTAACCAAGTTTAGGTTCTCAGATTCCAAGCCTGGAAGCACACTCATGGAGACACACAAACAGATTACTACAGATCTTGAGGGAGAGGATGCGGATGTTCATTATTACATATCCATCTGTTTGTGTGTGTGCAAGATTTCAAGTTAGGCCAAAACAATCACATTTTCAAGCAGTCAATAGGATATTCAGATATCTCAAAGGTCAACCCAGATTAGGACTTTGGTATCCTCATGACTCACCATTTGACCTACTTGCATATTCAGATAGTGATTTAGGTGGAGCTAACTTGGACAAAAAGTCTACAACTGGCGGATGTCAGTTTTTGGGTGCAAGACTAGTATCATGGCAGTGTAAGAAGCAAACCACAGTGTCCACTTCAACAACAGAAGAAGAATTCATTGCTGTTGCAAGCTGCTGCTCACAAGTGCTATGGATTCAGAATCAAATGATGGACTATGGTATGACATTTCTTCACACTCCTATTTTCATAGACAACAGCAGTGCTATTAGCATTGTTACTAATCCTGTCAAGCATTCAAAAACAAAGCATATAGAAATAAGGTACCATTTTATAAGAGACTGTAATGAGAAGAAGCTAATTCAGGTCCAGAAAGTACACACAAGTAACCAGTTTGCTGATCTATTCACAAAAGCTTTTGATGTGGGTAGATTCACATTCCTGGTTACAAGTGTGGGCATGATGAACAATGAATAAGTATATTCTCATTCTCTTTATGTACCTATATAGATTCCTCCTTAGTTAGTTTCACTAAATTGGTGCTATTAACCCCTGTGTGTTTAAGTGTTTCAGATTGTTTGGATTGGATACTTGGTACTTCTCGTTCAGTTAATACTGCTCACTGTATTACTCATAATAATAGTTCAAAAATGGTTAAGTATGGTTACTACTGCTAGGTGGTTTATACTGCCAGTGCAAAGTTACTACTACTTGCCTTATTTATACTGCTAATCATTGTTACTACTGTTGGTACATGTTAATACTGCTAGGCTGTGTTGATACTGCTAGTCTGTGTTAATATTGCTAGTCTGTGTTAATACTGCTAGTCTGTGTTAGTACTGCCAGTATGTGTTACTACTGCTGTTATGAGTTAAAACTGCGAGTTCGTTAATACAGCTAGGGTAATTAGTACTGCTTCTAACCTACTCCCTCCACCTATAAATACCCTGTGTGACCGCCAAATTACAAACGGCTCTTTTAATTTCCTACTAGTGTACTCTCTCTCTCTTGTTCTCTGGATTTCCCTCTTACCAGTGCGTAACCCTAGCTTCGACCAATCGCTCAAGAAGATGGCTAAACTGATGTTTGTCGATGAACACAATGAATTGGCAATGCTACTCAAACCAAAGCAAGCAGAGGGATTTCATCAGATTGTGGATTTCCTAAGATCCTCACACATAGCCCACGCATTAACTGTCAATCCCACAATCTGTGTGGAACACCAAAGGCAGTTTTGGGCCAATGCTGCTATTCATACTCAAGATGGCAATCAGGTCATCAAAACAAGGGTGTGTGATAAACCCCTGACAATCACAGAAGGAGTTATTCGCATTCATCTACGACTAGATGATGCCTCAGGTATAACCTCTTTACCCAAGGAAGATCTCTTCCAAGATCTTAGTAATATGGGGTATGAAGGTCCCACTGATGTCTTCAAATTTTTCAAGAACAGATTCTCACCACAGTGGAGATTCTTTGTTCATACCCTTCAGCACTGTATTTCTAGTAAAACAACTGGCTGGAGTGAGTTCAGCAGTACCATTGCTTATGCTATGGTCTGCTTAGCAACCTCCAGGAAGTTCAATTTTTCACAAATGATCTTAAATGACTTACTGTCAAACCTGGATAACGAAACAAAATCTTTTTATATGTATCCCAGGTTTGTGCAAGCTTTACTGAATAAAGAATTGACGGATTTACCTCATTTTAATGAGGTATATGTACCAAAGGTCCCTAAAGCGAAGGTGTTTTCTAATATGAGGAGGCCTAGTAAGGACTTCTCAGGTATTGACAGTCCATTGTTCTCTACAATGATGGGTGTGTCTCCTTCCCATGGTGAGGCATCAGTGTCAAAGCCCTCATCTGACAACCAAACTAATGACCTACCCACACCACTCATTTCTATTAACATCCCTCAGTTCCTTCTTAAAAAGCCAACATCACCCATCACTCACACTTATATACGGAAAAAGGTAAAGAAGGTTCCTTCCCTTCTTGTACCTTCACCCACAAAGCCTTCAAGTCCTCTAATGGAGCATTCTCCATTAGAGAATATCCAAAGGGAAACCACAGGGGTGTCTCCCAACCCCAAGAAGGTGCTCAATAAGGAGAAGGAAGAGCATATGGGCTGTAAGGCTCACACTACTGACTTTGCACAAAGTGCAGGGCTGGACAGTGTGAACATATCTAAGACCTTCCCCATGGCAACTTTGGGTGAGCAATCATCCAAAGGTCCCAGGTGCCAAGAAACCAAGGGGGTAGAGGGTGCTTCTGCTAGGCAGAAGACCTCTACTACTAAAAGATCCAAGGATCCTTCAAGGGTGGTAAACACACCCACAGGAGGTGAGGACAAATATAACTACCAGGAATTGATGGATACTATGGGAAACATTAATCTTGATGTCATCAAGCAAGGCTCAGATATAGAGGAGATGAAATTGGTAATTCTGTCTCAACAAGTGCAGATTACCAAATTGAAGAAGATGGTGATGAAGTTGGTACAGAAAAAGAAAAGAAAGCAGTATGTCTTGAAGAAGAGGGGAGATGCTTTCAACAAGGAGGAGAAACAAGATGAAGGGGAGAAACACAGTCTTATTGGTATGGAAGCTCAGTTTGAGGGGGATCTGAATAAGGAAACAGAAAATAGCAAAGCAGCAGAAACAGAACTAGCAGCAGTAACTGAGAAAGAAGTAGAAACAGAGAAAACCGCAACAGAAACATCATTGTCCAGAGAGGAAATGGAGATTGCAGAAACCTTGGTCAAAACTAAGAATGACACTCCCAAAGCCACTCAAAAGGCTAAGGGAGTAATAATCAAAGAAGGAGGTTTAGAAAAGAAAGAAAAAGAGGTTAGTATGGAGGATGCAAAGAGGAAGGGAAAGGAGAAGATGGTTGAATCTGAGCAACCTTTAAAGAAAAAGAATCAGATAGAGTTAGATGAAGAAGTGGCCAAACAGCTTCAAGCAGAGTTGGAAAAGGAAGAAGAAATTCAATCTTCTAAAGACAGAGAGCTCGCATTAGATATGGCTAAAAGGTTGAATGAAGAGTTTCAAAAGAGTTTGAAGACTGCAGCTGCTGCGAAGATAGTTACAAAGAAGGATTCAAGGCAAAGGCTGGCATTAAGGCAAAGACAGAGACAACCCTCAAAGACCTTCCTGGCTAATCAAGAAAGGAGGAAAATGATAAACTTCCTAAAAGGAGCTCTTGGAGTTCCTCAAGGAATGTTTACTAACATGGCCTATGGTAGGATAGAGGAGATGTATTCAAAGGAGATGGAAAATCTGAAAGGGGACTTCACTCAAAGGGTTGAGTTTGAAAGACAAATGAAAGAGAGACATGATCTCAATATCCAACAACCCTTTCCTGAGAGTGAGGAAACCACTCCTTCAAAAGAAAAGGCTGAAGAAAAGAAGGAAGAACATGCTGATGTGGAAGTCAAATATGCCAAGAGAGTGAAAACAATAGCTTCCAAGAAACTGTTTAAGAAGCCAAGGGTTGCAGAAGCTGAGAAAGAAACAGAAACATCTGTTATAGGTCAAGCTGAGCAATCAAGTCAAAGTGCACAGCAACCAAATCAATCTAATGTGCATTTTGAACTTTACATGACTGTAACAGATAATGATCCAGTGAAGGCAGATCCTATTTCAGTCCAAGCCCCTGAAATCATCCACTGGGATATTCTTGAAGATCAAGGCAAAGAATATTTCAGAATCAAAAGAATGGGTGATCATTTTGATGTCTACTCTACTTGGGGGAAGATAGTCAGATGTTGTTCCAGGTAAGACTTGGAAGAAATGTGTTAAAGTGGGAATGAATCTGTATGGGGATGTGCTGAAGACTCCGGGGATGAACATCAAGAAACTAGCAATGGAGTATTTATGCATGATGTTCAGTCCAGATCTTGTCAAGCATGTCATCAAAGATGTCTTCAAATCTGTGGACAACTGGATGCTCATAGAAAGGTGTGGGGTGTATATCTTGACCATAAATAAAAGCTTTCATGAATATTATCTGGTGGATAAGATATATGATCACAGCCTAGCCAAGCTACATAGGATGCTGAAAGCCAAACTAATCTGTCCTCAAGGCTCAGAAATGGCAAGGATTGTGGTTAGCAGGATCATCAATCAAAGTCTGGGACTGGATCCAAATTTGGGCAACTGATCTGAAGTGTTGAAAGCATCATGAAGACCATATCATGAAGAACTTAACTTCTCTTTCTGAAAAGTTAAGTTAGGGGGAGATTGTTGGGTCTGATTATACTAAGTATGGTTTATGCTGCTGATTAATGTTGCTAAGTGATTACTACTGCCAGACTATCAAGATTACTACTGCTAGGAGAATTAATACTCCTTGAAGAGTTAGTGTTGTTACTTGAATAGTTAGTACTGCTTGGAGAGTTAGTACTGCTAGTAGTTAGTACTGCTGAAGATTAATGCTGCTGAAGATGGTTAATACTTCTGAAGATAATTAGTGATGCTTCTAAAGATAAAGATGATTTAAAGATAAAGACAAGTTGGAGATAAGACTGAAGATAGTTATGGTATTGATGTTGAAGATCAATTGTATTTTGATAATTATCTTGTATTCAGTCTTGTATATATAGTATAGAAGTATTTCATAGTAGAGAATTTATTTTATTCATATGTTTTGTTAGAGAGAATTAACCTCAAGACTAGTTTAGATCCTTTCTATAGAGAAGTATAGAACGTCTGTTGAGTTTGTTCAATAGATTGAGGTTTTGTGTGTAATCATCAAGTTGAATCAATATAAACTTGTGATTTGAGTTTGATATACTGTTTCATTGATTGTTAGTGTTAAAGTGTTTTTCCGCAACTTCTTTAGCATTGATTCTGAGTGTGTGTGAATTAAATTCTTGTTTGAATTTCGATCCTGACAAGCTGGAAAAAAAAGAATGAGATCCAAACTGCCAAGGACAGAAAGCTTGCCTTAAATTTGGCAAAAAGGCTGAATGAAGAGTATCAGAAAAGCTTGAAAACTGTTGTGAAGAGGGTTACTATGAAAGTTCCACAGAAAAGACAACCCTCAAAAACCTTCTTAGCCAATCAAGAAAGAAGAAAGATGATCAACATCCTGAAAGGATCCATTGGAGTTCCTGAAGGAATGTTTACAAATATGTCCTTCAGCAGAATAGAAGAATTGTACAAGAAGGAGATGGCCAAGCTTCAAGGAGATTTCAGTCAGAGGGTTGAGGTTGAAAGGAAGATGAAAGAAAGATATGATCTGAACATTCAACAACCTTTCCCTGACAGTGAAGAAGGCACTCCTACCAAAGAAAAGGTTGAAGTCAAGAAGGAAGAGTCTCTAGCACAGAAAATTGGAGCTGTAAAATGAAAGAAGTCCATTGCTACCAAGAAAAAGGCAAAGAGGCCAAGAATTGAAGAAATTGAGAAAGAAGAGGAAAGAAAGGAAGCTGAACCTACTGTTGCACCTCCTGCAGAGCATGTTGAAACTGAGCATAGTCAAGAACAACCAAGTCAACAATTTGCAGAACAGCCAACACAATCTGAGTGAATGCCCAGAAATCATTCATTGGGATATTCTGGTGGATCAAGGCAAAGAATACTTCAGGATTAAGAGAATGGGGGACAGGTATGAGGTCTACTCAACCTGGGGAAAAATTATCAGAAGTTGTTCCAGATCTGATTTGGAAGAAATGTACAAAGTTGGGTTGAATTTGTATGGTGAAGTGCTAAAAGGAGCAAGAATGAACCTAACAAAGATAGCTATGGAGTTCTTGTGCATGATGTTTGATCCAGAAAGAGTGAAGCATATTATCAAAGACTTGCATCATGAAAATGGATTTAAAAAGATTGATCATTGGATGTTGTTTGAAAATTGTGGAGTCTTTGTGATAATCATTGATAAAAGCTATCATCAATACTACTTGGTGGATAAGGTATATGACCACAGCAAAGCAAAGCTGCAAGGGATGCTGAAAGCCAAGCTGGTATGTGCTAAAGGTTCAGAAGTGGCTAGAATAGTGATCAGAAGAACTATCAATCAAAGTCTAGGTCTGGATCCTAATTTGGGAAATTGAGTTGAAGTTTTGAAAGCATCATGAAGATCACATCCTGAAGAACTTAACTTCTTGATTTGAAAAGTTAAGTTAGGGGGAGATTGTTGGGTCTAAAATGTGTTAAGGATGGATACTACTGCTAAGTCTTGTTGGTTACTACTGCTGAAGACTTTAATACTGCTATTTGAAGATTACTATTGCTTGTAAGATTACTACTGCTAGAGGTATTAATACTGCTTGAAAGTTAATACTGCTAGTAGTTAGTACTGCTTGAAGAATTACTACTGCAAGATGTTAATACTGCTGAGGATGAAGATTAATGCTGCTCATGAAGATAAAAATGGATTGATTGCTTGATGCGAAAGACTAGGAGCTGGAGATAATGTTGAAGATAATTATGGACTGGATGCTGGAGATCAATTTTATTTTCATATTTATCTTTTGTAATCTGTTTTGTATATATAGTATAGAAGTCTTAGCATAGAGATATAGTTTTGATAGAATATACAGAATACGTTTTTGTTCTAGAGAGAATTAGCCTCAAGGTTCTTTGTAGTCCTTTCAATAGAGAAGTATTTAATGTCTGTTGAGTCTGTTCAACAGATTGAGGTTGTGGTTGTAATCATTAAGTTAATTCAATATAACTTGTGATTTGATCCATACACTGTTCTATTGATTTACTGTTAAAGTGTTATTCCGCAAACTTCTTTAACAAAGCTTCTGAGTGTTTAATTAAATTCTTGTTTAGAATTTCGATCTTGTGAAAGTCTAACTCACAAGTTTCAATAGTTTCAGATCTGAGCAAGAAAAGGCCAGAAGTTAAATCTCAATGGAAACCAAAACAGGAGACTGACAAGACTATTAATTTTTTTTGTACTGTTGATTGTAATAAGACTTCGCCTAGTAAAGATGTTTTAATTATTGATGTTGCTATTTTGAAAACAAAACTTCTCGTTTATCGCAAGAAATACTCTATGAAGCAATTATTCCAGTTATCTTTATCTGCTAGAAAGTCTTCATATTATGATAAACATGTTTATGCTTCTTGTCAAGACTCTAATGTTTGGTTTGGAAATTATCATGTGCACTCTAATCATTCTAATGCTTCCAATAAATTTCAAATGAAAAGAGGACCCAATTTCCAATGGGTACCAAAATCTTGTGCTAACACAGTTGGATCCAAATTTCAATGGGTACCAAAAGCTAAATCTGTGTTGCAGGAACCCAAAGTTTAAGAGGGAGCTTATGGAAATGACTTCTAGACAAAACAATCTAGGACTCGTATCTCAAAGAACAATGGTTCTTGAGAAAATCAGCTCAAGACCCGGACTTCAATGTCAATTAGGCTTTTGAACAAATCAGTTCAAGATCCACACTTCAATACTCATAAGTCTTAAATTTTGTTTTATGACTATCTAAATCTGTTGTATCGTAATTTCTCTTGTGCAGATCCGTCATATGTGGTACTTGGATAGAGGATGTTCCAAGCATATGACTGGACAAAAATGTATGTTGTCCAACTTTACAGAGAAGTATTGCGAAACAGTTAGATTCGGCAACAATCAATTTTCACCAATACTAGGATATGGTGATATGGTACAGGACAATGTCACTATCAAGGAGGTGAGCTATGTTGAAGGCTTAGGACACAATCTATTCAGTATCGGACAGTTCTGTGACAAAGGCTTAGAGGTCAATTTCAAAGCCAAGAGTTGTTCAGTTCGCACTGAAGAAGGCGAAGAACTCTTTGTCGGCACAAGAAAGTCAGACCTCTACACAATTAATTTGTCAAACGTCCAGACTGACAAGTAGGTTTGTCTACTCTCGAAAGCCTCGATGCAACAAAGCTGGTTATGGCATCGACGACTCTCTCACCTCAACTTTCGGTACATCAACAAACTGGTCAGTGGGAAGTTAGTGAAAGGACTTCCAGAGCTCAAGTATGAAAAAGAACACCTTTGTGCAGCGTGTGAAAAAGGAAAGATGAAGAGGGCTCCACATAAGCCAAAGCCTGAACCGAGTACAAGCGCTCCGTTAGTATTGTTGCATATGGATCTCTGTGGTCCGATACGAACACAAAGTCTAGGAGGAAAGAAGTACATTCTAGTTATCGTGGACGATTACTCGCGATACACTTGGGTCAAGTTTCTACGTTCAAAGGATGAGACACCAGATGTTCTCATTACATTCCTGAAGACGACCCAGGTGAATCTGCAGAACCTGTTCAAGATTCTAAGAACAGACAACGGCACAAAGTTCAAGAACAAGAAAGTTGAAGAATATCTCAAATCTGTCAGGATTTCACATCAATACTCTGCTGCTCGTACGCCTCAACAGAATGGAGTGGTTGAAAGAAGAAATCGTACGCTAGTCGAGGATGCTCGTACTATGCTAAGTCATACTGACTTACCTCTATTTCTGTAGGCTGAAGCTATATCGACTGCGTGTTATACTCAGAATCGCTCCATGATACACCGCAGATTCAAGAAGACTCCTTATGCGTTAATCAACAACCGAACACCGACAATCAAATATTTCCATATATTTGGGTGTAAGTGTTTCGTTCTAAACGATAGAGAGACTCTAAACAAGTTCAGTTCCAAGGCGGACGAAGGCATCTTCATTGGTTATTCATTTACATCAACTACATACCGTGTATATATAAAGAAGTCAAAGACGGTTATTGAAAGCGTCAACGTCACGTTTGATGAAGAGATAGCTTCTGAACAACACAGTTCACTGGGCAACACAGTCCAGAACCTGCGTCTCAAAAAAATAAATCAGATGAAGCATCAATGTCTACTAATCATTTATCTTATTTAGATTTATTATTTGAACTGTTTTATGATGAATTTCTTGGATTTAATGTAAAGAAATCTATTGTGGTTGACAGGAATGAAGACTCAACGACTACTCTTCCAACCATATCAGATATCCCTATTGAATCCAACACCCCGAATCAACAAGAAATTCCAGTTCAAATGCCAACTTCAACAGTTGAAGTTGCGACAAATAATGAAGAGACAGAAGTTGTTGCATCAGTAGGATGTTCTGTACAGACTAATCTATAGCCGGACCAAGCTGTACCTGTTGAGCCTTCTACACCTATTACTTCAACTGCAACCATTATTCCTCCTGAACAAGTTGAAGAAGGTACAAATGGATTTATAGATGATAATATTGATATATATTCATATAATCCACTACCTCATGAACATAAATGCACCAAAGAGCATCCGATAAGCCAGATCATTGGTGATCCAACAAAACCGGTGCAAACTAGGTCAGCGTCAATGAATATGTGCATGCATGACTCCTTTCTGGGCAAGTTTGAGCCAACTCGCGTATCAGAGGCACTTGCTGATCCAGAATGGGTGATTTCAATGCAAGAAGAGCTGAATCAGTTCGATAAACTTAAAGTCTGGAGACTCATACCAAATCACGTCTACATTCTTGACAAAGCACTCTACGGACTTAAACAAGCTCCTCGCGCCTGGTATGATGTCCTATCTCAATTTTTAGTCAAGTCTGGTTTTACAAAAGATATCTGGTAGATTCCACTTTGTTTATCAAAAAGGAAAAAGTCGATATCATTCTTATTCAAATCTATGTAGATGATATTATTTTTGGCTCTACAAATCCTAAGTACTGTAAGAATTTTTCTAACCTTATGGTGTCAATATTTCAGATGAATATGATGAGAGAGATGAATTTCTTTCTCGGATTACAAGTCAAACAATTTTCATCAGGTATTTTTATCAATCAATCAAAATACATTCTTGAAATTCTTCGGAAGTTCAAAATGGAAAATTCAAAACCGATTGGTACCCCAATGGCACCAGGTACTAAGATTGGCACCGATCCTTCGGGAAAGGCTGTTGATGTTAGGACTTACAGAGGAATGATAGGTTCTTTAATGTATCTTACTTCTAGTAGGCCAGATATAATGTTTTCAACATGCTTATGAGCAAGATATCAGGCTAATCCAAAAGAAATCCATTTGTCTGCAGTTAAGCGCATTTTTAGGTATCTGAAAGGGACTGCAGATCTTGGTCTGTGGTATCCTAAAGATACTAGCTTTGAACTAATAGCGTTTACAAATGAAGATCATGCTTGTTGTATGTTAGACAGGAAGAGCACGTCAGGACATATACATTTCCTCGGTGATAAACTCGTAAGTTGGGCATCGAAGAAGCAACTTTGTGTTTCAACTTCCACAGCCGAAGCAGAATATATAGCTGCTGCTAGCTGTTGTTCTCAGGTCTTATGGATGAGAACTCAATTGCGCGACTATAGTTTCCACTTCAACAAAATCCCGATATACTGTGACTCCAAGAGCGCCATCGCAATAACAGCGAATCCTGTTCAGCACACAAAGACCAAACACATAGATGTCAGGTATCATTTTATCAAAGATAATGTAGATAAAGGAACAATTGAACTTTTCTTTGTAAAAACTGATTATCAACTTGCCGATTTGTTTACCAAACCTTTAGACGAAAAGAGGTTTACCTTTCTTGTCTCTAAGCTTCGTATGCTAAATCTTAAGGTATAATCAGTAGTTACCTATCAAAGTTTTCTAATTTTATACTTTTTCATCGTTTCTTCATTTTTATTTCTAATTGATATTTGTACATTAACAATTCGTTCATGATCCAAGGGGGAGTATGAGAAAATTTGACAAGTTGGTCAATCTTATTTTGAATTGGAGCTCTTCAAGTCAAAGGAGTTTGGATATGACTTCTGATTATTTTTTATCAGAACTCGTACTGTCATAGTTTTACTTCTTTTTGTCTTTTCAATATAAGTGAATAAATTTTGCTTTGACATAGACATAAGACTTTTGCAGAATTTTTGAGAGAAGCTTACAAGTTCATATGTTTATGACTTTACGCTTAGCTTCATGAGATGTAAGATCGAACGTAAAGGTACAATCCTTTATCTTAATCTCATAAATGGTTGAAATAAGGATAACTTTCAATCATTTGAAAACATTGTTATTAGATGTTCAAACCACTTCCCGATTCTTAAACCGAATTCATGAATTGGAAGTGTGAATTTAAATGTTTTCAATATCTAATTGTGCTTTAACTGAAATAGTTAAACCAATTTGAGCATCATATGCATCATAGGCAAACATGATTTCTTTGTGCTAGGACTTACTTGAACTTCAATGGAATCACGTTAACCAGTGATTTCTACCCATGAAGTTAATCCATAGTGATTGAGTGTGAGAAGTCAAAAGAAATGAGTGTGTTAAAACAGAAAAAGAAAGTTTGGTTAGAGTAAGCTAAATGTTTAAAAGAAAGAGCGTGTGAGAAAAGAGTTAAAAGAATATCACAACTCTGCACCAACTTTTTCTGAGCCGGGCAGCCACAATTCTAATGTTTCACAATTCTTTGGTGATCATTATTGAAACAGGCAACTAACCCATGCCAACTCTTGATCAAACCTCACCATCTACTCATTTTCTTCTTAAAAAAAAAGTGTTTCACATTTTCAAAGAGGAAGCAGCACATTTAATATCTGATTTTCATTTGGAAAATCTGGATATTGAAAAGAAGGAAGTCTGCCCCACCTTCGCACTTCAATCATGCACATTGAGTCTGTTTTTAACTTACTGTTGTCTCAGTGGTTTACACAATTTTTTTAAGCCTTAAAAGCAATCATCAAGTGCTTAATTCTTTCTATAACAAGCACGAACACACAAGGACTTAGTTTCTTTGTCATAACGTTTATAGAAATTACCTTTGTGGTGTTTCGATGATTAAACGGAAGCCCTGGGGGAGTCAACACCAAACAAATCCTTTCCAAAGGTGTATTCGTTACACACAGTGACTTAGTGTTACTGACATGCATGTTAACTGATTCATTAGTTGATTCAGGTGTTACACGATTATTTTGTCTGGATTTGCAAAGATCTGGATGAATATCTTTTTGAATTGACGGATTAGAGACTCCAACTGACATACATTTCTTACTACATCTTTTCATGAAAGCGTTGCTCTTTTCATCAAAAAGGGGGAGAATCTAAAGCTTGAAGAAATGTTCAGTCCATTACACGACAAGACCAAGAAATGCGAGATCAAAGTATTCTGAAGACATGCTGATTTCAGATAAATTTTCTTTGAAGATACTTTGCTAAAGCATTCTGAGCTAGAGAAAGAGATTACATCTTCTGAGCTGAATTGCTAAAATGTTTTTAGTAATGATCTTGATCCAAAGGGGGAGATTGTTAGATCACATATCTATTGGATTCAAGATCATCCATTCTGAAGATGCAATATAAAGCTAAAGCCGAAAAGTCGACTCTCGATATTAAGTCTAATGTTTATTTGTAATAAAAAGTCAAAGTTAGTTTTATTGTATTTTATTTTATTGTTTCTAAGTAACTAGTTAGTTGGTTAGTTTATTTAGTTAGATATTAGTTAGTTATTTATATTAGTTTAGTTTAATAGTTTTATATTGCAAGTTGTAAGGGTTGTGTATCTAAGAACCTAAGATCAAATCTAAATCAGATCAGATCACTCTCATAACATACACAAGAAAAACACACACAAAAGGTGTAAACACATAGAGAGCTTCAAAAAGATCAATACCGAACCTTGTAATCGTTGAATGATATATCAAACAGGTTGGTTAATCGTTTATGTGTTGTTATCTATAAGAACTTGATATTATTGTGGACCGACACCACTGTTCGTATTCTCCTTTGAACAAAACTGGTGGTTTGACATCAGTTCCAACAGCAAGAGCATCCCTCGAAGTCATTCTGACAAATTAAACTGTAAAATAAGAACTTAAAATGATCGTTAGTTCGAAAGAAATCAGTATTTAGAAAATCTTAGAAAAATTTTCAGAAAGTAAATTTCCTAAGGCAAGAATTCTCACACCACAGTAGCTAAACAATTCGCACAACACCACAAAATTCGCAGAACATCCACAGTTCGCATGCTGAAGGAATTCACACAACACAGAATTCACACAACCACACAATTCGCACGTAACTAGATGCGAATTATAGGAATTCGCACGCTGCTATATGCGAATTCTGAAGAATTCACACACAACTATATGCGTATTTTAGACTTATAAATTCTACAGCTCCCAAATTTTCGCATGCAACTTTTCACACAACAGGGATATAGGAATTCTATAGTTAGAAACTATTTCAACCTCAAAAAATTCGTAGAGATACGAATTCTAGACATAGAAAATTTTCCAAATTTCCATGCGAAATCTTAAGAATTCGTATGTAACCCTATGCGAATTCCAGGAATTTGTATGCTTCTATATGCGAAATCCTTACTTTTTGCATGTAGTCTGATGCGAAATCTATCCTTAGAAAAATATTCTTCCAACTTTTCGTATACTGAAGTATGTGAAATCTGATCTTTTCATATATAGGCT
This sequence comes from Arctium minus, assembly GCA_954870635.1. Lineage (NCBI taxonomy): Eukaryota > Viridiplantae > Streptophyta > Magnoliopsida > Asterales > Asteraceae > Arctium > Arctium minus. The sequence continues at coordinate 72,799,116 of OX941080.1, read as the reverse complement.
GATACGAATTATGTACAATTCGTATATAAGCCTATACGAATTCTTCACTTGTCTTTTTCACAGATTCAATATTATGGGAAATCCTTTTCAATCACAATCATCATGCGAGTTCTTCGTGCGAAATGTTTGAATCTTGCGAGTTCTAGATATCTCAGTCCAAAAACACTTAAATTCGACCCAAAAACCAAATAACTCTTTGAATTCAAGTCTGAAACCTTATCAATTCAGCCACAAACAGTGTACGATCCTATTACAAACAATGAATTTCAAAGAAATTCACTCACATATACAATTCGAATCCTTTACAGTGCTTAGAACTAGTGCGACTCAAAAATCACAAAAACAACAAATCAATCGAAAATTACAGTGCAACTTTGATACATACCAATACAAGATCTATCTAATACATCATACGAACACCATATACTCAATTAAACTCACAATTACAATCAAAAACACAAAAATCGATCAAATCACATTGTACATGGTGCGAAGAACAAATCTTGAAATATTTCAATCGAACTCTGCTCTGATACCAATTGTGTGTCCCACAATAATAGTTCTAATCAATATTATCTACTAAAAATTTAACTCAAATCATCATATGATTATATTCCAATTCAAAGATTACAATTTGTATACAAAATGCTTTCTCTCTCTACTTTCTCTCTCTAGGATTCTCTCGGTATACACACGACTATTCTTTCACTAAGTTCCACTCACACACTAAGACCACACCCACTTACAAGAAAGAAAAACAATTTATACTACTAACTATTACAAAGGAAACTAAAATAACGTAGTTGACTTTATTTTGACCATGAGCTTTGACTTTGACTTTGCTTGAGAGGCTTTGACTTGTACTATGAATTTCATCACAATGATCTTGGATAAAACATTTAAGCTCTAACAATATGGAAAAATAAGTGGTCAGAACATGTATACATTTCTTGTAAAAAGTTTTGATAATGTAAGTGCTCACGCTCATCAAAAAGGGGGAGATGGTAGCATGAAATGATGAAGTCTGAGAAGAAAGTTTATGTTCAAAATAAAGATGGAGAAATTATTTCAAGAAATGTTGGATTTGGAGAAAGTTAATTGATTGGAATATGGGGGAGACATTCAAGAAATGACAGAGTTTGAAAGTTCAAGAAGTTTTTGAAAGATTGATGAAATATGCTGAATTTTTTTTTTGAAGATTATTTGTTGAAGCAAAGTAAGTTGAATCTGAAGATCATTTATTTTCTAAAGTCTGAAAGAGGCTTTCATAACATTGGGGGAGATTATTCAAATTATTGAAGAAGATAATCACAGACTTTAGGGGAGATTACTGAAAATCTGAAGACACTTCAAAGAAAGGGAAAATTGACTTTGAACAAATTTACTCAAAGGGGAGATTGTTTTTCAAAGGATAATTGTTTGTCATAAACATAAAGAGGGAGATCGTTCTTTGATGCTGAATTTCGTTTTGAATCCAAAGGGGAGATGGAATGGTTATCCTTGTGAAGATATTATAGGAGAAGATTGAATTTGTTAAAGATCAAACAAGGGGGAGACTGTTCGTTATTGTCAAATTTCTTTTTGAAAGTGATCTTGAATCCAAAAGGGGATATTGTTAGTGCATAAATATGTTGGATCCAAGATTATGGAAATTGAAAGTCAAAGTCCAAGTCAAAGCCTTTCAAACTAAGTCAAAGTCAAAGCTCAAAAGGAAAAGTCAAAGCGTTTTAGTTAGTGTTAGTTTAGTTTTGTCATTGTATTTGTCTAGGTATAAATATTGTTTTCGCTTAAAGAATCATAAGACACAACTAGAGAGAATTGTTAGCACAAAGAGCTATTGGATTCAAGATCATCCAATCTGAAGATCCAATCTGATGCTAATGCCGGAAAGTCGACTCTCGATATTAAGTCTAATGTCGTTTGTAATAAAATGTCGAAGTTAATTATTGTTTATTGTATTTTAGTATTTAGTTTAAATATCTAGATATTAGTTATTAGATGTTTAGTTTTAGATATTATGTTTTAGATAATATCTTGTTAGATATTATGTTTTAGATAATATCTTGTAAGTGTGTTGTAGAAGCTAGCTAGACATCAGATCACATACAATACACACACACTAACGGTGAAAAACAGAGAGAGAACATCGAGAGCTAAAAACCGAACATCCATCCTCGTAATCGATTGATTATTAATCAAACAGGTTGGTAATCATATTGTTGTTGTGTCGATAAGAACTTGATATATATTGTGGACCGATAAGAATATACATAAAGAGAGAAATATTGCGATATTGAGAGCATCTGTAATCTGTGATTTGAGATTGAATAATATGGCAAATTTGTTTGAATATTGTTGTTATCTTGATTAGTTTGCACCTCATTGTTGTTTAAATTTGTGTTGCAGGCACCCAACGTTTAAGAGGGAGCATAGAATATAGGCTTTTGAACAAATCAGTTCAAAACCCAGACTTAAATGTCAAGATGGAGGCTTCTAAGCAATTCAACTTAGAACCCGTACTTCAACGAGATATGACTTCTAGACAAAATAGTCTAGGATTCGTACCTCAAAGAACTATGGCTCTTGAATACATCAGTTCAAGACCCGCATTTCAATGCTCAAAAGTCTTTACTCCAACTTTGTTTTATGAATATCTAAATCTCTTGTTTCGTAATTTCTCTTGTGCAGATCCGTCATATGTGGTACTTGGATAACAAATGTTCCAAACATATGACTGGACAAAAAGGTATGTTGACCAACTTTACAGAGAAGTATTGTGGAACAGTTAGATTCGGCAACGACCAGTTTTCACCTATAAAAGGGATATGGTGATATGGTACATGACAAAGTCACAATCAAGAAGGTGAGTTATGTTGAAGGGTTAAGACACAACTTGTTCAGTATAGGCCAATTCTGTGACAAAGGCTTTGAGGTCAATTTCAAAGCCAAGAGGTGTTCAGTTCGCACTGAAGAAGGTGAGGAACTCTTGGTCGACACGAGAAAGTCCGACCTCTACACAATTAATTTGTCAAATGTCCAGACTTATAAGCAGGTTTGTCTACTCTCGAAAGCCTCGATGCAACAAAGCTGGCTATGGCATCGACGACTCTTTCACCTCAACTTTAGGTACATCAACAAGTTGGTGAGTGGAAAGCTTGTTAAAGGACTTCCAGAGCTGAAGTATGAAAAAGAACACCTTTGTGCAACATTTGAAAAGGGAAAGATGAAGAGAGCTCCACATAAACCAAATCCTGAACCGAGTACAAGCGCTCCGTTAGAGTTGTTGCATATGGATCTTTGTGGTCCGATGCGAACGCAAAGTCTAGGAGGAAAGAAGTACATACTAGTTATCGTGGACGATTACTCGCGATACACTTGGGTCAAGTTTCTACGTTCAAAAGATGAGACACCTGATGTCCTCATCACAGAAACCGGTCAAGCTTCTAAGAACAGACAACGGTACAGAGTTCAAGAACAAAAAAGTTGAAGGATATCTCGAATCTGTCGAGATATCACATCAATACTCTACTGCTCGTACGCCTCAACAGAATGGAGTGGTCGAAAGAAGAAATCGTACGCTAGTCGAGGCTGCTCGTACTATGTGGGGTGAAGCTGTATCGACTGCGTGCTACACTCAGAATCGATCAATGAAACACAATAGATTCAAGAAAACTCCTTATGCGTTAATCAACAACCGAACACCGACAATCAAATATTTCCATATATTTGGGTGTAAGTGCTTCGTTCTAAACGATAGAGAGAGTCTGAACAAGTTCAGTGCCAAGGCGGACGAAGGAATCTTCATTGGTTATTCCTCTACATCAACTGCATAACGTGTATATCTTAAGAAGTCAAAGACGATTATTGAAAGCGTCAACGTTACGTTTGATGAAGAGATGGCTTTCGAACAACACAGTTCAGAACCCGTGATAACCGGACTACTAGCTTCTGGGCAAATCAGTCCAGAACCCGCGTCTCAACAGAACAAATCAGATGAAGCATCAACGTCTACTAATAGTTTATCTGATTTAGATTTATTATTTAAACTGTTTTATGATGAATTTCTTGGATCTAATGTAAAGAAATATTTTGTGGTTGGCAGGATGGAAGACTCAACGACTACTCATCCAACCAGTTCAGATATCTCTATTGAAATTCCAGTTCAAATTCCGACTCCAGTAGTTGAAGCTGTGACAAATAATGAAGAGACAGGAGTTGCTGAAATAGTAGGATGGTATGTACATGTTGATCTATAGAGAAACCAAGTTGTACCTGCTGAGCCTTCTGCACCTACTACTTCAACTGCAATCATCATTCCTCCTGAACAACCTGAGGAAGGTACAAGTGCATTTATAGATGATAATATTGATATATATTCAGATAATCCACTCCCTCATAAACATAAATGGACCAAAGAGCCCCCGATAAGCCAGATCATTGGTGATCCAACAAAACCGGTGCAAACTAGGTCAGCATCAATGAATATGTGTATGCATGACTCCTTTCTGAGCAAGTTTAACCCAACTCGCGTATCAGAGGCACTTGCTGATTCAGAATGCATGACTTCAATGCAAGAAGAGATGAATCAGTTCGACGCACTTAAAGTCTGGAGACTCGTACCCAAACCTCAAGGTAAAACCATTATAGGTACTAAATGGGTTTTCAAAATCATGAAAGACGAAGATGGTATCATTATCAGAAACAATGCAAGACTTGTAGCCAAGGCATATAGGCAAGAGGAAGGAATAAACTACGACGAGACTTATGCTCCTGTGGCATGTTTAGAGGCAATTCGAATGTTTCTAGCCTACGCTGCCCACAAGAACTTCAAGGTCTTTCAAATGGACGTGGAGACTGCCTTTCTGAATGGCATTCTAAAGGAAGAAGTCTACATCTCGCAGCCAGAAGATTTTGTCAATCAAGAGAAACCGAATCATGTCTACATTCTCGACAAAGCACTCTATGGACTGAAACAAACTCCTCGCGCCTGGTATGATGTCCTATCTCAATTTTTAGTCAAGTATGGTTTTTCAAAAGGTACGGTAGATACCACTTTGTTTATTAAACAGGAAAAAGACGATATCATTCTTATTCAAATCTATGTGGATGATATTATTTTTGGCTCTACAAATCCTAAGTACTGTAAGAATTTTTCAAACCTTATGGTGTCAAGATTTCAGATGAATATGATGGGAGAGATGAATTTCTTTCTCGGATTACAAGTCAAACAATTTTCATCGGGGATTTTTATCAATCAATCAAAATACATTTTTGATATTCTTCGGAAGTTCAAAATGGAAAATTCAAAACCGATTAGTACCCCAATGGCACCAGGTACTAAAATTGGCACTGATCCTTCTGGAAAGGTTGTTGATGTTAGGACTTATTGAGGAATGATAGGTTCTTTAATGTATCTTATTTCTAGTAGGCCATATATAATGTTCTCTACATGCTTATGTGCTAGATATCAGGATAATCCCAAAGAAATCCATTTGTCTGCAGTTAAGCGCATCTTTAGGTATCTAGAGGGGACTGCAGATCTTGGTCTGTGGTATCCTAAAGATACTAGTTTTGAACTAACAGCGTATACAGATGCAGATCATGCTGGTTGTATGTTAGACAGGAAGAGCACGTCAGGACATATACAGTTCCTCGGTGATAAACTCGTAAGTTGGGCATCAAAGAAGAAACTTTGTGTTTCAACTTCAACGGCCGAAGCAGAATATGTAGTTGCTGCTAGCTGCTGTTCTCAGGTCTTATGAATGAGAACACAATTGCGCGACTACGGTTTTCACTTCAACAAAATTCCGATATAGTATGACTCAAAGAGCGTCATCGCGATAACAACGAATCCTGTTCAGCACACCAAGACCAAACACATAGATGTCAGGTATCATTTTATTAAAGATAATGTCGAAAAAGGAACAATTGAACTTTTCTTTGTAAAAACTAATTATCAACTTGTCGATTTGTTTACCAAACCTTTAGACGAAAAGAGGTTCACCTTTCTTGTCTCAAAGCTTGGTATGCTAAATCTTAAGATCTAATCAGTGGTTACCTATCAAAGTTTTCTAATTGCATACTTTTTCATCATTTATTCATTCTTATTTCTGATTGATATCTGCACATTAACAATCCGTTCATGGTCCAAGGGGGAGTATGAGAAGAAATTGACAGATGGTCAATATTATTTTGAGGGGGAGCTCACTAATTTATGCATTTACCTTTTATGCCAAATTTTTGTAATGCATGATTTTAGGGGGAGCTCGTTAAATCAAAGGAGTTAGGATATGACTTCTTATTACTTCTGATCAGAATTCGTACTTTAAATTGTTTTTCTGCTTTTTGCCATTTTAATTTACGTGAATAAATTTGCTTTGACTATGACATAAGACTTTTGCAAATTTTTGAGAGATGCTTACAAAATCATATCTTCATGACTTTAAGTTTAACTTCATGAGATGTAAGATCGCACGTAAAGGTATAATCCTTTATCTTAATCTCATATATGGTTGATAGGTGGACAACTTTTAATAATTGAAAACATTGTTATTAAATGTTCAAACCACTTCCCGAATCTCAAACCGATTTCATGAATTGGAAGTGTGCTTTTAAATGTTTTCAAGATCTACAATGTGTTTTAAATGAAATAGTTAAACCATTTTGAGCATCATATGCATCATAGGAAAACATGATTTCTTTGTGCTAGGACTTACTTGAACTTCTATGGAATCACGTCAACCAGTGATTTCCACCCAAGAAGTTAATCCATAGTGATTGAGTGTGAGAAGTCAAAACAAATGAGTGTGTCGAACAGAAAAAGAGAGTTTGGTTAGAGTGAGCTTAATGTTTAAAAGAAAGAGGGTGTGAGAACAGAGTTAAAAGAATATCAGAACTCTGCACCAACTGTTTCTGAGCCGGGCAGCCACATTTCTAATGTTTCACAATTTTTTGGTGATCATTATTGAAACAGGAAACTATCCCATGCCAACTCTTGATCAAACCTCACCATCTACTCACTTTCTTCTTAACAAGAAAGTGTTTCACATTTTCAAAGGGGAAGCAACACATTTGCTATCCGATTTTCATTTGGAAAATCTGGATATTGAAAAGAAGGAAGTCTGCCGCACCTTCGCACTTCAATCATGCACATTGAGTATGTGTTTAACTTACTGTTGTCTCAGTGGTTTACACAATTTTTAGCCTATAAGCAATCATCCGTGCTTAATTCTTTCTATCACAAGCACGAACACACAAGGAATTTGTTTCTTTGTCATAATGTTCATAGAAATTGCCTTTGTGGTGTTTTAATGATTGAATGGAAGCCCTGGGGGAGTGAACATCAAAAAGCTCCTTTATAATGTGTATTCGTTACACACAGTGACTTAGTGTTACTGACAGGCATGTTAACTGATTCATTTGTTGATTCAGGTGTTACACGATTATTTTTTTTTCTGGATTTGAAAAGATCTGGATGAATATCTTTTCAATTGACGGATCAGAGGCTCCGGATGATATACATTTCTTGCTATATGTTTTGATGAAAGCGTTGCTCTTTTCATCAAAAAGGGGGAGAACCTAAAGCTTGAAGAAATGTCCATTACATTACAAGACATTGGAGAAGAGAAGAGCTAACCAAGAAATGCGAGATCAAAGTATTCTGAAGATATGCTGATTTCAGATAAATTTTCTTTGAAGATACATTGCTAAAGCATTTTGAGCTAAACCTGGAGATTATTACATATTGAAGACTAAGAGGGAGATTGCATCTTCTGAACTGAAAAAGAAGATTGAATTGCTAAAATCTTTTTAGTAATGATCTTGATCCAAAGGGGGAGATTGTTAGCGCACAGATCTATTGGATTCAAGATCATCCAATCTGAAGCTAATGTCGGAAAGTCCACTTTCGATATTAAGTCTAATGTCGTTTGTAATAAAATGTCGAAGTTAATTATTGTTTATTGTATTTTAGTATTTAGTTTAATTAATTTAAATATCTAGATATTTGTTATTGGATGTTTAGTTTTAGATATTATGTTTTAGATAATATCTTGTTAGATATTATGTTTTAGATAATATCTTGTAAGTCTGTTGTAGAAGCTAGCTAGAAATCAGATCACATACAATACACACACACTAACGGTGAAAAACATAGAGAGAACATCGAGAGCTAAAAACCGAACATCCATCCTTGTAATCGATTGATTATTAATCAAATAGGTTGGTAATCATATTGTTGTTGTGTCGATAAGAACTTGATATATAATGTGGACCGATAAGAATATACATAGAGAGAGAGAAATATTGCGATATTGAGAGCATCTGTAATCTGTGATTTGAGATTGAATAATATGGCAAATTTGTTTGAATATTGTTGTTATCTTGATTAGTTTGCACCTCATTGGGACTAAAAGAGGGTATTTGCCAATTTAAGAAATTAATGGATGAATTCGATATTTACCTTATACAATTCGATAGAGGTGGATATTGAGAAAGTGATCTGAATCTAGAGCGTTAGCTGAAGAGTGAGGCATTAGATATTCAAAAACTTGCAAAGTAGTAAAAACTTAACAAAACACATAAACAATTACCTTAATCCTCTGTGTGAGAGTTCTTGGAATTTTTGGGATGAAAAAGACCAAATCTGGCTGGAAGTTCTAAACCATCGAAATATCTTATGCAAAAAACAATCGAGACATGAAGGTTCTCCAAGAAAACACAACAAACGGAAACAAAACCTAACCTAAGAAAAATTAGAACAAACCATAATCTTGAAGATGGAGATGGAACACGCAATTAGAAACAAGAAAAGGCAGATAGAAACAAATTAACTGAGATTTTAAGAAAGAGATGGAACCTGGAGAAGGGAAACGTCACCTTGAGAACTGGAACCGTGTTCTTTATTTTGGGAAAGATACTTTTTTTTGGGAAGCGGGAATACATCGATAGCATATCTATGCTCAAACAATCTTGTACATTATGCATAAAGGACTTGTAATTAAAAGATTTTAAAACTTGATGCTTTAAAAAGGAGTACCTAATACATCAAAGACTTGTAATTAAGAGATTTTAAGAGATTGTGCTTTAAAAAACATTGCCATATGCTATAGTAGTTGTATTTAAGACTTTTTCAAATCTGCTTTATAAGGTAGTATAGATATATTATAAATTATTTATATATTATATATTTATAGATTATACTATATTTATCTTTTATAAAGTTTATTTTGTATTTATATTTATATATTATGTACATGAACTTTCTATCTATGAATTTTGTATATTGATTTGATTTAGCGTTTATATTATTTGATTTAGCGTTTGTATATTGATTTATAATCATTTGAACCTTCACTTACGCTATTTTTGCAAATGATTTGATTTAGTATTTGTGGCATAAAATTTAAATTATTTATAAACTAAATATCAAAACTTTAACATCTAAATCACAATTTTATACAATTTCATCAAAAAAAATTATGATACAAATCTTAAATCAAATCACTATAGAAATTGCATAGATAGAAGGTTTAAATACATAAAATATAAACATAAATACAAAATAAATTTTATAAAAGATAAATATAGTATAATTTATAAATATAGAAAATATAAATATAAATGTATATGTTGAATATAAAGATAAATATATAATATAATTTATAAATTATAAATTATAAATATAATATAATTTATAAAATACAAATACAAAAAAATATAAATATAAATATAAATATAAATAATGTTTAGAGTAAATTACAAATTTGGTGCATGTAGATTGAAAAATGGTTAAAATAATGAAAATCTGCTAAAAAGTCATATTTAACGGAAAAGTTGGACGATCGTTAGTGTGAAGGACCAAATCTTTAAGAATCGGCATAACTGGAGGTTTCATATGTAATAAATGAAGATAAGGGAACAAATCCATAATTTTTGAAATACCTTAGGGACCAAATCCGTAAGTTGAGAACACTAAAATTTGTGAGATATGTGAGAACTTGTGCTTTAAGATATTGTCTCACATTATTTTTTTCTCATTTAAGGCTAACATTTCATGTATTGATGATCATATATTCGTTTCACAATGTGTTTGATTAATATGTATTTGGTTCACAATATGAAACTTTTTTACGTGTAAGTTTTGTTTACGATCAAGATAGAAAGTTTCACATAATGAAACAAATACATGTGAAACAAACACATTGGCAAACAAATATATGTTAATCAATATTCTAAATGCTTGTTTTAGATGAAAAAAAAACTCATATAAAATAGCATATGATGCATTATTACTCATGGTTATCACAATTTCATTGGCTTGAAAATGAAATGTTGTCAGTTTTTGTTAGGGTGTTATACGATTGGTTTAATCAATTCGATTTATTTGGTTTTAACATTTTCTAAACTAACCGTTAACCAAAATGAATAGGGCTCGATTTAATTAGTTGTTGTTTGTTCAAAGAAATGGTACGTATGTATATATATATATATATATATATATATATATATATACCATTTCATATGAATAGGGCTCGATTTAATTAGTTGTTGTTTGTTCAAAGAAATGGTATATATATATATTTTTTTTTTGTTTTCAGCAAAGGGCTATCATCAAGAGGACTATAAAACAATAATATTTTGCTAAAACTAGACGGAAAGGATTGTATGTCTACCAAGTCCTTGAGCTATGACCTTTGATATAACTAGTTTTAATTGAATTCATTAAATTAACGTTATAGATATGTGGTCCGGTGAATTAAGATAGTTGATTGTGGTGGTCGAAGAGAAAAAAGAGTTGCTTATAATTCGAAGGATATAAAGTCTTCTCATTATACAAAGACTCTGTTCTTCTATTTAAATCAAACTGATAAATATTAACTCTATATCTGTTATTGCTAACAAAAACGGAATATTATATATAAAATTGAATACATAAATAATATAAAATCATACTTAATTAAAGAAAAGTAGGTTAGTATATAAGATAAAATATTGATGGCTTGGATTCCTTGAATGTGTTCAATTACTTATATAGTATTAGATATTTATAGGAGGGGTCTGTTTTGTTAAGTATGTAAGTCCAGAATTCTAGCAATCAAACACAAATCATAATGCAATTTAGGTCAAGCAATGAAAGCACATAGAGAGAGAGAGTTCTAGAGAGAGAAAGTCGTATATCTATTGAGTCACAAGTCATACGGTTACAAGACTTTCACTCACAAAGTTACAAGACACAAAGACAAGAAAATCTATTTATACGGGTCAAACAAGCCTTGACCTCGTACAAGCTGTTAGAGCATAAATATGTTGGATACAAGATCAAGAAGACAGAAGTCAAAGCTGAGAAAGTCAAATATCATCAAAGTCTAAGTCTTTTGTAATAAAAGTCAAAGTATTGTATTTGTATTTTACTTTCCATGTTTTAGTTGTAGGTATAAATAGCTTTGTTTTTCTGTTTTGTAAGTGTGGTATTCAGTTGTAAGATTGGAAGAAGTTGTATAGTTGAGAGAGAATACGTTAGAGAGAGAAAGAGAAGTTCTAGAGAGAGAAAGTTTGTAATCTTGAATTTGAAAGTGAAATCAAACAGGTAATTGATTCTTGTTTGGGTTTTTGTTTGTTTAATTGTGTTTAGAAACTAGAATCTGGGCACACAATTGGTATCAGAGCAGATCCAAAGTGAAATCAGATCAAGAAATCCAAGAAAGTGTTGGTTCGTCACTGTTCTTGAGCAGAAAATCAAGTTTTTGATTTTTAATGTGTTTTCGGAGCAAAATTTGATTAGGATTTGTTCGAAAAGTGTAATAGATCGAGTCTATGTACTTTAATTTCTGAATTGCACTGTAATTCTCACGAATTTGTGATTTTTGTTGAGTTTTTGTTCACGAGTCGATATTCACTGTTTCATCATTCATTTTGTAGTTTGAATGTTTGTTTGTGAAACTCTTGAGTTGTAATCTGTTCTGTTATTGTAATCGAGCATCCATACAAAAATTCAAGATAATTGGACAAGGTTTGGATCGATTTCAGGGAGAAAAATTGATATTTGGTCGATATTCTGAAGAACGCGCTAGATCTCCAGAACGCGCAAGTTCATCGTTCAAACGCGCAAGTTTCATCCGTTAGAACGCGCAAGTCGAAGGGAAGATTTTGGTCTCAAACGCGCAAGTAACAATCTGCGAGTTCTAGAAACTCGCTGATCGAAGTCTGCGAGTTTGGAAAAGTGAGAAAAAAAAATTCTAAGGACCAGAACGCGCACATAGTGGTTAGCGAGTTCTTCAAACGCGCTAATCGAAGGGTGTGAGTTTGAAGAGGAACAGTGGTTTGCGAGTTCATTCGACGTGCGAGTTTGAATTTTCAAGAAAAAGTTCTAAGTGTGGAAACGCACAAGTATAGCTAGCGAGTTTGTTCAAAACGCGTAAGCTTTGACGAGCGAGTTTTGAAAACGCGCACACCTCAGTTAGCGAGTTTCATCGTGAATAGTAATCTGCGTGTTTAGGCGTTAGCGAGTTTTAGAGGAAATAGTCACTTGCGAGTTTCAACGGCCTGCGAGTTTGGTTGGTCTGCGAGTTTATCAGAACACGCAACCCTTTGCGTGCGAGTTTCACAAACGCGCAAGCTTAAGTCTGAGAGTTTCACTCTGAATAGTTGTTTGCGAGTTTCTCAAACGCGCAAGTCTCGATCTGTGTGTTTCTCAGTGTCTGCGAGTTTCAGCGATTACGAGTTATATAGTGACTTGCGAGTTTTGATACTTAGTCAAATTCTGATTTTTCTAAATTTCAAGATTTTTCTTGTGATTTCATATTTTGGACTAACGATCAGTTCTAGTTTCTTATTGGATATTTTTTTTAAAAAACAGGTTTAAACAAGATGACTTCCAAAGATGCACTTTCAATTGGTACTGATATCAAGCCTCCTGTTCTGTTCAAAGGAGAGTACGAGCAGTGGAAGGATAGGTTTCTGGATTTTATTGCTAGACATGCAAACGGGGAGAATATTCTTTTGTCAATTACAGAAGGTCCAATGAAACCAATCATAGTTCAAGTACCTGATGATGATGATTCATCTGATAGTGGACATGGTGATGAAGAAAGAGAACAAAAGACAAAACCAGTTAAAGTGGATTTATCTCAGTACTATGAAGAACAGAAAAGTCGATATAAAGCAGACAAGCAAGCAAGATCTCTTCTACTTCAAAGCATTCCTAATGAGATTTACATCAAGATTGATAGCTACAAGGATGATGCTAAGAAGATGTGGGATCAATTGCAAAAGATGATGATGGGATCCAAGGTCGGGAATCAGATGAAAGTGGCTAACTGCATCAATAGCAACGAGGAATTCAAAGCTAAAGAAAATGAGACTTTGGAAGATACTTATGAACGGTTTACTTTACTTCTGAATGAGCTGACGAAGAACAAAGTGACAAAGAAGCAGCTGGAAAACAATGTCAAATTCCTGAGTATCCTACGACCTGAATGGAAGAAACATACACGTAAGATGAAGCAGATGAAAGACTTAAGTGAGATACCTCTTCACGAAGTCTATGAGACTTTACGTCAGAATGAAGAAGAGGTAGAGGAGAAAAGAGCTGAAAAGAAAAAGGCTGATAAGGTTCCTGATCCGATTGCTTTGGTTGTTGGAGAGAAGAAGATAGAAAAGAAAGAAAAGATAGAGAAGAAGAAGAAGAAGAAAGTACTGACAAGTTCTGAGTCGGATTCTGAGACAGATGGTGATGATGGAGAAAGTCTGAAACAAGCTATGTTGTTGTTGACCCGTGCCTTTCAAAAGAAATTTTACAAAAATCCGGGATCAAATTCTCAACGATATTCTTCATCAAGTTCTAAGAACCACGAGCACCGAGAGAGGGTGGAAGGAAAGCGATATGAAGATAACAGATATGTTGAGAAGAAACCTGATGAAAGGAAGAAGTTCATGAATGACTACACTGTTGCCATAAAGCCAGCAAGTGATCCAGTCAAATGCTACAACTGTGACAAGATTGGTCATTTTGCAAAAGATTGTAGAAAGACAAAAGTTCGTAATTCTCAGTGTTATCAAAACAATCTGCTATTGGAAAAACAGCAAGAAGCAGGAATAGCTTTAATGGCTGAGGATGAATTTTGGCTGGATCATTCCGAAGGTGAAGATGAGGAGAAGGAAGAAACAACTCATCTCTGTCTCATGGGCAAAGAAATAAAGTATGATGAGTCCGATGATGAGACATCTGATGAGGTTTTAAACTTAACTCAAAAAGATTTCATTACGAAAATGGAAGCCATGGTGGTTGAGCTTCAAGATTTACAAAATAAACTGAAAAAGGAAAAAGAAAGAGTTGCTAAAAGGAACAAGAAGATCTTTGAACTTAATTCGTCTGTTATTGGGAACAAAGATCTGATTGATTCTTTACGCAAATCTGCTTCTGATTCTAAATCTCAAGTAGATTGTTTTGAAAAGAAGATTTCTGATTTTGAAGTTAAAGTTTCTAAGTATGAGTTTGAGAAGAAAGAATCTGCACTAACTATTCATAAACTGTAGGATGAGAACAAGCTTTTAAATAAGAAGGTAAATGGTCTGGAAGCTAAACTTTATGCAAGAGGACAAACAGATCAAACCATTTTTCTTAATGCACCTAACGAAGAGGTTGATGTTAAGGAAAAATGGGGTCTTGGTTTTCAAAACCCTCATTACTTAAAGAAAGCCATCAGAAAACAACCGGCACTTTATAATTTTGATTTTCTTGCTTGTGCTGGTAAACATACTCATTTAAAACCCAAATTTGTTACCAAATTACCAGAAGAAGTTGAGGCAAAAGAAACTGAAAATAGAAAGAATGTAAAGAAAATGCAACTACCATTTAACTATGCAAAGTTAAATGATAGTTATCTTTCAGAAACACCAAAAGTTCTTTCAAACGATTATTTTGCTAGTTATTCTATTTCTGAGATGAAGGCAAAACCTACAGTTGCAAAGGTTTATGTTCCTCCACTCATTCTTGAAAACAAAATAGTTGAGTTGGAAAATGTTTTATCTGATGAAAAACTTTTGGTTGATATTCAACAAAGTGTATTTTCTACAGTTTTAAAGAACAATGTTTTTCAAACTAAATCTACAAAGTGTTCTAAATTTTCAAAGGCACCTCAAACTTCAACTGATAATTTGGATGACTTATTTGAGTCTGCAAATGATTTTCTTAATTCTGATGATGGGTGCATAGACGAAATTGATATGTTTGACTTCAATGCTACACTTCCTGATCATTCTACTTGTCTTTTAAATGAAAAAGTGTTACCAAGTGGTGTTAATATTGATGAATCATCAACTAAGGTTGGTGAATCAGTTTTTGTAACTGTTGATTACTATTCTCAAGGTAAGAAACATAAGAAACAGCGATTACAGAAACAAAAATACACTGGTACACAAAAGAAAACTCAGTCTCAGAAATCTGCTTTTCCTAATAAATCTAAATCTTTTGTTTCAGATATAAGAAAGAAAAGGTCGAAAGCTCGAACTGAATGGCGACCAAAAAGGAAGGATGATAAGAAAGCTGAATCAGTTTCTGATAACTCTTGTAATAGATCAGTTAGTAGTGATACTGATGTAGTTGATCAATTTGCTTCAAATAAACAAAACCTTGTAACTTCTTACAAGCGGTATTAATAAAGCAATTGATTCAATTATTTCTTATTTCTACTAAATCTTATCATTATCGGAGAAATGATTTCGCTTATTCTCATAATTCTTCTGATTGGTATGGATCTTATCATGTTTATTCTTCGAGATCAGATATTTTTAAAGGTTTTCAAAAGAACAGAAGGTCCATTTTCAAGTGGATACCAAAATCTTGTGCTAATCTGTTAGGTCCCGTTTTTAAATGGGTACCTAAATCTATTGTTTCCTGATTTCTCTTGCAGACCCGACATATGTGGTACTTAGACAGTGGATGTTCCAAGCATATGACTGGGCAAAAAGCTTTATTGTCTAATTATACAGAGAAATTCAGTGGAAATGTCAGATTTGGAAACGATCAGCTTTCACCAATCTTAGGATATGGTGACATCATTCAAGACAAAATACCGATAAGTAAGGTGAGTTATGTCGAAGGGTTGGGGCACAACTTATTTATCATTATTCAATTCTGCGATAAAGGGTTAGAGGTCCACTTCAAATCTAAGAGTTGCTCGGTTCGTACTGAAGACGACACAAAACTCTTAGGTGGACATCGAAAGACAAACCTCTATACCATCAACCTGTCCAAAGTTCAGATTGACAATCAAGTTTGCTTGATGACAAAAGCTTCAATGCAACAAAGTTGGCTCTGGCACAGACGTTTATCACACCTGAATTTTCGTTATATCAACAAGCTGGTTAGTGGAAAATTGGTAAAAGGACTTCCTGAGCTGAAATACGAGAAAGAACACTTATGTGTTGCATGTGAGAAGGGTAAGATGAAGAGAGCTCCGCATAAACCGAAGCCTGAACCAAGCACTAGTTCTTCGTTAGAATTGTTACATATGGATTTGTGTGGTCCAATGAGAACTCAGAGTTTGGGTGGAAAGAAGTACGTGTTGGTTATTGTGGATGATTACTCAAGATATACATGGGTCAAATTTCTTCGATCAAAAGATGAGACACCGGAAGTTATCATTACTTTCTTAAAGACGACCCAGGTGAAAATGCAGCGACAAGTCAAGTTTCTTCGAACCGACAATGGCACAGAATTCAAGAACAAGATTGTTGATGAATATCTCGAATCAGTCGGGATTTCACGTCAGTATTCTGCTGCTAGAACGCCTGAACAAAATGGAGTAGTCGAAAGGCGAAATCGAACGCTAGTCGATGTCGCCCGTACTATGCTCAGCCAATCCGATCTACCTCTATTTTTGTGGGCAGAAGTTGTGTCGAATGCATGTCATACTCAAAATCGGTCCATAATACACCGCCGTTTTCAAAAGACTCCATATGAGCTGATCAACAACAGAACGCCAACAATCAAGTATTTTCACATATTTGGGTGTAAATGTTTTGTGCTTAACGACATAGAGAGTCTGAATAAATTCAGTGCCAAGGCGGACGAAGGCATCTTCATTGGCTATTCTTCAACATCTGCAGCATATCGTGTTTATCTGAAGAAGTCAAAGACAGTCATCGAGAGCGTTAATGTAACATTTGATGAAGATATGGCTTCTGAACAACTCAGTTTAGAACCCGTTATCACTGGCATATTAGCTTCTGGGCAGATCGGTCCAGAACCTGTTTCTACAGCCAATAATTCGAATAACGCTTCTACTTCTATTTCACATTTATCTGATTTAGATTTGTTATTTGAATTATTTTATGACGAGTTTCTAGGATCTAATTTGCCTAAATCTGTTGTGACTGACAGGTCTGAAGACACAAGCTGCAATCATCCAGTCACTTCAGAAGTTTTAACTGAACTTGTATCCCCCGTTCAGTCAGAAACTCACATTCCATCAACTACTCCTACAGTTGAAGATACACAAGTAACTGATGATCCAGAAGTAACTGTTTCAGTTGGGTGTCATACATTGTCTACTCAACAGCCAGATTCTGTTGTTCCAACTCTTACTTCTGCACCTGAAACTTCAATTGCAAATCCCCTTCCTGTTAATCAAACTGAAGAGTCTGACAGTGGATTTCTAGATGATGATCATGTTCAATCAGTATCTACTCCACTCCCTCATGAGCATCGCTGGACCAAAGACCATCATTTACATCAAGTAATTGGAGATCTTAACAAGTCTGTACAAACGAGGTCAGCGACTCTTAATCAATGTATGCATGACTCATTCCTCAGTAAGATTGAGCCAACACGAGTATCAGAGGCTCTTGCTGATTTGGACTGGGTATCTGCCATGCAAGATGAGTTAAATCAGTTTGAAGCCCTATAGGTTTGGAGACTAGTTCCAAAACCAGAAGGTAAAACAGTGATAGGAACTAAATGGGTATTCAAAAACAAGAAGGATGAAGATGGTATCGTCATAAGGAACAAAGCTAGACTTGTTGCCAAAGGTTACGGGCAAGAGGAAGGCATAGACTACGATGATATTATTCTTATTCAAATATATGTTGATGATATAATATTTGGTTCTACAAATCCAAAATTTTGCAAAAACTTTTCTAACCTCATGGTGTCACGTTTTCAAATGAGTATGATGGGAGAGATGAATTTCTTTCTCGGATTACAAGTTAAACAATTTTCAACGGGGATTTTCATTAACCAATCTAAGTACATTTTGGATATTCTTCGGAAGTTCAATATGGAAAATTGTAAACCTATTGGAACCCCAATGGCACCAGGTACTAAAATTAGCACTGATCCTTCGGGTAAAAGTGTTGATGTTAGAACTTATAGAGGTATGATAGGATCGTTAATGTATCTTACATCTAGTAGGCCAAATATTATGTTTTCAACATGTTTATGTTCTAGATATCAGGCTGCTCCAAAAGAATCCCATTTGGCTGCTATCAAACGGATCTCTAGATATCTGAAGGGGACTGCAGACCTTGGTCTGTGGTATCCTAAGGATACTGGGTTTCAACTGACTGCGTATTCAGATGCAGATCATGCAGGTTGCATGTTGGACAGAAAGAGTACTTCAGGTCACATTCAATTTCTTGGAGACAAGCTCGTTAGCTGGGCATCAAAGAAACAATTATGCGTTTCCACATCGACTGCTGAAGTAGAGTACGTAGGTGCTGCTAGTTGCTGCTCTCAAGTTCTGTGGATGCAAACACAACTGCGAGACTATGGATTCAAGTTTCATAAAATTCCAATATATTGTGACTCGAAGAGTGCAATCGCAATATCTGCTAATCCTGTCCAACATACGAAAATCAAACACATTGATGTCAGGTATCATTTTATAAAAGATAATGTAGAAAAAGGAACAATTGAACTTTATTTTGTAAAAACAGATTATCAGCTTGCAGATTTATTTACCAAACCCTTAGATGAAAAGAGATTTAATTTTCTTGTCTCTAAGCTTGGTATGTTAAATCTTAAGACGTAATCGGTTGTTACCTTCTTAAGTTACGAATTGTTATTTTTCATCATTTTCTTTATCTATATGTTTGAAGGATATCTGCACTTTAATTGTTTGCTCATGATATCAGGGGGAGTAAGGGAAGATTTTAGATGATCTACATTCATTTTAGGGAGAGCATAACTAATTTCTGCATTTTACTTAACTGACAAATTTTTGTGATGCATGATTTTAGGGGGAGCATATAATATCAAAAGGAGTAAGACTATGATTTCTGATTACTTCAAATCAGAACTCGTACTTTAATCGTTTTACTGCTTTACGTCTTTTATTTTCGAATAAATTTTGTGAATAAATATTGACTAGACTTTGAGACTTATGCAGGATGAGAGAGGATGACACGATCATATCTTATTGACTTCAGCTTGACTGTATGAGAATTAAGATTGAGCAAACAGGTAAATTTCTTATCTTAATCTCAAATATATCTGAAAGAAGGACAACTTTCAGATATAGAAAACATGTTCTGAAATGTTCAAACCACTTCCCGAATTTTAAACAGATCTTATAATTTGGAAGTGTGATTTTAAATATTTTTCATTTTTTTTGTGCTTCATTGATAAACAAACCGTGTGTTATCCAAAGATTAATACTTGTGTATTGTCTTTTCTATATACTTTCAAGTATTCACACACATCGGTTTGAATTTGTTCAAAATGATCTTACCATGTCTCATATTGAAACATATTTTCGATGGTAAGACACCCCGCTTGTACTTCAAAGAATTTTGAGCGATATTTCATTTCGAAACGTCATTTCAAGAATGTCTATATTTTGTTTCGTATGGACAATATCCGTTGTTTTTAACCATAAGCCTTGATAGCTATATCATTCATTTGTGATCATTTTCATACAATGTCAGATTTTCAAACAAGTCTTTTGCATTCATATTCATTCATTCAATATACTTGTTTGAAAATACTTCAATGTTTTTAAAATGCTCATATCTTCATGATTATATTATGAGCATATATACATCTTACTTGTATTTTGAGCTTTAACTGATAAAGTTAAACCATATTGAGCACCATTATGCTTTCATGGGATGACATGAGTTCTTTGTGCTAGGATTTAAATGAACTTCTATGGAATCACGTTAACCAGTGATTTCTACCCAAGAAGTTAATCCATAAAGATTGAGTGTGAGGAGTCTAAAAGAAATGAGTGTGGGTGTGATGAGGTAAAATGGAAATGAGAGTTTGGTCAGATGTAAGATTATGGTGTGAGATCAGAGTAAAAGAATATCAAACTCTGCACCAAATACTTTCTGAGCCGAGCAGCCACATTACTAGCGTTTCACAACTCTTTGGTGAACGTTATTGAAACAGGCAACTAGCCCATGCCAACTCTTGCCTAAACCCCACCAGCTACTCATTTTCTTCTCAAAAAGAAAATGTTTCATATTTTTCTGGGGACGCAACATATTATCTATCTGCTTTTTCATTTGGAAAATATGGATATTGAAAAAGAAGGAAGTCTGCCCCACCTTCGCACTTCAATCATGCACATTGAGTCTGTGTCTATCTACTGTTGTCTCAGTGGTTTACACTATGTTGAGCCTTTATAAAAGCAATCATTCATGCTTAATTCTTTCTACACATGCACGAACACACAAAGAATTTGTTTCTTTGTCATAACACTCATAGAAATTGCCTTTGTGGTGTTTTGATGATTGGATGGAAGCCCTGGGGGAGTGAACATCAAAAACCTACTTTATATTGTGTATCTGTTACACACAGTGACTTCGTGTTACTGACAGGCATTTTAACTGATTCATTTGTTGATTCAGGAGTTACATGTTCTTATTTTGTGTAGATTTGAAAAGATCTGGATGAATACTTGACTATGGATCACAGAATCAGCGACTCAGTTTGACAAATCAGAATGGTCAAAGACATTTCTTGGAAGAAATTTTTTGATGATATAGATGCTCAAATCATCAAAAAGGGGGAGATGGTATCAAGAAATGATAATATTTTGAGAGATGATTGTTAGAAATGTCCAAGTCAGAAAAGTTCAAAGTAAAGATTTGAATATTTGATGAAGATCAAAGAATTTCTGAAGATTTGAGGAAATTTTCTTTGAAGATTATTTGCTAAAGCAATTCGAGCGGATTCTGAAGATAATTTCTTTCCAAAGTCTGAAAGTATGTTGTGAATGTTTTGGGGAGATTGTTAATCGTTTGAAGATAGTTTTGGAAAGAATACCGTCAAAGAAAAAGGGGAGATTGTACTGACAGAGCTTAAAGTGAAGACTGAATTGCTAGATCTTTCAACATTGATCTTGAATCCATAGGGGGAGATTGTTAGAGCATAAATATGTTGGATACAAGATCAAGAAGACAGAACTCAAAGTTGAGAAAGTCAAATCTCATCAAAGTCAAAGTCTTTTGTAATAAAAGTCAAAGTATTGTATTTGTATTTTACTTTCCTTGTTTTAGTTGTAGGTATATATAGCTTTGTTTTTCTGTTTTGTAAGTGTGGTATTCAGTTGTAAGATTGGAAGAAGTTGTATAGTTGAAAGAGAATACGTTAGAGAGAGAAAGAGAAGTTCTAGAGAGAGAAAGTTTGTAATCTTGAATTTGAAAGTGAAATCAAACAGGTAATTGATTCTTGTTTGTGTTTTTGTTTGTTTAATTGTGTTTAGAAACTAGAATCTGGGCACACACAAGCTAAACAAGCAAAATACAATGATAAAATGACAAATTGATTCAAACAATTATACTCTAACAATCTCCCCCTTTTGGATCAATTTGTAAATCTTCTGACACGGTTATATCTGATCCCCAAATAAGGTTCAAACCGCCTGATTAATTTTGTGAACTCAATCATGTCCTCTAAAGCATCAATAACTCTTTCAGTCACAATCTTGTCCCTTGTTAGGTCATGATTCAAGCAAGATTAACAATATGAACACAATTAAGCACAAGATTTAGAGAGAGAATCTAGAGAGAGAAAGTCATGTCATTTATCTAAATCACAAGGTTACAAGAGTTACAAGCTTGAATGACAAAAGATTTTCACAAAAGACATAGAAAGCAAAAGCTTATAAAGGGTCAAACATGCCTTGACCTCAATATAAGGCAACATACAAAAGTCAACTTTTAGATAATACAAATTATCTAAACAATACATTAACAATCTCCCCTTTTAGATCAATTTGTGAATCTTCATCTGTCCCATCTTCCTGAAGATATTCTCCTTATCCCCAAGAATGATCTGAACCTCCTGATTCCTCTTCTGAACGCAATCCTGTCGTCATTTGCTTCAAGAATCCTTAGCATACCAAACTTTACTCTTCTTGGCAAGTGATCTTCACCTAACTGTCTTTTCCTTTCACTTTCTTTATACCTTGAGTCAAGCTGCATTCTAATCACTTTGAGAGTTCCATCATAAAACTTAGAAATCTCAGATACTCTAAAGAACTTCTTTCATTCTCACCATTCTTGTAGACTACCCTAACTCAAGTTCTTCAAGCACAGTGAACATATCATAGTTGTCAATGTCAGGCAAGGTAAGGTTTGGCTTGATCATGTTGACCTTCTTCTGATTGGTGTCAATGCCTATCTGGAAATCATAACAGTAGGTGTAAAAGATATGTCTCCTCATAAATCTTTTAATATCTTCCAATGCAAATATAATGTTCTCCCTCCTTATGACCATGTTCCTGAAGTGATTGTACAAATACTCAAGATCATCAACACTTAGGAAACAAAATTCAGCTTCAGTGAATCTGCATTCACTTAGATCTCTTCTGTGAACAAAGAATTAAGGATACCAAATATGCATGAACTTCTTCAATCTAACTTCTCTGACTGTGACAATTACAGACTTGTTCTTTACAGTACGTATAACGTCCCAAAACTTTAACAATAAAGTAGTCTAATAACATAAGAAATCTCGCCAAAAACGACCCAAATAATAACAATTAGAATGTTAAATGTATACTAGGGTTGCATTAAAACAACCTATTACAACTGAGATTTAATTGAAACAAACATTCTAATGGAAGTCTTCTACACGAGCTCTCGGTCAAACTTTCCCTTTACCCTTGCAAGCGATGCCTAACTCACGAGTACCTGAAAAGGATTTTAGTTTGTTGAAAGAGCGAGGGTTAGACCGAAGGTCTAGTGAGATCCCTCAAAATATAGTTAACCACAATTTACAGAAAAATTAGAATAAATCAACCATTTCAGCTTTGAAAACATAAACCACATTTATAACTCGCTTTCGGCACACACTACCGTCACTAGAAGTGACAGCGTGTCTGTCTCACTCTGGCTTAGATGGGACACCCCCATATAGCATAAACGGGACATCCCCCAGTATGAGTACAAGTGGGCCAAACCCCCGGACTTTGGCCGCTCACAAAAAAGTATGCATACATTTAACCATCAATAAAACATATACTGCATAAAAAGGAACTCACATATATAAAACTCGCGTAAATAAAGTTATATCTTAAAATAACTTCCTCATGTCTTAAACAGTTGAAACACCACAAGCATTTAATTAAAATTCCAAGTGCATAAATAACTTCATAAACTTACGAGGTTTTAAGTTTAGATGACTCACCTTAGATGCTTGCTCACAACACGGGCTCTAACGAATCACAACCTACGACAATTCGATAAACCGTTAAGACACCACTAACGAGACTTTAAAATTCTATAGATACTCATCCCAACCTCTTACATAGATACCGAGTGACCCGAACCCTGGAACCCGAACTCCTCCGGTCCCTTACATCCCGACCGGTGTCTCATCGACCGATCGGGGTTTATCAACCAACTTCATCACCGACCGGGGTCTCATCCACCAACCGGGGTCCATTGACCGACCTCATCGCTGACTGGGGCCTCCTCACACTGACAGGGGCTTCGCAGACCGACCCCCCCACCTCGGTCCCCGATATCGACCAACGCCCGGGGTCGCCCATTTTGCTCGGGGGCGATTCTGGGTTATCGAACAACTCAGAATAATCGAACCCAGGGACTTAATATTCCCAAGAGGTTGTTTCCTACACCCAATTAGTAACCAATATTATTCCTTAACCTTTCCAATGATCATCATCCATATTTAACCATTCCTTAATCGATTTTTCAAAAGAGTAAATCATTAACCCCTACCCCTCTAAACAGACTTTCAATTCTATCAAACTCCAACCCCAAAATAAAATAAACTACAAAAGCTTAGAAGCAGAGAATGGGTTCAGAGTGTTACCTTGTGAGGAATTACTATGCAAATCTTGCAAGTCTCTCTTCTCCAAATCGCCCCTGTGCGTTCTTTCTTTCTGTTTCCATCGGCCGCCAACAACAATAAACAGAACCCTAGGCTAAGACCCCTTATAGTAATCATTTACACTTAGCCCCTTTCAAAATGAGTTTTTACCATTTTCCACCCAAACTTAAACTTATTAATTTTAAACTTGGTTATTACAATATCCTCCCCCCAAAAGAATTCCGTCCCCGGAATTCCATTGTCAAAAAGATGAGGATATTGAGACTTCAAGTCCACCTCCACTTCCCATGTCGATTCTTTTCCCTTATGGAATTTCCATTGCACTTTCACCAACCGAATCTCTTTATTCCTTAATTTATTGACTTTATAATCTAGAATGGCCACCGGTTGTTCGACGTACGTCAATTTTTCATCCACTTGGACATCCTCTAATGGTATTATTACATAGTTCTCCGCCAAACATTTCTTCAGACTGGACACATGGAATGTGGGGTGAACTCCTCGTAACTCCCCTGGCAATTCAAGCTTGTATGCTACTTCTCCAACACGTTCTATAATAGCAAACAGTCCGACAAACCTCGGGTGTAACTTACCTTTCTTTCCGAAACAGACTACTTCTTTCCAAGGTGAGACTTTTAACATAACCCTGTCTCCTACTTGAAACTTGATAGGCTTTCTTTGTTTATTCGCGTACATCCGTTGTCGCTCCTGAGCCGTCTTTAACCTCTCTCGAATATGATTCACCTTATCTGCAGTCACTTGTACTATCTCTGTACCTACTAACTGACTTTCCCCCTCTTCGTTCTAGCACAACGGTGTCCTACATTTACGACCGTACAACGCTTCGAATGGTGCTGCCTGAATGCTCGCATGATAACTGTTGTTGTAGGAAAACTCTATCAACGGTAGGTGAACTTCCCAAGAACCCTTGAAATCAATCACACATGCTCGGAGCATGTCTTCCAACGTTTGTATGGTCCTTTCACTTTGACCATCAGTCTGTGGGTGATAGGTTGTACTCAACTTGAGTTGCGATCCCAACTCTCTTTGTAGGCTTCTCCAAAAGGATGACGTAAAACGGGCATCCCTATCAGACACAATAGACGATGGTACCCCATGCCTGGTTACTATCTCATCTATGTACAATCGATCCAATTTCTCTAATGGGTACGTCTCCTTGATCGGTAACAAGTGATCTGACTTTGTGAGTCGATCCACTATCACCCAAATGGCATCGTGCCCTTTAGCTGATCGCGGCAACCCGGTAACGAAATCCATAGCAATCTCGGCCCACTTCCAGACTGGAATTTCCAACAGTTGAAGCTCCCCGTAAGGCCTCTGGTGCTCTGCTTTCACCTTCAAACACGTCAGGCATCGCTCGACGAAGTGAGCAATATCCTTCTTTAAACCCGACCACCAATAATCTTTCTTCAGATATTGATACATCTTGTTGGTTCCTGAATGCATGGAGTAACGTGACTTATGCGCTTCTTCCAACACTCTCTTCCGCAGTTCTCCCACTTTTGGAATCCACACTCTATTCTTGAAGCACTTCAAGCTGCGACTGTCGACGGTTAGCGAATTAATAATTCCAACTATTCTCTCACTCTTCTAGTTTTCCTCTAACACCGCTTCCTCTTGGTACTTCTTGACTTCTTCCAAGAAATTGGAAGTGACTTCGACTCGATAAGCGACCACTTTTGTTGTTTCCCCACGTTCCTTACGACTTATGGCATCCGCCACCACAATGGCCTTGCCCGGATGGTACAAGATCTCACAGTCGTAATCGCTCAACAACTCCATCCACCTACGCTGCCTCATATCGAGTTCCTTCTGGTTGAATAGATGTTGAAGGCTCTTGTGATCTATATAAATCTGACATTTGATCCCGTACAGATAATGCCTCCAAATATTCAAAGCTAAGACTACTGCTTCCAATTCCAAATCATGCGTTGGGTAATTCTTCTCGTGCTCTTTCAATTGACGAGATGCATACGCAATCACCTTACCTTCTTGCATTAACATACACCCCAAACCCAATTTTGAAGCATCACTGTAGATTACGAATCCTTCTGTTCCGTTGAGTAGGGACAAGATAGGTGCATGCTACTCAGACTCTCCTTCAATTTACTAAACGCTTCCTTAAGTTTCTGAATTTTTATTTTAACAGACTTCTAGGCTGAATGATGAGAAAATACTGAGTCTGGAAACTGAGAATACTAAGCTGAAAAATAAAATCTTTGACTTGGAATATCAGATTATCCAAATCCAGTAGCAAGCATCTATTGAAAGCTATGAGGAGACGATTGAGAGTCTGGAAGATGCTAATGTTGAGCTTCGAAAGAAAATATCTCATTTGGAACAAAAGATGGTCAAAGAAAAAGATATTTTTGAGAGTGACAAGAACGAATTTACAAAGAAATTCTCCGAGTTTTCCAGAAAATGTGCTGACGAGAAGAAGATAGTTGAGCTGAAATGTTTAAAGCTTTCTCAACAAGTTTCTGATTTTGAGAAAGTGATCATTATTGAAAGAGAAAAATTTGCAAAGGATAAAAAGGAGATTGAGCAAAAGAATGTTGGATTCTTTAAGGAGATATCAAATGGAAGAAAGGATGCTGAGAAGGGTTTTGAAGATGAAAGAAGTATTTTTGAGGAAGAAATCAAGAAGCTTACTAAGAAGTTATCTGAACTGTCTGAGAGTGCACTGAAAGAGCTGATAACGAGGTCTGAATTCAAGAAGAAGATTGACCTACTCATTGAAGAAAGAGACAGTTTATCTTTAAAGATAAAAGAGCTTGAAAATATTGTTTCAAAGGTGGTGGTGACTGAGCATACGACTCCAGAGTCCAAAATCCACTCACCTAGAAATAGTTCAGTTGGTTCTTTCAAGACAGCTGCAAGCTCACATCAGAAAACTGTTTCTTCAAAAAGTTTAGTTAATTCATTTGATCAGATTCGTACAACTAACATTTTCTATGACTGGAAAATAGATGGTTCAGGTACACATAGAAGGAGAAGAAAAAGATATGAAAAGGAGAAGCTGGTTTGGAAGATAAAACCAGTTGAAAATGAGAAGAATGATGAGAAGAAGGAAGAAAAGAAAGGAAAGAAGGAAGAGAAGAAAAGTAACAAATCATTTGTATCTGTCTCAAATGCAAAGAAGAACAAAGTGCTGAAAGGTAAACCTGATCTTGTTTACTCGAGAGATCAAATGATCAGGTTATCTAAAAAGAGATACATATGATTTTGTTCATAAAGCAAGTGATCATTACTGGTATGGTTCTTATTCAGTTACTCCCATTCGAACTGCAACTAACACACATGGACCCAAATACCAGTGGGTACCAAAGTCGAAAACTGATTCTATGTTGCAGGCATCACAAGTCAAGGGGGAGTAAAAGAACAAAGGCTTCTAAGTACATCAACTTAGAACCCGTACTTTAACGAAGTTTGACTTCTAAACATAACAATTTAGGACTCGTACTTCAATGATGAAAAAGAGATGTTACTCCCGGGCTGATAAGAAGATGTACTCCGATACTCAGATGAGGAAATCAACCTTCAAGGGGGAGTATATATTTTTCTGCAAATATGTATTCGGAAGATATGATGAACTACACTTCAAATGGAGTTGTAGATCTTTATCATGTGCTTTTTTACTGATAAATCTCAGATGCATATTTTCAGGGGGAGTAAAGGATATGATTTCTGATTATTTCATATCAGAACTCGTATTTTAATCGTTTTATTGCTTTATGTCATTTACATTTGAATAAATTTTGTGAATAAATTTGTTTTGACTAGACTTTGAGACTTATGCAGGATGGGAGAAGATGACACGATCATATCTTGATGACTACAGCTGACTTTATGAGAATTAATATTGAGCGGAAAAGCTAAATTTCTTATCTTAATCTCAAATGTATTTGAAAGAAGGACAACTTTCAGATATAGAAAACATGTTCTTAAATGTTCAAACCACTTCCCGATTCTTAAACAGATTTTATATTTTGGAAGTGTGATTTTAAATATTTTCATTTTATTTTCGTGCTTAATTGATAAACAAACCGTGTGTTTCCAAAGATAAATACTTGCGTATTGTCTTTTCTATATACTTTCAAGTATTCACACACACCGGTTTGATTTTTTGTTCTAAATGTTCTTACCATGTCTCATATTGAAACATATTTTTCGATGGTAAGACAGCCCGATTGTATTTCAAAGATTTTTGAGCGATATTTCATTTCGAAGCGTTTCATTCAAGAATGTCTATATTTTTGTTTCATATAGACTATACCGTTATTCTTGACCATAAGCCTTAGTTGTTATATCATTCATTTCTGATCATTTTCATACAATGTCAGATTTTCAAACAAGTCTTTTGCATTCATTTTCATTCATTTCAATATACTTGTTTGAAAATACTTCCATGTTTCAAAATGCTCATATATTTATGATTATATCATCTGAGTATACATTTTATCTGACATTTGTACATGAGCTTTAACTGATAAAATTAAATCATCTGAGCAACACGTGCTTTATAGGAAATATGGGTTCTTTGTGCTAGGACTTAAATGAATTTCTATGATATCACGTTAACCAGTGATTTCTACCCAAGAAGTTCATACTTTAGTGATTGAGTGTGAGGAGTCAAAAAGAAATGAGTGTGGGTGTGATGAGGTAAAATGGAAATGAGAGATTGGTTAGATGTGAGCTTATATGTTTAAAAGAAAGAGGGTGTGAGAACAGAGTAAAAGAATATTAAACTCTACACCAATTACTTTCTTAGTCGGGCAGCCACATTACTAATGCTTCACAATTCTTGGTGAACATTATTGAAACAGGCAACTAGCCCATGCCAACTCTTGCTTAAACCCCACCAACCACTCATTTTCTTCTCAAAAAGAAAATGTTTCACATTTTAAAGGGGACGCAACACATAATCTATCTGATTTTCATTTGGAAAATCTGGATATTGAAAAAGAAGGAAGTTTGCCCCACCTTCGCACTTCAATCATGCACATTGAGTCTGTGTTTATCTACTGTTGTCTCAGTGGTTTACACAATGTTGAGCCTTATTAAAAGCAATTATTTGTGCTTAATTATTTCTACACATGCACGAACACACAAAGAATTTGTTTCTTTGTCATAACATTCATAGAAATTGCCTTTGTGGTGTTTCGATGATTGGATGGAAGCCCTGGGGGAGTGAACATCAAAAAGCTCCCTTATATTGTGTATTCGTTACACACAGTGACTTTGTGTTACTGACAGGCATTTTAACTGATTCATTTGTTGATTCAGGTGTTATACTCATATTTTGTCTAGATTTGAAAAGATCTGGATGAATACTTTGTTCGAATTGGCAATGAATCAGAGGCTCATTATCAAAGATCAGTGGTCAGATAGACTTTCAACGACATTTCTTAGAGAGAGTTTTGATGATATAGATGCTCAAATCATCAAAAAGGGGGAGAAGAAATCAAGAAATGTGTATTTCAAAGAAATGTTAAAGTTGAAAGAATTGTCCGGACAGAAGTATTTGTATTGGATATAGAGAAAGATATGTCAGAATTGAATTTTGTTCAAAGTTGATAAGCGAAAGTTCAAAGAATTTCGAAAGCAAGCAGATTTTGGAGAAATTTTATTTGAAGAAAGCTGGATAAATCATTCAGAGCTGAAAATGAAGATAATTTCTTTCAATGTCTGAAAGAGGTTTGCTTATAACCTTGGGGGAGATTGTTACTATTTTTAAAGATCAGACGTTGGGAAGATTATTGAAAGTTTTTGAAGACAAAGCTAAAGAAGAATTTCATTGTGTTAAGGGGAGTTTGTATATCATGTTTGTTTCAAAAGGAGAGATTACAAGTGAAGATACAGATTGTTCAAAGGGGAGTTACTGTAATCGAGCTTAAAGAGAGAAGATCGCATTGCTAAATCTTTTTGTAATGATCTTGATCCAAAGGGGGAGATTATTAGAGCATAAATATGTTGGATTCAAGATCATAAAGATTGAAGACAAAAGATCAAGAAGTCAAAGCTGAGAAAGTCAACTCTCATCAAAGTTAAAGTCTTTTATTAATAAATGTCAAAGTCAATGTATTTGTATTTTACTTTCCTTGTAATTGTTGTAGGTATAAATACCTTCTTATCTTTGTAAATCACTGGTAAGTCATTGTAAGTGTGTAAGAGTGTGATTGAGAGAGCTTATGAGAGAAGAGCAAATTGAACATTATTCTAGTGAGAGAGTTTAGAGAGAGAAAGTTGTGAAATTGTATTCTTTGTAGTTTGGAATCAATGAATATGATTTGTGATTCTTATCTTGAGTATTTTGTTATTGATTAGAACTTGATGAAATAGGGAAAAACAATTCCTCCTGAGCCTCCGCCCACACAAACTTGACATTCTTCCTGGTTAGTGCCGTTAGTGGCGTGGCTATCCTTGAGAAGTCCTGGATGAACTTTAGATAGTAACCCGCCAATCCTAGAAAGCTTCTTACTTCTGATGGTGATTTCGGTGCTTCCCACCCTTTAATAGCCTCAATCTTAGCCGGGTAGACCTTAATCCCATCTTCCGACACCACATGCCCTAGGAGTTGCACCTCTCTTAACCAAAATTCACATTTTGAGAACTTGCGAACAACTTCTCGCGCTTAAGCAATTCTAGTATTGCTCGCAAATGAGATTCATGATCTTCTTTAGACCATGAATAAATCCGTATGTCATCTGTAAAAACAATGACACACTTATCTAAGAGTGGGATAGACACTCTATTCATCAGATCCATGAAAGTTGCTGGTGTTGGTCAATCCAAAGGGAATGACCAAGAACTCGTAATGCCCGTACCTCGTACGAAAGGCAGTCTTAGGCACATCGTCCTCCCTCACCTTCAACTGGTGATACCCCGATCACAGGTCTATCTTCGAAAAGTAGCTCGCTCCTTGAAGCTGATCAAAAAGGTCATCAATTCTAGGAAGCGGGTACTTATTCTTGACAATCACTTTGTTGAGCTCCCGATATTCTATGCACATTCTCATAGATCCATCCTTCTTCTTGACAAACAACACAGGCGCTCCCCATGATGAAGTACTAGTGCGAATGAACCCCTTGTCAAGCAGTTCCTGCAGTTGAGTCACCATCTCCTTCATCTCCGCCGGTGCCAGACGATAGGGTGCTCTTGCAATAGGTGTTGGTCCAGGCATTAAGTCAATTTGAAACTAAACTTGCCAATCACGAGGCAGAGTGGTTAAGTCTTCCGGAAATACTTCCGGATATTCACTCACTACTAGAACCGACTCTAACCTCTTCTTCTCTTTCTTAGCATCTACTACGCATGTTAAGAACCCCAAGCACCCTTTCACTAAGCACCGCTTAGCCTTGACCATAGAGATCAGACACGACTTCCTATCCCGACGATCCCCATACACTACTACCTATTCTTTACCCGGCAATGCTATTCGGATCAACTTTTTATTACACACGATATGAGCATCATTCGACGCCAACCAGTCTGTCCCCATGATAACATCAAATTCCCCTATACCCATCGGGTATAACCGAAGTGGGAATAACTATCCATCGATGACAATACTACACCCTTCATATACTTCCCTCACCACGACTCGACTATCATCAGCTACTTCTACCTCGAACCCAATACTAAGCTCCTTGGGTTTCACACTCAGATTACAAACAAAATTCGGTGACACAAACGAACGGTTTGCGCCCGAATAAAACAATAAATTTGCAAAAGTCGAGTCTATAAGGAAGGTACCTGTCATTGTTGGATCCAAGATTTAATCTTATAACAATAATGATATAAACAACAAGAGTATAAACAACGGAAGCAATATAGTTTAATATCAAAAGCAGATTCAAATATCACAGTTCATATATAAAGCAAGTAGAAAGAACAAGATCTTCATAAGATATATTCAATTTATTCTTCTTATACAAGATATCAAAAAGCACACTTTTGTCAAAGGAGTGATGGTCCTATTTATTGGACCATAAAGTAAACAGTGTACTATTCTGACAAATAGAAGCATGCTTGAACAGTGTCTTACCTAATAGGTAAGCTCAATACATGCTTGAACAGTAACCTACTCTATAAAGTAAATCTTATCACTAAGTGATTGGTTATCTGTTCTGATACTTCAGGAGTCTTCAGCGCCATCTTCAGAGAGAATGTCTTCAGAGCTCTGACGTTGTCTTCAGAGCCTCTGATGAAGCCATCTCTGATGTCTTCTGCTGAAAGTTGCTATCTCTGATGTCTTAGTCCTCTGAAGTCTATGCCCTCTTAGGTCTATCTTTGGAAGTCCTCTGAAATAGGACTTGGGTATTTTCAACACTTTAACAAACATAAGATTTAGAGCTAACAATCTCCCCTTAAGTGTTGAAAATAAAAGATACAATAATAGCAGAGAATGGAAGTTTTAAACTAGAAAGCGTAGAGGAGAAAAACATCCTCTTAAATATTACTTCTTAAACATTTGGAAGTTTAATACAGAGAAAGTAATATTCAAAAATAAAGAAACAAACTAAAATTTGTCACTTGAACAGATTTCATGGAATTTCATGATCAGAGCTCTGAAGTTGATCATTGAGTCAATCTCTAAGTCAAGCTTTGCAAGTAAATCTGCTCTGTGCCTTTCTTCCTTCACATGGATCATTTTCTTTATACCTCTCAAGGTTTCATCAGAGTACTTCGAAACTTCCGAAGCTAAAAATATCTTCTTTACTTGGTTTACTCTGTAGACAAAACCCAGAGGTTCTGCAATGATTGATCCAGTCTTCTGTTCCTCAAGTTTATCGAACGAATCCACAGGTTCAGTTACCTCCAGCTTTTCTTCCCCTAGGTTCAGAGCAATTTGGAAGTCACGTTTTGCTCTGTGTTTGACATAGGCCTCCATTGCCAGTCTGACTTCAACCATGCCCATCCTGATTTCCCTTCTTCCATGATCATATCTAGCAGAGCAATAGGCATATAAATGTGGTAAATCATATGGATTTAGATTTACGAGATCATTATCATTGAACTCGTAAATCTTCTGATCAGATCGAGTTACCACATAGTGTCTATAGATGATCTTGTTGTAAGCAAAGGTCTTCTCTGAGATTTTGTTGATTTTGATGATTGGATCATCAAAGAGGACCTGTGCTCTTGGTCTGGTTTATTCTCTGACAAATCTTCGCTCATAGTCCGGCATGTCCTCTCTGATCCTTGGATTCAGAGGAATGACTAGAGTGTCTGCCATATTGAACTCACAGTAGATGTATCTGAAGTGGTCTTCTATGGAAGCTTCGGGATTTGATTCAAGGAATGTAGGAGGTTTATTGAACACTTTGGCTGGTAGACCGATGCTTGCCTTCTGAACAGGATTCTCTGAAGGAGCCTGTTCATCAGCAACCATGGTTTCTCGTTCCTTCGTCTGTGGAGGATCTTCTGTTGTGGGTTCAGAGATGTAGCCATCTATCTCTGGTGATTCCCTCATCTCTGTTGTTGTTGAAGTATGATGTGGTTGAGCATTCTTGAACACATACTCTTCAACATCAATTACTTCAATTTGTTCTTCAGCAACTTCTTTTCCAGAATCTGATTTTTCTTCTTTTTCAGATTCTGGTTCTGCTCTTTCAGCCTCTGATTCGTAAGCATCTCTCATCACATAAGTTGGTCTTTCTGGTGATGAGAATGCATCTTCTGATGTAGAGAAGTCTACTAGTTGTTCGTCTTCATCTTCTTCCAGAGCTCCAATATTTTCTGGAGTTGCAGCTATTATTAGAACTATTGGAGCACTCGAAGTAGATGGTGCTAGAAAGATAATAGGTACTGGCGACTTTAGAGTGGTCTGATTATCTTCAGCAGAAGTTGAGGTTGAACGTCTCTCTGTTCCTTTTTCCTTGCTTTGGTTTCTTGCAGAGGGAGTGGACTCCTTTTGTGTTTCAACAGTTTTTGGTGTAGGAGTCTTCTCCCCCTTATGAAGATCGGATGACCCCTGAGGTTGGTCATCATGGTCATCAGAGTCTTCATACCTGGCTTTCTTCCGGGCCTCCTCAGAGCATGCGACCTTTGGTTCCTTCCTCTTCAATGATCCCTCTAAAGATTTCACATCCTTCAGAAGGTCTTCAATCCTTTTGTTTTGCTGATTGGCTTTGGAGATGAACTTGCTGGAGATATTCATTACATTGTTGGTGATCTTCTTGGAGAAGTTGTGGAGGTCAGCCTTTGTAATGAATTCAGAGGTAGCAGGAGCAGCAACAGAGGAGGTAGGGATCTTTGCAATCACTTCTGCCAAATACTGCAAGACTTCCTTTTTGAATTGAGAGAAGTCTGCTTGTGTTGGAATTGGGGCAGAAGGAGTTGGAATCATCTTGAGAATCTCTGTTGTGGAGTTCTGAATTTATCTGGATAAAACCGAGTCATTTTTGATGACCAGGCTTTCTAGAGCATCCATTTTAGCATTCTGAGAGATAATGGTCGTGCGCAGCTCAGAGACCTCTGAAGTAAGCTTTGCAACTTCAGAGTTAGAGGCAGAGGTATCTGAGGTCTTCTCCATTTGAAGTTTAATCTCCTTCAGAGATTCTCTGATTTCATCACCAAAGATTCTGAACTCCTCTTTGGTAACGTAATCAGAGGGGGTGACCTTAGGATCAACACATGATTCTAAGTTTCCCTCGAGTTCAGAGGGGCCTTCTTTCGGAGTTGGCTTGATATTGACTCTGGAAGGACTTCCCATTAATCCTTGGGGACCATTTTTTAAGGATTTTCCTATAATGGTTCCGATTGGTCTCTGATCATCAGAGTCAGAATCTGATGATGAGAAACGAATGTGGGTGGAAACCTTGCTGTCCAGGATAAGGAGTCCATGTGCAAGATAAGGGACGGTCCAACTTTTTATGAGCCACAAAGGGACAGGCAATCCTTACGAGAGATCGTAGGTCTCTTCTGATCTAAGGGACGGTCCAACTTTTTATGAGCCACAAAGGCATCATGTGTGTGTGGAGGTGACATACTCTGGGGTGAATGAGTATTTTTATCTTGGTCTAAGTCCTGTTGGGAGGACTTAGCCGTATCAGAGGTTTCCCCTTTGGTGCGTGCTTCAGAGGCAGAAGAAGATGCCTCTGAGCGGCTAGGATGGAAAGGGTTAGAGGTGTGCACCTCTGTTTCAATGTCCACTGATGCTGGACCACCTTGGACAGTAAATGTGTTTGCACGGGGATTTGGGCTTTGGAATCTCTCATGTGTGCCAACAGGGACATCTTTTTCTACCTCACCGCCCTCAGATTCTAAGCTTAGAAACTCACCCTCTGGAATTCTCTCTTCCTCACCTTCCTCTGCTCTGACAGAGTTATTCTCTTCGTCAGAGGGAGTGTTCTCTTGTTTTTTCTTCCTTACTCTCTCAGAGCCACCCTCTGGTTGCGCTCTGTTAACGTTTTGAGCAGTATCAGAGATATCACTCTCTGATTCAGGCTCAGGCTCAGAACCTAAGTGTGTTGGGGATCCCATCATCGGTTCTGATGATTGGGCAACACGACTAAGTAGGAGGTGGGTGTGTGGGAAACGTCGGTCATTTGGATCAGGAGGAACCTCTGTAGCTTTGAACGAGTTCATCATAAATAGAGGTGTCCTTGGGCCTTCCTCAGTGATGGAGAATTTCTCCATTGCTCGTTGAATGACCACAGAGATGAATCTGGGAAATAGTACCGAAATTGGTTGTTTTCCTTTACCCAAGTCTTTCTTCTTCTTGTCCACCACCTTCAACATCTCACAGAAGAGAATGTGAGCCATATTTATGCTTCTGTTGAAGAAGAGAGCATACATTATGGCTAGAATTGCTGGATGGGTCTGATCCTGGCTTCCAATCTTGCAGGTAATTGTTCGGTTGAGAACACTAAACATAAAGTTCCACTTGGGAGGCAGGTACTGACGTCTGAATTGACTTAGGCGTGTGATCTCCCTGTTGTAGCCTAAGTGGTGGAGGAACTGAAGAAGAACTTCTTGAGTTGGTGGTTTCTCAAAGGTTTCTATTTGAAGATCAGTTTTTGTGAGCAGGTTGAATCGGCGAGTTAGGGTTTGTGGGGTGATTCTTATGTTCATGCTTTGTTCACCTAGGTCAATGCACCCAACCAGTCCTTCCTTTTCATCATCGTATTCACTTTAATACCACCATTGTTGGACAAAGCGTAGAGGAATATCTGAGGCATGTTTAGTGAGGACATCGTTCAGTTCGCAGTTGGTCAAAAAGTCGAGGATAGGGCGAAACTGCTCATCGTATTTGGTTGGGGTGACGTCCAGAAAGTAGTTGTTACCTTTTACTGGAACATCGAACTGTGCCATATTCAAGCTTGGAACAAGTTTGCTGGAGTTATCTGAGGTTTGGAATGAGCCGCCATTGTTGCAGGTTTTTGAGAAAGATGAGAGCTTAGAAAGCGAGATTTGGGATTTTGGATTCTGAGAGCGTAAAGAATAATGAGAAGAGAAAAAGGGGTTTTATGGACAGAAAAAGAAAGGTAGAGGGAGAGGTTATGGAAACGGCGATTGAGAGTTCTAATGTCAGAAAGGACGTTCCATCATCCCCTAATTAATAGGTGACACGTTGAGGTGTGTAGGGGAGAGCCGCTTGGTGTCAGAAAACCGCCAGTTAGGTTTTTGAAAAGAAACGAATGGTTATCAAAAAGATTTATTATTAAACGAATTTCCTGGAATATTCGTTTAATGAGAAAAGATTAGAGGCTTTGATATAAATATCAAAGTCAAGATCAGAGGCTCTGATATAAATATCAGAGACAAGATCAGAGGCTCTGATATAAATATCAGAGACAAGATCAGAGGCTCTGATATAAATATCAGAGACAAGATCAGAGGCTCTGATATAAATATCAGAGACAAGATCAGAGTCTCTGATATGAGTATCAGAGAAGCTCACTTTCTCCCCCTTGAAAGATGAAAGGTTCTTTGTCTCCCCCTTGACCAAAGAATGAAGTCTTTATCTTCTCCCTCTTGACACATACTTGGAGATACAAAAGAATGATTTTTACCATTTGTGAAAAAGTCCAAAGGCTCTGATGAATGGATCAGAGACACTGATGTTTTCCTGTGTTAGGCATACATGTTCAACATACCCAACTTGCTAATTAAGAAATTGAACCTTCGTTCATCTAAAACTTTTGAAGATCAGTTGGTACAAAATACATCTATATTGTTCTCTTTTCAACATGATCTTTCAGAAAGTGGTACCTTACATCAATGTGCTTTGTTTTGGAGTGTTGTACTGGATTGGCAGAGATGACTATGGCACTTTTTGAATCACACAGAATTGGAATTCTGTCATATTGTAAGCCATAGTCTCGGAGCTGAGTTTGCATCCATATGAATTGAGAGCAACAACTAGCAGCAGCAACATATTCTGCCTCTGTTGTGGAAGTTGAAACACAGTTTTGCTTCTTGGATGTCCAACTTACCAGCTTATTTCCCAATAACTGACAACACCCAGAGGTACTTTTTCTGTCAAGCTTGCATCCTGCATGATCTGCATCAGTGTAAGCTGTTAAATCAAAACTAGAAAGTTTTGGATACCAGAGGCCTAATGAGGGTGACCCTCTCAGGTATCTGAAAATTCTTTTGACAGCAGATAAATGAGATTCTTTTGGATTTGCTTGATATCTAGCACAAAGACATGTTGCAAACATTATGTCAGGCCTACTTGCAGTTAAGTATAATAGTGAACCTATCATTCCTCTGTAGGTTTTGACATCCACAGATTTTTCCGAAAGATCAGAGTCAAGCTTGACTCCTGTGGCAATAGGGGTTTTCATAGAGGTTGAATCATTGAGTCTGTATTTTTTCAAAATGTCAGTGACATACTTAGATTGAGTTATAAAAGTACCCTCTGATGTTTGCTTTACTTGTAAGCTTCTAGAATGTTAATTCTCCCATAAGGCTAATCTCAAATTTACTCTTCATCAACTCCGAAAACTTATCACAATACTTTTGATTTGTAGAGCCAAATATAATGTCATCAACATAAATCTGTACTAAGAGCATCTCATTTTTGTACCTTTTTATGAACAAGGTTGTATCTATTGTACCTTTTTCAAAACCATTATTTATCAGAAATGTGGATAGAGTAGCATACCATGCTCTTGGAGCTTGGTCCATATAGAGCTTTATCAAGATAATAAACATGGTTTGGAAACTCTGTATTCTCAAAACCAGGTGGTTGTTGGACATAAACCTCTTCATTTAATTTACCATTCAGAAAGGCAGATTTAACATCCATCTGATATACTTTGAACCCTTTGTGTACAGCATAGGCTAAGAAGATTCTAATTGCTTCTAGCCTAGCCACAGGTGCAAAGGTTTCATCATAATCAATGCCCTCTTCTTGGCAATATCCTTTAGCAACCAACCTAGCTTTGTTTCTGATTATAATGCCATCCTCATCCTTTTTATTTCTGAAGACCCATTTAGTTCCAATTGCAAATTTTCCTTTAGGAAGGGGAACTAAGGTCCAGACTTTGTTTCTTTCAAACTCTTGAAGCTCATTCTGCATTGCAGAGATCCAATGAGGATCTTCAAGAGCTTCATTTACCTTCTTTGGTTCAATGATGCTTAAAAAATTTACGAAAAAACATTCATTGATTGTGGCTGATCTGGTTTTGACACCCTCTGAAGGTGATCCAATGATCTGATCATGGGGATGATCCTTTGTCCACCTTGTGAGCGTAGCATGAACATGAGGTGGAGTTTGAGCTTCAGAGATGACAGTTGGAGACATCTCTGTTGTTGATTCCAGAGGCTCTGAAGTTGATTCGTTTCTTGGACCTGCATTCAAGGAAGCAGAAGTTGTAACTTCAGAGGGAACAGAGAGATTTGTACCTGACGTTTGTGGTTCCTCTGAAGTTGCTCTATGAATATCTCTGAAAAGAAACTCTGAGTTTTCATCATCAAAGAAATCTTCGAATATTTTGTTGAGTTCAGATTCTCTTATCTTTGATGATTCAGAGATATTTTTGGCAATTTGATTGATATCTTTGTTGGCCAGACTTTTGTCATCATCAAAAGACACATTGATACTCTCTTGGATTGTTCTGGTTCTTTGATTGAACACTCTGAAAGCTTTTGAGGCTAACGAATAGCCAATGAATTTGCCTTCATCTGCTTTCTTGTCAAACTTTCCAAGAGACTCTCTATCATTTAGAATATAACATCTGCATCCAAAAACATGGAAATATTTAACATTAGGTTTCCTGTTGTTAATGAGTTCATAAGATGTTTTCTTGAATCTTTTGACAATTGTAGCTCTGTTTTGCGTGAAACAGGCTGTTGCCACTGCCTCTGCCCAAAAGTTTGTGGGAAGTTCTGACCCTACAAGCATAGTTCTTGCAGCTTCAACCAGTGTTCTGTTTTTCCTTTCAACAACACCATTTTGTTGAGGTGTTCTAGCTGCAGCGAAAGTTCGGAGTTATGCCTTCCTCTGAAAGATATGAGTTGATTTTTGCATTTCTGAACTCTATTCCATTATCACTTCTCAGTTTCTGAACTTTGGTATGAAACAGAACCTGCAATCTTTTTAACAATCTTATTAAAATATCAGGGACATCAGACTTGGCTCTGATGAATTATATCCAAGTATATCTAGAGTATTCGTCAATCAAAACGAGGATATACTTTTTACCTGACAAGCTCTGTACAGAGATAGGACCACAGAGGTCCACATGAAGCATATGCAGAGGTTTTGGACAATTATTATCACTTTTGGTCTTGTGGGATGATCTTTTCATTTTTCCCATTTCACAAGTAGAACAAAGATGATATTTGTTAAACTTCAGAGATGGCAATCCCTTAACCAGATTTAGTTTGACTAATTTATTAAGTGAAGAAAAATTCAGATGTGAGAACTTTTTATGCCAGAGCTAAACATCTTTACTTTTTATGTGTTTGGAAAAATTCATTCTGTATAAATTTCCCTTTCTGTCAGCTCTCAGCATTTCTTGACCTGTTTTTGAGTGAAGTAGTGAACAATGTTTTTCTTGAAATTTCACATCAAAACCATGGTCACAAAGTTGACTTATGCTGATCAAGTTATGCTTTAACCCATCAACATAAGCAACCTTGGATACTGAAACATTACCTCTTGTAAGCTCACCATAACCCTTAATTTGTCCTTGCATATTGTCTCCAAAAGTTACTGCTTCTCCAGATTTAGTTTTGAAGGAGGATAGTAACTTTTTATCTCCAGTCATATGCCTTGAACACCCAGAATCAAAGTACCAGATTGGCATTGACTGTTTCTGCAAGACAGATTAGATTTTCTTAGGTACCCATCTCATTATGGGTCCTATTTTGTTAGACTTCTGATTATCGTTTTGAAATTTTGCCTTCTTATCTTTTGATGTTTTGGCAGAATTGTCCTTTTTCTTTTGAGGCGTTGTCTCTGAATTTTTATTCAAAGATTTATTAAGAAAACAGTGAGAACCTTTGAAGTGATTTTTTAGTTTCATCAAGAGTTGGATGCAATTGCACTTTACAGAACAAGAAGAAGTAGAAGCAAAGGATTTCATTTTATTAAATGCATTCGGTACATTATGATTCCTTTTTGAGAGACAGCCTTCTTTTCTTTTAGATTGAGAGACAACTTTCTTTTCAAGTTGCCTTCTCTTGTTCAGAAACATCCTCTTCTCTTTGTTGCTCACTGCACAAACTGGATCAGAATGGTTAATTTCTTGCCATTTTCCTTTTTGTCCAGGAGTAAACTTGATTGGTTTATAAGTATAGAGTTGAGAAGTGATAGTTTTATTCTTTGCCTTTTCTTGTAATTCTTTTTCAAGTTCCAGAGAAGTTTTTGCTTGAAGACACATTTCTGCAAAGTCAGGACATATTGGTATTCTTGGTTTAATTTTTAAAACAGAAATAGGAATGTTCAAAATTCCAGAACCAACGGTATCTATCTTTTTATGAATTACTTTCTCTGGTTTGTAGAAAATCTGTTCATCTACCTCTGGATCAGATTCAGAATCAGAGTCAAGAAAGTCTTGTTCAGTCTTACCAGAGACAACTACCTCTGATGGTTTTTCAATTTTCTTAGGTCTGGAGACTTTGATTATTTTTTTTTCATGCTTTCTTTCTTCTCTAAATCAGTTATGATGTTTTCTTGATTTATTTTCTTGATGTCATCCGCAAATGTAGTTCTGATGCATTCATCAGAGATTGGTGAATACAGAGGGGCATCTGGATTAAGTGAACTCTGAGGTTCATTTTCAGAAGTACTTGCTTCAGAGGTACTTTGTTCAGATGTCTCAGATTCATCTTTGATGAATGCATTAAACTTGAAAATCTCTTTAGGATCATTGCTCTGAGGTTTTGTGAAAAATACCTCTGAAGTTTTCTTTTCCTTTTTTAAGATGGAATTTGGAAAGCTTTGTACTTCAGAGTATGCTACATTTTTAAAGTTCAGAGCCCTTATTTTTTATCTCTCTGAGGTTTTTATTCTTTTGAAATTGTTCAGTGATGGACAGTCAGGGCTCTATACCTTTCCTTTACAGAAAGAGGAAGAAAGTGAAGTTTTCTTCAATCCAGTGAATGGATCCAATTCATTGAATCCAAGCCCTTGAGTATCCATTTGAGAGTTTATCTTTATATGAACATCCTGAGCATCAAGATAACTTTTGATTTGAAGTTCTTTCCTTTCCAGAGATTGATGTAAGATTTCTCTTTCTTTTTGGAAAAAATTGGTTAAGGCAACATAATTGAGTCTTTCATACTCAGATTTTTTTACTTCTTCTTCTTTAACTTTTAAAACTTTCTCAAGTTCTTTGAATTTTTCTGAAAATGATTTTTCCTTTTGTTTCTGAGCTTTTTCAAGATCAGATTTTTCAACAAAAATATCTCTCTTTTCTTATTCAAGAAGATCTTTTTCCCTTTTGTAAAAATTAAGATCTTTTGTCATTTGTTTTGATTTTTCCTTTTCCTCAACAAGTTTTTGCTTTAGGATTTGAAATTCATCTGTTAGTTTAATAACATCCAATTCAAGATCACTTTCAGAGGTGGAAGGAGAGTTTACCTTTTCAGAGTAGTCCTCTGATGATCCGTCACTTTGATCATCTGTGAACGCCATACCGCAGAGATTGGTGGGTTCTTCCTCTCCATTGCTTGTTGAGTCTGACAGCCAGTCTTCCATCTCTGCTACAAGTACTCTTTCTTTGACATTGTCTTTATACTTGTTTTTGTAGTAGTCTCCATCCTTGATGAGTCAACCTTTGCAGTTGGCGGAGTAATGACTTGGCTTTCCACATCTAAAACATCTTCCATCGTTTTGGTTTGATGGAATAGCAGTGTCTGATTCTGTCTTTTGTGCTTATACTTGTGGTTGTGGCTTGAAGTGCCTCTGAGGTTGAGGATACCTCGGCTGAAATGATTGTTGAGATCTTGATTGTTGAGTAGAATCATGATTGGTGAAATGAACACCCTTTTGATCACTATGCAGAGTAGATCTGGGCTCTTGTTGATATTCAGTTTTCTGAAATCTTCTTTCTGGATTTCCTCTTCTTTCTTCATCATCTCTTCTTCCTTCAAAGACTTTCTTGCCAAATTTCTTGTTCAATTGATGGGTGATTAATGCAAGAGATTTGGCAAAGGCATTGATGTCATCATCTGAGTCAGAATCTGAGTGTTCAACTTCTTCAGACATCAGAACTTTTTTGGATTTTCTTTTAGATTCCCTTTTTGAACAATTGTCTTTTTCTGCATTTCTGCATTCTTGTGATACACCCTTCTGTTTTGACATGAGTGCAAGTGGACCACCTAAAGAGGTTTTTGATTTTTGTTTAACAACTTCTTTTTCCTGTGCTACCAAGGTACCATAAATGTCAGTTAATGACCATGATTCAAGATTTTGATTGGCTTGTATCGACATTGACAGTTGTGACCATTCTTCATTTAGACTTTTAAGAAAGAGAACATTGTTTTCTTCTTTTGTTCTCATGACCCCAAATTTTCTTCATTTGTTGATGAGGATGTTAAACCTTGAGTATGTTTGATGTAAGGTTTCTTCGGGTAATGCATGAAAATCATGATATTCATTGATACAAAGATTTCTCCTGTTCTTTTGAGTTTGTAGGCCTCCTTCAAGTTGATTTAACAACTGATCCCATATCTCTTTTGCAGTTACGCAAGAATCAAGTTCTTGGAAGATATCATTGGGAATGGCCAT
Source organism: Arctium minus (assembly GCA_954870635.1). Taxonomy (NCBI): domain Eukaryota; kingdom Viridiplantae; phylum Streptophyta; class Magnoliopsida; order Asterales; family Asteraceae; genus Arctium; species Arctium minus. The sequence continues at coordinate 72,755,599 of OX941080.1, read as the reverse complement.
TATAAGTAATCTAACAGGTTTTGAATCATTATCCATCATGTTAGTTTCTTCATCCGTAAAGTTTGAAGTTTTCTTTTCATAGTAAGCAAGGATTTCAGCAGTATCTGTTGTTGCTGGAACTCTTGGTACCAACACCATTGGTTGGTGAGGTCCATCGTTCACTGATCTTAACAGATCCCTGTCCATGCCTTCTAAGAAATTTACCATCCTTATCTTCCATTGAGGATATTCATCCCTTAGAAGCGTAGGAGGTTTGGTTAATGATCCGGCTGTATAAATGGCACTTATGCTTGAGTTTGCCATTTTTGTGAAGAAAGGATGAAGATTTGAAGAACTGATGCTTTTCTATGAAGATCTTTCTATTAAATGATGTAATTGTGATTTACTTTTAAATCTGGAGCATATGAAGTTTAATAAACCAGGGTTTACACAAACATGCACAGATAATAAAAGCTTGAATCAGTAAGAATTAAATATATCCGAGTATGCAGATATGATCTTTCTTTGTTTTAGAAAACAAAGGAAGCTCTGATACCAATTGTTGGATCCCAGATTTAATCTTATAACAATAATGATATAAACAACAAGAGTATAAACAACGGAAGCAATATAGTTTAATATCAAAAGCAGATTCAAATATCACAGTTCATATATAAAGCAAGTAGAAAGAACAAGATCTTCATAAGATATATTCAGTTGATTCTTCTTATACAAGATATCAAAAAGCACATATTTGTCAAAGGAGTGATGGTCCTATTTATAGGACCATAAAGTAAACAGTGTACTATTCTGACAAATAGAAGCATGCTTGAACAGTGTCTTACCTAATAGGTAAGCTCAATACATGCTTGAACAGTAACCTACTCTATAAAGTAAATCTTATCACTAAGTGATTGGTTATCTGTTCTGATACTTCAGGAGTCTTCAGCGCCATCTTCAGAGAGAATGTCTTCAGAGCTCTGACGTTGTCTTCAGAGCTTCTGATGAAGCCATCTCTGATGTCTTCTGCTGAAAGTTGCTATCTCTGATGTCTTCGTCCTCTGAAGTTTATGCCCTCTGAGGTCTATCTTTGGAAGTCCTCTGAAATAGGACTTGGGTATTTTCAACACTTTAACAAACATAAGATTTGGAGCTAAGAGTCATCACATCCGGTATTTCTATCGCCTCCTCCGCCGTCATGTTAAACGCCCTCGCTCTGGCTCCGGCGGGTTCCACCTTTCACTCCCCTCCTTTTCCTCCAGCTTTCCTAACTGTTCCCCTTTTCAACTGCGGACAATCTGTTTTAATATGATCCACAACACCACACTGGTAGCAAGTCCTATCTCCTTGACAATCCCGTGCCATATGCCCTGTTTTCCCGCACTTAAAACAACCTTCCCGATCTGCCAAACATTCCCCTTTGTGCATCCTGTTACATTTGCTGCACGGCTTGTTATCGACCCTTGGTACAATTCGCTGATCAGATCTGATGCCTTTGAACTTCTTTGAGTCACGCGCTGAGCCTTCCCATTTTCTTTTCTCACCGCCTTTCTCAGTCATCTGGCCCGCCTTGTACTTTTCAATCATCTCGGCCACGTTAACAGTCGTCTGAAAGGTAGTAGGCTCGCGTGCTGCTACTAACTCTCAAATGTTGCTTCTCAGCCCAAACAAGTACCGGTCTACCCAGCGTTCCTCATTTGGCACATGCACTTCAGCGAAACGTGCCTTCTCCAAAAATTTAGTTGTATACTCTCTCACAGTCATATCAACTTGCTCTAGATTCAGGAATTCCTCCTTTAGTTTCTTCATAGCTGCTAACGGAAAAAATTGCTTCTTGAATTTTTCCACGAAGGTCTCCCAATCCATACCTCTAGCCGCTTTCGAACCCTTGCCCCCTGTCTCTGCCTTCCACCAGAACACAACATCATCCCTCATCATAGATAGTGCAAACACTACCTTATCTTCTTCCGCACACTTGCAGGTGTCAAACGCCAGTTCCATATTTCTGATCCACTTGATAACCACTATTGGATCACACACTCCTTTGAAGGTAGGAGGGTTACAAGTGGTAATCGCCTTGTAACTGCATCCTTTTCCGGTATCTACTTTAACTTACATACCAGGTGTTGACTATGAGTGACTACCCACCACTGTTATTGGCGAGTTGGCCATCTCTGTTGTCTCCCTCTCCTCACTTTCTTTTCTTGACTTGTTGCTGGCCCTCCAGTCTGATGAGCCAGCAAAGCTTGCAAAGTCTCCTGCAATTTTCCCATCTCTGTGGCGAAAGTCTTTTGAGTGACGAACGCTTGACTCCGACCTCCCCCAAGTTTTTTCACTGGCCTTCCTCCCCTTGCAGTAGTCGAACTTTCTTGAAGAGAAGGTTCTCGTTCAACCATGATCTCCACACTTCTGGCATTTCGGGCAACTCACACTGGTCTCTTTCCTGGAGCTCTCACTTCCGGTTCCTCCATTTGAGTGGCCGCCTTTCGTGTTGTCTTTCCCTTAGGTCGTCCACCTCCTTTTCCTCGCGCTGTATCTTGCCGAGGAGCAGCAACTGGTCCATCCTTAACAATTTTATTCACCGGTGCCGCCTCAGTTATCGGCGCAGATTTGTTCCTAGTTACTCGCTCCGACATGACTACACCAACACAAAAACTTCATTAAAATAAACCTAAAGCAATAAGGCAAGTTAAGCACGCACATGTACCTGTAAATTTATAATTACACTGGCCAGATGTTATTTACCTTACATGCTAGTCCTCACTACCCTACCACTTGACTTCCTAAGGTCGTCCTATAATCTCAGTTGTATTCTATCCTCCTAGTTTAAGTTTAGGCCCATCTGGTCACCTAGATCCCTTAAACTATGACTCTGATACCAATTATAACGACCCAAAACTTTCACAATAAAGCATTCTAATAACATAAGAAATCTCGCCAAAAATGGCCCAAATAACAAAAATTAGAATCTTAAATGTATACTAGGTTTGCATTAAAACAACCTATTACAACTGAGATTTAATTGAAAGAAACATTCTAATGGAAGTCTTCTACACCAGCTCTCGGTCAAACTTTCCCTTTACCCTTGCAAGCGCTGCCTAACTCACGAGTACTTGAAAAGGTTTTTAGTTTTTTGAAAGATCGAGGGTTAGACCGAAGGTCTAGTGAGATCCCTCAAAACATAGTTCAACCTTAATTTACAGAAAAATTAGAATAAATCAACCATTTCAGCTTTGAAAACATAAACCATATTTATAACTCGCTTCAGGCACACACTATAGTCACTAGAAGTGACAGTGTGTCTGTCTCATACTGCCTTGGATGGGACACCCCCATATATCATAAACGGGACCCCCCCCCCCCCCGGTATGAGTACAGGCGGGCCACACCTCTCGACTTTGGCCGCTCACAATAAAGTATGCATACATTTAACCATCAATAAAACATATAATGCATAAAAAGGAACTCACATATATAAAACTCGCGTAAATAAAGTTATATCTTAAAATAACTTCCTCATGTCTTAAACAATTGAAACACCACAAGCATTTAATTAAAAATCCACGTGTATAAATAACTTCATAAACTTACGAGGTTTTAATTTCAGAAGACTCACCTTAGATGCTTGCTCACAACACGGGCTCTAACGAATCACAACCAACGACTATTCGATAAACCGTTAAGAGACCACTAAAGAGACTTTAAAATTCTACAGACACTCTTCCCAACCTCCTACATAACTACTGAGTGACCCGAACCCTGGAACACGAACTCCCCCGATCCCTTACACCTCGACCGCGGTCTCATCGACCGACCGGGGTCTATCGACCGGCTTCATCACCGACCGGGGTCTCATTGACCGACCGGGGTCTATTGACCGGCCTCATCATCGACCGGGGCCTCCTCACACCGACCGAGGCCTCTCCAACCGCCCCCCCCCCCCCCCCACCCCGGTTCCCGATATCGACCAACGCCCGGGGTCGCCTATTTCGCCCGGGGGCGATTCTGGGTTATCGAACAACTCAGAATAATCGAACCCAGGGACTTGATCTTCCCAAAAGGTTGCTGCCTACACCTAATTAATAACCAGTATTATTCCTTAACCTGTCCAATGATCATCATCCATATTTAACCATTACTTAATCGATTTTTTCAAAAGAGTAAATCATTAACCCCTACCCCTCTAACCAGATTTTCAATTCTATCAAACTCCAACCCCAAAATAAAATCAACTATAAAAGCTTAGAAGCAGAGAATGGGTTCAGAGTGTTACCTTGTGAGGAATTACTATCCAAATCTTGCAAGTCTCTCTTCTCCAAATCGCCCCTGTGCGTTCTTTCTTTCTGTTTCCTTCGGCCGCCAACAACAATTAACAGAACCCTAGGCTAAGACCCCTTATAGTAATCATTTACACTTAGACCCTTTCAAAATGAGTTTTTACCATTTTCCACCCAAACTTAAACTTATTAATTTTAAACCTGGTTATTATAGTACGCTCTATCTGTCTTAACCAGTTCATCATGTTGGCATATTCTTCCTGATATTCTTTTGGCTGATTTTGAACACCCAAATTTTTGAACTTATCCATCTGTCTCAATCTATGAACAAATATTCTTTTCATTTGCTCCTCCAAGAATGGAACTATGAGAGCATGTCTCTTGTGTCTCATTTCAGCTTCTGAAGGAACAAGTGGTGCTTCTGGTTCGTTAGAAGGTCCTGCTTCTCCTTATTCTAGAATTATAGGTACATGAGTAACTTCATCATCTGGTTTCTCACCCTCACCTTCATTCAGCACACCTTGAACACATTGAACATTATGATTTGAGCTTTGAGTAGTTTGAACATCTTGCACATGGCTAGGATTTCTGACAGGACTTGGAATACTTTGATTGACAATAACTTCGGAGGTTTCAGGAAAGTTGAATTCTTTGAATGCCGGGATAACCGGGGCTTCATTTGAAGGCTCAGGAACATCATTATGGACAGGACTTAGTTGAATGTCCTTAGGAGTTTCCAGTAATGTATCTAGAACATTAACTTCATCGGCTGGAATATCATCATCTTCATTCTCATCATTAGAATCATCCATTAAGTTCTCTCTCCTCCTCCTCCTTAACTTTACAAAATTGTTCATACTTCTCATTAGCTTCCTCCTCATCATTTGAGGACAAATCAATTATATCTATAACATTCATTCCTGTAATCTCCAAAATTTCTGCTCTGGTAGCAACCTTAGGCTTTGTAACCCTTGGTTCTACTTCCGAATTAACATTCAAAACAATCTCTCTACATTCGCATTGATCACTCATCACATTATCATGGTCTATATTTTCTCTATCATCATTCTCCTCTGATTCAACAGCCATAACATCATCATCAACACTCTGTTTCTCCCTCATCTCCCCCTCATGGTCATGATTCGAATCACGATCATGCCTTGGTTTAGAAACAGATGCCTGGGATTTGCATGAAGTTTGCACAACCTTTGTGAGATCAGATAGGGCTTGTAAAACTTCAGCTTTAAAAGAATTAAACTTTGTGACTCTAACCACATCACAGATGGTGGTGTTTGGGTTTGGTGATGGGATTGTAGATGTGATAAAAGATCTGCATCGGTTTGATTTTCTGGGGCATGGGATAAGAGTTTCGCAAACAGTAATGATTTCAGTTCATCAACCGACATATCTGCTGGTTGAGTTGACTGAGGTGTAGGTTGAACTTGACGTACAGGCTTAGGCTCAACTATTGGATCCTTCCCCGTTAATAATCTTTTTACTCCACCAACCTCTTCAATTTTCTCAACCAACTTCGTTTCAACAGCCTTTAAGGCGCCGTTGAGGAATTCCTTCGACACAAAGTCTGGTAAAGTAAGACCGGGGTCACTTAGACTCTCCGTTCTCACAACAGTTGATGAATCAACCATGTATCCTGTGTTCAAAGCTGGCGGAATGTTAGCAATGACAGGACTTCCATCAAATCCTCATAGTCCGGGTTGTGAATCTACTATGGATGTTTCGATCTGGTCACAAAGACTTCCGATGGTAGCAGTCTGTATATGTGTCCTAGGAATGATAATAGGAATTTTAAATGGCCCTAGACTCGAAGGTGTAGAGAAAAAAGTTGAGAACCGGGGCAACTGTTCTCTGTTTTCAATACCTGTGGTCTCCGAGTGAGATCCAGGTAGATTGTTTGCTAAATCCCCGTGTTGAATCGAAACTAAATCCTGTTGAGAGGAGATATAGTGGATGGCATGGGTGTTCAATTGCGTTAGTGGGCGACTAACGTCTTCTTCAATATATGCACGCAACATATGCGGCGAGATAGCAGATGTGGCTGCCCTTTTGGATCTGTAGATGTTAGAGCATAAATATGTTGGATACAAGATCAACAAGACTGAAGGTCAAAGTTCAAGAAAGTCAAAGCTGAAGAAAGTCAACTCTCATCAAAGTCAAAGTCTTTTGTAATAAAAGTCAATGTATTGTATTTGTATATGTTTTTCCTTGTTTTAGTTGTAGGTATAAATAGTTTCTATTTCTGTTTTTAGTTGTAGTATAAAAGAAGTTGGTAAAACGAAGAAGTCATTGAGAGAGAGAGAGTTTTTGTTTGAGAGAGATTTGTAGAGAGAGAGAAAGAGAGTTCTAGAGAGAGAAAATTGTAATCGTTGAATTGGATTGAAATCAAACAGGTAATTTGTTTGAAATCTTGTTTTTGTTTGATTAATTGCATTTAGGAACTAGAACGCCTCTTGATACGCAAAGAAAGGTTTGCGTACACTTATTGATACGCAAAGAAAGGTTTGCGTACGCTTCTCGATACGCAAAGACAGATCTGCGTAACCTTCTCAACAAGCAAAGCTACTCGTCACAAGAATTAATTTGCGTATCATACTCGAAACGCAAAGCATGGTTTGCGCAACACATTAGATACGCAAAGGGTGGTTTGCGCAACACATTATATACGCAAAGAGTGGTTTGCGCATCACACTTGGCACGCAAAGCGGGACCCCCGTGCTAAGTCTGCCGAGGGGGACATAGTTTTAATTGTGATCAAAATTTCTGAATTTTTATTTCAAGTTTTCTGTATTTTCAGGTTTAATCAAGATGACTTCTAAAGATGCTCTTTCCATTGGCACTGATGTCAAGCCTCTTGTACTGTTCAAAGGAGAATATGAACAGTGGAAAGACAGATTTCTGGATTTTGTGGATCGGCACACAAATGGAGAAAATATTCTTCTGTCTATCATGGAAGGTCCTATGGTACCGATCACAGTTCAAATCCCTGATGATGACTCATCTGATAGTGAAGATGGTACTGAGGAAAGAGAACAGAAGATGAAAACAGTTCCAGTAGAATATAGTCAATATTTAGAGGAATAGAAAAGCAGATATAAAGCAGACAAGCAAGCAAGATCTCTTCTTCTTCAAAGTATCCCAAATGACATCTACGTCAAAATAGACAACTACAAGGGAAATGCTAAGAAGATGTGGGATCAGTTGCAGAAAATGATGATGGGATCCAAGGTAGGGAATCAGATGAAAGTGGCAAACTGCATCAACAGTTATGAGGAATTCAAAGCCAAAGAGAATGAAAGCTTAAAAGATACTTATGAACGGTTTGTTTTTCTTCTGAATGAGTTGTCCAAGAATAAGGTGAAAAAGAAGCAACTGGAGAACAATGTCAAATTTCTGAGCATCCTACAACCATAGTGGAAGAATCATACACGTAGGATGAAACAGATGAAGGATCTGAATGACATACCGTTACATGAGGTATATGAGACTCTGAGGTAAAATGAGGAAGAAGTGGAAGAGAAAAGAGCTGAGAAAAAGAAGGCAGAAAAAGTTCCTGATCCTATTGCTTTGGTAGCTGGAGAGAAGAAGAAAGAAAAGAAAGAGAAGAAGAAAAAGAAGAAAGTGCTTACAAGTTCTGAGTCGGAATCTGAATCAGATGGTGATGATGGAGAAAGCCTGAAACAAGAAATGTTGCTATTGACCCGTGCATTTCAAAAGAAATTCTACAAAAAGCCGGGATCCAACTCTCAAAGATATTCTTCATCAAGTTCCAAGAATCATGAGCACCGAGAAAGAGTGGAAGGAAAGCGACATGAAGAAAACCAGTATATGGAAAGGAAGCCGGAAGAAAGGAAGAAGTTCATGAATGATTACATCGTTGCTGTAAAGCCAGCAAATGATCCAATCAAATGCTACAATTGTGGCAAGATTGGACATTTTGCTAAAGATTGTCGAAAGCCAAAGGTTTGAAACTCTCAGTATTATCAGAACAAACTGCTATTGGCCAAACAGCAAGAAGCAGGCATAACATTAATGGCTGAGGACGAATTTTGGTTGGATCATTCTGATCAAGAGGATGAAAAAGAGAAGGAAGAAACTGCTCATCTCTGTCTAATGGGAAAAGAAGTGAAGTATGATGAGTCAGATGACGAGACAGCTGATGAGGTATTAAACTTAACTGAAAAAGATTTTATAACCAAAATGGAAGCTATGATGGTTGAGCTTAATGATCTTCAATTAAAATTGAAGAAAGAAAAAGACAGAGTTGCTAAAAGAAACAACAAGATCTTTGAGCTTAATAAGTCTGTTATTGGGAACAAAGATCTCATTGATTCTTTACGCAAGTCTGCTTCTGATTCTAAACTTCAAGTAGATTGTTTTGAAAAGAAGATTTCTGATTTTGAAGTTAAAATTTCTAAGTATGAGTTTGAGAAGAAAGAATCTACACTAACTGTTCATAAATTGCAGGTTGAGAACAAGCTTTTGAGTAAGAAGGTAAATGGTCTGGAACCAAAACTCTATGCAAGAGGCCAAACAGATCAAACAATTTTTCTGAATGCACCTAACGAAGAGGCTGATGTTAAGGAAAAATGGGGACTTGGTTTTCAAAACCCCCATTACTTAAAGAAAGCCATCAGAAAACAACCAGCACTTTATAATTTTGATTTTCTTGCTTGTGCTGGTAAACATACTCATTTAAAACCCAAATTTGTTACCAAATTACCAGAAGAAGTTGAGGCCAAAGAAACTGAAAATAGAAAGAATGTTAAGAAAATGCAACTACCATTTAACTATGCAAAGTTAAATGATAGTTATCTTTCAGAAACACCAAAAGTTCTTTCAAACGATTATTTTGCTAGTTATTCTGTTTCTGAGATGAAGGCAAAACCTGCAATTGCCAAGGTTTATGTTCCTCCACTTATTCTTGAAAGCAAAATAGTTGAGCTTGAAAATGTTTTATCTGATGAAAAACTTTTGGTTGATATTCAACAAAGTGTATTTTCTACAGTATTAAAGAACACGGTTTTTCAATCTACATCTACAAAGTGTTCTAAAGTTTCTAAGGCACCTCAAACTTCGTCTGATAATTTTGTTGACTTATTTGAGTCTGCAAATGACTTTCTTAATTCTGATGATGGGTGCATAGAAGAAATTGATATGTTTGACTTCAATGCTTCTCTTCCTGATCATTCTACTTGTCTTATAGATGATAAAGTGTTACCAAGTGTTATTAATATTGGTGAATCATGAACTAAGGTTGGTGAATCAGTTTCTGTAACTGCTGATTACTATGCTGAAGGTAAGAAACATAAGAAACAGCGATTACAAAAACAGAAATACACCGGTATACAAAAGAAAAATCAATCTCAGAAATCTGTTTTTCCTAATAAATCTAAATCTTTTGTTTCAGATATAAGCAAGAAAAGGTCGAAAGCTCAAACCGAATGGCAACCAAAAAGGAAGGATGATGAGATAGTTGAATCAGTTTCTGATAACTCTTGTAATAGATCAGTTAGTAGTGATAATGATGTAGTTGAACAACTTGCTTCACATAAACAAAACCTTGTAACTTTTTACAAGCGATATTCAATAAAGCAATTGTTTCAATTATCTCCTATTACTACTAAATCTTATCATTATCAGAAAAATGATTTTGCTTATTCTCATAATTATTCTGATTGGTTTGGATCTTATCATGTGTATTCTTCAAGATCAAATATTTTTAAAGGTTTTCAAAAGAACACAGGGTCCATTTTAAAATGGATACCAAAATCTTGTACTAATCTGTTAGAACCCGTTTTTAAATGGGTACCTAAATCTATTGTTTTCTGATTTCTCTTGCAGATCCGGCATATGTGGTACTTGGACAGTGGATGTTCCAAGCATATGACTGGGCAAAAAGCTTTATTGTCTAATTATACAGAGAAATTCAGTGGAAATGTCAGATTTGGAAACGATCAACTTTCACCAATCTTAGGATATGGTGACATCATTCAAGACAAAATAACGATAAGTAAGGTGAGTTATGTCGAAGGGTTGGGGCACAACTTATTTAGCATTGGTCAATTCTGCGATAAAGGGTTAGAGGTCAACTTCAAATCTAAGAGTTGCTCGGTTCGTACTGAAGACGGCACAGAACTCTTAGGTGGACATCGAAAGACAAACCTCTATACCATCAACCTGTCCAAAGTTCAGATTGACAATCAAGTTTGCTTGATGACAAAAGCTTCAATGCAACAAAGTTGGTTCTGGCACAAACGTTTATCACACCTGAATTTTCGTTATATCAACAAGCTGGTTAGTGGAAAATTGGTAAAAGGACTTCCTGAGCTGAAATACGAGAAAGAACACTTATGTGTTGCATGTGAGAAGGGTAAGATGAAGAGAGCTTCGCATAAACCGAAGCCTGAACCAAGCACTAGTCCTCCGTTAGAATTGTTACATATGGATTTGAGTGGTCCCATGAGAACTCAGAGTTTGGGTGGAAAGAAATACGTGTTGGTTATTGTGGATGATTACTCAAGATATACATGGGTCAAATTTCTTCGATCAAAAGATGAGACACCGGAAGTTATCATTACTTTCTTAAAGACGACCCAGGTGAAAATGCAGCGACAAGTCAAGTTTCTTCGAACTGACAATGGCACATAATTCAAGAACAAGATTGTTGATGAATATCTCGAATCAGTCGGGATTTCACGTCAGTATTCTGCTGCTAGAACGCCTGAACAAAATGGAGTAGTCGAAAGGCAAAATCGAACGCTAGTCGAGGCCGCCCGTACTATGCTCAGCCAATCTGATCTACCTCTATTTTTGTGGGCATAAGCTGTGTCGACTTTATGTCATACTCAAAATCGGTCCATAATACACCGTCGTTTTCAAAAGACTCCATATGAGCTGATCAACAACAGAACACCAACAATCAAGTATTTTCACATATTTTGGTGTAAATGTTTTGTGCTTAACGATAGAGAGAGTCTGAATAAATTCAGTGCTAAGGCGGACGAGGGCATCTTCATTGGTTATTCTTCCACATCTGCAGCATACTGTGTTTATCTGAAGGTGTCAAAGACAGTTGTCGAGAGCGTGAATGTAACAATCGATGAAGAGATGGCTTCTGAACAAATCAGTTCAGAACCCGTTATCACTGGAGTATTAGCTTCTGGGCATATCAGTCCAGAACCTGTTTCTACAAAGAAAAATTCGGATAATGCTTCTACTTCTATTTAACATTTATCTGATTTAGATTTGTTATTTGAATTTTTCTATGATGAGTTTCTAGGTTCTAATGTATCTAAATCTGTTGTGACTGACAGGTCTGATGACACAAGTTGCAATCATCCAGTCACTTCAGAGGTCATAACTGAACAAGTATCCCCCGTTCAGTCAAAAACTCAAATTCCTACTGTTACTCCTATAGTTGAAGATGCACAAGCAAATGCTGAGCCAGAAGTAATAGTTTCAGTTGGGTGTAACACACTGTCAACTCAACAGCCACAATCTGTTGTTCCAACTGACATTTCTGTACCTGAGACTTCAACTGCAAACTCCCCTCATATTATTCAAACTGAAGATTCTGAAAGTGGATTTCTAGATCATGATCATGTTTAATCTGTATCTATTCCACTTCCTCATGAGCATCGCTGGACCAAAGAGCATCCTTTACATCAAGTAATTGGAGATCTCAACAAGCCTGTACAAACGAGGTCAGCGACCCTTAATCAATGTATGCATGACTCATTCCTCAGTAAGATTGAGCCAATGCGAGTATCTGAGGCTCTTGCTGATTCGGACTGGGTATCTGCTATGCAAGAATAGATCAATCAGTTTGAAGCCCTAAAGGTTTGGAGATTAGTTCCAAAACCAGAAGGTAAAACCGTGATAGGCACTAAATGGGTATTCAAGAATAAGAAGAATGAAGATGGTATCGTCATAAGGAACAAAGCTAGACTTGTTGCCAAAGGTTTCCGGCAAGAGGAAGGCATAGACTACGATAAGACGTATGCTCTAGTAGCGCGTATAGAAGCAATCCGCATGTTTCTAGCCTACGCAGCTCATAAGAATTTCACAGTCTATCAGATGGATGTGAAAACAGCCTTTCTGAATGGCATTCTTAAAGAGGAAGTGTACGTGTCTCAACCAGAAGGGTTCGTCAATCCAGAGAAATCAGATCATGTATACATCTTGGATAAAACCCTCTATGGTTTAAAACAAGCCCCTCGAGCATGGTATGATGTTTTATCTAAATTTTTGGTCAAGTCCGGTTTTTCTAAAGGTAAGGTTGATACCACTTTATTCATCAAAAAGGAAAAAGCTAATATTATCCTTATTCAAATATATGTTGATGATATAATATTTGGTTCTACTAATCCAAAGTTTTGCAAAAACTTTTCTAACCTCACGGTGTCACGTTTTCAAATGAGTATGATGGGAGAGGTGAATTTCTTTCTCGAACTACAAGTCAAACAGTTTTCTACGGGGATTTTCATTAACCAATCTAAGTACATTTTGGACATTCTTCGGAAGTACAAGATGGAAAATTGTAAACCAATTGGAACCCCGATGGCACCAGGTACTAAAATTAACACTGATCCTTCGGGTAAAAGTGTTGATGTTAGAACTTATAGAGGTATGATAGGATCGTTAATGTATCTTACATCTAGTAGACCAGATATTATGTTTTCAACATGTTTATGTTCTAGATATCAGGCTGCTCCCAAAGAATCCCATTTGGCTGTTGTCAAAAGGATTTTTAGATACTACAGACCTTGGTCTGTGGTATCCTAAGGATACTGGGTTTCAACTGACTGGCTATTCAGATGCAGATCATGTTGGTTGCATGTTGGACAGAAAGAGTACTTCAGGTCACATTCAATTCCTTGGAGACAAGCTCGTTAGCTGGGCATCAAAGAAACAATTATGCGTTTCCACATCGACTGCTGAAGCAGAGTACGTAGTTGCTGCTAGTTGCTGCTCTCAAGTCCTGTGGATGCGAACACAGCTACGAGACTATGGTTTCAAGTTCGATAAAATTCCAATATATTGTGACTCGAAGAGTGCAATCGCAATATATGCTAATCCTGTCCAACATACGAAAACCAAACACATTGATGTCAGGTATGATTTTATTAAGGATAATGTAGAAAAATGAACAATTGAACTCTATTTTGTAAAAATAGATTATCAACTTGCAGATTTATTTACCAAACCATTAGATGAAAAGAGATTTAATTTTCTTATCTCTAAGCTTGGTATGTTAAATCTGAAGCCATAATCAGTTATTACCTAATATAGTTAAGTATAGTTATTTTTCATCATTTTTTTTTATCTCTATTTCTGAAAGATACCTGCACTTTAATTGTTGGCTCATGATCTCAGGGGGAGTAAGAGAAGAATTTAGATGATCTACATTCATTTGAGGGGGAGCATAACTAATTTTTGCTTTTTACTTAAATGATTAATTTTTGTGATGCATGATTTTAGGGGGAGCTTATCAAAAGGAGTAAGACTATGATTTCTGATTATTTCTTATCAGAACTCGTTCTTTAATCGTTTTACTGTTTTATGTTCTTTTATTTTCGAATAAATTTTGTGAATAAATTTTTGACTAGACATTGAGACTTATGCAGGATGAGAGAGGATGACACGATCATATCATTTTGACTTAAGCATGACTTCATGAGGTTTAAGACAAAGCTAAAAGGTAAATTTCTTATCTTAATCTCAAATATATCTGAAAGAAGGACAACTTTCAGATATAGAAAACATGTTCTGAAATGTTCAAACCACTTCCCGAATTTTAAACAGATTTTATAATTTGGAAGTGTGATTTTAAATGCTTTCATTTTATTTTTGTGTTTAATTGATAAACAAACCGTGTGTTTCCAAAGATTAATACTTGCGTATTGTCCTTTCTATATACTTTCAAGTATTCACACACACCGGTTTCAATTTTTATTTAAAATGTTCTTATCATGTCTCTAAATTGAAACAATTTTTTTCGATGGTAAGACACTCTGCTTGTACTTCAAAGAATTTTTGAGCGATATTTCATTTCGAAACGTTATTTCAAGAATGTCTATATTTTGTTTCGTATAGACACATATCCATTATTCTTGACCATAAGCCTTAATTGATTTATCATTCATTTCTGATCATTTTCATACAATATCAGATTTTCAAACAAGTTTCTTGTATTCATATTCATTCATTCAATATACTTGTTTGAAAATATTTCAATGTTTCAAATGCTCAAATATTCATGATTATATTTTATGAGCTTACATTCATCTGACATTTGTATATGAGCTTTAACTGATAAAGTTAAATCATTTTGAGCAACATTATGCTTTCATAGGATTACATGGGTTCTTTGTGCTAGGACTTAAATGAACTTCTATAAAATCATGTTAACCAGTGATTTCTACCCAAGAAGTTAATCTATAGAGATTGAGTGTGAGGAGTCGAAAAGAAATGAGTGTGGGTGTGATGAGGTAAAATGGAAAAGAGAGTTTGGTTAGTAGTGAGCTTAATGATTAAAAGAAAGAGGGTGTGAGATCAGAGTAAAAGAATATCAAACTCTGCACCAACTACTTTCTGAGCCGGGCAGCCACAATACTAATGATTCATAATTCTTTCGTGAACATTATTGAAACAGGCAAATAGCCCATGCCAACTCTTGATCAAACCCCACCATCTACTCATTTTCTTCTCAAAAAGAAAATGTTTCATATTTTCTGGGGACGCATCACATAATCTATCTGATTTTCATTTGGAAAATCTGGATATTGAAAAAGAAGGAAGTTTGTCCCACCTTCGCACTTCAATCATGCACATTGAGTCTGTGTTTATATACTGTTGTCTCAGTGGTTTACACAATTTTGAGCCTTTATAAGCAATTATTCGTGCTTAATTCTTTCTACACTTGCACGAACACACAAAGAATTTGTTTTTTTTGTTATAACATTCATAGAAATTGCCTTTGTGGTGTTTCGATGATTGGATGGAAGCCCTCGGGGAGTGAACATCAAAAAGCTCCTTTATATTGTGTATTTGTTACACACAGTGACTTTGTGTTACTGATAGGCATTTTAACTGATTCATCTGTTGATTCAGGAGTTACATATTCTTATTTTGTCTGGATTTGAAAAGATCTAGATGAATACCTGGTTATGGATCACAGAATCAGAGGCTCAGTTTGATAGATCAGTTTGGTCAATGACATTTCTTGGGAGAAAAGTTTTGATGATATAGATGCTCAAATCATCAAAAAGGGGGAGATGGTATCAAGAAATGATAAAGTTTTGAGAGATGTTCTTACAGAAATGTCCTTGTCAGAAGATTCAAAGTAAAGATTTGATGAAGATCAAAGAATTTCTGAAGATTTTAGTAAATTTTCTTTGAAGATTATTTGCTAAAGCAATTCGAGCTGATTCTGAAGATAATTCTTTCCAAAGTTTGAAAGTGTTTTGTGAAAGTTTTGGGGAGATTGTTAATCGTTTGAAGACAGTTTTGGAAAGAATACCGTCAAAGAAAAAGAGGAGATTGTATTGACAGAGCTTACAAGTGAAGATTTAATTGCTAGATCTTTCAAACGTGATATTGAATCCAAAGGGGGAGATTGTTAGAGCATAAATATGTTGGATACAAGATCAAGAAGACTGAAGGTCAAAGTTCAAGAAAGTCAAAGCTGAAGAAAGTCAACTCTCATCAAATTCAAAGTCTTTTGTAATAAAAGTCAATGTATTGTATTTGTATTTGTTTTTCCTTGCTTTAGTTGTAGGTATAAATAGTTTCTATTTCTGTTTTTAGTTGTACTATAAAAGAAGTTGGTAAAACGAAGAAGTCATTGAGAGAGAGAGAGAGTTTTTGTTTGAGAGAGATTTGTAGAGAGAGAGAGAAAGAGAGTTCTAAAGAGAGAATCTTGTAATCATTGAATTGGATTAAAATCAAACAGGTAATTTGTTTGAAATCTTGTTTTTGTTTGATTAATTGCATTTAGGAACTAGAATCTGGGTATAACAGTAGGTTTGGGTACACACATGCTCTCCATATTCTTTTTCTACATTCGCACTCATCCTCTCAGTAACATTTTCAACTAGAACTCCCTCATTACTCATTATATCTCCCACAACATTTCTAATGGTAGTATCAACATTAGTTTCCATATCCCAGCCTCATAGAATTGCTCAAATACATCAACCTACTTAGTATCATCAACTTGAATACTAGCACCACCTTGATCTTGATCATCTTGATTATAATCATTTACATCACTGTCATTGTCATCATCATTAGCATCACCAGCATTAACAGTTTCATCATGTTCTGACTCATCATTTTCACTAGTTGCAGAAGGAATTTCTTCACTATCATCTGTTATAGCTACCGAATCCGACTCAGTTTCAGATCCTTGACCTTCATTGGAAGGAGGTGTCACTAAATGTTGGGTAATGACCCGTGACCCTAAAGCCTCTAGTCTTGGTCTCCGACCCCCACCAGTACGCCTCACTGAATTTTTCCTCATCACTCCCCGTTCTTGTACCACCGCAGTAGCAAGAACCCTCACAGACTCCTCTCTCCTAGGGATTGAGTCTGAGGTAGAGATAATCGGTTCTGGTAGTCCCATAGACTCTCTATACGCTCTTACACTCCTTGAGTTAGGATTGGAATAAGCAAGTAATGTCTCAGGAACTGGCATTGAGTAGTTAAATTACTGTTCTTGCTTTCGTACATACCACATTACAAATTCAGGTCCTACTTCATGATGACTCCTCTTTGAATATCTCTGTTAGATCTTAACATACTCCCTAATGAGATGTAGATACCTTTGGTATGGAACAAAGATTGGTTTCTTTGAAGTTCTCTTGATCAACACTTTGTTATACAACTCAGTCCAAATAGCAATTGAATAGTCCACGTGCAGATTGTACACAATGGCATGGAAAAGTATGAGTGTATGCATATTTGTGTTGTCTACTCCGGTGTGCCTTGCTGTTAAGCATCTGTTGATGATGGAAAAGAGTTGATACCAAAATGGTGGTAGGTTGGTTTTCTTGAACTCACTGATCTTTGTAAGTTGACCCACATATCCTAAGGCTCGGATGCCTTCAAAAATTTCTGAATCAATTGGATATGGATCAAAGCTGGTTTTTCCTGGTCTGGAATTTGCTTTTGGAAAATTAAGGATAAGTCTCAACCTTTGATAATTTAGGATTGATTTGAAATGATCAATCTGAATCTCAAAATATCTTTTGAAACATAATTCATCTCTGTTGAATTCTTTTCAGTTGTCTTCAGTTTGCTTTGAAGAGTTGTGATCTCTTTCTCTTTCAATTTAATTTCTTTCTCTCTTGTTTCGATAATACCTGGAAAATCAGATTTAGAATCATTAATACATTTTGAACATTTAAAATTTTTCTGAGAAAATTTGGATTTTGCTTTCAACTCCTAGATCTGATCTAGAAGACTTAAATTCTGAATCTTCAATTTATCTTGGTCAACTTCTATAGCAGGTATCTCGGGGCATGTACATTATTGCACAATCTCTAATAGATATTTTATTTGTCATTTTGATCAGTATGCTTGAATACGAACGTCCAAAGAATTCAGATACAAATTTGACTCAGAAAGTCAACCTTGGTCAAACACGCAGAAGTCGCAAACAACTATAAGAGGAACAGTGACTTGTCGCAGATCACTAGAAGCCTCAAAGCAAACACCACTTGTCGCAGATAGTTGTCTACGCGTTCTCACTTGTCGCAGATTGAAGTGTGCGAGTTCTAAAGCTCACTTGTCGCAATCACTCTGTGAGTACTCTTACTTAGAAAAAAATTTGAACTCTAACTAGTCGCAATGAGTTTGCGCGTTCAAGTACTTAGAAAGTTTTTGAAGAGAAAACTTGTCGCAAAAAAGCACTTGTCGTAGAGAAAGAAGTCGCAAATCACACAATATCAACACCAAGAAGTCGCAGGCAGTGCTTTGCGAGTTTTGACTTGACGCAAAAGGCACTTTGCAAGTTCTGATACTTAGAAAAAAATTCAACAGAAGAGCCTTGCGAGTTCTTGTTAAGAAGTCGCAAACAACATGAAACACAAAAATCACTTCATTCTACGAGTTCTTTGATTATGCGCGTTCTTCAGTCTGCAAGTTCTTCAGATGAACTTGCGACAACTTCAGATCTTGCGAGTTCTTCACAAAACTTTCATATTTTTGGCCATTTTGATTCAAATCTAGCAATCAAGAGCTGTAACTTCACAGGTTGATCGATTTTACAACTAGAACAAATATTTAGTACAAGAAATCAACTAAAAACAACAAAAATACATGATTTGATCCCTAAAACAGTGAGTTCAAACTTTTTGACAAAAATAGAACAAAATTCTAAAATTCAGAAGGATATTGATGGAATTTGAGAATGAAATTCGAACAAGAAATATCCCAAATGATAATTCAAACACTGTAGAACAAATCCCTTGCTCTAAAATTGATCAAACAAAGATTTTTGAATCCAACAGTAACTTTCCCAGCGAGTTTCTGCGAGTTCTTCCAAAACTAGAAGGAATCCAATGATTTCGACCAAGAAATGCAATTATTCTATGCCTGAATTTGTTGGTTTGCTCTGATACCAATTGTTAGTCCAAGATTCAAGAAAGATTAACAATATGAACACAATTAATCATAAGTTTTAGAGAAAGAATCTAGAGAGAGAAAGTCATATGTCATTTCTGTAAATCACAAGGTTACAAGAGTTACAAGCTTGAATGACAAAAGATTTTCACAAAAGACATAGAAAGCAAAAGCTTATAACGGGTCAAACATGCCTTGACCTCAATATAAGGCAAACATACAAAAGTCAACTTTTAGACAATACAAATGATCTAACCAATACATTAACATCCCTCCTTGGCATGTGATTGTGATCCCACTTTGACCCTCTATTTTAATCTTGAATACAATATACATTCAACAGTCATCACCTTCAACAAATCTTTGTCTTTCACTTTCATCATGCCTGCTTTTAAGTTGAAGCCTTACCACTTTGAGTGTTCCATCAGAATACTTGGCAACTTCAGAGACTCTTAGAAATCTCTTCTCATTTTCATCATTTTTATAAATAACTCCAAGTTTTGGTCTTTCTAACACGGTGAACAATGGATAATCTTCAAGATTTGGAATTATCATGTTAGGCTTGAGCTTATTGACTCTCTTTTGATTTGTCTCTATTGCCCAACTGAAAGTCATAAAAGTACGTGAAGTAGATATGTCTCCCGAATGAATCTTTTAATTGCTTCCATGGAATAGGTAATGTTCTCATTCCGAATGGCCATGTTTCTGAACAAGTGATACATATGCTCCAGATCATCAAAGTTCAGATTATGGAAATAAGGTTCCGAAAAGATATACTCTTGCATATTACTTCTTTGCATAGTGAAGACAACATACCAAATCTTGACAAACTTCTTCAATCGAACCTCCTTTGCAATGACAATCTTAGACTTAGATTTCACACCCTTTGAAGCTTTTCTCAAGTGTTTGGTCATTCTAACATACTCATACTGATAGTCAAGAGGCTTGTCTTTAACTCCCATCACCAGATAGATGTCAAGTTTTTTGATTCGGCGTACAAAAATCTTCTTCTCCTCTTCCAAGAAAGGAAATCTTAGAGCATGCTACATCTGTCTAAGTTCAGCTTGTGTTGGACCATAAGAAGACTCAAGAACATTGGCATTAACATTTGAAGGACCGCCTTCATCTGTATTTGGCATGATAGGAACATCAATGGATTTATCAGGTTGACTAGAATTACTTGGTTGGCTTGGTGGACTTTGAGGACTTGATTGATTTTGAGGACTTGGTGGAATGGCATGAACTTTAGGAACTTCAGGAAAATTGAGTTCATGAATGGTTGGGATTTCAGGCGCTTCGGTATGAATTGGCTCTTGAATTTCAATATGAACTGGGCTTAGCTAAATATCTTCATGAGTATCTGGCCCAAACATCTCTTGCAAAATACTTTTGTCTATGTCTTCAAAAAGACCATCAAGAACATTGGCTTCATTCTCAGGCACAATTTCATCAGCAATCACATTTTCTTCACCAATTTGAACAACCTCCTCAACTTCATCATCAAAATAAACTATCAAAATTTCCTTTTCTTCCTCCTTGGCCTTCCAAAACTTCTCATATATTTTATCTTCATCATCATCAGAAGTAAGATCAATGATGTCAACATAGGAAACACCAATTAGCAACAAAACTTCTTCTCTGGAAGCTACCTTAGGCTTTTCAACCCTTGGTACAACCTCTGGATCCACATACAAAACTATCTCCATACCGCTTATTTCACCATGATTACCACTTTGAATATTCTGATCTTCAGTTCCGAAAATAGCTTCTGATCCACCAACATTTACAAAGCTCACATAAAATCTTTGTTTCTTAGACCCCTCCCCCTCATGGTCATGATCTGGATCATGATCATGCCTTTTCTTAGAGCTTTGTTCCTAAGCCTAACAATACAACTGAACAACCTTAGACAACTCTGCAAATTGTTGTTGCATCAACTGCATGGAAGCCAGAATATCTTGTTTGAAAGAATTGAACTCTGAGGCTCTAACAACATCGGGTTGAGACTGGGAACCACTAAAACAACTTGTGATTGTTGAGATCTTAGAATACCAATTAAACCAACATCATTCTGGTCAACATGATCTTGAGATAACAACTTTGCAAATAACAACGATTTCAGCTCATCCACAAACATATCAACACTTTGTACATGTGGAGGTGGAGCAGGTTGCTCTATTTCAGCAATAGGATCTTTTCCTTTCAGCATCCTTTTCACTCCGGCAATCTATTAAGAAACATGCTCCTTCAAGATAGATTCAATAGCCTTTAAGGCGCTGTCGAGGAATTCCTTTGACACAAAGTCGGGTAATGTAACTCTGGAGCTACTTAGGCGTTTCGTTGACACAACAATTGATGAATCAACCGTGTGGCCTAGGTTCATTGTTGGCATAGTGTTAACAATGACAGGACTTCCACCCTGCCTTTGTAGTACAACTAGTGGAGCTAATCTGGTATTCTGATCGGGTCAGTAAGAAAATCGATGGTAGCAGTATGATATATATGTGACCTAGGAATGAATATAGGCATAGCAATTAGCTCTAGACTCGATAGTGCATTCAAAGAAGTTGAGAACTGGGGCTGATGTTCTCTTGTTTCACTATCTAAACTCTCCGAGTGAGAGCTAGATAGTAGTTATGCTCTCTCCCTGTGTATATATGAGACTAACACCTGTTGCGAGGTGATAGAATGGCTGGTAGGGGAGTGCAACTGCGTTAGTGGGTGACTTACGTCTTTTTCAATACCAGAACTCAACACATGAGTTCCAGTAGCAGATGTGGCTGCTCTTTTCGAATGGTAGGTTAGGTTACACACTCTCTCACCATATTCTTCTTCGATCCGTCCACTTAACCTCACATTTTTTGAATTTTCAAATAAGTATCCCTCAAGACTCCTTATATCACCTACCACTTGATGAATCGTGGTATGATTATCATCATCAACATCATCATCACCATCATCATTGACAGAAGCATCATTAGCATTTTCTTCTTCAACACTTTCAGCAGTAGTGGTGTGAACACTGTCAATGTCATCATCATCACTTATCGCTCAATCCAACTCAATTTCAGACTTTGGAATTTCCTCGGCGTTCTCTTCCTGAAGTCCCGATTGATGAATGATAGCCGTTTTAGGTTGAGATGTGGAATCAACTTGATCCCACAGCCTCCGGTCGAGAAGTCCGACCCCCTTCTAACCCCCTCTCAGAATTTTCTCTCGTAACTCCCCGTTCAAGTACCCCCATGGTACCTTGAACCCTTACTAACTCCGCTCTCCTAGGGATTGAGCCTTGGGTAAGAACAACCGGCTCTAGCTGCTCCATAAACTCTCTATAATCTTTTACGCACTCAGAGTTTGGATTTGCGTAAGCAAGTAGTGCTTTAGGTACTTGCATAGAATAGTTGAATCTCTGCTTCTGCTTTTGAAGGTATCTCATGCTAAATTTAGGTCCTTTCTCATGATGTGACCTTCTTGGAATGTTTCTGTTAGATCTTAGCATGCTGTATATGACTAGCTGAAGAAATCTTTGATACGGGATAAATATTGGCTTCTTGGTAGCTCCTTTTGCAAGTACTCTTTCATACAACTCAGTCCAAAAGATTAAAGAATAGTCCACGCGCAGATCGTACATAATGGTGTGGAATAGCTTGAGAATATGCATGCTAGCATTGTCCACTCCGATATGTTTTACATTGAAGCACCGGTTGATTACAGAAAACATGGCATACCAAAAAGGTGGAAGGTTGTTCTTCTTGAATTGGCTTATTCTTGTAAGCTCACCAACATAGCCCAAAGCCTGTATACCTTCAAATACCACACTGTCAGATGGATAGACATCAAAGTTGTCTCTTCCTTTGATACCACTTGTCAGGATCGAATTCTCAACAAGAATTAATTCTCAGAAACAATATCAAAGAAGTTTGCGGAATAACACTTTGATATTTAATCAAACAGAAAATAAAGACAGAATATAATCAACAAACTGTAAACTTGTATTGAATGCTTTGAAGTTACAAGATTACACACTCAACCTCAATATTGATGAACAGGCTCACCAATACGAATTCTACTTCTCTAGAATTAGGATCTATGCCTTGAGGTTGATTGTCTCTCTAAAAGAATGAAAAACAAAAGTTATCTAACTATTCTAAACAATACAATATATATACTGAATACAAAGATAATTACAATAAATAAAATATCTTCAGTATATCTTCTATGTATATCTCTAAGCTTCCATGTATATCCTTTCAGACGAATCTTCATCATATAAGCAGTATTAATCTTCAGCAGCATTAACTTCCTTCTAGCAGCATTAACTACTAAGCAGTACTAACCACTAGCAGTACTAACTAGCTAAGCAGTACTAACTTTGTTCAATCAGCACTAACTTTGACTAGCAGTATTAACTACTAGCAGTAGTAACACTCAGCAGTATTAACCTTTAAGTCTTCTAGCAGTATTAACTCTGAACCAGCAGCATTAACCATACTTGAGTTTTTCTTCAGTTCTTAACAATCTCCCCCTAACTTGACTTTTAGGAAGAGAAGTCAAGTTCTTCAGATTTTCTTCAAGATGCTCCCAAAACTCTATCAATGCCTAAATCCCAGTGTTTGCATCCAATCCCAAACTCTGATTGATGGTTCTTTGAATCAAGTATTTAGCCATTTCTGAATCTGGAACACACCTTAACTTTTTCTTCAGCATTGCATGTAGCTTCAATCTGCTATGATTATACACTCTATCCACTAGGAAGTATTCAGTGTGATTTAAATCCAAAGTCACTGTATATACTCCACTAATTTCATATAGAGTCCAACTGTTTATTGATTTGAAGACATCCTTGATCAAGTGCTTTACTTCTTCAGGTTTGAACATCATACACAGATACTCCATTACCAATTTTGTAATTGAAATCCCTGAAGCCTTTAGAATATCTGCATACAACTTCATTCCTATCTCAAACATCTCTTCAAGATCTGATCTAGAACATGTTCTGACAATTTTTGCCCATGTGTTGAACACTTCATACTTTTCATCCTTCCTTTTTAGCCTTATGTATTCCTTTCCATCCACTGTCAATGTATCCCAGTGAATGACCTCAGGAGGCTTAACTCCTACAGGTTCTGCTGAAATTGGTTCAGGCACTGTGTCCATCACTACCATATACAAATTTACATCATCTGTGTTTGCTGGCTCTTTCAGTTTGGATGACTCAGTTGCTCCTTCTTCTTCAGCAGCCTTCTCAGCCTCTTCTTCAGATACTCTAGGCTTCTTGATTGGCTTTCTCCTTGCCATCATCTTGGTTCTCTTTAAAGTCTTTAGACTTTCTCCCAGAGTGGTCTCTTTCTTAGGGGGTGTTTCTTGCTCATCTGGAAATGGCTTTTGACAATCAAAGTCATTACTTTCTTTCATCCTCTTCTCCATCTCCACCCTAGCAGTTTCACTTCCCTGAAGCTTTAACATCTCTGAATCATAGAGTTCTTTGATCTTCTCAAAAGACATTTTGGAGAACATCTCCTTTTTGACTCCTACAGCACCTTTGAGAAATATAATCATCTTGTTTCTCTCTTGGGTACCTAGGAATGTCTTTGAGGGTCTTCTCTTCTTTGCAACTGTTTTCACCACAGATTTCTTCATACTTGCAGCTTTCTTCTGTGCAATTTCAGTTGCCATGCTCTGTTGATAAGCTTCATTCAGTTCAGCAGCTAGAGCTTTTGCCATTTCCCTGTCCTTTTCCATCTGAACTCTTTCTTCTTTTTCAATATCCTCCTGCATCTTTTTAGCTAGGGCTTCATCTGATTCAACCAACCTTTGCTTTTTGATTGGTTGATCAGATTCTACCATCTTTGCTTTTCCTTTATCTTTGCTCATTTCCTTCTTACTGTTATCTTTCTTGATCACTTCACCTTGTTCTTTTATGATTACACCTTTGGTCTTCGAAGTGACCTTGGGAGTATCATTCTTGGCTTTTAGTAAGGTTTCTGCAATCTCAAGATCTGTTAACACTTCTTTCACAGTTTCTGCTGCTTTATTAATGTCAGCAGTAGTAACTGTTTCTTCTTGCTGCTCCCCCTGAACATCAACTTTCTCTCCATCAAACTCCCCCTTTCTTGTGGCTTCTTCCATGTTGATCTCCCCCTTTTTGGGAGCATCATCCTCAGTGGTCCTTCTCCTTAATTGGAATTGCTTCCTCTTCTTCCTTTGTACCAGACTAACCACCATCCTCTTCAGCTTAGCAATCTGTTCTTGTTGTGACAGAATTACTAGCTTCATTTCATCAATTTCTTTGCCTTGTTTGAGAACATCTTGATTGATGTTCCCTATTGTTTCCATCAATTCATCGTACGTATATCTGTCCTCACCCTCTCCAGAAGTGTTACCCTCCTTTGAAGGATCATTGGATCTTTTATTTGTGGAAGTCTTCTGCCTTGCAGAGGCACTATCCACCCCTGTGGTTTCTTGGCACCAGGGACCTTCAAATGATTGCTCATTCAAAGTTGCCATGGGGGAGGTCTTATTGATGTTACCACTTTCCTCCTCTGTACTAGCAGGAGTAGTGGCAGCCTCATCACCCATATGCTCTACCTCCTCCTCAGAGAGCACCTCCTGTGGGTTGGGAGACACCCTTGTGGTTTCCCTTTGGATATTCTCTAGGGGAGAATTCTCCCTTAGAGGGCTTATAGGCTTAGTGGTTAATGGTACAAGAAGGGAAGGAGCCTTCTTGACCTGTTTTCTCTTGTAAGTTTGGGTGATGGGAGAGGTTGGTTTTTCAAGAAGGGACTGGGGAATTAATTTTGAGTGGGAAGGTTGGGCTTGGCTAGCAGTGGGTTGGTCTAATGGGGGCCTTGACCCTGCTGCCATACCTTCATTGGTTTGGGACACCACCATCATTGTAGAGAACAATGGGGTGTCAACTCCTTCAGAGTCCCCAGCAGATCTTCTCATATTTGAGAAAACCTTGCCTTTGGGGGGTTTAGGTACATATACCCCAACAGGTTGAGGTATATCCGTTAATTCATGAGTAATAACTGCTTGAACAAACCTGGGATACATAAAAAAGCTCTTTTTGTTTCCCATGTTTGAGACAAGATCATTGAAAATCATTTTAGAAAAATTATACTTTCTGGCAGTGGCCAAGCACACCAAAGCATAAGCAATGCATAAGAGTATGGACAAAGAAACGCCATTGGGGTGAGAATTTTGCTTTAGAAAATTTGAACACACCCAATGGGCCTCCATACCCCATTCTTGTAAGATTTGAAAACAGTTCATCGTTTGGGATAGAAGTTATACCAGAGGCATCGTCTAGACGTAGACTGATGCGAATAACCTCTTCAGTAACTGTTAGTGATTGATCACAGATTCTTGTCTTGATCATTTGCACACCATTTTCCACAACAATGGTTGCATTAGCCCAGAACTGCCTTTGATGCTCAATGTAGATTGTAGGTGATACAATAAGCGCATGAGCAATGTGGCTTGTCTTGAGGAAATCCACAATTTGATGAAATCCTGCGGCTTGCTTTGGCTTTTGTAGCATCGCAATCTCGTTGTGCTCGTCGATGAAAGTCATGGATGCCATTGATCTTAGTGAAAAGCTTGCCTGAAAACTTCGAACTTGAGAGAGAAAAGGTTTTGAGCGCAAGAAAACAGTATGCAAAGAGTCGTTATGAACTTTTAGGCGGGCAAAAAGTATTTATAGTATTCGGAATATTAGCAGTATTAACCTAGAGCAGTATTAACTACTAGCAGTATTAACTGAAAGCAGTATTAACTACTAGCAGTATTAACTGAAAGCAGTATTAACTACTAGCAGTATTAACTGAAAGCAGTATTAACTACTAGCAGTATTAACCACTAGCAGTATTAACTACTAGCAGTATTAACTGAAAGCAGTATTAACTACTAGCAGTATTAACTGAAAGCAGTATTAACTACTAGCAGTATTAACCACTAGCAGTATTAACTACTAGCAGTATTAACTGAAAGCAGTATTAACTACTAGCAGTATTAACTGAAAGCAGTATTAACTACTAGCAGTATTAACCACTAGCAGTATTAACTACTAGCAGTATTAACTGAAAGCAGTATTAACTACTAGCAGTATTAACCACTAGCAATATTAACTACTAGCAGTATTAACTGAACTTACTCCTTTTAAACTTGCTAAACACTGAGTACTGCTATGCATATCCTGAAAAAGAAGATTAGTAACACCAAGAATAAAAATATACAGGTATAAAACCACTTTTTGAGAAGGAGATTATTCAGAGTTGATCATTCCCACACTTGTTACCAAGAAAGTGAATCTACCCACATCAAAAGCTTTAGTGAATAAATCAGCAAACTGATTATCAGTGTGAACTTTTACAACTTGAATAATTTTCTTTTCATTACAGTCTCTTATGAAGTGATACCTGATCTCAATGTGCTTTGTCTTTGAGTGCTTGACTGGATTATTTACCATGCTAATAGCACTGCTGTTGTCAATAAAGATTGGAGTGTGTAGAAAGGTTACCCCATAATCCAACATTTGATTCTGAATCCATAAGACTTGAGAACAGCAACTTGCAGCTGCTATGTACTCTGCCTCTGTTGTAGATGTGGATATTGTGGTTTGTTTCTTGCACTGCCACGAGACTAGTCTAGCACCCAAAAACTGACATCCTCCAGAAGTAGATTTTCTGTCCAAGTTTGCCCCACCTAGATCACTGTCTGAGTATGCTATTAGGTCAAAAGGTGAGTTATGAGGATACCAAAGTCCCAATCTGGGTTGCCCTTTGAGATATCTGAATATCCTCTTAACAGCTTGAAAGTGAGATTGCTTTGGCCTAACTTGAAATCTTGCACATACACAGACTGGAAACATTATATCTGGCCTTGATGCTGTGAGATACATGAGAGATCCAATCATGGATCTATAATGATGCACATCCATATCCTCCCCCTCAAGATCTGCTGTGATCTGCTTGTGTGTTTCCATAGGTGTGCTGGCAGGTTTTGATTCTGAGAAACCAAACTTGGTTAGAATATCCTGCACATACTTGGATTGACATATGAAAATGCCATCTGACTTCTGTTGAACTTGGAGTCCAAGGAAGAAAGTAAGTTCCCCCATGGAACTCATTTTGAACCTTTGATGCATTAAATCCTCAAACTCCTTGCACATGTTGTTTCTTGTAGATCCAAAGATAATGTCATCAACATAGATTTGGACCAGCAAGATATCCTTCTTCTTTCTTTTGATAAATAGAGTCTTATCAATGACTCCTCTTTCAAAGTCATTTTCCAAGAGATAGGATGACAGAGTGTCATACCATGCTCTTGGAGCTTGATGTAGTCCATAAAGTGCTTTCTTTAATTTGTATACCCTGTCTGGATAGCTTGGGTTTTCAAACCCTGGTGGTTGACAGACATATACTTCTTCTTCAATTGATCCATAGAGAAAAGCACTTTTTACATCCATTTGATAGACTTTGAAGTTCATGTAAGACACATAGGCTAGGAATAGTCTGATTGCTTCTATCCTAGCCACAGGTGCAAAAACTTCTTCATAATCTATACCCTCTTCTTGAGTATAGCCTTGAGCTACCAGCCTTGCTTTGTTCCTTATGACAATACCTCTTTCATCTCTCTTGTTTCTGAAAATCCACTTTGTGCCAATTGCTCTGTGACCTTTAGGAAGGTCTACTAGATCCCATACATCTTGTAGCTTGAACTGTAACAGTTCTTCTTGCATTGCTTCTATCCAGCTAGATTATTTCATAGCATCATGTGCCTTTTTAGGCTCAAGCTGGGATACAAAACAAGTAAGCACTGTATGTTGTTAATCTTGCATTTCTTGAAGCCTGCTTTGATGTCTAGTCATCATAGGAGAAGAGATATCTCCTATTACCAGCTGTGGAGGATGATTCTTTTGAACTCTGGTGTTATGACTAGGTTCTTCATTTAGTCCAGCCTCAAGATTAGATTCATGCAACTCAACTGAAGTGTTTTCAGATGCCACTTCATTATTTTCTTGAGTCTCCTCATCTCTAGTGTCTTCTTCACTCTGACTTGGTCCAGTAAATGATTCCTTTTCACAGTCTTCAACAGAATTTACTGTGGGTATGGGAAAAATCACAGATTTGGATATACTTTCTTGAACTTGTGTGATCCCTGATTCTCCACTTCCTGTTCCTGTATACTCATTACTGAAACCAAAAGAGTTAGTTAGTGAATCAATGTCAAATAGCCACTGAGGTCCAGACCCAACAGGATTTGGTGTGTTCTCATTGCATTTAACATTGTCACTTTCTTCAATTATTCTAGAAGAAGAGTTAAATACTCTATAGGCCTTACTCTGAGATGAATATCCAACAAGAAATCCATCATCTGCTTTGCTATCAAACTTACCTAAGTGAGATTTGGTATTTAGAATTGTACAAGGACACCCAAAAGGTTTAAAGAAACCAATAAAAGGTTTTCTTTTATTTAAAAGCTCATATGGGGTCTTGTTCTTTTGCTTGACCACTAGAACTCTGTTTTGGACATAACAAGCAGTATTAACTGCTTCAGCCCAGAAGGTAATTGGCAATTTTGAATCAGCCAACAGAGATCTAGCAGCCTCTATTAGTGTCCTATTTCTCCTTTCAGCAACACCATTCTGTTGAGGAGTCCTAGGAGCACTATATTGTCTCTCAATACCTTTTTCTTCACAAAAGGTGTTTAGATCATGATTTTTAAACTCAGTTCCATTATCTCATCTAATGACTATTACTCTTTGATTAGTTTGGTTTTCAATTCTTAGAATAAAGGATTTGATAAGACCACTTGTTTCATCCTTAGTCCTTAGAAAATATACCCAAGTAAATCTGGAGTAATCATCAACAATAACCAAGCAGTAAGATTTCTTGCCTATACTCATAACATTTGTAGGACCAAACAGATCCATATGCAATAACTGGAGACAAGTAGAAACAGAATTTAACTCTTTGGTCTTATGAGAAGTTTTGTGTTGTTTGCCTTTAAGACAAGCAACACAATGATCATCACATGAAAAGACTTTTGAAGGTAACCCTCTTACAAGGTTATTTTTAACAAGATTGTTCATAGTCTTGAAATTCATGTGACACATCCTTCTGTGCCATAGAGAGGATTCATCTACAGAAGCTTTTGAAACAAGACAATTTAGAGATGAAACACTATTAACATTATCCAAATCAAGACAGTAAACATTGTCCTTCCTTGGAGTTCTAAGTAGTATCATGCTTTCATCAACTACCTTGAACCCTGGAGCAAGGATCATACACTCAGTATTTGTAAATAATATACTATGTTGTTTGTCACAAACCTGTGATACACTTAACAGGTTGTACTTTAATTGATCAACATAGTAGACATCCTCAAATGTCATCTTACCTTTGGTGACATTACCTTTTCCACTTATCTTACCACCAGTAAGATTGTCTCCAAATGCAACATGTCCTCCATTAATATGCTTGAAATCCTGAAGGCATGACATGTTGCCAGTCATGTGCCTAGAGCAACCACTATCAACATGCCAAATGCTCTTTCCCTTGAGCTGTTGGTTGCCCTGCACATTAAATAAATCAATTAGTATGATTGGGGACCCAAGCAAAAGTGGTCTTGGGTCTCCCTTTCTCATCAAAGTATTTACATTCCTTTTTAATGAGGTTTTTAAACTCAGAGCACTCTTTATTAGAGTACTTTGTCAATATGATTGGCTTAGCAGAACTAACACTAGAAGCAGTACTAACCTTAGAAGTACTAACAGAGTTAGCAGTACTAACAGGTTTAGCAGTACTAACCTTGTTAGCAACATTAACATTGTTAGCAGTAGTATTACTTCTAGCAGCACTATCATTGTCAGCAACACTATTTGTGGTAGCAGTACTAACAGTTTTAGTGCTTTTAGGAATCCACATATTGACACTTTCTTTAACAGACTTTTTCTTCATGTGGCTTTTAGTTTTAACAGTTTTCTTAGCCACATGGTTCTTTTCAATTTTCTTATAACCAAAGGGTTTTTGCATGGATCTTTGGAAATTCATCCTTTGTTTCATAGGATTGAAATAACAGAATTTTGCAAGATGATTCAATTTGCCACAGATAAAACAAGGTTTTGGTCTATTGATTTTACTCAGATCAACCCCTTGTTTTTGTGCCCACTGATTATTCCAGTTTCTTTGATTTCCCCTCTTTTTGTCCTGTTTTTGGGGCTCATTCTTCTTACATGCACACTGTTTGCAAGGACCTGGATTCACAACTGTGGTCTGTTTGTAATGGACCTTACCAGACTTTCCCTCTGTCTTCTCTATGTCCTTGGATTTGATCCAAGCCCTTCCACAATCATCATTGGTGATAATGTTATTCTTCAGAGGAATCTCACCACTCACCTTGTTCTCCTTACTCTTTCCAACCTCTTTCTCGGTCTTATCCTCAACAACTACCTCATCTAAGGGATCTATTTCAGTGGCTCCCTCAGGCAAGTCCTTCCTATCTTTGGTGTCTAACAGGTCTGAAGTAGGAGGAATGTAATTGTTGTTATATGGTGGAGGTGTGGCATTGTACCCAATTCCTCTTCTCAGCTTATCATGAATCTGATTTTGTAGTAAAGAGTCCATTGCTTTAGAAGCATTGGAAAACTTTTCTACATCAAGCTTAACCTTGGTTAGCTCCTCTTTCAGTTTTTCACTCTCCTCTTTAGATTTGGTCAGTTTAAGTTCTAAATCCTTTTTCTCCCACTGCCAGTAATTGGTGTCATATGAGTGTTGTAGTTCATTGGCTTGAAAACCTTTGATCTGATCTTCAAATCTCTCTACAATCCTTACATAGTCTTTTATATCTTTTTCTAATCTCTTAAGGTCATCACTCATCTTCTGATTATGATCCCTGTACCTTTTAACTGTGTCTATGCAAGTTTTAGAACAGAGATTAGAACTTACCTCAGATGGGAGATCAGATACTTTAGCCATAAGAGCTTGATTCTGAATAGTTTCTTCTGCTTGATCACTCCAATCAAACCCCATTCCTTGTTGAGAAACAAGGGCTTGAGCAGAGTTTCTGTTGTTATTGAAGCTTCCAGATTGAGCTTGTTGATGGTTGTTGTTGTGAGACATTCCACTTCTGCATTCTCTAGCAAAATGTCCCTTCAGATGGCATTTGTAGCATTCTACCTTTGATTTATCAAACCCTGCTCCATCTTCTCTTCTTTGGGAGAAGTTGTTTCTCCCAGTCCTCTTTATAAACTTCTTAACTCTCATGGAGAGCATGGCCATCTGCCATTTAATATCCATCTCTTCCAGATCATCGGGATGGAGTTGTTCTAAGTCATCATTAATCAAAGAGGAATTTCCATGATTAGAAAGAAAAGCTTCAAACACAGAATCAGTGCCTTTATCTTGATTTGTTCCATTAGCAGCATTAACTGATTCAGGGTTAGCAGTAGAATCAATTGATGCTGATAGGAGTGCAGCATTATGAATATATCCAGAAGGCTTCTTCTTTTCCTCCACCTCAGCTTCAAATACTCTAAGATCATTGTACAGATCATCAAGTTCTTTTTCTTCCAACTGATCATTCTGTCTGAATGACACAGTGTACATGGTCCATTCATCTCCAAGGGACCTTAAGAACTTTCTGTTCACATCATCTTGATCAATCTGTACTCCCATAGTAGCTAGTTCACCAATTAGTTTATTAAACCTGTCAAAAGTTTGAGTCATGGACTCATTCTTAGTTGAGATGAAGTTTTAATACTGTTGCTTTAAGATTGCCTTTTGATTTCTCTTGGTACTTTTGGTACCTGAGAATCTCTTCTCTAGAGCATTCCAGAGCATCTGTGCATCAGTGCAATTGCAGAATTGGTGTTGATACTCATTTGGAATGGCCAAGAGCAGTGTGCTCAAGGCTTTCATCTCTGTCTGCCTTGTCGTCCTGTCTGCATCTGTCTTTGGAGGGGTTCTTTTGCCATCTTCACCAATCTTTCCTTCATCAGATGGGCCATTCTCAATGATGTCCCACATAGAGTAATCTGTGAGGAGAATATATTGCTTGATTCTGATCTTCCACATGTCAAATTCATTGGATCTGAGCATTGGAACTTTTGAGACCAAAGTACTGCTTGATTCTGTAAGATTTTCCATGATGAATAACTGTTTCTGAGAGAGTTTGGCTTTGATACCACTTGTCAGGATCGAATTCTCAACAAGAATTAATTCTCAGAAACAATATCAAAGAAGTTTGCGGAATAACACTTTGATATTTAATCAAACAGAAAATAAAGACAGAATATAATCAACAAACTGTAAACTTGTATTGAATGCTTTGAAGTTACAAGATTACACACTCAACCTCAATATTGATGAACAGGCTCACCAATACGAATTCTACTTCTCTAGAATTAGGATCTATGCCTTGAGGTTGATTGTCTCTCTAAAAGAATGAAAAACAAAAGTTATCTAACTATTCTAAACAATACAATATATATACTGAATACAAAGATAATTACAATAAATAAAATATCTTCAGTATATCTTCTATGTATATCTCTAAGCTTCCATGTATATCCTTTCAGACGAATCTTCATCATATAAGCAGTATTAATCTTCAGCAGCATTAACTTCCTTCTAGCAGCATTAACTACTAAGCAGTACTAACCACTAGCAGTACTAACTAGCTAAGCAGTACTAACTTTGTTCAAGCAGCACTAACTTTGACTAGCAGTATTAACTACTAGCAGTAGTAACACTCAGCAGTATTAACCTTTAAGTCTTCTAGCAGTATTAACTCTGAACCAGCAGCATTAACCATACTTGAGTTTTTCTTCAGTTCTCAACATTTTTCGTTCCTGAACTTGTTGAATTAATCGAAAATTTGATCGATTTTCTTGAATTTTTCAAGAAAATCTCATTTTCTTGATTTTTCATCAATTTCGGATGTGTTTGTGATCGAATTTGTTTGCTATTTGTTTCATTAGATTCGTTATTGGTTGTCGATCTTAATTGCTTCACATAATTTTGCATGAAATTTAGTATTTGATCTTCGATTTTGTGATTTTGTGATTTTCTGGAAAAACTCGTGTTGGGTACTGTTTCATCATCGAATTTGAGATTGTGTGTTTTTTAATCAAATTTCTTGTTGGAAATGTGTTAAAAAGTTGTTTTCGATAAACAGTGTGTGATTTTCTTGGTTTATTTTCATTGTTATAATCGATCTTGCGAGTTTTATTCGACTTTTTACTGTTTGCGCAAGTTCTTGTAGGTTTGCGCAAGTTCTTATTGGTTTGCGCAATATTCATACTATTTTTGTGCGAGTTCATATAGTACTAATCCTTGTGTTAGTGTATTTCAGGTTTGCACATTGGTCTATTCACGCAAAGTTTATTTTGCGTATCCAGTGCCTTCCGAAAAGCTCAGTTCTCGTATCATCCATCTCTCGCAAAGCTTCTTTGCATATTTCAAATCTCAAGAGTTCAGTTTGCGGTTCAAGTTTCTTACGCAAAGCTCAGATTGTGTATCCCTTGTATTACGCAAAATACCGTTCGCGTATCCTTTTGCTTGAGAGAACTTCAGTTTGCGTAACACTTAACTTACGCAAAGTTCGTATAACGCATCACTTGGTTTACGCAAAGCTCATTTTGCGCAACCTTCTTCTTACGCAAAGCCTAGTTTGCGCAATCGCCTATTTACGCAAAGCTCAACTTTGCGCAAGTCTCTGACTTAGGATTTTTCAGGATTCTCTGAATTATGGATTCTGACAAATTTGCTTATCAAGCTCAGTTCTACAAAAGTGATCTAATGATGTCTTTGGGTACAGAAAATCGTCCACTAGTGCTGATAGATGAAAATGAAATTACAAAGTGGCAAGATCGGTTCCTGAACTTCATTGAACGACAAAAGAATGGTAATGATATGTTGATCATTCTATCTGAAGGACCATTTGAAAAACTCAAATTGGATTCTGGATTATATAAGCCTACTAAAGAATATTCACATGATGAGTTGTCGGCATATCAAGTTGATCGTGACATTAAGGCAAATATGATGTTGGCCTTGCCAAACTCTGTATACAACAGGATTGATTGTTTTAAAACTCATCTTAATCTAATGTGGCAACAGATGGAAAAGATTATGCTTGGATCTTCTGTTGCAACTCAACTTAGACACACTCGTTACATGAATAATTTTGAAGAATTCAAAGCCAAGGACGGAGAGCCACTAAAGACTGTGTATGATCGTTTTTGTGCCGTGATAAATGATCTTAGGAAGATTAAGGTTGAAAAGACGGAGCTTGAATTAAATCTGAAATTCCTTAATGCACTTCAATCAGAGTGGAATAAATCTTGCCACAAACTGAGGAATGATGTCAGGATATCCACAATGCAAATCCAAGGGATGTTTGAAATCTTGCTGACTGATGAGTGCATTGTGATTGAGAAGAAGGACAAATTAGATAAAAAGAAGAACTCAGTAGACCCGGTTGCACTCCTCACGAGCCAACTGGCTGAACATGCGTTGTCTGATAATGTTTACAACGGGTCAACTGATGATGATGGTGAGGCTCTGCAGAAAGCGATGATCCTTCTCTCTCAGCATTACCAGAAAAAGTTCCAACCACGGTCAGGTTCTAACACTTCTCGCTTCACTTCCGGTTCAAGAATCAAAGTACCCGAGCCAAAGACTGCTGCTTGCTACAACTACGGAAAGTCGGGTCATATTTCAAAAGAGTGTCGAGTAAAGAAGGTTAGGGACTCAACTTATTACAGAAAGAAATTGGAGCTAGCTGAAAAGAGAGAGAACGGAACTGCTCTGTTGGCCGAAGAAGAATTATGGCTGGATCACTCTGACGACGAAGTTGCAAACGTCGAGATCACTCAGATGTGCTTGGTCGGAGATGATCAGTCAGACGATTCTGATACTGATGAAGATGAGGTATATTCAGAGTTTGATCATAATTTCATTATCTCTCAGATGAATATCATAATTACTGCTTTGTCTGATTTGCGTTCTAAGCTTTTATCTGAACAGAATTTAAATTCTGAAAAGTCAGATTTGATTGACAAACTGAAAATTTCTTTGAAAGATGAAAATTTTATTTTGGAAAATACAAAAGACATCTTTCAAAAGAAATTGGATGATTTGGAAAATTCAAATAAGACTTATCTTGAGTCTTTGACTGCTATGACTTCTTTAAAAGATGAATTTTCAGATAAAATAAATAAGTTAGAAGAAAAACTTTATCGAAGGAACCAATCTGAACAAACATTTATTATGAATAAACCGAGGAGTGAAGAAGCTTTAAAACAAAGGTGGAGACTTGGTTTTGACAATCCTCATTGTTTAAACAAAGTGATAAACGAAGTTTCTACTTTATATAAATATGATTATCTAACTCTTGCACACTATGCTCCTCAGTTCAAATTTCATTGGACTAGTGAAAAGCAAGTGTTAGAACTGGAAAATGAGAAAATGATGAATAACAAGAAAAATGAAATTCCTTTTGTTTATACAAGCGAAAATGCAAAATATTTTCATGAAAAATCAAGGAGAGGAAGAAGAATTTTAAATGATATATCTCCTGTCAAATCTTCAATATCTGATGATTTTATTGATCCTTATGCTTCTAATTCTGATAAGGAAAATATTTCTCCAATCATTTATGATTCTAAGAAATATACTCCTCCATTAGTATTAGAGAGCACAATCATTGATCTTGAAGATAAGATAGAAGATCAAAATGTTTTAAAAGAAATTGAATCTGATATTATTCTTTCTTTCATGACTTCTAGTCTTGAAGAAAATTTATTTTCTCAAAAACAAGATTCAGTTTCACTAGTACAAAAATGATTTTTTGTGACGATTTTGAAAAATAGGTTTATGACGGTTTGATAAAAAACCATTACAAAAAGTCACATAAAAAGTTAGAGAATTGTTTTAGTAACAGTTTTTATAAAGAAACGTTACTATTACAAAAAAAAGTAGAAACATAAAGCAACGTTTTAGATAAAAACGTCAATAAATGGATCCCTAACTTAACGGTTTAGGGCGGTTTTGAAAAACCGTTGCTTTATCTTGTGACGGTTTTTAAAAACCGTTGCCATATAAGACCTTTTAGTAACGGTTTTTGTCTAAATCGTTGCTTTATGTCGTAACGGTTTTAAAAAAACATTACTGAAAACTAATATATGTATAGCGCCGCTTATTTGAAAAACGTTTCCAAAAGTCACCAAGTTTTATGGCAACGGTTTTGCAAAATATGCGTCACCAAAAGTTAGTGTATGGCAATGGTTTTTGAAAAAATTACGTCACTATATGTCATGCTTTGGTAACAACATTAAAACATTTATATCACAATATCTCAAGCTATATTGACGGTTTCTAATAAATTATGTCACCATATGTCATGTTATGGTGACGGTTTTGAGTACGTTACGATATGTCATTCTACGGTAACGATTTTGAAAAGTAAATGTCACCGTATGTTATGTTATGGTGACAGTTTTAAAAAATTATATGTCACAATGGTGAAGATATTGTAAAATAATGTCATTATATATCATGTTATGGTGACGGTTTGAATAATAAACGTCCACGTAAGTCATGCTACGATGACGATTTTGTATAATAAACGTCACCATATGTAATGTTATGGTGATAATTTTAAATAATAAACATCAGTGCATGTCATCCTACAGTGACGGTTTTGAACAATAAATGTCATCGTACGTCATGTTACAATGGCGGTTATAAAAGATAAAGGTCAAGGTACCTCATGCTATGGTGACAGTTTTGAAAAATAAACGTTCGTGATGTTAAAATGGCGGTTTTGAAAAATTTATGTCAACTAATGTCATGCTACTTTGACGGTTTAGAAAAATAAATGTCACCGTATGTCATACTATGTGACGGTTTTGAAACATAAACGTAATCGTACGTTATGCAAGGGTGACGGTTTTGACAAAAAAACGAGTCACCCTGTGTCATGCTATTGTGACGTTTTCAAATAATAAAAGTCGATGTATGTCATGTTAAAATGATGTTTTTAAATAATGAACGTCATCTTATGTTATGCTATCTTGTATGCTAAAATAGAAAAAAAGAGGAGCGAGAAGATAAAATCTCCAAATTTGGAGAAATCTCTAAAACCAACTACTTAAGAAAGAGATGTAATATTTTATTCTTTCCACCGATAACACTGAAGTGATATGTTTAGGAGGGAGATAATACTTTATAAATCTATTGATAATTCTAATAATATAATCAATGTTACAATCTCTAAAATAGAATAACTATTGGAGTTGAAAGTTTCTTTTTAGAGATTTTGACTTTTGATACTCTATTTTAGAATATATATATATATAGCATATGCGTTGGAGATGCTCTTATAAGTTTGAACTTGTTTTGTCATATGTTTTCATTGATCGTATGTTAAAACTCTGTCCATTTTTCATGATTTGTTGTATTCATCGATTGTAGTTTTCTAATCTAACGGGATTTATCTTTTTGCAGGTATCATGAACTTGTAAAAATAATTGTGTGAAGTAAATACATACGAAGCAAAAAAACATCCGAGATGATGAAGAGATCTGGGCAAACGAGGATTATAAGTTACATAAGAAAAAATCTATCTAAGATATTTAGTAATTTTTGTTGTTGGTGTTCTCATACATTAATTATATAATTCTTATTTGTTTTGTTAATCGTTTGATTCAAATTTTGAGTTTTTAAATTTATATTCATTTTACCCTAAAATAATTAAAACTGTCACTAAAAGATAACTTATGGCAACGGTTTTGAAAATTTAATGTCACCATGTCTTGTTACAGTGACAATTTTGAAAAATAGACGTCATTTTATGTCTACTATGGTGACGGTTTGAAAAATAGACGTTATCGCTCGTCATTCTATAGTGATGTTTTGAAAAATAAACGTGATCGTATTGGGTATCACTACTAGGCAAATGGGTAATTCCGGCGGATAATCCGTCAGAAATATTCCGACGGATTTCCGACGGAAGTCAAAGGAGTCAAACCCCGTTGACTTTCGCCGGAAATCATCCGGAATAATTTTTTAATTTTTTTTAAAAATACGTTTTTCTGACGATATTTATTTATTTTTAACTTTTTCAAATTAGAAAAAATTAATTAAATAATTTCTGACGAATTTCCGGCGGATTTTAATTAATTAATTAAATTAATTAAAATCCGTTGGAAAATAATTAATTAACTTTTTTTTCTTTTTCTCCGAAAAAAATTAAAAAATCTGCCACAAATCCACTGGAAAAATTAAAGAATTTTCAGCGGATTTTTATTTAAAAAAAATAATAATAAAAAAATCCGCTAGAAAATGTTTATTTAATTTTTTTCTTTTTCTCCGAAAAAAATTAAAAAACTTTTAAAAAAAATAAAAAATCCTCCGGAAAATGTTTTATTAATTTTTTTCTTTTTTTACAAAAAAAATTTAAAAAAATAAAAAATCCACAAGAAATCCGACGAAAAATGTTTAATTATTATTTTTTTTCTCCGCAAATGGATCCACTTTGGCTTTAATGGATCTAATCGGCTTTAAGGGATCCATTTAGGCTTTAATGGATCCATTTGGGATTTAATGATCAGTTGGGCTTTAACTGATCCATTTGGGATTTAAGGGATCCATTTGGCCTTTAATGGATCCATTTGAGCCATAAGGGATCCATTTGGGCTTTAATGGATCCACTTGGGCTTTAATTGGTCCACTTCGGCTTTAATGAATCCACTTAGGCTTTAATGGATCCACATGGGTATTTATGGGTCGGTTATTCTTTAGTGGATCCATTTGGGCTTCAATGGTTCATGTTGGGCATTAATGGATCTACTTGGGCTTTATTGGATCCATTTGGGCTTTAATGGTTCCACTTGTGCTGTAATGGATCCAGTTGCGCTGTAATAGATCCAGTTGGCCTTTAATGGACCAATTTGGGCTTTAATGGATCATTTTGGGCTTTAAGGGAACCATTTGGGCTTTAATGGATCGTTTGGGCTTTAATTGATACACTTGGGGTTTGATGGATCCACATGGGTGTTTATGGATCGGTTGGGCTTTAATGGATCCACTTGGGCTTTAATGGTTTATATTGGGCTTTAAGGGTTCATGTTACGCTTTAATGGATCCATTTGGTTTTTAATGTATCGGTTGGGCTTTAATGAATCTATCGGGGTTAAAAGGTTGTATTGGGATTTAAAGAGTTTCATTGGCCCTTAATGAATCTATTAGGCTTTAAAGGGTTTTATTAGGCTTTAAAATGTTTCATTGGGCCTTAATGGATCTATGGGGCTTTAAAAGGTTCTATTAGGCTTTAATGAATGTATGGGGCTTTAAAGGGTTCTATTAGGCCTTAAAGGGTTTCATTGGGCCTTAATGTATCTATCGGGGTTTAAAGGCTTCTATTGGACTTTAAAGGGTTTCATTGGACCTTAAACGGTTTCATTGGGCCTTAATGGGTATATTGGCTTTAATTAATTCTATTGGACTTTAATCGGTTGTATTAGCCTTTAAAGAGTTTCACTGGGTCTTAATGGATCTATCGGGCTTTAAAGGGTTTTATTGGGCTTTAATGGATTTCAATGAGTCTTATTGATCCATAGTGGGTTTTAGTAGTCTTATCAACCCTAATAGACATCACATGAATATATGTAGTACACACCTGCATACAAACATGTAATAAGTCATAAATGGTCTTATTGGACTTTAATCAGTTATATTGGGATTTAATGGATCTATTGGGATTTAATTGACTCTACTGGACTTTAAAGGGTTCTATTGGGTTTAAAGGATTTCAGTGGGTCTTAATGGATCTATCGGACTTTAAAGGTGTTAGGGTGTTTTGAATGTTAAATAGAAGTTCAGGGTGTAATATGTAATTATTTTATAGTTTATTATTTGTTAGATGGGCTCAAGCCCATAAGCCCATTATGATTGTAAGTCTGATATATAAAGGCGTTATTAGTTCATTTGTCAGGTTACACAAGTCATTATTAGATTACTAGTCAATAGGTTTACATACTCTGATCAGCGTGAGATCATATTTGTGTATAACTATTTTCAAGACAAGTACAAAAAGACAAAGCTTCAAATTACATCGGTCGATCAGATTCAATCTGATTTCTTCATGGGTGTAAAGTATTCACAATTTATGGTAACTAGAGAAGATGGTGAAAAGTATTATTTTTCTGAAGCTGATTTTCCGCGTCTTGAACCTAGAGATCTGTTGTTCTTGCTTAGAGACTTAAAGACCAGAACTAACAAAACAGGGGAAGTTATAGATACACTTGAAACCGTCAAGCGATACATGAAGTGTGCAATGAAGCTTGCCTCTGTAGAAGACTTTGAGATCGGGTTAGAAAGCAACCAATCGAAGATCAATCTGCTTAAGCCTGATTTGAGTGTTCCTTCTGAAGCCCATAATGTACCAGCGTTTACTGTCCTTATGTTTCCGGAATTAGGCATGACTTACGTGAACAACAAAGGTGTTATGCGATTTATTCAATTCAGTCAGATTGCCAGGTTCTGCGATGGTACTTTGATGTTGCTAAAAGACAAGTTGAAGCGTGCAATTGATCAAGATGAAAAAGGGGTTCAGCCTTTGGATCCTAAATACAAGCCACTTGTTCTTGAAGCACTGGGTGTTATTGAAGAACGACTGGAGTACATAACGCAAATGCACTACTTCGAGATCAGCTTTGGGTTTCGAAAGTTATATGTTCCAAACTGGCGCGATTACCAACTTCTATTTAAAGGGGGAGATTGTTAGGGTGTTTTGAATGTTAAATAGAAGTTCAGGGTGTAATATGTTTATAGTTAATGGGCTCAAGCCCATAAGCCCATTATGATTGTAAGCCTGATATATAAAGGCGTTATTAGTTCATTTGTCAGGTTACACAAGTCATTATTAGATTGCTAGTCAATAGGTTTACATACTCTGATCAGATATTCTCTCTGTAAACCTAAACCCTTTGAGTGTTTCATATAATCATATGACTAGCAGTTGTGGCTTAAATATTGTTCTACATTTATTCATAAAATAATGGGCTCAAGCCCATAAGCCCATTATGATTGTAAGGCTGATATATAAAGGCGTTATTAGTTCATTTGTCAGGTTACACAAGTCATTATTAGATTGCTAGTCAATAGGTTTACATACTCTGATCAGATATTCTCTCTGTAAACCTAAACCCTTTGAGTGTTTCATATAATCATATGACTAGCAGTTGTGGCTTAAATATTGTTCTACATTGATTCATTATTATTGATTTGTTCGTGATTGCATTGTACTTTGATCTACAAAAGGGTTCTATTGAGCTTTAAAGGGTTTCATTGGGCCTTAAGACTCAATATAGTTCATTAAGACTCACTGTAACCCACGAAGGCCCACTGAAGTTCATTAAACCTCAGTGAGTCAAATATGACCCATTGTAGCCCACGAAAGGCCCACTGAAGTTAAATAAGCGTCAGTGAGTCAGATATGACCCACAAAGGCCATTACAGTTTATTAACGGATGGGTTAGATATTATTTTATCTTAAAATATATCAACATGGGTTTCAATCTAAAGATTAAAAAATTTAATTTTTCTAGTTTAATTTATTTAACTTTTATTATAATTTAGATTTATAATAAAAATGTATTTTATTTTAGTTTAATTTTGATTTTTACATAATCATATAGTATTTTGTTAGGGATTGTTTAATTTAAATGATAATTATATTTTAAATATTTTATATTTAAAAGTTAAAGAAATAATATACTTAATGAAAAGAATTATAACTATATTTAGGTTTAAGAAGGGTTTTAACTTTAGATAGTTTAGAAAAAAAAGTAAGTGTTTTATCTTAGACTGTTAAACTAGTATTTATTATGATTTGTTTAAATAAAAATAAAATTTTAGAAGAAAATTTAACAAGGTACTTTTTTTGAAGAAAATTTAACAAATATGTTTGATACAAAAAAAAAAGTAGTTTTTAAAAATTACCATAAATATTTTGTAATATATAAAAATATCTACAATTTTTATTTTGTATTTCTTCTAAAATTATGATTTTCCCACTAAAATATTTCCTTTCCCCCCTAAAATATTTCATTTCCCCCAAAACCAATGCTCTGATCAATACCTCTTCCCAAACATTTCAAAAGAATCCCTAACGCTGTGTTTTC
This sequence comes from Arctium minus, assembly GCA_954870635.1. Classification (NCBI taxonomy): domain Eukaryota; kingdom Viridiplantae; phylum Streptophyta; class Magnoliopsida; order Asterales; family Asteraceae; genus Arctium; species Arctium minus. Next base: position 72,712,507 of record OX941080.1, on the reverse strand, counting down.
GAAACTCATTTAACGAAGGAAAGGAAAGGAAAGGGAGGGAAAGGGGAGGAAAGTAAAAAAATCTCGTGTTCTCGAAACTTTTTTAGGAGAGAAAAAAAAGGAAACGGAAGGAAAGAATTGATAACTTTCCTTCCAAACCTTTCCTCCCAAATGTGGAAGGAAAGGGAGGGAAAGAAATAAAAACAATTTAAAAAGATTACTGAAATTATTAAAATTACAAAACTATCCAATCTTTCATTATAAAGAATATATATTTATAAGGGTATATTTGTAAAATTGACATCTTTCCTTTCCTTTCTCTCCTGTTCAAGAACATGAAAAACTATTTTCTTTCCTTTCCTTTCCTTCCTTTTCCTTCCATGTCGAGAACACAATTGAAAAAATTATTTTCCTTCCCTTTCTTTTCCCTTCCTTTCTTTTCCTTCCATTTCATTTCTTTTCTTTTCTCTCCAGATTAGAGAACACAGCGTAAATCTGCCTCTCGCCTCTCAACCTATCTCGCCTCCTCCCTCTCTCTGTCAGCCTCCTCCCCATCTCGCCTCCTCGCTCTCGCCGCCGACCTCTGTCCCAGACCACCACATCTCCGTCGCACTCTCTGTGTTGCTGCGTTGGCCTCCTCCCCGATTTGACGACTGACTAACTACGTACCACCGGTCTTCAAATCGATCTGCATCAAGTAAGATATATGAATGTGATTTTAAGCTTATATTGAAATGTTAGGGTTTGAGATGGAGAAAAGTCTCCATCTTCTCATTCGTCGATCTAATGTTTGTTGTTCTTAATTAATTAATTAAGTTTCTCTGTTCTCCATCCTCTGTTTCTTCAACAAAACATGGTGGGTTTAATTAATTCATTAATTAATTAAGTTTCTCTGCTTTTTCCAGTTAATTTCTTTTGATGAAAAAAATATAATCCATCAAGTTGGTCTAATGTTTTTGAAATCATATCATATTTTATAATTTGCAGGTTGAATTATCATCTTCAACAAGTATACCTCCGTGGCTTGAATCTCTTCTTTATGAGAAATTCTATAATGCTTGCAATATTTTGTCTTTGATTGTTGTGAGGGTATTTGCCCTCACTGTCTCACCCCACATGGCTCTCATTCCTAAGGTCTATATAATTATAATTTATATAATTCATTAATTAGTTATAATTCTTCATAATTTAATGTTTATTAACATTTGTTTGTTGTAGATAAGAAGGTATATGTATCATGATGTTATTTGAAGGGAATGTAGTGAAATTAATGGATTGTTCTTATGTCCAGGTGAGTATATACACAATTATATGTATATATAGATTGTGTGTTTTAATTTGTTTGGTCACCTTTTTTGGTGTTTTTGAATGGATTTTTTTAAACATAATTGTTTTATTTTGTGTGTGCGTGCAATCTTACACAACAAACAATGCAAAAGTTGTGTTTTTAAATCCAAGTTATGTTCAAGTCGATGCTTAGAAGAATCACATGGATGGATCTCAAAATATGAACATGAGATAGCCTATGATCTCAAAATATATTGGTTTCTCTTGAGGTCATATGCACACTATGATTGCCTATCTTATTGTGAAATGGGTAAGATCTGTATTTCAGTTGTTATTAGCTCCAGGTTTTTTCTGGTTTTCATTTAATCCAAAACGTTAAGGGTTTTATCTGGTTTTCGTTAATTAATATGCAAAGTGTTGTTTAAGTTTGATTTTCAGGAAGGTGTTGGTTGTATAACTTATTGTGGGTGCTTTATTAATCTAGCTTGTTGGAATACATCTATGTAATGGAGTACTATTTGATAGTAGTGAGGAACAATTGGAACATTAAAAATAATTGGATGATGGATATTGTAGTGACACAATGTGATAATTTCATTGTGCTAGGAACGAGTTTTATTATTGAATAAAGCATATGTCTATGTTCTGATTCTGTCCAAAATTTTGCACCTAATTGCATGCATAATTTTATCACTGCATGGTGGAGATCGGTTTTGGAGATACGGAGGTCACCCTTTTCCTGTTCGACAGTCTGCTGTTTTTTGGGTGATATTTCTTCCTCTTTTCTTTTGGTTTTGATTCCATACTACTTGATGATTTGTTCCAAGAGTATGATGATTATGGTGTGCCTCTAGTTTTATCTAGAGAATATTTTTTTGTAGTGTTTATTGGTGGTAGTGGATTTTTTTGTTTTGTTTATTATGGTGTGCCTCTAGTTATATTTATTTGGATTTATCTTGTTGTAGGTACCACAAATGATTTCTAATTTTAATGACGGGAAGCATAAACATAAGATCCGAAACAACAGTTATACAATGATCAGCGGGATGGGGAAGAGATCGAAGCAAACAAGGAGTATAACTTAGATAAGAAAAAGTTGTTTATGATATTTATAACTTTTGTTATTGGTATTTTCATACATTATTCATATAATGTATATTAGTACTTTAAATTTCTTATATGCAATGTTAATCATTTGATTCATATTGAGTTTTTAAATTCATTCTCATGTCATCCTTATATAAATGATAAAAACCATCAATAAAAGATTACTAGAGGCAATGGTTTTGCTAATTTAATGTCACAATGTCATTCTATAGTGATAATTTTGAATAATAAACGTCACCGTATGTCATGATACAGTGACGTTTTTGAAAAATAATCGTTATTGTACATTTGTTATAGTGACTGTTTTGAATAATAAACGTCACAATATGTAATGTTATGGTGGTGGTTTTCAATAATAAACGTCATTATACGGCATGCTACATCGACGGTTTTGCATAATAAACATTATCGCACGTCATGTTATAGTGCGACGGTTTTGAAAAAATGAATGTCACTATACGTCATGTTAGGGTTACGATTTTGAAAAATAAACGTTGTCGTACGTTATGATACGATGATGATTTTGAAAAATAAATGTCACCGTAAGTCATGTTATGGTAACGGTTTTAAAAATAAACATTATCATACGTCATGCTATTGTGACGGTTTTGAATAATAAATGTCATGTACATTATATTTTGATAACGATTTAGAATAATAAATGTCATGGTACATTATACTTCGGTGACAATATTTAATAATAAACGTAATTGTATGTTATGCTATGATGACGGTTTTAAAAAATAAACGTCACCATATATCATGTTATAGTGATGATTATGAAAAATAAACGTCATCATATATCGTGTTACGGTGATGATTCTGAAAAATAAACGTCAAGATGTGTCGTTTTAGGGTGATGGTTTTGAAAACTAAATGTCACGGTATGTCGTGCTATGATAACGGTTTTGAAAAATAAACGTCACTGTATGTCGTGCTATGGTGATGGTGTGGAAAATAAACGTCACCGTATGTCGTCCTACGATGATGGTTTTGAAAAACAAACATTACGGTACTCATCTTAAGGTGACGGTTTGGAAAAATAAATGTCATCGTACGTCATGATATGGTGATGGTTTTGAAGAACAAACGTCGTCGTACTTCATGCTACAGTGACGCTTTTGACACATAAACGTCACTGTACGTAATCCTACAGTGATAGTTTTGACAAATAAACGTCACCTTATGTTATGCTACGGTGACGGTTCTAAAAAAAGGTCACATTATGTCATGCTATGGTAACACTTTTAGGAAAAAACAACTTTTTTTATACACCTAAAGTGACGGTTTTAACCTATGGCAACGATTTTTTATGTGATCTGGTAACGTTTTTTAAACGTAACCAAAAGTGTATCAAAAGTGACGGCAAGATAGGTAACGTTTTTTATGTCCACGAAAACCGTTACCGTATACCTACAGTAACGGTTTTTAACCGTCACAAAAGACCTTTTTTGTACTAGTGTTTCTATTTCTGACCTTTCTTTTGATTCTAAGGAAAATTAAAAGGAAGTTTCAAATTTTAAAATATTTTCTCAAAATTCTTCAAACTCCGAAGTAAATTCAGATTTATTAGTTGATCAGATTGGTTGCTTGGATAAAATTATTTCTTCTGATTTAAAATTTTCGTCTAAAATTCTTGATGATTCTTTTACGCTCAATGATCAATATTATAAACCTAAGCGTAAAAGAAGACGGTCAAAGAAGTCGAAGAAACAAGATAAAGTTCTTTATGACAATTCTAATTCTTCTGATTCTAATCTTTCAAATAGGACTTTGAGCAAGTCATCAAAGAAGCAAATTTGGAAAGCAAAGAGGACATCTGATGAATCTACTTTTGATGGGGATAAATGTGTAGACAAATTCTATAAAAGCGATTCATTTGTTTCTTGTAATAAAATTTCAAAGTACTCTATAAACAAATGATTCAAATTTCAAAACATGTCTCATGTTCTTCCTCAGATTCTAGTTCTGATGATTATGCTTTCTCATCTGATGACTGTGCTTATTATTCTGATAATGTTTCTCATGCTTCTTGTATCAAATCTTCTAATTATTTCCCCATACGAACTGCAACTAACAAACACGGGCCCAAATTCAAGTGGGTACCCAAGCCTAAATCTGATTCTAAGTTGCAGGCACCTCATGTTAAGGGGGAGTAAGAGAAAGAATGGATTTTGAACACAGCAGTTCAAAACCCGGTCTTAAATATCAAGACTATGGCTTCTGAGTAAATCAGCTCAGAACCTGTACTTCAACGACTACGACTTCTAGATATCTCAGTCTAGGACTCGTTATTCAATGCATTAAGCTTCTGACTAATGAGAAACTGTGAGTACATCTACTTAATTTCCGCTGCATTCATACCTGATTATGATGTTGTTCCAGTTTTCTCAAATGCTTTTAAAAGAATCTGAGCAATCTTATTCAAACTCCTGAATTTGTTCAACCCAATTTCTTTTTACAAATGAGTCACAAATTTCATTTTTACATTGTGTGAATGATAATATTTTTGAATTATATTTTATTTCAACTAAATATAAACTTGCCGATCAAATATTTCTATTTTTTAAATCTCGGCATGTTGTTTTTAAAAGTTTAAACCTTTACAAATTTTATTCTATAAAGTAAAATTTTTACAATTTTTTTCTTTCTTTTGAATAAAATGTGTGTATAGGATAAATTTTCAAGTTGCTTTGTTTATATTAAAGTTCTTATATGTTCAAATTTCAATTCTAACAAGAGTCGAAAAGTCAGCAACATGTTTGTAATTTTTGATATTGCTTTAAAGTTGTGTGATTCGGAATATTTATAGTTTACAATGCTTAGAAAACCTAAAAAGTTGGAATTTTGGATTGTAATGAAAATATGGGCTAAGCACTTAGACGTAAAACCTTGTGTTTGAGATGATAATTAAATTCTTATAAATCAGAAATCTCTAAGTTTAAAAGTTTTTGATTGATGAAAGTTTTTGAAACTGAACATGTTTTAACTTGATATGCAATAAAACTTGTTTATGTATCCAAATACATACATTTGATTTCATCTGATGGATTTTATTGTGATATTTTACTAAGTAGAATTTTATTTGTTTATGTTTAAATTTTTATATATTAAGTCGTTTCAAAATACATATTCAGTATATTTTTCTTTCTACATTGATGTTTCATTCATTGTGTTCTCATTTCCTTTTAAATGGGTTTGAGCATTATTCAAGGGGGAGTGAAAAAGGAGAATTTTTTCTTAAATGATCATATCTGATTTTGAGGGGGAGTATCTGATTTTCTTTATATGAATGCAAACTTGAATTCTCATATCTAGTGCATTTGTGTAGGGGGAGTCAAAGAGCTTAAAAAGGTAAATTTTTTCTAAGTCAGCTTTGCGCCATCAGTTGGTCGCGCAAACCTCGTTTTGCGTAACATGCATGTAACGCAAACCTTACTTTGCGCAACCTGCATGTAATGCAAACCTTACTTTGCGCAACATGCGTGTAACGCAAACCTCGCTTTGCGCAACCTGCATGTAACGCAAACCTCACTTTGCGTAACCAGCGTGTAGCGCAAACCTTCCATGTTTTCTCTGTTTCTTTGATTTTGCAGATCTTAAGCTGTCTCGTCTCCAACATTTGCATGATCAAGTTGATCCAAATCATCAAGGTCATGAGGGGCAGAATTAAGAGATGTTAAGGAGATGATAAAGAGACAAAGAGCTCAAATGTTTATCTGCTGATCAAGATTCGCTCAAAGATTCTATTCTCTCAGCCATTTTAATTCTTTTGTTGTTCCTGCTCCGACCAACATAGTTCATTCAAGATCTTTCAAAAGAGGTGTGTCGTTTAGAGCACAAGCTTCTGTTCCAGGTTTGACAAAGGCAGCAAAGACAAATCAAACTGAAAGATGCTGAGAAGAATTTTTCATGTAAAAGTCAGATTGCTTCATAAAGTTGCTTTTATGGTCCGTGTTGTTTTAGAAGATGATTTTTGAAGACCAAAGCGCCAATGATTACTAAGGGGTTGATTGTTAAGTCTGATTTTATAGTAATCATTGTATTTATAGGCTTGGTCAATTACGGTGTCTAATGTCAAATACTGTGTTGTATTGACCAAGGGTATTTAAGTCCCTTTAGTCTTGTTTCCTTGTAAGAACTTCTTGCATATTCAATACATTCTCATACTTTGCGCTTCTTGCTCTCTCTTTCTACTTTCTCTCTCTAACGATTCATTGATCTTGGACTCACGGGGAGTAAGAGAACCGATGTTTGGCTTCTGAATAAATCAGTTCAGGACCCGTATTTCAACGGAGTTTGACTTCTAAACACAACAATTTATGACTCGTACTTCAACGAGGAAAGAGATGATACTCCCGGGCTGATAAGAAATTGTACTCCGATATTCAGATGAGGACATCAACCTTCAAGGGGGAGTACATAAGTTTCTGGAAGTATGTATTCGGAAGATATGACGAACTACACTTCAGGAGGAGTTATAGATCTCTATCATGTGCTTTTTCACTAACAAATTACAGATGCATATTTTCAGGGGTAGTATGAATTATGATTTCTGATTACTTCAGATCAGAACTCATTCACTCAATGTTTTACTGCTTTATGTTGTTTACTTTTCAATAAATTTGTGAATAAAGTTGCTTTGACATGACTTTGAGACTTTTGCAGATTGAGAGAAGCTTTCAAGATTATATCATTATGATTTTATGTTTGACTTCATGAGATTTAAGACTGAAGGACAAAGGTTAAATTTCTTATCTTAATCTCATATATGGTTGAAAGTAGGACGACTTTCAATCATAGAAACATATTCTTAAATGTTCAAACCACTTCCCGATTCATATATGGTTAAAAGTGTGATTTTAAATGTTTTCATTTTATTTGAGGTTGAATGTTTTACAAACTGTGTGTTTTCAAAGATAAATACTTGCATATTGCCTTTTCTATATACTTTCAAGTATTCACACACACTGGTTTAATTTCTTGTTTAAAATGTTCTTACCATGTCTCAAATTTGAAACATATTTTTCGATGGTAAGACACCCCGCTTGAACTTCAACGAATATTGAGCGTCATTTCATTTCGAAACGTTCATTTCAAGAATGTCTATATTTTGTTTCATATAGACAATATCCATTATTTTTTGACCATAAACCTAAACAACTATATCATTCCTTTCTGATCATTTTCATACAATATCAGATTTTTTTTTTCAAACAAGTCTCTTGCATTCATGACTATTCATTCAATTTACTTGTTTGATAATATCTACAATGTTTAAAATGCTCATATATTCATGATTATATTCTAAGCATACCAACATCTGACTTGTATTTGAGCTTTAACTGTTCAAGTTAAACCATTTTGAGCAACGTATGCTTCACAGGACAATATGGGTTCTTTGTGCTAGGACTTAAATGAAACTTCTATGGATTCACGATAACCATTGTTTCCTACCCAAGAAGTTAATCCATAGTGATTGAGTGTGAGGAGTCGAAAAGAAATGAGTGTGGGTTGTGCGTTGAGGTAAAATGGAAAAGAGAGTTTGGTTAGATGTGAGCTTAATGATTAAAAGAAAGAGGGTGTGACAACAGAGTAAAAGAATATCAAACTCTGCACCAACTTTTTCTGAGCCGGGCAACTACAATTCTAGTGTTTCACAACTCCTTGGTGAACATTATTGAAATAGGCAATTAAGCCCATGCCAACTCTTGATAAAACCCCACCAGCCACTCATTTTCTTCTCAACAAGAAAATGTTTCATATTTTAAGGGGACACAACACATTATCTATCTGATTTTCATTTGGAAAATATGGATATTGAAAAAGAAGGAAGTCTGCCCCACCTTCGCACTTCAATCATGCACATTGAGTCTGTGTTTATCTACTGTTGTCTCAGTGGTTTACACAATGTTGAGCCTTATAAAAGCAATCATCATATGCTTAATTCTTTCTACACTTGCACGAGCACACAAGGAATTTGTTTTCTTGTCATAATATTAATAGAAATTTCTTTTGTGGTCTTTCGATGATTGGATGGAAGCCCTGGGGGAGTGTATATCAAAAAGCTCTTTTCCAATGTGTATTCGTTACACACAGTGACTTCGTGTTAATGACAGGCATACTAACTGAATCATTTGTTGATTCAGGTGTTACATTCTAATTTGTCTGGATTTGAAAAGATCTAGATTAATATCTTTATGGATTGACGGTAAATCAGTGGTCAGAATTGCTAATGACATTTTTTGGAGAAAATTTTGATGATCTCAATGTTGCTATCATCAAAAAGGGGGAGAATAGTTCAAGAAATGTTTGAGTCAAAAATATTAAGTTGGGGGAGAAGATCAAGAAATATTTGAAAGGTGTTCAAGAGTTATTCGTTTGATAAAGGAAAGTTGAAGCTAAAAAGAGAAAAGTTCAAAGTTTACAGAAATTTTATTTGGAGATAAGTTTGCTGAAGCAAATTGAGCTGAAACTGAAGATAATTTATTTCCAAGTCTGAAAGAGATTTGTTTATAGTCTTGGGGGAGAATAGTACTATTTTTTGAAGAACAAACCTTGGGAATTTTGCTGAAAGTCTTGAAGACTGTTTTGTCAAAGAAAGGGGAGAATGTCAAATTTTCATATGAATAGGGGGATAATGTTGATTGTTTGAGAAGATTATTGAGCTTAAAGAGAGAAGATTGAAATGCTAAATCTTTTAATGATGATCTTGATCCAAAGGGGGAGAATGTTAGAGCACATATTTGTTGGATGCAAGATCATTAATACTGAAGATGAAAGTCAAGCTAGTCAAAGCCTCAAAGTCAATTCTCAAGCATTAAAGTCAAAGTCTTTGTTAATAAAGTTAAAGTCAATGCTATTGTTTTGTTACTTGTATTTGTTTGTTAGTATAAATAGTTCTTTCCTTGTAATCTTTGGGTTACAATCAGAAAGTAAGTCATTGTGAGAATACGGAGCATATGAGAGAAGAGCAGATTAGAACATTATTCTAGAGAGAGAGAATGAATGTAGAGAGAGAAAGTGAGATTTGTAATTGTTGAGATTTGTATCAATGACATATGATTACGATTGTTGAACCATCTTGATTGTTTTGTAACAATAAGAACTTGATCAAATTTGGGAATAACAGTTCTAAAGAAAATGAACTATAATGACAGTTGTAACACCCCGTTTTCACTATTATAATAATGACAAAATTACGTTCATTTAACTATCTTAAATCTTTAAGATAAGTGTTAAATATGATGATTAATATAATCGAGATTTTAAGATATTTTATCCGGTATAGAGATGTTTACATCACATACAAATTTAAAGTTAAGATGTTAATGTCAAAATATTGATATCAATGATAAGATGATAATTCGAAGATTTAGAAAATATTTTTGTTGGAAACACAGAAGAGAAAAATATATCTGATAAATAATTATATAGATGTAAATATATGAAAATATAATTATTATCAATAAATAAAATAATATATATATATGTATCAATCGTGTATATATATAATATTATATTAAATATTTTAATATTATTATTTCTATTTAAAAGGTTTTGTCGTTTTACTCAAATTAGCTAGTCGTATAGATTTTTATGAAATGCGACTAATATGTTTTTGTAACCAGTGATTTATGACGATCACAATGAAACTTTCAGATTTGAAAACCATCTAAGTTTTATTTATAGGACTGATTCAATATTAAATATATCGTTTTTATTAATTTTAGAGCCCTAATGGACTAATAAGTTATATAATGCATATATTTTTGGGCTCGACGATTTACATAGATTCTAATAGTGCTTTCAGATTCGAAAAAAAATAATTTTTTTATTTCAGGGTCACTTGAGCGAAACGATAAAGTTGTGTCATTTGTGGATTATAGAAATATCGGATTAATACCAAATTTCATATTTAAATACGTTGAAAAATCTAGACACCGTAAATGATAAAAAGATCAAAATATGATTATGAAAATTTGTACAACTCAGAAAAAGGTATAATAATAACATGCCTATGGGTAGATACTATCGCATTGGTCCAAAATATATGTTCAAATTAAGATTTAGGGTTACGTATGCAAAATTATATTAGATAAATGCAATAGTATATATAATAAATAATATATCATATATTATATAAATTTATATATACATAAATGATTACTTGGGTGAGAATGGAATGGCGACATGCACACCGCCAATGTATGACCGCCTAACTTTTTTGTATTTCATTCCGTATCACTATAAATATGGAGCTTCCCTTTGGTTCAATTTACATCAAATCATATTCACAATATTTAGACAACAAAAGTTAGATCAATGAGGTAAATCAAGTATTTCGGCTAAGAAATCAAGTGAGTATGTTATGAGATTAACTGGGATACATATATGGTTTATAAATATTTTTTTGCATGATGAATATTTGAAATAATGTTTAGACATGTTTGCTTTATACGAGATAAGGATATGCTTATAATGCATTTTATGAGAAAGACATGTATTTAACATGTGATATATCAAATGTTTTGTGCATGTGAAAGTATGGCCATGTTAAATACCCGACGGAGTATAAGAATGGATGACGTCTTGCAAACGTACCTTAGGGGGAAGATCCTACGCGGAGCCCCAGGGATCTAGGATCCTATTGAGAATGTTTGACATACTTACACATATGAGATCTCGCACTAAAAGAAGATGATGTTTTTGCAGAAATGGTTTATGCATCAATGTTATTATGCATGATTATGAGAAGTTTATGGAATTATCATTCATGCACTAAAATGATATATTTTATGAAAGATGATTTGTTCATGAAATCATAACTGTTCACTAAGCTTAAAGCTTACGTATTCCATATATGTATCTCAGGTAAGATCAGGATAAGACATGAAGGGATCGCATGAAGAGTTATAGTTCTTAAAATAGCCATTATAAATGTTAGGATATTGAACTGTTGCAAGAACGCTTCCGTAGATGTAAAGGCTATGATGGTTATGGAAAAAGAAAAACGGGGCTTCTCAAGTTGGTATCAGAACATTAGTTTAAGTGGACTAGGATTGCCTTAGATTAGCTATAAAGACTTAAACTTTGAGGACGACACTGAGTTTTAGAATACTACATTACCGTAAAATAATTAACTTATATATAAACTCAATCAAATTATTCTGCTAATTGCTTATCCTGGTCAATATAACCATATGGGATGGTGTCTAGAAAGGTTGAAACGACTGAGTTGTGGACTTCTGAAAGGTCGCAGATTATATTTGCACCGAAAGGATCCTAGCTCCCCGTGATACCGGCCTGGCTATTTCATATTGGTAGTCAGATGGATTTTAAGAAGTGACGATCTGAATAGGAAAAAAAAAAGATCCATGGGATAAGAGAAATAGATTATCAGCTCGTGCAAAGATTAAAACCTTAAGATTTGAGATTTTATGCTCTGATAAAATATTTTAGTAAGAATTCTTTTACTATGTTGGAGAACGATATCAAATATCCCACACTTAAGTAATATGTGAGATGACAATTGATAATCATGTTGACCAGGTTTAACCAAAGGATTATTCTCAAACATACTCAGTATATGTTTAGATCAATGCAGTCATTTTTCAAAATAATAGACTATGTTAGGAGTAAATATTATTTAGTAAAAAATTATTATTGAAGGTATTATGTATCAATACATCTAGCATACACAATTATGGCTCAGAAAGAGGATTATGGAACACCTATATTTTGTCATTTTTTTAACAAGAATGTCTAGAAAGGAATGGTAGAACAATGTACGGAAGTGAGGGTGTCATTAATGTAACGATACAACTAAGCGATTCGATTGGTAGAAGTTAAGATCAACACCACAGTCAAAATTGAGGTAGATTCCAAAGTATAAGAGTTCTAAACAATAAGAAAATAGTTTTATCAGTTAATGCTAGTTCTATAAACTACTAGAGGATGAGATGGGGGCTTTTATTAAGGACAAGACTTTGAGGTTGTAGCCAAAGATGTTATAGGTGGAAAATATATTGATTAACCATCTAAGGTCAAGAAATATGCATAGAGATCTTAGTTGGTTGTCTTATATACAATAAGTTTAGGAGCTTGTGATTGTGTCAGGTATAATTATAGCATTCGGTTCTACATATGTGAAAAGTTAGGATGCACAAAAAGGAGTCTATAGATATACTTGCCATATGTGTAATATGATGGGGATATCGGATCAAGTCTCCCTAAGCTTCAACATAGTTCAACAATAATATATAGGTTGACATGAGAAAGATTAGTTAAGAATGGAAATGAGAAGGAGGAACAAGAGGTAAGGATTATGGAATATGTCAGTACAACAAACGAGGCCAAAAGAATCACCGACAAGGTTTTGGGTGCATTTCTTGTCAATAATAATTGTGTCCTAGTTTATTCAATTCATGTACATCTAGAAGATTAATTTCCGCTACTTGAATATGTAACCTAAGCAACTAGAATAAGAATTGCATAGTCCTTGTTGAGAGTTGTCAGATAAAGGTTAAAGAAATTGTTAAGGATTGTTCAATCGTTATAGATTGTAGAGTTACCTTGTTATTGATGTATGTAGATGAGTTTGATGTGATTTTGGGGTGGAATAGCTGACAAATAATGATACTAAGGTGATATGTAAAAAGAAGATGATTAAGATGTGTAATCTGAATAGAGGATCTATGGATAATATAGAAAGATTGATGAAATAGGAATTATATCAGTGATCAAAATAAGTAGATGCTTAAGGAAAGATGTGTTGTATTTATGTTATACATAAAAGATGTTAAGCAATAATGCAAGTTTTAGAATGTGTTAATAGTAAATGATAATCTAGAAATGTTCGTCAAAGATCATCCTATAGAAAATTTTTGTCAATCGACCTCGTGCAGGGAGCGACACTAAATATGTAGTCATGTAACACCTATAGAGATGCATAAATGAAATGGTTATCGTGAAATAAGATTTGTTCATGCTATGAGATGTTGATTTTAAAATGTGTTTTCAAAGATACATGAACATGAAACTAATAACGTTTTACTAACGTAGTGGTAGTGATTGTTAAAAGTTTATCGTAAGAGAATGACAAGTGGGTTATGTTAGGATGTATGTTTACCGTAAAAGCATGGCAAAGTGGGTAATGTCAGGTGGATCACAACCACTGTGTATAGTATACGTTGTCACAGTTATTTCAGAATTTTGCATGTGTAAAAAAAAGGGAGTTCGGAAAGAATCAGAGTACGTAGCGAAAGCACGATGTTGCTAAAAAGAATTTCTTTTTTGTATGCTACTATTTGAAATATAATAATATCAATATAGTATGAGAGGAGAAATAAATATATACAAAGAAAATTGTGCTTAGTAAAGGCCAGAGAAAATTTTTAGTTTGATAAAGAAATTTATATGGTTACTTAAATAATTTCCATATGATATTCTATGAAAAAAAAAATCCAATATCAGGTAATACAATCTAAAATCGTCATACATTGTATTGACAATTGTGATTAGTCGAGTAAAACTTTAAGCCAATGCTGCATGGATAAGTAGTAAGAGTAGTAATTTTGACTTCCAATTGTCAATAAGTGATATCCAGTTTGCAGACAAAATATGATATCTATAAATGATGGAATTTGAATCTAAATGGAATTTAACCATATGGTAGGAGATATAATTATTTCCAAAAGTATACGATAGTTATGAATCATGATTGAGAAGTGATTTTAAATAGAGTATATGAGGATGTTCAAAAAGTCAATAACGTTAGGTAAAGAAATGTTTGATGAAATTATTGCCCTAGGATATGTTATGACAAGAATCTAGTGTCAGGAAATAGAATATAAGGAATTCATACTTAGTATTGGAAATTGTGGGTTAGTAGCATAAAATTTGAAGTCATTGAGGTAAGGATAAGTAGTGATATGAAGTGGTAACTTGACGATTAAATATTTGTAGGAGATATCCAATATGCGGAGGAGCAGATGAGTTAAGATATTGGTAAATGAAGATGTTTGCATATATGTAAATGATAGGGAAATTTAGTGTATCCAAAAGAGAACGACATTTAATAATTGTGATATAGTGTTACGAGAAAAGATTACTAGCATAGTATATGAGGATATTCATAGAGTATAAAGCATTAAGAAAAAAATAAAGGAGTTAAAGAAAAACGATGAAAGTTAGAAATATTATATTTAAGAAATATGATATTTTTTTAGTCAGATATTGAGAAACTTCGAAACAAATAAATACTCTTGATGTTAGTTAGCCAGTTTTATCATCATGAACCAGAAGCTATTTAGGAAATATAAAAATAATGGAGAAATAAGACAATATCTCTCATTCAATTTCAAGGTCGAAATTTTTATAAGGAAGGGAGAATTGTAACACCCCGTTTTCACTATTATAATAAAGATAAGATTACGTTCATTTAACTATCTTAAATCTTTAAGATAAGTGTTAAATATGATGATTAATATGATCGATAGTTTAAGATATTTTATCCGGTATAGAGATGTTTATATCTGATACAAATTTAAAGTTAAGATGTTTATGTCAAAATATTGATATCAATGAAAAGATGATAATTCGAAGATTTAGAAAATATTTTTGTTGGATACACAGAACAGAAAAATATATCTGATAAATAATTATAGAGATGAAAATATGTGAAAATATATTAGAATTATTATTAATAAATAAAATAATATATATATATACATGTATCAATCGTATATATATATATATATATATATATAATATTATATTAAGTATTTTAATATTATTATTTCTATTTAAAAGGTTTTGTCGTTTTACTCAAATTAGCTAGTCGTATAAATTTTTATGAAATGCGACTAATATGTTTTTGTAACCAACGATTTATGACGATCACAATGGAACTTTCAGATTTGAAAACCGACTAAGTTTTATTTATAGGACTGATTCAATATTAAATATGTCGTTTTTATTAATTTTAGAGCCCAAATGGACTGATAAGTTATATAATGCATATGTTTTTGGGGCTCGACGATTTACATAGATCCTAATAGCGCTTTCAGATTCAAAAAAGAATAAAGTTTTTATTTTATGGTCACTTGAGCGAAACGATAAAGTTGTGTCATTTATGGATTATAGAAATATCGGATTAATATCAAATTTCATATTTAAATACGTTGAAAAATCTAGATACCGTAAATGATAAAATGATCAAAATATGATTACGGAAATTTGTACAACTCAGAAAAATGTATAACAATAAATGTCTATGGGTAGGTACTATCGCATAGGTCCCAAATATAGGTTCAAATTGAAATTTAGGGTTACGTATACAAAATTATATTAGATAATTGCAATAGTATATATAATAAATAATATATCATATAATATATAAATTTATATACACATAAATGATTACTTGGGCGTGAAGGGAAAGGCGGCATGCACACCGCCAATGCATGATCGCCTAACTTTTTTGTATCTCATTCCGTATCACTATATATATATATATATGGAGCTTCCCTTTGGTTCAATTTACATCAAATCATATTCACAATATTTAGACAACAAAAGTTAGATCAATGAGGTAAATCAAGTATTTCGGCTAAGCAATCAAGTGAGTATGTTATGAGATTTACTGGGGGTATATATTTTATAAATGTTTTTATGCATGATGAATATTTGAAATAATGTTTTGACATGTTTGCTTTCTACGAGATAAGGTTATGTTTATAATGCTTTTTATGAGAAAGACATGTATTTTACATGTGATATATTAAACATTTTGTGCATGTGAAAGTATAGCCATGTTAAATGCCTGACGGGGTATAAAAATGGACGACGTCTTGCAAACGTACCTCAAGGGGAAGATCCTACGCGGAGCCCCAGGGATCTAGGATCCTATTGAGAATGTTTGGCATACTTACACATATGAGATCTCGCACTAAAAGAAGATGATGTTTTTACATAAATGGTTTATGCACCAATGTTATTATGCATGATTATGAGAAGTTTATGGAATTATCATTCATGCACTAAAATGATATATTTTATGAAAGTTGATTTGTTCATGAAAACATAACTGTTCTCTAAGCTTAAATCTTACGTATTCCATATATGTATCTCAGGTAAGATCATGATAAGACATGAAGGGATCTCATGAAGAGTTATAGTTCTTAAAATAGCCATTATATATGTTAGGATATTGAACTGTTGCAAAAATGCTTCCGCAGATGTAAAGGTTACAATGGTTATGGAAAAAGAAAAACGGGGCGTCTCAACAGTAGGAGCATCTTAATATAGCATGAGCTTGTGTCAACAAATGAGATCTTGAAAGATTTTTTGTTTTATTGCAACAATGTTGACATTTTTCTTTAGAAACTGATTTAGCTCTGGTATTACATGTTGATATGTCTGTCACTGTTCTCTTCTTCACAACCTTTGTCTTCTTTCTTTTCTTCTTGGAAACTTTTTATTTCACGTTCTCATATGCAAAACAAACAGGATTAGATTTAAACAATGGATTAGTGAAAGATTCAGAGTTAGAGGATGTTTGGGAAACAGAGTTAACTTTGGTTCCCGAACACTCTCCTATTTCAAACATGCCTGACTTCATTTCCGAAGACTTTAAGATTTTCATAGATGTTTTCATTTGAGGAGTCTTTGGATCAATTGTTGTAGAATCAAGTTTGTTACAAGCATTGAAAAGAAATGAAGATTTGGAAAACTGATTAGTACAATCTTCTTTGTCTTTTGAAATATTAAAAAATTTGGATTCTAAAGTATCTGATCTCTTTTTGCACATTTGTGTTTTTTATCAGACTTGAGTCTAATTCCATCCCAAGATTTTCATTTGAATTTTCCAATTCATGAATGAAACAATTGAGAACTGAAATTTGCTTTTCCAAATCAGAAATTTTCGTCAAAACAGTCTGGTAATCAGATTCTGTGAAAATAGAAGTCTTATCAGAAACAAACTCGTTCTCAGAATGAGAATCTTCTACCCTTTCTTCCTTGATAGAGCTAGAAATAACAGATTCAGTCTCATCAGATTTAGATTCTGATTCAATTGTCTCACTTGATTTTGAAAAAAGATGTTCAAATTGTACAAAATTCTTCTTGTTATTTTTATAACATGAATTCAATTCGTCGTATTTGAAACTAACAATTTTAAAATCGTGAGAACTTGAGTCAAAAATTTACCTCTGATTTGATTGTCACTATTACTTCTTTTTCAATCTTTGGAGGTTCAGGTGTCGAACTCTCAGACTTAACAAATATCTCACATATGTGAGGTATTAGAACAGTAGGAGCTTTACCCGATGTTTTAAAATTATAAAGCTCTTCAAATGCTTTCTTTAACACCTCAAAATCTTGAAACCCATACCCATTTTTGGATTGTAAAATCTGGTATCTTTTGGGTTGCTGGTTAAAAGCTTAAGAGTCTGCTCTGATGGACCTCATTTGAAGATGAGATTTTCTAATTCCTTTATTTTTGCATATGCTTCAACTTTATCATTCAAAACAATCTCATAGATCAAGGTTAGATCCAAATTTTTATATTTCACCGAACTTAATTCCTTTTGTAATTCAGATATTTTAGACAGAATATTTACGTTATCAAGTTTGAGAAGATTCCTGTTCCCTTCCTTTTCCTCTGCTAAAGTTTTAAACAACAAAGTCTGATCTTGATGTCCTTTAATAGAGTTCCTTTGTTTTAAAAAGTTGTCTTTTAATTTTTCAAATTCATTTTTTATCAACTCTAATTGAGACATTAAAGTCAAGACCTCATCATTTTCAGAATAAGAATCAGACATGTCATAGAAATAATTTACCTCAGATTCAGAATCCTCCTCATCAAGTTTTTCCATTAGATTGTAATGAACTTGAGTGAAATTGGCCTCTTCTTCATTAGATGAAAATCCAGCCAGGTCCCCTCTTTAGCTTTAAGCGCTTTACCAGTCTCCTTGGCTTTCACTATTTGTACCTTCTTAGAGTAGTATTCATAATATTTGATTCACTTAGCTTTACAATCTCTGACAAATTGTCCAGGCTTTCCATAATTCTAGCATCTATCATGCTTCTCTTTCTCTTTCTCCTTCTCTTTCTCATCTCTTTTATGTTCCTTTCTTTCTTCTTTCTTTTCACCCTTTCTATCTTCTCTCTTTTCATATTTTCCTCGGTATCAGTCACCCTTATAGTGATCTGGTTTGGATTTGTGATAAAACTTCTTACGTCTAAACCTCTTATGAAATTTAATCGTCAATAAGGCTAACTTCTCCGCAAACTCTGTTAGCTCATCATCAGAATCCTTCTCCACTTCCTCAGAACTTTTAGATGAATCAACCATTTCTGACATCAAGACTTTCTGTTTCAACCCTTTTCCAGAACATGACCCACCCTTGACCATCATTCCCTGTGCCAGTAGAACCAAAGAATCTTCCACCTTTTTCTGCTTCTCTTTAATCTCAGACAGTTGTTGGTTCATGTTTGCTTGCTCATTAACCTTATCCTTATGCTGATAGAGAACATAGAACAGATCATTCAACTTCTCCTCATCCATGGCTTTGTTCATCTGGAGTTGAAGTTAATCTCAGACTCTGTTTTCTTCACCCCATTTCGCTGAACATCATTCAGAATTATGTTGTAGCTGTTGTACGCATCTTTAAGAGACACTCCTTCCTTTGATTTGAAACCCTCGTAGGCATTGATACTCTGATTTCGCTTTGTATTCATGGATTTCTCTGAGCCCTGAATTTGCCTTTCAAACTCATCCCAAATTTCTTTAGCTGAATCTCGGCTTTCAACTCTGTTGAAGATGTCATTTGGGATTGCCATTATCAGGTAAGTAAGAGCCTGTGTGCCTAGATCAACCAACTCCCTGTCACAATCTATGTACAAAATCGACTCTCTAGATACTATTCTCTCCGGGATCTCTGGATTGTTCTCAGTGGCTGGGATTCTGGCAACCACAACATATGGAAAGTGAGGTCCATTCAGAATAGAGTTCATTAATCTATTGTCTTGATTATTCAAAAGATTTATCATCCACTTCCTCCATTGATGATACTCTTCTACCTAAAGAACCGGAGGTTTTTATTTTCAAATCATGCTTAACAGATCTCTCGACATACTGAAATCTAGAAAGATAACACTGAAAGAATGCTTGAATATGATCGTCTGAAAAATTCAGAAAAATTTGACTTAAAAAGTCAACTTTGGTCAAAAACTGAAAATTTGAAAAATTTTTCTAAGTGCTGAAGTCGCAAAGCACTAAGAATAACTTGTCGCAGAAGGGAAGAAGTCACAAGTTGAACTTGTCGCAAACCCACAACTCTCAATGAAATGTATCCGAGAACCAACAACTCGCAGGCTTAAGTGTGCGAGTTCTGACTTGTCGCAAGCTATGTTGTACAAGCTCTTACTTGTCACAGAGAACTGTACACGAGTTATACACTTGAACAAACTTCAGAAAAACACTTCTCGTAAATCACACAAGTTCTACACTTATCCAAATTTGACACAATGAACTTTTTGTGAAGGTACGAGTTCTACACTTACGCAAAAATGAGAAAATAACTTGTCGCAAGGTCCACTTATCGCAGACTGCTACGTACAAGTTCCTGGTTGTCGTAAGCTTTGGCTTGCGAGTTCCAACTTGTCGCAAGTTGACCTCTACGAGTTTTGTACTTAAGAAAATTCAAATAATCCAACAACTCGTAAGAAGGTCTTGCAAGTTCTTTTCTTGTCGTAGCCTTTGTTATGTGAGTTATTCACACCAACACTTCGGATGAAGTTTGCGAGTTCTTCGATGATGCTTGCGACATCTGTAGATCTTGCGAGTTCTTCACTCGAATTCACAGATTTATCCATAGAAACTTCAAAACTGAGAAATTGATTTTGTAACTTCACAGGGTTTCTCGATTTGTGATTCAGAACACTCTTCTATCACAAGATTTCTTCCAAAACACATTGTATTATGAAATTTGATCCAAAGTCAGTTTCACGAACACTTCGACTTCAAGAAACAGAAAAATCCAAAATTCACAATCGAAAGTTGTGAATTAGGATTTGTATTCCAAAGAGAAATTCTTCCTCTATCAAAAACGCATCCCCCGCAATCAATTTATTTCCCAAAAACACACTTGATTACTCGATTGGTAATGGAACAGTGAACTTCCAGAAGTGACTTGCGAGTTCTTGAATATTTTCAAGATTTGCACCAAAAATTCGACCAAAACGATATCAAATCACGTTTCTGAATTCGACGGTTTGCTCTGATACCAAATGTGAGTCCATAATTCAAGAAATCAAACATAAATCATAATGCAATTTAGATCAAGCAATGAAAGCACATAGAGAGAGAATTCTAGAGAGACAAAGTCATACGTCTATTGAGTCACAAGTCATATGGTTATAAGACTTTCACTCACAAAGTTACAAGACACAAAGACAAGGAAATCTATTTATATGGGTCAAATAGGCCTTGACCTCATACAAGCTAAAGAAGCAAAATACAATGATAAAATGACAAATTGATTCAAACAATTTTACTCTAACACACACACACACACACACACACATATATATATACTAATGCATATAGGTTTGTAATTGGTCTTTCATTGGGTATATTAATTTATATTATTTGGTTACTCTGTACATATGCATATATATATATATATATGTTGAGTCAATATTGTATTCAAGATTAAATGAGGAGTCAAAGTGTAATATTGTAAAGTGTAAGGATTTTGTTGTTAAGTGTGTAAGTTGAAGTATTTGACTTTGACATTTGTTAATTGAGTTGTAAGGTCAATTGTATTTACCATATAAATAGTAGCTTGGTCCTTGTAATCTTGTGAGCATGCACAAAGAATTCACATAAGTCTTAGAGAGAGAGAGAGAGAGAGAGAGAGAGAGAGAGAGAGAGAGAAAGAGAGTATTTTGTACATGTGAGACTTGTGGCACTATGAGATGTGTGGCACAAGGAAATCATTGTAATTGATGATACATATATGAAAGAATGATTTCTACATAATCTTCTTTTGTTTGTGTGAGCTTGGGATTGGACATTCATTTGGTATCAGAGCCTAATTCGATGAAATTCAACAAAACGATGGCTTCACACCTTGTTTTCTAATTATTGATCGGATTTGCTATTTTGTTTTGTAAGTTTCAAAGTTTTTGATTGTGTGATGATCGATTGATCATATAGAAACATTCTGTATAGGTTTTGTACACAATTGCACTGTAATTTTTGTTCAATTTGAAGTTTTTTGTGATTTCTTGATAAATTCGCACTATATGTTGATCAAGATATATTTTTGAGTAAATTTGTGTGTAATTCATTGTTTGTAATCGATTCTAACATTGTTCGTGGTCAAATTGGTGGATAAATAGTAGCTAAATCAGAGATTTGATGGGTTTTGGATCAATCTGAGCATTTTTTTGTCGAATAGTGAAGAACTCACATCAAGAACTCGCAAGATCTAAATTTTTCGCATGATGATGATAACTTCGCATCACTCTTGATTGTTGAAATATATAGGTGAGGAATTCTCATAGTGTTTCATATGAGAAGTAAACAATTCGCATCGGTCTACGTACGAGAAGTTAAGAATCCGTATCAAGCTTTATAGGAAAAGTTGAGTTCAAAAATTCTAATGGAGGAATTCACACCTCAAACGGTACGAAGAGTGAGGATTTCGTACCTCAAAGCATACAAATTTGAGGTGTTAATCCCAATATGATGTTCTATCCAGATGATGAACCACTAAACTACATAAACCAGAGTAATAGGATTGCGGAAGCGATTTAAGATGTAGTATAATAGTTTAGTTTGGTAGTGAACGCATAGGTAATTAACAAAGCATTCAATAAACCAGATAGGATTTAATCACTGAATCAAAAGTTTCATTAACTTTCTTAATACACCAAGAACATGCACAAGTGTGTACAAAATGCTCTTAAAGGATAATACTAAAAATGCAAGGTGCTCTCTAATATGTGTGCTCACATGATTACAAATCAGGAGGTGCTCCCTTCATATAGATCGAGGATCACACAATAGTACAAGACAAAGGATGACATTCCATATGAGGAATGCCACCTGGAAAGTAGAAACATCGTGGAGTCGCATACCATGATCATGAGAATCTTCGTACAGCCGGCTCACGTGATCTGCACATGATCTTGTCTTAACCATTGTGTCATGAATTCCTTAATTCTTCCATCTGCAGAGGTTAGCCATCACAGAGGCTCTGTGATCACTCACAGAGGCTCTGTGATCTGAGAATGATCTTCTGGTTTTGAGCTTCTCGGGTAGATGGTCCATAGAGCATCTAAGATTAGAACTTCTGTGGTGCATCTTGGTGTATTTGTCAGTCCTCTGAAGTTTCTACACTTAGCCTATTTTTCAATACTTCTATACAATGAAATGGATCTAACAATCTCCCCCTAAGTATTAAAAAATAAAAGATTGGAATGTAGAGTGTATGGCTAAGTTAGGAAACTAAGAGGTGAAAAGAACTCAACCTCTGAAGAAAATATTATCATTCAAATTAAGGGAATGCCAGAAGGCAAGTACATAATTGAAGTTACATTGAATGAAAAAACTAACTATTACAAGAATTATTTAGGGAAATCATCGATTGGCCGAGTGAAGCTCTCAGCTAATGTTTTCTTCATTGACAGAATGAGATCCCTAAAATTAATCTGCGCGTTTATCTCATCAATCATTCTCTCTGCGGGTCCACTTCGTATAGTCTCTGTGCCAACTTTCCTTAGAATGGTTTACTTGATCTTCATCAGAGTACTGTTTGAGTACTTGTGGCTCTGATGAGGCTTGAAGATCTTCTTGTGGCCATCGTCATCTTTGTAGACAAATCCATACTTAGGCTCTGTGATCAGAGAGTTGGAAGGGATTTTGTCTATGCCTGACATTTGGTCATCTGGTCTTGTGATTGACAGCTTGTCAACTCCAAGTTGTAGAGCTACTTCAAAGTTCATTTTGCTGTAATACTTCACCTGTTCGCGCATGACCTTTTTGATACACCAATTGGCAATCATGATTTCTTTTCTCTTGTCCAGTCTCTGCTCTATGTATGCGTGAAATTGGAGCAGATCATAAGGACAGAGGTTCTTCAAGTCTTCATCTGTGAATGTGTATTGCTTTCCATCCTTTCTGTTGAACACATACCTCACATACATTATTGTCTTGTTGTAGAATGAGTGCAGAGAGAGTTTCACGACTTCTTTGATGTCAGACAGAGACCATACTTCAGACTTGTTCAGTGTAGTATCATTGAATCTTCTTCTGACATCCTCTTTTATTAGAGGATGCATATTCGGACCAAGAAACATAGCTTCAGGTTTTGCGTTGTAGAGATAAGTGTAGATGTTGTCGTAAAATTTAAGTTATTTCGGTGGTGGTCGTGGGATTGGAATCCGCATAGCGTCCATTGATTGAAGAATCTCTTTCACTCTGTCATCCGTGGGTTTTTGCACAGAGGTACCTTCAGCAGTGGGTGTCTTGCCTTTATCTTTGATCTCTGAAGATTTCTTTGGCAGGTTCTGGCTTGGGATCTCTGCAGCATCCTCTTGGACATTAACTGGATCAAATCTTGAGAATAGTACAGGGGGTGTTGGTGCAATAGTCATGAGCTCAGGACTTGATGGTTTAACGAAATTATCAAGCCCCTCTGCTAGAGTTTCGGTGCCAATATTGACCTTCACCTTTGATGTAGGCCCTTCAAAGGTGATTGTTGGAGATGCAACTTCTTTGTTTTTCACCTTAGAGGCACAAGATTTGTATCTTTGTTTTGTGCCCTCTGAGGTTTTTTATTACCAGTTTTTATGTGCAAGATTAACAAGATGAACAATGAATTCACAATCAAATTTCATATTCATTGATCTTTGAATATCACAGTACAATCACTTTCACTCTCTACTTTCTCTCACTACAATATGATTCTCTAATATACACACATTGATAAGCACCTTCTTTTCTACAACAAAGACAACGAAACTATTTATACTATGGAACAAGTACTAGGAACCAAACACAAGTAAAACTAACAAGCTTTGACATTTGTTGACTTTGACTTTCCACTTTAAGTGACTTTGACTTTGCAATCTTGAGGCTTTGACTTGAGCTTTAGACTTTCCATCTAGATGATCTTGAAGACAAAAATTTGTGCTCTAACATTCTCCCCCTTTGGATTCAAGATCATCTCCAAAAAAATATACATTGAAACTCATCCTTTGGATTCAGATTAAATTTCAGCATCAACGAACAATTTCCCCAAGTTTCAGCAAGCTATCAGAATTCCACGAACTTTTGATATTGTTCTGATCATTCTCCCCATAACTCAGAAAATAAATCTTTCAAACATTCACCATCTGAACTTTAGTCATCATTTCTAGAAATAACTTCTCCCCCTTTTTGATGATGTAGCATAGAAATCATCAAAACATATTCAAGAAATGTCATGAACCTTCTTTTTATATTTGACCAACTGATCTTTCCATAAGAGCCACTAAACATCCGTCAATTCATAATATATTCATCCAAATCTTTTCAAATTCAGACAAATAAGATTGTAAACCAAAATCAACAAATGAATTAGTTGATATGCCTGTAAGTAACACGAAGTAACTTAGTACAACAGATGTACTGTATAAGGAGTTTTATTGAAGATCACTCCCCAGGTCTTCCATTCAATCATCGAATAACACAAAATTATTCTATGAACGTTCCGACAGAATAAATGAATTTTCTGTGTGTAGGTGCTTGTGTATGAAATAATTAAAACATGACTGTTTATCATAGGCTCAAAATGTGTAAACCATTTAGACAACAACAGTATTAAACGGACTCAATTGTTTATGATCAAAGTGCGAAGGTGGGGTATACTTCCTTCTTTTGCAATATCCACATCTTCCGAAAGAAGACAAAATAGGTTATGTGTTGCGTCCCCAATAAAAATTGAAACATTCATTTGTTAAGAAAGAAATGAGTAGTTGGTGGGGTTTAAAGCAGGAGTTGGAAAAGGCTAGTTGCCTGTTTCAATGAAGTTCACAAAAGAATTGTGAAACAATAGTACTATGGCTGCCCGACTCAGAAAAAGTTGGTGCAGAGTTTGATATTCTTTTAACTCTGATCTCTCAACCTCCGTCTTTTTAACATGTAAGCTCACTTTTAAGCAAACTCTCTTTTCATTTTATCCCAGCACACACCCACACTCAAATATTGACCCCTCGCCTCTCGATCACTCAAGGATAACTTCAGGGGTAGGAAACACTGGTTATCTATAAAATGTATTCTCTCAATTACAACTGAATACTTCCCTCTTTTCCAACTACAACTGAAATACAAGGAACAAGGTATTTATACTCACAACTAAAATACAAGGAAACTAAAATACAAATACAATATATTGACTTTGACTTTATTACAAATTGACTTTGACTTTCACTTGAAAGTTGACTTTCCTCAGCTTTGACTTCTTGAACTTTGACTTTCAGTCTTCTTGATCTTGTATCCAACATATTTATGCTCTAACATGAATCCATAAAAGTTCAATTAAGCTCACACAATTCCCATATTTTTAGTCTTAAAAGAAAAATGTTGCTCTATTGGTTTAACTTTTTCAGTTAAATCATTGTATGAAATACATGTCAGCTATATATATTCTCAGTAAGATAATCATGAAGATTTGAGTATTTTAATCATGGAAGATTTTCTCAAAGACAAGAATATTAAATGAATGAAATGAATACAAAAGACTTGTTTGACAATCTGACAATGTATGAAAAAGATCTAATAAGAATGATTTATCATTAAAAGCTTAGGTCATGAAAACTTGGATGTTGTCTATAAGAATAGTTTTGACATTTCTTGAAGAAGTTTTGATGATTTCTATGCTCTACATCATCAAAAAAGGGGGAGATAGTCAAGAAATGTTATATATAGGATAAATTGTCAAGAAATGAAAGTTTGTGAAAGTTCATTTTCAGAGATATGAGGAGAAATTTCAAGAAGTCAAGAAGGTTCAAGAAGTTTTCTTTAAAGATTATTTTGGAAAGAGAAAAGTGAGCTACAATCGAAGATAATTTCTTTGCTAAAGATGATGATGTTTGTCAAAGTCTTCGGGGAGAATATTAAAGATCACAAGAAGGAGAGATAAATATTTAAGAGAAGATTATCAATTTTCATCTCAATAGGGGAGAATGTTGCTTACTTGAGAAAATCAATTTTTGTCCCAAAGGGGAGAATGTTTTTGAAAGGGGAGAACATGCTTTCAAGATGAACTTCATTGAAGATAAGTGGAAGTTTATCCAAAGGGGGAGTTTACTTGTTTTTGAATCAAAGGGAGAGAAATTGTTTTGAAGATGAATTTGTTTTTGAAGATGATCTTGAATCCAAAGGGGGAGAATGTTAGAAAATCATATTGTAGTGAGAGAAAGTAGAGAGAGAAAGTGATTATACTGTGATATTCAAAGATCAATGAAAATGAAATTTGATTGAGAAATCATTGTTCATCTTGATACTCTTGCATAAATTGGGACACACAAGGTTCCCTTCTATAAGGGCACGACCAGAAGAGGAGTGGCTGCAATTGGTGCAGAGGTTATTGGCTTAGCCTTCTCCCCCTCATGACGTCTAGGGCCAGAGCCATCAGGCCTCTGGTCATCGTGCCGTGGCTTATTCTGCTCCACCTCTACTTGGTAGGTAGTAGGTTCCTTCCTCTTCTTTCTGCGGAAAAGATAGGCCTCTGCATGATCTTTTATCTTTTTCATCGCGTCATTGGCCTCCATGGATGTGGGGTTGATCTCGTAATCCGATTTGAACTTTAGAGTGGCCACGGTTCTCTTCATTTCAACAGCGACATGTTAGATCATGTTTAATCAAGTTGAAATAGTTAGTCCTTTGTTACATTTTGTTATGTATTTTGTTAAGTTTGACTTTTGTAGGAGTCAAGTAAATTTACCCTATATATAGTCCCTTGTTATTTCCTTTTTAGGTTAAGAATCTCATTCATAGTATTGTAGCCTCTTTTGGTGAGATATATGAATATAGTATTTTCCCGATCAATGATATTTTTCCTTTGATTCATGTCTATTATTACTCTGATTATTATTGTGTGTGCTTAATTCTAGAACAACAATTGGTATCAGAGCTACCTCAGAAACTCAGATTCAACCAATTTGTGCAAAAATTAGCTCTAGTTTTCCATTTTCGGAAACTTCACTGTTCCATTAGTGATTTTGTGATTCAATGGTCATTTTGATGCAATTTTAGGTTCAATAGATGCGTATGATGAAGATGAACATGTTTCATGTTGGTTAGAAATAGATTTGATCAAGTTTGATTAATCTATTTGATCAATCTTTGGGTTTTTAGAAGTATTCATCTGCGAACTGTCAAGAATCAGAAAGTCAGATTTATTGAAGTTTTTGGAAATTAAGTGATTAGGGTTTGCTCACGATCAATCATAGAGCATACTGTCAAAATTTGGTATTGATTGAACAAGTATTGCTATGGATTTGGTGAAAAATTGAAGAACAAGCTTAAAACATAGAGGTTTCGCAAGACACAGTGAAGAACTCGCAAAACTCCTAGAACTCGCAGGATTAAGGATTCTCAAGATTGAAGTTGAAATTATTCTAAGTGCAAGATTCGCAGAAGTGTTCCCTTCGAAAGTCAAAAGATTCGCAACCCTCTTACTTGCGAAAGCTAAAGATTCGCAACCCAATTGCTTGCGAATCTTGGTTCAAATCCTTTGGCTTGTGAATGTTATATTCTTTGAGTATCCTTTGCTTATTGTTTGCGAATTCTTGCCTTATTATTCACATTTTTTCATACTTGTTTGTTTTATGTACTTCAATATCTGATTTTCTGACTAAAGATCACTTCAAGCACATATTTAAGACACACAGGAAAGATGCCATACACAGATCATATGGGAAACACTGTACTCACTCCAAGAGACTGTGCATTACCCTACATGCTAGAGATACCCAAAATGGAAGCTGAGCTTGAAACCCTCAGATCTCAAAACAAGAAATTGAGAGATGATATGGATGCTTTAAATGTCAAAGTGACAATGGCTGAAGTTCAAGTGAAACTGTATCAAGACAAAGGTCATGACTGGCTTAAGAGAGTGGATGAGAGAAAGAACAAAGAAATAGATGAACTGGAAAAGACTTTTAACCAGAGACTGTCTGATATTTCCAAGAAGTCCGAGTCTGAGAAGAAACAATTAGAGATTAAAGTCTCAAATCTTTTAAAACAAGTTTCTGACTTTGAACAACTCATTTTATCTGAAAGGAAATCCTTTGATAATGAGAGAAAAGGTTTTGAAAAGGAAAATGTAAATCTGTTCAAAGAAATTTCAGATAAAAACCAGATTTTAGAAAAATATTTTGAGGAAGAGAGAAAGATTTTTGAAAAGGAAATCTCAAAGCAAACCAGTAAATTGGCAAACTTAACTACTGAGATTATGAAAGTGCAGAGGAATAAATCTGGAATTCAGAGCAAATTTGATAAACTGTCAAAAGTTGGTGATCTTTTGGAATACAGGGAGTTTCTCTTACTCTCACACTCTATCTCACAATGTTTGGTATTTTCAACAATTGGTATTTTCAATGTCATATCTTTATGTTGAAGGTACAGGAGGAAAATGAGCATAATTATTAAATTTTACATGCAGATATGAAGAGGGAGCATGTCTGCACAAACCTTAACAAAGATCCACAATATTTTAAGGGGGAGCTGCAAGAAGCAATTACAAACAACAATGAATATCAGATATTTGACAAAAACAAATAGTGTCAAAGAAGATCAACCAGATATCAGATCAAGTGGGAGTAAAGATGTGTTGTAAGTGGTGTGTGTGTAAAACATTTTCTAAATTAAAATTGGTTAAAATGCCATTTTTAGAAAGTATCTTTAAATAGAAAGTTTCTATTTTTGGCAAGTTCTTTGAAAAGTTTCCTAAAATAGCAAATTTCCCAATTTGGAATGTTTTTGAAAAAGAAAGGAAATTGTGCTAAGTCTATAATTAACAACCTATTAGTTTGAGAAAGCTTCAGGTTTCGCAAAGTGAACACTTGCGAAAGCTGCAGAATTCGCAAACTAAAGGCTTACGAATCTTAGACATTCGCAGAAGTACTATCTACGAATCATTAAGAATTCACAATATTCATGCTTGTGAAAGCTTCAGAATTCGCAGATCACTTGCTTGCGAAAGTTACCTATTTTGCACAGGATTCGTAAATTCGTTCCTTGCGAATCCTCACATACGTTGCTTGTGAATTCTTCAGTGAGCAACACCTTGCCACATCAACTTACGAAAGTTGAGGTCCATTCCACTCTTCCCACGTGTCTATGTCATTTTTGAGTATAAATACAACACTTGGTATCTCTTATCGTTACTTTTCAAGTATCCAACCTTTCAAAGAGCAAAAACCCTCTAAAACCCCTTTCACGTGTTCTTCATTCAACCTTTTGATTCCATCTTCGTTTTTCATAACAACTTGATTGTTTGTTAAAATCCTGTTTGTTTTATGTTGTTATTATTAGTGTGATTGTTTAATGCAGCGATTCCTCGACTAGATTAGTTTTCAGGATTGATTTGAACATTTTGGACCTTTGGACTTCGAACGAACACATGATGAAATCTTAAATTTTTGGAACTTAATGTCTAAAACTTGATGTTGATATGATCTCATAACCCTCGTAATACTGTTCTGAAACCTTTTGATTACTTGTTTAATCTAAAACTTAAACTTTGGACTCATAAAATTGATTTTGTCGATTGGTTTGCTTTCATGACTACTCGACTGTTCTTAGTCGATTTTCACAAATCAGTGTTTAATCTGAGGTTAAATGTCAAATTAATTGTTAAAAGAATATTTAAAACACTTAATCGATTACATTAATGCAAAGTTTATGGTTCAATCATCGATTTTAATTTTTTATTGTAATATGGGTTTTATAACTGTGTTCTTGGTGTTCTTGAGGACACTTTGAATATTCAAGTAAAAATGTTAAGTTTCTCAAGTTTTTGAAAGACTCATGTGTTTTAAGAATCTTTGAGATGTTTGACAACTTGGACCATGTCCAAACCTTTTAGTCTCATCTTTCAGGTTAAATGGCCGCCAACAATTCTACAAATGTGCAAATGGATGAAAACTCTGTCCATGAGGCTCATCAGGAGCACTCCATTCCATCAAGCAGAACAACTGTCCATCCACCACCAAATGTCAATCCTGACATGTTACTCATCCTACCTTCTGACATGGTGCCTCAAACTGCAAACAACCATAAAATTGAATTCAAGTTGAACATCAATCTACTGGTGAACCACATCCTTTAGAATCACCCTTTGAACAAAGCACTGTCTGATAGTGTTGATGTACCAGAAATATATGTTCAACAGGCATGGAAGACCTTCCATCTCACTCACAT
Source organism: Arctium minus (assembly GCA_954870635.1). Taxonomy (NCBI): domain Eukaryota; kingdom Viridiplantae; phylum Streptophyta; class Magnoliopsida; order Asterales; family Asteraceae; genus Arctium; species Arctium minus. The sequence continues at coordinate 72,681,651 of OX941080.1, read as the reverse complement.
CACAATTGGAAAAATCAGATGTCCAGTTCTCAGAGTCAATGTTGACTTCTACTCTGCTGATATTTCTCTTGAATTGTTTAGAAGATCCCTTCAATTGACATAAGCTAATTCAAGGGAGGGCATAACTGAATTTGACGACTTACCCACTGAAGAGACTGTTCTTACTAGAATTAGAGAGATGGGCTATGTTGGTGAACTAAACAGAGTCAACCAATTCAAGAAGAACAATTTGCCACCCTTCTACTATGCATTGTTCTCAGTTATCAACCGGTGCTTAACAGCAAAAACATATGGAACTGACAATGCCAGCAGCCATATACTGAAGCTCTTTTATTCTATAGTGCATGACTTGCACATAGAGTATGCTATAGTATTTTGAACCTCAATTATTTTCCATATAAGAGGTTCATGACTATCTTGGTTAGTAGTTTACTGAGAGGGAACAGGTAGATCCCCAGAAGGAGTTCTCATGAAGCAACTGTGGTGAATGAAATGAAGTTCTTGGTTAAACATAAGAAACAATTTTCTTACTCCATGCCCATTCCATAAGTATTACTGAGTTTTGTTGATCTAGAGGTCGAGTGTCTTCTAGAGTATAGAGGATCTATGGTACATCCAGAACCGGATGTACCTACCCAAGGTCCAACCCCTAGGCGAACGAAGTCTGAGAGTGTACATGTAACTCAGGGAGTTCGGGTACAGGGTGTGAAAAGAAAAAATACAGAGAGGGGAACCGGAGGGGGTCGGAGACCAAGACTTGAGACCTCAGGGTCATGGGTTCTTACCCCACCTCATGTGACACCTGTAGTCAATGAAGGTCCAGGCTCTACAAATGCCTTGGATCAACAACAACAACAACAACATATCACTGAACAACAAGAAACAGAAGTACAAGCTAATGAACAACCTAAAACTCAAGCTCTTGAGTTTGTAGATCAAAACAATGATGAAGAAGTGCATTATGCTACCAGTACACCAGACAAAATAACTGAGAATGTGGACTTGGGAAGAGATGCAACAAATTCTGAGAAAACCATAACTGAAAGAAGAGATGATGATGGAAATGATGCAAGTGAATCAGATGACGAGGATGATGACAACAATAATGATGGTGGTGCAGGAATTTTAAATGCTGAGGATGATGAACCAATAGATGCCTTTGCAGGTTTCTATAATATGGAAATGGACACCAATACTGCTGAACTTAATACTACCACTGCTGATGCAGTCATTGATAATGTAATTGGAGGAATAAGGAGAATTGAGGGAGACACAGTAGAAGATGAAAGTGAGATTTTGAGAGAAAGGGAGAGAACAGAAATAGAAGAGAGAGAGAGAGAGAGATCCACAATCCACTATTCCCGAATATCAACCAAATTAAACACTTCAGTGCATTTGTTGCCTGAAGATGTAGACATGAGTAGATCACTCATGCAATTGCACGCCCAAATCAGCCACTCTAATTCCTCTCAACAGGAGTTAGTTTCATTTTCTCACGGGGATTTAACACACAATCTATCAATGTCTCATTCGGAGACATCTGATATTGAACACAGAGATCAGTTGCCCCCGATCTCAATTCCTTTGAATGCATAAGTCCTAGAGCCACTTGTTAGAAATACAATTTTTGTAAATAGGACATTTTTTGCAGGTTTTGATCTAAGTCGTCTTCGTGACCTGAGCGGAACATCTCGAGTAGATTCGCAATCCGGACTACGAGGACCAGATGGAAATCCTGTCATAGCTAACTCCATGCCAGCTATGAGCACAAGTTACACAGTAGAATCATCTACTGTTGTGCAAACGGGCAATCTAGGTGATCCCGGTGTTAGCTCACCCGACTATGTGTCAAGGGAATATCTCGACAACGCCCTAAAGGTTGTTGAGAACATGTGGTCAGAGAAATATGATAGAGTTGAGAAGGAGCTGGGGGATATAAAGAGAATGTTAAAAGGGAAGCAGGTTGTTGAACCTGAGCCCACAAGGAGAGAACCAATAGTACCTATCTCGTTACCAAATACACCAAACCCTGTTGACATATGTATTGATGAGCTAAAGTCTTTGCTTCTCGCAAAACTTTTATCTCAAGCTTTGGATAACCAACAAGATGCAAATCTTTTTTCACTTCTGCACTCCCACCACCACCACCAACAACCACTAATATATGTGCAACTAACAGATATAGGTAGAGGCACAGAGTCAAACTTCTTTCATGCAGATGTCCTGAAAGCTTTCACTCTTTTGAATCAAGCTTTTCAGTTATCTTGCCAAACCCACGCAACTGTTCAGTTCAGAAGGCATGATCATGATCATGATCATGAGGGGGAGACAAGGAGAGAACAGTCTGCCTCTGGAAGACAATTGGTTGTGGTGGAGAATGTTGTGCCCATAAGTACTGTATCTGGAAGAGAAAGATCTAGCAATCAAAGTGAAGGTACAAGTACAAGTCATAGACCTGAACATGTTGAAAGATCTAATCAGGACATGGTATAGAATATTAATGATGATGAAGAAGATTTAGAAGAAGGAGAGACAATGAGCTTAGTTGTTTATGTTGCTAATGATAAGTCAAGGGTTGAAAAGCCTAAGACAACAACTTGTGAAGAAGTGATGGAGGCTATGGGAATCACAACATGCAACTTTATTGATGTAGATGAGCTAGACATAGATGAGCAAGATGAAGCTAAGTATGAAATGTTTTGGAGGGTGAAGGAAGAAGGTGAAAAGGAAATGGATTTTGGTCTACAATGTGCAAGTCATCCAGAAAACTCTGTCAATGCTGAAGAATTTGTCAAAAATACATCTGAAGCAGAAATTCCTGGAAGTGTTCTAAATGAAAGTGTTTTTTATGACATATATGGTGATGATTTTGGAAGAGATGATCAAGAAGATGATCAAGAAGATGAACCTATACAGAATTCTGAGCCAATATAGAATGTTGAACCAGTACAAGTGAATGTGGTTGTACAAGAAGATGAGCCCTACATTCCAACTGGCATTCCAATAGTTTCTCCTGACAGAAAATGTGTTTTCCTACATCTAGTGAAGCCTCGGTTCCTAATGCTCAAAATGTTGCCTTGCCATTGCCCAAGTCAGTAAAAAGGGTTTTCAAATCAAATGTCTCAGATCCTTCTGATCCAATCTTGATTGGCATAGAAAAGTTGAGAAGATCTCTGAGTAAAGAAAGGAGGATAATGGAAATAGAAGAGAAAAGAAAAAAGAGGGAAGCCAGAGAAAGAGAAAGCTGACAAAGAAAAAGTTGATGCTGAAGTTTTACCCTACATAAGAAACCCCTGACAGTCCAAGAATTCTGAGGCAGCTGAAAGACCAAAGCCTGTGTTTGTAACTCCTATGGAAGCAGAATTTCTTGCAAAGAAACAACAGGATGCTGAAGAAGGTCCCTTTATTCCAGTCAGAGGTAGATCTACACCTTTTACTGGTTATGATGAACAGGGCACTTCTTTAGAGTTTATTTAGCTGATCAGAAAGTCTCTCAGAGTTCCATGCCTTGAAGAATCCATCAAGATTTTTGTGAAAAAACTGATAAAGATTGATCCTTGCAAACTTTATGGAGTGATTGACAGACCTCTAGACTACCAAAGAAATTATCTGAAGTTTATTAAGAACTTTTCAAGAACAAAAGGATATAGTAACAGAGCTGGAATTCTTCAGATAAAGGAAGTTAGAATGAAGAATTACTTTGTTGTCTGGTATCCAGAGTTTGATGTTCAGAGGAGAGATCTAAAGGAATCAACCTTCAGTGAAGCTGACTTTGAACACCTGAACATAGTAGACCTAGAGTTCATTTACCATGAATTCAGAAGCAGAGTGATTAGACCTAGAACTATAGTTTTTTCACTTGAAGCGGTGAAGAGGTACATGAGGTTTCTGGTCAACAATTCATACATTATTGATTTTCAGTTGGGAGTAGAGACATATCAGAATAGTGTAAAGCTGAATGCCCCTAACTTCAATCACTACTTGATGAGAGATTTGGAATTCTTCACACTAGTTGAAATTCCTGAACTTGGAGTTATATATTTCAACACTGAAACTCACAAGAAATAATTCATGCGAGTAAGTGAAGTAGCAAAATTCTCAGATGGAACCTTAAAGATGGTGCTGAGAGAGCTAGAAGAGAGGCATAGACATTCAAAAATGAGAAGACTTGAAATGAGAGATCATATGCCTAGATCTGACAAAATTGCTATGGAAAATATGATTCAAGCAATCAGAGATATAATTGAATTCAGAGAAGGCATCAGAAGATTTGAAAGTTTCCTAGCTATGAGGAGAACTAGTTTCAGAAGGTGGAACCGTTGAAGATTACAACTTTGAATAAAAGGGGGAGAATGTTAGATCATGTTTAATCAAGTTGTAATAGTTAGTCATTTGTTACATTTTGTTATGTATTTTGTTAAGTTTGACTTTTGTAGGAGTCAAGTAAATTGACCCAATATATAGTCCCTTGTTATTTCCTTTTTAGGTTAAGAATCTCATTCATAGTATTATAGCCTCCTTTTTTGAGATATATGAATATAGTATTTTCCCAATCAATGATCTTTTTCCTTTGATTCATGTATGTTATTACTCTGATTATTACCGTATGTGCTTGATTCTAGAATAACTGACATCCTTGCCCTCTTTTATCATATCAGAACCTAGGAGGTTCATGTTCTGCAGAAGCATTTTGCCTAAGGTAGTGAGCTCCTCTTTGTTTGCAAGATCTTTGATATGACACTGCAAGTCATGTCCTTGATTTTGTCCTTCAGCTTGGTGAGATCATTCACCCCAGAATCTGTAACCTCTGCAACAAATATTCCGGTTTCTTCCATGACTATTTGACCAAGGTCTTTGATGGCATCAGTTTGGACGTTCACATATTTGGCTAGCGTGTTGAAGTCGTCTTTTTTGGCATTTGCTGCAGAGGCTTCCATCAACTTCTTTCTATAGACATAGTTCTATTCGGATATTCTCTTCAGCTTAAGCAGGGCCTCTATATTTTCCTTCAGAGCCTCTGCCACTATCTTCGGATCTTCAGGTTCTTTAGGAGCAGTGGGGATTGAGCTTTTCAAATCTTCTAGTTTTTGGAACACATTGTCAGCAAAGACTTTAAACTCATCCTTTGTGACAAAAGTGCTCAGGGTAACCTTTGGACTAATACATGGTCCATATTTAGATAATTAGTTGTTGGCACCTTCAATGCTTGTTTTGGCGTTGGGCTCTATAGGATTTTCCTCCAATCCTTGAAGTTCCTTAGAGGAATCTTCTAAAGAGGTTCTCCTAAGATTCTTGATGAGTGTACTCCCGCAGAGTCAGTGTTTTCCTTACTAACTCCTCTGAAGAGTTTTTGGTTTCAGTCCAGTGTGTAGCAGAGGCAACAAATGCCTTTGCAGAGGTTTGTATTGTGTTCTAGAGAGAATAAACACTTATAACTGCACCACCATCCTTTTGAGAGGATAGGGTGGATTGGGTTTCCCCTGATATGTGTGGTACAGAGGAGGAAAGAATTTCCTCTGTCCGGATAGGATGGTTTGGTTTTGGACTGTGCGGTCCTATTTCAATATCCCTCTACACTAGATCTACAGGGATAGGGATGAGGTTTGCACTGGGAGTTTGGTTAGGTATGTGCACTCGACATCTTTTCCTCCAATATTCTCCTCCAATGATTTTTCTTCTTTCCTCTTGTCACTCTCTTCATCTTCATCACTACTTGGGATCCCTGTGATGTCTTCGACTTGCATGTTGATATTAGTGACCCCTAGATCCACAGAGCCATACTGTTGTCCCACCTCTCGTGCTATATTTGTGGCCACCAACAGAGGACTCTGTGGCCTCTCATCTTCTTGCTGAAGAATATCAACCTCAGGGCTTTCAAAGATCAACACCCTCTTTCTCCTCCTCTGCAGAGGCTCTGTATTTTCTTCTGCAGGTTCTTTATCAGAGACATTCAGATGGGCTTATGCGGAGACCTTGGATTTATCCTTGTCGGCCAGCTTCACTAGTTTCTTCTTCTTAAGCTTCTTAGAAGGCCCTTCAGCAGAAGCCTTTGTGGCCTTTTCTTTTTTTGCCTCTGTAGTTTCAGTGCAAGGACTGTTGGCCTTCTTCTTATTCTTCTTTTTCAGAGGTTTAACAACCTCTGTTGTTGTGGTTTCAACCTTGGCCTCCTCTGTGACCACCTTTGTTTTCTTCTTCTTCTTTTTAGGCTTCGTAGCCTATGTTACCTCCTCTACCTCTTTTCTCGGGGCCTCTACTTCTGCGACCCTCTTTTCGGTTTTACTTTTCTTTTTCTTCTTGGAGCTCTCACCTCCCTACCCACTCTAGGGCTCTAATCGCTCTGTTATCACAATTTGTGCCTCTACGACCACAACCTCTTCCTCAACTCTCTTTTATCTTATGTATATAACTATCTCACCTACATGGAATCCTACACTTAGGGTGGTTACAGGACTAGGCTCAGGATTCCTGTGACCACGAATATACGCTAGCCTACCATCTTCACTACCCAAGTACATTAGAAGATTTGCTGGCAGAGGTCTTGCTGCTGGATATCCTGTGGACAAGGTAGTTGGTTTATGAGACTTCACTCATAAACCTTTGTGAGTTTACCCTCTGTGGGTAGTTTCCCATCACCAATCATCTCATTGCATAAGAGGACCACGATGAATCTGTTGAAGACTAGGTTCTTAGTCTCTGTGCCCCGTTCTTGATCCTCTTGTTTGGCTATCACTGCATTCCTAATTTCTTTGAAGATGAGATTTGCATAGTCCAATGGGAGATCGTAGTTGATCCCATACATGATTGGCAAAATCGTATGGATGGACTGCTTTGGACTCCCTACCTTGCAAATTAAAGCGCCGTTGAGAATTGAAAATAAAACGTTCCATATAGGTGGAAGGTTCCATACATGTAGATCACATACATGTTGTCTAAAATCTGTCCTCTTGGTGATTTGTTGGGCATATCTAATGAATCTTAGGAATTGAAGGATTTCTTCATCCGAGGGTTCCTCTAAGAACTTGACCAAGTTGAGTTGGTCTTTTGTGGGTAGGTCAATGATCTTAGAGACCTTCCTGCAGTTTATGCCCAAATCCATTATTTTTTCAGTTGCATGGTGTATTGCATATCCCATGACGCATTATCCATAGTTATTGATTTTCTCATGTCTACATCTCTGCCAGAATTGTTGGACATACGTTTCAGGGATATCATTCTTGTTGCAGTTAGGGCTTTTGTCAAAAAAGTGGTTTTTCAGTATTTCAATCAAGGGTGCAACTTCAGTAGGATATCCCTTAGGGTCCAAAACCACAGAATGGTTGTTTGGTTTCAGGTTCAGGGAGGTAGTGTGATAATGGTGCCTAGTGAATGAGAGAATTCGACTAGTTAGGGGATGTTCTTGCCAACAGATCCAAAGTTTTTCTTTTGGGCCACTGAGTGTTGGGAATGATTCGAGTTCTGGGAGCCTTGAGATTGCATGGGTGAAGAAGATTTGGATGCCATTGAAACAAACAAAGGAGTAGAAAGAAATTTCTTGATTGTTCTTGCCTTGAACGCTCGAGAGTAAAGGGTTGCAGGTAAGAAATAGAGAAAAGTGAAAGGATTGGGTATTTATACTGAGAGAGGAGTAAAGAATTATGAGCGGTAAAATATAATTTTTCAAATCCATAATTAGTACCTATGAGTAGTGAGCCATTTAAAAAAACGACGGTACAGATTATGCACCAATCGTAATTTGCCACGTCATTTAGGGCGGTGCACGATCGAGTACGTGCGCCTCCCATTATCCTCACGAGCGTGGTGTTTGCTATACCTAAATGACTGTTACTTTCATAAATAACCCGCACCACAAGGCCTTTGAGAAATTCACAAGTGTTGAATATGATAGAAGCTCTGTGGGTTAAGAGCTTATGACGTTAGGAGTGAAGTGTTTTCTCATAAAATAACACTTCTTTTAGCCAAAAACATTGAAAGCCAATGAGGTGATCGAGTTAGTCATCCAAAGTAGAATTCAGAGGTCAAAATGTTCCTTTTTGAGACTCAGAGGCTCTGATGCATCTCGCAGAGGCTCTGTAAGAGACGTCAAAGGCTCTTTGACTAAAAGTTTCTAATTTAGGAAATATATTTTAAAGTTTTGATGACCCAATGTTTTGACACGTTTTGGTTGGCAATTTAGGACATGTTTGGAAATTTATGTCCGAGAAAAGTGTTTTTGTCCTTGTAAGTGTGCAAAGGACATACCTTACTCTGCAAACTTCTTCGACAGGAATGCCTTCTTTACTCCCCCTTGAATTAACAAGTTCTTCATGTAGCTCCTTCTACCCCCTAGACCTATGCTTGGATCATATAAGATAAGCTTTGCACAAGTCATAAAATCAAGGAAGCTCATTGTATTGGTCAACAATAAATGAATTAAAAGATAACTGTACATACAAGAATGAACTATACATGCAAGAATAAGAGCAATAGTACAGAAATTGAAATTTGTACAACAGAAGCTCTATGCCAAGGTACAGAGGCTATGTGAATCAACTCAAGTTAAGTATACCATGCTTGCGAACAGGAAAAGAGAATCTTTTCTCATCTAATGCCTTTGTGAAAAGGTAGCAAGTTGGTAGTCTGTGGATACGAAGTACATCTCAATTATTCCATGCTCCACATGATGTTTCAGAAAGTGATATCTAATATCGACATGCTTGGTTTTAGAGTGTTGAACAGGATTGGCAGTGATCTCAATGGCGCTTTTTGAGTCATAGAGGATGGGTATTTTGTCACTGTCAAAGCCATAGTCTCTTAGTTGGGTTCTCATCCACAGAACTTGTGAACAACAACTAGCAGCAACAACATATTCAACTTCTGCCGTAGAAGTTGATACACAATTCTATTTCATAGAAGTCCAACTAACTAGTTTACCTCCAATAAATTGACAACTTCTAGAGGTACTCTTTCTATCAAGTTTGCATCCTCCATAATATGAATCTGTATAAGCCACAAGATCAAAGCCAGAGTTCTTTGGATACCAAAGACAAAGATTCTTGGTTACCTTTAAGAATCTAAAGATTTTCTTGACAAAAAGAAGATGGGATTCTTTGAGGTTAGCATGAAATCTTGCACAGAGGCATGTAGCAAACATTATATCAGGTCTACTAGCAGTTAAGTACAACATAGACCCTGTCATACCTCTATATATCTTACAATCTAAAGATTTGCCCTCTGGATCTACATAGAACTTTAATCTAGTGGCTATTAGGGTCTTCATAGATGAAGAGTCAGAGAGTTTGTATTTTTTCAAGTATGTCAGAGACATATTTTGATTGATTTAAGAAAATACCCTCTGTAGTGTGCTTGACTTGTAATCCTAGGAAGAATGTGAGTTCTCCCATTATACCTACCTCAAACTCACTTTTAATCAAAGTTTCAAACCTTTTACAATATGATTCATTTGTAGACCCCAAAATAATGTCATCTACATAGATATGTACAAGCAGAATCTCACCTTTTCTCTTTTTATAAAATAAAGTGATATCAGTTGTACCTCTTTCGAAACCATTTTCAAGAAGGATGTTTGAAAGTCTGTCATACCAGGCTCTGGGGGCTTGCTTCAGTTCATATAGAGCCTTGTCCAAGAAATATACATGATTTAGGTACTAAGAACTTTCAAACCCTGGTGGTTGTTAGACATATACTTCTTCTTGAATTTTTTAATTCAGAAAGTCCGACTTTACATCCATTTGATAAACTTTGAAACCTCTGTGGGTTGCGAAGGCAAGGAAAATCCTTATTGCTTCAAGCCTTGCCACAGGGGCAAAAATTTCTTCGTAGTCGAACCCTTCCTCTTGGCAATATCCCTTTGCCACCAATCATTCTTTGTTCCTGATCACCACCCCATCCTCATCCTTCTTATTCCTAAAGACCCATTTGGTCCTTATTGCAGTTTTGCCTTTCGGCAGAGGCACTAGGGTCCATACTTCATTACTCTCAAACTGTAGAAGCTCCTCTTGCAAAGCTTCCACCCAGTTAGGGTCTTTTAGGGCTTCATAGACTTTCTTATGCTTGATGATACTTACAAAATTTGTAAAGAAACAAAAATTGGCAGTAGCACAACGAGTCTTTACTCTGTCAGAAGGGTCACCAATGATTTGGCTCTGTGGGTGACTCTTAGTCCACTTAGTCATTCGGGGTAGGTGATCATTGAAACCTTCCAACTGTACTTCGGGAGCATTTTCTTGTTCTTAATCCACATCTGTTGGAGTAGGTTGATCATTTGTACTTACCACAGGACTCCATTGAGCTCCTTGAGTTGATGTAGAGAGCTCTGTGGTACCTTGAACATAATTTTGTGATTGCTCTGGTGTTGATACCTCAGAAATTCTGAGAAGATGATCTTCTTCTTGGTTAAGCATAGAGCCTTGTTCATTATTGGTCTCTGTGTGCCCCCCTTCGACATTTGCACCTACATAAGTAGGGGAAGAAGGTTATGTATTACTAGGACCAGTTAGGGAAGTACCTGTTTGGTCCTTAGAGGCCTCGGCTTCAGAGTCTCTACGGTCATCTTCAGAGGGTCCATCATCATTGAACATCTCTTCAAATAAGAGATGAAGATCATTTGCTCTAGATGATTCCCTATAGTCTTTCTCTTGAAGTTTGAGTCCTGAGCTGATTTTCTCAGAAGTCACCTAAAAAGTATCATAAAATGAAACATTAATACATTCCATTATTTGTTTAGAATTTAGCACATAGACTCTATATGCCTTAGAGGTTGATGAATAGCCGATGAATTTGGCCTCATCTATTTTTGGATTAAACATTCCATTATTCTCTCTGTCGTTGAGGACGAAGTATCTGAAGCCAAACACATGGAAGTTATTGATGTTTAGCTTCCTTTGGTTAAGAAGATGGTAGGGGGTATTGGAGTGCCTCTTCACAATCAATCATCTATTTTGGGTGAAGCACGCCATGTAAACAACTTCTGCCCAAAAAGAAATTGGTAGTCCTGATGCCGTGAGCATGGTTCTTGCAGCCTCCACTAGTGTTCTGTTCTTTCGTTCAACAACACCTTTTTGTTGTGGAGTCCTTGCAGCGGAGAATTTCTGTGATATGCCTTCTTCGGTTAGATAGGCTTCAATGATTGAGTTCTTGAACTCAGTACCATTGTCACTTTGGATCCTCTGCACGTTGCAATCATAAAGAACCTATATTATCTTCAACAGATTGATTAGTACTACAGGAACATCAGACTTCTTTCGGATAAATTACACCCAAGTGTACAGAGAGAATTCATATATTAGCACAAGGATGTACTTTTTGCCACCTAGGCTCTGCATAGAGATGGGACTACATAGGTCGATGTGTAGCATTTGTAGAGGCCTAGTGCAGGATATGTATGACTTGCTCTTATGGACAACCTTTTTGAGTTTGCCCATCTCACAAGAAGAGCATAGATGATCTCTGTCAAACTTAATACTTGGAAGACCACTTACCAAATTTTAATTTCACAAGTTTGTCAAAAGTATGAAGATTTAAATGACAGAACCTGTTATGCCAGAGCCAAACCTACTCATTCTTATTAGATACCAAACAAAGATTTTCTTCTTTGTTGTTTTCCTTGAAGTTCATGACATATAAATCACCCCTTCTGTTGGCTCGCAAAAGTTCTGTTCCAATATCGTCTTTCAGTAGAGAGCAGTATTGACATTTAAACATCACATCGAATCCATTGTCACAAAGTTGACTGCCACTTAATAAGTTTTGCTTAAGGCCATCCACATAAGCCACTTTGCATACATCAATGTCCATCTTATCAATGACTTCATTGCATTTTATTTTACCCTTCCTATTACCTCAAAACGTCACCGAACTTCCTTCGAATTTTTCTTTGTAAGAGGTTAGCAACCCTCTGTCGCCAGTCATGTATCTCGAGCACCCGGAGTCAAGATACTAGATTGGCACACACTGCGTCTTCTGTGCGCAGATTAAGGAGATTTAGGTACCCATTTCCAAATGGGTCCATTTTTGTTAGGAGTCTTAATAGTAGCCTTGGCATTTTTCAGTTTGGCACTACCCTCTTTCACAGAGGTACCATTTTGCTCTTTCTCACCCTTGAATTTGGCATTCTTGGGCAAGAGGAGAGAAATAAGGCAGGCTGGCCTAGAGAAATGTTGTTTAAGAGCATGCATAAGATCCAAACATTTACAATGCAAAAACTCCAGAAGCAAATTTCTTGAACTTTTCATTAAATATATCAAAGTAGGGTAGAAAGCATTTTTTACTACAACCCTTTGGGTTTCTTTTTACATAAATTTTCATTTAATCTAGGTTGAGTTTTCACAAAGTTTCCTCGGGAATTTTTCTATTGGTGTACTCTTCCTCCGTGGTTTTCCTTGCTTGAACATACTGCCATAGAAGCATGAAAATTTTCATTTTTAAGCCATTTTCCTTTATGTTGCCATGTGAGTTTCGCTTGAATAGGTTTTATAGGTTTAAGAGCCTTGGGCTTCTGAGATGACAAAGCTTTTTCCTTGTTTAATTTTTCAAGCACAAGAGAAGTCTTAACTTGCAAACACATGTTAAGGAAATCAGGGCAAATAGGTATCCCTACATATCTTGTTTTGGGAGTAATCATTCTGTTAAGAATGCCAGAGGATAATTTGTTTCCCTCTAGAGTGCAAGGCACTATTTCTTGTTCCTCAGAACCAGTCTCAACATCGATAGAGAATGATTCTGGCTCTGATTCTGAGTCTGAGTCAAGAAAGTCTCTGTGGATAGAGGCATGATTTTCTTGACATGCATTACTTTTTCCATCATTAGTGTTCTCTGAAATATTTAAACTTTTGAGGGTACAGGGGACCACTTCAGGAACACTTAAACACTCCATCAAGTCTTGCTCAAATATTCCATGCACGACAGAGGTTATATCAGGATGGTTAAAAAAGTGATTCTCATAAGTTTCTTCAAGTCATTTTCCAAGAATATTTTAAACAGTTTTTCTTCCACAGAATATGGTACAAACTCTGGTGACTCAGAGGACAATTCCTTTTCAGGAATCATCATGCACAAAAAGGCCATTTGAGTTTGTGTCTCTGGATGACCAAATCTGAAGAGTCTTATATATTTTTGAGACATATATTTCCTTGGAGTGGATTTCCTCTTTGTAGAGGTTGATGATGACATATCGTGGTTTTCATACCACACACTAGTCATCACCAGAGGTTTCCTCAAATGTGGTCCTTTAGAGGTTCTGTGACTCTTAAATTTGGAAATAAGATTTGGAAGACTAGGTTTTAAAAATTTTCCTGGACATAATATGTTTGCTAAAGTTTTTTTTCTTTGGTTTCCTGTATAGGGATCAATATCGGTGAACCCTATACCTCTTATGCCTACTTGAGTGTTAACCTTTTCATGCACCTTTTGTGCATCCTAATACTTCCTTATGAGCAAGTCTCTGTCGAGCAAGTCTTGGTGTAAGACTTCTCTTTCCTTTTGAAAAAAGTTCTTTAAAGATATAGCATTTAGACGGTCACTTTCATTGTTCCTTAGCTCTTTAATCCTTTCTTTTAAAGCTTTATCAAGTGAAGAGACCTTTTCTTTCAATATTTTCTTTTCAGAAATATGCTCAGAAACAAGTGAACTCTTTTCAAGATAGAGCTTATCCTTCTCTTGAGTGAGAAGTCTAGCCTCTCGCTCATAGAAAGCAAGATTCTTCTCTAGCTCTGAGTATGTGTTTTTACATGCAAGGAAATCATTTTGAAGTTCAAAAAGTTTGTTTTCAGAGTTTTGAGAGATAGATTCAGAAGTGGATACCTCATTATTAGCATCAGAGGTGTTTACTTCTGCCATTCCACTGAAGAGTGCATTGATGTCCCCTTCATCCGAGGACTCATCGGTCACAATATTTTCTTGTTCGTCCATCAATGACCTATGTGTATAATACTCTGCCTTCTTTTTTTAAAAAAGGAAACATCTCTGACTGGTTTGCCTTTAGTGATGTTGGCTCTGCATTCGGCTGCAAAATGTCTTGGTTTCCCACACTTAAAGCAACCTTCATTCTGTTAGGCAGTCTTCTCACATCCTCTGCCATCTGATCTCTGAGTACCCCTCTGTGGGTACTAAACTATCTTCCTTTGCTCCACATACCTTCTGTCATCTCCTTTTCATCATGCTCTTCTCTCCCAAACTTCCATTGATCGTTTTCACCATATTCTCTTCCGTCCTCTCTCTTATCCCAGCCTATGTTGATAATGGGCTTCTTCCTCAGGCTTCTATTATACTCCTTGGTCATAAGGGCCAGAGTCTTGACCATAGAAGCCATGCCCATTTCCTCCTCAGAACTATCATTATCCTGACTCTAAGCTACCCGAACTTTCTTCTTCTTTTTCTTTAGAATCTCCTCTCCATCTTTCTCTTTCTTTCCTTTCTCCTGACCCTCTGTTGCTTTACTCACCAGTGCAAAAGGTTCACCAATCTGTGCTTTGATATTTGAGATGCGATTCTCTTGGCTCACCAAAGTCCCAAAGAGAAAAGATATGGACCAAACATCAAGGTCCAGAGTTTCTTGTAGAGTGTAACACCCTCAAATTTGTAAAGAGCGACTAATTAAAAACTTTCAAAAACACCTTAAAGGGTAATAAAATCTCTTACTAATAGTCCATAATTGAAATACATTTCTAGGTTGAACCATCAACAAATAATTAAAGTCCTACATAAAGACTAACTAAAGTCGAGTGTTAGTATAACCCAATAACAATCGCTATCTCTAAATATAAATACAGAAGACTTCATCAAGCTAAACATTTCTCGAGCACCCCACTAGCACTCTTCGCTTCACAGTGTCACAAGAACTATTCCCAACCGGAACCTGTGGCACATGCCGACAAATAAAAGGTTAGGCTAATGCCTAGTGAGTTCAAGAGTTTTCATCATGATTATAAAAAAACATTAAACGGAAAATAATGCAACTTAAATCATGATTCTTTAAAATGAATTACTTGAAATATGAGACCGAACCGTTTTCCAATAATATGCAATTTTATAAATGGACGACTCAACGCCAAACATCGTTTCATGAAGTAATGTAATCCAACACTTACTCAAAACGTCAATAGTTGTAAATGCTCCAATAATGAAATTTGAATACAACTTTATAAACCCACGACCAAAATATGAATAAACTCAAGTCTCCAAAATTGTAGCATAAGGGAGATAACCCAAACTCAAAGCGTCCCCGAAAACAAGGGTAAAACTAAATACCTCAAGACAACACCTTAGTTTATAATTCGAAGAAATATAGACTATTGTAATAAAAGGAAAACTTTGCAAGAGAGTTGAGTTTACCAATGAAATCTTTGCCACATAAGGACTGTTCGGTCCAAAAATTCATCTTATGATGACAGGGGATACCCGTTTTACCAAGGATTGTGGCGGAACACCGAGTAAGCCACAATCCGAGTTATGAGCTAAATACTTGGAATCCATAGCCACGAACAACGTCTGTCAGTACTAAGTTGTGAGGGAGGGGCCCCGAGGAAACCAAGTCATACTCGTTCACTAGGATTACATTATGATCCATGGCTAGTAACCAGTCTCACATAACTGTAACAAAGGCCCCCGAGGATCAAATGCATCCATAGCTACAACAAGTGGAAAAGACATCCCAAATATAAGTCGACTTAATACTTATGGATCCACTAGTAATAATCTAGACTTGTCACAATTTCATTTGTGACTAACCAAAGCTAAACATATAGCTTTCAATAACATTATTTTCCAAAATGCATTTCCAAGTTTAACTGTTGATAAGAATGAAAATCATAAAAGGAGACTATATACATCCTTTCAAGTACCTCACATAAATGTGCAAGTAGTATGTTATAAAACCTCTAATTTCAGGAATGATGCATAAAACCCGAAAAACATTTAAAAGTGTATTTCTTTGACCAAAGATCTATTTATGTGATAAATCGTCAAAACATAACCATTTGTGACACCTTTATCAAAATGCCCAAAAATCCCAAATGGGGGGGGGGTTACAAAGTTTATACGGTTAAATACTTCAAATAACCAAAGACTACCAAAGAACCCAACATTTGATAATTTCATGTAAAACACATAAATGCTTTAAAATAGACATTTTGGCATGTACAACGTTTTCACAAATCTACCTGAACTCACCTTGCTAGATTTAGGCTAAATCTAGATTTTATCCCGAAAACTTGAATCTGCAAAGATGAAGGCTTGAATCTCTAAGAAAATTCTCTAAATCTTAGATCCAATACATCTACAAGGTTTTTTTCAACATACAAGTCACCAAAATCACAATCGAGTTGAAGGATGAAAGGAAAAAGGGTGAAACCATCAAACCCTAGCTTAACATTCAGAGAGATGAGGAACTTACCACCACAAAATACACTTGGATATTCCAATAGACGTCCAATCTCTTGCTATATCCTTGAAGAGATCTCAAAAACAAAACCATGGAAACTTGAATCATCAAAAACGGAGTTAGGAGGAGAATGTTATGAGGAAATGAAGTTAGACCTCCAAAAATCGCGAATAAAACCCTCAGATTGACTCCCGCGGTTTGGCCCGTGGCTTGGAAGCCGCGAGGTAAACCGCGCACTTCCTCAATGCCCATTCAGAGGGTCCCGCGGCCTAGGTCACGGCCTAGGGTCGCCTACCAACCCGCGGGCCTCCGAAAACCTCCATTTTTCGCGTCTAATCATTGTTTTGGCCATAACTTCTTCGTTATAGCTCCGTTTTTGCTCCGGAAAGGACCGTCAGACTCGTAATTGAATCCTTCATCCAACAAGACTATAAAACCTAAGATTCAATCCCAAAATATTAATTCTTATATTTCTCTTAAAATACTGATTTATGTATTAACATGAACGATACTTTTCGAAATTCAGTGTGTTACAATCCTCCCAGCCTTAAAAGAGATTTCGTCCTTGAAATATGGAACCGATCAAACACCAAACATCGCCTTTAGCGAGGTCAATCGGTTCTCTACCCAAAAGTAATGCCTCCACGATACTTTGCCTTATGTACGAAATTGATTACATCCTATTTAAGGTTGTCACTGAAATTCTCATAACGAGCCGTCACAACTCGATTTCAAAGTCCGATATATCTTACCGATGATGGGACGAACATCGAGTCCCTACCAAATCATTTTCCTAATATTAAGGTCTAGGTTGCCTCTCAACCTTAGGTTGCACGTACTACTTCAAGAGTGACTTGCGATGATAATCAACAGTTTCCACCAAGGTGTCCAAAGCGAACCTTTTACCTTTAAAATATTTCCAATCATTCCCCAGGGAGCCGTGCTACACCCTCGCTTGCCTTCCAAAACCATAACGACGTTTGCATCAACAAACTAATTACAGTTGACTAAACTCCTTTTGGTTCTCGACATTCACAACCAAAATGACTTTACCCGAGCAATAAGGGATCCGTACATAGAATTACTGAGTCGATCACCCGCTGTTGTTATAAGGACGATATTTCTAATTGCGACAAATCAAGGTCTCCTCAATAATCGAATTTCACTTAAGGTCTGCTCCGACATTCTCTCCAAGTCCTCCAAATCGAATATCGACTCCTGTTCTTAAGACAACTATCTGCAATGAGGATATACTACCAACCATTCCATTCTTAAATAGCAACGTCGATTCCAAGTTGACACCTACTTTATGAGATAATCACCCAAACCATACGTCCCTATTAGCCACCCATAACATCACCAATAACCACAAATACCAAAAGGTGGTACATCAATGACACATAGCATGCAGTACCATCAACCCCTAACTTTAGAACCAAACAAAAACAACCGCACAAGGTGTTAACCCAAGGATTTATCGAAACGAAAGATCATCACTTAACTAAGTGGAAAAACATAAATCTAATGCATCAAATACTTCTGCATGAACCAGTTCTTGAAACTGAATCCAAGATTTGAAACTGGTCACTAGTCGCCTCATCCAACACTTCAACTCCCAAGGACATCTCTAGTCCTTATTAACAAGTTCGTTCATAAAGAGGGTTAAAAGCTATGGTTCTAATGAGTTCAAGAGTTTTTCAAGCTAAAATGCCAAATTAGCATTTTATAACACTTCGAAGTTTATAAGCTTTATATTAATTAAACATACGAGTAAAATCCACTACCGTTTACTCGGTAGGTGTACAAAGTGGTCACTACGTCACACAGATAAGAAAATATTTTGAAATCAGTTGATCAATATTTATGCTAATAACGACAATAATAAAATGTGTGTAACAACCTTTTAAAATGGACCGCTATGGTCCGAATATGCATCAATTTATGTTATGTACGTAAAATAATTTCCCACACTAAAGCGGAGTGCAACAAATGTTTGTATAAGTTCCGTAAGGAAAAATTTACTTAATCAAACTCCAAAATTTCCCATTTAACCATAAAATGACGTGGAGTCAAAACTCCTATACGGCCCACATACACCACTTTATTTCCCAAACTTATTAAAACGAGAAGTGCTTGCGATTTGACCAAACATAAAATAATTTAAATCGACTTTGACTTTAGTCGCTCGGAAAAACGCTCTTTGGCCCAAAAATAGTGACTATTATGTCATGCATGCGAGTAAATCAATATAACGGATTTCGTGAAACAACAAAGATAAAACGTCAATCAAAGAATGGTCAAATCCTCAGTTCAACACGAACCCATCCTAGTTTTTTCACAAGTTTACTCACACTAGAAGTTTAAATCAACTCACCCACTAAGTTGTACACAACGTGCTACATTTGCATAAAACTCAAAAATGACCCACACGACATTGAAACTACCAAAATAACATATGGGGTGACATCCACCTACAAAATTCTTATGAAATAAATTTCCCAATGACCTATAAAATAACACATGCAAAGAACTTAGACTGTGCATTTCAAGGTTCACTCAAGCGTCGCGAACGTCGTAAAACGATACTCCATAAAATTAACAAAACTCACACGAAATATAATTCCCAAGAAACTCAAACAGTAAAATGATGGAAGACAACTCTTCGTCCAAGGCCTTAACATATCGTGGAGGAGGTCCAATGTTAAGGTCATAAGTCGTAGTTACTTGTCCAAGACTGTACGCAACGTCAAAATACGAACATCACAATAATCGAAAATAGCGTTAGGCAACAATGAGAATAAAGAAGGTCTCAACAAAGCTTGCAATCAAATGCAATAAAATAATTTCATGCTTGTTTAAAATCATGGTCTAAAAACTTGTGTGTGCTAAATATTTCAAGATTTCGTGATATGATCCACATGGTGATTTGGAAACATGAGAAATAATCGATGCAATTTATTTCAGAAATAAATTTTGTGCATGAATTTGATCGGCATTCAACACCTCGAAACCACGCTTCTCGATTTCTCTAGATCAAAGGTCCTTAATTTCCCGGTACACTATTGTCATCCAAATACTCAATCATCTTAAGACAATAATTCAAGGGTTCCATAGGTTCACTTTGCAATTCTCCTCGAAGTAACATTTGTTCCAAATGTCTATGGTCCTAATCTAGCCAATCAATCCGACCAGAGACGGTCCACTTAATGCGATCACCATGCTTACCGTCACTCCTAGCGACGAATACTAAAATCTTCAACCTCACATAACGGTTTTTCACTTAAAACTTTTTCACTACCCCAACAGTCGTCACATCAAAGTAGTCAAAGTATACACATGTAGCTCGTAGGTTCACCATAACACTGGTCAGATTCAATTATGAACATACTGTACATGATCATCCTTGTTACTCTCGATGTGATTCCAGCTCCTAGTGACTCCAATATCTTCAAAACATCCAATCTTATAGTATCTATTGGTGCAATCTTGCTTTCAATCACTTAATAGTACGCTAGTTTGAGTCTAGGCATCCAAAATCAATACCAAATTCTCTCAAACTTAAACTCTGATACCAACTTTTAACACCCTCAAATTTGGAAAGAGCGACTAATTAAAAACTTTCAAAAATACCTTAAAGGGTAATAAAATCTCTTACTAATAGTCCATAATTGAAATACATTTCTAGGTTGAACCATCAACAAATAATTAAAGTCCTACATAAAGACTAACTAAAGTCGAGTGTTACTATAACCCAATACCAATCGCTATCTCAAAATATAAATGCGGAAGACTTCATCAAGCTAAACATTTCTCGAGCACACCACTAGCACTCTTCGTTTCACAGTGTCACTAGAACTATTCCCAACCGAAACCTGTTGCACATGCCGACAAATAAAAGGTTAGGCTAACGCCTAGTGAGTTCAAGAGTTTTCATCATGATTATAAAAAAACATTAAACAGAAAATAATGCAACTTAAATCATGATCCTTTAAAATGAATTACTTTAAATATGAGAACGACCCGTTTTCCAATAATATGCAATTTTATAAATGGACGCCTCAACGCCAAACATCGTTTCATGAAGTAATGCAATCCAACACTTACTCAAAACGTGAATAGTTGTAAATGCTGCAATAATGAAATTTGAATACAACTTTATAAACCCACGAACAAAATATGAATAAACTCAAGTCTCCAAAATTGTAGCATAAAGGAGATAACCCAAACTCAAAGCGTCCCCGAAAACAAGGGTAAAACTAAATACCTCAAGACAACACCTCAATTTATAATTCGATGAAATATAGACAATTGTAATAAAAGGAAATCTTTGCAAAAGAGTTGAGTTTACCAATGAAATCTTTGCCACATAAGGACTGTTCGGTCCAAAAATTCATCTTACTATGACAGGGGATACCTGTTGTTAAAGCACATATTTATTGGATTCAAGATCATAATTATCTGAAGATGGAAATCTGAAGTCAAAGTTGATAAAGTCGTCTCAACAAATAGTCTAGGGTCCTTTTGTAATAAATAGTCAAATGTGTGTTTTTCGTATTTTATTTATTTGTTTTATATTTTAGTTATGAGTTAGTTTTTGTAATTTGGGCCCAAACCTTGTCAAGCCCATTAGGCTTATTAGCTTAAGTTTAATTAGATTAGTTTAGGTTAATTAGGTTAAGGGAGCTTAATTGGAAAAATTAATTATTGAGAGAGATTGGTGTGGTGGTGCGCCGCACAGAGAGAAGCAGATAGAGAGAATTCTGTTAAGACACAGTCTCATTGGATTCAAGATCATCCAATCTGAAGATCGCAATCTGAAGCTAAAGCCGAAAAGTCGACTCTCGATATTAAAGTCTATGTCTATTTGTAATAAATGTCAAAGTAATCAATGTAATCCATGTTTATTGTTATTAGTTATATTAGGTAACTTAGTTAGTTATTAGTTTTAATATCTAGTTTGTTTGATATTATCTAGGATAATATCTAGATATTAAAGTATCTAGATATTATGTTAGGTAGTGTGTAAGACACACTACATTAGTTAAGTTGTGTATCTCAATCTCTCAATAGATCAGATAAGAATTAACACATACAAACAAACACTTAACGGTGTAATAGAGAGAAAAACAGAGAACACAATCCAAGCTTAAATATGATCAACCTTGTAACTCGTTGTTATATATCAATACAGGTTGGTAATCGATTAATGTGTTGTTTCTAAGAACTTGATATAGTATTGTTGGACCGACAATTGGTATCAGAGCCTAATTAAGATCAAAATCAAGTTTTTCTGAAAAACGTCTTTGTGTTCTTATTGAAAATCGATTTCGAGATTTAAACTGTTTTAGGTGTTAAAATCGATCAGGTTGTGATCGATTAGCATGATATATAGAGTTGTGAGTGTTTGATTTCACTTTTAAGCTATTATCGAGTTCCATTTTGTGGATTTAGTGGTCAAACAGTCGAGTTTAGAAGTTCACTGTGCCATCAATTTTTTTTCGAAAAAGTGTGTTTTAGAGAGATCGAGTGATCACATTCAGTTCTAGAAGTGTTTCTAGACATAAGGGTAGTGTTTGGATTTGCTAATCGTTACAGGAACAGATTTTAGACAAATTTTCGAAGTACAGGTCGAATAAAGCGCAAAGCAGAGGAAGAACATACGCAAAGTCCAACTTTGAACCTCCCACATCAAACGCAAAGTCCTACTTTGCGCTTCTCAAAGGAAACGCAAACCTTACTTTGCGGTTCCAACATCAATCGTAAACCTTACTTTGCGGTTCCAACATCAATCGCAAACCTTACTTCTCGGGTCCTCAAGCATACGCAAAGTCCACTTCTCGGTTCCAAAAGAAACGCAAAGCTCAACTTGGCGCATCTCAAGACAAACGCAAACCTCAGTTCACGTGTACCTCTTCAAGAAACGCAAAGCTCAACTTTGTGCTTCCCACTAGACCCGCAAACCTTAGTTTGCGCTTCCCACTAGACCCGCAAACCTCAGTTTGCGCTCCTCACTAGACCCGCAAACTTCCATTTGCGCTCCTCATTTGAAACGCAAACCTTCTCAAATGCAAAGCTTCTATTCCATACTTAGAATATCAATCGCAAACCCCCGTGCTAAGTCTGCCTAGGGGGACAAAATTTCTTGTGTGATCAAATTTTATCTGGACTAACGGTCAAATCCAAGTTCTTTTTGCACATCAAATTAAAAAGGATGACATCCAGAGAAGCCCTTGCAATAGGAACTGACACCAAGCCACCAGTTCTCTTTAAAGGAGAATACGAACAGTGGAAGGATCCGTTTCTGAACTTCATTGACAGACATGAGCTGGGTGATTTCATCAGAACATCTATTGAAGAAGGGGTTATAAAACCAGTCATAACGACTCGTGTAGTTGGAAATGTGCCGACTGAAGTTGAACTTAAGTTTCATGAGCTACAAGATGATAACCTTAGAAGAGCCAAAGGCGACATATTAGCTAAGTCATACATTTTACAAGGAATTCCAAATGAAATATACGTAAAGATTGACAGCTACAAGGCCTTCGGCAAAGAAATGTGGGATCAGCTTGAAAAGATGATGCTGGGTTCAAAAGTTGGAAATCAGCTGAAAATCTCCAACTGCCTAAATAACTATGAAGAATTTAGAGGCAGAGTGGGAGAAACTTTAGAAGAAACCTATGACAGGTTTGTGACTTTGCTGAACGAACTTAGCAAGAACAAAGTCCACAAATCTCAAATTGAGTTGAACGTCAAGTTCCTGAGCATTCTTCAACCAGAATGGAAAAGATTTGCAAGACAGATGAAGCAGATCAAAGACTTGAATGAGATTCCACTTCACGAGGTTTATGAAACCCTCCGTCAGAATGAAGAAGAGGTGGATGAAATTCTAGCTGAGAATAGACAGAGAGGAAAGACAGTTGATGACACAGTCGCTCTTGTTGTTAGGAAGAAGAAGAATAAGATGATTGTGTACGAATCAGATGAAGATGAAGCTTATGCAAACTCTGACACAGATGAAAATGATCAGCTGAAGCAAGCTATGATGATGCTGATAAATGCTTTTCAGAAAATATTCTACAAAAAGCCAACATCAAACAGTCAGAGGTACTCATCTGGTCCGAACAACTACATCCACAAGGAAAGGGTTGAAGGAAGCAGATATGAAGGAAAGAGATTTGAAGGGAAAAGAACAGAGGAAAGGAAGCCTGAAGAGAGAAGGTATCAGCCTGAAGGGAAGAGATTAGAGGAGAGAAATCTGGAAGAGAGAAAGTTCAAAGCTGAAGGATCCAGTCAGATAGAGCCACCAACGTGCTACAACTGTGGCAAAACAGGTCATTATGCCAGAAACTGCCAAAGGCCAAAAGTCAGAAACTCCGACTACTACAAGAACAAGATGCTTCTTGCAAAGCAACAGGAGGCTGGCAAGGCACTGATGGCTGAGGATGAATACTGGCTCGATCAGTCAGATGATGAAGAAGAGGATGAAGAAAAAGATGAAGCCGTCAACATGTGCTTGATGGGCCAAATAGAATCTGATGTTGAAGCTGATTCAGATAATGAAGAAGAAGAGGTATGTAATCTATCAGATTTAGATTTCATGAATAAAATGCATGCCATGAGTTTAAAACAAAAAGAGTTAGAATCTAATCTTGAGCAAGAAAATGGTGTCATAACTGACAAAAACCAATTGATACAGAAACTTAGCAATGAAATTGCTGAGAAGAAAGTATTAATTGAGGTTTTACATAAAGATAATGACACCAACGCTAAGGAAAATACAATAATTCTTAAAGAGAATTCTGATCTTAAGTCTAAACTGCTAAAAGGTGAAATAGATTTATATGAGCTTACAAATTTGCATGCTTCTTGTACCAAAGAAGACTTTTCTTTACTTGGAAAATTAAAAAGTTTGGAAGAGAAGTTATATAAAATGGGTCAAACTGAACAAACTATTTTTCTGAACAAACCCAAAGAGGAAATAGAGAGATGGGGAATCGGTTAGAAGAATCCTCACTATCTACAAAAGGGGATGTCTGAAGTGCCAGGACTTTATGATCATCTTTCAATGCAATTATCTCGCAGAATCCCTGAATTTAAAACTTTCTGGACTAAACTGTCAAAAGAGGATGAAGCCAATGAAACGAAAAAACGGTTGAAATCAGCTAAAGTTCATCTTCCATTTAATTATGCGAAGACGAATAATAGTTATAATGAAAGTCCAATATATCAAAAGAAGAAAACTCTTTCGAGTGATTTCTTTCCAAGTTATTCTGAAAAAGAAATGGAGGCGAAGCCTATTCAAGGTAAACTATATGTCCCTCCTCTCGTTTTAGAAAGTAAAATTTCTAAACTCGAGAATTCTTTGTCAGATGAAAGACTTTTGATGAGTATTGAGCAAAAAGTGTTTTCAACTGTGTTTTCAAATTCTGTTATTTCTAAGGCTTCAAACTCTAAAGATATGTTTGGTTCATCAAATAAAGGATTTGATTTTCTGAACTCTAACGGTGGTTTAGATAATTGTTCTGAACAATTTGACTTTAATGCAAAACTTCCTAACCATTCATCTTTTGTTAAGAAAACTTTGAGAAAAACCAGTATGCCTGTTAATAGTGCAAAATCAACGAAAGTTTTCGTTGATAAATCAGTCTCTGTGAAAGCTAAGAGTGCTAAAGGTAAGAATATATCTTAGCATTCACAGAAGCCGAAAATTACTGGTAATTCTAAGAAAGAGCAATCACTTGTTGCTCCAAGGTCTAACTCACCAGTTTCACATGTTTCAGATCTGAGCAAGCAAAGGCCAGAAGTAAATTCTCAATGGCAACCGAAACGGAAGCTTGACAAGACCGTTGTATCGTTTAGTAGTGTTAATTGTAGTAAGACTTCGCTTAGTAAAGATGTCTTAATTGCTGATGTTGCTCTTTTAAACTCAAAACTGGTTGTTTCTCGTAAACAATATACAATGAAGCAATTATTTCAGTTATCTTTATCTGCTAGAAAGTCTTCTATTTATGATAAACATGTTTCTATCTCTTGTCAAGATTCTGGAGATTGGTTTGGAAATTACCATGTGCATTCATATCATACTAATCCTTCTCATACATTTCAAAAGAAAAGAGGACCCAATTTGAAATGGGTACCAAAATCTTGTGCTAACACAGCAGGACCCAAATTCCAGTGGGTACCTAAGGCTAAATCTGTGTTGTAGGCACACAAAGCTTAGAGAGAAATCGACTTCTGATTATGTACAGATCAGGACTCGTTCTTCAATGACAAAATTGGTTTTTGGATAATGCAGTTCAAAACCCGAACAACAATGTCAAAGAGGCTTCTAAGTAAATCAGCTTAGAACCCGTACTTCAACGAAGTATGACTTCTAAACACAACAGTTTAGGACTCGCACTTCAAAGATCAAAAGACCTTACTCCGTGATGGAAAATATATTGTACTCCAATACTCAAATGAGGAAATCAACCTTCAAGGGGGAGTACATATTTGTCTGAAATTTTATGCATTTCTCAGATATGATGATCAATATTTGAGAAGGAGTTAGTGTTTATGTTTTTCACTAACATTATTGTCTGATGCATAATTTCAGGGGGAGTAAAAAGGTGATGACTTCTGATTATTTTTGATCAGAACTCGTACTTTAAAAAGTTTTACTGCTTTTTGTCTTTTCATTTTAAGTGAATAAATTTTACTTTGACTTGACATAATACTTTTGCAGAATTTTTGAGAGAAGCTTACAAGTTCATATGTTTATGACTTAAAGCTTAGCTTCATGAGATGGAAGATCGTACGTTAAGGTATAATTCTATATCTTCATCTCATATATGGTTGAAAGAAGGACAACTTTCAATCATTGGAAAACATTGTTTTTAATGTTCAAACCACTTCCCGATTTTTCAACAGATTTTATATTTTGGGAGTGTATTTTAAATGTTTTCATGATCTAAATTGTGCTTTAACTGTTAAGTTAAACCAATCTAAGCTTCATGGGCATCATAGGAAAACAAGGAATCATTGTGCTAGGAATTAACACAACTTCCATGGAATCACCCTAACCAGTGATTTCTACCCAAGAAGTTAATCCTTAGTGATTGAGTGTGAGAAGTCGAAAAGAAATGAGTGTGATTAGAGAAAGCTAAAGGTTTAAAAGAAAGAGCGTATGAGAACAGAGTTAAAAGAATATCACAACTCTGCACCAACTTATTCTGAGTCGGGTAGCCACATTACTAGTGTTTCACAATTCTTTGGTGAACATTATTGAAACAGGCAACTAACCCATGCCAACTCTTGATCAAACCTCACTATCTACTCATTTTATTCTCAACAAGAAAGTGTTTCACATTTTCAAAGGGGAAGCAGCACATTTGCTATCTGATTTTCATTTGGAAAATCTGGATATTGAAAAGAAGGAAGTTTGCCCCACCTTCGCACTTCAATCATGCACATTGAGTCTATGTTTAACTTACTGTTGTCTCAGTGGTTTACACTATTTTGAGCCTATAAGCAATCATCAAGTGCTTAATTCTTTCTACCACAAGCATGAACACACAAGGAATTTGTTTCTTTGTCATAACCTATATAGAAATTACCTTTGTGGTGTTTCGATGATTAAATGGAAGCCCTGGGGAGTCAACATCAAACAGCTCCTTTCCAATGTGTATTCGTTACACATAGTGACTTAGTGTTACTGACAGGCATGTTAACTGATTCATTAGTTGATT
Organism: Arctium minus; assembly: GCA_954870635.1. NCBI lineage: Eukaryota > Viridiplantae > Streptophyta > Magnoliopsida > Asterales > Asteraceae > Arctium > Arctium minus. The sequence continues at coordinate 72,654,549 of OX941080.1, read as the reverse complement.
CAGGTGTTACACGACTATTTTGTCTGGATTTGAAAAGATCTGGATGAATATCTTTTGAATTGACGGATCAGGGGCTCTAACTGCAAGATAGACATTTCTTACAAATAATTTTGATGAAATCGTTGCACTTAACATCAAAAAGGGGGAGAATGACTACATAAGAAATGGCAAAGATCACATGTTTCAAGAATCACGTCCACTCTTCAAAGGGGGAGATTGTTAGAAAAAGACATGCTGATTTAAGAGCTAGAGAAAGATATTGCGTCTTCTGTGCTAAACAAGAAGACTGGATTGCTAAAATCTTTTTTAGTAATGATCTTGATCCAAAGGGGGAGATTGTTAAGACACAGTCTCATTGGATTCAAGATCATCCAATCTGAAGATCTCAATCTAAAGCTAAAGCCGAAAAGTCGACTCTCGATATTAAAGTCTATGTCTATTTGTAATAAATGTCAAAGTAATCAATGTAATCCATGTTTATTGTTATTAGTTATATTAGGTAACTTAGTTAGTTATTAGTTTTAATATCTAGTTTGTTTGATATTATCTAGGATAATATCTAGATATTAAAGTATCTAGATATTATGTTAGGTAGTGTGTAAGACACACTAGATTAGTTAAGTTGTGTATCTCAATCTCTCAATAGATCAGATAAGAATTAACACATATAAACACACACTTAACGGTGTAATAGAGAGAAAACAGAGAACACAATCCAAGCTTAAATCTGATCAACCTTGTAACTCGTTGTTATATATCAATACAGGTTGGTAATCGATTAATGTGTTGTTTCTAAGAACTTGATATAGTATTGTTGGACCGACAAATTCGATTTCAAGCTTGAAACCTGTTGAATTGTTTGATTAATCATAACAGGTTTGCATTATTGTATTGATTATATGATTGCTTGATTGAATGATTGATTATTGGGACACACAATTGGTATCAGAGCTAGTACAGATTGAATTAAATTTTTGTTTTTCGGTTTTGTTATCTGTCAAAGATTCAAATTTTTTTTGTGTGATTGGTAATAAAGTAATTATTAATTGATTTGTGATCGGTTTGATTAATATCTTGATTGGGTACTGTTTGATTTGAGTATTGCATCGTTTTAGTTTGATTATTTGATGATTTTTACTGTTCTGGGTTCGTTCAAGAGTCAACACTGTGTCATCAATCGAATTCTTCTTAAAGTGGTTTTTATTGAAAATAATTGATTGCAATAAGTTCTAGTTGGTTAATCAATTGTTTTGGCAAAGTTTGGTAGTTTAATTCGTGATATCGAGTGTTTTCTGGGTTGATTTTGGCTTCTGGGTCGATACAGTGTCAAGAATATATCGGTCTTTGTTATTATCGGTCTTTGTGTTTTATCGGTCCTAAGCCACTTCCGGTCGAATACTTTTTTATCGGTCCATAAAATTCGACCGGTACACACACAGTCCACCCCGATCAAAGCCAATTCCGGTCTAAGATTTTTTTCGGTCAAAGACAATACCGGTCGAAGCTTTAGCATTCTATCGGTCGAAGGTATATCGGTCCTTTGCATTATATCGGTCTTAGCTCTCTACCGGTCTTACATATTATCGGTCGAAGCATAGTGTCGGTTAAACAACTATCCGGTCTAACATCATATCGGTCTAAGCATTTTATCGGTCGAATATCTCTTATATTGGTCGAGCAAAGTACCGGTCTTATCATCTTACCGGTCGTTGCAATTCCCCGGTCGAACAAGTATACCGGTCGACCCTCGTGCTAAGTCTGCGAAGGGGGACAAAGTTCTGTTCGTGATCAGATTTTTTCTAAATTTCATTCTAAGATTTTCAGTATTGTGTGATTTTATCTTGATTTCTAACAATCTCATCCAGTTGATTGTATCATATCAGATAAGTTAGACTACTAATCGTATCAGTAAGAATGTCTCGGGAAGCTCTTGCCATTGGAACAGATGTAAAACCACCAGTACTCTTCAAAGGGGAGTACGAGCAATGGACTGACAGATTCTTGGACTTCATCGATCGACATGATTTGGGAGATTATATCAGAAAATCTCTGAAAGAAGGAATCATGACACCTCCAACCAAGGTTCTCACTGTAGCCGGAGAAAATGGTGAAGAAGATGAGACAGAGTATAAGTTATCGATTGGTGAATATACGGAAGATCAGCTGAAGAGACACAAGGGTGACAAGCTGGCAAGATCATTTATTCTCCAAGGCATACCGAACGAAATATATGTCAAAATTGATAGCTACAATGCTAACGACAATCAAATGTGGGATCAATTGGAGAAGATGATGATTGGATCAAAAGTCGGCAATCAGCTTAAAGTTTCCAACTGCTTGAATAACTATGAAGAATTCAAAGCCAAAGCTGGAGAATCACTTGAAGCCACTTATGAAAGATTCGTCACATTGCTGAATGAGCTCAGCAAGAACAAGATCAAGAAATCTCAAGTTGAGCTGAATGTGAAATTTCTCAGCAACCTTCAGCCAGAGTGGAAGAGATTCACCAGAAAGATGAGGCAGTTGAAAGATCTGAACGACATTCCACTTCATGAAGTTTATGAAATCCTCAAACAGAATGAGGAAGAGGTGGATGAAATCAAGGCTGAGATGAAGAAGGCTGCCAAAGAAGTTGCTGATCCAGTTGCTCTTGTGGTCAAGAAAAAGTCCAAGAAGAAGAAGGTGATAGAATCTGAATCTGAAGAAGCTGATAGTGAGGCAAAGTCTGACTCTGACGATTGTGAACAACTGAAGGAAGCCATGCTAATGTTAACCAAGGCTTTCCAAAAGAAGTTCTATAAAAAGCCAAACTCCAACAGTCAGAGGTACTCGTCTGGTCCGAATAACTACAAGCATAAGGAGAAAGTTGAAGAAAAGAAACCAGAAGACAAGGAGAAGGATGGAGCCGAAGAGTTCAAGAAGGAAGAAACGATGAAGTGCTACAACTGTGGGATAATCGGTCATTTTGCCAAGGACTGCCGAAAACCTAAAGTCCGCAACTCCGAATATTACAAGAATAAGATGCTTCTAGCCAAGCAACAAGAGGCTGGAAAAGCATTAATGGCGGAGGATGAATACTGGCTCGACCATTCGGATCAAGAATCTGAAGAAGGAGAGAAGGATGAGACAGCACATCTGTACTTAATGGGGAAGAACCAGTCAGAAGCTGAAGCTGATTCTGATGATGGAGACAATGATGAGGTATGTAACTTGACTGAATCTGATTTTCTGAACCAAATGCATGCCATGATGTCTAAACTCCAAGAATTAGAGTCTAAACTAAAGTGTGAGAAAGGTGTCATCAATGAGAAAAATCAATCTATACATAAACTTAGTAATGATATTGCTGAGAAAAATGTATTAATTGAAACTTTGCACAAAAATATAGACACCTGCGCTAAAGAAAAGACTATAATTCATAAAGAGTTATCTGAAACTGTTTCTAAATATAAAGAATGTGAGTTTAAGTCTATAGAGATTTCTAAAAGGTATTTTTCTACTTCAAAAGAAAAGAATTCTTTAATAGACAAGGTGAATGCTTTGGAAGAAAAATTACATTCTTTAGGTCAAACTGAACACACTATTCATCTTGTGTTGTTAATTCCTTTGGATTACCCAGTGTTTTTGACAAAGGTGAAACATCAACGAAAGTTGATAAATCAGTTTCTGTGAAATCAAAGAAAGCAAAAGGTAAGAAACAAAAATCTCAGCTTTCACAGAAACCGATCCACACTGGTAAGACAAAGAAGAAGCATTCTCTTAATTCTCATCATTCTAACTCTAAAGTTTCACATGTTTCAGATTTGAGAAAGCAAAGGGTTGGAGTTAAGACTACATGGATACCGAAATAGAAGATAGACGAGAAAGCTAAATCTAGTTCTAGTTTTATTTTGAATAAAAAGACTTCTAGTAAAGATGATGTGATTGTGAATGTTGCTACTTTTAAATCTAATCTTGTTGATTCTCGCAAGAAGTACTCTATAAAGCAATTATTCCAGTTAGCACCATCAAATAAAAAGTTTTTCAATTATGGTGAATGTGATTATGCTTCTCGTAAATATTATGATGTTTGGTATGGTTCATATAATGTTTCATCTTATCATTATCATTCGTCTTATCATGCTTCTGGTTTTCCAAGAAAAAGCGGACCCAAATTTAAATGGGTGCCAAAATCAAGTACTAACAGTGGAGGTCCCATTTTTAAATGGGTTCCTAAACCTCTTCTTTCTTGATTTGTGTTGTGCAGATCCGTCATATGTGGTACTTGGATAGCGGGTGTTCCAAGCATATGACCGGGCAGAAGAGTATGTTGTCTAATTTTACGGACAAATACTGCGGCACAGTTCGTTTTGGGAATGATCAGTTTTCACCTATTCTGGGTTATGGTGATGTTATACAAAAAAAATTTACGATCAAGAAGGTGAGTTACGTTGAAGGCTTAGGCCATAACATATTTAGCATTGGCCAGTTCTGCGACAAAGACTTAGAGGTTAATTTCAAGGCCAAGACATGTTCAGTACGCACTGAAGAAGGAAAAGAACTCCTGGTTGGCACTCGCAAGTCAAACCTCTATACCATCAACTTGTCAAAGGTCAAGGCTGACAATCAGGTCTGTCTACTATCAAAGGCCTCGATTCAACAAAGCTGGTTATGGCATCGACGACTTTCTCACCTCAACTTTCGGTACATCAACAAGATGGTCAGTTGCAAGCTAGTGAAAGGTCTTCCAGAACTGAAGTATGAAAGAGAACATCTATGTGCAGCATGTGAAAAGGGCAAGATGAAGAGAGCCTCACACAAACCAAAGCCTGAACCGAGTACCAGCTCTCCTTTAGAGTTGTTGCATATGGACTTGTGCGGTCCTATGCGAACGCAAAGCTTAGGAGGAAAGAAGTATGTACTAGTTATCGTGGACGACTATACGCGATACACTTGGGTTAAGTTTCTAAGGTCTAAAGATGAGACTCCTGATGTTCTCATTACGTTTCTGAAGACGACCCAAGTCAATCTGCGAAAACAAGTCAAGATTCTCAGGACTGACAACGGCACAGAGTTCAAGAACAAGATAGTTGAAGAATATCTCGAATCGGTCGGGATATCACATCAATACTCTGCTGCTCGCACGCCTCAACAGAACGGAGTCGTCGAAAGGTGAAATCGTACACTTGTCGAGGTCGCTCGGACAATGCTCACCCAATCTGACTTACCTTTATTTTTGTGGGCTGAAGCTGTATCGATTGCGTGTCATACTCAGAACCGCTCCATGGTACACCGCAGATTTCAGAAGACTCCGTATGCGTTGATCAACAACCGAACACCAACCATTAAATATTTTCATGTTTTTGGTTGTAAGTGTTTTGTTCTAAACGACAGAGAGAATCTGAACAAGTTCAGTGCTAAGGCGGATGAAGGCATCTTCGTTGGTTATTCCTCTACATCTACTTCATACCGTGTTTACCTGAAGAAGTCGAAGACTGTGATCGAGAGCGTTAATGTTACATTCGATGAGGAAATGGCTTCTGAGCACGTCAGTTCAGAACCCGTAATTACCGGAGTATTAACTTCTGGACCAACCAGTCCAGGACCTGCACCTCAAGAGAACAAATCAGATGGCGCTTCGTCGTCTACTTCTAATTTATCTGATTTGTATTTATTATTTGAACTATTCTATGATGAATTTCTTGGCTCTAATGTGCCTAAATCTGTTGTGGTTGACAGGATGGACGACTCGATGACTACTCATCCGACCACTTCCGATATTTCTACTGAATCTAACTCCGCGATTCGGCAAGAAGTTCCAGTTCAAATGTCTACTCCAACGGTTGAAGTGGAGACCAACACCGAAGAGACAGAAGTGTATGACTCAGTAGGACGTACTGTAAGGACTAATCAACAGACTCTTTCAACTGAAACCCCCGTTAATTCTGAACCATCTGAAGGCGATAACAGTGGATTCCTAGATGCTGACAATGATCAACATGCATCTAATCCACTCCCTCATGAACATAAGTGGACCAAAGAGCACCCGACACATCAAATTATTGGAGATCCTTCTGCACCAGTGCAAACTAGGTCAGCATCTTCAAATCTATGTATGTATGAATCCTTTCTGAGCAAGATCGAGCCTACTCGCGTATCTGAGGCTCTTGCCGATTCAGATTGGGTAACTGCGATGCAAGATGAACTTAATCAGTTTGAAGCACTGAAAGTCTGGAGACTCGTAGCCAAACCGCAAGGTCAAACCATCATTGGTATGAAATGGGTGTTCAAAAACAAGAAAGATGAAGATGGCACCGTTATCCGAAACAAAGCACGACTTGTCGCCATGGGATATAGGCAAGAGGAAGGGATAGACTACGATGAGACTTATGCTCCAATGGCACGTCTAGAGGCGATTCGGATGTTCTTAGCCTACGCAGCCCACAAGAACTTCACCGTCTATCAATTGGATGTGAAGACAACTTTTCTGAATGGAGTACTCAAGGAAGAAGTCTACATCTCACAGCCAGAAGGGTTTGTAAATCCAGATAAGCCGAACCACATCTACATCTTGGATAAAGCTCTTTATGGACTGAAACAAGCTCCTCGCGCCTGGTATGATATTCTATCTCAATTCTTGGTCAAGTCAGGTCTTACAAAAGGTACGGTTGATACCAATCTTTTCATTAAAAAGGATAAAGGCGATATGATTCTTATTCAAATATATGTGGATGATATTATTTTTGGTTCTACAAATCCTAAGTACTGTAAGAACTTTGCAAACCTCATGGTGTCACGTTTTCAGATGAGCATGATGGGAGAGATGAATTTCTTTCTCGAATTGCAAGTCAAACAATTTTCAACGGGGATTTTTATCAATCAATCTAAATACATTATGGATATTAGAACTTATAGAGGGATGATAGGTTCCTTAATGTATCTTACTTCTAGTAGGCCGGATATAATATTTTCTACATGCTTATGTGCTTGATATCAGGCCAATCCTAAAGAATCCCATTTGTCTGCGGTTAAGCGGATCTTTAGGTATCTGAAGGGGACTGCAGATCTTGATCTTTGGTATCCTAAGGATACAAGCTTTGAACTAACATGTTATTCAGACGCAGATCATACTGGTTGCATGTTAGACAGGAAGAGCACCTCGGGTCATATCCAATTTCTCGGAGATAAACTCGTCAGTTGGGCTTCGAAGAAGAAATTATGTGTATCCACATCAACGACCGAAGCGGAATATGTAGCTGCTGCTAGCTGCTGTTCTCAAGTCTTGTGAATGACAACACAACTGCGAGACTATTGATTTCATTTCGATAGAATCCCGATCTATTGTGATTCGAAGAGCGCTATTGCGATTACTGCTAACCCTGTTCAGCATACTAAGACCAAACACATAGATGTCCGGTATCATTTTATAAAATATAATGTAGAAAAGGGGAAAATTGAACTTTACTTTGTAAAAACCGATTATCAGCTTCCAGATTTGTTTACCAAACCTTTAGACGAGAAGAGATTTAATTTTCTTGTCTCAAGACTTGGTATGCTAAATCTTAAGACCTAATCGTTGGTTACCTATTAAAGTTTCTTATTGTGTCTCTTTATCATTTCTTTCTTACTATTTCCGCATGATACCTGCTCTTTAATAGTTTGTTCTTGATCTCAGGGGGAGTGTGAGAAGTATCTTATAGATGGTCAATGTTATTTTGAGGGGGAGCAAAACTGAATGCATTGTACTTACTGATAATGTGTTAGTAATGCATGGTTTTAGGGGGAGCGTTCAAGTCAAAAGAGTATGGCAATGACTTCTGATTATTTCTGATCAGAACTCGTACACTAAGTGTTTTACTGCTTTATGTTATTTCAATTTCAGTGAATAAAGTTACTTTGACTAGACTTTTAGATTTTTGTTGGTTGAGAGATGCTTACAAGTTCATATCATTATGACTTTAAGCTTGACTTCGCGAGATGTAAGACTGTACTCGAAAGGTATAATTTCTTTTCTTCATCTCATTCATGGTTGAAAGAAGGACAACTTTCAATCATAAGAAAGCATGTTCTTAAATATTCAAACCACTTCCCAATTCTCAAACAGATTTCTTGAATTGGAAGTGTGATTTTAAATGTTTTCTAATTCATCATTGAGTTTTAACTGTTGAAGTTAAATCATCTGAGCATCATATGCTTCATATGAAAACATGGGATCAGTATGCTAGGACTTATCTGAACTTCTATGGATTCACGTTAACCAGTGTTTCTTACCCCAGAAGTTAATCCTTTAGTGATTGAATGTGAGGAGTCAAAAGAAATGAGTGTGGGATGTGTGATGAGAGAAATGTTAAAAGAGAGTTTTGGTTAGCTGTGAGCTTAAAGATTAAAAGAAAGAGGGTGAGAGATCAGAGTAAAAGAATTTTTAAACTCTGCACCAACTATTTTCTGAGTCGGGCAACCACATTACTAATGATTCACAATTCTTTCGTGAACATTATTGAAACAGGCAAATATCCCATGCCAACTCTTGATAAAACCCCTCCAGCTACTCATTTTCTTCTCAACAAGAAAATGTTTCATTTTCAAAAAGGGGACGCAACACATATGCTATCTGATTTTCATTTGGAAAATCTGGATATTGAAAAGAAGGAAGTCTGCCCCACCTTCGTACTTCATTCATGCACATTGAGTCTGTGTTTAACTACCTGTTGTCTCAATGGTTTACACATTTTGAGCCTTATAAGCAATCATCATATGCTTAATTTATTCTATCACTTGCACGAACACACAAAGAATTTGTTTCTTTGTCATAACGTTCATAGAAATTACCTTTGTGGTTTTTCGATGATTGAATGGAAGCCCTGGGGGAGTGAACATCATAAAAGGTCCTTTATATTGTGTATTCGTTACACACAGTGACTTTGTGTTATTGACAGGCAATTTTTAACTGGTTCATTTGTTGATTCAGGTGTTACCTTTCATATCTATCTATTTTTTCTGGATTTGCAAAGATCTGTATACGCATCTTTATGAATTGACGGATAATCAGTGGTTCTGTTTGCAAGATCAATGGTGGAAGAAATTTCTTGATGACACGTTTTGATGAACTCTTTGCTCTTTTCATCAAAAAGGGGGAGAAGCGTCAATCAAGAAATGCGGAGATCAAAAGTTTTTGAAAGAATTTCTGAAGATATTATGAAGATTTGATGCTTTGAAGAAATTTTGTTTGAAGATGATTTGCTGAAGCATTCCGAGCTGAAACTAGAGATAATTTCTTTCCAAAAGATATTCTCATCGATTGGGGATTGCTAAATTCTGAAGACAAAGAGGAAGATTACATTTTTTGAGCTTAAAGAATGATCTTGATCCAAAGGGGGAGATTGTTAAAGCACATATTTATTGGATTCAAGATCATAATTATCTGAAGATGGAAATCTGAAGTCAAAGTTGATAAAGTCGTCTCAACAAATAGTGTAGGGTCCTTTTGTAATAAATAGTCAAAAGTGTGTTTTTCGTATTTTATTTATTTGTTTTATATTTTAGTTATGAGTTAGTTTTCGTAATTTGGGCCCAAACCTTGTCAAGCCCATTAGGCTTATTAGCTTAAGTTTAATTAGATTAGTTTAGGTTAATTAGGTTAAGGGAGCTTAATTGGAAAAATTAATTATTGAGAGAGATTGGTGTGGTGGTGCGTCGTACAGAGAGAAGCAGATAGAGAGAATTCGATTTCAAGCTTGTAACCTGTTGAATTGTTTGATTAATCATATCAGGTTTGCATTATTGTATTGATTATATGATTTCTTGATTGAATGATTGATTATTGGGACACACACCTGTTTTACCAAGGATTGTGGCGGAACACCGAGTAAGCCACAATCCTAGTAATGAGCTAAATACTTGGAATCCATGGCCACGAACAGCGTCAGTCCGTACTAAGATGTGAGGGAGGGGCCCCGAGGAAACCAAGTCATACTCGTTCACTAGGATTACATTAAGATCCATGGCTAGTAACCGGTCTCAAATAACCGTACCAAAGGCCCCCGAGGATCAAATTCATCCATAGCTACAACAAGGGGAAAAGACATCCCAAATATAAGCCGACTCAAATACCTAGGGATCCACTAGTAATAGTCTAGACTTGTCACAATTTCATTTGTGACTATCCAAAGCTAAACATATAGCTTTCAATAACATTTATTTCCAAAATGCATTTCCATGTTTAACTGCTGATATGTACATTCTTTCAAGGACCTCACATAAATGTGCAAGTAGTACGTTATAAAACCTCTAATTTCAGGAATGATGCATAAAACCCGACAAACATTTAAAAGTGTATTTCTTTGACCAAAGATCTATTTATGCGATAAATCGTCAAAACATAACCATTTGTGACACCTTTATCAAAATGCCCAAAAATCCCAAATGTGGGGGTTTTACAAAGTTTATAAGGTTAAATAATTCAAATAACCAAAGACTACCAAATAACCCAACATTTGATAATTTCATATTTCGGCTCAGACTCTTCTTTCTTTCCTTCTCTTTTCTCTTCTCTCTTTACATCTCTTTTCTCTTATCTCTTTTCATCTCTCTTCTCTCCTCTTTTATCATACTTCTTTTCAGACCTTGGTTTGTACTTGTCTTTCTTGTAACTCTCATATTTCGGCTTTGAGAATCTGTTCTTACCAAAGCTTTTCTGAAACTGCTTTGTTAGGAGAGCCAGGTTTTCAGCAAACCGTTGAATATCCTCGTCTGAATGCTCTTCAACTTCAGTAGAAGATTCATCAGTACTTGAATCAGTGATTTCAGTTAGGAGAGCTTTGGACTTCCTTGACTTTGTTTTATAAGAAGAACTGGACTTGAAACTTAACCCTTTCTTACGTTTAGACATTAAGGCTAGAGAATCCTTGACCATCTTCTTTTCAGCACTCAGCTGCTTTACTTCATCCTCGTGCTGAGACAAAGTTGTGAAGATATCATTGACTTCTTCTTGAGCCATGTCCTTAGTCATCTGAATGTTGATAGCATAGCTTTTCCACTCTAGGTTCAAGTTCTTAATGAACTTATAATTGATCTCTGATACTGACTTGTTCATTCCATTTCTCCTTAGATCATTCAGAATCACATTGAAACGTGTGTATGTCTCCAACAAAGTCTCTCCTTCTTTTGCATGGAAGCCTTCATACGCATTTATACATTGATTCAGCTTTGTCTGAATTGACTTTTTTGTTCCCTGAAACTGTCTTTCCAGTTCATGCCATAAGGCTTTTGCAGATTCCCTACTGTCTACACGATTGTAGATGTCATTAGGAATTGCCATAGTTAGATAGATAAGTGCCTCTTCATCTACCTTATGTCTTGCCTTTTCTGTTTCACTGAAGTATTCATATGGCTTTGGCACATATCTGTCAGGAATTTCTTGAGATGTAGCTGAAGCTGCTTGTCCAGGTACATGCGTTTTTGGCACAATTGGACCATTTATGATAGACTCCATATAATCTCTGTTCTTTAGATTCAAGAACTGAGTCATCCTTTTCTTCCATTGAGAGTATTCTCCGATAGACAGGACCGGAGGCTTCAGATGAGATCCCATAGAGAGTAAGTCATTCGACATGATTGAAGATGTATAAACCTATTCACAATGAAAAATATTAGCTAGTAAAGATCTTTAAATCCAACAAATCAAGAAAATTCTCGAAAAAAAATTCAAGTATAACACTGTGTCTGGCGCAAGATTGAAGATTTCGTGAACAATCTGTAGCGCAAACGTGATTTGCGCTATGGTTTATGACGCAAACTACACTTCTCGCTAGAAGGGTATGGCGCAAACCTGACTTCGCGTGACTAGTGTGTGACGCAAACCTGACTTTGCGTGATTGGTGTGTGACGCAAACTAACTTTGCGCTACACGTTACTTACGCAAAGCTAACTTCGCGTGACAAGTGTAAGGCGCAAACACCAACTTCTCGTTAACTACTGATAACGCAAACACCAACTTTTTGCTAAACTTTGTTGGCACAAAGTACACTTTAGTATACTCTAACTGTCACTGGTGCAAACCAAGGTTTTCGCTACTCATTGAAGATGCAAAGATCAACTTGCGTTTGTTGTTGAAGACGCAAAGATCACTTTGCGTTTCTTGTTGAAAATGTCAGGATCTGAATTCTTAACAAGAATAAACACTCAGAAACAATATTAAACAAATTTTCGGAATAACACTTTAATATTCAAAGATCAATGAAACAGGGAATCAGAATAACAACTTGTAAACTTTTATTGAAAGATTGTAAAGCTACAAGATTCAATACTCAACCTCAATATTGATGAACAGGCTCACCAATACGAATTCTACTTCTCTAGAACTAGGACTATAAGCCTTGAGGTTGATTCTCTATAAAATTGATATTCTAAATTTTTTTGACTAATTCTATACTTATACAAAAGATAAAAGATAATTACATATAATACAAGATCTTCAGAATAATCTTCCATATTTATCTCCAAGTCTTCCATGATTATCTTCAGTCTTGATCTGCACGAATCTTGATTATCTCTTAAGCAGCATTAAGTCTTCAACAACATTAATACTTTGAGCAGTATTAAGTTCAGCAGTACTAACTACTAGCAGTACTAAAATTGCTTAGCAGTAGTAATTTCTTCTAGCAGTATTAATCTTGACTAGCAGCATTAACCTGTATCAGCAGCATTAACTTCAGAAGTAGTAACCAAGTTGTTCTAGCAACATTAACTGTACTTAAGCAATTCTTTCAGTTCCCAACAATCTCCCCCTAACTTGACTTTTAGGAAGAGAAGTCAAGTTCTTCAGATGGTCTTTAAGATGCTCCCAAAACTTCATAGCTCATACACCTGTATTTGGATTCAACCCCAAACTCTGATTGATAATCCTCTGAATCAAGTACTTTGCCATTTCTAAATCTGGAACACATCCAAGCTTCTTTTTTAACATTGCATGCAACTTTAATCTACTGTGGTTGTACACTCTATCCACTAGGAAGTATTCTATGTGATTTGAATCCATAGTCAAAGCATATACTCCACTAGTTTCAAATAGAGTCCAGTTGGTGACTTTTTGAAACACATTTCTGATGATGTCCTTCACTTCTTCAGGCTTGAACAACATACAAAGATACTCCATCACAAGTTTTGTGATTGAAATCTCTGAAGCTTTTAATTGATCAGCATACAACTTCATTCCTATTTCAGACATCTTCTCTAGATCAGACCTGGAACATGTTCTCCCACTGTAGCAAGTTCACCAATAAGCTTGTTGAACTTGTCAAAAGTTTGAGTCATGGACTCATTCTTGGTTGACATAAAGTTCTCATATTGTTGCTTCAGAATGGCTTTCTGATTTCTGTTGGTACTTTTGGTACCTGAGAATCTCTTCTCTAGAGCATTCCAGAGCATCTCGCATCAGTGCAGTTGTAGAACTGATGTTGATATTCATTGGGGATAGCCAAGAGCAAAGTGCTCAAGGCTTTCATCTCTGTCTGTCTAGCCTTTCTTTCTGCATCAGTTTTTGGTGGAGTTCTCTTTCCATCTGCACCAATCTTACCTGCTTCAGAAGGACCATTCTCTATGATATCCCACATAGAATAGTCAGTGAGGAGTATGTACTGCTTGATTCTGATCTTCCACATATCGAATTCATTGGGTCTGAGCATTGTTACCTTTGAGACCAGAGTACTGTTTGATTCTGCAAAGTTTTCCATGATGAATGAATAGATGTTTCGGAGAGAACAGGCTCTGATACCACTTGTCAGGATCGAATTCTCAACAAGAATAAAGTCTCAGAAACAATATCAAAGAAGTTGCGGAATAACACTTTGATATTCAATGTAACAGTAAACAAACAGTATATGATTAACAACTTGCAAACTTGTATTAAAATCACAAGATTACACACACAACCTCAATCTTGAAGAACAAGCTCTTTCAAGACGAATTATACTTCTCTAGAATTAGGAACTATGCCTTGAGGTTGATTCTCTCTAGAACAAAAACATAGAAAAAAAAAACTGTATCTAAACTATTCTGTCAATTCTATACAAATACTGAACAAAAAGATAATTACAAAAAATAGAATATCTTCAGTATATCTTGCATAGTTATCTTCAATCCTTCCATGAATATCTTTATTCTTTACAGCTGTCATCCTCTCCATCCAGATCTTCAATTCATAAGCAGCATTAATCATAAGCAGCATTAACTACTAAGCATCACTAACCTCTAGCAGTACTAACTAGCTAAGCAGTACTAACTTTGTTCAAGCAGCACTAACTTTGACTAGCAGTATTAATTCTACTAGAAGTAGTAATACTCAGCAGTATTAACTTTGAAGTCTTATAGCAGTAGTAATTCTGAACTAGCAACATTAACCATACTTGATGAATTCTTCAGTTCCCAACAATCTCCCCCTAACTTGACTTTTAGGAAGAGAAGTCAAGTTCTTCAGATCTGATCTTCAAGATGCTTTCAACACTTCAGTTCACACTCCTAGATTAGGATCCAAACCCAAACTTTGATTAATGATTCTGCTAACCACAATCTTTGCCATTTCTGAATCTTTTGAACATGTAAGCTTTGCATTTTACATTGCTTGTAATTTGGCCTTGCTGTGATCATAGATTTTATCAACTAAGTAGTACTCATGATAAGCTCTATCCAATGTGATAACATAGACTCCACACCTTTCAAATATCATCCAGTTTTCTATTCTTTGGAATTTATTCTGTAGATTCAGATCTCTGATCACATGTTGAACTTTGCTAGGATCAAACATCATGCATAAGTACTCCATGGCTAATCTGATTAAGCTCATTCCTTCTCCTTTCAGCTCCTTTTCATACATCTCCAACCCAACTTTAAACATCTCTTCTAAATCTGATCTTGAGCAGCTTCTTATGAGTCTACCCCAAGTAGAGTACACTTCATATATATCTCCCACTCTCTTAAGCCTGAAGTATTTCTTCCTTTGATCTTCCAAAATATCCCAAAAGATGACTTCTGGCGCTTTCATAGAAATGGGATCAGCTGAAACTGGTTCATCAACTGTTGTAATTATATATAGATCAAGATTATATTGCTTAGTGGATTGTTCTGGGTTCTTTACAGATTCAGTTGTAGAAGTAACTGAAGGTTCTGCTGTTTCTGCTGTTTCTTCAACTCTTGGCCTTTTGTTCTGCTTCTTGGAGGCTATAGTCTTCATCCTCTTCCCAGTTTTGGCTTCTACACCAACACTCTCAGATTCTTCCTTCATCTCCTCAGCTTTGTCTTTTGAGGGTGTGGTCTCCTCAGGGAATGGCTTTTGAATATTAAGGTCATGCCTTTCCTTCATTCTTCTCTCAGCCTCTTCCCTTTGGACTGAATCCCCTTGAAGCTTGAGCATCTCTTTCTGATACAATTCCTCAACCTGAGTGTATGCCATGTTAGAGAACATCTCCCCCTTGACACCAATTGCACCTTTCAAGAAATTTATCATCTTTCTTCTTTCCTGATTGGCCAAAAATGTTTTGGAAGGTTGTCTCTTTTGCTTTTTGAATGGCATTCTTTGCTTAGAAACTTTCACAGAGCTTTTCTTGGCTTCTGCTGCATCTTTTAAACTCTCTTGATACTCAGCATTGAGTTTTCTTGCCATTATCTGTGCAAGCTCTCTATCCTTCTCTGATTGAAGTTGTTCTTCCTTTTCCAATTCAGCCTGAAGTAGCTTTGCCATTTCTTCATCCAACTCAATCTGACTCTTTTTCTTGGCAGGCAGTTCAGCTTCAACCATCTTCTCCTTTCCTTTTCCTTTTGACTCCTTTGCCTTTTCTGTTTCCTTCTGTTGAATTTCTCCTTCATTGATGACCACTCCCTTGGCCTATTGAGTAGCCTTAGGAGTTTCATTCTTTGCTTTGATCAAAGTTTCAGCAATTTCCATTTCTTCAACAGAAAGCCCTGTTACTGCTGCTTCAGCAGTATTAACAGTTTCTGTTGCTTCAGCAGCATTAACAGTTTCTGTTGCTTCAGCAGCATTAACAGTTTCTACTGCTTCAGCAAATTCTGTTTCTTTTTCTGCCTCTTCCTCCCCCTCAACCTCAAATGCCCTCTCATCTGTATTTTCTTTCTCTGTTTCAGCCTCTTTCTCCCCCTTGTTAGAAGCATCTTTATTATTTGACCTCTTCTTCAACACAAACTGCTTTCTCCTCTGCTTGTGCACAAACCTTGTCACCATTTTATTTAATTTGGCAATCTGTACTTGTTGGGACAAGATTACCAATTTCATTTCCTCTATCTCTTTGCCTTGTTTAATAACATCCAGGTTGATGTTACCCATTGTTTCCATCAATTCATCATAGTCATATCTGTCCTCACCTTCTCCAGAAGTGTTACCCTCTTTTGAAGGATCATAGGATCTTTTTGCAGTGGAAGTCTTCTGCCTAGCAGAAGCACTATCTAACCCTTGGTTTCTTGGCACCGGGGACCTTTGAATGATTGCTCATTCAAAGTTGCCATGGGGGAGGTCTTAGTTATGTTACCACTGTCCTCCTCTGTGTGAGCAGGAGTTGTGGCAACCTGCTCACCCATATGCTCTTCCTCCTCCTCAGAGAGCACCTCCTTTGGGTTGGGAGACACCCTTGTGGTTTCCCTGTAGATATTCTCTAAGGGAGAATCCTCCCTTAGAGGGCTTAAAGGCTTAGGGGTTGATGGTACAAGAAGGGAAGGAGCCTTCTTTACTTGTTTCCTTTTGTATGTTTGGGTGATTGGTGAAGTTGGTTTATCAAGAAGAGACTGGGGAATTAATTTAGGGTGGGAAGGTTGGGATTGGCTAGCAGTGGGTTGGTCTAATGGGGGCCTTGACCCTGCTGCCATACCTTCATCAGTTTGGGACACCACCATCATTGTAGAGAACAATGGGGTGTCAACTCCTTCCGAGTCCAGAGGAGATCTTTTCATGTTTGAAAAGACCTTACCTTTGGGAATTTTTGGTACATATACCCCATCAAAATGAGGTATATCCATCAATTCATGGGTAATAATTTCTTGGACAAACCTGGGGTACATATAAAAACTCTTTTTACTTCCCAGGTTTGAGACAAGATCATTAAAAATCATTTGGGAAAAATTATACTTTCTGGTAGTGGCTAAGCATACCAAAGCATAAGCAATGGTGCTACTGAACTCACTCCATCCAGTAGTCTTTTTAGAGATACAATGCATAAGGGTATGGACAAAGAAACGCCATTGGGGTGAAAATTTGGCTTTTGAGAACTTGAACACACCCAATGGGCCTCCATACCCCATTCTTGTAAGAGTAGCAAACAGTTCATCATTAGAGATAGAAGTTATACCAGAGGCATCGTCTAGACGTAGACTGATGCGAATTACCTCTTCAGTAACTGTCAAGGGTTTGTCACACACCCTTGTTTTGATCATTTGCACACCATTCTCAGTAACAATGGTGGCATTTGCCCAGAATTGCCTCTGATGCTCTATGAAGATGGTAGGAGATATAGTGAGAGCATGGGCAATGGGGCTGGACTTCAGAAAGTCGACTATCTGGTGAAAACCTTCAGCTTGTTTTGGCTTTTGGAGCATCGCGATTTCATTGTGCTCGTCAATGAACGCCATGGATGCCATTGACCTTGAAGGTTCTTGCCTGAAAACTTGGAACTTGAGAGAGAAAGGGTTTAGAGCGCAAGTGAACAGTATGCAAAGAGTCGTTATGAACTTTTAGGCGGGCAAAGGGTATTTATAGTATTCGGGACATAAGCAGTAGTAACCAAGAGCAGTATTAACGACAAGCAGTATTAACCACTAGCAGTATTAACTGAAAGCAGTATTAACTACTAGCAGTAGTAACCACTAGCAGTATTAACTGATAGCAGTATTAACCACTAACAGTATTAACGACAAGCAGTATTAACTGATAGCAGTATTAACTACTAGCAGTATTAACTGATAGCAGTATTAACTACTAGCAGTATTAACTACTAGCAGTATTAACTAATAGCAGTATTAACTACTAGCAGTATTAACTAATAGCAGTATTAACTACTAGCAGTATTAACTGAAAGAAATATTTACCACTAGCAGTATTAACTGAAAGAAATATTAACCACTAGCAGTATTAAAAATGCACTGGCAGTATTAACAATGCACTGGCAGTATTAACAATGCACTGGCAGTATTAACATTGCTTACACTTTTAAGCTTTGTGAAGGACTGAGTACTGCTATACTTTTCCTGAAAAAGAAGATTAGGACCACCAAGAATAAACAATATACAGGTATTGAACCACTTTTTAAGTAGGAGCTTATTCAGAGTTGATCATTCCCACACTTGTTACCAAGAAAGTGAATCTACCCACATCAAATGCTTTGGTGAATAGATCAGCAAACTGGTTGTCAGTATGAACCTTTACAACTTGAATAAGTTTCTTTTCATTACAGTCTCTTATGAAGTGATACCTGATCTCAATGTGCTTTGTCTTTGAGTGCTTGACAGGATTATTCACAATGCTAATAGCACTGCTATTATCAATAAAAATTGGAGTGTGTAGAAAGGTTACCCCATAGTCCAGCATTTGATTCTGAATCCATAAGACTTGAGAACAGCAACTTGCAACTGCTATGTACTCTGCCTCTATTGTAGATGTGGACACTGTGGTTTGTTTCTTGCACTGCCATGAAACTAGTCTTGCACCTAAGAACTGACATCCTCCAGAAGTAGATTTTCTGTCCAAGTTTGCTCCACCTAGATCACTGTCTGAGTATGCAAGTAGGTCAAAGGATGAGTCATGAGGATACCAAAGTCCCAATCTGGGTTGCCCTTTGAGATATCTGAATATCCTCTTAACAGCTTGATAGTGAGATTGCTTTGGCCTAACTTGGAATCTTGCACATACACAGACTAGAAACATTATATCTGGCCTAGAGGCTGTAAGATACATGAGAGAGCCAATCATGGATCTATAATGATGAACATCCATATCCTCCCCCTCAAGATCTGTTGTTATCTGCTTGTGTGTCTCCATAGGTGTGCTGGCAGGTTTTGAATCTGAGAAACTAAACTTGGTTAGAATGTCCTGCACATACTTGGACTGACAGATAAAGATTCCATATGACTTCTGTTGAACTTGGAGTCCAAGGAAAAAAGTAAGTTCCCCCATGGAACTCATTTTGAACCTTTGATGCATTAGTTCCTCAAACTCCTTGCACATGTTGTTTCTTGTAGATCCAAAGATCATATCATCAACATAGATTTGGACCAGCAAGATATCCTTCTTCTTTTTCTTGATGAATAAAGTCTTATCAATGACTCCTCTTTCAAAGCCATTTTCCAAGAGATAGGATGACAGAGTGTCATACCATGCTCTTGGAGCTTGATGCAGTCCATAAAGTGCTTTCTTCAATTTGTATACCCTGTCTGGATAGCTTGGGTTTTCAAACCCTGGTGGTTGACAGACATATACTTCTTCTTCAATTGAGCCATAAAGAAATGAACTTTTCACATCCATTTGATAGACTTTGAATTTCATATAAGAAGCATAAGCCAGGAATAATCTAATTGCTTCTATCCTGGCCACAGGTGCAAACACTTCATCATAGTCTATTCCCTCTTCTTGTGTATACCATTGAGCCACCAACCTTGCTTTGTTCCTTATCACTATACCTCTTTCATCTCTCTTATTCCTGAAGACCCATTTTGTTCCTATTGCTCTTTGGCCTTTAGGAAGGTCTACCAGATCCCAAACATCTTGCAGCTTGAATTGCAGTAGCTCTTCTTGCATTGCTTCTATCCAACTGGACTCTTTCATAGCATCATGTGCCTTCTTAGGCTCAAGCTGGGATAGAAAGCAAGAAAGCATTGTATGCTGTTGATCTTGCATTTCTTGCAGTCTGCTTTGATTTCTAGTCATCATAGGAGAGGATATGTCTCCTATTACCAGTTGTGGAGGATGATTCTTTTGAATTCTGGTGTGATGATTAGGTTCTTCATTAAGTCGCACCTCTAGATTGGAGTCATTCAACTCAACTGAGGTGTTTTCAGCAGCTACTTCTGATTCTCTATTGTCTTGAGTCTCCTCATCTCTACTTTCTTCTTCACTCTGACTTGGTCCAGTAGATGGTTCCTTTTCACAGTCTTCAACAGGATCCACTGTGGGTATGGGAAAGATCACAGATTTAGACATACTATCTTGGACTTGGGTAGTTCTTGATTCTCCACTCCCTGAACCTGCATAATCATCACTACTGAAACCAAAAGAGTTAGTTAGTGAATCAATGTTAAATAGCCACTGAGGACCAGACCCAATTGGATTTGGTGTGTTCTCATTGCATTTGACATTGTCACTTTCTTCAATTATTCTAGAAGAAGAGTTAAAAACTCTGTAAGCCTTACTATGAGATGAGTAACCAACAAGAAATCCATCATCTGCTTTGCTATCAAACTTACCTAAGTGAGATTTAGTATTGAGAATTGTACAAGGGCACCCAAAAGGTTTGAAAAATCCAATAAAGGGTTTTCTTTTATTTAAAAGCTCATATGAGGTCTTGTTCTTTGGCTTGACCACTAGAACTCTGTTTTGGACATAACAGGCAGTATTGACTGCTTCAGCCCAGAAGGTAATTGGCAGTTTTGAATCAGCCAACAGAGATCTAGCAGCCTCTATTAGTGTCCTATTTCTCCTCTCAGCAACTCCATTCTGTTGAGGAGTCCTAGGGGCACTATATTGTCTCTCAATGCCTTTCTCTTCACAAAAGGTGTTTAGATCAAGGTTTTTAAATTCAGTCCCATTATCTGATCTGATGACTTTTACTTTTTGATTAGTTTGGTTTTCAATTCTAAGGATAAAGGATTTGATCAGTCCACTTGTCTCATCCTTAGTCCTTAGAAAATATACCAAAGTAAATCTGGAGTTATCATCAACAATAACCAAGCAGTAAGATTTCTTGCCTATACTCATAACATTTGTAGGACCAAATAGATCCATATGCAGTAATTGGAGACAAGAAGAAATGGTGTTTAACTCTTTGGTCTTATGAGAAGTTTTGTGTTGTTTGCCTTTAAGACAAGCAACACAATGATCATCACATGAAAAGACTTTTGATGGTAAACCTCTTACAAGGTTGTTTTTAACAAGTTTGTTCATAGTCTTGAAATTCATGTGACACATCCTTCTGTGCCAAAGAGAGGATTCATCCACAGAAGCTTTTGAAACAAGACAGTTCATGGATGAATCACTGTCAACGTTGTCCATATCTAGACAATAAACATTGTCCTTTTTTGGAGTTCTAAGTAGTATCATGCTTTCATCAACTACCTTGAACCCTGGAGCAAGGATCATACACTCTGTGTTTGTAAATAATATGCTATGTTGTTTGTCACAAACCTGTGATACACTTAACAGGTTGTACTTTAACTGATCAACATAGTAGACATCCTCAAATGTCATCTTACCTTTTGTAACATTACCTTTGCCACTTATTTTACCTCCAGTAAGATTATCTCCAAATGCAACATGTCCTCCATTGATATGCTTGAAATCCTGAAGACATGACATGTTGCCTGTCATGTGCCTAGAGCAACCACTATCAACATGCCATATGCTCCTTCCCTTGAGCTGTTGGTTGCCCTGCACATAAGATATATCAGTTAGTATGAATTGGGAACCCAAGCCAAAGTGGTCTTGGGTACCCCTTTCTCATCAAAATACTTGCATTCTTTCTTGACAAGTTTTTTAAACTTTGACTCCTCATTTCTGGAGTACTTTGTCACAATGATAGGCTTGGAAACACTTTTGCTAGAAGCAGTACTGGTTTTAAAAGTACTAACTGCCTTAGCACCACTTGCATGCTTAGCAGTACTAACCTTGTTAGAAGTAGTAACTGTGTTAGCAGCAGTAACTGTGTTGGCAGTATTAACCTTTGAAGAGGTACTAACAGTATTAGCAACATTAATATTTTCAGCAGTACTAACACTGGTAGCAGCAGTAATGCTTCCAGCAGCACTATCCCTGTCAGCAGTACTAACAGTTTTAGTGCTTCTAGGCACCCACATTTTAGTACTTTCTTTTAAAACCTTTTTCCTCATGGGGCCCTTACTTTCAACAGATTTCTTCATCACATGTTTCTTTCCAGCCTTCCTATAACCAACAGGTTTTTGCACAAATCTTTGAAAGTTCATCTGTTGGTTAATAGGATTAAAGAAACAATGCTTAGCCAAATGGTTTAACTTTCCACATATGAAACAAGGCTTTGGTCTATTGATTTTACTCAGATCAATGCCTTGTTTTTGTGCCCATTGGTTGTTCCAGTTTCTCTGATTTCCCCTTGGTTTATCATGTTTTTGGGGCTTAGATGTATTGCATGCACACTGCTTGCAAGGGATAGGGTTCACAACAGTGGTCTGCTTATAATGAACCTTCTTGTTCTTTCCCTCAGTCTTCTCTATCTCATTGGACTTGATCCAATGCTTTCCACATCCCTCATTGGTGATTATGTGGTTTTCTACAGGAATCTCACCACTCACAGTGTTGTCTTTATCCTTGACAACTTCTTTCTCAGTTTTATCCTTAACAACTACTTCATCTAAGGGATCTATCTCAGTAGCTCCCTTAGGTAGGTCCTTCCTATCCTTTGTTTCTAACAAATCTGAACTAGGAGGGATGTAGTTGTTGTTATAGGGTGGTGGTGTGGTATTGTACCCTATTCCTCTTCTCAGTTTATCATGAATCTGAGATTGTAGTAAAGAATCCATAGCTTTAGAGGCATTGGAAAACTTTTCTACATCTAGCTTGACTTTATCTAGTTCTACTCTTAGCTTTTCACTATCTTCTTTGGATATGGTCAGTTGAAGTTCTAAGTCATTCTTCTCCCACTTCCAGTAGTTTGTGTCATAAGAGTGTTGAAGCTCATTGGCTTGAAAACCCTTAATCTGCTCTTCAAATCTCTCAACTATCCTCACATAATCTTTTACAAAGATTGGAAGTTACCTCTGTTGGTAGATCAGACACCTCTGCCATTAGAGCTTGGTTCTGGATGGCCTCTTCAGCTTGATCACTCCAATCAAACCCCATGCCTTGTTGAGAGACAAGGGCTTGTGCAGAGTTTCTGTTATTATTGAAGCTTCCAGATTTAGCTTGTTGGTGGTTATTGTTTTGAGGCATTCCACTTCTGCATTCTTTAGCAAAGTGTCCCTTCTGATGGCATTTATAGCATTCCACCTTTGACTTGTCAAAACCTGCTCCATCTTCTCTTCTTTGTGAGAAGTTGTTCCTTTCAGTTCTTTTGATGAACTTCTTGACTCTCATAGAGAGCATGGCCATCTGCCATTTAATGTCCATCTCTTTAAGATCATCTGGATGGAGTTGTTCCAAGTCATCATTAATGAGAGAAGAGTTTCCATGACTTGCTAGAAAGGCTTCAAATACAGTTTCAGTGCCTTTCTCTTGAGTTACTCCATTGGCAGCACTAACTGATTCAGAGTTGGAAGTAGAATCAGTTGATGCTGAAAGGAGTGCAGCATTGTGAACATATCCAGAAGGCCTCTTCTTAGCCTCTACCTCAGATTCAAAAACTCTTAGATCATTATATAGATCATCAAGTTCCTTTTCTTCAAGTTGATCATTCTGTCTGAAAGACACAATATACATGGTCCATTCATCACTCAGGGACCTTAGAAACTTTCTGTTCAGATCATCTTGATCAATTTGTACTCCCACTGTAGCAAGTTCACCAATAAGCTTGTTGAACCTGTTAAAAGTTTGAGTCATGGACTCATTCTTGGTTGACATAAAGTTCTCATATTTTTGCTTCATAATGGCTTTCTGATTTCTCTTGGTACTTTTGGTACCTGAGAATCTCTTCGCTAGGGCATTCCAGAGCATCTCGCATCAGTGCAGTTGCAGAACTTATGTTGATATTCATTGGGGATAGCCAAGAGCAAAGTGCTCAAGGCTTTCATCCCTGTCTGTCTAGCCTTTCTTTCTGCATCAGTTTTTGGTGGAGTTCTTTTTCCATCTGCACCAATCTTACCTGCTTCAGAAGGACCATTCTCTATGATATCCCACATAGAATAGTCAGTGAGGAGTATGTACTGCTTGATTCTGATCTTCCACATATCGAATTCATTGGGTCTGAGCATTGTTACCTTTGAGACCAGAGTACTGTTTGATTCTGCAAAGTTTTCCATGATGAATGAATAGATGTTTCTGAGAGAACAGGCTCTGATACCACTTGTCAGGATCGAATTCTCAACAAGAATAAAGTCTCAGAAACAATATCAAAGAAGTTGCGGAATAACACTTTGATATTCAATGTAACAGTAAACAAACAGTATATGATTAACAACTTGCAAACTTCTATTAAAATCACAAGATTACACACACAACCTCAATCTTGAAGAACAAGCTCTTTCAAGACGAATTCTACTTCTCTAGAATTAGGAACTATGACTTGAGGTTGATTCTCTCTAGAACAAAAACTTAGAAAAAAAAACTGTATCTAAACTATTCTGTCAATTCTATACAAATACTGAACAAAAAGATAATTACAAAAAATAGAATATCTTCAGTATATCTTGCATAGTTATCTTCAATCCTTCCATGAATATCTTTATTCTTTACAACTGTCATCCTCTCCATCCAGATCTTCAATTCATAAGCAGCACTAATCATAAGCAACATTAACTACTAAGCAGCACTAACCTCTAGCAGTACTAACTAGCTAAGCAGTACTAACTTTGTTCAAGCAGCACTAACTTTGACTAGCAGTATTAATTCTACTAGAAATAGTAATACTCAGCAGTATTAACTTTGAAGTCTTCTAGCAGTAGTAATTCTGAACTAGCAGCATTAACCATACTTGATGAATTCTTCAGTTCCCAACAGTTGATTTTCTTCTTGCCATCATCTTAGTTCTTTTTAAAGTCCTCAGACTTTCACCTAGTGTGGCTTCTTTCTTTGGTGTTTCTTGCTCATCAGGGAAAGGTTTTTCTATCAGAAAATCATTACTTTCTTTCATTCTCTTTTCCATTTCAACTCTGGCTTTTTCATTCCCTTGAAGCTTTAGCATCTCTGAATCATACAACTCTTTAATCTGTTGAAAATTCATCTTTGAGAACATCTCCTTTCTGACTCCTACAACACCTTTGAGAAAAGTAATCATCTTCTTTCTCTCTTGAGTACCAAGATAAGTCTTTGAGGGTTGTCTCTTCTTTGCAGCCGCTTTGACCAACACAGACTTCTTCAGAGTTGCAGCTTTCTTCTGTGCTATTTCAGTTGCCAAACTTTGTTGATAAGCTTCATTTAACTCTGCAGCTAGAGCCTTAGCCATCTCCCTGTCTTTTTCCACTTGAACCCTTTCTTCTTGCTCAAAATCAGCCTGAATCTTCTTGGCCAATGCTTCATCTGACTCAACCAACTTTTGATTTTTGATTGGTTGATCAGATTCCACCATTTTAGCTTTGCCTTTGTCTTTGCATGCTACCTTCTTAACACTTGCTTTCTTGATAGCCTCACCTCTTTCTTTGATGACAACTCCTTTGGCCTTTGAGGTGACCTTGGGAGTATCATGTTTAGCTTTGATTAAGGCTTCAGCTATATCAAGTTCTTCCAAATTTCTGCTTTGAAGATCAATTAATACTTCTTGAACCATTTCTGCTGCTTCATTCAATTCAGCAGTATTAACAGTTTCTGCTGCTTTGCTTGATTCAACAGCATTAATTGTTACTGCTGCTTGTACAAAATCTGATTCTTTTTCTACAGTTTGCTCTTTTACTGCTGCTATGCTTACTGTTTCTGCTGCTTGTACAGACTCTGTTTCAGTTTCTTGCTCCCCCTCAAAATCAACTTTCTCCCCCTTGTCTTTAGCATCTTCCATGTTTTCATCAGCTTCTGACTCCCCCTTTTTGGGAGCATCAGTCACTGGTTTCCTTCTTCTGAGGACAAACTGTTTCTTCTTCTTTTTTGGACCAATCTCTTCACCATTTTCTTCAGGTTTGTAATTTGTACTTGTTGAGACAGAATTATCAGTTTCAGGTCTTCTATTTCTTTTCCCTGCTTGATTACATCCATGTTGATGTTGCCCATTGTTTCCATCAATTCAACATAGTCATATCTGTCCTCACCTTCTCCAGGAGTATGACCCCCTTTTGAAGGATCATGGGATCTTTTTGTAGTAGAGGTCTTCTGCCTAGGAGAAGCACCTACTACCCCTATGGTTTTTTGGCACCTGGGACCTTTGGATGATTGCTCACCCAAAGTTGCCATGTGGAAGGTCTTATTGATGTTACCACTGACCTCCTCTGTGCTAGCAGGAGTAGTGGCAGCCTTTGCACCCATATGCTCATTCATCTCCTCATTGAGCACCTCCTTGGGGTTGGGAGACACCCCTGTGGTTTCCCTGTAGATATTCTCTAATGGAGAATTTTCCATTAGAGGGCTTAAAGGCTCTGTGGGTGAAGGTACAAGAAGGGAAGAAGCCTTCTTTACCTTTTTCCTGATGTATGTATTGGTTATTGGTGAAGTTGTTATGGTGATTGAAGGTTGGGATAGGCTTTCAGTGGGATTGTCTAATGAGGGCCTTGACCCTGAAGCCATACCTTCTTCATTGTGGGACACCACCATCATTGTAGAGAACAATGGGGTGTCAACTCCTTCCGAGTCCAATGGAGATCTCTTCATATTTGAAAAGACCTTACCTTTGGGGATTTTGGGTACATATACCTCATCAAAGTGAGGCATATCCGTCAATTCATGGGTTATAACTACGTGTACAAATCCTGGGTACATATAAAAACTCTTTTTGCTTCCCAAGTTTGATACAAGATCATTGAAAATCATTTTAGAAAAATTGTACTTTCTGGCAGTGGCCAAGCAGACCAAAGCATAAGCAATGGTACTGCTGAACTCACTCCATCCAGTAGTCTTTTTGGAAATAAAGTGCATCAGGGTATGAACTAGAAAACGCCATTGGGTATAAAATTTAGCTTTTGAGAATTTGAAAGGTTAGAGAACAAGTCCTCACTAGGAATTTAGGTAATACCTGCAGCATCGTCTAGACGTAGACAGATGTGAATCACCTCTTCAGAAACTGACAAGGGTTTGTCACACACCCTTGTCTTGATTATCTGCACACCATTTTCTGTGACTACAGTGGCATTCGCCCAAAATTGTCTTTGATGCTCTATGTAGATTGTTGGCGACACTGTAAGAGCATGGGCAATGTGGATGGACTTGAGAAAGTCCACAATCTGGTGGAATCCAGCAGCTTGCTTCGGCTTTTGAAGCATAGCAATTTCGTTGTGCTCATAATTGAATGCCATGGATGCCATTGAGCTTGAGTGTGCTTGCCTGAACTTTACTAGGAGCTTTGAGAGAAAAAGGGTTAGAGAGCAGATGAATAGAAATCAAAGAGTCGTTATGAACTTTTAGGCGGGCAAATAGGGTATTTATACGATTCGGGACATAAGCAGTATTAACTACTAGCAGTATTAACGAACTAGAAGTATTAACTGAGAGCAGTATTAACTACTAGCAGTATTAACTAACTAGCAGTATTAACTAAGAGCAGTATTAACTACTAGCAGTATTAACTAACTAGCAGTATTAACTGAGAGCAGTATTAACTAACTAGCAGTATTAACTAACTAGCAGTATTAACTTTGCACTGACAGTATTAAAACTGCACTGGCAGCATTAACTATACTTACATTTTTGAAGCTCGAGGTACTCTGAGCAAGGTAATAACTTCCTGAGAAAGATGTTAGTAGCACCAAAGAATAAACCAATAACAGGTATGTAAACACTTTCTAAAACATGAGCTCATTCAAAGTTGATCATGCCTACACTTGTGACCAAGAAAGTGAATCTACCCACATCAAAAGCTTTAGTGAATAGATTAGCAAACTGGTTGTCAGTATGAACTTTAGCAACTTGAATTAGCTTCTTTTCATTACAATCTCTAATAAAGTGATACCTGATCTCAATGTGCTTTGTTTTGGAGTGCTTGACTGGATTGTTAACAATGCTTATAGCACTGCTATTGTCAATGAAGATTGGAGTGTGAAGAAAGGTTACCCCATAGTCCAACATCTGATTCTGAATCCATAGAACCTGAGAGTAGCAACTTGCAGTAGCAATATACTCAGCTTCTGTTGTTGATAAGGACACTGTGGTTTGTTTCTTACACTGCCAAGATACTAGTCTTGCACCCAAAAGTTGACATCCACCTGAAGTAGACTTTCTGTCCATGTTAGCACCTCCCAAGTCACTATCTAAATAATCAATCAAGTCAAAGTTGGATTCATAAGGATACCAAAGACCTAATCTAGGTTGCCCTCTTAAGTATCTGAAAATCCTTTTAACAGCTTGAAGATGTGATTGCTTTGGCTTGACTTGGAATCTGGCACACAAACACACTGGAAACATGATGTCTGGTCTTGAGGCTGTGAGATACATGAGAGATCCAATCATTGATCTATATAGATGGACATCAACGTCCTCCCCCTCAAGATCAGCAGTGATCTGTTTATGAGTCTCCATAGGTGTGCTTGCTGGCTTTGAGTCTGTTAAACCATACTTATCCAGGATGTCTTTCACATATTTTGATTGACTTATAAAGATCCCATCATTCATCTGTTTCACTTGAAGCCCAAGGAAGAAGGTAAGTTCACCCATTGAACTCATTTTAAAGCTCTTGTGCATCAACTTTTCAAAGTCTCTACACATCTGATCTTTTGTGGATCCAAAGATGATATCATGCACATAAATCTGAACAAGTAGGATGTCCTTCTTACTTCTTTTAATGAAGAGGGTCTTGTCAATTATTCCTCTTTCAAACCCATTCTCCAAGATATAGGTAGACAGTGTATCATACCATGTTCTTGGGGCTTGATGAAGACCATAAAGTGCTTTCTTCAGTTTGTATACTCTGTCTGGATATGATGGATTTTCAAATCCAGGGGGCTGACAGACATATACTTCTTCATCAATTGTACCATAAAGAAAGGCACTCTTCACATCCATTTGGTATACCTTGAACTTCATGTATGAGGCATAGGCTAGAAATAGCCTAATTGCCTCTACCCTTGCCACTGGAGCAAACACTTCTTCATAGTCTATGCCTTCTTCTTGAGTGTACCCTTGTGTCACAAGCTTTGCTTTGTTCCTGATCACAATTCCTCTCTCATCCTTTTTATTCCTGAAAATCCACTTGGCGCCAATAGCTCTATGACCTTTTGGAAGGTCCACCAAGTCCCAAACTTCTTGCAATTTGAACTGCAGTAATTCTTCTTGCATAGCTTCTATCCAACTGGAATCTTTCATTGCATCATAAACCTTCTTAGGCTCAATCTGAGATAGAAAGCAAGAGAGTACTGTGTGTTGCTGATCCTGCAGCTCTTGAAGTCTGCTTTGATTCCTTGTTATCATAGGAGAAGAGATGTCTCCTATGACCAGCTCTGGAGGATGGTTCTTTTGAGTTCTAGTCTGATGACTAGGTTCTTCATTGATTCCCACATCAAGATTGGAATCATTTAAGTCAGTTGAGGGGATCTCATCAGCTGCTTCTGGCTCTTCATGCACTTGATTCTCCTCATCTCTTCCTTCTTCTTCACTCTGAATCAGTTCAGTCATAATTTCCTTTGCACAGACATCAACAGGCTCTATTGTAGGTATGAGAAAGATCACAGACTGAGGAATAATGTCTTGTACTTATACTTGTTCATCCCCTGATCCTCCACTTCCTGAACCTGCATGATAATCACTACTGAAACCCAAAGAGTTAGTTAGTGAATCAATGTCAAATAACCACTGAGGACCAGACCCAATAGGATTTGGTGTGTTCTCATTGCATTTGACATTGTCACTTTCCTCAATTATTGTAGAAGAAGAATTAAAAACTCTGTAAGACTTACTCTGAGATGAGTAACCAACAAGAAAACCATCATCTGCCTTGCTATCAAACTTTCCTAAGTGAGTTTTGGTATTGAGAATGGTACAAGGACACCCAAAAGGTTTGAAAAATCCAATAAATGGTTTTCTGTTATTTAAAAGCTCATATGGTGTCTTGTTTTTAGGCTTGACTACTAGAACTCTGTTTTGGACATAGCAAGCAGTATTAACTGCTTCAGCCCAGAAAGTAATTGGTAGTTTGGAATCAGCTAACAGATATCTAGCAGCCTCAATCAGTGTCCTATTCCTTCTCTCAACAACACCATTTTGTTGTGGAGTCCTAGGAGCACTGTATTGCCTCTCAATTCCTTTTTCCTCACAAAAGCTGTTTAGGTCATGATTTTTAAATTCAGTACCATTGTCTGACCTAATGACTTTTACCTTTTGATTTGTTTGGTTTTCAATTCTTAGAATAAAGGATTTGATCAGTCCATTTGTCTCATCCTTAGTCCTTAGAAAATATACCCAAGTAAATCTAGAGTAATCATCAACAATAACTAGGCAGTATGATTTCTTACCTATACTCATAACATTTGTAGGACCAAACAGATCCATATGCAACAACTGAAGAGAATTAGAGATTGTGTTCAACTCTTTGGACTTATGAGAAGTTTTGTGTTGTTTGCCTTTAAGACAAGCAACACAATGATCATCACATGAAAAGACTTTGGAAGGTAAACCTCTTACAAGGTTGTTTTTAACAAGTTTATTCATTGTTTTAAAGTTCATGTGACACATCCTTCTGTGCCAAAGTGATGATTCATCCAAAGAAGCTTTTGAAACAAGACAGTTTAGGGATGAATCAGTTGAAACACTTTCCATATCTAAGCAATATACATTATCCTTTCTGGGAGTTCTTAGTAGTATCATCTTTTCATCAACTACCTTGAATCCAGGAGCAAGGATAATGCATTCAGAATCAGTAAATAATATACTATGATGTTTGTCACAAACCTGTGATACACTTAACAGGTTGTACCTTAACTGCTCAACATAGAATACATCTTCAAAGGTCATTTTACCTTTGGTTACATCCCCCTTACCACTTATCTTACCTCCATCTGGAGTATTACCAAAGGCAACATGCCCACCATTAATTTTCTTGAAATTCTTGAGGCATGACATGCTTCCTGTCATGTGCCTAGAGCAACCACTATCAACATGCCAGATGCTCTTCCCCTTGAGCTGCTGGTTGCCCTGCACATAAGATTAAACACTTAGTATTGATTGGGAACCCAAGCCAAAGTGGTCTTGGGTCTTCCTTTCTCATCAAAGTATTTACATTCCTTTTTGATGAGATTTTTGAAATCAGAGCACTCTTTATTGGAGTACTTTGTCAATATGATTGGTCTAGCAGCACAAACACTAGGAGCAGTACTAACTTTAGAAGTACTAACAGAGTTAGCAGCACTAACAGGTTTAGCAGTACTAACCTTGTTAGAAGCACTAACAGAGTTAGCAGTATTAACATTTGAGGAAGTACTAACCATGTTAGTTTTAGCATTACTAATACTCTTGGCAGCACTAACATTGGTAGCAGTAGTATTGCTTCTAGCAGGACTATCATTGTCAGCAGTACTATTTGGGGTAGCAGTACTAACAGTTTTAGTGCTTTTAGGAACCCACATATTGACACTTTCTTTAACAGTCTTTTTCTTCATGTGGCTTTTAGATTTAACAGATTTCTTAGCCACATGGTTCCTTTCCTTCTTCCTATAACCCAAGGGTTTTTGCATAGATCTTTGAAAATTCATCCTTTGGTTTATAGGATTGAAATAACAGTATTTGGCAAGATGATTCAATTTGCCACGGATAAAACAAGGTTTTGGTCTATTGATTTTACTCAAATCAACCCCTTGTTTTTGTGCCCACTGTTTATTCCAGTTTCTTTGATTTCCCCTCTTTTTATCATGTTTTAGGGGCTCAGATTTCTTGCATGCACAATGTTTGCAAGGAACTGGATTCACAACTGTGGTCTGTTTGTAATGGACCTTACCAGACTTTCCCTCTGTCTTCTCTATGTCCTTTGATTTGACCCAAATCTTTCCACACCCCTCATTGGTAATGATGTGATTCTCTAGGGGAATCTCACCACTCACATTGTTCTCCTTACTCTTACCAACCTCTTTCTCAGTCTTATCCTCAACAACTACCTCATCTAAGGGATCTATCTCAGTGGCTCCCTCAGGCAAGTCCTTCCTATCTTTGGTTTCTAGCAAATCTGAGGTAGGAGGAATGTAGTTGTTGTTGTATGGTGGTGGTGTGGTATTATACCCAATTCCTCTTATCAATTTGTCATGAATCTGAGTTTGTAGTAAAGATTCCATTGCTTTAGAAGCATTGGAAAACTTTTCCACATCAAGCTTAACCTTGGTTAGCTCCTCTCTCAACTCTTCACTCTTTTCTTTAGATTTGGTCAGTTGGAGTTCTAGATCCTTTTTCTCCCACTTCCAGTAATTGGTATCATATGAGTGTTGAAGTTCATTGGCTTGAAAACCTTTAATCTGTTCCTCAAACCTCTCAACAATTCTCACATAGTCTTTTATATCTTTTGATAACCTCTTAAGGTCATCACTCATCTTCTGGTTGTGATCCCTGTACCTTTTAACAGTGTTTATGCAAGTTTTAGAACAGAGATTAGAATTTACCTCAGTTGGGAGATCATATACTTCTGCCATAAGAGCTTGATTTTGGATAACCTCTTCTGCTTGATCACTCCAGTCAAACCCCATTCCTTGTTGAGAAACAAGGGCTTGAGCAGAGTTTCTGTTATGGTTGAGGTTTCCAGACTGTGCTTGTTGGTGGTTGTTGTTGTGAGACACTCCACTTCTGCATTCCCTGGCAAAGTGTCCCTTCAGATAACATTTATAGCACTCCACCTTTGATTTATCAAAGCCTGCTCCATCTTCTCTTCTTTGGGAGAAGTTGTTCCTCCCAGTTCTCTTGATGAACTTCTTCACCCTCATGGAAAGCATGGCCATCTTCCATTTAATATCCATCTCTTCAAGATCATCAGGATGAAGTTGTTCCAAATCATCATTGATTAAAGAGGAGTTTCCATGGCTGGAAAGAAAGGCTTCAAACGCAGATTCAGGGTTAGCAGTAGAATCAATTGATGCTGATAGGAGTACAGCATTATGAATATATCCAGAAGGTTTCTTCTTTGCCTCCACCTCAGCTTCAAATACTCTAAGGTCATTGTACAGATCATCAAGTTCTTTTTCTTCCAATTGTTCATTTTGTCTGAATGAAACAGTGTACATGGTCCATTCATCTCCATGGGACCTTAAGAACTTTCTGTTTACATCATCTTGATCAATCTTTACTCCCATAGTGGCTAGTTCACCAATTATCTTGTTAAACCTGTCAAAAGTTTGAGTCATTGACTCATTCTTAGTTGACATAAAGTTTTCATACTGTTCTTCAAAATTGCCTTCTGATTTCTCTTGGTACTTTTGGTACCAGAGAATCTCTTTTCTAGAGCATTCCAAAGCATCTGTGCATCAGTGCAATTACAGAATTGGTGTTGATACTCATTGGGAATGGCCAAGAGCAGTGTGCTCAAGGCTTTCATCTCTGTCTGCCTTGTCTTTCTTTCTTCATCCGTCTTTGGTGGGGTTCTTTTTCCATCTTCACCAATCTTTTCTGCATCAGATGGGCCATTCTCAATGATGTCCCACATGGAGTAATCTGTGAGGAGAATGTATTGCTTGATTCTAATCTTCCACATGTCAAATTCATTAGATTTGAGCATTGGAACCTTTGAGACCACAGTACTGTTTGATTCAACTGTGTTTTCCATGATGAATAAGATTTCTGAGAATACTTGCTCTGATACCACTTGTCAGGATCTGAATTCTTAACAAGAATAAACACTCAGAAACAATATTAAAGAAGTTTGCGGAATAACACTTTAATATTCAAAGATCAATGAAACAGTGAATCATAATAACAACTTCTAACTTTTATTGAAAGATTGTAAAGCTACAAGATTCAATACTCAACCTCAATATTGATGAACAGGCTCACCAATACGAATTCTACTTCTCTATAACTAGGACTATAAGCCTTGAGGTTGATTCTCTCTAAAATTGCTATTCTAAACAATTTTGACTAATTCTATACTTATACAAAAGATAAAAGATAATTACAAATAATACAAGATCTTCGGAATAATCTTCCATATTTATCTCCAAGTCTTCCATGATTATCTTCAGTCTTGATCTGCACGAATCTTGATTATCTCTTAAGCAGCATTAAGTCTTCAGCAGCATTAATACTTTGAGCAGTATTAAGGTCAGCAGTACTAACTACTAGCAGTACTAAAATTGCTTAACAGTAGTAATTTCTTCTAGCAGTATTAATCTTGACAAGCAGCATTAACCTGTATCAGCAGCATTAACTTCAGAAGTAGTAACCAAGTTGTGCTAGCAGCATTAACTGTACTTAATCAATTCTTTCAATTCCCAACAGAAAACGCAAGACTCAAATTTTGTTTTAGTTGAAGACGCAAAGTTCAGAAGAACCACTTGATGAATCTTTTGATGAACTAGCGCAAACCGAGATGAACTCACGCAAACTTATGACGAACTGGCGCAAACTTTAGATCTCACGCAAACCACTAAACTCGAACATATTCGCACCGAAAATTACTTTAGACCTCGAATATCGATCTGAAAACTTGACAATTCACTTACCTACACATCTAGAATCTAAATTTGACAAGGAATTTCGATTAAAAACACACAAATTGACAATTTGATTCAAAAACAGTGCGATGAACTCGTGAAATACAAACTCAACCAAAATCAAAATTCAGACTCGATTACTTTGCAATTCACAAATCAAAATACACAGACTTGATCGAAAATGATAAACGAACACAAATCAATCGATTACAACTCGAAATTTTCACTAAATTTCAAAATCGATTCTGACTTCGATGAAGAGTGCCGACTCAAAGATTTCTTGATTTTAAAATGGATTTGGCTCTGATACCAATTGTGGCCCAACAAATACTAGCATAAACACATACAGATTGACACAAAAACACTTTCATTGATTAATCACATAGATTACATAAATCCATATACCTATTTGTGATAATCCTTTCAAGACAGAGTGTTTGTGTGTGTTCTCAAGGTGTGCAACTATGTGTTCTATCTCTCTCAACAATTACAACCAAATCATATGAAACCAACACAAAGACTTCCTTATATATAGGTCAACATGACCAAGCAAGGTCAAACCTTCTAAACACAAATACAAGACACACACTCACACTAACAACAAATACAATAATGACCCTCATTTAATATTGAATACAATTTCATTCTAACACATGTAAAACACAAAAATTCTTTAAAATAGTCATTTTGGCATGTACAATGTTTTCACAAATCTACCTTAACTCTCCTTACTAGATTTAGGCTAAATCTAGATTTTACCCCCAAAACTTGAATATCCAAAGATGAAGGCTTGAATCTCCAAGAAACTTCTCTAGATCTTATATCCGACACATCTATAAGGTTTCCATAAACATAAAAGTCACCAAAATCACACCCAAGTTGAAGGATGAAAGGAAAAAGGGTGAAACCATCAAACCCTAGCTTAACATTGAGAGAGATGAGGAACTTACCACCATAAAATATACTTGGATCTTCCAATAGACTTACAATATCTTGATATATCCTTGAAGAGATGTCAAAAACAAAACCATGGCAACTTGAATCATCAAAAACGGAGTTAGGAGGAGAAAGTTATGAGGAAATGAAGTTAGACCTCCAAAAATCGTGAATAAAACCCTCTGATTGACTCCCGCGGTTTGATCCGTGGCTTGGAAGCCGAGAGGTAAACCAAGAGCTTCCTCAATGTCCATCCAGAGGGTCCCGCGGCCTAGGTCACGGCCTAGGGTTGACCACCAACCCGAGAGGTCACGACCATAACTTCTTCGTTATAGCTCCGTTTTCGCTCTGGGAAGGACCGTTGGACTCGTAATTGAATCCTTCATCCAACAAGACAATAAAATCTAAGATTCAATCGCAAAATATTAATTCTTATATTTCTCTTAAAATACTGATTTATGTATTAACTTGAACGATACTTTTCGAAATTCGGGGTGTTACATAGAGACATAGTCAAATCCAGCCATTCATCATTGGTGGTCTAAAGAAACCTGACATTGTTTTCTTCAAGGGTTCTGTGGATGCCATATCTCTTGCACTTGTTGATCAGGGAGTTAAATCTGTCATAGGTTCTTTGAATGGTTTCATTTGGCAGATCTTTGAAAGCATAATACTCATTGATGCACAAGGCTCTGTTGTTCTTTTGAGTCTTAGCACCTCCCTCAAGCTATTTCCCAAACTCTAGCCACAAATCTTTTGATGTTTCACAAGAGTCCAATGACTGAAAAATGCCATTTGGAATGGCCATGATAAGTAGACTTTTGGCTTTCTTAGCAAGTTCATGTAGAGCACTCTCTTGTTCACTCCACTCACCAATGGGCTTGGGATGTTGATATTCAATAACCTCTGGGGTAGTGGCAGTTGCAGGTACCCTGGGAACAGTGGTCATAGGAATGAAAGGAGGATTGTGAAGAAACTCAACAAGTCCAGAATCCACTCCATCAAGAAAGTGGACCATACGGATTTTCCATTGGGGATATTCATCCCCTAGGAGAGTAGGAGGTTTGAACTGAGATCCTGAACTGAAAAAGTTTACTACGTTTGCCATTTGTAATGAAACAAAAATGGTGACAGAAACATGGTATGAATGAGGTGATTTGAACAGGAATGAAAAAATAATAATATAGTGAGAATACGATGAAATAGAGTCTATTAACTCAACTTACAAGCTTTGAGTTGTTACAAAAAGAGAAACAGATCTATTCTTGAATCTAAATCAAACTTGTTGATAGAAACTCAGAAAACAGAGTATGTTCCTTTTGAGTGAGAACCAAGATGATGAATAACTTAAAATACTATCAAACAACAAGAGATCATGGATATAACAGGATCCGTTGATATTAATGATCAAAGTTTGTTCTGATACCAATTGTGGAACCCAATATGATGTTCTATCCAGATGATGAACCACTAAACTACATAAACCATAGTAATAGGATTGCGGAAGCGATTTAAGATGTAGTATAATAGTTTAGTTTGGTAGTAAACATACAAGTAATTAATAAAGCAATCAATAAACTAGATAGGATTTAATCACTAAATCAAAAGCTTCATTATCTTTCTTAATACACCAAGCACACGAACAAGTGTGTGCAAAATGCTCTCAAAGGATAATACTGAAAATGCAAGGAGCTCTTTAATGTGTGTGCTCGCATGATTACAAATCAGGAGGTGCTCCCCTCGTATAGAGTGAGGAGCACACAATAGTACAAGACAAAGGCTGACATTCCATATGAGGAATGCCACCTGGAAAGTAGAAACATCGTGAAGCCTGATTGTCCCTGAAAATCAAGTTTCTTATCAAAATAAAAGATATATAATCACAATAAAGAGAATAATCAAACCTGTTTTAGATATTCAATCCAAACGATTACAAAGGTTTTCTCTCTTGAGAGGATTTTCTCACTAAGATCTCTATCTCTCTAGAATATGAGTTAGGCGGCTGGCGTATTCTAATTTTGCACACCCTCTCTCTTACAACCCTAGAGCCTAAATAGGTCATATACCTATTTAGAGAAAAAGACAAAATTACCCTAAATACAAGGAAAGTTAACTTTGACATTTATTACAAAAATGACCTAGACTAATATTGAGAATGACTTTTTCAGCATTGACTTCTTGAAACTTTCATCTTCAATCTTGATGATCTTGAATCCTATAAAATCTGTGATCTAACAATCTCCCCCTTTTGATCAAGGTCATTACTAAAAAGGATTTAGCAATCCCATCTTTTCTTTATGCTCAGAAAGATGCAATCTCCCTCTTTGTATTCAAAATATAACAATATCCCCAAAAGACAAAAATAAAATCTTTCAGATGATGGAAAGAAGTTATCTCCAGTTTCAGCTCATCTTCATTCTTGGACATTTCTTTAATCTTTTATTATCCCCTATTTTTTGATTAGCTCTCCCCCTTTTTGATGAATTGAGCATCGATATCATCAAAACTTTGTCACAAGAAATGTCTTTGACCATTCTGAACTTTCAAAAGCCACTGATTCACTGCCAATTCGAACAATATATTCATCTAGATCTTTTCAAATCCAGACAAAATAAGAATGTAACACCTGAATCAACAAATGAATCAGTTAATAATGCCTCTCGGTAACACGAAGTCACTGTGTGTAACGAATACACATTGTAAAATGAGCTTTTATGATGTTCACTCCCTCAGGGCTTCCATTCAATCATCGAAACACCACAAAGACAATTTCTATGAACGTTATGACAAGAAAACAAATTCCTTGTGTGTTCGTGCAAGTGATAGAAAGAATTAAGCATATGATGATTGCTTATAAAGGCTCAACATTGTGTAAACCACTGAGATAACAGTAGATAAACATAGACTCAATGTTGAGGATTGAAGTGCGAAGGTGGGGCAGACTTCCTTCTTTTCAATATCCAGATTTTCCAAATAAAAATCAGATAGTAAATGTGCTACTTCCCCTTTGAAAAAATGAAACATTTTCTTGTTAAGAAAAAAATGAGTGGTTGGTGGTGTTAATGTCAAGAGTTGGCATGGGCTAGTTGCCTGTTTCAATAATGTTCACCAAAGAATTGTGAAACATTAGTAATGTGGCTGCCCGACTCAGAAAGTAGTTGGTCCAGAGTTTGATATTCTTTTACTCTAATCTCACACCCTCTTTTTTTTTAATCAATAAACTCACATCTAACCAAACTCTCTTATCCATTTTACCTCATCACACAATCCCACACTCATTTGTTTTAGACTCCTCACACTCAATCCCTATGGATTAACTTCTTGGGTAGAAAAAATTGGTTAAAGTGAATCCATAGAGGTTTCATGGAAGTCCTAGCACAAAGATCCCATGTTTTCCTAGAAAGCATGTGTTGCTCAAAAATGGTTTAACTTTAACAGTTAAAGCGTAAATACAAGTCAGATGTATGTATGTGCAGAATATAATCATGCAGATTTGAGCATTTGAAACATTGAAGTATTTTCAAACAAGTAAATTGAATGAATGAAGAAGAATTCAAGAGACTTGTTTGAAAATCTGACATTGTATGAAAATGATTAGAAATGATATGGTATAGCAATTAAAGCTTATGGTCAAGAAAAATGGATATTGTCTATACGAAACAAAAATATAGACATTCTTGAAATGACGTTTCGTAATGAAATGACGCTAAATAATTCATTGAAGTACAAGTGGGGTGTATCACCATCGAAAACTTGGTCAATATGAGACATGGTGATAACGTATTCAACAAAAGAATTAAACCGGTGTGTGTGAATACTTGAAAGTATAAAGACAAGATAATACGCAAGTATATATCTTTAGAAACACACGGTTTGTTAAGCATTGAAGCACAAAATAGATCTTGAAAACATTTAAAATCACACTTCCAATTCATGAAATATGTTTAAGAATCGGGAAGTGGTTTGAACATTTAAGAACATGTTTTCTTATGATTGAAAGTTGTCCTTCTTTCAACCATATATGAGATGAAGATAAAGAAGTACACCTTTTGTGTGTAGTCTTACATCTCATGAAGTCAAGCTTAAAGTCATAAAGTTATGATCTTGAAAGCATTTCTCAAACTGCAAAAGTCTTAAGATCATAGTCAAAGCAACTTTATTCACATAAATTAAAATGACATGAAGCAGTAAAATAATTAAAGGTACGAGTTCTGATCTGAAGTAATCAGAAGTCATAGCCATACTCCTTTGACTTGAAAATCTCCCCCTAAAATCATGTTTTACAAAAATTTGACAGATAGGTAAATGCAGAAATTAGATATGCTCCCCCTCAAAATAACATGGATCATCTATGAAGTACTTCTCACACTCCCCCTGAGATCATGAATAGACTATTAAAGTGTAGATATCTTTCAGAAATAATGATAAAGAAATGATGAAAAATTTAAAATGAGAAAACTTTAATAGGTAACCACTGATTATGTCTTAAGATTTAGCATACCAAGCCTAGAGACAAGAAAATTGAATCTCTTTTCGTCTAAGGGTTTGGTAAACAAATCTGCAAGCTGATAATCAGTTTTTACAAAGTAAAAATTGTTCCTATTTCGACATTATCTTTTATAAAATGATACCTGACATCAATGTGTTTGGTTTTCGTATGCTGAACAGGATTAGCTGATATCGCGATAGCGCTTTTTGAGTCACAATAGATCGGGATCTTATTGTAGTGATAACCATAGTCTCGCAGATGCGTTCTCATCCACAAGACCTGAGAACAACAGCTAGCAGCAGCTACATATTCTTCTTCGACCGTTGAAGTGGAGACACATAATTGCTTCTTCGATGCCTAACTAACGAGTTTATCACTGATGAAATGTGTATAACCCGACGTGCTCTTTTTGTCTAGCATGCAAGCAACATGATCTGCGTCTGAATATGCTGTTAGTTCAAAGCTAGTATCTTTAGGATACCACAGACCAAGATCTACAGTCCCCTTCAGATACCTAAAAATACGTTTGACTGCAGACATATGGGATTCTTTAGGATTGGCTTGATATCTAGCACATAAGCATGTAGAAAACATTATATCC
Source organism: Arctium minus (assembly GCA_954870635.1). Classification (NCBI taxonomy): domain Eukaryota; kingdom Viridiplantae; phylum Streptophyta; class Magnoliopsida; order Asterales; family Asteraceae; genus Arctium; species Arctium minus. The sequence goes on along the minus strand of OX941080.1, from coordinate 72,613,903 downwards.
GACCTAGTAGAAGTAAGATACATCAAAGAACCTATCATCCCTCTATAAGTCCTAACATCAACAGCTTTTCCCGAAGGATCAGTGACAATCTTAGTACCAGGTGCCATTGGGGTACCAATCGGTTTACAATTTTCCATTTTGAACCTCCGAAGAATTTCAAGAATGTATTTAGATTGATTGATAAAAATCCCTGTTGAAAATTGTTTGACTTGTAATCCGTGAAAGAAAGTCAACTCTCCCATCATACTCATCTGAAAATGCGACACCATGAGGTTTCAAAAATTCTTAAAGTATTTAGGATTTGTAGAGCCAAAAATAATATCATCCATATATATATTTGAATAAGAATGATATCTCCTTTTTCCTTTTTAATGAATAAAGTGGTATCGACCGTACCTTTTATAAAACCTGACTTGACCAAGAAATGAGATAAGACATCATACCAGGCGCGAGGAGCTTGTTTCAGACTATAAAGTGCTTTGTCGAGAATGTATACATGATTCGGTTTCTCTTGATCAACAAAGTCTTTTGGCTGTGAGACGTAGACTTCCTCCTTGAGTATGCCATTCAAAAAGGCTGTTTTCACATCCATTTGATAAACGGTGAAGTTCTTGTGGGCAGCGTACGCAAGAAACATGCGAATTGCTTCTATACGCGCCAATGGAGCATAAGTCTCGTCATAGTCTATTCCTTCCTCTTGCCTATATCCCTTGGCGATAAGTCTTGTTTTATTTTGGATAATGGTACCATCTTCATCTTTCTTGTTTTTGAACACCCATTTCGTACCAATGATGGTTTTACCTTCAGGTTTGGGTACGAGTCTCCAGACTTTAAGTGCTTCAAACTGATTCCGCTCTTCTTGCATTGCAGTCACCCAATCTGAATCAGCAAGAGCCTCATATACGCGAGTAGGTTCAATCTTGCTCCGAAAGGAGTCATGCATACATTGATTTGATGTTGCAGACCTATTTTGCACCAGTTTTGACAGATCTCCAATGACTTGAGATACCGGGTGCTCTTTGGTCCACTTGTGTTCATGAGGGAGTGGATTAGATACAGATTGATCATGATTATCGTCTCTGAATCCACTGGTATCTTCTTCAGATTGTTTAGTAGGAATGGGGGGTTCAATTGAAGTAGAAGGTGCAGAAGTTTCAGTGGGTTCAGCGTGATCAGTCCTTATAGTACACCCTACTGATTCAGCTACTTCTATCTCTTCATTGTTGGTCACAGCTTCAACTGTCGGAGTAGGTATTTGAACTTGAACTTCTTCCTGATTCGGGGAGTTGGATTCAATTGAGATATCTGAAATGGTTGGATGAGTAGTTATCGAGTCTTCCAAATTGTCAACCACAATAGATTTAGTCACTTTAGATCCAAGAAATTCATCATAAAATAGTTCAAATAGTAATTCCAAATCAGATAAGTGATTAGTAGACGTTGATGCATCATCTGATTTGTTCGCTTGAGACAGAGGTTCTGGACTGATTTGCCTAGAAGCTAGTACTCCTGTTATCACGGGTTCTGAACTAAAGTGTTCAGAAGCCATTTCTTCATCAAATGTAACATTTACGCTCTCAACCACAGTCTTTGACTTCTTCAGGTACACTCGATATGCAGCGGATGTAGAAGAATAGCCGATAAATATGCTCTTTTCTGCCTTAGCACTGAACTTATTCAGACTCTCTCTGTCATTTAGCACAAAACACTTACAACCAAAAACATGAAAAAATTTAATGGTTAGTGTTCGGTTGTGTATCATGGACCTATTTTGAGTGTAACACGCAGTCGACACAGCTTCTGCCCACATAAACAGAGGTAAGTCGGATTGACTGATCATAGTACGAGCGACCTCGAATAGCGTACGGTTTCACCTTTCGACTACTCCATTCTGTTCAGGCATACGTGCAGCAGAGTATTGATGTGTTATCCCGACCGATTCGATATATTCTTCAACTGTTTTATTCTTAAACTCTGTGCCGTTGTCAGTTCGGAGAAGCTTGACCGGTTTCTGCAGATTCACCTGGATCGTCTTCAGAAATGTAATGAGAACTTCGGGCGTCTCATCTTTTGATCGTAGAAATTTGACCCACGTGTATCGCGAATAATCGTCCACAATAACTAACATGTATTTCTTTCCGTGTAAGCATTGCGTTCGTATAGGACCAAAAAGATCCATATGCAACAACTCTAAAGAAGAGCTGGTGGTCGGTTCATGCTTCGGTTTGTGTGGAGCTCTCTTCATCTTCCCTTTTTCACACGCTGCACACAAGGGTTCTTTTACGTACTTGAGCTCAGGAAGTCCTTTCACTAGCTTTCCACTGACCAGTTTGTTGATGTAGCGAAAATTGAGGTGAGAGAACCGTCGATGCCATAGCCAGCTTTGTTGCATCGAGGCTTTTGAGAGGAGACACACCTGATTGTCAGTCTGGACCTTTGACAAGTTGATGGTGAAGAGGTTTGACTTGCGAGTGCTGACCAAGAGTTCTTTCTCGTCCTTAGAGCGTACCAAACAGCTCTTGGCCTTGAAATTTACCTCTAAATCTTTGTCACAGAACTGGCCAATACTGTTAAGTCTATTTTGAATAGTAATCAATTTATTTATTATCTGTGGTCTAAACAGTGTTTAGTTAGATTATCTGTTCTGTTTAGGCCTTGGGGTATTTAAGTCCCCTTGGTGCTTTTGCTTTGAAAACTTTGAACCTGACATTGAATATCAGTTTACATTTGGCGGTCTCACTTTCTCTCTCTACTTTCTCTCTCTAAGATTTAGAGATTTTGGGTTTATCAATTGGTATCAGAGTTATTCTGAATCTGAGAGGATTGAGAGAATCAAGTTTTTGTTTCTGAATTTGTGTTTGAATCAGAGTATTTGATCGATTTTCTTGAAATTTTTTCAAGAAAATCTCATATTTTGATTTTTCATCAAATTCAATCTGATTTTTGGTCGAATTTTGTTGTAATTTGATTCGTTGAATTCAGTTTTGTTAGTAAAACACTTTTAATTCACATCATTTTGCAAGAAATTCTTGATTTGAAGTTCGATTTTGAGATTTCTTCATTTTCTAGAAAAGTTCGGTTTACGTACTGTGCTATTCACGATTTCTTGATTTTGTGGTTTTTAATCTAAATGTTTGTTTGAAAAGTGTTAAAAAGTTGTTTTCGAACTTGTTTGTGTAAGAAAATTGCATCAAATTCTGTTTTGTAATCGTGTTTAGAAGTTTTTCTGGTTTTTTCAGCGTTTTGCGCTAGATCTGAACTTTGCGCTAGTTCATCACAGGTTTGCACGAGTTCATCTGGATTTGCGGGAGTTCATCCAGTGCCTTGTGCGTCTTCAGGTTTTCGTCTCGAGAAGTTTAGCTTTTCGCCTTGGGTTAATCACGCAAAGTGCAATTTGCGTCATCCCTATATCACGCAAAGATCAAATTGCGTTTCCTCTATATCACGCAAAGTAAACTTTGCGTATTCCTCAACTCACGATAAGTTCAGTCCAGATGCATCATCTTTACCTCGCGCGACTCATAGTTTGCGCCTTATACAGATGGCGCAAAGTTACATTTGTGCCTTCATCTTCTCACGCAAAGCTTAGTTTGCGCAATCAACGCCTCACGCAAAGTTCGTTTTGCGTCTTCCACGGCTCACGCAAATCTCGTTTGCGTCATTCACTGTTCACGCAAACCTTCAATTTGTGCCAGTTTTCCAGTGTTCAGACTTAGCATTTTCTGAATTTTTGCTTCTTTCAAGATGTCTCTACAAGCACAGATTTACAAGAATGACATAATGATGTCTTTGGGATCTGATACTCGCCCTCTAGTTCTTACAAATGAAAATGAATTTGAACAATGGCAGGAAAGATTCATCAACTTCATAGAGAGACAACCAAATGGTGATAATATGATGAAGTCTCTGACTGAAGGTCCTAAGGAGAGGCTCATGAAAGAAATACCAGCTACTGCAACTACTCTGGCTACAAGAGTTGAGAAGTCTATAAGAGAGTATGATACTGACGAGCTTTTGCGATATCAAGCTGATAGTCAAGCAAAGTCTAATCTGATTCTTGCTCTGCCTAATTCAATCTACAACAGAATTGACTGTGTCAAGTAGAATCCGATGCTAATGTGGACTCAACTAGAAAAGATAATGCTTGGATCAGCTGTGGCTACTCAACTCCGTCAGACTCGATGCATGAACAATTTTGAGGAGTTTAAAGCAAAAGATGGAGAGAGTCTGAAAAGTGTATTTGATAGATTTTGGGCGGTAATAAATATTTTGTACAAGATAAAGGTGACTAAGACTGAACTGGAAGCAAATATGAAGTTTCTGAATGCTCTTCAACCAAAATGGAGCAAATCTTGTCATCGAATGAGGAATGATGTCAGAATTTCTACAATGCCAATTCAGGAACTTTACGAAATCTTGATGTCTGATGAGAACATGGTTCAGGAAAAGAAAGAAAAGATGGATAAGAAGAATAAGCCAAAGACTGTTGATCCGATTGCTCTTCTAGCAAGTCAGCTGGCTGAACAAGCTTTATCTGAGAGTGCATATGATGGCTCGACTTAAGATGATGGCGAGGCTCTAGAAAAAGCCATGATCGTTCTCTCTCAACATTATCAGAAAAAGTTCCAGAACAGATCAGGATCAAACAATCTTCGTTTCACTTATGGTTCAAAGAAGGTGGAACCCGGTACTTCCTCAAAGCCATATGTTCCAAAATATGAGCCTGCTAAAGTGGTCGAATCGAAAAAGGATGAGAAGAAGATTATGAACTGCTTCAATTGTGGGAAACCCGTGCACATTGTAAAAGAGTGTCGAGTGAAGGTTGTCAAAGATTCTGCTTTCTACAGGAAGAAATTGGAATTGGCAGAAAAGAGAGAGAATGGAACAATTCTGCTTGATGAGGAGGAATACTGTCTTGATCATTCAGATAATGAAGCCGAGAATGAGGAAACGACTGCAATGTGTTTTATTGGGGATGACAAGAGTGATGATGAAGAAGACGACACCTCCACTAATGAATCTGAGGTACTTTTTGAGTTTGATTACAACTCTATATCATCTCAAATGAACGTTATTATCAATGCTCTACATGATTTACGTTCAAAGTTCACATCTGAAAAGCATAATAATCAAGAAAAGTCTGTTTTGATTGAAAACTGCGAATTTCTCTGAAAGATGAAAAGATTATTTTAACTAACACAAAAGAGAAATTTCAAAAGAAATTGGATGAGTTAGATAATTCAAATCAGACTTATCGTGATTCTTTGATTGAATTGACTACTTTAAATCAAAATCTTTCTGATAAAATAATTGTTTTAGAAGGAAAATTATATAAGAGAAAACAAACTGAGCATACCATATATATGAATAAACCAAGGAGTGATGAGGCAATAAACGAAAGATGGGGACTCGGTTTTGAAAATCAACATTATTCAAACAATGTTATCACAAAAACCCCCACTTTGTATAATTTTGATTATCTAAGTCTTGCACATTATGCTCCTCAATTTAAAATTGAGTGGATGAATGCAAAGCAAGAATTAGAAATTGAAAATCAAAAAAGAATGAACAACAAGAAAATGGAAATGCCATTTGTTTATACTAGTGAAAATGCTAAGTATTTTCCTAAGCAATCAAAGAAGTCCAGAAAATCCAAAAATATTTTAAATGTCAATTCTTCCAATAAATCTTCATTATCAACTGATTTTATGATATATATACCAATAACACTAATAAGGAAAATGTTTCTCCGATTTCTTATGATTCTAGGAGATATATTCCCCCATTAGTGTTAGAAAGTAAAATAGTTGATCTTGAGGATAAATTGGAAGAACAAAGTCTTCAAACTGATTTAGAAAACAATTTATTTCTTTTTATAATGAAATCAAGTTTTGAAGACAAAATTACTTCTGGATTTTGTGTCGATTCCAAGGAAAATACTCACAAAGTACAAAACATTGAGCATTTTCTCCAACCGTTGGTCGCGCAAACTTATACCTTGCGCCAGCCGTTAGTAGTACAAAGGGTCGCACAAGCCTCTTCGAGACTTGTGTTTTTCTGAAAGTTCTCACTCCAAGGCAAGTTCTAATGTGTTGAATGCTCAATCTGATTTCTTAGATAAAATTTCTTCTTCTAAATCAATTATTGATGATTCTTTTATGCTAAATGATCAGTATTATAAATCAAAGTGTAAAAGAAGAAGATCAAAGAAGTCAAGGAATCAAGATAATGTCTTGTCTGAAAATTCTAATTCTTCTGATTTTTCTGTTTCAGATCGGACTGTGAAGAGGTCAACTAAGCTGATATGGAGGGTTAAGTAGAAATCAATAGAATTTGAACTGTTAGAGGACTCATGTGTAGAGAATCTTTGTCATACTGATTCATTTGCCTTTTGTAATAAAAATACAAAATATTCAATTCAGCAAATGATTCACATTGCAAAGAATGTCTCATATTCTTCTTCTAGTTCTGATTCTTATGATTATGTTTCTTCCTCTATTGATGATTGCTTTCATGAGATTTCTAAAAATAAATGTTCGAAAAATAAAAGACACATATCTAACAAGAAGGGACCCATAAGCATATGGGTACCTAATTCTGTGTAGTTTCTGTATGTGCAGCTTAGTCATTTATGGTATCTGGATTCAGGGTGTTCCAAACACATGACTGGCAACAAATCTCTTCTTTCAAATTTTAAAGAAAAATGTTGCGGTCGTGTTAAGTTTGGAAACTGCGAGACTATGGTGATCTTGTTCAAGGTTATGGTGATCTTGTTCAAGGTAATATAAATGTCAAGAGAGTCAGCTACGTCGAAGGCCTTAGGCACAACTTATTCAGCATCGGACAATTTTGTGATAAAGATCTTGAAATCAACTTCAAATCTAAACGCGTTGCTGTGAAGAATGACAGTGGTAGGGATTTACAGGTTGGAAAAAGAAGATCCAGTTTATATACCATTCATCTTTCAAAGGTTAAAATCCCATCAGATATCTTCTTGCTTTCTAAAGCCTCTATTCATGAATGTTGGATAAGGCACCGACGACTAGCGCATCTCAATTTTAAATACATGGATCGTCTTGTCAAGACTGATTCAGTGAGAGGTCTCCCAACACTCCGTTTTCAGAAAGACCACCTCTGTCAAGATTGTAAGAAAGGAAATATGAAGAAATCTCCTCATAAGCCAAAGCCTGAACCCTGCACTTCGGACATTCTTGATTTACTACATGTTGATTTATGCGGATCGATGAAGACAAAGAGTATCGGAAAGAAAAGATATGTATTGGTGGTTGTTGATGATTACTCACGGTATACATGGGTTAAGTTTCTCAAGTCTAAAGATGAAACTCCCGACATTCTCATCAACCTCATTAAAACTATTCAGACCAAGAAGCAAAAACCAGTCAAAGTTGTCAGACCAGACAATGGTACTGAATTCAAGAACAACACTCTTCAAGCTTTCTACGAAGATCAAGGTATTCAACAACAGTTTTCTGCTGCTCGAACACCGCAACAGAATGGGGTTGTTGAACGAAGAAACAGAACGCTTGTCGAGGCGGCCAGATCAATGCTTGCTTATTCTGGTCTTCCTTTGTCTCATTGGGCTGAAGCTGTCTCAACTGCATGTCACACTCAGAACAGATCAATTCTTCATCTCCGATTCAACAAAACACCATATGAGCTTATGAACGGTATCAAACCGAATGTCAAATATTTCAAGTCATTTGGGTGTAAATGTTATGTTCTGAATGACCGAGACAATCTCAACAAGTTTAGTCCAAAGGCAGACGAGGGTATTTTTCTTGGGTATTCTTCTACTTCTGCAGCTTATAGAGTATTTCTTACTTCCGCAAGAAAAGTGATAGATAGTGTCAATGTCAAATTTGACGAAGCTGCCGATTTGGTTTCTGGTCAATCAGGATCAGAACCCGTACTTACAAGGAATTTAGCTTCTGAACAAGTCAGTTCAGAACCTGCAATACAACCGTCAAATCAGGATCCTTCTTCTTTCTTGCTTAATCTTTCTGATCTTGATTTTCTTTTTGAGAATTCTTATGATGATGTACCTAAATTTAATTCTGAAAATACTTCATCTGTGAATCAGGAAACTGTGAACGCATCTACTCCTAATTCCGCTGAATATATATCTGACACTAATGTTGTTCAAGTTATTTCTGAACTCCCTCAAGATCAATCAGAATCTGAGCATGTGAATACTGAATATGGGCAAAAAGCATCTGTTCAAGAAACATCTATTCAAGCAGAACCAGTTCAAGAAGCAGAACAAGATGCTGATATTCCTTCAACATTTCCAGAGTCTGATTCTGAAGTTGTTGAAATACCTCCTCCTCCAGTTGAAACTGTTGATGTTTCTTCATCTGACATAGAAGCTTCGGAACCTCCTTCTCAACATTTAGAAGTTGAACAAGAAAGTATTGATCCTCTTCCTCACACCACCAAATGGACAAGATCTCATCCTATTCATCAAATTATTGGTGATCCTCAAGCAAGTGTGTCTACACGTTCCAAGACGGCTACTCCTAACGAATGTCTCTTCACTTTTTTTCTAAGCAAAATTGAACCAACTAAAGTATCTGAAGCGTTGGAGGATCCAGATTGGATAATAGCGATGCAAGAGGAGCTCAATCAATTTGACGCGCTAAAAGTTTGGAGACTTGTTCCACGGCCGAAAGGAAAAAGCATAATTGGCACAAAGTGGATATTCAAGAACAAGAAAGACAAAGATGGTATCGTCGTTCGTAACAAAGTTAGACTGGTTGCCAAGGGTTATAGACAAGAAGAAGGAATCGACTATGATGAAACTTTCGCGTCGTTCGTAACAAAGCTTTTCGAATGTTTCTCGCTTTTGCTGCTTATCGCAATTTCACTGTGTATCAGATGGATGTCAAGACAACATTCCTCAACGGTAAACTGAAAGAAGTAGTTTATGTTTCTCAACCAGAGGGGTTTGTTGACAAAGAACATCCTGGTCATGTCTACTTTCTCGATAAAGCACTGTATGGCCTGAAACAAGCACCGAGAGCGTGGTATGATGAGTTGTCGGCCTTCTTGATCAAATCCGGGTTTACCATAGGATCTATAGATACCACTCTTTTTATCTATCATTCGAACTTGTATATTTTCTTACTTCAAATTTATGTAGATGATATTATATTTGGTGCGACTAATCAATCATTATGTACTTGGTTTTCTGATCTTATGACCTCCAGGCTTCAGATGAGCATGATGGGAGAAATTAATTTCTTCCTCGGCTTACAAGTGAAGCAGCTTCCAGATGGTGTTTTTATCAACCAATCGAAGTATGTGTTTGACATATTGAAGAAATTCAAGATGGACAAATCTTCTTCAATTGGCACGCCGATGGCTCATGGTGCTAAAATTGGATTAGATCCAGATAGAAAAGTTGTGGACGTCAAGACTTATCGAGGAATGATCGGATCACTGATGTACTTAACAGAAAGTCGCCCGGATATCTTGTTTTCTACTTGCCTATGTGCCAGATTTCAAGCCAACCCAAAGGAATCGCATCTGTTGGCAGTCATGCGCATATTTCGATACATCAAAGGAACTCCATATTTAGGTTTGTGGTATCCTAAGCGTTCTGATTATAAACTAACTGCTTATTCTGATGCAGATTTTGGTGGAAATCAGTTAGACCGGAAAAGTACATCAGGTCATCTTCAATTTCATGGTGATAGACTGATAAGTTGGGCGTCGAAAAAGCAGAACTGTGTTTCTATCTCAACTGCAGAGGCAGAATACGTCGCCGCAACTAGTTGTTGCGCTCAAGTTCTATGGATGAAGACACAACTTCGGGATTACGGGATGATGTACATAACTGTTCCTATCTATTGTGAAAGTAAATCCGCAATAGCGATATCAGTCAATCCGGTCCATCACTTAAAGACCAAACACATAGATATGAGGTGCCATTTCATAATCCATCATGTGGAAGAAGGTGCTATTGAATTATATTTTGTACCAACTGAATATCAACTTGCTGATATATTTACAAATGCTTTAGATAAAAAACGTTTTAATTTTCTGCTTTCAAAACTCGGCATGTTGAACTTAAAAGATTAAATCTTTACAAATTTTATTCTATAAAGTAAAAGCTTTACAGGTTTTCTTTCCTTTGAATAAAATGTGTGTCTAGGATAAATTTTCAAGTTGCTTTGTTATATTAAAGTTTTATATGGTCAAATTTCAAGTCTTACAATATTGAAAGGTCAGCAACGTGTTTGAAGCTTTTGAAAAAGCTTTAAAGATGTGTAATTCGGAATATTTATAGTTTACAATGCTTGGAAATCCTAAAAAGTCTGAACTATGGATTGTAATGAAAATATGGGCTAAGGACTTAGATGTAGAATTGAGTGATTGAGATGATTATTCTATATATAAAATACATAAATCTCTAAGTTTAAAAGTTTGTACCTGTGGCCTTTCTTGTTTGGGAAAGTAAGTTCCGTGGGATGCTTGTCATCTGGTCCCCTAAGGTCAATTGGTCTGGGAGTGATGGAATCTAAATCCTTTTATAGAACCAGATCGAAAGTCATGTTCTACTGGTATAAATGGGTTTATGATGTGTCGATGTAGCCTTTTTGATCTGGGAAAGTAAGTTCCAAGGGGTGCTTGACACCTAGTCCCCTAAGGCCGACCTGGTCTGGGAGTGGCTGACCCAAATCCTGCAATAGGATCAGATAGAAAGTTACGTTTACGGCATGTTCTTTACTTACCAAACTTTTTGATTAAAAGATGCCAAATTGCACAAGCTTAAAAGATGCCAAAGAGCACACTAATGTGAAGATGACAATGTGCACAATGCTAAAAGATGCCAATGAGCACACATCTCATGATACTTGGTGATATGTTTGAGTTTCAATAAACCTATAAATTTGTGAAAGTCTTAATTCTTGATGGCTTAGTGTGAGTACATGCAACGTTCTCTATTATATTTTTAGAATTGCATTTTTTATTGAAGCTAATCGAAGTTCGCATGCGAGCACACTGATTAGATAGCTGGAAGTTTTTTTTGAAACTAAACATGTCTTAACTTGATATGCAATGAAACTTGTTTCTGTATCTAAAAACACACACTTGAGTTCAACTGATTGATAAATCTGTGATATTTTACTGAGTAGAATTTTATTTGTTTAGTGTTTAAAATTTTATGTGTTCAGTTGTTTCAAAATTTATATTCAGTATAATTTTCTTTTTATAAAGATGTCTTTATGTTTGAGTATTCATATTTTTGTAATCTGGCAAGTGCATTTTTCAAGGGCGAGAGAACATCAGAATGAAATTTGATAATCTTCTGTTTTTTTAGGGGGAGTGAATAAAGTGGTCAGATATATAGCTGATAAAATACCTCACGTGCTGATCAGATAGTCACCAGGTAAGTATTTCTGCTATTTCTACACAAATGTTATTCTGATATGTTAAATTTCGTGCATTTGTGTTGGGGGAGTAAAAGAGCTTGCAGGTAAAATTTTATTTTTTTGTGTTCTTAGTTGTGTTTTTTTTAGAAGTGTTATTTTTTTTGTGTTATTATTTTTTAGTATAAATAGTGTTTGTCATGTTTCAATTTCTTTTTCTCGCTCCTTTTCTCATTTGAATTTTGTCTTCTTCATTGTACTCTATCTCTTGAGATTCTCTCTGTCGATTACCAATCTGCTATCTTTCTTTCAGGGTTCTGAATCGATTTCAGGTATGTTTTTCGATTACTAATTGCATTTGATTCATGATTATGTTTATTATTGGTATTGCTATTATTCGACTTTGATTGTTCATCATCTGATTGTGCGTATTTCTTCGAATTGTTCATCTTCCTCTGTGTTAGAATCGATCTTTGTTGTTCAAATCATTTGTGGGGTTTGTTTCTTATACTGATTTCCATCCTAGGTATGTCTTTTTACCCTTTGCTTTGTTGTTGGTTGCTTCGATTTTATGTTTAGATTTTTGTTTACGAATGCGACTATTCATCTATGATTTTTCAAATTTTTCAAAATTTTCAATTGAATACTGATTTTAATCAGTATAAAAGTGATCGAAATATGTTTGTACACTTTCTTTAATGTATTTCGAACAAATTCATGTTTAATAATCGATTTCCTTGAAATTATTGACACATCAGATATGAACTCAAGCAAATGCTTGTGTTTCTAGGGTTTTGCATATTGTGTTGGTTACGCAAAGTGTAGTTTGCGTTACCTTTAGATCACGGAAAGTATAGTTTGCGTTACCCTTTGGTCACGCAAAGTATAGTTTTCGTTACCTGTTGGTCACGCAAACCTAAGTTTGCGTAATCTGTTGCTCACGAAAACCTTCATTTGCGTTTCCTTCCTTTCACGCAAACCTTTGTGTTTTGTTTTCTTTATGTTCATGAAATGTTTTCCAGGTCAAGTCTGTTTCACAAGTTTATCATGCAAACCTTGTTTTGCGTCATGAACTTGATACACAAACCTTACTTTGCGCCATTCGTTCATCACGCAAATTTGCTTTTCGTTACAAGTTCATCGCGCAAACCTTAGTTTGCGTTTTCCACTTGTCGTGCAAACCTGACTTAGAATATTTTTTCATTTTTTTGTGTTTCATTTCCTCGTCTAATTTTCTTTGTTTCTGTTTTCCAGGTAAATCTATGGATTCTCATACCAACACTGATCCAGTAATCCAAGATGAAAATGTTATTCTCGATGACCCTTCTGATCGTGCTTCTCATGAGACACCTATGTCGTCTGTCCCTTCTGTTGGGGCAAATCTTTCTGCCTCACGCCGATCACCGAATGACGTGTTTCCCACGATGATGTATATCTTGCCATACAAGCCCAACAACTACTTCGTGGATTTTGACAGGATCAAAATACATTCAGTTATACGAGCTATTCTAAAAGGACATCCTCTAGCTCCGGCTCTCTCTTATTGTGCAGATGTTCCTGAGGTCTATCTTCAACAAGCATGGCATTCTATTTCTAAGAATGAGCAAGTTCATCCTCATAGGTTTGACTTGACGATTAATCAGTTTGATTCCTTCTTATCTTACAAGCGCCTTCGACTGATTCTGGAGCTTCCTGAGCCCAATTCTAGACCCGGACGCACTTCTTACGACAATTTTCCTTCTGAATTGGATGTTCTCGAGGGTATTCGCAATCTTGGATATCTTGGTGCTTTGAACAGAGTAAGTGACTTTGACAAATCTAATCTACCTCCGGTGTGGTATGCATTATTCTCTGTTCTTAGTAGGTGCCTTACATCGAAGCATTCTGGCACAGATAATGCGAGTCTGCATTATCTTCGGTTGTTCCATGCAGTCGTATATGACGTGCATATCGACTATACGTATATCTTCTGGACCGAACTTTCGGAGAGAGTGCAAGACAAACTTACGCATAAGAAGCGCAAGTTTATTCCGTTTGTCCGATATATGAAGTTGATTGTTCGCAGTATGCTCAGAAGTAATTCTGCTATACCTCGTCGATTGTCTTGGCCTCAAGTTCCAGATACTAAGATGGCATACATTCAGAAACCAAAGTAGTCTTTCAACTACTCAATGATAATTCCTTATGCTCTTATAGCAATATATGCTGATATGACTGATGACAGTGTTGTTCAATATTGCATGGAAAATGAGTTCTTGGAAGCTGACCAAGATGAACCGACTCATGATGAACAAGCAGAATCTTTTCATGCAGAACAAGAGGTTGAAGCAGTTGTTGCAGATAAACAAATAGGTGATGTTCTTGAAGCTATCGACACTGAACTTGATATTCCTCATGATAATGATGCTACTGCTGATGATGCTAATGATGGAGATAAAGATGTAGATGATGATGACAATGATGGAAATGATGGTGATCAGCCTGATATTCTTGTTTATGAAAGGAAATCCAGGGAACCAGAAGTAGATGTTCAAAAAGATGTTATGTCTGATGAAGCGTCTATACCGATTAATCCTACAGTTGTTGATCTTCAAGTTGATGAGCTTGATATAGCATTTGCTAATGCTACGACTCAACTTCGAGATCAAGGTACAACATTTTCTCATTCTTCGCATGAGCTAATTTCTTGTGTCGAGACTTCTTCAGTTGAAATATGTGATACGACGGAGAAATTCACAACTCTGAATGAGGTTATTCGTCAACTGACTGATCGTATGGATGCTGAGAAAGAGGAACAAGTGCAAAAGCTAAAGGCTCTTTTCAAAGGTAAGATGCTAGAGATTGATGCTACTTCGATTCTACAAGAGATTCCATTCAGACGACCGACTGGGGTAATTATCCGTGAAGCTTCAACTGTGTTTACCACTGCTCCAACGATTGTTTCTATTCCGCTTCGTCCACCATTTACACAATCTGTTGCCGTACCAACTTCAGTTCCTCCTATTTCTACTTCACGCTCTTCTGTTCAAGATCTTCCGATTACAGAATTGACTGATCTGCTCTATTCTCGTCTTCTTTCTCTGTCGCCGCCAGAACATCAAAATCAAGATTTGATCTCTTTGTTACGGACTTTTCAACTGAATCCGCCTCTGACTCCGACTCCAGGTTCTACTTCTGCACCTGACTGGGTTTCTGCGCTATATGATGAATTCACTTCTTTTCGTACTGAAGCTCAGACGAATTTTTCGGAGATCAAAGAAGGCATATCTCTTTTGACTCAAGCTCTAACCGCTCTCTCTGACCGATTTGATCGTCATGAATTGGACTGCAGAACTGAAGCAGGTCCGTCTCTTAAACGAAGACATGACCAGGATGATCCAGATCATCAAGGTCATGAGGGGGATATGACTAAGAGACAGAAGATGGAGGATTCATCAGTTAGAGAAGATCAAACGCAAGAAGAGGCAGCTGACAAAGATAAGAGTGCTGACAATGTTCAAGACTGCAGTATTGAAGATCTTGTGAACATTATGATAGAAAATGTAGATTTGTCTGCGATGTCTAATACTTTGAACTTTTCTGAGCAGAATATTGAGAACAATATGCAGATCGTCGTTTATGTTGATCTTGATACTGCAACAAGGGCACATGAGCTACATGATTCTGAAGCAGCTAATGATATGAGATCCTTCTTCGCAAACTTCATAGAGATTAACTCAGATGATGACGATGACATCAAATATGAGAAGCTTTGCAAAGTCAAGAAAGAAGAGTATGAGGATATCATTGTATTGTCTGATACTGAAGATGATACTCTTTTTATGGATGCTAAGGATAAAGAAATTGCAAACATGCTGTATAGAGATCTTCCTTCTCATGGTGAGATTCCTGAAGCTACTCAAGGTCCTGAAATTGCTCCATCTACTACTACTCCTGTTGAAGTTAGAACTCCGACTACCACTGCTCCTTCAAGCACATTTGAAGTTGGTCAGTCGTCTAGAGCACAAACTGATGTTCTTCCTTCTGAACCTGTGATTCCACCGACTATCCTAGAAGAAGGACCAGCTTTGTCTAGACAGTAGAGACAAATAAGTTTGCATCTACGACATATGGCTTCAAGGCTAGGATATGCTTTTCTAGAAGACTCTGAGTAATATTTTGGTTTCTAGAAGAAGACAAATCAACATTCATGCAATTCTTAGGGTTGAAAAGAAGTCTGCTGATTATCAGTATGAATACTTAATGTTCATCAAGTGTCAGCGCCATGGAAAGAATCTCGTTTCTTATCCTAATTTGATTGTCCGAGTTATGAGCGTCACGATAAATAAGTTTGTTAATATCTGGTATCCGGACTTTGAAGTTGAATGAAGAGATTGCAAGTTATATACTTTCTCGGAGGCAGATTTTAGTGATCTATCAATTGATGACATTGAATTTCTGTATAATCATTTCAGGGATCTTTATCATAGAACACAAGATATCTCTCAAGCACTGTTTGAGATCAAAAGGTTTATTCGGCGTCAAATCAGATTCTATAGAGTGTTTGATTTTCAAATGGCTGCTGAAAGCTTTCAGCCTGTGGTTAATCTTCTAAGACCCAATCGTAGCTTGCCAAACTTAGATTCTTATCCTCTATTCACCATTCTTCAAGATCCATTTGGAGTTATCTACAGGAATGGTTCAACTCAAAAATGCTTCCTCAGATTTGAAGAGATAAGTCATTACTCAGATGGAACCTTGAAGGTGATCAAGCTACAGTTGGAGCAACGTTTAAAAGTTGCTGAAAGAAGATTTTTTGAGACAAGAAGAAATACATTCCAACTTGAAAATGATGAAATTCAACTTCTCAAGAAGACATTGAATATTATTTGTGAGAAGTTGAATTTCTGCTCAACTCTAAGACGCCTAGAAGTATTGCTTGGACTAAATAGACTTCGTCAAAGAGAAGAGCGTCATTGATTACTAAGGGGGAGATTGTTAAGTCTATTTTGAATAGTAATCAATGTATTTATTATCTATGGTCTAAACAGTGTTTAGTTAGATTATCTGTTCTGTTTAGGCCTTGGGGTATTTAAGTCCCCTTGGTGCTTTTTCTTTGAAAACTTTGAACCTCACATTGAATATCAGTTTACATTTGGCGGTCTTACTTTCTCTCTCTACTTTCTCTCTCTAAGATTTAGAGATTTTGGGTTTATCAAATACTAAAAAGGTTGTGTCCTAATCTTTCAACATAGCTCACCTTCTTAATCGTTACATTGTCGTGAACTACATCACCATACCTAAAAATTGGTGAAAACTTATCGTTACCAAATCGAACTGTTCCGCAGTATTTCTCTGTATAGTTAGACAACAAACTTTTCTGCTTGGTCATATGCTTGGAACACCCGCTATCCAAGTACCACATATGACGGGTCTGCACAAGAGTAATCAGGAAACAAGAGGTTTAGGTACCCAATTATAAATGGGACCTACAGAGTTAGCACATGATTTGGTACCCATTTAAATTTGGGCCCGCTTTCTTTTGAAAATCATAAGAACCATTAAACCGATGAGAGTAAACATGATATGTGCCAAACCAAACATCAGAATATTTTCTAGAAGCATAATCATATCTATCATAATTTGAAAACTTTCTATTAGACGAAGATAACTGGAATAATTGCTGTATGGAATATTTCTTGCGCGAATCAAGAAGTTTTGGTTTAGAAATAACAACATTCACAATCAAATCATCTTTACTAGTAGTCTTCTTATTACAACCTAAACTAGAAAATGATTTAGCTTTCTCGTCGATCTTCTGTTTCGGTATCCATTCCGACTTAACTCCAAGCTTTTTCTTTCTCAAATCTGAAACATTTGAAACTTTAGAGTTAGAATGGTGAGAATCAAAAGAATGTTTCTTCTTTGGCTTTCCAGTGGTGATCGATTTCTGTGAATGTTGAGATTTTCTTTTCTTACCTTTTGCATTCTTAGAATTCACAAAAACTGATTTATCAACTTTCGTTGATGTTTCACCTTTTTCAAACACACTGGGTAATCCAAAAGAATTAACAACATAAGATGATAGATCAGGAAGTTTAGCATTAAAGTCAAAATCAGCAACACAGTCAACTAAACAACCATCAGAGTTTAGAAAATCATACTCATTATCAAGTAAACCAGACCTATCATCAGATTTTAAAGCCTTGGATAATTTAGAAAACTCAGTATATTTCAACACAGTAGAAAATATAGTTTGTTCTAAGTCCATCAAGATCCTTTCGTCTTTGAGAGTATTCTCGAGTTCAGAAATTTTACTTTCCAAAACGAGAGGAGGAACGTAAAGCTTACTTTCGATGGGCTTAGCCTCCATTTCTTTTATAGAATAACTATGTTGGGAACTGAAGAATTCATCAAGTATGGTTAATGCTGCTGGTTCAAAATTACTACTGCTAGAAGATTTAAAGGTTAATACTGCTGAGTGTTACTACTGCTAGTATTAATTAATACTGCTAGTCAAAGTTAGTGCTGCTTGAACAAAGTTAGTACTGCTTAGCTAGTTAGTACTGCTAGTGGTTAGTACTGCTTAGTAGTTAATGCTGCTAGAAGGAAGTTAATGCTGCTGAAGATTAATACTGCTTATATGATGAAGATTCGTATGAAAGGATATACATGGAAGCTTAGAGATATACATGGAAGATATACTGAAGATATTTTATTTATTGTAATTATCTTTGTATTCAGTATATATTGTATAGTTTAGAATAATAATTTAATTTTTTCAGTTTTCATTCTTTTAGAGAGACAATCAACCTCAAGGCATAGATCCTAATTCTAGAGAAGTAGAATTCGTATTGGTGAGCCTGTTCATCAATATTGAGGTTGAGTGAGTAATCTTGTAACTTCAAAGCATTAAATACAAGTTTACAGTTTGTTGATTATATTCTGTCTTTATTTTCTGTTTGATTAAATATCAAAGTGTTATTCCGCAAACTTCTTTGATATTGTTTCTGAGAATTAATTCTTGTTGAGAATTCGATCCTGACAAGTGGTACCAGAGCAAAACTCTCTCAGAAACAGTTATTCATCATGGAAAATCTTACAGAATCAAGCAGTACTTTGGTCTCAAAAGTTCCAATGCTTAGATCTAATGAATTTGACATGTGGAAGATCAGAATCAAGCAATATATTCTCCTCACAGATTACTCTATGTGGGACATCATTGAGAATGGCCCATCTGATGAAGGAAAGATTGGTGAAGATGGCAAAAGAACCCCTCCAAAGACAGATGCAGACAGGAAGACAAGGCAGACAGAGATGAAAGCCTTGAGCACACTGCTCTTGGCCATTCCAAATGAGTATCAACACCAATTATGCAATTGCACTGATGCACAGATGCTCTGGAATGCTCTAGAGAAGAGATTCTCAGGTACCAAAAGTACCAAGAGAAATCAAAAGGCAATCTTAAAGCAACAGTATGAAAACTTCATCTCAACTAAGAATGAGTCCATGACTCAAACTTTTGACAGGTTTAATAAACTAATTGGTGAACTAGCTACTATGGGAGTACAGATTGATCAAGATGATGTGAACAGAAAGTTCTTAAGGTCCCTTGGAGATGAATGGACCATGTACACTGTGTCATTCAGACAGAATGATCAGTTGGAAGAAAAAGAACTTGATGATCTGTACAATGATCTTAGAGTATTTGAAGCTGAGGTGGAGGCAAAGAAGAAGCCTTCTGGATATATTCATAATGCTGCACTCCTATCAGCATCAATTGATTCTACTGCTAACCCTGAATCAGTTAATGCTGCTAATGGATCAAATCAAGATAAAGGCACTGATTCTGTGTTTGAAGCTTTTCTTTCTAATCATGGAAATTCCTCTTTGATTAATGATGACTTAGAACAACTCCATCCCGATGATCTGGAAGAGATGGATATTAAATGGCAGATGGCCATGCTCTCCATGAGGGTTAAGAAGTTTATAAAGAGGACTGGAAGAAACAACTTCTCCCAAAGAAGAGAAGATGGAGCAGGGTTTGATAAATCAAAGGTAGAATGCTACAAATGCCATCTGAAGGGACATTTTGCTAGAGAATGCAGAAGTGGAATGTCTCACAACAACAACCATCAACAAGCTCAATCTGGAAGCTTCAATAACAACAGAAACTCTGCTCAAGCCCTTGTTTCTCAACAAGGAATGGGGTTTGATTGGAGTGATCAAGCAGAAGAAACTATTCAGAATCAAGCTCTTATGGCTAAAGTATCTGATCTCCCATGTGAGGTAAGTTCTAATCTCTGTTCTAAAACTTGCACAGACACTGTTAAAAGGTACAGGGATCACAATCAGAAGATGAGTGATGACCTTAAGAGATTAGAAAAAGATATAAAAGACTATGTAAGGATTGTAGAGAGATTTGAAGATCAGATCAAAGGTTTTCAAGCCAATGAACTACAACACTCATATGACACCAATTACTGGCAGTGGGAGAAAAAGGATTTAGAACTTAAACTGACCAAATCTAAAGAGGAGAGTGAAAAACTGAAAGAGGAGCTAACCAAGGTTAAGCTTGATGTAGAAAAGTTTTCCAATGCTTCTAAAGCAATGGACTCTTTACTACAAAATCAGATTCATGATAAGCTGAGAAGAGGAATTGGGTACAATGCAACACCTCCACCATATAACAACAATTACATTCCTCCTACTTCAGACCTGTTAGACACCAAAGATAGGAAGGACTTGCCTGAGGGAGCCACTGAAATAGATCCCTTAGATGAGGTAGTTGTTGAGGATAAGACTGAGAAAGAGGTTGGCAAGAGTAAGGAGAACAAGGTGAGTGGTGAGATTCCTCTAGAGAATAACATTATCACCAATGATGATTGTGGAAGGGCTTGGATCAAATCCAAGGACATAGAGAAGACAGAGGGAAAGTCTGGTAAGGTCCATTACAAACAGACCACAGTTGTGAATCCAGGTCCTTGCAAACAGTGTGCATGTAAGAAGAATGAGCCCCAAAAACAGGACAAAAAGAGGGGAAATCAAAGAAACTGGAATAATCAGTGGGCACAAAAACAAGGGGTTGATCTGAGTAAAATCAATAGACCAAAACCTTGTTTTATCTGTGGCAAATTGAATCATCTTGCAAAATTATGTTATTTCAATCCTATGAAACAAAGGATGAATTTCCAAAGATCCATGCAAAAACCCTTTGGTTATAAGAAAATTGAAAAGAACCATGTGGCTAAGAAAACTGTTAAAACTAAAAGCCACATGAAGAAAAAGTCTGTTAAAGAAAGTGTCAATATGTGGATTCCTAAAAGAACTAAAACTGTTAATACTGCTACCACAAATAGTGTTGCTGACAATGATAGTGCTGCTAGAAGTAATACTACTGCTAACAATGTTAATGCTGCTAACAAGGTTAGTACTGCTAAACCTGTTAGTACTGCTAAACCTGTTAGTACTGCTAACTCTGTTAGTACTTCTAAGGTTAGTACTGCTTCTAGTGTTGGTTCTGCTAAGCCAATCATATTGACAAAGTACTCTAATAAAGAGTGCTCTGAGTTTAAAAACCTCATTAAAAAGGAATGTAAATACTTTGATGAGAAAGGGAGACCCAAGACCACTTTTGCTTGGGTCCCCAATCATACTAATTGATTTATTTAATGTGCAGGGCAACCAACAGCTCAAGGGAAAGAGCATATGGCATGTTGATAGTGGTTGCTCTAGGCACATGACTGGCAACATGTCATGCCTTCAGGATTTCAAGAATATTAATGGAGGACATGTTGCATTTGGAGACAATCTTACTGGTGGTAAGATAAGTGGAAAAGGTAATGTCACCAAAGGATATGCATAGCAGTACTCAGTGTTTAGCAAGTTTAAAAGGAGTAAGTATAGTTAATACTGCTAGTAGTTAATACTGCTAGTGGTTAATACTGCTAGTAGTTAATACTGCTTTCAGTTAATACTGCTAGTAGTTAATACTGCTAGTGGTTAATACTGCTAGTAGTTAATACTGCTTTCAGTTAATACTGCTAGTAGTTAATACTGCTAGTGGTTAATATTGCTAGTAGTTATTACTGCTTTCAGTTAATACTGCTAGTAGTTAATACTGCTAGTGGTTAATACTGCTAGTAATTAATACTGCTTTCAGTTAATACTGCTAGTAGTTAATACTGCTCTAGGTTAATACTGCTTATATTCCGAATACTATAAATACTATTTTCCCGCCTAAAAGTTCATAACGACTCTTTGCATACTGCTCTCTTGCGCTCAAAATCTTTTCTCTCTCAAGTTCGAAGTTTTCAGGCAAGCTTTTCACTAAGACCAATGGCATCCATGACTTTCATCGACGAGCACAATGAGATTGCGATGCTACAAAAGCCAAAGCAAGCTGCAGGATTTCATCAGATTGTGGATTTCCTCAAGTCAAGCCACATTGCTCATGCTCTTAGTGTATCCCCTACAATCTATATCGAGCATCAAAGGCAGTTCTGGGCCAATGCAACCATTGTTGTTCAGAATGGTGTGCAGATGATCAAGACAAGAATCTGTGATCAATCACTCACGGTTACTGAAGAGGTTATTCGCATCTGTCTACGTCTAGACGATGCCTCTGGTATAACCTCTATCCCAAATGATGAACTCTTTTCAAACCTTACAAGAATGGGGTATGGAGGCCCATTGGGAGTTTTCAAATTTTTTAAAGCAAAATTCTCACCCCAATGGCGTTTCTTTGTCCATACTCTTATGCATTGTATCTCCAAAAAGACTACTGGATGGAGTGAGTTCAGCAGCACTATTGCTTATGCTTTGGTGTGCTTGGCCACTGCCAGAAAGTATAATTTTTCTAAAATGATTTTCAATGATCTTGTCTCAAACATGGGAAACAAAAAGAGTTTTTTTATGTATCCCAGGTTTGTTCAAGCAGTTATTACTCATGAATTAACGGATATACCTCAACCTGTTGGGGTATATGTACCTAAACCCCCCAAAGGCAAGGTTTTCTCAAATATGAGAAGATCTGCTGGGGACTCTGAAGGAGTTGACACCCCATAGTTCTCTACAATGATGGTGGTGTCCCAAACCAATGAAGGTATGGCAGCAGGGTCAAGGCCCCCATTAGACCAACCCACTGCTAGCCAAGCCCAACCTTCCCTCTCAAAATCCATTCCCCAGTCCCTTCTTGAAAAACCAACCTCTCCCATCACCCAAACTTACAAGAGAAAACAGGTCAAGAAGGCTCCTTCCCTTCTTGTACCATTAACCACTAAGCCTATAAGCCCTCTAAGGGAGAATTCTCCCCTAGAGAATATCCAAAGGGAAACCACAAGGGTGTCTCCCAACCCACAGGAGGTGCTCTCTGAGGAGGAGGTAGAGCATATGGGTGATGAGGCTGCCACTACTCCTGCTAGTACAGAGGAGGAAAGTGGTAACATCAATAAGACCTCCCCCATGGCAACTTTGAATGAGCAATCATTTGAAGGTCCCTGGTGCCAAGAAACCACAGGGGTGGATAGTGCCTCTGCAAGGCAGAAGACTTCCACAAATAAAAGATCCAATGATCCTTCAAAGGAGGGTAACACTTCTGGAGAGGGTGAGGACAGATATACGTACGATGAATTGATGGAAACTATGGGGAACATCAATCAAGATGTTCTCAAACAAGGCAAAGAAATTGAAGAAATGAAGTTAGTAATTCTGTCACAACAAGAACAGATTGCTAAGCTGAAAAGGATGGTGGTTAGTCTGGTACAAAGGAAGAAGAGGAAGCAATTCCAATTAAGGAGAAGGACCACTGAGGATGATGCTCCCAAAAAGGGGGAGATCAACATGGAAGAAGCCACAAGAAAGGGGAAGCTTGATGGAGAGAAAGTTGATGTTCAGGGGGAGCAGCAAGAAGAAACAGTTACTACTGCTGACATTAATAAAGCAGCAGAAACTGTGAAAGAAGTGTTAACAGATCTTGAGATTACAGAAACCTTACTAAAAGCCAAGAATGATACTCCCAAGGTCACTTTGAAGACCAAAGGTGTAATCATAAAAGAACAAGGTGAAGTGATCAAGAAAGATAACAGTAAGAAGGAAATGAGCAAAGATAAAGGAAAAGCAAAGATGGTAGAATCTGATCAACCAATCAAAAAACAAAGGTTGGTTGAATCAGATGAAGCCCTAGCTAAAAAGATGCAGGAGGATATTGAAAAAGAAGAAAGAGTTCAGATGGAAAAGGACAGGGAAATGGCAAAAGCTCTAGCTGCTGAACTGAATGAAGCTTATCAACAGAGCATGGCAACTGAAATTGCACAGAAGAAAGCTGCAAGTATGAAGAAATCTGTGGTGAAAACAGTTGCAAAGAAGAGAAGACCCTCAAAGACATTCCTAGGTACCCAAGAGAGAAACAAGATGATTATATTTCTCAAAGGTGCTGTAGGAGTCAAAAAGGAGATGTTCTCCAAAATGTCTTTTGAAAAGATCAAAGAACTCTATGATTCAGAGATGTTAAAGCTTCAGGGAAGTGAAACTGCTAGGGTGGAGATGGAGAAGAGGATGAAAGAAAGTAATGACTTTGATTGTCAAAAGCCATTTCCAGATGAGCAAGAAACACCCCCTAAGAAAGAGACCACTCTAGGAGAAAGTCTAAAGACTTTAAAGAGAACAAAAATGATGGCAAGGAGAAAGCCAATTAAAAAGCCTAGAGTATCTGAAGAAGAAGCTGATAAGGTTGCTGAAGAAGAAGGGGCACCTGAGTTATCTAAACAGACAGAGCCATCTAACACTGATGATGTTAATTTGTATATGGTAGTGATGGACAAAGTGCCTGAACCAATTTTAGCAGAGCCTGTAGGAGTTAAGCCTCCTGAGGTGATTCTCTGGGATACATTGACAGTGGATGGAAAGGAATACATAAGGCTGAAAAGAAAGGATGAAAAGTATGAAGTGTTTAACACATGGGCTAAAATTGTCAGAACATGTTCTAGATCAGATATTGAAGAGATGTTTGAGATAGGAATGAAGTTGTATGCAGATATTCTAAAGGCTTTAGGGATTTCAATTACAAAACTGGTAATGGAGTATCTGTGTATGATGTTCAAACCTGAAGAAGTAAAGCACTTGATCAAGGATGTCTTCAAATCAGTAAACAGTTGGACTTTATATGAAATTAGTGGAGTATATACAGTGACTTTGGATTTAAATCACACTGAATACTTCCTAGTGGATAGAGTGTATAATCATAGTAGATTGAAGCTACATGCCATGCTGAAGAAAAAGTTAAGGTGTGTTCCAGATTCAGAAATGGCTAAATACTTGATTCAAAGAACCATCAATCAGAGTTTGGGATTGGATGCAAACACAGGAATTTAGACCATAATAGAGTTTTGGGAGCATCTTGAAGAAAATTTGAAGAACTTGACTTCTCTTCCTAAAAGTCAAGTTAGGGGGAGATTGTTGGGAACTGAAGAATTCATCAAGTATGGTTAATGCTGCTGGTTCAAAATTACTACTGCTAGAAGATTTAAAGGTTAATACTGCTGAGTGTTACTACTGCTAGTATTAATTAATACTGCTAGTCAAAGTTAGTGCTGCTTGAACAAAGTTAGTACTGCTTAGCTAGTTAGTACTGCTAGTGGTTAGTACTGCTTAGTAGTTAATGCTGCTAGAAGGAAGTTAATGCTGCTGAAGATTAATACTGCTTATATGATGAAGATTCGTATGAAAGGATATACATGGAAGCTTAGAGATATACATGGAAGATATATTGAAGATATTTTATTTATTGTAATTATCTTTGTATTCAGTATATATTGTATAGTTTAGAATAATAATTTAATTTTTTCAGTTTTCATTCTTTTAGAGAGACAATCAACCTCAAGGCATAGATCCTAATTCTAGAGAAGTAGAATTCGTATTGGTGAGCCTGTTCATCAATATTGAGGTTGAGTGAGTAATCTTGTAACTTCAAAGCATTAAATACAAGTTTACAGTTTGTTGATTATATTCTTTCTTTATTTTCTGTTTGATTAAATATCAAAGTGTTATTCCGCAAACTTCTTTGATATTGTTTCTGAGAATTAATTCTTGTTGAGAATTCGATCCTGACAAACTATCAAAATTGTCATTTGAAAGAGATTTTGATTTATCAGAACTATAACTATTATTCAACCTCTCATAACGAAACGGAAGTTGAACTTTAGTTGTGTTCTTTCTTTTAGCATATTCCTTGACTTTATCCTCTTAAGACAGACTAGTCCAGAAAACTTTGAGTTCAGGATATTGAGGTGCCAGTTTCATAAATCCAATATCATAAAGAGCAGACGCTTCAGATATACACTTTTTGAGGTGGTGTGGGTTCTTGTAACCAAGTCCCCAACACTCAGGATTCTCTTTATATTTGTTTAGATGAATGGTTTGTTCAGTTTGACCCAAAGTATATAATTTTCCTTCCAAAGCATTCACCTTTTCAATTAAAGATTTCTTTTCTTTTGAAAGCGAAGAATACATTTTAGAAATCTCTTTTGATTCAAACTCAAACATTCTATATTTAGAAGTTGTTATAGCTAACTCTTTATGAATTATAGTCTTCTTTTTTGCGCTGGTGTCAATGTTTTTATGCAAAGCTTCAATCAATAGATTTTTCTTAGCAATATCATTGCTAAGTTTCTGTATAGATTGATTTTTATCATTAATAACACCTCTTTCACGCTTAAGTTTAGACTCTAATTCTTGGAGTTTAGTCATCATGGCATGCATTTGATTCAAAAAGTCTGATTCAGTCATATCACATACCTCGTCGTTATCCTCTTCATCAGAATGAGCTTCGGTTTCTGTCTTCATCTGACCCATCAAGCACAAGTGTGCTATCTCTTCCTTCTCTTCTTCCGCATCTTCAGAATGATCAAGCCATAATTCATCCTCTGCCATCAATGCTTTTCCAGCCTCCTGTTGCTTGGCTTGAAGCATCTTGTTCTTGTAGTAATCGGAGTTTCGGACTTTGGGTATTCGGCAATCCTTAGCAAAATGTACGAATTTGCCGCAGTTGTAGCACTTTGGAGGTTCTGCCTGTTTGGTCTCTTCAAACTTTATACTTCTTCTCTGGCTTCTTCACTTTCAAAATCTTTCCTTCGATTTTCTTTTTGTGATCGTAGTTACTTGAACCAGATGAATACCTCTGACTGTTAGAGCTAGGATTTTTTATAGAACTTCTTTTGAAAAGCCTTGGTTAGCATAAGCATAGCCTGCTTCAGGTTATCAAAGTCGTCAGAGTTAGAGTTAATTTCTCTTTCATCCTCTTCTGATTTAGAAACTATCATCTTATTCTTTTTCTTCTTCACCACGAGTGCAACCGGATCAGCAACAGACTTCTCACCCTTTTTTTTTCAGCCTTGATCTCATCTACCTCCTCCTCATTTTGCCTGAGGGTTTCATAGACCTCATGGAGTGGAATTTCGTTCAGGTCTTTCATCTGCCTCATCTGTCTAGTGAACCTCTTCTATTCTGGTTGAAGAATACTGAGGAACTTCATATTGAGCTCAATTTGTGACTTCTTTACTTTGTTTTTACTCAGTTCATTAAGTAAAGTAACGATCTGTCATAAGTAGACTCTAGAGATTCTCCAACTTTAGCTTTAAATTCCTCATAATTATTGAGGCAGTTGGATATTTTAAGTTGGTTGCCGACCTTTGATCCGAGCATCATCTTCTCCAATTCATCCCACATCTGCTTTCCAGTAGCGTTGTAGCTATCAACTTTGACATAAATCTCATTCGGTATGCCTTGGAGAATTAATGATTTAGCTAGTTTGTGAACCTTATGTATTCTTTTCTGCTCATCTGAGTATTCCTCAACCGGTACAGGATACTCTCTCTGTTCTTCTTCACCATTTTCTCCAACTACAGTGACTGTCTTGGTCGGAGGTATCATGATTCCTTCCTTTAAGGATATTCTGATGTAATCTCCCAAGTCATTTCGATCGATGAAATCCAAGAATCGGTCTTTCCATTGCTCGTACTCTCCCTTGAAGAGTACTGGTGGCTTCACATCAGTTCCAATAGCGACAACTTCTCTTGATGTCATTCTGTTTTAGAAAATATGCAATAAGAAACTAGAAATTGATCGTTAGTCCAGAAAAATCTAATGAATACAGATTTATACTGAGAACAATAAATGGAAATAAAATAATATGGCGCAAAATACAAAAATGCGCTAAGGACAGAAATGCGCCAAGGGTTGTGGCGTAAAAGAAATCTTGTGCTAAAAGAAGCTGGCAAAAGTCAACTCACGCTAAAAGGAGCTGGCGCAAAAGACAAGTTTGTGCTACAAGGAGTTGGCGCAAAAGGGACTTTGCGCTAAGTAAAACTTGTGCGTTCTAAGATTTGCGCGAACTGAAGCTTGCGATATTTGGAGTTTTGCACGAGAAGTGGGTCGCGAGAAGTGGAGGTTTGCGTGAAGAATTGATGGAGCAAACCGGGGTCTTGACCGGGGTCTTGAGACCCGGTGTGTTGCGCGACCGGTGTCCCGCCTTCGACCGGTGTCCCACCTTCGACCGGTGTCCCGCCATCGACCGGTGTTTGCGACGGAGGTGAATGTAACCGGTGTCGACCGGTGTCTTGTGTGGCGCAAAAGAATATTTGTGCTAACAGAAGCTGGCGCAAAAGATAATTTTGCTCTAAGTACTTCGCACTTGAATCTGGCGCAATCTCACTATGAACTGGCGCAAAAAACGTGTTCTTCACCTTTACTTAAAAAGTCAGCTCTGATATACCCAAAAACCTATCTAGACTTCGAATTACAACTCGAAATTTTGATAATAAGATCGCCTAATCATCTAGAACAGATTACAATCAAATAATTTCGAAAACAAACACTCTAAGAATGAACCACTCGATGAAACAGTGTTTGGACTCGTGAAAAACAAAAACAACAAAATCATCAAATAGATGATCGATTACAGTGCAATAATCGATTGAATCAATACAAAACCAATCTAATACTGATTTCGACCACAACCCAAGTGATTTCAACCCGAAAAACGCACAAATACTCAAAAGTCGAATCTGCAAGACGATGAATAGTGTCGAACGAATTTTTTCTGGAAAATTTTGATTTTAATCTGGTTTAGCTCTGATACCAATTGATTGTCCCTGAAAATCAAGTTTCTTATCACAATAAAATATATATAATCACAATCAAGAGAATAATCAAACCTGTTTTAGATATTTAATCCAAACGATTACAAAGGTTTTCTTTCTTGAGAGGATTTTCTCTCTAAGCTCTCTCTCTCTAGAATATGAGTTAGGCGGCTGGCGTATTCTAATTTTGCACACCCTCTCTCTTACAACCCTAGAGCCTAGAATAGGTCATATAACTATTTAGAGAAAAAGAAAAAATTACCCTAAATACAAGGAAAGTTAACTTTGACATTTATTAAAAAAATGACCTAGACTAATATTGATAGTGACTTTTTCAGCATTGACTTCTTGAAACATTCATCTTCAATCTTGATGATCTTGAATCCAATAAATCTGTGATCTAACAAAGCCGCATACCATGATCTTGAGAATCTTCATACAACCGGCTCACATGATCTGCATGTGATCTTGTCTTGACCATTGTGTCATGAAATCCTTAAGTGTTCCATCTCAAGAGGTTGGCCATCACAGAGGCTTTGTGATCTGAGAATGATCTTATGGTTGTGAGCTTCTTTGGTAGATGGTTGACAGAGCATCTGAGCTTGGCACTTCTGTGGTGCATCTTCGTGTATTTGGCAATCTTTTGAAGTGTCTACACTTAGCCTATTTTTCAATACTTCTATACAATGAAATGGAGCTAACATGAGGAATTCGCATTGTGTTATATACGAATTATGAATAATTCGCATAAGGAAGCCAAAAATTTTCTAAGTACAGAATTCGTATCGATATGAAAAGTTTGAGATCGAGATTTTTTTCTATGTATGGAATTTGCAAAAAGGTGTCGTGCGAGATGTTTGAAGACGGAATTTGGCTAAGGCAACAATTCGCATCTCATTGCGTGCCAATGGTTAGAACTCACATAGCATAGCGTGTGAATTTCTGGTTGTGTGTGAATTCTGAAGTACTTGGTGAAATTCTTGTTTAGTTTGTGCCAAAGCCTTACCAGTATTTCAGTGAACGAGAGAAGGAGCTAGAAAAGATATATGAAGAAGATCTCATTTACCAGACAATGGCTATCCCAAATGACATCACAACCGTGTAGATAGTCGTGACTCAGCGAAGGCGATGTGGGATGAGCTTGAACGAAAATTTCAAGGAACTGACAGATCCATTAAGGCTAACCTTAATCACAGTATTAATGCTTATGAGGGTTTTCAAGCAAAAAGAAGGTGAATAATTGCCAGACACCTACAATAAGTTTAATGAGATTTTGAACGATTTAAGACGAAACGGGATGAAAAAATCTGTGTCGGAAATCAACTATAAGTTCATCAAGAACCTTAACCCAGAATGGAAGAGCTACACACTCAATCTTAAGATGTGAAAAGACATTGATCTTGAAGACGTGAATGATATATTTATCACTTTATCTCAAGACGAAGATAAAGAAAAAATGTTAAGTAATGAGGAGAAAATGGTGAAAGAGTCGTTAGCTCTACTTGTTGAAAAGAAAGTGAGTAAGTTTGGTTCTGGTTCTGGTTCAAAATCCAAGTCGAAGCTACCTAAAACTTATTTGTCTGTGATTCCAAAGTCTAGTTCTGAGTCTTCGGTGGAAGAAGTTGAGATGCATTCTTATGATGATGTTCAGAGGTTTGCTGAAAATTTGGCCTTCATTACCAAGCAGTTCAACAAAAGATTTGGCAAGAAGAAATATTTTTCCAAATCAAAGTATGAAGGACACAAGAAAGATAAGTCTGAAAAGTACAAGCCCCGGTTTGGAAAGAAAGAAGAAAGGAAAGTAGAGAAGAAATATGAGAAGATAGATCCGCAAAGCGGAAGATGTTTCAACTGTGGCAAGTTTGGACATTTTTCTAAAGATTGCAAGTTTAAGAGGATCAATAACTCAGAGTATTATGCTAAGAAGTCAATGCTTGCAAAGAAAAAGGAAGAAGGGAAAGTGCTCATGGCAGAAGAGGAGAACTGGTTGTGCCAAAGTTCTGATGATGACGAATCCCACTTTACACAAGTTTGCATGATGGAAAAAGTTGAGGAAGATGTTGAATCTGTTTCTAAACATTCTGATGGTGACTCCGAGGTAAGTGAAAAATCTGATAATCCTGAGATAATTGAATCTTTACTTGCTCAAATTCAACATATGGAATATGAATTTGAAATGCTGATAAGTAAACTAATCCTTAAACGATGGTCAATGATGAATTTTCTTGATGAAAATGCATTGTTGAAAGTTGTGATTGAGGACAAAGAAAAGGAAAAGGATGATTTGAAAAAGGAAAAAGCTGATTTGAAAACTAAGATCACCGAACTTGAAACGGACTTAGTGAATTTGAATTCTGAAAAGGGTGAATTTAAAATAAAATTTTAAGTTAGCTTTCAGGAACGCAATGAGGCGTATTTTAAGATTAAGCAACTGGAGGATGTAGACATAAAAAGAGGGCAGACTGAACAAACTCTGAATATTCTCACAAACAAACTCGAAGATGTTCGTTTTTATAATCCAAAATTGGGGTTAGGTTTGTCTGAAAATGATGTTTTAAAAAGATCCTCTGAGAATTTACATAACTTTGATAAATAGGGTTGAACTGTGAAGAAGATTCCCGATATTCACGACACGTTCGTAAAAGTTGAAACTCCTATATCTGAAACTGCATCAAAAGGTAAGCAAGTAATAGACGATGATCAATCAAGTTGCACTGATTCACAATCTAGTTTTAAATTGGTGGGATTTAAATATAATTAT
Organism: Arctium minus; assembly: GCA_954870635.1. NCBI lineage: Eukaryota > Viridiplantae > Streptophyta > Magnoliopsida > Asterales > Asteraceae > Arctium > Arctium minus. The sequence continues at coordinate 72,582,635 of OX941080.1, read as the reverse complement.
TTAAATAAGAGCTACAAAAATAGAAAGTTAGAATTTGTAGAGTTTGAATCATTATTTTCCCCACCTTCTTTAAATGAATCAGTCAATGAAGATAAAATCATACCTGAGACCAAATGTCAGTATTATGAGTAAGAATATGATACTGATGTTTGTGATCAGACTATCTTTTTTGAATCTATTGCTTCTGAATCTCCAAAGGGAGTAGAGATAGAAGAGTCTCCACATGTCATGAATTCTATTGAAAAATCTAAGTTTGTTGAGAACATGTCTGAAAGAAGTTTTTGAAGAGATGATGAATTCCTCAGATCCTGTTCCTATTTTGATAAAGCTTTAGTCTGACTCTGTGGTTCATCAAACATCTGATTTTGAAAAACAAATCTCTGGTTTACAAAGGGATCTTGAAGAAGTTGAAAATGAAAATTGTGATCTTCGGTTCAAACTTCATAAATCTTTGGAAGAAAATAATGAGCTTTGTAAACAAATTAATGTTTTAAAAAATAATTTTTTTAAGAAGAATTTATCTGAACAAAATGAGTTTAAGCCAACAGTTGTTTATTCTTCATGTTTAGAAAAATAGCCTAGTGATTTTGAGAAAGGAGAAAATTCTGGAATTAGGACAAAGAATTCACTCTCTAAGAAATCAACTAACAAAGTTTCTTTTGGATTTTCAGATCTAAGTGGAAAAGTGAAAGGAGAATGGAGGAGGTAAGTTTGTGAAAAGAAAGATTGTGAAATTGATTCAGAAAAGTGTGTAAAAGATTGAGTTGTTTCTACTAGTGATGATAGTTTTTCATGTAATAGTTCTACGATCAATAAATGTCAATTTTGTGTCAATAATTGCAAAACATTTGATAAATCGAAAATCATGACATTTGCTCGCAAGAACTTATATGTAATCACTGTGGTAGCAATTCTTTTTCGTTTCACTCCATTCCTCCCAAGTCTAAGAGTTTTAAAAGCTTTTATAAAGTCAAATCCTTTTCTAAAATCTCGACACAACAAATTCATATCTTCAAGGCTAAGTCAAATAATTTCTCAAAGAAGAAAGATTTTCATGATTTAACTGTAAATATGGTTCGGAAATGGTTACCAAAGCCTAGATTTGAATGGAGAGTTAAAGGCAAGGTTGATGATTTTCAAGAGATGAAAGATGCTAACAAGAAAGGACCCATCTGGAAATGGGTACCTAAAGCAAAGTAAGTCTGTTTTTTTTGTAGGCCCGTCATCTATGGTTTATAGATTCTGGATGCTCAAGGCACATGATGGGGTTCAAGCACTTATTGCATAATTATGTTGAACAACCTGTTGGAACAGTTGGATTTGTAAATTATGAGCTCAAAGGTAACATCAAAGGATACGGAATGCTTAAAAACAGTTATGTGATCAATCAGAAGGTTCTTTATGTGGAAGGGCTAGATCACAACCTGTTCAGTACAAGTCAATTTTGTGACAGCCTTTACCAAGTCAGGTTTACTATGACACACTGTCACATAGAAGGTTCAGACGGTTCTGAGGTATTCATAGCAGAAAGATATGGAAATTTATATGCGGTCAATTTTCCAACACTTTCAGCAACTCGATCAGTTTGCTTGATTGCTAAATCTTCAAAGGAAGAAAGTTAGATTTGGCATCGTCACCTTTCTCACCAAAACTTTAAGACTATAAACACATTGGTGAGTAAATGCATGGTCAAAGGTCTTCTAGAATTACGATTTGAGAAGTATTCTTTATGTTCTGCATGCGAAATAGGAAAGATGAAAAGAAGTTCCCATAAGGATAAGATAGAATGTTCTTGAAAATCGCCACTTGTAATGATACACGTGGACCTTTGTGGCCCGATGCGTACTCAATCAATCAATGGACAAAAGTATATATTGGTTATGATTGATGAGTATTCCGGATATACATGGCTAGAGTTTCTAAGAGACAAATCAGAAGCGCCATAGTTGATAATTGCCTTTATCAAGAAAGTGCAAGTTCTGTTACAACTTCCAATTAAGAAGTTGCGAAGCGATAATGACATTGAATTCAAGAATTAGACTCTACAAGGATATTTACAATCCATAGGAATTTCTCAAAACTTTTCTGCCGCTTGTACGCTGCAACAAAATGGAGTTTTTGAACGAAGGAACAAAACTTTAGTTGAAGATGCAAGGACTATGTTGGCCTACTCTGGTCTTCCATTATATATTTGGGCTGAAGCCGTTGCCACCGCATATTTTACCCAGAATCGGACGATAATCAACAAGCTTTTGAATATGACAACATATGAAATTATAAACAAAAGAAAACCTAATATTAAATCCCTTCATGTTTTTGGTTCCAGGTACTTCATTTTAAATGACCGTGATAATATTGGCAAGTTTGATAAGAAGGCAGATGAGGTCTATTTTCTCGGTTATTCCTTGACATCAAAGGCATGTCGTATCTACAACCGACGAACCAAGACGGTTATGGAAAGCATACATGTATCGTTTGATGAAAATTCAACTTTGACATCTGAACAACACAGGACTCAAGCTGAAAGGAAAGGCTTCTATTCAAGACGGAATAAAACCTATGTCTAAAGAGAATAAGTCTTCTAACTCTCAATTGTATACATCTGAGTTAGATATATTATTTTTTTAATGCATTCATGGACATTTGTGCAGATTTTGATAAATCAAGTGCGTCCGCATCAACATCAGAGGTCCCTATAATAGCTGAAGCTATTTCTGGACCACCTAATCAAGTCACAACAACAACTTCATCAGGTACTACAACGCCTACAGATTCTGATCAAAGTAATAATGGTTATGTTTCTACAGATACCAATTCTGGTCAAGAAGTCCTGAGTACTTCTTCTGTTGCACCAGAAATTCAACAGTCAGAATCACATGTGAATGAAGTATAAACAACGTCTGAAGTTGTTCCTGCAATTTTTGACATGTATAATGAGCTGAACAATAAAGAATTTGTTCAACCTCTACCTAGTACCACTTGATGGACTAGAGATCACCCCCTACATAACATAATTGGTGACATCAACAGTGGAGTTAAAACCCATGTAGCATCTGCAAATTTATGTTTATATACCAGTTTCCTGAGTTCCACAGAGCCTAAAAAGATTTCAAAGACGCTTCAAGATCCTGATTGGATACTTGATATGCAAGATGCGCTACTCCAGTTTGAGCGGAACAACGTCTGGCGGCTGATCCCACGACCAATAAATAAATCAGTGATTAGCTCTAAGTGGGTATTTAGGAATATGAAGGATAAGGCTGGGATTGTCGTGCGAAACAAAGTAAGAATGGTCGCTAAGGGTTACTGTTAGCAGGAAGACATCGATTACAATGAAACTTTTGCCCCTGTTGCAAGGATCGAGGCAATTCGGATATTTCTTTCATATGCAGCTCACAAGAATTTCACGGTGTATCAAAGGGACGTAAAATACGCATTCTTAAATGACATACTACATGAAGAGGTTTATATTGCACAACTCGAAGGCTTCGTAGATCCACAACACCCGAACAATGTCTTTGTTCTTGATAAGTCATTATCCCGGACAATGTCTTTGTTCTTGATAAGTCATTATCTGCCGCCAGCTTCGTAGATCCTACTTGCCTCATGATTCAAGAAAGGTACGATTGATACTACCTTATTCCTAAAGAAACAAGGTGAGGACTTGATCTTAATTCAGATATATGTAGATGACATAATATTTAGGTCCACAAATCCTAAATTCTGTAAAAACTTTTCAAAAATTATGGAGACTCGGTTTGAAATGTCTATGATGGGTGAACTGACATTTTTCCTTCGTCTTCAAGTGAAACAGTCCCCAGATGGTATCTTTATCAACCAGCCCAAATACATTCGTGATATTTTGAAAAAGTTTAACATGACCGATAGTGCAGTAATGAAAATACCCATGGATACTAGTACGCTACTGGACACATATTTAACTGGTAAATCTATTGATTAGAAAATGTACCGTAGTATGATCGGTTGATTATTGTATCTTACGGTAAGTAGACCTAATATTATGTTTGCAACTTGTTTTTATGTGGGATATCAAGCAAATCCGAAGGAATCTCATCTTGTGGCTGTAAAATGGATCCTTAGATATCTGAAAGGCACTCCTGAATTAGGTGTTTGGTATCCAAAGGATTCCGAATTTGATTTAACTGCATTTACAGATGCTGAATACGCAGGTTGTAAGCTTGATCGATAGAGCACATCTGGATCTTGTCAATTTTTTGGTAATAAACTTGTAAGTTGGACATCCAAAAAGCAAAATTGTGTGTCCACATCTACTACTGAGGATGAGTACGTTACTGCTACGAGTTGTTGTTCTCAAGTCTTGTGGATGAAGACGCAATTAAAAGATTTTGGATACACCTACAAAAGAGTCCCTATATATTGCGATTCCAATAGCACCCGTGCTATTACTGCTAATTCCGTTCAACACTCCAAGACGAAACACATAGATGTGCGTTATCACTTCATTAAGGATCATGTGGAGAAATGTGATATCGAAATGCATTTTGTACAGAAGGATCACCAGTTAGCTGATTTGTTTACTAAACCTTTAGATGAAGAACACTTTAAGTTTCTGATCAACAAACTTGGTATGCTAAATATGTTTTCTTGAAGTCTGTTAACATCTCTTGCATGATTCTAGGGGGAGTTAGAACATCTACTTATATTCTGATTTACTGACGAAGGCAGAATCATTTTCTATGATTTCCAAAATATTTCTTGTTTTCCAGGTTATAAGATAGTGACGATGGGTTCTGGATATTTCTGTTCAGAACCCGGACTTAAGTGTTTTTCTTCTTAAGGACGCTGAAAAGATACTTCATTTTAGGAAGTATTTGTTGTCTATTTTAAGGGGAGCTAGTTAAAAATTTCACTGTCATATTTTTTTTAAGGGGAGAATAAAAGAGAAAAGAAAAATAATTTTCACTGTTATATTCATATTATTCTTTTCTAATGATTTGACTTTTTACAGGTACATAGGGGGAGTATCTGATGTTTTGCCAAAGGAAGCTTCAAAGATAAATATTCATTTTCGCGGGAGTTAAGATTTCTACACTAAAGGTATATCATTCTGAATCTTAATCTCTATCATATTTGAAAGATGAACGACTTTCGGGTGTGAAAAACAATTTCTTAAACGTTCAAACAAGTCCATGTTCTCAAATGTTTTATGAATTTCAAAGTGTGATTTTAAATGTTTTTCATATCGGTACATTCATAAGTAACTGACCGTGTGTTTCCAAAAGATAACTACTTGTGTATTATCTTGTCTTCATACTGTCAAGTATTTTTACATACATCAGTTCAATACCTTTATTGACTTTGTTATTACCATGTCTCAAAAGATAAATCTTTCAATGGTAATACTTCCATTTGAATTCTACTTTGTTTGAAATCAAACGTCATTTCTTGATAATTGTGCTTTCATTGTCAAATTGTTTATATTTGTTCATATAAACAACTTTCATTTCTTTGATATCCCAATATTTTTCATCATGATATTTGATCTGATCAAATTATTGTCAGATTCTCAAAACACTTCAATTGACTTCATTTTATTCATTCAATTTCTTTGTTTTGAGAGATCTTAAATGTTAAAATGTTCAAATTTCATTCTTATTTTTAATGAGCATACATTTTCTGATAATGATATCTTGTACTTATTTGTCAAGATGAACTGTTGAGCAACATATTTCTTTTAGGACAAAATACATGAGATTCAGTGTGAGAGCTTAAAAGACTTCCATTGATTCACGTTAACCAATGTTTCCTACCCCGAAAGTTATCCTGAGTGATTGGTGGGAAAGGGTCAAAATATTAGAGTATGGGTGTGTGCTGAGGTAAAATGGAAAAGAGAGATTGGTTAGACGTGAGCTCAAATGATTAAAAGAAAGAGGGTGAGAGATCAGAGTAAAAAAATAATAAACTCTGCACCAAACTTTTTTTGAGCCGGGTAGCCACATTATCTGTTGTTTAAACATTTTTCGTGAACATCATTGAGCCAACTCTTGCATAAAACCCCACCAGCTACTCATTCTTTTCTCAACAAAAGAATGTTTCATATTTTTATGGGAAGCAACACATATTCTATCAGATCTTCATTTGGAAGATGTTGATATTGAAAAAAAGGAATGTTGCCCCACCTTCGAACCTTTCTCAAGCACATCGAGTCTATGTAATACTTGTTACTGTCTCAAAAGTTTACATATTTTGAGGTTTTTTAAGCTTACATTGCTTCTATCATTCTACAAGTGCATGAGGAAACAAGGAATTAGTTTTCTTGTCTTAACATTCATAAAAAATTCTTTATGGTTTTTTAGTGATTGAATGGAAGCCCAGGGGGAGTGAACATCAAAAAGCTCCTTTCCAATGTATATTCGTTGTACATAGTGGGTTTATGCTACTGACAGGCATGTTAACTAATAAACTGTTGATTCAGGGTTACCAATCTTAATTTGTATGAATTTGAAAAGATTCGAATGAATACATTCTATGAATTGACGACAGAATGATCAAATCAGATCAGACGAGGTCCATATTCTTTTTGGGGGAGATTATCTATGTTTCTCATCAAGACTGTGCTTATGTTGATATTTGGGGAAGATATTTCAAAGACAGTGTTGACGTTGAAATGTTTTGATAATTCTGATTTCTCATAATTCATCAAAAAGGTGGATATATTTCAAGATTTGAAAGTCGGGTTGATGTTTATTAAAAAAGGAAAATAAAGTTGTAAAGCGCAGAAAGTAAAAGCAAAGTCTGATGATTATCATGTTGACGAGACTATCTGGAAATTTATTGCATATTTGTGAACAACGAGGGAGATTGAAGAAAATGTCAATGTTTTGGAGTTTTAATGTTTATGAAGATTGTGAAAGTATTCGTGTTGAAAAGACTTCCAAAAGAGAGATTATTAAAGATTTGAAGTTGTTAAAGGTTTCATTTTGAAGATTTTGCATCTAGAAGATGACCTGAAGATTATTGTCAAAAAAAAAATTAATCTTGAATCCAAAGGGGGAGAATGTTGACTCAATATTGTATTCAAGATTAAATGAGTAGTCAAAGTGTAATATTGTAAAGTGTTAGGGTTTTGTTGTTAAGTTTTTAAATCAAAATATTTGACTCTGACATTTGTTAATTGAGTTGTAAGGTCAATTGTATTGACCATATAAATAGTAGCTTGGTCCTTGTAATCTTGTGAGCATTCACAAATAATTCGCATAAGTCTTAGAGAGAGAGAGAGAAAGTTGTTAGCCCCAATTCTGAATTGTAAAAGTATTGATAATATCTCAAGTCTACCTCTGAAGACCTTCAGAGACATCAGCAGAGAAAGCCAAGTCTAGCTCTGAAGTCAGTTCAGAGATAGACTCTTCAGACGGAAAGACATCAGAGATAGCTTCATCAGAGATCTAATTCAGATCTCTGAAGGTGTTCTCTCCGAAGATCAAGACTGAAGATTTATACAAGTGTTGACAGAAGAACAGATGACACGTTACTTAGTGATAATATTTACTTTATAGAGTAGGTCACTGTTAAAGCATGTCTTGAGCTTACCTTTTAGGTAAAACACTGTTTAAGCATGTTTCTAATGTCAAGATAATAAACTATTCACTTTATGGTCCTATAAATAGGACAATCACTCCATTGACAAAAGTGTTTTTTTGATATATCTTGTATATGAATCAACTTTTAATATACTGGAAAGTATTCTAAAGAAGATCTTGTACGATTTATATATATATATATATATATATATTATCAACTGTGATATTGAATCTGCTTTGATATTTAAACTATATTGCTTCTGTTGTTCTTATATTTATCATTGTTATAAAATTAAATTTGGGATCCAACAATTGGTATTAGCGCCATCTTTGTTTTTTAAAACAAACAACATCATATCTGCATACTCGAATAGATTTACATCTTACTGATTCAAGCTTTTAAAAAATCTGTGCATGTTCATATAAACCTTGGTTTATTTAAAGGAACTCCATATGATCCAGATTTCAAAGTAAATCTCAGTTTCACTTTTTGATGAAAGATTTTCTTAGAAAAACATCAGTTCTACAAATCTTCATATTTTCTTCAAAATGGCAAACTCCAATATATAAGTGCCATTTATACAATTGGATCATTAACCAAACCTCCTACACTTCCAAGGGATGAATATCCCCAATGGAAAATAAGGATGGTAAATTTCTTGGAAGGTATGGACAGAGATCTTTTCAGATCTGTGAATGATGGACCTCACCAACGAATGGTGTTGGTACCAAGAGTTCCAGCAACTGCAGATACTGCTGAAATACCTGCATAATATGAAAAGAAAACTTCAAACTTCACTGATAAAGAAACTAAAAAGATGGAAAATGACTCCAAAGCTGTTAGATTACTAAATATGGCCATTCACAATGATATCTTTCAAGAACTTGATTCTTGTGTAACTACAAAAGAGATATGGGATCAGTTGTTGAACCAACTTGAAGGTGACCTACAAACTCAGGAAAAAAGAAGAAATCTTTGCATTAATGAGTATCATGACTTTCATAGACTACCTGAATAAACCTGGCACCAAACATACTCAAGATTCAACATTCTCATCAATAAATGCAAAAAGTTTGGAGTTATGAGGACAAAAGAAGAAAACAATGTTCTTTTCCTTCAAATCTTAAACGAAGAATGGTCACAACTATCAATGTCAATACAGGCCAATCAAAATCTTGAATCTCGGTCATTGACTGATATTTATGGTACTCTTGTTGCTCATTAAAAAGAAGTTGTTAAACAAAAGTCAAATTCTTCTTTAGGTGGACCACTTACCCTCATCTCAAAAAACAAGGGTATGTCAAAAGAATTTCATGATAATGAAACAAAGAACTTCAAAGAAAAGCCTTTGAAAAAGAAACCAAAAAGAAAATCTAAAAAGGTTTTAATAGCTGAAGAAGATGACCACTCAGACTCAGACTCGGATAATGACATTAATGCCTTTGCCAAGTCTCTTTCATTAATAACTCACCAATTTAACAAGAAATTTGGCAAGAAAATCTTTAAAGGAAGGAGAGATGATGAAGAAAGGAGAAATCCAGACATAAGACTTCAACAACAGCCCAGATTCACTCTACATAGTGATCAAAAGGGTGTTCATTTCAACAATCATTATGATGCACAACAATCATGAACTCATCAACCATTCGAACCCTAGTATCCTCAACCTCAGAGATATATTCAGCCTCAACCACAAGTTCAGAAGACAAAAACTATTGTTGCTCTCCTACCAAATCAAAATGATGGAATATGTTTTAGATGTGGAAAACAGGACATTACTCTGCAAACTGCAGAGGTAGACTTGTCAAAGATCAATACTACTACAAGAACAAGTACGAGTACAATGTCAGAGAAAAAGTACTTTTTGCAAAGATGGAAGATTGGTTATCAGACTCTACAAGTGATGGAGAGGAAGAGCCAACCAATCTCTGTGGTATGGCTTTTGCAGATGGTGATCAGACTGATGGATCATCAGAAGACAACTATGAAAAGGTATACTCTCCTTCCACTTCTGAAAGTGAACATGAAATGGATGTTCTTAAGTTAATAGATGATTTTTAGATTTTAAAGCAAAAACTCATGGAAGAAAAAGAAAAGAGAAAACAATTGACAAAAGATCTAAATTTTTATAAAAGAGAAAAGAATCTTCTTGAATCAGAGAAGAATGAAATTTTCAATGAAAATCTAAGCTTGAAAAATCTTAGAGATTAAAGGAAACCTCTTTGTCTGATAAACTCAAAGAATTGGAAAAAGTGTTGAAAGCCAAAGAAGTAGAAGTTAAAAGGTCCGAGTATGAAAGGCTCAATTATGTTTCCTTAACTAACTTTTTTCCAAAGGAAAGTGGAATCCTACATCAATCTATGGAAAGGAAAGAACTTAAAATCAAAAGCTATCTAGATGATCAAGATGTTCATATTAAGATAAATTCTCAAATGGACACTCAAGGACTGGGATTCAATTAATTGGATCCATTCACTGATTGAAGAAAACTTCACTTTCTTCCACTTTATATATGGGAAAGGTCCAGAGCACTGACTGTCCATCTCTAAACAATTTCAAAAGAACAAAAACCTTAGAAGGATAAAAACAAGAGCTCTGAATTTTAAAAATGTCTTATACTCTGAATCAAAAACATTTCTAGAACCTATCTTAAAGATAGAAAAAGAGACTTCAGAGGTACTCTTTACAAAACCCCAGAGCAATGATTCCAGAGAAATTTTATGTTTGATATTTTTTTACCACCAAAGAATCAGAGATATCTAAAACAAGTACCTCTGAAACAAGTACTTCTGAAGATGAACCTCAAAATTCACTCAATCCAGATGCGCCTATGTATTCTCCAATGTCAAATGAATGCACCAGAACTACATTTGAGGATGACATTAGAAGAATTTATAAATAAAATTTTAGGGCCGATTTGAAAAAGACAGAAAGCATGAAAAGAAACATTAAAGTCTCTAGACCTAAAGTGTTAAGTCTGATTTTATAGTAATCATTGTATTTATAGGCTTGGTCTTATTCTGTGTTTAGAGTCTCCTATTGTGTTGTATAAGCCATGGGTATTTAAGTCCCTTTGGTCTTTGTGTCTTGTAAGACTCTCACGCACATTCAATACTCCTTTCATACTTTGCGCTTACTCTCTCTCTCTCTACTTTCTCTCTCTAAGATTTAAAGATTCTTGGATTATCAATTGGTATCAGAGCCAATCTAAATCTGAGAGAGTTGAGAGATTTGATTTTCGTACTTGAATTTGTGCATTAATCTGAAAATTTGATCGATTTTCTTGAATTTTTTTCAAGAAAGTCTCGTTTTTGGATTTTTCATCAAATTCGGAAGTGTTTTTGATCAAATTTCGTAGTAAATTGGTTTGTTGGATCCGTTTTTAGTATTAAAAATCTTTTGTTTCACATCGATTTGCAAGAAAATCAAGTTTTAATTGTCAATTTTGAAGATTTTCGAATTCTGGAAAACCGTTTTTTCACATACTGTTCTTATCTCGAATTTTCGATTTTATGGTTTTTAATCGAAATTGTATACTACAAAGTGTTAAAAAGGTGTTTTCGAACATATTTGTGCAAGAAATTATCATCAAATTCTGTATTAAAATCGAGTTATGGAAGTTTTCTGAATTTTGACTTCGCTTTGTGCCAGATCTCTTCTTTGCGCGAGTTCCTCTTCTTTTGCGCGAGTTCATCATCTTGCGCCAGTTCATATTGCCAAGTTCAGGGTTCATCAAAGTGAGTTTTCATCTAATTGCGCCAGTTCATATTGCCAAGTTCAGGGTTCATCAAAGTGAATTTTGACTCTCACGCACATTCAATACTACTTTCATACTTTGCGCTTACTCTCTCTCTCTCTACTTTCTCTCTCTAAGATTTAGAGATTCTTGGATTATCATAAAGGTATTATGAAAACTTCAGATGTAGTTATCTCTGACAAGGTTAAGAGAGACATTCTTGACTCTGATTCTGAATCTGATCCAGAGATAGATGAACAGATAATCTATAGACAGAGAAAGTAATTCATAAAAACATACAGACTGTTGGTTCTGGAATTTTGATCATTCCTGTTCCTGTTTTGGAAAACAAATCCAGAATACCAATTTGTCCTGATTTTTTAGATATGTGTCTACAAGCAAAAACTTCTCTAGACCTTGAGAAAGAGTTAAAAGAAAAGGCCAAGAATAAAACTAACACTTCTCAACTCTACACTTATAAACCAATCAAATTCATTCCTGAACAAAAAGGCAAATGGCAAGAAATTAACCATTATGCTCCTATTTGTGTAGTGAGCAACAAATAGAAGAAGATGTTTTTCAACAAGAAAAGGCAACTTGAAAAGAAGGTTGTTTGTGTGTCCCACAATGTTTATAGATCAAGATTATAGCAATCAATTTCCAAATTCAAACTATTTTATTAATCTCACTTTGAACAAACAATGTTTCTCTCTCTATCTCTGGAACACGCTTAATACTATGAATTAGTTCACTCGCAACAAGGTATCATATACCTATTTATACAAAATCTAGAAACGCGTATGGTGCTAAACACGCACACTGAAATTGTATTCCCAATCACAATCAAGCAATTCAATCTCTAATCAAGATGTAACAATGTTAATTCTAGAGAGAGAGAGTAGAGAGAGAAACGTAGTCATATGTATATTGCAATTATGAACCACACACTTACAAAAAACACAAACCAAGGTATTTATACCAAGGACTAAAACTACAAGCTTAACAACAAAGTAAACTCTAAGATTGACTAAAACTAAACTTTGGCTTTGATGACTTATCTTGACTTGACTTTTCCTATTAAATCTTGGATACAATAAAATACACTAACAATCTCCCCCTTTGTATTCAAGATTTTAAAAAAAAATTTGATTCTAGTGTTCAGCGCTTGATTCTTCAACTTTTGTCTCTCACTTTCTTGGACTTTGAAGCTGTTCCTAAAGTTGTTGAAAAATCTTGAAAAGTCATTCACGATTAGCATCTTTGAATAGTCAACAAGTCTTGTAGACGAACCATTTGAAGTCTTGAAACAATACTTTGAAAACTTCTTTAAACTTCTTTGAAACACTTCATCTTTGAAACATTTGAAACTTCGAGGGATCTTTGAACTTTGTATCTTCATCTCTTTGATCTCTTGACCATTTTCGGAAAAACAAACTTTCTCAAAACATCTTAATTTGGACTTGTCTTCAGAATCTTTTGAGAGTGATTTCTTTTCATCAGATTTGAACTTTCAGAAATACTCCACAAATCTTGATTTGAACATTCTTCAGTACTTTGAAATTGTTTTGAAATTGAACTTTGTAGATTTCTCCCCCTTTTTGATGATTGTGAGTTTCATGATCATCAAAACTTTCTCAATTTCAGCACTTTCTTTGAATCTCTTCCTTTTACAAATATTCTACCTTATTGAGATACATTTAACATTCTCTGCACTTTGATCTGAATAGCTGAATCATGAACTGTATATACCCGAATCTTTTCAAATCCAGATATAATGAACGTTGTAACCCTGATTCAACAAATGAAACAGTTAGGAGTGCCTGTCAGTAACACGGAGTTACTGTGTACAACGAATGTACAACTTAAGGAGCTGGTTTGATGATGACTCCCCAGGACTTCCATTCAATCATTGAAAAACAAAAGGTTTATCTATGAATGTTCTGACAGAAAAACAAATTTTCTCTGTACTCGTGCTTGTGTATGAAAGAATTTAACACAATGATTGTGTTTCATAAGGCTCAAATTGTGTAAACTGTTGAGACAGCAACAGGTATTACACGGACTCAATGTGCATGAAAGAGGTGCGAAGGTGGGGCAACTTTCCTTCTTTTTCAATATCTTAATCTTCCGAGTGAAGATCAGATAGCAGATATGCTGCGTCCCCAAAAAAAATGAAACATTTCTTTGTTAAGAAAGAAACGAGTGGCTGGTGGGGTAATTGCAAGAGTTGGCGTGGGCTCACTGCCTTTTTCAATGATGGTCACCAAAGAATGTGAACCAATCAGAAGATGTGGTTGCCCGACTCAGAAAATGGTTGGTGTAGAGTTTTGATACTCTTTTAACTCTGATCTCACACCCTCTTTCTTTTAAACATTGAAGCTCACTTCTAACCAATCTCTCTTTTTCATTTTACCTCTCCACACAATGAGAAAAACTAAATCGGATGAGTTATCTCCCCCACTCTTTGATTTTGACCCCTCACCCCTCAATCACTCTATGATAACTTCCTGGGTAGGAAACTCTGGTTAATGTGAATCCATGGAACTTCTATTTAAGTTCTCACACGAATCCCATGTAAGTCCTATAAAGAATAGTTGCTCAACATTTTAACTTGAACAGTTAAGCACAAAAATGTATGATAACATTGTCAAAATGTATCCTCATTAGATTTGAGCAATTGAACTTTGAAGATTTCTCAAAACAAAGATATTGAATGAATGAAATGAAATCAAGAAAATTGTTTTGAGAATCTGACAATGTATCAATCAGATGAAATGAAATGGTTAGGGTATCAAAGAATTGGATATTTTGTTTATATGAACGAATATAAACAATTTTGCAATGAATGCACAAATATTGAAATGATGATTGATGCTCAACAACATTTGAAAGCAAACGGTGGTATAACCATCGAAAAATTGTTTCGTTATGAGACATGGTAATAACAGATTAAAATGAAGTACTGAACTGATGTGTGTGAATACTTTACAGTATATAGAAAAGATAATACACGAGTATTGATCTTTAGAAACACACGGTCAGTTAAACATTAAAGCTCAATATGAAAAACATTTGAAAATCACACTTCTTAATTCATGAAATCTTTTGAGAATAGAGAAGTGGTTTGAACATTTAAGAAAAACGTTTTTCATGCTTGAAAGTTGTTCTTCTTTCAAACAATCAGAGATCTAGATCAGAAGATATTTACCTTTAAGGCTCCGCCTCAAATCATTATAGAATGATTTAGGTCTATTAAGCTCCCTTTGGATATTTGCACAATATCCATATCTTTAAACATTAAAGAACGGGTCCTGATCTGTCATATGATCAGAAGCCACAGTCTTTACATTAAAATTTGGGTTTTGAACTGTTTTGTTCAAAAGCCATTTTCTTTGACATTGAATTCCTAGTTCTAAGTTGTAGTACTTAGAAGTCAATCATCTTGCTCCCCCTAAACCTGTGGTACCTGCGAAACAGATTTAACAGGTTTTGGTACCCACTGGTATTTGGGTCCTTGTATGTTAGATTTAAGAATCCACTTCTCATAAGATGTATATCTTTTAAAACTAGAATTCTGAGAAGTTATTCTATAAGAACCGTACCAGTTGTGAGCAGATTCTTTTTTAACGAAGTCATTCTCTCCACATAAGAACAACAGATCTTCCTTTGAGCAATCCTGATCAGATGATTAGTCGAGTAATATATATCAGAATTACCAAAACATTTACCTTTATGCACATTATTCTTTTTGGCATTTGTTGTGGATTTGAATGATCTGTCATTCTTCTTCTCTTCATCAGAATCTTTTACTTTCCAGACCATCTAATTTTTCTTCGAATTCTTTCAAAGAGATTTAACATAAAAGTTTGCTGAACCATCAACAGATTTGTCATAAAATAGGTTAGATGGTCTGATCTGATTTGAGTTGACAGTTTGTGATTTGACCCTTTTGTTTTTGAAAACATTTTTGTCAAGGATAGAACTAGAAGCAGTTTTAAAAGAGCGAACTGATTCGGTTGAATTATCAACATGTGATTGATTGATCACATCAGCACAAACTTTTTCTGACAAATCAACATTTACAGCTTCTAAGTTCTTTATCTTTTCAGATAAAATGTTTCTTTCCGAAATAAGTGTGTCAAACTTCTGTTTCAAATCAGATCTAGCCTTCTATTCTTTTTGCACATCTATTGATAGAACAGAGATCTGGGACATGAGCTCGGATATTTCAGATTCAAAATGTGAACGTTTTTGTTCAAAATCTATTTCTAAGTTCTTGGTTTTATCAGAAATATCCTTGAAAATCCCAACATATCTCTTTTCAGAATTTTTCTTTTCAGATTCAAAAGACTTTTTCTTTTCTTTGAAAATTTGTCTTTCTTTTTCTAATAAGTCTTGTAAAACTGAGATTTGTTTGGGAAATTCAGTAGTTTTATCTTCAAGAACTTTTCTTTCCTTAGCGAATGTGTCTCTTTCAGTAATTAGACACTTTTCAAAATTAGACACTTGCTTGGAAAGTTTAAGGCATCTAAGCTCAAGATCCTTCTTCTCTTGGTTAGCTTTCTTAGAAAAATCAGGCATCTGTTGAATTGAAGATGTCTCCAGTTTTGATTTTTCTTTCTCTGCTTGGATGATTTTCAGTAATTCAGCATTCTTAGCTTCCAATACAGAGATCTTGTCTTCAAAAGCCTTAAACTTGTGTTGAAGCTCAACTGACTTATCTTTCAGCTCATATGATTTCTGTTCAGTCGTCTTCAGTTGGCTTTGAAAATTCGCTTTAACTTTATCTTCTTTAATGCTTTTCATCAAGTCATCATTTTTTACTTTCAATGCATATACATTTTCTTCAGAAGCCATATACTTTTGTTGAAGCTTAGCTGATTCATCTTGTAGATCTGATGATTTATGTTCAGTTTTCTTCAGTTGGCTTTGAACATTTGTAACATAAGACTCCTTGAGCTTGATTACTTCTTCAAGAGACTGAATGGTATTATCTTTTATTCCCATCATTTTCTCTCTATCTTTAATCTCTTTCTCTTTCTCACTGATGATACCTGCAAAATGAAATTTATCCATATTAGCACACTTTTTACAGTCAGGAATTTTATCAGAATTTGACAAATTTAATTTCAACTCCTGAATCTGCTTTAGAAGCACTGAATTCTGATTTTTCAGTTGATTTCGTTCAGCTTCTATTTTTGGTATATCAGGCATGTACAATACAGTCATATCTCTAGCTGAAAGTACATTATTTCCTCTCTCATCTTTCTTTGGCATCTTGAATAGAATTTTAGCTTAAAAAAATGATCGTCAAAAATCAGAAAATTATGACCACTATCGAAATATGTCCCCCTCCGCAGACATAGCACGGGGGTCCCGCTACCCGGTTAGCGAGTGGGGTCAAGGGGCAACGCCCTTGCGGGGGTATGGGGGTAGCGCCCCTAGAGAAAATTTTTCTGACATATTTTTCTCTTGAAAGAAATGCTTGAATAAAATGATCGTTCCCAAACCAATTCAGAAAAGTTGACTGAAAGTCAAAGTTATATCACCACTTGAAAAAAAAAATTCAAAAAAAATCTATCTCTGAAACTCGCAGGTCACTGTACGCGCTAGGCACTAAACTCGCTAAGCACTATTCACTGAGAAACTCTCTAGACGTTATGTGTGCTATTGAAAAACTTGCAGGCCACTGTGTGCGCGTTTCGAGAACTCGCAAGCTTTGCTTAGCGCGTTTCTGAAACTCGCTTGCCTATGTTAGCGCGTTTGTCAAGAACTCGCAGACTGAAGTTTGCGTGTTCTTCAGAGTCTTTGCGTGTTCTTCAGTTGATAAAACTTGCGCGTTTAACAGATCTTGCACGTTTTTGACACTTGCGCGTTCTTCACTTGAACCTTGCGCGTTCTACGGATGAACTTGCGCGCTTCACGAATCTAGCGCGTTCTTGGATTTTCTTGCGCGTTCTAAGCCTGATCGATCAAAAATCAAGTAAAACTTGATTTCTGATTCTGAAAATCTCACAAATAGTCCACGATACAATGCGAAACAAGATTACAATACTGAATTTACAACAGAAATCGAAAATTACAGTGATTGAATCGAATTACAGTCTACGACTTTCAACATTTCACGAAACCAACATTTTGATCAAATTGATCAATCTAAAATCGAAATTAGCCTATGTGATCTAAACAAAAATTGATCCTATGGATAATATGTACACAAAAAAATCAATTTCTTGATTTAATTGTGCAAAAAACAATATGAATTTAAATCAAACAGTAAGTTTCAAGAAACGAATTCGTGATAACCAAAAATCTCAAATCTATCCAATATGATTAATCTGATCCTTCTGAATTGATTTGGTTTGCTCTGATACCAATTGAAATTGTATTCCCAGATCAATCAAGCTATTCAAACACTCTCAATTAAGAATATGATAGTATTATTCTAGAGAGAGTAGAGTGAGAAAGTAAATCTTGATTATGACATTAAGCTCTCACAAAATTACAAGATATGAACCAATTTATACCACATGCTAAAACACTCAAATAGTCCAACATAAAACTCTCAAGTACTTGAACAAACTCTCAAGTACTTCAATAACTCAAGTACTTAAAACCCTCTAAAACTAATATTGACTTTCTACATATTGACTTTCATTGACTTCCTTTGACTTCTCAAATACAAGGTTTTTTACAAGGCCGTCCCAATTAAATCTTGTATACAATTAATGCACTAACACACACCACTAAGAAAAACAAAATTACAATTTTGACTTTTTATTACAGAGACTTTAACTTTGATGTTGAGTGTTGACTTTAGCTTTGACCTTCAGTCTTCAGACTTCTATGATTTTGTATCCAACATATTTATGCTCTAACAATCTCCCCTTTGGATTCAAGACCATCTTCTAAAAGATTTTGCAAAACAATCTCCCCCTTTTAGATCAATCTGAACAATCTCTTCCTTTTGTAACAAATTTCTTCTTTAAGCACAAACATTATAATCTCTCATTTCTTTGTGTTATTCCCATATTTTAGTTCCTAATCACAATCAAACAATCAAACAAATTACATATTTCAATTACCTGTTTGATTCCAATCAATTCAAACGATTTACAAACTTTCTATCTCTAGAACTCCTCTTTCTCTCTCTACAATTCTCTCTCTGAATATAACTCTCAGATTCTCAATAAGACTTGTTACCACTAAAAACAGAAATACAAGGTATTTATACCTACAACTAATATACAAAGAAACTAAAATACAAATACTTTGACTTTTATTACAAATAGACATTGAATTTGATGAGTGTTGACTTTCTCAGCTTTGACTTCTTACACTTTGACCTTCAGTCTTTTTGATCTTGTATCCAACATATATATGCTCTAACAATATCCCCCTTTGGATTCAAGATCACTGTTAAAATATCTAGCCATTCAGTCTTCACTTTTAAGCTCTATCAGTACAATCCCCCCTTTTCCTTTGACGGTATTCGTTCCAAAACCGTCTTCAAACGATTAACAATCTCCCCAAAACTTTTACAAAACACTTTCAGACTTTGGAAATAAATTATCTTCAGAATCATCTCAACCTGCTTCAGCAAATAATCTTCAAAGAAAAATTTCCTCAAATCTTCAGAAATTCTTTGATCTTCTTCAAATTTTTACTTTGAATTATCTGACTTGGACATTTCTGAAAATCATTTATCAAAACTTTATCATTTCTTGATATCATCTCCCCATTTTTGATGATTTGAGCATCTATATCATCAAAACTTTTCTTCCAACAAATGTCATTTACCATTCTGATCGGTCAAACTGAGCCTCTGATTCTGTGATCCTTAACCATGTATTTATCTAGATCTTTTCAAATCGAGACAAGTTAGAAATGTGTAACACCTGAATCAACAAATGAATCAGTTAATATGCCTGTCAGTAACACGAAGTCACTATGTGTAACGAATACACAATATAAAGGAGCTTTTTGATGTTCACTCCCCCAGGGCTTCCATCCAATCATCGAAACACCACAAAGGCAATTTCTATGAATGTTATGACAAAGAAACAAATTCTTTGTGTGTTCGTGCAAGTGTAGAAAGAATTAGGCATATGATGATTGCTTTTACAAAATGGCTCAACATTATGTAAACCACTGAGACAACAGTAGATAAACACAGACTCAATGTGCATGACCGAAGTGCGAAGGTGGGGCAGACTTCCTTCTTTTTCAATATCAGGATTTTTCAAATGAAAACCAGATAGATTATGTGTTGCGTCCCCATAAAAATATGAAACATTTTCTTTTTAAGAAGAAAATGAGTGTCTGGTGGGGTTTTTATCAAGAGTTGGCATGGGCTAGTTGCCTATTTCAATAATGTTCACGAAGAATTGTGAAACATTAGTAATGTGGCTGCTCGACTCAGAAAGTAGTTGGTACAGAGTCTGGTATTCTTTTACTCTGTTCTCTCACCCTCTTTCTTTTTAATCATTTAGCTCACTGCTAACCAAACTCTCTTTTCCATTTTACCTCAACACACAACCCACACTCATTGCTTTTTGACTCCTCACACTCAATCACTATGGATTAACTTCTTGGGTAGGAGACACTGGTAATCGTGAATCCATAGAAAATTTTCATTTAAGTCCTAGCACAAAGAACCCATATTTTCCTATGAAATATATGTTGCTCAAAATAGTTTATCTTGAACAGTTAAAGCTTAAATACAAGTCAGATGTTTATATGCTCAAAATTTAATCATGAAGACGTGAGCATTTTTAAACATTGAAATATTTTCAAACAAGTATATTGAAAGAATAAACATGAATGCAAGAGACTTGTTTGAAAATCTGTTGGGTCTGAAATGAGCCAAGGATGATTAATACTTCTAGATACTACTTCTTGTGTAATTAATACTGCTAGTTCAACATTACTACTACTGGTGAAATTAGTACTACTAGCATGTTAGTACTGGAAGAAATGGTTAATACTGCTAGGAGAATTAATACTGCTTATGAAGATTAAAGCTACTGAGAAGATAATGATGGAATGATTTGATTAATGGAAAGTCAAGGAGATTTGAAGATAATTATGGACTGGATCATGAAGATTAGTTTTTCTTTTATAATTATCTTGTAATCTGTCTTGTATATATTTACATTATAGAAGGCATAGTTTAGTATAGACTTTTTGATAGAATTTCAATATACGTTTTAGTGAGAATTAACCTCAAGATTCATTGTAATCCTTTCTTTAGAGAAGTATAGAACGTCTGTTGATCCTGTTCAACAGATTGAGGTTGAGTTTGTAATCATTAAGTTAATCAATATAACTTGTGATTTGCATTCAAGTACTGTTTCATTGATTGAGTGTTAAAGTGTTTTTCCACAACTTCTTTAACATTGTTTCTGAGTGTGTTAATTAAATTCTTCATTAGAATTTTTCGATCTTGACAAGTGGTATCAGAGCTTGTGTAACTCAGAAAGCAAGAATCATCATGGACGGATCAAGCGACAGCGTTCTTGTTTCAAAAGTCCCCATGCTCAAACCCAATGAGTTTGACATGTGGAAAATCAGAATCAAGCAGTACATTCTTCTCACAGACTTCTCAATGTGGCACATCATTGAAAATGGTCCCTCAGATGGAGGAAAGATGGACGCAGAAGGCAAGAGACCTCCACCAAAGACTGATGGAGAAAGGAAGATGAGGCAGACAGAGATGAAAGCCTTGAGCACTCTGCTCTTGGCTATACCTAATGAGTACCAACACCAGTTCTGCAATTGCACGGATGCACAAATTCTATGGAATGCACTGGAGAAATGATTTTCTGGTACCAAAAGTACCAAGAGAAATCAGAAGTCCATCCTGAAGCAGCAATATGAAAACTTCATGTCTACAAAGAATGAGTCCATGACTCAAACTTTTGATAGGTTTAATAAGCTAATTGGTGAATTGGCTACTGTTTGTGTCCAGATAGATCAAGATGATGTGAACAGAAAATTTCTAAGATCTCTTGGTGATGAATGGACTATGTACACTGTCTCCTTCAGACAGAATGACCAATTGGAGGACAAGAAACTGGATGACCTCTATAATGACCTTAGGGTATTTGAAGCAGAGGTAGAAGCAAAGAAGAGGCCCTCTGGATACTCATACAATGCTGCTCTTTTATCATGTTATACTGATTCTGCTGCTAATACAGAATCAGTTAGTGCTGCCTATGGATCAAAGCAAGATGGATCTAATGACTCAGTTTTAGAAGCTTTTCTAGCCAGTCATGCTAATTCCACCCTAATTAATGATGACTTAGAACAGATAAATGCTGATGATCTGGAAGAGATGGATATCAAGTGGCAGATGGCTAAGCTCACAATGAGGGTAAAAAGATTCATCAAAAGGACTGGAAGGAACAACTTTGCTCAGAAAAGAGAAGATGGGGTTGGATTTGATAAATCCAAGGTTGAATGTTACAAGTGTCACAAGCTGGGGCACTTTGCAAGAGAATGCAGAAGTGGAATGCCTCAACAGCATACTAGCAACCATCAACCATCACAGTCCACTAGCTTTCACAACAGGAACTCTTCTCAAGCTCTTGTTTCCCAAGAAAAAATGGGATTTGATTGGAGTGACCAAGCAGAAGAAGCAGTTCAAAATCAAGCTTTAATGGCTAAAATTTCAGAGTCAACAAGCACTAATATTCCCATAGAGGTAAAATCTAACCTTTGCTCAAAATCTTGCATAGAAACTGTTAAAAAGTACAGGGATCACAATCAAAGCATGTGTGATCACCTAAAAAGGTTAGAGAAAGATAGAAGAGAGTATGTTGTGATTGTTGAGAATTTGGAAGATCAGATAAAGGTATACAAAGCCAATGAACTTCAACACACATATGATACTAACTACTGGAATTGGGAAAAGAATCAGTTAGAGTTTAAGCTTAAAAAGTCTGAAGAGGAATGTGAGAAGATAAGGAGTAATTTTGAGAAAGCCAAACTGGACATTGAGAAGTTTTCCAATGCCTCTAAAGCGATGGACTTACTTCTAAAATCTCAAGTCCATGACAACCTGAAAAGAGGTTTAGGATACAAAAGTACCCCTCCACCCTATAACATTAACTATATCCCTCCCACTTCAGACCTCTTAGAAATACAAGAGACAATAGACTTACCTGCAGGAGCCACATATGTAGATCCTCTTGACAGTGTAGTGATTGAGGAAGAGGCTGAAGAAGAGACCACTAAGGGTAAGAATAAGGATGACCTTAAAGAAATCCCTTTAGAAAATCATATCCTTATTAATGAAGGGGGGGGGTAAACCTTTTGTAAAGAGTGAGAAGGATGAAAGTTCTAAGAGAGGGAAGGGAAAGGTACAGGGAGTCCATTACATGTAAACCACTGTTGTTAATCCCTGTACTTTTAAACAGAATCAGCCCTAACAACATGATAAAACAAGGGGAAATCAAAGAAACAGAAATAATCAGTGGGCTATAAAACAAGGAATTGATCTGAGAAAAATTAACAGACCAAAGCCTTGTTTTATCTCTGGCAAGTTAAATCATTTAGCCAAACACTGTTATTTCAATCCTATTAACCAGAGGATCACTTTTCAAAGAAATATACAAAATCCTGTTGGTTATAGAAAGCAAATAAGGAATCATATGGCTTAGAATGTGAGGAGGGCACCTATACAATCTCATGCTCAGAATAAGTTTGCTAATTCTAAGAAAAATACTCCAAATAAGCCAAGGAGTAACTTAAGGAAAAAGAAAGCAAACAACTTTGTCTAGGTTTGGGTTCCAAAAGTAAAGAAATCTGTTAGTACTGCTACTTCAAATAGTACTGCTGAAAGAAATAGTGCTGCTGCAAGCAATACTACTACTAACCCAGTTAGTACTGCTAACAAAATTAGTACTGCTAACCCAATTAGTACTGCTAATGATGTTAGTACTGCTAACAAAGTTAGTACTGCCAATCAAGTTAGTACTGCTTCTAGTGACAGGCCCATTCTTCTGAAAAATTATTCAAGCAATAAGATTCCTCAGTTTGATAATCTCATAAAGTCTGAATATGAATATGTTGATGAGAATGGGAAACCCAAGACCACTTTGGCTTGGGTTCCTATTAAAAACTGACTGCTTTATTATATGTGCAGGGCAACCAACAGCTCAAGGGAAGGAGCATTTGGCATGTTGATAGTGGTTGTTCCAGGCACATGACAGGTAACATGGTCTGCCTTCAAAACATCAAAAGAATTGATGAAGGACATGTTGCTTTTGGTGATAATCCAGCAGGTGGAAAGATAAGTGGAAAAGGGACAAACAAAGGTACAAGTACAAAGACAAGAGTTTGTGCTGTTCCCAACACCTACTGCTGATCCTGTTGAATTCTGTGACTAAGATAAGAAAGATACTTCAAATTCAAAGGATACTGAACCGGCTCAGAATGAAGAGGACAAAGGTGGAAAGGAAGATCAACCCTCAGATTCATGAATCAAAGGTACTGAGATGCCATGTTTGGAAAAAGATGACACAGATGATGATAACTCTTCAGTTTTTGGTGGCAGCACTCCTGAAAAGAATGACTCTAATCTGGAAGCAGACATTAATGAAGAGGTTGTTCATCAAACAAGAGTTCAGAAAAATCATCCTCCTCAATTGGTGATTGGTGACATCAATTCTCCTATAATCACAAGGAATCAAAGCAAGTTGGGAGGATTGAAGGACATACAACCAGGATTACTATCTTGCTTTCTATCACAGGTTGAACCTAAAAAGGCATATGATGCAATGAAGGATCCAAGATGGATAGAAGCAATGCAAGAGGAGCTACTACAGTTTGTGCTGCAGGATGTATGGGATTTGGTTGACCTTCCAAAAGGACTCAGGGCTATAGGCACTAAATGGATCTTTAGGAACAAGAATGATGAGAAAGGAATAGTAATAAAGAACAAGGCTAGATTAGTGGCACAATGGTATACTCAAGAGGAGGGAATTGATTATGAAGAGGTATTTGCACCAGTGGCCATGATTGAGGAAATTAGGCTATTTTTAGCCTA
The DNA here is from genome assembly GCA_954870635.1 of Arctium minus. Lineage (NCBI taxonomy): Eukaryota > Viridiplantae > Streptophyta > Magnoliopsida > Asterales > Asteraceae > Arctium > Arctium minus. Next base: position 72,558,285 of record OX941080.1, on the reverse strand, counting down.
TGCTTCTTTCATGAAGTTCAGGGTCTACCAGATGGATGTAAAGAGTGCTTTCCTGTATGGGAGAATTGAAGAAGAAGTGTATGTCTGTCAGCCTCCAGGGTTTGAGAATCCAAATTATCCTGACAGAGTATAGAAATTGAAGAAGGCACTCTATGGGCTACATCAAGCACCAAGGGCATGGTATGACACTTTGTCTACCTATCTCTTGGACAATGGTTTTCAAAGAGGAATCATAGACAAGACTCTGTTCATTAAGAGGAAGAAGAAGGACATCCTTATAGTACAAATCTATGTGGATGATATTATCTTTGGATCCACAAAAGATCAAATGTGTAGAGATTTTGAAGATTTGATGCACAAGAGATTCAAGATAAGTTCTATGGGTGAACTTACTTTCTTCCTTGGGCTACAAGTTAAGCAAAAGAAAGATGGGATATTCCTAAGCCAATCCAAGTATGTGCCAGACATTCTTACTAAGTTTGGATTCTCAGATTCAAAGCCTGCAAGCACACCCATGGAGACACACAAACAGATCACTACAGATCTCGAAGGGGAGGATGTGGATGTTCATTACTATAGATCCATGATTGGATCCCTCATGTATCTCACTGCTTCAAGACCGGATATCATGTTTCCTGTTTGTGTGTGTGCAAGATTTCAAGTAAGGCCTAAGCAGTCACACTTTCAAGCAGTCAAGAGGATATTCAGATATCTCAAAGGCCAACCTAGATTAGGTCTTTGGTATCCTCATGACTCACCATTTGACCTACTTGCTTATTCAGAAAGTGACTTGGGTGGTGCGAATTTGGATAGAAAGTCAACTTCAGGGGGATGTCAGTTTTTGGGTGCAAGACTAGTGTCATGGCAGTGCAAGAAACAAACCACAGTGTCCACCTCTACAACAGAAGCAGAGTATATAGCTGCTGCAAGCTGCTGTTCACAAGTACTCTGGATTCAGAATCAAATGCTGGACTATGGTATATATTTTCTTCACACTCCAATCTTCATAGACAATAACAGTGCTATTAGCATTGTTAATAATCTAGTCAAGCACTCCAAAACAAAGCATATGTAAATCAGGTACCATTTTATCAGATACTGTAATGAAAAGAAGCTAATTCAGGTTGTGAAAGTCCATACAAGTAAGAAATTTGCTGATCTATTCACCAAAGCTTTTGATGTGGGTAGATTCACATTCTTGGTCACAAGTGTGGGCATGATAAACACTGAATAAGCCTTCTTTGATCTGCTTTATGTACCATTTCTGTATAGATTCCTTTCTGTCTACTTTCTCATATTGTATTGTGCATGGTGTTGCTAACCATGCGTGTTTAAGTGTTTCAAATTGCTTCAATTGAATACTTGGTACTTCTAGTTCAGTTAATACTGCTCTCTATATTACTCATAATAACAGTTCAAAAAGGGTTAAGTATGGTTACTACTGCTAGGTCGTTTATACTGCCAGTGCAACGTTACTACTGCTTGCTTTATTTATACTGCTAATAAGAGTTACTACTGCTGGCAGGTGTTAATAGTGCTAGTATGTGTTAATACTGCTAGTCTGTGTTAATACTTCCAGTATGTATTACTATTGCTACTCTGAGTTAATACTGCGGACTTGTTAATACTGCTAGGGTACTTAGTACTGCTTTTAACTGAAACCCTCCACCTATAAATATCCATTTGTGACTGCCAAAATACAAATGGCTCTTTGAACTTCCATTGCTTCTCTCTCTCTCTCTCTCTCGCCTTCTTGCTCACCAGTGTACACCCTAATTGCGATTCGAACCCTAGAATCAATCAGAACGATGGCAGGACTAGAATTCTTTGATAAACACAATGAGGTTGCTATGCTGCAAAAACCCAAACAAGCTGAAGGTTTTCATCAGATTGTAGATTTCCTTAAATAGTCAAACATTGCCTATGCCCTCACTGTCAATCCCACAATCTGTGTGGAACATCTACGACAATTTTGGGCAAATGCTACCATCCACATTGAAGCTGGCACTCAGGTCATCAAAACAAGGGTGTGTGATAAACCACTGAGCATCTCAGAAGAGTGTATTCACATCCATCTACGCTTAGATGATGCCTCAGGTATTACCTCTCTTCCTAAGGAAGATCTCTTCCAAGTTCTTAATCGTATGGGGTATGAAGGTCCCACAGAGGCATTTAAGTTCTTAAAGAACAGATTTTCACCTCAGTGGAGATTCTTTGTTCATACCCTACAACACTATATTTCAAGAAAAACAACTGGCTAGAGTGAGTTCAGTAGCACCATAGCCTATGCTTTGGTCTGCTTAGCGACCTCTAGAAAGTTTAATTTCTCTCAAATGATCTTAAACGATTTAATGTCAAACCTGTATACCAAATCAAAAAGCTTTTATATGTATCCAATGTTTGTACAAGAAGTACTTAATAAGGAATTGACGGATTTACCTACCTTCAAGGAGGTATATGTACCAAAACTCCCAAAGGGGAAAGTGTTCTCTAATATGAAGAGGCCCAGTAGGGACTTCTCAGGTATAGACACACCATTGTTCTCTACAATGATGGTTGTGTCCCACTCTCAAGGTGAGGCATCAGGGTCAAAGCCCACATTAGACCAACCCACTGATGACCTACCCATACCTTCCACTACAAAGCATATCCCTTAGTCTCTTCTAAAGAAGCCAACATCACCCATTACTCATACATACACAAGGAAAAAGGTACAGAAGGTTCCTTCCCTTCTAGTATCTTCACCCCCACAACCTCAAAGCCCTCTGATGGAGCATTTTCCATCAAAGAATATCCAAAGGGAAACAACAGGGGTGTCTCCCAACCCCCAGAAGGTGCTCAATAAGGAGGAGGAAGAGCATGTGGGCAGTGAGGCTCACACTACTGACTTTGCACAAAGTGCAAGGCAGGACAGTGTGAACATCTTTAAGACCTTCCCCCACGACAACTTTGGGTGAGCAATCATCCAAAGGTCCCAGGTGCCAAGAAACCAAGGGGTAGAGAATGCTTCTGTTAGGCAGGAGACCTCTACTAAACATTCCAATAATCCTCCAAGGGTGGTAAACACACCTAAAGGTGGTGAGGATAGATATACATACGATGAATTGATGGAAACTATTGCCAATGTCAACCTGGATGTACTCAAACAGGGTGCAGAAATAATGGACATGCAAAAGGTGATTATCTCCCAACAAGAGCAGATTGCAAACCTCAAGAAAATGGTTCTAAAGTTAGTGCACAAGAAGAAGAAAACCAAATTTGTGCTGAAGAAGAGTAACATTGCTCATGATACTTCCAAAAAGGGGGAGACTGAAGATGAAACTGCAAAACAAAGTAATGATGGGATGGAATATAAATTTGAGGGGGAGATGGGTGCAGAAGCAGAAATTAGCAGAGAAGAAGAAACAGAGGTAGCATCAGAAACCTTTAAGGTAGCAGCAGAAATAGGCTTAGCAGCAGTAAAAGAATCTAAAGCAGAAATGGCAAAATCAGCAGCAGTAATAGAAAAGGTAGCAACAGAAACAGGGCTATCCTTGGAAGAATTAGAAATAGCAGAAACCTTGGTCAAAGCTAAAAATGACACTCCTAAGGCCACTCAAAAGGCCAAGGGAGTGGAAATCAAAGAAGGTGGCCAAGAGTAGAAGAGAAAAGAAGTAAGTGAAGCTGAACTCAAAAGGAAAGGTAAAGAAAAAATGGATGAATCTGTGAAACCTCAAAAGAAGCAGAAACAGATAGAGATGGATGAGAAGATAGCCAAGAAGCTGCAAGCTGAATTAAGACAAGAGGAAGAGGCTCAAACTGTAAAAGATAGACAGATTGCTCTAGATCTGTCTACAAAGCTCAATGAAGAGTATCAAAAGAGTTTGAGGGCTGCAACTGAAGCCAAGAAAGTCCATGTCAAAGCATCTATGCCAAGGCAGCTAGCACAGACAAAGAAAAGACAACCTTCAAAGACTTTTGTTGCCAATCAAGAAAGGAGGAAAATGATCAATTTTCTAAAAGGATCAATTGGTGGTAAAGAAGGCATGTTCACTGGTATGTCTTATGGCAGAATTGAAGAGTTGTACAAGAAAGAAATGACCAAGCTATAAGGAGACTTTACTCAAAGGGTTGAGGTTGAAAGGAAAATGAAATAAAGGCATGATCTGCATATCCAACAACCTTTTCCTGAGAATGAAGAAACCACCCCTACAAAAGAATTGGAAGAAGAACAGAAGGAAGAAACTCTTGCTTAAACAGTCAAAGCTGTCAAAAGAATGAAAACCATTGCTTCAAAGAAACAGACCAAAAGGCGAAGGATTGAAGAAGTGCAAAAAGAATCTGAACCTGTTATTGCAACCCCTGAAGAACAATCAAGTTAACAAGGTGAAAAACAATCTGAACAATCTGAGGTAGATGTTGGTTTGAATATAACAGTGACTGACAGTGAACCTGTAAAAGTTGACCCAATATCAGTCCATGCCCCTGAAATTATCCATTGGGATATCCTGGAAGATCGAAGGAAAAAATACTTCAGGATTAAAAGGATGGGAGACAAGTATGAGGTTTACTCTACTTGGGGCAAAATCATCATAAGTTGTTCCAGATCTGACTTAGAAGAAATGTTCAAGGTTGGAATGAGCTTGTATGAAAAGGACTTGACAGGAGCAGGAATGAGCTTAATAAGACTAGCCATGGAGTACTTATGCATGATGTTTGATCATAGCAAAGTTCAACATGTTGTTAGAGATCTGCATCTGGAGAATAAATTCCAAAGAATAGACAATTGGATGCTATTTGAAAGGTGTGGAGTCTATGTCATCACCATTGACAGAACTTATCATGAGTACTATCTGGTGGATAAAATTTATTATCACAGCAAAGCCAAGTTGCAAGGTATGTTGAATGCTAAGCTGGTATGTTCAAAGGATTCTGAAATGGCCAAGATAGTAGTCAGAAGAATCATCAATCAAAGCATAGGTTTGGATCCTAATCTTGGGAATTGAGCTTAGGTTTTGAAAGTATCATGAAGACCAAATTTTGAAGAACTTAACTTCTCAATCTGAAAAGTTAAGTTAGGGGGAGATGGTTGGGTCTGACATGAGCCAAGGATGATTAATAATGTCAGATACTACTTCTTTTGTAATTAATACTGCTAGTTCAACATTACTACTGCTGGTGAGATTAGTACTGCTAGCATGTTAGTACTGCAAGAAATGGTTAATACTGCTAGGAGAATTAATACTGCTTATGAAGATTAAAGCTGCTGAGAAGATAATGATGGAATGATTTGATTAATGGAAAGTCAAGGAGATTTAAAGATAATTATGGACTGGATCATGAAGATTAGTTTTTCTTTTATAATTATCTTGTAATCTGTCTTGTATATATACCGTATAGAAGGCATTGTTTAGTATAGACTTTTTGATAGAATTTCAATATACGTTTTAGTGAGAATTAACCTCAAGATTCATTGTAATCCTTTCTTTAGAGAAGTATAGAACGTCTGTTGAGCCTGTTCAACAGATTGAGGTTGAGTTTGTAATCATTAAGTTAATCAATATAACTTGTGATTTGCATTCAAGTACCGTTTCATTGATTGAGTGTTAAAGTGTTTTTCCGCAACTTCTTTAACATTGTTTCTGAGTGTGTTAATTAAATTCTTCATTAGAATTTTTCGATCTTGACAAAATCTGACATTGTATGAAAAATGATCAGAAAGAAATGATATAGCAATCAAAGCTTATGGTCAAGAATAATGGACATCGTCTATATGAAACAAAATATAGACATTCTTGAATGAAACGTTTAGAAATGAAATAACGCTCAAATTTCATTGAAGTTCAAGCGGGGTGAAGTTCAGAAAGTGAAATATACGAATTGTACTTTCTCTCACTACATGTTGGTTTGAATATAACAGTGACTGACAGTGAACCTGTAAAAGTTGACCCAATATCAGTCCATGCCCCTGAAATTATCCATTGGGATATCCTGGAAGATCGAAGGAAAAAATACTTCAGGATTAAAAGGATGGGAGACAAGTATGAGGTTTACTCTACTTGGGGCAAAATCATCATAAGTTGTTCCAGATCTGACTTAGAAGAAATGTTCAAGGTTGGAATGAGCTTGTATGAAAAGGACTTGACAGGAGCAAGAATGAGCTTAATAAGACTAGCCATGGAGTACTTATGCATGATGTTTGATCATAGCAAAGTTCAACATGTTGTTAGAGATCTGCATCTGGAGAATAAATTCCAAAGAATAGACAATTGGATGCTATTTGAAAGGTGTGGAGTCTATGTCATCACCATTGACAGAACTTATCTTGAGTACTTAAAGCACATATTTATTGGATTCAAGATCATAATTATCTGAAGATGGAAATCTGAAGTTAAAGCTGATAAAGTCGTCTCAACAAATAGTCTATGGTTCTTTTTGTAATAATAGTCAAAGTTTATTTTCCGTATTTTATTATTAAATAAGTTGTTGGGCCTAAACTTTGCCAAGCCCATTTGGCTAAAGCCCTTGTTTAAGTTTGTTTTAGTTTAATGGTAATTAGGTTAGATGAATGAGAGTGAGGTTTATTGGTGCTGATTGAGAAATTAAAATCTAGAGACAAACCTGTTGGTGGTGCGCCGTACAGAGAGACATAGAAGAGGAGATATCGATTTATTGTTCGGTATCAGAGCAAGTTACCGATTGAATTGAATATTTTTGTTCGGTTCTGTTTTCTGTCAAAGATTCATAATTTTATTGTGTGATTGTTCATTCAAGTTATTTTTGATTGGATTGTGTTTGTTTAGCATATTATCATGATTGGTTATTGTTTGATTTGATTATTGCATCGATTTTGGTTATCAATTTGTTGAATTCAAAATTCTGGGGTCGTTCACGAGAAGTCACTGTGTCATCAATCGAATCCCTTGTGGAGTGATTTTTACTTAAATTAATTGGTTGCAATCGGTTTTCGTTGATTAGGAGATCGTTTTGGAAAAGTTTGGTTGTTCAATTTTGAGTATTGATTTGTTTCTGGGTTGATTTCTGTGTTTCTGGGTCGATAAGCATCAAGAACATATCGGTCTTCCACTTCCGGTCGAATACCTTTTATCGGTTCATAGCATTCGACCGGTACACACACAGTCCACCCCGGTCTAAGAGCATATCGGTCTTTGTTAGTATCAGTCCTTTCACTATCGGTCGACCACTTCTTATCAATCGACCGATACACACACAGCCCATCCGGTCAAAGCACATCCCGGTCTAAGCATACTATCGGTCCATTGCAGTATATCGGTCTTAGCTCTCTACCGGTCTTACATATTATCGGTCGAAGCATAGTGTCGGTCGAACAACCATCCGGTCTTAGAACTATCGGTCTAAGCATTCTACCGGTCTTTGCACTTCCCCGGTCGAACAAGTTTCCGGTCGAAATCTCTACCGGTCTTTACAAGTTTCCGGTCGAACTCTCTAGCGGGACCCCCGTGCTAAGTCTGCGAAGGGGGACAAAGGTCTGTTCTTGATCAGATTTTTTCTGAATTTCATTCTAAGATTTTCAGTATTGTGTGATTTTATCTTGACTTCTAACGATCTTATCCAGTTGATTGTTTCAATATCAGATAAGTTTGATACTAATCGTATAAGTAAAGATGTCTCCGGAAGCTCTTGCTATTGGAACAGATGTGAAGCCACCAGTACTCTTCAAAGGGGAGTACGAGCAATGGAAGGATAGATTTTTGGACTTCATTGATCGACATGATTTGGGAGATGAAATCAGAAAATCTCTGAAAGAAGGGATCATGACACCTCCGACCAAGGTTTTCACTGTAGCTGGAGAAAATGGTCAAGAAGAAGAGACAGTGTATAAATTACCGATTGGTGAATATTCGGAAGATCAGCTGAACAGACACAAGGGTGACAAGCTAGCAAGATCATTTATTCTCCAAGGCATACCGAATGACATATATGTCAAGATTGACAGCTATAACGCTACCGGTAAGCAAATATGGGATCAATTGGAGATGATGATGATCAGATCTAAAGTCGGCAACCAGCTCAAAGTATCTACCTGCTAGAATAATTATGAAGAGTTTAAAGCCAAAGCTGGAGAGTCACTCGAAGCCACTTATGACAGATTTGTCACATTGCTGTACGAGCTCAGCAAGAACAAGATCAGCAAATCTCACGTGGAGCTGAATGTGAAATTTCTCAGCAATCTTCAGCCTGAGTGGAAGAGGTTCACCCGACAGATGAGGCAGTTGAAGGATCTGCATGACATTCCTCTTCATGAAGTTTATGAAATCCTCAGACAGAATGAGGAAGAAGTAGAAGAGATCAAGGCTGAGATGAAAAAGGCTGACAAAGCAGCTACTGATCCAGTTGCTCTTGTGGTTAAGAAGTCTAAGAAGAAGAAGGTGATAGAATTTGATTCGGAAGAAGCTGAGTGCGAGGCAAAGTCTGACTCTGACGATTGTAATGAACTGAAGGAAGCCATGCTATTGATAACCAAGGCTCTCCAAAAGAAGTTCTATAAAAAGCCAAACTCCAATAGTCAAAGGTACTCGTCTGGTCCTAATAACTACAAGCATAAGGAGAAAGTTGAAGAAAGGAGACCAGAAAACAAGAAGAAGGATGAAGCTGAAGAGACCAAGAAAGAAGAACCGATTAAGTGCTACAACTGTGGTAGACTCGGTCATTTTTCCAAGGACTGCCGCAAATCAAAAGTCCGAAACTCAGACTATTACAAGAATAAAATGCTTCTAGCCAAGCAACAAGAGGTTGGAAAACCATTAATGGCCGAGGATGAATACTGGCTCGACCATTCGGATGACGAATCTGAAGAAAGAGAGAAGGACGAAACAACACATTTGTGCTTGATGGGGAAGAACCAGTCAGAAGCTGAAGTTGATTCGGATGATGGAGATAATGATGAGGTATGTACCTTAACTGAATTTGATTTATTGAACCAAATGAATGCCATGATGTCTAAACTCCAAGAATTATAGTCGAAACTGAAGCGTGAAAGAGGTGTCATAAATGAGAAAAATCAATCTATACATACACTTAGTAATGATATTGCTGAGAAAAATGTTTTAATTGAAACTTTGCACAAAAATATAGACACCAGCGCTAAAGAAAAGACTATTATTATAAAGAGTTATCTGAAACTGTTTCAAAGTTTAAAGAATGTGAGTTTAAATCTAGAGAGATTGCTAAAAGGTATTTTTCTACTTCAAAAGAGAATAAATCTCTAATAGAAAAGGTGAACGATTTGGAAGAAAAATTACATACTGTAGGTCAAACTGAACACACTATTCATTTGAACAAACCTAAAGAGAAACCTGATACTTGGGGACTTGGTTACAAAAACCCACATCATCTCAAAAAGGTGATATCTGAAGTGCTTGTACTTTATGACTTTGGGTTTATGTTATTGGCTCCTCAACATCAGAACTAAAACCTTTTTGGACTAGTCTGTCGGAAAAAGATAAAGCCAAGGAATATGATAAAAGAAAGAACACAACTAAAGTTCAACTTCCATTTTGCTATGATAAGTTGAATAACAATTATCGTTCTAATAAATCAAAATTTCTTTCAAATGATTATTTTGAGAGTTATTCTGTTAAAGAGTTGGAGGCTAAACCCATTGAAGGTAAGCTTTACGTCCCTCCCCTCGTTTTGGAAAGTAAAATTTCTGAACTTGAGAATACTCTTACAGATGAAAGAGTTTTGATGGACTTAGAACAAACTGTATTTTCAACAGTGTTCAAAAATTCTAATTTTCCTAAACTCTCCAAAGCTTTAAATTCGGATGACAGATCTGGTTCACATGATAATGAGCTTAATTTCTTAAACTCTGAAGGTGTTTTAAATAAGTGTGTTTCTCAGTTTGATTTTTCTTCTAAACTTCCTGATCATTCATCTTGTGTTGTAAATTCCTTTGGATTACCCAGTGTGTATGATAAAGGTGAAACATCAACGAAAGTTGATAAATCAGTTTCTGTGAAATCTAAGAAAGCAAAAGGTAAGAAACAAAAAGCTCAGCTTTCACAGAAACCGATCCTCACTGGTAAGCCAAAGAAGAAGAATTCTCTTAATTCTCATCATTCTAACTCTAAAGTTTCAAATGTTTCAGATTTGAGAAAGCAAAGGGTTGGAGTTAAGACTGCATGGATACCGAAACAGAAGATAGACGAGAAAGCTAAATCTAGTTCTAGTTTTAGTTTGAATAAAAAGACTTCTAGTAAAGATGATTTGAGTGTTAATGTTGCTACTTTTAAAAATAATCTTGTTGACTCTCGCAAGAAATATTCTATAAAGCAATTATTTCAGTTAGCTCCATCTAGTACTAAATTTTTTTTAAATTATGGTGAATGTGATGATGCTTCTCGTAGATATTCTTATGTTTGGTATGGTTCATATAATGTTTCATCTTATCATTATCATATGTTCTTTTATGCTTCTGGTTTTCAAAGAAAAAGCGGACCCAAATTTAAATGGGTGCCAAAATCAAGTACTAACAGTGGAGGTCCCATTTTTAAATGGGTTCCTAAACCTCTTCTTTCTTGATTTGTGTTGTGCAGACCCGTCATATGTGGTATTTGGATAGTGGGTGTTCCAAACATATGACCAAGCAGAAGAGTATGTTGTCTAATTATACGGACAAATACTGCGGCACAGTTCGTTTCGGGAATGACCAGTTTTCACCTATTCTGGGATATGGTGATGTTGTACATGAAAATCTTACGATCAAGAAGGTGAGTTATGTTGAAGGCTTAGGGCACAACCTGTTCAGCATTGGCCAGTTCTGCGACAAAGATTTAGAGGTTAATTTCAAGGCCAAGACATGTTCAGTTCGCACTGAAGAAGGAAAAGAACTCCTGGTCGGTTCTCGCAAGTCAAACCTCTACACCATCAATTTGTCAAAGGTCCAGGCTGACAATCAGGTCTGTCTACTATCAAAGGCCTCGATGCAACAAAGCTGGTTATGGCATCGACGGCTTTCTCACCTCAACTTTCGGTACATCAACAAACTGGTCAGTGGCAAGCTAGTGAAAGGTCCTCCAGAACTAAAGTACGAAAGAGAACATCTATGTGCAGCGTGTGAAAAGGGAAAGATGAAGAGAGCCTCACACAAACCAAAGCCTGAACCAAGTACCAGCTCTCCATTAGAGTTCTTGCATATGGATCTATGCGGTCCTATGCGAACACAAAGATTAGAAGGAAAGAAGTATGTGTTGGTTATCGTGGATGACTATACGCGATACACTTGGGTTAAGTTTCTACGGTCTAAAGATGAGACTCCCGATGTCCTCATTACGTTCCTAAAGACGACCCAAGTCAATCTGCAAAAACAAGTCAAGATTCTCAGGACTGACAACGGCACAGAGTTCAAGAACAAGACAGTTGAAGAATATATCTAATCGGTTAGGATATCACATCAATACTCTGCTGCTCGCACGCCTCAACAGAATGGAGTCGTCGAAAGGCGAAATCGTACACTTGTCGAGGCCACTCGGACAATGCTCAGTCAATCTGAATTACCTTTATTTTTGTGGGCTGAAGCTGTATCGACTGCGTGTCACACTCAGAATCTCTCCATGATACACCGCCGATTTAAGAAAACTCCGTATGCGCTGATCAACAACCGCACACCAACCATTAAATATTTTCATGTTTTTGGTTGTACGTGTTATGTTCTAAACGACCGAGAGAATCTGAACAAGTTCAGTGCTAAGGCGGATGAAGGAATCTTTGTTGGTTATTCCTCTACATCGTCTGCATATCGTGTTTATTTGAAGAAGTCGAAGACAGTGATCGAGAGCGTCAATGTTACATTCGATGAGGATATGGCTTCTGAGCACATCAGTTCAGAACCCGTCATTACCGGAGTATTAGCTTCTGGACCAACCAGTCCAGGACCTGCACCTCAAGAGAACAAATCAGATGGCGCTTCGTCGTCTACTTCTAATTTATCTGATTTGGATTTATTATTTGAACTGTTCTATGATGAATTTCTTGGTTCTAAATTGCCTAACTCTGTTGTGGTTGACAGGATAGAAGACTCAATGACTACTCACACGACCACTTCCGATATTTCTACTGAATTCGGTTCCCCTATTCAGCAAGAAGTTCCAGTTCAAAAGCCTACTCCGACAGTTGAAGTTGTGACCAACAATGCCGAGACAGAAGTAGTTGACTCCGTAGGATGTACTGTAAGGACTGATCAACAGATTGACCAAGCTGTACCTACTGCAACTTCTGCAACGACTACTTCAACTGAAGCCCTTGTTAATTCTGAACCATCTGAAGGAGATACTAGTGGATTCCTAGATGCGAACAATGATCAACATGCATCTAATCCACTCCCTCATGAACATAAGTGGACCAAAGAGCATCCGGTATATCAAATTATTGGAGATCCTTCTGCACCGGTGCAAACTAGGTCTGCAACATCAAATCTATGTATGTATGAATTCTTTCTGAGCAAGATCGAGCCTACACGCGTATCTGAGGCCCTTGCAGATTCAGATTGGGTAACTGCGATGCAAGATGAGCTGAATCAGTTTGAAGCACTGAAAGTCTGGAGACTCGTAACCAAACCGCAAGGTAAAACCATCATTGGTACGAAATGGGTGTTCAAAAACAAGAAAGATGAGGATGGCACCGTTATCCGAAACAAAGCACGACTTGTTGCCAAGGGATATAGGCAAGAGGAAGGGATAGACTACGATGAGACTTATGCTCCAGTGGCACGTATAGAGGCAATTCGGATGTTCTTAGCCTACGCAACCCACAAGAACTTCACCGTCTATCAAATGGATGTGAAGACAGCTTTTCTGAATGGAGTACTCAAGGAAGAAGTCTACGTCTCACAGCCAGAAGGGTTTGTAAATCCAGATAAGCCGAACCACGTCTCCATCTTAGATAAAGCTCTTTATGGACTGAAACAAGCTCCTCGCGCCTGGTATGATATTCTATCTCAATTCTTGGTTAAGTCAGGTTTCACAAAAGGTACGGTTGATACCACTCTTTTCATTAAAAAGGATAAAGGCGATATCATTCTTATTCAAATATATGTGGATGATATTATTTTTGGTTCTACAAATTCAAAGTACTGTAGGAACTTTGCAAACCTCATGGTGTCTCGTTTTCAAATGAGCATGATGGGAGAGATGAATTTCTTTCTCGGATTGCAAGTCAAACAATTTTCAACAGGGATCTTTATCAATCAATCTAAATACATTCTGGATATTCTTCGGAAGTTCAAAATGGAAAATTGTAAACCGATTGGTACCCCAATGGCACCTGGCACTAAGATTGGCACCGATCTTTCGGGAAAGGCTGTTGATATTAGGACTTATAGAGGGATGATAGGTTCCTTAATGTATCTCATTTCAAGTAGGCCAGATATAATGTTTTCTACATGCTTATGTGCTAGATATCAGGCCAATCCTAAAGAATCCCATTTGTCTGCTGTAAAGCGGATTTTCAGGTATCTGAAGGGGACTGCAGATCTTGGTCTGTGGTATCCTAAAGATACAAGCTTTGAACTAACATCTTATTCAGACGCAGATCATGTTGGTTGCATGTTAGACAGGAAGAGCACCTCGGGACATATCCAATTTCTCAGAGATAAACTCGTTAGTTGGGCTTCAAAGAAGCAATTATGTGTCTCCACATCAACGACCGAAGCGGAATATGTAGCTGCTGCTAGCTGCTGTTCTCAGGTCTTTTGGATGAGAACACAACTACGAGACTATGGATTTCATTTCAATAGAATCCCAATCTATTGTGATTCGAAGAGCGCTATTGCGATTACCGCTAACCCTGTTCAGCATACTAAGACCAAACACATAGATGTCCGGTATCATTTTATAAAAGATAATGTAGAAAAGGGGACAATTGAACTTTACTTTGTAAAAACCGATTATCAGCTTGCAGATTTGTTTACCAAACCTTTAGATGAAAAGAGATTTAATTTTTTTGTCTCAAGACTTGGTATGCTAAATCTTAATACCTAATCGGTAGTTACCTATTAAAGTTTCTTATTGTATCTCTTTCTCATTTCTTTATTATTATTTCCGCATGATACCTGCTCTTTAACAGTTTGTTCATGATCTCAGGGGGAGTGTGAGAAGTGTTTCATTGATGGTCAATGTTAGTTTGAGGGGGAGCATATTTAAATGCATTGTGCTTACTGATAATTATTCTAGGAGGAGCATACAAGTAAAGAGTATGGCTATGACTTCTGATTACTTCTGATCAGAACTCGTACACTAAGTGTTTTACTGCTTTATGTCATTTCAATTTCAGTGAATAAAGTTTCTTTGACTAGACTTTTAGACTTTTGTAGGTTGAGAGATGCTTCAAAGATCATATCTTTATGACTTTAAGCTTGACTTCGCGAGATGTAAGACTGTACTCGAAAGGTATAATTTCTTTCTCTTCATCTCCTCCATGGTTGAAAGAAGGACAACTTTCAATCAGAAGAAAACATGTTCTTAATTGTTCAAACCACTTCCCAATTCTCAAAAAGATTTCTTGATTTGGAAGTGTGATTTTAAATGTTTTCTGCTTCATCATTGAGCTTTAACTAATAAACTTAAATCACCTGAGCATCTTATGCTTCATAAGAAAACATGGGATCAGTGTGCTAGGACTTCTTTGAACTTCTATGGATTCACGTTAACCAGTGTTTCCTACCCAAGAAGTTAATCCTGTAGTGAATGAATGTGAGGAGTCCAACAAGAAATGAGTGTGGGATGTGTGATGAGGGAAAATATTAAAAGAGAGTTTGGTTAGCTGTGAGCTTATCGATTAAAAGAAAGAGGGAGTGCGATCAGAGTAAAAGAATTTTATAAACTCTGAAACAACTACTTTCTGAGCCGGGTAGCCACATTTCTAATGCTTCAAAATTCTTTGGTGAACATTATTGAAACAGGCAACTAGCCCATGCCAACTCTTGACTTTACCTCACCAGCCACTCATTTTCTTCTCAACAAGAAAATGTTTCATTTTCAAAGGGGACGCAACACATATGCTATCTGATTTTCATTTGGAAAATCTGGATATTGAAAAGAAGGAAGTTTGCCCCACCTTCACACTTCGTTTATGCACATTGAGTCTGTGTTTCACTACTTGTCTCAGTGGTTTACACTTTTTGAGCCTTATAAGCAAACATCATATGCTTTATTTCTTTCTATCACTTGCACGAACACACAAAGAATTTGTTTCTTTGTTATAACGTTCATAGAAATTGCCTTTGTGGTGTTTCGATGATTGAATGGAAGCCCTGGGGGAGTGAACATCATAAAAGCTCCTTTATATTGTGTATTCGTTACACACAGTGACTTTGTGTTACTGACAGGCAATTTTAACTGATTCATTTGTTGATTCAGGTGTTACACTTCATTTTCTAAATTGTCTAGATTTGCAAAGATCTGGATGAACATCTTAATGAATTGACGGATAATCAGTGGCTCTGTTTGAAAGATCAATGGTGTAAGACATTTCTTGAAGACACGTTTTGATGAACTCTTTTCATCAAAAAGGGGGAGAAGCGTCAATCAAGAACTGAAAGATATAAGAAATGGAAGATATTCTGAAGATATGCTGAAATGAAGAATTTTTCTTGAAGATGCTTTACTGGAGATAATTTCTTTCCAAGAGATATTCTCATCGATTGGGGAGATTGCTACATTCTGAAGACAAAGAGGAAGATTACATTTTCTGAGCTTAAAGAATGATCTTGATCCAAAGGGGGAGATTGTTAAAGCACATATTTATTGGATTCAAGATCATAATTATCTGAAGATGGAAATCTGAAGTTAAAGCTGATAAAGTCGTCTCAACAAATAGTCAAGGGTTCTTTTTGTAATAATAGTCAAAGTTTATTTTCCGTATTTTTATTATTAAATAAGTTGTTGGGCCTAAACTTTGCCAAGCCCATTTGGCTAAATCCCTTGTTTAAGTTTGTTTTAGTTTAATGGTAATTAGGTTAGATGAATGAGAGTGAGGTTTATTGGTGCTGATTGAGAAATTAAAATCTAGAGAGAAACCTGTTGGTGGTGCGCCGTACAGAGAGACATTGAAGAGGAGATATCGATTTCATCTTGTAACTCATTGAATCGTTTGCTTAATCAATATCAGGTTTGCTTTATTGTTTGTTTATGTGATTACTTGATTGAATTATTGCATATTGGGACACACATGAGTACTATCTGGTGGATAAAATTTATGATCACAGCAAAGCCAAGTTGCAAGGTATGTTGAATGCTAAGCTGGTATGTTCAAAGGATTCTGAAATGGCCAAGATAGTAGTCAGAATAATCATCAATCAAAGCATAGGTTTGGATCCTAATATTGGGAATTGAGCTTAGGTTTTGAAAGTATCATGAAGACCAAATTTTGAAGAACTTAACTTCTCAATCTGAAAAGTTAAGTTAGGGGGATATTGTTGGGTCTGACATGAGCCAAGGATTATTAATAATGTCAGATACTACTTCTTTTGTAATTAATACTGCTAGTTCAACATTACTACTGCTGGTGAGATTAGTACTGCTAGCATGTTAGTACTGCAAGAAATGGTTAATACTGCTAGGAGAATTAATACTGCTTATGAAGATTAAAGCTGCTGAGAAGATAATGATGGAATGATTTGATTAATGGAAAGTCAAGGAGATTTAAAGATAATTATGGACTGGATCATGAAGATTAGTTTTTCTTTTATAATTATCTTGTAATCTGTCTTGTATATATACTGTATAGAAGGCATAGTTTAGTATAGACTTTTTGATAGAATTTCAATATACGTTTTAGTGAGAATTAACCTCAAGATTCATTGTAATCCTTTCTTTAGAGAAGTATAGAACGTCTGTTGAGCCTGTTCAACAGATTGAGGTTGAGTTTGTAATCATTAAGTTAATCAATATAACTTGTGATTTGCATTCAAGTACCGTTTCATTGATTGAGTGTTAAAGTGTTTTTCCGCAACTTCTTTAACATTGTTTCTGAGTGTGTTAATTAAATTCTTCATTAGAATTTTTCGATCTTGACAAAATCTGACATTGTATGAAAAATGATCAGAAAGAAATGATATAGCAATCAAAGCTTATGGTCAAGAATAATGGACATCGTCTATATGAAACAAAATATAGACATTTTTGAATGAAACGTTTAGAAATGAAATAACGCTCAAAATTCATTGAAGTTCAAGCGGGGTGTCTTACCATCGAAAAGTATGTTTCAAATTTGAGACATGGTAAGAACATTCTAAACAAAAAGTCAAACCGGTGTGTGTGAATACTTGAAAGTATATATAAAAGACAATACACAAGTATTTATCTTTGGAAACACACGGTTTGTAAAACATTCAAACTCAAATAAAATGAAAACATTTAAAAGCACACTTCCAATTCACGTAATCTGTTTAATAATCGGGAAGTGGTTTGAACATTTAAGATTATGTTTTCTATGATTGAAAGTTGTCCTTCTTTCAACCATATATGAGATTAAGATAAGAATTTTAACCTTTATCGTTCAGTCTTAAATCTCATGAAGTCAAGTTTAAAGTCATAATGATATGATCTTGTAAGCATCCTCTCAATCTGCAAAAGTCTCAAAGTCATGTCAAAGCAACTTTATTCACAAATTTATTGAAAAATAAACAATAGAAAGCAGTAAAACATTGAGTGAACGAGTTCTGATATGAAGTAATCATAAATCATTTCCTTACTCCTTTTGTTGTACTCATAGACTCCCCCTAAATTCATGCATCTAAAAAATTTGGCAGTTAAGTAAATGCAAAAATTATATAAACTCCCCCTCAAAATAATGTTGATCATCTTAAAGTTTTGTCTCACTCCCCCTGAGATCATGAACAAAAATGTTAAAGTGCAGATATCCTTTCAGAATTAATGATAAAGAAATGATGAAAAAATTACAATAAAATAAACTTTAATAGGTAATCTCTTATTAGACCTTGAGATTTAGCATACCAAGCTTAGATACAAGAAAATTGAATCTCTTTTCATCTAAAGGTTTGGTAAACAAATCTGCAAGCTGATAATCAGTTTTTACAAAGTAAAGTTCTATTCTACCATTTTCTACATTATCTTTAATAAAATGATACCTGACATCAATGTGCTTTGTTTTAGTATGCTTCACAGGATTAGCTGATATTGCGATAGCGCTCGTCGAGTCACAAAAAATCGGTATTTTGTCAAACTTGAATACATATTCTCGAAGTTGTGTCCTCATCCACAAGACCTGAGAGCAGCAACTGGCAGCAGCTACATACTCTGCTTCAGCAGTCGAGGTGGAAACACAAAGTTGTTTCTTTGACGCCCAACTAACGAGCTTGTCTCCAAGGAATTGAATTTGACCCAATGTGCTCTTCATGTCTAACAAACATCCAGCATTATCTGCATCTGAATAAACTGTTAGTTGAAAACTAGTATCTTTAGGATACCACAGACCAAGAACTGCAGTCCCCTTCAGATATCTAAATATGCGCTTGACAGCAGACATATGGGATTCTTTAGGATTGGCCTGATATCTAGCACATAAACGTGTAGAGAACATAATATCTGGCCTACTTGAAGTAAGATACATTAAAGAACCTATCATTCCTCTATAAGTCCTAACATCAATAGCTTTTCTCGAAGGATCAGTGCTAATCTTAGTACGTGGTGCCATTGGGGTTCCAATTGGTTTGCAATTTTCCATTTTGAACTTCCGAAGAATATCAAAAATGTACTTCGCTTGGTTTATAAAAATCCCCGTTGAAAACTGTTTTACTTGTAATCCGAGAAAGAAATTCATCTCTCCCATCATACTCATTTGAAATATTGACAGCATTAGATTAGAAAAGTTCTTACAATATTTAGGATTTGTAGAGCCAAATATTATCATCAACATATATTTGAATAAGAATGATATCGGCTTTTTCCTTTTTAATGAATAAAGTAGTATCGATTTTACCTTTTGAAAATCCAAGATGTAGACATGATCTGGTTTATCTGGATTCACAAAGCCTTCTGGTTGCTATACGTAGACTTCCTCCTTAAAAATGCCATTCAGAAAGGCAGTCTTCACGTCCATTTGATAGACTGTGAAGTTTTTGTGAGCAACGTAGGCTAGAAACATGCGGATTGCCTCTATACGCGCTACTGGTGCATAAGTATCATCAAAATCTATGCCTTCCTCTTGCCGGTAACCTTTGGCAACAAGTCTTAGTTTGTTTCGAATGACAAAACCATCTTCATCCTTCTTATTTTTAAATACCCATTTTATACCAATGATGGATTTTCCTTCAGGTCTCGGTACAAGTTTCCATACTTTCAAGACTTCAAACTGGTTTAGCTCCTCTTGCATAGCAAACACCCAATCCAAGTCATCTAGAGCCTCAGATACTCGAGAGGGCTCTATCTTACTCAGGAAAGAGTCATGCAGACATTGATTTAAAGTTGTTGACCTAGTTTCCACCGGTTTGTTTAGATCTCCAAGGATTTGGTGAAGAAGGTGCTCTTTGGTCCAACGATGTTCATGAGTAAGTGGAATAGATGAAGATTGATCAGGGTGGTCATCTAAAAATCCACTATCAGCTTCTTCAGTTTGTACTGTATGAGTGTTAGTGTATAAAATTGTATCCAAGATTTAATAGGAAAAGTCCAGTCAAGTAAAGTCAACAAAATCTAAGTCAATGTTAGTTTTATTCAAGTGTCATGAGAGTTTAAGCTTGTGAGAGTTTATCTTGTATAGTGTTATGAGGGTTTAGACATTTGAGAGTTTCATATCCTTGGTATATATAGGGATATGACTTGTTAGTTTAAGAGTTACACATTGTAATATTCAGTTAGTGAAATATACGACTTGTACTTTCTCTCACTACTCTCTCTCTCTCTCTAGATCATAATGTCAAATCTTGAATGTTAGAATTTCTTGAATTATTGGGAATTACAATTTCAATTGGTATCAGAGACGTACCAAATGAAGTTCAGAAAGATTAGATCATCAGATTGGATTGAATTCTTGAAAATTCAAGAACACGCAGAACTGTTCCTTTTGAGCACTGTTGCATCGAGTTTTGTTTGCTTGTTGTTGTTCATGCAAGATAATTGATCTCATTGTGTTCGAATAATGTTTTAGAATGTTTCTTGTTTAATTTCGATCACAAATTTATCACAGAATCATATTCAATTCTTGAAATTTTGAGTTTCTTGGAAAATGTTCGATGAACACTGTAAAATCTTCTATGGACTTTTAAATCTTGTATTTTAGTTGATTTTGATGCATTGAGAATGTGTTAAAACTAAATTCTATCATTATGGTACATGTTTGAGATTAAATTTGCAGGTTTATAAAGATTTAGATCGAATCCGAGAACTCAGAGTGTAAAACGCGCTAGATCTGTCAAACACGCAACATTCATCTGAAGAACACGCAAACATAACCTGCGAGTTCATGAGAAATGCGCAAACATAGCCTGCGAGTTCATGAGAAACATGCAAACAAGCATCTGCGAGTTTCAGTTCACTTGGTTTGCGAGTTTTAGTCCATATGCTCTGCGAGTTTCCATTTAGCGAGTTATAAAGTTGTCAAAAAATTTCTAAGGACAGAACGCGCAAAGGCATAGAAACGCGCAAAGGAATCAAAATGCGCACGCCTAATCTTGCGAGAAGCCAAAACGCGAATATCGTTGTTTGCACGAACTTCCAAACGTGCAAGTAGTGCTTTGCTTGTTAGCGCGAACTTCAAAACGCGTACATGCTTGTTAGCGCGAAGTAGTTTGAACATTAACTTGCGAGTTTTCTGAGCTTTGCGAGTTTCAAGTGATCTGCGAGTTTTAGTTCAAGTGTTTTGCGTGTTCCAATTCACTTGGTCTGCAAGTTCCAGTGTTTTGCGAGTTTTAGAGTTACTTTTTTTGAGAATTATTTTCAAGTGGTGATCTGATTTTGACTTTCAGTCATTTTTTCTGAATTGTTTGGGAACAGTCATATATTTCAACCAAATATCTTATTCAATATGCCAACTACAGATGAGAAAGGAAATATTGTACTTTCAGCTAGAAATATGGCTTTGTTGTACATGCTTGAGATACCAAAAATAGAGGCTGAATGTGACAAACTGAAAAATCAGAATTTAAAGCTTCTCAAATAGATTCAGCAGTTGAAGTCAAATTTATCAAATTTTGATAAAACTTCTGTTTGTACAAAATGTACTGATAAAACTAAATCTGATTCTGCAGGTATCATCAGCGCAAGAGAGAAAAAAAATTAAAGAACAAGAGAATGAGATTAACGATATAGAGAAAATGATTGCAATAAAAGAAAATTCCATTCAGACTCTTGAGAAAGTAATCAAGTTCAAAGAGTCCATAATTACAAAACTTCAAAGCCAACTGAAGACAACTGAACATAAATCATCAGAACTACAAGCTGAATCAGTTGAGCTTCAATAAAAAGTATATGTTTTCTGAAGAAAATATATATGCATTGAAAGTCAAAAATGCTGATTTGATGAAAAGCATCAAAGCAGATAAAGAAAAATCAAATCTGGAGACATCTTCTGCTCAACAGATATCTGAATTTTCAAAGAAAACTTTAGAAGAGAAAAAGGATTTGGAGCTGAGATGTTCAAAACTTTCTAAGCAAGTGTCAGAATTCGAAAAGATAGTAATCACTGAAAGAGAGACTTTTGTGAAAGAAAGACAAGTTCTTGAAGATAAAATTACTGAATTTCCCAAACAGATATCTACTTTACAAGACTTGCTCGAAAAAGAAAGACAAATTTTCAAAGAAAAGAAAAAGTCTTTTGAGCTTGAAAAGAAAATTTCTAAAAAGAGAAATACTGGGATTTTCAAGGATATTTCTGAGAAAACCAAGAACTTAGAGAAATATTTTGAGCAAGAACGTTCACATTTTGAATCTGAGATATCTAAGCTCACATCCAAAATAACTGTTCTATCATTAGATGTCCAAAAAGAATAGAAAGCCAAATCTGATTTGAAAATAAAGTTTGACACATTGACTTCTGAAAGAAACATTTTATCTGAAAAGATAAATAACCTAGAAGTTGCAAACAGTAAACTGTCAGAAAAGATTACAGCTGATGTGATTGATCAATCACCTATTGATAATTCAACAGAATTAGTCTGTTCTTTCAAAACAGATTGAAGTTCTATACATGAAAATGTTTTCAAAAAAGAATTGTGTCCAATCTAAAACTGTCAACTCAAATCAGATTCGACCATCTAATCTATTTTATGACAAATCTGTTGATGGTTCAACAAGCTTTTATGTAAAATCTCTTGGGAAGCAATCAAAGAAAAGTCAGATGGTCTGGAGAGTTAAAGATTCTTCAGATGATGAGAAGATGAATGCAAGATCATTCAAATCCACAACAAATGCCAAAAAGAACAATGAATATAAAAGTAAATCTTTTGGTAATTCTGATATATATTACTCGACTAATCATTTGACCAGGATTGCTCAAAAGAAAATATGATGTTCTTACTATGGAGAGAATGACTTCGTTCAGAGAGAAACTGCTCATAACTGGTATAGTTCTTACAGAATTACTTCTCAGAATTCTGGATTTGAAAGATATAAGTCTAATGAGAAGTGGATTACTAAATCTAACATACCAGGACCCAAATACCAGTGGGTACCAAAACCTGTTAAATCTGTTTCGCATGTACCACAGGTTTAGGGGGAGCAAGATGTTTGACTTCTGAGTAAATCAACTCAGGACTCGGACTTTAAAGTAAAAAAGAAGGCATTTGAACAAAGCAGTTCAAAACCCGGACTTAAAAGTCAAAGAACAATGGTTCTTGAATAACACAACTTAGGACTCGTTCTTTAATGTTAAAGATAAGGATATTGTTAAGTCTAAATATTGTATCCAAGATTTAATGAGAAAAGTCAAAGTTGTAAAGTCAATATTGTCAATGTCATTGTCATTGTCAAAGTCAAAGATGTTTAGTTTTCTTAACCATTAAGTTTTAGTTTAGTTAGTGGGTATTAATAGGGTTTTTGGCTTTGTAATGTAGAAAGCACGTATTTGTAATATTCAGATTTGTGAGACTTGTGATTTGAAGATCTACTTTCTCTCTCTACATTTTCTCTCTCTAGTTCTAGAGATTGTCACATCATTTTATGAGATTTAGCTTGATAGATTGGGATTTTATAATTCACAATTGGTATCAGAGTCGTACCAATCATTTTCAGAAATGTTTTGAACAGAAAATCAGATTGAAATCTGAAATTTTTTAGATCAAAAAGTTGGTTTTTCTTGAAAGTTTTCAAGAACTTGCAGTTCATATTTTTTTATTGAATCAAATTTCATTTGAATCAGTTTTGTTTGTGTGTGAATCTGATTGTATAGTAATCGATTTCTAGATGCAGAAAGATCATTATATCAGATTTGGGTCGATTTCAAATAATTTTTGAATTCTTGATTTCACAGTCTCGTTCTCTAGACCTGCACAGTTGAAATCAAATTTGATTTGAATTGTTGTTGTTAGTTTGTTGAAATGATTTCACAATGATCGATTAGTAATTCAAAATTTTTCTTGATTAGATTCGATCAAAGATTTACACAAAATCGGATTCAATTTTGAATTTTTGAAATTTTCTTGAATATGGACTCGATCACTGATTGAATCGATTTAGTTTGATTTGTTGTTGTCAATCACAAATTGTTTTTAGAAATATGTTTGATATGTTTAATTGATCATCTCTTTACATTTTAATTACAGGTTCAATAGAAATTTTGGATTCCTTGAGTTTGTACAGATTGATCTCCGATAAATGGAAGTTGAACAGAACACAGAGTTGTAATCATGACTGTGAGACAAAATTAATATGACAATGGCGCAAACTGTGTTTGAATATGGCGCAAATCATGATGTATGTGGCGCAAATATGATTAAAACTTGCGCAAAATCACAAATGGGTCGGTGGTACATGTATGTGGCCGACGATGGAAATCAATTAATCATGAATTGTTGGCTGCAAATTTCAATATGATGATTAAATTGTGATTGGTTGTATACCATCATCGGTGTTGACATTGTAATTGTTTTTGTGATTGGAAGATTCAAAATAGTGGATAATGAGATTTGCGCCAACCTACTTAAAACTTTGCGCCAATAAAGGCTTGCGCAAATTTAATAGTTTGCGCCACCTAAATGAAAATGATATGCGCCAACTTCATTTTGTTTTGCGCCATGTGAATTTCTTTTGTAAATTCAATTTGATTGGTTGATTATTTTTGTGGGGCAATGGAATTAAAGTTAGTGGGGTGGTCAATTTGAGTTAAATCAATTTTCATGGCAACTTTCAGGTGATATTTGTTAGAAATTAATTGTGCGCTAACTTCCAGGTGATATTTGGAGGTTTCAAGAAAATTGAGTTTTGCGCCACTCAATTTTAAGAGTTTTGCGCCACCCATTGCAAAGTTTTGCGCCACTCGTGTCTCGCACAAAACGTTTTCTTGCGCCACCAACAGATGAATTAATTTGATTTGCATGTTTCAGTGCTTTTAGAATTTCAGAGATTGAATTTTTCTATGTTTAATTTTGTTGTGCTGGTCTAATTTTGACTTTCAGTCAAAACTTTTGAATTGTTTGGGAACGATCATTCTTTTTCAAGTTGATTTCTCATTCAAGTTGTCAATTCTGTACAAGCCTGGGATATCTGTTATAGAAGCTGAACGAAATACTCTGTAAATTAAAAATTCAGAATATCTCAAAAGGATTCAGGAGTTGCAACTTCAATTGTTCAACTGTGTTAAAACTCCTGAATGTATAAAGTGTACTAATACTATCTCTAATTTTTCAGGTATCATCTATGAAAAGGAGAAGGAGATAAAAGAGAAAGAGAGAGAGATTATAAATCTTCAAAGCCAATTGAAGACAACTGAACAGAAATCACCGGAGCTGCAATCAGAATCAGTTGAGCTTCAAAACAAGTTTAAGACTTTCGAAGAGAATATATCTGCCTTGGAGAGTACAAATACTGATCTTAAAAAGAGGATATCTGTCTTGGTAATAGAGAATGCTGATCTGATTAAAAGCATCCAAGCAGATAAAGTTAAATCAAAACTGGAGACATCTTCTTTTCTACAGATGTCTGAAATTTCCAAGAAAACTCTCCAAGCGAAAAAGGATTTGGAGCATAGATGCAGGAAACTTTCTAAGCAGGTGTCAGAATTCGAAAAGATAGTAATTTCTGAAAGTGAAACTTTTGCGAAAGAAAGACAAGTTCTTGAAGCTAAAATAACTGAACTTCCCACACAGATTTCTACTTTACAAGACTTGCTCGAAAAAGAAAGATAAATTTTCAAAGATCAGAAAAAGTCTTTTGAGCTTGAAAAGAAAAATACCGAAAAGAGAAATACTGGGATTTTCAAAGATATTTCAAACAAAACCAAGAACTTGGAAAAAGATTTTGAGCTTGAACGTTTACATTTTGAATCTTAAATATCTATGCTCACATCCAAAATAATTGTTCTATCATCAGATGTTCAAAAAGAAAAGAAGGCCATGTCTGATTTGAAACAGAAGTTTGACACACTTTCAAATGAAAGAAACATTTTGACCAAACAGATAAAAGACTTAGAAGCTGCAAACAATGAAATGTCAGAAAAGATTACAGCTGATGTGATTGATCAATCACCTGTTGAAAATTCAACATAATCAGCCTGTTCTTTCAAAACATCTTCAAGTTCTATTAATGAGAAAAATTGTTTTGAAAAATAAAAGTGTCAAATCTCAAACTGTAAAATCAAATCAGATCAGACCATCTAATCTATTTTATGACAAATCTGTTGATGGTTCATCGAGCTTCTATGTAAAATCTCTTGGAAAGAATTTTAGGAAAAATCAGATGGTCTGGAGAGAGAAGGGTTCTTCAGATGAAGAGAAGAACAAAGAGAAAGCATCTGCATCCACAACCAATGCCAAAAAGAACAGTGAGCATAAAGGTAAATCTTTTGGTAATTCTGATACTCTTTATTCTACTAATCATCTTATCAGGATTGCTCAGAAAAAAATATGTTGTTCTTACTGTGGAGCACATGACATTGTAAGTAAAAACTTTGTCAATTACTGGTATGGTTCTTACTCTATAAACCCCACAAGAACTGCAACTAACACATCAGGATCCAAATACCAGTGGGTACCAAAAGCTAAATCTGTGTTGCAGGCACCCAAAGTTTAAAGGGGAGCAAAGAACAATGGCTCTTGAATAATACAGTTCAAGACCCGCACCTTAACGTCAAGATTATGGCTTCTAAGCACATCAGCTTAGGACCCGTCTTTACTCCTGTCATGATATGAGGATTGTACTCCAATACTCAAATGAGGAAATCCACCATTAAGGGGGAGTACTTTCTTTTCTGAAATATGCATTAGAGAGATATGACGGACTACATTCCCGAAGGAATTGTAGATCTCTATCCTGTACTTTTTCACTGATAAATCTTACTGATATGACGGACTACATTCCAGAAGGAATTGTGGATCTCTATCTGGTTTTCATTGATAACTCTAATGTTGCATAATTTATAGGGGGAGTAAAGTTGATGGCTTCTGATCAAATAATAGATCAGGACCCGTTTTTCAATGATCAGAAAAGGATATTCTGCTAATATCCAGGGGGAGCTTAAAAGATCTAAATCATTCTATCATGATTTGAGGGGGAGCTTAAAGGTAAATATCTTCTGATACTAGATCTCTGATTTTTTGAAAGAAGAACAACTTTCAAGCATGAAAAACAGTTTCTTAAATGTTCAAACCACTTCTCTATTCTCAAAAGATTTCATGAATTCAGTAGTGAGCTTTTAAATGTTTTTCAAATTTTGAGCATAATGTTTAACTAACCGTGTGTTTCCAAAGATCAATACTTGTGTATTGTCTTTTCCATATACTGTAAAGTATTTACACACATCGGTTCAGTATTTCATTTGATTTGTTATTACCATTTCTCATAACGAACATATTTTTTGATGGTAATACCCTCGTTTGCTTTCAAAGTTGCTGAGCATCAATCATCATTTCCAAATTTGTGCTTTCATTGCTAAAATTGTTTATATTTGCTCATATAAACAAAATATCCAATTCTTTTATACCCTAACCATTTAATTTGATCTGATTGATACATTGTCAGATCTTCAAAACAATTCTCTTGATTTCATTTCATTCATTCAATATCTTTGTTTTCAGAAATCTTCAAAGTTCAATTGCTCAAATTTCATGAGCATACATTTTGACAATGATATCATACACTTTGTGCTTAACTGTTCAGTTAAATTGTTGAGCAACCATGTTTTTTAGGACTTACATGGGATTCGTGTATGAGTTTAAACAAAACTTCCATGGATTCACTTCAACTAGTGTTTCCAACCTAGGAAGTTATCCTTGAGTGATTGAGGGGTGAGGGGTCAAAATCAAAGAGTGGGGGAGATAACTCATCCGGTTGAGTTTTTCTCATTGCGTGGAGCGGAAAAATGGAAAAGAGAGTTTGGTTAGAGGTGAGCATAATGTTAAAAGGAAAGAGGGTGTGATAACAGAGTTAAAAGAATATCAAAACTCTGCACCAACCACTTTCTGAGTCGGGCAGCCACATCTACTGATTGGTTCACATTCTTTGGTGACCATCATTGAAACAGGCAGTGAGCCCATGCCAACTCTTGCAATTACCCCACCAACCACTCGTTTCTTTCTTAACAAGGAAATGTTTCATTTTTTTTGGGGACGCAGCATATCTGCTATCTAGTCTTCACTCGGAAGATTTAGATATTGAAAAAGAAGGAAAGTTGCCCCACCTTCGCACCTTTTCATGCACATTGAGTCTGTGTAATACGTGTTGTTGTCTCAACAGTTTACACAATTTGAGCCTTATGAAACACAATCATTGTGCTAAATTCTTTCATACACAAGCACAAGCACAAGCACACAGAAAATTTGTTTTTCCGTCAGAACATTCATAGATAAACCTTGTGTTTTTCAATGATTGAATGGAAGTCCTGTGGAGTCATCATCAAACCAGCTCCTTAAATTGTATATTTGTTGTACATAGTAACTTTGTGTTACTGACAGGCATTCCTAACTGTTTCATTTGTTGAATCAGCGTTACCCAGTTCATTATATCTTAATTTGAAAAGATTCGGTATATACTATTCATGGTTCAGTTATTCAGATGAAAGGGCGGTAACTGTCAAATTATCATTGAAAGAGGAGATTGTTAGTTGAATACAAAGGGGGTGATCAAAGACTGTGTTGAAATTGAAGATGTTTTGATGATCATGATGCTCACAATCATCAAAAAGGGGGAGACATTTACAATGATTCAATTTCAATGCCATGAAGAGATGTCAAAGTTTCAGAAAGTTCAAGTTTTTCGATTGAAGATGATTTGAGAAAGTTTTGAAGATGATTCAATGATAAATCAAGATTCGTGAAAGTTTGTTTTTCCGAAGACGGTTCAGATATCACAAGAGATGAAGATTCAATTTTTCAAAGATAAAGTTTTCAAAGAAGTTTCAAAGTTCAAACTTTCAAAGGAGTTTCAAGAATTCCATTTCGTGTTCAAGACATGTTGGCTTTTAAAGCTTCAAAGTGAAAAAGACTTTTCAACATTCTTCAAAGGCTGAAAGACTGAAGACTGTTAAAGCTTCAATGTTCAAAGTTGTCAGAGACAAAAGCTGAAGAATCAAGTGTTGAAGACTAGTGTCAATTTTTTATTAAATCTTGAATACAAAGGGGGAGATTGTTAAATCTAAATATTGCATGCAAGATTTAATGAGAAAAGTCAAAGTTGTAAAGTCAATATTGTCAATGTCATTGTCAAAGTCAAAGATGTTTAGTTTTCTTAACCATCAAGTTTTAGTTTAGTTAGTGGGTATAAATAGGGTTTTTGGCTTTGTAATGTAGAAAGAACGTATTTGTAATATTCAGATTTGTGAGACTTGTGATTTGAAGATCTACTTTCTCTCTCTACATTTTCTCTCTCTAGTTCTTGAGATTGTCACATCATTTTATGAGATTTAGCTTGATAGATTGGGATTTTATAATTCACATATATTTTGAAAATATCCAGGGGGAGCTTAAATGAATTAAACCATTCTATCATGATTTGAGGGGGAGCTAAAAGGTAAATATCTTATGATCTTGATCTCTGATTGTTTGATAGAAGAACAACTTTCTAACATGAAAAACGTTTTCTGAAATGTTCAAACCACTTCTGGTTCTCAAAAGATTTATTGAATTTAGAAGTGAGATTTTAAATGTTTTTCATTATTAAGTTTTAATGTTTAACTGACCGTGTGTTTCCAAAGATCAATACTTGTGTATTATCTTCTCTATATACTTTCATGTATTCATACACATCGGTTCACTACTTCATAATGATTTTGTTATTACCATGTATCAAAAGTTTAATCTTTCTATGGTAATACTCCCGTTTGATGTTCATTGTTGTTTGAATCAAACAACACTTCATTATTACATGTGCTTTCATTGTTAATATGTTTATATATTGTTCATATAAACATCTTACGTCTTTGATTTCCCGAAATATTATTCTTCATGAATTTTCATCTGATTTTAATCATTGTCAGATTCTCAAAACATTTCTATTCTTTCATGTTCATTCATTCATACAAAGTTTTGAGAAATCTTAAATGCTTAACATGCTCAAAATTTCAATCTTATCTTTATGGGTCGGGTCGCCG
Organism: Arctium minus; assembly: GCA_954870635.1. Taxonomy (NCBI): domain Eukaryota; kingdom Viridiplantae; phylum Streptophyta; class Magnoliopsida; order Asterales; family Asteraceae; genus Arctium; species Arctium minus. The sequence continues at coordinate 72,528,570 of OX941080.1, read as the reverse complement.
CGGATTAGTCGGTGTTGCCCAATTGGATGCCCGGATACCGCGGGTGCGTGTGTGTGTGGGCTTAGCCCAAGTTCCCATACAAAAAAAAATACACTGACAGATGATTTCTTGTGCTTAAATTGTCAAAAAATTATTGAGATATACATGTTTTTAGGAAAAATACATGGGATTCAGTGTGAGTGCTTAAAATTATTGAGATATAGATGTTTGCTGCCCCGTAAGTAATCCTTTGAGTGATTGAGGGGAGAGGAGTCAAAAGATTGAGAGTGGTGTGTGAAGAGATAAAATGGAAATGAGAGATTGGTTAGAAGTGAGCTTTAATGTTTAAAAGAAAGAGGGTGAGAGATCAGAGTAAAAGAATATCAGACTCTGCACCAAACTTCTTTATGGGTCGGGTAGCCGCATAAACTGTTGTATCACAATTCTTCATGAACGACATCGAAAAATACACCAAACCCATGCCATCTCTTGCATACAACCCCACCATCTACTCATTCTTTTCTTAAAAAGAGAATGTTTCACATTTTTTGGGAAACAACACATAATCTATTGGTACTTCACTCGGAAGTTACTGATAATGAACAAGAAGGAAAGTTTCCACGCCTTCGACCCTTCCTCATGCACAATTGAGTCTATGTATAATCATTACTGTCTCAATGGTTTACATACTTTGAGCCTTATGAAACACAATCATTGTGCTTAATTCTTTCATACACAAGCACGAGCACACGGAAAATTTGTTTTTCTGTCAGAACATTCATAGAAAATACCTTATGTTTTTCAATGATTGAATGGAAGTCCTGGGAGTCAACATCAAACCAACTCCCTAAATTGTACATTCGTTGTACACAGTGACTTTGTCTTACTGACAGGCATTCCTAACTGTTTTATGTGTTGATTCAGGTTTATCACTCAAAACTTGTCTGAATTTGAAAAGATTTAGATAAATACATTCATGAATTGACGGCTCTGTATCAGATCAATTGTGGAAGAATGTTCCTACTTTGTCAAAGTCAGCTCCAAAAGAGTGCAGATTGTCAATTCTTAAAGAAGGAGAATGATAGTTTATCACAAAGAGGGAAAATGTTAAGTTCATGAACATTGTTCAACATTGTTTAAAAGGGGGAGAAATTTCAAAGACTGAGTTGAAATTGGTGTGTTTTGATGATCATGATTCTCACAATCATAGAAAAGGGGGAGAAATTTACAGAGTTCAATTTCAAATCATGAAGAAAGTTCAAAGATCAATTTCAAAGATAAAAAGATGTCAAAGTCTGTTGAAAAGATTTGTGAAGAAATTCTAAAGTCTGATGAAAAGAAATCATGACAAAAGATTCCAAAGACAAGTCAAGATGATTGAGAAAGTTTTTTTTTCAGAAGATGATCCAGAGATCAGAGTTGAAGATTTCTGAAGATACAAGATCAGAAATTCCTCAAAAGTTAAAAGTTGAAGATTTCTGAAGTTTCAATGGAATTTCAAGAATTCAAATTCCTTTTTAAGACCTGTTGACTTTCCAAGGATGCTAAACATGAATGACTTTTCAAGATTTTTCAACAACTTCAGAGTCTAAAGACTGTCATAGCTACAAAGTTTAAAGTTGTCAAAGACAAAAGTTGAAGAATCAAGAGCTGAAGACTAGTGTCAATTTTTTATTAAATCTTGAATACAAAGGGGGAGAATGATAGTGTATAAAATTGTATCCAATATATAATAGGAAAAGTCAAGTTAAGGGAATTCAACAAAATCTAAGTCAATGTTAGTTTTATTCAAGTGTCATGAGAGTTTAAGCTTGTCAGAGTTTATCTTGTATAGTGTTATGAGGGTTTAGACATTTTAGAGTTTCATATCCTTGGTATGTATAGGGATATGACTTTTTAGTTTAAGAGTTACACATTGTAATATTCAGTTAGTGAAATATATGACTTGTACTTTGTTGATCCCAGTTATGATGTTCTTTAACTTGATTTAACCTTTCACTACACACAAGTTAATTAAACAGAGTGCGGAAGCGTTTAAGATGTGTAAGAAAGATAGAACATGCAAGGTAGTAAACACACAAGTAAATCAATAAACAGGAAGTAAAATATTACAAGATATTCACTCAAACAACTGTTTCATTGATTACTGTAGAACACCAAGAACACGCACTGGTATGTGCAAAATGTTCTATTGGAAGATACAAACTCTATTTTCTTTTGTGTGTGCTCGCGTTCTTACTTCAAAACTCTAAGGTGGTGCTCCCATAATATACAAGAAGGATGCACCCCTTAGTACAAGACAAAGACTGACATTCCCTAAACGGAACGCCACCTAGAAAGTGAAACCATCGTGTGCCGCACTAAAGGTGATCTGGAAATCTTCGTACAGCAGGCATCACGTGATCTAAATGTGATCTTGTCTTGAACGGAGTTTGCATAAAACTTCGAACTGTCTCTAGAGGTTAGCCATCACAGAGGCTCTGTGAGTGATCACAGAGGCTCTGTGATTTGAAGATCATTATCAGGTGTTGTCCTCTTGTAGAGTGTCAATGGATGTCTTCTGGATCGCATCTTCTGTGGTGCACTTGGTCGTTCTCTGACAAACTTCTACGGTTCCTATACTTGGCCTATTTTTCAATACTTCTATACAATGTGATTGGAGCTAACAATCTCCCCCTAAGTATTGAAAAAATAAAGAAATGGAAAAATGAGCATTTGGCCAAGTTTGAAACACAAAGAGGTGAAAGGAACTCATCCTCTGTCTACTTACTTTCATTTAAGAGAAATGCCAGAAGGCAATTACATTTGATTACAATAATGAAAGTAGAAATTGAAAATACAATTCTTCAGAGCCTATACTTTGGCGTCTGGAAAGTCGTTTATCTTTCTTCCAAAACCTCCTTCCTTCTTTAGTGCTCTGTAATAGAACACGCACAAGTCCCTGAAGTTAAGAGTCGCCCTTATGTTCTCCAGAAGGACGTTTGTAGGTTCTGAGGGGACGAGTGGTGTTCCTCTGTGCTTGATGATGAGTTCTTGGATAAGCATCATAGACTGAGTAGAATACTTGTGGCTTTCAATCCCCATAAATAACTTCTTTTCGCCCTTGGGATTTATGTACACAAAGCCAGAGGAAGGTGTGTTGATTATAGACTTTGGAAGTATTGTGGAAGATGGTGATAAACTGTCCTCTAGTGCAGGAAAGTTCACCTTTTTGACCCCGAGGTCAAGTGCCACCTGAAAGTCCACCATGCTATAGAAGAGTAGCTTTTCCCTCATAATTCTTTTGATCATTTGGTGGGCTTCTTGGTACTCCCTCTTCCACCCATACTTGTCTTCTGTCCATTTGTGCAGCTCTAGGAGATCGTGGGGATGGATAGTTGTCAGATCTGCATCTGTGAATGTCCATATATTCCCATCCTCTCTCTTCACGGCATACGCGCAGAACCAGAAGTTTTTGCATTTGGTGTGGCTAAGCTTTATTGACAGAACGTTTGTGATTTTGAACATAGAGAAGACTTGGTCCCTTGGTTTTAATTTATCTTTGTAAAATCTCCTCCTCTCTTCTGAGATGATTTCCTCTGAGAGCTTGACCAAAGGCTGATCATGGATCCCGCGACTGTAGAGATACTTGTAGACGTCTTCTTCTAGATTCTTCTTCTGAGGAACGGGGAAGGGTCTTCTCAAGCTCTCGAGGCCTTGTATTACCTTTGCCACTGTGTCCTCTGATGGTATTTCAATGGTGTCAAGGACGGGGAGTTCAGAGTAGGTTGTAGATCAAAAGCCCAGTCTTCCTCTTCAGGTTTAATGCCTCTCAGAGCCTCACCTCTGATGGCATCCATAGAGCTTTGGAGGAGCTTCTCTGTGCTGGGAGGGCCCTTCTTTTTCAGAGGTTCTGTGACAATAACTTTGCCTTTGTCTTTTGAGGTGGGTGGTGCTTTCGTTTCAATTTTTGGGATTTGAACTTTGAGGGATGATGGAGCTGTAGAGGCCTGTTTCTGATCTGGATTCTGTGGTCCAGGCTCTGAGCTAGTAGGGACTTGGGTAAGGGGTTCAGCTGCTGAGATGACTACATCTGATGGCATGATCTCCCCCTCATTAGGTCTAGAGGCATCAGGATCCTAGTCCTCATGCCTAGCCCTCTTATGAGATGCCTCTGTTTGGCAAGTCGCAGGTGCCTTCCTCTTCCTTCGCTTGCAGAGGTGCTCGTCGACATGCCTGGTAATTTTCTTCAGAACATCCTTTGTAGCCAGCGACAGTTTGTTGACTTCCAGATCAGACTTGAACCAGAACGTGGCTACAGTTTTCTTCAAATCTTCTGCCACCTGCTTGCCTTGTTGAGATATGTCAGATCCAATGAGGTTAAGGTTACTTAGAACCATTCTCCACATTTTTTCCATGTCTTTCTTTGTGGCAATGGCTCAGAGGTCAGAAACAGAGGTTGATGGTGGGGGTGCAGAGGTGGACGCCTGAGGTTGGAAAGGGACTATAACACTGCGAGTTATATCCTTGATTTCTTCTCGAAGTTTGGTCAGATCATCTACATATGACTGAACTGTTTGAGCATAAAATTTTGGAATTTCATCTGTGAAGAGATCCCCCAGAATCTGAATTTGATTGGAATGTGCGATGATTGTTTTACCAAATGCCTTTAGATTATCTCGAGTCGCACAGGTCGTTGTGAACTTAGTGATCACCGCTGATTGTTGAATTGAAGATTGGCGAAGGTCGTTCAGAGCTTCTGTATTTGCTTTGAGAGCCTCTGCAAGGATTTGAGAGTGGGCTTGTGATTCCCTTGTGACAGAGCTTTTCAACTCATCAAATTTTTGGAATACCATGTCAACAAAGGCTCTAAACTCGCCCTTTGTGACAAACGTGTCCGAGGTAACCTCAGGAAGAACACATGTTCCAGATTTAGCCAACGAGTCTTTGGCACCTTCAGAGCCTGTGATTATGTTGAGCTCTGGAGGATTTCTTCCAATCCTCGATGTTCCACAGAGGAAGCATCTATGGAAGTTTTGTCAGCAAGTTTCTTGGCGGAGGGTTCAGAGGCTTCCCCAAGATCCTTAGAGATTGGGTTTTGTGTTTTTTCTAGAACCACAGAACCAGTGTGATCTCGCAGTGCCAGCTCTGAAGCAGTTTTGTGGCCACTTGTGTGTGTGACAGAGGCAACAAATGCCTCTGTGTGTGATGGAGTGTCCTGGGGAAAATGGACACGAAGAATAACACTCTCACCCTTTTAAGAGGGTGAGGTGGATTTGGTTTCCCCGGATGGTGGTACAGAGGATGAAGGATATCCTCTGTTCGGATGGTTGGGGTTGGGATCAGACTGTGCGGTCCTTGTTCAATATCTTTCTGCACTAGAACTGCAGAGGTAGTGGTGTGGGTTGCACGGGGAGTTGGTGGAGGTTGTGTGCCCAAGGCATCTTTTATACTGCTCTCCTCCTTCGATTTTTCTTTCTCTCCTTGATCTTCTTCTTCACTCTGTGACTTACCAGTCACATCTTTGATGTCTATGGCCACGGTTTCTCCTAGGTTCCCTGAGTACCTAAGAAAGACCTCTCTTGCTATTGCAGAGGCCATTTTGATTGGGCTCTGAGGTCTATCCTCAGGGGAATCTTAAAGGACTAGGGCTCTTTTTCCTTTCTGCAGAGGTTGATCGCCACTCTCTGCAGGTTCGGTTCTCGTATGAAGACCCTCAGCCTTGGCCGCAACAGATTTCTCTTTCTCTGCAAGAGTCCTCAATTTCCTCCTTTTCTTTTTCTCAGAGGATTTGATGACCTCTGCAGTTTCTTCTGCGGCTTTTTCTTTCGTGGTTCGTTTCTTGGATTTCCTCCTCTTACAGGACTTTAGAACCTCTACTTCTTCGGCTCTCTTTTTCTTGCTTTTCTTTTTTGCTATTTTCTCACTCTCCTCCCATCTAACTATCTCTCTCTCTTTCTCTCTTACTTGAGCTTCTGGGACTCCAACTTCTGTCTCTTTTTCTCCCTCATCTCTAAGGTATATCACTATATCTCCTACTTGGAATCCTAAGTGAGGGGGGTTGCAGGACTCGGTTCAGGAGTCATGTTCCCTCGTATGTAATCCTTAGTACCCTCCTCACTACCCAAGTAGATCAACATTTTAGCAGACAGAGGCCTTGCAGAGGGGTAACCTATTTGAAGAGTAGTGGGTTTGTGAGACTTCATCTCATGCAATTTTATTGTCTTCCCTTCTACAGGCAGCTTACCCTCCCCGATCAAGTCATCTCCCAGAAGCAAGCTTAGGAAATGTCCAAAGACTATATTTTTGGGCTCTGTGCCCCTGTCTTGATCTTGCTGTTTGGAGATCACAGCGTTTTGGATTTCCTTGAATATTAGACCCGCATAGTCTAATGGGAGGTCATAATAGATCCCATACATGATTGCCAGAATAGTGTGGCTAGACTGGTCTGGGCTCCCCACCTTTGACGTCAGACAACGGTTCAGAATTGAGAAGAGCAGGTTCCACATAGGAGGTAGGTTTTGCCTTCTGAAGTTTGTTCGTTTGGAGATCGGCACGGCATTCCCAATGAATCTTAGAAATTCCAGGATTTCTTCCTTTATGGGCTCTTCTGAGAACTTGCGCAGGTTGAGATCTGCCTTAGTGGGAAGTTCAAAAACTTCAGATAGTTTTCTACGGTTGATGCCTAAGTCCAGAATCTTTGTTGTCGAATGATGGGTTGCATAACCAATGATGCAGTGTCCATATTTCTCCATTTTGGCATGGCAAGCACTCATCCAGAATTGCTTAAAGTAGGATTCAGGGATGTCATTACGTTTTAGGGTTAGGGCTTTGAACAGAAAATGGTTCTTGAGGATGGTGAGCAGGGGAGCTGCTTCGGCAGGGAATCCAGAATGAGTGAGAGTCACAAAGTGATTGTTTGATTTTTTATTCATTTGAAGCATGTGATAATCATGCCTGGTAAAGGAGAGCATTCTTCTCGTGAGCACTTTTTCTTGTCCAATTGAGGTCGAATCGGCCTTTTGAGCAGTTGAGTGATGGGAGTTGATGGAGTTGTGGGAGCCATTGGAGTTCTTTGAAGATGCAGATTGAGAAGCCATGGAGAGAGATCAAGAAAGGAAAAATCTTTGCAAAGGGAGTTCTTGAGAGCAAAAAATTTCATGTAAAAAGAGAAGGAAGAGAAAGAAGGGTTTATTTATACAGAAAGGGGGGTAGAAGGAATTAGCGGTAAAAAAGAAATATTTGAAAACCGTCATGAGTGCTAACGGATAAGTAGCCGTTTCCAAAAAACGACGGTATAAATATGGACCAATAGATGTGTGCCACGTCAGGATAGGCGGTGCATGATCGAGTACGTGCGCCTCCCTCTATTCTCACGCGCGTGGCAGTTACTATTCCCACATGACAGTGATTTTGGTAAATAACCCGCACATAATGACCATGGTAAATAAGTGTTGAACTCAATCTTGGCAGAAGCTCTGTGGGACAAAAGCTTCTGTCATCATTATGAGGTTTCAAGATATCCGAAATGACCGATATTCTTAAAAGGGCGTACGAGTTGATCGACCACAACTACAATTTAGGTACAGAGGCTCTGTGAAGGGTCCCAGAGACTCTGTGGGGGACCTCAGAGGTTCAGAGATTCAAAATTTCTAATTTTGGACATGGTGTTTGGTGATCACTCGATAGCTGTGATAGCAATGATGAGGGGCAGAGCAACATATTTGTCAAAAGATGCCTGCTCCCCCTTGAAGTGTCAAAATCTTTTATCTTTGCTCCCCCTTGAATTGTGCACGGGTTTTTGAAAAAGGTTATTTTGAAAAAAAAGGCTTCTAAGAGAACGTACAAAAGCTATTTACAAGGATAGAATATGAACTTACAGAGGCTCTGTGCAAGGGTACAGAGGCTCTGTGAATCAACTCAAATTGAGCATGCTAATTTTGCCAACAAGAAAAATGAATTTTTTCTCGTCTAATGCCTTCGTGAAAAGGTCGGCAAGCTGGTAATCTGTGGGGACAAAATACATTTCAATTGTCCCATGCTATACATGATGTTTCAGAAAGTGATACCTGATATCGATATGCTTCGTTTTAGAGTGTTGACCTGGATTGGCAGAGATCGCAATGGTACTTTTGGGGTCACAGAGGATGGGGATTTTCTCGATGTCAACTCCGTAGTCTCTGAGTTGGGTTCTCATCCACAGAACTTGCGAGCAACAACTAGCAACGTCAACGTATTCAACTTCTGCCGTACAGTTCGAGACACAGTTCTGCTTCTTGGAAGTCCAACTTACTAATTTCCCTCCAAGGAATTGGCAAATCCCAGAGGTACTTTTTTTGTTGAGCTTGCATCCTCCGTAATCTAAGTCTGTATAAGCCACAAGATCAAAGCTAGAGTTCTCGGGATACCAAAGCCCAAGATTTTTGGTTCCTTTTAGGTATCTGAAGATCCTCTTGACAGCATGAAGATGAGATTCTTTGGGGTTAGCTTGAAATCTTGCACAGAGGCATGTGGCAAACATTATATCAAGTCGACTTGCGGTTAAGTACAACAAAGACCCTATCATACCTCTGTAGAGTTTACACTCCACAGGCTTGCCTTCTGGATCTGCATGAAGTTTGGATCCAGTGGCCATAGGAGTCTTCATTGGTGAAGAGTCAGAGAGCTTCTATTTTTCAAGTATGTCAGAGACATATTTTGATTGATTTATGAAAATTCCCTCTGTAGTTTGTTTGACTTGCAATCCTAGGAAGAATGTAAGTTTTCCCATCATGCTCATCTCAAACTCACTTTTCATCAATGATTCAAACTTTTTGCAGTACAAATCATTTGTGGACCCAAAAATAATGTCATCAACATAGATTTGTACAAGTAGAATCTCACCTTTTCTCTTTTTTATAAAATAACGTGGTATCAGTTGTACCTTTTTCGAAACCATTGGCAAGGAGGAAGTTTGAAAGTCTGTCGTACCAGGCTCTGGGAGCTTGTTTCAGTCCATACAGAGCCTTCTCCAAAAAGTAGACATGATTTGGGTTCTTGGGGCTCTCAAACCCTGGTGGTTGTTGGACATATACTTCTTCTTGAATCTACCCATTCAGAAAGGCTGACTTGACATCCATTTGATATACTCTGAAAACTCTGTGGGCTGCGAAGGCAAGAAAGATTCTTATAGCTTCTAGTCGTGCCACAGGGGCAAAGGTTTCTTCATCGTCAATGCCTTCTTCTTGACAGTATCCCTTGGCCACCAGTCTTGGTTTGTTCCTGACCACCACACCATCTTCATCCTTTTTGTTCCTGAAGACCCATTTGGTTCCTATAGCCGTTTTGCCTTTTGGCAGAGGCACTAGGGTCCATACCTCATTTCTCTCAAACTGCAGAAGCTCCTCTTGCGCAGCTTCTACCCAGTTTGGGTCTTCAAGAGCTTCAGATATCTTTTTGGGTTCGATTATACTCACAAAATTTGTATAGTAACAAAAACTTACAGTACTTGATCGGGTTTGGACCTTGTCAGATGGGTCGCCAATAATTTTGCTCTGTGGGTGACTCTTAATCCACTTTGTCATGCGGGGAGGTGATCATTGGAAACATCTGTGGCTAGCTCAGGAGCACGTTCATCTTGATGTTGATCATTTTCAGTTTAGAGAAATTGATCATTCGTACTTGCCACAGGACTCGGTTGTTCATCATGAGTTGAAGTAGAGAGCTCTGCGGAGCCTTGATCTGGTGTTGACCCTTCATAGGTATTTTGAATATGATCATGTTCTTGATTTATCTTGGGGCCTTGATTTTCATTGTCCTCTTAGTGCTCCCCCTCGATGGTTGCACCTGCAACAGTAGTGGAAGAGGGTGAAGCATTACTAGGACCAGTCAGAGATGTACCTGTTTGGTTCTCAGAGGGTTCGGCTTCAGAGGCTCTGCGATCACCTTCAGAGGGTTCATCATCATTGAACATCTCTTCAAAAAGATGATGAAGGTCATTTGTTCGTGATGAGCCACCAGAATCTTTATCTTGAAGTTTGAGTCCTGAGTTGATTTGCTCAGAAGTCACCTGAAAAGAGTCATCAAATGAAACATTAATACTTTCAAGTATATGTTTGTATTTAAGTACATAGACTCTGTATGCCTTAGAGTTTGATGAATATCCAACAAATTTGGCTTCATCGGCTTTGGGACCGAATTTCCCTATCTGTTCTCTGTCATTCAACACAAAACATCTGCAGCTGAAGACATGGAAGTACTTGATGTTCGTCTTCCTCTGATGTAGTAAGTGGTATGGTGTTTTAGCATGCCTCTTCATTTTTAAAGATCGATTTTGAGTGAAGCATGCGGTTGAAATGGCTTCTGCCCAGAAAGAAATAGAGAGCCCTGAAACAGTGAGCATAGTTCTTGCGGCTTCTACGAGTGTTCTGTTCTTTCGTTCAACAACACCGTTTTGTTGTGGAGTCCTTGCAGCAGAGAAGTTCTGTGATATGCCTTCTGTCGAAAGATAGTCTTAAATGGTTGAATTCTTAAACTCTGTGCCATTGTCACTTCGGATTCTCTGTACCCTACAATCATAAAGAACTTGTATTCTCTTCATAAGATTGATTAGTATTTCAGGAACATCTGATTTCTTTCGAACGAATTCAACCCAAGTATATCTAGAGAATTCATCTATGAGTACAAGCATGTACTTCTTGCCACCAAGACTCTGCACAGATATAGGACCGTGTTATCCCAGATTTATCTAGTTGATTAACAATCACAGAAACACAATAATATCAAGAGATATAATGATTAACAAAACATACCAATCCCTTGAATAAACAATTAAACCTTGAGTGTTCTGGATACCCTTGAATAGAGAGAAAATCGCTACCTCTCTAATATGATTATGAAAGTAATTGTAAGGATTATTCTAAAACCTAAACTAATAAACACTTTAAATACCCAGGCTTTTAGGCCTAATGGGCTTATGGGCTTGAGGCCCAATAGCTAATAACTATTTACTTATTACATAATAAACCCTCTAAATAACTTTGACACAATTGTAGTTTAAACCCTGAACTTTAACTTTAATCTTGAATACAATTATTTGATCCAACAGACCGCAGAGGTCAACATGAAGCATATGCAGAGGTCTGGTGCAAGATATGTTAGACTTAGTTTTGTGGGCAGCCCTTTTAAGTTTGCCCATCTCACAAGGAGAGCATAGATGATCCTTGTCGAATCTGATACATGGTAGTCCACTTACCAGGTCTAGTTTCACAAGTTTGTCTAGTGTGTGAAAGTTTAGATGACAAAACCTGTTGTGCCAGAGCCAAGCTTCTTCATTCTTACTTGAGACTAAGCACAACTGTTCTTCTCCGTTAGTTGATTTTAAGTCCATGAGGTATAGGTCACCTCGTTTTTTGGCTCGCAGAAGCTCTGTGGAGGTATCTTCCTTCAACAGAGAGCAGTATTGTCTTTTAAACATCACATCGAGTCCATTATCACAGAGTTGAATTACGCTCAGTAAGTTGTGCATGAGGCCATCCACATAGGCAACTCTATTGACATCGATGTCTCCGTTGGCAATGACTCCATAGCCTTTTATTTGTCCCTTCTTGTTGTCTCCGAAGGTTACTCAACCACCTCCAGGTTTTTCTTTGTAGGCGGAGAGTAACCCTCTGTCGCTAGTCATGTGCCTTGAGCACCCGGAGTCTAGGTACCAAATGGGCACATGTTGTTTCTTCTGCGGACAGATCAAGAAGATTTAGGTACCCATTTCCAAATGGGTCCAGCTTTGTTAGAAGTCTTTGAAGATGCCTTAACATCTTTGATTTTAGCTTTATCCTCTTTAACGGAGGTACCATTTTGTCCTTTCTTACCCTTAAATTTGGCATTCATTGGCTTTGGGTGAGATACAAGACAGGAGGACCTTGAGAAATGTTGATTTAATGCATGCTTAAGATCAAAACATTTGCAATGACGAACCTTGAAAGCAAACTTCTTAAATATTTCATTAAAATTGTCAAAGGAGTGTATAGAGCAATTTTCATAACAACCCTTTTTAGATTCGGGTTTCTTTTTACAGAAAACTTTGTCTAATCTAGGCTGTATTTTGTCAAAAAATCTGCTTGAATGAATCTCTTTGTGTACTCTCCCTCGACGATCATTCCTTTGAGCATTCACTGCCACAGAAGTACCAATTTTGTCAATTTTTGGCCATTTAGCTTTCTGTTGCCAGGTGAGCTTTTCTTGAAAAGGCCTTGATACAGAGACAGGTTTTGGAACTGTGGTAGTTTGAGTGATCTTGATCTTTTCATTTTTCAACTTTTCAAGCTCAAGAGAAGTCTTTGCTTGAAGACACATGTCCAAGAAGTCAGGACAAATTGGTATTCCTGTGGTTCTCCTTTTGGGAGCAATTGTCCTGTTAAGGATGCCAGAGGGTAGTTTATTATCCTCTGGACCACAGAAGACCATGTCAAGTTCTACAGAACTTGTCTCCGATATGACAGAGGACTCAGATTCTGATTCAGAGTCTGAATCGAGAAAGTCTCTGTGAATGAGAGCCTGACCTTCTGTAAGTGCCTTGCTTTGTCCATTGGTGTCCTCTGAAGTATTTAGAATTTTTGAAATACAAGGAATGACAATAGGAACACTAAGACAATTTTGCAGATCTTGCTCAAAGATTTCTCTTATTTCAGAGGTTCAATCAGGATGGTTGAGAAAATGATTTTCATAAGTTCTTCTCAAGTCGCTTTCCAAAAATCTTTTAAAAAGTTTTTCTTCCACAGAGGCTGGAACGAACACTGGTGCATCAGAGGATAGTTCCTTTTTAGGAACCATCAGGCACATGAAAGCCATTTGGGTTTGAGTTTTTGGGTGACGGAATCTGAAGATTCCTATCTGTTTTTGAGACAAATATTTCTTTGGAATGGATTATCTCTTTGACGAGAGTGCAGATTTTGAATCATTGTTTTCATACCATAAATTCGTCATCTGCAGGGGTTTCCTCGGATGTGGTCCCTCAGAGGTTCTGCGCCTCTTGAATGTGGATAATAGGTCTGGAAGACATGGTTTTAGAAATTGTCCAGGGCAGAAGATGTTTGATAAAGACTTGTTTCTTTTACTTCCTGCGTAAGGATCAATATCCTCAAACCCTATTCCTCTTCTGCCAATCTGGGTGTTGACCTTTTCATGGACCTTTTGAGCATCCTGATACCTCTTAATTTGAGCATCCTGATACCTCTGATATCTCTGTCGAACAAATCTTGATAAAGTACATCTCTTTCTTTTTGAAAAAAGTTTTTCAAAGATATGGCATTTAATCGATCACTCTCACATTTCTTTAGTTCCTTTACTTTGTCTTTTAACGCTTGATCAAGTTTTGAAATCTTTTCTTTTAACCCATTCTTTTCAACAATATGTTCAGAAACAAGGGTTTTTCTTTCTAGATAGAGCTTGTCCTTTTCTTGAGTGAGAATCCTAGTTTCTCTCTCAAAGAAGGCCAATTTCTTCTCTAGTTCTGAGCACATGTTTTTGTAGGCAAGAAACTCATTTTGTATTGTAAGAAGTTTGTTCTCAGAGTCAGAATTAAAGGATTTAGAACAAGATACCTCACTATTGTTGTCAGAGGAGTTGACTTCTGCCATTCCACAGAAGAGTGTGTTGTCCTCTTCATCAGAGGATTCATCGGTTACAAGGTTCTCTTGTTCTGCCATTAGGGATCTCTGAGTATAGTATTCTGCTTTCTTTTTGTATAAAGCAGCGTCTCTTGTGGGTTTCCCTTTATTGGCAGAGGACCTTCACTCTGCGGCGAAGTGGCCTGATTTCCGCTTCAGTTTGCTTTGGGAATTTGTCACCACCTCTACCGTCTGACCTCTGTCCACTCCATTCTTCATGCCTTGGCTCCTCAGACTCCTCTCTCCCATGCTTTCTTACCTCACTATATCCTCTGCTTCTATCATCTCTTTCATCTCTCCCTCTGTACTCTGTCTTATTGAGACTACGATTGAATTGTCGAGTCATAAGTGCAAGCGTTTTGGCCAGAGCAGCCATGTCAATCTCTTCCTCAGATCCTTCTTCACTTTCACTCTCTGCTACAAGCACCTTTTTCTTTTTCTTCCTCTGCGCATCCTCGGTTACCTTTTCGTTCTTTCCCTTGTCTTTTCCTTCTGAGGCACTTCCTACAAGAGCCAGAGGACCTCTGACAGAGTTTGTCAACTTGGAAATTCTGTTCTCTTGGCTAATCAGTCTTCCAAAGAGACTAGATATGGACCATACATCAAGATCCAATGTGGCTTTCATGGACATGGTTAGATGAAGCCATTCATCATTCAGGCTCTGAAGGAATCTTACATTGTTTTCTTTAGAGGTTCTGTGGATGCCATACCTCTTACACTTGTTTATCAATGAGTTGTATCTGTTATATGTGCTTTGAATGAATTCACCCGGTAGAGATTTAAATGCAAAGTATTCATTTATGCACAAAGCCCTGTTGTTCTTGAGGGTTTTAGCACCACCCTCAAGTTGTTTCTCCAATTCCAACCACAAGTCTTTCGATGTTTCACAGGAATCAAGGGACTGGAAGATATCATTTGGGATCGCCATAATAATTAGTCTTTTGGCTTTCTTTGCAAGCTCATGTTGTGCCTTTTCTTTTTCACTCCATTCAAGGACAGGTTTGGGGTGTTGATATTCAGGGATTTCAGGGGTATTTGCAATGGCAGGAACACGTGGAACTGTTGTCATTGGGATGAAAGGAGGATTGTGAAGATACTCAACCAGACCAGGATCCACACCTTCGAGGAAGTGCACCATCCTGATCTTCCGCTGAGGATATTCATCCCTCAGTAGAGTGGGAGGTTTAGACTTAGATCATGCACTGAAGTAGTTGACAGTGTTTGCCATTTTAGTTTATAAAACAGGGTATGAGGGGATCTTTTGAGAAGGATGGGAAATGTATCTCGTAGGGATAAATTTTCGGTATGAGAAGGATGACAACTAACTGAGCTGAGCTTTGAATTTGTCTTCAAGGATTTAAGCACACTTGCTTTCGAATTTACGTCAAACAAGTTGATGTAGCTCCAGAAAACAGTGTATGTTTGTGAGTGATGTTCAAGATGAACAACCAAACTTCAAACTACTACCTGGACCGTGGGAATCAGGTATAGAACAGGATCCTTTGATATTGAGAATCAAAGCCTGCTCTGATACGAATTGTTGATCCCAGTTATGATGTACTTTAACTTGATTTAACCTTTCACTACACACAGGTTAATTAAACAGAGTACGGAAGCGTTTAAGATGTGTAAGAAAGATAGAACATGCAAGGTAGTAAACACACAAGTAAATTAATAAACAGGAAGTAAAATATTACGAGATACTCACTCAAACAACTGTTTCATTGATTACTGTAGAACACCAAGAACATACACTGGTATGTGAAAAATGTTCTCTTGGAAGATACAAACTCTATTTTCTCTTGTTTGTGCTCGCGTTCTTACTTCAAAACTCTAAGGTGGTGCTCCCATAATATACAAGAAGGATGCACCCCTTAGTACAAGACAAAGACTGGCATTCCATAAACGGAATGCCACCTGGAAAGTCAAACCATCGTGTGCCGCACTAATGGTGATCTGGAAATCTTCGTACAGCAGGCATCACGTGATCTGCATGTGATCTTGTCTTGAACGGAGTTTCCATAAAACTTCGAACTGTCTCCAGAGGTTAGCCATCACAGAGGCTCTGTGAGTGATCACAGAGGCTCTGTGATCTGAAGATCATTATCAGGTGTTGTCCTCTGGTAGAGTGTCGATGGATGTCTTCTGGATCGCATCTTCTGTGGTGCACTTGGTCGTTCTGTGACAAACTTCTGCGGTTCCTATACTTGGCCTATTTTTCAATACTTCTATACAATGTGATTGGAGATAACATACTTTCTCTCACTACTCTCTCTCTCTAGATCATAATGTCAAATCTTGAATGTTAGAATTGCTTGAATTGTTGGGAATTATAATTTCAATGAGGGAGGGATTCAGTTGAAATAATTGGTGCAGAAGTTTCAGTAGGTACTGCGTGTTCAGTCTGTTGATCAGTCCTTATAGTACACCCTACTAATTCAGCAACTTCTGGCTCTTCGTTAGTATTTACAGCTTCAACTATCAGAGTAGCCATATGAACTGGAATTTCTTGCTGAATCGGGGAATATGAACTGGATGATTAGTCGTTGAATCTTCCATCATGTCAACCACAACCGGTTTAGTCACGTTAGATCCAAGTAATTCATCATAAAACAGTTCAAATAAAAGATCTAAATCAGATAAATGAGTAGTAGACGATGATGCAACATCTGATTTATTCACTGTAGGAACATGTTCTGGATTGATCTGTCCAGAAGCTAGCACTCCGGTTATCACCGGTTCTGAACTAACTTTTTCAGAAGCCATCTCCTCATCAAATGTGACATTTACGCTCTCAATAATAGTCTTCGATTTCGTTTAGTACACTCGATATGCAACAGATGTAGAAGAATATCCAATAAAGATGCCCTCGTCTGCCTTAGCACTGAACTTGTTCAGACTCTCTCTGTCATTTAGCATAAAACACTTACACCCAAATATATGAAAATACTTGATGGTTGGTGTTCGATTGTTGATCAAATCATAAGGAGTCTTTTGAAATCTGCGGTGTATCATGGAACGGTTTTGAGTGTAGCACGCAGTCGAAACAACTTCTGCCCATAGAAACAGAGGTAGGTCTGATTGGCTGAGCATAGTCAGAGCGGCCTTGACTAGCGTTCAATTTCGCCTTTCGACTACTCCATTCTGTTCTCGCGTACGAGCAGCAGAGTATTGATGTGATATCCCGACCGAATCGAGATACTCTTCAACAGTTCTGTTTTTGAACTCTGTGCCGTTATCAATTCTGAGAAGCTTGATTAGTTTCTGCAGATTCACCTGGGTCGTCTTCAGAAATGTTATGAGTACTTCGGGCATCTCATCTTTTGATCGTAGAAATTTGACCCACGTGTATCGCGAATAGTCGTCCACGATAACTAAAACATATTTCTTTCCGCCTAAGCTTTGCATTCGCATTGGACCACAAAGATCCATATGCAACAATTCGAGTTGAGATCTGGTACTAGGTTCAGGCTTCGTGAAATTGTATTCCCAATCAAATCAAGCAATCTCTATTCAATATATGACAATATCAAAGTATATTTCTAGAGATAGAGTGTAGAGAGAGAAAGTGTTCATGTCATTTATCTCACAATGATATTACAATATATCTATCTTCATGATTTACAAGGCAACATGGTATTTATACCACAAGTCTAAAAACACAAGCTTAACACCTAAGTAAACTCATATTGACTAAACACACTATGACTTATCTTGACTTGACTTTTCCTATTAAATCTTGGATACAATAATACACTAACAATCTCCCCCTTTGTATTCAAGATTTAATAAAATTTTGACAATCGTCTTCAGCGCTTGATTCTTCAATCTTTTGTCTCTAACATTCTTGGATTTTGATGCTCTTCCTAAAGTTGTTGAAAAATCTTGAAAAGTCATTCACGATTAGCATCTTTGAATAGTCAACAAGTCTTGAAACAAATCATTTGAAGTCTTGAAACATCTGAACTTTTAAAAAATCTTTAAACTTCTTTGAAATCTTCATCTTTGAAACATTTGAAACTTCGAGAGATCTTTGAATTTTGTATCTTCATCTCTTTGATCTCTTGACCGTCTTCGGAAAAACAAACTTTCTAAAATCATCTTAATTTGGACTTGTCTTCAGAATCCTTTGAGAGTGATTTCTTTTCATCAGATTTGAACATTCAGAAATACTCCACAAATCTTGACTTTGAACATTCTTCAGTACTTTGAAATTGTTTTGAAATTGAACTCTGTAGATTTCTCCCCCTTTTTGATGATTGTGAGCATCATGATCATCAAAACTTTCTCAATTTCAGCAATTTCTTTGAATCTCCCCCTTTTACAAACAGTCTTCCCTTTTGAGATACATTTAACATTCTCTGCACTTTGATCTGAATAGATGAATCATGAACTATATATACCTGAATCTTTTCAAATCCAGATATAATGAACGTTGTAACCCTGATTCAACAAATGAAACAGTTAGAAGTGCCTGTCAGTAACACGGAGTTACTGTGTACAACGAATGTACAATTTAAGAAGCTGGTTTGATGATGACTCCCCAGGACTTCCATTCAATCATTGAAAAACACAAGGTTTATCTATGAATGTTCTGACAGAAAAACAAATTTTCCGTGTGCTCGTGCTTGTGTATGAAAGAATTTAGCACAATGATTGTGTTTCATAAGGCTCAAATTGTGTAAATTGTTGAGACAACAACAAGTATTACACGGACTGAATGTGCATGAAAGAGGTGCGAAGGTGGGGCAACTTTCCTTCTTTTTCAATATCTAAATCTTCCGAGTGAAGACCAGATAGCAGATGTGTTGCGTCCCCAATAAAAATTGAAACATTTCTTTGTCGGGAAAGAAATGAGTGGTTGGTGGGGTTAATGCTAGAGTTGGCATGGGCTCACTGCCTGTTTCAATGATGGTCACCAAAGAATGTGAACCAATCAGATTTTGTAGCTGCCCGACTCAGAAAGTGGTTGGTGCAGAGTTCTGATATTCTTTTAACTTTGTTCTCACACCCTTTTTCTTTTTATCATTATGCTCATTTCTAACCAAACTCTCATTTCCATTTTACCGCTCCACACAATGAGAAAAACTCAGCCGGGTGAGTTATCTCCCCCACTCTTTGATTTATGACCCCTCACCCCTCATTCACTCTAGGATAACTTCCAGCATAGGAAACATTGGTTAACGTGAATCCATGGAAGTTCTGTTTAAGCTCACACATGAATCCCATGTAAGACCTATAAAGAATGATTGCTCAACAATTTAACTTGAACAATGAAGCTCAAAATGTGATAACATTGTCAATATGTATGCTCATTAAAAATATGAATGAAATTTGAGCATTTGAACAATGAAGATCTCTTAAAACAAAGATATTGATGAATGAAATGAAATCAAGAGAATTGTTTTGAAAATCTGACAATGTATCAATCAGATCAAATAAAATGGTTAGGGTATCAAAGAATTGGATATTTTGTTTATATGAACGAATATAAACAATTTTGCAATGAAAGCACAAATTTGGAAATGATGATTGATGCTCAACAATAATTGAAAGCAAACGGGAGTATTACCATCGAAAAATTGTTTCGATATGAGACATGGTAATAATGATTTCAAATGAAGTACTGAACCGATGTGTATGAATACTTTACAGTATAAAGACAAGATAATACGCAAGTACTGATCTTTGGAAACACACGGTCAGTTAAACATTAAAGCTCAATAATGAAAAACATTTAAAATCACATTTCTTAATTCATGAAATCTTTTGAGAATAGAGAAGTGGTTTGAACATTTAAGAAAAATGTTTTTCATGCTTGAAAGTTGTTCTTCTTTCAAACAATCAGAGATCTAGAACAGAAGATGTTTACCTTTAAACTCCCTCTCAAATCAGTATATCATGATTTGTTTTCTTTTAAGCTCCCCCTGGATATTTGCAAAATATCCATGCCTGAACATTAAAGAACGGGTCCCGATCTGTTGTGTGATCAGAAGCCACAATCCTTTACATTAAAGTTCGGGTTCTAAACTGAAGTGTTTAGAAGCCATTGTTCTTTGACTTTGAAGTCCGAGTCCTTAGTTGATTTACTCAGAAGTTATCCATCTTGCTCTCCCTATACCTGTGGTACCTGCGAAACAGATTTAACAGGTTTTGGTACCCACTGGTATTTGGGTCCTGGTATGTTAGATTTAAGAATCCACTTCTCATTAGATGTATATCTTTTAAATCCATAATTATGAGAAGTTATTCTGTAAGAACCGTACCAGTTATGAGCAGATTCTTGTTGGACGAAATCATTCACTCCACAGTAAGAACAACATATTTTCCTTTGAGCAATCCTGATGAAATAGTTAGTAGAATAAAGCATATCAGAATTACCAAAACAGTTACCTTTATGCAGATTGTTCCTTTTGGCTTTAGATGTGGATGCAGATACTTTGTCCTTCTTCTTCTCATCAGGAGAATCTTTAACTCTCCAGACCATCTGACTTTTCTTTGATTGTTTTCCAAGAGATTTTACATAATAGCTCGTTGAACCATCAACAGATTTGTCATAAAATAGATTTGATTTGACATTTTTATTTTTGAAAACATTTTTGTCATGGATAGAACTAGAAGCAGTTTTAAAAGAGCAAAATGATTCGGTTGAATTGTCAACTGGTGATTGATTGATCACATCAGCACAAACTTTTTCTGACAAATCAACATTTGCAGCTTCTAAGTTCTTTATCTTTTCAGATAAAATGTTTCTTTCAGAAGTAAGTGTGTCAAATTTCTGTTTCAAATCAGATATAGCCATCTGTTCTTTAAGAATATCTGATGATAGAACAGAGATTTTGGACATGAGCTTGGATATTTCAGTTTCAAAATATGAACGTTCTTGCTCAAAATCTTTTTGTAAGTTCTTGGATTTTTCAGAATTTTTCTTTTCAGATTCAAAAAACTTTTTCTTTTCTTTAAAAACTTGTCTTTCTTTTTCTAATAAGTCTTGTAAAACTGAGATCTGTTTGGGAAATTCAGTGTTTTTATCTTCAAGAAGTTTTCTTTCCTTAGCAAATGTGTCTCTTTCAGTAATTAGAATCTTTTCAAAATCAAACACTTGCTTGGAAAGTTTAATGCATCTCAGCTCAAAATCCTTTTTCTCTTGCAAAGTTTTCTTAGAAAGTTCAGACATCTGTTGAGTAGAAGATGTCTTCACACATGATTTTTCTTTTTCTGCTTGGAGACTTGTTTTAAATTCAGCATTCTTCTTTTCCAAAGTAGATATTTTCTCTTTGAAAGCCTTAAACTTGTTTTGAAGTTTGACTGATTCATCATGCAAATTCGATGCTTTCTGTTCAGTCGTCTTCAGTTGGCTTTGAAGATTTGCTTTAACTTTATCTTCTTTGATGCTTTTCATCAAATCAGTATTTTTCACTTTCAATTCATATGCAGTTTCTTCAGAAGCCATATACTTTTGTTGAAGCTTAACTGATTCATCATGCAGATCTGATGATCTTTGTTCAGTTATCTTCAATTGGCTCAGAAGACTTTCAATGTAAGATTCCTTCATCTTGATTACTTCTTCAAGAGATTGAATGGTATTGTCTTTTATTCTCATCATTTTCTCTCTATATTTAATCTCTTTTTCTTTCTCACTGATGATACCTGCAAAATGACATTTATCCATATTAGCACACTTTTTACAGTCAGAAGTTTTATCAGAATTTGACAAATTCAATTTCAACTCCTGAATCTGTTTGATAAAGGCTGCATTCTGAATTCTCAGTTTGTCTCATTCAGCCTCTATAATAGGTATCTCAGGCATGCACAATACTGCCATATCTCTTGCGAACAATACAATATTTCCCTTATCATCAGAAGTAGGCATCTTGACAGATTAGCTTGATAATGAAATGATCGTTCCCAAACAAATCAGAGATGTTGACTAAAAAGTCAAACTTGGATCACACAAAAATAAAATTTAATTTTCAAAAAAAAATCTATCTCTTGAAACTCGCTAGTCACTGTTTACAAAGAAATGCGTTAGATGTTGGTCGCGCAAAGGATGAAACTCGCAAGGCACTGGAGACGCAAAGCTCAAAACTCGCAAGGCACTGAAAGCGCAAAGCACTATTCACACTGAAACTCGCTAGTAGGCACTTACGCGTTTCTGGAACTCGCTAGTCGATACGTGCGCGTTTTATGACGTTTGCGCGTTATGACGTTTGCGCATTAAGACACTCACGCAAAGCTAGGTTTGCGCGTTTCAGAACTCGCGCAAGACGAGGTTTGCGTGTTAAACGGCTCGCGCAAGACGCAGTTTGCGCGTTTCACTTGTCACGCAAAGCTCAAACTCGCAAACATGTTTAGCGCGTTTTAACACTTAGATTTTCAAGGATTTAAAACTCGCAAGCTCTTCTAGCGCGTTTCGCTCAAACTCGCAAGCTTTGTCTTGCGCGTTTATGAAACTCGCTAGTCACTATTAGCGCGTTTTGGCAAACTCGCACGTTTTGCTTGCACGTTCTTCAGACTTGAATCTTGCGTGTTCTTGATGATGAAGCTTGCGCGCTCTATGGAAGAACTTGCGCGTTTTTCCAATCTTGCGCGTTCTTCAAAGATGATCACAAAATCGATCCAAATCGATTAAACCTGCAAATTTAAACATGAAATTCCATAGAAATGATCGATTTATCAATTAGAACATTATTCTAACACAAGATTTTGATTAAAAACATCAAAATGCACCAAATTGATTCAAGAACAGTGTTCGAGTTCGTGTTTTACGTAAATAGCAATTTGATCAAATTGATCAATCTAATGTTCGAATTAGACTATATGATCTGAATAAAAGTTTATCCAATGAAAGAAACGTACAGAATCAAATCAATTTCTTGATTTAATTGTACAAAAACAATAAAACCACGGATCAAACAATGACTTTTTCAGAAACTACAATTTTCTTGAATTTTCAAGAATTTGATCCAAAAACTAATTCAGTGATCTTTCTGAATTTGTTTGGCATGCTCTGATACCAATTGAAATTGTATTCCCAATCAAATCAAGCAATCTCTATTCAATATATGACAATATCAAAGTATATTTCTAGAGAGAGAGTGTAGAGAGAGAAAGTGTTCATGTCATTTATCTCACAATGATATTACAATATATCGATCTTCATGATTTACAAGGCAACATGGTATCTATACCACAAGTCTAAAAACACAAGGTTAACACCTAAGTAAACTCATATTGACTAAACACACTATGACTTATCTTGACTTGACTTTTTCTATTAAATCTTGGATACAATAATACACTAACACTTCGGTTTATGTGGAGCTCTCTTTATCTTCCCTTTTTCACACGCTACAGATCAATGTTCCTTTTCGTATCTCAGCTCAGGAAGACCTTTCACCAATATGCCTTTGACCAATTTGTTGATATAACGAAAATTCAGGTGTGACAGCCGTCGGTGCCAAAGCCAACTTTGCTGCATCGAAGCTTTTGTCAGTAAGAAAACCTGATTGTTAGTCTGGACCTTTGAAAGATTGATGGTGTAGAGGTTTGACTTTCGAGTGCCGACTAAAAGTTCTTTGCCGTGTTCAGTACGCACCGAACAACTCTTAGCTTTGAAGTTTACCTCTAATCCTTTGTCGCAGAACTGGCCAATACTAAACAGGTTGTGCCTTAATCCTTCTACATAACTCACCTTCGTTATCGTCAGCTTATCTTGAATGATGTCACCATATCCAAGAATTGGTGAAAATTGATTATTGCCAAAACGAACATTTCCGCTGAATTTCTCTGTATAATTAGACAATAAATCCTTTTGCCCAGTCATATGCTTGGAACAACCGCTATCCAAGTACCACATATGACGGGTCTGCAAGAGAAATCAGGGAACAATAATTTTAGGTACCCATTTAAAAACGGGTCCTAACGGATTAGCGCAAGATTTTGGTATCCATTTGAATATGGATCCTCTTTTCTTTTGAAAACTCTTAAAAACATTTGGTTTAGAGGAATAAACATGTTATGACCCAAACCAATCATTAGAATAATGATGATAAGCAAAATCATTCTACTGATAAGTTTAAGATTTAGTAGTAGTAGGAGATAATTGGAACAATTGCTTTATGGTATATTTCTTGTAAGAAGTTACAAGGTTTTTATTAATAGCAGCAACAGAACCAACTACATAAAACAAACTACTATTTGATCTATTACAAGAATTATCAGAAATTGACTCTGCCTTGTCATCAATCTTCCTTTTAGGTCGCCATTCATTTCTCTCTTCCGACCGTTTCTTTCTTAAATCTGAAACAAATAATTTAGATTTATTAGGAAAATCGGATTTCTGAGATTGACTTTTCTTGTGTTTATCAGTGTTGTTTTGTTTCTGTGAGCGTTGTTTCTTATGTTTATTAACTTTATAATAGTAATCAGCATTCACAGAAACTGATTCACCAACCTTAGTTGATGATTCACCTATTTCAAGAACACTTGGTAAAGCTTCTCCATTAATAACAAAAGTAGAATGATTTGGAAGTGGAGCATTGAAGTCAAACATATCAATTTACTCTATACATCCATCATTAGAATTAAGAAAATCATTTGCAGACGCAAATAAGTCATCAAAATTATCAGTTGAAGTTTGAGGGGCTTTAGAAAAATTAGAACACTTTGTAGATTTATTTGGAAAAACAGTGTTCTTTAACACAGTTGAAAATATACTTTGTTCTGTATCTACCAAAATTCTTTCTTCAGATAAAACGTTTTCAAGCTCAATTATTTTTATTTCTAGAATGAGTGGA
Source organism: Arctium minus (assembly GCA_954870635.1). NCBI lineage: Eukaryota > Viridiplantae > Streptophyta > Magnoliopsida > Asterales > Asteraceae > Arctium > Arctium minus. The sequence continues at coordinate 72,504,167 of OX941080.1, read as the reverse complement.
GGAACATAAACTTTTGCAGTTGCAGGTTTTGCCTCCATCTCTGAAACATAATAGCTAGCAAAATAATGAGTTGAAAGAACTTTTGGTGTTTCAGAAAGATAACTATCATTCAGCTTTTCATAGCAAAATGGTAATTGCATTTTCTTTACATTCTTTCTATTTTCAGTTTCTTTGACCTCAACTTCATCAGGTAATTTGGTAACAAAATTGGGTTTTAAATGAGGATATTTACCAGCAGCAACAAGAAAATCAAAGTTATATAATGTTGGTTGATTTCTGATGGCTTTCTTTAAGTAATGGGAGTTATCATAACCGAGTCCCCATTTCTCTTTAACATCAACCTCTTCAATGGGTGTATTTAGAAAAATAGTTTCACCTGTTTGGCCTATCGTATGAAGTTTAGCTTCCAAACCATTTACCTTCTTACTTAAGCTCTTGTTTTCAGCCTGCAATTTGAGAACTTTTAGAACAGATTCTTTATTTTCTAAATTAGACATAGAAATTTTGGATTCAAAATTAGAAATCTTATTTTCAAAACAATCTTTTTCATGTTTAAAATAGGAAGTAGATTTGCGTAGAGAATCAATGAAATCTTTGTTCCCATTAACTGATTTATTAAGCTCAAAGATCTTTTGATTTCTCCTAACAACTCTGTCTTTTTCCTTTTTCAGTTTGGATTGAAGGTCTTGAAGTTCGACCATCATGGCTTCCATTTTGTTCATAAAATCATTTTTAGTTAAGTGCATTACCTCATCAGATGTCTCATCCTCAGAATCATCATGCTTATCTTCTTTAACCATTAAGCATAAATGAGCTGACTCTTCTGTCTCTTCCTCAACATCCAAATGATCTAACCAATATTCATCTTTTGCATAATTACCAACCTTGCCACAGTTGTAGCACTTGATTAGATCATCATCTTTCTTCTCAACACCAGTATAATCATTCATATACTTCTTCTATTCTTCTGATCTTTTCTCAACAACTCTTGTCTCTTCAAACATTCTACCCTCAACTCTTTCTCTGTGCTCATGATTCTTTGATCCCGTAGAAGAATACCTCTGTGAGTTTGACCCTGGTTTCTTGTAGAACTTTTTCTGGAAAGCTCGGGTCAGTAAAAGCATTGCCTTCTCGAGGTTCTCCCCATCATCACCATCGGATTCAGAATCAGACTCTGAGCTAGAAATGACTATCTTCTTCTTTTTCTATTTCTCTTTCTTTTCTTTCTCCTTTTCTCCAGCTACAAGTGATATGGGATCTGCAACCTTCTCAGCTTTCTTTTTCTCAGATCTTTTCTCTTCCACCTCTTCCTCATTCATGAAGAGGGATATCACTTACGTCTTTCATCTGCTTCATTCGACGAGTGTGCTTCTTCCACTCGGGTTGTAAGATGTTGAGGAACTTCACATTGTTCTCAATCTGCTTCTTCTTAATCTTGTACTTTAACAGATCATTTAGAAGAAGAACAAATCTATCATACGTGTCCTTGTTAAGTCTAATTTTGTAGTAATCATTGTATTTATTTACCTTGTCTAAACTGTGTGTAGTGGTTTTATCTGTTATGTTAAGACTAGGGGTATTTAAGTCCATTTCTAGTCTTTGTTTTGTAACTTTGGTACACACTTTTGAATATCAGTTTACTTTTGAGTGTATACTTTCTCTCTCTACTTTCTCTCTCTACTCTCTCTCTCTCTACTTTCTCTCTCTAGAAGATTTAGTGATTCTTGGACTTTCAATTGGTATCAGAGCTTTCTAGATCTTGAGGGGATTGATAGAAATCGTTTTTCGATACTGAATTTGTAGATTAAGCGGAAAATTTGATTGATTTTCTTGAGTTTTCAAGATAATCTCGTTTTTTGCTTGATTCATCAAATTTGGTTAGGTTTCTGGTCAATTTTGTGTGAATTTGGTTTTGTTAGATTCATGTTTGATAATCGATCATATTTGTTTCAGATTGTTTTGGAAGAAAATCAGTTTTTGATCCTCGATTTTGCGATTTTGAAAATTTCAGAAAACTCGTTTTCACGTACTGTTCCATTTACAAATCAGTGTTTTTATGGTTTTTAATCGAAATTGTTGTTTGAAAGTAGTTAAAAAGGTGTTTTCGATCATTTGTAAACTTCATTGTTATAATCGATCTTGCGTGTTCTATTTGATTTTCTGCAGTTTGCGCATCATTCATATAGGTTTGCGCAACTTTCATATAGGTTTGCGCAACATTCATATTGGATTGCGCAAAGTTCATATAGTACTAATCCTTGTGTTAGTGCATTTCAGGGTTTTCGCATCGAGCTATATACGCAAAGTTTATTTTGCGTATCAAGTGCAATCCAAAAAGCTCACTTCTCGCATAGTCAAGCTTCCGAAAAGCTCAGTCTTCGTATATCAGTTCGAGGTCTAGTTCACGTTTCAAGGTTATTGCGCAAAGTATCATTTGCGTATTCTTATGTTTGAGAGAACTTACATTTGCGTATCGTTCGACTTATGCAAAGTTTGATTCTCGTATTGTTCGTCTTCCGCAAAGCTTAATTTGCGCATCCTTCGTGTTCCGAAAAGTTCAGTTTGAACAACAACCTTCATTCTCACATCACTCTGCATTCGCAAAGCTCAATTTGCGGATCTCTCTTGTTACGCAAATCTTCTGTTTGCACAAGTTCTAGACTTAGTGGATTTTTCTGAATTTCTGATTTTGTCAAGATGTCTTTGCAAGCTCAAGTTTACAAAAATGACCAGATGATGTCATTGGGGTCTTACACACGTCCTCCTGTATTAATCAATGAAAATGAATTTGAACAGTGGCAGGACCGATTCATCAACTTCATTGAAAGACAACCGAATGGGGATAACATGTTGAAATCTCTGAATGAGGGTCCTATGGAGAGGCTGATGAAAGTAATTCCAGCTACTGCTACTACTCCAACTACAACAACTGATAAAGCATTAAGAGAGTATGAAGTTGATGAGCTCTTAAGATATCAAGCTGATAGTCAGGCAAAATCGAATCTGATTCTTGCACTGCCAAACTCCATTTACAACAGAATTGACTGTTTCAAGCATAATCCTAGGCTTTTGTGGACTCAATTGGAAAAGATCATGCTTGGTACAGCTGTGTCAACTCAACTGCGTCAGGCCAGATACATGAATAATTTTGAAGAATTCAAGGCAAAAGACGGAGAAAGTCTGAAGAGCATATTTGACAGATTTTGGGCAGTTATCAATGATTTGTACAAAATCAAAATTACCAAGACTGAATTGGAGGCCAACCTGAAGTTTCTGAATGCACTCCAATTTGAATGGAGAAAATCCTGTCATCGGATGAGGAATGATGTCAGGATATCCACAATGCCCATTCAGGAATTGTATGAAATTCTGATGACAGATGAATCTATGGTGTTGGAAAAGAAGGCAAAGTTGGATAAGAAGAATAAGCCTAAGCCAGTAGATCCAATTGCTCTTCTGGCTAGCCAACTGGTTGAGCAAGCTTTAACTGAATCTGCTTATGATGGATCAACGGATGATGATGGCGAAGCTTTAGAAAAGGCCATGATACTTCTCTCGCAACACTATCAGAAAAAAGTTTCAGCGTAAAACAGGATCCAACAATCTTCGTTTCACTTCTGTCTCTAAGAAGGTTGAACCTGGTGCTCCATCAAATCCTTACGTACCAAAATTTGAGCCTGCAAAAATAGTATAACAGAAAAAGGATGACAAGAAGGTTATGAACTGCTACAACTGTGGGAAGCCGGGTCATATAGCCAGAGATTGTCGGGTAAAGGTGGTTAAGGATTCAACTTTTTATCGGAAGAAGTTGGAACTGGCTGAGAAGAGAGAAAATAGAACTATTCTGTTGGCTGAGGAGGAGTATTGGTTGGATGATTCAGACAATGAAGTTGAAAATGAGGAGACAGCTGTTATGTGCTTTTTCGGGGATGACAAAAGTGATGATGAAGAAGATGATACTTTTACTGATGATTCTGATGTAATTTCTGAGTTTCATGTCAATTTCATTTCTTCTCAATTGAACGTTATTGTCAATTCTTTACATGATTTTCGTTCTAAGTTCATTTCTGAAAAGCTTGATAATCAAGAAAAGTCTGTTTTGATTGAAAAGTTGAAAATTTCTCTGAAAGATGAAAAGATCATTTTAAATGCCACAAAAGAGAAATTTCAAAAGAATTTAAATAACTTAGAATTATCAAATCAGACTTATCATGATTCTTTGACTAAATTGACTGATTTGAACAAAAGTTTATCTGATAAAATAATTGTGTTAGAAGAAAATTTGTATAAGAGAAATCAAACTGAGCAGACTATATATATGAATAAGCCAAGGAGTGACGAGGCTATAAAAGAAAGGTGGGGACTTGGTTTTGAAAATCCTCATTGTCTAAACAATGTTGTTTCAAAAACCCCAACCTTATATAATTTTGATTATCTAACTCTTGCGAATTATGCTCCTCAATTTAAAATTGACTGGTTGAATGAAAAGCAAGTTTTAGAAATTGAAAATCATAAGAGGATGCATAACAAGAAGATGGAAATGCCATTTATTTATACGTCTGAAAATGCCAAGTATTTTCCTGAGAAAATGAAGAAATCCATAAATTCCAAAAATGTTTTAAATGTCAAATCTTCCAATAAATCTTCATTATCAACTAATTTTGTTGATATATATGCTAACACTGATAAGGAAAATGTATCACCGGTGTCGTATGATTCTAGGAAATACATTCCCCCATTAGTGTTAGAAAGCAAAATAGTTGATCTTGAAGATAAATTGGAAGAACAAAGTCTTCAAACTGATTTAGAAAACGATTTATTTTTTTTATAATGAAAACAAGTTTTGAAGACAAAATTTCTTCTGTTTTTTCTAAAGATTCTAAGGAAAATACTCAAATTTATAAAAATAATGTGCATTTGCGCAACCAGTTGGTTACGCAAACCGACACTTTGCGCAAGCCATTGATCGCGCAAAGTTCCGTTTGCGCAACCAATGGGATGCGCAAACCTCTTCCTGACTTGTGTTTTTCTGAAAATTCTTACTTCAAAGCAAGTTCATCTATGTCGAATGCTCAGGTTGATTTCTTAGATAAAGTTTCTTCTTCTACTTCAATTGTTGATGATTCTTTAACGCTAATTGATCAGTATTATAAAACAAAAACAAAGCATAAAAGAAGAAGGTTAAAAAAGTCAAGGAAACATGATAGTGTCTTTTCTGAAAATTCTAATTCTTCTGTTTCAGATCGGACTGTGAAGAGATCACAAAAGCTGATATGGAGGATAAAGAAGAAATCTATAGAATCTGAATTGTTAGAAGATATTTGTGTAGTGAATCTTTGTGACAATGATACATTTGCTTTTTGTAATAACAATACAAAATATTCAATTCCGCAAATGATTCACATTGCAAAGCATGTTTCATCTTCTTCTAGTTCTGATTCTGATGATTATGTTTATTCCACTATTGATGATTGCTTTCATGAGAATTGAAAAAATAAATTTTCAAAAGGTAAAAGACACAAATCTAACAAGAAGGGACCCATAAGCATATGGGTACCTAAATCTGTGTAGTTTCTGTATGTGCAGCTTAGTCATTTATGGTATCTGGATTCGGGGTGCTCCAAACACATGACTGGCAACAAATCATTACTTTCCAATTTTAAAGAAAAATATTGCGGTCGTGTTAAGTTTAGAAACTGTGAGACTGCTCCAATTCTTGGTTATGGTGATCCTGTTCAAGGTAATATAACTGTCAAGAGAGTCAGCTACGTTGAAGGCCTAAGTTACAACTTATTCAGCATCAGGCAGTTCTGTGATAAAGATCTTGAAGTTAGCTTCAAATCTAAAAGAGTTGCTGTGAAGAATGATAGTGGCAGAGATTTACTGGTGGGAAAAAGAAGATCCAACTTATATACCATTGATCTTTCCAAGATCAAAATCCCTTCAGATCTCTGCTTACTTTCTAAAGCTTCTGTTCATGAAAGTTGGATTTGGCACAGACGTCTAGCTCAGCTCAACTTTAAATATATGGATCGCCTTGTCAAGCATGATTCCGTGAGAGGTCTTCCAGTTCTCCGTTTTCAGAAAGACCACCTCTGTCAGGATTGTGAGAAAGGAAAGATGAAGAAAGCATCTCATAAACCAAAGCCTGAACCCTGCACGTCGGACATTCTTGATATTTTGCTTGTTGATTTATGCAGACCGATGAAGACAAAGAGCATTGGTAAGAAAAGATATGTCTTTGTTGTTGTTGATGATTACTCTCGATATACATGGGTAAAGTTTCTCAAGTCAAAAGACCAGACTCCTGAAGTCCTCATCAACCACATCAACACTATTCAGACAAATAAGCAAAAGCAATTCAAGGTTGTCAGATCAGACAATGGTACTGAATTCAAGAACAACACTCTTCAAGCATTCTACGAGGATCAAGGTATACAACAACAGTTTTTTGCTGCTAGAACACCGCAACAGAATGGGGTTGTTGAAAGAAGAAACATAACGCTTGTAGAGGCTGCCAGATCAATGCTTGCTTATTCAGGTCTTCCTTTGTCTCATTGGGCTGAAGTTGTGTCAACTGCCTGTCATACTCAAACCCGCTCAATTCTGCATCGTCGTTTCAACAAAACACCATATGAGCTGATGAACGGTCTCAAACCGAACATCAAATATTTCAAGTCATTTGGGTGTAAATGCTACGTTCTGAATGACAGAGATAATCTGAACAAGTTTAGTCCGAAGGCAGATGAGGGTATCTTTCTGGGTTATTCTTCTAACTCTGCTGCTTATAGAGTCTTCCTGATCTCCGCAAGAAAAGTGATAGAGAGCGTAAATGTCAAATTTGACGAAGCTTCCGATTTGGTTTCTGGTCAACCAGGCACAGAACCCGTACTTACTGGGAATTCAACTTCTAAACAACACAGTTCAGAACCTGCACTTCAACAGACAAATCAGGATTCCTCTTCTTCTATTCTTAATCTTTCTGATTTAGATGTTCTCTTTGAGAATTTTTGTGATGATATTCCCAAGTCTAATTCTGATAATGTTTCAAATGCTTTGAATCAGGATAATGCGAGCGCATCTACATCCAATTCCGCTGCAACTATCTCTGACACTGATGTTGTTCCAGTCCCTCCTGTCATTCAAACCAGTATTTCTGCATCTGATCCCGTACAATCAGAAAATGAGCAATTAGAACCGGATCATGTAAACACATAACCTATTCAAGAAGAATCTGCTCAAGATCAATCTGTTCAAGAAGAACAAGTTCAGAATGAAGATCAAACTGCTAATGTTCAACCATCACTTCCAGAATTTGATTCTGAAGTTGTTGAACTTCCCCCTCCTCCTGTCGAGAAAGTATCCATATCTTCATCTGAAATAGAGGCTCCTGAACCTCTCCCTCATCAATTAGAAGTTGTTCAAGAAACTATCGATCCTCTCCCTCATACAACCAAATGGACAAGATCTCATCCAATTCATCAAATTATTGGAGATCCTCAAGCTAGTGTGTCTACACGTTCCAGGACGGTTACATCCAACGAATGTCTCTTCACTTGCTTCCTAAGCAAGATTGAACCATCAAAAGTTTCTGAAGCATTGGAAGACCCGGATTGTATTATAGCAATGCAAGAGGAGCTAAATCAATTTGACGCACTCAAAGTTTGAAGACTTGTACGAAGGCCGAAAGGAAAGAGCATAATTGGTATCAAGTGGATATTCAAGAATAAGAAAGACAAAGATGGTATCGTGATTCGCAACTAAGAAACACTGGTAGCCAAAGGATACAGACAACAAGAAGGTATTGACTACGACGAGACATTCGCACCGGTAGCTCGACTTGAAGCTATTCGTATGTTTTTGGCGTTCGCTGCTTATCAAAACTTCACCGTATATCAGATGGATGTGAAGACAGCTTTTCTGAATGGGAAACTGAAAGAAGAAGTATATGTTTCTCAGCCAGAGGGGTTTGTTGATAAAGATCATCTGGATCATGTTTATTTTCTCGATAAAGCATTGTACGGCCTAAAACAAGCAACGCGCGCGTGGTATGATGAGTTGCCAGCCTTCTTGATCAAATCCGGCTTCACCAAATGAACAATTGATACTACTTTTTTCATTTATAGATCTAACTTGGATATTTGCTTAGTATAAATATATGTAGATGATATTATTTTTGGTGCGACTAACAAATCTTTATGTACTTGGTTTTCTAATCTAATGACTTCTAGGTTACAGATGAGCATGATGTGAGAAATCAATTTCTTCCTCGGCTTACAAGTGAAGCAGCTTCCAGATGGAATATTCATCAACCAGTCAAAGTATGTATTTGACATCTTGAAGAAATTCAAGATGGACAAATCTACTTCAATCGGCACGCCGATGACTCACGGTGCCAAAATCGGACTTGATCCAGATGGAAAATCAGTGGATCAAAAGACATATAGAGGAATGATCGGATCGCTGATATATCTCACAGGAAGTCGCCCGGACATAATGTTCTCTACATGTTTATGTGCCAGATTCGAAGCCAAACCGAAAGAATCTCATCTGCTAGTAGTCAAGCGCATTTTTAGATATATTAAAGGAACTCCTTATTTAGGTATATGGTATCCTAAAAGTTCTGACTATAAATTGATTGTTTATTCAGATGCAGATTTTGGCGGTAATCAATTGGACCGGAAGAGTACCTCAGGACATCTTCAATTCTTGGGAGACAGACTGATAAGCTGGGCGTCGAAGAAGCAGAATTGTGTTTCTATATCAACTGCAGAAGCTGATATTTGCTTAGTACAAATATATGTAGATGATATTATTTTTGGTGCGACTAACAAATCTTTATGTACTTGGTTTTCTAATCTAATGACTTCTAGGTTTCAGATGAGCATGATGGGAGAAATCAATTTCTTCCTCGGCTTACAAGCGAAGCAACTTCCAGATGGAATATTCATCAACCAGTCAAAGTATGTATTTGACATCTTGAAGAAATTCAAGATGGACAAATCTACTTCAATCGGCACGCCGATGGCTCACGGTGCCAAAATCGGACTTGATCCAGATGGAAAAGCTGTGGATCAAAAGACATATAGAGGAATGATCGGATCGCTGATATATCTCACAGGAAGTCTCCCGGACATAATGTTCTCTACATGTTTATGTGCCAGATTCCAATCCAAGCCGAAAGAATCTCATCTGCTAGTAGTCAAGCGCATTTTTAGATATATTAAAGGAACTCCTTATTTAGGTATATGGTATCCTAAAAGTTCTGACTATTAATTGATTGTTTATTCAGATGCAGATTTTGGCGGTAATCAATTGGACCGGAAGAGTACCTCAGGACATCTTCAATTCTTGGGAGACAGACTGATAAGCTGGGCATCGAAGAAGCAGAATTGTGTTTCTATATCAACTGCAGAAGCTGAATACGTCGTTGCAGCTAGTTGCTATGCTCAAGTGCTTTGGATGAAAACGCAACTTCGCGATTACGGGATGCTATACAAGACAGTGCCAATCTATTGTGACCGCAAATCCGCGATTGCAATATCAGTCAATCCAGTCCAGCACACTAAGACCAAGCACATAGATATACGGTACCATTTCATAAAGCATCATGTGGAAGAAGGTACTATTGAATTATATTTTGTACCAACTGAATATCAACTTGCTGATATCTTTACAAAAGCCTTAGATGAAAAACATTTTAACTTTTTCTTTCAAAACTTGGCATGTTGAATTTAAAAGTTTAATTCTTTACAATTTTTATTCTATAAAGTAAAATTTTACAGTTTTTCTTTCTTTTGAATAAAATGTGTGTCTAGGATCTTTTACAAGTTCTTTGTTTATATTAAAGTTTTATAGGTTCAACTTTCAAGTCTTACAAAAGTCGAAAATTCAGCAACATGTTTGTAGCTTTTGATTCTGCTTTAAAGATATGTGAGTCGGATTTTTTATAGTTTACTTTGCTTAGACTACCTAAATGATCAAAATTATAGATCGGAATGAAAATATGGGCTAAGCATTTAGACGTTGATCTGAGTGTTTGAGATGAATAATATTTTCTTAAAATACAGAAATCTCTGAGTTTAAAATTTTGTACCTGTGACCTTTCTGGTTGGGGAAAGTAAGTTCCAAGAGATGCTCGTCATCTGGTCCCCTAAGGTCAATTGATCTGGGAGTGATCGAACCCAAATCCTTCTATAGAACCAGATCGAAAGTCATGTTTTACTGTTATGAATAGGTTTAGGATATGTCGACGTAGCCTTTCTGATCCGGGAAAGTAAGTTCCAAGGGGTGCTTGACACCTAGTCCCCTAAGGCCAACTGGTCTGGGAGTGGCTGACCCAAATCCTGCAATAGGGTCAGATAGAAAGTTACGTTTACTTATCCAACTAATTGATTAAAAGATGCCAAAGTGCACAACGCTTAAAAGATGCCAAAGAGCACACTCATGTGAAGATGCCAATGTGCACACTGGTAAAAAGATGCCAATGAGCACACATCTCATGATACTTGGCGATATGTTCAAGTTGCGATAAACCTGTAAATTTGTGAAAGTCTTAATTTTTGATGACTTAGTGTCAGTACATGCAAAGTTTTCTATAATATTTTTAGAATTGCATTTTTCTTGAAGCTAATCGAAGTTCACATGCGAGCACACTGAATAGATAGCTGGAAGTTTTTGAAACTGAACATGTCTTAACTTGATATGCAATGAAACATGTTCTTGTATCCAACAACATACGTTTGATTTCAACTGATTGATAAATCTGTGAAATTTTTCTGAGTAGATTTTCATTTTTTTAGTGTTTAAAACTTTATATGTTCAGTTGTTTCAAAATTTATTTTCAGTATTATTTTTCTTTTTACACTCATGTTTATATGGTTGTGTATCCATATTTTTGTTAAATGGTCTGTGCATATTTCGAGGGGGAGAGCCAATCTGCAAAGAATATTTGAACAACAGTCTGTTTTTGAGGGGGAGTGAAAATAGCTGATAAAATACTTTATGTGCTGATCAGAATTTAATCAGGTAAGTATTTCTGATATTTTTGTGCCAATGCTGATTTGATTTGATAAATTTTGTGCATTTGTGTAGGGGGAGTAACAGAGTTTGACAGGTTTGTTCTCTATTTTTTAGTAGGATTAATTTTCTATTTTTTTAGTGTTATTTTTTTTATGTGTTCTTTAGTATTTTTTTTAAGTATTATAAATAGGTTATTTGTGTTTCATTTCTCCTTTTCGCTCCATTCCTTATTTTGAATGAAATTGCACTGTTCATCTTCCTTCTTTCTTCTCTCTGTGCGCCGCAAAAAATTTCTTGTGATTGAGTTCAGTGTTGATTCATCAATCAGGTATGTGTTCTTATTTTGTTCTTCGTTTTGAAGATTGGTTAGTTAGTATTATATTGTTTGTTTTCGTTTTTCATTCTCATTTCTTATTGCGTTTCTTATTACTGTTCGTCGTATCTGACTCTTCAGATTCGAGCTTATTTGCTAAAAATTGGGTATTGGGTTTTGTTTAGTTCGTAATTTCGATCCTCATGTATGTTTTTTACTCTCTAATTTTGTGTTTTTTAGCTTTAATTTTGTGTTTTTGTGTTTTTCGTTTCGAACTCCGGAAAACCTAGGATTTTCGTATCAAGTGGTTGTACGCAAAGTGTACTTTGCGCAACCAACAGGACAAGCAAAATCCAGTTTGCGTATCCCGTTGGACACGCAAAGTATACTTTGCGTATCTTACTTGATACGCAAACCTTGTTATTTTTGAGATTGTTCTTTAGTTAAGTTTGCGTAACTCTTAGGATACGCAAAGTCTACTTTGCGTAGCCTGTTGGACACGCAAAGTGTACTTTGCGTAACCTTCTAGTTCCACAAACCTTGTTGTTTTAGTTTGTTTGCTTTATGTTTAGTTTGCGTAACACTTAGGATACGCAAAGTCTACTTTGCGTAGCCTGTTGGACACGCAATGTATACTTTGCGTAACCTTCATGTCCCGCAAACCTTGTGTTGTCTTGAAAAAAAAATTCAGGTCTAGTTTTCGTAACTTGTTTAACACGCAAACCTTAGTTTGCGTAATGAACTAAATACGCAAACTGAAGTTTGCGTATCTTGTCTGATCTGCAAACCATCCGTTGCGTATCACGCTCATTGCGCAAACCTCACTTTGCGTTTCAAACTAGATGCGCAAACCAGACTTAGAAAATTTTTCATTTTTTCATTTTTTCTTATTTTGTCTAATTTTTCTTCGTTTTTATTTTTCAGATCTTCAAATGTCTTCTCATACTCATACTGATCCAATGATACAAGACGAGAATGTCATTCTCGAGGATCCGTCTGATCAAGCTTCACATGAGACGCCGATGCCATCTATTCTTTCAGTAGGGGCTAATCTATCTGCTTCACGTCGCATTCCGAACGATGTCTTTCCATCACTAATGTACATCTTGCCCTACAAGCCGAATAACTACTACGTGGATTTTGTCAGAATCAAAATTTATCCAGTCAAACGTGCTATTTTCCGAGGTCATCCACTTGCACAGGCTCTTTCTTCATGTGCTGAAGTTCCGGAGGTATATATTCAGCAGGCTTGGCACACTATTACAAAGAATGAGATGGCTCGTCCTCACCGCCTTGATCTACAAATAGACCAGTTTGATTCATTTCTTTCATACAAGCGTCTACGACTGTTACTGGAGCTTCCTGAGCCCAACTCCAGACCAGGCCGAACTTCATATGACATCTTTCCGTCTGAAGAGGAAGTTTTTGAAGGAATAAGAAATCTTGGCTATGTTGGTACATTGAACAGAGTTCGTGATTTTGATAAGTCTAATCTTCCTCCAGTTTGGTATGCTCTCTTCTCTGTTATTATCAGGTGCCTTTCATCGAAACATTCTGGCACAGACAGTGCAAGTCTACTTTATCTTCGATTGTTCCATGAAGTCGTCTATGACTTTCATGTCGACTTCACATTTATTTTCTGGACCGAACTCTCGGAGGTGGTGCATGACAAGTTTACCAACAAGAAGCGCAAGTTCATTCCAGTCATCAGATTCTTGAAGCTGATTGTTAGAAGTGTACTCAGAAGCAATCCAGCCATTCCTCACAGATTATCTTGGCCGCAGGTTCCAGACACAGAGATGCTCTACATTCAGAAACAGAAGCAGTCATTCAACTACTCCATGACTATCCCATATGCTCTAATCGCCAACTACGCCGACATGACTGATGATAGCATCATAGAGTATTGCATGGAGAATGACTTTGGGGAAGCTACACACGATGAACCATCTCTTGATACAAATGATGTTGCTCAAGAAATCGAAAAACCTGCTGATCAAGAGGTTGAAGTCAACACAGCTGTTGAACAAGAAGTTGAAGTAGAAGTTGCCGATCAAGAGGTTCAAGGAGATGTTGCTACTAAACATATTGATGATGTACTTGCTTCTATTCATTCTGAACCTGCTGCTTCTGTCCATGATATTTCTGATACTTCTGATGCTCCTGTTGATGCTTCTGCTGGTGGTGATGATAGAGATGTCGATATTGGTGATGATTTTGTTAGAGATGAAGATGTGAATGATGATGATTCTGATGGTGATGGTGATGGTGATGATGGTAATGATGTTGATCAGCCAAGTCTTCGAGTATATTCAAGGAGATTTAAGGAATCTGAAGTGCATGTATCCGAAGAGGTTGTATCTGAAGATGAATCTGTATCTATCAATCCTTCAGTTGCTCGTCTTCAAGTGGATGAATTGGATCAAACATTTGATCAAGCCTCAGCTCAGTTACAGAGTCAAGCTCAAGCAACTTCTCTTGCAGTTATTCAGTCTACAACCATTTCAGCTGTAGAGCTTTCTTCTGTTCAAGCTCAGGTTTCTTCTACTAAATTATCTACTTTGAATGACCTGATTCAAAAGATGAGTGATCAATTTGAAGAGCACAAGCAAGTGGAAATTCAGAAATTACGTGCTTTCTTCAAGGGAAAAATGCCGGAAATTGATACATCTTCTATCCCTGAAGTGATTCCATTCAGACGCCCATCAGGGGTTATTATTAGAGAACAGTCTTCTGCACATGTATCATCTTCTGCTCCACCAATCGTATCTTTTCCAATTCCTCCATTATTTACTATGTCTGCGGGTATTTCTACCTCAGTTCCTACTGGTACATCTTCACGATCTTCTCTTCATGATCTTCCGGTTATAGAGTTGACAGATCTCCTTTACGCTCGCCTTCTTTCGATGTCACCGCCAGAACATCAAGATCAAGATTTGATCTCTCTTCTATGGAATTTTCAACCTACACCTCCTCCAGTTCCTTCGTCTGATTCTGAGAGAATTACTACTTTATCTAACGAGTTCCATGCTTTCAGATCTGAAGTTCGAACAAGTTTTGCTGATCTTAAGTCTTTCATGTCTGAAGATTTCTATGAACTATCTAACAGGTTTGATGTTCATGAACAAAGTTACAGAACTGAGGCTGGCCTGTCTCTTAAACGCAGACATGACCAAGATGATCCAAATCCTCAAGGCCATGAGCGGGAGATGGTAAAGAGACTGAGAGTGGAAGGATCTTCTTCAGCTAGAGAAGATCAATCTCAAGAAGAGGTGGCTGTTGGTACAGAAAAGAATGGTGACAACGTTCAAGACTGTAGCATTCAAGATCTCGTGAACGTCATGATTGAAAATGTTGACTTGTCTTCTTTGCCTAATGAACTGAATATTTCTGAGCGTAATATTGTCAATAATATGTAAATTGTGGTGTATGTGGATCCAGATGTTTCTACAAGTGCTCATGAAATTGAAGACTCAGAAGCGGCAAATGACATGAGATCATTCTTTGCAAATTTCATAGAGATTAATTCAGACGATGATGAACATGTCAGATTTGATGACATCATTATCATCTTTGATACAGAAGATGACTCAGTGTTTATGGATGCAAAAGATGAAGAAGAGACAGAATTGTTATACAGTGATCTTCCTGCTCATGGTGAGGTTCCTGAAACTGCTAAAGCTACATCTACTCCTGCTACTAGTTTAGCTCCGACTACCACTATTCATTCAAGCTCATTTGAAGCTGGTCAGTCGTCTAGAGCTCAAGATGATGCTACTCCTTATGAACCAGTCATTCCTCCATCAATACTGGAAGAAGGACCAACTTTGTCTAGGCAGCAAAGACAAAGAAGTTTGCAACGTAGATATTTGGCTTCCGGGCAAAGATCAGCTTTTCTAGAAGATACTAAGAGTAACATCTTTGTTTCTAGAAGAATACCGATCAACATTTATGCAATTCTTGGAGTTGAGAAAGAGTCAGATGCCTATCAGTATGAATATTTAATGTTCATTAAGTGCTAGCGCAAAAGGAATAATACTGTTTCTTTTCCACACTTGATTGTTCGAGTCATCAGTGTCACGATCAACAAGTTTGTGAATATCTGGTATCCTGACTTTGAAGTTGAAAGAAGAGATTGCAGGCGCTACAAATTCTCAGAGGCAGATTTTACTGATCTTTCAATTGATGATATTGAGTTCTTATATGATCATTTCAGGAATCTCTATCATAGAAATCAGGATGTTTCTCAGGCATTGTTCTTTATAAAAAGATTCATTCGACGGAAAATCCGATTCTTCAGAGTTTTTAATTTCCAGATGGCCATTGAAAGTTTTCAGCCGGTTGTAAATCTACAAAGGCCAAATCAAAGCTTGCCAAACTTAGAGTCTTATCCTCTTCTCACCATTGTTCAAGATCCTTATGGAGTTGTCTACAAAAATGGCTCAAATGAAAAATGCTTTTTCAGATTTGAAGAAATTTCTCATTACTCTGATGGAACATTAAAGGTGATCAAGCTTCAGTTAGAGCAACATCTGAAAGAGGCTAAAAGAAGATTTTTGGAAACAAGAAGTAGTGAATTTCTGGTTGATAATGATGAAATTCGTCTCCTCAAGAAGAGTTTAGATACTATTCATGAGAGATTGAATTTCCGCTCTACTCTGCGACGTTTGGAAGTGTTAATTGGACTGAATAAACTTCGTCAAAGAGAAGAGCATCAATGATTCAC
This sequence comes from Arctium minus, assembly GCA_954870635.1. Taxonomy (NCBI): domain Eukaryota; kingdom Viridiplantae; phylum Streptophyta; class Magnoliopsida; order Asterales; family Asteraceae; genus Arctium; species Arctium minus. Next base: position 72,488,106 of record OX941080.1, on the reverse strand, counting down.
CAAAGTCGCTTAGTCGGTCATTGCTGATTCAGAAGATTATTTTTGAAGACCAATGCGCCAATAATTAGTAAGGGGGAGATTGTTAAGTCTAATTTTGTAGTAATCATTGTATTTATTTCTCTTGTCTAAACTGTGTTTAGTGGTTTTATCTGTTATGTTAAGACTTGGGGTATTTAAGTCCCTTCCTAGTCTTTGTTTTGAAACTTTGGTACACACTTTTTAATATCAGTTTACTTTTGAGCATATACTTTCTCTCTCTACTTTCTCTCTCTAGAAGATTTAGTGATTCTTGGACTTTCAGTCCTCTAAGCTCTCATTATCCTTTGCTTTGAACTATTCGTAGCTGTTTATGCAGTTAGCTACCTTCATTTGGTTGCCTACTTTCGAACCTATCATCATCTTTTGTAGCTGATCCCACATAGACTTGGCATTATCCTTGTAACTTTCAATCTTGATATAAATCTCATTAGGTATACTCTGAAGCAGAAGAGATTTGGCTTCTTTATCAGCTTTTGTGATAGACAAAAGAATGTTTTATCCATTTGCGTGCCGATCCACAGAATCAAGAAAACGGTCCTTCCACTGTTCATATTCACCTCTGAATAGAACAGGAGCCTTGACATCAGACCCAATAGCAAGTGCTTCTTTGCAAGTCATCTTTGATCTATACAACTTTTTATGATCGTCAAAACTCAGATAACAAACTGGATCTACACAAATCAAACTTAGTTAAATTTCAGGAAAAATTTAGGAAAATTGACTAAATATGAAACTCGCATACCAAATAAATCAAAAACAAGAAAAAACGAGCAAATGCCTTCGTGCGAGTTTGGGAAAAGCACACAAGGAAGGTTGCATGAAGTCACTTCCCGCACACAATGTTGTTCGCGCACAACACTACTTCCGAGAACCAAGGTTCGCGCACGTGTACTCTGCGAGTTTCTACTTCTCGGACACTACAATGTGCGAGTTTTGAAACTTCTCGCAAGATCTTTGCGAGTTCAAGACTTAGAATATTTTTGAAAAACAACTTCTCGCTAAACACAAACGCGTAAGAACAGGGCTTGCGAGTTTTGGACTTAGAAAAATTTAAGCAAGGATACTTCGCACAAAAAGTAAACGCGCACGATACACGCTTCTCGTAGAGACCACTTCGCACACAATGAAGACTTTGAACAGTAGAAACTCGAACCTAGTTATGTGTGAGTTCTTGCTTCTCGCACGACCCTACTTGCGAGTTCCTCACTATAATTTCAAAATAAGTCTTTGCGATGTAACACCCTGAATTTCGTTATATAATCTTGTATTCTTGTGTGCAGCTTTTGTCGTTAGCACCCCGTCTGGTATAAAGTTTGAGTTTATGGATTTCGGTAAATCTGGGAACTTCCAGTGAGTTTCGCGACTTGCATGGGAGTGGTAGTCGCGGCATTAGTCGCGATGTCCGCTGTTGGTCTTCGGGTTTGAGAACGCGGGCGAGTTTTGCCGCGAGTTGAGGTCGCGGCATAACCCGTGAAAGTCCCCGGCCGACTTAAGTGGCTTCAACCACAAATATCTCTTGTGATCTCATTCTCTCAATCTCTAACTCTCTCTTTTCTCTCTCTAAATATTTATCTCTCTCTCTCTAAGTTATGTTGGTATTCCTTGGATCTTCGAGCTTCCGTTAATCGCTAGTATTAAGTGCATTGCTCGGGGTTTCGGTGTAGAAAGCTTCATCTTCGCAAGGGGGTCGATATCTGGTTCTTCGGGTTTTCGTATAAACCTATTGGGTGAGTTCCTACTATCATTTTGAAAACTGTATACATATCAAAAGCTACCTTTTGGATCTCCTATATATCTCCATGGTTTCAGATCTAAGTTTCCTGCATATTTGATATAACTTGAGTTTTGGGAGATTTTAGGGTTCCCAATCATTTTTGACTAAAATGATGGATTTCAACTTATTTGAAGTAAAAGGATGTTTTACTTGCTGATTATGTAGCTTATGCAAAAGAATGTTTATGAACTCATTTTTATGATTTTCATTCTTACCAGCAGTTGGTCTGGAAAATGGCATTTTGAAATATAAATGTGTTGAAAGTTGTTTATCTAGCTTTGTTGGTCACATGAAATATTGTGACAAGTCATGACTATACTAGTGGATCCCTAGGTATCGAGTCGACTTCTGGCTGAGAAGGATATGCCCCTTCTGTTGTAGTTAGATACATTTAATCCTCGGGGGCACTTGGTACGGTTATGTGAGACCTGTTACTAGCCATGGGTCAAATGTAGTCTAACGAAGAGTATGACTGGTTCCCTGGGGGCCTCTCTCACATCGTAGTACAGACCGAAGCGTTCGTGGCCATGGTTCCAGTATTTAGCTCATAACTCGGATTGGTGGTCTACTTTGTGTTACACCACAATCCTTGGTAAAATGGTTCTTTTGTCATCGTATGATGAGTTTTCGACCGAAAAGGCCCGGTTGTGGCGAAATGTTATCTTTTATAAATTAAACCTTTATGAAAAGATTTCCTTATGATACTGATGTTTATATTTCGGGAAGTTTATAAAAGAACTACTTGTGCATTAAGTTGTGAGGTTCTGGAAAGAAGGTTTATGACCTTATTTTAAATGGATTATGTTCCTATCAATGGAGAACTTGGAAATGCTCGTTTGAAAGATTTCCGTTTGGATGCAAATGTTTATATCTCTTATTTTGTATAAACTGTATGTTCTCACTAGGCTTTATAAGCCTAACACTTTTTCTCAAATGATATGTATATCAGGTTCTCGTTAGCGGCGGGTTGCTAAGGGCTTGAGTGCCGGGATTGATCTCGAGGGTTTTTGAGATTGTGTAGTATTGGATTGTTGGGCGTTGTTAAGTCCCACATTTTTAGATGATTCTGGATCAACAACTTATGTAATCTAGATAGTATATGTTTAGATTAGTTTGTTGATGAATTCTATATCCGTTCAGATTTTGTATAGTCTTAAGGACTGATCCCCTTTATGGGAAGTTTATATCAATACGGATGTCTTGTGGCCATATTTCCAGGTTTTAATTTACTCTGAATTTTAGAGTGTTACATGCGAGTTCTTGACTTTAGAGAGTTCTTCCTTCTGCAAGTTCTTCACTTGCGAGTTTTGTAGATCCAGCGAGTTCTTGCCTTTGCTTTTCCAAAAATCGATTTTTCCACTGAAATCAACTCAAACCTTCACCAATTTGCTCGAAATTTTGCAAGAACTATCTAAGACATATTTCAAACCAATTACAACTGATGAATTTTGAAATGAAACAAAAATTTTACAGTATCAATCTGTTAACAGATCGTACAAACTCGAAAAAAAGAAAAAAAAGTTCACGAAAAATCAAAAATTCACTTAACCAGATGAAAATTAGACAATTTGATCTAAACAAACATTGCTAGATGTAAAAACGAATCTAAAACAAACAATTTCAAGTCTAAAACACTACTGTAGACGAAAATTCAGACTCACATATTCCAAATGCGAGTTTGTCCAAAATATGATCCAAGAATTTCAATTTCGATCCAATCTTTCTGAATTCTGTGTGCTCTTATACCAATTGTGTGTCCCACAATGTGTATAGATCAAGATTATAACAATCAATTTCCAAATTCAAACTGTTTTATTAATCTTACTTTGAACATACAATGTTTCTCTCTTTATCTCTAGAACACGCTTAATACTATGAATTACTTCACTCACAAGAAGGTACCATATACCTATTTATTCAAAAGCTAGAAACGTGCATGGTGCTAAACACACACACCACTAAGAAAAATAAAATTACAATTTTGACTTTGACTTTGACTTTTTATTACAGAGACTTTGACTTTGATGCTGAGAGTTGACTTTAGCTTTGATCTTCAGTCTTCAGACTTCTATGATCTTATATCCAACATATTTATGCTCTAACTTTGTCTTTCAAGCCAAAAAGAAGGAAGTAATTAGGAATACTTGTAATATTCCTAATGCTAGTTTAAAAAAGAATCAAAGTGTACCAAATGCATTCAATAAAATGAGAAACTTTGCTCCTACTTCTTCTTGTTCTATTAATTGCAAGTGCATTCAACTCATGCTTAAGCTGAAAAATCATTTTAGAGGTTCTCATTGTTTTCTGAATCAATATCTGAATAATAATTCAGAGACAAAACCTCAGAAGAAAAAGAAGATCAATTATGGTAAAGCATAAAAAGATGAAATGCCAAATGTTCATCAAAATCCTTAAAAGTCTAACAAGAAAGGACCCATAATGAGATTGGTACCTAAGAAAATCTAATTTGTATTGCAGAAGCAGTTTATGCCCATCTGGTACTTAGATTATGGATGTTCAAGGCATATGACTAGAGATAAGAAGTTGCTATCCTCTTTCAACGCAAAATCTGGAGGGGCAGTAACTTTTGGAAATAGTATGCAAGGTCAGATTAAAGGTTATGGTGAAATAACAAGAGGTAATGTATCTGTTTCAAAAGTTGCTTATGTTGATGGACTAAAATACAACTTAATTAGCATAAGTCAACTGTGTGACCATAGTTTTCATGTGAAGTTTTAAGAAAAACGTTGTTCACTTCTTCACTCAAAAATAGGTCAAGAAATGCTGAGAGCAGATAGAAAGGGTAACCTATATAGAATGAATTTTACCAAGCATATAAACACTGGTTTAGAGAAACTCTGTTTAGTATCTCTGAATAGTGAAGATGTCTTGCTCTAGCATAAGAAGTTCTCTCATCTGAACTTTTCTTCACTTGATAATTGGTCAAACTCAATCTGGTTAAGGGATTACCATCTCTGAAATTCAACAAAGATCATCTTTGTTCTTCTTGTGAAATGGGAAAAATGAAAAGATCTTCCCACAAAACCAAAAGTGATAATAATTGTCCTAGACATCTGCATATTCTTCATGTGGCCCTCTGTGGTCCTATCTCTGTGCAGAGTCTATCAGGTAAAAAGTATATTCTGGTTCTAAATGATGAATACTCTAGATATACTTGGATAGAATTCATCAGAGCCAAGTCCGATGTACCTGATATTTTAATAAGGTTGTTAAAAAGATTGCAGGTTCTATTCCACAGCAAAGTTCAGAAGCTTAGAAGTGATAATGGGACATAATTCAGAAATGCCAAAATCAACTCCTATCTTTTAGAGGAAGGCATAACTCCCAACCTCTCTGCAGCAAGAACCCCTCAACAAAATGTTGTTGTTGAAAGGAAAAATAGAACACTTGTTGAAGCTGCAAGAACAATGCTTGCACGATTTGATCTTCCAACCAACTTTTGGGCAGAAGCAGTAGTTATAGCCTGTTTTACTCAAAACAGAGCTATCATTGTCAAAAGATTCAAGAAAACATCTTATGAACTCATTAACAATAGGAAACCTAATGTTAAATATTTTCATGTTTTTGGATGCAAATGTTACATTATGAATGATAGAGAGTCTCTTGGAAAGTTTGACAAGAAACCAGATGAAGACAAATTCATTGGCTATTCATTAGCCTCAAAAGCCTTCAGAATGTTCTATTTAAGAACAAGAACCATCCAAGAAAGCATCAATGTCTCTTTTGATGGGAACAGAAATTCTGACAAAGAAGATGTAAAAACCAAGAATGTCTCTTAATCTTCCAAGATGAGAGAATCAGAACTGAACAAAATATTTGAAGACTTCTTTGATGATGATGACAACTCATAATTTATCTTCAGAGACATTCACAGAGCTACCTCAGAGGAACCTCAAAATATAGGTACGATTCTTTCTGGTCCTTCTGAGATAACTCCTTTTGCTTCTCTAAATACAGGTCCAAGTATTGAATCAAGACAAGTTGATGAACATAATTTTCAGAAGCTGAAGATACACAAGAGACATCTGAAGAATCTCCAGAGACATCTGTTGAGGATACTCCAAAGCCTGCATCACCATATCTGGAAATATATTCAGAGCCTCTGAATAGCACTACAGAGATGTCACCACCTGCCATCTCTGAAGCTCAAACTCCACCTCACATTCATGCTCTAATGACAAGATGGACAAAGGATCATCCCCATGATCATATCATTGGATCACCTACAAATGGAGTCAAAACCAGATATGCCACAATGAATGAACGCTATTTTGGAAATGAAGCTCTTGAAGATCCTAATTGGATCAATGCGATGCAGGATGAGCTTCAAGAGTTTGAAAGAAATAAAGTTTGGACCCTAGTTCCCCTTCCTAAAGGAAAATTTGCAATTGGGACTAAAAGGGTTTTCAGAAATAAAAAGGATGAGGATGGCAATATAATCAGAAACAAAGCTAGATTTGTTGCTAAGGGATATTGCCAAGAAGAGGGTATTAATTATTATGAAACCTTTGCACCAGTGACTAGGCTAGAAGAAATTAGAATCTTTTTAGCCTATGCTGCACACAAAGGGTTCAAAGTATATCAAATGGATGTTAAATCTGCCTTCCTGAATGGAAAATTAAATGAAGAAGTATATGTCTAGCAACCACCTGGATTTGAAAGTACAGAGTTTCCTAACTATGCTCGTCATCTTGATAAAGCTCTGTATGGACTTAACTACTCTGTCCACATTTCAGATTAATAATGGCTTTGAAAAAGGTACAATTGATACAATCTTTTTCATCAAGAGATACAAAAATGAGATGATTTTTGTACAGATATATGTTGCTGACATTATCTTTGGCTCTACAAATCAGAAGTATTGTGACATGTTTTCAGAGTTAATGAATAGTGAATTTGAGATGAGTCTCATGGGAGAATTAACATTCTTTCTAGGTTTACATGTCAAACAAATGTCAGAGGGTACTTTTATAAGTCAATCTAAGTATGTCTCGGATATTTTGAAAAAGTACAAACTCAATGATTCAACTTCTATGAAAACACCTATAGCCACTAGAGTCAAACTTCACTCTGATCCTTCAGGAAAATCTGTAGATGCTAAGACTTACAGAGGCATGATAGGATCACTTCTATACTTAACTGCAAGTAGTCCCGATATAATGTTTGCAACCTGTCTCTATGCTAGATATCAAGCAAATCCAAAAGAACCTCATTTATCTGCAGTCAAGAGAGTGTTTAGATACCTCAGAGGCACACCCTCCTTGGGTCTCTGGTATCCAAAACTCTGTAGTTTTGATTTAACAACATATACTGATGCAGATCATGCAGGATGCAAGCTAGACAAGAAAAGTACCTATGGATGTTGTCAATTACTCGGTAACAAGCTAGTGAGTTGGTCATCCAAGAAGAAGAACTGTGTTTCAACTTCTACTGCAGAGGCAGAATATGTTGTGTTAGTGTAAAATTGTATCCAAGATTTAATAAGAAAAGTCTAAGTATGTAAAGTCAACTAAGTCTAAGTCAAGATTAGTCAATGTTGATTAAGTTTGTATTAGTTTTTTTTTAAATCTTGAATACAAAGGGGGAGATTGTTAAGTCTAAATATTTTATCCAAGATTTAATAGGAAAGTCAAATGTGTAAAAGTCAACATTGACCTTGTAATAGTTAGACAAAGTAAGTTTTGTTTCCTTAGACGTTAAGGCTTTGTATTAGATGTGTGGTATATATAGGTTTGCCTTTGTAATCTTGTTGAAACGAACTAGTGGCTAAAGCTTTCATATGTAATATCTAGAGTGTGTGTAATACAAGATCTACTTTCTCTCTCTAGATTCTCTCTCTAGTTCTTGAGCTTATTTCACATATATTGAGTAATTATCTTGTTGTGGTTGGGATTTATGTTTAACAATTGGTATCAGAGCTGAACCAAATTTTTCAGAAAAGATTTTATCATGATTTGAATTGAAATTTGGTGTTTTTGGATCGAAAATTTGAATTTTTCAAAAGTTTTTCAAGAAAACGAGTTTGTTACGGTTTCATACGAATTTCATGTGAAAAATCGTTTTTAATGCAAGAAATTGGTTTCATTGTGATAGATTAGTGTTGGTGATTGTTTCTTGTTTTGATTCTATATCAAAATTCATTCTAATTCTATGTCAATTTTCGATTTTCGTGATTTTTTTTAAAACGAGTTCACGCACTGATCTTGAATTAAAATTGTTGATTTCTGTGTTTTTAATCAAAATTTCTTGCTAGAATTGTGTTCGATTTGTGTAGGTGAGTGAATTGTCAAAAGTTTCAGATCGAAATTTGAAGTCTAGATGAGTTTTTGGTGTGATTTTGATCGAGTTTAGAGGTTTGCGTGTGTTCATCAAAGTATGCGGGTTATTCATATTCTTTGCGTGTTCTTCATGAAATCAAGTGCACACGCATAGCATCAAGTGCGTGCCCCGTTGAACACGCATAGCATATCTTGCGTGTCTCTCTGGACCCACAAAGCTCATTGTGCGTTTCAGGCTACACACGCAAAGCCTGCCTTGCGTGTCCTCAGTGACCCGCAAACCTCACTTTGCTACACCCGCAAAGTTTACTTTGCGTTTCCTTCTACACCCAGAAAGCTCTACTTTGCGTTTCTGTCTTCACCTGCAAAGCTCCACTTTGCAGTTCTCCCTGTCTGGAAAAAAAAAAAACTTCAATTTTTTTTAGAGTGTGTCATCTATTTTTTTTAGAAAACTTTGTGTCATATCAAGTGTTTTTTAAATTGTCAATTTTTAATATTTTTCGAAAATTTTTCAATTCAATCTGATTTTTGATTTTCTGATACATAAGTTTGGAACGGTCATTCACTTCAAGTTGATTAATGTTTCAAGATGTCAATTTACTACAGATCTGATATTTCTGGTATTGAAGCTGAACGAAATGATCTGGATTTGAAAAATTCAGAATATCTCAAAAAGATTGAGGATTTGCAACTAAAATTGTTCACATGTGTTAAAACTCCTGAATGTATAAATTATACTAAAAATAGTTCTAATTTTGCAGGTCTTCTTTATGAAAAGGAGAAAGAGATAAAAGAGAAAGAGAGAGAGATTATAACTCTTCAAAGTCAACTGAAGACAACTGAACAGAAATCACCTGAGCTACAAGCAGAATCAGTTGATCTTCAAAACAAGTTGAAGGATTTCAAAGAGAATACAAAGGAGTTGGAATCTGAGAACGTTGAGCTTAAAAAGAATTTATCTGTTTTGGAAAAACAGCTTGTTGCAAATAAAGCTGATTTTGATTCTGAAAAGAAAAAAAATTTCGAAAAAGTTCTCAGATTTTTCAAAGAAATGTTTTGAGGAAAAGAAGTCGTTGGAGCTTAAATGCTTAAAATTTTCTCAACAAATCTCAGATTTTGAGAAAATTCTGATTTTAGAAAGAGAGAAGTTTGATAAAGAAAAGAAGGCCATAGAACAGAAAAATGTGGGATTCTTTAAAGAGTTATCCGGCCAGAGAAATGAATCAGAAAAAGGATTTGAGGAAGAAAGATCCATCTTTAAAAATGAAATTAAAAAGCTGACTTCTAAGTTGTCTGAACTGTCTGCAGCTGCGCTGAAAGTGCAAAAGACGAAGTCTGAATTCAAGACAAAGATTGACCAGCTTGTGAAAGAAAGAGACAACTTCGCCTCAAAGATCAAAGAACTTGAGAAATCTATTTCAAGTTCAAATCAGAAATTCATCTCTTCAAACAGGTCAGTCAAATCCTTTAATCAAATTCGTCGCACTAACCTTTTCTACGATGAATTTTTAGATGGTTCAGATACTTATCCAAGAAAAAGTTTCAAGAAAGAGAAACTGGTTTGGCAAAAGAAACCAGTCCAAGATGATAAGGAAAATGAGCTGAAAGAGAAGAAATCATGTGTATCTGTACACAAAGCACAGAAGAACAAAGCACCTAACGGTAAGAAATTTTATTGTTCTATTTGTTGTACACATGATCATTTTCACAACACAAATGATCATTTCTGGTATGGTTCTTACTCCATAACCCCCACACGAACGGCAACTCACATTTCTGGACCCAAATACCAGTGGGTACCAGAGAAGAAAATCGATTCTGTGTTGCAGGCATCTCAAGCCAAGGGGGAGTAAGAGAACAATGGCTCTTGAGTAACACAGTTCAAGACCCGCACCTAAATGTCAAGATTATGGCTTCTAAGCAAAACAACTTAGGACCCGTACCTCAGAGATCAAAAAGACCTTACTCCTATATGCTTGCATCCGATGGATATTGATGGTCTTCATCCTGAGTGAATTGATCTGATCTCTATCCTATACTTTTTCTTTGCTAGATTTTTCTGATATTGATGGTCTAACAATTCAAAAGGGAGTGTTTGATCTCTATCCTGTTTTAACTGACATATTTCAGATGCTTAATTTAAGGGGGAGTAAAGGTGATGACTTCTGATTACTTCAGATCAGAACTCAATCTATAAACTGTTTTACTGCTTTCTGTCTTTTATTTTGTGAGAGTAGTATGAACTTTAATTGTAAAATTCAGTATTGTTAGATATATGACAGAGTCACTTTTTCTCTCTACTATATCTCTAGATCTATACACTGTTATATCTTAAATCTTTGTTTGAATTGCTTGATTTCATCTGGAATCTTACAGTTTCAATTGGTATCAGAGCGAGACCAAACAAATTCAGATAGAATTTCACCTAGAAATTTGGATCGATTTCTGGAATTTCAAGAACATGCAGTCGGTTTTTGGTTATTCACTGTTGAATCAAATTCGTATTATCTTGTTGTGATTAGACTGTTAAATTGTCTTTGTTTTGATCGATTAGAACAATTGATCATATTGTATTCACACTTGTTCATGGATTAATCACTAGATCGTTTGAATTCTGAATTTTTGTGATTTCTTAAAACTCAAACACAGAACACTGTAATTTGATCAGATGCACTATACTTTGATGCTCTTAGTCATGATTAATGTTTAGAAAAGTGTTAGACATCATATTCGATCATTGTGGTACAAGTTTTGAGAATTAATTTCAGGTTTTAGAATGATTTGGATCAAATTGGTGAACCCTACGTGAAGAACACGCGAACAAAGGCTGCGAGTTCATGATCACTTGATCTGCGAGTTCTAATGCCGAAAATCCATGCAGTCTGCGAGTTCTACATAACACGCACATCAAGCAGCCTGAGAATTCTAAAAACTCGCAACTAGTAGTCTTCGAATTCCAGTCTTTGCAAGTTCTATTATATACGAGTTTCAAAGTCACTTGGTCTGCGAGTTCTAGTCATTTGATGTGCAGGTCTCATGATCATTCAGTCTGCGAGTTTCTGAGAAACGCGCAAACAAGTATTTGCGAGTTATATAGAACACGCAAAACACTGGATTGAATTTTAGTGTATAATCTGCGAGTTTTAAACTCATTTGATCTGCGAGTTTTAAACTCATTTGATCTGGGAGTTTTAAATTCATGTGATTTTCGAGTTTAAGCTCAAGAAATCTGAGAGTTTAAGTTCAAGTCATCTGCGAGTTTCAATTTCAAGCATCTGCGAGTTTAAAATCTAAGCATCTGCGAGTTTCAATTCCAAGTGATCTGTAAGTTACAATCCATACAATCTGCAAGTTCTAATTCAAGTGAATTGAGAGTTCTAATTCATTTGATTTGAGAGTTCTAGTTCATTTAATTTGCGAAATTCAGTTCATGTGATCTGAGAGTTTCAGAAACACTCAAATCATTATCTGAGAGTTCTGTAAACACTCAAACTCTTGTTTTTTTTAAGTGGTGATCTAAGTTTGACTTTCAGTCATTCATTTCAAGCTGATTTCTCATTCAAGATGCCAACTACAGATGAGAGAGGAAATACTGTACTTTCAGCTAGAGATATGGTTGTCTTGTACATGTCTGAGATACCGAAAATAGAAGCTGAAAGAGACAAACTGAAGAATCAAAATTCAGCTTTACTTAAACAAATTTAGGAGTTGAAATTTAATTTGTCAAACTCGGATAAAACTCCTAACTGTATAAAGTGTGCTAATACTGTTAAATACGATTTTGTAGGTATCATCAGTGCAAGAGAGACAGAGATTAAAGAGATGAGAAAATTGTTGCTTTAAAAGAGAATACTATTCTAACATGTGGGAAAGAGTTAAAACTCAAAGAAAGAAATATTGCGAATCTTCATAGCCAACTGAAGACAACAGAAAAGAAATCTTCTGTGCTGCAAGCTGAATCCGTTGAGCTTCAACAGAAGTTTAAGGATTTTGAAGACAAGATATCTGCCTTGGAGATACAGAATGCTGAATTGAAGAAAAGCCTCCAAGCAGATAAATTTAAATCTTATTCAGAGAAATCTGTTGCTCAAAAACTGTCTGATATTTCAAAGAAAGTTGACCAAGAGAAGAAGGATCTTGAGCTAAGATGTATAAAACATTCCAAGCAAATATTTGAATTTGAAAAAATTATGATCACCAAAAGAGACACATTTGCTACGGAAAGGAAAGTTCTTGAAGATAAAACTCCTGAATTTCCCAACAGATCTCAGTTTTACAAGACTTATTAGAAAAAGATAGGAAAATTTTTCAGGAAAAGAAAAAGTCTTTTGAATCTGAAAAGAAAATTCTGAAAAGAGAATTGTTGGGATTTTCAAGGATATTTCTGAAAAAACTAAGAACATAGAAAAAGATTTTGAACAAGAACGTTCAAATTTTGAATCTGGGATATCTAAGCTCACATCCAAAATATATGTTCTATCCTCAGGTATTCTTAAAGAACAGATGGCTAAATCTGATTTGAAATAGAAGTTTGATACACTCATTGCTGAAAGAAATATTTTATCCGAAAAGATAAAGAACTTAGAAGCTGCAAACTTTGATTTGTCAAATAAAGTTTCAGCGGATGTGATTGATCAATCACCTGTTGATAATTCAACAGAATCAGTCTGTTCTTTCAAAACAACTTGAAATTCTATTCATGAGAAAAATGTTATGAAAAAGAAAGTGTGAGATCACAAACTGTCAAATTAAATCAGATCAGACCATCTAATCTATTTTATGACAAATCTGTTGATGGTTCCGCAAGCTTTTATGTAAAATCTCTTAGGAAGCAATCAAAGAAAAGTCTGATGGTCTGGAGAGTAAAAGATTCTTCTGAAGAAAAAAAGAAGAACAAAGCATATGCATCCACAATAAATGCCAAAAAGAACAGAGCGCACAAAGATAAATCTTTTGGTAATTTTGATATGTTTTATTCTACTAATCATTTGATCAGGATTGCTCAAAAGAAGATTTGTTGTTCTTACTGTGGAGCAAATTGCTTTGTAAGTAATAATTTTGTTAATTACTGGTATGGTTCATATGATGTTACCCCCATAAGAAATGCAACTAACACATTAGGACCCAAATACTAGTGGGTACCAAAAGCTAAATCTGTGTTGCAGGAACCCAAAGTTTAAAGGGGAGAAAGAACATTGACTTCTGAGTAAATCAACTCAGGACTCGGACCTTAAAGTCAAAGATTTTTGGCTTCTTAACACTTCAGTTTAGAACCCGAACTTTAATGTAAAGGAATGTGGCTTCTGATTACAACAGATCAGAACCCGTTCTTCAATGTTAAGAGTTAAGGATATTTTGAAAATATCAAGGGGGAGCTTATCTGACCTAAATCATTATATCATGATTTGAGGGGGAGCTTAAAAGGTAAATATCTTCTGATCTTAATCTTTGATTGTTTGAAAGAAGAACAACTTTCAAGCATGAAAAACGTTTTCTTAAATGTTCAAACCACTTCTCTATTCTGAAAAGATTTCATGATTTTAGAAGTGTGATTTTAAATGTTTTTCATTAATGAGCGTTAAAGTTTAACTGACCGTGTGTTTCCAAAGATAAATACTTCATTTAAATTTGTTATTACCATGTCTGTCAAGTATTCACACACACCGGTTCAGTACTTCATTTAAATTTGTTATTACCATGTCTCTATACGAAACAATTTTCGATGGTAATACCCTCGTTTGCTTTCAAATGTTGATCGAGCATCATTCATCATTTCAATCTTTGTGCGTTCATTTCAAAATTGTTTATATTCGTTCATATAAACAAACTATCAAGTTCTTTGATACCCTATCAATTTTCTTTGATTTGATTGATACATTGTCAGATTCTCAAAACAATTCTCTTGATTTCATTTCATTCATTCAATTTTCTTGTTTTGAGAGATCTTAAAAGTTCAAATGCTGAAATATCATTCATATATTTGATGAGCATACATTTTGACAATGGTATCATATTTTGAGCTTAACTGTTCATGTTAAATTGTTGAGCAACACGATCTTTTTAGGACAATTACATGGGATTTGTGTGAGAGCTTAAACAGAACTTCCATGGATTCATGTTAACCAGTGTTTCCTACCCAGGAAGTTATCCTAGAGTGATTGAGGGGAGAGGGGTCAAAAGATTGAGAGTGGTTTGTGATGATATAAAATGTAAATGAGAGATTGGTTAGAAGTGAGTTTTGACGTTTAAAAGAAAGAGGGTGTGAGATTAGAGTTAAAAGAATATCAAAACTTTGCATCAACCACTTTCTGAGTCGGGGATCCACATCTACTGATTGGTTCACATTCTTTGGTGACCATCATTGAAACAAGTAGTAAGCCCATGCCAACTCTTGCAATTACCCCACCAGTCATTCGTTTCTTTTTTAACAAAGAAATGTTTCATTTTCTTTGGGGACGCAACATATCTGCTATCTATTCTTCACTCGAAAGATTTAGATATTGAAAAAAAAGGAAAGTTGCCCCACCTTCGCACCTCTTTCATGCACATTAAGTCCGTGTAATAATTGTTGTTGTCTCAACAATTTTCACAATTTGAGCCTGAAAAAGCTTGAGTAGCTTCAATCATTTATACACTTGCACATACACACAAGGAATACGTTTTCTTGTCATAACATTCATAGAAAATTTCTTTGTGATTTTTCGATGATTGAATGGAAGCCCTTGGGGAGTGATAATCACAAAAGCTCATTTCCAATGTACATCTGGGTACAAAGTGGCTCCGTGTTACTTCCAGGCATACGAACTGTATCATTTGTTGATTCAGGATTACCACATTCATTGTATCTGAATTTGAAAAGATTCGGGTATATACATTTTAGAATTGATGGATATTCAGATCAAAAGGGCAGAAGATTGTCATTTCATAAATGAGGAGAATGTTAGTTTATTATAAAAGGGGAGAATCAAAGACAGGGATGAAATTGAAGAAGTTTTGATGATCATGATGCTCACAATCATCAAAAAGGGGGAGATATTTCAAAAGTTCAATTTCAAAGTCAAGAAAGAAATTTCAATGTGAAAGAAATTTCTGAAGATTCAAGTCATATAAAGCTGGTATTTTCATAAAGGAAGATGACTTCAAGTTTAAATCTGAAGATGATTCAAAGACAAATCAGACAGATGATTTGAGAAAGTTTGTTTTCTGAAGACGAACCAGAGATCAGAGAGATGAAGATACATGTTCTGAAAGATTTCTCAATATCAAAGAAATTTTTAAGAATTCAGATTTGTTTTCAAGACTTGTTGACTTTCCAAAGATGCAAAGTGCAAAAGAATTTTCAAGATTCTTCAAAGACTGAAAGACTGAAGATCGTTAGAGCTTCAAAGTCCAAGACTGTCAAAGACAGAAGTTGAAGAATCAAGAGCTGAAGACTAGTGTCAAATTTTTATTTAATCTTGAATACAAAGGGGGGAGATTGTTAGTGTAAAATTGTATCCAAGATTTAATAGGAAAAGTTTAAGTCTGTAAAGTCAACTAAGTCTAAGTCAAGATTAGTCAATGTTGATTAAGTTTGTATTAGTTCCTTATCAAATAGGTTAATGAGTAAATCTTGAGGTATAAATAGCCTTATGCTTTGTGAGAGTATTATGAACTTTAATTGTAAAATTCAGTATTGTTAGATATATGACAGAGTCACTTTTTCTCTCTACTATCTCTCTAGATCTATACACTGTTATATCATAAATCTTTGTTTGAATTTCTTGATTTGATTTGGAATCTTACAATTTCATGTTGCTGCTGCTAATTGTTGATCCCAAGTCATTTGGATGAAAACTCAACTCAGAGACTATGGATTACAATATGACAGAATACCTATTATGTGTGATTCCAGAAGTGCCATAACCATCTCTGCAAATCAAGTACATCATTCTATGACAAAGCACATCGATGTCAGGTATCATTTTCTAAAAGATCATGTTGAGAAAGGGACAATAGAGATGTACTTTGTACCCACTGATCTCCAATTTGCTGACATTTTTACAAAAGCATTAAATGAACGTAGGTTCAATTTTTTAATCACCAAGCTTGGCATGATAAATATATCTAATTTGTTAAAGTTCAGATACCTCTAAGTCCAACATCATTGCTCTGACAAATTACTTTAGCATATCTCAAGAATTGGGGTCTCTGATATTTTCTTCAGAGCCTCTGATATTTATGAAAGCATGTTTTCAAAGTACCAATACATTATTAAGGGGGAAAGCAAAAATCATACCATCAATTGTCAAGGGGGAGCGAATAAAAGTTAAGGGAAGACATTCTTTGGTCAAGGGGGAGTAAGAGAATATCAGGGAATCTAAACATCAGAGCTTCTGAATCTTTTCATTTCTTTAGCAATCTCTTACATCATTTGGCATGAAAACTCAGATTCTCTGAATTCTTTCTACACGTATGATATCTTAGATTACTTCACACTCAAAATATTCATTCATAAAATAAGGTGAAAGGTTTGTCGAGTCAGCAAAAATAATTATTAAATTCAAATATTCACAGCTGGCACCCATTCCTATTTTCTTGGCAACTAAACACTTATATGAAATAGTTTCCAAGAACACGTGTCATCACAGGGTTGAGTAAAAGGTCAAACGGCCTCCACTAAAAGGTCTAATCCAGCCATTTCACCTTATGCACTCGAGTGTAATTTTATAAATTTGGATATAAACACATTTTTACATCCGAATATCCATTTTTACACAAATAAATTACTCTCGAGCAATCTTTTTCTCTCTCAAAGAACATGAACTTCATCTTCTTCGTTTCAAATATCAAATGCATTCTTCAATGGATTGGTGCAAACTATTCCCCAAAACCGGTGAACATTTAAGAGTGTATCGTTTTCCAATCAAGGACAACAACCATATGGTACAACTTGATTTTCCCAAGTTCGAGGAACAATATCGTTTCATCTGTGAGTTCTTCGCAAACTAGGAACTCACTCAGGGCCTAATCGCAACCACCACTGAATGCCCTCTCACATTCATCCAAGAATGGTTTTCTTCCAGTCACTACAGTGAAGACCATGACGGAATCATTGGCGAGTTTGAGATCTCTCAAATTGTGAAGTGTCAAGTCATCAATAACCCTGTTGTTCTTCGTGAAATCATTCCATTCCTAACAACTGAAGAACTTCAAATCACTCGATTTGAGAAATACCCCTCCTCTGAAACCCTAATACTGTTTGTTCGAATGCTTGGCTACAACACTGAAATCACATGCCTAAGCAACATCAGAAGAAAACACCTTTCTCCAATGTGGAACTTCATGTTCTCTGTGCTTAACCGAACCCTTACCTGCAAGTTGGGAAGTATGGATAAACCTACACCAGAAATAATGTCTATCATGTATACTTTATTTTTCAATCGCAACATAGATATGGCAGGTATTCTCTAAGATCGGATTCTCACTTCTATTAAAAAAAACAAGTGCATAACCATAGACCCAGAGCAAATCACCACATCATCCAGAGTTCCTTCTATAACATTCCCTCGATTCCTTGCTTTGATCATCAAAGCTTCCATTGATAAACTTTAGATTCTGACCTACCCTGATCAAAGCAAGACTCCATTCTACATCATGAACAACTTCAAACCCACTATCCTCTCTAAAGGATACCGAGGAGCAAGGAGGATCCCCCACCACAGGCTGAACCAGGTAAATCCCAACTCTGTAGCCCTAGCTTCTCATCTTCGTGTTGCCCAAGGACTTGAGCCAGTCCTGGGAACCCCAAAACACTTAGGTCTTATGCCTGAGACGGAAATTCATAGTAACTCTACTTCAGAGGGATCAGAGGACCCTGAGGTCCATATCTCTCTAAGGAGTGAACCAGAGGGTACTCCTATCAGAGAAGCGAAGTTCAGAGAGCTGACAACGCACCAAAAGGGGTTGTCAATGAGTGATAATAGGAAGTCCCTTCAGAGACTAGTGAAGAGAATAGCTCTACTAGCTCTGAAGAAGGTGAGGATGAATCTTCAAGACTAGATCTGAAGATTCTCAGAGTGAGAAGAGAGAGTCCCCTATGGACTTAGAGAAACCAGAGAGTTCTCACCCCTCCCCTGAAAAAGATGCCAAAAGGCACATCTATTTTAGGACTCCTACCCCAACTCCCAGTGCATCCACACCATCTAACCGGCCTGATCCAGAGGCAGCGGTTATTGAAAGAGATGTGCCCACCTCAATCCCAACCCGACAAACCACTTCAGAGGTGCCTATTTCTACCTCTGAAGTACACAAGTCTGAGGAAACCCAAAATCTGAATGAGTCCTCTCAATAGGACATAGTCAATATTATAAGTACTCAATTGCCTCAGAGTATGACACATATCCCTACACACGATGATGCCTCTGTGGCTCATCCCTCACCCTTTAGGTTTTCCTGTAGCAACTGTCCAACTTAGAGACATTGGTTGAACCTTAAAGAACAAGGATTGACTTGCCTGGATCGCAATGTCAACTCCCACATTCACTTCCAGTCCTCTGAATCTGAGGAGGAGAACATGGAACTGAACAGAACGCTCAGAGGTGATTCTTCAGAACATCAAGGACCGAGCGGAAGTCATTCCAGAGACAACATCTAACAATCTCTGAAAGAAGGCTCCTCTGAAATCGAGGACAAATTGCCAACATGTGTTGTTGCCAATGTACCCATCTCAAATATTCTCACCAAGTCAGACTTCGAAAGACTTTGTAAGGAACTCAGAGGCTCCTTGAAAGAGCATAAACTTAAAGGAACTGACGGTCTAGAGGCCTCTACACTCAGCTATGAGAATGCACAATTAAAAGCAGAGGTCTCTACTCTAAAGACCCAACTTCTGCACTCCAATAACATGATTCAGGGGTTGGAGAGACAATTCTCTGAATAGAGGATTGTATCCTCTTTGGAGATTGCGGCTCTCAAAGCTCAACTTTCCGAACTCCGTAGCCAATCCTCCACAACTGTCACTATTGCAGATGTTCAGAAGGAGGTCATGGATCTCAGTACAGAGGTAGTGGCCAACAAATCAGCTTCATTATCTTCAGAGCAAATGGCCTTTATCTCTAAACTGATCAAATCTACCATTCAAGCATCCCTTCCAACTCTAGCAACAACTTCAGAGCTACCACCACCGCCACCCCAAACTTTTGAAGACCTTGTTGTTAGAACATATTTTATGTTCTTATTAGAAGTTTTATAAAGTAATCAATATATTGTAATGGACCTTGTATTGGGTTTGGGCTTATAGTGTTTACAAGGGACAAGGGGTATAAATAGGAGTCATGTGTAATAGTTTTAGGTTAACTTTTCATTTGATAAATTTCAAGCCTTCACAATGTAGCCGTTTTCTTCATTGTGTTCTTAGTATAGATTTTATTTGCTTTCAATAATATACTGATTTATACCCTTAATTTCTTGTTCTTCTCCTAATCAAACCAATCATTGATCTCAATTGGACTAACAATTGGTATCAGAGCCTAACAGAAAACATTTTTTCTGATCGATCGAGAGATCTGGTTGGTTTTGATAGAAAAGTCCTGTGAAAATTGATTTCTGTGATTTTTGTGAAATTGATTGTTCTTTGTTGTTTAATTGATTCAGATATTATTGTTTATCATTATCGAATCATTTGCTAGCATCAATTTCATTCCAGAAATCAGATCTGTTGATTTTCTGAGTTTTTTTGTTAGAAAATATGTATGTACTGTGGTTGAATCAAAGTATGCTCCAGTGTCAGATTTATTCTTGGTGATCAACTACAAATGTGCTTATTGGTTATTTTCGAATTTGTGGATAAAGTATTAGCTCAGAAATCGATGTTTTTTTTAAGATTTGTTGAAGAAAAAGTCAGAAAATTCGTCCAGATCTACAGATTTCGCAAGATCTATTGAAGAACTCGCAAAATGAGAAGGATTCGCAGAGAGGAGGATTCACAGAACATTGGACACAACAAAATTTTGATGTATAGATTTCCCAAGTGGCTATATTGCGAAAGATAAAGGATTCGCAAGTCACTATGCGCATGTTGTGTGCGAATTCTAAAGGAATTCGCAGGCCACTATGTACGTAATGTCTAAGTTCCGCAGGTTGTGTTTGCGAAAAGTGGCTTCCTAATCTTGAAAAATGTTGTAAGGTAAGAATTCTGAAGTTTCGTGAAGAAGAGGACTGCGAAAGGTGAGTATTCGTGATTATGAGGCTTGCGAAAGTTGAGGTTTCGCAATGCAAGCCTCTATGAATTATGCTTTAAGCTTAATGCATCTTGCGTATTGTGCTTACATGTCTATAAGGATCTGCGAATTTGGATGATTTGCGAAAGTTTTGGTGATTTTTGAAGCTTCTGACTGTTCTGAACCCTTTTTCATACAAGTTTGCCCTGTTCCTGTGCTTTTTACGCTGAATGCATATGTGACAGCTGGTTGGTCACATATTCTTAGCAACTGATCTATATTTCACGAGTGCTCATGATCTGCAAAGTTTTTCAGATTCTGGATTTGATGATTTGGTCTCTGCTTGGATTGAGTTAGCTGCCTGAGCATATGCAATCATCAGTCTGGAAAGCTTCTTTAGTTGTTAGACCGTTAAGAGCACTTTATCATTCTTCTGATTTGATCACTCAGTAGTGTGAGCGACAACAATCACTGTTATGCACTTTGGTTGTGATTCAGAATCTTGAGAGCTGATAATCATCCAGCTGATTTATGAAGAAAGGAGTTCCGGATTTGATGACTCAGTATTCTGGAAACCAGTCAGAAAATGAGTACCTTTCATCAGTTGTTGAACATTGCTTGCCTTCTACCCTTGCCTTATAGTGTTGCTACCGGATGCTACCGCCCGTATGCTTATCAGATGATGTTCTTAAGCTGAATTCTTATTTCAACTCATGGTTCACAGACAGATTAGATGTCATATACTGAAGATGCACTTGGGTGTCACTCTATAATCCACACATATCATTCTTGTGGGCGTTAAGGAATGTGTTGGATTTACTAGAGGAAAAAGTTGTCTTTATGTGCACTCAGTCGAGGTTCTTGTCTACATCAGATCTGATATTTCAGTTGATACTTCGAGGGTAAGAGCTACATTCTAGGGGGAGCTTAAGGACGTTTTGAAGTTTATGCAACACAAAGTTTTATAAAGAAATCAAGGGGGAGAGGAGCTGAAGCTGGAGCTGATCAGAGAATGATTACTTTACAAAACTTAGGGGAGAATGTTAGAACATATTTTATGTTCTTATTAGAAGTTTTATAAAGTAATCAATATATTGTAATGGACCTTGTATTGGGTTTGGGCTTATAGTGTTTACAAGGGACAAGGGGTATAAATAGGAATCATGTGTAATAGTTTTAGGTTAACTTTTCATTTGATCAATTTCAAGCCTTCACAATGTAGCCGCTTTCTTCATTGTGTTCTTAGTATAGATTTTATTTGCTTTCAATAATATATTGATTTCTACCCTTAATTTCTTGTTCTTCTCCTAATCAAACCAATCATTGATCTCAATTGGACTAACACTTTTGACTAAGGCTGATCTTGCCACATTCAGAGAAGGCATCATGAACATCATCATGACCTGCTCTTCCAAAATCTCAATGGTCGCACAGAAAAAGGTCCAAGCTACACTTGGGGTCCATAGTTTAATACTGAATATTAGGTTGCTAAAATTATTCAAGTTGCTTCAGAGGCCATTGACTCGATCAAGAAAGCTGCAATAGACAAAAAGGGCAAAGGATTCACTGAACCATAATCCCCGAAGTACAAAAGGAAGAGATCCCTTTTTTACGACACTTGCAGTCGGGCAGCCAAGAAGTTCAGATTTGATGATTTAGAGGGCTCTGACGATGATGGAGCCTCTAACTCTCAAAAGGGGCAGATACAGGGGAGAACACAAGGTCAATCCTTTGAAGGTGCAAAGACAAGTGGCTTTACTCCATCTTCGTTCCATAACAAGGATAAAGGAGTACAATAGAAAGAACCAGAGAGACACTCCACCTCTGCTGATGACAAACAAACGATCTCCAAGTCTCCAATTCCAGTTGTTCTTCTTACACCATCAACTTCAGATGTACCAATATTCCAGGTAGTAAATGCTACTCCAGAAACTATAGGTTCTCTAGATGATGAAGAAGAAGAAGATAAGAATCTAATTGACTTCTCCAGCTCTGAAGACGCATTCCCATCTCTAGAAATACAAAACATAGTTATGAGAGATGCATTTGGATCAGACTCAGAAGAAGAAGTAGCAGCAACCGAGAACATTCCAGAAGAAGTTATTGATGTGGATGCCTATGTCTACAAGAATGCTCAGGCTCATCTCCTACTACATCAGAGACAAAGCACAGAGTTGAAGACACGGATGAAATAGCAAACCTGATCCTCTCTGCAGTCAATGAAACCACACCTCAATCCCCTCAAATCCAAAGGAAGGAACCAGAGATTACTCCACAGCTATCTGCTGAAGAAACCCACATGGTTGTTGATGAACAGAACCTTCTAGAGGTACCTGTTCAGAAGACAAGCATTGGCATACCGACACTCTCAAAGTACACTCAACCTCCAGAATTTCTTACCTTTGAGCCAGAGACATCTATTGAAGACCACTTCAGATATCTCTATTGTATGTTCAATTTCAGAGAAACTGTGAGTCCCGGAATCAGTTCAAATCAAGATGACAACAATTGAATGAACAATTAATTTCTTTTAATTCCAATTCTCAATTCGTACAGAAAACTCTCACAGTATTTCTCTCTCTAACACAATACGTGCTCAACTCATAGTCATATGAGTCTATGTTACTGTATTTGTTTAGATCAGTGTATTGGACTTTATGTTTTGACTTTTAATGTTTTGAGAGAACCTTTGTAGTGAGGTTACTTTGTATTGTTTGAGAGAAGTCTTTGGTATAAATAGCTTAGCTTTGAGAGAAGCTTGTAACTCTTGTCATTGTACGTACATCATATTGAATCAATAGACTTGTGACTTTCTCTCTCTACACTGTCTCTCTATAATCTTGATTTGAATTGTGTTTAACTTCTTCCATAAGCTTGAATTGGACATTATCAATTGGTATCAGAGCCTACCCAAGAGATTTCAGAGTGTTTTGGATTATCAAATTGAATCAATTTCTGGAAATTTTCAAGAACACAGTCGTATTCTTGATATTTCACTGTTTGATTGAATTTTCTCTGTTTTGTTGAAATTGGTGTGTAAGATTGGTTTAGTAGTAATCGATTTGTGTTATAAAACACATTGTATTCACACAATTTCAAGAATTAATCACTTGATTCGATGTAATTTTTGATTTTCTTGATTTTCAGATATACGAACACACAGAGTCTGTATTTTGAATCATTCGCACTGTAATTTTCAATTTTGATCATAGTTGTTTGTTCGAATTGTGTTCAAGTTGTATTTTCGAACCTGTTGTAAGTGTTTGTAAAGAGATTTTCAGGGAAATTAACATTTGGATCGATTTTCAGAAGCAAAGGGAAGAACTCGCAAGATCCGAGTTTCGCGCTAAGGAAGAACACTGTTCATGCTTGTTGTGCGAGTTTTGCAGGTTCGCGCATAGTACAACTTGCGAGAATTAAGTTCGCGCAAAGGTTTTCATTATTTGTTCTGCGAGTTTCTTGTTTGCGAGTTTGCATTCTGCGCGTTTCAAGATGTTCAAATTTTTTCTAACTATGGTTCTCGCAAAGGCTTCTGCGAGTTTCTACTAGCGTGCGAGTTTAATTCGTCTGCTAGAAGTTCGAGTTTCGAAAATTTTCTAAGTCAACTTCGCGCATAAAGTACCTTGAGAGAAGTCACTTCTCGCTCAAAATTGTTTGCGAGTTTCTCACTTCGCGCTATTAGTGTTCTGCGAGTTTCTGTTTCGTGCACAAGGCGTTTAGCGAGAAGTTTGAGGAAAAGTGACTTGCGAGTTCTATCTTTCTGCGAGTTTTAGAGTTGTATTTTTTTTCAGGAAATCTGTTTTTTTGTGATAATCAGTATTTGACTCTTCTAGTCAAATATTTCTGAATCTTTTGGGAGATCTTCAGTATTCAAGCTGTCTTTCAGTAATTCTTCTCAGTTATCTGCCATCATGTCTCGAGATCTGCTCAGCATGGGATCAAAATCCAAACCACCGGTCCTTCAAGATGATGAATACCCGCAGTGGAGGAAAAGGATGATTAATTTTCTCAACAATCAAGATAAGAAGTTGATGAACTCAATTCTGAATGGTCCTCATTTTCCACATGTAACGGTTGCAAGAATTCCAGCTACTGACAATAATCCTGAAATTCCCGAAAGGATTGTAAGAAGAGATCCTATTCAATATACTGAAACAGACAAAGAGTTAGTGGAAAGAGATGCAGTTGCTTTGACATACTTGATAATGGCCATTCCAAACGACATCTTCAACCGTGTTGAAGTCGAGAGTCTGCAAAAGAAATTTGGGATGAGCTAGAGAAACAGTTCATGGGATCAGCAAAGTCTATCAAGACCAAACGGAATCAAAGCATAAATGCCTATGAAGGATTCAAAGATAAAGAAGGGGAATCTCTAAGAGAGGCATATGATCGTTACAACATCATCCTAATGATCTGCGAAGGAACGGTGTTCAGAAATCAGAGTCTGAGATAAATTTCAAGTTCATCAAAAATCTTTAACCAGAGTGTGATGTTTAAACCATTCAAATGCAAATCAATAAAGATATGGATGAAGAAAAGCTGAATGATCTGTTCTGTGCTCTCAATCAACACGAGGATAAGGTAAAGGAGCAAGTTGTAGTGAACAAAGAGTTGCTTCAGTTGAAAGACAAGCAAAAGAAGGTAGAAGACTCTTTGGCATTGATAGCTCAGGGCAAGGGAATGATGGTTAAGTCAAGTTCTGGTTCTGGAAAGAGCATGAAGAAGAAAGCCCTGATTACCAGCATGATCAACAGTTCAGATAGTTCAGAAGATGATACTCAGGAAGATTCTGATGATGATGAGTTAACCGAATTTGCAGAAAAGCTTGCACTTTTGACTTTGAGGTTCCATAAGAGGTTTGGTCGGAAAAAGTTTTATAGCAAGTCGAAGCACGAATCTTACATGTATGGCAAGCATAAAGGCAGATATGAAGATAGGAAAGAGAAAGAGAAGAAAGAGGGGATAAAAGAAGAAAAGAAAGAGGAGAAAGAAAAGTCAGACAAGTGTTTTAATTGTGGAAAATCCGGCCACTTCGTCAAGGATTGCCTAGAAAAGCATGTCAAGAACTATGAGTATTACAAGAAGAAAGCTCAACTGGCAAAAGCAATGGAAAAGGGCACAACTTTCAAGGCAAAAGAAAAGATATGGTTTGAATATTCTGATGATGAAGAGGCTGAGGTTGCAAAGGTGAATCTAACTCAAGTCCATTACAACTTAATGGGACATTTGAATGATGAGTCAGATTCTGAGGTAAATTCCACTTCTGATAATTCTGAATATTTTTATGATAATGATGAAGTGATGAACTTGATGTCCCAGCTCAATCTGAAGAACTCTAAGTTTTTGAAATTAAAAGAAAATTTCAAACAACAAAAGAGTACAATACAAGGACATCAAGATCAGGCTTACATTTATAAAACTTTGGCTGAAGAAAAAGAAGAAGAGAAAAATGTTCTGAAATTAGATATAACTAAACTTCAAACAAGAATTTTTGAACAACAAAAAGAGATAGTTACATTAAAAGATAAGAATCTTGATCTAACTCTTAAGTATGACATTGTTTTGAAAGACAGGACGGAAGCCTAAACGAAGATCAAGGAATTGGAAGATCTGAATTTCAAAGGAGGTCAAACGGAACAAACTCTTAAGATTTTAACCAACAATCAGAAAGACACTCGATTCTATAAAGCAAAACCAGGTCTTGGTTTCTCGGATGTGGATGTGTTGAAAAAGGCACCCGAAAATCTTTACAACTTTAAAAAGTCGGGTGATAAACATATTATTTTAATTCCACACATCCTAGAGACATTTGTAAAACCTGAGATTACTTTGTCTGAATCTCCTAAGACAGAAAAGGAAGAAACAATAGAAGAAAATACATAAATTGAAACTGAAACTGAATCAGAAACTCAGTATTTTAAATCTGTTAAATTTTCATATGATGAACTGAATTCTTCTTACGAGAGTAACAAGGATTCATTTGTAGAATATGAAAATATTTTTAAAGAAAAACCTGAGTCTTCTAGAGCCAGTTCTAATTCTGACTCTAATGAAACTGCTTTTCTTGCTCAATCTTAGAAGATGAAATTGAAGAGATCATTTCTGATAAGTCTGATTCTGTTTGTACTTCAAAATTTTCTGATCTTGAATATCAACAAGCCTTAGATAAAATTGAATTGGAAGAAGCAAATGAGAATTTCAAAATGAATCTTTGCAAAAAGAAATAAGAAGTCTAGAATCTCATATTTTCAAATTGTCAAAAGGCAAAGAGGTCGTTGTTGATAAAGATATTCCAATTTCTATGATTAAAAGTGATGAGTCCTCATCCAAGTCTGGAAAGACAAAAGAAAAAGGTGAATGTTCTTATTCTTCATCATTTGTTAATATTTCTAAATCTGTTTCTGTTTCAGATGAAAGAGTGAAGAAAGATTGTTTGAAGGAAGAGAAGGCTGAAGTAGAAAAGACAGTGAATGAATTAGATAAATGTCAATGTAATAGAGTAGATGGTGCTTGTACCTTTGTCAATCAACAAAGTTTCAATAAATCAAAAATCTTTTCCCAAAAAGAGTTGTTGACACAAGCTACTACTAGATTGCAATGTTCATATTGTCTTAGTAGTTCATTCTCTTGGAAACCAAAGTCTTCAAAGAAAAAGAAACATGTCCAATTTAAGATCATGAACTCTTACAATTATTCTAAAGCTAACAAAGCTGAGATTTATTCCTTGAAAAAGAAAAATAATGCTTTTCAAGTAAATAAAATTGCTGATGTGAAGTTTGTGTGGAAGTTGTTGGGAACTGAAAGAATTGCTTAAGTACAGTTAATGCTGCTAGCACAACTTGGTTACTACTTCTGAAGTTAATGCTGCTGATACAGGTTAATGCTGCTAATCAAGATTAATACTGCTAGATGAAGTTACTACTGCTAAGCAATTTTAGTACTGCTAGTAGTTAGTACTGTTGAACTTAATACTGCTCAAAGTATTAATGTTGTTGAAGACTTAATACTGCTTATGAGATGAAGACTTCATATGGCAAGGATGACAGCTGTTTTGATTAAAGATTATGTAAGGCTTGGAGATAAAGATGGAAGATTATTCTGAAGATCTTTTATTATTTGTAATTATCTTTTATCTTCAGTATAAATATAGAGAGAATTAATTCTGAGTTTTTGATTTCATAGAGAGAATCAACCTCCAGGTTTATAGTTCTAGTTCTAGAGAAGTAGAATTCGTATTGGTGACCCTGTTCATCAATATTGAGGTTGAGTGTTGAATCTTGTAGCTTTACAATCTTTCAATAAAAGTTTACAAGTTGTTATTCTGAATCACTGTTTCATTGATCTTTGAATATTAATGTGTTATTCCGCAAACTTCTTTAATATTGTTTCTGAGTGTTTATTCTTGTTAAGAATTCAGATCCTGACAAGTGGTATCAGAGCAAGTATTCTCAGAAATCTTATTCATCATGGAAAACACAGTTGAATCAAACAGTACTCTGGTCTCAAAGGTTCCAATGCTCAGATCTAATGAATTTGACATGTGGAAGATTAGAATCAAGCAATACATTCTCCTCACAGATTACTCCATGTGGGACATAATTGAGAATGGCCCATCCGATGCAGGAAAGATTGGTGAAGATGGAAAAAGAACCCCACCAAAGACGGATGCAGAAAGAAAGACAAGGCAGACAGAGATGAAAGCCTTGAGCACACTGCTCTTGGCCATTCCCAATGAGTATCAACACCAATTCGGTAATTACACTGACGCACAGATGCTTTGGAATGCTCTAGAAAAGAGATTCTCTGGTACCAAAAGTACCAAGAGAAATCAGAAGGCAATTTTGAAGCAACAGTATGAAAACTTTATGTCAACTAAGAATGAGTCAATGACTCAAACTTTTGACAGGTTTAACAAGCTAATTGGTGAACTAGCCACTATGGGAGTACATATTGATCAAGATGATGTAAACAGAAAGTTCTTAAGGTCCCTTGGAGATGAATGGACCATGTACACTGTTTCATTCAGACAGAATGAACAATTGGAAGAGAAAGAACTTGATGATCTGTACAATGATCTTAGAGTATTTGAAGCTGAGGTAGAGGCAAAGAAGAAGCCTTTTGGATATGTTCATAATGCTGTACTCCTAGCAGCATCAAGTGATTCTACTGCTAGCCCTGAATCAGTTAATGCTGCTAATGGAACAAATCAAGAAAAAGGCACTGAATATGTGTTTGAAGCCTTTCTTTCCAGCCATGGAAACTCCTCTTTAATCAATGATGATTTGGAACAACTTCATCCTGATGATCTTTAAGAGATGGATATTAAATGGCAGATGGCCATGCTCTCCATGAGGGTGAAGAATTTCATCAATAGAACTGAGAGGAACAACTTCTCCCAAAGAAGAGAAGATGGAACAGGCTTTGATAAATCAAAGGTGGAGTGCTATAAATGTCATCTGAAGGGACACTTTGCCAGGGAATGCAGAAGTGGAGTGTCTCACAACAACAACCACCAACAAGCACAGTCTGGAAACCTCAACCATAATAGAAACTCTGCTCAAGCCCTTGTTTCTCAACAAGGAATGGGGTTTGACAGGAGTGATCAAGCAGAAGAGGCTATCCAAAATCAAGCTCTTATGGCAGAAGTATCTGATCTCCCAACTGAGGTAAGTTCTAATCTCTGTTCTAAAACTTGCATAGACACTGTTAAAAGGTACAGGGATCACAACCAGAAGATGAGTGATGACCTTAAGAGGTTAGCAAAAGATATAAAAGATTATGTGAGAATTGTTGAGAGGTTTGAAGAACAGATTAAAGGTTATCAAGCCAATGAACTCCAACACTCATATGATACCAATTACTGGAAGTGGGAGAAAAAGGATCTAGAACTCCAACTGACCAAATCTAAAGAGGAGAGTGAAAAGTTGAGAGAGGAGCTAACCAAGGTTAAGCTTGATGTGGAAAAGTTTTCGAATGCTTCTAAAGCAATGGACTCTTTACTACAAACTCAGATTCATGACAAATTGAGAAGAGGAATTGGGTACAATACCACACCACCACCATACAACAACAACTACATTCCTCCTACATCAGATTTGCTAGAAACCAAAGATAGGAAGGACTTGCCTGAGGGAGCCACTGAGATAAATCCCTTAGATGGGGTAGTTGTTGAGGATAAGACAGAGAAAGAGGTTGGTAAGAGTAAGGAGAACAATGTGAGTGGTGAGATTCCCCTAGAGAATCACATCATTACCAATGAGGGGTGTGGAAAGATTTGGGTCAAATCAAAGGACATAGAGAAGACAGAGGGAAAGTCTAGTAAGGTCCATTACAAAGCGACCACAGTTGTGAATCCTGTTCCTTGCAAACAGTGAGCGTGCAAGAAATCTGAGCCCCTAAAACATGATAAAAAGAGGGGAAATCAAAGACACTGGAATAATCAGTGCGCACAAAAACAAGGGGTTGATCTGAGTAAAATCAATAGACCAAAACCTTGTTTTATCTGTGGCAAATTGAATCATCTTTCTAAATACTGTTATTTCAATCCTATGAACCAAAGGATGAATTTTCAAAGATCTATGCAAAAACCCTCTGGTTATAGGAAGAAGGAAAGGAACCATGTGGAGAAGAAATCTGTTAAATCTAAAAGCCACATGAAGAAAAAGACTGTTAAAGAAAGTGTCAATATGTGGGTTCCTAAAAGCACTAAAACTGTTAGTACTGCTACCCCAAATAGTACTGCTGACAATGATAGTGCTGCTAGAAGCAATACAACTGCTACCAATGTTAGTGCTGCCAAGAGTATTAGTACTGCTAAAACTAACATGGTTAGTACTTACTCAAATGTTAATACTGCTAACTCTGTTAGTGCTTCTAACAAGGTTAGTACTGCTAAACCTGTTAGTGCTGCTAACTCTGTTAGTACTTCTAAAGTTAATACTGCTCCTAGTGTTTGTGCTGCTAGACCAATCATATTGACAAAGTACTCCAATAAAGAGTGCTCTGATTTCAAAAATCTCATCAAAAAGGAATGTAAATACTTTGATGAGAAAGGGAGACCCAAGACCACTTTGGATTGGGTTCCCAATCAATACTAATTGTTTAATTTTATGTGCAGGGCAACCAGCAGCTCAAGGGGAAGAGCATCTGGCATGTTGATAGTGGTTGCTCTAGGCACATGACAGGGAACATGTCGTGCCTCAAGAATTTCAAGAAAATTGATGATGGGCATGTTGCCGTTGGTAATACACCAGATGGAGGTAAGATAAGTGGTAAGGGGGATGTAAGCAAAGGTAAAATGACCTTTGCATATGTGTTCTATGTTGAACAGTTAAGGTACAACCTGTTAAGTGTATCACAGGTTTGTGACAAACAGCATAGTATATTATTTACTGATTCTGAATGCATTATCCTTGCTCCTGGATTCAAGGTAGTTGATGAAAAGATGATACTACTAAGAACTCCCAGAAAGGATAATGTATATTGCTTAGATATGGAAAGTGTTTCAACTGATTCATCCCTAAACTGTCTTGTTTCAAAAGCTTCTTTGGATGAATCATCACTTTGGCACAGAAGGTTGTGTCACATGAACTTTAAAACAATGAATAAACTTGTTAAAAACAACCTTGTAAGAGGTTTACCTTTCAAAGTCTTTTCATGTGATGATCATTGTGTTGCCTGTCTTAAAGGCAAACAATACAAAACTTCTCATAAGTCCAAAGAGTTGAACACAATCTCTAATTCTCTTCAGTTGTTGCATATGGATCTGTTTGGTCCTACAAATGTTATGAGTATAGGTAAGAAATCATACTGCCTAGTTATTGTTGATGATTACTCTAGATTTACTTGGGTATATTTTCTAAGGACTAAGGATGAGAAAAATGGACTGATCAAATCCTTTATTCTAAGAATTGAAAACCAAACAAATCAAAAGGTAAAAGTCATTAGGTCAGACAATGGTACTGAATTTAAAAATCATGACCT
Source organism: Arctium minus (assembly GCA_954870635.1). Lineage (NCBI taxonomy): Eukaryota > Viridiplantae > Streptophyta > Magnoliopsida > Asterales > Asteraceae > Arctium > Arctium minus. Next base: position 72,456,811 of record OX941080.1, on the reverse strand, counting down.
AAACACCTTTTGTGAGGAAAAAGGAATTGAGAGGCAATACAGTGCTCCTAGGACTCCACAACAAAATGGTGTTGCTGAGAGAAGGAATAGGACACTGATTGAGGCTGTTAGATCTCTGTTAGCTGATTCCAAACTACCAATTACTTTCTGGGCTGAAGCAGTTAATACTGCTTGCTATGTCCAAAACAGGGTTCTAGTAGTCAAGCCTAAAAACAAGACACCATATTAGCTTTTAAATAAAAGAAAACCATTTATTGGATTTTTCAAACCTTTTGGGATCCCTGTACCATTCTCAATACCAAAACTCACTTAGGAAAGTTTGATAACAAGGCAGATGATGGTTTTCTTGTTGGTTACTCATCTCAGAGTAAGGCTTACAGAGTTTTTAATTCTTCTTCTAGAATAATTGAGGAAAGTGACAATGTCAAATGCAATGAGAACACACCAAATCTTATTGGGTCTGGTCCTCAGTGGTTATTTGACATTTATTCACTAACTAACTCTTTGGGTTTCAGTAGTGATTATCATGCAGGTTCAGGAAGTGGAGGATCAGGGGATGAACAAGTACAAGTACAAGACATTATTCCTCAGTCTGTGATCTTTCCCATACCTACAATAGAGCCTGTTGATGTCTGTGCAAAGGAAATTATGACTGAACTGATTCAGAGTGAAGAAGAAGGAAGAGATGAGGAGAATCAAGTGCATGAAGAGCCAGAAGCAGCTGATGAGATCCCCTCAGCTGACTTAAATGATTCTAATCTTGATGTGGGAATCAATGAAGAACCTAGTCATCAGACTAGAACTCAAAAGAACCATCCTCCAGAGCTGGTCATAGGAGACATCTCTTCTCCTATGATAACAAGGAATCAAAGCAGACTTCAAGAGCTGCAGGATCAGCAACACACAGTACTCACTTGCTTTCTATCTCAGATTGAGCCTAAGAAGGTATATGATGCAATGAAAGATTCTAGTTGGATAGAAGATATGCAAGAAGAATTACTGCAGTTCAAATTGCAAGAAGTTTGGGACTTGGTGGACCTTCCAAAAGGTCATATAGAGCTATTGGCACCAAGTGGATTTTCAGGAATAAAAAGGATGAGAGAGGAATTGTGATCAGGAACAAAGCAAGGCTTGTGGCACAAGGGTACACTCAAGAAGAAGGCATAGACTATGAATAAGTGTTTGCTCCAGTGGCAAGGGTAGAGGCAATTAGGCTATTTCTAGCCTATGCCTCATATATGAAGTTCAAGGTATACCAAATGGATGTGAAGAGTGCCTTTCTTTATGGTACAATTGATGAAGAAGTATATGTCTGTCAGCCCCCTAGATTTGAAAATCCATCATATCCAGACAGAGTATACAAACTGAAGAAATCACTTTATGGTCTTCATCAAGCCCCAAGAGCATGGTATGATACACTGTCTACCTATCTCATAGAGAATGGGTTTGAAAGAGGAATAATTGACAAGACCCTCTTCATTAAAAGAAGTAAGAAGGACATCCTACTTGTTCAGATTTATGTGTATGATATCATTTTTGGATCTATAAAAGATCAGATGTGTAGAGACTTTGAAAAGTTGATGCACAAGAGCTTTAAAATGAGTTCAATGGGTGAACTTACCTTCTTCCTCGGGCTTCAAGTGAAACAGAAGAAAGATGGGATCTTCATAATCCAATCAAAATATGTGAAAGACATCCTGGATAAGGATGGTTTAACAGACTCAAAGCCAGCAAGCACACCTATGGAGACTCATAAAAAGATCACTGCTGATCTTGAGGGGGAGGATGTTGATGTCCATCTATATAGATCAATGATTGGATCTCTCATGTATCTCACAGCCTCAAGACCAGGCATCATGTTTCCAGTGTGTTTGTGTGCCAGATTCCAAGTCAAGCCAAAGCAATCACATCTTCAAGCTGTTAAAAGGATTTTCAGATACTTAAGAGGGCAAACTATATTAGGTCTTTGGTATCCTTATGAATCCAACTTTGACTTGATTGATTATTCAGATAGTGACTTGGGAGGTGCTAACATGGACAAAAAGTCTACTTCAGGTGGATGTCAACTTTTGGGTGCAAGACTAGTATCTTGGAAGTGTAAGAAGCAAACCATAGTGTCCTTATCAACAATTGAAGCTGAGTATATTGCTGCTGCAAGTTGCTGCTCTCAGGTTCTATGGATTCAAGATCAGATGTTGGACTATGGGGTAACCTTTCTTCACACTCCAATCTTCATTGATAATAGCAGTGCTATAAGCGTTGTTAACAATCTAGTCAAGCACTCCAAAACAAAGCACATTGAGATCAGGTATCACTTTATTAGAGATTGTAATGAAAAGAAGCTAATTCAAGTTGCTAAAGTTCATACTGACAACCAGTTTGCTGATCTATTCACTAAAGCCTTTGATGTGGGTAGATTCACTTTCTTGGTCACTAGTGTGGGCATGATCAACTCTGAATGAGCTCATGTCTTAAAAAGTGTTTTCATACCTGTTATTGGTTTATTCTTTGGTGCTACTAACATCTTTCTCAGGAAGTTATTACCTTGCTCAGAGTACCTCAAGCTTCAAAAAGTGTAAGTATAGTTAATGCTGCCAGTGCAGTTTTAATACTGCCAGTGCACAGTTAATACTGCTAGTTAGTTAATACTGCTAGTGGTTAATACTGCTCTCAGTTAATACTGCTAGTTAGTTAATAATTCTCTCAGTTAATACTGCTAGTTAGTTAATACTGCTAAGTGGTTAATACTGCTCTCAGTTAATACTGCTAGTGGTTAATACTGCTCTCAGTTAATACTGCTAGTTAGTTAATACTGCTAGTGGTTAATATTGCTTATGTCCCGAATCGTATAAATACTCTTTTTGCCTGCCTAAAAGTTCATAACGACTCTTTGATTTCTATTCATCTGCTCTCTAACCCTTTTTCTCTCAAAGCTCCTAGTAAAGTTCAGGCAAGCACACTCAAGCTCAATGGCATCCATGGCATTCATTGATGAGCACAACGAAATCGCCATGCTTCAAAAGCCGAAGCAAGCTGCTGGATTCCACCAGATTGTGGACTTTCTCAAGTCCAGCCACATTGCCCATGCTCTTACAGTGTCGCCAACAATCTACATAGAGCATCAAAGACAATTTTGGGCGAATGCCACTGTAGTCACAGAAAATGGTGTGTAGATAATCAAGACAAGGGTGTGTGACAAACCCTTGTCAGTTTCTGAAGAGGTGATTCGCATCTGTCTACGTCTAGACGATGCTGCAGGTATTACCTCTATTCCTAATGAGGACTTGTTCTCTAACCTTTCAAGAATGGGTATGGAGGCCAATTGGGTGGTTTCAAATTCTCAAAAGCTAAATTTTATACCCAATGGCGTTTTCTTGTTCATACCCTGATGCATTGTATTTCCAAAAACACTACTGGATGGAGTGAGTTCAGCAGTACCATTGCTTATGCTTTGGTCTGCTTGGCCACTGCCAGAAAGTACAATTTTTCTAAAATGATTTTCAATGATCTTGTATCAAACTTGGGAAGCAAAATGAGTTTTTATATGTACCCAAGATTTGTACAGGTAGTTATAACCCATGAATTGACGAATATGCCTCACTTTGATGAGGTATATGTACCCAAAATCCCCAAAGGTAAGGCCTTTTCAAATATGAAGAGATCTCCATTGGACTCGGAAGGAGTTGACACTCCATTGTTCTCTACAATGATGGTGGTGTCCCACAATGAAGAAGGTATGGCTTCAGGGTCAAGGCCCTCATTAGACCATCCCACTGAAAGCTTATCCCAACCTTCAATCACCATATCAATCCCTCAGTCTCTTGTTCAAAAACCAACTTCACCAATAACCAATACATACATCAGGAAAAAGGTAAAGAAGGCTCCTTCCCTTCTTGTACCTTCACCCACAGAGCCTTTAAGCCCTCTAATGGAAAATTCTCCATTAGAGAATATCTACAGGGAAACCACAGGGGTGTCTCCCAACCCCAATAAGGTGTTCAATGAGGAGATGAATGAGCATATCGGTGCAAAGGCTGCCACTACTCCTGCTAGCACAGAGTAGGTCAGTGGTAACATCAATAAGAGCTTCCCTATGGCAACTTTGGGTGAGCAATCATCCAAAGGTCCTAGGTGCCAAAAAACCATGGGGGTAGCAGGTGCTTCTGCTAGACAGAAGACCTCTACTACAAAAAGATCCCATGATCCTTCAAAAGGGGGTTACACTCCTGGAGAAGGTGAGGACAGCTATGACTATCTTGAATTGATGGAAACAATGGGCAACATCAATATGGATGTAATCAAACAGGGAAAAGACATAGAAGAGCTGAAACTGATAATTCTTATCAACAAGTACAGATTACCAATCTGAAGAAAATGGTGAAGAGATTGGTCCAGAAAAAGAAGAAGAAACAGTTTGTGCTCAGAAGAAGGAAACCAGTGACTGATGCTCCCAACAAGGGGGAGTCAGAAGTTGATGCCAACATGGAAGATGATAAAGTTGAGGGGGAGTTTGATGGGGTTAGTGGAGATCAAGTACAAACAGCAGTAACAGTTAATGCTGCTGAAACAAGTAAAGCAGCATAAACTGTTAATACTGCTGAATTGAATGAAGCAGCAGAAATAGTACAAGAGGTATTAACAGATCTTGAGATAGCAGAAACTTTGATCAAGGATAAACATGATACTCCCAAGGTCACCACAAAGGCCAAAGGAGTTATCATCAAAGAAAAAGGTGAAATGATTAAGAAAGCAAGTATTGAGAAGGTGGTAAGCAGGGATAAAGGCAAAGCAAAGTTAGTGGAATCTGATCAACCAATTAAAAAGCAAAAGTTGGTTGAGTCAGATGAAGCTTTGGCCAGGAAGATTCAAGCTGAACTAGACCAAGCAGAATTAGCTCAAGTGGACAAAGATAGAGAGATGGCTAAGGCTCTGGATGCAGAGTTAAATGAAGCTTATCAACAAAGTTTGGCAACTGAAATAGCACAGAAGAAAGCTGCAACCCTGAAGAAATCTGTGTTGGTTAAAATGGCTGCTAAGAAGAGACAACCCTCAAAGACCTTCCTTGGTACTCAAGAGAGAAAGAAGATGATTACTTTTCTCAAAGGTGCTGTAGGAGTCAGAAAGGAGATTTTCTCAAAGATGTCTTTTGAACAGATTAATGAGTTGTATGATTCAGAGATGCTAAAGCTTCAAGGGAATGAAAAAGCCAGAGTTGAAATGGAAAAGAGAATGAAAGAATTAATGATTTTCTGATAGAAAACCCTTTCCCTGATGAGCAAGAAACACCAAAGAAAGAAGCCACACTAGGTGAAAGTCTGAGGACTTTAAAAAGAACTAAGATGATGGCAAGAAGAAAATCAACCAAGAAGCCTAGAGTGGATAAAGAAGAAGCTCAGAAGGTTGCTGAAGAAGAAGGGGCACCTAAGGCAATTGAACAGAAAGAACCATCAAGTACTGATGATGTGAATTTGTACATGGTAGTGATGGACAAAGTGCCTGAACCTATTACAGCTGAACCTGTTGGTGTTAAGCCTCCTGAGGTCGTTCTCTGGGATACAATGAAGGTTGATGGCAAAGAGTATATCAGGCTCAAAAGAAAAGATGAGAAGTATGAAGTGTATAATACTTGGGCCAAGATTGTCAGAACATGTTCCAGGTCTGATCTTAAGGAGATGTTTAAAATTGGAATGAAGTTGTATGCTGATCAATTGAAAGCTTCAGAGATTTCAATCACAAAACTTGTGATGGAGTATCTTTGTATGTTGTTCAAGCCTGAAGAAGTGAAGGACATCATCAGAAATGTGTTTCAAACTGTTAACAACTGGACTCTGTATGAAACTAGTGGAGTATATTCTTTAACTATGGATTCAAATCATACAGAATACTTCCTAGTGTATAGAGTGTACAACCACAGTTGATTGAAGCTGCATGCAATGTTGAAAAAGAATCTTAGATGTGTTCCAGATTCAGAAATGGCAAAGTACTTGATTCAGAGGATTATCAATCAGAGTTCGGCGTTGAATCCAAATACAGGTGTATGAGCTATGAAGTTTTGGGAGCATCTTAAAGACCATCTGAAGAACTTGACTTCTCTTCCTAAAAGTCAAGTTAGGGGGAGATTGTTGGGAACTGAAAGAATTGCTTAAGTACAGTTAATGCTGCTAGCACAACTTGGTTACTACTTCTGAAGTTAATGCTGCTGATACAGGTTAATGCTGCTAATCAAGATTAATACTGCTAGATGAAGTTACTACTGCTAAGCAATTTTAGTACTGCTAGTAGTTAGTACGGCTGAACTTAATACTGCTCAAAGTATTAATGCTGCTAAAGACTTAATACTGCTTATGAGATGAAGACTTCATATGGCAAGGATGACAGTTGTTTTAATTAAAGATTATGGAAGGCTTGGAGATAAAGATGGAAGATTATTTTGAAGATCTTTTATTATTTGTAATTATCTTTTATCTTCAGTACAAATATAGAGAGAATTAATTCTGAGTTTTTGTTTTCATAGAGAGAATCAACCTCAAGGTTTATAGTCCTAGTTCTAGAGAAGTAGAATTCGTAATGGTGAGCCTGTTCATCAATATTGAGGTTGAGTGTTGAATCTTGTAGCTTTACAATCTTTCAATAAAAGTTTACAAGTTGTTATTCTGAATCACTGTTTCATTGATCATTGAATATTAAAGTGTTATTCCGCAAACTTCTTTAATATTGTTTCTGAGTGTTTATTCTTGTTAAGAATTCAGATCCTGACAGAAGTGGATTCTGAAAGTTGAACTTAACACACAAACTTTATCAAAAGGACCAAAATTTGAATGGCGCATTAAAGGGTCATCAGCAAATGTAAATACTGTTAAGAGTACTAACAAGAAAGGACCCATATTCATATGGGTACCTAAAGTTTAGTGATTGTTGATTTCAGGCGTGTCATGTGTGGATCATTGACTCTGGAGCTTCAAGACACATGACAGCGCATAAACACCTGTTATTCGACTACGTAGATCATTATGCAGGTACAGTAATTTTTGGCAACGAAACGAAAGGCTACGTCAGAGGTTACGGAACTATCAAGAATAGCATGATCATTATATCAAAGGTTCTGTATGTGGAAGGCTTGACTTACAATCTGTTCTCGATATGTCAATTTGCAGAAAAGAAATGCAAGATAGAATTTGATGTTGATTATTGTTACATCAAGGATCAGAGTGGAGCAGAACTCATCAAAGCCGGTAGAATGGGATTGTTATACGGTGTTCACTTCCCAACACTGAAAGCTTCAAAGGCAGTATGTCTGATTTCTAAGACATCTACAGAATAAAGTTTGTTGTGGCATCGGAGACTATCTTATCAGCATTTCCGTGATTTGAATAAGTTGAGGACACAACAGTTAGTGACTGGACTTCCTGAATTGAAGATTGAACAAGATTCACTTTGTTCAGCTTGTGAAAAAGGAAAGATGAATAGAAGTTCACACAATCTAAAGATGTTATCCAACTGTAACAAGTGTCTAGAGCTCATTCACATGGATTTGTGCGGACCGATGAGGACTCAATCCATAAACGGAAAAAAATACATCTTAGTGATGGTGGATGAATACTCTCGGTATACCTGGCTAGAATTTCTAAGGACGAAATCTGAGGCTCTTGATTTAATCATCAAGTTCATCAATAAAATTCAAGTTCTTATGCAAAGCCCTGTACAACAACTGAGAAGTGATAATGGAACAGAATTCAAGAATGCGACTCTGCAAACCTTTCTGGAATCTGTTGGCATATGACATATTTTTTCTGCCGCGATGACACCTCAACAAAATGGGGTTGTTGAAAGCAAGAACAGAACTTTGGTAGAGGTTTCTCGAACAATGTTGGCATATTCAGAACTACCAATGTTCCTTTGGGCTGAAGCTGTAGCAACTGCGTGCTACACCCAAAACAGGACCATTATTAATAAACGCTTTAATAAAACCTCTTATGAATTGATTAATGGTCGTAAACCAACTGTTAAATTCTTTCGTGTGTTTGGATGCAGATGCTATAATCTTAACGATCGAGAGAACTTATCCAAGTTTCAACCAAAAGCAGATGAGGGGATATTCATTGGGTATTCTCTACAGTCCAAAGCATACAGAGTCTACAATACACGAACAAAGACGGTGATCGAAAGTGCAAACGTGACCTTTGATGAAACCAAGACGAGGACTTCTGAATACAACAGTTCAGAACTCGAATCTAAAGGAAAAGACAAAGCTTCTACTTCATCAAGAGTAGAACCTGATAGTCAACAGAATAAAAAATCTGACTCTTACACTGATTCTGATCTTGACTTATTATTTCTTGATGCTTTCAATGATTTATCTGGTGAAGATAATAGTCAAGAAAATTTAGGAAATACTAACTCACACTCTACTAGGTGCAGATATATCTGGCCCATCTAAAGAAGTTGGTGAAGCTTCTACAAGCACAAGGCAAGAGGTCTCTAAACAAGTTGTTCCCGAAAAGACAACATAATTGGTCTCATCACAATTTGAAGTGGGATCAACATCAGCAACATCTGAACAACATCAGACAACGTCCACATCTGCAGAAGCTGAACCTTCTTCCAGTACACAAAGTCCAAATGCAAGTGAAATTGAACAACCTGCAATACTTGATGAGTTTGACACAACAAATAATCAAACTGACAGAGATGTATTGCCTAGCACACATAAATGGACGAAAAGTCATCCCCTGGAGAACATTATCGGTGATCTGAATGCTAAAGTATCTACCAGATCTGCAACTGCTTCTGCATCGTCCAATTTCTGTATGTTCTCAAATTTTCTCAGCCGCATGGAACCCAAAAAGCCGTCTGAAGCTCTCAAGGATCCTGATTGGATAAATGCGCTGCAAGATGAGCTAAATGAGTTTAAAAGGAATGAGGTGTGGAGACTTGTACCAAGACCCAAGGATAAGACTATAGTTGGAACAAAATGGGTATTTCGGAACAAGAAAGACGAGGTTAGTATTATTTTTAGGTACAAAGCATGGCTTGTAGCGAAAGGGTATAATCAACAAGAAGGAATAGATTATGATGAAACCTACGCTCCCGTAGCAAGGATCGAGGCAATACGGATTTTTATTACGTACGCAGCACACAAGAATATCAAAGTATATCAGATGGATGTCAAATCGGCTTTCCTGAATGGTATACTACATGAAGAGGTGTACGTGACTCAACCCGAAGGCTTTGTTGATCCGAAATTTCCAGACCATGTATATGTGCTAGATAAATCCCTGTATGGACTCAAGCAAGCACCGCGTGCATGGTATGAAACCCTGTCAATTTACCTTACCAAGTCTTGATTTCGAAAAGGTACGATCGACACAACTCTTTTTCTTAAAAAGAAAGGTGAGGATTTGATGCTAGTATAGATTTATGTAGACGACATTATTTTCGGTTCTACAAATAATGAACTTTGTGATGAATTTCAAAACATCGTGAAGAAAAGATTTCAAATGTCAATGATGGGTGAATTTAATTTCTTTCTAGGCTTGCAAGTTAAACAAACCCCTCAAGGGATTTTTATTAATCAAGCAAAATACATACGATACATGTTGAAGAAATTTGACATGAACTCGTCATCACCAATGAAGACTCCCATGCAAGCTGGAAGTCTATTGGACGCTGATATTTCTGGAAAATCAGTAGACCAACGGACATACAGAAGCATGATTGGATCTCTTCTATACTTGACATCTAGTAGACCGAACATAATGGTCGCTTCATGTTTTTGTGCCCGCTATCAAGCAAATCCTAAGGAGTCCCATCTTGCTACAACCAAAAGAATCTTCAGATACCTCAAAGGCACACCCAATCTGGGCCTTTGGTATCCGAAGGATTCTGGTTTTGAACTAATGGCTATACAAACACAGATCATGAAGGAAATAAATTAGACCGGAAGGGTGCCTCAGGAGCGTGTCAGTACTTGGGTGATAAGCTAGTAAGTTGGTCATCTAAGAAGCAGAACTGTGTATCAACTTCTATAGCTGAAGCAGAATATGTTGCAGGTGCTAGTTGTTGCTCACATGTTCTGTGGATGATGACTCAACTGAAGGACTATGGCTACACATTCAACAAAGTGCCTATCTACTGTGACTCCAAGAGTGCTATTGCCATAACTTCTAATCCGATACAATATTCTAAGACTATGTACATCGGCATCAAGTATCATTTTATAAAGGATCATATTCAGAAAGGAAATATTGAAATGCACTTTGTGTCTACTGATTTTGAAGTTGTTGACCTTTTTACAAAACCTCTTGATGAAAAGAGATTTACATTTTTAGTCAGCAAACTTGGAATGGTAAACCTTGATGCATAGCAATATTTTATTTTTATACCTGTTGTTGAGGGGGAGCTAGTTCTATTTTCATATGCTTAAGTGTTCTGGTCAATATTATCTTTGAAAACTTTGATGCTATTAACATTCGTGGACTTATGTTCAATGAGTACCAAAGATATCTTGTTTTGCAGTGTAATCATACTTTGGACTATGACTTCTAATCAAATCAGATCAGGACTCGTACTTCAGTCAGATGAGCAGAATGTCAAATCAAGGGGGACAAACACAGACTTGCACATGTGAAGGGGGAGCATAATGGAAAGTCTGTAAGTTAGTGTGTGAGTGTGTATTTTCAAATGACTTTGAAATAAAAAAGAATTTTTCAGAAAAAAAGTTCATTTTTGTGCTCAAAAAGTGTTTTTATAAAACTTGTTGTTTTTAGAAAAAGCCTTAATGCATTTTTCGAAAGTTTCCATTTTTGGAAAATTTTCAAAAATTTTCTATGTATACAACGCACATAGCACTATGCGAGTTTATACTTCGCACAAATCATTGCGTGCGCAATGTGTAGAATGCGCACACTTCATTGTGCGAATTCTCACTTCGCGCATGACAAAGGTTGCGCGAAGTCCAAAATTCGCAAGTTATGTCATGCGCGTTTCAACTTCGTGCACATAACTACTTGCGAGTAGTTACTGTTCATTGTGGTTCGCGCACACAGTTTCATGCGCGTATCTTGTTCGCGCAAGCTGAGACATGCGAGTTTCATCACTTCGCGCACATCGTTCATGCGCGAAGTGCACACACAACTTGCCATTCATTGTGCGGCAAGCTCGTTTCTCTGTGTGAAGTGGTTGGCCTAATCAAATCACGCCATGTGTCACTTTACTCTTAGGGTACATATTCGAAGGTTTTCAACTTTCAGACCACTTCTCTCATATTTTTCCAGCGAGTTTCTCACTTAGACTTTTTCTCTCAACGTGTGTTTGCGACTATTCGATTTCAGGATCATACTTACGAAGATTCAAGTGTAGGTGTTCTTATTTTTGTTCGATTAATATATATTTTGTGTGTTTGTTCTATTTTTCAGATTCAATTTTCACAAGAACTAGGGTTTTTTATTTTGTTCTTTTTTTTAACTTCGTGTCTGTTCATCTTCATGAACGATGACACTGATAATTTTGAGTTTGTTCTTTCAAAATTATTGTTTATATTGCACATAATACTTGATTTGTATCTGGGTTTGGCTCGATTTTTTTCTTTACAGGTTTACCTTAACTATTGGATTCTTGGACTTGGAACTATGAACTGTTGAACTCCATACAAACTGCTTGTGTCCTTAACTGATCTTATCCTTGATTTTACTCAAGTACCTGGACTTATGGATTAATGTTTTGGAGATTTGAACTTTTGGACTTAGAACTCATGAACTGAAGATTGACCTTTTGGACTTCGATTCAAGACTGTTGGATTTTTTTTATGAAGATTTCATTTGATCTAAATCTACATTAAAAGTATCTTTGAATATAAATCTGAAAATGTAAACAAATATTGAAATTTCTATTCAGATTGATTCCTTGTTAAAAAGTTGTCCAATTTGAATTTTGAAATTCGAAATTTTTTCAGATGAACAGTGTTTGAGAGTTTTGAGATTTCAAATTGGACAGATTCATGAGAGTTTCAAACTAAACAAAATATCAAGATCCAAGAGTTTTGAGAGTTCTTTCCATTGAAGAGTTCTATAAGAGTTGTGAGTTTTAAGAAAGGCAGATTTATGAGAGTTCTACACTCAAAATTTCAAGAGTTATATATTATGAGAGTTTCAAAGTCTGAGTGTTTTGGTAAATCTTGCAAGTTCTGTGTTATGAGAGTTTCATACTTAGAATAGTTTTTTCAAAGTTTCAGTTTCAAGTGTTTGGCAATACAACATTATTTTGTCAGAACAAATTCAAAGTGTCAAGTGTCATGTTCAAGTTTGTGTCTTTTTAGTCATTTTTTTTACAAGTTACATTTTGTTATCTTGTAACTTTCTGTGCGTATCTATTCTGATCTTTAAAGTACAATTGTTTCTGTACTTGATACTTCAAGTATCAAAATGATTTTCTGAAAACATCTTTTGAGCTTATTGACTAACATATTGGATTTTATCCAATACTTGTTCTATTTTTCAGGTAATCAATGGCGGAGGAACATATTCATGATCAAAGTGTTCACATGGATGAACATGATCCTCAGGGCTCAAAATAAACTCCTATGCATTCCTCCCGATCTCACTTTCAATTGGAGATTGGTGAAGATCCTGATCAAGCCCTCATTAATCCATCTGAGTACCTGTTGCCGTATCCAAATAACCACCATGTGGACTTTGACTCATTATCTGTCAATCCACTTGTGGTAGAGATTCTGAAAGGCCATCCACTTCACCATGCTCTAACAGACACTGCTGCTGTTCCACTGATCTACATACAGCAAGTCCGGAAGACGATCGAGTATGATATTGAAAGTGAAACAAATAAGTACTTCTGGCTCAGAATAGACAACTTCACATCTATTCTTACTTATCATAGATTGAGATGGATTCTAGATTTACCGGAGGCAAATTCCAGAGAAGGCACAACTCTTTTTGAGTCATATCCACTGCATTCCGAAGTCTTTGCAGGCATTCTAGCCTTGGGTTACACTGGATCACTCACCAAGATCAGTGAGTTCAAGAAGACCAATCTACCTCCTTTCTACTATCAAATGTTCTTTATCTTCAATCGTTGCTTCACTTCAAGGAATTCTGGTCTAGACAACACCAACATGCATACACTGAGATTATTCCATGTAGTCGTGTACGACTTACATATTGATTATTCCATGGTGTTCTGGATAGAACTTTATGAGAAGGTTATCAGCAAGAGGACATCCAATAGTCCTATCTATATGCCTTATCAAAGATTCTTACATCTGATTATCCGAAGTGTGATCCGATCGAACAGAGACATTCTGAAACGACTTCAGCATGAACTTGCTCCGGAATTTGAGATGAAATATCTTCAAAAGAAGAAAAATAAATTTCCTTACTCCATGCCGGTTCCACAAGCTCTGCTCTCATATGTCGATCCGAACTCTGAGTGCGTAGTTGAGTATAGAGAGTCAATGGGAATACCAGCACCTGTAATCCCTACACAGGACTCAAACCTTAGGCGAGAGGAGTCGGTGAGGGTTCTTGAAACCACGGGGGTTCAGGAGCGGGGAGAGACGAGGGAAAATTTAGAGAGGGGGACTGGTGGGGTTCAGATCATTACATCTGAAGCTGTGGGGACCCCGGCACAAGTTGCCACACGTTTAGAGGTTTCTGCATCCGAACCTGAACGGACTTTAATCCGTCAATCAAGTCCTCAGGTAAGGATTGCTGATGATGATATGATATTTGATACTGAGTCGGATAGGCATACTAGTTCATCAGATCATGTTCCTTCAGCTACTTCGGATCATCAAGCTGAAGATGTTATCTTTCATGAAGCAGATATTGAAAATGAGAATCTCGAACATAGTTTTGGATTTGTAGATGATGTTTCTCTACATCATGAGGACATGATCATTGCTAATGCTGATATGGAGATTGCTCAAGTAGTGGGAGATATAAGGAGATCAGAGGGAGACATAGTTGAAAATATTGAAAGTGTGAGACTGAGAGAGGGTGAAGCAAAAGAATATGGAGAGCGTGAGTGTCACATAACCTACCATTCTAGACGGGTAACCACATCAAGTGCTCCATTGCATGTGTTGCAATCGGATGTACAAGTCATATGTCGCCCACTTATGCAAATGCACACCACAACTACCCATTCTACTGCCTCTCAACAGGCTGTAGTCTCATCTTCACATGGGGAATTAGCACATACTCTATCTGTCGTTCACTCGGAACTAGCAGGTATTGAAACAAGAGCTCAGCTGCCCTCGAGCTCAACTTCTTTCAGTGCACAATTGAGTCTAGAACCAATTGATACATCTGTTTTCATTCATAGGACACAATCAATACCTTCTGCTATTAACGGTCGTCTTAGTGACTCGGTCGGAACACCTGTAGTAGTTCCGCAGTCCGGACTTCAAGGATCAGGTGGAAGTCCTGTCATTGTTAACGAAATTCCAGCGATGAACACAAGCCACACTTTTGGATCCTCAACAGTTGTGTTAAAGGGAATTCTAAGTGACCCCGGTGTTACTTTACCCGACTTCGTGTCAAAGGAACATCTCGACGGCGCCTTAAAGGTTGTTGAAAACTGTATCACTGAGTGCTTAACGGCGAACTTTCAGGAGGAGATTGCAAAAGTGAAAAGTTTGTTAAAGGGTAAAGGCCCAACGGTGGAAGTGTCTGTCCAGCCACCTCCACCACCACCCGTTCAACAGGCTCATCTATCGGTGGAGGAGTTGAAATCACTACTTTTTGCCAAATTACTGTCTCAGGCACCCGCTGAGGATTCAGATACTGACCTGATTGGATTGCTTATAACTCACCAACCCCAACCACAAACTGAAGTTGTTTCCATTACAGAGTTCAATGCATTCAAGACAGAGATGGTTCAGTATATCCAGGAATTGACCAGAGCAGTTCAGGATTCTTGTAAGACTTAAGCAGGTTCAAGAAAAAGACATGATCATGATTCTGATCATGACCATGAGGGGGAGATAAGTAAGAGACATCAAACTGCTTCATAATCTGAACGTGCTGCTGGTGGTTCAGAAAGGGGTGAAGATACTGAAATGATGGATTTAGTTGGTGATGAACAAATGAATGTTGGTGAAGGTCAAAGAATGGAGTTGATTTTGTATGTCAATTAAGAAGTAGATCCATTGGTTGAAAATCCCGTGGTTGCTACAAAGGAGGAAATAATCAGGCTCACAGGTTTGGAAGAGATATATGCCATAGATCTTTCTTCTGGTGATGAGGCATCTTATGATGAAAAGTATGAAAGGTTTTGGAAGATAAAGGAAGAAGAAAGAGATATGTTTGAAGAAGGTGAAGCTAACATTCTGGACATTCTTGCTTGCTCTCAGGAAGACATCCAACTCAGTCCTGTGAACACTGATCTTCGAGACACCACTCTTCAACAATCTAAAATTCCTTCATTTAAAGAAATGGTTGTCATTGAACCTTCCAACCAACCTTCTAACCAATCTAGCCAAATAAACCAACCTACATCAAGCCCAGAAATACAAATTATCCAACCTATTCAACCTGATATACCTACCTAATCTACCCAACCTATCCAAACCACCCAACTTACCCAAACTACTCAAAATGCTCAACCAACCCCAACTCAAACTATCCCAACCAACTGTTAGAGCATAAATATGTTGGATACAAGATCAAGAAGACTGAAGGTCAAACTTCAAGAAAGTCAAAGCTGAAGAAAGTCAAATCTCGTCAAAGTCAAAGTCTTTTGTAATAAAAGTCAAATTGTATTGTATTTGTATTTTCTTTTTTATTTTCCTTGTATTTTAGATGTAGGTATAAAAACTTTGTACCTTGAATTTCTGTTTTTAGTTGTAGGTTGAACGAAGAAGTCATTGTAGAAAGAGAAAGTTCATTTGAGAGAGATCTGTAAAAAGAGAGAGAGTTCTTGAGAGAGAAAGTTGTAATTGTTGAATTTGAAAGTAAAATCAAACAGGTAATTGTTTCTTGTTTGTGTTTCTTTTGATTAATTGCATTTAGGAACTAGAATCTGGGAATAATAATTGGTATCAAAGCAGATCCAAATCGAAATCAGATCAAGAAATAGAAAAAGTTTGGTTCGACACTGTGTTCTTGAGCCGAGAATCGAATTTCGAGTTTTTGTGTGAATTAGGAGTTGAAATTTGTCAGGTTTTGTTCGTCTAGTATAATCGATCGAGTGTGTATAGGAAATTTTATCAATTGCACTATAATCGATTGTGAATTTCGAATTTTTGTGATTTTCCAGTTCATGAGTTCACGCACTGTGTTCGAGTAAATTTTGTATCGATTTGTGTTTTTGATCGAAATTCTTTGTTAGATTTGAGTTCTAAATGTTTAGACTAGCAAGTTGTCAAAGTTTCGAGTTAGAATTCGAGGTCTATATGTGTTTTTGGTGCGAATTTGTTCGATTTTAGAGGTTTGCGTGAGATCTAAGGTTTGCGCGAGTTCGTCAAAGTTTGTGCGAGTTCATCAGTGGTTTGCGCCAGTTCATCGAGAGAATTACCAAATATTTGTTCAAACGTTTGTATCTTCAATGAGAAACGCAAAGTGATGTTTGCGTCTTCAACGAGAAACGAGAAATGAGATTTGCGTATTCAACGAGAAACGAAAAGTGAACTTTGCGCGATACATGTTTAACGCAAAGTTGGTGTTTGCGTTATCACTGGTTAACGAGAAGTTGGGTTTGCGTCAGCTTTATGTAACGTAAAGTGTATCTTGCGCGAGTAACTTGTAACGCGAAGTTCATCGTTTGCGACTTATTCACAAGATGCAAAGTGTGGTTTACGTGTGCCTTGTGTCACGCAAAGTGTGGTTTGCGTCAGTCTTGTGTCGGGCAAAGCTTGGTTTGCGTTAGCCTCTCGTCACGCAAAGTTTGGTTTGCGCAAGCTTCTCGTGCTAAGTCTGCGTAGGGGGACATAGTTCTGATTGTGATCAAAATTTCTGAATTTTTATTTCAAGTTTTTCTGTATTTCTTGATATTTCATATTTTGGATTAACGATCATTTTTGTCAAGTTCTTTTTGTTTACAGGTATTCAAGATGGGATATCTTTCTGATGGTGATGAAAAGAAGATTCACAAGCTCAAATTAGAAAACAAAAATCTTGCTTCCTTAGTTGACTACTACACAAAGAAGTCAAAGAGATATTCTGATGAAACGAAGCTACTGAGAGAAGAAGTTAGTGTGTTAAAGAAGATAAATGAAGATCTGCTGAAACAGACTTCTGGGCTTAATGAAGAAAAGGTCTTGTTTTTGGAAGCTGAAAACACTGAGTTAAAGAACAAGATTTCAGAATTAGAAGATCACATTGTCAAGTTTCAGCAAACAGGGTGTACTAATGAAAAGAAGATCTTTGAATTAGAATTGCAAATTGTTGAAGACAGATCAGTTTTTGAGAAAGAAAAGAAAGAGTTTGCTTAGAAGTTCTCCGAGTTTTCCAGAAAATGTGCAGATGAAAAGAAGACAGTTGAGTTGAAATGTTTAAAACTTTCTCAACAAATCTCTGATTTTGAGAAAGTAATCATTCTTGAAAGGGAAAATTTTGCCAAAGAGAAGAAGTTAATAGAGCAAAAGAATGTTGGGATATTCAAAGAAATATCTGGTCAGAGGAAAAATGCTGAAATGGGCTTTGAGGAAGAAAGAAGCGTATTTGAAGCAGAGATAAAGAAGCTAACTGCAAAGCTATATGAGCTATCTACTTGTGTGCTTAAAGAGCAGCAAACAAAGTCTGAATTTGAGACGAAGATTGATCTTATTGTAAAAGAAAGAGACAGTTACTCTTCAAAGGTAAAAGAGCTTGAAAAGATTGTTTCAAAGGTGGTGGTGACTGAGCAAACGACTCCAGAGTCAAAAATCCACAAGCCTAGAAATAGTTCAGCTGGTTCTAACAAGCCAGCCTCAAGTTCACATCAGAAAACTGTTTCTACAAGAAGGTCAGTTAAATATTTTGATCAAATTCGTACAACTAACATTTTCTATGATCAAAATGTAGATGGTTCAGGTGCACATAGAAGAAGAAGAAGATATCAAGAAGAGAAGCTGGTTTGGAAGATAAAACCAGTTAAAGATGAGAAGAATGATGAGAAGAAGGTAGAAAAGAAGGGAAAGAAGGAAGAGAAGAAAAGTAACAAATCATTTGTACATGCATCAACAACCAAGAAGAACAAAGTGCTGACAAGTAAACCTGATCTTGCTTATTCGAGAGATCAATTGATCAGGTTATCTAAAAATAGGTATTGTTCTTATTGTCATACTTATGATTTTGTTCATAAAGCTAGTGATCATTACTGGTATGGTTCTTACTCAGTTACTCCCATTCGAACTGCAACTAACACACATGGACCCAAATACAAGTGGGTACCAAAGCCGAAAACTGATTCTATGTTGCAGGTACCACAAGTCATGGGGAGTAAAATAACAAAGGCTTCTGAATAAATCAGTTCAGGACCCGTACTTCAACGGAGTTTGACTTCTAAACACAACAGTTTAGGACTCGTACTTCAACGTTGAAAAAGAAAAGATACTCCCGGGCTGACATGAGACTGTACTACGATACTCAGATGAGGATATCAACCTTCAAGGGGGAGTACATACTTTTCTGAAATTTTTGCATTGGATAGATATGACGAAATACAATTCAAAAAAAAATTCACTAATAAATTTTAAATGCATGATTTCAGGGGGAGTTAAAGATTATGATTTCTGATTATTTTTCGAATAAATTTGTGAATAAATTTGTTTTGACTAGACTTTGAGATTTTTGCAGGATGAGAGAAGCTGACAAGATCATATCTTAATGAATTCAGCTTGACTTCATGAGATTTAAGATTACGCGAAAAGTTAAATTTCTTATCTTAATCTCAAATATATCTGAAAGAAGGACAACTTTCAGATATAGAAAACATGTTCTGAAATGTTCAAACCACTTCCCGATTCTTAAACATATTTTATAAGTTGGAAGTGTGATTTTAAATGTTTTCATTTTTTTTTTGTGCTTAATTGATAAACAAACTGTGTGTTTCCAAAGATAAATACTTGCGTATTGTCTTTTCACATACTTTCAAGTATTCACACACACTGATTTGATTTCTTGTGCAAATAGTTCTTACCATGTCTCTAAATTGATACAATTTTTCGATGTTAAGACACCCCGCTTGTACTTTAAAGAATTTTGAGCGATATTTCATTTCGAAACGTCATTTCAAGAATGTCTATATTTTTGTTTCGTATAGACAATATCCATTATTCTTGACCTTAAGCTTTGATTGTTATATCATTCATTTCTGATCATTTTCATACAATGTCAGATTTTCAATCAAGTCTTTTGCATTCATATTATTCATTTCATATACTTGTTTGAAAATGCTTCCATGTTTAAAAATGCTCATATCTTCATGATTATATTTTGAGCTTTAACTGATAAAGTTAAACCATCTTGAGTAACACATGCTTATTAGGATATTTTGGGTTCTTTGTTCTAGGACTTAAATGAACTTCTATGGATTCACGTTAACCAGTGTTTCCTACCCAAGAAGTTAATCCAATAGTGATGGTGTGTGAGGAGTCTAAAAGAAATGAGTATGGGTGTGATGAGGTAAAATGTAAAGGAGAGTTTGATTAGATGTGCGCTTAATGATAAAAAGAAAGAGGGTGTGAGATCAGAGTAAAAGAATATCAAACTCTACACCAACTACTTTCTGAGCCGGGCCATCCACATTACTAGTGTTTCACAATTCTTTGGTGAACGTTATTTAAACAGGTAAATAGCCCATGCCAACTCTTGACTATACCCCACTAGCTACTCATTTTCTTCTAAAAAAGAAAATGTTTCACATTTTCAAGGGGACGTAGCATATAATCTATCTGGTTTTCATTTGGAAAATCTGGATATTGAAAAAGAAGGAAGTCTGCCCCACCTTCGCACTTCAATCATGCACATTGAGTTTGTGTTTATCTACTGTTGTCTCAGTGGTTTACACTATGTTGAGCCTTAAAAAGCAATTTTCTGTGCTTAATTTTTTCTACACTTGCACGAACCCACAAAGAATTTGTTTCTTTGTCATAACATTCATAGAAATTGCCTTTGTGGTATTTCGATGATTGGATGGAAGCCCTGGGGGAGTGAACATCAAAAAGCTCCTTTATATTGTGTATTCGTTACACACAGTGACTTTGTGTTACTGACAGGCATTTTAACTGATTCATTTGTTGATTCAGGAGTTACATGTTCTTATTTTGTCTAGATTTGAAAAGATCTAGATGAATACTTGGCTATGGATCACAGAATCAATGGCTCAGTTTGACAGATCAGAATGGTCAAAGATGCTCAAATCATCAAAAAGGGGGAAATGGTATCAAGAAATAATAAGGTTTTGAGAGATGATTTTCAGAAATGTCCAAGTCAGAAGATTCAAAGTAAATATTTGAAGAAGATCAAAGAATTTATGAAGATTTGAAGAAATTTTCTTTGAAAATTATCTGCTAAAGCAATTCGGGCTGATTCTGAAGATAATTTCTTTCCAAAGTCTGAAAGTATTATTGTGAAAGTTTTGGGGAGATTGTTAATCGTTTGAAGACAGTTTTGGAAAGAATACCGTCAAAGAAAAAAAATAGGGGAGATTGTATTGACAGAGCTTAAAAATGAAGACTGAATAGCTAGATCTTTCAACAGTGATCTTGAATCCTAAGGGGGAAATTGTTAAAGCATAAATATGTTGGATACAAGATCAAAAAGACTGAAGGTCAAACTTCAAGAAAGTCAAACCTGAAGAAAGTCAAATCTCGTCAAAGTCAAAGTCTTTTGTAATAAAAGTCATTGTAGAGAGAGAAAGTCAAATGAACCATTGTAATAAAAGTCAAATCTTTCTGTTTTTAGTTGTAGGTTGAACGAAGAAGTCATTGTAGAGAGAGAAAGTTCGTTTGAGAGAGATCTGTAAAAAGAGAGAGAGTTCTTGAGAGAGAAAGTTGTAATTGTTGAATTTGAAAGTGAAATCAAACAGTTAATTGATTCTTGTTTGTGTTTGTTTTGATTAATTGCATTTAGGAACTAGAATATGGGAATAATACCAACCAACCTATATCACCTACCCAAACAAACTTACCTAGCCCACAAAGATTCCCAAGCCCAAACTTTATTCAACTACCCAACCCTGAAAACTTTCCTAACCCAAACACTGTAAATGAACCTTTCTTTCCTTCTAACACTGTTGAAACCCAAATTGGTCCTTCTGATCAACCATTTTTACCTTTTGTTCTTACTGATGCTCAATTCAGATTGTTGAGGAATAGATTGAGGCAACCATTTCTTGAAGAAGAGATGAAGAATATTTTTGTTCACAGGATTAGAGAGATGGACAAATTTAAAGTCTTGGGTGTCTCAGACCAACATCCAAACTATAAGGAAGAATATGCAAGAATGATGAACTGGGTCAGACAAAGGGATAGTATTGTGAGAAACAAGTCAAGGATTGTCTCGTTAAAGCTTGTGAGACTTATTCAATTTGTACGTATCTGGTATCCGGTATTCCATGTGCAACGAAGACATTTAACTGAATGTGTTTTCTCTGAAGCTGACTTTTGTTTCCTAAAAGTAGACGACATCGAGTATCTGTACCATATCTTCAGGAATATGACTGTAAGGAAGGAAAACATTCTTGTTGCACTGGATGCTGTAAAGAGGTTTATGAGAAGACAGGTCAATTTCACTTACTGCTATGACTTTCAACTTGGAATAGAGACAAACCAAAAGAAAGTCAACATGATAAAGCCTGATCTTAGCTTGGAGAACGTTGATGAGTATAGTTTGTTCACTGTGCTTGAGAATCCTGAACTTGGTGTGGTTTACAAGAACTCTGAGAACAAGAAAAGGTTCTTTAGACTTTCAGAAATCGCCAAGTTTTCAGATGGAACTTTGAGCATGTTAAAGTAGCAATTGGAGTGTAAGCTTAAAGACAACAAGGAGAAGAAGAAACAAGGTGAAAAAGGTATGCCAAGGAAACCCAGACTCAACATTGAAAGAATAGTTGATGCTCTTTATGATCGTTTCAACTTTCGGCGCGACATCAGAAATTTTGAGTCTTTGCTCGGGATTCGTCAAGGGAGACTATCACGTTGGGGCAGACCAAATATTCACAACTGATCTAAAAGGGGGAGATTGTTACAGTTTTTGTTTAGATCAGTGTATTTGACTTTATGTTTTGACTTTTAATGTTTTGAGATAACCTTTGTAGTGAGGTTACTTTGTATTGTTTGAGAGAAGTCTTTGGTATAAATAGCTTAGCTTTGAGAGAAGCTTGTAACTCTTGTCATTGTACGCACATCATATTGAATCAATAGACTTGTGACTTTCTCTCTCTACACTCTCTCTCTATAATCTTGATTTGAATTATGTTTAATTGATTCCATAAGCTTGAATTGGACATTATCAGAATGGTAATGAGAAGTTCGTATGGAGAGTGAAAGCGTCTTCTGATGAGAAGAATGAGCAGAAATCATTTGTGCATACACTCAATGCCAAAAAGAACATTGTACATAAAGGTAAACTTGATTTTGTTTATTCTAGAAATCAATTACTCAGGTTAGCTCAAAAGAAGAGTTATTGTTCTTATTTTCTTGCAAATGATTTTGTTTATAAAGCATCTGATCATTACTGGTATGCTTCTTATTCCATTACTCCTAATAAGACTGCAACTAACAAACATGGACCCAAATACCAGTGGGTACCAAAGCCAAAAGATTCATCTGTGTTGCAGGTATATCAAGTCAAAGGGGAGTAAAAGAACATAGGTTTCTGGATAAATCAGTTCAGAACCCATGCATCAATGAATCATGGCTCTTGGATAACACAGTTCAAGACCCGTTCTTCAATGATAAGAAGTTAGACTTCTGAGTAAATCAACTCAAGACTCATACCTCAACGATCAAGTTTGACTTCTAAACATGTTGATCCAGACTCTCTCAGTGATTTGATAACGACCCTCTTCTATACTTAGTGAAAATTACGTTTATTAATATGTATTAGTGATTCACCATCAGCAATCAGACTAAGTATGTTCAGTTATCAGTGATGATCTTTCTTGTAAACATTCATATGTATTAGTGTTTCACTATCAGCGATCAGACTGAGTATGTTCAGTTATCGTTGATGATTTCTAATGTAAATAGTTAAACGTAATCCCTGAAGACAAGTTTCGCGTCAACAGATGTTCATAGCTGAATCAAAGACGAAGCTGCTGAACAAAGACAAGTCTACTAGTGACCTGATGCGAATATCAGTGAAGCAAACACGACTCTACTCTTACGCGAAGAAACCTGAGGAAAAGTTTCAGCGATAGCTGGACTTCTTTGTATCTCTGAAGGAAGAGATATTTAGCGATCGATGATCACTTAGCTTATGCCTCAAGTCTCTTTTTCTTTCCCTGCACACCCAGTACGATGTGTCAGAATGGACATACCTCTGCCAAAATTCGTACAACAGCTCTGTCAACTGCACTTTTCATGATACGGCCGAAAGCATGTCTCCCAAAGTCAAACTCTCTCTGCCAACCAATGAAGGACACGTGTAACGTGCCCTGCCATGCATTTAATGCATAGGGTATAAATATAAAGATTACCTCTCCATCTGGAGGATGCGTGCCTCTAGCCTTCATCTTTCTAAAATATAGAAACTTTTGTTTTATATACTCTATACTCTCTAATCTCAAATTCTCTATATTCTTGTGCAACCATCTTAGTGTTTTCTTAAGTTTGTTTAGATTCAGTTTTACTTAATCTTATTCCGCAACAGACTTGTAAATTGTGTTTGATTTATCAATAAACAATTTATTAAACTTTAAATTTTGTGTTTATATTCAACCCCCCCCCCTTCTACAAACTTGTTAAGCACCTTTGGGACTAACAAGTGGTATCAGAGCAGACTGTATAATCTAATAAACAAGATCTTTCTTTATTCTCTTCCTTGCTATTCTAAAATGGCACTTAACACAAACACAAACTACTATGATAATGGTTCACTCTCTAAACCTCCTCGATTCAGCAAAGATAACTTTGCTACCTGGAAGAATCGAATGATGCTATTTCTAGAAGGTGTAGACCCTACTATACCTGATTATGTAGCACCTGGACCTTATGAACCTTTCACTATCATAATCGTCGTTCCCGCCACTACCACCACTCCTGTTTTCCCTGAACGTTATGCCGTCAATGAAATAATACAATGGAGTGATGAAGACAAAAAGAAAGTTGGTCTAGATGCAATGGAAAAAACCATTATCTCTATGGATCTGCCTGATGAAGCTTTTCATTCCATCATCCATCTTAAAACTTCTAAACAAATGTGGGAAACCATATTTGTTCAATATGAAGGCACCACTGAAATCCAAGAAACTCGAAAGATTAACTTGGTAAGACAGTATGAAAGTTTTATCGCTGGTAAGAATGAATCTCTTTCTGATGTTCATCAGCGGTTTAACTGCTTAATCATTGATCATAGAACTATGGGTAGGACCTATTCTAATTCTGAGGTCTTAACCAAATTCCTAGAATGTCTTCCTGAAAGTTGGGACAGTTATTCAATATGTCTTAAGCTGACAAAAGACTTAAATTCTCTTTCTCTCAGCACCTTGTATGGAATATTGCTCAACTATGAGCAATCAAATCTTCTGAAGAAGAATCTTGTACAAGATTCTAAAGACTCCAAAAGCACTCCTGTTGCTTTAGTCTCTTTAGAGATAATTCCATCTCAGCGATCTATTCTCACTATCATTGGGTTAGATTCTGAATCTGAGGAACTATCAGACACTGATCTTTCAGAGTTTGATGAGTCCTTAGCACTCTTGACAAACTCTTTTAAGAGATTTGCAAGAAAGAGCAATTTCAGAAGAAATAAGCATGTCTCTCTTACTGAGAAGCCAAAATCAACCCCTATTGATAAGGCTACTGCTACTTGCTTTAACTAAGAAAAGATTGGACACTTTGCAAGTGAGTGCAGGTCAAAGAAAAAGTCTTCAAACCATCTACCTCAAGAAGATCTAACGATGACAAATAACTAAAGCTCAAAGAAAAATATCAGAAGCTAAAAAACTACAAGCGAAAAGGTAAAGGTCTCATCGCTGAAGAACACGATTGGGTTGAATCAGAAAAATCAAGTTCTGATGAAGAAGAAGTCGCTAATCTCTGCCTCATGGCTGAGATTAAAGAAGAAGTGGAAAAACCAAATGAAACTTCTATGAGCTATATATCATATCAGGTATCTATCTCTACTAATCCCTCTCTATCTGAAGCAGAGAGAAGTAGCGCTATTGATGTGCTGACAATTGACTTATACAATGCTCTAAACGGAAAATCACTAGCTGAAAGCAAAAACAGTGATCTAACTGAACAACTAGAAAAATGCCATGAAAATATCAGAGAACTAACTCTTTTAGAGGAAAGTTTAAAAGATAAAGTCATTGTTAATGAAAATATCAGAGAACTAACAAGCCATTGCTGCTCCAATAGTAGAGAAGGCTACTGTTGAAGGATGGTGTAAATCCTCAACAAGGATCACTGAGATTATAAGTGTTTAGATCTGTTGCATCATAAATTGTATTCAAGATTAAAGTTAAAGTTAAGGGTTCAAATTGTATTTATTTGATAGTTATTTGTAATTGGGCCCAAAGTCCATTAGGCCTATACGGCTTAGATATAAATAGGTTTTAGTTTTTACTTTTAGGGTTAATTCTAATAATCCTCATTATTATTATCATATTCATATAGAGAGAGGTAGTTGTATTGTAATCGCATCACAAGGTACCAAGAAGACACACAAGGTTTTCATTGATTAATCAAGGGAGAGTGGTATGTTATTCTGATTTATTATCTCTTGATCTATATTGTGTTGTGTGATTGTTATCATCTAGTTATCTGGGGTTTAACAAGATCCCTGCCAGTGATAGAACAGGTCTTGGTTTTTGGAAACCACAGGATGACCCCAAAGAAGACAGTTTCAAGCTTAAGTTTGGAATGTTTGTTTCTTCTATTCCTGACACTTCTCAAGCTCGATGTTCTTCATCATCTTCTTCTAATCCCATCCCTGAGGAAATATCTAAAGGCTCTAAGCCTGCAGATAAAGGAAAATCCATTTTCCATTCTCATAAGACATCCAAGAAAGCAAAGTTGAAAGTTCTTTCTAATCCTTCAGTAAAACAATCTTCTAGCTCTGTGATAGAAATTTTTGATCTCTGTCCTCCAAAGCTGAAGATTGATCTTAAGCCTAAGAGATCTGAAGAAATGAAAATTCCTCCCAGATTTCATGCTAAAGGAATTCTTGGAGTTGGACCTGCGTATCTTAAATTCTCAAAACCTTCTACTCATGGTCCTATAATGACATTTAAATATAGAAAATGCTATCATTGTGGATTTACTGACCATATTGCAAGCAAATGTCCAAATGCCACTAAAGCTGATAAAACAACTAAAGTGAAGATGAATGCCTCCAAGGCTAAGAAGGTCACCAAAGCTGAAAAAACGACCAAGGTGAAGAATACCATTAAGGTTAAGAAATTAACCAAAGTGAAGGTTACCACTGAAGCTGAATCTTCATCTACTGTGAAGATTGTTGAACCTTCCATCTCCACTAACCCTAAAGGACCCATTGAAAAGTGGGTACCAAACAAAGCTTAATTGTTAGATCACATATCTATTTGATTCAAGATCATCCAATATGAAGATCCAATCTGAAGCTAAAGCCGGAAAGTCGACTCTCGATATTAAGTCTAATGTTATTTTGTAATAAATGTCGAAGCTAATTAATGTTTATAGTAATTTAGTATTTAGTTTAAAATTAGTTTCAATATCTAGTTATTAGATATTAGTTAGTTTTAGTAATAACATCTATTTTAGATATTATAGTTATAATATCTAAGTTAGATATTAGTGTTAGTGTGTTGAGGAAGAAAACAATCGATAGAAATCAGATTAGAAGAAAAACATACACAACACACACTCACGGTGAAAAACAGAGAGAACACATCGAAAGCTTCAATCGATCAATCCTGTAATCTTTGTTATTAATCTAAACAGGTTGGTTAATCGTTTATGTGTATGAGTCGATAAGAACTTGATATATATTGTGGACCGACATTAATCTTACTTATATTTGCAGGGATCAAAGGGCATCTGGTATCTTGATATTGGATGCTCACGTCATATGACAGGACAAAAAGACCCGCTCACTGAATACAAGGAAGAGAAAGGTCCCTCTGTGACCTTTGGTGGAAATGGAAAAGGATATACCCAAGGGTTTGGTGTCCTCAGCAATGGGACAACTACCTTCAAAAGAGTCGCTTATGTAGATGGACTGAAGCACAATCTATTGAGCATCAGTCAGCTATGTGACAAAGACTATGAAGTTTGCTCTACCAAGAAATCATGTTCAATGGTAAATGAGAAAGGGAAACTTGCTCTTAGTGGTTATCGTAAAAAAAATGTCTATGTAATTGTTAGTCATAAATCCCAATTACATCAAGCAATTACTCAAGATTTAGACATTAAATATCAAGAACTAGAGAGAGAAAGTCTAGAGAGAGAAAGTAGATCTCGTATTCATAAGTCTCTGAATTACAAGTATGAGTTGCTCTCTAGAACCATATTACAATATTACAAGACACGCCCTATATATACAACCTATCTATTACAAAGCCTTAAAGGTTAAGGAAACTAAACAAGCTTTGACTAAGACATTGTTGACTTTTACATCATCGACTTTCCACATTAAATCTTGGATACAATATTTAGACTTAACAATCTCCCCCTTTTTATTCAAGATTTAATAAAAATTTGATACTGAACTTCAACTCTTGATTCTTCAGCTTTTGTCTCTTTAACTTTGAACTTTGAAGCTTTCACAGTCTTCAGTCTTTCAGCCTTTGAAGAATCTTGGGAAGTCTTTTTCTCTTTGAAACTTTGGAAAGTCAACATGCCTTGATCACGAAACTAAATTCTTTAAACTTTTGAAACTTGAAACTTCATCTTTGAAACATCTTTGAAACCTTTGAAACAAACTTTGATATTTCTGAAAATTGTATCTTCATCACTTTGATCTCTTGACAGTCTTCAGAAAAACATCTTTAACAGATCATCTTGATGTAACTTTTTGACAACCTTTCATCAGAATCTTTAGAAACAGCGGAAGCATTTTGAATTTCTAACTTGAACTTTGAAGATGAACTTTTGAAATTGAACTTTGTATAATTCTCCCCCTTTTTGATGATATAAGCACCATGATCATCAAAACTTCATCAATTTCGGCAAAGACATTGATTTCTCCCTTTTTGATCATCTAACAATCTTCCCTTTGACATTTGTCGTACTTTGATCTGAAGAGTCGAATCATGAACTGTATATATCCGAATCTTTTCAAATTCAGACGTAATGAACGTGTAACCCTGATTCAACAAAAGAAATAGTTAGGAATGTCTGTCAGTAACACAAAGTTACTGTGTACAACGAATGTACATTGTAAGGAGCTGGTTTGATGATGACTCCCCAGGACATCCATTCAATCATTGAAAAACACAAGGTTTATCTATGAATGTTCTGACAGAAAAACAAATTTTCTGTGTGCTTGTGCTTGTGTATGTAAGAATTTAGCACAACGATTGTGTTTCATAAGGCTCAAATTGTGTAAACTGTTGAGACAACAACAAATAATACACGAACTCAATGTGCATGAAAGAGGTGTGAAGGTAGGGCAACTTTCCTTCTTTTTCAATATCTAAATCTTCCGAGTGAAGATTAGATTGCATATATGCTGCGTCCCCAAAGAAAATGAAACATTTCTTTGTTAAGAAAGAAATGAGTGGTTGGTGGGGTAAAAGCAAGAGTTGGCATGGGCTCACTGCCTTTTTCAATGATTGTCACCAAAGAATGTGAACAAATCAGTAGATGTGGCTGCCCGACTCAGAAAGTGGTAGGTGCAGAATTCTGATATTCTTTTAACTCTGATCTCACACCCTCTTTCTTTTTAACATTTAGCTCACTTCTAACCAAACTCTCATTTCCATTTTTCCACTCAGCACAATGAGAATAACTCAACCGGATGAGTTATCTCCCCCACTCTTTGATTTTGACCCCTCACCCCTCCATCACTCAAGAATAACTTCCTGGGTAGGAAACACATGTTGCGTGAATCCATGGAAGTTCTGTTTAAGCTTACACAAGAATCCCATGTAAGTCCTAAAATGCATGGTTGCTCAACAAATTAACTGAACAGTTAAGCACAAAGTGATAATAGTGTCAGAATGTATGCTCATTTAAAAATATGAATGAAATTTGAGCATTTGAACTTTGAAGATATCTCAAAACAAGGATATTGAATAAATGAAATGAAGTAAAGAGAAATGTTTTGAGAATCTGACAATGTATCAATCAAATCAAATGAAAATGGTTAGGGTATTAAAGAACTAGATATTTGTTTATATGAACGAATATAAACAATGTATCAATAAAAGCACAAATATGAAAAAGATGAATGATGCTCAACAACTTTGAAAGCAAACGGGGGTATTACCATCGGAAAATTGGTTCTTTTAGAGACATGGCAATAACAAATTCAAATAAAATACTGAACCGATGTGTGTGAATACTTTACAGTATATGGAAAAGACAATACACGAGTATTGATCTTTGGAAACACACGTTCAGTTAAACATTAAGCTCAAAATTTGAAAAACATTTAAAAGCTCACTTCTGAATTCATGAAATCTTTTGAGAATAGAGAAGTGGTTTGAACATTTCAGAAACTGTTTTTCATGCTTGAAAGTTGTTCTTCTTTCAAACAATCCGAGATCTAGGATCAGAAGATATTTACCTTTAAGCTCCCACTCAAATCATGACATAATGATTTATGTCTTTTGAGCTCCCCCTGGATATTAGCATAATATCCTTCTTTGGTCGTTGAAAAACGGGTCCTGATCTGTCATGTAATCAGAAGACACTTTATTCAGAACATTTATTAAAAGAAAAATAAAAGAAAGCAGTAAAACAGTTTATAGTATGAGTTCGATCTGAAATAATCAGAAGTCGTCACCTTTACTCCCCCTTAAATTAAGCATCTGAGATATATCAGTTAAAATATGATAGAGATCAGACACTCCCTTTAGAATTGTAGACCATCATATCAGAAAAATCTATCAATGAAACAATATAGGATAGAGATCAGATCAATTCTTTTGGGATGTAGACCATCATATCCATCGGATGCAAAAATAGGAGTAAGGTCTTTTGATCGCTGAGGTCCGAGTCCTAAACTGTTGTGTTTAGAAGTCATACTCCTTTGAAGAACGGGTCCTAAGCTGTGTACTTAGAAGCCATAATCTTGACATTGAGATGCGGGTCTTGAACTGTAGTATTCAAGAGTCATTGTTCTCTTACTCCCCCTTGACTTGTGTTGCCTGCAACATAGAATCAGTTTTCGATTTTGGTACCCACTGGTATTTGGGTCCATGAATATTAGTTGTTGTTCGTGTGGGGGTGATGGAGTAAGAACCATACCAGAAATGATCACTGGTCTTGTGAATATGATCATGTGTACTACAGATAGAACAATAATACTTCTTACCTTTGTGTGCGCTGTTCTTCTTTGCTTTATGTACATGTACACATGAAGTGTTTCTTTTCACCTCATCTGACTTGTCATCTTTAACTGGTTTCTTTTGCCAGACCAGTTTCTCTTTCTTGTAGCTTCTTTTCCTCGGATATGTATCTGAACCATCTAAAAATTGGTCATAGAAAATGTTAGATCTACGAATCTGATTAAAGGATTTGACTGACCTTTGTGAAGAGACAGATTTCTGATTTGAACTTGAAACGGATTTTTCAAGCTCTTTGATCTTTGATGCAAAGCTGTCTCTTTCTTTCACACGTTGGCCAATGTTTGTCTTGAATTCAGACTTTGTTTTCTGCTCTTTTAGCGCAGTAGCAGATAGTTCAGATAACTTTGAAGTCAGTCTTTTGATTTCAGTTTCAAAGATTGAACGTTCTTCTTCAAACCCTTTCTCTGACTCATTTCTCTGGCCGGATAATTCTTTAAAGAATCCCACACTCTTCTGTTCTATGGCCTACTTCTCTTTAGTGAATTTCTCTCTTTCCAAAATCAGTACTTTCTCAAAATCAGAGATTTGTTGAGAAAGTTTAATGCATTTAAGCTCTACTGACTTCTTCTATTCATAACACTTCTTTGAGAAATCTGAGAATTTCTTTGAAAAACTTTTCTTTTCTTTTTCAAAATCAGCTTTATTTTCAGCAAGCTATTGATCCAAGCCAGATATATTCTTTCTAAGATCATCATTCTCAGATTTCAATACAGAGACATTTTCTTTGAAAGCCTTCAACTTGTTTTGAAGCTCAACTGATTCTGCTTGTAGGTCAGGTGATTTCTGTTCAGTTGTCTTCAATTGGCTTTGAAGGGTTATAATCTCTCTCTCTTTCTCTTTTATCTCTTTTTCCTTCTCATAGACGATACCTGAAAATTTAGAAATATTATTAGTACACTGTATACATTCAGGAGTTTTAACACAGTTAAACAATTTAAGTTGCAACTCCTGAATCCTTTTGAGATATTCTGAATTTTTCATTTTCAGATCATTTCGTTCAACTTCAATAAAAAATATCTCAGATTTGTACAAAATTGACATCTTGAAAAAGTAATCAGCTTGATGTGAATGACCGTTCCAAACTATATATCAGAAAATCAAAAAACAGATTGAATTGAAAATTTTCGAAAAATATTAAAATTTGAACAACACTTGAACTTGCGAAAAGTAGAGTTTCTCCTAAACAGTGTGTTACGCAAACCAATCTTTTCGGAACCAACGAGATGCGCAAAGAATGGTTCTCGGAACCCGTAGAATATGCAAAGTAGGATTTTCGTGACACGCTTGATACGCAAATTATGGTTTTCGTGAGTCACTGGATGCGCAAAGTAAGCTTTGCGTATGCTGAAGAATGCGCAAATATAACTTTGCGTATTTTCCTTGATGCGCAAAGTGATCTTTGCGTACACCGAAGGATGCGCAAATGTGACTGATAATCAAAGGATACGCAAACTGGACTTCTTCTTAAAACTCGGAAAAGCTTGCGCAAACCACCTAAGAATCTTGCGCAAACCGTCTATGAATCTTGCGCAAAGTGTATGAACTTGCGTAAACCATGGATCTTGCGCAAAATGGTAACTAATTTGAACATTTCGATCCAAATTGATTCAAACCTACAATTTTGATTTCAAAAACTTATCAGTAACTTAGACAAACAATACTAATCCCACAAATACAATCAATTTTCGATTAAAACAACAATTCACACGAATTCGATCAAGAACAGAGTTCGAACTCGTTTTCAAGAAAAATTCAAAAAAAAAACGAAAATTGAAATTGAAAATGAACGAATTACGATATGAAATCAAAACAAGAATCAATCACCAACATAAATCGAACTCAATATTCCATTTTCTTGCACTAAAAACGATTTTACCAACAAAAATCAGATTGAACAGTGAAGAACTCGTTTTCTTGAAAAACTTTCGAAAAATTCAAAATTTCGATCCAAAACACACAGATTTCAATTCAAATCATGATCAAATCATTCCTGAAAAGTTTGGTTCAGCTCTGATACCAATTGTTAATCATAAATCCCAATTACATCAAGCAATTACTCAAGATTTAGACATTAAAGATGAACTAGAGAGAGAAAGTAGATCTCGTATTCATAAGTCTCCGAATAACAAGTATGAGTTGCTCTCTAGAACCATATTACAAGATTACAAGACACACCCTATATATACAACCTATCTATTACAAAGCCTTAAAGGCTAAGGAAACTAAACAAGCTATGACTAAGACATTGTTGACTTTTACATCATTGACTTTCCACATTAAATCTTGGATATAATATTTAGACTTAACAGTAATAGATATGGACTCTACTAACACTGAAAACGTATGTTTTCTTTCTAAAGCCTCTTCTGATGTCAACTGACTACGGCACAAAAGGCTCTCTCATCTAAATTTCAAAACCCTGAATTCTCTCTCATCTAAGGAATTGGTTTTTGGTCTTCCTCAGCACTCATATGCTAAAGAATCTCTCTCCTCAGCATGTGAAAAAGGAAAACAGACGAAAGCTAGTTTCAAGTCTAATAAGTTTCCTCAGTGACAAGTCCTCTTCAACTCTTGCATATGGATTTGTTTGGCCCTGTCAAAATCCAATCAATATCTGGAAAGAAATATACACTTGTCATTGTAGACGAATACTCTCGCTACACCTGGGTTATCTTTCTTCGCTGCAAGAGTGGCACTGCAGAAGAATTGATATCTTTTGTTAAAAAGATGGAAGTGCTGAATAATCTTACTGTTCGTTCAATAAGAAGTGATCATTGAACTGAATTTAAAAATAGTTCTCTGAACAATTTCTTTGAGAAAAAGGGAATTTCTCACAACTTCACTTTAGTAAGAACGCCTCAGCAAAACGGAGTCGCTGAAAGAAGAAACAGAACGATCATTGAAGCTGCTAGCTCAATGCTCAACGATTATCACCTCCCTACTCAATTTTGGGCTGAAGCTGTAAACACTGCATGTTTTACTCAAAACAGATCGCTGATTGTAAAGCGATTGGTAAAGACAGCTTATGAACTATTCCATGGAAGAAAATCATCTATCAGTTTTCTTCATATCTTTGGTTGTCAATGCTTTATCTTAAACAACAAAGATCTACTTGGAAAGTTCGATCCAAAAGCTGATGACAGAATATTTCTTGGATATTCTTCTATCTCCAAAGCCTATAAAGTTTTAAACAAAAGAAGACAATCTGTGGAAGAAAACAATTCATGTCACCTTTGATGAAACTCGTTCAACGAACTCTAAACCAATCACTGACAATGAAGAGTTAAATGCTTGGATGTTTTCTCATTACAGAGAAACAAAACCCTTCTTCTCAAACCATCAGCACACAGATCCTCCAGCTGCTGATGATGATCCAAACATAATACCTGCTAATGTTGAATCCACCTCATGGGTTTCATCTGAGCCTCTAAACACACTTCCTCCATCAGATCCATCTTCGTCTGAAAACCTCTCAGAAAACAATGGTCTGTTTGACACTCAACAATTAACAGCTGATGAACCTCAGGCTTCTTCATCAGTGAACATTCCTATTGTTGATCCAATCTCTGAAATGAGCGATCATGCTCCTGCTCAGCGATGGACAAAAGATCACCCCATAGATCAAATTCTTGGTGATCCCGATGCATGTATTCAGACATGACGAAGTTCAGGTAATATCTGCCTCTTTGTCAACTTTATTTCTTTAATAGAGCCAAGGAAGACTGATGATGCCCTCAGAGATCCAAACTAGGTCAGCACTATGCAAGAAGAGCTGACTGAATTCACTCGCAACAAAGTTTGGAATCTCCTTCCTAGACCATCTGATAAAACTGTTATAGGCACCAAGTAGGTATTTAGAAACAAGTTAGATGAACATGGAATTGTAACCCGCAACAAGGCTCGACTTGTTGCTCAGGGATACAGACAAGAGGAAGGCATAAACTATGATGAAACCTTTGCCCCTGTGGATAGGCTCGAAGCAATTCAACTATTCTTAGCTTATGCATTTTACAAAGACTTCATTGTATATCAAATGGATGTAAAATCAGCGTTCCTAAATGGAAAGTTGAATGAAGAAGTCTATGTTGAACAACCCCCAGGGTTCTATGACCCTTAGCATCCAAATTATGTTTATAAGTTGGATAAGGCTCTCTATGATCTAAAACAATCCCATTGTGCTTGGTATCACACTCTCTCATCTTTTCTTATCTCTGAAAATTTTGTAACGTGGTAAAATTGATAATACCTTATTTTTCTGAAAGATAATAGGTCATATTATTCTTGTACAAATATATGTTGTTGACATAATATTTGGTTTAACTAATCCATCTTTATGTACTCGCTTCGCTGAAAGAATGACGAAATAATATAAAATGAGCATGATGGGTAAGCTAACATATTTTCTTGGTCTTCAGATTAAACAATCTGAAAAAGGTACTTTTATCAACCAAGGTAAGTATGTTAAGGATATGCTGAAAAAGTTAGATTTAACTCAAACTTCAGCGATGAAAACTCCTATGGCACCTCCTCTGACATTAAACAAGGATCTATCTGGAAAACCTGTAAATGTCACTACCTATAGAGGAATGATAGGCTCCCTGCTGTATCTTACAGCAAGCCGACCTGGCATCATGTACTCTACCTGTTTATGTGCACGCTATCAATCTGAACCCAAGGAATCCCATCTGATCGCTGTCAAGCGAATTTTCAGATATCTGAAAGGAACTCCTAACCTCGGTCTTTGGTATCCCAAAGACTCAGGGTTCGATCTAATTAGATACTCAGATAGTGATTTTACAGCTTGTAAACTCAATAGAAAGAGCACTACTGGTGGATGTCAACTCCTAGAAGGAAAGTTGGTAAGTTAGACAAGCAAAAACCAAAATTCAATGTCCACTTCAACAGCCGAAGTTGAATACGTAGCCACTGGAAGTTGTTGTGCTCAAGTCTTATGGATGAGAAATCAACTATTAGACTATGACCTTCAGTTATCAAAGATTCCAATCTATTGTGACAGCACTAGTGCTATCGCTATAGCAAATAATCCAGTGCTACATTCAAAGACGAAACACATAGAGATCAGGTATCATTTTATCATAGATCATGTGATAAATGGTGATATTGAACTTCACTTTATCTCCACTAACCATCAGCTAGCTGATTTATTCACCAAACCTCTTGATGACACAAGGTTCAACTTTCTCATCAGTGAGCTTGGAATGTTGAATCTTGAAGAATGATTCTTCAACTTTCATGCATTATGTTAGTAATTCTAAGTTCCCCTTTATCAATTTATCTCTGAACAAAATCTCTGAATCTCAGGTATGTTCTCTCACTTTCATTCATTGAATGAAAATTCAGTAAGACAGTTTTTTAAAATCAAGACTTTAATCACTATTTTTTCTTCAAATCATTAAAAGATTTTTGATAAACAAAATCTATCACTGACATTTCTCATGAGTGATTCTTTCAAAAAGAAAACCTATATTTGACTTTTCTTGAGAGATAATTTCAAAAAGGACAAATGAAACGTTTTTTTTTCTCTCTCCTATGACATCAATTGAACCGACAATCCACGACATGCCTTTTTCTCTGACACGTTCGCCCGTTGCCCTTCTATCCAATCAACTTCGTAAAACGTGACCATGTCATGTTGAGCATTTGTTTTCCCGCCTCACTCATTCTCTTTCATTCTCTCTCTCTCTCTTCTCATATAAAAGGAATGCCTTTTTCATTCATATCTTTTTACGCTTTCTGAAAATCTTCTCAAGCAAGAAACTCTCTCAAGGCATTCTAAGCAAACAACTCCTTCAAGAATTTGCATCTTTACCTCCAAGATCAACAGGTTACTTTGTTCATCTTTTCTTCTTAAATTTTGTTACAAAAACCTATATATGTTTCATCATTCTGGGTTTTACAAGATTTTTCAAACTCTAAAATGATTATTTTTTATTTTATCTACTCAAACTTTTGGTTTTCTTCTTGTTCTTTCTTCTTCAACAAAGAACATTGTTTTACTCTAAAAATAACTTGTTTTTTTCTATGTTTCTTTCTCAAAATGGAAACTAGTAAAATTTTCTTTATTTTTGGACTCTAAACCTTTCCTTCTATTATGATTCTTTTTATATTCAGAAATGGCCCAATCTTCGTTCGTTGTGTCCAAGAATTTAAAATTTGTGATCACTGAATCTGAGTTCCCAAAGAACAACCATCTCGCATGGTTGGACTTTGAAGCTGAGAAATACCCCCACCTAGTGGATGTTGTTGCATTATTGAAGCAGTCCTGTTTGCCCTACGCTTTGAACGTGGATCCCAAACCATCCAAGACTCTTCTACAACAATTCCGGTTCACCGCTGATGAAACCACCATCACCAACAAGAAGGGTGAATGATTTCCTGCTATCTCTTTCGTCACTGAATTAGGCTCAGGCATGCTCACTGCCATTGGCCTCAGGAAGGCACTTCGCCTCCCTGAGAAGACAAAACTTGGTTTTGATGCTCTCCCAACTGACGCTAAACTCATCCAGTTCCTGGATGACATGGAATACTTATGGGATAACAAGCCTCATTCCACCATCCCTAACAAGCGCCTGACGAAGATTCAGAAGGCAAAAATGCCTTCTCAGATGAACTACATCTTCTCCCACATTATTCAGAGCATAAGTGGGAAGATTGGCTCCCTGGACCACGCAAGCAAAGTCCAGCTACAGATAGGTTATTCTGTAATCGCTGGAAAATATTTTGATTACGCGGGAGCTGTCTTTGACGATCTAAGGTCAACGATAGAGAAGACGGAGAGGGATCCCAAGATCCCATACGTACGCTTCATATGTACGTACCTACAGTTACTGTATGGTGATAAGTACCCAACTTCTCATGATGGTACTTTCTCCAGAGTTGGTAAGCGATGTCTGGAGGTCAAGCCGGTCGCCAACGAGGTAACTCTCTCAACTCTTCGCAGTCGTCTCTCTCTCCATTCTTTGACTTCAGCGGCCACGCAGGAGGTTCTTTCTTTTGCTAGCCCTGCCGCTACCACCGCTCATAAAAGACCATCAGCTAGCCTTCATGGTCCTTCTAAGAAGGCCAAAAAGACTAAAGAGACAACCCCTAGTGGTTCAATGCCTGAAGTAGTTTCTCAACAAACTACTTTGGATGCTTTTGTAGGTCACTCCTTCACAACTTCAGTAGTCATCACATCAACCGTGACAGCGATTACCATCTCTGCCACAACAACTGTGACGCCACCCATCACCTCAGTTCTTCAACAACAACCTGAGGTAATTTCCACTATCTAAACTTCTTCTATCCCCATTACTCATCCTTCTATTTCTTTGGTCTCTAACCCTCCATCTCTTTCTACGCAACCTCAGTTTGCACCAATAGGACCTGACAATCAAACTTTTGAAGAATCTATGCATTTCTACAATATGTTTGAAAACTCACATACTTCTATTAACCCAAACACTACTCCCATCTCACCATATAAGCCTGAGCATCGTTGTGCTCATCTGCTAAACTCTACATACAGGTCCTACTTTGGATACTGTTGACACTCATGTCAATACTCTCGCTGAGAAGGTGGAAAGTCTCACCACCTCTGTTCAAGAATCCACTGGAGCTGTAAATCTCGCTGGTGCGAAACTCAAGAGATTGACTGATGCCTCCTCCTCCGAAGTTGATTCTTCTCAGCTAACGGTTGTACAGAAGGACATCATCCACATCAAGGAGGACCTGGTCATGACTCAACAACAGGTCACTCTTATTCACGGTACGCAGAACGCCCTAAGAGATGACTTTCGGGATCGCTCACTCAAGGTTGATTACTACACCTCCATGCTTCAACAGGTTCTTATGAAGCTAACAAAACCAGCTCCATCGCTAAAACCTTCTTTCACTGAAAATGATCGGACATCTCTGAACATATTCGTTGAATTCATTCATCAGGCTACTTCAGATTTTCCCATCATTGAAGAACGTCTTGAGCGATTGGAGACTGAAGTCTGGTCCCTGGCAACTGCAAAGGCTACTCCTTCCATAACTGAACTCCCCCATTTCGATAATGACAAAGAGAGCGAGAAAGAGCGTACTGAAGAAAATATTGAGGAGGAAGCTGCTGCCAAAGTTCACCCGGAAAAACCTCCATCTCATGTCGAGGGGGAGAAGGTTGCTGACAAAACTCCTCCCTCTTCTCTCGCTCAAATTCTTGATGAAGAAGAAGAGGAAGAGGAGGATGAAGATGAAGAAGAACTTGATCTTCAAGATCAAGAAAAAGATCAACAAGCTGACGATGACGATGACGATGAAGAGGACCAATCTCTTTGGGTCTCAACAGCGAACGTCTCATCAGCGACAGCGTCGAAAGGAGCTGTCACAGCCCGGGGGAGAAGTGAACCTACTTTAGGTGCTCCTTCCAAAGGCAAGCAGAAGGGTATAGATGTCGAGGGAAACCAGAACGTAGTATCACAATCTGAGGGGGAGAATCCTTCTCAGGTATGTCTTTCTATTGTACCCATATCTTACTCTACTTTTCCTACCCCTGTCTCTTTCTAAGCCTTTATCTTTCTCCTACCCAAAATAAATACTAACTCCTTTTTCACTTCTTGACCAGACAGTTCTCTCCCCTCCTTAAGGGAAATGAACTTCAAATAATCCCAGCTTCTACAACTGAAGATCAAATAATCCCAATCTCCTTCAATGAGATTGATGAACAAGAAGAAGAAGAAGAAGAAGAAGCCTTGCTCCACCCAGGAAGGCCCTCCAGAACAGCTCATTGATCAGAGGATGAACTTAATAGAAGAACGGAGATGATCTCTCATCAGGAGAGTCAGCGGCTGAAGATCCCTCTTCAAAGTCCATCTACAGAGCTAGACTTCCTGACTAAAGCTGAAATTGGAGAATCTATCAGAGCTGAGAAACTGATCGCCGAATGTCAAAGAGATAAGAAGCTAAAGAAGATAAGAAGCTAAAGAAGAATCCAGTGTAAGTTCAGGATGCTCTTTTAAAAGAAATTGAAGAGGAGCGCTCAAAAGAACAAGCGGTCAGCGATAACACTGTTGAATGGTGTAAACATAAAGTCGACTATCGCTCCGACCCATTGAATATAATAGCCGTTGTCATCTCTAGAAGAAAGAAGAAGGATAGCATTTCTATCACAATGGAGATAATTAGAGAGGATACAAGCTCAAAGGCTATGTTCGTTTCAAAGCTTGAAAGTTTTGGTTACATGGAATGGCTAGAGTTCAAAGATGCGCTGAAGAAATCCAAGTCAACCTACAGAGGCTATCTCGAAGGCATACTAGAATCCCTCATCAACAGAGTCTCTGCAGTATTAAACGTGCCATCTGCTCTTTCTTATAAGCCAATGCAAATCAAAAGGAAGCCTGCTTCTTCCTCCTCTGAAAACGTCGCTGCCATAAAAAACG
This sequence comes from Arctium minus, assembly GCA_954870635.1. Classification (NCBI taxonomy): domain Eukaryota; kingdom Viridiplantae; phylum Streptophyta; class Magnoliopsida; order Asterales; family Asteraceae; genus Arctium; species Arctium minus. Next base: position 72,416,732 of record OX941080.1, on the reverse strand, counting down.
ACACCTACATCAAATTCTCAAAGGAACCATTATTTGGTCCTCCGCCTGATCTCTCAGTTCTAAATCTATCCCTGCCTCCAGGTGGACCATATATTACAGGGCAAGTACTTAATGATCCACATGGAATCTTCTTAAGAGATGATGAAGGGGTACTCATATTTCAAAGAGTTTATGAGATTCCCATCTGCCCTCTGAGTCATCTCAAAGATCTTTTGTGTCTATTTTGCGACTTCTCTACATCAGCTAAACCAATCAAGACAATCATTCATCAAGAATCACCAAATCGAAGGCAAAGAGGAGAAGTAGTACCTGACTATATGATAAAGGTTCTAAAATCCTATCTAGATAGTTGATAGATTTATTTTTCTTAATTCTTGTAATCTATTAGTTAGACTTACAGTAGTTAGTTCTTCACTTGTACTTTATATTTTCATATCTTGTAATTCCTTCTTTGAATTAATGAAAATTTCAGTGAAGTACTTAACCCTATCAGTACTGTAAAAGATCCCTCAAAATAGTAATTGGGACATGTATGTTATGAGCCCTGATTATTCCTCATTTTGAACTATAAAATAATTTTCCTCAGTTACTTTGTCATTATCAAATAGGGGGGATTGTTGATCCAGACTCTCTCAGAGATTTGATAACGACCCTCTTCTATACTTAGTGAAAATTACTTTTATTAATATGTATTAGTGTTTCACCATCAACGATCAGACTAAGTATGTTCAGTTATCACTGATGATCTTTCTTGTAAACATTCATATGTATTAGTGTTTCACTATCAACGATCAGACTTAGTTTGTTCAGTTATTGTTGATGATTTCTGATGTAAATAGTTAAACGTAATCCTTAAAGACAAGTTTTGCGTCAACAGATGTTCATAGCTGAATCGAAGACGAAGCCGCTGAACAAATACAAGTCTACTAGTGACCTGATGCGGATATCAGTGAAGCAAAGACGACTCTACTCTAACGCGAAGAAACCTGAGGAAATGTTTCAGCGATAGCTGAACTTCTTTGTATCTCTGAAGGAAGAGATATTCAGTGATCGATGATCACTTAGCTTATGCCTCAAGTCTCTTTTGTCTTTCCATGCACACCCAGTACGATGTGTCAGAACGGACATACCTCTGCCACAATTCGTACAACAACTCTGTCAACTACATTGTTCATGATACGGCCGAAAGCATGTCTCCCAAAGTCAGACTCTCTTTGCCAACCAATGAAGTACACGTGTAAAGTGCCCTGCCATGCATTTAATGCATAGAGTATAAATAGAAAGATTACCTCTCCATCTGGAGGATACGCGCCTCTAGCCTTCATCTTTCTAAAATATAGAAACCTTTGTTTTCTGTACACTCTAATCTCAAATTCTCTATATTCTTGTGCAACCATCTTAGTGTTTTCTTAAGTTTGTTTAGATTGAGTTTTACTGTTAGATCGAAGTCTCATTGGATTCAAGATCATCCAATCTGAAGATCCAATCTGAAGCTAATGCCGGAAAGTCGACCCTCGATATTAAGTCTAATGTTACTTTGTAATAAATGTCGAAGTTATTTAATGTTTATTATAATTTAGTATTTAGTTTCAATATCTAGTTATTAGATATTAGTTAGTTAATATCTAAATTAGATATTTGTTTTAATATCTAAATTAGATATTTGTTTTAATATCTAAGTTTATATTATAGCAAAGTGTGTTGAGGAAGATATCAAATTAGAAAAAACATACACAACACACACTCACGGTGAAAAACAGAGAGAACACATCGAAAACTTCAATCGATCAATCCTGTAATCTTTGTTATTAATCTAAACAAGTTGGTTAATCGTTTATGTGTATGAGTCGATAAGAACTTGATATATATTGTGGACCGACAATTGGTATCAGAGCCTGATAATTGATTCAAATCTAGTTTTTAGAAAAACGACTTTGTGTTCTTCATTTCAAAATCGATTTCGAGTATAAGTGTGTTTTAGGAGTTGAAATCGATCAGGTTGTGATCGATTAGGGTGCTAGATCAAGTTGTGAGTGTTTAATTTCAGTATATAACTGAAATCGAGTTCCAATTTGTGATTTTAGTGATAAAACAGTCGACTTTTTAAAGTCAGTGTGCCATCGATTTGCTTTTTAAAAAGTGATTCTTATCGAGATTGAGTGGTAACAATCTGTTCTAGAAGTGTTTGTAGTCATTTTGTTAGAGTTTGGTACTGCTAATCGAAGTCGAAACAGGTTTATTGTGTATTTATATCGAGTTTACCAGTTGCAGGGATGAACTCACGCAAAGTCACGTTTACGCCAGTTCATTGTCTCGTTTGCGCCATCAGTTCATCGCGCAAACACCAACTCGCGCCATTAACAGCTCACGCAAACTACAGTTTGCGCAACCAACTTATAACGCAAACCTTGACTTGCGCCACCAACACTTAGCGAAAATCTCGAAAAATCTACTTCGCGCAAAGTTCCATACATATGACGAGAATAGCATCTCCACTTTGCTCCAACGACTATTAACGCAAAGTTCGCGTTTGCGCTAGCAGTTCATCACGCAAAGTCAGATTCACACGACCAACTGCCAACGCAAACTTCGTTTTGCGCCAATCATTTCTCGTGCAAACATCAACTCGCGCGACCCTCACCTCGCGCAAATCTCAAATTCGCGGACCCTCACTCCGCGCAAACCTCAGCTTGCTCCAACATTCCTCGAAGTTAACTTTTGCGCCAACACCTTGTAGCGCAAACCATACTTTGTGCCATTCTCTACTAACGCAAAGCATTACTTCGCGCCACGTACAACTCGCGCAAATCTCTCTTGCGCCAGCAACCTTTCGCGAAAATCTCATTTTGCGCCAATACAAGACTTAGTCCTTTTATTCAGAATGACATCCAGAGAAGCCCTAGCAATCGAAACTGACACCAAACCACCAGTACTCTTCAGGGGAGAGTACGAGCAGTGGAAAGATCGGTTCCTGAACTCTATTGAAAGACAAGATTTGTGTAATTACATCAGGAAATCCTTAGAAGAAGGACTGATGGCACCAGTTTATAGGAAACCTCCAGAGGGAACTAATGAGCAAAGAATTGAACTAAAGTATGAGGAACTAGACGGTGATAACCAGAAAAGAGCTAAAGGAGACAGATTAGCTAACTCTTATATTCTTCAAGGCATTCCAAACGAAATATAGGTGAAGATAGACAGCTATAAAGCCTCTAGCAAACAGATGTGGGATCAGCTAGAGAAGATGATACTGGGTTCAAAGGTTGGGAACCAACTCAAAATATCCAACTGCCTAAACAATTATGAAGAATTTAAAGGCAGGGTTGTAGAGTCTCTAGAAGGAACTTATGACAGATTTGTGACCTTGCTGAATGAACAAAGCAAGAACAAGGTCAACAAATCACAAATCGAGCGTCAAATTCCTACGTATTCTACAGCCTGAATGGAAGAGATTTGCTAGACAAATGAAGCAGATCAAGGATCTGAATGTGATTCCACTTCATGAGGTGTATGAAACCCTCAAACAAAATGAAGAAGAGGTGGATGAAATTCTAGATGAGAAGAGGCAAACAGTGAAGACAGTTGATGACATAGTTGCTCTTGTTGTCAAAAATAAGAAGAACAAGACAATTGTGTATGAATCAGAAGAAATTGAAGCTGAAGCCAACTCTGACTCGGATGACTGTGAACAACTGAAGCAAGCAATGCTTATGCTGACTAAAGCTTTTCAGAAGAAGTTCTACAAGAAGCCATGTTCAAACAGTCAGAGGTATTCTTCTGGTCCGAGCAACTATGTTCATAAGGAGAGGGTTGAAGGAAAAAGGTTTGAAGGAAAGAGATTAGAAGAGAGGAAGCCTGAAGAGATAAGGTTTAAAGCTGAAGGATCCAGTCAGTCAGAACCACCAACGTGCTACAACTGTGGCAATATAGGTCACTTTGCCAAAGACTGTCGAAGACCCAAAGTCAGAAACTCCGACTACTACAAGAACAAAATGCTTCTTGCAAAGCAACAGGAGGCGGGTAAGGCATTGATGGCTGAAGATGAGTACTGGCTTGACCATTCAGACCAGGAAGATGATGATGAAGAGAAGAATGAGGCAGCAAACATGTGCTTGATGGGAAAGCAGGAAACAGAAGCTGAAGCTGACTCAGAGAATGAGGAAGATGAGGTATGTGATTTATCTTATTCCGATTTCTTAAATCAAATGTGTGCCATGAATATAAAACTCTAAGAAATAGAGTCGAAGCTTAAGCGAGAAAAGGGTGTTATTACTGACAAAAACCAATCGATACTGATATTGTCCTATTCAATCACAATCAATCAAGATATTGACAATATGAAGTTCTAGAGAGAGAGTGTAGAGAGAGAGAGTAATCTGATATTGATATTACAGTGAATGTTCTAGTTACATGATTTACAAAGCAACATGGTATTTATACCAAGGACTAAAACAACAAGCTTAATGACTAAGTAAACTCATATTGACTTAGACTAAACAGACTTTGACTTTGTTGACTTATCTTGACTTGACTTTTCCTATTAAATCTTGGATACAATAATACACTAACAATCTCCCCCTTTGTATTCAAGATTTAATAAAAATTTGACATAAGTCTTCAGCACTTGATTCTTCAATCTTTAAATCTGACGTCTTTGAACTTTGAAGCTTTAACAGTCTTCAGTCTTTCAATCTTTGAAGAATCTTGAAAAGTCTTTAATACTTTGTAGCTTTGGAAAGTCAACTAGTCTTGAAACGAATCATTTGAAGTCTTGAAACAATACTTTGAAAACTTCTTTAATCTTCTTTGAAAAACTTCATCTCTGAAACTTTGAAACTTCGAGAAACTTTATCTTCATCACTCTGATCTCTTGATCGTCTTTGGAAAAACGAACTTTCTCAAATCATCTTAATTTGGACTTGTCTTCAGAATCTTTGGAGAATTATTTCTTTTCATCAGATTTGAACTTTCAGAAATACTCCACAAATCTTGACTTTGAACATTCTTCAGTACATTGAAATTGTTTTGAAATTGAAGTCTGTAGATTTCTCCCCATTTTTGATGATTGTGAGCTTCATGATCATCAAAACTTTCTCAATTTCAGCACTTTCTTTGAATCTCTCCCTTTTACAAATATTCTCCCCCTTTGAGATATATTTGACATTCTTTGCCCTTTGATCTGAATAGCTCAATCATGAACTGTATATACCCGAATCTTTTCAAATCCAGATATAATGAACTTGGTAACCCTGATTCAACAACTGAAACAGTTAGAAGTGTCTGTCAGTAACACGGAGTTACTATGTACAACAAATGTACAATATAAGGAGCTGGCTTGATGATGACTCCCCAGGACTTCCATTCAATCATTGAAAAACACAAGGTAATTCTATGAATGTTCTGACAGAAAAACAAATTTTATGTGTGCTCGTGCTTGTGTATGAAAGAATTTAGCACAATGATTGTGTTTAATAAGGCTCAAATTGTGTAAACTGTTGAGACAGCAACAAATTGTACACGGACTCAATGTGCATGAAAGAGGTGCGAAGGTGGGGCAACTTTCCTTCTTTTTCAATATCTAAATCTTCCGAGTGAAGACTAGATAGCAGATATGTTGCGTCCCCAAAGAAAATGAAACATTTCTTTGTTAAGAAAGAAACGAGTGGCTGGTGGGGTAATTGCAAGAGTTGGCATGGGCTCACTGCCTTTTTCAATGATGGTCACCAAAGAATGTGAACCAATCAGATTTTGTGGCTGCCCGGCTCAGAAAGTGGTTGGTGCAGAGTTTTGATGTTCTTTTAACTCTGTTCTCACACCCTCTTTCTTTTTAACATTTAAGCTCACTTCTAACCAAACTCTCCTTTACATTTTACCTCGGCTCAATGATAAAAACTCAACCGGATTAGTTATCTCCCCCACTCTTTGATTTTGACCCCTCACCTCTCATTCACTCAAGGATAACTTCTTGTGTAGGAAACACTGGTTAACGTGAATCCATGGAAGTTCTGTTTAATCTCACACATGAATCCCATGTAAGTCCTATCAAGAATGGTTGCTCAACAGTTTAACTTGAATAGTAAAGCACAAAATATATGATAACATTGCCAAACTGTATACTCATGAGATTTGAGCATTTGAACGATGAAGATATCTCAAAACAAGAATATTGAATGAATGAAATGAAATCAAGAGAATTGTTTTCAGAATTGAATCAAAGAAATGGTTAGGGTATCAAAGAATTGAATAATTTGTTTATATGAATGAATATAAACAGTTTTGCAATGAAAGCACAAGATTAGAAATGATGATTGATGCTCAAACAACATTTGAAAGCAAACGGGGGTATTACCATCGAAAAGTTGTTCGTTATCAGACATGGTAATAATAATTTCAAATGATGTTCTGAACCGGTGTGTGTGAATACTTAACAGTATATAGACAAGATAATACATAAGTATTGATCTTTGGAAACACACGGTCAGTTAAACATTAAAGCTCAATATGAAAAACTTTTGAAAATCACACTTCTTAATTCATGAAATCTTTTGAGAATAAAGAAGTGGTTTGAACATTTCGAAAAGCGTTTTTTATGCTTGAAAGTTGTTCATCTTTCAAACAATCAGAGATATAGATCAGAAGATACTTACCTTTAAGCTCCCCCTCAAATCATTATATCATTATTTGTTTTCTTTTAAGCTCCCACTGTATATTTACAAAATATCCATGTCTGAACATGGAAGAACGGGTCCTGATCTGTCATGTGATCAGAAACCACAGTCTTTTACATTAAAGTTCGGGTTTTGAACTGTTTTGTTCAAAAGCCGTACTCTTTGACTTTGAAGTCCGAGTCCTGAGTTGATTTACTCAGAAGTCAAAATTTTATACTTTGAAGTACGAGTCCTGATCTGTACATGATCAGAAGTTAAACATCATGCTCCCCCTATACCTGTGGTACCTGCGAAACAAATTTAACAGGCTTTGGTACCCACTGGTATATGGGTCCTGGTATATTAGATTTAAGAATCCACTTCTCATTAGATGTATATCTTTTAAAACCAGAATTCTGAGAAGTTATTCTATAAGAACCGTACCAGTTGTGAGCAGATTCTTTTTGAACGAAGTCATTCTCTCCACAGTAAGAACATCAAATTTTCTTCTGAGCAATCCTAATCAAATGATTAGTCGAGTAAAATATATCAGAATTACCAAAACATTTACCTTTATGAGTTATGTTCTTTTTGGCTTTGATTGTGGAATTGAATGATCTGTCATTCTTCTTCTCTTCATCAGGAGTCTTCACTCGCCAGACCATCTGATTTTTCTTCGATTGCTTTCCAAGAGATTTAACATAGAAGCTCGCTGGTCCATCAACAGATTTGTCATAAAATAGATTTGATGGTTTGATATGATTTGATTTGACAATTTGTGGTTTGACACTTTTCTTTTTGAAAACATTTTTGTCATGAATGGAACTTGAAACTGTTTTGAAAGAACAGACTGATTCTGTTGAATTATCAACAGGTGATTGGCTAATCACATCAGCTGTAATCTTTTCTGATAAATTGACATTTGCAGCTTCCAAGTCTTTTATCTTTGCAGCTAAAATATTTCTTTCAGAAATAAGTGTGTCAAACTTCTTTTTCAAATCAGATCTAGCCATCTGTTCTTTCAGATTCAAAATATGAACGTTCTTCTTCAAAATTTGTTTCCAAGTTCTTGTTTTTCTTAGAAATATCTTTGAAAATCCCAACATTTTTCTTTTCAAATAATTTCTTTTCTTGCTCAAAAGACTGCCTCTTTTCTTTGAAAATATTTCTTTCCTTTTCTAGCAAGTCTTGTAAAGTAGAAATTTGCTTGGGAAATTCAGTGTTTTTATCTTCAAGAACTTTTCTTTCCTTAGCAAATGTGTCTCTTTCAGTAATGATTATCTTTTCAAAATCAGACACTTGCTTGGAAAGTTTAATGCATCTCAACTCAAGATCATTTTTCTCTTGTAAAGTTTTCTTGGAAATCTCAGATGATTGTTGAGTTGAAGATGTCTTCATATTTGATTTTTCTTTTTCTGCTTGGAGACTTGTTTGCAGTTCAGCATTTTTCTTCTCCAAAGCAGATATCTGATCTTCAAAAGCCTTCAACTTGTTTTGAAGCTTGACTGATTCATCTTTCAGCTCAGATGACTTATGTTCAGTCGTCTTCAGTTGGCTTTGAAGTTTTACAATTTTTCTGTCTTTTTGCTTGATTTCTTTTTCACAAGCTTGAATAGTATTTCCTTTTATTTTAATCATTTCTTCTTTCTCTTTAATCTCCTTCTCTCTTGCACTGATGATACCTGCACAATCAGATTTAGCCATATTAGCACACTTTTTACAGTCAAAAGTTTTATCAGAACTTGACAAATTTAATTTCAACTCCTGAATCTGTTTAAGAAGCTTTGAATTCTGATTTTTCAGATTGTCTCTTTCTGCTTCTATTTTCGGTATCTCAGGCATGTACAAAACAACCATATCTCTTGTAGATAAAACAGTGTTCCCTCTCTCGTCTGTAGTAGGCATCTTGACAGATTAGCTTAAAAAAATGATCGTCAAAAATCAGAAAATTATGACCACAATCAAAATATGTCCCCCTCCGCAGACTTAGCACGGTAATGTGCGCGTTTCTAGAACTCGCAGGTCATTAGTAGCGCGTTTCGATCAAACTCGCACGCCTCTTAGCGCGTTTCAACCAAACTCACACGCCTCTTACCGCGTTTCAACCAAACTCGCAAGCTTCGCCCTGCGCGTTTATAGAACTCGCTCGCTTCAGTTAGCGCGTTTTAGCAAACTCGCACGTTTTGCTTGCGCGTTCTTCAGACACTTGCGCGTTCTAGCAAAAACATCAAATCTCTTTGACTTGCGCGTTTGATGATGAACTTGCGCGTTTGTTGATGAACTTGCGCGTTTGTCAGATCTTGCGCGTTTCGACACTTTTGTTCAAGAAATCGATCCAATTCGGCTCAAAACCTGCAAATCTAAACATGAAATTGCACCAATATGATCGAATTATCAATTATAACACAAATCTACCACAAGATTTCCATTAAAACATCAAAAATCAACAAATTGATTCAAGAAACAGTGTTTGAGTTCGAGTTTCACAAAAATAGCTATTTGATCAAATTGATCAATCTAATGTTCGAATTTGACAATGTGATCAGAACGAAAGTTGATCCAATTGATAAAACGTATACAATCAAATCAATTTCTTGATTTAATTGTACAAAAACAATAAAACCACGGATCAAACAGTAATTTTCAAGAAAACAGTTCATGAAAATCAAGATTTCGAAAAATTTAATCAAATTTTAATGTAATGATCCTTCTGATTGGTTTGGTTTGCTCTGATACCAATTGATATTGTCCTATTCAATCAAGTAATCAAACAATCAATCAAGATATTGACAATATGAAGTTCTAGAGAGAGAGTGTAGAGAGAGAGAGTAATCTGATATTGATATGACAGTGAATGTTCTAGTTACATGATTTACAAAGCAACATGGTATTTATACCAAGGACTAAAACAGCAAGCTTAATGACTAAGTAAACTCATATTGACTTAGACTAAACAGACTTTGACTTTGTTGACTTATCTTGACTTGACTTTTCCTATTAAATCTTGGATACAATAATACACTACCAGATACAGAAACTTAGCAATGAAATTGCTGAGAAAGAAGTATTGATTGAGGTTTTACATAGAAACAATGACACCAGCGCCAAAGAAAAGACAATAATTCTTAAGGAGAATTCTGAAATCAAGTCTAAACTGAGAAAAAGTGAGTTTGATTTCAGAGAGCTTACGAAAATGTATTCTTCATGTACTGAAGAAAACAAAACTTTAATTGCAAAATTAGATGCTTTGGAAAAGAAGTTATACTAATTAGGTCAAACTGAGCAAACCATTCATCTAAACAAACCGAAAGAGAATAAAGACAATTGGGGAATTGGTTGTGAGAATCTTCATTGCCTTAAAAAGGGTATATCTGAAGTGCCTGCACTTTATGATTTTACCTTTATGAATCTTTCTCACCGATACCCTAAACTTCAAGTTTTCAATACTGGACTATCAAAAGAGGATGAAGCCAAGGAAACGGAAAAACGGTGGAAATCATCTAAAGTTCACCTTCCATTTTATTATGCGAAGTTGAATAATAGTTATAATGATGATCCAATTTATCACAAGAAATCTCTTTCAAATGACTTTTTTCAAGGTTATTCTGTCAAAGAAATGGAGGCGAAGCCTGTTAAAGGTAAACTTTATGTCCCTCCTCTCATTTTAGAAAGTAAAATTTCTGAACTCGAGAACTCTTTAACAGATGAAAGACTTCTGATTGAGATTGAACAAAAAGATTTTTCAACTGTGCTGAAAAATGTTGTTATTTCAAAGGCTTCAAAATCTGATGACTTGTTTGGTTTAACAAACGAAGGGTTTGATTTTCTTAACTCCGATGATGTTTTAGATGATTGTTTTGAACAATTTGATTTTAATGCGAAACTTCCTAACCATTCATATTTTATTGTGAAATCATTGGGAAAAACCAGTACGTCTGTAAACAGTGCAAAATCAACGAAAGTTGATAAGTCAGTCTCTGTGAAAGCAAAGAATGCTAAAGGTAAGAATAAATCTCATCATTCACATAAACCGAACACTACTGGTAGGCCGAAGAAGAAGCATTCGTTTGTTGCTCAAAAGTCTAACTCACGAGTTTCAAATGTTTCAGATCTGAGCAAGCAAAATCCAGAAGTTAAATCTCAATGGCAACCGAAATAGAAGCTTGACAAGATTGATAAATCGTTTTGTAGTGTTACTTGTAATAAGACTACACCTAGTAAAGATGTTTTGAAAGTGAATGTTGCTACTATTTTGAAACCAAAACTTGTTGTTTCTCGCAAGCAATATTCTTTTAAGAAATTATTCCAATTATCTTTATCTGCTAGGAAGTCTTCTTTTTATGATAAACATGTTTCTACTTCTTGTCAAGATTCTGAGGTTTGGTTTGGAAAATATCATGTGTATTCATATCATTATAATGCTTCAAATGAAAAGAGGACCCAATTTCAAATGGGTACCAAAATCTTCTGCTAACACAGTTGGACTCAAATTCCAGTGGGTACCAAAAGCAAAATTTGTGTTGCAGGCACCCAAAGTTTAAAAGGGAGCTTATGGAGATGACTTCTAGACAAAACAGTCTAGGACTCGTACCTCAAAGAACAATGGCTTTTGAATACAACAGTTCAAGACCCGCACTTCAAAGATCAGAAGACCTTACTCCGTGTTGATATGAAGAGTGTACTCCAATACTCAAATGAGGAAATAAACCATCAAGGGGGAGTACATATTTGTCTGAAATTTTATGCATATTTTTTTAATGATAATTTTTCTAATGCATAATTTCAGGGGGAGTAAAAAGGTGATGACTTCTGATTATTCTTTATCAGAACTCATAATTTAATAGTTTTACTTCTTTTTTTATTTTCAATTTAAGTGAATAAATTTGCTTTGACTTAACATAAGACTTTTGTAGAACTTTTGAGAGAAGCTTACAAGTTCATATGTTTATGACTTTAAGCTTAGCTTCATGAGATGTAAGATCGCACGTAAAGGTACAATCCTTTATCTTAATCTCATAAATGGTTGAAAGAAGGATAACTTTCAATCATTTGAAAACATTGTTATTAAATGTTCAAACCACTTCCCGATTCTCAACACGAATTCATGAATTGGAAGTGTGACTTTAAATGTTTTCAAGATCAACTTTCTGCTTTAACTGAGATAATTAAACCATTTTGAGCATCATATGCATCATAGGAAAACAAGGATTTCATTGTGCTAGGAATTAACACAACTTCTATAGAATCACCTTAACCAGTGATTTCTACCCACGAAGTTAATCCATAGTGATTGAGTGTGATAAGTCAAAAGAAATGAGTGTGTCAAACAGAAAAAGTAAGTTTGGTTAGAGTAAGCTAAATGTTTAAAAGAAAGAGCGTGAGAGACCAAAGTTAAAACAATCTCACAACTCTGCACCAACTTTTTCTAAGTCGGGCAACCACAATTCTAGTGTTGATCAAACCTCACCATCTACTAGCCCATGCCAACTCTTGATCAAACCTCACCATCTACTCATTTTCTTCTTAACAAGAAAGTGTTTCACATTTTTAAGAGGGAAGCAGCACATTTCCTATCTGATTTTCATTTGGAAAATCTGGATATTGAAAATAAGGAAGTCTGCCCCACCTTCGCACTTCAATCATGCACATTGAGTCTGTGTTTAACTTACTGTTGTCTCAGTGGTTTACACAATTTTGAGCCTATAAGCAATCATCAAGTGCTTAATTTTTTCTATCACATGCACGAACACACAAGGAATTTGTTTCTTTGTCATAACGTTTATAGAAATAACCTTTGTGGTGTTTCGATGATTAAATGGAAGCCCTGGGGGAGTCAACATCAAACAGCTCCTTTCCAATGTTTATTTGTTACACATAGTGACTTAGTGTTACTGACAGACATGTTAACTGATTCATTAGTTGATTCAGGTGTTACACGATTATTTTGTCTAGATTTGCAAAGATCTGGATGAATATCTTTTGAATTGACGGATCAGAGGCTCCAACTGAAAAACCTTTCTTCTTACAAGTTTGATGAAAGCGTTGCTCTTTTCCTCAAAAAGGGGGAGAATCAAAAGCTTGAAGAAATGTCCAGTCCATTACATTACAAGACCAAGAAATGCGAGATCAAAGTATTCTGAAGACATGCTGATTTCAGATAAATTTTCTTTGAAGATACTTTGCTAAAGCATTCTGAGCTAGTGAAAGAGATTGCATCTTCTGAGCTGAAAAAGAAGACCGAATTGCTAAAATCTTTTTAGTAATGATCTTGATCCAAAAGGGGAGATTGTTAGATCACATATCTATTGGATTCAAGATCATCCAATCTGAAGATCCAATTTGAATCTAAATCCGGAAAGTCGACTCTCGATATTAAGTCTAATGTTACTTTGTAATAAATATCGAAGCTAATTAATGTTTATAGTAATTTAGTATTTAGTTTAAAATTAGTTTCAATATCTAGTTATTAGATATTAGTTAGTTTTAGTAATAATATCTATTTTAGATATTATAGTTATAATATCTAAGTTAGATATTAGTGTTAGTGTGTTGAGGAAAAAACAATCAATAGAAGTCAGATTAGAAGAAAAACATACACAACACACACTCACGGTGAAAAACAGAGAGAACACATCGAAAGCTTCAATCGATCAATCCTGTAATCTTTGTTATTAATCTAAACAGGTTGGTTAATCGTTTATGTATATGAGTCGATAAGAACTTGATATATATTGTGGACCGACATTTACTTAATCTTATTCCGCAACAGACTTGTAAATTGCGTTTGATTTATCAATAAACATTTTATTAAACTTTAAATTATGTGTTTGTATTCAACCCCCCCCCCTTTCTACAAACTTGTTAAGCACCTTCGGGACCAACAAAACACTACAGTTTAGGACTCATACTTCAACGATCAAAATAAAGTGTACTACGATGCATCAAAAGAGATGATCAACCTTCAAGGGGGAGTATACATATTACCTCTTCTGATAATATTGCGAATGCATATTTTCAAGGGGAGTAAATGACTTCTGATTATTTCATATCAAAACTCATTATTCAATGTTATAGGGGTGTCTTACTATCATATTTGTCTGATTTTCAATATTGGTGATTAGACTTTGTTGCTTTGACGACTTTTTGACTACTTGTAGATTTTGAGGGGGAGCTTACATGATAAAATCTATCATGATTTTCGAGCTAACTTTATGAGATTAAAGCTGAGCGTAAGGAATATTCTAATTTTAATCTCATTGTGTTTGAAAGAAGGACAACTTTCAGACATGAAAACATTTTTCTTAAATGTTCAAACCACTTCTCGATTACTTAACAGATTTCATGAATTTTGAAGTGTGATTTTAAATGTTTTCATATATGAGCTTCATTGTTTAACTAATCGTGTGTTTCCAAAGATTAATACTTGTCAAGTATTCACACACACCGGTTTAGTATTTTTGTTGATTTTATTATTACCATGTCTCAAACTGAAACAATTTTTCAATGGTAATAAACCCCGTTTGAAATTCAAAGTTTGTTAAGCGTTAATTCATTCAAAACGTTTATTTCAAGAATGTCTATAATTGTTCTTATAGACAATATCCAGTTTTTCATGACCAAAGATTTTCATGATAAATCATTCCTATTTGATCTTTTCCATACATTGTCAGATTCTCAAACAAGAAATTTGCATTCCTTTCATTCATTCAATATCCTTGTTTTGATAGAATCTTCAATGATTAAAATGTTCAAATCTTCATGATTATTTTCATGAGCATACATATATTTGACATGTATTTCATATTGTGCTTTAACTGACAAAGTTAAACCAATTGAGAAACATTTTGCTTATAGGACACTTAACATGGGTTCATTGTGTGAGCTTAATAGAACTTCTATGAATTCACGTTAACCAGTGTTTCCTACCCAAGAAGTTATTCTTGAGTGATCGAGAGGCGAGGTGTCAATATCTGAGTGTGGGTGTGTGCTGAGATAAAATGAAAAGAGAGTTTGGTTAGATGTGAGCTCAATGTTAAAAAGAAAGTGGGTGTGAGATAAGAGTAAAAGAATATCAAACTCTGCACCAACTACTTTCTGAGTCGGGCAGCCATATTACCGTTGTTTCACAATTCTTTCGTGAACTTCATTGAAACAGGCAACTAACCCATGCCAAATCTTGCTTTTAACCGCACTACCAACTCACCTTTTTTCTTAACAAAGAGATGTTTCAATTTTCTTGGGGGTACATCACATAATCTATCTCGTCTTCATTCGGAAGATATGGATATTGAAATAGAAGGAAGTTTACCCCACCTTCGCACTTCGATCATGCACAATTGAGTCTATGTATTACTATTGTTGTCTCAATGGTTTACACATTTTGAGCCTTTTATAAACCATTCATGTTTTAATTCTTCCATACACAAGCATGAACACACAGAAAAAAAAAATCTATCGGAATGTTCATAGAATAATCTTGTGTTATTCAATGATTGAATGGAAGACCTTGGAGTGAACATCAATAAAACTCCTTGTACAGTACATTCGTTGTATTAAGTGACTTCGGGTTACTTACAGCCATCTTAACAGATACATTTGTTGATTCAGGTTTACATTCTTTTTTGTCTGATTTTGAAAATATTCGGATGAATACATTATGAATTGACGGATAATCAGAGGCTCGTAGGGAAATGAAAATGTATGATCCCAATTTCCAAGAACAATTCAATCAATTATGATATGACAATTTAGATCTTAGAGAAAGAGTAGAGAGAGAAAAATACAAGTCGTATATATTTCAGTATCACCAGTATTACAACTTCAATGCTTAAGACCTTATCTAACAACAAACACTCATGACCTTATATACCAAGATCACTTACAAAGAAAACTACATGTTGACTTATCTAGACTTTGACTTAGATTGACTTTACATAACTTTGACTATTCTACATTAAATCTTGGATACAACAAAATACACTAACAATCTCCCCCTTTGTATTCAAGATTTAATAAAAATTTGACAATCGTCTTCAGCGCTTGATTCTTCAAACTTTGATTCTGACATCTTTAAACATTGAAGCTTTTGCAGTCTTCAAACAATCAACTTTTGAAGAATCTTGAAAAGTCTTTCGCATTTGCTTTTGAAAAGTAAACAAGTCTTGAATCAAACATTTGAAATCTCTTGAAATTTCTTCGTAACTTTGAAACTTCTTTGAACTCTGAGTAATCTTTCAAATTTGAGGAATCTTTGAATGCTCGTATTTTCATCTCTGTTATCTCTGAACTGTCTTTGGAAAAACTAACTTTCTCGAATCATCTTGATTTTTCTTTGAAACATAATCTTCAGAATCTATTGACTTTCATTTGTCTTGAATTTGAAATTACAGACAGTATCACTCCTTTTTCTTCAGAAAATCTCTTCCTTTTAAGCTTTGAAATTGAAATCTTTAAAATATCTCCCCCTTTTTGATGATTGTGAGCATCATGATCATCAAAACTTCTTCAATTTCATCACTGTCTTTGAATAATATGTTAAGCATAAAATCCCAATCACAACAAATAATTACTCAAGATTTTTCTAATAAGCTCAAGAAATAGAGAGAGAATCTAGAGAGAGAAAGTAGATCTTGTATTCCACAATTACTGAATATTACAATGAAGCATAATCCTCTAGACGTTATTACAAGATTACAAAGACAACACTATATATACTACCTAACTATTACAAAGCCTTAAAGGCTAAGAAAACTAACCAAGCTTTGACTAAGACATTGTTGACTTTTACAACATTGACTTTGCTATTAAATCTTGGATACAATATTTAGACTTAACAATCTCCCCCATTGTATTCAAGATTTAATAAAATTTTGACACAGAACTTCAGCTCTTGATTCTTCAGCTTTTGTCTCTTGAACAATGAACTTTGAGACTTTAATAGTCTTCAGTCTTTTGGCCTTTGAAAAATCAACATGCCTTGAAACTTCATCTTTGAAATGTTTACGGAAAAGTAATCTTTGACAAACAAGTATCTTCATCACTTTGATCTCTGAACCGTCTTTGGAAGAACAAACCTTCGTGAATCTTTGAATTTTCTTTTCAGAATCTTTTGTCTTTAAGTCAGCGGAAGCAACTTAAACTTTCATAAACCATCTCGATTAAATTTTGAACATTCTTCCTTCAGAATCTTTTGGCTTTGAATTTCTTTATCAGACTTGAACTTTAAATCATCGGAAGCATTTCAGAAGCATTTTGAAATTCTGACTTGGACTTTGAACAAGAACTCTTGAAATTGAACTTTGTATAATTCTCCCCCTTTTTGACTTCTAAATACAACAATTGAACTTTGACTTCTAAACACAACAGTTTAGGACTCGGACCTCAGCGATCAAAAAGACCTTACTCCTGTATGCTTGCATCCGATGGATATTGATGGTCTTCATCCCAAGAGAATTGATCTGATCTCTATCCTATACTTTTTCTTTGCTAGATTTTTCTGATATTGATGGTCTAACAATTCAAAATGGAGTGTTTGATCTCTATCCTGTTTTACTTGTAATATTTCAGATGCTTAATTTAAGGGGGAGTAAAGGTGGTGGCTTCTGATCACATGATAGATCAGGACCCGTTCATCAATGATCAAAGACGGATATTGTGTTGATCTCCAGGGGGAGCTTAAAAGATATAAATCATTTAATCATGATTTGAGGGGGAGCTTAAAAGATATAAATCATTTAATCATGATTTGAGGGGGAGCTGAAAAGGTAAATTTCTTCTGATCCTAGATCTCGGATTGTTTGAAAGAAGAACAACTTTCGAACATGAAAAACAGTTTCTTAAATGTTCAAACCACTTCTTATTCTCAAAAGATTTTATGAATTTAGAAGTGTAATTTTAAATGTTTTTCAAATTTTGAGCTTAATGTTTAACTGACCGTGTGTTTCCAAAGATCAATACTTGTGTATTATCTTGTCCATATACTGTCAAGTATTCATACACACCGTTTTAGTATTTTATTTGAAATTGTTTTTACCATGTCTCAAATTCAAACAATTTTTCGATGGTAATACCCTCGTTTGAAATTCAAAGTTGTTGAGCATCATTCATTTTTTACATATTTGTGCTTTCATTGATAAATTGTTTATATTTGTTCATATAAACAAATATCCAATTCTTTGATACCTGAACCATTTGATTTAATCTGTTTGATTCATTGTCAGATTCTCAAAACAATTCTCTTGACTTCATTTCATTCATTCAATATTCTTGTTTTGAGAAATCTTCAAAGTTCAAAATGCTCAAATTTCATATATGATTTTTGATGAGCATACATACACTGACATATGATTTCTTGTGCTTTACATGACAAGAAAATCATTGATAAGCATGTACTTTTGGGAATATGGGATTCAGTGTGAGTGCTTAATAAATCTTCCATGGATTCACGATAACAGTGTTTCCTTCCCGGAAGAAATCCTTTGAGTGATTGAGGGGAGAGGGGTCTAAAAGAATTGAGTGTGGGAGTAAGCAGAGGTAAAATGGAAATGAGAGATTGGTTAGTTGTGAGCTTATATGTTTAAAAGAAAGAGGGTGTGAGAACAGAGTTAAAAGAATATCAAAACTCTGCACCAAACATCTTTCTGATCCGGGCAGCCACATTACTGATTGGTTCACATTTCTTTGGTGACCATCATTGAAATAGGCAAATAGCCATGCCATCTCTTGTATACAACCCCACCAGCTACTCATTCTTTTCTTAAAAAGAGAATGTTTCACATTTTCTGGGGAAGCAGCATATAATCTATCGGATCTTCTTTTGGAAGATATTGATATTGAAAAAGAAGGAAAGTTGCCCCACCTTCGACCCTTTCTCATGAACATTGAGTCCATGTATAATCATTGTTGTCTCAGTGATTTACATACTTTGAGCCTTTATGAAACACAATCATTGTGCTAAAATTCTTTCATACATAAGCACGAGCACACAGAAAATCTGTTTTTCTGTCAGAACATTCATAGATAAACCTTGTGTTTTTCAATGATTGAATGGAAGTCCTGGGGAGTCATCATCAAACCAGCTCCTTATATTGTACATTTGTTGTACACAGTAACTTTGTGTTACTGACAGGCATTCCTCACTGTTTCATATGTTGAATCAGGATTACACGCTCACTATGTCTGAATTTGAAAAGATTCGGATATATACAGTTCATGATTCGGCTCTTCAGATCAAAGTGCGGAAATTTTCAAAGGGGAGATTGTTAGTTGATCTCAAAGGGGAAAATCAAAGTCTGAGCTGAAATTGATGAAGTTTTGATGATAATGATGCTCACATCATCAAAAACGGGGAGAATTATACAAAGTTCAATTTCAAGATTTCTTGTTCAAAGTCCAAGTCAGAATTTTAAAATGCTTCTGAAATGCTTTCGATGATTTAAAGTTCAAGTCTGATAAAGAAATTCAAAGCCAAAAGATTCTGAAGGAAGAATGTTCAAAATTTAATCTAGATGGTTTGTGAAAGTTTAAGTTGCTTCCGCAGATTTAAAGACAAAAGATTCTGAAAAGAAAATTCAAAGATTCAAGAAGGTTTGTTCTTCCAAAGACGGTTCAGAGATCAATGTGATGAAGATACTTGTTTGTCAAATATTACTTTTCCGTAAACATTTCAAAGATATTTCAAAGATGAAGTTTCAAGGCATGTTGACTTTTCAAAGCTTCAAAGTTTAAAAAGACTTTTCAAGATTCTTCAAAGGCCAAAAGATTAAAGATTGTGAAAGCTTCAAAGAGACAAAAGCTGAAGAATCAACAACTGAAGATCTGTATCAAATTTTTATTAAATCTTGAATACAAAGGGGGAGATTGTTAAGTCCAAACATTGTATCCAAGATTTAATTAGGAAAGTCAATGATGTAAAAGTCAACATTGTCTAACTCTAAGCATGTTTAGTTTCCTTAGCCGTTAAGGCTTTGTAATAGTTAGGTAGTATATATAGGTTTGTCTTTGTAAACTTGAAAAAAACGTCCAGTGCATTGTATTGAATATTCAGAGACATTTGATATGAATACAAGATCTACTTTCTCTCTCTAGACTTTCTCTCTCTAGTTCTTGAGCTTTTATGATAAATCTTAAGTAATTGTTTGATGTGATTGGGATTTAATGATTAACATAATAGTCTCCCCCTTTTGTGAAAAACTAACAATCTCCGCTTCTTTGTCTGAGTATCCGTCAATTTCATGAGAGTATTCATCCGAATCTTTTCAAATTCAGACAAATTAAGCATTGTAACCCTGAATCAACAAATGATGCAGTTAGTATGCCTGTAAGTAGCACGGAGCCACTTTGTACAACGGATGTACATTGGAAAGGAGCTTTTGTGATGTTTACTCCCCCAGGGCATCCATTCAATCTTTGAAAAACACAAAGGAATTTTCTATGAATGTTATGACAAGAAAACATATTCCTTGTGTGTATGTGCAAGTGTAAGAAATGATTGAAGCTACTTAAGCTTGAACAGGCTCAAAATGAAACATTTTTTTGTGTGTATCTAAATCTTCCGAATGAAGACCAGATAACAGATATGTTGCGTCCCCAAAAAAAATGAAACATTTCTTTGTTGAGAAAGAAACGAGTGGTTGGGGGGTTAATGCAAGAGTTGGCATGGGATCACTACCTTTTTCAATGATGGTCACCAAAGAATGTGAACCAATCAGAAGATGTGGTTGCCCGGCTCAGAAAGTGGTTGGTGCAGAGTTTTGATGTTCTTTTAACTCTGATCTCACACCCTCTTTCTTTTGAACATTTAAGCTTATTTCTAACCAAGCTCTCTTATACATTTTACCGCTCAGCACAAAGAGAAAAACTCAATCGGATGAGTTATCTCCCCCACTCTTTGATTTAAGACCCCTCACCCTTCAATCACTCTAGGATAACTTTCGGGGTAGGAAACACAGGTTAATGTGAATCCATGGAAGTTCTGTTTAAGCTCTCACACTGATCCCATGTAATTTTCCTAAAAAGAATGGTTGCTCAACAATTTATCTTGAATAGTTAAGCACAAAGATGATAACATTGTCAAAATGTATGCTCATTAAAAATATGAATGAAATTTGAGCATTTGAACAATGAAGATCTTTCAAAACAAGAATATTGAAATAATGAAATAATGAAATGAAATCAAGAGAATTGTTTTGAGAATCTGACAATGTATCAATCAAATCAAATATTATGTGTATGGACAAGAAATGGTTGGGGTATCAAAGAACTTGATAGTTGTTTATATGGACAAATATAAACATTTTAGCAATGAACGCACAAAGATTGAAATGATGATTGATGCTCAACAAATTCGAAAGCAAACGGGAGTGTTACCATCGAAAAATTGTTTCGTTTAGAGACATGGTAATAACAAATTCAAATGAAGTACTGAACTGGTGTGTGTGAATACTTGACAGTATATGGATAAGATAATACACAAGTATTGATCTTTGGAAACACACAGTCAGTTAAATATTAAAACTCAATTATGAAAAACATTTAAAATCACACTTCTAGATTCATAAAATCTTTTTAGAATAGAGAAATGGTATAAACATTTAAGAAAACGTTTTTCATGCTTGAAAGTTGTTGTTCTTCCAAACAATCAGAGATTATGATCAGAAGATACTTACATTTAAGCTCCCCCTCAAATCATGATAAAATGATTTATATTCTGATAAGCTCCCCTTGGATATTTGCAAAATATCCTTGTCTTTAAACGTTGAAGACCGAGTCCTAAACTAATGTGTTTAGAAGTCATAGTCCTTTAATATTTAAGACTGGGTCCTGATATGTTGTAATTAGAAGCCATAATTCTTGACATTGAAGTGTGGGTCTTGAACTGTGTTATTCAAGAGCCTATGTTCTTGCTCCCCCTTAAACCTTGAGTGCTTGCAACACAGATTTAGCTTTTGGTACCCACTGGTATTTGGGTCCTGACGTGTTAGTTGCAGTTCTTATGGGGGTAACATAATATGAACCATACCAGTAATTGACAAAATTATTACTTACAAAATCATTTTCTCCACAGTAAGAACAGCAAATCTTCTTTTGAGCAATCATGATCAAATAATTAGTAGAATAAAACATATCAGGTTTACCAAAAGATTTACCTTTGTGTGCACTGTTCTTTTTGACATTGGATGTGGATGTTGATGCTTTGTCATTCTTCTTTTCATCCGAAGAACCTTTAACTCTCCAGTCCATATGTTCTTTCTTTGAATTCTTTCCAAGAGATTTGACATAAAAGCTTGATGAACTATCAACAGATTTGTCATAAAATAGATTAGATGGACGAATCTGATTTGATTTTACAATGTTCGGTTTGACACTGTTCTTTTTGAAAACATTTTTCTCATTAATGGAACTTGAAGCAGTTTTGAAAGAAGAAATTGATTCTGTTGAGTTGTCAAGAGGTTATTGATTAATCACATCAGCTGAAATCTTTTCAGACAATTCAACATTTGCAGCTTCCAAGTCCTTTATATTTTTGGATAGAATGTTTCTTTCTTCAGAAATAGTGTCAAACTTCTTCAAATCAGTTCTAGCCATCTGTTCTTTCTGAATGTCTGAGGATAGAACAGATATTTTGAAAGATTTGACGTTCTTGCTCAAAATCTTTTTCTAAGTTATTGTTTTGTTCAGAAATATCTTTGAAAATCCCAACATTTCTCTTTTCAGCATTTTTCTTTTCAGTTTCAAAAGACTTTTTCTTTTCTTGAAAAGTTTTTCTTTCTTTATCAAGTAAGTCTTCAGAACTGAGATTTGTTTGGGAAGTTCAATCGTTTTGTCTTCAATAACTTTTCTCTCTTTAGCAAACGTGTCTCTTTCTGTAATTAAGATCTTTTCAAACTCTGACACTTGCTTGGAGAGTTTAATTCATCTTAGCTCTAGATCCTTTTTCTCTTGAATAGCTTTCTTAGAAAAGTCAGAAAGCTTTTGAGCATAGGTTTTCTCCAGATCGGCTTTAATTGTATATGTATTGAGATTTTTCATCAGATCAGCATTCTTTGCTTCCAATGCAGATATCTTCTCTTCAACAGCCTTTAACTTGCTATATAGATCAACTAATTCAGCTTTCAGCTCTGATGATTTCTTATTTAGTTGACTTCAATTGGCTTTGAAGTTTGGTTATCTCTCTCTCCTTCAATCTAATCTCTCTCTCTTTTGCCTTGTTGATACCTGAAAAATCAGGTTTAGAATGATTAATACATTTTGCACATTCAAAAGTTTTATCAGAATTAACAAATTTAGCTTTCAACTCCTGAATATGATTTAGAAGAACTTAATTCTGATTCTTCAATTTATCCCGTTCAGCTTTTATGGCAGGTATCTCCGGCATATACATGATATCACAATCTCTCCCTGATAAAACAGAAGACATCTTGATATCTGAAATAATTTATTTTAAAATGACAGTTAACAAAAATCAGAAAATTTTAATCACTATCAGAAATATGTCAAAGGGCAACGCCCTTGCGGGGTCGAGGGGCAGCGCCCCTAGAGAAAAAAAAAATTTTGACATATTGAATGTATGCTTGAAATGATCATTCCCAAAATATTCAGATAAAAATTTGACTTCAAAATCAAACTTGAAAAACACTGGAAAATTTTTTTAAGGCACAAACTCGCAGACCAAAGAAACTCGCAAAACAATGTGGACACTACTTCTCGCAAACAGGCTTATGCGTGTTTCAACTTCGTGCAGAACACTACGTACGCGTTTGAGGTTCGCGCAGACAACGATGTGTGCGTTTTAGCTTCTCGCACAATACTTTGTGCGCGTTTCGAACTTAGAAAATATTGATCAAGTAGACTTCTCGCAAACGAACACAAACGAACACATCAAATAACCCTTGCGCGTTCCATACTTAGACAATTTTTCATGAAACAAGAACTCGTTAAATGTAAACTCGCACGGCTAGGAAACTCATAGATTACTGTTCATATCACTTCTCGCAACTACTTTATGCGCGAACTAACAAAAAACTCGCAAAGATCATTGTGCGTGTTCTTTAGAATCTAGCGTGTTCTTTCTTAGCGCGAAGTACGGATCTTGCGTGTTCGACACTTAAACTCACGGATTTGATCAAAATTGTTGTAAACCTGCAAATGGATTCTCAAAAATGCACCAACATGATCGAATTGATATTTCAAACAAGTTTCTAATACACTTTAACAACTAAAAACAGAAAATTAGAGTGCCCATCAAGATTTTACAGTGTTTGATAATGTTTTTCAAGAAAACCAAACAAATCCAAAATTCAATCTGATACAATGATTAAATTGTAAATTTTTGTAAACAAAAATGAATCTATGACATAATACGAATCCTATTGAATCATCTTTACAATCTAAAAGCAATAATCAAATACGAATTTGATTCAACAGTGTTCTTGAAAAATTATCTTACGAGTTCTTGAAAAAATCAAGAAGTTTGATCCAATCCAAGTGATGTATTCCTTCTGAATATGATTTGGGTTTGCTCTGATACCAATTGAAAATGTATGATCCCAGTTTCCAAGCACAATTCAATCAATTATGATATGACAATTTAGATCTTAGAGAAAGAGTAGAGAGAGAAAAATACAAGTCGTATATATTTCAGTATCACCAGTATTACAACTTCAATGCTTAAGACCTTATCTAACAACAAACACTCATGACCTTATATACCAAGATCACTTAAAAAGAAAACTACATGTTGACTTATCTAGACTTTGACTTAGATTGACTTTACATAACTTTGACTTTTCTACATTAAATCTTGGATACAACAAAATACACTAACAATCTCCCCCTTTGTATTCAGGATTTAAAAAAAATTTGACAATCGTCTTCAGCGCTTGATTCTTCAAACTTTGATTCTGACATCTTTAAACAATGAAGCTTTTGCAGTCTTCAAACGATCAACTTTTGAAGATTCTTGAAAAGTCTTTCGCATTTGTTTTTGAAAAGTGAACAAGTCTTGAATCAAACATTTGAAATCTCTTGAAATTTCTTTAAAACTTTGAAACTTCTTTGAACTCTGAGTAATCTTTCAAATTTGAGGAATCTTTGAATGCTCGTATTTTCATCTCTGTTATCTTTCAACTGTCTTTGGAAAAATTAACTTTCTCGAATCATCTTGATTTGTCTTTGAAACATAATCTTCAGAATCTATTGACTTTCATCTGTCTTGAATTTGAAATTCCAGACAGTATCTCTCCTTTTTCTTTTCAGAAAATCTCTTCCTTTTAAGCTTTGAAATTGAAATCTTTAAAATATCTCCCCTTTTGTGATAATTTGACAATCTCCGCTATTTGATATGAGTATCCGTCAATTCATGAAATGTTTATACCTGAATCTTTTCAAATTCAGATATAATGAACATTGTAACCCTGATTCAACAAATGAAACAGTTAGAATTGCCTGTAAGTAGCACGGAGCCACTTTGTACAACGGATGTACATTGGAAAGGAACTTTTGTGATGTTCACTCCCCCAGGGCTTCCATTCAATCTTCGAAAAGCAAAAAGGAATTTTCTATGAATGTTATGATAAGAAAACATATTCCTTGTGTGTATGTACAAGTGTAAGAACTGATTGAAGCTACTTAATCTTGAACAGGCTCAAAATGTGTAAACTGTTGAGACAACAACAAGTATTACACGGACTCAATGTGCAGGAAAGAGGTGTGAAGGTGGGGCAACTTTCCTTCCTTTTCAATATCTAAATATTCCGAATGAAGACCAGATAGCAGATATGCTGCGTCCCCAAAGAAAATGAAACATTTCTTTGTTGAGAAAGAAACGAGAGGTTGGTGGGGTTAATGCTAGAGTTGGCATGGGCTCACTACCTTTTTCAATGATGGTCACCAAAGAATGTGAACCAATCAGTAGATGTGGCTGCCTGGCTCAGAAACTGGTTGGTGCAGAGTTTTGATATTCTTTTAACTCTGATCGCACACCCTCTTTCTTTTAAACATTAAAGCTCACTTCTAACCAAACTCTCTTTTACATTTTTACCGCTCAGCACAATGAGAAACTCAACCGGATGAGTTATCTCCCCCACTCTTTGATTTATAACCCCTCACCCCTCAATCTCTCAAGGATTACTTCCTGGGTAGGAAACACTGGTTAACGTGAATCCGTGGAAGTTCTGTTTAAACTCTCACACTGATCCCATGTAATTTTATCCTAAAAAGAATAGTTGCTCAACAATTTATCTTGAACAATTAAGCACAAATATGATAACATTGTCAAAATGTATGTTCATCAAGGATATGAATGAAATTTGAGCATTTGAACTTTGAAGATCTCTCGAAATAATGAAATTGGATGAATGAAATGAAATCAAGAGAATTGTTTTGAGAATCTGATAATGTATCAATAAGATCAAATGTCATGAGTAAAAACATGAAATGGTTCGGGTATCAAAGAACTTGATAGTTTGTTTATATGAACGAATATAAACAATTTAGCAATGAACGCTCAAGATGAAATGATGATTGTTTCTTAACAACATTGAATTACAAACGAGGGTATTACCATCGAAAAATTGTTTCTTTATGAGACATGGTAATAACAAATTCAAATGATGTACTGAACCGGTGTGTATGAATACTTGAAAGTATATAGAAAAGATGAAAAACATTTAAAAATCACACTTCTAAATTCATGAAATCTTTTATGGATCAGAAGTGGTTTGAACATTTTAGAAAACATTTATCATGCTTGAAAGTTGTTCTTTTTTCAAACAATCAGAGATCTATATCAGAAAATACTTACAAACAATTTAAGCTCCCCCTCAAATCATGATATAATGATTTAGATCAGATAAGCTCCCCCTAGATATTTTTGAAAATATCCTTATGTTTAAACATTAAAGACCGAGTCCTAGACTCTTTTATCAAGAAGTCATAGTCCTTTAACATTAAAGACCGAGTTCTACGTTGTAGTACTTAGAAGTCATTATCTTTGACATTAAAGTCCGAGTTCTGATCTGTTGTAATCAGAAGTCTTTGTTCTTTCTCCAAAATTCAATCTGATACAATGATTAAATTGTGAATTTGTGTAAACAAAAATGAATCTATGACATAATATGAATCCTATTGAATCATCTTTACAATCTAAAAACAAGAATCAAATACAAATTTGTTTGAACAGTGTTCTTGAAAAATTATCGTACGAGTTCTTGAAAAATTATCGTACGAGTTCTTGAAAAAATCAAGAAGTTTGATCCAATCCAAGTTATGTATTCCTTCTGAATATGATTTGGGTTTGCTCTGATACCAATTGAAAATGTATGATCCCAGTTTCCAAGAACAATTTAATCAATTATGATATGACAATTTAGATCTTAGAGAAAGAGTAGAGAGAGAAAAATACAATTCGTATATATTTCAGTATCACCAGTATTACAACTTCAATGCTTAAGACTTTATCTAACAACAAACACTCATGACCTTATATACCAAGGTCACTTACAAAGAAAACTACATGTTGACTTATCTAGACTTTGACTTAGATTGACTTTACATAACTTTGACTTTTCTACATTAAATCTTGGATACAACAAAATACAATAACAGGAAAGATCATAGTCATAATGTGTTGACATTTCTTGAAGAAGTTTTGATGATTTTCATGCTCTACATCATCAAAAACGGGGAGATAATTAAGAAATGTTTCAAGAAATATGATTTGGAGAACAACTAGTATTTGTTAAGGGGAGATTGTAAAGAGAAAGTTCAAGGAATTCTGAAAGTTAGATGATATTTGCTGAAATTTTCTTTAAAGTTTGATTACTGAGGAAAAGTGAGCTAAAATCTGAAGATAATTTCTTTTCTAAAGACTCGAAGAGGTTTTGTTACCTTGGGAGATATTGTTAAAGATTCTTGTAAAAGATATTCATATATATTGGAGGAGATTACAGAAGATAAGAAAATAGTTCAAAGGAAAGGACGATTGATTTTAAGCAAGTTCACACAAAGGAGGAGATTATCTTTTAAAGCAAAATTCTTTGTCAGAAACTTAAACAGAAAGAATGTTTTTGAAAACGGGAGAACGTGCTTTAAAGATGAAATTCATTTGAAGAGAAGTACATGTTTATCTGAAAGGGGGAGATCGTTCTTTAATGCTGAAATTTATTCTGAATCCAAAGGGAGAGTTTCATTGCATATCTTTTTGGAGATGATCTTGAATATAAAGGGGGATATTGTTAGAGCTTAAATGTTGTATCCAAGATCATCCAAGATTAAAAGTCAAAGTCCAAGTCAAACCTTTAAGCAAAGTCAAAGTCAAAGCTCAATGTCAAATAAAGTCAACTAGTTTTGTTTTATTTTCTTGTAATTTTCCCTAGTATAAATAGTTTTTCTTTTGTAATAGTGTAAGAAGAACTAAGTGTGATTCGCATCCTGAGAGCATCATGGAGAGAGAAGGCAGAGAGAGAAAGCATCATGTGTATGATTTGTAAACTGTGAAATCAAGATTAATGACATATGACTATTGAGATTGAAATTCTTGTTCTTAATATTGATTAGAACAAGTATTGTGGGACACACACTAGGTGTTTGGATTTAGTCTCTGATTGGATTGGATTAACAGCTTGAGTCTCTGCAATCATCAGTCTGGAGTTTTTCTCTACGATGTTAGACCTTTGAGTGCTCTTAATCATTCTTCTGACCTGATCAATTAGAAGTACGAGTGACTGCAATCATTGTTCTCATGATTTGGTTGTGATTCAAAATTTTGAGTGCTTATAATCATCCAGCTGATTCGTGAAGAAAGGAGTTCTGAGTTCATTCGTTCAGTGTTCTGGAAAGCAGTTAGAAAATTAGCGTCTTTCATCAGTTGTTGAACAATTATCAAAATTTTCTTCTAACCTTTGCATAGTAGTGTTTGCTACAAGATGCTTTCTCCTGCAAGCTGATTAGATTAAGTTCTTAAGCTAAATTCCTATTCAACTCGTGGTTCAAAGACAGATCCGGTGTTATAAACTGAAGATGTACTTTGTTTTTCATGTCATAATTCACTCATTTCTTTCTTGTGGGCATAACGAATGTGTTGAAATCACAAGAGATAAAAGTTGTCTTTTGTGCACTCAGTCGAGGTTATTGTCTACTTCAAATCTAGTATGAAAGTTGAAACTTCAAGGATAAGAGCTATTTTAAAGGGGGAGCCGGAGCTATTTTAAAGTTTAAGCAATGCTTAGTTTTCTAAAGAAATCAAGGGGAGAAGAGTTGAAGCTTGAAGAAGAAGATTCCTTTACAAAACTTAGGGGGAGAATGTTAGAACATAAAATGTTCTAAGTATTGGAAGTTTTGTAAAGTCATCATATTTTGTATTTGGGCCTTGTATTTTAGCATTGGGTTTGGACTTTAATGTATACAAGATGATAGGATATAAATAGGAGTTGTATTGTAATTTGTAAGCAAGCATTCATTTTCACAATGTAGACATTAAAGTGTATTGTGTGTTTCAAGAGAGAGAAACATTTGACTCTCTCTAGATTGTGTGAATAATACAGTGCAATTCCTCCCAATTCATCTTGTTAATCTTTCTTACATTGATTACTTATGATCATGGACCTCACAAGGTTCTATCCAGTTTGGGTCTTCTATGGCTTCAGATACCTTTTTGGGCTCGATGATACTGACAATGTTTGTAAAGAAACAAAAAATTGCAGTAGCTAAACGAGTATTGACTCTGTCAGAAGGGTCACCTATAATTTTGCTCTATGGGTGACTTTTGGTCCACTTGGTCATTGTAGGGTGATGGTCATTGGAATCTTCTCGCTACACATTTGGAGAGGTTTCTTGTTTTGACCAACTTCTGTAGGGGAAGGATGATCATTTGTGCTTACCACGGGACTTGATTGAGCTCCTTAAGTTGATGTGGAGAGCTTTATAGTATCTCTGCTAGAGTTATGTGATTGATCTGGCGTTGACTCCTCAAAGATTGTTGGAAGATAATCTGCGACTTGGTTGAGCGTGGAGCCTTGATTGTTGTTGGTCTCTGCATGCTCCCCCTCGATGTTTGGTCCTACAAAAGTGGTAGAAGAGGGTGAAGTATCACTAGGACCAGTTAGGGATGTTTGGTCCTCAGAGGCCTCGGCTTCAGAGGCTCTATGATCATCTACAGAGGGGTCTTTATCATTGAACACCTCTTAAAATAAATGATGAAATTCATTTGCTCTTGTCGATGATTCACTAGAGTCTTTTTCTTGAATTTTGAGTTATGAGTTTATTTTCTCAGAAGTCACCTAAAATGAGTCATCAAAAGAAACATTAATACTTGAAAGTATATGTTTCGATTTCAGCATATAGACTGGATATGCCTTAGAGGTAGATGAATAGCCAATGAATTTGGCTTCTTCAGCTTTTCGATCAAACCTTCCAATGCTCTCTCTGTCGTTGAGGATGAAACATCTGCATCCAAAGACATGGAAGAACTTCGTGTTTGGCTTCCTCTGGTTGAGAAGGTGGTAGGGAGTCTTTGAGTGCCTCTTCACGATTAAGGATCTATTTTGTGTGAAGCACGCCGTAGAAACATCTTCTGCCCAAAAAGAAATTGGTAGTTCTGATGTCGTGAGCATGGTTCTGGCGGCCACCACTAGTGTAATTGTTCTTTCGTTCAACGGCACCATTCTATTGTGGAGTCTATGCAGCAGAGAAGTTATGTGAAATGCCTTCTTCTGTAAGGTAGGCTTCAATGGTTAAGTTCTTGAACTCTGTACCATTGTCACTTCAAATCTTTTGATCCTTGCAATCGTACAGAACTTAGATCCTTTTAAAAAGATTTATTAGTACTACAGGAACATCTAACTTTCTCTTATGGGTGACTCTTTTGAGTTTACCCATCTCACAAGCAGAGTATAGATGATCTCTATCAAACTTAATATTGGGAAGACCATTCACCAAAGCCTCCTCATTCTTACTTGATACTGTTAGTGCACATATTTGTTGGATTCAAGATCATAAAGATTGAAAATTAAACTCTCAAACATCAAAGTCAAAGTCTCTTTGTAATAAGTCAAAGTCAAAGTTAGTCTTTTATTTCTTTGTAATTGTTTGTTGGTATAAATAGGTCTTTGAGTCTTTGTAATCATGTGGTAAGTCAGTAATTCACACTAAACAGATTAGAAAAGAACAGATTGAATATTATTCTAGTGAGAGAGTGAATGTAGAGAGAGAAAGTAAATCTTGTAATCTTTGGTTGTTGAATCAATGACATATGATTTGGAAAATGATTCATCTTGATTGTTTGTTTGATTAGAACTTGAATTATGGGTTTAACAATTGGTATCAGAGCAAATTCAATCAAGAAATCAAGAAAACTGGAATATCGACACTGTTCCATCGAGTCTAGATTTGTTTTTGAGTAGTTGTACGAATTAAAGGTTGTATTTGATCTTGTTGTGTTCGTATTATGGTCTATATTAAGTTTGTACAGGTTAATTCAAGAATTGCACTGTAATTGATCGTAAATTTTGGTTTTTACAAGTTGTTGAGTTCACGAGTTTTGCGCACTATAATTGATCAATTTTGTACTTGTTAGTGTTCTTATTCGAAATTCATTGTTTGAATTCGATTCTAGAAATATAGGAGAATGAATGGTCGAAGTTACAGATTGTAATTCGATGATTAGATAGGTTTTTGTGCAAAACAGATCAATTTTTCATTCGAGTTTCGAAGAACTCGCAAACAGATCTGAAGAACTCGCAGATTGAGCAGATTTCGCAGAAATCCTTGAAGGATTCGCAGAATTACATTAGAATTCGCAGATTGTTGAAGATTTCGCAGACTTTTCTTTAGATTTCGTATTGTGTTAAAATTTACAAGTGTAGAATTCGCAGGCTTGTGTCTTGCGAATTGCATAGTTTTCGCAGATCAGAGTGTTGCAAATTTCTCAGAATTCGTAGATATGTGGGGATATTTTTTAACAAAGGAAAGAATTCGTAGGAAAGAATTCGCAGAATACTAGTCTACGAATTCCTTGGATTTCTTAGAAGAGTAATCTACGAATTCTTCTTGATCTTATGAAAAGTGTTTAAAATTTTCTAAGTATTGGATTCG
Source organism: Arctium minus (assembly GCA_954870635.1). Lineage (NCBI taxonomy): Eukaryota > Viridiplantae > Streptophyta > Magnoliopsida > Asterales > Asteraceae > Arctium > Arctium minus. The sequence continues at coordinate 72,384,996 of OX941080.1, read as the reverse complement.
TATGTTTCTATCGTGCGAATTATGTGTTAAACTTGCTTGCGAATTCTGAATAGCTTGGGAATTCTGAGAAGTTTACGAATTCTGTGTGATTTGTGTTGTATGCGAATTCTAGGTATTTCATTGTGTCTTGCGAATTCCAGACAGAGTAAATTTTGAAGTTTTCATTTCTGTATTTTTCTAAGTTTTTCTGGTTTACTTGATTTCATTTTGGATTAACGATCAAAATCAAGTTCTTAGTGTAACAGGAATCATGAATGATTATTTTATTTGTTGAAGAATATACTACTGAAGGGCATAAAAAGAAAAGTCAGGAGCATAAGATTTCTACTTCCAAAGAAACTCTTGCAATTGAAACTGATGTGAAACCTCTTGTTTTAGTCAAAGGAGAGTACGAGCAGTGGAAGAATAAGTTTCTGGATTTCATTGATCGACATGACTTGGGTGATTATATCAGAATATCTCTGAGGGAAGGAAAAATGAAAACTCCAACAAGGATATGCTCTTATATGGGAGAAAATGGGTCAACTGAAAGAGGCGAGTTTCCAATATCACCTAATAAGTACATAGAGGAGCAGAAAAAGAGATATTGTTAAAGCACATATTTATTGGATTCAAGATCATAATTATCTGAAGATGGAAATCTGAAGTCAAAGCTGATAAAGTCGTTTCAACAAATAGTCTAGGGTCTTTTTGTAATAAATAGTCAAAGTCTGTTTACGTATTTTATTTATTTATTAGTTAGTTTTAATTTTAGTTAACTTAGTTTGTTTTTGGGCCAAGCATTGTAAAGCCCATTACCAAATCTTGTCAAGCCCATTAGGCTTAGTTAGCCTAAGTATAAATTAATCTTGTTTAGTGGTAATTAGGTTAGAGGAATTATTTTAGAGAATTAATTATTGAGAGGAGACTGTGTTGGTGGTGGTGCACCGTGAACAGAGAAACAGACAGAGAGATAGATCGATTTCAATCCTGTAACCTGTTGAATCTATTGCTTAATCAATATCAGGTTTGCATTATTGTGTTAATTATTGATTTACTTGATTGAATGATTGCATATTGGGACACACAATTGGTATCAGAGCAGGACAGATTGAATTGAAAATTTTTGTTTTCGGTTCTGCTTTTTCTGTCAAAAGATTCATAATTTTTATTGTGTGATTATTCTTTCAAGTTATTATTGGTTGGATTGTGTTTGTTTTACCTATTATAGTGATTGGGTATTGATTGATTTGATTATCGCATCGATTTTGATTATCAATTTGTTGAATTTGTTGTTCTGGGTTCGTTCACGAAGTCGACACTATGTCATCAATCAATTTTTTCTTAAAGTGGTTTTTATTGAAATTAATTGATTGCAATAAGTTCTAGTTGGTTAATCAATCGTTTTAGCAAAGTTTGGTTGTTTAATTCGAGGTTTCGAGTGTTTTTTGGGCTGATTTCTGGTTTCTGGGTCGAAGAATATCAAGAACATATCGGTCTTTGCACTTCCGGTCGAACACTTTTTATCGGTCTATTGCATTTGACCGGTAAACTCATAGTTCACTCCGGTCAAGAACATATCGGTCTTTGTTAATATCGGTCTTTGTGTTTTTCCTGTCGAAGACCTCTATCGGTCTTTGATTACTTCCAGTCGAATACCTCTTTATCGGTCTTGTTTAGTATCGGTCGAGTAACACTATCGGTCTAAGGGTATATCGGTCGAGTAACACCGGTCTAAGAGTATATCGGTCGAGTAACACCGGTCTAAGAGTATATCGGTCGAGTCATATCGGTCAAAGCATCTATATCGGTCAAATCACTCGACCGGACTTAACAAGTTACCGGTCGAATCAATTTTACCGGTCAAGCAAAGTTCTGGTCTTACATCTTACCGGTCGTTACATTTCCCCGGTCGAACAAGCTCCCGGTCGAACTCTCTACCGGTCTTTACAAGTCTCTGGTCGACTCAATACCGGTCGAAGCACATCCCCGGTCGATTTTTGCAAACTGTAACAGGCCATCTAAATGTCAAAAAAATTTCTCTAGGGGCGCTGCCCCCATACCCCCGTGCTAAGTCTGCGAACACCAATCATTAAATATTTTCATGTTTTTGGTTGTAAGTGTTTTGTTCTAAACGACAGAGAGAATCTGAACAAGTTCAGTGCTAAGGCAGATGAAGGCATCTTCGTTGGTTATTCCTCGATATCTACTGCATATCGGGTTTACTTGAAGAAGTCGAAGACTGTGATCGAAAGCGTAAATGTTGCATTTGATGAGGACATGGCTTCTGAGCACATCAGTTCAGAACCCGTAATTACCGGAGTTCTAGCTTCTGGGCCAACCAGTCCAGGACCTGCACCTCAAGAGAACAAATCAGATGACACTTCTTCGTCTACTTCTAATTTATCTGATTTGGATTTATTATTTGAACTGTTCTATGATGAATTTCTTGGTTCTAAATTGCCTAACTCTGTTGTGGTTGACAGGATAGAAGACTCGATGACTACTCATCCGACCACTTCCGATATCTCTACTGAATTCGGTTCCCCTATTCAGCAAGAAGTTCCAGTTGAAAAGCCTACTCCGACAGTTGAAGTTGTAACCAACAATGCCGAGACAGAATTAGCTGACTCCGTAGGATGTACTGTAAGGACTGATCAACAGATTGACCAAGTTGTACCTACTGCTACTTCTGCAACGACTACTTCAACTGAAGCCCCCGTTAATTCTGAACCATCTGAAGGAGATACCAGTGGATTCCTAGATGCGGAAAATGCTCAATCTACATTTAATCCACTCCCTCATGAACATAAGTGGACCAAAGAGCACCCGGTACATCAAATTATTGGAGATCCATCTGCACCGGTGCAAACTAGGTCTGCAACATCAAATCTATGTATGTATGAATCCTTTCTGAGCAAGATCGATCCTACACGTGTATCTGAGGCCCTTGCCGATTCAGATTGGGTAACTGCGATGCAAGATGAGCTGAATCAGTTTGAAGCACTTAAAGTCTGGAGACTCGTACCCAAACCACAAGGTAAAACCATCATTGGTACGAAATGGGTGTTCAAAAATAAGAAAGATGAAGATGGCACCATTATCCGAAACAAAGCACGACTTGTCGCCAAGGGATATAGGCAAGAGGAAGGAATAGACTACGATGAGACTTATGCTCCAGTGGCGCGTATAGAGGCAATTCGGATGTTCTTAGCCTACGCAACCACAAGAACTTCACCGTTTATCAAATGGATGTGAAGACAGCTTTTCTGAATGGAGTACTCAAGGAAGAAGTCTACGTCTCACAGCCAGAAGGGTTTGTAAATCCAGATAAACCGAACCACGTCTAAATCTTGGATAAAGCTCTCTATGGACTGAAACAAGCTCCTCGCGCCTGGTATGATATTCTATCTCAATTCTTGGTTAAGTCGGATTTCACAAAAGGTACGGTTGATACCACTCTTTTCATTAAAAAGGATAAAGGCGATATCATTCTTATTCAAATATATGTGGATGATATTATTTTTGGTTCTACAAATCCTAAGTACTGTAAGAACTTTGCAAACCTCATGGTGTCTCGTTTTCAAATGAGCATGATGGGAGAGATGAATTTCTTTCTCGGATTGCAAGTCAAACAATTTTCAACGGGGATTTTTATCAATCAATCTAAATACATTCTGGATATTCTTCGGAAGTTCAAAATGGAGAATTGTAAACCGATTGGTACCCCAATGGTACCTGGTACTAAGATTGGCACCAATCTTTCGGGAAAAGCTGTTGATGTTAGGACTTATAAGGGATGATAGGTTCTATAATGTATCTTACTTCTAGTAGGCCGGATATAATGTTTTCTACATGCTTATGTGCTAGATATCAGGCCAATCCTAAAGAATCCCATTTGTCTGCTGTAAAGCGGATTTTCAGGTATCTGAAGGGGACTGCAGATCTTGGTCTGTGGTATCCTAAGGATACAAGCTTTGAACTAACATCTTATTCAGACGCAGATCATGTTGGTTGCATGTTAGACAGTAAAAGCACCTCGGGTCATATACAATTCCTCGGAGATAAACTCGTCAGTTGGGCTTCGAAGAAGCAATTATGTGTCTCCACATCAACGGCCAAAGCGGAATATGTAGCTGCTGCTAGTTGCTGTTCTCAGGTCTTGTGGATGAGAACACAACTGCGAGACTATGGATTTAATTTCAATAGAATCCCGATCTATTGTGATTCGAAGAGCGCTATTGCGATTACCGCTAACCCTGTTCAGCATACTAAGACCAAACACATAGATGTCCGGTATCATTTTATAAAAGATAATGTAGAAAAGGGGACAATTGAACTTTACTTTGTAAAAACCGATTATCAGCTTGCAGATTTGTTTACCAAACCTTTAGACGAAAAGAGATTTAATTTTCTTGTCTCAAAACTTGGTATGCTAAATCTTAAGACATAATCGGTAGTTACCTATTAAAGTTTCTTATTGTGTCTCTTTATCATTTCTTTATTATTATTTCCGCATGATACCTGCTCTTTAACAGTTTGTTCATGATCTCAGGGGGAGTGTGTGAAGTATTTCATTGATGGTCAATGTTAGTTTGAGGGGGAGCATATTTAAATGCATTGTGCTTACTGATAATTGTTAGTGATGCATGATTCTAGGGGGAGCATACAAGTAAAGAGTATGGCTATGACTTCTGATTACTTCTGATCAGAACTCGTACACTAAGTGTTTTACTACTTTATGTCATTTCAATTTTTGTGAATAAAGTTACTTTGACTAGACCTTAAGACTTTTGCAGATTGAGAGATGCTTACAAGATCATATCTTTATGACTTTAAGCTTGACTTCGCGAGATGTAAGACTGCACTCAAAAGGTATAATTCCTTTTCTTCATCTCATCTATGGTTGAAAGAAGGACAACTTTCAATCATAAGAAAACATGTTCTTAAATGTTCAAACCACTTCCCGATTCTCAAACAGATTTCTTGAATTGGAAGTGTGATTTTAACTGTTTTCTGGTTCATCATTGAGCTTTAACTGATCAAGTTAAATCATCTAAGAAACATATGCTTCATAGGAAAACATGGGATCAGTGTGCTAGGACTTCATTGAACTTCTATGGATTCACGTTCACCAGTGTTTCCTACCCAAGAAGTTAATCATGTAGTGAATGAATGTGAGGAGTCCAACAAGCAATGAGTGTGGGATGTGTGATGAGAGAATATGTCAAAAGAGAGTTCGGTTAGCTGTGAGCTTAAAGATGAAAAGAAAGAGGGTGAGAGATCAGAGTAAAAGAATATCAAACTCTGCACCAACTATTTTCTGAGCCGGGCAACCACATTTCTAATGCTTCACAATTCTTGGTGAAAATTATTGAAATAGGCAACTAGCCCATGCCAACTATTGACATTACCCCACCAGCTACTCATTTTCTTCTCAACAAGAAAATGTTTCATTTTCAAAGGGGACGCAGCACATATGCTATCTGATTTTCATTTGGAAAATCTGGATATTGAAAAGAAGGAAGTTTGCCCCACCTTCACACTTCACTAATGCACATTGAGTCTGTGTTTAACTACCTGTTGTCTCAGTGGTTTACACATTTTGAGCCTTATAAGCAAACATCATATGCTTAATTTATTCTATCACTTGCACGAACACACAAAGAATTTGTTTCTTGGTCATAACGTTCATAGAAATTACCTTTGTGGTTGTTCGATGATTGAATGGAAGCCCTAGGGGAGTGAACATCATAAAAGCTCCTTTATATTGTGTATTCGTTACACACAGTGACTATGTGTTACTGACAGGCAATTTTAACTGATTCATTTGTTGATTCCGGTGTTACACTTCATTTTCTAAATTGTCTAGATTTGCAAAGATCTGGATGAACATCTTAATGAATTGACGGATAATCAGTGGTTCTGTTTGCAAGATCAATGGTGGAAGATATTTCTTGAAGACACGTTTTGATGAACTCTTCGCTCTTTTCATCAAAAAGGGGGAGAAGCGTCAATCAAGAAATGCGGAGATCAAAAGTTTTTGAAAGAATTTCTGAAGATATTATGAAGATTTGCTGCTTTGAAGAAATTTCCTTTGAAGATGATTTCCTGAAGCATTCCGAGCTGAATCTGGAGATAATTTCTTTCCAAAAATATTCTCATCGATTGGGGAGATTGCTACATTCTGAAGACAAAGAGGAAGATTACATTTTCTGAGCTTAAAGAATGATCTTGATCCAAAGGAGGAGATTGTTAAAGCACATATTTATTGGATTCAAGATCATAATTATCTGAAGATGGAAATCTGAAGTCAAAGCTGATAAAGTCGTTTCAACAAATAGTCTAGGGTCCTTTTGTAATAAATAGTCAAAGTCTGTTTACGTATTTTATTTATTTATTAGTTAGTTTTAGTTTTAGTTAACTTAGTTTGTTTTTGGGCCAAGCATTGTAAAGCCCATTACCAAATCTTGTCAAGCCCATTAGGCTTAGTTAGCCTAAGTATAAATTAATCTTGTTTAGTGGTAATTAGGTTAGAGGAATTATTTTAGAGAATTAATTATTGAGAGGAGACTGTGTTGGTGGTGGTACGCCGTGAACAGAGAAACAGACCGAGAGATAGATCGATTTCAATCCTGTAACCTGTTGAATCTATTGCTAAATCAATATCAGGTTTGCATTATTGTGTTAATTATTGATTTACTTGATTGAATGATTGCATATTGGGACACACAGATATGATGCTGACAGATTAGCCAAAACTTTTATATTGCAAAGTTTTTCAGATGAGATTTCAAAAGAGATTTCTATCAGTTTAAATAGTAAAAAGGCTACATGAAAACAGTTGTGGGAACAAATTGAAAAGATGATGATAGGACCAAAGATGTCTTTAAGAGTAAAGTTTTTGGAATCTAAGAATACGGAACTGAAAAGAAAGATTTCAGACTTAGAAGATCAAAGTGTCAAGATTAAGCAAACAGAGTGTGCTAATGAAGAGTTGATAAAGAAGATTTCTGAGCTAGAACTGCAAATTGCTGAAGAGAGATCAGTTTTTGAGAAAGAGAAGAAAGAGTTTGCTAAGAAGTTCACAGACTTTTCCAGGAAAAGCTTTGAAGAGAAGAAGGCAGTTGAGCTGAAATGTATAAAGCTCTCTCAACAGATTTCAGACTTTGAGAAAGTAATCATTTTAGAAAGAGAAAATTTTGACAAAGAGAAAAAGATCATAGAACAGAAGAATGTTGGATTCTTTAAAGAGATATCTGATGGAAGAAAGAATGCGGAAAAGGACATTGAAGAAGAAAGAAATATCTTTGAGGCAGAAATCAAGAAGCTTACTGAGAAGCTATCTGAACTATCTGAAAGTGCAGTAAAAGAGCAAAAAGGGATGTCTGAATTCAAGAAAGAGATTGTCCAACTTGTCAAAGAAAGAGAGTTTTATTTCAAAGATAAAAGAGCTTGAAGACATTATTTCAAAGGTTGTGGTGACTGAGCAAACGACTCCAGAGTCAAAAATCCACACACCTAGAAATAGTTCAGTTGGTTCTAACAAGCCAGCCTCAAGCTCACATCAGAAAACTGTTTTTTCAAAGAGGTCAGTTAAATCATTTGATCAGATTCGTACTACTAACATTTTCTTTGATTGGAAAATAGATGGTTCATATATGCATAGAAGGAGAAGAAGGAGATATGAAGAAGAGAAATTGGTTTGAAAGGTGAAACCACTTGATGATGAGAAGAAGGATGAGAAGAAATAGAATAAATCATTTGTACATACTTCAAAAGCCAAGAAGAACAAAGTGCTAAAAGGTAAACCTGATTCTTCTTATTCGTGAGATCAATTGATCAGGTTGCCTAGAAAAAGGTATTGTTCTTATTGTCATACTTATGATTTTGTTCATAAAGCTAGTCATCATTACTGGTATGGTTCTTACTCGATTACTCCTAATAGAACTGTAACTCACAAACATGGACCCAAATACCAGTGGGTACCAAAGCCGAAAGATGATTCTTTGTTGTAGGAACCTCAAGTCAAGGGGGAGTAAGAGAACTGATGTAAGGCTTCTGAATACTACAGTTCAGGACCCGTACCTCAATGATAAGGAGTTTGACTTCTAAACACAACAGTTTATGACTCATACTTCAAAGATCAGAAGTAATGATACTCCCGGGATGATATAAGGATGTACTCCGATACTCAGATGAGGAAATCAACCTTCAAGGGGGAGTACATATGTTTCTGGAAATATGTATTCGGAAGATATGACGAACTACACTTCAGGCGGAGTTGTAGATCTCTATCATGTGCTTTTTCACTAACATATTTTAGATGCATATTTAATGATTTATGATTATCTCAGATAAGAACTCGTACATTTAATGTTTTACTGCTTTATGTCATTTTATTTTTCAATAAATGTTGTGAATAAAGTTGCTTTGACGGACTTTATGACTATTGCAGATTAAGAGGATACTTAATGATCATATCATTATGACTTGAAGCTTGACTTGATGAGATTTAAGATCAATCGAAAGGTTTATTTCTTATCTTAATCTCATGTATGATTGAAAGAAGGACGACTTTCAATCATAGAAAACATATTGTTAAATGTTCAAACCACTTCTGATTCTTAAACGATTTCATGAATATAGAAGTGCGATTTTAAATGTTTTCATACTTACTTGTGCTTTAATGATCAACAAACCGTGTGTTTCCAAATATTAATACTTGCATATTATCTTGTCTATATACTGTCAAGTATTCACACACATCGGTTTAATTTTTGTTGAATTCGTTCTTACCATGTCTCTATGAAAGTCCAAGATCTCTAAATCTATAGAGAGAGAAAGTAGAGAGAGAGAGACAAGTATGCGCAAAGTAGAAAATTATCAATAATGTGCGTGAAGTTCTTACAAGGAACAAGACCAAAGGGACTTAAATACCCTTGGTCAGGTACAACACAGTATGACTCTAAACACAGTATTTGACCATGCCCTATAAATACAATGATTACTATAAAATCAGACCTAACAATCTCCCCCTTAGTAATCATTGGCGCTTTGGTCTTAAAAAAAAACATCTTCTATAACAACACGGACCAACAAAGCGACTTTATGAAGCTTTCTGACTTTTTAAAGAAAAAATTTCTTCTCAGCATCTTTCAGATTGAAATTGTCTTTGTTGCTTGAGCTCTTAGATGATACACCTCTTTTTAATGATCTTGAATGAACTGTGGTGTTCGTAGAAGGAACAGCAAAAGAATTGATATGGCTGAGAGAATAGAATCTTTGAGCGAATCTTGATCAGCAGATAAACTTTTGAGATCTTTGTCTCTTTAACTTCTCCTTGACTTCTCCCCCTCATGACCTTGATGATCTTGATCAACTTGGTCATGCAAATGTTGGAGACGAGACAGTGAAAAATCTGCAAAATCAAAGAAACCGAGAAAACAGAGGAGGTTTGTGTATCACGTTGGTTGCGCAAACCAAGGTTTGCGTTTCATGAAGGATACGCAAAACGAGGTTTGCGTTTCACGAAAGATACGCAAAACAAGGTTTGCGTTTCAAAAAGGATATGCAAAACAAGGTTTGCGTGACCAACGGAATGCGCAAAGCTGACTTAAACTCAGAAAAATATTACCTTTTTAAGTTGTTTGACTCCCCCTACACAAATGCACTAGATGTAACAAGTTGAGATAACATTCATGTAAAGAAAATCAGATACTCCCCCTCAAAAACAAATATAAACTTTGAAAAAAAATCTCTTTGTTCACTCCCCCTTGAATAATGCATAAACCCATGAAAATATATTTATGAGAACACAATGATCAGATATTAATGTAGAAAGAAAAATATACTGAATGTAAATTTTGAAACGACTAAACATATAAAATTTTAAACACTAAACAAATTAAATTCTACAGAATAAAATATTACAAATTTATCAATCATTTGAAATCAAACATATGTTGTAGGATACAAGAACAAGTTTCATTGCATATCAAGTTAAGACATGTTCAGTTTCAAAAACTTCCAACAATCTATTCAGTGTGCTCATATGCGAATCTTCGATTATCTTCAAGAAAATGCAATTCTAAAAATATTATAGAGAAATTTGCATGTACTCACACTAAGCCATCAAGAATTAAGATATTCATAAATTTACAGATTTATCGCAACTCAAACATATCACCAAGTATCATGAGATGTGTGCTCATTGGCATCTTTTAGCATTGTGCACATTGGCATCTTGACATGAGTGTGCTCTTTGGCATCTTTTAAGCGCGTGCAATTTGGCATCTTTTGATCAAAAAGTTTATTAAGTAAAGAACATGCCGTAAACGTAACTTTCTATCTAACCCTATTGCAGGATTTGGGTCAGCCGCTCCCAGACCAGTTGGCCTTAGGGGACTAGGTGTCAAGCACCCCTTGGAACTTACTCTCCCAGATCAGAAAGGCTACATCGACATATCCTAAACCCATTCATACCAGTAGAACATGACTTTCGATCTGGTTCTATTGAAGGATTTGGGTTCGATCACTCCCAGACCAAATGACCTTAGGGGACCAAATGACAAGCATCCCGAGGAACTTACTTTCCCAAACCAGAAAGGTCACAGGTACAAACTTTCAAACTTAGAGATTTCTGAATTTTAAGAATTTATTATTCATCTCAATCACTCAGGTCAACATCTAAGTGCTTAGCCCATATTTTCATTCTGATCTATAATTCTGATTATTTAGGTAGTCTAAGCAAAGTAAACTATAAAAATTCCGAATCACACAACTTTAAAGCAGTAATAAAAGTTTCAAACATGTTGCCGACTTTTCCACTTTTGTAAGACTTGAAATTTGATCATATAAAAACTTTAATATAAACAAAAGAACTTGAAAATTTATCCTAGACACAGATTTTATTCAAAAGAAAGAAAAAATGTAAAACTTTACTTTATAGAATAAAATTTGTAAAGATTTAAACTTTTAAACTCAATATGCCGATGTTAAAAAATTTCATTAAAGACAAAATGTAAAGAATTCGGCAAATTGATATTTAGTTGAAACAAAATAAAATTCAGTTATTTCATTTTTCACATTATAAAAATAATTTGTGTCTCAAATTAAAAAATTTGGGTTATACAAATTCAAAAGAAAGATAAACAAGCTCAGATTCTAGAAAAGAATAAAGAGAAAAACTGGAACACATCATTATCAGAGATAAAATGCAGCGGAATTAAAATTGATGTACTCACAGTATCTCATATAGTCAGAAGCTTAAAAGCTTTGAAGAACGAGTTCTAAACTGATTTGTTTAGAAGTCGTAGTCTATGAAGTACGGGTCCTGAGCTGAAGTACTCAGAAGCCAACGTTCTATTACTCCCCCTTAACATGTGATGCCTGCAACTTTGAATCAGATAAAGATTTGGGTACCCACTTGAATTTGGGCCCATGTTTGTTAGTTGCAGTTCGTATGGGGAAACAATAAGCAGATTTGATATGAGAAGCACGATAAAGATAATCAGAAAAATATGCACAATCATCAGAAGAGAAAGCATAATCATATGAACTAGAATCAGAAAACGAATATGAGACATTTTTGGAAATTTGAAACATTTGCTTTATAGAGTATTTTGAAATTTTATTACAATAAGCAAATGAATCACTTTTATAACAATTGTCTACATATCTATCTTCCTCAGTCATAGAAACATTTGATGTCCGCCTCGCTCTCTAGATTTGCTTATTTGATTGAGCTCTCAAAGTCCTATCTGTAAGAATTGAATTGGAAGAATTAGAGCAGTCAGAAATAACTTTATCTTGTTTCTTCGACTTCTTTGACCGTCTTCTTTTACGCTTAGGTTTATAATATTGATCATTGAGCGTAAAAGAATCATCAAGAATTTTAGACTTAATATTTAAATCAGAAGAAATAAATTTATCTAAGCAACCAATCTGATCAACTAATAAATCTGAATTTGCCTCGGAGTCTGAAGAATTTTGAGAAAATATTTTAAAATTGGAATCTTCCTTTTTATTTTCATTAGAATCAGAGGAAATGATAGAAATAGAATCTGATTTTCGAGAAATTAAATTTTCTTCAAGACTAGACGTCATGAAAGAAAGAATAATATCAGATTCAATTTTCTTCAAAATATTTTGATCTTCTATCTTGTCTTCAAGATCGATGATTTTGCCTTCTAATACTAAAGGAGGAGTATATTTCTTCGAATCATAAATGATAAGAGAAATATTTTCCTTATCAGAATCAGGGGCATAAGAAGAAACAAAATCATCAGAAACTGAAGATTTAATAGAAGATATATCATTTAAAATTCTTCTTCCTCTTCTTGATTTTTCAGGAAAATATTTTACATTTTCATATGTATAAACAAAAGGAATTTCATTTTTCTTGTTATTCATCCTTTTCTCATTTTCGAGTTCTAACACTTGCTTCTCATTCATCCAATCAATCTTAAATTGAGGAGCATAATGAGCAAGAGTCAGATAATCGTATTTATATAAAGTTGGGGATTTTTCAATTGCATTGTTTAAACAATGAGGATTTTCAAAACCAAGTCCCCACCTTTGTTTTAAAGCTTCTTCACTCCTCGGTTTTTTCATAAAAATTGTTTGTTCAGATTGGTTTCTTCGATAAAGTTTTTCTTCTAATTTATTTATTCTATCTGAAAATTCATCTTTTAAATTAGTCATAGCCGTTAAAGATTCAAGATAAGTCTTATTTGAATTTTCCAAATCATCCAATTTCTTTTGAAAGATGTCTTTTGTATTTTCTAAAATTGATTTTTCATCTTTCAAAGAAATTTTCAGTTTGTCAAGCAAATCTGACTTTTCTGAATTTAAATTCTTTTCAGATAAGAACTTTAAACGTAAATCAGATAAAGCAGATATCATGATATTCAACTGAGAAGATATGAAATTGTAATCAAGCTCTGAATATACCTCATCTTCATCAGTTTCAGAATCATCTAACTGGTCATCTCCAACCAAGCACATCTGAGCGATCTCTACGTTTGCAGCTTCATCGTCAGAGTGATCCAGCCAGAATTCTTCTTCTTCCAGTAAAGTTGTTCCATTCTCTCTTTTCTCAGCCAGCTACAATTTCCTTTTGTAATAAGCTGAGTCCTTAACCTTCTTTGCTCTACACTCCTTTGAGATGTGACCCGGTTTTCCACAGTTGTAGCAAGCAGTAGACTTTGGCTCAGGCACTTTGTCTTTGTGCATAGAAGTGAAGCGAGAAGAGTTAGAATTCGATCTTGGTTGGAACTTCTTCTAGTAATGCTGAGAGAGAATGATCATCGCTTTCTGTAATGCCTCGCCATCATCTTCAGTTGACCCGGTTTAAGCATTATCAGACAACGCTTGTTCAGCCAGTTGCTTTGTGAGGAGTGCAACCGGGTCTACTGACTTCTTGTTCTTCTTATCCATCTTGGCCTTTTTCTCTAACACCAAGCTCTCATCAATTAGCAAGATCTCAAACATTTCTTGAATCTGCATAGTGGAGATTCTGACATCGTTCCTCAGTCTATGACAAGATTTATTCCATTCAGGCTGCAATATGTTGAGGAACTTCAGATTTGTCTCAAGCACAGTCTTTTCAACCTTAATCTTCCGAAGATCATTAATGACGGCACAAAATCGGTCAAACACAGCTTTCAGTGGCTCCCCATCCTTGGCTTTGAATTCTTCAAAATTATTCATGTATCGTGTATGCCTGAGTTGAGTAGCTACTGAAGAACCAAGCATAATCTTCTCAAGCTGTTGCCACATCATATTAGGATGAGTTTTGAAACAGTCAATCCTGTTGTATACAGAGTTTGGCAAGGCCAGCATTATATTTGCTTTAATATCCCGATCAGCTTGATAAGCAGACAACTCTTCATGTGTGTACTCTTTAGTAGGCTTGTATAATCTAGAAGCCAATTTGGGTCTGTCGAACGGTCCTTCAGATAAAATGGTCAACATGTCATTACCATTCTTTTGTCGTTCAATGAAGTTTAGGAACTGATCTTGCCACTGTGTAAATTCATTTTCATCAATCAGTACCGGTGGACGATTTTCTGTACCCAATGACATCATCAGATCATTAGAGTAGAACCTAGCTTGGAAAGCAAACTTGGCGGAATCCATTGATGATATTTCAGAAAAAATTTCTAAGTGTTGAGCTTGCGCAAAGTAGATCTTTGCGTGTCAGGAAGAGGACACAAACAAGAGCTTTGCGTTGACAACTAGAAACGCAAATTGTGTTTTGCGTGTGAATACTGAAGCGCAAAGAATGCTTTGCGTGTGTAAGAAGAAACGAAAACTAGAACTTTTCGGATGAAGGCAGATATGCAAGACAGACTTTGCGTATGAAGGAGGGAGCGCAAACTTCACTTTGCGTATGCAGGTCGATACGCAAAATGAGACTTTGAAAGCTTTTCGGAGGCTACTTGATACGCAAACTTGAGCTTTGCGTATGAGGATCGATGCGAAAACTTGAAAAACAAGATCAAAATTAGTAGAACACGCAATTCAAAAGATGAACATGCGCAAACGATAATGAATGTTGCGCATAGTGGAAGAACATGCGCAAAGTGTGTAAAAAACATGAAATTTTCGCAAGAACGAACGAAATTAAGAAATTGAATCAAGAATTTTATACACTGAGTATCGAAAACATCTTTTTAACACATTCTTAACAACAAATTCGATTAAAATCCACTAAAACACAAAAACGTGAATGTAACAGTGCTTCAACTCGTGTTTTCCAGAAAACATAAAATCAAAAAATTGGAGATTAAAAACTGAATTTTATGCAAAACTATATGAAGCAAACGTGATCGAATATCAAAAACAAAGCTAATGAGATCAAATTCAAACAAAAACGATCACAAACACATCCAAATTTGATGAGAAATCAAGAAAACGAGATTTTCTTGAAAAATTCAAGAAAATCGATCAAATTTTCGATTTCAATCAACAATTCAGATTCAGAAAATGCAATCTCTCAATCCTCTCAAGATTCAGTCGCTCTGACACCAATTGAAAGTCCAAGATCTCTAAATCTATAGAGAGAGAAAGTAGAGAGAGAGACAAGTATGCGCAAAGTAGAAAATTATCAATAATGTGCGTGAAGTTCTTACAAGGAACAAGACCAAAGGGACTTAATTACCCTTGGTCAGATACAACACAGTATGACTTTAAACACAGTATTTGACCAAGCCCTATAAATACAATGATTACTATAAAATCAGACCTAACACTCTATATTGAAATCAATTTTTCGATGGTAAGACACCCCGATTGTTATTCAAAATTTGAGCGTGATTTCATTTCTAAACGTCCTTTCACGAATGTCTATATTTTTGGTTCATATAGACAATATCAATTTTTCCTGACCAAAGCCTTGATTGTTATATCATTTCGATATTGATCTTTTTGATACAATGTCAGATTTTCAAACAAGTTTCTTGTATTCATTTCATTCTTTCAATTATCTTGTTTGAAAAGTCTTCAATGTTTAAAATGCTCAAATCTTCATGATTACATCTCTGAGCATATATATATATATATATATATATGACTTATATTTCATAATTTGTGCTTTAACTGATAAAGTTAAACCATTTTTTGAGTAACATTATGCTTTCATAGAAAAATATGGGTTCATTGTGTAGGACTTAAATGAAACTTCTATGGATTCACGTTAACCAGTGTTTCCTACCCAAGAAGTTAATCTTTAATGATCGAGTGTGAGGAGTCAAAAAGAAATGAGTGTGGGTTGAGTGATGAGGTAAAATGAAAAAGAGAGTTTGGTTAGAAATGAGCTCAATGATTAAAAGAAAGAAGGTGAGAGACCAGAGTAAAAGAATATCAAACTCTGCACCAACTACTTTATGAGCCGGGCAGCCACATTACTAGTGTTTCACAATTCTTCGTGAACATTATTGAAACAGGCAAATAGCCCATGACAAGTCTTGCTAAAAACCCCACCAGCTACTCATTTTCTTCTTAAAAATAAAATGTTTCATATTTCAAGGGGACGCATCATATAATCTATCTAGTTTTCATTTTGAAAATCTAGATATTGAAATAGAAGGAAGTACGCCCACCTTCGCACTTCGATCATGCACAATTGAGTTTGTGTTTAATTACTGTTGTCTCAGTGGTTTACACAATTTTGAGCCTTATAATAAGCAATCATCATGTGCTAAATTCTTTCGAACACTTGCACGAACACACAAGAAAATTTGTTTTTCTTTTCATAACGTTCATAGAAATATCATTGTGGTGTTTCGATGATTGAATGGAATCCCTGGGGGAGTGAACATCAAAAAGCTCCTTTCCAATGTGTATCCGTTACACACAGTAACTTTATGTTACTGACAGGCATATTAACTGATTCATTTGTTGACTCAGGTGTTACACTCTAATTTGTCTGGATTTGAAAAGATCTAGATGAATACCTTATTTTGGATCGACGGAAAATCAGAGGCTCTTGTGTTCAAAAGATCAGTGGTCAGAGTTGATAATGACATTTCTTGGAGAAAGTTTTGATGATCTCAATGTTTCAATCATCAAAAAGGGGGAGAGAGAATCAAGAAATGTTATAGATGGGGATAAGCATTCAAGAAATGTTAAAGAAACAGAAAATTCAGAGAATCCCGAAAGCAAGCAGATTTTGGTGAAAGTTTATTTGGAAATAATTTTGCTGAAGAAAATCAGAGCTTTGTCTGAAAGAGGTTTTGCAACCTTTAGGAGAGAATGATACTATTCTTGAAGAACAAACTTTGGGAAGATTGCTGAAAGTTTAAAGACAGAGTTTATCAAAGAAAGGGGAGAATGTTATAAGCATAAAAGAGAAGATTTAATCTAATTTTAATCTACAAAGAGGGAGATTGTAATGTTTGTACAGAAAGGGGGAGAATATTCAAATTAAGCTTAAATAGAGAAGATTGGATCGCAATATCCTTTTAGAGATGATCTTGATCCAAAGGGGGAGAATGTTAGTACATATATTTGTTAGATTCAAGATCATAAAGATTGAAAATTAAAATCAAAGCTCAAAGTCAACTCTCAAGAATCAAAGTTAGTCTTTTATTTCTTTGTAATTGTTTGTTGGTATAAATAGGTCCTTGAGTCTTTGTAATCATGTGGTAAGTCAATAATTCACACGAAACAGATTAGAAAAGAACAGATTTAATATCATTCTAGTGAGAGAGTGAATGTAGAGAGAGAAAGTAAATCTTGTAATCTTTGATTGTTGAGTCAATGACATATGATTTGGAAAATGATTCATCTTGATTGTTTGTTTCATTAGAACTTGAATTCTGGGTTTATCAGATACCAAGCAAAGCTTTTCTTCTTTGTTGGTGGCCTTGATGTTTATGAGGTATAAATCACCTCTTCTGTTGGCTCGCAGAAGCTCTATTCCTGTTCCAGAGCTTAGTAGGGAACAATATTGTTGTTTGAACATCACATCGAATCCAATGTTACAGAGATGGCTAACACTAAGTAAGTTGTGCTTAAGGCCATCCACAAAATCCACTCTACAAACATCGATGTCCTCCTTGGCAATGACTCCATAGCCTTTAATCTGCCTCTTCTTATTATCCCCAAAGGTCAGAGAGCCACCTCCGGATTTCTCTTGGTATGAGGTGAGCAACCCTATGTCACCAGTCATATGTTGTGAGCCCAGTGTCAAGGTACCATATCGACACATGCTGCTTCTTCTGCGGACAGATTAAGGAGATTTAGGTACACATTTCCAAATGGGTCGAGTTTTTTTAGGAGTCTTAAGAGATGCCTTAATATTCTTTGGTTTGGCTTTACCTTCATTCACAAAAGAACCATTTTGCTTCTTCTCACCCTTGAATTTGGCATTCTTGGGCTTGGGTTGAAAGATGAAGCAGTGTGGGCTAGAGAAATGTTGATTCAAAGCATGTATAAGATCAAAACATTTACAGTAAGAGACTTTAGAAGCAAACTTTTTGAACTTTTCATTAAAAGCATTAAAGGTGGGTATAGAGGATTTTTCACTACAATCCTTCCTAGCATTGAGTTTCTTTTTACAGAAATTCCTATATAGTCTAGATTGGTTTTTCTCAAAATTCCTTCTCGGATTACTCTTGGATTGTACCCTCCTTCCGTGGTTTTCCTCCTTCGAAATCACTGCCACAGAAGTAAAAGATTTTTCATTTGCAATCTATTTCTCCTTCTGTTGCCATGTGAATTTCTCACGAAAAGGTTTTGTAGATCTTAGAGCTTTAGGCTTCTGAGACGACAAAGCCTTTTGTTTGTTTAACTTTTCAAGTTCAAGAGAAGTCTTGGCTTGTAGACACATGTCAAGAAAATCAGGGAAAATAGGTATCCCTGCAAATCTCCTTTTAGGAGCAACCATCCTGTTAAGAATGCCAGAGGATAATTTACATTCCTCTAGAGTACGGGGAGCTATTTATGGTTCCACATAGTCAGTCTCGACAAAGGATGACTCAGACTCTGATTCATAATTTGAATCAAGAAAATCTGTGTGAGTTGAGGCATGATTTTCTAGACATGCACTACTGTTTCCATCATTAGTGTCCTCTGAAATATTAAGTTTTTGAGAATACAAGGAACAACTTCAGGAACACTTAAGTTTTTCATCAAGTCTTGCTCAAAGGTTTCATGCAGGACAGAGGTCATATCAAGATGGTTGAAAAAGTGGTTTTCATAGGTTCTTTTCAAATCATTTTCAAGAAAGATTTTTAACAACTTCTCCTCTACAGAGGTTAGGACAAACTCTGGTGCCT
Organism: Arctium minus; assembly: GCA_954870635.1. Classification (NCBI taxonomy): domain Eukaryota; kingdom Viridiplantae; phylum Streptophyta; class Magnoliopsida; order Asterales; family Asteraceae; genus Arctium; species Arctium minus. The sequence goes on along the minus strand of OX941080.1, from coordinate 72,366,232 downwards.
CAGAGGACAACTCCTTTTCAGTAATTATCATGCATACAAAGGCCGTTTGAGTTTGATTCTCTAGATGACCAAATTTGAAGAGTCCTATCTGTTTTTGAGACAAATATTTCCTTGGAATGGACTTCCTCTTTTCAGAGGGTGATGATGACACGTCACTGTTTTCATACCAAACACTTGTCATCATTAGAGGATTTCTCTCATGTGGTCCTTTAGAGGTTTTGCGCCTTTTGAAGGTAGAAGTTAAGTTTGGAAGACATGGTTTTAGAAATTTCCCAGGACAGAAGATGTTAGCCAAAGACTTATTTCTTTTATTTCCTGTGCAGGGATCACTATCAGTGAACCCTATACCTCTTCCTCCAACTTGGGTATTCACCTTTTCATGCACCTTCTGTGCGTCTTGATATTTCCTTATCAAAAGATCTCAGTCCAGCAAGTCTTGGTGAAGGACTTCTCTTTCTTTTAGGAAAAAATTCTTTAAAGCAACATCATTTAATCTGTCACTCTCATTGTCCTTTAGCTCTTTAATGTTTGATTTTAAAGCTTTGTCAAGTAAAACAACCTTTTCTTTTAATGGTTTCTTTTTAGAAATATGCTCAGCCACAAGGGCTTTCTTTTCATCATATAGCTTATCCTTCTCTTGAGTAAGAAGTTTGGCTTCTCTCTCATAGAAGGCAAGCTTCTTTTCAAGCTCTAAGCATGTGGTTTTGAAAGCAAGGAATTCCTTTTGAAGTTCAAGTAATTTATTTTTAGAGTCATGAGAGATGGATTGGGATGTGGATACCTCACCTTCTGCTTCAGAAGAGTTGAGCTCTGCCATCCCACAGAATAGTGCATTTGTGTCCCCTTCGTCAGAGGACTCATCAGTGACAAAGTTGTCCTACTCCGCCATCAAGGACCTCTGTGTTTAGTATTCAACCTTTTACTTAAAGAAGACTGTGTCCCTGACTGGCTTGCTTCGGGGGGCATTTGTTATGCATTCAGCTGCAAAGTATCCAGGTTTTCCACACTTAAAGAGCCTTCGTTCTGCGGGGTATTGGCCACAGCTTTCTCAGCTCCTCCGCCATCGTTTCTCTGAGCACACCTCTACGGGTACTCGATGGTCTTTTGGTGTTCCACGAATCTTCTCTGTTAAACCCAGAATTCAAGTTCTAATCATAAACAACAATCAAGATGAATGAAATTCTAAATCATATGTCATTGATATTCAAATCAAAGTTTACAATCTCACTTTCTCTCTTTACACTCTCTCTCTAGAACAAATATTCCATTAGTCTCTTCTCTCATATGCTTCGTGTAGAATCTTACAATCTGAATGTTTCTTCACACGCTTACTTACTTACAAATATTACAAAGACAAGGCTATTTATATTACCAACAATACAACACAAGATACAAAACACAACACTTTGAATTTGACTTTATTACACTAACTTTGACTTTAAAGCTTTCACTTGCTTTACTTCCATCTTCAATCTTTATGATCTTGAATCCAACAAATATGTTCTCTAACATTCTCCCCCTTTGGATCAAGATCATCTCTAAAAGGATATTGCAATTCAATCTTCTCTTTTTAAGCTCAATTTGAATCTTCTTCCTTTGATGTAAAAAAAATCTTCTCAATCAATTAACATTCTCCTCTTATTAATATGAAAAATTGACATTCTCCCCTTTCTTTGATAAGCACAGTATCTTCAAAAACTTTCAGCAATCTTCCTCAAAATCTGATTTACAAGAATAGTAGCATTCTCTCCAAAGGTTGTAAAACCTCTTTCAGACACAACTCTGATTGATTCAGCAAATTATCTCCAAATAAAATTTCAGTAAAATCCTCAACATATCTGAAATCTTTGAACTCTTTCAGCTTTGAACAACAATCTTTCTTTAACATCTTTCTTTCACAATCAATTCTTGAACATTTTCTCCCATCTCTAACATTTCTTGATACTGTTTCCCCCATCTATAACATTTCTAAAATAAACATTTCTTGATTCTATCTCCCCCTTTTTGATGATTGCGACATTGAGATCATCAAAACTTTCTCCAAGAAATGTCATCATCAACTCTGACCACTGATCTTTTGAACACAAGAGCCTCTGATTTTCCGTCGATCCAAAATAAGGTATTCATCTAGATCTTTTCAAATCCATACAAATTAGAGTGTAACAACTGAGTCAACAAATGAATCAATTAATATGCCTATCAGTAACACAAAGTTATTGTGTGTAACGGATACACATTGGAAAGGATCTTTTTGATGTTCACTCCCCCAGGGCTTCCATTCAATCATCGAAACACCACAATAATATTTCTATGAACGTTATGACAAGAAAAACAAATTTTCTTGTGTGTTCGTGCAAGTGTTCGAAAGAATTTAGCACATGATGATTGCTTATTATAAGGCTCAAAATTGTGTAAACCACTGAGACAACAGTAATTAAACACAGACTCCATTGCGCATGATCGAAGTGCGAAGGTGGGGCAGAATTCCTTCTATTTCAATATCCAGATTTTCCAAATGAAAACTAGATAGATTATATGATGCGTCCCCTTGAAATATGAAACATTTTCTTTTTAAGAAGAAAATAAGTAGCTGGTGGGGTTTTTAGCAAGAGTTGGCACGGGCTAGTTGCCTATTTCAATAATGTTCACGAAGAATTGTGAAACACTAGTAATGTGGCTGCCCGACTCAAAAAGTAGTTGGTGCAGAGTTTGATATTCTTTTACTCTGATCTCTCACCCTCTTTCTTTTAATCATTGAGCTCACTTCTAACCAAACTCTCCTTTATATTTTACGTCAACACACAACCCAAACTCATTTCTTTTTGACTTCTCACACTCGATCACTAAGGATTAACTTCTTGGGTAGGAAACACTGGTTAACGTGAATCCATAAAAGTTTCATTTAAATCCTAAACAATGAACCCATGTATTTTCCTATAAAAACTTGTTACTCAACTAGTTTATCTTGGCAATGAAGCACAAAATATGAAATACAAGTCAGATATCTATATGCTCAGAGATGTAATCATGAAAATTTGAGCATTTTAAACATTAAAGACTTTTCAAACAAGATAATTGAAAAAATGAGATGAATACAATAAACTTGTTTGAAAATCTGACCTTGTATCAAAAAGATCAAGATTGAATGATTTATCAAATAAGGCTTAGGTCAGCAAAATTTGAATATTGTCTATAAGATTCAAGATATAGACACTCTTGAAAGAACGTTTCGAAATGAAATCACGCTCAAAATTTGAATAACAATCGGGGTGTCTTACCATCGAAAATTTTGTGTCAATTTAGAGACATGGTAAGAACGAATTCAACAAAAATTAAAACGGTGTGTGTGAATACTTGACAGTATATAGACAAGATAATACACAAGTATTAATCTTTGGAAACACACGGTTTATAAACATTTCAGCTCATCTAACAATGAAAACATTTAAAATCACACTTCCAAATCATGAAATCTAGTTAAGAATCAGAAGTGGTTTGAACATTTAAGAACATGTTTTCTATGATTGAAAGTCGTCCTTCTTTCAACCATAAATGAGATTAAGAAAAGAATGAAACATTTTCGATCTTTCTTAAATCTCATGAAGTCAGCTTAAAGTCATAACGATATGATCTTGTAAGCATCTTCTCAATCTGCATCAGTCAGAAAGTCCGTCAAAGTACAAAATTTATTCACAATCATTTATTGAAAAATAAAATGACATAAAGCAGTAAAACATTGAATGTACGAGTTCTGATCAGATGTAATCAGAAATCATAATCCATACTCCCCCTGAAAATATGCATCTAAAATATGTCAGTGAAAAAAAAAACACATGATAGAGATATGTAACTCCTTCTGAAGTTTAGATCATCATATCTTACGAATGCATATTTCCAGAAAAATATGTACTCCCCTTGAAGGTTGATTTCCTCTTTTGAGTATCTGAGTACAATCTCTTATCAGCCCGGGAGTAGCATCTCTTTTTCATTGTTGAAGTACGAGTCCTAAATTGTTGTGTTTAGAAGTCAAACTCCGTTCAAGTACGGGTCCTGAACTGTAGTATTCAGAAGCCTTGGTTCTCTTACTCCCCCTTGACTGTAGGTGCCTGCAACACAGATTCACTTTTCGGCTTTGGTACCCACTGGTATTTGGGTCCATGTTTGTTAGTTGCAGTTCGAATGGGAGTAATTGAGTAAGAACCATACCAGTAATGATCACTAGCTTTATGAACCAAATCATAAGTACAACAATAAGAACAATACCTCTTTTTAGACAACCTGATCAATTGATTTCTCGAATAAGAAAAATCAGGTTTACCTTTTCGCACTTTGTTCTTCTTTGCATTTGATGCATGTACAAATGATTTGTTTTCTTTCTTCTTTCTTCTTTCCTTTCTTTTCTTCCTCCTTTTCATCATCAGCTGGTTTTACCTTCCAGACCAACTTTTCTTCTTCATATCTCCTTCTTCTTCTTCTTTGTGTACCCAAACCATTTACATTTCGATCATAAAAGATATTAGTAGTACGAATCTGATCAAATGAGTAGACTGACCTTTTTGAAGAAACAATTTTCTGATGTGAGCTTGAGGCTGGCTTGTTAGAACCAACTGAACTATTTCTAGGTTTGTGGATTTTTGACTCTGGAGTCGTTTGCTCAGTCACCACAACCTTTGAAATAATGTCTTCAAGCTCTTTTATTTTTGAAGAATAATTGTCTCTCTCTTTGACAAGCAGGTCAATTTTCATCTCTAATTCAAACTTCGTATTTTGATCTTTCTGTACACTTTCAGATAGTTCAGATAGCTTCTCAGTAAGCTTCTTGATCTCTGCCTCAAAGATATTTCTTTCTTCCTCAAAACCCTTCTCAGCATTTGCTCTTTGACCGGATATTTCTTTGAAAATGACAACATTCCTCTGTTCTATGGTCTTCTTCTCTTTCTCAAAATTTTCTCTTTCCAAAATGATTACTTTCTCAAAATCTGAAATCTGTTGAGAAAGTTTTATACATTTGAGCTCAACTGCCATCTTTTCTTCAACACTCTTCCTGGAAAAGTTTGAGAACTTCTTTGAAAATGTTTTCTTTTCACCTCAAAATCATCTCTATCTTTGACCATCTTTAGTTCCAAATCAGATATTTTCTTTCGAAGCTCAGCATTAGCATCTTCTATACTCTTAATCCTCTCCTCATAACTTTCACCAGATGCTTGCTGGATTTGGATCAACTGATATTCCAAGTCAAAGATTTTATTTTTCAGCTCAGTGTTCTAAGTTTCCAAACTTATTACCTTATCTTCACAAAGCCCAGAAGTCTGTTTCATAAGATCTTCATTAATCATCTTTAAAGCACTAACCTCTTCTTTCAGTATCTTTCTTTCATCATTATATCGTTTTGACCTCTTTGAGTAGTAGTCAACTGAAGAAGCGAGATATTTGTTTCATATTCTGATCTTGGTAATCTTCTCTTCATCATCAGAAAAACTCATCTTGAATTATCTGTTTCAAAAAAAAACTTGACAATGATCGTTAGTCCAATCTGAAATCTCAAAAATACAGAAAACTTTGAAACAAAAATTAGAAATTGAAATTTCCAAAACTCACCAAGTCTGGAATTCGCAGATCAAAAGAAAACACTAAGACTTCGCATACAAGAACAATGTAACTAAAATTCGCACACAACATATACCAACTTTAGAATTCGTATACAAAACAAATCACACAGAATTCGCAAACAATAAGAATTCGTAAGCCACCAGAATTCGCAAGCATAAAAGACTCATAATTCGTAGACACCAAACAACTCAGAATTCGCAGACAACAAAAGACTCAGAATTCGTATGCACATAATTTGTAAGATATTCTTCTGCGAATTCTAAGAAATTCGTAGCTAAGTCTATTGCGAATTCTAAGAATTTGTAAGACACTTATCTGCTAATTCTATCCTTGATAATTTTCTAAGAAAACTTTTCGTAAACATGACATATACGAATTCTTGACAATTCGCAGATATATCAATACGAATTCTGAAAGATTCGTAACACACTGACTTGCGAATTCTGTACAATTCGCAACATATACACCTGCGAATTTTACACTTGTAAAATTTTTCAGAAAGCAACAATCTGCGAAAACTAATGAATCTACGAATTCTTCAAGATTTCTGTGAATCCTCTAAACTTTCTGTGAATCCTTGAACACTCTGCGAGTTCTTCAGAATATCTGCGAGTTCTTCGTGATCCTTGCGAGTTCTTCAGATCTCAAGTGAAAAACCACTATGATCTGCTCAAAAACCCACGAAATCTTCGATTTTCATCTTGTAACTTCGAAAATTTGTTCCTTAATACATCTAGAAACAAATTCGAACAACGAATTTCAACAAAATACATTCAATTGTACAAATCGATTCATTACAGTGCGTAGAACTCGTGAAAAACAAAACTCTAAAAATCTCAAAATTGATGATCCATTACAGTGCAATACTTGAATTAACCTATACACACTCAATCTAGAACATAATACGAACTCAACAAGACCAGTTACAACTCCTAATTCACATAAATACTCAAAAACAAATCTGGACTCGATAGAACAGTACCGAAAAACTCATTTTCTTGATTTCTTGATTGGATCTGCTCTGATACCAATTATTAAACCCATAATTCAAGTTCTAATCATAAAAAACAATCAAGATGAATGAAATTCTAAATCATATGTCATTGATATTCAAATCAAAGGTTACAATCTCACTTTCTCTCTCTACACTCTCTCTCTAGAACAAATATGCCATTAGTCTCTTCTCTCATATGCTTCGTGTAAAATCTTACAATCTGAATGTTTTTTCACACGCTTACTTACTTACAAAGATTACAAAGACAAGGCTATTTATACTACCAAAAATACAACACAAGATACAAAAGACAACACTTTGACTTTGACTTTATTACACTGACTTTGACTTTGATGCTTCAGAGTTAACTTTGAAGCTTTGACTTGATTTACTTCCATCTTCAATCTTTATGATCTTGAATCCAACAAATATGTGCTCTAACATTCTCTCATCACCTCTCTGTCTTTTATCTACAAACTCTTTTCTTCCGTAACTCCTCTACTCATACCCACCATATCCTCTACGATCTCCTCTATCATCCCTCTCATTCTTTCCTCAATTGAACATGGACTTCTTCTTCAATCCCCTGTTGTACTCTTTTGTCATAAGAGCCAGAGTTTTGGCAATAGAAACCATGTACATCCCTTCTTCTGAGCTATCCTCTGCTTCACTTTCAAGAACCAACACCTTCTTCTTCTTTTTCTTCAGACCCTCTTCCACAACTTTTTCCTTTGGCTTATCTTGAACCTCTGTGGCCTTAAACAATGCTAGAGGCCCTCCAACTTGAGATTTGACCTGAGTGATGCGATTTTCTTGGATAACAAGAATGCCAAAGAGGCCAGATAAATACCAAGTATCAAGATCTAGAGTTGTTTGGAGTGACATGGACAAATGTAGCCATTCATCATTCAAACTCTGAAGAAAAATGACATTATTTTCTTCAGAAGTTCTGTGGATTCCATATCTTCTGAACTTATTGATCAAGAAGTTAAACCTATTGTAAGTGCTCTGAAATGTTTCGTTCTACAGAGCTTTAAAGGCATATTATTCATTTATACACAAAGCTTTGTTGTTCTTTTGGTTCTTAGCACCCCCTTCGAGCTGTTTTTTCTAACTCCATCCACATGTCTTTTGAAGTTTCAAATGAGTCTAATGATTGGAAAATATCATTGGGAATGGCCATTATGAGCAGACTTTTGGCTTTCTTTGCCAGCTCATGCAACTCTTTTTCTTGCTCACTCTACTCTAACACATGCTTAGGTTTTTTATATTCAGGAACCTCTGGTGTTATAGCTGTGGCAGATACTCTTGGTAATGTTGTCATGGGAATGTATGGAGGATTGCGAAGAAACTCAACCAGTCCTGGATCTACCCCTTCAAGAAAGTGGACCATTCGTATTTTCCACTGTGGGTATTCATCCCTTAGAAGATTAGGGGCTTGGATTGAGATCCAACACTGAAGAAGGTAACAACATTTGCCATTTTCAATGAGATGAAAGTGTTGACAAAAACAAAGTATGACCTGAATGAATCTCCTAGGATGAAATAGGACGTGATATGGTGTGAATATGATGAAGAGAAGTATATCGACACTACTCACAAGCTTTGAACTATTCTTGAAAGAAGAACTTGCTTATTACTGAGTTTAAATCAATCTGGTTGAAGAAAATGCAGAAAATAGGGACTGTTCTTTTGAGAATGAAAAACGAGGCTAAGAATCAGTTCAAAATACTACCAAACATATAGGAATCATTGTAGAATAGGATCCTTTGATGTTGATCATCAAAGTAAGCTCTGGCAGCAATTGTTGATCCCAGTTTTGTGTTATAACAGTGATTAAACCAAAACTACTACAAAACATATATGAGTATGCAGAAGCGATTTATACGTAGATGAATGATTTGATTTGGTAGTAAACACACTAATAAGTAACAAGAATATCAATGCACAAGGAAGATTTAGTCACAAAAATATATTTCTCATTCACTTGCCAAATTACACCAAGAACACACAGTAGTGTGTGTAAGAATGCTCTCAACATATTTGAATTACAAAACAAAGTGTGGGTGAATTTGTGTGTACTCGCATGCTGTGAATTCAGGAGGTGGTCCCTTCATATAAGGGAGATCACACAATAGTACAAGACAATGGCTGACATTCCATATAAGGAATGCCACCTGGAAAGTAAAACCATCATGGGTGTATACTATTGATCTTGAGGATCTTCGTACAGCAGGGTCACGTGATCTTGTCTTGTCCATGGAATTCACAATTCTTCAAGTCTTCCATCTTTTAGAGTATATCCACCACAGAGGCTCTGCGTTCTGAATGTGATCTTCAGGCTAAGAACTTCTCGGTTGATGGTCGACAAAGCTTCTGAGCTCGACACTTCTATGGTGTAACTTGGTGTATGACAAAAGTCTTCTAAGGTTCCTATTCTTAATAAGGTCTTTCACCGATCCCATCCTATGCAAATTGTGCAAAAATGAACTATACACATTTGATCCCTATATCAGCCAAAAATTGTACTAAAATACCCACAATTAGATATTGTAAGGGACCCTACCCTAATAAGGTCTTTCGCCGATCCCATCTGGATAGGAGTTATTTAGGTAGAAGAACTCTCACCTGAATCGCCCCATCTATCCTCCTGAGAATAAGTTTGGTTTCTAAGCACGAGTTTTGGCGGTAAAAAAAATAAAATGAACTAAAGCAGGGTTTTCTGTAACGTATTAATAAGTTATACCCATGTTGCTGGTTAGAGATAAGGGGCGCCATTCTTGTTGTAGTTACTCTGGAAGAGCTAGAACTCTAACCTTGTGTCAGGACGTACGGGCCAAGGAACACGCTCGACCTTGTGTACGGAAGATTTCTTCAAAATTAGAGTATTAATGGAACCTTTTTCCGAAACCTCTTGAAAGAGAAGGGTGCCTTCGGGAAAGCGGGCCAGGTTTGGGTCCATAAGAAAGTGACAATTTCCCTATGAAGACTCGCTTTTGCTACGGCTATGGTGGATTCTCTTAACCAAGCCACTTCCTATGAGTCGCCGGCTCATTCTTCAACAAGCATGCGGTCAGAGCTCCGGGTTCCTCCCACTACTTGGGAGCTTACGGTTTCATGTTCTATTTCACTCCCCGATGGGGGGACTTTTCACCCTTCCCTCATGGTATTACTTCGCTATCGGTCACCCAGTAGTATTTATCCTTGCAAGGTGGTCCTTGTTGATTCACATGCGATTCCACATGCCCCATGCTACTCGAGTGAGAGCTTAAGCTAGTGATGTTTTCGGCTACTGGACTAAGACAAATAGGGGATTTGTGATCCCAAGTAATATCAGTTGTTGATCGGAATGGAATTTGATGCACCTGGTTTGGTTGGTTTCTAGATAGAAGTAGACCTAGAGCTCTGGGCGCGACCTTTACGTCGCGTTGGACATCGCCCGCATCCGAATTTTTCGGGTTAGTGTAAATCACCTATGATTTTGTACATGATCTGTTGGTTTTTGTTGTTTTCTTGTTTTCTTAAATAGTTAGCATTCTCGTTTGAACCTTCCTCTATGTATGTAAATATGTATATATATATATATATATGTATATAGTACGTATAAAAGTATATATGTAGTTAATTGTTTGTATGAATGCATGTTTATGTATGTATGTATGTATGTATGTGTGTATGTATATATATAGTATGAATGTGTATGTTGTATAGTTGATTATATGTACATATAGTAATGCATATAGCTTATTTTTATATCTATAGTACGTGTATATATGTGTATATAATAAAATTTGGGTGTACATGTATAGATCTACATCTCTAGGGGACTAGAGTTTTAAATACATGTTATGTACGTAAATTAATTGTTACAAATCATATACATAGCTTTTATTAACAATCGAACTAATATTTATAGAAATTGATCATGGTTCATTAATTATGATCAAGATATTTATGAAAGATGATAGAGTTTATTTTTTATGATCATTGTTTTATATTAGGAAACAATCAAGATATTTATAAAACAAAATATTCAATAAGCTAGATTGGTTTCTATGGTTTATAATAATTACATGTTTTGTAAAAAGTCCCTTGATGCATGAATCACAGCTAAATAACTTTTTTTAAATCCCTTGGTAATCCATCAAAAACTCATCAGTTATTAAGTGATTATCGGAGGATCACTGAGGGAATTTGTTATTTTATAATTATTTATTAGTTTTTGTTGGTATCACCGACGGAAATTAATAAAATAAGTATAAAATACTATCACCGATGGACACCGACACGTATAGCCATCGGTGATTTTAATTTCGCTAAAAAAATAGTGGGTCTTAAAAGAGCCCTAATTAGAAATCATATCCCAAAATCTCTCTAATTGAACTCCCTCGCGTCCCAAACCCCGGATAATAGCCCCCTCCTACCTCCCCACCGTTCACAACCACCACGATCAATGGCTTCATTCTATATCGTGTACAACCACCTCCATCGTCGGCAGCCCCTCTACAATCAATCTCCCCCATACCACCACCACCTCCTCCACTGTAACGTTGTCACCGTAGCCCTACCCACACCACTGTCTCCTCCGACTACAAACAACAACACTGTCTACTCCGGCCACCACCGAACAACCACCCTTTGTATGTTTTTATTTTATTTCTTTAACCTCTATGTATTTTTTTAAAATTAGTGTGATAAATACACCTTAATAATGTGTAATCCATGTGAAATGGTGATTAATTTTCCTCAATAATGTGAAATCCATATAGTGTTGATTAGTTTTGTTCAATGATGTGAAACCCATATGAAATTCAACATGTTGATTAATTTTTCTCACTAGTACAAAAAAGACTTTTGCCACGGTTTTGAAATTATAGGCTAGATAAGGCTTGCTTTAGAACCATGGATAAAAGTCATAAATAAAATTATACTATTATGTTAACCACAATTTAACTCAATAATGTGACAATTACTAAAATGGTCTAAACATAAAGCCATAGTTTAAATAAAATCGTGACTAAATGGTTCCATATGGCCATTGTTTTTTTAACCGTGGCTAGTAATGGTTAAAAACAATGGCTTTAGATTGACATATAGTCCCGGTTTTTGTAAGTTCTAATCTTCAAGTTGATTGAAAGACTAAGTGATACGTGTGAAATGAAGACTCAGACATCTGAAGAAGAAGAGGCGTATATCTGGATGTGAGGAATCAGATATATGAACCTGAAGACTCATAGTCCTAAGTATAAAGACTTAGAAATCTGGATGAAGTCTAAAGAGTCTATTCAGAGTTGGAGCTCACTTTTACTTCTTCAGATCAATTACAAAAGAGTTATGTACCATATTATAACATGTAGCTTGTTTTGATTAGTTTGTCTTTTACAGTCATGTATTTTTTTGTATTTCCTTTGTTACATAAATTTCCTTCTAGAGTGTTTGTTAGAGATACGCGGTTCTCATTATAATCTTATATTCAATTGCAATATTTCTCTCTCTACATTCTCCCTCTATAATCATTTTAATATCAATAAATATGAGTTTTGGCTTTATTTTTGTCTACATTATGTGATTCAGTTCTAGATATTATGCATAAGATCATATTGGGATTTCACAATTAGTATCAGAGCAAACAACTGCAATTTGGAAGAATTCTTCACAACATATTTCAAGATATAGTTCTATTTGTGAAAATTTTCATTTCATGGATATATTCAATTCAAAGATTGATCTTACTTGATCAATTTGTTGTGATTACACTCTGATCTGTTTCTTGATCAATTTCTTTGAATTTTTAAATTTAGTAGAACCGATTTGCCAATTTTGGATCTTACAATGTCTAAAGAATATATCAGCATTTGTTCTAAAACCAAACCACCTACTCTATTCTTCAAAGAATATCATCAATGGAAAACCTGCATGACGTTTCTTCACACCATTGATGAGGATTTAATGATGTTAGAGCTTAAATGTTGTATCCAAGATCATCCAAGATTAAAAGTCAAAGTCCAAGTCAATCCTTCAAGCAAAGTCAAAGTCAAAGCTCAATGTCAAATAAAGTCAACTAGTTCTGTTTTATTTCCTTGTAATTTTCCCTAGTATAAATAGTTTTTCTTTTGTAATAGTGTAAGAAGAACTAAATGTGATTTGCATCCTGAGAGCATCATAGAGAGATAAGGTAGAGAGAGAGAAAGCATCCTGTGTATGATAAGTAAACTGTGAAATCAAGATTACTAACATATGACTATTGAGATTTAAAAAAAACTTGTAACTTCTTTCAAGACTTATTCAATAAAGCAATTGCTCCAATTATCTCCGTTTACTAATCAGTTGTGTACACATGGTCGAAATGATTTTGTGACTCAATAATATTCTAATTGTTGGTATGGTACTTATTATATACATCATTCTCATGATTTTAAAAAACAAAGAGGACCCAAATTCAAATGGGTGCCAAAATCTTGTGCTAACATGAAGGGACCCAGATATAAATGGGTACCTAAACCGGTTGTTGTCTGATTTCTCTTGTGCAGACCCGTCATATGTGGTACTTGGATTCTGGTTGCTCCAACCATATGACTGGGCAGAAAGATATTTTATCTAATTATACAGAGAAATTTTGCGGCAATGTGGGGTTTGGGAATGACCAGTTTTCACCGATACTTGGATATGGTGATGTCGTGCAAGAAAATATAACAATTACGAAGGTGAGCTACGTTGAAGGTTTAGGACACAATCTGTTCAGCATTGGTCAGTTATGTGACAAGGATTTAGAGGTGAATTTTAAGGCCAAAAGATGTTGTGTTAGAACTGAAGATGGTAAAGAACTCTTGGTCGGGACGCAGAAGTTAAACCTCTACACGATTAATTTGTCTAAAGTCAAGACTGATAATGTTTTGTGTCTACTTTCTAAAGCCTCTATGCAACAAAGCTGGCTATGGCATAGAAGACTATTTCACCTCAACTTCAGATACATCAACAAACCGGTGACTGGTAATTTGGTGAAAGGACTTCCAGAGTTGAAATATGAACGAGAACATTTGTGTGTTGCGTGTGAGAAAGGTAAGATGAAAAGAGCTTCTCATAAGCCTAAGCCTGAACTGAGCACAAGTACTCCTTTAGAACTACTACATATGGATCTCTGTGGTCCAATGCGAACTCAAAGCATCAACGACAAGAAATATGTTTTGGTGATTGTGGACGATTATTCAAGATACACTTAGGTCAAATTTCTAAGATCGAAAGATGAGATGCCCGATGTCATCATCTCATTCTTAAAGACCGTTCAAATGAATTTGCGGAAGACAGTTAAGCTTCTCAGAACAGACAATGACACAGAATTCAAGAACAAGACTGTAGATGATTATCTCGAATCGGTCGGGATAACACACCAATTTTCTGCTGCCAGAACACCAGAACAGAATGGAGTAGTAGAAAGTCAAAATAAAACTCTAGTGGAGGTGCTCGCACTATGCTTAGTCAATCTGATCTACCTATATTTCTGTGGGTTGTAGTTGTGTCAACTGAATGTTATACGCAAAATCGCTCAATCATTCATCGTCGGTTTGGTAAAACACCATATGCTTTGATTAATAATAGAATACCAAGCATTAAACATTTTCACATCTTTGGATGCAGGTGTTTTGTGCTAAACGACAAGGAGAACTTGAACAAGTTCAGTCCGAAGGCTGATGAAGGCATTTTCATTGGATATTCTCCAATGTCTATGTGAGGTCCAAGAGATCATAATTGATTGATTGATAGACATAAACAAGGATCATTGGGGAAGAATCTGTAGTTTTATTAATCACTGAATGTAAAACTGCAAACTACACTACATAGCGCCAAGAACTCGTACAGGCTACATGATTGAAAATGAAACTTATAAAACAACTAACACTAACAGACTCTATTTATACCCAACACCCTTGTACACATAAGACGCCACTTACATGTTTTTGGATAATTTGGATTTATATATTATTTAGGATTTCTATTATTGAGTTTTATACATGTTTTTGGATGATTTGGATAATAGAGTTTTATCTGTGTTTTCCGAAATTGGTTATTTAACTCCACTATGTTTTGAAGTGAGTGTTGGGTTTTGAATTCATATTAAATAGGTATTTTGATTTAGTGTTTTTCATCATGAAAATAGTGGGTTTGGAAAGATTTTGATATTACAATAAATGCATTTCATAATGAGGAGTTATGTTTGAAATAAGTTGTCTTTCAGTTTTACTATTATACAATTATGATGAAAATTGTTTGAACTCACTAGGTGTTAGCCTAACCTTGTTACTTGTCGACATGTGCATCAAGTATTTGTTGGGGAATGGTACTAGAGGCATTGTGAAGGTTGAGTGTTAGTTAGATGCACGAGAAGAGTGTAACTATTGGGTGAAGTCGTCCGCACTTTTGGAGATAGCAATTTGGTAATGAGTTTAGTAGCACCCGACCGATATTTAGTCTTTGTATAAGACTTGGGTAAATGATTGTTGAGGTTAATTCTAGAATTCAATTTGAGGTATTTCAAGAATTGATTTTTATAAAGGGATTTTATTCTTTATTTGATGTATTATTGAAAATATTAAATTTGTTGCTCTTTCCGAATTTGAGGGTGTTACATATATACTAAAATAGTTTTACTAAAGCTGAAAAAGGTAAAGTTATGCTTGATCCTTCTACTAACACAATAGCTTTTTTTGTTTCAAATGTCAAAGGCAAAAAGAGTTTAATTTGGAGATAGAAGACTAGTCATGATAAATCTAGAATTGAAATTAAGTTTCATAAATTACGTCCTTACAACGATTAGTCAATTCTTTTACATTTTGGTTTAAGTCACAGTTTCACTTGTCCATGTTTAACCCCTCATATGGACATGTTTGAAAATTTTAGTTTGGTTTAAGTGTATTTGCTATATGTACAAGCATACAAAGCAAGGACCCCAAACACTAATTTTTTTCACATAAAGTTCATCACAAACGTACGGTTCTTATAGTAGAGTTCCTAAGATTAAAGGAAAATGCTCCAGAGATAATTATTGTTTTCATCAAGATAATTCAAGTATTTCTTCAACTTCCAGTATAGATAATAAGGAGTAATAACGGCACAGAATTCAAAAATGAGACCATGCATCCTTATTTGAGTTCAATAGGCATATCTCATAATTTTTTGCTGTTAGAACTCCACAACAAAATGGAGTTGTTGAAAGAAGAAATAGAGCTCTATTGAAGCAACCAGAACAATGTTGCCATATTCAGACATTCGTACTTTTCTTTAGACCGAAGCAATTTCTATTGAATGCTTTACCTAAACTAGATCCATCATTAACAGGAGGCTTCACAAAACTCTATATGAGAGTACAAATAAAAGGGAGCCTAATATAAAGTTTTTACATATTTTCGTTGCAGGTGTTATGTAATAAATGACATAGACAATCTTGGAAAATTTGATAATAAAGAAGATGAGGGAATCTTTATTAGATATTCTTCAACCTCAAAAGCTTACAGAGTTTCCCATAAAACATCCAAGATTGTTCTTGAAAGCACAAATGTCACATTTAAGGATAAAGTAACTCATACTTATAAATACATAAGTTTAGAACTCATGCCAAATACTAAGGCTTCTGAACATCTAAGTTCAGAACCCATGTTACATATTAACACTTCTAAAGCTACTATTTTTAAAAGTTCAAGTGATTCAGAACTCAATTTGTTGTTTCAGAACTTATTTGATGATTCTCTAGATTATAATGCAGATTATCAAGTTCAAAGACCAATCATAGAATCTAAAGTTTTAAAACCATAAGAACCATGTGTTAGAGTGTCAAATATCTCTGGTCCTTCTAGAGTTCTTGATTTTTCCTCAAATCTAAGAGAAAATATCTCTGGACAAGAGGATCAGATTTTTGATAAATACAATCAGATCTCTAATTTTCCTAGTTAGATTTTTAACATGCCTAGTCATATCTCTGACTCTGCAGAACTACAATTATTCCATGTTCCAGAGAGAACTAAATCTGAGGGGGGGCATCAAGAAGAACATTCGGAGATCAATACTCAAATTTCAAATAAGAATCATATTTAGAATGACCAAGAAAATTATGAACCTACACTGAATTATACTCAGACTTCTTAAAAATCATAGCTAAACCCAGGATAGTAGTGTAATTTGATTTGAAGATCACTAATCTTGTAGAAGTAGAGATTAAAAGTTAAAAAAAACCTTGAATTTCCTAAATTCACTGTTCTTAGAGAAGATGAAGTGTTTATGTATTTACTGAAGTTGATCTTCTAAATGTCAATGCTTTTGACTTGCTAGATTTGTACAATTTACTTTCACCAAGCCAAAACAAAGACTCTGTGTACATAGAGGCTTTGGGATCAGTAATTAGTGTGATGTAGAGAATAGTGTATAGAGTCTGCTTAGAAGATTTTCATATTACTCTAGAAATGGGAAAAGACAAGGTGAAGAAACATGGTATCCACTTTCGTGTACTATCATTGTACCAAGGAAGAGTTTGAGGGATATTGTAAGATATAAAATTGGTTCTTCGGTGAGTGAAACTGAACATGGATTCATTTACAAGGATGTAGACTTCAAAAAGAGTCTATTCAGAGCTAGTAAAGCATCCGAGTTTTCAAATGGAACATTCTGGTTCTCCAAATGCTTTTTCATAAAGAAGAAGAAAAGAAATGAAGATTTGTGTGCCATGATTGAGGTTCATATTAATGAAACTCTAATTTTGAGGAACCTAGTCTTGAAGATTAGAAAAATGCTCAATTGTAGAAAATGCACAAGTATTTCCCTGGTGCAAAGGGAGAGATTTTTAGATCTTCCACCAGAGAAGACTACCTGAGAAAAATCCAATTGTCAATACAAGTTAGAGATCTGATCAAGCCAGACAGAGATATAACTTTGAAGACTCATAAGTTTGGTTAGACTAACAATTAAGTCTGGTCCAGCAAGTCAGACTTATAACGTAATGAAGGACCTCAAGAAGTTCTTATCAAGTTAGAGTTCTGAGTATACGAGTTGAGAAGACTTTGAAGATATGAAATATTAGACCACATAGTAGTTTTATACTTGTATGTTTTGTAACTTCAATAACTATCTAGTATCTTTAGCTTTTGTCTCTTCTATAATTAGTATAAATAGATAGTTTGTAGATTGATCTTGTAACTAATAGACTTACAATAGAATTTTTAAGACTGTTTTAGAAATTCTGTCTTTAGATCTTTCTCTCTCTAGCTTGTAACAATTGTTCATCAATGTCATATGAATTCTATGATATAATTCACTATTCTTGATTTATTTTAACATATTAATTAATTTTCTGAATTCTCAAAATCTACTTGAACACAAGGAGATGTTGTTTTTACTTAACCACGTTGCACCCACAAATGCTTGAACATGTATTTTTTTGCGTGCCTATTTTTTTTTGTTGGTTTATATGGATCTTCTTGCAAGTGAAGGATAAAATGTTCATACCACTACATAAATGGTCGAATTTCAAAGGGTTGTGGACAATTGGTTTAGCAACGAATATAGTTGTCGAAACTATATTCTAAATGCTTTGGATGATTCTATGTGTGATATATTCCTCACGTTCAATCCCTCAAAGGAGATTTAGGAATCGTTAGAGACCAAATACAAGACCAAAGTGGCATGCTCTAAGAAATTTATGGTAGGAAAGTTTCTAAACTTCAAAGTGGGTGATCCTCTATCAGTTGTCAAGCCCGTAGAAGAACTTCATATCTTAGTTCATATACTAGAAGTTGAAGGTATGGATATAAACACTTAACTATTTGGTTGGTTCTATTATTGAAAATTTGCTCCTACCTGGAAGATAGGCAATAGAAAAAATGACTTTTGAACAACTTGTTTTGAAACTCTGAGTTGAATAGGCAATAGAAAAAATGAAAAAGCAGATGCAAATTTCTTGGAGCCCAATGCCAACATGGTGGATGAAAATTCATCTAAAGAAAAGTTCATTAAGGAACATGTTTTGAAGTTAAAGGGTAAGAGTGTTGTTGTCAAGCCTCCATTTAATGCAAAAAAAAACCTCTATATCCTCTTAAATGACCTTTCATGAAGCAAGTCATACTATGTAGGGTAAGCGGAAAGGGTGGACATAAAGCCAAAGATTGTTGATAGAAGAAGAATCAAGGGGGTGGAGGAGGAAGTGGAGGCGCATGAAGCTCAAATCAAGCTAATCCTGCTGATTCAAAAAACATAATTGTTGGCATGACTGAAGCAAATATGGTGACCAATGTTATAGCTTGTTTACCACCTATATGAAAGTCTAGAATGAAGAACCAATATTTATGGAGAATTATACTACATCAAAGGTGGAAGGAAAGGGAAGCGTGACTGTAACACCCGTAATTTCAAGATTTATCCTCGACGGTGATACGGGAGTCGTTTGACTCTTGGGACGTAAAGGTATCGGGAAACCAGGTAAGTTTCATAATGGAACCATCGGGAATCGAACCAGGCGCGAAGAACGCGAGAAAACAGTATTTTGGAATGTCGTGGGTTGGTGCGCAACTTTGGGCCACGGCATAAGCCGCGTAACTCACTGGATTCAAGCTTTGGGACGCGGGCGACTTGCCCCGCGACTTGCAAGTCGCGGGGAAGGTCGTAGGATTCTATCAGAGAGCTTTAAACTCGATTTTTGGAACTAAACTTCATTTTCTCATAACTTCTTCCTCCCAAATCCGATTTGAGAGATTCTTGAACCTATAGTCTCGTCTTTTGGAGATTTTCATGTAGAGAAAGAAGGGGATTAAAGATGTTGGGTGGATCCAAGGGTTTATGACCAAGGTAATCTACCCATCTTTCCATCTAAAAATTAGGGTTTGGTGTTCTTCATCTGGTTTTGCCTTCCTAGGGTTTGGTATGACTTGGTGAATGTTTGTGTTAGTGGATCTGTAGAAAGCATTGGAGCTAGTGAAAGGATCCAATATCTCCTCTTCAAGGAACCCAAGTTTGTGGGTAAAACCTAGATTTAGTCTAAATCTAGCAAGGTGAGTTCTAGTTGTTTTGAAAAACTATATACATGTCAAAATGCACATATTTTGGGTTTTAAATGTATATCCATGAGTTTACTTCATTTTAATAAGATTTTGTGAACATGTGTACAATACACATATTTGGTATACTTTCACACTTTGTGCTATCAAACTCTTGAGAAATGGGTTACAATATTTTATGAAGTGTTTGAGTCACAAAAAGGGGATTCTTGAACATATGTTACAAACACATTTTACATTTGATGAGTTTCATGGTAAATGGGTATTTTCACATACTTGGAATGTCAAAGCTTTATGAGGGTTGCTAAGTGTGTTTGGGGTGTTTTAGCATCAAAATGATATCCAAACCTACTAAAAGAATTTTATTGGAATTATTAAAGAAATTAGACAACATAAGGTGTTGGGTTTTATTTTGGTGAAAAGTTGGGCACAAGTGGGAGTCTTGGGATTTTACGTTACTTATGAGTTTGAGATATCGATGTTTTAAACAAGTTTGGCTTCAACGGCGTGAGTAAACGGAAATTATCATTTTGGACACTACGAGTATTTGGGGAAATTACGAATCCTACGATTTTGGCCTTCGGACGACAATACATTGGGAGAAATGCATATTTTGAGAAAATTATACTTCAACACGTATAGTCATATTGGTTTTGCATTTATTGGCAAACGTTTTAAGATGCCTTGTGGCTTGAGTTATACCCTAATGAGTTTTGGGATGTTGTCCCGTTTAAACAGCTCAATATGGACGCTTTATGGAAATACAATTATTATACAAATGTTGGTTATTACATGTTTTGGATGCGTTAGTTCATTCATATGGAGTCATGTAATGTTTAGACTGTAATGCATTGGATCCATAGGCATATGAGTTGTTATGTTCATCCTGGAGTTTTGATGTCCATGTTTGAGTCTAGTGAGTGGTCCCCAAGTCATGTTGTTATATAAGCTTGCGGTAGTACTCTTGGAGAGTCGTATACGAAGCTAAGTCTTGTGGTGGTGCCCATGGTGAGCTGGATAAAGGGACTTGTGACTTTGTGGTGAGACTCATCTAGAGGTCGAGTAGTCGCTAGGTTCATTTGGGTATCTTGCAGTGGTAGCTTAGAGGAGCCGGATATGGGGATCCATGGTCTATGCGAAACTCGAGAACGTTGATAAGTGGCTTAACTTTGTGTGCCCGCCACATTCGATGGAATTGGGTCTCCCCCGTCACCGAATGGTGTTATTTTTGGGTATTCCCATACCCATGCCTTCGGTGTTGAAACGTACCATTTTATTTACACAAAGAGTCTTTTGGTGAAATACCGTGTGGGTGCATTTTGGGGAAATTTAGATGTCGAATAATTATTTAAAATGGGTGTTTGGAAATTAGAAGTAACTTGATTTGCAAATAAAGCCTCTTTATAATCAGTGTTTCTAAAATGGCCTTATTCAGAGTAAAATGTTCATTTTAAATGTTTTATGATTTATATGATGAAAAATACTTTAACTCACTAGGTGTTAAGCCTAACACTTTTTCTTTTCGACATGTATATCAGGTCTTAGATGGATATGTGTGGCGAGTGGAGCTTGGTAGAAGTTCCGGCAGGATGGATTTAGTGACGTCATCCGGTTTGGTGAAGATAGCAACTTTGGTGGTTTTAGTAACACCCGACTAATGTTGTCCCTATTTGTGGGACTAGATAGTTCCGTTAGAACTCTGATACATTGTTATAGTGATTCTTCCTTGTAACTTTAGATATTTGGTATTTCAAAGCTTTGTATTTAAGAGTTTTTGGAAGTTTTAATTTGTCTGCTATTTTCGAATTTTAGGGGTGAAACTGTATGATTCCTAATCAATCAAGCAATTCAATCAAACAAAATTTGACAATCTTAAGATCTAGAGAGAGAGAGAAAACATTCAAGTCATATATGTATTGATATATGACAATGAATACGTACAACACACTTACTATTACATCATACAACACAATGCTATTTATACTAAGATAAGAAACTCTCACAAGACTAAATCATATAAGATAGACTTCTCTCAAACAACTAAAGTTGACTTTTTTGACTTTACAATACATTGACTTTTCACATTTAAATCTTGGATACAATTATACACTAACAATCTCCCCCATTGTATTCAAGATTTAAAAAAAATTTGACAATCATCTTCAGCGCTTGATTCTTCAATCTTTAACTCTGACAGCTTTGAACTTTGTAGCTCTGACAGTCTTTAGTCTTTGATGCTCTGAAGAATCTTGAAAATTCATTTACATTTAGCATCTTTGAAAATCAACAAGTCTCGAAAACGAATCTGAGGTCTTGAAACTCCTTTTGAAATTTCAGAAATCTTTCAACTTTTGAAGAATCTTTAATCTCATATCTTCATCTTTGAAATTTGAAACATCTTTGAGTAATCTCTGATCTTATATCTTCATCTCTTTGATCTCTGGATCATCTTCTGAAAAACAAACTTTCTCAATCATCTTGACTTGTCTTCAGAATCTTTTGAGAATGATTTCTTTTCATCAGACTTCATTTGACTTGAACGAATTGAACTTTCTGAATTTCTCCAAAAGTCTTTTCACTTTATAACTCTGAAATTCTTTGAAATTGATTTTGAAATTGAACTCTGTAAATTTCTCCCCCTTTTTGATGATTGTGAGAATCATGATCATCAAAACACATCAATTTCAACTTAGTCTTTGAAATTTCTCCCCCTTTTAAACAATGTAGAACAATCTTCATGAACTTAACATTCTACCCCTTTGTGATAAACTATCATTCTCCTTTTTAAGAATGGACAATCTGCACTCTTTTGGAGATGTTTTTGACAAAATAGAAACGTTCTCCCCCAATTGATCTGATACAGAGCCGTCAATTCATGAATATATTTATCTGAATCTTTTCAAATTCAGACAAATTAGGAGTTGTAACCCTGAATCAACACATGAAACAGTTAGAAATGCCTGTCAGTAACACAAAGTTACTGTATACAACGAATGTACAATTTAAGGAGCTGGTTTGATGATGACTCCCCAGGACTTCCATTCAATCATTGAAAAGACACAAGGTATTTTCTATGAATGTTCTGACAGAAAAACAAATTTTCTGTGTGCTCATGCTTGTGTATGATAGAATTAAGCACAATGATTGTGTTTCATAAGGCTCAAAGTATGTAAACCATTGAGACAGCAATAATTATACATAGACTCAAATGTGCATGAGAAAGGGTCGAAGGGGGGGCAACTTTCCTTTTTTTTCAATATCAGTATCTTCCAAGTGAAGAACCAATAGAATATGTGTTGCTTCCCCAGAAAATGTGAAACATTCTCTTTTTGAGAAAAGAATGAGTAGCTTGTGAGGTTGTATACAAGAGATGGCATAGGCTAGGTGCCTATTTCAATGTCGTTCACGAAGAATTGTGAAACAACAGTTTATGCGGCTGCCCGGCTCAGAAAGAAGTTTGGTGCAGAGTTTGATATTCTTTTACTCTGTTCTCACACCCTCTTTCTTTTAATCTTTTAAGCTCACTTCTAACCAATCTCTCATTTCATTTTACCTCTTCACACACCACTCTCAATCTTTTGACCCCTCTCCCCTCAATCACTCTTAGGATTACTTCCGAGGAAGGAAACATTAGTTATCGTGAATCCATGGAAGTTCTGTTTAAGCACTCACACTGAATCCCATGTATTTTTCCTAAAAGCATGTGTTACTCAATGATTTTCTTAACATTTAAGTGCATGAAATCATTTGTTAGTATATGTATGCTCATTAAAGATAAGAATGAAATTTGAGCATATTAAGCATTTAAGATTTCTCAAAACTTTGTATGAATGAATAATCATGAAAGAATAGAAATGTTTTGAGAATCTGACAATGATTTAAATCAGATCAAAATTCATGAAGAAAGAAAGAAAGAAAATAATAAGGGATGTCAAAGACGAATGTTGTTTATATGAACAATATATAAACATTTTAACAATGAAAGCACATTTAATGATGAAATGATGTATGATTCAAACAACAATGAATATCAAACGGGAGTATTACCATAGAAAGATTAAACTTTTGATACATGGTAATAACAAAATCAATATGAAGTACTGAACCGGCGTGTATGAATACTTGATAGTATATAGACAAGATAATACACAAGTATTGATCTTTTGAAACACACGGTCAGTTAAACTTTAACGCTCAATTATGAAAAACATTTAAAATCACACTTCTAAATTCATGAAATCTTTTAAGAACAAGAAGTGGTTTGAACATTTAAGAAAATATTTTTCATGTTCGAAAGTTGTTCTTCTTTCAAACAATCAGAGATTAAGATCATAAGATATTTACCATTAAGATCCCCCTCAAATCATGATACAATGATTTATATTCTGATAAGCTCCCCCTGGATATTTTCAAAATATCCTTATCTTTAAACATTAAAGAACGAGTCTTAAGCTATGTTACTTAGAAGTCATAGTCCTTTAACATTTAAGACTGGGTCCTGATCTGTTGTAATCAGAAGCCACCATTCTTGACATTGAAGTGTGGGTTTTGAACTATTTTGTTCAAAAGCCTTTATTCATGCTCCTTCTTAAACTTTGGGTGCTTGCAACACAGATTTAGCTTTTGGTACCCACTGGTATTTGGGTCCTGAAGTATTAGTTGCAGTTCTTGTGGGGGTAACATAATAAGAACCATACCAGTAATTGACAAAATTATTACTTACAAAGTCATGTGCTCCACAGTAAGAACAACAAAGCTTCTTTTGAGCAACCCTGATCAAATGATTAGTAGAGTAAAATATATCAGGTTTACTAAAAGATTTACCTTTATGCACATTGTTCTTTTTAGCATTGAATGTGGATGCAGATGCTTTGTCCTTCTTCTTCTCATCAGGAGAATCTTTAACTCTCCAAACCATCTGTTCTTTCTTTGATTGTTTTCCAAGAGACTTGACCTAAAAGCTTGTTGGACTATCAACAGACTTGTCATAAAATAGATTAGATGATCGAATCGGATCGGATTTGATTTGATTTGACAATATTTGGTTTGACACTTTTGTTTTTGAAAACATTTTTATCATGATTAGAACTTGAAGTTGTTTAGAAAGAACAGACTGATTCTGTTGAATTATCAACAGGTGATTAATTAATCACATCAGCTGAAATCTTTTCTGACAAATTGACATTTGCAGCTTCCAAGTCATTAATCTTTTTAGACAAAATGTTTCTTTCAGCAGAAAGTGTATCAAACTTTTGTTTCAAATCAGATCTAGCCATCTGTTCTTTCTGGATGTCTGAGGATAGAACATATATCTTGGATGAGAGCTTAGATATTTCAGATTCAAAATTTTGACGTTCTAGCTCAAAATGTTTTTCCAAGTTCTTGGTTTTATCAGAAACTTCATTGAAAATCCCAACATTTCTCTTTTCAGATTTCTTCTTTTCAATCTTAAAAGACTTTTTCTTTTCTTGAAAATCTTTCTTTTCTTGAAAATCTTTCTTTTCTTTCTCAAGTAAGTCTTGTAAAACTGAGATTTGTTTGGGAAATTCAGCAGTTTTGTCTTCAAGAACTTTTCTTTCTTTTGCAAAAGTGTCTCTTTCTGTAATTAAAATCTTTTCAAACTCAAACACTTGCTTTGAGAGTTTAATACATCTAAGCTCAAGATCCTTCTTCTCTTGGTTAGCTTTCTTTGAAAGATCAGACATCTTTTGAGTAGAAGATTTTTCCAGATTTGTTTTCTCCTTATCTACTTGGAGACATTTCATCAGTTCAGCATTCTTAATCTCTAATGCAGATATCTTCTCTTCAAAAACCTTTAACTTGTGTTGAAGCTCAACTGATTCAGCTTGCAGTTCAGATGATTTTTGTTCAATTGTCTTCAGTTGGCTTTGAAGATTGACAATTTTTCTTTCTTTCAGCTTTAATTCTTTCTCGCATGTCTCAATAATATTCTCTTTTAAAGCAATATTTTTCTCCTTCTCTTTTATTTCTTTCTCTCTTGCTCTGATGATACCTGCAAAATCAGATTTAACAGTATTAGTACATTTAACACAATCAGGAGTTTTATCAGAATTAGACAACTTAGATTTCAACTCCTGAATTTGTTTAAGAAAAACTGAATTCTGATTTTTCAGATTATCTCGTTCAGCTTCTATTGCCGGTATCTCAGGCATGTATATGATTGCACAGTCTCTCCCTGACAAAATAGTAGACATCTTGATATCTTAAAAAAAATTACTTCAAAAAGATCGTCAATAAATCAGAAAAATTTTGATCACTATCAGAAAAATGTCCCCCTCCGCAGACTTAGTACGGGGGTCCCGCATATTAAATGTATGCTTGAAATTCAGGATTTGACACTTTTCTTTTTCAAAACATTTTTCTCATGAATAGAACTTGAAGCTGTTTTGAAAGAACAGGCTGATTCTGTTGAATTATCAACAGGTGATTGATTAATCACATCAGCTGAAACTTTATTTGACAAATCAAAGTTTGCAGCTTCTAGGTTCTTTATCTTTTCGGATAAAATGTTTCTTTCAGCAATTAGTGTATCAAACTTCTGTTTCAAATCAGATTTAGCCATCTGTTCTTTTTGGACATCTGATGATAGAACAATTATTTTGGATGTGAGCTTAGATATCTCAGATTCAAAATGTAAACGTTCTTGTTCAAAATCTTTTTCTTAGTTCTTGGTTTTTTCAGAAATATCCTTGAAAATCCCAACATTTCTCTTTTCAGAATTTTTCTTTTCAGATTCAAAAGACTTTTTCTTTTCCTGAAAATTTTGCCTTTCTTTTTCTAATAAGTCTTGTAAAACTGAGATCTGTTTGGGAAATTCAGTAGTTTTATCTTCAAGAACTTTCCTTTCCTTAGCAAATGTGTCTCTTTCAATTATCAGAATTTTTTCAAATTCAGACACTTGCTTTGAAAGTGTTATGCATCTATGCTCAAGATCCTTCTTCTCTTGGTCAGCTTTCTTTGAAATATCAGACAACTTGTGAGCAGCAGATTTCTCTGAATCAGATTTAACTTTATCTGCTTGGAGGCTTTTCTTCAGTTCAGCATTCTGTATCTCCAAGGCAGATATCTTGTCTTCAAAAGCCTTAAACTTCTGTTGAAGCTTAACTGATTCATCTTGATGTTCTGATGATTTCTGTTCAGTTTTCTTCAGTTGGCTTTGAAGTCTTGTAATACTAGACTCTTTGATCTTGATAACTTCCTTAAGAGTCTGAATGGAATTTTCTTTTATTGCAATCATTTTCTCTCTAACTTTAATCTCTTTCTCTTTTTCACTGATGATACCTGCAAAATCAGATTTAGCATTATCAGTACATTTTGCACAAACAGGAGTTTTATCAGAATTTGACAAATTTGACTTCAACTCCAGAAGCTGTTTAAGAAGCTTTGAATTCTGATTTTTCAGTTTCTCTCTTTCTGCTTCTATAACAGGTATCTCAGGCATATATAAGACAGCCATATCTCTAGCTGAAAGTACAGTATTTTCTCTCTCATTTGTAGTTGGCATCTTGAATGAGAAATCAGCTTGAAATGAATGATCGTTCCCAAACAATTCAGAAAAGTTTGACTGAAAATAAAAATCAGATCACCACTTGAAAATAACTCAGAAAAAATATTTTAACTCTTGAACTCGCAAAGACTTAAAACTCGCAAAGCTCAGAAAAAAAAATTACAAGTATAAAACTCGCAGACACAAGAAACTCGCATAACACTAAACTCTCAAATCACTCTTCACTGAGAAACTCGCTAAACGCTTTAAGCGCGTTTTCATAACTCGCACACTACTACTTGCGTGTTTTGAAGTTCGCGCAAACAACGATATGCGTGTTTTGGCTTCTCGCAAGATTAGGCTTGCGAGTTTTGATTCCTTTGCGTGTTTCTATGCCTTTGTGCGTTCTGTCCTTAGAAAAAAAAAATCAACTTCGCTAAATGGAAACTCGCAGAGCATATGGATTGAAACTCGCAAACCAAGTGAACTAAAACTCGCAGATGCTTGTTTGCGTGTTTCTCATGAACTCGCAGGCTATGTTTGTTTGTTTCTCATGAACTCGCATGCTATGTTTGCGTGTTTCTCATGAACTCGCAGGCTATGTTTGCGTGTTCTTCAGATGAATGTTGCGCGTTTGACAGATCTAGCGCGTTTTACACTCTGAGTTCTCATATTCGATCTAAATCTTTATAAACCTGCAAATTGAATCTCAAACATGTACCATTATGATCGAATTTCAGTTTTAACACATTCTCAATGCATCAAATCAACTAAAACACACGATTTCAATGTCTTTAGAAGATTTTACAGTGTTCATCGAACATTTTTCAAGAAACTCAAAAATTTCAAAAATTGAATATGATTCTGTGATAAATTTGTGATTGAATTTAAACAAGAAACATTCTAAAACATTATTCGAACACAATGAGATCAATTATCTTACACAAACAACAAACAAACAATAATCGATGCAACAGTGAAAAACCAAGAAGTCTACTAAAATCTTGAAAATTTTCCAGAAAAATTGATCCAATTCAAGTAGTGTGATCTTTCTGAATTTGTTTGGTATAGCTCTAATACCAATTGAAAATGAAATTTCCAGATCAAATCAAGCAATTTAATAATCCATAAATCAAGATTTGACAGTTATGAATCTAGAGAGAGAGTGTAGAGAGAGAAAACATTCAAGTCATATGTGTATTGATATATGACAATTAATACGTACAACACACTTACTATTACATCTTACAACACAATGCTATTTATACTAAGATAAGAAACTCTCACAAGACTAAATCATACAAGATATACTTCTCTCAAACAACTAAAGTTGACTTTGTTGACTTTACAATACAATTGACTTTTCACATTTAAATCTTGGATACAATTATACACTAACAAGGGGTGTTATAGTGACTCTCAAGCTTACTTCTGGGAAAGAGCTTTTTACATGTACCTGACATAAGCAAAATTTAAGCTTTGCCCTGTTCTTAGCAACAAAGGGTTCAAATTTGTATTTGAATCAGACAAATTTGTCATCACCAAGGGTGGTGGGTAAGTTGGCAAGGGCTACCTTCATAAGAGGATCTTTAAGCAAAGTACTTTAAATAACAATGATATTGATATGAATAAAACTAAAGAGACACTAGTTTTGCTTCTATGTACATGATAGACTTAT
This sequence comes from Arctium minus, assembly GCA_954870635.1. Taxonomy (NCBI): domain Eukaryota; kingdom Viridiplantae; phylum Streptophyta; class Magnoliopsida; order Asterales; family Asteraceae; genus Arctium; species Arctium minus. Next base: position 72,337,409 of record OX941080.1, on the reverse strand, counting down.
CCTACCTGTGACATTCTCGCTTGGGACATGTTAACTTTCGCTCCTTACAAATGATGATGAATCTTAATATGTTACTTAAATGTTCAATGAACAAGACGATGAAGTGTGAGACTTATATTGAATCAAATTACACAAGTCTCCCTCATTAGTTGAGAAATTCAATCAAATACTTGGTTTAATTCATACCAATTTGTGTGATTTTAAGGCAACTCCAACTAGAGGAGAAAAGAACTATTATTTATCATTTATAGATGATTGTATTATGTTTTGTTATGTTTACTTGATGCATAGAAAAGATGAGGTTCTAAATATGTTCAAAACATACAAAGTTGGAGTTGTGAATCAACTTGATAAGAAGATCAAAACTCTAAGATCTGAATCCAGCCCATGACATTGCGGAAGTTAAGGAGGAGAGTATGAATCTCATGACTTTGCTGAGTTTTGTTCTTCTCATGGAATAGTACATCAAACCACGACACTTTATGCTCCTCAACAAAATATGGTAGTCGAACAGAAAAATAAAACTTTGAAGAATAACATTAACTCAATGTTGATCATTTCAGGGGATCCTTACAACTTACGGGGTGAATCCTGTCTTACTACATATACGATATCGAATAGAATTCCTAACAAAAAGAGTAACTAATCCCCATACGACTTATGGAAAGGTAGACTTTCTACCTTTAAAAGGATGAACGTGTGGGATTGCCTAACCAAGGCTCAAGTTCCTTTACCAGAAAGGACTAAACTTGGCCAAAAGATTGAGAGCATATATCTCGGTCCAGCTAAGAATGCAACCTATATGTTTTTAGTGTAGAAATCATATGTAGATGATGTGAACACACACACTATAATTGAATATGCCAAAGCAAAGTTCTTCGAAGGAACATTTCCTTATAAGGGTAAAGAAAAAGCAATCTTTATTCTAAGAAAAAGAGGAAATGAGGATAACACATATCAACATGAACTAGATCAAAGTGCTAATTCTAATGGATAAGGGACTTCTTAGGTTCAAAATACATAGAACCTAGAAAAAGTAAACATGGGAAAATAGCCAAACATTTTGGACAAGACTATATGACTTTTAATATGGAAGGAGAACCTCTAACATATAAGGAAACTATGGATTCCTCCTAAGATCCTTATTGGAAAGTGGCCATACAAAGTGAGATAAATTCCATTATACAAAATAATACAAGGAAATTGGTTGATCTACCTTTGGGACACAAACCAATAGGCCATAAAAAAGAAACTTACACCTGACGGTAAAATAAAAAAGTATAAGGCTAGCTTAGTAGCCAAAGGATATTGTCAGCAAGGTCAAGATTTCTTTGACGCATACTCTCTAGTTTCTAGAATAAACCTCTATTAGAACTTTAATGGCACTTGCAATGATTCCTAATTTAGAGATACACCAAATGGATGTGAAACTATGTTTTTAAATGTAGAATGAGATGAAGAGATATGTATGCAAGAACCTTAAGGGTTTGTTGTTAAAGGTCAAGAAAGTAAAGTTTGTAAACTGGTTAAGTCCCTATATGGACTTAAACAAGGTCCAAGGAAATGGAATGAAATGTTTAACAATACAATCTTATCTCAAGGGTTTCATATAAATGAATGAGATAAATATGTGTATGTAAAACAATATGAGAACGCATACGTTATATGTGGATGATATGCTCATCATGTAGACTGATATGGATATTATCAATCAGACCAATAAGATGTTGCATTCCTCATTCTATGTGAAGGACATGGGAGTGGTTGATGTGATTCTTGGTATCAACATTTATAGGAATGTTAAAGGGTACATCTTTCCCAATCCCATTATAATGAGAAGGTCCCTGGAAAATTTGGACACTATAATATTAAATTGCTCGTTACCTCATTTGATCCTTCTAGTCAACTTAAGAAGAATCAAGAAGATAGTTTATCTCAGTTAGAGTATACTCAAGTACTTGGAAGCTTGGTGCATATTATGAATTATACAAGGTCGAATCTTACATGCATAGTGAGTAGACTAAGTTTGTACTCACACAATCCTGGTAAAATCATTGGTATGCACTAGCTAGAGTTCTTCACTATCTTAGAGACTTAGACACACAAATACATTATGGATTGCATTATACCTAATATCCTGTTTTAGAAGGATCTTGTAATGCCAATTGGATTTCCAATAATACAAAAGTAAGTCCAGAAGTGGCTATGTGTTTACCCTTGGTGGAGCATAGTATCTAGGAAATCATCTAAAGAAACGGTAAATACACGCTCAACTATGGAAGCTGATTTTGTCGCTTTAGATAAAGCTGCTAAAGAAGCCAAAAAGCTCAAAATCTTTCTAAAATGTATTCCGTTATGGCCAAAGCCCTATTGGTGATTTTTGTGTCATAAATTATTTTAGTATGATTGTGATTTACGTGAGATCGACCTAGTGATAAGGAAAACATATGTGAGTTAGGAGATACGGAGTACACAATTACAAATGTTGCCCCTATCATCTTAGATTTCCATAAGGCGGGGGGTCAAGGGGGCCGCCTCTCCTTGCAGGGTTCTAGGGGCAGCGCCCCTAACAAGATGCAAGGGACAGAACTGGCAGCAATCCATGTGATTAGAGACTCTAATCGTATGATCAGAGGCTCTGGACACTCTGGTCACTCAGCCTCTAGACTCCTATAAGTCAGTTACAACTACTTTCAAATCTTATCCATTAATGGTTGTAACTATTGTGCGGTTATGTTTTAACTGCTCGTAACCATCGATTTCTCAAATAAATATGTAAACGAGAATCTAGGTGTATATAAGGACTCGGTCTTACAGCTTTTAAGATCAGAGTTTTTATTTGGATTATCCCAATACGAAGTTCGTGATACCCAAGGTAATTAGGGTCGAATTATTGTATTCTAAAAGTGTACTTTTAGTGATTCAAGTGATTATTCAGTCTATGTATCATCTCCAATCCCCCACTTCTTAATAAACTTGTCTCTGCCATTTGTATATATTGTGATAGCATGGTTGCTCTTACTAGAGAAAAGAACCAAATCTATAATGGGAAATGAAGACATATAAGGCATCGCCACAACACATAAAGGACTTGTTAAAGAATGGAATAATTTTCATAGATTATGTAAAGTCAAAGAAAAACATCAAAGACCCTTTGATAAAAAGCCCAATAAAAGACAGATAGTCATAAATTGGTACCCTCACTCTATGGTGTCCTCCTCTAATTTTATTGTCACATCTCTCTCTCTCTTTCTCTCTCTCTCTCTCTCTGTGTGTGTGTGTGGTTTTCATATGTATGTACTAAGCATACCATTTTCCTATAAAAGTTATCTCTAAACATACTTTACACACGTCACTACTAGAGAAGGTCTTTCAACAATCAACATCACCGACAGTTTTGGCTCTAATCTCCTATTTTATTTCTTGAATGATATTAGTTCACCCCATATTGTGCACATGTTTCACATATGTTGATATTGATGGCGGATTTTAGCATCACCAAGAAAACCCGATGAGCAGAAAGGTGGAGTAATGGTGGTAAGAGTTAGGGAAGAGGTGGATAGACAATGGATGGTGGTGGTAGGAGCAAGGGAGATAATAAGAGACGAACAAGTTTTCTCTTTTTAAGCATAGACAACTTCTTGTGGAGATTATTAGACATATGAAGCCCAACCATTGCAAGAGAATGGAAGGCACATCCAAATTTTAGGAAATATAATTCTTGTAGTCAACATGGAAGAAAATGTGTCGGAAGAGTTTTTTTTTTTTTTTTTTTGCAAAAAAGGTCAGTTTATGGGTGCTCGTGTAAGTAGGAATGCATTAGAAAGAACAATAAAATGGTTATTAGAAAAAGTGGGTGTTAGTTGGAGAAATTTTTAAAATTCTATGATGCTAGAAATGCGAACATGTGAAGTAAAGCAAATAAATCCAGGAGAGTGTTCTTTTGATCTTAATATCGTTTAATGCAAAAATGAATAAATAGGATCAGAAGATAATGTCACATAGGCAGAGGCACACTTGCACAACTTAGGTTGGTACCTTGAAGGTTTAGGGAACCCCTAAAGGTAATAATTGTGTCACTTTGGAGGAATTTATATACAGATTTTCATTTTAATTAACACGAAAATGAAAGCAAGATCAGTTTTCAGAAGTTCAATGTACGTTCAGTCTGCTTGTTTCACTTTTTGTGCTTCGATAGACAAAGTTTCACTTTGTTCATCTCTCAAAGTTGCAAGTCTTAGTTTGGATTCTTGCATGTTTCATATTATCTTAGGTTGTATTCGTTTTTCAATATAACTATCTTTTCCTGTTCATTAAGAAATACAAGTACAAATAGAAGAAATGATTGTAGGCAATGACAACAGAAAAAATCAATTAACCACTTAACAATATCGGTACTATTAACAAATTTCATCAATTAACTTGACATGTAAGGTTGACGTAAGATGTCTTACAGTTGATAATACGCTAAACTATTGTCACTTTACCATAAATACATCACAAAGTATATAAAAACATTAGTATACACTTTTACAATTTTTAATATATCTCTCTCTCTCACACACACAAATATATATATATATATATATATAAACAGAATAATTTATCTATTATACACTTATATATTTTCTTGTAATGATACCAACGGTCTCATTTTCGTTTGGTTTTAATCAAATTAATTAACTAATATGAATTATTAATTTGGCCATATCATAAATGATATTGAGTATCAATAATTATAACAATAAATAACAAAAATAATAATAATTAATAATAATAATACATAGAGAATATGAAGCCAGTGAAATATTATAGAAAATTATGTGTTGTTTGAAATTGAAGCAAAATAAAATAAATTGACAAATTCTTGAGAACCTATTTACATTAAAAGGTGAAAAGAAAACCTCTAGAAGGGTCACACGAGTATGAATTCTGAATACGCTGAAAATCTATGAAAAATGTCCATAGCTTGTTGAAATCCTCTGAAAATGCTTGTTATATATATCCACACCTTGCTGTCCATGATATAATTCGTGGAAATTGGGTTCGGGTTTACCCTCGATCGATGATTTCCCCATCAAAAATGGAACTTGAAGAAACTGATCGTTCCACTTGGTGTAATCTTGTTCGCCATCTACAGTAGCATTAATTTGGTTTTGGCTTTTGGTGCAATCAGTCAACAACCCCCATGGATACCCACCACTGTTCGTCTGGAAGAAGCCGCCGTTGCTTCCATTATTGCTACTCCCCCAATTGTTCTGGTGGAAAACGGTGGCGCTGCGGGGCGGAGCTGAGAGTAGGGTGTTGGAAATGGTATTCGAATATTCCGGATTCATCTCCGAGGATGACTTGGAATCAGTGTTGAAGAAGAGATCACCGGTGGAGTCCGGCGGTGGTTGTTGGGTATAGTTGAAAGGGAGGAATCCAGCTGAGAGGTGGTGGGAATCCGGCTGCTTGTTTGCTGTCTCGTGACTGGTGACGAATCTGTTGAGAAAGAATTCGTGTGTTGCAGGTGGAGGGTTGTCAATGAGTGGGTAATTAGATGCTGCCGGTGGTTCTGGTTTCTCGTCGAGATTGGAGACTTGGTAGGAACCCTGTGAGTTCTTCTCGTTACTCCCAGACGGAGCTTTATGATCGTCGTTGACCTCCGAGAGTGGTTTATGAGTGTTTGGATCAATCCCTCTTTGCCTTAGCTTCTTCTTGATTGAAGAGTTCCATAAGTTTTTTATTTCATTATCTGTTCTTCCGGGCAATTGAGCTGCAATTTGTGACCATCTGCGCGCAAAAATAATTATTAACCACCGGCCGGAATACATACATACATACATACATACATACATAGATATAGTCTACTTACTTGTTTCCAAGAACTGCATGTAGTTCAATAATGAGTTTCTCTTCTTGTTGAGAGAATGTGCCTCTTTTCAAATCAGGCCTCAAGTAATTAATCCATCTTAGCCTGCAACTTTTGCCACATCTTTCAAGGCCTGCAGATGGAAGAAAGATTAATTAAGAGTTGATTAAGAAAGAAAGAAAGAAAGAAAGAGAGAAAGAAAGTAACCTGCAAGTTTAGGGACAGAACTCCAGCAGCCATGGCCAAACTTGGTGATATGTTTGATGAGCTTTTCATCTTCTTCAGGGGACCAGAGACCTTTTCTTAGCTTTTGTTTATAACAACAAGAGTGCCTCCCCATGTGGATGACAGGATGAGGCAGCAGATTCTACAAATTAAAGATGGCAAACCCTTTTGTATTTAAGATTACTTTTCTGTGAATTGTCACCCAAAAAGGAGGGTTTGCTAGAATGGAATTTTAGAGAGAGAGAGGATTAAGACTTGCAGCAGGTTTTGAAAATGGAGGGGCAGGCTGGAGGGATGAGGGTTCAAATTAATAGGAAAGGGAGCCCCTCATGAAAAGCATATTTAACCTCAATGGTTTACTTGGTGAATCCTTCTTCCATTCTTATTATTTTGTTACAATTATATTATTCTTTGGTCTTAAAGTATAAAAAAAAAAAAAAACATTTTAAATTCCCAAAAAATATATTTGAATATTGCATTTTGTACTTTTCTGTTCAACCCCTACAGTATTCAGATCAAACATTTTGGCCCCGTTTCCAAATTATCATCATCCAAACTTATATATCACTTGAAAATGGAAAGCACACCTAAGGTCATGCTTGAGAACCATAAGCTAACTTACTTTTTAAGCTTATTAAAAAGATACCGTTCAATAATCTATAAATGAGCTTACGAAAGCTTTTAAAAAAAATCCAGTTAAGACCTTTATATTAGAATTGAGTAATTTTTCAATATGTCATTACAACAAAATCGGGTTTATATAAGACATTAAATATGTCTTAATGTATTAATAAAATAAAATACTTTATATGACTTAAGTTTATAGTGTTGTAATAAGTTATAAGATGTTTTTGGAAGTCTTAAAAAAAAGTAATGACACTTTTGAAACAAATGCTCGTATTTGTTACTTTATAATATATTATTTGAAGAAATGTCTTATAAAACAAGTGTTGTATAAAAAGCTAATAGGACACTTTGTTTCAAAAATATCTTAAAAAGTTTGTTAAAACGCTCAAAAACGTGTTATAAATTTATTACAACACTTTTAGATATGCAACATAAGTGTTCGATTTCTATAAACTTAATTCTAATAAAGTAATCTATTAGGACATTTAAACACTTTTTGGCATCCTATAAACTCGATCTTGTTGTAGTGTTTACTTTTAGGTCATTTTACATTATCATCTTATTTATCAGCTAGTGTTCAGCAAATGAGACTAGTTTATCAGCTATCAACTAGTTTTGTAAACATATTTTAAATACTCTAAGGTAGCGTTTGGTTCGCATAATATTTTTGGATGGAATGAAATCTGTGAAAGAAATTTGACTTTGAAAGAATTGGCATTGAATGTTGTCAGGTCTGAGCACCTGTTTGGTTGACAGAATTGGAATGATTTGTTAAAGTAATTGGAATATGTATGTTTGGTTCACAAAATGTAGCTTTGGAATTGGAATGAAATGTTGATAAATGACCAAAATACCCTTTTTAATAATTTTGTTTTATTTTTAAACAAAAAATGCTTTAATAAAATAGCAATTAAAAATACTTTATTTGTAATGATGGTTCAGATTGGCTGTGGTCGGTGGTGGTTCAGATCGACGATAGTCAGCGGTGGTTCAGATTAACGGTGGTCGGCGGTGGTTCAAATTGGTGGTCGTTTAGATTAGTGGTAGTTCAGATAGGAGATGGTGATTCAAATCAGAGATGGTGTTCAGATCGGCGGTGGTCGGCGATGGTTCAGATTGGCGGTGGTCGGGGTGGTTCAGATTGGCGGTGGTCGTCGATGGTCGGTGGTGGTTTGGAGAAGAACTGATGGAGGCGTGATTTAATCAGATAGGTTTTATATGATTAGGTTATATTGGATTGAGGGAATATGTGGTATTATGACAAAAAAAAATCATTTCATCAAAATACCTTGTAGTTGCAAAATAATGTTAAATTCTTTCATTTGTGGAATTTGATGGAATTTAGAGATTCCTTCCGTGAAAAAAAACGAACCAAACAAAGGAATGGAATTTCCTCGATGGAATTTCGTCAATGGAATTCAACATTCCAATTCCATCAGATTACTTCAGAATCTGCGAAACAAACGCCACCTAAGGCTGCGTTTGGTACATGGGACGGTATAGGCCAGGACGGGACAAAAATTGTTGTCTCATGTTTGGCGCGACATGGGATAGGACAATAACTCACTATCCCACGTTTGGCGCGACATGGGACAGGGACAAGGACAAGGACAAGGTGGAATAGGATGAGATAAAAAAAGGTTTTTCTTGTTCCACCAAAAAAGGTGCAACAACATGGGACAAGGTTGAGACATAAACTAAAAAAAATATATTTATCTACCCTCATTTGATATATTACCCTAATATGATATTTATTTTAATGGTCACACCACCCATCGTCGCCACCACCACGACCACCAATAGTTATCACCAACACCGTCCACCACCTCTACTACAACAACCTCCTCCACAACCACCACCATGTGCCACCAGAACTACCATCATCGACCACCTCTACCTCTACTAATCACCATCACCCATCATCGCCACCACCAACGACAACCACTGTAGCCACCACCAACCACCCTCGGCCACCTGCACCTCTTTCTCCACTACAACGACCTCCTCCACCACCTCCACAACCTCTGCCCATCGTCACCACTACTACCATCATCGACCACTCCACCTCCACCTTTACCGATTAACACCACCCATTGCTGCCACCACCACGACAACCACCGTTGCCTACCTCTACCTCTTCCTCCACTACCACAACCTCCTCCACCACCTCCACAACCATTACCCGTCGCCACCACAACTACACTCGTCGACCACCTCCACCGATCACCACCACCCATTGTTGTCCACCACCACTTATACCTCCGCCACATCGGCCGTAACAACCTCCTCCTCCACCACCACTGTCCACCTTCTTCATGTCATCCACATCCACCGTCATTCACCTATCAACATCGCCGCTACCTCTACTTGTCGCTGCAACAACCTTCACTATGCCTCCTCCAATTATATCAGATTTTTCATTGAGTTTCGAGTTTTTTCGAACTACCATCAATTATATCATATTCTTCATTTAAGTTTCATACTACTACTTATGCATGTATTGGTATATATGAAATTTGTGATAAAAATTCTTATAAATCAAATTATTTAAATATTTATTTTACTTATATCATTTATTACTATTATATGATATATAAAATTATCAAACAACGTCTAAGGTCAACTTGTCTAGTCTTGTCCTATTTAGTCCTAGTTGTACTAAACACCAGACAGACACTTGTCATGTCATGTCATGTCATATCCTGTCTAGTTTTGCGCTCTTGTCATGTCTAGTCCTATCCAATCATGTCTGCTTACCAAATGCTACCTAAGTGTTAGCTTGTAGTATGTAAAAGGGGATGTTGATGGTAGTTTAGTAAACTACTATATCGGTCATACAAAAATATTCAAAACATTATAACATGAATCAAAGACGAGACAAAAATATGAGAAGGCTGCAAAATTTATGCCAAATCTTGAACAAATTTAGTTGATAATAGTCACTATTATATTGATCAAGATGATTTTATCATGTGCACAAAAGTTTCATGTCACGACTCAAATGTTACTTGTCAAGAATACCATTTTTGTGGTTTTAAGAGTTCTTCACAACCATGAAGGAGAAAAACAGAATGACATGATTTTAATATTTGCACATTTCAGCAATGACGATGGACTATTTTCCAACACCGTTTGTATCAATTCTGACAAAAGTTTTAGCAGAGGTTCGCTTTCAAATGACTGAAATACATACGACATAAAACTACATAGTAAGATCAGGTCTCCACTTTCTCTTTTTCTATTCTTATTCATTATTGGGTCACACTCGTTCAAAATTTGTATTAGACAGACACTATAACGAAAGTTGTTTTATGACGCTTGTATACAACCATTTTTTTTAAAAAAAAAAATCTCCTATAAAAATGTTGATAGAATGATTTACTTTCAACTTCGTCCTAACAAATTATTGTAATATCTTTATATATATAAGACATTTGTTGTTATAACGTCCAAATAGATCAATTAGCTTTGTAACTTGTACAAGGACAACTGAAAATGTTTATAGGCAGGAATAGAGGGGTTAAAATGAAAAATTGGCAAATAATGGGAATTGCAATGTGTTTGGGTGAAATACTTAGGAATCAATGAGTGAGTTGTGACTTGTGACAGCAGTGGTGGGGTGGGGTTCAAAAAAGGACAGATATTTATATGATAAAATACGAACAGGAACTGGGAGAACAAATCCTTTTCTCTTAAGGTCCATATCAATAAAAGGTTCACATGAACACAAGTCCACACATATTTTTTTCACTTCAAAATTTGGAAAAACAAACTTAAGGTATTGTTTGACAAAATAGTTCATAAGCTGTTAATTAATTAGTTTTTTTTTTTGGAAAGTGTATCCTGGCCCAGACTAATCCCTAGCAATTAGGGTTTTTGGCCCAGCTGCTAAAGCGTACAACCCTAAGTTTATCCTCAGTGGCCACAAGTGCTGCGAGTGGGGCTCGAACCCGGGTTGAACGCTATGAACTCCCCAAGCCTTTACCACCACACCACAGCCCTTGTGGTTCTGTTAATTAATTAGTTGTTAGTTAATAAACTAATTGATAGTTAATATATTAGCTGTTGAACTAATGACGTTTTATAAAAACAAGCTAATAAATTAGTTGAAAAATGAAATATGACCAAAAATAACATATAAAAAATTAAGAAATTTTAACATTTCATAATATATTTAATACAAACCACTAATAATATTTTAACTAATATAAATTAGATGATAAATAAAATTAATAATATAACATATTAATTAATAGAATTTCAATTTGGTTTGTTATACATATATAATATTATAATTTTTAGATTTGTATAACCAAATATGAAGTTTAGAAAATATCTAATAATTTTAAATAATCATTATATATAATATTAATATAAAACCAACCTTACATATTTTAATTAATTAATACTTTCTCAAAAAAAATTACATCAAATATTTTATTATAACATTCACAATGTTTTATTATTTATGGAACAAAATAAATATAACTTTAACTAGTATGTAATTTACAAAAATAATTTTAAAATTGTTATATTTGTTTTTTGACGATTAAAGATATTGAATATAATGATTATAAATAATTAATATAATGAATAACTTTATATTTAAAATTACTTAATATCAATAAATAATTACATTTAAAATTTATTAATATTTTGAAATTAATACTAATGAATAATTATTTATAATTAATTATATAAATAACATGGGTATAATTTGCAAAAAAACTCTTGAAACTTATTTAAATGTTGTTTTAAATAGCATTTCAATAAACTAACTTATAAACAATTTTTTGCGCATTCAAACATTCTTTTAAAATAAGCTAAAAAAAATAAAGTAGCTTATATTTGTCAAACATGATCTTGAAATTACCAAAACAATGTCGAGTAATCAATTCCCACAACTTTTCTACCTTTGAAATAAGGATTAAGGCATAAAATATATGTCGGAAAGACGTATATATATAAATACAACTGGTATAAAATGAGGATGGTTAGAAAGCAATTGAAATCAAAGTCATAAAATCAACTAAAAGATTTAAACTTTGGAAAAAGATTAAATAATATCTTTTCTAATTAGGTTCAAAAGAAATATAATTTGATAAAAAAAAACATTTTAATTTCAAACAAAAAACATTAAAAAGAATACCAAATTGGTAACGAGTAACCAATACGTACAACTTTTCTACATGCAAAATTATGATTTTTGTATCAAATATATTCCGAAAAGATGTATAGGCAAATATATAAATACAAGTATTATAAAAGTAGGGGTTAAATCAAATGAGAATCACAAAAAAATAATTTTTCACATGATATATTTTCGCCAAATGTTTGGATTTAATATATTGTTTCACATATATTCGTTTCACAGTATGATAGTTTTACATGTATTTGTTTCATCACATGAATATTTTTACGTGTATTTTTCATTTCACTAAGTGAATCAAAATTTATTTTTCACGTGTAATCTTTTCACAAGGTGTACAAAAACATATATGAAACAATATCTTAAATCATAGATTTTGATAAAAAAAAATCATGTAAAAAATATATTTATATCGGTTCTCAAATATTTATAATACAGTTTTGGTTTTCATTTGATTATCGGCCTATAAAAGTATGGATGATTTTCCATTTTTGAATCCGAATTAGCATCAAAAGGCACAAAATCAACAAAGAGATTTGGAAATGTTTCCATTGAGATAAGAATGCATGTAAGTCAAGTCTTGCAATAATAGAAAATTGAATTTTTTTTTTCTAAAGAGCAAACTACAATTTTGGTCCCTGGGCTTTATACTCAACTACGAAAAATATCCCTAACTTCAATAAGTACAATAATGTTCATTGTGGTTTGTATTTTCTTTTGAAAGTGGTCTCTCTCACTAACTCTGTTAAAAAAATGTCCATTAAGTAAGGGGTATTTTCATATTTTTATAGGTTATTTGTTGTTGTTTTGTCTTCACCTATATTAAAAAGTAAAAATTATATATTATATTATAATATATATATATAATACATACACTACAGAATGAAACACCCTCCCGTCCCCTCACCACTCCCTCATAAAACACACACAAACACACACCTCACACAAATAAACACATAAAACAAACACATGTGCACACAGAAACTCAAACATTACTACCAAATGGTCAAATTTTTACCTATAAAATTTTTCCTGGGAAACTCATCGCTAAAGGGGTGATTCGTCACAAAACTATCACAAAATTTGGTGTGTAAATTGTTGGTGAAAAATTCAAAGCAGTGACAAATTACCCTGGGATTTTGTGGGTGATCCGTCGGTGATCACCCACGGAAATTTCCCTGAATGATTTTTATGGGTAAAAGTCATTTGTTTTGTAATGCATGTACCCATACAAACGTCTTCCTCGTCACACAGAAGGGGCGAAGGATTTTCTAGCTGCACAAGAAAATGGAGGAAGAGATCTGGAGGTGGTGTTTTCTTGTTAGAGATGGAGGAGGGGGTGAGGTGAGGTACGACAAGAGGATGACCGTGATCGTTGATTTGGACTATCTTTTAAAGTTTTATTATTTTGAATTTTTTCATTGTGGCGAACTAATTAGATTTTTCGATGTTGGGCTTTAAACAAGTGGAGGTGAAAATTGGTCACTGTGAGGATGGTGTTTTTTGGGAGGGTTGTCGGAATATGCAAAATGCACAAAAAGGAAGAAGATACCTGTTATTTAGCAAATCTTTGAATAATGGTGTTAGTATAAAGGACCACTTTCAAAACAAAATACAAAACACGGTGATCATTATTGTACAGTAAAGTTTAGGGACGTTGATCGTAGTTGGGTGTAAACCACAAGGACCGAAATCGTAGTTTACTCTTTTTCAAATTTAATTAGTAATTAATAATAACATTAATTATTAAAATGTGGATGTACAGTTAGACATTCTCTTGTCTTTTCTGACAGCCTGCAGACCTTTTTCCTCTGGTAACTTCTAATCCCAGAATTTAATGCTAAAGCTTGTTGTACTGTACAAGGAGTGATGCATGGTTTCTGTCTCTGACTTTTGGAGTTGCTGTTCCAGACATCTTTTGCCAGAATATTATTTGTATGATCAATCCTTTTAATCAACAAGTTAATGATTGTGTAACCACATTAAATTATTATTATTATTTATTGTGTTGAATAAGAGACTTCGCAATTCTACCAACTTCGCCACATGATCCCTTTTTGGTAACCATCGTGATTGACTTTAGATCAATTTGTTTGCATCTTGATTAATTTTATAGATTTTGAATTTAACAATCAGATATAATTCCCTGTTTGAAGCACAATGGTTTATAAATTTTCATTTTTTTACTGAATTCTAAGACATTAAAGAGATGTTTAGTTTGCAGGAAGGTCTTATGTAAATTGGAGGACATTTCAATGGCCAAATCTATTCAGATCTTTGGTTTACACATGAAATAGAATTGAATTACATAGTCGTTAATAGGGGTATGCAAAAAACCATTCGGATTCAATTTAAGCTGATCGATCCAATTCGAACAGACTGATTATAATCGGATGTCCAATTGTAATTGGATCAGACCGCATCCAAATTTTTAATATTCAAATTGAATTGGTCGGTTCTTGGATGACAATTCAGAATCCAATAAAACCAAACCTATCCAATCCAATTACCCATCCCATTATCATCCAATTAATAACTATCTATAGTATATTATAAAGCAAAGATAAAAAAAATTCTTAATTACAACTCACTAAGCTTTATGTATTATTATTTAAAGTTATCTACTTAAAAACAACTTTTTAAACATAATGTACTATCATTTAATGCTAAATTACTTAATTTTATCTTTATCCTTAATCCTTATCTTTTATTCTAATCCCTAGCCCGTTATTCACCTTGGATGTTATCTTTATCCTTAATCCTCATCTCTAACCACCATCAGGCGCTCAAATCTTTTCCATCCATATCCTTATAATTTCTAGGGTTTTTTTAACATTATTTTTTTGTTCTTTCTTTGGTTAGATACGATATTGTTGTTGTTTTGATTATATTTTAAGGATTTGATGAGTATTTTCTTATTTCTGCACCCCAAATCTCATCTTGAATGGTAACAGGGAGACACCGAAAAATGCATTATGGGAGACTTGATTGTAAGTAAAAAATATCTCCCTCAAAATAGGTTTGAAGGGGAGTATTATGAAATAACTAAAAAGGCTACAGACAATTTCACGCACACTATGATAAAAGAATTTTTAAATCCATTGTGGATAGTGGAAGGGATAGATCCTATTTTAACATTCACTAGGATAACTAAGCTTGCATATTTATAACTGTGAGAGGTTAGTATTCCAAACTCAACATGATGTAGAACATTTTTTTCACATTTTTTTCAGATCCACAAAATTTTATATAAGACTAATTTCTTTCTCCTAATAAGAGCATCTCCAACAGCATTGCTAAATTTTTTCTAAAATAGAGAATGGAAAGTCAAAATCTCTAAAAACATTTTCTTCTAACTCCAACAGCTTTTCTATTTTTGAGAATCAATAATTATTTATATTATTATAATATTTCATAATTTATCATCCCAATACACTTTTAAAAAAAAAACTTAAAATAAAATGTTAAATATTGAATCTTATTGGTTGGATTGAATAAAATAATATTTTCTTTCTCCAATTTAGAGATTATAGAGAATTCTCTATATTTAGAGATTTTTTTGAGCTTTCTCTATTTTAGCAAACCATATAGCAAAGCTGTTGGAGAGAAATAGCAAAGAAAAAGCCAATTTTTTCTATTTTAGCAATGTTGTTGGAGATGCTCTAACAACTTCAAAGCTATCATAGTTCACTATGCTTTAGAAACGTCAAAAACAATTGTAATTTATAGGGGGTTGACCATACACCGTCTGATTTTACTAATTTAGCATCCTTCTTACATAGATGTCAATGAAATGTGAAAGGCCAGATAAGTCAATATTAAAATTAGGTTTAAGAGTTAAAGGATTACGGGATTAGGTTTAAAGAGATAAGAGGAAGGGATGAAGATTAGTTCTAATAGATATAGCTCCATCTCTATTTAAAGTCATCTTTTGTTTGGAAATATCTTGTTTCTTCTCTAATTTTTATTTTGCAGAAAAACGTTAATATTGATGAGGAGGTGTCACATTTCTTGGTTATAAAGGGGTGGCATCACTTACCTAGAGAATTTGAACATGAACTTCATACTTTATTTGTTCTAGCAATATAAACACATTTGCAAATGTAACATTTTGTTCTATTTAACAAACAATCTATAAACATATTTGCACACTTAACCCTTCTTTGTTTTTTTAGGAAAAATCAATAACACGTTTGAAAACGTAACATTTTTTGTTTTTCTAGGAAATCTTTGTTAAATAGCATATGTTATTCATTATTGTTTCCCAATAAAATGTCAGATCCCGCTGCTTTGCGCGGGTCCACAACTAGTATATAATTATTAATATTTGACGAAATTGTTTTTAGGTTGATATTTATACTAGTGTTCTTTTAATAAATTAACAAAATATATGAATAATTGGTTGAAATGGTGGATAAATTGGTTGAAAATTGTATCAAAATATTATATGGATCCAATCAGATCTAAAAAATGAATAACCATTGGTAATATCTAATTGATGGAACCAATCCGATCAAATCATCAGTTGGATTCAGATGTCCAATGTTAATTGGATTGGATCAAATGACAAAATCCAACATCCATTGGTTGGATCAGATAGAATCCATCTAAATCCATTGAATTTCAACCATTGAACATCCGCTAACATATTTCATCATTTAATCGCATATGTAGTGAAAAAAATTCAATTCCACTCTTACCCATTTCTAAAAAAAAACTCAAATAAAAAACCCTAGCTTACTATATCACGCATCTCCAACGCCACTGTCACCACCACTTATACATCCAAATTAGTTGCCACAACTATTGCAACCACCACTATCGCGAATTAATATTATCATTAATTTATCATTATATAGTAATTCTAATTTAAACAAGAAAAATATAAAAATGTCATAAAAAGATATTTCAGTTATTTATTTATTATTTCATTCTAATTCTGACACTATATTATGCAAACCAAATAATTTACTTTGAAAGATTTCATTTTAATTTCTATCAATCAAACAAGTTGTGATCAAACTTTATTAAATTGCATTCTAATTTCTTTGATGGATTTTAATTTTGCAAGATTTCAATCTCCGTAGCAAAAGGTGATTTCTGTTGTAGGATAAGTGTGTCATCGTCTAAAGGATGTGACGATAGAGATAGAGATATAGATAGAGATAAACATATTAGAGATAGATTAGAACTGATATCTCTGATAGCTACCTACTTGTAAATCATCCACTATTTAAAGGGCTTTTGATTAATGTTAGAGCATAGATTTGTTGGATACAAGATCATTAATACTGAAGATGAAAGTCAAGCAAGTCAAAGCCTCAAAGCCAACTCTCAAGCATGATTGTCAAAGTCTTTGTAATAAAAGTCAAAGTCAAAGTTTGTGTATTATTTCCTTATATTTTGTTTCTGGTATAAATAGCTTTGTCTTTGTAAGATTGGTAAGTAAGTCATTGTAGAATAGAACGGATGAGACAAGAGTTGATTGAATATTATTCTAGTGAGAGAGTGTAGAGAGAGAAAGTGTGATTGTAATCTCTGTAATGATGAAATCAATGACATGTGATTTACAGATTTCTCATCTTGATTGTTTGTACAATTAGAACTTGAATTAGGGACATTAACAATTAACGAGAATTACATATTCATTCTCTCCATCCTATTATTGTTCTATTTAGTTTTCTCTTTAACACGCTATCAACACGTAAAACTCAAAACCATTTTCACCGCTGCTAAACGGTTGTTTTGCCCATTGCCGATCACTTTTGAACGACTTATCACCAAATTGTGTCGCTACTGCGTTATCCCTTGCTCATTGTCACGTATGTAAAAAAATTATAGTAAGTTTTCTATCAACTTTTTGCGTAAGTGAATATTATAAAATCATATTAGAAGAAAATTTTAGTTTATGATTTGATCTATAGAATACTTTCATTTTCGTTGTTGATATAAATTGAATTGAAAAAAAAAATACTATAACAAAATTTAAGTCATAATTATCTAATTTATTGAAATAGTTAACTATATAGAATTGGATATCGATGTAAAAAGTACGTTAAAAGATAAACGTATGAATTTTTATGAGATTATATTGTGATTTAGATGTAATTATCTAAATTAAATAGTTATATAATTTTGTTTTATTTTGGTTTTTTTGTTGTAATAAAGAAAATAAATAAATATAAACTTGTGATATGATTGAGCACGGGATCCGCATCTTAAGTCTATGGGGTTTTTTCTTTTTTGATTAATTAAATAAAATTTTAATTTGTTTTCTATTGATTATTTATTGGATTTTTTTAAATAAATATTTATTATATAATATTGTTTTTAATTCATCTTATTTAGTTTTTATTATCTTAGTATAACTTTTGTTATTTTGGATGTTATTCTCTATTTAGACATTCTTAATTAGTTACAATATTAGCATATTTATTGATTAATTATGTTAATATTATTTATTTATCAGGATCATTTATTTGATTTGGACCATTTAAATTTACTAATATACTGTTGTGAGATATGATAACCAGTTATTACTTAAACGAGCAGTAAATGTATTGAACTGGTTTTGCCATTTTACTTAATTATTCAGGTCAATTACCGTTTAATTATGGATATATTCTTTGATTGATTTTACCACATAATATGATTATCTTATATAAAT
The DNA here is from genome assembly GCA_954870635.1 of Arctium minus. Lineage (NCBI taxonomy): Eukaryota > Viridiplantae > Streptophyta > Magnoliopsida > Asterales > Asteraceae > Arctium > Arctium minus. The sequence goes on along the minus strand of OX941080.1, from coordinate 72,318,887 downwards.
GTTTATCTTATTCAAATCCTTATATAAGTTGTGAGTTCCTACTCATAATTTTCAACTTTGTTAACTCCAATAGATTAGTCTTAAAAGTATAGAAAATAGGCTAAGTACAAGAACCGCAGAAGACTTCTGCCGCTTACACCAAGACTCTCAGCACGGATCAGAACCTCTGTCAACTGCTTCTCGAGAAGGACTTAACGAGAAGAACACCTTTAGACCACTGAGCCTCTGTGTGGGCAAACCTCTTGAAGTTGAAGAATTGTACATTCTTGAAGACAAATGATCCCGTGCCTCTCACGTGCCTCTACCTGTACGAAGATTCCGAGGATCAAATAGTACACCCACGATGGATAACTTTCCAGGTTTCATTCTTTTATGGGTGATAACCTTTTGTTTGTACTATTGTATGCTCCACGATCTCTATATGTAGAGAGCACCATCTGCCATATTGGAAACTGTTAGAGCATAACTTATTGTCTTCAAAATTAACTAGATTGAAAGTCAAAAGCCCGAGTCAAAGCCTTTAAGAATGCAAAGTCAAAGTCATCAAGTGAAAAGTCAAAGTCAACTATTGTCAAGCTTGTTGTTTGTTTAGTTTGGTTTTGTCTCTTGTAAGTATGTTAACATAAATTGTGTTTCTTTAGTAGTGTAAGGTAGAGAACTTAGACGTGTGCTTATAATTGAGAATCATATTGCATATCTTAGATAGAGAAAGTAGAGAGAGATTGTAAACTATAAAGTTCATATAAATGGCATATGAGATTTGATTTGAAATTCATTGTTCATCTTGATAATCTTGCATCAAACTGAGAATAACATTGGTATCAGAGCAAGCATAAATCTGAAAAAAAATTCAAGAATCTGATCACTTTTTGGCCGATTATGAAGAACTCGCAAATCGTCCAGTCCAGATTGAGTTTGTTGATTTTGAGATATTTTTGATTTGTAATTGCTTGTACTATAATTGATTAGTGATATAAACAGGTTTGGTTTGTATCACTTTGTCCAATTCACAATTGTTTGTGTGAATTTTGGATTTCTTGAAAGTTTTTGGTTCGAACATTGTATGCACTGTATTTTTGCTCAAGGTTGTAATTTTGTTGTTTTTATTCGAAATTGATTGTTTGTAAGTTGTTCAGAAAGTACTGGAGATCAAATTCCCAAAGTTTCAGGAGCGGATTTGGTGTATTAAAGAGAATTTGGACTGATTCGGTGTTTTTGAGTTCGAAAAACTCAAGAACTCGCAAGATCTGTGGAATCCGCAAGCTTCATATATCAAGAACTCACAGAGCGTTTGTTAGTGTTTGGTGAAAATTTCAAAGGAAAGAATTCGCAGAGTTTGGTGTACGAAAAGCTAGATTTCGCAAGTGAAAGATAAGAAAAGTTGCAGAATTCGTAGAAACTTGTCTGCGAAAAGAGGGAATTCGCGCACAACAGTCTGCGAAAATTACTGTTGAGGGTCTTTGATCTGCGAAAAGCTACGGATTTCGCACGTTGAAGTTTAGTGAATTTTTCTAAGTACAGTTTTCGCTAAATATTTTGCGAAAAGTGAAATCTATTTGAAATTTTCGAAGTCTAGATTTCGTTTAACTTTGTGCGAAAAGTTCATTTGCGAGAAGTCAACAATTCGCAAGCCCCTGTATGCGAATAGCTCAGATTTCGCAAGCTTCTATTTGCGAAAATCCAGAATTCGCAAGTTGTTCTATGAGAATTGTTGGGTGTTGTACTCTGCGAAAAGTGGTGATTCAGTAGTCTGCGAAAAGTGATCTCAGTGTGTTATCCCAGATAACAATGTAAACAAGATGACAATAATTCTCTTTGTATTTCACACTTTGAATTTGTACAGAAAACTCTTTCAAACTTTCTCTCTCTAATATATGAACACGTATGACACTCTGATAGATCTTACACGCACATCACAGAGCCATATCCCTATTTAAACAAAGGGACAAAACACTTAAGACACAATACGCGCACACTACAGAAACACTCACACTACATGCTTTGACAATCCCCCCCTTGACATAATCGATACTTCAATCATTCTGAAATTTCTCCAAAACCTTTGTACAACATCTTTTGCAATCAACTTTAACATTCTCCCCCAATGTAATAAGGAACCTCTTTCAGACTTCAGAAAGAAATTATCTTCAGATTCAGCTCTGTTTGGTTCAGCAAATTATCTTCAAAGAAAATTTCAGTAAAATTCAGCTCGCTTCAAGAATTCTTTGAATTTGCTCTTTCAAACTTGCACAATCTTCAGCAATACTTGCAAACTTCAACAAACATTGCGTCTCTCCCATATTCATTTCTTGATTACCTCTCCCCTTTTTTGATGAAATGATATTGACATCATCAAAACTTTCACAAGAAATGTCCTATCTGTCCTGACTAATGATCTTTTCCACTGAGCCTTTGATTCTTCGTCAATTCATAAAGATATTCATCTGAATCTTGCAAATTCAGAAAAATATGAGTGAAATACCTGAATCAACAAATGAATCAGTTAGAAGTGCTTGTCAGTAACACGAAGTCACTGTGTGTAATGAATACACATTGTAAAGGAGCTTTTTGATGTTCACTCCCCCAGGTCTTCCATTCAATCATCGAAACACCACAAAGGAATTTCTATGAACGTTTAGACAGAAAAACGAATTCTCTGTGTGTTCGTGCTAGTGTTTGAAAGAATTAAGCACATGATGATTGCTTTTGATATGCTCAAAATTGTGTAAACCATTGAGACAACAACAGTAATACACAGACTCAATTGTGCATGATCGAAGTACGAAGGTGGGGCAGACTTCCTTCTTTTTCAATATCCAGATTTTCCAAATGAAAACCAGATAGATTATATGTTGCTTCCCCTTGAAATATGAAACATTTTCTTTTTGAGAAGAAAATGAGTAGCTGGTGGGGTTTTTATCAAGAGTTGGCATGGGCTAGTTTCCTGTTTCAATGATGTTCACGAAGAATTGTGAAACACAAGCAATGTGGTTTCCCAGCTCAGAAAAAGTTGGTGCAGAGTCTAATATTTTTTTACTCTGTTCTCACACCTTCTGTTCTTTTAAACATTTAAGCTCGTTTCTAACCAAACTCTCTTTTACATTTTATCTCATCGCACACCCACACTCATATATTTTGACTCCTCACACTCGATCACTCAAGGATTAACTTCTTGGGTAGGAAATACTGGTTAACGTGAATCCATAGAAGTTCAGTTAAGCTCACACAATGAACCCATGTTGTTATCCTAAAAGAACAATGTTGGTCAAAATGGTTTAACTTTGCAATTAAAGCACAAAATACATGTCAGATGTCTTTATGCTCTTGAATGTAATCATGAAGATTTGAGCATTTTAAACATTGAAAATATTTCAAACAAGTATATTGAATGAATAAAATGAATACAAGAAACTTGTTTGAAAATCTGACATTGTATGAAAAAGATCAAGTAGAAATGATTGATCAATTAAAGCTTAGGTCAGCAAAAATTGAATATTGTCTATACGAATCAAAATATAGACACTCTTGAAAGAAACGTTTAGAAATGAAATCAATGATCAAACTTTGAATATCAAACGGGGTGTATCATCATCAAAAAATTTTATTCAATTTGAGACATGGTGATAATATTGTCAACAAAAATTTAAACCGGTGTGTGTGAATACTTGAAAGTATATGGAAAAGATAAAACACAAGTATTTATCTTTGGAAACACACGGTTTATTAACAATTAAGCACATGAAAATGAAAACATTTAAAATCACACTTCTAAATTCATGAAACTGTTTTGAGAATAAGAAGTGGTTTAAACATTCAAGAACATGTTTTCATATCTGAAAGTTGTCCTTCTTTCAGACACGTATGACATTAAGATTAGAAATAAATCTTTTCACTCAGTCTTAAATCTCATCAAGTCAGCTCTAAGTCTTATAAGATATGATCATGTAAGCTCTCTCTCAATTCTGCAAAAACCACAAGTCTGTCAAAGTACAAAGCTTTATTCACAAAATTTATTGAAAATAAAATGACATAAAGCAATAAAACTTTGAAAATACGAGTTCTGATCAGATGTAATCAGAAGTCATTTTCCGCACTCCTTATCTCTTACCCCCCCTGAAATTATGCATCAGAAAATTTATCAGTGATAAACAAATGCAAAAATTTATTAACTCCCCCTCCAATGTAGATTCTCTTATCATCTTCTCACACTCCCCCTGAGATCATGAATAAACTTAAGTGCAACTATCTTTCAGAATAAAAATAAAAAAATGAAGAAAAATAACAATAACAAAACTTTAGTAGGTAATCACAGATTAAGTCTTGAGATTTAACATACCAAGTTTAGAAATGAGAAAATTAAATCTCTTTTCGTCTAGAGACTTGGTAAATAAATCAGCAAGTTGGTAATCTATATTTACAAAATAAAGTTCGATTGTACCTTTTTCGACATTATCTTTAATAAAGTGATATCTCATGTCAATGTGTTTGGTCTTGATATGTTGAACAGGATTCACAGATATGGTAATCGTGCTATTCGAATCACAGTAGATCGGGATCTTGTTGTATGTGAAGCCATAATCTCGAAGTTATGTTCTCATCCACAACACTTGAGAACAGCAGCTCGCCGCAGCGACGGACTCTTCCTCAGCTGTTGATGTAGATACATAGAGTTGTTTCTTGGAAGCCCAACTCACGAGTTTATCACCCATAAATTGTATGTGTCCCGACGTACTTTTCCTGTCAAGCATACAGCCCGCATGGTCTGCATCTGAATATGTTGTCAGTTCAAAACATCCTTAGGATACCACAAACCTAGATCTCCAGTGCCCTTCAGATATCTTAAAATACGTTTAACTGCAGACAAATGGGATTCTTTTGGAGAAGTCTGATATCGAGCACGTAGACATGTAGAGAACATTATATCTGGCCTACTAGATGTTAAATACATTAAAGAACCAATCATCCCTCGGTAGGTTCTAACATCGACAACTTTTCCAGAAGGATCAACACCGATCTTAGTTCCCGGTGCCATCAGGGTTCCAATAGGTGTACAATTTTCCATTTTAAACTTTCTAAGAATATTGAAAATGTACTTTGATTGATTAATAAAGATCCCCGTGGAAAATTGTTTGACTGGTAATCCGAGAAAGAAATTCATCTCTCCCATCATACTCATCTGAAATCTAGACACCATGAGGTTAGAAAAATTCTTACAGTATTTTGCATTAGTTGAGCCAAATATGATATCATCCAAATAAATCTGAATTAAAATGATATCGGCTTTTTCCTTTTTGATAAAAATAGTAGTATAGATCTTACCTTTCGAGAATCCATACTTTACTAAGAATTTAGATAAGACTTCATACTAGGCTCGAGGGGCTTGTTTCAGACCGTAAAGAGCTTTGTCCAGAAAGTATACGTGATTCGGTTTCTATGGATTGACAAATCCTTCAGGTTGAGAGAGATAGACTTCCTCCTTTAAGATGCCATTGAGAAAGGCAGTCTTCACGTCCATTTGATAGACGGTGAAGTTCTTGTGGGCGGTATATGCAAGAAACATTCTTATAGCTTCGATGCACGCCACTAGAGTATAAGTCTCATCAAAGTCAATACCTTCCTCTTTCCTATTCCCTTTAGCCACTAGTCTTGCTTTGTTTCTAATAACGATACCATCTTCGTATTTCTTATTTTTGAAAACCCATTTTGTGCCAATAATGGTTTTACCTTCAGGCTTAGGCACTAGTCTCAAGACTTTTAATGTTTCAAACTGATTTAGCTCTTCTTGCATTGCAGTTACCCAGTCTGAGTCGGCTAGAGTTTCAGATATGCGTGTTGGCTCTACTTGCTCAGGAATGAGTCATGCATACATTGATTAAGTGTAGTAGACCTAGTTTGCACCGGTTTAGATAGATCTCCTATTATCTGATGTATCGGGTGCTCTTTGGTCCACTTGTGTTAATGAGGGAGTGGATTAGATGTAGATTGATCATGATTTTCATCTAAGAATCCACTATCTTCTTCTTGTTCAGGGAGGGGTTCAGTTGAAGGATTCTGTGCAGAAGCTTCAGTTGGTACAACAATTTATGGCTGTTGATTAGTCATGATAGTGCAACAAACCGAGTCAGCAACTTCTGTCTCGACAGTGTCATGTACAACTGAAGGAGTAGTTGTTTGAATCGAAGTTTCTTGCTGAATCGGGGAACGAATTCAGTAGACACATCTGAAGTGATTGGATGATGACTGCTTGAATCTTCAGGTCTGTCAATCACAACAGATTTAGGCAATTTAGAACCAAGAAACTCATCGTAAAAGAATTCAAACAATAAATCTAATTCTGATAAATGAGATGTAGAAATAGATGGTTTATTAGAATTAGTCGCATTAACCACAGGTTCTAGACTGATTTTTCCAGAAGCTAGTACTCTAGTAAGTACGGGTTTTGAACTGTGTTTTTCAGAAGCCAACTCTTCGTCAAATGTAACGTTTACACTTTCAACCACGATCTTTGACTTCGTCAAATACACCCTGTAGGCAACAGACATTTAAGAGTAGCCGATGAAAATGCCTTCGTCAGCCTTTGGACTAAACTTGTTTAAGTTCTCTTTGTCGTTCAGTACGAAACACCTGCATCCAAAAATATGAAAATGTTTAATGCTTAAGCTCTGGAAGTCCTTTGACTAATTTTCCCGTGACCAGTTTGTTGACTTTTATTACAATTGACTTGACTTTTTGTTTGAGAGTTGACTTGAGTTTGAGTTTCAATCTTCAGTCTTCATGATCTTGTATCCAACAAATATGTGCACTAACACAGTGGTCTAAGGATTCCATACTTAGTCAAACTTTGACAAGTTGCAATATGACTTTTCAATGTCAAATTTTTTTCTCTCGGGAGGGGGACAAAATTTTGAGTGTGATCAACATTTCTGATTTTTGTTAACGGTCGGTGCAAGTTTTATCAAGGATGATATATCAAAAGAAGAGATTGCAAAACTTAAAGCCAAAATTTTCTCTCTTGAAGAACAGATTGTACAAAAGTGTGAAAGCTATTACAAATCTCTTTGTGGAAAGGAATACCGGATTGAGTATTATGAGAAAGAAAGGAATAAACAAATTGCTGCTATTAATAAACATAATGAATGGCTTCACCTACATGTTGAAGATCTGAAAAAGGCCATTAGATCTGGTAAATATTCATATTTCTTTAATGAATATAAAGTGTAGGTGAAAGAGCTTAAAATAGAAATTATTGATATCTTGAAAGATGATAAATGGTTCGAAGTTGAGAAATTAGAAAAACTGAATTCTGAGCTAATGAAGAAGATTTCAGAGATGGAGACAGACAATATTAAGAGCAGTGAAGAGAAATCAAAGGTGTTAGAAATAGAAAGTATTGAATTGAAGAAGAAGATCTTAGTGTTGGAAGCTCAGATTGTTAAACTTAAGGAAGAAGATTTTGTCAAAAAGAATGAGGAAACATCAATGGTTTTAGAAAGTGATAATGCTGATCTGAGAAAAAAGATTTCAGAGTTGGAACAACAGATTGCAAAAGACAGAGTTAAGTTTGAAAAATAGAAGAAAGGTTTTGTGAATGAAAAGCAAATGTTTGTAAGAAAATTTTCTGAATTTTCAGGAAAGACATTTGAAGAGAAGAATGTAGTTGATCTGAAATGTGCAAAACATTCTCAACAAGTATCAAATTTTGAGAAGGTAATAATTTTTGAAAGAGACAGGCTTGATAAAGAGAAAGCCGAGTTTGGTTCTGAAGGAAAATCTCTCAAAGGAAAGATTCCTGAGTTAGAAAGCCTGTGGGAAAAAAGAGAAATGAGTTTGAGAAAGATAAGAAAAGATTAGAGAAGAAAATTGTTGGAGTTTTTAAAGAAATATCTGATCAGAGAAAGAATGTTGAGAAGGATTTTGAGGAAGAAAGGAAACTGTTTGAGACTGACATTAAGAAGCTCACAAGGAAGTTATCTGAATTGTCAACAAAAGCTATGAAGGAGCAGAACTCGAAGTTTGAATTAAAGAAAAAGATTGACTTACTCTCCAAAGAAAGGAACAAATTATCTTCAAAGATAACATAATTTGAAGAGATTGTTTTAAGGTGAATTTAACTGAGCAAAAGACTCTAAATTTAATTGATCAATCACCTAGAGATGATCAGCTGACTCTGAATGCTCTTTCAAGACAACATCAAGTTCATATCAAACAACCGTTTCAACAAAAAGGTTAGTCAATTCAAAAGATCAGATTCATACTACTAACCTATTCTATGATAGGAATGTTGATGGTACAGGTAAATATCAAAAGAGCAATGGTAAAGAAAAGTTGGCTTGGAAAGTAAAAGGATCTTCCGATGAGAAGAAAGATCAAAAATCATTTGTGCACACACCTACTGCAAAAAGAACAACACTGCTCACAAAGGTAAATCTTTTGGTAAACCTGATCTTGTTTACACTGTAAATCAATTGATCAGGTTAACACAAAAGAAGATTAATTGTTTCTTATTGTGGCTCAAATGATTTTGTTAGTAAAAATTATGTGAATTAATGGTATGGTTCATATTATATTACACCTAAAAGAACTGCAACTAACAAACCTGGACCCAAATACCAGTGGGTACCAAAACCAAAAGATCCATCTGTGTTGCAGGCACCTTAAGTTTAGGGGGAGTAAAAGAACTTAGACTTCTGAGTAAATCAACTCAGGACTCGGACTTCAATGTCAAAGAGTTTGACTTCTAGACAAAGCAGTCTAGGACTCGTACTTCAAAGTTAACAAGTTTGACTTCTAAACACAACATTTCAGGACTCAGAATTCAATGTAAAAGAGTTTGACTTCTAGATAAAGCAATCTAGGACTCGTACTTCAAAGTTAACAAGTTTGACTTCTAAACACAACAATTTAGGACTCATACTTAAAAGATCAAGAGATTGTACTCCGATGCTTAAAAGATGATAAACCTTCAAGGGGGAGTACATATCATCCTTTCTGATAAATATTGTGAATGCAATATTTCAGGGGGAGTAAATGACTTCCGGTTAGTTCAGATATGAACTCGTTTTTCAATGTTTACTTTGGCTAAGACTTTGGTACTTTGACAACTTTTTTACTACTTGCAGATTTTGAGGGGGAGCTACAAAGATTCATTTCATAATGACTTTAAGGCAGTTGTCTAAGATTCAAACATGCATGAGATTGATTTTAAATGTTTGAAAGATGGACGACTTTCAGACATGAAAACATATTTGCTTAAATGTTCAAACCACTTCTCGATTTTCAAAAAGATTTCAAGAATTTAGCAGTGTGATTTTAAATGTTTTCAGTTATGAGCTTTAATGTTTCACTAACCGTGTGTTTCCAAAGATAAATACTTATGTATTATCTTTTCCATATATTGTCAATTATTCACACGCACCGGTTTAGTATTTTTGTTGACTTTGTTATTACCATGTCTCAAAATGAAACAATTTTTCGGTGGTAATAAACTCCTTTTGTATATTCAATGTTCGTTGGGCGTTATTTCATTAAAACCTATTCTTTCAAGAATTGTCTATACTTGATTATGTGTGTCCCATAATATGTGGAATTCAATCAAGATAACACAAATTATGAATTGAACAAACAATTTCTATTGATATTAATTCTCAATCGTATACAGTATGCACTGAAATATTTCTCTCTCTAAACCGATACGCGCATTACACTTAGCCTAATGATTCTACAAACAAAAACAATTTATGCCCTCTAAGTACATTACAAAACAAAACAAAACACTTTGACTTTTAACTATGAATTATTACAACTTGACTTTGACTTTTGCTTGAGAGTTGACTTGAGCTTTTGACTTTGACTTTCACCATTAATCTTCATGATCTTGTATCCAATATATTTGTGCACTAACAATCTCCCCTATTGGATTCAGTCAAAATCTATTTATTTATTTATTCATGATATTAATTTATTTACGTTTGTGCTTTCGAAAGTCATGATTGATATGATCATGTAAGCTCCCCCTCAAAATCTGCATTTAGTCAAAAGTCGTCAAAGTACAAAGTCTTATTCACAAACTTTATTGAAAAAATAAAAGACATGAAAGCAATAAAACTTTTTTAAGAACGAGTTCTGATCAGATGTAATCAGAAGTCATTTTCCTTGCTCCCCCTAAAAATATGCATTACATGATATGTCAGTAAAAAATATATGCAAATATCTACAACTCTCCCTAGAATGTAGATCAAGAAAGCTTTATCTAACTCCCCCTGAAAACAAGAACAAAACCTTTCAGTGCAGATATCTTTCAGATTAAAAATAAAGAAATACAGAAAAATAACAAAACTAAACTGTACTAGGTAACAATAGATTAAGTTTTGAGGTTTAACATGCCAAATTTCGAAATGATAAAATTAAATCTCTTTTTGTCAAGTGGCTTGGTAAAAAAATTTGCATGTTGATAATCTGTGTTTACAAAGTAAAGTTCGATTGTACCTCTTTCGACATTATCTTTAATAAAATGATACCTCACTCAAGTTCTTTGTTGAGATCAAAAATAGTTTGACGCTTCTTTGCAACCCTACTTTTATCCTTTTTGAGCTTAACTTGTAAGTATTGAAGCTCAACCATCATGGTTTCCATTTTTTTTTACGAAATCAGATTAAGAAAAATTTTGTACCTCATCGGAAGTCTCCTCATCAGATTCATCGTATTTTACTTCCTTTCCAATAAGGCACATGTGAGCAGTCTCATCTTTTTCTTCATCATCTAAATGGTCCAACCAATATTCGTCTTCAGCCATTAATGCTTTGCCAACTTATTGCTGCTTGGACAAAAGCATTTTGTTCTTATAATATTCTGAATTGTGGACCTTCAGCTTCCGAAAACCTTTAGCAAAATGACCAATCTTGCCGTAATTATAGCATTTTACTGGCTCTTCAGACTTCTTCTCTCCATAATCATTCAAATATCTATTCTTCTCTTTCGGCTTCCTTTCCACAAATTTCTTTTCCTCAGACCTTCTACCTTCCACCCTTTTGTTATGATCAAAATTTCTCGACCCTGACGAGTACCTCTGACTATTAGATCCCGGCTTCTTGTAGAACTTCTTCTGGAACACTCGGGTCAGCAGTAGCATAACTTGCTTTAAGTTTTCACCATCGTCAAAATCAGAATCATCACCATCAGAATCATTAGAACTGGATATGACAACTTTCTTTTTTTTTTCCTTGTCTTTCTTCTCCTTTTCTTTGTTTGCAACCACCAATGCAATAGAATCTGGTACTTGCTTCTCATTCTTCTTCTTCTTCTTCTTCTATTCTCTATCCTCTATCACTTCCTCTTCATTCTGACTAAGTGTTTCATACACTTCATGTAGAGGAATCTCACTTAGATCCTTCATCTGTTTCATCCTTCGTGTGTGCTTCTTCCACTCTGGTTGCAACACACTCGGAAATTTCACATTCTTCTCTATTTTTGTCTTCTTAACCTTGTTCTTTGTCAGCTCATTTATCAAAGATACAAACCTATCATAAGTTTTTTAAGACTCTCTCCAGGTTTGGCTTTAAAATCCTCATAACTGTTTATGCAGTTTGCAACATTCATCCGGTTGCCAACTTTGGAATCCAACATCATTTTCTCTAATGGATCCCACATCTTCTTAGTTGTTGCATTGTAGATGTCTATTTTGATGTAGATCTCATTTGGTATGCTTTGAAGGAGTAGAGATCTAGCTTGTTTGTCAGCCTTGTATCTGTTTTTCTGCTCTTCAGTATACTGAGAAATATCCTTAGGTACTGTCTTTTTCTTTTGTTCTCTTTCCAGATTTCCATCTTCAATATCAGAGGATCCATCATCATCTGGAATTTCCATAGTAATTGGAATCATTGGACCTTCCTCAATGGACATCTTAATGTTGTCTCCATTGGCATGTCTGTTTATAAAGTCCAAAAATCTGTCTTTCCACAGCTCGTATTCTCCTTTTAAAAGAACCGGTGGTTTGACATCTATACCAATAGCAAATGCATCATTGGAAGTCATCTTGAACTTTGCACTGATTTGAAATGATTGTCAAAAATTCAGAAGTAAACTTGACCTATAAAGTCAAACTTGGTCAACGCTGAAAATCACAAAAAAAAAATAAGTGTCAGAACTCGCATAACAAAGAGAGCACAAACTTCACGCACATAGAGATCTGCGCATTCTAAGTTCGCACAAAGAGAAGCTTGCGCGTTCTTAGGTTCGCACAGGCTGATGTGTGCGAGTTTTCACTTCGCCCAGGCAAAAGCTTGCGCGTTTCTGAGAATCACTTCGCGCAATCACGTTGTGCGTTCCTACACTTAGAAAAATTTCAGTAAAATAACTTCTCACAAAATGTAAACTCTCAAAACACTAAACTCGCACACAATATTGTGCGCGTTCTAACTTCGCGCAGACAAAACCTTGCACGTTCTTGTCCTTAAAAAAATTTTAGGATAACAAATACAAGTATCTTGCGCGTTCTATGAAGAACTCGCAGAAGACACAAATACTCAAACAACTTCAGTCTGTGTGTTCTTCAAGCTTTTGCGTGTTCTTTAGTTTGCGTGTTCTTCAGGATTAGTTTTGCGCGTTTTCTGGATCTTGCGTGTTCTTCAAACTTTGACCAAAAGCTAACTTTTTCACCCTCAAAACGATTCAATTCTTTGAATTAGGCTTCAAAACTTTGTCAAATTGTTCTCGATCACACCTAGAACTGATTACAAACAATTAATTTCAACAAACTCATCAACAATTACAAATTTGATCTAGTTACAGTGCGTTTGACAAACTCGAACAGAAAACTTTAAAAATCCAAAATTCACACAATTTTGTTGTGAATTAGACAAAGCTGCTCAAACAAAATTTGTTCCACACATAAAATCGAGTACAATGAAATCGATATCTAACTTAAATCATCACTAAATCTAAGAATTCAATTCTCTACAGATTCCTTTGCGAGTTCTTGAAAATGTTGACCAATAGATCAGATTCTTGAATGGATTCTGAATTTTTGTAGGTTCTGATACCAATTGTGTGTCCCACAATACGTGCAATTCAATCAAGATGACACAAATTATGAATTGAACAAACAATTTCTATTGATATTAATTCTCAATCGTATACAATATGCACTGAAATATTTCTCTCTCTAAACCGATACGCGCATTACACTTAGCCTAATGATTCTACAAACAAAAACAATTTATACCCTCTAAGTACATTACAAAACAAAACAAAACAAAACACTTTGACTTTTAACTATGACTTATTACAACTTGACTTTGACTTTTGCTTGAGAGTTGACTTTAGCATTTGACTTTGACTTTCACCATTAATCTTCATGATCTCGTATCCAATATATTTGTGCACTAACAGATTCATATAGAGAAATTCCAATTTTTCATGACCTAAGCTTTTATTGTTAAATCATTCATATTTGATATTTTCCCTACATTGTCAGATTCTCAAAACATATCTATTGATTTCACTTTGTTCATTCAATTTCTTTGTTTTGAGAAAATCTTCCATGTTTAAAAATGCTCAATTATTCATGATTATCTTATTGAGCATACATATATCTGACATATGTATTTCATATTATTGTGCTTTAACTGTTAAAGATAAACTATTGAGCACCATTATGCTTTTAGGAAAAATTCATGGGATCAGTGTGAGAACTTAAAAGAACTTCTATGGATTCATGATAACCAGTGTTTCCTACCCAAGAAGTTATCCTTGAGTGATCGAGAGGCGAAGGGTCAAATTTAGATAGTGGGTGTGTGATGAGGTAAAATGAAATTGAGAGTTTGGTTAGAAGTTAGCTTAAATGATAAATGAAAGAGGATGTGAGAAAAGAGTTAAAAGAATATCAGAACTCTGCACCAAATATTTTATGAGTCGGGTAGCCACATCTACTGTTGGTTCACATTCTTTGGTGACCTTAATTGAAATAGACACTAGCCCATGGAAACTCTTGAATTATACCCCACCAGCTACTCATTTTTTTCTCAGCAAAAAGATGTTTCAAATTTTATTGGGGAAGTAACACATAATCTATCTCGTCTTCATTCGGAAGATTTAGATATTGAAACAGAAGGAAAGTTTCCCCGCCTTCGCATCTTGTTCATGCACGTTGTTGTTGTGTCAATGGTTTACACACTTTGAGCCTATATGAAAAGCCTTAGTAGCTTCAATCATTCTACACTAGCACGAGCACACAAGGAATACATTTTCTTATCATAATGTTCATTGAAAATTCTTTGTGATTTTCGATGATTGAATGGAAGACCTGGGGGAGTGAACATCAAAAAGCTCATTTCCAAAGTACATTCGTTGTACAAAGTGGCTCCGTGCTGCTTACAGGTATTTTTAACTGGTTCATTTTTTGATTCAGGGTTACATTCTTATTTGTCTGAATTTGAGAATATTTAGATGAATACATTTTATGAATTGAAGGGTGGTTTGGAAGTTTTGAGGAAAGATCAGATAATGAAAGTGGTCAGATACTGGTACATGACATTTCTTTATGAAGTTTTGATGATTTCTATGTTCTACATCATCAAAAAGGGGGAGAAGTCAAGAAATGGAAAACAAAGCTATGGGGGATTCAAGAAATGAGGAAGAAATTGTGAATAAAGTTCAAGATTTCAAGAAAGTTTAAGAAGTGTTTTTTGAAGATTATTTTGGAAAGAGAAAGTGAGCTACAACCGAAGATAATTTCTTTGCTAGAGATGATGATGTTTATTAAAGTTTTTGGTAGAGAATATTAAAGATCACAAGAAGGGGAACTCAATATTCAAGATAGTTGTTGCTATCAATATCAGTTCAAAAGTGGAGATTATCAATATTTCATCTCAATAGAGGGAGAATGTTGATTGCCTGAGAATCTATTTGACAAAGCTGATAAAGAAGGAGAACGTTTTTGAAAGGGGGAAAATGTGTTTTGAAGATGAAATTCATTTGAAGAAATGTGCTAGTTTATATAAAGTGGGAGTTTACTAGTTTGTTGAATCAAAAGGAGAAGAATTTGATTTGAAGAAAGATCTCTACATGTTTCACAAAGGAATTAGCTTATCATTTTGAAGATGATCTTGAATCCAAAGGGAAAGAATGTTAGAGTATAAATTGTTGTCTTCAAGATCATCAAGTTTGAAAGTCAAAAGCCCGAGTCAAAGCCTTCAAGAATGCAAAGTCAAAGTCATCAAGTGGAAAGTCAAAGTCAACTATTTTCACGCCTTGTTAGTTTAGTTGTTTGTTGTATTTGTCCTTAGTATAAATTGTGTTTCTTTTGTAGTGTAAGGTAGAGATATTACACGTGTGCGTATTGAGAATCATATTGCATATCTTAGAGAGAGAAAGTAGAGAGAGATTGTAAACTGTAAAGTTCATATCAATGACATATGAGATTTGATTTGAAATTCATTGTTCATCTTGATAATCTTGCATCAAACTGGGAATAACATAAACGCAACACACAATTCACACACGCCTTGTCTTTCTAGAGTGAGAGTATTCTTGAGAGAAACATCACACATTAGTGTGTGTTCTTGGTGTAAACTTGAAGATTAATGAAGATGAACTGTTGAGTAAATCCTTGCTATTATTCCTGTTATATTTATTATCTGTGTGTGTAAGTTTACCAGTCTATTCAAACCATTTTGTGCTATTAAAACGCTTACACATACAAACTTGTTTTGCATATTTGTGTTTGGATATATCATTGTTGAGTCAAACTGGGATCAACTATTGGTATCAGAACGAACTTTGATTCTCAATATCAAAGTATCATCACTGTAATGATTTTGACTCATTTGGTAAATTATTTGGATTAATTTTTTAGACCTGTTCTTCACCGATAATGAACAGTCCCTGTTTTGTGTCATTTTCAACCAGTTTGGATTTGACTCATTTATAGGACCTGTTTCTTTCTTAAAATATTTCCAGTGTGTGCTGTTGATCATTTAGAACTCTTTTCATTCCAATCTAAGTCTGAGTTCTCTTACTATCCTGCATTTAAATCATTCTTTTTCTTCTCATAGTTTCACTACCCTGTTTTTCTCTTCAAATCCCGTTTTTCTTTCAAAATGGCCAATCTAAACAACTTTTTCACTACTGGATCCCAAACTAAGCCTCCTACTCTGTTGATAGATGAATATCCTCAATGGAAGATTCGTATGATCCATTTCCTGGAAGGAGTTGATAAGGAACTTGTCACCTATGTAAAAAATCCACCATATGTTCCCATGGTTACTGTTCCTAGGGTATCTGTAACTGAAACAACACATGAGGTACCTGAATATGAGAAACCCAAACCTATTATCGAATGTGGTCCTCAAGATTGGGAAAAATATGAGTTGGGAAAAAGAGCCAAACGATTATTCATCATGGAAATCCCAAATGATCTATTCCAGTCCATAGACGCATGTGAATCAATCCATGATCTATGGGTAGAGCTTGAGAAAAAACTTGAGGGTGGAGTGAAAACCCAAAATAACAGGAGAGCCCAATGCGTAAACGAATATTATGCTTTTAAGGCTCTGCCAAGAAAATCACTCTAGAATACCTATGACATATTCAACTCGTTGGTCAAAAAATGTTAGAAGTTTGGAATCCACAGAACCTCTGAGGAGAGCAATGTCATGTTCCTCAAGAGCCTGAATGAAAAGTGGCTTCAGTTGTCCATGTCACTTAAGACAAACCAATATTTAGACACATGGACTCTCACTGATCTCTTTGGCACATTGGCTGCACAAGAGAACTAAGTTGTCAAGACCAAAACCCAGTTGGGTGGACCTTTGGAACTGGTGGGGAATGCCACAGAGGCCCAGGACAAGCCACAAAAGGATAAAATCCAAGATGAGAGTACAAAGGGGAAGAAAAAGATGAAGAAGGTGTTGATAACTGATAGTGAAGAAGAGGAGATGACCGAAGAGGATGAGGTTAGCATGGCCTCAATATCTAAATCTCTAGTTTTGATCACCAAGAAATTCAACAAAGGTCTGAAGAAGAAGCCTAACTTCCACAGAGGGACAGATGAGAGAGATGGTAGAAGTGGGAGATTCCAGAATCATGGGTGTTGGATCATAAATTGTATTCAAGATTAAAGTTAAAGTTAAGGGTTTAAACTGCAATTGTGCTAAAGTTAAGTTAGAGGGTTTAAATTGTAATAGATCAATAGTTTATTTGCTATTGGGCCCAAGCCCATTTGAAAGCCCGTTAGGCCTAAAGCCTGGGTATTTAATGTTTTAGTTAATAGGTTTTTAGGTAAGAATCCTCATATTTACAATAATCATATTATAGTGAGGTGAAGGTTTCTCTGTATTAAAAGGGTATCAAGAACACTCAAGGGTTTCATTGTTTATTCAAGGGATTGGTACGTTATTATTAATTTTTATATCTCTTGATTATTATTGTGTTGCTTGATTACTTGATTGATTGTTTACCAACTAGATAAATCTGGGATAACAATTGGTATCAGAGCAAAAAAGAATCAACATTTTTTACTATTCATCGAAAAATACTGTTCATCGAGTTACTATTCATTGCGAATACTGTTCATCCGATTTCATGCATTAATGTGCTTATTGGTTTAAAAGTTGATCTGATTAGTTGAGATTCATGCTTCTGAATGCTATCTGATTAATTAATCGCATTATAGATCATAAAGTGGTTGAATTGTTGGTTTAATTGTGTTTATCGGTCGAATTAATTTTCTGGGTTTGGTTTCGGTCTAATACCAGTTATTCATCGTGTTCTTCGGTCATTCATCGTGTTTATCGATATTATTGTTTGACCGATACCTATTCGACCTTAGCCTTCGACCGAGTGTTTGTAAACACCGGTCCTTACTTCGACCGAATAGTTGTGATCTCCGGTCATTCCTTCGACCGGATACTTGTTAATCCGGTCTTAAACCTTCGACCGGATACTTGTTAATCCGGTCTTGAACCTTCGACCGGGTACTTTCTCAATCCGGTCTTCGTCCTTCGACCAGATACTTGTTAATCCGGTCTTGCACCTTCGACCGGATAATTGTTTCTCCGGTCTTCGTCCTTCGACCGGATACTCGTATTCCCGGTCTTGCCATTCGACCGGATACTTGTTAATCCGGTCTTGCACCTTCGACCAGATAATTGTTTGTCCGGTCTTCCCATTCGACCGGATATCTTGTTACTCCGGTCTTGCCATTCGACCGGATACTTGTTACTCCGGTCTTGCCATTCGACCGGGGGGGACAAAAGTTTTGTGCTTGCTCAAAATCTTCTTAATTTTTCAGTATTTTATTCATAGATATTAGTGCTTTATACTGTGTGCGAGGACTGCATTTGATTATTTTTGGAAATTTATTTTTTCTGAAAATTTTTGAGTGTAGTCTTTACTTTTGATTCTAACGATCTCATCTAGTTGGTTGTCTTGGTACAGAAAAGTCTATTTACTAACCGTACAGCTAAGATGTCGAATCAGCTTCTCTCAATGGGTTCTCAAGTCAAACCTTTTGTCCTCGTGGCAAATGAGTATCAGCAGTGGAAGACAAGAATGATTCAGTTTCTGAATCACAAGAACAGAGAGTTCATGACAATAATCATTGAAGGTCCCAAAACTCCAATGATCACAGTAAAGGGTCAACCTGCTACAGATTCCTCTCCTGAAATCCCTGACAGAGATATTCCTAAACCTGTTCAGTTCTTCACTGAAAAGCAGAAAGACCAGCTCAAGTTAGAAGAAGAAGCTCTAATCTATCTGACGATGGCAATTCCAAACGACATCTACAATCGTGTCGACAGTCAGAGTACTGCTAAAGGAATCTGGGATGAACTAGCAAGGCAGTTTGATTGAAGTGAAGCTTCTATTCAAGCTAAGCAGAATCTGTGCATAAATGCTTACGAGGGATTTCATGCCAAAGAAGGAGAGCTGCTTTTAGATACCTATAATAGGTACAACATTATTCTCAATGACTTGCGGAGGAACAAAATCGCCAAATCTGCTTCTGAGATAAACTACAAGTTCATCAAGAATCTGAATCCAGAATGGAAGAACTTTGCTATCAACCTCCAGATGTCGAAGAATATGGCTCGAGAAAATGTCACCGATATCTTCTCTACTCTTGCTCAACATGAGGATGAGGTGAGATCTATGAATAATGAGTCTAATCATCTGAAGGATTCTGTGGCTCTCATAGCCGGCAAAGGTTCTGTATCCTCTGCAAGGTCGAAGAAAAAGGCGTCCAAAGCTTTAGTTACCGAAGTTACTGACTCTGACTCTGTTTCAAGTGATGAAGAATTGGAAGTTGATTCAGATCCTGATATTCAAAAGTTCTCTGAAGACTTGGCTCTCATTACGAGACGATTCAAGAAGAGCTTTGGCAAGAAAAGATTTTACTCAAAGCCAAAGTATGATGAATACAAGAAAGAGAAGTCTGAGATGCGATACAAGCCGAGGCATGGAAAGAGAGAGGAAGGACGAGAAGATCGGAAGGAAGATAGAAGAGAAGGAAAGAGAGAGGAGAAGTGAGAAGAGCGAAAGGATGAACCAGGAAGATGCTACAACTGTGGCAAATTTGGGCACTTCTCAAGGGACTGCAAATTCAAGAAAGTGAAGAACTCAGAGTACTACTCAAGAAAGTCACTAATTGCCAAGAAAGCTGAAGAAGGAAAAGTACTAATGGCTGAAGAAGAGAACTGGTTGTTCCAAAGTTCTGATGACGAGGAGCAAGCACATTTCACCCAAGTTTCTTACATGGCAAAGCTGGAAGGTGACGATGAAGACTCTGAGACACAATCCGAAGAAGCAAACTCTGAGGTAAGTGAAAATTCTGAACTTATTGAATCTTTAATGGCCCAAATACATGGCATGAAAGATGAATTTGCTTTACTGAAAGGCAAACTTAGCTCTGCACATGAATCTGTTTTAAGCTTTCGTGATGAAAATGCTATTTTAAAAGTTGTTGTGGAAGAAAAGGAAAAGGAAAAAGATGATTTAAAAGCTGAAAAAGAGTCTTTAAAAGAAAAAATATATGGTTTAGAAACAGATCTTGTGAATCTTAATGCTGAAAAGGGTGAGTTTCAAATCAAATTTGAAGTTTGTTATAAAGAAAGAAATGAAGCTTACACCAAAATAAAGCAACTGGAGGACATTACCATGAAACGAGGTCAGACTGAACAGACATTAAATCTGTTGACCAATAAACTCCAAGACGAAAGGTTTTACAAACTTAAACCAGGTTTGGGTGTGCCAATTAATGAAATTTTGAAAAAGGCACCGGAGCACCTATATAATTTTGATAAATTTGGCTCCGCAATAAAACCCATTCCTGACATTCGCGCTACTTTTGTTGAAGCAAGTTCTCCTAAACCTTCTGAAGAGACCAAAGGTCAAGAAGAAATGAGAAAGAACAAGTCTGGTGACACTGATTCTCAAAATCTTTTTAAATCTGTTGGTTTTACATATGGTGATTTGAACGAAAGCTATGCAACTCGAAAGATCGAATTTACTGAGTTTGAATCACTATTTACCACACCTTCTAAAGAATCAGTGAGCACCAACACAGTTCTACCTGAGACTGCATGCAAAATTGATGAGTATGAATCGGATGTTGATCCATCTACTATACCATCAGTCTCAACTCCCATTGCTTCTAAACCTTTACTTCCTGAAGAGGTTGAAGAAGTTGCTGCTACCGCGGATGAATCTTGTGTTCAAAATGATAAAACGGAGTTTATTGAGTCAATGACTGAAGAGATATTCTCTGATATGATGAATGCATCAGACTTTGATCCTGTTTCTGATTTAAAGGGATCAAATTCTGTGGATGGTAATACATCTGAATTGATGAAGCAAATTGATATGTTGCAACAATATCTTGATGAGGTTGAAGATGAAAACTTTGATCTCAAACATAAACTTGAAAAGTCTTTAAAAATAAATCAAGAGCTTTGCACTGAGATCAATGATTTGAAAATTACTTTGTTTAAAAATGCTTCAAATGAAAAACAGATGTTAAATGATCCAAGCTGGAAGGTAAGAACCAATCCAGAATTTGATGCTCCTGCAAAACCTACAGTTGCTTACTCTGATTGTCCTGAATATCCACCGAGTATTTTTGAAAAGGGTGAGACTTCAAAGAGCACTAGAAAAGAACCACCTTCTAAGTTAGAGACTAACAAGGTTCCTGTTTCTGTTTCAGATATAAGAGGAAATGGAGTTGGGAAGAGTAAGAAGAATAAAGATCTTAGTTTGAATAAAAAGAATAGTTTGAATTCTAGTAGTTGTCCTACAGACAGTGTTATTTTGAATAGTACTTCTTTTGATAAACATGAATGTAAGATTTGTTCCGATAAATCTAAGTTTATGAATTTTGCTCGAAAGAATCTTTATTGCAAACACTGTTGGGATAATTCATTCAAATACTACTCCCCTCCTAAGTCCAAAAAGAATAAAATCAAAGCTAAGCTGAACTCTAAGTCTAATTCTAATTCTGATTCTTCTACACAACCAAAAGTGTATCGTGCTAAGGTTGCCAATCCTACTTCTAAAAAGCACTTTCAGGAATTGAATGTTAAGATGGTTTGGAAATGGGTTCCAAAACCGCGTTATGAATGGAGAGTGAAAGTCAAACCAGATGATATTCCTGAGTTGCTTGATGCTAACCGCGAAGGACCCATCCTGATATGGGTGCCTAAGCAAAACTAATTGTCTCTTTTGCAGGCCTGTCGATTGTGGGTAATAGATTCCGGATGTTCACGCCACATGACAGGATTCAAGCACCTCTTGCATAACTATGTGGAGGAGCCTGCCGGAGCAGTTAGATTTGCAAATTCTGAAGCCGAAGGCCACGTCAGAGGATATGGAATGCTCGATAACGGTGTTGTGAAGATTCAAAAAGTGCTATATGTTGAAGGACTTGATCACAATCTGTTCAGTACCAGTCACTTCTGTGACATGCAATATCAAGTCCGCTTCACAACCACTCATTGCTATCTAGAAGATCATGATGGTTACGAAGTCTTCAAAGCTGAGCGCCATGGAAATCTATACTATGTAGATTTCCCTACACTGTCTGCCACACGTCCAGTATGTCTACTAGCCAAAGCTTCTAAAGCACAATCATGGACGTGGCATCGACGCTTGTCTCATCAGAATTTCCGATCTATAGCGAAGCTACAAAGACAAGGTCTGGTCAAAGGTCTACCAGAAATGAGGTTCGAAAAAGACTCACTCTGTTCCGCATGTGAGTTGGGCAAAATGAAGCGTAGCTCCTTCAAGTCCAAAGTTGAATCATCGACCTCATCAGCACTGGAACTTCTTGATATGGACCTTTGTGGCCCAATGCGCACAACATCTATCAACGGAAAGAAGTATGTGTTGGTAATGATAGATGACTACTCAAGGTATACATGGCTCGAGTTTCTTCGCAACAAGTCAGATGCGCCAGAGTTGATTATCGCTTTCATCAAGCGTATTCAAGTACGTCTTCAACTGCCAGTAAGAACCATTCACAGTGATAATGGCACGGAGTTCAAGAATGACACCCTGAAGAGTTATCTTACTTCCGTGGGTATTTCACACAACTTCTCCGCAGCCTACACTCCACAGCAAAACGACATTGTTGAACG
Organism: Arctium minus; assembly: GCA_954870635.1. Lineage (NCBI taxonomy): Eukaryota > Viridiplantae > Streptophyta > Magnoliopsida > Asterales > Asteraceae > Arctium > Arctium minus. The sequence continues at coordinate 72,296,265 of OX941080.1, read as the reverse complement.
GAAGAATCACACTCTGGTTGAAGCAGCTCGTACTATGCTTGCTTACTCAGAACTACCCATGTACCTCTGGGCCGAGGCAGTCGCTACAGCATGTTTTACACAGAACCGTACCATTGTGGTCAAGCGCTTTAATAAGACAGCATATGAGTTAATCAACAGTCGTACACCTAACATCAAGTTCCTTCGTGTTTTTGGTTGCAGGTGTTACATTTTAAAAGAGCATCAAGGATTATCAAAGTTTGATAAGAAAGCGGATAAAGGATATCTCGTTGGATACTCTCTGACATCCAAAGCTTATCGAATTTACATTATTCGAACAAAGAAGGTTGTTGAGAGCATGAATGTCTCCTTTGATGAGAATTCAACAAGGACTTCTGGACACAACAGTTCAGAACTCGGTCTTAACGATAAAGCTTCTATTCAAGCAAGAATAGAACCAGCTATAACAGGATCATCTTCTTCAAACTCTAACTCTACTTCATCTGAGTTAGATTTATTGTTTATTGATGCCTTTGATGATATATGTGCAGATTTTGAAAAAGGCATATCAACATCAATAACAAGTGGTACAAACTCGGAGGTCCCTACTATCTCTGAAGACATGCCTGGACCTTCCGACGAAGTCACTGACACTTCAACTCCATCAGGTACAACTACACCGTTAGTTTCTGACTCTACTAATACTGAATCTGTCTCTACAGATAGTTCATCTGGAAACGAAGTCCCGAGCACTTCAATCGCTAGTCCAGAAGCTTCAGTGTCAGAAACACCAGTACAAGATGTCCCGAGTACATCTGTGGAGCAACCTGCCGTGCAAGATGACAACGATGCGTCCAATACGCAACAAAAAGTTGATGCACTACCAAGCACACATCGTTGGACTAAGGATCATCCCCTGGACAACGTGATAGGTGTCGTACAATCTGGTGTCACAACAAGATCTGCAACAGCTAACTTCTGCATGTTTTCAAGCTTCCTCAGTTCCTTAGAGCCAAAGAAAGCGGCTGAAGCTCTACGTGATCCTTTCTGGATTTCTGCTATGAAAGACGAGCTTCTACAATTCGCAAGGAACAAGGTATGGCGCTTGATCCCACTACCTAAAGGTAAATCCGTTATTGGAACAAAGTGGGTGTTCAGAAATAAGAAAGACGAAGCTGGAGTAGTCGTGAGAAACAAAGCTCGACTGGTCGCCAAAGGGTATTTTCAACAAGAGGGCATTGACTATGATGAAACATTCGCCCCGGTTGCAAGGATCGAAGCCATCGGAATCTTTCTAGCCTATGCAGCGCACAAAAACTTTACAGTCTATCAGATGGATGTAAAGTCGGCTTTCCTGAACGGCGTTCTGCATGAGGAGGTCTACGTGGCTCAACCTGAAGGTTTCGTTGATCCTCATCACCCTGATCATGTCTATGTTTTAGACAAAGCGCTTTATGGTCTTAAACAAGCACCGCGAGCCTGGTATGAAACTCTCACTAAATTTCTACTTGCTTCTGGTTTCAAGAAAGGTACAGTAGATACAACCTTATTTCTTAAAAGGCAAGGTGATGACTTGATTCTTATTCAGATTTATGTTGACGACATAATATTTGGGTCGACAAATCCAAAATTTTGTAAGAACTTTTCAAAGATAATGGAAACAAAGTTTGAGATGTCAATGATGGGTGAATTAAATTTCTTTCTTGGTCTACAAGTAAAGCAATTACCCGAAGGCATATTTATTAATCAAGCTAAATATATAAAAGATATTTTGAAAAAGTTCAATATGTCAGATAGTTCCGTCATGAAAACACCAATGGCTACTGGTACACTCTTAGACGCGGATCCCTCGGGGAAACCTGTTGATCAAAAGGTGTATCGTAGCATGATTGGTTCTTTACTTTATCTGACTGCCAGTCGCCCGGATATAATGTTTGCCACATGCTTTTGTGCGAGATATCAGTCTAATCCTAAAGAGTCGCACTTAACTGCTGTTAAGCGAATCCTTAAATATCTCAAAGGTTCTCCTAATCTAGGCCTTTGGTATCCAAAGGATTCTCGTTTTGAACTAACTGCCTTTACAGATGTTGATCATGCTGGTTGTAAGCTAGACCGGAAAAGCACCTCTGGATCATGTCAATTCATAGGTGACAAACTTGTGAGTTGGACTTCAAAGAAACAAAACTGTGTTTCAACATCCACTGCCGAGGCTGAGTACGTAGCTGCTGCTAGCTGCTGTTCTCAAGTCCTCTGGATGACGACACAGTTAAGGGACTTTGGATACAACTACAAGCGCGCTCCGATTTATTGTGATTCCAAGAGTGCAATATCTATAACTGCTAATCCGGTACAACACTCGAAGACCAAGCATATAGATGTACGCTATCATTTCATCAAGGATCATGTAGAAAAAGGTAATATTGAAATGCACTTTGTTCAAACTGACTTCCAGTTAGCTGATCTTTTCACCAAGCCATTGGATGAAAAGCGATTTCAATTTCTCATCAGCAAACTTGGTATGTTGAACATGTCTTAGACCTTACTCATGATTCAAGGGGGAGTATTCCAAATCTTGATAGTGTGATTATTTTCCAACTGTTGTTAACGAGAAAGGAATCATTTTCATAAATGATTACCATTGTTTCTTTCACTTATGCAGGTTGGTTCAAGTGACTATGGCTTCTAATCACATCGGATTAGAACCCGCACTTCAGTGCTCTATCTATTTTTTATATGCTTTATTTCCTTATTAATTTATAAAAAAAAAAAAATAAAAAAATAAAAAAAAAAAAAAAAAAAAAAACCCTATAGTGATTTAAGGGAGAGAATATCTGTGATATTAACAGATTTTTGGATACTTAAATGCTTATCTGACCGTGTGTTCTTAAAGATAAATACTTGCGTTTTATCTTGTCAATATACTTTGTCAAGTATTCATACACATAACGGTTCAGAACATTCTATTTGACTTTGTTATTACCATGTATCAAAAGTTAAATCTTTCTATGGTAATACTCACGTTATTTGTATTTACTGTTGATTATATAAACGTCATTTCATGTGCTTTCATTGAAAATATGTTTATATATTGTTCATATAAACAACATTCGTTTTTGATTCTCCAAAATCTTATTCTTCATGACAAAATGATATGAGCTTAATTGATTAAAACCCTATAGTGATTTAAGGGAGAGAATATCTGTGATATTAACAGATTTTTGGATACTTAAATGCTTATCTGACCGTGTGTTCTTAAAGATAAATACTTGCGTTTTATCTTGTCAATATACTTTGTCAAGTATTCATACACATAACGGTTCAGAACATTCTATTTGACTTTGTTATTACCATGTATCAAAAGTTAAATCTTTCTATGGTAATACTCACGTTATTTGTATTCACTGTTGATTATATAAACGTCATTTCATGTGCTTTCATTGAAAATATGTTTATATATTGTTCATATAAACAACATTCGTTTTTGATTCTCCAAAATCTTATTCTTCATGACAAAATGATATGAGCTTAATTGTCAAACTCTTTTAGTTTGAGGGGGAGAATTGCATCGTCAAACATCTTCTGTTTTGACATCTCCGAATATTATATTCTTCATGTAACAAGTGGTATTTGTGCTTACATGTACAATAACCTGTTGAACAACATGTTCTTTTAGGATAATACATGGGATTCAGTGTGTGAGCTTAACAGAACTTCCATGGATTCACGATAACCAGTGTTTCCTACCCAGGAAGTATTCCCTGAGTGATTGAGGGGAGAAGGGTCAAAAAAATTGAGTGTTGGTGTGTGAAAAGAGGTAAAATGAAAAAGAGAGATTGGTTAGACGTGAGCATTAAAAGAAAGAGGGTGAGAGATCAGAGTAAAAGAATATTAAACTCTGCACCAAACTTCTTTCTGAGCCGGGCAGCCACATAATCTGATTGGTTAACATTCTTTGGTGACCATCATTGAAATAGGCAACTAGCCCAGCCATCTCTTGCATACAACCCCACCAGCTACTCATTCTTTTCTCAAAAAGAGAATGTTTCACATTTTCTGGGGAAGCAGCACATACGCTATTGGTTCTTCATTTGGAAGATACTAATATTGAAAAAGAAGGAAGGTTGCCCCACCTTCGAACCCTTTCTCATGCACATTGAGTCTTTGTATAATTTGTTGCTGTCTCAACAAGTTTACATACTTTGAGCCTAAAATGAAAAGCAAACATCTGTGCTTAATTCTTTCATACACATGCACGAACACACAGAAATTTGTTTTCTGTCAGAACGTTCATAGATAACCATGTGTTATTCGATGATTGAATGGAAGACCTGGGGAGTCTACATCAAACCAGCTCCTTATATAGTAACTTTGTGTCATTGACAGGTTGTTGATTCAGGGTTACACTTATTAACCTGTTTGAATTTGAAAAGATTCGAATGGTTACTACTTTTTATTTGTATCTGAAAAGATTGAGATAATCACTCTTTCCATTTGGAGAGACTGCTCTTATTTCTAAACAGGGCTCGTTACATGATGAAGACTATGCTTACATGATGATCATACACAAAGGGGGAGATTGTCTTGAAAAGGGGGAGATTGTTTTGCCAAGTTTTGATGATGATGATTCTCACCACTCATCAAAAAGGGGGAGAAGATACAAAACGGGAGAATATAATCTGAAGAACTGAAGATTTTAAAGATTTTAAAGATTTTAAAGCTACAAGTTCTGAAGCTATCAATGACATATCTGAAGAAAAGAGAATACAAGTGAAGACCCGAAGACAATTGCAATTTTTTTTTAATCTTGAATCCAAAGGGGGAGATTGTTGGATCATAAATTGTATTCAAGATTAAAGTTAAAGTTAAGGATTTAAACTGCAATTGTGCTAAAGTTAAGTTAGAGGGTTTAAATTGTAATAGATCAATAGTTTATTTGCTATTGGGCCCAAGCCCATTTGAAAGCCCGTTAGGCCTAAAGCCTGGGTATTTAATGTTTTAGTTAATAGGTTTTTAGGTAAGAATCCTCATATTTACAATAATCATATTATAGTGAGGTGAAGGTTTCTCTGTATTCAAAGGGTATCAAAAACACTCAAGGGTTTCATTGTTTATTCAAGGGATTGGTACGTTATTATTAATTTTTATATCTCTTGATTATTATTGTGTTGCTTGATTACTTGATTGATTGTTTACCAACTAGATAAATCTGGGATAACAATGGGCCATAGATGGAGAGAACTTTTCATGACTTAAGACAGTTGGCACCACCACAGGCTTATGAACCAAGAACTTAAGTGAGAGAGGAGTTCTACGACTAGCAAAGGATTTTTGACCCAAGATACCATGAGTAGAAGGCAAGTGAATACCATCAAAGGTAGACTGAGTATCTACAGAGGGGTGCACAGAAGGAAGATCAACGAATACCTGAGAACTTGATGACCATCACTCCACAAAATACTGGGTGCTTCAAATGTTGTAAGCCAAGACATTATGCCGTAGAATGCAGAAGCCAACCCAACAATGGACAATATGTTCAAGACTCAACATTTTACAAGAAGAAAGTTGAGTACTATGCTCATAAATCATTAATGGATGAACAGGAAAATGGGTCTCTGATGAGTCATCTGATGAAGTAGAAAAGAATGCCATGTTTTTTGGTATGGCAGAAGTCAACAACTCAGAAGCTGAAAGTGATGTATCCACTTCTGACTCTTGCTCTAAGGAAACAGAGATCGAGTTGCTTAAACATACAAAAGAATTTCATGATTTTGAAAAGACTTGTTGCGATTTAAGGAAGAAACTTGCCTTTTATGAAAGAGAGGCCAGACTTCTCACTCAGGAAAAGGCTAAGATTTCCTTAGACAAGCAAAATATTGAAACAGAACACTTCACAAAAGTGAAATCTTTAAAAGAAAAAGTTGCTAATCTTGATATGGCTTTAAAAACCAAGACCAAAGAGCTTAAGGATAATGAGAGTGATAGAATGAATATTCTTGCTCTTAAAACCGTTTTTCAAAGAGAAAGAGAAGTTCTTTATCAAGACTTGCTCGACAGAGATCTTAGGATAAGGAAATATCAGTATGCACAAAAGGTTCATGAGAAGGTAAATACCCAAGTAGGCAGAAGGGGAATTGGGTTCTGTAACTTGGATCCGTATACAGGAACCAAAAGGAACAAATCCTTGTCCTCTGCGTTCTGCATTAAGAAAGTTCAAAAATCTGGATTTCCTAACTAAACTTCTGTATTTAAGAGGCACAGAACCTCTAGAGAACCTTATGAGAGGAGTCCGTTGAAGATGACAAATGTATGGTATCAAAACACAAAATTTCCATCTTCAACCTTTGTCAAAAGAACCTCTAAACCAAAGAAATATCTGAAAACTCAAGATCAGATGGGACTCTTCAAGTTTGTTCATCTAGAAACTCAAGCTCAAGTGGACTTCGTGTGTAAGATAATCCCTGAAAAGTAATTATCCTTTGAGGCACCTGAGTTTATTTGTTAGAGCATATTTGTTGGATTCAAGATCATTGAGTTTGAAAGTCAAAGCCTTCAAAGTCAAAGCTGCTAAAAGAGGAATGGCAAAGTCATACAAAATCAAAGTATTAGTAGTTAAGTTAATTTGTTTTTGTCCTTGTACTTCTAGTTAGTATAAATAGCTTTTATGTTTGTAGAATCTTTATGTACGCTGACATAGAGAATCTAGAGAGAGAAATATTGAAAGAGAGAGAGAGAGAGAGAGAGAGAGAGCATATTGTAATATATGGTTTGATCTAATACATATGGCACATTTAGACTGAAAAAGTGGTCTTAGGTTCGAAAAACCCAAGAACTCGCAAGATCTAGTGTTTCCACTGGTATCAAAGTCTGAAGAATTCGCAGAGCTCTTATTTTGGTATTGTTGTGTTTTTGGTGGTTTTGTTCAAGGACAGAACTCGGAAGCTACTGTGTACGACTTCCTCAAAGAATTCGCAGATCTCGTTGTGTTTTGGTTTTGTGGAAAAGTTATAAGTAAAGAACTCGCAGAGGTCTTTATACGATAAGTTTAGAATCTGCAGGATAAAGCCTACAGAAAGAGAGAATCCGTAGACAAATGTTTGCGAAAAGCTACTATTTAATCTCTTTGATCTGCGGAAAGCTTCCGAATTCGCACGGTGAAGCTTACGAAAAGTCAAGAACTCGCACGATATTGTTTGCGAGAAGTCATGAATTCGCAAGCAGTTATCTGCGGAAAGTAAGAATCCTCGAGCCACTATCAGCGTCAAGTGGAGAATCCGCAAGCTTTAATCTGTGGAAAGTAGATTATTTGTACTCCATGGAAAGTAACTCTTATGTTGTGTGAATTCCATACTTAGTCATTTTTCTTTTTGACTATTTTTCAGATTTTGGAAAATTTCTGATTTTTGTTAAAGATCTATGCAAGTATTATCAAGTGTGTTATATAATGTCATCAAAAGAAGAGATTGCTAAACTTAAATCCAAGATTGCTTCTCTTGAAGAAAAGATTGTACGAAAGCGTGAAAGCTATTACAAATCTCTTGCTGGAAATCAACATCTGCTTGAGTACTATGAGAAGATAAAAAAAGAACGAAGTACTCATTTCGATAGACTTAAAGAATGGCTTCACATGCATATGGCTTCAATGGAAAAGGAAACTAGTTCTGGGAAATATTCAAAATTCTTTGCTGAGTATAAACAATAGATAAAAGAACTTCAAATAGACTTTCTTGAAGTCCTGACGGGCGACAAAGTTAAGGATTTGAAAAAACAGAATTCTGAGCTAATGAAGAAGATTTCAGAGATGGAGACATATAATATCAAGAGAAACGAAGAGAAATAAAAACTATTAGAAAGTGAAAATATTGAATTGAAAAGGAAGATTTCAGACTTGCAAGCTCAGATTATCAAAATCAAGCAAGAAGTTTATGTCAAGAACAATGAGGAGACAACAAAGGATTTAGAAAGTGATGCCCAGATACTAGCATATAATCATACAACATAGATTTAAGAACACAATCATTAAGATCAATTCATATTATTCTATTAATCACAGATCTTACAACGTGCCACAAATCTTACCTGTATGTGTTCTCAGTGTGTGTATGTTCTTAACAACCTTGAATGTGTGCGTATCTAATAAGCGTGCCTACAAATTTGCAAAGGACCAAAACTATTTATACTAAGTCAATTGTCATTGACTTTACAACATAATCCTCAAACTAACAAACTATTACAAACTAGACCCTCACTTTTAATCTTGAATACATTATCAGTCTAACAATCTCCCCCTTTGGATTCAAGATTAAAACAAATTTGACAATAATCTTCAGGTCTTCTTATCTTCAGAAAAATCTTCTGCTTTGAATTCTTTTTCAGCTTTAGCTCTTTCATAACTTTGACATCTTCAAGTCTTTTTACACTTTGTATGATCTTTGACAACTCTTTAAACTTGTCTCCCCCTTTGGATTAACTTTTAAGCGTTCTGAATAGTCAACCTTTTCTTCAATAATTGACTTTCTTCAAAATTTTGAAACTTTCAACAAACCTCGAAACTTTGACATTCTTCAACTTTAAAGTAAATATTTTCTTTGTCTTTTCAAACATCTTCAATCTCCTCCTTTACAACAATCATTTCTTCAACTTTCAACCTGACTTTAAAAAAAATCATTTGATCTTGAACACTGATTTATCTCCCCAATTCTGATGTAAACTTTTCATCTGAACTTGAACTTTGATACATCTCCCCCTTTTTGATGAATTGTTAGAATCAAAATCATCAAAACTCTTCAAGTTTAGATCGGTCTTTGGAACATCTCCCCCAAATGAACAAGGATGCACAGTCTTCATGATCTCTCCCTTTGATAAATCTGATCTGAATAAGCCGTCAATTCATAAAAGTATTCATCTGAATCTTTTCAAATTCAGACAAATCAGGAGTTGTAACCCTGAATCAACAAATGAAACAGTTAGGAATACCTGTCAGTAGCACAAATCCACTGTGTACAACGAATGTACAATACAAGGAGCTGGTTTGATGTTGACTCCTCAGGACTTCCATTCAATCATTGAAAAACACAAGGTATTTTCTATGAATGTTCTGACAGAAAAACAAATTTTCTGTGTGCTCGTGCTTGTGTATGAAAGAATTATCACAATAATTGTGTTTCATAAGGCTCAAAGTATGTAAATCATTGAGACAACAATGGTATACACAGACTCAATGTGCATGATGAAGGGTCGAAGGTGGGGCAACTTTCCTTCTTTTTTAATATCAGTATCTTCCAAATAAAGAACCAATAGATTATGTGCTGCTTCCCCAGAAAATGTGAAACATTCTCTTTTTGAGAAAAAAATGAGTAGCTGGTGGGGTTGTATGCAAGAGATAGCATGGGCTCACTTCCTTTTTCAATGATGGTCACCAAAGAATTGTGAACCAATCAGTAATGAGGCTGCCCGACTCAGAAAGAAGTTTGGTGCAGAGTCTGATATTCTTTTACTCTGTTCTCACACCCTCTTTCTTTTAATCTTTTAAGCTCACTTCTAACCAATCTCCCTTTTCCATTTTACCTCTTCACACACCAACACTCAATCTTTTTACCCCTCTCCCCTCAATCACTCTGGGAATACTTCCTGGGTAGGAAACACTGGTTATCATGAATCCATGGAAGTTCGTTTAAGCTCACACATTGAATCCCATGTATTTTCCTAAAAGCATGTGTTGTACAATGACTATGTTCACAATTTAAGCACAAGTAATCATTTGTTAGTGAAAGTATGCTCATAAGAATAAGAATGAAATTTGAGCATGTTAAGCATTTAAGATTTCTCAAAACTTTATATGAATGAATATTCATGAAAGAATAGAAATGTTTTGAGAATCTGACAATGATTAAGATCAGATCAAATGATCATGAAGAAAAATAATAAGGGAAATCAAAGACGTAAGATGTTTATATGAACAAAATATAAACATATTTTCAATGAAAGCACATATAATAATGAAATGACGTTTGATTCAAACAACAGAGAATAGCAAACGGGAGTATTACCATAGAAATATTTATCTTTTGATACATGGTAATAACAAATTTCAAGAAAAATGTACTGAACCGTTGTGTATGAATACTTGACAAAGTATATGAAAAGAAAATACACAAGAATTTACTTTGAGAACACACGGTCAGATATTCATCAAAGTATCCAGAAATTATTTAAAAACACACTTCTCAATTTATGAAAAACATTTTAAAAAAATGTGAAGTGGTTTGAACATTTAAGAAACCATTTTTCAAAAGTGAAAGTTGTTCTTCTTTCAACAAGTGATAGAGTGTAAGGATTAGAAATATATACCTTTACATTAAAATCCTTAACTCCCCCTGAAATGAGTATTTTCAATGAAGTATCCTTGACAAAAATACATATATCCTCCCCCTCGATACCTGTAAAAATTCAAGTTATGAGAAAAATATAACAATGAAAATACATTTAGATAATATCTCCTCCCCCTAAAAGATATAGCAGTGTAAAACATAAATTCCCCCTCAAATTAAAAAACTTCTAGAAAAAATGTTATCATTTAAGCATCCTATCAGAAGAAAAACATTTGAGTACGGGTTTTGAACTTAAGTATTCAAAAGCCATGATTACTTATTCTTCGGTGAGAATAGTAATGATCAGTGTTACCAATAAAGCACGGGTTTTGATCTGATGTAACCAGAAGCCAATGTCACAAAAATGATAACCTGCAAGATAAATTTTTTTGGTAATCAATGAAAAATGATTCTGGTTTCGTCAGTAAAAATGAATAATAGGCACTATTCATGAATTCCAAGACATAAACCAATAAAGCACAACACAAGATATACTCCCCCTTGAATCATGTAGTGGCATTTAACATACCTAGTTTGCTGACTAAAAAGGTAAACCTTTTTTCATCCAACGTCTTGGTAAACAAGTTAGCTAACTGGTAGTCAGTTTGTACGAAATACATCTCTATATCGCCCTTCATCACATGATCCTTGATGAAATGATATCTCACATCGTTATGTTTTGTCTTTGAGTGTTGCACTGGATTAGCTGTTATAGCTATCGCGCTCTTTGAATCGCAATAGATAGGAACTCGTTGGTAGGAATATCTGAAATCATTTAATTGTGTCCGCATCCAAAGTACTTGTAAACAGCAGCTCGCGGTAGCTACATATTCAGCCTTAGCGGTAGAAGTGGATACACAATTCTGTTTCTTTGACGTCCAACTTACCAACTTGTCACCTAAAAATTGACACGATCCAGAGGTGCTCTTACTATCCAGCTTACACCCTGCATGATCAACATCTGTATATGCAGTTAAATCAATACTCGAACCTTTAGGATACCAAAGGCCTAACTCGGGAGTGCCTTTGAGGTACCTAAGTATTCGTTTCACAGCGACTAGGTGTGATTCCTTTGGGTTAGGCTGATACCTAGTGCAGAAACATGTGGCGAACATAATATCCGATCTACTCGCAGTTAAGTACAATAAAGAATCAATCATGAAACGGTACATCTTTTGATCTACTGATTTACCAGATAAATCAACATCTAATTGTGTACCCGTTGCCATGGGTGTTTTCATGACTGAACTGTCAGACATGTTAAACTTTTTCAGGATATCTCGTATATATTTTGACTGATTAATGAAAATGCCTTCGGGTAACTGCTATACTTGAAGACCAAGAAAGAAAGTCAGTTCTCCCATCATCGACATTTCAAATCGAGATTCCATGATTCTTGATTTTTTTTTTACAAAATTTAGGATTTGTAGAACCGAAAATAATGTCATCCACATAGATCTGAATTAGGATCATATCCTCACCTTGTTTCTTCAGAAAAAGAGTAGTATCGATAGTATCTTTCTTGAATCTGGAAGAAAGTAGAAATTAGGTTAGCGTTTCATACCAAACTCTTGGTGCCTGTTTGAGTCCATATAAAGCCTTGTCTAGCACGTAGACATAGTCCGACTGTTTTGGATCAATGAAGCCTTCGGGTTGAGCAACATAGACTTCTTCATGCAGAATCCCATTCAAGAAAGCAGATTTTACATCCATCTGATAGACTGTAAAATTCTTGTGGGCTGTGTATGAAAGAAATATCCGAATAGCTTCAATCCTTGCAACAGGAGCAAATGTCTCATCGTAATCTATCCCCTCCTGTTGACAATACCCTTTTGCAACCAGGCGAGCTTTATTTCGAACCACAATTCCAGCTTCATCTCTCTTATTTCTGAAGACCCACTTTGTTCCTAAAACAGATATGCCTTCTGGTAGTGGTATAAGTCGCCATACCTTGTTCCGCTCAGATTGTAGAAGCTCGTCTTGCATGTCCATAATCCAGTCTGGACCACACAAGGCTTCTGAAGCTTTCTTCGGCTCAAGGGAACTAAGGAAAGTTGAATACAGACAGAAGTTTGCAGATGCTGCCCGCGTTTTAACTCCGCTGTGGATATCACCGATTATATTGTGTAGGGGATGATCTCGTGTCCACCTTGTAGTACTTGGAATTGGTTGAACAGATAGTTGCGTGTTATCTTCATCATATTCATCGTAAACAGCAGGCTCAACCTCTGATGTACTCGGGACATCAAGTACAATTGTTTCTGACTGATGTTGTTCTGGAACAGCAGAAGAAGTACTCAGGACTTCTTTTGCAGATACTGTATCTACAGAAGCAGAGTTCAAATTAGTATCATCAGAAAGAACATGTGTAGTTATACCTGAAGATGTTTTTGTGACATTCTCAGAAGGTCCTGAAATATCTTCAGTTACGATTAGAACCTCTGAACTTGATGCATATATATTAGATTTGTCGAAATCTGCATAAATATCCATAAAAGCATCAAAGAAAAGCAAGTCTAACTCAGATGTTACATGAGATGAGTTAGAAAATGTTAGAGCATAAATCTGTTGGATACAAGATCAAGAAAACTGAAGGTCAAAGTTCAAGAAAGTCAAAGCCGAGAAAGTCAAATTTCATTAAAGTCAAAGTCTTTTGTAATAAAAAGTCAAAGTTGTTGTATTTGTATTTTGTTTTTCCTTGAAATTGTTGTAGGTATAAATACCTTGTATTTCTTTTTTAGTAGTAACTAAGTGTAGTAATCTGATTGAGAGAGAGAATACGTTAGAGAGAGAGAGAGAGAGTTCTAGAGAGAAAAAGATTGTAATCTTAAATTTGAAAGTGAAATCAAACAGGTAATTGATTCATAAATCTTGTTTGTTGATTTGTTTATGATTAGGAACTAGAAACAGGGACTATCAATTGGTATAAGAGAAGATTCAAATGGAATCATTTCAAGAAATCTGAGTTCGACACTGTGTTCTTCAAAGTCAGAATCGTTTTTGAGTTTTAGTGTGAATTTTGAGTTGTAATTGGTTTCTTAGTGATCGATGAATGTAAGAGATTGAGTTTGTATAGATAATTTCACGAAATGCACTGTAATTTTCACGAATTTTTGGATTTTGTTGAGTTTTATGTCACGAGTTCTTGAACACTGTTTCATAGATCAAATTGTATTTTTGAGTGTTTGATTCTGTAATTTGTGAATTGTAATCTGTTCTAAAGTTGATTTTGAGAAATTCTGCAAAGTTTCGACTTAATTGAAGAAGAATTGAGTTGAAATCGAGAAAAAAGTGAAGTTTTTGGTCGATATACTGAAGAACACGCTAGATCCAAGAAACGCACAAGTTCTTCGCAAGAACGCGCAAGTTGAAGATTTTGGTCTTAAACGCGCAAGGTGTTATCTGCGAGTTCTAGAAACGCGCAGATCGAAGTCTGCGAGTTTGAAGATTGGGAAATTTTTCTAAGTGTTAAAACGCGCACACCTCAAGTAAACAGTGGTTAGCGAGTTTTATCAAAACGCGCTAGTAGTGCCTTGCGAGTTTCTCAAACACGCACGCCTCAGCCTGTGTGTTTATCAGTGAATAGTGATCTGTGTGTTTTAGGCATTAGCGAGTTTCATCGAGAACAGTATCTTGCGAGTTTCAACGACTAGCGAGTTTCAGCAACTAGCGAGTTTATTAAAACACGCAAATCTTTACGTGCGAGTTTCACAAACACACAAGTTTAAGCCTGCGAGTTTTTCTGTGAATAGTTTTTTGCGAGTTTCAGCACCTTCGAGTTTTAAACTTTTTTAGGGACCCCCGTACTAAGTCTGCGAAGGGGGACATATTTCTTTTTGTGATCAAAGTTTCTGATTTTATATTTCAAGTTTTCTGTATTTTCTTGATTGTTTCATTTGGACTAACGATCAGTTTCTAGTTTCGTATTGCATATATTTTTCAAACAGGTACATTCAAGATGACTTCCAAAGACGCTCTTTCTATTGGCACGGATGTTAAGCCCCCAATTCTGTTTAAAGGGGAATATGAGCAGTGGAAGTACAAATTTCTGGATTTTGTGGATAGGCATGCAAATGGAGAAAACATTCTGCTTTCAATTACTGAAGGTCCCATGGTACCACCTACTGTCCAGATACCTGATGACGATTCATTGGACAGTGAAGATGGTACTGAGGAAAGAGAACAGAAGATGAAAACAGTTCAAGTAGAGTATGGTCAATATTCAGAAGAACAGAAAAGCCGATTTAAAGCTGATAAGCAAGCAAGATCTCTTCTTCTTCAAAGTATCCCGAACGGCATCTACGTCAAAATAGAAAGATATAAGGCAAATGCTAAAAAGATGTGGGATCAGCTGCAAAAGATGATGATGGGTTCCAAAGTTGGCAATCAAATGAAAGTAGCCAATTGCATCAATAGCTATGAGGAATTCAAAGCCAAAGAGAATGAGAGCTTAGAAGATACTTATGAACGGTTTGTCTTGCTGTTAAATGAATTGTCAAAGAACAAAGTGAAAAAGAAGCAGCTTGAGAACAATGTCAAAATCTTGAGCATCCTACAACCTGAATGGAAGAAGCATACGCGTAGGATGAAACAGATGAAGGATCTGAATGACATACCGTTACATGAGGTTTATGAGACTCTGAGGCAAAATGAAGAAGAAGTGGAACAGAAAAGAGCTGAGAAAAAGAAGGCAGAAAAAGTTTCCGATCCTATTGCATTGGTAGCCGGAGAGAAGAAGAAAGAAAAGAAAGAGAAGAAGAAAAAGAAGAAAGTGCTTACAAGTTCTGAGTCAGAATCTGAATCAGATGGTGATGATGGAGAAAGTCTCAAACAAGCTATGCTATTATTGACCCGTGCATTTCAAAAGAAGTTCTACAAGAAGCCGGGATCCAATTCTCAAAGATATTCTTCATCAAGCTCCAAGAATCATGAGCATCAAGAAAGAGTTGAAGGAAAGCGACATGAAGAGAACCGGTATATGGAAAGGAAGCCGGAAGAAAAGAAGAAGTTTGTGGATGATTACACTGTTGCTGAAAAGCCAACAAATGATCCAATCAAATGCTACAACTGTGGCAAGATTGGACATTTTGCTAAAGATTGTCGAAATCCAAAGGTTCCCAACTCCCAGTATTATCAGAACAAACTGCTATTGGCCAAACAGCAAGAAGCTGGCATAGCATTAATGGCTGAAGACGAATTTTGGTTGGATCATTCTGATCAAGAGGAAGAGAAAGAAGAAATTGCTCATCTCTGTCTAATGGGAAAAGAGGTCAAGGATGATGAGTCAGATGACGAGACAGCTGATGAGGTAATAAACTTATTTGAAAAACATTTTATAACCAAAATGGAAGCTATGATGGTTGAGCTTAATGATCTTCATGTAAAACTGAAGAAAGAAAAAGACAGAGTTGCTAAAAGAAACAACAAGATCTTTGAGATTAATAAGTCTGTTATTGGGAACAAAATCTAATTGATTCTTTACGCAAGTCTGCTTCTGATTCTAAACTTCAAATAGATTGTTTTGAAAAGAAGATTTCTGATTTTGAAGTTAAAATTTCTAAATATGAGTTTGAGAAGAAAGAATCTGCACTAACCATTCATAAATTGTAGGTTGAAAACAAGTTCTTGAATAAGAAGGTAAATGGTCTGGAAGCCAAACTTTATGCGAGAGGCCAAACAGATCAAACAATTTTTCTTAAAGCACATAACGAAGAGGCTGATGTTAAGGAAAAATGGGGACTTGGTTTTGAAAACCCCCATTACTTAAAGAAAGCCATCAGAAAACAACCAACACTTTATAATTTTGATTTTCTTGCTTGTGCTGGTAAACATACGCATTTGAAACCCAATTTTTTTTACCAAATTACCAGAAGAAGTTGAGGCCAAAGAAACTGAAAATAGAAAGAATGTATAGAAAATGCAACTACCATTTAACTATGCAAAGTTAAATGATAGTTATCTTTCAGAAACACCAAAAGTTCTTTCAAACGATTATTTTGCTAGTTATTCTGTTTCTGAGATGGAGGCAAAACCTTCTATTGCAAAAGTCTATGTTCCTCCACTCGTTTTGGAAAGCAAAATAGTGAGCTGGAAAATATTTTATCTGATGAAAAACTTTTGGTTGATATTCAACAAAGTCTGTTTTCTACAGTTTTAAAGAACACTGTTTTTCAAACTAAATCTACAAAGTGTTCTAAAGTTTCTAAGGCAGCTCAAACTTCGACTGATAACTTTGATGACTTATTTGCGTTTGCAAATGATTTTTTAAACTATGATGATGGGTGCATAGAAGAAATTGATATGTTTGACTTCAATGCTCCTCTTCCTGATCATTCTACTTGTCTTATAAATGAAAAAGTGTTACCAAGTGGTTTTAATCTTGGTGAATCATCAGCTACGGTTGGTGAATCAGTTTCTGTAACTGCTGATTACTATGCTCAAGGTAAGAAACATAAGAAACATCGATTACAGAAACAGAAATACACTGGTACACAAAAGAAAAATCAATCTCAGAAATCTGATTTTCCTAATAAATCTAAATCTTTTGTTTCAGATATAAGCAAGAAAAGGTCGAAAGCTCGAACTGAATGGCGACCAAAAAGAAAGGATGATGAGATAGCTGAATCAGTTTCTGATAACTCTTGTAATAGATCAGTTAGTAGTGATAATGATGTAGTTAATCAACTTGCTTGTTCTAAACAAAACCTTGTAACTTCTTACAAGCGGTATTCAATAAAGCAAATGATTCAATTATCTCTTATTACTACTAAATCTTTTCATTATCGGAGTAATGATTTTGCTTATTCTCATAATTCTACTGATTGGTTTGGATCTTATTATGTTTATTCTTCAAGATCAAATGTTTTTAAAAGTTTTCAACGAAAAGGAGGATCCATATTCAAATGGATACCAAAATCTTGTGCTAATCTATTAGGACCCATTTTTAAATGGGTACCTAAATCTATTGTTTCCTGATTTCTCTTGCAGACCCGACATATATGGTACTTGGACAGTGGATGTTCCAAGCATATGACTGGGCAAAAAGCTTTATTGTCTAATTATACAGAGAAATTCCGTGGAAATGTCAGATTTGGAAACGATCAGCTTTCACCAATCTTAGGATATGGTGACATCATTCAAGAGAACATAACGATTAAGAAGGTGAGTTATGTCGAAGGTTTAGGGTACAACTTGTTTAGCATTGGTAAATTCTGCGACAAAGGGTTAGAGGTCAACTTCAAAGCTAAGAGATGTTCGGTTCATTCTGAAGACGATATAGAACTCTTAGCAGGCAAGCGAAAGACAAATCTCTACACCATCAATCTTTCAAAGGTTCATAATGACAGTCACGTTTGCTTATTATCAAAAGCTTCGATGCAACAAAGTTGTCTTTGGCACCGAAGACTATCACATCTGAATTTTCGTTATATCAACAAGCTGGTTAGTGGAAATTTGGTAAAAGGACTTCCTGAGCTGAAATATGAGAAATAACATTTATGTGCTGCATGTGAGAAGGGTAAGATGAAGAGAGTCGCACATAAACCGAAGCCTGAACCAAGCACCAGTTCTCCAATAGAGTTACTGCATATGGATTTGTGTGGTCCAATGAGAACACAAAGCTAGGGTGGAAAGAAATACGTGTTGGTTATTGTGGACGATTACTCAAGATACACGTGGGTCAAATTTCTTTGATCAAAAGATGAGACACCCGAAGTTCTCATTACTTTCTTAAAGACGACCCAGGTAAATATGCAGAGACAAGTCAAGTTTCTTCGAACTGACAACGGCACAGAGTTCAAAAACAAAACCGTTGAAGAATATCTCGAATCGGTTGGGATATCACATCAATACTCTGCTGCTCGTACGCCTGAACAAAATGGAGTAGTCGAAAGGCGAAATTGGACGCTAGTCGAGGCCACTCGGACTATGATGAGCCAGTCTGACTTACCTCTATTCTTGTGGGTAGAAGCTATGTCAACTGCATGTCATACTCAAAATCGGTCCATGATACACCGCCGTTTTCAAAAGACTCCAAATGAGCTGATCAACAACAGAACACCGACAATCAAGTATTTTCATATATTTGGGTGTAAGTGTTTCATGCTTAATGACAGAGAGAGTCTGAATAAATTCAGTGCTAAGGCGGACGAAGGCATCTTCATTGGTTACTCTTTAACATCTGCAACATATCGTGTTTATCTGAAGAAGTCAAAGACAGTCGTCAAGAGCTTTAATGTTACATTCGATGAAGAAATGGATTCTGAACAACTCAGTTCAGAACCCGTTATCACTGGAGTATTAGCTTCTAGGCAGATCAGTCCAGAACCTGTTTCTACAAAGAACAATTCGGATAACGCTTCTACTTCACTTTCACATTTATCTGATTTAGATTGGTTATGTGAATTCTTTTATGATGAGTTTCTAGGATCTAATTTGCCTAAATATGTTGTGACTGACAGGTCTGAAGACACAAGCTGCAATCATCCAGTCACTTCAGAAGTTTTAACTGAACTTGTATCCCCCGTTCAGTCAGAAACTCACATTCCATCAACTACTCCTACAGTTGAAGATGTACAAGTAATTGCTGAGCCATAAGTATCTATATCAGTTGGGTGTGATACAATGTCTACTCAACAGCCAGATTCTGCTGTTCCAACTGATGCTTCTGCACCTGAAACTTCACCTGTAAACCCCCCCTCCTATTATTCAAACTGAAGAGCCTGATAGTGGATTTTTAGATGATGATCATGATCAAACTTCATCTACTCCACTCCCTCATGAGCATCGTTGGACCAAAGAGCATCCTTTACATCAAGTAATTGGAGATCTTAACAAGCCTGTACAAACTAGGACAACAACTATTAAATAATGTATGCATGACTCATTCCTCAGAAAGATAGAGCCCACCCGAGTATCAGAGGCTTTAGCTGATTCGGATTGGGTATCTGCTATGCAAAAATAATTAAATCAGTTTGAAGCCCTGAAGGTTTGGAGATTAGTTCCAAAACCGGAAGGAAAATCTATAATTGGCACTAAATGGGTATTCAACGTATGCTCCAGTAGCGTGTATAGAGGCAATCCACATGTTTCTAGCCTACGCAGCTTATAAGAATTTCACAGTCTATCAAATGGATGTGAAAACAACCTTTCTGAATGGCATTCTTAAGGAGGAAGTATACGTGTCTCAACCAGAAGGGTTCGTCAATCCAGATAAGCCAGATCATGTCTACATCTTGGATAAAGCCCTATATGGTTTGAAACAAGCCCCTCGAGCATGGTATGATGTTCTATCAAAATTTTTGGTCAAGTCCTGTTTTTCCAAAGGTAAAGTTGATACCACTTTGTTCATCAAAAAGGAAAAAGCCAATATCATCCTTATTCAAATATATGTTGATGATATAATATTTGGCTCTACAAATCCAAAATACTGAAAAAACTTTTCTAACCTCATGGTGTCACGTTTTCAAATGAGTATGATGGGAGAGATGAATTTCTTTCTCGGATTACAAGTAAAACAGTTAAAACGGGGATTTTCATTAACCAATCTAAGTACATTTTGGATATTCTTCGGAAGTACAAAATGGAAAATTGCAAACCTTTGGAACCCCGATGGCACCAGGTACTAAAATTAGCACTGATCCTTCGGGTAAAAGTGTTGATGTTAGGACTTATAGAGGTATGATAGGATCGTTAATGTATCTTACTTCAAGTAGGCCAAATATTATGTTTTCAACATGCTTATGTTCTAGATATCAGACTACTCCTAAAGAATCCCATTTGGCTGCTGTCAAAAGGATTTTTAGATATCTGAAAGGCATTGCAGATCTTAGTCTGTGGTATCCTAAGGATACTGGTTTTCAACTGACTGCCTATTCAGATGCAGATCATGCAGGTTGCATGTTGGACAGAAAGAGTACTTCAGGTCACATTCAATTTCTTGGAGACAAGCTCGTTAGCTGGGCATCAAATAAACAATTATGCGTTTCCACATCGACTGCTGAAGTAGAGTATGTAGCTGCTGCCAGTTGCTGCTCTCAAGTCCTGTGGATGCGAACACAACTGCGAGACTATGGATTCAAGTTTGATAAAATTCCAATATATTGTGACTCGAAGAGTGCAATCGCGATATCTGCTAATCCTGTCCAACATACGAAAACCAAACAAATTGACGTCAGGTATCATTTTATAAAAGATAATGTAGAAAAAGGAACAATTGAACTTTATTTTGTAAAAACAGATTATCAACTTGCAGATTTATTTACCAAACCCTTATATGAAAAGAGATTTAATTTTCTTGTCTCTAAGCTTGGTATGTTAAATCTTAAGACATAATCGGTTGTTACCTAATAAAGTTACGTATTGTTATTTTTCATCATTTTCTTTATCATTATGTTTGAAGGATATATTCACTTTAATTATTTGCTCATGCTCTCAGGGGGAGTAAGAGAAGATTAAAGATGATCTACATTTTTTTTGAGGGGGAGCATAACTAATTTCTGCATTTTACTTAAATGACAAAATTTTTGTAATGCATGATTTTAGGGGGAGCTTATAAATCATTTCAAAAGGAGTAAGACTTTGATTTCTGATTATTTTAGATCAGAACTCGTACCTTAATCGTTTTACTCTTTATGTCTTTTACATTTGAATAAATCTTTTGTGAATAAAGTTGCCTTGACTAGACTTTGAGACTTATGCAGATTGAGAGAAGATGACACGATCATATCTTTTTGACTTCAGATGACTTCATGAGATTTAAGATTGCACAGAAAGGTTCATTTCTTATCTTAATCTCATATATGGTTGAAAGAAGGAAAACTTTCAATCATAGAAAACATGTTCTTAAAATGTTCAAACCATTTTCCGATTCTTAAACAGATTTCATAAATTGGAAGTGTGATTTTAAATGTTTTCATTTTTATTTTGTGCTTCAAAGTTTAGAAACCGTGTGTTTCCAAAGATATATACTTGTGTATTATCTTTTCTATATACTTTCAAGTATTCACACACACCGGTTTGAATTTTTGTTCAAATCGTTCTTACCATGTCTCATATTGAAACATAACTTCGATGGTAAGACACCCCGCTTGTACTTCAATGAATTTTGAGCGTCATTTCATTTCGAAACGTTCATTTCAAGAATGTCTATATTTTTTTTTGTTTCATATAGACTATAACCGTTATTCTTGACCATAAGCTTTAATTGATATATCAGTTCATTTCTGATCATTTTCATACAATGTCAGATTTTCAAACAAGTCTTTTGCATTCATATTCATTCATTTCATATACTTGTTTGAAAATGATTCAATGTCTAAGAATGCTCGAATCTTCATGATTATATTTTATGAGCATACATTTGTCTGACATTTATATATGCGCTTTAACTGATAAAGTTAAAACATTTGAGCAACTTATGCTTTATAGGAAATATGGGTTCTTTGTGCTAGGAGTTAACTGAACTTCTATGGAATCACGTTAACCAGTGATTTCTACCCAAGAAGTTACTCCATAGTGATTGAGTGTGAGGAGTCTAAAAGAAATGAGTGTGAGATGTGTGTTGAGGTAAAATGTAAATGAGAGTTTGGTTAGATGTGTGCTTAACGTTAAAAAGAAAGAGGGTGAGAGAACAGAGTAAAAGAATATCAAACTCTGCACCAACTACTTTCTGAGTCGGGCAACCACATTACTAATGTTTCACAATTCTTTGGTGAACGTTATTGAAACAGGCAACTAGCCCATGCCAACTCTTGACTAAACCCCACCAGCTACTCATTTTCTTCTCAAAAAGAAAATATTTCACACTTTCAAGGGGACGCAACACATATGCTATCTGGTTTTCATTTGGAAAATCTGGATATTGAAAAAGAAGGAAGTCTGCCCCACCTTCGCACTTCAATCATGCACATTGAGTCTGTGTTTATCCACTATTGTCTCAGTGGTTTACACTATGTTGAGCCTTAAAAAGCAATTATTCATGATTAATTCTTTCTACACTTGCACGAGCACACAAGGAATTTGTTTTCTTGTCATAACATTCATAGAAATTATTTTTGTGGTATTTCGATGATTGGATGGAAGCCCTGGGGGAGTGAACATCAAAAAGCTCCTTTCCTATGTGTATTTGTTACTCAGGCATTTAAACTGATTCATTTGTTGATTCAGGAGTTACATGTTCTTATTTTGTCTGGATTTGCAAAGATCTAGATGAATACTTGGTTATGGATCACAGAATCAGAGGCTTAGTTTGACAGATCAGAATGGTCAAAGACATTTCTTGGTGAAAGTTTTGATGATACAAATGCTCAAATCATCAAAAGGGGGAAATGGTATCACGAAATGATAAAGTTTTGAGAGATGATTTTAAAATAAATGTCCATGTCAGAAGATTCAAAGTAAAGATTTGAAGAAGATCAAAGAATTTCTTAAGATTTGAGGAAATTTTCTTTGAAGATTATTTGCTAAAACAATCCGAGCTCATTCTGAAGATAATTTCATTCTAAAGTCTGAAAGTATTTTGTGAAAGTTTTAGGGAGATTGTTAATCGTTTGAAGACAGTTTTGGAAAGAATACCATCAAAGAAAAAGGGGAGATTGTACTGACAGAGCTTAAAAAGTGAAGACTGAATTGCTAGATCTTTCAACAGTGATCTTGAATCCAAAGGGGGAGATTGTTAGAGCATAAATCTGTTTGATACAAGATCAAGAAGACAGAAGGTCAAAGTTCAAGAAAGTCAAAGCTGAGAAAGTCAACTTTCATTAAAGTCAAAGTCTTTTGTAATAAAAAGTCAAAGTTGTTGTATTTGTATTTTGTTTTTCCTTGAAATTGTTGTAGGTATAAATACCTTGTATTTCTGTTTTAGTAGTAACTAAGTGTAGTAATCTGATTGAGAGAGAGAATACGTTAGAGAGAGAGAGAGAGTTCTAGAGAGAAAAAGATTCTTGGAATTTGAAAGTGAAATCAAACTGGTAATTGATTCATAAATCTTTTTTGTTGATTTGTTTGTGATTAGGAACTAGAAACAGGGGACTATCAGAAGACTTAGTCTGTGACGATTCGGGTTCTATTCCATCTTGAATAGAAGCCTTTTGTTTTAGCTTGAGTTCTGAACTACAGTGTTCAGAAGTCAATGTAGATGTTTCATCGAAAGACACATTCATACTCTCCATGATCGTCTTGGTTCTTCTATTGTAGATCCGATAGGCGTTAGATGTTAAAGAATAACCGATAAAGTAGCCTTCGTCCGCCTTCTTGTCGAATTTACCAAGTTTGTCTCGATCATTGAGAATGTAACACCTGTAACCAAAAGTACGAAGGAATTTAATATTCGGTTTTCTACGATTTATAAGCACATATGCTGTCTTTTTATGTCTTTTAATGATAATTGTACGATTTTGAGTGAAACAAGCAGTGGCTACGGCTTCAGCCCACAAATACAATGGCAAACCAGAATAAGCTAACATCGTCCTTGCTGCTTCAACTAGTGTTCATTTTCTCCTTTCGACCACACCGTTTTGTTGAGAAGTATAGGCAGCAGAAAAGCTATGTGAGATCCCGACTGAAACGAGATAACTCTGAAGAGTTGCATTCTTGAATTCTGTGCCATTGTCACTTCTCAAAGTTTTAACCGGCAACTGAAGTCGAACCTGGATTTTCTTGATAAAAGCAATGATAAGCTCTGGTATCTGATTTACTTCTAAGAAATTCCAGCCATGTGTACCTTGAGTACTCATCTACCATAACTAGTATGTATTTCTTCGCATTGATAGATTGAGTCCTCATCGGGCAGCAAAGGTCCATATGAATAAATCCTATCATATGGCGCGAGCATCCTAAATCTATGTACATACTGGTTACAGGTGTTACATTCTCATATGTTGCGAGCATCCTAAATCACAGTTCCGGCAGGTTCCTCAACATAGTTGTGTAGAAGATGCTTAAATCCTATCATATGGCACGAGCATCCTAAATCTATGTACCACAGATGTGAGGCATGCAAAAAGAACAAATTACTTCTTCTTAGGTACCCATATCCAAATGGGTCCTTTTTGGTTAGCTTTTTGCAATTTATCTAAATCATCAACCTTAGCCTTGATACACCATTCATAGCGAGGCTTAGGTATCCATTTCCATACCATTTTGACATTAAGCTCATGAAACTTTTTATTTTTAGAGTGAAAATCATTCTTAGCATGAAAGACTTTGGCCTGTTGTGTTGAAGATTTTGAAACATGTTTAACACGAGATGTTTTTCTTGCAACTTTAGTTTTAGGAGGAATGGTGTAAGTTGTGAATGAATTGTCATGACAGTGTTTGCAAATGAAATTCTTACGAACAAATGTCAAAAGTGTTGATTTATCCAATGAATTACAATCAGGCATACATCTTTGACATTTGCGAACGTTCGAATTTATACAAGACAAACTACCACTATCACTGACAGTACAATTATTATCAACAACTTTATTTCCACTATCTATTTTCTCCAACCATTCTCCCTTAACTGATTGCTTTTTCACATCTGAAACAGGAAATGAAATCTTGTCAGTTTTCTTTTTAAAAGATGATTTTAGCTTTGAAGTATTAGAAGCTTCTCCTTTTTCAAAAATGCTAGGAGGATATTCAGGAGTACTAGTGTAAACAACTGAGGTTTTAGAAATAATAGTTTCAAACTCCGGATTAGAATGAACATTCCAGTTCTGAGACTCAAACATCTTTTTCTCTTTTAAGTTTTGTTTAAACAAATCATCTTTCAACTCATTTAACTCTTTAGAGAGTTCTTTGTTTTCTTCAGAAGATTTGTCAAGTTTGAATCTGAGATCATTGTTCTCATCTTCCAACTCTTCAAGCATCTTTTGAAGATCTGTGATTTGTTTCTCAAAATTAGATGTTTGATTCAGCTCAGAGTTTGATTCCAACTTCTCTATGATAGGTACAGGATTTGAAGCATTCATCATATCTGTAAAAATCTCCTTAGTCATATTCTTTGAAAAATCAGACTTAATGCTTTGATTCATGACATTAATGCATTCATCAGTCTTAATCTCTTTTTGAGAATCAGAAATGATTGATTCAGTTATTGGAACCTGATTCTCAACATCAGTTTCTGAGTCAGACTCATCATACTGACACTGAGTTTCAGGAACTTCTGTCTCAACGTTGGCTGATTCTGTTGGTGAACAAGTAGAAAACAGAGATTGAAATTCAACAAATTCAGGTTTTCTAGTTTTGTAACTCTTGTTCAATTCTTTATAAGAAAAACCAACATATTTAAAACTTGAAACTAAATCAGCACAACTTGATGTATCATCCTCAATCACTTTTTTTCCTTTAGAAGAAATGTTAGACGTGAGGTTTTCAGCTTTCATAAAAGTGTCATGAATGCTCGGGATTTTCTTTGGTGTTGAGCCCAGTTTATCAAAATTATATAAGTTTTCTGGTGCTCGTTTCAAAACATCGTTTTCTTCAAAAACTAATCCCGTTTTAGCATTGTAGAAACGGACATCTTGGAATTTATTTGTTAAAAGATTCAATGTCTGCTCAGTCTGCCCTCTTTTCAGATTTAAATCCTCCAGTTGCTTAATTTTGCAATAAGCCTCGTTGCATTCTTGAAAACATGCCTCAAATTTGATCTTAAAATCACCTTTTTTAGCCTTTAAATTAACAAGATCTCTTTCAAGCTCAGTTATTTTTGATTTTAAAACATCTTTGTCCGTTTTCAAAACATCTTTTTCAGATTCTTTCTCTTCAACGACAACTTTCAATAATGCATTTTCATCACGAAAATTCATCATTGTTTGTCTTTCAGTACTAAGTTTGACTTTCAAACTCTTTTTCCATAAAATTTATTTGAGCAAGTAAAGATTGAACAAGTTCAGAGTTAGATTGAGTACTTACCTCAGAATTACACTCAGACTGGTCAGAAGATGATTCAACTTCTTCATTTACTTTGCCCATCATGCACACCTGAGTAAAGTGCGTTGTTTCATCTTCAGAACTTCTGAAAAACTATTTTTCCTCCTCGGCCATCAGTTCTCTGCCATCTTCTACCTTCTTAGCTATCAGTGATTTCTTAGAGTAGTACTCTGAATTTTTTGTACGCTTGAACTTGCATTCCTTGAAGAAATGACCAGGTTTCCCACAATTATAGCATCTACCATACTTTGGCTCAGTTTCTTCTTTCTTTCCTTCTCTCTTCTCTTCTCTTTTCTCTTCTTTCTACTCATCTCTTTTCTCATCTTTCCTTCCAAATTTCTTCTCAAATCTA
This sequence comes from Arctium minus, assembly GCA_954870635.1. Lineage (NCBI taxonomy): Eukaryota > Viridiplantae > Streptophyta > Magnoliopsida > Asterales > Asteraceae > Arctium > Arctium minus. The sequence continues at coordinate 72,269,652 of OX941080.1, read as the reverse complement.
GGCTTGTACTTATCTTTCTTGTAGCCCTCATACTTTGACTCTAAGTACCTATGCTTGCCAAAACTTCTTTGAAATTGCTTAGTGATTAAAGCAAGATTATCAACAAACCTCTGAATGTCTTAATCAAAATGTTCTTCAGCTTCAGAGGAGGAGTCATCAGAACTTGACTCAGTAACTTCTGTAAGAAGAGCTCTGGATTTCCTTGACTTGGATTTGTACTTGAATGAAGAACTGGGCTTAGAACTTGATCCTTTATTCTTTTTCAGATAACAAGGCTAAAGAATCTTTGACTATCTTCTTTTCTTCACTTAGTTGCTTTACTTCATCCTCGTGTTGAGATAAAGTAATGAAGATATCATTCACATCTTCTTGATCCATGTCCTTAGTCATCTGAATATTGATTGCATAGCTTTTCCACTCAGGATTCAAGTTCTTGATGAACTTGTAGTTTATCTCCAATACTGTCTTGTTCATCCCATTTCTTCTTAAGTCATTCAGGATAACATTGAAACAAGTGTATGTATCCAAAAGAGTCTCTCCTTCCTTAGCATGAAATCCTTCATAAGCTTTTATGCTTTAGTTCAACTTTCCTTGAATAGACTTCTCAGTACCTTAGAACTGCCTTTCCAACTCGTCCCACATGGCTTTAGCACACTCCTTACTATCTACACGGTTGTAGATGTCATTCGGGATAGCCATGGTCAGATAAATCAGGGCCTCTTCATCAATCTTATGTAATTCTTTCTCTCTTTCACTATAAAACTGATAAGGCCTCGGTACATAGCGAACTGGAATTTCAGGTGATGTCTCTGTTGCAGCCTGTCCAGGTATTGTGACTACTGGTTGTACTGGACCTTCAATGATAGACTTCATGTAATCCTTGTTCTTATGATTTAAGAACTGGGTCATCCTCCGCTTCCACTGAGAATATTCACCAATTGACAAGACAGGAGGCTTTGACTGTGATCCCATTGATAGCAATTCTTTAGACATGATGAAGAGATATATTAATCTGCACACAACAAAAATTTTAGCTAGTAAAGATCTTTAAACCCAACAGTTCAAGAAAAACTTGAAAATATCTAGAAAAAGAAATTTCTAAAAATTCTAAGTTTAGAATTCGCAAAACAGTATTAATACAAGAACAATTCGCAGAACAATTCGCAATTCAATATAAAACAAGTTCAGAATTGGTAAACTTCAAGAAATTCGCAACACAAGCTGAACAATTTGTAAAGGTAAGAATTCGCAAGCAAGAATGAATACCAGACACACAATTCGCAAGATGCACTTTTGCGAATTATGTCCTTAGATAAATTTTGAAAAAAACAATTCGCAAGAGGAATTCGTAAACCACTGAAATACGAATTCTTTACTTAGAATAATTTTCAAAAGGAAACACTACGAATTCGTAAGATAGTCTGATGCGAATTCTTACTTTTCGCTATAGACACAGAAGCGAATTCTTCAGAATTCGTAATAGACACACTAGCGAATTCTTTACTTGAGCTTTTAAACACAACTTTTCACAAAATCACCCTTTACGAATTCTAGCTTTCCGTTATAGAGAGATACAAATTCTGTCCTTATACAATTCGTAATATACACAGTTACGAATTCTACACTTAAAGAATTTATAAATGATTATCTTGCGAAATCTAAATGCGAATTCTATCTATTTAACGAGTTCTTCATACGAATCCTTTAATTTTTGCGAGTTCTTGACTACACAGTCCAAAATTATCGATTTTGATCTAGAAATTGATCCAAAACTTCAAATCCAATGCTGTAATTTCACATAATCAACAAGATTAGTCCAAAGTACAATCCAATGAAATATTAAAAACAAATTCACACAATTTCACACTCAATTCAATCAAATAGTACTCGATAGTCGTTCGAACCAAAAACCAACAAAAATCTGAAATTCACAATTAAAAGTTGTTTTTCTTTGAAATTCAATCCGACAGAACCTTTTCAAAACATCAAACGATCACTAATCCATCACCAAATTTAACAAAAACACACTTTTATGCAAAAATTCAATCAAGACAACTTTTACAGAACTCGACTTTTTCGAAAATCTCAAATCGTTGGATTACTTGCTCTGATACCAATTGATGCCCAGATACTAGCATATAATCATACAACACAGATTTAAGAGCACAATTATTAAGATCAATTCATATTATTCTATTAATCACAGATCTTACAACGTGCCACAGATCTCACTTGTATGTGTTCTCAGTGTGTGTATGTTCTTACCAACCTTGAATGTGTGCGTATCTAATAAGCGTGCCTACGAGTTTACAAAGGACCAAAACTATTTATACTAAGTCAATTGTCATTGACTTTACAATATAACCCTCAAACGAACAAACTATTACAAACTAGACCCTCACTTTTAATCTTGAATACAATATCAGTCTAACAGAAAGTGTTAATGCTGAGCTGAGAAAGAAGATTACAGAGCTGGAAAAGCAAATTGCCAAAGAAAGAGAAAAATTTGAAAAAGAAAAGAAAGGATTTGCAAATGAAAAGAAAATGTTTGCAAAGAAATTTTCTGAATTCTCCATAAAGACTTTTGAAGAGAAGAAAGCGATTGATCTGAAATGTGCAAAACTTTCTCAAGAAGTGTCAGATTTTGAGAAAGTGATAATTATGGAAAGAGACAAGTTTGAAAAAGAGAAGAAGATAGTTGAGCAGAAAAATGTTGGTGTTTTCAAAGAAATATTTGATCAAAGAAAGAGTGTTGAAAAGGATTTTGAGGAAGAACGAAAGTTTTTTGACACAAAAATAAAGAAGCTTACAAAGAAGCTATCTGAACTATCAACAACAGCGATGAAAGAGAAGAATGCGAAGTCTAAATTTCAGAAGAAGATTGACCTACTCACCAAGGAAATAAAAAGTCTGTTACAAAGATCACAAAACTTGAAGAGATTGTTTTGAAGGTTAATTTTATTGAGCATAAGACTCCAAATTCAATTCTTCAATCACCCAGAGATGATCTAGCTGACTCTGAATGTTCATTCAAGACAGTTCAAGTTCATACCATACTCATGTTTCTTCTAAGAGGTCAGTCAATCCAAAAGATCAGATTCATACTACTAACCTTTTCTATGATAAGAATGTTGATGGTTCAGGTACTTTTAGAAAGAGAAATGTTAAAGAAAAGATGGTTTGGAGAGTGAAAGGACCTTCTGATGAGAAGAATGATTAGAAATCATTTGTACATACACTGAATGACAAGAAGAATAATGCTTATCAAAGTAAATCTTTTGGTAAACCTAATCTTGCATATTCAATAAATAAGTTAATCAGGTTAGCACAAAAGAAAATCAGTTGTTCTTACTGTGGCTCAAATGATTTTGTTAGTAAAAATTATGTTAATTACTGGTATGGTTCATATTATATTACTCCTTAACGGACTGTGACTAACAGATCTGGACCTAAATACTAGTAGGTACCAAAAGCTCCATCTGTGTTGCAGGCACCTAAAGTCTAGGGGGAGTAAGATGATAGACTTCTGAATACATCAGTTCAGAACTCGTACTTCAACGATTGTTGGCTTCTGAATACTATAGTTCAGAACCCATACTTCAAAGAAGAGAACATTGATGACTTCTAAACACAATAGTTTAGGACTCATGCTTCAAAAATCAAGGTATATTTTGTACTCCAATGACCAAGATGAAATGATCAATGTTCAAGGGGGTGTACATATTATTCCTACTGACATATATTGTGAATGCAATATTTCAGGGGGAGTAAGAGTTCATGACTTCTAGATAGTCTAGAACTCATTCTTTAGAGATCAAACGTTGACTTTTGATCAAATCAGATCAAAACTCGTTATTCAATGTTTTTCTTTGGTAAGACTTTGATACTTTGACGACTTTTCAAAACTCGTTATTCAAAAAGATAATAAACCCTATTTGCATTTCAATGTTTATTGAGAATTACTTTCATTCAATACATAAGTGTTTGTTTCATGAAACTCTATTTTTGTTCATGTAGACATATTCCAATTCTTTTATGACCTAAGCTTTAAATGATTATCATTCATATTTGATCTTTCGATACATTGTCAGATTTTCAAACAAGTCTTTTGTATTCATTTCGTTCATTCAATATACTTGTTGTGAGAAATCTTCAAAGTTCAAAATGCTCAAATCTTCATGATACTTTTGATGAGCATACTGTTAGGATCAAGCGCTTACCACTACGCCAAAAGCAATTGATGATGGAGAAGGTGCAACTTTATTTCCATATAGTGTAGCAGCCAGCGCCACGTTTCGATTTAGGAAGATGCTGGTCAATGAGCCAACAATCCCCCCCAGCATCTGCCAGCACTAACAAGATCTTCGATAGAAATCAATGGCTGCACAACATGCCTTTGGCATTTAAATGCACTCCATGGGATTCGAACCCGTGACCTGCTCTGATACCACTTGTTAACCCAAATTAATCTAGTTGATAATTAACAGACAACACAATATAGATCAAGAGATAATAAGATCAGAATAACATACCACAATCCCTTGATTAATCAATGAAAACCTTGTGTGTGTTCTTGATACCTTGAATACGATTACAGAGAAAACGTACGACTCAAAACAATAATTATGAGAATTATTAGAGTTAACCCTAAAACCTAATAAATAAAAACTATTTATACTTAGGCCTAATGCCTAATGGGCTTATGGGGTTGAGGCCCAATAACTATTAACTTATTACAAATCAAACCCTCTAATTAATTTTAACATAATTGCAATTTAAACCCTTAACTTTAACTTTAATCTTGAATACAATTTAAGATCCAACAATCAGGACACAACAGTTCAGAACTCGGACTTAAGAACAAAGCTTCTATTCACTCCGGAATAGAACCAGAGTCTAAAGGATCTACTACTTCTAACTCTAACTCTACTTCATCTGAGTTAGATTTATTGTTTATTGATGCTTTCGATGATATTTGTGCAGATTTTGACAAAGGCATATCTACATCAACAACAAGCTCGAAGGTTCCTGCTATTTCTGAAGATATGTCTGGACCTTCCGAAGATGTCACTGCTACTGCATCTCCATCAGGTACAACTAGACCGTTATTTTCTGAATCTACTAATGTTGAATCTGTCTCTGCAGATAGTCCTTCTGGAAATGATGTCACGAGTACTTCAACTGTTACTCCAGAAGTCTCAGTATCAGAAACTCCAGTACAAGATGTCCCGAGTACATCTATGGAGCTACCTGTTATGCACGATGAAAACAATGCGTCCATTACGTAACAAACAGTTGAATCCTTACCAAGCACACATCGTTGGACTAAGGATCATCCTCTGCATAACGTGATAGGTGACGTACAATCTGGTGTCATGACACGGTCCACATCAGCAAATTTCTGCATGTTTTCAAGCTTCCTTAGTTCCTTAGAACCAAAGAAAGCATCAAAAGATCTACATTATTCCTTCTGGATTTCTGCTATGCAAGACGAGCTTCTGCAATTCGAACGGAACAAGGTATGGCGCTTGATCCCACTACCTAAAGGTAAAACTGTTATTGGAACTAAGTGGGTATTCAGAAACAAGAAAGACGAGGCAGGAGTAGTTATGAGAAACAAAGCTCGATTGGTTGCCAAAGGGTACTGTCAACAGGAGGGCATTGACTATGATGAAACATTCACCCCTGTTACAAGGATCGAAGCCATCAGAATCTTCTTGGCATATGCAGCGCACAAGAACTTTACAGTCTATCAAATGGACGTAAAGTCGACTTTCCTAAATGGCGTTCTGCATGAGGAGGTCTACGTGGCTCAACCTGAAGGTTTCGTTGATCCTCATCACCCTAATCATGTCTACGTTTTAGACAAAGCGCTTTATGGTCTCAAACAAGCACCACGAGCCTGGTATGAAGCTCTCACTAAATTTCTACTTGCTTCTGGTTTCAAGAAAGGTACAGTTGATACTACCTTATTTCTTAAAAGGCAAGGTGAGGACTTGATTCTCATTCAGATTTATGTTGACGACATAATATTTGGGTCGACAAATCAGAAATTTTGCAGGAACTTTTCGAAAATCATGGAAACAAAGTTTGAAATGTCTATGATGGGTGAGTTAAATTTCTTTCTTGGTTTACAAGTAAAGCAATTACCCGAAGACATTTTCATTAATCAAGTGAAATATATAAAAGACATGTTAAGAAAGTTCAATATGTCAGATAGTTCATTCATGAAAATGCCAATGGCTAATAGTACACTCTTAGATGCAGATCCCTCCGAGAAACCTGTTGATCAAAAGGTGTATCGTAGCATGATTGGTTCTTTACTTTATCTGACTGCCAGTCGCCCAGATATAATGTTTGCCACATGTTTTTGTGCGAGATATCAGTCTAATCCTAAAGAGTCGCACTATAATGCTGTTAAGTGAATCCTTAGATATCTCAAAGGCACTCCTAATTTAGGCCTTTGGTATCCAAAGGATTCTCGTTTTGAACTAATTGCCTTTACAGATGCTGATCATGCAGGATGTAAGCTAGACCGGAAGAGCACCTCTGGATCATGTCAATTTATAGGTGACAAACTTGTGAGTTGGACCTCAAAGAAACAAAACTGTGTTTCAACATCCACTGCCGAGGCTGAATATGTAGCTGCTGCTAGCTGCTGTTCACAAGTCCTCTGGATGAAGACACAGTTAAGGGACTTTGGGTACAACTACAAGCGCATCCCTATTTATTGTGATTCCAAGAGCGCAATCGCAATAACTGCTAACCCGGTTCAACATTCGAAGACCAAGCATATCGATGTACGCTATCACTTCATCAAAGATCATGTAGAAAAAGGTGATATCGAAATGCACTTTGTTCAGACTGACTTCCAGTTAGCTGATCTTTTCACCAAGCCGTTGGATGAAAAGAGATTTCAGTTTTTAATCAGCAAACTAGGTATGTTGAACATGTCTTCTTAACCTTACTCATGATTCAAGGGGGAGTATTCAGAATCTTAGCCTTGTGTTTTATATCTTTATTTTACAACTGTTGCTAACAAGAGAGGAATCATTTTTCACAAATGATCACCATGTTTTCTTTACTTTGTAGGTATGTTTAAGTGACTATGGCTTCTAATCACTTTGGATTAGAACCCACACTTCAGTGCTTTATCTTTTTGCTTAAAAAAAAATCTCTCTTAAGTTGAGGGGGAGCTTAATCGTCTATGAGCTTAATTGTCAACCTCTTTTAGTTTAAGGGGGGGAATTGCATTGTCAGACATCTTATGTTTTGACTTCTCCAAATTTTTTTATTCTTCATGTTTGTATTTTTTTGTGCTTTCATGTACAAAAGACTGTTGAACATCACGTTCTTTTAGGAAAATACGTGGGTTTCAGTGTGAGAACTTAACAGAACTTCCATGGATTCACGATAACCAGTGTTTCCTACCCTGGAAGTATTCCCTGAGTGACTGAGGGGGGAGGGGGAAAATATTTGAGTGTTAGTGTGTGAAGAGGTAAAATGGAAAAGAGAGAATGGTTAGAAGTGAGATTTAACAGTTTAAAAGAAAGAGGGTGAGAGAACAGAGTAAAAGAATATCAAACTCTGCACCAAAAACTTCTTTCTGAGCCAGGCAGCCACATAATCTGATTGGTTCACATTCTTTGTTGACCATCATTGAAAAAGGCAACTAGCCCATGCCATCTCTTGCATACAACCCCACCAGCTACTCATTCTTTTCTCAAAAAGAGAATGTTTCACATTTTATGGGGAACCAGCACATACGCTATTGGTTCTTCATTTGGAAGATACTAATATTGAAAAAGAAGGAAAGTTGCCCCACCTTCGAACCCTTTCTCATGCACATTGTGTCTTTGTATAATTTGTTGCTGTCTCAACAAGTTTACATACTTTGAGCCTACATTAAAAAGCAATCATCGGTGCTTAATTCTTTCATACACATGCAGGAGCACACAAAAATTTGTTTTCTGTCAGAATGTTCATAGATAACCATGTGTTATTTGATGATTTAATGGAAGTCCTGGGGAGCCAACATCAAAACCAGCTCTTTATATAGTAACTTTGTGTTACTCAGTAACTTTGTGTTACTGACAGGCATTCTAACTGAGTCATTTGTTGATTCAAGGTTACACCTATTAAATTGTTTGAATTTGAAAAGATTCGAATGGTTACTACTTTTTATTTGAATCTGCATAGATTGAAATAATCACTTTCTCCATTTGGAGAGACTGATCTTATTTCCACACAGGGATCTATACATGAAGACTGTGCTTAATTGAATTCTATAAAGACAAGGGGGAGATTGTTTTACTATGTTTTGATGATGATGATCCTCACCACTCATCAAAAAGGGGGAGAATAATAAAAAGGGAGAATATACAAAGGGGAGAATATAATCTGAAGATTACTGAAGATTTCAAAGATATCAAAGTGTCTGAACTTATTTGATCTATCAAAATCCTTGAAAGTCCAAGAATCTACTAAATCGTAGAGAGAGAAAGTAGAGAGAGACAGTAGGAGCGCCAAATGTAAACTGTATATTCAATATGATCTTCAAAGTTACAAAACAAAGGCAACAAAGGGACTTAAATACCCCTAGCCTTAACAATACAGATAAGCACTCTAAACACAGATGAGACTAAGGAGAATAAATACAATGATTACTATAAAATCAGTCTTAACAATCTCCTCCTTAGTAATCATTGGCGCTCTTCTCTTTGACGAAGACGATTTAAACCAAGCAGAACTTCCAAGCGTCTTAGAGTTGAGCAGAAAATCAACTTCTCACCAATAAAATTCAATGTCTTCTTGAGAAGTCGAATTTCATCATTTTCAGGTTGATACAAATTTCTTCTTGTCTCCAAAAATCTTCTTTGAGCATCCTTTAAACGCTGTTCTAACTGTAGCTTGATCACCTTCAACGTTCCATCAGAGTAATGGTTAATCTCTTCAAATCCGAGGAAGCATTTCTGACCAGAAGCATTCCTGTATATAACTCCATATGGATTCTGAAGAATGGTGAATAAGGAATATGAGTCAATATTCGACAAGCTACAATCAGGCTTTTTAAGATTTACCACTGGTTGAAAACTTTCAGCAGCCATTTGAAAATCAAAAACTCTGTCGAATCTGATTTGGCACCGAATAAATCTTTTGATCACAAATAGTGCTTGGGAGATATCTTGAGTTCTATGATAGAGATCCCTGAAATGATTATAAAGAAACTCAATGTCATCAATAGATAGATCATTAAAGTCTGCCTCCGAGAAAGTGTATAGCTTGCAGTCTCTTCTTTCCACTTTAAAATCCGAATACCAGATATTGACAAACTTATTTATCGTGACGCTGATAACTCGGACAATCAGATGTGGAGAGGAAACAAGATTATTTCCACGGCGCTGGCACTTGATGAACATTAAGTACTCATACTGATATTCTTCTGACTCCTTTTCTACACCAAGAATTGCATGAATGTTGATCGGTCTTCTTCTAGAAACAAAGATATTACTCTGAGAGTCTTCTAGAAAAGCCGATCTTAGCCTTGAAGCCATATGTCGTTGTTGCAAACTTCTTAGTCTCTCTTGTCTGGACAAAGTTGGTCCTTCTTCTAAGATAGATGGTGGAATAAGAAGGAGGAACATCAACTTGAGTTCTGGACGACTGACCAACTTCAAATGTACCTGAAGGAGCAGTGGTAGTCGGAGTTGTATCAGCAGCAGGAATAGAAGTAGATGGAGCAGCTTCAGGAATCTCTTCTTAAAAAGGAAGATCTCTGTACAACAAGTCTGCAATTTCTTCATCTTTTGCATTCATGAAAATAGAATCATCTTTAGTGTCAGATATCACAACTATATCCTCATACTCTTCTTCTTTAACCTTGCAAAGCTTCTCGTATCTGATGTTACAATCATCGTCTGTGTTGATCTCAATGAAGTTTGCAAAGAAGGATCTCATGTCATTTGCAATCTCAGAATCATCCAGTACCTCTGACTTTGGTGCAAAATCTGGATCTTCATATACAAAAATTTGCATGTTGTTCTCAATATTCTGTTAAAAAATGTTCAACATATTAGGCATGCAGACAAGTCAACACTTTCTAACATATTGTGTACGAGATCTTCAACATTACAATCCTGGACAGTGTCAGTACTCTTTTCTTTGTCAGCCACTTTTTCTTGTGTTTGATCATCTCTGACTGACGAACCCTCCATCCTTTGTCTCTTAGCCATATCCCCCCTCATGACCTTGAGGATCTGGATCATCCTGGTCATGTCGTCGTTTAAGAGACGGACCTGCTTCAGTTCTGCATTTCGGTCAGATAAGGCAGTGAGAGCTTGAGTCATGAGAGATAGGGCTTCCTTGATGTCCGAAAAATTCGTCCGAGCTTCAGTACGAAAGGAAGTGAATTCCGTGAATAGCACAGACACCCTGTCAGGAGCAGAGGTGGAAGAAGAAGCTGGAGTTGGAGTCGGAGTCGGATTTGGTTGAATAGTCCGTAAGAGAGAGATCAAATCTATATCCTGTTGGTCTGGCGGCGACATAGACAAAAGACGAGCATAAAGCATGTCCGACAACTCTGAGATAGGAAGATCTGAGACTAGAATGCTCGATGAAACTGGAGGACAAGTTGTTGTAGAAGGAACCGTAGAAGACAATCCATCTGACTGCATAAACGGTGGAGGAAGTGGAATAGATACTATTGCAGGAGGAGTGGAGACAGTGGAAGACGGTTCTCTGATAACTACCCCAGATGGGCGTCTGAAAGGAATCTCCGGAGGAATCATAGAAGTATTAATCTCTGGCATCTTACCCTTGAAAAAAGTCTTTAATTTCTGAAGTTGGGCCTCCTTCTCAGCATCGAAACGATCAGTTATTTGACGAATGATGTCATTCAAAGTCGTAAACTTTGCAGTTGATTCTCGAGCTTGAACCAAAGGAGGCTCAACAACTGAAGTGACAGTAGCCGAAGAATGAATATCGAAAAGAGAAGTTGCTGGACCTTGACTCTGCAACTGAGCTGTAGCATTATCAAAGGCTAAGTCTAACTCGTCGACCTGAAAATCAGCAACTGCAGGATTGATCGATACAGACTCATCTTCTGACACAACATCTTCTTGAATATGAACTTCTGGTTCCTTTGACATCCTTTCATAAACACGAATATCAGGCTGGTCACCATCATTTCCATCATTGTCATCATCATCTTCATCATCATTATCCCCAATATTTTCATCTCTATCTCCTTCTCTATCCTCATCAGAAACATCATCAGTAGGAGCAGTATCATCATGGACAATATGAGCATGTTAGTGTCGATAGCTTCAAGTACATCATGTATCTGTTGAACTGCAACAACTGCTTCAACCACTTGTTCTGCAACTGCTTCAACCTCTTGTTCGGAAACAGTTGCTTCGACCTCTTGATCAGCATGAAAGGATGCAACTCGTTCATCATGAGATGGTTCATCTTGGTCAGCTTCCACAAAATCATTCTCTATGCAGTACTAAACAACACTATCATCAGTCATATCAGCATAGTTTGCGATTAGAGCATAAGGAATGGTCATGGAATAGTTGAATGACTGCTTCGGTTTCTGAATATATGTCATTTCAGTGTCCAGAACCTGAGGCCAAGACAACCGACGAGGGATAACAGGATTGCTTCTAAGCATACTGCGAATGATGAGCTTCATATATCTGATAAAGGGTATTAAACTTGCGCTTCTTATGAGTAAGCTTGTCTTGCACCCTCTCCGAAAGTTCGGTCCAGAAAATATACGTATAGACGACTACATGGAACAACCGGAGATAATGCAGACTTGCATTGTCCGTGCCAGAGTATTTCGATGTAAGGCACCTGTTGAGAACTGAGAACAATGCATACCACACTGGAGGAAGATTTGATTTATCAAAATCACTTACTCTATTCAATGTACCAAGATATCCCAGATTACGAATTCCTCCGAGAACATCCAATTCAGAAGGGAAACTGTCGTAAGATGTACTCCCTGGTCTGGAATTTGGCTCAGGAAGCTCCAGAATGAGACGTAGACGCTTGTAAGATAAAAACGAGTCAAACTGGTCAATCTGTAGATCAAAACGATGTGGACGAACGGACTCATTCTTTGTAATTGAATGCCATGCTTGCTGAAGATACACTTTAGGAACATCTGCACAAGAAGTGAGAGCCCTAGCAAGCGGATGTCCTTTGAGAATTGCGCGAATCACCGGATGTATCTTTATCTTGCCATAGTCGATGTAGTAGTTGTTTGGCTTGTAGGGAAGCATGTACATCATGATTGGAAAGACATCGTTCGGTGTTCGACGTGATGCAGAAAGAATTGCCCCGACAGAAGGGACAGACGGCATAGGCGTCTCATGCGAAGCACGATCAGATGGATCATCAAGAATAATATTCTCGTCTTGTATCATAGGATCAGTATTGGTTTGAGAAGCCATTGAATAACCTGAAAAAAAACAGAAACGAAGAAAAAATAGACAAGGTAAGAAAACACAAAAATGAAAAATTTTCTAAGTCTGGTTTGCGTGACAATTGAGAAATGCAAAGTAAGGTTTGCGCGATGAACTAGAGACGCAAAGATAAGTTTGCGTGACAAGCATGAGACGCAAACTGAGGTTTGCATATTCAGTTCATAACACAAAATGAGGTTTGCGTGATTAACTTGTGAAGAAAACTTGACCTTAAAAACTTTCTAGTAACAGAGGTTTGCGTGACATGTACGAGATGCAAAGGAAACTTTGCGTGACCAACAGGTAACGCAAAGTAAACTTTTCGTGATCTACTTGTTATGCAAACTATACTACAAATAAAATCAATACACAACATACGAGGTTTGCATCTCTAAAAAAATAACGCAAAGTCAGGTTTGCATGAGAAACACATAACGCAAACATAGATTTGCGTGACAAACAGGTAACGCAAACTTAGGTTTGCGTGACCAACAGGTAACACAAACTTAGGTTTGTGTGACCAACAGGTTACACAAACTTAGGTTTGCGTCACCAACAGGAAACGCAAAGCGGGCTTTGTGTTATTCTCAGAATATACAAAAACCCTAGGAAATATGGTTTTCGCGAGTTCATCTTTGTGTTTTCAAAACTTCAATGAAATCGAATATAAAACAAGATAAGTGATCGAAATAAACTAAAGAATGGTTAAAAACAAATTTCGAACACTTTAATACTGATGAAACTCAGTAAACAACTCAAAAATTGAAAATTTGAAAACCTAACTAAGAACAGTCGCGAAAAACAACAAGAAACCTAAAATCGAGGCTATGAAACAACACATCAGAGGGTAAGAATACATACCTGGGGTTCGAAAATATGATCTAATACAAACCCAACACTTGATTTGTTCAAATAAGCACAACTCTGATGAAATAGAAGATGAACAGTGAATAAAACGAATCGCACAGAACAAATCGTGAATGAGATCAAAGTCAAATAGGATCAATGAAAAACTAATTATAACTACAAATCAAATGCTATAGAAAATAGAAACCGTACCTGATCGAAAGATTTAAAGCTGAAACAAAGAAAAGAATATCGGCGCAGAGTGAGAGAGGAGGAAGATGAACAGTGAATTGTTCAAATGAGAAGGAGAGCGAAAAAAATGAAATTGGAACAATACTAAACTATTTATACTAAAAGAAAATACTAAAAAAATTTACTAAAAAAAATAACACTCCTAAAAAAATACAATGAAGAAGACATAACAAAAATGAAATGTTACCTGCAAGCTATTTTTACCCCCCCCCTACACAAATGCACAGAATTTAACAAATCAGATCAGCATTTGCATAAAAATATCAGAAATACTTACCTAATGAATTTCTGATCAGCACGTGAAGTATTTTACCAGCTATATTCACTCCTCCTCAAAACAGAATGTATCAGATTCTTATTCAGATAGACTCTCCCTCTCGAAAAATGCACATACCAATTTGACAAAAATATGGATACACAAACATTAAGACATCAGTGTAAAAAGAAAATTATACTGAATGTAAACTTTGAAACAACTGTACATATAAAATTTTAAACACTAAAGAAATTAAATTCAACTCAGTAAAATATCACAGATTTATCAATCAGTTGAAATAAAGCATATGTTGTTGGATACAGAGACAAGTTTTATTGCATATCAAGTTAAGACATGTTCAGTTTCAAAAACTTCCAGCAATCTATTCAGTGTTCTCGCATGCGAACTTCAATTAGCTTCAAGAAAAATGCAATTCTAAAAATATTATAGAGAACTTTGCACGTACTTACACTAAGCCATCAAAAATTAAGACTTTCACAAATTTACAGGTTTATCGCAACTCAAACATATCACCAAGTATCATGAGATGTGTGCTCATTGGCATCTTTTAGCAGTGTGCACATTGGCATCTTCACATGAATGTGCTCTTTGGCATCTTTTAAGCTTGTGCACTTTGGCATCTTTGTAATCAAAAAGTTTGGTCAGTAAAGAACATGCCATAAACGTAACTTTCTATCTGACCCTATTGCAGGATTTGGGTCAGCCGCTCCCAGACCAGTTGGCCTTAGGGGATAAGGTGTCAAGCACCCCTTGGAACTTACTCTCCCAGATCAGAAAGGCTACATCGACACATCCTAAACCCATTCATACCAGTAGAACATGACTTTCGATCAGGTTCTATAGAAGGATTTGGGTTCGATCACTCCTAGACCAAATGACCTTAGGGGACCAGATGACAAGTATCCCACAGAACTTACTTTCCCAAACCAGAAAGGCCACGGGTACAAACTTTTAAACTTAGTGATTTCTGTATTTTATATATAATATTCATCTCAATCACTTAGTTCTACATCTAAGTGCTTAGCACATATTTTCATTACAGTCGATAATCCAGACTTTTTAGGATTTCCAAGCATTGTAACCTATAAATATTCCGAATCACATACCTTTAAAGCAGAATGCAAAAGCTTCAAACATGTTGCTGACCTTTCGATCTTTGTAAGACTTGAAAGTTGAACATATAAAACTTTAATATAAACAAAGCAACTTGAAAATTTATCCTCAACACACATTTTATTCAACTGAAAGAAAACTTGTAAAGCTTTTACTTTATAGAATAAAATTTGTAAAGATTTAAACTTTTAAATTCAACATGCCAAGTTTTGAAAGCAGAAAGTTAAAACGTTTTTCATCTAAAGCTTTTGTAAAGATTTCAACAAGTTGAATATAATTCAATAGTACCTTATTCCACATGATGCTTTATGAAATGGTATCGCATATCTATGTGTTTGGTCTTAGTGTGCTGGACCGGATTGACTGATATCGCGATCGCGGATTTGCTGTCACAATAGATTGGCACTGTTTTGTATAGCATCCCGTAATCACGAAGTTGCGTCTTCATCTAAAGCACTTGAGCACAACAACTAGCTGCGGCGACGTATTCTGCCTCTACAGTTGAGATAGACACACAGTTCTGCTTCTTCGACGCCCAGCTTATCAGTCTATCACCCAAAAATTGATGGTGACCTTATGTGATTTTCCGGTCTAACTGATTTCCACCAAAATCTGTATCAGAATAAGCACTCAGTTTATAGTCAGAACTCTTAGGATACCAAAAACCTAAGTATGGAGTTCCTTTGATATAGAGAAATATGCGCTTGACTGCCAACAGATGCGTTGGTTTGGCTTGAAATCTGGCACATAGGCAAGTAGAGAACATTATATCCGGGCGGCTTGATGTGAGGTACATCAATGAACCAATCATTCCTCGATAAGTCTTGACGTCCACAGCTTTTCCATCTTGATCGAGTCTAATTTTAGCACCGTGAGCCATCGGCGTGCCGATTGAAGAGGATTTGTCCTTCTTGAATTTCTTCAATATGTCAAACACGTACTTCGATTGGTTGATAAAAATACCATCTGGAAGCTGCTTCACTTGTAAGCCGAGGAAGAAATTAATTTCTCCCATCATGCTCATCTGAAATCTGGAGGTCATAAGATCAGAAAACCAAGTACATAATGATTGATTAGTCGCACCAAATATAATATCATCTACGTAAATTTGAACTAAGCAAATATCCAAGTTAGAATGATAGATGAAAAGAGTAGTATCAATAGATCCTTTGGTAAACCCGGATTTAACCAAGAAGGCTGACAACTCATCATACCATGCCCTCGGTGCTTGTTTTAGGCCATACAGTGCTTTATCGAGGAAGTAGACATGATCTGGATGGTCTTTGTTAACAAACCCCTCTGGTTGAGAAACGTAGACTTCTTCTTTCAGTTTCCCATTCAGAAAAGTTGTCTTCACATCCATCTGATATACAGTAAAGATCCGATAAGCAGCAAAAGCCAGAAACATATGGATAGCTTCTAATCGAGCGACCGGAGCAAACGTTTCGTCGTAGTCAATTCCTTCTTCTTGACGATATCCCTTGGCTACCAATCATGCTTTGTTCTGTATTATGATATGTTGGGAAATTCAGAATTTGATAAGTACAGTTAATACTGCTAGAAGAACTTGGTTACTACTTCTGAAGTTAATGCTGCTGAACAAGATTAATGCTGCTAAGTCAAGGTTAATACTGCTAGAGGAGATTACTACTGCTAAGCAATTTTAATACTGCTAGTAGTTAGTACTGCTGAATGTTAATATTGCTCAAAGTATTAATACTGCTGAAGACTTAGTGCTGCTTATGAGATAATCAAGATTCGTGCAGATCAAGTTTTGAAGAGTATGGAAAGCTGGAAGATAAAGATGGAAGATTAGTTTGAAGATCTTTTATTATTTGTAGTTATCTTTTATCTTCAGTATATATAGAATAGTTTAGACTTAATAGAATAATAACTTGTAACATTAATTCTGAGTTTTTAGTTTCAATAGAGAGAATCAACCTCAAGGTTAGAACCCTAATTCTAGAGAAGTAGAATTCGTATTGGTGAGTTTGTTCATCAATATTGAGGTTGTTTGTAAAAGCTTGTGACTTTCAATCATTCAATAAAGTTTGCAAGTTGTTCATCAGATTTACTGTTTGTTTACTGATTCATTGAATATCAAAGTGTTATTCCGCAAACTTCTTTAATATTGTTTTCTGAGAGTGTGTTCTTGTTAAGAATTAAGATCCTGACACGATACCATCTTTGTCTTTCTTATTCTTGAATATCCACTTTGTTCCAATTATGCTCTTTCCTTTTGGCCGTGGTACAAGTCTCCAAACTTTGAGCGCGTCAAATTGATTAAGCTTCTCTTGCATTGCTATAATCCAATCCGGATCCTCCAATGCTTCAGATACTTTGGTTGGTTCAATCTTTCTTAGATAGGAAGTGAAGAGACATTCGTTGGGAGTTGCCGTCTTGGAACGTGTAGACACACTTGCTTGAGGATCACCAATAATTTGATGAATGGGATGAGATCTTGTCCATTTGGTGGTGTGAGGAGAGGATCAATAACATCTTGAACAACTTCTAATTGTTGAGAGAGAGATTCATCTTCAGGAGCTTCTATGTCAGTTGAAAAAATATCAACAGTTTTAACTGGAGGAGGAGGTAGTTCAACAACTTTAGAATCAGACTCAGGAAGAGTTGGTTGAACAGTAGCAGTTTGTTCTTCATTCTGAAGTTGTTCTTCTTGAACAAGTTGTTCTTGAACAGATTTTTCTTGAATAGGCTCAGTTTCTGATTGTGAGAGATTAGGTTCAGAAATATGTTGATCAGAAATACTGTTTTGAATAACATGAGGTACTGGAACAACACCAGTGTCAGAGATAGATGCAGCGGAATTGGAAGTAGATGCGCTTACAGTATCCTGATTCAAAACATTTGAAACATTATCAGTATTAGATTTGGGAACATCATCATAATTATTTTCAAAAAGAAAATCAAGATCAGAAAGATTAAGTAAGGAAGAAGAAGAATCCTGATTTGTCGGTTGAAGAGAAGGTTCTGAATTGTGTTGTTCAGAAGCTAAATTCCCTGTAAGCACGGGTTCTGAGCCTAATTGACCAGAAACCAAATCTGCATCTTCGTCAAATTTTACATTGACACTCTCTATCACTTTTCTTGCGGAAGTAAGAAAGACTCTGTAAGACGCAGAATTAGAAGAATAGCCCAAAAATACACCCTCATCTACCTTTGGACTAAACTTGTTGAGATTGTCTCTGTCATTCAGAACATAACATTTACATCCAAATGACTTAAAATATTTGACATTTGGTTTGATACCGTTCATAAGCTCATATGGTGTTTTGTTGAATCGGCGATGCAGAATTGATCTGTTCTGAGTATGACAAGCAGTTGAGACAGCTTCAGCCCAATGAGACAAAGGAAGACCAGAATAAACAAGCATCGATCTGGCAGCCTTGACAAGCGTTCTGTTTCATCGTTCAACAACCCCATTCTGTTGCGGTGTTCGGGCAGCAGAGAACTGTTGTTGTATTCCTTGATCCTCGTAGAAAGCTTCAAGAGTGTTGTTCTTGAATTCTGTGCCATTGTCAGATCTGACAACTTTGACTGTTTTTTGCTTGTTAGTCTGGATTGTTTTGATGAGGTTGATGAGAATGTCGGGAGTTTCATCTTTAGATTTGAGAAACTTAACCCATGTATATCGTGAATAATCATCTACAACCACCAAGACATATCTTTTCTTTCCAATACTCTTTGTCTTCATCGGTCCGCATAAATCAACGTGAAGTAGATCAAGAATGTCTGAAGTGCAAGGTTCAGTCTTTGGCTTATGAGAAGCTTTCTTCATCTTTCCTTTCTCACAATCTTGACAGAGGTGGTGTTTCTGAAAACGAAGTACTGGGAGACTTCTCACTGAATCAGTCTTGACAAGGCGATCCCTGTATTTAAAGTTGAGATGAGCTAGTAGTCGGTGCCAAATCTAGCTTTCATGAACTGAAGCTTTAGATAGCAAACAGATGTGTGATGGGATTTTAACCTTGGAAAGATCAATGGTATACAAATTAGATCTTCTCTTTCCAACTAGTAAATCCCTGCCACTATCATTCTTTACAACAACTCTTTTAGATTTGAAGCTGACTTCAAGATCTTTATCACAGAACTGACCGATACTGAATAAGTTGTGGCTTAGACCTTCTACGCAACTGACTCTCTTGACAGTTATATTACCTTGAACAAGATCACCATAACCTAGAATGGGAGCAGTCTCGTAGTTTCCAAACTTAACACGACCGCAACATTTTTCTTTAAAATTGGAAAGTAGAGATTTATTACCCGTCATGTGTTTGGAACACCCCAAATCCAGATACCATAAATGACTAAGTTGCACATACAGAAACTACACAGATTTAGGTACCCATATGCTTATGGGTCCCTTCTTGTTAGATTTGTGTCTTTTTATTTTTCGAAAATTTATTTTTCAAACACTCATGAATGCAATCATCAATAGAGGAAAAAACATAATCATCAGAATCAGAATTAGAAGAAGAATATGAGACATTCTTTGCAATGTGAATCATTTGTTGAATGGAATATTTTGTGTTTTTATTACAAAAGGCAAATGCATCCGAATGACACAGATTCTCTACACGTTTATCTCCTAACAATTCAGACTATGTTGATTTTTGCTTAACCCTCCATATCAGCTTCGGCGACTTCTTCACAGTCCGATCTGAAATAGAAGAATCATAAGAATTAGAATTTTCAGACAAGACATTATCCTGTTTTCCTTGACTTCTTTGACCTTCTTCTTTTACGCATTGTTTTATAATACTGATCATTTAGCGTCAATGAATCATCAACAATTGAATTAGAAGAAGAAATTTTATCTAAGAAATCAGACTGAGCATTTGACATTGTAGAACTAGCCTTGGAGTGAGAATTTTCAAAAACACACAAGTCAGGAAGAGGTTTGCGCGACCCTTTGGTGGCGCAAACTGAACTTTGTGCGACCAACGTCTGGCGCAAGTTGTCAGTTTGCGCTACCAACTGGTGGCACAAATGCACACTGTTTTGAAGATTTTGAGTATTTTCCTTGAATCATGAGAAAATCCAGAAATAATTTTGTCTTCAAGATCAGTTTGAAGACTTTGTTCTTCCAATTTATCTTGAAGATCAACTATCTTACCTTCTAACACTAATTGGGGAATATATCTCCTAGAATCATAAGAAACCGGAGATACATTTTCCTTAATAGTGTTATTTGCATATATATCAACAAAATCAGTTGGTAATGAAGATTTATTGGAAGAATTAACATTTAAAACGTTTTTGTAATTTCTGGATTTCTTTGATTGCTCAGGAAAATACTTAGCATTCTCAGAAGAATAAACAAATGGCATTTCCATTTTCTTGTTTTTCATTCTTTTCTCATTTTCATCTTCTAAAACTTGCTTTTCACTTGTCCAAAAGAATTTGAATTGAGGAGCATATCTAACAAGATTTAGATGATCATATTCATATAAAGTAGGAACTTCTGTTTTAGCGAGATTTAAAAAATGCGGATTTTCAAAACAGAGTCCCCACTTTTATTTTATAGAATCATCACTCCTTGGTTTATTCATATAAATGGTTTGCTCAGTTTGTTCTCTCTTATATAATTTTTCTTCTAAAACAATTATTTTATCAAAAAGATTTTGATTTAAAGTGGTCAGTTCAGTAAAAGAATCACGATAAGTCCGATTTGAATTTTCTAAATCATCTAACTGCTTTCGAAATTTCTCTTTTGTATCTATTAAAATAGATTTTTCATCTTTCAGTGAAATTCACAGTTTTTCAATCAAAACAGACTTTTCTTGATTATCAAGCTTTTCAGATGTAAACTTTGAACGTAAATCATGTAAAACATTGATAATAACGTTCATTTGAGATGAAATGAAATTGTAATCGAATTCAGAAATTACCTCAGACTCATCTGTTAAAGTATCCTCTTCTTAATCATCGCTCTTCTCATCCCCAATAAAGCACATAGCTGCTGTCTCCTCGTTCTCAGCTTCGTTGTCAGAATGATCAAGCCAATATTCTTCCTCAACAAGAAGAATAGTTCCATTTTCTCTCTTCCCAGCCAGTTCCAACTTCTTTCTGTAGAAAGCAGAATCTTTGATCACCTTCACACGACACTCCTTAGCAATGTCTCCCGGTTTTCCACAATTAAAGAAATTTATTGCTTTCTTTTCTTCCTTTTTCGGCTCATCCACTTTAACAGGTTCATACTTTGGAGTATATGGCTTTGATGGAGCCCCGAGTTCCACTTTCTTTGAGTCGGATAAGAGAAGATTGTTTGATCCAGATCTGTGTTGGAACTTCTTTTGATAATGTTGAGTGAGAACTATCATAGCTTTTTCCAAGGCCTCGCCATCATCGTCAGTTGATCCATCATAAGCACTTTCTGACAAAGCTTGTTCAGCCAGCTGACTTGCTAGAAGAGCAATCGAATCCACAGTCTTTGGCTTATTCTTCTTATCAATCTTTGCTTTCTTTTCCAGAACCATATTCTCATCAGTCATCAGGATTTCATACAGTTCCTGAATTGGCATTATTGAAATCCTGACATCATTCCTCATTCGATGACAGGATTTGCTCCATTCGGGTTGGAGAGCGTTTAAGAACTTCTGATTTGCTTCCAATTCAGTCTTTGTCACCTTTATCTTGTATAAGTCATTGATCACAGCCCAAAATCTAACAAACACGCTTTTCAGACTTTCTCCATCTTTAGCTTTAAACTCCTCAAAGTTGTTCATGTATCGTGTCTGACGGAGTTGAGTAGCCACAGCTGATCCAATGTTAGGGCTAATTGTATGTTAAATAGAAGTTCAGGGTATAAACTGTCAATTATTCAAAGATGTAAGCATGTTGGGCCTAAAAGCCCATAAGCCCGTCAGGCCTGCGTGCCTAAGTATTTAAAGTTGTTTTCTATTTCATTTGTAAGGTTAGAAGTTCATAATTTCATTATTCAGTTTTCTAGTCATTAGGTTTACAAACCCTGATCAGAAATTCTCTCTGTAAACCTAAACCTTTAAAGTATTATCAATCATATGACTAGTTACTGTGGCCTATAAACTGTTCATCTTTGATCATATTTACTTGTGATTGCACTGCACTGGGATCAACATTTGGTATCAGAGCAGAAAGGCAAAAAGGTTTGTCTGAAACCCTATAATCGATTATTGATATTAATTGCTTTATATGCTTATTGTGATTATCTGATTATTTGTTTAATCTACTTCTGCAAAGTTAAAGTTTTTTCTGTGTTCGATCGATTATTTTTTTTCTGAAAAATTGAAGTTCTTATCGATCGAATCTGGGAAATTGTTTTTTTTTCTTTGTTTGCTATCGGTCTAAGGGTTCGCATACTGTGTTTATCGATCTGTATGATCTTATCGCTTTCGGTCTATTTTTTTTTCTGAAAAAGGTGTTTCCGGTCGATTAGTGGTTGATTATACGTGTTACCTTCGATCGAAGGATCAAAGTCTATGTGTGGTTTTTGATCGCATCGATCGAATTGCTTTCTGTTGAATTTATCGTGTTCTTCGGTCGATTGAAGTTTCTGGGTTTGATCTTGGTCGAATCCCAGAAATTCATCGTGTTCTTCGGTCAATTCTTAGTGTTTATCGGCCCTATTAGTTATTCGATCTTATCAGTGTATCGTATTTGATAGTCATTCGACCTGAGCCTTCGACCGGATACTTGTATTCCCCGGTCTTGCACCTTCGACCGGGTACTTGCTCAATCCGGTCTTACCATTAGACCGGGTACTTGTTACTCCGGTCTTACCATTCGACCGGGTACTTGTTACTCCGGTCTTACCATTCGACCGGGTACTTGCTACTCCGATCTTACCCTTCGACCGGGTACTTGCTTACTCCAGTCTTTCCTTCGACCGGTATCTTGCATATTCCGGTCTTTGCTTTGACCGGTACTGTTGGGAACTGAAGAATTCATCAAGTATGGTTAATGCTGCTGGTTCAATGTTACTACTGCTAGAAGACTTAAAGGTTAATACTGCTGAGTGTTACTACTGCTAGTACTATTAATACTGCTAGTCAAAGTTAGTGCTGCTTGAACAAAGTTAGTACTGCTTAGCTAGTTAGTACTGCTAGTAGTTAGTACTGCTTAGTAGTTAATGCTGCTAGAAGGAAGTTAATGCTGCTGAAGATTAATACTGCTTACATGATGAAGATTCGTATGAAAGGATATACATGGAAGCTTAGAGATATACATGGAA
Source organism: Arctium minus (assembly GCA_954870635.1). Classification (NCBI taxonomy): domain Eukaryota; kingdom Viridiplantae; phylum Streptophyta; class Magnoliopsida; order Asterales; family Asteraceae; genus Arctium; species Arctium minus. Next base: position 72,246,461 of record OX941080.1, on the reverse strand, counting down.
GATATACTGAAGATATTTTACTGTATTTATCTTTTGTATTCAGTATATATACTGTATAGTTTAGAATAGTTTAATACACAGAACTTAATTCATTCTTTTAGAGAGAAAATTAACCTCAAGGCATAGATCCTAATTCTAGAGAAGTAGAATTCGTATTGGTGTGCATGTTCATCAATATTGAGGTTGAGTGTGTAATCTTGTAACTTCAAAGCATTCAATACAAGTTTACAGTTTGTTCTTCATATTGTCTGTATTGATTTACTGTTTCATTGAATATCAAAGTGTTATTCCGCAAACTTCTTTGATATTGTTTCTGAGAATTAATTCTTGTTGAGAATTCGATCCTGACAAGTGGTATCAGAGCCAAACTCTCTCAGAAACAGTTATTCATCATGGAAAATCTTACAGAATCAAGCAGTACTTTGGTCTCAAAAGTTCCAATGCTCAGATCCAATGAATTTGACATGTGGAAGATCAGAATCAAGCAATATATTCTCCTCACAGATTACTCTATGTGGGACATCATTGAGAATGGCCCATCTGATGAAGGAAAGATTGGTGAAGATGGCAAAAGAACCCCTCCAAAGACAGATGCAGACAGGAAGACAAGGCAGACAGAGATGAAAGCCTTGAGCACACTGCTCTTGGCCATTCCAAATGAGTATCAACACCAATTCTGCAATTGTACTGATGCACAGATGCTCTGGAATGCTCTAGAGAAGAGATTCTCAGGTACCAAAAGTACCAAGAGAAATCAAAAGGCAATCTTAAAGCAACAGTATGAAAACTTCATCTCAACTAAGAATGAGTCCATGACTCAAACTTTTGACAGGTTTAATAAACTAATTGGTGAACTAGCTACTATGGGAGTACAGATTGATCAAGATGATGTGAACAGAAAGTTCTTAAGGTCCCTTTGAGATGAATGGACCATGTACACTGTGTCATTCAGACAGAATGATCAGTTGGAAGAAAAAGAACTTGATGATCTGTACAATGATCTTAGAGTATTTGAAGCTGAGGTGGAGGCAAAGAAGAAGCCTTCTGGATATATTCATAATGCTGCACTCCTATCAGCATCAATTGATTCTACTGCTAACCCTGAATCAGTTAATGCTGCTAATGGAACAAATCAAGATAAAGGCACTGATTCTGTGTTTGAAGCTTTTCTTTCTAATCATGGAAATTCCTCTTTGATTAATGATGACTTAGAACAACTCCATCCCGATGATCTGGAAGAGATGGATATTAAATGGCAGATGGCTATGCTCTCCATGAGGGTTAAGAAGTTTATAAAGAGGACTGGGAGAAACAACTTCTCCCAAAGAAGAGAAGATGGAGCAGGGTTTGATAAATCAAAGGTAGAATGCTACAAATGTCATCTGAAGGGACATTTTGCTAGAGAATGCAGAAGTGGAGTGTCTCACAACAACAACCATCAACAAGCTCAATCTGGAAGCTTCAATAACAACAGAAACTCTGCTCAAGCCCTTGTTTCTCAACAAGGAATGGGGTTTGATTGGAGTGATCAAGCATAAGAAACTATTCAGAATCAAGCTCTTATGGCTAAAGTATCTGATCTCCCATCTGAGGTAAGTTCTAATCTCTGTTCTAAAACTTGCATAGACACTGTTAAAAGGTACAGGGATCACAATCAGAAGATGAGTGATGACCTTAACAGATTAGAAAAAGATATAAAAGACTATGTAAGGATTGTAGAGAGATTTGAAGATCAGATCAAAGGTTTTCAAGCCAATGAACTCCAACACTCATATGACACCAATTACTGGCAGTGGGAGAAAAAGGATTTAGAACTTAAACTGACCAAATCTAAAGAGGAGAGTGAAAAACTGAAAGAAGAGCTAACCAAGGTTAAGCTTGATGTAGAAAAGTTTTCCAATGCTTCTAAAGCAATGGACTCTTTACTACAAAATCAGATTCATGATAAGCTGAGAAGAGGAATTGGGTACAATGCCACACCTCCACCATATAACAACAATTACATTCCTCCTACTTCAGACCTGTTAGACACCAAAGATAGGAAGGACTTGCCTGAGGGAGCCACTGAAATAGATCCCTTAGACGAGGTAGTTGTTGAGGATAAGACTGAGAAAGAGGTTGGCAAGAGTAAGGAGAACAAGGTGAGTGGTGAGATTCCTCTAGAGAATAACATTATCACCAATGAGGATTGTGGAAGGGCTTGGATCAAATCCAAGGACATAGAGAAGACAGAGGGAAAGTCTGGTAAGGTCCATTACAAACAGACCACAGTTGTGAATCCAGGTCCTTGCAAACAGTGTGCATGTAAGAAGAATGAGCCCCAAAAACAGGACAAAAAGAGGGGAAATCAAAGAAACTGGAATAATCAGTGGGCACAAAAACAAGGGGTTGATCTGAGTAAAATCAATAGACCAAAACCTTGTTTTATCTGTGGCAAATTGAATCATCTTGCAAAATTCTGTTATTTCAATCCTATGAAACAAAGGATGAATTTCCAAAGATCCATGCAAAAACCCTTTGGTTATAAGAAAATTGAAAAGAACCATGTGCCTAAGAAAACTGTTAAAACTAAAAGCCACATGAAGAAAAAGTCTGTTAAAGAAAGTGTCAATATGTGGATCCCTAAAAGCACTAAAACTGTTAGTACTGCTACCACAAATAGTGTTGCTGACAATTATAGTGTTGCTAGAAGTAATACTACTGCTAACAATGTTAATGCTGCTAACAAGGTTAGTACTGCTAAACCTGTTAGTACTGCTAACTCTGTTGATACTTCTAAGGTTAGTACTGCTTCTAGTGTTGGTTCTGCTAAGCCAATCATATTGACAAAGTACTCTAATAAAGAGTGCTTTGAGTTTAAAAACCTCATTAAAAAGGAATGTAAATACTTTGATGAGAAAGGGAGACCCAAGACCACTTTTGCTTGGGTCCCCAATCATACTAATTGATTTATTTAATGTGCAGGGCAACCAACAGCTCAAGGGAAAGAGCATTTGGCATGTTGATAGTGGTTGCTCTAGGAACATGACAGGCAACATGTCATGCCTTCAGGATTTCAAGCATATTAATGGAGGACATGTTGCATTTGGAGACAATCTTACTGGTGGTAAGATAAGTGGAAAAGGTAATGTCACCAAAGGTAAGATGACATTTGAGGATGTCTACTATGTTGATCAATTAAAGTACAACCTGTTAAGTGTATCACAGGTTTGTGACAAACAACATAGTATATTATTTACTAATACTGAGTGTATGATTGTTGCTCCAGGGTTCAAGGTAGTTGATGAAAGCATGATACTACTTAGAACTCCAAGAAAGGACAATGTTTACTGTCTTGATTTGGACAATGTTGATAGTGATTCATCTCTAAATTGTCTTGTTTCAAAAGCTTCTGTAGATGAATCCTCCCTTTGGCACAGAAGGATGTGTCACATGAATTTCAAGACTATGAACAATCTTGTTAAAAATAACCTTGTAAGAGGTTTACCTTCAAAAGTCTTTTCATGTGATGATCATTGTGTTGCTTGTCTTAAAGGCAAACAACACAAAACTTCTCATAAGACCAAAGAGTTAAATTCTGTTTCTTCTTGTCTCCAGTTACTGCATATGGATCTGTTTGGTCCTACAAATGTTATGAGTATAGGCAAGAAATCTTACTGCTTGGTTATTGTTGATGATTACTCCAGATTTACTTGGGTATATTTTCTAAGAACTAAGGATGAAACTAGTGATCTTATCAAATCCTTTATTCTAAGAATTGAAAACCAAACTAATCAAAGAGTAAAAGTCATTAGATCAGATGATGGAACTGAGTTTAAAAATCATGATCTAAACACCTTTTGTGAAGAAAAAGGTATTGAGAGGCAATTTAGTGCTCCTAGGACTCCTCAACAGAATGGTGTTGCTGAAAGGAGAAATAGAACACTAATAGAGGCTGCTAGATCTCTGTTGGCTGATTCAAAATTGCCAATTACCTTCTGGGCTGAAGCAGTTAATACTGCCTGTTATGTCCAAAACAGAGTTCTAGTGGTCAAGCAAAAGAACAAGACCCCATATGAGCTTTTAAATCAAAGAAAACCTTTTATTGGCTTCTTCAAACCTTTTGGGTGTCCTTGTACAATTCTAAATACCAAATCTCACTTAGGTAAGTTTGATAGCAAAGAAGATGATGGATTTCTTGTTGGATATTCATCTCAGAGTAAGGCCTACAGAGTTTTTAACTCTTCTACTAGAATAATTGAAGAAAGTGACAATGTCAAATGCAATGAGAACACACCAAATCCTGTTGGGTCTGGGCCTCAGTGGCTATTTGACATTGATTCACTAACTAACTCTTTTGGCTTCAGTAATGAGTATACAGGAACAGGTAGTGGAGAATCAGAGATCACACAAGTTCAAGAAAGTATATCTAAATCTGTGATTTTTCCCATACCCACAGTAAATTCAGTTGAAGACTGTGAAAAGGAATCATTTACTGAACCAAGTCAGAGTGAAGAAGACACTAGAGATGAGGAGACTCAAGAAAATAATGAAGTGGCATCTGAAAACACTTCAGTTGAGTTGCATGAATCTAATCTTGAGGCTGGATTAAATGAAGAACCTAGTTACAACACCAGAGTTCAAAAGAATCATCCTCCACAGTTGATAATAGGAGAGATCTCTTCTCCTATGATGACTAGACATCAAAGCAGACTTCAGGAAATGCAAGATCAACAGCATACAGTGCTTTCTTGTTTTCTATCACAGCTTGAGCCTAAAAAGGCACATGATGCTATGAAAGAATCCAGCTGGATAGAAGCAATGCAAGAGGAACTGTTACAGTTCAAGCTACAAGATGTGTGGGATCTAGTAGACCTTCCTAAAGGTCACAGAGCAATTGGCACAAAATGGATCTTCAGAAACAAGAGAGATGAAAGAGGTATTGTTATAAGAAACAAAGCAAGGCTGGTGGCTCAAGGCTATACTCAAGAAGAGGGTATAGATTATGAAGAAGTTTTTGCACCTGTAGCTAGGATAGAAGCAATCAGACTATTCCTAGCCTATGCTTCTTACATGAACTTCAAAGTCTACCAAATGGATGTAAAAAGTGCTTTTCTCTATGGATCAATTGAAGAAGAAGTATATGTCTGTCAACCACCAGGGTTTGAAAACCCAAGCTATCCAGACAGGGTATACAAATTAAAGAAAGCACTTTATGGACTACATCAAGCCCCAAGAGCATGGTATGACACTCTGTCATCCTATCTCTTGGAAAATGACTTTGAAAGAGGAGTCATTGATAAGACTCTATTTATCAAAAGAAAGAAGAAGGATATCTTGCTGGTCCAAATCTATGTTGATGACATTATTTTTGGTTCTACAAGAAACAACATGTGCAAGGAGTTTGAGGATTTAATGCATCAAAGGTTCAAAATGAGTTCCATGGGGGAACTTACTTTCTTCCTTGGCCTCCAAGTTCAACAGAAGTCAGATGGTATTTTCATCTGTCAATCCAAGTATGTGCAGGATATTCTAACCAAGTTTGGTTTCTCAGAATCAAAACCTGCCAGCACACCTATGGAAACACACAAGCAGATCACAACAGATCTTGAGGGGGAGGATATGGATGTGCATCATTATAGATCCATGATTGGATCTCTCATGTATCTCACAACATCAAGGCCAGATATAATGTTTCCAGTCTGTGTATGTGCAAGATTCCAAGTTAGGCCAAAGCATTCTCACTTTCAAGCTGTTAAGAGGATATTCAGATATCTCAAAGGGCAACCCAGATTAGGACTTTGGTATCCTCATGACTCACCCTTTGACCTAATAGCATACTCAGACAGTGATCTAGGTGGAGCAAACTTGGACAGAAAATCTACTTCTGGAGGATGTCAGTTTTTGGGTACAAGACTAGTCTCATGGCAGTGCAAGAAACAAACCACAATATCCACATCTACAACAGAGGCAGAGTACATAGCAGCTGCAAGTTGCTGCTCTCAAGTCTTATGGATTCAGAATCAAATGTTGGATTATGGGGTAACCTTTCTACACACTCCAATTTTTATTGACAACAGCAGTGCTATTAGCATTGTGAATAATCCAGTCAAGCACTCAAAAACAAAGCACATTGAGATCAGGTATCACTTTATCAGAGATTGTAATGAAAAGAAACTTATTCAAGTTGTCAAAGTTCACAGTGATAATCAGTTTGCTGATCTATTCACTAAAGCATTTGATGTGGGTAGATTCACTTTCTTGGTAACAAGTGTGGGAATGACCAACTCTGAATAAATCCCCTTCTCAAAAAGTGGTTTTATACCTGTTTATTATCCTTGGATTTACTAATCTTTTTTTTTCAGGATATGCATAGCAGTACTCAGTGATTAGCAAGTTTAAAAGGAGTAAAGTAGTTAATACTGCTAGTGGTTAATACTGCTAGTAGTTAATACTGCTTTCCGTTAATACTCCTAGTAGTTAATACTGCTTTCAGTTAATACTGCTAGTAGTTAATACTGCTTTCAGTTAATACTGCTAGTGGTTAATACTGCTTTCAGTTAATACTGCTAGTGGTTAATACTGCTTTCAGTTAATACTGCTAGTGGTTAATACTGCTTTCAGTTAATACTGCTAGTGGTTAATACTGCTTTCAGTTAATACTGCTAGTGGTTAATACTGCTCGTAGTTAATACTGCTAGTTAGTTAATACTGCTCGTAGTTAATACTGCTAGTTAGTTAATACTGCTCGTAGTTAATACTGCTAGTTAGTTAATACTGCTCGTAGTTAATACTGCTTATGTTCCAAATACTATAAATACTCTTTGCCCGCCTAAAAGTTCATAACGACTCTTTGCATACTAATCTCTTGCACTCAAAACCTTTTCTCTCTCAAGTTCGAAGTTTTCAGGCAAGCTTTTCACTAAGACCAATGGCATCCATGACTTTCATCGACAAGCACAATGAGATTGCGATGCTACTAAAGCCAAAGCAAGCTGCAGGATTTCATCAGATTGTGGACTTCCTCAAGTCAAGCCACATTGCTCATGCTCTTAGTGTATCCCCTACAATCTATATCGAGCATCAAAGGCAGTTCTGGGCCAATGCAACCATTGTTGTTGAGAATGGTGTGCAGATGATCAAGACAAGAATCTGTGATCAATCACTCACGGTTACTTCAGAGGTTATTCGCATCTGTCTACGTCTAGACGATGCCTCTGGTATAACCTCTATCCCAAATGATGAACTATTTTCAAACCTTACAAGAATGGGGTATGGAGGCCCATTGGGAGTTTTCAAATTTTCTAAAGCAAAATTCTCACCCCAATGGCGTTTCTTTGTCCATACTCTTATGCACTGTATCTCCAAAAAGACTACTGGATGGAGTGAGTTCAGCAGCACTATTGCTTATGCTTTGGTGTGCTTGGCCACTGCCAGAAAGTATAATTTTTCTAAAATGATTTTCAGTGATCTTGTCTCAAACATGGGAAACAAAAAGAGCTTCTTTATGTACCCCAGGTTTGTCCAAGAAGTCATTACTCATGAATTGACGGATATACCTCAACTTGTTGGGGTATATGTACCTAAACCCCCAAAAGGCAAGGTTTTCTCAAATATGAGAAGATCTGCTGGGGACTCTGAAGGAGTTGACACCCCATTGTTCTCTACAATGATGGTGGTGTCCCAAACCACTGAAGGTATGGCAGCAGGGTCAAGGCCCCCATTAGACCAATCCACTGCTAGCCAAGCCCGACCTTCCCTCTCAAAATCCATTCCCCAGTCCCTTCTTGAAAAACCAACATCTCCCATCACCCAATCTTACAAAAGAAAACAGGTCAAGAAGGCTCCTTCCCTTCTTGTACCATTACCCACTAAGCCTATAAGCCCTCTAAGGGAGAATTCTCCCCTAGAGAATATCCAAAGGGAAACCACAAGGGTGTCTCCCAACCCAAAGGAGGTGCTCTCTGAGGAGGAGGTAGAGCATATGGGTGATGAGGCTGCCACTACTCCTGCTAGTACAGAGGAGGAAAGTGGTAACATTAATAAGACCTCCCCCATGGCAACTTTGAATGAGCAATCATTTGAAGGTCCCTGGTGCCAAGAAACCACAGGGGTGGATAGTGCCTCTGCAAGGCAGAAGACTTCCACAAATAAAAGATCCAATGATCCTTCAAAGGAGGGTAACACTTCTGGAGAGGGTGAGGACAGATATACGTACGATGAATTGATGGAAACAATGGGGAACATCAATCAAGATGTTCTCAAACAAGGCAAAGAAATTGAAGAAATGAAGCTAGTAATTCTGTCTCAACAAGAACAAATTGCTAAGCTGAAAAGGATGGTGGTTAGTCTGGTACAAAGGAAGAAGAGAAAGCAATTCCAATTAAGGAGAAGGACCACTGAGGATGATGCTCCAAAAAAGGGGGAGATCAACATGGAAGAAGCCACAAGAAAGGGGGAGCTTGATGGAGAGAAAGTTGATGTTGAGGGGGAGAAGCAAGCAAAAACAGTTACTACTGCTGACATTAATAAAGCAGCAGAAACTCTGAAAGAAGTATTAACAGATCTTGAGATTGCAGAAACCTTACTAAAAGCCAAGAATGATACTCCCAAGGTCACTTCAAAGATCAAAGGTGTTATCATAAAAGAACAAGGTGAAGTGATCAAGAAAGATAATAGTAAGAAGGAAATGAGCAAAGACAAAGGAAAAGCAAAGATGGTAGAATCTGATCAACCAATCAAAAAGCAAAGGTTGGTTGAATCAGATGAAGCCCTAGCTAAAAAGATGCAGGAGGATATTGAAAAAGAAGAAAGAATTCAGATGGAAAAGGACAGGGAAATGGCAAAAGCTCTAGCTGCTGAACTGAATGAAGCTTATCAACAAAGTATGGCAACTGAAATTGCACAGAAGAAAGCTGCAAGTATGAAGAAAGCTGTGGTTAAAACAGTTGCAAAGAAGAGAAGACCCTCAAAGACATTCCTAGGTACCCAAGAGAGAAACAAGATGATTATATTTCTCAAAGGTGCTGTAGGAGTCAAAAAGGAGATGTTCTCCAAAATGTCTTTTGAGAAGATCAAAGAGCTCTATGATTCAGAGATGTTAAAGCTTCAGGGAAGTGAAACTGCTAGGGTGGAGATGGAGAAGAGAATGAAAGAAAGTAATGACTTTGATTGTCAAAAGCCATTTCCAGATGAGCAAGAAACACCTCTTAAGAAAGAGTCCACCTTGGGAGAAAGTCTAAGGACTTTGAAGAGAACAAAAATGATGGCAAGGAGAAAGCCAATTAAAAAGCCTAGAGTATCTGAAGAAGAAGCTGATAAGGTTGCTGAAGAAGAAGGGGCACCTGAGTTATCTAAACAGACAGAGCCATCTAACACTGATGATGTTAATTTGTATATGGTAGTGATGGACAAAGTGCCTGAACCAATTTCAGCAGAGCCTGTAGGAGTTAAGCCTCCTGAGGTGATTCTCTGGGATACATTGACAGTGGATGGAAAGGAATACATAAGGCTGAAAAGAAAGGATGAAAAGTATGAAGTGTTTAATACATGGGCTAAAATTGTCAGAACATGCTCTAGATCAGATATTGAAGAGATGTTTGAGATAGGAATGAAGTTGTATGCAGATCTTCTAAAGGCTCCAGGGATTTCAATTACAAAACTGGTAATGGAGTATCTGTGTATGATGTTCAAACCTGAAGAAGTAAAGCACTTGATCAAGGATGTCTTCAAATCAGTAAACAGTTGGACTCTATATGAAATTAGTGGAGTATATACAGTGACTTTGGATTTAAATCACACTGAATACTTCCTAGTGGATAGAGTGTATAATCATAGCAGATTGAAGCTACATGCCATGCTGAAGAAAAAGTTAAGGTGTGTTCTAGATTCAGAAATGGCTAAATACTTGATTCAAAGAACCATCAATCAGAGTTTGGGATTGGATGCAAACACGGGAATTTAGACCATAATAGAGTTTTGGGAGCATCTTGAAGAAAATTTGAAGAACTTGACTTCTCTTCCTAAAAGTCAAGTTAGGGGGAGATTGTTGGGAACTGAATAATTCATCAAGTATGGTTAATGCTGTTGGTTCAATGTTACTACTGCTAGAAGACTTAAAGGTTAATACTGCTGAGTGTTACTACTGCTAGTACTATTAATACTGCTAGTCAAAGTTAGTGCTGCTTGAACAAAGTTAGTACTGCTTAGCTAGTTAGTACTGCTAGTAGTTAGTACTGCTTAGTAGTTAATGCTGCTAGAAGGAAGTTAATGCTGCTGAAGATTAATACTGCTTACATGATGAAGATTCGTATGAAAGGATATACATGGAAGCTTAGAGATATACATGGAAGATATACTGAAGATATTTTATTGTATTTATCTTTTGTATTCAGTATATATACTGTATAGTTTAGAATAGTTTAATACACAGAACTTAATTCATTCTTTTAGAGAGAAAATTAACCTCAAGGCATAGATCCTAATTCTAGAGAAGTAGAATTCGTATTGGTGAGCCTGTTCATCAATATTGAGGTTGAGTGTGTAATCTTGTAACTTCAAAGCATTCAATACAAGTTTACAGTTTGTTCTTCATATTGTCTGTATTGATTTACTGTTTCATTGAATATCAAAGTGTTATTCCGCAAACTTCTTTGATATTGTTTCTGAGAATTAATTCTTGTTGAGAATTCGATCCTGACAGGTACGGTTCATTCTCCGGTCTTACGTTTGACCGATATCCTGTTAGATCGTGTCCGTGTGTTTCTGTGTTTCTTCAATTTATTAGTATATTTGGATCATCCTGCTTGCCTAACGATCATTACAGTGCTCTTAAGTTAAGAAGTAAAGATGAACTCAAGGGAAGCTTTAGCCATCGGTTCTGACCAAAAGCCCCCGGTGCTCTTTCGGGGAGAGTACCCTCAGTGGCATGACCGATTTATGAACTTCATAGAATCAAAATCCACCTATGAAGCAATATACAAATGCCTGACTGAGGGTCCACCAGATTGGCCAATGAAAGTGGTACCAGGAAACCCAGCTGAAGGAAGGCAAGAGCGACAGATTCGGAAATCTCTTGGTGATTTTACTAAGGAAGAAAAGGATATGTACGATGCAGAAAAGCTAGCAAAATCGTACCTTCTTCAAAGTCTACCAAATGACATCTATGCTTGTATAGATAGCTTCAAGGATTCATCGAAAAAGATGTGGGACCAAATAGAGAAGATGATGATGGGAAGCCACATCAACAACCAGCTAAAGGTGACCAATTGTATCACCAGATATGATGGGTTTAAAGCAAGAAAAGGTGAAACGCTGACGGAAACCTACGAGAGGTTTAATATGCTTCTGAATGATCTTCAGAAGAATAAGATCACAAAGACGAACACGGAAAACAATATAAAGTTTATGAACAACTTACAGCCTGAGTAGAAACCGTTTGTCTCCCATATACGCCACACTCAGACCCTGGAGAAGCTGTACCTTCACGAACTCTATGAAATGCTGCTCCAGGACGAAGAGGAAGTGATGGATCTTATTGGGAATCAGAAAGCAGAGGAAAAGCCAGCAGCTGATCCATTAGCACTCGTATCTGAGAGAAGAGGCAAGTCCGTCAGCCGATCATCTGGAAAAGAGCCCGTGCTGAGTGATTCTGAACCTGAAGATCCCGATAGTGACTCGGATCCAGAACTTACCAAGATGAAAGAAGCGATGTTGTTTCTCACTCAAGCACTTCAGAAGAGGTAGTTTTTTAACAAGTCCTCAAACAAGAAAAGATTCTCTACTCGCCGTGATCATCGAGAAAAGTCTGAAGGTAAGAGACGCTTTGAAGATGGTAAGAAGTCTGACAAGAGAAATGAAGAAAAGCCGAAAGACGAGCCGATCAAATGCTACAACTGTGGTCGGTTAGGTCATTTCGCCAAGGATTGTCGCAAACCAGTTGTGCGCAACGCCGACTACTACCGAGCCAAGCTGCTTTTTGCCAAAGAAAAGGAAGCCGGTAAAGCTCTAATGGCTGAAGACGATTACTGGTTGCAAGTGTCGGATGAAGAACCTGAAGATGCTGAAGCTCATTTGTGTTTCATGGGCAAACATTCATCACCGTCTGACACTGATGATGAAGATCGCAATGCTCCATGCCAGGTATGTGCCCCTTATCAAGAAGCTTTACTTGATCAGATGCAACTTTCAATGCACAAACTTGACTCTTACAAGCTACTCTTAAAAGAAAAAGCACAACTTCTCTCATCTCTAGAAAACAGTGTCACTAAACAGTTTGAATATATGGAAAAACAAAGCTTAGAAATTTCTAGCTACCTGTGCACGATTTCTAATTTAAGAGAAGAGAATGAGAGTTGTTCAACAGAGTGACAAAAGCTAAAGACCAAAGTAGATGACCTGACCGATGAGCTACGTACGTCTGAGACCGAGAAAATTGATTTGATAACTCAAAACGTGGCTTACAAAAATGAGAACATAAGGTTATCTAATCAGTTAGAAGAGCTTGAAAAGAAAATCTATAAATTTGGTCAATCTGATCAAACGCTAAAGCTAATCGCATCGAAAGAACCCAAGTATGGAAATGCGGGTATCGGTTACGATAACCCTAATTATTTGAACAAGGCTTTAACCAAAGTTCCTACTTTATATGCATCTGAATTCTTTGGATTAGACAAAATCTTTCCAGAATATTTAAATACAATGGGCCATACCCACTGAGGAGGAAGACTTGGAAGATAAGTTGAGAAGGGAAAACTCCGTTCTTACTAAAAGGACAGTTCCTTTTGTCTATGATTCTTTGAATGCTACTTATTATGATGACAAACCCCGTTCTCTGTCATCCGATTATTTTCAAATTTACTCTCAAGCTGAACTAGATGCTAAAACTGTTAAAACTGAGGAGGAACCTCTAGCTCACAAAGTTTATGTTCCAACTCTGATTTTAGAAAAGAAACTTGTTCAGCTAGAAGAATCGTTTGCACTAGAGAGGGAAAATTTTCAAAAGGAAAAACAAGTTCTTTTATCCCAAATTGAGTGTCTCAGTTCTAACAAAAAGGAAACTATGTCTGATAAGGAAAAAGAAAATTTCCAGACAGAAATAAAGAAGTTAAACTCACAACTGGCTGCTATGGCAGCAGATCATCTGAAAGAGCAACTTCACAAGGCTGACCCTCAACCTCAGCCTTCCATTCTCCAAAGTGAGAAATCTCATCTGTCTGAAAACTCTTATCCTTCCTCTGACACATCTTCCTGCAAAGCTTTTATGGGTGACTCGTCACCAATCATTTCAAATAAAGGAAAATAGCCTCAAGTTTTTGAATCGGATCAGTGTTCTGATTGTAAAAATGCTTCCGCATATGATCTGCTCTCAACAAACTCTTCCGCTGTCCTGAAATCCTCAAGTGATAAGGTCCTTTCAGATGAGGAACTAGAATTTTCCGCATTCTTGAATTCTGAGGTGTGTTTAGATAGTGATTTGAGCCAATTTGATTTTAATCCTTCTCTACCTAGCCATGTTGATTTTATAAATGAGTCCTGTGAGCCTCCGGTTAAATTTTATAAGGGTGAATGTTCCACATCTGCCCCACAAAAATCTTCTGTGAACAATTCTTCAAAATCTTCAAAGTCTAAATCTAAAAAGCGTTCACAGAAGAAGAAAAAGACCGGTCGCTCTCAAAGATCACAATCTTCAATTTTCAAATCCTCTGACTATGGGTTTAACGGCATTTCAGATACGTGTGGTCGGCGGAAAGAAGTGAAATATGCTTGGGTAGCTAAGAAGTCAAAAGAGAGCACGGCAACATCAGAATTAGTTGATCCTGTCTTAAAGTCTAGAAAGAACAATAACAATCATGATGTTTTTATTTCTAAACCTTTAGTTGAATGTAATGGAACTCTTCCTTTAAAAGTTTATTCAATTCCGCAATTACTTCAACTGTCTCATGATTGTCTGTGTTGCTCTTATTGTGGATCAAATGATTTTGTTGATAGTCGTTATGCATCTGATTGGTTTGGCTCATATCATATTGCTTATAATCATTCTCATTGTGAAGTTTCCCGTGATAGACAAAGACCCAAATCTAAATGGGTCTCTAAGTCGGGTGTTAAATCTAACCCCAAAGGACCCATTTACGAATGGGTACCTAAAAAGAAATAACCTGTTTTGCAGGACGGTCATGTGTGGTATCTAGATTCAGGCTGCTCCAAGCACATGACCGGAAGAAGGGAGCTTCTCACAAACTTCACCGAGAGGTTTTGTGGGAATGTACGGTTCGGGAATGATCACTACTCTCCCATCAGGGGTTACGGGGATATTGTCAAAGATAACATCACGATCAAGAAACTCTCCTATGTCGAAGGTCTTGGTCACAATCTCTTCAGTCTCGGTCAATTATGCGACAAGGATCTCGAGGTTACTTTCAAGGCTAAAAGGTGCAGCATTCGGACTGAAGATGGAAAAGAAATACTTGCTAGAACGCGACGCACTAACCTCTATACAATTGACCTCTCGTCCTTGAAACCCGACAAAGATGTCTGTTTGTTGTCCAAAGCATCTGTTGAACAAAGCTGGCTATGGCATCGTCGTCTCTCGCATTTGAACTTCAAGAATATCAACAAGTTGGTGCTCGGTGGACATGTCAAGGGTATGCCAGATCTAAAGTTTGCAAAAGATCATCTGTGCGCTGCCTGCGAAAAGGGCAAGATGAAGAAGGCGTCCCACAAGCCTAAATCCGTTCCTAGTACTTCTTGGTCCCTTGAGCTAATCCACATGGACTTATGTGGACCGATGCGCGTTCAAAGCATTAATCACAAGAAGTATGTCCTGGTGATGGTTGACGATTTTTCTCGCTACACTTGGGTCCGATTTCTCCGTTCAAAGGACGAAACTCCCGAGTTGATAGTCTCACTTCTGAAAAGCATTCAAGTCAGTCTCAACCAAGTAGTTCAGACCATCAGGACAGACAACGGCACTGAGTTCAAGAATCAAATGCTCACCGGTTATCTCACTTTAGTGGGTATCTCACATACTTTCTCAGCTGCTCGTACTCCTCAGCAGAACGGGGTGGTAGAGCGTCCAATCAACCACCAGCGATTGATCCAATCACCGATGCGGAACTGATTCCCGAGGATAAGTTCCTCCCTCTTACATCCAATAACTACCATCTCGATGTAACCCAACCTGCTATTCAATATCAGGTCATCATCGATATACTTATGGGGCATCCAATCTCTTATGCTCTTACGGAGACTGCAACCGTTCCAGTCCTATACTTACAGCAGTTTTGGCACTCTCTCCGTGCTTTAGAGGCCGATGGCGAATTCCACCTTGAAGGTCGGATAGATCATACACCAGTGCTTCTCACGTGTGATCTCTTCCGACAATTCCTTCGTTTACCGACCGCCGGATCCGTTCCAGGCAGGAATAGCTTCGACCCGATGGTTTCTGATGTTACACTGTGCACCGACCTCATCTCCTTAGGATACGGCGCAGATCTTCGC
Source organism: Arctium minus (assembly GCA_954870635.1). Lineage (NCBI taxonomy): Eukaryota > Viridiplantae > Streptophyta > Magnoliopsida > Asterales > Asteraceae > Arctium > Arctium minus. The sequence goes on along the minus strand of OX941080.1, from coordinate 72,230,984 downwards.
ATTCCATCGACCTTCAACCGCAAGTACCTCTCGACTATATGGTACACGATGTTCACTTACATAAATCGGTGCCTTTCGTCAATAACGAAAGGTATTGATCAGACGAGTGCCCCTATTCTTCGCATATTTCACGCGGTGGCCTTCAATCGCCATATGGATTTTGCCGATTTCCTTTGGTTTGAACTCGTTCAGGGAGTTCGGTCTACAACATCTCGACGACAGAATTTCATTCCATTCCTGAGGTTCTTACAGATTGTCATCCGGAACTTCATGAACCTGTATCCCGAGATACAGCGCCGTTCTACGCACCCGACATGCCCACATCATCCAACACGCAAGATACCTTCCCACGCTGATCCAGAAGGTGTTGTCGCCCGACAAATCCCAGTCGGGTTACTAGACTATGCTCGTCCTACGGCACTGAGTGTGATAGCTTATAGGCACACACACAACATTCCAGTTCCTATGGTCCGACCAGGACCGGCAGGACCTGCCCAAGGAGCACTACCTGAGCGACGTGAGGGTCCGCGTCCACGATCGAGAGGCGGGAGCGTCCGGATAGCTGGGGCTTACGGACAGGGTGTGTCGAGAGAAATAATCGTGAGGGGAACAGGCGTAGGCAGTGCCGTTGGAACGAGCCAGGCTAGTTCTTCTAGACAACCATCTTCGCCGACGCAAATAGAGACTCAAACGGCAGAAGAGACAACCGATTCTGAAGCACTTCATGTTCAGTCCTCTTCTGTCGCTGCTACTGAGGACACAACAGAGCATTCCGCCTCGGAGGAAACTTCAGGCCAACCCGAATCTGAGGCTACCGCCTCTGACGCATCGGCATCAGAAGGGTCATCTGACTCTGATGATGACGGTGATCAACCCCCCAATGAGCCACCTATTGGAGAGACAAGGAGAGCGGAGCGAGAAACAGTCGAAAAAGTTGCAGTGAGAAGAGTGTGGGAAGGACGAATGAAGACTCGTCATGAGCGTACACGAGTGACGGGACAATCATCAACGGTTGTATCCCCCCTAGCCACATCTAGCCAGGTAGCCACATCTACTATCCAGTCTCATGTGTTGGGATAGGGTATTGAAGGAGCCGCCGTGGACATAGCGGCGCATTTGCACACCCCACCAAGCCACTCCACCATCTCTCAACAGATGGTGGTTTCACATTCTCACGGGGATTTAGCACATCCGCTATCGGGCTCTCACTTGGAGGGTGCCGATATTGAAACAAGAGAACAACTGCCTCCGTTCTCGACATCTTTGCATGCACGGAGTCTAGAGCCTTTTGATATACCTGCCATTCCTAGGACACATATTCCATTTTCGGCTATCGCCGGTCGCCTAAGTGGCCCGGCCGGAACATCTATAGTAATACCGTCTTCGGAAGGTTTACGAGGATTGGGTGGAAGTCCTACCACAACTATCATTACGCCAGCTGTGAGCGTAGGCGGCTCGACTTCAACAGTCGTAGCTCAAACTGGAATTCTAAGTGACCCAGGAGTTACCCCTTCTGGGTCTGTCTCAAGGGAATACCCGGACGGCCCCCTAAAGGCTGTCCAATCTATGATGAGGGAAGAGGTGGACAACCTCAAACGCATGATCAAAGGCAAAGGTCCCGCGACTGAGTTTGAGCCCACACCTATTCCACCTTCCCTACCAGCTACGGATCTTTCTATCCCTGAGCTTAAATCCATTATACTTGCCAAACTACTGGCCCAATCTCTAACAGAACCCACCCAGGATGCCGATTTGTTATCACTGTTTCGTTCTCAAACATCCACACCTACCCCATCAACCCCCCAACCTTTTGTCTCTACTGAAGTCTTCCAGATCCAACAAGCCATGCTTCAGGCACTTCAGCAAATCGTAGTTGTTTTGACTGAACGTCTATCAGCAGTGGAGGATACCCGCCGAAGCCAGGCAGAACGGCTCAAGCGCCGACATGATGATCAGGATGATCCTGATCACCATGAGGGGGAGAAGCGCCAACGCCTCACTGAGCCGGAGACACATATGGTGGAATTAGGTCAGGTTGAACAGGGTTCGGGTTCCGGTACAAGAACAGAGGGACGGAGACAGGAACAGGAATGGGAACAGGTGACAGACTTGGTACTATACGACTATCCGACGGTTGAAAAGCCTGAGGAATTTGAAGATGGTTCTCCGATAGTTCCTGAAGAGTGGGCAATAATCTTAGATCCGTATGAAGTGGCGGACACGACAGAAGAATGTGCTAATACTGAAAGAGCTCTGGTGGTTATGCAAGAAGAAATTGATGAAATCCTGCATCCAGATGATCAATCTTCTGCCGTAGTTCCATTGTTGACTTATCCGGCTAATCACCCTGACTTCTCTTCTACAGTTTTTCCCGAGAGATCTCCTCCAGCTTCACCAGTTAGAGAACCAGTACGTACTCCTCCAGTTCGTCCATCCAAGTGGGAAAGAGTCAGAATAAAAGTTCCTTTCCTTGAAGAAAGCCAGAAGAAGATCTTTGCCCACTGGATCAGAAAGTATGATGAAGTTGTTCTCTATGGTCTACAGTCAGTAAAAAACATAGAAAAACAACGTGAGCTTGTGTTCGTGTACAGAAAGTTCCAATGCAAGTACTCCAAGACGAAGCTCAGGATTGTATCAGTTGATAGGATTATACCTGCTTACTTCATGAAGGTTAAGTATACGGACTTCATGGTTACAAGAGAAGATGGTCAACAGTACTGTTTTTCTGATGCTGATTTTCCATGTCTGGAGCCACAAGATCTGCTGTTCATACTACGTGACTTAAAGACCAGAACCGTCAGACCCGGGGAAGTCATTGATGCACTTGAAACCGTGAAGAGATACATGAAGTGCGCAATGAAACTTGCTTCGATGGAAGATTTTCAGATTGGGTTAGATAGCGATCAGCCGAAGATTAATCTGCTCAATCCTGATCTGAGTGTTCCGTCTGATGCTCTAAGCGTACCTGCATTCACAGTTATAAATATTCCATAGTTTGGTATGTCATACGTGAACAACAAAGGTATTCTACGATTTATCCGATTCGATCAGATTGCCAGATTCTGTGATGGTACATTGATGCTGCTGAAAGAAAAGTTGAAGCGTGCGCTGAGTCAAGATGAAAAAGGAGTTCAGGTACTGGATTCTACATACAAATCGCTTGTTCTTAAAGCACTGAGAGTTATCGAAGAACGACTGGAGTACAGAACGCAAATCAGATATTTCGAGATCAGTTTTGGGTTTCGGAAGATATATGTTCCAAACTGGCGTGAGTTTCAACTTCTATTTAAAGGGGGAGATTGTTAAGGCTAATTGTATGTTAAATAGAAGTTCAGGGTATAAACTGTCAATTATTCAAAGTTGTAAGCTTGTTGGGCCTAAAAGCCCATAAGCCCGTCAGGCCTGCGTGCCTAAGTATTTAAAGTTGTTTTCTATTTCATTTGTAAGGTTAGAAGTTCATAATTTAATTATTCAGTTTTCTAGTCATTAGGTTTACAAACCCTGATCAGAAATTCTCTCTGTAAACCTAAACCTTTGAAGTATTATCAATCATATGACTAGTTGCTGTGGCCTATAAACTGTTCATCTTTGATCATATTTACTTGTGATTGCACTGCACTGGGATCAACATCCAAGCATTATCTTTTCTAGTTGAGTCCACATTAGCATCGGATTATGCTTGAAACAGTCGATTCTGTTGTAAATGGAGTTTGGCAGTGCGAGAATCAGATTTGACTTTGCTTGACTATCAGCTTGATATCTTAAGAGCTCGTCAGCATCATACTCTCTTATAGACTTTTCAACTCTTGTAGCCCGAGTAGTTGCAGTAGCTGGTATTTCTTTCATGAGCCTCTCCATAGGACCCTCAGTCAGAGATTTCATCATATTGTCACCATTTGGTTGTCACTCTATGAAGTTGATGAATCTGTCCGACCATTGCTGAAACTCATTCTCATTTATCAGAACTGGAGGGCGAGTATCAGATCCTAAAGACATCATTATGTCGTTCTTGTAAATCTGTGCTTGTAGAGATATCTTGAAAAATTCAGAAAGTTCGAAATCGCTAATTTTGAAACACAGAAGAACTGGCGCAAACCGATGTTTGCGTGAGCAGTGAAACACGCAAATGAGATTTGCGTGAGCCGAGCAAGACGCAAAACGAACTTTGCATGAGGCGTTGAAGACACAAACCAAGATTTTCGTGACTAGTTGAAGACGCAAACTGAACTTTGCGTGATGCGAAGAAGACGCAAACTGAGCTTTGCGTGAGAAGCTTGTGACGCAAACATAAATTCTTGTGAGCTAAGGAATACGCAAAGTAGCTTTGTGTGAGATGAATGATACGCAAACTTTACTTCTCTTTATGCACGGGAGACACAAAGTTAGCTTTGCGTGATGAATACAAAGAGAAAAGTTGAACTGATGAAAGACTGGATCAACTCGCGCAAACCAGATGAACTCGCGCAAACCTGAGATGAACTAGCGCGAAGTTCAGATCTGGCGCAAACCTCTGAAAATCAAGAAAAACTTGCAAAACATGATTATATCCATGTTTATATGTCACACCCCGCTAAAGCGGAAACACGGGGTATAACAATTTTCGATAAACAATCCACAAGCATAAAGTTCAACCACCATACATTTAATAAAAATATATTACAAAGTTTAGTAGTAGAAAGTTTATCGTGAAATTACAATCCCGAGATATTTCAAGATAACATTGTCCAAAAGTTTGTACATCCCCCAAGCATATTCGGATCATACACAGAACGACCCTTAAAATTTACCTTCTTGATTACCTGAAAAGCATGTACAAAAATATGGTCAACTACGAGAGTTGGTGAGTTCACAGGTTTTAAATATGCACAAAACATTTTATATGCAAGATTTGATAGTTGGAGCATGTTCGTGCTCAAAAGCTTAAATTGAATACTTGGAGCATATACGTGCTCAAATACTTGGAGCATATTCGTGCTCATTAGCCTAAATTGAATACTTAGAGCATATACGTGCTCAAATACTTGGAGCATATTCGTGCTCATTAGCTTAACTTGAAAATTTCATGAGTATTGCTTTACGTATGACTTGAGTCGGTATAACTTAAACTTGGTTGAGCCACTACTAAACCGTCCCGGACCCTTGTTTTTGCCCCGTGTGCCTTGACTCAGAGGTGGTCTCAAGCGCCACATGTTCAATCACTTCTCTAGTATAGTGCACTCTTAGCTCGTCAGCTGTAAGAAGTGGGGTTGGTCAAGCCCAAATAGCGCTATCCACTAATACTATAGGCCCAATTTTCTGGGTTAATAGTAGTGTCGTCTGGGGACTAACTCTTAAATACTCAACATACCAACTATTTAGCGTCATACATCTTACTTTTTTTAAAATGCTTGAAAACAAGCCTTGGCGACTTAACAGCGCAAAATATTTCAATTAACTCATGAATCATTATAATCGTACTTAAGCATGCTTTTCACCCCAAAATACGTAAAACGATAAAAGAGGGGCTGTGAATACTCACCTTGAGAATGAACTTGGAAACTTAATGATAGTGCTCAAAATAGGTGCCGCTTCCTTGTTTTCCTATAGTGAAGGTTGCCATAGAGGAAATACATTAATACCCGCTCCTATGTCCAAATAACCCGTCCCAATAACTTATGAAATGCCATTAAGTAGGTTTCAATAGTCAAAACCATATTTAGATCAATTATAGACTTATTATGCCTTAACACTATTTTAGAACTCATTATAATCACTTTTCTGAAAATTCAGCAGAAGCTGTCCAATATTTTGGTCAACAAAATCACTATAGAAACATATCTTCCCAAAGGAATGAATTCACCAAAATTTTTGTGGTAATACTATAGTGTGTCAAGAGTAAATCTGCACTTTTTCATAATTTTTGGATGAGTTTTGATACCTGAAATAATTTCCACAAAGCAGTGTGTCACTGATTTTCGGATCAGTGACATACCTCACTTGTAGCATGCTTTTGGGGTATCAATTCTTTGAATTAGCCCATAATCCTTATATGGGTGTAAACCTAACTCAAAATCCTATCATTTGGAAAAAGATTCACTTAATTTGGGATAAGAATTGAGGAAGTTATGGCCTCCACAAGATAGGTGTTTGAATCTGTCTTCACTGGACAGATTGCACCATTTTCTTGTAAAATTCATTTAAGTGCTCAAATCATCTCCAAAATTAGTGTTTTTGGACTTTTTAGAAAGCTAACACCTTAAATTGAAGTCTATAAGCAAAAAGCCCAAATTTTGACATGTAGAACATGATTTATGCAGGTTGGAAGTAGGTCCATTTTCTGGACAGCAAATCTGCAGAAAGTTAAAATTATGACATTTTGAAATGGTGATCATTTTCCCATTGGTTTAATAAAATAACCATATGTTATCACACCATAATCAATCATCACATATTCTTGAGATGAAAACCTTTTGACTCATGGACTCATAGCAATCTTTAGATGCTCATCCAACACCCAAATGAACAACCTACTAACTAAAGTGATATAAACATCACTTTTATGTTCTTAATCATTTGGATTTGAGAATTTCCATCTTAAGAACATATATAAGTTAAACTATTCTTCATGCAAACATAATCACTATACCATTATCATTAGTACTTCAAACTTTATATGCATGCATTCTTCAAATGAAAGAATAAGCCACTAATGTATCAAAATTCTTTATGCATGAACATCAAACCAAGATTCTTGATGAAAACCAATTTCTTTCTTTGATAATGAAATCAAGACTTGCAACATAACATTGTATCTACCAAAAGTAATCCATTTCATGAACAAAAATCCAATTTTTATAACCTCATCATGCATAATTTCAATATTTCAAGTTAAAACCAAAAATACCTAAATGTAGATAATAAAAGTAGGTTTTTGGATGATACCTTGTGAAATTGATGTGCAAACTTTGTTCTATTCTTCAATTTGATGTTCAATTTCTTGATTCTTCTCTTGAATTAGCTTGATTTTGAAAATGATATGGAGATGGGGGTGGTGGTGGTTTCGGCCGATGAAGGGAGAGAGAGAGGGAGGTGAAGAGTGTTTTTTTTTTTTTTGAATAAAATGAGATAATAAACTCATTTCTTGTTTTTAAATCAAAAGATTTTAAAAAAAAAATAAATATAAAATGACTAATTTTTAATGTCATGACAAGTGTCCATGACTAGTCAAAGTAGTTCTAGAAGAAAAATATATTGATTAAAATACTTAGCCTATTTCATTAAAATATCAGATATATTCGAGAACCGAAATACCCGATTCTCAATTTTTGCTTAAACAACTTTTATAAAAAAAATAAAAGTATTTCAACTAAAATAATATAACTTTATAATTTTATATATTTTGGACCTTAATCAATATTTTTGGCATTTCTAAGTTGTGACGGTCAGTTACTGGACTGTTCCGGGCATTCTACGCAACCTCCTAAATTTTTAGGAAACTTTTATCTTAAAAAATTTTATGCAATTTAAGGAGTGGCAATACTTAAATCTTAATTTCCATTAACTTAGAAATTAACCTGAGCACTAATCTTGACGGTTGTCACAGTCTCCCCTACTTCGAGAAATTTCGTCCCGAAATTTAAAGTTTGTCACTTCCGGACCGCCTCTTGATCAAACAAATGAGGATACTTGTGCTTCATAAAATCCTCTCTTTCCCACGTAAATTCAGGTCCGTGACGCGACTTCCAACGAACTTTTAAAATAGGAATTTTACTTCTCCTTAGTCGCTTAACTTCACGATCCAAAATTTCAACCGGCTCTTCTCTGAAAATAAGCCGTTCGTCCACTAAGATTTCATCTGAGGGTACAATCGCCATCTCGTCAGTTATACACTTCTTTAAATTTGACACGTGGAATGTGTCGTGAATGGCACTCAACTCTTGTGGCAACTTAAGCTTATAAGCTACTGGTCCAATTCTTTCTAATACTTCATATGGACCAATGAATCTTGGGCTTAATTTGCCCCTTTTTCCAAATCTCACAACTCCTTTCCATGGTGATACTTTCAGAAGAACCTTGTCACCCTTTTGGAACTCTAAGGGTTTTCTGCGATTATCTGCATAGCTTTTCTGTCGATCTCTTGCAGCTTTAAGCCTGTCTTGTATGGTCGATATCTTGTCGGTTGTCTCCCGTATAATATCAGGCCCAAACAATTGACTGTCACCAATTTCCACCCAACTAAGTGGAGATCGACACTTACGTCCATAAAGGGCTTCATATGGCGCGCATTGAATACTGGTATGGTAGCTGTTGTTATAAGAAAATTCAATCAATGGTAAGTGCTTATCCCAGCTACCTCCGAAGTCTATAGCACAAGCGCGTAACATGTCTTCCAGAGTCTGAATGGTTCTTTCAGATTGACCATCTGTTTGGGGATGATAAGCAGTGCTCAAATCCAACCTGGTACCCAGAGCTTTCTGAAACGCTTGCCAAAATCGAGAAGTGAAACGACTGTCTCGGTCTGAAATGATGGATAGTGGTACTCCATGACGAGAGACAATTTCATCAATGTATACTTGTGCCAATCTTTCTATTTTGAAATCCTCTCGGATAGGAAGAAAATGCGCGGATTTTGTAAGTCTATCCACAATAACCCAAATTGCATCATTACCTCTTCCTGTTCTTGGTAACTTTGTGATGAAATCCATGGATACTTGATCCCATTTCCATTGAGGTATCTCCGGTTGCTGCAAGAGTCCAGATGGCTTTTGATGCTCTGCTTTAACTTTAGCACAAGTCAAACATTTACTCACAAATTCAGCAATGTCTTTCTTCATTCCCGACCACCAATAATATTCTTTTAGATCCTTGTACATCTTGTCGGCTCCCGGGTGAATCGAATACTTCGATTGGTGTGCTTCTTCCAAGATTGACATCCGCAGACTTTTCACTTTTGGTATCCAGACCTTATTCTTGAAATATTGTACCCCATCTGATCGGGTTTCAAATTCTTTTTCTGACTGATGAAGTACTTCATTCTTTAGATTCTCCTCCTTCAGTGCCTCTTTTTGAGCTTCACAGATTTGTGTTTTGAGGCTCGTTTGTACCAACATTCCCATAGCTCGTACTCTTGTTGGTTTTACCTTCTCCTTCCTACTCAATGCGTCTGCTACTACGTTGGCTTTTCCGGGATGATACTTTATCTCACAATCGTAGTCACTGAGTAGTTCCACCCATCTTCGTTGTCTCATGTTTAGCATTTTCTGATCAAAGATATGTTGGAGGCTTTTGTGATCAGTGTAAACGATACACTTGGTACCATAAAGATAATGCCTCCAAATCTTTAAAGCGAATACCACTGCTCCTAACTCCAAATCATGAGTGGTATAATTCTTTTCATGAACTTTAAGTTGTCTTGAGGCATAAGCTATAACTTTATCTCTTTGCATCAATACACATCCCAAACCTTGATGTGATGCATCGCAATATACCACAAAATTTTCTGTACCTTCTGGTAACGCTAGAATTGGTGCGTTGCATAACTTATGCTTCAGCGTTTGAAATGCCTCCTCCTGTTTTTCTCCCCAATCAAACTTCTTATCTTTTTGGGTTAGTGACGTGAGTGGTTGAGCAATCTTGGAAAAAATTTCGATAAATCGTCGATAATAACCTGCCAGGCCAAGGAATTGACGAATTTCCGTCGGTGTCTTAGGAGTTTCCCACTGTTTAATGGCCTCAACCTTTGCTGGATCAACATGAATCCCTTTCTTATTAACCACATGACCCAGAAAATGTACTTCTCGAAGCCAAAATTCACACTTGGAGAACTTGGCGTACAATTTCTGTTCCTTAAGCAATTCCAACATCAACTTCAGGTGTCGTTCGTGGTCCTCCTTGCTTCGCGAATAAATCAGAATATCATCTATAAACACGATCACGAACTTGTCCAAGTATGGTCGGCAGACTCTGTTCATCAAGTCCATGAAAACTGCTGGAGCGTTTGTCAGTCCGAAGGGCATAACTAGAAATTCATAGTGACCGTAACGAGTTCTAAACGCCGTTTTGTCGATGTCTTCTTCACGCACTCTCATTTGATGATATCCGGACCGTAAGTCAATCTTTGAAAAGTACGATGCGCCTTGCAATTGATCAAATAAATCGTCGATTCGGGGAAGTGGGTATCGATTCTTTAAGGTCAGCTTATTGAGTTCCCTATAATCAATACACATTCGGAACGTCCCGTCCTTCTTTTTAACAAAAAGTACTGGTGCTCCCCAAGGTGAAGAGCTAGGCCTAATAAATCCCTTGTCGAGTAGCTCTTGTAGTTGTTCTGACAGTTCTTGCATCTCAGAAGGTGCCAAACGGTACGGTGCCTTGGCCACCGGTGCAGCTCCTGGAACCAAATTGATACGGAATTCGACTTGTCTCGGTGGAGGTAATCCAGGTAACTCCTCAGGAAATACTTCAGGAAATTCTTGGACTACCGGAATATCTTGCAAACACTTCTCCTTAGGTTCTTTACTTAATACATGCGCCAGAAATGCGTCACATTCTTTCCTCAGGTACTTCCGCATTTTCATACAAGACACCATCTTCAGTTTTCTCTTAGATTTTTCTCCAGGTACTATAAGTACTTCTCCTCCCGGTAACGGGATTCGGAGAATCTTCTCGGAACAACTTATCTCCGCATGGTTCTTTGACAACCAATCCATGCCCACGACTATATCAAAGCTACCTAGCTTTATTGGGATTAAATCTATTTTGAAATCCTTTTCAGCTAGACTTAGAGTACAATTTGGAAGTACATCTTTGACCCTAATTTCTTGCCCATTAGCAAACTCAATGACATAGTCTTCTTTTAATTTTTGTGTCATTTGCTTAACTTTCGGTCTAAAATTTAACGACACAAAACTTTTATCTGCTCCAGAATCAAATAGTACAGATGCGGAGTGATTGTTTAAGAGAAACATACCTGTAATCACATTTGGGTCCCGCCTTGCTTCTTCCGCCCCAATTTCAAACACTCGGCCTCTTGCTTGGCCCCTTTGATCCCTCTGTCCAACTGGCCGAATCTGATTCGCATTCGCCCTTCTGTTCACCCTGGGACAGTTGTTTTTAAAATGATCCGGGCTCCCGCATTCGAAACAAACTCTCCTTCCTCCAGCCTTGCAATCTTTCTCGTAATGACCTCCTCGGTGGCACTTGCGACATATTATACAGTTTCCGACATGTGGCCTATTACACTTGTCACATCTTGGATGTGTCCCTTTTCCCTTATCGGCTGCCTGCACCTGAACCCCATAGTTACCCATGATTCTCCGATCCTTTCCCCTCCTTCGGTCATCCTGCCTCCTTAAACCCTCTTCAACTTTCCTCTTTCCTTTGGCTTTGTCACTAGAGAAAAGTCCTGAACGAATTGCATTATTGGTGAGCTTCGTTGCTAAATCCACAGCCTCTTGAAGAGTTTTCGGTTTTCCCGAAGTTACGTCTCCTCTAATTTCCGGTGCCAATCCCCAGATGTACCTGTCAACTCGATTTTCTTCTGGTGTTACCAGATGTGGTACAATTTTCGCCAACTCATTGAATCGTGCCGTGTATGAATCTACATCATTGCCTTTCATCTCATGATCCCAGAATTCTGCCTGCAACTTCTGCATTTCACTCCTTGAACAATATTCCCCTTTTATCATCTCTTTGAACTCGTCCCATGTCAATCCATTTGCTGCAACTCTTCCTCTCGTTTGCACTTGGGTGTTCCACCAAGTCAGTGCTCTCCCTTGTAATAAACAAGTTGCAAATACTACCTTCTTAGTTTCCGGACATTTACTGATATGAAGGACAGACTCCATTCCTTCTATCCAAGACAGTAATCCAACTGCTCCTTCAGTACCATGGAATTCCTTTGGATTACAAGTCCTAAAGGTCTTATATGTACATTCTCTTTCAACGTTAACACCAACTCCTGGTTGGTTAGGTGGATTTGCACTTAATCCCGCTGCTATCTGGCTAACTATGGCAGGGAGTGTTGCAAGAATTTGTTCGTTTACAAGCCGAGCAATCTCGGGGTCTTCCCTTCTTGGCGGCATCGTTCTAATTGCAAATTTTTTTTTTTTAAAGTCTAATTAAATTCCATTCCACCATACAAACATGACACGATAAATGAATCATAAAGAATGCATTCTTAAAGACTTAGAATCATGCATAACAAAATATATCATAAGCATCCATCATCAAGACATACATCATTCAAACATTAACAAAATATGACAATCCAAAATGAGTCAAGTGTTTTAAAGTCACGGCTACAAGCCCCAAAATATAGTTTTTAACAACCCAAATCATGCATCAGTCTCAAACTACATACGCCAAAAGTGTACCATCACCAGAGCCAAACTCACTACCAAGAATCCCATCACGGTCGACAAACAAGTGTGCAGCCAGGTCACCATCGCTCTAGTCTCCGCTAGCTCTCCAAATATCTTCCCTATCATATCATCACTAGATCCCATCATTGATATCATCCCTTTTGTAATATTGTCAGTCATACTCATCATTTCCCTAAGTGAGTCAATGGAATACTCATGGTAATCAACTTGCAACCTAAACCGTTCCATACTCCGAGACAAACTCCTAACCCAGTATGTCTCAGCCTCAGTCATGCCGGCTAGTGGGAGTGCCGGTATCCTAGCAGGTGAAGGGGGTGATAACCTCAGACCCCTGGGCCGAGAAGGCCCTGCCTCATCTCTAGCTGGTATAGGAGTCTTCTTACACTCAGGTGTAGCACATGGTGTCGGATCTGGTGTGGGCGTAGCGGATCTTACTGGTGTATGCTCGGAATCGGAATACTCATGCTCAGAAGGGTCATACTCTTCACTAGGAGGAGTATTTCTCCCAGGTATGTGGGTGAGATAACCTGATTCATCAGGGGATTGCTCTCTAGGTGGGGAACGAGACATGTCGACTGCGATAATTAACAAAATTTAATTATTAAGCACATGATAATATCCTTTAATAACCCAAAAATGTCATGCGAACTCACAAACAAAACATGCTTTATGTCTTTGAATTGAAAAGTTTCTATTTTTAGTAACTTTTAGCATACCCGATCCATGTCTCCATTATGCACACTCAAATTAAACAAAGGTGATCAAGCTTTGCCTAAGTTAGGGTGTGATTACGAAAGACACATCTTAGTCATGCTAGGGATGTACTCGGGTTCGTAATTTCGTTTGTAAAATAAAATAATAAATTTTTATTTTTATCTTTTTTTTTTTTATACGGTTATAGTGTATGGTTTTGTATAAAACCGGTATTCTCTATAACCTGTGGCTCTGATACCAAATCTGTCACACCCCGCTAAAGCGGAAACACGGGGTATAACAATTTTCGATAAACAATCCACAAGCATAAAGTTCAACCACCATACATTTAATAAAAATATATTACAAAGTTTAGTAGTAGAAAGTTTATCGTGAAATTACAATCCCGAGATATTTCAAGATAACATTGTCCAAAAGTTTGTACATCCCCCAAGCATATTCGGATCATACACAGAACGACCCTTAAAATTTACCTTCTTGATTACCTGAAAAGCATGTACAAAAATATGGTCAACTACGAGAGTTGGTGAGTTCACAGGTTTTAAATATGCACAAAACATTTTATATGCAAGATTTGATAGTTGGAGCATGTTCGTGCTCAAAAGCTTAAATTGAATACTTGGAGCATATACGTGCTCAAATACTTGGAGCATATTCGTGCTCATTAGCTTAAATTGAATACTTAGAGCATATACGTGCTCAAATACTTGGAGCATATTCGTGCTCATTAGCTTAACTTGAAAATTTCATGAGTATTGCTTTACGTATGACTTGAGTCGGTATAACTTAAACTTGGTTGAGCCACTACTAAACCGTCCCGGACCCTTGTTTTTGCCCCGTGTGCCTTGACTCAGAGGTGGTCTCAAGCGCCACATGTTCAATCACTTCTCTAGTATAGTGCACTCTTAGCTCGTCAGCTGTAAGAAGTGGGGTTGGTCAAGCCCAAATAGCGCTATCCACTAATACTATAGGCCCAATTTTCTGGGTTAATAGTAGTGTCGTCTGGGGACTAACTCTTAAATACTCAACATACCAACTATTTAGCGTCATACATCTTACTTTTTTTAAAATGCTTGAAAACAAGCCTTGGCGACTTAACAGCGCAAAATATTTCAATTAACTCATGAATCATTATAATCGTACTTAAGCATGCTTTTCACCCCAAAATACGTAAAACGATAAAAGAGGGGCTGTGAATACTCACCTTGAGAATGAACTTGGAAACTTAATGATAGTGCTCAAAATAGGTGCCGCTTCCTTGTTTTCCTATAGTGAAGGTTGCCATAGAGGAAATACATTAATACCCGCTCCTATGTCCAAATAACCCGTCCCAATAACTTATGAAATGCCATTAAGTAGGTTTCAATAGTCAAAACCATATTTAGATCAATTATAGACTTATTATGCCTTAACACTATTTTAGAACTCATTATAATCACTTTTCTGAAAATTCAGCAGAAGCTGTCCAATATTTTGGTCAACAAAATCACTATAGAAACATATCTTCCCAAAGGAATGAATTCACCAAAATTTTTGTGGTAATACTATAGTGTGTCAAGAGTAAATCTGCACTTTTTCATAATTTTTGGATGAGTTTTGATACCTGAAATAATTTCCACAAAGCAGTGTGTCACTGATTTTCGGATCAGTGACATACCTCACTTGTAGCATGCTTTTGGGGTATCAATTCTTTGAATTAGCCCATAATCCTTATATGGGTGTAAACCTAACTCAAAATCCTATCATTTGGAAAAAGATTCACTTAATTTGGGATAAGAATTGAGGAAGTTATGGCCTCCACAAGATAGGTGTTTGAATCTGTCTTCACTGGACAGATTGCACCATTTTCTTGTAAAATTCATTTAAGTGCTCAAATCATCTCCAAAATTAGTGTTTTTGGACTTTTTAGAAAGCTAACACCTTAAATTGAAGTCTATAAGCAAAAAGCCCAAATTTTGACATGTAGAACATGATTTATGCAGGTTGGAAGTAGGTCCATTTTCTGGACAGCAAATCTGCAGAAAGTTAAAATTATGACATTTTGAAATGGTGATCATTTTCCCATTGGTTTAATAAAATAACCATATGTTATCACACCATAATCAATCATCACATATTCTTGAGATGAAAACCTTTTGACTCATGGACTCATAGCAATCTTTAGATGCTCATCCAACACCCAAATGAACAACCTACTAACTAAAGTGATATAAACATCACTTTTATGTTCTTAATCATTTGGATTTGAGAATTTCCATCTTAAGAACATATATAAGTTAAACTATTCTTCATGCAAACATAATCACTATACCATTATCATTAGTACTTCAAACTTTATATGCATGCATTCTTCAAATGAAAGAATAAGCCACTAATGTATCAAAATTCTTTATGCATGAACATCAAACCAAGATTCTTGATGAAAACCAATTTCTTTCTTTGATAATGAAATCAAGACTTGCAACATAACATTGTATCTACCAAAAGTAATCCATTTCATGAACAAAAATCCAATTTTTATAACCTCATCATGCATAATTTCAATATTTCAAGTTAAAACCAAAAATACCTAAATGTAGATAATAAAAGTAGGTTTTTGGATGATACCTTGTGAAATTGATGTGCAAACTTTGTTCTATTCTTCAATTTGATGTTCAATTTCTTGATTCTTCTCTTGAATTAGCTTGATTTTGAAAATGATATGGAGATGGGGGTGGTGGTGGTTTCGGCCGATGAAGGGAGAGAGAGAGGGAGGTGAAGAGTGTTTTTTTTTTTTTTGAATAAAATGAGATAATAAACTCATTTCTTGTTTTTAAATCAAAAGATTTTAAAAAAAAAATAAATATAAAATGACTAATTTTTAATGTCATGACAAGTGTCCATGACTAGTCAAAGTTGTTCTAGAAGAAAAATATATTGATTAAAATACTTAGCCTATTTCATTAAAATATCAGATATATTCGAGAACCGAAATACCCGATTCTCAATTTTTGCTTAAACAACTTTTATAAAAAAAATAAAAGTATTTCAACTAAAATAATATAACTTTATAATTTTATATATTTTGGACCTTAATCAATATTTTTGGCATTTCTAAGTTGTGACGGTCAGTTACTGGACTGTTCCGGGCATTCTACGCAACCTCCTAAATTTTTCGGAAACTTTTATCTTAAAAAATTTTATGCAATTTAAGGAGTGGCAATACTTAAATCTTAATTTCCATTAACTTAGAAATTAACCTGAGCACTAATCTTGACGGTTGTCACATTATAACACTAATTCACACAGAAAAACTTGCAAAACATGATTATATCTTGTTTACTTGAAAAACTAATTCACACAGAAATGAACGAAAACAGGTTTATAACACTTTTCAATCAAAAAAATTGATTAAAAACCACAAAAACGAGATTTGAAGAAAGTTACAGTACGTCAAAAGGAGTTTTTCAGAAAATCACTAAATCTCAAAATCGATGATCAAAACCTGGTTTTCTTGCAAAATTATATGAATCAACACTGTTCAACAGTTAAAAACGAGTCCAAAGAACCAATTTGCAACACAATTCGTCCTAAAACCAGTCCGAATTTGATGAAAAAGCAAAAAAACAAGATTTTCTAGAAAAAATCAAGAAAATCGATCAAATTTTTTACTTTAATCCACAAATTCAGAAACTAAATCGAATTCTCTCAGTCCTCTCAGATTCAGATTAGCTCTGATACGAATTGAAAGTCCAAGAATCTACTAAATCGTAGAGAGAGAAAGTAGAGAGAGAGAGTAGGAGCGCCAAATGTAAACTCTATATTCAATATGATCTTCCAAGTTACAAAACAAAGGCAACAAGGGTACTTAAATACCCCTAGCCTTAACAATACAGATAAGCACTCTAAATACAGATAAGACTAAGGAGAATAAATACAATGATTACTAAAGATGATCGTCAGAAGGACACTTCATTTGAATATAGAGGAAGATGAAGACTGTATCTGAAGTTTTCAAGAAAAGTGAAGACCCGAAGACTATTGCAATTTTTTTTTAATCTTGAATCCAAAGGGGGAGATTGTTGGATCATAAATTGTATTCAAGATTAAAGTTAAAGTTAAGGATTTAAATTGCAATTATGTTAAAGTTAATTAGAGCGTTTGATTTGTAATAAGTTAATAGTTATTGGGCCTCAAGCCCATAAGCCCATTAGGCATTAGGCCTAAGTATAAATAGTTTTTATTTATTAGGTTTTAGGGTTAACTCTGATAATTCTCATAATTATTGTTTTGAGCCGTACGTTTTCTCTGTAATCGTATTCAACGTATCAAGAACACACACAAGGTTTTCATTGATTAATGAAGGGATTGTGGTATGTTATTCTGATCTTATTATCTATTGATCTATATTGTGTTGTGTGTTAATTATCAACTAGATTAATTTGGGTTAACACATACATTTATCTGACATTGTAATTCATTTCTGAGCTTTAAATGTTCAAGTTAAACTGTTGAACATTATTCTTTTTAGGGCAAAATTTTCATGTGATCAGTGTGTGAGCTTAAAGAACGTCTATAGATTCACGATAAACAGTGTTTCCTACCCAAGAAATTATCCTTGAGTGATCGAGAGGCATGGGGTCAATATCAAAGAGTGGGGGAGATAACTCTCTGAGTTGAGTTTTTCTCACTAAGCCGAGGTAAAATGGAAAAGAGAGCTTGGTTAGAAGTGAGCATTATGATAAAAAGAAAGAGGGTGTGAGAACGAATATCAGAACTCTGCCTAACCACTTTCTGAGCCGGGCCACCACTCGTTTCTTTCTTAACAAAGAAATGTTTCATTTTCTTTGGGGGCTCAGCATATCTGCTATCTCGTCTTCATTTGGAAGATGTAGATATTGAAAAAGATGTAAAGTTGCCCCACCTTCGACCCTCATTCATGCATATTGAGTCTGTGTAATACTTGTTGTTGTCTTAACAGTTTATACAGTTTTGAGCCTGAAAAAGCCTAAGTAGCTTCAATCATTATTACACATTCACGTACAGACAAGGAATATGTTTTCTTGTCATAACATTCATAGAAAATTCCTTTGTGGTTTTCGATGATAGAATGGAAGCCTTGGGGGAGTGAACATCAAAAAGCTTATTTCCAAAGTACATTCGTTGTACTAAGTGGCTTCGCGCTACTTACAGGCATTTTAACTGATTCATTTGTTAATTCAGGGTTACAATTCAATTATGAATTTGAAAAGATTCGGAATCATTATGAATTGACGGATGGTTCAGAAATTTCAGAAAGAAAGATCAGATGATATTGGGTCAGATATTGAAAGATGGATTTCTTGCAAAGTTTTGATCAAGTTAATGCTCACATTCATCAAAAAGGGGGAGATAGTACCAATAAATGACAGAGTGTGAAAGTTTAATTTCAGAGTTTTGGGGAGAAATGTAGAGAAATTTAAAGCATGATCGGAGAAAGAAAGAAAATTCATTGATGATTACATAGTTTTTCTTTGAAGATGTTCTGAAAGAGAAAGTGAACTAAAGTTGAGACAAATTTTCTGAAGTCAGCATCAGTTAAGAAATGGGAAGATTATTTTTGAAAGATCATATGTTGAAGGTTATCTAACATGGGGAGATTGTTAAAGTTTTCAAAGAAGAGGTTATCACAGACTTTGGGGGAGATTATTGAAAATTTAAAGACATTCCAAATAGAGGAGAGATTGTCAATGTTTTGAAGAGATTTACCCCAAAGAGGAAAGATTGTTTTGCTAAGTAGAAGATTACTAGTTTTTTACCCCAAAGGGAGAGATTATTTTGACAAAGAAAATAAGGGGGAATTTGTTTTACAAATGTGGAGATTATCATATTTTTCATATTAAAAGGGGAAGATAGAAGAAGAAAAAGGGGATATGAAGAAGAGAAACCGGTCTGGAAAGTGAAACCAGTAGATGAAGAAATGAAGGATGAGAAGAAAGAAAAAAAATCATTTGTACATGCATCAAATGCCAAGAAGAACAGTGTGCGGAAAGGTAAACCTGATCTTGTTTACTCGAGAGATCAACTAATCAGGTTATCTAAAAAGAAAAATTATTGTTCTTATTGTCGTACATATGATTTTGTTCATAAGACAAGTGATCATTACTGGTATGGTTCTTACTCAATTACTCCAAATAGAACTGCAACTCACAAACATGGACCGAAATACCAGTGGGTACCAAAGCCGAAAGATGAATCTGTGTTGTAGGAACCTCAAGTCAAGGGGGAGTAAGAGAACCAAGGCTTCTGAATACTACAGTTCAGGACCCGTTCTTCAAAGATTAAGGAGTTTGACTTCTAAACACAACAGTTTAGGACTCGCTCTTCAATGATCAAAAAGAGATGCTACTCTGGGCAGATATGAGATTGTACTCCGAGATCTAAATGAGAAGATCAACCTTCGAGGGGGAGTACATTTTTTTGCTAAGATATGAATTCGAAAGATATGATGATCTACATTTCAGGGGAAGTTGTAGATCTCTATCATGTATTTTCACTGACAAATTTGATGATGCATAATTTCAGGGGGAGTAAGAATTATGACTTCTGTTTACTTCAGATCAGAACTCGTACATTCAAAGTTTTACTGCTTTATGTCATTTACTTTTCAATAAATTTTTGTGAATAAAGCTTTGCACTTTGACGAATTGTGATTTTTTGCAGAAATGAGAGGAAGTTTAAACGATCATATCTTTTATGACTTCGCGATGACTTGATGAGATTTAACACTGCATGAAACGGTTTATTTCTAATCTTAATCTCATACATGTCTGAAAGATGGACAACTTTCAGATATGAACACATGTTTTTAAATGTTCAAACCACTTCCGATTTTTAAACGATTTCATGAATATAGAAGTGTGATTTTTAAATGTTTCCATTTTTACTTGTGCTTTAAATATCAATAAACCGTGTGTTTCCAAAGGTAAATACTTGCGTATTATCTTTTCCATATACTTTCAAGTATTCACACACACCGGTTTAATATTTTGCTGAAAATGTTCTTACCATGTCTCTAAATTGAAACTACTTTTCGATGGTAAGACAACCCAATTGAACTTCAAAGAATTTTGAGCGTTGATTTCATTTCGAAACTTTCCTTTCAAGAATGTCTATATATTGTTTCGTATAGACAAAATCCAGTTTTTGCTGACCTAAGCCTTAATAGATAAATAATTTCGATTATGATCTTTTTCATACAATGTCAAATTTTCAAACAAGTTCCTTGTATTCATTTCATTCATTCAATATACTTGTTTTGAAAAGTCTTAAATGATTAATATGCTCAAATCTTCATGCTTATCTCATTGAGCATGCATATATATGACTTGTATATTTTGTGCCCTAACTTAAAAGTTAAACCAGTTGAACAACATGTTCTTTTAGGACAAACATAGGTTCATTGTGTGAGATTAACTAAAACTTCTATGGATTCACGTTAACCAATGTTTCCTACCCAAGAAGTTAATCTTTGAGTGATCGAATGTGTTAGGAGTCAAATACTGAGTGTGGGTTGAGTGATGAGGTAAAATGTAAATGAGAGTTTGGTTAGAAGCGAGCTCAATGATTTAAAAGAAAGAGGGCGTGAGATCAGAGTAAAAGAATATAAAACTCTGCACCAACTTTTTCTGAGCCGGGCAACCACATTACTAGTGTTTCACAATTCTTCGTGAACATTATTGAAACATGCAACTAGTCCATGCCAACTCTTGATAAAAACCCCACCAGCTACTCATTTTCTTCTGAACAAGAAAATGTTTCAATATTTCAAGGGGACACAACACATAATCTATCTGATTTTCATTTGGAATATCTGGATAATGAAAAAGAAGGAAGTCTGCCCCACCTTCGCACTTCAATCATGCACAATAGTGTCTGTGTTTAACTGTTGTTATCTCAATGGTTTACACAATTTTGAGTCTTATAAAAGCAATCATCAAGTTCTTAATTCGTTCAAACACATGCACGAACACACAAAGAAATTTGTTTTTCTTGTCATAACGTTCATAGAAATTTCTTTGTGATATTTCGATGATTGAATGGAAGACTTGGGGGAGTAAACATTACAAAAGCTCCTTTCCAATGTGTATTCGTTACACACAGTGACTTTGTGTTACTGACAGGTACATCTAACTGATTCATTTGTTGATTCAGGTGTTACATTCTTAATTTTTCTGAATTTGAAAAGATTCAGATGAATATCTTCTTTGGATCGATAAATGTTCAGTGGCTTAGTATAAAAGATCATTGATAAGAACATATTTCATAGACATTTCTTGTACAAAGTTTTCATGATTTCATGCCTCATTCATCAAAAAGGGGGAGAAGAGTTCAAGAAATGCTTTGAGTCAAAAATGTTATAGTTGGAGGAGAAAATCAAGAAATATTTGAAAAATGTTCAAGAGATATTTTTTTGATAAAGGAAAGTTGAAGCTGAAAAGAGAAAAGTTCAAAGTTTACTGAAATTTTATTTGGAGATAATTTGCTGAAGCAATCAGAGCTGTGTCTGAAAGAGGTTTTACAACCTTTGGGGAGAATGTTACTAATTTTAAAGACAAACTTTTGGAAGATTGCTAAAAGTTTTAAAGAAAGAGTTTATCACAGAAAGGGGAGATTGTTCTGAGCATAAAGAAAGAGTTTATCACAGATGGAGATTGAAATGTTTGTACAGAAAGGGGGAGATAATTCAAATTGAGCTTAAAGGGGAGACAAGTTGTTAAATATTTTCAATGCAACGAAAGGTGGAGATTGAATTGCAAAATCTTTAAGAGAGGATCTTGATCCAAAGGGGGAGAATTTTAGAGCACATATTTGTTGGATGCAAGATCATAAATTTTGAAGATCAAAGTAAAGCAAGTCAAAGCTCAAAGTCAAGTCTCAAGCAAGAATGTCAAAGTCTTTGTAATATTTTCTAGAGAGAGAAAGTAGAGAGAGATAGAATCTTGTAACCTCTAGAGATTCAATATCAATGACTTGTGATTACTAAAGTGAATCATCTTGTTTATGTTGATTGTTTACAATTAGAACTTGAATCTGGCAATTATCAGAACTAGTTGCCAAGAAGACGTCCAAAGCTCCGAACTACATTCCATACCAGAGGTTCATGGCTTTGATTGTTAGAAGCATGATGCGAAGCAACCGACAAATTCCTACCAGGATCAACCATCCACTTGCACCGGTAAGTGAGATAAGGTACTTAATGAAGTAGAAGAGAACCTTTACATTTTCAATGCCTGTGCCAGAAAGTCTACTTGATTACATTGATCCAGAGTGTGATAGAATTGTAGAGTATAGAGAGTCTATGGGACAACCAGAACCGGTTGACCCTACCCAAGCCTCAAATCCTAGGAGAACGGAGTCGGTAAGGGTTTCTGATACTGCGGGAGTACATAAATGGGGTGCGAAGAGAAAAAATACCAAGAGGGGCTCTAGAGGGGGTCGAAAACCTAGACTACAGGCATCAGGGTCACGGGTGATTAACCCACGTTTAGTGACACCTCCTACTGATGAAGGACAAGTATCTGACAATGAACTGGATCAAGCTAATCTGGTAGGTAATGAAAGTATTTCTAGTGAAGTTCCATCAGCTACTAGTGATACAGAGGCTGCATCAAAAGATGATGAGGACACAGAGACTGATGTTGCTAATAATGGTAATTCTGATGATGATAATGATGATAACAATGATGGTGGTGCTGCTATGCAAACTGAGGATCAAGCTGATGTTCAAGTTAAATGAAGAAATCATAACCATCTACATTTTTATCAAAGAAAATGTTAGTAGTACGAATCTGATCAAACGAGTTAACTGGCCTTCTTGTAGAAACAGTTTTCTGATGTGAGCTTGCAGCTGTCTTGAATGAACATTCAGAATCAACTGAATCATCTCTAGGTGTGTGGATTTTTGACTCTGGAGTCGTTTGCTCAGTCACCACCACTTTTGAAACAATGTCTTCAAGCTCATTTATCTTTGAAGAATAATTGTCTCGTTCTTTCACAAGAAGGTCAAACTTTTCTTGAAACCCAGACTTCGTTTTCTGCTCTTTCAGTACACAAGTGGATAGTTAAGATAATTTCTCTGTCAACTTATTTATTTCTGATTCAAAAATCTGTCTTTTTCTTCTTCAAAGCCCTTCTCAACACTCTTCCTCTAACCAGATATCTCTTTGAAGATTCCCACATTCTTATGTTCAATGGTTTTTTTCTCCTTCTCAAACTTGTCTCTTTCCATTATTATTACTTTCTCAAAATCAGTCACCTGTTGAGAAAGCTTTGAACATTTAAGCTCAACCATCTTCTTCTCTTCAACACTCTTCCTGGAAAACTCTGAGAACTTCTTAGCAAACTCTTTCTTTTCTTTCTCAAAATCATCTTTGTCTTTGACCATCTATTGTTCCAAATCTGATATTTTCTTTTGAAGCTCAGCATTAACATCCTTTAGATTCTTAATCTTCTTCTCATAACTGTCAACAGAAGCTGTTTGCTGGATTTCGACAATCTGATTTTCCAAGTCAAAGATTTTTCTTTTCAGCTCAGTGTTCTCAGTTTCCAAACTCTTTACTCTTTTTCTTGAAGACATCTTTGATCCTCCCATCATCTTCTCAAGCTGACCCCACAACTGTTTTCCTGTAGCCTTTTTACTATCTAATTTGATAGAAATCTCATTTGAAATTCCTTGCAAGATAAAAGCTTTGGCCAATCTGTCAGCTTTATGTCTCCATCTTTGCTCATCTGTGTAATACTGAAGTGGTAGTGGGTGCTCTCCTTGTTCCGTTTTTCCATTTTCTCCCATAAACAAGTAAGTCATTGTTGGAGTTTTCATCTTTCCTTCCTTCAGAGATGTTCTGATATAGTTTCCCAAAACATTGTTATCTATGAAATCCATAAAATGAATCTTCCACTGCTTGTATTCGCCTTTAACTAAAACAGGAGGTTTCTCATCAATTTCAATCGAGATAGCGTCTTTGGAAGTCATCTTGTTTCAAAATATTCAATAAGAACTTGACACACGATCGTTAGTCCAATAGAAATCACAAAAATACAGAAAACTTTGAAAGAAATTCAAAACTGAAATTTCCAAAATTCTCTAAGTATAGAATTCGCACACTGGAGTGAGGAACATAGAATTCGCATGAAAAATTCACACAAATTGTAGAATTCGTACACTACACACAAATTTGATCAACAATTAGCATACAAGAACATTTACAGAATTCGCATGTAAAAAGAATTCGCATACAACTCTATGCGAGTTCTGGACTTGGAAAATTTTGAAGATCAAACTTTTCGCAAACTACTTCATACACACTTATGCGAATTCAAAATAATTCGTATAACTCTCAGAAGCAAATTCTTTACTTTTCGCAAGACATACAGGAACGAAATCTGTCCTTTGAAAATTTTATCAAAACTTTTCGTAGACAGGACTTCTGCGAATTCATAGACGATTCGTACACCACTGTTCTGTGAATTCTTAAGAATTCATACCTTAGAGCATCTCCAACATCTTCTCCAAAATGGAGAAGTAAAAAGTGAAAATCTCCAAAAAAAATCACCTTCATCTCCAACAGATTCTCCATTTTGGAGATTACACAATTAATTATAATATTAAAATATTCAATACAACTCATAAAATATTATTTCTCTCTCCTAAGCATTTATTTTAAACCAATCTTATTTGTAGAATGAATAAAAAATAATTTCTCTCTCATGTGTAATCATTTTTGGAGATATCTCCAAATTTGGAGATTTTCATTTTCTCTCTCATGTTTTCTCCATTTTGGAGAAGGTTTTGGGGAAGCTGTTGGAGCAAAAAAACCCAAAATCTCCATTTTGGAGAAGCTGTTGGAGATGCTCTTAGACTTATGCGAATTATAAGAATTCATATAAGACTATATTCGAGTTCTTGCCTTCAAAGAATTTTTCTGAAAACTTTTCGCACAAACACATATACGAATTCAAAGTTTTCGCATATATATCTTGTGCGAATTCTGAATACTTCTTCAATCACACATATGCGAATCCTTATGAAATTCGCACACCACTCATCTGTGAAATCTATACTTATGATTTTTTTTTTCAGAAAACAAGATTATGCGAAATCTATGATTATGCGAAATCCAATATATGTGCGAATTCTTTCTGCTAGTTCTTTAGATGTTCTGCGACTTCTTCGAATCTCGATGAAAACACCCTCTGATTCCTCAAAAACCTATCTATTCACCGAATTTCGATCTGAGACTTTGCCACTATGTTCTCTAACACATCTAGAATCGAATTTTGTCACTGAATTTTAAGAAAATTCACTAGATCTTACACATCTATTCAAGATACAGTGCGACAGTCTCATAAACTCAAAGATCAACAAAATTTCAAAAATTCACGAAAATTACAGTGCAATTCAACACAAAACCTATACAAGATTTATCTATATCACTCCACAAACACAATGAACACAATTACAACTCAAATTTTGCACAAAAACTCAAATTTCAATATCGACTCTATGAATAGTGTCAAACTCTGTATTTTTCTTGATTTCGAATTGGATTTGCTCTGATACCAAATGATAATTCCCAGATTCAAGTTCTAATTGTAAACAATCAACACAAACAAGATAATTCACTTTAGTAATCACAAGTCATTGATATTAAATCTCCAAAGGTTACAAGATTCTATCTCTCTCTAGAAAATATACAACAATGAACTTCTTTTCTGATCCGCTCCACACGTTTTCTCTTTTTCAGATTACTAGCTTACAACAAATACAAAGACTATTTATACAAAGCAACATTACACAAGGAAACAAAATACAATACTTTGACTTTGACTTATTACAAAGACTTTGACTTTCTTGCTTGAGAGTTGATTTTGAGTTTTGACTTGCTTTACTTTGATCTTCAAAATTTTTGATCTTGCATCCAATAAATATGTGCTCTAACACCTTCTCATAAAGCTCAGTCTAGAAGATGTTGACATAGTAAATATGAAGATGATGAACTACGAAGTAGAACAATTTCATAATATGAATGTTGGTATTGTCAGTTCCATAAATCTTGGCAGTCAGACATCTGTTGATAACAGAGAACAGGGTGTACTAGAATGGTGGTAGATTTTTCTTCTTGAAGTGATTGACCTGAGTCAGCTGGCCAATGTATCCCATTTCTCTGATTCCTTTGAAGACCTCAGTGTCTGATGGTAGCTCATCATAAGTATTTATGCCTTCTCTTGCAGTCTCAGAAGGTAGACTTAAGATGAATCTCAGTCTGTCAAGAGTTAAGACTGAAGTGAAGTGATCAATCTCCAGCTTAAAGATCAGAATTTGTTAGGTCCAAATATTGTATCCAAGATTTAATGAGAAAATTCAATGTGGTAAAGTCAACAATGTCAAAGTCTTAGAAATGTCAAAGTCTTAGAAAAGTCAAAGTTGTCTTGATTTACTTAGTGGTTAAGTTTTAGTTTAGTTAGTGGGTATAAATAGAGTTTTTGGCTTTGTATTGTGGGAAGCACGTATTGTAAAATTCTGTTTTGTGAGACTTGTGATTAGAGAATTCAAGATCTACTTTCTCTCTCTAGTTCATAATTGTTACATCTTATGAGAATTGCTTGATATTGTTTGGGATTTTATAATTCACAATTGGTATCAGAGTTGTACCAAACAATTTTTCAGAAAAGATTTGCACAGAAAACAAAGATCAGAATTAATTTTGAAATTGTTTAGATCTAGATTGAAAAATTTCAATCTCTGAAAAACTTGAAATCTGCACTGTAATTTGTTGATGTTTGCATGATTAGATTGATAAGTTTGTTTTAGAGTTGTATATTGATTGTGTTAATACAATTTTGATAATCAATTTTGTAGACTTGATCTGATTAGATTCAAATTTGAAAGTTCGGTCAAGAACAAGCAAAAGGTTTTCAAGAACTCGCACCACAATTTTCAATTTTGATGAATCTGCGTCTTTGATGAATTTGTGAACTCTGAATGATGCTGTCACAAAACAAAGTTTTCAATTTCGATGTATCCAATAGATTTGCAGATTCAAATTGTTGAAATCTGAAGTTGCAAGTCCATTTAACAACCATTTGATTCGTAGGTTGCCATTCAAGTCTGTGTTTTGCACTTTACACTATTCACGCAAATCTTAGGTTTGCGTCACAGCTTGTTCACGTAAACTTGATCGAGTCTACTGCTTTACGCCAAGAACATCTCACGCAAACATGCAGTTTGC
This sequence comes from Arctium minus, assembly GCA_954870635.1. Taxonomy (NCBI): domain Eukaryota; kingdom Viridiplantae; phylum Streptophyta; class Magnoliopsida; order Asterales; family Asteraceae; genus Arctium; species Arctium minus. The sequence continues at coordinate 72,203,659 of OX941080.1, read as the reverse complement.
GCTATAGGCTTCTCATGCAAAATCCAGGTTTGCGTCAACCACATCTGGCGCACAATAATTCATATTTCAAACTTTACGCTATTCACTGTTGACGCAAACCACAGGTTTGCGCCACGGTCTGTTCGCGCAATCCTCAACTTGTGCGCCACCTTCACTTCGAGCAAACCTCAAGATTGCACACCATCCAAGCTGCAGTTTGACTGAGTTTTTGAACCTATTGGATTCGTTTTTTTGTTCGCTTGTTTAAATTGGAATCAAGCTCAGATTACTTCTCATCAAAACTGTTTCTGTGTTGACTCATTTTCTGTTGGGCTCGAATCTGAATTTGCTTCATTGTTGGTACTTCTAGTTTGCTCTTTGGACTCTGTCTACAATGAGTTCACCTCCGCTGAATTTGAGTCTGAACTTGATTCATTGCTGGTAGAGTCGATGCCTTCAGTATGCTCGTTGGACTCATTTTGTGCTGAATTTGGATCAGAACTTATGATTGTAGAGTCCGTAAATATAGTTTGCTCCTTTTATTCTGTTTCTATCGTATTCTGAGATTTATCAACCACTTTACTCGATTTAAATCAATTTTTGTGATTGGTTTAAATTTGTTAGTGGGGCGGTGGAAATCAATTGGTTTCATCAATATTTAGTAGTATGTGAATTCACAATTGAATGTGATTGAGTGAAAAAGGATAATGGGGCAGTGGAATTGAAATTAGTAAAGTGAGTAGATTTGATTTGCACAATTACTAATTGATTGGTATCACTTGGTTACTTTTACTTCACACAGTCTGCAATTTGTTGGATTATTAATCTATGTTTTAACAGTGCACAGTCTGCACAGTTTGTTCATGATCAAATGTGTGATTATTCAAATCTGTGTGAGTTTGTAATCTGTGTTTGTGAGTTTGTGTGTTTCAAAGTTAATATGTTGTTTGATCTGCACATTTTGTAAAAGTGTCTTGTGAGTTTAATTCCTGCAGCCTGCAACATCACAGTATACTAATCTGTTTCAAGTTTAATTGTCTATTCTCTGTATGAGTTTGTGAGTGTTAATCTGGTTGGATCTGTGTTTCAACATATGTGTTTTAACACTTCTTGATCATTTAACTTACGAATTTCAGGACACCCGGTCTGCGGATTTCAAGTGTAAACAGTCTGCAAGTTCTAAGAGTTTCATTTGATCAAGTGATCTGCGAAGTTCATTTGAAAAGTTCTTGTTTTAGACAGTCTGTGAGTTTAACCTGTGTTTCATGTTCTGTTTGTTTCAATGTAGCTTGTATAAACCTGTGTATCCTGTGTATTCAAGTGATCAAGTTTGTAACCTGAGTATTCAAGTGATCAAGTTTGTAACCTGTGTATTCAAATGATCAAGTGTACTGTCTGCAGGTTTTGAAAATATTTGATCTACAAGTTTCAAGACTCAGTCTGAGAATTTCAGAGATAGATAATTCAAGTGCTTTGAGAATTTAAGAATTTATTTTTTTGTGTTGATCTGATTTTGACTTTCAGTCAAAATTTCTGAATTGTTTGGGAACGATCATTTTTTTTTCAAGTTGATTTCTCATTCAAGTTGTCAATTATGTACAATTCTGAGATATTTGTTATAGAAGTTGAACGAAATACTCTGCAAATTAAAAATTCAGAATATCTCAAAAGGATTCAGGAGTTGCAACTTCAATTGTTCAACTATGTTAAAACTCCTGAATGTATAAAGTGTACTAATACTATTTCTAATTTTTCACGTATTATCTATGAAAAGGAGAATGAGATAAAAGAGAATGAGAGAGAGATTAGAATTCATGAAAGCCAACTGAAGACAACTGAACAAAAATCACCGGAGCTGTAAGCAAAATCCGTTGAGCTTCAAAACAAGTTTAAGGCTTTCAAAGAGAATATATCTGCTTTGGAAAGTACAAATCTTGATCTTAAAAGGAGGATATCTGACCTGGTAATAGAGAATGTTGATCTGTTTAAAAGCATCGAAGCAGATAAAGTAAAATCAAAACTGCAGACATCTTCTTTTCTACAGATGTCTGAAATTTCCAAGAAAACTCTCCAAGAGAAAAAGGATTTGGAGCATAAATGGAGGAAACTTTCTAAGCAGGTGTCAGAATTCAAAAAGATAGTAATTTCTGAAAGAGACACTTTTGCGAAAGAAAGACAAGTTCTTGAAGCTAATATAAATTAACTTCCCACACAGATTTCTACTTTACAAGACTTTCTCGAAAAAGAAATACAAATTTTCAAAGATCAGAAAAAGTATTTTGAGATTGAAAAGAAGAATACCGAAAAGACAAATACTGGGATTTTCAAAGATATTTCAAACAAAACCAAGAACTTGGAAAATGATTTTGAGCTTGAACGTTTACATTTTGAATCTAAGATATCTCTGCTTACATCCAAAATAATTGTTCTATCATCAGATGTTCAAAAAGAAAAGAAGGCCAGGTCTGATTTGAAACAGAAGTTTGACACACTTTCAAATGAAAGAAATATTTTGACCAAACAGATAAAAGACTCAGAAGCTGCAAATATTGAAATGTCAGAAAAGATTACAGCTGATGTGATTGATCAATCACCTGTTGAAAATTCAACAGAATCAGTCTGTTCTTTCAAAACAACTTCCAGTTCTATTAATGAGAAAAATGTTTTGAAAAAGAAAAGTGTCAAATCTCAAACTGTCAACTCAGATCAGATCAGACCATCTAATCTATTTTATGACAAATCTGTTGATGGTTCTTCTAGCTTCTATGTAAAATCTCTTGGAAAGAATTCTAGGAAAAATCAGATGGTCTGGAGAGAGAAAGGTTCTTCAGATGAAGAGAAGAACAAAGACAAAGCATCTGCATCCACAACCAATGCCAAAAAGAACAGTGAGCATAAAGGTAAATCTTTTGGTAATTCTGATACACTTTATTCTACTAATCATCTTATCAGGATTGCTCAGAAGAAAATATGTTGTTCTTACTGTGGAGCACATGACTTTGTAAGTAAAAACTTTGTCAATTACTGGTATGGTTCTTACTCTATAAACCCCACAAGAACTGCAACTAACACATCAGGACCCAAATACCAGTGGGTACCAAAAGCTAAATCTGTGATGCAGGCACCCAAAGTTTAAGGGGGAGCAAAGAACAATGGCTCTTGAATAACACAGTTCAAGACCCGCACTTCAATGTCAAGATTATGGCTTCCAAGCACATCAGCTTAGAATCCGTACCTCAACGATTAAAGATCTTTACTCCTATCATGATATGAGGATTGTACTCCAATACTCAAATGAGGAAATCACCAATCAAGGGGGAGTACATTCTTTTCTGAAATATGCATTAGAGAGATATGATGGACTACATTCCCGAAGGAATTATAGATCTCTATCCTGTACTTTTTCACTGATAAATCTTACTGATATGACGGACTACATTCCAGAAGGAATTGTGGATCTCTATCTTGTTTTCATTGATAAATCTACTGTTGCATAATTTATAGGGGGAATAAAGGTGATGTTTTATGATCAAATAACAGATCAGGACCCGTTTTTCAATGATCAGAGAAGGATATTCTGCTAATATCCAGGGGGAGCTTAAAAGATCTAAATCATTCTATCATGATTTGAGGGGGAGCTTAAAGGTAAATATCTTCTGATCTAGATCTCTGATTGTTTGAAAGAAGAGCAACTTTCAAGCATGAAAAACAGTTTCTTAAATGATTAAACCACTTCTCTATTCTCAAAAGATTTCATGAATTCAGAAGTGAGCTTTTAAATGTTTTTCAATTTTTGAGCTTAATGTTTAACTGACCGTGTGTTTATAAAGATCAATACTTGTGTATTATCTTATCCATATACTGTAAAGTATTCACACACACAGGTTCAGTACTTCATTTAAATTTGTTATTACCATGTCTCATAACGAACAAATTTTTCGATGGTAATACTTCCGTTTGCTTTCAAATGTTGTTGAGCATCAATCATTTTTTCTAATCTTGTGCTTTCATTGGTAAATTGTTTATATTTGTTCATATAAACAAATCATCCAAATATTTTTGTTTTGAGAAATCTTCAAAGTTTAATAGCTCAAATCTCATGAGCATACATTTTGACAGTGTTATCATACACTTTGTGCTTAAATGTTCAAGTTAAACTGTTGAACAACCATTATTTCTAGGACTTACATGGGATTCGTGTGTGAGCTTAAACAGAGCTTCCATGGATTCACGTAAACCTGTGTTTCCTACCCCGGAATTTATCCTAGAGTGAATGAGGGGTGAGGGGTCAAAATCAAAGAGTGGGGGGGAGATAACTCATCTGGTTGAGTTGTTCTCCGTGTGTGGAGCGGTAAAATGGAAATGAGAGTTTGGTTAGTAGTGAGCTTTAATGATAAAAAGAAAGAGGGTGTGAGAACAGAGTTAAAAGAATATCAGAACTCTGCACCAACCACTTTCTGAGCCGAGCAGCCACATCTACTGATTGGTTCACATTCTTTGGTGACCATCATTGAAATAGGCAATGAGCCCATGCCAACTCTTGCATTAACCCCACCAGCCACTCGTTTCTTTCTCAAAAAAGAAATGTTTCATTCTCATTGGGGACGCAACATATCTGCTATCTGATCTTCACTCGGAAGATTTAGATATTGAAAAAAAAGGAAAGTTTCCCCACCTTCGCACCTCTTTCATGCACATTGAGTCCGTGTAATATCTGTTGCTGTCTCAACAGTTTACACAATTTGAGCCTTATGAAGCACAATCATTGTGCTAAATTCTTTCATACACAAGCACGAGCACAAAGAAAATTTATTTTTCTGTCAGAACATTCATAGATAAACCGTGTGTTTTTCAATGATTGAATGGAAGTCCTGGGGAATCATCATCAAATCAGCTTCTTAAATTGTACATTCGTTGTACACAGTAACTTTGTGTTACTGACAGTCATTCCTAACTATTTCATTTGTTGAATCAGGGTTACCACGATCATTTTATCTGAATTTGAAAAGATTCGGGTATATACAGTTCATGATTCAGCTATTAAGATCAAAGAGCGGCGACTGTCAAATTATCATTGAAAGGGGAGTTTGTTATTAGAATGCAAAAGGGGTGATAAAAGGTTGTGTCAAAATTGAAGATGTTTTGATGATCATGATGCTCACAATCATCAAAAAGGGGGAGACATTTACAAAGATTCAATTTCAATGCCATAAAGAGATGTCAAAGTTTCAGAAAGTTCAATTTATTCAAGATTGATGAAAAGAAATCATTCCATGATGATTCAATTTCCGAATGAAGATGATTTGAGAAAAGTTTTGAAGATGATTCACAGTTAAATCAAGATTCGTGAATGTTTGTTTTTCTGAAGACAGTCTAGATATCAGAGTGATGAAGATACAGTTTTGAAAGATTTCTCAGAGATGAAAGAAGTTTCAAAAGTTTTCAAAGATGTTTCAAAGATTCAAAGTTTCAAAGGAGTTTGAAGAATTCTGGTTCGCTTTCAAGACTTGTTGACTTTCAAAGCTAAAAAGTGCAAAAGACTTTTCAAGATTCTTCAAAGGCTGAAAGTCTGAAGATTGTTAAAGCTTCAAAGTTCAAAGTTGTCAGAGACAAAAGCTGAAGAATCAAGTGCTGAAGACTAGTGTCAATTTTTTATTAAATCTTAAATTCAAAGGGGGAGATTGTTAGGTCCAAATATTGCATCCAAGATTTAATGAGAAAAGTCAATGTGGTAAAGTCAACAATATCAAAGTCTTAGAAATGTCAAGGTCTTAGAAAAGTCAAAGTTGTCTTGTTTTACTTAGTGGTTAAGTTTTAGTTTAGATAGTGGGTATAAATAGGGTTTTTGGCTTTGTATTGTGGGAAGCACGTATTGTAAAATTCTGTTTTGTGAGACTTGTGATTAGAGAATTCAAGATCTACTTTCTCTCTCTAGTTCATAATTGTTACATCTTATGAGAATTGCTTGATATTGTTTGGGATTTTGTAATTCACAGAATTCTTTCTCCTTGTTGCTTGATGTGACTAAACCTGATAGTCTTCCAAGTTTGATGGACATAAAGTTCAGGAACTGCTGCTTAAGCTGTTAATGTATTCTGAAGAGGATGGTTTCTCAGAATATCCAATACCAGTGGATCAATTTTGATGCTGAACTGAAGATGATGATTGTTTGGGTGTTGTGGCTTCATCTCAGATGGTGAAATGAGGAAAAGATCAGGATTGGCATTATGTGGAACTTGAAAGTCTGATCTGGATGATGGCAGAGGAAATTGTTCAGATGCCTCATGTGGTGAATTTTCTCCCGTCTGAACATGCTGATCAACTGATGGTTCAACCATTTATACCTGAAAAAGATTAACAGTTTTGGACAGAGCCAAATGGTTAGTGAATTTTTTTTGAAGTTTTAGGGAATTTGAAGACCATAGAAACAAACAATAATTCGTATGAAACAGAATTCGTATAGAAGCATAATTCTTATGGAAGCTATATACGAATTCCTCACTTAGAAGAATTTAACAAGACAAAACAAAATTCGTATGAAAGAGGATACGAATTATTCATTTAGAAAAATTTGACTCTGAATTTCAGAATTCGTATGGAACAACATCATCAAGATTTCACATGAACCTTCAAGATTTCAAAAATAAAGATTTTCTTGAAAATTTTCTAAGTGTTCAAAGATGAACATCAAGAACATCATATGCATATCTTCAAAAATTCATACTGAAAGTGTATAATTCCTAGTTTAATCAAGCAATTCAAACAAGATTGATATGAAAATTAAAGAACTTAGAGAGAGAGAGAGTGTAGAGAGAGAAAGGAACTCAGTCATATATCTAACAATATCAAAGTGTACAAACTTACAAAGAATTCTCACAAGGCTATTTGTATTTATACCTAGGACTTCTCTCATATCCCTATTTATCAAACAATTACAAGCTTATACAACATGTTGACTTTACAAGACTTGACTATATGACTTTACAACACTTTGACTTTTCCCATTAAATCTTAGATACAACAAAATACACTAACAATCTCCCCCTTTGTATTCAAGATTTAATAAAAATTTGACAATCGTCTTCAGCGCTTGATTTTTCAAAACTTTTAACTCTGACAGCTTTGAACTTTGAAGATTTGGAAATCTTCAATCTCTTATGCTTTGAAGAATCAGGAAAAGTCTTTGACATTTAGCATCTATGAAAGTCAACAAGTCTTGAACACGAATCTGAATTCTTGAAACTTTTGAATCTTTGAACTTTAAGATAACTTTGAGGAATTTATGATCTTGTATCTTCATCTCTTTGATCTCTGGATCGTCTTCAGAAAACAAACTTTCTCAATCATCTTGATTTTCTTTAGAATGTCTTTGAAATATCACTTAATCTTTCACATTTGATTTCAAAATCCAGACTTTCTCTACAAGTCTTTTTCACTTTATGTCTTTGAAATTGAACTTTGTAAATTTCTCCCCCTTTTTGATGAATTGTGAGAATCAAAATCATCAAAAATCATTTCAATTTTAGCTCAGTCTTTGAAACTTCTCCCCCTTTTAAACAATGTAGAACAGTCTTCATGATCTGAGCATTCTCGCCATTTGATCTGATAAAAGAGCCGTCAATTCATGAATGTATTCATCCGAATCTTTTCAAATTTAGACAAATTATGAGTTGTAACCCTGAATCAACAAATGAAACAGTTAGGAATGCCTGTCCGTAACACAAAGTTTCTTTGTACAACGAATGTACAATTTAAGGAGCTGGTTTGATGTTGACTCCCCAGGACATCCATTCAATCATTGAAAAACACAAGGTATTTTCTATGAATGTTCTGACAGAAAAACAGATTTTCTGTGTGCTCGTGCTTGTGTTGTGAAAGAATTAAGCACAATGATTGCTATTTAGGCTCAAAATTATGTAAACCAATGAGACAACAGAGGTTATACATAGACTCGATGTGCATAATAACGGATCGAAGGGGGGAAACTTTCCTTCTTTGTCAATATTAGTATCTTCCAAATGAAGAACCAATAGCATATGAGTTCCTTCCCCAAAAAATGTGAAATATTCTCTTTTTGAGAAAAGAATGAGTAGCTGGTGGGGTTGTATGCAAGAGATGGCATGGGCTAGTTGCCTTTTTCAATGTCATTCACGAAGAAATGTGAAACAACATTTTATGCGGCTGCCCGGCCCAGAAAGAAGTTTGGTGCAGAGTCTGATATTCTTTTACTATGATCTCTCACCCTCTTTCTTTTAAACATTAAAGCTCACTTCTAACCAATCTCTCTTTTCCATTTTACCTCTTCACAAACCAACACTCAATCTTTTGACCCCTCTCCCCTCAATCACTCAAAGGATTACTTCCGAGGTAGGAAACACTGGTTATAGTGACTCCATGAAAGTTCTGTTAAGCTCTCACATCAAATCCCATGTATTTGTCCTAAAAGCATGTGTTGCTCAATGATTTTCTTGACATTAAATCGCAAGAAATCATTTGTCAGTGTATGTATGCTCATAACAGATAAGAATGAAATTTGAGCATTTTAAACATTTAAGATTTCTCAAAACTTTGTATGAATGAATAATCATGAAAGAATAGAAACGTTTTGAGAATCTGACAATGATTAAGATCATATAAAAACACACATATCAATTCATGAAAACAATTTAAGAATGTGAAGTGGTTTGAACATTTTAAGAACCATTTTTCACAAGTGAAAGTTGTCCTTCTTTCAACAAGTGATAGAGTTAGAGATATAGAAAGATATACCTGTAATGTATAGTATCTCAAATCCCACTCAAATGAATATTATCATTTAAGTATCCTTGACAAAAACTCAGATATCCTCCACTTTGATATCTGTAACAATTCAAGTTATTAGAAAAATATAACAATGAAAATATACCTAGCTATTATATCCTCCCCCTAAAAGATATAGCAATTAGCTCCCCCTCAAATCAAAAACGGGTTTTGAACTAAATTATTCAGAAACCATGATTACATATTCTCCGGTAAGAATAGTAATATGCAATATTACCAATGAAGCGCGAGTTCTGATCTGATATAACTAGAAGCCATAGTTCTAAAACATTGAAGAAGGGGTCTTGAACTGTTTTATCCTAGAGCCTTTAATCTTGACATTAAACACCGGGTTTTGAACTACTTTGTTCAAAATCCTTTGTTTTTGCTCCCCCTTAAACCTTGGGTGCCTGCAACACAGATTTAGCTTTTGGTACCCACTGGTATTTGGGTCCTGATGTGTTAGTTGCAGTTCTTTTGGGGGTAACATAATAAGAACCATGCCAGAAATCAACAAAATTATTACTTACAAAGTCATTTGCTCCACAGTAAGAACAACAAATCTTCTTTTGAGCAATCCTGATCAAATAATTAGTAGAGTAAAACATATCAGGTTTACCAAAAGATTTACCTTTGTGTACACTGTTCTTTTTGGCTTTGGATGTGGATGCAGATGCTTTGTCATTCTTTTTCTCATCCGAAAAATCTTTAACCCTCCAGACCATCTGTCCTTTCTTTGATTGCTTTCCAAGAGATTTGACGTAAAAGTTCGCTGGACTATCAACAGATTTGTCATAAAATAGATTAGATGGACGAATCTGATTTGATTTGATAATATTTGGTTTGACAGTTTTCTTTTTAAAAACATTTTTGTCATGAATGGAACTTGAGTTGTTTTGAAAGAACAGACGGATTCTGTTGAATTATCAACAGGTGATTGATTTATTACATCAGCAGAAATCTTTTCTAACAAATCAACGTTTGCAGCTTCCAAGTCATTTATCTTTTTGGACAAAATGTTTCTTTCAACAGTAAGTGTGTCAAACTTCTGTTTCAAATCAGTTCCAGCCATCTGTTCTTTAAGTATATCTGAGGATAGAACAGTTATTTTGGATAAGAGCTTACATATTTCAGATTCAAAAATTTGACGTTCTAGCTCAAAATCTTTTTCCAAATTCTTGGTTTTATCAAAAATTTCATTGAAGATCCCAACATTTATCTTTTCATATTTCTTCTTTTCAATCTCAAAAGACTTTTTCTTTTCTTGAAAAGCTTTTCTTTCTTTCTCAAGTAAGTCTTGTAAAATAGAGATCTGTTTGGGAAATTCGGTAGTTTTGTCTTCAAGAACTTTTCTCTCTTTGGCAAAAGTGTCTCTTTCTGTAATTAAAATCTTTTCAAACTCAGACACTTGCTTGGAGAGTTTAAGACATCTAAGCTACATATCCTTTTTCTCTTGGACAACTTTCTTAGAAAAACCAGACAACTTTTGAGCATAAGATTTCTCTGAATCAACTTTATCTTTATTTGCTTGGAGACTTTTCTTCAGCTCAACATTTTGTGACTCCAAAACAGATATCTTATCTTCAAAAGCCTTAAACTTGTGTTGAAGCTCAACTGATTCAGCTTGTTGTTCAGATGTCTTTTGTTTAGTTGACTTTGAAGATTTACAATCTTTCTCTCTTTCAACTTGATTTCTTTTTCACAAGTCTGAATAGTATTTTCTTTTATTTCAATAATTTTCTCTTTCTATCTAATCTCTTTCTCTCTTGCTTTGACAATACCTGCAAAATCAGATTTAACATTATTAGCACATTTTATACAATCAGGAGTTTTATTAGAATTTGACAATTTAGATTTCAACTCCTGAATCTGTTTTAGAAGAACTGAATTTTGATTTTTCAGTTTATCGCGTTCAACTTCTAATGCTGGTATCTCAGGCATGTACATGACAGCAACATCTCTGGCTGATAGTACAGTATTTCCTCTCTCATATGTAGTTGGCATCTTGATCAATAAGTTTGCTTGATATGACTGATTGTTCTCAAATCAATTTAGAAAAATTGACAAAAAGGGAAATTTAGATCACCACATGAAAAATAATCAAAAATTCTAACTCTGGAACTCGCAAACCACAAAAACTCGCAGAACTCTGAAACACGCAAGTCACTATTCACTGGACTTCTCGTTAGATGCCTTATGCGCGAACCAGGAACTCGCAGACTGCTAAGTGTGAGAACTGAAAAACTCACTAGAAGAGTTGTGCGCGAAGAGACTTCTCGCAAGGTGCTTCGTGCACGAAGTAGACTTAGAATAATTTCTGAAATTGTATTCCAGATCAAATCAAGCACAATCAAACAAAAAATCTCAAATCAAGATTATGACAATATCAAAGTCTAGAGAGAGAGTGTAGAGAGAGAAAGCATATTGGTCATTGATCTAACAATTATGAACAACCTACAACTATTACAAGCTACAAGGTATTTATACAACAAAGCTATACAAGATTAACACAAACACAATAGAAACTCTCTAAGACATATGTTGACTTTTCACTCTTTGACTTACACTTCTTTTGACTTTTCTATACTTAAATCTTGGATACAATTAATACACTAACAACCTCCCCCTTTGTATTCATGATTTAATAAAAATATGACACTAGTCTTCAGCTCTAGATTCTTCAATCTTTGACTCTGACGACTTTGCACTTTGAAGCTCTTTCTGAAGTTGTTGAAGAATCTTGAAAAGTAATTCACGATTTGCATCTTTGGAAAGTCAACAAATCTTAAATACGAATATGAATTCTTTAAAAACTTTTGAAACTCTTTAAACTTCTTTGAAACTTCGAAACTTTTGAAACTTCGAGGGATCTTTCAAAAACTGTATCTTCATTACTCTGATCTCTTGACCGTCTTCGGAAAAACAAACATTCTTGAATCATCAGCGTGAATTGTCATCTCTTAATAATCATCAGACTTTAAAACTTCTTCACAAATCTTTTCAACAAACTTTGACATCCTTTTATCTTTGAAATTGATCTTTCAAAATTTCTCCCCAATTTTGACATCTCAGCTTTGAAATTGAACTTTGTAAATTTCTCCCCCTTTTTGATGATTGTGAGCATCATGATCATCAAAACATCTTCAATCTCAGTACTTTCTTTGATTTTCCCCTTTGTAAAGATTAACAATCTCCCCTTTAAGGTAAATTGACATTCTCCACCCTTTGACCTGAGTATCCGTCAATTCATGAAATATATATATCTGAATCTTTTCAAATTCAGATATAATGAACGTGGTAACCCTTAAACAACAAATGATACAGTTAGTATGCCTGTAAGTAACATAGAGCCACTTTGTACAACGGATGTACATTGGAAAGGAGTTTTTGTGATGTTCACTCCCCTAGGGCTTCCATTCAATCATCGAAAAAACCACAAAGGAATTTTCTATGAATGTTATGACAAGAAAAATCATTCCTTGTGTGTACGTGCAAGTGTAAGAAATGATTGAAGCTACTTAAGCTTGATCAGGCTCAAATTGTGTAAACTGTTGAGACAGCAACAATTATTACACGGACTCAACGTGCATGAAAGAGGTGTGAAGGTGGGGAAACTTTCCTTCTTTTTCAATATCTAAATCTTCCGAGTGAAGAAATATATAGCAAATTTGTTGTGTCCCCAAAGAAAATTAAACATTTCTTTGTTAAGAAAGAAATGAGTGGCTGGTGGGGTAATTGCAAGAGTTGGCATGGGCTCACTGCCTGTTTCAATGATGGTCACCAAAGAATGTAAACCAATCAGTAGATGTGGCTACCCATCTCAGAAAGTGGTTGGTGTAGAGTTTTGATATTCTTTTAACTCTAAACTCACACCCTCATTCTTTTTAACATTTAAACTCACTTCTAACCAAACTCTCTTTTACATTTTACCGCTCAGCACAATGAGAAAAACTCAATCGGATGAGTTATCTCCCCCACTCTTTGATTTATGACCTCTCACCCCTCAATCACTCTAGGATTACTTCCTAGGTAGGAAACACTGGCTAACGGGAATCCATGGAAGTTCTGTTTAAGCTCACACATTAATCCCATGTAAGTCTTAAAAAGAATGATTGCTCAAAAATATATCTTGAACAGATAAGCTCAAAATATGTGATAACATTGTCAAAGTGTATGCTCATGAGATCTAGATAAGAAGATATTTACCTTTAAGCTCCCCTTCAAATCATGATATAATTATTTAGGTCAGATAAGCTCCCCCTGGATATTTGTAAAATATCCTTATCTGAACATTGAATAACGGGTCCTGATCTGTCATGTGATAAGAAGCCACAATCTTTTACATTAAAGTTCGGGTTCTAAACTGAAGTGTTTAGAAGCCATTGTTCTTTAGACTTTGAAGAATGAGTCCTAGACTGATTTGTCTAGAAGTCAATCATCTTGCTCCCCCTAAATCGGTGGTACCTGCAAAACAGATTTAACAGGTTTTGTTTGGGTGATTTGAAGGTTAAATAGAAGTTTAGGGTGAAAAAGTGTAATTAGTTGAAAATATTATTAGCTTGTTGGGCCTAAAGCCCATAAAGCCCAATATCTTATAAAGCCTAAGTATATAAAGGTTGTTTTAGATTCATTATCAGTTTAGTCTCATAATTTCCAGATCTCTAGTCAATAGGTTTACTTTTCTCTGATCAGAAATTCTTTTTGTAAACCTGTAACCTTTGATTTCATATTAATCATATGACTAGAGGTTGTGGCTATATTACTGTTCTACATTGATTATTATTTGTTGATTGCACTGTACTGAGATCTACAATTGGTATCAGAGCAAAGTGACTGAAGGTTTGATCAAGAAAAGGTTTGTCTAAAACCCTTAATCAATTATTTGGTTTAATCGTTCCTATTTGTTTATCTGCATGAGTGCTTATTTTTTTCTGGGTATATTTTTTTTCTGTCGATTTTTTTTTCTTGCTATTTGTTTTTTTTTCTGGGTAAATCGATATGTTATTTTTCCTTGAAAAATCAAAGTTTTATCGATTGTGGTTCTCATTGGTTTATCGATTCTGTTGACTGCTATCTGGAAAATCAGTAAGTTTATCGGTCGATGCTTTTCGGGGTTACTGTTGATTAGTTTTTCATATCGGTCTGTGTTTAGTAGTTGATTGAATCTGCATATTTGATTGATTTCTGCATATTTGATGTCGACTAGTTGCTTAATCGCTTGAATTTTCTGGGTTTGATTTCATCGAATTCCAGAATTCATCCTGTTCTTCGGTGTGTTCTTCGATTTTATCTGTCCGTATCTGTTGATTTTATCGGTCCTTATCTGTTGATTATATCACTCCTTATCTGTTAATCTGTTATCGACCGGTACCCTGCTTTACCGGTCCACCTTATCGACCGGTACCTTGCTTTACCGGTCCACCCTGTCGACCGATACCTTGCTTTATCGGTCCACCCCATCGACCGATACCCTGCTTTACCGGTCCATTCTTCTCGACCGATACCTTCTGACCGACATAAGTTCGACCGATACATTGCCTTGACCGGTACGTTTGTCGACCGGTACTCCGCGACCTGTTCATTCCTTGACCGGATCCTTGTCCCGACCGGTACCCAGCTTGACCGATATTCTTTGTTGACCGGTACCCTGCTCGACCGGTACCTTGCTCGACCGGGTCGTTTTCCTATTCTGTTTATTTTTTTTATTGTGTTTGGATCATCCTGCTTGTCTCACGATCGTTACAGTGCTTTTAATTTAAGAGATTTAAGATGAATTCAAGAGACGCTTTAGCTATCGGTTCGGATCAAAAACCCCCGGTGCTCTATCGGGGGGAATACCCTCAGTGGCACGATCGCTTCATGAACTTTATTGAAGCGAAATCAAACTATGAGGATATTTACCAGTGTCTGAAAGAAGGACCGCAAGACTGGCCAATGAAAGTCATACTTGGAAACCCAGCCAAAGGTCGACCAGATCGTTCAGTTCGGAAAACTATCGGTGAGTTTCTTCCTCAAGAAAAGAGCTTGTACGAGGCTGAAAGGCAATCAAAGTCCTATCTTCTACAAAGTATTCCCAACGACATCTATGTCTGCATCGACAGTTACAAGGCAACTGCGAAAGGAATGTGGGACCAGATTGAGAAAATGATGATGGGGAGCCACATCAACAATCAGCTGAAGGTGACAAATTGCATCACCCGATATGATGGCTTCAAAGCCAGAAAAGGTGAGACGCTCACAGAAACCTATGAACGGTTTACCATGCTTCTGAATGATCTCCATAAAAACAAGATCACAAAGACGAACACTGAGAACAACATAAAGTTCATGAACAACCTCCAGACTGAATGGAAGTCGTTCGTCTCTCATATACGACATACTCAGACCCTGGAGAAGCTTTATCTACATGAACTTTATGAAATGCTGCTCCAGGATGAAGTGGAAGTTATGGAGTTGATGGGGAATCAGAAAGCAGATGAAAAGTCGATAGTTCATCCGTTGGCACTTGTATCAGATAAAAAAAGTAAATCTGTCAGCCGCTCGTCTGGAAAAGAACTAGTTTAAAGTGATTCTGAACCCGAAGATCCTGACAGTGACTTGGATCCAGAATACACCAAGATGAAAGAAGCGATGTTGTTCCTGACTCAAGCATTCCAGAAGAGGAAGTTCTTTAACAAGTCCTCAAAAAAGCAAAGATTCTCTACTCGCCGTGATCATTAAGAGAAATCTGAAGGGAAGAGACGTGTTGAAGAAGGAAAGAAGTCTGAAAAGAGACATGAAGAGAATCCAAAAGAGGAGCCAATCAAATGCTAGAACTGTGGTCGGTTGGGTTATTTTGCCAAGGATTGTTGCAAACCTGTCGTGCGTAATTCAGATTATTACAGAGCCAAATTGCTGTTGGCTAAAGAAAAGGAAGCAGGTAAGGCTCTAATGGCTGAAGATGACTACTGGATGCAAGTATCTGATGAATAACCTGAGGATGCTGAAGCACACTTGTGTTTCATGGGCAAGCATTCATCACCGTCTGACACTAATGATGAAGATCGTAATTCTCCATGTCAGGTATGTGCTCCTTACCAAGAAGCTTTACTTGATCAGATGCAACTTACAATGCATAAAATAGACTCTTACAAGCTAGTCATAAAAGAAAAAGAACAACTCATCTCATCTCTAGAAAAACGAGTTTCTGCACAGTCTGAATGTATTGAAAATCAAAGCTTAGAAATTGCTAGCAACCTGTGCATCATTTCAAATTTAAAAGAAGAGTGTGAGAGTTGTTCAAAAGAATCACAAGAGCTAAAGACCAAAGTAGATAATCTTACCTATGAGTTTCGTATGTCAGAAAATGAGAAAATTGATATTGTGACTCAAAGCGTGGCTTACAAAAATAAAAATCAAAGATTATCTAATCAATTAAAGGAGCTTGAAAGGAAACTTTATAAAATTGGTCAATCTCATCAAACGCTTAATCTTATTGCACCAAAAGAACCCAAGCATGCGGATACGGGTATCGGTTACGATAACCCCTATTATCTGAAAAAGGCCTTATCCAAAGTTCCTACGTTATATGCGTTCGAATTTCTTGGATTAGACAAGACCTATCAAGAATACAAAATCAATTGGACCAAACCACTTGATGATGACGAAATGGAAGAGGATAATTTGCGAAGGGAGAACTCTACTAAAATGAAACTTCCTTTTGTTTATGATTCTCTAAATGCGTCTTACAACGAAGAAAAACCATGTTTTCTGTCAAATGACTATTTTAGAAGCTACACTCAAGCTGAACTTGATGCTAAAACTGTTCAAACTGAGGAGGAACCTCTGGACCATAAAGTTTATGTTCCACCTCTGATTTTGGAAAAGAAAATTGTTCAGCTAGAAACGTCATTTGAAAAGGAGAGGGACAATTTTCAAAAGGAAAAACAAGAGTTTTTATCCCAAATTGAGTGCCTCAATTTCAATAAAAAGGAAACTGTGTCAGATAAGGAAAAAGAATACTTTCAGACAAAAATAAAGAAGTTAAATTCGCAACTGGCTGCTTTGGCAACAAATCGTCTGAAAGAGCAACTTCACAAGGCTGAGCCTCAAGCTAAGCCTACAATTCTCCAAAGTGAGAAATCTTATCTGTCTGAAAATTCTTATCCTGCCTCCGACACATCTTCCTGTAAAGCCTTTTTGGGTGACTCGTCACCAAATTATTCGAACAAAGGAAAAGAGCCTCAATCTTTAGAAACAAATTCTTCCGATGTCCTGAATTCATCAAGTGATAACACTACTTCTGATGAGGAAATGGAATTTTCCGCATTCTTGAATTTTGAGGTGTGTCTATATAGTGATTTGAACCAATTTGATTTTAATCCTTTACTTCTAAGTCACGTTGATTTTCTAAATAATTCTTGTGAGCCTCCGGTAAAATTTTATAAGGGCGAATGTTCCACATCTGCCCCACAAAAACCTTCTGTGAACAATTCTTCAAAGTCTAAATCTAAAAAGCGTTCACAAAAGAAGAAAGAGACCGGTCGCTCTAAAAGGCAACAATCTTCAAATTTCAAATCTTCTGACTATGGGTTTATCGGTCTTTCAGATACTTTTGGTCGATGCAAAGAAGTCAAATATGCGTGGGTAGCTAAGAAGTCTAAGGAGAGCACGGCGACACCAGAATTAGTTAATCCAATTTTAAAGTCTAGGAAAAACAATAACAGTCATGATGTTTTTAATTCTAAACCTGTGGTTTGATGTAATGGATTTTTACCTTTAAAAGTTTATTCAATTCCTCAATTACTTCAACTGTCTCATGATTGTCTTTGTTGCTCCTATTGTGGACCGAATGATTTTGTTGATCGTCGTTTTACATCTGATTGGTTTGGTTCCTATCATGTGTCCCATTCATATTCTTAGTTTGATGTTCCCCGTCATAGAAACAGACCCAAGTCTAAACGGGCATCCAAGTCGGGTGTTAAATCAACCCCAAAGGACCCATTCACGAATGGGTAACTAAAAAGAAATAACTTGTTTTGCAGGACGGTCATGTGTGGTATTTAGATTCAGGCTGCTCCAAGCACATGACTGGAAGAAGGGAGCTTCTCCGTCATAGAAACAGACCCAAGTCTAAACGGGCATCCAAGTCGACTATTAAATCTAACCCCGAAGGATCCATTTACGAATAGGTACCTAAAAAGAAATAACTTGTTTTGTAGGACGGTCATGTGTGGTATTTAGATTCAGGCTGCACCAAGCACATGACCGGAAGAAGGGAGCTTCTCACAAACTTCACCGAGAAGTTTTGTGGAAATGTTCGTTTTGGGAATGACCACTATTCTCCCATTATGGGCTATGGCGATATCGTTAAGGACAACATCACGATCAAGAAAGTGTCCTAGGTTGAAGGTCTTGGTCACAACTTGTTCAGCATAGGTCAATTCTGCGATAAGAATCTAGAGGTCACCTTCAAATCAACGAGGTGCAGCGTTCGGACTGAAGACGGAAAAGAAATTCTTGTTGGAACGCATCACACAAATCTCTACACGATTAACCTCTCGTCTCTGAAAGCAGATAAGGAAGTTTGTTTGATGTCCAAAGCCTCTGCCGAACAAAGTTGGCTATGGCATCGTAGACTCTCGCACCTGAACTTCAAGACTATCAATAAGTTGGTGCTCGGTGGACACGTGGAGGGAATGCCAGATTTAAGTTCAAAAAAGATCACCTGTGTGCCGCCTATGAAATGGGCAAGATGAAGAAGGTTTCTCATAAGCCTAAAGCCGTTCCAAGTACTTCTCGGTCCCTTGAACTCATTCCCATGGATTTATGTTGACCGATGCGCATTCAGAGTATCAATCATAAGAAGTATGTCCTAGTGATGGTTGATGACTTTTCTCGCTATACGTGGGTTAGATTCTTTCGTTCAAAGGATGAAACCCCCAAACTAATAATCACTCTCCTGAAGAGTGTTCAAGTTAGTATCAACCAATCAGTTCAGACTATTCGGACGGATAACGACACTGAGTTCAAGAATCAAGTACTTACAGGTTACCTGACTTCAGTGGGCATCTCCCATACCTTCTCAGCTGCTCGTACTCATCAGCAAAACGGAGTGGTTGAGCGCCGGAATCGAACTTTAGTAGAAGTCACGCGCACAATGTTATCCCAGTCCAAGCTCCCGCTTTATCCATGGGCATAAACAGTTGCTACCGCATGCTACACTCAAAACCGTACTATCATCAACAAGCGGTTCAACAAGACTCCATACGACATCATCAACAAACGCATCCCGAACATCAACTACTTCCATGCGTTCGGATGCACGTGCTTCGTACTGAATGACAAGGACGATCTCGGCAAGTTCAGCCCAAAAGCGGAAGAAGGAGTGTTCATCGGATATTCTCAGCAAGCCAAAGCTTACCGAGTCTACAACAAACGGACAAAGACCGTCGTTGAGAGTGTAAACGTGACTTTTGACAAGGCCGCTGATATGGCTTCTGAACACCTCAGTTCAGAACCCGCTTAAACTGGTGTGTTAGCTTCTGGACAATTACGTTCAGGAGCTACACAATCTCCAGTAGATCTAAATCAAGCGTCTACGTCAAGATCACATCTTTCTGATTTGGATTTACTTTTTGAGTATTTATATGATGACTTATTTAATATTAAGTCTAATGCTATGTCATGTAACAGGAATGCTGCTCAAGCACCAGAAGTGACACATGTCACTGGTCCAACCAACTCAGGTGGCCCATCCTTGCCTGGTGCTCCCTCCTCTACTATCAATGAATCAGCATCCCCGATCTCGCGTGAACCCCCTCCGATCACCAAGTTCCTACTGAAGCACCGGGACAAGTAGGACCTCCTGAACTGACCCCTATTGAAGGTGCTCCCGAAGTTTCCTCTTTGGCAATCCCGGATCCTGCCATAAATGCATCCCCTGCTGAGTCGTCATCTGCTACACACTCGACTCCTGTTGGTCCCAAAGGTGCTTAAAAAGTTTGTAGAAGGGGGGGTTGAATACAAACACAAAAATTAAAATTTAATAAATTGTTTATTGATAAATCAAATACAATTTACAAGTTTGTTGCGGAATAATATTAAGATAGACTCAATCTAAACAAACT
This sequence comes from Arctium minus, assembly GCA_954870635.1. Taxonomy (NCBI): domain Eukaryota; kingdom Viridiplantae; phylum Streptophyta; class Magnoliopsida; order Asterales; family Asteraceae; genus Arctium; species Arctium minus. The sequence continues at coordinate 72,183,773 of OX941080.1, read as the reverse complement.
TAAGAAACACTAAGATGATTGCACAAGAAATTCTGAGAATGGGGGATTAAGAGAGATAGAAAACAAGGGTTTCTATATGGAGTTCAAGGATTGTGCACACTTTTAGATGAAAGGGTGAACGTCCTATTTATACCCTTTGCATTAAATGCATGGCAGAGCACTTTACACGTGGCATTCATTGATTGGATTTGAGAGTCTGACTTTTGGGAGACATGCTTTCGGCCGGGTTATGAACAGTGTAGTTGACAGAGTTGTTGTACGAATGGTTGCAGAGACATGTCCGTTCTGACACATCGTACTAGGTTGTGCAAGGATAGACAAAAGGAAACTTGAGGCATAAGCTTTGTGATTGATTGATCGCTGAGTATCTCTTCTTCCAGAGATAAAGAGGTTCAGCTATCGCTGAAGCTTTTCCTCATGTTCCTTCGCGTATATGTAGAGTTGTCTTTGCTTCACTGATATCCGCATCAGGTCACTAGTAGACTTCTCTTTGTTCAGCGGCTTCGTCTTCGATTCAGCTATGAACATATGTTGACGCGAGACTTGTCTTCAGGGATTACGTTGGCTGTTTACTTCAGAAACTATCAGTGATAACTGAACATACTCAGTCTGATCACTGATAGTGAAACACTAATACATAGAAATGTTTATGAGAGATACTATCAGCGATAACTGAACAGACTCAGTCTGATCGCTGATGGTGAAACACTAATACATATTAAAACGTAATTTTCACTAAGTATAGAAGAGGGTCGTTATCAAATCACTGAGAGAGTTTGGATCAACAATCTCCCTTTATTTGATAATGACAAAGTAACTGAAGAAAATTACTTTATAGTTCAAAATGATGGAATAATCAGGACTCATAACATACATGTCCCAATTACTATTTTGAGGGATCTTTTACAGCACTGATGGAGTTAAGTACTTCACTGAAATTTTCATTAATCCAATAAAAGATTTACAAGGAATGAAAATTACAAGTACAAGTGATGTACTAACTACTGTAAGTTAAACTAATAGATTACAAGAAAGAAAACTAATCTATCAGCTATCTAAAGAGGGTTTAGGAGGATTGATCAAATACTCAGGTATTTCTTCTCCTTTTTGCCTTCGCTCTAAAGATTCTTTGCAGATAATCGCTATGATTTGCTCAGCAGCAGGAGAGAGAGTACACCATAGGCACATGAGATCCTTGAGAAGAGCGAGGGGACAAATAGGGATTTCAGAGACCCTTTGAAATCTGAGTTGTTCCTCGTCATCTCTGAAGAAGATTCCAAAAGGTTCTTCAAGAACTTGTCCTGCAGCATATGGTTCGCCAGGAGGCAGAGAGAGATCCAGAACTGAAAGATCAGGAAGAGGACCGAACAGAGCTTCTCTGGAGAATTTTATGGAGGTTTCATTCCTTATCACTGCGACATTATCAGACGAGGAGGAGACGGGCTTTTTCTTGACTTGCATGGATTTTGAGGGAAGAGTAGATGGCACCTTTAGTATTGCAGCGACTTTGTTGATGAGAGCATCATTCACCCTTTCAACGTAGCCTCTGTATGTTGACTTTGATTTCTTCAGCGCATCTTTGAACTCAAGCCACTCCATGTAGCCGATGTCTTCCAGCTTTGAAATGAACATAGCCTTGCAGCTTCCATCCTCTCTGGTAATTTCCATGGTGACAGAGAGCTTATCCTTCTTCTTTCTTCCAGAGATAGCAACCGCTACGATCTTCAGTGGGTCAGAACGATAGTCGATTTTGTGCTTGCACCAATCGATTGTATTATCGCTGACCACTTTTTCTTTGGAGCGTTCCTTTTCAATCTCTTTCAACAGAGCTGCCTGGACTTCTACTGGTTTGCGTTTCAGCTTCTTGTCTTTGACTTGAGAAGACTGAATTTTGAGAGCCAGAGAGGCATCTCTTTGACAGTCAGCAATCAGCTTCTCAGCCCTGACGGATTCTTCAATTTCAGCGTCAGTCAGGAATTGCAGTTCTGATGATTGAGAAGGGACCTTTCGTCGTTGACTCTCCAGATGAGAGATCATCTCTGTTCTTTTCTTTCTCTCTTCCTCAGACCAGTGAGATGGTCTTGAGGGCCTTCCATGATGTTGCAGGGACTCTTCTTCTTCTTCATCCTTTTCATTAATCTCTCTGACAGAGACTGGGATTATTTGGTCATCAGCTTCAGCGACTGGGATTATTTGGAGCTCTTTACCCTTAAGCAGGGGAGAGAACTGTCTGGTCAGAAAAATGAAAAAGGTTAGATTTATTTAGGAAAGGAGAGAGATAAAGGCTAGAAAGAAACAGGGGTGGGATTTTTATAGAAGGAAAAAGGAACAAGAGTAAGGCATACCTGAGAAGGATTCTCCTCAGGTAGTGAGATTATCTTCAGGGTTCCCTCAGCAGATGCACCTTTGCTTTGGGAAGGGGTTCCTGAAGGTGTCTCTTGTCTCCCCCTGCTTGGATAACTTCTTTCGAAGCTATCGCTGATGATGTGGCGGCTGAAGAACACCAGATAGATTGATCTTCTTCATCGTCATCATCATCATCTTGATGAGAATCATCCTCTTGATCTTCAAGATCAAGGTCTTCATCATCGTCTTCTTCCTCCTCTTCATCATCGACTATATCAGCGATGGTGGGAGTGGCTTTGTCAGCAGCTATCTCCCCCTCAACCTGAGAGGGAGTTTCCTTTAGTTGTTCAGCAGTGACTTCAACCTCCGTATTTTCTTCAGCGGTCTTCTCCCCCTCTTTGTCATTATCACCGAGGGAGAGATCTTTAATAGGAGATGAAGGTTTTGCGTGAGCCAACTTCTGGACTTCAACCTCCAGTCCTGTGAGCCGATCTTCAAGTACAGGGATGTCGGACGTAGCTTGTTGAATAAAATCCACAGCTACGCATAGAGCAGTTCTATCGTCATTTGTAAATGAAGGAGCAGGAGTTGGAGCTGGTTCATTCAGCTTGTTAAGGACTTGTTGAAGAGTAGCAGTGCAGGAGTTGCTCTTTGCAGACAGGTCATCATACTGCTGCTTGGATTCTTCCCTGACTTTGACAATCGCTTCCTGAAGAGTAGCGATTTGAGAGATATCAGCTTTAGAGGCGCAGGTGGCAGTCTGCGTCTTCAGCGCTTCACCAGCTGATTGAACAGCGTTGGTGGTGGTGTTGAGAGAAGCAGTCATGGATTCCACCTTTGCACTCAGATTGTTGACATTGTTGTCAACAGTCGCCTAGCTAGGACCTGAAAGATAAGTTTGTGTTTCAGAACCAGGCTTATATGGTGAGTTGGGAGAAGTGTTTAAGGTTATAGGGATACCTGGATTATCAAACATTTTGTAGAATTGCATGGATTCCTCAAAAGAATGATGTTCAGGTCCTATGGGTCCAAACTGAGGAGTAGGGATAGAAGGAGGGTTAGAGACCAAAGAAATAGAAGGACTAGAGATGGGGATAGAATATGTAGGGATAGGGGTAGTTATCTTAGGTTGTTGAGCTAAGATCGTAGGTTGTGTCACTGTTGTTGTGACAGCGGCCGAGATCGCTGGCACGGTTGAAGTGGTTGGAGCTGAGAATGTGGAGGAGAGACCCACGAAAGCATCCAAGGAAGTTTGTAGAGAAACATCCTGAGGTATAGAGCTAGAAGTAGCTTTCTCCTTGGTCACCTTGGCCTTCTTCGAAGGACCAAGGGAGCCAGTCGATGGTCGTTTGGAAGGGGTAGCGGCAGGGATAGCAGAAGAAGGAACCTCCTGTGTGGCCGCTGAAGACGAAGAAGTGAGGAGAGAGAGACGGGAGCGAAGTTCATAAATACTTACCTCGTTGGGGAGCGGCTTGACTTCCAAGGATCGTTGACCCACTTTCGGAAAAGATACATCCGAGTTGGTGGGGTAAGTGGTAGGGTAGAGAAACTTCAGGTACGCGCAGATGAAGCGTACGTAGGGAACTTTGGGATCCCTCTCGGTCTTCTCTATCTTTGACTTTAGGTCGTCAAAGATAGCTGTTGCGTAGTCGAAGTTGCGTCCAACTATCACTGAGTAAGCCATCTGGACCTGAACCTTGCTGGCTTGGTCCAGTGACCCACTCTTCCCACTCATGCACTGAATGAAGTGTGAGAAGATGTAGTTTAGCTGGGAAGGCATGAGTGCCTTCTTCACAAGAGTCAGCTTCTTGTTGGGAATCGTAGTTCTTTGTTTGGGTTCCCAAGCGTATTCCATGGCATCCAGGAATTGGATGAGTTCAGCGTCAGTTGGCAAGGCGTCGAATCCATTCCTGGGTTTGTCGGGAAAACGTAGAGCTTTCCTCAGGCCTAGGGAAGTCATCATCCCTGAGCCCAGTTGAGTGCTGAAGGAGATAGTAGGAACCTGTTCACCCTTTTTGTTGGTGATAGAGGTTTCATCAGCAGTAAACCAGAATTTCTGGAGAAGAGCTTTGGAGGGTGTTGGATCCACAGTGATAGCGTAGGCAATGCAGGATTGCTTCAGAAACATTGCGGCCTCCTTCAGATGAGGATACTTGACACCATCAAAGTCGAGGCGAGCAATATGGTTGTTTTTTGGGAGCTCAGAGTCAGAAATTGCGAATTTGACATTTTTTGAGGCGATAAGTGCAGATTGAGTCATTCTGAATCAGAAGTAGATAAACGAGTAGAAAAAGGTTTAGTCTTAAAATAAAGAAGATTTGCTAGTTTCTATTTTGAGGAAAGAAACGTAGGAAATAAACATATTTGTTGAGGAAAACAGTTTATCTTAGAACAGGATTTAAGAACAAGAAGAAAAACCAAAGATTCTTGATTAGAGAAAATCAAAGTAACATGGTTTTTAAAGAATAAAATCAAAAATGAAAGTGATTTTATAAATGAGATTTGAGAACAGAATAAGATGAAGAAGATCAAGAATAACCTGTTGATCTTTGAGGTTGAAGATGCAAATGCTTGAGAATTGCTAGAATGCTTGAGAGTATTCTTGCTTTGAAAGTATTTGCAGAAGGCATAAAAATGATAAGAATGGAAAAACATTCTTTTTATACGTGAGAGAGAGGAGAGAGAGTGTGAGAGAAGCGGGAAAACAAATGCGCATCATGACATGGACACGTCCCACGAAGTTGATTGGATAGAAGAGCAACGGACGAACGTGTCAGAAAAGGCATGTCGTGGATTGTCGGTTCAAATGACGTCATAGTTATGAGAGAGACTACTTATTTGTCCGTTTTGAAATTATCACTGAAAAAAAATCAGCGATTGATTTTCTTTTTGAAAATATCCCTGATAGTAAAGATGGGGATAGATTTCCTTTTTTTTTAAAAGGATCACTGACAAGAAATATCAGTGATTAAGGTTTATATTTTAAAAAACATCTGAACTGAATGAAGATTCAGTTGTAGGGATTGAGAAAACATACCTGAGGGTCAGAAAATTTATCAGAGAATGATGAAAGGGGAACTTTTGATTACTGACACAATACATGAACGCTGAAGAATTATTCTTGAAGGTTCAGCATTCCAAGCTCACTGATGAGAAAGATGAACCTTGTCTCATCAAGAGGTTTGGTGAATATATCAGCAAGCTGAAAGTCAGTAGGGATAAAGTGAAGTTCAATATCACCATTCATCACATGATCTCTGATAAAGTGATATCTGATCTCTATGTGTTTTGTCTTTGAATGTAGCACTGGATTATTTGCTATAGCGATAGCACTAGTGCTGTCGCAATAGATAGGAATCTTTGACAGCTGAAGGTCATAATATAATAGTTGATTTCTCATCCACAAGATTTGAGAACAACAGCTTCCAGCGGCTACGTATTCAGCTTCAGCTGTGGAAGTGGACACAGAATTTTACTTCTTGCTTGTCCAGCTTACCAGCTTTCCTCCCAGGAGTTGACATCCATCAGTGGTACTCTTTCTGTCGAGTTTACAGCCTGCAAAATCACTATCAGAATAACCAGTTAGATTGAACCCTGAGTCTTTGGGATACCAAAGACCGAGGTTAGGAGTTCCTTTCAGATATCTGAAAATTCGCTTTACAGCGATCAGATGGGATTCCTTGGGTTCAGATTGATAGCGTGCACATAAACAAGTAGAGTACATGATGTCAGGTCGGCTCGCTGTGAGATACAGCAGGGAGCCAATCATTCCTCTATAGGCAGTGACATTAACAGGTTTTCCAGAAGGATCTTTGTTAAGTGTCAGGGGTGGTGCCATAGGAGTTTTCATCACTGAAGTTTGTGTGAGATAAAACTTTTTCAGCATATCTTTAACATACTTACCTTGGCAGATAAAAGTACCTTTGTCAATATGTTTAATCTGATGACCAAGAAAATATGTCAGCTCACCCATCATACTCATTTTATATTCTTTCTTCATTCTTTCAGCGAAGCGAGTACACAGAGATAGGTTAGTAGAACCAAATATTATGTCATCGACATATATTTGTACAAGAATTATATGACCTTTTATCTTTCTGAAAAATAACGTATTATCAATCTTGCCACGTTCAAAACTTTCTGAGAAAAGAAAAGATGAGAGAGTGTCATACCAAGCACGAGGGGCTTGTTTTAGACCATAGAGAGCCTTATCCAATTTATAAACATAATTTGGATGCTTAGGGTCATAGAACCCTGGTGGTTGTTCTACATAGACTTCTTCATTCAACTTTCCATTCAGAAATGCTGATTTTACGTCCATTTGATAAACGAATTGCTTCGAGCCTGGCCACAGGGGCAAAGGTTTCATCATAGTCTATGCCTTCCTCTTGTCTGTATCCCTGAGCAACAAGTCGAGCCTTGTTGCGGGTTACAGTTCCATGTTCATCTAACTTGTTTCTAAACACCCATTTGGTGCCTATTACAGTTTTATCAGATGGTCTAGGAACGAGATTCCAAACTTTGTTTCGAGAAAATTCAGTCAGCTCTTCTTGCATAGCGCTGACCCAGTTTGGATCTCTGAGGGCATCATCAGTCTTCTTTGGTTCTATTAAAGAGAGAAAGTTTACAAAGAGACAGATATTACCTGAGCTTCATCGTGTCTGAATACCTGCATCTGGATTTCCGAGAATTTGATCTATTGGATGATCTCTGGTCCATCGCTGAGCAGGAGCATGATCGCTTAACTCAGAGGTTGGATCAACAATTGGGATGTTTACTGATGAGGACGTTTGAGGTTCATCAACAATTAACTGTTGAGTAGGTTCACCAGAGAGGTTTCCACACGAAGGCAGATTTGATGGTAGTAATGTGTTTAGAGGTTCAGCTGAAACCCATGAGATGGATTCAGAGGTAGGATGTATAATGTTTGGATCATCATCAGCGGCTGAAGGATCAAAATGCTGATGGTTTGAGAAGAAAGGGTATGTTTCTCTGTAGTGAGAAAGCATCCAAGCATTTAACTCTTCATTGTCAGCGATTGGTTTAGAGTTCGCTGAGCGAGTTTCATCAAAAGTGACGTGAATTGTTTCTTCTACGGTTTGTCTTCTCTTGTTGAAAACTCTGTAGGCTTTGGAGATGGAGGAATATCCTAGAAATATTCCATCATCTGCTTTTGGGTAGAACTTTCCAAGTTGATCTTTGTTGTTTAAGATAAAGCACTTATAACCAAAGATATGAAGAAACCTGATAGAAGGCTTCCTTCCAAGAAAAAGTTCATAAGTTGTCTTCCCAAATCGCTTTATTATCAGCGATCTGTTTTGAGTAAAACATGCAGTGTTTACAGCTTCTGCCCAAAATTGAGTAGGGAGATGAGAATCGCTGAGCATTGATCTAGCAGCTTCTATGATCGTTATGTTTCTTCTTTCAGCGACTCCGTTTTGCTGAGGTGTTCTTACTGAAGAGAAGTTGTGAGAGATTCCCTTGTTCTCAAATAAATTGTTCAGGGAACTGTTTTTGAATTTAGTTCCATGATCACTTCTTATTGAACGAACAGTAAGATTGTTCAGCACTTCCATCTTTTTGACAAAATATATTAGTTCTTACAGCGAAGAAAGATAACACAGGTGTAGCGAGAATATTCATCTACAATGACAAGCGTATATTTCTTTCCAGCTATTGATTGGATGTTGACAGGGCCAAACAGATCCATATGCAAGAGCTGAAGAGGACTTGTCACTGAGGAAACTTGTTTCGACTTGAAACTAGCTTTTGTTTGTTTTCCTTTTTCACATGCTGAGCAGAGAGATTCTTTAGCATATGAGTGCTGAGGAAGACCAGAAACCAGTTCCTTAGATGAGAGAGAATTCAGGGTTTTGAAGTTTAGATGGGAGAGCCTTTTATGCCATAGCCAGTTGACATCAAAAGAGGCTTTAGAGAGAAAACATAAGTTTTCAGTGATAGTAGAGTCCATATCTATTACATAGACATTTTCTCTTCGATAACCACTGAGAGCAAGTTTTCCTTTTTCATCTACCACTGAACATGCTTTCTTAGAAAAGCGAACTTCGTAGTCTTTGTCACATAGCTGACTGATGCTTAGAATATTGTGCTTCAGTCCATCTACATAAGCGACTCTTCGAAAGGTAGTTGTCCCATTGCCGAGGACACCAAACCCTCGGGTAAATCCTTTTCCATTTCCACCAAAGGTCACAGAGGGACCTTTCTCTTCCTTGTATTCAGTGAGCAGGTCTCTTTGTCCAGTAATATGACGAGAACATCCACTATCGAGATACCAGATGCCCTTTGATCCCTGCATACATAAGGAAGATTAAGCGTTGTTTGGTACCCACTTTTCAATGGGTCCTTCAGAGTTAGTGGATAAGGTAGATTCAGCAGTCTTCACAACTGATGAAGATTCAGCTTCAGTGGTAATCTTTACTTTGGTTAATTTCTTAACCTTAGTGGTATATTTCACTTTGGTTGATTTTTCAACTTTGGTGACTTTCTTTGCCTTGAAGGCATTTTTCTTCACTTTAGCTGTTTTATCAGCCTTGGTGGTATTTGGACATTTACTTGCAATATGATCAGTAAAACCACAGTGATAACATTTTATGTATTTGAAAATGGTTTTAGGATCAGTAGAAGGTTTTGCAAGTTTAAGATGAGCAGGACCAGGTCCGAGAAGGCTTTTCTCATGAGATATGGGAGGGATTTTCATTTCTTCAGATCTCGTTGGTCTAAGGTCAATCTTTAGCTTTGGAGGACAGAGATCAAAAATTTCTATCACAAAGCTAGAGGATTGCTTAGCTGAAGGTTTAGAAGGAATTTTCAGCTTTACTTTCCTGGTTGTCTTCTGAGGAAGGAAAGTGGACTTTCCTTTATTCGTACTTAGTGTCTTTGGATTTTTCCTCAGAGATGGAGTTGAAGAAGAACAGGGATAGAATTGATTATAAGAAGTGTCAAAGAAAGATGTGACAAAAGTTCCAAACTTAAGCGAGGAACATTCTTCTTTAGGATCGTCCAGAGGTGTCCAAAAACCAAGAACAGTTTTATCACTTTCAGGAGTTTGAGCATTTATTATCTCAGAGATCTTTGTTGATGATTTACACCATTTTTCAACATGATCCTTTTATGCTTTTAGAGCAGCGATGGCTTGTTCGCGTTCAATGCTGATGATTTCATTTATAATGACTTGATCTTTCAAATTTTCTTCTAAAAGATTTAGTTCACTGATCTTTTCATGACATTTCTCTAGATCTTGAGTTAAATATACATTTTTATTTTCAGCTTGAGTTTTGTCGTTTAGAGCATTATAAAGGTCAATCGTCAGCACATCAACAGCGCGACTTCTCTCAGCTTCAGGCAGAGAGGGATTTGTAGAGATAGATACCTGAGATGATATGTAGCTCATAGAAGGTTCAGATGGTTCTTCTACTTCTTCTTTAATCTCAGCCATGAGGCAAATATTAGCGACTTCTTCTTCATCAGAAGATAATTCTTCTGATTCAGCCCAGTCATGTTCTTCAGCGATGAGACCTTTACCTTTTCGCTGATAGCTTTTCAGCTTTTGAAATTTGTTCTTCAGCTTATGGTATTTGTCATCACTGGATCTTCTTGAGGTAGAAGGTTTGAAGACCTTTTTCGACCTGCACTCACTAGCAAAATGTCCAATTCTTTCGCAGTTATAGCAAGTGGCTGTAGCCTTATCAACCGGAGTTGATTTTGGCTTTTCAGTAAGAGAGACAGGTTTACTTCTTCGGAAGTTACTCTTTCTTGCAAATCTCTTAAAAGAGTTTGTCAAGAGTGCTAAGGACTCATTAAACTCTGAAAGATCAGGGTCTGATAGATCCTCAGATTCAGAATCTAACTCGGTGATGGTGAGAGTAGATCGCTGAGATGGAATTATCTCTGACGAGACTAAGGCAACAGGAGTGCTTTTGGAGTCTTTAGAATCTTTTGCAAGATTCTTCTTCAGGAGATTATATTGCTCATAGTTGAGCAATATTCCATACAGAGTGCTTAGAGAGAGAGTATGTAAGTCTTTTGTCAGCTGAAGACATATTGAATAAGAATAGGTCCTACCAACAGTTCTTAGGTCAATGATTAGGCAGTTAAACCGCTGATGAACGGCAGAAAGAGATTCATTCTTACCAGCTATAAAACTTTCATACTGTCTTACCAAGTTAATCTTTCGAGTCTCTTGGATTTCAGTGGTGCCCTCATATTGAACACATATGGTTTCCCACATTTCTTTAGAAGTTTTTAGATGCATGATGGAATGGAAAACTTCATCAGGCAGAGCCATTGATATAATGGTCTTTGCTCTTGCATCTATGCCTACCTTCTTTTTATCTTCATCACTCCACTGTCTTATTTCCTTAACGACATATCGTTCAGGGACAGCTTCAGTGGTGGCAGTAGCGGGAACCGCAACTATAATTCTAACAGGTTCATAGGGTCCGTTTTCTATATATTCAGGTATAGTAGGATCCGCACCTTCAAGAAATAGCATCATTCGATTTTTCTATAGAGAAAAAAAGTTATCTCTGCTAAATCGAGGAGGTTTAGAAAGTGAACCATTATCATAGTAGTTTGTGTTTGTGTTTAGTGCCATTTTAGAATAGCAAGGAAGAGTATACAGCAAGATCTTGTTTATTAGATTAAACAAACTGCTCTGATACCACTTGTTGGTCCCGAAGGTGCTTAACAAGTTTGTAGAAGGGGGGGGGGTTGAATACAAACACAAAAATTAAAATTTAATAAATCGTTTATTGATAAATCAAATACAATTTACAAGTTTGTTGCGGAATAAGATTAAGACAGACTCAATCTAAACAAACTTAAGAAACACTAAGATGATTGCACAAGAAATTCAGAGAATGGGGGATTAAGAGAGATAGAAAACAAGGGTTTCTATATGGAGTTCAAGGATTGAGCACACTTTTAGATGAAAGGGTGAACGTCCTATTTATACCCTTTGCATTAAATGCATGGTAGAGCACTTTACACGTGGTATTCATTGATTGGCTTTGAGAGTCTGACTTTTGGGAGACATTCTTTCGGCCGGGTTATGAACAGTGTAGTTGACAGAGTTGTTGTACGAATGGTTGCAGAGACATGTCCGTTCTGACACATCGTACTAGGTTGTGCAAGGATAGACAAAAGGAAACTTGAGGCATAAGCTTTGTGATCGATTGATCGCTGAGTATCTCTTCTTCCAGAGATAAAGAGGTTCAGCTATCGCAGAAGCTTTTCCTCATGTTCCTTCGCGTATATGTAGAGTTGTCTTTGCTTCACTGATATCCGCATCAGGTCACTAGTAGACTTCTCTTTGTTCAGCGGCTTCGTCTTCGATTCAACTATGAACATATGTTGACGCGAGACTTGTCTTCAGGGATTACGTTGGCTGTTTACTTCAGAAACTATCAGTGATAACTGAACATACTCAGTCTGATCACTGATAGTGAAACACTAATACATAGAAATGTTTATGAGAGATACTATCAGCGATAACTGAACAGACTCAGTCTGATCGCTGATGGTGAAACACTAATACATATTAAAACGTAATTTTCACTAAGTATAGAAGAGGGTCGTTATCAAATCACTGAGAGAGTTTGGATCAACAACTCCAACTAAGGAGCTTGCACCTCACAGGCCGTTATCACTTGAAGCAGTTCAGGATTTACCCCCCGGTGGTTATGTGGACTCCGATACTTCTGAACAGACATATCAACCTCTTCCACACGCCGCCAAGTGGACTCAAGCTCACCCCCTTCATCAGATCATCGGTGATCCCAAACCACCTGTTCAGACTTGATCCACTACTGCGAACGACTGCTTATTCTCTTCGTTCCTCAGCCGTATCGAACCTACCACCGTCTCCGAAGCGTTGAATGATCCAGACTGGGTGATCGCTATGCAAGAGGAACTCAACCAATTGGAGATCCTCAAAGTGTAGCGCCTTGTTCCTCGGCCAAAGAATAAGATGATGATTGGGACAAAATGGATCTTCAAGAACAAGAAGGACGAAAACGGAATATTAGTCCGGAATAAAGCACGTCTGGTAGCTAAAGGATATCTCCAGCAAGAAGGGATAGACTACGATGATACGTTTGCACCGGTTGCCCGCATTGAAGCGACTCGCATGTTCCTTGCCTACGTCGCTCACAAGAACTTCATCGTCTATCAAATGGATGTGAAATCCACGATTTTGAACGGCTTTCTCAAAGAGGAAGTGTATGTGTCACAACCCGAAGGCTTCGTGAGTTCTGACATACCTAACCACGTCTATTTTCTTGACAAGGCCTTATACGGTATTAAGCAAGCGCCACGAGCCTGGTATGAAGCTCTCTCATCATTCTTAATTAAATCTGGTTTCTCTAAAGGTAAGATAGATACTACCCTTTTTATTAAAAGAGAAAAGCGCGATATTATTCTTGTACAAATTTATGTTGATGATATAATCTGTGGCTCCACAAACCCCAATTATTGTCAGAACTTTTCAGCCCTCATGAGTAAACATTTTCAAATGAGCATGATGGGGCAAATGAACTTTTTCCTAGGTCTTCAAGTTAAACAATTAGCAACAGGAATTTTCATTAATCAATCTAAGTACATCTCGGATATTCTTGGGAAATACCAGATGGAAAATTCTTCACCTATGAAAACCCCCATGTCTACCAGTATAAAGCTACACTCCGATCCTGACGGAAAGGATGTGAATGCTACAACTTATAGAGGAATGATAGGTTCTCTGATGTACTTGACGACGAGGCAGCCATATATTATGTTCTCGACTTTCCTGTGTGCTAGATTTCAGTCTAAACCTAAAGAGTCTCACTTAGCTGCTGTTAAGCGTATTTTTCGATATTTAAAAGGTACTGCTGATTTTGGTTTGTGGTACCCAAAAGAGACATGTTTTGAACTTATAGTCTACTTAGACGCTGACCATGCTGGAAACATGTTGGACCGAAAAACACGTCGGGGCATGTCCAGTTCTTGGATGATCGTCTTGTCAGCTGGGCTTCGAAGAAGCAAAATTGCGTGTCCACCTCTACCGCTGAGGCGGAGTATGTAGCAGCCGCTAGTTGTTGCTCCCAGTGATTTGGATGCGCACCCAGCTGAAAGACTATGGCTTTCATTACTCGAAGATCCCCATCTACTGTGACTCGAAGAGTGCCATTGCAATATCCAGCAATCCCGTCCAGCACACGAAGACGAAGCACATTGATGTGCGTTATCACTTCATAAAAGACCACGTGGAAAGAGGTACCATGGAACTCTATTTTGTTAATACAGAACATCCGTTATCAGACCTGTTTACCAAAGCTTTGGACGAAAAACGTTTCAATTATCTTGTGTCCAAGCTAGGCATGCTAAATCTGAAAGTTTGACCTTTCACAGACCTGTACGAGTCTCATTCAATAACGAATGACTGTGGCTTTAATGTCCCAGTGCATTGTCTCTAGATGTTGATAGCCACACTCCTTGGTTATTTCATTTTACTCATTCCGTTCTGTGTCAATTTCAAACTTCTGTATTAATAAATTAGATTTCGTTAGTTTCAATTTTTTCTCTCTCGTGTATGTTTTTCTTTTCTTCGTGGTGTTTTCGTGGTCGTTTTGCAGTCCATCCAGTTGATATCTTAAAGCGTGAGTCGCTTGTAGTGGATTTTCGAAGTTGTTCTTGTGTCTAGGGGGAGCACTATCGTCAGATGTGTGGTAAGATTCTATAGTCCTCCGTTCGAGGGGGAGCAGGTAAGTTTTCTTGTGGTTCGATTCTCTTTCGATATTCGTCAAGGGGGAGCAACATTTAACTCTAAGCGTAAGTGATTCTTATGTTGAGGGGGAGCCGGATCATGTTTTTCCTCGGTCTTTAGGTGTCGTTTTTTTTAGGTTTAAATCTTTTTTCTTCTATCCTTAGGGTTATCTTATGTTCTCACTTAGTTTTGATCTTTCGTTATTTTTTCTTCAAAGTTTTTTTTTAGTTGGGATTATTTTAGTCTTGTTTTAATTTGTTTTTACTTAATTTATAAAAATAAAAATACAAATATTTTTTTGTTTTTAATTTAAACCGGCCCAAATGGTTTCGGCCCAATCCCGTCTTCGGCCCATCCTGGCCCAACCTATTTCGCGACCGTGGTTGTTTAAAACCGCGGGTCTCCTCGTTTCCCTCTTTCACTCTCTCATTCTCTCGATCACTGTTTCTCTCTCGATAAATCTATCTCTGTCTGATAAATCGACCGGAGCTCATCTCTCTCGATACCTCTCTCGCTTCACTCGATCATCGATCAACGATCAGGTAAACCCTCTCTCTCTTATCCATCACTCTTGTTTATCTCGATCTCTCTGTCGATCTATCAGTGTGTCGACCCCGGTCGATACTCGAGTTTCCCGGTCGATGGGTTGAACCAGATCGAGTTCCGATCGCCGCCGTAACCCCCGTTGGAAACACCACCGGTGACGTTTCCGTGTGACTTATCGCCATTCGATTTCGGTCGCGGCGATCGAAATAGATTTCGCTCCACTTAGGGTTTCGATCGAGTGTTTGGTGTTGATTTTATATTTAGCCATGTATTGGGTCTGTTGGGTTAATATCAGTCAATGGGTTGACACCGGTCGACCTAGGGTATACTTGTCTCTTGGGTTTATACCGGTCGACCAAAGTTATACCGGTCGGTTAGTTTTCTATCAGTCGAGCGAAGTAATACCGGTCCGTTTAATTCACCGTTAGCCCGGAACTCCTAATACCGGTCATTGGCCTTTACCGGTCGAATGACCATACCGGTCGATTGACCATACCGGTCGATTGACCCTATCGGTCGAGTGCCTCTACCGGGCGATCATCTATACCGGTCGTTCCATTACCCCGGTCGGAGACCCTATTGGTCGAAGACCCTATCGGTCGATGTCTACCGGTTGGTGGGTATACTGGTCAGTACATCCTACCGGTCAGTCCAACATACCGGTCGGTGTCCATACCGGTCGGTGCATCATACCGGTCGGTGTCTATACAGGTACATTTTATGTTCTTTGCATACTGTGTTGGTGAACTTACTTCTGTGCTTCATAGCTATATCTGCTTATGAGTTGCTATTGTGGTTCACATGTTTTATACATTCGTGTAAGTTGTGAGTTGTGACTTGTGACTTGTGAGGTATGGTTTGTCAGTAATGAGTTGTGCGGCGTGAGTTATTTATGAAGAAAGTTGGATTTCAAAACCTTAAATGGTTGAATTAGCTTGGTTATTGACCCTAGTTCACGGATTAGGGTCGATTTTGCCCAAATTTCTTGGAGTTTCATTTGGTTATGGTTTAAACCATTGACCGTTTAACCCCAAAGATATCTTGTTTCAATGTACCTATGATCTAACAGGTTTCTTTTAAACAAGTACAATGGAGAAAAATCCGAATTCGGTAATTGACCCAATAGCCGATGCCGAACTGATTCCCGAGGATCAGTTCCTTCCACTCACACCAAACAACTATCATCTCGACGTCACCCAATCTGCAATCCAATATCAGGTGATGATCGAGATCCTCATGGGTCATCCTATCTCTTTTGCACTCACGGAGACTGCTAAGGTGCCCCACCTATATCTACAACATTTCTGGCGGTCACTAACTGCTCTGGAGGCCGACGATGGCTTCCAGTTGGAGGGTCGGAGTGATCTCTTCTGACAGTTTCTACATCTGCCGACCGCCGCATCATTTCCGGGGAGAGACGACTATGACCCAATCGTATCGGATGCAACTCTCTGCGCCGACATCCTATCCCTAGGCTATGACGCGAATCTTCGTCTTCCATCTGGATTCAACAAGAAGCATCTAACAACGATTTGGTACACGTTCTTTACGTACATCACTCGGTGCCTTTCGGCTATCACGAAAGGTATCGAACAAACGAGTATCAACATCCTTCACGTATTTCATGTCGTGGCATTCCACCGCCACGCAGACTACGCCGACTTCCTTTGGTACGAGCTTGTTCAGAAAGTACGTGCCAACGCGACAAAGAGACAGAACTTCATTCCATTCATGCGGTTTCTACAGCTCATCATCCGAAACTTCATGGTTCTCTATCCTGCGATCGCGCGCCGGTCATCGCACCCGACCTGTCCGCAAAACCCAACTCACAAGATCCCGTCACGTCCTGATCCAGAAGGTATTGTCGCCCGACAGATCCCCGTCGTGTTACTGGCCTATGCTCGTCCTACGGCGCTGAGTGTAATAGCATATAGGCACACACACAATTTACCAGCTCCTATGGTCCGTCCAGAACCGGAAGGACCTCCCCAGGGAGCAAGACCTGAGAGGCGTGAGGGTCCACGGCCACGTACGAGAGGCGGTAACGTCCGGATAGCTGGGGCTTCCGGACAGGGTGTGATGAGAGAAAATATTGTGAGGGGAACCGGAGTGGGCAGCGCCGTTGGACCAAGCCTGACCAATACGTCTCGACGATCACCTACACCGCCACGGACAACCTCTCCGATGGTGGAAGAGGACACCGCTACTGAAACTACTAACGTTCAGTCCTCTCCTGCCACCGAGTTGGAGGAGGCAACAGGTACATCCGCCACTCAGTCGGAAGCTGCCACCGAGTCTGAGGAGGAAGCAGACCAATCCGGCAGTCAGTCGGAAACCACCACCCAAGCATCGGAATCAAATGACGAGTCCTCTGACTCTGATGGTGACGATGATGAGCCCTCAACTGGATAGACAAGGAGAGCGGAGGGAGTTATAGTCGAAAATGTTCAAGTGAGTAGAGAGAAGGAAAGGAGGAGCAAGGTTCTTCATGAGCGTACACGAGTGATGGCTCAACCTTCAACGGTTGACCTCCACCAGCCTACATCTATCCAGGTAGCCACATCTGCTACCCAGTATCATGTGTTGAGACAGGGTATTGAAGGAGCCACCGTGGAACTAGCGGCGCAATTGCACACCCCCTAGCCACTCCGCCATCTCTCAACAGATGGTTGTTTCAAGTTCACATGGGGACTTAGCACAAACGCTACCAGTCTCTCGCTTGGAGAGTTCTGGTATTGAAACAAAAGAACAGCCGCTCCCGTTCTCGCCTTCTTTGGGTGCACAGAGTCTAGAGCCCTTTGATGTCATATCTCCTATTCCTAGGACACAAATACCCTTTTCGGCTATTGCTGGAGGCCTTAGTGGCCCAACCAGAACACCTATAGTAATTCCAACTTCGGTTGGTTTACGAGGATTGGGTGGAAGTCCTACCACCAGCTATCATCACGCCAGCTGTGAATGTAGGCGGTTCGACTTCTACAGTCGTAACCAGAACTAGAAGTCTAAGTGACCCACGAGTGATTCACCCCGAGTTCGTCTCAAGGGAATTCTTGGATGGTGCCCTAAATACCGTCCGTTCTATTATGCGTTCCGAGCTGAGGGAGGAGGTAGATGCCATGAAGCGTCTGATCAAAGGCAAAGGTCCCGTGACTGAGCCTGAACCACTACCTTCTACACCACAACCCTCTCCTGCTGCTGTTGATATGACTATCGATGAACTGAAGTCCATACTCCTTGCCAAACTCCTTGCCCAATCTCAAACAGAACCCACCCAAGATGACGACCTACTTACGTTACTCCGTACTCAATCATATGTACCTCCACCACCTCCCCAACCCATTATCTCTCCAGCAGCCTTCCAACTACAACAACCTATGCTTCAGTCTTTGCAGCAAACCGTAGTTGTATTGACTGAACGCCAATCATCAGTGGAAGACACCTGTCGAAAGCAGGCAGAAAGGCTCAAGCGCCGACATGATGATCAGGATGATCCTGATCACCATGAGGGGGAGAAGCGCCAACGTCTATCCGAGCCGGAGACACGGTTAGTGAAAACAATACAGGTGGAAACAGAAGGGGCTTCGGGTTCCGGGACTCAACCGGAAGGCAGGAACAGACAAGGGAATAGGTTATGGATTTAGTACTGTACGACATTCCAATGGTTGAAAAGCCTGAGGAAATAGATGATGGTTCAACGATAGTTCCAAAAGACTGGGCGTTGATTGTTGATCCGTATGAGTTTTCTGACCCGACAAAAGAATATGACAACACTGAAAGAGCGTTGGTATTCATGCAAGTCGAAATTGATGAGATTCTTCATCCAGATTATCAGCCAGATATTCAGCTTTCTGTTGAGGTTCCAGTTTTGACATATACAGCTGCTGAACACCCTGATCTTCCTCAGCAAGGTTTCCCTGTTAGATCTCCTCCAGCTTCACCAGTTGTGGGAACAGAAAGCACTCAGCCAACCAGACCGTCCAAGTGGGAAAGAGTCAGAATCAAAGTTCCATTTCTGGAAGAAAGCCAGAAGAAGATCTTTGCCCATTGGATTCGGAAATATGATGAAGTTGTGCTTCATGGTCTACAGTCGATGAAAAGCAAAGAAAAGCAGCGTGAGATAATTTTCGTGTATAACTACTTTCAAGACAAGTACAACAAGACAAAGCTAAAGATTACATCAGTTGATCAGATTCAATCTGGTTTCTTCATGAATGTAAAGTATTCAGACTTCATGGTAACTAGAAAAGATGGTCAGAAATATTGTTTTTCTGAAGATGATTTTCCGCGTCTTGAACCAAGAGACCTGCTGTTCTTGCTTAGAGACTTAAAGAACAGAACTATCAGACCCGGGGAAGTTTCTGATGCACTCGAGACAGTCAAGAGATATATGAAGTGTGCGATGAAGCATGCCTCGGTAGAAGACTTTCAGATCGGGTTAGAAAGCGACCAACCGAAGATAAACCTGCTTAAGCATGATTTGAAGATTCCTTCTGAAGCCCAGAATGTACCAACGTTTACTGTTAAAAAGCTTCCAAAATTCGGCATGACTTATGTGAACAACAAAGGTGTTATGCGTTTCATTCGATTCAGTCAAATTGCTAGATTCTGCGACTGTACTTTGATGTTGCTAAAAGACAAGTTGAAGCGTGTTGTTGATAAAGATGAAAAAGGGGTTCAGCCTTTGGATCCTAAATACAAGCCACTAGTTCTTGAAGCACTGGGTGTTATTTAAGACCGGCTGGAGTACAGAACGCAAATGAGATATTTCGAGATCAGTTTTGGTTTTCAAAAGATTTATGTTCCAAACTGGCGCGATTATCAATTTCTATTTAAAGGGGGATATTGTTAGGGTGATTTGAAGGTTAAATAGAAGTGTAGAGTGAAAAAGTGTAATTAGTTGAAAGTATTATTAGCTTGTTGGGTCTAAAGCCCATAAAGCCTAATATCTTGTAAAGCCTAAGTATATAAAGGCTGTTTTAGATTCATTATCAGTTTAGTCTCATAATTTCCAGATCTCTAGTCAATAGGTTTACTTTTCTCTGATCAGAAATTCGTTCTGTAAACCTGTAGCCTTTGATTTCATATTAATAATATGACTAGAGGTTGTGGCTATATTACTGTTCTACATTGATTATTATTTGTTGATTGCACTGTACTGGGATCTACAGGTTTTGGTACCCACTGGTATTTGGGTCCTGGTATTTTAGAATTTGAAATCCACTTCTCATTAGATTTATATCTTTTAAAACCAGAATTCTGAGAAGTTATTCTGTAAGAACCGTACCAGTTATGAGCAGTTTCTTTCTGAACGAAGTCATTCTCTCCACAGAAAGAACAACAGATTTTCTTTTGAGCAATCCTGATCAAATGATTAGTCGAGTAATATATATCAGGATTACCAAAAAATTTACCTTTATATGCATTTTGGCATTTGTTGTGGATTTGAATGATCTAGCATTCTTCTTCTCATTATCTGAAGAACTCTTCACTTTCCAGACCATCTAATTTTTCTTAAAATTCTTTCCAAGAGATTTTACATAAAACCTAGCTGAACCATCAACAGATTTATCATAGAATAGATTTGATGGTCGAATCTGATTTGAGTTAACATTGTTTGGTTTGACACTTTTCTTGTTGAAAACATTTTACTCATGGATAGAACTTGAAGCTGTTTTGAAAGAACAGACTGATTCTGTTGAGTTATCAACAGGTGATTTATCAATCACATCAGCTATAATCTTTTCTGACAAATTGACATTTGCAGCTTCTAAGTCCTTTATCTTTTCAGATAAAATATTTCTTTCAGAAGCTAGTGTGTTAAACTTTTGTTCAAATCAAATTTGGCCTTCTATTCTTTTTGCACATCTGATAATAGAACAGTTATTTTGCATTTGAGCTTAGATATTTCAGATTCAAAATGTGAACGTTCAAGCTCAAAATATTTTTCCAAGTTCTTGTTTTTCTCAGAAATATCTTTGAAAATCCCAGTATTTCTCTTTTCAGCATTTTTCTTTTCAAGCTCATAAGACTTTTTCTTTTCTTTGAAAATTTATCTTTATTTTTCGAGCGAGTCTTGTAAAGTAGAAATCTGTTCGAGAAATTTAGTTATTTTGTTTTCAAGAACTTGTCTTTCTTTCGCAATAGTGTCTCTTTCAGTTATTACTATCTTTTCGAATTCTAACACTTGCTTAGAAAGTTTTGAACATCTCAGCTCCAAATCCTTTTTCTCTTGGAGAGTTTTTTTGGAAAGTTCAGATATCTGTTGAGTAAAAGATTTCTCCAAATTTGATTTTTTTTATCTGCTTTGATGCTTTTCATCAAATCACCATTTTTCACTTTCAATGGATATACATTTTCTTCAGAAGCCATATACTTTTGTTGAAGCTCAACTGATTCAGCTTGTAGTTCTGATGATTTCTGTTCAGTTGTCATCAGTTGGCTTTGACGTTTTGTAATTATGGACTCTTTGAACTTGATTACTTTCTCAAGAGACTGAATGGTATTATCTTTCATTTCCATCATTTTCTCTCTATCTTTAATCTCTTTCTCTTGTTCTTTAATTTCTTTCTCTCTTGCACTGATGATACCTGCAAAATTAGATTTAACAGTATTAGTACACTTTATACAGTCAGGAGTTTTATAAAAGTTTGACAAATTAAATTTCAACTCCTGAATCTGTTTGAGAAGCTCTGAATTCTGATTTTTCAGTTTCTCTCTTTCTTCTTCTATAATCGGTATCTCAGGCATGTATAAAACAGCAAGATCTCTCCCTGATATTATTATATTTCCTTTCTCATCTGTTATTGTCATCTTGAATGAAATATCAACTTGATATGAATGATCGTTCCCAAACAAATCAGAAAAATTTGACTGAAAGTCAAAAACATATCACCACTTGAAAATAATTCCAATTTTTTTTTAGTTTGGAACTCGCAAAGTATTGCAATACGCAAGTCACTGAAACTCGCAAATGCTTATGAAATGAAACTCGCATATCTCTTGAACTTGAAACTCGTAGATAGCATGAAGCTTCAGCATCAAGCTCGCAGATCAAATGAACAATTTCAATCCAGTGGTTTGCGTGTTCTGTATAACTCGCAGATCACTTTTAAATTGAAACACGCAGATCACTTCAACTCATGGATTAAAACTCGCAGGTAGTAACTTGCGGGTTTGCAGAACTCGCAGATACTTGGAATTAAAACTCGCAAATCACTTGAACTTGAAACTCGCAGATCAAGTGACTGGCAACAGAAGAAAGTTTTGCGCTACAATTTGGTGGCGCAAAATTAAGTTTTGCGCTACATACAGGTGGCGCAAAATAAACTTTGCGTTACTTGTGAGTGGCGCAAAGACTAGAACTTTTAAAACTCGCAGGCTGTTTGTTTGCGTGTTTCAAGAACTCGCACACTGAGGTTTGCGTGTTTTACATGAACGCGCAGATCAAATGAGTTAGAAACGCGCAAGTTGAATGACCTAGAACGCGCAAATCACATAACCATGAACTTAACGTGTTCTTCATTTGATGTTAGGGTGTTCTTCATCATCTTTGCGTGTTCTTCACTTGGTTTCACAGATCGATCCAAATCGATTCAAACCTGCAAATTGATTCTTGCAAATACACCAATACAATCGAAAATCAATTCTAAACACATTTCTAAGAAACAAATCTATCTAAAAACAACAAATCACAATGCAATTGATCGAATTACAGACCCTGTGATCGTGAAACTGAAAATCCAAGAAAATCAAAAATTACATCAATAAATGATTAATTCGTGTTTGTGTGTGAATGCAAAGTGTTTTCTAACACTAATCAATCACAACTATTACCGATTAACACACTAATTTCATAAATACCATTGAAAAAGTCGATCAAACAGTAACAAATAGAAATACGATCTGCATGTTCATCTTTTCAAGAATTCAATCCAATTCGATGTGATAATCTCTCTGAATTTGTTTGGTATAGCTCTAATACCAATTGAAATTGTATTCCAGATCAAATCAAGCACAATCAAACAAACAATCTCAAATCAAGATTATGACAATATGAAAGTCTAGAGAGAGAGTGTAGAGAGAGAAAGCATATTGGTCATTGATCTAACAATTATGAACAACCTACAACTATTACAAAGCACAAGGTATTTATACCACAAAGCTATACACACAAAGCTATACAAGATTAACACAAACACAATAGAAACTCTCTAAGACTTATGTTGACTTTTCACTCTTTGACTTACACTGCTTTTGACTTTTCTATACTTAAATCTTGGATACAATTAATACACTAACAATCTCGAACTTTGAACTTCTCGCAAACGAATGCAAACTTGCACGTCAAAAGATCCTTGCGCGTTCCTTACTTAGAAAATTTTGACAATTTTAGAACTCGCTAAAAAACAATTTTTAATGAAAAATCAATTCAACAGTGATTTTCTACAAGTTATTGAAATTTTCAAGAAAACGATCCACAGTATGATGATTCAATCAATCTGAATATGATTTGGTCTCACTCTTATACCAATTGAAAGTGTATAATTCCCAGTTTAATCAAGCAATTCAAACAAGATTGATATGACAATGAAAGAACATAAAGAGAGAGTGTAGAGAGAGAAAGCAACTCAGTCATATATCTAAAAATATCAAAGTGTACAAACTTACAAAGAATTCTCACAAGGCTATTTGTATTTATACCTAGGACTTCTCTCATATCCCTATTTATCAAACAATTACAAGCTTATACAACATGTTGACTTTAGAAGACTTTACTATTTGACTTTACAACACTTTGACTTTTCCCATTAAATCTTGGATACAATAAAATACACTAACACATACGAACCCAGATTACCAAATTTTCAAATTTTGAATTTTAACCCAGAAACTTGAATCCATTAAGATCAATTAGATATTAGAACCAATTTTAGCCAATAAATTTTGAGAGTAAAACAACATATCGACCTTTAAATTTTATTTTTCACCATAAACACGGGAAGAACAGTCGAAGAGTCCAAAGGTCAAAGTTCCAATCAAATCCCAAAACAAATGAGTTAGGTTAAAATTTATGGTCACTGAAGTTTGATTATGTCATGTGAATGCTACTTTCAGTTCAAATCAACATATAGAAACTAATCAAGTTCAAATTTTGTTCAAAAATTCAAGGTTAGTCGAAGTCTTGAAGATGAACAATCCATGAATTCAAATCCTAACACTAATCCTGTAAGGGTATCCCTGCAAAGAAACAAAGATATATACGATACAAACAAACAAAACACAAATAAAAAGAACATATATACACCTTGGAATCAAAGAGATCAAGAAGAAATCAAAGAAAACTTGAAGTGGTAGGTAAGGGTTTAAGGGTCTGTGCTCTGAAAGAATTCATATGCTCAAAGATTTTACGAGAAGTGAGGATTTCGTAGAAAACACATGTATTTATACCCTGGAATGATTAAGACAGGTGGCACGAGTATATTGGACCTCACACTTTTCGCATAAGACACGGATACAAATTGTCTAGAAAGAATAGACAATGTGTGTGAGAATTCGCATGAACCAATATGAAAATTCTGTGTAAAGAAACACAATTCGTATGAGACACACATACGATTTCCTAAGTTTTCACATGATAGTGTTATGCGAATTCCAACAATTCGTGTAACACACACATGCGAATTCCTTAGATTTCGCATGATAGTGTTATGCGAATTCTGGACTTAGCAAATCTTCCAACTTTTTGAAAAACATTTTAAACATGGAGACTTGATATTTTAGGAAACTTTTTCAAAATTTGCCAAAAATAGAAACTTTCCATAAATGGAAATTTTCCAAAAAAGATATTTTTCACTCATTTTAAGTTCCAAAACTATTTACACACACAATCACACTTACAACCCTTTTGAAGATTTATCTGAATTGAGCTCCCCCTAAACTTAATATCTGGCTCCCCTTTGACATGATATGGATCTTGTAGACAATGTATGGATATGCTCCCCCTTCATATATGCATACATATAAGAATATGACAATATGAATTTGTTTCTCCCAATATAAAATATAACAAGTAAGATCTGTTTGTTCCTTATATAGAAATGTTCTTTGAAAACCATTCTCCCCCAATTAACAAAAATGAACCGTTAAAGGTGAGAAAAACTCACTGTAATGATTTAACATTCAAAGCTTCTTGTTACTTAAACATTGAGAAATGAGTCCTAAGTTGTTGTACTTAGAAGTCATCTTGATCTCTACGGTACGAGTCCTAGACTGCTTTGTCTAGAAGTCATTATCCTTTCACTCCTTCCTGAGTGTGGATTCCTGCAACACAGGTTGAACTGGTTTTGGTACCCAGATGAATTTAGGTCCATTCTAGTTAGTATGTGAAAACTTCTTTGAGTGGTTTTCACCTCCGTGAAATGCAGTATCATTATGTTTCTTGTAAGAATAATACCTTTTGTTGATGTGTGCTTTATGTACAAAATCATCATTGCAACAATAAGAACGACAAAGTTTTCTTTTAGCTAACCTGATCAGATGTTTAGTAGACTTGACAACATCAAGAGTAAAGGATTTATCTTTTGCAGCTCTGTTCTTGTTTTTCTGTGCAGCTTGTGCAAATGATTTCTGGTATTTCAGTGATTCTAGAGATCCCTTTACAACCCAAATCATCTTTTCTTTCTTAAAAGCTTTAGAACCAGATTTTGTAAAATAAGTAGCATGATTATCAACAGATTAGACATAAAATAAACTAGAAGATTTAGTCTGATCTGGTTTCAAGATTTCAGATTTGACATTCTTTTTCTTGAAAACCATCTTTTGAAACAGGCTAGATACTGATTCAAATGAACATACTGATTCAAATGAATCATCATCATAAGAAGATAAGGTAGGTGTTTCAGATGTTATCTTGTCAAATAAATCAGTATTAGCTTTCTCAAGTTGTTTGATCTTGTCATTCAACTTGGTTTTCTCATTGAAAAGTATATCAAATTTTCTCTACAGATCAGATATACTCTTCTTTACTTTCTGTATATTTGAATATAAGGTAGCCAACCTGTTAGTGAGTTTAGAAATCTCAGTTTCAAAAAAATTTCATTCAGTTTCAAACTCCTTTTCCAAGTTCTGATTTTTCTCAAAAATCTCTTTGAAAAGTAAAGTATTTTTCTTTTCAGTAATTTTCTTTTATTTATCAAAGATATCTCTTTCAGAAATGACAATTTTCTCAAATTCAGAAACTTGTTTGGAAAGTTTGACATATCTGATTTCTAACTCTTTCTTTTCTGTTTCAGCTTTCTTAGAAAGATCATATAATTTCTGATTGAAAGTTTTCTCATATTCAACTTTCTCCATCTTACTTCTTTCATCCAACCTTTTCAGCCATTCTTTGCTTTTTGTCTGATAGGTAGATACTTGTATCTCAACTTTTGTCAGCTTGACAATCAAAGTCTCTATTTCAGCTTTCAGTTTTGAGTTCCGACGTTTAAGATTTGCATTCTCTTCTTCAATCAGAGGTATTTCTGGCATGTACCTCACATCACAATCTCTGTTGGTTAGAACAATATGACCTTTTTCATCAATGTAAGGCATTATTAGTATTTTTCTGAAAAATATTGCTTGAAAAGATCGTTAGTCAGATAATCAGAAAAATCAAATGTAAAAATCACATAAAATCACTCAAAAAATATCACAAGTACATAATTCGTATGTCACTCACAGAATTCGTATAACACTCACAAAGAACAATTTGCATGCAACAATTCGTATGAACTAATACAATCCGCACACACTTACAATTCGCATAGACACACAATTCGCATAAGAAAAATAAGAATACTTCACATTTCGCATGAGCTTATATGCGAGTTATGAGCTTTTCACATGTACTTATATGCGAGTTCTGAGCTTTTCGTATAATGCTATGTGCGAATTCTGCACATTTCGCATAAAGGAGGAAGCGAATTCTGAGCTTTTCGTATGAATATATGCGAATTCCTCCCTTGGAATATTTTCTCAGACTTAGATGCGAATTCCACACTTTTCGTAAGATGCTCTGTGAAATCTTCTCTTCTCATATGAACCCTTGTGCGAATTATGTCCTTAGAACAATAAAAGTAACTATTCTGCGAATTTTTCAGCCTTCGAGTTCTTCATGCGAGTTCTTTATCACTTGTGCGAATTCCATGGATCTTGAACATTTTTTCACAAATTTTAACACAAATCCACTCAATACTTCAAAATTGACTCTGAAACTTTGTAAGATTGGTCACTATATCATCCAAGAACACCCATAATTGAAACCCTTTGATCTTGACAGTACGCGAATGGAAAGTTTCCAAAATTGGAAAAATTGATCAAATTCTCTCAATCTATTGGTTAATTGATCGATCATGCTGAATGAAAGATATTCTATAACACTTGACGATCACAATGAACTCAAATTTACATTCAATCCATCATGATCTCAAAATTTCGAATTCAATACAACAGTGAACTTTCTATTTCTGGAAATCGAATTTTTCTGTGAAATCTTGAAAATGTTGATTTTCACAATTGAATCTGATGTAGCTCTGATACCAATTGTGATCCCAGAATTCAAGCAATAACAATCAATCAATATGTGAATTAAATATGTGCTCAAGAATTGAAGTCATATATCTCTTAGAAAGAAAAGGTTGTAGTACGTAAAATGCAAATGACTCAAAGGCTTACAAGATTGAAAACATTAACTTCTCACATGCATACACAAAACAAGAAAAGGAAAGACTTATATAGGGTCAAACAAAGCCTTAACCTCTACACAAGTTTACACAAAAAGTCAAACATACTAAAGAGAAACTAACTAAGAAAATTGACTCAAAATATGATCTAACAGAATTCTTGATTGAATTAAAAACAGGTTAATTGATTGTTTGATTGTTTTCATATTGTCATCATATTAAACTGTAATTAGAACTTGAAATTCAGGGAATAATATGATCAGTGTTATTTCCAAAGAGGAAGATTATGTTTTGTTAACGATTCTTAACAAAGGGGGAGATTGTGCTTTATTGCTGAAATTTATTTTTGAAGTTGATATTCAATCCAAAGGGGGAGATTGTTAGTGTACAAATGTGTTGGATACTAGATCATGAAGATGAAAGATGAAAGTCAAAGTCAAAAGCTCAAGTCAAAGCCTCTCAAGCATAAAGTCAAAGTCTTTTGTAATAAGTTAACGTCAAAGTCAATGTATTTTGTGTTTTGTCTTTATTTGTAATAGGGTATAAATAGCTTGTTTTTGTTAGTAGAATCATTAGGATAAGAGAGAGCGTTAAGTTTAGAGAGATAAAGTTCAGAAATCATACTGTGTACGAATTGTGATTGAATATTAATGAAAACTTTTTGATCGATTGATTGTATCATCTTGATGATTATTCTTGATTGATAAACTGAATTAGAACATTATTATGGGACACACACCCAATATTAAGGTAATCATTTACAGTCGACCAAACAAATCCAACGATAGTAAGGTACGACGTTAACATTTAAAATACTAATGGTTGACGACGGGGGAGACCCATTTCCATCTTAGGTGATGAGAACACGTGAATGGGGACACCCATGATGTTATTGGATTTAACCACCTATCCCGGTTCTAGTACCCATTACATAACAGACATTACAATCCTCAAACCATTTAGGCCTCTAGTGCTTACTCCGTCGAGTTACACCTCAAGGTCTTACAGACAAGGGTGCCTATCCAATCTAGACGAATTACACCTCAAAGTCTTGCGCCCTCTATTGCCTACTCCCTATAGACCCAACGGTCAACAGTTATAACCAACATCACATGCCCTCCCTAGAGACCCTATGGATCTATTGTAACACAGTCTAACATTACATGACTATACCAAAATGACCAACGAACTCGAGCATGTAATCAACCTCAATATGCAACACGGTGTATTAGTATGTAAAACATAACCGGGCTCTACATCGAGCCATTAAGACCGGACAATTGTCCCCAAGACTCTTTTAAGTCAACACCTAGCTAAAATGCTCAAAATCCTTTTTGACAAACAATTAACGTTCTCCAAATAAAAATGCACTCGACCCACATCATGCAAATACATGCTCCAAAAATACTTGGATAAACTCCAATACTGTTTAGGTTGGGACAAATAGTTTTCCAAATAGATCTATACTTTTTATCCTTTCAAAACGTCCCATAATATGAAATCAAACCCCTTTTTCCAAACAAACACTAAAAGTGTATTTTGACTCAAACAATCTTCATTTATGAATAAATCATTAAAACACCTTCATTCATTAATTATTTATCAAAATGCCCAAAAATCCCCAATGTAAGTGTTTTACAAAGTTTATAAAGCTAAACACTTCAAATAATCAAAGGTTACCAAATAACTCAACAATTGATAATTTCATGTAAAACACATAAACACTTTAAAATGGACATTTGGGCATGCACAACGTTTTCACAAATCAACTGGAACTCACCTTGCTAGATTTAGGCTAAATCTAGATTTTACCCCAACTTGAGCACTTTGAAGAAACTTGGATCTTCAAGCCAAAAACTTCCAAAAACCTAAATCCATAAATTTCGAACAATAAATATTCATATTCAACCATATAGAATCGTTCCCCAAACATCTTGTATCAAAATCTCCATTTTGGCCAAAAACCCTATTTTGTCCTAACTTTTCTCAAAATCCTCCAAACCGAAATTTGAGAAACATAAACATTATGAAGTCATCAAAAGATAATTTATGATTCATAATAAAGTTTACAAACTAGGAGGATCAACTCACCACTTAGGTTTTGGTGAAACCTAGAAAACCCCAAATTTCTTGATGATGGAGATGATGATGATGAACTCTTGATCTTTGCTTCCACTCCACTACCAAATACTCTTGTATCTTCCCAAAACTAACAATATATCCTTGAAAATCTCTCAAATACGACACCAAAAATGGAGTATAAATGAGAAAGATATGACTAAATGAATATAGGTGCTGAATTTATGCACTGCACTCCAACCGCGAGAGTGACAAGCGAAAGTGACAGTGTCACTTTAGCTGTCACTTTCTACCAGATCGTACCGCGGTCCAATTTTTCTCTGCGAAAGTGCCCGGCTAAAGTGCCAGTGTCACTTTATCTTGGCACTTTCGCCTAAAAGGTACCGAGAGCCCTTTTCGCCTGTTTTCTCGGGCTTTCTTCGACCGTTTTCTCGGGTGTTCCTCGACTGTTCCTTGACTGTTTTCTCGGTCGTTGGATGCTATTATGCCAATTATCGTGCCATTGTCGTACCTTCCTAGCTTATTCGTTGGGTCGAACAAACACTCCGTAACGTCGTCGTAATTGTGACATTTATCACAACCGCTTGGCATTATGGTCGGGACGACCATAATCTTTGTACCATTGGTGTTATTGTGACAAATGTCACAACCACATGGCACTCTAGCTACACTACATACTTGGTTCTTCCTTTACCAAATCATCTAGTTCAACAATTTTCCTCAATTAAGATAAAAATCAGGGTGTTACTATCCTCACAACATTAAAAGAGATTTCGTCCTCGAAATTTGACCTCGACCAAACACCCAACGTCGCATTTAGCGAGATCAATTGGTTCCCTATCTAAAAGGGATACCTTCATGATACCTTGCCTCATATACGAAACCGATGACGGAAAGAACATCGAGTCTTTATCAAATCATTTTCCTATCATTAGGATCTCAGTTGCCTCCCAACCTTTTGTTGCACTTATCACCCCAAGAGAAACTTACGATCTTAACTAACCACTTCCACCAAGAATACCCCAAAGCAAACTTTTCCCTTAGATACTTCTAATTCCGACACATCAAGGTCTCCTCAGTACTCGGTCTGTACTTAAAGTATACCTCGGCATGATCACCAAATTTTTCCAATAATCAACACCATCAAAGATTTATCGTCCTTTCCCAGATGAAGTTCCTAACACTAGTATGATCTGATCCATCACAACCTTAAACCTGCTCCTCAATGCTTACACAAACACGACATCTACAAGGGCTCCCAAAACTTCCATAGATCAAGGCATTGGTCTGATGTTTCCTCCAGAAACGTACTATTACACTCTACAAATAGTCGATTATCCCAAACTCCATGGTTACGCAACACCCATAATGCATTCAATTATCGATTGACGAATGAGCGAAAGGCTTGCCGATTATCGAAACACCAATGATTGATTCTTAATTATCAACATATAATCTCCTTAAGGTTGCCGCTTGACCTGCAGACACACCAGATCCAACGGAAGTGCATTGAAGCACCCCAACAGTTATTGTCCTAAAAACCGAGCGTCGACGCCTATCCTCAGAATGGCCATTCTGCAAACGTGGATATACCACCAAATATTTCGTTCCCGAGTTGCAATGTCGACTAAAGTTGACACCTACTCATGAAAATAAAACCCCAAATCAAACAACTTTACAAGCCAACCATAACCTCAACATTATTTGCGAATACCCATTAAGACAGTACACCACCGACACATAGTATGTCTTCATACCATTAACCCACAAATTCAAAACCAACCATACCTAAACAACCATACACGGTTTAAACCCGAAGGTTTATCGATGCGTAAGGATCATCACTTAATTAACTGGGAGAAAGCATAAGTCTAACGCCTCAAATACTTCTGCGTGAACCAGTTCATGGAACTGAAATCCAAAATTCAAACTAACCATAAGTCAGGTCCTCCGACACTTCAAACTCTGAGGACTCCTTCAGTCCTTGATCACAACATCTATCACAAGGGGGATTATATGTATAGCTCTAATGAGTTCAAGGTTTTTCAAACTACAATGCCAATTTGAACTTTTATAAAACCTCTAAATGTAAAAGCTTTATAACGATTAATCATACGAATAAAATCTACTACAGTTTTCTCGGTAGGTGTACAAAGTGGTCGCCAGTGTCACACGTATAAAATCATTTCGAAAACTATATGATTATTATCCAAGATAATAATGACAATGAGCAAGGATATACAACAAGTTTTTCGAATGGACCACTATGGTCCTCACATGCATAAATTTACGTCATGAATGAGAAATAGTTTTACGTACTAAATTAGTGTATAACAAGGCGTTGGAACAAAACTCCAGAAGGGAAAGTCACATAATCAAATCCCAAAAGTTTCTTATTTAACCATATAATGATATGGGATAAAATTTCCATCAAGGCCCGCATACATCGGTTTATTTCCCAAACCTAGAAAAACGATAAGTGATTGCAATTTGGTCAAATATAGAATAATTTAAATCGACTTCAACTTTTAACCGCAGCAAAAAAAGCTCTTTGACCCAAGACGGTGGCTATAATTCCATGCACACGAGTAAATCATTATAATGCATTGTGTGAGACTATAACAGTAAAATCAACAGCCTAAATATGTTAAAAGCAAAAGTTTAACACAAACCATCATAAATCATCCATATGCTTACTCAGACCAAAAGCATAAATCATTTATAGTGTTAAGTAGTGTGCAACGAAATATGCTCGTATAAAACTCCAAAGAGAAATCACACGATACTAAAACTCCAAAAATAGCATATGTGGTAACATCCACCAACAAAACTCTCGTGAAATCAAATTTTCAATATACCATAAACAAACACACGCCATGAATCTAGCCTACGCATTTCAATGTTCGTTCATGAATTGCAAGACACCGAAAAATAATACTCCCTAAGACTCATCAAAACTCTCACAGAATAAAATTTCCAATAAACACCAAACATCAAAATAATGGGGGATAACTCTTCGTCCAAAACCTTAACATATGTGGAGGAGATCCAATGTTAAGGTCATAAACCATAGTTACTTGTCCAAGACCCTACACAACGTCAAAATATGAAACATCACAGTATCCGAAAATAGTGTTGGACAACAATGAGAGTAAAGAAAGTCTCAACAAAGTCTGCATCCTCATGCAATCAAATAGTTCTATGCGTGTTTAAAATCTTGTATGTGCTGAAGAGTTTTTCCAAGACTTTGTAATACAAACAACATGATGCTTTTGGAAACATGAGAGATAATTGATGCAATTCATTTTAGAAATAAATTTCGTGCATGAATTTGATTAGCACACAACATCTCTAAACCACGATCCCACACTATCGTCATCCGGATGCTCAACATCTTAAGACAATAATCAAGGATTTCATAGGTTCTCTATACAATTCCTCGTCGAATAATGTCGATTCCAAAAATCTATGGTTCTAATCCAACCAATCATTCCGACCCGAATGGGTTTACTTAATGCTACCACCATGCATAGTGTCCCTCCAAGTGACGAACGCTAAAATCATCAGCCTCTTCTAACGGCTACCTACATAGAAACTTCTTCACTACCCCAAAGGTTGTCACATCCCAGTAGTCCAAGTATACACATGTACTCGTAGTTTCACCATAACATTGGCCAGGTGAAATTATGAACGTACTATACATGATCATCCTTGCTACCCTCGACATGATTCCCGTTCCTAGTGACTCCATTATCCTCAAAACATCCAAACTTAAAGTGCCTATTGGTGAAATTCTCTCTCTCGATCACTTAAAATCAACACCTAAATCAACACCTAAATCTCTCAACCTTAAGCTCTGATACCAAGTTTTAACACATTCAAATTTGGTAAGAGCAACTTATTTAAAAATTTCGATATAACATCAAGTGATGAACAAAACTTCCTACTACAAATCAAAACTCAAATACCTCAAGGTAAAATTCTATAATTAACCTCAACAATTACAAACTCCATTTACATAGAAGGACTAAACCGGAGTCTGGTGTTACTTATCCCAATTACATATTTCTCTTCCTTATACAAAAACGGAAGACTTCACCAAGCTATACACTCCTCGAGAACACAACTAGCACTCCTTTCTTCATAGTGTTACTAGGACTATTCCAATTCGAAACCTGTTGCACATGCCGACAAATAAAAAGGTTAGGCTAACGCCTAGTGAGTTCAAGAGTTTACATGAATGAACTGAAATTGTATTCCCTATTCAAATCAAGCAATCAAACAATTAAACTCAATCAAGATTTGATATGACAATGAATATCTAGAGAGAGAGAGTAGAGAGATAAAGCATCGTTTTCATTTATCTAACGGATATTACAATGAAGGTCTTAGTTAGATGATTAACAAAGAAACATGGTATTTATACCAAGGACCAAAAACCACATGCTTAAACAAGATAATCTCCCCCTTTGTATTCAAGATTTAAAAAAAATTGACACCAGTCTGCAGCCCTTGATTCTTCAACTTCTATCTCTGACGGCTTTGAACTGTGAAGCTCTTTCTGAAGTTGTTGAAGAATTTTGAAAAGTCATTCACGTTTAGCATCTTTTGAAAAATCAACAAGTCACGAATCTGAATACATGAATCTTTTGAAACTTCTGAAACTTCTTTGGAACTTCAATGGATCTTTTGAATCTTTAAGGAATCTTTTACCTTTATATCTTCATCTCATTAATCTCTTGACCGTCTTCGGAAAAACAAACTTGCTCGAATCATTTTAATTTGGACTGGTCTTCAGAATCTTTTGAGAATGATTTATTTTTATCTGATTTGAACTTTCAGAAATTCTCCACAAGTCTTGACTTTATAACTCTGAAATTCTTTGAAATTGATCTCTGTAGATTTCTCACCCTTTTTGATGATTGTGAAAATCATAATCATCAAAACTTTCTCAATTTCAGCACTTTCTTTGAATCTCCCCCTTTTACAAATATTATCCCCCTTTAAGATACATTTGACATTCTCTGCCCTTTGATCTGAATAGCTGAATCATGAACTATATATACCCGAATCTTTTTAAATCCAGATATAATAAACGTTGTAACCCTGATTCAAAAGTGAAACAGTTAGTAAGCCTGTAAGTAGCACGGAGCCACTTTGTACAACGGATGTACATTGGAAAGGAGCTTTTGTAATGTTCACTACCCCAGGGCTTCCATTCAATTATCGAAAAACCACAAAGGAATTTTCTATGAATGTTATGACAAGAAAACATATTCCTTGTGTGTACATGCAAGTTTAGAATGATTGAAGCTACTTAGCTTTTTCATGCTCAAAATGTGTAAACTGTTGAGACAACAACAGACATTAGACAGACTCAATGTGCATGAAAGAGGTGCGAAGCTGGGGCAACTTTCCTTCTTTTTCAATATCTAAATCTTCCGAGTGAATACTAGATAGCAGATATGTTGCGTCCCCAAAGAAAATGAAACATTTCTTTGTTAAGAAAGAAAAGAGTGGTTGTTGGGGTTTTAGCAAGAGTTGTCATGGGCTCACTACCTGTTTCAATGATGGTCACCAAAGAATGTGAACCAATTAGTAGATGTGCTTGCCCAACTCAGAAAGTGTTTGGTGCAGAGTTTTGATATTCTTTTAACTCTGATCTCACACCCTCTTTCTTTTTAACATTATGCTCACTTCTAACCAAACTCTCATTTACGTTTTACCGCTCCACACAATGAGAAAAACTCAACCGGATGAGTTATCCCCCCTACTCTTTGATTTATGACCCCTCACCCCTCAATCACTCGAGGATAACTTCCGGGGTAGGAAACACAGGTTTACGTGAATCCATGGAAGTTCTGTTTAAGTTCTCACACGAATCCCATGTAAGTCCTATAAAGAATAGTTGCTCAACAATTTAACTTGAATAGTTAAGCACATAATGTATGATAACATAGTCAAAATGTATGCTCATCAAATATATGAATGAGATTTGAGCATTTGAACAATGAAGATCTCTCAAAACAAGGATATTGAATGAATGAAATGAAATCAAGATAATTGTTTTGAGAATATGACAATGTATCAATCAGATCAAATGAAATGATTAGGGTATCAAAGAATTGGATATTTTGTTTATATGAACGAATATAAACAATTTTGCAATGAAAGCACAAATTTGGAAATGATGATTGATGCTCAACAACATTTGAAAGCAAACGGGAGTATTACCATCGAAAAATTTGTTCATTATGAGACATGGTAATAACAATTTCAAATGAAGTACTGAACCAGTGTGTGTGAATACTTTACAGTATATAGACAAGATAATACGCAAGTATTGATCTTTAGAAACACACGGTCAGTTAAATATTAAACGCTCAGTAATGAAAAACATTTAAAAGTCACACTTCCAAATTCATGAAATCTTTTGAGAATAGAGAAGTGGTTTGAACATTTAAAAAAACTGTTTTTCATGCTTGAAAGTTGTTCTTCTTTCAAACAATCAGATATGTAGATCAGAAGATATTTACCTTTTAATCTCCCCCTCAAATCAGTATATCATGATTTGTTTTCTTTTAAGCTCCCCCTGGAGATTTGCAAAATATCCATATCTGAACATTGAAAAACGGGTCCTGATCTGTCATGTGATCAGAAGCCATAATCCTTTACATTAAAGTTCGGGTTCTAAATTGAAGTGTTTAGAAGCTATCGTTCTTTGAGGTATGAGTCCTGGACTGATTTGTCTAGAAGTCAATGACTTATACTTTGAAGTTCGAGTCCTGAGTTGATTTACTCAAAAGTCAATCATCATGCTCCCCCTAAACCTGTGGTACCTGCGAAACAGATTTAACAGGTTTTGGTACCCACTGGTATTTGGGTCCTGGTATGTTAGATTTAGGAATCCACTTCTCATTAGATGTATATTTTTTAAATCCAGAATTCTGAGAAGTTATTCTGTAAGAACCGTACCAGTGTTGAGCAGATTCTTTCCGAAGGAAGTCATTCTTTCCACAGTAAGAACAGCAGATTTTCTTCTGAGCAATCCTGATCAAATGATTAGTCGAGTAAAACTTATCAGAATTACCAAAAGATTTACCTTTATGTGTTCTGTTCTTTTTGGCTTTGGATGTGGAATTGAATGCTTTTTCTTTCTTCTTCTCTTCATCTGAAGAACTCTTCACTCTCCAGACCATCTGATTTTTCTTAGATTGCTTTCCAAGAGATTTTACATAAAAGTTTGCTGAACCATCAACAGATTTGTCATAGAATAGATTTGATGGTCGAATCTGATTTGATTTGACAGTTTGAGATTTGACACTTTTCTTTTTCAAAACATTTTTCTCATGAATAGAACTTGAAGCTGGTTTGAAAGAACAGACTGATTCTGTTGAATTATCAACGGGTGATTGATCAATCACATCAGCTGTAATCTTTTATGATAAATTGACATTTGCAGCTTCTAAGTCTTTTATCTTTGCGTATAAAATGTTTCTTTCAGAAGTCAATGTGTCAAACTTTATTTTCAAATCAGATATGGCCTTCTGTTCTTTTTGCACATCTGATGATAGCACAGTTAATTTTGATTTGAGCTTTGATATCTCAGATTCAAAATGTGAACGTTCTTGCTCAAAATATGTTTCCATGTTCTTGGTTTTCTCAGAAATATCTTTGAAAATCCCAGTATTTCTTTTTTCGGCATTTTTCTTTTCAAGCTCATAAGACTGCTTCTTTTCTTTGAAAATTTGTCTTTCTTTTTCAAGCATGTCTTGTAAAGTAGAAATTTGTTTGGGAAATTCAGTTATTTTATTTTCAAGAACTTGTCTTTATTTCACAAAAGTGTCTCTTTCAGTTATTACTATCTTTTCGAATTCCGACACTTGCTTAGAAAGTTTTGAACATCTCAGCTCTAAATCCTTTTTCTCTTGTAAAGTTTTCTTTGAAAATTCAGATGACTGTTCAGTAGAAGATGTCTTCACATTTGATTTTTCTTTTTCTGCTTGGGGGCTTGTTTTCAGTTCAGCATTCTTCTTCTCCAGAGCAGATATCTGATCTTTAAAAGCCTTAAACTTGTTTTGAAGCTTGACTGATTCATCATGCAATTCTGATGATTTATGTTCAGTCATCTTTAGTTGGCTTTGAAGTTTCGCAATTATAGACTCTTTAA
Source organism: Arctium minus (assembly GCA_954870635.1). NCBI lineage: Eukaryota > Viridiplantae > Streptophyta > Magnoliopsida > Asterales > Asteraceae > Arctium > Arctium minus. Next base: position 72,146,152 of record OX941080.1, on the reverse strand, counting down.
CCTTGATTGCTCTCTCAAAAGACTGAATGGCATTATCTTTTTTTCAATCATTTTCTCTCCATCTTTAATTTGTGTCTCTTTTTCTCTAATTTCCTTCTGTTTTGCGCTGATGATACTTGCATAATCAGATTTAGCATGATTAGCACACTTTACACAATCAGAAGATTTATCAGAATTTGACAATTTTGATTTAAACTCCTGAATTTGTTTGATAAAGGTTGCATTCTGAATTATCAGTTTGTCTCATTCACCCTCTATAACAGGTATCTCAGACATGTACAATACTGCCATATCTCTTGGAGATAGAACAGTATTTCCCTTATCATCAGTCTTTGGCATCTTGAATGATTAGCTTGAATATGAAATATCATTCCTAAACAAATCAGAAATGTTGACTGAAAAGTCAAACTTGAATCAGCACTTGAAAACATTTTCTAAAAAAAATTTCTCTCTGGAACTCGCAAATCACTGAACTCGTAAAGCACTAAACACGCAAAGTACTATTCACTGAGGAACGCGCTAGACGTGTCTTGCGCGAAGTGACTTTTGCGCCACCTTCTTTTAGCGCAAATCTTTCTTTTGCGCTAGATGCTCTTTGCGCGAATCTTTCTTTTGCACCACAAGTGATCTGCGCGAACTTGAGAACTCGCAGGCCAAAGTTTGCGCTTTCCTAGAACTCGTAGAATGAACTTTGTGCGTTTCCTCACTTAGAATATTTTTCTAAGATTTCAAACTCGCAAGACGTACGTGTTTAAACACTTAGAAAATTTTTGGGAATATTGAAACTCGCAGATCGAGTAACTCGCAAGTTACTGTTCACATAGAACTCGCACGACGTGTTATGTGCGTTTGGGAAACTCTAAAATGCCTAGTTGCGCGTTTGGACGAACTCGCAGGAAGCTTTTTGTGCGTTTTTTTCCATTCCTTGATTTGCGTGTTCTTGTGATGAATCTTGCGTGTTCTTCATATGAAGTTTGCGCTTTTCGTGGATCTTGCGCGTTTTTGACACTTGTTCACGAAATCGATCCAAATGGATTCAAACCTGCAATTTGATTTTCTAATTGATCCACAATGATCGAAATACAAACTATAACATATTTCTATTAATACAAACTTGCTAAAAATATCAAATTACAGTGCAATTGATCGAAAATACAGACTTTGAGTTCGTGTTTTCAAAACTTACAAAAATCAAAAAATTCGAACAAATCAGTGATCAATTATTATGCAAGTGTGAATACAAAGTGTTCTATTTTACTAATTGATCACAATACAATTGATTCAACAGTCAAAGAACAACAAATTCGACAAAATTTTGATTCAACAGTGAATTTCCAAGAAACGAGTTCGTAAAATCAAGATTTCTCAATTTTGATTCATGAATTCACAATTAATCAAGGTATGAAAGATTGAACAAGAGGTAGATTGGGTAGGAAAATGAATGTATTATTCATAACCTAGAGAGAGAAAGAGTTTCTCTAAACACTTACAAGACTTGAAAGGCTACATTGTGAAATGAAGGTTACAAACAAACTATAAACACCTCTTATTTATACCCCAATCACCCATGTTACACAATTTAGCCCAACCCATTATGCTAATGACAAATCCTATTGCACTAAGGATGACTTTACAAAACTTTCTAAATACAGGATATTAACATTCTCCCCCTAAAGTTTTGTAAAGGAATCATCCCTTTTTAGCTTCAGCTCTTCTCCCCCTTGATTTCTTTGAAAAACTTTAGCGTTGCTTAAACTTCAAAACAGCTCCGGCTCCCCCTTGAAAGTAGCTCTTATTCTTAGAGTATCAACTGAAATATCAGATCTGATGTGGACAGTAACCTCGACTGAGTGCACATAAAGACAACTTTTAATCTTTAGTAAACCCAACACATTCCTTAACGCCCATAAGAATGATATGTGTGGATTATGACATGACAACCAGAGTGCATCTTCAGTATATAACATCAAATATGTCTTTGACCGCGAGTTGAATAGGAATTCAGCTTAAAAACATAATTTGGTATGCTTGTCGGAGGATGCAACTTGTAGCAAACACTACTAGGTAGGGTAGAAGATTTATCTGAGGAAAAAATTTGACAGTTAAATCTCACAAGGCAACTTGTCGCAAAAATGGGTGTGAACAGTAACTGGTCGCAAAAGCTCTGAACTCGCAGAACAAGTAAACTCGCAGAACAAATAAAGCGCAAAGAACTATTCACGTTCTTTCGCGCTAAACATGATTTGCGCGTTTCTGAAACTCGCAGGCCTCTTCTTGCGCGTTTTATGATTTAGAAAAAATTTGACAATATCAAAACTCTCTAAGTATGAAACTCGCAGACTGAAGGAAGTTAATCGCTCAAACTCGCAAGCTTCGTCTTGCGCATTTCCCAAACTCGCAAGCCTCATATTGCGCTTTTACTCAAACTTGCAAGCTTGATTTGCGCGTTTTAGGACTTAGAAGAATTTGACAATATCAAAACTCGCAGACAACATTTGCGCGTTTCTCAATATCCTTGCGCGTTCTTCAACTTGCGCGTTCTTCATATGAATCTTGCGCGTTTCACAGATCTTTCGCAAAGTCGAGTTTGAAATCTGAAAAACACCAAATCTTTCACAATTCTTCGAATTTTGAGATGAAACTTTGTGAGCATGTTCAAAAAACACTTTTTAACAACTTTGTAGTTGATGATCTTGTCTAAAAACATCTCATTGACAGAATTCGATCTCAACTCAGAAAAAAAAATTCGAACAAAAAAATCTCAAAATCGACTAATTCTTCTAAACTGATTGAAATTAAACAATGTGATTTATTACAAATGATTTGACTCTAATCACATAATCAATTTAGCATCAAATCTTGATCAATTAAGCTACAAAAAGAAGAATTTGAAATCCACGGTTACTATTCATACGACCACATTACTGTTCCATTGAAAAAATGTGAATTCGATCGTTTCGATGAATAATTTCTTCGATTAGGCTCTGATACCAATTGAAATTGTATTCCCTATTCAAATCAAGCAATCAAACAATTAAACTCAATCAATATTTGATATGACAATGAATATCTAGAGAGAGAAAGTAGAGAGAGAAGCATCGTTGTCATTTATCTAACAGATATTACAATGAAGGTCTAAGTTACATGATTAACAAAGCATCATGGTATTTATACCAAGGACCAAAAACCACATGCTTAAACAAGATAATCTCATATTGACTTAACTAGACTTTGACTTTGTTGACTTTGCTAGGCTTGACTTTTCACACTAAATCTTGGATACAATTTTATACACTAACATGAACATATTTATAAAAAGAATAAACTCCATTTAAAATCATAACTTTTCAAAAGATTTACTTTAAACCCGGAGATGACTCTTTTCCACTATCATGCATTTTCGAAGATGAACACCTCATTAGAAAACATTCTTTATAAAATGATGCAACCCAAACCTCACTCGAAACGAGAACGGAGTTTGACTCCCAATTTAAGAAACGTAGATAAAACGTTGTATCCCAAAACACCTAAGTGAGGGTGGGGTAAAACACTCAACCCATAAATCAAAGTTAATAACTCACCAATACGATACGTTACCGAAAAACATGGACACTAGGCCCAATACTCGCGTAACCATAAAATGGAAAGAAACTAAATACCAAAACTTGGGAGTGGCGTATTTTATTCAAGCCTTAATATACGTGGGGGGAAACCCAATATTAAGGTCATCATTTACCATCGACCACACAAATCCAACGATAGTAAGGTACGACGTTAACATTTAAAATACTAATGGGGGAGACCCATTTCTATCTTGGGTGACGAGAATACGTGAATAGGGCCACCCGTGATGTTATTGGATTTCACCACCTATCTTGGTTCTAATTCCCATGCCTTAACGAACATCACAATCCTCAAACCGTTTATGCCTCTAGTGCTTACTCTGTCGAGTTACACCTCAAGGTCTTACAGACAAGGGTGTCTATCCAATCGAGATGAGTTACACCTCAAAAGCTTGCGCCGTCTATTGCCTACTCCCTAGTGACCCAAAGGTCAATAGTTATAACCAACATCACATTCCCTCCAAAACAGACAGACTTACGTGCTGTTGGATCCATTGTAACACAGTCTAACATTACATAACTATACCGAAATGACCAACGCACTCAAGCATGTAATCAACCTCAATATGCAACACGGTGTATTAGTATGTAAATCATAACCGGGCTCAACATCGAGCCATTAAGACCTGACAATTGTCCCCAAGACTCTTTTAAGTCAACACCAAGCTAAAATGCTCAAAATCTTTTTTGACCAACGATTAACGTTCTCCAAAAAAAAATGCACTCGACCCACATCATGCAAACATATGCTCCAAAAATACTTGGATAAACTCCAATACAGTTTAGGTTGGGACAAATAGTTTTCCAAATAGATCTATACTCTTTATCCTTTCAAAACGTCCCATAATACGAAATCAAACCCTTTTTTCCAAACAAACACTAAAAGTGTATTTTGACTCAAATAATCTTCATTTATGAATAAATCAATAAAACACCTTCATTCATTACTTATTTATCAAAATCCCCAAAAACCCCAATGTAAGTGTTTTACAAAGTTTATAAAGCTAAACACTTCAAATAATCAAAGGTTACCAAATAACTTAACAGTTGATAATTTCATGTAAAACATATAAGCACTTTAAAATGGACATTTGGGCATGTACAACGTTTTCACAAATCAACTTGAACTCACCTTGCTAGATTTAGGTTAAATCTAGATTTTACCCCAACTTGAGCTCTTATAAAGAAACTTGGATCTTCAAGCCAAAAACATCCAAAAACCTAAATCCATAAATTTCCAACCATAAATATTTGTATTCAACCATATAGAATCTTTCCCTAAACATCTTGTATCAAAATCTCCATTTTGGCCAAAAACCCTAATTTGAAATACTTTTTCTCAAAATCCTCCAAACCAAAATTAGAGAAACATAAACATTAGGAAGTAATAAAAAGATAATTTATGACTCATAATAAAGTTTAAAAACTAGGAGGATCAACTCACCACTTATGTTTTAGTGAAAACCTAGAAAACCCCAAATTTCTTGAAGATGGAGGTGATGATGATGAACTCTTGATCTTTGCTTCCAATCTACCACCAAATACTCTTGGATCTTCCCAAAACTAAAAATCTATCCTTCAAAAACTCTCAAATACGAAACCATAGCAATTTGAATCACCAAAAACGGAGTAGAAATGAGAAAGATATGACCAAATGAAAATAGGTGCTGAATTTATGCACTGCACCCCAACCGTGAGAGTGACAAGCGAAAGTGACAGTGTCACTTTAGCTGTCACTTTCGCCCAGATTGTACCGTGGGCCAATTTTTCTCTGCGAAAGTTCCCGGCTAAAGTGTAGTGTCACTTTAGCTTGGCACTTTCGCCCAAAAGGTACCGAGAGCCCTTTTCGCCCGTTTTCTCGACTGTTCCTCGACCGTTTTCTCGGTCGTTCCTCGACCATTCCTTGACCGTTTTCTCGGTCGTTCCTCAACCGTTCCTTGACCGTTTTCTCGGTCTTTGAATGCTATTATGCTAGTTATCGTGCCATTGTCGTAACTTCCTGGCACATTCGTTGGGACGACCAAACACTCGGTAACGTCGTTGCAATTGTGATATTTATCACAACCGCATGGCACTATGGCCGGGACGACCATACTCTTAGTACCATTGGTCCTATTGTGACAAATGTCACAACCACATGGCACTATAGCTACACTACATACTTGGTTCTTCCTTTGCCAAATCATCCAGTTAAACACTGTTCCTCAATTAAGATAAAAATCAGGGTGTTACACAAGCCTTGAAAATAAGAACAGTCAAACTCGAATAAGTGAAGAACAAAACAAACGAAATTAGTTGTTTGAACATTCACGATGTCATTCTCCATTCATTCTAATTAATGGACCGAATACCAATTAGGCGCTTAGTTGATTACCTTGGCGGCCTGGACATGAGTCAGTTGAATTGAATTCATAGCTAATAACTTATCAAAACTTGATACCCCTTGGGTTTATGATGCCTTGTGCCGCCGCACGGGATGCACATGGCCAGACCCGTACAATATGACTCTAATAATTAATCACATAAACTTATTAATATACTTTTGTTTGGGGGGGGTGTTTATTTAATGCTTGTCGGTTAAATATTTATTTGGTGTCATTTAACTTACTGAGTGAGGATGGAGAGAACCAAGATCTTACATGATAAGATACATAATAAGGACCGGAATCTTATCCAGTAAGTGAGAAAGAAAACTTTTACCGTATAAATGCTTATGAGGTAAGAAATATTTACCAACAATCTATTTTAATAGACGGAAATATTAACTAATAAGACAAGTAAATTGGTGACTCTTGTTAATTAATAAGTAATTACCATTTACATGTCTACAATAAGAACAAACTTCAAACAAAAAATGTTAATAAATTAATGAGAGCACTTTTTTAGAAAGTTATAATATATTCTACTTTTTTATACATAAAAGTTATATTACATTCCCTTGATTACATACAAAAAACATGGTAATAAAATGGAGTTTTATAAAATAAAATTTCTAAAATAGAATCAAAATAAAATACGTATTTTAAATGTAATATACCCAAAAAATTGTTACTATGGTAGAACTTTATTTTTCAAATGTTTGTATATGAACCTTTTATAAAGTGTTCTATTAAAACATTGATATAATGATTACTTTCTTCAATCTTATATTAGACTTAGTTTTATTATAAAGTTTATTATTTCATAAGAATAAAATATAGTATAGAACTTTAAAAGTAGTTACGAATAAAATATATTGGTCATCGTCTCTTAACATAAACCTTTAAAAGTAGTTTTTAGTCTAAAAACTTTACATGCCCACAAAACATAATTTCTATGGTTTCGCTCTTTTTTGTCAAAAACCAAGAGTACGATTTTGAACTATCTCATTGTAGATTTCGTGTAACCCTAAGCAATTATAGGGTCAAAATATTACATTTGAAAAGTGATTTGACACGATCCAAAGTTTAAACCAAAAACGGTGTATCTTAGTGTATTTTATTTTGGTACATCTCATCCTAATGTGTATCCAATGGTTGGTAACTCATCCAAGCCTATATATATATATATATATATATATATACATATATATATATATATATACATATATATATATAATATAATATAAAAACATGTAATCTATTATATTAAACTTAATATTTGTTTCCTTTTTAATTTTGCTTATAATTTAATAAAAATATTCATCAAATTTGTGTTATAGCAACACAAAAATAATAGCATTTGTAATTATAATGGTAGTAATTTAATAGAAATGTTAGTTTTAAATAAATGTTTTTGAGTGATTTGGATTTTTAGAAGGACTTGAAATATTTGGTAAGAAAATGAGTTTTCATTTATTGATAGTTTATAAAAATAACATATAAAAATGGTCAAAATAATTAAATAAACTTTTTATTAATTGATTATTTTAAAACAAATGTTTTTAACATATTTTAAAACATTATTACAAAGAAATCCTATTGAAATATCATCAACTACCTATATGGGATTTTTAAATTCAACTAGTTGTGTACCCGCGTAATGCGACGGGATGTGAAACTTAATTCTAAAATAGAAAGAAGAAGAATTTTGCAATGGATATCAGATACCGGTGAAATTCAAGTACTTTAAACATTGCTATCTGTACACATTAGTTAGCATTCCCAAATCCATATGGTATATGAGGGGTTAAATGGTTATTAAAAAAGAAAGGCTGAAAAAAAAACATGTCTTTGGAAAATTATATAATGTGTTCGTCATCCCTTAAGTCTCCTAATCTTTCGAATTCATCAACCTTGATTATATAATGCGTTCTTCAACCCTTAAGGGAGTGTTTGGTTCATGGATTTGGAAGGAATTGGAATGGATAATTCATTTGACCAAATTCCAATTCCTTTGTTTGGTTCACATATTGTTCATGATGAAATCCTTTGAATTCGTTGAATTCCACAAATCAAATAATTCATCATTCATTACCTAAAGTGAAAGATTTGAATTCCATTCGATTCCGACTAACCAAACGTGTGGTCAAATTCCATAAAATATCATTCCAATTCCTTCAAAGTCAAATTCTTTCAATAAATTCCAATTCCATCAAATTCCATTCTACGAACCAAACGCCCCCTAAGTCTCCTAATCTTTCCATTAACTGAACCTTTTTAAAATAATCGTGTAGATTACATACCGGAAACCAAATTTTTGACTACATTAATATAAAATAGTACGCAACGCTTTACATAACTTCTATAAAATTCAATCATGTACCATATATTGAATACAAACTCTAATTGGTAAAAGATATCTCAATTGAACATCTCGGTTTAAAATAACCAAGAAGAATGATAGTTATTTGATTCAAATGACTTCATAAATTAAATTTACACTCAACAATGTTACAGAAGAACAATAAACATATCACATATCATTCCACTGGGTATGCTTCACTTCAAATTAATTTTGCACCCAAACACAATAAGGCGCTTGCCAGAGAAAATATATACTACTATTTAACTTAATGGGTATGAGTCTAGTTGATCGGAACAACATTATGTGCAATAATTTATCCGATAAGCACTAACCACATAAGACTCTTTGTCCTTGCCACCGCTCTTACAGGAAAAGAATCTAGGTCTTTGCCATGTACAATCGGGTAATCGACATGGTAAGCACTTAATCGGGTAAACATTTGGTAAACAGCCACTTAGTTTTGGCAAAACCTTCAAGAACAAAAGCATGTAATGAAGTTAGAATAAATATTACAAATCAAGAAGTTTTGCAAAGAATTTTATATATATGCTGATAGATTCATAGACAGAGTTTCAAATACAAACCAATGAACCATGATCGAAGCGAAGTAATTGATTGAAGAAGAGAACTGAGTAAATCTCATTATCATCTAGCTGAAATCTTAGAGGTTACCTTTTAGACGTTCTAATGGAATCATTGCAAAAGATGGAAAGAACGATGAATATCTCAGCCAAGAGATAAGTATCATAAGATGGTTAGACAATATATGGGACACAATGTTGGTCCAGGAAAAGATTAGACAAGATGAGCAATAGAAAGTTGAATTTTCAAGCTAGACCATAATGGGACAAGTTGTGTACACCCGTCAATATAGTCAAGCAACTCATTAATCAAACAAGTGTGGATACAAAAGTAGAAGCGGTTTTTTGGAACTTCATGTAACAGCCCACAACCTGTACCCATGCAAATCTGTTGTTTTGGTATCCATGTTTATTTTGCTACTTGCAGTTGAGATGGATATGTAGCTACAATACAGGATAGGATATAGTAGACTATGTTATCCCTAGCCAACATGAGAAAATTAAGTCTCAAAAGGAAGACCTTAAAATATAAATTTAAGAGTTTCAATGAGGGAATTCAATTTTCATGATGAGAACAAAATTAGTTCAAATTAATCACATATCTTGCAGATTTTGCAGTTATAAAAATTGATGCTAATTTAAACCGAATCTCCTGAGTTATATGAGTATTGAAAAGAAAAAGAAGCATCAAGTTTAGTTTTCGCTACCTTTTGGCCCTCTTTGGATCAACAAGAGCAAGCTCAGCAAGCTTGGCAGCAGAGATGGCTTTCTTATCAGATGGTGATGTTTCTTCTGGAGCTAAGGTGAGCATTTCAGGCTTAATTGTGGTAAATTCGTCCATGGACTGACTATGATGATGTCTAACTCTAGGGCTTTCACTGGAGGGGGCAAGGGGTGTTGCTAAAACTTGCACTGCAGATGAAGAGGATGTTGCTTGAACGGTAGATGTGGAAGATGAAGAATTGAACTTATCCATGTCAAGGTACATAGAAAACAGATCTTCTTCAGTCTCATCAGAGAAGGAAGGTCCATCAAAGCCACCACCCACAACACCATGATCGCTATCGAAGCTAATATCATCTCATAGAGTTAGAATTTCAGAGTGGGCACGTCGATTCCCCAAAGTCTTGGGTGGGTTATCTGGCATTCTACTAACATCATGACTGAATCCACCACCTTCACTACTGCCACCTCCCTCCGATTTCACACTCAAATTATTATTATTTCCAGAACAAGGCAATTGCCTCCCAGAAGGGGGAAGCAAACTCCCATCAACGTTTGGAGACTTGTCCTTCTCCATTTACAACAATATTTTTCTTGAGGTTACAAATCAAGAAGGTTACCAATTCTATCCTTCCATCTCTTGCTGCTAGTTGTCATTTCAGTTGTGTGTGTCCCTGTGATTCACGATTTAATCAAGCCAAACAATTAAACAATAAGATTAAGCAAACCTGATATGATTATTCCAATGAATTGAATGGTTACAAGTGTTGAATCAGAACACGATCAATCTATCTCTCTGTTTTCTCTCTATGTGCAACTCTCTCTCTTAAATTTTCTCAATGTGTACGGCGGCTGCACTATTCAACAACCACAAAACAAAACCTAACTATCTAATAAATACCTAAAACCTATTTGAAAACAAAAGAACTAAAACGAAAATACAAGAAAATAACTTTGACTATTTATTACAAAGGACCTAGACTATTTGTTGAGAGTGTCTTTTCAACCTTGACTTCTTGAATCTTTCATCTTCAATCTTGATGATCTTGAATCCAATAAATCTATGATCTAACAATCTCCCCCTTTGGATAAAGATCATTACTAAAAAGATTTAGCAATCCAAATCTTCTCTTTATGCTCGGTAGATGCAATCTCCCTTTTTGTCTTCAGAATGTAGCAATCTCCCCAAATGATGTGAATAAAATCTCTTGGAAAGAAATTATCTCCAGTTTCAGCTCGAAATCCTTTTAGCAAATCATCTTCAAAAAAAATTTCTTCAGCATATCTTCAGAAATTCGTTCTAAAACTTGTGTTCTCCCCATTTCTTGGTTGATGCTTCTCCCCCTTTTTGATGAAAAGAGCAGCGAGTTCATCAAAACTTTTCTTCAAGAAATGTCTGACCACTAATCTTGCATACAGAACCTTCGATTATCCGTCAATTCAGAAAGATGTTTATCCAGATCTTTGCAAATCTAGACAAATTAGAAAATAAAATGTAACACCTGAATCAACAAATGAACCAGTTAAAATTGCATGTCAGTAACACGAAGTCACTATGTGTAACGAATACAATTATAAAGGAGCTTTTATGATGTTCACTCCCCCAGGGCTTCCATTCAATCATCGAAACACCACAAAGGAAATTTCTATGAACGTTATGTTGGATCAAATAATTGTATTCAAGATTAAAGGGTTTAAATTGTATTTATTTGATAGTTAAAGTTAGAGGGTCTAATTAGTATTTATTCAGTAGTTATTTGTAAATGGGCCTTAAATCTATCAAGCCCATATGGCTTAGGTATTTAAAGTGTTAATTAGTTTAGATTTAGGGTTAACCTTGAAAGAACTCTGATAATATTCTAGTTAATAGTCGTACGTTTTCTCTGTATTCAAGGGTATCAAGAACACACAAGGTTTAACTGTTTATTCAAGGGATTGGTATGTTTTTTTAATCTTTATATCTCTTGATTATTATTGTGTTTCTGTGATTGTTAATCAACTAGATTAAACTGGGATAACAAGTGGTATTAGAGCCTAAAAATCAAGATTTTGGATTTATCGATTTATCTGTTCATCGACTGTGTTCATCGACTGTTAACAGTGTCAAAATTAAATTCTTGTTTTTCTATGTTTTTGTTAGAGCACATAATTGTTGGATTCAAGATCATAAAGATTGAAGACAAAAGATCAAGAAGTCAAAGCTGGAAAAGTCAACTCTCAAGCAAAGTCAAAGTCATTTGTTAATAAAGTCAAAGTCAGTGTAATTGTATGTTGTTTTTCCTTTGTAATTGTGAAGGGTATAAATACCTTTGTTTGTCTTTGTAATCAGTAGTTATCAATCAGATTGTAGAGAGAGAGAGAGCGTATTAGAGAAGAGGCTATTGTAAACATTTCTAGAGAGAGAATGTAGTGAGAGAAAGTTGCGAGATTGTAGTTTGGATTCATCAATGACATATGATTTGGAATTCTCATCTTGATTGTGTGTAGCAATTAGAACTTGAAATAGGGAATAACAATTGGTATCAGAGCAGATCCAAAATCGAAATCATATCAAGAAATCAAGATACTGTTCATCGTCACTGTGTTTTTCAATGTTCAGATTCGTTTTTGAGTATTATTATGATTTTTGAGTTGTAATTGGTGTATTAGTGATCGATGAATGTAATAGAGTGAGTTTGTATAGAAAATTTCACGAAATGCATTGTAATTTTCATGAATTTTTGGATTTTATTGAGTTTTAGTTCATGAGTTTTTAAAGCACTGTTACATAGATCAATCTTGTATTTTTGTTGTTTTTGTTTGTAATCTTTGCACTGTAATCGGTTCGAATCATGATTTAGAAGATTTCTGCAAAATTTCAAGTCAATTGGTAAAGGTTTGGTTGACAATCAGATGGAAAAATCAAGATTCGGTTCGACTTCTTGAAGAACGCGCTAGATCTCCAGAACGCGTAAATTCATCGTTCAAACGTGCAAGATTCATCCGCAAGAACGCGCAAGCTGAAGGGAAGATTTTGGTCTCAAACGCGCAAGTAGGCACTTGCGAGTTCTGGAAACGCGCACGCTGCTATCTGCGAGTTTCAGCAAGTTCATTTGATCTGCGAGTTTAATCAAACGCACAAGTAGTGTCTAGCGAGTTTTTGAAACGCGCACGTCTCTATTAGCGCGTTTCAAAGTGAATAGTGATCTGCGTGTTTAGGCGTTAGCGAGTTTCTTCGAGAACAGTCTCTTGCGAGTTTCAACGTCTAGCGAGTTTCAGCGATCTGCGAGTTTCTCAGAACACGCAAGTCTTTGCGTGCGAGTTTCACAAATACGCAAGCTAAAGCGTGTGAGTTTATCTGTGAATAGTGATCTGCGAGTTTCAAGCTTTAACAGTGACTTGCGAGTTTCTGTACTTAGTCAAAATTTTCAAAACTGTAATATGCCCTTTAAAAGAGAAATTTTTTTCTCTAGGGACCCCCGTGCTAAGTTTGCGGAGGGATACATATTTCTGGTTGTGATCAAAATTTCTGAATTTTTATTTCAAATTTTTTTTGTATTTTTGAGATTTCATTTGGATTAAAGATCAAGTTCAAGTTCTTTTTGAATCAGATATTCAAGATGGGATATTTTTCTGATGATGATGACAAGAAGATTAAAGAGCTCAAAATGGAGAACCAAAATCTTACTTCCTTAGTTGATTATTACACAAAGAGGTCAAAGAGATACAAAGATGAAAGAAAGCTACTGAGAGAAGAAGTTACTCCTTTGAAGAAGATAAATGAAGATCTTCTGAAACAAACTTCTGGGCTTAGTGAAGATAAGGTAATAAGTTTGGAAACTGAGAACACTGAGCTGAAAAATAAAATCTTTGACTTGGAATATCAGATTATCCAAATCCAGCAGTAAGCATCTGTTGAAAGTTATGAGTAGACGATTAAGAGTCTGGAAGATGCTAATGCTGAGCTTCGAAAGAAAATATCTTATTTGGAACAAAAGATGGTCAAAGATAAAGATATTTTTGAGAGTGACAAGAAAGAATTTGCAAAGAAATTCTCAGAGTTTTCCAGAAAATGTGCTGACGATAAGAAGAAGGTTGAGCTTAAACGCATTAAGCTTTCTCAACAAATCTCTGATTTTGAGAAAGTAATCATTCTGGAAAGGGAGAATTTTGCCAAAGAAAAGAAGTTAATAGAGCAAAAGAATGTTGGGATATTCAAAGAGATATTTGGTCAGAGAACAAATGCTGAAATGGGCTTTGAGGAAGAAAGAAGCTTGTTTGAAGATGAGATTAAGAAGCTTACTGTGAAGTTATCTGAACTATGTGAAAGTAATTTGAATGATCAGAAAGCGAAGTCTGAATTCAAGGAGAAGATTGACCTGCTCATTAAAGAAAGAGACAGTTACTCTTCAAAGGTAAAAGAGCTTGAAAAGATTGTTTCAAAGGTGGTGATGATTGAGCACACGACTCCAGAGTCACAAATCTACACACCTAGAAATAATTCAGTTGACTTTAAAAAGACAGCCTCAAGCTCACACATGAAACCTGTTTCTTCAAAAAGGTCAGCTAAATCATTTGATCAAATTCGAACAACTAACATTTTCTATGATCAAAATGTAGATGGTTCAGATAAACAAAGAAGAAGAAGAAGAAGATACAAAGAAGAAGAACTGGTATGGAAAGTGAAACCAGTTGAAGATGAAAAGAAAGGTGAGAAGAAAGCTGAGAAGAATGGAAAGAAGACATGTGTACATGAGACTAAAGCCAAGAAGAACAATACGCGTAAAGGTAAACCTGATCATATATACACGAGAGATCACTTAATCAGGTTGTCAGGAAAGAAATACTATTGTTCTTACTGCCGTACACATGATCCTGTTCACGAAACAAGTGATCATTACTGGTATGGTTCTTGTTCGATTAATCCCATACGAACTGCAACTAACACACATGGACCCAAATAGCAGTGGGTACCAAAGCCGAAAAGTGAATCTGTGTTGCAGGCACCTATAGTCAAGGGGGAGTAAAAGAACCAAGGCTTCTGAATAAATTAGTTCAGGACCCGTACTTCAATGGAGTTTGACTTCTAAACATACTAGTTTAGGACTCGCTATTCAATGATGAAAAAGAAATGCTACTCCCGGGTTGATAAGAGAGTGTACTCAGATACTCAGAAGAGGAAATCAACCTTCAAGGGGGAGTACATAAATTTTTCTGGAAATATGTATTCGGAAGATATGACGAACTACACTTCAAGAGAAGTTATAGATCTCTATCATGTGCCTTTTCCTGATAAATTTCAGATGCATATTTTCAGGGGGGGTAAAGAATTATGATTTCTGATTATTTCAAATCAGAACTCGTACTTTAATTGTTTTATTGCTTTACGTCTTTTATTTTCGAATAAATTTTGTGAATAAAGTTGCTTTGACTAGACTTTGAGACTTGTGCAGGATGAGAGATGCTTACAAGATCATATCTTAATGACTTCAGTTGACTGACTTCATGAGATTTAAGATTGCGCGAAAAGGTAAATTTCTTATCTTAATCTCAAATATATCTGAAAGAATGACAACTTTCAGATATAAAAAACATGTTCTGAAATGTTCGAACCACTTCCCGATTCTTAAAACAGATTTTATAATTTGGAAGTGTGATTTTAAATGTTTTTTATTTTTATTTTTGTGCTTAATTGATAAACAAACCGTGTGTTTCCAAAGATAAATACTTGCGTATTGTCTTTTCTACATAGTTTCAAATATTCACACACATCGGTTTAATTTTTTTTGATCAAATTGTTCTTACCATGTCTCATATTGAAACATATTTTCGATGGTAAGACACCCCGCTTGTACTTTAAAGAATTTTGAGAATGTCATTTCGAGAATGTCTATATTTTTGTTTCGTATAGACAATATCCGTTATTTTTGACCATAAGCTTTGATTGTTATATCATTCATTTCTGATCATTTTCATACAATGTCAGATTTTCAAACAAGTCTTTTGCATTCATGTTCATTCATTCGATATACTTGTTTGAAATATCTTCAATGTTCAAAATGCTCATATCTTCATGATTATTTTCTGATAATACAAACATCTGACAGTTGTATTTTGAACTTTAACTGTTAAAGTTAACCCATATTGAGCACCATTATTCTTTCATAGGATTATATGGGTTCTTTGTGCTAGGATTTAAATGAACTTCTATGGAATCACGTTAACCAGTGATTTCTACCCAAGAAGTTAATCCATAGTGATTGAGTGTGAGGAGTCTAAAAGAAATGAGTGTGGGTGTGATTAGGTAAAATGGAAAAGAGAGTTTGGTTAGATGTGAGGTTAATGATTAAAAGAAAGAGGGTGTGAGATCAGAGTAAAAGAATATCAAACTCTGCACCAACTACTTTCTGATCCGGGCAGCCACATTACTCATGCTTCACAACTCTTTGGTGAACGTTATTGAAACAGGCAACTAGCCCATGCCAACTCTTGATTAAACCCCACCAGCTACTCATTTTCTTCTTAAAAAGGAAATGTTTCATATTTTTTTAAGGGGACGCAACACATAATCTATCTGATTTTCATTTGGAAAATATGGATATTGAAAAAGAAAGAAGTTTGCCCCACCTTCGCACTTCAATCATGCACTTAGAGTCTTTGTTTAACTAATTATTGTCTCAGTGGTTTACACTATGTTGAGCCTTAAAAAGCAATTATTCGTGCTTAATTCTTTCTACACATGCACGAACACACAAAGAATTTGTTTCTTTGTCATAACATTCATAGAAATTGCCTTTGTGGTATTTCGATGATTGGATGGAAGCCCTGGGGGAGTGAACATCAAAAAGCTCCTTTACATTGTGTATTCGTTACACATAGTGACTTTGTGTTACTGGCAGACATTTTAACTGATTCATTTGTTGATTCAGGAGTTACATGTTTTTATTTTGTCTGGATTTGCAAAGATCTAGATGAATACCTGGTTATGGATCACAGAATCAGAGGATCAATTTGACATATCAGATTGGTCAAAGACATTTCTTGGAAAAGTTTTGATGATATTGATGCTCTAATCATCAAAAAGGGGGAGAAGATAAAGAAATGTGTATTTCAAAGAAATGTTAAAGTTGAAAGAATTGTCCGGAAAGAAGTATTTGATTTGGATATGGAGAGAGATATTTCAGAATTGAAATTTGTTCAAGGTTGATAAGCGAAAGTTCAAAGAATTTCGAAAGCAAGTAGATTTTGGAGAAAGTTTATTTGAAGAAAGTTGGATAAATCATTCAGAGCTAGAAATGAAGATAATTTCTTTCAATGTCTGAAAGAGGTTTGCTTATAACCTTGGGGGAGATTGTTACTATTTTTAAAGATCAGACGTTGGGAAGATTGTTGAAAGTTTTTGAAGTCAAAGCTAAAGAAGAATTTCATTGTGTTAAGGGGAGTTTGTATATCATGTTTGTTTCAAAAGGAGAGATTACAAGTGAAGATACAGATTGTTAAAAGGGGGAGTTACTTCAATCGAGATTAATTAGAGAAGATCGCATTGCTAAATATTTTAGTAATGATCTTGATCCAAAGGGGGAGAATGTTAGAGCACATAATTGTTGGATTCAAGATCATAAAGATTGAAGACAAAAGATCAAGAAGTCAAAGCTGGAAAAGTCAACTCTCAAGCAAAGTCAAAGTCATTTGTTAATAAAGTCCAAGTCAATGTAATAGTATTTTGTTTTTCCTTTGTAATTGTCAAGGGTATAAATACCTTTGTTTGTCTTTGTAATCAGTAGTTATCAATCAGATTGTAGAGAGAGAGAGAGCGTATTAGAGAAGAGGATATTGTAACCATTTCTAGAGAGAGAATGTAGTGAGAGAAAGTTGTGAGATTGTAGTTTGGATTCATCAATGACATATGATTTGGAATTCTCATCTTGATTGTGTGTAGCAATTAGAACTTGAAATAGGGAATAACAGTTTTTCTGCATAAAATTGATATGATTAGATGCCTTTTATGCTATTGAACATGATCTGAGTGATTAATTGCAGTTAACATCATCAATTGACTGAATTTTTGGTTTCTGGGTTCGCATACATATAGTCACTGTGTTCTTAAAATCGGATGCTTAAAGTTTGAAATTGATCTATAATTTTCATTGCACTGTGATTGGTATATGTTTCTGGGTTAATCTGCATCGTTCTAGGTCGAACAACATACCGGTCGACCTGGGTTAAGAACATACCGGTCGAAGGTAGTTTACAGGTCTAATCCATATATCGGTCGAGAGTTCATAACTACATCCCGGTTGATTGCTTTATCGGTCAAACCTTATTTCCGGTCGAGCTTCCTTAGTCTTTATCGGTCGACCGACTCACTCACATCAATATCGGTCGAATAAATATCGGTCGAATCAATACCGGTCCTTACATTATATCCATCGACCGAATACCGGTCGAACTAATACCGATCGAAGCATCGGTCTTGCATCATACCGGTCAAACGTGTTACCGGTCTTTACAAGTTCCCGGTCGAACTCTCTACCGGTCTTTACATGTTCCCGGTCGAACTCTTTACCGGTCTTTACAAGTCTCCGGTCGACTCAATACCGGTCGAAGCACATCCCCGGTTGATTTTTGCAAACTGTAATAGGGCATCTAAATGTCAAAAAAATTTCTCTAGGGGCGCTGCCCCCATACCCTCGCAAGGGCGTTGCCCCCGTGCTAAGTCTGCAAAGGGGGACAAAGTTTTGTTCTTGATCAAAATCTTTGTGAATTTTACTGTACGAGTACTGCATTTAATTATTTTTGGGAATTTATTTTTCTGAAAATTTTTGAGTGTAGTTATTATCCTGTACTTGATTCTAACGATCTCATCTAGTTGGTTGTCTTGATACAGATAAGTTTGATTACTAACCATACAGCTAGGATGTCGATTCAGCTAAATATGTCTAAAGGTTACAACCATGATTTTAGCAACATGACTCTTTCTGAAGTAAAAGAAAAGGCTAAACATCTTGCTAGACAGTTGTCAAGATATACAGACAGGGCTGATGATTGTGAAAGGGAGATTACAAAGCTCAAATCCGAGATGTTACCTCTTGAAGCTGAGATTGAAAATTTAAAGATTCAGAACTCATCTTTTCTTATTCAGATCAATGCTTTAAAAGAAAATTCAAAAGATTCTGATTCTATAATTGATCTTGCAGGAATAATTGTGTCTAAAGAAAAAGAGATCTTAGACCTTCAAGCAAAGCTAAAAAGATCTGAATCTAGCTCAACATGGTCAAAGAAGGAACTAATGCAAAAAGAGCTAGATGAATTGAGAAGAAGAGCAAACATTGCTTGTGAGACATCTGAAGAGCTTAGAAAGTCAAAGTCTCGAATTTTTGCTGAAAGGGATTCTTTAAAAGAAAAAGTTCTCAGTCTTGAGGTTGAGATTAAAATTCTTAAAGAAAAGGCAACCCAAGACAGAAACAATACAACAACTCAAGATGAAATGTTGAAGATTGAGAAAGAGAGAAAAGAATTTGCCAAGAAATTCTCTGACTTCTCCAGAAAAGCCTTTGAAGAGAAGAAATCATTAGAGCTTAGATGTGTTAAGCTTTCTCAACAAGTTTCAGACTTTGAGAAGGTTATCATTCTTGAGAGAGAAAAGGCTGAGGATGAGAAGAAGAAAGCTAAGCTGAAGAAAGCAAATACAGACTTTTCTGAAGAAAAGAAAATATTTGAGACCGAGATAGCTAAGCTGACAAGAAATCTATCTGAATTGTCAACAAACATCATGAAGGAGAAGAATGCAAAATCTGAGTTGCATAAGAAGTTTGATCTGATTGAAAAGGAAAGAAACAACTTGTCTTCAAAGATAAAGGAACTTGAAGAGATCGTATTCAAGGTGAAGCTGACTAAGAACAAGACGCCGGAGTCAATAGCTCAATCACCGAGAGATGATCTAGCTGATTCAAATAGTTCATTAAAAACAGCTTCAAGTTCACATGTTTCAAATGTTTTCTATAATCCTTTATGTGATTCAGATGATAGTCTTACTTCTAAATCTACTAATCAGATTCGTCCTTCTAACCTTTTCTATGACAAAAATGTTGATGGTTCAGGTAACTTAAAGAAGAATAAGTCTCGAAAGAAAAGCTTCTGGAGAACGGATGATGAGAAAGAAAGAGGAAACTGGATCTGGAAAGTTAAAGGATCCTCGGAGGAGAAGAAGAAAGAAGAATCATTTGTGCATACATCAAATGCTAAATGGAACTATGCTACAAAAGGTAAAACTTTTGGCAAACCTGATCTGGTTTACACAATCCATCAATTGATCAGGTTAGCACAAAAGAAAATTAGTTGTTCCTATTGTGGCTCAAATGATTTTGTAAGAAAAGATTATGTGAATAACTGGTATGGTTCTTATTTCATCTATCCCACTAGAACTGCAACTAACCCATTAGAACCCAAATACCAGTTGGTACCAAAAGCTAAATCTGTGTTGCAGGCACCCAAAGTTTAAGGGGGAGAAAGAACTATGACTTCTGATTAAAACAGATCAGGACTCGTGCCTCATTGTCAAAATGAAGGCTTCTAAGTAATTCAACTTAGAACCCGTACCTCAACGGAGTATGGCTTCTAATCACATCAGATTAGGACCCGCACTTTAGTGCTTTATTTTTCCTGTTCATCCGAAAAAAAATTATCAGTTAAGGGGGAGACTATCTGTGATTTTAAAAGATTATCTGACCGTGTGTTCTTAAAGATAAATACTTGCGTTTTATCTTGTCAATATACTTTGTCAAGTATTCATACACATAACGGTTCAGAACATTCTATTTGACTTTGTTATTACCATGTATCAAAAGTTAAATCTTTCTATGGTAATACTCACGTTATTTGTATTTACTGTTGATTGAATTAAACGTCATTTCATGTGCTTTAATTGAAAATATGTTTATATATTGTTCATATAAACAACATTCGTTTTTGATTCTCCAACACATTATTCTTCATAACAAATTGATATGATCTTATTGCCAACCACTTTTAGGTTGAAGGGGAGAATTTCATCGTCAAACACAATTGTTTTGACTTCTTCAAAAATTTTATTCTTCATGTAACAAGTGGTATTTGTGCTTATATGTACAAAAAGCCTGTTGAACAACATGTTCTATTAGGAAAATACATGGGATTCAGTGTGAGAACTTAACTGAACTTCCATGGATTCACGATAACCAGTGTTTCCTACCCAGGAAGTATTCCCTGAGTGATTCAGAGGAGAAGGGTCAAAAGAATTGAGTGATGGTGTGTGAAGAGGTAAAATGGATAAGAGAGATTGGTTAGAAGTGAGCATTAAAAGAAAGAGGGTGAGAGATTAGAGTGAAAGAATATTAAACTCTGCACCAAATTCTTTCTAAGCCGGGCAGCCACATAATCTGATTGGTTCACATTCTTTGGTGACCATCATTGAAATAGGCAACTAGCCCATGCCATCTCTTGCATTAACCCCACCAGCTACTCATTCTTTTCTCAAAAAGAGAATGTTTCACATTTTCTGGGGAAGCAACACATACGCTATTGGTTCTTCATTTGGAAGATACTAATATTGAAAAATAAGGAAAGTTGCCCCACCTTCAAACCCTTTCTCATGCACATTGAGTCTTTGTATAATTTGTTGTTGTCTCAACAAGTTTACATACTTTGAGCCTAAAATGAAAAGCAAACATATGTGCTTAATTTTTTCATACACATGCACGAGCACACAGAAATTTGTTTTCTGTCAGAACGTTCATAGGTAACCATGTGTTATTCGATGATTGAATGGAAGACCTGCGGAGTCTATATCAAGCCAGCTCCTTATATAGTAACTTTGTGTTACTGACAGGCATACTAACTGAGTCATTTGTTGATTCAGGGTTACAACTCTTAAACGTTTTGAATTTGCAAAAAATTAAATGGTTACTACTTTCTATTTTAATCTGAAAGGATTGAAATAATCACTCTTTCCATCTGGGAACACTGCTCTTATTTCTTACAGGGCTCATTACATGAAGAAAGTGCTAAATTGAAGTCTATAAAAACAAAGGGGGAGATTTTTCCATAAAGGGGGAGATTGTTTTGACAAGTTTGGATGATGATGATTCTCACCACTCATCAAAAAGGGGGAGAAGATACAAAAAGGGAGAATACTCAAAGAAGGAGAATATAATCTGAAGACTGCTGAATATTTTCAAAGATTTTAAAGATGAAGATTATTTAAAGATATCTAGTTTTGAAGCTATCAACGTCATATCTGAAGATATCTGAAGAAAAGTGAAGACAAGTGAAGACCCGAAGACAATTTCAAATTTTTTTTAATCTTGAATCCAAAGGGGGAGATTGTTGGATCAAATAATTGTATTCAAGATTAAAGGGTTTAAACTGTATTTATTTGATAGTTAAATTTAGAGGGTCTAATTAGTATTTATTCAATAGTTATTTGTAAATGGGCCTTAAATCTATCAAGCCTATATGGCTTAGGTATTTAAAGTGTTAATTAGTTTAGATTTAGGGTTAACCTTGAAAGAACTTTGATAATATTCTAGTTAATAGCCGTACGTTTTCTCTGTATTCAAGGGTATCAAGAACACACAAGGTTTAACCGTTTATTCAAAGGATTGGTATGTTTTGTTAATCTTTATATCTCTTGATTATTATTGTGTTTCTGTGATAGTTAATCAACTAGATTAAACTGGGATAACACGTTATGACAAGGAAACAAATTCCTTGTGTGTTCATGCAAGTGTAGAAAGAATTAAGCATATGATGATTGCTTATAAGGCTCAAAATGTGTAAACCACTGAGACAATAGTTAGTTAAACACAAACTCAATGCGCATTAGTGAAGTATGAAGGTGGGGCAGAGTTCCTTCTTTTCAATATCCCGATTTTCCAAATGAAAACCAGATAGTATATGTGTTGCGTCCCCTTTGAAAATGAAACATTTTCTTATTAAGAAGAAAATGAGTAGCTGGTGGGGTAACGGCAAGAGTTGGCATGGGCTAGTTGCCTGTTTCAATAATGTTCACCAAGAATTGTGAAACATTAGAAATGTGGTTGCCCAGCTCATAAAGTAGTTGGTGCAGAGTTTGATATTCTTTTACTCTATTCTCACACCCTCTTTGTTTTTATCATTAATCTCACAGCGAACCAAACTCTCTTTTACATTTTCTCTCATCACACATCCCACACTCATTTCTTTGAATACTCACACTCCATCACTATGGGTTAACTTCTTGGGTAGAAATCACTGGTTAACGTGATTCCATAGAAGTTTCTTTTAAGTCCTAGCACAGTGATCCCATGTTTTCCTATGAAGCATATGTTACTCAGATGATTTAACTTGAGCAGTGAAAGCTCAAAGATGAAGCAGAAAACATTTAAAATCACACTTCCAATTCAAGAAATCTGTTTGAGAATCGGGAAGTGGTTTGAACATTTAAGAATGTGTTTTCTTATGATTTAAAGTTGTCCTTATTTCAACCATAGATGAGATGAAGATAAAGAATTATACCTTTTGAGTGCAGTCTTACATCTCACGAAGTCAAGCTTAAAGTCATAAAGATATGATCTTGTAAGCATCTCTCCAACTGCAAAAGTCTTAAGGTCTAGTCAAAGCAACTTTATTCACGGAAATTAAAATGACATAAAGCAGTAAAACAATTAAAGTACGAGTTCTGATTAGAAGTAATCAGAAGTCATAGCCATACTCCTTTGATTTGTACATTCCCCCTAAAATCATGCATCACTAACAAATTATAAGTAAGTACAATGCATACAATAGATATGCTCCCCCTCAAAGTAACATTGACCACCTATGAGGTCCTTCTCACACTCCCCCTGAGATCATGAACAAACTATTAAAGAGCAGATATCTTGTGGAAATAATGATAAAGAAATGATGAAAAGACACAATAAGAAACTTTAATAGGTAACCACCAATTAGGTCTTAAAATTTAGCATACCAAGCCTAGAGACAAGAAAATTGAATCTCTTTTCGTCTAAAGGTTTGGTAAACAAATCTGCAAGCTGATAATCAGTTTTTACAAAGTAAAGTTCAATTGTTCCTTTTTCTACATTATATTTTATAAAGTGATACCTGACATCTATGTGTTTTGTCTTAGTATGTTGAACAGGATTAGCTGAAATCGCGATAACGCTCTTCGAATCACAATAGATCGGGATTCTATTCAAATGAAACCCATAGTCTCGCAGTTGTGTTCTCATCCACAAGACTTGAGAACAGCAACTAGCAGCAGCTACATATTCTGCTTCGGCCGTTGAAGTAGAGACACATAATTGCTTCTTCGATGCCCAACTGACGAGCTTATCACTGAGGAATTGTATATGACCCGAGGTGCTCTTCCTGTCTAACATGCAACCAGCATGATCTGCGTCTTTTGTAAAACCTGACTTGACCAAGAACGGAGATAAGATATCATACCAGGCGCGAGGATCTTGTTTCAGTCCATCAAGAGCTTTATCCAAGATGTAAACGTGATTAGGCTTATCTGGATTCACAAACCCTTCTGGCTGCGAGACGTAGACTTCCTCCTTGAGTACTCCATTCAGAAAAGTTGTCTTCACGTCCATTTGATAGACGGTGAAGTTCTTGTGGGCTGCGTAGGCTAAGAACATCCGAATTGCCTCTATACGCGCCACTGGAGCGTAAGTCTCGTCATAGTATATCCCTTCCTCTTGCCTATATCCCTTGGCAAAAAGTCGTGCTTTATTTCTGATAACGGTACCATCTTCATCTTTCTTGTTTTTGAACACCCATTTCGTACCAATGATGGTTTTACCTTCAGGTTTGGGTACGAGTCTCCAGACTTTAGGTGCTTCAAACTGATTCAGCTCATCTTGCATCGCAGTTACCTAATCTGAATCGGCAAGGGCCTCAGATATGCGAGTAGGCTCGATCTTGCTCAGAAAGGAGTCATGCATACACAGATTCAAAGTGGCAGACCTAGTTTGCACCGGTTTGGACGGATCTCCAATAACTTGGCTTATCGGGTGCTCTTTGGTCCACTTGTGTTCATGAGGGAGTGGATTAGATGTAGATTGATCATGTTCAACATCTAGGAATCCACTGTTCTCTTCTTCAGATGGTTCAGAATGAATGGGGGTTTCAGGTGAAGTAGTAGTTGCAGAAGATGCAATAGGTACAGCTTGGGTAGTTTGTTGATCAGTCCGTACCGTACTTCCTACTGAGTCAGCTACTTCTGCCTCTTCAATGTTGGTTAAAACTTCAACTGTCGGAGTAGGCATTTGAACTGGAACTTCTTTCCGAATCGGGGAGTTGGATTCAGATGAGATATCGGAAGTGGTTGGATTAGTAGTCATTGAGTCTTCCATCCTGTCAACCACAACAGATTTAGGCACATTAGATCCAAGAAATTCATCATAAAATAGTTCAAACAATAAATCCAAATCATATAATTTAGAAGTAGACGATGAAGCGCCATCTAATTTATTCTCTTGAGGTACAGGTCCTGGACTAGTTGGACCAGAAGCTAGTACTCCGGTTATTACGGGTTCTGAACTGACGTGCTCAGAATCCATTTCCTCATCGAATGAAACGTTGACGATCCCAGTCACAGTCTTCGACTTCTTCAAGTAAACACGGTATGCAGTAGATGTAGAGGAATAGCCAACGAAGATGCCCTCATCCACCTTAGCACTGAACTTGTTCAGATTCTCTCTGTCGTTTAGAACATAACACATACATCCAAATATATGAAAATATTTGATTGTAGGTGTCCGGTTGTTGATTAACGCATACAGAGTCTTCTGAAATCCGCGGTGTATCATGGAGCGATTCTGAGTATGACATGCAGTCGATACAACTTCAGCCCACAGATACAGAGGTAATTCAAATTGGCTGAGCATAGTTCGAGCGGCCTCGACTAGTATACGATTTCGCCTTTCGACGACTCCATTCTGTTGAGGCATACGTGCAGTAGAGTATTGATGTGATATCCCGACCGATTTGAGATATTCTGCAACTATTTTGTTCTTGAACTCTGTGCCGTTGTCAGTTCTGAGAATCTTGACTTGTTTTTGCAGATTGACTTGGGTCATCTTCAGAAATGTAATGAGAACTTCGGGCGTCTCATCTTTAGACCGTAGAAACTTGACCCAAGTGTATCGCGTATAGTCGTCCACGATAATTAACACGTACTTCTTTCCGCCTAATCTTTGCGTTCGCATAGGACCGCATAAATCCATATGCAACAACTCTAATGGAGAGCTGGTACTTGGTTCAGGCTTTGGTTTGTGTGGAGCTCTTTTCATCTTTCCCTTTTCACACGCTGCACACAAGTGTTCTTTTTTATACTTCAGCTTAGGAAGTCCTTTCACTAGCTTTCCACTAACCAGTTTGTTGATGTACCAAAAGTTGAGGTGAGAGAGTCATCGATGCCATAACCAACTTTGTTGCATCGAGGCCTTTGCTAATAGACATACCTTATTGTCAGCTTGGACCTTTGACAAGTTGATGGTGTAGAGATTTGACTTGCGAGTACCGACCAAGAGTTCTTTCCCGTCTTCAGTGCGTACCGAACATGTCTTGGCCTTGAAATTCACCTCTAAGTCTTTGTCGTAGAACTGGCCAATACTGAATAGGTTGTGTCCTAAGTCTTCAACGTAGCTCACCTTCTTTATCGTCACATTTTCGTGTACAACATCACCATATCCCAGAATTGGTGAAAACTGATCATTTCCAAAACGAACTGTGCCGCAATATTTGTCTGTATAATTAGACAACACACTCTTCTGCCCTGTCATATGCTTGGAACACCCGCTATCCAAGTACCACATATGACGGTTCTGCACAAATCAAATAAGGAAATAAGAGGTTTAGGTACCCATTTGTAAATGGGACCTACAGTGTCAGTACATGATTTTGGCACCCATTTAAATTTGGGCCCGCTTTGTCTTTGAAAACCATATGCATGATAAGAAGAATGATAACAATAAGATGAAACATTATATGAGTCATACCAAACATCAGAATATTTACGAGAAGCATAACCATAACTACCAAAATTTGAAAACTTTTTATTAGATGGAGCTAACTGGAATAATTTCTTTATGGAATATTTCTTGCGATAATCAACAAGATTAGATTTAGAAGTAGCAACATTCACAATCAATTCATCTGTACTAGAAGTCTTTTTATTCAAATTAAAACTACAACTATATTTAGTCGTCTCGTGAATCTCCTGTTTTGGTCGCCATACCAGCTTAACTTCATGCCTTTGCTTTCTCACATCTGAAACATTTGAAACTTTTGGGTTAGAATTGTGAGATTCAAAAGAATGCTTCTTCTTTGGATTATCAGTGGGTATAGGTTTCTGTGAAAGCTGAGATTTTTTTTTCTTACCTTCTGCATTCTTCGATTTCACATAAACTGATTTATCAACTTTCGTTGATGTTTCACCTTTTTCAAACACACTGGGTAAACCGACAGAATTAACAACACAAGATTAATGATCAGGAAGTTTGGTAGTAAAGTCAAATTGAGCAACACATTCATCTAACACACCATCAGAGTTCAAGAAATTAAGCTCATTATTCAGAAAACCAGATCTATCATCAGATTTTAAAGCCTTGGAGAATTTAGAAAACTCAGTATTTTTGAACACTGTAGAGAATACAGTTTGTTCTAAGTCCATCAAAATTCTTTCTTTTGTAAGAGTATTCTCGAGTTCAGAAATTTTACTTTCCAAAACTAGAGGAGGGGCGTAAATCTTACCTTCGATGGGCTTAGCCTCTAATTCTTTTATAGAATAACTCTCAAAATAATCATTTGAAAGGAATTTTATAGACAACATACTCTTCTTTTATTCAACCTCTCATAACGAAATGGGAGTTGAACTTTAGATGTGTTCTTTCTTTTAACATATTCCTTGGCTTTATCCTCTTCAGACAGACCAGTCCAAAAAGGTTTGAGTTTCGGATATTGAGGAGCCAATATCATAAATCTGAAGTCATAAAGCGAATGCACTTCAGATATACCCTTTTTGAGGTGATGTGGGTTCTTGTAACCAAGTCCCCAACAATCAGGTTTCTCTTTAGGTTTGTTCAAATGAATAGTGTGTTTAGTTTGACCTAAAGTATATAATTTTTCTTCCAAAGCATTCACCTTGTCAATTAAAGATTTCTTTTTCTTTGAAAGCGAACAATTTATTTTAGAAATCTCTTTTGACTCAAACTCACACATTTTATATTTGGAGACAGTTTCAGATAACTCCTTATGAATTATAGTCTTCCCTTTCGCGCTGGTGTCTATATTTTTGTGCAAAGTTTCAATTAATACATTTTTCTCAGCAATATCATTACTAAGTTTATGTATAGATTGGTTTTTCTCATTAATGACACCTTTCTCACGCTTAAGTTTAGACTCTAATTCTTGGAGTTTAGACATCATGGCATGCATTTGATTCAGAAAACCAGATTCAGTTAAGTCACATACCTCTTCATTGTCTCCTTCATCAGAATCAACTTCAGCTTCTGACTGCTGCTTACCCATCAAGCACATGTATGTTGTCTCGTCCTTTTCTCCTTCTTCAAATTCTTGGTCCGAATGGTCGAGCCAATATTCATCCTCGGCCATTAATGCTTTTCCAGCCTCCTGTTGCTTAGCTAGAAGCATCTTATTCTTGTAATAGTCGGAGTTTGGACTTTAGGTTTTCGGTAGTCCTTGGCAAAGTGATCGAGTTTGCCACAGTTGTAGCACTTTATTGGTTCTTCCTGCTTGGGCTCTATCCTTCTTCTTCTCTTCTAGTCTCTTTTCTTCAACTTTCTCCTTGTGTTTGTAGTTATTCGGACCAGACGAGTACCTCTGACTGTTGGAGCTAGGATTTTTATAGAACTTCTTTTGGAAGGCCTTGGTTAGCATTATCATAGCTTCCTTCAGATTCTCACAATCGTCAGAGTCAGAATTTGCCTCATTCTCATCCTCTTCTGATTCAGATGCTATCATCTTCTTCTTCTTAGACTTCTTTTTTACCACAAGTGCAACTGGATCTGCAACCGCTTTGTCAGCCTTCATCATCTCAGCCTTGATCTCATCCACCTCTTCCTCATTCTGTCTGAGGATTTCATAAACTTCATGAAGTGGAATGTCATTAAGATCTTTCAATTGCCTCATCTGTCTGGTGAATCTCTTCCACTCAGGCTGGAGATTGCTGAGAAATATCACGTTCAGCTCAACTTGAGATTTGTTGATCTTGTTCTTGCTTAGTTCGTTCAACAATGTCACAAATCTGTCATAGGTGGCTTCTAGTGATTCTCCACTTTTAGCTTTGAATTCTTCATAATTGTTCAAGCAGTTGGAGACTTTGAGTTGGTTGCTGACTCTAGATCCGATCATCATCTTCTCCAATTGATCCCACTTTTGCTTGTTGGTAGCGTTGTAGCTATCAATCTTGACATAAATTTCATTTGGTACGCCTTGGAGAATAAATGATATTTCCAATTTGTCACCCTTGTGCCTTCTCTCCTACTCATCAGAGTATTCATCAAGCGGTAATGGATACTCTCTCTCTGTTTCTTCACTATTCTCTCTAGCGACAGTGAGTACCTTGGTTGGAGGTGTCATGATTCCTTCTTTTAGGGATTTTCTGATGTAATCTCCCAAATCATTTCAATCGATGAAATCCAAGAATCTGTCCTTCCATTGCTCGTACTCCCCTTTGAAGAGTACTGGTGGCTTCACATCGGTTTCGATAGCAAGAGGTTCCCGAGATGACATCCTTACTGATATGATTATAGCAAAGAACTGATAAGAAACTTGAAATGATCGTTAGTCCAGATAAAATCATGTAAATACAAATTAATAATGAAAAATTAGAATCTGGAGCAAAAGGCAAAAATGCGCCAAAAGGCAGTGGCGCAAAAGAGATTTTGCGCTAAAAGAAGCTGGTGCAAAATGGACTTCGCGTGAACTTGACACCCTTGAGTTTTGCGTGAGAGGATGGTGGCGCAAAAGTCAGTTTGCGTGAGACGAAGCTGGCGCAAAAGTCAGATTGCGCGAGAAGCAGGTCACGCGAGATGAGGTTTGCGTGACACGTTGATGGCGCAAAAGAGAGTTCTTGACCGGTGCCTTGTGCGACCGATGTTCCTTCGACCGGTATGAGATTACGACCGGACTGTTGTGCGACTGGGGTGTACCTTCGACCGGTATTACCTTTGATCGGGGTCTGTGACCGGTGTGGAACTGTGACCGGAGTCGACCGGAGTCTTGAATGGCGCAAAAGTTGTTTTGCGCTAGAAACTAATGGCACAAAAGAAAACTTTGCGCTAAGAGCTGGTGGCGCAAAGAACCTTAAGAACTGGCGCAAAGACGATGAACTAACGCAAAAACGTTGTTCTTCCCTGTACTTCGAAATACGGCTCTGGAAATCCTAATAACCAATCTAGGCTTCGATAATCAGTCTCAAACTTTGAACATAGGCTCATACACACATCTAGGACTGATTACAATCAAATAATTTCAATAAACAACACAACTAAAAGAATCGATTGATTAAACAGTGTTGTGCTCGTGAAAAACCGAACAATACCAAAATCATAAAATTGACAATCGAAAGCAATGTTATACTCACATAAACCAATACCAATTCAATAGAATATGCAAAACGTATACAACCCAATCAAAGATAGCTTGAAAGAACAATCACATAATAAAAAAAAAAATTGAATCTTGACAGATGAACAGTACCGAAAGAAAAAAAAAATTCTTTTGTTTTCAATTTGTTAGGCTCTGATACCAATTGTGTGTCCCTATGATTCGCGATTAAATCAATCCAAACAATTAAACAATAAGATTAAGCAAACTTGATATGATTATTCCAATTAATTGAATGGTTACAAGTGTTGAATCTGAACTCGATCAATCTATCTCTTTGTTTTCTCTCTATGCGCAGCTCTCTCTCTCAAATTTTCTCAATGTGTACGACGGTTGCACTATTCAACAACCACAAAACAAAACCTAATTATCTAATAAATACCTAAAACCTATTTGAAAACAAAAGGACTAAAACGAAAATAGAAGAAAATAACTTTGACTATTTATTACAAAGGACCTAGACTATTTGTTGAGAGTGACTTTTCAACCTTGACTTCTTGAATCTTTCATCTTCAATCTTGATGATCTTGAATCCAATAAATCTATGATCTAACAAGTAGGATCGCAAACCATCTATCAAACAATCATTTTAAATCTATTAAAAAATAAAAACTATTTTAATTTTACGTATAATTTTGATTTAAAGTATTCCATAAAGATAAAAATGGTAATTTTCAGATATTCAGGACTGCCCATTCAAACCATCTATCAAACAATCATTTTAAATCTATCAAACAGTCATTCTCAAACCGACAAGCTTCATCAATGGAACAGCTAGCAAACATCACCTTAGTTTCCTTCGGGTTTTTTTAACGTATAGAGTGATAAGCATATACTAATAGCATTAAGAGTTGGGTTTCATTATAGATAACAACTGGTCAAAGGGTCCAGTTAAATTCATCAATAGAAGTATCAAATAACACATAACTTCATGATTTGCATGTGGCAATATTAGGACTTACTTTGTTCCCGGCATAATGACCAACAGACTCCTTTTTGTCATCAGTGATGAAACCCAGGTACCTTTTCATATTCTTTATTCTTTCTTTTGATTCTTTCAACATGTTTGAAGTTTCAATCTTCCTTTCAACATGTTCAAAGCTTCAATCTCCCTTTCTTCTGCCAGTTGTCATTTCAGTAGGATCGCAAACCATCTATTGAATACAAATTAGAGTTTGTATTCAATATATGGTACATGATTGAAGAAAGGGAGATTGAGATATCTAAGGTTCTTCCCGATCAATAACCCGTTATTTATTTGTTTGTCAGATTATAATGGTCATTATTAGGGTCGGCTTACTTAGTTAGATGATAATGAGATTTACTACAACTTTATTTTTCTATAAATAGGGGTTGCGATGATTCCATTAGAACGTCTAAAAGGTAACCTCTAAGATTTCAGCTAGATCATTAAGATGCAGGATTGAAGTATTAAATTTCCTACTACCATCATGACATGTACTGTAAAATTCTCTCAATGAGTATTGCATGTAGTCAAGCTCCTGCGAGAGAGTAGAGTTCATGATAACATATTGTCCCAAGTGAAGTTGAAGATGCAATACAACCTACAGGAAGCACTCCAAATTTAGTGAAGAGTCACCGCTGTCAAGGTCTGAAGACCGAGAGATCAGAGTTACAACTAAACTAACCAACTTAACATGTCCATCTAATAAAAACTCCTAAGATAGAAATATGCAACACACACTATATGCCCTCTCTTTAAGGGTAGTTTAGTTGGTAAATCCAAAAAATAAACCATCAAAAGGATGTGCAAAGGGATCAATATACTTCACATAAGAAGCAGGCAATGGCAAAAAGTGATCCAAGATTTTCTTTTTCTTTTATGAAATTAAAGGACAACTCAATACTCACACAAGCAACAAGCAGCCAGCGACTGAAGCAGAGATGGGCCCAGGAAGGAGAAGTAATACAGGCAACAAACAGAAAGTTCCTGAATATCTGTAGCAAGCTTCATAAAAGGGCCATAGGAAATGTTTCCTGTCAAAAAGAAAAAGATTATCAAAAGGTACTCATATAACTACACAATGATCATTAAGATGCATAATTGAAGCATTAAATTTCCTACTACCATCATGACATGTACTGTAAAATTCTCTCAATGAGTATTGCATGTCGATCAAGCACCTGCGAGAAAGGAGAGTTCATGATAACACATTGTCCCAAGTGAAGTTGAAGACGCAATACAGCCTGCACGAAGCACTCCAAATTTAGTGAAGAGTCACCGCTGTCAAGGTCTGAAGACCGAGAGATCAGAGTTACAAAGATCCAGATGCTGCAATATCTGGTTTGTTTCATGATACAGATGAAACAATTAAGCAATAGTTGTGAGTGAGCATATACCTTGGACAATGATGGATTTTTATCACCCAAGAGGGTTAGCAACAAAGGAATCTCTCTTATCCAGGTAATCTGAAAGTCTATAATTCCTGAATCACTTGTATTTGGGGATAACCAACTGTCTTTCTGTAAAATGGACACAATATCAACCTAGATTTTGGAAGAAAAAAAATAAGAAACACATTGGTGTAAATTGCTATTGACCGACCGCCATCTTGGAACCCCCCCCCCCCCCCCCAAAAAAAAAATAGAAATGCTAGCCTTCATAGACTCTACTTGCTTTTTTTTTTTGCTTGAAATAATTAGTTTGTGGTAAACACGTAGAGATATAGATGAAAGAGCTTACAGGAAATAGCATTTCTTCGATTGCTGAAAGACAACCCAGTTTCATTGAAGACTCTGGATCACACTTCTTGAAAACCTCTGTAAAAGCCTGAAATAAGCATAATTGAAATTTTTCATTCATAACTATGCAAGGATCTCAACATTGTGAGAATAAGGTATATATACATTGTTAAGCTTCAAATCTTCAACAGATAAATAATACAATGGTTATTGTTGAGGTTTGTTAGGGAACACCAATTGCAGTGGAAAGAAGCCTAAAGTAAAGACCACCGAAACCAAAATAAAAAAAAAAATCGAATCGAAAAGAAACCTGATAAGACTTGAACACCAATTGCAGAATTGATTGAGAGAATGCATAACCTGATACGACTTGAACACCAATTGCAGAATTGATTGAGATAAAGCAAACCCTAGAACGATGGTCGACGTCGAGAGCAATGCCGATTGAGAGAAGAGCCGATCGAGAGCAACGGCGAAGATGGTAGGGTTAGGGTTTGGAAGCGATAAAAGTCGTACCAAAAAATGATTTGTACGAATTTGAAATATTGAATTTCATTAAGTTGTACCAACGCATTATGTAGTTGTAAATTAAGTAATTGACTTTAATTAGTTGTATTTTATGCTTAAGATGTTGTAATTAAGAGATTTTTATGTCTCTTTTATAATATAGTATAGATGATTGTGGAATTTTATTGACATCCCAAGATTTTAATTCCGGACTTCCCTTTAAATCAAATGCATGATTTGAATGAAATCTAATTCCAAATCCCACCCTATCCTCTAAGCCAAACAACCATAAGGGGGTGTTTGCTTCATGGAATTGAAAGGAACTTGAAGAAATTGGAATAACCAATTCCATTGACCAAATTCCAAGCCAAAGTTTGGTTCACGAAATGAAAGTGATGGAATCATTCCAATGCCATTTAATTCCACAATTTAAGGAATTCATCATTCATTGGATTAAGGGAATGAATTAAATTCCTACTAACCAAACGCGTGGTCAAATCCAATCAAATCCTATTCAGATTCTTTCAAAGTCAAATTCTTTTGATAAATTTCAATTTTATCAAATTTCATTCGGTGAACCAAATGCTCCCTAAATTTTTAAACATGTTTTTAAGTATAACAAATGAATAAAATTATACTTCCTTGAAACACAATTTTTCATTTTATAAAAAGTGAAACTATGAAACGAAATGTTATAGCGGCCATCATCGTTCCGTTTTAGGGCTTTGTTGATATAATTATCAACACGCGGTCGTTGAAAACACCCATTACTACTACGGTGCAACCAATCATTTGCAAGAGACTCCGAACAAAGAATCGAATCAAAATATTAAATATTAATTATAAATGGAATGCAATGAGCATTGATTACGGATTTTATAAATGATGAAGATAATAATCTAATAAAAGATACCATCGAGTTGTGTCTACATTCAAATTTATATGAAAAATACAAAAATGTGTAGATTAAAATACTATGCAAATACTGCCGACAATCATAATAATGCAGCTGTCTTCTCTTGAATATTCAATATATATATATATATATATATATATATATATTACCAAAACAACACCCACGACAAATCCAAACTAATGATTTACATACTCAATTTCCCAATGATTTGATTGTCCCCAATTCGATTCTGAAAATTATAATTCATAAATAATCCTATTTAAAGAAAAAAAAATTATTTGGGTCTACGAATTTGGTTCAAATTAGAAATGGGTATACAAGTTTGAGTTATTTTTATAAAACAAACTATATTAAATATCAAACTTAATGTCTACATCCCTCATTTTTGCCCTTTTGTTGGTTGAAAGTATATGTTTGTTTTTATTTTTAAAAGTATTTACCATTAAATATTATTTTGTTTGAGGAAGACCGGAGGGAGAAAATAAGGCCGATGAAGAAGAGAAGTCTCAACAAGTTTTCCAAATCCTCTTAAAAGATTCATCATAAATGTCAATCACTCTCTTTACATATAGATTCCGAAACCGTTGATGAAGTTAATAGTCAATTAAATTGAAATGGGATTCATAGTTTGTTTGCTAATAAGTGTATAACTTTCGGAAACTTAATTTGTGTAATTTAGCCTAAGTTGTTCTTGTTAAGGCAAAGGATTTCTCCATATCGATTTTGTAGTATGATGTCATGATGATCAAACAAATATTCTCTTTGGATCACATGGGGATTTAAATGGAAAGAGAATCGACCGTTTTATATAAAGGCTTGTAAAGTTTCATATATGAACAAAAGATCAAGGTTGATTCATTATACAAAAGAAAGATATGTTGGCTTCGAGCTATTTAAAGAAAAGTCTCCATTAGTCATATGTGACACCCATTTTTCCAAATCGTAACTTAGAACATAAACATACTAGTTAAACCGTTATATGATTAGATTCTTAAGGTTGAAACCATACAACATAGCGCAAAAATATAAATATTAAACATCTTTGTCCTCCTCTTAAAGTATAATGAATGAAAGGATAACTTAATTTTTTTGGCTATCGACTTCCAAATTTTAGACTTTCTCCTTACATTTTAAACTTTTTGTGACATATCTGATCTTGAGATACAAACAAATTTCATACTAAATGTAATCAGTAAAAGGTCTTGTGATTTCATGAATTTTGATAACATGTATGTCAAATCATTAAATAAGTAATTCATAATGCATGTCATATCAAACTCTTTGACGAATAACTTTGCATATCAATAAATATACTTGTCATGACAATATCACTTCTTGAATTGTATGCACCACGTGGATTCTTTTTTGTGGGGTGGTAAATCACTCATAATGTTTCCAAGTGCATAGGTGAGTTGCTCAAATACATTTAAACATTCATAATTGTGGCTTGCCTGCCTTGCATAACGTGAGCTCGATGTCCATTGCAGGTGGACTAGCAAACTTTTCATGCATATCATAAAAATCGATCATGAATGCATATTTTGTAACATAACATTCATAAGATATACTGATATTCCCAAAATCAAGTTCTAAATGTACAAACAATCAAGATGAATCAATTCATAATCACAAGTCTTTGATTTAATCACAAGGATTACAAACTTTCACTTTCTCTCTCTATTCTCTCACTAGAATGATATTCTAAAAACAACTCTTCTCTCATAAGCTCTCTCTCTCTCTCTCTCTAATCTGATTCTCACAAATGACTTGCTATCTTACTTATTACTCTTTACTTACAAAGGAAACAAGGTATTTATACCTCCATACAAATACAAAGAAACAAAATACAATTACATTGACTTTGACTTTTATTACAAAATGACTTTGACTTTCACTAAGAGTTGACTTTCAGCCTTTGACCTCTTGAACTTTCATCTTCAATCTTTATGATCTTGAATCCAACAAATCCGTGCTCTACAAATCTCCCCCTTTGGATCAAGATCATTACTAAAAGATTTAGCAATTCGATCTTCTCTCTTTAAGCTCGATTGAAATAACTCCCCCTTTGATCAACCTTTATCTTCTCTTGTAATCTCCCCTTTGATACAAACATGATTTACAATCTCCCCCTTAACACTATGAAATTCCTCTTTGATAAGTCTCAAAAAAATTCTCTCCCAAAGATGGTAGAAACAATCTTCAATAATCTCTTTAGAACTATCACAATACTCTTTCAAACTTCAGAAAGAAATTATCTTCAGATTTAGCACGACTTGCTACAGCAAATAATCTTCAAAGTCTTTCAATTCAATCAAATCTTGAACATCTTTCCCATATCTTGAATTAAACTTTCCTTTTCAAACATCTCTTGAAACAAATACTTGTAATGGACATTTCTTCAAACTTTATCTTCTCCCCCTTTTTGATGATTAGAGCATCAATATCATCAAAACTTTCTCCAAGAAATGTCGTTAACTGTTTCGACCACTGATCTGTCAAGAGCCTCTGATTCTGTAATCCGTTACCATGTATTCATCTAGATCTTTTCAAATCCAGATAAATTAAGAAATGTAACACCTGAATCAACAAATAAATCAGTTAATATGCCTGTCAGTAACATGACATCACTATGTGTAACGAATACACAATATAAAGGAGCTTTTGTTATGTTCACTCCCCCAGGGCTTCCATCCAATCATTGAAACACCACAAAGGCAATTTCTATGAATGTTATGACAAGAAAACAAATTTCTTGTGTGTTCGTGCTAGTGTAGAAAGAATTAAGTACTGATGATTGCTTTTTAATAAGGCTCAACATTGTGTAAACCACTGAGACAACAGTAGTATAAACACAGACTCAATGTGCATGATTGAAGTGCGAAGGTGAGGCAGACTTCCTTCTTTTTCAATATCCAGATTTTCCAAATGAAAATCAGATAGATTATATGTTGCATCCCCTTGAAAATATGAAACATTTTCTTTTTAAGAAGAAAATGAGTGGCTGGTGGGGTATTAGTCAAGAGATGGCATGGGCTAGTTGCCAGTTTCAATAATGTTCACCAAGAATTGTGAAACATTAGTAATGTGGCTGCCCGGCTCAGAAAGTAGTTGGTGTAGAGTTTGATATTCTTTTACTCTGATCTCACACCCTCTTTCTTTTAATCATTAAGCTCACATCTAACCAAACTCTCTTTTTCCATTTTACCTCAACGCACAACCCACACTCATTTCTTTTCGACTCCTCACACTCAATCACTATGGGGTAACTTCTTGGGTAGGAAACACTGGTAATCGTGAATCCATAGAAGTTCATTTAAGTCCTAGCACAAAGAACACATATTCCTATGAAGCAAATGTTGCTCAAAATGGTTTAACTATATCAGTTAAAGCTCAAATACAAGTCAGACGATTTTATGCTTAGAATATAATCATGAAGATATGAGCATTTTTAAACATTGAAGTATTTTCAAACAAGTATATTGAATGAATGAATATGAATGCAAAAGACTTATTTGAAAATCTGACATTGTATGAAAATGATCAGAAATGAATGATATAACAATCAAAGCTTATAGTCAAGAATAATGGATAATGTCTATATGAATCAAAATACAGACATTCTTGAATGAAATGCTTCGAAATGAAATAACGCTCAAAATTCGTTGAAGTACAAGCGGGGTGTCTTACCATCGAAAAATATGTTTCAAATTTGAGACATGGTAAGAACATTTTCAATAAAAAATTAAACCGATGTGTGTGAATACTTGAAAAGTATATAGAAAAGATAATACACAAGTATTTATCTTTGGAAACACACGGTTTATTAATCATTTCAGCACATTTAACAATGAAAACATTTAAGATCACACTTCCAATTCATGAAATCTGTTTAAGAATCAAGAAGTGGTTTAAACATTTAAGAAAATGTTTTCTTATGACTGAAAGTTGTCCTTCTTTCAACCATATCTGAGATTAAGATAAAAAATTAACCTGTACGCTCAATCTTAATTCTCATAAAGTCAGCTGAAGTCATAAAGATATGACCTTGATAGCTTCTCTCATTCTGCACAAGTCTCAAAGTCATGCCAAAGCAACTTTATTCACAAATTTATTCAAAAAGACATAAAGCAGTAAAACATTGAAAGTACGAGTTCTGATCTGAAGTAATCAGAAATCATAATTCATACTCCCCCTGAAAATATGCATCTGAAATTTGTCATTAAAAGCATATGATAGAGATCTACAACTCCTTCTGAAGGGTAGTTCGTCATATCTTCCGAATACATATGTCTAGAAACATATGTACTCCCCCTTGAAGGTTGAGATCAAATATTTTTAAAGGTTTTCAAAAGGACAGAGGGTCCATTTTCAAATGGATACCAAAATCTTGTGCTAATCTGTTAGGACCCGTTTTGAAATGGGTACCTAAAGTTATTGTTTCCTGATTTCTCTTGCAGACCCGGCATATGTGGTACTTGGACAGTGGATGTTCCAAGCATATGACTGGGATATGGTGACATCATTCAAGACAA
The DNA here is from genome assembly GCA_954870635.1 of Arctium minus. Taxonomy (NCBI): domain Eukaryota; kingdom Viridiplantae; phylum Streptophyta; class Magnoliopsida; order Asterales; family Asteraceae; genus Arctium; species Arctium minus. Next base: position 72,107,211 of record OX941080.1, on the reverse strand, counting down.
CATAACAATCAGTAAGGTGAGTTATGTCGAAGGCTTAGGGCACAACCTGTTTAGCATTGGTCAATTCTGCAATAAAGGGTTAGAGGTCAATTTCAAAGCTAAGAGATGTTCGGTTCGTACTGAAGACGGCAATGAACTCTTAGTCGGAAATCGAAAGACAAACCTCTATACCATCAATCTTTCAAAGGTACAGAATGACAGTCAAGTTTGCTTAATGACAAAAGCTTCAATACAACAAAGTTGGCTCTGGCACAGACGACTATCACATCTGAATTTTCGTTATATCAACAAGTTGGTTAGTGGAAAATTGGTAAAAGGACTTCCTGAACTGAAATACGAGAAAGAACACTTATGTGCTGCATGTGAGAAGGGTAAGATGAAGAGAGCTCCGCATAAACAGAAGCCTGAACCAAGCACTAGTTCTCCGTTAGAATTGTTACATATGGATTTGTGTGGTCCAATGAGAACTCAGAGTTTGGGTGGAAAGAAATACGTGTTGGTTATTGTGGACGATTATTCAAGATACACGTGGGTCAAATTTCTTCGATCAAAAGATGAGACGCCGGAAGTTCTCATTAATTTATTAAAGACGACCCAGGTGAAAATGTTGCGACAAGTCAAGTTTCTTCAAACTGACAACGGCACAGAGTTCAAAAACAAGATAGTTGAAGAATATCTCGAATCGGTCAGGATATCACATCAGTACTCTGCTGCTCGTACGCCTGAACAAAATGGAGTAGTCGAAAGGAGAAATCGGACGCTAGTCGAGGCCGCTCGTACTATGCTTAGCCAATCCGATCTACCTCTATTCTTGTGGGCAGAAGCTGTGTCGACTGCATGTCATACTCAAAATCGGTCCATAATACACCGTCGTTTTCAAAAGACTCCATATGAGATGATCAACAATAGAACACCGACAATCAAATATTTTCACATATTTGGGTGTAAATGTTTTGTGCTTAATGACAGAGAGAGTCTGAATAAATTCAGTGCTAAGGCGGACGAGGGTATCTTCATTGGTTATTCTTCAACATCGGCAGCATATCGTGTTTATCTGAAGAAGTCAAAGACAGTCATTGAGAGTGTTAATGTAACATTTGATGAAGATATGGCTTCTGAACAACTCAGTTCAGAACCCGTTATCACTGGAGTATTAGCTTCTGGGCAGATCAGTCCAGAACCTGTTTCTACAAAGAACAATTCGGATAACGCTTCTACTTCAATTTCACATTTATCTGATTTAGATTTGTTATTTGAATTTTTTTATGATGAGTTTCTAGGATCTAATGTATCTAAATCTGCTATGACTTACAGGTCTGAAGACGCAAGTTGCAATCATCTAGTCACTTCAGAAGTCTTAACTGAACAAGAATCCTCCGTTCAGTCAGAAACTCACATTCCAACAACTACTCCTACAGTTGAAGATGTACAAGTAACTGTTGAGCCAGAAGTAACTGTTTCAGTTGGGTGTGATACATTGTCTATTCAACAGTCAGAGTCTGTTGTTCCAACTGATACTTCTGCACCTGAAACTTCAACTGCAAACGCCCCTCCTATTATTCAAACTGAAGAGCCTGATAGTGGATTTTTAGATGATGATCATGTTCAAAATTCATCTACTCCACTCCCTCATGAGCATAGTTGGACCAAAGAGCATCATTTACATGAAGTAATTGGAGATCTTAACAAGCCTGTACAAACTAGGTCAGCGACTATTAATCAATGTATGCATGACTCATTCCTCAGCAAGATAGAGCCCACGCGAGTATCAGAGGCTTTAGATGATTCGGATTGGGTATCTGCTATGCACGAAGAATTAAATCAGTTTGAAGCCCTGAAGGTCAGGAGATTAGTTCTAAAACCGGAAGGAAAATCCGTGATTGGCACTAAATGGGTATTCAAAAACAAGAAGGATGAAGATGGTATCGTCATAAGGAACAAAGCTAGACTTGTTGCCAAAGGTTATTGGCAAGAGGAAGGCATAGACTACTATGAGACGTATGCTCCAGTAGTGCGTATAGAAGCAATCCGCATGTTTCTAGCCTACGCAGCTCATAAGAATTTCACAATCTATCAGATGGATGTGAAAACAGCTTTTCTGAATGGCATTCTTAAGGAGGAAGTATATGTGTCTAAACCAGAAGGGTTCGTCAATCCAGATAAGCCAGATCATGTCTACATCTTGGACAAAGCCCTGTATGGTTTAAAACAAACCCCTAGAGCATAGTATGATGTTCTATCCAAATTCTTGGTCAAATCCGGTTTTTCTAAAGGTAAAGTTGATCCCACTTTATTCATCAAAAAGGAAAAAGCCGATATCATCCTTATTCAAATATATGTTGATGATATAATATTTGGCTCTACAAATCCTAAATATTGCAAAAACTTTTCTAACCTCATGGTGTCACGTTTTCAAATGAGTATGATAGGAGAGATGAATTTCTTTCTTGGATTACAAGTTAAACAGTTTTCAACGGGGATTTTCATTAACCAATCTAAGTACATTTTGGATATTCTTCGGAAGTACAAAATGAAAAATTGTAAACCAATTGGAACCTCGATGGCACCAGGTACTAAAACTAGCACTGATCATTCGGGTAAAAGTGTTGATGTTAAAACTTATAGAGGTATGATAGGATCGTTAATGTATCTTACTTCAAGTAGGCCAGATATTATGTTTTCAATATGTTTATGTTCTAGATATCAGGCTGCTCCTTAAGAATCCCATTTGGCTGTTGTCAAAAGGAATTTTAGGTATCTTAAGGGGACTGCAGATCTTGATCTGTGGTATCCTAAGGATACTGGTTTTCAACTGACTGTCTATTCAGATGCAGATCATGCAGGTTGCATGTTGGACAGAAAGAGCACTTCAGGTCACGTTCAATTTCTTGGAGACAAGCTCGTTAGGTGGGCATCATAGAAACAATTATGCGTTTCCACATCGACTGCTGAAGCAGAGTATGTAGCTGCTACCAGTTGCTGCTCTCAAGTTCTGTGGATGCGAACACAGCTGCAAGACTATGGATTCAAGTTTGATAAAATTCCTATATATTGTGACTCGAATAGTGCAATCGCGATATTTGCTAATCCTGTCCAACATACGAAAACCAAACACATTGATGTCAGGTATCATTTTATAAAAGATAATGTAGAAAAAGGAACAATTGAACTCTATTTTGTAAAAACAGATTATCAACTTGCAGATTTATTTACCAAACCATTAGATGAAAAGAGATTTAATTTTCTTATCTCTAAGCTTGGTATGTTAAATCTGAAGACATAATCAGTTATTACCTAATATAGTTAAGTATTGTTATTTTTCATCATTTTTCTTTAGCATTATGTTTAAAGGATATCTGCACTTTAATTGTTTGCTCATGATCTCAGGGGGAGTAAGAGAAGATTTTAGATGATTTACATACATTTGAGGGGGAGTATAACAAATTTCTGCATTTTGCTTAACTGAGAAATTTTTGTGATGCATGATTTTAGGGGGAGCATATAATGTCAAAAGGAGTAAGACTATGATTTCTGATTACTTAAAATCAGAACTCGTACTTTAATTGTTTTACTGCTTTATGTCATTTTATTTTCGAATAATTTTGTGAATAAATTTGCTTGGACTAGACTTTGAGACTTATGCAGAATGAGAGAAGCTGACACGATCATATCTTAATGACTTCAGCTGACTGACTTCATGAGAATTAAGATTGAGCGAAAAGGTAAATTTCTTATCTTAATCTCAAATGTATCTGAAAGAAGGACAACTTTCAGATATAGAAAACATGTTCTGAAATGTTCAAACCACTTCCCGATTCTTAAACAGAATTCATGAATTGGAAGTGTGATTTTAAATGTTTTCATTTTTATTTTTGTGCTTAATAGATAAATAAACCGTGTGTTTCAAAAGATAAATACTTGTGTATTGTCTTTTCTATATACTTTCAAGTATTCATACACATCGGTTTAATTTTTATTCAAATTGTTCTTACCATGTCTCATATTGAAACATAATTTCGATGGTAAGACACCCCGCTTGTATTTTAAAGAATTTTGAGCGATATTTCATTTCGAAACGTCATTTCAAGAATGTCTATATTTTTGTTTCGTATATACAATATCCATTATTCTTGACCTTAAGCTTTGATTGTTATATCATTCATTTCTGATCATTTTCATACAATGTCAGATTTTCAAACAAGTCTTTTGCATTCATATTCATTCATTTCATATACTTGTTTGAAAATGCTTCCATGTTTAAAAATGCTCATATCTTCATGATTATATTTTGAGCACATTCATATCTGACATTTGTATATGAGCTTTACCAGATGAAGTTAAATCATTTTGAGCAACATTATGCTTTCATAGGATTACATGGGTTCTTTGTGCTAGGAATTAACTGAACTTCTATGAAATCATGTTAACCAGTGATTTCTACCTAAGAAGTTAATCCTTAGTGATTGAGTGTGAGGAGTCTATAAAGAAATGAGTGTGGGTGTGACGAGGTAAAATGGAAATGAGAGATTGGTTAGTAGTGAGCTTAATGATTAAAAAGAAAGAGGGTGAAAGAACAAAGTAAAAGAATATCAAACTCTGCACCAACTACTTTCTGAGCCGGGCAGCCACATTACTAGAGTTTTACAACTCTTTGGTGAACGTTATTGAAACAGGCAACTAGCCCATGCCAACTCTTGACTAAACCCCACAAGCTACTCATTTTCTTCTCAAAAAGAAAATGTTTCACATTTTCAAGGGGACACAACATATAATCTATCTGGTTTTCATTTTGAAAATCTGGATATTGAAGAAGAAGGAAGTCTGCCCCACCTTCGCACTTCAATCATGCACATTGAGTCTGTGTTTATCTACTGTTGTCTCAGTGGTTTACACTATATTGAGCCTTAAAAAGCAATCTTTCGTGCTTAATTCTTTCTACACTTGCACGAACACACAAAGAATTTGTTTCTTTGTCATAACATTCATAGAAATTGACTTTGTGGTGTTTCGATAATTGGATGGAAGCCCTTGGGGAGTGAACATCAAAAAGCTCCTTTATATTGTGTATTCGTTACACAAAGTGACTTTGTGTTACTGACAGACATTTTAACTGATTCATTTGTTGATTTAGGAGTTATATGTTCTTATTTTGTCTGGATTTGCAAAGATCAAGATGAATACTTGCTTATGGATCACAGAATCAGAGGCTCAGTTTGACAGATCAGAATGGTCAAAGACATTTATTGGGAGAAAAGTTTTGATGATATAGATGCTCAAATCATCAAAAAGGGGGAGATGGTATCAAGAAATGATAAAGTTTTGAGAGGTGATTTTCAGAATTGTCCAAATCAGAAAAGTTCAAAGTAAGATTTGAAGATTTGAAGAAGATCAAAGAATTTCTGAAGATTTGAGGAAATTTTCTTTGAAGATTATTTGCTAAACCAATCCACGTTAATTCTGAAGATAATTTCTTTCCAAAGTCTGAAAGTATCTTATGAAAGTTTTGGGGAGATTGTTTATCGTCTGAAGACAGTTTAGAAAGAATACCGTCAAAGAAAAGGGGAAATTTTTCTGACAGAGCTTAAAAGTGAAGACTGAATTGCTAGATCTTTCAACAGTGATCTTGAATCCAAAGGGGGAGATTGTTAGAGCATAAATCTGTTGGATACAAGATCAAGAAGATAAAAGTCAAGGTTTAAGAAGTCAAAGCTAAAGAAAGTCAAATCTCAAGTGAAAGTCAAATTCTTTGTAATAAAAGTCAATGATTTGTATTAGTTTTGTTTCCTTGTTATTTTAGTTGTAGGTATAAATAGGTTTCCTTGCTTTGTAATATGAAGAATCAATCAGTTGTATTCAGTTGTACGTTTTCCAGAGAGAGATCTGTAGAGAGAGAGAGAGGAAGTTCTAGAGAGAGAAAGTTGTAATCTTGGAATTGAAAGCTAATCAAACAGGTAATTGATTGAATTCTTGTTTGTGTTTGTTTGATTAAGTGTTTAGAAACTAGAATCTGGGAATATCAGTTTGAAAAACCCAAATTGGCTTCTGGATTATATAAGCTCACTAAAGAATATTCACCTGAAGAGTTGTCGGCATATCAAGCTGATCGTGATATTAAAGCAAATCTGATCCTAGCCTTGCCAAATTCTATATACAACAGGATTGATTGTTTCAAAACTCATCCTAATCTGATGTGGCAAAAACTTGAGAAGATTATGCTTGGTTCTTCAGTTGTGACTCAACTGCGACATACTCGTTATGTGAACAACTTTGAAGAATTCAAAGCCAAGGACGGGGAGCCACTGAAGACAGTGTATGACCGATTCTGTGCTGTGATCAATGATCTGAGAAAGATAAAAGTTGAAAAGACTGAGCTTGAGACAAATCTGAAATTCCTCAATACTCTTCAGCCTGAATGGAACAAATCTTGCCATAGACTGAGGAATGATGTCAGAATCTCCACTATGCAAATCCAAGAACTTTATGAAATTCTGATGACTGATGAGAGCTTGGTGCTTGAGAAGAAGGCAAAACTAGATAAGAAGAACAAGAAATCAGTAGACCCGGTTGCACTCCTCACGAGCCATCTGGCTGAACAATCGTTGTCTAATAACGCTTACAACGGGTCAACTGATGACGATGGTGAGGCACTGCAGAAAGAAATGATCCTTATCTCTCAGCATTACCAGAAAAAGTTCCAACCAAAGTCGGGTTCCAACTCTTCTCGCTTCACTTCTGGGTCTAAAGTCAAAGTACCCGAGCCAAAGACTATTGCTTACTACAACTGTGTAAAGCCAGGGCACATTTCAAAGGAGTGTCGAGCAAAGAAGGTTAAGGACTCAGCCTACTATCGAAAGAAATTGGAGTTGGCTGAGAAAAGAGAGAACATAACTGCTTTACTTGCCGAAGAAGAATTGTGGCTGGATCATTCCGACGATAAAGCTGCAAATGTCGAGATCGCTCAGATGTGCTTAGTTGTAGATGATCAGTCAGATGATTCTAAAACATATGAAGACGAGGTATATTATGAGTTTGATTTTAATTTCATATCTTCTCAGATGGATGTTATAATTACTGCTTTGCATGATCTTCGTTTAAAGTTATTATCTGAAAAGAATTTAAATGCTGAAAAGTCAGATTTGATTGAAAAATTGAAGATTTCTTTGAAAGATGAAAAATCTATTTTGGAAAATACAAAACACATCTTTCAAAAGAAATTGGATGATTTGGAAAATTCAAATAAGACTTATCTTAAATCTTTGACGACTATGACTACTTTAAAAGATGAATTTTCAGATAAAATCAATAAGTTAGAAAAAAAATTATATCGAAGAAACCAATCTGAACAAACAATTTTTATGAACAAACCAAGGAGTGAGAAAGCGTTAAAAGAAAAATGGGGACTCGGTTTTAAAAATCCACATTGTTTAAACAATGCAATTGAAAAATCCCCTACTTTATATAAATACGACTATCTAACTCTTGCTAAGTATGCTTCTCAATTTAAAATTGATTGGATGAATGAAAAGCAAGTGTTAGAAATCGAAAATGAGAAGAGGACAAATAACAAGAAAAAGGAAATACCTTTTGTTTACATGTTTGAAAATGCCAAATATTTTCCTGACAAATCGAGAAGAGGCAGAAAATCTTTAAATAATATACCTCCTGTTAAATCTTCAATGTTTGATGATTTTGTTGATCCTTATGCTTCTAATTCTGATAAGGAAAATATTTATCCAATCATCTATGATTCGAAGAAATATACTCCTCCGTTAGTATTAGAAAGCAAAATCATTGATCTTGAAGATAAGATAGAAGATCAAAATATTTTAAAAAAAATTAAATCTGATATTATTCTTTCTTTCATTACTTCTAGTCTTGAAGAAAGTCTATTTTCTCAAAAACAAGATTCCATTTCTGGCCTTTCTTCTGATTCTAAGGTAAATAAAAAGGATGTTTCCAATTTTAAAATATTTTCTCAAAATAATTCCGACTCCAAGGTAAATTCAGATTTATTAGTTGATCAGATTGGTTGCTTAGGTAAAATTATTTTTTCTGATTTAAATATTAAGTCTAAAATTCTTGATGAATCTTTTACGCTAAATGATCAATATTATAAACCAAAACGTAAAAGAAGACGATCAAAGAAGTCGAAGAAACAAGATAAAGTTCTTTCTGACAGTTCTAATTCTTCTGTTTCTAATCTTTCAGATAGGACTTTGAGCAAGTCAAAGAAGCAGATCTGGAGAGCGAAGTGGACATCCACTGATTCTATGACTGGTGAGGATAAATGTGTAGACAAACTTTATAAAAGTGATTCATTTTCTATATGTAATAAAATTTCAAAATATTCAATAAAGCAAATGATTCGAATTTCAAAACATGTCTCATGCTCTTCCTCTGATTCTAGTTCAGATGATTATGCTTTGTATTCATCTGATGATTGTGCTTATTATTCTGATGATATTACTCATGCTTCTCGTATCAAATTTTCTAACTATTTCCCCATAAGAACTGCAACTAACAAACACGGGCCCCAATTCAAGTGGGTACCAAAATCTCAATCTGACTCAAAGTTGCAGGCACCTCATGTCAAGGGGGAATAAGAGAAAAATGGCTTTTGAACACAGCAGTTCAAAACCCGGACTTCAATTCAACATATTGGCTTCTGACTAATTCAGCTCAGAACCCGTGCTTCAAAGACTATGACTTCTAGACATGTCAGTCTAGGACTCATTCTTCAATGTTTTAAGCTTCTGACTTATGAGGAACTGTGAGTACATCTACCTTAATTTCTTTCAATGTCTGAAAGAGGTTTGCTTATAACCTTGGGGGAGATTGTTACTATTTTTGAAGATCAGACGTTAGGAAGATTGTTGAAAGTTTTTGAAGACAAAGCTAAAGAAGAATTTCATTGTGTTAAGGGGAGTTTGTATATCATGTTTCTTTCAAAAGGGGAGATTACAAGTGAATATACAGATTGTTCAAAGGGGAGTTACTTCAATCGAACTTAAAGAGAGAAGATCGCATTGCTAAATCTTTTTGTAATGATCTTGATCCAAAGGGGGAGATTGTTAGAGCATAAATCTGTTGGATACAAGATCAAGAATACTGAAGGTCAAAGTTCAAGAAGTCAAAGCTGAGAAAGTCAACTCTCAATAAATTCAAAGTCTTTTGTAATAAAAGTCAAAGTTGTTGTATTTGTATTTTGTTTCTTTGTATTTGTATAGAGGTATAAATAGCCTTTGTTGTCTTTGTAAGAGTATGACACTCATAATACGAATCAGAGAAGAATTGTATAGAACATATCATTCTAGTGAGAGAGAGTGTTTGTAGAGAGAGAAAGTGAGTTTGATTGTAATTTGATTCATCAATGACATGTGATTCCACGATTTGATTCATCTTGATTATTTGTTATTGATTAGAACTTGAATATTGGGAATAACAATAATGATGTTGTTCCAGTTTTCTCATTTGTTTTTAAAAGAATCCGAGCAAATTTATTTCTACTTGATTTTGTTCAACCCAAATTTTTTACTAATGAGACACAAATTTCAGTTTTTTTTACATTATGTGGAAGATGATATTATTGAATTATATTTTGTTTCAACTGAATATAAACTTACCGATCAATTATTTCTATTTTTAAAATCTCGGCATGTTGTTTTAAAAGTTTAAACCTTTACAAATTTTATTCTATAAAGTAAAAGTTTTACAATTTTTCTTTCTTTTGAATAAAATGTGTGTCTAGGATAAATTTTCAAGTTGCTTTGTTTATATTAAAGTTCTTATATGTTCAAATTTCAGTTCTAACAAAAGTCGAAAAGTCAGCAACATGTTTGTAACTTTTGATTTTGCTTTAAAGTTGTGTGATTCAGAATATTTATAGTTTTCAATGCTTAGAAAACCTAAAAAGTCGGAATTTTGGATCGTAATGAAAATATGGCCTAAGCACTTAGACGTAAAACCTTGTGTTTGAGATGATTATTAAATTCTTATAAATCAGAAATCTCTAAGTTTAAAAGTTTGTACCTGTGACCTTTCTAGTTTGGGAAAGTAAGTTCTGTGGGATGCTTGTCATCTGGTCCCCTAAGGTCATTTGATCTGGGAGTGATCGAACCCAAATCCTTCTATATAATCAGATCGAAAGTCATGTTCTACTGGTATGAATGGGTTTAGGATGTGTCGATGTAGCCTTTCTGATCTGGGAAAGTAAGTTCCAAGGGGTGCTTGACACCTAGTCCCCTACGGCCAACTGGTCTGGGAGCGGCTGACCCAAATCCTGCAATAGGATCATATAGAAAGTTACGTTTACGACATGTTCTTTACTTAATAAACTTTTTGATTAAAAAGATGCCAAAAGTGCACAAGCTTAAAAGATGCCAAAGAGCACACTCGTGTGAAGATGCCATAGTGCACAATGCTAAAAGATGCCAATGAGCACACATCTCATGATACTTGGTTATATATTTCTAAGTTGCAATAAACCTGTAAATTTGTGAAAGTCTAAATTTTTGATGGCTTAGTGTGATTATATGCAAAGTTCTCTATTATATTTTTAGAATTGCATTTTCTTAAAGCTAGTCGAAGTTCACATGCGAGCACACTGAATAGATTGATGAAAGTTTTTGAAACTGAACATGTCTTAACTCGATATGCAATAAAACTTGTTTCTGTATCCAAACACATACATTTGATTTCATCTGATGGATTTTATTGTGATATTTTACTAAGTAGAATTTTATTTGTTTATGTTTAAATTTTTATATGTTTAGTCGTTTCAAAATACATATTTAGTATATTTTTCTTTCTACATTGATGTTTCAATCATTGTGTTCTCATTTATATCCAAATGGGTTTGAGCATTATTCAAGGGGGAGTGAAAAACGAGATTTTTTCTTAAATGATCATTTCTGTTTTCGAGGGGGAGTATCTGATTTTTGTTTATATGAATGCTAACTTGAATTGTCATATCTAGTGCATTTGTGTAGGGGGAGTCAAACAGCTTAAAAAGGTAAAATTTTCTTAGTTTAAGTCAGATTTGCGCCAACAGTTGGTTGCACAAACCTCTCTTTGCGCCACCTTCGGCTCGCGCAAACCTCTCCTGTTTTCTCCGTATCTTTGTTTTTGCAGATCTTAAGTTGTCTCGTCTCCAACATTCGCATGACCAAGTTGATCCAGATCATCAAGGTCATGAGGGGGAGAAGTTAAGAGAAGTTAAGGAGATAATAAAGAGACAAAGAGCTCAAAAGTTTATCTGCTCTTCAAGATTCTCTCAAAGATTCAAAATTTCTTCAACTTTAATTGTCTTTTGCTGTTCAAGATCCGATCACCACAGCTTCTTCAAGATAATTTAAAAGAGGTGTGTCGTCTAGAGCATAAGATGATGAACCGATTGTTCTTTCAAGTTGGTCCAGTCTTGTAAAGGCAGTAATGACAACAGAGCTTAAAAGATGATGAGAAGAAATTTCTTCAAAAAGTCAGAATGCTTCGGAAAGTCGCTTAGTTGGTCCATGTTGATTTAGAAGATGATTTTGAAGACCAAAGCGCCAATGATTACTAAGGGGGAGATTGTTAAGTCTGATTTTATAGTAATCATTGTATTTATAGGCTTGGTCAAATACTGTGTATAGAGTTTTATACTGTGTAGTATTGACCAAGGGTATTTAAGTCCCTTTGGTCTTGGTTGTTTGTAACATTCACGCATTCTATTGAATACATCTTACTTTGCGCTTCAAAGCTTTCTCTCTCTAATTTCTCTCTCTAGGATTTAGTGATCTTGGACTCACATACCAGACACGTCATGCAGAGACTATCCATATAGAACGTGGTTATCTTGCAGAGACAATAAGAGATGTAACAGTTCTTCATTTAGACTCTTCAGAAACAGAACATTTTTCTCTTTACGTGTTCTGAGTACTTCACAATTTCTACACTTGTTTACCATAGTAATGAATCTGTCATAGGTCTGTTGCAGAGATTCTTATGGCAAAGCATGTAAGTTTTAATAATCATTTATGGATTGTGCTATTCTGTTCTTATGAGTCTTAGTTGTAACACCCGTAATTTTCGGTAAGTAAAGATTACCCGGACATTTTTGGAACTTGTAAAACGGCGGGACTTTTGTTGGTAAATCATTATTTAAAGTCCCTTAGAGTATCGAGGGTGTTGGCGTTGAAAAAGTTGGATTTTTTGGGGTTCGGTGGCACCCGGGCGACTATGCCAGCGAGAGTGCCAGAGGGCACAATAGCTTGGCACTATCGCTAAGCCAATTGGCCTTGCGGTACATTCCTGGCGATTGTGCCAGTGATAGTGCCACTGGCACAATCGCTTGGCACTATAGCCGAGGGGTACCAGCAGGTTAAAAAGTTGCGATTTCAGCCATTTCTTTCACTTCCTCATTTCTAATCTCTTTCTTTTCTCTCCCAAACCGATCCCTCACCCTTTCCCACGAACCCTAACTCATTTTTGAGTGTTTTTGTCATAAAACCAAGTGTTTCTTCATCTTCTAGCAAGGTTTGGAAGCTAGAACTAAGATCCCTCCATCTTCACTTTCTTCACCCAAGTTTTCTAGGGTTTTATCCAACTTTCCACCATTTTGAAGATTTGGAGTTTGTGGCTTGTGTTGGTGTCCTAGAAGTGTTCGATTGATGGATTCAAGTTGTGGTTGAGGTAATCGTCTATTTTATTCATTTATGGAAATTAGGGTTTTGACCTAAGTTGAGATCTTTATGTATAATGTTTGGGGAATGATTCTAAATGGTTAAATATGGATATTTATGGTTGGACCTTTGTGGATCTAGGTTTTTGGAAGATGTGGCTTGTGGATTCAAGATTCTTCAAGGAAGCTCAAAGTGTGCTAAAATCTAGATTTAGCCTAAATCTAGCAAGGTGAGTTCAAGTTGCTTTGTGAAAACTATGTACATGCCAAAATGTATATTTTGAAGTAAAAATGTGTTTTACTTGGTAATTGTTAAAGTGTGAGTATTTTGATAAGTTTTCATATTTGGTAAACTTGGGTTGTCTTAATCTCATGAAATGCTCATATTTGGGTTTTGAATATTTCACCAAGTAAATAGCATGATTTATATACTCTTGGGGATTTTGTACAAGTAAAGTCTATTTTATGATTTAGTGCATCTTCGACGATTTTTGGTACATGTGAAGTCTAATTTATGACGTACGACATTTGAAGTATTTGAGTTCTTAAACCATTTGGAAAATGATATGTCCCAATTCGGGTCGAGTTTTGGGTTAATCACCTCTTTGAGGTATGCGTCTACATAAACGCTATTTAAATGTGTTTTATTATTTGGGAATCGTTTTTTGTTGTCCAAACGGTATTTAAAGCATTTTAGCTCGGTTTTGACTTAAAAGAGCCTCGAGGACATTTGTCCAATTTTAGTGGCTCAATGTAGAGTCCCATCTATGATTTACATTTTAATGCATCTTATTGCATATTAATGATATTTACATGCGGATACATTGGTCTTTCATGTATTGTCATGTAATATTAGACTGTGTTGCATTGGATCCATAGGCACGTAAGTCAGTCTGTTTTGGATGGTCAATTGGGTATTTCGGGGTTGGACTCCAGTACCCAAGTTTTATGACCGAAACTTTACAAGTAGGAACTAGGAGGGTTTAGTGTGGAGGTACTACTGGGGAGGTATGCACTAGGACCTCCGCCGCTTTAAGTAATGCCCGAGAGGTAGTCTTTAAGTGTGTCGGGCCTTTGGGGTGGAGTTCGTTTTAACGGTCACCAAGGTCAACTATCTCTTTGGGTGAAACTTGTCAAGAAGTCGTAGGGACACTTGGGAGTTTTATGTCGTGAGGTTTCATGCGATTAACGTTGTATGGGTGTCATACTTTTGTGTTCCTCCACCCTCAACGGATACGGGTCTCCCACGTTGTCGGCCAACAATATTTTGTTTATTTTAATTGTCCATGCTTTAATGTTTTGATTTCATCCCATTTTATGGTCGTGTGAGTATTATGTTTTAGTTCCATGTTTTCGATGACGTATCATATCTATATGGGTTGTTTTCCGTCATTTAAGGGTCGAGTATTATGCCCCACCCGTGTTTTGGATGTTTTGGGATATTGTTAGAGCATGAATTATGTTGGATACAAGATCATGAAGACTGAAGTCAAAGTTCAAGAAAGTCAAAGTTAAGATAGTGTTAGGACTGAAAGTCCTATGTGTTGAAAGTGGAATAAAGTATTTATAAGGGTTCGAAATGTAATTATTTAATAGTTAATTAGTTAGATGGGCCCAAGCCCATAAGCCCAATATCTTTGTAAGCCTAAGTATATAAAGGCTTATTTATCTCATAATTAGAGTTAGACATTTCATTAGAAAGATATATAAGTTTAGTTTTCATATTTCAGATTACTAGTCAGTAGGTTTACTCTCTCTGATCAGAAATCCTTTCTGTAAACCTGTAACCCTTTGATTGCATATTAATCATATGACTAGTAGTTGTGACTCAAATCTTATTCATCTTTGATATTATTTGCTGTGATTGCACTGTACTGGGATCTACAATTGGTATCAGAGCAAAGAGACTGAAGGTTTGATCCAAAAAAGGTTTGTCTAAAACCCTTAATCGAATATCTTATTTTATCTGTTTAATCTGCTAAATTTTTGTTCGATTTGGGTTGGTTGTTTCTTATCGATCACTGTTTCTGTTTTCTATCGATCAAGTTTTTTGTTTACTGGAAAAGTGTTTATCGGTCTATTACTGTGATTATTGGTGTTTATCAATCTGAGTTTACTATTTTCTGATTTATTATCGGGCTATTTGTGTTTGTTTTTGGAAATCGATTTTTTGGGTTGTCGGTCAGACTGTTCTAGTTTTTTTTATCGATCTGTTATTTGGAGTTTTGATTGAGTAAATTTGCTAATTGATCTTCAAATCTGCAAATCATCATAAGTGTTTTATTTTTTCTGGGTTTGATCTTCATCGAATTCCAGAACATCGAGTTCTTCGGTCGATGTTCTTCGATTTTATCGGGCTTTAAGACTATCTGCTTATTTGATTTAATCTGTTTTCGACCGATAGTTAATTCGACCGATAGATATTGGATCGATATCCTTCGACCGGGACATTGTTGTTACCGGTCCTTAGGTTCGACCGGGACTTTGTTATTTCCGGTCCTTTGGTTCGACCGGGACTTTGTTGTTACCGGTCCTTCGGTTCGACCGGGACTTTGCTCCTACCGGTTCTTTGTTAGACCGACACATTTCTTCGACCGGTACCTTGTACTACCGGTCAATCCGTTCAACCGATATTAGTTCGACCTGTATTTTTTCTTGACCGATACCTGTCCTTTGACCGACATTGTCTTTACCGGTCTTCTTGTTCGACCGGTAGGACCCTTGCTCGACCGGATTAAAAAAAAAAGGGTCAAATTTTTTATCTCACGATCATTTTGCAGTGCATTTCTTTTAGCCCCCGTACTTCAAGGTTTCAGTAGTTTGTCATTTGTGACCCTAAACTTTCAAGTTTCACATTTTGTCACTTTTGGTCCTTGCAGTTTAGAGTACCATATCTTGTCAAGTTCAGTCCCATTATATCAAAAGGAATGCCTTCAAGCGAAGCTCTTTCAATAAATATGGATGAGATGCCACCTGTTCTTTACAGAGGAGAATATGACCAATGGAAGATTCAGTTCTTAGACTTCATTGATAAACTTGACTTGGGTGATTATATCATATTATCTCTGAGGGAAGGAAGAATGGAAACTCCAACAAAGACTTGTTATTTTATGGGAGAAAATGGAAGAACGGAACACGAAATGTATCCACTACCATTTCAGGAATACACAGATGAGTAAAGAAAGAGATTTGAAGCTGATAAGTTGACTAAAACTTTTATCTTGCAAGGAATATCCGAGGAGATTTCAAAAGATATTTCTGTAAGTTTAGACAGTAAAAAAGCTACAGGAAAACAATTGTGGGAACATCTTGAGAAGATAATGACAGGACCAAAGATGTCTTCAACAGTAAAGTTTTTGGAAACTGAGAACAAAGAGCTGACAAGAAAAATCTTGAACTTGGAAGATCAGATTGTCCAAATCCAGAAAGCATCCGTTGAAAGTTATGAGGAAAATATCTCTGAACTAAAAGATGCAAATGCCGATCTTCAAAATCAAATATCTGATTTGGAGCAAAAGCATGCTAAAGATAAATCCGAGTTTGAGAAATCTTTTGCAAAGAAGTTCTCAGATTTTTCGAGAAAATGTGCAGATGAGAAGAAAGAAGTTGAGCTGAAGTGCATAACACTATCTCAGCAAGTTTCTAATTTTCAGAAAGTAATCATTCTTGAAAGAGAGAAGTTTGCCAAATAGAAGAAGGCCATTGAACAAAAGAATGTCAGTTTCTTCAAAGAAATATCTGGCCAAAGAAAGGATGCTGAGAAGGGATTTGAAGAAGAGAGAAGCATCTTTGAGACCGAGATTAAAAAGCTGACTACCAAGTTGTCTGAACTATCTGAGAAGGCACTAAAAGAGAAGAAAATGAAGTCTGCGTTCACAAAGAAGATTGACCTGCTTGTTCAAGAAAGAGACAACTTCGCTTCAACGATTAAAGTGCTTGAAAAGTCTGTATCAAGCTCAAATCAGAAACCTGTCTCTTCACAAAGGTCAGTTAAATCTTTTGATCAGATTCGTAAGACTAACCTTTTCTATGATAGAAATATAGATGGTTCAGGTACACGTCCTAGAAGAAGGAGATACAAAGAAGAGGAACTGGTCTGGAAGAAGAAACCAGTTAAAGATGAGCTGAAAGGTAATAAATCATGTGTGCATGCGTCTAATGCCAAAAGGAACAATGAGAGTAAAGGTGAACCTGATCATATCTACTCGAGAGATCAATTACTCAGGTTGTCATGTAAGAAATACCATTGTTCTTATTGTCGTACACATGATGACATTAACAAAACTCGTGATCATTTCTGGTATGGTTCTTATTCTATTACCCCCACAAGAACTGCAACTAACATTCATGGACCCAAATACCAGTGGGTACCAAAGCCGAAAACTGATTCTTTGTTGCAGGCACCTACTGTCAAGGGGGAGTAGAAGAACAATGGCTTCTAAGTAAATCAGCTTAGAACCGTACTTCAACGAAGTTTGGCTTCTGATCACATGACAGATCAGGACCCGTTCTTCAATATTCAGACTTAGATATTTTGCAAATATCTAGGGGGAGCTTAGAAGACCTAAATCATTATATCATGATTTGAGGGGGAGCTTAAAGGTAAATATCTCTGGATCTAGATCTCTGATTGTTTGAAAGAAGAACAACATTCGAACATGAAAAACGGTTTCTGAAATGTTCAAACAACTTCTGGTTCTCAAAATATTTTATGAATTTAGAAGTGTGATTTTTAAATGTTTTTCAATTTTGAGCTTTAATGTTTAACTGATCGTGTGTTTTCAAAGATCAACACTTGCGTATTATCTTGTCCATATACTGTCAAGTATTCACATACACCAGTTCAGTACTTCGTTTGAATTTGTTATTACCATGTCTCATAACGAAACAATTTTTCGATGGTAATACTCCCGTTTGCTTTCAAATGATGTTGAGCATCAATCATCATTTCTAAATTTGTACGTTCATTGCTAAATTGTTTATATTTGCTCATATAAAAAAAATATCCAGTTCTTTGATACCCTAACCCTTTTAATTTGATCTGATTGATACATTGTCAGATTCTCAAAACAATTTTTTTTGATTTCATTTCTTTCATTTCAATATCTTTGTTTTGAGAAATCTTCAAAGTTCAATTTCTCAAATCTCATGAGCATACACTTTGACAATGTTATCATACATTTTGTGCTTAATTGTACAAGTTAAACTGTTGAGCAAATATTCTTTTTAGGACTTACATGGGATGCATGTGTGAGCTTAAACAAAACTTCCATAGATTCACGTTAACCAGTGTTTCCTACCCCGGAAGTTATCCTAGAGTGATTGAGGGGTGAGGGGTCTTAAATCAAAGAGTGGGGGAGATAACTCATCGGATTGAGTTTTTCTCATTGTGCTGAGCGGAAAAATGAAAAAGAGAGTTTGGTTAGAAGTGAGCTTTAATGTTAAAAAGAAAGAGGGTGTGAGAACAGAGTTAAAATAATATCAGAACTCTGCACCAACCATTTTCTGTTCCGGGAAGCTACATATTCTGATTGGTTCACACTCTTTGGTGATCATCATTGAAAAGGCACCTAGCCCATGCCAACTCTTGCATTAATCCCACCAACCACTCGTTTCTTTCTTAAACAAAGAAATGTTTCATTTTCTTTGGGGACGCAGCATATCTGCTATCTAGTCTTCACTCGGAAGATTTATATATTGAAAAAGAAGGAAAGTTGCCCCACCTTCGCACCTCTTTGATGCACATTGAGTCCGTGTAATATCTGTTGATGTCTCAAGAGTTTACACAATTTGAGCCTGATCAAGCTAAGTAGCTTCAAACATTTCTACACTTTCACGAGCACACAAGGAATGAGCTTTCTAGTCATAACATTCATAGAAAATTCCTTTGTGGTTTTCGATGATTGAATGGAAGCCCTAGGGAGTGAACATCACAAAAACTCCTTTCCAAAGTACATCCATTGTACAAAGTGGCTCTGTGCTACTTACATGCATACTAACTGTTTCATCTGTTGAATCAGGGTTACATTGTTCATTATGTCTGAATTTGAAAAGATTCGGATATATACATTTCATGAATTGACGGATAATCAGATCAAAGGGCGGAGAATGTCAAATCATTACAAAGGAGGAGATCAAAGAATGTGTTGAAATTGAAGAGTTTTGAAGATCATGATACTCACGATCATCAAAAAGGGGGAGAAATTTTACAAAGTTCAATTGAAGTGAGAAGAAATCATTCCATAATGATTCAATTTCTGAATGAAGATGATAAGACAGTCTGAAGATCAAAGAGATGAAGATATGAATTTAATGTTAAATTTGTTTTTCAAAGATGAAGATTTCAAAGTTTGTATTTCTTCTTTTCCGTATCATGTGGTGTCTGCTACAAATTTGTTTATCATTCCTCCTACAAGCTGATTGAAACAAGTTCTTGAGATGAAAGCCTTCTTGAGATGAAAGCCTTCTTAAGATGAAAGCCTATTGAACTCGCGGTTCAAAGACAGATTCTTTGTTTTAAACTGAAGTTGCACCATGGAAAGTCACGTAACTCTCACATTATCTTTCGTGTGTGTTGATCCAATGTGATTGAGTTTCTACAGTTAAAAGTTGCGTGATAGTGCATTCAGTCGAGGCTACTGTACATTGGATCTGGTTACAAAGTAGAAACTATGAAGACCAAGAGCTTTATTCAAGGGGGAGCTTGGAACGATATGAAGACAAGCAACACCAAAGTTCTTCAAAGATTCAAGAGGGAAAGAAGATCAAGGCCTGAAGTTTTCCAAGTTCTTAAATGCTTTATTCAACTTTAGGTGGAGATTGTTAGGACTAAAAGTCCTATGTGTTGAAAGTGGAATAAAGTATTTATAAGGATTCAAAATGTAATTATTTAATAGTTAATTAGTTAGATGGGCCCAAGCCCATAAGACCAATATCTTTGTAAGCCTAAGTATATAAAGGCATATTTATCTCATAATTAGAGTTAGACATTTCATTAGAAAGATTTATAAGTTTAGTTTTCATATTTCAGATTACTAGTCAATAGGTTTACTCTCTCTGATCAGAAATCCTTTCTGTAAACCTGTAACCCTTTGACTGCATATTAATCATATGACTATTAGTTGTGACTCAAATCTTATTCATCTGTGATATTATTTGCTGTGATTGCACAAGTCAAAGTTGTTTTGTAATAAGTTAAAGTCAAATACCTTGTTTCTTTTAATTCCTTGTTAGTAGGTTTATGAATATTTGTTTTAGTTAGTTGTTGAAGTAAGTTGTCATAACACGCTGATTGTATCAAGAACTAGAGAGAGAAAGCTAGAGAGAGAAAGAGAGCAACAGAGAGAAAGTTGTAAACTGTTGAATTGATTCAATCAAAATAGGGTGGTTTAATTGATTCTAATCTTGTTTGTTAATCATTGTTTGTGATTAGAACTAGAATCTGACACACAATTGGTATCAGAGCTGATCCATTATTGAAATCAGATCAGGAATTGAGTTCGTACTGTGTTCTTCGAAGTCAGAATTGATTTCTGAGTTTTAGTGGGAATTAGGTGTTGATTTCGACTAGGTTTTGTTCATATAGTATAATCAATCGAGTTTGTATAGATTAATTCTTGAATTTCACTGTAATTGATCATCAATATGATGAATTTGGTATTTTTAGAGTTCACGAGTTCAATGCATTGTTTCATAGAACGATTTGTAATTTGAGTGTTTGTAATAGAAGTTTAGTACTAGATTTGTGTTCTAGATGATTAGGTGATCGAACTCTCAAAGTTTTGAGTCGTAATCTGTTGTTTCGATTGGTTTTTGATCGAACAGATCAAGAACACGCAAGGAAAACTCAAGAACGCGCAAGATCCGAGAATCGCGCTAGTTCATCTGAAGAACGCGCAAGACTGAAGGATTCTGAATTTGAGCTAAAACGCGTAGAACGTTGTGTGCGAGTTCTTCAATTCGCGCAAGTAGTGTTTTGCGCGAAAGGACAAACGCACAAATAGTGCTTTGCGTGAACAGACAAACGCGCAAGATTCATCGGGTAGAACGCGCAAGACAAATGATGATGATTTTGGCCGAAAACACGCACAGGGTTGTTTGCGAGTTCTAGAAACGCGCAAGTCAAAGCCTGCGAGTTTCTCTTAAGTCTGCGAGTTTGAAATCCTCGATATATTTTCTAAGTATTGGAACGCGCAACATCTGCGAGTTTTGGCCTGCGAGTTCTAAGTTTGCGCTAGCTTTATTTAGCGCGTTTCATATTTGGCGCTAGCTTCATTTAGCGCGTTTCATATTTCACGCTAGCTTCATTTAGCGAGTTTCATACTTCGCGCAAGCCACTATTAGCGAGTTCTAAGTTCACGCAAGACTCATCCAATGAGTTTCTTACTTCGCGCAAATAGGTATATGCGAGTTCTACAAACGCGCACGTCTCTATTAGCACGTTTCATCGTGAATAGTGTTTTGCGAGTTTTAGGCCTCTGCGAGTTTTAAGCTTCTGTGATCTGCGAGTTTCAGGACTTAGTCAAAAATAAAATTCTTTCAAAATTTTATTTTCAGTATCATTTCTATATTCTTGTGATTTCATAATTGGACTAACGATCATTTTCTAGTTTCTTATTGCATATTTGTTCAAAACAGGTTCAGGCAAGATGACTTCCAGATATGCTCTTTCAATTGGCACGGATGTCAAGCCCCCAGTTCTGTTTAAAGGGGAATACGAGCAGTGGAAGGACAGATTTCTTGATTTTGTGGATCGGTATCCAAACGGAGAAAACATACTTTTGTCCATCAAAGAAGGTCCCATGGAGTTACCCACTGTTGAAATACCAGATAACGACTCATCTGACAGTGAGGATGGTGACGAGGACAGAGAACAGAAGATGAAAACTGTTCCAAAAGATTTTGCTCAATATTCTGAAGAACAAAAGAACCGTTTCAATGCTGATAAAAAAGCAAGATCTTTACTTCTTCAAAGTATCCTGAATGACATCTACATCAAAATAGACAGCTACAAGGCCAATGCTAAAAAGATATGGGATCAACTTCAAAAGATGATGATGGGTTCGAAGGTTGGGAACCAGATTAAAGTCACAAACTGTATAAACAGTTATGAAGAATTCAAAGCAAAAGAGGATGAGAGCTTAGAAGAAACTTATGAACGGTTTGTTCTGATTCTAAATGAACTATCAAATAACAAGGTTAAAAAGAAGCAAATAGAGAACAATTTCAAGTTCCTTAGCATCTTACGACCCGAGTGGAAAAAGCACACTCGTCGCATGAAACAGATGAAGGACCTAAATGACATACTGTTGCATGAGGTATACGAGACTTTGCGACAGAATGAAGAAGAAGTGGAAGAGAAAAGGAGTGAGAAGAAGAAAACAGAAAAAGTTGCAGACCCCATTGCACTAGTGGCCGGAGAGAAGTAGAAAGAAAAGAAAGAGAAGAAGAAAAAGAAGAAAGTTATTACCAGTTCTGAATCAGAATCCAAATCTGATGGAGATGACGGAGAAAGTCTCAAGCAAGCAATGCTATTACTGACCCGAGCATTCCAAAAGAAGTTCTACAAGAAGCCGGGATCCAATTCTCAGATATACTCTTCGTCCAGCTCCAATAACCATGTGCACAGAGAAAGGGTAGAAGGAAACAGATTTGTTGAGAAGAAACCAGAAGAAAGAAAGAAATATGTGAATGATTATACCGGTGCTGAAAAGCCAGCTAATGATCTAATCAAATGCTATAATTGTGGCAAGATTGGACATTTTGCTAAAGAATGTCGAAAGCCAAAGGTTCACAACTAACAGTATTATCAGAACAAAATGCTATTGGCCAAGCAACAAGAAGATGGCATAGCATTAATGGCTGAAGAAAAATTCTGGTTAGATCATTCCGATGTAGAGGAAGAAAAAGAGAAAGAAGAGTCTGCTCATCTCTGCTTAATGGGAAAAGAAGATAAAGAGGATGATTCTGATGAAGAAACTGCTGATGCGGTAATAAACTTAACTCAACATGATTTCTTGACCAAAATGGAAGTTATGATGGTCGAACTTCAAGATCTTCAAGTTAAACTGAAAAAGGAAAAGGACAGAGTTGTTAGACGAAATCAGAAGATCTTTGAGCTTAATAAATTAGTTATTGGGAACAAAGATCTAATTGATTCTCTACGCAAATCTGCGTCTGATTTTAAAATTGAAAAAGATTGTTTTGAAAAGAAGATTTCTGAGTTTGAATCTATAATTTCTATGTCTGATTTAGAAAAGAAAGAAACTGCACTAACTGTTTATAAATTGCAGGTTGATTACAAGAACTTAGAAAATAAGGTAAATGGTCTGGAAAAGAGATTTAATTTTCTTGTCTCTAAGCTTGGTATGCTAAATCTTAAGACATAATCGGTAGTTACCTAATAAAGTTAAGTATTGTTATTTTTCATCATTTTCTTTATCATTATTTCTAAAGGATATCTGCACTTTAATAGTTTGTTCATGATCTAAGGGGGAGAGTGAGAAGAACTTTAAGATGATCTACATTCTTTTGAGGGAAAGTTTATCTAATTTTTGCATTTACTACACTGACAAATTTTTTTGTGATGCATGATTTTAGGGGGAGCATATAAGTCATATCAAAAGGAGTAAGACTATGATTTCTGATTATTTAATATCAGAACTCGTACTATAATTATTTTAATGCTTTATGTCTTTTACATTTGAATAAATTTGTGAATAAATTTGGTTTTGACATGACTTTGAGACTTTTTGCAGAACGAGAGAAGTTGACACGATCATATCTTAATGACTACAGCTGACTTTATGAGAATTAAGATTGAGCGAAAAGGTAAATTTCTTATCTTAATCTCAAATGTATTTGAAAGAAGGACAACTTTCAGATATAGAAAACATGTGCTGAAATGTTCAAACCACTTCCCGATTCTTAAACAGATTTTATAATTTGGAAGTGTGATTTTAAATGTTTTCATTTTATTTTGTGCTTAACTGATAAACAAACCGTGTGTTTCCAAAGATAATTACTTGCGTATTGACTTCTCTGTATACTTTCAAGTATTCACACACACCGGTTTGAATTCTTGTTCAAAACGTTCTTACCATGTCTCAAATAGAAACATATTTTTCGATGGTAAGACACTCCGTTTGCTATTCAATGTTTTGAGGGTCATTTTATTTCGAAACGTTCATTTCAAGAATGTCTATCTTTTGTTTTATATAGACAATATCTGTTTTTGTTGACCATAAGCCTAATTGCTATATCATTTCTATTTGATCATTTCATACAATGTCAGATTTTCAAGCAAGTATCTTGTATTCATGTTCATTCATTTCATTTACTTGTTTGAAAATACTTCAATGTTTCAAATGCTCAAATCTTCATGATTATATTTTATGAGCTTACATTTATCTGACTTGTATTCGAGCTTTAACTGAAAAGTTTCAAATGCTCAAACCATATTACATGGGTTCTTTGTGCTAGGACTTAAATGAAACTTCTATGGATTCACGATTACCAGTGTCTCCTACCCAAGAAGTTACCCCATATTGATTGAGTATGAGGAGTCAAAAAGAAATGAGTGTGGGATGTGCGTTGAGGTAAAATGGAAATGAGAGTTTGGTTAGATGTGAGCTTAATAATTAAAAAGAAAGAGGGTGTGAGATCAGAGTAAAAGAATATCAAACTTTGCACCAACTACTTTCTGAGTCAGGCAACCACATTACTAATGTTTCACAATTCTTCGTGAACATTATTGAAACAGGCAAGTAGCCCCCGCCAACTCTTGACAAAATCCCACCAACCACTCATTTTCTTCTTAAAAGGAAAATGTTTCATATTTTCAAGGGGACGAAACACATAATCTATCTGGTTTTCATTTGGAAAATCTGGATATTGAAAAAAAAGGAAGTCTGCTCCACTTTCGCACTTCAATCATGCACATTGAGTTTGTGTTTATACTACTGTTGTATCAGTGGTTTACACAATTTTTGAGCCTTAAAGCAATCATCAAGTGCTTAATTCTTTCTATCACAAGCACGAACACACAAGGAATTCGTTTCTTTGTCATAACGTTCATAGAAATTGCCTTTGTGGTGTTTCGATGATTGAATGGAAGCCCTGGGGGAGTGAACATTAAAAAGCTCCTTTCCAATGTGTATTCGTTACACACAGTGACTTAATGTTACTGAAAGGCATTTTAACTGATTCATTTGTTGATTCAGTAGTTACATGAATATTTTTTCTGGATTTGAAAAGATCTAGATGGATACATTGTTCGAATTGGCAAAGGATCAGAGGCTCAGCTTGACAGATCAGTGGTCAGAACAAAATTTCAGTGACATTTCTTGACAAAGTTTTGATGAACCAGATGCTCTATTCATCAAAAAGGGGGAGATGATTTTTTAAAGAAATGTTCAAGTCAGAAATTTCAAAGTTAAAAGTTTTGAAGATGACAAAGTTCAAAGTTTGAAAATTTGAGAAGTTGTTTGAAGATCTGTTGTTTTTACTGAATTTTTTTTTGAAGATTATTTGCTGAAGCAAGTCGAGCTAAATCTGAAGATAATTTCTTTCCGAAGTCTGAAAGAGTCTTGTGATAATTTTGGGAGCTTATTGAAGATTGTTTCTACCATATTTAGGGGAGATTGTTATATTCTTCGTAGACAGAATTGGGAAGATTACAATGTTAAAGGGAGAGATTGCACCTGACAGAGCTTAAAAGAGAAGACTGATTTGTAAAACCTTTCAACAGTGATCTTGAATCCAAAGGGGTAGATTGTTAGAGCATGAATTATGTTGGATACAAGATCATGAAGACTGAAGTCTAAGTTCAAGAAAGTCAAGGCTGAGATAGTCAACTCTTAGTGAAAGTCAAAGTTGTTTTGTAATAAGTCAAAGTCAAATACCTTGTTTCTTTTAATTCCTCGTTAGTAGGTTTATGAATAGTTGTTTTAGTTAGTTGTTGAAGTAAGTTGTCATAACACGTTGATTGTATCAAGAACTAGAGAGAGAAAGAGAGCATCAAAGAGAAAGTTGTAAACTGTTGAATTGATTCAATCAAAACAGGTTGGTTTAATTGATTCTAATCTTGTTTGTTAATCATTGTTTGTGATTAGAACTAGAATTCGGCACACATATATGTAGTGTTATTCACGTTTTCACAAATTGGGTGTCGAATTATAATCCTATTTTGGGTGAGTTATGGGTTGCATCGTTTATAAACAATGTTTGTTCTAGGAGAGTCGTCTTTAAAGAAGCATATTATGGGGGAAGTGAGTCGTTTCCATTTTTTTTAAAGTAAACCATTTCTAAAGATCTTCATTTGAATTGAATTCATTTCTTTCAAAGATATATTCATTCATGTTAAAACTCTTGAGCTCACTAGGCGTTATGCCTAACCTTTTTATTTGTCGGCATGTGTATCAGGTTTCAGTTGGGGGTTTGGATTATAGCAGCTCTATGAAGAGTTGAGCCTTAGATTTACACAAGACTAAGTAGTTGGTGAAGTCTTCCGCAAGTTGGAGATAGTAATTGTTTTTGGGTTTTAGTAGCACCCGTCCTTATCGTAGACTGTATGTATAGAATGAATATGTGTATTGAGGTTAAATCTTAAATTATGACTGTAGATGATGCAATTATCGATGTATTTAGAAAATTTTAAATTAGTTGTTATTTTCAGAATTGAGGGTGTTACAAGTTGGTATCAGAGAGTAAGTTTGAAAGAATTAGGTGTTGATTTCGGATACCTAGACTCAAACTAGCGTTGTTTAGGTGATTGAGAGAGAAAATTGCACATTAGGTACCTTAAGATATGATATTTTGGGGTTGATCGAGTCGATAGAAATGGGGAACTTGTCGAGGATATCAAGGATGATCATGAACGGTAAATTCATAACGGCACCTGGCCAGTGTTATGGTGAACCTACATGTTACATGTGTATACTTGAATTGCCTTGGCATGATTTCTGTTGGGGTAGTGAGAAAATTTCTAAACGAGTAGTTGTTCGAGGAGTTGATGTTCATAGCATTGTCACTTTGGAGTGATAGTTAAGTGCGATGAATACATTAAGTTGACCATTTTGGGTCGGAGTTATTGGTCGAATTAGAACCATAGGCTTGTTAATTGACTCTATTTCGAGGAGGAATTGTAAGGTGAACCATCGAGGTCGTCGGCGATTGCCTTAAGATGTTTGAACATCTGGATGACAATAGTATGACTGGAAATTGAGAAGCGTAGCCCTAAGATGTTGCGTGCCGACCAAATTCATGCACTAAATTTATCTCTAAATAAGTTTGCATAAATTGTTTCCATTGTTTTCAAAGTATAAAGTGAGTTATGTTACGAAGTCTTGGCAAAGCATTTAGCACTCATCAGATTTTAAATCGCGAGCTTAAACAGACATGATTGTTGCATGTGGTTGCAAATATTTTATTGAAAATCTCTTTATCCCCGTTTCATGTCTAACACTTTTTACAGATCTTGTAATATCCGTGTTTTAATATTATTTGGGGTATTGGGCAAGTAACTGTGGAATTTTTGACCTTGACATTGGATCTCCTCCACATATGTTAAGGTTTTAAAGGAAGAGTTGTTCCCATGTTTTTGAGTCCAAATTTTCTTGGGAATTTTAGTCTGTACGAGTCGCGTTGAATTTTATGGAGTATTATTTTGCGACGTTTTGGGCGCGTGAGTGTACCTGGAAATGCGTGGGTTTTAATTTTATTGCGTGTAAATTTACGGGCTTATTGGGCGTCGTGTCTCATTATAGTTTTGTTGAAAAGGGTCACTTTATCGTACGTGGTGGTTTTAAAAATTTAACACTTTTGACTTGTTGTCGTTTTATATTTTTATGTTGGGAAATGAAAAATTGTGACACCGCTTGATTTTAGCGTTAATGAGTTTTATGAAAATTCAGTTGGGTTTTATGGCGTCTTATCGTACGACTTTTGCGTCGCGTGGATAAATTTTGGAACGTGTGTACATGCATTATTGCGTGCGTTAATTTAAGGGTTTTGCTAATAAATGTCATCCCATGTGCTATTTTGGGAGGTTTCAAAATCTTGTGTTTTTCTCTTTCGGGTTTTACACAACTGTTACTCGTTATACACTATTTGCATTTGGATTAAGTAGTGTTGTTGGTGTGAGTAAGCATATAAAGGATTTATGTTAATTCACTTATTGAATTTACTGTTAGAAATTTTCTGCAATGCATTAAATGAATTATTGGTTTGCATGACATCGTAGTTACCGCTTTGGGCATGTGCGTCTTATCTGTGCGGCCCAACATTTGAACTCGATTTAAAATTTTATTTGCGTTCTTATCGTATTGTTAAATTCAGGGAAAATAGGCGGACGTATATGGGCCTTGTTGGAGATTTTATCCTCCGACGTTTTGTGTTTTTAAAGGAAAAAGATTTTAAAGTTAAAGCTGGGAAATTTTCCTTTGGGAGTTGTACAAACTTTTATTGCACATGTTATAGTGCAGAAAATTATTTTCATATGCATAATATAAATCGATGCATGCTAGGACCGTGGCAGTTCGTTCGAAATTTTTGTTGCGCATCTTTTGTTACCGTTTTTATTAATGTAAATATTGATCAAATGAAATTTTGTAATGCGTTTTATTTACGTGATGTACACACCTACCGAGTAAGCGGTAGTGGGATTTTTACATGTATTATTAATTATTATGGAACTTAAGCATTTGAAAGTTTTATAAAAGTTTAAATGGTCACTTCAGCTGAAAACCTTGAACTCATTAGGTGTACAGATTCGAACCCTCTTGGGAAAGAAGTTATAAATAGGGACTGAGAGATTCCTTGGGAATTGAAGTGCCAGATGGTATGAATTTGGTCAGTTTGGTTTATGGGTTCCAATTTATGAATCGGTGCATGCGTGAATATTTGAGGTACTAGGGATGTACATTCTTCTGGTTATGTAAATGGCAATCCTTCCTTTCGGTAAGATTTTAGGTTAAAGCCTTGTGCGGTTGTGTATAGGGTTTGGAGTGACAGATTGATTGTTCGACATCATGTATGGGTTGGAGTTGTGCCATCGGGCAAGTCTTCAGGAACAAGTAAAATCCCGTGGCTTGTTTGTTAGAGATGTAAGATTGGAATTTTAGTGCCATCTTGGGTATCGACTCAGTGCAACCAGGAACGAAATACTTCTTGGTATACCCATGCTCCCAATGTGACCAGTTCGATTTTAGGCGTCAACTCATCCTTTTGAGATCAGTAATCTTTGGAAGATTTGGAAGTACTCGTGTTCGGTCGTAAGAAGTGTTTGCCTCAATGATGGAACTCTAATGAAACCTAGTGTTAGTGATTAAGACTTGATGAACCTGGTTCCTCTTGTTATGACAAGGACTTATTAGACGAAAAGTTAGAGGTCTGGGAATAGTCCGAAGTCACGCGATAGCCCAACTTGAATTGATCCACCCCCATAAAGCGTATCGGTGCGTCCTTGAAAAGAACACTTTACCAATATCAAAGGTAAATTAGTGGGTAATTTTGGGAGTTCATTGGGTTGGTGTTCGCCATTGGGATACGGATTCATAATGGTGTTGAGCGGAGATGATTCTGTTATTGAGAAGTTGAGGTCACCGGCTGCCTTGAGATAGTAACTGTTATTGGGTTTTAGTAGCACTCGTCCTTATCATAGACTGTATGTATAGAATGAATATGTGTATTGAAGTTAAATCTTAAATTGTGACTGTAGATGATGAAATTATCGATGTATTTAGAAAATTTTAAATTAGTTGTTATTTTCAGAATTGAGGGTGTTACATTAGTACATCCTTCAAGTTGGTTTTCGAGCAACTCCCATAGCTCTTTAGTTGTTTCGTATGCATCAAGAGACTAGAAAAAATCATTTGGGATGTCCATGATTAATAATCTCTTAGCCTTTCTATCAGTCAACGTTTTGGCTTTGTCTTCATCTGTCCAAGTAGCAGTTTAGGAGCAGATCTTGCAGGAATTTCAACAGTTGTGGCAGTGGCAGGTACCCTTGCTACTATAACCATGGGTACGTATGGTCTATTCACAACAGATTGATAGAATGCCTTATCAATTCCTTCAATAAAGTTAACCATACGAATATTCCATTATGGGTATTTGTTAAGTCTAAATACCGTATCCAATATTTAATAAGGAAAGTCAAAGATGTAAAAGTCAATATTGTCATTGTCTTGAAAGTCAAAGTTTGTTTTGTTTACTTAGTGGTTAAGTCTTGTATTAGATAGTTGGTATAAATAGGTTTGCTTTGTAATCTTGTGGTAAGAATCTAGTAAAGGCGTCATTGTAAACATTCAGACTTGTGGTTAATATTGAAGATCTACTTTCTCTCTCTAGTTTCTCTCTCTTGTTCTTGAGTTTGTCATATTATTTTATGAGAAAAGATTGAAAGATTGGGATTTTATAATTCACAATTGGTATTAGAGCCATACCAAACATTTTCAGAAATGATTTGATCAGTAAATTGGATTGAAATCTGAATTTTTTTTGGATCAATTTTTTCGAATTTTTTTTTTCAAGAACTCGAGTTTTTGAATTGTTCATCCTAATTTTGTTGGAAAAGTCGTTTTTGGTGCAAGAAAATGGAATCATTGGATTCGATTTGTGTTTTGGAATGATTCTTGTATTGATTACATCTAGTAATTCGAACATATTCAATGTTAAATTTTGATTTTTGAAATTTTCTTGAAAAATCGAGTTCGAACACTGTTCTTGATCGAATTTGTGGAAATTGTAGATTTCAATCTGAATTTGATAGTAAATTTGTGCTTAGTATTGTTTTTCGATGATGCTGATAATTTTTTGAGAACAAATTTGCAGATTTGAATCAATTTGGATCGAATTGTGCAAGTCAGAGCCAAGTTTGCGCTAGATCTACGATTTGCGCGAGTTTATATTCATTTGTGTGAGTTCATCAGATTTGCATGAGTTTTTCAGGGCTTTATGACAAAATTTAATTTGCGTCTTCTTAGAGTCACGCAAATCTAAGTTTGCGTTCCAGTCCGGTTGTGCAAAGTCTATCTTGCGCCAACCATATATTGCGCAAATCACCAACCTTTATTCGCGCAAAGATCAGTGTGCATCATCTCAAGCTCTAAGTTTGCGCTACAAGGCTCTCGTGCAAAGATACATTTGCGTCTTCAGCATCTCACGCAAATCCTACTTTGCGCCACGGTTGTCTCACGAAAAGCTTTCTTTGCGCCATAAACTGATAACGAAAAGCTTACTTTGCGCCATTCTCTGCTCACGAGAAATTTGGTTTGCGTTACCTACAGTTCACGCAAAACTCAGTCTTGCGCCAACAACTGTTAGCGCATAACAAGTGTTGTTAAAATTTAAAATTTTGTGCAAGATTTCAATTTGATCTGATTTTTGATTTTCTGATTTACAGTTTGGGAACGATCTTTCATATCAAGCTGGTTACTCATTCAATATGGGATATTTTGCTGAGCTTGAAGAGAAGAATAGAAAGCTTGAATTAGAGAAAGTAAATCTGGGTTATGCTGTTGACTTTCACTCGAAAAAGTCAAAAGAGTATTTTGCTGAAATCATTATACTGAAAGAAGAAGTTTGTGCTTTAAAGTCAATCAATGAAGATCTTCTGAAAAGAACTTCTAGACTGAATGATGAGAAGGTAATGAGAATGGAATCTGAGAATGCTGAGCTAAGAAAGAATATATCTGATTTGGAACAAAAGCTTGCTGAAATTAAAGCTGATTTTGATAATGAAAAGAAAGGTTTTTCAAAGAAGTTCTCAGATTTCTCAAGAAAGTCTTTTGAACAAAAGAAGTCTATTGATCTTAAATGCATAAAACTTTCTTAACAAGTGTCTGATTTTGATAAAGTACTTATTTTGGAAAGAGGAAAGTTTGCTAAAGAAAAGAAGGCCATTGAACAGAAGAATGTGAGATTCTTCAAGGAACTATCAGGCCAGAGAAACAATTCAGAGAAAGGATTTGAAGAAGAACGATCTATCTTTGAGACTGAAATCAAAAAGCTGATGTCCAAGTTATCTGAACTATCTGCTAATGCACTGAAAGAGCAGAAAAC
Source organism: Arctium minus (assembly GCA_954870635.1). Lineage (NCBI taxonomy): Eukaryota > Viridiplantae > Streptophyta > Magnoliopsida > Asterales > Asteraceae > Arctium > Arctium minus. The sequence goes on along the minus strand of OX941080.1, from coordinate 72,075,491 downwards.
GAAGTCTGAGCTCTCAAAGAAGATTGACCTGCTTGTTCAAGAAAGAGACAACTTCGCTTCAAAGATCAAAGCGCTTGAAAAGACTGCTTCAAGTTCAAATCAGAAATATGTCTCTTCACAAAGGTCAGTTAAATCTTTTGATTAGATTCGTCGAACTAACATTTTCTATGATAGATATTTAGATGGTTCAGATACATCTCCAAGAAAAAGAAGTTACAAGTCAGAGAAACTGGTCTGGAAGAAGAAACCAGTTAAAAATGAGATGTCAGATGAGCTTAAAGGAAAGACATCATGTGTACATATTCACAAAGCCAAGAAGAACAAAGCTCATAAAGGTAAACCTGACCATATATACTCAAGAGATCAATTACTCAGGTTTTCAGGTAATAAATATTATTGTTCTTATTGTGGTACACATGATCATATTCACAAGACGAATGATCATGTCTGGTATGGTTCTTACTCTGTCACCCCCACAAGAACTGCAACTAACATTCTTGGACCCAAATACCAGTGGGTACCAAAACCGAAAACTGATTCTGTGTTGCAGGCACCTCAAGTCAAGGGGGAGTAAGAAAACAATGGCTCTTGAGTAAATCAGCTCAAGACCCGAACTTCATTGTCAAGATTATGGCTTCTAAGTACATCAGCGTAGGACCCGGACTTCAATGGAGTTTGACTTCTAAATACAACAGTTTAGGACTCGGACCTCAGCGATCAAAAGACCTTACTCCTGTATTTTGCATCAGATAAGATATGACGGTCTACACTTCACAAGGGAGTTGTAATCTCTATCCTGTACTTTTTCATTGCAATATACTTACGATATGATGGTCTACACTTCAAACGGAAGTTGTATTGATCTCTATCTTGTGTTTTAACTGACATATTTCAGATGCCTAATTTAAGGGGGAGTAAAGGTTATGACTTCTGATTACTACAGATCAAAACTAATACTATAAATTGTTTTACTGCTTTCTGTCATTTTATTTTTGAATAAATGATGTGAATAAAGTGGCTTCTGATCACATGACAGATCAGGACCCGTTTTTCAAGGATCAAAGAAAGATATTCTGCTAATATCCAGGGGGAGCTTAAAAGATCAAAATCATTCTATCATGATTTAAGGGGGAGCTTAAAAGGTAAAAATCTTCTAATCTAGATCTCTGATTGTTTGAAAGAAGAACAACTTTCAAGCACGAAAAACAGTTTCTTAAATGTTCAAACCTGTAACACCCCACAACAAACATCAATAAAATAAGAAACTTAAATTTAATAATCAGGTCCCACCAAAACACAGTAATCAGGAAAAGTTTCACAATATTCAAAAAGTCTATTACAACCGAGAATCTAAAAAAATAAAAATTGTTCTATGCCGCTTCTAAGTCCAGCTTTCTGGCTCTAGACACCTCTAACACTTCTCCTTTCCCTTAGACGAACCCGTAGCAGCCCTGTTGCCTGAAAATGGGTTTAAGGAAAATAGGAAGCGAGGATTAGACCAGAAGGTCTAGTGAATTCCCAACCTCGTCCGCTTAACAAGTATTTTCGAAATATAAACATTTCGATAAGAAAATATTCTCAACCTTCATAAAATAACGATTAGTATCATTTTTGCAAACCTTATCGATATCTCAATACCTCTCGTCCTCGGGGGGCCCCAGTTGATCCCCATACGGCCCCATAGTCGATGCCGTTATCAATGCGTAGGAAACAAATTCCGTAAACACGACTCAACCATCCCCGATGATTGAGATTTAACCATGGTGTTTATTTCACAACGCAATATCAACCCAAACAAGGAGCAATAAAATGAATTACACCCATAGTGTTTAAATGAATCACGTGCATATCATTAATAATAATTCTCATTAAAATCTTTAAACATTAAGTCTAATTTACTGATTATAAAGTGGACCTCCAGTTTTGTAAGAAATGTCAAATCGGAACTCACCTGGTCTGAAGAAATTTAGCTGCACGCGAACCACTAATCCCACCAAAGAAGTCCTACATTTAGTAATAAAAAACGGCATTAAAAACTCTTCTATCTTAGACCCCCCCCTAATTGGGCCAATCACAGAAAAAGAGATCCAGAAGATACGCCCGGATAACCCCGGTCGAAGACTGTTATCGATCGATTACTATTGTCGGTCGATTACTACTGTCGGTCGATTACTATTGTCGGTCGATTACTACTGCCGGTCGATTACTACTGCCGGTCGATTACTATCGGTCGATTACTATTGCCGGTCGATTACTACTACCGGTCGATTACTACTACCGGTCAAAGACTACTATCGGTCGATTACTACTATCGATCGATTACTGGAAGCAGTTCATCCCGTCGAACAAAACCCACGATAAAAACCCTGAACCAACTATAATCTCTTCCTTCCCCATTTAATCGCTTTACCTTTAAACAAAACAATCCCAAAACTAACGATACGATTCCTTAATCATAGGACCAAACCTTCGGTCCCTACCCAATCGATACTCAGAGATGATTTCTCATCTCCTTTCTCCCAGCTTCAATATCCATAAATCCTAAACAATAAAAACGGAAAATCAGAGTTGGATTGTACACAATACCTCTAGATGATGGATTCCCCTCGCGATTATGATTTCCGTTCTCCACACCTAGCTTCGATCGATCTCCCTTCGATCGATCTCCCTTCCTCTTTCCTTGAATCGCCGCCCGCACACACAAAAATCCCTCACACACTCACAGGGAGCATCCGATAAAAATAAATGGGAGGATACTGGACTCTCTAGGGTTTTGGGCCTTAACTTCTTTATTTCCCATCTTCACCCCAAGATATAAATATTCCACTTAACTCTATAATTTAACGGTTGTTAAAAAACCACTTCTAGTTCTCAAAAGATTTCATGAATTTGGAGGTGTGACTTTTAAATGTTTTTCAAATTTTGAGCTTAATGTCTAACTGACCGTGTGTTTCCAATGATCAATACTCGTGTATTGTATTTTCCATATACTGTAAAGTATTCACACACATCGATTCAGTATTTCATTTGATTTGTTATTACCATGTCTCATATCGAACATATTTTTTGATGGTAATACCCTCGTTTGCTTGCAAAATTGTTGAGCATCATTCATCTTTTTCATATTTGTGCTTTCATTGATAAATTGTTTATATTCGTTCATATAAACAAAATATCTAGTTCTTTGATACCCTAACCTTTTCATTTGATCTGCCTGATACATTGTCAGATTCTCAAAACAATTCTTTTGATTTCATTTCATTCATTCAATATCACTGTTTCTCAAAACAATTCTTTGATACCCTAACCTTTTGGGCCTTTCTATTTCTTATTAGCCAATAATCCCCCTTAACTTCTGTATTTCCCATCTTCACCTCAAGATATAAAATTTCCACTTAACTCTATAATTTAACGGTTGTTACAACACTCCCCCCCCCTTCAGAGAGATTTTGTCCTCGGAATCTCTTTGTTGAACAATTCCGGGTATTTGGATCTCATATCCGTTTCCAATTCCCACGTCGCTTCTCTCCCTTTGTGGAACCTCCATTGAACTTTCACTAGACTGATATCCTTTGATCTCAACCATTTAACCTTACGATCCACTATAGACTCAGGTTCTTCAATGAAGTTCAGCTTCTCATCCACCTGAATATCATGCAAAGGTACCGCCATCTCTATATCTGTTAAGCACTTCCTCAAATTCGAGACATGGAAAGTGTGGTGGATGCTTTTCAGTTCTTCAGGTAAGTTCAACTGATATGCCACCGCTCCGACACGTCCTACAACCTCAAATGGCCCAATAAATCGCGGACTCAACTTCCCTTTCTTTCCAAAGCAAATTACCCCTTTCCAGGGTGCCACCTTCAACATTACTCTGTCTCCCACTTGAAATTCTATATCCTTCCGTCGCTTATCAGCGTAACTCTTTTGACGGTCGCGTGTCACTTTTAGTCTTTCCCGTACTTGAATGATTTTATTCGCGGTTTGTTGGACTAACTCTGGCCCCGCCAGTTGTTTTTCCCCAACTTCATTCCAACACAAAGGAGTCCGACCCTTTCGACCATAAAGTAGGCGAATTCGATCAATGGTAGATGGTTTTCCCATGATCCTTGAAAATCCAGGACGCATGCTCTCAACATATCCTCTAATGTCTGAATAGTACTCTCACTTTGGTCGTCGGTCTGTGGATGATACGTCGTACTCATCTTGATCTTAGACCCCATCTCTCACTGAAAACTTTTCCAGAATGCTGAAGAGAATCTGCTATTCCGATCGGACACAATTGACAAGGGCACACCATGTCGAACAACAATCTCATCAATGTACAACTTAGCGAGCCTATCCATAGGATAAGTTTCCTTAATAGGTAGGAAGTGTGCCGATTTAGTTTGCCGGTCCACAATCACCCAAATCGCGTCATATCCCTTTGGTGTGCGGGGTAACTTAGTCACAAAATCCATCGTGATCTGTTCCCACTTCCATACGGGAATTTCTAATGGCTGGAGTTTCCCGTATGGCAGCTGAAGCTCCGCCTTAACTCGGAGACACGTCAGGCACCTCTCCATGTAATGGGCTATATATTTATTTAGTCCTGGCCACCAATAGTCTAGTCTTAAATCCCCGTACATTTTGTTCGTCCCTGGGTGAATTGAATACTTGGATTTATGAGCTTCCGCTAAAATAGTCATCCTCAAATCCCCAAGTTTCGGAACCCAGATCCTTCCATGGTAACATTTCAGTCCCCGATTGTCTTCTATTAAAGAATTCGCAATACCTATCATTCTTTCCGCCTTAAGATTCTCAGGTCTCACGGCTTCTACTTGAAATTTCTTAATCTCATCCAGTAGCATTGGCGCCATATCAGCTATCGTAGCTATCAACATTAGGTTTTCACTTCTTCCCTTCCGACTTAGCGCGTCTGCTACTACGTTGGCCTTCCCAGGATGATACTCAATCTTGCAGTCATAGTCGGTTAGTAACTCCATCCATATTCGCTGGCGCATATTTAGTTCTTTCTGGTCAAACAAATGGTACATGATTTTGTGATCCGTGAAGATTTGACATTGAGTTCCATAGAGATAGTGCCTCCAAATCTTGAGTGCAAAGACAACAACGACCAGCTCCAAATCATGGGTAGGATATCCCGACTCATGATCCTTCAGTTGGCGAGATGCATAAGCAATTACCTTCCCTCTTTGCATAAGTACGCATCCCAAACCTAGCCTCGATGCATCGCTATAACAAATAAAATCTTCCATATCGTCTGGTAAGGCCAAAACCGGAGCACTGCTTAGCATATCCTTGAGCCTTTAGAAAGCTTCCCTCTGCACTTCCGTCCATAGAAATTTTACATTCTTCTTCGTCAATGCAGTTAGCAGCATAGCTATCCGAGAGAAGTCTTTTATGAACTTCCTATAATACTCGGCCAGTCGTAAGAAGCTTCGGACTTCTGATGGGTTCCGTGGTGCCTCCCAGTTTCGAATTGCTTCAACCTTAGTCGAATCTACTTTGATTCCGTCTTGGGACACGACGTGACCCAGGAACTGTACTTCTCGCAACCAGAATTCGCATTTCGAAAATTTTGGGTAAAGTCTCTCTCTCCTCAGCAACTCCAATATTGATCGTAAATGCTCCTTGTGCTCCTCTTCAGACTTTGAATAGACCAAAATATCGTCAATAAATACGACTACAAACTTGTCTAAATAAGGTTGACACACCCTATTCATCAAATCCATGAAGGCTGCAGGAGCGTTGGTTAACCCAAATGGCATTACAAGGAATTCGTAATGTCCATACCTCGTACGAAAAGCTGTCTTCGCTATATATTCTTCCCTTACTCTTAGTTGGTGATATCCTGACCTTAAATAGATCTTGGAGAAGAACCTTGCTCCTTGAAGCTGATCGAATAAGTCATCTATCCTTGGGATCGGGTACTTGTTCTTGATCGTCAACTTGTTGAGTTCTCGGTAATCTATGCACATTCGCATAGATCCATCCTTCTCTTTCACAAATAACACTAGTGCTCCCCACGGCGAAGTACTAGGTCTAATGAACCCCTTATCCAGCAGTTCTTGTAATTGCGACATCATCTCTTTCATTTTCGAGGGGGCTAAACAGTACGGTGCACGTGCTACTGGAGGGACACCTGGCACCAAATCAATTCTAAATTCGACTTGACGATCTGGGGGTATATTCGTCAAGTCTTCTAGAAACACTTCCAGATATCACTCACCACCCGCACCTCTTCCATCCTACTGTTCTCTTTATTAGCATCGATCACATATGCTAAGAATCCCCTACACCCTTTTCTCAAACTCCTATTTACTTTGATCATAGAAATCAAGCTAGAATTTCCTTCCCGCCTATCCCCATATATTACTACCACTCCTCTATCCGGTAATACCATACGGATCATCTTTTTGTTACAAACAATACTAGCATCATTTCTAGCCAACCAATCCATTCCAAGAACCACGTCGAATTCTCTCATTTGCATAGGGTATAGTACCACTGGTACTAGACTCCCTTCTATATCTATCATGTATCCCTCAAACACCTCCCTAATCGCCACCTGATTAGCATCAGCGATTTCTACCTCAAATCCTCGCCCCAACCGCCTAGGCTTTAACCCCAAACATCGAGCAAAAACAGGAGATACAAATGAGCAAGTCGCTCCAGAGTCAAACAATACCCTAGCGCAAGTAGAGTTTACCAGAAACGTACCTGCCACCAAATCAGGGATTTCTTCCGCCTCCGTTGCTGTCATGTTAAAGGCCCTCCCTTTCGATCGAGCCATCTCCATTTTCTTCTCTTCCCTCCTTCCTCCCCCACGTTCCCCAAACTGAGCTAGTCCACCCTGCTTGAACTGCGGGCACTCGGACCGAAGATGATCTCGTGACCCACACTGGTAGCAGCATTTCTTGTTTGGGCAATCCCTAGACATGTGCCCTGGCATTCCACATTGAAAACATGATTTGTCCCCAGCACCACAATCTCCACGGTGAACCCGTTGACATTTCCCACACTGTTTTTCCCCAAATCCACGACCTCCCCTCGGCTCTTATCTAGCATTCTTGCCCTTTCTTAAGTCTGCAGTGGACTCGTCCCACTTTCTCTTGTCGCCCACTCGATCAATCAATTGACGGATTTTCTCTTTCTCTGTCATCTCGGCCGCATGCACGACAGCCTGAAAAGTTGTTGGTTCTCTAGCATAGACCCACTCGCGTAAATTACTCTTTAGACCAAAAATGAAACGTTCTACCTTACTCTCCTCATTTGGCAGGTAGGCCCCAGCAAAACGGGATTTCTCAATAAACTTGGTGGTGTACCCCCTTACTGTCATGTCTCTCTGTTCCAGCCCCAGAAACTCTTCTTGCAACTTCTTTACTCCTGGCAGAGGACAAAATTGTGTCTTAAACTTCCCCACGAACTCTTCCCAAGTCATACCCTCAGCGGCTGCCACCCCCATTCCGCCGGTCTCAACATCCCACCACAACGTCGCTTCAGACCTCAGCATAGATAAAGCATACGTTACCTTGTCTTCTGGGGCGTATTTACTGGTAGAGAACACCAGTTCCATTTCCTTGACCCACTTCATCACCAAGACTGGATCACACTCCCCTTTATAAGTAGGGGGTTTGCAGGCTGCAAATTCTTTATAACTACAACCCTTTGCTGTCACCCGGTTTGCAGCCACGTTCACTGTTGACGAATTTCCTCCTACTTCGGTTACCGGCGGACTTGAAAATTCTGTAACTTCTTTGCTCTCACTCTTATCTTTACTCCCTGAGGTTGTCTTCTCCTTGTCAACCAACAACGCTTGCAAGGTCTCTTGAAGCTTTCCCATTTCAGCGGCGAGCATTTCATGCGTCACAAAAGCTTGGATCCTTCCCCGACCCCGAGCTCTTCAATTTCCTCGACCTCTCACTGTCGCCGAGCTCTCTTGATGCGATACTTCCCTCTCTCCGATAGCCTCAGCACGCCTCACTCTCCTAGTAGTTCGAGTGTTGATTCCTCCCCTATTTCTCGCGTTATTCCCTTCCACTTGGGTTGTAGTCCTTCGGGTAGTCCTAGCTGGACCACGCCCTCGGCCACGGCCCCGACCCCGAGTTGTCGGCCCTATAGGAGGATCCTTCAGTGTTTCATCCTGAATCTCAACTGCAGGTATATCTTCCCTGGCCGGCCCTGTCTTACTTCTCAAAACTAGATACGCCATTACGACAACTACACATCATAAAAGAAAATCCGTAAGGTTAACTACCCTATCTGTAACGAGATTTATAAACACACACATTTACCTGTAGATTTCTGATTACGTTGACCAAGTGTAATCTCAATTCTACCTTACATGTTAGTTCTTATCCCTCATTACAACAGTTCCTATAGCGGCGATCCTACAGAACCCTAATTCTCGGTTGACCCGCTTACAGTTTAAGTTTAGGTCCAAACAGGCCACCTAAATCGCTTAAACTTTGGCTCTGATACTAATTTGTAACACCCCACAACAAACATCAATAAAATAAGAAACTTAAATTTAATAATCAGGTCCCACCATAACACAGTAATCAGGAAAAGTTTCACAATATTCAAAAGGTCAATTACAACCGAGAATCTAAAAAAATAAAAATTGTTCTATGCCGCTTCTAATTCCAGCTTTCTAGCTCTAGACACCTCTAACACTTCTCCTTTCCCTTAGACGAACCCGTAGAAGCCCTGTTACCTGAAAATGGGTTTAAGGAAAATAGGAAGCGAGGATTAGACCAGAAGGTCTAGTGAATTCCCAACCTCGTCCGCTTAACAAGTATTTTAGAAATATAAACATTTTGATAAGAAAATATTCTCAACCTTCATAAAATAACCATTAGTATCATTTTTGCAAACCTTATCGATATCTCAGGACCTCTCGTCCTCGGGGCCCACCAGTCGATCCCCATACGGCTCCCTAGTCGATGTCGTTATCAATGCGTAGGAAATGAATTCCGTACACACGACTCAACCATCCCCGATGATTGAGATTTAACCATGGTGTTTATTTCACAACGCAATATCCACCCAAGCAAGGAGCAAGAAAATGAATTACACCCATAGTGTTTAAATGAATCACGTGCATATCATTAATAATAATTCTCATTAAAAGCTTTAAACATTAAGTCTAATTTACTGATTATAAAGTGGACCTCCAGTTTTGTAAGAAATGTCAAATCGGAACTCACCTGGTCTGAAGAAATTTAACCGCACGCGAACCACTAATCCCACCAAAGAAGTCCTACATTTAGTAATAAAAAACGGCATTACAAACTCTTCTATCTTAGACCCCCCCCCCTAACTGGGTCAATCACAGAAAAAGAGATCCAAAAGATACGCCCGGATGACCCCGGTCGAAGACTACTACCGGTCGAAGACTGCTATCGGTCGATTACTACTACCAGTCGATTACTACTGCCGGTCGATTACTACTGCCGGTCGATTACTACTGCCGGTCGATTACTACTGTCGGTCGATTACTACTGCGGTCGATTACTACTACCGGTCAAAGACTACTATCGGTCGATTACTATTTTCGGTCGATTACTACTACCGGTCGATTACTACTACCGGTCAAAGACTACTATCGGTCGATTACTACTACCGGTCGATTACTGGAAGCAGTTCATCCCGTCGAACAAAACCCACGATAAAAACCCTGAACCGACTATAATCTGTCCCTACCCCATTTAATCGCTTTACCTTTAAACAAAACAATCCCAAAACTAACGATACGATTCCTTAATCATAGCACCAAACCTTCGGTCCCTACTCAATCGATACTCAGAGATGATTCCTCATCTCCTTTCTCCCAGCTTCAATATCCATAAATCCTAAACAATAAAAACGGGAAATCAGAGTTGGATTGAACACAATACCTTTAGATGATGGATTCCCCTCGCGATTACGATTTCCGTTCTCCACACCTAGCTTCGATCGATATCCCTTCCTCTTTCCTTGAATCTCCGCCCGCACACACAAAAATTCCTCACACACTCGCAGGGAGCATCCGATAAAAATAAATGGGAGGATACTGGACTCTCTAGGGTTTTAGGCCTTTCTATTTCTTATTAGCCAATAAGTCCCCTTAACTTATTTATTTCCCATCTTCACCCCAAGATATAAATATTCCACTTAACTCTATAATTTAACGGTTGTTACAAAACCACTTCTAGTTCTCAAAAGATTTCATGAATTTGGAGGTGTGACTTTTAATTGTTTTTCAAATTTTGAGCTTAATGTCTAACTGACCGTGTGTTTCCAAAGATCAATACTCGTGTATTGTATTTTCCATATACTGTAAAGTATTCACACACATCGGTTCAGTATTTCATTTGATTTTTTATTACCATGTCTCATATTGAACATATTTTTTGATGGTAATACCCTCGTTTGCTTCCAAAATTGTTGAGCGTCATTCATCTTTTTCATATTTGTGCTTTCATTGATAAATTGTTTATATTCGTTCATATAAACAAAATATCCAGTTCTTTGATACCCTAACCTTTTCATTTGATCTGCTTGATACATTGTCAGATTCTCAAAACAATTCTTTTGATTTCATTTCATTCATTCAATATCATTGTTTTGAGAAATCTTCAAAGTTCAATTGCTCAAATTTTATGAGCATACTTTTTGACAATGATATCATACACTTTGTGCTTAACTTTTCAGTTAAACTGTTGAGCAACTATTCTTTACAGGATTTACATGGGATTCGTGTGTGAGCTTAAACAGAACTTCCATGGATTCACGTAACCTGTGTTTCCTACCCATGAAGTTATCCTTGAGTGATTGAGGGGTGAGGGGTCAATATCAAAGAGTGGGGGAGATAACTCATCCGGTTGAGTTATTATCATTGTGTGGAGCGGTAAAATGGAAATGAGAGTTTGGTTAGAAGTGAGCATAATGTTAAAAGAAAGAGGGTGTGAGATCAGAGTTAAAAGAATATCAGAACTCTGCACCTACCACTTTCTGAGTCGGGCAGCCACATCTACTGATTGGTTCACATTCTTTGGTGACCATCATTGAAACAGGCAGTGAGCCCATGCCAACTCTTGCTATTACCCCACCAACCACTCGTTTCTTTCTCGAAAAAGAAATGTTTCATTTTCTTGGGGATGCAACACATCTGCTATCTAATCTTCACTCTAAAGATTTAGATATTGAACAAGAAGGAAAGTTACCCCACCTTCGCACCTCTTTCATGCACATTGAGCCTGTGTATTATTTGTTGTTGTCTCAACAGTTTACACAATTTGAGCCTTATGAAACACAATCATTGTGCTAAATTCTTTCAGACACAAGCACGAGCACACAGAAAATTTGTTTTTCTGTCAGAACATTCACAGATAAACCTTGTGTTTTTAAATGATTGAATGGAAGTCCTGCGGAGTCATCATCAAATTACCTCCTTAAATTGTACATTCGTTGTACATAGTAACTTTGTGTTACTAACAGACATTCCTAACTGTTTCATTTGTTGAATCAGGGTTACCACGTTCATTATATCTGAATTTGAAAAGATTCGGGTATATACAGTTCATGATTCAATTACTCAGATCAAAGCGTGGAGACTGTCAAATTATCATTGAAAGGGGAGATTGTTATTCGAATACAAAGGGGGTAATCAAAGACTGTGTTGAAATTGAAGATGTTTTGATGATCATGATGCTCACAATCATCAAAAAGGGGGAGAAATTTACAAAGATTAAATTTCAAAGCCATGAACAGTTGTCAAAGTGAAAAGACTTGTGAAGAAATTTTGAGAGTTCAAAAGTCAATTCAAAATGCTTCCGCTAATTCAAAGTCAAAAGATTCTGAAGAAAGATTATTCAAAGATGAATCAAGATGATTTGTGAAAGTTTGTTTCTCTGAAGACAGTCAAGAGATCAATGTGATGAAGATACAGTTTTGAAAGATTTCTCTAAGATGAAAGAAGTTTCAAAGGTGGTTTAAGAATTCAGTTTCGTGTTCAAGACATGTTGACTTTCAAAGCTGCAAATTGTAAAAGATTTTTCAAGATTCTTCAAAGGCTGAAATATTAAAGGTTGTTAAAGCATAAAAGTTCAAAGTTGCTACAGACAAAAGCTGAAGAATCAAGAGCTGAAGACTAGTGTCAAATTTTTATTAAATCCTGAATACAAACGGGGAGATTGTTAAGTCTAAATATTGTATCCAAGATTTAATAAGGAAAGTCAAAGATGTAAAAGTCAATATTGTCATTGTCTTGAAAGTCAAAGTTTGTTTTGTTTACTTAGTGGTTAAATCTTGTATTAGATAGTTGGTATAAATAGGTTTGCTTTGTAATCTTGTGGTAAGAATCTAGTAAAGACGTCATTGTAAACATTCAGACTTGTGGTTAATATTGAAGATCTACTTTCTCTCTCTAGTTGCTCTCTCTTGTTCTTGAGTTTGTCTTATCATTTTATGAGAAAAGCTTGATAGATTGGGATTTTATAATTCACATTATTCATCTTTGAGAAGAGTGGGTAGTTTAGTTTTAGATCCAGTAGTATCCGCAACATGCCAATTTGCCATGATTTTACGAAAATAGGGGTAAATGAACAAGTAATAAATTGACAAGAGATTGTCTAAGATTAGCTTGGAAACTTTCTTAATATTCAAGGAAATCCACACTTGAGAGAAAATCAACACACCGTGTTCTTCTAAAACAAATATTAATCACCAATTTCATAGGATTATGATCTTGTCATAAAACTAAGAAAAATAGGGATCTAGGAGTTTAAAACAGTATTGAAAGAAAATTCTACCCAAATAAGAAAAACAACAATACAAAGTTGATCAATTGATTTAGAAGAATCAATACTCTCTATTACCAATTGTTGTCCCATAATTCTTGTTGGTTAATGATCAATATAAAATTAAAGAGTAGAAGAAGTAAATAATTGATTAAAATAGAAACAATGAACTAGATGAAATAGAGAATACAAACATTAGTAACCATCGAAGTCATTGGTATTGAATTGAGCCTGAATCTGAGATAACAATGAAGAACACACCAAGAACATGTACTTGTGTGTGTGAGAATTACTCAGACTCTCTCTCTCTCTCTCTCTCTCAACAATGTGTGAAATAAATATGTGTAATTGTGTGGAAGGATTTGCAAGCACATATTGTAACAAACACAATCTTCCTATTTATAGGAAAATAATCTCAAAGTCAGTTCTTTAGCCAATGAAGTGATTCATCTGGAAAGGTGAAATAACCGCTTCTACTGGCATGGCATGCTGTCATTGGAAGACTTCACTGTGAGAGAGGATACTTGTTCGATTCCAAAACATTGATACAGAGGAGGCCAAAGGCTCTGCATCACTGAGGGTCATTTTCTGATTGGGCATACTTTGTGTGTAGAACATGGTAAGTGTAGGCTCTGGTTCAACATGCTAACAAATGCAGAGGTCCTCTTGCTTCAGGACTTGTCTTCTTTTTACAATACTTTTACAATAGTAGAGAGTGGGGCTAACAAATTAACTCACTCCTAAAATATTTCTTAGCATTCACCATCTGAAATCTTACTTTGAGTTTGACTTGTTAGAAATCCTTACTTTCCTTTCCCTATGGATCAATATCTGGTATTCTTACCATTATTACTTGTTTTAAGACGATATTGGGAGAACATGTATACTTACGTGGTTTCCCAATTACTGTAGTCTTTTAGGGTTGCATAAACTTGACAAACATGTCTTTGGCACCGTTGTCGGGGATGGACAAATCTATGGTTTTCTAGTCATTTTTAAAGTTTGATTTTTCTACCACCTGTTACTCTTACTTTAAGGGAGAATATCATAAGCATTGGTGGTTCTCGGGATAGGGAATCCTGGACAATGTTATTCCTGATTTTAGTCAATTGAATTTAGAGATACTAAGACCACACATTGAAGCAACTCACTTTGAGTTCAAGCCTTTCATGTTTAAGATGTTGCAGACTAATGGTCAGTTCAATGGTTTGCCATCTAATGACCCTCATTTTCCCTTAAAATATTTCATGGAAATAACCGATTCTTTTATAATCCCTGGAGTTTCTAATGATTCCTTATGGTTGAAGTTGTTTACATTTTCTGTAAGGGTTCGAAAAACTTATTGGTTTAACTCTTTACAAGGAGGCTCCATCATATAATGGAATGATCTTGTCAATAATTTTTTGAAAAAATATTTTCCTCCTATAGGGAACGCTAAGTCCATAAATGAGATAAGTTTTTTTTTAAACAAATGGACTATGAAGCACTGACTGATGCATGAGAAATGTATAAAGAGTTGTTGAGAAAATTCCCTCACCATGGAATTCCTTATTGTATTCAGCTAGAAATATTTTACAATGTTTTAACCACCGTTGCTAAGCAAATACTCGATGATGCAGCAAAATGAGCTTTCACAACTTGTACCTATAATGATGGATTTGACATACTTGAAAAGATCTCAAATTATATTTATTAGGATGATCCACACACATTAATATAGCAACAAACAACTGGAAAACATGAAACATATACATATAATGCACTTCCAGCATAACTCAAATCTTTGGCTAACATACTTAAAAACATGAATGTTGGCCCAGGTATGAAGTTTGTTGCTACGACAACATATCCTGTTGCTAATGTTGTATAAAGTGTGTTGTTTAGAGGAGGCCATATATTTATGCAATGTGCATCTAAACTAGATTCGGTCTTTTATTTTGGTAACCATGATAAGAGAGGTAATTGTTCTCAAACTTATAATGTATGGTGGATGCTACACCAGACTTTTTCTTGGAATAGCCAATCCTTGAACCAACATGTTACTAATCACAAGGATCCCTAAGTTTCAAACAACATCATCCTAGTGATTTTCACAGCCACAAGTCAGTTTTTTAATGATACTCCACTCATCCTGTTTTTCAAAATAACCAAGCCCACCCACCACCTGATTCTTCCCACATCTTCGGAAACAATGATGAAAGATTTCATAAATCACACAGAACCATAAGAAATCTAGAAAACCAAGTTGGAGAATTAGCTCGTGAGATGAGAAGTGGGCCTAGTGGAATCATTCCTAGCAAGACCGAAATACTTGATAAGAGTGAGACAGAACATGAGATGGTTATGACTGTGATTGATGAAGAGGAAATTGTAAATGATAGTGACTTAGAGGACCTACTAGATTTTTCCTAAAAAAACAAACTGCAACAGATGTTGCAACAATATTTTGTGATGCTACTACAACAACCCCTTATATTGTTAGTTTGCCTACCCAACCAATAGGAAAGAGAGGGACAAACATTATTGCATCAATTCCTAACATATCTGACTTCCCATTTTTATTCCCGGATGAAGTAAAAAATGAATCATTTTTGTAGAGCGATGCTACAATAAGTCTGTTATGCTTTGATCCTATTACTACAGCACCAGTAGAGGCAAATACCATAGTCATTCACTCATCCTTTAGTCAAAACTCAAAAAGAAAAGGTGTGAGTCATATTGCAGATCTTCATTCCTATGTACTCCACCATCCAAGGCTAAAAAAATCAAAAAGATGAGTTACCATTCATAGAATTCCTTGATGTATATAATCATGAAGTCACTTCAAAATGTTTCATGCAATGAAATGCCTTGATGATACTTAAGAATGTTCCCACGTTTGTTTCGATGAATCCATCTGTCCTAATGATGAAGGGAAATAAGTTATTAGAAAAGTGTGGAAGCATAAGTGGAAAGATAAACATTTGGTCAACTAAGAAGCAATGTTGCAGCAACAACACCTACTCCTCATGAGTAGGATATGTCCAATTTTTCTTAACTTTAGCTCCATAGTGTTTATTTTTATTTTTTAGGATCTATGAGTCTGAGATTTTTTTACATCTTTTTTAGCCCGAGTGGTAGTAATTAATTAGTAAATTTTTTTGGCAAACCATAGCCTGGATAAGTTTTTTTTGTTCCTAATACATCCTATTTTTTCACTTGAACGAAGCAATGCATTCTTAGGCAACAACTTGGCATCCATTTTTGATAAACTTAGAAGATGATTTAGGCCATCTTTCCTAAACCTAAGCCATACACTTTTTCCATTGCATCTATGAACCAAAGCTTATTGTGATCCTCAACGATGACATTGAGAAGTTCAAGTGTAGGGGAGGAAAGTTATCACTCCTAAAAATGATTAATAAGCAAAAAATAAGCTAAAAAAGACTGTGTGTTGATAACAAAAGTCAAAGAGAAAATATAAAACATACTGCAAGAACTGTATTCTGTGCTATGACATACTAAAACAGTACTTGAAGGAAATTTGAGGAAGTGATCTGAGGCCAAAAATTTGAGATACCCATAAAAGTCCAAATGATTATATGTTTAAAAGATGGTGTGTGCCTAACAAAGGAAGGTTGAATCATGGCTTATGGTACTAAAACTTTCGGTTGGATGAACTTGGATTTATAATAGGCTATGGTCTTGTTTTAGTTTATTGACCTCTATCACTCACCTTTGTTTTTCTTTACTTTTCCTTTTTGTATTGAGTCTTTTTATTTGTCAAGTGTAGGGGTGTGATGATTGTATATTCATATCAACTTTTAGTACATTTTTAGGATTTTTATTTATCTTATTTTAATTATTCCAATCACATATTGAGTCTTTTTGTTCTTATTTTATGGTTTAAGATTGTTTGGAGCTAGGTTGTAACAAAACGTTGTTGCAGTAAGTATTGCCACAACAACAGAAGCTTGCCAAATTCATGATCAACCATGAAGATAATTTTTAGCGCTCAATTTTTGAATGGAGCATCTTTTGGAAAAAGTAATCAACAGTCTTTTTAGAAGAATTGATTCCCCTAGTGAAGATGCCTTAGAGATGTATTTAGCTAGTAGTTTAGGAGTTTACATTTTATTGAGTAATAACTCGATGACAATATGCTTTATCATTTGATCCTCCACTTTAGAATAAATAGGAAGGATGTAGTAGTTCTAATCACAGAGGGAGATCAAGATTCTCTAAGCTTTGATCTCTCAAACTCTTTTGTATAATCATGTTTCATGTTCTTAATCTTTTAGTTATTGCTATATGTTGCTGCAACAACTATGTAGGAACCAATATTCAAAATTTATCAATGTAGAAAGATTGAACAACATGAGATTGGAGAGAACAAGTTTTATTTACATTGAAAGTAAGAACACAACCTAGAGAGAGAAATAGTTTCTCTCACTAGAAGAAAATGACTCACTCAAAAGATTACATTGTAAAAATGAATTACCTCCAAAATTACAAACACACACACTATTTATACTCACCCTCTCTCATTTGTTCTACATTAAGCTTAAACCCAAAATGCTAATGACAAGGCCTTTTTACTAAACTTAAAGACCTTTACAAAACTCTCCAAATATGGACATTTAATGTCATAAAATTCTCCACCTAAAGTTTTGTAAAGGAATCATCTTTATAAGCTTTAGCTCTTCTCCCCCTTGATTTCATTGAAAAACTTTAGCGTTGGGTATCTTCAAAACAGCTCTGGCTTCCCCTTGAATAAATTTATTATCCTTCAAAGTTTTAACTTTTATACCAGATTCGATGTTCACAATAGCCTCGACTGGGTGCCCTCAAGACAACTTTTACCTCTTGAAAATCCAACACATTCGTTATGCCCACAAGAAAGAAATATGTGAATTTTTCGTGATAACCACAGTGCATCTTCAGTTTATAACAACGAATATGTATTTGAACCGCGAGTTGAATAGGAGTTCAACTTAAGAGCTTGATCTGGTAGGCTCATAGAAGGAAGCATCTCGTAGAAAACATTACTAGGCAAGGGTAGAAGATATATCTAATATCTGTTCAACAACTGATGAAGAATGCTCATTTTCTAACTGATTTCCAGAACATTGAATGAATAAACTTAGACCTCCTTTCTTCACGAATCAACTGGATGATTATAAGCACTCAAAACTCAAGATCACAACCAAAGCACCATAACAATGATTGTAAGCACTCACAATTCTGATTGATCAGGTCAGAAGAATGATTAAGAGCACTCAAAGGTTCAACATCGTCAAGAAAACTCCAGAATAATGATTGCAGATACTAAAGCTGCTAATCCAATCTAATCATAGACCAAATCCAAACACCCCATGTCTGAAAATCTTGACTGGCATGAGCTCTGTGAAAATCTGATCAGTTGCTAAAAATATGTGACCAACTGAAAATAGGAGTGATGTCACATATGCATTATGCGAAATATCTCGGGAACAGGACAAACTTATCGCAAAATTGGGTTAAACAGTAACTTGTCCCAAACAAATGAACTTATACTTTCCGCAGACTCACTTGTTGCATACCATTAACCATGAAAGTGCACTTCTCGTAAGTGGCATGAGCTGAAAAGCTACTTGTCGCAAAGGCTTGCTTGTGAGTTCCTACTTGTCACAAGGGCCTAGGTACAAGTTCTTCACTTCTCACAAGGTACAACATGAGAGAACCTACTTGTCGCGAGGTATTCTTTGCGAGTTATGTACTTGTCGCAAGTAGTTCTCTGCAAATTCTCAGTTTTTGCAAACCCTTCTATGCGAGTTTTGAACTTTGTCGTACATGCTATCATCTAGGAAGCCACTTTTCGTAGACCAAAGGATACGAATTTAGTACTTGTCGTAGACTTCGTCGTGCGAGTTCTTACATCTCGTACGCAGTTTCTTGCGAGTTCTTCACTTGACGCAAACAACACTATGCAAAGTAACTTGCGAATTTCTCACTTATCCCAGATAGTTACTTGTGAATTCATGCCTTATAAAAAATTGTTGTTCGTCAACCACGGATGAAGCTTTGCTAGTTCTTCATATGAACATGCGAGTTTTATAGATCCTGCGATGAGTCGTGTCTGGAAGCCAAAAATCATCATATCTTTCACATTTCATCGAATTTTGAGATGATACTTCACACACATGTTTCAAAATTACCTTTGAACATCTTTGTAGTTCATGATCTTCATTAAAAATACCTTAATAGCAAAATTCAATCTTCAACACAGTGAAATACATTTTCGAACCAAAAATTCTCAAAATCGAACAATTCTTCCAATCCTGTTGAAATTAAACCTTGTAATTGACTCCCTGTAATTCGACTCTAATATCAGAATCAATTTAGCATCAAATCTCATCCAAATCAACAGCAAAATGAAGAATTTGAAATCCTCAGAGCACTGTTCATGTGACAATGTTACTGTTGCATTGAAAAACTGTGAAATTGATCGATGTCAATGAATAATGTCATTGATTTGGCTATGATATCACTTGTAGGAACCAGTATTCACAATTTATTAATGTAGAAAGATTAAACAAGATGAGATTGGGAGGGAACAAGTTTTATTTACATTGAAAGTAAGAACACAACCTAGAGAGAGAAATAGTTTCTCTCTAGAAGAAAGAGCTTCTCTCTCTAGAAGAATATGACTCTGTCAAAAGATTACATTGTAATTGCCTCTAAAATTACAAACACACACACTATTTACACTCCCCTCTCTCATTTCTTCTATATTAAGCTTAAACCTAAAACGCTAATGACAAGGCCTTTTTACTAAACTTAAAGACCTTTCCAAAACTTTCGAAATATGGACATTTAATATCCTAACAAACTATTAACCCCAAAAATAACCCTTCAGGATAACTTAAGGTCGGTATGGATATTTAACAACTAAAGAAAGGAATCCTTGACAAACCGTATGACAAGTAAAGGAATGTAAATAAGATACAAGAATTTGGTGACGCGGAAAACACCGTTGAGGGAAAAAACCACGGACGACAGATTAAGTCGTCAGTGCACTATGAACGTCAAACAGGGATGTCATCGTTTAGAAACATTGATCGAGGATACAATTGATTACTGATAGTCCAAGATCAACTAAATCCTAGAGAGAGAAAGTAGAGAGAGATCAAGGCGCAAAGTAAGTGTTGTATTGATATGAGTGTGTAAAGTGTTACAAACAACCAAGACCAAAGGGACTTAAATACCCTTGGTCAATACTACACAGTATTAGACTTTAAACACAGTATTTGGCCAAGCCTATAAATACAATGATTACTATAAAATCAGACTTAACAATCTCCCACTTAGTAATCATTGGCGTTGTGGTCTTCAAAAACCATCTTCTAAGTCAGCATGGACCATCTAAGCGACTTTGTGAAGCATTCTGACTTTTTGAAGAAATTTCTTCTCATCATCTTTTAAGCTCTGTTGTCTTTACTGCCTTGACAAGACTGGACCAGTTTGAAATAAACTTGAAAGAACAGTCTGTTCATCAGCTTGTGCTCTAGACGACACACCACTTTTAAGTGATCTTGAATAAGTTGTGGTGATCGGAGCTTGAACAGCAAAAGACAAGTAAAGTTGAAGAAATTTTGAATCTTTGAGCGAATCTTGATCAGCATATAAACTTTTGAGCTCTTTGTCTCTTTATCATCTCCTTAACTTCTCTTAACTTCCCCCCCTCATGACCTTGATGATCTGGATCAACTTGGTCATGCATATGTTGGAGACGAGACAACTTAAGATCTGCAAAATCAAATAAACGGAGAAAACAAGGAAGGTTTGCGCTACAAGTTGGTAGCGCAAAGTTAGGTTTGCGCTAACAGAAGGAAGCGCAAAGTAGGATTTGCGCGACATGCAGGAAACGCAAAACATGCTTTGCGCTAGAAGTTGTTGGTGCAAATTAAGCTTTGCTCTACCAACTAGTGACGCAAATCTGACTTGGAGTCTGAAATTTTTTACCTGATTAGCTCTTTGACTCCCCCTACACAAATGCACTAAATTTGACAATTCAAGTTAGCATTTATATAGAAAATCAGATACTCCCCCTCAAAAACAGATATGATCATTAAGAAAAAATCTCCTTTTTCACTCTCCCTTGAATAATGCTCAAATCCATTAAGATATAAATGAGAACACAATGATTGAAACATCAATGTAGAAAGAAATATATACTGAATATGTATTTTGATACGACTAAATATATAAAAATTTAAACAGAAACAAATAAAATACTACTTAGTAAAATATCATAATAAAATCTGTCAAATGAAATCAAATGTATGTATTTGGATACAGAAACAAATTTTATTGCATATCGAGTTAATACATGTTGAGTTTCAAAAACTTTCATCAATCTATTCAGTGTGCTCGCATGTGAACTTCGATTAGCTTCAATAAAATGCAATTCTAAAAATATAATAGAGAACTTTGCATATAATCACACTAAGCCATCAAAAATTCAGACTTTCACAAATTTACAGGTTTATTGCAACTCAGAAATATATAACCAAGTATCATGAGATGTGTGCTCATTGGCATCTTTTAGCATTATGCACAATGGCCATCTTTACATGAGTGTGCTCTGTGGCATATTTTAAGCTTGTGCACTTTTGGCATCTTTTTAATCAAAAAGTTTATTAAGTAAAGAACATGCCATAAACGTAACTTTCTATCTGACCCTATTGCAGGATTTGGGTCAGTCACTCCCAGACCAGTTGGCCTTAGGGGACTAGGTGTCAAGTACCCCTTGGAACTTACTCTCCCAGATCAGAAAGGCTACATCGACACATCCTAAACCCATTTATACGAGTAGAACATGACTTTCGATCTGATTTTATAGAAGGATTAGGGTTCGATCACTCCCATATCAAATGACCTTAGGGGGCCAGATGAGAAGCATCCCACAGAACATACTTTCCCAAACCAGAAAGGTCACAGGTACAAACTTTTAAACTTAGAGATTTCTGATTTATAAGAATTTAATAATCATCTCAAACACAAGGTTTTACGTCTAAGTGCTTAGCCCATATTTTCATTACGATCCAAAATTTTCAACTTTTTAGGTTTTCTAAGCATTGTAAACTATAAATATTCCGAATCACACAACTTTAAAGCAATATCAAAAGCTACAAACATGTTGCTGACTTTTCGACTTTTGTTAGAGCTGAAATTTGAACATATAAGAACTTCAATATAAACAAATCAACATGAAAATTTATCCTAGACACACATTTTATTCAAAAGAAAGAAAATTGTAAAACTTTTACTTTATAAAATAAAATTTGTAAAGGTTTAAACTTTTAAAACAACATGCCGAGATTTTAAAAATAGAAATATTTGATCGACAAGTCTATATTTAGTTGAAACAAAATATAATTCAATAATATTATCTTCCACATAATTGTATAGAGAGTATGTGTCTCGTTCGAAAAAATTGGGTTGAACAAATTCAGGATTTGAATTGAAAAACTCAGATTCTTTTTAAAAACATTTGAGAAAACTGGAACAACATCATTATCAGAGATAAATGCAGCGAAAATTAAGTACTGACATGTCTAGACTGACATGTCTAGAAGTCATAGACTGACATGTCTAGAAGTCAAAGTATTTGAAGCACGGGTTCTAAGCTGAAGTACTTAGAAGCCAATATGTTGACAGTGAAGTTCGGGTCTTGAGCTGATTTACTCAAGAGCCATAGTCTTGACATTGAAATCCGTGTTTTGAACTGTTGTGTTCAAAAGCCATGTTTCTCTTACTCCCCCTTGACGTGAGATGTCTGCAACTTTAAATCAGATTGAGACTTGGGTACCCACTTGAATTTGGGCTCGTATTTGTTAGTTGCAGTTCTTATGGGGAAATATTTGTTAGATTTAACAATTAAAGCACGAGAAATATCATTAGAATAATAAGCACAATCATCAGATGAATACAAAGCATAATCATCTGAACTAGAATCAGAGGAAGAACATGAGACATGTTTTGAAATTCGAATCATTTGCTTTATTGAGTATTTTGAAATTTTATTACATGTAGCAAATGAATCACTTTTATAAAGTCTGTCTACACATTTATCCTCATCAGTAATAGAATCAGTAGATATCCGCTTCGCTTTCCAGATCTGCTTCTTTGACTTGCTCAAAGTCCTATCTGAAAGAATTAAATTGGAAGAATTAGAACTGTCAGAAAGAACTGTATCTTGTTTCTTCGACTTCTTTGACCGTCTTCTTTTACGTTTAGGTTTATAATACTGATCATTAAGCGTAAAAGATTCATCAAGAATTTTAGAGTTAATATTTAAATCAGAAGAAATAATTTTACCTAAGCAACCAATCTGATCAGTCAATAAATCTGAATTTACCTCAGAGTCAGAATTATTTTGAGAAAAGATATCAGATTTAAAATTTTCCATTTTGTTTACATGACGATCAGAAGAAAGGCTAGAAATAGAATCTGGTTTTTGAGAAAATAATTTTTCTTCAAGACTAGACGTCATGAAAGAAAGAATAATATCAGATTCAATTTCTTTTAAAATATTTTGATCTTCCATCTTATCTTCAAGAACGATGATTTTGCTTTCTAATACTAACGGAGAAGTATATTTCTTAGAATCATAAATGATTGGAGAAATATTTTCCTTATCAGAATTAGGAGCATAAGGATCAACAAAATCATCAAACATTGAATATTTAATAGGAGATATATCATTTAAAACTTTTCTGCCTCTTCTCGATTTGTCAGGAAAATATTTTGTATTTTCGCTCGTATAAACAAAAGGAATTTCCTTCTTCTTATTATTCGTTCTTTTCTCATTTTCGATTTCTAACACATGCTTCTCATTCATCCAATCAATTTTAAATTGAGGAGCATATTTAGCAACAGTTAGATAATCGTATTTATATAAAGTAGGGGATTTTTCAATCGCATTGTTTAAACAATGTGGATTTTCATAACCAAGTCCCCATCTTTGTTTTAAAGCTTCTTCACTCCTTGGTTTGCTCAAAAAAATTGTTTGTTCAGATTGGTTCCTTCGATAAAGCTTTTCTTCTAATTTATTTATTTTATCTGAAAATTCATCTTTTAAAGTAGTCATAGCAGTCAAAGACTCAAGATAAGTCTTATTTGAATTTTCCAAATCATCCAATTTTCTTTGAAAGATGTCTTTAGTATTTTCCAAAATAGATTTTTCATCTTTCAAAGAAATTTTCAATTTGTCAATCAAATCTGACTTTTCGGAATTTAAATTCTTTTCGGATAAAAATTTTGAACGAAAATCAGATAAAGCAGTTATCATTATGTTCATCTGAGAGGTAATGAAATTGTGATCAAAAACTGAATATACCTCATCTTCATCAGTTTCAGAATCGTCTGACTGATCATCTCCAATCAAGCACATATGAGCGATCTCGACATTTGCAGCTTCATCGTCAGAGTGATCCAGCCAGAATTCTTCTTCTGCAAGTAAAGAAGTTTCGTTCTCTCTTTTCTCGGCCAACTCCAATTTCTTTCGATAGTAGGCTGAGTCCCTAAACTTCTTCACTCAACACTCTTTTGAAATGTGACCCGACTTTCCACAGTTCTAGCAGGCAGCAGTCTTTGGCTCGAGCACTTTGACTCTTGAACCGGAAGTGAAGCGAAGATTGTTGGAAGTTGAACGTGGTTGGAACTTTTTCTGATAATGCTGTGAGAGAAGGATCATTGCTTTTTGTAGTGCCTCGCCATCATCATCAGTAGCCCCGTTGTAAGCATTATCAGACAATGCTTGTTCTGTCAGTTGTTTCGAGAGGAGAGAAACCGGGTCTACTGATTTTTTGTTCTTCTTCTCCAGTTTGGCCTTCTTCTCAGATGCAATGCACTAATCAGTAAGTAAGATCTCAAACATCTCTTGGATCTGCATTGTAGATATTCTGACATCATTCCTCAGTCTGTGGCAGGATTTATTCCACTCTGGTTGAAGTGCATTGAGGAATTTCAAATTTGTCTCAAGCTTAGTTATTTCAACTTTAATCTTCCTCAGATCATTGATAGTGGCACAAAATCTGTCATACACAGTTTTCAGTGGCTCCCCGTCTTTGGCTTTGAATTCTTCAAAGTTATTTATATAACGAGTATGTCGGAGTTGAGTCGCAACTGACGAGCCAAGCATAATCTTCTCAAGTTGTTGCCACATAAGGTTAGGATGAGTTTTGAAACAATCAATCTTATTGTAGATAGAGTTTGGCAAAGCTAGCATCAGATTCGCCTTGATATCATGATCAGCTTGATATGCCTACAACTCTTCAGGTGAATATTGTTTAGTAGGCTTATATAATCCAGAAGCCAACTTGGGTTTTTCAAACGGTCCTTCTGATAAAATAATCATCATGTCATTTCCATTCTTTTGACGTTCGATGAAGTTCAGGAACCAATCTTGCCACTATGTAAACTCATTTTCATCTATCAGCACTGGTGGACGATTTTCTGTATCCAAAGACATCATAAGATCACTTTTGTAGAATTGAGCTTGATAAGAAAACTTGTCAGAATCCATAGCAAAAATCCAGAAAAATGCTAAGTCTTGACTGAGATGGCGCAAACTTGATGTTTGCGTGAAGGGAAGGTAGCGCAAGCTGAGATTCTCTTGAGCAGAAGGAAACGCAAACTTAGAGTTGCGTGAGCTGAGTGAGACGCAAATTAGCTTTTCGTGAGCTGATGAAAGCACAAACTTGTAATTCTCGCGAACAGAATGAGACGCAAACTGAGCTTGTCGCGAACAGGAGAAAACGCAAGACGCAAACTGGGTTTGCGTGATTGAGGAGATGACGCGAACTGAACTTTGCGTGAGGAGATCGTGAGCTGAGATAACTTTGATTTGCGTGAGCAGAGGAAGACGAGAACTGAGCTTTGCGTGATGCGAAGGAGACGCAAACTGAACTTTGCGTTAGAAGCTTGTAACGCAAACAAGACTTCTCGTAAGCTGTGAAGTATGCAAAGTAGCTTTGCGTGAGCTGAAGGATACGCAAAATAAACTTTGCTTGATGAACTGGAGACTCAAAGTTCACTTCTCGTGAACAGAAGGATACGCAAAGTAGCTTCTCGTGATACACGGGATACGCGAAGTTCTCTTTGTGTTAATAACCCAATGCGAAAAGTTACTTCTTGAGACGAAAACCTGAAATACACTAACACAGATTAGAACAACAATATGAACTTGCGCAAACTAGTATGAACTCGCGCAAACATATATGAACTCGCGCAATCCTCTGAAAATCAAGTAAAACTCGCAAGAATTGATTATAACCATGAAATTAATGCAACAAATTCACACACAATGAACGAAAACAGGTTTCTAACACATTTCAATCACCAAAAACGATTAAAAACCACAAAATCGATATTTTGAGAATGTAACAATACGCAAGAACGGGTTTTCCAGAAAAACACAAAAACTCAAAATCGATGATCAAAACCTGTTTTTCTTGCAAACATATATGAATCAAATATGATCTCCTATCAAAAAAGAGTCTAATGAAACAAAATTCAACACAAATTGTCCAGAAAACAATCCAAATTTGATGAAAAAGCAAAAAACGAGATTTTCTTGAAAAAAAAATCAAGAAAATCGATCAAATTTTCTGCTTTAATCCACAAATTCAGAAATTAAAGCGATTTCTCTCAGTCCTCTCAGATTCAGATTGGCTCTGATACCAATTGATAGTCCAAGATCAACTAAATCCAAGAGAGAGAAAGTAGAGAGAGAGATCAAGGCGCAAAGTAAGTGTTGTATTGATATGAGCGTGTAAAGTGTTACAAACAACCAAGACCAAAGGGACTTAAATACCCTTGGTCAATACTACACAGTATTAGACTCTAAACACAGTATTTGACCAAGCCTATAAATACAATGATTACTATAAAATCAGACTTAACAATTACAATAAAGTAAGAATGTGACTAGTTGTGAGATTGCTTCATGTGTCGTGAGTTTGATTGAAGTGTCGCAAGATTATTTTGAGAGAAAAATAATGTTTTTTGCTATGGTACTAGTCAGTGTTCTTGTATCACACAGATGTATGCAAATGAGTTCTTGATCCTTGTTTATATAGTCTTCATTGTCATAAAGGAGCCTTAATGTGAGTAACGAGCCACACCTTTGTTGGAGCGTTTTATAGTTAGAATCAAGGTCTTATTTAGCATGGTCAAAGAAAGTCAAAGCTTTATGTATCTTTTGTCTTTGCCTTTTAAACATGGTCTTAGTGCTTGTTGACCATATAAATATTTTGTTGCCTTGCTTTTGAAGTATGTATGTATTGTAAACATTTAAGATCAAGAGATATATGACATATGACTTTCTCTCCTTACAATCTCTCTCTAGTTCTTGATTGAATTTGTGATTTTATTGTTGATTTCTTGATTTGGGATTCATCATTTGGTATCAGAGCAGACAAATTATTCAGAAATCATGTTTCCATAGCAAATTTGGTCAATTTTTTGGCAAGATTTGATGAATTGGAAGATTGTTGTAAACTGTAATTGGAAAAGATATTGTTGGATTACAATTCCTGTACTCTAGTTATGTTTAGGATTCAAATTTGATTGTAATAGGGTCGATTCTTGTACAGGAACATTTCTTGTTTAGATTACTTGTTCAAATTTACAACAAATTGTGGTGAACTTCTGATTTTTGTGTATTTTGTATTCAAAGTTTCAAGATTTTGTTCTCTCGATCGAATTATGATTTTCAGTGGTTTTCAGAAGAATCTTTGTGAAAGAGAAGAGTTTAGAATTGTATTTCGATCAACCCTATCAAGTTTCAAGTTCTAATTCTCAAAATCAAAGAAATTATGGCTGAATTTGTAAGTTTCGGTGAAGAACTCGCAAGATCTGCAGTTGTCCCAAGCATCATCATGGTTGTATCAAGTTCTTAAGGTTGACGCAATTGTAATCTAATAGTTGGTGATTTCCTGAATTTTTTCTAAGTGTAGAATTCACAGAGTACTACTCATGATAAGTACATAACTCGTATCCTATTGTCCACGAATAGTTAGTTCTCGGATCATTCGACTTGCGGAATTCTTACTTCTCAGATCACTCAGCATACGACAAGCTACTTCTCGTGTACTTCGGTTTACGTCAAGTCTACTTCTCGTATCCTTCAGGTTGCGACAATCTCAGTTCTCGTATGACTCAGTTTACGACAAGTTTCGATTTGCGATAAATCAGAACTCGTTTGTCTTGACCTATAACAAGTTTGGTTCTGGTACACTGTGTCTTGCGATAAGTGTGGTTCTCGGGTATTTTTGCTTGCGAATAATGACTTCTCGTGTTCAGCGGTTTACTATAAGTTACTTCTCGGTTATAGTTTCTTGCTACAAGTGACTGTTCACTTCATTCAGTCTACGACAAGTTTGCCTATGACAAGTTTCTTCTTTGACTTGCGACAAGTTTACGGTTTGACCAAGTTTGACTTTTCAATTCAAAGTTTTTTTGAATTTTTCGAACGATCGTATCAAGCATCTTTTCTGGTTCTAATCAAGATGTTGAGAGACTTGCTCAATATGGGTTCAAAATCCAAACCTCCCGTTCTTCAAATGGAAGAATATCCGAAGTGGAGGAAACAGATGATTCAATTCCTTAATAACCAAGACAAGAAGCTGATTAACCCAATCTTACATGGCTCGCACATTCCTCATGTCGTTGTTACCAGCCAAACAGCCACTGAGACAACTCCTGAAATCCCCGAGAGGATTGTTGCTAAAGATCATATTCAGTTCAGTGAATGAGATAAAGAGTTGGTGGACTTGTATGCTCAGGCTCTCACCTACTTGACTATGGCCATCCCAAATGACATTTTCAACTGAGTTGATATTCGATATTCCGCAAAAGAAATTTGGGATAAGTTGGAGAGGAAACTTAAAGGGTCCGAGAAATACCTCAAAACCAAGAGGAATCAAACCATAAACGCTTACGAAGGTTTTAAAGAGAAAGAGGGAGAATCTCTGAAGGACGCATACGACCAATTCAACATTAAACTGAATTATCTGCGGAGGAATCGAGTAAAGAAGTGTAAGTCAGAAATCAACTTCAAATTCATTAAAAATCTTCAGTCTGAGTGGGACAACTACTCCATTCAGTTACAGATGACAAAGGACATTGATGAGGAAAAGTTGAATGACATCTTTTGTGTTCTTTATCAACATGAAGATAAGGTGAAAGAGATCAAGGATAAACAGAAAAAGGTTGAAGACTCTTTGAATCTCTTGGCAAGGAAAGGAAAGAATGTGAAGAGCGGTTAAGGTTCGAGCAGGGTTCCAAATCAGAAAGCTTTGGTTTTGGAGAATGTGGAATCATCTGACAGTTCGAAGGATCGTTTGAAAGATTCCAATGATGAACTTAGCGAGTTTACTGAAAAGTTAGCTTTGTTGACCAACAAGCTTCACTAAAGGTTGGATGAAAGAAGTTCTATCACAAATCCAAACCATATTATCACATAGCTAACAAATACAAAGGAAAGTACGAGAAGAGAGAAGACTGAAAGGAAGAAAAGGGAGATGAGAAAGAGAAGGAGAAAGAAAAAGAGAAAGAAAAGGAGAAATGTGACAGGTGTTACAATTGCGGTAAACTGGGCACTTCGTCAGAGATTGCAAGGTGAAAAAGGTCAAAGACTTTGAATATTACACCAAGAAAGCCCAACTTATCAAAGCGAAAGAGACTAGAAAGGCACTGAAGGGAGGGAAAGAACTTTGGCTTGAATTTTCTTCAGACGAGGAGGAAGCCAACTTTACGCAAGTGCACTACAGTATTATGGATAAAGTGGATGAGGAGGATTTAGAGTCTGAGGACTGTCATGTGTGGATAATATATTCTGGAGCATCAAGGCACACGACAACGTTCAAGCACCTCTTGCACGACTATGCTGAACATTTTGCAGGTTCTTTAAGTTTTTGTAAGAAAACCAGAGGTTACATAAGAGGATATGGTGTGCTCACTAATGGTAGAATCTCTATTTCAAAAGTTTTGTATGTTGATGGGCTTGGACATAATTTTTTTTTCAATCAGGCAGTTTTGTGAGAATAAGTGTAAAGTACACTTTGATGAAGATTTCTTTTATGTTGATGATCAAAGCGGAGCAAATCTGTTTAAAGCTGGAAGAATGGGAGATCATTATGCTATCAACTCTCCTACATTATTTGCCTCAAGACCAGTATGCTTGGGTTCTAAGGCTTCAGTGGAAGAAAGTTGGTTGTGGCATCGACGGTTATCTCACTAGAACTTCTGAGACATAAATCAACCAAGGAGCAAGGATTTAGTCATCGACTTGGCTGAACTGATGATCGAAAAGGAATCTCTTTGCTCTACATGTGAAATGGGGAAGATGAAGAGGAGCACTCACAAATCCAGGAAATATATTCTGGTCATGATAGACGAATTCTCTCATTACACTTGTCTAGAATTATTACGACTGAATTCTGACGCTCCTGATCTCATCATAATGTTCATAAAGTGGATCCAAGTTCTTCTACAAGCTCAAGTGCATCAATTGAGAAGTGACAACGGGACTAAGTTTAAGAATGATACTACTCAGAATTTTCTAGAATTCGTTGGCATCTTTCATAATTTCTCTGCTGCAATGACTCCCCAACAAAACAATGTTGTTGAAAGGAAGAACCGAACGTTGGTAGAGGCATCCGGAACGATGCTTGCTTATTCAAACCTACCTCCATTCATGTAGGCCGAGGCAGTAGCAACTGCTTGTTTTACACAAAACAAGACCATTATTAATAAAGGCTTTAATAAAACATCTTATGAGATTATTAATGGTCGTAAGCCAAATATTAAATTTCTACGTGTTTTGGCTGTAGGTGTTTTGTGTTAAACAATAGAGAACATCTCACAAATTTTGAAAAGATAGCTGACGAAGGAATTTTTTTTGGCTACTCATTCAAGTCCAAAGCATACAGAGCGTATAACAAGAGAACGAGAGTTGTCATAGAAAGCATCAACATTTCCTTTGATGAAATCTTTGCACCGACTTCTGAATAAATTAGTTCAAAACTCGCACCTCAAGGACAAGCTCCTACTTAACACAGAGTGGAACCTGATCTTAAACATACTAAGGACTCTAACTCTTGAACTTTAACTGGATCAGATCTTGATTTGTTGTTCATGGATGCGTTTATGGATATTTGTGCAGATGACAACAAACAAGACACGTTAAGGAATCAAGACACACCGAGTACAAGTGCTGATATGTCAGGTCCCTCTGAAGATGGTGGTGCTGCTTCTACGAGCGTAGAGCCTAAAATATCTAAAATCTCAATACCATATAGTACTTCTGAGTCGGATTCTCCAATTGTTGAACCAACTTCAGAATCTGCTGTGTTTGGGGATTCACCGCTGGAGATACAAAAGGAAGAAGTAGATCACTCACCAACTGAAACTGGAAGCCCGAAAGCACAAGAATTTGACATGCCTGCTGTATCAGATGAGTTTTATGAAAACAATAATCAGACATACAGAAAACACCTTCCAAGCACACATCATTGAACCCAATCACACCCTTCCAAAAATATCATTGGTGCTCTAAAAGGCAATGTCAAGACAAGATCTGCATCCGCAAACTATTGCATATACGTCATTTTCTTAAGAAACATTGAACGAAAGAAGCCATCAGAAGCCTTGAAAGATCCATACTGGATAAACGCGATGTAAGGTGAGCTTAATGAGTTCAAGAGGAATAAAGTGTGGCAATTGGTGAAAAGACCCAAGGACAAAACGATTATTGGTACAAAGTGGGTCTTTTGGAACAAAAAGGACAAAGCGGGTATCATTGTTAGAAATAAAGTGCGACTAGTTGCAAAGGGGTATAATCAGCAAGAAGGTATAGATTATGTTGAAACCTACGCACCAATAGCACGGATCGAAGCTATCAGAATCTTTCTAGCATATGCATCACATAAAGACATAATGGGATACCAGATGGATATGAAATCAGCATTCCTAAACAATGTACTACATGAAGAAGTCTACGTCATTCAACCTTAAGGTTTCATAGATCCAAAATATTCAGACCATGTCTATGCTATTGACAAAGCCATGTACGGACCAAAGGCATGGTATGAAACTCTGACAGTATACTTAACTAAGTCCGGGTTTCAAAAAGGTACCATCGACACAACCATTTTCCTCAAGAAAGAAGGTGAGGATCCAATCTTAGTACAAATTTATGTTGATGACATCATATTTGGTTCCACTAATAAGAAACTTTGTGATGGTTTTCAAAGCATCATGAAGAGCAAGATACAAATGTGTATGATGGTGGAGCTAATTTTTTTCCTTGGATTACAAGTCAAGCAAACCCCTGAAGGGATTTTCATAAATCAGTCAAAATACATTTATAAAATGCTTAAAGAGTTTAATATGATTGATTCTTCAACTATGAAAACTCCCATGGCATCTGGAAGTCTCTGTGTAACACCAGTGGTATTCATTGTACGTTAGAAAGTTTTCTTTCGAGTCTAACTATTAACCTTAGAAATTCTACCGCTATAAATGCATTAGGAACTTTGGGAATATAAATTTAGTCTAGGCCATGGAATAGAGTTTAAAAGTTGGCTGAGAAACAGCAAGTTGCGCGGGCTATGGCACGGCGAAAGCCGCGTAACTAGCTGTTTGCTTGGAGACCAGAAACACGTGCGGGCTATGGCGCAGCTTCAAGCCGCGGCCAAACCCGCGGGAAGTCCCTACAGATCTTATAGGCGGGATTTCACCCTTTTTTTCCTTATTTACTCCTCACCAACACCCTCCCTCTTCATAAATTCGATTTTAGGGAACCCGAGGTTGTTACCTTCATGTTTGGAAGAGCATTAATTTCGTCTAGAGCCTCAAGATTCAAGGAGCTTAACTTGGATAGTCAAGATCTTCATCCTCTTCCCACCATACTTGGTTTTCTAGGTTTTCACCGAAACAGAACTTGTGAGTTCATTCTCTTTTTATAAACTTTATACATGTTAAAATGTAGATTTTAACCTTCTTTCTAAACATCTCCATTTTGATTTACTTGATTTGGGTGAATTTTCACCAAAAAAACCTAACTTTGGAGATTTTAGGGTTTATATGGTTGAGTATGATTTTAGGGTCAAGAAGCTTATAATTTGAACTACTTGTGAACTTGCATATGAGAAACATGTTTTCCTATAATCTTATGTTAAACACTTTGGAAATAAAATTAGGGTTTTGAAGTATGGAGGTGTATTTATTGAATGAGGACTTGGGTAAATGAATTTAGTGGGTGGAAATATTTCTTAAAGATTTATATTGGAACCTCTTGGAATTTCGGAAGTAATGATATGGATTCTTAATTTTGCACACTTGATGGCACTTATAACTGTTGGAATTATTGATTGGTTTGGTTGACATTGTGTTGAGTCAAAATATTGTATTCAAGATTAAAATCGTCAAAGTTATATTTGTTGTAAAGTTGTGTTTGACTTTGTTTGTTTTGTTTGAGTTATAAAGTCAACAAGTTTGACTTGTATAAATAGTTTTATCTTTGTAATCTTGTGAACACGCACAAGAGTACGCACACACAAACAGTTTCTAGAGAGAGAAATCCTTGTAACATTGAGAGACTTGTGACTATTGAGGGATCGTATTGTAATCCATTGCAAATCAAATACAATATGACTTGTGATTTAATGTGTGTCATTTGATATATGATTAGTAGCTTGAATCTGGGAATTACATGTGGTATCAGAGCATATCAGATTATCAGAAATCAAGATTCTTTGTTCTAAATATGAAGAACTCATACACAGACTGTGATTAGATCGATTTTTGAGTTTTTTGTGTTTTAATTGTCAAATTCTTGATTGCACTGTATGCGTTTGTTGATTTAGAACACATTTCTTTCAGATTGTATACACAAATTCACTATAATTAGATGTCAATTTCTTGAATTTGTAGTTTTTGTGTTCGACTGTTTTCTCGAACTGTATCAGATTCAAGATCATTGATTCAATCGAGTTTTGGTAAAATGGTTGCTGAGGTTATGTTCTAGACAACATGTGGTTAAATTCTCAAAGTTTTGTTGCAAATGGAGAAGATTTGGATCGAATTCTGATTGATTTTGTAATCTTTTGTGTCGAACATTGAAGAACTCGCAAGATCAAAATAATTCGAATGATCATATGAAGAACTCGCATGGATCTTTGAATTGGTGTTGCGAAATTTCAAATTTCAGAATTAGCATACGCTTGGTGCGAAAAGTCAAGGAATTCCTACAAGGTTTCGTGAGAAAAGTGAAGATTTCGCATAGGCCTTGTGAGAGAAGTTTGTGATAAAATTTTCTAAGTCCAATTTTCGCATGGCGTTAGGTGCAAAAAGTGATCAATTCGCATCTCAAGACAAGCGAAAAGTATTGTTCACCTCTGTGGCATGCGAAAAGCTGAGGATTTCGCATGATGAAGATTTTTTGAAATTTTCTAAGTGTGGAATTCGTATAATATTCGTCTGCGAAAAGCTCATAAGTTTTTTTGAATTGTACAGGTGAGGAATTCACATATTCGACATGCGAAAAGAGAGGAATTCACATCCTTCTACGTGCGAAAAGTGCAGAACTCGCTGTTAGATCTCAGATTTATTGGATTCAAGATCATCCAATCTGAGGATTGAAATCTGAAGTTAAAGCTGAAAAGTCACTTTCAATATTAGTCTAATGTTAGTTTGTAATAAAATGTCAAAGTTTGTTTTTAGTATTTTATTATTATTCTTAAATATCTATTATTAGATATTTTAGGATATTTAGTTTTAGATATTAAGTTTAGATATTATGTTATGTTAGTTATTATTAGATATTATTAGAATATCTAATATCACAATTATCAACCAGGAACAATGTTCATTAGAGAGAAAAACAGAGAGAGAGCTTCAAAAAGATCATATTCAAACTCTGTAATCCTTGGTTATTAATCAAACATGTTGGTAAATCGTATATGTTTGTGTTTGTTATTGTCTGGTAAGATCTTGTTCAAATATAAGGGACCGACAATTGGTATCAGAGCTTATAAACCAGATTCAAATCAAGTTTTAAAAGTCGACACTGTGTTCTTCATAATATAAATCATTTTTGAGTGTTAGTGTGTTATTACAGTTGAAATCGATCAAGCTTGGATCGAATAGTGTTCTAGATCGTTTGGGTATTGTTTAATTTCAGTATAGCACTTTAATCGATTCCCATGTTGTGATTTTTGTGTCAAACTGTTCACGAGTTTAACGTCATTGTTCCATCGATCAAATCTTCAAAAAGTATTTGTTTTTTAAATCAAAAGCTTGTAATCTGTTCTAGAAGTGTTAGTGGTCTATTTGTCAAATTTTGGGACTGCTAATCGAAGTCTAGATAGGTTAATTTGTGGATCAAAGTCGTTTTTCGAAACTACAAGGATGAACTCGCGAGAGTGTAAGTTTTGCGCCAGTTCATAGTCTATTTTGCGCCAGTTCATAGTCTATTTTGCGCCATCAGCTTCTCGCGCAAAGTTCTTCGCGCGACCTTTTTCTCGCGTAAGTCTCCATTTTGCGCCATCAACTCTTCGCGCAAACCTCCACTTCGCGCGAACAACTTCTCGCGCAAAACTCCTCAAGGGTGTCAAAGTGACTTTTGCGCCAGCTACTTTTAGCACAAAGTATGTTTTCGCGCCAACCACTATTAGCGCAAGTTATTTTTTGCGCCAGCCTTGCTTAGCGCAAGTTGTCTTTTGCACCACCTTCCTTAGCGCAAATTTGACAATTGCTCTACCTCCTATTAGCGCAAATTGTGATTTTTCTCTAGTTCCTGACTTAGTCTTTCTGAAAGTATGACATCAAGAGAAGCTCTATCTATTGGAACTGACATAAAGCCACCAGTACTCTTCAGAGGAGAGTATGAGCAGTGAAAAGATCGGTTCATGGACTTCATAAAAAGACATGATTTGGGTGAATTAATCAGGAAATCTTTAGAGGAAGGAGCTATGCCACCTGTTATGAAGACTCGTACGGTTGGTACTGAGGAAGAACCATATCAACTTAAGTTTGATGAACTCGATGGTGAAGACCTAAAGAGAGCAAAAGTTGATAGATTAGCAAAATCTTTCATTCTTCAAGGCATTACTAATGAAATATATGTGAAGATTGACAGTTACAAAGCTACAGGCAAACAGATGTGGGATCAACTGGAGAAAATGATGCTTGGTTCAAAAGTTGAGAACCAGCTCAAGATATCCAACTGCATCAACAACTATGAAGAGTTCAAAGGCAGAGTTGGAGAATCTCTAGCATAAATATATGACAGATTTGTGACCTTGCTGAATGAGTTAAGCAAGAACAAGGTCAATAAATCACAAATAGAACTGAATGTCAAATTCCCAAGCATCCTTCAGCCTGAATGGAAAAGGTTTACAAGGCAGATGAAGCAAATAAAAGATCTGAACGATATTCCACTTCACGAGGTATATGAAACCCTCAAGCAGCATGAGGAAGAAGTGGATGAGATCATGGATGAAAAGAGAGCGGGTGAGAAGACAGTTGCTGATTCAATTGCTCTTGTTGTTAAGAAAAAGAAGAAAAAGATGATTGTGTCTGAATCAGATGAGGTTGAAAGTGAAGCGAACTCTGACTCTGACGACTGTGAAAAACTAAAGCAGGCTATGCTTATCTTGACCAAGGCTTTTCAAAAGAAGTTCTACAAAAAGCCTAACTCGAACAGTCATAGATATTCATCTGGTCCTAGTAACTATGTTCACAAGGAGAGATTTTAAGGAAAGAGGTTAGAAGAAAGGAAGCCAGAAGAGAAAAGGTATAAAACTGAAGAGACCAATCAGCAAGAACTCCAAAATGCTACAACTGTCGCAGACTTGGACACTTTGCCAAAGACTGCCGAAGACCCAAAGTCCGGAACTCCGACTACTACAAGAACAAAATGCTTCTAGCCAAGCAACAGGAAGCTGGAAAGGCATTGATAGAAGAAGATGAGTTCTGGCTAGATCAGTCAGACCAAGAAGATGAAAATGAAGAGAAGGATGAGACAGCACATCTATGCTTTATGGGCAAGATGGAAATAGAAGTTGAAGCTGATTCCGATGAAGAGGACAACAAAGAGGTATGTGATTTAACTAAATCAGATTTCATAAATCAAATGCATGCCATGATGACAAAACTCTAAGAATTAGAGTCAAAACTTAAGCGTGAAAAGGGTGTTATTCATGACCAAAACCAATCAATACAGAAACTTAGCGAGGATATTGCTGAGAAGAAAGTATTGGTTGAGACCTTACATAAAAACATTGACACCAACGCAAAAGAAAAGACCATAATTCTTAAAGAGATTGCTGCAACAAATTCTAAATTTAGAATGTCTGAGTTTGATTTCAAAGAGCTTACGAGAATGTATTCTTCACGTTCTGAAGAAAACAAATCTTTACTTGCAAAATTAAATGCTTTGGAAAAGAAGTTATACTCATTGGGTCAAACTGAACAAACCACTCATCTAAACAAACCCAAAGAGAATAAAGAGAGTTGGGGACTTGGTTTTGAGAATCCTAACTACCTTAAAAAGGGTATATCTGAAGTGCCAGCACTTTATGATTTTACATTCTTAAGACTTTCTCAACGATTCCCTGAACTTAAAGTTTTCTGGACTGGACTGTCTGAAGAGGATGAAGCCAAGGAAACAGAAAAACGAAAGAACAAATCCAAATTTCAACTTCCATTTCTTTATGGGAAGTTGAATCAAAGTTATAGTTTTGTTCAATCAAAATCTCTTTCAAATGATTTTTTTTAGAGTTATTCTGTAAAAGAAATGGAGGCGAAGCCTATTGAAGGTAAACTTTATGTCCCTCCTCTCATTTTGGAAAGTAAAATTTCTGAACTTGAGAAATCTTTAGCAGATGAAAAACTTTTGATTGATGTTGAACAAAAAGTGTTTTCAACTGTGCTTAAAAATATTGTTCTTTCTAAATCAACTAAGGCTTCAAAATCTGATGATATGTTTAGTTTAACTGATGGAGGGTTTGATTTTCTAAACTCTGATGGTGTTTTGGATTATTATTTTGATCAATTTGATTTTAGTGCCAAACTTCCTAATCAATCGTTTTTTGTTGTGAATTCCTTTGGATTATCCAGTATATATATGAGAAAGGTAAATCATCAACGAAAGTTGATGAAACAGTTTCTGTGAAAACTAAGAATGCTAAAGGTAAGAAGAAATCTCAGCATTCACAGAAACCCATGACTACTAGTAAGCCAAAGAAGAAGCATTCATTTGATTCTCACAAATCTAACTCAAAAGTTTCAAATGTTTCAGATATGAGCAAGAAAAGGCTTGGAGTTAAATCTAAGTGGCAACCAAAACAGGAGATTGACGAGACTGCTAAATCTTTTTCTGATTGTAATAAGACTACTACTAGTAAAGATGTTTTGATTGTGGATGTTGCTACTTCTAAACCTAATCTTGTTGTTTCTCGCAAGAAATATTCTATGCAACAATTATTCCAGTTACGTCTGTCTGCTAGAAAGTCTTCATATTATGATAAACATGATTATGCTTCTTATCAAGATTCTGATAATTGGTTTGGCACATTCCATGTACACTCTTATCATTCTAATTCTTCATTTGGTTCTCAAAAGCAAAGCGGATCCAAATTTCAATGGGTACCAAAATCAAGTGCTAACACAGTTGGATCCAAATACAAATGGATACCAAAGAAAAGGGATGAATCTGTGTTACGGGCACCTTCTGTAAAGGGGGAGTAGAAGAAGAGAGGCTTCTAAGTAAATCATCTTAGGAACCGTACTTCAAAGAAGTTTGACTTCTAAACACAACAGTTTAAAACTCGTACTTTGGTGATCAAAAGACCTTACTCCTATGCTGATAAGAGTTTGTACTCTAATACTCCAATGAGGAAATCAACCATCAAAGGGGAGTACATACTTTTCTGAAAGTTTATGCATATCTCTTTCAATGATAATTTTCTGATGCATAATTTCAGGGGGAGTAAAAGAACTATGACTTCTGATTATTTCTGATCAGAACTCGTACTTTCATTGTTTTACTGCTTTTTGTCTTTTTAATTTCAGTGAATAAATTTGCTTTGACTATGACTTAAGACTTTTGCAGTTTGAGAGATGCTTACAAGATCATATCTTTATGACTTTAAGCTTAACTTCATGAGATGTAAGATTGCACGTCAAGGTATAATTCTTTATCTTAATCTCACATATGGTTGAAAGAAGGACAACTTTCAATCATTGAAAACTTGTTCTCAAATGTTCAAATCACTTCCCGATTCTCAAAATCGATTTTATAATTTGGAAGTGCAATTTTTAAATGCTTTCTAGATCTACTTTGTGCTTTAACTGATATAGTTAAACCGTTTTGAGCATCATATGCTTTCTAGGAAAACATCGGATTTCATTGTGCTAGGACTTAACAAAACTTCTAACACGTTAACCTGTGTTTCCTACCCAAGAAGTTAATCCATAGCGATTGAGTGTGAGAAGTCAAAAAGAATGAGTGTGGGATGTGTGATGAGGTATACAGAAAAAGAGAGTTTGGTTAGAGTGAGCTTAATGTTTAAAAGAAAGAGGGTGTGAGAACAGAGTTAAAAAGAATATCAGAACTCTGCACCAACTTTTTCTGAGCCGGGCAGCCATAATTCTAATGTTTCACAACTCATTGGTGAACATTATTGAAACAGGCAACTAGCCCATGCCAACTCTTGATCAAACCTCACCAGCCACTCATTTTCTACTCAAATAGAAAGTGTTTCACATTTTCAAAAGGGGAAGCAACACATTTGCTATCTAATTTTCATTTGGAAAATCTGTATATTGAAAAGAAGGAAGTCTGCCCCACCTTCGCACTTCAATCATGCACATTGAGTCTGTGTTTAACTTACTGTTGTCTCAGTGGTTTACAAAATTTTGAGCCTATAAGCAATCATCCGTGCTTAATTCTTTCTATCACATGCACGAACACACAAGGAATTTGTTTCTTTGTCATAACGTTCATAGAATTTACCTTTGTGGTGTTTCGATGATTGAATGGAAGCCCTGGGGGAGTGAACATCAAAAAGATCCTTTCCATTGTGTATTCGTTACACACAGTGACTTCGTGTTACTGACAGACATGTTAACTGATTCATTTGTTGATTCAGGTGTTAAACGATTATTTTGTCTGGATTTGCAAAGATCTGGATGAATATCTTTTGGATTGACGAATCAGAGGCTCCTTATGAAAGACATTTCTTACTCAAAGTTTTGTTGAAATCGTTGCTCTTTTCATCAAAAATGTTGAGTTGAAGAAGAAGATTTTGGATTTGGAAGCTAAGACTATCAAATCCAAGCAAGAAGATTCATTCAAGAAAAATGATGAGATGGTTAAAAGTTTAGAATCTGCAAGTACAAAGCTACATAAGAATATATATGTTTTGGAGAAGCAAATTGCTAAAGAAAGAGAAGAATTTGAAAACGAAAGAAAAACTTTTGCTCAAATTTTTTCTGATTTATCAAGAAAATCATTTAAAGAAAAGAAAATTGTTGAAATGAAAGTGTCGGACTTTGAGAAAGTGATCATCATGGAAATGTATAAGTTTGAGAAAAAGAAGAAGAAAGTTGAGCAAAGGAATGTTGGTGTGTTTAAAGAAATTTCAGATCAGAGGAAGACTATTGAGAAAGATTTTGAAGAAGATAGAAAAGTTTTTGAAACAGAGATAAGGAAGTTGACAAGAAAATTGTCTGAGCTATCAACAACTACTATGAAGGAGAAGAATGCGAAGTCTGAACTGTATTAGAAGTTTGACCTGCTTTCAAAGGAAAGAAACAATTTGTCTGCAAAGATAACTGAACTTGAAGAAATCATGTTCAAGGTGAAATTGACGGAACAAAGAACGCCAGAATCAATTGTTCAATCACCGAGAGATGATTTAGCTGAATCTAAATGCTCATTCAAGACAACTTCAAGTTCTTATCATACACATGTTTCTTCAAAGAGGTCAGTAAATTTTAAAGATCAGTTTTGTCCTTCTAACCTTTTCTATGATAAAAATGTTGATGGTTCAGGTACATCTAGAAAAAGAAATGTTAAAGAAAATTTAGTTTGGAGAGTGAAAGTATCCTCTGATGAGAACAAGGATCAAAAATCATTTGTGCATACACCGAATGCAAAGAAGAAAAATTCTCCTAAAAGTAAATCTTTTGGCAAACCTGATCTTGTTTACACTATGAATCAGTTAATCAGGTTAGCTCAAAAGAAAATTAATTGTTCTTATTGTGGTGCAAATGATTTTGTTAGTAAGAATTTTGTTAATTACTGGTATGGTTCATGTAATATTATTCCTAACATAACTGAAACTAACAAAACTTGACCCAAATACCAGTGGGTACCAAAAGCTCAATATGTGTTGCATGCACCTAAAGTCTAGGGGGAGTAAAGAACAATGGCTTCTAAACACTACGGTTTAGAACCCATGCCTCAAAGATCAAGTTAGACTTCTAGAAAAAGTAGTCTAGAACTCGTATATAAGAGATCAAGTTTGACTTCTAAACACAACAGTTTAAGACTCATACTTTAATGTTCAAAGTAGATTCTATGCTCAGAAGCATATACAGATGATCAATCTTCAAGGGGGAGTACATTTTATTACTTCTGATAAATTTGTGAATGCAAATTTTCAGGGGGAGATTGAGTTTTGAATTTACTTAAATCCTAGTAATTCAGAACTTGGTTTAATGATTAAGGATTGTGAAAATTTTAAGGGGGATTATACATTTATATTTTCTACTGATATATTTTCTGATTTTTTCAGGGGGAGCTTATCTGAATTATCATAATTGAAGAGGGATATTGAAAGATAAAATGATTGTTATTTCTAAAGGGAGTTACTATTCTCTCCGGAGAATATGTAACGATGGCTTTCGGATAATTTAGTTCAGAACCCGTTCTTCAACGATTTTGATCTTTACTAAAGACTGAACGATCAATCTTAATCTGAAAGTTTATTTTTATCATTGTTTTTTTAGGGGGAGATAATTAAAAAGATAGGGAGATTGATTTTTCACTAATATATTTTTAAGGGGGAGAAAAGAGAAAAGAGAAAAGAGAAAGGAGAATTTTTTTTTTCCTAATATGCTTGACCTTCTTACAGGTATTTAGATTTTTTTTCTAATATGCTTAACTAACCGCGTGTTTCCAAAGATCAATACTTGTGTATTATCTTTTCCATATATTGTCAAGTATTCACAAACACCGGTTCAATATCTTTTATTGACTTTGTTATTACCATGTATCTAAACGAAAAAAAAATTCGAAGGTAATACTCCCGTTTGAATTTCATTGTTGTTGAATACCAGACGTCATTTCTAAATTATATGCGTTCATTGTCAATATGTTTATATTCTTTCATATAAACAAATTCCAATTCTTTAATACCCCAAGCTATCTTTCATGAAAATTGATCTGATTGATACTGTTATTCCCAGATTCTAGTTCCTATTCACAATCAAACAAACACAAACAAGATTTCAATCAAATTACCTGTTTGATTAATCTTTCAAATCCAACGATTACACTTTCTCTCTCTAGAACTCTCCCTCTCTCTCTCTCTACAGATCTCTCTCAAACGAATTCTCTCTATGAATATTAACTAACTTGTACGTTCTTTTCTTAACTACTTACGAAACAGAAATAGAACACTATTTATACCAACAATTACAATGCAAAGGAAATAAAACACAAAACAAATACAAAGACTTTGACTTTAATGAGATTTGACTTTCTCAACTTTGACTTTCTTAAACTTTGACCTTCAGTCTTCTTGATCTTGTATCCAACAGATTTATGCTCTAACAATCTCCCCCTTTGGATTCAAGATCACTGTTGAAAGATCTAGCAATTCAGTCTTCACTTTTATGCTCTGTCAGTACAATCTCCCCTTTTTCTTTGATGGTCTTCTTTCCAAAACTGTCTTCAAATGATTAACAAATTCCCCAAAACTTTCATATAATACTTTCAGACTTTGGAAAGAAGTTATCTTTAGAATCAGCGCGGATTGCTTTAGCAAATAATCTTCAAAGAAAATTTCCTCAAATCTTCATAAATTCTTTGATCACCTTCAAATCTTGACTTTGAATTTTCTGACTTGGACATTTCTGAAAATCATCTCTCAAAACTTTATAATTTCTTGATACCATCTCCCCCTTTTTGATGATTTAAGCATCTATATCATCAAAAAATTTCTTCCAAGAAATGTCTTTGACCATTCTGATATGTCAAACTGAGCCTCTGATTCTGTTATCCATAACCAAGTATTCATCTAGATCTTTGTAAATCCAGACAAAAATAAGAACATGTAACTCCTGAATCAATAAATGAATCAGTTAAAATGCATGTCAGTAACACGAAGTCACTGTGTGTAACAAATACACAATATAAAGGAGGTTTTTGATGTTCACTCCCCCAGGGCTTCCATCCAATCATCGAAACACCACAAAGGCAATTTCTATGAATGTTATGACAAAGAAACGAATTCCTTCTGTGTTCGTGTACGTGTAGAAAGAATTAAGCACGAATAATTACTTTTTAAGCCTCAACATAGTGTAAACCACTAAGACAACAATAGATAAACACAGACTCAATGTGCATGATTGAAGTGCGAAGGTGGGGCAGACTTCCTTCTTTTTCATTATCCAGATTTTCCAAATGAAAATCAGATAGATTATATGTTGTGTCCCCAGAAAAATGTGAAACATTTTCTTTATGAGAAGAAAATGAGTAGCTGGTGGGGTTTAGTCAAGAGTTGGCATGGGCTAGTTGCCTGTTTCAATAACGTTTACCAAACAGTTGTGAAACGCTAGTAATGTGGCTGCCCGGTTCAGAAAGTATTTGGTGCAGTTTGATATTATTTTACTCTGTTCTCTCACCCTCTCTCTTTTTAATCATTAAGCTCACTACTAACCAAACTCTCTTTTCCATTTTATCTCATCACACCCACACTCATTTCTTTTTGACTCCTCACACTCAATCACTAAAGGATTAACTTCTTGGGTAGAAATCGCTGGTTAACGTGATTTCATAGAAGTTTCAATTAAGTTCTAGCACAAAGAATCCATATAATCCTAGAAAGCGTGTGTTGCTCAAATGGTTTAACTATAGCAGTTAAAGCTCATATACAAATGTCAGATGTAAATATGCTCAGAAATATAATCATGAAGATATGAGCATTTTAAAACATTGAAGATATTTCAAACAAGTTAATTGAATGAATGAATATGAATGCAAGAGACTTGTTTGAAAATCTGACATTGTATGAAA
The DNA here is from genome assembly GCA_954870635.1 of Arctium minus. Lineage (NCBI taxonomy): Eukaryota > Viridiplantae > Streptophyta > Magnoliopsida > Asterales > Asteraceae > Arctium > Arctium minus. Next base: position 72,031,367 of record OX941080.1, on the reverse strand, counting down.
ATGATCAGAAATGAAATGATATAGCAATTAAGGCTTATGGTAAAAAATAACAGATATTGTCCATATGAAACAAAAATATAGACTTTCTTGAAATGAACACTTCGAAATGAAATAACGCTCAAAATTCATTAAAGTACAAGCGAAGTGTCTTACCATCGAAAAAATTGGTTACAATATGAGACATGGTAAGATCATATTGGACAAGAATTCAAACCAGTGTGTGTGAATACTTGAAAGTGTATAGAAAAGACAATACACAAGTATTTATCTTTGGAAACACACGGTTTATAATCATGTAAGCACAAAAATAAAATGAAAACATTTAAAATCACACTTCCAAATTATAAAATCTGTTTAAGAATCGGGAAGTGGTTTGAACATTTCAGAAAATCATGTTTTCGTATCTGAAAGTTGTCCTTCATTTAGATACATATGAGATTAAGATAAGAAATTTACCTTTTCGCTCAATCTTAATTCTCATGAAGTCAGCTGTAGTCAATAAGATATGATCGTATCATCCTCTCATCCTGCACAAGTCTCAAAGTCTAGTCAAAACAATTTTATTCACAAATTTATTCAAAAATAAAAGACATAAAGTAGTAAAACGATTAATGTACGAGTTCGGGTCTGAAATAATCAGAAATCATTGTCTTACTCCTTTTGACTTGTACACTTCCCCTAAATTCATGCATCACAAAAATTTATCATTTAAGTAAAATGCAGAAATTAGATATACTCCCCCTCAAAAGAATGTAGATCATCTTAAAATGCATTTCACTCTCCCCTTGAGATCATGAGCAAACAATCGGGAAGTGGTTTGAACATTTCAGAAAATCATGTTTTCGTATCTGAAAGTTGTCCTTCATTCAGATACATATGAGATTAAGATAATAAATTTACCTTTTCGCTCAATCTTAATTATCATGAAGTCAGCTGCAGTCAATAAGATATAATCGTATCATCCTCTCATCCTGCACAAGTCTCAAAGTCTAGTCAAAACAATTTTATTCACAAATTTATTCAAAAATAAAAGACATAAAGTAGTAAAACGATTAATGTACGAGTTCTGGTCTGAAATAATCAGAAATCATTGTCTTACTCCTTTTGACTTGTACACTTCCCCTAAATTCATGCATCACAAAAATTTATCAGTTAAGTAAAATGCAGAAATTAGATATACTCCCCCTCAAAAGAATGTAGATCATCTTAAAATGCATTTCACTCTCCCCCTGAGATCATGAGCAAACAATTAAAGTGAAGATATCCTTCAAACATAATGATAAAGAAAATGATGAAAAATAACAATACGTAACTATATTAGGTAACAACTAATTATGTCTTCAGATTTAACATACCAAGCTTAGAGATAAGAAAATTAAATCTCTTTTCATCTAATGGTTTGGTAAACAAATCTGCAAGTTGATAATCTGTTTTTACAAAATAGAGTTCAATTGTTCCTTTTTCTACATTATCCTTAATAAAATGATATCTGACATCAATGTGTTTGGTTTTCGTATGTTGGACAGGATTAGCAGATATCGCGATTGCACTCTTCGAGTCACAATATATAGGTATTTTGTCGAACTTGAATCCATAGTCTCGTAGTTGTGTTCGCATCCATAGGACTTGAGAGCAGCAACTGGCAGCAGCTACATACTCTGCTTCAGCAGTCGTTGTGGAAACGCATAACTGTTTCTTTGATGCCCAGCTAACGAGCTTGTCTCCAAGAAATTTAATGTGACCTGAAGTGATCTTTCTGTCCAACATGCAACCTGCTTGACCTGCATCTGAATAAGCAGTCAGTTGAAACCAGTATCTTTAGGATACCACAGACCAAGATCTGCGGTGCCCTTCAGATATCTAAAAATTCGTTTGACAGCAGCCAAATGGGATTCTTTGGGAGCAGCCTGATATCTAGAACATAAACATGTTGAAAACATAATATATGGTCTACTAGATGTAAGATACATTAAAGACCCTATCATACCTCTATAAGTCCTAACATCAACACTTTTACCCGAAGGATCAGTGCTAATTTTAGTACCTGGTGCCATCGGGGTTCCAATAGGTTTGCAATTTTCCATTATGTACTTCCGAAGAATATCCAAAATGTACTTAGATTGGTTAATGAAAATCCCCGTTGAAAAATGTTTAACTTGTAATCCGAGAAAGATATTCATCTCTCCCATCATACTCATTTGAAAACGTGACACCATGAGGTTAGAAAAGTTTTTGCAATATTTAGGATTAGTAGAGCCAAATATTATATCATCAACATATATTTGAATAAGGATGATATCAGCTTTTTCCTTTTTGATGAACAAAGTGGTATCAACTCTACCTTTGGAAAAACCTGACTTGACCAAGAATTTAGATAGAACATCATACCATGCTCGAGGGGCTTGTTTCAAACCATACAGGGCTTTGTCCAAGATGTATACATGATCTGGCTTATCTGGATTCACAAACCCTTCTGGTTGAGACACGTAGAATTCCTCCTTAAGAATGCCATTCAGAAAGGCCGTTTTCACGTCCATCTGATAGACTGTTAAATTCTTGTGAGTTGCGTAGGCTAGAAACATGTGGATTGCTTATATACGCGCTACTGGAGCATATGTCTCATCGTAGTCTATGCCTTCCTCTTGTCGATAACCTTTGGCAACAAGTCTAGCTTTATTCCTTATGACGATACCATCTTCGTCCTTTTTATTCTTGAATACCCATTTAGTGCCAATTACGGATTTTCCTTCCGGTTTTGGAAGTAATATCCAGACCTTCAGGGCTTCAAACTGATTTAATTCTTCTTGCATAGCAGATACCCAATCCGAATCAGCTAAAGCCATACGTGTGGGTTCTATCTTGCTGAGGAATGAGTCATGCAGACACTTGTTTAAGGTTGCTGACCTAGTTTGCACAGGCTTGTTAAGATCTCCAATTACTTGGTGTAAAGGGTGCTCTTTGGTCCAGCGATACTCATGAGGGAGTAGAGTAGATGAAGTTTGAACATGATCATCATCTAAAAATCCACTATCAGGCTCTTCAGTTTGAATAATAGGAGGGAGGTTTGCAGTTGAGTAGACAATATATCACACCCAACTGATACAGTTACTTCTGTCTCAGCAGTTACTTGTATATCTTCAACTGTAGGAGTATTCAATGGAATATGAGTTTCTGACTGAACGGGGGATACAAGTTCAGTTATAACTTCTGAAGTGACTGGATGATTGCAACTTGTGTCTTCAGACCTTTCAGTCACAGCAGATTTAGGTATATTAGATCCTAGAAACTCATCATAAAAGAATTCAAATAACAAATCTAAATCAGATAAATGTGAAGCTAAAGTAGAAGCGTTGTCTGAATTTTTCACTGTAGAAACAGGTTCTGGACTAATCTGTCCATAAGCTAATACGCCAGTTATCACGGGTTCTGAACTTAGTTATCACGGGTTCTGATACCAATTGTTATTCCCATATTCTAGTTCCTATTCACAATCAAACAAACACAAACAAGATTTCAATCAAATTACCTGTTTGATTAATCTTTCAAATCCAACGATTACACTTTCTCTCTCTAGAACTCTCTCTCTCTCTCTCTCTCTACAGATCTCTCTCAAACGAATTCTCTCTCTGAATATTAACTAACTTGTACGTTCTTTTCTTAACTACTTACAAAACAGAAATAGAACACTATTTATACCAACAATTACAATACAAAGGAAATAAAACACAAAACAAATACAAAGACTTTGACTTTAATGAGATTTGACTTTCTCAGCTTTGACTTTCTTAAACTTTGACCTCCAGTCTTTTTGATCTTGTATCCAACAGATTTATGCTCTAACAGATACAGTGTCAGATTCTCAAAACAACTCTATTGATTTCATTTCATTCATTCAATTTCCTTGTTTTGAGATATCTTCAATGTTCAAAAGATCATACATGAATGATATTTCTTTGGAGCTTACATTCATTTGATATTGTTATATACTTTTGGATGCTTATCTGTTAAAGATAAATTGTTAAGCAACACTATTCTTTTAGGACAAAATTCATGGGAATCAGTGTGAGAGCATATCAGAACTTCTATGGATTCACAACAACCAGTGTTTCCTACCCAAGAGTTATCCTCAAGTGATTAAGGGGAGAGGGGTCAAAATTAGAGAGTGGGTATGTAAAATAGGTCAACTCAGAATGAAGCTTGTAAAATAGCATGCAATGGTTTTTGAAAACGTCGATCTTTACTTTTGGTAGAGCAAGCTTTTTCAAACTCTTCTTTGTCTCCTAGAAGTTACCGGGTAGTTTGTCACCCTCGGGTAGCATCTCTTTAATTATGGGAACAACTTGGTTATAAGTCTTTGACTTGAGCATTGACTTTCAATTCCCATGATCTTGGATCCAACATATTTGTGCACTAACAAAGTGAAAGTTGAAAAGTGAGAAAGTTTAAAGATTTCAATGTTATTTGTGAAGATAATCTTCAAGGAGAATATATTTACCAAAGAGGGAGATTGATAAAGATTTCAAGTTTTTGATATGTCAAAGTTCGTGAAGAAAGTTACAGTGTTGGAAAGAAATCCAAAGGGGGATTTTCAATCAAAGTGAAGATTTTTCTTGAGAAAATTAAAAAATCAAGTGATATTTGTTCAAGAAAGTTTGTTTGAAGCAATCAAGACTTGAAAGATTCAAAGGTGTGAAAGTCTTTCTGTTGAAGAATGTTCGAGTGAAAGAAGACCTGAAGATTAGTGTCAAAAAAAATTTAATCTTGAATCCGAAGGGGGAGATTGTTGAGTCAAAATATTGTATTCAAGATTAAAAGGGTCAAAGTTGTATTTGTTGTAAAGTTGTGTTTGACTTTGTTTGTTTTGTTAGAACTGTCTTCAGATTTTCAGTAATCTCCCCCAAAGTCTGTGATTATCTTCTTTAATAATCTTTAACAATCTCTCCCAATTTCATTCGTACTTCATAAAAGAAATTATCTTCAGATTTAACGCACTTTGCTTCAGCAGATAATCATCAAAGAAAATTTTTAACAAATTTTCAGCAAACTTTCTGAACTTTTGAACTTTCTTTTACTTTATGAGTATTCTCCCCATATTTCAGAAATATAACTTTAATCTGTCATTTATTGATCACTTTATCTTTGGAACTTTCACACTCTGATATTTAGACATCATCTCTTGAAATTAACTCTCCTATAACTCTTTATCCATTTCTTGAAAATCTCATTTCTTGAAAATATTTCTCCCCCTTTTTGATGATGTAGAGCAGAAAAATCATCAAAACTTCTTCAAGAAATGTCATGAACCATTTTCTAACCATTGATCTTTCCAAATGAGCCACTGAACATTCGTCAATTCATAATGTATTTATCCAAATCTTTTCAAATTTTGACAAATAAGAATGTAACCCTGAATCAACAAACGAATCAGTTAAAATGCCTGTAAGTAGCACGAAGCCACTTAGTACAATGAATGTACTGTACAAGGAGTTCTATTGATGTTCACTCCCCAGGACTTCCATTAAATAATTGAATAACACAAGATTATTATATGAACGTTCCGACAAAAAAACGAATTTTCTGTGTGTTCGTGCTTATGTATAAAAAATTTAAACATGAATGTTTTATAAAAGGCACAAAATGTGTAAACCATTGAGACAACAATAGTAATACACAAACTCAATTGTGCATGATAGAAGTTCGAAGGTGGGGCAACTTTCCTTCTTATACAATATCCACATCTTTCGAATGAAGACGAGATAGATTATGTGTTGCGTTGTTAGGGTACTGTATTTAGAAAGTTTTGTAAAGTAATCCTTAATGCAATAGGCTTTGTCATTAGCATATGGGTTGGGATTATTTGTTGTACATGGGTGATTGGGGTATAAATAGGAGAGTGTTTGTAGTTTGTTTGTAACTTCAATTTTCACAATGTAGACATAAAGCGTTCTTACTGTTTCTAGAGAGAGAAACTCTTTCTCTCTCTAGGTTGTGAATAATACATTCATTTTCAGTCTATCTCATGTCAATCTTTATGCATTGAATAATTGTGAATTCATGACCTAACAGAATTTCTACTTCTCGCACACCACAATGTGCGAGTTCTAGAGCTTCGTGCAAGAGCTTGCGAGAACTGGACTTAGAAAATATTTCGAAATGAACTTCTCGCTAAACACAAACGCGCAAGAACAGGGACTTGCGAGTTTCGGACTTAGAATAATTTTTGAACAAACACTTCTCGCTAAACCAGAACGCGCACAAAACACACTTCTCTCAAACTCCACTTCGCGCACACCGAATGACTTGAACAGTAACAACTCGCACCTAGGGTCGTGCGACTTTCAACTTCTCGCACGTCTCTATTTGTGAGTTCTTCCCTTCAAATCCACAAACAGTCTTTTGCGAGTTCTTTGAGGCTTGCGAGTTCTTTCGTTAGTGAGTTCTCTGGATCTAGCGAGTTATTCACTTAGTCGACCAAAAATTCGACTTTTTCCTCTGAATTCAAATCAAATCTTCACCAATTTGTTTGAAACTTTGGAAGGATGATTATGGAAAGATTTCGAACACAATCCTATCAATCTATTACAATCAAAAAGACAAATTGATACATTTTGATCCTTATACAGTACGAACTGATACTTCGAACAAAATCCAAGCAATTTCAAAATTGAATCTAACTCTTTGTGAATTAGACTAAATGATCCAAAATAAACTTGTTCTATGCATCAAATCGATCCTATTACAATCAAATTTATACCAAAAACTACAATAAATCGACAAAATCAAATGTCACAGTCCATTTTTGCGAGTTCGTCAAAATACGATCTGAAAATCTTCAATTTTGATCCAATCTTTCTGAATTAATATGCTCTGATACCAATTGTGTGTCCCACAATGTGTATAGATCGAGATTATATCAATCTATTTCCAATTCAAACACTTTTATTAATCTCTGAAAATCAATTACAAACTCTCACAAAGCTTTCTCTCTCTAAAACTTAGAACTCGTATGATACTCTGAATTGCTACACGTCTAATCCACGCACAACACTATTTATACAAGAGAAAAGAAACGCGCTAAACAGTACTAAACAGAAACGCGCAAACAATTACAACTCTTATAACACTAAGAAAAGCAAAATTACAATTTTGACTTTGATTCTGTTTATTACAGAGACTTTGACTTTCACTAAGAGTTGACTTTCCAGCTTTGACCTTCTTGATCTTTGACCTTCTGTCTTCAATGATATTGTATCCAACATATTTATGCTTTAACAGAAACTTTCAGCTGATTGCCTATCTTTGATCCTAACATCATCTTCTCTAGTTGATCCTACATTTGTTTTCCAGTAGCATTATAACTATCTATCTTCACATAGATCTCATTGGGAATACCTTGGAGTTGAAAAGATCTAGCTAGTCTGTCGGCTTTGTGTCTCTTCTTCTGTTCCTCGGAATATTCCGCTACATCCATTGGATATTCTTTGTTTACCACCTCTTCTCCATCAGCTTTTGTAGAATGAATATTTGTTGGAGGTTTCATCACTCCTTCTTTCGAAGATAGTCTGATGTAATCACCAAGTTCATTTATGTCAATGAAGTCCAGGAATATGTCTTTCCACTGTTCATACTCTCCTTTGAATAAAACTGGTGGCTTGACATCGGTTCCATTAGAAAGAGCATCCCTCGAAGTCATCCTGACAAATAAACTGTAAAATAAGAACTTAAAATGATCGTTAGTTCGAAAGAAATCAGTATTCAGAAAATCTTAGAAAAAAATTCAGAAAATAAATTCCCAAAAATTTTCTAAGTCAAGAATTCTCACACCACTGAGTTTAAAACCAATTCGCACACCAAGAAATAACACCATAATTCGCTGAAACTGAGCAATTCGCAAACAACTAGATCACAATTCGCATACAAGGAACAATTCGCATGATTCGATATATGAATTCTACGTAATTCGTGCGTCGCGAAATCTGAAGAATTCGCATGACATTATATGCGAATTCTGAACAATTTGCACATGACTCTATGCGAATTCTTGACTTAAGAAAAATTTTGAACTTGAAGCTTTTCGCATGAACAATTCGTATGACAGGAAGATGCGAATTCGACACTTAGAAAAAATTTCAAACTTCAACTTTTCGCAGCGATAAGAATTGTAAACTTAGAAAAAATTTCAAAAATTCCATGCGAAATGTTCAAGAAATCGTATGATGTGATTATGCGAATTCTGCAAAATTCGTTTGCCTCTTTATGCGAATTCTCCACTTTTCATATAAGGGCCTATGCGAATTCTATCCTTAGAAACATTTTCCACCAACTTTTCATATAAAGGAGTTATGTGAATTCTTCACTTCTCGTATAAAGCAGTATGCGAATTATGTGCTTTTCGTACACCACTCTTATGCGAATGCCATACTTGTCTTTTTCAAAAATAATAGCTATGTGAAATCCTTCACTATGCTAGTTCTTCGTGCGAGTTCTTCAAGGACTATGCGAATTCCTTAGATCTCGATGATTTTTTGAAATTGTATTCCCAATCAATTCAAGAAATCTCAATTCAAGATTTGACAATGTATATTTCTAGAGAGAGAGTGTAGAGAGAGAAAGTGTTCATGTCATTTATCTCACAATGATATTACAATACATCTACCTACAAGATTTACAAGACAACATGGTATTTATACCACAAGTCTAAAACCACAAGCTTAATAACAAAGTAAACTCATATTGACTAAACAAAACTTGACTAATTGACTTTGTTGACTTCTCTTTACTTGACTTTTCCTAATTAAATCTTGGATACAATAATACACTAACAATCTCCCCCTTTGTATTCAAGATTTAAAAAAAATCGACAATCGTCTTCAGCGCTTGATTCTTCAATCTTTAACTCTGACGACTTTGAACTTTGAAGCTCTTTCTGAAGTTGTTGAAGAATCTTGAAAAGTCATTCACGATTAGCATCTTTGAATAGTCAACAAGTCTTGAATAAAGCTTTGAAATCTTGAAACAACACTTTGAAACACTTCATCTTTGAAACATTTGAAACTTCGAGGGATCTTTGAACTTTGTATCTTCATCTCTTTGATCTCTTGACCATCTTCAGAAAAACAAATTTTCTCGAATCATCTAATTTGACTTTGAATAATCTCAGAATGATTTCTTTTCATCTGGCTTGGACTTTCAGACTCATCTTTAGAAAGTCTCTTTTCTTCAAATCAGCTTTGAAATTTGAATCTTTCAGAAATTTCTTCTACTTTTTGACATCTCATCTCTGAAATTGATCTTTGTAGATTTCTCCCCCTTTTTGATGATTGTGAGCATCATGATCATCAAAACTTTCTCAATTTCATCACTTTCTTTGAATCTCCCCCTTTTTCAAATATTCTCCCCCCTTTGAGATACATTTGACATTCTCCGCTCTTTGATCTGAATAGCTGAATCATGAACTGTATATACCCGAATCTTTTCAAATTCAGATATAATGAACTTGGTAACCCTGATTCAACAAATGAAACAGTTAAAAGTGTATGTCAGTAACACGGAGTTACTGTGTACAACGAATGTACAATTTAAGGAGCTGGTTTGATGATGACTCCCCAGGACTTCCATTCAATCATTGAAAAACACAAGGTTTATCTATGAATGTTCTGACAGAAAAACAAATTTTCTGTGTGTTCGTGCTTGTGTATGAAAGAATTTAGCACAATGATTGTGTTTCATAAGGCTCAAATTGTGTACACTATTGAGACAACAACAAATATTACACGGACTCAATGTGCATGAAAGAGGTGCGAAGGTGGGGCAACTTTTCTTCTTTTTCAATATCTTAATCTTCTAAGTGAAGATCAGATAGCAGATATGTTGCGTCCCCAAAGAAAATGAAACATTTCTTTGTTAAGAAAGAAACGAGTGGTTGGTGGGGTAATTGCAAGAGTTGGCATGGGCTCACTGCCTTTTTCAATGATGGTCACCAAAGAATGTGAACCAATCAGATTTTTTGGCTGCCCGGCTCAGAAAGTGGTTGGTGCAGAGTTTTGATATTCTTTTAACTCTGTTCTCACACCCTCTTTCTTTTTAACATTTTTCTCACTTCTAACCAAACTCTCATTTACATTTTACCGCTTAGCACAATGAGAAAAACTCAACCGGATGAGTTATCTCCCCCACTCTTTGATTTTGACCCCTCACCCCTCAATCATACTAGGATAACTTTCTGTGTAGGAAACACTGGTTAACGTGAATCCATGGAAGTTCTATTTAAGCTTACACATGAATCCCATGTAAGTCCTAAAAGAATAGTTGCTCAACAGTTTAACTTTAACAGTTAAGCTCAAAAATGTATGATGACATTGCCAAAATGTATGCTCATGAAAAATATGAATGAAATTTGAGCATTTGAACTTTGAAAATCTCTCAAAACAAAGATATTGAATGAATGAAATGAAATCAAGAGAATTGTTTTGAGAATCTGACAACGTGTCAATCAGATCAAATGAAATGGTTAGGGTATCAAAGAATTGGATAATTTGTTTATATGAACAAATATAAACAATGTAGCAATTAAAGCACAAATTTGAAATGATGAATGATGCTCAACAACATTTGAAAGCAAACGAGGGTATTACCATTGAAAAATTTGGTCGTTATGAGACATGGTAATAACAAAATCAAATGAAATACTGAACCGATGTGTGTGAATACTTTACAGTATATAGGAAAGATAATACACGAGTATTGATCTTTAGAAACACACGGTCAGTTAAACATTAAAGCTCAATATTGAAAAACATTTAAAATCACACTTCTTAATTCATGAAATCTTTTGAGAATAGAGAAGTGGTTTGAACATTTAAGAAATTGTTTTTCATGCTTGAAAGTTGTTCTTCTTTCAAACAATCAGAGATCTAGGATCAGAAGATACTTACATTTAAGCTCCCCCTCAAATCATTATAGAATGATTTAGGTCAGATAAGCTCCCCCTGGATATTTTGCATAATATCCTTATCTGAACATTGAAGAACGGGTCCTGATCTGTCATGTGATCAGAAGCCACAATCTCTTACATTAAAGTTCGGGTTCTAAACTGAAGTGTTTAGAAGCCATAATCTTAACATTGAGGTGCGGGTCTTGAACTTTGTTATTCAAGATCCATTATCTTTGACATTGAAGTCCGAGTTCTGAGTTGATTTACTCAAAAGTCAAACATCCTGCTCCACCTAAACCTGTGGTACCTGTGAAACAGATTTAACAGGTTTTGGTACCCACTAGTATTTGGGTCCTGGTATGTTAGATTTAAGAATCCACTTCTCATTAGATGTATATCTTTTAAAACCAGAATTCTGAGAAGTTATTCTATAAGAACCGTACCAGTTATGAGCAGATTCTTGTTGGACGAAATCATTCTCTCCACAGTAAGAACAACATATTTTCCTTTGAGCAATTCTGATCAAATGATTAGTCGAGTAATATATATCAGAATTACCAAAAGATTTGCCTTTATATGCACTGTTCTTTTTGGCTTTAGAGGTGGAATTGTATGCTTTGTCCTTTATCTTCTCATCATCTGAAGAACTCTTCACTCTCCAGACCTTCTGATTTTTCTTAGAAGACTTTCCAAGAGATTTGATGAAAAAGTTTGTTGAACCATCAACAGATTTGTCATAAAATAGATTAGATGGTCTGATCTGACTTGATTTGATAGTTTGTGATTTGACACTTTTGTTTTTCAAAACATTTTTGTCATGGATAGAACTAGAAGCAGTTTTAAAAGAGCAAACTGATTCGGTTGAATTGTCAACTGGTGATTGATTGATCACATCAGCACAAACTTTTTCTGACAAATCAACATTTGCAGCTTCTAAGTTCTTTATCTTTTCAGATAAAATGTTTCTTTCAGAAGTAAGTGTGTCAAATTTCTGTTTCAAATCAGATCTAGCCATTTGTTCTTTAAGAATATCTGATGATAGAACAAATAATTTGGATGTGAGCTTAGATATTTCAGATTCAAAATATGAACGTTCTTGCTCAAAATCTTTTTGTAAGTTCTTGGATTTATCAGAAATTTCATTGAAGATCCCAACATTTCTCTTTTCAGAATTTTTCTTTTCAGATTCAAAAGACTTTTTCTTTTCTTTTAAAATTTGTCTTTCTTTTTCTAATAAGTCTTGTAAAACTGAGATCTGTTTGGGAAATTCAGTGTTTTTATCTTCAAGAACTTTTCTTTCTTTAGCAAATGTGTCTCTTTCAGTAATTAGAATCTTTTCAAAATCAGACACTTGCTTAGAAAGTTTAATGCATCTCAGCTCAAGATCCTTTTTCTCTTGCAAAGTTTTCTTATAAAATTCAGACATCTGTTGAGTAGAAGATGTCTTCCCACATGATTTTTCTTTTTCTGCTTGGAGACTTGTTTGCAGTTCAGCTTTCTTCTTTTCCAGAGCAGATATCTTCTCTTCGAAAGCCTTAAACTTGTTTTGAAGCTTGACTGATTCATCTTGCAAATCCGATGCTTTCTGTTCAGTCGTCTTCAGTTGGCTTTGAAGTTTTACAATTTTTCTCTCTTTTAACTTTAATTCTTTCTCACATGTAACAATTGTATTTTCTTTTAAAGCAATGATGTTCTCTTTCTCTTTAATCTCTTTCTCTCTTGCACTATCATTACCTGCAAAAACAGATTTGACATCATCAGTACATTTTGCACAAACAGGAATTGTATCAAAATTTGACAAATTGGAATTAAAATCCTGAATTTGTTTAAGAATCTTTGAATTCTGATTTTTCAGCTTGTCTAATTCAGCTTCCATCTTTGGTATTTCCGGCCTGTACAAAACAACCATATCTCTTGCAGATAAAACAGTGTTCCCTCTCTCTTCTGTAGTAGGCTTCTTGACAGATTAGCTTAAAAAATGATCGTCAAAAATCAGAAAATTATGACCACAATCAAAATATGTCCCCCTCCGCAGACTTAGCACGGGGGTTTCGCTAGAAAGAAATGCTTGAATAAAATGATCGTTCCCAAACAAATCAGAAATGTTGACTAAAAAGTCAAACTTAGATCACACAAAAAAAAATTAATTTTCAGAAAAAAAAATCTAAGTCTTTAAACTCACATGTCACTATACGCGATAGTCACTGTTCACAAAGAAACTCGCAAATGGTAACGTGCAAGTTTCTAGAACTCGCTGGTCATTATTAGCGCATTTTGCTCAAACTCGCAGAACACTGTTGGTGCGCGTTTCAACACTTAGAAAAATTTTCACGAATTTCAAACTCGCAAGCTCTTCTAGCGCGTTTCGCTCAAACTCGCAAGCTTTGCCTTGCGCGTTTATGAAACTCACACGCCTCTGTTAGCGCGTTTCTGGCCAAAAATCAAATAATTTGACTTGCGCGTTTGATAGTGAACTCGCATGCTTTGCTTGCGCGTTCTTCAGACACTTGCACGTTCTTCACTTGATGAAGCTTGCACGTTTGTCAGATCTTGCGCGTTCTTGACACTTGTTCACGAAATCAATCCAAATCGTTCTAAAACCGGCAATTTGATTTTCTAATCCATCCACAGTGATCGAAATGCAACTTGTAACACATTTCTATCAATACAAACTTGCTAAAATTATCAAATTACAGTGCAATTGATCGAACATACAAACTCTGAGTTCGTGAAACAGAAAATTCAAGAAAATCGAAAATTACATCAAACAAATGATCAATTCGTGTTTGTGTGTGAATACAAAGTGTTTACAAACATAAATTGAATCCAACTGAACCAATTATACACACAAATTTCAACAATTCAATGAAAAACTTGATCAAACAGTGACTTTTTCAAGAAACGACTATTTTCTTGATTTTTCAAGAATTTGAATCTGATTTGGTGATGAAATCTTTCTGAAATGATTTGGTTTGCTCTGATACCAATTGAAATTGTATTCCCAATCAATTCAAGAAATCTCAATTCAAGATTTGACAATGTATATTTCTAGAGAGAGAGTGTAGAGAGAGAAAGTGTTCATGTCATTTATCTCACAATGATATTACAATACATCTACCTACAAGATTTACAAGACAACATGGTATTTATACCACAAGTCTAAAACCACAAGCTTAATAACAAAGTAAACTCATATTGACTAAACAAGACTTGACTAATTGACTTTGTTGACTTCTCTTTACTTGACTTTTCCTAATTAAATTTTGGATATAATAATACACTAACATTTTTAACTCTGAATTCACTGATTTCAACTCAAATCTTGGAATTTGATCACCAAAATTTGACACTTTGCTCAAAATACGATCGAGAACAACCCTTGGGCATCAATTCTTCCAACAACAAACATGATCAAAGAATTTGATCAATTTACAGTACGTTAACAGTGTTCGACTGAAAAATCACAAAAAATCAAATTGAATCCAAAATTACAATGCAATAGTGATTTTTATCTATACAAATTGATTCTATGATGCTAATCGAACACAAATCTATCACTAATTCACTCAATTACACACTCAAATTCACAAATCGATCGAAACTCAGAAACTCAGGGTGCGAAGCATTTTCTTGTTGATTTTTGTCGAATTAAGCTCTGATACCAATTATGTATCCCACAATAATGTTCCAATCAAGATCAACAACAAGAAATTCAATCTCCATAATCATATGTCATTGATCTTTCAATTTAAATATTACAATTTCTCTCACAGGATACTTTCTCTCTCTATTTTCTCTCTCTAGGATGCGAAGTCTCTCTGTTCGCGTATCACACTTAATTCTATTACAAGTTCCACATAAAACAAAGACAAAAAATGAAATCTATTTATACTACTAACTATTACAAAGGAAACAAAACAAAAGTAGTTGACTTTATTTGACTTTGACTTTTCCTTGAGAGGCTTTGACTTGGACTTTGACATTCAACTCCAATCTCCATGATCGTGGATCCAACATATTTATGCACTAACACTCTGTTGTACTCTTTGGTCATAAGAGCCAATGTCTTAGCCATTGAGGCCATATCCATTTCTTCCTCAGAGTTGTCCTCAACATCACTTTCAGCTACGAGTACCTTCTTCTTTTTTCTTCTTCTTCAAACTTTCCTCCCCAGATTTCTCCTTCTTTCCCTTCTCCATAACCTCTGTGGCTTTGCCTACCAATTCAAGAGGTCCACCAACCTGAGTTTTGACCATAGAGATAAGATTTTCTTGGCAAACCAATGTCCCTAAGAGCTAAGATAAGGAACAGACATCCAGATCCAAAGTTGCCCGAAGTGACATGGTTAAGTGCAACCATTCATCATTTATGCTCTGAAGAAACATAACATTGTTTTCTTCAGGGGTTCTGTAAATGTCATATCTCTTGCATTTGTTAATCAGGGAGTTGAATTTGTCATAGGTGCTCTGAATGGTTTCATTTGGCAGATCTTTGAAGGCATAATACTCATTAATGCACAAGGCTCTGTTGTTCTTTTGAGTCTTGGCCCCACCTTCAAGTTGTTCTTCAAGCTCCAGCCACAGATCCTTTGATGTCTCATAGGAGTCTAATGATTGGAAAATATCATTAGGAATTGCCATGATGAGTAGCCTTTTGGCCTTTTTAGCAAGATCATGCAACTCCTTCTCTTGTTCACTCCACTCTAAGATAAGTTTGGGTTTTTGATATTCAGGGACCTCTGGAGTGGTAGCAGTAGCAGGTACTCTAGGAACAGTGGTCATGGGGATGTATGGAGGATTGTGAAGAAATTCGACTAAACCTGGATTCACACCTTCAAGAAAGTGGACCATCCTAATTTTCTACTGGGAATATTCATCCCTGAGCAGAGTAGGAGGCTTAGATTGGGATCCAGCACTGAAAAATGTTACTACATTCGCCATTTTAAAGGTAATGAAATTGTTACTAAAACAAAGTATGTGAATAATGGATCAACTAGGATGAAATAGAGATTGATATGGTGTGTATATGATGAAAGGAAGTGTATTAACCCAGCTTACAAGCTTTGAACTGTTCTAAGGTGAGAAACATACCTATTACTGAATCTAAATCAAACTTGTTGATGAAAACTCATAAAACAGGGACTATTCTCTTTGAATGAAACATAAAACTAAGAACAAATTCAAAATACTACCAAACATAAAGGAATCATTGATAGAACAGGATCCTTGGTTATTAGTGATCAAAGTCTGCTCTGATACCAATTGTTGATCCCAATATGGTGTTCTAACAAATGATTAACCAATACAAACTACACAAAACAGAATATTATGAGTGTGGAAGCAATTTAAATGTAGTAGGATGGTTTGGTTTGGTAGTAGTCACACAAACAAGTAATAAAGAAATCAATAGACAAGTATAAGTTAGTCACAGGAAGATTTTCTTCATTAACTTGAGATTTACACCAAGAACACGCACAACGGTGTGCAAATATGCTCTCAAAGAATGTACTGCTAAATCAGGGTGTGAAGATTTGTGTGTGCTCGCATGGTAATTATATAGGAGGTGATCCCTTCATATACAAGGGGGAGCACACAATAGTATAAGACAAAGGTTGACCTTCCATATAAGGAATGCCACCTGGAAAGTAAAACCATCGTGGGGATGTACTATTGATCATGAAGATCTTCGTACAGCAAGTTCACGTGATCTGCATGTGATGTTGTCTTGTCCATTGTATCCTATAATATTCAAGTCTTCCAATCTTCAAACCTTAGCCACACAGAGGCTCTGTGAGAGATCACAGAGGCTCAGTGGTCTGAAAGTGATCTTCAGGTTAAGAGTTTCTCAGATAGATGGTTGACAGAGCTTCTGAGCTTGGCATTTTTGTGGTGTATCTTGGTGTATGCAGCAGTCTTCTAAAGTTCCTATACTTAGCCTATTTTTCAATACTTTCTATACAATGAATTGAAGCTAACATATACCTACAAGTTACACAAGGAAACTAAACACTAAACTAACAAAGCATTGACTTTTTATTTAAAGGCTTTGACTTTGACTTTCTTCATTAAACTTGTTGACTTTGACTTCACACTTTGAGGCTTTGACTTGAGGATTTTGTCTTCAACATTGATTATCTTGACTACAAAAAATCTAGCACTAACATCCTTAAATAAGGGAAATGAGAAAATGGAAGATGCAATACGACATTCATCCATTGACCTAAAACGGAATCCATCATAATTCGAACTTATTTGCTCGAATTCCTTGTGGAACCCAATGCAGAAAAATGAGGATGGGGTCAAAAATCCCAAAATTCGCTTCTCTAATTCATGGATGATTGGAACCAATCTGACAGAACACAACTCTCATCTCAATTCTATTTCCAATCCCCCCCCCCCCGACTTTGTGTCTTCAACTCTATCCCCCATCAGCAAAGACAACTTTTCACCTCTAAGAATGGAGCTACAAGTGGGGTGAAAGGTCATAATAGATCCTGGTTTCCTGGGGAAGTTCAATAGGTGGGCCGTTAGGTGAAGTGTGAAACAACAACCCCTCGACTTTAAGTCTGATGACAGATGGTTGGGAAAGTATCCAACCGATGACCTTGTCTCCAACTAGAGTGATGCAAAATATTGCATTTGGTTCTCTTTCAAATAGCAGCAGAGGAAGCAGCCCAAGAACAGGGTCAATAACACATATCACTTCCTCCTTGCCTTTAATGTAAACCTAACCCATTCTTTTTTAATTAACTGCTCAATCTGTTTGTTTATGATTGTATTACTTGAAGAACAAGCTTTGATTGAAATGTATATGCATATAAATGATAGGGGAAGCAAAGTGTTTGAATTTATGTATGATTGGTGGTTGTAGGATTTATCAAGATTTGGTTTTTGTTGGTAGTATTAATGAATTATTATTATTATCTAGCATGAATAAGGAATACACTATTTGGTTGGTAGATTTATTATAGATGATTTTATTTTCCAGTTCGTTCAAACATATTGTTAAGACACAGTCTCATTGGATTCAAGATCATCCAAACTGAAGATCGCAATCTGAAGCTAAAGCCGGAACGTCGACTCTCGATATTAAAGTCTATGTCGTTTGTAATAAATGTCAATGTAATTGTTTGTTATTGTACTAGTTAAGTTAATATCTAGTTTGTTAGATATTAGTTAACTTAGTTAGTTATTAGATTTAGTTTAGTTAGTTATATTATTTAGTTAGAAATAATATCTAGATATTAAATCTAGATATTATGGTAGTGTGTTAGACACATTTTAGATTAGATATTGTGTATCTCTCAACAACTCTCATAAGATCAGATATTATCAAGAACACACAAAAAAACACACTTAAAGGTGTAAATCAGAGAGAAAACAGATTGTTATAATCAATACAGGTTGGTAATCTTTATTGTGTTGTTGTTTCTATAAACTTGATAAACATTGTGGACCGACAATTGGTATTAGAGCCTGATTAAGATCAAAATCAAGTTTTAAGAAAAACGACTCTGTGTTCTTCATTTGAAAATCGATTTTGAGTTTTTGAGTTTTTGAGTGTTTTAGGTGTTAAAATCGATCAAGTTGTGATCGATTAGGTTGCTAGATAGAGTTGTGAGTGTTTGATTTCAGATTGAAGCTTTAATCGAGTTCCATTTTGTGATTTTAGTGGTCTGAAAGTCGAGTACTGTGTTATCAAATTATTTTCGAAAAAGTATGTTTTATCGAGATCAAGTGGTCACATTCAGTTATAGAAGTGTTATTAGACTTATTGGTAGAGTTTGGTACTGCTAATTGATACAGAAACAAGTTTTCAGTTGATTTTTGAAGTACAGGACGAACTTGCGCAAACCAAAGGAAGAACTCACGCAAAGCTCCACTTTGTGCATCTAACGTTGTATGGAAACTTCACTTTGCGCATCACGCCTAATACGCAAACTTCACTTTGCGCATCACGCCTGATACGCAAACCCTACTTTGCGCATCTCAAGCAATCCGCAAACTCCACTTCTCGCATCAAAGAGCTACGCAAAGCTCAGTTTTCGCAACACCCTTGATCCGCAAAGCTCACTTCGTACAACCCAAGGATACGCAAAGCTCAGTTCTCTCAGTTCACGTGTTCATCTCTTCACGAAAAGATCAAGTCCGGTATGCGCAACCCTCTAGAAACGCAAACTTCACTTTGCGCATCTAACGTGATACGCAAACTTCACTTTGCGCATCCCGCTTGATACGCAAACCTCAATTTGCGCAACCTACTTGACACGCAAACCTCCATTTGCGTACGCAAACCTTGATACGCAAACCTCTCTGCTCCAATCACTGTTCTATACTTAGAATATTTTTCTGAGAATTTTTCGAAACTGTAATAGGGTCTTTAATTGTCATAAAGTTTTTCTCTAGGGGCGCTGACCCCATACCCCCGCAAGAGCGTTACCCCTTGACCCCACCCGCTAACCGGGTAGCAGGACCCCCATGCTAAGTTTGCCTAGGGGGACAAAATTTCTTGTTGTGATCAAAATTTCTATTCAAAGATTTTGTATCTTTGTGATTTATTTTGGGCCAACGATCATATTCAAGTTTTTCTAATCTTAACATAATGTCTTCCTATTTTCCAATGTTGAATAAAGGAGAATACGAAAAGTGGAAAAGGAATTTTTTTCAGCTTCATAGATAATGATGATCTGGGTCAAAACATGAGATTATCATTGTCTGAGGGAGCACAGGTGCAAATTATGCTGATAATAGAGCTAGAGTTTATTTGAAAAAGAGTATTTCGAAAGAAATATTTGATTTAATGGATATTCCCGAAGCTTCAGGGAAAGAGATTTGGGACTATCTTGCATTAAACTCTAAATGGATTATCTCAGACCGAAAGATTTTCTTAAAAGGAAAAGTTTTGGAAGCTGAGAACTCTGAGCTTCAAAAGAAATTATCAATTTTTGAAAAGAAGTTCTCAGACCTTTCCAAGAAGAGTGTTGAAGAGAAGAAGACTCTCGAGCTTAAATGTTTAATGCTTTCTCAAAAAGTTGAAGACTTTGAGAAAGTAATCATATTGGAAAGAGAACAGTTTGTCAAAGAGAGGAAGGAAACTGATCAGAAGGGTGCAAAGAAGGATTTTGAAGAAGATAGAGATATGTTTGAGGCAAAGATAAAGAAGCTTACCGATAAGCTATCTGAATTATCAAAGAGTGTACTGACAGAAAAGAAAAAGAAGTCTACATTTGAGAAGAAGATTGAGCTCCTTATCAAAGAAAGAGACAGTTATTCTTCAAAGGTCAAAGAGCTAAAAGACATTATTTCCAAGATGGTGGTGGTGACTGAGCGAACGACTCCAGAGTCAAAAATCCACTCACCTAGAAATATTTCAGTTGGTTCTAACAAACCAGCCGCAAGCTCACATCAGAAAACTGCTCTTTTCAAAAGGTAAGTTAAATCTTCTAATCAGATTCATTCTACTAATCTTTTCTATGACAGGAATAAAGATTTTTCAGGTACACATCAAAGAAGGAGAAGAAGCTTCCAGGAAGAAGCTGAACTGGTCTGGAACAGGAAACCAGTTAAAGAAGAGCTGAAATGTAAAAACTCATGTGTACATACGTCGATTGCCAAGGGGGAGTAGGAAGAACAAGGCTTCTGAATACTTCAGTTCAGAACCCGTACTTCAACGAAGTTTGACTTCTAAACACAACAGTTTAGGACTCGCACTTCAATGATCAAAAGACCTTACTCCATGCTGAAAAAGAGATTGTACTCCAATACTCGAATGAGGAAATCAACCATCAAGGGGGAGTACATACATACTTTTCTGAAATTTTATGCATAATATTTCTGATAAGTTTCAAATGCATAATTTCAGGGGGAGTAAAAGGATATGACTTCTGATTATTACTGATTAGAACTCGTACTTTAAAAGTTTTACTGCTTTTGTCTTTTCAATTTAAGTGAATAAATTTTACTTTGACTTGACATAAGACTTTTGCAGAATTTTTGAGAGATGCTTACAAGTTCATATGTTTATGACTTAAAGCTTAGCTTCATGAGATGTAAGATCGCACGTTAAGGTATAATTCTTTAACTTCATCTCATATATTGTTCAAAGAAGGACAACTTTCAATCATAGAAAACATTGTTTTTAATGTTCAAACCACTTCCCGATTTTTCAACAGATTTTATATTTTGGAAGTGTGACTTTAAATGTTTTCAAGATCAATTTTGTGCTTTAACTGAAATAGTTAAACCAATCTGAGCTTCACGTGCATCATAGGAAAAAAAGAATCATTGTGCTAGGAATTAACACAAATTCTATGGAATCACATTAACCAGTGATTTCTACCCATGAAGTTAAATCCTTAGTGATTGAGTGTGCAAAGCGAAAAGAAATGAGTGTGATTAGAGAAAGCAAAATGTTTAAAAGAAAGAGCGTGTGAGAACAGAGTTAAAAGAATATCACAACTCTGCACCAACTTTTTCTGAGTCGGGCAGACACATTTCTAGTGTTTCACAACTCTTTTGTGATCATTATTGAAACAGGCAACTAGCCCATGCCAACTCTTGATCAAACCTCACTATCTACTCATTTTCTTCTCAACAAGAAAATGTTTCACATTTTCTAAGAGGATGCAGCACATTTGCTATCTGATTTTCATTTGGAAAATCTGGATATTGAAAAGAAGGAAGTTTGCCCCACCTTCGCACTTCAATCATGCACATTGAGTCTGTGTTTAACTTACTATTGTCTCAGTGGTTTACACAAAATTTTGAGCCTAATAAGCAATCATCAAGTGCTTAATTCTTTCAACACAAGCACGAACACACAAGGAATTAGTTTCTTTGTCATAACGTTTATAGAAATTACCTTTGTGGTGTTTCGATGATTAAATAGAAGCCCTGGGGGAGTCAACATCAAACAGCTCCTTTCCAATGTGTATTCGTTACACACAGTGACTTAGTGTTACTGACAGGCATGTTAACTAATTCATTAGTCGATTCAGGTGTTACACGACTATTTTGTCTGGATTTGCAAAGATCTGGGTGAATATCTATTGAATTGACAGATCAGTGGCTCCAAGTGGTTGACATTTCTTACAAAAAGTTTTGATGAAGTCGTTACACTTAACATCAAAAAGGGGGAGAATGACTACACAAGAAATGGCAAAGATACATGTTTCAAGAATCACGTCCAAGATTGAACTCTTCAAAAGCAAGTATTCTGAAGACATGCTGATTTAAGAGCTAGAGAAAGAGATTGCATCTTCTGAGCTGAACAAGAAGACTGAATTGCTAAAATCATTTTCGTAATGATCTTGATCCAAAGGGGGAGATTGTTAAGACACAGTCTCATTGGATTCGAGATCATCCAAACTGAATATCGCAATCTGAAGCTATAGCCGGAACGTCGACTCTCGATATTAAAGTCTATGTCGTTTGTAATAAATGTCAATGTAATTGTTTGTTATTGTATTAGTTAAGTTAATATCTAGTTTGTTAGATATTAGTTAACTTAGTTAGTTATTAGATTTAGTTTAGTTAGTTATATTATTTAGTTAGAAATAATATCTAGATATTAAATCTAGATATTATGGTAGTGTGTTAGACACACTTTAGATTAGATAGTGTGTATCTCTCAACAACTCTCATAAGATCAGATATTATCAAGAACACACAAAAAAACACACTTAAAGGTGTAAATCAGAGAGAAAACAGAGAACATAATCTAGAGCTTAAATCGATCAATCCTGTAACCGTTGTTATAATCAATACAGGTTGGTAATCTTTATTGTGTTGTTGTTTCTATAAAACTTGATATAAACATTGTTGGACCGACACATATATTTTGAATTTTATTTTGTGAAAAAGTTTTAAAAAAAGAAGAAAACTAAATATTAACGCTTACGTTGCTCTTTTAAATCTAAGAATAACAAATGTTATGACAGAACTCCGCTATCCAACAATTCTAAACATATCAACTTTTAATTTATATACCACATAAAATCATAAAATGAACATCGTAAGTGGCGGAAAATAGATGAAAACATGAAACAGAGTTCCATATTGAGTTTTTAGTTTCGAAGTTGATATGCTTCATAGAGCAACATGAGCGGGTACCTAACAAGTATATATATAGTGTTAGGTTACATTAGAAAATTGAATTTTGGTAGGAATGGTAGGACGCATCATGAGGGCCCAAGTATCAATTCGTACGTCGTGTTGCATGCTACTGAGGCCGATGGATGGCAATCAGTCAACCAGTCGCCTACATCTGTGTAGACTTTGTCGAGTTTGTTTACGCATGTTAATATTGTATGGGTTAACATGTGTTAATATTAAGTTAAGCTATATTAATATTCATGGGTAATGTATGTTAATTTGTGCTAACTTATGGTAAGGTACATTCACAATCAATGTTTTGCATGTTAAGATTTGTTAATGTTTGGTAATATTCATTGTTTTTAAGATTAAGGTATGTTAATGTTCATTGTTTTCATGTTAAGACATATTAACATTGCATATTAATATATGTTAAGGTTTAAATGGTAACACATGTTAAGGCTATGAGATATGATAAATTAAGTTCATGTATGTTCATAGTCGTTAACATATGTTAAGGTTGAATATTACATGTTAACTTTTGTGAACCTCCCTGTCCGCCAACAACTTTACCATCGAAGTTCACCTAAGTTACCAATTTGTCAACAAGTCAATCTAAGGCATCGGATATTTTGACCGAGTTCATCCAAGGGCCGTGGTGACTTCCTATTCTTCCTACGATATTTCGAATTCACACGATCCTACGCCTATATATATATAGCCATAATCGTATTAGAACAATAATTATTGACATAACCATGAGGGCCAACCTAAACCGATCATTTCATTTAATTAATAATTAATATGAAAAGTATATTTTAGTAACTTCTAATTTAAATGACAAGTAAGAAACTAATTTATATTTTAACTAGTGTTCAACACCATGCGTTGCGCGGTGATTAAAACTTAATTTGAGAATATCCGATTATCATGGTGTCACCTCAATACCTCAATGTTTTCCTTTTATATAGACACAAATACGTTGCATCCACCTTTCTTATACACACCACTTTGTTCCAATTTCAACTTCTCACCAATGTGGGACAACCCTAAATTAATAACAATTAACCATTTGAGAATACTCAATTCTCATGGTGCCACCACAATAATCCAAGATTTTCCTCTTATATATAAAGATTATATAAAGATGTTAACAATTACTAATATATATATATATATATATATATAT
Source organism: Arctium minus (assembly GCA_954870635.1). NCBI lineage: Eukaryota > Viridiplantae > Streptophyta > Magnoliopsida > Asterales > Asteraceae > Arctium > Arctium minus. Next base: position 72,007,153 of record OX941080.1, on the reverse strand, counting down.
ATTTATTTATTTATTTATTTATTTATTTTATTTTTTTGCAAAAGATGGTCATCCAAAGTAAGACAACCCTTGAATCAAACAAAAAAAAATTGCAAAAAAAGGAAGGTCATCCAAAATAGACAACCCTATGAGTTAAAACACATGAATGTACACAAATGCATCTCATCCACCTTTCTTATACACACAACTTTGTTCAAATCTTTCAACTTCTCACCAATGTGGGACAACTTTAAATCAATCACAATTCACCATTTGAGAATACTCAATTCTCATGGTGTCACCTCAATACTCCAAGATTTTCCTCTTATATATCAAGAAGATATATGTAAAGATTATAATGACTACTGTTAGTGCACAGATTTGTTGGATGCAAGATCATAATATTTGAAGATCAAAGTCAAGCAAGTCAAATGCTCAAAGTTAACTCTCAAGCATGAAAGTCAAAGTCTTTGTAATAAAGTCAAAGTAGTTGTATTTTGTTTCTTTGTATTTGTTAAGTAGTATAAATAGTCCTTGCCTTTGTCTTTGTAATGTGATATAACAACACACGGAGCAGATTAGAGAAGTGATTTGGAAATTAATGACATGTAATCTGTGATTTGGAAATTAATGGCATGTGATTACGAATTGATCATCTTGATTGTTATTAGTTTGTTTTACAATTAGAACTTGATAGATTGGTACATTATCAATTGCTATCAGAGCAGAAGTTCATGTGAAATCAAGAAATTTTGTCAAGAAATGGAGTTCGCCACTGTTTCGTAGAGTTTGGATCAATTTTTGAATTTTTGTTTGTAATTCGAGTTATAATTGATTGGATTGTGTTCGAATAGTGTAGCAGATGAATCTTGTATAAGTTTGTTGGTGATTTGCACTGTAATTTTTCATCAATTTTGAGTTTTTGTTAATTTTTGAGTCCACGAGTTCGAACACTGTGAAAGGATCAATGTATAAGTTTGGGTGATTCATGTTGAAATTCGTTGGTCGAATTTGTTTCTATATGTATTAGGGAACAAAGTGTCGAAGCTACAGGATGAAAATCGAAGATTTCGTGGGTTTTTTAGCAGATCAGGGGATATTGTTATCAAAGATCTGAAGAATTCGCAGATAATCTCAAGAACTCGTAGAATCATTGGATTTCGCTTTATCAAAGGATTTCGCATAAGTTTGATTCATAAAATTTCACAAGTGAAGAATTCGCACATGTGTCTTATGCGAATTGTATAGAATTCGCTTAACTAAGACGTGCGAATTATCATAATTCGTATAAGTGTTTGTGCGGAAAGTCAAGAATTTGCAGATTGAATCATACGAATTCTAAGAATCCGTACCAGAGTGTTATACGAATTCTTAAGAAAGAAACTTTTGAAATTTTGCAAGTCAAGAATTCGTATATGTTAGTTATGCGAATTGTGTTTGCGAAAAGTTCATGTGAATTCTGATTTGCTCTTTCATGCGAATTCTAAGGTAAGTTTGTGCGAATTTTGTTGATTAGTGTGTTGTGTGCGAATTCTATTTGATTCTTGCTTGCATGAGAATTGTTCATGCAAATTCCATGTCTTTCACTCTTATATGTGAATTCCAGACTTAGAGAATTTTGGAAATTTCATTTCTAATTTTCTATCTAAGTTTTTCTGAATTACTTGATTTCATTTGGACTAACGATCAAATTCAAGTTCTTTTTGTAACAGGATATTCAAGATGGGATATTTTTCTGATGATGATGAACAAAAGATTGCCAAACTCAGAATAGAGAACAAAAATCTTGCTTCATCTGTTGAATATTATTCAAAGCGGTCAAAGAAATATCATGATGAAAATAAGGTACTGAAAGAAGAAGTCAATGCATTGAAAAAGATCAATGAGGGTTTTCTGAAGCAAATCTCTAACTCTCAGCATTTGAAATATGGTGATAGCATTGAAGAAAAAAAACAGAGTCTGGTAACTGAAAACACTGAGTTAAAGAGCAAGATCTCAGACTTAGAAGATCTAATTGTCAGGATTCAGCAAACAGAGTGTGTTAATGAAAAGAAGATCTTTTAGTTATAATTGCAAATTGTTGAAGAAAGATCATATTTTGAGAAAGAAAAGAAAGAGTTTGCTAAGAAGTTCTTAGAGTTTTCCAGGAAGAGTGTTGAAGAGAAGAAGATGGTTGAGCTTAAATGTTCTAAGCTTTCTCAAGTTTCTGACTTTGAGAAAGTGATCATCCTGGAAAGAGACAAGTTTGAGAAGGAGAAGAAGACCATAGAACAGAAGAATGTTGGAATCTTCAAAGAGATATTCGGTCAGAGAACGAATGCTGAGAAGGATTTTGAAGAAGAACGGAATATTTTTTAATCCGAGATTAAGAAGCTTACTGATAAGTTATCTGAACTATCAGCTTGTGCATTGAAAGATCAGAAAGCGAAGTCTGAATTTAAGAAAGAGATTGACATGCACATCAAAGAAAAGAACAATTTATCTTCAAAGATAAAAGAGCTTGAAGATATTGTTTCCAAGGTGGTGGTGACTGAGCAAACGTCTCCAGAGTAAAAAATTCACACACCTAGAGATGATTCAACTGATTTTGAATGTTCACTCAAGACAGCTGCAAGTTCACATCAGAAAACTGTTTCTACGAGAAGGTCAGTTAACTCATTTGATCAGATTCGTACTACTAACATCTTCTAAGATCGAAATGTAGATGGTTCAGATACATTTAGAAGAAGAAGAAGGAGATATAAAGAAGAAAAGTTAGTTTGGAAAGTGAAACCAGTCGAGGAGGAAAAGACTGATGAGAAGAAAGGTAAGAAATCATGTGTACATGCATCAAATGCAAAGAAGAACAAAGTGCAAAAAGATAAACCTGATTTTGCTTACACGAGAGATCAATTAATCAGGTTGTCTACAAGGAAAATGTATTATTCTTACTGTTGTACATATGATTTTGTTCATAAAACTAGTGATCATTATTGGTATGGTGTCTACTCAATTACTCCCAATAGAACTACAACTCACAAACATAGACCCAAATACCAGTGAGTACCAAAGCAAAAGAATGATTATATGTTGCAGGCACCTTAAGTCAAGGGGGAGTAAGAGAACCAAGGCTTCAGAATACTACAGTTCAGGACCCGTACCTCAAAGATAAAGAGTTTGACTTCTAAACACAACAGTTTAGGACTCGTACTTCAACGATGAAAGAGATGATACTCCCGGGCTGATATGAGAATTGTACTCCGATTCGTAAACAAGAAGATCAACCTTTAAGGGGGAGTACATACTTTTCTAAAATATGCATTCGAAAGATATGATGATCTACATTTCAGGGGGAGTTGTAGATCTCTATCATATGCTTTTCACTGATAAATTTTATGATGCATAATTTCAGGGGGAGTATATGACTTCTAAATTACATCTGATCAGAACTCGTACATTCAAAGTTTTACAGCTTTTCGTCATTTACTTTTCAATAAATTTTGTGAATAAAGTTTTGTACTTTGACGACTTGTGACTTTTTGCAGAAATGAGAGGAAGCTTAAACGATCATATCTTTTATGACTTCGAGCTGACTTGATGAGATTTAAGACTGAATGGAAAGGTTTATTTCTACTCTTAATCTCATACGTATCTGAAAGAAGGACAACTTTCATGTATGAAAAAATGTTTTAAATGTTCAAACCACTTCTGATTCTTAAATAATTTTATGAATATAGAAGTGTGATTTTAAATGTTTTCATTTGCTTTGTGCTTAAATGATTATAAACTGTGTGTTTCCAAAGATAAATACTTGCGTATTATCTTTTCCTTATACTGTCAAGTATTAACACACATCGGTTTAATATTTTTGTTGGATATGTTCTTACCATGTCTCTAAATTGAAACAAATTTTCGATGGTAAAACACCCTGATTGAACTTCAATGGTTTTTTAGCGTGATTTCATTTTGAAACGTTTCTTTCAATAATGTCTATATTTTGAATCGTATAGACTATATCAAAGTTTTGATGACCTAAGCCTTAATCTATGTGTGCCCAGATTCTAGTTCCTAAATGCAATTAATCAAACAAACAAGGATATATCAATAAGTTACCTGTTTGATTTCAATCCAACTCAAGATTACAACTTTCTCTCTCTAGAACTCTCTTTCTCTCTCTAAACGTATTCTCTCTCTAAAATACAACTGAATTATATGCTCCACTTCTATTAACTACAAATTACAAAGGAAAAGAAACTATTTATACCTACAACTAAAACAAGGAAAAACAAATACAAATACAATACATTGACTTTTATTACAAAAGACTTTGACTTTGATGAGTGTTGACTTTCTCAGCTTTGACTTCTTACACTTTGACCTTCAGTCTTCGTGATCTTGTATCCAACATATTTATGCTCAAACAATATCCCCCTTTGGATTCAAGATCACTATTGAAAGATTTAACAATTCAATCTTCACTTGTAAGCTCTGTCAGTACAATCTCCCTTTTTCCTTTGACTGTATTCTTTCCAAAACTGTCTTCAAACGATTAACAAACTCCCCAAAAATTTCACAATAATACTTTCAGACTTTGGAAAGAAATTATCTTCAGAATTAGCTCGAATTGCTTTAGCAAATAATCTTCAAAGAAAATTTTCCTCAAATCTTCAGAAATTCTTTGATCTTCTTCAAATCTTTAAATCTTTACTTTGAACTTTTTCTGACTTGGACATTTCTGAAAATCATGTCTCAAAACTTCATCATTTCTTGATACCATCTCCCCCTTTTTGATGATCTGAACATCTGTATCATCAAAACTTTCATCAAGAAATGTCTTTGACCATTCTGATATGTTCAAGAGCCTCTGATTCTGTGATCCATAACCAAGTATTCATCTAGATCTTTGCAAATCCAGACAAAATAAGAACATGTAACTCCTGAATCAACAGATGAATCAGTTAAAATGCCTGTCAGTAACACAAAGTCACTGTGTGTAACGGATACACAATATAAAGGAGCTTTTTGATGTTCACTCCCCCAGGGCTTCCATCCAATCATCGAAACACCACAAAGGCAATTTCTCTGAATGTTATGACAAAGAAACAAATTCTTTGTGTGTTCGTGCACATGTAGAAAGAATTAAGCACGAATGATTGCTTTAAGTAAGGATCAACATTGTGTAAACCATTGAGACAACAGTAGATAAACACAGACTCAATGTGCATGATTGAAGTGCGAAGGTGGGGCAGACTTCCTTCTTTTTCAATATCCAGATTTTCCAAATGAAAATCAGATAGATTATATGTTGCGTCCCCAGAAAATATGAAACATTTTCTTTTTAAGAAGAAAATGAGTGGTTGGTGGGGTTTTGTCAAGAGTTGGCATGGGCTATTTGCCTGTTTCAATAATGTTCACGAAAGAATTGTGAATCATTAGTAATGTGGCTGCCCGGCTCAGAAAGTAGTTGGTGCAGAGTTTGATATTCTTTTACTCTGATCTCACACCCTCTTTCTTTTAATCATTAATCTCACTACTAACCAAACTCTCTTTTCCATTTTACCTCATCACACCCACACTCATTTCTTTTAGACTCCTCACACTCAATCACTATTGGATTAACTTCTTGGGTAGGAAACAGTGGTTAACGTGAATCCATAGAAGTTCATTTAAGTCCTAGCACAAAGAACCCATGTAATCCTATGAAAGCATAATGGTGCTCAATATGGTTTAACTTTATCAGTTAAAGCTCAAAATACAAGTCAGATGTATATATGCTCAGAATATAATCATGAAGATATGAGCATTTTCAAACATTGAAGTATTTTCAAACAAGTATATTGAATGAATGAATATGAATACAAAAGACTTGTTTAAAAATCTGACATTGTATGAAAATGATCAGAAATGAATGATATAACAATCAAAACTTAAGGTGAAGAATAATGGATATTGTCTATACGAAACAAAAATATAGACATTCTAGAAATGAACGCTTCGAAATGAAATATCGCTCAAAATTCATTAAAGTACAAGCGGGGTGTCTTACCATCGAAAAATTGTTTCAATTTAGAGACATGGTAAGAACAATTTGATCAAAAAAATTAAACCGATGTGTGTGAATACTTGAAAGTATGTAGAAAAGACAATACGCAAGTATTTATCTTTGGAAACACACGGTTTATTTATCAATTAAGCACAAAAAAAAATTTAAAATCACACTTCCAAATTATAAAATCTGTTTAAGAATCGGGAAGTGGTTTGAACATTTAAGAACATGTTTTCTATATCTTAAAGTTGTCCTTCTTTCAGATATATTTGAGATTAAGATAAGAAATTTACCTTTTCGCGCAATCTTAAATCTCATGAAGTCAAGCTAAAAAATCATAAAGATATGATCTTGATAGCTTCCTCTCATCCTGCACAAGTCTCAAAGTCTAGTCAAAAATTTATTCACAAAATTTATTCGAAAATAAAAGAACATAAAACAGTAAAACGATTAAAGAACGAGTTCTGATCAGAAATAATCAGAAATCATAGTCTTACTCCTTTTGATAAGCTCCCCCTAAAATCATGCATCACAAAAATTAATCATTTAAGTAAAATGCAGAAATTATTTATGCTCCCCCTCAAATGAATGTAGATCATCTAAAATCTTCTCTTACTCCCCCTGAGATCATGAGCAAACAATTAAAGTGCAGGTATCTTTCAGAAATAGAGACAAAAAAATGATGAAAAATAACAATACTTAACTATATTAGGTAATAACTGATTATGTCTTCAGATTTAACATACCAAGCTTAGAGATAAGAAAATTAAATCTCTTTTCATCTAATGGTTTGGTAAATAAATCTGCAAGTTGATAATCTGTTTTTACAAATAGAGTTCAATTGTTCCTTTTTCTACATTATCCTTAATAAAATGATACCTCACATCAATGTGTTTGGTTTTCGTATGTTGGACAGGATTAGCAGATATTGCGATTGCACTCTTCGAGTCACAATATATTGGAATTTTATCGAACTTGAAACCATAGTCTCGTAGCTGTGTTCGCATCCACAGGACTTGAGAGCAGCAACTAGCAGCAGATACATACTCAGCTTCAGCAGTCGATGTGGAAACGCATAATTGTTTCTTTGATGCCCAGCTAACGAGATTGTCTCCATGAAATTGAACGTGACCAGAAGTACTCTTTCTGTCCAACAAGCAACCTGCATGATCTGCATCTGAATAGGCAGTCAGTTGAAACCTTGTATCCTTAGGATACCACAAACCAAGGTCTGCAGTCACCTTTAGATATCTCAGAATCCGTTTGACATCAGCCAAATGGGATTCTTTTGGAGCAGCCTGATATCTAGAACATAAGCATGTTGAAAACATAATATATGGTCTACTAGATGTAAGATACATTAACGATCCTATCATACCTCTATAAGTCCTAACATCAACACTTTTACCCGAATGATCAGTGCTGATCTTAGTACCTGGTGCCATCGGGGTTCCAATTGGTTTACAATTTTCCATTTTGTACTTCCTAAGAATGGCCAAAATGTACTTAGATTGGTTAATGAAAATCCCTGTTGAAAACTGTTTTACTTGTAATCCGAGAAAGAAATTCATCTCTCCCATCATACTCATTTGAAAACGTGACACCATGAGGTTAGAAAAGTTTTTGTAAAATTTTGGATTAGTAGAACCAAATAATATATCATCAACATAAATCTGAATAAGAATAATATCAACTTTTTCGTTTTTGATGAATAAAGTGGTATCAACCTTACCTTTAGAAAAACCGGACTTGACCAAGAATTTAGATAAAACGTCATACCATGCTCGAGGAGCTTATTTTAAACCATAGAGGGCTTTGTCCAAGATATAAACATGATCTGGCTTATCTGGATTGACGAACCCTTCTGGTTGAGACACATATACTTCCTCTTTAAGAATGCCGTTCAGAAAGGCTGTTTTCACATCCATCTGAAAGACTGTGAAATTCTTATGAGCTACGTAGGCTAGAAACATGCGGATTGCCTCTATACGCGCTACTGGAGCATACGTCTCATCGTAATCTATGCCTTCCTCTTGCCGGTAACCTTTGGCAACAAGTCTAGCTTTGTTCCTTATGACGATACCATCTTCATCCTTTTTATTCTTGAATACCCATTTAGTTCCTATCACGGTTTTACCTTCTGGTTTTGGAACTAATCTCCAAACCTTTAGGGCTTCAAACTGATTGATCTCTTCTTGCATAGCAGATACCCATTCCGAATCAGCAAGAGCCTCTGATACTCGTGTGGGCTCTATCTTATTAAGGAATGAGTCATGCATACATTGATTAAGAGTCGCTGACCTTGTTTGTACAGGCTTGTTAAGATCTCTAATTACTTGATGTAAAGGATGTTCTTTGGTCCAGCGATGCTCATGAGGGAGTGGAGTAGATACTGATTGAACATGATCATCATCTTGAAATCCACTATCAGAATCTTCAGATTGAATAACAGGAGAGGGGTTTGCAGTTAAAGGCTCAAGTGCAGAAGTATTAGTTGGTGTTGGGTCTGAAATATGTCAATCATGGTTACTACTTCTAGTTGTAGTTAATACTTCTGAAGTTAATGTTCAACATGGTTACTACTTCTAGTTCAACATGGTTACTACTTCTAGTTCATCATGGTTACTACTTCTGAAGTTAATATTCATCATGGTTACTACGTCTGTGGTTAATGTTGCTAGTTGTAGTTAATGCTGCTGGAACAAAGTTAATGCTGCTAGAAGAAAACAGTTAATACTTCTAGTTAATGCTGCTAGAAGAAAACAGTTAATACTTCTAGTTAATGCTGCTAGAAGAAAACAGTTAATACTTCTAGTTAATACTTCTAGTTAATGCTGCTAGAAGAAAACAGTTAATACTTCTAGTTAGTACTTCTGTTCTTTAATGCTGCTAGTTGATGGTTAATGTTGCTCAACAAGATTACTACTGCTAGTTCAAAGTTAGTACTGCTTGAAGAGATTAATGCTGTTGAGCATAGTTAGTACTGCTAGTGGTTAGTGCTGCTTAGTAGTTAATGTTGCTGAAGATTAATACTGCTTATATGATGAAGATTCATATGAAAGGATATACATGGAAGCTTAGAGATATACATGGAAGATATACTGAAGATATTTTATTTATTGTAATTATCTTTGCATTCAGTATATATATTGTATAGTTTAGAATAGAGAGTTAACTTTTGTTTTCATTCTTTTAGAGAGAAAATCAATCTCAAGGCATAGATCCTAATTCTAGAGAAGTAGAATTCGTATTGGTGAGCCTGTTCATCAATATTGAGGTTGAGTGTGTAATCTTGTAAATTCAAAGCATTCAATACAAGTTTACAGTTTGTTGATTATATTGTGTTTTGATTTTGTGTTTGATTAAATATCAAAGTGTTATTCCGCAAACTTCTTTGATATTGTTTCTGAGAATTAATTCTTGTTGAGAATTCGATCCTGACAAGTGGTATCAGAGCCAGTATTCTCAGAAACCTGCAATCATCATTCTTCCTTGAAATCAGAAATCATCAATGGCTAAAGTTTCAGGTTCTTCAAGCTCAGAAATCCCCACAGAGGTAATGTCTAATCTTTTCTCTAAAACTTGTATGGAAACTGTTAAAAGGTACAGGGATCACAACCAGACAATGAGTGATGACCTTAAAAGATTAGAGAGAGATATAAAAGACTATATAAGAATTGTTGAGAGTTTTGAGGAACAGATCAAAGTTTTCCAAGCCAATGAACTTCAACATTCTTATGATACAAATTACTGGAAGTGGGAGAAGAATGACCTAGAACTTCAGTTGAAAAAGTCTAAAGAGGAGAATGAGAAGATAAAGAGTGAGTTTGAGAAAGCCAAGCTGGATATTGAGAAATTTTCCAATGCTTCTAAAGCAATGGACTCTTTGCTCCAAACTCAAATCCATGACAAACTTAGAAGAGGAATAGGCTATAACACCACACCACCACCATACAACAACAATTACATTCCTCATATATCAAACTTACTAGAGACCAAGGATAGGAAGGAATTGCCTGTTGGAGCCACTAAGGTAGATCCTTTAGACAAAGTGGTGGTTGAAACAGACTCTGAAGAAGAGAACTCTAGTGAAAAGAGTAAGGAGAACACTGTGAGTGGTGAGATTCCTCTAGAAAATAACATTATCACCAATGAGGGATGTGGAAAGGCTTGGATCAAGTCTAAGGACATAGAAAAGACTGAGGGAAAGTCTGAGAAGGTCCATTATAAGCAAACCACAGTTGTGAATCCTGTCCCTTATAAACAGTGTTCTTGCAATAAATCTGAGCCCCAAAAACATGATAAACCAAGGGGAAATCAGAGAAACTGGAATAATCAGTGGGCACAAAAACAAGGGGTTGATTTGAGTAAAATCAATAGACCAAAACCTTGTTTTATCTATGGCAAATTGAATCATCTTGCCAAACACTGTTATTTCAACCCTATCAACCAAAGAGTCACTTTTCAAAGAAAACCAAAAAACTCTTTTGGTTATAGGAATAAAAGAAGGAATCAAATGGCTGAGAACAGAGCACCTAAAAAGTCTCATGTTCAAAACAAGTTTGCTAAAACTAAGAAAAATACTTCAAATAAACAAAGGAGTAACTTAAAGACAAAGAAAGCAAACAACTTTGCTCAAGTTTGGGTTCCAATTGTTAAGAAACCTGTTAGTACTGCTATCCCAGATAGCTCTGCTAACAAGAATAGTGTTGCTAATTTGATTAGTACTGCTAACCAAGTTAGTACTGCTAACAAGGCTAGTGCTGCTTCTAGTAGTAATACAGCCAAGCCTATAATCTTGACAAAGTACTCAAGTCATGAGATTCCTAAACAACTCATTCAGACCAAACTGACAGATTATATTAATGAGAAAGGTCAACACAAGACCACTTTGGCTTGGGTTCCCTCAATGACTAACTGATTTATCAAGTGTGCAGGGCAATCAAAAGCTCAAGAGGAAGAGCATGTGGAATGAAGATAATGGTTGCTCTTGGCACATAACAAGGAACATGGACTGACTTCAAATTCTTTAAAAGATTTGATGGAGGACATGTTACTTTTGATCCAGCAGAAGGTAAGAAAAGTGAAAAAGGTATAGTTTCAAAAGATAAAGTAACTTTTGAAAATTTTATGGTATATGGTACTACTAACCTTGTGTCTGTAAGTGTTTCAGGTTGCTAATACTGAAAGGTAGTTAGTACTTCTAGTTCAGTGAATACTGTCAGTCTGTGTTAATGCTGCTGATAAGTGTTACTACTGCTAATGTAAGTTTTCTATACCTAAAAATGATCTTCAATGATTTAATGTCAAACCTGGATATCAATCAAAAAGTTTTTATCTGTATCCAAGGTTTGTACAAGAAGTACTTAATAATGAATTGACGGACATACCTCACTTTGATGAGGTATATGTACCTAAACCCCCTAAAGGCAAGGTTTTCTCAAACATGAGAAGATCTGCTAGGGACTCTGAAGGAGTTGACACCCCATTGTTCTCAACAATGATGGTGGTGTCCCACAATCAAGAAGGTAAGGCATCAGGGTCAAAGCCCTCATTAGACCAACCCACTGATGACCTATCCACACCTTCCACTAAAAAGCATAAATCTTCAGATTCCTTTTGTCAAACCAACATTCCCCATTACCATACTATATAAGGAAAAGATAGAGAAGGTTCCTTCCCTTCTTGTATCTTCAACCTCAAAACCTACAAGCCCTCTGATGGAGCATTTTTCATCAGAGAATATCCAAAGGGAAACCATAGAGGTGTATCCCAACCTCCAGAAGGTGCTCAATAAGGAGATGCAAGAGCATATGGGTTGTAAGGCTCACACTACTGACTTTGCACAAAGTGCAGGACAGGACAGTGTGAACATATCTAAGACCTTCCCCATAGCAACTTTAGATGAGTAATTATCTAAAGGTCCCAGGTGCCAAGAAACCAAGGGAGTAGAAGGTGCTTCTGCTAGGCAGAAGATCTCTACTAAAAGATCCAAGGATCCTTCAAAGGTGGTAAACACACCTAAAGGAGGTGAGGACAGATTTAACTACAAAGAATTGATGGATACACTTGGTACAATTAGTCTGAAAGTTCACAATCAAATTATGGAGATAAAAGAGATGAAAAGGAGCACAGATCATGATTATTTCAAAAAGGGGGAGACTTAAACAACTGAACTTGATAAGACATGAGAAGGAGAATCAAGTTGATATGAAATCTTATTTTGAGGGGGAGATAAGTGAAGAAGCTGAAATAAAGCATTAACTACAGCAGAAACAGAAAAGAAGATAACAGCAGAAACTGAATCAAGAAGAACTAGAAGTTGCAGAAAGTTTTGAAATTATCATAAAGACCCTATGTTGAAGAACTTAACTTCTCAGTTTTGAAAAGTTAAGTTAGGGGGAGATTGTTGGGTCTGAAATATGTCAATCATGGTTACTACTTCTAGTTGTAGTTAATACTTCTGAAGTTAATGTTCAACATGGTTACTACTTCTAGTTTAACATGGTTACTACTTCTAGTTCATCATGGTTACTACTTCTGAAGTTAATATTCATCATGGTTACTACTTCTGTGGTTAATGTTGCTAGTTGTAGTTAATGCTGCTGGAACAAAGTTAATGCTGCTAGAAGAAAACAGTTAATACTTCTAGTTAATGCTGCTAGAAGAAAACAGTTAATACTTCTAGTTAATGCTGCTAGAAGAAAACAGTTAATACTTCTAGTTAATGCTGCTAGAAGAAAACAGTTAATACTTCTAGTTAGTACTTCTGTTCTTTAATGCTGCTAGTTGATGGTTAATGTTGCTCAACAAGATTAGTACTGCTAGTTCAAAGTTAGTACTGCTTGAAGAGATTAATGCTGCTGAGCATAGTTAGTACTGCTACTGGTTAGTGCTGCTTAGTAGTTAATGCTGCTGAAGATTAATACTGCTTATATGATGAAGATTCATATGAAAGGATATACATGGAAGCTTAGAGATATACATGGAAGATATACTGAAAATATTTTATTTATTGTAATTATCTTTGCATTCAGTATATATATTGTATAGTTTAGAATAGAGAGTTAACTTTTGTTTTCATTCTTTTAGAGAGAAAATCAATCTCAAGGCATAGATCCTAATTCTAGAGAAGTAGAATTCGTATTGGTGAGCCTGTTCATCAATATTGAGGTTGAGTGTGTAATCTTGTAAATTCAAAGCATTCAATACAAGTTTACAGTTTGTTGATTATATTGTGTTTTGATTTTGTGTTTGATTAAATATCAAAGTGTTATTCCGCAAACTTCTTTGATATTGTTTCTGAGAATTAATTCTTGTTGAGAATTCGATCCTGACAGTTGGAACAGCAGATTCAGGCTGTTGAGTAGACATTGTATCACATCCAACTGAAACGATTACTTCTGGTTCATCATTTGCTTGTGAATCTTCAACTGTAGGAATGTGAGTTTCTGACTGAACGGGGGATGTTTGTTCAGTTATGACATCTGAAGTGACTGGATGATTGCAACTTGTGTCTTCAGACCTGTCAGTCACAACAGATTTAGGTACATTAGTTCCGAGAAACTCATCATAAAAAAATTCAAATAACAAATCTAAATCTGATAAATGTGAAATAGAAGTAGAAGCGTTATTCGAATTATTCGCTGTAGAAGCAGGTTATGGACTGATCTGCCCAGAAGCTAATACTCCAATGATCACGGGTTCTGAACTGAGTTGTTCAGAAGCTATGTCTTCATCAAATGTTACATTGACGCTCTCGATAACTGTCTTTGACTTTTTCAGATAAACACGATGATGAACCAAGATCACAAGATCGTAGAGAGAGAATCTAGAGAGAGAAAGTATGCTTCAATGCAACAGTGAATTGTATTCAAACAATGTATGGTTCCTCACAAAACAAACAAGCCAAGGGGACTTAAATACCCCAAGGCACTATCAAAACAGATAACACTACTGAAAGCAGTAAAATAAATACAATGATTACTATAAAAACAGATCTAACAATCTCCCCCTTAGTAATCATTGGCGCCGAGGTCTTCAAAAACAATCTTCAAAAACAGCATTGACCATCTAGACGACTTTGAAGGATCATTGACGTTCTTCTCGTTGACGTAATCTGTTCAGCCCAACCAACACTTCCAAACGTCGCAGAGTTGAACGGAGATTCAGTCTGTCTTGAATAGTGTCCAAAGATCTACGGATCAGACGGATTTCATCGTTTTCAAACAGATATGACTCTCTTCTTGTTTCCAAAAACTTTCTTCTAGCCTCTTGCAAACGATGCTCCAACTGAAGTTTGATCACCTTTAGAGTTCCATCAGAGTAATATCCAACTTCATCAAATCGTAGAAAGCATTTTTCACTTGAGTTGTTCTTGTATACTACTCCATATGGATCTTCGATAATGGTGAATAACGAATAAGATTCTAGATTCTGCAAACTCCGGTTGGGTTTTTCCAGATTAACCACAGGCTGAAAACTTTCGATGGCCATCTGAAAATAAAAAACACGATAAAATCGGATCTGTCTTCGAATGAATCGTTTAAGAACATAAAGAGTTTGAGAAACATCCTGAGTCCGGTGATAAAGATTCCTGAAGTGATCATATAGGAATTCAACATCATCTATTGAAAGATCAACGAAATCTGCCTCTGAAAAGATGTACCGCTTGCAGTCTCTTCTTTCCACTTCAAGATTTGGATACCAAATATTCATAAACTTACAAATAGTGACACTGAGAACTCGAACTATTAAATGAGAAAAAGTAACAGTGTTATTCCTTCTGCGCTGGCATTTGATAAAAGTTAAGTATTCATGCTGATAAGCTTCTGATTCTTTCTCTACTCCAAGAATGGCATATAAATTGAGTGTCCTTCTTCTAGAAACAAAGATGTTGCTTTGGATATCTTCCAGAAAAGAAGTTCTGAGTCTAGAAGCCATATATCTTTGCTGTAGATTTTGCTGCCTTTGCTGTCTAGTTAAAGTTTCTCCTTCTTCTAGAAGAGATGGAGGAATTACTGGTTCAGAAGAAGGAATAACTACTTGAGCTCTAGAAGACTCACCAACTTCAAATGCACTAGATGGAATATTGGTTGTCGGAGCAGAACTAGTTACTGGAGTAGACGAAGGTTGATCAACTTCTGGAATCTCACCTTGACTTGGAAGATCAGCATATAATAATTCAGCCTCTTTTGTATCTGTTGCATCCATGAAAACAGAATCATCCTCTGTATCAGATAAGATGATGATATTGTTGCAATCTTCTTCTTTAACTTGAGCAACTTTCTCAAATCTAACTTCTTCATCATCATCTGAATTTATCTCAATGAAGTTCGCGAAGAAAGATCTCATGTCATTTGCTGCTTCTGATTCTTCAACTTCATGAGCTCTACCTGAGACATCTGGATCTACATAAACTACAATTTGCATATTATTAAAATTTGCTTCAGACAAATTAAATTCATTATGCAAAGCAGTTACATCAGCATTGTCAATCATAACATCCATTAAGTCTTGGATACTGCAATCTTGAACTGTATCAGCAGTCTTTTCTCTATCTTCAGCCACTTCTTCTTGAACAACTTCTCGAGCTTCAGAAGACCCTTCTGTTCTTTGTCACTTTGCCATCTCCCCCTCATGGCCTTGATGATCAGGATCATCTTGGTCATGTCTTCGTTTAAGAGACGGACCGGCCTCAGTTCTGCAGCTTTGTTCATGAATGTCAAGCCTGGAAGATAAATCAGAGAAAGTTTGAGATATAAACAATTTGAGATCAGCAAAACTTGATTGAACTTCCGATCTGAATGCTTGAAACTCAGTAGATGAAACATAGATTCTGTCAGATTCAGATAAAGAAACTGGAGGCGGCGTAGGTTGGAAGTTCCGAAGCAGAGAAATAAGATCTTGATCCTGATGTTCTGGTGGCGACATAGAAAGAAGTCGAGCATAGAGAAAATCTGTCAATTCTGTAATAGGAAGATCTGATACTGGAGTTCTAGAAGAAGACACAGGTATATGAGTAGATGAAGAAATTCCAGCTGACTGTGTAAACAACGGAGGTAGAGGAATAGACATGATCGCTGGAGCAGAAGATTGAACAGCAGAAGACGGGTCTCTTAGAACAACCCTAGATGGACGTCTGAATGGAATTTCTGTAGGAATCACTGAAGTATCAATTTCAGGCATCTTCCCTTTGAATAAAGCTTTTAACTTCAGAATCTGTGCTTCCTTTTCAGCATCCATTCTCTCCGATAACTGCCGAATTACATCATTCAAAGTAGAGAATTTGTCAGTGGAAACCCTAGCTTGATCAGAAGTAAGTTCTACAGCTGATGAAGTAGACTGAATAACTGCAAGTGTAGTTGATGGAACTTGACTTTGAACCGAAGCTATGGCTTGATCAAAAGTTGTATCCAATTCATCTACTTGAAGATGTGCAACTGAAGGATTAACTGGAACTGAATCATCATCAGAAATAACTTCTGTTAAGATAACCACTTCCGGAGTTCTTACTTTCCGTTCATACACTTTCATGTTCGATTGATCAGCATCATCATCACCATCATCTGAATCACTTGTCGTATTTTCACCATCATCAGAAAACTCAGCATTTGTCTCATCATCATCAGCAACTCCAGTTTCATCAGGATTTGCATCTTTTCTAACATCAGTAGTTGCTTCAGCTTCAATATCAGCAATGACAGATTCAACGCGATGAGTAGCAACATCTTGTGGTGTTGCAGAAAAATCAACATCTGTCTCTATTATCTAAGGATTTGCTTCAACTTGCTCTTCATGAGTAGTACCAGCTGGAGCGCCATGAGGAGGTTCTTCCTGTTCAGCCTCTTCAAAGTCATTTTCTAAACAATAATCAATGACACTGGGATCGGTCATGTCAGCATAATTGGCAATAAGACCATAAGGAATGGTCATAGAAAATGTGAAGGACTTCTTCTGTTTCTGAAGGAAAAGCATCTCAGTATCCGGAACTTGCGGCCAAGATAATCTTCGTGGAATTGCCGGATTACTTCGAAACATGCTTCTAACAATCAGTTTGAGAAACCTGATAAAAGGAATGAACTTTCGTCGCTTGTTGGTTAACTTGTCTTGCACTATTTCAGATAGCTCGGTCCAGAAAATAATCGTGTAGTCGACATACAGGTCATAGACTACTGCATGGAACAGTCGAAGATAGTGAAGACTGGAACTATCCGTGCCAGTATGTTTAGACGTTAAGCACCTGTTGATGACAGAAAATAAAGAATACTAGACAGGAGGAAGATTAGACTTGTCAAAGTCTACAACCCTGTTCAGTGGCCCAACATAGCCTAGTCGTTTGATGCCTTCAAACACTTCTTCTTCAGATGGAAACTGATCATATGTTGTCCGTCCATGTGTAGAATTAGGCTCAGGAAGCTCAAGAATCAACCTTAACCGCTTGTAAGACAGATATGAATCAAATTGATCAATTTGAAGATCAAATCGATGAGGACGTGCCAGTTCATTCTTTGTGATGGTGTGCCAGACTTGCTGAACGTAGACTTCTGGAACATCGACAACTGAACATAGAGCTTGAGAGAGCGGATGTCCATGAAGAATAGTGCGTATGACAGGATGAATCTTGATGCGATCAAAGTCAACAAAGTAGTTGTTATGCTTATAAGGCATGTACATGACGTTCGGGAACACATCATTTAGATTTCGCCTTGATATGGAAAAATCAGCCCCAACAGATGGAACAGACGGCATAGGTGTATCATGAGATGCCTGATCAGTCGGATCCTGAAGAATGACATTCTCATCTTGAATCATTGGATCAGTATTTGTTTGAGAAGTCATGATAACCTGAAAGAAAAACACAGAAAAAAAAACATTTTAACAAAAAAAACACTAAAAATATTCCAAGTATGAAATGCGGGTCCTAAAGGAAACGCATATGAGGTATGCGTGTCCTGAAGGAAACGCATATGAGGGAATGCGTATCAAGAAGGAAACGCATAAGAGAGAATGTGTGTTATGAAGGAAACGCATTTCATACTAATAATCAACGAAACACAACTATGCGTGTCACTAAGGATACGCACAAAAGACTATGCGTGTTCTTAGTGATACGAAAACTACACAAAGAAAAACAACACAAACTAGAAGAATACGGGTCTCGGGTGAACTTGACTATGCAGGTCACAAGTGAAACGCATAATTGACTATACGGGTCACAAGTGAAACGCATATTTGAGTATGCGGGTCACAAGTGAAACGCATATTTGAGTATGCGGGTCACAAGTGAAACGCATAATTGACTATGTGGGTCACAAGTGAAACGCATAATTGACTATGCGGGTCACAAGTGAAACGCATATTTGAGTATGCGGGTCACAAGTGAAACGCATAATTGACTATGCGGGTCACAAGTGAAACGCATATTTGAGTATGCGGGTCACAAGTGAAACGCATAGTTCACTTAAAACTGAACAAAACCCTAGAAAAGCGGTTGTTCGAACCCGAAATCCACATAAACTAAAATTAAAAACACAAAACACGAAATTAAATTAAAAGAAAACATACCTGATAGTCGATTATAAGGTCTAAACACAACCCAATACGCAAATCGATGTAAATCAACTTGAATCTGAGTTTTAGAAAACGATGAACAGTGAAATAATCGCACATCAATTTAAAACGCACAATACGAAATCAAGAAAGAAATCTAAACAAAGTAATAAAACAATAATCGAACTACAAACATATAATGAAAAACAAAAACATACCTGATCTTTCCAAAATCACAATCTGAAATGAACAGTAAAGAGCGCAGGAAGAAGAGTACGCAGAGAATATGGAGGGAAGGTGAATGGTCAAAACAAGTTCAAATGGAATAAAGAAAAGAAAAGACACTATTACTTCTATATATATTCTAAAAGCAAAATACTTAAAAAAAATAATTACTAAAAAAATACCTGATAGGCCCCCATTACTCCCCCTACACAAATGCACAAAATTTAACAAATTAGTTTAGCATTTGCATAGTAATTTCAGAAAAACTTACCTTATGAATTTCTGATCAGCACAGGAAGAAATTAATAATTAATATTCACTTCCCCTCAAAAACAGAAATATTCTCAGAAATAGAAACCAGATATACACTCCCCCTTGAAAAATGCACAGACCATATGACAAAAACACAGACAGCAAACATAAAGACATCAATATTAAAGATGATCATATTGAATATAAATTTTGTAACAACTGAATATATAAACTTTTAAACACTAAACAAATTAAAGTCTACTCAGTAGAATATCCCAGATTTATCAATCAGTTGAAATCAAACGGGAGTTGTTGGATACAGAAACATGTTTCATTGATATCAAGTTAAGACATGTTCAGATTCAAACACTTACAAGTATCTATTCAATGTGCTTGCATGCGATCTCTGATTAGCTTCAAGAAAAATGTAATTCTAAACATAAAATGAAGAACTTTGCATGTACAGACACTAAGTCATCAAGAATTAAGATTTTCACAAATTACAGGTTTATCGCAGCTCAAAATATATCACCAAGTATCAAGAGATGTGTGCTCATTGGCATCTTTTAGCTGTGTGCACATTGGCATCTTCACATGAGTGTGCTCTTTGGCATCTTTTAAGCTTTGTGCACTTTGGAATCTTTTAATCAAAGAGTTCATTAAGTAAAGAACATGTCGTAAACGTAACTTTCTAACTGACCCTATTGCAGGATTTGGGTCAGCCGCTCCCAGACCAGTTGGCCTTAGGGGACTAGGTGTCAAGCACCCCTTGGAACTTACTTTCCCGGATCAGAAAGGCTACATCAACATATCCTAAACCCATTTATACTAGTAGAACATGACTTTCGATCTGATTCTATTGCAGGATTTATGTTCGATCACTCCCAGATCAATTGACCTTAGGGGACCAGATGTCAAGCATCCCTCGGAACTTACTTTCCCAAACCAGAAAGGTCACAGGTACAAACTTTTAAAGTCAAGGATTTATGTATTTTAAATGCTTAAAAAAAATCATCTCAATAACTCAGATCTATATCGAATAGCTTAGCCCATATTTTCATTACAATCTACAATTTTGATCACTTAGGTTGTTCAAGCAAAGTAAACCATAAATATGCCGACTCACATATCTTTAAAGCAGTATCTAAAGCGTCAAACATGTTGCTGACTTTTCGATGTTTGAAAGATTTGAACGTTGAACATATAAAACTTAAAATATTAACAAGGCGACTTGTAAAAGATCCTAGATACACATTTTATTCAACTGAAAAAGAATCTGAAATATTAAACTTTATAGAATAAAATTTGTAAAGATTTAAACTTTTAAATTCAACATACCTAGTTTTGAAAGCAAAAAATTAAAGCGTTTTTCATCTAAAGCTTTTGTAATATATCAGCAAGTTGATATTCAGTTGGTACAAAATATAATTCAATACTACCTTCTTCCACGTGATGCTTTATAAAATGATATCTCATGTCTATGTGCTTGGTCTTGGTGTGCTGGACAGGATTAACTGATATCGCAATCGCGGACTTGCTGTCACAATATATTGGCACAGTCTTGTATAGCATCCCATAATCGTGAAGTTGCGTTTTCATCCAAAGCACTTGAGCACAGCAACTAGCTGCAGCGACGTATTCAGCTTCGGCTGTTGATATTGAAACGCAGTTTTGCTTTTTCGACGCCTAGCTTATCAGTCTATCACCCAAAAACTGGAGATGACCAGAAGTGCTTTTCCTGTCCAATTGATTACCACCATAATCTGCATCAGAATAAGCAATTAAACTATAGTCAGAACTTTTAGGATACCATAATTCTAAATAAGGAATTCCTTTAATATATCTAAAAATGCGTTTGACTGCTAAAAGATGAGATTCTTTTGGTTTTGCTTGAAAACGGGCACACAGGCATGTTGAAAAACATTATGTCCGGGCGACTGGCAGTAAGATACATCAGTGATCCGATCATCCCTCTGTATGTCTTTTGATCCACAACTTTTCCATCTGAATCCAGTCCGAGTTTGGCACCGTGAGCCATAGGCGTGCCGATTGAGGTAGACTTGTCCATTTTGAATTTCTTCAAAATGTGTTGGGAACTGAAGAATTCATCAAGTATGGTTAATACTGCTGGTTCAGAGTTAATACTGCTAGAAGACATAAAGGTTAATACTGCTGAGTGTTACTACTGCTAGTGTTAATTAATACTGCTAGTCAAAGTTAGTGTTGCTTGAACAAAGTTAGTACTGCTTAGCTAGTTAGTACTGCTAGTGGTTAGTACTGCTTAGTAGTTAATGCTGCTAGAAGAAAGTTAATGCTGCTGAAGATTAATACTGCTTATGAAGATTCGTATGAAAGGATATACATGGAAGCTTAGAGATATACATAGGAGATATACTGAAGATATTTTATTTATTGTAATTATCTTTGTATTCAGTATATATTGTATAGTTTAGAATAATAATTTAACTTTCAGTTTTCATTCTTTTAGAGAGAATCAACCTCAAGGCATAGATCCTAATTCTAGAGAAGTAGAATTCGTATTGGTGAGCCTGTTCATCAATATTGAGGTTGAGTGAGTAATCTTGTAACTTCAAAGCATTAAATACAAGTTTACAGTTTGTTGATTATATTCTGTGTTTATTTTCTGTTTGATTAAATATCAAAGTGTTATTCCGCAAACTTCTTTGATATTGTTTCTGAGAATTAATTCTTGTTAAGAATTCGATCCTGACAAGTGGTATCAGAGCAAAACTCTCTCAGAAACAGTTATTCATCATGGAAAATCTTATAGAATCAAGCAGTACTTTGGTCTCAAAAGTTCCAATGCTTAGATCCAATGAATTTGACATGTGGAAGATCAGAATCAAGCAATATATTCTCCTCACAGATTACTCTATGTGGGACATCATTGAGAATGGCCCATCTGATGAAGGAAAGATTGGTGAAGATGGCAAAAGAACCCCTCCAAAGACAGATGCAGACAGGAAGACAAGGCAGACAGAGATGAAAGCCTTGAGCACACTGCTCTTGGCCATTCCAAATGAGTATCAACACCAATTCTGCAATTGCACTGATGCACAGATGCTCTGGAATGCTCTAGAGAAGAGATTCTCAGGTACCAAAAGTACCAAGAGAAATCAAAAGGCAATCTTAAAGCAACAGTATGAAAACTTCATCTAAACTAAGAATGAGTCCATGACTCAAACTTTTGACAGGTTTAACAAACTAATTGGTGAACTAGCTACTATGGGAGTACAGATTGATCAAGATGATGTGAACAGAAAGTTCTTAAGGTCCCTTGGAGATGAATGGACCATGTACACTGTGTCATTCAGACAGAATGATCAGTTGGAAGAAAAAGAACTTGATGATCTGTACAATGATCTTAGAGTATTTGAAGCTGAGGTGGAGGCAAAGAAGAAGCCTTCTGGATATGTTCATAATGCTGCACTCCTATCAGCATCAATTGATTCTACTGCTAACCCTGAATCAGTTAATGCTGCTAATGGATCAAATCAAGATAAAGGCACTGATTCTGTGTTTGAAGCTTTTCTTTCTAATCATGGAAATTCCTCTTTGACTAATGATGACTTAGAACAACTCCATCCCGATGATCTGGAAGAGATGGATATTAAATGGCAGATGGCCATGCTCTCCATGAGGGTTAAGAAGTTTATAAAGAGGACTGGAAGAAACAACTTCTCCCAAAGAAGAGAAGATGGAGCAGGGTTTGATAAATCAAAGGTAGAATGCTACAAATGCCATCTGAAGGGACATTTTGCTAGAGAATGCAGAAGTGGAATGTCTCACAACAACAACCATCAACAAGCTCAATCTGGAAGCTTCAATAACAACAGAAACTCTGCTCAAGCCCTTGTTTCTCAACAAGGAATGGGGTTTGATTGGAGTGATCAAGCAGAAGAAACTATTCAGAATCAAGCTCTTATGGCTAAAGTATCTGATCTCCCATCTGAGGTAAGTTCTAATCTCTGTTCTAAAACTTGCATAGACACTGTTAAAAGGTACAGGGATCACAATCAGAAGATGAGTGATGACCTTAAGAGATTAGAAAAAGATATAAAAGACTATGTAAGGATTGTAGAGAGATTTGAAGATCAGATCAAAGGTTTTCAAGCCAATGAACTACAACACTCATATGACACCAATTACTGGCAGTGGGAGAAAAAGGATTTAGAACTTAAACTGACCAAATCTAAAGAGGAGAGTGAAAAACTGAAAGAGGAGCTAACCAAGGTTAAGCTTGATGTAGAAAAGTTTTCCAATGCTTCTAAAGCAATGGACTCTTTACTACAAAATCAAATTCATGATAAGCTGAGAAGACGAATTGGGTACAATGCAACACCTCCACCATATAACAACAATTACATTCCTCCTACTTCAGACCTGTTAGACACCAAAGATAGGAAGGACTTGCCTGAGGGAGCCACTGAAATAGATCCCTTAGATGAGGTAATTGTTGAGGATAAGACTGAGAAAGAGGTTGGCAAGAGTAAGGAGAACAAGGTGAGTGGTGAGATTCCTCTAGAGAATAACATTATCACCAATGATGATTGTGGAAGGGCTTGGATCAAATCCAAGGACATAGAGAAGAAAGAGGGAAAGTCTGGTAAGGTCCATTACAAACAGACCACAGTTGTGAATCCAGGTCCTTGCAAACAGTGTGCATGTAAGAAGAATGAGCCCCAAAAACAGGACAAAAAGAGGGGAAATCAAAGAAACTGGAATAATCAGTGGGCACAAAAACAAGGGGTTGATCTGAGTAAAATCAATAGACCAAAACCTTGTTTTATCTGTGGCAAATTGAATCATCTTGCAAAATTCTGTTATTTCAATCCTATGAAACAAAG
This sequence comes from Arctium minus, assembly GCA_954870635.1. Classification (NCBI taxonomy): domain Eukaryota; kingdom Viridiplantae; phylum Streptophyta; class Magnoliopsida; order Asterales; family Asteraceae; genus Arctium; species Arctium minus. The sequence goes on along the minus strand of OX941080.1, from coordinate 71,983,252 downwards.
GATGAATTTCCAAAGATCCATGCAAAAACCCTTTGGTTATAAAAAAATTGAAAAGAACCATGTGGCTAAAAAAACTGTTAAAACTAAAAGCCACATGAAGAAAAAGTATTCTGTTAAAGAAAGTGTCAATATGTGGATTCCTAAAAGCACTAAAACTGTTAGTACTGCTACCACAAATAGTGTTGCTGACAATGATAGTGCTGCTAGAAGTAATACTACTGCTAACAATGTTAATGCTGCTAACAAGGTTAGTACTGCTAAACCTGTTAGTACTGCTAACTCTGTTAGTACTTCTAAGGTTAGTACTGCTTCTAGTGTTGATTCTGCTAAGCCAATCATATTGACAAAGTACTCTAATAAAGAGTGCTCTGAGTTTAAAAACCTCATTAAAAAGGAATGTAAATACTTTGATGAGAAAGGGAGACCCAATACCACTTTTGCTTGGGTCCCCAATCATACTAATTGATTTATTTAATGTGCAGGGCAACCAACAGCTCAAGGGAAAGAGCATATGGCATGTTGATAGTGGTTGCTCTAGGCACATGACTGGCAACATGTCATGCCTTCAGGATTTCAAGCATATTAATGGAGGACATGTTGCATTTGGAGACAATCTTACTGGTGGTAAGATAAGTGGAAAAGGTAATGTCACCAAAGGTAAGATGACATTTGAGGATGTCTACTATGTTGATCAATTAAAGTACAACCTGTTAAGTGTATCACAGGTTTGTGACAAACAACATAGTATATTATTTACTAATACTGAGTGTATGATTCTTGCTCCAGAGTTCAAGGTAGTTGATGAAAGCATGATACTACTTAGAACTCCAAGAAAGGACAATGTTTACTGTCTTGATTTGGACAATGTTGATAGTGATTCATCTCTAAATTGTCTTGTTTCAAAAGCTTCTGTAGATGAATCCTCCCTTTGGCACAGAAGGATGTGTCACATGAATTTCAAGACTATGAACAATCTTGTTAAAAATAACCTTGTAAGAGGTTTACCTTCAAAAGTCTTTTCATGTGATGATCATTGTGTTGCTTGTCTTAAAGGCAAACAACACAAAACTTCTCATAAGACCAAAGAGTTAAATTCTGTTTCTTCTTGTCTCCAGTTATTGCATATGGATCTGTTTGGTCCTACAAATGTTATGAGTATAGGCAAGAAATCTTACTGCTTGGTTATTGTTGATGATTACTCCAGATTTACTTGGGTATATTTTCTAAGGACTAAGGATGAAACAAGTGGTCTTATCAAATCCTTTATTCTAAGAATTGAAAACCAAACTAATCAAAGAGTAAAAGTCATTAGATCAGATAATGGAACTGAGTTTAAAAATCATGATCTAAACACCTTTTGTGAAGAAAAAGGTATTGAGAGACAATATAGTGCTCCTAGGACTCCTCAACAGAATGGTGTTGCTGAAAGGAGAAATAGGACACTAATAGAGGCTGCTAGATCTCTGTTGGCTGATTCAAAATTGCCAATTACCTTCTGGGCTGAAGCAGTTAATACTGCTTGTTATGTCCAAAACAGAGTTCTAATAGTCAAGCAAAAGAACAAGACCCCATATGAGCTTTTAAATAAAAGAAAACCTTTTATTGGTTTCTTTAAACCTTTTGGGTGTCCTTGTACAATTCTAAATACCAAATCTCACTTAGGTAAGTTTGATAGCAAAGCAGATGATGGATTTCTTGTTGGATATTCATCTCAGAGTAAGGCCTACAGAGTATTTAACTCTGCTTCTAGAATAATTGAAGAAAGTGACAATGTCAAATGCAATGAGAACACACCAAATCCTGTTGGGTCTGGACCTCAGTGGCTATTTGACATTGATTCACTAACTAACTCTTTTGGTTTCAGTAATGAGTATACAGGAACAGGTAGTGGAGAATCAGAGATCACACAAGTTCAAGAAAGTATATCTAAATCTGTGATTTTTCCCATACCCACAGTAAATTCAGTTGAAGACTGTGAAAATGAATCATTTTCTGAATCAAGTCAGAGTGAAGAAGACACTAGAGATGAGGAGTCTCAAGAAAACAATGAAGTGGCATCTGAAAACACTTCAGTTGAGTTGCATGAATCTAATCTTGAGGCTGGATTAAATGAAGAACCTAGTCACAACACCAGAGTTCAGAAGAATCATCCTCCACAGTTGATAATAGGAGATATCTCTTCTCCTATGATGACTAGACATCAAAGCAGACTTCAGGAAATGCAAGATCAACAGCATACAGTGCTTTCTTGTTTTCTATCACAGCTTGAGCCTAAAAAGGCACATGATGCTATGAAAGAATCCAGCTGGATAGAAGCAATGCAAGAGGAACTGTTACAGTTCAAGCTCCAAGATGTGTGGGATCTAGTAAACCTTCCTAAAGGTCACAGAGCAATTGGCACAAAATGAATCTTCAGAAACAAGAGAGATGAAAGAGGTATTATTATAAGAAACAAAGCAAGGCTGGTGGCACAAGGCTATACTCAAGAAGAGGGTATAGATTATGAAGAAGTTTTTGCACCTGTAGCTAGGATAGAAGCAATCAGACTATTCCTAGCCTATGCTTCTTACATGAACTTCAAAGTCTACCAAATGGATGTAAAAAGTGCTTTTCTCTATGGATCAATTGAAGAAGAAGTATATGTCTGTCAACCACCAGGGTTTGAAAACCCAAGCTATCCAGACAGGGTATACAAATTAAAGAAAGCACTTTATGGACTACATCAAGCCCCAAGAGCATGGTATGACACTCTGTCATCCTATCTCTTGGAAAATGACTTTGAAAGAGGAGTCATTGATAAGACTCTATTTATCAAAAGAAAGAACAAGGATATCTTGCTGGTCCAAATATATGTTGATGACATTATTTTTGGTTCTACAAGAAACAACATGTGCAAGGAGTTTTAGGATTTAATGCATCAAAGGTTCAAAATGAGTTCCATGGGGGAACTTACTTTCTTCCTTGGACTCCAAGTTCAACAGAAGTCAGATGGCATTTTCATATGTCAATCCAAGTATGTGCAGGATATTCTAACCAAGTTTGGTTTCTCAGAATCAAGACCTGCCAGCACACCTATGGAAACACACAAGCAGATCACAGCAGATCTTGAGGGGGAGGATATGGATGTGCATCATTATAGATCCATGATTGGCTCTCTCATGTATCTCACAGCATCAAGGCCAGATATAATGTTTCCAGTCTGTGTATATGCAAGATTTCAAGTTAGGCCAAAGCAATCACACTTTCAAGCTGTTAAGAGGATATTCAGATATCTCAAAGGGCAACCCAGATTGGGACTTTGGTATCCTCATAACTCACCTTTTGACCTAATAGCATACTCAGACAGTGATCTAGGTGGGGCAAACTTGGACAGAAAATCTACTTCTGGAGGATGTCAGTTTTTGGGTGCTAGACTAGTCTCATGGCAGTGTAAGAAACAAACCACAGTATCCACATCTACAACAGAGGCAGAGTACATAGCAGTTGCAAGTTGCTGTTCTCAAGTCTTATGGATTCAGAATCAAATGTTGGATTATGGGGTAACCTTTCTACACACTCCAATCTTTATTGACAACAGCAGTGCTATTAGCATTGTAAATAATCCAGTCAAGCACTCAAAGACAAAGCACATTGAAATCAGGTATCACTTTATAAGAGATTGTAATGAAAAGAAACTTATTCAAGTTGTCAAAGTTCACACTGATAATCAGTTTGCTGATCTATTCACTAAAGCTTTTGATGTGGGTAGATTCACTTTCTTGGTAACAAGTGTGGGAATGATAAACTCTGAATAATCTTCTTCTCAAAAAGTGGTTTTATACCTGTATATTTTTCTTGGTGTTACTAATCTTCTTTTACAGGATATGCATCGGAGTATTCAGTGTTTAGCAAGGTTAAAAGGAGTAAGTTTAGTTAATACTGCTAGTGGTTAATACTGCTAGTAATTAATACTGCTTTCAGTTAATACTGCTAGTAGTTAATACTGCTAGTGGTTAATACTGCTAGTAGTTAATACTGCTAGTGGTTAATACTGCTAGTAATTAATACTGCTTTCAGTTAATACTGCTAGTAGTTAATACTGCTAGTGGTTAATACTGCTAGTGGTTAATACTGCTAGTGGTTAATACTGCTAGTAGTTAATACTGCTAGTGGTTAATACTGCTAGTAGTTAATACTGCTTTCAGTTAATACTGCTAGTAGTTAATACTGCTAGTGGTTAATACTGCTAGTAGTTAATACCGCTTTCAGTTAATACTGCTAGTAGTTAATACTGCTCTAGGTTAATACTGCTTATATTCCGAATACTATAAATACTTTTTGCCCGCCTAAAAGTTCATAACGACTCTTTGCATACTGTTCTCTTGCGCTCAAAATCTTTTCTCTCTCAAGTTCGAAGTTTTCAGGCACGCTTTCCACTAAGATCAATGGCTTCCATGACTTTCATTGACGAGCACAACGAGATTGCGATGCTACAAAAGCCAAAGCAAGCTTCAGGATTTCATTAGATTGGGGATTTCCTCAAGACGAGCCACATTGCTCATGCTCTTAGTGTATCCCCTACAATCTACATTGAGCATCAAAGGCAGTTTTGGGCTAATGCAACCATTGTTGTGGAAAATGGTGTGCAAATGATCAAGACAAGAATCTGTGATCAATCACTAACAGTTACTGAAGAGGTTATTCGCATCAGTCTACGTCTAGACGATGCCTCTGGTATAACTTCTATCCCAAATGATGAACTGTTTACAACTCTTACAAGAATGGGGTATGGAGGCCCATTGGGTGTTTTCAAATTTTCTAAAGCAAAATTCTCACCCCAATGGCGTTTCTTTGTCCATACTCTTATGCATTGTATATCCAAAAAGACTACTGGATGGAGTGAGTTCAGCAGCACTATTGCTTATGCTTTGGTGTGCTTGGCCACTGCCAGAAAGTACAATTTTTCTAAAATGATTTTCAATGATCTTGTCTCAAACATGGGAAACAAAAAGAGCTTCTTTATGTATCCCAGGTTTGTTCAAGAAGTTATTACTAATCAATTGACGGATATACCTCAACCTGTTGGGGTATATGTACCTAAACCCCCCAAAGGCAAGGTTTTCTCAAATATAAGAAGATCTGCTGGGGACTCTGAAGGAGTTGACACCCCATTGTTCTCTACAATGATGGTGGTGTCCCAAACCAATGAAGGTATGGCAGCAGGGTCAAGGCCCCCATTAGACCAACCCACTGCTAGTCAAGCCCAACCTTCCCTCTCAAAATCAATTCCCCAGTCCCTTCTTGAAAAACCAACCTCTCCCATCACCCAAACATACAAGAGAAAACAGGTAAAGAAGGCTCCTTCCCTTCTTGTACCATTACCCACTACGCCTATAAGCCCTCTCAGGGAGAATTCTCCCCTAGAGAATATCCAAAGGGAAACCACAAGGGTGTCTCCCAACCCAAAGGAGGTGCTCTCTGAGGAGGAGGTAGAGCATATGGGTGATGAGGCTGCCACTACTCCTGCTAGTACAGAGGAGGAAAGTGGTAACATCAATAAGACCTCCCCCATGGCAACTTTGGGTGAGCAATCATCCAAAGGTCCCAGGTGCCAAGAACCCAAGGGGGTGGATAGTGCTTCTGCTAGGCAGAAGACTTCCACTACAAAAAGATCCAATGATCCTTCAAAAGAGGGTAACACTTCTGGAGAAGGTGAGGACAGATATAACTATTATGAATTGATGGAAACCATGGGCAACATCAACATGGATGTACTCAAACAGGGCAAAGATATAGAAGAGCTTAAACTCATAGTACTGTCACAACAAGAACAAATCATCAAATTGAAGCAAATGGTAAGGAAACTGATTCTGCAAAGGAAGAAGAAACAATTTGTGCTCAGAAGGAGGAAACCAGTGACTGATGCTCCCAAAAAGGGGGAGTCAGAAGCTGATGCCAAAGCTAAGGGGGAGCAAGAGGAAAAACATGATGTTGAGGGGGAGAATGAGCAAGCAGCAGAAACAGAGCCAGCAGCAGAAACCATTAATACTGCCAGTTCAAGTAAAGCAGCAGAAATGGTTAATACTGCTGAGCTGAAAGAAGCAGCAGAAACAGTAAAAGAGGTCCTTACAGAGCTTGAGATTGCAGAAACACTCATCAAAGCCAAACATGATACTCCCAAGGTCACCTCAAAGGCCAAAGGAGTTGTCATAAAAGAAAGAGGTGATGCATCAAAGAACTCTAGCATTGAGAAGATGATGGGTAAAGAGAAAGGTAAGGCAAAGCTAGTTGAATCTGATAAACCAATGAAAAAGCAAAAGCTGATTGAATCAGATGAAGCTCTAGCTAGGAAGATACAGGCTGAACTTGAAGAAGCAGAAACCATGCAAGTGCAAAAGGATAGAGAGATAGCTAAAGCAATGGCTGCAGAGTTAAACAAAGCCTATCAACAAAGCTTAGCAACAGAACAAGCCAAGAAGAAAGCCACATCTTTGAGGAAGCCTGCAAAGATCAAAATGGCTGCAAGGAAAAGACAACCTTCAAAGACATACCTGGGTGCTCAAGAGAGAAAGAAAATGATTACTTTCCTCAAGGGTGCAGTAGGTGTCAAGGTAGAGATGTTTTCAGAGATGTCTTTTGAGAAGCTCAAGAAGATGTATGATGCTGAGATGATAAAGCTTCAAGGGGATGATCTTGCAAGGGTTGAAATGGAGAAAAGAATGAAAGAAAGCAATGATTTCTTACAAAAACCATTCCCTGATGAGCAAGAAACTCCAGAGAAGGAAACAACAATTGGTGAAAGTCTAAGGACTTTAAAAAGAACAAAGATGATTGCCAGGAGAAAGCCTACAAAGAAGCCTAGATTAGTGGAAGAAGAGGCTGAAAAGGTTGCTGAAGAAGAAGAGGCACCTGAGTCATCTACAATGAAAGAACCTGCAAGTACTGAGGATGTCAAGATGTACATGGTTGTGATGGACAAAGTGCCTGAACCAATTGCAGCAGAACCTGTAGGAGTTAAACCTCCTGAAGTCATTCACTGGGATGTTTTGGAAGTAGATGGCAAGAAGTATATCAGACTGAAGAGAAAAGATGAAAAGTATGAAGTCTACAGTGCTTGGGCTAAAATTGTCAGAACATGCTCAAGGTCTGATATTGAAGAAATGTTTGATATAGGGATGAAGTTGTATGCAGATCAGTTGAAAGCTCCAGGGATTTCAATTACAAAACTGGTGATGGAGTATCTGTGTATGATGTTCAAACCTGAAGAAGTAAAGCACTTGATCAAGGATGTCTTCAAATCAGTAAACAGTTGGACTCTATATGAAATTAGTGGAGTATATACAGTGACTTTGGATTTAAATCACATTGAATACTTCCTAGTGGATAGAGTGTATAATCATAGCAGATTGAAGCTACATGCCATGTTGAAGAAAAAGTTAAGGTGTGTTCCAGATTCAGAAATGGCTAAATACTTGATTCAAAGAACCATCAATCAGAGTTTGGGATTGGATGCAAACACAGGAATTTAGACCATAATGGAGTTTTGGGAGCATCTTGAAGAAGATCTGAAGAACTTGACTTCTTTCCCTAAAAGTCAAGTTAGGGGGAGATTGTTGGGAACTGAAGAATTCATCAAGTATGGTTAATACTGCTGGTTCAGAGTTAATACTGCTAGAAGACATAAAGGTTAATACTGCTGAGTGTTACTACTGCTAGTGTTAATTAATACTGCTAGTCAAAGTTAGTGCTGCTTGAACAAAGTTAGTACTGCTTAGCTAGTTAGTACTGCTAGTGGTTAGTACTGCTTAGTAGTTAATGCTGCTAGAAGAAAGTTAATGCTGCTGAAGATTAATACTGCTTATGAAGATTCGTATGAAAGGATATACATGGAAGCTTAGAGATATACATAGGAGATATACTGAAGATATTTTATTTATTGTAATTATCTTTGTATTCAGTATATATTGTATAGTTTAGAATAATAATTTAACTTTCAGTTTTCATTCTTTTAGAGAGAATCAACCTCAAGGCATAGATCCTAATTCTAGAGAAGTAGAATTCGTATTGGTGAGCCTGTTCATCAATATTGAGGTTGAGTGAGTAATCTTGTAACTTCAAATCATTAAATACAAGTTTACAGTTTGTTGATTATATTCTGTGTTTATTTTCTGTTTGATTAAATATCAAAGTGTTATTCCGCAAACTTCTTTGATATTGTTTCTGAGAATTAATTCTTGTTAAGAATTCGATCCTGACAAAATGTCAAAGATATACTTTGACTGATTGATGAATATTCCATCTGGAAGCTGCTTCACTTGTAAGCCGAGAAAGAAATTGATTTCTCCCATCATGCTCATCTGAAATCTAGAGGTCATTAAATCAGAAAACCAATTACACAGAGATTTGTTAGTCGCACAGAAAATAATATCATCTACGTATATTTGTACTAAGCATATATCAAGATTAGTTCTATAAATGAAAAGAGTAGTATCGATCGAGCCTTTGGTGAAGCCGAATTTGACCAAGAAAGCCGAATTTGGTGAACTCGTCATACCATGCCCGAGGAGCTTGTTTCAGACCATACAAAGCTTTATCAAGAAAATAAACATAATCAGGACAATCTTTGTCAACAAATCCCTCTGGCTGAGATACATATACTTCTTCTTTCAATTTGCCATTGAGAAATGTTGTCTTGACATCCATTTGATATACAGTGAAGTTGCGATAAGCAGCGAAGGCCAGAAACATCCGAATAGCTTCCAATCTGGCGACAGGTGCAAATGTTTCATCATAGTCAATACCTTCTTCTTGTCGATATCCTTTGGCTACTAATCTTGCTTTGTTCCGAACGACGATACCATCTTTGTCCTTTTTATTCTTGAATATCCACTTTGTACCAATGATGCTTTTACCCTTTGGCCGTGGTACAAGTCTCCACACTTTGAGCGCGTCAAACTGATTGAGCTCCTCTTGCATTACTAAAATCTAGTCTGGATCTTCCAACGCTTCAGAAACTTTGGTAGGTTCAATCTTGCTTAGAAAACAAGTGTACAAACATTCGTTGGAAGAAACTGTTCTGGAGCGAGTAGAAACACTTGCTTGAGGATCCCCAATAATTTGATGGATTGGATGAGATCTTGTCCATTTTGTTGTATGAGGGAGAGGATCAATAACTTCTTGAACCACTTCTATTTGTTGAGGAGGATCTTCAGAAGAAATAATATCAGAAGATGATACAGATATGATTTCAACTAGAGGAGGAGGTATTTTCATGACATCAGATTGAAGCTCTTGTCGTCCATACATAGCTTGTACTTCTTGTTGAACATTTTCTTCTGGAAAAGCTTCATCTTCTACAGATTCCTCATGGACATTTTCAGCAATTTGTGGTTCAGAGATGAATTGATCAAGATGATGTTCAGAAGGTATGGCTTGAATTTCAAGAGATACTAAAGCAGCATCAGGTTCAGAGGTTGATGCAGCGGAATTAGGATTAGATGCACTTACAGATTCCTGATTCAAGACATTTGACACATTATCAGTGTTTGGTTTAGGAACATCATCATAAAAAATTTCAAACAAAAAATCAAGATTAGAAAAATTAGACAGAGAAGTAGAAGGATCCTGATTTATCGACTGAAGTGCAGGTTCTGAACTAATTTGTTCAGAAACTGAGTTTCCAGTAATATCGGGTTCTGAACTGTGTTGTCCAGAAGCCAAATCTGCAGCTTCATCAAATTTGACATTCACAGACTCTATCACTTTTCTTTCAGAGATGAGAAAGACTCTGTAAGCAGCAGAGTTAGAAGAATAACCCAGAAATATGCCTTCATCTGCCTTTGGACTAAATTTATTCAGATTATCTTTGTCATTCAAAACATAGCATTTACACCCGAAAGACTTGAAATATTTGATGTTGGGTTTGATACCGTTCATCAATTCATATGGAGTCTTGTTGAACCGGCGATGTATAAATGATTTGTTTTGAGTATGACATGCAGTTGATATGGCTTCAGCCCAGTGAGACAAAGAAAGACCTGAATAAGCAAGCATAGATCTAGCAGCTTCCACAAGCGTTCTGTTTCTTCTTTCAACAACTCCATTTTGTTGCGGTGTTCTTGCAGCAGAAAACTGTTGTTGTATTCCTTGATCATCATAGAATGCTTGAAGAGTTGAATTATTGAATTATGTGCCATTATCTGATCTTACAACTTTGACGTGCTTTTGCTTATTTGTCTGAATAGTTTTGATGAGGTTGATGAGAATTTCGGGTGTCTCGTCTTTAGATTTGAGAAATTTCACCCATGTATATCTGGAGTAATCATCAACAACAACCAAAACATACTTCTTCTTCCCTATACTCTTTGTCTTCATTGGTACGCACAAATCAACATGAATTAGATCTAGAATGTCCGCAGTGCAATGTTCAGGCTTTGGCTTATGAGAAGCTTTCTTCATCTTTCCTTTCTCGCAGTCCTGACAGAGATGATCTTTCTGGAAACGGAGGATTGGAAGACCTCTCACAGAATCATTCTTGACCAAGCGATCCATATATTTGAAATTGAGATGAGCTAGTCGACGGTGCCACAACCAGCTTTCATGAATAGAGGCTTTTGATAGAAGACAAATATCTGATGGAACCTTTACTTCGGAAAGATTAATGGTATAAAGATTTGATCTTCTCTTTCCAGCAAGTAAATCCATGCCACTATTATTCTTTACAGCAACTCTTTTAGACTTGAAACTGACTTCAAGATCTTTATCACGGAACTTTCCGATGCTGAATAAATTGTGACTTAAACCTTCGACATAGCTAACTCTTTTGACAGTTATGTTACCTTGAACAAGATCACCATAACCAAGAATGGGAGCCGTCTCGCAGTTTCCAAATTTGACACGACCACAACATTTTTCTTTAAAATTTGTAAGAAGAGATTTGTTGTCAGTCATGTGTTTGGAACACCCCGAATCCATATACCATAATTGATTTAGCTGCACAATCAACAATTACTGATATTTAGGTACCCATATAAACATGGGTCCCTTCTTGTTAGTCCTTTCCTTTTTCTTTTTCAAAAATTTATTTTTCCAAAACATCTGAGATTGATCAAATAAAGCATGAACATCATCACATATTAAAGAAGAAACACAATCATCAGAATCAGAATCAGAACTAGAGAGACAATATGAGATATTCTTTGAAATTTGAAACATTTGCTCAACAGAATATTTTGTAGATTTATTACAAACAGCAAATGAGTCTTGTTTACAAAGAAAATCTACACATTTATTCTCTACAGAAACAATTTCTTCAGATCTCTGTTTCTTTTGCCAAACAGACTTCACAGACTTCTTCAAAGGCCTATCTGAAATAGATGAATCAGAAAAATTAGAATTTTCGGAAATATCAAACTCTTTCTTCTTTTTCTTCTTTGTCCTTCTTCTTTTACGCTTTGTTTTATAGAAATGATCATTTAGCGTAAAAGTGTCATCAACAATTTTAGATAAAATATTTGATTTAGAAGAGGAAGTTTTATCAATAAAATCAAACTGATCAGTTAGATTATTTGGATAAACCTCAGAGCAAGAAACATCAGATGAACACAAGTTGATGGAAGATTTGATAATACCAGAACTATTTTCTTTAAAATTCGATGTCATAAAAGAAAAAATGACATCGTTTTCAATTTTTCTCAAAATCTCTTGTTCTTCCAATTGTTCTTCTAGATCAAATATTTGACATTCTAAGACTAAAGGAGGTATATATCTCTTAGTATCATAAGATACTGGAGATATTTTGTCCTTATTAGGATTAGCTTCATTTAAATCAAAGAAGTCATTCGATCTAGAAGATTTAGTAGAAGAAACAATGTTTAACTTTTGTCTTTTCTTCTTTATTTTTTCAGGAAAATATTTTGCATTTTCTTGAGTGTAAACGAAAGGAACTTCCATTCTCTTGTTGTTTATCCGTTTCTTATCTTCCTCAATAGTAGTCTCTTTAGCACTTGTCCAAAAAGGTTTGTATTGAGAACCATATTTTGAAATACCAAGACAGTCGTAATCATAAAAATTGGGAATCTCAATATTAGCTTTCTTTAAAAACTGAGGATTTTTAAATCCAAGACCCCAATTTTCTTTTAACGACTCATAGCTCCTTGGTTTATGCATGTGAATTGTTTGTTCAGTTTGATTTTGTTTATATAACTTTTCTTCTAATTCAAATATTTTATCCGAAAACTCTTGATTTAAAATTGATAAAACAGACAAAGAATCATGAGAAGTCTGTTTTTCAATTTCTAACTCTTCTATTCTTTCTTGAAATTTCTCTTTTGTAAATTTTAAAATAGCTTTTTCATCTCTCAGAGAAATCTTCAACTTTTCAATTTGAACAGACTTTTCTTGATTTTCGCGTTTTTCGGATATAAGCTTGGAACGAAAGTCATGTAAGGCATTTGTGATGACATTCATTTGCGAAGTAATAAAATTAAAATCAAACTCAGATGGTACCTCAGATTCATCGGTTGAAGTCTCCTTATCCTCATCATCACTGTTGTCGTCTCTAATAAAACACATAGCAGCAGTCTCAACATTGTCAGCTTCGTTATCTGAGTGGTCAAACCAATATTCCTCTTCAGCCAACAAAATTGTTCCACTTCTTTCTTCTCAGCCAAAGCTAATTTCTTCTTATAGAAATCCACATCTTTCACAATCTTCGTTCTGCATTCCTTTGAAATATGCCCGGGTTTGCCACAGTTGTAGTAAGTCACAGCCTTTTTCTCTTCTTTCTTTGGTTCAGCTGTTGTACCAGGCTCATATTTGGGAAAGAAAGGCTTTGATGTAGAACCAGGTTCTACCTTCTTTGAACCAGAAGAGAAACGAAGATTGTTTGAGCCTGACCGTTTCTGATATTTCTTTTGATAGTGCTGACTTAGAAGAATCATGGCTTTTTCCAATGCTTCGCCATCGTCATCTGTTGACCCATCATAAGCAGACTCAGTCAAGGCTTGCTCAGCCATTTGGCTAGCTAAAAGAGCGATTGGATCCATAGTCTTTGGTTTCTGCTTATCTAGCTTAGCTTTCTTCTTCATTACCATGGCTTCATCAGACATCAGAATTTCAAACATTTCCTGAATGGGCATTTTGGAAATTCTGGGATCATTCCTCATTCGATGACAGGATTTTTCCCATTCAGGTTTGAGTGCATTAAGAAACTTCAGGTTTGTCTCTAGCTCATTCTTTATTACCTTGATCTTATACAGATCATTAATAACAGTCTAGAACCTGTCAAAGACACTTTTCAGAGTTTCCCCATCCTTTGCTTTGAACTCTTCAAAATTGTTCATGTACCTTGTCTGACGAAGATGGGTAGACATAGCAGTACCAAGCATGATTTTCTCCAGTTGTGTCCACATCAGCATAGGATTGTGTTTGAAACAATCGATTCTGTTATAGATGGAATTTGGTAGAGCAAGAATCAAATTCGACTTGGCCTGATTGTCAGCTTGGTATCTCAGAAGTTCATCAGCCTCATATTCTATCAGTTCTTTTTCTACATTAGTAGCTTGAGTGTTTCCAACAGCTGGTATCACTTTCCTTGGTTTGACCATGGGACCTTCAGTCAAAGCTTTCATCATATTTTCCCCATTAGATTGCCTTTCTATGAAATTAATAAACCTATCCTGCCATTGTTCAAATTCATTCTCATTTATCAGCACAGGTGGGCGAGTATCAGACCCCAATGACATCATGAGGTCGTTCTTGTACAGTTGAGCTTGAAGAGACATTTTGAAGAAATCTGGAATTCAGAAAAATGAACAAGTCTTGAAGACCCGCACAACTAAGAAATGCGTGTTCGGGTCCTTGATGATACCCACACCCAAGGAATGCGTATCCTGAGAAATGCTTGTTGAGAGAAATGCGTGTTGAGAGAAATGCGAGTCTAGAAAGTCACTCGATGCTTTCCTTAGGTGTGTCCAAGAGAAATGCGCGTCCAAGAGAAATGTGTATCCTGAGGGGCACGCACTTGAAGTTGTGCGTGTTCAGAGTGACCCGCACTTTGAAGAAATGCGAGTTAAGGCAGACACGCACTTGAAGAAATGCGTGTTAAGGCAGACACGCACTTGAAGAAATGTGTGTGAAGACCACTTGAAGATATGCGTTTCCAAAAGAGAATAACCTGAGAAAAAACACTAACACTCAAAAGTTAGTTGCACACGATTTTATGAATAACACGCATACTAATAAGATGAATAACCCGCATAAATCTTGAATAACCCGCATACTTCAAAAACTTGTAATATGCAAACTAGTATGAATGACACGCACAACATATATGAATGACACGCATATCAGGATGAATGACACGCATTCTAACACTCGACTATAAATCTGCTAATTCGATCATAATAATGAAATTAAACCCAAACAACTTGCACAAAATTGATCGAAAACATGTTTTTAATACATTTTAATTGATAATTTCGATCAAAACACTCTGAAACTCAAAATTCAAAACGAACAGAAAAACAGAACTCGTCTTTTTCAGAATGTATTAAAACTCAAAATTGAAACATCAAATCACGTTTTTATGCAAATCAACAAGAAACAGAATAGATCGACTAACTAAAACGCATCTAAAATCATCAAAATCAATGCAATTCGATTACAAAACAGACTGAATTTGGTGAAAATCCAGAAAACGATATTTTTCTTGAAAAAACAACAAAAATCAATCAAATTTTCGAATTAACCAACCAAATCAGAAACAATTATACACTAATCTCAATCCTCTCAAGATCTTGGAGGCTCTGATACCAATTGATGAACCAAGATCACAAGATCGTAGAGAGAGAATCTAGAGAGAGAAAGTACGCTTCAATGCAACAGTGAATTGTATTCAAACAATGTATGGTTCCTCACAAAACAAACAAGCCAAGGGGACTTAAATACCCCAAGGCACTAACAAAACAGATAACACTACTGAAAGCAGTAAAATAAATACAATGATTACTATAAAAACAGATCTAACACACGATATGTTGCCGATGTTGAAGAATAACCAATGAAGATACCCTCGTCCGCCTTAGTACTGAATTTATTCAGACTCTCCCTGTCATTAAGTACGAAACACTTACACCCAAATACATGAAAATACTTGATTGTCGGTGTTCTGTTGTTGATCAGCTCATATGGAGTCTTTTGAAAACGACGGTGTATTATGGACCGGTTTTGAGTATGACATGCAGTCGACACAGCTTCTGCCCACAAGAATAGAGGTAGATCGGATTGGCTAAGCATAGTACGAACGGCCTCGACTAGCATCCGATTTCGCCTTTTGACTACTCCATTTTGTTCAGTCGTACGACCAGCAGAGTACTGATGTGATATCCCGACCGATTCGAGATATTCTTCAACTATCTTGTTTTTGAACTCTGTGCCGTTGTCCGTACGAAGAAACTTGACTTGTCGCTGCATTTTCACCTGGGTCGTCTTTAAGAAAATAATGAGTACTTCCGGTGTCTCGTCTTTTGATCGAAGAAATTTGACCCACATGTATCTTGAGTAATCGTCCACAATAACCAACACGTATTTCTTTCCACCCAAACTCTGAGTTCTCATTGGACCACACAAATCCATATGTAACAATTCTAACGGAGAACTAGTGCTTGGTTCAGGCTTCGGTTTATGCGGAGCTCTCTTCATCTTACCCTTCTCACATGCAGCACATAAATGTCCTTTCTCGTATTTCAGTTCAGGAAGTCCTTTTACCAATTTCCCACTAACCAGCTTGTTGATATAACAAAAGTTCAGGTGTGATAAACGTCTGTGCCAGAGCCAACTTTGTTGCATTGAAGCTTTTGTCATTAAGCAAACTTGATTGTCAATCTGAACTTTGGACAGGTTGATGGTATAGAGGTTTGTCTTGCGATGTCCACCTAAGAGTTCTGTGCCGTCTTTAGTACGAACTGAGCAACTCTTAGATTTGAAGTTGACCTCTAACCCTTTATCGCATAATTGACCAATGCTAAACAGGTTGCGCCCTAGGCCTTCGACATAACTCACCTTACTGATCGTTATGTTGTCTTGAATAATGTCACCATATCCTAAGATTGGTGAAAGCTGATCGTTTCCAAATCTGACATTTCCACTGAATTTCTCTGTATAGTTAGACAATAAAGCTTTTTGCCCAGTCATATGATTGGAACATCCACTGTCCAAGTACCACATATGTCGGGTCTGCAAGAGAAATCAGGAAACAATAGATTTAGGTACCCATTTAAAAACGGGTCCTAACAGATTAGCACAAGATTTTGGTATCCATTTGAAAATGGACCCTCTGTTCTTTTGAAAACCTTTAAAAATATTTGATCTTGAAGAATACACATGATAAGATCCAAACCAATCAGAAGAATTATGAGAATAAGCAAAATCATTTCTCCGATAATGATAAGATTTAGTAGTAATAGGAGATAATTGAATCAATTGCTTTATTGATTATCGCTTGTAAGAAGTTACAAGGTTTTGTTTATGTGAAGCAAGTTGATCAACTACATCATTATCACGACTAACTGATCTATTACAAGAGTTATCAGAAACTGATTCAGCTATCTCATCATCCTTCCTTTTTGGTCGCCATTCAGTTCGAGCTTTCGACCTTTTCTTTCTTATATCTGAAACAAAAGATTTAGATTTATTAGGAAAATCAGATTTTTGAAACTGAGTTTTCTTTTGTGTACCAATGTATTTCTGTTTCTGTAATCGCTGTTTCTTATGTTTCTTACCTTGAGCATAGTAATCAGCAGTTACAGAAACTGGTTCATCAATCTTAGTTGATGATTCACCAATATTAATATCACTTGGTAACACTTTTTCATTTATAAGACAAGTAGAATGATCAGGAAGAGAAGCATTGAAGTCAAACATATCAATTTCTTCTATGCACCCATCATCAGAATTAAGAAAGCCATTTGCAGACTCAAATAAGTCATCAAAATTATCAGACGAAGTTTGAGGTGTCTTAGAAACTTTAGAACACTTTGTAGATGTAGATTGAAAAACCGTGTTCTTTAAAACTGTAGAAAATACACTTTGTTGAATATCAACCAAAAGTTTTTCATCATATAAAACATTTTCCAACTCAACTATTTTGCTTTCAAGAATGAGTGGAGGAACATAAACCTTTGCAAGTGCAGGTTTTGCCTTCATCTCAGAAACAGAATAACTAGCAAAATAATCGTTTGAAAGAACTTTTGGTGTTTCTGAAAGATAACTATCATTTAACTTTGCATAGTTAAATGGTAGTTGCATTTTCTTAACATTCTTTCTATTTTCAGTTTCTTTGGCCTC
The DNA here is from genome assembly GCA_954870635.1 of Arctium minus. Taxonomy (NCBI): domain Eukaryota; kingdom Viridiplantae; phylum Streptophyta; class Magnoliopsida; order Asterales; family Asteraceae; genus Arctium; species Arctium minus. Next base: position 71,965,927 of record OX941080.1, on the reverse strand, counting down.
AACTTCTTCTGGTAATTTGGTAACAAATTTGGGTTTTAAATGAGTATGTTTATCAGCACAAGCAAGAAAATCAAAATTATAAAGTGCTGGTTGTTTTCTGATGGCTTTCTTAAGGTAATGGGGGTTTTCAAAACCAAGTCCCCATTTTTCCTTAACATCAGCCTCTTCATTAGGTGCATTGAGAAAAATGGTTTGATCTGTTTGGCCTCTTGCATAGAGTTTGGCTTCCAGACCATTTACCTTCTTATTCAAAAGCTTGTTCCCAACCTGTAGTTTATGAACAGTTAGTGCAGATTCTTTCTTCTCAAACTCATACTTAGAATTTTTAACTTCAAAATCAGAAATCTTCTTTTCAAAACAATCTACTTGAAGTTTAGAATCAGAATCAGACTTGCGTAAAGAATCAATTAGATCTTTGTTCCCAATAACAGACTTATTAAGCTCAAAGATCTTATTGTTTCTTTTAGCAACTCTGTCTTTTTCTTTCTTCAGTTTTACTTGAAGATCATTAATCTCAACCATCATAGCTTCCATTTTGGTTATAAAATCTTTTTCAGTTAAGTTTAATACCTCATCAGCTGTCTCGTCATCTGACTCATCATACTTGACCTCTTTTCCCATTAGACAGAGATGAGCAGTTTTTTCCTTCTCTTTGTCATCCTCTTGATCAGAATGATCCAACCAAAATTCGTCCTCAGCCATTAATTTTATGCCAGCTTCTTGCTGTTTGGCCAATAGAAGTTTGTTCTGATAATACTGAGAGTTTCGAACCTTTGGCTTCCGACAATCTTTAGCAAAATGTCCAATATTGCCACAGTTGTAGCATTTGATTGGATCATTTTCTGGCTTTTCAGCAACGGTGTAATCATTCACGAACTTCTTCCTTTCTTCCGGCTTCCTTTCCATATATCGGTTCTCTTTATGTCGCTTTCCTTCCACTCTTTCTCGGTGCTCATGATTCTTGGAACTTGATGAAGAATATCTTTGAGAGTTGGATCCCGGCTTCTTGTAGAATTTCTTTTGAAAAGCTCGAGTCAGTAAAAGCATTGCTTGTTTCAGACTTTCTCCATCATCACCATCACCATCTGATTCAGATTCAGACTCAGAACTTGTAAGCACTTTCTTCTTTTTCTTCTTCTCTTTCTTTTCTTTCTTTTTCTCTCCGGCTACCAATGCAGTAGGATCGGGAACCTTTTATGCCTTCTTTTTCTCAGCTCTTTTCTCTTCCACTTCTTCTTCATTTTGCCTCAGAGTCTCATATACCTCATGTAACGGTATATCATTCAGATCCTTCATCTGCTTCATCCTACATGTATGCTTCTTCCATTCAGGTTGTAGGATACTCAGGAATTTGACATTGTTCTCCAGCTGCTTCTTTTTCACTTTGTTCTTTGTTAGTTCATTCAGAAGCAAGACAAACCGTTCATAAGTATCTTCCAGGCTTTCATTCTCTTTGGCTTTAAATTCTTCATAACTGTTGATGCAGTTAGCCACTTTCATCTGATTCCCAATCTTGGATCCCATCATCATATTTTGCAATTGATCCCACATCTTCTTAGCATTTGCTTTGTAACTATCAATCTTGATGTAGATCTCATTCGGAATGCTCTGAAGAAGTAAGGATCTTGCCTGTTTATCTGCTTTATATCGGCTTTTCTGTTCCTCAGAATATTGTGCATACTCTACTTGAACTGTTTTCATCTTTTGATCTCTTTCCTCAGTACCATCTTCACTATCAGATGAGTCATCATCAGGTATTTGAACTTTGATTGGTACCATAGGACCTTCTGTAATGGACAGAAGAATGTTTTCTCCATTTGTGTGACGGTCCACAAAATCAAGGAATCTGTCTTTCCATTGTTCGTATTCTCCTTTGAACAGTACAGGAGGCTTGACATCAGTTCCAATGGAAAGAGCATCTTTAGAAGTCATCTTGATTAAACCTGTTTGAGAAATATTTGCAATAAGAAACTAGAACTGATCGTTAGTCCAAAATATGAAATCACAAAAATACAAGAAATCTTGAAATAGAAATTCAGGAATTTTGATCACAATCAGAATTTTGTCCCCCTCCGCAGACTTAGCACGGGAGTCCTGCTAAAATTTTAAAATTTTAAAAACCATATTACAATTTTAAAATTTTCTCAGAAAAAAACTCTACGTAAACCAAGCTTTGCGTGGCAAGTGTGATGCGCAAACCACTCTTTGCGTATCTAATGTGTTGCGCAAACCACGCTTTGCGTATCTATTGTGTTGTGCAAACCACGCTTTGCGTTTCGAGTATGTTACATAAATCAATTCTTGTGACGAGTAGCTTTGCTTGTTGAGAAGGTTACGTAGATCTGTCTTTGCGTATCGAGAAGCGTACGCAAACCTTTCTTTGCATATTAAGAAGTGTACGCAAACCTTTCTTTGCGTATTAAGAGGTGTACGCAAACCTTTCTTTGCGTATTAAGAGGTGTATGCAAACCTTTCTTTGCGTATCAAGAGGCGTACGCAAATCACACTTTGCGTATCAAGTAGCTTACGCAAATCAATTCTTCGCGTATCACACTTCAGCTTTTCGTTTCACTTCATATACGCAAACCTCAGAAATAACACGATGAATTTTCTAGAATAATCTTGCGCAAACCTAGGATGAATCTTGCGCAAACCTCGACGAACTTGCGCAAAGTTTGAATATTGCGCAAATTTCAAAAAACGAACAAATTTCCACCAAAAACTACTCTAGACCTCTAATTACAGTACGAAAATTTGACAATTTGCTCACCTAAACATCTAGATCACACTTCTAACAACTAATTTCGATCAAAAACACAAAAATGTACAAATCGATATGAATACAGTGTTCTTGACTCGTGAACTCCAAACTCAACAAAAATCAAAATGAAAGATCAATTACAGTGCAATTCTTGAAATTACCTATACAGACTCGATCGATTACACTTTTCTAACAAAAACTAATCGATTACAACTCCAAAAATACACTAATACTCAAAATCAGATCTGGACATGAAGAACACAGTGTCGAACATTTTCTTGATTTGATTTCAATTTGAATCTGCTTTGATACCAATTGTGTGCCCAGATTCTAGTTCCTAAATGCAATTAATCAAACAAACAAGGATATATCAATCAATTACCTGTTTGATTTCAATCCAATTCAAGATTACAACTTTCTCTCTCTAAACGTATTCTCTCTCTAAAATACAACTGAATTATATGCTCCACTTTTGTTAACTACAAATTACAAAGGAAATGAAACTATTTATACCTACAACTAAAACAAGGAAAAACAAATACAAATACAATACATTGACTTTTATTACAAAAGATTTTGACTTTGATGAGTGTTGACTTTCTCAGCTTTGACTTCTTACACTTTGACCTTCAGTCTTCTTGATCTTGTATCCAACATATTTATGCTCTAACAATCTATATATCATTTCTATATGATCTTTTTCATACAATGTCAGATTTTCAAACAAGTTTCTTGTTTTTTATTTCATTCATTCAATTTACTTGTTTTGAAATATCTTCAATGTTTAAAATGCTCAAATCTTCATGATTATATCCGTGAGCATATAGACATCTGACTTGTATATTTTTATGATTTAACTGCGAAGTTAAGCCATTTGAGCAACATGTTCTTTTAGGACAATACATGGGTTCATTGTGTGAGCATAAATGAAACTTCTATGGATTCACGTTAACCAGTGTTTCCTACCCAAGAAGTTAATCTTTGAGTGATTGAATGTGTGAGGAATCAAAATACTGAGTGTGGGTCGAGTGATGAGGTAAAATGTAAATTAGAGTTTGGTTAGATGTGATCTTAATGTTAAAAAGAAAGAGGGTGAGAGATCAGAGTAAAAGAATATCAAACTCTGCACCAACTTTTTCTGAGTCGGGCAGCCACATTGCTAGTGTTTCACAATTCTTCGTGAACATTATTGAAACAGGCAACTAGCCCATGCCAACTCTTGATAAAAAAAACCCACCAACTACTCCTTTTCTTCTCAACAAGAAAATGTTTCAATATTTCAAGGGGATGCAACACATAATCTATCTGGTTTTCATTTGGAAAATCTGGATATTGAAAAAGAAGAAAGTTTGTCCCACCTTCGCACTTTGATAATGTACAATTGAGTCTGTGTTTAACTGTTGTTGTCTCAATGGTTTACACAATTTCGAGCCTTATAAAAAGCAATCATCATGTGCTTAATTCTTTCAAACATTTGCACGAACACACAAGGAAATTTGTTTTTCTTTTCATAACGTTCATAGAAATTCCTTTGTGGTGTTTCGATGATTGAATGGAACACCTGGGGGAGTGAACATCACAAAAGCTCCTTTTCAATGTGTATTTGTTACACACATTGACTTCGTGTTACTGACAGACACTTCTAACTGATTCATTTGTTGATTCAGGTGTTACATTCCTAATTTGTCTAAATTTGTAAAGATTCGGATAAATATCTTTTTGGATCGATAGATGGTCAGAGGCTCGGTATGAAAGATCAGTGGTCAGAACATATTAAAGACATTTCTTGCAAAGTTTTGATGATTTCAATGCTCCAATCATCAAAAAGGGGGCGAAGCAATCAATAAATGTTAAAGAAACAGAAATTTCAAAGAATTTCGAAAGCAAGCAGATTTTGGAGAAATTTTATGAAGTGAATTGAGTTAAACTGAAGATAAGTTCTTTCAAATGTCGGATAGAGGTTTTTACAACCATGGGGAAGAATGCTACTATTCTTGAAGAACATATTTTGAGAAAATTGTTGAAAGTTTTGAAGATTGTTTTTATCAAAGAAAGAGGAGAATGTTCTAAGCATAAAAGGGGAGAATGTACTTCAATGATTATGTTTATTTCTGAAGATCATCTGAATTGATAATAAGTCTACAAAAGGGAAGATAAAGTTGATAAAAGGGGGAGATTATACAAATTGAGCTTAAAGAGAGAAGATTGAATTGCAAAATCTTTTTAGAGATGATCTTGATCCAAAGGGGGAGAATGTTAGTGCATATATTTGTTGGATGCAAGATCATAATATTTGAAGATCAAAGTCAAGAAAATCAAATGCTGAAAGTCAACTCTCAAGCATGAAAGTCAAAGTCTTTGTAATAAAGTCAAAGTAGTTGTATTTTGTTTCTTTGTATTTGTTAAGTAGTATAAATAGTCCTTGCCTTTGTCTTTGTAATGTGATATAACAACACACGGAGCAGATTAGAGAAGGATTCAGTGTGTATCATTCTAGTAAGAGAAAATAGAGAGAGAAAGTGACTTGTAATCTGTGATTTGGAAATTAATGACATGTGATTACGAATTGATCATCTTGATTATTATTAGTTTGTTTTACAATTAGAACTTGATAGATTGGGACATTATCAACTACTAAGATTTTTTTTTTGCAAACGATGGTCATCCAAAATAAGACAACCCTTTGAATCAAACTAATTTTTTTTACAAAAAAAGGTCATCCAAAATTAAACCACATGAATTTACACAATGCATCTCATCCACCTTTTTTATACAAATCACTTTGTTCCAATGTTTCAACTTCTTACCAATGTGGGACAACTCCAAATCAACCACAATTCACCATTTGAGAATACTCAATTCTTATGGTGTCACCTCAATACTCCAAGATTTCCCTCTTATATATCAAGATTGTATAAAAATGATAACGATTACTATTTTTTTTTTTTTTTGTAAAAGATGGCCATCTAAAATAAGATAACCCCTTGAATGAAACTAATTTTTTTTACAAAAAAAAAAGGTCATCCAAGATAGACAACTGTTAGACTATAATTGTATTCAAGATTAAATAAGGGTCATTATTGTAATTGTTGTAATAGTTGTTTGTGTGTGTTGTAATGAGCTTAGAAGGTTTGACCTTGCTTAGTCATGTTGACCTATATATAAGCAAGTCCTTTTGTTGTTTCTAAGAGAGAGACTTGTGTTAGCAAGAGAGTAAGTGTGTGAAAGTGAAGGTGTAATATGTGTGGTAGTTTAGAGAAACACATAGTTGCACACATTGAGTACACACACAAACACAATCTATCTTGAAAGGTTAATCACTATAGATCTATGACTTGATGTAATTCTTGTGATTAATAAACAAAGTGTTTTGTGTTAATTTGTATGTTTTTATGCTAGTAATTCTTGGGCCACAATTGGTATCAGAGCCAAATCCGTTTGAAAATCAAGAAAATGTTTTGAGTCGTACTGTTCACGTCACTGTTCATAAAAGTTCAAATCGATTTTGAGTTTTAGTGGAAATTCTGAGTTGAAATCGATTAGGTTATGTTCGTTTTGTCAAATCGATCGAGTTAGTATCTTTTAACTCTTGAAATCCATGTGATTTGATCATCAATTTGAAGATTTGGTGTTTTTCGAGTTCTTGAGTTTCACGTACTGTTCTTGAATTAAATGTGATGATTTGTGTGTTGTTAATCGAAATTGCTTTTTATGATTGTGTTCGAAATGTGTTTGTGAATGAATTGTAAAACTTTCAGATCGAAATTCGAGGTCTAGATGAGTTTTTGGTGCAAATTTGTTGGTTTTATAGGTTTGCGTTTCATTCATCAGGTTTGCGTTTCATTCATCTGAAGTTTGCGTTTCATTCATCCAGGTTTGCGTTGATCATCAGAGTTTACGGGTGTTCATATTGGTTTGCGTGTGATTCCTACTGGTTTGTATATCGAATGTTTCTTTGTGCTTGATTTGTATTTTCCGTATCACTTCACAAATGCAAACTGAGTCTTGCGATTCACGACACAAACGCAAAGTGGTGTTTGCGTTCCATACTACACACGCAAAGTGTAGGTTTGCACTTCTCGACACAAACGCAAAGTGTCGTTTGCGTTCCACTCTATAAACGCAAAGTGGCATTTGCGTTTCACAAACTGAACACGCAAAGTAAACCACATCATAAACGCAAAGTATCGTTTGCGTTTCACAGCACAAACGCAAAGCTAAGGTTTGCGGGTCACTCGACAAACGCAAGCTAAGGTTTGCGGTTCACACTACAAACGCAAAGTCTGGTTTGCGTTCCACACTTGACACGCAAAGCTTGGCATACTTAGAATTTTTTTAAGAATTTTTCAAAACTGTAACACACCCTTTAAATGTCAAAAAAAATTCTAGCGGGACCCCCGTGCTAAGTCTGCGGAGGGGGACAAAAGTTCTTTCTGTGATCAAAATCTCTGAATTTTTTTTAAGATTTCTGTAATTTTCTTGATTTGATTGGATTTAAAGATCTTTACAAGCTAATATTTTTCATCATGTGAAGGTACATACATCTTTCAATCATGGAAAATGAATTTCTCTCTATGGGATCTCATATAAAGCCTCCGGTCTTATCTGTTGGAGATTATTCACAATGAAAGAAAAGAATGATTCAGTTCTTAAATCTAAAGAACAGGGATTATATGACATCTATCATAGATGGTCCGGGAAATCCACAATCATTTGTACCTGGACAAGCAGCCACAACTACATCTCCAGCAATCGCAGATCGATACGTGACAAAACCATATCAATTCTTTACTGATGTGGAAAAGGCAAGACATAAGATAGATGAAGAGGCACTTATCTATCTTACTATGGCAATCCCTAATGACATCTACAATCGCATAGATAGTAGGGAATCCGCAAAAGAGTTATGGGATGAATTGGAGAAACAGTTTCATGGATCAAAGAAGTCAATTCAGACAAAGCTGAATCAGAGTATAAATGCATATGAAGGCTTCCATGCAAAAGAAGGAGAGACTTTGTTGGAAACATACAATCGTTTCAATGTGATACTGAATGATCTAAGGAGAAATGGGATGAACAAGTCAGAATCAGAGATCAATTATAAGTTCATCAAGAACTTGAACCCAGAATGGAAAAGCTATGCTATCAACATTCAGATGACCAAGGACATGGCACAAAAAGACGTCAATGATATCTTCACAACTTTATCTCAGCATGAGGATGAAGTAAAGCAGCTTGGTGCTGAAAAGAAGATGGTCAAAGATTCTTTAGCTTTAATGTCTGAACGTAAGAAAGGGTCAAGTTCCAAGTCCAATTCTTCTTACAAGTCAAAGTCAAGGAAATCCAGAGCTCTCCTAACTGAAGGCACTAATTCAAGCACTGATCACTCTTCTACTAAAAGTGAAGAATTAAATGAAAGTTACAAAACAAGTTTAAAATCTTGCGCTGATTCCATTTCATCTTGCGCTGATTCCATTTCAAGTTTAAAATCTGTTGGTTTTGCTTATAAAGATTTAAATGAAAGTTACAAAACAAGAAAGATAGAATTTAGTGAATTTACTTCTCTATTTTCTCCTTGTTTACCAACAGAATCAGCCAAGGTTGAAGAAAATAATACCGAATCTCAGTGTCAGTTTGATGAATCTGATTTAGAAACTGATGTTGAGAATCAAGTGTTATCATCTGATTTATTCACGTCAAATTCCTCAAATGGTTCAGAAAGTGAAAATATCATGAATCAAAACCTTAATTCTGATTTTTCAAAAATTATGACTGAGGAGATTTTTACAGAAATGATGAATGCTTCAGATCCTGTTCCTATTATAGAGAAGATGGAATCAAACTCTGAGGTAAATCAAACATCTATTTTTGAGAAACAAATCATAGATCTTCAAAAGACAATTGAAGAGTTAGAAGATGAGAACGTTGATCTCAAATTCAAACTTGACAAGTCTTTTGAAGAAAACAAAGAACTCTCTAGAGAGTTAAATATTTTAAAAAATGATTTGTTTCAACAAAATTTAAAGGAGAAAAAGATGTTTGACTCTAAAAATTGGAATGTTCATTCTAATCCAGAGTTTGATACTGTTAATTCTAAAACTTCAGTTGTTTATACTACTAATCCTGAATATCCTCCGAGTTTTTTTGAAAAAGGAGAAGCTTCTTGTACTTCAAAGTTAAAATCATCTTCTTCAAAGAACACTAACAAAATTTTGTTTCCTGTTTCAGATGTAAAAAGGCTGAATGGTAAATGTTGGATCAAATAAATTGTATTCAAGATTAAAGTTAAAGTTAAAGGTTTAAACTGCAATTGTGCTAAAATTAATTAGAGGGTTTATTATGTAATAAGTCAATAGTTATTAAGCTTTTGGGCCCAAGCCCATTAGAAAGCCCATTAAGCATTAGGAAGCCCATATGGCCTAGGTATTTAAAGTTATGTTTTGTTTAGTTTTAGAGTTAGAAACCTTTCATATTTTCATAATTATTGTTTAGAGAGAGGTTGTTGTAATCCAAGGGTATCAAGAACACTCAAGGTTTAACAGTTTATACAAGGGATTGGTATGTTACTCTGATTTATATATCTCTTTATTATTATTGTGTTGCTTGATTACTTGATTGATTGTTTACCAACTAGATTAAATCTGGGATAACAATTGGTATCAGAGCCTAAGAATCAATTTTTTATGATATTACTATTAATCGAAAAATACTGTTCATCGAAAAATACTATTCATGCGAAGTACTGTTCATCCTATTTCATGAATCTGTTATCGCATCCGGTCGATTAGTATTTGATTATTTGTGTTTTTGTGTTACATTCGATCGAAGGATTGTTTATTTGTTGGTTTAATTGTGTTCATCGGTCGATTAAAATTTCTGGGTTTGGTTTCAGTCGAATCCCAGATATTCATCGTGTTCTTCGGTCTATTCATCGTGATTATCGGTCTTATGAGTTAATCGATCATATCTGTTACTGTGGTTATCAATATTATTGCTTTGACCGATAGTTATTCGACCTGAGTCTTCGACCGAGAGTTTGTAAACATCGGTCCTTACTTCGACCGGGTAGTTGTGATCTCCGGTCATTCCCTTCGACCGAACCTTAGCATTCCCCGGTCCTTGCTTCGACCGGGTAGGTGCATCGACCGGACCTTAGTGGTTTCCGGTCTAGTATTCGACCGATACTTTGTTACTTCGGTCTTCGCCTTTCGACCGGATACCTTGTTACTCCGGTCTTGCCATTCGACCGGATACTCGTATTCCCGGTCTTGCCATTCGACCGGATACTTGTTACTCCAGTCTTGCCATTCGACCGGGTACTTGCATACTCCGGTCTTTCCTTCGACCGGTACAGTTCATTCTTCGAAGCACATTTTCCAGTCCCGTGCTAAGTCTGCGAAGGGGGACAAAATTTTTGTGCTCGATCAAAATTTTCCTAATTTCATTCTTCAGTATTATTTCTTTGTGTTTTAAACTGTGCAAATACTGCATTTAATTATTTTTGGAAATTTATTTTTCTGAAAATTTTTTAGTGTGGTTTTCATTTTGATTCTAACGATCTCATCTAGTTGGTTGTCTTGGTACAGATAAGTTTAATTACTAACAAGTGGTACAGCTAAGATGTCGAATCAGCTAATGATGTCTGAAGGTTACAGCCTTGATTTTAACAACATGACTCTTTCTGAAGTAAGAGCAAAGGCTAAACAACTTGTTAGACGGTTATCAACATCATCTCGCATGATTGATGAGTATGACAAAGAGGACAAAATGCTCAAAGTTGAGAACAAGGCTTTACAGATTCAGAACTCATCTCTTCTTATTCAGATCAATGATTTAAAAGAAAATTTAAAAGATTCTGATTCTTTAATTGACTTTGCAGAAATAATTGAGTCTAAAGAAAAAGAGATCTTAGATCTTCAAGTAAAGTTGAAAAGATCTAAGTCAAGCTCTACATGGTCTAAGAAGGATGTAATGCAAAGAGAGCTTGAGGAGCTTAGAAGAAGTACAAGTGTTGCAAGAGATACTAGTACAGGACTAAGACAGATAAATTCTCAACTTTGTGCGGACAGAGATAAGTTTAAAGATAAAGCTCTCAGTCTTGAGGTTGAGATTAATAAGCTGAAAGAAAAGGCAACCCAAGACAGAGACAATACATTAGCTCAAGATGAGATGTTGAAGATTGAGAAAGAAAGAAAAGAATTTGCCAAGAAATTCTCTGATTTCTCCAGAAAAGCCTTTGAAGAGAAGAAAGCATTAGAGCTTAGATGTGTTAAGCTTTCTCAACAAGTTTCAGACTTTGAGAAGGTTATCATTCTTGAAAGAGAAAAGGCTGAGAATGAGAAGAAGAAAGCCGAGCTGAAGGATACAAATACAAAATTTTCTGAAGAAAAGAAGATATTTGAGACCGAGATAGCCAAAATGACAAGAAAGCTATCTGAATTGTCAACAAACATCATGAAGGAGAAGAATGCAAAATCTGAGTTGCATAAGAAGTTTGATCTGATTGAAAAGGAAAGAAACAGCTTGTCTTCAAAGATAATAGAACTTGAAGAGATCATTTTCAAGGTGAAGCTGACTGAGCACAAGACGCCAGAGTCAATAGCTCAATCACCGAGAGACGATCTAGCTGATTCAGATAGTTCATTAAAAACAGCTTCAAGTTCACATTTTTCAAATGTTTTCTATAATCCTTTCTATGATTTAGATGATAGTCTTACTTCTAAATCTACTAATCAGATTCGTCCTTCTAACCTTTTCTATGACAAAAATGTTGATGGTTTAGGTAACTTAAAGAAGACTAAGTCTCGAAAGAAAAGCTTCTGGAGAAGGGATGATGAGAAAGAAAGAGGAAACTGGATCTGGAGAGTTAAAGGATCCTCGGAGGAGAAGAAGAAAGAAGAATCATTTGTGCATACATCAAATGCTAAATGGAACTATGCTTCAAAAGGTAAAACTTTTGGCAAACCTGATCTAGTTTACTCTATCAATCAACTGATCAGGTTAGCACAAAAGAAAATCAGTTGTTCCTACTGTGGCTCAAATGATTTTGTAAGAAAAGATTATGTGAATAACTGGTATGGTTCTTATTTCATATCTCCCACTAGAACTGCAACTAACCCATTAGGACCCAAATACCAGTGGGTACCAAAAGCTAAATCTGTGTTGCAGGCACCCAAAGTTTAAGGGGGAGAAAGAACAATGGCTTTTGAACAAAACAGTTCAAAACCCGGACTTAATTGTCAAAAAGATGGCTTCTAAGTAAATCAGCTTAGAACCCGTACCTCAACGGAATATGGCTTCTAATCACATCGGATTAGAACCCGCACTTTAGTGCTCTATCTATTTTTTATATGCTTTATTTCCTTATTTATTTATAAAAAAAAACCCAATAGTGATTTAAGGGGGAGAATATCTGTGATATTAACAGATTTTTGGATACTTAAATGCTTATCTGACCGTGTGTTCTTAAAGATAAATACTTGCGTTTTATCTTGTCAATATACTTTGTCAAGTATTCATACACATAACGGTTCAAAACATTCTATTTTGACTTTGTTATTACCATGTATCAAAAGTTAAATCTTTCTATGGTAATACTCACGTTAGTTGTATTCACTGTTGTTTGAATCAAACGTCATTTCATTTGCTTTCATTGAAAATATGTTTATATATTGTTCATATAAACAACATTCGTTTTTGATTCTCCAGCATAGTATTCTTCATGACAAATCGTCTATAAGCTTAATTGAAAACTCCTTAAGAGCTTAAATCGTCAAACTCTTTTAGTTTGAGGGGGAGAATTGCATCGTCAAACATAACTGTTTTGACATCTCCGAAAGTCTTATTTTTCATGTAACAAGTAGTATTTGTGCTTACATGTACATCAGACTGTTGAACAGCATGTTCTTTTAGGAAAATACATGGGATTCAGTGTGTGAGCTTAACAGAACTTCCATGGATTCACGATAACCAGTGTTTCTTACCCCGGAAGTATTCCCTGAGTGATTGAGGGGAGAAGGGTCAAAAGAATTGAGTGATGGTGTGTGAAAAGGTAAAATGAAAAAGAGAGATTGGTTAGACGTGAGCATTAAAAGAAAGAGGGTGAGTGAACAGAGTAAAAGAATAATAGACTCTGCACCAAACCACTTTCTGAGCCGGGCAGCCATATAATCTGATTGGTTCATATTATTTGGTGACCATCATTGAAAAAGGCAACTAGCCCATGCCATCTCTTGCATACAACCCCACCAGCTACTCATTCTTTTCTCAAAAAGAGAATGTTTCACATTTTCTGGGGACGCAGCACATACGCTATTGGTTCTTCATTTGGAAGATACTAATATTGAAAAAGAAGGAAAGTTGTCCCACCTTCGCACCCTTTCTCATGCACATTGAGTCTTTGTACAATTTGTTGCTGTCTCAACAAGTTTACATACTTTGAGCCTTTATTGAAAAGCAATCATCTATGCTTAATTCTTTCATACACATGCACGAGCACACAGAAATTTGTTTTCTGTCAGAACGTTCATAGATAACCATGTGTTATTCGATGATTGAATGGAAGACCTGGGGAGTCTACATCAAACCAGCTCCTTATATAGTAACTTTGTGTTACTCAGTGACTTTGTGTCATTGACAGGCATTCTAACTGAGTCATTTGTTGATTCAGGGTTACATCTATTAAACTGTTTGAATTTGAAAAGATTCAAATGGTTACTACTTTCTATTTTAATCTGAAAAGATTGAAATAATCACTCTTTCCATCTGGGAAGACTGCTCTTATTTCCATACAGGGCTCGTTACATGATGAAGACTGTGCTTACGTGATCATACACAATGGGGGAGATTGTCTTGAAAAGGGGGAGATTGTTTTGGTATGTTTTGATGATGATGCTTCTCACCACTCATCAAAAAGGGGGAGAAGATATAAAAAGGGGGAGAAGATACAAAAAGGGAGAATACAAACTGAAGATCTGAAGATATTCAAATTTTCAAAGATTTTAAAGATTTGAAGATTGTTTAAAGATATCAAGTTTTGAAGTTTTGAAGCTATCAAAGTCATATCTGAAGACAAGTGAAGACCCGAAGACAATTGCAAATTTTTTTTTTAATCTTGAATCCAAAGGGGGAGATTGTTGGATCAAATAAATTGTATTCAAGATTAAAGTTAAAGTTAAGGGTTTAAACTGCAATTGTGCTAAAATTAATTAGAGGGTTTATTATGTAATAAGTCAATAGTTATTAAGCTATTGGGCCCAAGCCTATTAGAAAGCCCATTAAGCATTAGGAAGCCCACATGGCCTAGGTATTTAAAGTTATGCTTTGTTTAGTTTTAGAGTTAGAAACCTTTCATATTTTCATAATTATTGTTTAGAGAGAGGTTGCTGTAATCCAAGGGTATCAAGAACACTCAAGGTTTAACAGTTTATACAAGGGATTGGTATGTTACTCTGATTTATATATCTCTTGATTATTATTGTGTTGCTTGATTACTTGATTGATTGTTTACCAACTATATTAAACTGGGATAACAGTAAAGACGAAAGGATGAAGAATGTGAAGGAAAATAAAGTTGTTAAAAATAAATGTAATATCAGTGATAGTGGTAGTTTGATATGTAAAAATTCAAACGTTTTCAAATGTCAAAGTTGTATGGATGGTTGTACTTCATTGGATAAATCTAAGCTTTTGACATTTGCACGTAAAAATTTTATCTGCAAACACTGTCATGATAATACATTTATCATTCCTTCCATTTATCCTAAATCTAAAGTTGTCAGAAAAACATCTCATGTCAATTCAGCTTCAAAATCCTTAACTCATCAGGCTAAAAATTTTCATGCTAAGTTTGATCATTTTTCGAAAAAGAAAACATTTCATGAGCTTAATGTTAAAATGGTATGGAAATGGGTACCTAAGCCTCGCTATGAGTGGCGAATTAAGGCTAAGGTAGATGATGTTGATGAGTTGCGAAAAGCTAACAAGAAAGGACCCATCTGGATATGGGTACCTAAACAGAAATGAGTTGTTCTTTTTGCAGGCCTCACATACATGGTATATAGATTCAGGATGCTCGTGCCATATGACAGGATTTAAGCATCTACTTCACAATTATGTTGAGGAACCTGTCGGTACTGTAAGTTATGCAAATTCTGAGGTTACTGGATACATTCGAGGACACGGATCGTTAACAAATGGCACCGTGACGATCAAAAGAGTATTATACGTAGAAGGACTTGATCATAATCTTTTCAGTACAAGTCAATTCTACGATAGTAAATTTCAAGTTCGGTTTACGGATAAATGTTGTTACATTGAAGATAAAGATGGTCGTGCAGTTTTTAAAGCTAAGCGGAATGCAAATCTTTATTCTGTGAATTTTCCAACACTTTCTGCATCAAGACCTGTTTGTCTGATTGCAAAAGCTTCACGAGCTGAAAGTTGGATATGGCATCGGCGTCTGTCTCATCAAAACTTTGATGCAATTAATCAATTGGCGAGACAAGGTATTGTCAAAGGTATACCAGAACTAAGGTTTGAGAAGAATTCTCTTTGTCCCGCTTGTGAAATGGGAAAGATGAAGCGAACATCTCATAAAGCAAAGACAGAATTCTCTTCTTCAACACCTCTTGAATTGATACATATGGATCTTTGCGGCCCGATGAGGACTCAGTCTATCAATGGTAAGAAATATATTTTGGTCATGATAGATGAGTACTCCAGATATACTTGGCTGGAATTCTTAAAGAACAAATCAGATGCAGCAGAGCTGATCATTGAGTTTTTAAAGAAGATTCAGGTTCGACTACAACTACCTATTATATCTTTGAGAAGTGACAATGGCACGGAATTCAAGAATGAAAAGCTTCAGAGTTATCTCATATCTGTTGGGATCTCTCACAACTTTTCTGCTGCCCACACTCCTCAGCAAAACGGTGTAGTTGAAAGGAAGAATCGAACACTGGTGGAAGCTGCAAGGACAATGTTAGCCTATTCCGAATTGCCAATGTTTCTGTGGGCTGAAGCCGTAGCCACTGCGTGTTTTACACAAAACCGCACGATTGTCATCAAAAGACATAAAAAGACAGCGTATGAACTTATTAATCTTCGAAAACCGAATATTAAATTTTTTCTTACTTTTGGTTGCAGGTGTTACATTCTCAATGATCGAGACAATCTTGGTAAATTTGACAAGAAGGCTGACGAAGGTTATTTCATTGGTTATTCGTTGACATCTAAAGCCTATCGCATTTACAACAGACGAACCAAGACGATCATGGAGAGCATTAATGTGTCATTCGATGAATCATCAACGTTGACTTCTGAACACAACAGTTCAGAACTCAAGCTTAAACAGAAAGTTTCTATTCAATACGGAATAGAACCTGAAGTCAAACAGAATAAGTCTTCTAATTCAAATAACATTACAGCTGAATTAGACTTATTATTTTTTGATGCTTTTATGGATATTTGTGCAGATTTTGAAAAATCAAGCATATCCGCATCAACTTCAGAGGTTCCAATTATAGTCGCAGATATTTCAGGACCTTCTGAAAATGTCACAAGATCAACCACATCAGGCACATCTACACATATACATTCTGAAGATACTAATGTTGATTTTGTGCATGCAGATCCAAATTCTACAACAAAAATTCCGAATGATTCTTCTATTGCTCCGGAAATATTTACTTCAGAAGAGACTGTACAAGATGTCCCGAGCACATCTGGGGTTGATAAAGACTTACCTGCAGTATATGATGAATATGAGGAAGATAATACTCAAGTTGAAATTCATCCGATTCCAAGTACAATGAAATGGACAAGAAATCACCCACTTCATAATATCATTGGTGATGCACAGTCTGGTGTACAAACGCGTGCAGCATCGGCTAATTTTTGTCTATATTCAAGTTTTTTAAGTTCTCTCGAGCCGAAGAAAGCTTCAGAAGCCTTGCGCGATCCAGATTGGATACTGGCGATGCAAGATGAACTTCTACAATTTGAGAGGAACAAAGTTTGGCGACTTATACCACTTCCAGAAGGAAAATCCGTTATTGGAACAAAGTGGGTTTTTAGAAATAAGAGAGATGAATCTGGAGTTGTAGTTCGAAACAAAGCTCGCCTTGTTGCAAAGGGTTATTGTCAACAGGAGGGGATTGATTATGACGAAACATTTGCTCCTGTGGCACGACTGGAAGCCATACGTATCTTCTTATCTTATGCAGCGCATAAAAAATTTACTGTCTTCCAAATGGACGTAAAATCAGCATTTTTAAATGGGATATTGCATGAAGAAGTATATGTTGCTCAACCAGAAGGATTCGTTGATCCAAAGAACCCTGATCATGTCTATGTCTTAGACAAAGCCTTGTATGGACTCAAACAGACACCAAGAGCTTGGTATGAAACTTTAACTCAATTCTTACTCGCTTCAGGATTCAAGAAAGGTACAATTGATACTACTCTTTTTCTGAAAAAGCAAGGTGATGATATGATTCTGATTCTGATTCAAATTTATGTAGATGACATAATTTTCGGTTCTACAAATCCAAAGTTTTGTAAAAACTTTTCAAGAATCATGGAATCTCGTTTTGAAATGTCAATGATGGGCGAACTGAATTTTTTCCTTGGTCTTCAAGTAAACCAGTTACCCGAAGGCATTTTCATTAATCAGTCAAAATATATTCGAGATATTTAGAGAAATTTAACATGACTGACAGTTCAGTGATGAAAACACCGATGGCAACGGGCACACTTTTAGATGCAGATCTTTCTGGCAAATCAGTAGATCAAAAAGTGTACCGTAGCATGATTGGTTCATTGCTGTACTTAACTGCGAGTAGACCGGATATTATGTTTGCTACATGTTTCTGTGCTAGATATCAAGCTAATCCGAAGGAATCACACCTGGTCGCTGTAAAACGGATTCTTAGGTATCTTAAAGGAACTACTGAGTTAGGCCTTTGGTATCCTAAGGGTTCGTCTTTTGATTTAACTGCCTATACTGATGCTGATCATGCAGGTTGCAAACTGGATAGAAAGAGCACCTCTGGTTCTTGTCAGTTCTTAGGTGATAAGTTGGTTAGTTGGACTTCTAAGAAACAAAATTGTGTTTCTACATCCACCGTTGAGGCTGAATACGTAGCTGCCGCAAGTTGCTGTTCACAAGTCCTCTGGATGCGAACACAGTTAAAAGATTTCGGATATACTTACCAACGAGTTCCTATCTACTGTGATTCTAAGAGTGCGATTGCGATAACAGCTAATCCAGTACAGCATTCCAAGACAAAACACATCGACGTGCGTTATCATTTTATAAAGAATCATGTTGAGAAGGGCGATATCGAGATGCACTTCGTGACTACAGACTACCAGTTGGCTGACCTTTTCACCAAGCCGTTGGATGAAAAGAGGTTTATCTTTTTAGTTTGTAAACTTGGTATGCTAAACGCCAATTCATGATTCTAGGGGGAGTTTTCTAATCTTGTACTTTATTTGCATATATTTTAGATATTTCATCATATGCTATCTGACTAAAGTGGAATCATTTTTATAATGATTACCAAAATCTTTTTCTTGCAGGATATTTTATGTGACATTGGCTTTTGGACAATTCAGTTCAAAACCCGTATTCAAATGTTTTCTTCTGAAGGGTGCTTTCAAGATTACATCTTTTCAAGAAGTTTTTGTTTGAAAGGGAGTTTTTATAATATATATTGATTATATTTCGATAATTATTATGTAAATTAAAAAATAGAATAATATGAAAATAAAGGAAATAAATAATTTAGGTTTAACCGAAGAATATGAATAGTCTAACTAATTAAATGTTGATAATAATTACATCAATAAAAAACTCAAAAAAATGAGAAAATAGAAAATTAATTATGTTTCGGATGCTTAGATAATGTCACCTCACTGTTGGTAGTTCTTCCTTTAATATATATATATATATATATATATATACATACATATATATATAGATTAGCTTAAAAAAATACAAAAAATTAAATAAAAATAATAAGTTCATAAATTCAATAAACCTTATTAATTAAATAAAAATAATAATAAGTTTATATATTTAAATAAAAATTTTGTTGGATTCATTGAATAATTAAAAATGCAAGGTAAATAATATTTTAAATAATAATAGGTATATAATGATTGATGATTTCTGAATCAAATTAAAAAAAATTGAAAAGTTTTAACATTTAATGTGTTGAAATCATTTAAAAATAAATCAAAATCATGAGAAAAAAAGATAAATATGAAATGAGACTTCTTCTAAATTCTCTCCTCTTCTTTCCTTTATATATATATATATATATATATATATATTGATACAAATAAAAAATACATATATTACATTCAAGTGTCATGTAAATAAAAATGAAAATATTGATTGTAATTTCAATTATATAATGAGTTTTTAATATATATTGATTATATTTCATTAATTGTTATGTAAATTAAAAAATAGAGTAATATGAAAATAAAGGAAATAAATAAATTTAGGTTTAACCGAAGAATATGAATAGTCTAACTAAGGGGCTGTTTGTTTATCTCTTAATGGTTCCATTAAGAGACAACATCTGAATCGTTAAGAGGTAAATCTTGTTTGGCGAAAAAAAGTGCTGCCTCTTAATGGTTCCAAAATTCGCTTAATAATTTTGTATCCTGACCCTCCCTTAACCATTAAGAGCCCTGATTTCATTATAAATAATTAGCAAACAACCATATTTCATTTTACACTATATCATAAAAACCTCTTAATCATTCAGACCACTTAATCATTCTGCACTAAATCATTCAGCAACCGCCAAACAGCCCCTAAGGCATTGTTTGGCAAAAAAAACTAGCTTATAAGCTAGCTTTTTTCTTTGGTACATGTTTGGATAACCAAAAGCTAGCTTATAAGGTAGTTTATTGAAAAGTTACTCAAAGTAGCGTTTTGAAAAGCTAGCTTATTAGCTACCAGCTACCTTGTAAGCTAGTTTGCCAAACATAGCCTAATTAAATGTTGATAATAATTACATCAATAAAAAATCTAAAAAAAGAGAAAAAAGAAAATTATGTTTCGAATGCTTAAAGGATGTCACCTCACTGTGGTGGTTCTTCCTTTAATATATATATATATAGATATAGATATATATATAGATTAGCTTACAAAACAAATACAAAAAATTAAATAAAAATAATAAGTTCATAAATTTAATAAACCTTATTAATTAAATAAAAATAATAATAAGTTTCTATATTTAAATAAAAATTTTGTTAGATTCATTGAAAAATTAAAAATGCAAGGTAAATAATATTTTAAATAATAATAGGTATATATTGATTGATGATTACTAAATCAAATTGAAAAAGACATTGAAAAGTTTTAATATTTAATGTGTTGAAATCATTTAAAAATAAATCAAAATTATGAGAAAAAAGATAAATATGAAAGGAGGTTTCTTCTAAATTCTCTCTCCTCTTCTTTCCTTTATATATATATATATATATATATATATATATATATATATATATTGATATAATCAATTAATTGTTATACAAATAAAAAATACATATATTACATTCAAGTGTCATGTAAATAAAAATAAAAATATTGATTGTAATTTCAATTATATAATGAGTTTTTAATATATATATATTGATTATATTTCATTAATTGTTATGTAAATTAAAAAATAGAGTAATATGAAAATAAATGAAATAAATAAATTTAGGTTTAACCGAAGAATATGAATAGTCTAACTAATTAAATGTTGTTAATAATTACATCAATGAAAAAATCAAAACAATGAGAAAAAAGAAAATTATGTTTCGGAAGCTTAAAAGATGTCACCTCATTGTTGGTGGTTCTTCCTTTAATATATATATATATATATATATAGAGAGAGAGAGAGAGAGAGAGAGATTATCTTACAAAAAATTAAATAAAAATAATAAGTTCATAAATTTAATAAACCTTAGTAATTAAATAAAAATAATAATAAGTTTATATATTTAAATAAAATGTTTGTTGGATTCATTGAATAATTAAAAATGCAAGGTAAATAATAATAGGTATAATAAATTGATTGATAATTTCTAAATCAAATTAAAAAAATTTGAAAAGTTTTAACATTTAATGTGTTGAAATCATTCAATGTAGTCTATCACTTTGAGATCATGAGAACCTTATGAATTGATATAAATTATGGCATGCATCTCTGAGTAGAGTGGCATGGCCAAACATCATCCCAGAAACGAATCAACTTACCATTGCCCAACCATAGTCTAGCCCAAGTTTTGCCTGAAAGTCTTTCTGTATCAAATAAGACCTTTCTAGATGCAGGATATTTAAGAGGTGAGTTGGTCAATCCATTTTTTCCATTGGAGAGGTACTTAGCAGCCAAATATGAGCACCGTGGCTTTTTTTTTTCCTTTGGAAATAGGTGTTGAAATCATTTAAAAATAAATCAAAATTATGAGAAAAAAGATAAATATGAAAGGAGGTTTCTTCTAAATTCTCTCTCCTCTTTCTTCTTATATATATATATATATATTGATGATTGATATATTGATTGTTAGCTTTCTATAAAGATTAAACAAAAAATAAGAAAATTAAATAAACATCAATATATTTAATTTAATATAAGTTTTTATTTTTAAACATTGTTAAGTTAGTAAAAAATAAGAGATTTAAATTCAAAAGATTTTTTTTTCAAATAAACATATATGTTTAAATAATATAAAAGAAGTAATAAAAATAAAAATATATTATTTTATTAATTGTTGGTCATTGATAAAAAAAATTATTAAATAAAAAGATTATATTAGTAAAAGCAATAGTAAAATAAATAATAAAAAAAATGAAAATTTGTACACATTTAATGCCACATTTTATTTAAAAAAAAATTCAAAACTCTAAGAAAATTATAAAGTCTCCATGGAAGTCTCTCCTTAACTCTCTCTCTTTTTCCTTCTTTTATATATATATATATATATATATATATATTGATGATTGTTAAGTTAGTAAAAAATTAAAGATTTAAATTCAAAATATTTTTTTTCAAATAAACATATATTTTAAATAATATAAAAGAAGTAATAAAAATAAAAATATATTATTTTAGAAATTGTTCGTCATTGATAAAAATAAATTATTAAATAAAAAGATTATATTAGTAAAAGCAATAGTAAAATAAATAATAAAGAAAATGAAAATTTGTACAAATTTAATACCACATTTTATTTTTAAAAAAAATCAAAACTTTAAGAAAATTCTAAAGCCTCCATGTAACCTCTCCTTAACTCTCTCTCTCTCTTCTTCCTTCTTCTTATATATATATATTGATGATTGTTAAGTTAATAAAAAATAAGAGATTTAAATTAAAAAGATTTTTTTTTTCAAATAAACATATATGTTTAAATAATATAAAAAAAGTAATAAAAATAAAAATATATTATTTTAGTAATTGTTGGTCATTGATAAAAATAAATTATTAAATAAAAAAATATATTAGTAAAAACAATAGTAAAATAAATAATAAAGAAAATAAAAAATTGTACACATTTAATGTCACATTTTATTTTTAAAAAAATTCAAAACTCTAAAAAAAATTAAAGCCTCCATGAACCTCTCCTTAACTCTCTCTCTCTTCTTCCTTTATATATATATATATATATATATATATATAAATATATATATATATATATATTTTTTTTTTTGATGGTTGTTAAGTTAGTAAAAAATAAGAGATTTAAATTCAAAAGATTTTTTTTTCAAATTAACATATTTATTTAAATAATATAAAAGAAGTAATAAAAATAAAAATATATTATTTTAGTAATTGTTGATCATTGATAAAAATAAATTATTAAATAAAAAGATTATATTAGTAAAAGTAACAGTAAAATAAATAATAAAGAAAACGAAAATTTGTACACATTTAATGTCACATTTTATTTTTAAAAAAATTCAAAACTCTAAAAGAATTTTAAATTCTCCGTGGAAGTCTCTCCTTAACTCTCTCTCATCTTTTTTCTTATATATATATATATATATATATTGATTGATAAAAATAAATTATTAAATAAAAAGATTATATTAGTAAAAACAATAGTAAAATAAATAATAAAGAAAATGAAAATTTGTACACATTTAATGCCACATTTTATTTTTAAAAATGTTCAAAACTCTAAGGAAATTCTAAAGCCTCCATGAAGGTCTCTCCTTAACTCTCTCTCCTCTTCCTTCTTTTATATATATATATATATATTTTTTGATGATATATTGATTAACAAAATATTGTAACTGATTAATTTCATAATTATCTCCTAAATGACATCTAATTAATTCTATAATTATCTAATTAACACTCCGTAATCTATACTATATTATAAAACACGGATAAAAAAACTCTTAAAAACAGTTATTAAAGTTTAATGTACCGTTATTTAATGTTAATTACTTAAAAACTATCATTAAAGCTTTATGTACTATATTTAATGTTATTTATTAACTTTCAGTCCATATCTTTAACCAATTTAACTCCTCTAAATTCATTTCTCATTTTAATCCCCTAAAATCACTCCTCTGCATAATTAAATACATGATAAAAATCAAATTTTAAATATAAAAAATCTAATATAATATTTAATGTTTATTTTAAAAAAACATTATAGTATTAAATCTAAAATAAATTACATTATTATTAAAATATTGAAGAAATTTTTAAAAACAAGTTTTTATGCATTAAATACTGTTTATTGATACACATTACTTAAAATTCAAAATTAAAAATAATGATGCATGAGTACAAATTTTTAAATTATATGTTTGAATTCATAATAACTATTAAGTATAATCAAAACAGAATAAACATCTCAATTTAAATATAAAAAATTTAAAATATATAAATAATCATTGAATTCTAACAAAATATTTAATTATTTTACATAAAAAACATTATATTATTAAGCCTAAATTAAAAAAGTTTATAAAAAAATCATTATCACTCTCTCAAAACCATTCAAAATCGTACCGTAAATTGACAAAAAAATAAAATAGAACCTTAAAATCATGATGTATATATCTCACTGCATTACGCAAGTACCCTTCTAGTTATCTTTAAAAAGGATATTATTAAATTACATGTAATTTAAAATTATGGCTCTTCTCATGAATTACAATGTTCCCGTGTTTGTAAACTTGCAATATCTTCACAATTTCTTTAGATTGCATAAAATAAGGCTGATAAGATTGCACCATTTTGTGAACATGTGGTGTTCAAACAGTACATAATCACTTTTCCCAACATGCCTCTATCGAAACAAATAGACACATCCATAAAAATTTATTCGTTTCACCATGTGAACATGAGTGTTCACAAAGTGCATGGTGAAAAATATTGGCAGAGAAAGGAGAGGAGAGAGGGGAGAGATGAGAGAATTGTAAAATCCCCAAATAACCCATAAATTGTCCTTTGTTTAAATATTAAAGGTAAAATCCCCAAATGGCCCAAAAGAACCCTTGATTATTAATAACCATAGATTTACAGTGATTATGGTTTAGATCGACTCTCATGGTTATCCCAAAATATGATATTCTCACATGGAAATCCTCATGCACGTACACACACACACAAATAGGGGTGGGTTTAAATGAAAACTTTTTTTTATTGTGCACGTAAAGACCAATTTTAGCCATTGATCTAAACTTATAAAATTAATCAATGGTTAAAACATAATAACATTAATTGAGAAATGACTAGGGACAAAACTGAAAATTTAAGTTAACGTCTACCTTATTTGACCTTTTATTTTCTTTTTTAATTAAAATACATTTACCTCCTTAAAGTTTAAAATAAATTATCTTAAAAATTTCTAATATTTTGTTCAAACAAATTAGATCAAAAAAACGAGAATTTTGTGCTCTTCGATATGACATCTATCTCGATATAGTTTTTTTTTTTTAACCGTTTTTTATGTGAAATGTTATATATGTGTTATATTCATTATGAATATGTATGCATATACTCAGTTGTCCACATTCAATATGAATAACAAACGTGAACGTTCATTCACTATTCATGATGAATAATACAGTATTCAGTGTGAATAATACAATATTCAGGATGAATAATACACGAATTCATTAATCATGTATTATTCAACCTGAATGTTCTATTATTCATCCTGAATGATACATTATTCATGATGAATAATATATGAATGACCCGTGAAGGTGTGGACACATTACGCACTCTCTTTTGCTTCCCAATTCACAACCGAAATTTCGTTTAATTCATTATCAATATGTATGTGCATCCCCGGGTGACCCACATTCAGTGTGAATAACAAATGTGAACGTTCATTCATTATTCATTATGAATAATACAGTATTCAGAATGAATTATACAACATTCATGATGAACAATACACGAATTCATGAATCGTGTATTATTCATCCTGAATGTTGTATTATTCATCTTGAATGATACATTATACATGATGAATTATACATGAATGACCCGTGAAGATGTGGAGACGTGACACGCGCTCTTTTGTTCCCCAATTTACAACTGAAACTCGATAGGTTCTCGATTCGTATCGATCAGTGTTGGATTGCGGTGATGAAAAACGCGATGTCTTACGACGTTGAAGAAAGTGTTGAAGAAGGTGATATCGAGTTACGGACTTACGGTGTCGAGGTGTTGTACACACTTAAACGTACATAAATATTCATAACACACACACACACACACACATATATATAGCAATTCACGTAAAAAACGGTTAAAACAACAACAAAAAACTATATCGAGATGGATGTCATATCGAAGAGCAAGAAATTCTCGTTTTTTTATGTAATTTGTTTGATTAAAATATTAGTAATTTTTAAGATAATTTATTGTAAACTTTAAGTGGGTAAACGTTTTTAGTTTAAAAATAAATAAAAAGTCAAATATGATAGGCGTGAGTTTCATTTATCTTCCATTTTTACCTTTAATCTAATTTTAACTAAAAACTTTATTTAATATGAGTTGTTGGATCAATAGAGTTGGATGAGCCAAGATTCGTCCTCACGTGCACAATGAAAATTGAGTTTTCATTTAAACTTACTCATATATATATATATATATATATATATATATATATATAAAAGAAGGATCAAACAAGAACATGGTCAAAATAAGAAAGCAAATGGTCAAATCAAATGTGATTTTGCACTGAAATCACATACGATTACATATTACGGTTAATGCAAAAGTCGTGTAAATCACATGTGATTATACACATGGTGTTAGTGTAAAATCACATGTGATTTGACATTTATCGTGTTTTCTTATTATATGTATAAGGGCTTAATCAAATGAGAATTCGGTAATTTGTGATAAACGTGAGATCGATTATAAACCAATCATTTTATGTAATTAATTATATTGCCTTAATTAATAAATAAGGGTGTATTAGTAATTTTAAATTTTGACAATTCATTAAATCTTTTTATGGATTGCATCTAATCTATATCCCTAAAAATCATCTCTCTTCTCTCTACATATCCCCAACTACCGCCATCTCTCATCTCCATTTATCCTAGTCAATTCACAGAAGATATGTTTTATTCCAGCCACAAAATCTGCAAATCTCCATTTATTTTGACCACCATCTATCATCTCTATCACTTTTTCGATCAACCAAAGTCGGCACCCACATCGATGGCCAGTGTGTCGTCTCCTTCTCGGATCTGCAAACCCACCGTTTTTTCTGAAGTGAAAACCCGATGAACGCCATCTCAGAGATTCATTATTTTGTATAAGGTTTTTAGGATATCCAATTGGAATAAAAGTCTATTGCATTAGGCGAAACATGTATCTTCAAATCTCGACATGGTTGTTATCTTGAAACCTATATCTTAGGATATCACAGTATACATCTTGTATGTATCTTTTGTATATATTCTTTTAACATTGTATATATTCTTTTAACAGTGATGATCTTTTGTATGTACCACAGTGTGTATCTTTTGTCGTATGTATATATTTTTTTCAACAATGTCGATGTTTTATATGTATCACAATGTTGAAATTTTGTATTAATCACAGTGTGTATGTATCTTTTTATAACAGTATCGATCCTCGGGATGTATCACACTGTGTATCATGTTTTAACCAAATGCATCTTTTCTTGTTCACGGTGTGAATCTTGTGTTCACCTGGTGTTCGTTGGAGTAAGGTTCATTGGATAGATGAGAGAGGAGAGAGATTTGTAATATATCTATAATGCTATTAATTCAAATTAATTAGTAAAAAATTCCAAAATTATAATATTTCTATATGAACCTTTGATTAAATATGATATGTGGTTTAGCATCACGGATCTCACTTGAATGACCCGTTTATATAAATATATATTAATATATATACATATATATATATACTAATATATAGAGAGAGAGGGGATCAAACGAGAACATTAACTATTTAAGAGATTATGAAAACGACCAAATCAGTAGCAAAATCATATGTGATTTTTCATTAACGGTAAAAAAAATGTGTACGAGCGACTTTGGCAGCGTTTTCACGTCGCGGGGCAAAGTCACGTGAATCACATGTGATTTTGTACGTCATGTTAGTGTAAAATCACAACCGTTTTTTTATTCTCTTAAATAAGTATTGTTCTCGTTTGATCTCCACCCTATATATAAATATATATATATATATATATATATATATATATATATATATGCGTGTGTGTGTCTACATGTATGGAAGTTTGTTTACACAAATATTCCACAATTACTTAAATTTTTTGTTATATGAACAGTTTAAAGTGAGTAACGAATGAATTTGTATGTCCGTCTCGAGAAATATGAAAAGGTTTTGAAATCAGTCACAAGTCGGCATTCCCTTAAGTCATCTTTAAACCCATTATTATGCTTTTGATTTTAAACCTCTTTTAAAGGTGAGGGTAAAATCACCTTCAATGCTCTTCTACTCACATTTTGACCCCCACAAACAACGTTCCATGGTCCCATCACTCCATGATGCTACCAAAATTCTTTTATCGTTCACAAATTAATATAATATTCACTACTAGAAAGAAAAAAAAGTGTTTGGTGACAGAAAAACAGTGACGCAATATTCCGTCGCTAATTAGTGATGGATTAGCGACGGAAAATGGTACGTCACTAATTAGCGACTAATTAACGACGGAATAGTTTATATCCCTAATTAGTGATGGATTAGCAACGGAATACATAATTTTCTATTTAAAAAATAATTAAAAAAATGAAAATCCACATGTCCTTCACTAGGACCAATCGGTGACCGAGTTTGAATGGGTGTCTTCTAGGCATGTTTAGGGATCGATCAGTGTTGCACAACACCGATACAAGATGATAAGTCTACATTTTTTTAATATGTACTGAGATTAATTTATATGTTTACTAACAACTTAACTTAATTTTCTATTGTAGATAGAGATGGGGTCGTGGCCCGAATTCTAGTGAGGTGTTTGAGCTGCTCGAACCGAAAGGACACTCCGGGTGCTTCCGGCCCGCCTATTGATCCTCTAGTGTACGTTTACCACAAAGCGGCTAGAGTCGCGGTAAGTTCTCTAAAACCATTACAACTTTGTTTTATGTGTGCATATGTGTATGTGAATGTGTTCTATGTATTCGTCGATTAGTGTTATATATATGTATACATGATGTGTATTTGTGTTGGTTGCTAACCACGATTGGATCTATGCATATATTGTTCTAGATATATGTATATGTGTTGTATATATGTAGTTTGGGCTGCCATTGTTGGGCAGACGTTAGGATATGGCCAAGTAGATAGGTTGGATACGTTTGATTTAGAATCGTTATGCTGCTAAAATTTCTTTTCACCCGTTTTTGTTTTGGTAAATCATAGGAGCGCTTTCGAGAACTTAGGATGAGGCGTAGGCTAGTCAGGATCCCAATGCCCCTCCGATTGATGATGCAACTCTTTGGGAGTAGAGTGTCGGAGGATGGAAGAAGGGTCATATTTTTAGGTTCGGGATGAAGTAGGATTCCCGTTATGCTTTGACCGGTGAGTGTAGTTGCAGGAGTGGCGAGAGATCATCCGAGACTACATTGGCAGCGGAGGTATATTGGTTATATGGGTTATGTATAATGTTGTTACTTTTTATTGCCAACAAATACTATTTTTTTGTCAAATACTGAGTATTTATAGTTAGGTGAGTTGAGAGAGCAAATGACAACGTTTGAGGAGGATGCGAGTGAGTCGAAGCTACGGGAAAGAGATCGAAAGGAAGCGCAAAGAATATCTGCATGCCAAACAGGTCAGACATGCTACCCAGTTAGCTGAGCAACTCACATTATCACAGTAGTTTGTTGCTTTTATGCAGTAGCAGGGATACGTTTTCCCTTCTCCCCGCCCTCCCGCTAGTTAGATTGCTACGCTGCATGCCTATTACATTTTGAATTTGGAATTCTATGAATTTGGAATTATGAATTTATTGGGTTGTTTTAGTTCATTATTTTCAAATTATTGGCAGATATTTATATAAAAAATATAGGATATACAACTTTTTTACTTACTTTTTTTTAATATTTTTTTAAAATCAACAACGAATTAGTGACGGAATTCCATCGCTCAAAGTTGGAAAATTTCGTCGTTGATCCATCGAAATGTTGTCGTCGTTGATTCGTCGCTAAAACATTATGTCGCTAAATCCCTCGCTAAAACATTTCGTCGCTAAAACAATCCGTCGTTGTTCTGTCTATATATAATATATTTTGTCCCTAATCCGTTGTTAATTCTGACCCTCGCTAATCCGTCGTTATATCCGTCACTAATCCGTCGTTGATATATGTTGTTAATCCGTCAGTAATAGTATCACCCACGACCTTTTCAGCGACGGGCTTTGACGGAATAGAGACGGAATTCACTTTCAGTGACGGATCAGTGATATAATTTTCCGTTATGATAGGGTCGATTTTTGTAGTGATTGTTGAGGCATTTAGATAATCAACTCCAAAATAGAGCTTGTGAAAAAATGAAGGTGAGAAGTATGAAGACCTTTTGTCCATCTCAAAACATAAAATAATTATTTCTATGAATACGTTTGGCACAAAAATATTTTCCCCTCATATTTATGTCTCTTTTTCAATTATCTTTTTTCTATATCTATTTTAAGTTTGTTTAATTTAAAATTTAATGAAGTTTTGGCAATTTTTTATTTTAAATAAATTGATTTATAAATCATAATTTGAGAAAGAAAATCTTAGTTAAAAGTAAAGAGGAAAACAACATAATGATTGCAAACATATATACATGGTGTTTTTTTTCTTCATAAAACAGTTATATATACACACACAATTAACACATATTATCGTCATATTTGATAACCACAAAAACGTTTATAAGTTATCTTATTTTTTAAACATTTTAAAAAAATTCAATTTAATAGCTGAAAATTTATTTCAATGGTTTTTCTATAATTTCATGAGTTTGTTTCTAATATTTTTTTTTCTAATTATGCATCTTATATTTCTGTGTTAGGAGGTTTGATACAAAGTTTTATCCTTGTATATAGTTTTTCATTTTCATTGTGAATTAGGTTTAATAAAGTGTTTATATATATATATATATGTATATATATATATATGATTGAGTTTCGGTGAGAAGTTGAGTTTAGTGTGAGAAACGTGAGAAGTGGTTATCAACCATTGGATGAGAAATGAATGCACATTAGGATGAGATGCACCAGATCAAATGTCGGGTTTCGAATTATCGGATTTCGGGGTATTCGGGTTTTGCAAAAACACCTTATTTTCGGTTCGGATGCGGATTCGGATTTCGGACTATTCGGGTTTTGCACACCCCTAGCTTGGAGGCGTGGATGATGAGAATACATGTTTTATGTTTTTGTTTTTAACAAAGGGTATATTAGTCAAAATATTGTTGTTCTACTTAGTTCTAGGGGGTTGGAGTGGGACAAGTGTGTCTCATGCTTGTTCCACTTAGTTCTAGCGTGTCCCACATATGGTCACGCCAAACATGGGACAAGTCTGTTCTGTTCTGTCATGTTCCACTCTGTTTTGCATACCAAACGCACCCTTAAAGCGCAATTCATGGGAGGGAATGAGATTAAAAGTGATCAACGGTTCAAATCCACTTCTCACACTTCTCACGTTATCCTCAACTTCTTACACGATCTTTCACACACACACACACACACACACACACACATATATATATATATATAATTAGGTTCAAAAGAAAACCGATTTTTTATAGTAAATCAAAGGACAAATTCTATTGAGCAAAATTAAGAAACTAATCAATGGTTAAAACATAAAATTGTTAATTAAGAAATGATTAAAAGCAAAACTGGAATAATTTCAAATATGAATCATACACAAACCTTATCTGACTTTTTATTTTCTTTTCTAATTAAAAACCTTTTATCCTCTTAATTTTTAAACTAAATTATATTAACAATAACTAATATTTGAATCAAACAAATTACATCAAAAAACCAGCATTTCATTCTATTCCATTTGACATCCATCTTGATATAGTTTTTTTAACCGTTTTTTTACATGAAATGGTATATATCTATGTAATATTCATCATGAATATTTATGCATGTTCACATGTATAAAACAACTTTTTAATATTCATATATCAGTATGATGTTCATCATGAGTATACAACTCACTATAACATTCATCATGAATAATTATATATTTAACAAATCTTTAATATTCATACATCACTATGACATTCATTATTAATATACATTCACTGTAACATTCATCATAAATATTCATGTATATGTTCCATATATAACAACTCTTCAATATTAATATGTCACTATGATATTCATCATGAATATAAGTTTTCACTAATTAAAATATTCATCATGACTATATATATATATATATATATATATATGTGTGTGTGTGTGTGTGTGTGTGTGTGTGTTCACTTGTTTACAACAACTTTCTATATTCATACATTTTCACTATAACATTCATAATAAATATACATACTATTCATCATGAGTATTTATATATGTTTAAGTAATTAAGTGTATACAACAACTTTTCAGTATTCATACATGAGTATGATATTCATCATGAATAAACATTTCATTATAACATTCATCATGAATATACATATTATCCATCATGAATAATAATGTATGATGACGTGTATACAATAACTCTCTAATATTCATATTAGTATGATGCTTATCATAAATATTAATTTTCACCATAATATTCATCATGCATATAACTATTCATCATGAATTTACTACGGTTAAAAGTCTACATACTCTAGTTTTTTTTTTTTTTTTTGCCTTTAATGGTTTCTCGATTGATCTTGATGAATTCTTGATTCGTCTCGATAGGTTCCTGATCCATCCCGATAAAAACTATAGTGGTAGGTTATGGTATTACACAAATAAACACAAAATACATCAATGGATAGGTCCTTAATTGATCTCGATGAAAAATAAAGGCGGTAGATTATGATTTTACACACACAACTACTGTAACACCCCGAAATTTCAAGTAAGTGGCTCAGTTTATTTTTCTGCAAAACCTTGCCTCGAGGGTGTTATTTGATGTAGACTCTTTAGTTTTTAAATTAATGTGTATAGTAGGATTTCATATTATAAGGTTCGAATATTCATTTTTTGACGATAGTGTAAGGGTCGAATCGGAGCGAATTTGGCATTTTCAGAGGGTTTGGGTACCTTTGGCGAGAATGTCGGCGCGAGTGCCCTTGGCATTCTCATGGTGGTTACAATTGCGGGGAAGGAGTACCTCGCAGTCATGTTAGGAGAGTATACCCAACGATAGTGCCCAGGTCATACTCACGAGACACAATCGTGGAGAGCGGGGTGCCCGCGGTACAAGCGGGGCGAGAGTGTCTGACGATAGTGTTGCGGTCACTCTTGCATGTCACTATCGCCTTAAACCTACAGAACCCCAAAAAATGTTGTTTCTTCGGCATAAATCTCATTTTATCAGATTTTTACAAGGAACTCGTTTTCCCTCTCAATCCTAGGCGATTTCCCCCCTCCAAATGCTAATCTCTCCTCATTGAATGCAAGTGAAGATCCCCACCTTAATTACTCCTCCCCTTTAGGTCCTAAACACTATGGAGTGAAGTTTCAAGTGTCCAAGTGTTCAAACTCCAACCTACTATCATCGATTCTAGGGTTCCATATCTTTTAGGGTTTTTACTCTACAAACCCATTTGGTAAGTTCCTATACACTCATAACTCCATAATTGTATGTAGTTTAACTTTTCTTGCATGTATGTGATAACTTGAGATTTTGACCTAAATATGATAATTACAAGTGTTTCATCTTTACTTCCCCAAATGTGTTAATTCTTGATGAGACTTCATATATATGGATAACTTACCTTTTTGACCTAAAATGTTTGGATGTGGGTTTTGATGAGGTTTGACCTAAAAGAGTAATTATGGATTTTATGGGTAAATAACCTACATGTTCTATTAAATGTGTGTATGATGAGTAAGTGACTTGGATATAGTTCAAATCATGAGATAACTTGATGATGGTGAAAATTGGACGTATAGACATATGGTGTTAAATACTTAAGGCTACGAAGTAATTACGTGCATTATATCATACAAGTTACCATTTTATTTTAACTATATGTGCGTGTTCATATATGAGAATTGTCTAAATCCTTGTGCATGAGGATTTAGAATGTCTTGAGAATTGGGATTTTGGAAGTCGATTGTTGGGCCACTAGAAAGTATACAACAAAGGATTTCGATGTCCTTGAGGTGAAACTATTCTAGTCGAGGTATGCAACAAGGTTCCATAAATCCTTGAGGTGTAACTCTACGGAGTAAGCAATAAATGTAGGGAGTGGTTTGAGGTTGTGATGCCTAAATGGTATGTGCACTAAAACCGGAACCTGATGTGCAATTCCAATAACACAATTAGATGACTCTACTCACGTGTACTTGTCACCTAGGTAGAAACGGGTCTCCTCCGTATTACAAGAGTTGTCTCTTTTATTTATGTTCAGGTGTGGAACATTTTATTAGAGATTGAGACGTACGGTAATGTGCTAAAAATATGGATTGGGTAACGTTTAATTGTCGTATTTAATGCTTTGTATGAATATTAATATTTTTTGTAGGATCTCCCTAGGCTTATAGCCTAAAACTTATATGGTGTGTATGATCTGCTACAGGTCCCACTAACGGCGGATGTAGGATGGGTTGAGATGACGACCAGTGCATTGGGAGCATCTAAGAAGTCGGGCCTTTTTGGTATTTTGTAAAGAGTAATATTTTTGGAAAACATAGTAACACCCATTTTAATCTAGTCATCTCTAGTCTAGGTTAAGTAGGTTGTTAATTTTATGTCTCCTCTTATTTAACGTTATTGGTTTGTACAAACTTTCCCTTCTGTTGGGTTATAGTTGTTTGTTAGTTTTAGTAGTTTTATTTTGACCATTTTATTCCGGAAAATTCCAGAATTTATGTCAAATTTTAGGGTGTTACAACCACACACCAAGTCAATAGATGGGTTCTTGATTAGTCTCGACTGGTCTCAATGGGTTCTCAATTAGTCTTAGTTGGTCTCGAGTAGTCTTGATTGGTCTCGATGAATTCTCAGTCGGTCTCGATGGGTTCTCGATCTGTCTCTATAGATTATTGATTGGTCTCGCTGGTTCCTAATCCATCTCGATAAAAGTTGAATGGTAGGCTATGGTTTTAAACACACAAACACATAATAAATCAACGGATAGGTTCTCAATAGAAAATGAAGGTGGTTGGTTTTGGTTTTAAACACATAAACACACACCAAGTCAAAGAATAGATTCTCAACCAATTTGAATAGGTTATCAATTGGTCTCTATAGGTTCTCAATCAGTCTTGATTGGTTCTTGCTCGATCTCGATGGGTTCTCGATTGGTCTTGATGATGTTGGGTTGTGGTGATGAAAAACATGCTGCCAAGTTACGTACTTACGACGTTGAAAAAAGTGTTAAAGAAGGTGATTTCGAGTTATAAACTTATGGTGTCGAACTATTGTACATATTTGAACGTACATGACTATTCATAATGAGTATTACATATATATAGTCTTTCACGTAAAAATGAAAAAAAAATATATCAAGATGCATGTCGTATCGAAGAGAATGAAATTCTTGTTTTTTATGTAATTTGTTTGATTAACGTATTCGTAATATTTAAGATAATTTAGTTCAAAAATAAAAGGTTAAAAGTTTTAAATTAAAAAAGAAAAGAAAAATTCATATAATTAAACGTGACCATGATTAAAAAAGGATTTCATTCTTTAACGCTAGTCACTTTAATTAACATTTTTAATTAAAAAATTTATTTAATGTGAGTTGGATCAAATAGATATGGAGGGCCATGATTTTTCCACTACTTCACAATAGAAATTGGTTTTTATTTAAACTTTCCCCCTCTCTCTCTCTCTCTCTCTCTCTCTCTCTCTCTCTCTCTCTATATATATATATATATATATATATATATATATATATATATATATATATATATATATATATATATATAGCGGGAGTTTCAAATTGAAACCGAATCTGTGCTATTGATTTTGTTTATTTTGAAATCTAAAGACGGTTATTAATAAGTTAGTTACAGATGAGACTGAGCAAATTTAGGAGCCGATTTAATATACACTGTTGATCATCAACACAAACAATTGAGACCGATTTATATGGTTTGTATTTTAAACTCACATACACACACACACACACTCTCTCTCTCTCTCTCTGTGTGTATATATATATATATAGTGTTTGGTTCATTTGAAAAATGGTAAATATATGAGAAATAGAGAAGTAATCCTAGCCATTCATATGGTCAAGATCGGATTTGACTAGTCAAATATTGCGGCTTTGACCGGTCAAAAGTTGCGGCTTTGACTGGTCAAAAGTTGCGGCTATCCCAAAAATAGAAGGACAATTTCGTAAATTTTACAAAACACACGGGTTGTGTTCATATATGAACATGTATAATTCACATATGAACTATATGTTTATAAATGAACCAGTGCAATTCACAACTGAACTCTTTAAACTGATTCATATATGAACCTTTGTGATTCATATATGAATCTGTATGAATCACAAAGATTCATATATATGAATCTGTATGAATCACAAAGATTCATATATGAACCTTTGTGAATCACAAAGATTCATATATGAATCTGTATGAATCACTAAGATTCATATATGAATCAGTTGAACTAATTAACAGATTCATATATGAATTTTTGTGATTCATACAGATTCATATATGAACTCATCCCGTGTATTTTACGAAATTACCCTCTACCTTCTATAGACCACACAAGGAATTATCCGGTGCTTCGCGGTCAAATCCGCAAATGTTGACCAGATGAATGACTAAGATTACTTCTCTATTTCTCATATATTAACCATTTCTCAAATGAACCTCTCCCTATATATATATATATATATATATATATATATATATATATATATAGGGGTAGTTTAATTTACAACCTATGTAAATCTTACAACCTATGCAACCCACATCTTAACCGTTGGATTCATGATCGACGATTACGATAGATGTGGGCCTAATATTTTTAATTAAAAAAACAAAAAAATAAAAATAAAATAACCGTTTATCATTGATCCAACGGTTAAGATGTGGGTTGCATGGGTTGCAAGATTTAAATGGGTTGCAAATTATCCTTGACCTATATATATATATATATATATAGATATATGAGGAAGGTTCAAATGAGAACACTAATTATTTAAGAAAACAAGAAAATAACAAATCATGTACAAATTCATATGTAATTTTACATTAATCGAGAAAAACTGGACGTGTCGACTTTGGCCGCGACTTAAGTTGCGAGACAAAGTTGCGTAAATCATATATGATTTTTTATTTATTCGGTTGTTCTCGCGTTTTCTTAAATATATACTGTTCTCGTTTGAACCCACCTCTCACTTTCTCTTTCTCTCTCTCTCTCTCTATATATATATAATAATAATAATAATAATAATAATAATAATAATAATAATAATAATAATAATAATAATAAGTTATGTATTGTTTGTCAAAAATAAGCTACCTTATTTTTTGAGTAATCGATTAGATGCATATAAGTTAGGTTATAAGTTAGCCTATAAACTAGTTTTTAAGTTAACTTATTGATAAGCTACTAGGAGTAGTTTATGAGAGCATCTCCAACAGTTATGTTAAAGTTTTTTCTAAAATAGAGTAAAAAAATCAAAATCTCTACAAAAATATTAATTATAACCCTGATTATAATTAATTACTACTGTTAATTATAAGTACATATTAACTCATTTTTCATTGTACACATAGAGGACAAATCTTAACCATTGATCAAAACTTAAAAAACTAATCAATGCTTAAAACATAATAAGATTAATCAAGAAGTGATTAAAATTGGAAATTTGAATCAACACTTACCTTGTTTGACTTTTTATTTTATTTTTTAATTAAATTTTTTTACCCTCTTAAAGTTTAAAATAAATTATTTTAAAAATTATTAATATATTAATCAAACAAATTACATCAAAAAACGAGAATTTCGTGCTTTTCGATATGACATCTATCTCGATATAGTTTTTATTTCGTTTTAACCGTTTTTTTATTTGAAATTATATATATGTGTTATATTCATTATGAATATGTATGCACGTCCCCCGGGTGTCC
This sequence comes from Arctium minus, assembly GCA_954870635.1. Taxonomy (NCBI): domain Eukaryota; kingdom Viridiplantae; phylum Streptophyta; class Magnoliopsida; order Asterales; family Asteraceae; genus Arctium; species Arctium minus. Next base: position 71,928,399 of record OX941080.1, on the reverse strand, counting down.
AAATTCAGTATGAATAACAAAGGTGAACTTTCATTCACTATTCATGATGAATAATACAGTATTCAGGATGAATAATAATACACGAATTCATGATTCATGTATTATTCATCATGAATCGTGTATTATTCACCCTGAATACTGTATTATTCATCCTGAATGATACATTATTCATGATTAATAATATATAAATGACTCGTGAAAGTGTAGACACATGACATGCTCTCTTTTGTTTCCCAATTCACATCCGAAATTTTGTTTAATTCATTATGAATATGTATGCGCATCTCCGGATGTCCCACATTCAGTATGAATAACAAATGTGAGCGTTCATTCATTATTCATAATGAATAATACAGTATTCAGGATGAATTACACAACATTCAGGATGAATAATACACGAATTCATGAATCATGTATTGTTCACCATGATTGTTGTATTGTTCATCCTGAATGATACATTATTCATGATGAATAATACATGAATGGCCCGTGAAGGTGTGGAGACGTGATGCCCTATCTTTTGCTCCCCGGTTCACAATCGAATTAATCGATAGGTTCTCGATTCGTCTCGATGGGTGTTGGGTTACGGTGCTGAAGAACGTGATGCCTTACGACGTTGAAGAAATTGTTGAAGAAAGTGTTATATAAACTTGAACGTACTTAAATATTCATAATGAATATAACACATATATAACATTTCACGAAAAAAATGGGTAAAACAACAAAATAACTATATCGAGATGGATGTCATATCGAAGAGTACGAAATTCTCGTTTTTTTTGATGTAATTTGTTTGATTAAAATATTAGTAATTTTTAAAATAATTTATTTTAAACTTTAAGTGGGTTAAAGTGTATAATTAAAAAAGAATATAAAAAAGTCAAATATGGTAGTCGTGAGTTTAAATTATTTTACATTTTCACCCTAAACATCTTAAAATTAAAAATTCTATTTAATATGAGTTGTAAGATCAATAGAGATGGAATGACTGATATTTGTCTTAAAATGCACAATAAAATTGAGTTTTCATTTGAATTTTCTCTTAACTCTTATTATAAATAAATATTAATTACCCATAAATATTATTTTATAGTAGTTAATTAATAATAGTTATTAATTATTTATAAATTTTATTAACTATATCAATTATTATTTATTATTTATTATTTAATATATTTAGATATCAAAAACAAAAACAACAATTCTAAAGATCTTTATATAAGTTACATAAAAATTAAATTATACTTCTTACTTCATAGATAATCAAAATACACTAAATAGTTTTAAGAAAATATTTAATTTAATTATTAATTATATTTTTGAAAAATATTAATTACTTAGGATATGTGAGGATGACAAACCTTTAACCTTAGTCATGTTATATTTTGCATAAATCAACATATTATTATTAATAGAAATTTGTTTAATTTTTCTTTACTCTCTTGTTTGTATTATTAAATATATTACATTAATAAAAATTTGTTTTAATTAGATTATTATAAATTTATTTGAACTATATTATGAAATATTTGTAATTAACTAATTTTTTCAATATGTTTTTTTTGTCATTTTTACATGTTTATTAGCTACTTTTTTATCAAATATAATTTATTAATCAACTAGTTTATTAGCTAATTTATCAAAAATAGCCTTAATGATTTCAAATTCCCAAGGTGACTTTTAGGATATATCACTTAAAAAGTTCAATTTTTCTTATATCATCTCCAACCTTTACACTAAACAAAACTAGGGGTGTTCGCGGTGCAATTTGGGGCAAAAAACCGCAAACCGCACCGCATGTGCGATTTGAGCATTTTTCCAAACCGCAAACCGCACCGCATATACCTCAAACCGTACCGCGAAATGCGGTCCGGTGCGGTTTATGCGGTTTGTCCTTATCGCACTCAGGGTGAATGATACAAAGTCCAAAACTTAAACTCTTAAAGTCCATAATTAAAAACACAAAGCCTAATTATATAAATATTAAATTAAACTATTATATACATATATGTTTAAAATTAAAAAATAAAAATAATATAAAAGATGCAGTGCAGTGCGGTTTGAAAACTCAAAACCGCAAACCGCATAGTGCGGTTTGGTAAAAATACAAACCGCACCGCGAAAGATCTAAACCGCGTTTTGCGGTGCGGTTTGTACGGTTTGACGATTTGGATGAACACCCCTAAACAAAAAATCAAAAACATCAAATTTGGTGGGTCCATCAACAAAAAAAAATCTCAACTACAACAACATTCTAAAAAAACACTAAATTTATGGACCCACATTAAAATAATATATTTTATTTATTAAACTTTATTTAATTTGTAAATAAATATTATACTAATAAATAATTAGTAATTAATTTATTTAATGAAGACTTGTTAAATTAAAAACGAGAAATTTTTAATTAATATTACATTTAAAAAAAATTAAATTAAATATAAAAAAAACACCAAATTTGATGGGTACATTAACAAAAAAATATCTCAACTACAACAACATTCTAAAAAAACACTAAATTTATGGAACCACATTAAAGTAATATATTTTATTTATTAAACTTTATTTAATCTGAAAATAAATATTATACTAATAAATAATTAGTAATTAATTTATTTAATGAAGACTTGTTAAATTAAAAACGAGAAATTTTTAATTAATATTACATTTAAAAAAATTAAATTAAATATAAAAAAAACAAAAAATAAAGAATTTGTTTATATATATTGTTTGGGTAGAAATTCCAACAGTCCATCGTCGTACGACCAGCGATAATCGACGCCCTTCCTTTGGGTGACCTCGACTAAACGACTAATAACCCGTATGACAAATTCTGTCGTACGACCTGATTTCAGTTACTAACCTACGACATACGTTGTATCATGTTTAATGCAGGATTCAAATACATTTATGACCAAAGATTATAACGGAAGCCATCATCAATAACAACGGACATAACGGACGCTATCATCAATATCAAACGGTTATGCTATTAATGAGCAAGATACGCATTCAAGACGTGCCAATGAAAACGTAGATTATAAATATGAAGATAAAACCTCATATTCGGGACATCTAATCCTCAGACTTTACAAGCTCACAGATTACGTTCTCAAGCTCGCTTAGTTTCTCTCGAAGTTCATAAAGCCCATTGCCGTTTGTTGCGCGACCGCCTTTGCCTCATATTCAAATCTTTAAGCAACTCGAGCCACCGCCTTTGCCTCATATTCAACTCTTTCTGATCAAAGACATATTTCAGGCTCTTGTGATCCGTGTATAGAGTGCATTTCGTGCCGTAGAGGTAATGTCACCAAAGTTTCAAAGCGAACACCACCGCCGCTAACTCCAGATAATGGGTTGGATAATTCTGCTCGTGTATTTTAAGCTGCCTCGAGGCATAAACGATCACCTTGCCTCGTTGCGTCAACACACAACCCAGTCCCATCTTTGAAGCGTCTCTGTAAACCACGAAATCTTCCGACCCTTCAGGTAACGTCAAGATCGGAGCTTCACACAACTTCTTTTGAAGGATTCGGAACGCCTTCTCTTGGGTTTCGGTCCATTCAAACTTCACATTCTTCCGAGTCAGAACTGTCAAGGAAGAAGCGATCTTTGAAAAGTCTTGGATAAATCTCCTGTAGTATCCCGCCAGACCCAAGAAACTTAGGATCTCGGACGGACTCTTAGGAGGCTCCCAATTTATCATAGCTTCAATCTTGGAGGGGTCTACTTTCACTCCGACCCGAGTGACTACGTGACCCAGAAACTGTACTTCTTTAAGCCAAAAGTCGCACTTGGAAAACTTGGCGTACAACCTTTCTTTTCTCAACACTTCCAAAACTTCACGTAAATGTTGCTCGTGCTCTGACTCACTCTTTGAGTACACGAGTATGTCATCAATGAATACAATGACCGACTTATCGAGGAATGGTCGGCACACTCTATTCATCAAGTCCATAAACACTGCTGGTGCATTCGTTAGACCAAAAGGCATTACAAGAAACTCGTAATGGCCGTAACGCGTTCTGAAAGCTGTCTTCGGAACATCTTCTTCTCTTACCTTCACTTGGTGATAACCCGATCGTAAGTCGATTTTGGAAAAACAACCCGCTCCTTGAAGTTGATCGAATAAGTCGTCTATTCTCGGAAGCGGATATCTGTTCTTTACTGTAGCTTTGTTCAACTCACGATAGTCGATGCACATTCTCATTGTGCCATCCTTCTTCTTTACAAACAAGACCGGAGCTCCCCAAGGTGACCAACTCGGTCTTATAAAGCCCTTCTCCAAAAGTTCTTGGAGTTGTGCCATCATTTCTTCCAACTCCGACGGCGCCAAACGGTAAGGAACTTTAGCAATTGGTGCTGCTCCAGGCACAAGATCAATCCGAAACTCTACCTGACGATCGGGTGGTAACCCGAGCAAGTCGTCCGGAAAGACATCTGGAAACTCACGCACGATCTTCACATCTTCCAGCTTTGATTTCTCTAACTTGGCATCGATCGCATAGGCTAAGAAATACGAACATCCTTTTACTAAGCACTTGCGTGCTTTTGCCATTGTGATTATTGCCACTTCCCCTTTTCTCTTTTCACCATAGATGACAACGACTTCGCCAGAGGGGTTGGGAAGTCGAATCAACTTCTTGGAACATACTATCTCGGCATGATTGTTTGACAACCAATCCATGCCGACCACGACATCAAAACCCCCGATTAACATCGACAGTAGATCGATCGAGAATTCTCTTCCTTCGATACTAAGAGTACAAAGTGCTTCAGAACATCGCGGACCAGGACTTGTCTACCATCGGCTATTTCTACCACTAATGCATCCTCAAGACTAGTAGTGGGCATAGAAATTTTCTGACGGAACAATTCAGATACGAAAGAGAAACTGGCACCTGTATCGAATAAAATACGAGCAGGTACAAGGTTTATAAGAAAAGTACCCGATACCACATCAGCGGATGCCTTGGCCTCATCGGCCGTCATCTGAAATGCTCGACCTGGAACCCTCGGAGGGTTCTCCTTCTTTGCCGCCACGCTACCCGTTTTGAGCTTCGGGCAATCTCTCTTCATATGCCCCGGTGCCTTACACTCGAAGCAGACCATCCCCATGACAGAACAGTCGCGGGCGGTGTGATCATTCTTACCACACTTGAAGCAGAATCTAGAAGTGGAGTTACAGTTACCATGGTGCTTGGTTCGACACTTCGGGCACCACTTTGCTTCTTGATAACCGCTGAAGTTGCGGTTTCCGACAAAAGGCCGGGCCCACTTGGGAGGTACTGAACTGCTCTCCCACTTTCTCTTATCAGACACCACCACTGCTTTCTCAGATTTGCTTTTCGCGAACATCTCTTCCATGAACTGAGCTTCCTCGACGATCTCTCGGAGGTTAGAGGCTTTGGAATTGTGGACCATAGATTGCATGTCCGCGGGTAAGCCATTGAGATACGCTTTCATCTTGTCTTTCTCTGTTGGGGCAGCATGCCCCACCAGACCAAGCTTCTCCATGAACTGACGGGTATACTCCCTCACCGTCAGGCTTCCCTTTACCAGAGACCGGAATTCTTTCTCAATTCGGTCCATTGTTCTTTCATTGCAGAATTCTTCTAACAACTTCTTCTTGAACTCGGCCCAAGATAACTGAGCCAACACCGCAGGAGATAGGGTGGATTGGATGACATTCCACCAAATGAGTGCAGTATCCCTCAGCAGTTGGGTACCGAACCGCACTCTCTGATCATCTCTGCATTCGGAAGAGCCAAAAGCTTGCTCAACCGCTCAGATCCATTTCACACACACGGCCGGGTCATCAGAACCAAAGAACTATGGCGGTCCGCAACCCAGAAAGGACTTGTAGGAACAACTTTTCCTATTTCCCGGAGCACCAACAATCTTGCGTTCCTCAACCCTGACCCATGTACCAGTGCCTCCAGAACCCGCTACAATGTTATCCACAACCGTCTCACTTCTCCGATTGTTCACATCGCGGTCCTCAATTACTTTCAGCAGAAACTCTTGCTGCTTTGCCATCTCTTCCCTCATTTCCAACATCATGCTGGCCATCAACTCGGACTGGGGATTAGCATCCCCGATGACTGGGTGGGACGAAGCCAGGTCTACTCGCGGAATGACCTCTGGCCCCCCACCTAGCCTTTGCTGAACAGGTGGTCGCACAACAACCTCAACTTCTTCCGGCTGACCCGCTGTAGAGGTTGTTGCTTCTAGACCGTCAACACGCGTACGCGATCTTCCGCGCGTACCTACCATACTGAACTGCTACACCGAGCAGAGAAAGAGATAAGAGAGAGGTAGGAAAACATGAAGGAAAACGTACTACCACATTACCAATTGTCATATTAACAACAATCAAGCACTCTTACATACAATATCCTCATAATAACATTAGCTAAGTGAAATTATGAACATATAACACATAACAGTTCTTGTCACCACCACTACAACACCTGATAAACGTACTTTCCGTCGACTCTAAGACTAACCCGACTTAGAAACTCTAACCAAATCTCGCGGATCAATTCTTAACATACTCAGTCTAAGTCTAGACATCTTACATTCATGCCTAGTTCGCTAAAACTAGGGATCTGATACCAACTTGTAACGCCCAAAAAATCAGAGTAAATTAAAACCTGGAAAACCTGACAACATGACGTTCGTATTGATATAAACCTCCCATGAAGGGGATCAGTCCTTAAGACTTTACAAAACCTGCACAGATATAGGGTTTATCAACAAACTAATCTAGACACCTACATCAAGATTACATCCGTTGACAATTCAAATTTCACCAAAAGAATGGGACTTAACAAATGCCCAGATACAATACTAGTCATCTCAAAATGCCTCGAGACCAAACCCGTCTCTCAAAACCCCAACAACCCACCGCTAAGGGAAACCTGTTATACACATCATTTGAGAAAAAGTGTTAGGCTTAAAGCCTAGTGAGAACATACAGTTCATAAATCTCGAGAGATATAATCAAATGCATCAAAGTAAATCTTTTCAAAGGTTTAGTTGTGCTAAATACAGTTCTTTGATATAAACGGACAATCGGTCCAAAACACATCTTCCGATGACGGGGATTACCCGATTTACCAAGGATTATAGTGGAACACAAAGTAAGCCACGAATCCGAGTTATGAGCTAAATACATGGAACCATGGCCACGAACGCTTCGGTCCGTACTACGATATGAGGGAGGGCCCCCGAGGAACCATGTCATACTCGTTCGTTAGGCTACATTTGACCCATGGCTAGTAACCGGTCTCACATAACCGTACCAAGTGCCCCCGAGGATTAAATGTATCTAACTACAACGGAAGGGGCATATCCTTCCCAGCCATAAGCCGACTCGATACCTAGGGATCCACTAGTATAGTCATGACTTGTCACAATAATTCGTGTGACCAACAAAGCTAGATAAATAGCTTTCAACACATTTATATTTCAAAATGCCGTTTTCCAGACCAACTGCTAGTAAGAAAGATAATCATAAAACCAGTTTATATACATTCTTTTAAATAAGCCACACACTGGGCAAGTAAAACATTCTTTTACTTCAACAAGATGGAATCCATCATTTTAGTCAAAAGCGTTTCGGGAACCCTAAAATATCTCAAAACCCCCAAGTTACATCAAAATGTAATAAACGGACAATCCGAAAACGTAGAGATATGTAGGAGTTAAAAACACAATCTTTGACATATATAACAGTTTAGAAAAGTTAGTAGGAACTCACCTCAGTTTCCTTCTTCCTAACGAATTCTACCTATGACAACACCGAAAGAATCGGTAAGTCGAAGCACAAATAACTCTCCCACTACCTGACTAAAAGCACCGACAACAGAAACTAACAGATGGCGCAAAGAAGACTTTTGCGCGGACAGAAGGTTGCGCAAACGAGCTTTGCGCATCCAACGGGTTGCGTAAACCACGCTTTGCGCATCCCACGGGGTATGCAAACCACGCTTTGCGTATCCCACGGGGTACGCAAACCATGCTTTGCGCATCCCACGGGGTACGCAAACGAAATCCCGGTCTTCCCTTGACCGGTCGACACACCGGTCGAAGGCAACACCCCGGTCGAATGCATACTACCGGTCGAATGGGTTCCGGTCGAAGGCAACACTTCGGTCGAATGCACACTACCGGTCGAATGCCTACCGGTCGAATACATCCTACCGGTCGAAGGCATACCGGTCGAATGCATCCTACCGGTCAAATGCATCATGCGGTCGTCTTGTTCACCAAGAACACTCGGAGATACAGAACCCAGATCCAAAAATGAAAACACTCAAATCTCGAAATGGAACGGTTAAAAACCTTCACAACGAGATTCTACACGTCTAAAAACATTCAGATCAAAGTATTAAGCTAGATTCGTACCTTGATTTGTCCGAATCGATCAAACACTTTATCACCTGTTTTTCTCTCTCTCTGACTTCAAAACCAAGAACTGATCTGAGATATTTTTCTAAATATCTAAACTTTGATTTGTATATATATAACCCAAGTTACATTTAACCCCCCTGAACTTTGGGTAACGGTCACCTTTTCACCCAACCCCAAAATTTAGGGTGTTACAGCACATATACGGTTGGTCGTAATTGTTGACAGGTTAATTTTTGCACTTAATATTTCGATATTTAGATCCGAGAACCATTATTACAATTGCACTTGGTCGATCACAGATCTCAGTTGATTTATGTTAGAGCATAAATCTGTTGGATACAAGATCAAGAAGACTGAAGGTCAAAGTGTAAGAAGTCAAAGCTGAGAACGTCAACACTCATCAAAGTCAAAGTCTATTTGTAATAAAAGTCAAAGTATTTGTTTTTAATTTCTTTGTGTTTTAGTTGTAGGTATAAATACCTTGTATTTCTGTTTTTAGTTGTAGTAACAAGTTGTCTGATTGAGAATCTGAGAGAGAGAGAATTCTTTAGAGAGAGATTTATAGAGAGAGAGAGAGAGTTCTAGAGAGAGAATCTTGTAATTGTTGAATTGGATTGAAATCAAATAGGTAATTTGTTTGAAATCTTGTTTTGTTTGATTAATTGCATATAGAAACTAGATTCAGGGACACACAATTGGTATCAGAGCAGATTCAATAGTGAAATCAGATCAAGAAATAGAAAAAGTGTGGTTCGACACTGTGTTCTTGAGTTGAGAATTGAATTCTGAGTTTTAGTGCGAATTAGGTGTTGTAATTGATCAGGTTATGATCGTTGAGTGTTATAGATTGAGTTTGTATAGACAATTTCACGAAATGCACTGTAATTGTCACGAATTTTTGGATTTTGTTGAGTTTGTAAGTCATGAGTTAATATACACTGTAAATCGAATCAAAGTGTATCATTTTATGCTTGTTTTTAAAATTCTTACATTGTAATCTGTTTTTGAGTTGGATTCGAAGAGTTCTGCAAAGTTTTGATTCAATTGAAGAAGATTTGAGTCGAATTTCGGTGAAAAAGTGAAGAACACGCACGAATTCATGAAGAACGCGCTAGATCTGAAGAACGCGCAAGTTCTTCGTTAGAACGCGCAAGTGGAAGTTTTTGGTCAAAACGCGCAGGTAACGATTAGAGAGTTCTAGAAACGCGCTTATCGAAGTCTGCGAGTTTGGAAAAGTTGGAAAAATTTTATAAGGATCAGAACGCGCACGTAGTGGTTAGCGAGTTCTACAAACGTGCTAATCGAAGGGTGCGAGTTTGAGAAGGAACAGTGATCTGCGAGTTCTTTCATCGTGCGAGTTTGGAATTTCAAGAAAAGTTTCTAAGTGGTGGAACGCACAAGCTTGGTTAGCGAGTTTGTTCAAACGCGCAAGTATTGACTAGCGAGTTTTAGAAACGGGCACGTCTCAATTAGCGCGTTTCATCGTGAATAGTGATCTGCGAGTTCTTTCGATCTGCGAGTTTGTTCAAAACGCGCAAGTAGGCACTTGCGAGTTCAGGAAACGTGCACGATGCTATCTGCGAGTTTCAGCGAGTTCTTTTGATCTGCGAGTTTCACTTTGAATAGTGGTTTGCGAGTTTTAAGCTTTAACAGTGACTTGCGAGTTTTTGTACTTAGTCAAAATTTTCAAAACTGTAATATGCTTTTTAAAAGTGAAATTTTTTTCTTTAGGGGCGCTGCCCCTCGACCCCGCAAGGGCATAATTCTCTAGGGACCCCCGTGCTAAGTCTGCGGAGGGGGACATAATTCTGATTGTGATCAAAATTCCTGAATTTCTATTTCAAGATTTCTTGTATTTTTGTGATTTCATAATTGGACTAACGATCAGCTTCTAGATTCTTATTGCATATTTGTTCAAACAGGTACATACAGGATGACTTCCAGAGACACTCTCTCAATTGGAACTGATGTCAAGCCTCCGGTGCTGTTCAAAGGAGAATATGAACAATGGAGAGATAGATTTTTGGACTTTGTTGATAGACAATCAAATGGAGAGAACATTCTGAAATCTATCACAGAAGGTCCAATGAAGAAACCTACTGAGGAGATTCCTGCTGGTGGTAATGATTCAGATGGAGCTCCGAGAACAAGGAGAGTGGATAAAAAGTATGCTAGTTTTTCTGATGAATAGAAAAAAAGGTTTGATGCTGATAAACAAGCCAGATCTTTGCTTTTACAAAGCATGACAAATGAGATATGTGTGAAAATGGATAGCTACAATGAAACTTCCAAATCAATGTGGGATCAATTAAGAAAAATGATGTTGGGTTCTAGAGTTAGAAACCAAATGAAGGTAGCTAACTGCATAAACAACTACGAAGAATTTAGAGCAAAAGAAAATGAAAGTTTGGAGGAATCCTATGATAGGTTTGTGCTGCTTCTGAATGAGCTTTCCAAGAACAAGGTCAACAAGCAACAGATTGAGAACAATGTAAAGTTTCTCAGCATATTGCAACCTGAATGGAAAGAGCACACGCGAAGGATGAGACAAATGAAGGATTTGAGCGAAATACCTCTACATGAAGTCTACGAGACTCTGCGATAGAATGAAGAAGAGGTAGAAGAGAAAAGAGCTGAGAAAAAGAAAATTGAGAAAGCTGTTGATCCTATAGCATTAGTGGCTGGAGAGAAAGAGAAAGAAAAGAAAGAGAAGAAGAATAAGAAGAAGACAGTGGTATTTAGTTCTGAATCTGAGTCTGAATCTGATGGAGATGATGGAGAAAGTCTCAAGCAGGCTATGCTACTGTTAACCCGTGCTTTCCAAAAGAAGTTCTACAAGAAGCCGGGATCCAATTCTCAGAGATATTCTTCATCAAGCTCAAAGAACCACGAGCATAGAGAAAGAGTGGAAGGAAATAGACTGATTGAGAAAAAGCCAGAAGAAAAGAAGAAGTATGTAAATGATTACACAAGTACTGAAAAGAAGACGGCTAATGATCTGATCAAATACTACAACTGTGGCAAGTTCGGACATTATGCAAAAGAATGTCGGAAGCCAAAGGTTCGCAACTCAGAATATTATCAAAACAAATTGCTCTTGGCCAAACAACAAGAAGCTGGCAAGGCATTAATGGCTGAAGATGAATATTGGTTGGATCATTCTGATGAGGAAGAACAAGAAGAGACTGCTCATCTATGCTTGATGGGAAAAGAAGTGAAAGATGATGATTCAGATGATGAGACTGCTGATGAGGTAATGAACTTAACTGAAAATGATTTCATGACCAAAATGGAAGCCATGAGGGTCGAACTTCAAGATCTTCAAAATAAATTGAAAAAGGAAAAAGACAGAGTTGCTAGGAGAAATGAAAAGGTCTTTGAGCTCAACACGTCAGTTATTGAGAACAAAGATTTAATTGATTCTCTACGCAAATCTGCTTCTGTTTTTCAAAATGAAAAAGATTGTTTTGAAAGTAAAATTTCTGAATTGCAAAAACAATTGTTTAAATCTGATTCTGAAAAACAAGAATGTGTTCTAAAATCATTTAAACTGCAGGTTGAGAACAAAACTCTAGAGAAAAAGGTAAATGGTTTGGAAGCAAAATTATATCTTAGAGGCCAAACAGATCAAACTATTTTTTTGAATACACCTGATGAAGATGCTGATTTTAAAGAAAAATGGGGATTAGGGTTTGATAATCCTCATTACTTAGAAAAAGCTATTAGAAAACAACCAGGTCTATATAATGCAAATTATATGTATGCGGATGATGAATATTCTCATTTGAAACCCAAATTTATCACCAAAGCATCAAAAGAAGTTGAGGAAAAAGAAGATGAGAAAAGAATGAATTTGAAGAAAATGCAACTACCATTCTGTTATGAAAGACTGAATGATAGTTATCTTTCTAAAACACCAAAATTTCTTTCAACTGATTATTTTGCTAGTTATTCTTCGACTGAGATGGAGGCAAAACCTGTTCAAGCCAAAATTTATGTACCTCCACTTGTCTTAGAGAGCAAAATAATTGAGTTAGAAAATATTTTATCTGATGAAAGAATTTTGAGTGATCTAACACAAAACGTATTTTCTACAGTATTAAAGAACACAGATTTTATTTGCAAATCTAAAGTGTGTTTTACATCTTCAAAAGTACCTCAAACTTCTAAGACTGATTTTGATGATCTATTTGAGTCTGCAAATGATTTTCTAAATTCTGATGAAGGGTGTATCGAGGAAATTGATATGTTTGACTTTACTGCTCAACTTCCAAATCATTCTACTTTTATCATAAATGGAAAAGTTTTACCAAGTGTACATGAGAAAGGTGAATCATCAACTAAGGTTGGTGAATCACTTTCTGGGAATGCTGATTACTATGCTAATGGTAAGAAACATAAGAAACAACATTCACAGAATAAGAATAACACTGGTAAACGCAAGAAAAATCAATCTCAGAAATATGATTTTCCTAATAAATCTAAATCTTTTATTTCAGATATAAGGAAGAAAAGGTTGAAAGCGAGAACCGAATGGCGACCAAAAAGGAAGGATGATGAGATAACTGAATCAGTTTCTGATAATTCTTGTACTAGATCTGATAGTAGTGATTCTGATGTAGTTGGTCAACGTGCTTCTCATAAACAAAACCTTGTAACTTCTTACAAGCGTTATTCAATAAAGCAATTGATTCAATTATCTCCTATTACTACTAAATCTTATCATTATCGGAGAAATGATTTTGCTTATTCTCATAATTCTTCTGATTGGTTTGGATCTTATCATGTTTATTCTTCAAGATCAAATGTTTTTAGAGGTTTTCAAAAGAAAGGAGGATTCATATTCAAATGGATACCAAAATCTTGTGCTAATCTGTTAGGACCCGTTTTTAAATGGGTACCTAAAGTTATTGTTTCCTGATTTCTCTTGTAGACCCGACATATGGGGTACTTGGACAGTGGATGTTCCAAGCATATGACTGGGCAAAAAGCTTTATTGTCTAATTATACAGAGAAATTCAGTGAAAATATCAGATTTGGAAACGATCAGCTTTCACCAATCTTAGGATATGGTGACATCATTCAAGACAACATAACGATAAGTAAGGTGAGTTATGTCGAAGGGTTGGGGCACAACTTATTTAGCATTGGTCAATTCTGCGATAAAGGGTTAGAGGTCAACTTCAAATCTAAGAGTTGCTCGGTTCGTACTGAAGACGGCACAGAACTCTTAGGTGGACATCGAAAGACAAACCTCTATACCATCAACCTGTCCAAAGTTCAGATTGACAATCAGGTATGTTTAATGACAAAAGCTTCAATGCAGCAAAGTTGGCTCTGGCACAGACGTTTATCACACCTAAACTTTCGTTATATCAACAATCTGGTTAGTGGGAAATTGGTAAAAGGACTTCCTGAGTTGAAATACGAGAAAGAACACTTATGTGCTGCATGTGAGAAGGGTAAGATGAAAAGAGCTCCGCATAAACCAAAGCCTGAACCAAGCACTAGTTCTCTGTTAGAATTGTTACATATGGATTTGTGTGGTCCAATGAGAACTCAGAGTTTGGGTGGAAAGAAATACGTGTTGGTCATTGTGGACGATTACTCAAGATACACATGGGTCAAATTTCTTAGATCAAAAGATGAGACGCCCGAAGTTCTCATTACTTTCTTAAAGACGACCCAGGTGAATATGCAACGACAAGTCAAGTTTCTTCGAACGGACAACGACACATAGTTCAAAAAACAAGATAGTTGAAGAATATCTCGAATCGGTCGGGATATCACATCAGTACTCTGCTGCTCGTACGCCTGAACAAAATGGAGTAGTCGAAAGGCGAAATCGAACGCTAGTCGAGGCCGCTCGTACTATGCTCAGCCAATCCGATCTACCTCTATTTTTGTGGGCAGAAGCTGTGTCGACTGCATGTCATACTCAAAATCGGTTCATAATACACCGCCGTTTTCAAAAGACTCCATATGAGCTGATCAATAACAGAACACCAACAATCAAGTATTTTCACATATTTGGGTGTAAATGTTTTGTGCTTAACGACAGAGAGAGTCTGAATAAATTCAGTGCTAAGGCGGACGAGGGCATCTTCATTGGTTATTCTTCCACATCTGCAGCATACCGTGTTTATCTGAAGAAGTCAAAGACAGTTGTCGAGAGCGTTAATGTAACATTCGATGAAGAAATGGCTTCTGAACAACTCAGTTCAGAACCCGTGATAACTGGAGTATTAGCTTCTGGGTAGATCAGTCCAGAACCTGTTTCTACAGCCAATAATTCGAATAACGCTTCTACTTCTATTTCACATTTATCTGATTTAGATTTGTTATTTGAATTCTTTTATGATGAGTTTCTAGGATCTAATGTATCTAAATCTGCTGTGACTGACAGGTCTGAAGACACAAGTTGCAATCATCCAATCACTTCAGAAGTTATAACTGAACTTGTATCCCCCGTTCAGTCAGAAACTCACATTCCCTCAACTACTCCTACAGTTGAAGAAGTACAAGTAAATGCTGAGCCAGAAGTAACTGTTTCAGTTGAGTATGATATATTGTCTACTCAACAGCCAGAGTCTGCTGTTCCAACTGATGCTTCTGCACCTGAAACTTCAACTGCAAACCTCCCTCCTATTATTCTATCTGAAGAGCCTGATAGTAGATTTTTAGATGATGATCATGATCAATCTTCATTTACTTCACTCCCTCATGAGCATCGCTGGACCAAAGAGCATCCATTACATCAAGTAATTGGAGATCTCAACAAGCCTGTACAAACTAGGTCAGCGACTCTTAATCAATGTATGCATGACTCATTCCTCAGCAAGATAGAGCCCACGCGAGTATCAGAGGCTTTAGCTGATTTGGATTGGGTATCTGCTATGCAAGAAGAATTAAATCAGTTTGAAGCCCTGAAGGTCTGGAGATTAGTTCCAAAACCGGAAGGTAAATCCGTGATTGGCACTAAATGGGTATTCAAAAACAAGAAGGATGAAGATGGTATTGTCATAAGGAACAAAGCTAGAATTGTTGCCAAAGGTTACCGACAAGAGGAAGGCATAGACTACGATGAGACGTATGCTCCAGTAGCGCGTATAGAAGCAATCCACATGTTTCTAGCCTACGCAGCTCATAAGAATTTCACAGTCTATCAGATGGATGTGAAAACAACCTTTCTGAATGGCATTCTTAAGGAGGAAGTATACGTGTCTCAACCAGAAGGGTTCGTCAATCCAGATAAGCCAGATCATGTCTACATCTTGGACAAAGCCCAATATGGTTTAAAACAATCCCCTCGAGCATGGTATGACGTTTTATCCAAATTCTTGGTCAAGTCCGGTTTTTTCTAAAGGTAAGGTTGATACCACTTTATTCATCAAAAAGGAAAAAGCTGATATTATTCTTATACAAATTTATGTTGATGATATAATATTTGGTTCTACTAATCCTAAATATTGCAAAAACTTTTCTAATCTCATGGTGTCACGTTTTAAAATGAGTATGATGGGAGAGATGAATTTCTTTCTCGGATTACAAGTTAAACAGTTTTCTACGGGGATTTTTATTAACCAATCTAAGTACATTTTGGACATTCTTCGGAAGTTCAATATGGAAAATTGTAAACCTATTGGAACTCCAATGGCACCAGGTACTAAAATTAGCACTGATCCTTCGGGTAAAAGTGTTGATGTTAGAACTTATAGAGGTATGATAGGATCGTTAATGTATCTTACATCTAGTAGACCAGATATTATGTTTTCAACATGTTTATGTTCTAGATATCAGGCTGCTCCCAAAGAATCCCATTTGGCTGCTGTCAAACGGATCTTTAGATATCTGAAGGGGACTGTAGACCTTGGTCTGTGGTATCCTAAGGATACTGGATTTCAACTGACTGCCTATTCAGATGCAGATCATGCAGGTTGCATGTTGGACAAAAAGAGTACTTCAGGTCATGTTCAATTTCTTGGAGACAAGCTCGTTAGCTGGGCATCAAAGAAACAATTATGCGTTTCCACATCGACTGCTGAAGCAGAGTACGTAGCTGCTGCTAGTTGCTGCTCTCAAGTCCTGTGGATGCGAACACAGCTACGAGACTATGGATTCAAGTTTGATAAAATTCCAATCTATTGTGACTTAAAGAGTGTAATCGCAATATCTGCTAATCCTGTCCAACATACGAAAACCAAACACATTGACGTCAGGTATCATTTTATAAAAGATAATGTGAAAAAAGGAACAATTGAACTTTATTTTGTAAAAACAGATTATCAGCTTGCAGATTTATTTACCAAACCATTAGATGAAAAGAGATTTAATTTTCTTGTCTCTAAGCTTGGTATGTTAAATCTTAAGACATAATCGGTTGTTACCTAATAAAGTTACGTATTGTTATTTTTCATCATTTTCTTTATCTTTATGTCGGAAGGATATCTGCATTTTAATTGTTTGCTCATGATCTCAGGAGGAGTAAGAGAAGATTTTAGATGATCTACATTATTTTGAGGGGGAGCATAACTAATTTCTGCATTTTGATTAACTGACAAATTTTTGTGATGCATGATTTTAGGGGGAGCATATAATATCAAAAGGAGTAAGAGTATGATTTCTGATTATTTCAAATCAGAACTCGTACTTTAATCGTTTTATTGCTTTATGTCTTTTACATTCAAATAAATTTGTGAATAAAGTTGCTTTGACTAGACTTTGAGTTTTTTGCAGGATGAGAGAAACTGACAAGATCATATCTTAATGGCTTCAACTTGACTTCATGAGATTTAAGATTGCGTGAAAAGGTAAATTTCTTATCTTAATCTCAAATATATCTGAAAGAAGGACAACTTTCAGATATAGAAAACATGTTCTGAAATGTTCAAACCACTTCTCGATTCTTAAACAGATTTTATAATTTGGAAGTGTGATTTTAAATGTTTTCATTTTATTTTTGTGCTTAATTGATAAACAAACCGTGTGTTTCCAAAGATAAATACTTGCGTATTGTCTTTTCTACATACTTTCAAGTATTCACACACATCGGTTTAATTTTTGATCAAATTGTTCTTACCATGTCTCTAAATTGAAACAATTTTTCGATGGTAAGAAACCCCGCTTGTACTTTAATGAATTTTGAGCGATATTTCATTTCGAAACGTCATTTCGAGAATGTCTATATTTTTGTTTCGTATAGACAATATCCGTTATTTTTGACCATAAGCCTTGATTGTTATATCATTCATTTCTGATCATTTTTCATACAATGTCAGATTTTCAAACAAGTCTTTTGCATTCATATTCATTCATTCAATATACTTGTTTGAAAATACTTCAATGTTTTCAAATGCTCAAATCTTCATGATTATATTTTATGAGCATACATTCATCTGACATTTGTATATGAGCTTTAACTGATAAAGCTAAATCATCTGAGCAACACATGCTTTTTAGGACTACATGGGTTCTTTGTGCTAGGAATTAAATGAACTTCTATGAAATCACGTTAACCAGTGATTTCTACCCAAGAAGTTAATCTATAAAGATTGAGTGTGAGGAGTCTAAAAGAAATGAGTGTGGGTGTGATGAGGTAAAATGGAAAAGAGAGTTTGGTTAGTAGTGAGCTTAATGATTAAAAGAAAGAGGGTGTGAGATCAGAGTAAAAGAATATCAAACTCTGCACCAACTACTTTCTGAGCCGGGCAGCCATATTATTAGTGTTTCACAACTCTTTGGTGAACGTTATTGAAACAGGCAACTATCCCATGCCAACTCTTGACTACACCCCACCAACCACTCATTTTCTTCTCAAAAAGAAAATGTTTCATATTATTCTGGGGACGCAACATATAATCTATTTGGTTTTCATTTGGAAATCTGGATATTGAAAAAGAAGGAAGTCTGCCCTACCTTCTCACTTCAATCATGCACATTGAGTCTATGTTTATCTACTGTTGTCTCAGTGGTTTACACTATGTTGAGCCTTTATAAAAGCAATCATTCATGCTTAATTCTTTCTACACATGCACGAACACACAAAGAATTTGTTTCTTTGTCATAACATTCATAGAAATTTCCTTTGTGGTGTTTCGATGATTGGATGGAAGCCCTGGGGGAGTGAACATCACAAAAGCTCCTTTATATTGTGTATTTGTTACACACAGTGACTTCGTGTTACTGACAGTCATCTTAACTGATTCATTTGTTGATTCAGGGGTTACATGTTCTTATTTTGTCTGGATTTGCAAAGATCTAGATGAATACTTGGTTATGGATCACAGAATCAGAGGCTCTTGGACAGATCATAATGGTCAATGACATTTCTTGCTGAAAGTTTTGATGATATAGATGCTCAAATCATCAAAAAGGGGAGATGATATCAAGAAATGATAAAGTTTTGAGAGATGATTTTCAGAAATGTCCAAGTCAGAAAAGTTCAAAGTAAAGATTTGAAGAAGATCAAAGAATTTCTGAAGATTTAAGGAAATTTTCTTTGAAGATTTTTTGCTAAAGCAATTCGAGCTGATTCCGAAGAAAATTTCTTTCCAAAGTCTGAAAGTGTTTTGTGAAAGTTTTGAGGAGATTGTTAATAGTTTGAAGACAGTTTTGGAAAGAATGTCTTTAAAGAAAAAAGGGAGATTGTACTGACAGAGCTTAAAAGTGAAGACTGAATTGCTAGATCTTTCAACAGTGATTTTGAATCCAAAGGGGGAGATTGTTAGAGCATAAATCTGTTGGATACAAGATCAAGAAGACTGAAGGTCAAAGTGTAAGAAGTCAAAGCTGAGAAAGTCAACACTCATCAAAGTCAAAGTCTATTTGTAATAAAAGTCAAAGCATTTGTTTTTAATTTATTTGTGTTTTAGTTGTAGGTATAAATACCTTGTATTTCTGTTTTTAGTTGTAGTAACAAGTTGTCTGATTGAGAATCTGAGAGAGAGAGAATTCTTTAGAGAGAGATCTGTAGAGAGAGAGAGAGGGAGTTCTAGAGAGAGAATCTTGTAATTGTTGAATTGGATTGAAATCAAACAGGTAATTTGTTTGAAATCTTGTTTTGTTTGATTAATTGCATATAGAAACTAGATTCAGGGACACACAATTTCATTATAGCATGTTAATGAATGATGGTTTGACGTATGATATACCGTGATTATATATCCTTTTAAATTACTCAACGTACGATCCAAGCATCGACGGACAAAAGAGACTTTTCCATTTGATATTTAAAAGAAAATTACAAGGACAAGGGACACCACAGACGGCCGACCCCTAATAGTAAATTCAAAATAAACTAAGCTAAGAAGGAGAAACGTCAGATTGTTCCTGCACGACATCATCTACTATAGTCTCTGCTGCTGCCGCCTCTTCTCCACCATCGCTCCCCTCCTGTTCATCCTGTTCATCAAGGCCCCTTTCGGTCCCCACAGTGTCGAGGTAGGTTTTGAGCTCCTCAGCGGCCGACATCATGGGATTCTTCCCATTCAGATGACGCCTCATCAAAGCGGCTCGGGCCGTGAAACGAGAGAAAGTCTCGATTTGCTTATTTTCCTCCTCAAGGTCCTTGATGTCACCCTCCAGCTCCTCGACCCTCTTCTAGAGGGACGCGACTTCGTTAACAAAAGCAGCAGCAACAATGACGGCCTTGATCTTCTCGACCTCCAGTTTGGCCGACGACGCCTCAAGCTCAAGGAGGCGATCCCTGAGCTGAACCTTTTCACGATCCGAAATCTCTAGTAGACTTCGGGCATCGATGAGTTCAGTCTTGAGGCTCTCGACCTTTGCCTTTTCATCCTCGACCGTCTCTAGGGCGACCTTCTCCCTTTTAAGAGCCTCATTGGCCCTTTTCTCGACGTCAGGGAAAGCCGCCTTAAGACCTTCCATCTGAGCGAAGAAGCTCAGACAGGCTTGGAAAGCCTATACGACAGAAGAGAAATAGTTAATAACAAGAAAAATGAGTAATAAAGAAAATAGAAGATGAGTAAGACTTACCATAAAAGAGAGACCAGTGGCGTGCGCCCCAGTGTCCTCGACCCGAGACTCCTTGTATCGTTCATAGAAGGTCGGGAGGAGGAATTTCCCCAGGTGTGGAAAAATGACGTCCCTATCAAGGACGTTATTGACCATGAAGTCAGGTGGAAGAGTGACTTTAAACATCGTTTCTCCCACTTTCTCCTTGTTCTTATCCTCATTCTTAGAGGAGGAAGAAGATGCAAGGAAAGGCTTATCAACGCCCGACACCCCTGATGTTGGGGCGTCCTTCGTCACCTTGGTCGAGCCTCCGAGCTCGACCCCAGCAACGGTTCCCTTCGATGGTGTCGTCCCTGCAAGAGATGACAGAGTAACATCACCCGTCTCTTGGGCGAAACCCGAGGTTTGCCTCGGACGCGTCTTGTGTCTACCCCCACAGAAGGGGCAGTTCTCTTCTTCGTTTTTTCCCTACCTTGGCGGGCAAGCTCTAGTTGTTCGGCTCGTCTAAGGGCGGACGATTTTGCGGCTGCATCCCCTGGATAAAATAAGCAAGTTAGAAAAGAAATGACATACGATACAAAAATTAAAACATTGTCGAACGACATACCAGACATCTCTTCTTCTCTTTCTTCTTCCTTCTCGTCTTCTCTCTCCTTTTCCTCTTCTTTCCTCTCTTCTTCTCGACAAGAACCCTCGACGAACGTCGCTTCGTTTACAAAAACGACTTCGTCTTCTTCGTCGTTCGACCAAGCAAGAAACGAACGATCAACGATACTCCTTTCCAAGATCCTCTGAATCTTGTCGCGGGAATCCCTATTTGACTTCACCTTAGTGAAGTCGATTGCTGTTAAACATAAAAAGAAACCATCAGAATGGATGTTACAAAAAATAAAAAAGATATATAAACGCACGATAGAGCGGTAAACCTACCCGATTCATTCCATCCGGACGACAACCATTGGCTGTCCTCATTGTTCACAGACGCCACTTGGATGAAAACGTACTAGCGTTTCCAACCACGGTCGTTCACCGCAGTATTGTGCACCAGTACATTGTCTCCCTTCGTTCGAGGGAATAGACTATACCGGTGATAATTATCCGGTCGAACGCTGTAAGCAGTCAGGAGGTCGTTCAAGTTGAACGGAACCTCCCAATCGGCCGTGAGACACTCGATAACCTGGACAATTCGCCAGAACTGAGGCATTAACTGTCCAGGCGTCAAATCAAATGCATACAAAAATGCCCTGGACAAAGGACTAAATGGCCAAGTAAATCCTATCTTGAAGGGATATTCGTATAGAACGCAGTACCCCTTCGGAACCTCGTCTGGCCTTAAGTCTTCCGGCGTCATCAGATTGATTTCATCTGGAATCCTGGCCAATTTTTTAAAGTAATCTAAGTTTTCCTCTTCCCTATACACACTCACGGGTTCTGTCGACATCTGAAAATCTAGGATATTCAGGGTCGCACGCCAGTAACTAAGGATGTCCCAAGCTTTCCTAGGCTTTCTAGCTATGGACTTCTTACGCATATAATCGACACAGAGGGAAAACGGGAAGTCGTACCTTAAGTAGAACTCTAAACCTCGAACTTAGAACGGAAAGGATTCTGATCGCTCGGAAAGTGTATCTCGCCGGAGGTATATGATATCTAAAAAAGGTAAGCATAAAAAAAGGATAATCCCTATTTATACTGAAAATCAGAAAGCGAATCGCCAAAAAATCGAATCGCCAAAAAATCAAATCGCCAGTTGACACGTGTCGTCTGTGTCAAGCAACCTTTTCAAGTACATCCATTGAATGCATGACATTTGTCCAATATTAGCTGTCTAACCGTTTATCCTGCAGGAGATGACGTCATTGTTTAGTTGGAAACAAACCGATTCGGTTCCATGCAAACTACCCGCGTTCCTTTATGACACGTGTCCTGATTTTAAATTTAAATTTCAAAAAGTTGCCACTTGAATTTTAAATTTGGGGGCAAACTGTTTGGGTAGAAATTCCAACAGTCCATCGTCGTACGACCAACGATAACCGACGCCCTTCCTTTGGGTGACCTCGACTAAACGACTAATAACCCGTATGACAAATTCTGTCGTACGACCTGATTTCAGTTACTAACCTACGACATACGTTATATCATGTTTAATGCAGGATTCAAAGACATTTATGACCAAAGATTATAACGGAAGACACCATCAATAACAACGGACATAACGGACGCTATCATCAGTATCAAACGGTTATGCTATTAATGAGCAAGATACGCATTCAAGACGTGCCAATGAAAACATAGATTATAAATATGAAGATAAAACCTCATATTCGGGACATCTAATCCTCAAACTTTACAAGCTCACAGATTACGTTCTCAAGTTCGCTTAGTTTCTCTCGAAGTTCATAAAGCCCATTGCCGTTTGTTGCGCGACGCACGACCAAGGTCTAATTACACATGACGCACGACCAACTTTGCTTTATTGTATTGTTTTACATTGTATTATACTTGTAACACCTGTTATAAAGGACGACGTCCCTGATTGACGTCCATAGTGCACGACGACTCACACTCGTCCGCGGTTTTTACCCATTTCAGGGGTTTTCCGCGTCAACAATTCTCTCGTCTCATTTACTTTATTTTTATTATAATCGTACGATTATCGGTGTTACTTTATTTGGTTGGATCAAGCTTCACGTTTACCTTAAATTTTCCTTGGGAGATTTTTGGCATAAACATATATATATATATATATATATATATATATATATATATAGAGAGAGAGAGAGAGAGAGAGAGAGAGGGAGGGAGGTTCAAGGGAAAACTAGAAAAAAATGAAAAACTGAAGAACACTTTGGTAGACTTTGATCTGAACGATATATACTTGTGCATACAAGTAAATTTAGTTGTTTTTTAGTTTTTATGCATGTGTGTATTATGCAGTTGTGCATGTTACAAATTACTTGTATGCACAAGTGCATACCGTCCAGATGAATGACTACCAAGGTGTTTATCAGTTTTTCCCCTAAACCTGACCATTTATATATATATATATATATAGAGAGAGAGAGAGATTTGAAGTGAGATCAAACATGAAGACGGTTAATTTGCTAGAAGTCGAGAAGTTCGAAGATCACATGCAATCACAAATGATACCAAACATGTTGCGTTAACCATCCATAGAGCGGACGACCTTTCCCCTGACCCTAGGTCGCATTGACAAAGTCACCCACGTCATTTTGGACATGTGGTATCACATGTGATTTTACTCTGTAATCATATGTGATCTTAAAAATTCTCACTTTTTTACAAATTGTCTATTTTTACGTTTTATCTTGCCTCTCTGTATATATATATATATTTGTGATTAACTATATTTTTTATAAGTCGTGGAAATAACACAACAAAAGTGTATTTTTAATATGTTTTCGTGTGATGATGTTAAAAAAAGTACCATTTATTTATAAAGTTTTACATAAGACTTTTAAAAGTTTGTAACGAATTTCTTTTGAAAACATTACATCATGCCTTTTGAGGTAAATAGAAAAACCATTATGTATGTTGTCATTAATTAGTAGAAAGTTAATAAAGAAATGGATTTATATGAGAGAGGGTGGGCCATCCAACAATCTGTTGGCATGATGAGGGGTTAAGTTCCAGGTTAACATTTCAGTAATTAGTTCCATGTCATATCATGGGCAATGGGTTATTATGACACCAACCAATTGCCATCATATCCAACTCCTTATAGATGCTAAGAACATCTTTAACCGCACGGTAAATCACGAGATTAGTCGTGGGTGAAGCTCCAACAAATTAGTATAAGAAAAAAAAAATTGTCGGCCAAAGAATACACACGACATATATGCCGTTTATTTTAACACGGCAAAAGTAAGGAGGCCCATCACTATGCATTTTTTATTAATTTTTAATTTAAGTTTGATTTAATAATTATTTAAATTAATATATATAAATATATATAGGGTCAGGTTCAAAGGAAAACTTCAAAAAAACGAAAAACTGAGGAACACCCTAATAACCATTCATCGACCGTATGCACTTGTGGAATACTAGTAATTTGTAACATGCACACGTGCATATGCACAAGTGCATAAAAACCAAAAAACACTTAATTATTTATATGCACAAGTGCATACCGTCTAAACGAAGGGCTATCAAAGTGTTCCATAGCTTTCCATTTTTCTAAGGTTTTACATATATATATATATATATATATATATATATATATAGAGAGAGAGAGAGAGAGAGAGAGAGAGAGAGAGAGAGAAGGAGGGATTCAAATGAGAGGTGTTAAATGTATGAGAATAGAGAAGTGATCCTAGCCCTTCATCTGGTCAACATTTGCGGCATTGACTGTGAAGCACCAGATAATTACTCGCATGGTCTGCAGAAGATAGATGGGTAGTTTCATAACTTTTACCAATAGACGATAAACAAGTTCATATGTGAACCCGTGTGATTCACATATGAACCTACGGGTTCATATGTGAATCACAAGGGTTCATATGTGAATCTGTTAATTATGATTCATATACAAACCTACTGGTTCTTATGTGAATCAGTTAATTTGTTCATATGTGAATCAGTTAATTTGTTCATATGTAAATCACAAGGGTTTATATGTGAATCAGTTAAAATAATTAATATATGAATTACACGGATTTACATATGAACATATAGTTCATATGTGAATCACACAGGTTCACATATGAACTTGTTTCCCACCTATTTGTAAAAGTTACTAAACTACCCCTCTATTTTTGGCATAGTCGCAATTATTTGACCAGTCAAATCCGATCTTGACCGTATGAAGGGCTAGGATTACTTATCTATTTCTCATATATTTAGCAGTTATCATTTGAACTTATGGCTACACACACACACACACACACACATATATATATATAGTCCCAATCAAATACATACCATGGAAATATTACAAACCATACAAACCAGTCTCAACTGTCCATCTATTCTAACGAAAATATAGTTTCATAAATTGTTGGGTCTGAAATGTGCTAAGGATGGATACTACTGCTGGGCTTGAAGATATAAATACTGCTATTAGAAGATTACTACCGCTAGTAGTATTACTACTGGTTGAAAAGTTAGTACTGCTAGAATAATAGTTAGTACTGCTTAGATAGTTAGTACTGCTAGTAGTTAGTACTGCTATTGGAGAATTACTACAGCAAGTATGGTTAATACTGCCGAGGAAGTTAATACTGCCTTGAAGATTAATGCTGCTGGATGATTAATGCTGCTTCAGATGATAATGTTGATAAAGAGACTTTGAACGAAAGACTAGGAGCTGAAGATAATTATGGAATGGATGCTAAAGATCAATATTTCTTTTGTAATTATCTTGTAATCAGTTCTGTATATATAGTCTAGAAGTCTTTGATAGCTAGAGATAGTTTTTGATAGTCTTATTCATACGAATATATGTTTAGAGAGAATTAACCTCAAGATTCTTAGAAATCCTTTCTTTAGAGAAGTTTAGAACGTCTGTTGAGTTTGTGCAACAGATTGAGGTTTTGTTTGTAATCATTAAGTTAATTCAATATAACTTGTGATTTGAGTTCATACACTGTTTGATTGATTTACTGTTAAAGTGTTTTTCCACGACTTTTTTAACATAGTTTCTGAGTGTTTATTAAATTCTTGTTTAGAATTTCGATCCTGACAAGTGGTATCAGAGCCTTCAACTCAGAAATAAAAAATCATCATGGACGGATCTCATGACAGTGTTCTTGTTTCAAAGGTTCCCATGCTCAAACCCAATGAGTTTGACATGTGGAAAATCAGAATCAAGCAGTATATTCTTCTTACAGATTACTCAATGTGGGACATCATTGAGAATGGTCCCTCTTATGGAGGAAAGATGGGAGCAGATGGCAAGAGAACTCCAACAAAGACTGATGGAGAAAGAAAGATGAGGCAGACTGAGATGAAAGCCTTGAGCACTCTCCTCTTGGCAATTCCTAATGAATACCAACATTAGTTTTGCAACTGTTCCGATGCTCAAATCCTGTGGAATGCATTGGAGAAGATATTTTCAGGTACTAAAATCACTAAGAGAAATCAGAAGGCAATTCTCAAACAACAATATGAGAATTTTATGTCTACAAAGAATGAGTCCATGACTCAAACCTTTGATAGATTCAACAAGTTAATTGGAGAGTTGGCCACTGTTGGTGTCAAGATGGACCAGGATGATGTCAACAGAAAATTTCTAAGATCTCTTGGTGAAGAATGGGTGATGTACACTGTATCCTTTAGAGAGAATGATAATCTGGAGGATAAGGAGCTTGATGATCTCTACAATGATCTAAGGGTGTTTGAAGCAGAAGTTGAATCTAAGAAAAGGCCATCTGGATACTCTCATAATGCTGCTCTCTTATCATCTACTACTGATTCTTCTGTTAATACAAAATCAATTAGTACTTCTTATGGTTCAAAACAGGATGGATCCAATGATTATGTTTTGGAAGCATTCCTTGCTAGTCATGCTAAATCTGCTCTTATCAATGATGATCTGGAGCAGATCAATGTTGATGACTTTGAAGAGATGGATATCAAGTGGAAAATGGCAATGCTCACCATGAGAGTCAAAAGATTCATCAACAGAACAGGTAGAAACAATTTTGCCATGAGAAGAGAAGATGGCGCTGGATTTGATAAATCCAAAGTGGAATGCTACAAATGCCATAATCTGGGACACTTTGCAAGAGAGTGCAGAGGAGGTATTGCTCAACAACATGCAAGCAATAATCAACAACCAAAGTCCACTAACTATAACAGGAATTCATCTCAAGCTCTTGTCTCACAAGAAGGGATGGGGCTTTGATTGGAGTGATCAAGCAGAGGAGGCAATTCAGAACTAAGCATTGATGACTGAGGTTTCAGAGTCATCAAGCACTGCAATCCTCACTGAGGTAAAATCTAACCTTTGCTCTAAAACATGTCTTGAAACTGTTAAAAAGTACAGGGATCACAATCAGAGCATGTGTGATGACCTTAAAAGGTTAGAGATAGATAGAAGAGAGTATGTTGTGATTGTTGAGAAGTTTGAAGAACAAATAAAGGCATATCACGCCAATGAACTTCAACATTCTTTTGATCTCAACTATTGAAAGTGGGAGAAGAATCAGTTAGAGATTGAACTAGAGAAGGCCAAAGAAGAATGTGAGAAAATTAGGAGTGAATTTGAGAAGGCCAAACTAGATATTGAGAAATATTCCAATGCTTCTAAAGCAATGGACTCTTTACTTAAATCTCAAATTCATGACAAACTAAAGAGAGGTATAGGCTACAACAACACCCCTCCACCTTACAATAATAACTATATTACTCCCACCTCAGACCTCTTAGAAAGACAGGGTAAGAATGACTTACCTGCAGGAGCCACAAAAGTAGATCCATTAAACAAAGTAGTGGTTGAGGCAGACTCTGAAGAAGAGAACTCTGAGGGTAAGAATAAGGAAGACCATAAAGATGTTCCCTTAGAAAACCATATTCTTACAAATGAGAGAGAGGGTAAACCATTTATTATGAGTGATAAAGTGGAGATGTCTAAGACAGAGAAAGAGACTGTTAAGATTGAGAAAGCTGAGACCTCCAAGAAAGGAAAGGAAAAGGTACAGGGAGTTCACTACATGCAAACCTCTGTTGTAAATCCCTGTACTTGTCAACAGAACAAGCCTCATAAACATGATAAAATAAGGGGAAATAAGAGAAACATAAATAATCAGTGGGCTCAAAAACAGGGAATTGATCTAAGCAACGTAAATAGACCAAAGCCTTGTTTTATTTGTGGCAAGTTAAATCATCTAGCCAAACATTGTTATTTCAATCCTATTAACCAAAGATTTTCTTTTCAAAGACAAACACAAAATTCAGTTGGTTATAGGAAGAAATCAAGAAATCACATGACTGCTAATATGAGTACAATACCAATGAAAACTGGGATTGCAAAATCTCATATTCAGAATAAGTATGCTAAAGCAAAAGAAAATACTCCAAGCAAGTCAAGGAGTAACTCACAGAACAAGAAAGCAAACAAATTTGTCAAGATTTGGGTTCCAAAAGTCAAGAAACCTGTTAGTACTGCTACCTTAAATAGTACTACTAACAGAAATAGTGCTGCTGATATCAATACTACTGCTAACCAAGTTAGTACTGCTAACCAAGTTAGTACTGCTAACCAAGTTAGTACTGCTAACAAGGATAGTCCTGCTACCAGTGTTAATGCTGCCAAGCCCATAATTTTGACAAAGTATTCCATCCATGAGATTTCTAAATCTGATCATCTCATCCACACTAAAATTACTGATTATAAATATGTTGATGAGAAAGGACAACCCAAGACCACTTTGGCTTGGGTTCCCTCTAAAAACAAACTGTTTTATCTTATGTGCAGGGCAACCAACAGCTCAAGAAGAAGAGCATTTGGCATGTAGATAGTGGTTGTTCTAGGCACATGACAGGTAACATGGACTGCCTTCAAAACTTCAAAAAGTTTGATGGAGGACATGTTGCTTTTGGTGACAATCCAGCAGGAGGTAAGATCAGTGGAAAATGTATGGTATCAAAAGGTAAGATGACCTTTGAAGATGTGTACTATGTTGAGCAATTGAGATACAACCTGTTAAGTGTATCACAGGTCTGTGACAAGAAACATAGTATATTATTTACTGAGACTGAATGTATTATCCTTGCTCCAAGATTCAAGATAGTTGATGAAAATATGATACTACTTAGAACTCCTAGAAAGAATAATGATTATTGTTTGGACTTAGAGAATGTATGATCTGATTCATCATTAAACTGTCTATTTTCAAAAGCTTCTTTAGATGAATCATCTCTTTGGCACAGAAGGATGTGTCACATGAATTTTAAAACAATGAACATTCTTGTGAAAAACAACCTTGTAAGAGGTTTACCTCAAAAAGTGTTTTCATGTGATGATCATTGTGTTGCTTGTCTTAAAGGCAAGCAACACAAAACTTCTCATAAGTCTAAAGAAATAAATACAATCTCTTCACCTCTTCAATTATTGCATATGGATCTCTTTGGTCCTACTAATGTGATGAGTATTGGAAAGAAGTCCTATTGCTTAGTCATTGTTGATGACTTCTCTAGATTTACATGGGTATATTTTCTGAGGACTAAGGATGAGACAAGTGGACTGATCAAATCCTTTGTACTTAGGATTGAAAACCAAACCAATTTGAGGGTTAAAGTCATCAGATCTGATAATGGAACAGAATTTAAAAACAATGACTTAAACAACTTTTGTGAGACTAAAGGTATTGAGAGACAATACAGTGCTCCTAGAACTCCTCAACAGAAGGGTGTTGCTGAGAGGAGAAATAGGACACTAATTGAGGCTGCTAGATGTCTGTTGGCAGATTCAAAACTTCCCATCACTTTTTGGGCAGAAGCAGTTAATACTGCTTGTTATGTCCAAAACAGGGTTTTAGTAGTCAAATCTCAAGGCAAGACACCTTATGAACTTTTTAACAAGAAGAAACCTTTTATTGGTTTTTTCAAACCTTTTGGGTGTCCTTGCACAATTCTCAACACCAAATCTCACTTAGTTAAGTTTGAAAGCAAAGCTGAAGATGGATTTCTTGTTGGATACTCCTCTCAGAGTAAGGCATATAGAGTATTTAATAGTTCTTCAAGGATTATAGAGGAAAGTGACAATGTCAAATGCAATGAGAACACACCAAATCAAATTGGTACAGGTCCTGATTGGTTGTTTGACATTGATTCACTAACTAATGCTTTGGGTTTTAGTAATGTGCAAAATGCAGGAACAAGCTTAGAAAAGGTACAAGCACAGAGTCCAAAGTTTGTGCTGTTGGCAATACCTACAGTAGATCCTGCTGAATTTTGCCAGCAAGAAAAGAAAGATGATTCAGAATCAGAAGATTCTGATCCAGATCAGGATGAAGATGCTAAAGCAGATGAAGAGGACAAAGGTGATGAAGAGAATAAGAGTGATAAAGAGGATGCTCATAATTCAGGAAACACATGTTTTGAGATGCCCATTCTGTCAGAAGATGATACTGATGAAGAAACTTCTTCAGTATATGGTGGAAGCACTCCTGAGAAGAATGAATCTAATCAGGATGCACATATCAATGAAGAGGCTGCACATCAAACAAGAACTCAGAAAAATCATCCTCCTCAGTTGGTGATTGGTGACATCAATTATTTTAGGATTACAAGGCATCAAAGTAAGTTAGGAGGATTGAAAGACTTGCAGTCAGGGTTGTTATCTTGCTTTCTATCTCAGATTGAACCCAAGAAGGCCTATGATGCAATGAAAGAACCAAGCTGGATAGAGGCAATGCAAGAGGAGCTGCTACAGTTTAAGCTGCAAAATGTATGGGATCTGGTTGAACTTCCACAAGGACAAAGGGCAATTGGTACAAAATGGGTTTTCAAAAATAAGAAAGATGAGAGAGGAATTGTGATAAAGAATAAGGCCAGGCTTGTGGCCCAAGGGTACACACAAGAAGAAGGAATAGACTATGAAGAAGTATTTGCTCCAATAGCCAGAATTGAGGCAATTAGGCTGTTTCTAGCCTATGCTTCTTTCATGAAGTTCAGAGTTTATCAGATGGATGTCAAGAGTGCATTCCTATATGGGACAATCGATGAAGAAGTATATGTTTGTCAGCCTCCAGGATTTAAAATCCTAACTTTCCTGATAAAGTATACAAACTAAAGAAGGCACTCTATGGGCTACATCAAGCACCAAGAGCATGGTATGACACTCTGTCTACCTATCTCTTGGAAAATGGTTTTGAAAGGGGAATAATAGACAAGACTCTGTTCATCAAAAGGAAGAAGAAGGACATCCTGATTGTGCAAATCTATGTGGATGACATCATCTTTGGATCCATAAAAGATTATATGTGCAAAGAGTTTGAGGAGCTGATGCATAAAAAATTCAAGATAAGCTCCATGGGTGAACTTACATTCTTCCTTGGGCTACAAGTTAAACAGAAGAAAGATGGTATCTTCATCAGTCAATCCAAGTATATGCAGGATATCCTTACAAAGTTTGGATTTTCAGATTCAAAGCCTGCAAGCACACCTATGGAAACACACAAACAGATCACTGCAGATCTTGAGGCGGAGGATGTGGATGTTCATCATTATAGATCCATGATAGGCTCCCTTATGTATCTAACAACTTCAAGGCCAGATATTATGTTTGCTGTTTGTGTGTGTGTCAGATTTCAAGTAAGACCTAAGCAATCTCACTTTCAAGCAGTCAAGAGGATCTTCAGATATCTCAATGGACAACCTAGATTGGGTCTTTGGTATCCTCATGACTCACCAGTTGATCTACTTTCATATTCTGATAGTGATTTGGGTGGTGCAAACTTGGATAGAAAGTCTACATCAGGAGGATGTTAGTTTTTGGGTGCAAGACTAGTTTCATGGCAGTGTAAAAATCAAACCACATTGTACACCTCTACAACAGAAGCAGAGTATATAACTGCTTCAAGCTGCTGCTCACAAGTACTATGGATTCAGAATCAGATGTTGGACTATGGTTTTACTTTTCTGAACACTCCAATCTTCATTGATAACAACAGTGCCATAAGCATTGTTAACAATCTAGTGAAGCACTAAAAAACCAAGCATATAGAAATAAGGTACCATTTTATTAGAGACTGCAATGAAAAGAAGCTAATTCAGGTTTTGAAAGTACACACAAGTAACCAATTTGCTGATATATTCACCAAAGCTTTTGATGTTGGTAGATTCACATTCTTGGTCACAAGTGTGGGCATGATAAACACTGAATAAGCATCTTTTGATTTTCCTTATGTACCATTTCTATATAAATTTCTTCATGTTTATTTTCTCATATTATATAGTGCATGGTGCTGCTAACTATGTGTGTTTAAGTGTTTCAGGTTACCTTGTTGATTACCTTGGTACTTCTAGTTAAGTTAATACTGCTCTCACTATTAATCCTGCTGCCAGTTCAAATATGGTTAAGTATGGTTACTACTGCCAGGTGGTTTATACTGCTAATGCGAAGTTACTACTGCTTACCTTATTTCTACTGTCAGACAATATTACTACTGCTGGTATGTGTTAATACTGCTAGTCTGTGTTAATACTGCTGGTATGTGTTACTACTGCTAGTCTGTGTTAATACTACTAGTCTGAGTTAATGCTGCTGGTATGTGTTACTACTGCTTATATGGGTTAGTACTGCGGGCTTGTTAATGCTGCTAGGGTACTTAGTATTGCTTCTAACAGAAACCCTCCACCTATAAATACCCTTTCTGACTGCCAAAATCCAAACGGCTCTTTGAATTTCCTACGAGTGTTCTTTCTCTCTCTCTCTCTCTCTCTCTCTCAAATTCTTGCTCCCCAGTGCATAAACCCTAGCTGTGATTTAATCCAAGAACGATGACAGGACTGGTGTTTATTGATGATCACAATGAGTTGGCAATGCTACAGAAACCCAAGCAAGCAGAAGGCTTTCATCAGATTGTGGATTTCCTAAAATCCTCCCACATCGCCTACGCTTTAACTGTTAATCCCACAATCTATGTAGAGCACATGCATCAGTTCTGGGCCAATGCCTCTATACAGACCATTGATGTCAATCAGGTCATCAAATCAAGGGTTTGTGATAAACCTCTAACCATCTCAGAAGGCTGTATTCGCATTAATCTACGACTAGATGATGCCTCAGGTATTACCTCTCTGTCCAAGGAAGATCTCTTCCAATCAATTAGTCGTATGGGGTATGAAGGTCCCACTGAGGTTTACAAGTTCTTTAAAAGCAAATTTTCACCTCAGTGGAGATTCTTTGTTCATACCCTCCAGCATTGTATTTCTAGAAAAACAACTGGATGGAGTGAGTTCAGCAGTACCTTAGCTTATGCTCTAGTCTGCTTAGCTACCTCTATAAAGTTTAATTTTTCTCAAATGATTTTCAATGATTTAATGTCAAACTTGGATACCAAAACCAAAAGCTTTTATATGTATCCAAGGTTTGTGCAAGAAGTACTAAATAATTAATTGACAGATCTACCCTCTTTTCAAGAGGTGTATGTACCAAAACCTCCCAAAGGGAAGGTATTCTCCAACATGAAAAGACCAAGTAAGGACTTTTCTGGACAAGAGACACCATTATTCCCTACAATGATGGTTATGTCTCATTCCCATGGTGAGGCATCAGTGTCAAAGCCCACATCTGACCACCCAATTGATGACCTACCCACACCATTCATTTCAATTGATACTCCTCAGATCCCTATTGTCAAGCCAAAATCCCCCATCACCAAAACATATAAAAGGAAAAAGGTACAAAAGGTTCCTTCCCTTCCTGTATCTTCACCCCAACAGCCTGCAAGTCCTCTAATGGAGCATTCTCCATTAGAGAATTTCGAAAGGGAAACCACAGGGGTGTCTCCCAACCCTAAGAAGATGCTCTATAAGGAGAAGGATGAGCATGTGGGCAGTAAGGCTGACACTACTGATTCTGCACAAGGTGTGGATCAGGACAGTGTGAACATCTCTAAGACCTTCCCCACGGCAACTTTGGATGAACAATCATCTAAGGGTCCCAAGTGCCAAGAAACCACGGGGGTAGAAGGTGCTTCTTCTAGGAAGAATGCCTCTACTAAAAGATCCAAGGATCCTTCAAGGGTGGTAAAAACACCTAAAGGAGGTGAGGACATATATACTTATGATGAATTGATGGATACTCTTGGTACAATAAGTCTGGAAGTTCACAATTAAGAATTGGAGATAAAAGAGATGAAGAGGGTGATTATCTCTCAACAAGAACAGATAGTCAAATTGAACAAGATGGTTCTCAAATTGGTGCACAAAAATAAGAAAACCAAATTTGTTTTGAAGAAGAGGAGCATTGATCATGATGCTTCCAAAAAGGGGGAGACTCAAGAGGATGACAGTGAAAAGCAAAGCCCTGTTGGCATGAAATCTCATTTTGAGGGGGAGTTGAATAGTGAAGCAGAAAAGAAACAAGCAGCAGAAACAGCAAAAGCAGTAGAAATTGAGAAAGAAGTAGAAACTACATCAGCAGAAGAAACTTTTGTGAAAGCAGCAGAAACAGCAAACGCAACAGTAACTGAGTCTGCAGCAGAAACTGATCAAGAAGTAGTAACTGCAACAGCAGAAAGAGAATTATCCAGGGAAGAGATTGAAATTGCTGAAACATTGGTGAAGGCAAAACTTGACACTCCTAAGGCCACTCCAAAGGCCAAGGGAGTGGTAATCAAAGAAGTTGAAAAAGAGAAGAAAAAAAAAAGAATTCAGTGTTGCTGAGGCCAAAAAGAAAGGGAAGGAGAAGATGATTGAGTATGAGAAGCCATCAAAGAAGTAAATTCAAATAGAACTTGATGAAGAAATGGCCAAAAAGTTGCAAGAAGAGTTGGAAAAGGAGGAAGAGATTCAATCTGCAAAAGATAGAGAGCTTGCATTGGAAACGGCTAAAACAATTAATGCAGAATATCAAAGGAGGTTGAAGACTGCTGCTACTGCTAAGAAAGTGACATTGAGGGCAACTAGACAAAGCCAAAGAAAGCCTTCAAAGACCTTCCTGGCAAATCAAGAAAGAAGGAAAATGATAAACTTTCTGAAAGGAGCTATTGGAGTTCCTGAAGGAATGATTACCAGTATGTCATTTGGAAGGATAGAAGAGCTATACAAGAAGGAGATGGCCAAGCTGAAAGGGGATTTCACTCAAAGGGTTGAGGTTGAAAAGAAGATGAAAGAGAGGCATGACCTCAACATACAAAAGCCCTTCCCTGACAATGAAGAAGGCACTCCTATCAAAGAAAAGGCAAAATTGAAGCAAGAAGAGACTTTAGCAGAACATATTGGAGCCATTAAAAGAAAGAAGTCCATTGCCACAAAACCAAAGGCAAAAAGGACTAGAACTGAAGAAGGAAAGAAAGAACAGGAAAGTGAGAAAATGGAAGAAGAACCATCAGAGCAGCATAAACAGGATGAACAGGTTGAAACTCAAAAGAAGAGTCAAGAGCAGTCTGATCAACAATCTGATGAATAGGTGAATTTGTACATGACTGTGACTAATGAAGAACCTGTGCAAGCTGACCCTATCTCAATGAAAGCACCAGAGATTATTCATTGGGATACTCTGAAGGATAAAAAAAGAGAATATTTCAGAATCAAGAGAATGGGTGATCAGTTTGAGGTTTATTCAACTTGGGGCAAAGTAATCAGAAGTTGTTCCAGAGCTGACTTGGAAGAAATGTACAAAGTTGAGATAAAACTGTATGAGACTGTGTTGAAAGGGACATAAATGAGTCTAACCAAGATAGCCATGGAGTACTTGTGCATGATGTTTGAGCCTGAAAGAGTGCATCATAGGATCAAAGATTTACATCATGAATATGGATTTAAAAAGATTGATCATTGGATGATGTTTGAAAAGTATGGAGTCTATGTGATTACAATTGACAAAAGCTATCATGAGTACTTTTTGGTGGACAAGGTGTATGACCACAGCAAGGCAAAGCTGCAAGGGATGCTGAATGCAAAGTTGGTCTGTCCTACAGGTTCTGAAATGGCAAAGATTGTGGTAAGAAGAACTATTAATCAAAGTCTGGTACTGGATCCAAATCTGGGTAATTAAGCTGAAGTTTTGAAAGCATCATGAAGACCTTATGCTGAAGAACTTAACTTCTCAATTTGAAAAGTTAAGTTAGGGGGAGATTGTTGGGTCTGAAATGTGCTAAGGATGGATACTACTGCTGGGCTTGGAGATATTAATAATGCTATTAGAAGATTACTACTGCTTGAAAAGTTAGTACTGCTAGAATAATAGTTAGTACTGCTTAGAGAGTTAGTACTGCTAGTAGTTAGTACTGCTATTGAAGAATTACTACTGCAAGCATTGTTAGTACTGCTGAGGAAGTTAATACTGCCTTAAAGATTAATGCTGCTGGATGATTAATGCTGCTTCAGATGATAATGTTGATAAAGAAGACTTTGAACGAAAGACTAGGAGCTGAAGATAATGATGAAGATAATTATGGAATGGATGCTAAAGATCAATATTTCTTTTGTAATTATCTTGTAATCAATTCTGTATATATAGTCTAGAAGTCTTTGATAGCTAGAGATAGTTTTTGATAGTCTTATTCATACGAATATATGTTTAGAGAGAATTAACCTCAAGATTCTTAGAAATCCTTTCTTTAGAGAAGTTTAGAACGTCTGTTGAGTTTGTTCAACAGATTGAGGTTTTGTTTGTAATCATTAAGTTAATTCAATATAACTTGTGA
This sequence comes from Arctium minus, assembly GCA_954870635.1. Lineage (NCBI taxonomy): Eukaryota > Viridiplantae > Streptophyta > Magnoliopsida > Asterales > Asteraceae > Arctium > Arctium minus. The sequence goes on along the minus strand of OX941080.1, from coordinate 71,891,668 downwards.
TTTGAGTTCATACACTGTTTGATTGATTTACTGTTAAAGTGTTTTTCCGCGACTTTTTTAACATAGTTTCTGAGTGTTTATTAAATTCTTGTTTAGAGTTTCGATCCTGACATAAATATATTGATTGTTTCCTAATATAAAGTGTTAGATGATAATTAATTAACTTTAATCATCTTCCATAAATATTCAAATCATAATAAATGAACCTTTATGATTTCTATAAAATATTGGTTTGTAGGTTTGTAATATTTAGAAGGTTTGCATTTGATTTGTATATATATATAGGGGTGGTTTCAATTGGAAACCTAATTTCATTGAAAACTTTGGAAGCCAAATTTCAAGCATTGATCTTTTTAATCAATGATCAAGATTCATTTGAATTATATATGGTAATAAATTAATTAATTTATTAGTAAAAGATAATAATAATATGTCAAAAGGGTAAATGTGTCTTTTTCTTTTATGTTTCAAATTTGGCAACAAAGATGAAATATGGTAATAAATTAATTAATTTATTAATAAAAGATAATAATTATATATGGTAAAATATGGTAATAAATTAATTAATTTATTAATAAAAGATAATAATTATATATGGTAATAAATTAATTGATTTATTAATAAAAGATAATAACAATATATCAAGACTATCTTTTTATTTCCTGTTCATCAATATGCAATATGTAAAAACCCAATTAAGTTTCATTACCATTATTGTTTCATTACCTTTCCATTATGTTTCGCTATATCAAATCTGTTTCATCAGGTTTCACTATATTAATATTTTGTTTAACTATATCAGGTTTCACTATATTAATATTTTGTTTCATTACCTTTCCATTATGTTTCACTATATCAAATATGTTTCATCAGGTTTCACTATATTAACATTTTATGTTTCATCAGGTTTCACTATATTAATATTTTGTTTCACTTTATCAAATCCATTATGTTTCACTATATTAATATTTTGTGCTTTGAGATAATATTGAAGATTTCATATGAATATAAACTTTTATTAATTGGATGAATCAATCACTGATTCATAAGAATCAAAACAATACATAGTATCCAAGTTTCCAATCTTTTAATTTCATTTGAATATTTAATTTCATATTAATACTTGAAAAATTGAATATTTTAATTTTATATTAATATTTTGTGGCTCAAATACAAAATTTCCTAAGAATGTCAATTCAAGTACATGAACCAAAAAAGGGTGTCTTCATATGATTTAAATTTTGTTTACCTAAATTAGATATCTCATTTTTAATTTAATAAATCATCCATATTACCATATATAAAATAAATTAAAATTAAATAATAATTAATATAATAATAATAACAATTACCATATATATTATGAAATTATGTAAAAGACTAAAATAACCTTATCAATTAAAAATAAAAATAAAAAAAAGAAATTCACTGATTGGTTGATTTCGGTTTCCAAAGTTTCCAATATAAAATTGGTTTCCAATTGATCCCTCCCCTATATATATATATATATATATATATATAGAGAGAGAGAGAGAGAGAGAGAGAGAGAGAGGGAGGATCAAACGAGAACAGTAACTATTTAAAAGAACACGAGAACTAACAAAATCATTAGTGATTTTATATTAACATGCAAAAAAGCCACGCGGACCTGAAGCCGCGGCCAAAGTCCCCTTTTTGCGCATTAATGTAAAATCTCTAATGATTTTGTTAGTTCTCGTGTTTTTCAAATAGTTATTGTTCTCGTTTGAACCCGACTCTCTCTCTCTCTCTCTGTATATATATATATATATATATATATATATATATATATATAGGGAGAAGTTAATTTGAGAAATGCTAAATATATGAGAAATAGCGAAATAATCCTAACCTTTCATTTGGTCAAGATCGGCTTTGACCGGTCAAATATTGCGTCTTTGACTGGTCAACAATTACGGCTTTGATTGGTGAAAAGTTGTGGCTATTCCAAAAATAGAGGGACAATTTCGTAATTTTTACAAATAAACGGGACGAGTTCATATATGAACCTGTATGATTCACATATGAACTATATGTTCATATGTGAACCAGTGTAATTCACATATGAACTCTATTAACTGATTCATATATGAACCAATTAACTGATTCACACATGAAGTAATTAACTGTGGGTTCATATGTGAATCAGTTGAACTAATTAACAAATTCATATATAAATCTTTGTAATTCACATATAAACTAATTAACTGATTCATATATGAATTTATAGTTCATATATGAATCAGTTAAAAGAGTTCATATGTGAATGACACCGGTTCATATATGAACATATAATTCATATGTGAATCATACAGGTTCATATATGAACTCGTCCCGTGTATTTTTCTAAACTACCCCTCTATCTTCTACAGACCACATAAGGAATTATCCGGTGCTTCACGGTCAAAGTCACAAATATTGACTAGATAACGGGCTAGGATCTTTTCTTTATTTCTCATATTTTTAGCATTTCTCAAATGAACCTAATCCTATATATATATATATATATATATACAAGAGCATTTTCCATTAGGAACCTAAAATTGATTAAGAACCCAAGAACTCCACATAGCACGATACGTGACATATTTATCAAGGAATATGGACGTGTTATTCATCATGAAAGTTGTAACATATTCATCCTAAAGAGGACATGACGGTGTGTGCGATTCTCGTGTTTCTAGAAGATTCCTATATATATAGGCCTTCATTTAAAAAATTTCAAGTTTATGAGATCCTTAAAATTCAATTTAGATCACAAAAAATTGGTTAAAAAATAAAATCTAATATATTTAAATAAATCTTATCTCCTGTTTCCTGTTTCTTCTTTCCTCTCTCCCATCTCCTCTATCCTCTCTCATAACATACACACACATACACAATTGAATGTGCACACGAGGTGAATATATTGTTAACAGTTTCTTAGGAATACTATTATAGTTTGTGAAGGGCTGCTCATTGATGTTCATCTGAAGAGGCACAGGAGTTTCCAATCTCGTCTTTAACTGGTCACAAGTAGACATTTGGTCTTAGAAATAGGTTCATTTTCCTTGGTCACAAATTTCACAGATATATATGTTTAGCTTTTCAGGATGGTCTTTCTGAACTCTATTAAATCAGATATTTAAACTATTTATGTTGAAGGGGCCTTGGCTTCAGTAAGCATTTGAGAGATCTGATCTTTGTAGGATTTAAATTCTCCAACAGTGATTGGTTTATGTTTGTATATTGTTATGGAAGTCGATGTTAGAGAAGTGTAGAGATGTTGATCAGAAGATTTTTGGAGGTTTGATAAACCATACACCTTGGAAGAATGATCAGAGAATTCTTCTTGAGAGGGTAGAATGGTGGATGATGCCACTAAAGATGTGATATGATTAGAGATTAGAGTAGAAAACTCTGTCAGCTTGGATGAGTGGCTTGTTGATGCTTATTGTAGAGAAGACACTAAGGCTCTGGATGAACCTCGACTTGAGAGGTGCCTTCATTCAAAGATGTTTTTGGGTTAATTCTGGAAGGAATTTCTACCTATCCAAGTACAATAAGGTGAGTGCACTCTGGTAATTCTGATCTAGGTGGTTGATAATTTTCTTCTAAGAGTAATATAATTCAAACTAGATGTGTCGTCCTGTCGGCATATCGAGTACTGACAGTCTGCGTGCTTTCAAAGATTTCAATTTTCTCTCAAAAAGAAAGTCTCTAGCATCTAGGTGATAAACACCCATGGACCTGAGTTGTTCATCTTTGTTGACATGGGCATGTTGAGTCCCTGAGATCATGATTGATTGAATCATACAAATATAACAAGGATTGTAGGGATGAATCTGATGTTTTATTTATTGAAATGAAAACTACAACTACAAAGAGCTATGGATTCGTATGTCTACATTTCTAAATGAAAGCTTACTTACTAAATGAACTAACAAACTCCTTATATACTCCCACACCCCTTGTACACTATTAAGCCCAAACCCAATACAAGGCCCAATACAAATACTTATGGATTACTTTTCTAAACTTCTAAAGTGAACATATTTATGTTCAAACATTCTCCCCTAGGTTTTGTAAAGTAATCATTCTCTGATAAACTCCAACTTCAGCTCCTCTCCCCTTGATTTCTTTATGAAACTTAGTGTTGCATAAACTTCAAAGCTCCTCTAGCTCCCCCTTGAAAGTAGCTCTTATCCTTGAAGTTTCAACTGAAATACCAGATCTGATGTAGACCATAACCTCGACTGAGTGCACATAAAGACAACTTTTGACTATTGTAAACCCAACACATTCCGTATGCCCACAAGAATGATATGTGTTGAATTATGGAATGACAACCAAGTGCATCTTCAGTGTATAACATCTGATCTGTCTTTGAACCGTGAGTTGAAATAAGAATCCAACTTAAGAACTTCATCTGATCAGCTTACAGGCGGTAGTATCCAGTAGCAACACTACAAGGTAAGGGTTAGAAGGCAAGCATTTGTTCAACAACTGATAGAAGACGCTCATTTTCATACTGCTTTCCAGAACACTGAATAATCAAACCCAGAACTCCTTTCTTCACGAATCAACTGGATGATTATAGGCACTCAGGATTCTGAATTACAACTCAAGCATCAAAACAATGATTGTGTGAATCCCAGATTGCTCAAGTAACAATGAATAATTGAAAGATTAAACTTTTATTGAATGGTTGAGAGAGTTACAAACATAGGATTGAAAAGCAAACTCTCTCTCTAAACCAGATAAGCACACAATACTGTTTTCTCTCAACTTCCAACCCTAATGATTAGAAAACAAACATTAAATACTCAGGCCTAAAAACCCTATAGGCCCAAGGCCCAACAAACAAAACAAAACCCAATAATAAAATAAGGCTTTTACAACTCGATAAATAATTAACAAATAAACTATATAAATGCTTTATATAACTTTCCACGCACTCGGACTTTCAGTCCTAACAATTTCCCCCTAAAGTCGTATAAAGGATTTATCTTCTTGAAATCTTCACTTCTTGATCTTCTTTCCCTCTTGAATCTCTGAAACACTTTGGTGTTGTTTGTCTTCATGTCATTCCAAGCCCCCCCTTGAATAAAGCTCTTAGTCTTCATAATTTCAACTTTGTAACCAGATTCAGTGTACCATGATCTTGATTGAATGCACAATTGATCAGCTTTCAACTGTAGAAACTCGACACGTCGAATCAGCACACAAGAAAGATAATGTGCGAGTTATGTGACATTCCAAAGTGCATCTTCAGTTTAAAAACAAAGAATCTGTCTCTGAACCGCGAGTTGAATTTAATTTCAGATTAAAAACTTTTTTCATTCAGCTCGTAGGTGGAAGCAACTTGTAGCGAACACCATTGTTAAAGGATAGAAGAACCAATGCAATCTTGAAATCCATGGCTTTTCAACCTCAGATTTAAGAAAAATAGGATATGTTGTTCCCCTTCTGCTTTTGCTAACTCCCCCTCAACATGATAATCTATCTTTGAAACTTGTGTCGTTGTTATTGCATTCTCCCCCTCATGATGATTAGGAGAATCTTGAGCATCATGTATGTTCAAAGACTAACAGGATGAGTAGCAAAAGATAATATAAAACATTTAGTAACCAAGATGGGGTAATCAACTAACACAGAAACACATTAGTAACTGTTATCACAACAATTAAGAATAATTATGTGGCCTATTTTCAGAGTTGGCAAGGGGGTATCTCTGATAGGACTTCCAATTATCACTGAAGTAATATTTTAAGAATCTACTTCTCAAACTGTTCCGACAATATCACAGAGATATGCTATTAGAATCACAAAGATTCCTGCGTGTGTGAAAGAAATATACATATGTATCTTTTTGGCTCAAAGAATGATTCAATTTGGGACACAGGTTATAAATCAATAGACATAGTGAGATGAATATGAAGTTCGGAGACCGGAGCTGATGTCTTCCTTTTTCAATATCTAATACCTCCGAGTGAGGAATAGATAGATTTTGTGCTAAATCTCCGTGCATATATGAAACAAGTATCTTTTGTGAGATACTTGAGTGGCTAGGTGGGGTGACACGAGTTATCGACACTGGGTCCATGTCTATTTCAATATCCATCTCTAAAGAACGAGAATGAATAGATTATGTGGTAACCCGGTTAACTGACTCAGTTTGGTAAGGGCCAATAATTTTTTAATTCCTGTCACATACGCACCATTTTTTTTCTTTTTTTTTTCACTCTGAACCAAGGTTCTAAATGGCGTGAGGCGTGGCGTGGCGGCGAGGCCAAGCCTCAAACCTTGGGAGCCATGGCGTTTTCAAGGCGTGACTTTTGACGTCAAATTTCTAATTAATATATAATAGTATATATAAAAACGTACGTTTCGTTATTGTTACTCAATGAGTCAATAGTAATAAACAAGTTAAATTAGGTTATATATTAAAAACTTGCAAATAAAACATTAAAAACGTAAAGAAATATCAAATATCTCATTACGATAACTGCGCATTAGGTCATGGCGTGCCATGGGCTTAACATGGCGTGACACACAAGCCTTGGTGCCATGGCATGCCATGGCGGCTGTGCGGCGAGTTTTTTAGAACATTGCTCCGAACTCATCTATCAATCTAGAGCCCTCACTGATATCTATGAAGGATGTGTTTCTTGGGTAGGTCTTTTCGGTTCTAGCAGTATAATCTACCTAGCAGTAGTAACCATACTTAATCATATTTGAACTGTCAACATGAGTAATATAGAGAGCAACATTAACTTAACCAGAAGTACCAAGTATTCAATTTAAGCAATCTGAAACACTTAAACACACAAGGTTAGTAGCACCATGCAGAAAACAATAAGAGAAAGTAGACAGGAAGGAAACTATATAGGTACTTGAGACAAAAGATAATAGGCTTATTCAGAGTTTATCATGCCCACACTTGTGACCAAAAATGTGAACCTACCCACATCAAAAGCTTTAGTAAATAGATCAGCAAATTGGTTACTTGTATGGACTTTCACAACCTGAATTAGCTTCTTTTCATTGCAGTCTCTGATAAAATGATACCTGATTTCTATATGCTTTGTTTTGGAGTGCTTGACTGGATTATTAACAATGCTAATAGCACTGTTGTTGTCTATGAAGATTGGAGTGTGAAGAAAAGTCATACCATAGTCCATCAATTGATTCTGAATCCAGAGTACTTGAGAGCAGCAGCTATATACTCTGCTTTTGTTGTAGACGTGGACATTGTGGTTTGTTTCTTGCACTGCCATGACACTAGTCTTGCACCCAAAAACTGACATCCCTCGGAAGTTGACTTTCTATCTAAATTTGCACCACCCAAGTCACTGTCTGAATAAGCAAGTAGGTCAAATGGTGAGTTATGAGGATACCAAAGACCTAATCTAGTTTGGCCTTTGAGATATCTGAATATCCTCTTGACTGCTTGAAAGTGTGACTGCTTAGGCCTTACTTGAAATCTTGCACACACACAAACAGGAAACATGATATCTGGTCTTGAAGCAGTGAGATACATGAGGGAGCCAATCATGGATCTATAGTGATGAACATCCACATCCTCCCCCTCAAGATCTGCAGTGATCTGTTTGTGTGCCTCCATAGGTGTGCTTGCAGGCTTTGAATCTCAAAATCCAAACTTAGTAAGAATGTCATGCACATACTTGGATTGGCTTATAAATATCCCATCTTTCTTCTGCTTAACTTGTAGCCCAAGGAAGAAAGTAATTCCCCCCATAGAACTCATCTTGAATCTCTTGTGCATCAAATCTTCAAAATCTCTGCACATTTGATCTTTTGTGGATCCAAAGATAATATCATCCACATAGATTTGCACTATTAGGATGTCCTTCTTCTTCCTCTGAATGAACAGAGTCTTGTCTATGATTCCTCTTTGAAAACCATTTTCTAAGAGATAGGTAGACAAGGTGTCATACTATGCCCTTGGTGCTTGATGTAGCCCATAGAGTGCCTTCTTCAATTTGTATACTCTGTCAGGATAATTTGGATTCTCAAACCCTGGAGGCTGACATACATACACTTCTTCTTCAATTCTCCCATACAGGAAAGCACTATTTACATCCATCTGATAGACTCTGAACTTCATGAAGGAAGCATAGGCTAAAAATAGCCTGATTGCCTCAATCCTGGCCACTGGTGAAAATACCTCTTCATAATCAATTCCTTCTTCTTGAGTATACCTTGTGCCACTAATCTGGCCTTGTTCTTTATTACTATGCCTCTCTCATCTTTCTTGTTCCTGAAGATCCATCTTGTGCCAATTGCTCTGTGTCCTTTAGGAAGATCCACCAGATCCCATACATCTTACAGTACAAACTGCAATAGCTCCTCTTGCATTGCTTCTATCCAGCTTGGATCCTTCATTGCATCACATGCCTTTTTGGGTTCAACCTGAGATAAAAAGCAAGAAAGTAAACCTGATTGTATATCTTTCAATCCTCCCAACTTACTCTGATTCCTTGTAATCATAGGTGAATTGATGTCACCAATCACCAATTGAGGAGGATGATTCTTTTGAGTTCTTGTAGCATTGACAAATTCTTCATTAAGATTGACTTTAAGATTGGTGTCATTCTTTTCTGGAGTGCTTCCACCATACACTGAAGAATCATCATCTGTGTCACCCTCTTCCAAAAATGGCATTTCAGGACCTTTGATTCCTGAATCTGAGGGTTGATCTTCCTTTTCACCTCTTTCCTCTTCATTCTGAGCTGGTTCAGTGTCCTTTGAATCTGAAGTATCTTTCTTATATTGGTCACATAATTCAACAGGATCAGCAGTAGGTGTTGGGAACAGCACAAACTCTTGTCTTTGTACTTGAACCTGTTCTGTCCCTGTTCCTGCATTATGCTCATTACTGAAACCCAAAGAATTAGACAATGAATCAATGTCAAATATCCAATCAGGACCTGAACCAAGTTGATTTGGTGTGTTCTCATTGCATTTGACATTGTCACTTTCCTCAATAATCCTAGAAGAGGTGTTAAAAACTCTGTAGGCCTTACTTTGAGATGAATAACCAACAAGATACCCATCCTCAACTTTGCTATCAAACTTGCCTAGGTGAGTTTTTTTATTGAGAATTGTGCAAGGACACCCAAATGGTTTGAAAAATCCAATAAAAGGTTTCTTCTTTTTAAAAAGCTCATAAGGTGTCTTGTCTTGAGATTTCACTACTAGAACTCTGTTTTGAACATAGCAGGCAGTATTAACTGCTTCTGCCCAAAAAGTGATTGGAAGTTTTGAATCTGCCAACAGAGATCTAGCAGCTTCTATCATAGTCCTATTTCTCCTTTCAGCAACACCATTCTGTTGAGGAGTCCTAGGAGCACTGTATTGTCTCTCAATGCCTTTTTCCTCACAGAAGCTGTTTAGGTCATTATTTTTAAATTCAGTTCCATTATCAGACCTAATGACTTTAACTCTTAGATTTGTTTGGTTTTCAACTCTAAGAACAAAGGATTTGATCAGTCCACTTGTCTCATCCTTTGTCCTCAGAAAATAGACCCAAGTGAATCTAGAGAAATCATCAACAATAACCAAGCAGTAGGATTTCTTACCAATACTCATCACATTTGTAGGGATAAACAGATCCATATGCAGTAAATTAAGAGGTGAAGAGATTGCAATTATCTCTGATTCCAGAAGTTTTGTGTTGTTTGCCTTTAAGACATGCAACACAATGATCATCACATGAAAATACCTTTTGTGGCAAACCTCTTACAAGGTTGTTTTTCACAAGTTTGTTCATAGTTTTAAAGTTCATGTGACACATCCTTCTGTGCCATAGAGATGATTCATCTACTGAGGCTTTTGAAAATAAACAATTTGGAGATGAATCAGAAACTACACTCTCCAAGTCTAAGCAATAAACATTGTCCTTTCTAGGAGTTCTAAGTAGTATCATGCTTTCATCAACTACCTTGAATCCTGGAGCAAGGATAATACATTCAGTATCATTGAATAATATGCTATGTTTCTTGTCACAAACCTGTGATACACTTAACAGGTTGTATCTCAATTGCTTAACATAGTATACATTCTCAAAGGTCATCTTACCTTTTGACACATTACCTTTCCACTTATCTTACCACCTGCTGGATTATCACCAAAAGCAACATGTCCTCCATCAATTCTTTTGAAGTTTTGAAGGCAGGCCATGTTACCTGTCATGTGCCTGGAACAACCACTATCAACATGCCAAATGCTCCTTCCCTTGAGCTGTTGGTTGCCCTGCACATATAATAAAGAAGTTAGTTTTTAATAGGAACCCAAGCTAAAGTGGTCTTGGGTTTCCCATTCTCATCAACATATTCATATTCAGACTTGGTGAGATTATCAAACTGAGGAATCTTATTGCTTGAATACTTTGTCAGAATAATGGGCCTGTCACTGGAAGCAGTACTAACTTGATTGGCAGTACTAACTTTGTTAGCAGTACTAATTGGGTTAGCAGTACTAACTTTGTTAGCTGTACTAACTGGGTTAGCAGTAGTATTGCTTGCAACAACATTATTTTTGTCAGCAGTACTATTTGAAGTAGCAGTACTAACAGATTTCCTTACTTTTGGAACCCAAACCTGAACAAAGTTGTTTGCTTTCTTTTTCTTTAAGTTACTCTTTGGCTTATTTGGAGTATTTTTCTTAGAATTAGCAAACTTATACTGAGCTTGACATTTTATAGGTGCTCTTCTCACATTCTCAGCCATATGATTCCTTATTTGCTTCCTATAACCAACAGGATTTTGTATATTTCTTTGAAAAGTGATCCTTTGGTTAATAGGATTGAAATAACTGTGTTTGGCAAGATGATTTAACTTACCACAGATAAAACAAGGCTTTGGTCTGTTAATTTTTTTCAGATCAATTTCTTGTTTTAAAGCCCACTGATTATTCCTGTTTCTTTGATTTCCCCTTGTTTTATCATGTTGTTGGGGATTATTCTGTTTACAAGTACAAGGATTAACAACAGTGGTTTGCATGTAATGGACTCCCTGTACCTTTCCCTTCTCTCTCTTAGAGGTCTCAGCTTTTTCATTCTTAACAGTCTTGTTAGCCCCAAATCTGAACCAATGAAAGTATTGAAAATAACTAAGTCTTCATCTAAAGACTTTCAAGGGACATCAGCAAGTCTGTCTCTAAAGTCAGTTCAGAGTCAGTCTGAAGAAAGCAAGTCTGTCTCTAAAGTCAGTTCAAAGTCAGTCTGAAGAAAGCAAGTCTGTCTCTAAAGTCAGTTCAGAGTCAGTCTGAAGAAAGTCTGTCTGTCTCTGAAGTCAGTTCAAAGACAGTCTCACGGAAAGACATCAGAGAGCCCCTCATCAGAGATCATACTTCAGAGCTCTGAAGATGTTCACTCTGAATTTCTTGACAAAGAAGAACAGATGACACGTCACCTTGTGAATAGGTCACTGTTCAAGGTAGGTCACTGTTCAAGCATGTCTTGATCTTACCTCTTAGGTAAGATACTGTTCAAGCATGTTTCTTTTTGTCAGATAAGTACACTGTTTACTTTATGGTCCTATAAATAGGACCATCACCTTATTGTTCAAAGTGTGCTTAAGAAGTCTTATAACTGATAATATAAGTTGAATATTTTATTCAAAGAATATCTTGTTTATCTATTATTTTCTTTATGAACTGTGATATTTGAATCTCCTTTGATATTAAACTATACTGCTTTCGCTGTTATTTATCTTATTGTTTATATCATTGTTGTGAGATTAAATCTGGGATCCAACAATTGGTATCAGAGCCACCTTTGTTTTCTAAACAAAGAAAGATCGCATCTGCATACTCGGATAGATTTACATCTCATTGATTCTAACTTTCAATATCTGTGCATGTTCAAATAAACCTGGTTTATTAAAGAACACCATATGCTCAAGATTTGATAGTAAAGCACTGTTCAATACAAAAAGCATATGTTCTTCAAATCTTCATCTTTTTCTACAAAAATGGCAAACTCAAGCATAAGTGCCATTTATACAGCTGGGTCATTAACAAAACCTCCTACACTTTTAAGGGATGAATATCCCCAATGGAAGATAAGGATGGTAAATTTCTTAGAAGGTATGGACAAGGAACTTTTTAGATCAGTGAACGTTGGACCTCACATTCCAATGGTGTTGGTTCCAAGAGTTCCTGCAACAGCAGATACTGCTGAAATCCCTGCATATTATGAAAAGAAAACCACAAACTTCACTGATGAAGAAACTAATATGATGGATAATGACTCAAAAGCTGTTAGATTACTTATAATGGCCATTCCCAATGATATCTTTCAAGAACTTGATTCTTGTAAAACTGCAAAAGAGATATGGGATCAGTTGTTAAATCAACTTGAAGGAGACCTACAAAATAGAAGAAATCTATGCATCAATGAATATCATGATTTTCATGCTCTACCAGAAGAAATATTACACCAAACTTACTCATGATTCAACATTCTTATCAACAAATGCAGAAAGTTTGGAGTGATAAGAACAAAAGAGGAAAACAATGTTCTTTTCTTGAAAAGCTTAAATGAAGAATGGTCACAACTGTCCATGTCTATACAAGCCAATCAAGATCTTGAGTCATGGTCATTAACTGACATTTATGGCACTCTTGTTGCACATGAAAAGGAAGTTATGAAGCAAAAATCAAAACTGTCTTTAGGTGGACCCCTTGCACTTGTTTCAAAACAAATTTCGAAAGAAAACAACTGTGAAGAGTCACAAAAAAGTTTGGAAACAAAAATAAGATCCGAAAAGGTCCTAATGGCAGAAGAAAATCATTCAGATTCAGACTCAGAAGATGATATCAATGCCTTCGCCAAATCTCTTGCATTAATCACTCATCAATTTAACAAGAAATTTGGCAAGAAAGTATTTGAAGGAAGGAGAGAGAATGAAGAAAGAAGAAATCCTGAAAGAAGATTTCAACAAGATGGTGTCAGATTTCAACAAGAACCCAGATTCACTCCATATAGTGATCAAAAGGGTACAAACTTCAACAACAATGTTGCAACTCAACAATCAAGACCTCAACAATCATTTCAACCAAGGTATCCACAGCCACAGAGATATTTCAAACCTCAAGAACAGAAACCAGAGACAAGTACTGCCACTCTTCCAACAAATCAACATGATGGAAGATGTTTCAGATGTGGAAAAATAGGCCATTTCTCTGCAAACTGCAGAGGAAAACTTGTCAAAGATCAAGATTACTACAAGAACAAATACAAGTACAACGTAAAAGAAAGAGTTCTTGTAGTATAAATGGAAGACTGGCAATCAGACTCAACAAGCGACGACGAGGAAGAACCTACCAATCTCTGTGGTATGGCTTTTTCAGATGGAAATCAAACTGATGGAGCATCAGAAGACAACTCTGAAAAGGTAAACTATCTTTACACCTCTGACAGTGATCCTGAAATAGATGCTTTTAAACTAATTAATGAACTTCAGGATCTAGAGCAAAAGTTTCTTGAAGAGAAAAATAAAAGAGAGCAAGTGACAAAAGAGCTCATTTTTTCAAAAGAGAAAAGAATCTTCTGGAATCAGAAAAGAAAGAAATTTTTCTTGAAAAAACCAAACTTGAAGAAACTCACAAGCAAAAAGAAAAATCATTTTCAGAAGAAATAAGGAAAATTGAGAAAGTTTTAAAAGGAAAAGAAGAAGAAGTAAAGAAATCTGAGTATGAAAGTCTCAATTCTATTGCCTTAACCAATTTTTTTCAAAAGGAAAGAGAAATCCTACATCAATCTCTAGATAGAAAAAATCTTCGAATCAAAAGCTATGTCAATTCACAAGATGTTTTTGACAAAATAAAAACTCAAATGGACTCTCAAGGGCTGGGATTCAATGAGTTGAATTCATTTACTGGATTGGAAAAAACTTCACTTTCTTCCACTTTCCGTATGGGAAAGGTCCAAAGCTTTGAAGGTACATCTCTGAATAATTTCAAAAGAATGAAAACATTAGAGGGATAAAAAACAAGTGCTTTGAATTTCAAAAATACTACATACTCTAAAGTAAAAAACTTTCAAAAGTCTGTGTTACAGATAAAAGAAGAAACTTCAGAGGTACTTTTCACAAAACCTCAAAGCAATGATCCCAAAGAAATTTTCAGATTTGATGATTTCATCTCAAATGAATCAGAGACATCCGAAACAAGTACTTCTGAAAATAAATCTCAGAGTTCACTTAATACGAATGCCCCTCTGTATTCACCAAAGTCGGATGAAAACATCAGAACTACATTTGAAGATGATGTTAAAAAGATATGGAAAGAAAATGTCATGGAGGACTTAAAAAGAAAAGAAAGCATGAAACGGATCATTAAAGTCTCTAGAACAAAAGAAATTGAAAAACCAATAGAGGTAGCTATCTCTATTAAAACTAAGAGAGTCTTTCTTAATTCTGATTCAGAATCTGATCAAGAGATTGATGAACACATTTTTTGTAAACCAGAGAATGTAATTGACAAAAAGATAGAAACTGTTGGGTCTGGTATTTTGAATGTTCTAATTTCAATTTTGAAAACCAAAACCAGAATACCAATAAGTCCTGATTTTGCAAATTTGTGTTTACAAGCAAAAACGTCTATGGAACTTGAAAAAGAATTACAAGAAAAGGCAAAGAATAAAACAAACACTTTTGAATCATACACCTATAAAAGAATAAAATTCTCTCCTGAACAAAAAGGCAAATGGACAAAAATTAACCATATTGATCCTGTTTGTGCAGTAAGCAGCAAAGAAAAGAAGATGTTTTTGATCAAGAAAAAGCAACTTGAAAAGAAGACTGTCTTTCAAGCAAAAAGGAAAGAAGTAGTTAGGGATACATGTAATATTCCTAATGCTAGTTTCAAAAGAAGTCAAAATGTAACAAATGATTTTAATAAAAAGAAAAACTTTGCTCCTACTTCTTCTTGTTCTATTAATTGCAACTGCATTCATCTCTTGATCAAACTGAAAAATCATTTCAGAGGATCACATTGTCTTCTGAATCAATCTCTGAAAAATATCTCAGAGACAAAATTTCAACAGAAGACAAGTAACGGCAAGACATCAAAAGATGAGATGCCAAAAAGTCATACAAATCCACCAAAGTCCAATATAAAAGGACCCATAATGAGATGGGTACCTAAGAAACAATAATCTGTCTTGCAGAATCAGTCAATGCCAATCTGGTACCTAGATTTTGGATGTTCAAGGCATATGACTGGAAATAAGGAACTGCTATCCTCATTCAAAGAAAAATCTGGAGGATCAGTTACTTTTGGAGACAGCGTGCAAGGACAGATTAAAGGATATGGTGAGTTGTCAAGAGGAAATGTTTTAGTATCAAAGGTTGCTTATGTGGATGGATTAAAACACAATCTGATCAGCACAAGTCAACTTTGTGATCATGGTTTTGATGTGAAATTTCAAAGAAAATATTGTTCACTTCCCACTCAGAATCAAGTCAAGAATTACTCAGTGCAGACAGAAAAGATAACCTTTACAGAATGAATTTTACCAAAATAAACGACACTGATTCAGAGAAACTTTGTCTTGTATCTCTGAATAGTGAGGAAGTCTGGCTCTGGCATAAAGAGTTTTCACATCTAAACTTTTCCTCACATGATAAATTAGTTAAACTTAATTTGGTTAAGGGATTACCATCTCTGAAGTTTAACAAAGATCATCTTTGTTCTGCTTGTGAGATGGGAAAAATGAAAAGATCTTCCCATAAAACCAAAAGTGAAAACAACTGTCCTAGACCTCTGCACATGCTACATGTGGACCTCTGTGGTCCTATCTCTGTACAGAGTCTAACAGGTAAGAAATACATTCTGGTTCTGATTGATGAATTTTCCAGATTCACATGGATAGAATTCATCAGAGCCAAATCTGATGTACCTGATATTTTGATAAGATTGTTGAAAACATTACAGGTTCTATTTAGCAGCAAAGTTCAGAAACTAAGAAGTGATAATGGAACATAGTTCAAAAATGCCAAAATCAATTCATATCTATCAGAAGAAGGCATTACTCCTAACTTTTCTGCAGCAAGAATCCTTCAGCAAAATGGAGTAGTTGAAAGGAAGAACAGAACACTTGTTGAAGCTGCAAGGACAATGCTAGCTGGATCTAATATTTCAACAAATTTTTGGGCAGAAGCAGTGGCAACAACCTGCTTTACTCAGAATAGAGCTACAATTGTCAAGAGATTTCAGAAAACATCCTATGAACTCATTAACAATAGGAAACTTAATGTTAAATATTTTCATGTTTTTGGATGCAGATGTTACATTCTGAACGATAGAGAATCTCTTGGAAAGTTTGACAAGAAAGCTGAAGAGGGCAAATTCATTGGATATTCTTTAGCCTCAAAAGCTTTCAGAGTGTTCAATCTTAGAACAAGGACCATCCAAGAGAGCATCAATATCACTTTTGATGACAATAAAAGCTCTGAACAACAAGAAAGTCTCTCAACACCTATCTCTGAATCATCAAGAGAATCTGAATTAAACAGAATATTTGAAGATTTCTTTGATGAAGATAACCAAGAAGTAATCTTCAGAGATAGACCAAGAGAGAATTCAGAAGGACCCCAAGAAACAGGTAGAACCCTTTCTGGACCCTCTGAATTAACACCTTATGTTTCACCAAATTCAGATCAACAAAGTGATTCAAAAGAAGCTGAAGATCAAAAAGAGGATGATCAAGGAGTGTCTGAAGTAACTCCAGAAACAAATAGTGAAGAAATTCAAGAATTTGATTCACTATCTCGGGAAACAACTTCAGAGCCTCTGAAACAGCACAACAGAGATATCACCAACTGTCATCTCTGAAGTTCAAACTCCACCCCAAATTTTTTCTCCAATCTCAAGATGGACAAAAGATCATCCAATTGATCAAATAATTGGATCCTCATCAGAAGGAGGTAAAACAAGATCTGCCACAATCAATGAATGCTTCTACGTAAACTTTTTAAGCATTATTGAACCAAAGAAGGTAAAAGAAGCTCTTGAAGATCCTCATTGGATTTTTGCAATGCAGGATGAACTTCAAGAGTTTGTAAGAAACAAAGTCTGGACCCTAGTTCCCCTTCCCAAAGGAAAATTTGCAATTGGAACAAAATGGGTTTTCAGAAACAAAAAGGATGAGGATGGAATAATAATCAGGAACAAAGCCAGGTTGGTTGCTAAAGGATATTGCCAAGAAGAAGGTATTGATTATGATGAAACCTTTGCACATGTAGCTAGGCTAGAAGCAATTAGAATCTTCTTAGCCTATGCTGCACACAAAGGATTCAAAGTTTATCAAATGGATGTTAAATCTGCCTTTCTACATGGTAAATTAAATGAAGAAGTTTATGTCCAGCAACCACCTGGATTTGAAAGTACAGAGTTTCCTAATCATGTTTATTATTTGGATAAGGCTCTGTATGGACTTAAAAAAGCTCCAAGAGCTTGGTATGCAACTCTGTCCACTTTTCTGATTAAAATGGATTTGACAAAGGCACAATTGATACAACATTATTCATCAAAAGGTACAAACATGAGATGCTATTAGTACAAATTTATGTTGATGACATTATATTTGGCTCTACAAATCAAAAGTATTGTGACAAGTTTTCAGAGTTGATGAAGAGTGAATTTGAGATGAGCCTCATGAGAGAATTAACTTTCTTTCTGGGCTTACAAGTAAAACAAACTTCAGAAGGAACTTTCATAAGTCAAACTAAATATGTCTCTGAAATTTTAAAAATATACAAACTCAATGATTCAACTTCTATGAAAATCCCTCTAGCCACCGAGTCAAACTTAACTCTGATCCTTCAGGACAATCTGTGGAAATAAAAACCTACAGAGGCATGATAGGTTCATTATTATACTTAACTGCAAGTAGGCCTGACATAATGTTTGCAACATGTCTTTGTGCTAGATATCAAGCAAATCCAAAAGAATCTCATTTATCTGCTGTCAAAAGAATTTTCAGATACCTAAGAGGGTCACCATCATTAGGCCTCTGGTATCCAAAACTTTCTAGTTTTGATCTAACAGCTTACACTGATGCAGATTATGAAGGATGTAAGCTTGACAGAAAAAGTACCTCTGGGTGCTGTCAGTTACTGGGCAATAAGCTGGTAAGTTGGTCATCCAAGAAACAAAACTGTGTTTCAACTTCAACTGCAGAGGCATAGTTGTTGCTCTCAAGTAATATGGATGAAAACTCAGCTTAGAGATTATAGCCAACAATATGAAAGAATACCCATTCTGTGTGATTCAAAAAGTGCCATAGCCATCTCTGCCAATCTAGTACAACATTCAAAGACAAAGCACATTGATGTGAGGTATCATTTCTTAAAAGATCATGTTGAAAGGGGAACAATAGAAATGTATTTTGTACCAACTGATCTCCAACTTGCTGATATTTTCACAAAAGCTTTAGATGAACGAAGGTTCAATTTTTTAATTAACAAGTTAGGAATGTTGAATATGTCTACCTAACAAGGAAGAAACTTAGAGTCTCTTGATCAAATAATCAGAGCCTCTGAACCAAGTAGCATATATCAATATCAGTCTCTGAATGTTCTCCAAACACATGACAAGGGGAGAAAAATAAAAAGTTGTTCTTTTGTCAAGGGGGAGAAAAAGAACTTTTCAGAAGACATCTCAGATTCTTTGAATTTCATCTCAGAGTCTCTGAAATGGAGAAAAAGAACTTTTCAGAAGACATCTCAGAGTCTCTGAATTTCATCCCAGAGTCTCTGAAATTGAGAAAAAGAAATTTTCAAATGTCAACTCAGAATCTCTGAATTTTGTCTCTGAATCAATTAAATTTATCTCAGAGTTTTTGAATATGGTCTCTGTAGTCTTCTCAGAGTCTCTGAAATTAATCTCAAAATCTCTGAAATTGAGGATTTTTTTTCACAAATCATCTGTCAAGGGGGAGTCAACAACTTTCAGACCAAGTCATTTCTCAAACAAGAACTTTTTAATTAATAAGCAATTTTTGATATCATTTGAAATTAAATTTTCAGTTTAAATGAACCTTTTTATTACAAGTGATATCTTAAATTACTTCTTAAGGCGAAAGGTTTGTCTAGTCAGCACAAAGAAGTTATTCAATTTTTTATTGAAAAATGGCGCCCCTTTCTTATTTTCTTGGAACCTACATTCGTAGGTACAACAATTTTCAAGGCCACGTGTCACAAAAAGGGATGAGTGAAAGGCCAAACGGCTTTATCAAAAGGGTCAAATCACTGCCGTTTCACCTTATACACTCAGGTGTATCTTTTTCTAAATTTGGATACAAAAACAATTTTACATCCGGATATTCATTTTTACAAATTACTCTCGAGCACTCTCTCTCTCTCTCCAAAAAGAATTTGAACTTCATCTTCTTCACTTCAACCCAAAAATGGCGTCTTCAAATGAATGGTGCAAGCTTTTTCCCAAATCTGGCGAACCTTCAAGACTGTATCGTTTTCCAATCAAAGACAACAATCACATGATTCAGCTTGATTCTCCCAAATTTGAGGAACAATACGGAATAATCTGCGAGTTATTCTCCAACTGTGAACTGACTCAAGCCCTAACTGCTTTTACCAATGAATGTCCACTCTAGTTTGTTCAAGAATGGTATTCTTCCAGTCACTACAGCGATGCACATAACGGAATAATCGGCGAGTTTGACATATCTCAAGTCGTAAAATGTCGGATACTCATCAATCCTACTGTTCTAAGAGAAGTTCTACCACTCCTAACAACTGAGGAACTTCAAATCACGCGTTTTGAAAAACGCCCAACTTCTGAAACCCTACTCCAGTTCATTCGAATGCTAGGTTACAACACTGAAATCACCAGATTAAGCAACTTCCAATGACAACACCTACCACCAATCTGGAACTTCATGTTCTCTGTCCTAAACCGCACTCTCACCTGCAAACTGGGGAGCATGGATAAAACAACACCATAAATTATGTCAATCATGTATGCCCTATTCTTCAATCGCAACGTGGACATGGCCGACATAATCTTTGATATGATTCTGACATCAATAGAAAAGAAGAACAAATGCTTGGCAAATGACCCTGAACAAACGACCCAATCATTCAAAGTTCCTTCAATAACATTCCCTAGATTTCTGTTTTAATCATCCATGCGGCGATCGAGAAGCTTCATATTTTGATCGCCACTGAACAACCCAAAACTCCTTTCTACATAAGGAACAAATTCAAACCGACGATTCTATCTGAAGGCTATCCAGAAGCAAGGAGGATCCCTCACCACATGCTGAATCAGGTAAATCCTCAATCTGTAGCCTTAGTTTCTTATGTCAGTGTTGCCCAAGGACTAGAACCAGTTCTGGGAACCCCAACACACTTAGGTCCTGAACCTGGAATGGAGAGTAAGAGCATCTCGGCTTCAGAGGGATCTGAGGACCCTGAAGTACAGAGCTCTCACAAGTGTGAACCAGAGGGTACTCTTGCTAGAGAAACCGAAGTTGAGAGAGATGACAGAGCACTTGAAAGGGCTGTCAATGAGGAAGAAATGGAAGAAACCTCATCTGCTAGTGTAGAGGATAGCTTGACTAGCTCTGAGGAAAGTGAGGATGAATCTTCAGAGACTAGCTCTGAAGATTCTCAGAGAGAAGAGAGCAAGTCTTCTAAGGACTTGGAGAAACCTGAGAGTTCTTCCCCTTCCACACAAAAATATGCCTCAAGGCACATATATTTTAGGACACCAACCCCATCTCCCAGTGCAACCACACAATCTAACATACCTGATCCAGAGGTAATTGTTATTGAATCAGAGGTGCACACCTCGAACCCAAACCAGCTAGCCACTTCAGAGGTACCATTGTCCACCTCTGAAGTTCACATAACTGAGGAAACTCAAATTCTGGATAAGCCCTCTTTACAGGACTTAGTCAATACTTTAAGTACTTAGTTGCCTCAGAATACATCAGAAAATCCTACACATGATGATGCCTCTGTGGCTCATCTCTCGCCCTTTAGGATATCCAGAAGTAGTTGTCCAACTCAGGGACAATGGCTTGACCTACAAGCACAAGGATTGACTTGCCTGAATTGCAAGCTCAACTCCCACATTCACTTCCAGTCCTCTGAATCTGAGGAGGAGGACTTGGTTGAGAACATAACACTCAGAGATGATTCTCCTGAACATCAAGGATTGAGTGGAAGTCTTTCCAGAGACAACATTAAAACAACTCTGAACGAAGGCACCTCTGAACTCCAGGAAAAATTGGCTACATTTGTTGTAACCAATGTACCCCTCTCTGAACTTCTCACAAAATCTGAGTTCCAGAGATTCTGTGAGGAAGTCAGAGGCTCCATGAAAGAGCACAACTTTCAACGAATTGACGGTTCAGAGACCTCTGCTCTTCGCTCTGAAAATACAAACCTCAGAGCAGAGGTTTCCACTCTGAAGACCCAACTATTGGACTCCTCTAACAGAATCTAAGAGTTGGAACAAGAACTGTTCAGACAGAAGGCTGAATCATCTCTGGAGATAGCCAATCTTAAAGCTTAGAATGCGTCTCTTCAAAATCAAGCATCTACAACCATCGATGTTCAGAAGGCTCTACAAGAACTAAAGGACGAGGTAGTAGCCACCAGATCATCTTCACTCTCAACAGATCAAATGGCCTCTATCTCTGACCTCATCAAAACAACAATTCAAGCCTGTGTTCCACCTGTCAGCGCACCATCAGCAACACCACAGCCGCCACCCCGAACTTCTAAAGACCTCATCACTAAAAGTGATCTGGCCTCTTTCAAATCCACAATCATGAGCAGAGTGCTAACTTGTTCTTCCAAGATCTCTACTATTGCTCAGAAGCAGGTCAAAGCTACTCTGGAACTTCATAACTATAGATCAAAGGAGCAGATTGCTGAAATCAGAACTGCGGCCTCAGAGGCAATCGAATCCATTCAGAAGACACTTCTGGATCCCAAAGGAAAAGGAATCGCTGAACCAAACTCTCCCAAATACAAACGCAAGTTTTCTGGTGGGACTTGTAGTGATGCAGCGAAGAAAGCCAGATTTGATGATTCTGAGGATTCAGATGATGATGAGAACTTTGAATCACAAGATAGGGAGATCAGAGATACAACCTCGCACACCTATAAAGCTACTCCCTCTGCACCAGTTCAAGAGAAGGAACCAGAGAGGAACATCACCTCTTCTAATGAAAACAGAACTTTGCAAACATTCACAACACCGGTAATACTTTTCGCCTCATCAACACCAGGTGTTCCAATCACTCCAGTTACCGATGCAACTCTAGATAAAATTGGAGCTCTGGAAGAGGAAGAAAACTAAATATTAGTAGATTTTTCTACATCCTCTTAAGATGCATTCTCATCACCCGAAAGACAACCAATGGTGATGAGAGATGCCTTTAACTCAGAGTCTGAGAAAGAACAGAAAGATTCTGACAGAGAGGAAGAAGCTGCTGGAGATCAGATCGAAGTAATTGATGTCGAAGAGTATGTTTTCAAAAACGCTCAACCTCATCATACCTCAACAGCTTCAGAATTAAGAGAATCTCCAGAGATAGATGGATATATCTCTGAACAACCTTCAGAGATAACTCAGTCACAACCCAAGGACAAACAAACCATGGTTGTTGATGAACAGGCTCCTCAAGAGAATCTTGTTCAGAAAAAAATCATCGGTTTACCAGCCAAGGTCTTTACTCATCCTCCCATATTCTTAGAATCCACTCCTGAAGCATCGATAGAAGATCACTTTCGGCATATATACTGTGAGTTCAAAATGGAAGACACTCAAGTAATCCCTCTAAATCCAAGAATCAGAGAGGATATGCCAGACTATGAACGAAGATTCATACAGGCAAAGACATCACCAAGAAAGGCGGTTCTCAACGATGCTCCAATAATAAAAGTTGAGAAAATCACTCAAAAGACATTCGCTTTCAACAAAATCATATATAGGCATTATGTGGTGACTCGATCTGATCAGAAGATTTACGAGTTCGATGATAATGATCTCATAAATCTAAATCCGTATGATCTCACTCATCTCTATGCCTATTGCTCTGCGAGATACGATTCATGAAGAAGGAAGATAAGAATGAGCATGGTTGAAGTAAGACGGGCAATGGAAGCTTACATCAAACACAGAGCCAAATGTGACTTTCAGATTGCTCTGAACTTGGGTGAAGAAAAGCTCAGAGTGACTGAACCAGTGGAAACCATCGAAAACCTGGACAAACAGAAGACTGGATCAATCATTGAAGAACCTCTGGGTTTTATCTACAGAGTGAACCAAGAGAAGAAAATCTTTCTAGCTTCGCAAGTAGCGAAGTATTCTGATGAAACCTTGAAAGGCGTAGAAAAGATGATTCATGTAAAGCAAGAACGACACAGAGCAGACCTACTGGCGAAACTAGACTTGGAAATTGGCTCAATGATTAACTTCAGAGAGCTAATCATGAAGTTTCATAGGATATGTTCTAGTGATAGGTTTTGATTTTTTAGAGACAGTCTCACGAAAAGACATCAGAGAGCCCCTCATCAGAGATCCTACTTCAGAGCTCTAAAGATGTTCACTCTGAATTTCTTGACAAAGAAGAACAGATGACACGTCACCTTGTGATAAGATTTACTTTCTAGAGTAGGTCACTGTTGAAGCATGTCTTGATCTTACCTCGTAGGTAAGATATTGTTCAAGCATGCTTCTATTTGTCAGATAAGTACACTGTTTACTTTATGGTCCTATAAATAGGACCATCACCTTATTGTTCAAAGTGTGCTTAAGAAGTCTTATAACTGATAATATAAGTTGAATATTTTATTCAAAGAATATCTTGTTTATCTATTATTTGCTTTATGAAATGTGATATTTGAATCTCCTTTGATATTAAACTATACTGCTTCCGCTGTTATTTATCTTATTGTTTATATCATTGTTGTGAGATTAAATATGGGATCCAACAAGTCTCTTCCCCATAATTCACTTTCTCACTTTTGACAAAAGGTTTACCCCCCCTTTCATTTGTCAGTATGTGGTTTTCTAAGGGAATAACTTTGTGGTCTTTCTCATTCTTACTCTCAGAGTCCTCTTCTTCAGAATCTGCCTCAATCACTACTTTGTCTAAAGGATCTACTTCAGTGGATCCCTCAGTTAATTCCTTCTTGTCCTGTCTTTCTAAGAGATCTGAGGTGGGAGGGATATAGTTATTGTTGTATGGTGGAGGGGTGGTGTTATAACCTATACCTCTTCTCAGCTTGTCATGAAATTGAGTTTTTAGAAGTGAGTCCATTGCTTTAGATGCATTGGAATATTTCTCAATATCAAGTTTGGCTTTCTCAAACTCACTCTTTATCTTCTCACATTCCTCTTCAGACTTTTTAAGCTTAACCTCTAACTGATTCTTTTCCCACTTCCAGTAGTTTGTATCATAAGAATGTTGAAGTTCATTAGCCTGGTATGACTTAATTTGTTCTTCAAACCTCTCAACAATCAAAACATACTCTCTTCTATCTTTCTCTAACCTTTTAAGGTCATCACACATACTCTGTTTGTGATCCCTGTACTTTCTAACAGTTTCAATACAGGTTTTAGAGCAAAGATTAGATGTTACCTCTGTGGGAATATCAGTGCTTGCTGACTCTGAAACTTTAGCCGTTAAAGGCTTGGTTCTGAATTTCTTCTTCTGCTTGGTCACTCCAGTCAAATCCCATTCCTTCTTGGGAAACAAGAGCTTGAGAAGAGTTCCTGTTTTTGAAGCTAGTGGACTGTGATGGTTGATAGTTGCTAGTATGTTGTTGAGGCATTCCACTTCTGCATTCTATTGCAAAGTGCCCCAGCTTATGGCACTTGTAACATTCAACCTTGGATTTATCAACTCCAACCCCATCTTCTCTTTTCTCAGCAAAGTTGTTCCTTCCAGTCCTTTTGATGAATATTTTTACTCTCATTGTGAGCATAGCCATCTGCCACTTGATATCCATCTCTTCCAGATCATCAACATTTATTTGTTCTAGGTCATCATTAATTAGAGTAGAATTAGCATGACTGGCTAGAAAAGCTACTAAGACTGAGTCATTAGATCCATCTTGCTTTGATCCATGGGCAGTACTAACTGGTTCTGAATTGGCAGCAGAATCAGTAGAAGAAGATAAAAGAACAGCATTGTATGAGTATCCAGAGGGCCTCTTCTTTGCTTCTACCTCTGCTTCAAACACCCTAAGATCATTATAGAGGTCATCCAATTCCTTGTCCTCCAGTTGATCATTCTGTCTGAAGGAGACAATGTACATAGTCCATTCATCACCAAGAGATCTTAAAAATTTCCTGTTGACATCATTGTAGATCCCAGTACAGTGCAATCAGCAGCAAATATTATCAAAGATGAACAATTATATGGCCACAACTACTAGTCATATGATTAATATGAAATCAAAGGGTTACAGGTTTACAGAAAGGATTTCTGATCAGAGAGAGTAAACCTATAGACTAGTGTTATGGAAATAATGAGACTTAAACTTAGATCTTTCTAATGAAATGTCTAACCCTAATTATGAAACAAAATATGCCTTTTTATATACTTAGGCTTACAAGCAATTGGGCTTTATGGGATTGGGCCCATCTAATTAAATAACTTTTAACTAATAACAATTCGAACCCTTATAAATACTTTATTCCACTTTCAACACATAGGACTTTCAGTCCTAACAATCTCCCCCTAAAGTTGAATAAAGCATTTAACAACTTGAAAAACTTCAGGCCTTGATCTTCTTTCCCTCTTGAATCTTTGAAGAACTTTGGTGTTGCTTGACTTCATGTCTTTCCACGCTCCCCCTTAAATAAAGCTCTTGGTCTTCATAGTATAAACTTTGTAACCAGATTCAATGTATAGTAGCCTCGACTGAATGCACTATCACGCAACTTTTAACTGTAGAAACTCAATCACATCGGATCAGCACACAAGAAAGATAATGTGAGAGTAACGTGACTTTCCACAGTGCATATTCAGTTTAAAACAAAGAATCTGTCTTTGAACCGCGAGTTCAATAAGCTTTCAGTTTAAGAACTTGTTGCAATCAGCGCATAGGAGGAATGATAAACAAACTTGTAGCAAACACCACATGATACAGGAAAGAATAAATAATACAACTTTGAAAAAGGAAACATCATCTTCATCTCTTTGATCTCTAGACTATCTTCAGAAATAACTTTTTTTCTTTAAAACTTTGAAATTGAACTTTGTAAGATTTCTCCCCCTTTTTGATGATTGTGAGCATCATGAGCATCAAAACTTCTTCAATTTCAGCACTTTCTTTGATCTCCCCTTTATGATAATTTGACATTCTCCGCCCTTTGATCCGAGTATCCGTCAATTCATGAAATGTATATATCCGAATCTTTTCAAATTCAGATATAATAGGAATTAAAAACCTGAATCAACAAATGATACAGTTAGTATGCCTGTAAGTAGCACGGAGCCACTTTGTACAACAGATGTACTTTGGAAAGGAGTTTTTGTGATGCTCACTCCCCAGGGCTTCCATTTAATCATCGAAAAACCACAAAGGAATTTTCTATGAATGTTATGACAAGAAAACTCATTCATTGTGTGCTCGTGAACGTGTAGAAATGATTGAAGCTACTTAGCTTGATCAGGCTCAAATTGTGTAAACTGTTGAGACAACAACAGATATTACACGGACTCAATGTGCATGAAAGTGGTGCGAAGGTGGGGAAACTTTCCTTCTTTTTCAATATCTAAAACTTCCGAGTGAAGACTAGATAGCAGATATGCTGCGTCCCCAAAGAAAATGAAACATTTCTTTGTTAAGAAAGAAACGAGTGGTTGGTGGGGTTAATGCAAGAGTTGGCATGGGCTAGGTGCCTTTTCAATGATGGTCACCAAAGAATGTGAACCAATCAGAATATGTGGCTGCCCGACTCAGAACGTGATTGGTGCAGAGTTCTGATATTCTTTTAACTTTGTTCTCACACCCTCTTTCTTTTTAACATTAAAGCTCACTTCTAACCAAACTCTCATTTACATTTTATCTCTCAGCACAATGAGAAAAACTCAACCAGATGAGTTATCTCCCCCACTCTTTGGTTTATGACCCCTCACCCCTCAAGCACTCTAGGATAACTTCCCGGGGTAGGAAACACTGGTTTACGTGAATCCATAGAAGTTCTGTTTAAGTTCTCCCACAAATCCCATGTAAGTCCTAAAAAGAATAGTTGTTCAACAGTGTAACTGAACAGTTAAGCATAAAAAGTATGATAACATTGTCAAAATGTATGCTCATGATATTTGAGCAATTGAAATTTGAAGATATCTCAAAACACAGATATTGATTAAATGAAATGAAATCAAAAGAATTGTTTTGAGAATCTGACAATGTATCAATCAGATCAAATTAAAATGGTTAGGGTATCAAAGAACTGGATATTTTGTTTATATGAACAAATATAAACAATTTAGCAATGAAAGCACAAAATTAGAAATGATGATCGATGCTTAACAACATTGAATTTCAAACGAGGGTATTACCATCGAAAAATTTGTTTCTTTATGAGACATGGTAATAACAAATACAAATGAAGTACTGAACCTGTGTGTGTGAATACGTTACAGTATAAGGATAAGATAATACGCAAGTATTCATCTTTATAAACACACCGTCAGTTAAACATTAAAGCTCAAAAAGTGAAAAACATTTAAATTCACACTTCTAGATTCATGAAACCTTTTGAGAATCAGAAGTGGTTTGAACATTTCAGAAACTGTTTTTCATGCTTGAAAGTTGTTCTTCTTCCAAACAATTAGAGATCTAGAGAAAAAGATATTTACCTTTAAGCTCCCCCTCAAATCATGATAGAATGATATAGCTCTATTAAGCTCCCCCTGGATATTTGCAATAATATCCTAGTCTGAATGTTGAAGAACGGGTCCTGATCTGTCATGTGAGAAGAAGCCAGACTTCGTCGAAGTCTGGGTTCTAAGCTAATTTACTTAGAAGCCATCGTTCTTCTACTCCCCCTTGACAGTAGGTGCCTGCGACAAAAAATCAGTTTTCGGTATTGGTACCCACTGGTATTTGGGTCCATGAATATTAGTTGCAGTTCTTGTAAACTTCCCCATTATTATTCCACTGTTAGTACTTGATTTTGGCACCCATTTAAACTTGGGTCCGCTTTTTCTTTGAAAACCAGAAGCATAATAAGACGAATGATAATGATAAGGTGAAACATTATATGAACCATACCAAACATCAGAATACTTATGAGAAGCATAATCACATTCACCATAATTTAAAAACTTTTTATTTGATGGTGCTAACTGGAATAATTGCTTTATAGAGTACTTCTTGTGAGAATCAACAAGATTAGATTTAAAAATAGCAACATTCATAATCACATCATCTTTACTAGAAGTCTTTTTATTCAAAATAAAACTAAAACTAGATTTAACTTTCTCGTCTATCTTCTGTTTCGGTATCCATGCAGTCTTAACTCCAACCATTTGCTTTCTCAAATCTAAAACATGTGAAACTTTAGAGTTAGAATGATGAGAATTAAGAGAATGCTTCTTCTTTGGCTTACCAGTGTGGATCGGTTTCTGTGAAAGCTGAGATTTTTGTTTCTTACCTTTTGCTTTCATTGATTTCACAGAAACTGATTTATCAACTTTCGTTGATGTTTCACCTTTGTCAAAAACACTGGGTAATCCAAAGGAATTAACAACACAAGATGAATGATCAGGAAGTTTAGAAGTAAAATCAAATTGAGCAACACAATCATTCAAATTACCTTCAGAGTTTAAGAAATTAAGATCATTCTCAAGTGAACCAGACCTGTCATAAGAATTTAAAGCCTTGGAGTTTTTAGAAAAATTAGAAGTTTTGAACACTATTGGAAATACAGTTTGTTCTAAGTCCATCAAAAGTCTTTCTTCTGTAAGAGTATTCTCGAGTTCAGAAATTTTACTTTCCAAAACTAGAGGAGGTACGTAAAGCTGACCTTCGATGGGTCTAGTCTCCAACTCTTTGACAGAATAACTCTCAAAATAATAATTTGAAAGAAATTTTGATTTATTAGAACTATAACTGTTATTCAACTTCTCATAGCGAAATGGAAGTTGAACTTTAGCTGTGTTCTTTCTTTTATCATATTCCTTGGCTTTATCTTTTTCCGACAGACTAGTCCAAAAGGGTTTGAGTTCTTGATGTTGAGGAGCCAATAACATAAACCCAAAGTCATAAAGTGCAGGCACTTCAGATATACCCTTTTTGAGATGATGTGGGTTATTGTAACCAAGTCCCCAAGTATCAGGTTTCCCTTTTTGAAAGAAAATTTCTTCATTTCAGCATATCTTCAGAATATCTTCCATTTCTTGATTGACGGTTCTCCCCCTTTTTGATGAAAAGAGCAAAGAGTTCATCAAAACGTGTCTTCAAGAAATTTCTTCCACCAATGATCTTGCAAACAGAACCACTAATTATCCGTAAATTCATTAAGATGTTCATCCAGATCTTTGCAAATCCAGACAAATTAGAAAATGAAGTGTAACACCTGAATCAACAAATGAAGCAGTTAAAAGTGCCTGTCAGTAACACAAAGTCACTGTGTGTAACGAATACACAATATAAAGGAGCTTTGATGATGTTAACTCCCCCAGGGCTTCCATTCAATCATAGACACACCATAAAGGCAATTTCTATGAACGTTATGACAAAGAAACAAATTCTTTGTGTGTTCGTGCAAGTGATAGAATAAATTAAGCATATGATGATTGCTTATAAGGCTCAAAGAGTGTAAACCACTGAGACAATTAGTTAAACACAGACTCAATGTGCATTAGTGAAGTGTGAAGGTGGGGTAGACTTCCTTCTTTTCAATATCCAGATTTTCCAAATGAAAATCAGATAGCATATGTGTTGCGTCGCCTTTGAAACTGAAACATTTTCTTGTTGAGAAGAAAATGAGTGGCTGGTGGGGTAATGTCAAGAGTTGGCATGGGCTAGTTGCCTGTTTCAATAATGTTCACCAAGAATTGTGAAGCATTAGAAATGTGGCTGCCCGACTCAGAAAGTAGTTGGTGCAGAGTTTAAAAATTCTTTTACTCTGATCTCTCACCCTCTTTGTTTTAATCTTTAAGCTCGCAGCTAACCAAACTCTCTTTTAACATTTTTCCTTATCAAACATCCCACACTCATTTCTTTTTGAACTCCTCACATTCAATCACTACAGGATTAACTTCTTGGGTAGGAAACACTGGTTAACGTGAATCCATAAGAGTTTCTTTGAAGTCCTAGAACACTGATCCTATGTTTTCCTATGAAGCATATGATGCTCAGATGGTTTAACTTTGTCAGATAAAGTGCATAGATGGAGCAGAAAACATTTAAATGCACACTTCCAATTCAAGAAATCTGTTTGATAATCGGGAAGTGGTTTGAACATTTAAGAACATGTTTTCTTATGATTGAAAGTTGTCCTTCTTTTAACCATGAATGAGATGAAGAAAAGAAATTATACCTTTCGAGTACAGTCTCACATCTCGCGAAGTCAAGCTTAAAGTTATAAAGATATGATCTTTGAAGCATCTCTCAACCTACAAAAGTCTAAAAGTCTAGTCAAAGTAACTTTATTCACTGAAATTGAAATGATATAAAGCAGTAAAACACTTAATGTACGAGTTCTGATCAGAAATAATCAGAAGTAATTGCCATACTCTTTTGACTTGAACGCTCCCCCTAAAATCATGCATTACGAACAAATTATCAGTAAGTACAATGCATTCAGTTTGGCTCCCCCTCAAAATAACATTGACCATCTATAAGATACTTCTCACACTCCCCTTGAGATCATGAACAAACTATTAAAGAACAGGTATCATGCAGAAATAATAATAAAGAAATGATAAAGAGACACAATAAGAAACATTAATAGGTAACCACCGATTAGGTCTTAAGATTTAGCATACCAAGTCTTGAGACAAGAAAATTAAATATCTTTTCGTCTAAAGGTTTGGTAAACAAATCTGCAAGCTGATAATCGTTTTTTACAAAGTAAAGTTCAATTGTCCCCTTTTCTACATTATCTTTTATAAAATGATACCAAACATCTATGTGTTTGGTCTTAGTATCCTGAACAGGGTTAGCGGTAATCGCAATAGCGCTCTTCGAATCACAATAGATCGGGATTCTATTGAATTGAAATCCATAGTGTCGCAGTTGTGTTCTCATCCACAAGACTTGAGAACAGCAGCTAGCAGCAGCTACATATTCCGCTTCGGACGTTGATGTGGATACACATAATTGCTTCTTCGAAGCCCAACTGACGAGTTTATCTCCGAGGAATTGTATATGACCTGAGGTTCTTTTCCTGTCTAACATGCAACCAGCATGATCTGCGTCTGAATAAGATGTTAGTTCAAAGCTTGTATCCTTAGGATACCACAGACCAAGATCTGCGGTCCCCTTCAGATACCTGAAAATCCGCTTTACAACAAACAAATGGGATTCTTTAGGATTGGCCTGGTATCTAGTACATAAGCATGTAGAAAACATTATATCCGGCCTACTAGAAGTAAGATACATTAAGGAACCTATCATCCCTCTATAAGTCCTAACATCAACATCCTTTCCCAAAAAATCGGTGCCAATCTTAGTACCAGGTGCCATTGGGGTACCAATCGGTTTACAATTTTCCATTTTAAACTTCCAAAGAATATCCATAATGTATTTCGATTGATTGATAAAAATCCCCGTTGAAAATTGTTTGACTTGCAATCCGAGAAAGAAGTTCATCTCTCCCATCATGCTCATCTGAAAACGTGACACCATGAGGTTTGCAAAGTTCTTACAGTACTTAGGATTTGTAGAACCAAAAATAATATCATCCACATATATTTGAATAAGAATGATATCGCCTTTATCCTTTTTAATGAAAATAGTGGTATCAACCGTACCTTTTTAATGAAAATAGTGGCGCGAGGAGCTTGTTTCAGTACATAAAGAGCTTTATCCAAGATGTAGACGTGGTTCCACTTATCTGGATTTACAAACCCTTCTGGCTGTGAGACGTAGACTTCTCCTTGAGTACTCCATTCAGAAAAGCTGTCTTCACATCCATTTGATAGACGGTGAAGTTCTTGTGGGCTGCGTAGGCTAAGAACATCCGAATCGCCTCTATACGTGCCACTGGAGCATAAGTCTCATCGTAGTCTATCCCTTCCTCTTGCCTATATCCCTTGGCAACAAGTCGTGCTTTGTTTCGGATAACGGTACCATCTTCATCTTTATTGTTTTTGAACACCCATTTCGTACCAATGATGGTTTTACCTTGCGGTTTGGGTACGAGTCTCCAGACTTTCAGTGCTTCAAACTGATTCAGCTCATCTTGCATCGCAGTTACCCAATCTGAATCGGCAAGGACCACAGATACGTGAGTAGGCTCGATCTTGCTCAGAAAGGATTCATACATACATAGATTTGATGTGGCAGACCTAGTTTGCACCGGTGCAGATGGATCTCGAATAATTTGATGTACCGGGTGCTCTTTGGTCCACTTATGTTCATGAGGGAGTGGATTAGATGCATGTTGATCATTGTCAGCATCTAGGAATCCACTGTTATCGCCTTCAGATGGTTCAGAATCAACGGGGGTTTCAGTTGAAGGAGTCGTTGCAGAAGTGGCAGTAGGTACAGCTTGGGCAGTCTGTTGATCAGTCCTTACAGTACATCCTACAGAGTCAACTACTTCTGTCTCATCAGTGTTGGTCACAACTTCAACTGTCGGAGTAGGATTTTGAACTGGAACTTCTTGCCGAATCGAGGAATTTGATTCAGTAGAGATATCGGAAGTGCTTGGATGAGTAGTCATCGAGTCTTCTATCATGTCAACCACAACAGAGTTAGGCAACTTAGATCCAAGAAATTCATCATAGAACAGTTCAAATAATAAATCCAAATCAGATAAATTAGAAGTAGACGACGAAGCGCCATCTGATTTGTTCTCTTGAGGTGCAGGTCCTGGACTGGTTGGCCTAGAAGCTAATACTCCTGTTATTACGGGTTCTGAATTGACGTGCTCAGAAGCCATTTCCTCATCGAATGTAACATTAACGCTCTCGATCAAAGTCTTCGACTTCTTCAGGTAAACACGATATGCAGTAGATGTAGAGGAATAACCAACGAAGATGCCTTCTTCCGCCTTAGCACTGAACTTGTTCAGATTCTCTCCGTTGTTTAGAACAAAACACTTACAACCAAAAACATGAAAATATCTAATGGTTTGTGTTCGGTTGTTGATCAACGCATACGGAGTCTTCTGAAATCGGCGGTGTATCATGGAGCGATTCTGAGTGTGACACGCATTCGATACAACTTCAGCCCACAAAAATAAAGGTAAGTCAGATTGATTGAGCATTGTCCGTGCGGCCTCGACAAGTGTACGATTTCGCCTTTCAACAACTCCGTTTTGTTTAGGCGTGTGAGCAGTAGAGTATTGATGTGATATCCCAACCGATTCGAGATATTCTTCAACTATCTTATTCTTGAACTCTGATACCAACTGTGTGTCCCAATAATAAGCGATTCAATCAAGTAATACGAATAAACAGAAACGATTAATGCAAACCTGATATGATTATTCAATCGATTCAAAGGATTACAAGGTTTTTGATTAAACTATTTCTCTCTTCCTCTTGATGTTCACGGCGCACCACCACCACCACACTAACCTCTCAATAATTAATTTTGCAATTAAGATCCTTAACCTTATTAACCACAAACCTAAAACTATTTATACTTAGGTTAATAAGCCTAATGGGCTTTGCAAGGCTTGGGCCCAAAAATAAAACAAACTAAACTTATTTAATAATAAAGACTAATAATAAAATACGGAAAATAAACTTTGACTATTATTACAAAAAGAACCCTAGACTATTTATTGAGACGACTTTATCAGCTTTGACTTCAGTCTTCTATCTTCAGATAATTATGATCTTGAATCCAATATATATGTGCTTTAACACGATCGTTGATTTGTATTTGGGTCCATGAATAAATAGTTATTGTCCTCGAGTGCATCAATGACTTTCCCGGGTCTGATGGTTCTGGTCTTTAAGTCTCGAAGAATGAACAACAGATCTTGTGTGGGATATAGAATAAGAACCATACCAGAAATGATCACTGGTTTTGTGAATGTGATCATGTGTACGATAATAAGAACAGTGGTATTTCTTACCTGATAACCTGAGTAATTGATCTCTCGAGTAGATATGATCAGGTTTACCTTTATGCACTTTGTTCTTCTTGGCATTGACCACATGTACACATGATTCTCTTTCTTTCAGCTCGTCTTCAACTGGTTTCTTCTTCTAGACCAGATTCTTTTCTTTGTATCTCGTTCTTCTTTGAAGTGTACCTGAACCTTCTATATTGCTATCATAGAAAAAATTAGTTTTACGAATCCGATCAAAAGATTTAACTGACCTTTGTGTAGAGACAAATTTCTGATTTGAGCTTGATACAGACTTTTCAAGCACTTTAATCGTCGAAGCAAAGTTGTCTCTTTCTTTAACAAGCAGGTCAATCTTCTTCGTGAACTCAGACTTCGTCTTCTGCTCTTTTAGTGCCTTCTCAGATAGTTCAGATAGCTTGGCAGTAAGCCTTTTGATCTCCGTATCAAACATGTTTCGTTCTTCTTCAAATCCCTTCTCAGCATCATTTCTTTGGTCGGATATTTCTTTGAAGAATCCCACATTCTTTTGTTCAATGGTCTTCTTTTCTTTTTCAAACTTTTCTCTTTCAAGGATGATTACTTTCTCGAAAGCAGAAACTTGCTGAGAAAGTTTTATGCATTTCAGCTCAACTTCTTTCTTCTCATCAGCACATTTTCTGGAAAAATCTGAGAACTTATTTGCAAAAGATTTCTCTCTATTCTCAAAATCAGATTTGTCTTTTGCAGTCTTTTGCTCCAAATCAAAGATTTTTCTCTTTAGCTCAGAGTTCTCAGATTCCAGTCTCATTATTTTCTCATCATTCAGCCAAGAAGTCTTTGTCAGAAGATCTTCATTAATTGTCTTTAATGCACTAACTTCCTCTTTTAGTGTGTTGTTCTCATCAGCATATTGGTTTGCCCTCTTTACGTAAAAAGTTAAAGATAATTGGAGATTTGAGTTCTCCAATTTGAGTTCTTGAACTTCAGACAAAAATCCCATTTGTAGCTTATCTAATTCAAGCTTTTGAAAAACTTAACAATATATGAAACTTGAAAGTTTAAGGACCAAAAGTGACAAAATGTGAAACTTGAAATTTTAGGGTCACTAAGGACAAACTACTGAAACCTTGAAGTACAGGGGCTAAAAGAAATGCACTGCAAAATGATCGTGAGACAAAAAATTTGACCCTTTTTTTTAATGGCAAGCAAGGTACCGGTCAAGCAAAGGACCGGTAATGACAATGTACCGGTCAAGCAAAGGACCGGTATAGACAAAATATCGGTCGAATCAAAGAACCGATAAAACCAATGTACTGGTCAAAGGACAGGTATCGATCGAATGGTTCGACCGTTAAAGCAGGGTACCGGTTGAATGTAATTATCGGTCAAAACAAAGCCGGTCGAAACAGAAGTATCGGTCAAAGCCAAGGACCGGTAAGCAAGGTACCGATCGAAGCAATGTGCCGGTTGAACAAAAGACCGATAATGGAAACGCACTGGTCGAATGAAAGATCGATAATGACAAAGCACCGGTCGAATGAAAGACCGATATAGACTATGTACCGGTCAAACAAACTATCGGTCGAACCTGATTAAAAACAAATTAAGATATAGACCGATAAACAGATAAGCCCGATAAAATCAGATAATGATCGATAAAATCGAACAGATAAACCCGATAAAATCGAAGAACAGTCCGATGAACATGAACCGATATTGATAACCCAGATATTCAAATGCTTAAACAAATACACGACACCAAATATGTAGAAATTGATTACGCAGATCGAAGCAAATCCAGAGTTTAATCAATCACCCTGTACCCAGATTGAATACAGGTCGATACAAAAATTTCCAATTAAGAGCACAGACCGATAAACAAAACCGAAGAACAGACCGATAATCTCAGAAAACACTTTACCAGAAAGCAATAGATCGACCGATAAACAGATAAACAAAACAAACGATTTTGCAGAAAAACAATTTCCCACAACTAGATAATCAATTAACGCAGATAGCAACGATTAACACGAATAATTGATTATAGGGTTTTAGACAAACCTTTTTCTGGATCAAACCTTTAGTCTCTTCGCTCTGATACCAATTGTAGATCCCAGTACAGTGCAGTCAGCAGCAAATATTATCAAAGATGAACAATTATATGGCCACAACTACTAGTCATATGATTAATATGAAATCAAAGGGTTACAGGTTGCAGAAAGAATTTCTGATCATAGAGAGTAAACCTATAGACTAGTGTTATGAAAATAATGAGACTTAAACTTAGATCTTTCTAATGAAATGTCTAACCCTAATTATGAAACAAAATATTCCTTTTTATATTCTTAGGCTTACAAGCAATTGGGCTTTATGGGCTTGGGCCCATCTAATTAAATAACTTTTAACTAATAACAATTCGAACCCTTATAAATACTTTATTCCACTTTCAACACATAGGACTTTCAGTCCTAACAATCATCTTGATCTATCTGGACACCAATAGTGGCCAATTCACCAATTAACTTATTAAATCTATCAAAAGTTTGAGTCATGAAGTCATTCTTTGTAGACATGAACTTTTCATATTGCTGCTTCAGGATGGCCTTCTGATTTCTCTTGGTACTTTTGGTACCAGAAAATCTTTTCTCTAGTGAATTCCATAGAATTTGTGCATCAGAACAGTTGCATAATTGGTGTTGGTACTTATTAGGTATAGCCAAGAACAGAGTGCTTAAGGCTTTCATCTCTGTCTGCCTCAACTTCCTCTCTCCATCAGTCTTTGGTGGAGGTCTCTTGCCATCTGCATCCATCTTTCCTCCATCAGAGGGACCATTCTCAATGATATCCCACATTGAGAAGTCTGTGAGAAGAATATATTGCT
Source organism: Arctium minus (assembly GCA_954870635.1). Lineage (NCBI taxonomy): Eukaryota > Viridiplantae > Streptophyta > Magnoliopsida > Asterales > Asteraceae > Arctium > Arctium minus. The sequence goes on along the minus strand of OX941080.1, from coordinate 71,854,524 downwards.
TGATTCTGATCTTCCATATGTCAAACTCATTGGGTTTGAGCATGGGAACCTTTGAGACCAGAACACTATCGCTTGAACCATCCATGATTATAGATTTTTGAGTTTTCTAGCTCTGATACCACTTGTCAAGATCGAAAATTCTAATGAAGAATTTAATACAAACTCAGAAATAATGTTAAAGAAGTCGCGGAATAACACTTTAGCAAATAATCACAAACACAGAGTATGAACTCAAATCATAAAGTTTATATTGCACAAAACTTAATGATTACAAACACAACCTCAATCTGTTGAACAAGACTCAACAGACGTTCTATACTTCTGTATAGAAAGGATCAATACTAGTCTTGAGGTTAATTCTCTAAAAACAACTCATATTAATTTTTTTTAACAAAGACTTCTATCCAATATATACAGAGTTGATTACAAGATAATTATCAAAATAAGATTGATCTTCAGCATCAATACTATAATTATCTTCAGCATTATCTCCAACTCCTATTCTTTCGTTCCAAGCAATCATTCCATCTTTATCTTCACAAGCAACATTAACACATTAGCAGTATTAACTCTTCACTTACAGTAGTAATCATTCAGCAGTACTAACTATTCAAGTAGCAGTACTAACTCTTCAAGCAGTATTAATTCTACTAGCAGTAGTAATCTTGATGGCATAGCAGTAGTTATAACTTAGCAGCCTGAATCATGAAGACTGAGCAGCATAAACCATACTTAGCACATTCAGACCCAACACTCGGTAATCCAAAAGAGTTGATAACAAACTTTGAATGATCAGGAAGTTTAGTATCAAAATCAAATTGAGCAACACATTCATCTAAAACACCATCAGAGTTTAAGAAATCAAACTCATCATCAAATAAACCAGACATATCATTAGATTTTGAAGCCTTAGAAGATTTAGAAAAATCAGAATTTTTCAACACAGTGAAGAACACAACTTGTTCTAAATCTACCAAAATTCTTTCTTCTATCAAAGTATTCTCGAGTTCAGAAATTTTACTTTCCAACACGAGAGGAGGAACATAAAGCTTACCTTTGATAGGTTTATCCTCTAAGGGGCCGTTTACTAAATGTTTAACCGGGTAAGCGCTTACTAAGTCATATTACCTTATGAATGAAGATGGCAATGACAAAAATCTTACCCGGTAAGAGCTAAGGCAAGGACCAAGAGTCTTACCCTGGTAAGTGATGGCGAAGACTCTTACCACGGTTAGCGCTTATCGGGAAAATTGTTGCATACAATACCGTTTTGGTGGACTAAAATCTTACCCGGTAAGTAAGCGATAGTGTTAAAATTTACCGGTAATCGCTTATCGGTAAAATTGTTGCATACGATACTGTTTTGGTGGACTAAAATCTTATCCGTTAAGTAAGTGATAGTGTTCAATTGTATTGGTAAGCGCTTATCCGGGTAATTGTTTGGTAAACGGCCCCTAACTCTTTTGAGGAGTAACTCTCAAAATAGTCATCAGAAATAAATTTTGGTTTATCAGAATTGTAAATGTTATTCAACCTCTCATAACAAAATGGAAGTTGAATTTTAGTCCTGTTCTTTCTTTTCTCATATTCTTTTGCTTCATCTTCTTTAGATAATTTAGTCCACTCAACTTTAAGTTTAGGGTATTGTGATGCCAACTTTAGAAATCCAAAATCATAGAGTGCAGGCACTTCCGATATACGCTTTTTAAGATAGTTTGGATTCTCATAACCGAGTCCCCAACACTCTTTGTTCTCTTTGGGTTTGTTTAGATGAATAGTTTGTGTTAAGTCTGATTTTATAGTAATCATTGTATTTATAGGCTTGGTCTTATACTGTACTTAGATAGTTTTATCTGTTGTATAAGCCAAGGGTATTTAAGTCCCTTGGGTCTTTGGTCTTTGTAAGGTTTTCACGCATTCTATTGAAGAACATCTAACTTTGCGCTTCATTGTCTCTCTCTACTTTCTCTCTCTAGAGATTTAGTGTTTCTTGGACTATCAATTGGTATCAGAGCCAATCTAAATCTGAGAGAATTGAGAGAATCTGATTTTCGTATCTGAATTTGTGAATTAATCTGAAAATTTGATCGATTTTCTTGAATTTTTCAAGAAAATCTCGTTTTTCGATTTTTCATCAAATTCAGACTTGTTTGTATTCAAATTTCTTTGTGAATTGGTTTGTTGGATCCGTTTTTGATTGAAAAACTCTTTTGATTCACATTAGTTTGCAAGAAAATCGTGTTTAGATCTTCAATTTTTGAAATTTTTGAAATTCTGGAAAAACGGTTTTTACGTACTGTTTGATTCTCGAAATCTTATTTTTGTGTTTTTTGATCGAATTTCTTGTTTGAGAGTTATTAGAATTTTTTTTTCGAACATATATGTGGAAGAAATCGTCATTAATTTCTAATCTGTAATCGAATTTGTTGGTTTTTCGTGTTTTTCAACGGTTTGCGCCAGATCTGAACTTTGCGCGAGTTCATCCTAGTTTGCGCGAGTTCATCTTCTTTGTGTCATTTCATCTTGTCAAGTTCAGGGTTCTTCAAGTAAAGTCAGTTCTCGCTTCTTACTTGTCATGCAAAGATTGGTTCTCATCATCAAAGTTTCACGCAGTCAAGTTTGCGTTTTCAGTGATTCGCGAAAAGTCAAGTTCTCGCCATCCTTGTCTCACGCAAGAGAGGTTCTCGTCATTCAAGATTCATGCAAATTCAATTTACGTCACCAGTGCATCACGCAAATCATAGTTTGCGTTTCCAACTGCTCACGAAAATCTCCTGCGTCATCTGTTCATCACGCAAACTCAATGCAAATTCAATTTACGTCACCAGTGCATCACGCAAATCATAGTTTGCGTTTCCAACTGCTCACGAAAATCTCTTGCGTCATTTGTTCATCACGCAAACTCAAGTTTGCGCCATGAGTGCTTAGTGCAAATCATAGTTTGCGCCACATACTTCTCACGTCTTAGTTTGCTCCTTTAGCATCTCACGCAAATCCTAGTTTGCATCTTCAACGGCTCACACAAATCTCGTTTGCGTCATCCATAGCTCACACAAATCCCATTTGCGCTATATACTGCTCACGCAAACTTTCAGTTTGCGCCAACTCTTCTATGTTCCAGACTTAGCATTTTTCTGTCAATATGGATTCTGCAAAGTTTGCGTTTCAAGCTCAGTTCTACAAGAATGATCTTATGATGCAATTGGGTACAGAAAATCGTCCTCCGGTTCTGATTGACGAAAAAGAATTCACTCAATGGCAAGATCGGTTCCTGAACTTCATCGAGCATCAAGTTAATGGAGATAACATGATGAAGTCTCTCACTGAAGGACCTTTCGTAAAGCCTAATAAAGAGACTCCTGCAACAACTAAAGAGGCTTCGCGAATGAAAGATGATCGAGAGTTAAAAGCTAACCTGATGCTAGCTTTACCAAACTCTATCTACAACCGGGTTGATCATTGCAAGGATTATCCAAATCTGTTGTGGGCACAATTGGAAAAGATTATGCTTGGTTCATCAGTTGCAATTCAACTTAGACATACACGTTATATGAACAATTTTGAGGAGTTTAAAGCCAAAGAATCTGAGTCTCTAAAGAGTGTTTTCGACAGATTTTGCACAGTACTGAATGATCTGCGAAAGATAAAAGTTGAAAAGACTGAGTTGGAAACCCATCTGAAGTTCCTCAATGCATTTCAACCGGAATGAAACAAATCTTGCCATCGCTTGAGGAATGATGTCAGAATATATTCTATGCAAATCCAAGAGATGTACGAGATTCTGCTGACATATGAGTGCATAGTCAATGATAAGAAGGCCAAACTTGAAAAGAATAATAAGAAATCAGTGGACCCAATTGCCCTTCTAACAAATCAGCTGGCGGAACAAGCTTTATCAGAAAATGCATATGATGGGTCGACTGATGATGATGGCGAGGCGCTCGAGAAAGCTATGATCTTTTTCTCTCAGCATTATCAGAAAAAGTTCCAACCTCGGTCGGATTCTAACAATCGTCGCTTCACTTCCGGGTCAAAGAATTTTCAAGTGCCCGAGGCTAAGAAAGCGACTGCTTGCTACAACTGTGGAAAGCCCGGTCACATCGCTAAGGAGTGTAGAGTGAAGAAGGTTAGGGATTCGGCATAATATCGGAAGAAAATGGAACTTGCCGAGAAAAGAGAGAACGGAACAGCTTTACTCATAGAAGAGGAGTACTGGCTTGATCACTCCGATGATAACGCTGACAATGTGGATATTGCTCAAATGTGCTTAATCGGAGATGATCAATCAGATGATGATGATGATACTGATGAAGATGAGGTAATTTCTGAGTTTGATTACAACTTCATTTCTTCTCAGATGACTATTATTATAACTGCTTTATCTGATCTTCGCTCGAAGTTAATATCTGAAAATAATTTAAATTCAGAAAAGTCAGATTTGATTGAAAAATTGAAAATTTCTTTTGAAAGATGAAAAATCTATTTTGGTTCATACTAAAGAAATCTTTCAAAAGAAATTGGATGATTTGGAAAATTCAAATAAGACTTATCTTGAGTCTTTGACTAAAATGACCAAATTAAAAGATGATTTTTAGGATAAAATAAATAAGTTAGAAGAAAAGTTATATCGAAGGAATCAATCTGAGCAAACAATTTTCATGAATAAACCAAGGAGTGATGAGGCTTTAAAAGAAAAATGGGGACTTGGTTTTGAAAATCCACATTGTTTAAACAATGCGATAGAAAAATCCCCAACTTTATATAAATACGATTATCTAACACTTGCTCAATATGCTCCTCAATTTAAAATTGATTGGATGAATGAAAAGCAAGTATTAGAAATCGAAAATGAGAAAAGGATGAATAATAAGAAAAAGGAAATTTCTTTTGTTTATACAAGCGAAAATGCCAAATATTTTCCTGATAAATCAAAGAAAGGCAGAAAAGGTTTAAATAACATATCTCCCATTAAGTCTTCAGTGTCTGATGATTTTGTTGATTTATTTGCCAATATATCTGATAAGAAAAATATATCTCCAATCTTTTATGATTCTAAGAGATATACTCCTCCTTTAGTTTTAGAAGGCAAAATCATTGACCTTAAAGATAAAATGGAAGATCAAAATATTGAAAGAGAAATTGAAAATCATGTAATTTTTACTTTCTTGACATCAAGTCTTGAAGAAAAATTAATTTCTCAAAAACAAGATTTACTTTTTGTTTCTGGCCTTTCTTCTGATTTTAATGAAAACAAAAAGGAAGTTTCAAATTCTAACATCTTTTCTCAAAATTTTTATGACTCTGAGGTAAGTTCAGATTTATTGTCTGATCAGTTGGGTTTCTTAGGTAAAATTACTTCTTCTGATTCAAATATTAAGTCTAAAATTCTTGATGAATCTTTTACGCTCAATGATGATTATTATAAACCAAAGCGTAAAAGAAGAAGGTCAAAGAAGTCAATGAAACAAGAGTTACTCATTTTTGATAATTGTAATTCTTTTGATTCAAAATTTTCAGATCGGAGTTTGAACAAGTCTACAAAGCAGATATGGAGAGTAAATACGACATCTGATGAACCTGCTTCTACTGAGGATAGATGTGTATACAAACATTATAAAAGTGATTCATTTGCTACCTGTAATAAAATTACAAAATACTCTATAAAGCAAATGGTTCGAATTTCAAAACATGTCTCATATTCTTCCTCTGATTCTAGTTCAGATGATTATGCTTTATCTTCTTCTAATGATTGTGCTTATTATTCTGATGATCTTACTTGTGCTTTCAATGATAAATCTAACAAATATTTCCCCACAAGAATTGCATCTAACTTTCATGGACCCAAATACAAGTGGGTACCAAAATCTCAGATTAATTCTAAGTTGCAGGTATCAAATGTCAAGGGGGAGTAAGAGAAAAATGGCTCTTGAATATCACAATGTCAAGACTTTGGCTTTTGAGTACTTCAGCTCAGAACCCGTACTTCAATGGTCAACGACTTCTAAACATGTCAGTTTAGGACTCGTTCTTCAACGCATTAAGCTTCTGTCTAATGAGAAACTGTGAGTGCATCTATTTTAATTCCGCTGCATTTATCTCTGATTATGATGTTGTTCCAGTTTTCTCAATTGTTTTTCATGAATCTGAGCAAGTTCAACTAACTCTTGAATTTGTACAACCAAATTTTTTCTTTTGAGACACAAATTTATAATACATTATGTGGAAGACAATATTATTGAATTTTATTTTGTTTTGACTAAATATCAATTTGCCGAATTCTTTTCATTTGTCTTAAATTTTCAAACTCGACATTTGAATTTAAAAGTTTAAATCTTTACAAATTTTATTCTATAAAGTAAATGCTTTACAGGTTTTCTTTCTTTTGAATAAAATGTGTGTCTAGGATAAATTTTTCAAGTTGCTTTGTTTATATTGAAGTTTTATATGTTCAACTTTCAAGTCTTACAAAAGTCGAAAAGTCAGCAACATGTTTGTAGCTTTTGCATTCTACTTTTAAGATATGTTGTGAATGCAAAACAATCAAGCAATTCTCAAAACAATCAAGTTTTAACAATGAAAATCTAGAGAGAGAGAGTAGAGAGGGAAAGTAGATCTTGAATCTTCATTAATATGATTTTTACAATACGTTTCTTAAGGAAAATACAATGACTAAACCTATTTATACCCACTAAACTATCAAAAGCTTAACCACTAAGGAAACTAAAACAAGACAAACTTTGATAATTACAATATTGACTTTGACAATGTTGACTTCTAACTTTGACTTTCCTAATTAAATCATGGATACAATATTTGGACTTAACAATCTCCGCCTTTGTATTCAAGATTTAATAACAATTTGACACTAGTATTCAGCTCTTGATTCTTCAGCTTTTGTCTCTGACAACTTTGAACTTTGAAACTCTTTCAGCCTTTGAAGAATCTTGAAAAGTCTTTTTACTTTGTATCTTTGAAAGTCAACATGTCTCGAACAGGAAACTTAATTTTTGAAACCTTCTTTGAAAATTGTCTTTGAACAATGAAACAGCTTTGAGGAATCTCTGATATTCAATCTTCATCTCTTTGATCTCTTGACTGTCTTTAGAGAAACAAACTTTCACAAATCATCTTGATTTATCTTTGAATAAACTTTCTTCAGAATCTTTTGACTTTGTATCAGCGGAAGCATTTTGAAATGACTTTTGAACTTTCAGAATTTCTTCACAAGTCTTTTCACTTTGACAACTCTTCATGGCTTTGAAATTGAATCTTTATAAAATTCTCCCCCTTTTTGACGATTGTGAGCATCATGATCATCAAAACATCTTCAATTTCGACACAGTCTTTGATCACCCCTTTGTAACAATCTCCCCTTTCAATGATAATTTGACAGTTGCCGCTCTTTGATCTGAATAGCTGAATCATGAACTGTATACCCAAATCTTTTCAAATTCAGATAAAATGATTGTGGTAACCTTGATTCAACAAATGAAACAGTTAGGAATGCCTGTCAGTAACACAAAGTTACTGTGTACAACGAATGTACAATTTAAGGAGCTGGTTTGATGATGACTCCCCAGGACTTCCATTCAATCATTGAAAAACACAAGGTTTATCTATGAATGTTTTGACAGAAAAACAAATTTTCTGTGTGCTCGTGCTTGTGTATGGAAGAATTTAGCACAATGATTGTGTTTCATAAGGCACAAATTGTGTAAACTGTTGAGACAACAACAAATAATACACGAACTCAATGTGCATGAAAGAGGGGCGAAGGTGGGGCAACTTTCCTTCTTTTTCAATATCTAAATCTTCCGAGTGAAGACTAGATAGCATATATGCTGCGTTCCCAAAGAAAATGAAACATTTCTTTGTTAAGAAAGAAATGAGTGCTTGGTGGGGTAATAGCAAGAGTTGGCATGGGCTCACTGCCTTTTTCAATGATGGTCACCAAAGAATGTGAACCAATCAGAAATGTGGCTGTCCGGCTCAGAAAGTGGTAGGTGCAGAGTTCTGATATTCTTTTAACTCTGATCTCACACCTTCTTTCTTTTTATCATTATGCTCACTTCTAACCAAACTCTCTTTGATATATGACCCCTCACCCCTCAATCACTCAAGGATAACTTCCGGGGTAGGAAACACTGGTTGACGTGAATCCATGGAAGTTCTGTTTAAGCTCACACACAAATCCCATGTTATTCCTAAAAAGCATGGTTGCTCAACAATTTAACTTAACAGTTAAGCACATAGATAGCAATGTCAGAATGTATGCTCATTTAAAATTATGAATGAAATTTGATCATTTGAACGTTGAAGATTTCTCAAAACAAAGATATTGAAGTAATGAAATGAAATCAAGATAATTGTTTTGAGAATCTGACAATGTATCAATCAGATCAAATCAAATGGTTAGGGTATCAAAGAATTGGATATTTTGTTTATGTGAATGAATATAAACAATTTTTCAATGAAAGCACAAGATTATAAAAAGATATTGATGCTCAACAACTTTGAAAGCAAACAGGGGTATTACCATCAAAAAATTGGTTCGAATTTGAGACATGGTAATAACAATTTTAAAAAAAATACTGAACCGGTGTGTGTGAATACTTTACAGTATGTGGACAAGATAATACACAAGTATTGATCTTTGGAAACACACGGTCAGTTAAACATTATGCTCAAAATTTGAAAAACATTTAAAAGTACACTTCTAAATTCATAAAATCTTTTGAGAATAAGAAGTGGTTTGAACATTTAAGAACCTGTTTTTCATGCTTCAAAGTTGTTCTTCTTTCAAACAATCAGAGATCTAGAATCAGAAGATATTTACCTTTAAGCTTCCCCTCAAATCATGAAAGAATGATTTAGATCTTTTAAGCTCCCCCTGGATATTAGCAGAATATCCTTCTATGATCATTGAAAAATGGGCCCTGATCTGTTATTTGATCAGAATCCATCACCTTTACTCCCCCTATAAATTATGCAACAGTAGATTTATCAATGAAAACAAGATAGAGATCCACAATTCCTTCTGGAATGTAGTCCGTCATATCAGTAAGATTTATCAGTGAAAAATTACAGGATAGAGATCTACAATTCCTTCGGGAATGTAGTCCGTCATATCTTTCTAATGCATATTTCAGAAAAGAAAGTACTCCCCCTTGATGGTTGATTTCCTCATTTGAGTATTGGAGTAGAATCCTCATATCATGACAGGAGTAAAGGTCTTTAATCATTGACGTACGGGTCCTAAGTTGATGTGCTTAGAAGCCATAATATTGACATTGAGGTGCGGGTCTTGAACTGTGTTATTCAAGAGCCATGGTTCTCTTACTCCCCCTTGACTTGAGGTGCCTGCAACACAGAATCAGTTTTCTTCTTTGGTACCCACTGGTATTTGGGTCCAGAAATGTTAGTTGCAGTTCGTGTGGGGGTGATAGAGTAAGAACCATACCAAAAATGATCACTCGTTTTGTGAATATGATCATGTGTACAACAGTAAGAACAATAATATTTATTACCTGAAAACCTGAGTAATTGATCTTTTGAGTATATATGGTCAGGTTTACCTTTATGCTCTTTGTTCTTCTTTGCTTTATGTACATGTACACATGATGTGTTTCCTTTCAGCTCATCTTTCTTGTCAGCTTTGACTGATTTCTTTTTCCACACCAGTTTCTCTTTCTTGAAGCTTTTTCCTCTTGAATATGTACCTGGACCATCTAAATATCCATCATAGAAGATGTTAGTTTGACGAATTTGATCAAAAGATTTAGCTGACCTTTGTGAAGAGACAAATTTCTGATTTGATCTTGAGACAGACTTCTCAAGCTCTTTGATCTTTGAAGCAAAAGTGTCTCTTTCTTTCTCAAGCAGGTCAATCTTCTTCGAGAACTCAGACTTCGTCTTCTGCTCTTTCAGCGCAGTAGCAGATAGTTCAGATAACTTAGAAGTTAGCTTTTTGATTTCAGACTCAAAGATGGTGTTAAGTCTAAATATTGTATCCAATATTTAATGTGGAAAGTCAAAGATGTAAAAGTCAACATAGTCTTTGTATTGTGAAAGTCAAAGCTTGTTTAGCATTTACTTAGTTGTTAAGTCTTGTTTAGATGTTAGTTTATATAGGTTTTGTCTTTTATAAGCTTGTAACAACGCTTCTACAGTTCTGAGATTGTATCATTCTGACGTGTGGCTAATACGAGATCTACTTTCTCTCTCTAGTTTCTCTCTCTAATTCTTGATCTTAATTGATATATTTTGAGTAATTGCTTGATATGTTTGGGATTTTATGATTTACAATTGGTATCAGAGTTGAACCAAACTTTTCAGGAATGGTTTGATCATAATTTGAATTAAAATCTGAGTATTTTTGGATCGAAAATCATTATTTTTGAAAATTTTTCAAGAAAACGAGTTTTGGTACTACTCATCTTAATTTGTGTGAAAAATCGTGTTTGTTGCAAGAAAATGGAATCATTGTATTCGTTTTATGATTAGAATTGATTCTTGTATTGATTACATCTTATAATTCTAACTAATTCGATGCCAATTTTCGAAATTTGAGTTTTCTGGATATTTTCGTTCGAACATTGTTCTTGATTGTTTTTGTGTGAATTGTTGGTTTTAATCGAAAATTGATTGTATATTTGTGGTTAGTATTGTTTTTCGATGATGCTGATAATTTTTTAAGATCAAAATTGCAGGTTTGAATCAATTTTGATCAAAATGTTCAAATCAGTTACCATTTTGCGCAAGATCCATGGTTTGCGCAAGTTCATACACTTTGCGCAAGATTCATAGATGGTTTGCGCAAGATTCTTAGGTGGTTTGCGCAAGCTTTTCCGAGTTTTAAGAAGAAGTCCAATTTGCGTATCCTTTGATTATCACAAAGTCACATTTGCGCATCCTTCGGTGTACGCAAAGATCACTTTGCGCATCAAGGCAAATACGCAAAGTTATATTTGCGCATTCTTCAGCATACGAAAAGCTTACTTTGTGCATCATTCGACATACGAGAAGCTTCGTTTGCGCATCACGTGTATAACGCAAATCTCATCTTGCGCTTCAAGACCGATACTCAAACCTCACTTTGCGCATCAAGGCTATAACGCAAACCATACTTTGCGTATCACGTTGATTCCGAAAAGCTTGGTTTGCGTAACTCATTACTTACGCAAAACTCAATCTTGCGCAAACAGTGTCTTTTTCTTACTTAGACAATTCAGACCCCCGTGCTAAGTCTGCGGAGGGGGACATTGTTCTGATTGTGATCAAATATTTTTCTGATATATAGTTTGGAACGATCATTCACATTAAACTGATTACTCTTTAATCATGGGATTTCTTTCAGATCTTGAAGAGAAGAATAGAAAGCTGAAACTAGAGAACATTAATCTGGGTCATGCAGTTGACTTTCATTCGCAAAAGTCAAGAGAATATTTTACTGAAATCATCTCACTGAAAGAAGAAATCAGTGCTGTAAAGATCATCAATGAAGATCTTCTGAAAAGATCTTCTAGGCAGAATGATGAGAAGATTCTGAAAATGGAATCTGAGAACGCGGAGCTTAGAAAGAATTTATCTGATCTTGAAAAACAGCTTGCTGAAGATAAAGCTTCTTTTGAGAGTGAAAAGAAATTTTTTTCAAAGAAGTTCTCAGATTTCTCGAAGAAGTGTTATGAAGAAAAGAAGTCGGTTGAGCTTAAATGCATAAAACTTTCTCAACAAATTTCAGATTTTTAGAAAGTACTGATTTTGGAAAGAGAGAAGTTTGATAAAGAAAAGAAGGCCATAGAGCAAAAGAATGTAGGATTCTTTAAAGAATTATCCGGCTAGAGAAATGATTCAGAAAAAGGATTTGAAGAAGAAAGATCCATCTTTGAGTCTGAAATCAAAAGGCTAACTTCCACGTTGTCTGAATTGTCTGCTTCTGCGCTGAAAAGGCAAAAGACGAAGTGTGAGTTCTCGAAGAAGATTGACCAACTTGAGAAAGAAAGAGACATCTTTGCATCAAAGATCAAAGAGCTTGAAAAGTCTGTTTCAAGTTCTACTCAGAAATTTGTCTCTTCACAAAGGTCAGTTAAATATTTTAATCAGATTCGTCGATCTAACATTTTCTTTGATGAATATTTAGATGGTTCAGATACATCTTCAAGAAGAAAAAGCTACAAGAAGGAGAAACTGGTTTGGATGAAGAAATCTGTCAAAGATGACAAGAAAGTTGAGTTTAATGGAAAGACATCATGTGTACATACTCATAAAGACAAAAAGAACAAAGAGCATAAAGGTAAACCTGACTTGAAATACTCAAAAGATCAATTACTCAGGTTTTCAGGTACTAAACATTATTGTTCTTACTGCTGTACACATGATCATATCCACAAGACCAGTGATCATTTCTGGTATGGTTCTTACTCGATTACCCCCACACGAACTGCAACTAACATTCATGGACCCAAATACCAGTGGGTACCAAAGAAGAAAACTGATTATGTGTTGCAGGCACCTCAAGTCATGGGGGAGTAAGAGAAAAATTGCTCTTGAATAACACAGTTCAAGACCCGCACCTAAATGTCAAGATTATGGTTTCTAAGCACATCAGCTTAGGACCCGTTCTTCATAGGAGTATGACTTCTAAACACAACAGTTTAGGACTCGGACCTCAACGATCAAAAAGACCTTACTCCTATGTTTCTGCATCCGATGGATATGATGGTCTACGTCCCAAGAGAATTGATCTAATCTCTATCCTATACTGTTTCACTGACAGATTTTTCTGATATGATGGTCTACAATTCAAAAGGGAGTGTATGATCTCTATCCTGTTTTAACTGATATATCTCAGATGCCTAATTTAAGGGGGAGTAAAGGTGATGACTTCTGATTAATTCAGATAAGAACTCATACTATAAACCGTTTTAATGCTTTCTTTTATTTTTCTTTTAATAAATGTTCTGAATAAAGTGGCTTCTGATCACATGACAGATCAGGACCCGTTTTTCAACGATCAAAGAAGGATATTATGCTAATATCCAGGGGGAGCTTAAAAGATATAAATCATTTAATCATGAATTGAGGGGGAGCTGAAAAGGTAAAATATCTTCTGTCCTAGATCTCTGATTGTTTGGAAGAAGAACAACTTTTAAGCATGAAACACGCTTTCTTAAATGTTCAAACCACTTCTCTATTCTCAAACTATTTCATGAATTTAGAAGTGTTCTTTTAAATGTTTTTCAAATATTGAGCCTTAATGTTTAACTGACCGTGTGTTTCCAAAGATCAATACTTGTGTATTATCTTGTCCATATACTGTCAAGTATTCACACACACCGGTTCAGTATTTTATTTGAAATTGTTATTACCATGTCTCAAATTTAAACAATTTTTCGATGGTAATACCCCCGTTTGCTTTCAAAGTTGTTGAGCATCATTCATCTTTTTCATATTTGTGCTTTTATTGATACATTGTTTATATTCGTTCATATAAACAAATATCCAATTCTTTAATACCCTAAAACAATTGATTTGATCTGATTGATTCATTGTCATATTCTCAAAACAATTCTCTTGATTTCATTTCATTCATTCAATATCTTTGTTTTGAGAAATCTTCAAAGTTCAATTGCTCAATTCTCATGAGCATACATTCTGACACTGATATCTTTTTGAGCTTAACTGATCAACTTAAACTGTTGAGCAATGATTCTTCTTAGGAATAACATGGGATTCGTGTGTGAGCTTAAACAGAACTTCCATGGATTCACGTAACCAGTGTTTCCTACCCCGGAAGTTATCCTTGAGTGATTGAGGGGTGAGGGGTCAAAATAAAAGAGTGGGGGAGATAACTCATCCAGTTGAGTTATTCTCATTGTGCTGAGTGGATAAATGGAAAAGAGAGTTTGGTTAGAACTGAGATTTAATGTTAAAAAGAAAGAGGGTGTGAGATCAGAGTTAAAAGAATATTAGAACTCTGCACCAAACATCTTTCTGAGCCGGACAACCACATTACTGATTGGTTCACATTTGTTTGGTGATCATCATTGAAATACGCAAATAGCCCATGCCATCTCTTGCATTAACCACACCAGCTACTCATTCTTTTTTTAAAAAGAGAATGTTTCACATTTTCTGGGGAAGCAGCACATAATCTATTGATTCTTCTCTTGGAAGATACTGATATTGAAAAAGAAGGAAAGTTGCCTCACCTTCGACCCTTTCTCATGCACATTGAGTCCATGTACAATCATTGCTGTCTCAGTGATTTACATACTTCGAGCCTTATGAAACACAATCATTGTGCTAATTCTTTCAAAAACAAGCATGAGCACACAGAGAATTTGTTTTTCTATCAGAACATTAATAGAATTACCTTGTGTTTTTCAATGATTGAATGGAAGTCCTGGGGAGTCATCATCAAACCAACTCCTTATATTGTACATTCGTTGTACACAGTGACTCCGTGTTACTGACAGGCACTTCTAACTGTTTCATTTGTTGATTCAGGGTTACCACGTTTATTATGTCTGAATTTGAAAAGATTCGGATATATATCTTTCATGAATTGACGGCTCTCAGATCAAAGCGCGCCAACTGTCAAAGGGGAGATTGTTTTTTATCACAAAGGGGGAAATCAAAGTTTGTGCTGAAATTGAAGAAATTTTGATGATTATGATGCTCTCCATCATCAAAAAGGGGGAGAATTTTACAAAGATCAATTTCAAAGCTGAATTGTCAAAAGTTCAAAATGCTTCCGCTGATTCAAAGAGATAAATCAAGATGTTTCGTGAAAGTTTGTTCAAAGCTAAATCAAGACAGTCTAGAGATCTGAGTGATGAAGATACAAAGTTGTTTCAAAGATGAAGTTTCAACTTCAAAGAAGTTTAAAGAATTCAGTTTCGCGTTCAAGGCATGTTGACTTTTCAAAGCTTCAACGTGCAAAAGATTTTCCAAGATTCTTCAAGAGCTGAAAGAGTTCAGATTGTGAAAGCTTCAAAGAGACAAATGCTGAAGAATCAAGAGCTGAATTTCAGTATCAAATTTTTATTAAATCTTGAATACAAAGGGGGAGATTGTTAAGTCTAAATATTGTATCCAAGTTTTAATGTAGAAAGTCAAAGATGTAAAATTAAACATAGTCTTTGTATTGTAAAAGTCAAAGCTTGTTTAGCATTTACTTAGTTGTTAAGTCTTGTTTAGATGTTAGTTTATATAGGTTTTGTCTTTTATAAGCTTGTAACAACGCTTGTAGAGTTCTGAGATTGTATCATTCTGACGTGTGGCTAATACGAGATCTACTTTCTCTCTCTAGTTTCTCTCTCTAATTCTTGATCTTAATTGATATATTTTGAGTAATTGCTTGATATGTTTGGGATTTTATGATTTATAGATGGATCGTTCTTCTTCAAATCCTTTCTCTGAATTATTTCTCTGGCCAGATAATTCTATGAATAATCCTACATTCTTTTGTTCTATGGCCTTCTTTTCTTTATCAAACTTCTCTCTTTCCAAAATAAGTACTTTCTCAAAATCTGAAATTTGTTGAGAAAGTTTTATGCATTTAAAATCCACAGACTTTTTTTCTTCAAAGCACTTCCTTGAGAAATCTGTGAACTTAGTTGAAAATCCTTTCTTTTATTTCTCAAAATTAGCTTTTTCTTCAACAAACTTTTCCTCAAAATCAGATATATTTTTTCTGAGTTCCGCATTCTCAGATTCCAATTTCTTTATCTTCTCATCATTCTGCCCAGAAGATCTTTTCAGAAGATCTTCATTGATATTCTTTAAAGCACTGGTTTCCTCTTTCAGTCTGATGCTTTCTTCATAATGCTCTTTTGATTTTTGTGAGTGAAAGTCAACAGCATGACCCAGATTAATTTTCTCTAAATTCAGCTTTCTAATCTTCTCTTTAAGTTCTGCAAAATATCCCATTTTCAATGAATTCATCAGCTTGATATGAATGATCGTTCCAAACTATATATTAGAAAATCAAAAATCAGATCAAATTGAAATTTAGCACAAATTTAAAAAAAAAAAATTGAACGACACTTGATATAGCGCAAAGTCGAGTTCTCGTGACAAGCATATTGCACAAAGCAAATTCTCCAAACACTCTGAAGAAGCGAAGTACTCTTCTCGTGATAAGTGTATTGCGCAAAGTAGGTTATCGCAAGCAGTGTGAAACGCAAAGTACGATTCTCGTAACACGCTGGATACGCAAAGTAGGTTTGCGTGAGTGTCTTGTTGCGCAAAGTGAGCTTTGCGTAATTGCCTTGAAGCGCAAAGTGAGCTTTGCGTAATATACTTGAAGGGCAAAGTACAATTCTCTTGATCCGTGTATTACGCAAAGTAGCTTTTCGAGAGATGTTGCTTTGCGTGAACTGCCAGATACGCAAACTGGACTTTTCGTGATAAGCACAAGACGCAAATGAAGCTTTGCGTTAGTCGAAGGATACGCAAACTTAGCTTTGCGTAATAGCCTTCAAACGCAAACTAAAATTCTCAGTCCGAAAAATGCTAGCGCAAACGTCTATAAACTTGCGCAAATCGTATGAACTTGCGCAAGCCGTGTTCTTGACTCTTTCTATCTCAAATCGATCAAAATCTGCAAATTTGATCTCAAAAATATATCAGAATCATCGAAAAACACTTCGAAACACAAATTTACAATCAAATTTCGATTAAAAACAACAATTCGCACATTTTCAATCAAGAACAGTGTTCGAACAAAAATATCCAGAAAAACTCAAAAATCGAAAATTGAAATCGAATTAATTGAAATCACAAGATATAATCAAAACAAGAATCAATCCTAAACATAAAACGAATACAATGATTCCATTTTCTTACACCAAAAACGATTTTTCACATAAAATTATGATGAACAGTACCCAAACTCGTTTTCTTGAAAAAATTTCAGAAAATCAGATTTTCGATCTAAAACTCTAGATTTCAACTGAAATCATGATCAAATCATTTCCGAAAAGTTTGGTTTAGCTATGATACCAATTGTGAATACAAACCAATCAAGTGATTCTCAAAACAATCAAGATTTAGCAAATGAAAATCTAGAGAGAGAGAGTAGAGAGAGAGTAGAGAGAGAAAGTAGATCTTGAATCTTCATTAATCTGATTTTTACAATACGTTTCTTAAGGAAAATACAATGACTAAACCTATTTATACCCACTAAACTATCAAAAGCTTAACCACTAAGGAAACTAAAACAAGACAAACTTTGACAATTACAATATTGACTTTGACAATGTTGACTTCTCACTTTGACTTTCCTAATTAAATCTTGGATACAATATTTGGACTTAACATATGTGATTCAGAATGTTTATAGTTTACAATGCTTGGAAATCCTAAAAAGTCTGAATTATGGATCATAATGAAAATATGGGCTAAGCTCATAGATGTAAAACTGAGTGATTGAGATGAAAATTTATATTTCTAAAATACAGAAATCTCTAAGTTTAAAAGTTTGTACATGTGACCTTTCTGGTTTGGGAAAATAAGTTTCGTGGGATGCTTGTCATCTGGTCCCCTAAGGTCAATTGGTTTGGTAGTGATCGAACCAAAATCCTTCTATAGAATCAGATCGAAAGTCATGTTCTACTGGTATGAATGGGTTTAGGATGTGTCGATTTAGCCTTTCTGATCTGGGAAAGTAAGTTTCAAGAGGTGCTTGACACCTAGTCCCCTATGGCCAACTGGTCTGGGAGTGCCTGACCCAAATCCTGCAATAGGGTCAGATAGAAAGTTACGTTTACGACATGTTCTTTACTTACCTAACTTTTTGATTAAAAAGATGCCAAAGTGCACAAGCTTAAAAGATGCCAAAGAGCACACTCATGTAAAGATGCCAATGTACACAATGCTAAAAGATGCCAATGAGCACACATCTCATGATACTTGGTGATATGTTTGAGTTGCGATAAACCTGTAAATTTGTGAAAATCTTAAATTTTGATGGCTTAGTGTGAGTACATGCAAAGTTTTCTATTATATTTTTAGAATTGCATTTTCTTAAAGCTAATCGAAGTTCTCTTGCTAGCACACTGAATAGATTGATGAAAGTTTTTGAAACTGAACATGTTTTAACTTGATATGCAATGAAACTTGTATCTGTATCTAACATCATACATTTGATTTCAACTGTTTGATAAATCTGGGATATTTTACTAAGTAGAATTTAATTTGTTTAGTGTTTAAATTTTTAAATGTTTAGTTGTTTCAAAATACTTATTTAGTATATTTTTCTTTCTACATTGATATTTCAATTCTTATGTTCTCATATATATTTTTTTAAATGGTTTTGTGCATTATTCAAGGGGAGTGAAAAAGGAAAATTTTTCTGAAAGATAATATCTGTTTTGGAGGGGAGTATATGATTCTCTATATGAATGCTAACTTGAATTGTCATATTAAGTGCATTTGTGTAGGGGGAGTCAAAGAGCTAATCAGGTGAAATTTTTTCCAAGTTTAAGTCATTTTTGCGCCAACAGTTGGTAGAACAAAACTTAGATTTGCGCCAACAGCTTCCAGCGCAAACCAAGCTTTACGCATCCTTCAGCTAGCGCAAACCTAACTTTGCTCTTCCTTCTGCTAGCGCAGGTTTGCGCCACAAACTGTTAGCATAAACCTCTCCTATTTTTCCTTTACTCTGATTTTGCAGATCTTAAGTTGTCTCGTCTCCAACATTTGCATGACCAAGTTGATTCAGATCATCAAGGTCATGAGGGGGAGAAGTTAAGGAGAAGTTAAAGAGACAAAGAGCTCAAACGTTTATATGCTGATCAAGATTCGCTCAAGATTCTATATTTTCTTAGCAACCAATTCTTTTGCTGTTCCAGCTCCGATCACCACAGTTCATTCAAGTAGTTTTAAAAGAGGTGTATTGTCTATAGCACAAGCTGATGAACCGATTGTTCTTTCAAGATAATTACAAATAGGTCCAGTCTTGCCAAGGCAGCTGTTGATCCCAGTTTTGACGTTCTTTAACTTGATTTAACCTTTTACTACACACAGATTAAGTAAATAGAGTGCGGAAGCGTTTAATACGTGTAGGAAAGATTGAACATGCAAGGTAGTAAACACACAAGTAATTAATGAACAGGAAGTAAAGTATCACAAGAAAGTTACTCAAAGAACTGTTTCATTGATTACTGAAGAACACCAAGAACACGCACTGGTGTGTGCAAAAAGTGCTCAAGGATTATACAGACTGCTATTTTCATGTGTGTGTTCACTTTGCTCTAAGGTGGTGCTCCCTTAATATACAAGAGGGATGTACCCCTTAGTACAAGACAAAAACTGACATTCCATAAACGGAATGCCACCTGGAAAGTAAACATCGTGGGATGCCCATTACTTTGATCTTGAGGATCTTCGTATAGCAGGTCTCACGTGTTCTGCACGTGTTCTTGTCTTGATCTCTTAGAAAAACTTCATTGATCTCCAGAGGTTGGCCTTAACAGAGGCTCTGTGAGTGATCACAGAGGCTCTGTGATCCAAGAATCATTCAGGTTTTTCTGGTAGATCTTCTACGGAGTAACCTCTGAGCTTTGCACCTTCTGTGGTGAACTTGAGTGTTCGGCGGCAGGCTTCTGCGATTCCCATAGCCTATTTTTCAATACTTCTATACAATGTGAGTGGAGCTAACAATCTCCCCCTAAGTATTGAAAAACAAAAATTTGGAATTTATAGCGATGGCTAAACTAGAAGCAAAAGAGGTAAAAGGAACTCAACCTCTGAATCTTGATTTTTATTTAAAATAAGATGATGCCAGAAGGCAATTACATTTGACAATAAAAATGATTACAAGTCATCAGAGCCTATACTTTGGCGTCTGGAAAATCGTTGATTTTCTTTCCAAACCCACCTTCTTTCTTCAGTTCTCTGTAATAGCACACACACAGGAATCTGAAATTTAAGGTTGCATCTATGTTTGACAGAAGGACATTTACCACTCCCGTGGATACAAGTGGAGTTCCTGTGTGTTTGATAAGTAGTTCTTGAATGAGCAGCAGAGATTCGGTTGAGTACTTTTGGCTTTCTATCCCCATGAATAATTTCTTTTCTCCTTTGGGGTTTAAGTACACAAAGCCAAAAGAAGGTGAAGTGATGATGGAGTTTGGTAAAATATTGGCAGAGGGTGGTAAGCTGTCTTGTGGTGGAGGGAAGCTGACCTTTTTGACTCCCAAGTCAAGTGCCACTTGAAAGTCAGCTATACTATAGAACAACAACTTTTCTCTCATGACCCTCTTGATTGTCAGATGTGCTTCTTGGTATTCCTTCTTCCAGCCAAACTTATCCTCTGTCCACTTGAATAGCTCTGGAAGATCATGAGGGTGAAGATTCGGTAGATCTGCGTATGTGAAAGTCTATATCTTCTTATCTTCCCTTTTCACGGCGTATTCACTGAACCAGAAGTTCTTACACTTTGTGTGTCCAAGCTTGATTGTCACAACCTCTGTGATTTTGGCTATGTTGAAGACTTTGGATTTTGGCTTGGATTTATCTTTATAGAATCTCCTTTGCTCCTCTGATATAGCTTCCTCTGAGAGTCTGACAGTTGGAAGATCTTGAGCTCCGCGGCTATAGAGGTATTTGTATACTTCTTCTTTGATGTCCTTCTTTGGAGGAACAGGGAAGGGTCTTCTTAGGCTCTCAAAGCCTTGGATAACCTCTGCAACTCTATCCTTTGTTGGTGTGTCAAGTGGTTGTAAGCTAGGGAGTTCCGACAGAGGTTGTAGATCAAAGGCCTAGTCTTCCTCTTCAGGTTTCACTCTTTTGAAAGCATCAAAAGAGCTCTTTAGTATTTTCTCAGAGGAGGGAGGAGGAGACTTGACCTTCTTCATAGGTTCTGTAGCTATTGCCTTGCCTTTGTCTTTGGCAGTTGGTGGGGTTTCTTTGATTTGGATTATGGTGGGAGAGGGGGCTGTAGAGACCTTTTGTTTAGTTGTTCTCTGTGGTTCAGGTTCTGAGCTCATAGGGACTTGGTTTAGGGGAGCCACTGATATTGGTGCTTCTTTTGTGGATTGCAGATTCTCCCCCTCATGAGGACCACTTCCGGAGGCATCAGGATCTTGGTCCTCATGCCGTGCCCTCTTCTGCCCTGCTTGGGTTTGGCAGGTGACAGGTTCCTTCCTCTTCTTTGGCGTACAGAGGTTGTTATCGACATGATCTGTGATTTTTTTGATTGCGTCCTCTGCAGCCAATGACAGAGCGTTGATTTCGATGTCTGACTTGAAACAAAATGTGGCTATGGATCGCTTTAGGTCAGCTGACAGCTTCTTTCCTTGCTCGTTGAAGTTGGATTGAAGGAGTTTTTGATTTTGCAGAAACAGATTTCCCATGGCTTTCAAGTCAGCTTTTGTTGCAAACGCATAGGGGTCTGGGGCAGAGGTTGATGCTTGTGTGTGAGCTGGGACCATAACACTGCGAGTTATGTCCCTTATTTCCTCTCTGAGCCTGGCCATTTCGTTCACTCCGGTCTGAACTCCGTTCGTAGTATATTTTGGGAACTCCTCTGTGCAAAGATCCCCCAGAACTTGAATTTGATGGGAGTGTGCGATGATGGCTTATCCACAAGCTTGAAGATCATCCTTTTTCGCGCAGTTTGTATTGAGTGCTTGCTGAGCTTCAGTATTGGCTTTTAGGGCCTCTACAAGGGCTTGGGACTCTCTGGAGGTTGAGCTTTGCAACTCGGCAAGTTTTGTGAGCACCATGTCAACAAAGGCTTTAAACTCGGCCTTTGTGACAAAGGTGTCAGAGGTAACCTCTGGAACAACACATCCAGATTTGGCCAACGAGTCTTTGGCACCTTTAGAGCCTGTTTTTATGTTGAGCTCTGGAGGATTTCCTTCCAATCCTCGATGTTCCACAGAGGAAGCACCTATGGAAGTTCTGTCAACACGTTCTTTGGGGGAGGGTTCAGAGACTCCCTTAAGATCGATGTTGAATGGATCCTGTGGTTGTTCTAGAGCCCCAGAATCATCGTGATCTCGCACCACCAACTCTGAGGTGGTTTGGGTGTCACTCTTGTGTGTGACAGAGGTAACGAATACCTCTGTGTGTGAAAGAGATGTGTCCTGGGGCAAATAGACACGTAGAGCAACACTCTCACCCTTTTGAGAGGGTGAGGTGGTTTTGGTTTCCCCGAAAGGTGGTACAAAGGATGAAGGAATATCCTCTGTCCGGATGGCATAGGTAAGGTTCGGACTGTGCGGTCCTGTTTCAATACCCCTCTACACTAGAACTGCAGGGGTAGAAGTGTGGGTTGCACTAGGAGTTGGTTTTGGTGGTGTGCCAATGGAATCTTTTGTTTCCCTCTCCTCCAACGATTTTTTACTTAGTTCTTCTCCTTCATCTTCGCTCTGTGACCTTCCTGTCACGTCATCTATTTCCATTTCCACGGTTTCCCCTAATCCTCCAGAGTATTGAAGAGAGACCTCGCGTGCTATTGTAGAGGCTATTTGAATTGGGCTCTGAGGTCCATCCTCAGGGGACTCTTCAAGGACTAGGGCTCTTCTTGTCTTCTGCAGGGGCTTTGTCTGACCCTCTGCAGGTGCGGTTCTCTCAGCAAGGTATTCATCCAGATCTTTCCTCTTGTGTTTGAGGGCTTCCAATATTTGTTCTTTTTCGGCAAGTGTCCTCAATTTTCTTTTCTTTTTCTCAGAGACTCTGGTCTCTGCAGTTTCTTCTGTGGCTTTCTCTTCAGCTGCCAAGGATTTTGGAGTCTCTACCTCTGCGACTCTCTTTTTCTTGTTTTTTCTTTTTCGTCTTTCTCTCACTCCCCTCCCCTTTAACTAATAGGCTCTCTTTCTCACTCACTTTAGCCTCTGCGGCTTCAACTTCTGTCCGTACTCCCTCGTCTCTCAAGTAAACTACAATGTCTCCTACTTTGAAACCTACGCGAGGGGGGGTTACAGGACGTGGTTCTGGTGTCCTGTTCCCTCGTATGTATTCCCTAACCTCTTCTTTACTACCCAAATAAGTCAACATCTTTGTTGACAGAGGTCTGGCTTCTGGATATCCTGTTTTGATGGTGGTGGGTTTATGAGACTTCATCTCATATAGTTTGATTGTCTTATCCTCTGCTGGTAGCTTTCCTTCTCCGATCAAGTCATCGCCTAGAATCAGTCCTAGGAAACGTCCAAACACGATGTTCTTTGGTTCTGTCCCTCTGTCTTGGTCCTGTTGTTTGGAAATCACAGCATTTTGGATCTCCCTGAAAATGAGTCCAGCGTAGTCTAGTGGGAGATCGTAGTAAATCCCATACATTATAGCCAAAATTGTATGGCTCGATTGGTCCGGGCTTCCAACCTTCGATGTTAGGCATCGGTTCAGAATAGAGAAAAGGACGTTCCACAGAGGGGGTAGATTCTGTCGCCTGAAGTTTGTTCTTTTGGTGATTGGAACTGCGTAGCCAATGAACCTCAGAAATTGT
Organism: Arctium minus; assembly: GCA_954870635.1. Taxonomy (NCBI): domain Eukaryota; kingdom Viridiplantae; phylum Streptophyta; class Magnoliopsida; order Asterales; family Asteraceae; genus Arctium; species Arctium minus. The sequence continues at coordinate 71,831,069 of OX941080.1, read as the reverse complement.
AGTATCTCTTCCTCTGTGGGCTCCTCTGAGAATTTACGCAGGTTGAGATCTGATTTGGTGGGAAGTCCAAATACATCGGAGAGTTTCCTACGATTGATCCCTAAGTCCAGAATTTTTGCAGTTGATGGATGGGTTGCATAGCCAATGATGCAGTGTCCATATTTGTCCATTTTGGCATGGCGGGCACTTAGCCAGAACTGTTGGATATAAGATTCTGGATGTCATCTCGTTTCAATGTGAGGGTTGTAACCAGGAAATGATTTTCAGGAGTTGAATCAATGGTGCAACTTCAGTGGGAAAACCAGAGGGCTTTAGGGTGACAAAGTGGTTGTTTAGCTTATTATTTATTTGGGCCAAGTGATAGTCATGCCTGGTGAAGGATAACATCCTGCTGGTAAGCACATGTTCTTGGTCGACGGAGTCTGAATTAGCTTTTTGAACCATCGAGTGATGAGAGTTGTTGGATTTCTTGGATCCATTACAGTTCTTGGAGGAAGTTGAGGGAGAAGCCATTGAAAGAATAGAGGAGAAGAAGAAAGGCTTTTTGCTAGAAGTTCTTGAGAGAAAAAGATGTAGGTAAAATGAAAATGAAGAGGCAAAAGGGATTTTATACAGGGGAAGGTAAAAAAAATTTGAGCGGTAAAAAATAAAGATTTCAAATCCGTGATGAGTGGAAACGGATAAGAAGCCGTTTCATAAAAATGGCGGTACAGGTTACGAACCAATCAAATGTTGCCACGTCAGATGATGGCGGTGCATGATCTAGGACGTGCGCCACCCTATTCTCACGCGCCTGGCATTTTCTATTCTCACGTGACAGTGAGTTTCAAAAAATAACCCGCAGCACATGACCTGATTTTCTCAAGTGATGAGAATGACAGAAGCTCTGGGGATAAGAGGCTTCTGAGGTCATAGGCAAGGTTATCAGAAGAGCTTTTTAAGAGGGAGAAAAGTGCGATGAAATGATCCTTTTAAAGTGCGATGATAGATCACAGAGGCTCTGTGATCGACCTCAGATGTTCTGAGACCAAAAATTTCCTTTTTAGGAAAGATTTTCAAAGATTTGATCATTTCAGAGTTTTGACAGAAAAATTAGTACAAAGTGGGATCTTTCTGAGTGCATAGTTCTCGAGAAAGAGTTTTGACCCTTGGTTCAGATGGACTAACCTCACTCTGTAGTCTGTTGCGCAGAACTGTCTTGCTCCCCCTTGACTAGTCACGATTGGTCTTTGATGGTTCGTTCTGCTCCCCTTCAACTATGCTTGGATCATATAAAGATAAGATTTGCACAAGACATAGATTTGCAGAAAATAATATAATAAAGAAAGTCAAAGAGATTATTTACAAACAAGGAATATGTTATATACAAATTTGTGCAACAGAGGCTCTATGGTCAACTCATGTTGAGCATACCAATTTTGCCAACTAGAAAAGTGAATCTTTTCTCATCCAATGCCTTTGTGAAAAGGTCGGCAAGTTGATAGTCTGTGGGCACAAAGTACATCTCTATTGTCCCATGCTCCACATGATGTTTCAGAAAGTGATACCTGATATCGATATGTTTGGTCTTAGAGTGCTGCACAGGATTAGCAGAGATCGCAATGGCACTTTTGGAGTCACAGAGGATGGAGATTTTTTCGATATCAAATCCATAGTCTCTAAGTTGGGTCCTCATCCACAGAACATGTGAGCAGCAACTTGCAGCAACAACATATTCTGCTTCTACCGTAGAGGTCGAAACACAGTTCTGTTTCTTGGAAGTCCAACTTACCAGTTTCCCTCCTAGGAATTGGCAACTTCCAGAGGTACTCTTTCTGTCGAGCTTGAATCCTCCGTAATCTGAATCTGTATAAGCCATGAGATCAAAGCCAGAGTTCTCCGGATACCAGAGACCAAGATTTTTGGTCCCTTTTAGGTATCTGAAGATCCTCTTGACAGCATGAAGATGAGATTCTTTGGGATTAGCTTGAAATCTTGCACATAGACATGTGGCAAACATTATATCATGCCTACTTGCGGTTAAGTACAGCAGAGATCCTATCATTCCTCTATAGAGCTTACACTCCACAGATTTGCCTTCTGGATCTGCGTAAAGCTTGGATCCAGTGACCATAGGAGTTTTCATTGGTGAAGAGTCAGAGAGCTTGTATTTTTCAAGTATGTCAGAGACATATTTTGATTGATTTATGAAAATACCCTCTGTGGTTTGTTTGACTTGCAATCCTAAGAAGAATGTGAGTTCTCCCATCATGCTCATCTCAAACTCACTTTTCATCAATGACTCGAACTTTTGCAATATAAATCATTTGTAGACCCAAAAATAATGTCATCAAAATAAATTTGTACAAGCAGAATCTCACCTTTTCTCTTCTTATAGAATAAAGTCGTATCAGTAGTACCTCTTTCGAAACCGTTTGCAAGCAGGAAGTTTGAAAGTCTATTGTACCATGCTCTGGGGGCTTGTTTTAATCCATACAGAGCCTTGTCCAGAAAGTAGACGTGATTTGGGTACTTAGAGTTCTCAAACCCTGGTGGTTGTTGGACATATACGTCTTCTTGAATCTGCCCATTCAGAAAGGCTGACTTGACGTCCATTCGATATACTTTGAAACCTCTGTGGGCTGCGAAGGCAAGAAAGATTCTTATTGCTTCGAGTCTTGCCACAGGGGCAAAGGTTTCTTCATAGTCAATGCCTTCTTCTTGACAGTATCCCTTGGCCACCAGTCTTGATTTGTTTCTGATCACCACACCGTCTTCATCCTTTTTGTACCTGAAGACCCATTTGGTCCCTATTGCGGTTTTGCCTTTCGGCAGAGGCACTAGGGTCCATACTTTGTTTCTTTCAAACTGCAGAAGCTCATCTTGCATAGCTTCTACCCAGTTTGGGTCTTCAAGAGCCTCAGATATCTTTTTGGGTTCGATGATACTTACAAAATTTGTATAGTAACAAAAATTTGCAGTATTCGATCGAGTTTGGACCTTGTCAGAAGTGTCACCAATAATTTGGCTCTGTGGGTGACTTCTAGTCCATTTGATCATTCGAGGCAGGTGATCATTTGAAACTTCTGTGGTTAGCTCAGGGGCATGTTCATCTTGATTTAGATCATTCTCTGTTGAGAGGAATTGATCATTCGTACTTGCCACAGGACTTAGTTGTTCATCATGAATTGAGGTAGAGACCTCTGCGGATCCTTGATCTGGTGTTGACCCTTCAGAAAGATTTTGAAGATGACCATGATTTTGACTGAGCTTGGGGCCTTGATTCGTATTGTCCTCTGAGTGCTCCCCCTCGATGGTTGTACCTGCAGCATTACTGAAAGAGGGTGAAGTATTGCTAGGACCAGTTAGAGAAGTACCTGTTTGGTCCTCAGAGGCTTCGACTTCAGAGGTTCTGTGGTCACCTTCAGAGGGTTCATCATCATTGAACATCTCTTCAAATAGATGATGAAGATCATTTGTTCGTGATGATCCACCAGAATCTTCATCCTGAAGTTTGAGTCCTGAGCTGATTTGCTCAGAAGTCACCTGAAAAGAATCATCAAATGAAACATTAATACTTTCGAGTATATGCTTGGATTTGAGTACATAGATTATGTATGCCTTGGAGTTTGATGAATAGCCAACAAATTTGGCTTCATCGGCTTTGGGACTGAATTTCCCTGTCTGATCTCTGTCGTTCAGTACAAAGCATCTGCAGGCAAAGACATGGAAGTACTTAATGTTTGGCTTCCTCTGGTGTAGTAAGTGATATGGTGTCTTTGCATGTCTCCTCACAATCAAGGATCGATTTTGAGTGAAGCATGCGGTTGAAATGGCTTCTGCCCAGAAAGAAATAGAGAGCCCTGAAGCAGTGAGCATAGTTCTTGCGGCTTCCACTAGTGTTCTGTTCTTTCGTTCAACAACACCATTTTGTTGTGGAGTCCTTGCAGCAGAAAAGTTCTGTGATATGCCTTATGTCGAAAGATAGGCTTCAATGGTTGAATTCTTAAACTCTGTCCCATTGTCACTTCGGATTCTCTGTACCCTGCAGTCATAAAGAACTTGTATTCTCTTGATAAGATTGATTAGTACTTCAGGAACATCTGATTTCTTTCGAACAAATTCAACCCAAGTATATCTAGAGAATTCATCTATGAGTACAAGGATGTACTTCTTGCCACCAAGACTCTGCACAGAAATAGGACCACAGAGGTCAACATGAAGCATCTGCAGAGGTCTAGTGCAAGATATGTCGGACTTGGTTTTGTGGGCAGCCCTTTTGAGTTTGCCCAACTCACAAGTTGAGCATAGATGATCCTTGTCGAATCTAATACTTGGTAGACCACTTACTAGTTCTAGTTTCACAAGTTTGTTAAGTGTGTGAATGTTTAGATGACAGAACCTGTTGTGCCAGAGCCAAGCTTCTTCATTCTTACTTGAGACTAAGCAGAGCTTTTCTTCTCTGTTAGTTGATTTAAAGTCCATGAGCTATAAATCACCTCGTCTTTTGGCACGCAAAAGCTCTGTGGTTGTATCTTCCTTCAACAGAGAGCAGTACTGTCTTTTGAACATCACATCGAGCCCATTGTCACAGAGTTGACTTACACTTAGAAGGTTGTGCTTAAGGCCATCCACATAGGCAACTCTGTTGACATCGATGTCTCCTTTGGCAATGACTCCATAGCCTTTTATTTGTCCCTTCTTGTTATCTCCAAAAGTCACAGATCCTCCTCCATGTTTTTCTTTGTAGGAGGAAAGCAACCCTCTGTCGCCAGTCATGTGTCTTGAGCACCCGGAGTCTAGGTACCAGATAGGCACATGCTGTTTCTTCTGTGGACAGATTAGAGAGATTTAGGTACCCATTTCCAAATGGGTCCATTGTTGTTAGGAGACTTTGAAGATGCCTTAACATCTTTGGTTTTGGATTTATCCTCATTTGCAGAGGTACCAGTTTGTCTCTTCTCACCCTTGAATTTTGCATTCTTGGGTTTTGGGTGAGATATAGGACAGGAGGGCCTCGAGAAATGTTGATTCAAAGAATGCATAAGATCAAAGCATTTACAATAAGGAACATTTGAAGCAAACTTCTTGAAAATTTCATTAAATTTTTCAAAGGAGGGTACAGAGAAAATTTTACTACAACCCATTTTAGATTTGGGTTTCTTTTTACAGAAAGCTTTGTCTAATCTAGGTTGAGTTTTTTCAAAGACTCTTCTTGAGTGGCTCTTTGGTTGTACTCTCCCTTGATCTTCTTTCCTTGCTTTCACTGCAACAGAAGCATCAAGTTTATCAATTTTAGGCCATTTATTCTTCTGTTGCCAAGTGAGTTTTTCTTGAAAAGGTTTTAATGGTCTTGGAGCTTTTGAATCATGAGAGATTTTGTTCTTTTCAGATCTTTCAAGCTCCATAGAAGTCTTTGCTTGCAAGCACATGTCCAGGAAATCAGGACATATAGGTACACCTGTGGTTTTCCTTTTGAGAAGAACTGTTCTATTAAGAATGCCAGAGGTAAGTTTACTCTTCTCTGTACCATAGGGGAGTATCTCAAGTTCCACAGAACTTGTCTAATTTTCAATAGAGGACTCTGATTCTGACTCAGAGTCTGAATCGAGGAAGTCTCTGTGAATGAGATCCTGACCTTCTGCAAGTTCCTTGCTTTGTCCATTGGTGTCGTTTGAAGTATTTAGAGTTTTGGAAATACACGGAATGACCATAGGAGCGTTAAGACAGTTTTGTAGATCTTGCTCAAAGATTTCTCTTATTTCAGAGGTTAAATCAGGATGGTTGCGAAAATGATTTTCATAAGTTCTTTTCAAGTCGTTTTCTAAAAATCTTTTAAATAGTTTTTCTTCCACAGAGGCCGGAACAAACTCTGGAGCTTCAGAGGACAAATCCTTTTCAGGAGTCATCATGCATACAAAAGCCATTTGAGTTTGTGTCTCTGGATGACCGAATCTGAAGATTCCTATCTGTTTTTGAGACAGATATTTTTTTTGGAATAGAATTTCTCTTTGATGAGAGTGAAGAAGGTGGATTATTATTTCCATACCATGTATCTACCATCAACAGAGGATTCCTCAGTTGTGGTTCTTCGGATGTTTTTCGCCTTTTAAATGTGGATAGAAGGTTTGGAAGACTTGGTTTTAACGATTTTCCAACGCAGAAGTTGTTTTCTAAAGATTTGTTTCTTTTGTTTCCAGTATAGGGATTGACGTCATCGAACCCTATGCCTCTTCTGCCAATTTGGGTGTTGACCTTTTCAGTGACTTTTTGAGCATCCTGATACCTTTTGATTTTGAGATCTCTGTCGAACAGATCTCGATGAAGAGCTTCTCTTTCTTTTTGAAAGAAATTTTTCAAAGAGATGGCATTTAAACGATCACTCTCACATTTCTTTAGCTCTTTGACCTTTTCTTTCAAAGCTTTGTCGAGATTTCTGATTTTATCTTTGAAACCCCTTTTTGTTGAAATATGCTCAAAGGTAAGAGTTTTGTTTTCAAGATAAATCTTATCCTTCTCTTCTGTGAGAAGCCTAGTTTCTCTTTCAAAGAAGGCAAGCTTTTTCTCAAGATCTTAGCAAGTGTTTTTACAGGCTAGAAGATCGTTTTGTATTTCAAGAAGTTTGATTTTAGAGTTTGTGTTGCAAGAGTTAGAAGTGGATACCTCACTCTCGTTGTCAGAAGAGTGGACTTCTGCCATTCCACAGAAGAGTGTGTTGTTTTCTTCATCAGATGATTCATCGGTTACAAGGTTATCTTCTTCTGCCATTAGGGATTTCTGAGTGTAGTACTCTTCTTTCTTTTTATAGAAGGAAACGTCTCTTGTGGGTTTCCCTGTGTTGGCAGAGGACCTGCACTCTGCTGCATAGTGGCCTGGTTTCCCGCATTTGAAGCAGCCTTCAGTTTGCTTCGGGAATTTGTCACCAGCTCTGCCGTCTGACTTCTGTCCACTCCTTTCTTCTTGCCTTGGTTCCTCAGACCACTCCTTTCTCTTTGCCTCACCATATCCTCTGCTTCTGTCATCTCTTTCTTCTTTACCTCTGTACTCCAGCTTCTTCTTGAGACCACGATTGAACTGTCGGGTCATTAGTGCAAGTGTTTTGGCCAGAGCAGCCATGTCAATCTCCTCCTCAGAATCTTCTTCACTTTCACTCTCTGCTACGAGTACCTTTTTCTTCTTCCTTTTCTGTGCCTCCTCAGCTGCCTTATCCTTCTTTCCCTTGTCTCTGCCTTCTGAGGTACTACCCACAAGAGCTAGAGGACCTCCGACAGAGGTTGATAGTTTGGAAATTCTGTTCTCTTGGCTAATCAGTGTTTCAAAGAGATCAGATATGGACCAAACATCAAGATCCAACGTGGCTTGCATGGACATGGTTAGATGAAGCCATTCATCATTAAGGCTCTGTAGAAATCTGACATTGTTTTCTTCGGAGGTTCTGTGGATCCCATACCTCTTACACTTGTTTATCAAAGAATTGTATCTATTGTAAGTGCTTTGAATGGATTCACCCGGCAGAGCTTTGAATGCAAAATATTCATTTATGCATAAGGCTCTGTTATTCTTGAGGGTTTTGGAACCACCCTCAAGTTGTTTCTCCAGCTCTAACCATAGGTCCTTTGAAGTTTCACATGAGTCAAGAGATTGAAAGATATCATTTGGGATAGCCATTATGATTAGTCTTTTGGCTTTCTTTGCAAGCTCGTGTTGTGCCTTTTCTTCTTCACTCCATTCAAGGACAGGTTTGGGGTGTTGATATTCAGGAATTTCAGGAGTATTGGCAGTGGCAGGAACACGAGGAGCAATTATCATTGGGATGAAAGGAGGATTGTGAAGAAATTCAACCAGACCAGGATCCAACACCTTCAAGAAAGTGTACCATCCTGATCTTCCACTAAGGATATTCATCCGTTAGAAGAGTGGGAGGTTTGGACTGAGATCCAGCACTGAAGTAGTTGACAGTGTTTGCCATTTTAGTTTTAGAGAGAAGAACAAGGTATGGCACGAATCAGAAAGAGTATAACAGTAAAGGCAGATGATCAACCAACTAGCTTTGAATCTGTCTTTGAATGAAGAACACACATGTACCTTGAGTACTGGAAACAAGTATAGAACAGGATCCTTTGATGTTGAAAAACAAAGTTTGTTCTGATACCAATTGTTGATCCCAGTTTTGACGTTCTTTAACTTGATTTAACCTTTTACTACACACAAATTAAGTAAATAGAGTGCGGAAGCGTTTAATACGTGTAGGAAAGATTGAACATGCAAGGTAGTAAACACACAAGTAATTAATGAACAGGAAGTAAAGTATCACAAGAAAGTTACTCAAAGAACTGTTTCATTGATTACTGAAGAACACCAAGAACACGCACTGGTGTGCAAAAAGTGCTCAAGGATTATACAGACTGCTATTTTCATGTGTGTGTTCACTTTGCTTTAAGGTGGTGTCCCTTAATATACAAGTAGGATGTACCCCTTAGTACAAGACAAAAACTGACATTCCATAAACGGAATGCCACCTAGAAAGTAAACATCGTGGGATACCCATTACTTTGATCTTGAGGATCTTCGTACAGCAGGTCTCACGTGTTCTGCACGTGGTCTTGTCTTGATCTCTTAGAAAAACTTCATTGATCTCCAGCGGTTGGCCTTCACAGAAGCTCTGTGAGTGATCACAGAGGCTCTGTGCTCCAAGAATCATTCAGGTTTTTCTGGTAGATCTTCTGCGGAGTAACCTCTAAGCTTTGCACCTTCTGTGGTGAACTTGAGTGTTCGGCGGCAGGCTTCTGCGATTCCCATAGCCTATTTTTTAATACTTCTATACAATGTGAGTGGAGCTAACAGCAGCAAAGACAAATCAATCTGAAAGATGCTGAGAAGATTTTTTTTTTTTAGTTAAAGAAGCTTCTTCAATAAGTCGCTGAGATGGTCCATGCTGTTTTAGAAGATAGCTATTGAAGACCACAGCGCCAATGATTACTAAGGGGGAGATTGTTAAGTCTGATTTTATAGTAATCATTGTATTTATAGGCTTGGTCTTATACTGTGCTTAGATAGTTTTACTGTTGTATAAGCCAATGGTATTTAAGTCTATTGGGTCTTTGCTCTTTGTAAGGTTTTCACGCATTCTATTGAAGAACATCTAACTTTGTGCTTCATTGTCTCTCTATCTACTTTCTCTCTCTAGAGATTTAGTGTTTCTTGTACTATTACTTTGTTCAGTTTGACCCAAAGTATATAATTTTCCTTCCAAAACATTCACCTTTTGAAGTAAAGATTTGTTTTCTTCTAAAAGTGAAAAATACATTTTATTTAGCTCTTTTGATTCAAACTCACACAGTCTATATTTTGAAACAGTTTCAGATAACTCTTTGTGAATTATAGTCTTCTCTTTCGTGTTTGTGTCAATGTTTTTATGTAAAGCTTCAATCAAAACATTCTTCTCAGCAATATCATTGCTAAGTTTCTGTATTAATTGATTTTTATCTTTAATGGCACCTTTTTCACACTTAAGTTTAGACTCTAATTCTTGGAGTTTAACCATCATAGCATGCATATGATTTAAAAAATCCGATTAAGTCTTATCATATATCTCTTCGTTGTCCTCTTCATCAGATTCTGCTTCATCTCCAGCTTCATCCACTATCTTCCCCATTAGGAAAATATGAGTTGTCTCTTCTTTCTCAACCTCTTCATCTGAGTGATCTAGCCAGTACTCGTCCTCAACCATCAGTGCTTTCCCAGCTTCCTGCTGCTTTGCCAAAAGCATCTTGTTTTTGTAGTATTCTGAATTTCGAACTTTTGGCTTTCGGCAATCTTTAGAAAAATGTCCAAGCTTACCACAATTGTAGCACTTGGTAGATTCTGGCTGTTTCTTCTCTTCTGCTTTGTACGACTTCTCATCATATCTTTTTTCCTCACTTCTCCTTCCTTAAACTTTCTCCTTGTGCTCATAATTTCTGGAACCAGATGAATATCTCTGACTGTTCGATCTTGGCTTTTTGTAGAACTTCTTTTGAAAAGCCTTAGTCAACATAAGCATAGCTTGCTTCAGATTCTCACAATCATCAGAATCAGAGTTTCCTCACTTTCATCCTCTTCTGATTCAGAAACTATGACTTTCTTTTTCTTCTTCAAGCTAACAGACTTCTTCTTAACCACAAGAGAAATTGGATCAACAATTGCTTTATCAACCTTTTTCTTCTCCTCTTTGATCTCATCTATCTCTTCTTCATTTTTTCTCAGAGTTTCATAGACTTCATGGAGTGGTATCTCATTCAAGTCCTTCATTTGCTTCATTTGCCGTGTAAATCTCTTCATCTCAGGTTGCAAGATACTAAGGAACTTGACATTAAGCTCAATTTGTGACTTCTTCACTTTGTTCTTGCTGAGCTCATTCAACAACGTCACAAACCTATCATAAGTAGCTTCCAGTGATTCACTCTTCTTAGCCTTGAACTCTTCATAGTTATTGAGGTAGTTGGATATTTTGAGCTAGTTCCCAACCTTTGATCCAAGCATCATCTTCTCCAATTGATCCCATATTTCCTTAGCTGTGGCCTTATAACTGTCAATTTTCACATATATCTCATTTGGGATGCCTTGAAGAATGAAAGATTTTGCCAGCCTATCAACTTTTGATCTTTTTGTCTGTTCTTCTGTGTATTCTTCAGGTGGAAGTGGGTATTCTCTCTGCTCATTTCCAACTATATGAGTCTTCAATGGAATATCCATAACACCTTCAATCAAAGACTTTCTGATATAATCTCTTAATTCATTTCTGTCAATGAAATCCAAAAATCGATCTTTCCACTGCTCATACTCTCCCTTGAAGAGTACTGGTGGTTTTGTGTCTGTTCCAATAGCGAGAGCTTCTCGTGATGTCATCCTGTTCAAGAAATATACAATAAGAAACTTGAAATTGACCGTTAGTCCAATAGAAATCTCAAGAAAATTGATTAACACTGAAATGAACTAGACAAAACAAATTTATGAAATTCACTAAGTCTAGAATTCGCAGAATACACTTGGAGTACAAAGAATTCGCAATGAAAACATAGAACACAAGGAATTCGCAAGATTGAAAATTAGAATTCACAATATTAAAATACCAAACAGAATTCACAACTCAAGAAGATAGAATAGAATTCGCAAGCCAGAGGCTTACGAATCCTACACTTAGAAGATTTCAAAAACTTTTCGTAAAAACTCAAGAATTCGTAGACAACACTTCTGCGAATTCCAAAAAAATTCGTAAACAAGACTAATACGAATTCTTGATACGAATTCTGTACTTGATAAAAAATTTCTTGAAATCCTGCGAATTCTGAGCAATTCGCAACACAGAGTAATGTGAATTCTTAGAATTCTCAACACTCGCTAATGCGAATTCTGAACAATTCGCAATAAAGACGATTACGAATTCTGAACTTAAAATTTTAGAAATAATCCTCTGCGAATTCTATGAAATTCTCAACATAGAGAACTTCGAATTCTGTCCTTATGAATTTTACTGAAAAACACAATGCGAAATCTGAGCACTTCTGCAAATTCTTTCAACAAATCTGCGAAAACTTATAACTTTGCGAGTTCTTGGTTGATCTTGCGAGTTCTTCTAGCGAGTTCTTCAGATCTGGTTGCGAGTTCTTCAACTTTAGAAGAAAAATCGATCTGATTCACCCAAAGACCTATCTAGACATCGAATCTTGATCTCAAATTTTGACAAATATACCACAAACATATCTAGAACCAAAATCTAGCACTGAATTTCAATAACAAACACTCAAAGTACAAAAAGGATCTATGATACAGTGCTTTGAACTCGTGAACTTTAAACTTGACAAAATCCACAAATCAAGATTGAATACATTGAAAAACGGAAATTAAACTACACAGACTCAGTCTAAAACACTTTTCGCACAAACATTGATCAATTACAATTCAAAATTAACACTAAAACTCAAAAATTGATCTGATCTTTACGAACACAGTGTCGACTTCGATTTTCTTGATTTGATTTCAAATGAATATGCTCTGATACCAATTGTGTGTCCCTTATTCAAGATTCTAATTGCAATTCAATTAACAAAACAAGATTGATTTAACTACCTGTTCAATTTCAATTCACAAATCCAAACGTATACAAACTGTTTCTCCCTTTCTCTCTCTATAGGTCTCTTTCTCTCTCTACAAACTCTCTCAGAAAGTGTATCTAAAACTTCTAGTCACGTATTTATTAAACAACAAACAAAGACTATATATACCTACAAGTCTAACAAAACAAAACTAAAACAAATACAAATTGACTTTGACTTTTTATTACATTTTGACTTTGACTTTCACTGAGAGTTGACTTTCCAACTTTTGACTTCTTAAACTTTGACTTCTGGTCTTCATGATCTTGTATCCAACATATTTCTGCTTTAACAGAGTATAGTTATAGTTGATGACCATATCCAAATTCTACTCTAAAGTGCAATTCGATCTCAACCATAGTGAAACTTGTCTTCGAACAAAAATACTCAAAAATCAAATAATTCGTCCAAATTAATGAAATTAAAACAATGTAATTGATTATATGACGATAGACTTTAGCCTCAGAATCAATTTAACATCAAGAATCAAACAATTAAGCACAAATTTACGAATTCGAAAATATCTTTACATCGACTATTCTTTTCAATCAAACTGATCTCGATCGTCGTAGAATGAATCTGCGTTCGGCTCTGATACCACTGTTGAGTCCCTGAGATCATGATTGATTAAATCATAGAGAGATAACAAGGATTGTAGGGAGGAATATGATGTTTATTTATTGAAATGAAAACTACAATTACAGAGAGCTATGGATTCGTATGTCTACATTTCTAAATGAAATCTTACTTACTAAATGAACTAACAGACTCCTTATATACTCCCACACCCCTTGTACACTATTAAGCCCAAACCCAATACAACGCCCAATACAAATACTTATGGATTACTTTACTAAACTTCTAAAGTGAACATATTTATGTTCTAACAGGGCAAAACATGTCTTTGTTTGTGAGATGAAAAGAATGCCAGGAGGAGAATTGGCATTTAGTTTAATAACTTCATCTTTTTGAGGAGATGACCTTAGATTTTGTGTTTCCTCATGCAATGGTGAATCAAAATCATTTAGTGAGTGATCTAAGTGGCTTACCAGGGTTTCTAAGATTGTTCTAAGACGAGGCCCTTCTTCAATGTCTCTTGATGCTCGATCACTATAGACAACATATTTGGTATCTTGGGGTGGACTCAACTGGCTTATATCTGACGCACCTGCATATTTGGCATCTTTCTCAGTTTCTCCTCTTCATTTTCTCTCTCAGATAAAGGGTTAGATTACTTGCGATCTCTCTCATTATATTTTCTCACATTCTCTGAATCCTCACTAGAAGTAGAGTGGTATATCTTGTCCGAGATACATGGCAATGATGGTCTCTTTGTAAGGTTTAAGAAGGGGTGAGTTAGATGGAGTATACTCAAACATTACCTGTTAAGTGGCCTCTATGAAGGATATCCCTCTAGACTCTCTACGGATTTGTGGTATTTCGTTATGAAGATTAGAGTTTTGGCAGCCTCCTCTGGAAGCATATGTTTCTTAATCGCAAAGAGCAGAATCTCTGATATACCACTGATTTACGTTGTTTGTTCTTCTATTCCTTGGCCAATACTATACTTTCAACATTCACAAATTTGATACAGATAAGCAGAGAGTAATCAAGATCGAGATCTGAGTAATGGCTTTAGATTCTACTTTAGTAGAGAGAACAATGCTCAGTAAATTTTTGAATTTGTTTGAGTTTGCAGGAGACGCCATTGTTGCAAGTTTTGGAGGTCTAGAACAGGAGATGGAAATGAGAGTTCAAAAATATTGAGAGCGTAAAAATTAAAGATGATCTAAATTGTACTTTTTATAACAAACTTGCATTTAAGTACGACGTTGATTTGACAGGAAGCACAAAAGCTTTATGTGTTAGAAGACGTTGGATTGTGATGCGTGGCATGTGATTTCCAAGAAAATAGGCACGATGGAAAACCATCACCAAAGGATTATTATAATGTCATGACAGTCACTTTGGAACATGACCCACATCCTTATCAATAGATTTAAAAACGCACAAGTGTTTTTGTTTAGAGGAGGATTCATACAAATGTATTCTATGGATATTGATTGATATCTCTTCTGAACATTTGTTTCCAGAGATACTAAGAAAAATGATTAAAATCCAATTATGATTAACAAAGGGTTTATTAACTTTTGGGAATTCTATTAGAAGCTCTGGATAGTATAACAAGAGGCTCTGATTGGCATTAATGAAAAGTTAATTAAACCTCTCAAAAAGTTTTGTAATCAAAAGTGGTTTGCATTTGAAACCCAGAGTTACTTTCTTGATACCCACGCCTTTAGAAACCATACTTTTATGATAATGGAACAAACTATGGGAATTTATCACATAATAACCCCCTTAACAAAATAACTATAGTTCGTCCTTCAAATATGTTTGTGAATGATCAAAGATATAAGATCACTTGCAAAAACAAGGTAAGGCAGAGGAAAGTCAAATATTTGCTCTTTGAAGAATCTTAGAAGCTCTGTTTAGTATAATTAAAGGCTCCATGGATATGAAAGAAATATGTGACTCGAGAACTTCAGAAGATCTGATTAGTATAGTCAGAGACTCTAAGTATATCTCTACAAGTGACTCTAGAGGCTGTAGAATGTACAGTCAGAAAAGCTGACTTGTGTTTTGAAATATCATGTAGATGTATTGATCATGTAGATGTATGTGCCAAAGCCTTACCAGTATTTTAGTGAAAGAGAAAAGTAGCTAGCAAAGATAGATGAATAATCTCTTATTTACCTGACAATAAAAAGAAAGACACCTATACCAGGTTCAATGTGATTCTAAATGATTTGAGATCAACTATAAGTTCATCAAGAATCTTAACCCAGAATGGAAGAGCTACACAATCAATCTTCAGATGTCAAAAGACATGGATCTTGAAGATGTGAATGATATCTTTACTACTTTGTTTCAGCATGAAGATGAAGTAAAGATACTCAGTGTTGAGAAGAAAATGGTGAAAGATTCGTTAACTCTGCTTGCTCAAAAGAAAGCGGGTAAGTCAGGTTCTGCTTCTGGTTCCGGTTCAAAATCCAAGTCAAAGCTGCCTAAAGCTTATCTGTCTGAGCTTCCAAACTCCAGTTCTGAGTCATCGGTGGAAGAGATTGAGGTGTATTCTGATAAAGATATTTAAAGGTTTGCTGAAAATCTGGCCATCATAACCAAGCAGTTTAAGAAGAGTTTTGGTAAGAAGAAATACTTTTGAAAGCCAAAGTATGAAGGCTACAAGAAAGATAAACCTGAGAAGTACAAGCCCCGATATGGGAAGAAATAAGAGAGAAAAGAAGAGAGAAAGAAAGAGAAGAAAGAAGAGAAGATTGATCCGCAAAGCGGAAGATGCTTTAATTGTGGCAAGTTTGGCCATTTTTCAAAGGATTGCAAGTTCAAGCGAGTAAAGAACATAGAGTATTATGCCAAGAAATCACTGTTGGCAAAGAAACAAGAAGAAGGGAAAGTGTTGATGGCAGAGGAAGAGAATTGGTTATGCCAAAGTTCTGACGATGAGGAAGCCCACTTTACCCAAGTTTGCATGACGGTTAAGGTTGAGGAAGATGCCGAGCCTGTTTCTGAACACTCTGAAAGTGACTCTGAGTTAAGTGATGATTCTGATATAGTTCATTCTTTACTTGCTCAAATTAAAAATATGGAATCTGAATTTGAAGTGCTGAAAAGTAAGCTAAAGCCTTGAACGACAGTCAATGATGAATTTTCGCGATAAAAATGCATTGTTGAAAGTTGTGATTGAGGACAAGGAAAAGGATAATTTAAAAAAGGAAAAAGCTGATTTGAAAACTAAGATCACCGAACTCGAAAAGAACTTAGTTAATCTGAATTCTGAAAAAGGGTGAATACAAAGTCAAATTTAAAGTTTGTTTTCAAGAAAGAAACGAGGCATATTGCAAGATTAAGCAACTGGAGGATATAAATTTGAAAAGAGGACAAACTGAACAAACTCTGAATCTTCTCAAAAACAAACTCCAGGATGTTCGGTTTTATAATCCAAAACTTGGGTTAGGTTTGTCGGAAAATGATGTGTTAAAAAGAGCCCCTGAGAATTTATATCTTTGTTAAATCGGGTTCAACTGTAAGGAAGATTACAGATATTCACGACACGTTTGTTATAGCTGAAACTCTTATATCTGAAATTCCATCAAAAGGTAAGGAAGTAATGGATGATGATCAATCGAGTTGCACTCATTCACAATATAGGTTTAAATCAGTGGGATTTAAATATAGTGATTTAAATAAGAGCTACAAAAATAGAAAGTTAGAATTTGTAGAGTTTGAATCATTGTTTTACCAACCGTCTTCAAATGAATCAGTCAACGAAGATAAAATCATACCTTAAACCAAATGTCAGTATGATGAGTATGAATCTGATACTGATGTTTGTGATTAGACCATCTTTTCTGAATCTATTGCTTCTGAATCTCCAAATGGAGCGAAGGTAGAAGATTCTTCAAATGTCATGAACTCTGATAATTAATCTGAGTTTGTTGAGAACATGACTAAAGAAGTTTTTGAAGAGATGATGAATTCTTCAGATCCCGTCCCAATTTTAAATAAGCTTGAGTCTGACTCTGTGGTTCATCAAACATCTGATTTTGAAAAACAAAGCTCTGATTTACAAAAAGGCTCTTGTAGAAGTTGAAGACGAAAATTGTGATCTTCGGTTTAAATTTGAAAAATCTTTGGAAGAAAATGAAGAGCTTTGTAAACAAATTAGTGATTTCAAAAATGATTTCTTTGAAAAGAATTTATCTGAATAAAAAGAGTTTGATGGCAAAAAGTGGAATGTTAGATCAAACCTGGAGTTTGTGACACTTGCTAAGCCAACAGTTGTTTATTCTTCATGTTTTGAAAACCAGCCAAGTGTATTTGAGAAAGGAGAAACTTCTGGAATTAAAAAAAAGATTCACTCTCTAAGAAATCGACTAAAAGAGTTTCTTTTGGATTTTCAGATCTGAGTGCAAAAGTTAAAGGAGAAAGGAGGAAGAAATTTTGTGAAAAGAAAGATTGTGAAAGTGTTTCTGAAAAATGTGAAAAAGATCGTATTGTGTCTACTAGTGATAATAGTTCTTCATGTAATAGTTCTACGATCAATAAATGTCAATTTTGTGTCAAGGATTGTAAAACATTTGATAAATCAAAAATCATGACATTTGCTCGCAAGAACTTTATATGTAATAACTGTGGTTGCAATTCTTTTTCATTTCACTCCATTCCTCCTAAGTCTAAGACTGTTAAAAGATTTTCTAAAGTCAAATCCTTTTCTAAGGCCTCGACGCAACAAATTCACATATTTAAGGCTAAGTCAAATAATTTCTCAAAGAAGAAAGATTTTCATGATTTAAATGTAAATATGGGTTGAAATGGTTACTTAAGCCTCGATTTGAATGGAGAGTTAAAGGCAAGGTTGACGGTTTTCAAAAGATTAAAGATGCTAACAAGAAAGGACCCTTCTGGATATGGGTACCTAAACAAAAGTAAGTCTGTTTCTGTTGCAGGCCCGTCATCTATGGTTTATATATTCTGGATGCTCAAGGCACATGACGGGGTTCAAGGACTTATTGCATAATTATGTTGAACAACCTGCTGTAACAGTCGGATTCGCAAATTCTAAGCTTAAAGGTTAAATCAAAGGATACAGAATGCTTAAAAACAAGTCTGTGACCATTCAGAAGGTTCTCTATGTGGAAGGGCTAGATCACAACCTGTTCAGTAGAAGTCAATTTTGTGACAACCTTTACCAAGTTAGGTTTACTACGACACACTGTCACATAGAAGATTCGGACGGTTCTGTGGTAATCAAAGTAGAAAGATATGGAAATCTATATGTGATTAATTTTCCAACTCTTTCAAAAACTCGTTCTGTTTTCTTACTTGCTAAAGCCTCGAAAGAAGAAAGTTGGATTTGGCATCGCCATCTTTCTCACCAAAATTGTAAAGCTATAAACACATTGGCGAGTAAAGGCATGGTCAAAGGTCTACCATAATTGCGATTTGATACGGGTTCTTTGTGTTCAGCATGCGAAATGGGAAAGATGAAAAGAAGTTCCCATAAGGCAAAGCTAGAATCTTCTTGCAAATTGCCGCTTGAGATGATACATATGGATCTCTGTGGCCCGATCCGTACTCAATCAATCAATGGTAAAAGTATATCTTGGTTATGATTTATGAGAATTCCATATATACATGGTTGGAGTTTCTGAGAGCCAAATTAGATGCGCCAGATTTGATAATTGCCTTCATCAAGAAAGTGCAAGTTCTGTTACAATTGCCAATTAAGAAGTTGTGAAGCGATAACGACACCGAATTCAAGAATGAGACTCTTCAAGGTTATCTACAATCAGTTGGGATTTCTCATAATTTTTTGGCTGCTTACACACCACAACAGAATGGTGTTGTTGAACGCAAAAACATAACTTTAGTCGAAGCTGCAAGGACTATGTTGGCATTTTCTAGTCTTCCATTATATCTGTGGGCTGAAGCTGTTTCCACCGCATGCTTTACTCAGAATCAGACGATAATCAATAAACGTTTAAATGAGACAACGTATGAGATTATAAATAAAAGAAAACCTAATATTAAATTCCTTCGTGTTTTTGGTTGCAGGTGCTTTATCTTAAATGACCGTGACAATCTTGGCAAGTTTGATAAGAAAGCAGACGAAGGCTACTTTCTTGGTTATTCTCTGACGTCAAAGGCCTATCATATTTACAATCGTTGAACCAAGACTGTCATGGAAAGCATTACGTGTCATTTGATGAACATTCGACTTTGACTTCTAAACAACTCAGATCAGGACTCAAGCTGAAAGGAAAGGCTTCTATTCATGACAGAATAGAACCCGTATCTAAAGAGAATAAGTCTTCTGATTCAAACTCTCAACTGTCTAAATATGAGTTAGATTTATTATTTTTTGATGCATTCATGGTTATCTTTGCAGATTTTGATAAATCAAGCGTGTTCGCATCAACATCAGAGGTCCCTACAATAACTGAAAATATTTCTAGACCATCTGAACCCGTCTCAACAACAACTTCATCAGGTATGTCAACGCCTAATGATTCTGATCAAATTAATGAAGGTTCTGTTTCTACAGATACCAACTCTGGTCAAGAAGTCCCGAGTACTACTTTGGTTGCACCAGAAATACAACAGTCAAAATCACCAGTAAATGAAATTGTTCCTGCAATAGTTGATTAGTATAATGAGCTGATTAAAAGAGAAACAGTTCAACCGCTGCCTAGTACCACTAGATGGACTAGAAATCACCCCCTACATAATATAATCGGTGATGTAAATAGTGGAGTCAAGACCTTTGCAGTGTCTGCAAATTACTTCTTTTATACCGGTTTCCTAAGTTCCATTGAGCCTAAAAAGGTTTCAGAGGCTCTTCAAGATCTTGACTGGATACTTGCTATGCAAGATGAGCTACTCTAATTTGACGTCTAATCCCACGACCAAAAGATAAATAAGTGATTGGCACAAATTGGGTATTTAGGAATAAGAAGGATGAGGTTGGACCTGACGTGCGAAACAAAGCAAGATTGGTCGCTAAGGGTTACTGTCAGCAGGAAGACATCAATTATGATGAAATTTTCTCCCTTGTTGCAAGGATTGTGGCTATTCAGATATTTCTTTCATAAGCAGCTCATAAGAATTTCATAGTCTATCAAATGGACGTGAAATCAACATTTTTGAATGACATACTACATGAAGAAGTGTACGTTGCACAACTCGAAGGCTTTGTTGATCCAAAACACCCGGACCACGTCTATGTTCTTGATAAGGCATTATATGGACTAAAAAAAGCCCCAAGAGCATGGTACGAAACATTAACACAATTCTTTCTTGCCTCAGGTTTCAAGAAAGGTACGATTGATACTACCTTATTCCTAAAGAAAAAAGGTGAGGACTTGGTCTTAATTTAGATATACGTAGATGATATAATATTTGGGTCTACAAATCCTAAATTCTGTAAAAACTTTTCAAAAATTATGGAGACTCGGTTTGAAATGTCTATGATGGGTGAACTAACAATTTTCCTTGGTCTTCAGGTGAAACAGTCCCCATATGGTATCTTTATCAACCAGTCCAAATACATTCATGATATTTTGAAAAGGTTTGACATGACCGATAGTGCAGTAATGAAAACACCCATGGCTACTGATATGCTTCTGGACGCAGATTTAACTAGTAAATCTGTTGATCAGAAAATGTACCGTAGCATGATCGGTTCATTATTGTATCTTACGACAAGTAGATCTGATATTATGTTTGTTACTTGTTTCTGGGCGAGATATCTAGCTAATCTGAAGGAATCTCATCTTGTAGCCATAAAACGGATCCTTAGATATCTGAAAGGCACTCCTGAATTAGGCCTTTGGTATCCAAAGGATTCTGGATTTGATTTAACTACGTATACAGATGCTGACCACATAGGTTGTAAACTTGATCGGAAGAGCACGTCAGGATCTTATAAATTTTTAGGTGATAAACTTGTAAGTTGGACATCCAAAAAGCAAAACTGTGTGTCCACGTCCACTGCTGAGGCTGAGTATGTTGCTGCCGCGAGCTGCTGTTCTCATGTCTTGTGGATGAAGACGCAATTAAAAGATTTTGGATACACCTACAAGTGAGTACCTATCTATTGCGATTCCAAGAGCGCCATAGCTATAACTGCTAATCCAATTCGACACTCTAAGACGAAGCACATAGACGTGCGTTACCATTTCATCAGGGATCATGTGGAGAAAGGTGATATCGAAATGCATTTTGTGCAGACGGACCACCAGTTAGTTGATTTGTTTACTAAGCCATTAGATGAAAAACTCTTTAAGTTTCTAATCAACAAACTTGGTATGCTCAATATGTCTTCTTAAAGTCTGTTGCTATTTCCTTCATGATTCTAGGGGGAGTAGATCTTATTGTTCGCACATGTCTAAGGGGAGTAAGAACATATGTTCATATTCTGATTTAATGACGAAAGCGGAATCATTTTATATGATTACCAAAAATTTTCTTCTTTTGCAGCTTATCAAATTGTGACAATGGCTTCTGGATAATTCTGTTCAGAACTCGGACTTAAAGGATTTTCTTCTTAAGGATGCTGAAATGATACATTATTTTAGAAAGTTTTTATTATTTGTTTGAGGGGGAGTTACTAAATTTTCACTGTCATATTTTTAGGGGGAGAATAGAGAAATGCTGTAAATTGTTATATTCATATTGTTCTCTGCTAATAATATGATTTTTTTACAGATACAGTGGAGGAGTATCTGATGTTTTTGTCAAAGGGAGATTACATGATACATATTCATTTTAGGGTGAGTTAAGATTTCGACATTAAAGGTATATCATTCTGAATCATAAGCTCTATGATGTTTGAAAGATGAACGACTTTCGGATGTGAAAAATGTTTTCTTAAATGTTCAAATCAATTCGTGTTCTCAAATGTTTTATTAATTTTGAAGTGTGATTTTAAATGTTTTTCATATCAAATACTTTGATGACTAACTGACCGCATGTTTCTCAAAGATAAATACTTGTGTATTATCTTGTCTATATATTGTCAAGTATTCTTACACACATTGGTTCAGTACATTTTTCTTGACTTTGTTATTACCATGTCTCAAAAGATAAATCTTTCGATGGTAATACTCCCGTTTGAATTCTAAGTTGTTTGAAATCAGACATCATTTCTTAATAATTGTGCTTTCATTGCTAATATGTTTATATCTTGTTCATATAAACAAATATTAGTTCTTTGATATCCCAACCTATTTTTTCTTCATGATATTTGATTTGATCGCATCATTGTCAGATTCTCAAAACGCTTCACTTGAATTCATTTCATCCATTCAATTTCACTGTTTTGACAGATCCTAAATGTTAAAAATGTTCAAATTTCATTCTTATTATTCACGAGCATACATTATCGGACAATGATATCTTGTGCTTAACTGTCAAGATAACCGCTGAGCAACATATTCTTATTAGGACAAAATACATGGGATTCAGTGTGAGTGCTTAAAAGACTTCCATGGATTCACGTTAACCAGTGTTTCCTACCCCGGAAGTAATCCTATGAGCGATTGAGGGGAGAGGGGTCAAAAGATTAGAGTGTGGGAGTGTGCTGAGGTAAAATGTAAAAGAGAGATTGGTTAGAAGTGAGCTCAAATGTTTAAAATAAAGAGGGTGAGAGATCATAGTAAAAGAAAATCAAACTCTGCACCAAACTTTTTCAGAGTCGGGTAGCCACATTATCTGTTGTTTCACAATTCTTTAGTGAACATCATTGAAAAAGGCACTAGCCCATGACAACTCTTGCATATAACCCCACAAGTTGCTCATTCTTTTCTCAACAAAAGAATGTTTCATATTTTAAAGGGGAAGCAAATCATAATCTATCTGATCATCATTCGGATGATTCAGATATTGACTCAGAAGGAAAGTTGCCCCACCTTCGACCCTTTATCATGCACATTGAGTCTATGTAATACTATTGTTGTCTCAACAGTTTACATATTTTGAGCCTATTCAAGCTTAAGTTGATTCAATCATTCTATACTTGCACGAGCATACAAGGAATAAGATTTCTTGTCTTAATATTCATTGAAAATTCCTTTGTTGTTTTTCAATGATTGAATGGAAATTCTGGGAGAGTGAATATCAAAAAGCTCCTTTCCCATGTACATTCGTTGTACACAGTGGATTTGTGCTACTGACAGGCATGATAATTGATTCATATGTTGATTCAGGTTTACCAATCCTAATTTGTCTGAATTTGAAAAGATTCGGATGAATACATTTTCTGAATTGACGGCTACATTAGGTCAGTTGGAGATATTCATTCATGGGGAGATTGTTGATTCTTATTTTGGGGGAGGTCTCTATTTCCTGAAGACTATGCTTATGTTGATATATGGGGGAGTTCCTACTAAAGAGGAGAAGATGCTGAAATTGATAAAGGTTTGATGATTCTGATTTCTCAAAATTCGTTAAAAAAGGGGAGATACTTCAAAGATAAATTTCAGAGGAAAGCAAAGTCAAAGTGAGAATTTCAACGTTTGAAGGAGATATTTCAAGTGTTATCTACAAAAAGGGGAGATTTTCAAGAGTTCAAGTTTTGAAGAAGTTTACAAATGTGTGTTTAAAAGAGTTTCAAAGAGAGAAATTATTAAAGATTTGGAGTTGTTAAAGATTTTATTTTGAATATTTTGCATCAAGAAGATGACCTGAAGATTATTGTCAGTTTTTTTAATCTTGAATCCAAATGGGGAGAATGTTGAGTCAATATTGTATTCAAGATTAAAAGACGGTCAAAGTGTAATTGTTGTAAGTGTAAGGGTTTTGTTGTATTTGTTAGTTTGTCAAAGTCAATGTGTTTGACTTTAGTTTAATTGAGTTGTAAGGTTAATCCCATTGACCATATAAATAGTTGTTCTTCTCGTAATCTTGTAAGCACGCACGAACACACAGAGAGATACGAATTGTTTAGAGAATCTTTGTAACTGTGAGACTTGTGACACTGTGAGATATGTGACACAAGAAATCATTGTAATACTTGTTAATAAATCAAAGAATGATTTCTACAATATTAAGTGTGATTATATGAGCTTGGAACTGTGACTATCATGATGAATCTAACGAGTAGACTTCTGAAGAGGTAAACAATTTTTCTGAATCTGCTTTCTTAAAGAAAATGGAAACCATGATGGTCAAGCTTCAGGACTTACAAGGTTAACTTAAAAAGGAGAAAAGTAGAGTTGCGAAAAAGCGTCAAATTTTTTTTGATCTCAACAAGGAAATTTTTGGTAACAAAAACTTGATTGACTCTTTGAACAAAACTGCTACTAATTTTGAAAAACAAAAAGCTTGTTTTGAAACTCAAATTTCTGAAGCAGTTTCTAAGTTTCACATGTGTGAACGTGAGAAACAAGAGTTTAATTTAAAAGTTCACAATTTGTAGATTGATAATAAAAATTTGCAGAAAAAGCTGAATGGTTTGAAAGCAAAGCTTTATGCTCGAGGTCAAACTGATCAAACCATTTATCTAAAAAAACCAAAGGAAGTTACAGATTTCAATGATAATTGGGGTACTAGTTACGATAACCCAAATTATCTAAAGAAAGCTATTAGAAAACAACCAGCTTTATATAATTTTGATTTCTTACAAGTGGCTGACAAATGTCCTCATTTGAATCCCAAATTTGTTTCAAAATAATCCGATGAAGTTGAGGCTAAGGAAGATGAAGTTCACAATTGAGTTCGTGTATTACTATTGTCGTCTCAATGGTTTACACATTTTGATCCTTATAAAACATTCATGTTTAAATTCTTTCATACACAAGCACGAACACACAAAAAATTTATTTTTCTGTCGGAACGATCATAGAATTACCTTATGTTATTCGATGATTGAATGGAAGACCTGGGGAGTGATCATCAATAAAACACCTTGTAAAGTACATTTTTTGTACTAAGCGGCTTTGTACTACTCACAGGCATTTCAACTGATTCATTTGTTGATTCAGGGTTACATTCTTATTTGTATAAATTTGAAAAGATTCGGATGAATACATTATGAATTGATGGATGTTCAGTGGATCATTTGGAAAGATCAGTGGTCAGAAAACGGTTCATGACATTTCTTGAAGACAGTTTTGATGATTTGTCTGCTTTACATCATCAAAAAGGGGGAGAGAAAATTTCAAGAAATGTTGTCTGAAGAACAATTTGCAATAGTTTCGAAGGAGAGAATGTGATTTAGAAACGACTAAGCTTAAAATAATTATTTCAAAATTTTGTGGGAAATGTTCAGATTGAAAGAGAAAGTTCAAAAGTTCAGAGAATTTGACGAAAGTTGACTGAAAATTCTTTGAAGATTATTGCTGAAGCAAAGTGAGCTAAATCTAAACATAATTTCGCTTCTGAAGTCTGAAAGAGGTTTTAATTACCTTGGGGGAGATTGTTATAGTTTCTGAAGAATACATTCACAGATTTTGGGGGAGAATACTATAACTCTGAAGATTGTTTGTCAAGACATAAAGAGAGAGATAAAGAATAAAGGGGGTGATTGATTTGTTCAAAGTAGAAGATTATCTTCTTTCATTATAAAAGTGGAAGATTGAAGTTGTTAAAGATCAAATAAGAGGAAGATTGTTCCGTGTTGCTGAAATTTAATTTGAATACAAAGGGGTAGTTTCAATGCATAACTTTTTGGAGATGATCTTGAATCTAAAGGGGGAGATTCTTAGTGCACAAATATGTTGGATCCAGGATCATAGGAATTGAAAGTCAATGCTCAATTCAAAGCCTCTTTGCAAAGTCAAAGTTACCTAAATAAGAAAGTTAAAGTCAAAGTCAAAGTGTTTAGTTAGTTGTTTTTGTCTTTGTAAGCTTGTGGTATAGAAAGCTTTTGTTTTTCCTTGTAATCTTCTAGCACTTTGATAAAGATACACTTAGAGAGAGAAATATTCATATCCAGAGGGATTGTAAATCTATGATTTTCGTATTCAATAATATGACTAATTGGATTACATCTGGTTGTTAATCTTGATTGATTGCACATATTTGGGACACACATAGATGAAAAGGTTGAGAGAAGAGGAGGGTACCAAAAGCCATACTATCACCTAGAATAGAGACCTATTCACTACTTGACTCAGAGATCAATTCCCAAGTATGATCAGAAGCAAGTTCGATTACAAGATCAGAGACTAGTCCAATATCAACCTAAAGCTGCACCAGAAGCCCCTCAGAAGCAAAAATCCACTAACACTCCCCAAAACCAAAATTATGGGAGATGCTTTAGGTGTGGGAAGATAGGCCATTTCTCTGCTAACTATATGGCTCATCTTATCAAGGACAAGGACTATTACAAGAATAAATACAAAAACAATTTTAGAGAGAGAAGTCTGGTTGAAGAAATGGAGAACTGGGCGTCAGACTCTTCCTCTGATGACAAACCAGAGCATGCACACTTATGTGGCATGGATCTTACAGCCTATTATCAGAATGAAGACTTGTCTCAGAATGCTCAGTCACCAGATTCATCTAAATCCGAGGAGAAGGTACACTCAATCTCTGACTCTTATAACTCTAAATCTGAACTTGAGATAGATGTTCTAAAACTTTATGAAGAATTTCTCAAACTCAAAAAGTAGCTCTCTGATGAACAAGACAAACGCAAATAAGCTCTGAAAGATTTGATCTTTATATAAAATATAAAAAGAGCTTCTGGAAGAAAGAAAAAGAGATATCTCAAAAAAAATATATGAGCTTGAAAATGGCAAAATTTTGAAGGAAGAAAATCTCTCTGCTAAGTGTGAAACACTTGAGAAGGCCATTAAAGAAAAGGAAGAAGTGGTAAAGAATTATGACTATCAAAAGGCTCAACTATGTGGCATTGAAAAACTATTTTCAGAAAGAAAGAGAGATTTTGCATCAGAACTTACAGAGAAAAGATATTTAATTAAAAAGTATCAAGATGCACAAGATGTGCATATAAAAACTAACTCTCAGATGGATACCCAAGGTCTAGGATTCAGTGATTTGGATCCCTCACAAGGAAAAAAGAAAAATTGTTTAGCTGCCACATTCTGTGTTGGTAAAGTTCAAAAACCAGATTTTCCATCCTTCAGAGAGACTTCTGCATTCAAGAGAATGAAAACGTTAGAGAGATCTAAAGCAAGGAAGCTTAAATTAAAAAACATTCAATATGCTTCTGAACAAAAGTTTGTCCAAGAAAATGAAGTAAAATCCTTGTTCAATTTTGATTCCTTTAAATAACAAAAGACAGTCATCTCTAGATCAAGGTCCTCTGATCCTAAAGACCAGAGTAAACTGAATCCAAAGGCAACTGAATTCAAGACTCTGAATGCAGATGAATCTGAAAAATCTCTTAAAAATACTTTTGAAAAGAATTTAGTGGAACCTTTGATGCAAAACTCTTGCTCAATTGAACCTGAAGTCATCCCATGCACCATCAAGAGAACATATCAACAAGATAGTTCAGAGGAACTTGGTACATCAATGTTCATACAACTGTCAAAAGAATCTCAAAAACACTTTCTTGATTTTGACTCTGATTCAGATGAGTCATCCTTTATGGATGAACACATCACAATGGATGAAAATCAATCAATTGTCACTGGAAGTAAATCAAATCAAGAAATACTAGAGATAGTTGCAAGTGGTTCAGAGGAAATTAAACTCTCCTCTAGAATCCCAAACATACCTATTTCAATCGAAAAGGTTATGCCAAAGATAACAATCTGTCCTAACATCATTGATATGCGCTTAAAATCCAAATCTTCTCTTGAATTGGAGAAAGAAATGAAAGAAAAAGCCAAGAGTAAAACCTTGCCTTTACCTCCTAAGCCTTATCCCTTCAAACCAATCAAATTCACAACAAAGAAGAAAGAAGAAAGGGTTATGAAAGATAAATCCACCTCTTATCTTTCAATGAATAACTGAGAAAGCAAGCGTCACTAGCTAAAAAGAGATGTTTCAGAGAATGCCAACTTCTATAAAAATAAATATAAGCTAGATAGAAAGTTCCCTGGAACATTTGATGTTAGAATAGATAATTTCAAAAAGTCCAAATCAAAAGTTTATGAATGAATGCAGAAGTTCCAATCAATCATCTCATTGTTCACATAATTGCAAGTGTTTTGATCTTTTGTTGAAGTTAAGTAATCACTTCTCTAGTGCTCACTGCATGCTGAATTGGTCATTTAAAAGAACAAATACTTCCATGACCCATACCTGGTAATCCAGCAAAGACTGGAAATCCATAGGACAAGGAAAGCAAGCCTCATCCTAACCAGAAAGGACCCATTATGCAATGGGTACCTAAAAATAAACTTTAATCTTTTTTGCAGAAGCAGCTGTGCACAATTAGTATCTAGATTATGGATGATCAAGGCACATGACTAGAGATAAAAAGTTACTATGTAGATGGGATAAAGCATAATCTACTCAACATGTAACTTTTGGTATGCTTTCAAGAGGTGACATTTCAGTATCCAAAGTTGCTTATGTAGATGGGCTAAAGCATAATCTACTCAACATAAGTCAACTTTGTGATAATGGGTTAGATGTCAAGTTTCAGAGGAAATACTGCTCTTTACTAACCAATACAGGTCACCAACTACTCAGAGTTGACATGAAAGGAAATCTTTATCTCATGAACTTCACTACAATAAAATAATTCAAAGATTCTCTGTTTACTCTCTGAGAATAATGAAGATGTCTGGTTCTTGCACAAGATGTTCTTTCACTTAAAATTTTAAACTTTAAATAAATTGGTTAAGTATGGACTTCTAAATGGTTTACCTCCTATGAAGTTTGATAAAGGTCATTGTTAAGTCTGATTTTATAGTAATCATTGTATTTATAGGGCTTGGTCAAATACTGTGTCTAATGTCTAATACTGTGTTGTATTGACCAAGGGTATTTAAGTCCCTTTGGTCTTGTTCCTTGTAAGAACTTCTCGTACATTCATTGAATATATTACTTTGCGCTTCCAAGTCTCTCTCTCTACTTTCTCTCTCTAGGATTCATTGATCTTGGACTCACAATTGGTATCAGAGCCAATCTGAATTTTGAGAGAATTGAGAGATTGTTTTTCGTTACTGAATTTGTTGATTAAATCGAAAATTTGATCGATTTTCTTGATTTTTTCAAGAAAATCTCGTTTTCTTGATTTTTCATCAAGTTCGGTTGTGTTTTTGATCAAATTTCTTTGAAAATCAGTTTGTTGAATTCGTTTTTGATAGAGGATCATTTTATTTTCACATCATTTTTAAGAATTTCACAATTTGAAGGTTGATTTTGAGAAATTCAGTTTTTCTGAAAAACAAGTTTTCGCGATCTGTTGATTTTTGAAAATCTCAATTTTGTAGCGTTTAATCGATTTTGTTATCTGGAAAGTGTTAGAAAAGTGTTTTCGATCAATCTTGTGTGTATTTGTTGCATTAAATTCATGAATATAATCGTTTTTGTGGAAATTTTCTTGAATTTTTGAACTTTGCGCGAGATGTAAACTTTGCGCTAGTTCATCACAGGTTTGCGCTAGACTCATCTGCTATGCGTCATACTCATCCAAGGAATTCTTCTAAGTTCGCAACAAGTTCAGTTCTGATCACTTTGCGTCTCCAGTGTATAGTGAGAAGTACCCTTTGTAACACTCATAGCTCACGCAAAGTTTACTTTGCGCTTCATATTGTTCACGAGAAGTATACTTTGCGTCTTACTCTAGTCACGCAAAGTTTACTTTGCGTTTCACGTTGGTAGCGAGAACTTCAGTTTGCGCTTGAAACTTCAGTTTGCAAAGTTTGCGTCTTCAGCATATAACGCAAAGCTCATCTTGCGTTTCCTTCAGCTCGTGCAAAGTCCACTTTGCGCCACCATCGTATCACGCAAACCTCAAGTTTGCGCCATATCTGAATTTTTTTTAAGTTTGTCATCTATGGATTCTACAAAGTTTTTTCCTTTCAAGCTAAGTTCTACACAAGTGATCTGATGATGTCTTTGGGATCTGAAACTCGTCCTCCAGTTCTTGTCGATGAAAACGAATTCACTCAATGGCAAGATCGATTTTTGAACTTCATTGAGCGTCAAGCTAATGGAGAGAACATGATGAAGTCTCTAACTAAAGGACCTTTCGTAAAGCCTAATAAAGAGACTCCTCCAACATCTAAAGAGGCTTCACGAATGAAAGTTGATCGAGAGCTGAAAGCTAATCTGATGCTAGCTTTACAAAACTCTGTCTACAACCGGGTTGATCATTGCAAGGATTATCCAAATCTGTTGTGGCCACAATTGGAAAAGATCATGCTTGGTTCTTCGGTAGCAACTCAGCTCCGACATACTCGGTTCATGAACAACTTTGAGGAGTTCAAGGCCAAAGAAAGTGAGACTATAAAGAGTGTTTTCAACAGATTCTGTGCAGTGTTGAATGATCTGCGAAAGATAAATGTGAACAAGACAGAGCCTGAGACGAATCTGAAATTTCTTAATGCTCTTAAGCCTGAATGGAACAAATCATGTCACAGACCGAGGAACGATGTTCGGATTTCCATAATGCAGATTCAGGAACTATATGAGATTCTGATGACTGATGAATGCTTGGTGCTAGAGAAAAAAGCCAAACTGGAGAAAAAGAACAAGAAGTCAGTAGACCCGGTAGCACTCCTCACGAGCTAACTGGCTGAACAAGCGTTGTCTGATAATGCTTACATCGGGTCAACTGATGATGATGGTGAGGCTTTGCAGAAAGCGATGATCCTTCTCTCCCAGCATTACCAGAAAAATTTCCAACCAAGAATTGGTTCCAACTCTTCTCGCTTCACTTCCGGTTCAAGAGTCAAAGTGCCCGAGCCAAAGACTGCTGAATGCTACAACTGTGGAAAGTCGGGTCACATTTCAAAGGAGTGTCGAGTGAAGAAGGTCAGAAATTCAGCATATTATAGACAAAAAATGGAACTGGCCGAGAAAAGAGAGAGTGGATTAGCTTTGCTAGCCGAAGAGGAATTCTTGCTGGATCATTCCGACGATGAAGCTATAAACGTAGAGATCGCTTAGATGTGTTTGGTTGGAGATGATCAGTCAGACATTTCTGATACTAATGAAGATGAGGTATATTCTGATTTTGATTACAACTTTATTGCCTCACAGATGAATATTATTATTTCTGCTTTATCTGATCTTCGCTTAAATTTATTATCTGAAAAGAATTTAATTGTACTCACAGTCATCTTCTTCCAACATATGATATGGACAAGCTTAAAAGAGCTTACTATAAGAAAAAAGAGTGATCATTCTTGTCTAAGACTTCTACACATACTTCATGTTGACCTTTGTGGTCCCATTTATGTGCAAAGCTTGTCTGGAAAGAAGTATATTCTTGTTCTAATAGATAAATATTCAAGATATGCTTGGATTGAGTCCATTAGAGCTAAGTCTGATGTCCCAGAGATATTAATAAACTTGTTGAAAACAATCCAGGTACTACTCAACAGTAAGGGTCATAAGTTAAGAAGTGATAATGGAGCAGAGTTCAAATAGCTAGGCTTGATGATTATCTCACAAATGA
Source organism: Arctium minus (assembly GCA_954870635.1). Lineage (NCBI taxonomy): Eukaryota > Viridiplantae > Streptophyta > Magnoliopsida > Asterales > Asteraceae > Arctium > Arctium minus. Next base: position 71,799,830 of record OX941080.1, on the reverse strand, counting down.
AGGCATATCACACAAATTCTCCGCAGCTAGACCCCCTCAACAAAATGGAGTTCTCCGAGAGAAGGAACATAACACTCGTAGAAGCTGCAAGGACAATGCTGGAAGCCTTAGGATTAACTACTACCTTCTGGGAAGAAGCAGTATATACAGATTATTTTACACAGAACAGAGCTATTGTAGTAAAAAGATTCCAGAAAACTGCTTATGAATTCATAAATCAGAGAACCTAATGTCAGATATTTTCATATCTTCGGATGCAGGTGCTTCATTCTCAATGACAGGGACCGACTTGGAAAATTTGATAAAAAGGTTGATGAAGGAAAATTCATTGGATATTCACTAACTTCTAAAGCCTACAAAGTCTACAATATCATAACCAAGCTAATCCTTGAAAACATCAATGTTTCCTTTGATAACAAAAAAACCCATGACTTCAAAGTTTTCTTGCTCTGAACTTAAGCACAAATAAGAGACTTTAGACTCTTCTAATTCCAGAGAGTTTGAACTTAATTTATTATTTGAAGACTTATTTTATGAGGAAGATACCTCTTATCTCATCATCAGAGGTACCTCTGGTATGCTTCAGAGGGACCACAAGCAACAGGTACATCTTTATCTGTCCATTCTGACAAATTACCCTCTACCTCTATGTCAATAGGTCCCACTGAAGATCCCATACCTGGACACTCATCTTTGGGGGAGCAAGTGAATATTTCACCAGTTCAAATCCCAGTCTTAGCAAGGATTCAACCTAACTCAAAAGCACAAACTCCTCCACAAATACAAGCTCCCATGACTAGGTGGAAAAAAGACCATCCCTCACACCAAATAATTGGTAATACTACAAATGGTGTCAAGACCAGATCTGCTACTGCAATGAATGTTTGTTTGTAAACTTTCTGAGCATGATAGAACCAAAAAAGATTGTTGAACTGCTTGGAGACCCAAACTGGATTGAAGCCATGCAAGAGGAGCGTCTACAGTTTGAAAGAAACAAGGTTTGGTCTCTGGTTCCTCTAACTAAAGGTAAAATTGCTTTTGGAACTAAGACGGTTTTCATGAATAAAAAGGATGAGGATGGGATAATAATTAAAAACTAGGCCATGCTTGTTTCTAAAGGATACTATTAGGAAGAAGGAATAGAGTATGATGAAACCTTTGCCCCTGTTGTAAGTCTTGAGGTAATCAGAATATTCCTAGCCTTTGTAGCCCACAAAGGTTTTAGAGTTTATCAGATGGATGTGAAGTCTGCCATATTAAAAGGCAAGCTAAATGAAGAAGTTTATGTCCAGCAACCTCCTAGGTTTGAGACATCTGAGTTTCCAGGTCATGTTTATCATCTAGACAAAGCTCTGTTTGGCCTCAAACAAGCCAGAGCATGGTATGGAACTCTCTCAAACTTTCTTCTTGCTAACAAATTTGAAAAAGGTACTGTGGATACTACTCTGTTCATCAAGAGGTACAAAAATGAGCTACTTCTTGTAGAAATTTATGTTGATGATATTATCTTTGGGTTTACTAACCAATAACACCGTTACAAGTTTTCTGAGTTGATGAAAAGTTAATTTGAAATAAGCATGATGAGGAAATTAACTTTCTTCTTAGGGCTCCAAGTAAAACAATCTTCAGAGGGCATTTTCATTAATCAAGCTAAATGTGTCTTTGACATTATGAAGAAATACAAACTTAATGACTAAACTCCCATGAAAATTCCTATTGCCAATAGATTGAACTAGACTCTTATCCCTTTGGTAAGCTAGTGCATGTCAAGAACTACAGAAGCATGATAGGGCCACTTTTATACCTAACTCCTAGAAGACTTGATAAAATGTTTGCAACCTGCCTCTGTGCCAAATATCATGCTAATCCAAATGAATCACACTTATCTTCTGTAAAAAGGGTCTTCAGATATCTCAGAGGAACCCCATCCTTGGGCCTCTAGTATCCAAAGCACTCTCGTTTTGAGCTAATAACATACACTGATGCAAATCATGGTGACAAGTTAGTGAGTTCGTCATCCAAAAAGCAGAACTATGTATCAACTTCTACAGCATAAGCAGAATATTTTGTTGCTGCTTGTTGTTGCTCACAAGTAAGCTGGATGAAAATTCAGCTTAAGGACTATGGCCTTGAGTTTGACAAATTTCCTATTCTCTGTGACTCCATAAGTGCAATTGCAATCTCTGCTAATTCTGTGCAACATTCCTAGACCAAGCACATTGATGTCAGGTACCACTTCCTTAAAGATCATGTTGAGAAATGCACCATTGAAATGTATTTTGTCTCAACTAATTACCAACTTGCTGACATACTCATAAAAGCACTTGATAAATGAATGTTTAATTTCTTGGTCAGTAAGTTGGGCATGCTAAATATGTCTACTTTATCTCAAACACAGATCAGAGGCTCTGATGATAAATCTCAGAGCCTCTAATGTAGCATATTTTCTTTAAGTACACCAGAGCCTCTGATATGAGTATTAGAGATTCCGCATTATGTTTAAGAGACTCAACTAGTCCAAAGAATATGTTTTCTTGTTTGATCTAAGCATGATTTAAGGGGGAGAAAAGCAAAGATCAATGGTCAAGGGGGAGCAAGTGCCAACAGTTAGTTGATCTGAATAATTAGAACAGAGCCTCTGAGAAATTAAGCAGAAAGGTATGAATTCTTTTCCAATATTTAAAACCTATTTTTCTAAAAAAAACCTAATCTGATTCAAATTGTTTTGAATAATTGATTGAATATATCCCTTAGTATCTGATGGTTTCCACCTGAGCCCCAGAATAACTTGTCTCTAGAGATACATTAGATTACTAAATCCTAGTGTTCTTTGATGATTTCTTAATCAAAATTAGGATTTTAAATGTTTGGGTATAAAAAGTTGTAATCATGGAGTAGTTGAAGATGCCTTTATCAATTTTCAGGAAGTTGGGTATTGGAAAAGTAAAGTCGACTTCGATGACATTACAATTGGCAGATCGGTCATTAAAGCACCCACATGGAGTAGTTGAAGATGTGCTGATTAGAGTCGATAAGTTTTATTTTCCGGTTAATTTTGTGGTTCTGGATATGGATGAAGGCAAGGAGGTCCGACTAATATTGGGAAGACCATTTCTATCCACGAGCAAAGCGCTTATTGACATGGAGGAATGTGAGATGACATTAAGAGTTGGAAGTGAAAAAGTGACTTCCAAGGTCTTAGAGAGTGTAAAGGGTCGAACTGGACAAGAAACTAGTGATCACGGAAAACCAGATGTGGGAAAATCTACGGAAAACCGTATGTGTGGGCGGTTCAAATCCGCAAGCGATATCAAGCCAAGTTGAGAGTCATACAGTCGTGCCACGACTATAAATAAGGCGATAGGTGGGAGGCAACCCACCATGATTGTTTTCATTTAAGTTTTATAGTTTTTATTTTGTTAGTTTTGTTTCTGTAGTTGTTTCGTTGAGGCCTCTTGTCAAAAATCCGAGTTTTGAGCGATTCTCATCACTAACGCAATTTTTGTGGTAAGTTGTGGCCTTGACGAGTCCGCGATAGCCTTATTCAGGTTAGTAAGTTTTGGCCTTCACGTGTTCTTGCCGCTAGTTAAGTCTCGGGACAAGTCCCGGTAGCCACTGAAAATTCTTTGAAAATTTAGTCTTCGAGAGTTTGCTCTCGGTGAAAGTAATGCTGGGGGCTGGAATTTTGGAAATTTTTACTCACCGAGAGTTTCACCGAGACTAAAGTCTTTGAGAAAGTACCGATGGGGGTTGTTTGTTCTCCAGATAGTTACACCGAGACTAAAGTCTCGGTGCTTGTACCACTAGCCTCTGCCTCCCCATCGCTCAAAACATTCTTGAGAGTTATACCGAGACTTTAGTCACGGTACAACTACCGTCGGGGGCTGTTTAAGTTAAACCTCTCTCAAAAGACCGTCGAGACTTATACCGAGACTTAAGTCTCGGTACAAGTAGCGCTGGAGGCTGTTTGCATCTAAAACCCTTTCCAATCGATCCTCCGCTTATTTCCCTCACCCTCGCTTAACACCCCCACTCTCTCGACCTCTCTCTCTTTGATCGACCACTACCCCCCCATCGATTTCTCCACAGTTTCTCACCAAACTCGATTCAATCATAGGTTTCCACCTAGGTTTGGGGTGGACATTCTTGGGATACCTTCTATGAAGAAGTATGAGCCCAACCTAGGCCTTGACCTAGGTTTAGGGTAGCCGGTCCACCAACACCTTCCCTTATGCACAAGGTTCAAACCTAGAAAAGAGTCTAGGTTTGGGGTTTCATCTCTTCTTCTGATCATTCGAATTATGTTAACCTTTGTTTCAAGAAATAGGAAGAAACAACCCGACCACTACCATCCCGAGATGGTCAGCTTATGGAAAACTTACACCGGTGGAAAAGGCCCAGGTACGTCAAGATCCAAACATAGATATCACAAGAAGAAGAGCGTTAATAGAAAAAAGAGAGGAGTACTAAACGAGCGCGGGATCCGAATTCAAGGACTCTTTGATTTCCTCGGAAATTCTACTTATCGGCTGTATGAATGACTGTACTTAACTACTACTCTTGCCACTACTCATAATCGCGTTATACACTAATTGTCATGTATCTGGGCATCATGTATGCACTTTATGTCTATTGTTGATTTCTACACATCTTATTGTCTTTACTTAAAACCAAGCTGACACATTGAGGACAATGTGTTGGTAAGGTTTGGGTTTGTAGGCATGGGTATATTCATTATTGTATAATTGCATTACACTGTTTTGGGCCAACATTTTAAAATTTTCTTTTAGGATGAGGACACGGGATTCTATGAAAAGCACAATTTTCACAAAGTTTATATTGTCTTGCGAATCTGAGAACAGTGATATAGTCTAGATCACCAATTAGGAGATTGCATGATTAGGAGACATTAGTGGAGACCACCCATGGAATGTTGAGCCTAATGAACACAGATTCGATTCTGAGAGATATAATGCAAAATAGTCTATACACTTATCTGTTACTCTTTCATTGTAGTTATAACTTGATCTCACTATAAATGGCATCAAGTAGCAAAGACGTCCATCAGGATATTGAGTAAAGGTTTAGTCATCTTTTCGTGTCGACCTTAAGACATGATTTCAGGCATTGTGTGTGAATTCTATGATTTAATTCTTTTCGCTATCGTTCCCTTGTTTTAATTGTGTGCACCCAACCCCTTTTATAGCCTTTTATTGTTTAAATATCCGTTTCTTAACCCACTTTTGACCCCAGCCTAAACACTAGCCTACCCTTGTCCTAAGATGTGTCAATCACAAGCAGCTAGTAATCATAGTGACGGTAGATAGAAAGGAATGAAAAAGGAAAAGGATTGGGAAAAAGAAATCAGAGCCAATCAGATTATAGAGATGCTAATAAAAGAGGGCCAATGGTGCCCCATAAATAAATAAAAAAAGAACGGGTAGTTACCTGAGCAAAAGAAGAAGAAGAAGAAGAAGAAGAAGAAGAGCAGTATGCTAGAGAAATACACACAAAGGGTGTAATGGTGGAAGAAGGAAGTGATTGAGAAAAAAAAAAAGAAAAGGGGTGAGTAAGGTGAAAAGTCGGAGGACCGCACAAATTATTGACACATCTGGGCTTTTGTTCCACTTTACCCATCGTTTCTTAGCTACAACCCCTGGCCCCATTACAACCTGTTAAAAGACTTGAATGATCTTGTGGAAAATGTTATAAAGGTAGATTAAATCTCTTACTAATCTTCCTTGTCTTGTTACTTGACTCCTTTCCGAGATCACCTTGAGTTCATCTGTGCGTTTTTCAACTTATACATCATGCAGTTATTAATGGATTTTATTTGTCTATAAACTCCACCTGCATGAAATATATGTGTGATAGCCTAGGATTCGAGTGAATCGAGTGTATCCCGTGAGGTAGGGTCGAGGCGAAATCCTCTCTGAAAGTGTAGTTGAATAGTTGTAGTTCAGTATCGTGTCGTTGTTTTCAGTTCAATCTTCAATATTTAGTTTGTTGTTAATTGTGCTATGATTGAATTCTTACCGTCTTCTCGTTATTTTTCACGACTAGTTGGCTTAATAATTGTTCAAACTTTATGATAAGTATACTTGTAGGCCACTGTTGCAGAATCAACTTGCTTTTGATCTTTTCTTATTTTATCTTTGTCGCTAATTTTCTTGGGGACAAGCAACGCTCGGTTTGGGGTTGTTGATAACGCCAATTTTGGCGTTATTTTAGAGCCACTTTTCGAGTAATTATGTTTGTTTCTCCAAATAAACGAAACGTCTTTTCACATTTATTTGCGAGTTTTTCAGGTATTTATCTTTCGGGAATAAATTAAGAAAATAGGTCCAAAAGAAGCTAATTATACACGAGAATGGAACACCCAATGAGTTTAATGGCAAAGCAAAGCTCGTGCAAGTCAAATCTTGGGTCAAGGCTCGGAAAATGCATTAAAGTGAAATTTTGGAGAAAAAGTGTTCACCGAGACTTTGACCGATAGTTAAGTCCTTAAGCATTAAAATGAGTTCTGAATTTCTAAGATTAAAGTAAATTCAGAAGTATTTGAAGACCGAGTCCTGATCTGATATAATTAGAAGTCAAACTCCCCCTGAAAATTTGCATTCACAAATTTATCAGAAGAAATAATATATACTCCCTCTTGAAGATTGATCATTTTTTATGCGTCGAAGTACAAAAACTCTTTTGATATTTGAAGAGTGAGTCCTAAACTGTTGTATTCAGAAGTCTAAATCCATGACATTGAAGGACGGGTTTTGAACTGTATTATTCAGAAGCATATGCTCTCACTCCCCATATTCAGAAGCATATGCTCTCACTCCCCATATGGAGTAGCTTGGGTCCATATCTGTTAGTTGCAGTTTTATGAGAAGTAATATTCTATGTACCCTACCAATTATGAGCATATTCTTTATGAACAAAATCACTTGTACCACAGTAAGAACAAAATATATTTTTTTTGAGCTAACCTAATTAATTGATTTATCGAATAAAGAAGATCGGGTTTCCCAAAAGATTTATCTTTTAGAGCATTGTTCTTTTTGGCATTTGTTGTGTGCACAAATGATTTCTCAACTTTCTTCTCATCAGAAGATGTATCTTTTCTTCTCCAAACCATCTTATCTTTAACATTTCTTTTTCTAAATGAACTTGAACCATCAACATTTTTATCATAGAAAAGGTTAGTAGAACGAATCTGATCTTTGGAATTGAGTGACCTTTTAGAAGAAACATGAGTATGGTATGAACTTGAAACTGTCTTGAATGGCATTCAGATTCAGCTGAATCATCTCTAGGTGATTGAAGAATTGAATCTGGAGTCTTTTGCTCAGTCAAATTCACCTTAAAGACGTTCTCTTCAAGTTCTGTGATCTTTGAAGATAAATCGTTTCTTTCTTTGTGAGTAGGTCAAATTTCTTTTGAAATTCAGACTTCACATTCTTTTCTTTCATTGTCGTTGTTGATAGTTCAGATGGTTTTTTTGTAAGCTTCTTTATCTTCGTTTTGAACACTTTCCTTTCCTCTTCAATATCTTTTTCCATAGTCCTTCTCTTATTTGATATTTCCTTAAAAACACCAACATTTTTTTGCTCAATTATCTTCTTTTCATTCTCAAACTTATCCCTTCCATAATGATTACTTTCTCGAATTTGTCACTTGTTGAGAAAGTTTTACACACTTGAGCTCAATTGCTTTCTGTTCTTCAAATGAATTTCTGGAAAAATCAGAGATTTTTTGAGCAAAAGATTTTATTTCCTTTTCAATCCCGGTCTGTACTTTTTCAAACTTTGATTTATCTCTAGCAACTTTCTTTTCCAACTCTAAAATCTTCTTTTTCAGTTCAGTATTTTCACTGTCCAATATCGTTGAACTTTCTTTGAGCTTCTTCATATCATCATTAAGACTTGAGTTGTTCATTTCTTGACTATCTTCTTCTTTCAAAACATTTATCTCCACTTCAAGACTGGAGACTATTTCTTTAAACCTGTCTCTTTCAACTTTAAGATCTGGAATTTCAGACATGTTTTTCAAAACTTTCATTTCAGATTCAAGAGTAGAGACTTTATCTTGCAATTCAGCTTTTTCAGATTTAAACTTTGTATTTTCCCTTGAACAATCATTAAGCAAACTGGTGTAATGTGATAATTGTCCAGGAAGATATTTCAGATTGGCTTTAGCTTTAGTAATGTTCATTGTCCAAAAGTCATAACTATAACCTTGAGACATCTTGAGATCTGTAAAAGAATATGAGCTTGAAATGATCGTTAATCTAAGAAATCAGAAAAACTTGGACTAAAAAGAAACTTGAAAATCTCAGAAGATTTCCATAAAAAATTCTAAGTATAGAATCCGCAGAAGGAAGGAGTAATCTTGCGGATTCCTAACATACTCGCAAAACACAAACAAAACTTCTCACAAGCAATGATGTACGAATTCAAGCTTTCCGCAGGCTATGTTATACGGATTGAGCACTTCTTGCAAGCAGAAGTCTGCGAATTCTTACTTTTTGTAAACAGCAGTGTGCGGATTATCTACTTTTCACAGGAAACTTCGTACGAATTCCCACTTATCGTAAGCTTAAGTATGCAGATTCCATAATGAAGAGTACTTTTTCCCAATGAGTGTTCTGCGAATTCTTGCCTTGTCGTAGTCAATATTATGCGGATTCCAACTTTCTGTAGCTAAGCCTCTACGAGTTCTTCACTTTTCATACATAGAGGCTAGCGAATTCCATCTTTTCATAGGCTTTGGTGTGCGATATCTTGAGTGAATAATTACTTTTCGTATGTAACACTCTATGAATTCTTGCCTTGCTTTTTAAAAAAACAAGAAAACCTTGAAGTCTGCGAGTTCTTGGTATGAACTTGCGGAAAATGTAGATCTTGTGAGTTCTTGTTGTTTTCGACTTCAAATTCACATAAATGCAGAAGAATCGATTCAAATCTTGATCAATTTCCACAAAACTTCTGCTATTGATCCTCGATCACAAATAGAACACTTCTGTTGCAGGGAAATTTGTCCAAAAGCAGTTGATCACCAAAAATCAATTTGAATAGTGTTTTCGACCTTCTCGAACAAAAAGTTTACAAAGATTCAAAATTGAACTAACCTGCTAAGAAATACACAATACAATCTAAACAAGATTCATTCTATTACATCAAACGAATACAAATCTATCAACAAATTGACCAAAACAACTCAAATTCTCAAATTCAAGATTCACACAGTCCGTTCTGCGAGTTCTTCATTTCTGAGCAAAAAATTGGCATTTTCTGATTTGTTTGATCTGCTCTGATACCAATTGATTGTTCTAGATTCAAGCTCTAATCACAAAAAACAAACACAGATCTAATCACAATTCATTTGTATTAATTTCAAATGATTTACAATACTTTCTCTCTCTATATGTAAAGACTCTCTCTCTAGAACCACATGTGTATTACTAGCTCTCTCTCAAAGTTTGTGCGTGGTTACTCTCTCTCTCTATTGCTGTTACAAGATTTACAAGAACAAAGAGTATTTATACCAAGTCAATACTTGTTGACTTTTACAACACAAGACATAAAAGGAAAGTCAAAGACACTTGACTTTACAACACTTTACAATATTCACACTTTAGACCCGTTTAATCTTGAATACAACATTTTTCCTCAACAACTTTCTTCATTGAAGCTTTGACATGAGTCTTTCATCTTCAAACTTGATGATCTTGAATACAACAAAATGCGCACTAACAATCTCCCCCTATGGATTCAAGATCATTTTTCAAAAGATAAACTGATAATCTCCCCCTTTGTATTAATTTGCTCTTCTTAGGAAGTCAGATCATTCTTAAAATGAATTTCAGCTTTAACGAACAATCTCCTTTAGGGACTGAATTCAAAATTTGACAAATCTTCTTAAAGTCTTTAACAGTCTCCCTTTTACATATAAACTTTTCTTAGTGCACAAATATGTTGGATCCAAGATCATGGGAATTAAATTCAAAGCGCAAGTCAATCCTTAATCAAAGTCAAAGTCAAAGCTTCTAAGTGGAAAGTCAAAGTCTTTGTATTTCAAGTTATAGTTAGTTTACTTTGTTTTGTCTTGTAATTTGTAGGTGGTATAAATAGGTTTTTCTTTTGTTTGTAATATAGAGGGCTTATTAGAGGGAGAGCATATTGAAACGTGTCACATATTGGAGAGTTTAGAGAGAGAAATATTCATAGTGAGAGCATATTGTAATAGTTGATTTCTTGTTCAATAATATGGCTATTAGATGTGAATTTGATTGTTCATCTTGATCTGATTTGCACTTAGTGGGACTATCAATTCGTATCAGAGCAAGCAAATTTTTAAAAAATTCTCAAGAATCTGAGTTTTGTGATCGACTTTGAAGAACTCGCAGAAATACATTGTTTATCATTCGAAGTTTTGGTTTGATGTTTTTTTTGGAGTTGTAATCTCAGTAATGTATTCGTTTTTCTTTGTAGAATAGATCTTGTTTTGATAGTTTGTCCAAATTCACAATCAATTTGTGGGAATTTTGGATGTGTTCAAGTCTTGTTTACGCACTGTTCTTGATATCGAATTGTACTTTTTGTTGATTTAGTCTAAATCAAGTGTTTGTAACCTGTTCGGATAGTGATCTAGAGCAAATTGGTGAAGTTTCAAAATCAAATTTGGAGAATTGAATTGATTTTGGATTGATTTGAAGTTTTGGGACCGGAAAATTGAAGAACTCGCAAGATCCCAAGAACTCGCAAGGTTCATATTTGAAGAACTCGCAAGATCTGAAGAACTCGCAGAGCTCTAGATTTTTGATGATTTTTGTGATTTTTGGTTAAGTACAAAACTCGCAGACAATGGTGTACGAATTCTGAAGAACTCACAAGTCTCTTGAGTTTTTTATTGTTGGAATTTTATCTAAGGCAAGAACTCGCAGAGTGTGATTTACAACAAGTTACTTGTCACAAACTTCGATCTGCGACAAGTTATTGTTCAAGCTATTCGGTCTGCGAAAAGTTCAAGAACACACACATCAACGCTTACGACAAGTGTTCCTTTGCGATAAGTTTTTTTGTCTGAATTTTTTCTAACTACAGAACTCCTATGCATTGCGACAAGTGATTTCTTAAATTTCACTAAGTACGTAACTCCCAGATAGGCAATTGCGTCAAGTAAGAACTCGCAAGGCGTGCTCTGCGACAAGTAAAGAACTCCTATATAAGCGTTTGCGACAAGCTGGTTATCGCAAGCAGTGCTATGCGACAAGTTCGAATTTCAAGTGTTTTGCGACAAGTGTTTCACTGTGATCTGCGACTTCAATACTTAATTTTTTTTTTGCCTTTTTCAGAATTTTGAAAATTTCTGATTTTGTGTTTTAAAGATCAGTGCAAGTTCAAGATGACTTCAAAGGATGTTCTTACTATTGGAACTGATGTTAAACCACCAGTTCTTTTCAAAGGGGAATACGAGTAGTGGAAAGATAGATATATGGATCTCATAGATCGACACGAAAAAGGAGAACTTATCAAACAGTCCATTGATGAGGGTCTTATGAAACAAGTTACAACTATTGTTCCGGATGAGGAAAATAAGAGTTCAGATAGTGGAGATGGTATGGAGCCCCGAAGCTCAAAACCAAAGAGATTGTTGTTTACTTCTCAAGTTATTTTGCTGAGCAAAAGAAGAGATATAAGGCAGATAAGCAGGCAAGGTCACTACTTCTTCAATGAATACCGAATGAAATCTACATCAAGATTGATAGCTATAAAGCCCCAACCAATAAAATGTGGGATCAACTGGAAACGATGATGATGGATTCAAAAGTTGGAAATCAAATGAAAGTGGCAAACTGCATCAACAATTATGAAGAATTCAAAGCCAAATCTGGTGAGATTCTTGAGGACACATATGAAAGATTTATTTCTGTTATGAATGAATTGGTTAAGAACAAAGTAAAGAAGAAGAAGATAGAGAACAATGTGAAGTTTCTCAATGTGTTACAGCCAGAATGGAAGAAGCATACTAGAAGAATGAAACATATGAAAGATCTAAGTGAGATTCCTCTGCATGAAATTTATCAAACACTTAGACAGAATGAGGAGGAAGTAAAAGAGAAGAGAGAAGAGAAGAAAGAAAAGGAAAAGCCAGTACCTGATCCAGTTGCCTTAGTAGTCGAGAAGAAAAAGGAGAAAGAGAAGAAGGACAAGAAGAAGAAAAAGAAAGTTGTGATTTCTAGTTCTGATGGATCTGATAGTGGTAATTCTGATTAAAGGTTATGGTGAATTAACAAAAGGTAATGTATCTGTTTCAAAATTTGCTTATGTTGATGGGCTAAAACACAACTTAATTAGCATAAGTCAACTGTGTGACCCTGGTTTTGCTGTGAAGTTTCAAGAAAAACATTGTTCACTTCTTGACTAAAAAAAACAGGTCAAGAAATGCTGAGAGCAGACAGAAAGGGTAACTTATATAGAATCAATTTGACCAAGCATATAAACACTAGTTCGGAAAAACTGTGTTTAGTATCTCTAAACAGTGAAGATGTCTGGCTTTGGCATAAAAAGTTCTCTCATTTGAACTTTTCATCACTAGATAAGTTAGTCAAACCTAATCTGGTTAAGGGATTACCATCTCTAAATTTTAATAAAGATCATCTTTGTTCTGCTTATGAAAAGGGAAAAATGAAAAGATCTTCCCATAAACCCAAAAGTGATAATAATTGTCCTAGACCTCTGCATATGCTTCATGTGGACCACTATGGTCCTATCTCTGTGCAGAGTCTATCAGGTAAAAAGTATATTCTTGTCTTGATTGATGAATACTCTATATATACTTAGATAAAATTCATCAGAGCCAAGTTTGATGTACCTGATATTTTAATAAAGTTGTTAAAAAGATTGCAGGTTCTGTTTAACAGCAAAGTTCAGAAGATGAGAAGTGGTAATGGGACAGAGTTCAGAAATGCCAAAATAAACTCCTATCTTTCAGAGGAAGGCATCACTCCCAACTTCTCTGCATCAAGAATCCCTCAACAAAATGGTGTTGTTGAGAGGAAGAATATAACACTTGTTGAAGCTGCAAGAACAATGCTTACAGGATCTGATCTTCAAACCGAATTTTGGGCAGAAGTAGTGGCTACAACATTTTTCACTCAAAACAGAGCCACCATTGTCAAAAGATTCAAGAAAACATCTTATGAACTCATTAACAATAGGAAACCTAATGTTAAATTTTTATGTTTTTGGATGCAGATGTTACATTCTGAATGATAGAGCGTCTCTTGGAAAGTTTGACAAGAAACCAGATGAAAGGAAATTCTTTGGCTATTCATTAGCCTCAAAAGCCTTCAGAGTGTTCAATTTAAGAACATGAACCATCCAAGAGAGCATCAATGTCTCTTTTGATGAAAACATAAATTCTGACAAACAAGATGTCAAAACCAAGAATGTCTCTGAATCTTCAAAGATGAGAGAATCAGAACTGAAAAAAGTATTTGAAGACTTCTTTGATGATGACGACAACTTAGAATTTATCTTTAGAGACATTCACAGAGCAATTTCAAAGGAACCTCAAAATCCAGGTACAACTCTTTGTGGTCCCTCTGAGATAACTCCTTCTTCTTTTTTAAATATAGGTCTAAGTATTGAATCAAGACAAGTTGAAGAACAAAATTCTTCAGAAGTTGAAGATGCACAAGAGACATTTGAAGAATCTCCAAAGACATCTGTTGAATAGACTATGGAAATTCTTCAGAGGCTCTGAATAGCGCTACAGAGATGTCACCACCTGCCATCTCTGAAGCTCAAACTCCACCTCACATTCATGCTCCAATGACAAGATGGACGAATGATCATCCCTATGATCAGATCATTGGATCACCTTCAGATAGAGTCAAAACTAGATCTGCCACAATCAATGAATGCTATTTTGTATTCAAGATTAAAGGGTCTAAACTGTATTTACTTGATAGGTAAAGTTTGGGGTTTAAATTTTAATAGATTGATAGTTTAGTTACTATTGGGCCCAAGCCCATTAGGAAGCCCATTAAACTTAAAGCCCATATGGCCTAGGTATTTAATGTTTTGATTAGTCTAGTTTTAGGTTAATCCTCATATTCATAAATATAATCGTATAGTGAGGTAACCGTTATCTCTGTATTCAAGGATATCAAGAACGCACAAGGTTTTAACTGTTTATTTAAGGGATTGGTATGTTATTTTGATCTTTATATCTCTTGATGTATGTTGTGTTCTGTGATTGTTAATCAACTAGATTAAATTGGGATAACAAGTGGTATCAGAGCCTAAAGAATCAAATTTTTTTATATTACTATTCATGCGAAGTTATTGTTCATCTGATTTCATGAATCTATGTGCTTTTATGATTAAGATTGATCTGATTCGGTGAGTTTTATTCTATTGAAAAGTATCTGATTGATTAATTGCATTGATAATTATCAAGTGTTTGAATTTATTGATTTTGTGTTTTCTGGGGTCATAAAGTAGTTGACTCTGCGTTCTTAAAATTCAGTGATAAAAAGTGATTTTTACTTATTATGATTCATTTAATGTTGATCGATATCTGTTTTGGGATACAAAAGACTGATTTTTGCATCTGATTTTGAGTCTGTATTGATTTCTGGGTTGATTATTTCTTCTGTTTATCGACGTTCTAGGCTGGCTTAAGAACATACCGGTCAAAAGCATTAAGAACATATCGGTCATATCACCCTATCGGTCGACTCTCTTACCGGTCGTATATCCCTATATCGGTCGAACATCACTATCGGTCCATACCTTTACCGGTCATAGTTTCTCATCGGTCGAATAGTTTGTATCGGTCATACAGTTTGTCAGTCATAGCCTATACCGGTCGAAGCCATTTCCGGTCGAACTCGATACTGGTCCTCACACCACCCCGGTCGCCCGGTACACACACATATCACTACCGGTCTAAGCACTTTTATCGGTCGAACGTAATACCGGTTGAAAAACCTTCCCGGTCGACTTCTCCTTTGCGTGAGTGCCTTATCGCGAGAACTTCACTTTGCGCAACCCACTAGACACGCAAATCTTCACTTTGGGCAACCAGTAGACACGCAAACCTCTCACTTTGCGCCAACAGTTACTCGCGCAAAGCTCCTCTTTGCGCGACCTGCCTCTCGCGCAAACCGCCATTTCTTTTGCGTACATTTTTTTTCTAGGGGTGCTGCCCCCATACCCCCGCAAGGGTGTTGCCCCTTGACCCCACCCGCTAACCGGGTAGTGGGACCCCCGTGCTAAGTCTGTGAAGGGGGAGAAAGTTCTGTTCGTGATCAAAATTTTTCTTATTTTCAATATTACTCTGTTTGATTTTATATACTGTTTTGCGATATCTGCATTTAAATTATTTTTGGAAATTTATTTTTATGAAAACTTTTAAGTGTAGATTTGATTCAACTCTTGATTCTAACGATCTTTTCTAGTTGTTTCTCTTGGTACAGATTAGCTTGATTTCTAACCATACAACTAAAGATGTCTGAAGGTTACAACCAGGATTTTAACAACATGACTCCTTCTAAAGTAAAAGAAAAGGATAAACATATTGCTAGACAGTTGTCAAGATATACAAACAGGGCTTATGATTGTGAAAAGGAGATTAAAAAGATCAAATCCGAGATGTTACCTCTTGAAGCTGAGAATGAAAATCTAAATATTCAGAACTCATCTCTTCTTATTCAGATCAATGATTTAAAAGAAAATTTAAAAGATTCTAATTCTATAATTGACTTTGCAGGAATAATTGAGTCTAGAGAAAAAGAGATCTTGGATCTACAAGAAATTTGAAAAGTTCTGAATCTAGCTCTACATGGTCAAAGAAGGAGGCAATGCAAAAAGAGCTAGATGAGTTGAGAAGAAGAGCAAACATTACTATTTAGACATCTCAAGAGTTTAAAAAGACAAATTCTCAAGTCTTTGCGGAAAGAGATAAACTGAAAGATAAAGTTCACAGTCTTGAGGTTGAGATTAATAAGCTGAAAGAAAAGGCAACCCAAGACAGAGACAATACAATAGCTCAAGATGAAATGTTGAAGATTGAGAAAGAAAGAAAAGAATTTGCTATGAAATTCTTTGACTTCTCCAGAAAAGCCTTTGAAGAGAAGAAATCATTAGAGCTTAGATGTGTTAAGCTTTCTCAACAAGTTTCAGACTTTGAGAAGGTTATCATTCTAGAGAGAGAAAAGGCTGAGAATGAGAAGAAGAAAATTGAGCTGAAGGATATAAATAAAGACTTTTCTGAAGAAAAGAAAATATTTGAGACCGAGATAGCCAAACTGACAGGAAAGCTATCTGAATTGTCAACAATGATCATGAAGGAGAAGAATGCAAAATCTGAGTTGCATAAGAAGTTTGATCTGATTGAAAAAGGAAAGAAACAGTTTGTCTTTAAAGATAAATGAACTTGAAGAGATCGTAATCAAGGTGAAGCTGACTGAGCACAAGACACCAGAGTCAATAGCTCAATCACCGAGAGATGATCTAGCTGATTTAAATAGTTCATTAAAAACAGCTTCAAGTTCACATTTTTCAAATGTTTTCTATAATCCTTTCTATGATTTAGATGATTGTCTTACTTCTAAATCTACTGATCAGATTCGTCCTTCTAACCTTTTCTATGACAAAAATGTTGATGGTTCAAGTAACTTCAAGAAGACTAAATCTCAGAAGAAAATCTTCTGGAGAAGAGAAGATGAGAAAGACAGAGCAAATTGGATCTGGAGAGTTAAAGGATCTTCGGAGGAAAAGAAGAAAGAAAAATCATTTGTGCATACATCAAATGCAAAATGGAACTATGCCTCAAAAGGTAAAACTTTTGGCAAACCTGATCTGGTTTACACAATCAATCAATTGATCAGGTTAGCACAAAAGAAGATTAGTTGTTCCTATTGTGGCTCAAATGATTTTGTAAGAAATGATTATGTAAATAACTGGTATGGTTCTTATTTTATATCTCCTACTAGAACTGCAACTAACCCATTAGGACCCAAATACCAGTGGGTACCAAAAGCTAAATCTGTGTTGCAGGCACCCAAAGTTTGAGGGGGAGAAAGAACGAAGGCTTCTAAGTAAATCAACTTAGAACCCGTACCTCAAAGAAAAAATGGCTTCTAATCACGTCAGATTAGAACCCGCAGTTCAGTGCTTTATCTTTTTGCTTTCTGTTCATTTCTGTTTAAAAAAAAATCTTAAGTTGAAAGGGAGCTTAATAGCTTAAAGAGCTTAATCTTATATAAGCTTAATTGAAAAACTCCTTAAGAGCTTAAATTGTCAAACTCCTATTAGTTTGAGGGGGAGAATTGCATCGTCAAACATAACTGTTTTGATTTCTCCTAAATTTTATTCTTCATGTAATTGTACTCCTTTGTGCTTTCATGTTCAAAAGCTTGTTGAACAACAAGTTTTTTTAGGAAAATACATGGGATTCAGTGTGAGAACTTAACAGAACTTCCATGGATTCACGATAACCAGTGTTTCCTACCCAGGAAGTATTTCCTGAGTGATTGAGGGGAGAAGGGTCAAAAGAATTGAGTGATGGTGTGTGAAGAGGTAAAATGGAAAACAGAGATTGGGTAGAAGTGAGCTTTAAAAGAAAGAGGGTGTGTGACCAGAGTAAAAGAATATTAGACTCTGCACCAAACCACTTTCTGAGCCGAGCAGCCACATAATCTAATTGGTTCACATTCTTTGGTGACCATCATTGAAAAAGGCAACTAGCCCATGCCATCTCTTGAATACAACCCCACCAGCTACTCATTCCTTTCTCAAAAAGAAAATGTTTCACATTTTCTCGGGATGCAACACATATGCTATTGGTTCTTCATTTGGAAGAGATGGGAGAATATATTAAGGGGGAGAACATAATCTGAAGACTGCTGAAGATTTTCAAAGATTTCAAAGATTTGAAGACTATTTAAAGATATAAAGTTTTGAAGCTATCAACGTCATATCTGAAGAAAAGAGAAGAAAAGTGAAGACCTGAAGATTATTGTCAATTTTTTTTTAATCTTGAATCCATAGGGGGAGATTGTTGGATCTAATAATTGTATTCAAGATTAAAGGGTCTAAACTGTTTTTACTTGATAGTTAAAGTTTGGGGTTTAAATTGTAATAGATTGATAGTTTAGTTACTATTGGGCCCAAGCCCATTAGGAAGCCCATTAAACTTAAAGCCCATATGGCCTGGGTATTTAATGTTTTGATTAGTTTTGTTTTAGGTTAATCCTCATATTCATAAATATAATCATATAGTGAGGTAACCGTTATCTCTTTATTCAAGGATATCAAGTACGCACAAGGTTTTAACTGTTTATTTAAGGGATTGGTATGTTATTCTGATCTTTATATCTCTTGATGTATATTGTGTTCTGTGATTTTTAATCAACTAGATTAAATTGGGATAACAAGTGGTATCAGAGCCTAAAGAATCAATTTTTTTTATATTACTATTCATGCGAAGTTATTGTTCATCTGATTTCATGAATCTATGTGCTTTTATGATTAAGATTGATCTGATTCGGTGAGTTTTATTCTATTGAAAAGTATCTGATTGATTAATTGCATTGATAATTATCAAGTGATTGAATTTATTGATTTTGTGTTTTCTGGGTTCATAAAGGAGTTGACTCTGCGTTCTTAAAATCCAGTGATAAAAAGTGATTTTTACTTATTATGATTGATTTAATGTTGATCGATATCTATTTTGGGATACAAAAGACTGATTTTTGCATCTGATTTTGAGTCTGTATTGATTTCTGGGTTGATTATTGCTTCTGTTTATCGACCTTCTGGGTTGGCTTATTAACATACTGGTCCAAAGCATTAAGAACATATCGGTCATATCACCCTATCGGTCGACTCTCTTACCGGTCGTATATCCCTATATCGGTCGAACATCACTATCGGTCCATACCTTTACCGGTCATAGTTTCTCATCGGTCGAATAGTTTGTATCGGTCATACAGTTTGTCAGTCATAGCCTATATCGGTCGAAATCATTTCCGGTCGAACTCGATACCGGTCCTCACACCACCCCGGTCGCCCGGTACACACACATATCACTACCGGTCTAAGCACTTTTATCGGTTGAACGTAATACCGGTTGAAAAACCTTCCGGGTCGAATCAAGTTCCCGGTCGACTTCTCCTTTGCGTGAGTGCCTTATCGCGAGAACTTCACTTTACGCAACCCACTAGACACGCAAATCTTCACTTTGCGCAACCAGTAGACACGCAAACCTCTCACTTTGCGCCAACAGTTACTCGCGCAAAGCTCCTCTTTGCGCGACCTGCCTCTCGCGCAAACCGCCATTTCTTTTGCGTACATTTTTTCTCTAGGGGTGCTGCCCCCATACCCCTGCAAGGGTGTTTCCCTTTGACCCCACCGCTAACCGTTATCTCTGTTTTCAAGGATATCAAGAACACACAAGGTTTTAACTGTTTATTTAAGGGATTGGTATGTTATTCTGATCTTTATATCTCTTGATCTATATTGTGTTATGTGATTGTTAATCAACTAGATTAAACTGGGATAACACTAAACTTTTTGAGCATTATTGAACCAAAGAAGGTAAATGAAGCTCTTGAAGATCCTAATTGGATCAATGCCATGCAGGATGAATTTCAATAGTTTAAAAGAAATAAAGTTTGGACCCTAGTTCCCCTTCGTAAAGGAAAATTTGCAATTGGGACTAAATGGGTTTTCAAAAATAAAAAGGATGAGAATGGCATTATAATCAAAAACAAATCTAGATTAGTTGCTAAGGGATATTGCCAAGAAGAGGGTGTTGATTATGATGAAACCTTTGCTCATGTGGCTAGGCTAGAACCAATTAGAATATTCTTAGCCTATGTTGCACACAAAGGGTTCAAAGTATATCAAATGGATGTTAAATATGTCTTCCTAAATGGCAAATTGAATGAAGAAGTATATGTCCAAAAACCACCTGGATTTGAAAGTGCATAGTTTCCTAACCATGTTTGTCATATTGATAAAGCTCTATATGGACTTAAACTAGCTCCAAGAGCATGGTATGCAATTTTGTCCAAATTTCTGATTAATAATGGTTTTGATATAGGTACAATTGATACAACCCTGTTCATCAAAAGGTACAAAAATGAGATGCTTTTAGTACAGATATATGTTGATGACATTATCTTTGGATCTACAAATCAGAAGTATTGTGACAGATTTTCAGAGTTGATGAAGAATGAATTTGAGATGAGTCTCATGGGAGAATTAACATTCTTTCTAGGCTTACAAGTAAAACAAATGTTAGAGGGTACTTTTATAAGTCAATCTAAGTATGTCTCTCATATTTAAAAAAAGTACAAGCTCAATTATTCAACTTCTATGAAAACACCTATAGCCACAGGAGTCAAACTTGACTCTGATTCTTCAGAAAAATCTGTAGATGTTAAGACTTATAGAGGCATGATAGGATCACTTCTATACTTAACTGCTAGTAGGCCTGATATAATGTTTGCAACCTGTCTCTGTGCTAGATATCAAGCAAATCCAAAAGAATCTCCTTTATCTGCAGTCAAGAGAGTATTTAGATACCTCAGAGGCACACCCTCATTGGGTCTCTGGTATCCAAAACTCTCTAGTTTTGATTTGATAACATATACTGATGCAGATCATGCAAGATGCAAGCTAGACAGGAAAATTACCTCTAGATGCTATAAATTATTAGGTAACAAGCTAGTGAGTTGGTAATCGAAGAAGCATAACTGTGTTTCAACTTCTTCTGCAGAGGCAAAATATGTTGCTACTGCTAGTTGTTGCTCCCAAGTCATTTGGAAGAAAACTCAACTTAGAGACTATGGATTACAATATGACAGAATACCCATTCTGTGTGATTCCAGAAGTGCCATAACCATCTCTGCCAATCCAGTACAACATTCTAAGACAAAGCACATTGATGTAAGGTATCATTTTCTAAAAGACCATGTTGAGAAAGCGACAATAGAAATGTACATTGTACCCACTGATCTCCAGCTTGCTGGCATTTTTACAAAAGCATTGGATGAACGTAGGTTCAATTTTTTAATTACCAAGTTGGGCATGTTAAATATGTCTAATTAGTTAAAGTTTAGAGACCTCTGAGTCTAACTTCAGAGGTCTGAGAAATTACTTTTGCATATCTCAAGTATTGGGGTCTCTTGTATCTCCTTCAAAGCCTCTGATATTTATGAAAGTATGTTTTTAAGGTACCAAAGTATAGTTCAAGGCAGAGAATAAAATTCAGACATTCTGTTGTCTAAGGGTAGAAAAATGAAGACCATCATTGGTTAAGGGGAGTAAGACACTGCTATGAGGAAATGACTTCAACATTCAGAGACTCTGAACCTTTATAATTGTTTAGAAATCTCTTATATCACTTGTCATAGAAACTTAGAATCTCTTAGATTGCTTTATAATTAAAAGATTATTCAGAGACTTCTACTGCACTTGTGATATCTTAGATTGCTTTATAATTAAAAGATTATTCAGAATCTAAGGTGAACAGTTTGTATAGTCAGCAAGCATGGCTATTAAAATTCAAATATAATCAACTATCACACACTCCTATTTTTTGGCAACTAAGCATTTAAGTGCAACAGTTACCAAGGACACGGGTCACCACAAGGTTGAGTGAAAGGTCAAACAACATCAACCAAAAGGTCTAATCCCTGTCGTTTCACCTTATGCACTCGAGTGTAATTTTCTAATTTTGGATATAAAAACATTTTTATATCCGAATATCCATTTTTACACAAACAAATTACTCTCGAGCAATCTTTTTCTTTCTCAAAGAACCTGAAATTGTATTCCCAATCAAATCAAGCAATCTCTATTCAATATATGACAATATCAAAGTATATTTCTAGAGAGAGAGTGTAGAGAGAGAGAGTGTTCATGTCATTTATCTCACAATGATATTACAATATATCTAGCCACATGATTTACAAGGCAACATGGTATTTATACCACAAGTCTAAAACCACAAGCTTAATAACAAAGTAACCTCATATTGACTAAACACACTTTGACTTTGTTGACTTATCTTGACTTGACTTTTCCTATTAAATCTTGGATACAATAATACACTAACAATCTCCCCCTTTGTATTCAAGATTTAATAAAAATTTGAAAATCGTCTTCAGCGCTTGATTCTTCAATCTCTAACTCTGACGACTTTGAACTTTCAAGCTCTTTCTGAAGTTGTTGAAGAATCTAGAAAAGTCTTTCGCACTTTCCATCTCGGAAAGTCAACAAGTCTTGAAAAACGAATCATATGAAGTTTTGAAACAAAACTTTGAAATTTTCTTTAATCTTCTTTGAAAACTTTGAAACTTTTGGAACTTCGATGAATCTATGAAAACTTGTATCTTCATCTCTTTGATCTCTTGACCATCTTCGGAACAACAAACTTTTTCAAATCATCTGATTTGACTTTGAATAATCTCAGAATGATTTTTTTTCATCTGGCTTGGACTTTCAGAATTATTTTCAGAATTATCTTTAGAAAGTCTCTTTTCTTCAAATCAGCTTTGAAATTTGAATCTTTCTGAAATTTCTTCCACTTTTTGACATCTCATCTCTGAAATTGATCTTTATAGATTTCTCCCCCTTTTTGATGATTGTGAGCACAATAATCATCAAAACATACTCAATTTTAGCACTTTCTTTGAATTTCCCCCTTTTACAGATATTCTCCCCCTTTGAGATACATTTGACATTTTTTGCCCTTTAATCTGAATATCCGTCTGTGTGTCCCAGTGAGCAATCATTCAATCAAGTAAACAAATAAGCAATAACGATAATGCAAACCTGATATGATTATTCAATAGATTCAAAAGATTACAAGGTTTTTGATCAAACTCTTTCTCTCTTCCTCTTGATGTTCACGGTGCACCACACCAACATACAACCTCCTCTCACTCAATAATTAATCTTGCAATTAAGCTCCTTAACCTAATTTACTCTAAACAAAAACATTTTATACTTAGGCCTTATAGCCTAATGGGCTTTGCAAGGCTTGGACCAAAATACAAAACAAACTAAATTACTAAAATAAAAGCCTAATAAATAAAATACGAAAAACATACTTTTGACTATTTATTACAAAAGGACCCTAGACTATTTGTTGAGACGACTTTATCAACTTTGACTTCAGATTTCCATCTTCAGATAATTATGATCTTGAATCCAATAAATATGTGTTTTAACAATCTCCCCCTTTGGATCAAGATCATTCTTTAAGCTCAGAAAATGTAATCTTCCTCTTCGTCTTCAGAACTTTATCTTCAGAAGTAGCAATCTCCCCAATCGATGAGAATATCTCTTGGAAAGAAATTATCTCCAGTTTCAGCTCGGAATGCTTTAGCAAATCATCTTCAAGGAAAATTTCTTCAATGCAGCATATCTTCAGAATATCTTCAGAAATGCGCTCAAAAACTTTTTATCTCCGCATTTCTTGATTGACGCTTCTCCCCCTTTTTGATGAAAAAAGAAAAGAGTTCATCAAAACGTGTCGTCAAAAAATTTCTTCCTCCATTGATCTTGCAAACAGAACCACTGATTATCCGTCAATTCATTAAGATGTTCATCCAGATATTTGCAAATCTAGACAATTTAGAAAATGAAGTGCAACACCTGGATCAACAAATGAATCAGTTAAAATTGCCTGTCAGTAACACAAAGTCACTGTGTGTAACAAATACACAATATAAAGGAGCTTTTATGATGTTCACTCCCCCAGGGCTTCCATTCAATCATCGAAACACCACAAAGGCAATTTCTATGAATGTTATGACAAAGAAACAAATTATTTGTGTGTTCGTGCAAGTGATAGAATAAATTAAGCATAAGATGCTTGCTTATAAGGCTCAAAAAGTGTAAACCACTGAGACAATTAGTAAAACACAGACTCAATGTGCATTAGTGAAGTGTGAAGGTGGGGCAGACTTCCTTCTTTTCAATATCCAGATTTTCCAAATGAAAATCAGATAGCATATGTGTTGCGTCCCCTTTGAAAATTAAACATTTTCTTGTTGAGAAGAAAATGAGTGGCTGGTGGGGTAATGTCAAGAGTTGGCATGGGCTAGTTGCCTGTTTCAATAATGTTCACCAAGAATTGTGAAGCATTAGAAATGTGGTTACCCGACTCAGAAAGTAGTTGGTGCAGAGTTTAAAAATTCTTTTACTCTGATCTCTCACCCTCTTTCTTTTAATCTTTAAGCTCACAGCTAACCGAACTCTCTTTTAAAATATCTCTCATCACACATCCCGCACTCATTTTTTTTTGAACTCCTCACATTCAACCACTATAGGATTAACTTATTGGGTGGGAAACACTGGTTAACGTGAATCCATAGAAGTTTCTTTTAAGTTCTAGCACACTGATCCCATGGTTTCCTATGAAGCATATGATGCTCAGGTGGTTGAACTTGATCAGTTAAAGCTCAATGATGAAACAGAAAACCTTTAAAAACACACTTCCAATTCGAGAAATCTGTTTGAGAATCGGGAAGTGGTTTGAACATTTAAGAACATGTTTTCTTATGATTGAAAGTTGTCCTTCTTTCAACCATGGATGAGATGAAGATTAAGAATTATACCTTTTGAGTACAGTCTCACATCTCGTGAAGTCAAGCTTAAAGTCATAAAGATATGATCTTTGAAGCATCTCTCAACCTACAAAAGTCTAAAAGTCTAGTCAAAGCAACTTTATTCACTCAAAATTAAATGACATAAAGCAGTAAAACGAATAAAATACGAGTTCTGATCAAAAGTAATCAGAAGTCATCACCTTTACTCCCCTTGAATTTATGCATCAGAAAAATTATCAATGAAAAATATAAACATTGACTCCCCCTCAAATGTTGATTATCATATCTGACAGATGCATAAAATTTCAGAAAAGTATGTACCCCCCCTTGACGGTTGATTTCCTCATTGAATTATTGGAGTACAATCTCTTATCAGCATAGGAGTAAGGTCTTTTGATCACTGAATTACGAGTCCTAAACTGTTGTGTTTAGAAATCAAACTCCGTTGAAGTATGGGTCCTCAGCAGATTTGCTTAAGCCTCCGCTCTCTTATTCTTCCTTCACAGTGGGTGCCTGCAACATAGATTCAACCTTTTTCTTTGGTACCCACTGGTATTTGGGTCCATGTTTGTGAGTTGCAGTTCTTATGGGAATAACAGAGTAAGAACCATACCATAAATGATCACTTATTTTATGAACAAGATCATGTGTACGACAGTAAGAACAATAGAATTGGTTACCTGACAACCTGATTAATTGATCTCTCGTGTAGGTATGTTCAGGTTTACCTTTATGCACATTGTTCTTCTTGGCTTGATATGTATGCACACATGACTCATTTCCCTTCTCATTTTCAACTGGTTTCTTACAGACAAGTTCTTCTTCTTCGTATCTTCTTCTTCTTCTTCTTCTGAATGTATCTGAACCATCTATATTTCTATCATAGAAAATGTTAGTAGTACGAATCTGATCAAATGAATTGGCTAACCATTTTGAAGAAACAAATTTGAAATGTGAACTTGAGGCTGTCTTTTTGAAGTCAGCTGAATTATTTCTAGGTGTGTGGATTTGTGACTCTGGAGTCGTTTGCTCAGTCACCACCACCTTTGAAACAATCTTTTCAAGCTCTTTAATTTTTGAAGCAAAGCTGTCTCTTTCTTTAACAAGTTGGTCAATCTCTTTCTTGAATTCAAACTTCGCATTTTGATCTTTCAAGGCACTTTCAGATAAGTCAGATAGCTTCACAGTCAGCTTTCTAATCTCATTTTCAAAGAAATTTCTCTCTTCTTCAAATCCCTTCTCAGCATCATTTCTCTGTCCGGATATTTCTTTAAAGAATCCAGTGCTCTTCTATTCAACGACCTTCTTTTCTTTGGCAAACTTTTCCCTTTCCAGAATAATTACTTTCTCAAATTCAGAAGTCTTTTGAGAAAGCTTTAATCATTTCAGCTCAACCGCTTTCTTCTCTTCTGCAATTTTTCTCGAAAAGTCTGAGAATTTCTTTACAAATGCTTTCTTTTCAAACTCAAACTCAGATCTTTCTTTGGCAATCTTTTTCTCCAGATCAGATATCTGCTTTTGAAGTTCTGCATTTGTACTCTCCAAATCATTCACTTTCTCATTGTTCTCAACAGAATATAGTTTCTGGATTTTAGCTTCCAAGGCTGAGATCTTTTATTTTAGATGAGAGTTCTCAAATTCCAGAAACTTTACTCTTGAAGACAACTTTGGTCCTGTCTCAATCTTCTCAATATGTTCCCATCACAACTTTCCAGTAGCCTTTTTACTGTCTAATGTAAAGAAGATCTCTTTTGAAATCTCTTTTGACATTCCTTTCATTAGAAAAGATCGAGCTAATTTGTCAGCTTCATGCCTTTTTCTTTGTTCTTCTGAGTACATATTGAGTGGTAATGGAAGCTCTTTTTCTTCTCTTTCTCCATTATCATTTATAAGATTAAAAACTTTCTTTGGAGCTGTCATGCTACCTTCCCTCAGAGATATTCTAATAAGATCCCTTAATGCATGTTTATCAATGAAATCTATGAACTGATTTTTCCATGCATCATACTCTCCTTTGAAAAGTACTGGTGGATTCTCATCCATACTGTTTGAAGGAGCTTTGCTGGAAGTCATTCTTATTTGATAAGATATGCAATAAGAAACTGGTATTGATCGTTAGTCCAGATAAAATCACACAATACTGAAAATCTTAGAATGAAATTCAGAAAAAAACTGATCAGGAACAGAACTTTGTCCCTCTTCGCAGACTTAGCACGAGAAAAAAAATTGGACATTTAGAGGCCATATTACAGTTTGCAAAGAATTGAAAAATCGAACTGTGCAAACCTGGAACAAAATTCGCAAAAGTGAACAGTGAATAGTGTGAACAGTGAATAGTGTGAACAATACTTGCGCAAAGTGAAGGTTTGCGTATCAAGGCCGTTGCGCAAAGTGGAGGTTTGCGTATCAAGGTCGTTGCGCAAAGTGAGGTTTGTGTGTCAAGGCCGTTGCGCAAAGTGGAGGTTTGCGTATCAAGGCCGTTGCGCAAAGTAGAGGTTTACGTGTCAAGGCCGTTGCGCAAAGTGTAGGTTTACGTATCAAGGTCGTTCCGCAAAGTAAGGTTTGCGTGTCAAGACTGTTGCGCAAAGTGGACAATTGTTCGACCGGACACTTGTACGTGTCAAGGCCGTTGCGCAAAGTGGAGATTTGCGTATCAAGGCCGTTGCGCAAAGTAAGGTTTGTGTGTCAAGACTGTTGCGCAAAGTGGACACTTGTTTGACCGGACACTTGTAATGACCGATAAATCGTTCGACCGGGAACTTGTAATGACCGGTATCGAGTTCGACCGGTAATGTGCCTACGACCGATAAATCCTTTGACCAATAGTGAGTGTTCGACCGATATTATCTTTGACCGGAAAAAGGTCTTAGACCGGAATTGGCTTTGACCGGGTGGACTGTGAGTGTGTGTACCGTTCGAATGCTATCGACCGATAAAAAATATTCGACCGGAAGAGTAAGGACCGATATAGTTCGACCGATAATGGTCTTCGATCGGAATAGGTCTTAGACCGATATTCTCTTAGACCGGTAGTGTGCTTAGACCGATAAAATGCAAAGACCGATAACAATAAAGACCGATATGTTCTTGAGTTCTTCGACCCAGAAACCAAAATTCAGTCCAGAAAGCAATCGAAATCTCAAAATTACACTACCAAACTTTGCCAATTCTATAGATTAACCAACTAGAACAGATTGCAACAATTAATCTCAATAATAAACAAAAATCATCACTTTGATAATCAAAATCGATGCAATATTCAAATCAACCAATACCCAAACACGATAATAGACAAAACAAACACAATCCAACCAAAAACAACTTGAATGAACGATTACACAATAAAAAACATGAATCTTTGACAGAAAAATAGAACCGAACAAAAACTTATTCAATTCAATCTGTTTAGCTCTGATACCAATTGTGTGTCCCAGTGAGCAATCATTCAATCAAGTAAACAAATAATCAATAACGATAATGCAAACCTGATATGATTATTCAATTGATTCAAAGGATTACAAGGTTTTTGATCAAACTCTTTCTCTCTTCCTCTTGATGTTCACGGCGCACCACACCAACATACAACCTCCTCTAACTCAATAATTAATCTTGCAATTAAGCTCCTTAACCTAATTTACTCTAAACAAAAACATTTTATACTTAGGCCTTATAGCCTAATGGGCTTTGCAAGGCTTGGCCCAAAATACAAAACAAACTAAATTACTAAAATAAAATCCTAATAAATAAAATACGAAAAACATACTTTTGACTATTTATTACAAAAGGACCCTAGACTATTTGTTGAGACGACTTTATCAGCTTTGGCTTCAGATTTCCATCTTCAGATAATTATGATCTTGAATCCAATAAATATGTGCTTTAACACCGTCAATTCATGAAAATATGTATTTGAATCTTTTCAAATCCAGATATAATGAACAGTGTAACCCTGATTCAACGGATGAAACAGTTAATATGCCTGTAAGTAGCACGGAGCCACTTTGTACAACAGATGTAAATTGGAAAGGAGCTTTGGTGATGTTCACTCCTCTAGGGCTTCCATTCAATCATCGAAAAATCACGAAGGAATTTTCTATGAATGTTATGACAAGAAAACATATTCCTTGTGTGCTCGTGCAAGTATAGAATAATTGAAGCTACTTAGCTTTTTCAGGCTCAAAATGTGTAAACTGTTGAGACAGCAACAAGTATTACACGGACTCAATGTGCATGAAAGAGATGCGAAGGTGGGGCAACGTTCCTTCTTTTTCAATATCTAAATCTTCCGAGTGAAGACTAGATAGCAGATATGCTGCGTCCCCAAGAAAATGAAACATTGCTTTGTTAAGAAAGAAACGAGTGGCTAGTGGGGTTAATGCAAGAGTTAGCATGGGCTCACTGCCTTTTTCAATGATGGTCACCAAAGAATGTGAATCAATCAGTAAATGTGGCTGCCCGACTCAGAAAGTGGTTGGTGCAGAGTTCTGATATTCTTTTAACTCTATTCTCACACCCTCTTTCTTTTTAACATTTAAGCTCACTTCTAACCAAACTCTCCTTTACATTTTACCGCTCCACACAATGAGCGGATGAGTTATCTCCCCCACTCTTTGATTTAAAACCCCTCACCCCTCAATCACTCTAGGATTACTTCCTGGGTAGGAAACACAGGTTTACGTGAATCCATGGAAGTTCTGTTTAAGCTCACACACGAATCCCATGTAAGGCCTATAAAGAATAGTTGCTCAACAGTATAACTGAACAATTAAGCACATATAACATTGTCAAAATGTATGCTCATTAAAAATATGAATGAGATTTGAGAATTTGAACAATGAAGATCTCTCAAAACAAGGATATTGAATGAATGAAATGAAATCAAGAGAATTGTTTTGAGAATCTGACAATGTATCAATCAGATCAAATGAAATGGTTAGGGTATCAAAGAACTGGATATTTTGTTTTTATGAACGAATATAGACTATTTAGCAATGAAAGAACAAATTTGGAAATGATGAATGACGCTCAACAACATTTGAAAGCAAACGGGGGTATTGCCATCGAAAAATAGGTTCGTTTAGAGACATGGTAATAACAATTTCAAATGAAGTACTGAACCAGTGTGTGTGAATACTTTACAGTATAAAGACAAGATAATACGCAAGTATTGATCTTTAGAAACACACAGTCAGTTAAACATTAAAGCTCAATAATGAAAAACATTTAAAATCACACTTCTTAATTCATAAAATCTTTTGAGAATAGAGAAGTGGTTTGAACATTTAAGAAAACGTTTTTTCATGCTCGAAAGTTGTTATTCTTTCAAACAATCAAAGATCTAAGATTAGAAGATATTTACCTTTTAGGCTCCCCCTCAAATCATGGTAGAATGATTTGTTTTCTTTTAAGCTCCCCTTGGATATTTGCAAAATATCCATGCCTGAACATTGAAGAACGGGTCCTGATCTATCATGTGATCAGAAGCCACAATCCTTTACATTAAAGTTCGGGTTCTAAACTGAAGTGTTTAGAAGCCATAACTCTTTGACTTTGTGGTCCGGGTTTTGAACTGTTGTGTTCAAAAGCCTTTACTTGTACTTTGAAGTACTAGTCCTAGACAGATTTGTCTAGAAGTCAAAATCTTTTAACTTTGATGTCCGGATCTTGAACTGTATTATTCAAGATCCATTGTCTTTGACATTAAAATCTTTTAACTTTGATGTCCTAGACAATTGTAGTACTCAGAAGTCAAAATTCTTTGCTCCCCTTACACCTGTGGTACCTGCGAAACAGATTTAACAGGATTTGGTACCCACTGGTATTTAGGTCCTGGTATGTTAGATTTAGGAATCCACCTCTCATTAGATTTATATCTTTTAAAATTAGAAATCTGAGAAGTAATTCTGTAAGATCCGTACCAGTTATGAGCAGATTATTTTCGAATGAAGTCATTCTCTCCACAGTAAGAACAACAGATCTTCCTTTGAGCAATCCTGATAAGATGATTAGTCGAGTAATATATATTAGAATTACCAAAAAAATTACCTTTATGCACACTGTTCTTTTTGGCATTTTTTGTGAATTTGAATGATCTGTCATTCTTCTTCTCTTCATCAGAATCTTTTACTCTCCAGACCATCTGATTTTTCTTAGAAGACCTTCCAAGAGATTTGATGTAAAAATTTGCTGAACCATCAACAGATTTATCATAAAACAAATTTGATGGTCTGATCTGACTTGATTTGACAATGATTGGTTTGACACTTTTCTTTTTGAAAACATTTTTATCATGAATAGAACTTGAAGTTGTTTTGAAACAACAGACTGATTCTGTTGAGTTATCAATAGGTGATTGACTAATCACATCAGCTGTTACTTTATCAGACAATTCAATGTTTGCAGCTTCCAAGCTTTTTATCTTTTCAGATCTTGCCTTCTGTTCTTTAAGAATATCTGATGATAGAACAGAGATCTTAGACATGAGCTGGGATATTTCCGATTCAAAATATGAACGTTCTTGCTCAAAATCTTTTTGTAAGTTCTTGGATTTATCAGAAATTTCATTGAAGATCCCAACATTTCTCTTTTCAGAAATTTTCTTTTCAAATTCAAAATACTTTTTCTTTTCTTTGAAAATTTGTCTTTCCTTTTCTAATAAGTCTTGTAAAATTGAGATATGTTTGGGAAATTCAGTGTTTTTATGTTCAAGAACTTTTCTTTCCTTAGCAAATGTGTCTCTTTCAGTAATTAGAATCTTTTGAAAATCAGACACTTTCTTGAAAAGTTTAATACATCTCAGCTCAAGATCCTTTTTCTCTTGCAAAGTTTTCTTAGAAAGTTCAGACATCTGTTGAGTAGAAGATGTCTTCCCACATGATTTTTCTTTTTCTGCTTGGAGACTTGTTTTCAATTCAGCATTCTTCTTTTCCAGAGCAGATATCTTCTCTTCGAAAGCCTTAAACTTGTGTTGATGCTTGACTGATTCATCTTGCAAATCCGATGCTTTCGGTTCAGTCGTCTTCAGTTGGCTTTGAAGATTTGCTTGAACTTTATCTTCTTTAATGCTTTTTATCAAATCAGCATTTTTTACTTTCAATGTATATACATTTTCTTCCGAAGCCATATACTTTTGTTGAAGCTTAACTGATTCATCTTGCATATCTGATGATCTTTGTTCAGTTCTCTTCAATTGGCTCAGAAGACTTTCAACATAAGATTCCTTCAGCTTGATTACTTCTTCAAGATACTGAATGGTATTATCTTTTATTCCCGTCATTTTCTCTCTATCTTTAATCTCTTTCTCTTTCTCACTAATGATACCTGCAAAATATGATTTATCCATATTAGCACACTTTTTACAGTAAGGAGTTTTATCAGAATTTGATAAATTTAATTTCAACTCCTGAATCTGCTTTAAAAGCACTGAATTCTGATTTTTCAGTTGATTTCTATCAGCTTCTATTTTCGGTATCTCAGGCATGTACAATACAACCATGTCTTTTGGTGACAGTACTGTATTCCCTCTCTCATCTGTCGTTGGCATCTTGAAAGAAAAAGTTAGCTTAAAAAAAATGATCGTCAAAAATCAGAAAATTATGACCACTATCAAAATATGTCCCCCTCTGCAGACTTAGCACGGGGGTGTGCTTGAAAAATGATCGTTCCCAAACCAATTCAGAAAAGTTGACTGAAAGTTAAACTTGGATCACCACTAGAAAAAAAAATTCAACTCTGAAACTCGCAGATCAAGTAAACTCGCTAAGTACTAAAACTCGTTAGTCACTATTCACTGAGAAATGCGCTAG
Source organism: Arctium minus (assembly GCA_954870635.1). NCBI lineage: Eukaryota > Viridiplantae > Streptophyta > Magnoliopsida > Asterales > Asteraceae > Arctium > Arctium minus. Next base: position 71,767,391 of record OX941080.1, on the reverse strand, counting down.
ACGTTATGTGCGCTTTTGAAAAACTCGTAGGCCATTGTGTGCACGTTTCGAGAACTCTCTAATCAATAAACTCGCACGATGATGAAACTCGCAAACACCTGTTCACCACAGAACTCGCAAGACTTGCTTAGCGCGTTTCTGAAACTCGCTTGCCTTTGTTAGCGCGTTTGTGATAAACTCGTAAGCCTTACTTAGCTCGTTTCTTGCCTTAGAATTTTTTTTTGACACTTCTTAGAACTCGCAGGCTTTGCTTGCGCGTTCTTCACATGAACCTTGCGCGTTCTACGGATGAACTTGCGAGTTTTGTGAATCTACCGCGTTCTTGGGTTTTCTTGCGCGTTCTTCAGCTCTGATATTTATGAAAGTATGTTTTTAAGGTACCAAAGTATAGTTCAAGGCAGAGAATAAAATTCAGACATTCTGTTGTCTAAGGGTAGAAAAATGAAGACCATCATTGGTCAAGGGGAGTAAGACACTGCTATGAGGAAATGACTTCAACATTCAGAGACTCTGAACCTTTATAATTGTTTAGAAATCTCTTATATCACTTGTCATAGAAACTCAGAATCTCTTAGATTGCTTTATAATTAAAAGATTATTCAGAGACTTCTACTGCACTTGTGATATCTTAGATTGCTTTATAATTAAAAGATTATTCAGAATCTAAGGTGAACAGTTTGTATAGTCAGCAAGCATGGCTATTAAAATTCAAATATAATCAACTATCACACACTCCTATTTTTTGGCAACTAAGCATTTAAGTGCAATAGTTACCAAGGACACGGGTCACCACAAGGTTGAGTGAAAGGTCAAACAACATCAACCAAAAGGTCTAATCCCTGTCGTTTCACCTTATGCACTCGAGTGTAATTTTCTAATTTTGGATATAAAAACATTTTTATATCCGAATATCCATTTTTACACAAACAAATTACTCTCTAGCAATCTTTTTCTTTCTCAAAGAACCTGAAATTGTATTCCCAATCAAATCAAGCAATCTCTATTCAATATATGACAATATCAAAGTATATTTCTAGAGAGAGAGTGTAGAGAGAGAAAGTGTTCATGTCATTTATCTCACAATGATATTACAATATATCTAGCCACATGATTTACAAGGCAACATGGTATTTATACCACAAGTCAAAAACCACAAGCTTAATAACAAAGTAACCTATATTGACTAAACACACTTTGACTTTGTTGACATAGCTTGACTTGACTTTTCCTATTAAATCTTGGATACAATAATATACTAACAGAACCTGAATTTCATCTTCTTCATATCAACTCCCAAATGGCTTCTTCAATGGATTGGTGCAACCTATTCCCCAAAACCGGTGAACCTTCACGAGTGTATCGATTTCCAATCAAGGACAACAACCATATGGTACACCTTGATTCACCCAAGTTCGAGGAACAAAATCGCATTATCTGTGAGTTCTTCGCGAACTGCGAACTCACTCAAGACCTAATTGCAACCACCACTGAATGCCCTCTCACATTCGTCCAAGAATGGTTTTCTTCCAGTCACTATAGTGAAGACCATGGCGAAATCATTGGCGAGTTTGAGATCTCTCAAACTGTGAAGTGTTAAGTTATCATCAACCCTGTTGTTCTTCGTGAAGTCATTCCACTCCTAACAACTGAAGAACTTTAAATCGCTCGATTTGAGAAAACCCCCTCCTCTGAAACCCTTCTTCTGTTTGTTGAAATGCTTGCCTACAAAACGGAAGTCACACGCCTAAGCAATTTCAGAAGACAACACCTTCCTCCTATTTGGAACTTTATGTTCTCTGTTCTAAACCGAACCCTCACTTGCAAATTGGGGAGCATGGATCAGACAACTCCAGAGATCCTCTCAATAATGTATGCTCTCTTCTTCCATCGAAACATCGATATGGATGACATCCTCTATGAACAAATATTCACGGCTATAGAGAAGAACAACAAGTGCATCACCAAGATCCAGAGCAACTCACTCCTTCATCCAAAGTTCTATCAATCACTTTCTCAAGGCTGCAATTGATCAACTTCACATTATGACCTATCCTGATCAGAGCAAGGCACCCTTATATATCATCAACAACTTCAAACCCACTATCCTCTCTGAAGGATACCCATGAGCAAGGAGGATCCCTCAACACATGCTGAAATAAGTAAATCCCAATTCTATAGCTCTAGCTTCTCACCTTCGTGTTGCCCAAGGACTAGAGCCAGTCCTGGGAACACCAACAAACTTAGGTCATATGCCTGAAATGGAAAGTCAGAGTATCTCCACTTCAGATGGATCAGAGGACCCTGAAGTTCAGAGTGCTCTAAGGAGTGAACCAGAGGGTATTCCTATCAAAGAAACCGAAGTTCAGAGTGATGACCGAGCACCAGAAGGGGATGTCAATGAGGGAGAAATGGACGTCCCTTCAGAGACTAGTTAAGAGAATAGCTCTACTATCTCTGTAGAAGGTGAGGATGAATCTTCATAGGCTAGCTCTGAAGATTCTCAGAGTGCGATGTGAGAGTCCCCTATGGACTTGGAGAAACCTGAGAGTTATAACCCCACATTTGAAAAAGATGCCAGAAGGAACATCTATTTTAGGACTCCCACACCAACTCCCAGTGCATCCACACCATCTAACCAGCCTGATCCAGAGGCAATGGTTATTGAATCAGAGCCGCATACCTCGATCCCAACCCAGCAAACCACGTCAGAGGTGCCTGTTTCTCCGTCTCAAGTACACAAGCCTGAGGAAACCCAACTTCTGACGAAGTCCCCTCAATAGGACTTAGTTAATGATATAAGTACTTAGTTGCCTAAGAGTACGACATAAATACCCACACATGATGATGCCTTTGTGGCTAATCCCTCACCCATTAGGTTTTCCTGTAGAAATTGTCCAACTCAAGAACATTGGTTAAACCTCCAAGCACAATGATTGACTTGCCTGGATCGCATGGTCAACTCCCACATTCACTTCCAGTCCTCTGAATTTGAGGAGGAGGATTTAGAACTGAACATAACGCTCAGAGATGATTCTCCGGAACAACGAGGATCGAGCGGAAGTCCTTCTAGAGACAACATCCAACCATCTCTAAAAAAAGGATCCTCTAGACTCGAGGACAAATTGGCAACATGTGTTGTTGCCAATGTACCCATATCTGACATTCTCACCAAGTCATAGTTCGAAAGGCTTTGTGAGGAGCTCATATGATCCTTGAAAAAGCATAAACTTCAAGGAATTGACGGTCCAGAGGCCTCTGCACTCAACTCTGAGAATGCCAAACTTAAAGCCGAGGTCTCTACTCTGAAGACCCAAGTTCTGCACTCCCATAACAGGATTCAGGGGTTGGAAAGATAACTTTTTGAGCAGCGCACTGTATCCTCTTTGGAGATTGCGGACCTAAAAGCTCAGCTTGCCGATCTCAGAAGTCAATCCTCTACAACAGTGAATCTTGCAGATGTTTAGAAGGAGGTTAAGGATCTCAAGACAGAGGTAGTGGCCAACCAATCAACATCATTATCTTTAGAGCAAATGGCCTCTATCTCTGACCTGATCAAGTATACAATTCAAGCATCCCTTCCAACTTCAGCAACGACTTCAGAGCTACCACCACCACATTCAAAGAAGGCATCATGAGCCGCATGCTGACCTGCTCCTCGAAAAACTCAATGGTCGCGTAGAAAAAGGTTCAGAATACACTTGGTGTCCATAGGTTTAATATCGAAAATCAGGTCACTGAAATTATTCAAGCTGCTTTAGAGGCCATTGACTCAATCAACAAACCTGCAATCGAAACCAAGGGCAAAAGCTTCACTAAACCAGAGTCCCCCAAGTAGAAAAGGAAGAGTTCCCTTTTTGACGAAACTTGCGGTGGAGCGGTCAAGATAAAAAGGTTTGATGATTCAGAGGGCTCTAATGATGATGGAGCATCTGATCCTCAAAAATGGGAGACACGTGGTGTTGGAACAAGCAGAGGTAACACTTCAGAGGCTACCATAAAGACAAATACCTCTGCTCCTCCCTCATTATCAAATCAACAAACAGGAACTCAACATAACCAAGATTCAGAGACAATCGATGCTCTGAAAAATGTTGATGAACAACAGGTTGATTACTTAAGCTTTAGCTCTGAGGATGCATTCTCTTCTCTAGAAAGGAAAAGTATAGTTTTGAGAGATGCGTTCGGCTCAGACTCAGAGTAAGAAGAAGCAGCAGCATCCAAGAACATACCAGAAGAAGAAGTTATTGATGTGGATGCCTATGTCTACAAAAATGCCCAACCACATCATACTTCTACCGAAGTTGAGCTAAAAGAAACTTCAGAGCTTGACATGTTCATCTCAGAAACCACCTACGATAACCCTCAATCATCTTCAGTGGCACAAGAGAAGGAACCAGAGACAAATCATTTGTCTGCTGAAGAAAGGACCATGATTATCGATGAACAGGCTCCTCCAAAGGATCTTGTTCAGAAGACAAGCATTGGTTTACTAGCGAAAGCCATCTTCACTCAACCTCCAACATTTCTTGCCTCCAAACCAGACACCTCGATAAAGGACCATTTCAAATATATCTACTGTGAATTTAGTCTAGAAGATACTCAAGTTCTTCCTCTGAATCCAATAATCATGGAAAACATGGAATACTATGAGAAGAGATTTATCAGAGATAAGAATAGTCCAAGAGCAAGCGTCCATTCAAATTTCCATATCACAAAGACAAACAAAGTCTCTGAAAGGACATTTTCCTACAAAAAAATCACCTACAGAAATTATGAGGTAATTCTCTCTGATGGGAAGGTTTATGAGTTCAATGACAATGATCTCGTAAATCTAAACCCTTATGATCTGCCTAATCTCTACGCCTACTGCTCAACAAAATATGAACTAGCAAGGACTTTCAGAATGGATTTATACGAAGTCAGGCGTGCTATGGAAGTTCATGTCAAACTAAGGGCCAGACTTGATTTTCTGATTGCTTTGAATCTGGGAGAAGAAAGATTGGGAGTAAATGAACATGTGGAGACCATCGAGAATATTGAGAGATGCAAGACTAGATCAATAATTGGAGAGCCTCTGGGATTTGTCAACAGAGTTAATCTAAACAAGAAGTTCTTCCTGGCTTCAGAGTTGTCCAAGTATTCAGATGAGACTTTGAGAGGCATACTAAGGATGATACACGTACAGGAAGAGCAACACAGAGTTGATCTATTGGAGAAACTAGACTTGGAAATTAGTTCAATGATTAACTTTAGAGAGCTCATTATGAAATTCCATAGGATCTGTTCTAGTGATAGGTGTTAGTTCTCTTCTTTAATTTGTTGTTACATTCTCTGTTTGTAATTCCTAATGTTTTGAGAAAGTAATATTTAAGAGGATGACTTTCTTTTCTATGCTTTCTAGATTAATTTTTTTCTATCTGTTATATTGAACTTTTTTATTTTAAATACTTAGAGGGAGATTGTTTGCCGTAATTCTGAATTGTAAAAGTATTGAAAATATCTTAAGTCTTCCTCTGAAGACCTTCAGAGACATCAGCAGAGAAAGCCAAGTCTAGCTCTGAAGTCAGTTTAGAAATAGACTCTTCAGACGGGAAGACATTAGATATAGCTTCATCAGAGATCTAATTCAGAGCTCTGAAGGTGTTCTCTCTGAAGATCAAGACAAGATTTATACAAGTGTTGACAGAAGAACAGATGACACGTCACCTAGTGATAAGAATTACTTTTTAGAGTAGGTCACTGTTCAAGCATGTCTTGAGCTTACCTTTTAGGTAAGTCAGTGTTCAAGCATGCTTCTTATATCATGATAAGTACACTGTTCACTTCATGGTCATATAAATAGGACCATCACTTAATTGACAAAAGTGTGCTTTTTCATGTATCTTGTATGTGCTTTATTGTTAATATATTCAAGAAGATCTTGCATGATTTATCCATCTTTATGGTGTTCTTCTAATCTACATAATTTATCTAGTAAATAATAAGCTTGTTCTGATCTTTACATCATTAGATATCTTCTTGCACAAAATGTGATATTGAATCTGCTTTGACATTTAAACAATATTGCTTCCGTTGTTGTTATTATTATTGTTTGTTTATATATCATTGTTATAATACTGTTAAATCTGGGATCCAACACAGATGTTACCTGAACTTCATCGTGTCTGAATACCTGCATCAGTATCACCAAGAATTTGATCTATGGGGTGATCTCTGGTCCATCGCTGAGCGGGGACATGATCGCTTACCTCATAAGTTGGATCATTAATAGGAATGTTCACTGATGAAGAAACTTGAGGTTATTCAGCTATCAGTTGTTGAGTTTCAAACAAACCATTATTTACTGAGAGGTTTTCAGAAGAGGAAAGTTCTGATGGAGGAAATGTGTTTAGAGGAAAAGCTGAAACCCAAGAGGTGTATTCAGCGTTAGGAGGTATGATGTTTGGATCTTCATCAACATTGGGAGAGTTTGTATGCTAATGATTGTTGAAGAGAGGTTCTATTTCTCTGTAGTGAGAGAACATCCAAGCATTTAGTTCATCAATGTTAGCGATAGATTCAGAGTTCGCTGGTCTGGATTCGTCAAAGGTGACATGAATTGTTTCTTCTACAGTGTGTCTTCTCTTATTGAAGACTCTGTAGGCTTTGGAAATTGAGGAATAACCAAGAAAGATTCCATCATCAGCTTTTGGGTCGAACTTTCCAAGAGCATCTTTGTTGTTTAAAATGAAACACTGACAACCAAATATGTTAAGAAAGCTGATAGAAGGGTTTTTTCCATGAAAGAGTTCGTAGGTTGTCTTGCTGAAATGTTTTACTATCAGTGACCTGTTTTGAGTAAAACACACAGTGTTGACAGCTTCTGCCCAAAACTGAGTTGGAAGATGAGAATCGTTGAGCATTGATCTTGTTACTTCAATGATCGTGCGTGTTAGGTCCAAGAATTCACAAATAATCAATGCATAAAGGATTGACATGAGATTGATTGGGATAGAAATGTTTGTACTATTCACAACCTAGATAGAGAAAGGGTTTCTCTCTCTAGAAACACTTAGAAAACCATATTACTACATTGTGTAAAAACTCTTACAAACAAACTACAAACATTTTCCTATTTATACCCCAAATATCCCATGTACACAATTTAGCCCATCCCATATGCTAATGACACGACCTATTACATAATATGGATGACTTTACAAAATTTCTAAATACAATACACTAACATTCTACCCCTAAAGTTTTGTAAAGGAATCATCCCTAATCAGTTTCAGGTCTTCTCCCCCTCGATTTTTTGGAAAACTTTAGCGTTGCTTAAACTTCAAAACAACTCTGGCTCCCCCTTGAAAGTAGCTCTTATCCTTTGAAGTTTTACCTTTAATACCAGATTCGATGTAGACACTAACCTCGACAGAGTGCATAAAAGACAACTTTTATCTCTAGAAAATTCAACACATTCGTTATGCCCACAAGGAGGAAATGTGTGAATATTTACGTGACAACGAAACTGCATCTTCAGTTTATAACATCAAATATGTCTTTGACCGCGAGTTGAATAGGAATTCAGCTTAAGAAGTTAATCTGATACGCTTGTAGGACGATGCAACTTGTAGCAAACACTACTTGGCAGGGTAGAAGATTTATCTGATATATGTTCAACAACTGTCAGGATCGAAATTTAAACAAGAATTTAATTCACACACTCAGAAACAATGCTAAAGAAGTTGCGGAAAAACACTTTAACACTAACAATCAATGAAACAATATATCAAACTCAAATCACAAGTTTATATTGATTCAACTTGATGAATACACACAAAACCTCAATCTGTTGAACAGACTCAACAAACGTTCTATACTTCTCTATAGAAAGGATCTAAACTAGTCTTGAGGTTAATTTTCTCTAAAACAAAAACTTATGAATGAATTTATTCTTACTATCAAATACTTCTATACTATATATACAAAACTGAATACAAGATAATTATCAAAATACAATTGATCTTCAGCATCAATACCATAATTATCTTCAGTCTTATCTCCAACTTAGCTTTATCTCCAAATCATCTTTATCTTTAGAAGCAACACTAATTATCTTCAGAAGTATTAACCATCTTCAGCAGTACTAACTACTAGCAGTACTAACTATTCAAGTAGCAGCACTAACTCTTCAAGCAGTATTAATTTTACTAGCAGTAGTAATCTTGATAGTCTGGCAGTAGTAATTACTTAGCAACATTAATCAGCAGCATAAACCATACTTAGCATAATCAGACCCAACAATCTCCCCCTAACTTAACTTTTCAGAAAGAGAAGTTAAGTTCTTCATGATATGGTCTTCATGACGCTTTCAACACTTCAGCTCAGTTGCCCAAATTTGGATCCAGACCCGGACTTTGATTGATGATTCTTCTGACTACTATCCTGGCCATTTTTGAATCCTTTGAACTTGTCAACTTAGCATTCAACATTGCTTGAAGTTTAGCCTTGCTGTGATCATAGATCTTATCCACCAAGTAGTACTCATGATAGACTCTGTCTACAGTGATGACATAGACTCCACACTTTTCAAATAACATCCAATTTTCTATTCTTTGGAATTTATTCTTCAGATGCAAATCTCTGATCACATGTTGAACTTTGCTGGGATCAAACATCATGCATAAGTACTCCAAGGCTAATCTGATTAAGTTCCTTTCATCTCCTGTCAAAACCATTTCATACAGGCTCATTCCAACTTTCAACATTTCTTCTAAATCTGATCTGGAACAGCTTCTAATGATTTTTCCCCAAGTAGAGTAAACCTCATACTGATCTCCCATCCTTTTAATCCTGAAATATTTCTTCCTTTGATCTTCCAGGATGTCCCAAAAGATAATCTCAGGGGCTTGGACAGAAATTGGATCACTTGTATAGGATCTTCATCTGTCACAGTCATATACAAGTCAAACTGCTCATTTGGTTGCTGATTGGACTGCTCTGGTTCTGCTGAAGGTGTAACATTAGGTTCTGCTTCTGTTTCTGCTCTTTCTTCTTCAATTCTTGCCCTTTTTGCCTTTAGCTTGGTGGCAATGGATTTCTTTCTTTTTATGACTCCAATTTGCTGAACCAAAGGCTCTTCTTTCTTTTCTTCTTTCTTTTCCTTGATAGGAGTGCCTTCTTCACTTTCAGGGAAGGGTTGTTGTATGTTGAAATCATGCCTCTCTTTCATCCTCCTTTCAGCTTCTTCCCTTTGAGTGGAGACCCCATTCAGATTTGACATCTCTTTTGTATACAACTCCTCTATCCTACCATAGGCCATGTTAGTAAACATTCCTTCAGGAACTCCAAGAGCTCCTTTCAGAAAGTTTATCATTTTCCTCCTTTCTTGATTAGCCAGGAAGGTCTTTGAGGGTTGTCTCTGTCTTTGCTTTAATGTCAGCCTTTGCCTTGAAGCCTTCTTTGTAACTATCTTGGCAGCAACTGCATCCTTCAAACTCTTTTGATATTCTTCATTGAGCTTTTTAGCCATATCCAGTGCAAGTTCTCTGTCTTTGGCGGATTGTATTTCTTCTTCCTTTGCCAACTCTTCTTGAAGCTGTTTGGCCACTTCTTCATCTAACTCTATCTGATTCTTTTTCTTTAAAGATTGATCAGATTCAACCATCTTCTCCTTTCCCTTCTTCTTTGCATCCTCCATGCTGACCTCTTTTTCTTTCTTTTCTAAACCTCTTTCTTTGATTATTACTCCCTTAGCCTTTTGAGTGGCTTTGGGAGTGTCATTCTTATCTTTGACCAAGGTTTCTGCAACCTCCATTTCCTCTCTAGACAATGATGTTTCTGCTGCTAGTTCAGTTTCTGCTTCTTTCTCAGTTACTGCTGCTGGTTCAGTTTCTACTTCTTTTCTATTTTCTGTTTCCTTATTCAGCTCCCCCTCAAACTGAGCTTCCATACCAATAGGACTGTGTTTCTCCCCTTGATCTTGTTTATCCACCTTGTTGAAAGCATCTCCCCTCTTCTTCAAGACATACTATTTTCTTTTCTTTTTCTGTACCAACTTCATCACCATCTTCTTCAATTTGGTAATCTGCACTTGTTGAGACAGAATTACCAATTTCATCTCCTCTATATCTGAGCCTTGCTTGATGACATCAAGATTAATGTTTCCCATAGTATCCAACTATTCCTGGTAGTTATATCTGTCCTCACCTCCTTTGGGTGTGTTTACCACCCTTGAAGGATCCTTGGATCTTTTAGTAGTAGAGGTCTTCTGCCTAGCAGAATCACCCTCTACCCCCTCGGTTTCTTGGCACCTGGGACCTTTGGATGATTGATCACCCAAAGTTGCCATGGGGATGGTCTTAGATATGTTCACACTGTCCTGCCCTGCACTTTGTGCAATGTCAGTAGTGTGAGCCTTACAACCCATATGCTCTTTCTTCTCCTTATTGAGCACCTTCTTGGGGTTGGAAGACACCCCTGTGGTTTCCCTTTGGATATTCTCTAATGGAGAATGCTCCATTAGAGGGCTTGAAGGTTGTGGGGGTGAAGGTACAAGAAGGGAAGGAACCTTCTTTACCTTTTTCCTTATATAAGTGTGAGTGGTGGGTGATGTTGGCTTTTTAAGATGGGACCGAGGGATGTTAATAGAAATGAGTGTTGTGGGTAGGTCATCAGTTTGGTTGTCAGATGAGGGCTTTGACACTGATGCCTCACCATGGGAAGGAGACACACCTATCATTGTAGAGAACAATGGTATGTCAATACCTGAGAAGTCCTTACTCGGCCTCCTCATATTAGAAAACACCTTCCCTTTCAGGACCTTTGGTACATATACCTCATTAAAATGAGGTAAATCCGTCAATTCTTTATTTAGTAAAGCTTGCACAAACCTGGGATACATTTAAAAAGATTTTGTTTTGGTACCCAGGTTTGACAGTAAGTCATTTAAGATCATTTGTGAAAAATTGAACTTCTTGGAGGTTGCTAAGCAGACCATAGCATAAGCAATGGTACTGTTGAACTCACTCTAGCCAGTTGTTTTCCTTGAAATACAGTGCTGAAGGGTATGAACAAAGAATCTCCACTGTGGTGAGAATCTGTTCTTGAAAAATTTGAAGACATCAGTGGGACCTTCATACCCCATATTACTAAGAGCTTGGAAGAGATCTTCCTTGGGTAAAAAGGTTATACCTGAGGCATCATCTAGTCGTAGATGAATGCGAATAGCTCTTTCTGTGATTGTCAGGGGTTTATCACACACCCTTGTTTGGATGACCTGATTGCCATCGTCAGCATGAATAGCAGCATTGGCCCAAAACCGCCTTTGGTGTTCCACACAGATTGTGGGATTGACAGTTAATGCGTGGGCTATGTGTGAGGATCTTAGGAAATCCACAATCTGATGAAATCCCTCTGCTTGCTTTGGTTTGAGTAGCATTGCCAATTCATTGTGTTCATCGACAAACATCAGTTCAGCCATCTTCTTGAGCGATTGGTCGAAGCTAGGGTTATGCACTGGTAAGAGAGAATTCAAGAGAACAAGAGAGAGAGAGTACACTAGTAGGAAATTCAAAGAGCCGTTTGTAATTTTGGCGGTCACACAGGGTATTTATAGGTGGAGGGAGTACGTTAGAAGCAGTACTAATTACCTTAGCAGTATTAACGAACTGGCAGTATTAACTCATAACAGCTGTAGTAACACATACTGGCAGTACTAACAAAGACTAGCAGTATTAACACAGACTAGCAGTATTAACACAGACTAGCAGTACTAACACAGACTAGCAATACTAACACAGAATAACAGTATTAACATGTACCAGCAGTAGTAACAATGATTAGCAGTATAAATAAGGCAAGCAGTAGTAACTTTGCACTGGCAGTATAAACCACCTAGCAGTAGTAACCATAGTTAACCATTTTTGAACTATTATTATGAGTAATGCAGTGAGTCGTATTAACTGAACGAGAAGTACCAAGTATCCAATCCAAACAATCTGAAACACTTAAACGCACAGGGGTTAATAGCACCAATTTAATAAAAGTAACTAAGGAGGAATCTATATAGGTACATAAAGAGAATGAGAATATACTTATTAATTGTTCATCATGCCCACACTTGTGACCAGGAATGTGAATCTACCCACATCAAAAGCTTTTATGAATAGATCAGCAAACTGGTTACTTGTGTGTGCTTTCTGGACCTGAATTAGCTTCTTCTCATTACATTCTCTTATAAAATGGTACCTTATTTCTATATGCTTTGTTTTTGAATGCTTGACAGGATTATTAACAATGCTAATAACACTGCTGTTGTCTATGAAAATAGGAGTGTGAAGAAATGTCATACCATAGTCCATCATTTGATTCTGAATCCATAGCACTTGTGAGCAGCAGCTTGTAGCAGCTATGTATTCTGCTTTTGTTGTTGAAGTGGACACTGTGGTTTGCTTCTTACACTGCCATGATACTAGTCTTGCACCCTAAAACTGACATCCTCCAGTTGTAGACTTTCTGTCCAAGTTAGCTCCACCCAAATCACTATCTGAATATGCGAGTAGGTCAAATGGTGAGTCATGAGGATACCAAAGTCCTAATCTGGGTTGAACTTTGAGATATCTGAATATCCTCTTGACTGCTTGAAAATGTGATTGGTTTGGCCTAACTTGAAATCTTGCACATACACAAACAGGGAACATGATATCTGCTCTAGAAGCTGTGAGATACATGAGAGAGCCAATCATGGATCTGTAATAATGAACATCCACATCCTCCCCCTCAAGATTTGCAGTAATCTGTTTGTGTGTCTCCATGGGTGTGCTTGCAGGCTTGGAATCTGAGAACCCAAACTTGGTTAAAATGTCCTGCACATACTTGGTTTCGCTTATGAAGATTCCATCTTGTTTCTTCTTAACCTGTAGCCCAAGGAAGAAAGTAAGTTCACCCATAGAACTCATCTTGAATCTCTTATGCATTAACTCTTCAAAATCTCTGCACAATTAATTTTTCGTGGATCCAAAGATGATGTCATCCACATAGATTTGCACTAACAGGATGTCCTTCTTCTTCCTTTGAATGAACAGAGTCTTGTCAATGATTCCTCTCTCAAAATCATTTTCCAAGAGATAGGTAGACAAAGTGTCATACCAAGCTCTTGGTGCTTGATGTAGTCCATACAGTGCTTTCTTCAGTTTGTATACTATGTCAGGGTACTTGGGATTTTCAAACCCTGGGAGCTGACAAACATATACTTCTTCTTCAATTTTGCCATATAGAAAAGCACTTTTCACATCCATTTGGTAGACTTTGAACTTCATGAAAGAAGCATAGGCTAAAAACAGCCTAATTTCCTCAATCCTAGCCACTGGTGCAAAAACCTCTTCATAATCAATTCCTTCTTCCTGAGTGTACCCCTATGCTACCAATCTAGCCTTGCTCTTGATCACTATCCCTCTCTCATCCTTCTTGTTTCTAAAAATCCATTTTGTCCCTATTGCTCTGTGTCCTTTAGGAAGTTCTACCAAATCCCATACATTTTGCAGTACAAACTGCAGCAGTTCCTCTTGCATTGCTTCTATCCAGCTTGGATCTTTCCTTGCATCATGTGCCTTTTTGGGCTCAACCTGAGATAGAAAGCAAGATAGTAAGCCTGATTGTATGTCTTTTAATCCTCCCAACTTACTCTGATTCCTTGTGATGATTGGAGAATTGATGTCACCAATCACCAACTGAGGAGGATGATCTTTATGCACTTTTGTTTGATGAATAGCCTCTTCATTAATGTCTGCATCCAGATTAGAGTCAATCTTTTCAGGAGAGCTACCACCAAACACTGAGGAGTTCTCATCATCACTATCATCTTCTGCGAATGCAGGCATCTCAGGTTCTAGCTGTTCTGAAGTCAAAAGCTGATCCTCCTTTTCACCTCTCTCCTTTCATTCTTAGCAGTTTCAGTATCCTTTGAATCTGAAGCATCTTTCTTCTCTTGAACACAGAGTTCAGTAGAATCTGCTGTAGGAATTGGGAATAACACAAACTCTTGTCTTTTGTTTTGTACATATTCTGTCCCTGTTCCTGCATTATTCTCAAAACTTAAAACCCAAAGAATTAGTTAGTGAGTCAATGACAAAAAGCCAATCAGGGCCTGTACCAAGTTTATTTGGTGTGCTTTCATTGCATTTGACATTGCCACTTTCCTCAATTATTCTAGAAGAGGTATTAAATACATTGTAAGCCTTACTATGGGATGAGTAACCAACCAGAAATCTATCATCTGCTTTGCTATCAAACTTGCCTAAGTGAGTTTTGGTATTAAGAATTGTACAAGGACACCCAAATGGTTTGAAAAATCCAATAAAAGGTTTCTTCTTGTTAAAAAGTTCATATGGTTTCTTGCCTTGAGATTTAACTATTAGAACCCTGTTTTGAACATAACAAGCAGTATTAACTACTTCTGCCCAAAATGTAACTGACAGTTTTGAATCTGCCAACAGGGATCTTGCAGCTTCAATCAGTGTCCTATTTCTCCTCTCAGCAACTCCATTCTGTTGAGGGGTCCTAGGAGCACTATATTGTCTCTCAATACGTTTTTCCTCACAGAAGTTGTTTAGATCATGGTTTTTAAATTCAGTTCCATTATCAGACCTGATGATTTTAACTCTTTGATTTGTTTGGTTTTCAATTATGCGAATAAAGGATTTGATCAGTCCATTTGTCTCATCCTTTGTCCTCAGAAAATAGACCCAAGTGAATCTAGAGAAATCATCAACAATAACTAAGCAGTAAGATTTCTTTCCAATACTCATCACATTTGTAGAGCCAAACAGATCCATATGCAGTAAGATAAGAGGTGAAGAGATTGTATTTATCTCTTTGGACTTATGAGAAGTTTTGTGCTGTTTGCCTTTAAGACATGCAACACAATGATCATCACACGAAAATACCTTTTGTGGTAATCCTCTTACAAGGTTGTTTTTCACAAGATTATTCATTGTTTTAAAGTTCATGTGACACATCCTTTTGTGCCATAGAGATGATTCATCAACAGAAGCTTTTGAAAATAAACAATTAAATGATGAATCATTAGATACATTCTCTAAATCCAAGCAATAAACATTGTCCTTTCTTGGTGTTCTCAGTAGTATCATACTTTCATCAACTACCTTGAACCCTTTAGCAAGGATAATACATTCAGTATCAGTAAGCAATATACTATGTTTCTTGTCATAAACGTGTGATACACTTAACAGGTTGTATCTCAATTCCTCAACATAGTAGACATCCTCAAAGGTCATCTTACCCTTTGAGACATTACCTTTTCCACTAATCTTTCCTCCAGATGAATTATCACCAAATGCAACATGTCCTCCATCAATTCTTTTGAAGTTTTGTAGGCAGGACTTGTTGCCTGTCATGTGCCTAGAGCAACCACTATCAATATGCCAAATGCTCTTCCCTTTTTGTTGTTGGTTGCCCTGCACATAAAGTGGAACAGTTAGTTTTTAGGAGGAACCCAAGCCAAAATGGTCTTGGGTTTCCCATTCTCATCAACATATTCACAATCAGTTTTGATGAGCTTTTCAGACTGGGGAATCTTATGGCTTGAATACTTTGTCACAATAATAGGTTTGTTACTGGAAGCAGTACTAACTTGATTGGTAGTACTAACTTTGTTAGCAGTACTAACATCATTAGCAGTACTAACTGGATTAGTAGTACTAATTTTGTTAGCAGTACTAACTTCATTAGCAGTACTAATTGGATTAGCAGTACTAACATTGTTAGTAGTAGTATTGCTTGCAGCAGCATTATTTCTGTCAGCAGTACTATTTGAAGTAGCAGTACTAACAGATTTCTTTACTATTGAAACCCAAACCTAAACAAAATTGTTTGCTTTATTTTTCTTTAAGTTACTCCTTGACTTATTTGGAGTATTTTTCTTTGATTTTGCAAACTTGTTTTGAGCATGAGCTTTTAAAGGTGCTCTTTTTGCATTTTCATCCATATAATTCCTTCTTTGATTCCTATAACCAACAGGATTTTGTATATGTCTTTGAAAGTTAATCCTCTGGTTCATAGGATTGAAATAACAGTATTTGGCAATATGGTTAAGCTTTCCACAAATAAAACAAGGTTTTGGTCTATTGATTTTACTCAGATCAACCCCTTGTTTTTGTGCCCACTATTTATTCCAGTTTCTTTGATTACCCCTTATTTTATCATGTTTTTGGGGCTAATGTTGTTTACATGTACAAGGATTCACAACTGTGGTCTGCATAGAGTGGAATCCCTGTACCTTTCCTTTTTCTATCTTTGAGCTTTCCACCTTTTCACTCGTTGAGTTGTCCACCTTTTCACACTTTAAGCTATCCACCTTTTCACTCTTTGAGCTATCCACCTTTTCACTCTTGATGAATGGTTTACCTCCCCCTTCATTGGTAAGAATATGATTCTCTACAGGAATCTCTTCTGCATTCTTATTCTCAGAATTCTCTTTCTCATTCTCTTCTTCGACCACCACATTATCTATAGGATCTACTTCTGTTGCTCCTATAGGTAAGTCCTTCTTATTTTGGTTTTCTAAGAGATCTGAAGAGGGAGGGATATAATTATTGTTATAAGGTGGAGGTGTTGCATTGTATCCTATACCACTCTTGAGTTTATCATGAACTTGAGCTTTAAGCAAAGAGTCCATTGCTTTGGAAGCATAAGAAAACTTCTCAATGTCAAGCTTAGCTTTCTCATACTCACTCTTTATCTTCTCACACTCCTCTTTAGATTTTTCTATTTGGATCTCTAATTGATCTTTCTCCCACTTCCAGTAATTTGTGTCATAGTAATGCTGAAGTTCATTGGCCTTGTAAGCCTTGATTTGATCTTCAAACTTCTCCACGATCACTTTATACTCTCTTATATCTCTCTCTAACCTTTTAAGGTCATCACACATGCTTTGGTTATGATCCCTGTACTTTAGTGCACAGTTTAGTTTTTATCTCTGTTGGAATATATGTGCTTGAAGATTATGAGACTTCTGCCATCAGGGCTTGATTCTGAACAGTTTCTTCTGCTTGATCACTCCAATCAAATCCCATTCCTTCTTTAGAAACATGAGCTTGAGTGGTGTTTCTGCTGTTTTGGAAGCTTGAGGAATGTGCTTGCTGGTGGTTGCTGCCATATTGTTGAGAAGTTCCTCCTATGCATTCTTTTGCAAAGTGTCCCATCTTGTGACACTTGTAGCACTCCACTTTTGACTTGTCAAACCTAACACCATCTTCTCTCCTCTAAGGAAAGTTGTTCCTTCCAGTCCTTTTTATGAATCTCTTTACCCTCATAGTTAGCATGGCCATCTGCCACTTTATATCCATCTCCTCAAGGTTATCTGCATTAATTTGTTCAACATCATCATTAATTAAACCAGAATTAGCATGACTAGCAAGAAAAGCTTCTAATACAGAGTCATTAGATACATCCTGCTTAGATACATAAGCAGTACTAACTGATTATGTGTTAGCAGCAGAAACAGTAGAAGAAGAAGATGATAAAAGGGCAGCATTATGAGTGTATCCAGATGGTCTTTTTGTGGCCCAGTGATTACTAGCACATTTAGATTGACACAAACACTTTTATTAGATCAATCACATGAATTACAATTAATCACAGATCTAACATCTAGTCACAGATCTCACGTATGTGTGTGTTCTTTGTGTGTGTTCTTACTCTCTCAACTACCACCAATATTACACCTTTACTTTCACACACTTACTATCACATCTTACAAACAATACAAGGACTTGCTTATATATAGGTCAACATGACCAAGCATGGTCAAACCTTCTAAGCTCATTACAACACACATCCAAACACTAATTACAACAATGACCCTCATTTAATCTTGAATACAATTACAGTCTAACAATCTCCCCCTTTGGATTGAAGATTAAAAAAAATTTGGCAATAATCTTCAGGTCTTCATATCTTCAGAATTAACTTCAACTTCAAATCTTTTCTGGCTTTGACATCTTGAAAACTTTGACAATTCTTTAAACTTATCTCTCCCTTTGAATTAACTTTTGCATAAATTCTGACTTTCTTTCAAACTCTGACTTACTCTTTGATAATCTGACAACTTTATCTCCTCTGAAATCTTTTAAACTTCAATCTGATCTTCAACTTTGATTATTCTACCCCTTTTTAATGATTTGTAAGAATCAACACCATTAAAACACTTCAAGGTCAGATCCGTCATTGAATGAACTTCCCACCATCTGATAAGCACATTCTTCATGAACTTTCATCTCCTCTTTTTAATAATAGACAATCTCCCCCATATAGGAAAATTATGAATCTCCCCAATACATGATGTGATAAAATCTGTCATATGATCTGAAAGAACCGTTGAACCATGAATGTATTTATCTGAATCTTTTCAAATTCAAACAAAATAAGAGTTTTAACCCTGAATCAACATATGAATCAGTTAAAAATGTCTGTCAGTAACACAAAGTTACTGTGTACAACGAATGTACAATATAAGGAGCTTGTTTGATATTGACTCCCCAGGACTTCCATTCAATCATTGAAAAACACAAGGTAATTCTATGAATGTTCTGACAGAAAAACATATTCTCTGTGTGCTCGTGCTTGTGTATGAAAGAATTAGCACAATGATTGTGTTTCATAAGGCTCAAAGTACGTAAATCACTGAGACAGCAATAATTATACATGGACTCAACGTGCATGAGAAAGGGTCGAAGGTGAGGCAACTTTCCTTCTTTTTCAATATCAGTATCTTCCAAGTGAAGATCCGATAGATTATGTGCTGCTTCCCCAGAAAATATGAAACATTCTCTTTTTAAGAAAAGAATGAGTAGCTAGTGAGGTTGTATGCAAGAGATGGCATGGGCTATTTGCCTATTTCAATGATGGTTACCAAAGAAATGTGAACCAATCAGTAATGTGGCAAAAAGAACAACTCATTTCTGTTTAGGTACCCATATCCAGATGGGTCCTTCCTTGTTAGCTTTTCGCAACTTATCAACATCATCTACCTTAGCCTTAATTCGCCACTCATAGCAAGCCTTGGGTACCCATTTCCATACCATTTTAACATTAAGCTCATGAAATGTTTTCTTTTTCGAAAAATGATCAATCTTAGCATGAAATTTTTTAGCCTGATGAGTTAAGGAATTTAAAGTTGATTTGACATGAGATGTTTTTCTAGAAACTTTAGATTTAGGATGAATGGAAGGAATAATAAAAGCATTATCATGACAGTGTTTGCAGATAAAATTCTTATGTGCAAATGTCAAAATCTTAGATTTATCCAATGAACTACAATCATTCATACAACTTTGACATTTGGAAACGTTTGAATTTTTACACATCAAACTACCACTATCACTGATATTACATTTATTTTTAGCAACTTTATTTTCCTTCACATTCTTCATCCTTTCTCCTTTACCATTTTGCCTTTTTACATCTGAAACAGGAAACAAAATCTTGTTAGTTTTCTTTGAAGAAAATGATTTTGGCTTTGAAGTACAAGAAGCTTCTCCTTTCTCAAAAATACTCGGAGGATATTCAGGAGTAGTAGTATAAACAACTGAAGTTTTAGAATTAACAGTATCAAACGCTAGATTAGAATGAACATTCCAATTTTTAGAGTCAAACATCTTTTTCTCCTTTAAATTTTGTTGAAACAAATCATTTTTTAAAATATTTAACTCTCTAGAGAGTTCTTTGTTTTCTTCAAAAGACTTGTCAAGTTTGAATTTGAGATCAACATTCTCATCTTCTAACTCTTCAATTGTCTTTTGAAGTTCTGTGATTTGT
The DNA here is from genome assembly GCA_954870635.1 of Arctium minus. NCBI lineage: Eukaryota > Viridiplantae > Streptophyta > Magnoliopsida > Asterales > Asteraceae > Arctium > Arctium minus. Next base: position 71,747,576 of record OX941080.1, on the reverse strand, counting down.
TTCTCAAAATTAGATGCTTGATTCACCTCAGAGTTTGATTCCATCTTTTCTATAATAGGAACAGGATCTGCAGCATTCATCATTTCTGTAAAGATCTCCTCAGTCATAATTTTTGAAAAATCAGAATTAAGGTTTTGATTCATGATATTTTCATCTTTTGATCCATTTGATGAATTAGACGTGAATAAATCAGATAATAACACTTGATTCTCAACATCAGTTTCTAAATCAGATTCATCAAACTGACACTGAGATTCAGTATTATTTTCATCAATCTTGGTTGATTCTGTTGGAGAAAATAGAGACGTAAAATCACTAAATTCTATTTTTCTTGTTTTGTAACTTTCATTTAAATCTTTATAAGCAAAACCAACAGATTTTAAACTTGAAATGGAATCAGCGCAAGATAAAGTGTCATCATCATTCACAGCTTTACCTTCTACAAAAGTATCATGAATATCAGGTTTTGTAGAAGTAGAGCCCATTTTATCAAAATTATACAAATTTTCTGGTGTTCTTTTCAAAACAGTATTTGGTTCAAAACCTATACCTTTTTTAACATTATAAAATCTGACATCTTGGAGTTTGTTTGTTAAAAGATTTAATGTTTGCTCAGTCTGTCCTCTTTTCAGATTTAAATCCTCCAGTTGCTTGATTTTACAATATGCCTCGTTTCTTTCTTGAAAACATGCTTCAAATTTTAGTTGAAAATCACCTTTTTCAGCATTTAAGTTTACAAGATCTCTTTCAAGCTCAGATATTTTTGAATTTAAAACATCTTTGTCCTTTTTCAAACAATCGTTCTCAGATTCTTTTTCCTTAACAACATCTTTCAACATTGAATTTTCATCACGAAAATTCAACATTGTTTGTGTTGATCCAAACTCTCTCAGTGATTTGATAACGACCCTCTTTTATACTTAGTGAAAATTACGTTATTATATGTATTAGTGTTTCATCATCAGCGATCAGACTGAGTCTGTTCAGTTATCGCTGATGACCTTTCTGTAAACATTTAATATGTATGTGTTTCACTTTCAGCGATCAAACTGAGTCTGTTCAGTTATCACTGATAGTTTCCTATGTAACACAGTTAACGTAATCCCTGAAGACAAGTCTCGCGTCAACATAGTTCATAGCTGAATCTAAGACAAAGCCACTGAACAATAGATAAGTCTACTAGTGACCTGATGCGGATATCAGCGAAGACCAGACAAATCTACTTACGCGAAGAAGCCTGAGGAAAAGCTTCAGCGATAGCTGAACTTCTTTATCTCTGGAAGAAGAGATACTCAGCGATCAACGATCACAAAGCTTATGCCTCAAGTTTTCTTTTGTCTTACCTTGCACAACCAGTACGATGTGTCAGAACGGACAAGTCTCTGCCACAAATCGTACACCAACTCTGTCAACTACACTGTTCATAAAGTGGCCAAAAGCATGTCTCCAAAAGTGAGACTACCAAAGCCAATCTATGAATGCCACGTGTAAAGTACCCTGCCATGCATTTAATGCATAGGGTATAAATAGGAAGCTCACTCCTTCATCTGAAGGTGTGCTCAATCCTTGAACTCCAAAGATAGAAACCCTTGTTTTCTCTCTCTCTAAAAATCCCCCATTCTCTGAATTTCTTGTGCAACCATCTTAGTGTTTCTTAAGTTTGTTTAGATTGAGTCTGTCTTAATCTTATTCCGCAACAAACTTGTAAATTGTATTTTGATTTATCAATAAACAATTTATTAAACTTTAATTTCTGTGTTTGTATTCAACCCCCCCCCCCTTCTACAAACTTGTTAAGCACCTTCGGGACCAACAAGTGGTATCAGAGCAGTTTGTTTAATCTAATAAACAAGATCTTGCTGTATACTCTTCCTTGCTATTCCAAAATGGCACTAAACACAAACACAAACTACTATGATAATGGTTCACTTTCTAAACCTCCTCGATTTAGCAGAGATAACTTTTCTCTATGGAAAAATCGAATGATGCTATTTCTTGAAGGTGCGGATCCTACTATACCTAAATATATAGAAAACGGACCCTATGAACCTGTTAGAATTATAGCTGCGGTTCCTGCTACTGCCACCACTGAAGCTGTCCCTGAACGATATGTCGTTAAGGAAATAAGACAGTGGAGTGATGAAGATAAAAAGAAGGTAGGCATAGATGCAAGAGCAAAGACCATTATATCAATGGCTCTGCCTGATGAAGTTTTCCATTCCATCATGCATCTAAAAACTTCTAAAGAAATGTGGGAAACCATATGTGTTCAATATGAGGGCACCACTGAAATCCAAGAGACCCGAAAGATTAACTTGGTAAGACAGTATGAAAGTTTTATCGCTGGTAAGAATGAATCTCTTTCTGACATTCATCAGCGGTTTAACTGCCTGATCATTGACCTAAGAACTGTTGGAAGGACCTATTCTAATTCTGAGGTCCTAACAAAATTCTTGGAAAGTCTTCCTGAAAGCTGGGACAGTTATTCAATATGTCTTAAGCTGACAAAGGACTTACATACTCTCTCTCTAAGCACTCTGTATGGAATATTGCTCAACTATGAGCAATCTAATCTCCTGAAGAAGAATCTTGTAAAAGATTCTAAAGACTCCAAAAGCACTGCTGTTGCTTTAGTCTCATCAGAGATAATTCCATCCCAGCGATCTACTCTCACCATCACTGAGTTAGATTCTGAATCTGAGGATTTATCAGACCCTGATCTTTCAGAGTTTAATGAGTCCTTAGCACTCTTGACAAACTCTTTTAAGAGATTTGCAAGAAAGAGTAACTTCCGAAGAAGTAAACCTCTCTCTCTTACTGAAAAGCCAAAATCAACTCCGGTTGATAAGGCTACAGCCACTTGCTATAACTGCGAAAAAATTGGACATTTTGCTAGTGAGTGCAGGTCTAAAAAGGTCTTCAAACCTTCTACCTCAAGAAGATCCAGTGATGACAAATACCATAAGCTGAAAAACAAATATCAAAAGCTGAAAAGCTATCAGCAAAAAGGTAAAGGTCTCATCGCTGAAGAACATGACTGGGCTGAATCAGAAGAATCATCTTCTGATGAAGAAGAAGTCGCTAATCTTTGCCTCATGGCTGAGATTAAAGAAGAAGTAGAAGAACCATCTGAACCTTCTATGAGCTACATATCATCTCAGGTATCCATCTCTACAAATCCCTCTCTGCCTGAAGCTGAGAGAAGTCGCGCTGTTGATGTGCTGACGATTGACCTTTATAATGCTCTAAACGACAAAACTCAAGCTGAAAATAAAAATGTTTATTTAACACAAGAGCTAGAGAAATGTCATGAAAAGATCAGTGAACTAAATCTTTTAGAAGAAAAGCTAAAAGATCAAGTCATTATAAATGAAATCATCAGCATTGAACGCGAACAAGCCATCGCTGCTCTAAAAGCAGAAAAGGCTCATGTTGAAAAATGGTGCAAATCATCAACAAAGATCTCTGAGATAATAAATGCTCAAACTCCTGAAAGTGATAAAACTGGTCTTGGTTTTTGGACACCACAGGATGATCCTAAAGAAGAAAGTTCCTCGCTTAAGTTTGGAACTTTTGTCACATCTTTCTTTGACACTTCTTATAATCAATTCTATCCCTGTTCTTCTTCTAATCCCATCCCTGAGGAGATATCTGCAAAATCTAAGCCTGCAGATAAAGGAAAGTCTATTCTCTCTCAGAAGGCTTCCAAGAAAACCAAACTGAAAGTTCCCTCCAAACCTTCAGTGGATAAACCTTTTAGCTCAGTGACAGAAATCTTTGATATCTGTCCTCCAAAGCTGAAGGTTGATCTAAAGCCCGTGAAATCTGAAGAAATAAAAATTCCTCCCAGATCTCGTGCTAAAGGCATTCTTGGAGCTGGACCTGCTCATCTTAAGTTTTCAAAACCTTTTGGTTATAAATCCACCATCAGATATAGAAAATGTTATCACTGTGGATTCACTGACCATATTGCGAGCAAGTGTCCAAATACCACCGAAGCTGATAAAACAACCAAAGTGAAGAAAAATGCCTCTAAGGCAAATAAAGTCACCAAAGTGAAAAATACCACTAAGGTTAAGAAATTAACCAAAGTGAAGATTACCACTGAAGCTGAATCTTCCTTATCCACTAACTCTGAAGGACCCATTGAAAAGTGGGTACCAAACAAAGCTTAATCTTCCTTATGTATGCAGGGATCAAAGGGCATCTGGTATCTCGATAGCGGATGTTCTCGTCATATGACTGGACAAAGAGACCTGCTCACTGAATACAAGGAAGAGAAAGGTCCCTCTGTAACCTTTGGTGGAAATGGAAAAGGATTTACCCGTGGGTTTGGTGTCCTCAGCAATGGGACAACTACCTTTCGAAGAGTCGCTTATGTAGATGGACTGAAGCACAATCTTCTAAGCATCAGTCAGCTATGTGACAAAGACTACGAAGTTCGCTTTTCTAAGAAAGCATGTTCAGTGGTAGATGAAAAAGGAAAACTTGCTCTCAGTGGTTATAGAAGAGAAAATGTCTATGTAATAGATATGGACTCTACTATCACTGATAACTTATGTTTTCTCTCTAAGGCCTCTTCTGATGTCAACTGGCTATGGCATAAAAGGCTCTCTCATCTAAACTTCAAAACCCTGAATTCTCTCTCATCTAAGGAACTGGTTTCTGGTCTTCCTCAGCACTCATATGCTAAAGAATCTCTCTGCTCAGCATGTGAAAAAGGAAAACAAACAAGAGCTAGTTTCAAGTCGAAACAAGTTTCCTCAGTAACAAGTCCTCTTCAGCTCTTGCATATGGATCTATTTGGCCCTGTCAATATCCAATCAATAGCTGGAAAGAAATATACGCTTGTCATTGTATATGAATATTCTCGCTACACCTGGGTTATTTTTCTTCGCTGCAAGAATGATACTCCAGAAGAACTAATATCTTTTGTCAAAAAGATGGAAGTGCTGAATAATCTTACTGTTCGATCAATAAGGAGTGATCATGGAACTGAATTCAAAAATAGTTCCCTGAACAATTTCTTTGAGAACAAGGGAATCTCTCACAACTTCTCTTCAGTAAGAACACCTCAGCAAAATGGAGTCGCTGAAAGAAGAAACAGAACGATCATAGAAGCTGCTAGATCAATGCTCAGCGATTCTCACCTCCCTACTCAATTTTGGGCAGAAGCTGTAAACACTGCATGTTTTACTCAAAACAGATCGCTGATAATAAAGCGATTTGGGAAGACAGCTTATGAACTCTTTCTTGGAAGGAAGCCCTCTATCAGTTTTTTTCATATCTTTGGTTGTCAGTGCTTTATCTTAAACAACAAAGATCAACTTGGAAAGTTCGACCCAAAAGCCGATGATGGAATATTTTTAGGATATTCCTCCATCTCAAAAGCCTACAGAGTTTTCAACAAAAGAAGACAAACCGTAGAAGAAACCATTCATGTCACGTTTGATGAAACGCGCTCAGCGAACTCTAAACCAATCGCTGACAATGAAGAACTGAATACTTGGATGATCTCTCACTATAAAGGAACTGAACCTTTCTTCTCAAACCAACAGCACACTGAAACTCCAGCTGCTGATGAAGAACCAAGTATCATACCTCCCACCGCTGAATCCAATTCATGGATTTCAGCTGAACCTCTACACACACTTCTACCATCAAATCCATCTACGTCTGAAAACCCTCCTGAAAGTATTGGTGTATCTAATGTTCAACAATTAATAGCTGATGAACCTCAAGCATCTTCATCAGCGACTGCTCCTATTGTTGATCCTATCGCTGAAATAAGCAATCTTGCTCCTGCTCAGAGATGGACCAGAGATCACCCCATAGATCAAATTCTTGGTAATCCAGATGCAGGTATTCAGACACGACGAAGCTTAGGTAATATCTGTCTCTTTGTAAACTTTCTCTCCTTAATAGAACCAAAGAAGACTGATGATGCCCTCAGAGATCCAAACTGGGTCAGCGCTATGCAAGAAGAGCTGACTGAATTCTCTCGAAACAAAGTTTGGAATCTCGTTCCTAGACCATCTGATAAAACTGTAATAGGCACCAAATGGGTGTTTAGAAACAAGTTAGATGAACATGGAATTGTAACCCGCAACAAGGCTCGACTTGTTGCTCAGGGATACAGACAAGAGGAAGGCATAGACTATGATGAAACCTTTGCCCCTGTGGCCAGGCTCGAAGCAATTCGACTATTCTTAGCTTATGCAGTCTATAAAGACTTCATCGTTTATCAAATGGACGTAAAATCAGCTTTTCTAAATGGAAAACTGAATGAAGAAGTTTATGTAGAACAACCACCAGGGTTCTATGACCCTAAGCATCCAAATTATGTTTATAAATTGGATAAGGCTCTCTATGGTTTAAAACAAGCCCCTCGTGCTTGGTATGACACTCTCTCATCTTTTCTTATCTCTGAAAATTTTGAACGTGGCAAGATTGATAATACGTTATTTTTCAGGAAGATAAAAGGTCATATAATTCTTGTACAAATATATGTCGATGACATAATATTTGGTTCTACTAACCCATCTCTATGTACTCGCTTCGCTGAAAGAATGAAGAAATAATATAAAATGAGTATGATGGGTGAGCTGACATATTTTCTTGGTCTTCAGATTAAACAATCTGACAAAGGTACTTTTATCTGCCAAGGTAAGTATGTTAAAGACATGCTGAAGAAGTTTGATTTAACACAAACTTCAGCGATGAAAACTCCTATGGCACCACCACTGACACTTAACAAGGATCCATCTGGAAAACCTGTTAATGTCACTGCCTATAGAGGAATGATAGGCTCATTGCTGTATCTTACAGCAAGCCGACCTGACATCATGTACTCCACTTGTTTATGTGCACGCTATCAATCTGAACCCAAGGAATCCCATCTGATCGCTGTAAAGCGAATTTTCAGATATCTGAAAGGAACTCCTAACCTAGGTCTTTGGTATCCCAAAGACTCAGGGTTCGATCTAACTGGTTATTCTGATAGTGATTTTGCAGGCTGTAAACTTGACAGAAAAAGTACCACTGGTGGATGTCAACTCTTGGGAGGAAAGCTGGTAAGCTGGACAAGCAAGAAGCAAAATTCTGTGTCCACTTCCACAGCTGAAGCTGAATACGTAGCCGCTGGAAGCTGTTGTTCACAAATCTTATGGATGAGAAATCAACTATTAGATTATGACCTTCAGCTGTCAAAGATTCCTATCTATTGCGACAGCACTAGTGCTATCGCTATAGCAAATAATCCAGTGCTACATTCAAAGACAAAACACATAGAGATCAGATATCACTTTATCAGAGATCATGTGATGAATGGTGATATTGAACTTCACTTTATCCCTACTGACTTTCAGCTTGCTGATATATTCACCAAACCTCTTGATGAGACAAGGTTCAACTTTCTCATCAGTGAGCTTGGAATGCTAAACCTCGAAGAATAATTCTTCAGCGTTCATGTATTGTGTCAGTAATCAAAAGTTCCCCTCTCATCATTCTCTCTGATAAACATTCTGACTCTCAGGTATGTTCTCTCTCCCTCAAAGATGTTTTTATTCAAAATATAAACTTTAATCACTGAACTTTCTTCAAATGATTAAAAGCTTTTTTTTGAAAAATACATTAATCACTGATATTTCCAATCAGTGATCTTTTAAAAGGAAAATCTATCCCTATCTTTACAATCAGGGATACTTTTAAAAAGGAAAATCTATCGCTGACTTTTCTTCAGTGATCATTTGAACGGACAAATGAACAGTCTCTCTCCTCTATGACGTCATTTGAACCGACAATCCACGACATGCCTTTTCTGACACGTTCGTCCGTTGCCCTCCTATCCAATCAACTTCGTGGAACGTGTCAATGTCATGATGATTTCTTTTCCCGCTTCATTCTCTCTCTTATCTCTCTTCTCTCTCTTCGTATAAAAGGAATTCTTCTCTCCTTTATACGGTTTACGCTTTCAAAACTTTCAAAGCAAGAAACATTCTCTCAAGAACACTCAAGCAAGTAAACCCAGAATATTGAATCTGCAACTCTTTTTCTTCAAGATACACAGGTTTAATTCATGTTTATATGCTTTGTTCATATGCTTTTTATTCTTTTTAAAATCCTACTCGCTTTCTATGGATTTTATAAAACGTTTTCTTTGTAAAAACTAAAGATCATTCCTTCTGATTTTATGTTTTTAAATAAAAACCTTTTGGTTTTAAAGTGTTCTTCATTCTTTCTACCCAGAACACTATTTTTTTTCTCTTAAAAATAACTTGATAATTTTCCAGTTTCCCTTCTTCTATGGAAACTGGCAATCATATTATTTTTAATCTAAATCATTTCTTCTATTATGCCTCTTTCCATAACAGAAATGACACAGTCTTCAATCGTTGCTTCCAAGCATGTACGATTCGCCATCACTGAAGTTGAGATTACTAAATGTAATCATTTGGCCAGACTCGACTTCAAAGCTGACAAATACCCACATCTGGTGGAAGCTGCTGAATTCCTCAAGCAGTCATGCATAGCTTACGCGATCACTGTGGATCCTAAGCCCTCCAAGACTCTACTTCAGCAGTTCTGGTTCACTGCTAATGCAACTGAACTTACCAACAGGAAAGGCGAACGAGTCCCTGCTATCTCGTTCAGCACAGAATTAGGGCCAGGGAGCATGACCGCTCTTAGCCTCAGGAAATCTTTAAGATTCCCTGACAAACCAAAGAGTGGATTCGACGCACTCCCCACTGATGATGAGCTGATATTCTTCCTGGACGCAATGGGCTATTGTTGGGAAAACAAACCAAGATCGTCTATTCCTAACAAGAAGCTCACCAAGATTCTTAAAGCTCAGATGCCATCACAACTGAACTTTATCTTCTCGCACATAATTCAGTGCATGAGTGGGAAGAGTGGTTCGCTGGATCAAGCCAGCAAAACACAACTGCAGATGGCATACTCCGTTATTGCTGGTCAAAACTTTGACTACGCCACAGCCATCTTTGAAGATCTGAGGTCGAGATTAGAGAAGCCTGAACGAGATCCCAAGATCTCATATGTACGTTTCATATGTACGTATATCAAGTTCCTCTATCCCAACACCTATCCCACCAAAGATGATGGCACCTTTGCCAGGGTTGGTCAACGATCACTAGAGGTCAAGCCACTCGCCGACGAGGTAAGTATCTCTCTCCTTCGCTCTCGTCTCTCTCTCTCCATTCTTCTTCATCTTCAGCGACCACGCAGACGGTTCCTTCGTCTGCTATCCCTGTCGCTACCACTACTTCTAAAAGACCATCAGCTAGTCCGATTGGTCCTTCCAAAAAGGCCAAAAAGACTAAGGAAAGTACACCTTCTAGTACTATACCTGAGGGAGCTTCTCAACAAGCTACCTTAGATGCTTTTGTGGGTCTTTCCTCCACAACTTCAGCAGTCACTCATACTGCCGTGTCAGCGATCTCACTCGCTGTCACATCATCAGTAACCCCACCTACTATCTCATTCCCTGAGATTAACCCCATCCCTACTTCTATTCCCAAAACTCTTCCCTTCTCTCCTCATTTGGTCTCTGAACCTGCCAGCTCTTCTTTCCCTATAGGACCTGAGCATCAAACTTTTGAGGAATCTATGCAGTTCTACAAAATGTTTGATACGTCAGGTACACCTATACTCCTAAACACTTCTCTCCCCCCCTCTCCAAATAAGCCCATATCTGAACTAACATTATTTTCAGGTCCTAGCTTGGCGACTGTTGACACGCATGTCAACAGTCTAGGAGAAAAGGTGGATCCTCTCACCAACACCATCAATGAAACCACCAACGCCGTCAATCAGGCTGGTGAGGAGCTGAAGAAGTTGACCGCCACTTGCTCATCTAAAGCTGAGAACTCTCAACTTTCAGCTCTTGAAGAACAAGTCGTCCAACTCAGAGAGTCCTCTCGACTCTTTCAAGGACGATTTGAGTCTCTTACAGCTGAAGTTCAGGGTCTCTCTTCCAAGGTTGACCTCTGCACGTCCCTTCTTCAGCAAGTTCTACAGAAAGTGAATGAACCAGCTCCAGCGCTGCCTCCCTCCTTCACTGAAGATGATCGTACCAACCTCAACATCGCTGTGGAATTCATTCATGATGCCACATGGAATTCATTCATTCATTCATGATGCCACATTCATTTGAGTCTCTTAAGCGTCTGGAGGCTGACGTTCAAGTGCTAAAAGCTTCAACAGCTACTCCAGCAGCTGAACAATCCCCTACCGCTGATAATGACAAAGTGGGGGAGAAAACTGAAGAAACCTCTATTGCTGCTGGGGAAGCTAAGGAACCTCCCTCTCAATCTGAGGGGGAGAAGGCAAAAGAATCCTCATCGATTCACTCCATTCTCTTTGAAGAGGATGAGGAAGAAGACGATGAAGAGGAAGATGATCTAGATCTTGTTGATCAAGAAAAGGATCAGCCCTCCGATGACGACGACGACGATGAAGACCAATCTATGTGGTTCTCTAAGCCGAACGTCGTATCAGGGACAACTTCGCAAGAGGTTGTCAAAACAGGGGTGAGAGGTGATACATCTTCAAGTGTTCCTTCGCAAAGCAAAGACAAGCAACCAATCGCTGAAGAATGCTTGAGGACTGGATCACAATCTGAGGGGGAGCATCCTTCTCAGATAGTTCTCACCCCTGCTTAAGGGTTCTGAACTACAAATAATACCAGCGGCTATCGCTGAAGAAATAATCCCAATCTCTATCGCTGAGATTGATGAAGAAGAAGAAGAAGATTCCCTGGTCCATCCAGGAAGGCCCTCTCGACCATCTCATTGGTCAGAGGAAGTGATGAAGAAAAGAGTTGAAATGATCGCTCAACTAGAAAGTCAACGGCTGAAAATCCCTCTTCAAATATCCACAGAGCTCGACTTCCTTACTGAAGCTGAAAGAGAAGAATCTGCCAAAGCTGAGAAGCTGATCGCTGAATGCAAACGAGATGCCCAACTCGCTTTAAAGATTCAATCCTCTCAAGTTAGGGACAAAAAGCTAAAAAGCAAACCTGTGGAAGTTCAAGCAGCACTACTGAAAGAAATTGAAGAGGAACGCTTCAAAGAACAAGAGATCAACGATAAGTCTATCGAATGGTGCAAACAAAAGATGGATTATCGTTCTGATCTTCTTCCAATATCAGCCGTGACTATCTCTGGTCGCAAGAAGAAAGATCAACTCTCAGTGACCATGGAGATTACTAGAGAGGATGGAACCCAAAAAGCAATGTACGTATCAAAACTTGAAAGCTTCGGATTTACGGAATGGTTAGAGTTCTGGGATGCGCTGAAGAAATCCAAATCTACATACAGAGGCTACGTTGAAGGACTCCTTGAAGCCCTCATAAATAGAGTCGTTTCTGTACTAAAGCTGCCATCTCCTCTTCCTCCCAAATCTTTGACACTCAAGAGAAAAATTGGGTCCTTCTCCTCTGAAGATGTCGCCATCATCAGGAATGAAACTTCTATCAAATTTTCAAGAGATGCACTGTTTGGTCCTCCTCCTGATCTTTCAGTTCTGGACTTATCCCTGCCTCCTGGTGGTCCCTTCCAAGCTGGTCAAGTAATCGACAAGCCTTATGGAATATTCTTCAGAGATGATGATGAGGAACTCAGATTTCAAAGAATCTCTGAGATTCCTATCTGTCCTCTGAATCATCTCAAGGATCTCTTATGCTTATGGTGTGACTTCTTCCCTGCTGCTGAAAAAATTAAAGAAATTATCAGTCAAGAATCTTTGGAACGAAGACAGAAAGGAGAAGAAATACCTGAGTATATGATCAATCCTCCCAAATCTTCTTATAGCTGATAGATTAGTTTTCTTATCTGCAATCTGTTAGTTATACTTACAGTAGTTAGTTAGTCACTCGTACTTATGATTTTCATATCTTGTAATTCTATCCCTGAATTAAATGAAAATTGCAGTGATGTACTTAACCCTATCAGTACTGTAAAAGATCCCTCAAAATAGTAATTGGGACATGCATTCTATGAGTCCTTTTTATTCCTATATTTTGAATCATAAAGTAATTTTCTTTTGTTACTTTGTCATTATCAAATAGGGGGAGATTGTTGATCCAAACTCTCTCAGTGATTTGATAACGACCCTCTTTTATACTTAGTGAAAACTACGTTATTATATGTATTAGTGTTTCATCATCAGCGATCAGACTGAGTCTGTTCAGTTATCGCTGATGACCTTTCTGTAAACATTTAATATGTATGTGTTTCACTTTCTGCGATCAAACTGAGTCTGTTCAGTTATCACTGATAGTTTCCTATGTAACACAGTTAACGTAATCCCTGAAGGCAAGTCTCGCGTCAACATAGTTCATAGCTGAATCTAAGACGAAGCCACTGAACAATAGATAAGTCTACTAGTGACCTGATGCGGATATCAGCGAAGACCAGACAAATCTACTTACGCGAAGAAGCCTGAGGAAAAGCTTCAGCGATAGCTGAACTTCTTTATCTCTGGAAGAAGAGATACTCAGCGATCAACGATCACAAAGCTTATGCCTCAAGTTTTCTTTTGTCTTACCTTGCACAACCAGTACGATGTGTCAGAACGGACAAGTCTCTGCCACAAATCGTACACCAACTCTGTCAACTACACTGTTCATAAAGTGGCCAAAAGCATGTCTCCAAAAGTGAGACTACCAAAGCCAATCTATGAATGCCACGTGTAAAGTACCCTGCCATGCATTTAATGCATAGGGTATAAATAGGAAGCTCACTCCTTCATCTGAAGGTGTGCTCAATCCTTGAACTCCAAAAATAGAAACCCTTGTTTTCTCTCTCTCTAAAAATCCCCCATTCTCTGAATTTCTTGTGCAACCATCTTAGTGTTTCTTAAGTTTGTTTAGATTGAGTCTGTCTTAATCTTATTCCGCAACAAACTTGTAAATTGTATTTTGATTTATCAATAAACAATTTATTAAACTTTAATTTCTGTGTTTGTATTCAACCCCCCCCCCCCTTCTACAAACTTGTTAAGCACCTTCGGGACCAACAGTTTGTCTTTCATGACTAAGTTTGCCTTTTAAAGTTTTAAACTATTCTTTCATGAATTTAACTTGAGCCTTTAAGGATTGAATACGTACCTCAGAACCACAGTCGGAATGATCAGAAGATGATCCAATGTCCTCATCTACTTTGGCCATCATACACACCTGAGTAAAGTGTGCAAATTCATCATCAGAACTCATGTAGAGCCAATTCTCTTCTTCCGCCATTAAGTTCTGACCATCTTCCACCTTCTTTGCTAACAAAGTTTTCGAGCATAATATTCTGAATTCTTTGTACGCTTGAACTTGCAATCCTTGGAAAAATAACCTGGTTTTCCACAGTTATAGCATCTTCCATATTTCGGCTCAGTCTCTTCTTTCTTTCCTTCTCTTTTCTCTTCTCGTTTCTCTTCTCGCTTTTCATCTCTTTTCTCTCCTCTTTTCTCATACTTCTTTTCAGATCTCGGTTTGAACTTGTCTTTCTTGTAACTCTCATATTTCGGCTTGTACTTGTTCTTTCCAAAGCTTTTAAACTGCTTTGTGAGAAGGCCAGATTTTCAGCGAATCGTTGCATATCCTCATCTGAATATTCTTCACTTTCAGTAGAAGATTGATCAGTGTTTGAATCAGTAACTTCAGTGAGGAGAGCTCTGGATTTCCTTGACTTTGACTTGTAAGAAGAACTGGACTTGAAACTTGACCCTTTCTTACGTTCAGACATTAAGTCTAGAGAATCTTTGACCATCTTCTTTTCAGCACCAAGCTGCTTTACTTCATCCTCATGCTGAGATAAGGTTGTGAAGATATCATTGACGTCTTCTTGTGCCATGTCCTCAGTCATCTGAATGTTGATAGCATAGCTTTTCCATTCTGGGTTCAAGTTCTTGATGAACTTATAATTGATCTTTGATTCTGACTTGTTCATTCCATTTCTCCTTACATCATTCAATATCACATTGAAGCGATTGTATGTTTCCAACAAAGTCTCTCTTTCTTTCGCATGAAAGCCTTCATATGCATTTATACTCTGATTCAGCTTTGTCTGAATTGACTTCTTTGATCCATGAAACTGTTTCTCCAATTCATCCCATAACTCTTTTGCAGATTCCCTACTATCTACACGATTGTAGATGTCATTAGGGATTGCCATAGTAAGATAGATAAGTGCCTCTTCATCTATCTTGTATCTTGCCTTTTCCATACCAGTAAAGAATTGATATGGTTTTGACACATATCGATCTGGGATAGCTGGAGATGTAGCTGTGGCTGCAAGTCCAGGTACAAACGATTGTGGATTTCCCGGACCATCCATGATAGATGTCATATAATCTCTGTTCTTTAGATTCAAGAACTGAATCATTCTTTTCTTCCATTGTGAATAATCTCCGACAGACAAGACCGGAGGCTTCAGATGAGATCCCATAGAAAGAAATTCATTTGCCATGGTTGAAGAATGTATGTACTCTCACAAGATGAAAAATATTAGCTAGTAAAGATCTTTAAATCCAATCAAATCAAGAAAACTTTAAAAAAATTCAGAGATTTTGATAACTCAAAGAACTTTTGTCCCCCTGCGTGTGTGCTGTGGAACGCAAACACTACTTTGCGTTTGCAATGTGGAACACAAACCTTGCTTTGCGTTTGCAGTGTGAATCGCAAACCTTAGTTTTGCGTTTGTAGTGAAGAGCGCAAATCAACACTTTGCGTTTGTGCTAAGGAACACAAACCTTAGTTTGCGTGTGTGGAGTGGAACGCAAACTGCTACTTTGCGTTTGTGACGAGGAGCGCAAACCTTAGTTTGCGTTTGTAGTGTGAATCGCAAACTCCACTTTGCGTTTGTGATGTGAAAGGCAAATCCTAACTTTGCGTTTGTGGAGAAACACAAATAACACTTTCGATGAATGAAACGCAAACCAGGATGAACACGATGAATCAAGCGCAAACTACGATGAATCAAGCGCAAAGTTTAACGAACACACGCAAACCTCTAAAATCAATCAAAATCACACCAAAAACTCATCTAGACTCCGAATTTTGATCTGAAAATTTGACAATTCATTCACCAACACATTTTGAACACAATTTTAGCAAGCAATTTCAATTAAAAACACACAAATCATCAAATTGATTCAAGAACACTACGTGAAACTCGTGAACCAAAAACTTCTTTAAAATCAAAATTACCAATCGAATACTGTGCAAACTTTGAAACAAATTATACAGACATGATCGATTTCACAATTCGAACATAACCTAATCAGATTCAACTCAAAAATTCCACTAAAAATCAAAATTGATTTTGACTTCGTGAACAGTAACGTGAACAGTGTCGACTCAAAATATTTTCTTGATTTTCAAACGGATTTGGCTCTGATACCAATTGTGGCCCAGTGATTACTAGCATTAACACATTTAGATTGACACAAACACTTTTATTAGATCAATCACATGAATTACAATTAATCACAGATCTAACATCTAGTCACAGATCTCACGTATGTGTGTGTTCTTACTCTCTCAACTACCACCAATATTACACCTTTACTTTCACACACTTACTATCACATCTTACAAACAATACAAGGACTTGCTTATATATAGGTCAACATGACCAAGCAAGGTCAAACCTTCTAAGCTCATTACAACACACATCCAAACACTAATTACAACAATGACCCTCATTTAATCTTGAATACAATTACAGTCTAACACTTTTCTTGGCTTCAACTTCAGCCTCAAACACCCTTAAGTCATTATAAAGATCGTCTAGTTCTTTGTTCTCCAGCTTGTCATCCTGTCTGAAGGAGACAGTATACATGGTCCATTCATCTTCAAGGGACCTTAAGAACTTTTTGTTTACATCATCTTGATAAATCTGCACTCCAACAGTAGCTAGTTCACCAATCAGCTTGTTAAACCTGTCAAAAGTTTGAGTCATGGACTCATTCTTAGTTGACATGAAGTTTTCATACTGTTGCTTCAGTATTGCCTTCTGATTTCTCTTGGTACTTTTGGTACCAGAGAATCTCTTCTCTAGAGCATTCCAAAGCATATGTGCATTAGTGAAGTTGCAGAATTGGTGTTGATACTCATTAGGAATAGCCAAGAGCAGTATGCTCAAGGCTTTCATCTCCGTCTGCCTTATTTTCCTCTCTCCATCTGTCTTTGGTGGGATTCTTTTTCCATCTGCTCCAATCTTTCCTTCATTAGATGGGCCATTCTCAATGATGTCCCACATAGAGTAATCTGTGAGAAGGATGTATTGCCTGAACCTAATCTTCCACAAGTCAAACTCATTAGATCTGAGCATTGGAACCTTTGAGACCAGAACACTATCACTTGAACTGTCCATGATGATTGTTGTTTTTCTGAGTTTAACAATGCTCTGATACCACTTGTCAGGATCGAAATTCAAACAAGAATTTAATTCACACACACTCAGAAACAATGCTAAAGAAGTTGCGGAAAAACACTTTAACACTAACAATCAATGAAACAGTATATCAAACTCAAATCACAAGTTTATATTGATTCAACTTGATGATTACACACAAAACCTCAATCTGTTGAACAGACTCAACAGACGTTATATACTTCTCTATAGAAAGGATCTAAACTAGTCTTGAGGTTAATTCTGTCTAAAACAAAAACTTATGAATGAATTTATTATTACCATCAAATACTTCTATACTATATATACAAAACTGAATACAAGATAATTATCAAAATACAATTGATCTTCAGCATCAATACCATATTTATCTTCAGTCTTATCTCTAGCTTATCTTTATATCCAAATCATCTTTATCTTTAGAAGCAGCACTAATTATCTTCAGAAGTATTAACCATCTTCAGCAGTATTAATCTTCAGCAGTACTAACTACTAGCAGTACTAATTATTCAAGTAGCAGCACTAACTCTTCAAGCAGTATTAATTCTACTAGCAGTAGTAATCTTGATAGTCTAGAAGTAGTAATTACTTAGCAACATTAATCAGCAGCATAAACCATACTTAGCATAATCAGACCCAACAACAACTGAAGAAGAATGCTCATTTTCTAATAGCTTTCCAGAACACCGAATGAATAAACTCAGACCTGTTTTCTTCACAAATCAGTTGGATGATTATAAGCACTTAAGATTCTAGATCACAACCAAAGCACCAGAACAATGATTGCAAGCACTCACAATTCTGATTGATCAGGTCAGTAGAATGATTAAGAGCACTCAAAGGTCTAACATCGTCAAGAAAACTCCAGAATGATGATTGCAGATACTCAAGATGCTAATCCAATCCAATCAGAGACCAAATTCAAACAATCAATATCTGAAAATCTTGACTGTCATGAGCTCTTTGAAAATCTGATCAGTTGCTAGAAATATGTGACCAACAAAAGATAGGAGTGATGTCACATATGCGTTCACCTAAAATCACATGAACAGATTGTCCCCCTCCCGAGACTTAGCACGGGGGCCCCGCTACCCGGTTAGCGGGGTCTGGGGGCAGCGCCCCGAGAGAATTGTTTTTGACAATTAAGGCAACTTGTCGCAAAAAAATGGGTGTGAACAGTAACTTTTCGCAAAAGCCAAGAAGTCACAGAACAAAGAAAGTCACTTTTCGCAAAAAAATAGAGGTTTGTGCGTTCTAGGTTCGCGCAGAAAGAAGCTTGCGCGTTCTTGGTTCGCACAGAAAGAGACATGCGCGTTCTGAAGAAGTACTTCGTGCAATCACTCTGCGCGTTCTATACTTAGAAAATTTTTCACAATCTTACTTCTCGCAAAAATCACTTGGCGCAGAAGAAGAACTCAGTATCATCCAAGAACTTGCAGACAAGGCTTTGCGAGTTCTCACTTCGCGCAAATAGAACTTGTGCGTATTCGTATAACATATATGTATAAATCTACGTATCTCTACCGGCTTCGATCCTCGAATCCCGACACCATATTACGATCAAACTTAGTAAATCATACTGACTTCGAGTAGTGAAGTATGCGGCACGTTAAGAACGACATCGGTTCCTCTACAATTCCTGCTAAAAAATGAGTAAACGACATTGATCGCTAATTTCATGAATATCGAGGAAGATTTCTTCTCCTTTGCGTACGAATGGCCGAGTATGTACGCAAGGATTTTGAAGAGAAAATGTCTGCATTGGAAGCTAAATATGCTAATCTAATGAAAAGTCTGAATGCAGATACAATCAAAGTTGATCTCGAGAAAGTCTGCACTTAAAAACTTTCTGATTTTTCTAAGAAAGATTTTCAAGAGAGAAAAGATTTGGAGCATAGATGCGTAAAACTTTCAAAGCAAGTATCAGAATTTGAAAAGATTTTAAAAACTGAAAGAGATACATTTGCAAAAGAGAGAAAAGTTCTTGAAGATAAAACTATTGAACTTCCCAAGCAGATCTCTACATTACAAGACTTACTTGAAAATGAAAGAAAATATTTTCAAGAAAAGAAGAAGTCTTTTAATGCTGAAAAGAAAAAGTTTGAAAAGAAGATTGTTGGGATTTTCAAGGAAATTTCTGAAAAGAACAAGAACTAAGAAAAATAATTTGAGCAAGAACGTCAAATCTTTGAAAGTGAAATATCTAAGTTCACATCAAAGTTATATGTTCTATTATCATACATTTTAAAAGAACAAAAGGTCAGGTCTGATTTAAAAAAGAATATTGACACAATTTTGAAAGAAAAGAATGTTTTGTCTGAAAAGATGAAACAACTTGAAGTTGTAAATGTTGAATTATCTGATAAGATTTTCACTGATGTGATTAATCAATCACCTTATGATAATTCAACTGAATCAGTTTGTTCTTTCAAAACTGCTTGAAGTTCCGTTCATGAAATTGTTTTCAAAAAGAACTGTGTCAAATCAAAATTTGTTAAATCAAATCAGATTCGTCCTTCTAATTTGTTTTATGACAAATATGTTGATAGTTCAGCAAATTTTAATGTCAAATCTGTTGAAAAGCATACTTCTAAGAAAGGACAGATGGTTTGGTGAGTGAAAGGTTCTCCTGATGAAAAGAAGAATAATAAATCATCAGCATCCACATCAAATGCTAAGAAGAACAGTGCACATAAAAGTAAATATTTTGGTAAACCTGATACATTTTATTCTGCTAATCATCTTATCAGGTTGGCTCAAAAGAAGATTTGTTGTTCTTACTGTGGAAAAAATGATTTTATTCAAAAAGACTTTGCTCATCACTGGTATGGAACTTACAGAATTACTTCTCAGAAAAATGAACTTCAAAGATTTAAATCTAATGAGAAGTGGATTCCTAAATCTAACCAACCAGGACCCAAATACACGTGGGTACCAAAACCTTTTAAATCTGTTTTGTAGGTGCCACAGGTTTAGGGAGAGCAAGAATATAGACTTCTGAGTAAATCAGCTCAGGACTCGGACTTCAAAGTCAAAGAGAAAGACTTATAGACAAAGCAATCTAGGACTCGGTCTTCAATGTTTAAGAACAAAGGCTTCTGAATACTTCAATTCAGAACCCGTTCTTTAATGTTAGAGAATATTGGCTTTTGCTTACAACAGATCAGGACCCGATCTTTAATGTCAAAGAATTATGGCTTCTAAACATAACAGTTTAGAACCCGTTCCTCAAAGAAGAGTTTTATTCAGATGAGGATATGATGCAAATATCAAGGGGGAGCTTATCTGAGTTTAACTCCATATATCATGATTTGAGGGGGAGCTTAAATATTTGTAAGTATCTTCTGATCTAGATCTCTGATTGTTTGAAAGAAGAACAACTTTCGAACATGAAAAATATTTTCTTAAATGTTCAAACCACTTCTGGTTCTCAAACGATTTCATGAATTTAGAAGTGTGATTTTTAAATGTTTTTCATAATTGAGCTTTAATGTTTAACTGACCGTGTGTTTCCAAAGATCAATATTTGTGTATTATCTTGTCTATATAGTGTCAAGTATTCACACACACTGGTTCAGTACTTCATTTGAATTAATTATTACCATGTCTCCAAACAAAACAATTTTCGATGGTAATACCCTCGTTTGATTTCACTGTTGTTGAGCATCATTCATTTTTCTAACATTGTGCGTTCATTTCTAAAATGTTAATATTTGTTCATATAAACAAACTATCAAGTTCTTTGATACCCCTACCATTTCATGTCCATATTCATGATATTTGATCTGATTGATACATTGTTAGATTCTCAAAACAAATCTCTTGATTTCATTTCATTCATTCAATATTCTTGTTTTGAGAGATCTTCAAAGTTCAAATGCTCAAATATTCATGCAATTTTTTCGGAGCATACATTCATTTGACAATGTTTTCATATTCTGAGATTTTTATTTGTTCAAGTTAAATTGTTGAGTAATTGTTGTTTTTAGGACAAAATACATGGGATTAGTGTTAGAGCTTAAACAGAACTTCTATGGATTCATGTAAACCAGTGTTTCCTACCCAAGAAGTTATCCTTGAGTGATTGAGGGGTGAGGGGTTTTAAATCAAAGAGTGGGGGAGATAAGTCATCCGATTGAATTTTTCTCATTGTGCTGAGCGATAAAATGTAAAAGAGAGTTTGGTTAGAAGTGATCTTAAATGTTTAAAAGAAAGAGGCTGTGAGATCAGAGTTAAAAGAATATCAGAACTCTGCACCAACCACTTTCTGAGTCGGGCAACCACCTAATCTGTTGGTTCACATTCTTTGGTGACCATTGTTAGATATGAATTGTATTCAAGATTAAAAGAAGGGTCTAAATTGTAATTGTTGTAAAGTGTGTGGTAGTATTTGTAATTGTTGTTTAGAAGTTGACTTTGCTAAAGGTCATGTTGACCATATAAATAGCAAGTCATAATGTTTTAGACATAGAACACACGCACATAATCAGAGTAAGATTACACATTGAAAAACACACACACAGACAGTGCTTAGAGTCTAATTCAAGAAATAGGGATATGGCTCATTGTAGATTGTGTGATTAATAAACAAAATTGTTCTTGATAATCTGTGTTTGATTAGTATTGCTTGAAATCTGGGATTACAACCATCATTGAAAAAGGCAGTGAGCCCATGCCAACTCTTGCAATTACCCCACCAACCACTCGTTTCTTTCTTGAAAAAGAAATGTTTCAAAATTATTTGGGGACACCGCATATCTGCTATCTGGTTTTCACTCGAAAGATTTAGATATTGAAAAAGAAGTAAAGTTGCCCTACCTTCGCACCTCTTTCATGCATATTGAGTTTGTGTAATACTTGTTGATGTCTCAACAGTTTACACAATTTGAGCCTGAAAAAGCTTGTGTAGCTTCAATCATTCTACACTTTCACATACACACAAGGGATATGTTGTCTTGTCAAAACATTCATAGAAAATTCCTTTGTGGTTTTTCGATGATTGAATGGAAGCCCTTGGGGAGTGAACATCACAAAAGCTCATTTTCAAAGTACAGTCGTTGTACAAAGTGGCTCCGTGCTACTTACAGGCATATTAATTGTATCATTTGTTGATTCAGGGATACAATTCTTATTATATCTGAATTTGAAAAGATTCGGGTATATACATTTTATGAATTGACGGATACACAGATCAAAAGGGCGGAGACTATCATTTTATCATAAAGGGGGAGATTGTTTTTCAAAGACAATGTTGACTTGAAAATGTTTTGATGATTTTGCTGCTCACAATTCATCAAAAAGGGGGAGATATTCAGGAATTTCAAGTCAAATGAAAGTTTAAGTGAAATTTGAAAGATTATTCGAAAGATACATCTCATAAAAAGGGAGAGATATTCTGAAGAAAAAGGAGGAGATAATCTGGAAAGTTCAGTCAGACGAATGTTTTCAAGTCAGATGAATGTTTTGAAAGTTATTTCAAGATATATTCCTGAAAAAAGATGAACTCATCAAAAAGGGGAGATACAAAATTGTAAAGATCAAGAAAATGTTCAAAGATTATTTGAGAAAGTTTGTGTTTCAAAGGTTGATCAGAGACCAGAGACTGAAGATACAAGCATTGAAAGATTCCTCAAATCTCAAAGATGCAATGTTCAAGAATGTTTAAAGATTTCAAATTCAAGTTCAAGACTTTACAAAGCAAAAGTGAATGACTTTTCAAGATTCTTCAAAGCATTAGAGTTTAAATATTGTCAGAGCTTCAATGTTTAAAGATATCAGAGTCAAAGTTTTTAAGAATCAAGAACTGAAGACTAATGTCAATTTTTTTTCAAATCTTGAATACAAAGGGGGAGATTGTTAGTGTATTGTTGTATCCAAGATTTAATAGTAAAAGTCAAAGTGTTGTAAAGTCACATATTGTCAAAGTCAATGTTGTTTACCTTGTATTTTGTACATGGTCTTTGACCATATATATACCTTTAGTAGCTTGAGTGAAGAAGGATTTTGCGATAAGTAGTAGAGGGACTTTATGAAGTATAAGGCATTAGTTAGAAAGTCTTGTGTGAGAAGTGGGTATGTCATTGGTGTGAGAGGTCTTGTCATCTTGTGACTAAAGAGATATATGACACATTCTCTCTCTACATTCTCTCTATAGAATTTGTGCTAAATTGTGTGATTACATTGTGTTTGCTTGAAATCTTGGACTTACAATTCGGTTTCTTCTTTCAGCGACACCGTTTTGCTGAGGAGTTGATACAGAAGAGAAATTGTGAGAGATTCCCTTACTCTCAAAGTAATTGTTCAGAGAACTATTTTGGAATTCAGTTCCATGATCACTTCTTATTGAGCGAACAGTTAGATTATTCAGCACTTCCATCTTTCTAACAAAGGATATCAGTTCTTCTGGAGTGTGACTTTTACAGGGAAGAAAGATTACCCAGGTGTAGCGAGAGTATTCATCTACAATGACAAGTGTATATTTCTTTCCGGCTATGGATTGGATATCGACAGGGCCAAATAAATCCATATGCAAGAGTTGAAGAGGACTTCTCACTGAGGAAACTTGTTTTGATTTAAAACTAGCTTTAGTTTTCTTTCCCTTTTCACATGCTAAACAAAGAGATTCCTTGGCATATGAGTGTTGAGGTAGACCAGAGACTAGTTTCTTTGAGGAGAGAGAATTCAGTGTTTTTAAGTTGAGATGAGATAGCCTTTTGTGCCATAACCAGTTGACATCTGAAGAGGCCTTAGAGAGAAAACAAACGTTTTCAGTGTTAGTAGAGTCCATGTCTATTACATAGACATTTTCCATACAATAACCACTAAGAGCGAGCTTTCCTTTTTCATTCATCACCGAGCATGCTTTCTTTCAAAAGCGAACTTCGTAGTCTTTGTCACATAGCTGACTGATGTTAAGAAGATTATGCTTCAGTCCATCTACATAAGCGACTGTTCTGAAGGTAGTTGTTCCATTGCTGAGAACACCAAACCCTCTGGTATTGGCTTTTCCATTTCCACCAAAGTTCACTGAAGGACCTTTCTCTTCCTTGTATTCAGTGAGCAGGTCTTTTTGTCCACTCATGTGTTGAGAGCATTCGCTATCTAAATACCAGATGCCCTTTGATCCCTAAGAGGAGATATTAATCATTGAAGTTTCTGTTGGTTCTTCCGCTCCTTCTTTAATCTCAGCCATAAGACAAATATTAGCAACTTCTTCTTCATCAGAACTTGATTATTCTAATTCAACCCAGTCATGCTCTTCAGCGATGAGACCTTTTCATTTTCGCTTGAAGTTTTTCAACTTTTGATATTTCTCTTTTAGCTTAAGGTATTTGCTATCGCTGTTTTTCCTGGAGGTAGAAGGTTTGAAAACTTTCTTTGACCTACATTGACTTGCAAAATTTCCAACTTTTTCACAGTTAAAGCAAGTAGTAGTAGCCTTATCAACAGGGGTTGATTTGGCTTGTCAGTTATAGAGAGATGCTAATTTCTTCTGAAATTGCTCTTTCTTGCAAACATTTTGAAAGAGTTTGTCAAGAGTTCTAAGGATTCATCAAACTCTGAAAGATCAGTGTCTGATAACTCCTCAGAATCAGAATCTAACACAGTGATGGTGAGAGTAGATCGCTAAGATGGAATGATCTCTGAAGAGACTAAAGCAACAGGAACGATTTTGGAGTCGTTAGAATCTTTTACAAGATATTTCTTCAAAAGATTTGATTGCTCATAGATGAGCAATATTCCATATAAGGTACTAAGAGAGAGAGAATTTAAGTCTTTTGTCAGTTTAAGACACATTGAATAACTACTCCAGCTTTCAGGAAGACATTCCACGAATTTAGTTAAGACCTCAGAGTTAGAGTAGGTCCTACCAACTATCCTTAGATCAATGATTAGACAGTTAAATATCTAGAGAACATCATATAGGGATTCATTCTTACCACAGATAAAACTTTCATATTGTCATACCAAGTTAATCTTCCTGGTTTCTTGGATTTTAGTAGTACCTTCATATTGAACACATATAGTGTCCCACATTTCTTTAGCAGTTTTTAGATGCATGATGGAATGAAAGGCTTCATCAGGCAGAGCCATATAGATAATGGTTTTTACCTTAGCATCTTAACCGACTTTCTTTTTATCTTCATCACTCCATTGTCTTATTTCTTTAATAGCATATCTTTCAGGGACAACAGGAGTGGTGGCAGTAGATGGAACTGCAACTATGATGGTGAAGGGTTCATAAGGGCCATTTGTTACGTATTCATGTAGAGTGGGATCTACACTTTCTAGAAATAGCATCATTCGATTTTTCCAGAGAGCAAAGTTATCTCTGCTGAATCGAGGGGATTTTGAGACAGAACCATTATCATAGTAGTTAGTGTTTGTGTTTAGTGCCATATTGAGAATAACAAGGAAGAGAATAAAGCAAGATCTTGTTTATGAGATTAAACAATCTGCTCTGATACCACTTGTTGGTCCCGAAGGTGCTTAACAAGTTTGTAGAAGGGGGGGGGGGTTGAATACAAACACAAAATTTAAGGTTTGATAAATTGTTTATTGAGAAATCAAAATACAATTTACAAGTTTGTTGCGGAATAAGATTAAGTAAGAACCTAATCTAAACAAACTTAAGAAACACTAAGATGGTTGCAAAAGAATTAGAGAATGGGGATTAAGGGAATATAGAAAACAAAGGTTTCTATATTTTACAGAAAGATTTGAAGGCTGAAGGCTTAGAGGCAACTCTCAGATAGAGTTGTGATCTTTCTATTTATACCATATGCATTAAATGCATGACAGGGTACTTTACATGTGTCCATCTCTGGTTGGTTGCATGAATCTGACTTTTGGATACATGTTTTTGGCCATATGATGAACAGTGTAGATATCATAGTTGTTATATGAAATGTTGCAGAGGTATGTCTTTTCTGACACTCGTACTATGTTTACATAGATAAGACAAAAGAGACTTGAGGTATAAGCAAAGTGATCATCGATCGTTGAATATCTCTTCCTTCTCAGAGATAGAAAGAAGTTTAGCTATCGTTGAAGCTTTTCCTCAGGCTTCTTCACATGTGAGTAGACTTGTCTTCTTTTCGCTGATATTTGCATCAGGTCATGAGCAGACTTGTCCTATGTTCAACAGCTTTGTCTTCGATTAAGCAGTGAACGTCTTTTGTCGTTAAACTTGTCTTCACGGATTACGTCTAACTGTTTACATAAGAAATCATCAGCGATACTGAACATACTCACTATTTGATCGCTGATGTTGAAACACTATTACATACAAATGTTAAACATAATTTTCACTAAGTATAATAGAGGGTCATTATCAAATCCCTGAGAGTGTTGGATCAACAAAAGAAATATGTGGAAAGGAAGCCATAGGAAAGGAAATATGTGTATAGTTATATGAAGAAAGTGGAAGATCCAATCAAGTGCTACAATTGTGGGAAAATTGGTCACTTTTCTAAAGACTGTCGAAAGTCGAAAGTAAGTAATTCAGAGTATTACAAGAATAAGATGCTTTGGCAAAGCAAAAGGAAGCGGGTAAAGCTTTAATGGCTTATCCAAATGAAGAAACAATCTACATGTGCTTGATGGGAAAGGAAGTTAAATACGATGAGTCTGTTTCAAGACCTACAAGCTAAGCTTGAAAAGGAAAAAAATTGATTTGTGAAAAAGCGTCAAACAATTTTTGATCTCAATAAGGAAATTGTTGAACACAAAAACTTGATTGACACTTTGAACAAAGCTGCTAATGATTTTGAAAAACAAAAAGCGTGTTTTGAAAGTCAAATTTCTAACACATTTTCCAAGTTCAATAAGTGTGAACTTGAGAAACAAGAGTTTGTTGTGAAACATAACAAATTGCAGTTTGAAAACAAAACTTTGCTTAAAAAGTGTTGATCCCAGTTTTGTGTTCTAGACAGTGATTAACCAAACAATCTACACAAATAGAGATGTATATGTGCGGAAGCGATTTATATGTAGAAAGATGGCTTGGTTCGGCAGTAGACACACAATCAAGAAATAACGAGATCAATTGACAAATGAGAATTAGACACAGAGAGATTATCTTCATTTACTTGAACTATTACACCAATAACACACACTGTTGTGTGTAGAAAATGCTCTCTACAAATATTTGAATTGCAAGACAAAGCGTGGTGAATTGTGTGTGCTCGCATGCTGTGAATCAGGAGGTGTTCCTTTCATATACAAGGGAAGAGCACACAATAATGCCAACTCTTGCTTAAAACCCCACCAACTACTCATTCTTTTCTCAACAAAAGGATGTTTCAAATTTTAAAGAGGAAGTAGCACATAATCTATCAAATCTTCGTTTGGAAGATGTTGATATTGAAAAAAAGGAAAGTTACCCCACCTTAGACCCTTTCTCATGCACATTGAGTCTATGTAATATATGTTGATGTCTCAACGGTTTACATATTTTGCGCCTGTTAAATCTTTAAATGCTTCAATCATTCTACACTTGCACGAGCACACAAGGAATATGTTTTCTTGTATTAACGTTCATCGAAAATTCCTTTGTGTTTTTTCAATGATTGAATGGAAGCCCTGGGGAGTGAATATCAAAAAGCTCCTCTCCGACATACATTCGTTGTACACAGTGGCTCCATGCTACTGACACGCATGTTAACTGATTCATATGTTGATTCAGGTATACCAATCCTAATTTGTATGAATTTGAAAAGATTCGGATGAATACATTTTCTGACATGACGGCTACATCAGTTCAGTTGGAGATATTCTTTCATGGGGAGATTGTTAATTCTTATTTTGGGGGAGATTGTCTCTATGTCATGAAGACTATGCTTATGTTGACATATGGGGGAGATGTTATCCCAGTTTAATCTAGTTGGTAAATAATCACATAAACAAGTAATCAAGCAAACACACTAATAATCAAGAGATATATAAATCAGAGTAACATACCAATCCCTTGAATAAACAATGAAACCCTTGAGTGTTCTTGATACCCTTTGAGTACAGAGAAACCTTTCTACCTCTCTAATATGATTATGATAATAATTATGAGGATTCTTTTCTAAAAACCTATTAACTAAAACATTAAATACCCAGGCTTTTAGGCCTAATGGGCTTATAGGCTTGAGGCCCAATAGTAACTAAACTATTAGCTTATTACACAATTAACCCTCTAACTTTAACTTTAGCACAATTGCAGTTTAAACCCTTAACTTTAGCTATCAAATAAATACAGTTTAGACCCTTTAATCTTGAATACACTTATGATCCAACAATCTCCCCCTTTGGATTCAAGATTAAAAAAATTTTGCAATTGTCTTCGGGTCTTCACTTTTCTTCAGATATGACGTTGATAGCTTCTAAACATCAACACTTCAAAACTTCAAAACTTTGATAATCTTCAGCAGTCTTCAAATTATATTCTCCCTCTTTGAGTATTCTCCCTTTTTGTATCTTCTCCCCCTTTTTGATGAATGGTGAGAAACATCATCATCAAAACATACCAAAACAATCTCCCCCTTTTCAAGACAATCTCCCCCATTGTGTATGATTACGTAAGCACAGTCTTCATGTAACGAGCCCTGTATGGAAATAAGAGCAGTCTTCCCAGATGGAAAGAGTGATTATTTCAATCTTTTCATATTCAAATATAAAGTAGTAACCATTCGAATCTTTTCAAATTTAAACAGTTAATAAGTGTAACCCTTAATCAACAAATGACTCAGTTAGAATGCCTGTCAATGACACAAAGTCACTGAGTAACACAAAGTTACTATATAAGGAGATGGTTTGATGTAGACTCCCCAGGTCTTCCATTCAATCATCGAATAACACATGGTTATCTATGAACGTTCTGACAGAAAACAAATTTCTGTATGTTCGTGCATGTGTATGAAAGAATTAAGCACCGATGATTGCTTTTTAATGTAGGCTCAAATTATGTAAACTTGTTGAGACAACAACAAATTATACAAAGACTCAATGTGCTTGAGAAAGGGTTCGAAGGTGGAGCAACTTTCCTTTTTTTTCAATATTAGTATCTTCCAAATGAAGAACCAATAGCGTATGTGCTGCGTCCCCAGAAAATGTGAAACATTCTCTTTTTGAGAAAAGAATAAGTAGCTGGTGAGATATTTGCAAGAGATGGCATGGGCTAGGTGCCTATTTCAATGATGGTCACCAAAGAATGTGAACCAATCAGATTATGTGGCTGCCCGACTCAGAAAGAATTTAGTGCAGAGTTTAATATTTTTTTACTCTGATCGCTCACCCTCTTTCTTTTAATTCTCACTTCTAACCAATCTCTCTTTTCCATTTTACCTCTTCACACACCATCACTCAATTCCTTTGACCCTTCTCCCCTCAATCACTCAGGGAATACTTCCTGGGTAGGAAACACTGGTTATCGTGAATCCATGGAAGTTCTGTTAAGCTCACACACTGAATCCCATGTATTATCCTAAAAGTACATGCTGTTCAACAGGAGTTTTGTACATGTAAGCACAAATACCACTTGTTACATGAAGAATAAAATATTCGGAGATGTCAAAACAGAAGATGTTTGACGATGCAATTCTCCCCCTGAAACTAAAAGAGTTTGACAATTAAGCTCATAGGAGTTTTGTCATGAAGAACAATATGTTGGAGAATCAAAAACGAATGTTGTTTATATGAACAATATATAAACATATTTGCAATGAAAGCACATGAAATGACGTTTGATTCAATCAACAGTGAATACAAATAACGTGAGTATTACCATAGAAAGATTTAACTTTTGATACATGGTAATAACAAAGGCAAATAGAATGTTCTGAACCGTTATGTGTATGACAAAGTATATTGACAAGATAAAATGCAAGTATTTACCTTTAAGAACACACGGTCAGATAAGCATTTAAGTATCCAAAAATCTGTTAATATCACAGATATTCTCACCCTTAACTGATAGATTTTTTTTTAAAGCTTAAGAAAAAACAGAAAAAAATAAGGCACTGAAGTGCGGGTTCTAATCCGATGTGATTAGAAGTCGTTGTCACTTGACCAAACCTGCATAAATGAAAGAAATAATGGTAATCATTTATGAAAATGATTCCTATCTCGTTAGCAACAGTTGGAAAATAACACACAAGATCAAAACTTGGAATACTCCCCTAGAATCATGAGTAAGGTTTAAGACATGTTCAACATACCAAGTTTGCTGATTAGAAATTGAAAACGCTTTTCATCCAATGACTTGGTGAAAAGTTCAGCTAACTGGAAGTCAGTTTGAACAAAGTGCATTTCAATATTACCTTTTTCGACATGATCCTTGATGAAATGATAGCGTACGTCGATATGCTTGGTCTTCGAATGTTGTACCGGGTTAGCAGTTATAGATATTGCGCTCTTGGAATCACAATAAATAGGAACACGCTTGTAGTTGTATCCAAAGTCCCTTAACTGTGTCGTCATCCAGAGGACTTGAGAACAGCAGCTAGCAGCAGCTACATACTCAGCCTCGGCAGTGGATGTTGAAACACAGTTTTGTTTCTTTGAAGTCCAACTAACAAGTTTGTCACCTATGAATTGACATGATCCAGAGGTGCTCTTCCGATCTAGCTTACATCCTGCATGATCAGCATCTGTAATGGCAGTTAGTTCAAAACGAGAATCCTTTGGATACCAAAGGCCTAGATTAGGAGAACCTTTGAGATATCTAAGGATTCGTTTGACAGCAGATAAGTGCGACTCTTTAGGATTAGACTGATATCTCGCACAAAAACATGTGGCAAACATTATATCCGGGTGACTGGCAGTCAGATAAAGTAAAGAACCAATCATGCTACGATACACCTTTTGATCAACAGGTTTCCCGGAGGGATCCACGTCTAAGAGTGTACCAGTAGCCATTGGTGTTTTCATGACTGAACTATCTGACATATTGAACTTTTTCAAAATATCGTTTATATATTTAGCTTGATTAATAAATATGCCTTCGGGTAATTGCTTTACTTGTAGACCAAGAAAGAAATTCAATTCACCCATCATCGACATTTCAAACTTTGTTTCCATTATCTTTGAAAAGTTCTTGCAAAATTTCGGATTTGTCGACCCAAATATTATGTCGTCAACATAAATCTGAATAAGAATCAAGTCCTCACCTTGCCTTTTAAGAAATAAGGTAGTATCTACTATACCTTTCTTGAAACCACAAGCAAGTAGAAATTTAGTGAGAGTTTCATACCAGGCTCGCGATGCTTGTTTAAGACCATAAAGCGCTTTGTCTAAAACATAGACATGATCAGGGTGATGAGGATCAACGAAACCTTCAGATTGAGCCACGTAAACCTCCTCATGCAAAACGCCGTTTAGAAAAGTCGACTTTACGTCCATTTGATAGACAGTAAAGTTTTTGTGCGCTGCATAGGCTAGAAAGATTCTGATGGCTTCGATCCTTGGAACCGGGGCGAATGTTTCGTCATAGTTGATGCCCTCTTGTTGACAATACCCTTTTGCGACCAAACGAGCTTTGTTTCTCACAACTACTCCGACTTCGTCTTTCTTATTTCTGAAAACCCACTTTGTTCCAATAACGGATTTACCTTTAGGTAGTGGGATCAAGAGCCATACCTTGTTCCTTTCAAATTGTAGAAGCTCGTCTTGCATAGAAGAAATCCAGAATGGATCACGTAGAGCTTCAGCCGCTTTCTTTGGCTCTAAGGAACTGAGGAAACTTGAAAACATGCAGAAGTTAGCTGTTGCTGACCTTGTCGTGACACCAGATTGTACGTCACCTATCACATTGGTTAGGGGATGATCCTTAGTCCAACGATGTGTGCTTGGTAGAGCTTCAACTGTTTGTTGCGTATTCGACGCATCGTTTTCATCATGCACGGCAGGTTTCTCCATAGATGTACTTGGGACAACTTGTACTGGTGTTTCTGATACTGAGGCTTCCGGACTAGCAGTGAAGTACTCGGGACTTCGTTTCCGGAAGAACTATCTGTAGAGACAGATTCAGCGTTAGTAGAGTCAGAAACTAACGGTGTATTAGTACCTGATGGAGATGAAGTGTCAGTGACTTCTTCGGAAGGTCCAGACATGTCTTCAGATATAGTGGGGACCTCCGAGCCTGTACCACTTGTTATTGATGTTGATATGCCTTTTTCAAAATCTGCACATATATCATCAAAGGCATCAATAAACAGTAAATCTAACTGAGATGAAGTAGAGTTAGAGTTTGAAGAATTGGATCTTTTAGAAGCTGGTTCTATTCTGGATTGAATAGAAGCTTTGTCTTTAATTACGAGTTCTGAACTGTTGTGTCCAGAAGTCCTTGTAGAATTCTCATCAAAGGAGACATTCATGCTCTCAACAACCGTCTTGGTTCGAATAATGTAAATTCGATAAGCTTTGGATGTCAGAGAGTATCCAACGAGATATCCTTCATCCGCTTTCTTATCAAACTTTGATAATCCTTTACGCTCTTTTAGAATGTAACACCTGCAACCAAATACACGAAGGAACTTGATGTTAGGTGTACGATTGTTGATCAACTCATATGCTGTCTTATTAAAGCGCTTGACCACAATGGTACGATTCTGAGTAAAACATGTTGTAGCGACTGCCTCAGCCCAAAGGTACATGGGTAGATCTGAGTAAGCAAGCATAGTCTGAGCTGCTTCAACCAGAGTACGGTTCTTCCGTTCAACAATGCCATTTTGCTGCGGAGTGTAGGCGGCGGAGAAATTATGTGAAATACCCACGGAAGTAAGATAACTCTTCAGGGTGTCATTCTTGAATTACGTGCCATTATCACTATGAATGGTTCTGACTGGCAGTTGAAGTCGTACTTGAATGCGCTTGATGAAAGCGATAATCAACTCTAGCGCATCTGACTTGTTGCGAAGAAACTCGAGCCATGTATACCTTGAGTAGTCATCTATCATTACCAACACATATTTCTTTCCGTTGATAGATGTTGTGCGCATTGGGCCACAAAGGTCCATATGAAGAAGTTCCAGTGCAGATGAGGTCGATGATTCAGCTTTGGACATGAAGGAACTACGCTTCATTTTGCCCAACTCACATGCGGAACAGAGTGAGTCTTTTTCGAACCTCATTTCTGGTAGACCTTTGACCAGACCTTGTCTTTGTAGCTTCGCTATAGATCGGAAATTCTGATGAGACAAGCGTCGATGCCATGTCCACGATTGTGCTTTAGAAGCTTTGGCTAGTAGGCATACTGGACGTGTGGCAGACAGTGTAGGAAAATCTACATAGTATAGATTTCCATGGCGCTCAGCTTTGAAGACTTCGTAACCATCGGGATCCTCTAGATAGCAATGAGTGGTTGTGAAGCGGACTTGATATTTCATGTCACATAAGTGACTGGTACTAAACATGTTGTGATCAAGTCCTTCAACATATAACACTCTTTGAATATTCAAAACACCGTTATCGAGCATTCCATATCCTCTGACGTGGCCTTCGGCTTCAGAATTTGCAAATCTAACTGCTCCAGCAGGCTCCTCCACATAGTTATGCAAGAGGTGCTTGAATCCTGTCATGTGGCGTGAACATCCGGAATCTATTACCCACAATCGACAGGCCTGCAAAAGAGACAATTAGTTTTGCTTAGGCACCCATATCAGGATGGGTCCTTCGCGATTAGCATCAAGCAACTCAGGAATATCATCTGGTTTGACTTTCACTCTCCATTTATAACGCGGTTTTGGAACCCATTTCCAAACCATCTTAACATTCAGTTCCTGAAAGTGCTTTTTAGAAGTAGGATTGGCAACCTTAGCTCGATACACTTTAGGTTGTGTAGAAGAATCAGAATTAGAATTAGACTTAGAGTTTACCTTAGCTTTGATTTTATTCTTTTTGGACTTAGGAGGGGAGTAGTATTTGAATGAATTATCCCAACAGTGTTTGCAATAAAGATTCTTTCGAGCAAAATTCATAAACTTAGATTTATCGGAACAAATCTTACATTCATGTTTATGAAAAGAAGTACTATTCAAAATAACACTGTCTGTAGGACAACTACTAGAATTCAAACTATTCTTTTTATTCAAACTAAGATCTTTATTCTTCTTACTCCTCCCAACTCCATTTCCTTTTATATCTGAAACAGAAACAGGAACCTTGTTAGTCTCTAACTTAGAAGGTGGTTCTTTTCTAGTGCTCTTTGAAGTCTCACCCTTTTCAAAAATACTCGGAGGATATTCAGGACAATCAGAGTAAACAACTGTAGGTTTTGCAGGAGCATCAAATTCTGGATTGGTTCTTACCTTCCAGCTTGGATCATTGAACATCTGTTTATCACTTGAAGCATTTTTAAACATAGTAACTTTCAAATCATTGATCTCTATGCAAAGCTCTTGATTTACTTTTAAAGACTTTTCAAGTTTATGTTTGAGATTAAAATTTTCATCTTCAACCTTATCAAGAGACTGTTGCAACAAATCGATTTGCTTCATCAATTCAGATGTATGATCATTCACATAATTTGATCCCTTTGAATTAGAAACAGGATCAGAGTCTGAAGCATTCATCATTTCAGAAAATGTATCTTCAGTCATGGACTCAATAAACTCCAGTTTTTTATTTTGAGAACAAGATCCATTCGTGATAGCGTGTTCTTCTTCAACCTCTTCAACAGGTAAAGGTTTAGAAGCAATAGGATTTGAGACTGATGGCATAGTAGATGAATCAACATCCAATTCATACTCATCATATTTGCATGCAGTCTCAGGTAGAACTGTGTTGGTGCTTACTGATTCGTTGGAAGGTGTGGTAAATAGTGATTCAAACTCAGTAAATTCGATCTTTCGAGTCGCATAGCTTTTGTTTAAATCACCATATTGAAAACCAACTGATTTAAAAAGATTTTGAGAATCAGTGTCACCAGACTTGTTCTTTCCCATTTCTTCTTGACCTTTGGTCTCAGATAAAGGTGTAGGAGTACTTGCTTCAACAAAAGTTGCGCGAATGTCAGGAATGGGTCTAATTGCGGAGCTGAATTTATCAAAATTATATAGATGCTCCGGTGCCTTTTTCAAAATTTCGTTAATTGGCACACCCAAACCTGGTTTAAGTTTGTAAAACCTTTCGTCTTGGAGTTTATTGGTCAACAGATTTAATGTTTGTTCAGTCTGACCTCGTTTCATATTAATGTCCTCCAGTTGCTTTATTTTGGTGTAAGCTTCATTTCTTTCTTTATAACAAACTTCAAATTTGATTTGAAACTCACCCTTTTCAGCATTAAGATTCACAAGATCTGTTTCTAAACCAGATATTTTTTCTTTTAAAGACGCTTTTTCGACATTTAAATCATCTTTTTCCTTTTCCTTTTCTTCCACAACAACTTTTAAAATAGCATTTTCATCACGAAAGCTTAAAACAGATTGATGTGCAGAGCTAAGTTTGCCTTTAAGTAAAGCAAATTCATCTTTCATACCATGTATTTGGGCCCATTAAAGATTCAATAAGTTCAGAATTTTCACTAACCTCAGAGTTTGCTTCTTCGGATTGTGTCTCAGAGTCTTCATCGTCACCTTCCAGCTTTACCATGTAAGAAACTTGGGTGAAGTGTGCTTGCTCCTCGTCATCAGAACTTTGGAACAGCCAGTTCTCTTCTTCAACCATTAGTACTATTCCTTCTTCAGCTTTCTTGGCAATTAGTGACTTTCTTGAGTAGTACTCTGAGTTCTTCACTTTCTTGAATTTGCAGTCCCTTGAGAAGTGCCCAAATTTGCCACAGTTGTAGCATCTTCCTGGTTCATCCTTTCGCTCTTCTCGCTTCTCCTCTCTCTTTCCTTCTCTTCTATCTTCCTTCCTCTCTCTTTCCATGCCTCGGCTTGTATCGCATCTCAGACTTCTCTTTCTTGTATCCATCATACTTTGGCTTTGAGTAAAATCTTTTCTTGCCAAAGCTCTTCTTGAATCGTCGCGTAATGAGAGCTAAGTCTTCAGAGAACTTTTGAATATCAGGATCTGAATCAACTTCCAGTTCTTCATCGCTTGAATCAGAGTCAGAGTCAGAGTCAGTAATTTCAGTAACTAGAGCTTTATATGCCTTTTTCTTAGACCTTGCAGAGGATACAGAACCTTTGCCGGCTATGAGAGCCACAAAATCCTTCAGATGATTAGACTCATTATTAATAGATCTCACCTCATCCTTATGTTGAGCAAGAGTAGAGAAGATATCGATGACATTTTCTCGAGCCATATTTTTCGACATCTGGAGGTTGATAGCAAAGTTCTTCCATTCTGGATTCAGATTCTTGATGAACTTGTAGTTTACCTCAGAAGCAGATTTGGCGATGTTGTTCCTCCGCAAGTCATTGAGAATAATGTTGTACCTATTGTAGGTGTCTAATATCAGCTCTCCTTCTTTTGCATGAAATCCCTCGTAAGCATTTATGCACAGATTCTGCTTAGCTTGTATAGAGGCTTCACTTTCTTCAAACTGCCTTGCTAGTTCATCCCAGATTCCTTTAGCAGTGCTCTGACTGTCGACACGATTGTAGATGTCGTTCGGAATTTCCATTGTCAGATAGATTAGAGCCTCTTCTTCTAACTTGAGCTGTTCTTTCTGCTTTTCAGTGAAGAACTGAACAGATTTAGGAATCTCTCTATCAGGGATTTCAGGAGAGGAATCTGTAGCAGGTTGACCCTTTACTGTGATCATTGGAGTTTTAGGACCTTCAATGATTACTGTCATGAATTCTCTGTTCTTGTGATTCAGAAACTGAATCATTCTGGTCTTCCATTGCTGATACTCATTAGCCATAAGGACAGGCGGTTTGGACTGAGAGCCCATCGAGAGAAGCTGGTTCGACATCTTAGTTGTACCACTTGTTAGTAATTAAACTTATCTATACCAAGACAACCAACTAGATGAGATCGTTAGAATCAAAATGAAAACTACACTCAAAAATTTTCAGAAAAATAAATTCCCGAAAATAATTAAATGCAGTCCTTTCAATCAGCCTAAAGCTTCAAATAATACTGAACAAAAAGAAACAGTAGATCTCGAACAGAATTTTGTCCCCCTTTCGACTTTGAGAGGCCATATTACAATTTGCAAAAATCGACCGGAGATGTGCTTCGACCGGTATTCAGTTGACCGGAGACTTGTAAAGACCGGTAGAGAGTTCGACCGGGAACTTGTAAAGACCGGGGAAGTGCAAAGACCGGTAAGATGTAAGACCGGAACTATGCTTGACCGGTAAAATTGATTCGACCGGTAACAATTAGACCGATATGGGTGTTAGACCGGGACCTTGTGAGTATCGGTGCTTTGCTTAGACCGATAGAACTCGATCGATAGTGATAAGGTGAGTTCGACCGATAGAGTGTAAGATCGGGACCTTGATGAATATCGGTGCTTTGCTTAGACCGATAGATTAGACCGGTAGAATGTACGACCG
Source organism: Arctium minus (assembly GCA_954870635.1). Classification (NCBI taxonomy): domain Eukaryota; kingdom Viridiplantae; phylum Streptophyta; class Magnoliopsida; order Asterales; family Asteraceae; genus Arctium; species Arctium minus. The sequence continues at coordinate 71,710,714 of OX941080.1, read as the reverse complement.
ACAAAGAGTTTGACCTGAATGGTCTTAAGACCGATAAATCTATGTTCGACCGGTATTAATTAGACCGGTATGATGCTATGACCAGAAGGCTAAGGACCGATAGAGGTTAAGACCGATAAAGTGCTTAGACCGGGACGTTCTTAGTCTACCCAGAACGATGATGAACAGGATGAATAATCAACCCAGAAATCAAATACGAACTCAAAAACAGATGCACAAATCAAACTATTTCATTCAGAAGCATGAATCTCAACTAATCAGTTCAATTTTAAACTAACAAACACATTAATTCATGAAATCTGATGAACAGTAACTGTCGATGAATAGTGATTTTCGATGAACAGTGTTTTTTGATGAACACTAATATCACAAAAAAATAGATTCTTTTGGCTCTGATACCACTTGTTATCCCAGTTTAATCTAGTTGGTAAGTAATCACATAAACAAGTAATCAAGCAACACACTAATAATCAAGAGATATATAAATCAGAGTAACATACCAATCCCTTGAATAAACAATGAAACCCTTGAGTGTTATTGATACCCTTTGAGTACAGAGAAACCTTTCTACCTCTCTAATATGATTATGATAATAATTATGAGGATTCTTTTCTAAAAACCTATTAACTAAAAAATTAAATACCCAGGCTTTTAGGCCTAAGGGGCTTATGGGCTTGAGGCCTAATAGTAACTAAACTATTAGCTTATTACACAATTAACCCTCTAACTTTAACTTTAGCACAATTGCAGTTTAAACCCTTAACTTTAACTATCAAATAAATACAGTTTAGACCCTTTAATCTTGAATACAATTATGATCCAACAAGAGATCCTATCAAAAGGGGGAGATGCTTAAATTGATAAATTTTTGATGATTCTGATTTCTCCAAATTCATCAAAAAGGGGGAGATAATTCAAAGATCAATTTCAAAGGAAAGTAAAGTCAAAATGAGAATTTCAAAGTTTGAAAGAGATTTCAAGTGTTATCTACAAAAAAGGGGAGATTTTAAAGAGTTCAAGTTTTGAAGAAGTTTTCAAGTTTGTGAAGATTGTCAAAGTATTCATGTTGAAGAGATAATCAATATTCTGATGATTTCAAATTTGTCTTGAATAGAGTTTCAAAGAGAGAGATTATTCAAGGTTTACAGTTGTTAAAGATTTCATTTTGAAGGTTTTACAACAAGAAGATGACCTAAAGATTATTGTCAAATATTTTTTTTTAATCTTGAATCCAAAGGGGGAGATTGTTAAGTCAATATTGTATTCAAGATTAAATGAGGTGTCAAAGATGTAAAGTTGTTAAGTGTAAGGAGTTGTGTTGTAATAGTGTTGAGAGTGACTTTGACTTAAGCTTAGTGTAAGGTCATGTTGGCCATATACAAAGGTTTTGTCTTTCTAATTAGATATACGCAGAGAGAGATACGAATTGTAGAGTGTATATTCATACTTGTGAGACTTGTGACACTGTGAGATTTGTGGCACAAAGAAATCTTTGTAATACTTGTTAAATCAATCAAAGATGATTTCTACAATATTCGGTGTGTGATTATATGAGCTTGGAAGTGTGACTTACACTAGCCTATGTTGGACATAAAAAATTTACGGTCTATCAGATGGATGTTAAGACAACCTTTCTGAACGGATTGTTAAAAGAAGAGGTGTATGTTTCTCAACCTGAAGGATTCGTAACTGCTGAAAAACCATATCATGTCTATATTCTAGACAAAGCACTTTACGGACTCAAACAAGCCCCTCGAGCATGGTATGATGTGTTATCCAAATTCCTTGTCAAGTCCAGCTTTTCTAAAGGTAAAATCGACACCACCTTATTCATAAAAAGGGAGAAAGTTGATATCATTTTAATTTAAATATATGTGGACTATATAATATTTGGTTCAACTAATCCGAAGTACGGTAAGAATTTTTCTGCACTCATGGTGTCACGTTTTCAAATGAGTATGATGGGAGAGATGAATTTCTTTCTCGGATTACAAGTTAGACAATTTTCCATGGGGATTTTTATAAATTAATAGAAGTATATTGCGGACATTTTGAAGAAATTTAATATGTCAAATTATACTCCAATTTCAACCCCGATGGCACTAGGTACTAAAATCGGAGTTGATCTTTTGGGAAAAGTTGTTGATCTTAGGACTTATAGAGGAATGATAGGTTCTTTAATGTACTTAACGGCTAGTCGGCTTGATATTATGTTTTCTACATGCTTATGTGCTAGATATCAAGTTTCGCCCAAAGAATCGCATATGTCACTATAAAGCGTATATTTAGATATCTGAAGGGAACCGCAGATCTTGGTTTGTGGTATCCTAAAGATACAGGTTTTGAGCTAACAGCGTATTCAGACACAGATTATGTAGGTTGTATGTTAGACAGGAAAAGCACATCGAGTCACATTCAATTTCTTGGAGATAAGCTCGTAAGTTGGGCGTCAAAGAAAGAACTATGTGTTTCCACTTTGTTAGGGTGTTTTGAATGTTAAATAGAAGTTCAGGGTTCATTCTGTAATTGTTTGATAGTTATTATTAGTTACATGGGCCCAAGCCCATAGTCCCAATATCTTTGTAAGCCTAAGTATATAAAGGCTGTTTTAGATTCATTATTAGAAAGTCTCATTAATTTTCAGATCTCTAGTCAATAGGTTTACTTTTCTCTGATCAGAAATTCTTTATGTAAACATGTAACCTTTGATTGAATATTAATCATATGACTAGAGGTTGTGGCTATATTACTGTTTTACATTGATCATATTATCTGTTGATTGCACTGTACTGGGATCTACAATTGGTATCAGAGCAAAGAGACTGAAGGTTTGATCCAGAAAAGGTTTGTCTAAAACCTTTAATCAATTATTTGGTTTAATCATTATTATCTGCATGAGTGTTTCTTGATTTCTAGGTTAAAATTGTTTTTTAACTGTGTTATTGATCTTCTCACAAACTCATCTGCAAAAATCGAATTTTTTTCTGGAAAACAGTAGTCGATCGATCTGGTCTTGAAAAAAAAATTTAATTTTCTTATCAGTTGAACTGTTTGATAATCTGTTTTTCCGGAAAAGTGTTTTCTGGGTTTGACATTGTTAGAGCATAAATATGTTGGATACAAGATCATGAAGACCAAAGGTCAAAGGTACAAGATGTCAAAGCTGGAAATTCAACTCTCATGGAAAGTCAAAGTCATTTTGTTAATAAAGTCAAAGTCAACATTTGTATTTTGTATTTTGTTTCTTTGTATATCTTGAGATATAAATACTTTTGTAAGTCTTTGAATCAAGTGTGTATGTCATTTTGTAACAATTCAAATTAGAGATGTAGACGAATCAGAGAAGAGGCAATTAGAATATCATTCTAGAGAAAGAGAGAGTGAATGTATTGAGAGAAAGTGAGAAAGTTTGTAATTTGAATTTCATCAATGACATGTGATTTAGATTCTCATCTTGATTGTTTGTAGCAATTTTAACTTGATTCTAGGACTAACAGACATTAATCTTATTATCGGTCGAACTTTTCTGGGTTCTGTTGATTTATTTTTCTTACCGGTCTGTGTTTATCAGTTGTTATCGATATGCATATTCAAGTCAATAATCTGTTGCTTTGGTTTTGATTGATTTTCTAAAAATCTTGTTCTTGATTAATAGATTTTCTGTGTTTGATATCATCAAATTCCAGATTCATCGTGTTTATCGGTTTGGGTTCTTCGATTTTATCGGGCTTTAAGTTTATATGTTAATCTGTTATCGACCGGCCCTATTGACCGATACCCTGCTTTACCGGTCCATCCTCTCGACCGATACACTGCTTTACCGGTCCATCCTTTCGACCGGGACCCTGCTTTACCAGTCCACCCTATCGACCGGTATCCTGCTTTACCGGTCCACCCTATCGACCGATACCTTGTTAACACCGACTGGTACATTTCTCCACCGGTCATAAGAGGTCGACCGGTATCTTGTTTAACCAGTACTCTTTGTTTGACCGATATCTATTCGACCGGACCTTTGTCCTTACCGGTACCTTGTGCTACCGGTAGATTGCCTTGACCGCTATATTGGTTGACCGATACTCAGTGGTCGAACGATAATCTTTGTGGACTGATACGCTGCTCGACCAGGTCCTTGCTTGATCGGGTCCTTGTCCTTTTCTGTTTATTTTTTTATATGTTGTGTTTGGATCATCCTGCTTGTCTCACGGTCACTACAGTGCTATTTAAGTTAAGAGCTTTAAGATGAATTCAAGAGACGCTTTAGCTATCGGTTCGGATCAAAAAACCCCGATGCTCTATCGGGGAAAATACCCTCAATGGCACGATGCTTCATGAACTTTATTGAAGCGAAATCAAACTACGAGGATATATACAAGTGTCTGAAATAGGGGCCGCAAGACTGGCCAATGAAAGTCATACCTGGAAATCCAGCCGAAAGTCGACCAGATCGTTCAGTTCGGAAAACTCTCGGTGAGTTTCTTCCTCAAGAAAAGAGCATGTACGAGCCAGAAAAGCAAGCAAAGTCGTATCTTCTACAAAGTCTACCCAACGACATATATGCTTGCATCGACAGATACAAGGAGTCTGCGAAGAAAATGTGGGACCAGATTGAGAAAATGATGATATGGAGCCACATAAACAATCAGCTGAAGGTGACAAATTGCATCACCCGATATGATGGCTTTAAAGCCAGAAAAGGCGAGACGCTCACAGAAACCTATGAACGGTTCAACATGCTTCTGAATGATCTCCAGAAAAACAAGATCACGAAGACGAACATTGAGAACAACATCAAGTTCATGAACAACCTCCAGCCTGAATGGAAGTCGTTTGTCTCTCATATCCATCATACTCAGACCCTGGAGAAGATTTATCTACATGAACTTTATGAAATGCTGCTCTAGGATGAAGAGGAAGTTATGGAGTTGATGGGGAATCAGAAAGCAGATGAAAAGCCGATAGTTGATCCGTTAGCACTTGTATCAGACAAAAGAGGTAAATCTGTCAGTCGCTCGTCTGAAAAGGAGCCAGTGCAAAGTGATTCTGAACCCGAAGATCCTGACAGTGACTCGGATCCAGAATACACCAAGATGAAAGAAGTGATGTTGTTCTTGACTCAAGCATTCCAGAAGAGAAAGTTCTTTAACAAGTCTTCAAATAAGAAAAGATTCCCCACTCGCCGTGATAATAAAGAGAAGTCTGAAGGGAAGAAACGTGTTGAATAAGGAAGAAAGTCTGACAAGAGACATGAAGAAAAGCCAAGGATAACTGCTATAACTGTGGTCGGTTGGGTCATTTTGCCAAAGATTGTCGCAAGCCTGTCGTGCGCAACTCCGATTACTACAAAGCCAAATTGCTGCTGGCCAAAGAAAAGGAAGTAGGTAAGGCTCTCATGGCTGAAGATGACTACTGGCTGCAAGTATCTTGTGAAGAAAATGAGGATGCTGAAGCACACCTGTGTTTCATGGGCAAGCATTCATCACCGTCTGACACTGATGATGAAGATCGTAATTCTCCATGTCAGGTATGTGCTCCTTATCAAGAAGCTTTACTTGATCAGATGAAACTCACTATGCATAAACTAGACTCTTACAAGCTACTCATAAAAGAAAAAGAACAACTCATCTCATCTCTAGAAAAACGAGTTTCTGCACAATCTGAAAGTATTGAAAATCAAAGTTTAGAAATTGCTAGCAACCTGTGCATAATTTCAAATCTAAGAGAAAAGTGTGAGAGTTGTCAAACGACTCAAAAGAGCTAATGACCAAAGTAGATGATCTTACCTATGAGCTATTTATGTCCGAAAATGAGAAAATTGATATTGTGACTCAAAGCGTAGCTTACAAAAATGAAAATCAAAGATTGTCTAATCAATTAAAGGATCTTGAGCGGAAACTTTATAAACTTGGTCAATCTCATCAAATGCTGAATCTAATTGCACCAAAAGAACCCAAGTATGCGGATACGGGTATCGGTTACGATAACCCCTATTATCTAAAAAAGGCCTTATCCAAAGTTCCTACGTTATATGCGTTCGAATTTCTTGGTTTAGACAAGACCTATCCAGAGTACAAAATCAACTAGACCAAACCACTTGATGATGAGGAAATGGAAGAGGATAATTTGCGAAGGGAGAACTCTACTAAAATGAAACTACCTTTTGTTTATGATTCTTTGAATGCGTCTTACAACGAAGAAAAACCCTCTTTCCAGTCAAATGACTATTTTAGAAGCTACACTCAAGCTGAACTTGATGCTAAAACTGTTCAAACTGAGGAGGAACCTCTGGACCATAAAGTTTATGTTCCACCTCTGATTTTAGAAAAGAAAATTGTTCAGCTAGAAATGTCATTTGAACAGGAGAGGAATATTTTTCAAAAGGAAAAACAAGAGTTGTTATCCCAAATTGAGTGCCTCAATTCCGAGAAAAAGGAAACTGTGTCTGAAGAGGAAAAAGAATACTTTCAGACCAAGATAAAGAAGCTAAATTCACAACTGGCTGCTTTGGCAGCAGATCGGATGAAAGAGCGATTTCACAAGGCTGAGCGTCAAGCTAAGCCTGAACTTCTCAACGTTGAGAAAATTTCTCTGTCTGAAAATTCCTATCCATCCTCGGACACATCTTCCTGTAAATCGTTTTTGGGTGACTCATCACCAAATTTTTCGAACAAAGGAAAAGAGCCTCAATCTTTAGAAACAAATTCTTCCGATGTCCTGAATTCATCAACTGATAAGGCTCCTTCTGATGAGGAAATGGAATTTTCCGCCTTCTTGAATTATGAGGTGTGTTTAGACGATGATTTAAACTAATTTGATTTTAATCCTTCTTTACCAAGTCATGTTGATTTTCTAAAGTATTCTTGCGAGCCTCCGGTAAAATTTTATAAGAGTGAATGTTCCACATCTGCCCCATAAAAATCTTCTGTGAACAATTCTTCAAAGTCTAAATCTAAAAAGTGTTCACAAAAGAAGAAAAAGACCGGTCGCTCTAAAAGGCAACAATATTGAAATTTCAAATCTTCTGACTATGGGTTTAACGATATTTCAGATACTTTTGGTCGACGCAAAGAAGTCAAATATGCGTGGGTAGCTAAGAAGTCTAAGGAGAGCACGACGACACCAGAATTAGTTAATCCAGTTTTAAAGTCTATGAAAAACAATAACAGTCATGATGTTTTGAATTCTAAACCTATGGTCGAATGTAATTGATTTTTACCTTTAAAAGTTTATTCAATTCCGCAATTACTTCAACTGTCTCATGATTATCTTTGTTGCTCCTACTGTGGATTGAATGATTTTGTTGATCGTCGTGTTGCATCTGATTGGTTTGGCTCTTATCATGTGTCCAATTCTCATTCTAAGTTTGATGTTTCCCGTCATAAAAGACCCAAGTCTAAACGGGCATCCCAGTCGGGTGTTAAGTCTAACCCCAAAGGACCCATTTACGAATGGGTACCAAAAAAGAAATAACTTGTTTTGCAGGACGGTCATGTGTGGTATTTAGTTTCAGGCTGCACCAAACACATAACCGAAAGAAGGGAGTTTCTCACAAACTTCACCGAGATGTTTTGTGGAAATGTTAGTTTTGGGAATGACCACCATTCTCCCATTATGGGCTATGGCAATATCATTAAGGACAACATCACGATCAAGAAAGTGTCTTACGTTGAAGGTCATGGTCACAACTTGTTCAGCATAGGTCAATTCTGCGATAAGAATCTAGATGTCATCTTTAAATCAACGAGGTGCAGCGTTCGGACTGAAGACAGAAAAGAAATTCTTGCTGGAATGTGTCGCACAAATCTCTACACGATTGACCTCTCGTCTCTGAAAGAAGATAAGGAAGTTTGTTTGATGTCCAAAGCCTCAGTCGAACAAAGTTGGCTATGGCATCGTAGACTCTCGCACCTGAACTTCAAGACTATCAATAAGTTGGTGCTCGGTGGACACGTGAAGGGAATGCCAGATCTTAAGTTCGAAAAAGATCACCTGTGTGCCGCCTGTGAAATGGGCAAGATGAAGAAGGCTTCTCACAAGCCTAAATCCGTTCCAAGTACTTCTCGGTCCCTTGAACTCATTCACATGGATTTATGTGGACCGATGCGCATCCAAATTATCAATCACAAGAAATATGTCCTAGTGATGGTTGATGACTTCTCACGCTACACGTGGGTTAGATTCCTTCGTACAAAGGATGAAACCCCCGAACTAATAATCACTCTCATGAAGAGTGTTCAAGTCAGTCTCAACCAATCAGTTCAGACTATTTGGACGGATAACGACACTGAGTTCAAGAATCAAGTACTCACAGGTTATCTGACTTCAGTGGGCATCTTCCATACCTTCTCAGCTACTCGTACTCCTCAGCAAAACGGGGTAGTTGAGCGCCGGAATCGAACTCTAGTAGAAGCCGCGCACACAATGTTATCTCAGTCCAAGCTCCCGCTTTATCTATGGGAAGAAGCAGTTGCTAACGCATGCTACACTCAAAACCGTACTATCAACAACAAGCGGTTCAACCAGACTTCATACGAGATCATCAACAAATGCATCCCGAATATCAACTACTTTCATGCGTTCGGATGCACGTGCTTCGTACTGAATGACAAGGACGATCTCGGCAAGTTCAGCCCAAAAGCGGACGAAGGAGTGTTCATCGGATATTCTCAGCAAGCCAAAGCTTACCAAGTCTACAACAAACGGACAAAGACCGTCGTTGAGAGTATAAATGTGACTTTTGACGAGGCCGCTGATATGGCTTCTGACCATCTCAGTTCAGAACCCGCTTTAACTGGTGTGTTAGCTTCTGGACAATTACGTTCAGGATCTACACAAACTTCAGTAAATCCAGATCAAGCGTCTACGTCAAGAGCACATCTTTCAGATTTGGATTTACTTTTTGAGTATTTCTATGATGACTTATTTAATATTAAGCCTAATGCTATATCATGTAACAGGAATGCTGCTCAAGCACCAGAAGTGACACATGTCACTGGTCCAACCGACTCAGGTGGCCCATCCTTGCCTGGTGCTCCCTCCTCTCCTATCAATGAATCAGCATCCCCGAGCTCCAGTGATCCCCCTCCTATCTCTCAAGTTCCTACTGAAGCTCAGGCAACAGTAATACCTCCTGAACCGACCCCTACTGAAGGTGGTCACGAAGTTACCTCTTCGGAAATCCCGGACCCTTCTATAGTTTCATCACCAGCTGAGTCGTCCTCTGCTACTTGCTCGACTACAGCTAAGGAGCTTCCACCTCACAGGCCTTCATCACTCGAGGCAGTTCAGGATTTACCCCCCGGTGGTCATGTGGATTTTGATACCTTACAACAGACATATCAACCTCTTCCGCACACCACCAAGTGGACTCGAGCTCATCCCCTGCATCAGATCGTCGGTGACCCCAATACACCTGTACAGACTCGATCCTCTACCTCTAATGAATGCATATTTTCCTCGTTCCTCAGCCGTATCGAACCTTGCACCGTCTCCAAAGCATTGAATGATCCAGACTGGGTGATAGCTATGCAAGAGGAACTCAACCAATTCGAGATCCTCAAAGTCTGGCGCCTTGTTCCCCGGCCAAAGAATAAGACGGTGATTGGGAAGAAATGGATCTTCAAGAACAAGAAGGAAGAAAATGGAATAATTGTTCGAAACAAAGCACGTCTGGTAGCTAAAGGATATCGCCAGCAAGAAGGAATAGACAACGATGAGACGTTTGCACCGGTTGCCCGCATTGAAGCGATTCGTATGTTCCTCGCCTACGCCGCTCACAAGAACTTCATCGTTTTTCAAATGGATGTGAAATCCAAGTTTCTGAACGACGTTCTCAAGGAGGAAGTATATGTTTCGCAACCTAAAGGATTCATGAGTTCTGAAAATCCTACTCATGTCTACTTTCTTGACAAGGACTTATACGGTCTTAAGCAAGAGCCACGAGCCGGGTATGATGCTCTCTCATCCTTCTTAGTTAAATCTGGTTTCTCTAAAGGTAAGATCGACACTACTCTATTTATTAAAAGAGAAAAGCACGATATTATTCTTGTACAAATTTATGTCGATGATATAATCTTTGTCTCCACAAACCCCAAGTACTGTCCGAGTAAATATTTCAAATGAGTAAATATTTTCAAATGAGCATGATGGGGCAAATGAATTTTTCCTAAGTCTTCAAGTTAAACAATTAGGAACAGGAATTTTCATTAATCATTTTAAGAACATCTCGGATATTAATCGGAAATACCAGATGGAAAGTTCTTCACCTATAAAAACCCCCACGTCTACTTGTATAAAGCTACACTCCGATCCTGACGGTAAGGATGTGAATGCTACAACTTATAGAGGTATGATAGGTTCTCTGATGTACTTGACGGCGAGCCGGTCAGACATAATGTTCTCGACATTCTTGTTTGCAAGATTTCAGTCAAAACCTAAAGAGTCTCACCTAGCTGCAGTAAAGCGTATTTTTCGTTACTTAAAAGGTACTGCTGATCTTGGTTTGTGGTACCAGAAAGAGACAGGTTTTGAGGTGACCGCTTATTCAGACGTTGACCATGCCGGAAATATGTTTGACCGGAAAAGCACGTCGGGACATGTCCAGTTCTTGGGTGATCGTCTTGTCTGCTGGGCTTCGAAGAAGCAAAACTGCGTGTCCACCTCCACCGCTGAGGCGGAGTATGTAGCAGCCGCCAGTTGCTGCTCGCAAGTCATTTGGATGTGCACCCAGCTAAAAGACTATGGATTTCACTATTCGAGGATCCCCATTTACTATGACTCGAAGAGTGCAATTGCAATATCCAGCAATCCCGTTCAACACACGAAGACGAAGCACATTGATGTGCGTTATCATTTCATAAAAGACCACGTGAAAAGAGGTACCATCGAACTCTACTTTGTTCATACAGAGCATCAGTTAGCATACCTGTTTACTAAAGCCTTGGACGAAAAACGCTTTAATTATTTTGTGTCAAGCTAGGTATGCTAACTATGAAAGTTTGATCCCTTCACAGACCTGTCCGAGTTTCATTCAATAAGGAATGACTGTGACTTAATGCCTCAGTGACTTGTCTCTGGATGCTCACATCCACACTCATTGGCTTTTGCATTTTACTCGTTAAGTTATGTACAAGTCTTCAAACTCTGTATTAATAAATTAGATTTCGTTTGTTTCTATATTTTCTCGTGTGTTTTTCCTTGTTTTTCGTGGTGTTTCTTTTGCTTTTGCAGTCCTTTAGATTGATAACTGAAAGAGGATGTCGTTTGTGGTGAATTTTCAATGTTGTTCATGTATTCAGAGGGAGCACTATCGAAGGATGATTGGTAAGAATTTATAGTCCTCCGTTCGAGGGGGAGCAGGTAAGTTTCTCTCTCGGTATTCGTCAAGGGGGAGCGACATTTGACTCTGAGCGTAAGTGTCGTTTAATTTTTTTTAAGTTTAAATTTTTTTTCTTTAGGGTTATTTTATGTTCTCAAGTAGTTTTGATCTTCCCTTAAAACTCTTTAAAGTTTTTTTTTTGCTAGGTTAGATTTTTTTCTCTTTAGTCTTGCTTTACATTTTTTTCCTTATTTAATAAAAATAAAAATAAAAATATTTATGTTATTTAGTTTTCTTTAGACCGGCCCAAATGGTAACCGGCCCAGCAAGAATCGCGTAGACCGGCCCATCTGGATCTCGACCCGGCCCACGACCGCGACCGGGGTGTTTAAAACCCCGGTGATTTTTCTCCCTCTATCTATCTTTCACTCTGTAAATCTATCTTACTCTCAATTATCTCTCTCGATCTCTCAAACCCTCGACCGGCGCTCGTCATCTCTCTCTCGATTCTCGTCTCGATCGACATTCCGGTATGGATTCCTTCCCTATTTTCGTTCGTTCTCCTTAGCACTCTCTGTCGATATCGATATATATCGACCTCGGTCAATTTTCATGACTCCGGTGGATGTCTTTAGCAACCTCGGTCGACCGCCGCCCCTGTTACCGCGGTCGCCTAGGGTTTCGAGCGTCCTTCGCCGCCGACAGCGGACCATCCCTCATCTATGTCGATTAAGGGGTCTACAGGGTGTCCCTGTTTTCTGGGTTTGGTTTCGATCAATGTTTAGTCTATGGATTATATTTTGAGTCGATATTTGCTTCTGGGCGTAAACACCGGTCGACCGGATAATACCGGTCGATTGGTTCATATCGGTCGACCTATATTCACTCCGGTTGATTTCTTTTAATATCGGTCGACCGAGTTAATATTGGTCGTTTTGTCTTCTATCGGTTGACCGAGGTTATATCGGTCCAATAGTTTTCTATCGTTCGACCGAGTTAATACCGGTCCATGTATTTACCGGTTGAGACCATATCAGTCGCGATCATACCGGTCGTCCATACTGGTCGATATATCTACCGGTCGACTCTTATACCGGTCGATCCTAATATCGGTCGATGCTTATACCGGTCGGTGGGTATACCGGTCAGTGCAGCTTACCGGTCGGTTCACCTTACCGGTCGACGCACCTTACCGGTCGCTGCAACCTCTCGGTCCATTTAATGTTCTTCTTTGCATACTGTTTGTTGGTGACATTTCAGTGTCTTATCTGCTTCATAGTTATATCAATATCTCTCTGTGAGTTGAAAATTTTATGAAAGTGAGATTTGGATTTTAGACACCTTAAATGGTTGTTTTAAATTTCTGTGGTGATGCGCGGTTTGGTTACATACCCTAATTCACGAATTAGGGTTTGTATTTCCCAATTACTTGGAGTTTTTAATTGGTTATGGTTTAAACCATTGACCGTTTTACTCCAAATATATCTTGTTTCACTGTACCCAACTTCTAACATGTTTAATACTCACAAGTACAATGGCGCACAATCCGAATCCGGCGATTGACCCAATAGCCGATGCCGAACTGATTCCCGAGGATTAGTTCCTTCCTCTTACGCCAAATAATTTTGATCTCGACGTCACCCAACCTGCAATCCAATATCAGGTAATGATCGAGATCCTCATGGGTCATCCTATCTCTTATGCACTCACGGAGACTGCTGAGGTGCCCCACCTATATCTGCAACAGTTCTGGCAGTCACTAACTGCTCTGGAGGCCGACAATGGCTTCCAGCTGGAGGGTCGGATTGATCACATGCCCGTACTCCTCACTTGTGATCTCTTCCGACAGTTTTTACATCTGCCGACTGCCGCGTCATTTCCAGGGAGAGACAACTTTGATCCCATCGTACCAGATGCCATTCTCTGCACCGACATCCTATCCCTAGGCTACGGAGCGAATCTAGGCCATCCTTCCAGGTTCACATACCTGAATCGGTGCCTCACTACGATTTGGTACACGCTGTTCACATACCTGAATCGGTGCCTCTCGGCAATCACGAAAGGCATCGATCAAACGAGTATCAACATCCTCCATATTTTCCATTCCGTGGCATTCCACCGCCACGCAGACTACGCCGACTTCCTTTGGTACGAGCTTGTTCAGAAAGTACGCGCCAACGCGACAAAGAGACAGAACTTCATTCCATTCATGCGGTTTCTACAACTTGTCATCCGCAACTTTATGGTTCTCTATCCTGCGATTGCGCGCCGATCATCGCACCCGACCTATCTGCAAAACCCGACTCACAAGATCCCGACACGTCCAGATCCAGAAGGTATTGTCGCCCGACAGATCCCCGTCGGGTTACTGGCCTATGCTCGTCCTATGGCGTTGAGTGTAATAGCATATAGGCACACACACAACCTACCAGCTACTATGGTCCGTCCAGAACCGGAAGGATCTCCCCAGGGAGCAAGACCTGAGAGGCGTGAGGGTCCACGTCCACGTACGAGAGGCGGTAGCGTCCGGGTAGCTGGGGCTCCCGGACAGTGTGTGATGAGAGAAAATATTGTGAGGGGAACTGGAGTGGGCAGCGCCATTGGACCAAGCCAAGCCAGTACTTCCCGACGATCACCTACAACGCCACGGACAACCTCTCCGACGAGAGAAGAGGACACCGCTACTGAAACCGCCATCGTTCAGTGCTCTTCTGCCACCGAGTCTGAGGAGGCAGCAGACCAATCCGGCAGCCAGTCGTAAACAGCCACACAAGCATCGAAATCAAATGACGAGTCTTCTGAATCTGATGGTGACGATGATGAGCCCTCACCTAGAGAGACAAGGAGAGCGGAGGGAGTTATAGTCGAAAAAGAAAGTGTGAGTAGAGAGAGGGAAAGCAGGAGTAAATTACATTCTGAGCGTAAACGAGTGATGGCTCAACCTTCAACGGTTGACCTCCACCAGCCTACATCTAGCCAGGTAGCCACATCTGCTACCCAGTCTCATGTGTTGAGACAGGGTATTGAAGGAGCCGTCGTGGACCTAGCGGCGCAAAGGCACACCCCCCTAGACACTCCGCCATCTCTCAACAGATGGTGGTTTCAAGTTCACACGGGGATTTAGCACAAACGCTACCAGTCTCTTGCTTGGAGAGTTCTGTTATTGAAACAAGAGAACAGCATCCCCCGTTCTCGACTTATTTGGGTGCACAGAGTCAAGAGCCCTTTAATGTCATATGTCATATTCCTAGGACACAAATACCCTTTTCGGCTACTGCTGGAGGCCTTAGTGGCCCAGCCGGAACACCTATAGTAACTCCAACTTCGGTTGGTTTACGAGGATTGGGTGGAAGTCCTACCACATCTATCATCACGCCAGCTGTTAACGTAGGCGGTTCGACTTCTACAATCGTAACCATAACTGGAAGTCTAAGGTGACCCAGGAATGATTCACCCCGAGTTCGTCTCATGGGAATTCTTGGATGGTGCCCTAAAGACCGTCCATTCTATTATGCGTTCCGAGCTGAGGGAGGAGGTAGATGCCATGAAGCATATGATCGAAGGTAAAGGTCCCGTGACTGAGCCTGAACCACTACCTCCTACACCAAAACCCTCTACTGCTGCGGTTGACATGTCTATCGATGAACTAAAATCCGTACTCCTAGCCAAGCTACTTGCCCAATCACATATAGAACCTACACATGATGTCGATATTCTTTCGCTTTTACATGCTCAAGCATCCACACCTACTCCACCAACACCCCAACCCACTGTATCTCTAGAAGCCTTCCAACAACAACAAGCCATGCTTTAGTCTTTGCAGCAAACAATGGCTGTATTGACTGAACGATTATCATCAGTGGAAGACACCTGCCGGAGCCAGGAAGAAAGGCTCAAGCGCCGCCATGATGCCCTGGATGATACTGATCACCATGAAGGGGAGAAGCGCAGACGTCTATCCGAACCAGAGACACATATAGTGGAATCAGTACAGGTGGAAACGGAATGGGCTTCAGGTTCTAGTACGCAACCGGAAGGGTAAGAACAGGCACGGGAACAAGTTATGGATTTGGTACTTTACGAAACTCCAATGGTTGAAAAGCCTAAGAAAATAGATGAAGGTTCACCGATAGTTCTTGAAGACTGGGCTTTGATTGTCGATCCTTATGAGGTTTCTGACCCGACAGAAGAATATGCCAACACGTGGTAGTCATGCAAGCCGAAATTGATGAGATTCTTCATCTAGATTATCAGCCAGATATTCAGACTTCTGTCGCGGTACCGCTTTTGACATATCATGCAGATCACCCTGATCTTCCACATACAGATTTTCCTGTTAGATCTCCTCCAGTATCACCAAGTTTGAGAACTGAAAGTACTCCTCAAGTCCAGCCGTCCAAGTGGGATGAAGTCAGAATCAAAGTTCCATTTCTGGAAGAAAGCCAGAAGAAGATCTTTGCCCATTGGATTCGGAAATATGATGAAGTTGTGCTTCATGGTCTACAGTCAATGAAAAGCAAGGAAAAGCAGCGTGAAATCATATTTGTGTATAAATACTTTCAAGACAAGTACAACAAGACAAAGCTTCAAATTACTTCTGTTGATAAAATTCAGTCTAATTTCTTCATGGATGTAAAGTATTCACAGTTCATGGTAACTAGAGAAGATGGTGAAAAGTATTATTTTTCTGAAGCTGATTTTTCGCGTCTTGAACCTAGAGATCTGTTGTTCTTGCTTAGAGACATAAAGACCAGAACCAATAGGCCAGGGGAAGTTTTAGATGCACTCGAGAACGTCAAGCAATACATGAAGTGTGCAATGAAGCTTGCCTCTGTAGAATACTTTCAGATCGGGTTAGAAAGCAATCAACCGAAGATCAACCTGCTTAAGCCTGATTTAAGTGTTCCTTTTGAAGCTCAGACTGTACTAGCATTTACTGTTATTAATCTTCCAGAGTTAGGCATGACTTACGTGAACAACAAAAGTGTTATGCGCTTTATTCGTTTCAGCCAGATTGCCAGATTATGTGATGGTACACTGATGTTGCTTAAAGATAAGTTGAAGTGTGCTATTGATAAAGATGAAAAAGGGGTTCATCCTTTGGATCCTAAATACAAGCCACTTGTTCTTGAAGCACTGGGTGTTATTGAAAACCGGCTAGAGTACAGAACACAAATGCATTACTTCGAGATCAGCTTTGGGTTTCGAAAGATTTATGTTTCAAACTGGCGCGATTATCAACTTCTATTTAAAGGGGGAGATTGTTAGGGTGTTTTGAATGTTAAATAGAAGTTCAGGGTTCATTCTGTAATTGTTTGGTAGTTATTATTAGTTTGATGGGCCCAAGCCCATAAGCCCAATATCTTTGTAAGCCTAAGTATATAAAGGCTGTTTCAGATTCATTATTAGAAAGTCTCATTAATTTTCAGATCTCTAGTCAATAGGTTTACTTTTCTCTGATCAGAAACTCTTTCTGTAAACCTGTAACCTTTAATTGAATATTAATCATATGACTAGAGGTTGTGGCTATATTACTATTCTACGTTTATCATATTATCTGTTGATTAGACTGTACTGGAATCTACACACTTCAACCACTGAAGTAGAGTATATAGTTGCTGCCAGTTGCTGCTCTCAAGTTTTGTGGATGAGGACACAACTTCGATACTATAGATTCCAGTTCAACAAGATTTCTATATATTGTGATTCGAAGAGCGCCATAGCTATATCAACTAATCCAGTTCAGCACACTAAGACCAAATTTATATGTGTGTTATCATTTTATCAAAGATAATGTCGAAAAAGGTAGAATTGAACTTTACTTTGTAAACACAAATTATCAACTTGCTGATTTGTTTACCAAGCCGTTGGACAAAAAGAGATTTAATTTTCTCATTTTGAAACTTGGCATGTTGAACCTTAAGACATAATCTGTAGTTACCTAGTACAATTTATTTTTGGTATTTTTCTTCATTTCTTTATTTTTAATCTGAACGATATCTGCACTGAAAGGTTATGCTCATGATTTCAGGGGGTGTGAGACAAAGTTTAGATGATCTACATTCTAGGGGGAGTTATATAAATTTTTGCATATATTTTATACTAACAAATCTTTAGAATGCATATTTTGAGGGGGAGTAAGGACATTGACTTCTGATTACATCTGATTATAACTCGTTCTTAACAAGTTTTATTGCTTTCATGTCTTTATTTTCAATAAAAGTTTTTCATTTCAATAATACTTTGTTGCTTTGACGACTTTTTGACTGAATGCAGATTTTCACGGGGAACTTACATGATCATATCAATCATTACTTTGGAGCTGATTTTATGAGATTAATGACGAGCGTAAGGAATATTCTATTCTTAATCTCATACGTGTTTGGAAGACGGACAACTTTCAGACATGAAAACATGTTCTTAAATGTTCAAACCACTTCTCGATTCTTAAACAGATTTCATGAATTCAGAAGTGTGACTTTTAAATGTTTTCATTATTATGAGCTTTCATGTGCAACTAACCATGTATTTCCAAAGATAAATACTTGTGTATTATTTTTTCCATATACTGCCAAGTATTCATACACATTGGTCTAGTACTTTATTGAATGTGTTCTTACCATGTATGTTAGTGCACAAATATGTTGGATCCAAGATCATGGGAATCAAAGTCAAAGCTCAAGTCAAACCTTCAAGTAAAATTCAAAGTCTTTTGTAATAAGGAAAATTCAAAGTCAACTTGTTTTAGTTTTTTTTTTTGCATTGTAATGTGGTATAAATAGTTTTTATTTGTCCTTGTAAGCGTGAGCATCAAGTGGTTCTAATGAGACATTATAAGTATGCATCCTAGATAAAGAAAGTAGAGAGAGAGAGCATTATGTGTTCGTATATTGTAAACTGTGGATTGATCAATGACATATGACAATTTGAACCGAGTTTCTTGTTGTTGATTTAGATTATAACTTGCATTGTGGGACACACAATTGGTATTAGAGCATAATTCAATTGAAATCAATAGAAATATGGTTTACGCACACTGAGTTAGAGTTTTCGAGTGATTCTTGGTTTTAAAAGGTTTTTGGTCAAATTCTTGATTTGATAATGTTCGTTTTACACCATAGAATGATTCTTTGAAGATAAATTTCACTTTTGAACTATATTTGATCACTCAATTTGAATTGTTGTGAGTTTTTTAGTCGCACGAGTAAACACACTGTTTGATCATGGACTTTTGAATTTGAGTCGAGTTTATTGAAATTCGTTGATTAGAATTGGTTCTAACACTAACAGTGATTGATTTGGTGAAGTTACAACTCTCAATTCGAAGGTTTGTTGGGATTTTGGACCAATTTTAGTGTTTTTGGACCGTATATTTGAAGAACTCGCAAGATCCATACATTCGGTATGAAGAACTCGCATATGTCTTAGAATTCGTATTGATTTCCTTGAAAATTTCATAAGTGTTGAATTTGCATGAGAGTTGTGAGCGAAATCCTCATGATTCGCATAAATTGTCATACGAAAAGATCATATTTCGCATAAGAAGGTGTACAAAAAGTTGGAAGATTAATTTTCTAAGGACAGATTTCGCATTAAGCTACGTGCAAAAAGTAAGGATTTCGCATATAGTATCGTACGAATTCCTTGAATTCACATAGAGTTTCATACGAATTCTTAGGTTTTCGCTTGGAAATTTGGAAAATTTTCTAATGTCTAGAATTCGTATCAATACGAATTGTTTGAGGTTGAAATAGATTCTAAGTATAGAATTTGTATCTTCTTGGTATGCGAAAAGCTCATGCGAAAAGTTGGTTATCTAAATTTTTTCTAAGTCTAAATTCGCATATAGTTGTGTGTGAATTCCTCAAAATTCGCATATAGCAGCGTGCGAATTCCTTAGAATTCGCATCTAGTTACGTGCGAATTATGTGGTTGTACGAATTATGTGGTGTGCGAATTCTTTCATTGTGCGAATTGTGGAAGGTCTGTGAATTATGTGGTGTTTTGCGAATTGTGTAGCTACAGTGGTGTGAGAATTCTTGCCTTAGGAAATTTTTGGAAATTTATGTTCTGAAATTTTTTCTGAGATTTTCTTATTACTGATTTCTTTCGAACTAACGATAATTTTAAATTCTTATTCTACAATTTATTTGTCAGGATGACTTCAAGGGATGCACTCTCTATAGGAACCGATGTCAAACCACTAGTGTTGTTCAAAGGAGTATACGAACAGTGGAAAGACATATTTCTGGACTTCATTGACAGAAATGAACTTGGTGACTACATCAGATTATCTTTGAAAGAACGAGTGATGAAACTTCCAACAAAGATTCATTCTACTGAAGCTAATGGAGTAGAGGTAGTGAACAACGAATATCCGATGCATGTAGAGGAATATTCTGAAAAACAAAAAAAGAGAATCAAAGCTAACAGACTAGCTAGATCTTTTCTACTCCAAGGCATTCCTAATGAGATCTATGTGAAGATAATCAGCTACAACGCTACTGGAAAACAAATGTGGGATCAACTGGAGAAGATGATGTTAGGATCAAAGATAGGCAATCAGTTAAAAGTTTCAAACAGACTCAACAACTATGAAAAGTTTAAAGCAAAGGAAGGTGAAAGTCTAGAGGCTACTTATGACAGATTTGTTACTCTTCTGAATGATCTGAGCAAAAACAGAGTAAAGAAATCTCAGATAGAACTGAATGTAAAGTTTCTGAGTATCTTACAGCCTGAGTGGAAAAGATTTACTCGTCAAATGAAGCAAATGAAAGATCTTAATGAGATTCCTTTACATGAAGTTTCTGAGACTCTATAACAAAACGAGGAAGAGGTAGAGGAGATAAGAGATGAAAAGGATAAAGTTGAGAAACCGATAGTTGATCTAGTTGCCTTGGTGGTTAAGAGAAAGGAGAAAAGATGAGTGAGTCTGAAGAAAAAGAAGGTGATGGTGTCCGAATCTGATGAAGAGATTAATGATGATTATGATTATGATGACGGAGAGAACCTAAAGCAAGCAATGCTACTGTTGACCAAGGCTTTCCAGAAAAAGTTTTACAAGTAGCCAGGTTCAAACAGTCAACGATATTCATCAGGATCAAAGAATTTTGTGCACAAAGAGAGAGTGGAAGGTAGAAGGTTTGAAGAGAAGATGCCTGAAGCAAAGAAATATGGGAATAGATATGAGGAGAAGAAAGAGGTTAAACCAGTCAAGTGCTACAACTTTGGCAAAGTAGGCCATTTTGCTAAAGAATGTCGGAAGCGAAAAGTTCGCAAATCTGAGTACTACAAGAACAAGATGCTTCTGGCTAAGCAGAAAGAAGCTGGAAAAGCATTAATGGTTGAAGATGACTTTTGGATGGATCATTCTGAACTTGATAGTGACAAGGAAGAAACTGCTCATATGTGCTTTATGGGTCAGAAAGTAGCTAAAGAAGATTCTGATGAGGAGGATTCTAAAGAGGTATGTGATATGTCTGAATCTGATTTCTTAACTCAAATGCAATCCATGATGATTGAACTTCAGGATTTGCAGTCTAAATTTATACGCGAAAAAGGTATCATTGAAAAGAAAAACCAAGCAATATTGAAACTCAATAATGATATTGCTGAGAAGAATGTATTGATTGAGACTTTACATAACAATATTGATACCAGTGCTAGAGAAAAGACTGTAATCCATAATCAATTATCTAAAACATCTTCAAAATTCAAATTGTGTGAACTTGAGATTAAAGAGGTTGCTAAAAAGTGTGTATCTTTAAAGAAAGAAAACAAGTCTTTGGTTGATAAAGTGAATGTTTTGAAAGAAAAACATTATACTAGAGGTCAAACTGAACAAACCATTCATCTTAATAAACCAAAAGAGAGTAGTGAATGTTGGGGTATTGGTTACAATAACCCACATTATTTGAAAAAGGGTATTTCTAAAGAGCCTGCTTTATATGATTTTGGTTTTCTAAAATTGGCACCTAAATATCCTGAACTCAAAGTTAAATGGACAAAATCATCATATGAGGAAGAAGCTAAGGAAGATGAGAAAAGGAAAAATAAAACTAAATGCAACTTCCATTTTGTTATGAGAGGTTGAACTCTAGTTACAGTTCCAAACAGTCAAAATTTCTTTCTAACAATTATTTTCAAAGTTATTCTAAAGAGGAAATGGAGGCAAAACCGATTGAAAGCAAAATTTATCTTCCTCCACTCATTTTAGAAAGTAAAATTTCTGAACTTGAGAACACTCTTACAGAAGAGAGAAATTTGACTAGACTAGAGCAAATGGTATTTTCAAATGTTTTTGTAAACACTGATTTCTCAAATTCTTCCAAAGTTTCTAGGTCAAATGATGTTAATGTTCTGTTTGATGAAGAGTTTGATTTTCTAAACTCTTATGGTTGTTTTGATGACTGTCTTAATCAATTTTATTTCAATGCAAAACTTCCAGATCATTCTCTATTTATTATGAATTCCAAAGGTTTACCAAGTGTATTTGAAAATGGTGAATCATTAACGAAAGTTGATAAACTAGTTTCTCTGAGTACCAAACATGCCAAAGGTAAAAAGAAAAAGAATAGGCATTCACGAAAACAGATTAACACTGGTAAATCTAGGAAAAGACAATCTTTTAAATCTCACAGTTCTAACTTTGAAAATTCATATGTTTCAGATGTGAAAAAGAGTAAGCCTGAAGCGAAATCGGAATGGAGACCAAAGCATAAAGTTGGAAAGAATACAAAATCATTTTCTGATACTGAATGTAATAGGTTTACTGTTAGTGATATTTATGTAATTGGTAATATTGCTTCTCATTAAACAAAACTTGTATCTTCTTAAAAGACTTATTCAATAAAGCAATTACTCTAATTATCTCCGTCTACTAATAAGGCTTCCACATATCGTCGAAATGATTTTGAATCGCGACAATATTCTGATAATTGGTTTGGATCATATCATGTCTATTCAAATAATATTGTTTCAAAAGTTTTTCAAAAGCTTAAAGAGTCCAAATTTAAATGGATGACAAAATCTTGTGCTAACTTGCTAGGATCCATCTATAAATGGGTACCTAAACCTGTTATTACTCCTAATAGAACTACAACTAACAAACATGGACCCAAATACCAATGGGTACCAAAGCCAAAAGATTCATCTGTGTTGCATGCACCTCAAGTCAAGGGGTTGTAAGAAACCCTAGACTTCTGAATACATCAGTTCAGAACTCATACTTCAGTGAATTATGGCTCTTGGATAACATAGTTCAAGACCCGTTCTCCAATGTTAAAGAGTCAAACTTCTGAGTAATTCAGCTCAGGACTCGTACTTCAATGTCAAAGAGTTTGACTTCTAAACACAACAGTTTAGGACTCATACTTCAACGATCAAAAGAAAGTGTACTCTGATGCATCAAAAGAGATGATCAACCTTCAAGGGGGAGTATACATATTACCTCTACTGATAATATTGCGAATGCATATTTTCAGGGGGAGTAATTGACTTCTGATTATATCTGATCAAAAATTGTTCTTAAAAGTCTTATTGCTTTTATGTCTTTATTTTTCAATAAAGTTTGTGAATAAGACTTTGTACTTTGACGACTTTTTGAGTATATGCAGATTTTGAGGGGGGCTTACATGATCATATCAATCATGAGTTTCGAGCTGACTTAATGAGATTTAAGCTGAGCGTAAGGATCATTCTATTCTTAATCTCATATATGTTTGAAAGAAGGACAACTTTCAAACATGGAAAACATGTTTCTCAATGTTCAAACCATATCTCGATTCTTAAATAGATTTCATGAATACAGAAGTGTGATTTTAAATGTTTTCTTTTATTAACTTTCATGTTTAACTAACCGTGTGTTTACAAAAATATATACTTGTGTATTATCTTTTCCATATACTGTCAAGTATTCACACACACCGGTTTAGTATTTTTATTGACTATGTTCTTACCATATCTCAAAATTGAACATAATTTTCGATAGTAAGACACCCCGTTTGTACTTCATTAATATTTGAGCGTTATTTCTTTCAAAACGTTTATTTCAAGAATGTTTATAATTGTTCTTATAGACAACATCCAATTTTTCATGACCTAAGCTTTTAATGATGAATCATTCATATTTGATCTTTTTGATACATTGTCAGATTCTCAATCAAGCAATTTGTATTCATTTCATTCATTAAATATCCTTGTTTTGAGAAAATCTTTCATGATTTAAGTTGCTCAAAACTTCATTATTATCTTACTGAGCATATATATAACTGACATGTATATCATATCGTGCTTTAACTGAAAAAGTTAAACCAATTGAGCAACATTCTGCTTATAGGACAAATCCACATGGGAATTATGTGAGCTAAATTGAACTTCTATGGATTCACGTTAACCAGTGTTTCCTACCCAAGAAGTTAACCTTGAGTGATCGAAAGGTAAGGGGTCAATATATGAGTGTGGGTGTGTGCTGAGATAAAATGAAAAGAGAGTTTGGTTAGAAGTGAGCTTAAATTATTAAAAAGAAAGAGGGTGAGAGATCAGAGTAAAAGAAAATCAAACTCTGCACTAACTTTTTTTGAGTCGGGCATCCATATTACTGTTGTTTCACAATTCTTTGGTGAACTTCATTGAAACATGCAACTAGCCCATGCCAACTCTTGATTTAAACCCCAGCAGCTACTCATTTCTTTCTAAACAAAGCAATGTTTCACATTTTCTTGGGGATGCAACACATATGCTATCAGGTCTTCATTCGGAAGATTTGGATATTGAAAAAGAAGGAAGTCTGCCCCACCTTCGCACTTCGATCATGCACAATTGAGTCCATGTAATACTGTTGTTGTCTCAATGTTTTACACATGTTTAGCCTTATAAAACATTCAGGATTTAAATTCTTTCATACACAAGCACATTCACACATAAAATTTGTTTTTCTGTCGGAACGTTCATAGAATTAATTACTACTAGAAAAGTGAGTTTCAGTGACGGGCCTTTAGCGACAAGACGTTTAGGCAAGAGGCTATTGCGATGACATTTCGTCTATATAAACTATTTTTGACGATAAATTGACTTTAGCGACGACAAAAGTCGTTGCAAAAACCCTTGTTTCTTGTGAATAATCTTGTGTTATTCGATGATTGAATGGAAGACCGGGGGAGTGAACATCAATAAAACTCCTTGTACAGTACATTCGTTGTACTAAGTAACTTTGTGTTACTTACATGCATATTAACTGATTCATTTGTTGATTCAGGGTTACATGCCTATTTGTCTGAATTTGAAAAGATTCGGATAAATACTTTATAAATTGACGGATGTTCAGTGGATCTTATGGAAAGATCATGGTCAAAAAAAATAAGATTCATGACATTTTTTGAAGAAGTTTTGATGATTTCTATGCCCTACATCATCAAAAAGGGGGAGAAATAATTTCAAGAAATGTTGTATGGTGAAAAAGTTTGTAATAGTTTTGGGATATATTGTAAAGTAATGATCTATGATGGAGAAGGTATTTTCAAGAAATATGGTTTGGAGAACAGCTAGTATTTTTTATGGGGAGATTGTTCAAGATTTGAAAGAAAGTTCAAAGAATTTGGAAAGTTTGTTGAAGATTTGCTGAAATTTTCTTTGAAGATGAATTACTGAAACAAAGTAAGCTAAATCTGAAGGCAAATTCTTTTCTGAAGTCTGAGAGAGGTTTTATTACCTTGGGGAGATTGTTAAAGATTCTTGCAAAAGACGTTCACAGACTTTGGAGGAGATTACAGAAGGTCTGAAAATAGTTCAAAGGAAAGAAAGATTGATTTTGAACAGATTTATCCAAAGGCGTAGATTGACTTTCAAAGGAAAGTTATTTGTCAGAAACTTAAAGAGGGAGAATGTTCTTGGAAACGGGGGAACGTGCTTTAAAGATGAAATTCATTTGAAGAGAAGTACAAGTTTTTTCGAAAGGGGAAGATTGTTCTTTGATGCCGAAATTTATTCTGAATTCCAAAGGGGAGCTTCAATGCATATCTTGTTGTTGATGATCTTGAATCCAAAGGGAGAGATTGTTACTACACTAATATGTTGGATCCAAGATCATGGGAATCAAAGTCAAAGCTCAAGTCAAAGTCTTTTGTAATAAGTAAAAGTCAAAGTCAACTTGTTTTAGTTTTTATCTTTGTATTGTAATGTTGTATAAATAGTTTTTCTTTGTCCTTATAAGCATGAGCATCAAGTGGTTCTAGTGAGACATTGTAAGTACGAATCCTAGAGAGAGAGATTAGAGGGAGAGCATTATGTGTTCGTATCTTGTAAACTGTGGATTGATCAATGACGCATGACAATTTGAATTGAGTTTCTTGTTGTTGATTTAGATTAGAACTTGCATTGTGGGACAAACAATGTCTCATATAAGGAACAAATTTTCGATGGTAAGACACTCCTTTTGTACATTCAAAGTTTGTTGAGCGTTAAATCATTCAAAACGTTTCTTTCAAGATTTGTTTATACTTATTCATATAGACAACATTTAATTTTTTCATTACCTAAGCTTTTATTGATAAATCATTCACATTTGATCTTTTTCGATACACTGTCAGATTCTCAACCAAGTATTTTTTATTTACTTCATTCATTCAATATACTTTTTTTGAGAAAATTTTCCATGTTTAGAATGCTCAAATCTTCATGATTATCATAATGAGCATACATATAGCTGTCATGTATTTCATATTATGCTTCAACTGTAAGAGTTAAACTATTGAGTAACATTTTGCTTTTAGGACAAAATACATGGGAATTATGTGAGCTAATTAGAACTTCTATAGATTCACAATAACCAGTGTTTCCTACCCATGAAGTTATCCTTGAGTGATCGAGATGCGAGGGGTCAATATCTGAGTGTGGGTGTGTGCTGAGATAAAATGAAAAGAGAGTTTGGTTATAAGTGAGCTTAAATGATTAAAAGAAAGAGGGTGTGAGAACAGAGTTAAAAGAATATCAAAACTCTGCACAAACGTTTTTCTGAGTCGGGCAGTCACATTATTGTGTTTCACAATTGTTTCATGAACTTCACTGAAACAGGCAACTAGCCCATGCCATCTCTTGATTTATACCCCACCAGCTACTCATTTCTTTCTTAATAAAGAAGTGTTTCAACTTTTTCATGGGGAAGCAGCACATATGCTATTTGGTCTTCATTCGGAATATTTGGATATTGAAAAGAAGGAAGTCTGCCCCACCTTCGCACTTCGATCATGCACACTTGAGTCCGTGTATTACTATTGTTGTTTCAATGGTTTACGCATTTTAAGCCTATTATAAACATTCATGTTTTAATTCTTTCATACACTAGCACAAACACAGAAAATTTGTTTTTCTGTCGAAACGTTCATAGAATAACCTTGTGTCATTTGATGATTGAATGGAAGACCTGGGGAGTGAACATCAATAAAACTCATTGTACAGTACATTTGTTATACAAAGTGGTTTTGTGCTACTTACAGTCATTTTAACTGATTCATTTGTTGATTCAGAATTACATTATGAATTGACGGATGGTTCAGATGCTTATTTGGAAAGATCATTGGTCAGAAAACGGTTCATGACATTTCTTGAAGATTGTTTTGATGATTTCTTTGCTCTGAATCATCAAAAAAGGGGAGAAATTAATTTCAAGAAATGTTGACTAAAGATCAGATTGTGAAAATTCTGGAGATAAAGTGATCATGAAATGACAGTTTCAAAGGGTATACTTTCAGAAATATGGGGAAAATGTTCAAAATGCAAGAGAAAGTTCAAAAGTTCATAAAGTTGACGAAAGTTTACTGAAAATTTCTTTGAAGATTATTTGCTCAAGTAAAGTGCGCTAAGTCTAAAGATAACTTCACTTCTGAAGTCTGAAAGAGGTATTATTACCTTCGGGAAGATTATTAAAGATTCTTGAAGAAGATAATCACAGACTTTGGGGGAGATTACAGAAAATCTGAAGACAACTCAAAGAAATGGGGGATGAAATGCTTATCTTTGTGAAGATGTTAAAAGTGGGAGATTGAATTTGACAAGATCAAACCAAGGAGAAGATTGTTCGTTATTGCAAAATTTATTTTCAAAGAAAGATCTCTACATGTTTCACAAAGGGGGAGATAATTAGCTTACTCTTTTTGAAGATGATCTTGAATCCAAATGGGGATATTGTTAGTGTAAAAATATGTTGGATCCAAGATCATGGAGTTTGAAAGTCAATGTTCAAGTCATAGTTTCATTACAAAGTCAAAGTTACTCAAAGTGGAAAGTCAAAGTCAAAGTGTTAGTTTAATTGTATTAGTTTTGTCTTTGTAAAGCTTGTGGTATAAATAGCATTTGTTTTCTTTGTAATCTAGTAGGACATATATGAGAATGAGAGAGAGAACTTAGAGGTACAAATATTCTAATGAGATCAGATTGTAAACTATTGATTTCAAGATTAATACATCTAGAATTTGTGATTGATTTCATTGCCATCTTGATGATTTGCACATAATCTAGGAACAATAGTATGGATTAAATTTTCAATTAAACTCTTACAAACATTCTACAAAGAAACTTATATTTATACCCTATCACCCTTGTTTACACATTAAGCCTAAACCCAATGCTATTACAAGTCCCAAATACAATTAATGATGACTTTACAAAACTTCCAAACTTAGAACATTTTATGTTCTAACTGTTCATGAATCTACGGGAACAAGGGGACGAGGTTCTCATTCTGTAAATCGACATGAACAAGGGGAGTGGGTTCTTGTTCTGGTTCTAGAAATTGACATGAACAGGGGGAAGGGATCCTGGTTTTTGAAATCGACAGGAATATGAGGATGGGGTTTCCAGGTTGGTTTAATTTAGGTTTCTTGACTTGGGTTTCCAGGGGTTTTTGATCTTGATTGAAGATGATTAATGAAGAAGATGAAGACCTAGGTTGAAAAACACCAAAATACTCCAATACAGTAGTTACAGGTGCATGTAAAAATCGAATTACAGGAAACGACGAAGAAGGTGTTGTTCTCCTTGAAGAACTGTTACTATTCGTGATCCTTGCAGAAGGTGAATTTGGAAGTGGATATATTGGGGAAGTATGTGGAGAAGATTCTTAGTAGTGGATTTGTGGAAAGTATCAAATCAAGATGATGATGATGATACAGATGAGTTCATGATCATGATGATATTAATTGATCCCATTTAAGGTGCTTTTTTCCAGTTTCTTTTCGTTTGATCTTGAGCAACAATGTTTGTGTAATAAGTGCTCAAGAGAGATGGGGAACGGGTTCAAACTCGTTTTTGGAGATGGGAGTAGCGAGGGCTGAGATGAGAGGAGGCAGGGTCGGCGATGGGCATTTGGTCGACGTTGGAGTTTGGCCGGAGAGGGATATATTCCCTGAAATTATATATATATATATATATATATATATATATATATATAATGTACTACAAGTTGGTCCCTAGAGTTTTGATGTTTTTCATAAAATTAAGGAAAACGAAAAAAGAATGCAAAAAGAGAGACAAAACATGATTCGACGAAAATGCCCCTGCCTCTAACGGACCAAATAGACGGTGTTAGTGACCAGAGACCTCTTTCAGAGCAAAATCCAAACCATGAGGTCCAAAACTGGAATTATGAAACCACATGTCCCTCTTTCAAATAAATCAACAAACCTTAAGGACCAAAATTGGAGTTTACTCTATTATATATGAAAAATAATAACAATATTTTTATAAGAGCTAAATGCAAATTTCCTTCATGTAGTTTTTTGAAATTAACTACTAATGTCTTTACAAACAACTTCTAACTAAACAGGGTCCTCTACTTTCACTTTTACAATGAATTTGATCTTTCTTGCAAACGGCCATTAAAAAAGTTCGTTAGAATGGGGCATTCTAATTTTTTTTATGTTTTTTTGGCCCATTATCAACTAAAGCAAATAAAAATAAAATATAAACAACCACTAAATTATATTACTTGTCCCACTCCCCTTCTCCCAGGAACTTCACCGCTACCGTCATCCCCCCCCCCCAACTTCCCTCGTTGATGAGCTCCTTGTCGTTGGTTTTCTCACCGACAACCAACCATATGCATCCTTTTCCATGGCTCTGTCCTGTCATAACAGCACATTCTCCTTTCTAGAGGTTTCACTAGAGACATTGAAATAATTCCATTTTATTTGTCATGCCATGGTTTTAGTTGATGTTGATGGACTTTGCAGAAAAGTTGTCGTCATTAAGGTGTGATATTTTCTCACGGATAAGGGGTGGAAATAGATTTGAGTAAGGGTAGGGGTTTGGTTTCCGAAGATGGAGAATTTCACCGTGGTTTATTAGAAGTTGCCGGAGATGGAGAGTCACTGCATGCACTAACAGGAGGTCATTACTGCACTACAAAACAACAAGGAATAACTACCAGATTTTCCTGTAATCCGTCGGTAAAAGGTGAATCCGTTGGTTATTCATCAGTGAAAGCAGGTCGGAAAAAATGTCGTGGCCAAATGTATCACCAACGGATCACCGATGGAATACCGACGGATTCACTGACGACAAGGTTCTTTGACGGATCAACGAAGACACGTGTTCACCGACGACACCTTTCATCGAAGTATCATCGACGGTTTCTATTTATTAAAAAAAATTAAAAATTAAAACAATAAATGACGGATTATTCGTCGGTAAAGGTTTTTTATTAAAAACATATTTAAAAATACAAAAAATCCTGTACAATATCATGTACAAAACCTGCCTAGCTTTTCATTGAATATCAAAAACAACAATATCCAAAATACAATAATTCAATATACAAATACATTAATCCAATATCCTACAACATTCAAACCATCCTACTACGGGTTTGGAGGGTTTCCACCCTGCCACTACTTCATGAAGGCCTCAAACTACGAGGTCAGCTCGATTTGTCGCTCCATTTTCTCTTCCAAGACCCACCTTTGCCTTTCCTTCGCTAGCTTCTCCTCATAGGTTGCCAACTTCTCTTTTATCACATTTACCTGAAATTATTCAACATTTGACAAATATATAAAATGTTAGACGATAAAATCTTAAAGATATTACAATTATTCAACATTTGACAAGCATACTTCCTCATCAACATTGTCACGCGATCTCCCACTGCTGGTACCGGCAACTGAATCACCGGTCATAGAATATCGGGGATCCTGACTGGTCCCGAATCCAAACAGGAGACCCTTGTGCCGTCCTCTATCACTACCTCCCACAACTCTATGTCATCGGGAGGAATGGTGTTTGGATCTAAGTCAGGGTACGTCTTCTCCCTAATACGCAAATACGTACCCTACAGTTTACCAAAACAATGTGCTAACTGACATGTAGAAAATTCGGCAGCATTATGACTGTAATTTGAACATATCCCTTACCTATTTTTGTTAAAACAATCCTATCGTCTGCCCAACAATGGCAGCCAAAAAGAAATAAATCATTTGGGTATACAAAATTGAAAAGTTGTATTAATCTATAACAAAGTTTGCTCTAAATTTCTATCTATCCTATAAAAACAAACAAAAACACAGTACTATAATTGAACTTACTGCCACATGAGCTGCCTTCAGGTAAACGTAGATCGGAGGATATGTGGGCGGATCGGTCGCACCCGGTATAAGCTTCATGTTGCTGCAATGCGTCCTCTCCAAACCCTCCCCAGCAGTAGGCTCACGGCCTCATGCCTCTCGTTAGAATAGACAACTTAAATTGTTAGTAAGTAACAAAATCACATATATTCATCAACTATATATATTTAGTATATTAGATGATGAACAACCATGTGATCCCGATGTTAAGTGGTACTAATAAATCCCATGGTGTGCCTAGATGTCATGCCCTCAAACCGGATGGCACGATCGGCCATATTGGCCCTAGATGAACGCCTAAAACTGTTGATGTTACATTCTTGTTAAAAACAACATATAAATCAATATAAAAGCTAGTACAATCAGATACAAAGATTCAACCACATGTACCTGATCAATCATTTGCACCCAAAAATCTAACGAGATCAACTTCGGGTGGTGTGCTCTTAATGAGATTCCTTTACATGAAGTTTATGAGACTCTGTAAAAAAACGAGGAAGAGGTAAAGGAGATAAGAGATGAAAAGAATAAAGCTGAGAAACCGATAGTTGATCCAGTTGCCTTGGTGGTTAAGAGAAAGGAGAAAAGATCAGTGAGTCTGAAGAAGAAGAAGGTGATGGTGTCTGAATCTGATGAAGATATTAGTGATGATTCTGATTCTGATGACGGAGAGAACCTAAAGTAAGCAATGCTACTGTTGACCAAGGATTTCCAGAAAAAGTTTTACAAGTAGCCAGGTTCAAACAGTCAACGATATTCATCAGGATCAAAGAATTCTGTGCACAAAGAAAGAGTGGATGGTATAAGGTTTGAAGAGAAGATGCCTGAAGCAAAGAAATATGGGAATAGATATGAGGAGAAGAAAGAGGTTGAACCAGTCAAGTGCTACAACTGTGGCAAAGTAGGCCATTTTGCTAAAGAATGTCGGAAGCCAAAAGTTCGCAATTCTGAGTACTACAAGAACAAGATGCTTCTGGCTAAGCAGAAAGAAGCTAGAAAAGCTTTAATTGCTGAAGATGACTTTTGGTTGGATCATTCTGAACCTAATAGTGACAAGGAAGAAATTGCCCATATGTGCTTTATGGGTCAGAAAGTAGCTGAAGAAGATTCTGATGAGGAGGATTCTGAAGAGGTATGTTATATGTCTGAATCTGATTTCTTAACTCAAATGCAATCCATGATTGAACTTCAGGATTTGCAGTCTAAATTTATACGCGAAAAAGGTATCATTGAAAAGAAAAACCATGCAATACTGAAACTCAACAATGATATTGCTGAGAAGAATGTATTGATTGAGACTTTACATAACAATATTGATACCAGTACTAGAGAAAAGACTGTAATCCATAATCAATTATCTGAAACATCTTCAAAATTCAAATTGTGTGAACTTAAGATTAAAGAGGTTGGTAAAAAGTGTGTATCTTTAAAGAAAGAAAACAAGTCTTTGGTTGATAAAGTGAATGTTTTGAAAGAAAAACATTATACTAGAGGTCAAACTGAACAAACCATTCATCTTAATAAACCAACAGAGAGTAGTGAATGTTGGGGTATTGGTTACAATAACCCACATTATTTGAAAAAGGGTATTTCTAAAGTGTCTGCTTTATATGATTTTGGTTTTCTAAAATTGGCACCTAAATATCCTGAACTCAAAGTTAAATGGACAAAATCATCATATGAGGAAGAAGCTAAGGAAGATGAGAAAAGGAAAACTAAAACTAAATGCAACTTCCATTTCGTTATGAGAGGTTGAACTCTAGTTACAATTCCAAACAGTCAAAATTTCTTTATAACGATTATTTTCAAAGCTATTCGAAAGAGGAAATGGAGGCAAAACCGATTGAAAGGAAAATTTATGTTCCTCCACTCATTTTAGAAAGTAAAATTTCTGAACTTAAGAAGTGTTCGTGAAGATATGTTTCAGTTACCGAAATACACTCAACAACAGATGTCTCTCTTAAAGCCGCTATGATGAACAAATTAACGTAGCAATTTTTCCTGAAACTGTCGATAAACTTCGTATGCACAATACCTTAACAATTTGGTTTGTTTAGAAAAAGCTTAATAAATTTTTTCCCATAAAATAAACGGTTATATTAATTAATATACCAAAATATTAGAAAATTGTTAATTACCATAATTTACGATTAAATATCAAAAAGATGAATTAGCCCTTAAAATTAAAAATAAAAGGCGAAAAAAGGAAAATTTTGATTAGTTGATTTAGGTTTGTATAGTTTGTACAAATGGGAAAGTTTGCAAATGATCCTTCCCATATATATATATATATATATATAGAGAGAGAGAGAGAGAGAGGTTCAAACGAGAATGCTAACTATTTAAGAAAACAAGAGGACAACAAATGATGTGCAAAATCATATATGATTTGGCATTAAGGGCAAAAAAATGGACCCGAACGACTTTAGCAGTGACTTAAGTCGCCCGCAAAGTCACCCGCAATCATATACGATTTTCTACGTGAATCATATATGATTTGTATGTGATTCGCTGTTCTCGTGTTTTCTTAAATAGATATTGTTCTTTTATGAACTCATGTCTCTCTCTCTCTCTCTTTCGCTCTTTATATATATAGGGGCCTAATCAAATGAGATCTAGATAGTTTGTGGTAAACATGAGATCTAACGTGAGCCACTCGTTTAATATAATTAATTTTGTTTTTAAAATAAAGTAAACGGATAATTTGGTAAATTGATAATTTGAATTTTCTGTTTATAAAAAAAAATCAATTCCTTATTTGACACATTCCAAATTCCAATATCACACTTACTTATTCTAATTTCAATTACCCTAATTTACTATTGTAAATTCCACCTCCGGCCACAATCTACGGGAATCAACCCCACCCCCACGACCACTTACCATCTCCATCGAGCGAGCCCCTCTCTTCACCTCTGGCACCACCAGCCGCCTCTTGCTATGGACACCACCATTTTCTTTTCGACCACAGAGGTTGAAACCAGAGAAATATGAACAAGAACATCAGAGTGCAGATGGCTTCGTTATCCACAGGAACAGGAACATCATATTTCTGCGTTCTTATTTGAAGTTGATGGCTTCGTTAAAGAATTTGGAGTCATCGATTAAAGTTGGTGGTAGGTTTGATTTTGATTTTGCCTTCCTTGCTCCTTTAGATCTTGATTTTTCAACTTTTTTCAGCACATACCTGGAATGTTTTTTTTCTTTACCAACCCAGATCGTGAGGCTTCGACTACAACTCTATCAAATCCAGATCTGAAAACTCCATATCTCCATCTCCAGATCTGCAACATGGGGAAGAAGATGAAGAAATAGAGGATTTTATATGGTAATCACAATGTAACACAATTAGTATCATAGTGGTACCATAGTTTGTATTAGCCTCGTATCATAATGGGTATCACATTTGTATGTTAATCACAGTGTAACATGATGTTCTTTGAGTGCATCACAATAGTAATAAGTTAATCACTGTGTAATACGATGTTAATCACAATTTAACACAATGTTTTTTGAGTGTATCACAATAGTACTCACAGTGTAACACAATAGTAATCACAATGTACTTTGAGTACATCACATTGGTAATCACAGTATAACATGTATTTTGGGTATTCGTCGGAATAAAGCTAATCGGAAGTCGACTGCTGGAGGCTGGAAAGAGGTGAGAGGAGAGATATTTTTTTTCAAATACCTAAAATGCCCTTTTAATTAAATTAAAGTCAAAATTACCAAACTTAATAATTTCCTAATTTATCATTTAATATGTGGCTCACTTTGGATCTCACGGTTATAAAAAACAATCAGGTTTTCGCTTGAATGGCCCCCCC
Organism: Arctium minus; assembly: GCA_954870635.1. Classification (NCBI taxonomy): domain Eukaryota; kingdom Viridiplantae; phylum Streptophyta; class Magnoliopsida; order Asterales; family Asteraceae; genus Arctium; species Arctium minus. Next base: position 71,675,957 of record OX941080.1, on the reverse strand, counting down.
TATATATATATATATATACAGAGAGAGAGAGAGAGAGAGAGAGAGAGAGACGGCGGTGTTCAAATGCAACCCTTTTTAATGGTGCAACCCCATGCAACCCACCTATCTACCACTCATTTTGTTTTCACCTTTTTAATTAAAAAAGGTGAAAATAAAATGAGTGGTAGATAGGTGGGTTGCATAGGTTGCACCATTAAAAAGGTTGTATAATAACTCACGTCTATATATATATATATATAGGGTCAGGTTCAGAGGAAAACCTCAAAAAAACAGAAAACTGAAGAACACCCTGATAGCCCTTCATCTGGACGGTATGCACTTGTACATACAAGTAATTTGTAACATGCACACGTGTATATGCACAAGTGCATTATGCACTTGTGCATAAAAACCAAAAAAACAACATAACTACTTGTATGCACAAGTGCATGCCGTCCAGATGGAAGACTACCAGAGTGTTATTCAGTTTTCCGTTTTTTTGAGGTTTTCTCTTGAACCGCCGTCTGAAATTATATTAACCAATCCCAACCATTAAAATATGAAATCAAATGTCTAGATTAAACGGCAGCAATTTCAAAAGAAAAAATGTAAAGCACGAACATGAAACATGGTGAAAGGGAAAGTTAACAATGATGAACAATGTTAAATACGTAAAATTGCACCAAACGCCTCAGATTAATATGTTTGTTAATTATGGAAATGGAGTTTACTATTTTCACTAGTGAACAATTTCTTATTTCACTTATGTACATTTAGGGATTTCATAACATTATTTGATTTCATATATAAATAAGGCCATTCATTAATGATAAGAACAAAGGATACCTTGAAAACAAAAATGAGTAGTTCGGTGATGAACATCACGGTAGAGACCATTGATAACCAATTCATAAGTGAAGAAATGTGTTAAACGTAACTTTTTCATAACTAAAGAATCTGTTTCCTGATTGTTAATTATGAAAGTGGAGTTTACTATGTTCACTAGTGAATAATATTCATCTACATGGGTAACCATCAAAACATATCTATGAAACTGATCATCCATTTCTGAAGAAAAATCGTATGAAATTCAGAGTACAATAGAAATCAACTGAAATATCTCCATGAAAGTTCAAATATTCACAACAAATCACCTCCATAATTATCTTCCTTGAAAATAAGGAAATTATTATGTAACCGACAAGGCACAAAATAAAAGAAAAAAAATTAATTATTATTATAATAAATACAAAAATACCCCTAGAATTTTAAAATAGGCGATAATGAATCCAAAATAAACAAGCAATCTGGTTAGCTAAAAAAAAGTTTACAAAGTTAACACTACTTATTTGGTTAACAAATGATTAGGCCTATATATATTTACGAGTGAATTATATTCATACCCCCTCCTATAGGGGTATGTGAATAAAATATTGGGGGTATGTGAGTGAAGAGGAGGTATGGATAATAACACTCATATTTATATAAAGTCTCCTTCTTTTGTTAATCAGAAAAATGGTATCAACTTTATTAACGAATCTCATTCATTAAAATTTTTAATCAACGGATGTAATTCATTTAATGGGAAAATTTTTAAATTTTCAGCAATGGGACGCGCTTGTGGTTAAAAAACATAGTTGAACAAAAGTAAATTAGTAAGTTATACAAAAAGTTTGGTTTAGGAAAATTAAAGTTATTTAACTTCCATATTTAGAGGAAGGATCATGCGAGAAGTTAAACATTTTGCGAGAAGGCGAAAAGTGTGATATCATATATGATTACACGGCCTGTAGGTGTGTTTAATCATATATGATTAAACGTGTATGTATTGCCAATATAACATGTGTTTAATCATATATGATTAAGCTTGTGTATCATATTTGATTAAACACTTCTCGCCTTCTCGCAAAATGATTATCTTCTCGTTTGAACCTGCCCCCCATATTTAACTTCTCTAAAAATAGGTTCCCTAAGAATAGCAAATTCACCAACATCCAAATGAGATTTGGACAGAACAATTGCATAATTCAATTATGAACATTTATGGCCTTTGTTTGTGAAACTAACATAATATCATTGGATTTCACTTATGAACAATTAATGTCATTCCATAAGATTTATTTATTTGTTTAACTTATGAACAAATGTATACTTCATTAGTGAACAATAGCTAGAGTCGATGAACGAAAAGTATAGTTCATTTATGAACATATGTTATCCCCTAAATCAGATGAACTTGATGGTACGATTGTAACCAACCGAAATATCTCCTTGATAATTCAAAATATTTAAATTCAATCACATCTCCAATTATCCTCCCAAAAAGTAGGGATATGAATATGTAACCGACTAAAAAAATTAAAAATACAAAACTACCCCTACTACTTAAATTAGATAAGTTATGAAACCAGAAACAACCAAGGTATTTGATTGGCTAATATGAGTTTGCATAGTTAACACTATTTAAGTGGTTAACAAATGATTAGGGCTCTATATAAATATATAGAGGGAGGTTCACGAGAAAATCATAAATAAATGAAAAGCTAGATCACACATTATCAACTGTTAGATTAATTGATTTAGTAGATGTGATTAAATGAGCGGTTATAGAAAAAAAAATATATCAAAAAACCTCACCCCACTGTATTTTTTTATTCGAAAAAAGACGAAATGTGAACAAAATTCGAGCGAAATAAATTACACCAAAAAATTGATCATATTTTTTCACGTTAATTTGACATCCATATTGATATAGTTTTTCATCCGTTTTCCGTGGTTTTTCGATTTTCCATTTATTTAGCATTTTCCCGTAAAATTGACCATACATATAAAGATATATATACATATAAAGATATATATATATATATAGGGTCAGGTTCAGGGGAAAATCTCAAAAAAACGAAAAACTGAAAAACACCCTGATAACCATTCATCTGGACGGTATGCACTTGTGCATACAAGTAATTTGTAACATGCACACGTGCATATGCGAATTTGCATAAAAAACAAAAAAAACAACATAATTTATCTGTATGCACAATGCATATCATCCAGATGAAAGGCTAACAGAGTTTTCTTCAGTTTTCCGTTTTTTTTAGGTTTTCCCCTGAACCTCCGTCTATATATATATAGGGTAGGTTATATGCAACCCCTTTCCATTTTATTTTCACCTTTTTATTGTTTTTTCTTATTTACAAAAGTGAAAACAATATGAGTGGTGGATAAAGGGTTTGCATGGGTTGTATCATGTAAATGAGTTGCATTCGAACGCCCCTCTGACTCTCTCTCTCTCTCTCTCTCTATATATATATATATATATATATATACTAGGCATATACCCGCGCACGATCTGGCGCGAGTGTTAAACTTTATTGGGAGTAATAGTTATATTTGACAGTGATCATAAACAAATACCGACGATTCACTCTCTTGGTACCTTGAAACGGACTAAAACATCACATTAAATTTAACATGTTTAACAAACATAAAGTGGAACGTTGGAATCTATTTGGATAATTGGGTTGTATGCTGACGATGATGAAGATCAGGTGACTTTGAAGCTACAGTCTCTGATTATGGTGGCGTTGCCGTTGCCGCAAGACACGGTTGTGATTCGGTTGACGGAGTGTGATGAGTCGGGTCGGGTTGGAGCCGGTGAGGAGGTTTGTGAGTCGGGTTGTGTTGGGGATGGGAATATGGTGTGTGGAGATGAAGGTTGTGAAGAAGAGGGAGCCACTCAAGGCGGTGGCTATGTCACGGGTTGGGAGGTCGGGTCAACAGAATGATGGGATGGGTATGCTTACTAAACTGTTGAAATCGGAGTTTGCAGCTGAGTTTGGTCCGGGTCATGCTGTGGGGCCTCAGGTTGAGTCTTGTGCTGATCATTGGATGAATGTCACTGTTGTCAGCCTCTACAACTGTGGGTTATCAGTAAGTTCTTTCTTTTTCTTTCAAATTATTGAAAAAAAGCAGTTCTTTATATCTCTAAGCAAACATAGTTGAAATTTTCTGTTTGCTAGATATGTTACCATAGGGATAACTATATCTATTAGACATGTAAAATTGACTTCCAAGTATTTCCAATCAAATAGAACTCTGCTAGTGAAAGGGTCTTTGCAAAAGAAAGCCAATTTATACCTTATGTATCAGAACTGCAAAGTTGGTGGAGTCTAGAGCCCTGTTTTATACACTAAAAGTCTAAAAGGCACTTGATTTTGTTAGGAAAGTGGTATTTGTGGCAGTGAAAGGGTTTATATATCAAAGACAATAAACTTATATTATGTACCATATGTATTAATGTGCAAAGATGGTACAACTTAAACCTAATGCTGCCATTATTTGAAGTAACTCGTGTGAAGTTTTTTGATCATTTTCCAAATATTGAACCAATCAACAGATGCTTCCAGTAGAGTTGACTAAACTGGCGCTCCTCGAGAAGCTATTCCTTGATAACAATAAGCTAACGATTTTGCCACCTGAGCTTGGTATTTTAAAAAAACTGTAAATGCTCACAGTTGACTACAATATGTTGGTTTCAGTACAGGTACGTTTGGAACTGTGTGTTTGTGCGTGTGTGTGTGTGTTTTGTGTGCAGTTTCAGTGTTTCCAACTCTGTAATGATATTCATCTTCGTTAGTTTTCTTAGAAGACACTTGCATTTATTTAGGTGTAGGACATATCTACAGCTTGTTACTCATCCTTTATTTCTTGTTTGAACACTACACAGTTGAGCTGAGGCAGTGTGTTGGACTTGTGGAATCATCACTTGAACATAATAAGCTAATCCGCCCTCTTCTTGATTTCAGGTCATTCCTTCACCAGCTAAGTTGTAACTTGTTTTCCTTCGCTGCAATACATCTTATGCTGAAGGTTGTACCAGTTGAGATTTACTGTTTCTCTTAATCTTTTGTGCAGGGCCATGGCATAGTGGTTCAATTAAACACCACTTTCAATGCATACTTGCTCGTCCTTCTACAAGAGCACATAAATTCTATCAACTGCAGCAGCCCCAAAATTAACAACATCAATGGTACCTTGAAAAGCCTAATCCAAATACACACATCACCAATACCTCCAACAATAACTTAATTGGGTCCTATTTTCTTTTAAATTCCATTTGTTGGTCAAATGTCCTATTTCAGACATTAAAACATCTTCGAGGATACAATTGATTCTTGTTTTTAACATGTTTAATTTATTCAAAGAGTGAAAACATTGCGGCCATTGTGCAAAACAAAAGGAAGAACAGTGGGATTTTTTAAAAATCAACCCCAATATCAGGAACATGAAGGCAACCCGAATTTTGAGATTGTTTTAGAAACAATATTTCATTAATTTGAAGGAGAAAAAGGGGGTAAATTACCTCCAATAGTAGAAAAACCAACTGATGTTTGACGAAGTAGAAAAATGTCGATGGTGAAATTGGGGTCAAGAAAGATGGAAAAGAGATGAGAATAGGTAAAAACGCGAGAAATTGAAAAGACGTATCGATTCAAACTTCGAATTAACTCGATTCAACTCCAGAACTTGATGAATCAAATTAAAAAAACGCATGAAATTGAAAAGAGATACTGGTTCAAGCTTCGAATTAACTCCGATTCAACTCCAGAAACCGATGAATGAAAATGAAAAACACGAGAAATCGAAAAGGAATGTCGATTAAAACTTCAAATTAACCCGATTCAACTCCAGAAACCGATAAAAAAAAAACGCATGAAATTGAAAATAATACCGACTCAAACTTCAAATTAACCGGATTCAACTCCAAAAACCCACAAATCAAAATCAAAACGCAAGAAATTGGAAAAGGGGTTTCAAATTTACCAGGAAAGAGGAACCGTTCAAGGATGTATTGCGAGAGAGAAAACTGTGTTTGTGTTCTTGAATAGGTTGTCGCCGGAGAAACGGATGATCCAGAGGGCCGAATTCATCACCAATTTGAGAGTTTCTCGTGGGTTGTAGTGTGATTGAGTAACAAATTCAACAAAACACATTATAGAAAACCACATCAAAACCCTAGATTCAGTAGCGAAATTACAGAAAAATAGCGAATTACGTTTTCTCGAGAGTTTCTTCTTTGAAGGAATTGCTCCTGAAGGGGGCATCGAGATTGGGACTTGGTAGCAGAAGAACTTAGAGATCCTGCATCCATAATGTTAGTAGAAACAAAGATATATGTATACAAAGATTTAAAGAAATTGTAGAAACCTGCAAAACAGAAATTGGGTGAAGAAGCAAGATAACAGAAATCAGATTAATAGAACATAAATTAAAGAACAATCGATTAGAGAATGCGTAAGAGAGATCTTTAATTGCTTAGATTGCGATTGAAGTACCTTGGAAAAGCAGAGCGGTCGATTGCATCGTTGAGAGGATCGTTTCATTGGTACTCTATACCAATGCAAACGTGGGAGGAAGAGGGTCGTGCATGACGTGGGGGGAAGAACACCTACAAAACAGGGTTTCCAAAAACCGATTTTCGAAAAACTAATTTTCAAGAACCGTTTTAGAATTTTAATTATATAGTATAGATAATATTCAATATTGAACTCGTTTTGAAGATATTGACGAGACAATTACAATGGTATAATTTGTAGAAAAATGAACGTATTTTTTCATTGCATTTTTGTTCATATACGATTATTTGTGTTAATATGATAATGGTGTAAAATGAAAAATGAAAAAGTAAGGGATATAAAGTAAATTAAATAAGTAATTATAAGGGTGGTAAATGTTATTGTACAAAAGATTGTACAATAACCGTTTTAGAATTTTTATATAGTAGAAATACATCATGGAGAGATCGATAGAATAAATATAGATCTAAAATAAACAACGGTGAAAAAATTGAGAATGAAGCAAACCAGGGAGAGATTGAACCAGTAGCAAGTCAGAGAGAGATTAAATCAGTTGAGAAACAGTGAACCACGGAGAGCTCAAATCATGGCGAGAGAATATGAAGTTTACTCAGTGTTGACAGCTCAAGGTAAGTCTGTAACACTTTAGGTCCTTTTAGAAGTTGTTTAACAATTAAAATTAATTATTAACTTCAAATAGTAAGGAATCACATCAGGTACTTGAGCTTAGGGTAATGAAAATCAAACGAAATGCTAGGGATCTGATTTGAAATTGGAATAACTTCAAAGAATGCTCTAATGATTAATATAGTTTGTACAAAATAAAGACAAAGCTCAAGTGCAATAGAGACTTTAAAGTGAAAAGCTACAGTTAATGACAGAAATAAGCTTTTCGAGAATGGTGTTTTTTCTGTTTTCATGAGCGCAAGTCTCATTAGTGGATGAATGGTCATTAGTTGTCTTCGTTTGGAGCTTCCTTTAGAGCCTATGGCCAGGGAGTTCGATTATTATAGCCAAGATAATGGTTGTTGAAGGTCTATAGGCATAAACTATAAGTACTCTTATAAACACAGTATATTCATATATATAACAAATGAGTGTGTCATTAGTATAATTCCAACAAAAAGATAACGAATTGCAACTACAATAACATCTACTCCTGAACTGAGCTGCCACTTTGTTGGAACTGATTAACAAACACTGCAAATTTGTGCGAAGTTGGTAAGTCCAATAAACATCAGGGTTATTTGTATGGTGTTGTCCGTATGAGAACAAAAAAAAGGTCATTTCTAAATAATATTTCTACCATCTTTCAAGAGATGAAATGATGATCTGGAATGACGATGTGAAAGAATTAGATTGAAGGCTCATGCATACAAATAAGTAATAAAGGAATCACCTAAGGCAGCCAACTCTCTGGCCATAAAGACCCATGTTCTTAGCATATGATTGAGAGCCTCCAATAAATGACCATCTTCAAGGAAAATCCTGATGGATTTTGCATCCCTCTCTGAATCTCCGCTTGCAAATCATAGTCCATGTCGAAGAAAGTAAAATGACCTTTGACCTAAAGATAGTAACTTTTAAGACTAATGACAGAGGATATACAAGCATCAATTAAGGCTACGCTTGCTGACCTTAAACGGGTAAGATATTTTTTCCATTGTTCGTAGGATCAACTCCGGTAGGATTATGAGCACAAGCATGCATCAAGAATGATCTGTTTGGTGCATTCTGAGCAACATGCAAGAAAACAATGCGGAAATATAAATAATTGTTTACAACACAGATTATGCTCTTTAAAAAATTCAGTACATAAAAGTACTCTTGATACCTTAACATCATCCATCAGTGAGGCAAAATCTAGACCTTTTGATTATGGATGGTAATAATGGAATGTCCTTTGTGGCACATTAGCATCTCTCAAATGTTATGGTGACTGAAATTCACATCATAAGGCAACATAATATATCATGAAGAATATACATAGCTAGACAACATTCAAACTTCTAACCAAATCTTATGTAAGAAGTTCAAGTAGAGACTTGAGCAGAGATCAAAGTACTTACTTGGACCACGTAGGGACTGGAATATATATATATATATATATATAGATAGATAGATATATATGAGAATCAGGGGAAAAGCGTTTCTGGAAGTCTGCAAAAAATCACATGGTAATCAGGAGCGACATACACACAAATCTCACAATATGTTATGATTTTCATGGTGTATATAACTGAGAATGGGTAAATTGGTAAAGATAGAGTGAATCCATTAGGAGAACTAAAAGCAAATCAATTCACCGCTTTTAGAAGATCGATATGATTTGGTATGCTTGTCCGTGTTTGAGTTGTTCGACTTAGAAGGCCCACGAAAATCGTTCTCATTTACAACTTGCAAAAAGAATACATGTGTTTAAGTAAACTTTGAACAAAAGCACTTTCATAACCATCTCAATTAAACTTATATACCTAACCTAAATACCATTTTTCTTGATACTTCCATAACGATCTCATTTAAATTATATACCTAAAAATGTCGTTTTTCTTGATACTTCCATTTAAAAGATCGTTTACTTGCATTAAGAAAAGGCAAATATAATGATCCAGAAAGTGTTCAAATTAGATTGAATTGAATTGAAACTTACCAAGATTTCTTGAGGGAGAGCTTGAAGCAACCATCTTTGATGACAAAAACCAGAATTGTTTTCCAAAATCTGCTTCTTTGTGGGTTTAGAAACATCTATGGAATCAAAATCCATATAATTCAAAATCAAAATCCTTTTTCTACTGAACTGGTACCTTTTACAAGCCCTACCCCTAAATTCTTCCCCATTGCCATTTTTGCTCCTGTTATTAGCATCAAATAAATAAGTTAGAGAAAAACCCAGATGAAATTTACGAAATTAAGAAAAACACTGTTAGAGCATAAATATGTTGGATTCAAGATCATAAAGATTGAAGACAAAAGATCAAGAAGTCAAAGCTGCTAAAGTCAAATCTCATTAAAAGTCAAAGTCTATTTTGTAATAAGTCAAACTTAGTTGTATTTGTTTTTGTTTTTAGTTTTCTTGTATTAGGTGGTAGTATAAATACTTTTTCTCTTTGTAATTTCAGTAGAGAACACTCATTGTAAACAAATCAGTATTGTATTTGTTTGTTTCCTTGTTGTAATTAGTTATAGGTATAAATAGTTTTCTTTTCTTTGTAATTAGGAGAGAACTTAATTGAAGCATTATTCAGTTGCATTCTAGAGAGAGAGAGTGTTTGTAGAGAGAGAAAGTTGAGAGTTTGTAATATTCAATTGAGATCAATGACATATGATTTACGAATTCTCATCTTGATTACTTGTTAGTGATTAAAACTTGAATATCTGGGAATAACAATTGGTATCAGAGCATATCCAAATCGAAAAATCAAGAAATACGAATGTTCGTACAGTGTTCTTCAAGTCCAGATCGATTTTTGAGTTTTAGTGAGTTTTTAGAGTTGTAATCGATTAAGTGTTGTTAGGAAAGTTAATTCGATCGAGTTTGTATAGAAAGATTTGTCAATTGCACTGTAATCAATTCGAATTTTCAAATTTTTGTGGTTTTCGTGTTCACGAGTTCTTGACACTGTATCTGATTCAAATTTGTAATTTTTGTGTATTTGATCGAAAATTAGTGATAGTTTTGTGTTCGAGTTGTATAGAAGATCAAACTGTTGAAGTTTCGAGTTAGGTTTCTAGGCTTAAATGAGTTGTTGGTGCGATTTAGTTCGATTTTAGAGGTTTGCGGGTTGTTCTTTAGGTTTGCGTTTGATTCATTGAGGTTTGCGGGTCATTCATCAAGATATGTATAAGTTCTTCAGAGGTTTGCGGGTCATTCAAAGTCTGCGGGTGTATTCAACAAGACACGCAAAGTGAGATTTGCGTTTCTTCGAGAATCGAGAAGCTAAGTTTTGCGGGCTTAATGACAAACGCGAAGTAGAAGGATTTGAGTTCAGAAGACAAAATCGTGGTTTGCATTTGTAACTAGACACGCAAAGCTTATCTTGCGGGTGTAACTAGACACGCAAAGCTTATCTTGCGGGTGTAACTAGACACGCAAAGCTTATCTTGCGGGTGTAACTTGACACAAAGTGTGTCTTGCGTTTGCAATGTGAAACGCAAAGTTGACAAAAGCAAAGGATTTCTAGAAACGCAAAGTTGAGTTCAGAGAAGTGGTGCTTTGCGTTTCCTTCTTGAACCGCAAAGTAGTGGTTTGCGTTTCCTTCTTGAACCGCAAAGTGGTGGTTTGCGTTTCCGACATGAACCGCAAAGTATAGGTTTGCGTTCCCCGTATGACACGCAAAGTCAAGATTTGCGTTTCCCACTAGAGACGCAAAGTGTGGAAGACTTAGACAAATTTTTCAAAATAGTAATATGGCCTATAATAGTGAAAAAAATTTCTCTAGGGGGACAAAAGTTCTTTCTGTGATCAAAATCTCTGAACTTTTTTTTTAGATTTCTGTATTTTTCTTGTGATTTCATATTGGATTAACGATCATTTTTTGTCAAGTTCTTTTTGTGACAGGTATTCAAGATGGGATATTTTTCTGATGATGATGAAAAGAAGATTAAAGAGCTCAAAATGGAGAACCAAAGTCTTACTTCCTTAGTTGATTATCACAAAAAGAGGTCAAAGAGATTTAATGATGAAAGGAAGCTACTGAGAGAAGAAGTCAGTGCATTAAAGAAAATAAATGAAGATCTGATGAAACAGACTTCTGGGCTTAATGAAGAAAAGATCTTGCTTTTGGAAGCTGACAACGCTAATCTAAAGAACAAGATTTCTGAATTAGAAGATCACATTGTTAAGATTTATGAATTAACCGGGTGTGATAATGAAAAGAAGATCTTTGAATTAGAACTGCAAATTGTTGAAGAAAGATCAATTTTTGAAAAAGAAAAGAAAGAGTTTGCTAAGAAATTCTCCGAGTTTTCCAGAAAATGTGCTGACGAGAAGAAAGTGTTTGAGTTTAAATGTTCTAAGCTTTCTCAGCAAGTGTCTGACTTTGAAAAAGTAATCATCCTGGAAAGAGAGAAGTTTGACAAAGAAAAGAAAATCATTGAGCAGAAGAATGTTGGATTTTTTAAAGAAATATCTGATGGAAGAAAGAATGCTGAGAATGGATTTGAAGAAGAAAGAATTATATTTGAGAAATAGATAAAGAAGCTTACTGCACAGCTATCTGAGCTATCTACTTGTGTGCTTAAAGAGCAGCAAACAAAGTCTGAATTTGAGACGAAGATTGATCTTAGAAAGAGACAGTTACTCTTCAAAGGTAAAAGAGCTTGAAAAGATTGTTTCAAAGGTGGTGGTGACTGAGCAAACGACTCCAGAGTCAAAAATTCATACACCTAGAAATAGTTTAGCTGGTTCTAACAAGACCGCGTCAAGTTCACATCAGAAAACTGTTTCTACAAGAAGGTTAGTTAAATCTTTTGATCAAATTCGTACAACTAACATTTTATATGATCAAAATGTAGATGGTTCAGGTGCACATAGAAGAAGAAAAAGATATCAAGAAGAGAAGCTGGTTTGGAAGATAAAACCAGTTAAAGATGAGAAGAATGATGAGAAGAAGGTAGAAAAGAAAGGAAAGAAGGAAGAGAAGAAAAGTAACAAATCATTTGTACATGCATCAACAGCCAAGAAGAACAAAGTGCTAAAAGGTAAATCTGATCTTGCTTACTCGAGAGATCAAATGTTCAGGTTATCTAAGAAAAGGTATTGTTCTTATTGTAATACATATGATTTTGTTCATAAAGCTAGTGATCATTACTGGTATGGTTCTTACTCAGTTACTCCCATTCGAACTACAACTAACACACATGGACCCAAATACCAGTGGGTACCAAAACCGAAAATTGATTCTATGTTGCAGGCACCACAAGTCAAGGGGGAGTAAGAGAACTGTGGCTTCTGAATACTAAAGTTCAGGACCCGTATTTCAATGCTTAAAAGAAATGCTACTCCCGAGCTGATAAGAGAGTGTACTCAGATACTCAGAAGAGGAAATCAACCTTCAAGGGGGAGTACATAAATTTTTCTGGAAATATGTATTCGGAAGATATGATGAACTACACTTCAAATGGAGTTGTAGATCTCTATCATGTGCCTTTTACTGATAAATTTCAGATGCATATTTTCAGGGGGAGTAAAAGGATTATGATTTCTGATTATTTCAGATCAGAACTCGTATTTTAATCGTTTTACTGCTTTATGTCATTTTATTGTTCGAATAAATTTTGTGAATAAATTTTGACTAGACTTTGAGACTTATGCAGGATGAGAGAAGCTGAAACGATCATATCTTTATGACTACAACCTGACTTTTATGAGATTTAAGATTAAGCGAAAAGGTATATTTCTTATCTTAATCTCACATGTATCTGAAAGAAGGACAACTTTCAGATATAGAAAACATGTTCTTAAATGTTCAAACCACTTCCCGATTTTTAAACAGATTTTATAATTTGGAAGTGTGATTTGAAATATTTTCATTGTTATTTTGTGCTTACATGTTTACAAACCGTGTGTTTCCAAAGATAAATACTTGCGTATTGTCTTTTCTATATACTTTCAAGTATTCACACACATCGGTTTGATTTTTGTTCAAATTGTTCTTACCATGTCTCATATTGTAATCAATTTTTTCGATGGTAAGACACTCCGTTTGTATTCAATGAATTTTGAGCGATATTTCATTTCGAAACGATCATTTCAAGAATGTCTATATTTTGTTTCGTATAGACAAATATCAATTATTCTTGACCATAAAGCCTTGATTGTTATATCATTCATTTCTGATCATTTTCATACAATGTCAGATTTTCAAACAAGTCTCTTGCATTCATGTTCATTCATTCAATTAACTTGTTTGAAATATCTTCAATGCTTTTAAATGCTCATACCTTCATGATTATATTTTATGAGCATATATTCATCTGACATTTGTATTATTGTGCTTTAACTGATATAGTTAAACCATCTTGAGCAACACATGCTTATTAGGATTATATGGGTTCTTTGTGCTAGGAATTATCTGAACTTCTATGGAATCATGTTAACCAGTGATTTCTACCCAAGAAGTTAATCCATAGAGATTGAGTGTGAGGAGTCAAAAAGAAATGAGTGTGGGTTGTGTGATGAGGTAAAATGGAAAAGAGAGTTTGGTTAGTAGTGTGCTTAATGATTAAAAGAAAGAGGGTGTGAGATCAGAGTAAAAGAATATCAAACTCTGCACCAACTACTTTCTGAGCCGGGCAGCCACATTACTAATGTTTCACATTTCTTCGTGAACGTTATTGAAACAGGCAACTAGCCCATGCCAACTCTTGAATAAACCCCACAAGCTACTCATTTTCTTCTCAAAAAGAAAATGTTTCACATTTTAAAGGGGACGCAACACATAATCTATCTAATTTTCATTTGGAAAATCTGGATATTGAAAAAGAAGGAAGTCTGCCCCACCTTCGCACTTCAATCATGCACATTGAGTCTGTGTTTATCTACTGTTGTCTCAGTGGTTTACATAACTTTGAGCCTTATTGAAAAGCAATCATCATGCTTAATTCTTTCTACACATGCACGAACATACAAGGAATTTGTTTCTTTGTCATAACATTCATAGAAATTGCCTTTGTGGTGTTTCGATGATTGGATGGAAGCCCTGGGGGAGTGAACATCAAAAAGCTCCTTTATATTGTGTATTCGTTACACACAGTGACTTGGTGTTACTGACAGGCATTTTAACTGATTCATTTGTTGATTCAGGAATTACATGTTCTTATTTTGTCTGGATTTGTAAAGATCTAGATGAATACTTGGTTATGGATCACAGAATCAGAGGCTCAGTTTGACAGATCAGATTGGTCAAAGACATTTCTTGGAGAAAGTTTTGATGATCAGATGCTCTATTCATCAAAAAGGGGGAGAAGATAACAAGAAATGTGTGATTCAAAGCAATATTGAAGTTGTGAAAGAAAGTTATTAAAGAAAGTTTGCTGAAAGAATTAAAATATTTCAGAATTGTTGAAAATAAGTGAATTGTTGAAGATAAGTTTGTTCAAGGCTGATAAGAGAAAGTTCAAAGAATTTCGAATGCAAGCAGATTTTGGAGAAAGTTTATTTGAAGAAAGTTGGATAAATCGTTCAGAGCTGAAAATGAAGATAATTTCTTTCAATGTCTGAAAGAGGTTTGTTTACAACCTTGGGGGAGATTGTTATTATTTTTAAAGATCAGATATTGGGAAGATTGTTGAAAGTTTTTGAAGACAAATCTAAAGAAGAATTTCATCGTGTTAAGGGGGAGTTTGTATATCTTGTTTGTATCAAAGGGGAGATTACAAGAGAAGATAAAGATTTTTCAAAGGGGAGTTACTTCAATTGAGCTTAATTAGAGAAGATCGCATTGCTAAATCTTTTAGTAATGATCTTGATCCAAAGGGGGAGATTGTTAGAGCATAAATATGTTGGATTCAAGATCATAAAGATTGAAGACAAAAGATCAAGAAGTCAAAGCTGCTAAAGTCAAATCTCATTAAAAGTCAAAGTCTATTTTGTAATAAGTCGAACTTAGTTGTATTTGTTTTTGTTTTTAGTTTTCTTGTATTAGGTGGTAGTATAAATACTTTTTCTCTTTGTAATTTCAGTAGAGAACACTCATTGTAAACAAATCAGAGAAGAGGTGATTAGAAAATTATTCTAGAGAGAGAGAGTGTTTGTAGAGAGAGAAAGTTGAGAGTTTGTAATATTCAATTGAGATATGTGACATATGATTTACGAATTCTCATCTTGATTACTTGTTAGTGATTAGAACTTGAATATCTGGGAATAACAAACACAGATGAAATATTGAAAATTAGCATAAACCCGTATACTTCCCGGATGAAATATACGAAAAAGAGGTGAAAGCCAGATGAAATATACGGAATTAAGAGAAACCCAAATGAGATGTACGAAAAAAAAAGTGAAACCTAGATGAAATATACGAAATTAAGAGAAACCCAGATGAAACAAACGAAAGTAAGAGAAACCTAGATGAATCTTGTTGTCATACGAAGTGCAGAAATCACAGTATATGCAATTTGTACATAAATCTTACTTGTAATTGTCGGATTTTCCTTGTAACTTAGCCTTGATCTTGAGATTCCTTCATCGCTCCACCAAATCATTCCTTCCTCTTTGCCTTCTTCTTTCAATAAGATTATATATTTCTATTTCAAATAGTTGGGAGTGAAATAATAGGGCAACGACTTCCTTTTTACGCCAAACAACCACATATTGCTGCATTTAAGCAGATGCCTCTGGTTCATGAAGACACATCCTTTTGGAGGAGAGGGAAAGATTTTAGGGCATTTTAAGGAACGAGAGGTGTAGGCAGAGTTCTGCTTTCATCGATTGTTGGTGTGATTGAGAGACGTAGGGAGATTCATGGATAGTAATTTAGGGGTAGTGGCGGAGAAGAAGGCTTTCCAGAAACCGTTTTTCAAGAACGGTCTTTTTCAAGAACCGTTTAAGAGTTTTAATATATAGTAGAGATATATATAGGGGTTAAATCATGTGAGAACCAAAAAAAGGTTGAGAACCGATCTAAGCCGTAATTTGGTTTTGATCTTATGGTTTTAATCACGTTATTTTGGCACATTGTCTTACACTACATTCAACCAGCATGATTGGCTAAACACTGACCACACCGGAATCATTTATGCTCGACAAGTACCTTAAATGGGTGGCGTTAAGTTTACATTTTGTAAAAGGTTTAATTTTAGAAATCATTATAATTCCTTTTAAAACGTTTGATTTTATTTCTAAAATATTGTTTTAAAAGTTTATTTTTATTAAATCGGTTTGAGTTTGATAAACATATCAATTTTAAAATATAATATTTTATTTACCGATTTAAAATTTGTTTTGCATTTGATTCTATTTTAAAACTATTGCAATTGTCATAACAATAATAAAGCAATAAATAAAAGCAAACACAAAATAAACAATCACAACAATTATATATGGATATGCCCCTAATGTGGTGTTGTAAGCCAACACAACAACCACGGTCAATTCTAAGGACGTCTTCAAGCCCCCACTGGCCTCGCCATCTTGGTGAACTCCAGGGACTCCGTCTCGATCTTTTGGAATGCCGTCTTCAGATTTGAAAAATAGAAAATACATGTCTATTCTATTTACATTTGTCCCTAACTAGGAAATTTAAAATAGAAAAATACATCTCATGCAATTAATACATTTTAATTTTCCATGAATAAAACAACCAATCCAAACCATGGGTCTTCACGAGGCAATCCATATATTATTTATTTTAAACATAAAAATAAATATTTGACCAAAATATTATTAACATAATTAAAAGGTCAAATTATATGGAACAAAATTTTATATGGCAAAATAAATTTAATTGACAAATTTTAATTTCTAGGTTAACAAACCTAACCCAAAAGAGAATTGACTAAACAAAACCGGAACTTGGCACATTCTACGACCTAGCCGTCTAGGGCATAAGCCCAACAAGAGAAACTAGGGGAACAACCCAAAAGCGATATGGATAAGAGATGATTCGAAACTTAGTTTTAAGACAAAGCCTAAAATATCCTAAATCCCATTTAGAAAAATGGCCCAATACTTACCAACTTAAAACTTAACACAAAAGGAAACATTCAGGCCTATTTGACCTGGACCGTGGCCCAACCGTATTAGGCAACGGCCCAAAATGTATCTGTAACAAACTGACAACTACGGTAACAAACCGGTAGGCAACATCCACCCAAGGCTTTGGCCATGGTGGTGTTCGGCCATGGTGGTGCTTAGATAAAAAACGAGCGACAACCCCGGGGGTGAAGGAGATGGAACCACGACAACCGCGACGGCCACAAAAACAGCAAGTTGGATGACCGACCGAGAACTAGTAAGGGTTAACAGGCCCTTTGTGTGTATCAACCAAAAAGGTAAAGGCCCCTTCATAACCAACCATGAGCCTGCGGTTTACAGAGAGGAAAAACATGGTGGCATGGAAAGAAGGGAGGGAGGGCGACGGTGGCAGCAGCCAACGGCAGCCATTATGACACACATGTCGATAGCCTTTGACGGGACAAAAATCAGAAGCCATCAGCCGCGAACGGCGGCAGTCTGGATGGCTTGTCGTCCGTTTAGACCTTGGTCTAGCGGTGGCACATTAACGGCTTGAGGACAGGAAAAACGAGGGATAACCACCACCACCACCAAGCTGTCAACCGTCGACAGTGGTGGGTGGCAATAGAACCACTAGCCGCAAACAGACGCCGGTGATGGTGGCTTGTTAATTTTTAGTGAAAGACAACAACTAAAACGGGGTTAAAACCCTTGGAGATCGATGATGACGATGATCGACCAGCGACAACATCCATAGAACAATCTCCGCTCAACCACAATTGTGACTGTGACCATGACCAGACTTAGCCAAGAAGAAAAAAAAGCATCCACCCTGGTGAAAAAAACGACAGCAGTAGTAGTCGGCCGATGATGACCACGGTGGAACAACCACTTAGAACCGGCGAAGACCGGTGAGTAGTTTTCAGGCACTAGGGCACACAACGGTAGCCCTAGTTGCATGACTGAATGACCACATCACTTTTGGAAGGAATGCAAATATGCAATTAGGGTTTAAAAAAAACTCTTCTAGAACTTTTATTTGTTTAAACCCTTTTGTAGAAAAAGCCCACAAAAAAATTATGGACTAATTAAATCTTTTGGTCCGATAACAATAATAAGATTGGATCCAATTGCACTTAGGGTTCAATTTTAATTTGCCATATAAGATTTTTGTTCCCTTTTAATTAAATGCTCAAAGTGGCTCTGATACCATTGTTGGGATTTAATGCAATTTGTAACCGATAAAACACAACGTAAAATTAAAATAATTTTGGTTATAAATATTATAGAAGACTTTTCTAAATAAAGCTTAAAACCCAATCGGATCCAATGATGCATTTAACTAAAACAAAACCACACCATAGGATGTTTAAAATATGTATCTTTTGAGATTTGTCGGGATTGTAACGGAGCACCTAGAAACCAAAGTAGGTTTCCTCTATTGGTAGTCCACACACGAACACGTTTCCCGTCTCCACCGGGTGCTAGTCTAAGAACCCTAGATCTATATGTGCTTTACAGAAAAGAAAAGGTTTCTTTTCTGTATTTCTCTGATAGGCTAATTCTAATTATTTCAATCGTATGATCGTTAAGAAAAAGGTATAGACCAATGCCCTACTTATACCAGAAGTGTTATGTCCAAATCTATCAAGTTCTAATCAAATACAATCAAACTAACAAGAAATGTAATCTACCTGTTTCAATTTCAATTTCACAAATCAAGATTACAATCTGTTTATGACTTTCTCTCTCTAGTCACAATTCTTTCTCTCTCTAGAACTCTCTCTGTCAGCGTACAATTACTTTTAGAAACTAGTTTCACACTTCTAATACAAACTAGTCACATAACTAACAACAAAACAAAACTACACACTTTAAAGAAAAACAAAATACATTGACTTTGACTTTATTGAATTTGACTTTGACTTCGCATGAAAGTTGACTTACAACTTTGACCTTCTTGATCTTTGGCTTCCAGTCTTCTATGTTCTTGCATCCAACAAAATTATGCTCTAACAATCTCCCCCTTTGGATTCAAGATCATCTCAAAAAGATTTTGCAGAACAATCATTTCTCTTTTGGCTCAGAAAATGTAATCTCCTTCTTTGATCAATTTTAGCTCCCCTTTTCAGCTTAAAAAACATTCTCACCTTTCTTTGATAAACTCTGTCTTTATACTTTCAGCAATCTTCCAAATTCTGTTCTTCAAGAATATAACAATCTCCCCAAAAGATGGTAGATATGCTCTTCACCAATCTTCCCAAGATTATCTCAAACCTCTTTCAGACTTCAGAAAGAAATTATCTTCAGATTTAGCTCAGATTGCTTTAGCAAGGAATCTTCAAAGAAATTTTTTGTAAACTTCAGTACATCTTCAGAAAACTTTAAACTTGCTATTTTAACTTTCAATCTTTGCCAAACTATCTTCAGAGCAACTGTCTTGATATAAAATTTATCTTGTAAGCTCCGACTTTTCTTTATCAAAACTCATTTCTTGATACTGTCTTGTTAGAGCACAGATTTATTGGATTCAAGATCATAAAGATTGAAGATGAAAGTTCAAGAAGTCAAATATGGAAAGTCAACTCTCAGTGAAAGTCAAAGTCATTTGTTAATAAAAGTAAAAGTCAACATTTGTATTTTGTTTGTTTCCTTGTAATTGTATGGTGGTATAAATACCTTGTTTTCCTTTGTATTCAGAAGGAAGTCATTTGAAGTACGTAAGATTGTAAGTGTGTGAATTCAGATTGTGATTGAGAGAGCTTTTGAGAGAAGAGGTCATTGTAAACATTTCTAGAGTGAGAAAGTATAGAGAGAAAGAGAAAGTTTGTAATAGTTGTGATTAAATCAATGACATATGGATTTGGAATTCTCATCTTGACTGTGTGTAGCAATTAGAACTTGAATCTAGGACACACATGTCTCCCCCTTTTTGATGATTGCAGCATTGAGATCATCAAAACTTTTTCCAAGAAATGTCATTTTCAAGTCTGACCACTGATCTTTTGAACATAAGAGCCTCTGATTCTTCATTGATCCAAAATAAGATATTCATCTAGATCTTTTCAAATCCAGACAAATTAGAGTGTAACACCTGAATCAACAAATGAATCATTTAAGATGCCTGTCAGTAACACAAAGTCACTGTGTGTAATGAATACACATTGGAAAGTAGATTTTTGATGTTCACTCCCCCAGGGCTTCCATTCAATCATCGAAACACCACAAAGATATTTCTATGAACTTTATGACAAGAAAACGTATTCCTTGTGTGTTTGTGCTAGTGTTAGAAAGAATTAAGCATATGATGATTGATTTTAATAAGGCTCAAATTTGTGTAAACCACTGAGACAATAGTAGTATAACACAAACTCAATTGTGCATAATCGAAGTGCGAAGGTGGGGCAGACTTCTTTTTCAATATCCAGATTTTCCAAATGAAAATCAGATAGATAATGTGATGCGTCCCCTAGAAATATTGAAACATTTTATTGTTGAGAAGAAAATGAGTGGCTAGTGGGGTTTTTAGCAAGAGTTGGCATGTGCTATTTGCTTGTTTCAATAATGTTCACGAAGAATTGTGAAACACTAGTAATGTGGTTGTCCAACTCAGAAAAATTTGGTGCAGAGTGTAATATTCTTTTACTCTGTTCTCACACCCTCTTTCTTTTTAATCATTAAAGCTCACTTCTAACCAAACTCTCTTTTCCATTTTACCTCATCACTCAACCCACACTCATTTCTTTTTGACTCCTCACACTCGATCACTAAGGATTAACTTCTTGGGTAGGAAACATTGGTTAACATGAATCCATAGATGTTTCATGTAAATCCTACACAATGAACCCATATTTTCCTATTAAAGCATGTTGCTCATAAATGGTTTAACTTTGCAATGAAGCACAAAATATATAAAAGTCAGATGTCTGTATGCTCACGGATATAATCATGAAGATTTGAGCATTTTAAACATTGAAGACTTTTCAAACAAAATAATTGAATAAATGAAATGAATATAAGAAACTTGTTTGAAAATCTGACATTGTATGAAAAAGATCAAATACGAATGATATAACAATCAAGGATTTGGTCAGCAAAATTTGATATTGTGTATACGAATTAAAACATAGACATTCTTGAAAGAACGTTTAGAAATGAAATCACCCTCAAACTTTGAATAACAATTGGGGTGTCTTACCATCGAAAAATATTGTTTCAATTTAGAGCCATGGTAAGAACGAATTCAACAAAAAATTCAACCGGTGTGTGTGAATACTTGACAGTATATAGACAAGATAATACACAAGTATTAATCTTTGGAAACACACGGTTTATAAACATTTAAAGCACAAATATCAAGAAAACATTTAAAAACACACTTCTATATTCATGAAATTGTTTTAAGAATCAGAAGTGGTTTGATCATTTAAGAATATGTTGTCTATGATTGAAAGTCGTCCTTCTTTCAACCATATATGAGATTAAGAATAGAAATAAACCTTTTCGCTTAGTCTTAAATCTCATCAAATCAAGCTTCAAGTCAAAATGATATGATCATTAAGTATCCTCTCAATCTGCATCAGTCATAAAATTCGTCAAAGTGCAAAATTTATTCACAATCATTTATTGAAAAATAAAATGACATAAAGCAGTAAAACATTGAATGTACGAGTTCTGATATGAAATAATCATAAGTCATATTAATTACTTCTTACTCATACTCTAACTCCCCCTTCATGTATGCATCAGAAAATCATCAGTTAAACATACAAGAATATATGTACTCCCCCTCAAATAAATGTTGATCATCTAATCATCTTCTCTCACTCCCCCTTTTTCAACATTGTCTTTTATAAAATGATATCAAATGTCTATGTGTTTTGTCTTTGTATGCTGTACAGGATTTGCGGATATTGCAATGACGCTCTTAGAGTCACAATATATCGGGATTTTGTCAAATTTGAAGCCATAATCTCGTAGTTGCGTCCTCATCCACAAGACCTGAGAGCAACAACTTGCAGCAGCAACATATTCTGCTTCAGCCGTTGAAGTGGAAACACAAAGTTGTTTCTTTGATGCCCAACTTACGAGTTTATCTCCAAGAAACTGTATATGACCCGATGTACTCTTCCTGTCTAACATACAACCTGCATGATCTGCATCTGAGTACGCTGTTAGTTTAAAACCAATATCTTTAGGATACCACAGACCAAGATCTGTAGTCCCCTTCAAATATCTAAATATGCGCTTTATTGCAGACATATGGGATTCTTTTAGATTAGCCATATATCTTGCACATAAACATGTAGAGAACATAATATCTGGCCTACTTAAGGTTAAATACATTAAAGAACCAATCATTAATCTATAGGTTCTAACATCGACAGATTTTCTCGAAGGATCCATGCCGATCTTAGTTCCAGGTTGTTAGAACATATTTTATTTTCTCTTTAGAAGTTTTATAAAGTAATCAACCTTATTGTATTTGGGCCTTGTATTGGGTTTGGGTTTTATTGTGTACAAGGGTTATAAGGGAGTATAAATAGAAATCATGTAATAGTTTTAGGTTAACTTTCATTTGAGTAATTTTCAATCAGCCACAATGTAGCCGCTTTCTTCATCTTGTTCTCTTAGAGTAGATTTATTTTCTTGTTGAATAAACTACTGATTTATACCCTTAATTCCTTGTTCTTCATCTAAATCAAACCAATCATGATCTCAATTGGACTAACAATTGGTATCGGAGCTTAATAGAAATCATCTTTCTGAACGATCGTGAGATTTGATTTTGGTTTTGATAGAACAGTCTGTGTATAAATCGATTTCTGGATGTTCTGTGAAATTGTTTGATTTTTATTGTTTAATTGATTCAGTAGTAATAGTTTATCATTATGGAATCAATTGCTTGTAACAATTTCGATCCAGAAAGTCGAATCAATTGTTTTTGAGTTATTTCTATTCGAAAATACGTATCACTATGGTTGAATCGACTTTGGGCTTAGAGTCGAAATTAGACTTTGTATTCAACTACAAATGTGCTTCAATGACGTTTTCGAACCTGTCTATAAAGTATCAACTCATGTATCGATGTTTTGAAGGATTGATTGAAGAAAGTCAGAAAACAAGTTCCAGATCTACGAGTTTCGAAAGATCCATGAAGAACTCGCAAAGAATAAGGATTCGCAAGGAAGGTTTCGCAGAACATTAGACACAACAAATTTTTACAAGGGAGGAATTCGCAAGTGGCTATATTGCGAAAGTTGAAAGATTCGCAGGTCACTGTGCACATGTTGTGTGCGAATTCTAAAGGAATTCGCAGGCCACTTGTTTCTAAATGTCTAAGTTTAGCAGGTTATGTTTGCGAAAAGTGGCTTCCAAAATTTTGAAAATGTTCTAAGTCCAGAATTCGCAGGTAAGGGAGTTGCGAATTCTGAAGTTTCGTGATGACGAGGACTGCGAAAGGCGAGGATTCGCGATCATGAGGCTTGCGAATGTTGAAGAACTCACAAGGCAAGCCTCTGCGAATTTTGAGGTTAAGTTGAATGCATCTTGCGAATTGTGGTTACATGTCTATAAGGATCTGCGAATTTTAATGGTTTGCGAAAGTTTTGGTGATTTTTGAAGCTTCTGATTGTTCTGAACCCTTTTTCATACAAGTTTGCCCTGTTCCTATGCTTGTTATGTTGAATGCATATGTGACAGCTGGTTGGTCACATATCCTTACCAACTAATTTGTATTTCACGAGTGCTCATGATCTGCAAAGTCTTTCAGATTATGGATTTGATGATTTGGTCTCTGCTTGGATTGAGTTAGCTACCTGAGAATCTGCAATCATCAGTCTGGAAATCTTCTTCAGTTGTTAGACCGTTGAGAGCACTTGATCATTCTTCTGACTTGATCACTCAGTAGTGTGAGCGACTGAAATCACTGTTCTGCACTTTGGTTGTGCTTCAGAATCCCGAGAGCCGATAATCATCCAACTGATTTGTGAAGAAAGGACTTCTGGATTTGATGACTCAGTATTCTGGAAACCAGTCAGAAAATGAGTACCTTTCATCAGTTGTTGAACATCGCTTGCCTTCTACTCTTGCATTGTAGTGTTGCTACCGGATGCTACCGCCCGTATGCTTATCAGATGAAGTTCTTAAGCTGAATTCTTACATCAACTCACGGTTAACAGACAGATCAGATGTTATATACTGAAGATGCACTTGGGTGTCACTCCATAATCCACATATATCATTCTTGTGGGCGTTAAGGAATGTGTTGGATTTACTAGAGGAAAAAGCTGTCTTTATGTGCACTCAGTCGAGGTTATTGTCTACATCAGATTTGATATTTCAGTTGATACTTCGAGGATAAGAGCTACATTCTAGGGGGAGCAAGAGGAGCTTTGAAGTTTATGCAACACTAAGTTTTATAAAGAAATCAAGGGGGAGAGGAGCTGAACCTAGAGCTGATCAGAAAAATGATTACTTTACAAAACTTAGGGGGAGAATGTTAGAACATATTTTATATTCTATTTAGAAGTTTTATAAAGTAATCAACCTTATTGTATTTGGGCCTTGTATTGGGTTTGGGCTTTATTGTGTACAAGGGTTATAAGGGAGTATAAATAGAAATCATGTAATAGTTTTAGGTTAACTTTCATTTGAGTAATTTTCAATCAGCCATAATGTAGCCGCTTTCTTCATCTTGTTCTCTTAGAGTAGATTTATTTTCTTGTTGAATAAACTACTGATTTCTACCCTTAATTCCTTGTTCTTAATCTAAATCAAACCAATCATGATCTCAATTGGACTAACACAGGTGCCATCGGGGTACCAATTGGTTTACAAGTTTCCATTTTAAATTTCTGAAGAATATCAAAAATGTACTTAGCTTGGTTTATAAAAATCCCCGTTGAAAATTGTTTTACTTGTAATCCAAGAAAGAAGTTCATCTCTCCCAACATACTCATTTGAAATCTAGACACCATGAGGTTTGAAAAATTCTTACAAAATTTAGAATTTGTAGAGCCAAATATAATGTCATCCACATATATTTGAATAAGAATAATATCGGTCTTTTCCTTTTCGATGAATAAAGTAGTATCGATTTTACCTTTAGTGAAGCCCGACTTGACCAAATTTTTTGATAATACCTCATACCAGGCTCGAGGCACTTGTTTAAGACCGTAAAGTGCTTTATCCAAGATGTAGACATGATCTGGTTTACTGGATTCACAAAGCCTTCAGGTTGTGAGACATAGACTTCCTCCTTAAGAATGCCATTCAGAAAGGCAGTCTTCACGTCAATCTGGTAGACAGTGAAGTTTTTGTGAGCAACGTAAGCTAGAAACATGCGGATTGCTTCTATACGTGCCACTGGAGCGTAAGTCTCATCATAATCAATGCCTTCCTCTTGCCGGTAGCCTTTTGCGACAAGTCGTTCTTTGTTTCGAATTATGATACCGTCTTCTTCCTTCTTGTTTTTGAATACCCATTTTGTACCAATGATAGATTTTCCTTCAGGTGTTGGTACAAGTCTCCAGACTTTCAAAGCTTCAAATTGATTTAGCTCCTCTTGCATTGCAGTAACCCAGTCCGAGTCAGCTAGAGCTTCAGATACTCGAGTAGGCTCTATCTTGCTCAGAAAGTAATCATGCATACACATGTTCAATATCGCAGACCTAGTTTGCACAGGTAAATTTGGATCTCCAATAATTTGGCTTATCGGGTGCTCTTTGGTCCACTTATTCTCGTGAGGGAGCGGATTCGATGTAGATTGATCATAGTTCTCATCTAGGTATCCACTTTCAACTTCTTCTTGTTCAGCATTGTTTGGGGGTTCAGTTGAAGTTTCTTGTACAAAAGTTTCAGTTGAGATAGCTTGGTCAGTCTGTTGATTTTCCATCACAGTGCATCCAACTGAAGTAGTAACTTCTGTTTCAACACTTTCAGGTGCAACTTCAACCGTAGGAGTATGTGTTTGAATTTGAGTTTCTTTCTGAACCGGGGATACTAGTTCAGTAGATACGTCCGAAGTGCTTGGATGATTAGTCGTTGAATCTTCAGACCTGTTAACCACAACAGATTTAGGAAGTTTAGATCCTAGAAACTCATCATAGAAAAATTCAACCAATAAATCTAATTCAGATAAATGAGATGTAGAAGTTGATGCTTTATCCAAATTAGTCTCTTTAGATACAGGTTCTGGACTAATTTGTCCAAAAGCTAAAACTACGATAAGTACGGGTTCTGAACTGTGTTGTTCAGAAGCCACCTCCTCATCAAATGTTACGTTAACGTTTTCGATAACAGTCTTTGAACTCTTCATATATATCCTATATGCAACAGATGTCTAGGAATATCCAATGAAGATTCCTTCTTCAGCCTTCGGTCCGAACTTATTCAACTTCTCTCTATCATTCAATACAAAGCACCTGCATCCAAAAACATGAAAGTGTTTAATGCTAGGTGTACGATTGTTAATCAATGCATAAGGAGTTTTTCCAAACCGTCTATGAATAATGGAGCGATTCTGCATAACATGCAGTAGAGACAACTTCTGCCCACAGAAACAGAGGTAGATCAGATTGACTGAGCATAGTGAGAGTGGCCTCGACTAGCGTTCAATTGCGTCTCTCTACTACTCCATTCTGTTATGGCGTTCTAGCAGCAGAGAATTGATGTGTTATCCCGACCGATTCAAGATAATCTTCAACAATTTTGTTTTTAAACTCTGTGTCGTTATCCGACCTTAGAAACTTAACTGTCTTCTGCAAATTCACCTGGGTAGTCTTTAAAAAGTTGATGAGTATTTCGGGCGTCTCATCTTTTGTCCTTAGAAACTTTACCCATGTGTAACGTGAATAATCATCCACTATTTCCAAAACATATTGTGGGTCCACAATACTATCAAGTTCTTACCGACTCATACACATAAACGATTACCAACCTGTTTGATTAATAACAATGGTTACAAGGTTGATCGATTGAAGCTTTTTTGTGTGTTCTCTCTAGTTTTCACCTTTAGTGTGTGTATATTGTGATCTGATATGTTGAACTACTCAAGCTTCTCTAACACACTTGCTTTACCTACATAATATCTATTTTAGATATTATCTAACAACTAACAATATAATATCTAGAATATAATATCTAGAATATAATATCTAGATATTATAACTAAACTAACTAATTACTTAATAACAATAAAATACAATAACAACTAACTTTGACTATTTTATTACAAACGACTTAGACTAATATTAATGAGACTACTTTTCTGCTTTAGCTTCAGATTGCGATCTTCGTATTGTATGATCTTGAATCCAATGAGACTGTGTCCTAACAATCTCCCCCTTTGGATGAACATCATTACGAAAATGATTTAGCAATACGATCTTCTCTTTCAGCACAGAAGATGCAATCTCTCTCTTAGTCTTCAAGATATAGTAAACTCCCCAAAATTATCTCTCTTTCAGTTCATGGGAAGAAATTATCTCTAGTTTCAGCTCGAAATTCTTCAGCAAAGTATCTTCAAAGAAAATTTCTCTCGAATCAGCATATCTTCAAAATACTTGCTCTTTGAAGAATCCAATCTTAAACGTGATTCTTGAAACATGTGATTTATTGGTTAGCTCTTCTCCATTTCTTAGGTAGATCTTTTCCCCCTTTTTGATGAGAAATGTAACGATTTCATCAAAACTTGATGACAAGAAATGTTGTTCATAAGGAGCCTCTGATTCGTCAATGCAATAGATATTTATCCAGATCTTTGCAAATCTAGACAAAATAGTTATGTAACACCTGTAGCAATAAACAAATCAGTTAGAAAACGCCTGTCAGTAACACTAAGTCACTGTGTGTAACGAATACACAATGGAAAGGAGCTGTTTGATGTTGAGTCCCCCAGGGCTTCCATTTAATCATCGAAACACCACAAAGTTTATTTCTATAAACGTTTTGACAAAGAAACAAATTCCTTGTGTGTTCGTGCTTGTGGTAGAAAGAATTAAGCACTTGATGATTGCTTATAGGGCTCGAAATTGTGTAAACCACTGAGACAACAGTAAGTTAAACACAGACTCAATGTTCATGAGTGAAGTTTGAAGGTAGGGCAGACTTCCTTCTTTTCAATATCCAGATTTTCCAAAAGAAAATCAGATAGCATATGTGCTGCTTCCCCTTTGAAAATGAAACATTTTCCTGTTAAAAAGTAAATGAGTAGTTGGTGGGGTAATTTCAAGAGTTGGCATGGGCTAGTTGCCTGTTTCAATAATGATCACAAAAGAGTTGTGAAACACTAGAAATGTGGCTGCCCGGCTCAGAAAAAGTTGGTGCAGATTTGTGATATTCTTTTAACTCTGTTCTCACACCCTCTTTCTTTTAAACATTTAGCTCACTGCTAACCGAACTCTCTTTTTCATGATACCTCATCACTCTTCCACACTCATTTCTTTTGACTTCTCACAACCACTCACTATGGATTAACTTCTTGGGTAGAAATCACTGGTTAACGTAATTCCATAGAAGTTGTGTTAATTCCTAGCACACTGATCCCGTATATCCTATAAAGAATATTGTGAGTCCAAGATCAATGAATCCTAGAGAGAGAAAGTAGAGAGAGAGAGCAATGAGGCGCAAAGTAAGATTGATATTCCATATGGCGTGAAGTTCTTACAAGGAACAAGACCAAAGGGACTTAAATACCCTTGGGCAATACAACACAGAATACGACATTAGACACAGTATTTGACCAAGCCTATAAATACAATGATTACTATAAAACCAGACTTAACAATCTCCCCTTAGTAATCATTGGCGCTTTGGTCTTCAAAAATCATCTTCTATAACAGCACAGACCATAAAAGCGACTTTATGAAGCAATCTGACTTTTACAAGAAAAATTCTTCTCAGCTTTTTTTCAGATTGAATTGTCTTTGCTGCCTTTGACAAGTCTGGACCAGAAGCTTGTGCTCTAAACGACACACCTCTTTTGAAAGACCTTGAATGAACTGTGGTGATCGGAGCAGGAACAGCAAAAGAATTAAAATGGCTGAGAGAATAGAATCTTTGAGCGAATTTTGATCAGCAGATAAACGTTTTGAGCTCTTTGTCTCTTAATCATCTTCTTTAACTTCTCTTAATTCTCCCCCTCATGACCTTGATGATCAGAATCAACTTGGTCATGCAAATGTTGGAGACGAGACAACTTAAGATATGCAAAATCAAAGAAACAGAGAAAACAAGAAAGGTTTGCGCTACACACTCATGGCGCAAACTGATGTTTACGCGACACACTAGTGGCGCAAAGGGAGGTTTGCGTTACACTAGTTGCGCAAAGCGAGGTTTGCGCGACCAACTGATGGCGCAAAGCTGACTTAGAAATTTTTTACCTTTTTAAGCTCTTTGACTCCCCCTACACAAATGCACTAGATATGACAATTCGAGTTAGCATTCATATAAAGAAAATCAGATACTCCCCCTTAAAAACAGATATGATCATTAAGAATAATCTCCTTTTTCACTCCCCCTTGAATAATGCTCAAACCCATTTGAAATAATATGAGAACACAATGAATGTAAACATCAATGTAGAAAGAAAAATATACTGAATATGTATTTTGAAACGACTAAACATATAAAAATTTAAACAGAAACAAATAAAATTCTACTTAGTAAAATATCACAATAAAATCCATCAAATGAAATCAAATGTATGTGTTTGGATACAGAAACAAGTTTTATTGCATATCAAGTTAAGACATGTTCAGTTTCAAAAACTTTCATCAATTTATTCAGTGTGCTCGAATGTGAACTTCGATTAGCTTCAAGAAAATGCAATTCTAAAGATATAATAGAGAACTTTGCATGTAATCACACTAAGCCATCAAAAATTCAGACTTTCACAAATTTACAGATTTATAGCAACTTAGAAACTTATAACCAAGTATCATGAGATGTGTGCTCATTGGCATCTTTTAGCATTGTGCACTATGGCATCTTTACATGAGTGTGCTCTTTGGCATCTTTTAAGCTTGTGCACATTGGCATCTTATTAATCAAAAAGTTTATTAAGTAAAGATCATGCCGTAAACGTAACTTTCTATCTGACCCTATTGCAGAATTTGGGTCAGTCACTCCCAGACCAGTTGGCCTTAGGGGACTAGGTGTCAAGCACCCCTTGGAACTTACTCTCCCAGATCAGAAAGGCTACATCGACACATCCTAAACCCATTTATACCAGTAGAACATGACTTTCGATCTGATTCTATAGAAGGATTTGGGTTCGATCACTCCCAGATCAAATGACCTTAGGGGACCAGATGACAAGCATCCCACATAACTTAATTTCCCAAACCAGAAAGGTCACAGGTACAAACTTTTAAACTTAAAGATTTCTGATTTATAAGAATTTAATAATCATCTCAAACACAAGGTTTTACGTCTAAGTGCTTAGCCCATATTTTCATTACAATCCGAAATTTCGACTTTTTAGGTTTTCTAAGCATTGTAAACTATAAATATTCCAAATCACATAACTTTAAAGCAAAAACAAAAGTTACAAACATGTTGCTGACTTTTCGACTTTTGTTAGAACTAAAACTTGAACATATAAGAACTTTAATATAAACAAAGCAACTTGAAAATTCATCCTAGACACACATTTTATTCAAAAGAAAGAAAAATTGTAAAACTTTTACTTTATAGAATAAAATTTGTAAATGTTTAAACTTTTAAAACAACATGCCGAAATTTAAAAAAATAGAAATAATTGATCGGCAAGTTTATATTCAGTTGAAACAAAGTATAATTCAATAATATCAACTTTCATACAATGTAAAAAATTTGTGTCTCATTTGTAAAAATTTGGGTCGAACAAATTCAGGTAGAAATAAAATTGCTCAGATTCTTTTAAAAACAATTTGAGAAAACTGGAACGCCATCATTATCAGAGATAAATGCAGCGGAAATTAAGTAGATGTACTCACAGTTTCTCATTAGTCAGAAGCTTAAAACTATGAAGAACGAGTTCTAGACTGAAATATCTAGAAGTCATATTCTTTGAAGCACGGGTTCTGAGTTGAATTACTCAGAAGCCATAGACTTGACATTTAAGACTGGATTTTGAACTGCTGTGTTCAAAAGTCATTCTTTCTCTTACTCCCCCTTAACATAAGGTGCCTGCAACTTAGAATCAGATTTAGACTTGGGTACCCACTTGTATTTGGGCCCGTGAAAGTTAGTTGCAGTTCGTATGGGGAAATATTTATAATATTTGACATGAGAAGCACGAGAAAGATGATCACAAGAATAGTAAGCACAATCATCAGATGAATACAAAGCATAATCATCTGAACTAGAATCAGAAGAAGAATATGAGACATTTTTGGAAATTTGAAACATTTGCTTTATAGAGTATTTTGAAATTTTATTACATGAAGCAAATGAATCACTATTATAAAGTCTGTCTACATATCTATCTCCATCAAACATAGAATCAGTAGATGTCCGCTTTGCTTTCCAGATTTGCCTCTGTGATCGAGCTCTCAAAGTCCTATCTGTAAGAATTGAATCGGAAAATTAGAACTGTTAGAAAGAACTTTATATTGTTTCTATGACTTCTTTGACCGTCTTCTTTTACGCTTAGGTTTATAATAATGATCATTGAGCGTAAAAGAATCATCAAGAATTTTAGACGAAATATTTAAATCAGAAGAAATAATTTTATCCAAGCAACCAATCTGATCAACTAATAAATCTGAATTTGCCTCGGAGTCTGAAAAATTTTGAGAACAGATTTTAAAATTTGAAACTTCCTTTTTATTTTCCTTAGAATCAGAAGAAAGGTCAGAAATAGAAACTGAATCTTGTTTTTGAGTAAATAAATTTTCTTCAAGACTAGAAGTCATGAAAGAAAGAATAATATCAGATTCAATTTTCTTTAAAATATTTTGATCTTCTATCTTATCTTCAAGATCGATGATTTTACTTTCTAATACTAATGGAGGAGTATATTTTTTAGAATCATAAATGATTGCGAAATATTTTTCCTTATCAGAATTAGAAGCATAAGGATCAATAAAATCATCAGACATTGAAGATTTGATAGGAGATATATCATTTAAAATTCTTCTGCCTCTCCTTGATTTTTCAGGGAAATATTTTGCATTTTCGCTTGTATAAACAAAAGGAATTTCATTTTTCTTGTTATTCATCCTTTTCTCATTTTCGATTTCTAACACTTGCTTCTCATTCATACAATCAATTTTAAACTGAGGAGCATAATGAGCAAGAGTCAGATAATCGTATTTATATAAAGTTGGGGATTTTTCAATCGCATTGTTTAAACAATGAGGATTTTCAAAACCAAGTCCCCACCTTTGTTTTAAAGCTTCTTCACTCCTTGGTTTATTCATAAAAATTGTTTGTTCAGATTGGTTCCTTCGATAAAGCTTTTCTTCTAATTTATTTATTTTATCTGAAAATTCATCTTTTAAATTAGTCATAGCAGTCAAAGACTCAAGATAAGTCTTATTTGAATTTTCCAAATCATCCAATTTCTTTTGAAAGATTTCTTTTGTGTTTTCCAAAATAGATTTTTCATCTTTCAAAGAAATTTTCAGTTTGTCAATCAAATCTGACTTTTCAGAATTTAAATTCTTTTCAGATAAAAGTTGTGAACGCAAATCAGATAAAGCAGTTATAATAATATTCATCTGAGAGGAAATAAAATTGTAATCAAAATCAGAATATACCTCATCTTCATCAGTATCAGAATCGTCTGATGGATCATCTCCGATCAAGCACATCTGAGCGATCTCTACGTTTGTAGCTTCATCGTCGGAATGATCCAACCAAAATACCTCTTCGGCTAGCAAGGCTAATCCACTCTCTCTTTTCTCGTCCAGTTCCATTTTCTGTCTATAATATGCCGAATTTCTGACCTTCTTCACTCGACACTCCTTTGAAATATGACCCGACTTTCCACAGTTGTAGCATACAGCAGGCTTTGGCTCGGGCACTTTGACTCTTGAACCGGAAGTGAAGTGAGAAGTGTTGGAACCCGACTTTGGTTGGAACTTTTTCTGATAATGCTGGCAGAGAAGGATCATCGCTTTCTGCAGAGCCTCACCATCATCATCAGTTGACCCGTTGTAAGCGTTATCAGACAACGCTTGTTCAGCCAGTTGGCTCGTGAGGAGTGCAACCGGGTCTACTGACTTCTTGTTCTTTTTCTCCAGTTTGGCCTTCTTCTCTAGCACCAAGCTCTCATCAGTCATCAGAATCTCGTATAGTTCCTGAATCTGCATTCTGGAAATCCGAACATCGTTCCTCAGTCTGTGACATGGTTTGTTCCATTCAGGCTGAAGAGCATTAAGAAATTTCAGATTCGTCTCAAGGTCTGTCTTGTTCACATTTATCTTTCTCAGATCATTCAGCACTACACAGAATATGTCGAAAACACTCTTTATAGACTCACTTTCTTTGGCCTTGAACTCCTCAAAGTTGTTCATGAACCGGGTATGTCGGAGCTGAGTTGCAACCGAAGAACCAAGCATGATCTTTTCCAATTGTGTCCACAACAGATTTGTATAATCCTTGTAATGATCAACCTGGTTGTAGACAGAGTTTCGTAAAGCTAGCATCAGATTAGCTTTCAGCTCTCGATCAACTTTCATTCGTGAAGCCTATTCAGATGTTGGAGGAGTCTCTTTATTAGGTTTTACGAAAGGTCTTTCAGTTAGAGACTTCAACATGTTCTCTCCATTAGCTTCACGCTCGATGAAGTTCAGAAATCGATCTTGCCATTGAGTGAATTCGTTTTCATCGACAAGAACTGGAGGACGAGTTTCAGATCCCAAGGACATCATCAGATCGCTTGTGTAGAAATTAGCTTGAAAGGCAAACTTCTCAGAATCCATATTTCAGAAAATCAGAAATATTCTAAGTCTGAGACTAGCGCAAAGAAGATCTTTGCGTGAGAAGCAGAAGACGCAAACTGAGCTTTTCGCAGGCAACGGGAAACGCAAACTGGACTTTGCGTAGTCCAAGTGATACGCAAACTGGACTTTGCGTAGGTAGTAAGAGACGCAAACGAGCCTTTGCGTTAGTCGTTGAAGACGCAAAGTAAGCTTTGCGTACGCTGAAGGAAACTTTTCGTAAGGCACTGGTTGCGCAAACTTAGCTTTGCGTAAGCCAAGTGATGCGCAATACGAACTTTGCGTAAGTCAAGTGTTATGCAAACTGAAGTTCTCTCATGCAAAAGGATATGCAAATGGTACTTTGTGTAATACAAGGGATACGCAATCTGAGCTTTGCGTAAGAAACTTGAACTGCAAACTGAACTCTTGAGCTTTGAAATACGCAAAGAAGCTTTGCGAGAGATGGATGATACGAGAACTGAGCTTTTCGGAAGGCACTGGATACGCAAAATAAACTTTGCGTGAATAGACCAATGCGCAAACCTGAAATACACTAACACAAGGATTAGTACTATATGAACTTGCGCAAAATAGAATGAAACTTGCGCAAACCAATAAGAACTTGCGCAAACAGTAAAAAGTTGAATAAAACTCGCAAAATCGATTATAACAATAAAAATAAACCAAGAAAATCACACACTGATTATCGAAAACAAGTTTTTAACACATTTCCAACAAGAAATTTGATTAAAAACCACACAATCTCAAATTCGATGATGAAACAATACCCAACACGAGTTTTTTTTCTTCAGAAAATCACAAAATCACAAAATCGAAGATCAAATACTAAATTTCATGCAAAATTATGTGAAGCAATTAAGATCGACAACCAATAACGAATCTAATGAAACAAAATTCACACAAAATCGTCCAGAAACCTATCCAAATTTGATGAAAAAGCAAAAAACGAGATTTTCTTGAAAAAATCAAGAAAATCGATCAAATTTTCTGCTTCAATCCACAAATTCAGAATCTAAAATACAATCTCTCAGTCCTCTCAAGATTCAGATGGCTCTGATACCAATTGTGAGTCCAAGATCAATGAATCCTAGAGAGAGAGAGTAGAGAGAGAGCAATGAGGCACAAAGTAAGATTGATATTCAATATGGCGTGAAGTTCTTACAAGGAAACAAGACCAAAGGGACTTAAATACCCTTGGTCAATACAACACAGAATACGACATTAGACACAGTATTTGACCAAGCCTATAAATACAATGATTACTATAAAATCATACTTAACAAATATGTTGCTCAAAATGATTTATAATCATGTAAGCTCATGTAGAACATTTAAAGTACACTCCCAAAATATAAAATCTTATGAAAAATCGGAAAGTGGTTTGACTGTTTAAGAATATGTTTTCAATGATTGAAAGTTGTCCTTTTTTCAATCACATATGAGATTAAGATAAAGGAATATACCTTTAAGTGCGATCTTTCATCTCATGAAGCTTAGCTTAAAGTCATAAACATATGATCGTATAAGCTCTTCTCAAAAATTCTGCAAAAGTGTTA
This sequence comes from Arctium minus, assembly GCA_954870635.1. Taxonomy (NCBI): domain Eukaryota; kingdom Viridiplantae; phylum Streptophyta; class Magnoliopsida; order Asterales; family Asteraceae; genus Arctium; species Arctium minus. The sequence continues at coordinate 71,640,457 of OX941080.1, read as the reverse complement.
AGTCAAGTCAAAGAAACTTTATTCACTAATATTGAAAAGATAAAAAGCAGTAAAACAAAGAAATTCTCTTACCCCCCTGAAATTATGCATCTAACATATATAATTTTAGAAATAAATATGTACTCCCCCTTGAAGATTGATTTCCTCGTTGGAGTATCGGAGTACAATCTCTCATATCAGCATTTGAGTAAGGTCTTCTTCTTTGAAGCACGGGTTCTGATCTGTTGTAATCAGAAGCCAGTTTTGACATTGATGTCCGGGTCTTGAGTTGATTTACTCAAGAACCATTCTTCTTCTACTCCCCCTTGACAGTAGGTGCCTGCAGCACAAAATTAGTTTTCTTTGGTACCCACTGGTATTTGGGTCCATATGTGTTAGTTGCAGTTCTTGTGGGGGTATGGGGGCAACGCCCCTAGGCTAAAAAATTTTGACAATTAAAGGCCATATTACAGCTTTGAAAATTCTCAGAAAAAATATTCTAAGTATGGAACAGTGATTGGCGCAAAGAGAGGTTTGCGTGAAATGTAGCTGGCGCAAGAGATCTTTGCGCGAGATGTACGTGACGCAAAGTATGGTTTGCGCTACAAGGAGTTGGCGCAAAGTTGACTTATGCTTTGCGTGAAGACTTGATCGCGCGAACCGAGGTTTGCGTAATGTGCTGGTCGCGAGAGTTGAGGTTTGCACTTCAAGTGGGTCACGAAAATTGATGTTTGCGTGAGACGTTGGTCGTGAAAACTGATGTTTGCGTGAGACGTTGGTCGCGCAAAGTGGGCTTTGCATGATCAGTGTGTGGCGCGAGTTAGAGTTTGCGCGATGAACTGATGGCACAAACGAGACTTATGAACTGGCGCAAACTAAACTTTGCGTGAGTTCGTCCTGTTCTTCGAAAATTCGACTAAAAACCTGTTTTTCCAAGATTAGCAGTCACAATATTCAATAAAATGACCACTAACCTATCGAGGACAGATTGCAAGCACTCGATCACAATAAACACCACTTTTTGAAAAGCAAATCGATGGCACAATGACTTTTTGAACTCGATAACACAGACACAAAAATCACGAAATTGGAACTCAATTTAAGCTCTATACTGAAATTAATCACTCACAACTCGATCTAGCACCTTAATCGATCACAACCTGATCGATTTTCACACCTATAACACTCTTAAACTCGAAAATGATTTTGAAAAATAAGAACACAGAGTCGAGTTTGAAAAACTTGATTTGAATCTAAAATCAGGCTCTGATACCAATTGTGGGTCCACAATACTATCAAGTTCTTACCGACTCATACACATAAACGATTACCAACCTGTTTGATTAATAACAATGGTTACAAGGTTGATCGATTGAAGCTTTTTTGTGTGTTCTCTCTAGTTTTCACCTTTAGTGTGTGTGTATTGTGATATGATATGTTGAACTACTCAAGCTTCTCTAACACACTTGCTTTACCTACATAATATCTATTTTAGATATTATCTAACAACTAACAATATAATATCTAGAATATAATATCTAGATATTATAACTAAACTAACTAATTACTTAATAACAATAAAATACAATAACAACTAACTTTGACTATTTTATTACAAACGACTTAGACTAATATTAATGAGACTACTTTTCTGCTTTAGCTTCAGATTGCGATCTTCGTATTGTATGATCTTGAATCCAATGAGACTGTGTCCTAACACATACTTCTTACCTCCTATGCTTTGAGTATGCATAGGACCATAAAGATCCATATGCAAAAGTTCAAGCGGAGAACTTGTACTCGGTTCGGGTTTCGGCTTGTGAGTTGCCCTCTTCATTTTACCCTTTTCACATGTTGCACACAGATGTTCTTTCTCATATCTCAGCTTAGGAAGACCTTTCACCAATCTGCCTTTGACCAATTTGTTTATGTACCAAAAATTCAGGTGTGACAACCTTCGGTGTCAAAGCCAACTTTATTGCATCGAGGCTTTTGTTAGTAGACAAACCTGATTGCTAGTCTGGACTTTTGACAAATTGATCGTGTAGAGGTTGGACTTTCGAGTACCGACCAAGATTTCTTTGTCGTCATCAGTACGCACCGAGCAACTCTTAGCTCTGAAATTTACCTCTAATCCTTTGTCGCAGAACTGGCCAATACTAAATAGGTTATGCCCTAATCCTTCTACGTAACTCACCTTCGTAATCGTTACATTCTCTTGTATCACGTCACCATAGCCAAGAATCGGTGAAAATTGGTCGTTGCCAAAACGAACATTCCCGCAGAATTTCTCTGTATAATTACACAATAAAGCTTTCTACCCAGTCATATGCTTGGAACACCCGCTATCCAAGTACCACATATGACGGGTCTGCATAAGAGAAATCAGGGAAGAACAACTTTAGGTACCCATTTAAAATTGGGTCCTAACGGTTTAGTACACGATTTTGGTATCCATTTGTATATTGATCCTCTGAACTTTTGAAAAACTTTTGATGTAAAAGACTTATAAGAACATACATGATAATCTCCAAACCAATCATTAAAAATATCGGTGAGAGACAAAATCATTTCGTCTATAAGTTGATGACTTAGTAGTAGATTGAGATAATCGGAGTAATTGCTTTCTTGAATATCGCTTGTAAGAAATTACAAGGTTCTGTTTATTTAAAGCAACACTACCAACTACATCAGAAGAACTACTAGTATATGTATTATAATCCATATCAGGAGATGATTCAGAACTCTCATCGATCTTTCTTTTTGGTCGCCATTCCTTTCGTTCTTCAGATCTTTCCCTTTTTACTGAAACATAAGATTTAGATCTGTTAGGAAAATCAGATTTCTGAGAATGTCTTTTCTTTAGCTTACCAGTGTTGTTCTGTTTCTGTGAGTGTCGTTTCTCTTTCTTCTTACCTTTTGCATAGTAATCAAACATATCAATCTCATTTACACACCCTTCATCAGAATTTAGAAAATCATTTGCAGAGGCAAATAAGTCATTAAAATCAGTTTCAGAGGTTTGAGAAACTTTAGAAGATGTAGAACACTTTTGAGAAACAACTTTTAAATCAGTGTTCTTTAAAACAGTAGAAAATACATTTTGTTCAATCTCAACCAAGATTCTCTCATTAGTTAAAACATTTTCAAGCTCAATTATTTTGCTTTCTAGAATGAGTGGAGGAACATAAATCTTAGCTTTAACTGGTTTTTTGTTGCCATCTCAGTAATAGAATAGCTAGCAAAATAATCATTTGAAAGAACCTTTGGTTTTTCAGAAAGATAATTATCATTCAATTTTTGATAACAGAATGGTAGTTGCATTTTCTTTTAAATTCTTTCTTTTCTCATCTTCTTTAGTCTCAACCTCATCGGATTATTTAGTAACGAATTTGGGTTTCAAATGAGGATATTTAGTAGTCGCACATAGAAATTCAAAATTATATAATGCATGTTGTTTTCTGATTGCTTTCTTTAGATAGTGTGGGTTTTTGTAACCGAGACCCCACTTCTCTCTAACATCAGCCTCCTCATTTGGGATGTTTAGAAAAATGGTTTGATTTGTTTGGCCTCGTGTGTACAATTTAGCTCCCAAACCATTTACCTTCTTTGTTAAGCTCTTGTTTTCTACCTGCAATTTGTAAGCTTTTAGAACACATTCTTGCTTTTCTAAATCAGACTTAGACAATTTAGATTCAAAATTAGAAATCTTACTTTCAAAACGATATTTTTCATTTTTAAAATCAAAAACAGATTTGCGAAAAGAATCAATCAGATCTTTGTTTCCAATAACTGCTTTGTTAAGTTCAAAGATCTTGTTAAGTGTAATTTTGTAGTAATCATTGTATCTATTTTCTAAGCTTTTTCTGTGCTTTATGTTCTTTTCTATTTTGTAAAGGCTTGGGGTATTTAAGTCCCCTTAGAGCCTTTGTTTTGTAACTTTGGCAATTACATTTCAATACATCTCTGAACTTTGCGCTTCAATATTTTCTCTCTACTTTCTCTCTCTAAAGAATCAGTGATCTTGGACTCTCAATTGGTATCAGAGCAATCTGAATCTTGAGAGGGTTGAGAGAGTGTTTTTCTAAATCTGAATTTGTGATTGAAATCGAAAATTTAATCGATTTTCTTGATTTTTTCAAGAAAATCTCGTTTTCTTGATTTCTCATAAAATTTGGATATGTTTGTGATCGATTTGTATTGTTTTTGATCTTGTTAGACTCGTTTTTGATAATCGATCACTGTTGTTTCCTATTATTTTGCATAAAAACCTTGATTTGATCATCAATTTTGAGATTCTGTGTTTTCTGAAAAAATGACGTTCTTGTTCTGTTCTTTGTCGATTTTTTAGTTTTTGTTGATTTTAATCGAAATTGTTTGATAAAATTTGTTAGAAAGATGTTTTCGAAGTTCAGTATATGATTTTCTTGGTTAAAATTCTTAGTTTGATTTGTTCTTGCGAAAATCTGTGAGTTCATTAACTTTGCGTGTCATTCATGTGATTTTGCGTGTCATTCATGTGACTTTGCGTGTCATTCATGTACTTTGCGTGTTATTCATAGGTTGCATGTAGTAGTAGTGTTTCTGAACTTTGTGTTTCATTCATGAGAGTTTGCGTTTCATTCATATATGTTTGCGTGTGATTCTTATGCTTTGCGCCTCATTCATGCATTCATATATCTTGTGATCTAACTCGTGTGTTAGTAAAATTTTTAGGTTTGCGGTTCTCATTGGAAACGCAAAGCCAAGTTTCTCGATTCTAGTCTGACACGCAAACCATCAGTTTGCGTTTCTCTCTTCAAGTGAAAAGTCTTTGTGAATCAAACGCAAAGTATCTCATCCGCGAAGTTTATCACCCGTGAAGTCTACAAACGCAAAGCTCAGATTGCGTTCCCTTCAGCAAACGCAAAGCTCAGTTTGCGTTCCCTTCAGCAAACGCAAAGCTCAGTTTGCGTTCCCTTCAGCACACGCAAAGCTCACTTTGCGCTCCTCATTACAAACGCAAACCTCTAGTTTGCGGGTCTCTCTTACTTAGACAATTTTGCTGAAATTTCTGAGTTTTTCACAAGATGTATCTACAAGCACAACTGTACAAGAATGACCTCATGATGTCTTTGGGGTCCGATACTCGTCCACCAGTTCTTATCAATGAGACTGAATTCGAACAATGGTAGGATAGATTCATCAACTTTATTGAAAGGCAACAAAATGGGGAGAACATGATGAAATCACTGACTCAGGGTCCTATGGAAATTCCAAGGAAAGTGATCCCAGCTACTGCTACTACTACTACTCCAGCTACAACTGTTGAAAAAGCTTTAAGAGAGTATGAAGCTGAAGAGGTCTTAAGATATCAAGCAGACAGTCAGGCTAAGTTGAATCTGATCCTTGCTCTTCCCAACTCCATCTATAACAGAATCGACTGTTTCAAACATAAACCAATGTTGATGTGGACACAACTTGAGAAGATCATGCTTGGTACTGCAATGTGTACTCAGTTACGACAGACCAGGTACATGAACAACTTTGAAAAGTTCAAGGCCAAGGATGGGGAAAGTTTGAAAAATGTTTTTGATCGATTCTGGGCTGTTATCAATGATCTCTACAAGATTAAAGTTACCAAGACTGAGTTGGAGGCAAACTTGAAGTTTCTGAACGCTTTACAACCTGAGTGGAACAAGGCATGCCATCGAATGAGAAATGATGTTAGAATCTCAACTATGCCAATTCAGGAGTTATATGAAATCTTGATGACAGATGAATCTTTGGTAATGGAGAAGAAGGCGAAATTGGATAAAAAGAACAAGCCTCTGTCAGTAGATCCCATTGCTCTTATAGCTAGCCAACTGGCTAAGCAAGCTTTGACTGAATCTGCTTATGATGGATCTACAGATGATGATGGCGAAGCGCTTGAAAAGGCCATGATTCTTTTGACTCAGCATTACAAGAAACAGTTCAAGCACAGATCTGGGTCGAACAACTTGCGGTTTACTTCTGGTTCTATGAAGATAGAACCTGGTGCTTCTTCAAATCCATTCACTCCAAAGTATGAACCGGCTAAGGTTGTTGACCAAAAGAAATATGACAAAAAGATGATGAATTGTTTCAACTGTGGGAAGCCAGGACATTTGGTTAAGGATTGCAGAGTCAAGGTGGTTAAGGATGCTGCTTTTTACCGAAAGAAGTTGGCTTTAGCTGAAAAGAAGGAAAGTGGTACTATCTTGTTGGCCGAAGAAGAATACTGGTTGGACCATTCAGACAACGACGCCGAACATGAGGAGACTGCGGCTATGTGCTTTATAGGTGATGACAATTCTGATGATGAGGAAGAGGGTACCTCATCTGATGGTTCTGAGGTAATATCTGAGTTTAACTATAATTTCTTCTTATCTCAAATGAATGTTTTTATCACTGCTTTGCATGATATGCGCTCAAAGATCGTTTCTGAAAAGGTTAAAAATCAAGAAAAGTCTGATTTAATTGATAAACTGCAAATTTCTTTAAAAGATGAAAAATCAATTTTAATTGATACAAAAGAGAAATTTCAAAAGCAGTTAGTTGTTCTAGAAAATTCAAATCAGACTTATCGTGATTCATTGACTGAAATGACTTCTTCAAATCAAAATCTTTCTGAAAAGATAATTGTTTTAGAAAAGAAATTGTATAAAAGAGAACAGTCTGAACAAACGATTTACATGAATAAACCAAGGAGTGAAGAAGCCATAAAAGAAAAGTGGGGACTTGGTTTTGAAAACCCGCATTTTTTAAATCATGCTAAAAATGAAGTTCCTACTTTATATGAATATGATTATTTTACTCTTGCAAGATATGCTCCTCAGTTTAAATTCTTTTGGACAACTGAGAAACAAATTTTGGAAGAAGAAAATGTGAAGAGGATGAAAAATAAGAGGATGGAAATACCATTTGTTTATACTTCTGAAAATGCAAAGTATTTTCCTGATCAGTCTAAGAAAACCAGAAAATTTCAAAATATTTTAAATATCAATTCTTCCAATAAATCTTCATTATCAACAGATTTCGTTGATATATTTGCTAACACTGATAAGGAAAATGTATCTCCGGTATCTTATGATACTAAGAAATACATTCCTCCATTAGTGTTAGAAGGTGAGATTGTTGATCTTGAAGATAGATTGGAAGACAAAAATCTTCAAACTTGTTTACAAAACGATTTATTTCTTTTTATAATGAAAACAAGTTTTGAAGATAAAAGTTCTTCTGGTTTTTCAAAAGTTTCAAAGGAAAATGCTAAGGTTTTAAAAAATAATGGTCATTTGCGTTCCACATTGGAAACGCGAACTGAGAGTTTGCGCATGCAGTGGGAAGCGCAAAGCTCAGTTTGCGCCTCCAATGGGAAGCGCAAACCTCCTCTTGTCTTGCGAAATTTTGAAAATCTTCACTCCGAGGCTAGTTCTTCAATGTCAAATGCTAAGACTAATTTCTTTGATAAAGTTTCTTCTTCTGATCCAATTATTGATAATTCTCTAATGCTAAATGCTCAATTTTATAAAAAGAAGCGTAAAAGAAGAAGATCAAAGAAGTCAAAGAAACATGATACTGTTTTATCTGAAAATTCTAATGTTTCTGATTTTTCTTCTTCAGATCGGACTGTGAGGAAGTCAACAAAGCAGATTTGGAGGATGAAACAGCAAAGATTAGAATCTGAACTGTTAGGAGTAAATTGTGTAGACAATCTTTGTGATACTGATACATTTGCTTCTTGTAATAAAAACCCAAAATACTCTTTTAAGCAAATGTTTGATATATCAAAGAATATCTCATATGCTTCTTCTAGTTCTGATTCTGATAATTGTGTTTTATCATCTATTATAATTGCTTTCATTCTATCAAGAAAAATAAATCCGTGAGAAATAAGAGATATAAATCTAACAATGGACCCATAAGCATATGGGTACCTAAAAAGGTGTAGTTTCTGTGTGTGCAGCTTAGTCAATTATGGTATCTGGATTCGGGATGCTCAAAACATATGACTGGCAACAAATCACTTCTGTCTAATTTTAAAGATAAATGTTGCGGTCGTGTGAAATTTGGTAACTGTGAGAATGCTCCGATTCTTGGTTATGGTGATCTAGTTCAGGGTAACATAACTGTCAAAAGAGTAAGCTACGTCGAGGGTCTAAGTCACAATCTTTTCAGCATCGGTCAATTCTGTGATAAAAACCTTGAAGTTAGCTTCAAATCCAAAAGAGTTGCAGTGAAGAATGATAATGGCAAGGATCTTCTGGTAGGAAAAAGACAATCAAATTTGTATACTATTGATCTTTCTAAGATCAAAATTCCTTCAGATATCTGCTTGCTCTCTAAAGCTTCAGTTCAAGAAAGTTGGATTTGGCACAGACGTTTAGCTCATCTCAACTTCAAGTATATGGATCGCCTGGTCAAGAATGATTCTGTGAGAGGTCTTCCAGTTCTCCGTTTCCAGAAAGACCATCTATGCCAGGATTGTGAGAAAGGAAAAATGAAGAAAGCTCCTCACAAGCCTAAACCTGAACACTGCACGTCGGCTATTCTTGATCTTTTGCATGTTAATTTGTGTGGTCCGATGAAGACGACGAGTTTAGGACGTAAGAAATATGTTTTGGTGGTTGTTGATGACTATTCCAGATATACTTGGGTAAAATTTCTGAAGTCAAAAGACGAGACTCCTGAAGTACTCATCAACCTCATCAAGACAACTCAGACAAATAAGCAGAAGCAAGTGAAAGTGGTAAGATCTGACAATGGTACTGAGTTCAAAAACAATACTCTTCAGGCATTCTATGAATCTCAAGGAATACAACAACAATTTTCTGCTGCACGTACTCCGCAACAGAACGACTTTGTTGAAAGAAGAAACAAAACGCTTGTTGAGTCTGCCAGGTCAATGCTCGCTTATTCAGGTCTACCTTTGTCTTACTGGGCTCAAGCAGTATCAACTGCCTGTCATACACAGAACAGATCAATTATGCATCGTCGCTTCAACAAAACACCGTATGAACTTATGAACAGGATCAAACCGAACATCAGATATTTCAAGTCATTCGGGTGTAAATGCTAAGTTCTGAATGACAGGGAGAATCTCAACAAGTTTAGTCCAAAGGCAGACGAGGGTGTATTCGTGGGTTATTCTTCAAACTCTGCAGCTTATAGAGTTTTTCTAATCTCTGCAAGAAAGGTCATAGAGAGTGTCAATGTAAAATTTGACGAAGCTGCTGATTTTGTTTCTAGCACTCATGCTCAGAACCCGCTATCATTGGAAATTCAGTTTCTGAACAAATCAGTTCAGAACCTGCTCTCTCACTGGAGAACCAGGATTCTTCTACTCCCTCTCCTAATCTTTCTGATCTTGATTTTCTGTTTGAAAATTTTTATGATGATGTGCCTAGATCTAACTCTGTAAATGTTTCTAATGATTTGAATCAGGAAACTGAGAGCTCATTCATTCCAAATTCCGCTGCATCTATCTCTGACAATGATGCTGCTCCAGTCCCTCCTGTTCAACAAGAACCGGCACAACAAGAACATGTTCAATCAGAAAATGTACAATCAGAAACAGTTCAAGAAGAACAACTTGTTCAAGAGGAATCAGTTCTGGAAGAAGTACAGAATGATATTATTCAACAAACTATTCCCGAATCTGATTCAGAGATTGTTGAGATACCTCCTCCTCCAGTGGAAACTATTTCTATCTCTTCATCTGATATTGAAGTTTCTGAACCTCCCTCTCTTCAATTGGAAGTTGTTCAAGATGTAATTGATTCTCTCCCTCATACAACAAAATGGACAAGATCTCATCCAATTCATCAAATTATTGGAGATCCTCAAGCCAGTGTTTCTACACGCTCCAAGTCGGCTACTTCCAATGAATGTCTCTTCACTTGCTTCCTAAGCAAGATTGAACCTACAAAAGTTTCTGAAGCATTGGAGGACCCGGATTGGATCATTGCTATGCAAGAGGAGATCAATCAATTTGATGCGCTCAAAGTGTGGAGACTTGTACCTAGGCCGAAAGGGAAAAACATAATTGGTACAAAGTGGATATTCAAGAATAAAAAGGATAAAGATGGTATCGTCGTGCGAAACAAAGCAAGGTTGGTAGCCAAAGGATATCGACAAGAAGAAGGTATTGACTACGATGAAATGTTTGCACCCGTTGCCAGATTGGAAGCTATCCGAATGTTTCTTGCCTTTGCTGCTTATCGCAACTTCACAATATATCAATGGACGTCAAGACGGCATTTCTCAATGGCAAACTTAAAGAAGAAGTATATGTATCTTAGCCAGAGGGATTTGTTGACAAAGATCGTCCAGATTACGTATATTTTCTCGATAAAGCATTGTATGGTTTGAAACAAGCTCCACGTGCATGGTATGACGAGTTGTCAGCTTTCTTGGTCAAATCCGACTTCACCAAAGGGTCTATCGATACTACTCTTTTCATTTATAGAACTAATCTTGATATCTGCTTAGTACAAATATACGTAGATGATATTATTTTCGGTGCGACTAACAAATCTTTGTGTACTTGGTTTTCTGATTTAATTACCTCTAGATTTCAGATGAGCATGATGGGAGAAATCAATTTCTTCCTCGGCTTACAAGTGAAGCAGCTTCCTGATGGTATTTTCATCAACCAGTCCAAATACATATTTGACATTTTGAAGAAATTCAAGATGGACAAATCTACTTCAATCGGAACGCCGATGGCTCATGGTGCCAAAGTCGGACTCGATCCAGATGGAAAATTTGTCGATCAAAAGACATACAGAGGGATGATCGGATCACTGATGTATCTAACTGCCAGTCGCCCGGACATAATGTTCTCCACGTGCTTGTGTGCCCGATTTCAGGCTAAACCAAAAGAATCTCATCTTTTAGCAGTCAAACACATTTTTAGATATATTAAAGGAACTCCTTATTTAGGATTATGGTATCCTAAAAGTTCTGACTATAATTTGATTGCTTATTCAGATGCAGATTTCGGTGGTAATCAATTGGACAGGAAGAGTACTTCTGGTCATCTTCAGTTTTTAGGTGATAGACTGATAAGTTGGGCGTCGAAGAAGCAAAACTGCGTTTCAATATCAACAGCCGAAGCTGAATACGTCGCTGCATCTAGTTGCTGTGCTCAAGTGCTCTGGATGAAAACGCAACTTCGGGATTACGGGATGTTGTACAAGACAGTGCCAATTTATTGTGACAGGAAATCCGCAATTGCCATATCGGTCAATCCAGTCCAGCACACCAAGACCAAGCACATAGACATGAGATATCATTTTATAAAGCATCACGTGGAAGAAGGTACTATTGAATTATATTTTGTACCAACTGAATATCAACTTGCTGATATCTTTACAAAAGCCTTAGATGAAAAACGTTTCAATTTTTTTCTTTCAAAATTAGGCATGTTGAATTTAAAAGTTTAAATCTTTACAAATTTTATTCTATAAAATAAAATTTTACAGATTTTCTTTCTTTTGAATAAAACGTATGTCTAGGATCATTTACAAGTTCTTTGTTAATATTAAAGATTTATATGTTCAAATTTCAAAGTCTTACAAAAGTCGAAAAGTCAGCAACATGTTTGTAGCTTTTAATACTGCTTTAAAGATATGTAAGTCTGAATTTTTAGAGTTTACTTTGCTTAGACTACCTAAGTGATCAGAATTATAGAACGGAATGAAAATATGGGCTAAGCATTTAGACATTGATCTGAGTGATTGAGATGAATAATAAATTCTTAAAAATACAGAAATCTCTGAGTTTAAAAGTTTCTACCTGTGACCTTTCTGATTTGGGAAAGTAACTTCCGCGGGATGCTCGACATCTGATCCCCTAAGGTCATTTGGTCTGGGAGTGATCGAACAGAAATCCTTCTATAGAATCAGATCGAAAGTCATGTTTGGAACAGACCTGGAGTAAAAGGGAAAGCTGCAAGTAGGGTCAAATGCCTAGATCCTATCCTCTTGCAGCTGGAGCTCTTGATGGCACGTTCAAGCGAGTTTATGAATGAATGAAATCAGTTGAAGGAGCAGCCAAGGACGAAAGCTTTGATTGTGTTCTGCTATGGTTGGATTTTTTCCTTGCCTAAAACAACTATCTTCTCTTCGCGAACGGTTAAGGTGTAACACAATGCCTTAAGTGTGGGAGGGCAGCCTATCCGTATCCCTTCGTATGGTCGTTCTATCACGAAGTTGGCAGCGGGAGTGGGGCGAGAGCTCGGCTGCGAGTATCTCCCTTTCAGTGACCTGGGACAGGAGACGATTTTCTGAGTTTGCCTTGTTGGCATGCTCAGTGGTCATAGCGCCTTTGATTGAAATTCCATTTGCACCCGTCTCCTTCGGGGATCCATTAAAGGGATTGGAGTGGAATTTCCATTCCACCTATCCGCACCCTATCTCGCTGAAATTTAGATATGTTAGCTGAAGGCTTATCCATGAATCCGGACTTGAAGAACTTGAGGGCATAGGATTCAATCCAGCCACAGGTTCTCCCTATGGCTACCTTGTTGCGAACGAAAGACCGGATCTCTATTCTTCCAGCAATCTTCTTTTGATGGTAAAAAAGAAAGAAGAGAAAGAACTGGGAGTTGGCGCCTACATAACTGCTTGCTTGCTTACCAAGCCATCCTGGCAAGCTCCTCCAGTTCGATTATGATTCTTGACTTGACCAGAACATGCTCTAATTGGTCAAGGGGGTATACGAGTGACTGGACTATATATGTAATACGATCTACAGACAGATCCCAACCAAAATGGTTTTAGAATATGTCGATGTAGCCTTTCTGATCCGGGAAAGTAAGTTCCAAGGGGTGCTTGACACCTAGTCCCCTAAGGCCAGCTGGTCTGGGAGTGGCTGACCCAAATCCTGCAATAGGATCAGATAGAAAGTTACGTTTACGATATGTTCTTTACTTAATTAACTTTCTGATTAAAAGATGCCAAAGTGCACGCGCTTAAAAGATGCCAAAAGAGCACACTCATGTTAAGATGCCAATGTGCACACTGCTAAAAGATGCCAATGAGCACACATCTCATGATACTTGGTGATATGTTTGAGTTGTGATAAACCTGTAAATTTGTGAAAGTCTTAATTTTTTATGACTTAGTGTCAGTACATGCAAAGTTTTCTATAATAATTTTAGAACTGCATTTTTCTTGAAGCTAATTGAAGTTCACATGCGAGCACACTGAATAGACAAATGGAAGTTTTTGAAACTGAACATGTCTTAACTTGATATGCAATTATACTTGTTCTTGCATCCAACAATATATGCTTGATTTCAACTGATTGATAAATCTGTGAAATTTTACTGAGTAGACTTTAATTTGTTTAGTGTTTAAAATTTTATATGTTCAGTTGTTACAAAATTTATATTCAATATGATCATCTTTCATACTGATGCCTTTATATTTGAGTATCTGTGTTATTTGTATATGGCCTGTGCAATTTTTAAGGGGGAGAGCTAATCTGAAAAAGTAATCTGTATTTTCTGTGGTTGAGGGGGAGTAAGGCAGAAAATTATCTGTCCTGATCAAAAGTTAAACAGGTATGTTTCTCAGATTTTTTCTACACATTTGCCATACTAACAGTTAAATTTTTGTGCATTTGTGTAGGGGGAGCAAAAGAATTTCAGGTATATTTTTACTATTTTTTTATGATTTTTTATGTTTTATTTTTTTTTATTTTATTTTTTAGATTTAGTTTTATTTTTGTTTTAGTTTTCTAGGTATAAATAGTGTTTTTCTTTTCATTTTCATTTTTTTCCTGCCTACTGTTCATTGTATCTGAACTTTTCGGCTTCTCTTTCTCTCTGTCGCCTCTGTGTTCTCGATTCCAATCTGATTTTCTTTCAGATTTTGTTTCAAGAAATCAAGGTATGTTTTGATTCTATTCACTTCGTTTATTGATGTTGAGTTACATTTGTTTGTGCTTTTAATCGATTAGTGTATTCTAAAATCTGATGATTTGTATTTCTCGTTCCATTCAAAATATACAGATTGTGTTTTCGTGCATTTTTTCGTAAAATCTAGTATTGGGTTTTGCTTAGTTCAGTAAATCGATCTTCAGGTATGTGTTCTTTTACTTTAATTTCCTGTATTTTGTTTTAACTTTGAGTTTTTTTTGTGGTTTTCGGGCCTGATAATCGCAAAACCTAGTTTTCGAACAAGGATGATAGACCCGCAAAGTCTGCTTTGCGTGTCTAGTTAGAAACGCAAAGTGAACTTTGTGTGTCTAACTAGAAACGCAAAGTGAACTTTGCGTGTCTAACTAGAAACGCAAAGTCTACTTTGCGCTTCTATCTTGTGTAATCCTTTTTGTTCTTTCTATGTATAATAGTTTACGTATCAACTAGGACACGCAAAGTGTACTTTACGTCTCCTATTTGACACACAAACTTTATTTGTGCGTGTGTTTCGTGTTTTGTTCAGGTTTTGATATCATGTTTGACCCGCAAAGTGACCTTTGCGAGTCTAGTTAGAAACGCAAAGTGAACTTTGCGCGTCTAACTAGAAACGCAAAGTGACCTTTGCGCGTCTAGTTAGAAACGCAAAGTGAACTTTGCGCGTCTAACTAGAAACGCAAAGTGACCTTTGCGCGTCCAGTTAGAAACGCAAAGTAAACTTTGCGCGTCTAACTAGAAACGCAAAGTCTACTTTGCGCTTATAACTTGATACGCAAACCTTCCTTGCGTTTTTGTGAGTTTTTGTTTTGTTTTTCTAAGTATAGTTTTCGAACCATGTTATACACTGGTCGGCGGATTATGCCACACGAAAATTACAAATGGAATCCCATGCAAGTATACATGTAAAACCACTATCGTTTGAACAAGTAATAAAGTGGTACTAAGTACCAAGTATCGATCCCACAGGGACAATAAAACAAGCCGTGATTCTTAAGTCAGTCTTAAAAGGTGATTTCAGAAAGAGATTTGGAAGGAATGATTGTTGAGTGTTGTTGACAGTAAATTAAAATGCTTAAAACAGATTTAAAAGAAAGCAAGGGTGCAAGATCCGGCTGGAGTTGTAAGCAACTAAATAATAGGACTGATGTTGCAGCATCTAGGTTCTCAACTTCACTATCGGTTCACAAAACCCTTTTGCAAGGTTCATATTAGAATAGGTTTACCGGCAGCGACTAATTAGGCGACCCAACCGGTTCCGCACAGATATTATTATGATCCCCGTATAGTTTACAATCAATAAAGATTGAGAGGGTTTGTTACAACCCCTATAACACTTCAGTGTTCTGAAGAATATGCTAGCTTGCAAACAAGTCGCTCACCCAAGTGAAACAATGTACGTCACCTCATCAAGAAGCACTTGGTCGAAACTCAGAAACAAGGAGTGAATAGTAAAGTTGATAGCTAGTAGCAAAACATTAATCCATACTACATAGACTTTTATCTCCCAACCATCACTTACACCCAAGCTAGGGACTTACCCCATCATCGCTTGACACATGGTGTGCGAGATTATTGGAAAGATAAAGAGCAAATGCATGAAAGTAAATGACTGGAATTGGACAACGTAAATGTAAAGAACAGAAATGTAAAGCATAAAGGTAAAGCCGAAATGTAAATGACAAGAAATGTAAAGAAGTTGTGAATGGTGTTGTGACACTGAACAGTAGCGTACTGGAATTAAAGACTTAATATTAAAAACTTAAAGTAGCAAGTTGAGATAGCTATGTGAGCTATCCAACCGTGAGAACCGTTAGAACATTGTGTCTAAAATACTGGAATAAGCCGTCTATTTATACATAGAGGAGCTCCTACAAAGCATCAAAAGAAAACATCTAATGAGAGCATCAAAAGTACAAAGTACAATGGTCCCCACCACTTCTAGGAATCAAAATGTCAAACCTAAGTACAACAAGCATCTGTAAGGAATCAAATTTTGTCAAAGGAGCATATATTCCCTGCTCCATGTCTTCTCCAACCGAATATCTCCAAGTATTCCTCAAAGATCTAGTTGCACCAACCAAAAAGTTTATGAAGCTTCGTCTATGACTGCAATCCTCTTGCTGTGGCTCCTGTTGTAGCATCATCCATCAGTAAATTGACATAAAAGCACAAAAGTAAGATCAATTTCTACCACTTAGCTCCCAACTCAACAAATGATAAATTTAAGAATAAAAGACTCAAATATTGTGATTTGGGAAATGAAAATGATAGAAAATCCTACTAAAAAGTGATGGAAAATGTGATAAGTTATCCACTCATCACATCCCCACACTTGAACTGTTGCTTGTCCCCAAGCAACGAAAAAGACAAACATAAAGACTCAAATATTGAAAGGTAAAAAAGAAAAGTGATAGTGGTCAGTTCATCAAACAATAGACATAGCCTTTCATAAATCACCCTATATTCACTTTACAAACACAAACACCATAGGCCAAAACACAAGTTCCTATTGTTAGGCATGAATACTTTCTGAAAAATAGGATCAATAGGGCTTTATGGATTTTTCAATTTCTAGGCTTTCTCTCTTTCTCATATACATCTTACTTTCTGTGTCCAGATGCTACAGCATCTACTGCAGCCTGTCCTATATGCCAGATTTGTTTTTGTTGGCCTAAATAGGGATGATTGAGCCATGTTATGCCAATATCACAGTGAAAAGAACTTGATTGAGCGAAAGTTGCCAATATCACAATTGATTGAGCCGTGTGGTGCCAATATCACAACTATTTTTATTGAACAAGATTTAAAGGACTCAAACCTTTTCATCTTTTCAGTTTGTCACAAACTCCCCTCCCCACACTTAGAAAGAAACAATGTCCTTATTGTTTGGAGAACATGTAAAGGCTCAAAAGGGTTAAGGGGGGCAAAGAGAGTGTATAAGGCTTTGTGAAAAAAATGGCCTATATCCTCTCCTATTTCAAAACAGTTTGCCTGTTTGCTTCCCAGGTGCCTTGGCTTGGTTCTAGCATAAGTATTGAAAGTAGATATGTACAAGTGAATTATTTGGGCTATGTTATGTGCACTGACCGAAAATGGAACTATCACAGAATACAGCAAATTTCCCAGACTCGTAATGGACTAAATAAAGAGGAAAATAACAAAATAAAAGACACTAAATGGAGCTAAGGAATAGAAATGGACCTCTCCTACTCAGAATGAGTAGGTTCTTCTGCTGCAGGGCCTCCAAGGAACTCATCCTGCAGCTTAGTCAGTGCTGCAGGGTACTCTGGCAGATAGGTGGATGCCTCCATGTGGTTTGCTGCCCAGACCTGGTCCTTGACATCCATTGTTTTTTTGTGCCACTTCCTGTAGAGGGCATTCTCCTTCATAAACCTCTTTATCAACTTCTCTTGCTTCTTCATCCTCCTTGTGATCACCAGTTCCTTCTCATCCAGCAATCTCTCAAACTCCTCCTTTTGTGCAGTCAGCTTCTCTTCCCAATAATCCTCCTGATCATCCAGCTTCTCTAATAACTTCTTTTGGTTCTCCTCCAGCATACTGATCATAATGGTGAATGATGTTGTTTCCACCCGGCCAGATGCTGCAACACTGCCTGTAGCATGCCCTGGGCGCAGCACACCTTCTACATCACCATGCTTCCTTCTTTGGTTTCTCATGATCCTGTTGAGGGCCATGTTATCAATCGCAGCTTTCCTATCCACATATTCATCAGCAGTAAAGGTTCTGGATTGTGCTTTCTTGATCAAGGCATTGAGCAAGGCAGGATGCCATAAGCCGCCCTTAGTCTTCTCGGTGCAAGTCTTGATGCTCTTGTTGATCACCTGCCCCACATCAAACTTCTGTTTCGTGAAAATGCAATATAGGAGCACACACCTGTTGAATGGAATGCTGGTATCATGGGAGGTAGGCATCAATGTGTGTCTGATAAAGTGGAACCACACATTGGCCGTATCAGACAGGTATGAGGATTCCATCTTTCGTGCCTCTCCTTTGTTGCTCCACGCTGCTCCTTCTCTACCAATGGTCTCGAGCCCTCTTTTTGCATCCGCAACACTAGCTCTCCTTGTAAGTTTGTCATAAACTGATGCTGGTGGAGGAACAAGCCCAAAGATACTGTTGATGGCCTCCGCTGAGTAGCAAACATCCATACCTCTAACTATGACAATATCATCTACTGTCACAGCAGCCTCAGCATAAAATTCTCTTACCCAATCCAGGTTGTATTTTGGTGGAACCTTGCACAACAGTTCCCAACCCAAAGCTTGGATAGCCTCTTGGACAAAAGGATATTCAGAAATGGTTCTTGGACTGAATTCTTTGTCCTGCAATCCATCTTGATTTCTGAACTGCTCATATTTTGCCTTAGATTCCTTGCAAGTGAATCTAGTTACTCTTTCATAGTCTTCATCATCCTCACTCTATTCTTCCACCATAGGCTGCTTTCCTTTCTCTTCTCTTGTCAACCTCCTTGCTGTTTTCCTTCCATAGCCAATACTTTTAGGCTTCTTCTTTGGTGTGGCTTTGGACTGAGTGTCCTTGGCCTTTTTGTCATCCTTTTTGCCCTTCTGTTTTTCACCCTTCTTTGTTGTTGTAGCCTTCTTTCCTTGCTTCTTATGCCTTTTTATCCAGTCATCAATCTCTTCCTCCACATTTTCATCCTCACCATCATTAATCTCCACAGCCTCTACCTCATGATCTTCATCCCCCACTGCCTCATCCTCATCCCTGGAATTTTCAGGGGTTCTCAAGAGTTCATTCAGAATGGGATCATGTCCCACTCCTCTCCGCATATGCATTGGGATTTCAGGGATGGTCACTGCTACTGCCTCATGTTGTGACACTTGTGGCAGCATAGTGAGGCTTTCACTTCTTACCTCATGGACCATTGTTGCATCCAATACAGAGATAGGGGAAATAGTTCTAGGAATGTTGGTTTCTGGTGGTGGGTTGTTGGTGGTTTCTGGTTGTGTTTCAGGATCTGTTTCGGTTTCTGGGATTGGTGTTTGGTTTATGTCGAAGGCTTCATGGTGGGATGGTGATAAACTGGTGTTGAAGGATTCATGGGGTTCCTGAGCATCTTGAAGAAGTGAGTTTTGTGTTTGGTTTGTTTCCACAGTGGTAGCAGATTGGTTCACACCCTCCATAATGGCTTGATCACCAAATGTGGTCGCATAAGGTTGCACTACGACCACAGGGTTCACAGGCCCTGTTTTGGGGTTTTCCAAGGTTTTACTTGGGGAAGGTGATCGAGTAGAGTCCTTAGAAGATGTCTCAGTTTCTGGGTTTACCTTAGATTCCAATGTTTTTGCACCCTTCTTCTTCGAGCTTCCTTCTCCAACTTTCTTCAGGACTTTCTTCTTCTTTGACTGTGGTGTTTCAGCCTCTACTCCTTCTTTCGACCTCTTTGATCGACGCAGCCCCTTCATCAAATCTTCATCTTTCGGTGATGGCATTGCTCTCTTCGAAGATTTCTTCATTCTTCGTCTTCTTACTGTGACAGAGTTAGAACAGAGAGAGAGATGGAAATACAGAGTGTTCATGAATGATAAGTGATAACCAGAGGAATGGTTGTCACTTTTGATTTTTGGGGAAACCGAAAAGTCGGTTTTTGGATTTTTAAAGGAGTAGATTTTATAAAGAAACTAAAAGAAATTTCTTTCTCTTATCAAATTGGTACCCAAATCCGGCGGTTGAATTGATTAGAGGAGGAAAAGGGAGTTGGCCTAGTAAGCTAGGTCATAATGATATTCCTTACCTTTTGATATGATATGACTATTTACAAAAGTAAAGATTCCCTTATTAGTACCTCTTGCTTTTCTTTTACCTAGTTCCCATAAGAAAAACAGCTGGACAAATTTCAAAATTATTCAAATAAAGTGATCTAAATATTTTTAATACAAGATTAAAAATATAACTTTACTTGCTCCTTGGGTCCCACTTGGATCCGATGCTGTTGCAGGTGCTGCAGCATCATCTGATACTTCAGAATCTGCACCATCTCACACACTTTAAACATACCACATTTAAACAAAAGAAAATTATATACATATGTACGATTGGACTGTTTTTGGGAACTCCCCAAAATCATGGATTCAGAGTGGTTGAAGTTGTACCACAGAAGAGGATCCTGTAGGTACAGTTGTGTTCAGGAAAGTTTTCACTCTTTGTCCATTAACTTTGAATGAGGCTCCATTGTTTGGATCAATGAGTTCTACAACTCCATATGGAAAAACATTCTTGATTTCAAAAGGTCCAGTCCACTTTGACCTTAATTTTCCTGGGAAAAGTTTAAGTCTGGAGTTAAACAACAAAACTTTTTCACCAACTTTGAAATCCTTGTTCATAATCCTCTTGTCATGCCATCTTTTGGTTTTATCCTTGTAACACCCCGATTTCGAGAGGCACCATTTCAAGTTAATATAGAAACCGATATATTAGGGAAAAATAAGATAAAGGATTTTGGACTTGAATCCTAGATTTTATATTCTAGACAGATGAAGGATTCAATTATGAGTCCAACGGTTCTTTCCGGAGAAAATCGGAGCTATAACGAAGAAGTTACGGCCAAAACAGTGAAAAATGAAGAAACCGGACAAACAGTGCACGGGGCGAGTTGTGGTGCGACTTAGGCCGCCCCGTAACCCGTCTGGAGCCCTGTTCAAGCATAAAACCCATCCGGGCGATTTGTGGCGCAACTTAGGCCGCCCGGTAACCCGCACGGACCCCTATTCGAGCTTAAAACCCGATTTTCAGCCAGCAAACTTCATTTCTTCATATCTTCTTCATCCCAACTCCGATTTCAGTGATTCAAGTTGCCATGGTTTCGTTTTTTAGAGCTCTTCAAGGATTTAGCAAGATATTGGAAATTTTATTGGAGTATACAAAATTATTTGTGGTGGTAATCTCCTCATCCCTCCATCTTCATCTTCTTGATCAAGTTTTCTAGGGTTTCATCCACCCTTGTTCTTCCTTTCATAGATTGGAGGTTTGTAACCATTTTGGTGAAATATAGGTGTTTTGGTTGGTGGATTCAAGCTTGGGTTAAGGTAATCCTCCATTCTCTTCAGTTATGGGAGTTAGGGTTTCGGTATCAATTGAGGTCTTCAAGTTAATGTTTGGAGAACGATTCTTTGTGGTTGATTATGATTATTTATGGTTGAAATTTATGGATCTAGGTTTTTGGAGGCTTTGGCTTGAGGATTCAAGTTTCTTCAAGGAAGCTTAAAGTGGGGTAAAATCTAGATTTAACCTAAACCTAGCAAGGTGAGTTCAAGTTGATTTGTTAAAACGGTGTACATGCCAAAATGGTTATTTTAAAGTGTTTAGGTTTTACATTAAATTGTTAACTGCTGATAAGTTTTGGTTATTTGGAAATGTTTAACTTTATAAACTTATATAACCCATATCTTTAGGATTTTTGGGTATGTTGATAAATAAATCATTTTGATATGTTTCTCGATGACAAAGTGTATACATGGAGGTCATTTTATATAATTGCCCATTTGGTGCATACGATTTTATAAACCATTGGAAAATGCATATCATTGTGTTAAGAGTCATTTTTTAAATATAAAGGGAATGAGTCCATTTGGAAAACGTTTTGTTTCAACCAATGAGAAGTTTTGGGTTAATCACCCTTTTTGGTTATGGTGTTTGCATAATCGTTGGTCAAGCGTGTTTTGATGTATATACTGGATTTCATGGGGGATTTACGTAAATTGTTGGGCCTTTAGCTCGGTTTTTGGCTTTATCGGGTCTTGGGGACTTTTGTCCAGTTTAATAACCTAAGTGGAGCTTTGGGGTGTGAGTCATTCATTTGGAGTCACGTATTTTAGACTGTATTGCATTGGATCCATAGGCATGTAAGTCGGTCGTATTTAATGGTGAGGACTCTTGGGATTCTCACCTTGGGAAATAATGTTATGTTGGCATTGGTGTTGTCCCGGTTGTTTTGCGAAAAGGAGCCGTCATGGGTTGTACTTAGAGACCTTCGGTCTGGTGTTTAGATGTCTAATTCTTGTGCACGAGGGTTAGACATCGAGTGTTATCAAGTAAGGAGCTGAGGCTCCTATCTTGACTGATAGAGAGTAGGCACTAAGGGTCATGTGGGCACCCTACGGATGAAACTCCCTAGAGACCGACAGGCAATAAGATCGTGTATCCTTGAGGTGTAGCTCGGCAGAGCAAGCAATAAGGGATACGGTGTGGTGGAGACTTGAAATATAGTCATGACTGGAGGTGTAGCTCGACAGAGAAGGCAATACGATCACGATTGAGGTGTAGTTCGACAACATAGTTATGTGGCTTAACTTTGTGTTCCGCCACATACAATGGAATCGGGTATCCCCCATCACCGGAAGGTGTTTTTGGGTATTTTATTGTGTCATTTTATTAACCATGTTTTCGGTGACGTTTTACTTATGGGGATTTGTTTACTCAAGATTTATGGGTTGTGTTTTATGACCCGTCCACGTTTGAAGGATTTCGAGAAGTAAAGTTTTATTTCATACTCTTATAAAGTGAGCGATTTGCTTACTATTCATGTTTTGGTTGAGTTTGGGATTAAAGTGGTGTTTACGAAAGAAGGTTCATATTGGGTTCTTTGTTTTAAAGATGTACTTTTGGAAAATGGTGTCGTTTGATATTTAAAGTAAATCTTTCGGAAGGTCTCTGATTTACTACTTTCTTTCCCTTTAACAAATATATTTATTTCATGTTGTAAACTCTTGAACTCACTAGGCGTTAGCCTAACCTTTTTATTTGTCGGCATGTGCATCAGGTTCCGGATGGGGAAAGTGGTTCTAGAGTTTTGGTGAGTGTTGAGTGCTAAGAGTTTGTGCAAGTGTGAGTAGCTTGATGAAGTCTTCCGTGTAGTCGTTGTTGAGAGCAACTGTTTCTCATGGGTTTTAGTAACACCCGACTTTGTTTAGTCTTTATGCGAGACTTGACCTTTTAGTTGTTAAAGTTAAATCCAATATTCCTTTTTGAGGTGTGTCAAGTGATGATTGTGAAATAGATTATATCAATTTCGTTGTATAATTTCGAAGTTTTAATTAGTTGCTCTGTCCATTTTCGAGGGTGTTACACTTCAGCCATAAGGGCTTTCCCTGTTTCCTTTTGTGTAGCAAGCAACATCTTCTGCTTGTAATATTCAGCATTTCTGACAACTGGCTTTTGACAGTCCTTCGCAAAATGGCCAGCCTTCCCGCAATTGTAGCACTTAATCAACTCTTTACTCTTTTTCTCAGATCCATAATCATTCACATATCTCCTCTTCTCTTCGGGCTTTCTCTCCACATATCTATTTTCTTCAAATCTTTTTCCTTCCACTCGTTCTCTTTGCTCATGGTTCTTTGATCCAGAAGATGAATATCTCTGAGAATTTGAACTCGGTTTCTTGTAAAACTTCTTCTGAAAGGCACGAGTCAATAGAAACATAGCTTGTTTGAGATTTTCACCATCATCACTGTCGGATTCAGACTCAGAATCAGAACTCGGAATCACTACTTTCTTCTTTTTCTTCTCTTTTTCCTTCTCTCCTGCTACTAAAGCAATAGGATCTGACAGTTTCTCAGTCTTCTTTTTCTCAGCCCTTTTCTCTTCGACCTCTTCCTCATTCCGTTGCAATGTCTCATACACTTCATGAAGGGGTATCTCACTCAAATCCTTCATCTGCTTCATCATCCTGGTATGCTTTTTCCATTCAGGTTGCAGAACACTGAGGAACTTTACATTGTTCTATATCTGGTTCTTCTTGACTTTGTTCTTTGACAGTTCGTTCAAAAGAAGCACGAATCTCTCATAAGTTTCCTCCAGACTCTAATTTTCCTTAGCTTTAAATTCTTCATAACTGTTTATACAATTTGCAACTTTCATCTAGTTTCCCACCTTGGAGCCCATCATCATCTTCTTTAGTTGATCCCACATGGATTTGGCAGTTCCATTGTAACTGTCTATCTTGATGTAGATCTCGTTGGTTATGCTTTGCAAAAGTAGAGATCTTTCTTGTTTATCAGCTTTGAGTTGATTCTTTTGCTGTTCAGTAAGCTGAGAAAAATCTTTATCAACAGTCTTTGTCTTCTGAACTCCATCACCATCTGATTCATTATCCTCAGCAGGAATCTCTTCAGTAGGCATTTTCATTGGACCCTCTGTGATTGATAACCAAATATTTTCTCTATTTGTGTATCGGTCAACAAAATCACGAAAGCGATCCTTCCACTGTTCGTACTCCCCTTTAAACAAAACAGGGGGCTTTACATCTGTTCCAATGGAAAGAGCGTCTCTTGAAGTCATCCTGTTTCAATTAATTCTTCAATAAGAACTTGAAACTGATCGTTAGTCCAATTTCAAATCAAGTAAAACAGCAAAAAAAACTTAGACAGAATTCACACACATAAGTACATGAAATTCTCTAAGTATGAAATTCGCAGATTGCATAGAAGTATAAGAAATTCTCACAACACTGAGATACACACACAAAATTCACAAGTAAACAAACTTCAGAATTCTCAAGCAATGAAATTCGCAAAAGATGAAATCAAGAATTCATAAACATCATCACATAAGAATTCGTATAAAACCAAACTTCAGAATTCGCAAACAAAAGAATCAAACAAGAATTCGTAGATCAACTTTCTTGCGAATTCTGAGGAATTCGTAACCCACACACTTTGCGAATCCTACACTTCTAAGAATTCTTTCTGCGAATTCTAAAAAGACTTTCAGTAACTCAAGCTTATACGAATTCTGAATAATTCTTAGATAAGCCAATGCAAAACCTGAAGAATTCGTAATACGCTGTCTTGCGAATTCTATGCAATTCGCAACACATACACCAACGAATTTTACACTTGTAAAATTTTGAAACAAGAATATGCGAATATTAGAGATCTAATAAATCTAATATGAATCCTGTGAAAATCAACAATTCTACGAATTCTTGGTGACCCTACGAGTTCTTGAATGTAACTTGCGAGTTCTTCAGATATGCTTGCGAGTTCTTCAACCTTCGAAGAAAAACACTTCTGAATTCCTCAAAAATCTATCTATACCTCGAATTTCGATCTAAGACTTTGACAATTAGACCACTAGAACATCTAGAATCAATTTCTATCAAAGAATTACAACAAAATTCACTTAAACAATCAAAGTGATCCAATTATAGTGCGTAGAACTCGTGTTTGATAAAATCCGTACAAAATCTAAATTCAATCTCAATTACAGTGCAAAACACGAATTAATCTGAACAAACTCAATCTAAAACACAATTCGACCACAAACTAAACAATTACAACTCAAAATTACACATAAAATCTCAAAATCGAATCTGGACTCAATGGAACAGTAACGAACTATGATTTTCTTGATTTTTTGATTGGATCTGCTCTGATACCAATTGTTATGTCAAAATCTATCAAGTTCTAATCAAAGACAATCAAACTAACAAGAAATGTAATCTACCTGTTTCAATTTCAATTTCACAAATCAAGATTACAATCTGTTTATGACTTTCTCTCTCTAGTCACAACTCTTTCTCTCTCTAGAACTCTCTCTGTCAGCGTACAATTACTCTTAGAAACTAGTTTCACACTTCTAATACAAACTGGTCACATAACTAACAATAAAACAAAACTACACGCTTTAAAGAAAAAAAAAATACATTGAATTTGACTTTATTGAATTTGACTTTGACTTCGCATGAAAGTTGACTTACAACTTTGACCTTCTTGATCTTTGACTTCCAGTCTTCTATGATCTTGCATCCAACACAATTATGCTCTAACAAGAAGAATTATAGTTAGACTATAATTCAAATAAGGTTTAAATAAGGTTTAATATTTATCTGTAATATTCAAATTCAAATTCAAATATATATATATATATATATATAATTATCTTTTAAACTTTAAATATAATTATATATATAATTACAGATAACACCACATAATTAACATAATTACATTTTCACCCTGTATTTATCATAATTACAGTTTAACACATATTTTCATTGAGTTTCTAAAAATGGAAACAAACGTATTCTTTGTGTGCGACCCTATAGGTTTACATACTCCTCGGTAGTATCTCTGTGTGACACGTGTCGTTGGCATATAATAACTTACAATTTCAAATTTGCCATTGTGTTTAATATCCCTAGATTAAAAGCAATGAACGACTTAGATCGGTTTTTACGGTTCTCAACTTATTTTTGGTTCTAATTTGATTACCGTCCTATATATATATATATATCCTTCATGTTGTAGCCCAATGGTTTGGTAACATCCTGGGGGGTCAGTGGATGGTATCCCTGACTTACTAGGTTCGAACCCCGTGGTGAGCATGTTGTGATATCTAGATCATGGGCATTCCACTTAGTGGTACCCTTAATTGGGTTGGGTCGTGCTCGACGGGGATTAGTCGGGTGGCACCCTTAAGTGGGAGCCCGAATACCGTTTATTTCGTTGGTTAAGTTAATGAAATTGGTTCATGAAATTGTTTGATTTGATGAAATTGTTTCATATAATTTCTTTAATTGATGAAATTGTTTCATATATTTGTGTTTTTTATGTAAAAATGAAATTGTTTCATGTATTTTCTCATTCTGATGAAATTGTTTCATACATTTTCTCATTCTGATGAAAACTTTTTCGTTTTTACATAAAAAACACAAATATATGAAACAATGTAATAAAGAAAAAAATATATGAAACAATTTAGCAAATTATACAGTTTTAGGAAACAATTTCATTAATTTAATCAAAGAAATCGACAGTTTTCATGGTTTGCAAAATTAAGGTGGTTTCCAAATGAAACTACCCATATATATATATATATATATATATATATATATATATATATAGGGGAGCGATCAAATGTAAACCACTCTAATTTTGAAAATCGTGGAAACCCTCGATTTCATTGGTTAATTTAATGAAATTGTTTAATTTGATGAAATTGTTTCATATAATTCTTTTATTGATGAAATTGTTGCATATATTTGTGTTTTTTATGTGAAAATGAAAAAGTTTCATCAGACTGCGAAAATACATGAAACAATTTCATCAGAATGAGAAAAATAGATGAAACTACATAAAAAAACACAAATATATGAAACAATTTCATTAACAAAAGAATTACATTAAACAACTTGATCATATTAAACAACTTTATGAACCAATTTCATTAATTTAACCAATGAAATTGACGGTTTCCAAAGTTTCCAATCTAATATGGTTTCCAATTGAAACCACCTCTCTCTCTCTCTATATATATATATATATATATATCTACAGAGAGAGGGAGAGAGAGATGTGTTCATACGAGAACAATATCTATTTAAAAAAAATACGAGAACAGCCAAGTACATACTAAATCATATATGATTCACGTACAAAATCATATATGATTCACGCGACTTTAGGTCGTGGCCAAAGTCGTCTGCGTCTGTTTTTTCAGGTTAATGTAAAATCAAATATGATTTTGTACATGATTTGTTATTTTCTTATTTTCTTAAGTAGTCGGCGTTCTCATTTGAACTTTCCCCTCTCACTCAATATATATAAGATATACATATTGTTGTTCTGTCTACTACCTTTTTGATTTACAATATTTGACTCATGATGACCTATTAGATAAATTAAATTAACTGAATAAGAATAATGAATTGTGCATGAATGTCCATAGTCATAAGCACATGGTAATTGGTATGCTACCAATTTTATTGGATTTGCGTCAATCTATGATGAACTGTTAGACCAGAAATATATTGGATACAAGATCATGAAAACTGAAGGTCAAAGTACAAGAAGTCAAAGCTGAGAAAGTCAAACTCTCATGGAAAGTCAAAGTCTATGTGTAATAAAGTCAAAGTTACTTGTATTTGTTTTTGTTTCCATGTTATTAATAGTGGGTATAAATACTCTTATTTTCTGTTTAATAGATATATGACTAGAGATTGAGAGTTCATACGTAGAGAGAGTTTTAGAGAGAGAAACAGAGATCTAGAGAGAGAAAGAGATAAAACAGATTTTGTAATTGTTGATTTATGAATTGAATCAATCAGGTAAGTTTGTTAATGTTGTTTGTTTGATTTGTTTGCAATTAGAAACTTGATTTAAGGGAATAACAATTGGTATCAGAGCAGATCTGAATTGAAATCAATTTTACCAGAAAATGTTCGACACTGTTCATCGAGTTCATAGATCAAATCTGAGTATTTTTATGTTTTAGAGTTTGAAATTGATCAGGTTATGATCGAATCATGTTTTAGAATGAGTGTGTATAGGTAATTTCATCAATTGCACTGTAATTGATAATCATATTTTGATGAATTTGGTGTTTTTTAGTTCACGAGTTCAAAAACACTGTTTCATATATCGATTTGTACTTTAAGTGTTTGTTATTGAAATTCAGTGCTAGATTTTGGTTCTATATGTGTTTGTGGTCGATTTCTCAAAGTTTCGAGTTGTAATTTGAAGTCAAGTTAGGTTTTCAGTTGATTCAGAGACGTGTTTAGTCGTAAGACTCAAGAACTCGCAACCAATCTGAAGAACTCGCAAGTTCTTCAAGAACTCGCAAGTTCTTCAAGAACTCGCAAGGTTATTCAAGAACTCGCAGAGGATCGAGAAAAAGGATTTGCAGATCGATAAGAATTTCTAAAATTCTAAGTGCAAAATTTGTTAATATGTTTATTGAGAATGTTATAGGTTTCGCAGGTTTCTTAAAGGGTTTCGCGAAGGATTCGTAGAAGTTTATTAGAATTCTCATTGTGTTTTAATCTCTGAAATTTGTTAAGTATAAAATTCGCAGGTGTGAGTATTGTGGATTCTCCAGGATTCGCAGAGTGCTATATTGCGAATTGTGAAGAATTCGTAGGACTAAGTGTTGCGAATTTCATGTATTGGCTTGAGTGTGACTTGCGAAAACTTTAGGTTTCGTAGGTGTTGCTTGCGAAATCTGAGTTTCTGAAGCTTACGAATTCTATAGGCTTATGAATTTCTGTGTGTTTCGGGGTTATCTGCAAATTCCTTGTTATTCTTCTATTAGCTTGCGAATTCTGTGTGAATATCTGTGTTGTTTGCGAATTATTTGCATCTTTTTGGTGTTTGCAAATTCTAGACTTCAGAATTTTGGAATTTTCATTTCTGATTTTCATTTCAAGTTTTTCTGAATAGTTTGATTTCATTTTGGACTAACGGTCATTTTCAAGCTTCTTATTGCATATTTTGTCAATCAGGATGACATCAAGAGAAGCTCTCGCTATCGGAACTGACACAAAGCCACCAGTACTTTTCAAGGGAGAGTACGAACAATGGAAAGATAGGTTCATGGACTTCATAGATAGACATGCATTGGGTGAACTTATCAAGATATCTTTGGAAGAAGGAGTTATGCCAATTCCAACAACAACCCTTACTGTTGGAAATGAGCAGATAGAATATCAACTTAAGTTTAATGAATTCACTGATGAGGAGAAAAATAGATCAAGAGCTGACAGATTGGCAAAGTCTTTCATTCTTCAAGGCATACCAAACGAGATATATGTCAAGATTGACAGCTACAAAGCTACAGGTAAAGAAATGTGGGATCAACTAGAGAAGATGATGTTTGGATCAAAAGTTGGGAACCAACTCAAAATATCCAACTGCCTCAATAACTATGAAGAGTTCAAGGCTAAGGAGGGTGAATCACTGGAGGCTACTTATGACCGATTTGTGACTTTGTTGAATGAACTCAGCAAGAACAAAGTGAATAAGTCACAAATTGAGCTTAATGTCAAGTTCCTTAGTATTTTGCAGCCTGAGTGGAAGAGATTTACTAGGCAAATGAAGGACTTGAATGACATACCACTCCATGAAGTCTATGAAACTCTTAGACAAAATGAAGAAGAGGTTGATGAGATTATGGGTGAAAAGAAAAAGGCTGAGAAGGTAGTTGTTGATCCAGTTGCTCTAGTTGTGAAATAGAAGAGTGTGAGTCTTAAGAGGAAAAAGAAAGTGATACTTTTTGAATCAGAAGAAGTAGAGAGTGAAGATAACTCTGATTCAGATGACTGTGAAAGTTTGAAGAAGTCCATGTTGATGCTTACAAAAGTTTTTCAGAAAAAGTTTTACAAAAAGCCTAGCTCAAACAGCCAAAGGTATTCTTATGGGTCTAAGAACTTTGAACACAAGGAGAGAATCGAAGGAAATAGAACGGAAGAGAAGAAGCTTGTAGAAGAGAAACATTACCAAGTTGCAGAGAAGAAACATCCAAAATCTACCAAGTGTTACAACTGTGGTAAGCTTGGAAATTTTGCTAAAAACTGTAGAAAGCCAAAGGTTCGAAATTCCGAGTATTATAAGAACAAGATGCTTTTAGCAAAGCAGCAGGAAGCCGGAAAGGCACTGATGGCTGAGGATGAATTGTGGCTTGATCATTCAGATGAGGACGAAGAGAATAAAGAGAAAGCTCATTTTTGTCTAATGGGAAAGATAATAGATGAAGAAAAAGATGAAGCTGATTCAAATGAAGAAGACTAGGAAGAGGTATGTGATATGACTGAATCGGATTTTGTAAATCAAATAAATGTCATGATGATTAGACTTCAAAAGTTAGAGTCAAAGCTTAAGCGTGAAAGAGGTATCAACAAAGACAAAAACCAATCAATACAGAAACTTAGCGAGGATATTGCTGAGAAGAAAGTATTGATTGAGACTTTACATAAAAATATTGATACCAGTGCTAAAGAAAAGACTCTAATTCATAAAGAGTTAGCTGAAACAATTTCACAATATAGACTGTGTGAGTTTGATTCAAAAGAACTTACTAAAATGCATTCTTCGCTTTCAAAAGAAAACAAATCTTTACTTGAAAAAGTGAATGCTTTGGAAGGAAAATTATACACATTGGGTCAAACTGAATAAACTGTTCATCTAAACAAACCCAAAGAGAACAAAGAGTGTTGGGGACTCGGTTATGAGAATCCACACTATCTTAAAAAGGGTATATCTAAAGTGCCTGCACTTTATGATTTTACATTTTTAAGTCTAGCATCAAGATACCTAAATCTTCATGTTGAGTGGACTAAACTATCTAAAGAGGATGAATCCAAGGAAAATGAGAAAAGACAGAACACAATTAAAGTTCAACTTCCATTTCGATATGAGAGGTTGAATAGTAGTTATAGTTCTGATAAATCAAAATTTCTTTCAGATGACTATTTTGAGAGTTATTCCTCAAAAGAGTTGGAGGCAAAGCCTATCGAAGGTAAAACTTATGTTCCTCCTCTCGTATTAGAAAGTAAAATTTCTAAACTTGAGAATACTCTGACAGAAGAAAGAATTTTGACGGATTTAGAACAAAATGTGTTCTTAACTGTGTTGAAAAATTCTGATTTTTCTAATTCTTCGAAAGCTTCAAATTCTGATGATATGTCTAGTTTACATAATGATGGGTTTGATTTTTTAAACTCTGATGGTGATTTAGATGAATGTATTGCTCAATTTGATTTTAATTCTAAACTTCCTGATCATTCATCTTTTGTTGTTAATTCTTTTGGATTACCAAGTGTGTATGATAAAGGTGAAACATCAACGTAAGTTGATAAATCAGTTCCTGTGAAAACCAAAGTTGCCAAAGGTAAGAAGAAGAAATTTGGGCATTCACAGAAACAAATCACCACTGGTAATTCAAAGAAGAAGCATTTGTTTGATTATCACCGTTCTAACTCTGAAGTTTCAAATTTTTCAGATATGAAAAGGAAAAGGCATAGAGTTATGTCTGAGTGGCAACCAAAGCAGAAGAAAGATGAGAATGCTAAATCATTTTCTAGTGTTGATTGTAATAAGAATACTACTAGTAAAGATGATATAATTGTTGATGTTGCTAATTCTAAAACAAAACTTGTAAATTCTTACAAGAAATATTCAAGACAACAATTATTCCAGTTATCTTTGTCTACTAGAAAGTTTTCCAATTATGATAGACATGATTATGCTTCTCGGAAATATTCTGATGTTTGGTTTGGGACATATTATGTATATTCTTATCGTTCTAATTCTTCATATGGTTTTCAAAAGAAAAGTGGAGCCAAGTTTAAATGGATGTCAAAATCATGTGCTAACACTGTTGAATCCAAATACAAATGGATACCAACGAAAAAGGATGAATCTGTGTTACAGGAATGTCAAGTCAAGATCGAGTGACAGAAATGATGGCTCTTGAATACAACAGTTCAAGACCCGCACTTCAATGATCAAAAGATTTTACTTCTGAGCTGAAGGATAATGTACTCCTACATACATATCTGAGGAAATCAATATTCAAGGGGGAGTATATATATATTTGTCTGAAATTTTATGCATCTGACAAAAATGATGTTCTACATTTGAGGGGGAGTTAATACATATCTTTTACACTGATAATTTTTCTGATGCATAATTTCAGGGGGAGTAAAGGTGATGACTTCTGATAATTTCAGATCAGAACTCGTACTTTTAATCTTTTTACTGCTTTATGTCTTTTAATTTTGAATAAATTTTGTGAATAAAAGTTGCTTTGACTAGACTTTGAGACCTTTGCAAAATGAGAGAAGCTAACAAGATCATATTTTTATGACTTCAGCTGACTTCATGAGATTTAAGACTGCATAGAAAGGTTTAATTTCTTATCTTAATCTCATATATGGTTGAAAGAAGGACGGCTTTCAATCATAAAAACATGTTCTTAAATGTTCAAACCACTTCCCGATTCTTAAACAGATTTCATGAATTGGAAGTGTGATTTTAAATGTTTTCAATTTACTTGTGCTTACATGATTATAAACCATGTGTTTCTAAAGATAAATACTTGTGTATTGTCTTTTCTTTATACTTTCAAGTATTCACACATACTGGTTTGACTTTTTGTTCAAAATGTTCTTACCATGTCTCAAATTTCAAACATATTTTCGATGGTAAGACACCCCGTTTGTATTTCAATGAATTTTGAGCGTTATTTCATTTCGAAGCGTTCTTTCAAGAATGTCTATATTTTGGTTCATATAGACAATATCCATTATTCTTGACCATAAGCCTTGATTGCTATATCATTTTATTTCTGATCATTTCCATACAATGTCAGATTTTCAAACAAGTCTCTTGCATTCTTTATAATTCATTCAAAATATTTGTTTGAAAATACTTCCATGTTTCAAAATGCTCATATCTTCATGATTATATTCTGAGCATATAAACATCTGACTTGTATTTTCCCTTTAACTGTTCAAGTTAAACCATTTTGAGCAACATACGCCTTAATAGGAAGATATGGGTTCTTTGTGCTAGGACTTAAATGAACTTCTATGGATTCACGATTACCAGTCTCTCCTACCCAAGAAGTTAATCCATAGTGATTGAGTGTGAGGAGTCAAAAAGAAATGAGTGTGGGTTGTGTGCTGAGGTAAAATGGAAAAGAGAGTTTGGTTAGATGTGAGCTTAATGATTAAAAGAAAGAAGGTGAGAGAACAGAGTAAAAGAATATCAAACTCTGCACTAACTACTTTCTGAGTCGGGCAACCACATTACTAATGTTTCACAATTCTTCGTGAACATTATTGAAACAGCCAAATAGCCCATGCCAACTCTTGATAAAAACTTGTTGATCCCAGTTATGATGTTCTTTAACTTGATTTAGCCTTTTACTACACACAGATTGATTAAATAGAGTGTGGAAGCGTTTAAGATGTGTAGAAAAGATTGAACATGCAAGGTAGTAAACACACAAGTAATTAATGAACAGGAAGTAAAGTATTATAAGAAGGTTACTCAAAGAACTGTTTCATTGATTACTAAAGAACACCAAGAACACGCACTGGTATGTGAAAATATGCTCAAGGATTATACAGACTGCTATGTTTTTGTGTGTGCTTATCTTTTGGACAAGGAACGAGGTGCTCATATATAATACAAGCTGCGTGCACCTCGTACTACAAGACAAAGACTGACATTCCACATAAGGAATGCCACCTGTAAAGTAAACATTGTGGGACGCCCATTACTTGATCATGCGGATCTTCGTACAGCAGGTCTCACGTGCTTGGCACGTGGTCTTGTTTTGAGCCATTCAGCACAATTCCAACACTGACCTCCAGAGGTTAGCCTTCACAGAGGCTCTGTGAGTGATCACAGAGGCTCTGTGATCTGAGTATCATTATCAGGTTTGTCCTCTAGCGTCTTCTGCGGATAAGTCTTCTGAGCTGTGTCTCTTCTGCGGCGACTTTGAAGACAGCATGTGTTTCTATACTTAGCCTATTTTTCAACACTTATAAACATGGTAGATGGAGCTAACAATCTCCCCCTAAGTGTTGAAAAATAAAAATTTGGAATTTGGGGCGATGGCTAAGCTAGAAACAAAAGAGGTGAAAGGAACTCAACCTCTGAATCTTGATTTTCATTCAAAATAAAATAATGCCAGAAGGCAATTACATTTGACAGTGGATACACAAAAAAAAATTACAAGACATCAGAGCCTATACTTTGGCGTCTGGGAAATCGTTGATCTTCTTTCCAAACCCACCTTCTTTCTTCAGTTCTCTGTAGTAGCATACGCACAGGTCCTTGAAGTTTAAGGTTGCACCTATGTCTGTCATAAGGACATCTACAGCTTCTGTGGGTACGAGTGGGGTGCCTCTGTTCCTTGATAAGTAGATCTTGAATGAGCATCAGAGATTCGGTTGAGTACTTTTGGCTTTCTATCCCCATGAATAATTTCTTTTCTCCTTTGGGGTTTAAGCACACAAAACCAAAAGAAGGTGAAGTGATGATGGAGTTCGGCAGATTATTTCCAGAGGGTGGTAAGCTGTGTTCTGGTGGAGGGAAGTTGACCTTTTTGACTCCCAAGTCAAGTGCCACTTGAAAGTCAGCTATACTGTAGAACAGCAGCTTTTCTCTCATGACCCTCTTGATGGTGAGATGTGCTTCTTGGTATTCCTTCTTCCATCCAAACTTATCCTCTGTCATTTTGAATAGCTCTGTAAGATCATGAGGATGAAGATTCGGTAGATCTGCATCTGTGAAAGTCCATATTTCCTTATCTTTCCTTTTCACGGCGTATTCACTGAACCAGAAGTTCTTACACTTTGTGTGTCCAAGCTTGATTGCCACAACCTCTGAGATCTTGGCCATGTTGAAGACTTTAGATTTTGGCTTGGCTTTATCTTTATAGAATCTCCTTCTCTCCTCTGATACGATTTCCTCTGATAGTCTGACTGTTGGAAGATCTTGAGCTCCGCAACTGTAGAGGTATTTGTACACTTCTTCTTCGATGTTCTTCTTTGGGAGAACAGGGAAGGGTCTCCTTAGGCTATCAAAGCCTTGGATAAACTTTGCCACTCTATCCTTTGATGGTTTGTCAAGTGGTTCCAGGATAGGGAGTTCAGACAGAGGTTGCAGATCAAAAGCCCAGTCTTCCTCTTCAGGTTTCACTCTTTTGAAAGCATCAAAAGAGCTCTTTAGTAGTTTCTCAGAGGTGGGAGGAGACTTGACCTTCTTCAGAGGTTCTGTGGCTATTGCCTTGCCTTTGTCTTTGGCAGTTGGTGGGGATTCTGTGATTTGGATTATGGTGGGATAGGGGGATGCAGAGACCTTTTGTTTAGTTGTTCTCTATGGTTCAGGTTCTGAGCTCATAGGGACTTGGTTTAGGGGAGCTACTGATATTGGTGCTTCTTTTGTGGATTGAAGGTTCTCCCCCTCATGAGGACCATGGCCGGATGCATCAGGATCTTGGTCCTCATGTCGTGCCCTCTTCTGTCCCGCTTGAGTCTGGCAGGTGACAGGTTCCTTTCTTTTCCTTCGCCTACAGAGGTTTTCATTGACATATTTGGTGATCTTCTGTAGAACGTCCTCTGCAGCCAATGACAGTGCGTTGATTTCCACATCAGACTTGAAACGAAATGTGGCTATGGTTTTCTTCAAATCTGCAGCCACCTTCTGTCCTTGTTCATTAAAGTTGGATCGAAGAAGGTTGAGGTTGCCCAGAAACTGATTCCCCATTGTTTCTAGGTCGGATTTTGTGGCAAAGGTAAAGGGGTCAGGTGCAGAGGTTGATGCCTATGAAGGGAATGGGATTATAACACTGCGAGTCATGTCCTTAATTTCCTCTCGAAGCTTGGTCATTTCTGTCACTCCGGACTTAACTCCTTGGGTAGCATATTTCGGGAATTCGTCGGTACAGAGGTCCCTAGAGCTTGAATCTGATTTGAGTGTGCAATGATAGATTGTCCACAAGCTTGAAGATCAGCCATTTTCGCGCAGGTTATTCTCAGTTTATTGATCGCTGCTGAATGTTGTTGAGAGGATTGGCGAAGAGCGTTCAGGGCCTCTGTATTGGCCTTGAGTGCCTCTGCAAGAAATTCAGAGTGGGCTAGAGATTCCCTGGTGACAGAACTTTTCAACTCATCAAGTTTTTGAAGCACCGTGTCAACAAAGGCTTTAAACTCGTCCTTTGTGACATAGATGTCCGGGGTAACCTCTGAAACAACAAATGTTCCAGATTTGTCCAACGAGTCTTTGGCACCTTCAGAGCCTGTTGATATGTTGAGCTCTGGAGGATTTCCTTCCAATCCTCGATGTTCCACAGAGCAACCATCTATGGAAGTTCTGTCAACACATTCTTTGGGGGAGGGTTCAAAGACTCCCTTAAGATCTATGTTGAATGGATCTTGTGGTTGTTCTCGAGCCACAGAATCATTGTGTTCTCTCGCCACCAACTCTGAAGTGGTTTGGGGGTCACTCTTGTGTGTGATAGAGGCAACGAATACCTCTGTGTGTGGAAGAGTTATGTCCTGGGGCGAGTGGACACGTAGAACAGCACTCTCACCCTTTCGAGAGGGTGAGTGGGTTTGGTTTCCCAGTATGGTGGTACAGAGGATGAAGGAATATCCTCTGTTCGGTCGGTTAGGGTTTGGTTCGGACTGTGCGGTCCTGTTTCAATACCCCTCTGCACTAGAACTGCAGGGGTAGAAGTGTGGGTTGCACTGGGAGTTGGTTTCGGTGGTGTGCCAAAGGCATATTTTGTTACCATCTCCTCCAACGATTTTTTACTTGGTTCTTCTTCTTCATCTTCGCTCTCTGACCTTCCTGCCACATCATCTATTTCCATTTCCACGGTTTCCCCTAATCCTCCAGAGTATTGGTGGAAGACCTCTCTGGCAAATTCTGTTGCCGTTTTCAGGGGGCTCTGTGGATTTTCCGGTGGAGAGACTTCGAAGATCAAGGTTCTTTGTCTCGGCTTCTGTTGGGGTTCTGCAGCAACCTCTGTAGGTGAGGTGTCTACCGTTTGGGCTTCTGCAGTGGCTTCCTTAGATTTTTCCTTGTCAGCCAACCTGCGGAGCCTTCTTTTCCTTTTCTGTAGAGGTTGTACCTCCTCTGCAACTTCTTCTGTGGCTTTCTCTTCACCTGCCAAGGATTTTGGAGTCTCTACCTCTGCGACTCTCTTTTTCTTGTTTTTCTTTTTCACCTTGTTCTCACTCCCTTCCCCTCTAACTAACATTTTCTCTCTCTCACTCACTTGAGCCTCTGCGGCTTCAACTTTTGTCCGTACTCCCTCGTCTCTCAAGTAAACTACAATATCTCCTACTTTGAATCCTACGCGAGGGGGTGTTACAGGACGTGGTTCCGGTGTCTTGTTCCCTCGTATGTATTCCCTAACGCCCTCTTCACTACCCAAATAAGTCAACATCTTTGTTGACAGAGGTCTGGCTGCTGGATATCCGGTTTTGATGGTAGTTGGCTTATGAGACTTCATGTCATGGAGTTTGATTGTCTTATCCTCTGCTGGTAGCTTTCCTTCCCCTATCAAGTCATCGCCTAGAAGTAATCCTAGGAAACGTCCAAACGCGATGTTCTTTGGCTCTGTCCCTCTGTGTTGGTCCTGCTGTTTGGAAATCACGGCATTCTGGATCTCCCTAAAAATGAGTCCAGCGTAGTCCAGGGGGAGATCATAGTAAATTCCATACATTATAGCCAAAATTGTATGGCTTGATTGATCCGGGCTCCCAACCTTCGACGTTAGACACCGGTTCAGAATCGAGAAGAGTACGTTCCACAGAGGGGGTTGATTCTGTCGTCTTAAGTTTGTCCTTTTGGCAATTGGGATTGCATATCCAATGAACTTCAAGAACTTCAATATCTCTTCCTCTGTGGGCTCTTTTGAGAATTTGCGCAGGTTGAGGTCTGATTTAGTGGGAATTTCAAAGACATCGGAGAGTTTCCTACGATTGAACCCTAACTCCAGAATCTTTTCAGTTGATGGATGGGTTGCATAGACAATGATGCAGTTTCCATATTTATCCATCTTGGCATGGCGAGCACTTAGCCAAAACTGTTGGATGTAAGATTCAGGGATGTCATTTCGCTTCATCGTTAGGGCTTTAACCAGAAAGTGATTCTTGAGGATTTGAATCAAAGGTGCAGCTTCAGTAGGGAAACCAGAGGGATTCAGGGTGACAAAATGGTTGTTCGGTTTATTGTTCATTTGAGTCAAGTGATAGTCATGTCTAGTGAAAGACAACATTCTGCTTGTAAGCACTTGCTCTTGGCCAACGGAGTCTGAATCAGCCTTTTGAGCCATCGAGTGATGAGAGGTGTTGGATTTCTTGGATCCATTAGAGTTCTTGGAGGAAGCTGAGGGAGAAGCCATTGACAGAATAGTGGAGAAGAAGAAAAGCTTTTTCCAGGAAGATTTTGAGGGAAAAGGATGTAGTTAAAAAGAAATGAAGAGAATGCAATAGGGATTTTATACAGAGGGAGGTAAAAAAAATTAAGCGGTAAAAAATAAAATTTTCAAATCCGTGATGAGTGGAAACGGATAAGTAGCTGTTTCTGTGAAACGACAGTACAGATGTAGGCCAATTAAATGTTGCCACGTCAGATAATGGTGGTGCACGATCTAGGACGTGCGTCACCCTATTCTCACGCGCGTGGCATTCACTATTCTCACATGATTGTGATGTTTAAGAAATAACCCGCAGGAAGTGACCTAAATTTTTCAAGTGATGGGAATGACAGAAGCTCTGTGGCTAAGAGGCTTCTGAGGTCACAGCCAAGGTTTTGATCGAAAAGGCGATGAAATGATCGAGTTTCTTTGTGAGAAATGCATTGGTCAAGCGATCTTCGTTTGTGGAGGTGCAGAGGCTCTATGCTTGACCTCAGAGGTTCTGAGACCAAAAGAAAATTCTTTTTCAAGGAAAGATTTTCAAAGTTTCGATCGTTTCAAAGTTTGGACAGAAAAACTGGGTACAGAGTGTGATCTTTCTGAGTGCATGGTGCTTGAAAAATAGTTTGACCTTAGGTTTGGATAAGCTAACCTCACTCTGTAGTTTATGTCGCATAGAGCTGTCTTGATCCCCCTTGATATCAGACCTGTCTTGCTCCCCCTTCAACTATGCTTGGATCATATAAGAATAAGATTTGCACAAGACATAAATTTACAGAAAAGAATACATGTTAAGGAAAGCTGAAGAGATTATTTACAAACAAGGAATATGTTACAGAGGTAAATATGTACAACAGAGGCTCTGTGCAAGGGTACAGAGGCTCTGTGGTCAACTCATGTTGAGCATACCAATCTTGCCAACTAGAAAAGTGAATCTTTTCTCATCCAATGCCTTCGTGAAAAGGTCGGCAAGCTGGTAGTCTGTGGGCACAAAGTACATCTCTATTGTTCCATGCTCCACATGATGTTTCAGAAAGTGATACCTGATATCGATATGCTTGGTCTTAGAGTGCTGCACGGGATTGGCGGAGATTGCAATGGCACTTTTGGAGTCACAGAGGATGGGGATTTTTTCGATATCAAATCCATAGTCTCTAAGTTGGGTCCTCATCCACAGAACTTGGGAACAACAACTGGCAGCAACAACATATTCTGCTTCTGCCGTAGAGGTCGAGACACAGTTCTGCTTCTTGGAAGTCCAACTTACAAGTTTCCCTCCAAGGAATTGGCAACTCCCAGAGGTACTTTTTCTGTCGAGCTTGCATCCTCCATAATCTGAATCTGTATAAGCCATGAGATCAAAGCCAGAGTTCTCCGGATACCAGAGGCCAAGATTCTTGGTCCCTTTTAGATATCTAAAGATCCTCTTGACAGCATAAAGATGAGATTCTTTGGGGTTAGCTTGAAATCTTGCACATA
The DNA here is from genome assembly GCA_954870635.1 of Arctium minus. NCBI lineage: Eukaryota > Viridiplantae > Streptophyta > Magnoliopsida > Asterales > Asteraceae > Arctium > Arctium minus. The sequence continues at coordinate 71,600,379 of OX941080.1, read as the reverse complement.
GACATGTGGCAAATATTATATCAGGTCTACTCGCGGTTAAGTACAGTAGAGATCCTATCATCCCTCTGTAGAGTTTACACTCCACAGATTTGCCCTCTGGATCTGCATGGAGCTTGGATCTAGTGACCATAGGAGTTTTCATTGGTGAAGAGTCAGAGAGCTTGTATTTTTCAAGTATGTCAGAGACATATTTTGATTGGTTTATGAAAATACCCTCTGTGATTTGTTTGACTTGCAATCCTAAGAAGAATGTAAGTTCTCCCATCATGCTCATCTCAAACTCACTTTTCATCAATGACTCGAACTTTTTGCAATATAAATCATTTGTAGACCCAAAAATAATGTCATCGACATAAATTTGTACAAGTAGAATCTCACATTTTCTCTTCTTATAAAATAAAGTCGTATCAGTTGTACCTCTTTCAAAATCGTTTGCAAGGAGGAAGTTTGAAAGTCTGTCGTACCATGCTCTAGGGGCTTGTTTCAGTCCATACAGAGCCTTGTCCAGAAAATATACGTGATTTGGGTACTTAGAGCTCTCAAATCCTGGTGGTTGTTGGACATATACTTCTTCTTGAATCTGTCCATTCAGAAAGGCTGACTTGAAATCCATTTGATATACTTTGAAACCTCTGTAGGCTGCGAAGGCAAGAAAGATTCTTATTGCTTCGAGTCGTGCCACAGGAGCAAAGTTTTCTTCATAGTCAATCCCTTCTTCTTGACAGTATCCTTTGGCCACCAGTCTTGCTTTGTTTCTGACCACCACACCGTCTTCATCCTTTTTATTTTTGAAGACCCATTTGGTTCCTATAGCCGTTTTGCCTTTTGGCAGAGGCACTAGGGTCAATACTTCATTCCTCTCAAACTGCAGAAGCTCCTATTGCATAGATTCTACCCAGTTTGGGTCTTCAAGGGCTTCGGATATCTTTTTGGGTTCGATGATACTTACAAAATTTGTATAGTAACAGAAATTTGCAGTACTTGATCGAGTTTGAACCTTGTCAGATAGGTCACCTATTACTTGACTCTGTGGGTGACTTCTGGTCCATTTGATCATTCGAGGCAGGTGATCATTTGAAACTTCTGTGGTTAGCTCAGGAGCATGTTCATCTTGATTTAGATCATTCTCTGTTAAGAGGAATTGATCATTCGTACTTGCCACAGGACTTGGTTGTTCATCATGAATTGAGGTAGAGACCTCTGCGGATCCTTGATCTGGTGTTGACCCTTCAGAGAGATTTTGAAGATGACCATGATTTTGACTGAGCTTGGGACCTTGATTCGCATTGTCCTCTGAGTGCTCCCCCTCGATGGTTGCACCTGCAGCATTACTAGAAGAGGGTGAAGCATTGCTAGGACCAGTTAGAGAAGTACATGTTTGGTCCTCAGAGGGTTCGGCTTCAGAGGCTCTGCGGTCACCTTCAGAGGGTCCATCATCATTGAACATCTCTTCAAACAGATGATGAAGATCATTTGTTCTTGATGATCCACCAGAATCTTCATCTTGAAGTTTGAGTCCTGAGCTGATTTGCTCAGAAGTCACCTGAAAAGAGTCATCAAATGAAACATTAATACTTTCAATTATATGTTTAGATTTGAGTACATAGACTTTGTATGCCTTGGAGTTGGATGAATAGCCAACAAATTTGGCTTCATCGGCTTTGGGACTGAATTTCCCTATTTGTTCTATGTCGTTCAGCACAAAGCATCTGCAGCCGAAGACATGGAAGTACTTGATGTTCGGCTTCCTCTGGTGCAGTAAGTGGTATGGTGTTTTTGCATGTCTCTTCACTATTAAAGAACGATTTTGGGTGAAGCAAGCGGTTGAAATGGCTTCTGCCCAGAAGGAAATAGAGAGCCCTGAAGCAGTGAGCATAGTTCTTGCGGCTTCCACTAGTGTTCTGTTCTTTCGTTCAATAACACCGTTTTGTTGTGGAGTCCTTGCAGCAGAGAAGTTATGTGATATGCCTTCTGTCGAAAGATAGGCTTCAATGGTTGAATTCTTAAACTCTATCCCATTGTCACTTCGGATTCTCTGTACCCTACAGTCATAAAGAACTTGTATTCTCTTGATAAGATTGATTAGTACTTCAGGAACATCTGATTTCTTTCGAACGAATTCAACCCAAGTATATCTAGAGAATTCATTTATAAGTACAAGTATGTACTTCCTGCCACCAAGACTTTGCACAAATATAGGACCACAGAGGTCAATATGAAGCATCTGCAGAGGTCTGGTGCAAGATATGTCAGACTTAGTTTTGTGGGTAGCCCTTTTGAGTTTGCCAATCTCACAAGCTGAGCATAGATGATCCTTGTCGAATCTAACACTTGGTAGACCACTTACTAGGTCTAGTTTCACAAGTTTGTCAAGTGTGTGAAAGTTTAGATGACAGAACCTGTTGTGCCAGAGCCAAGCTTCTTCATTCTTACTTGAGACTAAGCAGAGCTTTTCTTCTCTGTTAGTTGATTTATAGTCCATGAGGTATAGATCACCTCGTCTTTTGGCTCGCAGAAGCTCTGTGGTTGTATATTCCTTCAACAGATAGCAGTATTGTTTTTTAAACATCACATCGAGTCCATTGTCACAGAGTTGACTTACACTCAGTAGGTTGTGTTTGAGGCCATCCACATAGGCAAGTCTGTTGACATCGATGTCTCCTTTGGCACTGACTTCATAGCCTTTTATTTGTCCCTTTTTGTTATCTCCAAAAGTTACAAATCCTCCACCAAGTTTTTCTTTGTAAGAGGAAAGCAACCCTCTATCGCCAGTCATGTGTCTTGAGCACCCGGAGTCTAGGTACCAAATGGGCACATGATGTTTCTTCTGTGGACAGATTAGAGAGTTTTAGGTACCCATTTCCAAATGGGTCCATTTTTGTTAGGAGGCTGTGAAGATGCCTTAGCATCTTTGGTTTTGGATTTATCCTCATTTGCAGAGGTACCAGATTGTCTCTTCTCACCCTTGAATTTTGCATTCTTGGATTTGGGGTGAGATATGAGACAGGAGGGCCTCAAGAAATGTTGATTTAAAGCATGCATAAGATCAAAACATTTACAATAATGAACATTAGAGGCAAGCTTTTTGAAAGTTTCATTAAGATTGTCAAAGGAGGGTACAGAGCAAACTTTACTACAACCCATTTTAGATTTGGGTTTCTTTTTACAGAAAGCTTTGTCTAATCTAGGTTGAGTTTTTTCAGAAACTCCTCTTGAGTGGCTCTTAGATTGTACTCTCCTTTGATCTTCTTTCCTTGCTTTCACTTCAGCAGAAGCATTAAGTTTATCATCTTTAGGCCATTTACCCTTCTGTTGCCAAGTGAGTTATTCTTGAAAAGGTTTTAAAGGTTTTGGAGTTTTTGAAACATGAGAGATCTTGTCCTTTTTAGCTTTTTCAAGCTCAAGATAAGTCTTTGCTTGTAGGCACATGTCTAGGAAATCAGGACAGATAGGTATACCTGTGGTTTTCCTCTTGGGAAGAACTGTTCTGTTAAGAATGCCAGAGGTAAGTCTATTCTCTTCTGGACCACAGGGGACTATCTTATGTTTCACAGACCCTGTTTCATCTTTGACAGAGGACTCGGATTCTGACTCATAGTCTGAATCGAGAAAGTCTCTGTGAATGAGATCTTGATCTTCTGTATGTGCCTTACTTTGTCCATTGGTGTCCTTTGAAGAATTTATCCTTTTTGTAAAGCATGGTGTTATTTTAGGAACACTTAGACAGTTTTGAAGATCTTGCTCAAAGATTTCTTTTACTTCAGAGATAATATCAGGATGATTAAGAAAATGGTTTTCATAGGTCTTTCTCAAGTCATTTTCCAGAAATCTTTTAAAAAGTTTTTCTTTCACAGAGGCCGGAACAAACTCTGGAGCTTCAGAGGACAATTCCTTTTCAGGAGTCATCATGCATACAAAAGCCATTTGAGTTTGTGTTTCTGGATGACCAAATCTGAAGATTCCTATCTGTTTTTGAGACAGATATTTCTTTGAAATATAATTTCTCTTTGATGAGAGTGAAGAAGGTAGATTATTGTTTTCATACCATGTATCTATCATCAATAGAGGATTCCTCAGATGTGGTTCTTCAGATGTTTTTCGCCTTTTAAATGTGGATAGAAGGTTTGGAAGACTTGGTTTTAGAAACTTTCCAGGGCAGAAGATGTTTTCTAAGGATTTGTTTCTTTTATTTCCAGTGTAGGGATCGACATCATCGAACCCTATACCTCTTCTGCCAATTTGGGTGTTGACCTTTTTAGTGACTTTTTGAGCATCCTGATACTTTTTGATTTTAAGATCTCTGTCGTACAGATCTCAATGAAGAGCTTCTCTTTCTTTTTGAAATTTTTTTTTCAAGGAAATGGCATTTAAACGATCACTCTCACATTTCTTTAGCTCTTTGACCTTTTCTTTCAAAGCTTTGTCAAGATTTGAGATTTTCTCCTTGAAACCCCTTTTTGTTGAAATATGTTCAGAGGTAAAAGATTTGTTTTCGAGGTAAAGCTTGTCCTTCTCCTCTGTGAGAAGCCTAGTTTCTCTTTCAAAGAAGGCAAGCTTTTTTTCAAGATCCGAGCATGTATTTTTATAAGCTAGAAGATCATTTTGTATTTCAAGAAGCTTGTTTTCAAAGTCCGAGTTACAAGAATTAGAAGTGGATACCTCACTCTCATCGTCAGAAGAGTGGACTTCTGCCATTCCACAGAAGAGTGTGTTGTCTTCTTCATCAGAGGATTCATCAGTTACAAGGTTCTCTTGTTCTGCCATTAGGGATCTCTGAGTGTAGTACTCTGCTTTCTTTTTATAGAAAGCAGCGTCTCTTGTGGGTTTCCCTTTGTTGGCAGAAGACCTACACTCTGCTGCATAGTGGCCTGGTTTCCCGCATTTGAAGCATCCTTCAGTTTGCTTTGGGAATTTGTCACCACCTCTGCCGTCTGACCTCTGTCCACTCCTCTCTTCTTGCCTTGGCTCCTCAGACTTTTCTCTTTCATGTCTTCTTGTCTCACCATATCCTCTGCTTCTGTCATCTCTTTCTTCTCTCCCTCTGTACTCCGGCTTCTTCTTGAGACCACGATTGAATTGTCGGGTCATAAGTGCAAGTGTTTTGGCCAGAGCAGCCATATCAATCTCCTCCTCAGAATCTTCTTCACTTTCACTCTCTGCTACAAGTACCTTCTTCTTCTTCTTCCTCCGTGCCTCCTCAGCTGCCTTTTCCTTCTTTCCCTTGTCTTTGCCTTCTGAGGCACTTCCTACAAGAGCTAGAGGACCTCCGACAGGGGTTGTTAGTTTGGAAATTTTGTTCTCTTGGCTAATCAGTGTTCCAAAGAGATCAGATATGGACCAAACATCAAGATCCAATGTGGCTTGCATGGACATGGTTAGATGAAGCCATTCATCATTTAGGCTCTCTAGAAATCTGACATTGTTTTCTTCGGAGGTTCTGTGGATCCCATACCTCTTACACTTGTTTATCAAAGAATTGTATCTATTGTAAGTGCTTTGAATAGATTCACCCGACAGAGCTTTGAATGCAAAATACTCATTTATGCATAAGGCCCTGTTGTTCTTGAGGGTTTTGGCACCACCCTCAAGTTGTTTCTCTAGCTCTAACCATAGGTCCTTTGAAGTTTCACATGAGTCAAGAGATTGAAAGATATCGTTTGGGATAGCCATTATGATTAGTCTTTTGGCTTTCTTTGCAAGCTCATGGTGTGCCTTTTCTTCTTCACTCCATTCAAGGACAGGTTTGGGGTGTTGATATTAAGGGATTTCAGGAGTATTGGCAGTGGTAGGAACACGAGGAACAGTTGTCATTGGGATGAAAGGAGGATTGTGAAGAAACTCAACCAGGCCTGGATCCACACCTTCAAGGAAGTGTACCATCCTGATTTTCCATTGAGGATACTCATCTCTAATGAGAGTAGGAGGCTTTGATTGAGAGCCAGCACTGAAATAGTTAACAGCGTTTGCCATGATAGTTTTAGAGAGAAAAATAGAGTATGATATGAACTAGGGAGAGTATGAACAGATGACCAACCAACTAGCTTTGAATTTTTCTTTTAGTGAAGATGTACACCTGTATCTGTTTCTATACCAAACAGGTTGATATAGATTCAGAAAACAGAGTGTGACTGTGAATGGAGTTTGGGACAAAGAACAGACTCAAACTACTACCTTGAGTACTGGAAACAAGTATAGAACAGGATCCTTTGATATTGAAAATCAAAGACAGCTCTGATACCAATTGTTGATCCCAGTTATGATGTTCTTTAACTTGATTTAACCTTTTACTACACACAGATTGATTAAATAGAGTGCGGAAGCGTTTAAGATGTGTAGAAAAGATTGAATATGCAAGGTAGTAAACAGACAAGTAATTAATGAACATGAAGTAAAGTATTATAAGAAGGTTACTCAAAGAACTGTTTCATTGATTACTGAAGAACACCAAGAACACGCACTGGTATGTGCAAATATGCTCAAGGATTATACAGACTGCTATGTTTTTGTGTGTGCTTATCTTTTGGACCAGGAACGAGGTGCTCATGTATAATACAAGTTGTGTCCACCTCGTACTACAAGACAAAGACTGACATTCCACATAAGGAATGCCACCTGTAAAGTAAACATCGTGGGACGCCCATTACTTGATCATGCGGATCTTCGTATAGCAGGTCTCACGTGCTTGGCACGTGTTCTTGTCTTGAGCCATTCAGCACAATTCCAACACTTACCTCCAGAGGTTAGCCTTCACAGAGGCTCTGTGAGTGATCACAGAGGCTCAATGATCTGAGTATCATTATCAGGTTTGTCCTCTGGAGCATCTTCTGCGGAGAAGTCTTCTGAGTTGTGTCTCTTCTGCGGTGACTTTCAAGACAGCAGGGGTTTCTATACTTAGCCTATTTTTCAACACTTCTAAACATGGTAGATGGAGCTAACAAAACCCCACCAGCCACTCATTTTCTTCTCAAAAAGAAAATGTTTCATATTTTTCTGGGGACGCAGCATATAATCTATCTGGTTTTCATTTGAAAAATCTGGATATTGAAAAAGAAGGAAGTTTGCCCCACCTTCGCACTTCAATCATGCACATTGAGTCTGTGTTTATCTACTGTTGTCTCAGTGGTTTACACAATGTTGAGCCTTTTTTATAAAAGCAATCATCATAAGCTTATTTCTTTCTACACTTGCACGAACACACAAGGAATTTGTTTTCTTGTCATAACATTCATAGAAATTTCCTTTGTGGTGTTTCGATGATTGGATGGAAGCCCTGGGGGAGTGAACATCAAAAAGCTCCTTTCCTATGTGTATCCGTTACAAACAGTGACTTCGTGTTACTAACAAGCATATTAACTGATTCATTTGTTGATTCAGGTGTTACACGCATATTTTGTCTAGATTTGCAAAGATCTGGATGAATACATTGTTCGAATTGGCAACAAATCAGAGGCTCTTGGACAGATCAGAATGGTCAAAGACATTTCTTGATGAAAGTTTTAATGATATCGATGCTCGTTTCATCAAAAAGAGGGAGATGAATTATAGAAATGTCAGATTCAGAAAATTCAAAGATAAAGTGTTGAAGATGATAAACTTCAAAGTTTGAAAGTTTGAAAGATTGTTCAAGCAAAGTCAAAGTTGTTTGAAGATGTGCTGATTTTCAGAAATTTTCTTTGAAGATTATTTTCCTGAAGATGTCTGAGCTAAATCTGTAGATAATTTTTTTCCGAAGACTGAAAGAGTCTTGTGATAATTTTGGGAGATTTTTTGAAGATTGTTTCTACCATATTTGGGGGAGTTTGCAATGCTTGTGTCTTTAGAAGAAATTTGTTGCAAAGGAGGAGATTGTACTTTTTGAGCTTGAAGAGAAGACTGAACTGCTAAATCTTTACAAAGATGATCTTGAATCCAAAGGGGGAGATTGTTAGAGCAGAAATATATTGGATACAAGATCATGAAGACTGAAGGTCAAAGTATAAGAAGTCAAAGTTGAGAAAGTCAAACTCTCATGGAAAGTCAAAGTCTATGTGTAATAAAGTCAAAGTTACTTGTATTTGTTTTTGCTTCCTTGTTATTAGTAGTGGGTATAAATACTCTTATTTGCTGTTTAATAGATATATGACTAGAGATTGAGAGTTCATACGTAGAGAGAGTTTTAGAGAGAGAAACAAAGATCTAGAGAGAGAAAGAGAGAAAATAGATTTTGTAATTGATGATTTATGAATTGAATCAATCAGATAAGTTTGTTGATGTTGTTTGTGTGATTTGTTTACAATTAAAAACTTGATTTAAGGGAATAACATGAACTTACTTACTTGTATATTCATCAACGAATTGAATTATATAATACATGTTTTTCTTACATCAATAATGTTAAAAAGATTTGACCATGCGCCGATAAGGAGATTTGACAAGTAGCAATAGATTTGGTATATGTTAAATTTCGATTAAATTAGGTATCTGTTTTTTTTTTTTTTACACAGATTTTTTAATTCAAGACATTACTTAAAGAAATAAATAGTCTAGCTTGCGATTTGTTACCAAGTGGCAACTAGTATATATTTGTAAGGGCAAATTGCATTAAAAATGAACGTATATTGTTTTCGTTTTTATTTTGAGAGCGTGCTTTTAAGAAGCTCGATTTTGATCTATGCAACAAGCTAAGACATCTCAAAGTTAAGTTTAACAATTCTCTTAAAAATATTTTTTTGTTTACAAAGTTTAACAAGTTCTATTAAAAAACTAGCAAAATGCTAGAAAAAAAAAAACAAATTACATGAGAACACATTCTCTTGTACGATAATGAGAACTTATTAATTGAGGAATGGAAAAAATTGAACCTCAAAAATATAGTTTTTCTACCATCGTTACTTTTATAACATTTGAGTCCTACTTAATGGGGTTTATACAAAACACCATTTTATATGAATAAGCTAAATTTCTTACTTTTGAGCATTAATAGTACAAAATATGTTTTTATAAACCGTTGTTTTGCGCTTTATACACGGTTTTGGAACCGTGTATAAAGCCAGTATTTGTAAAAGTTTCGGACTTTTATACACGGTTCCAAAACCGTGTATAAAACTCAACTTTTATACACGGTTTCAAAACCGTTTAGAAAATGAATATTAACAGTGTATAAAAGTTACAATTTTACACGGTTTTTAGATGGAACCGTTTTAAAAAGCCCAGTAAACCGTTTATAAAAGTGTCTATCTTACGCGGTTTTTAGATGAAAACATTTTAAAAAGTCCTACTAACCGTTTATAAAAGTGTTTATGTTACACGATTTTTTTGCTAAAACCGTTTACAATTGTATTAATTTTTCACGGTTTTCATAACAAAACCGTGTATAAATGTAACCATTTATTAAAAAAAAAGACATTTGTACACGTTGTTTTTGCTAGAACCGTATATAACGAGTTATATTTATATTTTTAATATTTTCCTCGATTTTGTTATCATCCATTATTTTAAATGTTAGTGAAGGTGCATTATATCCAATAAGCTACATTTCTATATATGATTCCAATTGGAATAATGGAACATTTCAAACACAATTCCAAAATACAAAAATCAGCTAGACACGTAAATGTAACATCTCAAAGTAACCATTAACCATTAAACTTTAAAGATCGGCAACATAAATGTTATATATCAAAGTAAACCAACATTCTAATACTTTTGTTTTCGTATAATCGAGTCTAATAATTCTTAAAACAATCCACTCATTCATTACCACATGATACCATCTTTCATGCGTTTGAAAGTAAACGATATCGCGATATTGCAAGTCATCTCCTCTACTTGTGTAATTATGAAAGAAGTCGTGGTCGTCCATGTGTCCTATATATAAATTTCAAAGTAAGTGCTATTATAAACAAAATAAAGTGTTTTGTATAATATATAAATAAAATGAAAGAAATTTAAGAATCACGCACCTTGAGAGAGAAAACAAATTGTTCATACATCACAAATTGGAAAATCGAATCCAATGTAGGCCTACCAAAACCCTTGTTACTCATCACTATCTTCCATGGTTGATCGACCGTGATTGATGAAAAATCGAATTTAATACAATCAGAAAACGTACCAAAAATACTGCAGACTTCCGAACTTAAAAAAGACGACTTATAGTCCTCCAAAACACATCTCCACCGTTCATAACGTAGATATATATGTCTTGAAGTCCCTTTCCAAGCATCATAACGATCCGACGGTTCAAACGTCGGGAGTAGAAGAAACGGATCGGCTGCGCTTTCCCGAAAAGTGCAGTCATTTTTTTTTCCTTTTTTCTCTATGCTCGGTAATTGATCGGTCGAATCCATAATATTACATAAAATATTATGTTAATGTTAGAGATTAGGGGGCAAGATAATCGATCAGTTGACCAGATTTATTGAGAATCGTGTAACTCACTATCCGAATTAGTTTTTCGACCCTATGCATGGGCTGCACGAAATCCAATATGGGATCAGACTCAATAACACTCACGTTTATTAGAGGAGAATAGAGAGGGTTTTCGCGTCGTCCATTTATTAGAGGAGAAGAGAGAGTGTACTAATGGAGGCCAATGATTTCTTGAATTAGGGGAGGGATAACACATAAAGGCGGTGGGTTTTTCTCGGGAGGTGGTATTAAAAAGGGGGGGGGTAAATTATCTATAATATATTATAAAGCACGGATAAAAAACTCTTAAAAACAGTTAATAAAGCTTAATGTACCGTAGTACGAAGATGTACCGGGACTTCAAGCTACATTATTGGTGGTCGGTGATGAAGCTTGACGTGGCACGTTACGTAGAGCGTTGTGTGACATGTTTGCAAGTGAAGGCTGAGCATCAACGACCGTACGAGAGTCTCCAATCCTTGGAGATCCTGAGTGGAAATGGGAACACATTACTATGGACTTCGTGACGAAGTTTCCCAAGACTCTTCGAGGTCACGATACCATATGGGTGATAGTTGACCGGTTGACCAAGAGCGCTCATTTCTTGGCCATGCGTGAGACACTACCGATGGACAAGTTGGCGAAGCTTTACATCGATGAGGTGATTTCGAGACATGGAGTACCCTTGTCTATTGTATCAGATCGTGACTGTCGGTTCACTTCCAATTTTTGGGATGGCTTGCAGAAGGAGCTTGGTACGCGCGTGAAGTTGAGTACGGCCTACCATCCTCAAACCGACGGTCAAAGCGAGAGAATGATCCAAACGCTAGAAGACATGTTAAGGTCTTTCGTTATCGACTTCGGGGGTAGTTGGGACTCTCACCTGCCTTTGGTGGAGTTTGCTTACAATAATAGCTACCACTTGAGTATCGTAATGGCTCCGTTCGAGGCTTTATACGGGCGGAAGTGTAGGACTCCTGTATGTTGGCTTGAAGCGGGAGAGAAGCAATTCGCCGGACCTGAAATCGTGCAAGAGACGGCCGATAAGGTCAAAAGCATCTGAGAAAGATTGAAAGCGACCCAAGATCGGCAAAAGAGCTATGCTGATAAGAAGAGGCGGCCGAAGGAATTCCAAGTGGGCGATCGTGTGATGTTGAAAGTGTCGCCATGGAAAGGAATTATACGGTTCGAAAAGCGAGGGAAGTTGAGTCCCTGTTTCCTTGGACCATTTAAATTGCTTAAGCGTGTGGGTTTTCAAGCGTATCAGTTGGAACTTCCTCCAGAAAGGAACGGGATCCACAACACGTTCCATATTTGCTATCTTCGGAAATACTTGGCGGAAGAAGAGAGTGTTATCCCCCTTTTCGAGATTAGAGTGGACGAGGGTACCGTTGTGTTGAAGAACCCGAAGCTATTTTAGAGAGTAAGTCAAAGAAACTTTTCCACAAGGAAGTCACTATGGTTAAAGTGCAATGGAAGCATCATCGACGTGCCAATGTGACGTGGGAAGCCGAGGAGGATATGAAGCGAAGATATCCTCATCTGTTTGAGTAGTTAGGATTTTGGGGACGAAATCATCCCCAAGTTGGGGAGGATTGTAACACCTCGAACTTTCGTTGTATTAATTCTATCGTTTAGACTCGTAGTCTTCGGTATTTTTAATCTTAGTTATCGTGCGGTTACCCTATTCGTGGGTATCGCGTGTTCCTAGCCAAGTTTGTGTGTCAAGTCTTGATTTTGGAAAAGTGGGACGGTGGATCACGCGACTTACCTCGCGACTTCAAGGTCGCGGCACTAGCCGCGTAGCCCACTGTTTGTCTACCTTTACAGAGACACGGGCGACTTATGCCGCGACTTGAGGTCGCGACATAACCCACGAGAGCCCCCTGAACCCCCAAATACGTGTTTCTTCCCCTTTTTCTCATTTATTGCAAGTGTGGAGCTAGGGAGGTGCGATTTGGGCGATTTTGGAACCCTAGGTGAGTCTCCTCTCATCTCTCTTCATTTATTGCTTATTGTTGGAAGTCTAAGTCTCATTAATGCTCAACCTAGGTTATAGAGTGTTGGTTTGGAGCTTTCAAGTGCTCTAGTTCAAGTTCTCCTCACCTAGAAGTTTTGCTAGGGTTTAGAATAAACCCATTGTGAGTTCATACTTCTCTTTATTTAAACTTTATACACATCAAAATGCATCTTTTAAACTTCTAAACACCTCCTTGTTTAACATTTTCATTGTTGATGAGATTTGACCTAACTTGGTATTTTGGAAGATTTTTAGGGTTTCTTACCATTTTGTGAAATAAAGATATAATCCATAACTTGGAACTACATATATGAATGTTATCTCATTTTGTTGAATATATGTTAAATATATGGCATTTCAACCAAGTTTATGTTTTATGCATATTATGGGTATTTTGGTGGAAAGGGTTATTAGGTGGAATGGAGACAAATGGTTTAAAACATGAAGAAATCCATGTTTCAATAAAATGGTTTTTACTATGGAAAGGTTTACTTGGTAAAGTAACATTTTGGGAATTGAGATGATAGCCTTATGTTTTATATATGGTCTTTATATTTCTTACCAGCAGTTAACCATAAAAATGTGATTTGGGAACTAAATGGCAATATGAACTATATGTTTGATTATAGTTGGTCAAAGTGTATTGTGATGAGTCTAGACTATTACTATTGGATCCATAGGTATTGAGTTGACTTATTATTTGGGGGTAACTCCCGTATGTAGCTAGTTGAGACATTGGACCCTAGTGGTCAACTTGGTACGGTTATGTGGGACCGGTTATTAGCCGTGGGTCGTAAATGTAAATCCTAGTGAATGAGCATGACTAGTGATCATTAGGTGCCCTCCCCCACATCTTAGTACGAGCCGGCGTGTTCGTGGCCTTGATCCTAGTATGGTGAGCTCAAAACTTGGAAAGTGGCTTACTTTGTGTTTCGCCACAATCCTTGGAATTCGGGCTTACACCCGTCATCGCAAGATGAAGTCTGGGTCGGAAGGTCACTGTGTGTTTACCAAACCATTTACAAAGTCGATTGACGAAAACAGTTTATTAATGTTGCAATATAATTCTTCTTACTATCTTTCATATAAACTGTATGTTCTCACTATGATTTAAGCCTAACACTTTTTCTCAAATGATGTGTATAACAGATTCCCTTAGCGGCCGGTCGTCAAGGGGTTGAGAGAAGAGCATGGTCTCTTGACGGCATTTTTGGAAGATAGATATTTGGAAGCTTTTAGCATTCGATACAATCATTCATTTTTGATATTGGATTGACAACTTATGTAATCTAGCTAGATGTGGTTTAGATTAGTTTGTTGTCATTTCTAATACATCCTTGCAGGTTTTGTAAATGCTATGATTTTGCCCCTTTATGGGTGGTTTGCCCTACTTATAAACGTTATATTGCCGAATTTTCAATTTTTAAAATTACCCGAATTATTAGGGTGTTACAATAAAAATCAAATTTTAAATATAAAAAATCTAAAAGAAAATTAAGAAAATCTAACATAATATTTAATATGTTAAAGGAAAAACGAAACAGAATAACAACAGAATAGAGAGACAATGAAATCTATAATTCTCATTAATCATAAGCCCTTTAAATAGGGAGAAGTTTACAAAGAAAATGAAACGTTCATTATGGTAAATTCTAATACTAAGAAAATATTATATCAATCACTTCCATTTGATGATGACACATAATCCTACAACACTCCCCCTTGTGCCGAGTCAAAGGAGTGATGGTGCACAATTGTTGCCTCGTTAAAACCTTACGCCAAAATAAAAACCCAGTGCGATAAAAAAAATAGGACGAAGGAAAGAGTACAACGCACCAGTTTCTTTGCAATATATATATAGACTTTTCCTTCAGTCTAGTTTTCTCTTAGATTCGTACATTTAGGAAAGCATGATGGTATATAAACTGTTGCCTCACTAAAACCTTACACCAAGTAACAAAACCCAATGGAAAAAATAAAACCTTGTTTGAAGGAAAGAGCACAACATACCAATATCACAAATATTGTAGACTCCCCCCTTTTGTCTATTACTCCCCCTGATTCGTGCATTAATCAAGGGAGTTTGGAAAACATTTGCACTTGCTTTCTACATGTTTCCCAATATATGGTTTTAGGTAATGATTTGGTAAAATGTGTCATGTTCTCCTGACATCTTACTTGATTCAATTGAATCTCGATGAGAGTTTTCTTATTGCTAATTGTATAAGACTTAAGTAGAATATTTGATGTATCTTATGTTCATTTCTTCGATACATGATGCATTATTTCCATATATGCAAGTAGGATACTGGTTGAACCCAGAATTACTAGCTCCTCTAATATATGCAATGATAGTCCTTAATCATATACATTATTTAATTATCATGGGGAGTAATATTCGTGGATTAGTTCAAAGGGGTAGTTACAAAGGATTGCTTAATTCACTTCCAAGCAATCGGCGTGTTCCTTGTGGTAAATCTTTATCCAGTTTGGGAACAACCTTTGTATGGGTCAGACAGATACCTAATATCAGCAAAGACATACCAATACATTGTTTGGTGTTTTTCTATAAGAGCTAGTACTTTTGTTGCTTACATTCTAAGTAGGTATTGAAGTTTCATTATCAATCCCATTTTTCTTTCTATAGGGAAAGTATAAGCCTATGTCAATGGTTTCAAAAGAATAATTTGATAGCATTCCAATGACGTTGCGTTGGCGCTGATCTAAATCTAGCTAACAAATTCACTGAGAAATACAATATACGGTCATGTGTATTGTGCTAAGTACAATAATGCGCATATTGTACTTAGATAGGGAATTCCAACTCCCAACATTTTTTGTCATCATCCTTTTAGACGAAATGGATCTTTCCTTATATCCGACACTTCGACCGATCATGGGAGTGCTAACCGGATGCGCTTTGTCCATATTAAATTGCCTGATTATTTTCGGGACATATGCGATCAGTGAATTAATATCTCACAAACTCGGTGTCCTAGCTCAAATATCTAGACAAAACCAAGTTTTCCCAAGATCTTTCCTCTCAAAATCAGATTTCAAGTAGCTTGTGGTTCCTCTTATTTCATCAAGAGTGCCTATTATGTTCATAACATTGACATATAGAGCTACTTTGAAAATCTGGAACTTGTTTTCCATAATAAATACGCAAGGGAACAGTTCATTGTTCTTATATATCCTTTCCCAATAAAGTATTTCATTAGTTCTTATATATCCTTAATAGATTAGATTGCTTTAATCTATAAAGTGAGCGTTTCAATTTTATTGCAAACGCATTTCGTGGTTTAGAGTTACTTCATTTTGATATATCCTTTATCATCAAGCACTTTGATATATCTCTAAATCTAGATCCTCGTAGAGATATGTGGTGACCACATTAATGAGCTGCATTTCCAGTCCTTCAAAAACTACTAGGCTAACAAACTATTCGGATGTCATAACATCCATCATGAGAGAGTAAGTCTCCTCGTGGTCAATCCAGAGCGTTGTGAGAAACCTTGCGCCAAAGGAGAGCCTTACATATTAGGACTTCATTATTCTCGATACGCTTTCTGACAAAGAGTGAGTTGTGTCCTACGGGCTTTACACTTGGTAGGTTATCACTACCAAACCAAATACCTGATCCTTTGTCAAAGAATATAATTCTTTCTGGTTTGTTTCTTTACATTTTGGTCAATATGCTCTTTGTTGATATTATTCAACTGAGTCTGGTTGGATGTCGTCATGCTCGATCATCTTATGAGCCATCGTATATGCGAATAAATCATCAATGATTATATATGATCTATCCATCGACTCATATGTACTCTCATAGTTCATTTGAGATTAATATTCATCTCTAGAATCAATATTAACTTCAGAGCGTCCTCCACTGATGATTCATGGACATAATTATAATTAGAGACAATCTCATGAGATTTTTGTGTATTGATGATAAATGGATGTGCCTAACTATTCTCTTCCTTTAGAATAGTATCCATCGAACCAAGTAGCTTCCACCACTTCCATTTGGTAGCTACGACCTCAACCACTCCTCCAATATGTGTGATTGCAATGCACTTTCCAATGGCGTTGTGCCCCTGTTGGGGACTTTTTAACCTTGCGAGTATATTTGCAGCTCGTATATGTGATCTTGTCACTTTTGGAATAACATTAAACGTATCAGGTATCGAGTCTGATTCGTTTGACTTCAACATTATGTTGTGAAGTTTTGGGGATCAAAATGAGACAGAGTGGGAATATTCAATGACACTTCTTGTCGTTCCCGTGGAAAATCCTTTTTCCTATCCCCCCCTAATGACGGGAAGACAGTCTCATGAAAGTGACAACCCGCAAATCTAGCGGTAAAGGGATCACTAGTCAAATATTCTAATTAGCAAATAATTTTTGGGGATTCATATCCAACATATACCAAATCGTCTTTAAGGACCCATTTTGATGTGCTGTGGGGGCTCAACTGGCACATATACTACACAACCAAACATGCGTAAATGTAAAATATCAGGCTTATATCCAGTTACCAACTGGTACGCATGAGGCTGGTTAGCTAGTAGTGGGTCTAAAAACGAAAAAAAAACTGCATATAATAATTATATAACCCCAGGTAGATGTGGGTAAATTGGTGTGCATTACTAATACCCTAGATGTCATCATATTCTTTTGTTAACAACTTCTATGAGACCATTTTATATATACACATGGGGTATAGGAAACTCTACTTTGATCCTCATACATATTGATAAACCAAGATCTATCTAAATCTATAGAGAGAGAAAGTAGAGAGAGAAAGTAGAGAGAGAGAATAAGATGCAAAAGTATGATGTATTCAATATCAGCGCAAAGTGTTATGAAACACAACAAGACACACGGGCCTTAAATACCCTTGGGCAATACAAGATAGAAAAGACTAGCTAAACCACAGTTAAGGCCACAAGGGATAAACACATTTATTACTACAAAATTAGACTTAACAATCTCCCCCTTAGTAATCAATGGCGCTCAGGTCTTCTTTGATGTCTGTTTAACTGATCAGGACCTCTAAGCGTCTTAAAGAAGCACGAAAATTTAATCTTTCTTCCAATCTCTGTTACCTTTGCTGTCTAGACAAGGAAGGACCTGATTGTAACACGCTTGGAGATATACTCACATTAGATTCAGAAACAGGAACCTCAACTTGTGCTCTTAACAACGCACCTCTTTCAAATGTACTCGGAGGACCTGTGGTTGTTGGGGCTGGAACAGAAGAAGGACTAGTATAGCTGAAGAAATAGAATCTTGAGCAGATAAACTTTGAACTCTTTGTCTCTTTAACTTCTCCCTCTCATGACCTTGATGATCTGGATCATCTTGGTCATGTCTACGCTGGAGACGAGATAGTTTCAGATCTGCAAGACTGAGTCGAAGAAGCTAGCAAGAAATTTATAGGAGGTGCAAATCGGACTTAAGACTTGAAATGATTCACCTGTTGAGCTCTTTTACTCCCCCTACACAAATGCACTGACCACTGTATGCACTTTATGTACTCCCCCTCGAAATGAGATATGAACAGATGTTCTTTCAGAATTTTCTCCTTATTCACTCCCCCTCGAAATATGCACAAACCCACTTACACAGATATGAGAACACAAGTATCGAAACATCAATCGTAGAAAGAAAAATATACTGAATATATATTTTGAAACAACTAAATATATAAAATTTTTAAACACTATACCAATTATATTCTACTCAGTAAAATATCACATATTAATCCATCAGTTGAAATCAAGTGTGTTTTTTTTTTATACAGATACAAGTTTCATTGCATATCAAGTTAATACATGTTCAGTTTCAAAAACTTTCATCAATCTATTCAGTGTGCTAACATGCGAACTTTGATTAACTTCAAGTAAATGTAATTCTAAAAATAGAATAGAGTACTTTGCCTTTACTCACACTACGCAGTCAAGAATTAATACTTCCACAAATTTATAGGTTTATCGCAACTTAAAAATATCACCAAGTATCATGAGATGTGTGCTCATTGGCATCTTTCTATAATATGTGCACATTGGCATCTTCACATTATTGTGCTATTTGGCATCTTTTAAATTTGTGCACATTGGCATCTTTTAATCAAGAAGTTTTGTAAGTAAAAAAACATGTCGTAAACGTAACTTTCTATCTGATCCTATTGCAGGATTTGGGTCAGCTGCTCCCAGACCAGTTGGCCTTAGGGGACTAGATGACAAGCACCCCTTGGAACTTACTCTCCCAGATCAGAAAGGCTACATCGACACATCTTAAACCCATTTATACCAGTAGAACATGACTTTCGATCTGGTTCTATAGAAGGATTTGGGTTCGATCACTCCCAGACCAATTGACCTTAGGGGACCAGATGACAAGCATCCCACGGAACTTACTTTCCCAAACCAGAAAGGTCACAGGTACAAACTTTTAAACTTAGTGATTTCTGTATTTTATATATTTAATTTTCATCTCAATCACTTGGTTTTACATCTAAGTGCTTAGCCTATATTTTCATTACGATCAATAATTCTGACCTTTTAGGTTTTCTAAGCATTGTAAACTATAAATATTCCGAATGACACAACTTTAAAGCATTCTCAAAAATTTCAAACATGTTTTGTTGACCTTTCGATTTTTTTTTTATAAGACTTGAAATTTAAACATATAAAACTTGGATATAAACAAAGAAACTTGAAAATTTATCCTAGACACACATTTTATTCAAAAGAAAGAAAAATTGTAGCAACTTTACTTTATAGAATAAAATTTGTGGAGGTTTAAACTTTTAAATTCAACATGTCGAGTATTGAAAGCAGAAAATTAAATCGTTTTTCGTCTAAGGCTTTTGTAAAAATATCGGCAAGTTAATATTCAGTTGGAACAAAATATAATTCAATAATACCTTCTTCCACATGATGTTTAATGAAGTGGTACCTCATATCAATGTGTTTGGTTTGCACTTATTCAGGTTCTGGTCGAACTAGCTCAGATTCTTGAATAGCTTGATGTAACTGGAACAACATCACTGTCAGAGATAGGTGCAGCGGAATTTGAAGTAGATGCGCTCACAGTTTCTCATATGTCCAGAAAATAAACACATTGAAGGGCGAGTCCTGAGCTGGTTTACTCAGAAGTCATTAACATTTGAAGAACGAGTCCTAAACAGATATGTTTAGAATTTGAAGTTGAAGTACGGGTTCTAAGCTGATTTACTTAGAAGCCTTAGTTCTCTTACTCCCCCTTGACAGTAGGTGCCTGCAACACAGAATCAGTCTTTGGTTTTGGTACCCACTGGTATTTTGGTCCATGTTTGTTAGTTGCAGTTCTAATGGGAATAAAGTTATTAGATTTAACAAACAAAGCATGAGTAAAATTGTCAGAGGAATGAACATAATCATCAGTACAGGACGAAGCATAATCATATGAACTGGAACCAGAGGAAGAATATGAGACATCTTTTGCAATTTGAATCATTTGCTTTATTAAATATTTTGTGATTTTATTATAATATGCAAATGTATCACTGCTACAAATTTTGTCTACATATCGATCCTCAACAGTTACAGATTCATCAGGTTTCTGCTTGACCCTCTGTTAATCATTAAAATCCCAAACAATCAAGCTAATTACTCAAGATATGAACATTTAAGCACAAGAACTAGAGAGAGAGAGTCTAGAGAGAGAAAGTAGATCTTGAATATCACAACTCTAGAAATTACAATATGCTTAGACTAGTTCGTTACTACATGATTAGAAGACAAACCCTATTTATACACACTAACTAATACAAGACTTAACTACAAAGGAAAGTAAAACATACATTGACTAACTATTACAAGGTCAATGTTGACTTTTACACATTTGACTTTCCTATTAAATCTTGGATACAATATTTAGACTTAACAATCTCCCCCTTTGTATTCAAGATTTAATAAAAACTTGATGCAGATCTTCAACTCTTGATTCTTCAGCTTTTGTCCCTTTGAAGCTTTCACAATCTTTAAACTTTCAGCTCTATGAAGAATCTTAGAAAGTCTTTTTAAACAATGAAGCTCTGAAAGTCAACATGCCTTGAATAAATCTGGAAACTTGAAACTTTGAAAACAGCTTTGAAAACTTTAACTCTGAAAAATGTTTCGACTTTGATCAAACTTGTATATTCATCACTTTGATCTCTGAACTATCTTTGGAAAAACAAACTTTCACGAATCATCTTGATTTAATTTTGAACATTCTTCCTTCAGAATCTTTTGGCTTTGAATTTCTTTATCAGATTTGAACTTTGACAAACTTTGACAACTCTTCATCTTTGAAATTGATCTTTGTAACATTCTCCCCCTTTTTTATTATGTGAGCATCAGATCATCAAAATTTCTTCAATTTCAGCTCAGACTTTGATAACCCCTTTGAAACAATCTCCCCTTTGATAAATGATGTACTTTGCTCTGAAGAGCCAAATCATGAACTGTATATATCCGAATCTTTGCAAATTCAGATATAATAAGCGTGTAACCCTGATTCAACAAATGAAACAGTTAGAAGTGCCTGTCAGTAACACAAAGTTACTGTGTACAACGGATGTACAATGTAAGGAGCTGGTTTGATGTTGACTCCCCAGGACTTCATTCAATCATTGAAAAACACAAGGTAATTCTATGTTACTACATGATTAGAAGACAAACCCTATTTATACACACTAACTAATACAAGACTTAACTACAAAGGAAAGTAAAACATACATTGACTAACTATTACAAGGTCAATGTTGACTTTTACACATTTGACTTTCCTATTAAATCTTAGATACAATATTTAGACTTAACACCCTCCATATCTGCCTTGTAGAAGTCCTCAAAGTCGTATCTGAAACATTAGAATAAAAAGAATTAGAATTTTCAGAAATGACATTAGCTTGCTTCTTTGACTTCCTTGACCTTCTTCTTTTACGCTTTGATTTATAATACTCATCATCTAGCGTAAAAGAGTCATCAATAATTTCATATTCAATATTTGAATTTGAAGAAGAGATTTTATCTAAGAAACCAAACTGATCATTCATCGTTTTTGAACTAGCCTCGGATTTATAATTTTCAGAAAAACACAAGTCTGAACAAAGTTTGCGCGACCCACTGGTAGCGCAAAATGCATTTTGCGCTACCAGCTGGTAGAGCAAACTGTCAGTTTGCTCTACCAGTGGTTGGCGCAAACTATCACTGATTAGAACTTCTTGCGTATTTTCCTTAGAATCAGTAGAAAATCCAAAATTAACTTTGTCATCAAAATCTTGTTTTTGAGAAATTAAATTTTCTACAAAACTTGATTTCATAATAAAAAGAAGTAAATCGTTTTCAAATTCGTTTTGAAGACTTTGTTCTTCCATTTTAACTTCAAGATCAACGATTTTGCCCTCTAACACTAATGGGGGAATATATCTCTTAGTATCATAAAAAACCAGAGATATATTTTCCTTATTAGCGTTAATGGCATATATATCGAAATAATCGTTTGATAATGAAGAATTAATAGAAGATTTGACATTTAAAACATTTTTAAATCTTCTGGACTTCTTTGATTTTTCAGGAAAATATTTTGCATTTTCGTGAGTATAAACAAACGGAAGTTCCATTTTAGTGTTGTTCATCCTTTTCTCATTTTCGATATCTAAAATTTGCTTTTCATTTGTCCACTCAATTTTAAATTGAGGGGCATATCGAGCAAGTCTTAAATAATCGAATTTATATAAAGTGGGGACTTTTTCTATAGCTTGATTTAAAAAATGCGGATTATCAAAACCAAGTCCCCATTTTTCTTTTATTGAATCATAACTCCTTGGTCTATTCATATAAATGGTTTGCTCAGTTTGATCCCGTAGATATAATTTTTCTTCCAACTCATTTATTTTATTCGAAAAATTTTCTTTTAATTTGGTCATTTCCGTCAAAGAATCAAGATAAGTCATATTTAAATTTTCTAAATCATCCAATTTCTTTTGAAAATTTTCTTTTGTATGAGTCAAAATGGATTTTTCATCTTTCAAAGAAATTTGCAATTTTTCAATCATATTTGACTTTTCTTTATTTAATTGCTTTTCAGATAGAAACTTTGAACGTAAGTCATGTAAGGCAGTGATAATGACGTTCATTTGCGAAGACATAAATTTGTAATCAAATTCTGAAGGTACCTCAGATTCGTAAATAGAGGTATCCTCATCCTCATTGTCACTGTCACTGTCATCATCTCCGATAAAGCACATGGCGACAGTTTCCTCATTTTCGGCTTCGTTATCGGAGTGATCTATCCATTGTTCCTCCTTAGCTAGCAAGATGGTTCTGGTCTCTCTTTTTTCAGCAAGTTCCATCTTCTTTCGGTAATATGCAGAATCCCGGACAACCTTTACCCGACACTCCTTTGCAATGTGACCCGACTTTCCACATTTGAAGCACGCAGTAGCTTTCTTATGCTCGGGGACTTTGGCAGGCTCGTACTTTTTAGACCCTGAAGTGAAGCAAAGGTTGTTGGAACCCGAAAAATGTTGGAACTTCTTGTTGTAGTGCTGGGAGAGAAGAATCATCGCTTTCTCTAGCGCCTCGCCATCATCAGTGGCCCCGTCATAAGCATTCTCAGACAATGCTTGTTCAGCTAATTGGCTCGCGAGGAGTGCAATCGGGTCCACTGTCTTTGGCTTGTTCTTCTTATCAAGCTTGGCTTTCTTCTCCTTGACGATGCTCTCATCTGTCATGAAAATCTCATAAAGCTCTTGGATTTGCATGGTAGAGACCCGGACATCATTCCTCAATTTGTGGCATGATTTGTTCCATTCCGGTTGAAGAGCGTTGAGGAACTTCAGATTAGCCTCTAACTCAGTCTTGGTCACTTTGATCTTTTGCAGATCGTTCAACACTGCCCAGAACCTGTCGAAAACACTCTTCAGAGACTCACCGTCCTTGGCTTTGAACTCCTCAAAGTTGTTCATGTAGCGCGTTTGCCGGAGTTGTATTGCAACCACTGATCCAAGCATAATCTTCTCTAACTGTGTCCACATTAGCATTGGATTGTTCTTGTAACAGTCAATCCGGTTGTAGATAGAATTAGGCAAGGCTAGGACCAGGTTAGACTTTATCTCACGATCGGCTTTATATCGCAAAGTCTCTTCGGCTGTGTACTTGTCGGTAGGCTTCAAAATCATAGCAGTCGGTGTAGTTGCAGTCGCGGGAATCTCTTTCAAGGGATTTTCGAAAGGTCCTTGAGTGAGTGACTTCATCATGTTTTCTCCGTTTGCTTGACGCTCGATGAAGTTAATGAATCGATCTTGCCATTGAGTGAACTCATTCTCGTTGACCAAAACCGGAGGACGAGTGTCCGTTCCCAACGACATCATGATGTCGTTCTTGTAAATCTGAGCTTGAAAAGAAAATTTTGAAATATCCATAAAGTCAGAAAATGCCAAGTCTGGAAGCAGAGAGGTTGGCGGAAAGTAGGTGGCGTAAACTAGAGATTTGTGCGAGGAGAAGGTGGCGCAAAGAAGGCTTTGCGCAAAGAACTGATGGCTCAAAATAGACTTTTCGCGAGAAGACTGAAGGCAAGAACAGTCCTGAACTTGGTGAAAAACTGAAGAAACCGGCGCAAAGTTGAGATTTGCGCTATAAGTAGTGGCGAGAGATTTGCGCTATAAGTAGTGGCAAGATTCAGACTTTTTCTCTATAAACTTAACCCCTGATGAACTGATTGTTGTTGGCGAATAAGACAATCTTCAAGAAGATGAAGATGGCGCAAACTAGGAAGAACTGGCGCAAAATCGAGATCTAGCGAAAAACATGAGAAATCTTCTAATTCGATCACAGACACGAATCTGATGATTTCTGCCCACTCAGATACGATCAAAACTTGATTTTTAACCACAATTAATCAACCAATTTGAACAAAATCCGTAGAAACTGAAAATTTGAGAATCGAACAGTGAACTTTCACAGAACGGTCCAAAACCACGAATTTCCTAAAATTTATCTCCAAATACTGATTTTCTTGCAATTTGATGTGAAACAAAGATGATCTACCACTGATTGCGAATCCAACAAACCAATTTGCAAGAAAAATGGATCAAGATTCAACTCAAATTTGTGAAAAAAATCAAAAAACGAGATTTTCTTGAAAAATTCAAGAAAATCAATCAAATTCTTTAATTTTTCTACAAATTCAAATCAAAATCTGGTTCTCTCAAAATATCTCAGATTCAGATTGGCTCTGATACCAATTGATAAACCAAGATCTATCTAAATCTATAGAGAGAGAATAAGACGCAAAAGTATGATGTATTCAATATCAGCGCAAAGTGTTATGAAACACAACAAGACACACGAGCCTTAAATACCCTTGGCCAATACAAGATAAAAAATACTAGCTAAACCACAGTTAAGGCCACAAGGGATAAATACATTGATTACTACAAAATTAGACTTAACACATATGCAATTAACATCAAATCCTTATGATGTAAATTCTCCAGCATTCAAAGTCATGTAGACTTAATGGAATAATCAGGGTGGTGAGCACTTAAACGTATAGCTAGTGCTAGGAGTGCAATATTTTATGTGGACAATAATACGACATGCGTTCATCGTGTCGAAACCAGAACCATAAAGTTTTAATGGCCCGCATTCTGGATGTTTATGTCCATAAATATCACCTTGTATTCGTTGTAACAATGGAATATTTTTGTATTATGTCCTTAGCTTTAGGATGATCTCATTCCTGTCTTAGCTAAGGATTAAGGTATATACAAAAGTTGTAGGTATTTGAGAGGGCATATTATGATGACAATGTTGTTTCTTATGCGGCAGAAGTCAACAGTTTTAATTTACCTCGTTTTGCCTATCACTCGAAAGAGAATATGTCTATATGTATTTTGCAATACACGGATCACTATGTCATAACCATGGTGTCCCACATGGTCATGTCAAAACATATATGTGTCATTTCCCTAAAGTTCTTTATTGGTGACAAAAATGTTTCGATGACTCAATAATCTACTAGCTAGTTTGACACATAATTTCCATGATATATGTTTACTTTCATATTCATTAGAACTTATGTATATATACTCATTTCCATTATAATTTCCATTTGATACGAATATCTTTATAAGGTTCCTATTTATCTTGTACCGACAAGAAAATGACAGTTCATCGTCTAAGTATTTCGGTTGAATGAATTATAAAATAAGTATTTGTCTATCATTTTAGATTGTGTGGAATATTCTACAAAAACTCAAGTTCTCCTCGATATATTCCTATATGGAACGGAGAATATTGATAGTTTTGTTATTTATTTATTTAGATGTATTTCTTTACATCTATAATGGTTACATATTCGATTTTACTTTAGCAAAAGAAATTAATTAAAATGATATAAAATAAATTTCAAAGAAACCTATACTTTATCATTTCTTAAATTAATATGATATAGCTCATTTTTAACTTGTTCCCTTTTCGACAGGAGCACTCTTTAGTGCATTTCTTATTTTACTGTCCATTTTCACCTGGGTGGTAGTTGTATCTCTACTCCAGATGTTGAAAAATCATTCCCGACTCTTACAAAGACCCTGACCCCGTTCTAGGGTTTCGTCCACATAGTGCATAAATGTCACATGTGTGAAATTGTTTTTAACTCTCTGTTCTTTGGAGTTGTTTCCACCTTTAATGCTTTCATTATTGATCTCGAGAATTTTCTTTGTCTCGACATATGTGGTGTTGCTATTCTAAAGAACATTGTTATGTCTCTCAATCACTTGCAGTAGGTTGATGAGTTTGTCTAAAGGTTACTTTCCAACTTATATTAGTTCATTAAAATTTTTGATATATGAAAGGTGAAAATATTGTTAAGAATCATGTCATCTTTTGTGAGTTCCTTGCCACAGAGATTGAGACGCGTTTTGGATATAACATTTATTTGTTGAAATCAGTTACCTTTTTGCAATCGAGTAAGTGGGTTTCATTCCACTGTACGATTAGTTTGGGAAGTACATATTCATGAGTACTCCCTATTATCCCTTTCGGGGCATCCCACATTTCTTTGGGGGTTTATAGTAAAGGTATTCCTATTAAACTTAGGATTTATATGTCGTCTCAAAACATGAGGGTATTTGCTTGTACCTTTTCAAAAGGTTAGTTTTAGAGTCAATTGGGGAGTTGATGGACTTTAGGTATTTTCTTGTACCTTTTCAAAAGGAGTTTATATACTCATTTATGATACTCAGATTCTTTTGAGTTTACGACGTTGATTTTGGGATGAGTTGTTTCAACCATTTATATATATAAAGAATAATATATGATTTTCTTTTTTATAAGAAAATGGATTATGGTTATGAAATTTCATTATCATAACAATATTGGATTTTTGTATGCTTATATTTTGTTGATAATACTTTATCAATATTTCAATTTGCGAAAAAAATCACTCAATCTATTGGAGTTCCAGGTAGTAGGGGAGTCACTTGGATTTCTTAAGTCCCTACAAACCTTAGGGTTGTTTACGCCCGTTTGACAAAATCCAGTCGATATCTTGTGATTTATGTAATTTAAAAATAACATTATTAATTATAGAACATTTGACATGAGGCCAAAATGACTGAGTTTGGCATATGAAGCCAATTTTAATTTTTTTTTAATACCTTAATAGTGTTTTAAGATATTTTGCCATTAGACAAATAAATATTGGTTTTGACATAAAGCCAAATTTACTTTTAACATCTTAATAGTATTTTGAGAGCTTTTGGTAAAAGACTAAGGTGTCGTTTATTTTTTAAGAGGTCTAAAGTCTGAAGTCTTATTTTAGTTATGATTAATAAGAGGTGGTGTGTAAAAAGGCCTGAACGATTCAGACTTAAGAGCCATTAAAAAAAAATTTTAAAAAACAAACAACCCCTAAATATATGGGTGTTGGAAATGTAACTTCCAAAAATTTGTTTATAAGATTGTGGATATTTATAACTAATATAAGCATTTGAATATTATGTAGAAAGATCAATTTAAGAAACTAAATAAACACTTGAACAAATCAGTTATCATATATAAGAGCATTATATTAATCCGATTAAAATGGTCTAAATCAAATTTGTGTATCAAATAAATAAATAGCAATGATATAATTATACAAACTAAATAAACATGTCAATATTATAAACTAATTAAGCATGCTGAAATAGATAATAAGCTTAATACAAATTGACTTATTTAAACAAAACTAAGAAACAATGATCCAAAATGAATAATAACTATTTGGTCCAAAATTTATTATAAGAATTATAAGTAATAAATTATAATTAAGATAAACATTTGAATATTATTATCCAAGTTGAATTATTACACTATTATCCCATCATAGTTTTAATAATAACAAAGATGGGTTTTATTTAATTTGATAACACCAAAAAAAATAAGATATCTATATTAAACTTAAATGATTTAATTGACATATTCTATCAAGAAATATATAAAATCGACCATATAAATCAACTTGCATAATATTAAAGAACAATAACTAATTATAGTAATAAGTTTTAAAGTAAATAAATATGAATTGACCCAAATAAATAACATTTACATATCGTAATGATGAATAATTTAATTGATATTGAACATACCATAATGCTTTAACGATTATAATTATTTTATGTTTGATTAATATATTTACTTACGTCACAATAAAATAATACCCATAAAATTGTATATAGTATTTAATATATAAATAATCAACCATTAAATAAAAAATTTAAAGAAAAAAATAACATATTACGGTAATAATAAAGCTACCGTCCAAGAAAGAACAATTTACAAGCATGAACACATATAAAACAAATCAAGACTTCATAATCAAGATTTTAAAATTGGTAGACCGGTTTTCATCAGCTTCTATGTTTTTTTTTCTGGTGATTCACTTTAAAAGAAATTATTTTTAATTTAAAAAAGTGGATTAAAATTGCAATATCAATTAAGTTTTTATGTGAAACTACATATGTGCAACAATATAGTTTTAATGGTTGAGGGTACCAAATTTCATTAGGGTATAAAATGTGAAAGAACTGAAAAAAAATACCTGATTTAATTGACAATACTATATCGTACACGAGATCATCTCCTAACAGAAACAACGACTTAGGTTTGGTGACGGATTTGATGATATTTGTAGAGCGTACGTGCTGATAACGTGTTAAATGAAAAACGAAACAGAATAACAACTGAATAGAGAGACAATGAAATCTATAATTCTCATTAATCATAAATCCTTTAAATAGGGAGAGGTTTACACAGAAAATGAAACATTTATTATGGTAAATTCTAATGCTAGGAAAATATTATATCAATCACTTCATTTTGATGATAGCACATAATCCTACAACATAATATTTATTTTAAAAAAACATTATAGTATTAAATCTAAAATAAATTACATTATTATTAAAATATCGAAGAAATTTTTTAAAAACAATCTTTTATGCATTAAGTATTGTTTATTGATACACATTACTTAAAATTCAAGATAAAAAATAATGATGTATGAGTACAAATTTCTAAAGCTATATGTTTGAATTTATAATAATTATTAAACATAATCAAAACAGGATAAACATCTCAATTTAATTATAAAAAATTTAAAATATATAAGATAATAATTGAATTCTAACAAAATATTTAATTTTTTTATATAAAAAAAACATTATATTATTAAGCCTAAATTAAACAAGTTTATAAAAAAACCATTATCACTCTCTCAAAATCATCCAAAATCGTACCGTAAATTAACACAAAATAAAATAAAACCTTAAAATCATGATGTATCTCGCTGCATTGCGTGAGTACACTTCTAGTATTAACAATATTTTATATAATATATATAGCCTTAGGTTCATTTGAGATGGTAAATGTATGAGAAATAGAGAAATGATCATAGCCCTTCATCTGGTCAACATTTGCAGTTTTGACCGTGAAACACCGAATAATTCCTTCTATGGTCTGTAGAAGATAGAGGGTAGTTTCGTAAAATACGCGGATGAGTTCATATATGAACCTATGTGATTCACATATGAACTATACGTTCATATATGAATCAGTTAATTAGTTCATATGTGAATTTGTTATTTAGTTCAACTGATTCACATATGAACCTACAGTTAATTAGTTCATATGTGAATCGGTTAATTAGTTCATATATGAATCAGTTAAAAAAGTTCATATGTGAATTACACTGGTTCACATATGAATATATAGTTCATATGTGAATCATACTGGTTCATATATGAACTCGTCCCGTGTATTAGTAATGAATACGAAACTGTCCTTCTATTTTTGGAATAGTCACAACTTTTGACTAGTCAAAGCCGCAATTGTTGACCAATCAAAGACGTTTTGACGAGTCAAATCCGATCTTGATCAAATGAAAAACTATGATTACGTCTCTATTTCTCATACATTTACCATTTCTCAAATGAACCTCTTCATATATATATATATATATATACAGGGAGAGGTTCATTTGAGAAATGGTAAATATATAAGAAATAGAGAAGTAATCTTAGCCATTCATCTGGTCAACATTTGCGGCTTTGACCGCGAAGCACCGGATAATTCCTTGCGTGGTCTATAGAAGGTAGAGGGGTAATTTCGTAAAATACAAGGGATGAGTTAATATATGAATCTGTATGAATCACAAATATTCATATATGAATCTGTTAATTAGTTCAACTGATTCATATATGAATCTTTGTGATTCATACAGATTCATATATGAATCAGTTAATATATGAGTTCATATATGAATCTGTATGAATCACAAAGATTCATATATAAATCCGGTAATTAGTTCAACTGATTCATATATGAATCTTTGTGATTCATACAGATTCATATATGACTCAGTTAATTGGTTCATATATGAATCACAAAGGTTCATATATTGATCTGTTAGTTAGTTCAACTGATTCATATATGAATCACAAAGGTTCATATATGAATCAGTTAAAAGAGTTCAGATGTGAATTGCACTGGTTCATATATTAACATATAGTTAATATGTGAATTATACAAGTTCATATATGAACACAGCCCGTGTATTTTGTAAAAATTACGAAAGTGTCCTTCTATTTTTGGAAGAGCCGCAACTTTTGACCAGTCAAAGCCGCAACTTTTGACCAGTCAAATCCGATCTTGACCGTGTGAATGACTAGGATTATTTCTCTATTTCTCATATATTTACCATTTCTCAAATGAACCGAAGACTATATATATATATATATATATATATATATATATAGTAAATATAATTGAAATATGAAAGAAAAAATAAAAATAAAAAGATGAAAAGACGAAAACACCCTTAATTTAAAACATTAGATTTTAACAAAATTAGGTTGAAGGACCCAATCCGCAACAAAATTGAAACCATAATGACCATATTTGTAATTAATTCTTTTGATGGATTCAATCCATAATTTTGATATAACCACATAGACCAAATCTGTAATTTACTCTTTATTCTAACAAGGAGTTCATTGAATCTATTAATCCACGTCAAAGATTGAAATATAGCATCAAAGGTTGAAATGGATACATGCACCTTTAGTACATGTTTTATTTGTCCCTAAGCCACCTTTTTCCTGTTAGTTTATATTATTTTTGTTTACTTTCCATGATTTTGATACCTTTTTGAGTTATTAGTGTTTGAGGCAGGTTCGTTCCTGACATTTTTAAGGTCTTGGGCGAGATATAAAAATAGATTTTCGATAACTACGAAATTATTTTTAATATATTGTTTATATCATAAAAAATAACATTGAATTCAAGAACTGCTGATAATTCATATAAAACTGTTTTTCCCGGTATTTCTAGAGCAAGATCAATCAATAATTAAAATAATATTATCCACTATATCATTTTTACATAACATCATCAATCAATTCATCATCAAATGCATCTTATGATATATATTTAATATATAGATTGAAATAATTTGACGTCACTATGTTAACTATTCGGAGTAACACTTTAAGTAAATCAACATAAATTGGTTGATATTCCACATGTTACCTAATTTTAATGTTTTTCATCATCATTTTAAACTTTTAGGGTTAGATTTTTTTAAAAACCATCAATCTTAGAATCAAAATTCATATTGGTTATAGTTTGAAATCGTATTATTGTTTTAGAGATATGAGAGTACTTAAAATTCATGCATCCAATATTATCTATACTATATTATAAAGCAGGGATAAAAAAACTCTTAGATACAAATTATTAGACACAAGGTACCATCATTTTATGGAAGATTTTAAAAATCTCTTAATTTACAAGTATCAAAGCACATGATACATATTACTACTGCAGGCTTCTAACACACACCAATTTGGTAGGTGCATGGTCTTCCTTTTATGGAAACCTTTCCATGTATCACTATTAATTAATATATTATATTACTATAAATTTGTTTGGTTATTATTTGTAGATGTCATTAAAATATATAAGATAATCATTGAATTATAACAAAATACTTAATTTTTTATATAAAAAACATTATATTATTAAGCCTAAATTAAACAAATTTATAAAAAAAAACATTATCACTTTCTCAAAACCATCTAAAATCGTACTGTAAATCGACAAAAAAACAAAAAATAAAATGAAAGATTAAAATCGTGATGTATCTCGCTGCATTGCGCGAGTACGCTTCTAGTTAACTAGATAATAAGGAGTCAATAATCTATGAAAAAAGAAATCTTTGAAATCCTAAATATAGATATATGTTGAGTAGTCTCATATAGTTTGGTAATTGTTTTCAAAAGCTAGGCGTTTTTTAGTTAATAACAAGAAATCTATTATATTCTACCATAATAATAAAATTCATGCGGACGGAATAATGAAAAGAGTATGTGGAAAATGAGAAATATATGGAGTATATATCAAGGATTATAGGCAAAAATAGTTTTTAGATATTAATACTAGATAAAAAAAACTTAGAGAAACAATAAGCAATACTATAAAATGAAAAATTAAATAACTTTTCACAAATTTTCTTGTCAAATGATTTTAATTAATACATTTTTGAGCCCTTAATATAATGTTAAATTCCTTTTGGGTCCTATTATGTACTAATTTTTTTTGTCTTTTTCATTTACATTTTTTTTAATTACTAATATATAGTATATACTAAAAAATTTGGGCCCCTATTTCGTTTGGGCCCTGGACGTACGCCCGACCGGCCCTCCCTCCCCCAGGAACGACCCTAGTTTGAGGTTTGATTTCACTGATGTATGTATTTAAACTTGATAGAAACTGGACATAAGGTAAAATAAAAGATGGTATCATCAATAAAAATCAAACTCAATATCTTATATGTATTAATGTTCAAAAAGATTGGAGTTTGACCAAATTGACCACCCTTTTTAGAGAAAAAGGTTGAGGGTTTGAGATGTTTTTATTGTATCATTAAGATGTAAAGGAAACATAACCGCATGGATATCTCATAAGTGCTAGTTAAATCATAACTAATCTTGTTTATCTTTTGTCTTGTCAATTAAATAAATGATGATGCCAAGTATAAAAGAGTAACAACTCACGCTGGGTTTCCCCACACCCTCTCCTTTTCTTTGTCATCCTATGTTCATATATTCTATTATCTTTTTAAACTTATATATATATATATATATATATAGACTTAAGTTCGCGTGAGACCAAACAGTTTCTGTGAGACCGGTGAGACCAAACTTTAAAGTATGAAACTTCACACCAAAAAACTGTGAATGTAAAAAATCGAACTTTTCATAGGGAAAACACCGTAAATGTTACGTTCACGGTGTTTTTCGCTGTGAATGTTCGTTTTTTTTACCTTCACAGCGTCTTCACTGTGAAGGTTCGGATATACCTTCACAGTCTTTTATCTGTGAAGGTTTGATTTTTTTTAAATTGGTTTTGGTTTTTTTACCTTCATAGTGTGATTACATTATGAATGTTCGAATGTTTTTTACCTTCACAGTGTTTCGGTGTGAAGTTTCATGTTTTAAGGCTTGGTCTCACGCGGTCTCACGGAAACAGCTTGGTCTCACGTGAACCTGACCCTATATATATATATATATATATATATATATATATAGGGAGAGGTTCATTTGAGAAATGGTAAATATATGAGAAATAGAGAAGTAATCTTAGCCATTCATCTGGTCAACATTTGCGGCTTTGACCGCGAAGCACCGGATAATTCCTTGTGTGGTCTATAGAAGGTAGAGGGGTAATTTCGTAAAATAGACGGGATGAGTTCATATATGAATCTGTATGAATCTGTTAATTAGTTCAACTGATTCATATATGAATCTTTGTGATTCATACATATTCATATATGAATCACAAAGGTTCATATATGAATCTGTCAGTTAGTTCAACTTATTCATATATGAATCACAAAGGTTCATATATTAATCAGTTAAAAGAGTTCAGTTGTGAATTGTACTGGTTCAAATATGAACATATAGTTCATATGTGAATTATACATGTTCATATATGAACACAACCCGTGTGTTTTGTAAAATTTACGAAATTGTCCTTCTATTTTTGGGATAGCCGCAACTTTTGACCAGTCAAAGCCGCAACTTTTGATCAGTCAAAGCCGCAACTTTTGACCAATCAAATCCGATCTTGACCATATGAATGGCTAGGATTACTTCTCTATTTCTCATATATTTACCATTTCTCAAATGAACCAAACACTATATATATATATATATATATAAAGGAAGAATCATACGACAAGTTAAACATTTTGCGAGAAAGAGAAAAGTGTGATATCATATATGATTACATGGCATGCGGGTGTGTTTAATCATATATGATTAAGCGTCTATGTATTGCCAATGTAACATATGTTTAGTCATATATGATTAAGCTTGTGTATCATATATGATTAAACACTTCTCGCTTTTTCGCAAAATGTTTAGCTTCTCGTTTGAACCTGTCCCTATATATATATTGTTTATATGAATGTGACAATCGGTCATGTAGGCAGAAAAAAGATTTCTTCAGCTTCTAAGGGTTGTTTGTTTACCTCTTAATGGTTTCATTAAGAAACAACATCTTAATTGCTAAGAGGTGAAGTTTGTTTGGCAAAAAAAAAAAGTCTGTTTCTTAATGGTTTCAAAACCCTCTGAATGATTATGTATCTTGGTCCTCCCTTAACCATTTAGCTCCATAAATTCATTCAAAACAAATAGCAAACAACCATATTTCATTTTGCACTATATCTTAAGAGCCTCTTAATCATTTTGCACCAAACCATTCAACAACTGTCAAACAACCTCTTAGTTATATGTATTATCTTATAAAATATTTAGGTAAAACTCTTAAAAACCTTTTAAATTTTAAGAGTGCGTCTATGGAGGATTCATATAAACGACTAATGCATTAATTAAAAAAATGAAAGTTTTTCCCCTTATAGAGGAGCAACAAAATGTTGAGTGGTCTTCATGCGTATAAATAGAGTCCACACTACAAGACAAACAGATATTTCCGATGGAAAAATCCGTTGGAAATCCCTCATAAATAGCTATTAGCGGCTGATTTTTGGCGGATTCCCCTGTAGCAAGATCTCTTGTTGCAAAATGCATTTTCCAGTGGATTTTCGGCGGATATTTCCTTCGGAAATCTGTCACCTTTTTTTTTCCAAATTTCTTAAAAATTTTGAGTTAGTCTTGTTTACTTAATCAATATGATCAAATTTCCGACGGATTTCCGATGGACAATCCGTCGAAAATTTAATTTAATTTTTATAAAATTTTCAAAGAAAAAACGTCCGTCTGAAACCATCCACCATTATAGCCCAATATGAACCATTATACCCCGATATGAACCATTAAACAACCATTATAGCCCAATATGATATGACTTATTAAGGTCGAATAACACCAGTGGTGACTTATTGTATGCTTGTGTACATATATCGACTGCATAGATGCATGTGTTGTATATTATGGTCAATTAGACAACTAAAGACCATTATACATCAATATGAACCATTAAACCATCATGTAAATGTAAAATCCCTATACAATCAAGCCCAATCTCAAACAAGATCTAACAATGTCAAGAACTAGAGAGAGAGTAGAGAGAGAAAGTCACAATCTGTTATATCACACGTCTGAATATTACAATGAAGTTCGTCTTACAACACAGACAAAACATAAGGCTATTTATACCACAACTAACCACAAAGACTTACAAGATAAGAAACTAAACAACAATGACTAAACTTGACTTAGACTTTGTTGACTTTACACCTTTGACTTAACACATTAAATCTTGGATACAATATAATGCACTAACAATCTCCCCCTTTGTATTCAAGATTTAATAAAAATTTGACACTAGTCTTCAGCTCTTGATTCTTCAGCTTTTGTCTCTGACAACTTTGAACATTGAAGCTTTAAAAATCTTTAGTCTTTTAGCATTTGAAGAATCTTGAAAAGTCTTTTTCACTTTGTATCTTTGAAAGTCAACATGTCTTGAACACGAATCAGAATTCTTGAAACTTTTGAAACTCCTTTGATCTTTGAAACTTCTTTGAAAACTTCATCTTTGAACTTTGATACAGCTTTGAGTAATCTCTAATCTTGTATCTTCATCTGTTGTGATCTCTAGATCATCTTCGGAAAAACAAACTTTCACGAATCTTGATTTATCTTTGAATCATCTTCAAAACTTTCTCAAATCATCTTTATTCGGAATTTGAATCATCTTGAAATGATTTCTTTTCACCAACCTTGAATAAATTGAACTTCCTGAAATTCTCCACAAGTCTTTTCACTTCGAACTTTCTTTCATTATGACTTTGAAATTGAATCTTTGTAAATTTCTCCCCTTTTTGATGATTGTGAGCATCATGATCATCAAAACTTCTTCAATTTCAGCACTTTCTTTGATTTCCCCCTTTGTAATGACTAACAATCTCCCCTTCATGATAATTTGACATTCTCCGCCCTTTGATCCGAGTATCCGTCAATTCATGAAAAATGTATATACCCGAATCTTTTCAAATTCAGATATATTAAACTTGGTAACCCTGAATCAACAAATGAAACAGTTAATATGCCTGTAAGTAGCACGGAGCCACTTTGTACAATAGATGTACATTGGAAAGGAGTTTTTGTAATGTTCACTCCCCCAGGGCTTCCATTCAATCATCGAAAAACCACTAAGGAATTTTCTATGAATGTTATGACAAGAAAACACATTCCTTGTGTGTACATGCAAGTGTATGAATGATTGAAGCTACTTAGATTGATCAGGCTCAAAATGTGTAAACTGTTGAGACAACAACAGATATTACACGGACTCAATGTGCATGAAAGAGGTGCGAAGGTGGGGCAACTTTCCTTCTTTTTCAGTATCTAAATCTTCCAAGTGAAGACTAGATAGCAGATATGTTGCGTCCCCAAAGAAAATGAAACATTTCTTTGTTAAGAAAGAAACGAGTGGTTGGTGGGGTTAATGCAAGAGTTGGCATGGGCTCACTGCCTTTTTCAATGATGGTCACCAAAGAATGTGAACCAATCAGAAGATGTGGCTGCCCGACTCAGAAAGTGGTTAGTGCAGAGTTCTGATATTCTTTTAACTCTGTTCTCACACCCTCTTTCTTTTTAACATTAAAACTCACTTCTAACCAAACTCTCTTTTCCATTTTTTCGCTCAGCACAATGAGAAAAACTCAACTGAATGAGTTATCTCCCTCACTCTTTGATTTATGACCCCTCACCCCTCAATCACTCTAGGATAACTTCCGGGGTAGGAAACACTGGTTTACGTGAATCCATGGAAGTTCTGTTTAAGCTCACACATGAATCCCATGTAAGTCCTAAAAAGAATGGTTGCTCAATAGTTTAACTTGAACAGTTAAGCACAAAATGTTAAAATGTATGATAACATTGTCAAAATGTATGCTCATGAGATTTGAGCAATTGAACTTTGAAGATTTCCCAAAACAAAGATATTGAATGAATGAAATGAAATCAAGAGAATTGTTTTGAGAATCTGACAATGTATCAATCAGATCAAATAAAATGGTTAGGGTATCAAAGAACTGCATATTTTGTTTATATGAACAAATATAAACAATTTAGCAATGAAAGCACAAATTTAGAAATGGTGATTGTTGCTCAACAACATTTGAAAGCAAACGAGAGTATTACCATCGAAAAATTGTTTCGTTATGAGACATGGTAATAACATATTCAAATGAAGTACTGAACCGATGTATGTGAATACTTTACAGTATATAGATAAAATAATACGCAAGTATTGATCTTTAGAAACACACGGACAGTTAAACATTAAAGCTCAAAATTGAAAAACATTTAAAATCACACTTCTAAATTCATGAAACCTTTTGAGAATCAGAAGTGGTTTGAACATTTTAGAAAACGTTTTTCATGTTTGAAAGTTGTTCTTCTTTCAAACAATCAGAGATCTAGAATTAGAAGATACTTACTTTTAAGCTCCCCCTCAAAGCATGATAGAATGATTTAGGTCTATTAAGCTCCCCCTGGATATTAGCAAAATATCCTTATCTGAACATTGAAGAACGGGTCCTGATCTGTTGTAATCAGAAGCCATAATTTATTACTCCCCCTGAAATTATGCATCTATAATTTGTCAGTGAAAAATCACATGATGGAGATCAGATACAACTCCCTTTTGAATTGTAGATCGTCATATCTTCCGAATACATTGTCAATGAAAATGCACATGATAGAGATCAGATACAACTCCCTTTTGAATTGTAGATCATCATATCTATCGGATGCAAAGTATTTCAGAAAGGTATGTACTCCCCCTTGAAGGTTGATTTCCTCATTTGAGTATTGGAGTACAATCTCATGTCAGCTCGGGAGTATCTTCTCATTTTCATCGTTGAAGTACGAGTCCTAAACTGTTGTGTTTAGAAGTCAAACTCCGTTGAAGTAGGGGTTCTAAGCTGATTTACTTAGAAGCCTATAACATTAAAGTCCGGGTTTTGAACTATTTTGTTCAAAAGCCTATGTTCTATGCTCCCCCTTAAACCTTGGGTGCCTGCAACACAGATTTAGCTTTTGGTACCCACTGGTATTTGGGTCTATGAATGTTAGTTGCAGTTCTTGTGGGGGTAGTTGAATAAAAACCATACCAGTAATTAACAAAATTTTTACTTACAAAGTCATGTGCTCCACAGTAAGAACAACATATTTTCTTTTGAGCAATCCTGATAAAATGATTAGTAGAATAAAACGTATCAGAATTACCAAAAGATTTACCTTTATACACACTGTTCTTGTTGGTATTGGTTGTGGATGCATATGCTTTGTCATTCTTCTTCTCATCTGAAGAATCTTTAACTCTCCAGACCATCTGTCCTTTCTTAGAATTCTTTCCAAGAGTTTTAACAAAGAAGCTCGCTGGACCATCAACAGATTTGTCATAAAATAGATTAGATGGTCTGATCTGATTTGATTTGACAGTTTGTGATTTGACACTTTTCTTTTTCAAAACATTTTTCTCATGAATATAACTTGAAATTGTTTTGAAAGAACAAACTGATTTTGTTGAATTATCAACAGGTGATTGATTAATCACATCAGCTGTAATCTTTTCTGACAATTCACTATTTGCAGCGTCCAAGTCATTTATCTTTTTGAACAAAATGTTTCTTTTAGAAGTCAATGTGTCAAACTTTATTTTCAAATCAGATTTGACCTTCTGTTCTTTTTGGACATCTGATGATAGAGCAGTTATTTTGGATGTGAGCTTAGATATTTCAGATTCAAAATATAAACGTTCAAGCTCAAAATCCTTTTCCAAGTTCTTGGTTTTCTCATAAATATCTTTGAAAATCCCAGTATTTCTCTTTTCGACATTTTTCTTTTCAAGCTCAAAAGACTTTTTCTTTTCTTTGAAAATTTGTCTTTCTTTTTCGAGCAAGTCTTGTAAAGTAGAAATCTGTTTGGGAAGTTCAGTAATTTTATCTTCAAGAACTTATCTTTCTTTTGCAAAAGTGTCTCTTTCAGTAATCAAAATTTTCTCAAATTCAGACACTTGTTTGAAAAGTTTCATGCATCTATGCTCCAAATCCTTTTTCTCTTGGAGAGTTTTCTTGGAAAGTTCAGACATCTGTTGAATAGAAGATGTTTCCAGATTTGATTTAACTTTATCTGCTTGGATGCTTTTTGTCAGTTTAGCATTTTGTATCTCCAAGGCAGATATTTTCTCTTCGAAAGCCTTAATCTTGTTTTGAAGCTCAACTGATTCAACTTGCAGTTCAGATGATTTTTGTTCAGTTGTCTTAAGTTGACTTTAAGATTTATAATCTTTCTCTCTTTCAGCTTGACTTCCTTTTCACAAGTCTGAATAGTATTCTCTTTTAGAACAATAATTTTCTCTTTCTCTTTTATCTCTTTCTCTTTTGCACTGATGATACCTGCAAAATTATATTTATTAGTATTACACTCTATACAGTTAGGAGTTTTATCAGAATTTGACAATTTGAACAATTTAAATTGCAACTCCTGAATCTGTTTAAGAAACTCTGAATTTTGAATTTTCAGTGTATTTCGTTCAGCTTCTATATATAACAGGTATCTCAGGCTTGTACATAACAGACATCTAGAATGAGAAATCAGCTTGATAAGAATGATCGTTCCCAAATAATTCAGAAATTTTGACTGAAAGTCAAAAAACAGATCA
Source organism: Arctium minus (assembly GCA_954870635.1). Lineage (NCBI taxonomy): Eukaryota > Viridiplantae > Streptophyta > Magnoliopsida > Asterales > Asteraceae > Arctium > Arctium minus. The sequence goes on along the minus strand of OX941080.1, from coordinate 71,560,197 downwards.
CCACTTAAAAATTTTCTATCTCTGGAACTTTCACAGCACTGGAACTTGCAGATCAAGTGAATTTAAAACCTGCAGACTAAATGAGCTGAAACTCACAGACAAAATAATCTTGCATCACAGAATTTGAACTTGTAGATTAAATTGATCACAAAATCGCAGACTTAATGATCACAAACTTGTAAATCACATGAAAACTTAGACCATTTAGCCTGAAACTCGCAGAACACATGATGTATGAACATACAGATCAATCATTAAAGCACGCAGACTGCATTAAGATTTAGAACTCGCAGATTGAATTAACTATGAAACACGCAGATCATTGAATTAAACTTGCATATCATGTAGATTGAAACTCTAAGATCAAACAGATTTAAGACTCGCAAACCACACAGATTAAAACTTGCAAACTATTTAAACTAAAACTCGCAGACCTTGTGGATCTGAAAATCTGCAGATTACACAAACTGGAATTCGCAGACAAAATGGATGAAACTTGCAACCTGATCAATCACAGACTTCATGAATTAAAACCGCCAATTTCACTCATTAATCTGCAACCTGACAATTTTAATTCCATCACCGCCCCACTAACTTGTAACCTCCAATCAAGATTGCTTCAATTGAAACTTGAGAAATCAAACTTGCAAGACACTTTGAACTTGGCGAAAAAGAATATGATCTGGCGCAATTTTGAAGATGTTTGATGAAGGTGGCGCAAATCAATTGACTTGGTCTGTATGTTCTGTATAACTCGCAGATTAATTGAAAAGAAACTCACAGACCCAATTAATCAGAACTTGCAAATTGCTTAGCCTGAAACATGCAGATCACATTAATTTGAACTTCGTAGACTGCATAAAATTTTAGCACTAAAACACGCAAACCTATGGGGTTAAGAAAGCGCAAATCAATTGAATTATAAACGAGCAAATCAATGGAGAAGATGGCGTAAATCAAATGAACAAGATGGTGCAAATGATGATGCTAGCGCAAACTTGATGATGCTGGCGCAAACAAAAAAAAATCTTGAATTTGCAGATTATAACATCAATTGAACCAATGGAATCGAACTTCAATCCTAAACATTTTTCTATCACATTAAAAACACTAAAGTCACAAGATTACAGTGCATGATCAAGATATAGTGCTCGACATTTTCTGACAACCAGATCCAAGAAATTCGAAAGTGCAATATGATTTTGTAATTAAATCTTGTACAAGTGTGAATAAGATGTGTTCTAAACTGAAATCGATCACACTTTGATTATTTATATACTCAACCAATGATTATCAAACACTAATTTGATTTAATCAGAAAATGACCAAAAAGTTAACTGCGTGTTCTTGAGAATTTCCAGAAAATTTGACTTTTTTTAATCCAAGGTTCCAAAAATCAATCTATAATTTTGTGAAAATCTTTCTGAAATTGTTTGGTATAGCTCTGATACCAATTGTAAATGTAAAATCCCTATACAATCAAGCACAATCTCAAACAAGATCTAACAATGTCAAGAACTAGAGAGAGAGAGTAGAGAGAGAAAGTCACAATCTGTTATATCACACGTCTGAATATTACAATGAAGTTCTTCTTACAACACAGACAAAGCATAAGGCTATTTATACCACAACTAACCACAAAGACTTACAAGATAAGAAACTAAACAACAATGACTAAACTTGACTTAGACTTTGTTGACTTTACACCTTTGACTTAACACATTAAATCTTGGATACAATATAATGCACTAACACATCTTTATAGCTTAATATGATATTTTATTACTTATTAAGGCCCAATAACACCAATGATGACTTATTATGTGTTTGTTTACACGTATTGACTACTAGATGCATATGTTGTGTATTAGGGTCAAATAGACAACTAAGAACCATTATACCATGATATGGACCACTAAACCCTCCATTATAGCCGAATATGACATTTTATGACTTATTAAGTCCCAATAACACTAGTGGTGACTTATTATGTGCGTGTGTACACGTATCGACTGCATACTACATGTGTTGTGTATTAGGGTCAATTAGATAATAAAGAATCATTATACCCCGATTATATCTCTTAGGAGGCACTACCTCCAGACCTGTCGGACTTCCTCAACATATAGGTCGAATGAACCAGTAAATCACCATTTTAGCCCAGTATGATATTTTATGACTTATTAAGGTCCAATAATACCAGTGGTGTAGAGTCGATTTGATAAGACAATTAATACCCACTATAGGCCAATACGAACCAGTAAGCAACCATAAAACCCACTAAAGCACAGTTTGACATTAATAAGCATTCACGTATAGGAAATGTGGAAAAAATACACAAAAAGTAATTTTTAATAAAAATCCACCAAAAATCCATAACAAAAGATCATAAAAAATAAAAAAATAAAAATTAATTAATATATTTCCAGCGGACACCCCCATCAGTCGGAAAATACATTAATTATTAATTTTTTTTAAATAATTTAGTTAAATGGATCAGAAGGAAAAAATTTAATATATCCGATGGATTTCTGGCAGTTATTCTCATCTGTCGGAAATTACATTAATTATTTTTTTAATAATCTTTATAAATGGATAGGAAGAAGAAAATATTAATTAAATATTAATCTATTATTTCATATAGATTTCTACGGAAATTTAATTAAATTTTAATTAATTAATCTCTGCCGGAAATCAATTGGAAATAATAATTAATCAATTTAATTAAATTATAGTTAGTTTAATTAAGTATTTTAATTTAACAATTTTGAATATTTGTAACAAATTTGCGGTGGATAACAAGTCCATCACAAATATTCACCAACATTTATATTTATTTTTAAGAAAAAATTTAAGTGACGGATTTACGGCGGATTTCTGACGAAATTAAGCGGGTGTTGACTGTTTTTGACTTTTCTTCAATCCGCTGGAGATTCATCGGAAGTCCACCGATAACATTTCCAACGCAAAATTTACCGAAAACAACCGTCAGTATTGCTGCTTTGTTTAGTAGTGCCAATACTTTGGTTTAGGTAAAACTTTTAACTTTAAAAAATGCAACATTTATTAATCATTGAATACAAATAATTAATGCATTAATAAGAGTAATAAGCCACAAGTGCCTGGGTTTTAGGATCCCATCTCATGATTGATCATTTTCTAGAAATAAAATACTTAACAATTTATTGTATACAACAATTTATGTGAAAATATTCATGATTACAGACTATTTTAAATTTTATCCTATTTAAACATAAATATCAAAAAAAAATTCACACAGAATTGAATTAATTTTTCATTCTTGTTTTACAATAAAATTTTACATCCACTACATTTCACGGATAGACACCTAGTAGCGATTAAGTTGAGAGCTACCAATAACTTCTATCATAATTATTAGTTAATTTAGAAATATTGAGATAGTTTATTGTTTTGGGCTTTGTCGTGTTACAAAATGTATCATAATTGATACTGATATTATCAGGATGGTGGAGGCAAACCTCATCGAGGATGATGAGTTCTTGAGAAGGGTGTTTGTAACATTGTAGAAAAATCTAACATCACCTGTAGATGAGGATGTTTCGTTGGCCTAATAAAGAGGTTGAGGATTTAAGTGGGGAAGTTTGACTCAACCAACATAGATAGTGAGTAAGATATATGAGTCTCTTATAAGAATTCAGTTATGGTAATCTAGAAGTTTCTGGGATGGTCTATTATTTTGGGATTTGGGACGTTATATTGGAAGATAGTTTTTATTATCATTATTTTTGGGTCATTGACTACCATATTCCTAAATCGAAACGTGGCGTTGGTTGCTACGCTATATGGAAATAAGTTGCGCCTTCTCCATCAGCAATTGCTTTGGCGTAGTGGTAAGCGCTTAGATCCTAATATGTCATATAAGGGCAGGTCACGGGTTCGAATCCTATGGAGTGTATTTAAATGCCAAAGGCATGTTGTGCAACCATTGACTTCTAGCGAAGATCATGTTAGTGATGGCAGATGCTGGGGGGGGGGGGTTGTTGGGGTCATTGACCGAAATCTTCTTAAATCGAAACGTGGCGCTGGCTGCTAAGCTATATGGAAATAAGTTGCGCCTTCTCCATCAACAATTGTTTTTGGCGTAGTGGTAAGCACTTAGATCCTAACAATTGTGGATTGATCATTAATTTAAAGATGCTAGAAACCATGGTAACCAAAAGGGAGAAAGAAAAAAAAACGTTTTATTCATATTTTTGTACTAAATTTGCTTTTTAACTCTTTTGTTTGCAGTTCGATTGCAAATTAACGATTCTATCTAGGGAAATTTCCCTTGAAATTCCACACATTCAAATATTCATTTCAACTTCCAAAATCATGGGATAGATGGTAATTAATAGGGGTGTTCATCTAAACCACCAAACAGCAAAAACCGCCCACATCGCACCGCACCGCACCGCACTGCAAAGTGTGGTTTAGAACTTCCGCGGTGCGGTTTGCGGTTTGCATTTTTACCAAACCGCACTATGCGGCGCAATTTGCGGTTTTTAGTTATCAATCCGCGGTTCAAACCGCACCGCACATTATATATATGTATATATTTTTAATTATATATATATATTACACACACATATATGTATATAGAGTCCCATTCATTTGTTAACCAAGCCATTGGTATTAACCGTGTTAACCAATCTCAACCATTAAAACTTTTGATCAATGACTTAAATAAAACATTGATTTTAAAACAGATTCATACGCTTGGAATAACCATGCACATATGCACAAGGGTATAATTGTAAAAGGACACATCCAATTAAAAAAGGAAACATATTAACTTCTCTTTGGTAATCAAGGAGACCTGATCTCGAAAGGAAATAAGAATATTTAAGGAAACATATTAACTCCTCTTTGGTAATCAAGGAGACTTGATCTCGAAAGGAAATAAGAATATTTAATCAAGTTTTAAAGTGTTAGATCACATATCTATTGAATTCAAGATCATCCAAACTAAAGATCGCAATCTGAATATAAAGCCGGAAAGTCGACTCTCGATATTAAAGTCTAATGTCGTTTGTAATAAATGTCAAAGTTTGTTTGTTATTATATTAGTTAAAGATAGTTAGATATTAGTTACTTTAGTTATTATATTAATTAGAAATAATATCTAGATATTATGTTAGGTAGTGTGTTGAAGAAGCTAAGATCTAATATCAGATCTTACAACCCTCTCTAACAGATCAGATCAATAATCGACACACACAAACACACACTTAAAGGTGTAAAAGAGAGAAAACAGAGAAAACACAATCTAGAGCTTGAATCGATCAACCTTGTAACCATTGTTATTAATCAATACAGGTTGGTAGTATTTATGTGTTGTTAATCTATAAAACATGATAGTATTGTGGACCCACAATTGGTATCAGAGCCTGACTTAAGATCAAAATCAAGTTTTAAGAAAAACGACTCTGTGTTCTAGTTTGAAAATCGTTTTTGAGTGTTTTAGGTGTTAAAATCGATCAGGTTGTGATCGATATACTTGCTAGATCAAGTTGTGAGTGATTAATTTCAGTATAGAGCTTTAATCGAGTTCCATTTTGGTGATTTTGTGGTCTGAGTTCGAGTTTCTAAAAGTTACTGTGCGATCAAATTAATTTTCAAAAAGTGATTTTTATCGAGATCAAGTGGTCACATTCAGTTTTAGAAGTGTTTTTAGACATTTTGGTAGAGTTTGGGTCTGTTAATCTTGGAAAAACAGGTTGAAAAGTCGAATTTATCGAAGTACAGACGAACTTGCGCAAACCAGAGGAAGAACTCACGCAAAGCTCACTTTGCGTAACCTACTTTGCGCAACCAACTCAACACGCAAAGCTTACTTTGCGCAACCAACTGCATATGCAAAGCTTACTTTGCGCAACCAACTGCATACGCAAATCTTACTTTGCGCAACCAACTGCATACGCAAATCCTACTTTGCGCAACACGCTACTCACGCAAAGATCACTTCTCGGAACCAACAAGCTTACGCAAACTTCACTTCTCGCAACAAGAAGGAAACACAAAGCTCACTTTGCGCGATCAACGTGATACGTAAACCTCAGTTTGCGCAACCCACTTGTCACGCAAACCTCACTTTGCACAATCAACCTCTGCGCAAACCTTCTAAAAACGCAAAGTTTTTCCAGACTTGGAATTTTTCTTCAAAAATGACATCCAGAGAAGCCCTTGCAATTGGAACTGACACAAAACCACTAGTTCTCTTTAAAGGAGAATACGGACAGTGGAAAGATAGGTTTCTGAACTTTGTTGACAGACATGAATTGGGTGATTTCATCAGACAGTCGATAGAAGAAGGGGTTATGAAACCAATTATGACGACTCGTTTGATTGGAACTGTGCCGACATAGATTGAACTTAAGTATAATGAGCTAGAAGATGATAACCTAAAAAGAGCAAAAGGTGATAAGTTAGCTAAGTCATACATTCTACAAGGAATTCCAAACGAAATCTATGTAAAGATTGACAGCTACAAAGCATCTGGCAAAGAAATGTGGGATCAACTAGAGAAGATGATGCTGGGTTCAAAGGTTGGGAATCAGCTGAAAATCTCCAACTGCCTAAATAATTATGAAGAATTTAGAGGCAGAGTCGGAGAAACTTTAGAAGAAACCTATGACAGGTTTGTGACCTTGCTAAACGAACTAAGCAAGAACAAGGTCCACAAATCTCAAATCGAGCTGAACGTCAAATTCCTGAGTATTCTACAACCGGAATGGAAGAGATTTGCCAGGCAGATGAAGCAGATCAAGGATCTGAATGAGATTCCACTTCATGAGGTGTATGAAACCCTCAGACAAAATGAAGAAGAGGTGGATGAAATTCTAGATGAGAAGAGACAGAAAGGAAAGACAGTTGAAGACACAGTTGATCTTGTTGTCAGGAAGAAGAAGAACAAGACGATTGTGTATGATTCAGAAGAAAATGAAGCTTATAGAAACTCTGACTCGGATGAAAATGACCAACTGAAGCAAGCAATGCTTCCGCTGACAAATGCTTTTCAGAAAAAGTTTTACAAAAAGCCAACATCAAACAGTCAGAGGTATTCTTCTGGTCCTAACAACTATGTCCACAAAGAAAGGGTTGAAGGAAGTAGATATGAAGGAAAGAAGTTTGAAGGGAAGAGAATAAAGGAGAGGAAACCGGAAGAGAGAAAGTTTAAAGCTGAAGGATCCAGTCAGTCAGAACCACCAACATGCTACAACTGTGGCAAAACAGGTCACTATGCCAGAGACTGCCGAAGGCCAAAAGTAAGAAACTCTGATTACTACAAGAACAAGATGCTTCTTGCAAAGCAACAGGAGGCAGGTAAGGCACTGATGGCAGAGGATGAATACTGGCTTGATCATTCAGACGAGGAAGAAGAGGATGAAGAGAGAGATGAAGCAGTCAACATGTGCTTGATGGGAAAGCAGGAATCAAACGCTGAAGCAGATTCAGAAGAGGATGAAGAAGAGGAGGTATGTGATTTATCGAATTCAGATTTCATGAATAAAATGCATGCCATGAATTTAAAAATCCAAGAGTTAGAGTCGAATCTTAAGCGGGGAGAGGGTGTCATTACAAACAAAAACCAATCGATACAGAAAATTAGCGATGAAATTGCTGAGAAGAAAGTATTGGTTGAGGTTTTACATACAAACAATGACACCAGCGCGAAAGAAAAGACAATAATTCTTAAAGAGAATTCTGAACTCAAGTCTAAACTGAGAAAAAGTGAGCTTGATTTGTATGAGCTTACGAATTTGCAATCTTCAACTACCAAAGAAAACTTTTCTTTACTTGGTAAATTAAAAAGTTTGGAAGAGAAGTTATACAAAATGGGTCAAACTGAACAAACTATTCATCTGAACAAACCCAAAGAGGAAATAGAGAGATGGGGAATCGGTTATAAGAATCCTCACTGTCTTGAAAAAGGAATATTTGAAGTGCCTGCACTTTATGATCTTCTTTCTTTGAAATTAGCTCGAAGAATCCCTGAGCTTAATGTTTTCTCGACTAAACCGTCTGAAAAGGATGAAGCCAACGAAACTGAAAAACGTTTGAAATCAAGTTCACCTTCCATTTTATTATGCGAAAGTGAATAGTAGTTATAATGAAAATCCAATATATCAAAAGAAGAAAACTCTTTCAAATGACTTTTTTCAAAGTTATTCTGAAAAAGAAATGGAGGCGAAGCCTATTCAAGGTAAACTATATGTCCCTCCTCTCGTTTTAGAAAGTAAAACTTCTGAACTCGAGAATTCTTTAACTGATGAAAGACTTTTGATTGAGATTCAACAAAAAGTTTTTTCAACTGTGCTGAAAAATGTTGTTATTTCTATGGCTTCAAAATCTAAAGATAGTTCTGGTCTAGCTGATGAAGGGCTTAATTTTCTGAACTCTGACGGTGGTTTAGATGATTGTTTTTGAACAATTTGACTTTAATGCAAAACTTCCTAACCATTCATCCTTTGTTAAGAAATCTTTAGGAAAAACCAGTATGCCTGTTAACAGTGCAAAATCAACGAAAGTTGATAATTCAGTCTCTGTGAAAGCTAAAAATGCTAAGGGTAAGAATACATCTAAGCATTCACATAAACCGAACACTACTGGTAATCCGAAGAAGAAGAATTCGTTTGTTGCTCAGAAGTCTAACTCAAGAGTTTCACATGTTTCAGATCTGAGCAAGCAAAGGCTAGAAGTTAAATCTCTGTGGCAACCGAAACAGAAGCTTGACAAGACCGTTAAATCGTTTTCTAGTATTAATTATAGTAAGACTTCGCCTAGTAAAGATGTCTTAATTGCTGATGTTGATATTTTGAACTCAAAACTTGTTGTTTCTCGTAAACAATATACAATGAAGCAATTATTTCAGTTATCTTTATCTGCTAGAAAGTCTTCTATTTATGATAAACATGTTTATACTTCTTGTCAAGATTCTGAAGATTGGTTTGGCAATTATCTTGTGCATTCATCTCATTCTAATTCTTCAAATGCATTTCAAAAGAAAAGAGGACCCAATTTGAAATGGGTACCAAAATCTTGTGCTAACACGGTAGGACCCAAATTCCAGTGGGTACCTAAGGCTAAATCTGTGTTGCAGGCACCCAAAGTTTAAAAAGGGAGCTTACAGATATGACTTCTAGACAAAATAGTCTAGGACTCGTTCCTCAAAGAAATTAGGTTCTTGAATACAACAGTTCAAGACCCACACTTCAAAGATAAAACAATGGTTTCTTAACACGTCTGTTCAGAACCCGTGCTTAAGAAGAGAATATGGATTTTGAACACATCAGTTCAAGACCCGCTCCTCAATGCTCAAGAGTCTTAATTCCATCTTTGTTTTAAGACTATTTAAATCAATTTTTTCATTATTTATCTTGTGCAGATCCGTCATATGTGGTACTTGGATAGCGGATGCTCCAAGCATATGACTGGACAAAAAGATATGCTGTCCAATTTTAAAGAGAAGTATTGCGGATCAGTCAGATTTGGAAACGACTAGTTTTCTCCAATAATGGGATATGGTGATGTACAACATGACAATGTCACGATAAAGAAGGTGAGCTATGTAGAAGGCTTACGGCACAACTTGTTCAGTATCGGGCAGTTCTGTGATAAAGACTTAGAGGTCAACTTCAAGGCCAAGAGATGTTCAGTTCGCAATGAAGAAGGCGAAGAACTCTTGGTCGGTACTCGAGAATCCGACCTCTACACAATCAATTTATCAAATGTCCAGACTGACAAGCAGGTTTGTCTAATGACGAAAGCCTCGATGCAACAAAGCTGGTTATGGCATCGAAGGCTCTCTCACCTCAACTTCAGGTACATCAACAATCTGGTCAGAGGAAAGATCGTCAAAGGACTTCCAGCGCTCAAATATGAAAGAGAACATCTTTATGCAACATGTGAAAAAGGAAAAATGAAGAGGGCTCCACATAAACCAAAGCCTGAACTGAGTACAAGCGCTCCGTTAGAGTTATTATATATGGACTTATGCGGTCCGATGCGAACTCAAAGTCTAGGCGGAAAGAAGTACATACTCGTGATCGTGGGCGATTACTCGCGATACACATGGGTCAAGTTTCTACGTTCAAAGGATGAGACACCAGATGTTCTCATCACATTCCTAAAGACGACCCAGGTGAATCTGCAGAAACCGGTCAAGCTTCTAAGAACGGACAACGACACATAGTTCAAAAACAACAAGGTTGAAGAATATCTCGAATCTGTCGGGATTTCACATCAATACTCTGCTACTCGTACGCCTCAACAAAATGGAGTGGTCGAAAGAAGAAATCGTACGCTAGTCGAGGCTGCTCGAACTATGCTAAGTCAATCAGACTTACCTCTATTTTTGTGGGCAGAAGCTGTATCGACTGCGTGTTACACACAGAATCGCTCCATGATACATCGAAGATTCAAGAAGACTCCTTATGCGTTAATCAACAACCGAACATCGACAATCAAATATTTCCATATATTTGGGTGTAAGTGTTTCGTGCTAAACGATAGGGAGAGTCTCAACAAGTTCAGTGCCAAGGCGGACGAAGGCATCTTCATTGGTTATTCCTCGACATCAACTGCATTCCGTGTTTATCTGAAGAAGTCAAAGACGGTTATAGAAAGCATCAACGTAACATTTGATGAAGAGATGGCTTCCGAACATCAAAGTTCAGAACCCGTTATAACAGGAGTACTAGCTTCTGGGCAACTCAGTCCAGAACCTGCGTCTCAACAGAACAAATCAGATAAAACATCAACGTCAACTAATCATATATCTGATTTAGATTTATTATTTGAATTGTTTTATGATGAATTTCTTGGATCTAATGTAAACAAATCTGTTGTGGTTGACAGGATGGAAGACTTAACGACTACTCATCCAACCAGTTCAGATGTTCCTATTGAATCCAACGCCCCGATTGAACAAGAAATTTCAATTCAAATGCCGACTCCAACAGTTGAAGAAGTTCCATGTGATGAAGAGACAGAAGTAGCTGAAACAGTAGGATGTTCTGTACAGATCAATCTACAGCCGGAACATGCTGTACCTGCTGAGCCTTCTGAACCTACCACTTCAACTGCAATCATCATTCCTCCAGAACAAGCTGAAGAAGGTACAAGTGGATTTATAGATGATACAACTGTCATACATTCATATAATCCACTGCCTCATGAACATAAATGGACCAAAGAGCACCTGATAAGCCAGATCATTGGCGATCCATCAAAACCGGTGCAAACTAGGTCAACATCAATCAATATGTGCATGCATGATTCCTTTCTGAGCAAGTTTGAGCCAACTCGCGTATCAGAAGCACTTGCTGATCCAGAATGGGTGATCTCAATGCAAGAAGAGCTGAATCAGTTCGACGCACTTCAAGTCTGGAGACTCGTACCAAAGCCTCAAGGTAAAACCATTATAGGTACGAAGTGGATTTTCAAGATAAAGAAAGACGAAGATGGTACCGTTATCCGAAACAAGGCAAGACTTGTAGCCAAAGGATACAAACAAGAGGAAGGAATCGACTATGACGAGACATATGCTTCTGTGGCGCGATTAGAGGCAATCATAATGTTTCTAGCCTACGCAGCCCACAAGAACATCACGGTCTTTCAAATGGACATGAAGATTGCCTTTCTGAATGGCATTCTGAAGGAGGAAGTCTACGTCTCTCAGCCAGAGGGTTTTGTCAATCAAGAGAAGCCTAATCACGTCTACATTCTCTACAAATCACACTATGGTTTGAAACAAGCTCCTCGAGCCTGGTATGATGTCCTTTCAAAATTTCTAGTCAAGTCTGGTTTTTCTAAAGGTACGGTGGATACCACTTTGTTTATCAAAAAGGAAAAAGACGATATCATTTTAATTCAAATCTATGTAGATGATATTATTTTTGGCTCTACAAATCCTAAGTACTGTAAGAATTTTTCAAACCTTATGGTGTCTAGATTTCAGATGAATTTGATGGGAGAGATGAATTTCTTTCTCGGTTTACAAGTCAAACAATTTTCATCGGGTATTTTTATCTATCAATCAAAATACATTATGGATATTCTTCGGAAGTTCAAAATGGAAAATTCAAAACCGATTGGTACCTCAATGGCACCAGGTACTAAAATTGGCACCGATCCTTCGGGAAAGGCTGTTGATGGTAGGACTTATTGAGGGATGATAGGTTCTTTAATGTATCTTACTTCTAGTAGGCCAGATATAATGTTCTCAACATGCTTATGTACACGATATCAGGCCAATCCTAAAGAAATCCATATGTCTGCTGTGAAGCGCATATTTAGGTATCTAAAGGGCACTGCAGATCTTGGTCTGTGGTATCCTAAAGATACTAGTTTTGAACTAACAGCGTACACAGATGCAAATCATGCAGGTTGTATGTTAGACAGGAAGAGCACATCAAGACATGTGCAGTTCCTCGGTGTTAGTTCCAAATCTTATGTTTGTTAAAGTGTTGAAAAAACCCAAGTCCTATTTCAGAGGACTTCCAAAGATAGACCTCAGAGGGCATAGACTTCAGAGGACGAAGACATCAGAGATTGCAACTTTCAGCAGAAGACATCAGAGATGGCTTCATCAGAGGCTCTGAAGACAACGTCAGAGCTCTGAAGACATTCTCTCTGAAGATGGCGCTGAAGACTCCTGAAGTATCAGAACAGATAACCAATCACTTAGTGATAAGATTTACTTTATAGAGTAGGTTACTGTTCAAGCATGTATTGAGCTTACCTATTAGGTAAGACACTGTTCAAGCATGCTTCTATTTGTCAGAATAGTACACTGTTTACTTTATGGTCCTATAAATAGGACCATCACTCCTTTGACAAAAGTGTGCTTTTTGATATCTTGTATAAGAAGAATCAACTGAATATATCTCACGAAGATCTTGTTCTTTCTACTTGCTTTATATATGAACTGTGATATTTGAATCTGCTTTTGATATTAAACTATATTGCTTCCGCTGTTTATACTCTTGTTATTTATATCATTATTGTTATAAGATTAAATCTGGGATCCAACAATTGGTATCAGAGCCTCCTTTGTTTTCTAAAACAAAGAAAGATCATATCTGCATACTCAGATAGATTTAATTCTTACTGATTCAAGCTTTTATTATCTGTGCATGTTTATGTAAACCCTGGTTTATTAAACTTCATATGCTCCAGATTTAAAAGTAAATCACAGTTACATCATTTAATAGAAAGATCTTCATAGAAAAGCATCAGTTCTTCAAATCTTCATCCTTTCTTCACAAAAATGGCAAACTCAAGCATAAGTGCCATTTATACAGCCGGATCATTAACCAAACCTCCTACACTTCTAAGGGATGAATATCCTCAATGGAAGATAAGGATGGTAAATTTCTTAGAAGGCATGGACAGGGATCTGTTAAGATCAGTGAACGATGGACCTCACCAACCAATGGTGTTGGTACCAAGAGTTCCAGCAACAGCAGATACTGCTGAAATCCCTGCTTACTATGAAAAGAAAACTTCAAACTTTACGGATGAAGAAACTAACATGATGGATAATGATTCAAAAGCTGTTAGATTACTTATAATGGCCATTCCCAATGATATCTTCCAAGAACTTGATTCTTGCGTAACTGCAAAAGAGATATGGGATCAGTTGTTAAATCAACTTGAAGGAGGCCTACAAAACTCAAAAGAACAGGAGAAATCTTTGTATTAATGAATATCATGATTTTCATGCATTACCCGAAGAAACCTTACATCAAACATACTCAAGGTTTAACATCCTCATCAACAAATGTAGAAAATTTGGGGTCATGAGAACAAAAGAAGAAAACAATATTCTCTTTCTTAAAAGTCTAAATGAAGAATGGTCACAACTGTCAATGTCGATACAAGCCAATCAAAATCTTGAATCATGGTCATTAACTGACATTTATGGTAGCACAGGAAAAAGAAGTTGTTAAACAAAAATCAAAAACCTCTTTAGGTGGTCCACTTGCACTCATGTCAAAACAGAAGGGTGTATCACAAGAATGCAGAAATGCAGAAAAAGACAATTGTTCAAAAAGGGAATCTAAAAGAAAATCCAAAAAGGTTCTGATGTCTGAAGAAGTTGAACACTCAGATTCTGACTCAGATGATGACATCAATGCCTTTGCCAAATCTCTTGCATTAATCACCCATCAATTTAACAAGAAATGTGGCAAGAAAGTCTTTGAAGGAAGAAGAGATGATGAAGAAAGAAGAGGAAATCCAGAAAGAAGATTTCAGAAAACTGAATATCAACAAGAGCCCAGATCTACTCTGCATAGTGATCAAAAGGGCGTTCATTTCACCAATCATGATTCTACTCAACAATCAAGATCTCAACAATCATTTCAGCCGAGGTATCCTCAACCTCAGAGGTACTTCAAGCCACAACCACAAGTACAAGCACATAAGACAGAATCAGACACTGCTCTTCCATCAAACCAAAACGATGGAAGATGTTTTAGATGTGGAAAGCCAGGTCATTACTCCGCCAACTGCAAAGGTAGACTCATCAAGGATGGAGACTACTACAAAAACAAGTATAAATACAATGTCAAAGAAAGAGTACTTGTAGCAGAGATGGAAGACTGGCTGTCAGACTCAACAAGCAATGGAGAGGAAGAACCCACCAATCTCTGCGGTATGGCGTTCACAGATGATCAAAGTGACGGATCATCAGAGGACTACTCTGAAAAGGTAAACTCTCCTTCCACCTCTGAAAGTGATCTTGAATTGGATGTTATTAAACTAACAGATGAATTTCAAATCCTAAAGCAAAAACTTGTTGAGGAAAAAGAAAAAGAAAAACAAATGACAAAAGATCTTAATTTTTACAAAAGGGAAAAAGATCTTCTTGAATCAGAAAAGAGAGATATTTTTGTTGAAAAATCTGATCTTGAAAAAGCTCAGAAACAAAAGGAAAAATCATTTTCAGAAAAATTCAAAGAACTTGAGAAAGTTTTAAAAGTTAAAGAAGAAGAAGTAAAAAAATCTGAGTATGAAAGACTCAATTCTGTTGCCTTAACCAATTTTTTCCAAAAAGAAAGAGAAATCTTACATCAATCTCTGGAAAGGAAAGAACTTCAAATCAAAAGTTATCTTGATGCTCAGGATGTTCATATAAAGATAAACTCTCAAATGGATACTCAAGGGATTGGATTCAATGAATTGGATCCATTCACTGGATTGAAGAAAACTTCACTTTCTTCCACTTTCTGTAAAGGAAAGGTCCAGAGCCCTGACAGTCCATCACTGAACAATTTCAAAAGAATAAAAACCTCAGAGAGATAAAAAATAAGGGCTCTGAACTTTAAAAATGTAGCATACTCTGAAGTACAAAGCTTTCCAAATTCCATCTTAAAAATAGAAAAGGAAACTAAAGAGGTATTTTTCACAAAACCTCAGAGCAATGATCCTAAAGAGATTTTTAAGTTTAATGCATTCATCAAAGATGAATCTGAGACATCTGAACAAAGTACCTCTAAAGCAAGTACTTCTGAAGATGAACCTCAGAGTTCACTTAATCCAGATGCCCCTCTGTATTCACCAATCTCTGATGAATGCATCAGAACTACATTTGCGGATGACATCCAGAAAATAAATCAAGAAAACATCATAGCTGATTTAGAGAAGAAAGAAAGCATGAAAAGAATCATCAAAGTCTCCATACCTAAGAAAATTGAGAAACCATCAGAGGTAGTTGTCTCTGGTAAGACTGAACGAGACTTTCTTGACTCTGATTCTGAATCTGATCCAGAGGTAGATGAACAGATTTTCTACAAACCAGAGAAAGTAATTCATAAAAAGATAGATACCGTTGGTTCTGGAATTTTGAACATTCCTATTTCTGTTTTAAAAATTAAACCCAGAATACCAATATGTCCTGACTTTGCAGAATTGTGTCTTCAAGCAAAAACTTCTCTGGAACTTGAAAAAGAATTACAAGAAAAGGCAAAGAATAAAACTATCACTTCTCAACTCTATAGTTATAAACCAATCAAGTTTACTCCTGGACAAAAAGAAAAATGGCAAGAAATTAACCATTCTGATCCTGTTTGTGCAGTGAGCAACAAAGAGAAGAGGATGTTTCTGAACAAGAGAAGGCAACTTGAAAAGAAGGCTGTCTCTCAAGCTAAAAGAAAAGCAGTAGTTAGGAATACTTGTAATATTCCTAGTACTAATTCAAAAAGGAATCATAATGTACCGAATGCATTTAATGAAATGAAATCCTTTGCTTCTACTTCTTCTTGTTCTGTAAAGTGCAATTGCATCCAACTCTTGATGAAACTAAAAAATCACTTCAAAGGTTCTCACTGTTTTCTTAATCAATCTCTGAATAAAAATTCAGAGACAACGCCTCAAAAGAAAAAGGACAATTCTGCCAAAACATCAAAAGATAAGAAGGCAAAATTTCAAAACGATAATCAAAAGTCTAACAAAATAGGACCCATAATGAGATGGGTACCTAAGAAAATCTAATCTGTCTTGCAGAAACAGTCAATGCCGATCTGGTACTTAGATTCTGGGTGTTCAAGGCATATGACTGGAGATAAAAAGTTACTATCCTCCTTCAAAGCTAAATCTGGAGGAGCAGTAACTTTTGGAGACAATATGCAAGGACAAATTAAGGGTTATGGTGAGCTTACAAGAGGTAATGTTTCAGTATCAAAGGTTGCTTATGTTGATGGGTTAAAGCATAACTTGATCAGCATAAGTCAACTTTGTGACCATGGTTTTGATGTGAAATTTCAAGAAAAAAATTGTTCACTACTTCACTCAAAAACAGGTCAAGAAATGCTCAGAGCTGACAGAAAGGGAAATTTATACAGAATGAAATTTTCCAAACACATAAAAACTGACTCAGAGAAACTCTGTCTAGTATCTCTGAACAGTGAAGATGTTTGGCTCTGGCATAAAAAGTTCTCACATCTGAACTTTTCTTCACTTGATAAATTGGTCAAACTAAATCTGGTTAAGGGATTGCCATCTCTGAAGTTTAACAAAGATCATCTTTGTTCTGCTTGTGAAATGGGAAAAATGAAAAGATCTTCCCACAAGACCAAAAGTGATAATAATTGTCCAAAACCTCTGCATATGCTTCATGTGGACCTCTGTGGTCCTATCTCTATACAGAGCTTGTCAGGTAAAAAGTATATCCTCGTTTTGATTGACGAATACTCTAGATATACTTGGATAGAATTCATCAGAGCCAAGTCTGATGTCCCTGATATTTTAATAAGATTGTTAAAAAGATTGCAGGTTCTGTTTGATACCAAAGTTCAGAAACTGAGAAGTGATAATGGAACAGAGTTCAGAAATGCAAAAATCAACTCATATCTTTCAGAGGAAGGCATAACTCCGAACTTCTCTGCAGCTAGAACACCTCAACAAAATGGTGTTGTTGAAAGGAAAAACAGAACACTGGTTGAAGATGCAAGAACTATGCTTGCAGGATCAGAACTTCCCACAAACTTTTGGGCAGAGGCAGTGGCAACAGCCTGTTTCCCGCAAAACAGAGCTACAATTGTCAAAAGATTCAAGAAAACATCTTATGAACTCATTAACAACAGGAAACCTAATGTTAAATATTTCCATGCTTTTGGATGCAGATGTTATATTCTAAATGATAGAGAGTCTCTTGGAAAGTTTGACAAGAAAGCAGATGAAGGCAAATTCATTGGCTATTCATTAGTCTCAAAAGCTTTCAGAGTGTTCAATCAAAGAACCAGAACAATCCAAGAGAGTATCAATGTGTCTTTTGATGATGACAAAAGTCTGGCCAGCAAAGATATCAATCAAATTGCCAAAAATATCTCTGAATCATCAAAGATAAGAGAATCCGAACTCAACAAAATTTTCGAAGACTTCTTTGATGATGAAAACTCAGAGTTTTTTTCCAGAGATATTCATAGAGCAACTTCAGAGGAACCACAAACTTCAGGTACAAATCTCTCTGGTCCCTCTGAAGTTACAACTTCTGCTTCCTTGAATGAAGGTCTAAGAACTGAATCAATTTCAGAGCCTCCGGAATCAACTTCAGAGCCTCTGGAATCAACATCAGAGCCTCTGCTCAGCACAACAGCGATGTCTCCAACTGTCATCTCTGAAGCTTAAACTCCACCTCATGTTCATACTCCGCTCACAAGATGGACAAAGGATCATCCCCATGATCAGATCATTGGATCACCTTCAGAGGGTGTCAAAACCAGATCAACCACAATCAATGAATGCTTTTTTGTAAATTTTTTAAGCATCATTGAACCAAAGAAGGTAAATGAAGCTCTTGAAGATCCTCATTGGATCTCTGCAATGCAGAATAAGCTTCAAGAGTTTGAAAGAAACAAAGTCTGGACCTTAGTTCCCCTTCCTAAAGGAAAATTTGCAATTGGAACTAAATGGATCTTCAGAAATAAAAAGGATGAGGATGACATTATAATCAGAAACAAAGCTAGGTTGGTTGCTAAGGGATATTGCCAAGAAGAGGGCATTGATTATGATGAAACCTTTGCACCTGTGGCTAGGCTAGAAGCAATTAGAATCTTCTTAGCCTATGATGCACACAAAGGGTTCAAAGTATAGCAGATGGATGTTAAATATGCCTTTCTGAATGGTAAATTAAATGAAGAGGTTTATGTCCAGCAACCACCTGGTTTTGAGAATACAGAGTTTCCAAACCATGTTTATTATCTTGATAAAGCTCTATATGGACTTAAACAAGCTCTAAGAGCATGGTATGCTACTCTATCCACATTTCTGATAAATAATGGTTTTGAAAAAGGTACAATAGATACAACCTTGTTCATAAAAAGGTACAAAAATGAGATGCTCTTAGTACAAATATATGTCGATGACATTATATTTGGCTCTACAAATCAAAAGTATTGTGATAAGTTTTCAGAGTTGATGAAGAGTAAATTTGAGATGAGTCTTATGGGAGAATTAACATTCTTTCTAGGCTTACAAGTAAAGCAAACATCAGAGGGTACTTTTATAACTCAATCTAAGTATGTCTCTGACATTTTGAAAAAATACAGACTCAATGATTCAACCTCTATGAAAACCCCTGTTGCCACAGGAGTCAAGCTTGACTCTGATCTTTCGGGAAAATCTGTAGATGTCAAAACCTACAGAGGCATGATAGGTTCATTATTATACTTAACTGCAAGTAGGCCTGATATAATGTTTGCAACATGTCTTTGTGCTAGATATCAAGCAAATCCAAAAGAATCTCATTTATCTGCTGTCAAAAGAATTTTCAGATACCTGAGAGGGTCACCCTCATTAGGCCTCTGGTATCCAAAACTTTCTAGTTTTGATTTAACAGCTTACACTGATGCAGATCATGCAGGATGCAAGCTTGACAGAAAAAGTACCTCTATGTGCTGTCAGTTATTGGGAAATAAGCTGGTAAGTTGGACATCCAAGAAGCAAAACTGTGTTTCAACTTCCACAGCAGAGGCAGAATATGTTGCTGCTACTAGTTGTTGCTCTCAAGTCATATGGATGCAAACTCAGCTCCGAGACTATGGCATACAATATGACAGAATTCCAATTCTGTGTGATTCAAAAAGTGCCATAGCCATCTCTGCCAATCCAGTACAGCACTCCAAAACAAAGCACGTTGATGTAAGGTACCACTTTCTGAAAGATCATGTTGAAAAGGAACAATAGAGATGTATTTTGTACCAACTGATCTTCAACTTGCTGATATTTTCACAAAAGCTTTAGATGAACGAAGGTTCAATTTCTTAATTAGCAAGTTGGGTATGTTGAACATGTATGCCTAACACAGGAAAACATCAGAGTCTCTGATCCATTTATCAGAGCCTCTGAACTTTTTTTACAAATGGTAAAAATCATTATTTTATATCTCCAAGCATGTGTCAAGGGGGAGAAGATAAAGACTTCATTCTTTGGTCAAGGGGGAGACAAAGAACCTTTCATCTTTCAAGGGGGAGAAAGTGAGCTTCTATGATACTCATATCAGAGACTCTGATCTTGTCTCTGATATTTATATCAGAGCCTCTGATCTTGTCTCTGATATTTATATCAGAGCCTCTGATCTTGACTTTGATATTTATATCAAAGCCTCTGATCTTTTCTCATTAAACGAATATTCCAGGAAATTCGTTTAATAATAAATCTTTTGGATAACCATTCATTTCTTTTCAAAAACCCAACTGGCGGTTTTCTGACACCAAGCGACTCTCCCCTACACACCTCAATGTGTCACCTATTAATTAGGGGATGATGGAACGTCCTTTCTGACATTGGAACTCTCAATCGCCGTTTCCATAACCTCTCCCTCTACCTTTCTTTTTCTGTCCATAAAAACCCTTTTTCTCTTCTCATTATTCTTTACGCTCTCAGAATCCAAAATCCCAAATCTCTCTTTCTAAGCTCTCATCTTTCTCAAAAACCTGCAACAATGGCGGCTCATTCCCAAACCTCAGATAACTCCAGCAAACTTGTTCCAAGCTTGAATATGGCACAGTTCGATGTTCCAGTAAAAGGTAACAACTACTTTCTGGACGTCACCCCAACCAAATACGATGAGCAGTTTCGCCCAATCCTCGACTTTTTGACCAACTGCGAACTCAAGGATGTCCTCACCAAACATGCCTCAGATATTCCTATACGCTTTGTCCAACAATGGTGGTATTCAAGTGAATACGATGATGAAAAGGAAGGACTGGTTGGGTACATTGACCTAGGTGAACAAAGCATGAACATAAGAATCACCCTAACTCGCCGATTCAACCTACTCACAAAAACTGATCTTCAAATAGAAACCTTTGAGAAACCACCAACTCAAGAAGTTCTTCTTCAGTTCCTCCATCACTTCGGCTACAACAGGGAGATCACACGCCTAAGTCAATTCAGACGTCAGTACCTGCCTCCCAAGTGGAACTTTATATTTAGTGTTCTCAACCGAACAATTACCTGCAAGATTGGAAGCCAGGATCAGACCCATCCAACAATTCTAGCCATAATGTATGCTCTCTTCTTCAACAGAAGCATAAATATGGCTCACATTCTCTTCTGTGAGATGCTGACGGCGGTAGACAAGAAGAACAAAGACTTGGCCAAAGGAAAACAACCAATTTCGGTACTGTTTCCCAGATTCATCTCTGTGGTCATTCAACGAGCAATGGAGAAATTCTCCATCACTGAGGAGGGCCCAAGGACACCTCTGTTTATGATGAACTCGTTCAAAGCTACAGAGGTTCCTCCTTATCCAAATGACCGACGTTTCCCACACACCATGATTGAGATAATTCCTGCTGACTCTACTACCCACTTCCTACTTAGTCGTGTTACCCAATCATCAGAACCGATGATGGGATCCCCAACACACTTAGGTTCTGAGCCTGAGCCTGAATTAGAGAGTGATATCTCTGATACTGCTCAAAACGTTAACAGAGCGCAACTAGAGGGTGGCTCTGAGAGAGTAAGGAAGAGAAAACAAGAGAACCCTCCCTCTGACGAAGAGAATAACTATGTCAGAGCAGAGGAAGGTGAGGAAGAGAGAATTCCAGAGGGTGAGTTTCTAAGCTTAGAATCTGAGGGCGGTGAGGTAGAAAAAGATGTGCTTGTTGGCACACATGAGAGATTCCAAAGCCCAAATCCCCGTGCAAACACATTTACTGTCCAAGGTGGTCTAGCATCAGTGGACATTGAAACAGAGGTGCACACCTCGAACCCTTCCCATCCTAGCCGCTCAGAGGCATCTACTTCTGCCTCTGAAGCACGCACCAAAGGGGAAACCTCTGATACGGCTAAGTCCTCCCAACAGGACTTAGACCAAGATAAAAATACTCATTCACCCCAGAGTATGTCACCTCCAGACACACATGATGCCTTTGTGGCTCATAAAAAGTTGGACCGTCCCTTAGATCAGAAGAGACCTACGATCTCTCGTAAGGATTGCCTGTCAGAAAAAGAATGGCATGACCTTCTTGCACATGGACTCCTTAGCCTGGACAACAAGGTTTCCACCCACATTCGTTTCTCATCATCAGATTCTGACTCTGATGATCAGAGACCAATCGGAACCATTATAGGGAAATCCTTAAAAAAGGGTCCCCAAGGATTAATGGGAAGTCCTTCCGGAGTCAATATCAAGCCAACTCCGGAAGAAGACCCCTATGAACTCGAGGGAAACTTAGAATCATGTGTTGATCCTAAGGTCACCCCCTCTGATTACGTTACCAAAGAGGAGTTCAGAATCTTTGGTGATGAAATCAGAGAATCTCTGAAGGAGATTAAACTTCAAATGGAGAAGACCTCAGATGTTACAAAGTCTAAGGTCACCCCCTCTGCCTCTAACTCTGAAGTTACAAAGCTCACTTCAGAGGTCTCTGAGCTGCGCATGACCATTATCTCTCAGAATACTAAAATGGATGCTCTAGAAAGCCTGGTCATCAAAAATGACTCGATTTTATCAAGAGAAATTTAGAACTCCAAAACAGAGATTCTCAAGATGATTCCAACTCCTTCTGCCCCAACTGCAACACAAGCAGACTTCTCTCAATTGAAAAAGGAAGTCTTGCAGTCTTTGGAAGAAGTGATTGCAAAGATCCCTACCTCCTCTATTGCTGCTCCTGCTACCTCTGCATTCATTACAAAGGCTGACCTCCACAACTTCTCCAAGAAGATCACCAACAATGTAATGAATATCTCCAGCAAGTTCGTCTCCAAAGCCAATCAGCAAAACAAAAGGATTGAAGACCTTCTGAAGGATGTGAAATCTTCACAGGGATCATTGAAGAGGAAGGAACCAGAGGTCGCATGCTCTGAGGAGGCCCGGAAGAAAGCCAGGTATGAAGACTCTGATGACCATGATGACTAACCTCAGGGGTCATCCGATCATCATAAGGGGGAGAAGACTCCTACACCAAAAACTGTTGAAACACAAAAGGAGTCCACTCCCTCTGCAAGAAACCAACGCAAGGAAAAAGGAATAGAGAGACGTTCAACCTCAACTTCTGCTGAAGATAACCAGACCACTCTAAAGTCGCCAGTACCTATTATCTTTCTAGCACCATCTACTTCGAGTGCTCCAATAGTTCCAATAATAGCTGTAACTCCAGAAACTATTGGAGCTCTGGAAGAAAATGAAGACGAACAACTAGTAGACTTCTCTACATCAGAAGATGCATTCTCATCACCAGAAAGACCAACTTATGTGATGAGAGATGCTTACGAATCAGAGGCTGAAAGAGCAGAACCAGAATCTGAAAAAGAAGAAAAATCATATTCTGGAAAAGAAGTTGCTGAACAACAGATTGAAGTAATTGATGTTGAAGGTATGTATTCAAGAATGCTCAACCACATCATACTTCAACAACAACAGAGCTGAGGGAATCACCAGAGATAGATGGCTACATCTCTAAACCCACAACAGAAGATACTCCACAGACGAAGGAACCAGAAACCATGGTTGCTGATGAACAGGCTCCTTCAGAGAATCCTGTTTAGAAGGCAAGCATCGGTCTACCAGCCAAAGTGTTCACTAAACCTCCTACATCCTTGAATCAAATCCCGAAGCTTCCATAGAAGACCACTTCAGATACATCTACTGTGAGTTCAATATGGCAGACACTCTAGTCATTCCTCTGAATCCAAGGATCAGAGAGGACATGCCGGACTATGAGCGAAGATTTGTCAGAGATAAAACCAGACCAAGAGCACAGTTCCTCTTTGATGATCCAATCATCAAAATCAACAAAATCTCAGAGAAGACCTTTGCTTACAACAAGATCATCTATAGGCACTATGTGGTAACTCGATCTGATCAGAAGATTTACGAGTTCAATGATAATGATCTCGTAAATCTAAATCCATATGATTTACCACATTTATATGTCTATTGCTCTGCCAGATATGATCATGGAAGAAGGGAAATCAGGATGGGCATGGTTGAAGTCAGACGGGCAATGGAGGCCTATGTCAAACATAGAGCAAAACGTAACTTCCAAATTGCTCTGAACCTAGGGGAAGAAAAGCTGGAGGTAACTGAACCTGTGGAGTCGTTCGATAAACTTGAGGAACAAAAGACTGGATCAATCGTTGCAGAACCTCTGGGTTTCGTCTACAGAGTAAACCAAGTAAAGAAGATCTTTCTAGCTTCGGAAGTTTCGAAGTACTCTGATGAAACCTTGAGAGGTATAAAGAAAATGATCCATGTGAAGGAATAAAGGCACAGAGCAGATTTACTTGCAAAGCTTGACTTAGAGATTGACTCGATGATCAACTTCAGAGCTCTGATCATGAAATTCCATGGAATCTGTTCAAGTGACAAATTTTAGTTTGTTTCTTTATTTTTGAATATTACTTTCTCTGTATTAAACTTCCAAATGTTTAAGAAGTAATATTTAAGAGGATGTTTTTCTCCTCTACGCTTTCTAATTTAAATCTTCTATTCTCTGCTATTATTGTATCTTTTATTTTTAACACTTAGGGGGAGATTGTTAGTTCCAAATCTTATGTTTGTTAAAGTGTTGAAAATACCCAAGTCCTATTTCAGAGGACTTCCAAAGATAGACCTCAGAGGGCATAGACTTCAGAGGACGAAGACATCAGAGATTGCAACTTTCAGCAGAAGACATCAGAGATAGCTTCATCAGAGGATCTGAAGACAACGTCAGAGCTCTGAAGACATTCTCTCTGAAGATGGCGCTGAAGACTCCTAAAGTATCAGAACAGATAAACAATCACTTAGTGATAAGATTTACTTTATAGAGTAGGTTACTGTTCAAGCATGTATTGAGATTACCTATTAGGTAAGACACTGTTCAAGCATGCTTCTATTTGTCAGAATAATACACTGTTTACTTTATGGTCCTATAAATAGGACCATCACTCCTTTGACAAAAGTGTGCTTTTTGATATCTTGTATAAGAAGAATCAACTGAATATATCTCACAAAGATCTTGTTCTTTCTACTTGCTTTATATATGAACTGTGATATTTGAATCTGCTTTTGATATTAAACTATATTGCTTCCGCTGTTTATACTCTTGTTGTTTATATCATTATTGTTATAAGATTAAATCTGGGATCCAACACTCGGTGATAAGCTCATAAGTTGGGCATCAAAGAAGCAACTTTGTGTTTCAACTTCCACGGCCGAAGCAGAATATGTAGCTGCTGCTAGCTGCTATTCTCAGGTCTTATGGATGAGAACTCAATTGCGCGACTACGGTTAACACTTCAACAAAATCCCGATATACTGTAACTCCAAGAGCGCCATCGCAATAACATCGAATCCTGTTCAACACACCAAGACTAAATACATAGACGTCAGGTATCATTTTATTAAAGATCATGTTGAAAAAGGAACAATTGAACTTTTCTTTGTAAAAACTGATTATCAGCTTGCTGATTTGTTTACCAAACCTTTAGACGAAAAGAGGTTTAACTTTCTTGTCTCTAAGCTTGGTATGCTAAATCTAAAGATTTAATCAGTAGTTTCCTATCAAAGTTTTTTTTAATTGTATACTTTTTCATCATTTCTTCATTCTTAACTCTAATTGATATCTGCACTTCTATCTTCTGTTCATGATCCAAAGGGGGAGTATGAGAAGAAATTGACAAGTGGTCAATATTACACAAGGAATTTGTTTCTTTGTCATAACGTTTATAGAAATAACCTTTGTGGTGTTTCGATGATTAAATGGAAGCCCTGGGGGAGTCAACATCAAACAGCTCATTTCCAATGTGTATTTGTTACACACAGTGACTTAGTGTTACTGACAGACATGTTAACTGATTCATTAGTTGATTCAGGTGTTACACGACTATTTTGTCTGGATTTGCAAAGATCTGGGTGAATATCTATTGAATTGACGGATCAATGGCTCCAAGTGGTTGACTTTTCTTACTCAGAGTTTTGATGAAGTCAGTGCACTTATCATCAAAAAGGGGGAGAATGACTACACAAGAAATGGCAAAGATCACATGTTTCAAGAATCACGTCCAAGATTGAACTCTTCAAAAGAAAGTATTCTGAAGACATGCTGATTTCAGAGCTAGAGAAAGAGATTGCATCTTCTGAGCTGAAGAAGAAGACTGAATTGCTAAAATCTTTTTAGTAATGATCTTGATCCAAAGGGGGAGATTGTTAGATCACATATCTATTGGATTCAAGATCATCCAAACTAAAGATAGCAATCTGAAGCTAAAGCCGGAAAGTCGACTCTCGATATTAAAGTCTAATGTCATTTGTAATAAATGTCAAAGTTTGTTTGTTATTATATTAGTTAAAGATAGTTAGATATTAGTTAGTTTAGTTATTATATTAATTAGAAATAATATCTAGATATTAAATCTAGATATTATGTTAGGTAGTGTGTTGAAGAAGATAAGATCTAATATCAGATCTTACAACTCTCTCTAACAGATTAGATCAATAATCGACACACACAAACACACACTTAAAGGTGTAAAAGAGAGAAAACAGAGAAAACACAATCTAGAGCTTGAACCGATCAACCTTGTAACCATTGTTATTAATCAATACAGGTTGGTAAACTTTATGTGTTGTTAATCTATCAAACTTGATAGTATTGTGGACCCACATAAAGTAAAACATATTGTGTTTTGAAAAGTTCATGAAGATGATTCATGATTTAATATCTCTGTACTCTATTGATCAGCAAGCATATTTAATCAAGTTTTAAAGTAACTAATATTGTGTTTAGACAATTTCATGGAGATGATTAATGTTTTTTCGAGAATCTCGCTCAGGAATCGTCTCGTCTCGCTCGTTACAATAAGAAGCCGACGATCACATCTCGCGAGATCCAGATTGTTGTTACGCTAGTGTTGCCCAGTGAATTGTCGAAACACGCCGTTTCTGAAGGTACCAAAGCAGTTACCAAATTCACCCGTTCTTAGATATGTGTAATTAGAAACCGAGAGAGATTTTGAGATTTGATTGTTTACTCGAGTGTTTTTTTCCAGAGATCTAGGGATTCTTAAACGATTTGATTGCATTTTGATAATCGACATTTCTATTCTCAATTAAGATTAAAAAGCTTGTTTGATATTTTTGAACTAAATCATCTTATTCCAAAATTCCATTGGAATTCTGTTTTTGAATGCTATTGGTATTTCTTCTCATTGATCCCATATCTAATATCTAGGGTTTAAAGCAATAGCTAAACTTTTGTGACATTTATATACAGTGCACATTTGCATATGTGCATACAGTGCATATGTGCACATTTGCACATGTGCATACAGTACATATGTTCACACTTGCATATGTGCATACATTGCATATGGGCACACTTTGAACACAACATCAAGAACCACAATGATGCATATGTGCATACAGTTCATATGTGTACACTTGCATATGTTGATCAAACATGCATATTAAACTTTGTTATTGTGCATATGGGATCAACTAACAGTTACTTATGGTGCATATATGCATGTACACACAATCACTCTAGTGCATATATGCACACTAGTTCAATTAGTGCATATATGCACAGTAATCGACTGTCGCCCATTCTGTTATATCACAAATATTGACTTCTTCGAACACTTATCGATTATCCAGAAAAGAAAAAAAGTTCTTCAACTAAACAAACAGGTGCACGTCGTACGCATAAGTTTGAAAGCAAAGATTTTGAAATATTCAAAACAAGATTTTTGAAATATTCAAAACAGGTGCACATCGAGTGATAACTAGTTAACTATCCAATTCATATTTTAAAATATTTTAATTAAAATAAATTGAGATAAATATCAATTTTAAATTTTAAAATATTCTATTTAAAATAAATTAAAATAACTACCAAATTTAATGTTCGAGCAAAATATGGAAACTATTTAAGCCATATCTTATTTAAAAGAAATAACAATATTACCCCAACCCTATTTAATAGGCATGAAAATTGATATAAACTATTCCTGAATTCTGATTGGTTGTTGGATGGTTAACACAGTTAATATCAACGACTTCGTTAACAAAAGAAGCGGACCCTATGTATATATAGAATAATTGCAATATTTATATAATATGTATTTATGAATCGGACGTATTAAATATTTTTATTTTTTGGACTACGATCACGTTATCATTGATTTTAAAATGAAGTTTTGATCTTATAATTTTGATGTGCAGTTTGAGGTATATGCGGTGCGGTTTGCGGTTTGAAAAAATGCTCAAACCGCATATGCAGTGTGGTTTGCGGTTACCCCAAACCGCACCGCAAATGTAGATCCCAGAATAGTGTGATTTATCAGCAATAATAATCAATGATTAAACCACAATAACTAGTCACATGATTAGATTCAACAGTAAAGGGTTTAGGTTTACAGAGAGAATTTTTGATAAGCTAATGTAAACCTTAATGACTAACTTTTCTAACAATAACTCTCTAAACCTAAAACTAGGTTTAGCAACACTTTAAATATGATGCGTATAAGGCTAATGGGCTTTGAGACCCAATTACAATATAACTTTCAAATAATTACAACTAAAACCCTGAACTTCTATTTAACAAACAAATTGCCCTAACAATCTACCCCTTTAAATTGAAGCTCATAGTCACGCCAGTTAGGAACATGTGTCTTCCGAAATCCGAAACTGATCTCGAAATATCGCATTGAAGTCCTGTACTCCAGTCGTTCTTTGATCAAGTCCAAAGCTTTGAGAACAAGACATTTATAGTTCAGATCCAAAGGTTGAATCCCTTTGACATCTTGATCAATAGAGCGCTTCAGCTTGTCTCTAAGCAGCAATAGTGTACCATCCCAGAACCGTGCAATCTGACTGAATCTGATGAACCGCATGTCACCTTTACCATTCACATAAGTCATGCCGAGTTCTGGAAATTTTACCACTGTGAAAGCAGGTACATTCTGGGCATCTGAAGAAAGACTAAGATCAGGTTTAAGAAGATTTATCTTTGCTTGATTGCTTTTCGACCCAATCTGAAAATCTTCAATGAAGGCATGTTTCATCGCACATTTCATATATCTCTTGACTGTTTCTAGTGCGTCTGTAACTTCCCCGGGTCGAATGGTTCTAGTCTTCAAGTCTCGAAGCAGGAATAGAAGATCTTGTAACTCGAGGCTTGCAAAGTTAGCTTCAGAAAAATACCACTGCCTACCATCTTCTCTGGTCACCACAAAGAAAGAATACTTTATGCTCATGAAGTGGCAAGAGTAAATCTGATCGACAGATCTGATTCTGAGCTTTGTCTTGTTAACGCCTTTTCTGAGACTTTTATGCATAAACACATGCTCGCGTTGCTTCTTCCTGTATATCATTGACTGAAGACCAAGTAATACGACTTCATCATACGGGTAGATCCAATGGGCAAATAGTTGTTTCTGACTTTCTTCAAGAAAAGGAACATTTATTCTGACTCTTTCCCATTTTTAGTGGAGGAATTGGCTAAGTATGTTCTGTTTCTGAAACTGGTGATGCTGGAGGAGATCGTCTGGGGTGATCTGTCTGAGAAAGATCGGGATGAACTGGTGCATAAATGTAAAGAGGCACATCGACAGAAGATTGTTCTGATAGATGGTGATCTTGAGCCACAATATCAAAATTCAATAACTCATCTATCTCGGCTTGAAAGATTACCAACGCTCTTTCTATATTAACTGGTTCTTCTGTCGAATCTATGTCAGAATATGGATCAACAATGATAGCCCAATTATCTGGATTGAATGATGAACCTCTATCATGTTCCTCAGTCTTTTCAACCGTTGGTATGACGTCATATGGGAATAAATCCATGACCTGTTCCTGTATCTGTCCCTATTCTTCAACTTGAGTACCAGAACCCATCTCTGTATGTTCCTGTACCATACCCACTTCCTGCGTTGATTCTGGCTCAGATGTGCGTTGGCGCTTCTCCCCTCATGATGATCAGGATCATCCTGGTCATCATGCTTGCGTTTGAGCCCTTCTGCCTGACTTCGGTAGGTTTCTTCCAAAGAGGATACTCGTTCAGTCAATGCAAATATAGTTTGCTGTATAGACTAAATAAGTGCAGATTGGTGCTGGAAGGCTGCAGGAGAGATAGTGGGTGGGGGTGGTGGTGTAGGGGTAGATGCTTGAGATCGTAGTAGTAAAAGTAAGTCGGCATCTTGAGATGGTACGGTTTGGGATTGGGCTAGGAGTTTGGCTAAGAGCATGGATTTGAGGTCATCGATGGATAGATCGGTAGGTATGTGGGAAGGTGGTGGTGTTGGAGGTAGTGGTTTAGGCTCAGGCATCGGTGCTTTGCCTTTGATCATTCTCTTTAGGGAATCTACCTCCTCCCTCATTTCAGAGCGCATAATGGAATGGACAACCTTTAGGGCACCGTCTAGAAATTCCCGTGAGACGGACTCGGGGTAACTAACACACCTGGGTCACTTATACTTCTAGTTGTAGTGACGACTATAGAAGTCGCACCGCCTACGATCACAGCTGGCGTGATGAGGGCTGTGGTAGGACTTCCACCCAATCCTCGTAATCTAACAGAAGTTGGAGTTACTATGGGTGTTCCGGCTGGGCCACTAAGGCCTCCAGTAGTAGCCGTATAAAGTACTCGTGTCCTAGTCAAAGCAATGGTATCATCGATTGGCTCTAGACGCGGTGCACTGAAGGAAGGCGAGGAATGGGGCAGCTATCCTCTAGCTCCAATACCAGTACTCTCCAAGTGAGAGACCGGTAGCGTATGTGTTGAACCCCCGTGAGAAATTCAAACCAACATCTATTGAGGGATGTCAGAGTGGCTAGGTGGGGTGTTCAACTGCGTCGCTAGGTCCACGACGTCTTCTTTAATACCCTGTCTCAACACATGAGACTGGGTAGCAGATGTGGCTACCTGGATAATGGTTGGTAAGAGGAGGTCAACCGGAGTTGGTTGCCTCATCACTCATGTACGCTCAAAATTGTGTTTACTCTTTCTTTTCTTCTCTCTCCTCACTTCTTCATTTTCGACTTGAACTCCCTCCACTCTCCTTATCTCTCCGGGTGAGGGCTGATCATCGTCACGATCAGAGTCAGATGACTCATCACCTGATTCCGTTGACTCTGTTGGAAATGCAGATTGGGTGGCGGTTTGGTCAGTGGCAGCCTCAGATTCGGTGTGGGAAGAGGACTGAATCTGTTCAGTTTCTGTCTCGGTGTCCTCTTCCGAGGTCTGAGTGGCTGTCTATGATGGGGTAGGTGATCGGCGAGAAGTACTGTCCTCGCTTGGTCTAATGGTACTACCCGCTTCAGATCCCCTTACAATTTGCTCTCTCAACACACCCGGTCCGGGAGCCCAGCTCTTCGGACTCTGCCACCTCTCGTGCGTAGACCCTCACGCCTCTCAGGTCGTGCTCCCTAGGGAGGTCCTTCCGGTTCTGGATGGACCATAGGAGCAGGTATGCCGTGTGTGCGCCTATATTCTATCACACTCAGTGCCGTTGGACTAGCGTAGGCCAGTAACCCATCAGGGATACGTCTAGCGACTATGTTTTAAAGTTCAGTGCGAATCGGAAGACGATGAGTGGGATGATGAGGACATATCGGATGTGATGATCGACGAGCTATGGTTGGATGGAGTTGCATGTAGTTTCGGATTAAGATCTGAAGAAAAGGCATGAACGGGATGAAGTTTCGACGTTTATTGGCGTTGTCTCGGAGCTTTTGGTCTAGCTTGAACCATAAGATATCAGCATAATCCGCATGTCGGTGGAAGGCAACGACATGGAAGAGTCTGAGAAGGTTAGCAGTCATCTGATCTATGCCCTTACGAGAAGAGAGTGTACGATATGGTAGTCAAGTACCGGTGGTTGAAGGCTAATGGGAACGGAAGAGGCACCGCATAACCCAGAGAAAGGATGTCGGCACACAGCGTAGAGTCGGAGACGATAGGATCGAAGTTGTCTTAGCCCGAAAAGGAGTTAGAGTTCGGTAGGCGGAGAAACTGTCGAAATAGCTCTCGAGTGTGTAGAACCGATGTAGTGTCAATCCTGGCCTCCAGATGGAATCCATCTTCTTCTTTAACGTGTGTGAGGGATTTCCAGAACTGCTGCAGATACAACTGAAGGACATCTGCAGTCTCCGTGAGAGGGTATGATAGAGGGTGGCCGCTGAGAATCTCGAGTATCACTTGGTGTTGGCCTTGAGGCTGAGAGAAGTCCAAGTGGAAGTTGTTGGGAGTGAGTGGAAGGTACTGATGTGGATGAATCAGTGTTGCGTCAGCGATAGGATCAATTTCCTCGTTTGGATTATGAGCCATTGTACCTGTGAAAGATAAAACATGTTAGCACTTTCCAATCCAAAACAAACCCGAAAGGGAATCTAGCCCTTAAGAGAAACCAACAAACCGAACCTCAACATCAAGATATTAATCACAGATTAGTTTATATTAGATAACCAAAGAAACAAAGATAACTTGAAACGTTCTGAAAGTTCCCATAAGGAAAAGAGCTCAGGGTGTACAAGGCCCCGGGAGTTGGTGTGTCACCCAAGGCACCGGGAGTAATCAACCCGGGAAGAATGACCCGGGGATTAAGACCCCGGGCGGTGGTTGGTACCGGGAGACCAAGTCCCAGGAGCACGGTGTACAAGCCGGTCGGCGCTTGATGCGGTGTCCGAGTGATTGGGTGAAGAAACTGATCCGGGCGGCGCAAGGATCAAGCCCTAGGAGTTTAAAACGTCCCGGGGACCGGAAGATTGATACAAACCCGGGGACCGGATGACACAATCCCGGGAACCAGGAGAATACAAACCCTGATGGTTCACAAACCCCGGGAGATCACACCCCGGGAGTTCACCAACCCGGGAGTTCACCGCCCCGGGAGTTCACCAACCCGAGAGTTCACCACCCCGGGAGTTCACACCCCGAGGACCGGAAACAATATACCGGGAGATACACACCCCGGGGACCGGTATCACCATCACAAACATACCCCGTAACTCAATTATAATATTTCACCATCACAAACATACTACGATTTTATGGAATCAAAAACCATAAGGAACTCAATCATAATATTTCCACTACAAATAACCCAACAAAGAAAAAACAAAAGATCGATCCCCTCAATATAAAGATATACCCCAAAACCATCAAGTCAACATTGAGTCGACGTGGAAACGGTCTGTCTGGGACGACGGTCGATGATATTATCGACGAACGTAGGTGGCGACGGCGGTGCAAGTGCAACCGGAGGAGAAAACCCCATGGCAACGGCGACAGCGGGCATTACCCTAGTCGACCGTGGGGGGGGGGTTTGATTGCAGAACAGCGAGAGATAGAGGGTAGGGAGGCGTACCTGTCATCGAATCGATATAGAGTTTGCGAGAGAGAGATTGACGAGAGTGAATGATAGAGATCGAGAGCAATAGAGAGAGAGACCGGGACGAGAGAGAGATAGATGCGATAAAGGAGAAAGAGGAGAGAGCCTGGGGTGTTTTTATCCCCCGGGTTACGGATTAGGTTGTTCCCAGTTTGGGCCAGGGTCCGGTGTGGGCCGGGTCCGGTTTGGGCTGGGGTCCGGTTTCCTCCGGGTTGTTAAGAAAACAATTTTTTTTAAGAAATGAAATTGAAATTTAAAAAAAATGAAGTGAGAATAAAGTAAACTTCCAGAGAAAAAAAAGAAAAAGATAAGAATTGGAAAAAAATTTCGGCTCCCCCTCAAATTGAGAAACCGTATCTAAAAAAAAATTGAGAAACGAAATACAAGAGAACTTACTTGCTCCCCCTCAAAAAGCGATCGATAAAAACTTACCGAGTTCCAAGCGATGAGGCTCCCCCTTAACACATGAACAACTCATGAAATCCACCACAAATGACATACACTTTAAGCAACCGAACTAATGAACTAAAAGAAAAGGTGAAACACACCGAAATGAAAAACAAAGGAAACACAGAAAAATGGAAACAAACTAACTCTAACTTATTAATACAAAAGTTTGAAACTAGCACATAACTTAACGAGTAAAATGCAAAAACCAATGAGTGTTGTCATGATTATCTAGAGACATATCCCTGGAACATTAAGCCACATACATTCGTTATTGAATAAGACTCGTGTAGGTCTGTAGATAGGTCAAAATTTCAGATTAAGCATACCTAGCTTGGACACCAGATATTGAAAGTGTTTTTCGTCCAAGGCTTTGGTAAACAGGTCTGTTATCTGATGTTCTGTATTAACAAAGTAGAGTTCGATTGTACCTCATTCCACATGATCTTTGATGAAGTGATAGCGCACATCTATGTGTTTCGTCTTCGTGTGTTGGACGGGATTGCTAGATATAGCAATTGAGCTTTTTGAGTCGAAGTAATGGGAATCTTCGAGTAGTGGAATCGATAATCTTTCAGCTGAGTGCGCATCCAAATTACCTACGAGCAGCAACTGGAGGCTGCTACATACTCTGCCTCGGCGCTAGTGGTTGAAACGCAGGTCTATTTCTTCGATGCCCAGCTGATAAGTTGATCACCCAAGAATTGGACATGTCCCGTCGTGCTTTTCCGATCCAACATATTTCTGGCATGGTCAGTGTTGGATCATAAATTGTATTCAAGGTTAAATTGTAATAGGGGTCAAGTTTATAATATTGTTTAATACTCTAGGGGGTATTTTAGCCAATAGTTAGTAATTAACTAGGTAATGTTAACCTAAGTATAAATATGATTTATTCTCTAGTTTTAGGTTAATTCTTGGTGTGAATCATATAAGTTGTAGAACAGAAGTAGCCATATTTTCTATGTACGCATCAAAAGGTATTCTGTATTCACCAAGAACACACACACACGGTTTTATTTGATTTATCAAGAGATCGTTGTTATGTTAATCTGATTTATTAATCTCTTGCTCGTTATTGTGTGTGATTATCGTTTATCAACTAATCTGGGTTCAACAAGTGGTATCAGAGCCAGAGAATCAAGATTTTTTTTTGATAAAATAGTGTTTTCGATTACTTCATTGTGTGAAAATCGATTTCAAAGATTTGTGTGTTTTTGAAGTTAAAAATCATTGGAATAGGTGCATATACTGTTTTTAAACATCAATAGATTGCCTATTCACTGTTAAAATCACAAATCGATTGACTTTAGTTGATTTTTGAAGTTTTTGTTCATAAGAAAGTCGAACACTGTTTCATCGATTTACAAGCTGAAAAGTTGATTTTGAGCATTGATTTTGATTGGGTTTTGTTGCTAATATGTTTGTGGTTGATCTGCATGAGTTTTACATTGTGCTTTAATTGTTTTGATGTGTTTCTGGACTGAAAATCAAGCACAGGGACGTATACTGTGAAGAACTCGCAAGTTCCATGATGAACTCGCAAGAACTATAATTTTCTAAGAGTGTTGAATGAGGTTAAGTATAGAATTCGCTAGTCTCTTACACACGAAAGCATAAGTTTCGCAGGATGCTATATTAGACTAAGTACAGGTTTCGCAGGTACTTGAGTAGCGCAAACCTCAGGTTTCGCTAATCACTGTTTATGAAAGATAAGTTTCGCAGGTGCATAGCTAGCGCAAACCTCAAGCTCTCGCTAGCTTCGTCTAGCGCATACCTCAAGAACTCGCTAGCTTGAGTAGCGCAAACTTTAGATTTCGCGAACTTCTTGAGTTTCGCAGGGTGCTTAAAAGTTGAAAGTTTTGACTAAGTGTTTGTTTCGCAGACACCTTGACTACGAATTCGGAAGAATTCGTAAATCATTAGCTCACGAATTCCTCAAGATTCTCAAGTAGCTCTTACGAATCCTTAAACCTTATTTTTAAAATATTTCTCTAAGTATAAAATTTGCAGGGGCTTAAAATCATATTCCTCTTTCAGGTTGCGAAAGTTAGTCTGCGAAAGTTGAAGTGAAAAGCTCAAAAAAAATTTCTAAGTTCAGGATTCGTGAATATATAGTCTACGAATCCCTGATTACGAAAGCTTTGTTGTTTACGAATTCATTGATTTGCGAAAGTTGGGTGATCTTAAGTCTAACAATCGCTAATCAATATACTACGAATTCTATTTGTGAAAACCAGTTTTCTGAATTTCTCTAAGGACAGGATTCGTTGGATACTGTCTTGCGAATTGTTAAGGTTTCGCAGACTATTGGTTGCGAATTTCTAAGTTTCGCAGACTGTGTTTTTGCGAATTCTAGGTTTCTTAATTCTTTGATTTGTGAATTCTAATTCTTTGTACTTGCGAATCTTGAAGTTTTTTCAATTGCTTGCGAATTTCTTTGTGATTTCTACTGTTTGCGGAATCTGCACTTAAAATTTTTGGAAATTTATTTTTCTGAATTTTTTTTAAGTGTTGTTTTTATATGATTCTTGATTCTAAGATCTTACAAGTTGATTTAAGTGGTACAGATATCATCATGCCTTACACAGACGAGAAGGGAAATACAGTGCTGACCAAGAGAGATTGTGCTATAATTTATATGCCAGGAATTCCAGCATTGGATGCTGAGAATGAAAATCTGAAGATTCGGAACTCATATCTCTTTGATCAAATTAATCAGTTGCAAGATGATAAATGTCTAAAGAAATATTTTGTTTGCTCAGAATGCATTAATGATTCTAAAATTAATTTTGCAGGAATTATTGAGTCGAAAGAGAAAGAAATCTTAAATCTTCAAGCAAAACTGAAGAAATCTGAAAGTTATAATTCAAGTTCTACATGGTCAAAGAAAGAGTTAATGCAAAAAGAGCTTGATGAGCTCAGAAGAAGAGCAAACAATGCTATTGAGACATCTGAAGGGCTTAGAAAGACAAATTCTCGAATTTTTGCTGAAATAGACTCTTTGAAAGAAAAAATCTTCAGTCTTGAGGTTGAGATTAATATGCTAAAAGAAAAGGCAACCCCTTAACACATGAACAACTCATGAAATCCACCACAAATGACATACGCTTTAAGCAACCGAACTAATGAACTAAAAGAAAAAGTGAAACACACCGAAATGAAAAACAAAGGAAACACAGAAAAATGGAAACAAACGAACTCTAACTTATTAATACAAAAGTTTGAAACTAGCACATAACTTAACGAGTAAAATGCAAAAACCAATGAGTGTTTTCATGAGTATCTAGAGACATATCCCTGGAACATTAAGCCACATACATTCGTTATCGAATAAGACTCGTGTAGGTCTGTAGATAGGTTAAACTTTCAGATTAAGCATACCTGGCTTGGACACCAGATATTGAAAGTGTTTTTCGTCCAAGGCTTTGGTAAACAGGTCTGCTATCTGATGTTCTGTATTAACAAAGTAGAGTTCGATTGTACCTCATTCCACATGATCTTTGATGAAGTGATAGCGCACATCTATGTGTTTCGTCTTCGTGTGTTGGACGGGATTGCTAGATATAACAATTGCGCTTTTTGAGTCGCAGTAATGGGAATCTTCGAGTAGTGGAATCGATAATCTTTCAGCTGAGTGCACATCCAAATTACCTACGAGCAGCAACTGGAGGCTGCTACATACTCTGCCTCGACGGTAGATGTTGAAACGCAGTTCTGTTTCTTCGATGCCCAGCTGATAAGCTGATCACCCAAGAATTGGACATGTCCCGTCGTGCTTTTCCGATCCAGCATATTTCTGGCATGGTCAGTGTTGGATCATAAATTGTATTCAAGATTAAATTGTAATAGGGGTCAAGTTTATAATAGTGTTTAATACTCTAGGGGGTATTTTAGCTAATAGTTAGTAATTAATTAGATAATGTTAACCTAAGTATAAATATGATTTATTCTCTAGTTTTAGGTTAATTCTTGGTGTGAATCGTATAAGCTGTAGAACAAAAGTAGCCGTATTTTCTATGTACGCATCAAGAGGTATTCTGTATTCACCAAGAACACACACACGGTTTTATTTGATTTATCAAGAGATCGTTGTTATGTTAATCTGATTTATTAATCTCTTGCTCGTTAGTGTGTGTGATTATCGTTTATCAACTAATCTGGGTTCAACAAGTGGTATCAGAGCCAGAGAATCAAGATTTTTTTTTGATAAAACAGTGTTTTCGAAGACTTCACTGTGTGAAAATCGATTTCAAAGATTTGTGTGTTTTTGAAGTTAAAAATCATTGGAATAGGTGCATATACTGTTTTTAAACATCATTAGATTGCCTATTCACTGTTAAAATCACAAATCGATTGGCTTTTGTTGATTTTTGAAGTTTCTGTTCATAAGAAAGTCGAACACTGTTCCATCGATTAACAAGCTGAAAAGTTGATTTTGAGCATTGATTTTGATTGGGTTTTGTTGCTAATATGTTTGTGGTTGATCTGCATGAGTTTTACACTGTGCTTTAATTGTTTTGATGTGTTTCTGGACTGAAAATCAAGCACAGGGACGTATACTGTGAAGAACTCGCAAGTTCCATGATGAACTTGCAAGAACTATAATTTTCGCAGAGTGTTGAATGTGGTTAAGTATAGAATTCGCTAGTCTCTTACATACGAAAGCATAAGTTTCGCAGGGTGCTACATTAGACTAAGTACAGGTTTCGCAGGTACTTGAGTAGCGCAAACCTCAGGTTTCGCTAATCACTGTTTATGAAAGATAAGTTTCGCAGGTGCATAGCTAGCGCAAACCTCAAGCTCTCGCTAGCTTCGTCTAGAGCATACCTCAAGAACTCGCTAGCTTGAGTAGCGCAAACTTTAGATTTCGCGAACTTCTTGAGTTTCGCAGGGTGCTTAAAAGTTGAAAGTTTTGACTAAGTGTTTGTTTCGCAGACACCTTGACTACGAACTCTGAAGAATTCGTAAATCATTAGCTCACGAATTCCTCAAGATTCTCAAGTAGCTCTTACGAATCCTTAAACCTTATTTTTCAAATATTTCTCTAAGTATAAAATTCGCAGGGGCTTAAAATCATATTCCTCTTTCAGGTTGCGAAAGTTAGTCTGCGAAAGTTGAAGTGAAAAGCTCAAATTTTTTTTCTAAGTTCAGGATTCGTGAATATATAGTCTACGAATCCCTGATTACGAAAGCTTACTTGTTTACGAATTCATTGATTTGCGAAAGTTGGGTGATCTTAAGTCTAACACTCGCTAATCAATATACTGCGAATTCTATTTGTGAAAACCAGTTTTCTGAATTTCTCTAAGGACAGGATTCGTTGGATACTGTCTTGCGAATTGTTAAGGTTTCGCAGACTATTGGTTGCGAATTTCTAAGTTTCGCAGACTGTGTTTTTGCGAATTCTTGGTTTCTTAATTCTTTGATCTGTGAATTCTAATTCTTTGTACTTGCGAATCTTGAAGTTTTTTCAATTGTTTTCGAATTTCTTTGTGATTTCTACTGTTTGCGGAATCTGCACTTAAAATTTTTGGAAATTTATTTTTCTGAAATTTTTTTAAGTGTAGTTTTTATCTGATTCTTGATTCTAAGATCTTACAAGTTGATTTAAGTGGTACAGATATCATCATGGCTTTCACAGACGAGAAGGGAAATACAGTGCTGACCAAGAGAGATTGTGCTATAATGTATATGCCAGGAATTCCAGCATTGGATGCTGAGAATGAAAATCTGAAGATTCGGAACTCATATCTCTTTGATCAAATTAATCAGTTGCAAGATGATAAATGTCTAAAGAAATATTTTGTTTGCTCAGAATGCATTAATGATTCTAAAATTAATTTTGCAGGAATTATTGAGTCGAAAGAGAAAGAAATCTTAAATTTTCAAGAAAAACTGAAGAAATCTGAAAGTTATAATTCAAGCTCTACATGGTCAAAGAAGGAGTTAATGCAAAAAGAGCTTGATGAGCTCAGAAGAAGAGCAAACAATGCTATTGTGACATCTGAAGGGCTTAGAAAGACAAATTCTCGATTTTTTGCTGAAAGAGACTCTTTGAAAGAAAAAGTCTTCAGTCTTGAGGTTGAGATTAATATGCTAAAAGAAAAGGCAACCCAAGACAAAGACAATACAAAAGTCCAAGATGAGATGTTAAAGATTGAGAAAGAAAGAAAAGAATTTGCTAAGAAATTCTCTGATTTGTCAAGAAAAGCTTTTGAAGAGAAGAAATCTTTAGAGCTTAAATGTGTTAAGCTTTCTCAACAAGTTTCAGACTTTGAGAAAATTATCATTCTTGAGAGAGAAAAGGTTGAGAAAGAGAAAAAGATAGCTGAGCAGAAGAATGCAAATATAGGCTTTTCTAAAGAAAAGAAAACATTTGAGACCGAGATAACTAAGCTGACAGGAAAGTTATCTGAGTTGTCAACAAACATTCTGGAGGAAAAGAAGACGAAATCTGAATTGCAAAAGAAGTTTGATCTGATTGAAAAGGAAAGAAACAGTTTGTCGTCAAAGATAAAGGAACTTGAAGAGATCGTATTCAAGGTGAAGCTGACTGAGCACAAGACGCGAGAGTCAATAGCTCAATCACCGAGGGATGATCAAGATGATTCAAATTGTTCATTCAAAAAGGCTTCAAGTTCACATTTTTCAAATGTTTCTTATACTCCTTTATTTGATTTAGATGATGGTCTTACGTCTAAATCTACTGAACAGATTCGTCCTTCTAACCTATTCTTTGACAAAAATGTTGATGGTTCAGGTAACTTCAAGAAGAACAAGTCTCAGAAAAAAAGGTTTTGGAGAAGGGAAGATGAAGAAAAAGATAGAGAAAATTGGATCTGGAAAGTTAAAGGATCTTCAGTGGTGAAGAAGATCGATAAATCATTTGTGCATACATCAAATGCTAAAAGGAACAATGCCCCAAAAGGTAGAACTTTTGGCAAACCTGATCTGGTTTACACTATCAATCAACTGATCTGGTTAGCACAAAAGAAAATTAGATGTTCCTATTGTGGCACAAGCGATTTTGTAAGAAAAGACTATGTGAATAATTGGTATGGTTCTTACTTTATATCTCCCACTAGAACTGCAACTAACCCATTAGGACCCAATTACTAGTGGGTACCAAAAGCTAAATCTGTGTTGCAGGCACCCAAAGTTTAAGGGGGAGAAAGAACGATGACTTCTGATTACTACAGATCAGGACTCTTGCCTCATTGCCAAAAAAATGACTTCTAAGTACAACAACTTAGGACTCGGACTTCAATGTCAAAGAGTTTGACTTCTGAATTTACTTTAATCCTAGTAATTCAGAACTCGGATTCATGATTAAGGATTATGCACATATTAAGGGGGATCTTATATGCTTTATACTTTTACTGATGTATTTTCTGATTATTCAGGAGAAGATTAGATACTATTCTCACCGGAGAATATGTAGAATGGCTCTTGAATGACACAGTTCAAGACCCGATCTTCATTGGTAAAAATGAATAATATTATTCTCACCGGAGAATAAGTGTTAATCGGTTTTTATAGTAATCATTGTATTTATTTTCTAGCTTTTACTATGCTTATTGTTCATTTCTGTATTGTAAAGGCTAGGGGTATTTAAGTCCCCTTAGAGCCTTTGTTTTGTAAGTTTGACACGCACATTAATCTGAATTTCATACTTTGCGCTTCAATATTTTCTCTCTCTACTTTCTCTCTCTAAAGAATCAGTGATCTTGGACTCTCAATTGGTATCAGAGCAATCTGAATCTTGAGAGGATTGAGAGATTGTTTTTCTATATCTGAATTTGTGATTGAAATCGAAAATTTGATCGATTTTCTTGAATTTTTTCAAGAACATCTCGTTTTCTTGATTTCTCATAACATTTGGATTTGTTTGTGATTGAATTTGTGCGAATTTGATTTATTTAGTTGCGTTTGTGATAATCGATTGTATTTGATTCACAAAGTTTTCTTTAAAAAACATGATTTGATTCTCAATTTGGTGATTTTGTGTTTTTCTGGAAAAAACGCCATTCTCGTTCTGTTCTTTGTCGATTTTTTTTTAGATTTTGTTGATTTTAATCGAAATTGTTTGATAAAATTTGTTAGAAAGAAGTTTTCGAAGTACAGTGTATGCTTTTCTTGGTTAAATTTCAAAGTTGTAGTTGATCTTGCGTGAATTGGTTGAGTTTATGAAGTTTGTGTCTGACTCATGATGGTTTGCGCTTCATTCATATTAGTTTGCGTTTCATTCATATACTTTGAGTGTCCTTCATAGTCTCTGCATGAACTAGTAATATTCCTGAACTTTACGTTTCATTCATGAGAGTTTGCGTGTGATTCATATATGTTTGCGTGTGATTCTTATGCTTTGTGCCTCTTACATTCCTTCATAGATTTTGTGATCTAACTCATATGTTAGTAATTTTTTCAGGATTGCGATTCTCATTGGAAACGCAAAGCCAAGTTTCTCGGTTCTAGTCTGACACGCAAACCATCAGTTTGCGTTTCTCTCTTCAAGTAAAAAGTCTTAGTGCATCAAACGCAAAGTCTCTCACCCGCAAAGTATCTCACCCACGAAGCTTCACTTTGCGTTTCACGAAGCAAACGCAAACCATCAGTTTGCTTTCCCCTCAGCAAATGCAAAGCTCAGTTTGCGTTCCCTTCAGCAAACGCAAAGCTCAGTTTGCGTTCCTCTCAGCAAACGCAAAGCTCAGTTTTCCCCTCTGCA
The DNA here is from genome assembly GCA_954870635.1 of Arctium minus. NCBI lineage: Eukaryota > Viridiplantae > Streptophyta > Magnoliopsida > Asterales > Asteraceae > Arctium > Arctium minus. Next base: position 71,517,668 of record OX941080.1, on the reverse strand, counting down.
AGCGCAAAACCTTCTTTGCGATCCTCATTACAAACGCAAACCTCTAGTTTGCTGGTCTCTCATACTTAGAAAATTTTCTAAATTTTCTGATTTTTTCACAAAATGTCTTTGCAAGCACAGATCTACAAGAATGACCTCATGATGTCTTTGGGTTCCGATACTCGTCCACCAGTTCTCATCAATGAGAATGAATTTAAACAATGGAAGGATCGGTTCATCAACTTTATTGAAAGGCAACCAAATGGGGAAAACATGATAAAATCACTAACTCAGGGTCCTATGGAAACACCAAGGAAAGTGATCCCAGCTACTGCTACTACTCCAGCTACAACTGTTGAAAAAGCTTTAAGAGAGTATGAAGATGAAGAAGTCTTAAGATATCAAGCGGACAGTCAGGCTAAGTCAAACCTGATACTTGCTCTTCCTAACTCCATCTATAACATAATCGATTGTTTCAAACATAACCCAATGCTGATGTGGACACAACTTGAGAAGATCATGCTTGGTACTACAATGTCCACTCAGTTACGACAGACCAGGTACATGAACAACTTTGAAAAGTTCAAGGCCAAGGATGGGGAAAGTTTGAAAAGTGTTTTTGATCGATTCTGGGCTGTTATCAATGATCTCTACAAGATTAAAGTTACCAAGACTGAGTTGGAGGCAAACTTGAAGTTTCTGAACGCTTTACACCCTAAGTGAAACAAGTCATGCCATAGAATGAGAAATGATGTTAGAATCTCAACCATGCCAATTCAGGAGTTATATGAAATCTTGATGACAGATGAATCTTTGGTAATGGAGAACAAGGCGAAAATAGATAATAAGAACAAGCCTCTGTTAGTAGATCCTATTGCTCTTTTAGCTAGTCAACTGGCTGAGCAAGCTTTGACTGAAACAGTTTATGATGGATCAACGGATGATGATGGCGAAGCTCTAGAGAAGGTCATGATACTTTTGACTCAGCACTATCAGAAGAGATTCAAGCACAAATCTGGTTCAAACAATCTGCGGTTTACTTCTGGTTCTAAAAAGATAGAACCTGGTGCTTCTTCAAAGACATACACTCCAAAGCATGAACCAGCTAAGGTGGTTGAACATAAGAAGGAGGAGAAAAAGGTGGTTAACTGTTTTAACTGTGGAAAACCTGGACATATGGTTAAGGACTGCAGAGTTAAAGTGGTAAAGGATGCTGCTTTTTACCAAAAGAAGTTGGCTCTTGCTGAAAAGAAAGAAAGTGGAACCATCCTGTTGGCCGGAGAAGAATACTGGTTGGATCATTCAGACAATGAGGCCGAAAATGAGGAAACTGCGGCTATGTGCTTTATAGGTGATGACAATTCTGATGATGAGGAAGAGGATACCTCATCTGATGGTTTTGAGGTAATATCTGAGTTTAACTATAATTTCTTCTTATCTCAAATGAATGTTTTTATCACTGCTTTGCATGATTTGCGCTCAAAGTTCGTTTCTGAAAAGGTTAAAAATCAAGAAAAGTCTGATTTAATTGATAAACTGCAAATTTCTTTAAAAGATGAAAAATCAATTTTAATTGATACAAAAGAGAAATTTCAAAAGCAGTTAGTTGATCTAGAAAATTCAAATCAGACTTATCATGATTCGTTGACTGAACTGACTTCTTCAAATAAAATCCTTTCAGAAAAGATAATTGTTTTAGAAAAGAAAGCAAACAATTTTCATGAATAAACCAAGGAGTGAAGAAGCCATAAAAGAAAAGTGGGGACTTGGTTTTGAAAACCCGCATTTTTTAAATATTGCTAAAAATGAAGTTCCTACTTTATATGAATATGATTACTTTACTCTTGCAAGATATGCTCCTCAGTTTAAATTCTTTTAGACAACTGAGAAACAAATTTTGGAAGAAGAAAATGTGAAGAGAATGAAAAACAAGAGGATGGAAATGCCATTTGTTTACACTTCTGAAAATGCAAAGTATTTTCCTGATCAATCTAAGAAATCCAGAAAATTTCAAAATCTTTTAAATGTCAAATCTTCCAATAAATCTTCATTTTCAACAGATTTTGTGAATATTTTTGCTAACACTGATAAGGAGAATGTATCTCCGATGTCATATGATACTAAGAAATATATTCCTCCATTAGTGTTAGAAGAAAAATCTGTTGATCTTGAAGATCGATTGGAAGAACAAAATCTTCAAACTTGTTTAGAAAACGATTTATTTCTTTTTATAATGAAAACAAGTTTTGAAAATAAAATTTCTTCTGGATTGTCAAAAGACTCTAAGGAAAATTCTAAAGTTTTGAAAAACAATGGCCATTTGCGTTCCACATTGGAAACGCAAACTGAAGGTTTGCGTATGCAGTTAGAAACGCAAAGCTCAGTTTGCGCCTCCAATGGGAAGCGCAAACCTCCTTCAGACTTGTGCAATTTTGAAATTTTTCACTCCAAGGCTAGTTCTTCAATGTCAAAGGCTAAGACTGATTTCTTTGATAAAGTTTCTTCTTCTGATTCAATTATTGATACTTCTTTACTGCTAAATGCTCAATTTTATAAAAAGAAGCGTAAAAGAAGAAGATCAAAGAAGTCAAAGATACATGATACTGTCTTATCTGAAAATTCTAATGTTTCTGATTTTTCTTCTTCAGATCGGACTGTGAGGAAGTCACCAAGGCAGATTTGGAGGATGAAACAGCAAAGATTAGAATCTGAATTGTTAGGAGTAAACTGTGTAGACAATCTTTTTGATACTGATACATTTGCTTCTTGTAATAAAAACCCAAAATACTCTTTTAAGCAAATGTTTGATATATCAAAGAATATCCCATATGCTTCTTCTTGTTCTGATTCTGATAATTGTGTTTTATCTTTTATTGATAATTGCTTTCATTCTTTCATGAAAAATAAATCTGTGATAAATAAGAGATATAAATCTAACAAGGGACCTATAAGCATATGTGTACCTAAAAAGGTGTAGTTTATGTGTGTGCAACTTAGTCAATTATGGTATCTGGATTCGGGATGTTCAAAACATATGACTGGCAACAAATCACTTCTGTCTAATTTTAAAGATAAATGTTGCGGTCGTGTGAAATTTGGTAACTGTGAGAGTGCTCCGATTCTTGGTTATGGTGATCTAGTTCAGGGTAACATAACTGCCAAAAGAGTAAGCTACGTCGAGGGTCTAAGTCACAACCTTTTCAGCATAGGACAATTCTGTGATAAAGACCTTGAAGTCAACCTCAAATCCAAAAGAGTTGCAGTAAAGAATGATAATGGCAAGGATCTTCTGGTAGGAAAAAGACATTCAAATTTGTATACCATTGATCTTTCCAAGATCAAAATTCCTTCAGATATCTGCTTGCTTTCTAAAGCTTCAGTTCAAGAAAGTTGGATTTGGCACAGACGTTTAGCTCATCTCAACTTCAAGTATATGGATCGCCTGGTCAAGAATGATTATGTGAGAGGTCTTCCAGTTCTCCGTTTCCAGAAAGACCATTGTTAGATCATTTTTAATTGTAACCTTTGTATTTATTTTACCTTGTGGGTATATAAGCCCTTGTCTTAGTTGTTTTAAAAAAGAGGAGATTACATTTTCATATCTTGAATATAGAACTACTTTTGGCTCCACATTTACTTTCTCTCTCTAGCTTTCTCTCTCTAGAATCTTTAGATCTTGTGTTCACAATTGGTATCAGAGCAGGTTAGATTTTGAGAGATTTGAGAGTAGAGTACTAATTTCGTGTTATCAGATCAATCGGTTACCTATTTCGTTAGAAATTTTTTTAAGAAAATCGTTTTCTGGACATTTCTTTAGATCTAGGTTGATTTTTTGAACGTTTTTCAGTGTCTTTTGATTCAATTGCTTAGGAATTCAGTTTAGAACAAGTTTTGTTCTTGTTTCGTGCAAAGATTTGATCATTTTGTAATCGAATTTGTCAATTTTGTAAATTCCAGAAAAGTTCTCGAGTTCTCTGTTCTTCGCAAATTCTTGCTGAATTTTGGTGTTTGATCTATATTTGGATTAGTTTTGGATTATGAACCTGTTTCTAAAAGAATTCCGCGAGAGTGTTTTGAGGAATTTTGGTTTTGTGTGATTTTATTCGATCATAAAATTGACAGAATCGATTTTTGGTTCATTCATAAGGGTTTTCGGGTTAGTCATCAGAGTTTTCAGTTCATTCTTCAGGGTTTTCGGTTCATTCATAATAGATTTCGGGTACTCATCTGGATTTTGGGTATTTCGGGAAGTTTTCGAATTGTTCTTTTCGGCTAAGGTTTTTCGATCTACTCAGTATCACACTTAGGTTTTCGGTCCCCTCTATAACCGAAAAGTTTGGTATTCGGTTTCTTCAACAACCGAAAAAGGTGGTTTTCGGTCCTTATTTTCTTCAGCCGAGAAGCATTCTGCTTCTATTCAGCATGTCTCTTCAATCTCAGGTTTATAAGAATGAGTTGATGATGTCTCTCGGGACAGATACACGTCCCCCTGTGCTTATCAATGAGAATGAGTATTCTCAATGGAGAGATCGATTTATTAATTTTCTTGAGAGACAACAGAATGAGGATTACATGGTTCGAGCTTTAACAAATCCTCCTTTTAAGAGACCTGTCAAGATCATTCCAGCCACTGCTAATACTGATCAAACCACAATACTAAAGCCAGTTGATGAGTACAATGAAGAAGAATCTTTAAAGTACAACGGAGAAAGAATTGCTAAGTCCAATCTCATTCTTGCCTTGCCAAATCACATATACAATCGTGTAGATTGTTACAAGAACAATCTAATACTCATGTGGACTCATTTGGAGAAAATCATGCTTGGCTCAGTGGTGGCTACTCAACTTCGAAAAACGAGATATATGAACAGTTTTGAGGAGTTCAAAGCAAAAAGTGGGGAGGATTTGAAGACTGTCTTTGATAGATTCTGTGCTGTGATAAATGATTTATACAAGATTAGTGTGGAAAAGTCCCCGTTGGAAACAAACTTAAAGTTTCTGAATGCTCTTCAGCCTGAATGGACAAAGGCATGTCATAGACTCCGTATTGATCCAAAGATTTCAATCATGCCAATTCAAGAATTGTTTGAAATTCTCCTGAATGAAGAAAATCTGATTGTGGCAAAGAAAGAAAAGCAAGAAAAGTAACAGAAAGGAAAAGATGTAGATCCTATTGCTCTAATGACTGCAAAATTTACTGAGCAAGCTTTTGAGAATGCTTATGATGGGAATATTGATGATGAAGGAGAAGCTCTTCAAAGAGCAATGATCTTACTTTCTCAGCAGTTTGCACGAAAGTTTCCTAACCGGGCCAGCTCCAACAACAATCTTCGACTTTCATCTGGGTCAAGGAAGGTGGATTTTTCTGGGTCAAAGACCATCTATCCAAAGCCTGATCATCCAAAGCTTGTGGAAGAAAAGAGGGATGAGAAGAAACCTCCCACATGCTACAATTGTGGTAAAGTAGGTCATTACTCTAAAGAATGCCGAACAAAGGTGGTTCGTGATTCTACCTACTATCAAAAGAAGGCTGATATGTTGAAAAAGAAGGAAAGTGGAGCTGTTCTCTTAGCTGAGGAAGAATCATTCATCGATTTCTCTGATAATGAAGAAGAAAAAGAGGAAACTGCAGCAATGTGCTTTATCGGTGATGATCAATCTGATGATGAGGATGATGATTCAACTGATGAGTCTGAGGTATATTCTGACTTAGAAATTAAATTCATTATCTCTCAGTTTGATACTATCATTTCTGCCCTGCAAAAATTTCGAAAAATGCTTAAATCTGAAAAGGAAGTGAGTCAAGAAAAGTCTTGTAAAATTGAAAAATTACAAGTTTCTTTGGAAGATCAAAAATTAATTCTAAACGATACCAAACAAAATTTGCAAAATAAAATAAATGAGTTGGAAAGTTCAAACAAGACTTTTCTTGATTCATTGACTAGCTTGACCACTTCTAAAAATGAGCTTTCAAATAACATTGTTGATTTAGAAGAAAAATTATATATGAGAGCTCAATCTGAACAAACAATTAATATGAATAAACCTCGTAGTTATGATTCCATTAAAGAAAAGTGGGGGCTTGGATAAGAGAGTCCTAAATATTTAAATTTAGCCATTAACAAATCCCCCACTATATATCACTTTGAATATTTGAGACTTGCTCGTTATGCTCCCCAATTTATAATAGATTGGATGAATGAAAAGCAAATCTTAGATATTGAGGCTAAGAGAAGAATGAAAAACACTAGAATGGAACTCCCATTTGTTTATTCGCGTGAAAATGCAAAATATTTTCCTGATCCTTAAAAGAAAAAGAAATCTGGAATATTTTTAAATACAAACTCATCTAACAAAACAACTTTACCAAACGACTATTTTGATTCTTATATTGTAAACAAAAATGAGGATAGTGTTTCTAAAACATCTTATGATACTAAGAAATACGTTCCTCCTTTGATTTTAGAATCTAAAATTGTTGAGTTGGAAGATAAGATAGATGATGATTTTATTCAAAACAGTTTGGAAAAAGATATCATTTTTACTGTTTTTAAATCTAGTTTTGAAGAGAATGTTATTTCTGAAAAACAAGTTTCTGGATTTTCTGAGGTTTCAGTTGAAAATAAAATGGGATTTTCATCAAGTGTTGGTTCTCGGTCCAAGCTAGAAACGAAAACTGAATCTTCTCGGTCTCAGTTAGAAACGAACACTGGACTCTCTCGGTCCCAGTTCGAAACGAAAACTGGACTTTCTCGGTCTCAGTTAGAAACGAAAACATCAGTTTTCGGTTCATCCTTGGAACGAAAACCAGATTCTAACTCTTATCATTGTGATAATTTTACGACTTGTGCTACTGACGGTGAATCATATAAATTGTCTGATCAAATGGATGATTCTTTGACTTTCAATGATTTTTATTTTTCAAAGAAAAGAAAAAGAAGACGGTCAAGAAAGTCTAAGAAGAAAGATAAGGTTGAGTCTGATAAATCTGATTCTGATTCTTCCTTTTCAGATCGGCCTTTGAGAAAGGAAATCAAGATGGAATGGCGGGTGAAGAATAGAAAAATAGATGATATACATGTATTAGATAAACGTGATGATACTTGTAATAAAAACACATTTGCTAGTTTGAATAATATTCAAAAATATTCTCGTGAGCAAATGTTGATTCTTCAACAGGATGTCGCATGTTTATCTTCTCCATGTGATCTATCTTCTATTGCTTTACACACTTCATCTAAATGTACTAACTCTTCTTTGTTTCACTATGCAAAATCTTTTGTAAAAAATATTTTTTTCTTTAACAAACTCATGGAATGTTCTAATAAAAAGGGACCCATTCTGAAGTGGGTTCCTAAAGCTTTGTGAGTTTTCTACATGAATGCAGCCTAGTCATCTCTGGTATATGGACTCTGGATGTACAAAACATATGACTAGCAATAAATCTTTATTGTCAAATTTTAAAGAACATTCTGGAGGTCGTGTGAGATTCGGAAACAGAGACACTTCTCCTATTCTTGGTTATGGCGATCTTGTACAAGGCAACATAACGATTAAAAGAGTTAGCTATGTTGAAGGCCTCGACTTCAATCTCTTTAGTATCGGGCAATTCTGTGATAAGAATTTGGGAGTCAATTTTAAATCAAAGAGAGTTACAGTCAAAGATGACAGTGGTAAGGAACTTCTAATTGGTAGAAGACGGTCAAATCTTTACACTATTGACTTCTCAACAACTAAGTTCCCTTCCAAGACTTGTCTTCTTTCAAAGGCTTCAGTTCAAGAAAGCTGGTTGTGGCATAGACGGCTAGCTCATCTCAACTTCAAGTACATTGATCGTCTTACTAAAAACGACTCAGTTCGTGGTCTTCCGACTCTTCGATTTCAAACAGACAAACTTTGCCGAGATTGTGAGAAAGGTAAAATGAAGAAAGTTGCACACAAGCCAAAGCCTGATTTTTGCACAAAGGATATTCTAGAAATCCTTCATGTAGACTTGTGTGGCCCAATGAAGACAAAGAGTATTGGTAAGAAACGCTATATATTGGTAGTTGTTGATGATTATTCAAGATACACTTGGATTCGTTTTCTGATATCCAAAGACGAAACCCCGGAGATACTCATCACTCTCATCAAGACTACTCAGACTAACAAGCAAAAGCCAGTCAAGATTGTCCGATCGGACAATGGTACAGAATTCAAGAACAGCATTTTACAAGTTTTTTATAATGAACATGGCATCCAACAACAGTTTTCTGCCGCACGTACACCACAACAGAACGGAGTTGTTGAACGCCGCAATCGTACGCTTGTAGAAGCTGCTCGTTCTATGCTTGCTTACTCTGGTCTTCCTATCTCTCTTTGGGCCGAGGCTATCTCTACTGCGTGTTATACTCAGAACCGTTCGATTCTACATCGCAGATTCAATAAGACTCCATACGAACTGATGAATGGAATCAAGCCCAATATCAAATACTTCAAAGCGTTTGGGTCAAAATGTTATGTTCTCAACGATCGAGATAACCTCAACAAGTTTGCACCAAAGGCTTATGAAGCAATCTTTCTTGGTTATTCAATTTCTTCAGTTTCTTATCGAGTATATCTCACTTCTTCGCGCAAAGTCATCGAGAGTGTCAATGTCAGATTTGATGAAGCTGCTGGTTTGGCTTCTAACCAGCCTAGATCAGAACCCGTTGTTATTAAGAATGCTTCTGATCAACCAAGATCAGAACAAGTGAAGATTTCTGATAATCAAGATTTTTCATCTAATACTTCATCTATTATTCTTACTGATCTTGATTTATTATTTAAAAAATTTTATGATGATGTACCAAAAACTAATTCTTCTAATGTTTCTACTGCTGTACTACAGGAACCTGGCATTGCTTCTACTAGTTCTTCCGCTGCTACACAAAATTCTGATGATGCAATTCCAGATGTTCCTGTGACTGAACTTCCTACATCAGCAGTTGAAACTACATCTCACAAGGTACAACATGAAGTGGATGACGTATTTCATGATGAAACATCTACCCCACTTCTTGCAAATGATCAATTGATTAAGGAATCTGTTCTTTCTTCTCAACTGGAACCATCCATTGTTATAGAGCTGAATTTTTCTCCACCAGTTCATTCTGACAATGCTCCATCTATTTCTGATGACTCTCAAACATTATTTCCAGATGATACTTTATCTGAATCAGTTGAAGTAGTCCCTCCTCCAACAATTCATACTACACAGATTATCTCTTCTGATTCAGAACCTCTCATAATTTCATCTCATGATATTCAAAGTGTTCAAGATGAAATAATTCCTCTACCTCATACGACAAAATGGACAAAGGCACATCCTCTTCATCAAATCATTGGTGATCCTGCTTCTTCGGTATCAACTAGGTCAAAAGTTGCTTCTTCAAATAAATGTTTGTTCACTTGTTTTCTAAGCAAGCTTGAACCTACAAAAGTTTCTGAAGCATTGGCCGACCCAGACAGGATCATTGCAATGCAAGATGAACTGAATCAGTTCAAGGCATTAAAGGTACGGCGTCTTGTTCCAAAACCACGAGGAAAGAGCATTATCGGAACGAAGTGGATCTTTAAAAACAAGAAAGATTCAGAGGGTATTGTTGTCAGAAACAAAGCAAGACTTGTTGCAAAAGGCTATCGTCAACAAGAAGGGATAGACTATGATGAGACATTTGCTCTTGTTGCACGTCTTGAAGCTATTCGAATGTTTCTTCCTTTTGCTGCTTATCAGAACTTTAAAGTTTATCAGATGGATGTAAAGACAGCGTTTCTTAACGGTCGTCTAAAGGAAGAGGTCTATGTCTCTCAACCGGAAGGTTTTATGGACAAAGATCATCCAGATCATGTTTACATCCTCGACAAAGCATTGTATGGCTTGAAACAAGCTCCAAGAGCGTGGTATGACGAATTGTCTGCATTTCTGCTAAGCTCAGGTTTCACAAAAGGTTTAATTGATACTACTCTGTTTGTTTTTAGAAAAGATTCTGATATTTGCTTAGTTCAAATTTATGTTGATGACATTATTTTCGGCGCTACTAAACCTTCACTTTGTACTTGGTTTTCCGATCTCATGACTTCTCGATTTCAGATGAGTATGATGGGAGAGATTAAATTCTTTCTCGGACTCAATGTTCAGCAACTTTCAGATGGGATTTTCATCAATCAAGCCAAATATGTCTTTGACATTCTGAAGAAGTTCAATATGGATAAATCTACGAGCATTGGAACTCCAATGGCTCATGGTGCAAAGATAGGCTTAGACCCAGATGGAAAAGCTATTGACATCAAGACTTACAGAGCCATGATAGGATCTCTAATGTATTTAACTGCAAGTAGACCGGACATCATGTTTTCAACATGCTTACTTGCACGATTTCAGGCGAATCCAAAGGAATCTCATCTGTTAGCTGTAAAGCAGATCTTCCGTTACATCAAAGGAACACCATATCTAGGTTTATGGTATCCTAAATCTTCTGATTATTCATTAACAGCTTTTTCAGATGCAAATTACGGAGGTAATTATCTTGATCGCAAAAGCACTTCCGGGCATATCCAGTTTTTGGGAGATCGTTTGATTAGCTGGTCATCAAAGAAACAGAACTGTGTGTCAATCAGTACTGCTGAAGCAGAATATGTGGCCGCTGCAAGCTGCTGTGCTCAAGTGTTATGGATGAAAACACAGCTGCGGGATTATGGGATGCATTACAACAAGATACCCATCTACTGTGACAGCAAGTCTGCCATTCCTATTTCAGTAAACCCGGTTCAGCACACTAAAACAAAGCATATTGATATGAGATATCACTTTATAAAGCATCACGTCGAAGAAGGTACGATTGAACTTTATTTTGTACCTATTGAGTATCAATTAGCTGATATCTTTACTAAAGCATTGGATGAAAAACGCTTTAATTTTCTTCTATCGAAAATTGGAATGCTTAATTTAAAGATTCAAAATGATTAACAAATATTGTTTAACATAATAGAATTTTTATAAATTTTCTATCTTTTGATTGCCTGTGCATGCTTAGGAAATATTTACAAGTTTATTGTTTATAAATGAGTGTTATTTGTTCAAATTTCAAAATTTCTGATCTCGAATGGTCCACTTCATGAAAATTTTGATATGTGTTTTAAGTTATGTAGGTCAATATATAATAGTCATCAAGGCTTTGAAATCCTATTCTACAAATTTTATGGATGGTTATGGAGATATAGGCTAAACTAATTAGTTAGTTGATCCTAGTGATTGAGATGATAAAATAATTCATATTTCGTAATACAGAAATCATTTAGTTTGATAGTTCATATCTGTGACCTTTTTGGTTTGGAAGAGTAAGATCCGCGGGGTGCTTGACATCTGACCCCCTAAGGCTACGGTTTGGGAGCGGTCGATCAGAAATTCTGCTATAAAACCAGTTAGAAAGTCATGTTCTACCGATATGAATGGGCTTAGGGAATATCGATATAGCCTTTCTGATCTGGGTAAGTAAGTTCCGAGGGGTGCTTGTCACCTAGTCCCCTAAGGCTATGGTCTGGGAGCGGCTGATCAGAAAATCTGCTATAGGATCAGATAGAAAGTTATGTTTACGATGTTTTCTAGGCTTACTAAACTCTCTGGTTAAAAAGATGCCTAAGTGCACAAATGCAAAAGATGCTATAAGAGCACAATCATTTGAAGATGCCAATGTGCACACTGTACAAAAAGATGCCAATGAGCACAACATCTCATGATACCTGGTGAAACTGCTAAGATGTGATAAACCTGTAAATCTATGAAAGTTCTATTTTTTTTAGTGTGAGTAACAGCTGCTTTTACTCTTATATAGTGAAATACATTTTTCTTAAGACTGGTCATTTTTTTCTCATGTTTGTCCACCTATTAGAAGGATGAAAATCTTTGTTTTCGAACTTATATAAACTCTTTTTGCAATAATACATGTCTATAGTTCCAAAAGCATGCATAGGATTTCTTTAGATGGTTTATTTTATGAAAATTTTATTAGGTCAAATTTTATTTGTCAATTATTTTTTATTCTTTAAAATACTCAGTAATTACAAAATCTTGTTCAATTTTATTTTCTAAAAATATTGATTTAATATGAAATGATTTTCTTTTCTCAATTTTATTTTGTGTTTTTCTTGAAAACCCGGTTCTTTAATTTTCTTTTCAAATTTCACTTTTCCCAAGGTTACTATTCATCTTCTTCATTTTCAAGGTCACTATTCATCTTCTTCATTTTCAAGATCACTATTCATTGAAAACCCGGTTCCAGTTCTATTTTCAAATTTCAGTTGTCTTCGGAACATTTTGAATACATTTGTGTGTTTCGTGGTTTGCCGATTCAACTTCGGTGGTGGTGAAGTTCAGGGGGAGTCTTCGAATAGATTTGTTCTTCTAGATTTTAAGTCGATTATTGTCTTTTGATTTAACGAATTTCCGCATTACAGGTATGTTTTTCTACTCTTATGCTTCGATTAAAAGGTTTTATGTATGCATTTTTGTAGGGGGAGCAAAGGGGGTTCTTTCGGTTCTAATCTGGAACGAGAAAGTATCCTTCTCGGTCCTCTCCTTACCCGAGAACCTCACTTCTCAGTTCCCTCATCAACCGAGAACCTCACTTCTCGGTTCCCTCATCAACCGAGAACCTCACTTATCGGTTCGCTCATCAACCGAGAACCTCACTTCTCGGTTCCCTCATCAACCGAGAACCTCACTTCTCGGTTCCCTCATCAACCGAGAACTTAATCAAGAAGGTTAATCAAGAAGGTTTGTTAATCAAGAGTTTGTTGATTTTCAATCCAGTCAAGAAGGTTCTGATGATGAGTCTGTTCCAATAAATCCAGGTGTTGGACACCTTGCTGTAGACGAGCTTGATCTTTCACTGAAGAAATTTTCTGCTGCTCATGAATCTTCCACTGTTGTTGTATCTACCACTGATTCAGCATTGGCTATGGTGTCCACTTCTTCTGGTTTGCACTCTTCTTCAAAACTAGAGATTGTTCATAATCTTCTACGGACAATAAAGGCTTCTATGGATGCAGAAAGAGATACTCAATTAGCCAGGATGGAGGCGTTTCTGCAAGGAAATCTGACAAATATTGATCCATCTATTATCCCTCCACAGTTGTTGGCCGGCAAACCCATAGAACTTCATCTTTCTCATTCAGCAGCTTTGGGTTCTGCACAGGTTCAAATGAGTGAACTAGTTTCGATTTCTGGTCAATCTACTTCAGTTTCTTCTTCTGCAATTCTACAAGTGACATCTTCTCCTGCTCCTTCACTATCTGCACCGATCTTTTCGTCATCTACTATATCATCGGTTCTTCTATCTTCTTCTGCCCAAATGGCTTCATGTGCTACTATGTCATCAATTTTTGCAGGTGCATCTTCCTCTTCTACTCCTGCAGGCCCTCGTATTGATGATCTTTCTGTTCAGGAAGTAGCTGAGCACTTAAGAGCTCGACTTGCATCTATGGCTCCAGCAAATCAACAGTCGATCGATCTTTTGTCTCTTCTCAGATCTTTTCAGCCATCATTTCGACCACCTACAACTGAAGATTCTCTCTCTACTTTACGATCAGACTTTAAGAAATTTAGAGATGAGGTACAGTTAGGTTTGGGTCAATTGCAATCCACTGTTTTTGCTATTGCTCAACATTTGCAGGTTCCAAATGTCTCGTGTCGTGCTACAGCTGGACCATCTAACAAGCGTTCACATGATCATGATGATTCTCAACCTGATCATGAGGGGGAGAAAAAGAGACGCTTGGATGAGTCTGCAGTTGATCTTTCTAAAGAAAATAAAATGGAACCTGCTCCAAGTGAAACATGCTCTGCTGATAAAGAAAAGCCTAAAGAAGCATAAACAGAAATGCAGTCTATGTTTGAAGACATGTTGAACAAAGTAAATCTTCCAGAGACTGACATTTCTACAGAAAATAATTTACAACTGGTACTTTATGTTGATCCAGATTCTGAGCCAATTTCTTCTGTTATACCAAAATCTGTGAATATGACTGAGGCTGAAGCGTTTGAGAATTTCAGAGCATCTTACGAAAATATTATTAATGTGGATTCTGAAAATGAAATTGATGCCAAGTTTGAAAGCTTCTGGAAAGTCAAAGAAGAAGAAGAAGAAGATGATGATGATAGTGATGCCGATTTATTGTATGCAGATCTTTCATCTCAAGAAGTTAGATTCCCTTTTCACAATGAACAAAATTCTCCACAAGATGATTCTTCTCAGATTCAGTCTGAAGCAGTTTCGAATCCTCTGGTTGTCTCTACAACTCTTATATCTTCTACATCAGTTGTCTCTGAGCCTCCAGCAATTGTTTCTAATATGTCTATTCCAGTTGTGATTCCACTTACCAAGATTCCTCATGCTCCAACAAGTAAATCTGGTAAGTCAGTTGATCCTAATTATATGGCTCCTGATTTTATTCCAGAAAACCTTAGATCTTCAGGAATTCTTATTTCAAGGGAGCACAGACGACAAAGGTTTGAGGCTAGAGATATGAGACAGGTGTTTCGAAATGTATACCTTGAAGATACTCACCGAAGTATTTTTGTGAAACACAAGACTGCTTTGAGTATTGAATTTTTCTTGGGCATTGAAAAAGTGTCTGATCTTGTTAAACAGAACTATTTGATGGCCATGAGGTATTTGAGACAAGGGAAAGAAACAGTATATTCTGAGAAGGGGATTGTACAAGTTAAATGTGTTTCCATGTTTAACATATTCAACATTTGGGTTTCTAATTTCACTGTTCAACGAAGAGACTGCAAAGACTATACCTTCACAGAAGCAGATTTTAATGAAGTTCATGTGGATGATATTGAGTTTCTATTCAATTTCTTCAGCTCTCTCAATGAACGATCAGATGATATGAATAGAGCCTTCAACACTGTCAGAAGACATATTATCAGAACAATTCGCTTTTATAGCTTATTTGACTTTCAGTTGGGTGTTGAAAATCATCAACCTACGGTAAACATGCACAAGCCGAAACAGAAGCTTGACAACATTGAAAGTTTCTTATTATATACTGTTGTTGATGAACCGTATGGTGTGGTGTACAGAAACTTGAAGGGTCGTCATTGTTTTATGAGATTTGAAGAAATCTGCAAGTATTCTGATGGAACTTTGAAGCTTATTAAGATGCATCTAATTCAGAAGTTGAAGTATGAAAAACAGAATGTGGCAAACAGACAGAGATTCAATTTTTATCCACAAAAGGAAGAAAACAAGGAGTTACTGAGATTGGAGAAGGCAATTGATGTAATTCAAGACCGAATCAACTTTCGAAATGCTTTACGTCGCTTTGAAGCTCAAGTGGATATCAGAAGATTTTCTTGATTTTAGAGCTCGGCGCCAAAGGTTACAAAGGGGGAGATTGTTAGATCATTTTTAATTGTAACCTTTGTATTTATTTTACCTTGTGGGTATATAAGCCCTTGTCTTAGTTGTTTTAAAAAAGAGGAGATTACATTTTCATATCTTGAATATAAAACTACTTTTGGCTCCATATTTACTTTCTCTCTCTAGCTTTCTCTCTCTAGAATCTTTAGATCTTGTGTTCACAACCATCTATGCCAGGATTGTGAGAAAGGAAAAATGAAGAAAGCTCCTCACAAGCCTAAACCTGAACACTGCACGTCGGCTATTCTTGATCTTTTGCATGTTGATTTGTGTGGTCCTATGAAGACAAAGAGTTTAGGACGTAAGAAATATGTTTTGGTGATTGTTGATGACTACTCCAGATATACTTGGGTAATATTTCTGAAGTCAAAAGATGAGACTCCTCAAGTACTCATTAACCTTATCAAGATAACTCAGACAAATAAGCAGAAGCAAGTGAAAGTGGTAAGATCTGACAATGGCACTGAATTCAAAAACAGTACTCTTCAGGCATTCTATGAATCTCAAGGAATACAACAACAATTTTCTGCTGCACGTACTCCGCAACAGAACGGCGTTGTTGAAAGACGAAACAGAACGCTTGTTGAGTCCGCCAGATCAATGCTTGCTCATTCAGGTCTACCTTTGTCTTACTGGGCTGAAACAATATCAACTGCCTGTCATACACAGAACAGATCAATTCTGCATCGTCGTTTCAACAAAACACCGTATGAACTTATGAACGGGATCAAACCGAACATCAAGTACTTCAAGTCATTCGGGTGTAAATGCTACGTTCTGAATGACAGGGAGAATCTCAACAAGTTTAGTCCAAAGGCAGACGAGGGTGTATTCGTGGGTTATTCTTCAAACTCTACTGCTTATAGAGTTTTTCTGATCTCTGCAAGAAAGGTCATAGAGAGTGTCAATGTAAAATTTGACGAAGCTGCTGAATTGGTTTCTAGTCACTTAGGCTCAGAACCTGCTTTTACTGGAAATTCAGTTTCTGAACAAATCAGTTCAGAACCTGCTCTTTCACCGGATACCCAGGATTCTTCTACTCCCTCTTCTAATCTTTCTGATCTTGATTTTCTGTTTGAAATTTTTTATGATGATGTGCCTAGATCTAATTCTAAAAATGTTTATAATGTTTTGAATCAGGAAACTAAGAGATCATCTATTCCAAATTCCGCTGCATCTATCTCTGACAATGATGCTGCTCCAGTCTCTCCTATTCAACAAGAACCGGCACAACAAGATTTTGTTCAATCAAACACTGTTCAATCAGAAGCTGAACCTATTCATGAAGAAAATACTCAAGAAGAGTATATTCAAGATCAACCTGTTCAGAAGGAATCAATTCAGGAAAAAGTACAGAATGATGTTATTCAACAAACTGTTCCTGAATCTGATTCAGAGATTGTTGAGATACCTCCTCCTCAAGTGGAAACTATTTCTATCTCTTCATCTGATGTTGAAGTTTCTGAACCTCCCTCTCTTCAATTAGAAGTGGTTCAAGATGTCATTGATCCTCTCCCTCATACAAAAAAATGGACAAGATCTCATCCAATTCATCAAATTATTAGAGATCCTCAAGCCAGTGTTTCTACACGCTCCAAAACGGCTACTTCCAACGAATGTCTCTTCACTTGCTTCCTAAGCAAGATTGAACCTACAAAAGTTTCTGAAGCATTGGAAGACCCGGATTGGATTATTGCTATGCAAGAGGAGATCAATCAATTTAATGCGCTCAAAGTATGGAGACTTGTACCAAGGCCGAAAGGAAAAAGCATAATTGGTACAAAGTGGATATTCAAGAACAAAAATGATAAAGATGGTATCGTTGTGCGAAACAAAGCAAGGTTGGTATCCAAAGGATATAGACAAGAAGAAGGTATTGACTACGATGAAACGTTTGCACCCGTTGCCAGATTGGAAGCTATCCGAATGTTTCTTGCCTTCGCTGCCTATCGCAACTTCACAGTATATCAAATGAACGTCAAGACGGCATTTCTCAATGGCAAGCTGAAAGAAGAAGTATATGTATCTCATCCAGAGGGATTTGTTGACAAAGATCATCCAGATTATGTATATTTTCTCAATAAAGCATTGTATGGTTTGAAACAAGCTCCACGGGCATGGTATGACGAGCTGTCAGCTTTCTTGGTCAAATCCGGCTTCACCAAAGGATCTATCGATACTAATCTTTTCATTTATAGAACTAATCTTGATATCTGCTTAGTACAAATATACGAAGATGATATTATTTTCGGTGCGACTAACAAATCATTGTGTACTTGGTTTTCTGATCTTATGACCTCTAGATTTCAGATGAGCATGATGGGAGAAATCAACTTCTTCCTCGGCCTACAAGTGAAACAGCTTCCTGATGGTATCTTCATCAACCAGTCAAAGTATATATTTGACATCTTGAAGAAATTCAAGATGGACAAATCTACTTCAATCGGAACGCCGATGGCTCATGGTGCCAAACTCGGACTCGATCCAGATGGAAAAGCTGTGGATCAAAAGACTTACAGAGGGATGATCGGATCACTGATGTATCTAACTGCCAGTCGCCCGGACATAATGTTTTCCACGTGCTTATGTGCCCGATTTCAAGCTAAACCAAAAGAATCTCATCTTTTAGCAGTCAAACGCATTTTTAGATATATTAAAGGAACTCCTTATTTAGGATTATGGTATCCTAAAAGTTCTGACTATAATTTGATTGCTTATTCAGATGCAGATTTTGGAGGAAATCAATTGGACAGGAAGAGTACTTCTAGTCATCTTCAGTTTTTAGGTGACAGACTGATAAGCTGGGCATCGAAAAAGCAAAACTGTGTTTCAATATCAACAACCGAAGCTGAATACGTCGCTGCAGCTAGTTGTTGTGCTCAAGTGCTCTGGATGAAAACGCAACTTCGGGATTACGGGATGTTGTACAAGACAGTGCCAATATACTGTGACAGCAAGTCCGCAATTGCCATATCGGTCAATCCAGTCCAGCACACTAAAACCAAGCACATAGACATGCGATACCATTTTATAAAGCATCACGTGGAAGAAGGTACTATTGAATTATATTTTGTACCAACTGAATATCAACTTGTCGATATCTTTACAAAAGCTTTAGATGAAAAACGTTTCAATTTTTTGCTTTCAAAATTAGGCATGTTGAATTTAAAAGTTTAAATCTTTACAAATTTTATTCTATAAAATAAAATTTTACATATTTTCTTTCTTTTGAATAAAACGTATGTCTAGAATCATTTACAAGTTCTTTGTTAATATTAAAGTTTTATATGTTCAAATTTCAAGTCTTACAAAAGTCGAAAAGTCAGCAACATGTTTGTAGCTTTTATTACTGCTTTAAAGATATATGTAAGTCTGAATTTTTATAGTTTACTTTGCTTAGACTACCTAAATGATCAGAATTATAGATCGGAATGAAAATATGGGCTAAGCATTTAGACGTTGTTCTGAGAGATTGAGATGAATAATAAATTCTTAAAAATACAGAAATCTCTGAGTTTAAAAGTTTGTACCTGTGACCTTTCTAGTTTGGGAAAGTAAGTTCCGTGGGATGCTCGACATCTGGTCCCCTAAGGTCATTTGGTCTGGGAGTGATCAAACAGAAATCCTTCTATAGAATCAGATCGAAAGTCATGTTTTACTGGTATGAATGGGTTTAGGATATGTCGATGTAGCCTTTCTGATCCGGGAAAGTAAGTTCCAAGGGGTGCTTGACACTTAGTCCCCTAAGGCCAGCTGGTCTGGGAGTGGCTGACCCAAATCCTGCAATAGGGTCAGATAGAAAGTTACGTTTACGACATGTTCTTTACTTAATTAACTCTTTGATTAAAAGATGCCAAAGTGCACGCGCTTAAAAGATGCCAAAGAGCACACTCATGTTAAGATGCCAATGTGCACACTGCTAAAAAGATGCCAATGAGCACACATCTCATGATACTTGGTGATATGTTTGAGTTGTGATAAACCTGTAAATTTGTGAAAGTCTTAATTTTTTGATGACTTAGTGTCAGTACATGCAAAGTTTTCTATAATAATTTTAGAACTGCATTTTTCTTGAAGCTAATTGAAGTTCACATGCGAGCATACTGAATAGACAAAATGGAAGTTTTTGAAACTGAACATGTCTTAACTTGATATGCAATTATACTTGTTCTTGCATCCAACAATATATGCTTGATTTCAACTGATTGATAAATCTGTGAAATTTTACTGAATAGACTTTAATTTGTTTAGTGTTTAAAATTTTATATGTTCAGTTGTTACAAAATTTATATTCAATATGATCATCTTTCATACTGATGTCTTTATGTTTGAGTATATGTGTTGTTTGTATATGGTCTGTGCAATTTTCAAGGGGGAGAGCTAATCTGAAAAAGTTATCTGAATTTTTCTGTGGTTGAGGGGGGAGTAAGTAAGAAATTTATCTGTGCTGATCAGCAGTTAAACATGTATGTTTCTCAGACTTTTCTACACATTTGCTATACTAACAGTTAAATTTTTGTGCATGTGTGTAGGGGGAGTGAAAGAATTTCAGGTATATTTTTACAATTTTTTTTTATTTTTTTTATATATTTTTTTATTTTTTATATTTTTTTTAGATTTAGTTTTTGTTTTAGTTTTCTAGGTTTAAATAGTGTTTTTCTTTTCATTTTCATTTTCCCGCCTACCTGTTCATTGCTATCTAACTTTTCGGCTCCCTCATTCTCTCTATCGCTCTCTGTGTTCAATCTGATTTCTTTCAGATTTTGTTTCACGAATTCAAGGTATGTTTCGATTCTATTCACTTCGTTTATTGATGTTGAGATACATCTGTTTGTGCTTAATAATCGATTAGAATTTTTCATGTATCTGATTTTCGTATTTCTCGTTTCATTCAAAATACTCAGATTGTGCTTTCGTGCATTTTTTCTTAAAATCAAGTATTGGGCTTTGTTTAGATCTGCTAATCGATCATCAGGTATGTTTTCATTTACTTTAATTTCGTTTATTCTAGCTTTAATTTTGATTTTTTGTGGTTTTCGGGTTTTGTCTCGCGTTTTCTAGGTTTTTGTACAAGGATGATAGACCCGCAAAGTCTACTTTGCGCGTCTAGTTAGAAACGCAAAGTGAACTTTGCGCGTCTAACTAGAAACACAAAGTGACCTTTGCGCGTCTAGTTAGAAACGCAAAGTGAACTTTGCGCGTCTAAGTAGAAACGCAAATTCTACTTTGCGCTTCTAACTTGTGTAAACCTTTTGTTCCTTCTAGTATAGTTTACGTATCAACTAGGACACGCAAAGTGTACTTTGCGTCTCCTCTTTGACACGAAAACTTTCTTTTTTGTTTTACTTCGTGTTTTAAGGTTTTGATATCAAGTATGTTTGACCCGCAAAGTGAACTTTGCGTGTCTAGTTAGAAACGCAAAGTGAACTTTGCGCGTCTAACTAGAAACGCAAAGTGAACTTTGCGCGTCTAACTAGAAACGCAAAGTCTACTTTGCGCTTCTAACTTGATACGCAAACCTTTCTTTGTGTTTTTGTGTGTTTAAAGTATAGTTTTCGGATCATGTTAGACACGCAAACTTACCTTTGCGTCTCATGACTGAAACGCAAACCTTGGTTTGCGCTTCTAAAGTGGCACGCAAACTATACTTAGATTTTTTTTTTATTTTCTAATTCTTTTTCATTTTGTTTTTCAGGTCTACTATGTCTTCTAAAACCAATACTGATCCAATGATTCAAGACGAGAATGCTATTCTCGATGATCCGTCTGATAGAGCCTCTCATGATACTCCCATGCCGTCACATCCATCTGTTGGGGCCGATCTTTCTGCTTCTGGACGTACACCAAATGATGTGTTCCCAACCATCATGTATATGCCATACAAGCCGAACAACTATCACGTGGACTTTGACAGAATCAAGATTCATCCAGTGATACGAGCAATTCTCAAAGGTCATCCACTTACCCCTGCTCTTTCTTACTGCGCATACAATCAGAAAGAATGAAATGGCTCGTCCGCACCGCTTTGAGCTTCAAGTAGATCAGTTTGAATCTTTCCTTTCCTACAAGCGACTAAGATTGATACTGGAGCTTCCTGAGCCGAACTCCAGACCAGGCCGAACTACATATGACAGTTTTCCATCTGAAGAGGACGTCTATGAAGGGATCCGGAATCTTGGATATGTTGGTACTTTGAACAAACCTACAGACTTTGACAAGTCTAATATACCTCCAGTATGGTATGCACTGTTCTCAGTTCTCATCAGGTGCCTGACGTCAAAGCATTATGGCACAGACAGTGCAAGTTTACTGTACCTCCGATTGTTCCATGCAGTCGTCTATGACTTGCATGTCGACTACACGTTTATTTTTTGGACCGAACTATCAGAGGTGGTACATGACAAGTTCACCAACAAGAAACGGAAGTTCATTCCGTTGGTCAGATTTCTGAAGCTCATTGTTCGAAGCATGCTTCCTTAGCAATCCAGCTATTCCTCGCAAGTTATCTTGGCCTCAGGTTCCAGACTCGGAAATGATTTATATTCAGAAGCAGAAGAAGACTTTCAACTATTCTATGACTATTCCATATGCTCTTATTGCCAACTACGCTGATGTTGCAGATGAGGATGTCATAGAATATTGTATGGAGAATGAGTTCATGGAAGCTGCACAAGATGAGCCTTCTCCTGACAATCAAGCTGTTGAAAAAGATGTTGCAGTTGAAGCAGCTATTTCTGAACAAGAGCCTGAAGTTGAAAAAGAGGCTGAAGATGAGCAAGAAGTTGCTGTTATTGTTGAAACAGAAGTAGTTCAAGAGGATGTTGTTTCTCAACAAATTGAGAATGTTATTGCTGATATTGGTACTGCAGCTACTGATGCTGTTGCTTTTGATTTTGAAGATGAAGATCATTCTGCTGCTGATGTTATTCTTGCTAGTGATAAAGATGAGGATGAAAGTGATTCTGATGATGACGATAGTGATCATGCTGATCAACTGCGTATTAAAGTTTATGAAAGGAAATCCAGGACACCGGAAGTGGTTGTCTCAACAGAAATTCTCTCTGAAGATGAATATGTTCCTTTTAATCTTTCAGTTGTACATCTTCAAGTAGATGAATTGCATACAACTTTTGATCAAGCTTCAGCTCCGGTACAAAGTCAAGCTCCAGCATCTTCACTTGCAGCAATTCAATCTTCTGATCAAATTCCAGCTGTAGCACTTTCTTCTGATCAAGCTCGGGCTTCTACTGACAAATTCTCTACGTTGCATGATGTTATTCGTCAGTTATCTGAAAGAATGGATGCAGAAAAGGAAGCTAAAATTATGAAGTTGAAGACTTTCTTCAAAGGAAAGATGCCTGAGATTGATACTTAAGTGATTCCTCCAGAGATTCCATTCAAACGACCAACTGGCATAGTTCTTCGTGAACCTTCTTCTGCTGTGCCTACATCTACTTCTCCGGTTGTTTCTCTTTCGTTTCCTTCAATGGTTTATTTATCTGCGGGAATTTCTACATCTGCTCCTTCAAGATCTTCTCTACATGATCTTCCTATTTCAGAGTTGACAGATTTGCTCTATGCTCGACTTCTCTCTATGTCGCCGCCTGAACATCAAGATCAAGATCTTATCTCTCTTTTACGAAACATCCAACCTATGCCGCCTCCAGTTCCTTCGTCTGAATCTGACAGGATCACTGCTTTATCTGATGAGTTTCATTCATTCAGATCAGAAGTACGATCAAGTTTTGCTGATCTCAAATCGTTTATGTCTCAAGCCTTCTCTGATTTATCTTCAAGGCTTGATTCTCATGACCAAAGCTGTAGAACTGAGGTCGGCCCGTCTCTTAAGCGACGACATGACCAAGATGATCCTGATCATCAAGGCCATGAGGGGGAGATGGCAAAGAGACCGAGAGTTGAAGGATCTTCTGAAGTTAGAGAAGATATTCAAGAAGAAGCGGCTACTGATATAGGAAAGAGTGGTGAATCTGTTGAAGACTGCAACATTCAGGACTTAGTGAATGTTATGATTGAGAATGTTGATCTGTCTTCCATGCATAATGAACTGAATATTTCTGAAAGCAATATTAACAATAATATGCAAATTGTTGTTTACATGGATCCAGATGTTTCTGCAAGTATTCATGAAGTTGAAGAATCTGATGCTGCAAATGACATGAGGTCATTCTTTGCTAACTTCATCGAGATTAATTCTGATGATGATGAAGATGTCAGGTTGGAAAAGATATGTCAAGTCAATGAAGAAGACTGTGATGACATTATTATCATATCAGATACAGAAGATGACTCAGTGTTCATGGATGCGAAAGACGAAGAAGAAGCAGACTTGTTATATAGTGATCTTCCTGCTCATGATGAGATTCCTGAATCTGTCAAAGACACATCTACTCCTATTGCTAGTTCAGCTCCGACTACCACTATTCCTTCAAGATCATTTGAAGTTGGTCAGTCGTCAAGAGCAGAAACTGATGTTCCAACTTCTGATCCTGTTATTCCACCATCTATTCTAGAAGAAGGACCAGCTTTATCTAGACGTCAAAGGCAAAGGAATTTGCATCATAGATATTTGGCATCTAGGCAAAGATCAGCCTTTCTAGAAGACACTTAGAGAAACATCTTTGTCTCTAGAAGAAGGGCGATTAACATCTATGCAATCCTTGGAGTGGAGAAAGAGTCAGATGCCTATCAACATGAGTACTTGATGTTTATCAAGTGTCAGCGCAAAAGGAATAATACCGTTTCTTCTAAACACTTGATTGTTCGAGTGATCAGTGTCACAATCAACAAGTTTGTGAACATCTGGTATCCCGATTTTGAAGTTGAAAGAAGAGACTGCAAGCGGTATAAATTTTCAGAGGCAGACTTCACTGATCTTTCTATAGACGATATTGAATTCTTATTTGATCACTTCAGGAATCTGTATCATAGAACACAGGATATTTCTCAAGCTTTATTCGTCATCAAAAGATTCATACGACGACAAATCAGATTCTTCCGGGTTTTTGATTTCCAGATGGCTGTCGAAAGTTTCCAACCGGTTGTTAATCTTCTCAGGCCCAACCGAAGCTTACCGAACTTAGAGTCTTATCCTTTTATCTCTATTGTTGAAGATCCATATGGAGTGGTGTACAAGAATGTCTCTAATGAAAAATGCTTTCTCAGAATTGAAGAAATTGCTCACTACTCCGATGGAACCTTAAAAGTGATCAAGCTACAGTTAGAGCAACGTCTGAAGGAAGCCAAAAGAAGATTTATGGAATCAAGAGAAAATGCATTCCTGGTTGATAATGATGAAATCCGTCTTATCCAGAAGACTTTAGATTCAATTCAAGAAAGATTGAATCTCCGCTCAACTCTAAGACGACTGGAAGTTTTAGTTGGTCTGAATCGACTTCGTCAAAGGGAAGAGCGTCAGTAATTCTTTAAAGTCGCCTGGTTGGTCTATGCTATGTTTAAAGATTGTTTTTGAAGACCATGGCGCCAATGATTACTAAGGGGGAGATTGTTAGATCTGTTTTTATTGTAATCATTGTATTTATTTTCTAGCTTTTACTGTGCTTATTGTTCATTTCTGTATTGTAAAGGCTAGGGGTATTTAAGTCCCCTTAGAGCCTTTGTTTTGTAAGTTTGACACGCACATTAATCTGAATTTCATAGTTTGCGCTTCAATATTTTCTCTCTCTACTTTCTCTCTCTAAAGAATCAGTGATCTTGGACTCTCAATAAGTAATCATGGCTTTTGAATACTTTATTTCAAAACCCGTACTCAAATGTTTTCTTCTGATAGGATGCTTAAATGATAAAATCTTTTATAGAAGTTTTTGATTTGAGGGGGAGTTAACTGTTATATCTTTTAGGAGGAGATAAATATGATTTTTACTATCATTGTCATATTTTTTTCTGATTAAATTCACTTTTTACAGGTATCAAGGGGGAGGATATCTGAGTTTTTGTTAAAGATACTTAAATGAAAATATTCATTCCAGGGGGAGTTAAGGATTCTGATTTACAGGTATATATTTCTAATCCTTACACTCTATCACTTGTTGAAAGAAGAACAACTTTCACTTGTGAAAAATGGTTTTAAATGTTCAAACCACTTCATATTCTTTAAATGTTTTCATGAATTGAGAATTGTGTTTTTAAATGATTTTTGGATACTTAAATGCTTATCTGACCATGTGTTCCAAAAGATAAATACCTGTGTATTATCTTGTCAATATACTTTGTCAAGTATTCATACACATAACGATTCAGAACATTCTATTTGATTTTGTTATTACCATGTATTAAAAGTTAAATCTTTCTATGGTAATACTCACGTTCTTTGTATTCACTACTGATTGAATCAAACGTCATTTCATCATTTCATGTGGTTTCATTGAAAATATGTTTATATATTGTTTATATAAACAACATTCGTTTTTTATTCTCCAAAATATTATTCTTCATGACAAATTGATATGAGCTTAATTGCCAACCACTTTTGGTTTGAGGGGGAGAATAGCATTGTCAAAACACAAATGTTTTTTACTTCTCCAACATTTTATTCTTCATGTTGAACATATTCCTTTGTATTTACATGTACACAAGGTTGTTGAACAACTCATCCTCTTAGGAAAATACATGGGATTCAATGTGTGAGCTTAACTGAACTTCCATGGATTCACGATAACCAGTGTTTCCTACCCAGGAAGTATTCCCTGAGTGATTGAGGGGAGAGGGGTCAAAAGATTGAGTGTTGGTGTGTGAAGAGGTAAAATGGAAAAGAGAGATTGGTTATAAGTGAAATTTAAAAGACTAAAAGAAAGAGGGTGAGAGAACAGAGTAAAAGAATATCAAACTCTGCACCAAACTTCTTTCTGAGTCGGGCAGCCACATTATCTGTTGTTTCACATTTCTTCATGAACGACATTGAAAAAGGCACCTAGCCCATGCCATCTCTTGCATATAACCCCACAAGCTACTCATTATTTTCTCAAAAAGAGAATGTTTCACATTTTCTGGGGACGCAACACATACGCTATTGGTTTTTCATTTGGAAGATACTAATATTGAAAAAGAAGGAAAGTTGCCCCACCTTCGACCTTTTCTCATGCACATTGAGTCTTTGTATAATTTGTTGCTGTCTCAACAGGTTTACATAATTTGAGCCTAAAATGAAAAGCAATCATCGGTGCTTAATTCTTTCTTACACATGCACGAGCACATATAAATTTGTTTTCTGTCAGAACGTTCATAGATAACCATGTGTTATTCGATGATTGAATGGAAGTCCTGGGGAGTTAACATCAAAACCAACTACTTATATAGTAACTTTGTGTTACTCAGTGACTGTGTGTTACTGACAGGCATTCTAAACTAAGTCATTTGTTGATTCAGGGTTACCATTTTTACTTATTTGAATCTGCAAAGATTGAAATAATCACTCTTTCCATTTGGGGAGACTGCTCTTATTTTCACACAGGGATCTATACATGAAGACTGCGCTTAACTGTTGATCTAGGGGAGGATATTCCTAGTTTGTCTTGATATGTTTTGATGATGATGATTCTCACCACTCATCAAAAAGGGGGAGAATTTAAAGAGAAAGAAGATACAAGAATTTTCAAGACTTTTACTGAAGACTGCTGAAGAAATTCAAAGATATCAAAGTGTCTGAGGTAATTTGATCTATTAAAAGTCTGATTGAAGATGATCGTCAGAAGTATACTTTATTTAAAGAAAGAGGAAGATGAAGACTGTGTAAAGCAACAAGTTTTGAAGCTGTCAACGTCATATCAGATACAGTTTTCAAAGAGAAGTGAAGACCCGAAGACAATTGCCAATTTTTTTTTAATCTTGAATCCAAAGGGGGATATTGTTGGATCATAAATTGTATTCAAGATTAAATTGTAATAGGGTTCAAGTTTATAATAGAGTTTAATACTCTAGTGGGTATTTTAGCTAATAGTTAGTAATTAATTAGGTAATGTTAACCTAAGTATAAATAGGATTTATTCTCTAGTTTTAGGTTAATTCTTGGTGTGAATCCTATAAGTTGTAGAACAGAAGTAGCCATATTTTCTCTGTACGCATCAAGAGGTATTCTGTATTCACCAAGATCACACACACACGGTTTTATTTGATTTATCAAGAGATCGTTGTTATGTTAATCTGATTAATTAATCTTTTGCTCGTTATTGTGTGTGATTATCGTTTATCAACTAATCTGGGTTCAACAGTCAGCGTCTGAATAAGTTGTCAGCTCAAAACCTGTCTCTTTCGGGTACCATAAGCCAAGATCAACAGTACCTTTTAAGTAACGAAATATACGCTTAACTGCAACTACATGAGACTCTTTTGGTTTTGACTGAAATCTTGCACACAAGAATGACGAAAACATAATGTCTGGCCTGCTAGCCGTCAAGTACATTAGAGAACCAATCATGCCTCTATAAGTCTTAGCATCCACATCCTTTCCGTCAGGATCAGAGTGTAGCTTTATACTTGTAGACATGGGCGTCTTCATAGGTGAAGAATTTTCCATCTGGTATTTCCGAAGAATATCCGAGATCTACTTAGATTGATTAATGAAAATTCCTGTGGATAATTGTTTAACTTGAAGACCTAGGAAAAAATTCATTTAACCCATCATACTCATTTGAAAATGTTTGCTCATGAGGGCTGAGAAGTTATGACCGTACTTGGGGTTTGTTTAGCCAAAGATTATGTCGTCGACATAGATCTGTACAAGAATGATATCTCACTTTTCCTTTTTAATAAACAAAGTGGTATCGATCTTACCTTTGGAAAATCCAGCTTTAACTAAGAATGAAGAGAGTGCATCATACCAAGCTCGTGGTGCTTGCTTGTGACCATACAAGGCCTTGTCAAGAATGTAGACGTGATGTGGTTTGTCAGAACTCACGAAGCCTTCGGGTTGCGATACATAAACTTCTTCCTTGAGAACGCCATTCATAAACGCGGTATTCACATCCATTTGAAAGACAATGAAGTTCTTGTGGGCGGCGTAGGCAAGGAACATTCGAATCGCTTCCATCCTAGCAACCGGTGCGAACGTCTCATCATAATCGATTCCTTCCTGCTGCCGATATCCTTTGGCTACCAAACAAGCTTTGTTTTGTACGACGATTCCATCTTCGTCCTTCTTGTTCTTGAAGATCCATTTCATCCCAATCACCGTCTTGTTCTTTGGCCTAGGGACAAGTTGCCATACCTTGAGGCTCTCAAACTGATTGAGTTCCTCTTGCATAGCTATCACCCAATCTGGATCATTTAATGGTTCGGAGACGGTTGAGGGTTCGATACGGCTAAGGAATGAAGAGAAGAGGTGGTCATTTGCGGTAGCGGATCGAGTCTGAATAGATGCATTGGGGTCGCCTATGATCTGATGTAGGGGATGAGCTCGTGTCCACTTGGTGGTGTGTGGGAGAGGTTGATATGTCTGTTGGGAGGTATCAGAATCCACATAACCACCTGGAGGTAGATCCTGAACTGCTTCGAGTGATGAAAACCTGTGAAGTGGAAGCTCCTGAGCTGGAGTCGTGCGAGTAGCGGAGGACGACTCAGCAGGTAATGTATCTATGACGGATTATGGGATTGACGGAGATGTAGCTTCTTGAACACCTTCATCAGGGGTTGGTTCAGGATCTGCTACTGTTGCCGATGCTTCAGTAGTAGCTTGATAGGTTGGAGGGGGATCACACGAGCTTGGTGATTCTGATTCAATGGAAGTAGAAGGGGCAGAATTAGTCGAGGTTGACTCACTTAATTCGGATGGACCAATGACCGGTGGCACTTTTTGTGCTTGAGCTGCATCCCTGTTACACGGCATAACATTAGGCTTAGGGTTAAAGTATTCATCATAAAAATGCTCAAAAATTAAATCAAAATCTAAAAGATAGGCTTCTGACGTAGACACTTGATTTAGATTTACTGGAGATTGTGTAGATCCTGGATTTAGTTGTCCAGAAGCTAACACACCAGTTAAAGCGGGTTCTGAACTGAGATGTTCAGAAGCCATATCAGCGGTCTCGTCAAAAGTCACATTCACACTCTCAACGACGGTCTTCGTTCGTTTGTTGTAGACTCTATAGGCTTAGGCTTGGGATGAGTAGCCAATGAACACTCCTTCGTCCGCTTTCAGGCTGAACTTACCGAGATCGTCCTTGTCATTCAACACGAAGCACGTGCATCCGAATGCATGGAAATACTTAATGTTCGGAATGCGATTGTTGATGACCTCGTATGGCGTCTTGTTGAACCGCTTGTTGATGATAGAACGGTTTTGAGTGTAGCATGCGGTTGCAACTGCCTCTGCCCATAAGAAAAGCGAGAGCTTGGACTGTGATAAGATCGTACGAGCGACTTCTACGAGGGTTCGATTTCGGCGCCCTACTACCCCGTTTTGCTGAGGAGTACGAGCAGCTGAGAAGTTGTGGGTGATGCCCACTGAAGTTAGGTAACCATCGAGTACTTGATTCTTGAACTATGTGCCGTTATCCGTCCTGATGGTCTGAACTGATTGATTGAGATTGACTTTAACGCTCTTCAGATGAGTGATGATCAAATCGGGAGTTTTATCCTTCGAACGAAGGAATTTAACCCACGTGTATCGAGAAAAGTCATCGACCATAACTAGGACATACTTCTTGTGATTGATACTCTGAACGCGCATCGGTCCACACAAATCCATGTGGATGAGTTCAAGGGACCGTGAAGTACTTGGAGCGGCTTTAGGCTTGTGAGAAGCCTTCTTCATCTTACCCATTTCGCAGGCGGCACACAGGTGATCCTTTTCAAACTTGAGATCTGGCATACCTTTCACGTGTCCGACGAGCACCAACTTGTTGATGTTCTTGAAGTTCAGGTGCGAGAGTCTCCGATTCCATAACCAATTTTGTTCGGTTGAAGCTTTGGACATCAAATAAACTTCCTTTTCTGCTTTTAGAGACGAGATGTCAATCGTGTAGAGGTTGGTGTGACGCGTTCCGACTAGCAATTCTTTCCCATCTTCAGTTCGGATGTTGCACCGTTTTGCTTTGAAGTTGACCTCTAGATTCTTGTCGCAGAACTAACCGATGTTGAACAAGTTGTGACCAAGACCTTCGACGTAGGACACTTTCTTGATGGTGAGGTTATCCTTGACAATATCTCCGTATCCTAAAATTGGAGAATAATGATCATTCCCAAAGCGTACATTCCCATAAAATTTATCGGTGAAGTTCGTGAGAAACTCCTTTCTTTCGGTCATGTGTTTGGAGCAGCCTGAATCTAAATACCACACATTACCGTTCTACAAAACATATTAAGTCTTTTTAGGTACCCATTCGTAAATGGGTCCTTTGGGATTAGGGTTTACACCCGTCTTGGATACCCGTTTGGACTTGGGTTTATTTCTGTGATGGGATGCATTCGACTTTGAATGATAATTAAAGACATGATAAGAACCAAACCAATCAGATTAAATATCTACGATCAACCAAATCATTCAATCCACAGTTGGAACAACAAACACAATCCTGAGACAGTTGAAGTAATTGTTGAATGGAATAAACTTTTAAAGGAAACAATCCATTACGTTCAACCAAAGGTTTAAAATTAAAAATATCATGACTGTTATTCTTTTTCCTAGAATTCAAAACTGGATTAACTGATTTCGTCTTCGCCGTGCTCTCCTTAGACTTCTTAGCTACCCACCCGTATTTGACTTCTTTCATTCGACCAAAAGTATCTGAAATACCGTTAAACTCATTGTCAGAAGATTTGAATTTTGAGTATTGTCTCTTGTTAGAGCAACCGGTCTTTTTCTTCTTCTGTGAACGTCTTTTGGATTTAGAATTAGAGGAATTGTTCACAGAAGTGTTTTGAGGGGCAGATGTGGAACATTCACCCTTGTAAAATTTTACCGGTGGCTCACAAGTTGAATTCAGAAAATCAACGTGACTTGGAAGTAAAGGATTGAAATCAAATTGGTCTAGCTGATTATCTGGACACACCTCAGAATTCAGAAAGGCTGAGAATTCCATTTCCTCATCAGAAGGAGCCTTATGACTTGAAGGATTTAGGAAACTGGAAGGATTTGTGCCTTGAAGCGGATCATTAACGGAAGCATTTTGAAAATCAGAATGATGATCCATGTCGAAAATTTGAGGATCTTTTCTTTTGTTTGAAGAAGTTGGTGACGAGTCACCCAAAAAAGCTTTACAGGAAGAGGTGTATGAGGGTGGATAGGAATTTTCTGACAGATTGATTTTCTCAACTTGGAGAATTTCAGGCTTAGCTTGGAGCTCAGCTTTGTGAAGTTGCTCTTTCATCAGATATGCTGCCAAGGCAGACAGTTGTGAATTAAGCTTATTTATCTCTGTCTGAAGATATTCCTTTTCCTCCCTCGATCCAGTTTCCCTTTGATCGGAATTGAGGTACTCAAGTTTGGATAATAACT
Organism: Arctium minus; assembly: GCA_954870635.1. Classification (NCBI taxonomy): domain Eukaryota; kingdom Viridiplantae; phylum Streptophyta; class Magnoliopsida; order Asterales; family Asteraceae; genus Arctium; species Arctium minus. The sequence goes on along the minus strand of OX941080.1, from coordinate 71,485,772 downwards.
CTTGTTTTTCCTTTTGAAAAATGAGTCTCTCCTGTGCAAATGACTCTTCTAGCTGAACAATTTTCTTTTCTAAAATCAGAGGTGGAACATAGATTTTGTGGTCCATTGGTTCCTCCTCAGTTTCAACGGTTTTTGAATCAAGTTCAACCTGAGAATAGCTTCGAAAATAGTCATTTGACAGAAAACAGGGTTTTTCGGTGTTGTATGACGCATTCAATGAATCATAAACAAAAGGAAGTTGCATCATGAGAGTATTTTTCCTTCTCAATGTTTCCAGTTCCGGATCCTCATCAACATGTGGTTTGGTCCATCTGATTTTGTACTCTGGGTAGGTCTTGTCCGATCCCAAAAATTCGAAAGCATATAACGTGGGAAATTTGGTCAAGACCTTTTTCAGATAATGTGGGTTATCATAACCGAGACCCGTCTCTGAATATTTGAATTCTTTAGGTGCATTCAGATGCATCGTTTGTTTAGATTGACCGGTTTTGTAAAGTTTCAGGTCAAGATCCTTTAACTAGTCAGTTAACCTTTGATTTTCATTTTTACAAGACACTTTTACTCACAATATCAATTTGCTCATTTTTTGACATACGAATCTTGTAAGTAAGATCATCTACTTTGGTTTTTAACTCTTTTGATTCTTTTGAAAGACTCTCACACTCTTCCTTTAGATTAGAAATTTGGAACAGGTTGCCAACAATTTCTATGCTTTGTTTTTCAAGCTTTTCAGACTGTGATGACACACGAGTTTTCAGAGAGGAGATGTGTTGCTTATTTTCTCTCTTGGTTTGCTTGTAGGAGTCTATTTTGTGCACAGTGATTTCCAACTGATCAATTAAGGCTATATGGTTAGGAGCACATACCTAACATGGGGAATCATGATCATCGTCGTCAGTATCGGACTGTATTGAGTGCTTGCCCATGAAACACATGTGTGCTTCTCCATCATCTTCTTCTTCATCAGATAGATTAAGCTAGTGGTCATCTTCTGCCATGAGAGCCTTACCTGCTTCCTTTTCTTTAGCCAACAACATCTTGGCTTTGTAGTATTCTGAGTTGCGTACGACAGGCTTTCGACATTCTTTGGCAAAGTGACCCAAACGACCACAGTTATAACATTTGATCGGCACGTCTTTGGCTTTCTCATCATGCTTTTTCTCAGTCTTCTTTACTTAATCAAAGCGTCTATTCCCTTCATACTTCTCCTTATGAGCATGTCATTTGAGAGGAGTAGTGGAGTATCTTTGATTATTTGATGATGACTTGTTGAAGAACTTCTTTTTCTGGAATGTTTGAGATAAGAACATCACGACTTCTTTAATCTGAGTGTATTCTGGATCCAAATCACTGTCAGTGTCTTCGGGTTCAGAATCACTTTTCACTGGTTCCTTTTCAGGGGTGCGACTGACAGATCGACCTCTTTTATCTGAGACGAGCGCTAATGGGTCAACCATAGGCTTTTCGTCTGCTTTTTGACTTCCCATCAACTCAAGAACTTCCTCTTCGTCCTGTAGAAGCATTTCATATAGTTCGTGTAGAGGAATTCTCTCTAGGCTTTGAGTATGATGGATATGAGGGACAAACGTCCTCCACTCCGGCTGAAGGTTGTTCATGAACTTGATGTTGTTCTCGGTGTTGGTCTTCATGATGTGTCTTTTATGCAGATCTTTCAGAAGTTGGTTGAACCGTTCATATGTTTCCGTGAGCGTCTTGCCTTTTCTTGCTTTGAAGTTGTCATATCGGGAAATGCAGCTAGTGATCCTCAGCTGAGTGCTTATTTGGCAACCCATCATCATCTTTTCAATCTGGTCCCACATTCCTTTCGCAATGGCCTCGTAGCTGTCGATGCAGGCATATATGTCATTAGGAAGACATTGTAGAATGTAGGTCTTCGCATGCTTTTCCTCGTCATAACGTCTCCTTTCTTGAGGGGTAAACTCACTGATTAATTTTTCGAGTTCATGGTCTAGTCGACCTTCGTTTTGGTCTCCAGTCAAGACTTTCATCGGCCAGGCTTGTGGCCCTTCTTTCAGACACATCATTATCTAGTCATAGTCGGGTTTTGCTTCAATAAAATTCATCAATCGATCGTGCCATTGTGGGTATTCTCCCGGATAGAGCACCAAAGGTTTTTGATCCGAACCAATGGCTAAAGCGTCCCTCCAATTCATCTTTAATGCACTGTAGTGATCATGAGACAAACTACTTGATCCAAAGAGAGATTAGATAACTTTAGGACACGGACCCGGGAGACAAGGACCCGGGAGACGAGAACCGGGTGATAGGGACCATCCCGGGAGACAAGAGCCCGGGCAATAAGACCAACCCGGGAGATAAGAACCCGGGATTTAGGACCGACCCAGGAGACAACAACCCGGGAGATGGGACAACCCGGGTGACTAGAACCCGGGAGATGGGACAACCCAGGAGACTAGAACCTGGGCGACAAGAACCCGGGAGATGGTACAGCCCGGTCGACAAGAACCCGGGAGAAGGCAACCCGGGCGTAAGGGACAGTCCGGGCAACAACGACCCGGGCGATAGAGTCCGAGAGTAAGGCTACCCGGGCAAGGCAGGGTCCGGGTCGTGTTCTTCGATAAAAAGGACGATAACCAGATAATCATATTACTTTAAACAAATTAATGAAACAAAATCGATTTCTAAATCTCACAGATTTGAAGAACTTTAATTAATGAACTCAGATTTGATGATTTCAGATTAACGAACTCAAACACTAATTGAACCCAGAAAATCGATATACCAGAAAATCTATATAACAGACCGAACTCAAAAACTTATTGAACCCAGAAAAGCGATATACCAGAAAATCGATATACCAGACAGAACTCAAAAACTTATTGAACCTAGATTCGATATGCAGATATAAACCCAGATCGATATGACAATCACAGAGAAAAAAACACATAGAGTAAGAACCCAATCCATCACTCAATCAGTATGCATGCGACCAACATGAACAAATATCAATTTAGCCAAATTAAGTGATTAAAGGGTTTTAGACAAACCTTTTTGTATCAAAATTCTTGTCTCTTTGCTCTGATACCAATTGTAGATCCCAGAACAGTGCGGTTTATCAGCAATAATAATCAATTATGAACAATGATTAAACCACAACAGCTAGTCATATGATTAGATTCAACAGTAAAGGGTTTAGGTTTACAAAGAGAATTTCTGATCAGCTAATGTAAACCTTAATGACTAAGGGGCCGTTTACCAAACGCTTACCCGGGTAAGTGCTTACCAAGTCATTTACCTTATGGATGAAGATGGCAATGCCCAATGAATCTTACCCGGTAAGAGCTAAGGCGAGGACCAAGAGTCTTACCCTGGTAAGTGATGGCGAAGGGTCTTACCACGGTTAGCGCTTACTAGGAAAATTGTTGCATACGATACCGTTTTGGTGGACTAAAATCTTACCCGGTAAGTAAGTGATAGTGTTAAATTTTACCGGTAAGCGCTTATCGGGAAAATTGTTGAATACGATACCGTTTTGGTTGACTAAAATCTTACCCGCTAAGTAAGTGATAGTGTTAAATTTTATTGGTAAGCGCTTATCCGGGTAAGCGTTTGGTAAACGGCCCCTAACTTTTCTAACAATAACTCTCTAAACCTAAAACTAGGTTTAGCAACACTTTAAATATGATGCGTATAAGGCTAATGGGCTTTGAGGCCCAATTACATTATAACTTTCAAATAGTTACAATTCAAACCCTGAACTTCTATTTAACAAACAAATTGTCCTAACAGCAAACACCCCTAGTAATTAACGTTAATCATAAAAATGTGTGATAGAAGTCGTTAGAGCATCCATTATGGATGACAGAGAAATGAGAATATGAAGGAAATTTTTTTTCACAAGATGTTGGATGACGGAGAAAATGAAAATATGACACAAGGTTTCTCTGCAATGGAAATTATTAGTTTATTTTAAGCTATATTTTTAGATTAATTTATGAAGTATAATAAATTTCATTTTTATGTTTCAAACTTAATTGAAAAGTTAGAATTTATAAAAACAAAAATATATTTAAAAAAAATCACAAGTACCATCGACATTCACATTCACACACATATATTAATATATATATATATATATATATATATATATATATACTACATTAATAAGCATTTAAGCAAAAGTCTTAAAGACAACTTTTCATGCATAATGTACAACTATTTTATGCATCCAATTTGAAAATCTCTTAAGTACAAATAATAAAGCACATTGTACAAGTGTTTTTAACCTTACCACCATTGCCATCGATAATATATATTTTTAACCTTACCACCACCATTACGCCAGACTGTACACCCACGTATGAGTTGCAGCCCCAACCATGATTTCTAATTCTGACCTTCTCTCCTAACACACATCATCTTCCATACCTTCCTTCTGAAATGGAAGGTTTCACACGCTTCCTTCCATTGAGTGAGAGCACCGATTTCAGGCTTACGATTTCCCAAAAAAGGTTGTATATAAATAGAGTGAGAGAACCGATTTCAGCCATAAGATTTCCTTCTGATTTCAACATTTCAGGCATACGAGCAGTCAGACGATTTCCTTCATATGAGGTAAAAACCCTAAATCTTACATTTTGATCCTTCATTTTTTGCTCAATCGATTTTGTGCTCAATCGATTATGTGCTTCAACCAACATCATATTATGTGTTCAATCGATTATGTGCTTCAACCAGGTAATATGTTTATGGAATTTATGTTTCTTCTATAAATTGTTTGTGGGTTTTTGAAATCGTGCTGAAATATGAGTTGTATGTGTTTAAATCAAGATAGAGAGCTTTTATTAGGTAAATCATGGTTGGGTGTTTATGAATATATGATTTTTTTTTTCTGTAATTTGTTTCTGGGTTTTTGAAATTTTGCTGAAATATGAGTTGGGTATGTGTTTAAATCAAGATAGAGAGCTTTTATTAGGTATTTATGGTTGGGTGTTTATGAAATATATGATTTTTCTATAAATTATTTGTGGGTTTTGGAAATCTTGCTTAAATATGAGCCGGGTATGTGTTTAAATCAGGATATGTATTAGCTAATCATGGTTGGGTGTTTATGGAATTTATGATTCTTATGTAAATTGTTTATGGGTTTTGGAAATCTTGCTGAAATATGAGATGTGTATGTGTTTAAATCAAGATAGAGAGCTTCTATTAGGTATTTCATGGTTGGGTGTTGATGAAATTTATGATTTTTCTGTAAAAAAGAGTTTGGGTTTGGAAATCTTGCTGAAATATGAGTTGGGTATTTGTTTTCATCAAGATAGAGAGCTTTTATTAGGTAAATCATGATTGGGTGCTTATGAAATTTATGATTTTTTTTTTCTGTAAATTGTTTATGGATTTTTGAATATTTGCTAACATATGATTTGGGTATGTGTTTTTTCTACAGTTTTGCTTAATCGATTTCTGTTTTTGCTGCAAGTTCAATGATGTTATCATCAAATTTTAACACACACATCCACATAGTACAAATGGTGCTGTTATTGGCCTGGGATTTTCAGTTTTGGTGATTTTTTTTCATATATATGTGTGTGCTCAATCGATTTTCAGTTTTGGTGTATAGGGAATATGATGTATATATATAGATTAGTTTGCATTATATATATGTATATGTATAGATGAGTCCATGTGTTCGACTACCATAAATTCAGAGTAAAAAACCCATTTTCGAACTAATTTCTTCAACCTCTTTTGCTTTGACACTCTGTTTTTGGGTGTTTGTCAAAGGAACACATGAGTGATAACAAAGCTTTGTAGAAGTTGGGTGGTTTGGGTAGGGGTGGGGGGTGGGGGTGGGGTAGGGTAGGGATGATGTTATTTTGTCAAACAACTTTACTAAATTTTCCATTTTAATGAAAATGGTTATTATAAAAATATATGTAAAATTGTTAAACTATGATATAGAAGACAATTGCTTTGCATTCTATGTTTGGGATAAGACTAAATTGAATAGAGTAAATAGATCTACCATGTTTCACTCTTGGGCATCTGCACAGACTCATAACAGAAATTACATATGGAGTTTGCAGGTGTGTTTTGATCTTAACTCCTCTGCTCTTTTCTTTTTGTTGGAAATCATTTTGTGTTTTCAACTTTTGTTTCTCATCTTTTCTTTTGGTCATACATATTTATGAAAATGGTTATTATAAAAATATATGTAAAATTGTTAAACTATGATATAGAAGTCAATTGCTTTGCATTCTATGTATTATCATGTATAATAGGACCTGAAGATTCTTACTACTTGCTACTGTGATATGATACTATTCATTTTCTTGAAGGTTTCGGGGATTTGCTCTGTTTTGATCAATTCCTTATCAAATTCTTGAAGTTTTACGATTGAGGTAGCATCTTATTTCTCTCAAACACTCATTTCTTGTGTTTTGGATCTGATTTCTCAGGTTGTATTGAAAAAATATTTTACCTAAAAATTGTTGGAGATAAACATTGATTATTAATCTTGCAAACAGTCTTTATCTCCATCAGACAACAATCACACCAGATTATAAATTACACAAACTGAAATTGTTTATTGATTGTGAATAATTGAGTTACATACACGATGCATACATATATATAGACATGAAATGAAACAACCTTTTAACCAACAGGTACAACCTTTAAACAATGCACCCTTTTACCCAAAAGTTGCAACTATTCAAGACAACTACCCCTTAAAGTAAACTGCCATGCCATACGTATACCCCAACTATCTAATTCAAACAAGAAATATCTAATTTCTATATGACTAACATTATTAACCATAGGACTAAGACTTGTAGTACTAACTTACACATATTTGACTAATTTACTATATTTTTTGTCATTATATTTTAACAAAAATGACGTGATCAATAAACAAAGTCTTTGAGTTTGGAGCTTTTATAACAACTCCCAACCTAGAAATCTTCAAGCTAGCATTGAATTGGTGTTACCCAATACATACCAGTATTTACTACAAGTCTACAAATCAATTCAGACTTGATATCTTAATACATCTGGGGGTAAAAATGATTTTAGGTGTTTGTAGTGAGTAAACTAATCGTGATTTGGGGCAAGGTCTGACCCAATTTTTTTCTTTCAAGTGGTGGCACCATTAGACCATAAGGTGAAAGATATAGAGAATTATTTTCATAATATCATATGGTAGATTAGTTAGTATGTTGCTATCCTTTGCTAGGGAAGGTTGGGGGTTTGACCTTTCTCCATGTTGCTTTCCTATATGTTTTTTTCACGAAAGCATTAGAAATCGAAATTTAAAAGGTGAAAACTGGATATTTGCAAAAACGGAGTCGAACCCTCAATCGCTTGAAGGGCCATCATTTATCTGGAGATTTAGACCATCTCAACTATTCTCACTTTTCAAGTTATTACTTCAATAACATTTATTTCAGTTTTCTGGTGATATTTGTTTTCAATGTTTTGCATTCATGCAAAAAAAATTCGAATTTTTTTTTGTTTATATTGAATCAACTTAGGTTTCTTTAATATGTGTTAAAGTAGGGGTTTTTGATTATGTTTAAAAGTCCTCTGTTATGAGGTTTAATATTCTTTTATCACTTGCATTTAGCTTTCTTCTATTCTTTTATTACTTGCTTTGTTATACAATTTATTTATACGTGGTTTAATTGAACTTTTGCTTTGATGTAAAAAAGTTTGTTTGTTCTATATACAAGTTTGCTTGCTTTGCGGTAAAACCGTGTTATTATGAAAAAATCAATTTGAAATAACAAAAAAAGATGGGATTTCTTTGTATGTATTCTCAATACAAGTTCTTCATATTTGTTTTAGATAAAGAATACAAGTTCTTCAATTTGCATTAGAGCATGTAGAAGATAAGACAATGGAAACCCTTCTTGAGGTGCTCGAAAGTTTCTTTCATGCTTAAGTACCTAACTTCTTTTTTGAAGCATATAATATTTATATATGGCAAATTAAAAAAACACAACACTAATTATCTTTTGTGGACTTGTACCACGGCCTCTGCGAAGGTGGGGTTGCCGGATAACACTAGGGCCATGGCTCTTTGCCCATCCTGTATTGTTCTCTTGCCATAGCAAAAATACAATGATTTCTCTTCGTCCGGGGACTGCTAGAGGCACCTGAGGAACTTAGGCTATTACTCTCTAAATCACTCTCTAAATCAATTGACCGTCTCAAGGATTTTCTTTTTTCCGGACAATGCCCTGGATTCTATTGTAAGGACCAAGGACAACCATGGAAAGGAGCTATGAGGGAAACTGTTTTTTTATCAGTTTTCTTATCAGGTTGTGATATTTTTAATGTTCTCTCTGTTATGGAAACAAAATGTGAAAATCCAAAATTTATTGTTAAATTAGACTTGAGAGATTGCTTTACATTATCTATTTTCACTTTGATAGCAAGTGAAACCGGTTCCAATAAAGTTTTTAGCCAAAAAACAACAACTCCTATTGGTGTTGACATTGTGTTTGTTTTGTTGCAGTGGTTCTTCATGATGACAACATTGTCTTGAAAAGGTGGTTTGGAGTAAGGAAGACAATTTAAGCGCTCCTTCAGTTAATGATTTTTGGGTTTTTGAGGAATATCTATATAGATAATGTTTAGATGTCTCTTGTGAAGTTTTATCTATTAGTTTTACAAAGGAGCACAAACTTAGCAAGATCACATCCATATATGCAACGATTATGCACATTTAGTGGGAGCTTTATGTAGTGGAATTTTTAAGCTAATGTTAGGCATTTAACTTGATGGATGCTTGTATGTTCCACTTAATTTCATTGGGGAAACTTATTTATGTTTGTAGATGGTATTACTTCTTGTCTAAGTTTTAAACCTTATTTTGTGTAGTTCTTGATAATGATGATGTACAGAAAAGACATTGATTTCTGTGATCTTAGATTTTGTTTTCCATATAATCAACAGTGACCCTTAACTATTTTTGACAACTAATTGCATCTTAGGTTATTGTCAACATTGCAATAAGCGAACTCTTTTTGCAATTATGATTAGCATATGCTAAATACTCTAAGAATACTATCTTTGCAATAATGTAGGAAACATCTTGAGATCCACAAATTGGACTTCATACCACAAATTGAAGGGCTATAGTACTCATTTGCATCCAGCTGCATTGCGCGGGTACACTACTAGTATATATATATATATATAGGCCGATAATCAAATGAAAACCAAAAATATGTTATAAACCCTTGAGGACTGATATAAAAATATTTTTTTACATGATTTTTTTTCATCAAAACCTATGATTTAAGATATTTTTTCATATATGTTTTTGTTCACCTTGTGAAAAGATTACACGTGAAAAATAAAATTTGATTCACCTAGTGAAATGAAAAATATAGGTAAAAAATATTCATGTGGTGAAACAAATACATGTAAAACTATCATATTATGAAACAAATATATGGGAAGAAATATATTAAATCCAAGCATTTGGTGAAAATATATCATGTGAATTTTTTTTTATATTGGTTCTCACATGTTTGTAACATATTTATGGTTTTCATTTGATTTGGCCCCTATATATATATAGGGAGAAGTTAATTTGAGAAATGGTAAATGTATGAGAAATAGAGAAGTAATCTTAGTCATTCATCTTGTCAACATTTGCGGCTTTGACCACGAAGCACCGGATAATTCCTTGCATGGTCTATAGAAGGTAGAGGGGTAGTTTCATAAAATACGCGGGATGAGTTCATATATGAACCTCTATGATTTACATATGAACTATACGTTCATATGTGAATCAGTTAATTAGTTGATATGAGAATCAGTTAGTTAGTTCATATATGAATCACAAAAGTTCATATATGAATCTGTTAATTAGTTCAACTGATTTATATATGAATTTACAGTTAATTAGTTCATATGTGAATCAGTTAATTAGTTCATATATAAATCACAAAGGTTCATATATGAATCAGTTAAAATAGTTCAGATGTGAATTACATTTTGGATAATTTTGAGAAAGTGATAATGTTTTTTTATAAATTTGTTTAATTTAGGCTTAATAATATAATGTTTTTTATATAAAAAAATTAAGTATTTTGTTAGAATTCAATGATTATGTTATATATTTTAATGACATCTAGAAAAAATAACCAATTACATATTTAATAATATAATTAAAACAAATTTATAGTAATATAATATATTAATTAATAGTGATACATGAAAAGGACTACATAAAAGGAAGGCTTGCACATACCAAATTGGTGGGTGTTAAAAGTCTGTAGTAGTAATATGTATCTTGTGCTTTGATACTTGTTAATTAAGAGATTTTTAAAATTTTGCATAAAATGATGGTACCTTGTCCCTAATAATTTGTATTTAAGAGTTTTTTATCCGTACTTTATAATATAGTATATATATATATATATATATATATATATATATATATTAGAAGCGTACTCGGGCAATGCAGCGAGATACATCACGATTTTAATGTTTCATTTCATTTTTTGTTTTTTGTCGATTTACAGTACGATTTTGGATGATTTTGAGAAAGTGATAATGTTTTTTTTATTATTTTTTTTAATTTAGGATTATAATATAATTTTTTTATATAAAAAAATTAAGTATTTTGTTAGAATTCAATGATTATCTTATATATTTTAATGACATCTAGAAAAATAACCAATTACATATTTAATAATATAATTAAAACAAATTTATAGTAATATAATATATTAATTAACAATGATACATGGAAATACCTACATAAAAGGAAGGCCCTACACATACCAAATTGGTGGGTGTTAGAAGCATGCAGTAGTAATATGTATCTTGTGCTTTGATACTTGTCATTTAAGAGATTTTTAAAATTTTGCATAAAATGATGGTACCTTGTGCCTAATAATTTTTATTTAAGAGTTTTTTATCCATGCTTTATAATATAGTATATATATATATATATATATATATATATACTAGTTGTGTACCCGCGCAATGCGGCGGGATGTCAATTTTTATTGTGATTCAAGAAACAGACTTAGGGCTGTTTGTTTACCTCTTAATAGTTCCATTAAGAGGTAACCTCTAAATCGTTAAGAGGTGGATCTTGTTTGGCAAAAAATTATGCTGCCTCTTAATGGTTCAAAAACCCTCTTAATGGTTTTGTATCTTACGCATCCCTTAACCATTAAGTGCCCTGATTTCATTCTAAACAATTACCAAACAACCATATTTCATTTTGCGCTATATCATAAGAGTCTTTTAATCATTCTGCACTAAACCATTCAACAATTGTCAAACAACCCCTTAAACATACTTTGTATATCTTACTCATAATCAGGGTCTGAGTCGATAAGGTGTACACATGCATTCATGCCCAACCGATAAAGAGGCTATACCCACACATAGTATGGGACATAACTTCGTTGTTGTTATATTCAACCATAAAATAGAATTTATCATTCTTGTATCTAAAATCAACCACGAGCAACACAAAAGATATCAAATGTTGAAGTAAAAGAGTTAGGGGTTGTTTGGTTGTTTTATCATTAAGCCTCATATAAATTACAAAACTAATCAATCCTCAACCATAGAAATGCCAATAAATCAAACATTTATATATGTAAAAACCTAATACATTCTTGTTCCACAATATCATCAAACGCAAAATAACACCAAATGCAACAACATTCCATTAAAATGGTTAATGTCAAACTCCATGAAATCACATGTTTAAATCTAATAGCCACTCCATAAAATCGCATTTCTCAGGAATCTCATTGAAAAGCATCCTTGCCTCTTTAGTTCTACCAAACTGTCTACAACTCATGATTTTGTATCCCCTCATTGATAGTAGAAATCCTTGAGCAAAAATGAGACAATTCAAAACTTTAAATCTCGATTGGAAATAATCCATTCAAAGAAAGGTTTGATGGATCAAAGAGTGCACCACCTGGATAATAATGTCACCAGGATAAATTTCTAAAAGCTCAAGAGGCTCTTTCCTTAGTATCCTGCATATTCAGCAAAAATCTGCAAAAATAAAATACACAATACTTCAGAACTTATATATGAGAGCTAGAACTGGTCAAGCCTGCTGTCTCCAAGCGCCATTTCCATTTCTTATGTTTATAGCGACATTTTCAGACTGGTTCGTATAGTGCAGGCTTGATCAGTTGCTTAACCGGATCTAACAAGACTAACCAAAGATATTTGTTACTTCAGTAAATTCAAGTGGCACAGTTACGACATGGTATAAAAGATCTGGTTTAATGATGTTTTATTTTCGTTGGAGGTAGGAATGGAACACAGGCCTATAATTTCTAAACGAAAAATGTGGACACTTATTCTAGAACGGAGGGGTGCAGTCAAAAGTAGCAAACGCAAACCAGGCAGTTAATCGAGCAGCAACACCAGGGAGTTATCTAAGATCCAAGAAAACACCGTTAAATGGCACTATTCACTACAAGGAACTTCTAACCTTAATGCTAAATATACAAAAAGCAAGAACTAATTAAAACGAATGTTAGGTACATAAACACAAAATATATGCACGTTATTTTTTTTTGGGAAAAGGGGACGAAACCCCCGAAAAAAACTTTATTGATGAAAAAACAAAAAATTACAAATTACGAGGGGCATACCCCAAGATTTACAAAGTGAGAGCTCCAAATATGTTTGGGCAATAACCAAGAAAAAGGTTTATCCCACATATTGCTACCAAAAATAAAAAACCACCTATCAATATAAAACCACAACAAAAAACTACCCATGAAATAGACCACATTAAAGCCCCACAAATAAAAGTAATTTCGATCCAATTGCAACTCCTTTGATTTGCCCAAGCAATAGAAAGAATCAGTCCATTGAATCTTGTTATAGGTCCATCGTACAACATGGGAAATATGAGCCCAATTTTGTTGGAAAGCCATAGCCATATCCATCATCACACTGGGCCTAATATGATAAAAAGGCCATATGCAATTAATCCAACACCATATGTACCATTTTGAAGCCCATCATGAACCAAATCGCAACCCAAACAGTTAATAAGGCTCTTGAAGCCATCAATAAAACTACAACCCACACTGGAAATAACAGCCCATCTATTTGCATTGTAACTAATAGCCCAACTAAAATTCCATCTTAAAATCTTATGTAAGCCCAAGAGTCTTCCTTTATTTGTCCAAATCACCAACCAAACCCAAATCAACCATGATCCCCATCGAATCCTTATCCAAATAAAATCCAAAATTAATAGAAAAACATAAGATCCAGTGATCCACCATCCTCCTTTTCCCATCTACTGCATTTTTCTTTTCCAAAATAGAAAACTAATGCAATTTCCATACTATATTTCCCCACTATCCAGCTGAAAATGCAAACACAACTCATAAAATCTCCAAACAGAACCCGACCATAAAGTCGAAGCTCCATCAAAAACATAATGAAATCAAATGTTATCAAGAACAAGATGGAATCACACCAAGGATCAGACATCCAAGGTGCATAAACTCTAATCCTCCACCAAGATCGATCATGTCTCTTTCTCCTCCCCTTTCTTCCATTTTCCAGAAATAACAGTAGATCCATCATATGAAATTTGGCAGTGAACTTCATCATCTCACTTGTTCTTTTACTAAAACCCACCCAACCATCTTTGAATTCAAGATTAATAGTGACAACTCCCATGACTAATCTCACCATCAGGTAATTATAATCTGATAATTTGAAGATAACCAACCCCTGATCAGGCCAATATTGTCAGGATCTAATTCTTAACAAGAATAATGAACTCAGAAACAATATTAAAGGAGTTGCGGAATAACACTTTAATATTCAACAATCAATGTAACAGTGAATCAGAAATCACAACTTGTAAAATTTATCGAATGATTAAAGTTACAAGATTTCAATCAAAACCTCAATATTGATGAACAGGCTCACCAATACGAATTCTACTTCTCTAGAACTAGGGTTCTAAACCTTGAGGTTAATTCTCTCTATGAAAACAAAAATTCAGAATTATTTTCTTCTGTCAAACTATTCTATATTATATACACAAAGATTGAATACAAGATAATTATAAAACATAAAAGATCTTTATAATTCTTCCACAATTATCTTCAAAACTTTCCATGATTATCTTCAAACTTGATCTGCACGTATCTTGATTATCTCATAAGCAGTATTGAGTTGTAGCAGCATTAATCACACTGAGCAGTACTAATCTTCATCAGCAACACTAACTTTGCTTAGCAGTAGTAACTTCTTCAAGCAGTACTAATCTTGCTCAGCAGTAGTAACTTGTCTCAGAAGTAGTAACCATGTTGTGCTAGCAGCATTAACCATACTTGAACAATTCTTCAGTTCCCAACAATCTCCCCCTAACTTGACTTTTAGGAAGAGAAGTCAAGTTCTTCAGATGTGGTCTTCAAGATGCTTTCAACACTATAGCTTAGTTGCCCAAATTTAGATTCAGACCCAGACTTTGATTAATTGTCCTTCTTACCACAATTCTGGCCATTTATGATTCCTTTGCACACACTAACTTAGCTTTCAACATCCCATTCAGCTTCTCCTTGCTATGATCATATACTTTGTCCACCAGGTAGTATTCATGATAACATTTATCTATTGTGATCATGTATACACCACAGTTTTCAAATAATATCCATTGATCAATCTTCTTGAACCCATACTCATGATGTAGATCCTTGATACTGTAAACCACCTTTTCTGGTTCAAACATCATACATAGGCATTCCATTGCAACCTTGAGTAGATTTTCTTCAGTTCCTTTCAAAACATGCTCATAAAGCTTCATTCCCACTTTATACATTTCTCCTAGGTCAGCTCTTGAACAACTTCTGATTACTTTCCCCCAAGTTGAATATACTTCAAATACATCACCAACTCGTTTAAATATGAAGTAATCCTTTCTGTTGTCTCTCAGAATGTCCCAAAAGATGATTTCTGGTGCCTTCATAGAAATGGAAACAACCTGTACTAGTTCTATTAAAGTCATATAAAGCCCCACATGTTCATCAGACTGACTTGTTTGATGTGCACTTTGACTAGGTTGCTCTGTATGATCTGCCACAGATGATTCTGGATTCTGCTCTGGTTCTGCTGAAGGTGGAACAGAAGATTCTGCCTCTCTTTCTGATTCTTCAACCCTTGGCTTCTTGGACTGTTTCTTGGAAGCTATAGTCTTTACTCTCTTTGCAGATTTCATTTCCATTCCAACATTCTCTTGCTCTTACTTCTTTTCTTCAACCTTTTCCTTTGAAGGTGTGGTTTCCTCAGGGAATGGTTGTTGGATGTTGAGATCATGCCTCTCTTTCATCCTTCTTTCTGCTTCTTCCCTTTGAGAGGAATCCCCTTTAAGCTTTGTCATTTCCTTCTTATACAGCTCCTCAACTTTGCTGTATGCCATGTTAGTAAACATTTCTCTCTTTACACCAATTGAGCGTTTCAGAAAGTTGATCATTTTTCTCCTTTCTTGTTTGGCCAAAAAGGTCTTGGAAGGTTGTCTTTTCTGCTTCTTAACTGGCATTCTTTGCTTGGATGCTTTCACTGGTATTTTCTTGGCCTCAACTGCAGTTTTCATGCTCTTTTGATACTCTTCATTGAGCTTTCTGGCCATCTCCAGTGCAAGCTCTCTGTCCTTTTCTGATTGGAGTTGTTCTTCCTTTTCCATCTTAGCTTGAAGCTGTTTTGCCACTTCTTCATCTAACTCCAAATGGTTCTTCTTCTTTAAGGGTTGTTCAGATTCAACCATCTTAGTTTTTCCCTTTGCATCCTTCAAATCTGTCTCACTCATTTCTTTTCTTTTCTTTTCAAGGCCTCCTTCTTTAATGACCACTCCTTTGGCCTTTTGAGTAGCCTTAGGAGTGTCATTCTTGGCTTTTACCAGCGTTTCTGCAATTCCCAATTCTTCAACAGATAGCCCTGTTACTGCTGCTACCTGTTCTGTTACTGCTGCTTGTGATTCTGTTTCTACTGCTGCTTGAACCTTATCTGTTTCTACTGCTTGTGGTTCTGTTTCTGCTGCTTTCTTCCCCTCAAAATCAAATCCCATCTCAGATGTACTTTCCTTTTCTGCTTCAGCCTCTTGATTCTCCCCCTTGTTGAAAGCATCATTAGCACTTGTTCTCTTCTTTAAAACAAACTATCGTCTCCTCTTCTTGTGCACCAATCTTGTCACCATTTTCTTCAATTTGGTAATCTGTACTTGTTGAGACAGAATTACCAATTTCATCTCTTCTATGTCTTTGCCTTGTTTGATGACATCGAAATTAATGTTGCCTATAGTTTCCATCAATTCATTGTAGTCATATCTGTCCTCACCTCCTTTGGGTGTGTTTACTACCTTTGAAGGATCATTGGATCTTTTAGTAGTAGAGGTCTTCTGCCTAGCAGAAGCACCTGCTACCCCCTTGGGTTCTTGGCACCTGGGACCTTTGGATGATTGCTCATCCAAAGTTGCCATGGGGAAGGTCTTATTGATGTTACCACTGGCCTCCTCTGTGCTAGCAGGAGTAGTGGCAGCCTTTGCACCCATATGCTCATGCATCTCCTCAGTGAGCACCTCCTTGGGGTTGGGAGACACCCCTGTGGTTTCCCTATAGATATTCTCTAATGGAGAATTCTCCATTAGAGTGCTTGAAGGCTTGGAGGGTGAAGGTACAAGAAGGGAAGGAGCCTTCTTTACCTTTTTCCTGATGTAAGTATTGGTGATTGGAGAAGTAAGTTTTTGAAGAAGGGACGGAGGGATTGATAAACTGATTGAAGGTTGGGATTGGCTTTCAGTGGGATGGTCTAATGAGGGCCTTGACCCTAAAGCCATACCTTCTTGATTGTGGGACACCACCATCATTGTAGAGAACAATGGGGTGTCAACTCCTTCCGGGTCCATGGAAGATCTCTTCATATTTGAAAAGACCTTGCCCTTGGGGATTTTAGGTACATATACCTCATCAAATTGAGGCATATCCGCTAATTCAGTGGTTATAACTGCCTGGACAAATCTTGGGTACATATAAAAACTCTTTTTGTTTCCCAAGTTTGACACAAGGTCATTGAAAATCATTTTTGAAAAATTATACTTTCTGGCAGTGGCCAAGCAGACCAAAGCATAATCAATGGTGCTACTGAACTCACTCCATCCAGTAGTTTTTCTAGAAATACAATGCATAAGGGTATGGACAAAGAAACGCCATTGGGGAGAAAATTTAGCTTTAGAGAACTTGAAAACACCCAATTGGCCTCCATACCCCATTCTAGTGAGAGTGGAAAACAGATCATCATTAGAGATAGATGAGATACCTGAGGCATCGTCTAGACGTAGACTGATGCGAATTACCTCTTCAGAAACTATCAAGGGTTTGTCACACACCCTTGTCTTGTTAACTTGCACACCATTTTCAGTAATAGTGGTGGCATTAGCCCAGAATTGCATCTGGTGCTCGATGTAGATGGATGGTGACACTGTAAGAGCATACGCGATATGGCTGGACTTGAGAAAGTCGACTATTTGATGAAATCCATCAGCCTGCTTAGGCTTTTGAAGCATTGCTATCTCGTTGTGTTCGTCAATAAAAGCCATTGATGCCATCGAGCTTGAGGATTCTTGACTGAAACTCAGTAGGTGCTTGAGAGAAAAGAGGTTAGAGAGAAGATGAACATTATGCAAAGAGTCGTTATGAGCTTTTAGGCGGGCAAAAGGGTATTTATATGATTCGGGAAAGAAGCAGTATTAACCACTAGCAGTATTAACTAACTAGCAGTATTAATAGAGAACAGTATTAACCACTAGCAGTATTAACTAACTAGCAGTATTAACTGAGAGCAGTATTAACCACTAGAAGTATTAACTAACTAGCAGTATTAACTATACTTACACTTTTTGAAGCTTGTGTTAGTCTGACAAGGCAATACCACTTCCTGAGAAAGATGATTAGTAACACCAGAAATAACCAAATAACATGTATACAATCACTTTTTAAATATGAGCACATTCAGAGTTGATCATGCCCACACTTGTGACCAAGAAAGTGAATCTTCCCACATCAAAAGCTTTAGTGAATAGATCAGCAAATTGGTTGTCAATATGAACTTTAGCAACTTGAATAAGCTTCTTTTCATTACAGTCTCTAATAAAGTGATACCTGATCTCAATGTGCTTTGTTTTGGAGTGCTTGACTGGATTGTTAACAATGCTTATAGCACTGCTATTGTCAATGAAGATTGGAGTGTGAAGAAAGGTTACCCCATAGTCCAGAATTTGATTCTAAATCCATAGAACCTGAGAGCAGCAACTTGCAGCAGCAATGTACTCAACTTCTATTGTTGATAAGGACACTGTGGTTAGCTTCTTACACTGCCAAGATACTAGTCTTGCACCCAAAAGCTGACATCCCCCTGAAGTAGACTTTCTATCCATACTAGCACCTTCCAAGTCACTCTCTGAATATGCAATCAAGTCAAAGTTGGATTCATAAGGATACCAAAGACCTAATCTACGTTTCCCTCTTAAGTATCTAAAAATCCTTTTAACAGCTTGTAGATGTGACTTGTTGGGAAATTAAGAAATGCACAAGTACAGTTAATACTGCTAGAAGAACTTAGTTACTACTTCTGAAGTTAATGCTGCTGAACAAGATTAATGCTGCTAGTCAAAGATTAATACTGCTGGATGAAGTTACTGCTGCTAATCAATTTTAGTACTGCTAGTAGTTAGTACTGCTGAACATTAATACTGCTCAAAGTATTAATGTTGTTGAAGACTTAGTGCTGCTTAAGAGATAATCAAGATTCGTGTAGATCAAGATTGAAGATTATGGAAAGCTTGGAGATAAAGATGGAAGATTATTTTGAAGATCTTTTATTATTTTTAATTATCTTTTATCTTCAGTATATATAGAATAGTTTGTAATTGATAGAGAATTACTTTTAGAATTCTGAGTTTTTGTTTTCTTAGAGAGAATCAACCTCAAGGCTTATAGTCCTAGTTCTAGAGAAGTAGAATTCGTATTGGTGAGCCTGTTCATCAATATTGAGGTTGAGTGTTGAATCTTGTAACTTTATAATCATTGAATAAAGTTTACAAGTTGTTATTCTGATTCACTGTTTTATTGAATATTAAAGTGTTATTCCGCAAACTTCTTTAATATTGTTTCTGAGTGTTTATTTTTGTTAAGAATTAAGATCCTAACAAGTGGTATCAGAGCTAGTATTCTCAGAAATCTTATTCATCATGGAAAATACAGTTGAATCAAACAGTACTTTGGTCTCAAAGGTTCCAATGCTCAGATCCAATGAATTTGACATGTGGAAGATTAGAATCAAGCAATACATTATCCTCACAGATTACTCCATGTGGGACATCATTGAGAATGGCCCATCTGATGCAGGAAAGATTGGTGAATATGGAAAAAGAACTCCACCAAAAACGGATGCAGAAAGAAAGACAAGGCAGACAGAGATGAAAGCCTTGAGCACACTGCTCTTGGCCATTCCTAATGAGTATCAACACCAGTTCTGCAATTGCACTGATGCACAGATACTCTGGAATGCTCTAGAGAAGAGATTCTCTGGTACTAAAAGTACCAAGAGAAATCAAAAGGCAATCTTGAAACAACAGTATGAAAACTTTATGTCAACTAAGAATGAGTCCATGACTCAAACTTTTGACAGGTTTAACAAGCTGATTGGTGAACTAGCTACTATGGGAGTACAGATTGATCAAGATGATGTAAACAGAAAGTTCTTAAGGTCCCTTGGAGATGAATGGACCATGTACACTGTTTCATTCAGACAGAATGAACAATTGGAAGAGAAAGAACTTGATGATCTGTACAATGGCCTTAGAGTATTTGAAGCCTTCTGGATATATTCATAATGCTGCACTCCTATCAGCATCAATTGATTCTTCTGCTAACCCTGAATCAGTTAATGCTGCAAATGGAGCAAATCAAGAAAAAGGCACTGAATCTGTGTTTGAAGCCTTTCTTTACAGTCATGGAAACTCCTCTTTAATCAATGATGATTTGGAACAACTTCATCCTGATGACCTTGAAGAGATGGATATTAAATGGCAGATGGCAATGCTTTCCATGAGGGTGAAGAAGTTCATCAAGAGAACTGGGAGGAACAACTTCTCCCAAAGAAGAGAAGATGGAGCAGGGTTTGATAAATCAAAGGTGGAGTTCTATAAATGTCATCTGAAGGGACACTTTGCAAGGGAATGCAGAAGTGGAGTGTCTCACAACAACAACCACCATCAAGCACAGTCTGGAAACCTCAACCATAACAGAAACTCTGCTCAAGCCCTTGTTTCTCAACAAGGAATGGGGTTTGACTGGAGTGATCAAGCAGAAGAGGCTATCCAAAATCAAGCACTTATGGCTGAAGTATCTGATCTCCCAACTGAGGTAAGTTCTAATCTCTGCTCTAAAACTTGCATAAACACTGTTAAAAGGTACAGGGATCACAACCAGAAGATGAGTGATGACCTTAAAAGATTAGAAAAAGATATAAAAGACTATGTGAGAATTGTTGAGAGGTTTGAGGAACAGATTAAAGGTTTTCAAGCCAATGAACTCCAACTCTCATATGACACCAATTACTGGAAGTGGGAGAAAAAGGATCTAGAACTTAAACTGACCAAATCTAAAGAGGAGAGTGAAAAGTTAAGAGAGGAGCTAACCAAGGTTAAGCTTGATGTGGAAAAGTTTTCCAATGCTTCTAAAGCAATGGACTCTTTACTACAAACTCAGATTCATGACAAACTGAGAAGAGGAATTGGGTACAATGCCACACCTTCACCATACAACAACAACTACATTCTTCCTACTTCAGACTTGCTAGAAACCAAAGATAGGAAGGACTTGCCTGAGGGAGCCACTGATATAGATCCCTTAGATGAGGTAGTTGTTGAGGATAAGACTGAGAAAGAGGTTGGTAAGAGTAAGGAGAACAATGTGAGTGGTGAGATTCCTCTAGAGAATAACATTATCACCAATGAGGACTGTGGAAGGGCTTGGATCAAATCAAAGGACATAGAGAAGACAGAGGGAAAGTCTCGTAAGGTCCATTACAAACAGACCACAGTTGTGAATCCAGTTCCTTGCAAACAGTGTGCATGTAAGAAGACTGAACCCCAAAAACATGATAAAAAGAGGGGAAATCAAAGAAACTGGAATAATCAGTGGGCACAAAAACAAGGGGTTGATCTGAGTAAAATCAATAGACCAAAACCTTGTTTCATCTGTGGCAAATTGAATCATCTTGCCAAATACTGTTATTTCAATCCTATAAACCAAAGGATGAATTCTCAAAGGTCTATGCAAAAACCCTTTGGTTATAGGAAGATTGAAAGGAACCATGTGGCTAAGAAATCTGTTAAATCTAAAAGCCACATGAAGAAAAAGAATGTTAAAGAAAGTGTCAATATGTGGGTTCCTAAAAGCACTAAAACTGTTAGTACTGCTACCACAAATAGTGCTGCTGACAATGTTAGAGCTGCTAGAAGCAATACTACTGCTAACAATGTTAATACTGCTGACATTGTTAGTACTTCTTCAAAAGTTAATACTGCTAACTCTGTTAGTGCTGCTAACAAGGTTAGTACTACTAAACCTGTTAGTACTGCTAACTCTGTTAGTACTTCCAAAGTTAGTACTGCTTCTAGTGTTTGTGCTGCTAAGCCAATCATATTGACAAAGTACTCCAATAAAGAGTGTACTGATTTTAAAAACCTCATCAAAAAGGAATGTAAATACTTTGATGAGAAAGGGAGACCCAAGACCACTTTGGATTGGGTTCCCAATCAATACTAATTGTTTAAACTTATGTGCAGGGCAACCAGCAGCTCAAGGGGAAGAGCATCTGGCATGTTGATAGTGGTTGCTCAAGGCACATGACAGGGAACATGTCATGCCTCAAGAATTTCAAGAAAATTGATGGTAGACATGTTGCCTTTGGTAATACTCCAGATGGAGGTAAGATAAGTGGTAAGGGGGATGTATCCAAAGGTAAAATTACCTTTGAAGATGTATTCTATGTTGAACAGTTAAGGTACAACCTGTTAAGTGTGTCACAGGTTTGTGACAAACAGCATAGTATATTATTTACAGATTCTGAATGCATTATCCTTGCTCCTGGATTCAAGGTAGTTGATGAAAAGATGATACTATTAAGAACTCCAAGAAAGGATAATGTATATTGCTTAGATATGGAAAGTGTTTCAACTGATTCATCCCTAAACTGTCTTGTTTCAAAAGCTTCTTTGGATGAATCATCACTTTGGCACAGAAGGATGTGTCACATGAACTTTAAAACAATAAATAAACTTGTTAAAAACAACCTTGTAAGAGGTTTACCTTCCAAAGTCTTTTCATGTGATGATCATTGTGTTGCCTGTCTCAAAGGCAAACAACACAAAACTTCTCATAAGTCCAAAGAGTTGAACACAATCTCTAATTCTCTTCAGTTGTTACATATGGATCTGTTTGGTCCTACAAATGTTATGAGTATAGGTAAGAAATCATACTGCCTAGTTATTGTTGATGATTACTCTAGATTTACTTGGGTATATTTTCTAAGGACTAAGGATGAGACAAGTGGACTGATCAAATCCTTTATTCTAAGAATTGAAAACAAAACAAATCAAAAGGTAAAAGTCATTAGGTCAGACAATGGTACTGAATTTAAAAATCATGACCTAAACACCTTTTGTGAGGAAAAAGGAATTGAGAGGCAATAAAGTGCTCCTAGGACTCCACAACAAAATGGTGTTGCTGAGAGAAGGAATAGGACACTGATTGAGGCTGCTAGATCTCTGTTAGCTGATTCCAAACTACCAATTACTTTATGGGCTGAAGCAGTTAATACTGCTTGCTATGTCCAAAACAGAGTTCTAGTAGTCAAGCCTAAAAACAAGACACCATATGAGCTTTTAAATAAAAGAAAACCATTTATTGGATTTTTCAAACCTTTTGGGTGTCCTTGTACCATTCTCAATACCAAAACTCACTTAGGAAAGTTTGATAGCAAGGCAGAAGATGGTTTTCTTGTTGGTTACTCATCTCAGAGTAAGGCTTACAGAGTTTTTAATACTTCTTCTAGAATAATTGAGAAAAGTGACAATGTCAAATGCAATGAGAACACACCAAATCCTATTGGGTCTGGTCCTCAGTGGTTATTTGACATTGATTCACTAACTAACTCCTTGGGTTTCAGTAGTGATTATCATGCAGATTTAGGAAGTGGAGGATCAGGGGATGATCAAGTACAAGTACAAGACATTATTCCTCAGTCTGTGATCTTTCCCATACCTAAAATAGAGCCTGTTGATGTCTGTGCAAAGGAAACTATGACTGAACCAATTCAGAGTGAAGAAGAAGGAAGAGATGTGGATAATCAAGGGAATGAAGAGCAAGAAGCAGCTAATGAGATCCCCTCAGCTGACTTAAATGATTCCAATCTAGATGTGGGACTCAATGAAGAACCTAGTCATCAGACTAGAACTCAAAAGAACCATCCTCCAGAGCTGGTCATAGGAGACATTTCTTCTTCTATGATAACAAGGAATCAAAGCAGACTTCAAGAGCTGCAGGATCAACAACACACAGTACTCTCTTGCTTTCTATCTCAGATTGAGCCTAAGAAGGTTTATGATGCAATGAAAGATTCCAGTTGGATAGAAGCTATGAAAGAAGAGTTACTGCAGTTCAAATTGCAAGAAGTTTGGGACTTGGTGGACCTTCCAAAAGGTCATAGAGCTATTGGCACCAAGTGGATTTTCAGGAATAAAAAGGATGAGAGAGGAATTGTGATTAGAAACAAAGCAAGGCTTGTGGCACAAGGGTACACTCAAGAAGAAGGCATTGACTATGAAGAAGTGTTTGCTCCAGTGGCAAGGGTAGAGGCAATTAGGCTATTTCTAGCCTATGCCTCATACATGAAGTTTAAGGTATACCAAATGGATGTGAAGAGTGCCTTTCTTTATGGTACAATTGATGAAGAAGTATATGTCTGTCAGCCCCCTGGATTTGAAAATCCATCATATCCAGACAGAGTATACAAACTGAAGAAAGCACTTTATGGTCTTCATCAAGCCCCAAGAGCATGGTATGATACACTGTCTACTTATCTCTTGGAGAATGGGTTTGAAAGAGGAATAATTGACAAGACCCTCTTCATTAAAAGAAGTAATAAGGACATCCTATTGGTTCAGATTTATGTGGATGATATCATCTTTGGATCCACAAAAGATCAGATGTGTAGAGACTTTGAAAAGTTGATGCACAAGAGCTTTAAAATGAGTTCAATGGGTGAACTTACCTTCTTCCTTGGGCTTCAAGTGAAACAGAAGAAAGATGGGATCTTCATAAGCCAATCAAAATATGTGAAAGACATCCTGGAAAAATATGGTTTAACAGACTCAAAGCCAGCAAGCACACCTATGGAGACTCATAAACAGATCACTGCTGATATTGAGGGGGAGGATATTGATGTCCATCTCTATAGATCAATGATTGGATCTCTCATGTATCTCACAGCCTCAAGACCAGACATCATGTTTCTGGTGTGTTTGTGTGCCAGATTCCAAGTCAAGCCAAAGCAATCACATCTTCAAGCTGTTAAAAGGATTTTCAGATACTTGAGAGGGCAACCTAGATTAGGTCTTTGGTATCCGTATGAATCCAACTTTGACTTGATTGCTTATTCAAAGAGTGACTTGGGAGGTGCTAACATGGACAGAAAGTCTACTTCAGGTGGATGTCAACTTTTGGGTGCAAGACTAGTATCTTGGCAGTGTAAGAAACAAACCACAGTATCCTTATCAACAACAGAAGCTGAGTATATTGCTGCTGCAAGTTGCTGCTCTCAGGTTCTATGGATTCAGAATCATATGTTGGACTATGGGGTAACCTTTCTTCACACTCCAATCTTCATTGACAATAGCAATGCTATAAGCATTGTTAACAATCCAGTCAAGCACTCCAAAACAATGCACATTGAGATCAGGTATCACTTTATTAGAGATTGTAATGAAAAGAAGCTAATTCAAGTTGCTAAAGTTCATACTGATAACCAGTTTGCTGATCTATTCACTAAAGCTTTTGATGTGGGTAGATTCACATTCTTGGTCACAAGTGTGGGCATGATCAACTCTGAATGATCTCATGTCTTAAAAAGTGTTTTCATACCTGTTAGTGGTTTATTCTTTGGTGCTACTAACATCTTTCTCAGGAAGTTATTACCTTGCTCAGAGTACCTCAAGCTTCAAAAAGTGTAAGTATAGTTAATGTTGCCAGTGCAGTTTTAATACTGCTAGTGCACAGTTAATACTGCTAGTTAGTTAATAATGCTAGTGGTTAATACTGCTCACAGTTAATACTGCTAGTTAGTTAATACTGCTCACAGTTAATACTGCTAGTTAGTTAATACTGCTAGTGGTTAATACTGCTCACAGTTAATACTACTAGTTAGTTAATACTGCTAGTGGTTAATACTGCTCACAGTTAATACTGCTAGTTAGTTAATACTTCTAGTGGTTAATAGTGCTCTCAGTTAATACTGCTAGTTAATTAATACTGCTAGTAGTTAATACTGCTCTCAGTTAATACTGCTCTCAGTTAATACTGCTAGTTAGTTAATACTGCTAGTAGTTAATACTGGTTATGTCTCGAATCGTATAAATACCCTTTTTGCCCGCCCAAAAGTTCATAACGACTCTTTGATTTCTATTCATCTGCTCTCTAACCCTTTTCTCTCAAGCACCAAGTGTTGCAGTCCAGATTACTCAAGCACAATGGCATCCATGGCATTCATTTATGAGCACAATGAGATTGCGATGCTACAGAAGCCGAAACAAGCTGCTGGATTTCACCAGATTGTGGATTTTCTCAAGTCCAGCCACATTGCCCATGCTCTTACTTTGTCGCCAACTATCTACATAGAGCATCAAAGACAATTCTGGGCGAATGCCACCGTAGTCACAGAGAATGGTGTGCAGATAATCAAGACAAGGGTGTGTGACAAACCCTTGTCAGTTTCTGAAGAGATGATATGCATCTGTCTACGTCTAGACGATGTTGCATGTATTACTTCAATTCCAAATGAGGACTTGTTCTCAAATTTGTCAAGAATGGGGTATGGAGGCCAATTGGGTGGTTTCAAATTCTCAAAAGGAAAATTTTATACCCAATGGCGTTTTCTTGTTCATACCCTGATGCACTGTATTTCCAAAAAGACTACTGGATGGAGTGAGTTTAGCAGTACCATTGCTTATGCTTTGGTCTGCTTGGCCACTGCCAGAAAGTACAATTTTTCAAGAATGATTTTCAGTGATCTTGTATCAAACTTGGGAAGCAAAAAGAGTTTTTATATATACCGAAGGTTTGTACAGGAAGTTATAACCCATGAATTGACGAATATGCCTCACTTTGATGAGGTATATGTACCAAAAATCCCCAAAGGTAAGGTCTTTTCAACCATGAAAAGATCTCCATTGGACTTGGAAGGAGTTGACACCCCATTTTTCTCTACAATGATGGTGGTGTCCCACACTGAAGAAGGTATGACTTCAGGGTCAAGGCCCTTATTAGACCAACCCACTGAAAGCCAATCCCAAACTTCCATCACCATATCAATCCCTCAGTCCCTTGTTCAAAAACCAATTGCACCAATAACCAATACATATATCAGGAAAAAGGTAAAGAAGGCTCCTTCCCTTCTTGTACCTTCACCCACAGAGCCTTTAAGCCCTCTAATGGAGAATTCTCCATTAGAGAATATCTACAGGGAAACCACAAGGGTGTCTCCCAACCCCAAGGAGGTGCTCAATGAGGAGATGACTGAGCATATGGGTGCAAAGGCTGCCACTACTCTTGCTAGCACAGAAGAGGTCAGTGGTAACATAAATAAGACCTTCCCCATGGCAACTTTGGGTGAGCAATCATCCAAAGGTCCCAGGTGCCAAGAAACCATGGGGGTAGCAGGTGCTTCTGCTGGGCAGAAGACCTCTACTACAAAAAGATCCCATGATCCTTCAAAAGGGTGTAACACTCCTGGAGAAGGTGAGGACATATATGACTATTTTGAATTGATGGAAACCATGGGAAACATCAACATGGATGTAATCAAGCAGGGAAAAGAAATAGAAGAGCTGAAGCTGATCTTTCTGTCTCAACAAGAACAGATTGTCCATCTGAAGAATATGGTGAAGAGAGTGATCCAGAAAAAGAAGAAGAAACAGTATGTACTCAAAAGAAGGGAACCAGTGACTGATGCTCCGAAAAAGGGGGAGTCAGAAGTTGATGCCAACATGGAAAATGCCAAAGATAAGGGGGAGCAAGAGAAAGTTGATTTTGAGGGGGAGCAACAAGTAGTGGAAACTGAAACAGAGTTTGTACAAGTAGCAGAAACATTAAGCAGAGCAGTAGTAACAGAACAAGCAACAGTAACAGTTAATGCTGCTGAATCAAGCAAAGCAGCAGAAACTGTTAGTACTGCTGAACTAAATGAAGCTGCAGAAATAGTACAAGAAGTACTAACAGATCTTGAGATAGCAGAGACCTTAATCAAAGCCAAACATGATACTCCCAAGGTCACCTCAAAGGACAAAGGAGTTGTCATCAAAGAAAGAGGTGAGGCTGTAAAGAAAGCAAGTGTTGAGAAGGTGATAAACCAAGATAAAGGCAAAGCTAAAATGGTGGAATCTGATCAACCAATCAAAAAGCAAAAGTTGGTTAAGTCAGATGAAGCTTTGGCCAGGAAAATGCAAGTTGATCTTGAGCAAGAAGAAAGGGTTCAAGTTGAAAAAGACAGGGAAATGGCTAAGGCTCTGGCTGCATAATTAAATGAAGCTTATCAACAAAGTCTGGCAACTGAAATGGCACAGAAGAAAGCTGCAACCATGAAGAAATCAGTGTTGTTCAAAATGGCTGCAAAGAAGAGACAACCCTCAAAGACTTACCTTGGTATCCAAGAGAGAAACAAGATGATTACATTTCTCAAAGGTGTTGTAGGAGTCAGAAAGGAGATGTTCTGAAAGATGACTTTTGAGCAGATTAAAGAGTTGTACAATTCAGAAATGACCAAGCTTCAAGGGAATGAAACTGCCAGGGTGGAAATGGAGAAGAGAATGAAAGAAAGCAATGACTTTTTGATAGAAAAGCCTTTTCCAGATGAGCAAGAAACACCTAAGAAAGAAGACACTCTAGGTGAAAGTCTGAGGACTTTAAAAAGAACTAAGATGATGGCCAGAAGAAAATCAGCCAAGAAGCCTAGAGTAGCTGAAGAAGAAGTTGAGAAGGTTGCTGAAGAAGAAGAGGCACCTAAGTCATCTGAATAGAAAGAACCATCAAGTACTGATGTGTGAATCTGTACATGGTAGTGATGGACAAAGTGCCTGAACCTATTACAGCAGAACCTGTTGGAGTTAAGCCACCTGAGGTCATTCTATGGGATACAATGAAGGTGGATGGAAAAGAATACATCAGGCTCAAAAGAAAAGATGAAAAGCATGAAGTGTATAATACTTGGGCAAAGATTGTAAGAACATGTTCCAGGTCAGATTTAGAAGAGATGTTTGAAATAGAAATGAAGTTGTATGAAGATCAATTGAAAGCTCCAGGGATTTCAATCACAAAACTTGTGATGGAGTATATGTGTAAGATGTTCAAGCCTGAAGAAGTGGAGCATATGATTAGAAGTGTGTTTCAAAAAGTCACCAACTGGACTCTATATGAAACTAGTGGAGTATATGCTTTGACTATGGATTCAAATCACATAGAATACTTCCTAGTGGATAGAGTGTACAACCACAGTAGACTGAAGCTGCATGCAATGTTGAAAAAGAAGCTTGGATGTGCTCCAGATTCAGAAATGGCAAAATATTTGATCCAAAGAACAATCAATCAGAGTTTGGGGTTGGATGCAAATACAGGTGTATGAGCTATGAAGTTTTGGGAGCATCTAAAAGATCATCTGAAGAACTTGACTTCTCTTCCTAAAAGTCAAGTTAGGGGGAGATTGTTGGGAAATTAAGAAATGTAGAAGTACAGTTAATACTGCTAGAAGAACTTAGTTACTACTTCTGAAGTTAATGCTGCTGAACAAGATTAATGCTGCTAGTCAAAGATTAATACTGCTGGATGAAGTTACTACTGCTAATCAATTTTAGTACTGCTAGTAGTTAGTACTGCTGAACATTAATACTGCTCAAAGTATTAATGCTGCTGAAGACTTAGTGCTGCTTAAGAGATAATCAAGATTCGTACAGATCAAGATTGAAGATTATGGAAAGCTTGGAGATAAAGATGGAAGATTATTTTGAAGATCTTTTATTATTTGTAATTATCTTTTATTTTCAGTATATATAGAATAGTTTGTAATTGATAGAGAATTACTTTTAGAATTCTGAGTTTTTGTTTTCTTAGAGAGAATCAACGTCAAGGCTTATAGTCCTAGTTCTAGAGAAGTAGAATTCGTATTGGTGAGTCTGTTCATCATTATTGAGGTTGAGTGTTGAATCTTGTAACTTTATAATCATTCAATAAAGTTTACAAGTTGTTATTCTAATTCACTGTTTTATTGAATATTAAAGTGTTATTCCGCAAACTTCTTTAATATTGTTTCTGAGTGTTTATTCTTGTTAAGAATTAAGATCCTGACATGACTGCTTTAGCTTGACTTGAAATCTGGCACAAACACACACTGGAAACATGATGTCTGGTCTTGAGGCTGTGAGATACATGAGAGATCCAATCATTGATCTATATAGATGGACATCAACATCCTCCCCCTCAAGATCAGTAGTGATCTGTTTGTGTGTTTCCATGGATGTGCTTGCTGGCTTTAAGTCTGTTAAACCATACTTATCCAGGATGTCTTTCACATACTTTGATTGACTTATGAAGATCCCATCTTTTTGTTGTTTCACTTGAAGCCCAAGGAAGAAAGTAAGTTCACCCATTGAACTCATTTTGAAGCTCTAGTGCATCAACTCTTCAATGTCTCTACACATCTGATCTTTTATGGATCCAAAGATGATATCATCCACATAGATCTGAACAAGTAGGATGTCCTTCTTTCTTCTTCTAATGAAAAGGGTTTTGTCAATTATTCCTCTTTCAAACCCATTTTCCAAGAGATAGGTAGACAGAGTATCATACCATGCTCTTGGGGCTTGATGTAGACCATAAAGTGCTTTTTAAGTTTGTATACTCTGTCAGGATATGATGGATTCTCAAATCCAGGTGGCTGACAGACATATACTTCTTCATCAATTGTTCCATAAAGAAAAGAACTCTTCACATCCATTTGATATACCTTGAACTGCATATATGAAGCATAGGCTAGAAATAGAGCAAAGACTTCATCATAGTCTATGCCTTCTTCCTGAGTGTACACTTGTGCCACTAGCCTTGCTTTGTTTTTGATTACTATTCTTCTCTCATCCTTTTTATTCCTGAAAATCCACTTGGTGCCAATTGCTCTATGACCTTTTGGAAGGTCCACCAAGTCCCAAACATCTTGCAACTTAAACTGTAGCAACTCTTCTTGCATGGCTTCTATCTAACTTGAATCTTTCATTGCATCATAGGCCTTCTTAGGCTCAATCTGAGATAGAAAGCAAGAGAGTATTGTATGTTGCTGATCCTGCATCTCTTGAAGTCTGCTTTGATTCCTAGTTACCATAGGAGAAGAAATGTCTCCTATTACCAATTCTTGTCTGGTGACTAGGTTCTTCATTAATTCCAACATCTAGATTGGAATCATTTAAGTCAGCTAAGGGGGTCTCATCAGCTGCTTCTGGCTCTTCATGCTCTGAATTCTCATCATCTCTTCTTTTTTCTTCACTCTGAATTGGTTCAGTGACAGTTTCCTTTTCACAGATTTCAACAGGGTCCATTGTAGGTATGGGAAAGATCACAGACTGAGGAATACTATTCTGTATTTGTTCTTCCCCTGATCCTCTACTTCCTGGACCTGCATGATCATCACTACTGAAACCAAAGGAGTTAGTTAGTGAATCAATGTCAAACAACCACTGAGGACTAGAACCAATAGGATTTGGTGTGTTCTTATTGCATTTGACATTGTCACTTTCCTCAATTATTCTAGAAGAAGAATTAAATACTCTGTAGGCCTTACTCTGAGATGAGTAACCAACAAGAAAACCATCATCTGCCTTGCTATCATACTTTCCTAAGTGAGTTTTGGTATTAAGAATGGTACAAGGACACCCAAAAGGTTTGAAAAATCCAATAAATGGTTTTCTTTTATTTAAAAGCTCATATGGTGTCTTGTTTTTAGGCTTGACTACTAGAACTCTGTTTTGGACATAACAAGCAGTATTAACTGCTTCAGCCCAGAAAGTAATTGGAAGATTTGAATCAGCTAACAGAGATCTAGCAGCTTTAATCAGTGTCCTATTCCTTCTCTCAGCAACACCATTTTGTTGTGGACTCCTAGGAGCACTGTATTGCCTCTCAATTCCTTTTTCCTCACAAAAGGTGTTTAGGTCATGATTTTTAAATTCAGTACCATTGTCTGACCTAATGAATTTTACTTTTTGATTTGTTTGGTTTTAAATTCTTAGAATAAAGGATTTGATCAGTCCACTTGTCTCATCCTTAGTCCTTAGAAAATATACCCAAGTAAATCTAGAGTAATCATCAACAATAACTAAGCAGTATGATTTCTTACCTATACTCATAACATTTGTTGGTCCAAACAGATCCATATGCAACAACTGAAGAGAATTATAAATAGTGTTCAACTCTTTGGACTTATGAGAAGTTTTGTGTTGTTTGCCTTTGAGACAGGCAACACAATGATCATCACATGAAAAGACTTTTGAAGGAAAACCTCTTACAAGGTTATTTTTAACAAGTTTATTCATTGTTTTAAAGTTCATGTGACACATCCTTTTGTGCCAAAGTGATGATTCATCCAAAGATGCTTTTGAAACAAGACAGTTTAGGGATGAATCAGTTGAAACATTTTCCATATCCAAACAATATACATTATCCTTTCTGGGAGTTCTTAGTAGTATCATCTTTTCATCAACCACCTTGAATCCAGGAGCAAGGATAATGCATTCAGAATCAGTGAATAATATACTATGCTTTTTGTCACAAACCTGTGATACACTTAACAGGTTGTACCTTAACTGCTCAACATAGAAAACATCTTCAAAGGTCATTTTACCTTTTGTTACATCACCCTTACCACTGATCTTACCTCCATCTGGAGAATTACCAAAGGCAACATGTCCTCCATCAATTTTCTTGAAATTCTTGAGGCAAGCCATGTTCCCTGTCATGTGCCTAGAGCAACCACTATCAACATGCCAGATGCTCATTCCTTTGAGCTGCTTGTTGCCCTGCACATAGAATAACACAATTAGTATTGATTGGGAACCCAAGCCAAAGTGGTCTTGGGTC
Organism: Arctium minus; assembly: GCA_954870635.1. Classification (NCBI taxonomy): domain Eukaryota; kingdom Viridiplantae; phylum Streptophyta; class Magnoliopsida; order Asterales; family Asteraceae; genus Arctium; species Arctium minus. Next base: position 71,453,310 of record OX941080.1, on the reverse strand, counting down.
TCCCTTTCTCATCAAAATATTTACATTCCTTTTTGATGAGATTTTTAAAATCAGAACACTCATTACTGGAGTACTTTGTCAAGATGATTGGGCTAGCAGTACAAACACTAGAAGCAGTACTATCTTTAGAAGTACTAACAGAGTTAGCCGCACTAACAGATTTAGCAGTACTAACCTTGTTAGAAGCACTAACAGAGTTAGCAGTATTAACATTAGAAGAAGTACTAACAATGTTAGTTTTAGAAGTACTAATACTCTTAGCAGCACTAACATTGATAGCAGTAGTATTGCTTCTAGCAGCACTATCATTGTCAGCAACACTATTTGTGGTAGTCGTACTAACAGTTTTAGTGCTTTTGGGAATCCACATCTTGACACTTTCTTTCACAGTCTTTTTCTTCATGTGGCTTTTAGCTTTAACAGATTTCTTAGCCACATGGTTCCTTTCATCCTTCCTATAACCAAAGGGTTTTTGCATGGATCTTTGAAAATTCATCCTTTGGTTAATAGGATTTAAGTAACAGTGTTTGGCAAGATGATTCAATTTGCCACATATGAAACAAGGTTTTGGTCTGATGATTTTACTCAGATCAACTCCTTGTTTCTGAGCCCATTTATTATTCCAATTTCTTTGATTTCCCCTCCTTTTATCATGTTTTAGGGGCTCAGACTTATTACATGCACACTGTTTGCAAGGAACAGGATTCACAATTGTGGTCTGCTTGTAACGGACCTTCTTAGACTTTTCCTCAGTCTTCTCTATGTCCTTAGATCTTACCCAAATCTTTCCACAACCCTCATTGGTAATAATGTGATTCTCTAGAGGAATCTCACCACTCACAATTTTCTCCTTACTCTTACCAGCTTCTTTCTCAGTCTTGTCCTTAACAACTACTCCATCTAAGGGATCTATCTCAGTGGCTCCCTCAGGCAAATCCTTCCTATCCTTGGTCTCTAGCAAGTCTTATATAGGAGGGATGTAGTTGTTGTTGTTGTTGTTGTATGGTGGTGGTGTGGTATTGTACCCAATTCCTCTTCTCAGTTTGTCATGAAGCTGAGTTTGTAGTAAAGATTCCATTGCTTCAGAAGCATTGGAAAACTTTTCTACATCCAGCTTAACCTTGGCTAGCTCTTCTCTCAACTTTTCATTCTCCTCTTTAGATTTGGTCAGTTGGATTTCTAGGTCATTTTTCTCCCACTTCCAGTAATTTGTATCATATGAGTGTTGAAGTTCATTGGCTTGGAAACTTTTAATTTGTTCCTCAAACCTGTCAACAATTCTCACATAGTCTTTTATATCTTTTTCTAACCTCTTAAGGTCATCACTCATATTCTGGTTGTGATCACTGTACCTTTTAACAGTGTCAATGCAAGTTTGAGAACAGAGATTAGAATGTACCTCAGTTGGGAGATCAGATACCTCTGCCATGAGAGCTTGATTTTGAATAGCCTCTTCTGCTTGATCACTCCAGTCAAACCCCATTCCTTGTTGAGAAACAAGGGCTTGAGAAGAGTTTCTGTTCTAGTTGAAGCTTCCAGTCTGAGCTTGTTGGTGAGACACTCTACTTCTGCATTCCCTGGCAAAGTGTCCCTTTATATGACACTTATAGCACTCTACCTTTGACTTATCAAAGCCTGTTCCATCTTCTCTTCTTTGGGAGAAGTTGTTCCTCCCAGTCTTCTTGATGAACTTCTTCACCCTCATAGAAAGCATGGCCATCTGCCATTTAATATCCATCTCTTCAAGATCATCAGGATGAAGTTGTTCCAAGTCATCATTGATTAAAGAGGACTTTCCATGGCTGGAAAGAAAGGCTTCAAAAACAGATTCAGTGCCTTTTTCTTGATTTACTCCATTAGCAGCATTAATTGATTCAGGGTTAGTAGTAGAATCAATTGATGCTGATAGAAGTGCAGCATTATGAACACATCCAGTAGGCTTCTTCTTTGCCTCCACCTCAGATTCAAACACTCTCAGATCATTGTACAGATCATCCAGTTCCTTTTCTTCCAATTGATCATTCTGTCTGAATGAAACAGTATACATGGTCCATTCATCTCCAAGGGACCTTAAGAACTTTCTGTTTACATCATCTTGATCAATCTGTACTCCCATAGTAGCTAGTTCACCAATCAACTTGTTAAACCTGTCAAAAGTTTGAGTCATGGACTCATTCTTAGATGACATAAAGTTTTCATACAGTTGCTTCAATATCTCCTTCTGATTTCTCTTGGTACTTTTGGTACCAGAGAATCTCTTCTCTAGAGCATTCCAAAGCATCTGTGCATCAGTGCAATTGCAGAATTGATGTTGATACTCATTGGGAATAGCTAAGAGCAGTGTGCTCAAGACTTTCATCTCTGTCTGCCTTGTCTTCCTTTCTGCATCCGTCTTTGGTGGGATTCTTTTTCCATCTGCACCAATCTTTCCTTCATCAGATGGGCCATTCTCAATGATGTCCCGCATAGAGTAATCTGTGAGAAGAATGTATTGCTTGATCCTAATCTTCCACATGACAAACTCATTAGATCTGAGCATTGGAACCTTTGAGACAAGAGTACTGTTTGATTCAACTGTGTTTTCCATGATGAATAAAGGTTTCTGAGAATACTAGCTCTGATACCACTTGTCAGGATCTAATTCTTAACAAGAATAATGAACTCAGAAACAATATTAAAGGAGTTGCGGAATAACACTTTAATATTCAACAATCAATGTAACAGTGAATCAGAAATCACAACTTGTAAACTTTATTGAATGATTAAAGTTACAAGATTTCAATCAAAACCTCAATATTGATGAACAAGCTCACCAATACGAATTCTACTTCTCTAGAACTACGGTTCTAAACCTTGAGGTTAATTCTCTCTATGAAAACAAAAATTCAGAATTATTTTCTTCTGTCAAACTATTCTATATTATATACACAAAGATTGAATACAAGATAATTATAAAACATAAAAGATCTTTAGAATTCTTCCACAATTATCTTCAAAACTTTCCATGATTATCTTCAAACTTGATCTGCACGTATCTTGATTATCTCATAAGCAGTATTGAGTTGTAGCAACATTAATCACACTGAGCAGTACTAATCTTCATCAGCAGCACTAACTTTGCTTAGCAGTAGTAACTTCTTCAAGCAGTACTAATCTTGCTCAGCAGTAGTAACTTATCTAGAAGTAGTAACCATGTTGTGCTAGCAGCATTAACCATACTTGAACAATTCTTCAGTTCCCAACAAATATACAGTTGCAAATTGGCCTATGGACTTTGCAAAACATACCATGTAGAAGAAAGTATATATAGTAAGACCAAGAAAAAAGATAAGAGTCAAAGGTTGGAAAACCATTTTAGCTTCCAACACATAGAAAAGACCAAAAAACAAGATAAGAAGCAAAAATTGATAGAAGAATGAAACAGTCCAGGAAACTTCAACATAACCCCATATTTCACAGACCTTATTCCTCCAAGAATTTAACAATTCACCCTTGTCATTCCATTTCATATATTTTGCAAGATGAGCCTTCCAATACCCAAACAATAACCATATCTTCCAATACCCATTGGGCAGATTCACAATCTCACTGCTTTCAGCTTTGCATATAGACCTCACCCTTTGATGGTTGAAAATTACAAATCCATTATTCACATTATCAAAATTCCCACAAAGCAAGATTATCAACCATAAACACTGGAACTTTCTGCTCCAAGGACAAAAGTCCTATTTTGTATGACCAAAGAAAAAAAAAGAAATCAAAGCTTGAGTAGCCATTATAGCTCCCAATAACAAGAATGGATCAAAGAAATAGGAGAGATGCCAAAAAAGAGTGATAATTATAATACTCATCACAAATGGAGCACAAAGAAATCTGGTATAAACACAGAGGCCACTCAGGCCATAGGCCATTGGCAGCATCTGCACCACATCCAGTAACAAAGGATAGGCCTCATACATATTCCACCAAACCCAAGAATAGCATACCCAATCTCTAAAAAACATATAGGTAAGCATAAGCCACAGTGTAATGGGCAAAGGACAAATTACACACAAATACAATTTAGACCAAAGCTGCAACCATCCACTACCTATATCAGTTTTATTTGATATTATGCAAAATTGTACCTTCCAATAACACACCTCCACATTATTCCCAGTGTGTATCCAACCATAATCAAATAACATGTCCCCAATCCCAAGAAAAAAAATAAATCCATGGGGCAAGCCAAAGAGTTGCTCATGTCCATGGTTGATGAATACAAGAGCCCAAAACCACCCACTCCTTCCAACAAACTTGCTATATAGTTCAAAAACAGGAACCTGTACATCAATATAAGAAAACACCAAATAACCAACCAATCCTCCCAAAGATCCTCCTTATTTCTCCATAGCAAGATCAAAAAACCTAACACCTCTACCCTGAACCCCCTTATACCTTCATCCCTTATCCCAACCACAATACCCCATTTATGTTTTATTAGACCAATAAACAAGAAAGAGGGCAAATGTTGATGCATTTGTGATATTATCAACAAAGAGAAGGTACAAAAGGAAGATAAAATGAATAAAGAAAAGGGCTTACAATATGTATCATTGCAATACAGACACCAAATTTTCCACATGAACATTGAATTCATCATAGCCAATATTTTGAATTTCCAAGAAGATAAGCTAGATAGCATATTCCCAGACCTGCAAAATCCAAATATGTACAAAAAACCAAATGTATACCCAAGAAAAAAGTCCAAATTCCATTTAGAACCAAAAAATTGTTCTAAATTAGAATTGGATGCAACAAGCCTATATCTATACCCATCCCCCATTATAAAACTATGCACACAAAAATGTTACCATCCTCTGTTCATCAAATCAATAGTCCACCATTTAGCCTTCCAAACCTCCCAAAAACCTCCCTGTAACACCAAAACAAGAACAAAATGCCTATCTCCTCTACCCTACTGCCCCTTATCTGTTAGAGATAACTCTGTTGAAGATGCCCATAAGTTTTTATTTTCAGGACGAAAAGTGAAATTTTCAACAAACCACAAAACAAAATATGTAATTTACTCTAACAATAGTAACAAAATCAACATCCACAGCAAAGAAGCTGCTAATCTGTCTGATTTTGTAAGGGTTGTTGATTTCTGAAGAAAATCATCGGCCACAAAGAAAGATATTTGACCAAATAAAGTCAAAATCATAATTTGGCATCAACAAAGTATGGCAACAACCCATAGAAACCATCATCTTTATCCCCTCTGAAATTCCCTCGTTTATCTTAGTGGAATTGTTTACAGCTTAACTCTAATGAAATATCTACAAAAGGATTCAAGAACACAACATAAATCCTTACATTTTACCATTCCAAAGACCATAGTAGGGTCTTTTGGTTTGGTTTAAGGCTCAGATTTGAAAATAGGGAATTGGACAAAGGGGATCAAACACCGCCATGGTTGCAACACCATCCAGGTTGCCCTGCCAAGATACATCTCGAGTTTCACCCACTGCCCAGAAACCTGTGGTCGTAAAATGTTAGATGCAGAAAATATCATCACAGTCTTGATATGTTTTTCGATAACCATGGTGACGACCTCCGATATATCTAAGGATCACAAAATAAAATCGAAAGCCATATAAGAAAAAGACCTAGAGGGAATCAACGTAGCGAATAAATAATCTTATCAATGAATCATTAACAATAAAAGATCAAGTTTAAGAACTTACGAAATCTTCAAAAGAAAATAAATCATCCCTCTAAGCTTGGTACCTGAGGAAATTAAACAAACCCATTGTGTGATGGAGGGAGAGCTTAACAAAGAGAATGAGAGTGATGAAGCTGCTTCATTTGAAGGTGTTAAAGCTTTCTTAGCAAGGGAAGGTTGTTAGAGCATAAATCTGTTGGATGCAAGATCAAGATATCTGAAGATCAAAGTCAAAACAGAAAGTCAACTCTCAGTCAAAGTCAAAGTTCTTTGAAATAAAAGCCAAAATCAACATTTGTATTTTTATGTTTTTAAGTGTTTGCGCGTTATAATATTGTAGGTGTTTGCGCATTTCATTTCTGTTGTATAAATAGTGTTTAGCGTGTTTTAGTCTTGTAACAGAGATCAGAGAGATAGTATTATACGAGTTCTTGAGGGAGAAATATTGTAATCTCATACTTGTGATTAATAAAAGTGATTTGTATGAAAATTGAGTGATATATACTGATTGTGGGACACACAATTGGTATCAGAGCTACCAAAATTCAGAAAATTGGATCGAATTTGAAGTTTTAGAACTATTCATCGTCGAACTCACTGTAGCGTTAAATTTCATTGATTATGTGTTGATTTGGTTGTAAATTTGGTTGTAATAGATTCGTATTAGTACATAGAATGAAGTGTATTCGATTTACTTAGGTCAATTCACACAGGTTTAGAGTGAATTTGTGTATTTTATTCGAATTTGTTATCGACTTTGTATGAACTGTTATAGGATCAAAATCCATCGATTTGTGTTTGTTTTGATATTTCATGTATTGTAATCAGTTCGTATATCATTTTCGAGGATAATTGCAAAGAATCGAGTTAATTGATCAAGGTTTCCATCGAATCAGAGAGGAAAATCAAGCAAACTGAAGAACTCGCTAGATCTTCAGTTCGCGAAAACGAAGAACTCGTAAAGACAAAGAACTCGCAAGTGTAGAACTCGCTAGTAAGGTTATGCACGAAGCTAAAACTCGCACATAACTAGGTGCGAGTTTCTACTGTTCATTTCAGGTGTTGTGCGAGAAGTGGATGCTTGTGAGAAGTATATTTTGCGGGAAGTGTTTTTCAAAAACTTTCTAAGTCCAGAACTCGCATGGCCCTGTTCTTGCGCGTTTGCATTTAGCGAGTTTCTCTTTTTCGAAATTTTTCTAAGTCTCGAACTCGCAAGGTCGTGCGCGAAGTTAGAAAACGCGCAAGCTTTGGTGTGCGCAAACCTCAAACTCGCATAATCCTTCTTGCGCGAAGCATAAAACTCGCACATTTCTTTGTGTGAAAAGTCTCTTTGTAGTGCGCGTTCCTCAAACTCGCACTCAGGCTTTAGCGAGTTTTTTTGGGTTTCTTTGGTATGCAAGTTTTATACTTAGAAACATTTTCTGAATTTTCCTGAAATTTAACTGAGTTTGATTTTTGTAGATCCAGTTTGTGTTTTTCTGAATTTCTGACGATCAGTAAGCAGGATATTTCAAGATGACTTCAAATGACGCTCTTTCCATCGGCACAGATGTCAAGCCCCCTGTTTTGTTCAAAGGGTAGTACGAACAATGGAAGGATCGCTTTCTTGACTTTGTGGACCGGCACGCTAATGGAGAGAACATACTTCTGTCAATAATGGAAGGTCCAATGGTACCACTTACTGTCCAAATACCTGATGATGATTCATCTAACAGTGAGGATGTTGATGAGGACAGAGAGCAAAAGATGAAAACTATTCCAAAAGAGTATGCTCAATATTCTGAAGAGCAAAAGAACCACTTTAAAGCAGATAAACAAGAGAGATCATTACTTCTTCAAAGTATCCCGAACGAGATTTACATCAAGATAGACAGTTACAAGGCCAATGCTAAAAAGATGTGGGATCAACTTCAGAAGATGATGATGGGTTCTAAAGTTGGGAATCAGATGAAGGTTGCCAATTGCATAAACTGCTATGAAGATTTTAAAGCGAAAGAAAATGAGAGCCTAGAAGACACTTATGAATTGTTTGTCTTGCTTCTAAATGAACTGTCAAAGAACAAGGTGAAAAAGAAGCAGATTGAGAACAATGTCAAATTCTTGAGCATCCTACAGCCTGAATGGAAGAAGCATACGCGCAGGATGAAACAAATGAAGGACTTAAGCGACATTCCGTTGTATGAGGTGTATGAGACATTACGTCAAAATGAAGAGGAGGTAGAAGAGAAAAGAGCTGAGAAAAACAAAGTTGAAAAAGTACCAGATCCCATAGCATTAGTGGCTAGAGAGAAAGAAAAAGAAAAGAAAGAGAAGAAGAACAAGAAGAAGATAGTGGTTTCTAGTTCTGAGTCAGAATCTGAATCTGATGGAGATGATGGAGAGAATCTGAAGCAGGCAATGCTGCTACTGACCCGAGCATTTCAAAAGAAGTTTTATAAGAAGTCGGGGTCTAATTCTCAGAGATACTCTTCATCAATTTTAAAGAACCACGAGCACAGAGAAAGGGTGGAAGGAAATAGATTTGGTGAGAGGAAGACAAAAGAAAAGAAAAAGTTTGTGAATGATTACACTGGAGCTAAAAGGACAACTAATGATCTGATCAAGTGCTAAAACTGTGGCAAGGTTGGACATTATGCTAAAGAATGTCGGAAGCCTAAGGTTCGTAACTCAGAGTATTACAAGAAAAAAATGCTCTTGGCCAAGCAACAGGAAGCTGGCAGGCATTAATGGCTGAAGATGAATTTTGGTTGGATCATTCAGATATAGAAGAAGAGAGAGAAGAAGCTACTCACATATGCTTAATGGGCAAAGAGGTGAAATATGATGATTCAGATGATGAAGCAGCTGATGAGGTAATGAACTTAACTGAAAATGATTTCATAATCAAAATGAAAGCCATGATGGTCGAACTTCAAGACCTTCAAGTCAAACTGAAAAAGGAAAAAGACAGAATTGCTAAAAGAAATCAAAAGATCTTTGAGCTTAATAAATCAGTTATTGGGAACAAAGATCTAATTGATTCTTTACGCAAATCTGCTTCTGATTCTAAACTGAAATAGATTGTTTTGAAAAGAAGATTTCTGATTTTGAAGCTAAATTTTCTAAGTCTGATTTAGAGAAGAAAGAATCTGCACTAACTGTTTATAAATTGCAGGTTGAGAACAAGAGCTTAAATAAGAAGGTAAATGGTCTGGTAGCCAAATTTTATGCAAGAGGGCAAACAGATCAAACTATTTTTCTTAATACACCTAACGAGGAGTTTGATGTTAAGGAAAAATGGGGACTCGGTTATGAAAACCCCCATTACTTAAAGAAAGCCATCAGAAAACAACCAACATTATATAACTTTGATTTTCTTGTTGCTGCTGGTAAACATACTCATTTAAAACCCAAATTTGTTACCAAATTACCAAATGAGGTTGAGGCCAGAGAAACTGAAAATAGAAAGAGTGTAAAGAAAATGCAACTACCATTTAACTATGAAAAGCTAAATGATTCTGAAACACCAAAATTACATTCAAATGACTATTTTGTTAGTTATTTTGTTCCTGAGATGGAGGCAAAACCTGCAATTGCAAAAGTTTATGTTCCTCCACTCATTCTAGAAAGCAAAATAGTTGAGGTAGAAAATGTTTTATCTGATGAAAGACTTTTGGTAGAAATAGAACAAAGTGTATTTTCTACCGTTTTAAAGAACACAGTTTTTCAATCTAAATCTACAAAATGTTCTAAAGTTTCAAAGGCACCTCGAACTTCAAATGATAATTTTGATGACTTATTTGAGTTTGCAAATAATTTTCTCAATTCTGATGATGGGTGTATAGAAGTAATTGATATGTTTGATTTTAATGCTCTACTTCCAGATCATTCTACTTTTGTTATAAATGGAGAATCTTTACCAAGTGTTCATGAAAAAGGTGAATCATCAACTAAAGTTGGTGAACTAGTTTTTGTGAATGCTGATTATTATGCTAAAGGTAAGAAACATAAGAAACAACGCTCACAGAAACAGAACGAAACTGGTAAACACAAGAAAAGCCAATCTCAGAAATCTGATTTTCCTAATAAATCTAAATCTTCTGTTTCAGTTTTAAGAACGAAAAGGTCAGAAGCAAGAACTGAATGGCGACCAAAGAGGAAGAATGATGAGACAGCTGAATCTTTTCCTGATAATTCTTGTAATAGATCTGATAGTAGTATTACTGATGTAATTGGTTCTATTGCTTCTCATAATAAAAATCTTGTAATTATCCAACCACTTCAGTTGTTTCTACTGAATCAAATTCCCCGATTCAACAAGATATTCCAGTTCAAATGCCTACTCCTATTGTTGAAGTTGTATCTAATAATGATGAGCCAGAAGTTGCTGATACAGTAGGATGTGATGTAAGGACAGATCAACAGACTGAACAAGCTGTAACTACTGAAACTTCTGCACCAATTACATCAACTAAAACTCTCCTCATACTATTCAAACTGAAGAACCTGAAAGTGGATTTTTAGATGACAACCATGATCAATCTTCATCTACTCCACTCCCTCATGAACATCGTTGGACCAAAGAGCAGCCTCTACATCAAGTCATTGGAGATCTAAACAAGCCAGTGCAAACTAGGTCAGCAACTTTGAATCAATGTCTGCATGACTCATTCCTCGGCAAGATAGAGCCCACGCGTGTATCAGAGGCTCTAGCTGATTCGGATTGGGTGTCTGCTATGCAAGAAGAATTAAATCAGTTCGAAGCCCTGAAGGTCTAGAGATTAGTTCCAAAACCAGAATGAAAAACCGTTATCGGCACTAAATGGGTGTTCAAGAATAAAAAGGACGAAGATGGTATTGTTATAAGGAACAAAGCAAGACTTGTTGCCAAGGGATATAGGCAAGTGGAAGGCATAGACTACGACAAGACGTATGCTCCAGTAGCGTATATAGAGGCAATCCGCATGTTTCTAGCCTACGCAGCTCAAAAGAACTTCACTATATATCAAATGGACGTGAAGACTGCTTTTCTAAATGGCATACTTAAGGAGGAAGTCTACGTCTCTCAGCCAGAAGGGTTTGTAAATCTAGACAAGCCAAATCACGTCTACATCTTGGAAAAAGCTCTTTATGGTCCGAAACAAGCACCTCGCTCCTGGTATGATGTTCTATCTCAATTCTTGGTCAAGTCAGATTTTTCAAAAGGTAAAGTTGACACCACTTTGTTTATTAAAAAGGAGAAAGCTGATATCATTCTCATTCAAATATATGTAGATGATATTATATTTGGTTCTACAAATCCTAAATACTGTAAGAACTTTTCAAATCTCATGGTGTCACGTTTTCAGATGACTATGATGGGAGAGATGGATTTCTTTCTCGGATTACAAGTCAAACAGATTTCAACGGGGATTTTCATTAATCAATCTAAGTACATTTTTGATATTCTTTGGAAGTTCAAAATGGAAAACTGCAAACCAATGGAAACCTCAATGGCACCAGGTACTAAGATTAACACTGATCCTTCGGGAAAAGCTGTTGATGTTAGGACTTATAGAGGTATGATAGGGTCTTTAATCTATCTTACTTCAAGTAGACCAGATATAATGTTTTCAACATGCTTATGTGCTAGATATCAGTCTGACCCTAAAGAATCCCATTTGACTGCTGTCAAACGGATTTTTAGATATCTGAAGGGGACTGCAGATTTTGGTCTGTGGTATCCTAAGGATACAGGGTTTAAACTGACTGCTTATTCAGACGCATATAATGCAGGATGCATGCTGGACAAGAAGAGCACTTCAGGTCATATTCAATTTCTTGGAGACAAGCTCGTTAGTTGGGCGTCAAAGAAACAATTATGTGTTTCCACATCGACTGCTGAAGCAGAGTATGTAGCTGCTGCCAGTTGCTGCTCTCAAGTATTGTGGATGCGTACACAACTTTGAGACTATGGATTCAAGTTTGATAAAATACCGATCTATTGTGACTCAAAGAGTGTTATCGCAATATCAGCTAATCCTGTGCAGCACACTAAAACAAAGCACATTGATGTCAGGTATCATTTTATTAAAAATAATGTAGAAAAAGGTACAATAGAACTTTCTTTTGTAAAAACTAATTATCAACTTGTAGATTTATGTACCAAACCTTTAGATGAAAAGAGATTCAATTTTCTTATATCTAAGCTTGGTATGCTAAATCACAAGGTCTAATCAGTAATTACTTCTTAAAGTTTCTTTTATTGTAATTTTTCATCATTTCTTTATCATTATTTCTGAAAGGATATCTGCACTTTAACATGTTGTTCATGATCTCAGGGGGACTGAGACAAGCTTATAAAATGATCAACATTATTTTGAGGGGGAGTTTATAGACTTGTTGTATTTTCTTAATTGCTAAATTTTTGTGATGCATGAATTTAGGGGGAGTTTATGAGTAAAACAAAAGGAGTAAGGATATGATTTCTGATTACTTCAGATCAGAACTCGTATTTTAATTGTTTTACTGCTTTATGTCTTTTTATTTTTCAATAAATTTGTGAATAAAGTTGTTTTGACTAGACTTTGAGACTTGTGCAGATTGAGAGAAGCTTACAAGATCATATAGTTATGACTTAAGCATGACTTCATGAGATTTAAGACGAAACGAAAAGGTTAAATTTCTTATCTTAACCTCATATATGGTTGAAAGAGGGACGATTATCAATCATAAAAACATGTTCTTAAATGTTCAAACCACTTCCCAATTCTTAAACAGATTTCATGAATTGGAAGTGAGATTTTAAATGTTTTTCAAAATTTACTTGTGCTTACATGATTATAAACCGTGTGTTTCTAAAGATAAATACTTGTGTATTGTCTTTTCTATATACTTTCAAGTATTCACACACACCAGTTTTTTTTTTTTTTTTTTGTTCAAAATGTTCTTACCATGTCTCTAAATTGAAACAATTTTTTTATGGTAAGACACCCCGCTTGTTCTTCAATGAATTTTTTAGCGTTATTTCATTTATGAACGTCAATTCAAGAATGTCTATATTTTGGTTAATATAGACAATATCCATTCTTCTTGACCATAAGCTTTGATTGTTATATCATATCATTTCTGATCATTTTCATACAATGTCAGATTTTCAAACAAGTTTCTGCATTCATGATCATTCATTCAATATACTTGTTTGAAATATCTTCCATGTTTAAAATTCTTATATCTTCATGATTATATTCTGAGCATACAAACATCTGACTTGTATTTGAGTTTTAACTGTTTAAGTTAAACCATTTTTGAGCAACATTATGCTTTATAGGACAATATGGGTTCTTTGTGCTAGGACTTAATTGAACTTCTATGGATTCACGATTAACCAATGTTTCCTACCCAAGAAGTTAATCCATAGTGATTGAGTGTGGGGAGTCAAAAAAAAATGAGTGTGGGTTGTGTGTTGAGGTAAAATGGAATAGAGAGTTTGGTTAGCAGTGAGCTTAATGATTAAAAGAAAGAGGGTGTGAGAACAAAGTAAAAGAATATCAAACTCTGCACCAACTACTTTCTGAGCCGGGCAACCACATTACCAATGTTTCACAATTCTTGGTGAACATTATTGAAACAGGTAAATAACCCATGCCAACTCTTGATATAAACCCCACCAGCCACTCATTTTCTTCTTGAAAAGAAAATGTTTCATATTTTTCCGGGGACGCAACACATTATCTATCTAGTTTTCATTTGGAAAATCAGGATATTGAAAAAGAAGTACGTCTGCCCCACCTTCGCACTTCAATCATGCACGTTGAGTCTGTGTTTATCTACTGTTGTCTCAGTGGTTTACACAATGTTGATCCTTATTCAAAGCAGTCATCATATGCTTAATTCTTTCTACATTTACACGAACACACAAGGAATTTGTTTTCTTGTAATAACATTCATAGAAATTGCATTTGTCGTGTTTCGATGATTGGATGGAAGCCCTGGGGGAGTGAACATCAAAAAGCTCCTTTACAATGTGTATTCGTTACACAAAGTGACTTAGTGTTACTGACAGACATATTAACTGATTCATTTATTGATTCAGGAGTTACACGAATATTTTGTCTGTATTTGAAAAGATCTAGATGAATACATGGTTACAGATCAACGAATCAGTGGCTCTTGAAGAGATCAGATTGGTCAAAGACATTTCTTGGGAAAAGTTTTGATGATATCGATGCTCTATTCATCAAAAAGGGGGAGATGATTTTTAAAGAAATGTCCAAGTCAGAAATTGCAAAGTTAAAGATTTGAAGAAGTTACAGTTCAAAGATTGAAAGGGTGAAAGATTGTTCAAGAAAAGATTAAAGATTTCTGAAAATGTGCTGAGTTTGCTGAAATTTTATTTGAAGATTATTTGCTGAAACAATCTGAGCTAAACCTGAAGATAATTTCTTTCTGAAGACTGAAAGAGGTTTGAGACAATCTTGAGAAGATTATTAAAGAATGTTTCTATCATCTTTGGGGAGATTAAAGTTAAAGATCAACCAAAAGAGGAAGTTTGTACTCAAATTGTGCTTAAAGGGGAGATTTTAAAGTTCGTCAATGCATCTAAAGGGGGAGATTGTTTTGCTAAATCTTTTTGTGATGATCTTGAATCCAAAGGGGGAGATTGTTAGAGCATAAATCTGTTGGATGCAAGATCAAGATATCTGAAGATCAAAGTCAAAGCAGAAAGTCAACTCTCAGTCAAAGTCAAAGTTCTTTGTAATAAAAGTCAAAATCAACATTTGTATTTTTATGTTTTTAAGTGTTTGCGCGTTTTAATATTGTAGGTGTTTGCGCGTTTCAGTTCTGTTGTATAAATAGTGTTTAGCGTGTTTTAGTCTTGTAACAGAGATCAGAAAGATAGTATCATACGAGTTCTTGAGGGAGAAATATTGTAATCTCATACTTGTGATTAATAAAAGTGATTTGTATGGAAATTGAGTATATAATCTTGATATATACTGATTGTGGGACACACAAAGGTACTTGTTCCAATTCAATATCCATCAACTTTCTTGCCAAAGAAAATCACAAACAAGGGTTTAAAAATAGTGGCAAGTAGAGAACAAATGCAATATTTAAGAACTACAAACTATTGAAACATGTATGTGTTGTAGGCTTCATATTGCAGACTCGAAAAGTTCAAATACCACCTAGGTTTAAGAATATGATTGCTCAGCCTGCTCTGCTATCATTTTGAGAGCTTGAAAGAGCCAAAAATGGGTCTTTGAGCCAGGAATTTAGCCTTGGAAATCCATAAAGGTTGAAAAGTTACCTTGGAAACATAAAAGACAGATGGTTCTTCTATTTGAGTTTAAAGAAGCATGTAAACTCATTTGCAAACTCCATAAAGTTGATCTAGATGAATAATGCCTCCAAATAATTCACTTAAGCAGATTTCTTCAGTCGTAGGATAAGAAAACTAAAACCCTAAAGAAAGAGAAACCATACCTTGAGCAGGTTGAGATACCAAAGCTCAGTTGCAACACTTTATGTGACACCATTGTGGTTCAAGCTGGAAACCTTCTGCAAAGAAATACAAAACTACATATAAATTGATGTGAAAGGATTTGACAACCATGTTAATTCTCAAACGGTATAACAAACAAAACTTAAGAAAATTAGAACTCAAACTCTGGAGTTGATTAGAATCATATGAAAGGTAAATCACTAACTTAGTTGACCTAAATCAACCAAACAAAAAAAGGAAACCCTAAGATTTAAGAGAGCATCAATCAATTCTCAAACCCTAAAGCTTTTTTATAAGCTTAAAAACACAAATTCAAATTCCTTTACCTGATGCAAATCAATCTGAAGAAGAAGAGAAGCACTTCACGTTCACGTAGAGGACTTCTCATGGGTGAAGAGGAATCGTACTGTATTTCATCAGGATAGAGAGAAGAGAGCGTGAATAACAGAATAAGAGCAGGTCATTTGAATTTTGAATTGAGAATGGTGAAAGTGGGTATGAAGATTCTGGGTGGGAAGAAAGGCAAGTTTCAACAATACTCTTTGGTGCACAGTAAAATCATGTTTTAAATACTTGTACCTAATGGATTACAATTTGTAATTAAGAGTTTTTTGAAAATCATGCATTTAAAAGCAGTACCTTATGCATTAAAAGTTGTCTTTAAGACTTTTGATGTAAATGCATATTAAGGTAGTATAGATATATGTGTGTGTGTGTGTGCGTGTGTGAAGGATCTTGTGAGAAATTGAGTTAAAACGTGAGAAACATGATAAATGAATCTGAACCCTTGATCATTTATAATATCAAACTCACTCATGAATCGCGCTTCATAAAGGAATTGATCTGGTGCATCTTATTTCGGTGCATCTATCCTAATGTGCATCCAACAGTTGATAACTACTTATCACGCTTCTCACGTTAACTCAACTATTCACCGGAACCAAACTCTCTCTCTCTCTCTATATATATATATATATATATAAAGAGAGAGATAGAGAGGTCGGTTCATACGAGAACAATATCTATTTTAAAAAACACGAGAACGACAGAGTACATACAAAATCATATATGATTTACGTGGCTTTGCTCGCGACTTATGTTGCGGGCAATGTCATCCGTGTCCATTATTTGGCCGTTAATGCCGAATCATATATGATTTTGCACATGATTTGTTGTTTTCTTCATAATTAGTATTCTCGTTTGAACCTTCCTCTCTCTCTCTCTATATATATATATATATATATCCATAGATTCATTTAAGATATGCTAAATGTATGAAAAATAGAGAATTAATTCTAACCATTCCCCTAAAAAATCAACGCTCAAGATTTGAGGGGCTAATTGTGTAGCACTAGATAATTCGGTCGCATAGTAACAATTATGTGGAAGATAAACAAGTACTCTCATAACTTTTACAAATAGGCGGTATAATTGCATATGTAAATTTGTGTGATTCACATATGAATTATATGTGCATATGTGAACTTGTGTTATTTACATAATCACACATGAACTATTAACTGATTTACCTATGAACTATATGTTTTTATGCAAACATGTGTGATTTACATATGAACCTGAATGATTCGCAGATGAACTATTTTAAGTCATTCACGTGTGAACTATTAGTTGATTACGTTGTTCCAGATTTCAAGCAATTAACATGAATTATAATCACAATCAATCAAGATCACAAATCAATGAAGCATATTGAGAGAATGTAGAGAGAGAAAGTCACAAGTGTATTGATGTCACATGTCTCAAAAAGTTACAAGATCTCACAATGAAGAGTTCTTTCTAATTACATTATTACAAAAGCATGGAACACTATTTATATGGTCAATCACCCTTGACCACACTACAAGCATAGAAAGAAAATACATTGACTTTTACTAACAAAGACTTAACATAACAATACATTCATTCCAACACTAAAATGCTTTAACAATCCCCCCCCCCCTTTGGAATCATTGTGTCCAACGTCTTGTTCTGTTGTCTCGAACGCCCAGATAAATCTCGAATCGCCTGATTGACTTTCTGAACTGAAGTCTGTCCTCCAAGGCATCAATAACTCTTTCCATCACAACCATTTCTCTTCTAGACATAAAGTCACCTTCAGCTACTCAAGCTCTTTCATTCTCCTCATGCCGACTGGTAAGCTGAAGTTTTATCACTTTGATCGTTCTGTCAAAAAATTTGGCAATTTTAGAGAATCTCAGAAACCTCTTTTCATTCTTGTAGACTACCCCGAACTCAGTCTTTTCAAGCATAATAAACAATGGATAGTCTTCTAAGTAGGGAATTGTCATGTCTGGCTTGATCATGTTGACTCTCTTCTGATTGGTCTCCAAACCCAATTGAAAGTCATAGCAGTAAATGTAGTAGATGTGTCGTCGAATAAATATTTTGATTAACTTTAAGCCAAATGTGATGTTCTCCTTACGAATAGTCATCTCTCTGAACGAATGATACATGTGCTCAAGATCATCAAAGTTTAGATTATGAAAGCCATCTTCAGTAAATGTGTAGTCTAGCATGTTTCTCCTTTGAATAGAAAAAACTAGGTACCAAAGTCTGATAAACTTCTTCAAGCAGACCTCGTTAACAGTGACTATCTTTGACTTAGACTTCACCTCCTTCTGAGCCTTTCTCAAGTAATTCATCATGCTAACATATTTTTGCTGGAACTCAAACGACTTGTCTTTAATTCCCATTACAAGATAGATATCAAGCTTTCGAATACGACGAACAAATATCTTCTTTTCTTCTTCTAGGAATGGAGCTCTGAGCACATGCCTCATATATCTAAGTTCAACTTCAGTAGGACCATATTCTGAATCAGGTGCATTGACATTAGATGGACCAACTTCATCAGTGTTTGGTATAGAAGGAGTATGAACAGGTTGAGGTTGACTTGATTGGCTGGGTTGACTTGGTTAGCTTGATTGGTTGACAGGAACTTCAGGTAAATCAAGAAAATTAACTTCATGGAACTCTAGAATTTTAGGCACTTCGTTCGGATTTGGCTTGGGTATCTCATTTTGAATAGGGATTATCTGGATGTTTTTCGGTGTTTCTGGCCCATACATCTGTTGTAGCACATCTGTATCTTTATCTTTAAACAAACCATCTAACACATTCTCTTCATTTTCATCATCAGAGAAGTTGATTAGATCCTTCTTATCTTCTTCCTTAACCCTCCATAATTTGTCATAATTATCTTCTTCATCATCATCCGAGCTGAGATCAGTTACATCACATGAAGAACCACAGGTTAGTAACAAGATTTGTTCTCTAGTAGCTACCTTAGGCTTTTCAACCATTGGTACTATCTCAGGATCAACATAAAGTACTATCTCCATTCCACTTATCTCTCCATGATCACCACTTTGAGCAAGTTGAGCTAGCCCTTCAGATACAGACTCTGTTCCACTTATATGCTCAAAGCTCCTAACAGTTCTCTGTCTCTCCCCCTCATGGTCATGATCTGAATCATGATCATTCCTTTTCCTTGAACTTTCAGCTTGAGCTTGACAGGATAACTAGACAACCTTTTAGAACTCAGAAATTTGTTGTTGCATCAACTGTAAGGAAGCCAAAACATCTTGTTTGAATTAATTCAACTCCGAGGCACAAACACTATCAGATTGAATTTGAGGAACCACTGTAACTACTTGTGGTTCCTAGGTTCTTAGAAGACCAACAAGAACTGAATCTATCTGATCGACTAGGGCTTGAGAAAGCAATTTAGCAAACAACAGGGACTTGAGCTCATCCATAGACATGTCGGTTAGTTGAACAAGTGGAGGTGGAGGTGGAGTAGGTTGCTCAGGTTCAACTACAAGATCCTTTCCTTTTATCATCGTTTTAACTCCCAAAATCTGCTCCGTAACATGATCAATCATATAAGTTTCAACAACCTTTAAGGCGCTGTCGAGATATTCCTTAGACACAAAGTGTGGGAAAATAACTCCGGAGCCACTTAGGCCTTCCGTTGACACGATAGTTGATGAATCAACTGTGTGGCTTGTCTTCAAAGCTGGAATATCATTAGCAATGACAGGACTTCCACTATGTCCTCGTAGTCTAAAACATGGATCTACTTCGAGAGTTCCGATCGGGTCACTAAGACTTCTGATTGTAGTAGTAGGAAAAATAGGTGACCTAGGAATGATAATAGGTATTGAAAATGGCTCTAGACTCGATTGTGCATACAAAGAAGTCGAGAAACGGTGTTGGTGTTTTCTTGTTTCAATATCTACACTCTCCAAGTGAGGGCTAGATAGCCGTTGTGCTCTTTCCCCATGTATATCTGAGACTATCACCTGTTGTGAGGTGGTAGAATGGCTGGTTGGGGTGTGCAACTACGTTAGTGGGCGACTAACGTCTTGTTCAATACTAAAACTCAATACATGAGTTCTAGTAGATGATGTGGCTTCATTTTTGGATCGGTAAGTCTGGGTACACACATGCTCACCATGTTGTTCTACTGTTGGGAACTGAAGATGTGAACAAGTCTTTAATGTTGCTAGTTCAGAATTAATACTGCTAGTCAAAGTTAGTGCTGCTTGAACAAAGTTAGTACTGCTTAGCTAGTTAGTACTGCTAGTGGTTAGTGCTGCTTAGTAGTTAATGCTGCTAAGACCAAGTTAATGCTGCTAGAAGAAATTAATACTGCTGAGCATAGTTAGTACTGCTTATGATTTAAAGAATCGGATGGAAAGGATGACAGCTGGAAAGAATCAAGATATTCATGGAAGGCTTAGAGATAATGATGGAAGATATTCTGAAGATATTTTATTAATTGTAATTAGTTTTTATCTTCAGTATATATATTGTATAGTTTAGATAGAGATTTTTTTTTCTAAGTTTTAGTTCTAGAGAGAAAATCAACCTCAAGGCATAGATCCTAATTCTAGAGAAGTAGAATTCGTATTGGTGAGTCTGTTCATCAATATTGAGGTTGTATGTTTAATCTTGTAACTTCAAGCATTCAATACAAGTTTACAAGTTATTGATTATATACTGTTTTGGTTTACTGTTTTAGTGAATATCAAAGTGTTATTCCGCAAACTTCTTTGATATTAGTTTCTGAGAATTTATTCTTGTTAAGAATTCGATCCTGACAAGTGGTATCAGAGCCAAACTCTCTCAGAAACATCTATTCATTCATCATGGAAAACCTTGCAGAATCAAACAGTACTATGGTCTCTAAGGTTCCAATGCTCAAACCCAGTGAGTTTGACATGTGGAAGATCAGAATTAGACAATTCATTCTTCTCACTGACTACTCAATGTGGGATATCATTGAGAATGGTCCTTCTGAAGCAGGAAAGATAGGACCAGATGGGAAAAGACCTCCACCAAAGACAGATGGTGAGAGGAAGATCAGACAGACAGAGATGAAGGCATTGAGCACTCTGCTCTTGGCCATTCCAAATGAATATCAGCATCAATTTTGCAATTGCACTGATGCTCAGATTCTCTGGAATGCTCTAGAGAAAAGATTTGTTGGAACTAAAAGTATCAAAAGAAATCAAAGAGATGTTCTAAAGCAGCAGTATGAGAACTTCACTTCTTCAAACAATGAGTCTATGACTCAAACTTTTGATAGATTCAACAAGCTCATTGGTGAACTGGCTACTGTAGGAGTGAAGATGGAACAAGATGATATCAACAGAAAGTTCCTCAGATCTCTTGGGAATGAATGGACTATATACACTGTCTCTTATAGACAGAGTGACAATCTGGAAGAGAAGAAACTTGATGATCTATATAATGATCTAAGAGTTTTTGAAACTGAGGTAGAATCCAAGAAGAATCCCACTGGCTATATCCACAATGCTGCACTTCTTTCAACATCTACTGATACTACTGCTAACCCTGAAGCAGTTAGTACTGCCAGTGGAGTAAATTCAGAAAAAGGCACTGGAACTATCTTTGAAGCCTTTTTGTCCAGTCATAGCAACAATTCCTTGATTAATGATGATCTAGATCAACTTCACCCTGATGATCTGGAGGAGATGGACATTAAATGGCAGATGGCCATGTTATCTATGAGAGTGAAGAAGTTTATTAAAAAAACAGGAAGGAACAACTTCTCTCAAAGAAGAGAAGATGGAGCTGGTTTTGAAAAGACTAAGGTGGAATGCTATAAGTGTCACATGAAAGGACACTTTGCTAGAGAGTGCAGGAGTGTTGTTCCAAACAACAACCACCAACAAGCTCAGAATGGAGGATACAATCAAAACAAGAATCCTGCTCAAGCCCTTGTTTCTCAACAAGGAATGGGATTTGACTGGAGTGATCAAGCTGAGGAAGCCATTCAGAATCAAGCTCTTATGGCAGAAGTGTCTGATCTCCCCTCTGAGGTAATTTCTAATCTTTGCACTAAATCTTGCATAGACACTGTCAAAAGATACAGGGATCACAATCAAAGTATGTGTGATGACCTCAAAAGATTAGAAAAGGATAGAAGAGATTATGTGTTGATAGTAGAGAGATTTGAAGAACAGATCAAAGGCTTTCAAGCTAATGAACTGCAACACTCTTATGACACAAACTATTGGAAGTGGGAAAAGAATGAGTTAGAAACCAAACTTTCTAAGTCCTTAGAAGAGAATGATAGGCTGAAAGAGGAACTGTCTAAAGTTAAGCTTGACATAGAAAAGTTTTCATATGCTTCAAAAGCAATGGATTCTCTTCTAAAGGCTCAGATTCATGATAAAATGAAGCCTGGTATTGGATACAACAATACACCCCCTCCTTACAACAACAACTATATCTCTCCTACATCAGACTTGTTAGAAACTAAGGAGAAAAAGGACTTGTCTGAGGAAGCTTTTAAGATAGATCCTTTGGATGAGGTAGTAGTTAAGGATTTGACTGAGAAAGAAGCCAGTGAGAATAGGGATAATACTGTGAGTAAAAAGATACCATTAGAAAACAATATTATCACCAATGAGGGATGTGGGAAAATCTGGGTCAAGTCCAAGGAGATAGAGAAGACAAAAGGAAAGGATAACAAGGTCCATTACAAACAAACCACGGTTGTGAATCCTGGATCTTGTAAACAGTGTGCTTGTAATACAACTAAGAGCCTAAATTCTGGTATAAAAAGAGGTAATCAAAGAAACTGGAATAATCAATGGGCTCAGAAACAAGGAGTTGATCTGAATAAAATCAATAGACCAAAACCTTGTTTCATATGTGGCAAGTTGAATCATTTGGCTAAGTATTGTTACTTTAACCCTATTAACCAACAGATGAACTTTCAAAGATTTGTGCAAAAACCTGTTGGTTATAGGAAGGCTGGAAAGAAACATGTGATGAAGAAATCTGTTGAAAGTAAAGGACCTTTGAAAAATAAGGTTTTAAAAGAAAGTATTTTACTATGGGTACCTAGAAGTACTAACAGTGTTAGTACTGCTAACAATATTAGTGCTGCTAACACAGTTACTACTGCTAACAATGTTAGTACTGCTGAAAATATTAATGTTGCTAACACAGTTACTACTGCTAACAAGGTTAGTACTGCTAAGCATGCAAGTACTTCTAAAATCAGTATTGCTTCTAGCAAAAATGTTTCCAAGCCTATTATTGTGACAAAATACTCCAAGCATGAGGAATCAAAATTTAAAAATCTTGTCAAGAAAGAATGCAAGTATTTTGATGAGAAAGGGGTACCCAAGACCACTTTGGCTTGGGTTCCTTATTCAAACTAACTGATTTATCTAATGTGCAGGGCAATCAACAGCTCAAGGGAAAGAGCATGTGGCATGTTGATAGTGGTTGCTCTAGGCACATGACAGGTAACATGTCATGCCTTCAGGATTTCAAGCATATCAATGGAGGACATGTTGCTTTTGGAAATGATCTTACTGGTGGTAAAATAAGTGGCAAAGGTAATGTCACAAAAGGTAAGATGACATTTGAGGATGTCTACTATGTTGATCAATTGAAGTACAACCTGTTAAGTGTATCACAGGTTTGTGACAAACAACATAGCATATTATTTACAAACACAGAGTGTATGATCCTTGCTCCAGGGTTCAAAGTAGTTGATGAAAGCATGATACTACTAAGAACTCCAAGAAAGGACAATGTTTATTGTCTAGATATGGACAATGTTGATAGTGATTCATCCCTAAACTGTCTTGTTTCAAAAGCTTCTGTGGATGAATCCTCTCTTTGGCACAGAAGGATGTGTCACATGAATTTCAAGACTATGAACAAACTTGTTAAAAACAACCTTGTAAGAGGTTTACCTTCAAAAGTCTTTTCATGTGATGATCATTGTGTTGCTTGTCTTAAAGGCAAACAGCACAAAACTTCTCATAAGACCAAAGAGTTAAATTCTATTTCATCTTGTCTCCAGTTATTGCATATGGATCTGTTTGGTCCTACAAATGTTATGAGTATAGGCAAGAAATCTTACTGCTTAGTTATTGTTGATGATTACTCCAGATTTACTTGGGTATATTTTCTAAGGACTAAGGATGAGACAAGTGGACTGATCAAATCCTTTATTCTAAGAATTGAAAACCAAACTAATCAAAGAGTAAAAGACATTAGATCAGATAATGGAACTGAGTTTAAAAATCTTGATCTAAACACCTTCTGTGAAGAGAAAGGTATTGAGAGACAATATAGTGCTCCTAGGACTCCTCAACAGAATGGAGTTGCTGAAAGGAGAAATAGGACACTAATAGAGGCTGCTAGATCTCTGTTGGCTGATTCAAAACTACCAATTACCTTTTGGGCTGAAGCAGTTAATACTGCTTGTTATGTCCAAAACAGAGTTCTAGTGATCAAACAAAAGAACAAGACCCCATATGAGCTTTTAAATAAAAGAAAACCTTTCATTGGATTTTTCAAACCTTTTGGGTGTCCTTGTACTATTCTCAATACCAAATCTCACTTAGGTAAGTTTGATAGCAAAGCAGATGATGGATTTCTTGTTGGTTACTCATCTCAAAGTAAGGCCTACAGAGTCTTTAACTCTTCTTCCAGAATAATTGAAGAAAGTGACAATGTCAAATGCAATGAGAACACACCAAATCCAATTGGGTCTGGTCCTCAGTGGCTATTTGACATTGACTCACTAACTAACTCTTTTGGTTTCAGTAGTGATGATTATACAGGTACAGGGACTGGGACTGGAGGATCAGGGACTACACAAGTCTCAGAAAGTAGATCTCAATCTGTGATATTTCCCATACCCACAGTGAATCCTGTTGAAGACTGTGAAAAGGAACCATCTACTGGACCAAGTCAAGGTGAAGAAGAAAGTAGAGATGAGGAGACTCAAGAAAATAAAGAACCAGAAGTGGCTACTGAAAACACTTCAGTTGAGTTGAATGACTCTAATCTAGAGGTGGGACTTAATGAAGAACCTAGTTATCACACCAGAATACAAAAGAATCATCCTCCACAGCTGGTAATAGGAGATATATCCTCTCCTATGATGACTAGAAATCAAAGTAGACTTCAAGAAATACAAGATCAACAACACACAGTGCTTTCTTGCTTTTTATCCCAGCTTGAGCCTAAAAAGGCACATGATGCTATGAAAGAATCTAGTTGGATAGAAGCCATGCAAGAAGAGCTACTGTAGTTCAAGCTGCAAGATGTTTGGGATCTGGTAGACCTTCCTAAAGGCCATAGGGTAATAGGAACAAAATGGGTCTTCAGGAATAAGAGAGATGAAAGAGGTATAGTGATAAGGAATAAAGCAAGGCTGGTGGCTCAAGGGTATACACAAGGAGAAGGGATAGACTATGAAGAAGTATTTGCACCAGTGGCAAGGATAGAAGCAATTAGATTATTCCTGGCTTATGCTTCCTACATGAAATTCAAAGTCTATCAGATGGATGTGAAAAGTGCATTTCTTTATGGTTCAATTGAAGAAGAAGTATACGTCTGTCAACCACCAGGGTTTGAAAACCCAAGCTATCCAGACAGAGTATACAAATTGAAGAAAGCACTTTATGGACTACATCAAGCTCCAAGAGCATGGTATGACACTCTGTCATCCTATCTCTTGGAAAATGGCTTTGAAAGAGGAGTCATCGATAAGACTCTATTCATCAAAAGAAAGAAGAAGGATATCTTGCTGGTCCAAATCTATGTTGATGATATTATCTTTGGATCAACAAGAGACAACATGTGCAAGGAGTTTGAGGAACTAATGCATCAAAGGTTCAAAATGAGTTCCATGGGGGAACTTACTTTCTTCCTTGGACTCCAAGTTCAACAGAAGTCAGATGGAATCTTCATCTGTCAGTCCAAGTATGTGCAGGACATTCTAACCAAGTTTGGTTTCTCAGATTCAAAACCTGCTAGCACACCTATGGAAACACACAAGCAAATAACAACAGATCTTGAGGGGGAGGATATGGATGTTCATCATTATAGATCCATGATTGGCTCTCTCATGTATCTTACAGCCTCTAGGCCAGATATAATGTTTCCAGTCTGTGTGTGTGCAAGATTCCAAGTTAGACCAAAGCAACCTCACTATCAAGCTGTTAAGAGGATATTCAGATATCTCAAAAGGCAACCCAGATTGGGACTTTGGTATCCTCATGACTCATCCTTTGACCTACTTGCATACTCAGATAGTGATCTAGGTGGAGCAAACTTGGACAGAAAATCTACTTCTGGAGGATGTCAATTTTTAGGTGCAAGACTAGTCTCATGGCAGTGCAAGAAACAAACCACAGTATCCACATCTACAACAGAGGCAGAGTACATAGCAGCTGCAAGTTGCTGTTCTCAAGTCTTATGGATTCAGAATCAAATGTTGGATTATGGGGTAACCTTTCTACACACTCCAATTTTTATTGATAATAGCAGTGCTATTAGCATTGTGAAAAATCCAGTCAAGCACTCAAAGACAAAGCACATTGAGATCAGGTATCACTTCATAAGAGACTGTAATGAAAAGAAACTTATTCAAGTTATAAAAGTTCACACTGATAATCAGTTTGCTGATCTATTCACTAAAGCTTTTGATGTGGGTAGATTCACTTTCTTGGTAACAAGTGTGGGAATGATCAACTCTGAATAAGCCCCTTCTCAAAAAGTGGTTCTATACCTGTATATTGTTTAGGGTGTTACTAATCTTCTTTTTCAGGATATGCATAGCAGTACTCAGTGTTTCGCAAGTTTAAAGGAGTAAGTCAGTTAATACTGCTAGTTAGTTAATATTGCTAGTAGTTAATACTGCTCTCAGTTAATACTGCTAGTTAGTTAATACTGCTAGTATTTAATACTGCTCTCAGTTAATACTGCTCTCAGTTAATACTGCTAGTAGTTAATACTGCTTTCAGTTAATACTGCTAGTGGTTAATACTGCTTTAAGTTAATACTGCTAGTTAGTTAATACTGCTAGTAGTTAATACTGCTAGTTAGTTAATACTGCTAGTAGTTAATACTGCTTTCAGTTAATACTGTTAGTGGTTAATACTGCTCTCAGTTAATACTGCTAGTTAGTTAATACTGCTAGTAGTTAATACTGCTCTAGGTTAATACTGCTTATGTTCCGAATACTATAAATACTCTTTGTCCGCCTAAAAGTTCATAACGACTCTTTGCATACTATTCTCTTGCGCTCTAAACCCTTTCTCTCTCAAAGTTCAAAGTTTTCAGGCAAGAATCTTCAAGGTTAATGGCATCAATGGCGTTCATTGACGAGCACAATGAAATCGCGATGCTCCAAAAGCCAAAACAAGCAGAAGGCTTTCATCAGATAGTCGACTTTCTGAAGTCCAGCCACATTGCCCATGCTCTCACTATGTCTCCTACTATCTTCATAGAGCATCAGAGGCAATTCTGGGCACATGCCACCATTGTTTCTGAGGATGGTGTGCAAATGATCAAGACGACAGTCTGTGGCAATCCATTAACAGTTACTGAAGAGGTAGTTCGCATCAGTCTACGTCTAGACGATGCCTCTGGTATAACTTCTATCCCTAATGATGAACTGTTTTCTACGCTTTCACGGATGGGGTATGGAGGCCCATTGGGTGTTTTTAAGTTCTCCAAAGCTAAATTCTCACCCAATGGCGTTTTCTTGTTCATACCCTGATGCACTGCATTTCTAAAAAGACCACTGGATGGAGTGAGTTCAGCAGTCCCATTGCTTATGCTTTGGTCTGTTTGGCCACTGCCAGAAGGTACAATTTTTCCCAAATGATTTTCAATGATCTTGTCTCAAACAGGGGAAACAAAAAGAGCTTTTATATGTATCCCAGGTTTGTTCAAGCAGTTATCAACCAAGAATTGACGGATATTCCTCATTCTGATGGAATATATGTACCAAAACCCCCTAAAGGCAAGGTTTTCTCAAATATGAGAAGATCTGTTGGGGACTCGGAAGGAGTAGACACCCCATTGTTCTCTACAATGATGGTGGTGTCCCAAACTAATGAAGGTATGGTAGCAGGGTCAAGGCCCCCATTAGACCAACCCACTGTTAGCCAATCCAAACCTTCCCACTCTAAATCAATTCCTCAGTCTCTTCTTGACAAACAAACTTCACCAATCACTCAAACTTATCAAAGAAAACAGGTAAAGAAGGCTCCTTCCCTTCTTGTACCATCACCCACTCAGCCTTTAAACCCTCTAAGGGAGAATTCTCCCTTAGAGAATATCCAAAGGGAAACCAACAGGGTGTCTCCCAACCCAAAGGAGGTGCTCTCTAAGGAGGAGGTAGAGCATATGGGTACTGAGGCTGCCACTACTTCTGCTAGCACAGAGAAGGACAGTGGTACCATAAATAAGACCTCACCCATGGCAACTTTGAATGAGCAATTATTCAAAGGTCCCTGGTGCCAAGAAACCAAGGGAGTGGATAGTGCTTCTGCTAGGCAGAAGACTTCCACTACAAAAAGATCCAATGATCCTTCAAAAGAGGGTAACACTTCTGGAGAGGGTGAGGACAGATATACTTACTATGAATTGATGGAAACAATGGGGAACATCAACCAAGATGTTCTCAAACAAGGCAAAGAAATAGAAGAGATGAAAATGGTGATTCTGTCTCAACAAGTACAACTAACCAAATTGAAGAAAATGATCACAAGATTGGTGCAAAAGCAGAAGAGAAGGAAATTTGTTTTGAAGAAGAGGAAAACTGCTAATGATGCTTTCAACAAGGGGGAGAATTCAGAGGCTGAAGCAGAAAAGGAGAATATGTCTGAGATGGGATTTGATGTTCAGGGGGAGAAAGCTGCAGAAACAGAAGCACAAGCAGTGGAAACAGATAATGTTCAAGCAGCAGCAGTAACAGAACAGGTAGCAGCAGTAACAGGGCTATCTGTTGAAGAATTGGAAATAGCTGAAACCTTGGTAAAAGCCAAAAATGATACTCCTAAGGCTACTCAAAAGGCCAAGGGAGTAGTCATCAATGAAGGAGAAGTCCAACAAAAGGAAAAAGAAAAGGCAAAGGAGTCAAAGGGAAAAGGAAAGGAGAAGATGGTTGAAGCTGAAATGCCTGTAAAGAAGAAGTCTCAGATTGAAATGGATGAGGCAATAGCAAAGCAGCTTCAAGACCAAATGGAGAAGGAGGAACAGTTCCAAACAGAAAAAGATAGAGAACTTGCAAAGATTATGGCCAAGAAGTTAAATGCAGAATACCAAAAGAGTCTAAAAGAAGCAGCTCAGACAGCAACTCAGGTCAAGAAACTTCCAGTTAAAAAGATGCCAACTCAAAACCAGAAACAGAAAAGACAACCCTCCAAAACAGTTTTGGCCAATCAGGAAAGAAGAAAGATGATAAATTTCCTGAAAGGTGCAATTGGTGTTAAGGGGGAGATGTTTACCAACATGGCATACACTCAAGTTGAAGAGTTGTATCAAAAGGAAATGGCCAAGCTTCAAGGAGATTCAGCACAAAGGGAAGAGGCTGAGAGAAGGATGAAGGAAAGGCATGACCTGAACATTCAAAAACCATTCCCTGAGGAAGTTACACCTACAAAAGAGCATAAGGAAGAATCAGAGAATGTTGGTACAGAAGTTAAATCTGCAAAGAGGGTAAAGACTATAGTCTCCAAGAAGCAGAACAAAAGACCAAGAGTTGAAGAAACAGCAGAAACAGCAGAACCTTCAGTTACTTCTACAACTAAATCTGTAAAGAACCCAGAACAATCCAATAAGCAATACAATCTTGATCTATATCTGACTACAACAGCTGATGAACCAGTTTCAGCTGATCCCATTTCTATGAAAGCTCCAGAAGTCATCTTTTGGGATATTTTGGAAGATCAAAGAAAGAAATACTTCAGGCTTAAGAGAGTGGGAGATATATATGAAGTATACTCTACTTGGGGTAGACTCATAAGAATCTGTTCAAGATCAGATTTAGAAGAGATGTTTAAAGTTGGGTTGGAGATATATGAAAAGGAGCTGAAAGGAGAAGGAATGAGCTTAATCAGATTAGCTATGGAGTACTTATGCATGATGTTTGATCCTAGCAAAGTTCAACATGTGATCAGAGATTTGCATCTACAGAATAAATTCCAAAGAATAGAAAACTGGATGATATTTGAAAGGTGTGGAGTCTATGTCATCACTGTGGACAGAGCTTATCATGAGTACTACTTAGTTGACAAAATCTATGATCACAGCAAGGCCAAATTACAAGCAATGTTAAATGCAAAGCTTACATGTTCAAAAGATTCAGAAATGGCAAAGATTGTGGTTAGTAGAATCATTAATCAAAGTTTGGGTTTGGATCCTAATCTAGGAGTGTGAACTGAAGTGTTGAAAGCATCTTGAAGAAAATCTGAAGAACTTGACTTCTCTTCCTAAAAGTCAAGTTAGGGGGAGATTGTTGGGAACTGAAGATGTGAACAAGTCTTTAATGCTGCTAGTTCAGAATTAATACTGCTAGTCAAAGTTAGTGCTGCTTGAACAAAGTTAGTACTGCTTAGCTAGTTAGTACTGCTAGTGGTTAGTGCTGCTTAGTAGTTAATGCTGCTAAGACCAAGTTAATGCTGCTAGAAGAAATTAATATTGCTGAGCATAGTTAGTACTGCTTATGATTTAAAGAATCGGATGGAAAGGATGACAGCTGGAAAGAATCAAGATATTCATGGAAGGCTTAGAGATAATGATGGAAGATATTCTGAAGATATTTTATTAATTGTAATT
Organism: Arctium minus; assembly: GCA_954870635.1. Lineage (NCBI taxonomy): Eukaryota > Viridiplantae > Streptophyta > Magnoliopsida > Asterales > Asteraceae > Arctium > Arctium minus. The sequence goes on along the minus strand of OX941080.1, from coordinate 71,422,984 downwards.
AGTTTTTATCTTCAGTATATATATTGTATAGTTTAGATAGAGATTTTTTTTTCTAAGTTTTAGTTCTAGAGAGAAAATCAACCTCAAGGCATAGATCCTAATTCTAGAGAAGTAGAATTCGTATTGGTGAGCCTGTTCATCAATATTGAGGTTGTATGTTTAATCTTGTAACTTCAAGCATTCAATACAAGTTTACAAGTTGTTGATTATATACTGTTTTGGTTTACTGTTTTAGTGAATATCAAAGTGTTATTCCGCAAACTTCTTTGATATTATTTTCTGAGAATTTATTCTTGTTAACAATTCGATCCTGACATCTACGTTCCTTTCGCTCAACCTCACATTTTCAGCATTTTCAACTATATCATTACTCTTTATATCATCAACCACTTTGTGAATTGTGGTATCAATATCCATCTCAATTGCATGATCATTGTAATCATTGTTGCCATCATCCTCGTTATTAGAATCATATTCATCATCAGAAACATGAACATTATAATTTGGATCAGCATCATCAGATTCATCACTTTCATCTGTAGCAGCACTTTCAGATTCATCAATAGTTGTTTCTCGATCCGACTCAGTTTCAGAATCTGTACATTCCTCGATGTTCTCTTCCTGATAGCCGTTTTAGGTTGAGATGTGGAATCAACATGACGTTTGGCAAAATCCTGTGATTCCACAGCCTCCGATCTAGAAGTTTGACATCCCGACTAAACCCCTCTAAGAATTTTATCTGTGCCCTCCACGTTCAAGTACCCCCTCGGTATCATGAACCCTCTCAGAATCCGCTCTCCTGGGGATTGAGTCCTGGGCAGGGACATCCGACTCTGGCCGTCCCACAGACTCTCTATATTCTCGCACACACTCGACTGTCTGATCGGCATATGATAATAGTGTCGCAGGAATTGGCATGTTGTAACTAAACGGTTTCTTTTGCTTCTAAAGATATCTCATTGGGAACTCTGGTCCTATCTCATGATGTGGTCGTCTCGGAATCTCTCTGTTTGATCTCAACATGCTACGAAAAATGATTTGCATGAATCTTTGAAACAATATAAAGATTGTTGTCTTTGTAGTTCGCTTGGCTTGGACTCGTTCGTAGAGTTCATTCCAGAATATGAACGAATAATCGATGTGCAGATCGTACACGACGACATGAAATAACTTTAGAATATGCAAGCTTCCATTGTCAGTTCCAGTGTGCTTGGAACTTTATGTTAGTGTATAATTGTATCCAATATTTAATGAGAAAAGTCAAAGTCATGTAAAGTCAACAAAGTCAACTTTAGTGATATGAGTGTTTCTATGATGTGAGAGTTTCTGTTTTAAGCATGTGAGAGAAGTGATGTTAGTATAAATAGTTTAGCCTTTGTAAGAGTTTGTAACTGAGTTCATTGTACGTGTAGTTGTCATATCTATAAACTTGTGACTGTTTCTCTCTCTACTCTCTCTCTAAGATCTTGATTGTTAAATCTTTAATTGTTTGTGCTTGAATTGTTAGGATCATACATTTTCAATTGGTATCAGAGCGAGACCAAATAATATTCAGATTGATTGAATCATCATACTGTGGGTCGTTTTCTTGAAAATTTCAAGAACTTGCAGAAAATCACTGTTGAATTGGTTTTTCATTGAAAAATTATTTTTGATGCAAAAAAAAGGACTCATTGTATTCAATTGGTGTTTTAGATTGTTTCTTGTATTGATCGTATCACGAAATTCGAACTGTATCAATTTCAATTTTTATTTTTTGTTGTTTTCGGTTTAAAAATATGTCGAATACTGTGATTGATTGATTCACTTTGATCTTGTTGTTTTCAGCATAAAAGTTGTATTAGAAAAGTGTTTTATATGTTAAATCGATCAACCTTATGCATTATCAAGTTTTAATCGCAGGTATTAAACAATTTGGATCGAATCCGTATGTTCAGAGTCAAGAACGCGCTAGATCTATGGTTCGCGCTAAGGAAGAACGCGCAAGGGAAGGAAGAACGCGCAAGATGAAGATCTTCATGTTTTGTGCGAGTTTCACTTAGTTCGCGCATAAAGTTCTTGCGAGAAGTGGCAAAAACACGCATAAGCATTCTGCGAGTTCATCATTTGCACACAAAGCTTCCAGCGAGAAGTTCTATGAACAGTGACATGCGAGTTCCTTAGACGTGCGAATTTACATTTTGCGAGTTTCGATATTGTCAAAATTTTCTAAGTATGGAACGCGCAAGGATCAAAATTTTCTAAGTATGTTGACGTGCAAGTTTTGATTCATCTACGAGAAGTTCACTTGATCAAATTTTTTCTAAGTGTGGTTCGCGCATACCACACCTTGCGAGAAGCCTACTTCGCGCATAACACGTCTAGCGAGTTCTACGTTTAGCGCAAGTAGTGGTTTGCGATTTTTGATTTCGCGCACGAAGCTTCTAGTGAGAAGTCTTATGAACAGTGATTTGAGAGTTCTGTGCCTTGCGAGTTTTTAGTAGTCTGCGAGTTCCAGAGTTAGAATTTTTTTGGAAATATTTTTCAAGTGGTGATCTGATTTTGACTTTCAGTCAAATTTTCTGAATTGTTTGGGAACGATCACTCTTATCAAGCTAATTTGTTCAAGATGACTAAAGATTATTTGGGAGGGAGAGATCTTGCAGTCTTATATATGTCTGAGATACCAGCAATTGAGGTTGAACGCGATAAACTGAAAAATCAAAATTCAGTACTTATAAAACAGATTCAGAAGTTAAAGTCTAATTTGTCAAATTCTGATAAAACTTCTGATTGTACAAAATGTGCTAATAATGTTAAATCTGATTTTACAGGTATCATCAGTGCAAAAGAGAAAGAGATTAAAGAGAAAGAGAAAATGATTGCTTTAAAAGAGAATACTATTGTGACATGTGAGAAAGAGTTAAAGCTGAAAGAGAGAAAGATTGTGAATCTTCAAAGCCAACTGAAGTCAACTGAACAAAAGACATCTAAACAACAAGCTGAATCGGTTGAGCTTCAACAGAAGTTTAAGGCTTTTGAAGACAAGGTATATGTTTTTGTTAGAGCATAAATCTGTTGGATACAAGATCAAGAATACTGAAGGTCAAAGTACAAGAAGTCAAAGCTGGGAAAGTCAACTCTTATTAAAAGTCAAAGTTTTTGTTAATAAAAGTCAAAGTCAATGTATTGTTTTGTAATTGTTCTTGTTTCCTTGTATTTTAGTTGCTAGGTATAAATAGGTTTTATTTTCAATAGATAGAGGATAAGAGTTTGAATTGAACGCATCTTGAAAGAGTTGTAGAGAGAGAAAGAGCATATCTAGAGAGAGAAAGTTGTAATACTTTGAATTTTGAAATTGTAATCAAAACAGGTAGTTGTTAAATCTTGTTTGATTGTTTAATTGTGATAAAAATCTTCAATTAGGGACACACAATTGGTATCAAAGCAGATCCAATTGAAATCAAATCAAGAAAAGTTGTTCGACACTGTTCTATTGATTTTCATATTCAATTCTAAGTTTGAGTCAGTTTTTCGAGTTGTAATTGAGTAGTTAATGATCGAATAGAATAATAGAATGAGTTTGTATAGTTTAATTCGTCTTTTGCAATGTATTTGATTGGAAATTTGATGAATTTAGTGTTTTAAAGTTGGAAACCAGATGAAGGTAGCTAACTGCATAAACAGCTACGAAGAGTTTGAAGCAAAGGAGAATGAAAGTTTGGAGGAGAGGTTTGTGTTGCTTTTGAATGAGCTTTCCAAGAACAAGGTCAAAAAGCAACAGATTGAGAACAATGTGAAGTTTCTAAGCATTTTGCAACCTGAGTGGAAAGAGCACACTCGTCGAATGAAACAAATGAAAGATTTGAGTGAAATACCTCTCCATGAAGTTTACGAGACTCTATGACAGAATGAGGAAGAGGTTGAGGAGAAAAGAGCTGAGGAAAAGAAAGTTGAGAAGGCTGTTAATCCCATAGCATTGGTGGCTGGAGAAAAAGAGAAGGAAAAGAAAGAGAAGAAGAAAAAGAAGAAGATAATGATGTCCAGTTCTGAATCAGAGTCTGAATCTGATGGAGATGATGAAGGGAATCTTAAGCAAGCAATGCTTTTACTGACCCGTGCTTTTCAAAAGAAATTCTACAAGAAACCGCGTTCTAACTCTCAAAGATATTCTTCATCAAGCTCAAAGAACCACGAGCATAGAGAAAGAGTGGAAGGAAGTAGACTTGTTGAGAAGAAGCCGGAAGAAAAGAAAAAGTTTGTGAATGACTACACCAGTACTGAAAAAAAAGGTGATGATCTGATCAAATGCTACAACTGTGGAAGACAAAAGTTTGCAACTCAGAGTACTATAAGAACAAAATGCTCTTGGCCAAGCAACAAGAGGCAGGCAAGGCATTAATGGTAGAAGACGAATACTGGTTGGATCATTCTGATGTGGAGGAACAACAAGAAGAGAGTGCTCATTTATGCTTGATGGGAAAAGAAGAGAAAGATGATGATTCTGATGATGACACTACTGATGAGGTAACGAACTTAACTGAAAATGATTTCATGACCAAAATGGAAGCCATGATGGTCGAACTTCAAGACCTTCAATCCAAACTGAAAAAGGAAAAAGACAGAGTTTCTAGGATAAATCAACAAATCTTTAAACTTAATAAATCAGTTATTGGGAACAAAGATTTAATTGATTCTCTACGCAAATCTGCCTCTGATTTTAAAAATGAAAAGGATTGTTTTGAAAATAAGATTTCTGATATTGAAAAATAATTGTCTAAGTCTGATTCTGAAAAACAAGAATGTGTTCTAAAAGTGTTTAAACTGTAGGTTGAGAACAAGACTTTAGAGCAAAAGGTAAATGGTCTGGAAGCAAAATTGTATATTCGAGGCCAAACAGATCAAACGATTTTCTTGAATACACCCAATGAAGAGGCTGATGTTAAAGAAAAATGGGGACTAGGTTATGATAATCCTCATTACCTAGAAAAAGCTATCAGAAAATAGCCAGCGTTATATAATGCAAATTATATGTATGTGGCTGATAAATATCCTCATTTGAAACCCAAATTTATCACTAAAGCATCAAAAGAAGTTGAGGACACAGAAGATGAGAAAAGAATGAATTTAAAAAAAATGCAACTACCATTCTGTTATGAAAGACTAAATGATAGTTATCTTTCTAAAACATCAAAATTTCTTTCAAATGATTATTTTGCTAGTTATTCTTCTACTGAGTTGGAGGCAAAACCTGTTCAAGCTAAAATTTATGTACCTCCACTCGTTTTAGAATGCAAAATAATTTAATTAGAAAATATTTATCTGATGAAAGAATTTTGGGTGATCTAACACTAGATGTATTTTCTACAGTATTGAAGAACACAGATTTTCATTTTAAATCTAAAGTGTGTTCTCCATCTTCTAAAGTACTTCAAACTTCTGCGACTGATTTTGATGATTTATTTGAGTCTGCGAATGATTTCTTAAATTATGATGAAGGGTGTATAGAAGAAATTGATATGTTTGACTTTAATGCTCCACTTCCAAATCATTCTACTTTTGTGATAAATGGACAAGCTTTACCAAGTGTTCATGAAATAGGTGAATCATCAACTAAAGTTGGTGAATCAGTTTCGGTGAATGTTGATTACTATGCAAAAGGTAAGAAACATAAGAAACAGCGCTCACAGAAACAGAATTACACTAGTAAACACAAGAAAAATCAATCTCAGAAATCTGATTTTCCTAATAAATCTAAATTCTTTGTTTAAGATGTAATAAAGAAAAGGTCAGAATGGAGATCTGAATGGCGGCCTAAAAGGAAGGGTGATGAAAAGGCAGAATCAATTACTGATAGTTCTTGTCATAGATCAACTAGTAGTTTGTGTGATGTAGTTGGTTCTATTGCTTCTCATAATAAAAACCTTGTAACTTCTTACAAGAGATATTCTATAAAGCATTTGTTCCGATTATCTCATACTACTACTAAATCTTATTATTATCAGTGGAATGATTTTGCTTATCATCATAATTCTAATGATTGGTTTGGATCTTATCATGTTTATTCTTCTAAACCAAATGTTTGCAAAAGTTTTCAAAAGAAAAGAGGATGCATATTCAAATGGATGCCAAAATCTTGTACTAATCTGTTAGGGCCCGTTTTTAAATGGGTACCTAAAATTGTTGTTTCCTGATGTCTCTTACACACCTGAATTTTTATTACATTAACAAGCTGGTCAGTGGAAAGTTAGTGAATGGAATTCCTGAGCTAAAGTATGTGAAAGAACACTAGTGTGCAACGTGTGAAAAAGGGAAGATGAAGAGAGCTCCACATAAACCGAAGCCTGAACCTAGTACCAGTTCTCCATTAGAGTTGTTGCATATGGATCTTTGTGGTCCGATGCGAACGCAAAGCTTAAGCGAAAAGAAATATGTTCTAGTTATCGTGGATGACTTTTCGCGATACACGTGGGTCAAATTTTTACGTTCAAAAGATGAGACGCCCGAAGTACTCATTACATTTCTGAAGACGACCCAGGTGAATTTGCAGAAACCAGTCAAGCTTCTCAGAACTGATAATGGCACAGAGTTCAAAAACAGAACTATTGAAGGGTATCTCGAATCGGTCGGGATATCACATCAATACTCTGCTGCTCGTACGCCCGAACAAAATGGAGTAGTCGAAAGGCGAAATCGAACTCTAGTCAAAGCCGCTTGCACTATGCTTAGCCAATCAGACTTACCTCTATTTCTGTGGACAGAAGCTATTTCGACTGTGTGCTACACTCAAAACCGTTCCATGATACACCGCAGATTTCAAAAGACTCCGTATGCTTTGATCAATAACCGAACAGCGTCTATCAAATATTTTCATATATTTTGGTGTAAATGTTTTGTGCTCCACGACAGAGAGAGTCTGAACAAGTTCAGTGCTAAGGCAGATGAGGGCATCTTTATTGGATATTCTTCTACATCTGCTGCATATCGATTTTATTTGAAGAAGTCGAAGACTGTTATCGAAAGCGTAAATGTCACATTCGATGAGGAAATGGCTTCTGAACAAGTCAGTTCAGAACCCGTGATAACTGGAGTATTAGCTTCTGGACAATTCCGTTCAAAACCTGTACCTGAAAAGAACAAATCAGATGAAGCATCAACGTCTACTAATCATTTATCTGATTTAGATCTTTTATTTGAACTGTTTTATGATGAATATCTTGGATATAATGTGAATAAACCTGTTGTGGTTGACAGGATTGAAGATTCAACGATTAATCATCCAACCACTTCAGATGTTTCTACTGAATCAAATTCCCCGATTCAGCAAGATATTCCAGTTCAAATGCCTACTCCAATTGTTGAAGTTGTGTCTACTAATGATGAGCCATAAGTTGCTGAGACAGTAGGATGTGATGTAAGGACAGATCAACAGACTGAACAAGTTGTACCTACTGAAGCTTCTGCACCAATTACTTCAACTGAATCCCTCCCTCATGATGTTCAAACTGAAGAACCTGAAAGTGGATTTTTAGATGACAACAATGATCAATCTTCATCTAATGCACTCCCTCATGAACATCGCTAGACCAAAGAGCACCCTCTTCACCAAGTAATTGGAGATCTCAACAAGCCGGTGCAAACTAGGTTAGCAACTTTGAATCAATGTATGCATGACTCATTCCTCAGCAAAATAGAGCCTACTCGAGTATCAGAAGCTCTTGTTGATTCGGATTGGGTGTCTTCTATGCAAGAAGAGTTAAACCAGTTCGAAGCCCTGAAAGTCTGGAGACTAGTGCCAAAACCAGAAGGAAAAACCGTTATCGGCACTAATGGGTGTTCAAAAATAAAAAGGACGAAGATGGTATTGTTATAAGGAACAAAGCAAGACTTGTTGCCAAGGGATATAGGCAAGAGGAAGACATCGATTACGATGAGACTTATGCCCCAGTAGCGCGTATAGAGGCAATACGCATGTTTCTAGCCTACGCAACTCACAAGAACTTCATTGTCTACCAGATGGACGTGAAGATTGCCTTTCTGAATGGCATACTTAAGGAGGAAGTCTACGTCTCTCATCCAGAAGGGTTTGTAAATCAAGATAACCCAAATCACGTCTACATCTTGGATAAATCCTTGTATGGTCTGAAACAAGCAACTCGCGCCTGGTATGATGATCTATCTCAATTCTTGGTCAAGTCAGGTTTTTCAAAAGGTAAAGTCGATACCACTTTGTTTATTAAAAAGGAGAAAGCTCATATCATTCTTATTCAGATATATGTAGATGATATTATATTTGGTTCTACAAATCATAAATACTGTAAGAACTTTTCAAATCTCATGGTGTCACGTTTTCAGATGACTATGATGGGAGAGATGAATTTCTTTCTCGGATTACAAGTCAAACAGTTTTCAACGGGGATTTTCATTAATCAATCTAAGTACATTTTTGATATTCTTCGGAAATTCAAAATGGAAAATTGCAAACCTATTGGAACCCCAATGGCACTAGGTACTAAGATTGGCAGTGATCTTTCGGGAAACAGTGTTGATGTTAGGACTTATAGAGGTATGATAGGGTCTTTAATGTATCTTACTTCAAGTAGGCCATATATAATGTTTTCAACATGCTTATGTGCTAGATATCAGGCTGACCCTAAAGAATACCATTTGGCCGCTATCAAACGGATTTTTAGATATCTGAAGGGGACTGCAGATCTTGGTCTGTGGTATCCTAAGGATACAGGGTTTGAACTAAATGCTTATTCATACGTTGATCATGCAGGGTGCATGCTGTACAGGAAGAGCACTTCAGGTCATATTCAATTTCTTGGAGACAAGTTCGTTAGTTGGGCGTCAAAGAAACAATTATGTGTTTCCACATCGACTGCTGAAGCAGAGTATGTAGCTGCTGCCAGTTGCTGCTCTCAGGTCTTGTGGATGCGTACACAGCTTCGAGACTATGGATTCAAGTTTGATAAAATACCGATATATTGTGACTCGAAGAGTGTTATCGCAATATCAGCTAATCCTATGTAGCACACTAAAACAAAGCACATTGATGTCAGGTATCATTTTATTAAAGATAATGTAGAAAAAGGTACAATAGAACTTTACTTTGTAAAGACTGATTATCAACTTGCATATTTGTTTACCAAACCTTTAGATGAAAAGAGATTCACTTTTCTTGTATCTAAACTTGGTATGCTAAATCTCAAGATCTAATCAGTAATTACCTATTAAAGTTTCTTTTATTGTAATTTTTCATCATTTCTTTATCATTATTTCTGAAAGGATATCTACTCTTTAACATGTTGTTCATGTTCTCAGGGGGAGTTATACAAGATTCTAAGATGATCAATATTATTTTGAGGGGGAGTTTATAGAATTTAATTGCTAAATTTTTGTGATGCATGAATTTAGGGGGAGTTTATGCATACAACAAAAGGAGTAAGGATGTGATTTCTGATTACTTCAGATCAGAACTCGTACTTTCAATGTTTTACTGTTTTATGTCTTTTATTTTTCAATAAATTTGTGAATAAAGTTGCTTTGACATGACTTTGAGACTTGTACAGGATGAGAGAAGCTTACAAGATCATATCTTTATGACTTAAGCATGACTTCAGCATGACTTCATGAGATTTAAGACTGCATAGAAAGGTTAATTTCTTATCTTAATCTCATATATGGTTGAAAGAAGGACAACTTTCAATCATAGAAAACATGTTTTTAAATGTTCAAATCACTTCCCGATTCTTAAACAGATTTCATGAATTGGAAGTGTGATTTTTAAATGTTTTCAATATTTACTTGTGCTTACATGATTACAAACCGTGTGTTTCTAAAGATAAATACTTGCGTATTGTCTTCTCTTTATACTTTCAAGTATTCACACTGTTAGGTCTATTTTGAATAGTAATCAATGTATTTATTTTCTGTGGTCTAAACAGTGTTTAGCTAGCTTATTTGTTATGTTTAGACCTTGGGGTATTTAAGTCCCCTTGGTGCCTTTGTTTCTTAATTTTGGAACCTCATATTGAATATTAGTTTACATTTTTGGCGCTCTCACTTTCTCTCTCTACTTTCTCTCTCTACTTTCTCTCTCTAAGATTTAGAGATTTTGGGATTATCAATTGGTATCAGAGCTATTCTGAATCTGAGAGGATTGAGAGAAATCATTTTTTTTATCAAATTCAGATTGTTTTCTGGTTGATTTTTGTTGCAATTTGATTAGTTGGATTCGTTTTTGATAGAGGAACATATTTGATTCACATCATTTTGCAAGAAAAACGATTTTTGATAATCAATTTTGAAGAATTTCGATTTTCTGGAAAAACTCGTTTTACGTACTGTGAAATTCAAGAATTCTTGATTTTGTGATTTTTGATCGATTTGGTTGTTTGAATGGTGTTAGAAAACATTTTTCGATCGAGTGTGAGTGAAAATATTTCATTAGTTTTGTTTCAGAAATCGTTTTTAGAATTTTTTTTTCTTGATTTTGTGAACTTTGATCTAGATCTGAACTTTGTGCTAGTTCATCACAGGTTTGCGCGAGTTCATCTGGATTTGCGCGAGTTCATCCAGTGCCTTGTGCGTCTTCAGGTTTTCGTCTCAAGAATTTCAGCTTTTCGCCTTGGGTTAATCACGCAAAGTGCAATTTGCGTCATCCCTGTATCACGCAAAGATCAGATTGCGTTTCCTCTATATCACGCAAAGTAAACTTTGCGTATTCCTCAGCTCACGAGAAGCTCAGTTCAGTTTCATCATCTTTACCTCGCGGAACTCATAGTTTGCGCCTTATACAGATCACGCAAAGTTACATTTGCGTCTTCAGCTTCTCACGCAAAGCTTAGTTTGCGCAATCATCGCCTCACGCAAATCTGTGTTTGCGTCTTCCTCGGCTCACGCAAATCTCGTTTGCGTCATTCATCGTTCACGCAAACCTTCAGTTTGCGCCAGTTTTCTAGTGTTTAGACTTGGCATTTTTCTGACTTTCTGCTTCTGTCAAGATGTCTCTACAAGCACAGATTTACAAGAACGACATAATGATGTCTTTGGGATCTGATACTCACCCTCCAGTTCTTATAAATGAGAATGAATTTCAGCAATGGCAGGACAGATTCATCAACTTCATAGAGAGACAACCAAATGGTGACAATATGATGAAATCTATGACTGAGGGTCCTATGGAGAGGCTTATGAAAGAAATATGAGCTACTGCAACTACTCAGGCTACAAGAGTTGAAAAGGCTATAAGAGAATATGATGCTGACGAGCTTTTGCGATATCAAGCTGATAATCAAGCAAAGTCTAATCTGATTCTTGCTCTGCCTAATTCAATCTACAACAGAATTGACTGTTTCAAGCATAATCCGATGCTCATGTGGACTCAACTAGAAAAGATAATGTTTGGATCAGCTGTGGCTACTCAACTCCGTCAGACCCGATACATGAATAATTTTGAGGAGTTCAAAGCAAAAGATGGAGAGAGTCTGAAAAGCGTGTTTGATAGATTTTGGGCATTAATAAATGATTTGTACAAGATAAAGGTGACAAAGACTGAACTTGAAGCAAATCTGAAGTTTCTGAATACTCTTCAACCGGAATGGAGCAAATCTTGTCATCGAATGAGGAATGATGTCAGAATTTCCACAATGCCAATTCAAGAACTTTATGAAATCTTGATGACTGATGAGAACATGGTTCAGGAAAAGAAAGCAAAGATGGATAAGAAGAATAAGCCAAAGACTGTTGATCCGATTGCTCTACTTGCAAGTCAGCTGGTAGAACAAGCTTTATCTTAGAGCGCATAAGATGGTTCAACTGAAGATGATGGCGAGGCTCTAGAAAAAGCCATGATCCTTCTCTCTCAACATTATCAGAAAAAGTTCCAGAACAGATCAGGATCAAACAACCTTCGTTTCACTTCCGGTTCAAAGAAAGTGGAACCCGGTGCTCCCTCAAAGCCATATGTTCCAAAATATGAGCCTGCTAAAGTAGTCGAACCGAAAAAGGAAGAGAAGAAGATTATGAATTGCTTCAATTGTGGGAAACCCGGGAACATTGCAAAAGAGTGTCGAGTGAAGGTTGTCAAAGATTCTGCTTTCTACAAGAAGAAATTGGAACTGGCAGAAAAGAGAGAAAATGGAACAATTCTTCTTACTGAAGAGGAATACTGGCTTGACCATTCAGATAATGAAGCTGAGAATGAGGAAATGGCTGCAATGTGCTTTATTGGGGATGACAAAAGTGATGATGAAGAAGAGGATACTTCAACTGATGAATCTGAGGTAATTTCTGAGTTTGATTACAACTTTATATCATCTCAAATGAACGTTATTATCAATGCTTTACATGATTTACGTTCAAAGTTCACATCTGAAAAACTTGATAATCAAGAAAAGTCTGTTTTGATTGAAAAACTGCGAATTTCTCTGAAAGATGAAAAGATTATTTTAACTGGCACAAAAGAGAAATTTCAAATGAAATTGGATGAGTTAGAAAATTCAACTCAGATTTATCGTGATTCTTTGACTGAATTGACTACTTTAAATCAAAATCTTTCTGATAAAATAATTGTTTTAGAAGGAAAATTATATAAAAGAGAACAAACTGAGCAAACAATTTATATGAATAAACCAAGGAGTGAAGAGGCAATAAAAGAAAGATGGGGACTTGGTTTTGAAAATCCACATTGTTTAAACAATGTTATCACAAAAACCCCCACTTTGTATAATTTTGATTATCTAAGTCTTGCACATTATGCTCCTCAATTTAAAATTGAGTGGATGAATGCAAAGCAAGAATTAGAAATTGAAAATCAGAAAAGAATAAACAACAAGAAAATGGAAATGCCATTTGTTTATAGTAGTGAAAATGCTAAATATTTTCCTGAGCAATCAAAGAAGTCCAGAAAATCCAAAAATATTTTAAATGTATATTCTTCCAATAAATCTTCATTATCAACTGATTTTGTTGATATATATGCCAATAACACTAATAAGGAAACTTTATCTACGATTTCTTATGATTCTAGGAGATATATTCTCCCATTAGTGTTAGAAAGTAAAATAGTTGATCTTGAAGATAAATTGGAAGAACAAAGTCTTCAAACTGATTTAGAAAACAGTTTACTTCTTTTTATAATGAAATCAAGTTTTGAAGACAAAATTACTTCTGGATTTTTTGTCGATTCCAAGGAATATACTCAAAATGTTAAGAACAGTGAGCATTTGCGCCAACCATTGGTAGCGCAAACTGACAACTTGCGCCAGACGTTGGTCGCGCAAAGTTCATCTTGCGCCACCAAGGGATCGCGCAAACCGTCTCCAGACTTGTGTTTTTCTAAAAGTTCTCACTCCAAGGCAAGTTCAAATGTGTTGAATGCTCAGTCTGATTTCTTAGATAAAATTTCTTCTTCTAATTCAATTGTTGATGATTCTTTTATGCTAAATGATCAGTATTATAAACCAAAGCGTAAAAGAATAAGATCAAAGAAGTCAAGGAAACAAGATAATGTCTTGTCTGAAAATTCTAATTCTTCTGATTTTTCTGTTTCAGATCGGACTGTGAAGAGGTCAATTAAGCTGATATGGAGGGTTAAGAAGAAATCAATAGAATCTGAACTGTTAGAGGATTCATGTGTAGAAAATCTTTGTCATACTGATACATTTGCCTTTTGTAATAAAAATACAAAATACTCAATTCAGCAAATGATTCACATTGCAAAGATTGTCTCATATTCTCCTTCTAGTTCTGATTCTGATGATTATGTTTCTTCCTCTATTGATGATTGCATTCATGAGTTTTCTAAAGATAAATGTTCGAAAAATAAAAGACACAAATCTAACAAGAAGGGACCCATAAGCATATGGGTACCTAAATCTGTGTAGTTTCTGTATGTGCAGCTTAGTCATTTATGGTATCTGGATTCGGGGTGTTCCAAACACATGACGGGCAACAAATCACTGCTTTCAAATTTTAAAGAAAAATATTGCGGTCGTGTTAAGTTTGGAAACTGTGAGACTGCTCTCATTCTAGGTTATGGTGATCTTGTTCAAGGTAATATAACTGTCAAGAGAGTCAGCTACATCGAAGGTCTTAGTCACAACTTATTCAGCATCGGGCAATTTTGTGATAAAGATCTTGAAGTCAGCTTCAAATCTAAACGCGTTGCTGTGAAGAATGACAGTGGCAGGGATTTACTGGTTGGAAAAAGAAGATCCAATTTATATACCATTGATCTTTCACAGGTTAAAATCCCATCAGATATATGCTTGCTTTCTAAAGCCTCTGTTCATGAATGTTGGATATGGCACCGACGACTAGCTCATCTCAATTTTAAATACATAGATCGCCTTGTCAAGACTGATTCAGTGAGAGGTCTCCCAACACTCCGTTTTCAGAAATACCACCTCTGTCAAGATTGTGAGAAAGGAAAGATGAAGAAATCTCCTCATAAGCCAAAGCCTGAACCCTGCACTTCGGACATTCTTGATTTACTACATGTTGGTTTATGCGGACCAATGAAGACAAAGAGTATCGGAAAGAAAAGATATGTCTTGGTGGTTGTTGATGATTACTCACGGTATACATGGGTTAAATTTCTCAAGTCTAAAGATGAAACCCCTGACATTCTCATCAACCTCATCAAAACAATTCAGACCAACAAGCAAAAAGCAGTTAAAGTTGTTAGATCAGACAATGGTACTGAATTCAAGAACAACACTCTTCAAGCTTTCTACGAGGATCAAGGAATTCAACAACAGTTTTCTGCTGCCCGAACACCGCAACAGAATGGGGTTGTTGAAAGAAGAAATAGAACGCTTGTCGAGGCTGCCAGATCGATGCTTGCTTATTCTGGTCTTCCTTTGTCTCATTGGGCTGAAGTTATCTCAACTGCATGTCACACTCAGAACAGATCAATTATGCATCGCCGATTCAACAAAACACCATATAAGCTTATGAACGGTATCAAATCGAATGTCAAATATTTCAAGTCATTTGGGTGTAAATGTTATGTTCTGAATGACAGAGACAATCTCAACAACTTTAGTCTAAAGGCAGATGAGGGTATTTTTATTGGGTATTCTTCTACTTCTGCGGCTTACAGAGTCTTTCTTACTTCCGCAAGAAAAGTGATAGAGAGTATCAATGTCAAATTTGACGAAGTTGCCGATTTGGTTTCTGGTCAATCAGGCTCAGAACCCGCATGTACAGGGAATTTAGCTTCTGAACAAGTCAGTTCAGAACCTGCAATACAACCGTCAAATCAGGATCCTTCTTCTTCCTTGCTTAATCTTTCTGATCTTGATTTTCTTTTTGAGAATTTTTATGATGATGTACCTAAATCTAATTCTGAAAATGCTTCTTCTGTGAATCAGGAAACTGTGAATGCATCTAATCCTAATTCCGCTGCATCTATCTTTGACACTGATGTTGTTCAAGTTATTTCTGAACTCCCTCAAGATCAATCAGAATCTGAGCATGTGAATACTGAATCTGTGCAAGAAGCATCTGTTCAAGAAACATCTGTACAATCAGAACCAGTTCAAGAAGCAGAACAAGATGCTGATATTCTATCAACACTTCCAGAGTCTGATTCTGAAGTTGTTGAAATACCTCATCCTTCAGTTGAAACTGTTGATGTTTCTTCTTCTAACATAGAAGCTTCTGAACCTCCTTCTCAACAATTTGAAGTTGTACAAGAAAGTATTGATCCTCTCCCTCATACCACCAAATGGACAAGATCTCATCCTATTCATCAAATTATTGGTGATCCTCAAGCAAGTGTGTCTACACGTTCCAAGACGGCTACTCCTAACAAATGTCTCTTCACTTGTTTTCTAAGCAAGATTGAACCAACTAAAGTATCTGAAGCGTTGGAGGATCCGGATTGGATAATAGCAATGCAAGAGGAGCTCAATCAATTTGACGCGCTAAAACTTTGGAGACTTGTTCCACGGACGAAAGCAAAAATCATAATTGGCACAAAGTGGATATTCAAGAACAAGAAAGACAAAGATGGTATCGTCGTTCGTAACAAAGCTAGACTGGTTGCCAAGGGTTATAGACAAGAAGAAGGAATCGACTACGATGAAACTTTCGCGCCGGTTGCAAGACTAGAAGCTATTCGAATGTTTCTCGCTTTTACTGCTTATCGCAATTTCACTGTGTATCAGATGGATGTCAAGACAGCATTCCTCAACGGTAAACTGAAAGAAGAAGTTTATGTTTCTCAACCAGAGGGGTTTGTTGACAAAGAACATCCTGATCATGTCTACTTTCTCGATAAAGCACTGTATGGCCTGAAACAAGCACCGAGGGTGTGGTATGATGAGTTATCGGCCTTCTTGATCAAATCCGGGTTTACCAAAGGATCTATAGATACCACTCTTTTTATCTATCATTCTAACTTGGATATCTTCTTAGTTCAAATTTATGTAGATGATATTATATTTAGTACGACTAATCAATCATTATGTACTTGGTTTTCTGATCTTATGACCTCCAGGTTTCAGATGAGTATGATGGGAGAAATTAATTTCTTCCTCGGCTTACAAGTGAAGCAGCTTCCAGGTGGTATTTTTATCAACCAATCGAAGTATGTGTTTGACATATTGGAGAAATTCAAGATGGACAAATCTTCTTCAATTGGCACGTCGATGGCTCATGGTGCTAAAATTGGATTAGATCCAGATGGAAAAGTTGTGGACGTCAAGACTTATCGAGGAATGATCGGATCTCTGATGTACATAACAGCAATTCGCCCGGATATCATGTTCTCTACTTGCCTATGTACCAGATTTCAAGCCAAACCAAAGGAATCGCATCTGTTGGCAGTCAAGCGCATATTTCGATACATCAAAGGAACTCCATATTTAGGTTTGTGGTATCCTAAGAGTTCTGATTATAAACTAACTACTTACTCTGATGCAGATTTTGGTGGAAATCAGTTAGACCGGAAAAGCACATCAGGTCACCTTCAATTTCTTGGTGATAGACTGATAAGCTGGGCGTCGAAAAAGCAGAATTGTGTTTCTATCTCCACTGCAGAGGCAGA
Source organism: Arctium minus (assembly GCA_954870635.1). Lineage (NCBI taxonomy): Eukaryota > Viridiplantae > Streptophyta > Magnoliopsida > Asterales > Asteraceae > Arctium > Arctium minus. The sequence continues at coordinate 71,405,943 of OX941080.1, read as the reverse complement.
GTACGTCGCCGCAGCTAGTTGTTGCGCTCAAGTGCTTTGGATGAAAACACAACTTCGTGATTACGGGATGCTATACAAAAAAATTCCTATCTATTGTGACAGCAAATCCGCAATCGCGATTTCAGTCAATCCGGTCCAGCACACAAAGACCAAACATATAGATATGAGGTACCATTTGATAAAGCATCATGTGGAAGAAGGTACTATTGAATTATATTTTGTACCAACTGAATATCAACTTGCTGATATATTTACAAAAGCTTTAGATGAAAAACGTTTTAATTTTCTTCTTTCAAAACTCGGCATGTTGAATTTAAAAGTTTAAATCTTTACATATTTTATTCTATAAAGTAAAAGATTTACAGATTTTCTTTCTTTTGAATAAAATGTGTGTCAAGGATAAATTTTCAAGTTGCCTTGTTTATATTAAAGTTTTATATGTTCAACTTTCAAGTCTTACAAAAGTCGAAAAGTCAGCAACATGTTTGAAGCTTTTGATACTGCTTTAAAGATGTGTAATTCGGAATATTTATAGTTTACAATGCTTGGAAATCCTAAAAAGTCTGAATTATGGATTGTAATGAAAATATGGGCTAAGCACTTAGATGTAGAACTGAGTGATTGAGATTAAAATACAGAAATCTCTAAGTTTAAAAGTTTGTACCAGTGGCCTTTCTGGTTTGGGAAAGTAAGTTCCGTGGGATGCTTGTCATCTGGTCCCCAAAGGTCAATTGGTCTAGGAGTGATCGAACCCAAATCCTTCTATAGAACCAGATCGAAAGTCATATTCTACTGGTATGAATGGGTTTAGGATGTGTCGATGTAGCCTTTCTGATCTGGGAGAGTAAGTTCCAAGGGGTGCTTGACACCTAGTCCCCTAAGGCCAACTGGTCTGGGAGTGGCTGACCCAAATCCTGCAATAGGATCAGATAGAAAGTTATGTTTACGGCATGTTCTTTACTTACCGAACTTTTTGATTAAAAGATGCCAAAGTGCACAAGCTTAAAAGATGCCAAAGAGCACACTCATGTGAAGATGCCAATGTGGACACTGCTAAAAGATGCCAATGAGCACACATCTCTTGATACTTGGTGATATGTTTGAGTTGCGATAAACCTGTAAATTTGTGAAAGTCTTAATTTTTGATGTCTTAGTGTGAGTACATGCAAAGTTCTCTATTATATTTTTAGAATTGCATTTTCTTGAAGCTAATCAAAGTTCGCATGTGAGCACACTGAATAGATAGCTGGAAGTTTTTGAAACTGAACATGTTTTAACTTGATATGCAATGAAACTTGGGTTTGTATCCAAAAACACACATTTGATTTCAACTGATTGATAAATCTGTGATATTTTACTGAGTAGAATTTTATATATTTAGTGTTTAAAACTTTATATATTCAGTTGTTTCAAAATTTATATTCAGTATAATTTTCTTTTTACACCGATGTCTATATGTTTGTGTATCCATATCTTTGTAAATTGGTATGTGCATTTTTCAAGGGGGAGAGACTATCTGCATGAGAATTTGATATATTCTAATTTTGAGGGGGAGTAAATAAAGTTGTCAGATACTTTGATGATAAAATACTTCATGTGCTATTCAGAAGTTCATCAGGTATGTATTTCTGATTTTCTTATATACAAATGCTAATCTAATCTATTTTAATTGAGTGCATTTGTGTAGGGGGAGTAAAAGGGTTTTTCAGGTAACATTTTTTTTTTGTACGTTATTAGTTGTATATTTTTTTAGAATGTTATTTTTTTAGAGTATTTTTTTTAGTACTAATTGTTTTTAGTATATATAGTACTTGTCTTGTTCATGTTTCCTTTTCTCGCTTCCTTTTATCATTTTTGAACTCTACCTCTTCAATTTTTCCCTCTCTCTGTGTGATTTCTTACTTGTTGATTTCAGAGTTGTTCTTCGATCAGGTTTGTTTTCTATTTTCTTTTATTGTTGTTTTGTAGTTATTTTTGTATTTCATTGTTCTTATATGTTTTTTGTTTTTCAATTTTTCTTACTGTGCGATTATAATCACTGTTCATCATCTCTTTCGATCAGATCGAGTGATTCTTTGTTAAAATCAATTATTGGGTTTGCTTTTGATTCTGATTTCGAAACCCAGGTATGTTTTCTTACCCTTTGCTTTGTTGTTGGTTGCTTCGATTTTATGTTTAGTTTGTTGTTTGCGAATGCGACTGTTCATCTCTAATTTTTCAATTTTTTCAAAATTTTCAATTGAATACTGATTTTAATCAGTATAAAAGTGATCGAAATATGTTTGTACTCTTTCTTTAATGAATTTTGAACAGAATTCATGTTTAATAATCGATTTCCTTGAAATTATTGACACATCAGATATGAACTCACGCAAATGCTTGTCTTTCTAGGGTTTTGCATTTTGTGTTGGTCACGCAAAGTGTAGTTTGCGTTACCTTCAGGTCACGCAAAGTATAGTTTGCGTTACCCTTTGGTCACGCAAAGTATAGTTTTCGTTACCTGTTGGTCACGCAAACCTAAGTTTGCGTAATCTGTTGCTCACGAAAACATTCCTTTGCGTTTCCTTCCTTTCTCGCAAACCTTTGTGTTTTGTTTTCTTTATGTTCATGAAATGTTTTCCAGGTCAAGTATGTTTCACAAGTGTATCACACAAACCTTGTTTTGCGTCATGAACTTGATACGCAAACCTTACTTTGCGCCACTCGTTCATCACGCAAACTTTGTTTTGCGTTACAAGTTCATCGCGCAAACCTTTGTTTGCGTTTTCCACTTGTCGCGCAAACCTGACTTAGAAAATTTTTTCATTTTTTTTGTGTTTTTCTTTCCTAGTTTAATTTTCTTCGTTTATGTTTCCCATTTAATACTATGGCTTCTCAAACCAACACTGATCCAATGATCCAAGATGAAAATGTTATTCTCGATGATCCTTCTAATCGTGCTTCTCATGAGACGCCTATGCCGTCTGTTCCTTCTATTGGGGCAAATCTTTCTGCTTCACGCCGATCACCGAATGATGTCTTTCCAACACTGATGTACATCTTTCCCTACAAGCCGAACAATTACTTCGTGGATTTTGACAGAATCAAAATTCATCCAGTAATCCGAGCTATTCTCAAAGGTCATCCTCTAGCTCCGGCTCTTGTCTCTTGCGCTGAGGTTCCTAAAGTCTATCTTCAGCAGGCATGGCATTCGATTACAAAGAATGAGCTCGCTCGTCCTCACAGATTCGACTTGCAAATCGATCAATTCGATTCATTTTTATCTTACAAGCGACTAAGACTTATTCTGGAGCTTCCTGAGCCTAATTCCAGACCTGGTCATACATCTTACGAGAGCTTTCCTTCGGATGTGGATGTCTTAGAGGGTATCCGAAATCTTGGATATCTTGGTGCTTTGAACAGAGTAAGTGACTTTGACAAATCCAATCTACCTTACGTGTGGTATGCATTATTCTCTGTTCTTAATAGGTGTCTTACATCAAAGCATTCTGTCACGGATAATGCGAGTTTGCATTATCTTCGGTTGTTCCATGCAGTCGTATATGACTTGCATGTCGACTATACGTATATCTTCTGGACCGAACTTTCGGAGAGAGTGCAAGACAAACTGACGCATAAGAAGCGCAAGTTTATTCCATTTGTCCGATATATGAAGCTGATTGTTCGCAGTATGCTCAGAAGTAATTCTGCTATTCCTCGCGATTGTCTTGGCCTCAAGTTCCGGATACTGAGATGACATACATTCAGAAACCGAAGCAGTCTTTCAACTATTCGATGACAATTCCTTATGCTCTTATAGCAAATTATGTTGATATGACTGATGACAGTGTTGCTCAATATTGCATGGAGAATAAGTTTTTGGAAGCTGACCAAGATGAACCGACTCATGATGAACAAGAAGAATCTTTTCATGCAGAACAAGAGGTTGAAGTAGCTGTTGCAGATAAACAGATAGGTGATGTTCTTGAAGCTATCGACACTGAACTTGATATTCCTCATGATGATGATGCTACTGCTGATGATGCTAATGATGGAGATGAAGATGGAGATGATGATGACAATGATGGAAATGATGGTGATCAGCCTGATATTATTGTTTATGAAAGGAAATCTAGGGAACCAGAAGTAGATGTTCAAAAAGATGTTATGTCTGACGAAGTGTCTGTACCAATTAATCCTGCAATTGCTGATCTTCAAGTTGATGAGCTTGATATAGCATTTGCTAATGCTACGACTCAGCTTCGAGATCAAGGTACAACATTTTCTTATTCTTCGCCTGAGATAACTTCTTGTGTCGAGACTTCTTTAGTTGAAGTGTGTGATACAACGGAGAAATTCACAACTCTGAATGAGGTTATTCGTCAACTGACTGATCGTATGGATGCTGAGAAAGAGGAACAAGTGCAAAAGCTAAAGGCTCTTTTCAACGGTAAGATGCCAGAGATTGATGCTACTTCGATTCCACAAGAGATTCCATTCAGACGACCGACTAGGGTAGTTATCCGTGAACCTTTAACCGTGTCTACCACTACTCCAGCGATTGTTTCTATTCCGCTTCCTCCATCATTTACACAATCTGTTGGCATATCAACTTCAGTTTCTCCTGTTTCTACTTCACGCTCTTATGTTCAAGATCTTCCGATTACAGAATTGACTGATCTGCTCTATGCTAGACTTCTTTCTATGTCGCCTCCAGAACAGCAAAATCAAGATTTGATCTCTTTGTTACGGACTTTTCAACCGAATCCGCCTCCGACTCCAGCTTCTTCTTTTGCATCTGACAGGGTTTCTACGCTATACGATGAATTCACTTATTTCCGTACTGAAGCTCGGACGAATTTTTTGTAGATCAAGGAAGGCCTATCTCTAATGACTCAAGCTCTAACCGCTCTCTCTGACCGATTTGATCGTCATGAACTGGACTACAGAACTGAAGCAGGTCCGTCTCTTAAACGAAGACATGACCAGGATGATCCAGATCATCAAGGTCATGAAGGGGAGATGACTAAGAGACAGAGGGTGGAGGCTTCGTCAGTTAGAGAATATCAAACGCAAGAAGAGGCAGCAGACAAAGATAAGAGTGCTGACAATGTTCAAGACTGCAGTATTGAAGATCTTGTGAACATTATGATGGAAAATGTAGATTTGTCTGCGATGTATAATACTTTGAACATTTCTGAGCAGAATATTGAGAATAATTTGCAGATTGTCGTTTACGTTGATCCAGACACTGCAACAAGGGCACATGAGCTAGATGATTCTGAAGCAGCTAATGATATGAGATCCTTCTTCGCAAACTTCATAGAGATTAACTCATATGATGACGATGACATTAGATACGAGAAGCTTTGCAAAGTAAAGGAAGAAGAGTATGAGGATATCATTGTATTGTCTGATACTGAAGATGATACTGTTTTTATGGATGCTAAGGATGAAGAAATTTCAAACATGTTGTACAGTGATCTTCCTTCTCAAGATGAGATTCCTGAAGATACTCAAGTTCCTGAAACTACTCCATCTACTTCTACTCATGTTGATGGTACAACTCCGACAACCACTGCTCCTTCAAGCACATTTGAAATTGGTCAGTCGTCCAGAGCACAAGCTGATGTTCCTCCTTCTGAACCTATGATTCCACCGACTATCCTAGAAGAAGGACCAGCTTTGTCTAGATAGTAGAGACAAAGAAGTTTGCATCTTCGGCATATGGCTTCAAGGCTAATATATGTTTTTCTAGAAGACTCTCAGAGTAATATTTTTGTTTCTAGAAGAAGACAGATCAACATTCATGCAATTCTTGGGGTTGAAAAGGAGTCTGTTGATTATCAGTATGAATACTTAATCTTCATCAAGTGCCAGGGCCGTGGAAAGAATCTTAATTCTTCTCCGCATCTGATTGTCCGAGTTATCAGCGTCACGATAAATAAGTTTGTTAATATCTGGTATCCGGATTTTAAAGTGGAAAGAAGAGATTGCAAGTTATATACTTTCTCGGAGGCAGATTTAGTGATCTATCTATTGATGACATTGAATTTCTGTATAATCATTTCAGGGATCTTTATCATAGAACACCAGATGTCTCTCAAGCTCTGTTTGTAATTAAAAGGTTTATTCGTCGCCAAATCAGATTCTATAGAGTGTTTGATTTTCAAATGGCTGCTGAAAGTTTTCAGCCGGTGGTTAATCTTCTAAGGCCCAATCGTAGCTTGCCGAACTTAGACTCTTATCCACTTTTCACCATTCTTCAAGATCCATTTGGAGTTATCTACAGGAATGGTTCAAGTCAAAATTGCTTCCTCAGATTTGAAGAGATAAGTTATTACTCTTATGGAACCTTGAAGGTGATCAAGCTACAGTTGGAGCAACGTTTAAAAGCTGCTGAAAGAAGATTTTTGGAGACAAGAAGAAATGCATTCCAGCTTGATAATGATGAAATTCGACTTCTCAAGAAGACATTGAATATTATTGGTGAGAAGTTGATTTTCCGCTCAACTCTAAGACGCCTAGAAGTGTTGCTTGGACTGAATAGACTTCGTCAAAGAGAAGAGCGTCATTGATTACTAAGGGGGAGATTGTTAGGTCTATTTTGAATAGTAATCAATGTATTTATTTTTTGTGGTCTAAATAGTGTTTAGCTAGCTTATCCGTTATGTTTAGACCTTGGGGTATTTAAGTCCCCTTGGTGCCTTTGTTTCTTAATTTTGGAACCTCATATTGAATATCAGTTTACATTTTTGGCGCTCTCACTTTCTCTCCCTACTTTCTCTCTCTAAGATTTAGAGATTTTGGGATTATCACACACACACCGGTTTGAATTTTTATTCAATATGTTCTTACCATGTCTCAAATTTGAAACATATTTTTCGATGGTAAGACACCCCGCTTGTATTTCAAAGAATTTTGAGCGTCATTTCATTTTGAAACGTTCATTTCAAGAATGTCTGTATTTTGATTCATATAGACAATATCCATTATTCTTGACCATAATACTTAATTGCTATATCATATCATTTCTGATCATTTTCATACAATGTCAGATTTTCAAACAAGTCTCTTGCATTCATGTCAGTTCATTCAATTAACTTGTTTGAAATATCTTCAATGTTTAAAATGCTCATATCTTCATGATTATATTCTGAGCATACAAACATCTGACTTGTATTTGAGCTTTAACTGTTCAAGTTAAACCATTTTGATCGACATATGCTTTATAGGAAAATATGGGTTCTTTGTTCTATGACTTAAATGAACTTCTATGGATTCACGATAACCAGTGTTTCCTACCCAAGAAGTTAATCCATAGTGATTGAGTGTGAGGAGTTGAAAAGAAATGATTGTGGGTTGTGTGTTGAGGTAAAATGGAAAAGAGAGCTTGGTTAGATGTGAGCTTAATGATTAAAAGAAAGAGGATGTGAGGTCAGAGTAAAAGAATATCAAACTCTACACCAACTACTTTCTGAGCCGAGCAGCCACATTACTAATGTTTCACATTTCTTCGTGAACGTTATTTAAACAAGCAACTAGCCTATGCCAACTCTTGATAAAAACCCCACCAACTACTCATTTTCTTCTTAAAAAGAAAATGTTTCATATTTTTCTGGGAACGCAACACATAATCTATCTGGTTTTCATTTGGAAAATCTGGATATTGAAAAAGAAGGAAGTTTGCCCCACCTTCGTACTTCAATGATAAGCCTTTATTCAAAGCAATCATCAAATGCTTAATTCTTTATACACGTGCACAAACACACAAGGAATTTGTTTTTATGTCATAACGTTCATAGAAATTGCCTTTGTGGTGTTTCGATGATTGGATGGAAGCCCTGGGGGAGTGAACATAACAAAAGCTCCTTTACAATATGTATTCGTTACACACAGTGACTTCGTGTTACTGACAGGCATATTAACTGATTCATTTGATGATTCAGGTGTTACATTTCTATTTTGTCTAGATTTGAAAAGATCTAGATAAAAACATTGTTCGAATTGGCAAAGAATCAGAGGCTCGTGAAAGATCAGTGGTCGGAACACACAATGACATTTCTTGATGAAAATGTTTTGATGAACCAGATGCTCTATTCATCAAAAAGAGGGAGATGATTTAAAGAAATGTCCGTGTCAGAAATTACAAAGTTAGCGAATTGTTTGAAGATCAAAACTTAAAGATTTGAAGAAGACAAACTTTCAAAGGTTGAAAGGTTGAAAGATTGTTCAAGAAGAGTCAAAGTTGTTTGAAGATGTGCTGATTTTCAGAAATTTTCTTTGAAAATTGTTTGCTGAAGCAAGTCGAGCTAAATATGAAGATAATTTCTTTCCGAAGTCTGAAAGAGTCTTGTGATCATTTTGAAGAGATTATTGAAGATTTTTATATCTTTTGAAGACAGACTTTGGAAGAACACAAACAGTTTTTGAAGATAAAGATGTTATAAAGAAAAAGGGGAGATTGTAATGACAGAGCTTAAAGAAAAGACTGAAATGCAAATTCTTTCGAAGTTGATCTTGAATCCAAAGGGGGATATTTTTAGAGCATAAATCTGTTGGATACAAGATCAAGAATACTGAAGGTCAAAGTACAAGAAGTCAAAGCTGGGAAAGTCAACTCTTATTAAAAGTCAATGTTTTTGTTAATAAAAGTCAAAGTCAATGTATTGTTTTGTAACTGTTCTTGTTTCCTTGTATTTTAGTTGCTAGGTATAAATAGGTTTTATTTTCAATAGATAGAGGATAAGAGTTTGAATTGAACGCATCTTGAAAGAGTTGTAGAGAGAGAAAGAGCATATCTAGAGAGAGAAAGTTGTAATACTTTGAATTTTGAAATTGTAATCAAAACAGGTAGTTGTTAAATCTTGTGTGATTGTTTAATTGTGATAAGAATCTTGAATCAGGGACACATAGTTTTGGAGTCACAAAATGCTGATCTGAAGAAGAGTCTTCAAACAGATAAAGATAAAGCTAATTCAGAGAAATCTTCTACTCAACAGTTGTCTGATCTTTCCAAGAAAGCTAACCAAGAGAAGAAGGATCTTGAGCTTAGATGTCTTAAACTCTCGAAGCACGTGTCAGAGTTTGAAAAGATTTTAATTACAGAAAGAGACACTTTTGCCAAAGAGAGAAAAGTTCTTGAAGAAAAAACTGTTGAACTTCCCAAACAGATCTCTGCATTACAAGACTTACTTGAGAAAGAAAGGAAATGTTTTCAAGAGAAGAAAAAGTCTTTTGATCTTGAAAACAAAAATGTTGAGAAAAGAAATGTTGGGATTTTCAAAGATATTTCTGAACAAAACAAGAACTTGGAAAAAGATTTTGAGCAAGAACGTCAAATTTTTGAATATGAAATATTTAAGCTCACTTCCAAGATAATTGTTCTATCATTAGACATTATTAAAGAACAGATGGCTAGAACTGATTTGAAACAGAAGTTTGACACACTTTCTACTGAAAGAAACATTTTATTCCAAAAGATAAATGACTTGGAAGCTGAAACGTTGTTTTGTCAGAAAATATTTCAGTTGATGTGATTAACCAATCACCTGTTGATAATTCAACAGAATCAGTTTGTTCTTTCAAAACAGCTTCAAGTTCCATTCATGATAAAAATGTTTTCAAAAAGAAAAGTGTCAAAACAAATATTGTCAAATCAAATCAGATTCGACCATCTAATCTGTTTTATGACAAATCTGTTGATAGTCCAGTAAGTTTTTATGTCAAATCTCTTGGGAAGCAATCACAGAAAGGACAGATGGTCTGGAGAGTGAAAGATTATGATGAAGAGAAGAAGAAGGACAAAACATCTGCATCCACATCCAATGCCCAAAAAAAGCTCCTAAAGGTAAATCTTTTGGTAATTCTGATATGTATTATTCTACTAATCATTTGATCAGGGTTGCTCAAAAGAAGATTTGTTGTTCTTACTGTGGAGCACATGACTTTGTAAATAATAACTTTGTTAATTACTGGTATGGTTCATATTATGTAAACCCCACAAGAACTGCAACTAACACATCAGGACCCAAATACTAGTGGGTACCAAAAGCTAAATTTGTGTTGTAGGCACCCAAAGATTAAGGGGGAGAAAGAACAACGACTTCTGATTATGTATAGATCAGGACTCGTTCTTCAAAGTTTAAAGAATAAAGGTTTTTGAACAATACAGTTCAAAACCCGCACTTCAATGTCAAGAGTTTGGTTTCTGATTACAATAGATCAGGACCCGTTCTTAAATGTTTCAAATGTGGATATTATGCAAATATCCAGGGGGAGCTTACAAGAATATAAATCATTCTATCATGATTTGAGGGGGAGCTTAAAGGTAAATATCTTCTGATCTTAATATCTGATTGTTTGAAAGAAGAACAACTTTCAAGCATGAAAAACTTTTTCTTAAATGTTCAAACCACTTCATATTCTCAAAAGATTTCATGAATTATAGAAGCGTGACTTTAAATGTTTTTCATTCTGGAGTTTTAAAGTTTAACTGACCGTGTGTTTCCAAATATAAATACTTGTGTATTATTTTATCTATATACTGTCAAGTATTCATACACAATGGTTTAGTACTTCATATTGTTTTTGTTATTACCATGTATCAAAAGTTTAATCTTTCTATGGTAATACTCCCGTTTGTATTCATTGTTGTTTGAATCAAACATCATTTCATTATTATATGTGCTTTCATTGATAACATGTTTATATATCTTTCATATAAACATCTTACGTCTTTGATATCTCAAAATATTATTCTTCATGAATTTTGATCTGATTTAAATCATTGTCAGATTCTCAAAACATTTCTGTTCTTTCATGATTATTTATTTATATTAAAAGTTTTGAGAAATCTTAAATGTTTAAAATGCTCAAATTTCATTCTGATTCTTAATGAGCATACACATACTGACAAATGATTTCTTGTGCTTTACTGTCAAGAAAATCATTAAGGCAATACATGCTTTTAGGACAATACATGGGATTCGATGTGAGAGCTTAAAAGAACTTCCATGGATTCACGATAACCAGTGTCTCCTACCCAGGAAGTATTCCCTGAGAGATTCAGGGGAGAGGGGTTTAAAGATTGAGAGTGGTGTGTGATGAGGTAAAATGGAAATGAGAGATTGGTTAGAAGTGAGCTTTAATGTTTAAAAGAAAGAGGGTGAGAGATCAGAGTAAAAGAATATCAGACTCTGCACCAAACTTCTTTCTGAGTCGGGCAACCACATTACTGTTGCTTCACATTTTTTCGTGAACGACATTGAAAAAGGCACCTATCCCATGCCATCTCTTGCATACAACCCCACCAGCTACTCATTCTTTTCTCAAAAATAGAATGTTTCACATTTTCTGGGGAAGCAGCTCATAATCTATTGGTTCTTCATTCAGAAGATACTGATATTGAAAAAGAAGGAAAGTTTCCCCATCTTCAACCCTTTATCATGCACATTGAGTCTATGTATAATCATTGTTGTCTCAATGGTTTACATACTTTGAGCCTTATGAAACACAATCATTGTGCTTAATTCTTTCATAACACATGCACGAGCACACAGAAAATTCGTTTTTCTGTTAGAACATTCATAGAAAATACCTTGTGTTTTTCAATGATTGAATGGACATCCTGGGGAGTGAACATCAAACCAGCTCTTTAAATTGTACATTCGTTGTACACAGTAACTTTGTGTTACTGACAAACATTCCTAACTGTTTCATTTGTTGATTCAGGGTTACAACTCATAATTTGTCTGAATTTGAAAAGATTCGGATAAATACATTCATGAATTAACGGCTCATTATCAGATCAAATGGGGGAGAATGTTCATATTTTACCAGAAGAGATCATGAAGACTGTTCTACATTGTTTAAATTGGGGGAGAAGTTTCAAAGACTGAGCTGAAATTGAAATTTGTTTTGATGATTTTGATTCTCACAATTCATCAAAAAGGGGGAGAAATTTACAAAGTTCAATATCGAAGTTATACAGTGAAAATACTTATGGTGAAATTCAGAAAGTTCAATTCATTCAAGTCTGATGAAAAGAAATCATTCCGAGATGATTCAAAGAAAAATCAAGATGATTGAGAAAGTTTGTGTTCTGAAGATGATCCAGAGATTACAAAGATGAAGATATGAGATCAAAGATTCCTCAATCAAAGTTCAAAGATGAAGATTTCTGAAGTTTCAAAAGATTCAAGAATTCATATTTGTGTTCAAGACTTGTTGACTTTCCAAAGATACTAAATGTGAAAGACTTTTCAAGATTCATCAAAGTATCAGAGATTAAAGACTGTCAGAGATACAAAGTTTAACGCTGTTAGAGTCAAAGTTTGAAGAATCAAAGCGCTTAAGATGATTGTCAAAATTTTATTAAATCTTAAATACAAAGGGTGAGATTATTAGTGTATAATTGTATCCAAGATTTAATGAGAAAAGTCAAAGTCATGTAAAGTCAACAAAGTCAACTTTAGTGATATGAGTGTTTCTATGATGTGAGAGTTTCTGTTTTAAGCATGTGAGATAAGTGATGTTAATATAAATAGTTTAGCCTTTGTAAGAGTTTGTAACTGAGTTCATTATACGTGTAATTGTCATATCAGTATACTTGTGACTGTTTCTCTCTCTACTCTCTCTCTAAGATATTGATTGTTAAATCTTTAATTGTTTGTGCTTGAATTGTTAGGATCATTCATTATCAATTGGTATCAGAGCGAAACCAAATAATATTCAGATTGATTGAATCATCATATTGTGGATCGTTTTCTTGAAAATTTCAAGAACTTGCAGAAAATCACTATTGAATTGATTTTTCATTGAAAAATTGTTTTTGATTTTTCACTTTAGCATCGATTGATGAATGAAAACAAAGTGTACCAGAAGGGTGGCAGATTATTTTTCTTGAACTGACTAATCTGAGTAATAGTATCAACATATCCAGTGCTCGAATGCCTTCAAACACTTCTGAATTAGTAGGATAAACATCAAATGTGTTTCTTCCTTATCTAGAATCAACTTCTAGTAAATCAAGAATGAATCTCAGTCTCTCGTAGTTCAGAATTGAAGTGTAGTGATCAATCTGAATCTGAAATAATGGTTCATCATCCTAATGAATGAATTTGATTGTCTTCCAGGCTTGTTGCAGATAGATGACCAGTACAATTGCTGTCAGGATCGAAATTCGAAACAAGAATTTAATAAACACTCAGAAACTTATGTTAAAGAAGTCGCGGAAAAACACTTTAACAGTAAATCAATCAAACAGTGTATAAACTCAAATCACAAGTTATATTGATTTAACTTAATGATTACAAACAAAACCTCAATCTGTTGAACAAGCTCAACAGACGTTCAATACTTCTCTATTGAAAGGACTTCTAAGAACCTTGAGGTTAATTCTCCCTAAACGAATGTATTCTATATCAATAATCTTATGTATGTTTATCAAAACTATCTCTACATTGTATATACAGAACTAATTACAAGATAATTATCAAAACAAAATTGATCTTCATTCCATAATTATCTTCATCTCTATCTCCAGCTCCAGCTCCTAGTCTTTCGTTCAAAGACATATTTATCAACATTATCTTCAGAAGCAGCATTAATCTTCTAGCAGTATTAACTTCCTCAGCAGTACTAACCATGCTTGCAGTATTAACTCCCCTCTTGCAGTAGTAATCTTCAAGCAGTACTAACCACTAGCAGTACTAACTCTCCAAGCAGTACTAACTATTCTTCTAGCAGTACTAACTCTTCAAGCAGTAGTAATTCTACTAGCAGTAGTAATTCTTTCATATTTCAGTAGTAATGTAATCAGCAGTATTAATCTTTTCATCTAGAAGTAGTATCCATCCTTAGCACATTTCAGACCCAACAATCTCCCCCTAACTTAACTTTTCAAATTGAGAAGTTAAGTTCTTCAGCAAAGGGTCTTCATGATGCTTTCAAAACGCCAATTCAATTCCCAAGGTTTGGATCCAGTCCCATACTTTGATTAATAGTTCTTCTGACCACAATCCTTGCCATTTCAGAATCTTTAGGGCAGACCAACTTTGCTTTCAACATTCCTTGCAGCTTCTCCTTACTATGGTCATACACCTTGTCAACCAGGTAATACTCATGGTAGCTTTTATCAATAGTGATGGCATAGACTCCACATCTCTCAAATAACATCCAATTATCTATTCTTTTGAATTTATTCTCAAGATGCAAGTCTTTGATAACATGCTGCACTCTTTCAGAATCAAACATCAGGCATAAGTATTCCATGGCCATCTTTGTTAGACTCATCCCAGCTTCGTTCAACACTTTATCATATAAGTTCAGCCCAACTTTGTGCATTTCTTCCAAATCAGACCTGGAACAACTTCTGATAATTTTACACCATGTAGCATACACTTCATAATGATCACCCATTCTCTTGATCCTGAAGTATTCTTTGCCTTGGTCTACCAAAATATCCCAATGAATGAGTTATGGGGCTTGTACTGAGATAGGATCAACCTTCAAAGGATCTTCATTAGTTACTGTCATGTACAAATCACACTGCTCATCAGATTGTCTAGGCTGATCTGAATCTGCTTCTGTTTGTTCCTGCTGCTCCACAGAATGTTCAGCTTCCATTTGTTCACTTCCCAGCTCTTTCTTTCCTTCTTCAGTCCTAGTCCTTTTTGCCTTTGGCTTGGTAGCAATGGACTTCTTTCTTTTAATGGCTCCAATTTTCTGAGCTAAGGTCTCTTCTTTCTTCACTTCAGCCTTGTCTTTGATAGGAGTGCCTTCTTCACTGTCAGGGAAAGATTGTTGTATGTTGAGATCATGTCTTTCTTTCAACTTTCTTTCAACCTCAACCCTTTGAGTGAAATCTCCTTTTAGCTTTGCCATCTCCTTCTTGTATAGCTCTTCTATCCTTCCAAATGACATACTGGTAAACATTTCTTCAGGAACTCCAATAGCTCCTTTAAGAAAGTTTATCATTTTCCTTCTTTCTTGATTGGCTAGGAATGTTTTAGATGGCTGTCTTTGTCTTGTCTTTAATAACAGCCTTTGCCTTGATGCCTTCTTTGTAACTTTCTTAGCAGCAACAGCGGTCTTTAAGCTCCTTTGATATTCC
Organism: Arctium minus; assembly: GCA_954870635.1. Taxonomy (NCBI): domain Eukaryota; kingdom Viridiplantae; phylum Streptophyta; class Magnoliopsida; order Asterales; family Asteraceae; genus Arctium; species Arctium minus. The sequence continues at coordinate 71,390,849 of OX941080.1, read as the reverse complement.
TCATTAAGCTTAGTAGCCAATTCCAAATCCATCTCTCTGTCTTTTGCAGATTGGATTTCTTCCTCCTTTTCCATCTCTTCTTGCAGCTTCTTTGCTAACTCTTCATCCAAATCAATCTGTTTCTGCTTCTTCATTGGTTTCTCAGACTCAACCACTTTTTCTTTCCCTTTCCTCTTGATCTCTGCCTCACTGATCTTCTTCTTTTTCTGTTCTGATCCTCCTTCTTTGATTACCACTCCTTTAGCCTTTTGAGTGGCTTTAGGAGTGTCATGTTTTGCTTTAACTAGAGTTTCTGCAATTTCTAGTTCTTCTACTGTCAGATCAGTTTCTGCTGTTGGTTGTTCTGTTTCTGCTTCTGGTGTAGTTACTGCTGCTGACTCTGTTACTTCTTCTTTCATACTTGTTTCTGCTGCTTTACCTATTTCTGCTGCTTTTGCAAAAGTTTCTGCTGCTGATGTAGTTTCTACTGCTTTTTCTGTTTCTGCTGCTTGTTTCTTTTCTGCTTCAGTATTCATCTCCCCCTCAAACTTAAATTCCATTCCAACTAGCTTTTCCTCCTTATCTTTAGTTGCTTGAGTCTCCCCCTTTTTGGAAGCATCATGATCAATGCTCCTCTTCTTCAAAACAAACTTGGTTTTCTTCTTTTTGTGCACCAGCCTTAGAACCATCTTTTTGAAGTTGGTAATTTGCACTTGTTGAGACAAAATCACCTTTTGCATATCTTTTATCTCCAAGTTTTGATTGTGAACTTCCAGACTTAATATACCAAGAGTATCCATCAATTCTTCGTAGTTATATCTGTCCTCACCTTCTTTAGGTGTGTTTACCACCTTTGAAGGATCCTTGGATCTTGTAGTAGAGGCCTTCTGCCTAGCAGAAGCACCTTCTACCCCCGTGGTTTCTTGGCACCTGGGACCCTTAGATGATTGCTCATCTAAAGTTGCCGTGGGGAAGGTCTTAGAGATGTTCACACTGTCCTGTCCTACACCTTGTTGAAATTGTAATTCCCAGATTCAATTATCAAGCAAATCAAACACTCTCAATCAAGATCATGATATAACAGTGTATATATTCTAGAGAGAGATTAGAGAGAGAAAGTAAATCTAAATTATGACATTAAGCTCTTACAAAATTACAAGAATTAAACCTATTTATATGAACTAAGAAACACTCAAGTAGTCCAACAAAACTCTCAAGTAACTTGAATAAACATCTATTCAAACTCTCAAGTACTTGAACAAACTAAGCCTTATGTTGACTTTTTACATTTTGACTTTCAAAGACTTCCTTTGACTATTCTATTACAAGGCTTTTTACAAAGCTTTCTCAATTAAATCTTGTATACAATTAATGCACTAACATTCTCCCCCTTTGTATTCAAGATTTAAAAACAAAATTGACATTAGTCTTCAGCGCTTGATTCTTCAACTTTTGTCTCTAACATCTTTAAAACTTTGAAGCTTTAACAGTCTTCAGTCTTTTAATCTTTGAAGAATCTTCAGATAAGCTTGAAAAGTCTTTCACATTGCATCTTTGGAGAGTCAACAAGTCTTGAATGAATCTTTGAAATCTTTGAAAACTTCTTTGAACCTTCTTCGAAACTTCTAGCTTTGAAACAACTTTGAGAAATCTCTGATCTTCTGTCTTCATCTCTTATGATCTCTGATCAGTCTTCAGAAAAACAAACTTTCACGAATTATCTGAATTTGTCTTTGAATCACCTTTGTTTCTTCAGAATCTCTTCGCAAGTCTTTTTGACTTTGACATATTCTTTGGACATCTTCTTTGATGACTTTGAAATAATCTCATAATGATTTCTTTTTATCTGTCTTGAAACAACACTTGATCTTCATTTGACTTGAACTTTCAGAATTTCATCACAAGTCTTTTCACTTTGACATCTCTTTATCATTTTGAAATTGATCTTTGTAGATGTCTCCCCCTTTTTGATGATTGTGAGCTTCATGATCATCAAAACTTTCTCAATTTCAGCACTTTCTTTTGAATCTCCCCCTTTTACAAATATTCTCCCCTTTTGAGATACATTTAACATTCTCTGCACTTTGATCTGAATAGCTGAATCATGAACTGTATATACCTGAATCTTTTCAAATCCAGATATAATGAACGTTGTAACCCTGATTCAACAAATGAAACAGTTAGGAGTGTCTGTCAGTAACACGGAGTTACTGTGTACAACGAATGTACAATTTAAGGAGCTGGTTTGATGATGACTCCCCAGGACTTCCATTCAATCATTGAAAAACACAAGGTTTATCTATGAATGTTCTGACAGAAAAACAAATTTTTTGTGTGCTCGTGCTTGTGTATGAAAGAATTTAGCACAATGATTGTGTTTCATAAGGTTCAAAATGTGTAAACTGTTGAGACAGCAACAAGTATTACACGGACTTAATGTGCATGAAAGAGGTGCGAAGGTGGGGCAACTTTCCTTCTTTTTCAATATCTAAATGTTCCGAGTGAAGACTAGATAGCAGATATGTTGCGTCCCCAAAGAAAATGAAACATTTCTTTGTTAAGAAAGAAATGAGTGGCAGGTGGGGTTAATGCAAGAGTTGGCATGGGCTCACTGCCTGTTTCAATGATGGTCACCAAAGAATGTAAACCAATCAGATTTTGTGGCTGCCCGGTTCAGAAAGTAGTTGGTGCAGAGTTTTCATATTCTTTTAACTCTGTTCTCACACCCTCTTTCTTTTTAACATTTAAGCTCACTTCTAACCAAACTCTCATTTATATTTTACCGCTCCACACAATGAGAAAAACTCAACCGGATGAGTTATTTCCCCACTCTTTGATTTTATGACCCCTCACCCCTCAATCACTCTAGGATAACTTCCTGGGTAGGAAACACTGGTTAACATGAATCTATGGAAGTTCTGTTTAAGCTCACACATGAATCCCATGTAAGTCCTAAAAAGAATGGTTGCTCAACAGTTTAACCTGAACAGTTAAGCTCAAAATGATAATATAGTCAGAATGTATGCTCATTTAAAATTAAGAATGAAATTTGAGCATTTGAACAATGAAGATCTCTTAAAACAAGAATATTGAATGAATGAAATGAAATCAAGAGAATTGTTTTGAGAATCTGACAATGTATCAATCAGATCAAATCAAATGGTTAGGGTATCAAAGAACTAGATATTTTGCTTATATGAACAAATATAAAAAATTTAGCAATGAACGCTCAAGTTTGAAATGATGAATGATGCTCTACAACAGTGATTTACAAACGGGGGTATTACCATCGAAAAATAGGTTCGTTTAGAGACATGGTAATAACAAATTAAAATGAAGTACTGAACCGATGTGTGTGAATACTTTACAGTATATAGATAAGATAATACGCAAGTATTGATCTTTAGAAACACACGGTCAGTTAAACATTAAAGCTCAATATGAAAAGCATTTGAAAATCACACTTCTTAATTCATGAGATCTTTTGAGAATAGAGAAGTGGTTTGAACATTTCAGAAAGCGTTTTTCATGTTTGAAAGTTGTTCTTCTTTCAAACAATCAGAGATCTAAGTTTAGAAGATATTTACCTTTAAGCTCCCCCTCAAATCATTATAGAATGATTTAAGTCTATTAAGCTCCCCCTGGATATTTGCAAAATATCCATGTCTAAACATTGAAGAACGGGTCCTGATCTGTCATGTGATCAGAAGCCACAATGACATTAAAGTTTGGGTTCTAAACTGAAGTGTTTAGAAGCCATTGTTCTTTGACTTTGAAGTCCGAGTCCTGAGTTGATTTACTCAGAAGTCAAAATTTTATACTTTGAAGTACGAGTCCTGATCTGTACATGATCAGAAGTCAAACATCTTGCTCCCTCTATACCTGTGGTACCTGCGAAACAGATTTAACAGGCTTTGGTACCCACTGGTATTTGGGTCCTGGTATGTTAGATTTAGAAATCCACCTCTCATTAGATTTATATCTTTTAAAATCCAAAATCTGAGAAGTAATTCTGTAAGATCCGTACCAGTTATGAGCAAATTCTTGTTGGATGAAATCATTCTCTCCACAGTAAGAACAGCAGATTTTCCTTTGAGCAATTCTGATCAAATGATTAGTCGAGTAATATATATCAGAATTACCAAAAGATTTGCCTTTATGCGTACTGTTCTTTTTGGCATTGGTTGTGGATTTGAATGATCTGTCTTTCTTCTTCTCTTCATCAGGAGTCTTCACTCGCCAGACCATCTGATTTTTCTTCGATTGCTTTCCAAAAGATTTAACATAGAAGCTCGCTGATCCATCAACAGATTTTTCATAAAATAGATTTGATGGTCTGATCTGACTTGATTTGACAATTTTAGGTTTGACACTGTTCTTTTTTAAAACATTTTGATTATGAATAGAACTTGAAGCTGTTTTGAAAGAACAGACTGATTCTGTTGAGTTATCAACAGGTGATTGGCTAATCACATCAGCTGTTACTTTATCTGACAATTCAATGTTTGCAGCTTCTAAGTCTTTTATCTTTTCAGTCAAATTGTTTCTTTCATCTGAAAGTGTGTCAAACTTTTGTTTCAAATCAGACTTGTCCTTCTGTTCTTTTTGATAATCTGATGACAGAGCAGTTAATTTGGATGTGAGCTTAGATATTTCAGATTCAAAATTTAAACGCTCAAGCTCAAAATTCTTTTCCAAGTTCTTGGTCTTTTCTGAAATATCCTTGAAAATCCCAGTATTTCTCTTTTCCACGTTTTTCTTTTCAAGCTCATAAGACCTCTTATTTTCTTTAAAGCATTTTCTTTCTTTCTCAAGTAGGTCTTGTAAAGTAGAAATCTGTGTGGGAAGTTCAGTTATTTTGTTTTCAAGAACTTGTCTTTCTTTCATAAAAGTGTCTCTTTCAGTGATTATTATCTTTTCAAATTCCGACACTTGTTTAGAAAGTTTTATGCATCTAAGCTATAAATCCTTTTTCTCTTGGTTAGCTTTCTTTGAAAAATCAGACATCTGTTGAATGGAAGATGTCTCCACTTTTGATTTTTCTTTCTCTGCTTGGATACTTTTCAGTAGTTCAGCATTCTTGGCTTCCAATGCAGAGATTTTGTCTTCAAAAGTCGTAAACGTTTGTTGAAGCTTAACTGATTCAGCTTGGAGATCTGATGATTTTCGTTCAGTTGGCTTTGAAGTTTTTCAATCTTTTTCTCTTTCAATTTTAATTCTTTTTCACATGTAACAATTAAGTTTTCTTTTAAAGCAATGATGTTTTCTTTCACTTTTATTTCTTTCTCTTTAATCTCTTCCTCTTTTGCACTGATGATACCTGCACAATTAGATTTAACATGATCAGTACACTTTGTACAAATAGGAGTTTTATCAGAATTTGACAATTTAAATTTCAACTCATGTATCTGCTTAAGAAGCTCTGAATTTTCATCTTTCATTCTATCTTGTTCAGCTTCTTTTCTTGGTATCTCAGGCACTATTTCCTTTCCATCCACTATAATACGTGGAATTAAAACGATATGCTCCGAATCTTTCTTGTTGGAATTGTAAACCGGAGTTTAGAACTTTGAACTCATACTGAAAATATGCTTGATATGAATGACCGTTCCCAAACAGTTCAGAAAATTTGACTGAAAGTCAAACTTAGATCAGAAAAAAAATCTCTGAAAACTTTTCTGTCTCTGGTTCTCTTAAACCACTTGAAACTTGCACTTGAAAAAAAATTCAAAGACTAGTACTCACAGATTCTCACAGATGCATTTGAAATGAAACAGATCACAGATCAAATAGACTGCAGACTGTGAATATGCATATCAAACAGCAAACTGTGCAGACTGTTTAATTCAAATTGTGAATGGTCTGTGCAGACTCAAACTGTGAATGTATTCTGTGCAGACTCAAACTTGTGCAGATTACAAACTCGCATAAGCTGGAAATCAAATTCGCAGAAATGAAATGCTCAAACTCTATGCTTTACAATTAACACTTGCAGACTGTATGATGCATGCTGTAAGAGTTAAACTCACAAAACCAAATGAACTAACAATGTCAAATTGAACCAAGTGAAACTCATCCTTTAAACTTGCAACCAATCCTGCAAATTCAATGAGTTAAAGAGAATCCTGTATGAATCTGAACTTGCAAGTTGAGTGATTTTAAAATTTAGTTTTGTGTTCTGATTGGCTCAAATCGAATTGAACTTGAAACACCAGAATCCGTAGACTGAGTAGATCAAATAAACTTGCAATTTTCTAGAACTCTCAGATCACATCAGTTTGAACCTGCAGATTCAAACTTTCAGGATGCATAACCACAAAAATCACAGCTTATTTGAACACGAAATGTACAGATCATATGGATAGCAGGCTGTATGATTTTTCAGCTTTAAAACCTGCAGATTTCATAAACTCGAAACTTCAAATCAATTGAAATTTCAATTTACACCTGCACAAATTAAAAAAAAATATTACACAGGTTGCATTGACACTCAGATTTTAACAAATCAAACAGATTAAATCATGAACTTGAGTTCACAGTCTGTATGATTTAAAACAAATTAGCACTCACAAATCAAGTGATAACAATCAATGACAAACTGTGCAGATTGTGCAATTAAGTGAATTTCACAGAAGCTTGCAGACTGTGTGAAATTTATGTATGCATCTGAACTCGCAAAACCAAGCAGAGTGTATGAAATTGGAACTTGGACTGGAAAAAAATGCAATTCTCAGGCTGTGTAAACTCGAAACTCACACAAATATCTTGAACTTTCAATTCACAAATTGTGTAAATGAAAAGTTCAGACTGTAATTGATTTTAAAACTTTCATATCCCTTAACATGAAACTCAAATCAATTTGAATTAACATCCTGAACTTGCAGACTGTTCATGATTAGAACTCCAATTAAAATCAAAACTGCAAATCAAACATATTTGAAATCAGATCACAACATTAAACTTGCAAACCATAAGAATCTTTAAACTCACATATCATTTGCATGAACATAAAACACGCAATTCAAATGAAATACGCAAAACACTTCAGCTTGAAACTCGCAGATTGCAATGATCATGAACTGAAAATCACAGATCCTGGAAAAAATTGAATTAATGCACTAACACTTGTGCAGAAACAGTAGTGTGAGCCTTTCTACCCACATGCTCATCCTTCTCCTTAGAGAGCACCTTCTTGGGGTTGGGAGACACCCCTATGGTTTCCCTTTGGATATTCTCTGATGGAGAATGCTCCATCAGAGGGCTTGTAGGCTTTGGGGGTGAAGATACAAGAAGGGAAGGAACCTTGTGTACCTTTTTCCTTATATATGTTTTGGTGATGGGGGATTTGGGCTTGACAATAGGGATCTGAAAATAGCCATCATTGTAGAGAACAATGGTGTCTCTGATGCCTCACCATGGGAATGAGACATAACCATCATTGTAGAGAACAATGGTGTCTCTTGTCCAGAAAAGTCTTTACTTGGTCTTTTCATGTTGGAGAATACCTTCCCTTTGGGAGGTTTTGGTACATACACCTCTTCAAAGAAGGGTAGATCCGTCAATTCTTTATTGAGTACTTCTTGCACAAACCTTGGATACATGTAAAAGATTTTGGTTTTGGTATCTAGGTTTGACATTAAATCATTGAAAATCATTTGAGAAAAATTAAACTTTCTAGAGGTAGCTAAGCAGACTAGAGCATAAGCTAAGGTACTGCTGAACTCACTCCATCCAGTTGTTTTTCTTGAAATGCAGTGTTGTAGGGTATGAACAAAGAATCGCCACTGAGGTGAAAATCTGTTCTTGTAAAATTTGTATACATCAGTGGGACCTTCATACCCCACACGACTAAGGACTTGGAAGAGATCTTCCTTGGATAGAGAGGTAATACCTGAGGCATCATCTAGTCGTAGATGAATGCGAATACAGCCTTCTGTGATGGTTAGAGGTTTATCACAAACCCTTGTTTTGATGACCTGATTACCATCTTCAGTGTGAATGGAAGCATTTGCCCATAATTGTCGCAAATGTTCCACATAGATTGTGGGATTGACAGTTAATGCGTAGGCGATATGTGAGGATTTTAGAAAATCCACAATCTGATGAAAACCCTCTGCTTGCTTGGGTTTCTGTAGCATTGCCAACTCATTGTGATCATCAACGAACATCAGTCCTGCCATCTTCTTGATCGATTAGTCAAAATTAGGGTTACGCACTGGTAAGTAGGAATCTGAGAGAAAGAGAGAGAAAGAACACTCGTAGGAAATTCAAAGAGCCGTTTGGAATTTGGCGGTCAAAGAGGATATTTATAGGTGGAGGGTTTCAGTTAGAAACAGTACTAAGTACCCTAGCAGTATTAACAATCCCGCAACATTAACTCATATTAGCAGTAGTAACACATATTGGCAGTATTAACACAGACTAGCAGTATTAACCCATACCAGCAGTAGTAACACTGATTAGCAGTAGAAATATGGCAAGAAGTAGTAATTTTGCACTGGCAGTATAAACCACCTAGCAGTAGTAACCATACTTAACCATATTGGAACTGACATCATGAGTAATATAGAGAGCAGTATTAACTGAACTAGAAGTACCAAGTATCCAATTGAAGCAATCTGAAACACTTAAACACACAAGGTTAGCAGCATTAAACCCTACCTGACCACTTATCTTTTGAACCCATACCTTTTCCACTTATCTTACCTCCTTCTGGATTATTACCAAAGGCAACACGTCCTCCATCGAATCTTTTGAATTTTTGAAGGCAGTCCATGTTACATGTCATGTGCCTAGAGCAACCACTGTCTTCATGCCAAATGCTCTTCCCCTTGAGTTGTTGGTTGCCCTGCACACTAGATAAATCAGTTAGTTTTTGGGAGGAACCCAAGCCAAAGTGGTCTTGGGTTGCCCTTTCTCATCAACATATTTATAATCAGTAATCTTAGTCTGGATGAGATGATCAGATTTAAGAATCTCATGGCTTGAATATTTTGTCAAAATTATGGGCTTGGCAGTATTAACACTGGAAGAAGCACTAACTTGGTCAGCAATACTGACTTTGTTAGCAGTGCTAACTTTATTAGAAGTACTAACTTGGTCAGTAGCACTAACTTTGTTAGAAGTATTAACTTTATTAGCAGTCGTGTTAATATGAGCAGTAGTATTTCTGTTAGCAGTACTATTTGAGGTAGCAGCACTAACAGAGTTCTTGACTTTTGGAACCCAAATCTTGACAAAGTTATTTGCTTTCCTATTCTTTGAGTTACTCCTTGCTTTGCTTGGAGTATTTTCTTTTTCTTTAGCAAACTTATTCTGAATATGAGATTTTGCAGTCCCAGTATTCACTGGTGTTGTTCTCACATTCTCAGCCATGTGGTTCCTTTTTGATTTCTTCCTATAACCAAAAGAGTTTTGTGTTTGTCTTTGAAAATTGATTCTCTGGTTAATAGGATTGAAATAACAGTATTTGGCAAGATGATTCAATTTGCCACAGATAAAACAGGGCTTTGGTCTATTGATTTTGCTTAGATCAATTCCCTGTTTTTGAGCCCACTAATTATTTCTGTTTCTCTGATTTCCCCTTATTTTATCATGTTTATGGGGCTTGTTCTTTTGACAAGTACAGGGATTTATAACTGAGGTTTGCATGTAGTTAATTCCTTGTACATTTTCCTTTCCTTTTATGGAGGTCTCGGCTTTCTCACTCTTAACAGTCTCTTTCTCTGTCTTGGACATCTCCACTTTATCACTTTTGATAAATGGTTTACCTCCCTTCTCATTTGTCAGAATGTGGTTTTCTAATGGAATATCTTTATGGTCTTCCTCATTCTTACTCTCAAAGTCTTCTTCTTCAGAGTCTGCCTCAACCACTACTTTGTCTAAAGGATCTACTCCTGTGGCTCCTGCAGGTAATTCCTTCTTGTCTTGTCTTTCTAAGAGGTCTGAGGTAGGAGTAATGTAGTTATTGTTGTATGGTGGAGGGGTTATGAAGATGAACAATCTTAATCAAAAAAACCTAACTTTTGTGAACAAGATTCAAACTGATGGATTATAACAGTGAATAAGTATGAATCAAACAACAATTAACAATCAAAAGTAACAAAGAACCTACCCTGAGTTGATTTATGAACTGGAAATGAGAAGTCGTATAAACATATTTTGAAAGCAAAAATACAAAGTGAGAAATTCGTAAAGGGCTTATGAGACAAGTGAGTAAACTGAAAGATTAAACACGTATATATACTCAAGAGTGGGCTTGACACGTGGTACAAAGAGATTAGACCAGTCACTTGTCGTAAAGCACTGAAAAAGAATTTGTCTCAAAGAGTTACAAGGTGTGTGTGTACTTGTCGCAAAGCACAATTCACGACAAGTGTGTCTAAGAAAGGAATCCGCAAACCAAATGTTAGTGCATAAATATTGGATCCAAGATTATTGGGATTGAAAGTCAAAGTTCCATGTCAAATTCTCAGTGCAATGTCAAAGTCAAAGTGTTAGTTTGTATTAGTTAGCTTGTTATGTTTTATTCCTTGTTGTAACTAGGTATAAATAGATTTTTATGTTTGTAGACTCAAGAGGCACAATTTTAGAGTGAGTTTAGAGAGAGAAATATTTCATATACAGAGAGTAAGTAAACTGTGGATTTGAGATTAATGAAAATAGCATCTTGAATCAATTCTTGTTTTGTTCATCTTGATTTGCACATAACTGGGACACACAATCGGTATCAGAGCAAGCTGAAATCAGAAATCAAATCAAAATTTGAGAATTTTTGGTCGATTGTTCAAGAACTCACAAAACACTGTTCAAGGACCGAATTTGAGTTTCAGTGTTGTTTTTGAATTATAATTTCCTGAGTTGTATTTAATTAGTGATTTAGAATAAGTTTGTTTTGAATTACTTCATCCAATTGACATTCAGTTTGTGTGAATTTGGATTTGATTGAGTTTTTGGTTCGAAGTTTTTCACTTACTGTTTCAAGATCAAAGTGTAATTTTTGTTGTTTCTTGGTGAAATTGTTCATTTGTAAATTGTTCAGGTTGTATTCGAGGACGAATTGGTGGAGTATCAGGATCAAATTCGAAGTTTAAGATTGATTTTTAGCAAATTCATGGAGTTTGAAGTCGACAAACTCAAGAACTAGCAAGATCCAAGGAACTCACAATCTTCTTGAAGAACTTGCAACGATCATCTGAAGAACTCGCAAGCCTCATTGATATTTGTGTTTTTGTTGGTGAAATTTTCTAAGGATAGAACTCCCAAAGCTTGGTATACGATAAGTCAAGAACTCGCAAGGTGAAATGTACGACAACTATCCAACTCACAAGCCTCAGCTTACGACAAATTACTTGTCGCAAGCTTGAATCTGTGACAAGTTACTGTTCATCTGTTGTAGTTTGCGACAAGCTGAAGAACTCGCATACTATAGCTTATGACAAGTTGATTTTCATTGTCTTGAAATTTTTCTAAGTGTTGGCCCCGAAGGTGCTTAACAAGTTTGTAGAAGAGGGGGATGAATACAAAAACATAATTTAAGGTTTAATAAACTGTTTATTGATAAATCAAATACAATTTATAAGTCTGTTGCGGAATAAGATTAAGTAAACTCAATCTAAACAAACTTAAGGAATCAGTAAGATGGTTGCACAAGAATATAGAGAATGGGAGATATTAGAGATATAGAAAACAAGGGTTTCTATATTTTAGAAAGATGAAGGCTAGAGGCGCATTCATTCTCCAGATGGAGAGGTAATCTTTCTATTTATACCCTATGCATTAAATGCATGGCAGGGCACTTTACACGTGTCCTTCATTGATTGGCAGAGAGAGTCTGACTTTGGGAGACATGCTTTTGGCCGTATCATGAACAGTGTAGTTGACAGAGTTGTTGTACGAATTGTCGTAGAGGTATGTCCGTTCTGACACATCGTACTGGTTGTGCAAGGGAAAGACAAAAGAGACTTGAGACATAAGCTAAGTGATCATCGATCGCTGAATATCTCTTCCTTCAGAGATACAAAGAAGTTCAGCTATAGCTGAAGCTTTTCCTCATGTTTCTTCGCGTATGAGTAGAGTCGTCTTTGCTTCACTGATATCCGTATCAAGTCACTAGTAGACTTGTCTTTGTTCAGCAGCTTCGTCTTCGATTCAGCTATGAACATCTGTTGACGCGAAACTTGTCTTCATGGATTACGTTTAATTGTTTACATCAGAAACAATCAGTGATACTGAACATACACAGTATTTGAACGCTGATGGTGAAACACTAATACATATGAATGTTTACAAAAAAGATCATCAGTGATAACTGAACAGACTCAGTCTGATCGCTGATGATGAAACACTAATACATATTGTACAAACGTAATTTTCACTAAGTATAGAAGAGGGTCTTTATCAAATCACTGAGAGAGTTTGGATCAACAATATCCCCCTATTTCATAATGACAAAGTAACTAAAGAAAATTACTTTTTAATTCAAAATAAGGAATAATAAGGACTCATAACATACATGTTCCAATTACTATTTTGAGGGATCTTTTACAGTACTGATAGGGTTAAGTACTTCATTGAAATTTTCATTAATTCAAAGAAGGAATTACAAGATATGAAAATATAAAGTACAAGTGAAGAACTAACTACTGTAAGTCTTACTAATAGATTACAAGAATTAAGAAACTAATCTATCAGCTATCTAGAGAGGACTTTGGAGGATTGATCATATAGTCAGGTATTTCTTCTCCTCTTTGCCTTCGATCTGAAGATTATTGACTAATGATTGTCTTGATTGATTCAGCTAAAGGAGAGAAGTCACACCATAAGTATAAGAGATCCTTGAGATGACTAAGAGGACAGATAGGGATTTCAGAGACTTTTTTGAATCTAAGTTGTTCCTCATCATCTCTGAAGAAGATTCCATGTGGATCATTAAGTACTTGCCCTGGAATATATGGTCCACCAGGAGGCAGGGATAGATCTAGAACTGAGAGATCAGGCGGAGGACCAAATAATGCTTCCTTTGAGAATTTGATGGAGATGTCATTTTTTATGGTAGCGACGTTTTCAGAAGAGGAAGAAGCAGGCTTCCTTTTGATTTGCATTGGCTTAGAAGGAAGAGCAGATGGCACGTTTAAAACTGTAGAGACTCTGTTGATGAGGGATTCTAGGATGCCTTCGACATAGCCTCTATAGGTTGATTTGGATTTCTTCAGTGCATCTTTGAACTCTAGCCATTCCGTAACCAAAACTTTCAAGCTTTGAAACGAACATAGCCCTTGAGCTTGCATCCTCTCTGATTACCTCCATGGTGACAGAAATTCGATCCTTCTTCTTTCTTCCAGAGATGACAACGGCTGTTATCTTCAATGGGTCGAAGCGATAGTCGGCTTTATGTTTACACCATTCGACAGTGTTATCGTTGACCTCCTTTTCTTTTGAGCGCTCCTCTTCATTTTCTTTGAGTAGAGCTGCTTGACTTGAGAATACTGAACCTTAAGAGCTAGAGAAGCATCTTTTTGGCATTCAACAATCAGTTTCTCAGCTCTGACAGATTCTTCAATTTCAGCTTCAGTCAGGAAGTCGAGCTCTGTAGATGGAGTTTGAAGAGGGATCTTCAGCCGTTGACTCTCCAGATGAGAGATCATCTATTTTCTTCTTTTCAGTTCTTCCTCTGACCAATGAGCTGGTCTGGAGGTCCTTCCTGGATGGAGCAGGGCTTCTTCTTCTTCTTCCTCTTCTTCATCAATCTCACTGAAGGAGATTGGGATTATTTGTTCTTCAGCTGCAAAAGTTGGGATTATTTGGAGTTCATTTCCCTTAAGCAGGGGAGAGAACTATCTGATCAAGAAGTGAAAAAAGAGTTAGTGTTTATTTTTAGGAAGGAGAAAGATAAAGGCTTATGTCACACCCCGCTAAAGCGGAAACACAGGATATGGCAGCGCATGGTTTCATGGCATAAAGTAATAAATAATACCAACCACAACATTTAAAAATGTAATAAAATATGTTTATGTTTACAACCATGATATTCAAAATCATTCCCAAAAGTACGGCTATTAAAATAATTAGACAAAACATTCAATATTTGTCAGGATGATTGTTGTCACACACGTTCATGCATCCTAATTATCGGTCCTTACCTTAGCACCTGAAAAGCATGTTAAAGAAAAGGTCAACTACATAGAGTTGGTGAGTATACAAGCTTTTATATGCATAAGAGTAGTTGTATGCAAAGTTTAGAAACTTTTGTGAAACATTTGTCCACGAAATATTTATGAAATGATTGTTCTATTATATGCACGGGTTATCATGTATACGACAATGTTGTAGCATTGAGCCACTACCAAACCATTCGACAATTCAACGCCCCTTAAAAAGAACCGCGTCATACCACAGCGGTGGACTAACTCCACATGGGTAAGGCAAAATGTCACCGACCCCTTTTTGAGTCAAGAAACGTTAATGGCAAAGTGCACCTCTAGCTTAACGGCTAAAAGTGAGGTTGTCAACCCTAATAGCGCTATCCACTAATACCAACGACCCCAGTTCGGGCTAATAGGTAGTGTCCAACAGTGGGGACTTATTCATTTCATACTCAATTGCATCGTCAAGTATACATACCATAGTGCATAAATATTTAAATTCAAGATTCAACAAATTGTAATGAACAATCATTTGAGAGTAGAAACAAGTTGCAATTGTAACATGCTTTTCACCCCAAAATACATAAAACGATAAAAGAGGGGCTGTGAATACTCACAAGTTTGAGCGATTTCTCCTCGGATACGATTAATATGATGTATAGGCTTTCGCTTCTACGTCCTACCTACGAAAGTGGTATAGTCCATTAGCTCGAGTCTACCCTTATAGTTTATGCGGTTCTTAGATCGCTAAGTCTTATAAGTGCATCACTTGACCCTTTTATTGATTAAATTTTTATGGGTCCAAATCATTCAATTAGTTGTTTTAGCCTATTTACTAAATTATATTCTATAATGTGATTTCAAATAAAAATATCTAAGTCTTTAAATAAGTTATAAAGTTATAAAGTCCAAAAGTCCTCTTTTTAACAAATATAACCCTTGTCTTATGCTGTCAGAATTTTATACCTACTTTTAATGATATTTTAACCATTTTCCTTATGTTATTATTTTACCAAATTTTTGTGGGGTTTATTTTATTGTGTTGGTGAACTTTTGCCATAGGTCCCGTTAGTTTTGGAGGTGATTAGATAGGGCAATGATGTCCTACAAGATTATTGGTCACATGCACCAAGGCAGTCTGCACCACTGTTTTGTCTTGGTCATTTGGAGGGTCAAAAATGATTATTTTTCAGTTAATCCAAATGGATTACGTTCCTAACTCAGAAAGGTAACATCCAGAAACGTTTTACCCTTTTTGGATAAAAAATGAATTAGTTATGCTATTTTAAAGTTAGGTCTACCAATCTGTCCAGATTTACTATTTTGCACACTTTTCTTGTTAATGAGGGTTGAACCCTCAAATACTAGTGTTTTAGGTTGAAACAACTTTCATTTATTTCCCAACTCAATATATTATTTCCAAAAAAAAATCTTAAATTTTTGAGACTTTTATATAGGGTTTATGGTATCATGAATGTAGCTTTTAGTCCAGCGGGATTCAAATGCACAATAATTTTGTAACAAGCATTTGAGGGGTCAAAACTCAATACTTTTGAGTGATTCAAGTTGGGTTAGTTCCCTAACTCATTTAACTTTTTTCCAGTAAAGTTTCAAAGCATTTGGGTCTATGTTGATTTAGATATACACGGATTAAGGACATGCATGCAATCTGTCCGATATTTAAAAACAGCAAATCATCAAAAATGAGAACTTTTTAACTTGACACCTACATGCATGGGTTTCTTTGTTTGAAAAAAAATGCTTTTATGGATCTTACATCCTCATTTTGTACCAAGAACATAGTTTTATCAAGGAAGAGAGTATTCAAATGTAAAGACTCCACCATCTTAGATGGTGATAAAATGGCCATGCAAGACTAAAACCTTCATTTTCTTGAGTTTTTGGACCTATGGATCATGGGTTATCACCATTTCTTGACATTTTAGTCAAGTTTGGTGCTAACCTACCATTAGAAGGCCTATGAAGGTCCTTCTCTCCAGAAAACTTTCAAAAGAATGAAGAAACAAGAAGATGTGCATGTAAACTTGTGGTTTTTACACCAAAACAACCAAATAAAAGTATGACATTCTTACCTTCACAATGTAGACTGATTTGGTCTTCAAAAATGCAAGGGAAGGAGGTGGAGAAGTTGCTTTTCAGCTATGGAGAGGGAGGAGGAGGTAGAGAGAAATTTGAAATGAGAGAGAAGGGAGAAGGATGGAAATGATGAGGCTTTCTTGAAAAAAAAAAGAGTTATAATTGTTTTGAAAGAAAAGAGAGGAGGAAGAGAGAGAGGAGGGGGCGGCCCTTGGGCCTCTTACCCCATAATTTCAAAAAAAAAATTAATTATATGTATTAATAAAAGAGTTTTTGAAAAGAAAATGTAATTGTTTAGGTTAAGGAGGCTAAATTGGCATATTTCATTTTCTTTGAATTGAACAAGGTTTTGTTTTTTTTTTTTAGTATGAGGTTATATAATAGCCATAATACATATTTTTGGCACACTCGGGTATTAATTTTATCAGTTTGGCCCTTTTATAAGACTGTGTTTCTGTTACATGCGGTAACCGGATATTCTAAGCACACTGCCGGGAATCTTAGGAAACTGAAACCATTGCTTATATAATTAGGTCTTAATAGGGTGTTCCTAAATGTTTAGTCAAGTATTTAGACTGTTCGGGTGCTAACCTGTCAACTCTGGAAGGCAGATGTCACAGCTTATAAAGAAACAGGGGTGGGAGAGGTATAGAAGGATATGGGTATAATAGAAAGACATACCTGAAAAGGAACTCCCCCTCAGATTGTGAAACTGTGTTCAGGTTTTCCTCGGCAGCTATACCCTTCTGCTTGCCTTGGCAAGGAGCACCTGAAGAAGTTTCACTTCTCCCCCCTGCTGAGACAACTTCTTTCGAAGTTGTCGCTGAAGAGACGTTCGCTGCTGAGAACCAAAGAGATTGGTCCTCTTCATCGTCGTCGTCGTCGTGCTACATTGTTGCTAAAAGTTGAAATTACAAAATTAAAGGTTACCCTAAAACAATACTACATGATTCCTATTTATACCCCATACTCCCTTGTATACAATTTAGCCCAACCCATTACAAGGCCCAATACAATAAAGGTAGATTAATTTATAAAACTTCTAAATAGAACATAAAATATGTTCTAACATTCTCCCCCTGTCAGGATCGAATTCTCAACAAGAATTAATTCTCAGAAACAATATCAAAGAAGTTTGCGGAATAACACTTTGATATTTAATCAAACAGAAAATCAAAACAGAATATAATTAACAAACTGTAAACTTGTATTGAATGCTTTGAAGTTACAAGATTACTCACTCAACCTCAATATTGATGAACAGGCTCACCAATACGAATTCTACTTCTCTAGAATTAGGATCTATGCCTTAAGGTTGATTTTCTCTCTAAAAGAATGAAAACAAAAGTTATCTCACTATTCTAAACAATACAATATATATACTAAAGATAAAAGATAATTACAATTTATACAATATTTCCAGAATATCTTCCATCATTATCTCTAAGCTTCCATGAATATCTTCAGTTTATCCAGCTGTCATCCTTTCCATACAGATCTCCATCTTATAAGCAGTATTAATCATAAGCAGCATTAATACTCTGAGCAGTATTAACTCTAGCAGTACTAACCATGCTCAGCAGCATTAATCTCTTCAAGCAGTACTAACTTTGAACTAGCAGTACTAATCTTGTTGAGCAACATTAACCATCAACTAGCAGCATTAATAACAGAAGTACTAACTATAAGTATTAACAACTAGAAGTATTAACTGTTTTCTTCTAGCAGCATTAACTAGAAGCATTAATAACAGAAGTACTAACTAGAAGTATTAACAACTAGAAGTATTAACTGTTTTCTTCTAGCAGCATTAACTACAACTAGCAACATTAACCACAGAAGTAGTAACCATGTTGAATATTAACTTCAGAAGTATTAACCATGTTGAATATTAACTTCAGAAGTATTAACCATGTTGAACTAGAAGTAGTAACCATGTTGAACTAGAAGTAGTAACCATCCTTGGCATATTTCAGACCCAACAATCTCCCCCTAACTTAACTTTTCAAAACTGAGAAGTTAAGTTCTTCAACATAGGGTCTTTATGATAATTTCAAAACTTTCTGCAATTTCTAGTTCTTCTTGATTCAGTTTCTGCTGTTATCTTTTTTTCTGTTTCTACTGTTATCTTCTTTTCTGTTTCTGATGTAGTTACTGCTTTGTTTCAGCTTCTTCACTTATCTCCCCCTCAAAATAAGATTTCATATCAACTTGATTCTCCTTCTCATGTCTTCTCAAGTTCAGTTGTTTAAGTCTCCCCCTTTTTGAAATAATCATGATCTGTGCTCCTTTTCATCTCTTTTATCTCCATAATTTGATTGTGAACTTTCAGACTAATTGTACCAAGTGTATCCATCAATTCTTTGTAGTTAAATCTGTCCTTACCTCCTTTAGGTGTGTTTACCACCTTTGAAGGATCCTTGGATCTTTTAGTAGAGATCTTCTGCCTAGCAGAAGCACCTTCTACTCCCTTGGTTTCTTGGCACCTGGGACCTTTAGATAATTACTCATCTAAAGTTGCCATGGGGAAGGTCTTAGTAATGTTCACAATGTCCTGTCCTGCACTTTGTGCAAAGTCAGTAGTGAGAGCCTTACAACCCATATGCTCTTGCATCTCCTTAGAGAGCACCTCCTGAGGGTTGGGATACACCCTATTGGATTCCCTTTGGATATTCTCTATTGGAGAATGCTCCAATAGAGAGCTTAAAGGCTTAGTGGGTGAAGGTATACGAAGGGAAGGAGCCTTCTTTACCTGTTTTCTTTGATAAGTTTGGGTGATAGGAGAAGTTGGCTTATGAAGTAGGAACTGTGGGATAGATATAGAGTGGGAAGGTTGGGTTTGGCTAGCAGTGGGAATGTCTAATGAGGGCCTTGACCCTGCTGCCATACCTTCTTGTGGTTGGGACACCACCATCATTGTTGAGAACAATGGGGTGTCAACTCCTTCAGAGTCCCTAGCAGATCTTCTCATGTTTGAGAAAACCTTGCCTTTAGGGGGTTTAGGTACATATATCTCATTAAAATGAGGTTAATCCGCCAATTCCTTATTAAGTACTTCTTGTACAAACCTTGGATACAGATAAAAACTTTTTGATTGATATCCAGGTTTGACATTAAATCATTGAAGATCATTTTAGGTATAGAAAACTTACATTAGCAGTAGTAACACTTATCAGCAGCATTAACACAGACTGGCAGTAGTAACACATACTAGCAGCATTAACACAGTCTGACAGTATTCACTGAACTAGAAGTACTAACTACCTTTCAGTATTAGCAACCTGAAACACTTTTCTTACCTTCTGCTGGATCAGAAGTAACATGTCCTCCATCAAATCTTTTGAAGAATTTGAAGGCAATCCATGTTCCTTGTTATGTGCCAAGAGCAACCATTATCTTCATTCCAAATGCTCTTCCTCTTGAGCTTTTGATTGCCCTGCACACTTGATAAATCAGTTAGTCTTTGATGGAACCCAAGCCAAAGTGGTCTTGGGTTGACCTTTCTCATTAATATAATCTGTCAGTTTGGTCTGAATGAGTTGTTTAGGAATCTCATGACTTGAGTACTTTGTCAAGATTATAGGCTTGGCTGCATTACTACTAGAAGCAGCACTAGCCTTGTTAGCAGTACTAACTTGGTTAGCAGTACTAATCAAGTTAGCAGCACTATTCTTGTTAGCAATACTATCTGGGATAGCAGTACTAACAGGTTTCTTTGCAATTGGAACCCAAACTTGAGCAAAGTTGTTTGCTTTCTTTGTCTTTAAGTTACTCCTTTGTTTATTTGAAGTATTTTTCTTAGTTTTAGCAAACTTGTTTTGAACATGAGACTTTTTAGGTGCTCTGTTCTCAGCCATTTGATTCCTTCCTTGCTTCCTATAACCAAAGGAGTTTTGTGGTTTTCTTTGAAAAGTGACTCTTTGGTTGATAGGGTTGAAATAACAGTGTTTGGCAAGATGATTCAATTTGCCACAGATAAAACAAGGTTTTGGTCTATTGATTTTACTCAAATCAACCCCTTGTTTTTGTGCCCACTGATTATTCCAGTTTCTCTGATTTCCCCTTGGTTTATCATGTTTTTGGGGCTCAGATTTATTGCAAGAACACTGTTTACAAGGGACAGGATTCACAACTGTGGTTTGCTTATAATGGACCTTCTCAGACTTTCCCACAGTCTTCTCAATGTCCTTAGATTTGACCCAAGTCTTTCCACATCCCTCATTGGTGATAATGTGATTTTCTAGAGGAATCTCACCACTCCCAGTGTTCTCCTTACTCTTTTCACTAGAGTTATCTTCTTCAGAGTCTGTTTCAACCACCACTTTGTCTAAAGGATCTACCTTAGTGGCTCCAACAGGCAATTCCTTCCTATCCTTGGTCTCTAGTAAGTTTGATATAGGAGGAATGTAATTGTTGTTGTATGGTGGTGGTGTGGTGTTATAGCCTATTCCTCTTCTAAGTTTGTCATGGATTTGAGTTTGGAGCAAAGAGTCCATTGCTTTAGAAGCATTTGAAAATTTCTCAATATCCAGCTTTGCTTTCTCAAACTCACTCTTTATCTTCTCATTCTCCTCTTCTTTCTGTTTAAGCTTAGACTCATACTGATCTTTCTCCCACTTCCAGTAGTTTGAGTCATAAGAGTGTTGAAGCTCATTGGCTTGGAAACTCTTGATCTGTTCCTCAAAACTCTCAACAATTCTTACATAGTCTTTTATATCTCTCTCTAATCTTTTAAGGTCATCACTCATTGTCTGGTTGTGATCCCTGTACCTTTTAACAGTTTCCATACAAGTTTTAGAGCAAAGATTAGACATTACCTCTGTGGGGATTTCTGTGCTTGAAGAATCTGAAACTTTAGCCATTGATGATTTCTGATTTCAAGGAAGAATGATGATTGCAGGTTTCTGAGAATACTAGCTCTGATACCACTTGTCAGGATCGAATTCTCAACAAGAATTAATTCTCAGAAACAATATCAAAGAAGTTTGCGGAATAACACTTTGATATTTAATCAAACAGAAAATCAAAACAGAATATAATTAACAAACTGTAAACTTGTATTGAATGCTTTGAAGTTACAAGATTACTCACTCAACCTCAATATTGATGAACAGGCTCACCAATACGAATTCTACTTCTCTAGAATTAGGATCTATGCCTTGAGGTTGATTTTCTCTCTAAAAGAATGAAAACAAAAGTTATCTCACTATTCTAAACAATACAATATATATACTAAAGATAAAAGATAATTACAATTTATACAATATTTCCAGAATATCTTCCATCATTATCTCTAAGCTTCCATGAATATCTTCAGTTTATCCAGCTGTCATCCTTTCCATACAGATCTCCATCTTATAAGCAGTATTAATCATAAGCAGCATTAATACTCTGAGCAGTATTAACTCTAGCAGTACTAACCATGCTCAGCAGCATTAATCTCTTCAAGCAGTACTAACTTTGAACTAGCAGTACTAATCTTGTTGAGCAACATTAACCATCAACTAGCAGCATTAATAACAGAAGTACTAACTAGAAGTATTAACAACTAGAAGTATTAACTGTTTTCTTCTAGCAGCATTAACTAGAAGCATTAATAACAGAAGTACTAACTAGAAGTATTAACAACTAGAAGTATTAACTGTTTTCTTCTAGCAGCATTAACTACAACTAGCAACATTAACCACAGAAGTAGTAACCATGTTGAATATTAACTTCAGAAGTATTAACCATGTTGAATATTAACTTCAGAAGTATTAACCATGTTGAACTAGAAGTAGTAACCATGTTGAACTAGAAGTAGTAACCATCCTTGGCATATTTCAGACCCAACACCCCCTAAGTTTTGTAAAGTAATCATTCTCTGATCATCTCCAGCTTCAACTCCTCTCCCCCTTGATTTCTTTATAAAACTTAGTGTTGCATAAACTTCAAAGCATCCTTAAGCTCCCCCTAGAATATATCTCTTATCCTTGGAGTTTCAATTGAAATATCAGATCTGATGTAGACGACTGAGTGCACATAAAGACAACTTTTGACTCTTGTAAATCCAACACATTCCTTAACGCCCACAAGAATGATATGTGTGGATTATGGAATGACAACCAAGTGCATCTTCAGTGTATAACATCTAATCTGTCTTTGAACCATGAGTTGAAATTAGAATTCAGCTTAAGAACTTCATCTTATAAGCATACGGGCGGTAGCATCTGGTAGCAACACTACAAGGCAAGGGTTTGAAGGCAAGCAATGTTCAACAACAGATAGAAGATACTCATACTGACTTCTTTCCAGAAAACTGAATAATCAAACCCAGAACTCCTTTCTTCACGAATCAGCTGGATGATTATAAGTGCTCAGGATTCTGAATTACAACTCAAATAGCAGAACAATGATTGCAGGCGCTCACACTACTGAGTGATCAAGTCAGAAGAATGATAAAGTGCTCTCAACGGTCTACCCACAAAAGAAGCTTTCCAGCCTGATGATTGCAGATGCTCAAGCAGCTAACTCAATCCAAGCAGAGACCAAATCATCAAATCCAGAAACTGAAAATCTTGACAGGCATGAGCATTCGTGTAAGAATAGATCAGTTGCTAATGATATGTGGCCAACATATGATAGGAATGATGTCACATATGCATTCCGCGTATAAAGCTTTGGAACAGGGCAAACTTGTATGAAACAGCGTTCAGAACAGTCAAAATTCTCAAAAACATCATCAAAATTCGCAAATAATCAAAATTCGTAGATCACTGTAGCAATTTGAGCACAATTCGCAAGATGGCATGAGCCTAAAACAAAATTCGCAGAGGCTTGCATAGCGAATTCCCAACTTTCACAAGCCTCATGTGTGCGAATCCTCGCATTTCGAAGACTATATATTTAAGAATCCTCAGAATTCGCAACACCCTTACCTGCGAATTCTGGACTTAGAACATTTCTAAAATTTGGAAGTCACTTTTCGCATACAAATAACCTGCGAAATCTTTGTCGGTCCTGTATGATTGAACACGATCTTAACCAGATGATACAAACACAAATATGATAGATTACCAACCTGTTTTGATTACAAACAACGGATTACAATGGTTGATATGATTTCTCTTTTAGCTCTCTCTCTGTTTTCTTCTCTCTGATGAATAGTGATCGATCTTGATAAGTTGTGTTGTGTAAGATATTAGATATGATCATATCTCAATATCTACCTAATATCAAATATAACTTAATATAATATCTAATAATATCTAAAACTAATAATATCCTAAAATATCTAATAAATAGATATTTAGGAATAATACAAAATACAATAATTAACTTTGACATTTATTACAAACTTAACATTAGACTAATATCGAGAGTGGCTTTGCAGCTTTAGCTTCAGATTCCAGTCTTCAGATTGGATGATCTTGAATCCAATAAATCTGTGATCTAACAATCTCCCCCTTTGGATCAAGATCATTACTAAACGGATTTAGCAATTCAGTCTTCTCTTTCAGCTCAGAAGATGCAATCTCTTTCTTTTTCTTCAATATGTA
Organism: Arctium minus; assembly: GCA_954870635.1. Classification (NCBI taxonomy): domain Eukaryota; kingdom Viridiplantae; phylum Streptophyta; class Magnoliopsida; order Asterales; family Asteraceae; genus Arctium; species Arctium minus. The sequence continues at coordinate 71,367,091 of OX941080.1, read as the reverse complement.
ATAATCTTCAGTTTTAGCTCAGAATGCTTTAGCAAAGTATATTCAAAGAAAATTTCTCTCAAATCAACATGTCTTCAGAATACTTGCTCTAAACTTGTGTTGTTCCCCATTTCTTGTGTAGCTCATCAAAACTTTTATGTCAAGAAATGTCTATCTTAAGGAGCTTCTGATCCGTCAGTTCAAAAGATATTCATCCAGATCTTTTCAAATCGAGACAAAATAGTCGTGTAACACCTGAATCAACAAATGAATCAGTTAAAATGTATGTCAGTAACACTAAGTCACTGTGTGTAACTAATACACATTGTAAGGAACTTTTTGATGTTCACTCCCCCAGGTTTTCCATTCAATCATCGAAACACCACAAAGGTAATTTCTATAAACGTTATGACAAAGAAAAAAATTTCTTGTGTGTTCGTGCAAGTGATAGAAAGAATTAAGCACTTGATGATTGCTTATAAGGCTCAATATTGTGTAAACCACTGAGACAACAATAAGTTAAACACAGACTCAATGTGCATGAGTGAAGTGTGAAGGTGCGGCAGACTTCCTTCTTTTCAATATCCAGATTTTCCAAATGAAAATCAGATAGAAAATGTGTTGCTTCCCCTTTGAAAATGTGAAACACTATCTATTTGAGTAGAAAATGAGTAGCTAGTGGGGTTAATCAAGAGCTGGCATGGGCTAGTTGCCTGTTTCAATAATGTTCACCAAAGAAATGTGAAACACTAGAAATGTGGTTGCCCGGCTCAGAAAGTAGTTGGTGCAGAGTTCTGATATTCTTTTAACTCTGTTCTCACACCCTCTTTTTTTTAAACATTCAGTTTACTTCTAACCGAACTCTCTTTTGCATTATATCTCATCACACAACCCACACTCATTTCTTTTTGATTTCTTACACTCAATCACTATGGATTAACCACTTGGGTAGGAAACACTGGTTAACGTGTATCCATAGAAGTTGTATTAAGTCCTAGCACAATGAAATCATGTTTTCTTAGAAAGCATGTGATGCTCAATTGGTTTAACTATATCAGTTAAAGCACAATGTAGATCTAGAAAACATTTAAAATCACACTTCCAATTCATGAAATCGGTTTGAGAATCGGGAAGTGGTTTGAACATTTAAGAACAATGTTTTCTATGATTAAAAGTTGTCCTTCTATCAACCATATATGAGATGAAGATAAGGAATGATACCTTTTGAGTGCAATCTTACATCTCATGAAGTTAAGCTTAAAGTCATAAAGATATGATCTTGTAATCATCTCTCAAACTGCAAAAATCTTATGTCATAGTCAAAGTAACGTTATTCACATTGAATTAAAAGACAAAAAGCAGTAAAACAATGAAAGTACGAGTTCTGATCTGAAATAATCAGAAGTCATATCCTAACTCCCCCTGAAATTATGCAACAGAAAAATTATCATAGTAAAAGATATGCATAAAATTTTAGACAAATATGTACTCCTCCTTGATGGTTGATTTCCTCATTGGAGTATTGGAGTACAATCTCTTATCAGCACAGGAGTAAGGTCTTTTGATCACTGAAGTACGAGTTCTAAAATGTTGTGTTTAGAAGTCATCTTTGTTGAGGTACGGGTTCTAAGCTGTTTTACTTAGAAGCCTCTCTTAACATTGAGGTGCGGGTCTTGAACTGCATTATTCAAGAGCCATTTTCTTCTTCCTACTCCCCTTTGACAGTAGGTGCCTGCAACACAGATTCATCCTTTTTCTTTGGTATCCATTTCCATTTGGATCTAACTATGTTAGTTGCAATTCTTATGGGAGTAATTGAGTAAGAACCATACCAATAATGGTCACTCGTTTTATGAACAGGATCATGTGTACGACAATAAGAACAATAGAATGTCTTACCTGACAAACTGATTAATTGATCTCTCGTGTAGACAAAATCAGGTTTACCTTTACGCGCATTGTTCTTCTTGGCATTCTGCGTATGTACACATGACTTCTTACTTTTCAGCTCATATTTCTTCTTTGCTTCAACTGGTTTCCTGTTCCAGACTAGTTCTTCTTCTTTGTAGGTATTTCTCCTTCTTTGATGTGTACCTGAACCATCTATATTTCTATCAAAGAAAAGGTTAGTACTACGAATCTGGTTAGAAGATTTAACTGACCTTTTGGAGGAAGCAGTTCTAGATGTTGAACTTGCAGCTGACTTGAATGAGAATTCTGAATCAGCTAAATCATCTCTAGGTGAGTGGACAATTGACTCTGGAGTCTTGTGCTCAGTCACCACCACCATTGAAATAATCTTTTCAAGCTCATTAATCTTTGAAGAATAAGTGTCTCTTCATTTGATAAGAAAGTCAATCTTCGTCTCAAGCTCAGACTTCTTTTTCTTCTCTTTCTGTGCACACTTAGATAGTTCAGATAGCTTTGCATTAATCTTTCTAATTGCAGCTTCAAGGATGCTTCTCTCTTCTTCAAATCCCTTCTTGGCACCCTTTCTTCCATCTGATATCTCTTTTAAGAATCCAACATTCTTCTGATCAAATGCCTTCTTCTCTTTGGCAAACTGATCTCTTTCCAAGATTATTACTTTCTCAAAGTTAGAAACTTGTTGAGAAAGCTTTAAACATTTAAGTTCAATCACCTTTTTCTCTGCAATACTCTTCTTGGAAAAGACTGAGAACTTCTTCTCAAACTCTGATATTTTCTTTTGAAGCTCAGTGTTTGTACTCTCCAAATCCTTAGATTTCTTCTCATTGCTCTCAACAAGATCTATCTTCAGTTTTTGAGCTTCAAGATCAGAAATCTTTTCTTTTAGTTCAGAGTTCTCAGCTTCCAAAACCTTAACCTTTTCTTTTGGAGACAATATTGATTTACCTTCAAGCTGATCCCATAACTGTTTTGCTGTGCCCATTTGCTATTTATTTGAATAGAAATCTCTTCTGAAATTCCTTTCAATATAAGAATTTTGGAAAATTTATCAGCTTCATGTCTCCTTCTCTGCTCATCTGTGTATTCATTAAGGTATATTGGAACCTCTTTACTTTCCAAAAATCCATAAGCTCCTCGATAAGAATTGAACATTGTTGGAATTTTCATCATCCCTTCCTGCAAAGATAATCTGATATAAGTGTTCAATTCATGTTTGTCAATAAAGTCTAAGAAATGGATTTTCCACTGCTCATATTTTCCTCTTTCTAAAACAGTAGATTTCATATCAGTTGCAGATGATAAAAATTCTTTTGAAATAGCCATCTGGTCTAGTTTGTACTGTTCTTGAAGATCTGAAATTTTCTGAGACAGATTTTTCTTTCTAGGTAGAGCAAAGAAATCATCATCCATGATTCCTGTAACAAAAGAACTTGATAGATATGATCGTTAATCCAAATAAAATTAAATAAAATTCAGAAATAAAATTTCCAAATTTAACCAAGTCTGGAACTGGAGCAAAAAGCACAATTTGCGCTAAAAGGAGGTAGCGCAAAAGACTAGTTTGCGCTAAACGAAGGTGGCGCAAAAGAGAACTTTGCGTTAGAAGAAGTTGGCGCAAAAAGAGAGTTTTGCGCGAGGAATGGGTCGTGAGAAATGGAACTTTGCGTGAGAAGTAGGTCGCGCATTTTGAAGATTGCGTGAGCAGTTGATCGCGCGAAAGAACTTTTGCGCGAGACGTTGATGGCGCAAAACAAGTTTTGCGTTAGTAGTTGATGGTGCAAAAGTGGAGGTGCTCGACTGGTGTATTGTTGACCGGAGTGATGTTCGACCGGACCTGCTCGACCGGACTGTTGCTTTGACCAGTGTTATGCGTCGACCGGGGTTATCTTGCGACCGGTGTTAGAGATGTGACCGGGGTTATCTGTGACACCTGTCAAATTCTGAATATTAAGGTTAGCACCCTTAGATTATTTTATAAGTTTTGTCACTTCTAGATTTTTATTAAAAGCCTTTAAGATAAAAGTTTCCCGAAAAATTTAGAAGTTGCGTTAAAAACCCGGAACAGTTCCGTATCTGACCGTCACTGTCCAGAAATGCCAAATAAGTGAATAAAAGTCCAAAATCCTTAAACTATAAAAATCAGTATGTTAATTTCTCTTGCATTGCAAAATTCTCAAATTTGACATTTATTTAGCAAATATTGAGAATCGGGTATTTCGGTTCTCAATTATATCTAATATTTTATAAATTAGACTAGTAATTTAATTAATAATATTAAATTAAAATTTTTATGATGATGAGTCATTAGGACACTTGTCCTAATTATAACATATTCTAATTATTTTATTTATTAAAAACAAATTAAAATCAAGATACATCCTCATTTTTTTCAAAATCAACTCTTCATCTCCTCTCCTCCCTCTTGTTCGGCCGAAGAAACCCACCACCACCACTATTCCATTTTTTTTTCTTTGTTAAAAATCAAAATCCAAGCAAGAAACCATCATCAATTTGAAGTTAGAATCAAGTTTCCTTCTCAAATCTTCAAGGTAATCTCAAAAAAACTACATTTCTCTTATGCATGTTCTCATATTTCGAATTTTGGGTTTGAGGAGCAAAAGATTTCATCTAAATGTTGTATAAATTGGATTTTTGATGATGGGATGGATTACATTTGATGTATATAGTATCATAAAATGAGTTTTTGATTCTTGTTTTCAAAGAAAAATTTATTTATTATCAAATTTAGGGTTTTTGATTATAATGTTGAATTTTGGTATCATAAACTACTAAAATTTTGGTATTATTGAAATTATGATTATATTATCATAATGAAATGTTAGTATAGAAATGTTCTTATGAAGGAATTTCCCTATAATTCCACATGATTAAGAACTTAGTAATAATGTCATTGATTTGATGTTGTGTTCATGCATGCATTTGGATGAGCATTTTGATTGCAATGAATCCATGATGCATAAGTTAGTTTATCATGTAATGAGGAGTGAAGACATGGTTTATAATCAAAAATCATGTCTAATGATCATCATTTTTAGTTTAAAATAGTATTTTCTTCATTTTAGAATCTGTCCAGAAAATGGACTTCACTTCTAGCTTGCACAACTCACAAACCACATGTCCAAATTTGAGGTTTTTGCTTCTAAACCTTAATTTAGAGTGTTAGCTTTCTAAAAAGTCCAAAAACACTGAATTTGGAGTTGATTTGGGCACTTAAATGGAATTTATAAGAAAGGGGTGCAATCTGTCCAATGAGGACAGAATCATACACCCAACTTGTAAAGACCATAACTCCCATATTATTCATCCAAAATAAGTGAATCTTTTTCCAACTTGTCAACTCAAGGCTTGCTGATTTAACTAAGTAGACCTCTAAGGGTCTTAGTTCAACCGGTATGGATATAGATGCCCAAATCTCTTTGTGACACCTATATCGACCGACAGTTTGAACCTTAGTTAAAATCATGCAAAAACCCGTATCTCTATGTGGCTATAAAAGACTCTCTCAAATCTTCTTGCATCACTCAAGCCGTATTTCCGGATCCACCCATCTCTGGGTCTAAGATCTAATATTAACACTTACAAGTGATCGGCTTGTCCGCGTTGAGTTAGAGTCCCGACTCAAGTGACCAAGTCTAAGAGTTAGCAACGATGGCAACACCCAGATGTTACCACTAGTTTTAGATTTGGCTCATACCCACACCCAAATGGGTGTTTAACTCATAATAAAAAGAGAAGACATGATAGAAGAAGAATAATGCATAAAGATTACTTGCATTAATAAATAAACTACAAACTGTGGCCACTTATGCCGCCACAGTGGCGAACAGTGCTGGAAATTAAATACTAGAAAGTAAATTATAACTACAACTATCTAAGAAAATAAAAGATAAGAGATAAATGGCTGAATTATTCTACATTGTTGGAGCTCTTCTTCAAATGACATCCCATGGCCTCTATTTATAATGGAGGATGAAAAGGGTGGTGGAGGGTTTTACTCACAAAAACTTTCAATGAGTTCAAGCCTTCTTTTACCCAAATGCTCCTTGCCTTCTTCATCTACTATTTCCATCTACTATTTCATGAAAGCTCATATATTGCTTTATCTTCTTTAAGCTTTTTAGATAGACATTTTTGGGCATGAATATCTTTCCACCAAGATTTTGCTTTTGATTTTTGTCTTCCCTTCATCTCCATGGTTTCAAAAACTTAACCTTTAAGAATGCCCTGACAAAATAATACATGCAAAAAAAATGATATTTTTCTGCCGTCGTCGGATTTACGTCGTTTACCACAGTGGCGAACAAAGTGGTCACTTTTTGCAGTCCAACATTTAACCCAAAAATGATTTCTTCAACCATCATAACACAAACATTTATCCTCAACACCTCCAAATGAAAATAAATAAATAAAAAGAAGAAACATGAACACATTAAGGGAAAACACACACTAAAATCGAAGAAAGACACGCACAAGCAATGTGTAAATAACACTCAAAATGAGAGTTATCAGATTGGCTTGTAGTCCATGACACCTCAGCTCCTGAGGTTTGTTTTCAGAAACGGAAGTCAGCTGTGGTGCATGCCTTCAACTTGAACTGGATCATCCTTTAAACAATATGTCATGGTTCGATTAAGTATCTGGGTTCACTGCACACCTGCTAAACAGCCTTTTGGAGAATGGGCGATAAAATGTTGGATAGATGGGTATGCAATGATTTATATTACAAGGGCTCTTCGGAAACATTTAGTATGCATGGTGACACCAACACTTGGACAAATTTATCAATGTGTATGAACAAGTTTCGAGATGCTACTTGCAAACTCAACTAACTGTAAAAGTTTTTCACAAAAAAATTATTTAAACTGGAATTTCTTGAAATTAGTGAACACTCTCAGCTAAGACGATATTCATCTGCTTTATTTTATTGAAAGGGACCGACTCTTGGTCCAGAGTGCTGGTAAGATAGGATCAGATTACACATTCTTCTGTGTACCCTTTAGGTTGCGTTCTTCTGCTACAATATCACAGCTTTTCTGACACCTTTTTCTGGCATCTCCTTACAAATTCAAGACCACGGTCCAACTTTTATCCATCTTTTCGTAGCTGAAATCATTATTTCAAACTTAAATGTATTATTTTATCACTCAAGACATTTATGACAAATTTTAATCACTACTGCAGGTGTTGGTAAGAGTTGCATCCATATAAGGATCACTAACTAATTCCAAGAATTGATACCCCAAAAGCCTGTTACAAGTGAGGTATGTCACTGATCCGAAAATCAGTGACCCTCTGATTTGTAAAAATTATTTGAGGTATCAAAAGTTATTCAAAAATTATAAAAAAATGCATATTTACTCTAAACATATTATAGTATCATCACAAAATTTGTGATTAAATAATTCTCTTGGGAAGTTAAGCTTCCGTGTTGATTTTATCGAACAACTTTTTGGACAGCATGTGCTGAATCCAGAAAGGTAATCTTCTTAAGTCTAAATTTTGTTTTATTGTATTTTGGAACTTTGTATAGTTTAAAAATGGATATGGACTAAAGAATTTATATAATGGCATTTCATGGGACAATTGGACATATTGGTTGGACATCGGAATAGGGCATTAATGTGTTTCTCTATGACAACTCTTGTATAGGGAAACTAAGGGCGAGGCAAATTCCATAAGAATTAAAGTAAAGTTTCACCCTTTCCATTCGTTAAGGTGAGTATTCACAGCCCCACTTTTATCGTTTTAACTGATTTTGGGGTGAAAAGCATGTTTTAGTTGCGTATTTAAAGATTCATGAGAATTGTTTGAAAGTATTGCGAATTGGCAATTTATAAGGCTTTGTTAAAAGCGTTTGGAAATTATAAGCTATATGATAAGTATGCAATTGATGTGTTGAGTATTAAATGTTAAGACCCCGTGACACTACTATTAACTCGAAGAAAATCGGGCCTATAGTATTAGTGGATAGCGCTATTTGGTGTGACAAACCCACCTTAATGCTGATGAGCAGGGGTGCACTATACTAGAGAAGATGACTAAACATATGGCTTGAACCACCGCTGAGTTAGTTCATCGGGGGCGTTGAAATTGGTCAGGGACGGCTTAGTAGTGGCTCAACGTAATATTATCTTTGCATACACTTATCATAAAGAAATTAAATTGTGGTACTCATGAATCAAAGAATTGAAGTTTGGTTTATACGTATGTTTTACAAATGACAACTTGCATATAAAAATGATTTGTGCATATTTAAAACCTGTGAACTCACCAACTCTTTGTAGTTGACCTTGGTTTTTATTCATGCTTTTCAGGAATCAAGAAGGTAATTCCATGATGTTTTATCAGCGCACTTCATATTTTGAAGCAAGATTATTTTGCTTTATGCGTATCGTTATATTCTAAGTTTGGGAATTGTAAACAATGACGATACTATGTTCTTAAAAATGTAATGTATTTTGAAAGTTAAGTAAATGTTGGTATGTTATAATCTTGTGCTATGGCATCGGAGCTGTTATGCCTCGTGTTTCCGCTTTAGCGGGGTGTGACATTATCTTCGACCGGGGTTAGTGCGACCGGGGTGGAATCTTCGACCGGATGAGGTTTGACCGGATTGGAGTAGTGACCGAGGTAGAGACCCGAGTGGACTGGTGTTGCGACCGGTGTTCGGACCGGAGTGCATGTAACTGGTGTTGACCGGTGTGTGTTCTTGTTCGATTAATCTGCTCTGTAAATCCCAAATACACAAATCTAGAAAACGTTTTACAGCACCAAACTTTGACAAGTTAATCGACTAACCTTTTACAACAGGTTACAACTTCTTGATTTCAAAAACAACCACTGTTTTGAAATGTTGATCGATGGTACAGTATGTTTGAAGATGAAGAACACAAAGTTCAGAAAAAATTTGTTTTGAATCTGGTATAGCTCTGATACCAATTTTCGGTCCTGTATGATTGAACACGATCTTAACCAGATGATACAAACACAAATATGATAGATTACCAACTTGTTTTGATTACAAACAACGGATTACAATGGTTCATATGATTTCTCTTTTAGCTCTCTCTCTGTTTTCTTCTCTCTGATGAATAGTGATCGATCTTGATAAGTTGTGTTGTGTAAGATATGAGATATGATCATATATCAATATCTACCTAATATCAAATATAACTTAATATAATATCTAATAATATCTAAACCTAATAATATCCTAAAATATCTAAGGAGCCCGGGGCTCTGACCGCGTGCCTGTTGAAGAATGAGTCGGCGACTCATAGGCAGTGGCTTGGTTAAGGGATAAATAGATATTTAGGAATAATACAAAATACAATAATTAACTTTGACATTTATTACAAACTTAACATTAGACTAATATCGAGAGTGGCCATTCAGCTTTAGCTTCAGATTCCAGTCTTCAGATTGGATGATCTTGAATCCAATAAATCTGTGATCTAACAATCTTTAACATTTCGTAACCAGTGGCCTGCGAATCCTTAGAATTCGCACACAACTGAAGCATAGTAGCTTGCGAATCCTTTGACTTTCGCACAAAGCTACTTGCGAAATCTACACTTTAAATAAATTGTTGTGTCCAATGTTCTTTGCGAATTCTTCAACAAAAATCTTCATTTCTGCAAAACCTTTAACATTTGCGGGTTCTTCATCAGATCTTGCGAATTTCATGGATCTGGAACGTTTTTCACAAATTCTTCAACAAAATCTTCAATACTTCGATTCTTGAGTTGAGCTTTTATCCACAGGTTCGAAAATAACTATTGAGCATAATTGTAGTTGAACATATAGTCTGATTTTGACTCTAAGCACCAAATCGATTCAACCACAGTAACAAATATTTTCGAACAAAATAACTCAGAAATCGACAGATCTGATTTCTGGAATGAAATTGATACTATCTATTGATTCAATAATGATAGAGTATAACTTTTGAATCAATTAAACAACAAAGAACAATCAATTTCACAATAAAACACAGAAATCAAAATTTTCAATAGAACTGTTCTATCAAACCAATCAGTCTCCGATCGTGCAGAAAACATGTTTCTGTTTAGCTCTGATACCAATTGTGAGGTCCATTGAGAACATGATTGGTATTGATTGAATGATAACAAGGAATCATAGGGAAGAAATCAGTAATTTATTCTAGGCAGAAATGTAAACTACAACTACTTGAGAGAAAAATACTATGCGGGTACATTGTTGCTGAAAGTTGAAATTACAAAATGAAAGGTTACCCTAAAACAATACTACATGATTCCTATTTATACCCCATACTCCCTTGTATACAATTTAGCCCAAACCCATTACAAGGCCCAATACAATAAATGTAGATTACTTTATAAAACTTCTAAATAGAACATAAAATATGTTCTAACAAAGTTCATCATCATCTTCTTCATCCTCTTCCTCTTCCTCTTCTTCTTCATCTAGAATTTGAGCGAGAGAAGCAGAGGGAGGATTTTTGTCAGCAACCTTTGTTAGATCACAGATTATTGGATTCAAGATCATCCAATCTGAAGATCCAATCTGAAGCTAATGCCGAAAAGTCGACTCTCGATATTAAGTCTAATGTCGTTTGTAATAAAATGTCGAAGTTAATTATTGTTTATTGTATTTTAGTATTTAGATTTATTAGTTCCTAAATATCTAGATATTAAGTTAGTTATTATATTAGTTTATTTAGATTAGATATTAGTTTTAATTAGTTTTATATTGCAAGTTGTTTTGCAGGTAGTTGGTGATAGTGTGTCTTAGAAGCTAATATCATATCACATACACACACACACAAAAGGTGTAAAAACAGAGAGAAAACACAGAAAGCTTCAATCGATCAATCCTGTAATCTTTGTTATTAATTCAAACAGGTTGGTTAATCAGATTGTGTTGTTTTGAAAAGAACTTGATAGTATTGTGGACCGACAATTGGTATCAGAGCCTGATAAACAGATTCAATCAAGTTTTTAGAACATCGACTCTGTGTTCTTCATTTCAAAATCAGTTTCGAGTTTTTGTGTGTTTTTGGGTTTGAAATCGATCAGGTTGTGATCGAATAGGGTGCTAGATCGAGTTGTTATAGTTTGATTTCAGTATAGAGCTTAAATCGAGTTCCAATTTTGTGATTTTGTTGCAAAACTTTTCACGTGTTCAAGAACACTGTACCATCGATCTATATTTCATAAAGTGTTTGTCTTCGAGATCAAGTGTTTATAATCTGTTCTAGATAGGTTAGTGGTCGATTTGACAAAGTTGGGGCTGCTACTCGTTGTCAAACATCTTATTTTGAGCAAACAGATCATTTTTTCGAAGTACAGGGACGAACTCGCGCAAAGTTCACACTCGCGCCAGTTCATAAGTCAGTTTTGCGCCATCAACTATAAGCGCAAACTTGACTTTTACGCCATCAACGTCTCACGCAAACTTCAGTTTCGCGCGACCCACTGCCAACGCAAACTTCGGTTTGCACCAATCATTACTCGCGCAAACCTCAATTCGCACGACCCTCACTCCGCGCAAACCTCAGCTTGCGCCAACCTTGTCTCGCGCATTTCACAGATCTCAATTACACGGTCACATTTGCGCCATCACCTCATCACGCAAAGTTGTTTTTGCGCCAACACCTTGTAGCTCAAACCATATTTTGCGCCAACCTCTACTAGCGCAAATCGTTACTTCGCGCCACGTACACCTCGCACAAACCTCCTTTCTGCGCCAATACCAGACATCCTTATTCAATCAAGAATGACTTCAAGAGAAGCCCTAGCAATCGGAACTGACTCTAAACCACCAGTACTCTTCAGGGGAGAGTATGAACAGTGGAATGATCGGTTCATGGACTTCATTGAACGACATGATTTGGGAATTTTCATCAGGAGATCAATAGAAGAGGGAGTCATGGCACCTGTTATGAGAACTCGTACGGAGGGAACTGTGGTGACAGAGATTGAACATAAGTATGAAGAGCTCGAATGTGATAATTTTAAAAGAGCAAAAGGCGATATATTAGTAAAGTCTTATATTCTTCAAGGCATTCCAAATGAAATTTATGTGAAGATAGACAGCTATAAAGCCTATGGCAAACAGATGTGGGATCAGCTAGAGAAGATGATGCTAGGTTCAAAAGTTGGGAACCAGCTGAAAATATCCAACTGCCTAAACAACTACAAAGAATTCAAAGGCCGAAATGGAGAATCTCTAGAAGAAACTTACGATAGATTTGTGACCTTGCTGAACGAATTAAGCAAGAACAAGGTCACTAAATCTCAGATAGAGCTGAATGTCAAATTCCTCAGCATTCTCCAGCCAGAGTGGAAGAGGTTTGCCAGACAAATGAAGCAGATCAAGGATCTAAACGAGATTCCACTTCATGAGGTGTATGAGACCCTCAAACAAAATGAAGAAGAGTTGGATGAAATACTGGATGAGAAGAGAGTTGCTGAAAAGACAAGTGCTGATACAGTTGCTCTTGTTGTAAGAAGGAAGAAGAACAAGATGATTGTAACTGAACCAGATGAAGTTACAAATGAAGCAAACTCTGACTCAGATGACTGTGAACAACTGAAGCAGACAATGCTTATGCTGACAAAGGCTTTTCAGAAGAAGTTATACACAAAGCCAAGCTCAAACAGTCAGAGATATTCTTCTGGTCCGAGCAACTATATTCACAAGGAGAAGGTTGAAGGAAATAAATTTGAAGGAAAGAGAATAGAGGAGAGGAAGCCGGAAGAAAGAAGGTCTAAAGCTGAAGGATCCAGTCAGTCAGAACCTCCAACATGCTACAACTGTGGCAAAATAGGTCACTTTGCCAGAGATTGCCGAAGACCTAAAGTCAGAAACTCAGACTACTACAAAAACAAAATGCTTCTAGCCAAGCAACAAGAGGCTGGAAAGGCATTAATGGCAGAAGATGAGTACTGGCTTGATCACTCTGACGAAGAAGATGTGGATGAAGAGAAGGATGAGAAAGCACATCTATGCTTCATGGGAAAGCTAGAATCAGAAATTGAAGCTGATTCAGATGATGAGGAAAATGAGGTATGTAATTTAACTTAATCTGATTTCTTAAGTCAAATGCATAACATGTTGACTAAACTCGAAGAGTTAGAGTTAAAGCTTAAGCGAGAAAAGGGTGTCATTCTTGAACAAAACCAATCAATACAGAAACTTAGCAATGTTATTGCTGAGAAGAAAGTATTGGTTGAAACCTTACACAAAAACATTGACACCAGTGCCAAAGAACAGACTATAATTCTTCAAGAAGTTACTGAAACAAAGACTAAATTGAGAAAGAGTGAGTTTGATTTCATCGAGTTTATGAAATTGCATTCTTCAACTTCCAAAGAAAACATTTCTTTACTTGCTAAATTAAAAAGTTTCGAAGAGAAGTTATACAAAATGGGTCAAAGTGAACAAACTATTCATCTGAACAAACCCAAAGAGGAAATAGAGAAATGGGGACTCGGGTATGAGAATCCTCACTACCTCAACAAGGGTAAATCTGAAGTGCCTGCACTTTATGATCTCACATTTTTAAAACTAGCTCGGAGAATCCCTGAGCTTCAAGTTTTCTGGACTGGATTGTCAAAAGAGGATGAAGCCAAAGAAACTGAAAAACGAAAGAAATCAGCTAAAATTCACCTTCCATTTTATTATGCGAAGTTGAATAATAGTTATAATGATGATCCTAAATATCAAAAGAAAACTCTTTCAAATGACTTCTTTTAGAGTTATTCTGTCAAAGAAATGGAGGCGAAGCCTATTCAAGGTAAACTATATGTCCCTCCTCTCGTTTTGGAAAGTAAAATTTATGAACTTGAGAATTCTTTAACAGATGAAAGACTTTTGATGAATATTGAACAAAAGGTTTTTTCAACTGTGTTTAAAAATGTTGTTCTTTCTAAGGCTTCAAAATCTAATGATAGTTTTGGTCTAGCGGATGGAGGGTTTGATTTTCTAAACTCTGACGGTGGTTTGGATGGTTGTTTTGATCAATTTGACATTAATGTGAAACTTCCTAACCATTCATCTTTTATTGTGAAATCATTGGGGAAAACCAGTACGTCTGTAAAAAGTGCAAAATCAACGAAAGTTGATAAATCAGTCTCTGTGAACACTAAGTATGCTAAAGGTAAGAAAAAATCTCAGCATTTACAGAAACCGATTTCTACTGGTAACCCAAAGAAGAAATTGCATGCAGTTGTTGCTCAGAGATCTAACTCACAAGTTTCAACTGTTTCAGATCTAACTCAGAGATCGAACTTCAGTGATCAAAAGACCTTACTCCTGTAGTGATAAGAGATTGTACTCCAATAATCGAATGAGGAAATCAACCATCAAGGGGGAGTACATACGTTTCTGAAATACTTTGCATCCGATAGATATGATGAACTACATTTCAAAATAGAATTGTAGATCTCTATCATGTGTTTTTTCATTGACATATTTTAGATGCATAATTTCAGGGAGAGTAAAGGTGATGATTTCTGATTACTTCAGATCAGAACTCATACATTCAATGTTTTACATTAACGCTCAAAAATTGAAAAACATTTAAAATCACACTTCTAAATTCATGAAATCTTTTAAGAACAAGAAGTGGTTTGAACATTTTAGAAAGCGTTTTGCATGTTCGAAAGTTGTTCTTCTTTCAAACAATCACAGATTAAGATAAGAAGATATTTACCTTTAAGCTCCCCCTCAAATCATTATAAAATGATTTAATTCATTTAAGCTCCTCCTGGATATTTTCAAAATATCCTTATCTGAAATGGAAGAACGGGTCCTGATCTGTTGTAATCAGAAGCCATATTCTTGACTTTGAGGTGCGGGTTTTGAACTGTTTTGTTCAAAAACCTTACTCTTTGACTTTGAAGTCCGAGTCCTGAGTTGATTTACTCATAAGTCAAACATCTTGCTCCCCCTAAACCTGTGGTACCTGCGAAACAGATTTAACAGGTTTTGGTACCCACAGGTATTTGGGTCCTGGTAAGTTAGATTTAGGAATCCATTTCTCATTAGACTTATATCTTTTAAATCCAGAATTCTGAGAAGTTATTCTATAAGAACCGTACCAGTTATGAGAAGTTTCTCTCTGAACGAAGTCATTCTCTCCACAGTAAGAACAGCAGATTTTCTTTTGAGCAATCCTAATCAAAAGATTAGTCGAGTAATATATATCAGAATTACCAAAAGATTTACCTTTATATGCACTGTTCTTTTTGGCATTTGTTGTGGATTTAAATGATCTTGCATTCATCTTCTCATCATCTGAAGAACACTTCACTCTCCAGACCATCTGATTTTTCTTAGAATTCTTTCCAAGAGTTTTAACATAGAAGCTCGCTGGACCATCAACAGATTTATCATAAAATAGATTAGATGGTCGAATCTGATTTGAGTTGACAATTTTAGATTGGACACGATTCTTTTTGAAAACATTTTCATGTATAGAACTTGAAGCAGTTTTGAAAGAACATACTGATTTTGTTGAATTACCAACAGGTGATTGATCAATCACATCAGCTGTAATCTTTTCTGACAAATTAACGTTTGCAGCTTCTAAGTTCTTTATTTTTTTGGATAAAATGTTTTTTTCAGAAGTTAATGTGTCAAACTTTATTTTCAAATCAGATTTGGCCTTCTGTTCTTTTTGGATGTCTGATGATAGAACAGATATCTTGGACATGAGCTTAGATATTTTAGATTCAAAATATTTACGTTCAAGCTCAAAATCTTTTTCCAAGTTCTTGGTTTTATCAAAAATTTCATTGAAGATCCCAACATTTCTCTTTTCAGATTTCTTCTTTTCAATCTCCAAAGACTTTTTCTTTTCTTGAAAAACTTTTCTTTCTTTCTCAAGCAAGTCTTGTAAAATAGAGATCTGTTTGGGAAATTCAGAAGTTTTATCTTCAAGAACTTTCCTTTCCTTAGCAAATGTGTCTCTTTCAGTAATTAGAATATTTTCAAAATCAGACACTTGCTTTGAAAGTTTAAGACATCTAAGCTCAAGATCCTTCTTCTCTTGGTCAGCTTTCTTAGAAATATCAGACAGTTTTTTAGCAGCAGATTTCTCTAAATCAAATTTAACTTTATCTGCTTAGAGACTTTTCTTCAGTTCAGCATTCTGTATCTCCAAGGCAGATATCTTGTCTTCAAAAGCCTTAAACTTCTGTTGAAGCTTAACTGATTCATCTTGATGTTCTGATGATTTCTGTTCAGTTTTCTTCAGTTGGCTTTGAAGATTCGCAATCTTTCTTTCTTTGAGTTTTAACTCTTTCTCACATGTTTGAATAGTATTCTCTTTTAAAGCAACAATTTTCTCTTTCTCTTTTATCTCTTTCTCTTTTGCACTGATGATACCTGCAAAATCAGATTTAACAATATTAGTACACTTTATACAGTCAGGAGTTTTATCAGAGTTTGACAAATTAAATTTCAACTCCTGAATTTGTTTAAGTAAAGTTGAATTCTGATTCTTCAGTTTGTCTCTTTCAGCTTCTATTTTCGGTATCTCAGGCATGTACAAGACAGCCATGTCTCTAGCTGACAGTATAGTATTTCCTCTCTCATCTTTAGTTGGCATCTTGAATGAAATATTTGCTTGAAATATATGATCGTTCCCAAACAATTCAGAAAAGTTTGACTAACAGTCAAAAATCAGATCACCACTTGAACTCGCAAAGTACTGGAACTCGCAGACCAAGTGAATTGAAACTCGCAGACTACTTGAAGTGAAACTCGCAGATCACTTGAACTTGAAACTCGCAGATCAAGTGACTGGCAACACTAGAACTCGTAGACTATTAGTTGCGTGTTTTGTAGAACTCGCAGGCTACTAGTGGCGGGTTTCAAGAACTCGCAGGCTACTAGTTGCGTGTTTTGAGAACTCGCAGACTACTAGTTGCGTGTTTTGTAGAACACGCAGATGACTTGAAATTTAAACTCGCAGATCAAATGAGCTAAAACTCGCAGACTACATTAATCGAAACTCGCAGATCAAAATGACTAGAACTCGCAGGTTGTATGTTGAGAGTTTTCAGAACTCGCAGACCATATGGATTTTCAACATTGGAACTCGCAGATGCTTGTCTACGTGTTTCTGTATAACTCGCAGATACTTAGAATTGAAAAACGCAAATCACATCAATTGGAACTCGCAAATCAATTGACCATGAACTCGCAAGCTGCTTGTTTGCGTGTTCTTCAACTTCTTAGTATGTTCTTCCCTGAGTTCACATATTCGATTCAAATCAATTCAAACCTGCAAATTGATTCTTGAAAATACACCAATATGATCGAAATACAATCCTAAACACTTTTCTAACACACTAAAATACTAAAATCACATAATTACAGTGTATTGGATTGAATTATAAAGTTCGATATTTTTGACAACAAGATCCAAAAAATTCGAAAATCCAATCTGATCTTGTGGTTAATTTGTGAATATGTGTGAATACAAAGTGTTCTCCAACTAAAATCGATCACAACTTGATCATTTATACATATAACCAACGATTATCAATCGCGAATTTGACTCAACGGTGAATAAAATGATACGATCTGTATGTTCTTGATTTTTCAAGAATTTGAATCAAATTTGGTGATGAAATCTTTCTAAATTTGAATGGTCTCGCTCTGATACCAATTGAAAACGCAATTCCCAGATTCAATCAAGCAATTCTAACATTCAAGATTTGACATTCAAAGTCTAGAGAGAGAGAGTAGAGAGAGAAATATTATGTATTCATATATCTGACATGAAAAGCGTACAAGATCTCATTACAAGGTTCTCTCACACCAAGGTATTTATATGCCATGCTACTTCTCTCATAGACCTATACAAGAAACTCTCAAAGAAACTCTCAAAGGTTCTCTCAAAACACTATTTACTAAAACTCTCAAAACACAAATGTTGACTTTGTTGACTTTACAGACTTTGACTTTTCTCATTAAATCTTGGATACAATTAATACACTAACATAATTAGTAAGTTTTGTAAGGTGGAAAAAGCGTGGAACATACTTTTTTTTGGAAAGGGTATCCTGGGCCTTCGGCCCAGACTAATCCCTGGCAATTAGGGACTTCGGCCCAGCTACTAAAGCGTGCAACCCTGAGATTATCCTCAGTGGCCACAAGTGTTGCGAGTGGGGCTCGAACTTGGGCAACCGCTATGAAGTCCCGAAGCTCTAACCACCACACCACAACCCTTGTGGTTAGCGTGGAACATACTTGTAATCAGAATATTCGCAGAGAAAGAGTTAGAGAGAGAAAGAGATTTGTAGAGAGATAAAGTGATTCAAATTGTTTGTAATTGAATCTTGTGATCAATCAAATCAGGTAGTTTGATAAATCTTGTTTGTAAATTGATATTAGTAATGAGAACTTGATCATATTGGGACTATCACTTCTCAAATTTCTCTTTCTTGAAAATCTCTTAAAAGAGTTTGTCAAGAGTGTCAGTGATTCATCAAACTCTGAAAGGACAGTGTCTGGTAGATCCTCTGAGTCAGAGTCCAACTCAGTGATAGTAAGAGTAGAGGATCGTTGAGATGGGATCATCTCTGAAGAGACTAAAGCAACAGGTGTGCTTTTGGAGTCTTTGGAATCACTGACAAGATTCTTCTTCAGTTGATTAGATTGCTCATAATTGAGCAAAATCCCATATAAGGTACTAAGAGAGAGAGATGATTTATGTCTTTTGTTAGCTTGAGACAAATTGAATAACTCTCCCGGCTTTTAGGAAGACATTCTTGGAATTTAGTAAGAATCTCAGAGTTAGAGTAGGTCTTACCAACAGTCCTTAGATAAATGATTAAACAATTAAATCGCTGATGAACATCATATAAAATTTCATTCTTACCACATATGAAACTTTCATATTGTCTTACCAGGTCGATCTTTCTCGTTTCTTGGATCTTAGTGGTACCTTCATATTGAGCACAGATTGTGTCCCAAATTTCTTTGGAGGTTTTTAGATGCATGATGGAATGGAAATCTTCATCAGGTAAAGCCATAGAGATAATGGTTTTATCTTTAGCATCAAGGCACACTTTATTCTTGTCTTCATCACTCCACTATCTTATTTCTTTGGCAGTTGTTCTTTCTGGGACAGCTCCATAGGGTGCATTTGGTTCATAGGCTCCATTTGCAACATATCAGGTATAGTGGGATCTACACCTTCTAGAAATAACATCATTCAATTCTTCCAAAGAGCAAAGTTGTCTCTGCTGAATTGAGGAGACTTAGCAATAGAGCCATTATCATAATAAATTGAGTTTGCATTCACTGCCATTTTAGAGAATGGCAAGGAAGAGAGTTAAGCAAGATCTTGTTTATGGATTAAACAATCTGCTCTGATACCACTTGTTGGCCCCGAAGATGTTATACAAGTTTGTAGAAGGGGGGGGGGGGTTGAATACAAACACAAATTTTAAGTTTAATAATTGTTTATTTATAAATCAAATTACAATTTACAGTTTGTTACGGAATAAGATTAAGTAAAACTTAATCTAAACAAACTTGAGAAACACTAAGCAGGGTTGCACAAGAATAGAGAGAAAGTGAGGTTGAGGGGATTACAGAAATCAAGTGTTTCAATAAGATAAACTAAGAAGAGAATTACAATTTTGGTCCCTATGGTTTGGTCATTTCTTTGAAAGTGGGACCTATACTTCAATATCTCAAATAGCGGTTTATGAGGTTTGGATTTTGTTCTGAAAGAAGGACCTCCTCACTAACCCCATTAAAAAACTCAATTAGAGTTAGGGGCAAAATCGTCCAACCATATTTTCTTATCATTTTGCAATCTTTTTTGTTTTTTCTTGCTTTTAAAAAAAACCATCAATCTTTAGGGATTGATTTGTGATTAACTCTAATATATATATATATATATATATATAGAGAGAGAGAGAGAGAGAGAGAGTCGGGTTCAAACGAGAACATTACCTACTTAAAAGAACACGAGAACTAACAAAATCATTAGTGATTTTCAATTAACACACGAAAAAGGGACTTTGGCCGCGGCTTCAGGTCTGCGTGGATTTTTTGCACGTTAATGTAAAATCACTAATGATTTTGTTAGTTCTCGTGTTCTTTTAAATAGTTACTGTTCTCGTTTGATCCTCCTTCTATATATATATATATATATATATATTATTTATAATGATTTTATTTTTTAAGTTATAAATTGAAAAATCACAATGACAATGGTACTCAGTTACTCACGTCGGCCAAACCCATCGTCGGCCAAATTCCCCCTGTGATGATACTCAATTACTCACGATGGATTGTTTCCGGTAGAGCCATGAAAATCGTAAAACTCCATCATCGTCTTGTGGTAATATCGATAAAAAAACCATCATCGTCCCTGTGGTGAACCACCATCTTCACCATGAAACTCCATCATGACCCACCATCTTCACCGTAACCCATCACCACCGTGACCCACCACTCCCCTGTTTTTCTAGCGACAATGGTTGTTGTGATTACATTCCACGATCATAGTGAAGGTTTTTAGATCATCACAGTGAAGGTTTTTGGGTGACGATGGTGATGTTTCAGGGAACGGAGAGGTTGGAAAAACGTTGTAGCCTCCCTCACTGTGGTTTGTGTGCACATCGTTCGTCCTCGTGTTCATTGTACAACCTGGTGGCCTTCATCCCTGTGGTCTGTATGCCTTCATATCACACCCTTTGGTGAGGATGGGTTAGAGATGAAGAGGTCCCTGTATGTGTGTGTGTATATATATATATATATATGTATGTGTGTATGTGTATGTGTATGTGTCTGTATACACCCATTTGGTTAACCCATTTGCTAAAAGTGATCGGGGGTTAACCATGATCAGTGCTCAATGGTCCCTATGTATGTGGGTTTTATTATATGTGTGTGTGTGTGTGTATATATATATATATATGTATGTGGGTTTTTCATAGGGATGTGTGTATATATATATGTATGTACATATACATACATATATGTATATATATATATATATATGAGAATATGTATGTAACACCCTCGAAATTGGAAAGAGCAACTAATTTAAAACTTTCAATTATACAACAAAAATGATAAAATCTATTCTACAAATCAACACTTGAGTTACCTCAAAAAGAATACTAGATTTAACTTCAACGAATAAAAGGTCAAGTCTCGAATAAAGACTAATCAAGGTCGGGTGTTACTAAAACCCAAAAGAAACAGTTACTCTTCTCAACGACTAAAGCGGAACACTTCATCAAGCCACTCACCCTTGCACAAACTCCTAGCACTCAACACTTCACCAAAATGCTAGAACCTCTTCCCCCAACCGGAACCTGATGCACATGCCGACAAATAAAAGGTTAGGCTAACGCCTAGTGAGTTCAAGAGTTTACAACATGAAATAAATACATTTGCTAAAGGGAGAGAAAGTAGTTTAAATCACATACCTTCAGAAAGATTTACTTTAAATATTCAAACGACACCATTTTCCAAAGGTACACCTTTAACACAAGGAACCCACATGGACCTTCTTTCGTAAAACCACTTTAATCCCAAACTCACCCAAAACGTGAATAGTAAGCAAAACTCCCAATTTGTAATAATACGAAATAAAACTTTACTTCTAGAAACACCCCAAACGTGGGCTGGGCATAATACACAACCCATAAATATTGAGTAAACAATTCCCCACAAGCAAAACGTC
Source organism: Arctium minus (assembly GCA_954870635.1). Lineage (NCBI taxonomy): Eukaryota > Viridiplantae > Streptophyta > Magnoliopsida > Asterales > Asteraceae > Arctium > Arctium minus. The sequence goes on along the minus strand of OX941080.1, from coordinate 71,345,454 downwards.
ACCGAAAGCATGGATGATAAAAACGATACAATTAAATACCTAATTAACACCTTCCGGTGATGGGGGAGACCCGATTACATTGTACGTGGCGGAACACAAAGTTAAGCCACATAACCATGTTGTCGAACTACACCTCAGATCGTGACTATATTGTCTGCTCTGCCGAGCTACACCTCCAGTCGTGACTGTATTGCCTGCTCCGCCGAGCTACATCTCCAGTCGGACTTTATTTCAAATCCCAAACACCGTATCCCTTATTGCCAGCTCTTTCGAGCAACACCTCAAGGATACGTGATCTTATTGCATGTTCGATCTCTAGCGGAGTTTCATCCTCAGGGTACCCACTCGACCCCTAGTGCCTACTCCCTAACATTCAAGATAGGAGCCTCAGCTCCTTACTTGATAACTCTCGATGTCTAACCTCATGCACAAGAATTAGACATCCAAACACAAGACCCATGGTCCCAAAGTACAACCCATAAAGGTTCCTCTTCGCCAAACAATCGGGACGACACCAATGCCAACACGGCATTATTTCCCAAGGTGAGAATCCCAAGAGTCCTCACCATTAAACACGACTAACTTACATGCCTATGGATCTAATGCATTACAGTCTAAAACACATGACTCCTATTGGATGACACACGCACTCAAAACATATATTCTCCAAAATAAATTGCAATAAATGCAACTCACACCCAAGGCTCCACTTTAAGTTATTAAAACCGGACAAATGTCCTCAAGACTCAGTTTAGTCAAAACCAAACCAAAAGCCCAACAATTTACGTAAACCCCCAATTGAAAGCCGGTATAGACATCGAAACACGTTTGACCAACAATTATGCAAACACCACAGCCAAAAAGGGTAATTAACCCAAAACTTCTCATTGGTTGAAACAAAACGTTTTCCAAATGAACTCGTTCTCTTCATGTTGCCAAAATGACTCATAGTACAACGATATGCATTTTCCAACAGTTTATAAAATCGTATGCACCAAATGGACAATTATATAAATTGACCTCCATTTATATATTACGTCATCAAAGAAACATATCAAAATGATTTATTTATCAAAATGCCCAAAAATCACAAAGATGTGTGTTACATAAGTTTATAAAGTTAAATATATCCAAATAACCAAAACTTATTAGCAGTTAACAATTTAATGTAAAACATAAACACTTTAAAATAAACATTTTGGCATTTACACTGTTTTCACAAATCAACTTGAACTCACCTCGCTAGATTTAGGCTAAATCCAAATTTTACCCCCAACTTGAGCTCCTTTGAAGAAATCCAAATCCACAAGCAAAACCTTCCAAAAACCTATCATCACAATTTTCCAACCATAAATACACATCTACAGCCATATAGAAACGATATCCAAACATCTTATATTAAAATCTCCATTTTGGCCAAAAACCCTAATTTGACCTATCTTCCCCAAAATCATCCAACCCAAAGATTGATAAATAAAAACACTAGGAGGTCAACGATGGAGCATTTGTAACTTGATTGAAGTGTTAGAAAGAAAATGGATGAACTTACACTAGTGGGTTATGATAAAGCTCAAAACCCTAGATTTTTCTTGAAGGAGACGTCAATGGAGATGGTGGAATGGTAGTTTCTTGAATCCTAGACTTCTAAGGCTTAGGTGGTGATGGAAATGATTCAAAATCAAGGTGGATGGCCATAGGAATGGCTAGGGTTTGAACCAAGAAGATGGAAATCGGTTTGGGAGAGAAAGGGTGGGATTTGATAAATGAGAAATGAGGTGAAAGCTTAAAATCGCGACTTAAAAGCCTTCTGCACCCCTGGTGCGACATTGACCAGCAACATTGACCAACGACATTGCCCAGGACAATGTCGCCAAACCTCCCCCAACTTCTGTTTCCCTTCTGCAACTTTGCCCTGTGCGACTGTGACTCGTCATAGTCGTCGGGCATTGTAGTTGTCCCCGTACTAAGCCCCGAAGCTCGACTTTTCAAAACGCCAACACCCCCGATACTCTAAGGGACATCACCTAATGGTTTCCCGACAAAATCCCGCCATTTATAACTTACAAAAACGTTCGGGTGGCCTTTACTTACCGAAAATTACGGGTGTTACAATGTATGTAGGGTTTTCACATGGATGATGATGATATGTATTATATGGTTAATTATAAAACAGGTCCCTATAATTTTTTGGCTTTAGCAAAAATATAGAAAACAAAAAAAGAAATGCAAAAGGAGGGACAAAACATGGTTGAACTAAAATGCCCCTAGCTCTAATTGAGTTTTTTAACGGGGTTAGTGAGGAGGTCCTTCTTTTAGAGCAAAATCCAAACCTCAGGGACCATTATTTGAGATATTGAAGTATCGGTCCCAGTTTCAAAGAATGACCAAACCTCAGGGATCAAAACTGTAATTCTCTCTAAACTAAGAGAAAAGAGATAGAAAGCAACACTTCAAAATGATGTATAATCTTTTTATTTATACCCTATGCATTTAATGCATGGCAAAGATACTTTACACATGTCATCATTTGATTGGGTACATGCTTCTGACTTTTAGCGACATGTTCCTAGCCGTATGGTGAATAGTATAGTGTTCAGAGTTGTTGTACAATCTTGGACAAAAGTATGTCTCTTCTAAGAAATCGTACTATTTGTGCAAAGGATAAGACAAACGAACCTTGGAGTGTAAGCTTCATGATTAGTGATCGCTGATGAAGTCATTTATCATAGAGCTATTGATAAAAGTTAGTTATCGCTGAAGCTTTTCTTCTAGGTTTGTCGCATGTGTGGACTTATCTTGGTTTCACTGATATCCGCATCAGATCATGAGTAGACTTGTCAATTGTTCATCAACTTTGTCTTTGATGTCAGCAATGAACGTCTTTGAACGCAAAACTTGTCATGAGGGATTACATTTAACAATTACATCACGAATCATCAGCGATACTGAATAGACTCAGTATATAATCGATAATGGTGAAACACTAATACATACATATGTTAAATGTAATTTTCACTAAGTAATTCTAAGGGTCGTCATCAAATCACTGAGAGAGTTTGTATCAACATTTTGGTTAGATACTATTGGTATTATGTACAAATCCGATGGTAACACTAATTATCAGAAAATATTAATTTTGGTAATTATCAAAAAATATTATTTTTTGGTAATTATCTTCTCTCCTCTCTCCAGCCGGCAAACATTACTCCGGCCAAACTTATTCCAGCATACACCACTTTGATAGCTACTATGATAACTAAGACGTTCTAAGCAGTAAAACACAAACCCGTCATGATACCCATTATCATACCACTATGATAACCGATGTGATGCCCACTATACATGTTGTGAACATCTTTCAAATCGCAAAAGTAAAGATTGCAGTTTTTAAGTATAATATTTTGACAGGTTTCACTCATTGTGATACGTTGTGATACAAGTATGTGAGTGGGGTGAACATGGTGGTGGATGGTGTGGACGTGAAATATGTATGTGCTAAAAAAGGAGATGAATTCAAAAAAACCAGTTTTGTTGAGAAAATTATGGTAAATGCATCATTAATGGATAACCACTAAAAAACTAATTTTAGATTTTAATTAATTAATAAAAAAATTTAATTAGTAGAATTACTAATATACCTTTATCCATTAATTAAGTAAAAATTAATATAAATAATTGATTGGCTGAAACTATATCTCAGGTTATCACAAACAACCAAATTATTATTTGATAATATCGCTGTATATATGTATATATATATATTACAATATGAGAAAATAAATAAATATATAACCGAGATTTTTCTAAATAACATATTGCAGTAGTATAATGACTAATAAACATGATGGACCAATTGAACTAACAATAAATGTGTTACCGATAGAAGTCGAAATGACAGTAGATGATAATAGTCGATTCCAACATACACTAGTACAAAAATGATCTTTTGCCACGGTTAAAATCTGTGGCCGTATGCCTTTAGCCACAGTTTTTTTCTTCAATCAAACCGTAGCCTATTCTGCCGTGACTTTTGATACCCAAATGGCCACGTTTAAAATGCGTCACCATATCACATGAAAAACCGTAGTCATAACCTAAAAACCGTGGCCATTAACGTATCGGTTTTTTTATGGTATTGGGACATTTTTCCTATAACCGTGGGTCCGTGGCTATAGACTACTTATCGCCACACAAACTCACATCAAACATGGCCAATTCATTACATATATTTACGCTTGATTCTTATAAATGTGGCTATTGATACCTTTTAGTCGCACAAAATAAAGAAAATCATGACAATAAACTATTTATAGCCACACAATTTGTTTTTAAGGTGGCGAATGATTACCTTATAACCACATATATTGCTTTAACCGTGGTCATAAAGTACTTATAGACATGAAAATTTCATATTAACCGTGACAAATTCATGACATATGGTTACGCTGAATCGTTAGAACCGTGGCTATGGATTATATTTGGTCACCGGAAATAACTAAAACCATGGTCATAAACTAGTTATCGCCACACAAATTTCATATTAACTATTGTCAATTCATAACATTCGGCTACACTAAATTGTTATAAATGTGGCTATTGACTAACTTTTGGTCACGCGAAATAACTAAAAACCGTGACGATATACTACTTGTAGTCACATAAATTTTATATTTACCGTGGCAAATTTATTATATATGGTTACGTGAATTGTTAGAACTGTGGCTACTGATTATATTTTGGTCATGTGAAATAGCTAAAAATGTGGTCATAAACTACTTATAGACACGTAAATTTCACATTAATCGTGGCCAATTCATAACAGTGGTTACACTAATTTGTTAGAAACGTGACTATTGATTTGATTATCTTTTGGTCACACAATAACGAAAACCGTGACCATAAAGTACTTATAGCTACATAAATTTTGTATTAATTGTGACCAATTCATAACATATGGTCACACTGAATTGTAAGAACTATAGCTATTGATTATCATTTGGTCACACAAGTTAACTAAAAGCATGACTATTGATAACTTTTGAAAATTTGGCCATTCATTAGCCATTAATTGTAACACAACCATGGTGATACTTAACCTTTAGCAACGATTTTTATCATGTGTGAGTGTGACAAAATTAAAATAATAATCAAATGAGAAATATTACATTAATATTAATAAAAGTATGAACAATGTATTGGTGTACCGATAATAACCCTACCACCACTAATTGTCTAATACACTAGACTTTTGCTTATTAAAGATACTCCTCACATGCTTCGGCTTCGTTATCCCTCGTTGTATAATTCTTCTTTCTCTTCAATTTTTGCTATCTTCTCATTAAGTTGATAAGAAGTTGCATGGTTGCAATACCTGCAGCAACAAAGGAGTAGTATGTAATATGCATAAACCAAATATGAGAACAACCATATATAACACCAAATACGGTGGTGCATCATCCCAACCAATCCAACTTGCAAATTCATTTCATTTAGATGTACACGCAAAAGTTGAGAGCATAATTCATGGTTCAATATGTGTATGTTTATGCATTCTAAAAGAACAAAGTGTGATTTGTGCCTTAACCATTCCAATCCCATTATTGTAGACAAATGGCTAAATATCCTCCCATCTACCATTTTATGCTACCTAAAGAGCATAATACAACTCAAATAAGTCATGAAACTTATTACACGTATCATGACACATTGGATCTTTATCCTAGAAAATAAGTGAACCAAATCCTAGACAAGGAAGAAAATGTCAAACGCGGATAACAATTGGTAAAGCTACAATTATTATCTAAACACATTATCAAAATGTAACTTGATCAACCAAAGACGACAACATACAAAAGAAATAATAGTAATAGCAAAGTATTTACCAATATTAAAATAAGCCTGATTGTTAAAGCATAAAGAAAATTGCAATCATTTAATCTTGAAAATATTTTCCATTCCAGTAGTACCATACAAAAACGAAAGGTATTGAACTCTTATCATATCTCTATTGTAAGATAACTATTAACAAGTATTGCTACAAATCACTTTTCGTCTGTTTTGGCTAACTCAAAATATTATATAAGGGCTTGGTTGGCATTAAAATTAAACTAAGAACAACTTCAATAGGTGTTCGGAGTGTAAATGTTTGACATCAGCCACAATTCTACCACTTCAATTAAATGGATCGAGTAATTTGAATTGAAGGCAAATACATTAGTTTAGATAAGTGTTGTTGTCAAAAACATGAATGGAACTAATATGTTGGTGCCAAAACAAAACCATGTCAAATTCTAGAATTCACCATCATCGAGCAAAATATCAATTATATGATTATAGAAATTAAAGTATAAAGAAAATTGGTGTTTAAAAAACATAAATAAAATGAGATTTAGTGCATGTAAGTTTGTTCAAATGGAAGCTTTTTGGTTTAATGTCATATTACCAATAATGAAGTGAACGACGGCAAATGAATAATTTTGTGTAGCATTTTCCAAAGCTGAATAACTAACCTGCAAAAATGGTTCATCATAAATCAACATACATCAATAATAACAAGGGTGGAGTTGATTAAACATTGAAACATAACTTCAAATATGGAGTTAATTAAATGGTCGATGTCATTACATACATATAGATGTCTACAAGCCAAAAAAATTCCAACAGAATAGACCTCTAAGATAAATGTCATACATAAAATATGTTCAAATATCATGTTAAATTACATATCATTTGTCAAAATATAAGAAGTAAATGTCGCAATTATTATGGGTCATTCAAGTAATCTTCATGGGACAAGATTCAACATATTGCAGACATGAAATTGTCATTTTCTTCAACTGTATATTATCAAAGAGTTTATAAACCTAAAGCTACAACAAAAATGCTAACAACTAAACAAAAAATGATGCAGGAATGTCAAACTATAGAACAATGTCAAGATATGTTATGAGCCAAAGTAAAATAAGAAAACTAGGACACCAATCTGGTGAGGTGCATATGATTGACACAAGCTATATAAGTTATCAAGAAACAAAAACAGCAACCATGTGTCATTGTCTCTCACTTAATCCCTATTCTTGACATTCATATCTGACAACATAGAAGTAATTATGTAGGAATTTGTAGTCTAACAAAAATGATATGTGTATAAACTTAACTCAAATTATACATATCATATTGTAATATTTCATCATCCTTGAGACCATCATACAACCTTAGTAATACCTAATGACATAATAAAACACCAACAATCATGATGTAATATCCAAGAAACTAACTTCAGTTGGGAAATTTAGGACCATGGTGTTTTTTATTGTGGTAAAATTTATAAAATTATGGGGTGAAGTAGAATGTGAAATCATACAAGGCAACATACAATTTATTTGCCCTTGCAAGCTTACCAAAATCGAACTGGTTAATTGCATATCTATAATTTCTCCATCGGTTAATGTTACAAAGTGACATAAAAAAGGTATTATCAAGCAATTTACCAATTTAATGGCAAGTCATGCCAAACACATAAACGATATGTATCCATTCATTTACCAGTGAAACATAAGACTACCCACCTCACTAACATAACACCATTTTCACTGTCACATAGAAAAAAGATTTGCATCTAAACATTTTGATGAAAAAAAATTAATTGTTTCCATATACAAACTTGTGGCCATTCAAAATTAATAACTGCAAACTTTATTTAGTACTAAGGCTTAACAAACATTTCCCTTCCGAAACACTTTTCAAGTTGAAAAGCAACCAAGGATTTCATTCCACAACACGTTTCAAGTTGAGAAATAACCGGACTGACCTTGAGAGAGTGAAAATGCATAACATGTTTTTTTATAAATAGAGATACAAAAAGCCAACACAATACTGACAAGTAAAACTAGAGAATAAAGCAGATTGTTATTAGAAATGACAGAAAAAAGTTGCATAACCTCTAAGGTGCCGTTTGTTTTTCAAGAGATCTAAAGTCTGAAGTCTTATTTTAGTTATGATTAATAAGAGGTGGTGTGTAAAGAGGTCTGAACGATTCAGACTTAAGATCCATTAAGAGGTTTTCTTTAAAAAACAAACAACCCCTAACTATGGTCGTGGGTCAGATGCACAAAGACCTTAAGATAAAATGCTCAATCGTGACTGCATTTAGCAAATGTCCGCCTACAGTAATATATTAACTTTTTGTTGTCAGATGGAACTGCAATCAAACTTTTAGTCATTCTTAATTAGTTGTTTGAAGGAAACATATCACGTTGTTAACCCTACAAGTGCACATTAATTACTTCAATCATATAATTCTTTAACTTCTTCCTCCCAATCATAATTTGTTTTACCTTAAAATCCACAGCTCCAAAACTAGAGAGGGAAGTGACAAACATCTCCCACCCTCTGTTTTGTATTGTGTTTTATTATGGCAGAGATGGAAGTCACAAACATTTCCGCACAAGTTTAATTATCTCTTTTGTTGAAGATGGAAACTAAACCACTGGGTTATATTTAATCGAGGTTGGGTTCAATGTTTTAATATATGAAAGAATTAGTCTACGACTCAATAAATATGAACGTGATTATTCATATGGGCTCTAATACATTCCAATTTCAAGAAAATTAAACTGTGGCGAAAGGCTTAAAATAAAACAAACTTGAGACTGCCATCAAGTCATCAACGTATGCTAGTGTTAAAGAAGTAAACGGACCTTTGTTCCGGCCTTAACTATTAGCGACTGCAGGAGAGAACCTGACCTGTACTGCTCAGATTGATGATTCCTGTGTTACAATTCAGATGTGGTTTACTTGATGGCTCACTGTGAAACCCTAAGAAGAAAAGAACCAAGCCCAAAAGAAGGCATGGCAAGGGGGGATGGGGTGGGTTTTTCATTCCCCGGGCCCGGTTTTTGCAAGAGAGCCCCGGCCCTGGCCCCGATCACCGGCGGGTACGGGGATTAATCTTCTAGCCCCTACGCTACCCGGTTAGTCCCCGTCCCCGGTCTAAGAAAAGCATATATTTTGTTGCACAACACACACATTAGCTAATCTTTTTGTTTCACACACAGTAGCTAATCTTTTAGTTGCACACACAGTAGATAACCTTTAAGATAACATAGCAAATTAATATTTGAGATAACACAGTAGCCAAGTTGAAGAAATAAAACATATAATGCAAAAATGAGACTTGAGAAATCCCCAAATCATCATTCACAATCACAACGATGGCACAATAGCTAAAAAATTAAGAATGATTTACTTGAAGAATGATTCTTTGAAGAAAAATCCCCAAATCATCATTCACAATCACAGGGTGGACGATTTACTAGAAGATTTGGATTTTGGAGGACTCACAGTGGTCGACGGTGATGATTGACGAGCAACGACGGAAGAAAAAACCACAACTTTACAAAGATTCGAGTTCGACTTTGGAGTTGAAGGCTTCGGTTTTGGAGTTGAAGACTCACAGTGGCCGACAGGTGATAGGGCGGTGGAATGGATGGCGGTCCGGTGACCAGGCTGGCGAGCGACGATGGCGACGACAACGTTGGAGAGGCAGACCGGCGTTGTACTTGGAGAGTCAAACCGGCGGTGGAATGGAGTGAGTGGTCGTCGTCGAACTCGAAGGAAGCGGTCAAGGACTTGGTGGAATGGATTGAAAAATGGTTTGAATTTTTTAGGGAACAAAACCGGGAAAAGATAAGGGGCCAAGGGGGAATAATTTTATGGAAAGAAGGGGGTAGGCAGGAATCAAAATGGTTTGAATTTTTTTTAGTCGGTGCAAAAAAAAAAAAAAAAAAAAAAAAACTTTTTAATGGTGCAAACCCATTCAACCCACTTATCTACCACATATTTTATTTTCCCATTTTTTTATTAAAAAGGTAAAAACAAAATATGTGGTAGATAAGTGGGTTGCATGGTTTGCACCATTAAAAAGTTTGTATTTGAAGGTGCCTCTATATATATATATATATATATATATATACTATACTAGGCATATATCCGCGCGATGCAGCGGAATGTAAGTAAAGAACGAACAATTAATGTTATTTCCTTATATACATTTCATCAATAATCAACCATGACCTAAGAATCACAACTTATGAAACTTAAACCCATAAAGATATTCAATAATTAGTTTATATTACAATTATTGACGAAAAAAATTATAATGATATTATTTATAATAAGAATGAAACGTATTTTACGATTATGTATTTTTAATGTGCTAACGGTGAAAAAAAATAAAACATATGGATAGAAAAACAAATTATTTCATAGATATTCATGATATTTAATAGTACGGTTAAATTAAAAAATATTCAATAATGGGCTCGTTTTGAAGATATTGAGGAGACGATTATAATGGTATAATTTGTAAAAAAAGGAACGTAATTTTTCATTGCATTTTTGTTCATATACGATTATTTGTGTTAATATGATAACGGTGTAAAATGAAAAAGTAAAAGATATAAAGTAAATTAAATAAGTAATTGTAAGGGTGGTAAATGTAACATTGTAAGGGTAGTAAATGTTATTGTACAAAAGATTAAGGGTGGTAAATGTTATTGTACAAAAGATTGTACAATAACCGTATAACCATTTTAGAATTTTCATTATATAGCGGCATATACCCGCACAATGCAGCGGAATGTAAGTAAAGAACGAACAATTAATGTTACTTTCTTATAGATATGTCATCAACAATCAATCATAACCTAAGAATCACAATTTATAAAACCCTAAACCAATAAGGATATTCAATAATTAATTTATATTACAATTATTGACGAAAAAAATTATAATGATATAATTTATAATAAGAATGAAACGTATTTTACGATTATGTATTTTTAACGTGGTAATGGTGGAAAAATAAATAAAACGTATGGATAGAAAAAACAAATTAATTCGTAGATATTCATGATATTTAATAGTACGGTTAAATTAAAAAATATTCAATATTGGGCTCATTTTGAAGATCAGACGAGACGATTATAATGGTATAATTTGTAGAAAAATGAACGTATTTTTCATCACATTTTTTGTTCATATACGATTATTTGTGTTAATATGATAATTGTGTAAAATGAAAAATGAAAATATAAGGGATATAAAGTAAATTAAATAAGTAATTGTAAGGGTGGTAAATGTAACATTGTAAGAGTGGTAAATGTTATTGTACAAAAGATTGTACAATAACCGTTTTAATAGTATAGATAATTCGTATATATTCTGATATTTAATAGTATGGTTAAATTAAAAAATATTCAATATTGGGCTCGTTTTGAAGGTATTGACGAGACGATTATAATGGTATAATTTGTAAAAAAAGGAACGTATTTTTTCATTGCATTTTTGTTCATATACGATTATTTGTGTTAATATGATAACGGTGTAAAATGAAAAATGAAAAAGTAAGAGATATAAAATAAATTAAATAAGTAATTGTAAGGGTTGTAAACGTAACATTATAAGGGTAGTAAATGTTATTGTACAAAATATTAAGGGTGGTAAATGTTATTCTACAAAAGATTGTACAATAACCGTATAACCGTTTTAGAATTTTCATTATATAGTATCTATACTATATAATGAAAAAACTAAAACGGTTATTGTACAAACTTTTGTACAATTACATTTACCACCCTTACAATGTTACATTTATCACTCTTACAATTACTTATTTAATTTACTTTATATCCCTTACATTTTCATTTTACACCATTATCATATTAACACAAATAATCATATATTAACAAAAATGCAATGAAAAAATACGTTCATTTTTCTACAAATTATATCATTATAATCGTCTCGTCAATACCTACAAAACGAGCCAAATATTGAATATTAAAAATAACCGTACTATTAAATATCATGAATATCTACGAAATAATTTGTTTTCTATCCATACGTTTTATTTTTTTCCACCGTTAACGCGTTAAAAATACATAATCGTAAAATACGTTTCATTCTTATTATAAATTATATCATTATAATTTTTTTCGTCAATAATTGTAATATAAACTAATTATTGAATATCTTTATGGGTTTATGTTTCATAAGTTGTGATTCTTAGGTCATGGTTGATTATTGATGAAATGTATATAAGGAAATAACATTAATTGTTCGTTCTTTACTTACATTTCTCTGCATCGCGCGGGTATATGTCTAGTATATATATATATATATATATATATATATATAGGCCAAGGATAATTTGCAACCCATGTAAATCTTGCAACCCATGCAACCCACATCTTAACCGTTGGATCAATGATAAGCGGTTATTTTATTTTTATTTTTATTTTTTTGTTTTTTTTAATTAAAAATATTAGACCCACATCTATTGTAACCGTCGATCATAAATCCAACGATTAAGATGTGGGTTGCATAGGTTATAAGATTTGCATGGATTGTAAATTAAACTACCCCTATATATATATAGATAGATAGATTCAAAATGAAATTTTTTTTAATCAAGTTCATATGCTTATTAAAAAATGCCATAAACTTTACGTTTGTTTTTGTTTGATTGTTTTTAAGTTTAAAATTGAATTTAAAGATATAATGGTGATTTTGTTATTTTAAACAGATTTTGGTGTGAATAACCCCAGTCCGATAGATGAGTAGTTTTATTTCTATTTTCATGGTCTAATAGTCCAAATGAGATTTTTAAAACGTTTGATGGATTTGTAAATATTTTCCCAGTATATTGATTCTTTTAAAGATGAGTTATGAGCCGTTTACCTAAATGTTTACCCGATAATTGCTTATTGGTAGGAGTCAATACTATAATTTACTGTATTGGGTAAGATTGTGATTAGGGCTGTAAACGAACCGAACGTTCAGCGAACCGTTCGTGAACTGTTCGGCAGGAAGTTCGTTTATTTAATAAATGAACGAACATGAACACATTTTTTTGTTCGTTTAGTTAAATGAACGAACATGAACAATGGTCTCGTTCGTTCATTTATGTTCATTTACGTTCGTTTATATTTGTTTATATATATATATATATATATTATGACATTAATGTGTCAAAACATTAATTAAATTAATTTTTTTAAATTCCTTTTTTATATGTCCTAAGTTTATCCGTTTTTTTTATTTTGTTATGTTATTTTTTACGAACGAAATGATGAGTAACGATGGTTATTTTTTATTCATTTGTGTTCGTTTACGTTCATTTATGTTCGTTCGTTTACGTTCGCTTACGTTCGTTTAGCTCTTAATGAACGAACATAAACGAACACGAACAAACATATTTTCTTAACGAACGAACATGAACACAAAAAAATTCGTTCGTTTGTTCGGTTAAGTTAAACGAACGAACACAAACAAGCCTCTGTTCGTGTTCGTTCGGTTCATTTACAGCCCTAATTGTGATACATCAAAACGATATCGTATTCAACAATTTACCCGGTAAGCGCTTACCCGAGTAAGAGTCGTCACCCTCACTTACTGGGTAAGACTCTCCATCTTTATCATTACTCTTACTGGGTAAGATTTCTTGGCCCTTGCCATGTTCATCCGGTAAGAAAAATTACCTGGTAAGTGTTTAGTAAACAACCTCTTGATTGATGTGCAGACTATATGAAACTAGACGGGATAAAAAGTTAATCTCATATTTAGCATGGCATTAGTAATATCATTGACAATTGACATAGCACAAAAATAAGGGGAGACAAAAACCGAATTGGACAAAGCTAGAGTTCTTCTTCTTTTTTTTTTGTTCCAACAAAAAACATAAAACAACATTGGACGAAAACAAAACTACTATTTTACCTTTCTGTCATAGCTAAATCTAAAATTATTTTAGACATATATATATATAAATTATAAGATAATATTTTATTATATATATATACACATATAAATTCTAAATTCTAAAATAATATATAATCATACATATGTAGGATATCAATATTTATATAAATTTTAAATTATAATATATATATATATATGTATTACAATATAGGGTAATATTGTCATTTTAATAGTTTTTTCCTTCCATGTTATAGTTTGTTCAGTCTTGTCCTATATAAGTTGTGCATCAAATACAACAAGTATACAACTTTCGGATGCGGGCGATGGGAATCTCGACCCACAGGCGACCCATAGGCCACGCGCATAGTCGCGTGAATCATATATGATTTTGTATGTACTCGGTTGTTTTCGTGTTTTTCTTAAATAGATGTTGTCCTCGTTTGAACTCACCTCTCTCTCTCTATCTCTCTCTCTCTCTCTCTCTCTCTCTATATATATATATATATATATATATATATATATATGGAGAGGTTTGAATGAGAAATGTTAAGCGTGTGAGAAATAGAAAAATAATCTTAGCCTTCATCTGGTCAACATTTGCGGCTTTGACTGTGAATAATCGAATAATACCTCGCATGGTCAGCAGAAAATAGAGGGGTGGTTCGTAACTTTTACAAATAGACGACAAACAACTTCACAAATGAATTATACATTCCTATGTGAACCAGTTAATTAGTTCACATGGGAATCACTTAATTAGTTCATATGTGAATCACAAAGATTCATATGTGAATATGTTAATTTGTTCAAGTGATTCACATATGAACCTACGGTTAATTAGTTCATATATGAATCACAAAGATACATATGTGAATCAGTTAAAGAAGAGTTCATATGTGAGTTGCACTCGATCGATTAAAACCCAAGTTGATCCATTAAAACCCAATCCATCTATTAAAGCCCGATTGGTTCCATTAAAGCTCAACCGATACATAAACGCCCATGTGGGTCCATTAAAGCCAAACCGATCCATTAAAGCCCAAATGGATCCTTTAAAGCCCATTAAAGCATTAAAGCAAACTGATCCATAAACCCCTAGTGTATCCTTTAAAGCCCAACAGATCCATTAAACCCCAAATGCATCCATTAAAACTTTAATGGATTCTTGAAATCCCAATTCGATTCATTAAAGCCCAACCAATCAATTAAAACCCAAATGGATTCATTAAAGCCCATCCGATCCATTAAAGCCCAAATTGTTCCATTAAAATCAAATTAGATCCATTAAGGCCCAATCGATCCATTAAAACCCAATCTATCTATTAAAGCCCGATTGGTTCCATTAAAGCCCAACCGATCCATAAACGCCCATGTTGGTCGATTAGAGCCCAACCGATCCATTAAAGCCCAAATGGATCCTATAAAGCTTATTAAAGCATTAAATCACATCCAATCCATTAAAGCCCAAACCGATCCATTAAATTAAAGCCCAAACCGATCTATAAACTCCCATGTGGATCCATTAAAGGTCAACCGATCTATTAAAGCCGAAATGGGTTCATTAATACTTGGATCCATTAAACCCCAAATAGATCCATTAAAGCACAATCGATCCATTAAAGCTCAAGTGGATCTTTTAAAGCCTAACTGATCCATAAACTCCTATGTGGATCCATTAAAGCCCAACCAACCATTACAGCCCAAATGGGTCATTAAAGCCTAAGTGGATCCATTAAAACACAAATGAATCCATTAAAGCCCAATTGATTCATTAATGCCCAACAAATCCATAAACGCCCATGTGGATCCATTAAAGTCCAACAACTTAAAGCTATTAAGGGGTCGCTTACCCAATCACTTATCCGGTAAGCGCTTACCGTTAATTCAACACTATTATTATTATTATATATTATATAATAATTATTATAAAAGTCCAAAAGATCCGTTAAAGCCGAATAAGATCCATAAAAGCCCAATTGGATCAGTTAAAGCCTATGTGATCCGTTAAATCCCAATTGATAAGAGAGAAATATATATACTCAGATAGTTTTTTAATCGTAAAATTTGTAATATCTTTTTCTAAGCACATGCTTGTTAATTTAAAAACTCGTAACTTTTTATTTATAAATTGAATTTAAATTTTATAATTTTAGTAGTATGTTACCCAAAATTAAATCAAAGTAGGTTACTTTTTGATGCATTTTGCTTTAACTAACATAATAAATGCATAACCATTTTTAAGATAATCATATACATATAGTTATATATATATATATATATATACATATATATATATATATATAGGGGAGCGATCAAATGGAAACCACTCTAATTTTGAAAACCGTAGAAACCCTCGATTTCATTGGTTAAATTAATGAAATTGTTTCATATAATTCTTTTATTGATAAAAATTGTTGCATATATTTGTGTTTTTTATGTAAAAATGAAAAAGTTTCACCAGGCTACGAAAATACATGAAACAATGAGAAAAATAGATGAAACTACATAAAAACACAAATATATGAAACAATTTCATTAACAAAAGAATTATATCAAACAACTCGATCATATTAAACAACTTTATAAACCAATTTCATTAATTTAACCAATGAAATTGATGATTTCCAAAGTTTTCCAATCTAATATGGTTTCCAATTGAAACCACCTCTCTCTCTCTCTATATATATATGTATATATACTCTTTAAAAAAAGATTTGGGATCACGTGAGACCAGCATGTTTTTGTGAGACCCGTGAGACAAAGTTTTTACAATTGAAACTTCACAGCAAAATGTTGTGAAGGTAACCTTCACAGTGTTTTTGCTGTGAAGGTTTGGATTTTTTTGAAGTTTCAAGTGTAAAAACTTAGTCTCAAGGCCTCACAAAAACAAGTTCGGATTTTTTTTACCTTCACAGTGTTTTGCTACGAAGTTTCAAATGTAAAATATTGGTCTCACGGGTCTTACGAAAACAGATTGGTCTCATGTGATCCCAAGTCTTAAAAAAATGATATAAATATATTTCCTACTATATATTAAAATATAAAAAAAAGGATATTATCCGTTTTAACAATGCATTCAGCATTTTCGTATTATATATATATATATATATATATATATATATATTAACCATTTTAAAATAATCACATATACTCTAAACGATAATTATATATATATTTTTAAAATATATACCTACTTAATATCTAATTTATAAAAATAAATTTTAAACATTTTTACACCACTAAGTTAACATACTGTTAGAGCAGAAATATGTTGGATACAAGATCATGAAGACTGAAGGTCAAAGATACAAGAAGTCAAAGCTGAGAAAGTCAACTCTCATTAAAAGTCAAAGTCTAAGTGTAATAAAATCAAAGTAAACATGTTGTATTTGTTTGTTTTCTTTGTTTTTAGTTGTAGGTATAAATACCTTTATTTGTTGTTTAATAGATAGATGACTAGTTGAGAAATACGCATCCTGAGAGAATTTGTAGAGAGAGAAAGAGAAGTCTAGAGAGAGAAAGTTGTAATCTTGTGAAATTGGAATTGAAATCAAACAGGTAGTTAATTCAATCTTGTTTGTTTGTGTATTTGCAATTAGAATCTTGATTTCAGGGACACACAATTGGTATTAGAGCAGATTCAAATGGAATCAAATTCAAGAAACTGAGGTCGACACAGTGTTTGTCGAAGTTAGAATCATTTTCGAGTTCTAGTGCGAATTAGGAGTTGAAATTGATTAGGATTTGTTTAAATAGTGATTTTGATCGAGTATGTGTACTTTGATGTGTTAATTGCACTGTAATTTTCACGAATTTCTGAATTTTGTTGAGTTTTGAGTCACGAGTTCATGAGCACTGTAAATCGAATCAAAATGTTACAATTTGTGTTTGTTTTTGTAATTCTGGTATTGTAACCTGTTAGAGTATTGAAATCGAGCATCTCTTCAAAGTTTCAAGTCAATTGGACAAGTTTTGAATCAAAATCAGTGAAAAAGACTTAATTTTTGTTCGAAAACTCCAAGAACACGCAAGATTCATCAAACGCGCAAGATCTACGAAACGCGCAAGGTGCATCGGAAGATCGAAGCCTAAGGATATTGATTTTAGCTAGAAACGCGCAGAGGGTTATCTGCGAGTTCGTGAAACGCGCAGATCGAAGCCTACGAGTTTAGCTCTTTAGTTTGCGAGTTTGAAAATTGGGAAAACGTTTCTAAGTGTTGAAACGCGCAAGTAGACCTTAGCAAGTTCTCAAAACGCGCAAGATTAAGCTTGCGAGTTTATGAGGAATAGTGATCTGCGAGTTAGTTCGATCTGCGAGTTTGTTCAAACGTGCAAGTAGTGCTTTGCGAGTTCAGGGAACGCGTACATCTCTATCTGCGAGTTTCTTTATGTACAGTTACTTGCGAGTTTAGGCATCTGCGAGTTTTAGCGATTATTTCTTTTGGTCTGCGAGTTTGCCAAAACACGCAAACCTTTGCTTGCGAGTTTCACAAACACGCAAGCTGGATCCTGCGAGTTCTTTTTGCATTGTGGTTTGCGAGTTTCAGCGTCTGTGAGCTTTAAGCTTCTATAGTGTTTTGCGAGTTTTACTACTTAGTAAAATTTTTTTAATTGTGATTTCATTTGGACTAACGGTCAATTTCAAGTTTCTTATTGCATATTTTTAATCAAACAGAATGATTTCAAGAGACGCTCTCTCGAGTGGAAATGATGTCAAGCCCCCGGTGTTGTTCAAAGGGGAATATGAACAATGGAAAGATAAATTTCTCGATTTTATTGATCGGCAAAAGAATGGAAAGAACATTCTGACATCTATTACAGAAGGTCCAATGCCAAAAGTTTTTGAGGAGATTCCTACTGAAGGATATGATTCAGATGGAAATCCGACATCAAAGAGATTTGAGAAGGGATATGCAAAATTCTCTGATGAGCAAAAGAATCGGTTTGATGCTGATAAAACTGCCAGATCTTTGCTTTTACAAAGCATCACCAATGAGATCTATTTGAAAATAGACAGCTATAATGCAACTGCCAAATCTATGTGGGATCAACTTCAGAAGATGATGATGAGGACTAAACTTGGGAATCAGATGAAGGTTGCCAATTGCATAAACAACTATGAATAGTTTAAAGCAAAAGAGAATGAGAGCTTAGAAGACACCTATGAACGGTTTGTCCTACTTCTGAATGAACTGTCAAAGAACAAGGTGGAAAAGAAGCAGATTGAGAACAATGTCAAATTTCTGAGCATCCTGCAACCTGAATGGAAGAAGCATACACGAAGGATGAAACAGATGAATGATCTAAGTGACATTTCGTTGCATGAGGTGTATGAGATGTGTAGATCCCAGTACAGTGCAATCAGCAGCAAGTTATATCAAAGATGAACAGAATATGAGTCACAACAACTAGTCATATGATTGATATTGAATCAAAGGGTTTAGGTTTACAGAAAGGATTTCTGATCAGAGAGAGTAAACCTATAAACTAGTTGTTTGTAAAATAATGAGACTTCCTTGAAACCTCTAACCTTAACAAATGAACTAAATAATAACTTTAAATACTTAGGCGCGCAGGCCTAATGGGCTTATGGGCTTGGGCCCATCTAACTAATTAACTATTAAAGAATTACATTTCGAACCCTTATAAATACTTTATTCCACTTTCAACACATAAGACTTTCAGTCCTAACAATCTCCCCCTAAAGTTGAATAAAGCATTTATCTTCTTGAATACTTCAGGCCTTGATCTTCTTTCCCTCTTGAATCTTGAAGAACTTTGGTGTTGCATGTCTTCATGTCTTTCCACGCTCCCCCTTGAATAAAGCTCTTGGTCTTCATAGTATCAACTTTGTAACTAGATTCAATGTACAGTAGCCTCGACTGAATGCACTATCACGCAGCTTTCAACTGTAGAAACTCAACACATCAGATTAACACACAAGAAAGATAATGTGTGAGTTACGTGACTTTCCACGGTGCATCTTCAGTTTAAAACAAAGAATCTGTCTTTGAACCGCGAGTTGAATAAACTTTCAGCTTAAGAACTTGTTTCAATCAGCTTGTAGGAGGGATAAACTTGTAGCAAACACCACATGATACGGGATAGAAGAAATACAATCTTTGAAATCTTCATCTTTGAATATTGAAACATCATTGAACTCATATCTTCATCTCTTTGATCTCTAGACTGTCTTCACAAAAGCAAACTTTCACAACTCATCTTCATTCAGAAATTGAATCATTATGGAATGATTTCTGTGAGTCCGTGATCGTTACCAGATAATCAAAACAACAAACAATAGATAATAAACCAACCTGTTTGGATTACAAACGCGGATTACACGGTTGATTTCTTGAGTTAAGCTCTCTGTTTGTTTTTCTCTCTTTACACTTTTCAGTATGTGTATGTGTGTGTTATTGTTGTGATCTGATCTATTGTTGTTCTAAGAGAGAGAGAGAGATAACTAATCTAATATTAAACATAATATCTAGATATCTATAATATCTAGATATTATAATTAACCTAATATAATAACAAATAAACATAATATCTAGATATTATATTAAAACTAATATAATAATAAACTAATAACTAATTAAACTAATTAAAATACTAAAACATAACTTTGACTATTATTACAAGATAGACCCTAGACTATAGTTGAGAGTGACTTGTCAGCTTTAACTTCAGATTGCGATCTTCGTATTGGATGATCTTGAATCCAATGAGACTGTGCTCTAACAATCTCCCCCTTTGGAACAAGATCATTTAAATAAAAAGATTTATCTAATTCGATCTTCTCTTTCAGCTTGGAAGATGCAATCTCCATCTTTGTCTTCAAATTGTAATAATCTTCCCCTTTTGATGTAGAGAAACTCTCTTTCGGTTGTTGGGAAGAAATTTTCTTCAGTGTTAGCTTGGACATTTGTTTCTTGATCATTTCTTGTACTTTGTTTGCTCTGCTCTCCCCCTTTTTGATGGATTGAGCATCGATATCTTCAAAACTTTGTTGACAAGAAATGTCTTTGATTCGTAGCCTCTGATCCGTCAATTCATAAGATATTCATCTAGATCTTTACAAATCCAGACAAATTAGTTGTGTAACACCTGAATCAACTAATGAATCAGTTAGAATGCCTGTCAGTAACACTAAGTCACTGTGTGTAACGAATACACAATGGAAAGGAGCTGTTTGATGTTGACTCCCCCAGGGCTTCCATTTAATCATCGAAACACCACAAAGGTAATTTCTATAAACGTTATGACAAAGAAACTAATTCCTTGTGTGTTCGTGCTTGTGATAGAAAGAATTAAGCACTTGATGATTGCTTATAGGGCTCGAAATGTGTAAACCACTGAGACAACAGTAAGTTAAACACAGACTCAATGTGTATGAGTGAAGTGCGAAGGTGGGGCAGACTTCCTTCTTTTCAATATCCAGATTTTCCAAGTGAAAATCAGATAGCATATGTGCTGCGTCCCCTTTAGAAAGTGAAACACTTTCTAATTGAGTAGAAAATGAGTAGTTGGTGGGGTAATTCAAGAGTTGGCATGGGCTAGTTGCCTGTTTCAATAATGTTCACCAAAGATTTGTGAAACACTAGAAATGTGGCTGCCCGTCTAGAAAGTAGTTGGTGCAGAGTTCTGATATTCTTTTAACTCTGATCTCACACGCTCTTTCTTTTAAAGATTAAGCTCACTCTTTTGGCATTGAAACTCATTATCCAATCTACACTCATTTCTTTTGACACACTCACTCAATCACTAAGGATGAACTTCATGGGTAGAAATCATAGGTTAACATGATTCCATAGAAGTTGAAGTGATTTCAAAGAATTTCCTTCATTTGATCAGAAGCAAAAGGAACTTATGCAAATATCAAACGAGGCGTTTTAGTTCTTGCACACTGATTCCGTATAACTTTTAAAGAATAAGTTGCTCAAAAAGGTTTAGCTTGTCGATTAAGCTTATGTAAAACATTTAAAGTACACTCCCAAAATATAAAATCGAATGAAAAATCGGGAAGTGGTTTGAACGTTTAAGAACGATGTTTTCAATGATTGAAAGTTGTCCTTCTTTCAACCATATTGGAGATTAAGATGAAAGGTAATACCTTAAAGTTTGATCTTATATCTCATGAAGCTTTACTGTAAGTCATAAAGATATGAACTTCTAAGCTTCTCTCAAACTTCTGCAAAAGTCTTAGGTCAAGTTCAAAGCAAATTTATTCACTTAAATTGAAAAGACAAAAAGCAGTAAAACTTTTTAAAGTACGAGTTCTGATCTGAATTGATTAGAAGTCATATCCGAACTCCTTTGACGTGAAGAGGTCCCCCTAAAATCTTGCATTACAAAAATTTGTCATAAAACGTAAGTGCAGAAATCTTATGAGCTCCCCTTCAAATTAATATTGACCAAGTATGAGTTTCTTCTCATACTCCCCCTAGAATCATGAACATTAACATATGAAATACAGATATCATTCACAATTAAGCATAAAGATATGAGGAAAAAGTAAACAATAGTGAACTTTTATAGGTAACTACTGATTATGTCTTAAGATTTAGCATACCAAGCTTAGAGATAAGAAAGTTGAATCTCTTTTCATCTAACGCCTTGGTAAACAAATCTGCAAGTTGATAATCTGTTTTTACAAAGAAAAGTTCTATGTTTCCTTTTTCTACATGATCTTTGATAAAGTGATACCTGACGTCGATATGTTTGGTTTTTGTGTGTTGAACAGGATTCGCTGTTATTGCGATGGCGCTCTTGGAGTCGCAGTAGATCGGGATTTTGTTGAAGTGGAAACCGTAGTCGCGAAGTTGTGTTTGCATCCACAAAACCTGAGAACAACAGCTAGCAGCAGCTACATATTCTGCTTCGGCCGTGGAAGTTGAAACGCAAAGTTGCTTCTTTGATCCCCAACTTACTAGTTTGTCACCGAGGAACTGTACGTGTCCTGACGTGCTCTTCCTGTCTAACATACAACCTGCATGATCTGCATCTGTGTACGCTGTTAGTTCAAAAGTAGTATCTTTGGGATACCACAGACCGAGATCTGCGGTGCCCTTCAGATACCTGAATATACGCTTGACAGCAGTCAAATGGATTTCTTTTGGATTAGCCTGATATCGGGCACAAAGACATGTTGAAAACATTATGTCTGGCCTACTACTAGTAAGATACATTAAAGAACCTATCATTCCTCTGTAGGTCCTAATATCAACAGCCTTTCCCGAAGGATCGGTGCCAATCTTAGTTCCTGGTGCCATTGGGGTACCAATCGGTTTTGTATTTTCCATTTGGAATTTCCGGAGAATTTCCCTAATGTACTTAGATTGATTGATAAAGATACCCGTAGAAAATTGTTTTACTTGAAGCCCGAGAAAGAAGTTCATCTCTCCCATCAAGTTCATTTGAAATCTAGACACCATAAGGTTTGCAAAATTCTTACAGTACTTAGTATTAGTTGAACCAAAAATAATATCGTCGACATAGATTTGTATTAAAACGATATCGGCTTTTTCTTTCTTTATGAACAAGGTGGTATCCACCGTACCTTTTGAAAACCCAGACTTGACTAGAAAAGTGGAAAGGACATCATACCAGGCTCGAGGGGCTTGTTTCAGACCGTAGAGAGGTTTGTCGAGAATGTAGACGTGGTCCGGCTTCTCTTGATTGACAAATCCCTCTGGCTGAGAGACGTATACTTCCTCCTTCAGAATTCCGTTCAGGAATGCTGTCTTCACGTCCATTTGAAAGACCGTGAAGTTCTTGTGGGCAGCGTAGGCTAAGAACATTCTGATTGCCTCTAAACGCGCCACAGGAGCGTATGTCTCGTCATAGTCTAATCCTTCCTCTTGTCTGTATCCTTTGGCTACTAGTCTCGCCTTGTTTCTGATGACGGTACCAATTTCGTCCTTTTTAATCTTGAAGATCCACTTCGTACCGATGATTGTTTTACCTTTAGGCTTTGGTACGAGTCTCCAGACTTGCAGTGCGTTGAACTGGTTCAATTCTTCTTGCATAGAGACTACCCAATCTGGATCCGCAAGAGCCTCTGATACTCGAGTTCGCTCAATCTTGCTTAGAAAGGAGTCGTGCATGCACCAGTTGATTGACGCTGACCTAGTTTGCACCGGCTTGGATGGATCACCTATGATCTGACTTGCAGGGTGCGCTTTGGTCCATTTACGTTCATGAGGCAGTGGATTATAGGAATGAATGTCAGTTGTGTCATCTATAAATCCACTTGCACCTTCTTCAGTTTGATTGGGAGGAGATATGATAGTTGCTTCAGTTGAAGTTGTTGGTTCAGAAGACTCAGCAGGTACAGCTTGGTCCGGCTGTAGTTGGATCTGTACGGTACATCCTGCTGGTTCAGCTTCTTCTGACTCTGCATGACTTGGCACTTCTTGAACTGTAGGAGTTGGTATTTGAATTGTGACGTCTTGATGAATCGGGGTACTTGATTCATTTGGAATGTCTGAACTGGTTGGATGAGTAGGCGTTGGCTCTTCTATCCTGTCAACCAAAACAGATTTCTTTATGTTAGTTCCAAGAAACTCGTCATAAAACAATTCAAATAATAAATCTAAATCAGATAAATGGTTAGTTGATGTTGAAGCTTCATCTGATTTGTTCTGTTGAGACGCAGGTTCTGGACTGAGTTGCCCAGAAGCTAGTACTCCGGTTAAAACGGGTTCTGAACAGTATTGTTCGGAAGCCATCTCTTCATCAAAGGTGACGTTGACGCTTTCAATCACCGTCTTTGACTTCTTGAAGTAGATTCTGAATGCAGTTGATGATGAGGAGTATCCAATGAAGATTCCTTCATCTGCCTTGGCGCTGAACTTGTTGAGATTCTCCCTATCGTTTAGAACGAAACACTTACATCCAAAGATATGGAAGTATTTGATTGTAGGTGTTCGGTTGTTGATCAACGCATAAGGAGTCTTCTTGAATCGTCTGTGAATCATGGACCGGTTCTGCGTATAGCATGCGGTAGATATAGCTTCTGCCCATAAGAATAGAGGTAGGTCGGAATGACTTATCATAGTGCGAGCTGCCTCGACTAGCGTCCGATTCCTTCTTTCCACCACTCCATTTTGTTGAGGCGTACGTGCAACAGAGTACTGATGAGTTATCCCTTTAGATTCGAGATATTCTTCAACAGTTTTGTTCTTGAACTCTGTGCCATTGTCTGTTCTTAGAAGCTTTATCGGTTTCTGCAGATTCACCTGGGTCGTCTTCAGGAAAGTGATGAGCACATCAGGTGTCTCATCCTTTGATCGTAGGAACTTGACCCAAGTGTATCGTGAATAGTCGTCCACGATCACTAGAATGTACTTCTTGCCTCCTAGACTCTGAGTTCGCATTGGACCACAGAGATCCATATGCAATAGCTCTAGCGGAGCGCTTGTACTTGGTTCAGGCTTCGGTTTATGCGGAGCCCTCTTCATCTTGCCCTTCTCACAGGCTGCACACAGATGATCTTTGTCATATTTGAGCTTTGGAAGTCCTTTGACTAAGTTGCCACTGACCAGTTTGTTGATGTAGCGAAAGTTGAGATGAGAGAGCCGTGGATGCCATAGCCAGCTTTGCTGCATCGATGCTTTAGATAGTAGACAAATCTGCTTGTCGACGTCTGATAAATTGATCGTGTAGAGGTCTGACTTTCGAGTGCCGATCAAGAGTTCTTCGCCTTCTTGTGTGCGAACAGAACACCTCTTGGCTTTGAAGTTGACCTCTAGGTCTTTGTCACAGATTGATCTATGCTGAACAGGTTGTGTCCTAATCCTTCTACGTAGCTCACCTTCTTGATCGTTATATTTTCCCGTTGTATATCACCGTAGCCTAATATTGGTGAAAACTGATCATTTCCGTATCTGACTGTTCCGCAGTATTTCTCTGTAAAGTTTGTCAGCATATCTTTCTGTCCTGTCATGTGTTTGGAGCAACCGCTGTCCAAATACCACATATGACGGATCTGCATAGGAGAAATAACGAAACACAGATTTAGATTTTTAAGCATTATAAATGAGTAAGACGTTGGAGCGTTAATATTAAAGTGCGGGTTTTGAACTGATGAATTCAAAAGCCTATTTTTCTTAAGCACGGGTTCTGAACAGACGTGTTCAGAAACCATCGTCTTGTCTTTGAAGTTCGAGTCTTGAGCTGTCTTACTCAAGAACCATTTTCTCTATTGAGGTACGGGTTCTGATCTGTTGTAATCAGAAGCCACATGTTTTGCTAAACATTGGGTGCCTGCAACACAGATTTAGATTTTGGTACCCACTTGAATTTGGGTCCTGCTGTGTTAGCACAAGGTTTTGATTTTGGTACCCATTGCAAATTGGGTTCTTTTTTCTTTTGAAATAGATATGAAGTAGGATAATGATAAGAATGCTCATTAGATGATTCAAACCGCATAGCAGAATCTTGACAGAAATTAGAAGCATGTTTATCATAAAAGGAAGACTGTCTAGCAGTTTTAGATAACAGGAATAGTTGCTTAAAAGAGTATTTCAGTTTAGGAGCAACATTCATATTCAAAGTATCTGAACTAGACATATTCTTATTACAATAAACAGAATCAAAAGATTTAAAAGTCTTGTCAAGCTTCCGTTTGGGTTGCCATTTCTTGGTCATATCTGAAACAGTTGAAACCTTTGAGTTAGACATTAGAGAAACAACTGAATGCATTTTCTTTGGGTTACCAGTATTGATCGGCTTCTGTGAATGCTTCTTTCCTTTATCATTTTTAGCTTTCACAGAGACTGAGTTATCAACTCGCGTTGATTTTGCACTGTTAACAGGCTTACTGGTTGATCCAACAGATTTCTTAAGAAAGGATGAATGGTTTGGAAGTTTTGCATTAAAGTCAAATTGTTCAAGACAATCATCTAAACCACCGTTAGAGTTCAGAAAATCAAACCCTTGATTTGATGAACTAACCATATTCTCAGAGTTTGAAGCCTTAGAAAGAACAGAATTTGTAAACACAGTTGTAAAAACATTCTGTTCAATGTTTATCAAAAGTCTTTCATCTGACAAGGAATTCTCGAGTTCAGAAATTTTACTTTCTAAAACGAGAGGAGGGACATATAGTTTACCTTGAGTAGGTTTCGCCTCCATTTTCTTTTCAGAATAACTTAGAAAGAAGTCATCTGAAAGAGTTTTCTTCTTTTCAGGTTTCTTATCATAGCTATTATTCAGCTTCGCATAATAAAATGGAAGATGAACTTTAGATGATATTAAATGTTTTTCTATTTCTTTGGCTTCATCCTCTTCAGATAGTTTAGTCCAATAAACTTTAAGTTCAGGGATTCTTCTAGCTAACTTCATAGAAAGAATATCATAAAGTGCAGGCACTTCAGACATTCCCTTTTGAAGATAGTGAGGATTCTTATAACCGATTCCCCATCTTTCTTTGTTCTCTATTGATTTGTTAAGATGAATGGTTTGCTCAGTTTGACCTAATGAGTACAACTTCTTTTCCAAAGCATCCATTTTTGCAATTAAAGATTTGTTTTCTTCGATAGACGAAGAATGCATTTATGTAACCTCGTATAAGTCAATCTCACGTTTTAGCAGTTTAGACTTGAGTTCAGAATTCTCACTAAGAATTATTGTCTTCTCCGTTGCGTTGGTGTCATTGTTTTTATGTAAAACCTCAACCAGTACTTTCTTCTCAGCAATTTCATTGCTAAGTTTCTGTATTGATTGGTTTTTGTCAGTAATGACACCCTTTTCACGCTTTAGGTTCGACTCTAACTCTTTGAGTTTATCATTCATGGCATGCAATTGATTTATGAATTCAGCATACGATAAGTTGCATACCTCTTCTTCATTCTCTGAATCAACTTCATCATCTGATTCATGCTTTCCCATCAAGCACATGTTGACAACTTCATCTTTCTCTTCATCTTCTTCATCATCATTAGAATGATCGAGCCAGAAAACGTCTTCAGCCATCAATGCCTTCCCAGCCTCTTGTTGCTTTGCAAGCAACATCTTGTTCTTGTAGTAGTCCGAGTTCTTGACTTTTGGCTTTCGGCAATCTCTGGCATAATGACCGGTTTTGCCACAGTTGTAGCACGTTATAGGTTCTGTCTGACCTGATCCTTCTGCTTGAAACCTTCTCTCTTCAGGTTTCCTTTCCTCTGATCTCTTTCCTTCAGCAAGATCTCTTCTATCTTCTGGTTTCCTCTCCTCCATTCTCCTTCCTTCAAACCTTCTTCCTTCAAATCTACTTCCTTCGACCCTTTCTCTATGAGCGTAGTTGTTTGGACCAGACGAATACCTCTGACTGTTTGAGCTTGGCTTTGTGTAGAATTTCTTCTGGAAAGCCTTAGTCAACAAAAGCAATGCTTGCTTTAGTTGTTCACATTCATCTTTGTCAGAGTTTGCTTCAGCGTTATCTTCATCTGATTCATACATAGTCGCTTTGTTCTTCTTCTTCTTGACAACAAGAGCAACTGTGTCTTCAACCTTCTTTCCTCTCTGCCTTTTCTCTTCTAGAATTTCATCCACTTCTTCTTCATTTTGTTTGAGGGTCTCATACACCTCATGAAGTGGAATCTCATTCAGATCTTTAATCTGCTTCATCTGCCTCGCAAATCTCTTCCATTCTGGCTGTAGAACGCTTAGAAATTTGACGTTTAGCTCAATTTGAGATTTGTGGACCTTGTTCTTGCTTAGCTCATTCAGCAAGGTCACAAACCTGTCATGTACTTCTTCTAAGGTTTCTCCGGCTCTTCCTCTAAATTCTTCATAGTTATTTAGGCAGTTGGAGATCTTCAGTTGATTTCTCACCTTAGAACCCAACATCATCTTCTCCAGCTGATCCCACATTTCCTTAGCTGAGGCCTTGTAGCTGTCAATCTTTATGTAGATTTCATTGGGGATTCCTTGAAGAATGTATGACATAGCTAGCTTATCACCTTTAGCTCTGTTTAGGTTATCACCGTCAAGCTCATGGTACTTCAGTTCAACTTGTGTTGGCAATGTTCCAACCAGACGAGTTGTCTTTATTGGTTGCATATTTCCTTCTGCAAATGACTGTCTGATGAACTCACAAAGCTCATGTCTGTCTATGAAGTTTAGAAACCGATCCTTCCACTGTTCGTATTCACCTTTAAATAGAACTGGTGGTTTGGAATCAGTTCCAATGGCAAGAGCTTCTCTGGAAGTCATAATTGAACAAGATTTAAGATGCGAGAGGCTTTGAGATGCGTGAGGCTTAAGATGCGAGAGGCTTTGAGATATGAGAGAATTTTAAAATTCAAAAGTTTGCGCGAGATGTTGATTGCGCAAAGTGAAATTCGACTTTTTCGATGTAAAGAACCGGTAAGATTTTCGACCAGTAAAACTGATTGATCGGTAAAAAGATTGGATCGGTAAAATGCTCGACCGGTAAAGAATTATCGATCGGATTAAATACCACGTGAACTTTCTTTTTGAATATGAACTTTAGAATTCTTTAAAATGGACACGTGGAGAGGATTGGTTTTGCATGAGGTTTTGCATGAGATTGGTTTTAAAATAGAAGTGGACACGTGAAATAGAAATAGAATTGTGTGTGAGTGGTCACGTGAGGGTGTGATGAATGTGTGAGATGTAAGTGTGAGATTTCAAAGAGTGTGAGTGGAGTGTTTGAAATGTGATTCGACCGGAATTTGTTTTGTATTTAACCGGAGGTGGTGTGTGAGATTCGGTCGGGAAACAAACAATTCGACCGGATTTGTTTTGGGATTCGACCGGAAGAGATGTTTGACCGGGGAAGTGTAGTGGAAAAATTTTATTCGACCGGGGAAGTGAGTTGGAAAAGTGGGATTTGACCGGATAAAAAAAATACTCGACCGGAACAAAGTTTGTGAGATTCGACCGGGGAAGTGGGGGTCCGGTCGAATGCTTAAGACCGATAGAATGTAAAAACTAAGGTTCGACCGGTACTCATAAGACCGATACGTCGTCTTCTCCGATTAAATCGACTGTAACTCTAAAATTAACCAAGCTAGAGGTCGATTTACCACACCAAATTTTGACACAACGATCTCCTTATCAATTAGAACAAGACACAACCTTTTGATTTCGAAAATAACCGTAAAATCAAGTTTTGATTTATAACACAGTGTTCTTCAAAAATGAAGAACACAGAGATGAAAATTTTGATTTTGATCCTGGTAGAGGCTCTGATACCAATTGTGAGTCCGTGATCGTTACCAGATAATCAAAACAACAAACAATAGATAATAAACCAACCTGTTTGGATTACAAACGCGGATTACACGGTTGATTTCTTGAGTTAAGCTCTCTGTTTGTTTTTCTCTCTTTACACTTTTCAGTATGTGTATGTGTGTGTTATTGTTGTGATCTGATCTATTGTTGTTCTAAGAGAGAGAGAGAGAGAGATAACTAATCTAATATTAAACATAATATCTAGATATTATAATTAACCTAATATAATAACAAATAAACATAATATCTAGATATTAATAATATCTAGATATTATATTAAAACTAATATAATAATAAACTAATAACTAATTAAACTAATTAAAATACTAAAACATAACTTTGACTATTATTACAAGATAGACCCTAGACTATAGTTGAGAGTGACTTGTCAGCTTTAACTTCAGATTGCGATCTTCGTATTGGATGATCTTGAATCCAATGAGACTGTGCTCTAACAATTTCTTTTCACCAATCTTGAAAAACTTGAACTTTCTGAAATTTCTCCACAAATCTTTTCACATAAATTTCTTTCTTTATAACTTTGAAATTGAACTTTGTAAAATTCTCTCCCCCTTTTTGATGATTGTGAACATCATGATCATCAAAACTCTTCAATTTCAACACATTCTTTGATCTCCTCCTTTGTGATGATTTGACATTCTCCGCCCTTTGATCTGAGTATCCGTCAATTCATGAAGTGTATATATCCGAATCTTTTCAAATTCAGATATAATAGGAATTGTGAACCTGAATCAACAAATGATACAGTTAGTATGCCTGTAAGTAGCACGGAGCCACTTTGTACAACGGATGTACATTGGAAAGGAGCTTTTGTGACGTTCACTCCCCCAGGGCTTCCATTCAATCATCGAAAAACCACAAAGGAATTTTCTATGAATGTTATGACAAGAAAACTTATTCCTTGTGTGCTCGTGCAAGTGTATGAATGATTGAAGCTACTTAGCTTGATCAGACTCAAATTGTGTAAACTGTTGAGACAACAACAGATATTACACGGACTCAATGTGCATGAAAGAAGGTGCGAACGTGGGGCAACTTTCCTTCTTTTTCAATATCTAAATCTTCCGAGTGAAGACTAGATAGCAGATGTACTGCTTCCCCAAGAAAATAAAACATTTCTTTTTCGAGAAAGAAACGAGTGGCTGGTGGGGTTATAGCAAGAGTTGGCATGGGCTCACTACCTGTTTCAATGATGGTCACCAAGGAATGTGAACCAATCAGTAGATGTGGCTGCCCGGCTCAGAAAGTGTTTGGTGCAGAGTTTTCATATTCTTTTTAACTCTGTTCTCACACCCTCTTTCTTTTTAACATTAAAGCTCACTTCTAACCAAACTCTCCTTTTCATTTTTCCGCTCAGCACAATGAGAAAAACTCAATCCGATGAGTTATCTCCCCCACTCTTTGATTTAAGACCCCTCACCCCTCAATCACTCTAGGATAACTTCCGGGGTAGGAAACACTGGTTTACGTGAATCCATGAAAGTTCTGTTTAAGTGCTCACACAAATCCCATGTAAGTCCTAAACAAAATAATAGTAGCTCAACAGTTTATCTTTAACATTTAAGCTCAAATAAGATAACACTGTCAAAATGTATGCTCATTAGATTTGAGCAATTAAACTTTGAAGATTTCTCAAAACAACAATATTGAATGAATGAAATGAAATCACGAGATTTGTTTTGAGAATCTGACAATGTATCAATCAGATCAACTAAACTGGTTAGGGTATCAAATAATTGTATATTATGTTTATATGAACAAATATAAACAATTTAGCAATGAAAGCACAAATTTAGAATAATGATAGATGCTCAACAACATTGAATATCAAATGGGGGTATTACCATCGAAAAATTGTTTTGCTATGAGACATGGTAATAACAAATACAAATGAAGTACTGAACCTGTGTGTGTGAATAAGTTACAGTATAAGAATAAGATAATACGCAAATATTGATCTTTAGAAACACACAGTCAGTTAAACATTAATGCGCAAAAAGTGAAAAACATTTAAATTCACACTTTTAGATTCATGAAACCTTTTGAAAATCAGAAGTGGTTTGAACATTTCAGAATCTGTTTTTCATGCTTGAAAGTTGTTCTTCTTTCAAATAATCAGAGAGCTAGAGTTAGAAGATATTTAACTTTTAAGCTCCCCCTCAAATCATGATAGAATGATATAGATCTATTAAGCTCCCCCTGGATATTTGCAATATATCCAAGTCTGAACGTTGAAGAACGGGTCCTGATCTGTCATGTGATCAGAAGCCAAACTTCGTTGAAGTCCGGGTTCTAAGCTGATTTACTTAGAAGCCATTGTTCTTCTACTCCCCCTTGATAGTAGGTGTCTGCAACAAAGAATCAGTTTTCGGCTTTGGTACCCACTGGTATTTGGGTCCATGAATGTTAGTTGCAGTTCTTGCGGGGGATATAGAATAAGAACCATACTAGAAATGATCACTGGTTTTGTGAATATGATCATGTGTACGACAATAAGAACAATGGTATTTCTTACCTGACAACCTGAGTAATTGATCTCTCGAGTAGATATGATCAGGTTTACCTTTACTCGCTTTGTTCTTCTTGGCATTAGACGCATGTACACATGATTCTCTTTCTTTCAGCTCATCTTCAACTGGTTTCTTCTTCCAGACCAGTTCCTCATCTTTGTATCTCCTTCTTCTAGGACGTGTACCTGAACCATCTATATTTCTATCATAGAAAAGGTTAGTCTTGCGAATCTGATCAAAAGATTTAGCTGACCTTTGTGACGAGACAGGTTTCTGATTTGAACTTGATACAGACTTTTCAAGCACTTTAATCGTTGAAGCGAAGTTGTCTCTTTCTTGAACAAGCAGGTCAATCTTCTTCGTGAACTCAGACTTCGTTTTCTGCTATTCTAGTGCTTTCTCAGATAGTTCAAATAACTTGGCAGTAAGCTTTTTGATCTCAGTCTCAAACAAGCTTCTTTCTTCTTCAAATCCCTTCTCAGCATCATTTCTTTGGCCAGATATTTCTTTGAAGAATCCCACATTCTTTTGTTCAATGGCCTTCTTCTCTTTGGCAAACTTCTCTCTTTCAAGAATGATTACTTTCTGAAAATCAGAAACTTGCTGAGAAAGTTTTATGCATTTCAGCTCAACTTCTTTCTTCTCATCAGCACATTTTCTCGAAAAATCTGAGAACTTCTTTGCAAACGATTTCTCAAACTCGGATTTATCTTGAGCATGCTTTTGCTCCACATCAGATATTTGCTTTTGAAGCTCAACATTTGTATCTTTCAGATGCTCAATCTTCTCCTCAGAAATTTCAACAGATGCTGCTTGTTGGATTTGGACAATTTGAACTTCCAGATCAGAAATCCGTCTTTTTAGTTCAGAGTTCTCAGTTTCCAAAAACTTTACTCTTGAAGACATCTTTGGTCCTATCATTATCTTCTCAAGATGTTCCCACAGTTGTTTTCCTGTAGCCTTTTTACTGTCTAAGCTTACAGAAATCTCTTTTGAAATCTCCTCGGAAATTCCTTGCACGATAAAAGCTTTAGATAATTTATCAGCTTCAAATCTCTTTCTTTGCTCATCTGTGTAATCCTTAAATGGTAGTGTGTACACTTCGTGTTCCGTTCTTCCATTTTCTCCCATATAATAACAAATATCTGTCGGAGTTTTCATTCTTCCTTCCCTCAGAGATAATCTGATATAATCAGCCAAGTCATTTCTGTCGATGAAGTCCAAGAATCTGTCCTTCCATTGCTCGTACTCTCCTCTGAAAAGTACTGGTGGATTCTCATTCGTACTGATTGAAAGAGCTTCGCATGAAGGCATTCCTTTTGATATACAGGGATTGAACTTGACAAGAGATGGAATTTGAAAGTGCAGGGACCAAAAGTGACAAAGTGTGAAACTTGAAAGTTTAGGGTCACTAATGACAAACTACTGAAACCTTGAAGTACGGGGGCTAAGAGAACTGCACTGCAAAATGATCGTGAGACAAAAAATTTGACCTTTTTTACTCTTTTTTTTTTTTAAACCCGGTCGAGCAGGGTACCGGTCAAGCAAAGGACCGGTATAGACAATGTACCGGTCGAATCATAAGACCGGTAAGGACAAAGTATCGGTCAAAGCGAAGGATCGGTAAACAGGGAAGCAATATACCGGTCGAACCAAAGGACCGGTGATGTTGAAGTACCGGTCGAACAAAAGACCGATAATGGCAATGTACCGGTCGAACAAAAGACCGGTAGGGACAAAGTATCGGTCAAAGCCAAGGACCGGTAAACAGGGTACCGATCGAAGTAATGTGCCGGTCGAATAAAGGACCGGTATTGGCAAAGACCCGGTCGAATCAAAGATCCGGTCGAGTCAAAGACCGATAGTGACAAAGTCCCGGTCGAAGGTTATCTATCGATAAAATGACCTATCGGTCTAATAACAGATTAAAACAAAATAAGGATAGACCGATAAACACAAACACCGATAAACAGATAAGCCCGATAAAATCAGATAAAGACCGATAATCGCGAAGAACAGCAAAGAACACGAAGAATCTGGAATTTGATCAAGACCAAACCCAGAAATTGAAATCGATAAACAAGAATATCAATCGACCCAGATCAACCAAAACCTAGCAGAATAAGCAGATAACCGAATAGGGTTTTTAGACAAACCTTTTTCTGGATCAAACCTTTTGTCTCTTTGCTTTGATACCAATTGTAGATCCCAGTACAGTGCAATCAGCAGCAAGTTATATCAAAGATGAATAAAATATGAGTCACAGCAACTAGTCATATGATTGATATTGAATCAAAGGGTTTAGGTTTATAGAAAAGATTTCTGATCAGAGAGAGTAAACCTATAAACTAGTTGTTTGTAAAATAATGAGACTTCCTTGAAACCTCTAACCTTAACAAATGAACTAAATAATAACTTTAAATACTTAGGCGCGCAGGCCTAATGGGCTTATGGGCTTGGGCCCATCTAACTAATTAACTATTAAAGAATTACATTTCGAACCCTTATAAATACTTTATTCCACTTTCAACACATAAGACTTTCAGTCCTAACAAGACGTTAAGACAGAATGAAGAGGAGGTGGAAGAGAAAAGAGCTGAGAAAAAGAAGGTTGAGAAAGTACCAGATCCTATTGCATTAGTGGTTGGAGAGAAAGAGAAAGAAAAGAAAGAGAAGAAGAAAAAGTAGAAGACAATCGTTTTCAGTTCTGAATCAGAGTCTGAATCTGATGGAGATGATGGAGACCCGAGCGTTCCAGAAAAAGTTCTACAAGAAACCAGGGTCTAATTCTCAGAGATATTCTTCATCAAGTTCAAAGAACCACGAGCATAGAGAAAGAGTGGAAGGAAATAGAATTGTTGAGAAGAAGCCGGAAGAAAAGAAGAAGTATGTAAATGATTACACCAGTACTGAGACGATGGCTAATGATCTGATTAAATGCTATAACTGTGGCAAGTTCGGACATTATGCAAAAGAATGTCGGAAGCCAAAGGTTCGCAACTCAGAGTATTATCAGAACAAATTGCTCTTAGCCAAGCAACAAGAAGCTGGCAGGGCATTAATGGCTGAAGATGAATACTAGTTGGATCATTCTGATGAGGAGGAAGAACAAGAAGCGACTGCTCATTTATGCTTGATGGGAAAAGAGGAGAAAGATGATGATTCTGATGATGAGACTGCTGATGAGGTAATGAACTTAACTGAAAAGGATTTCATGACCAAAATGGAAGCCATGATGGTCGAACTTCAAGACCTTCAATCTAATCTGAAAAAGGAAAAAGACAGAGTTGCTAGGAGAAATTATCAAATTTTTGAACTTAATAAATCAGTTATTGAGAACAAAGATTTAATTGATTCTCTACGCAAATCTGATTCTGTTTTTAAAAATGAAAAATATTGTTTTGAAAGTAAGATTTCTGAATTGCAAAAACAATTGTTTAAGTCTGATTCTGAAAAACAAGAATGTGTTCTAAAATCGTTTAAACTGCAGGTTGAGAACAAGACTTTAGAGAAAAAGGTAAATGGTCTGGAAGCAAAACTATATATTAGAGGCCAAACAGATCAAACGATTTTCTTAAATACACCTAATGAAGAAGCTGATTTTAAAGAAAAATGGGGACTAAATTATGAGAATCCTCATTACCTAGAAAAAGCTATCAGAAAACATCCAAGTATATATAATGCAAATTATATGTATGTTGCTGATAAACATTCTCATTTGAAACCCAAATTTATCACCAAAGCATCAAAAGAAGTTGAAGACAAAGAAGATGAGAAAAGAATGAATTTAAAGAAAATGCAACTACCATTCTGTTATGAAAGACTGAATGAAAGTTATCTTTCTAAAACATCAAAATTTCTTTCAAATAATTATTTTGCTAGTTATTCTTCGACTGAGATGGAGGCAAAACCTGTTCAAGCTAAAATTTAAGTACCTCCACTCATCTTAGAAAGCAAAATAATCGAATTAGAAATATTTTATCTGATGACAGAATTTTGGGTGATCTAACACAAGATGTATTTTCTACAATATTAAAGAACACAGATTTTCATTTTAAATCTAAAGTGTGTTGTTGGGTCTGAAATGAGCTAAGGATGATTAATACTGCCATATACTACTTCTTGTGTAATTAATACTACTAGTTCAATATTACAACTGCTGGTGAGATTAATACTCTTAACATGGTTAGTACTGCTAGCATGTTAGTACTGCAAGATGGTTAATACTGCTGAGTAATTACTACTGCTTATGAAGATTAAAGTTGCTGAGAAGATAATGATGGAATGATTTGATTAATGCGAAAGTCAAGGAGATTTGAAGATAATTATGGACTGGATCATGAAGATTAATTTTTCTTTTATAATTATCTTGTAACCTGTCTTGTGTATATACTGTATAGAAGGCATAGTTTAGAATATACATTGATAGAGTTTTCGATATACGTTTTGTTTTTAGAGAGAATTAACCTCAAGGTTCTTAGAAGTCCTTTCAATAGAGAAGTATTGAACGTCTGTTGAACCTATTCAACAGATTGAGGTTTTGTTTGTAATCATTAAGTTAAATCAATATAACTTGTGATTTTCATTCTGATACTGTTCCATTGATTTACTGTTAAAGTGTTTTTCCGCGACTCCTTTAACATAGTTTCTGAGTGTGTGTTAAATTCTTGTTTGAATTTAGATCCTGACAAATCAAGTGGTATCAGAGCAAGAAAACTCAGAAACCTATAATCATGGACAGTTCAAGCGACAACGTTTTGGTATCAAAGGTTCCCATGCTCAAACCCAATGAGTTTGACATGTGGAAGATCAGAATCAAGCAATATATTCTTCTCACAGACTTCTCAATCTGGGATATCATTGAGAATGGTCCCTCAGATGAAGGAAAGATAGGACCAGATGGCAAAAGACCTCCACCAAAGTCTGATGGAGAGAGGAAGATGAGGCAGACAGAGATGAAAGCCTTGAGCACTCTGCTCTTGGCTATACCTAATGAGTACCAATACCAGTTCTGTAACTGCACGGATGCACAAATTCTATGGAATGCACTGGAGAAAAGATTTTCTGGTACCAAAAGTACCAAGAGAAATCAGAAGGCCATCATGAAGCAGCAATATGAAAACTTCATGTCTACAAAGAATGAGTCAATGACTCAAACTTTTGATAGATTTAATAAGTTAATTGGTGAATTAGCTACTGTTGGTGTCCAAATAGATCAAGATGATGTCAATAGAAAATTTCTAAGATCTCTTGGTGATGAATGGACTATGTACACTGTCTCCTTCAGACAGAATGACCAACTGGAGGACAAGGAACTGGATGACCTCTATAATGACCTTAGGGTGTTTGAAGCAGAGGTAGAAGCAAAGAAGAGGACCTCTGGATACTCATACAATGCTTCTCTTTTATCATCTTCTACTGATTCTGCTGCTAATACAGAATCAGTTAGTGCTGCCTATGGATCAAAGCAAGATGGATCTAATGACTCAGTTTTAGAAGCTTTTCTAGCCAGTCATGCTAATTCCACTCTAATTAATGATGACTTAGAACAGATAAATGCTGATGATCTGGAAGAGATGGATATCAAGTGGCAGATGGTTATGCTCACAATGAGGGTAAAAAGATTCATCAAAAGGACTGGAAGGAACAACTTTGCTCAGAAAAGAGAAGATGGGGTTGGATTTGATAAATACAAGGTTGAATGTTACAAGTGTCACAAGCTGGGGCACTTTGCAAAAGAATGCAGAAGTGGAATGCCTCAACAGCATACTAGCAACCATCAACCATCACAGTCCACTAGCTTCAACAACAGGAACTCTTCTCAAGCTCTTGTTTCCCAAGAAGGAATGGGATTTGATTGGAGTGACCAAGCAGAAGAAGCAGTTCAGAATCAAGCTTTAATGGCTAAACTTTCAGAGTCAGCAAGCACTGATATTCCCACAGAGGTAAAATCTAACCTTTGCTCAAAATCTTGCATAGAAACTGTTAAAAAGTACAGGGATCACAATCAAAGCATGTGTGATGACCTAAAAAGGTTAGAGAAAGATAGAAGAGAGTATGTTGTGATTGTTGAGAATTTGGAAGAACAGATTAAGGCATACAAAGCCAATGAACTTCAACACACATATGATACTAACTACTGGAAGTGGGAAAAGAATCAGTTAGAGTTTAAGCTTAAAAAGTCTGAAGAGGAATGTGAGAAGATAAGGAGTGATTTTGAGAAAGCCAAGCTGGACATTGAGAAGTTTTCCAATGCCTCTAAAGCAATGGACTCACTTCTAAAATCTCAAGTCCATGACAACCTGAAAAGAGGTTTAGCATACAACAATACCCCTCCACCCTATAACAATAACTATATTCCTCCCACTTCGGACCTCTTAGAAAGACAAGAGAAAATAGACTTACCTGTAGGAGCCACAGATGTAGATCCTCTTGACAGTGTAGTGATTGAGGAAGAGGCTGAAGAAGAGACCACTAAGGGTAAGAATAAGGATGACCTTAAAGAAATCCCTTTAGAAAATCATATCCTTACTAATGAAGGGGGGGGGGGGGGTAAACCTTTTGTAAAGAGTGAGAAGGAAGAAAGTTTTAAGAGAGGGAAGGGAAAGGTACAGGGAGTCCATTACATGCAAACCACTGTTGTTAATCCCTGTACTTGTAAACAGAATCAACCCCAACAACATGATAAAAAATAAGGAATTGATCTGAGAAAAATTAACAGACCAAAGCCTTGTTTTATCTGTGTCAAGTTAAATCATCTAGCCAAACACTGTTATTTCAATCCTATTAACCAAAGGATCACTTTTCAAAGAAATATACAAAATCCTGTTGGTTATAGGAAGCAAATAAGGAATCATATGGCTGAGAATGTGAGAGGGGCACCTATAAAATCTCATGCTCAGAATAAGTTTGCTAATTCAAAGAAAAATACTCCAAATAAGCCAAGGAGTAACTTAAAGAAAAAGAAAGCAAACAACTTTGTCCAGGTTTGGGTTCCAAAATTAAAGAAATCTGTTAGTACTGCTACTTCAAATAGTACTGCTGACAGAAATAGTGCTGCTGTAAGCAATACTACTGCTAACCCAGTTAGTACTGCTTACCCAATTAGTACTGCTAATGATGTTAGTACTGCTAACAAAGTTAGTACTGCCAATCAAGTTAGTACTGCTTCCAGTGGCAGGCCCATTCTTCTGACAAAGTATTCAAGCAATAAGATTCCTCAGTTTGATAATCTCATCAAGTCTGAATATGAATATGTTGATGAGAATAGGAAACCCAAGACCACTTTGGCTTGGGTTCCTATTAAAAACTAACTGCTTTATTATATGTGCAGGGCAACCAACAGCTCAAGGGAAGGAGCATTTGGCATGTTGATAGTGGTTGTTCCAGGCACATGACAGGTAACATGGACTGCCTTCAAAACTTCAAAAGAATTGATGGAGGACATGTTGCTTTTGGTGATAATCCAGCAGGTGGAAAGATAAGTGGAAAAGGTAATGTGTCAAAAGGTAAGATGACCTTTGAGGATGTATACTATGTTGAGCAATTGAGATACAACCTGTTAAGTGTATCACATGTCTGTGACAAGAAACATAGCATATTATTCAATGATACTGAATGTATTATCCTTGCTCCAGGGTTCAAGGTAGTTAATGAAAGTATGATACTACTTAGAACTCCTAGAAAGGACAATGTTTATTGCTTAGACTTGGAGAGTGTAGCTTCTGATTCATCTTTAAATTGTTTATTTTCAAAAGCTTCATTGGATGAATCATCTCTTTGTCACAGAAGATGTGTCACATGAAGTTTAAAACAATGAACAAACTTGTAAAGAACAACCTTGTAAGAGGTTTGCCACAAAAGGTATTTTCATGTGATGATCATTGTGTTGCATGTCTTAAAGGCAAACAACACAAAACTTCTCATAAGTCCAAAGAGATAAATACAATCTCTTCACCTCTTAATTTACTGCATATGGATCTGTTTGGTCCTACAAATGTGATGAGTATGGGTAAGAAATCCTACTGCTTGGTTATTGTTGATGATTTCTCTAGATTCACTTGGGTCTATTTTCTGAGGACTAAGGATGAGACAAGTAGACTGATCAAATCATTTGTTCTTAGAGTTGAAAACCAAACAAATCTAAGAGTTAAAGTCATCAGGTCTGATAATGGAACTGAATTTAAAAACAATGACCTAAACAGCTTTTGTGAGGAAAAAGGCATTGAGAGACAATACAGTGCTCCTAGGACTCCTCAACAGAATGGTGTTGCTGAAAGGAGAAATAGGACTCTGATAGAAGCTGCTAGATCTCTGTTGGCAGATTCAAAACTTCCAATTACTTTTTGGGCAGAAGCAGTTAATACTGCCTGCTATGTTTAAAACAGAGTTCTAGTAGTGAAATCCCAAGACAAGACACCTTATGAGCTTTTTAAAAAGAAGAAACCTTTTATTGGATTTTTCAAACCATTTGGGTGTCCTTGCAAAATTCTCAATACCAAAACTCACCTAGGCAAGTTTGATAGCAAAACTGAGGATGGGTTTCTTGTTGGATATTCATCTCAAAGTAAGGCCTACAGAGTTTTCAACACCTCTTCTAGGATTATTGAGGAAAGTGACAATGTCAAATGCAATGAGAACACACCAAATCAACTTGGTTCAGGTCCTGATTGGCTATTTGACATTGATTCACTGTCTAATTCTTTGGGTTTCAGTAATGAGCATAATGCAGGAACAGGGACAGAAAAGGTACAAGTACAAAGACAAGAGTTTGTGCTGTTCCCCACACCTACTGCTGATCCTGTTGAATTCTGTGACCAAGATAAGAAAGATACTTCAGATTCAAAGGACACTGAACCAGCACAGAATGAAGAGGACAAAGGTGAAAAGGAAGATCAACTCTCAGATTCAGGAATCAAAGGTCCTGAGATGCCATGTTTGGAAGAAGATGACACAGATGATGATAACTCTACAGTTTTTGGTGGCAGCACTCCTGAAAAGAATGACTCTAATCTGGAAGCAAATATTCATGAAGAGGTTGTTCATCAAACAAGAGTTCAGAAAAATCATTCTCCTCAATTGGTGATTGGTGACATCAATTCTTCT
Organism: Arctium minus; assembly: GCA_954870635.1. Taxonomy (NCBI): domain Eukaryota; kingdom Viridiplantae; phylum Streptophyta; class Magnoliopsida; order Asterales; family Asteraceae; genus Arctium; species Arctium minus. The sequence goes on along the minus strand of OX941080.1, from coordinate 71,303,812 downwards.
ATAATCACAAGGAATCAAAGCAAGTTGGGAGGATTGAAGGACATACAATCAGGATTACTATCTTGCTTTCTATCATAGGTTGAACCCAAAAAGGCATATGATGCAATGAAGGATCCAAGCTGGATAGAAGGAATGCAAGAGGAGCTATTGCAGTTTGTGCTGCAGGATGTATGGAATTTGGTTGACCTTCCAAAAGGACACAAAGCTATAGGCACTAAATGGATATTCAGGAACAAGAAAGATGAGAGAGTGTAACACCCTAAAAACCAGGGTAAATTTAAAACTGCGGAAACAGTACAATTAAGCATCAACCAAAGGTATAAACCTCCCAAAAAGGGGAACTGTACTTAACCTTTACAAAAATCATAATACGGATAAGGATCCCAACAATAAACCAATCTAAACATATACTATCTAGATTACATAAGCTGTTGATCCAGAATCATCCAAAAATGTGGGACTTAACAATGCCCAACAATCCAATACTAAACATCTCAAAAACCCTCGGGATCAGTCCCGACACTCAAACCCTTGGCAACCTGCCACTAACGAGAACCTGAATACATATCATTTGAGAAAAAGCGTTAGGCTTAAAAAGCCTAGTGAGAACATACAGTTTATAAATTTCAAGAAACATAAATAATTGTATCATAAGATAATCTTTCCAGTAAGGTTTAGTTTTACAAATGAAACCTTTGCCACAACCGGGCCTTTTTGATACAAAACTCGTCATCTAGTAACCAAAGATAACCATTTTACCAAGTATTGTAGCGTAACACAAAGTAGGCCACAATCCGAGTTATGAGCTAAACACTTGGAATCCATGGCCACGAACTCACAGGTCCGTACTACGATGTGAGGTAGGGCCCCTGAGGAAACCAAGGTAAACTCGTTCACCAGGACTATACTATGACCCATGGCTAGTAACCGGTCTCACATAACCGTACTAAATGACCTCAACATATCTTCTAACACCTGGATCATTCTCTCGCTTTGCCCGTCGGTCTGTGGATGGTAAGTCGTACTCAACTTAACTCATGTACCCAGCTCTTTTTGAAACCCATCCCAAAAGTTCGAAATGAACCGACTGTCGCGAACTGACACGATCGACAAAGGTATTCCATGCCTCCAGACCACTTCATCGATATAAAGTTTTGCTAACTTATCCATCGGTAAAGTCTCGCGCATAGCCAAGAAGTGAGCGCTCTTTGTCAATCTATCAACTACCACCCAAATGGTATTGTGATCTCGAAAAGTTTTAGGCAACTTAGTCACGAAATCCATGGTGATATGCTCCCACTTCCACTCGGGAATCTCTAAAGACTGAAGACACCCATATGGTCGTTGATGTTCGGCCTTAACTTGCGAGCACGTAACACAACGCTATACATACCACGCCACATCAAGTTTCATAACCGTCCACCAATAGTGTAGCTTCAAGTCCCTGTACATCTTTGTACTTCCCGGATGAATGGAATACTTGGACTTGTGAGCATCTTCAAGTAGTAGATCACGGTTACCCCCAATCTTGGGTACCCACACACGACCGCTGAACAGTTTTACCCCACGGCTATCTTCCGTTAAGAGTAAACGTTGTTTCGTCATGACTTCCTCTTTAAGATTTTCTTCCAACAAGGCTTCGATCTGCGATGCCTTCATCTTTTCAACAAGGGTGGATACTAACTCGATTCTCGAACAGGTAGCCTGAATACATCCGCTATAGTCTTTCCGACTTAACGCATCGGCTACCATGTTTGCCTTCCCGGGATGGTAAAGCAACTCACAGTCGTAATCTTTAAGCAATTCGAGCCACCGCCGTTGTCTCATATTCAACTCTTTCTGATCAAAGACATACTTCAGGCTCTTATGATCTGTGTAGAGTGTACACTTCGTTCCATAGAGATAATGTCGCCAAAGCTTCAAGGCGAACACTACTGCTGCTAACTTCAAATCGTGGGTAGGATAGTTCTTCTCGTGTATCTTAAGTTGTCTCGAGGCGTAAGCGATTACCTTGCCCCGTTGCATCAACACACAACCTAAACCCATCTTCGAAGCATCGCTATAGACCACGAAGTCTTCTGACCCTTCAGGTAATGACAAGATCGGAGCTTCACATAATTTCTTTTGAAGAATTCATCCGAGATCCGAAGTTTCTTGGGTCTGGCGACTTGTAACACCCTAAAAACCAGGGTAAATTTAAAACTGCGGAAATAGTACAATTAAGCATCAACCAAAGGTATAAACCTCCCAAAAAGGGGAACTGTACTCAATCTTTACAAAAATCAGAATACGGATAAGGATCCCAACAACAAACCAATCTAAACATATACTATCTAGATTACATAAACTGTTGATCCAGAATCATCCAAAAAGGTGGGACTTAACAATGCCCAACAATCCAATACTAAAAATCTCAAAAACCCTCGGGATCAGTCCCGGCACTCAAACCCTTGGCAACCTACCGCTAACGAGAACCTGAATACATATCATTTGAGAAAAAGCGTTAGGCTTAAAAAGCCTAGTGAGAACATACAGTTTATAAATTTCAAGAAACATAAATAATTGTATCATAAGATAATCTTTCCAATAAGGTTTAGTTTTACAAATGAAACCTTTGCCACAACCGGGCCTTTTTGATACAAAACTCGTCATCTAGTGACCAAAGATAACCATTTTACCAAGTATTGTAGCGTAACACAGAGTAGGCCACAATCCGAGTTATGAGCTAAACACTTGGAATCCATGGCCACGAACTCACAGGTCCGTACTACGATGTGAGGTAGGGCCCCCGAGGAAACCAAGGTATACTCATTCACCAGGACTACACTACGACCCATGGCTAGTAACCGGTCTCACATAACCATACTAAATGGCCCCCGAAGATCATATGCATCCGTAGCTACAAATAGGGGAATTATGATCCATAGCTAGTAACCGGTTTCAACCGTACCAAATGGCCCCCGAGGATCATAAACATCCATTTTACAAATAGGGGAAAAACATCCCAAATATAAGTCGACTCAATACCAAGGGATCCACTAGTAATGGTGCAGACTTGTCACAACAACATTTGTGACCAACCATAGATAATCATATGGTATAAAATAACATTTATAAACAAAAATGCATTTTCAAGTTTAACTTCTGGTAAGAATGAAAATCATCAAAATGAACTTTAAACATTCTTTCAAGTATCCCACATAAATGTGCAAGTAAAACATCCTTTTACTTCAAATAAGATGAACCCATCATTTTAATCGAAAATGATCGGGAACCCTAAAATCTCCCAAAACTCAAGTTATATCAAATATGTAGAAAACTTAGATCTGAAACCATGGAGATATATAGGAGTTCCAAAAGGTATCTTTTGATATGTATACAGTTTAAACTGATAGTAGGAACTCACCAAACAGGTTTATAAGAAAACTCGAAAACCAGATATCGACCACGACGAATAGGTGAAGCTTTCTACACCGAAACCCCGAGCAATGCATTTAATACTAGCTATCAACGGAGCTTCCAAGATCGAAGAAACCAAAGAGAAAACTTAGAGAGAGAGAGGGAGAGAAATATTTGAAGAGAGAGAGAGATAAAGAGATATTTTGGATGAAACCCCTTTATGTCGGCCAGGGGTTTGCGCGACTTACATCGCGGGAAAGGTCGCGCGTGCCACAAAACTGGAATACTCCAGTGGGTCACGCGGTTTAGCTCGCGGCCTACAAGCCGCGGCATATCCCGTGCGTGTCAAAAATCTGGGAATCCTTCAGAGGGTTACGCGGCTTAGCTCGCAAGCCGCGACATAGCCCGCGTAACTCTCTGTTTCCCACAATTTCAACCAAAACCCAAACACTAACTCCCGATTCAAAACTCGGCGTCTACAACAAAAAGGTAAACGCAAGAATACAACGATAATATATAATGAAAATCCAGGGTGTTACAATCCTCCCCAACTTGGGAATGATTTCGTCCCCGAAATCCCAACTATATAAAGAGATGAGGATATCTTCGCCTCATATCCTCCTCAGCTTCCCACGTCACGTTGGCTCCTCTATGATGCTTCTACTGCACCTTGACCATAGTGACTTCTTTGCGACGCAACTTCTTAGACTTTCTCTCTAAGATAGCGTTAGGCTCTTCTACACAACGGTTGCCCTCATCTACTGTTAACTCGGAGAGAGGGATGACACTTTCCTCTTCCGCCAAACACTTCCGAAGGTAACAAATATGAAACGTGTTGTGTATTCTGCTCAACTCTGGCGGCAGTTCCAATTGGTAGGCTTGTAAACCCACCCGCTTGAGCACTTTGAAAGGTCCGAGGAAACGGGGACTCAGCTTCCCACGCTTTCAGAACCGTATAATGCTTTTCCATGGCGATACCTTCAGCAACACACGGTCGCCCACTTGGAATTCCATCGGTCGTCTCTTTTTATCGGCATAACTCTTTTGCCGATCCTGAGCCGCTTTCAACCTTTCACGAATGCTCTTGACCTTATCGGCCGTCTCTTGCACGATTTCAGGTCCGGCGAACTGCTTTTCTCCAGCTTCAAGCCAACACACGGGAGTTCGGCACTTTCGTCCGTACAACGCCACAAAAGGTGCCATTCCAATACTCGAGTGGTAGCTATTATTGTAAGCAAACTCCACCAAAGGCAATTGCGAGTCCCAACTACCCCCGAAATCGATGACACAAGACCTCAACATATCTTCTAACATCTGGATCGTTCTCTCGCTTTGCCCGTCGGTCTGTGGATGGTAAGCCGTACTCAACTTAACTCGTGTACCCAGCTCTTTCTGAAACCCATCCCAAAAGTTTGAAGTGAACCGACTGTCGCAATCTGACACGATCGACAAAGATATTCCATGCCTCCAGACCACTTCATCGATATAAAGTTTTGCTAACTTATCCATCGGTAAAGTCTCGCGCATAGCCAAGAAGTGAGCGCTCTTTGTCAATCTATCAACTACCACCCAAATGGTATCGTGACCTCGAAAGGTTTTAGGCAACTTAGTCACGAAATCCATGGTGATATGCTCCCACTTCCACTCGGGAATCTCTAAAGACTGAAGACTCCCATATGGTCGTTGATGTTCGGCCTTAACTTGCGAGCACGTAACACAACGCTCCTCATACCGCGCCACACCAAGTTTCATAACCGGCCACCAATAATGTGGCTTCAAGTCCCTGTACATCTTTGTACTTCCCGGATGAATAGAATACTTGGACTTGTGAGCATCTTCAAGTAGTAGATCACGGTTACCCCCAATCTTGGGTACCCACACACGACCGCTGAACAGTTTTACCCCACGGCTATCTTCCGTTAAGAGTAAACGCTGTTTCGTCATGACTTCCTCTTTGAGATTTTCTTCCAACAAGGCCTCGATCTGCGATGCCTTGATCTTTTCAACAAGGGTGGATACTAACTCGATTCTAGAACAGGTAGCCTGAATACATCCGCTATAGTCTTTCCGACTTAACACATCGGCTACCACGTTTACCTTCCCGGGATGGTAAAGCAACTCACAGTCGTAATCTTTAAGCAATTCGAGCCACCGCCGTTGTCTCATATTCAACTCTTTCTTATCAAAGACATAATTCAGGCTCTTATGATATGTGTAGAGTGTACACTTCGTTCCATAGAGATAATGTCGCCAAAGCTTCAAGGCGAACACTACTGCTGCTAACTCCAAATAGTGGGTAGGATAGTTCTTCTTGTGTATCTTAAGTTATCTCGAGACGTAAGCGATTACCTTGCCCCGCTGCATCAACACACAACCTAAACCCATCTTCGAAGCATCGCTATAGACCACGAAGTCTTCTGACCCTTCAGGTAACGACAAGATCGGAGCTTCACATAATTTCTTTTGAAGAATCCGTTCGAGATCCGAAGTTTCTTGGGTCTGGTGACTTGTAACACCCTAAAAACCAGGGTAAATTTAAAACTGCGGAAACAGTACAATTAAGCATCAACCAAAGGTATAAACCTCCCAAAAAGGGGAACTGTACTCAACCTTTACAAAAATCAGAATACGAATAAGGATCCCAACAACAAACCAATCTAAACATATACTAACTAGATTACATAAGCTGTTGATCCAGAATCATCCAAAAATGTGGGACTTAACAATGCCCAACAATCCAATATTAAACATCTCAAAAACCCTCGGGATCAGTCCCGACACTCAAACCCTTGGCAACCTGCCGCTAACGAGAACCTGAATACATATCATTTGAGAAAAAGCGTTAGGCTTAAAAAGCCTAGTGAGAACATACAATTTATAAATTTCAAGAAACATAAATAATTGTATCATAAGATAATCTTTCCAATAAAGTTTAGTTTTACAAATGAAACCTTTGCCACAACCGTGCCTTTTTGATACAAAACTCGTCATCTAGTGACCAAAGATAACCATTTTACCAAGTATTGTAGCGTAACACAAAGTAGGCCACAATCCGAGTTATGAGCTAAACACTTGGAATCCATGGCCACGAACTCACAAGTCCGTACTACGATGTGAGGTAGGGCCCCCGAGGAAACCAAGGTATACTCGTTCACCAGGACTACACTATGACCCATGGCTAGTAACCGGTATCACATAACCGTACTAAATGGCCCCCGAGGATCATATGCATCCGTAGCTACAAATAGGGGAATTATGATCCATAGCTAGTAACCGGTTTCAACCGTACCAAATGGCCCCCGAGGATCATAAACATCCATTTTACAAATAGGGGAAAAACATCCCAAATATAAGTCGACTCAATACCTAGGGATCCACTAGTAATGGTGCAGACTTGTCACAACAACATTTGTGACCAACCATAGATAATCATATGGTATAAAATAACATTTATAAAAAAAAATGCATTTTCAAGTTTAACTTCTGGTAAGAATGAAAATCATCAAAATGAACTTTAAACATTCTTTCAAGTATCCCACATAAATGTGCAAGTAAAACATCCTTTTACTTCAAATAAGATGAACCCATCATTTTAATCGAAAATGATCGGGAACCCTAAAATCTCCCAAAACTCAAGTTATATCAAATATGTAGAAAACTTAGATCTGAAACCATGGAGATATATAGGAGTTCCAAAAGGTATCTTTTGATATGTATACAGTTTAAAATGATAGTAGGAACTCACGAAACAGGTTTATACGAAAACCCGAAAACCAGATATCGACCACGACGAATAGGTGAAGCTTTCTACACCGAAACCCCGAGCAATGCACTTAATACTAGCTATCAACGGAGCTTCCAAGATCGAAGAAACCAAAGAGAAAACTTAGAGAGAGAGAGGGAGAGAAATATTTGAAGAGAGAGAGATAAATAGATATTTTGGCTGAAACCCCTTTATGTCGGCCAGGGGTTTGCGCGACTTACACCGCGGGAAAGGTCGCGCGTGCCACAAAACTGGAATACTCCAGTGGGTCACGCGGCTTAGCTCGCGGCCTACAAGCCGCGACATATCCCGCGCGTGTCAAAAATCTGGGAATCCTCCAGAGGGTTACGCGGCCTAGCTCGCGGCTTACAAGCCGCGACATAACCCGCGTAACTCTTTGTTTCCCACAATTTCAACCAAAACCCAAACACTAACTCCCGATTCAAAACTCGGCCTCTACAACAAAAAGGTAAACGCAAGAATACAACGATAATATATAATGAAAATCCAGGGTGTTACAATCCTCCCTAACTTGGGAATGATTTCGTTCCCGAAATCCCAACTATATAAAGAGATGAGGATATCTTCGCTTCATATCCTCCTCAGCTTCCCACGTCACGTTGGCTCCCCTATGATGCTTCCACTGCACCTTGACCATAGTGACTTCTTTGCGACGGAACTTCTTAGACTTTCTCTCTAAGATAGCGTCAGGATCTTCTACACAACGGTTACCCTCGTCTACAGTTAATTCGGAGAGAGGGATGACACTTTCCTCTTCCGCCAAACACTTCCGAAGGTAACAAATATGAAACGTGTTGTGTATTCTGCTCAAATCTGGCGGCAGTTCCAATTGGTAGGCTTGCAAACCCACCCGCTTAAGCACTTTGAAAGGTCCGAGGAAACGGGGACTCAACTTCCCACGCTTTCCGAACCGTATAATGCCCTTCCACGGCGATACCTTCAGCAACACACGGTCGCTCACTTGGAATTCCATCGGTCGTCTCTTTTTATCGGCATAACTCTTCTGCCGATCCTGAGCCGCTTTCAACCTTTCACGAATGCTCTTGACTTTATCGCTCGTCTCTTGCACGATTTCAGGTCCGTCAAACTGCTTTTATCCCGCTTCAAGCCAACACATGGGAGTTCGGCACTTTTGCCCGTACAACGCCTCAAAAGGTGCCATTCCAATACTCGAGTGGTAGCTATTATTGTAAGTAAAATCCACCAAAGGCAGGTGCGAGTCCCAACTACCCCCGAAATCGATGACACAAGACCTCAACATATCTTCTAACGTCTGGATCGTTCTCTCGCTTTGCCCGTCGGTCCGTGGATGGTAAGCCGTACTCAACTTAACTCGTGTACCCAGCTCTTTCTGAAACCCATCCCAAAAGTTCTAAGTGAACCGACTGTCGCGATCTGACACGATCGACAAAGGTATTCCATGCCTCCAGACCACTTCATCGATATAAAGTTTTGCTAACTTATCCATCGGTAAAGTCTCGCGCATAGCCAAGAAGTGAGCGCTCTTTGTCAATCTATCAACTACCACCCAAATGGTATCTTGACCTCGAAGAGTTTTAGGCAACTTAGTCACGAAATCCATGGTGATATGCTCCCACTTCCACTCGGGAATCTCTAAAGACTGAAGACTCCTATATGGTCGTTGATGTTCGGCCTTAACTTGCGAGCACGTAACACAACGCTCCTCATACCGCGCCACATCAAGTTTCATAACCGGCCACCAATAGTGTAGCTTCAAGTCCCTGTACATCTTTGTACTTCCTGGATGAATAGAATACTTGGACTTGTGAGCATCTTCAAGTAGTAGATCACGGTTACCCCCAATCTTGGGTACCCACACACGACCGCTGAACAGTTTTACCCCACGGCTATCTTCCGTTAAGAGTAAACGCTGTTTCGTCATGACTTCCTCTTTGAGATTTTCTTCCAACAAGGCTTCGATCTGCGATGCCTTGATCTTTTCTACAAGGGTGGATACTAACTCGATTCTCGAACAGGTAGCCTGAATACATCCGCTATAGTCTTTCCGACTTAACGCATCGGCTACCACGTTTGCCTTCCCGGGATGGTAAAGCAACTCACAGTCGTAATCTTTAAGCAATTCGAGCCACCGCCGTTGTCTCATATTCAACTCGTTCTGATCAAAGACATACTTCAGGCTCTTATGATCTGTGTAGAGTGTACACTTCGTTCCATAGAGATAATGTCGCCAAAGCTTCAAGGCGAACACTACTGCTGCTAACACCCAATCGTGGGTAGGATAGTTCTTCTCGTGTATCTTAAGTTGTCTCGAGGCGTAAGCGATTACCTTGCCCCGCTGCATCAACACACAACCTAAACCCATCTTCGAAGCATCGCTATAGACCACAAAGTCTTCTGACCCTTCAAGTAACGACAAGAACGGAGCTTCACATAATTTCTTTTGAAGAATCCGTCCGAGATCCGAAGTTTCTTGGGTCTGGCGACTTGTAACACCCTAAAAACCAGGGTAAATTTAAAACTGCAGAAACAGTACAATTAAGCATCAACCAAAGGTATAAACCTCCAAAAAAGGGGAACTGTACTCAACCTTTACAAAAATCAGAATACGGATAAGGATCCCAACAACAAACCAATCTAAACATATACTATCTAGATTACATAAGCTGTTGATCCAGAATCATCCAAAAAGGTGGGACTTAACAATGCTCAACAATCCAATACTAAACATCTCAAAAAACCTCGGGATCAGTCCTGACACTCAAACCCTTGGCAACCTGCCGCTAACGAGAACCTGAATACATATCATTTGAGAAAAATCGTTAGGCTTAAAAAGCCTAGTGAGAACATACAATTTATAAATTTCAAGAAACATAAATAATTGTATCATAAGATAATCTTTCCAATAAGGTTTAGTTTTACAAATGAAACCTTTGCCACAACCGGGCCTTTCTGATACAAAACTCCTCATCTAGTGACCAAAGATAACCATTTTACCAAGTATTGTAGCGTAACACAAAGTAGGCCACAATCCGAGTTATGAGCTAAACACTTGGAATCCATGGCCACGAACTCACAGGTCCGTACTACGATGTGAAGTAGGGCCCCCGAGGAAACCAAGGTATAATCGTTCACCAGGACTACACTATGACCCATGGCTAGTAACCGGTCTCACATAACCGTACTAAATGGCCCCCGAGGATCATATGCATCCGTAGCTACAAATAGGGGAATTATGATCCATAACTAGTAACCGGTTTCAACCGTACCAAATGGCCCCCGAGGATCATAAACATCCATTTTACAAATAGGGGAAAAACATCCCAAATATAAGTCGACTCAATACCTAGGGATCCACTAGTAATGATGCAGACTTGTCACAACAACATTTGTGACCAACCATAGATAATCATATGGTATAAAATAACATTTATAAACAAAAATGCATTTTCAAGTTTAACTTCTGGTAAGAATGAAAATCATCAAAATGAACTTTAAACATTCTTTCAAGTATCCCACATAAATGTGCAAGTAAAACATCCTTTTACTTCAAATAAGATGAACCCATCATTTTAATCGAAAATGATCGGGAACCCTAAAATCTCCCAAAACTCAAGTTATATCAAATATGTAGAAAACTTAGATCTGAAACCATGGAGATATATAGGAGTTCCAAAAGGTATCTTTTGATATGTATACAGTTTAAAATGATAGTAGGAACTCACGAAACAGGTTTATACGAAAACCCGAAAACCAGATATCGACCACGAAGAATAGGTGAAGCTTTCTACACCGAAACCCTGAGCAATGCACTTAATACTAGCTATCAACGGAGCTTCCAAGATCGAAGAAACCAAAGAGAAAACTTATAGAGAGAGAAATATTTGAAGAGAGAGAGAGATAAAGAGATATTTTGGCTGAAACCCCTTTATGTCGGCTAGGGGTTTGCGCGGCTTACACCGCGGCCTTCAAGCTGCGGGAAAGGTCTCGCGTGCCACAAAACTGGAATACTCCAGTGGGTCACGCGGCTTAGCTCGCGGCCTACAAGCCGCGACATATCCCGCGCGTGTCAAAAATCTGGGAATCCTCCAGAGGGTTACGCGGCTTAGCTCGCGGCTTACAAGCCGCGACATAGCCCGCGTAACTCTATGTTTCCCACAATTTCAACCAAAACCCAAACACTAACTCCCGATTCAAAACTCGGCGTCTACAAAAAAAAGGTAAACACAAGAATACAACGATAATATATAATGAAAATCCAGGGTGTTACAGAGAGGAATAGTAATAAAGAACAAGGCCAGATTAGTGGCACAAGGGTATACTCAAGAAGAGGGAATTGATTATGAAGAGGTATTTGCACCAGTGGCCAGGATTGAGGCAATCAGGCTATTTTTAGCCTATGCTTCTTTCATGAAGTTCAGGGTCTACCAGATGGATGTAAAGAGTGCTTTCCTGTATGGGAGAATTGAAGAAGAAGTGTATGTCTGTCAGCCTCCAGGGTTTGAGATTCCAAATTATCCTGACAGAGTATACAAATTAAAGAAGGCACTCTATGGGCTACATCAAGCACCAAGGGCAATGTATGACACTTTGTCTACCTATCTCGTGGAAAATGGTTTTCAAAGAGGAATCATAGACAAGACTCTGTTCATTCAGAGGAAGAAGAAGGACATCCTTATAGTGCAAATATATGTGGATGATATTATCTTTGGATCCACAAAAGATCAAATGTGCAGAGATTTTGAAGAATTGATGCACAAGAGATTCAAGATGAGTTCTATGGGTGAACTTACTTTCTTCCTTGGGCTACAAGTTAAGTAGAAGAAATATGGGATATTTATAAGCCAATCCAAGTATGTGCAGGACATTCTTACTAAGTTTGGAGTCTCAGATTCAAAGCCTGCAAGTGTTGGATCAAATAATTGTATTCAAGATTAAAGTTAAAGTTCAGGGTTTAAACTGCAATTGTGTCAAAGTTATTTAGAGGGTTTAAATTGTAATAGTTTAATAGTTATTAGCTATTGGGCCCAAGCCCATTAGAAAGCCTGTTAAGCTTAAAGCCCATAAGGCTTAGGTATTTAAAGTTTTGTTTTAGTTTAGTTTTAGGTTAACTCTGATAATTTTCTAAATAGTAACCGTAAGTTTTCTCTGTATTCAAGGGTATCAAGAACACTCAAGGTTTCATTGTTTATTCAAGGGATTGGTATGTTACTCTGATTTATATATCTCTTGATTATTATTGTGTTGCTTGATTACTTGATTGATTATTTACCAACTAGATTAAATCTGGGATAACAAGTGGTATCAGAGCCTAAGAATCAATTTTTTTTACTGTTCATCGAATATTACTGTTCACCGAAAATCACTATTCATGCGAGTACTGTTCATTCGATTTCATGAATCTGTGTTATCGCATCCGGTCGATTAGTTTCTGATTATTTGTTTTCATTCGATCGAAGGATTGATTAATTGTTTTCTGATTACTGTTAGTTTAATTGTGTTCATCGGTCGATTAAAACTTCTAGGTTTGGTTTCGGTCGAATCCCAGAAATTCATCGTGTTCTTCGGTCGATTCATCGTGCTTATCGGCCTTATGAGTTAATCGATCATATCTGTTACTGTGTTTATCGATATTATTGCTTTGACCGATAGTTATTCGACCTGAGCCTTCGACCGAGAGTTTGTAAACACCGGTCCTTACTTCGACCGGGTAGTTGTGATCTCTGGTCATTCTCTTCGATCGGACCTTAGCATTCCCCGGTCTTCCCTTCGACCGGGTAGGTTCATCGACCGGACCTTAGTGGTTTCCGGTATACCATTCGACCGGGTACTTGCTACTCCGGTCTTACCATTCGACCGGATACTTGTATTCTCCGGTCTTGCCATTCGACCGGGTACTTGGTAGTCCGATCTTACCCTTCGACCGGGTACTTGCTTACTCCGGTCTTTCCTTCGACCGGTACGGTTCATTCTCCGGTCTTACGTTTGACCGGTCGAAGCACTTTTTCTAGACCTAGACAAATTTTTGCAAAGTAATATGGACCCCCGTGCTAAGTCTGCGAAGGGGGACAAAGTTCTGTTCGAGATCAACTGTTTCTTTTTGTTCAGTATTATTTGAAGCTTTACACTGATTGAAAGGACTGCATTTAATTATTTTCGGGAATTTATTTTTCTGAAAATTTTTGAGTGTGGTTTTCATTTTGATTCTAACGATCTCATCTAGTTGGTTGTCTTGGTACAGATAAGTTTAATTACTAACAAGTGGTACAACTAAGATGTCGAACCAGCTTCTCTCGATGGGCTCTCAGTCCAAACCGCCTGTCCTTATGGCTAATGAGTATCAGCAATGGAAGACCAGAATGATTCAGTTTCTGAATCACAAGAACAGAAAATTCATGACAGTAATCATTGAAGGTCCTAAAACTCCAATGATCACAGTAAAGGGTCAACCTGCTACAGATTCCTCTCCTGAAATCCCTGACAGAGAGATTCCTAAACCTGTTCAGTTCTTCACTGAAAAGCAGAAAGAACAACTCAAGTTAGAAGAAGAGGCTCTAATCTATCTGACAATGGCAATTCCAAACGACATCTACAATCGTGTCGACAGTCAGAGCACTGCTAAAGGAATCTGGGATGAACTAGCAAGGCAGTTTGAAGGAAGTGAAGCCTCTATACAAGCTAAGCAGAATCTGTGCATAAATGCTTACGAGGGATTTCATGCAAAAGAAGGAGAGCTGATATTAGACACCTACAATAGGTACAACATTATTCTCAATGACTTGCGGAGGAACAACATCGCCAAATCTGCTTCTGAGATAAACTACAAGTTCATCAAGAATCTAAATCCAGAATGGAAGAACTTTGCTATCAACCTCCAGATGTCGAAGAATATGGCTCGAGAAAATGTCACCGATATCTTCTCTACTCTAGCTCAACATGAGGATGAGGTGAGATCTATGAATAATGAGTCTAATCATCTGAAGGATTCTGTGGCTCTCATAGCCGGCAAAGGTTCTGTATCCTCTGCAAGGTCGAAGAAAAAGGCGTCTAAAGCTCTAGTTACTGAAGTTACTGACTCTGACTCTGATTCGAGCGATGAAGAACTGGAAGTTGATTCAGATCCTGATATTCAAAAGTTCTCTGAAGACTTGGCTCTCATTACACGACGATTCATGAAGAGCTTTGGCAAGAAAAGATTTTACTCAAAGCCAAAGTATGATGGATACAAGAAAGAGAAGTCTGAGATGCGATACAAGCCGAGGCATGGAAAGAGAGAGGAAGGACGAGAAGATCGGAAGGAAGATAGAAGAGAAGGAAAGAGAGAGGAGAAGCGAGAAGAGCGAAAGGATGAACCAGGAAGATGCTACAACTGTGGCAAATTTGGGCACTTCTCAAGGGACTGCAAATTCTAGAAAGTGAAGAACTCAGAGTACTACTCAAAGAAAGTCACTAATTGCCAAGAAAGCTGAAGAAGGAAAAGTACTAATGGCTGAAGAAGAGAACTGGCTGTTTCAAAGTTCTGATGACGAGGAGCAAGCACACTTCACCCAAGTTTCTTACATGGCAAAGCTGGAAGGTGACGATGAAGACTCTGAGACACAATCCGAAGAAGCAAACTCTGAGGTTAGTGAAAATTCTGAACTTATTGAATCTTTAATGGCCCAAATACATGGTATGAAAGATGAATTTGCTTTACTAAAAGGCAAACTTAGCTCTGCACATCAATTTGTTTTAAGCTTTCGTGATGAAAATGCTATTTTAAAAGTTGTTGTGGAAGAAAAGGAAAAAGAAAAAGATGATTTAAAAGCCGAAAAAGCGTCTTTAAAAGAAAAAATATCTGGTTTAGAAACAGATCTTGTGAATCTTAATGCTGAAAAGGGTGAGTTTCAAATAAAATTTGAAGTTTGCTATAAAGAAAGAAATGAAGCTTTTACCAAAATCAAACAACTGGAGGACATTAATATGAAACGAGGCCAGACTGAGCAAACATTAAATCTGCTGACCAATAAACTCCAAGACGAAAGGTTTTACAAACTAAAACCAGGTTTGGGTGTGCCAACTAATGAAATTTTGAAAAAGGCACCGGAGCATTTATATAATTTTGATAAATTCGGCTCCGCAATTAGACCCATTCCTGACATTCGTGCAACTTTTGTTGAAGCAAGTACTCCTACACCTTTATCTGAGACCAAAGGTCAAGAAGAAATGGGAAAAAACAAGTATGGTGACACTGATTCTCAAAATCTTTTTAAATCAGTTGGTTTTCAATATGGTGATTTAAACAAAAGCTATGTGACTCGAAAGATCGAATTTACTGAGTTTGAATCACTATTTACCACACCTTCCAACGAATCAGTCTCAAATGCTATTACTTCTAAACCTTTACTTGTTGAAGAGGTTGAAGAAGAACATGCTATCACGAATGGCTCTTGTTCTCAAAATGAAAAACTGGAGTTTATTGAGTCCATGACTGAAGATATGTTTTCTGAAATGATGAATGCTTCAGACTCTGATCCTGTTTCTAATTCAAAGGGATCAAATTTTGTGAATGATCATACATCTGAATTGATGAAGCAAATCGATTTGTTGCAACAGTCTCTTGATGAGGTTGAAGATGAAAACTTTGATCTCAAACATAAGCTTGAAAAATCTTTCAAAGAAAATCAAGAGCTTTTCATAGAGATCAAAGATTTAAAAGTTACTTTGTTTAAAAATGCTTCAAGTGATAAACAGATGTTCAATGATCCAAGCTGGAAGGTAAGAACCAATCTAGAATTTGATGCTCCTGCAAAACCTACAGTTGTTTACTCTGATTGTCCTGAATATCCTCCGAGTATTTTTGAAAAGGGTGAGACTTCAAAGAGCACTAGAAAAGAACCACCTTCTAAGTTAGAGACTAACAAGGTTCCTGTTTCTATTTCAGATATAAAAGGAAATGGAGTTGGGAGGAGTAAGAAGAATAAAGATCTTAGTTTGAATAAAAAGAATAGTTTGAATTCTAGTAGTTGTCCTACAGACAGTGTTATTTTGAATAGTACATCTTTTGATAAACATGAATGTAAGATTTGTTCCGATAAATCTAAGTTTATGAATTTTGCTCGAAAGAATCTTTATTGCAAACACTGTTGGGATAATTCATTCAAATACTACTCCCCTCCTAAGTCCAAAAAGAATAAAAGCAAAGCTAAGATGAACTCTAAGTCTAATTCTAATTCTGATTCTTCTACACAACCAAAAGTGTATCGTGCTAAGGTTGCCAATCCTACTTCTAAAAAGCACTTTCAGGAATTAAATGTTAATATGGTTTGGAAATGGGTTCCAAAACCGCGTTATGAATGGAGAGTGAAAGTCAAACCAGATGATATTCCTGAGTTGCTTGATGCTAACCGCGAAGGACCCATCCTGATATGGGTGCCTAAGCAAAACTAATTGTCTTTTTTGCAGGCCTGTCGATTGTGGGTAATAGATTCCGGATGTTCACGCCACATGACAGGATTCAAGCACCTCTTGCATAACTATGTGGAGGAGCCTGTCGGAGCAGTTAGATTTGCCAATTCTGAAGCCGAAGGCCACGTCAGAGGATATGGAATGCTCTATAACGGTGTTGTGAAGATTCAAAAAGTGCTATATGTTGAAGGACTTGATCACAACCTGTTCAGTACCAGTCACTTATGTGACATGAAATATCAAGTCCGCTTCACAACCACTCATTGCTATCTAGAGGATCCCGATGGTTACGAAGTCTTCAAAGCTGAGCGCCATGGAAATCTATACTATGTAGATTTTCCTACACTGTCAGCTACACGTCCAGTATGCCTACTAGCCAAAGCTTCCAAAGCACAATCGTGGACGTGGCATCGACGCTTGTCTCATCAAAATTTCAGATCTATAGCGAAACTACAAAGACAAGGTCTGGTCAAAGGTCTACCAGAAATGAGGTTCGAAAAAGACTCACTCTGTTCCGCATGTGAGTTGGGCAAAATGAAGCGTAGCTCATTCAAGTCCAAATCTGAATCATCGACCTCATCTGCACTGGAACTTCTTCATATGGACCTTTGTGGCCCAATGCGCACAACATCTATCAACGGAAAGAAATATGTGTTGGTAATGATAGATGACTACTCAAGGTATACATGGCTCGAGTTTCTTCGCAACAAGTCAGATGCGCTAGAGTTGATTATCGCTTTCATCAAGCGCATTCAAGTACGACTTCAACTGCCAGTCAGAACCATTCATAGTGATAATGGCACGGAGTTCAAGAATGACACCCTGAAGAGTTATCTTACTTCCGTGGGTATTTCACATAATTTCTCCGCCGCCTACACTCCGCAGCAAAATGACATTGTTGAACGGAAGAACCGCACTCTGGTTGAAGCAACTCGGACTATGCTTGCTTACTCAGATCTACCCATGTACCTTTGGGCTGAGGCAGTCGCCACAACATGTTTTACACAGAACCGTACCAATGTGGTCAAGCGCTTTAATAAGACAGCATATGAGTTGATCAACAATCGTACACCTAACATCAAATTTCTTCGTGTATTTGGTTGCAGGTGTTACATTCTAAAAGAGCGTCAAGGATTATCAAAGTTTGATAAGAAAGCGGATGAAGGATATCTCGTTGGATACTCTCTGACATCCAAAGCTTATCGAATTTACATTATTCAAACTAAGACGGTTGTTGAGAGCATGAATGTCTCCTTTGATGAGAATTCAACAAGGACTTCTGGACACAACAGTTCAGAACTCGTAATTAAGGACAAAGCTTCTATTCAATCCAGAATAGAACCAGCTGCTATAAGATCAAATTCTTCAAACTCTAACTCTACTTCATATGAGTTAGATTTACTGTTTATTGATGCCTTTGATGATATATGTGCAGATTTTGAAAAAGGCATATCAACATCAATAACAAGTGGTACAGGCTCGGAGGTCCCTACTATATCTGAAGACATGTCTGGACCTTCCGAAGAAGTCACTGACACTTCATCTCCATCAGGTACGAGTACAAAGTTAGTTTCTGACTCTACTAATGCTGAATCTGTCTCTACAGATAGTTCTTCTGGAATCGAAGTCCCGAGCACTTCAACTGTTAGTCCAGAAGCTTCAGTATCAGAAACACCAGTACAAGATGTCCCGAGTACATCTATGGAGCAACCTGCCATGCATGATGAAAACGATGCGTCGAATACGCAACAAACAGTTGAAGCTCTACCAAGCACACATCGTTGGACTAAGGATCATCCCCTGACCAATGTGATAGGTGACGTACAATCTGGTGTCACGACAAGGTCAGCAACAGCTAACTTCTGCATGTTTTCAAGCTTCCTCAGTTCCTTAGAGCCAAAGAAAGCGGCTGAATCTCTACGTGATCCATTCTGGATTTCTGCTATGCAAGACGAGCTTCTACAATTCGAAAGGAACAAGGTATGGCGCTTGATCCCACTACCTAAAGGTAAATCTGTTATTGGAACAAAGTGGGTGTTCAGAAATAAGAAAGACGAAGCTGGAGTAGTCGTGAGAAACAAAGCTCGACTGGTCGCAAAAGGGTATTGTCAACAAAGAGGGCATCGACTATGACGAAACATTCGCCCCGGTTGCAAGGATCGAAGCCATCAGAATCTTTCTCGCATATGCAGCGCACAAAAACTTTACAGTCTATCAAATGGATGTAAAATCGGCTTTCCTGAACGGCGTTCTGCATGAGGAGGTCTACGTGGCTCAACCTGAAGGTTTCGTTGATCCTCATCACCCTGGTCATGTCTATGTTTTAGACAAAGCGCTTTATGGTCTTAAACAAGCACCACGAGCCTGGTATGAAACTCTCACTAAATTTCTACTTGCTTCTGGTTTCAAGAAAGGTACTGTTGATACAACCTTATTTCTTAAAAGGCAAGGTGAGGACTTGATTCTTATTCAGATTTATGTTGACGACATAATATTTGGGTCGACAAATCCGAAATTTTGCAAGAACTTTTCAAAGATAATGGAAACAAAGTTTGAAATATCGATGATGGGTGAATTGAATTTCTTTCTTGGTCTACAAGTAAAGCAATTACCCGAAAGCATATTTATTAATCAAGCTAAATACATAAACGATATTTTGAAAAAGTTCAATATGTCAGATAGTTCGGTCATGAAAACACCAATGGCTACTAGTACACTCTTAGACGCGGATCCCTCCGGGAAACCTGTTGATCAAAAGGTGTATCGTAGCATGATTGGTTCTTTACTTTATCTGACTGCCAGTCGCCCAGATATAATGTTTGCCACATGTTTTTGTGCGAGATATCAGTCTAATCCTAAAGAGTCGCACTTAACCGCTGTTAAGCGAATCCTTAGATATCTCAAAGGCTCTCCTGATTTAGGCCTTTGGTATCCAAAGGATTCTCGTTTTGAACTAACTGCCTTTACAGATGCTGATCATGCAGGATGTAAGCTAGACCGGAAGAGCACCTCTGGGTCATGTCAATTTATAGGTGACAAACTTGTAAGTTGGACTTCAAAGAAACAAAACTGTGTTTCAACATCCACTGCCGAGGCTGAGTATGTAGCTACTGCTAGCTGCTGTTCTCAAGTCCTCTGGATGACGACACAGTTAAGGGACTTTGGCTACAACTACAAGCGTGTTCCTATTTATTGTGATTCCAAGAGCGCAATATCTATAACTGCTAATCCGATACAGCATTCGAAGACCAAGCATATCGACGTACGCTATCATTTCATCAAGGATCATGTCGAAAAAGGTAATATTGAAATGCACTTTGTTCAAACTGACTTCCAGTTAGCTGACCTTTTCACCAAGCCATTGGATGAAAAGCGTTTTCAATTTCTCATCAGCAAACTTGGTATGTTGAACATGTCTTAAACCTTACTCATGATTCTAGGGGGAGTATTCCAAGTTTTGATCTTTTGTGTTATTTTCCAACTGTTGTTAACGAGAGAGGAATCATTTTCATAAATGATTACCATTATTTCTTTTATTTATGCAGGTTTGGTCAAGTGACAATGGCTTCTAATCACATCGGATTAGAACCCGCACTTCAGTGCCTTATTTTTTTTCTGTTTTTTCTTAAGCTTTAAAAAAAAGAAAAAGGGTTAACGGAGAATATCTGTGATATTAACAGATTTTTGGATACTTAAAAGATTATCTGACCGTGTGTTCTTAAAGATAAATACTTGCGTTTTATCTTGTCAATATACTTTGTCAAGTATTCATACACATAACGGTTCAGAACATTCTATTTGACTTTGTTATTACATGTATCAAAAGTTAAATCTTTCTATGGTAATACTCACGTTATTTGTATTCACTGTTGATTGAATCAAACGTCATTTCATGTGCTTTCATTGCAAATATGTTTATATATTGTTCATATAAACAACATTCGTTTTTGATTCTCCAACATATTGTTCTTCATGACAAAACTCCTATGAGCTTAATTGTCAAACTCTTTTAGTTTGAGGGGGAGAATTGCATCGTCAAACATAACTGTTTTGACATCTCCGAAAGTCTTATTTTTCATGTAACAAGTGGTATTTGTGCTTACATGTACAAAAGCCTGTTGAACAACATGTTCTTTTAGGATCATACATGGGATTCAGTGTGAGAACTTAACAAAACTTCCATGGATTCACGATAACCAGTGTTTCCTACCCAGGAAGTATTCCCTGAGTGATTGAGGGGAGAGGGGTCAAAAGATTTGAGTGTTGGTGTGTGAAAAGAGGTAAAATGGAAAAGAGAGATTGGTTAGACGTGAGCATTAAAAGAAAGAGGGTGAGAGAACATAGTAAAAGAATATTAAACTCTGCACCAAACTTCTTTCTGAGCCAGGCAGCCACATAATCTGATTGGTTCACATTCTTTGGTGACCATCAATGAAAAAGGCAACTAGCCCATGCCATCTCTTGCATACAACCCCACCAGCTACTCATTCTTTTCTCAAAAAGAGAATGTTTCACATTTTCTGGGGACGCAACACATACGCTATTGGTTCTTCATTTGGAAGATACTAATATTGAAAAAGAAGGAAAGTTGCCCCACCTTCGAACCCTTTCTCATGCACATTGAGTCTTTGTATAATTTGTTGCTGTCTCAACAAGTTTACATACTTTGAGCCTATATTGAAAAAGCAATCATCTATGCTTAATTTTTTTTTCTTCTAACACATGCACGAGCACACAGAAATTTGTTTTCTGTCAGAACGTTCATAGATAACCATGTGTTATTCGATGATTGAATGGAAGACATGGGGAGTCTACATCAAACCAGCTCCTTATATAGTAATTTTGTGTTACTCAGTGACTTTGTGTCATTGACAGGCATTCTAACTGAGTCATTTGTTGATTCAGGGTTACATCTATTAAACTGTTTGAGTTTGAAAAGATTCAAATGGTTACTACTTTCTATTTTAATCTGAAAAGATTGAAATAATCACTCTTTCCATCTGGGAAGACTGCTCTTATTTCCATACAGGGCTCGTTACATGATGAAGACTGTGCTTACGTAATCATACACAATGGGGGAGATTGTCTTGAAAAGGGGGAAATTGTTTTGCAAAGTTTTGATGATGATGATTCTCACCATTCATCAAAAAGGGGGAGAAGATACAAAAAGGGAGAATTATCAAAGAAGGAGAATATAATCTGAAGACTGCTGAAGATTTTCAAAGATTTGAAGTTTTGAATTTTGAAGCTATCGACGTCATATCTGAAGAAAAGAGAAGACCCGAAGACAATTGCAATTTTTTTTTAATCTTGAATCCAAAGGGGGAGATTGTTGGATCAAATAATTGTATTCAAGATTAAAGTTAAAGTTCAGGGTTTAAACTGCAATTGTGTCAAAGTTATTTAGAGGGTTTAAATTGTAATAGTTTAATAGTTATTAGCTATTGGGCCTAAGCCCATTAGAAAGCCTGTTAAGCTTAAAGCCCATAAGGCTTAGGTATTTAAAGTTTTGTTTTAGTTTAGTTTTAGGTTAACTCTGATAATTTTCTAAATAGTAACCGTAAGTTTTCTCTGTATTCAAGGGTATCAAGAACACTCAAGGTTTCACTGTTTATTCAAGGGATTGGTATGTTACTCTGATTTATATATCTCTTGATTATTATTGTGTTGCTTGATTACTTGATTGATTATTTACCAACTAGATTAAATCTGGGATAACAGCAAGCACACCCATGGAGACACACAAACAGATCACTGCAGATCTTGAGGGGGAGGATGTGGATGTTCATCACTATAGATCCATGATTGGCTCCCTCATGTATCTCACTGCTTCAAGACCAGATATCATGTTTCCTGTTTGTGTGTGTGCAATATTTCAAGTAAGGCCTAAGCAGTCACACTTTCAAGCAGTCAAAAGGATATTCAGATATCTCAAAGGCCAACCTAGATTAGGTCTTTGGTATCCTCATGACTCACCATTTGACCTACTTGCTTATTCAGACAGTGACTTGGGTGGTGCAAATTTGGATAGAAGGTCAACTTCAGGGGGATGTCAGTTTTTGGGTAAAAGACTAGTGTCATGGCAGTGCAAGAAACAAACCACAGTGTCCACCTCTACAACAGAAGCAGAGTATATAGCTGCTGCAAGCTGCTGTTCACAAGTACTCTAGATTCAGAATCAAATGCTGGACTATGGTATAACTTTTCTTCACACTCCAATCTTCATAGACAATTACAGTGCTATTAGCATTGTTAATAATCCAGTCAAGCACTCCAAAACAAAGCATATATAAATCAGGTACCATTTTATCAAAGACTGTAATGAAAAGAAGCTAATTCAGGTTGTGAAAGTCCATACAAGTAACCAATTTGCTGATCTATTCACTAAATCTTTTGATGTGGGTAGATTCACATTTTTGGTCACAAGTGTGGGCATGATAAACTCTGAATAAGCCTATTATCTTTTGACTCATGTACCTGTATAGATTCTTCCCTGTGTACTTTCTTATAATGTATGGAATATGGTGCTTTTAATCCTCTGTCTTTAAGTGTTTCAGGTTGCTTTGAAATAAAGGTAGTTAGTACTTCTGGTTCATTTAATACTGCTCGCACAAATGCTGACAGGTCAAATATGATTAAGTATGGTTACTACTGCTAGGCGGTTTATACTGCCAGTGCAATGTTACTACTGCTTGTCTTGTTTCTACTGCCAAAAGAGTTAATACTGCTAGCCTGTGTTAATACTGCTGGTATGTGTTACTACTGCTAGCCTGTGTTAATACTGCTGGTATGTGTTACTACTGCTAGTTTGTATTAATGCTACTGGTAAGTGTTACTACTGTTAATGTAAGTTAATACTGCGGGTTTGTGTTAATGCTGCTAGGGTATTTACTACTGCTCTTAACTGAAACATGTACCCTATAAATACCCTTCATGCCCGCCAATATATCAAAACGACTCTTTGAATTTCTTTTGCTTATTCAACTTCTCTCGTCCTAACTCTTGCTTTCCAGTGATTACACCCTAGTGCTCAATCTACTTAAGAACTAATGGCAAGTCTCGTGTTTGTGGATGATCACAACGAGTTAGCAATGCTACAGAAACCCAAGCAAGCTGCGGGGTTTCATTATATTGTGGATTTTCTCAAATCCTCACACGTCGCATACACATTATCTGTCAATCCCACAATCTATGTGGAACACATGCGACAGTTTTGGGAGAATGCTACCATCCACACTGAAGATGGCAATCAGGTCATCAAATCAAGGGTTTGTGATAAACCTCTGACCATTACTGAAGGCTGCATCCGTGCACATCTACACCTAGATGATGCCGCAGGTATTACTTCTCTACCTAAGGAAGATCTCTTTGCTGCAATAAATCGAATGGGGTATGAAGGTCTCACAGAGGTATTCAAGTTCTTCAAGAGAAAATTTTCACCCAATGGAGATTCTTTGTTCATACCCTACAACACTGCATTTCAAGAAAAACAACTGGCTGGAGTGAGTTCAACAGCACCATAGCCTATGCTTTGGTCTGCTTAGCGACCTCTAGAAAGTTTAATTTCTCTGAAATGATCTTAAACGATTTAATGTCAAACCTGGATACCAAATCAAAAATCTTTTATATGTATCCAAGGTTTTTACAAGAAGTACTTAATAAGGAATTGACAGATTTACCTACCTTCAAGGAGGTATATGTACCAAAACTCCCAAAGGGGAAAGTGTTCTCAAATATGAAGAGGCCCAGTAAGGACTTCTCTGGTATAGACACACCATTGTTCTCTACAATGATGGTTGTGTCCCACTCTCAAGGTGAGGCATCAGGGTCAAAGCCCACATTAGACCAACCCACTGATGACCTACCCACACCTTCCACTACAAAGCATATCCCTCAGTCCCTTCTAAAGAAGCCAACATCACCCATTACTCATACATACACAAGGAAAAAGGTACAGAAGGTTCCTCCCCTTCTTGTATCTTGACCCCCAAAGCCTAAAAGCCCTCTGATGGAGCATTTTCCATCAGAGAATATCCAAAGGGAAACCACAGGGGTGTCTCCCAACCCCAAGAAGGTGCTCAATAAGGAGGAGGAAGAGCATGTGGGCAGTGAGGCTCACACTACTGACTTTGCACAAAGTGCAGGGCAGGACAGTGTGAACATCTTTAAGACCTTCCCCACGGCAACTTTGGGTGAGCAATCATCCAAAGGTCCCAGGTGCCAAGAAACCAAGGGGGTAGAGGATGCTTCTGCTAGGTAGGAGACCTCTACTAAACGTTCCAAGGATCCTCCAAGGGTGGTAAACACACCTAAAGGTGGTGAGGATAGATATACATACGATGAATTGATGGAAAACATAGACAATATCAATATGGATGTCATTTCTCAAGGGCACAAAATAGAGGTAATGCAACAGGTCATAACTGGCTAACAAGAGCAGATTGCAAATCTCAAAAAGCTGGTGATGAAGTTAGTGCTCAAAAAGAAGAAATCAAAGTTTGTGCTGAAGAAAAGAAGCACAGATCATGATTCTTTCAAAAAGGGGGAGACCAAAGAGGATGAATCTCAGTTTGAGGGGGAGATGGGAAATGAAGCAGAAATGGGTACAAAAGCATAAAGCAGCAAAGTAGCAGAAACAGAAGTAGCAGCAGTAACTGAAGCAGAAACAGTAACTGAAGATGCAGTAGAAACTGAAAAAGCAGCAGCAGAAACAGGGCTGACAGTTGAAGAGATAGAGATTGCTGAAACAATGGTGAAGGCAAAAACAGACACTCCCAAGGCTACTCAAAAGGCCAAGGGAGTGGAAATCAAAGGAGGATTTGAAAAGAAGAGAAAAGAAATAAGTGATGCTGAGGTAAAGAGAAAAGGAAAAGAAAAGGTAGTGGAACCTCTGAAGAAAACAAAGAAGTCAGTTCAAATAGCTCTAGATGAAGAGGTAGCCAAACAGCTGCAAGCTGAAATAGAAGCAGAAGAAGAGTCTCAAACTGCCAAAGATAGGCAAATTTCTTTAGATCTGTCTAAAAAGCTCAATGAGGAGTACCAAAGGAGTTTGAGGGCTGTAGCTGAAGCCAAGAAAGTCCAAGCAAAAGCATCTATGCCAAGGCAGCCGACACAGACAAAGAAAAGACAACCTTCAAAGACTTTTGTTGCCAACCAAGAAAGGAGGAAAATGATCAACTTTCTAAAAGGATCAGTTGGTGTTAAAGAAGGCATGTTCACTGGTATGTCTTATGGCAGAATTGAAGAGCTTTACAAGAAAGAAATGACCAAGCTACAAGGAGACTTTACTCAAAGGGTTGAGGTTGAAAGGAAAATGAAAGAAAGGCATGATCTGCATATCCAACAATCTTTTCCTGAGAGTGAAGAAACCACTTCTACAAAAGAAGTGGAAGAAGAACAGAAAGAAGAAACTCTTGCTCAAACAGTCAAAGCTGTCAAAAGAATGAAAACCATAGCTTCAAGGAAACAGACCAAAAGGCCAAGGATTGAAGAAGTGCAAAAAGAAGCTGAACCTGTTGTTGCAACCCCTAAAGAACAATCAAGTCAACAAGGTGCAGAACAATCTGAACAATCTGAGGTACATGTTGGTTTGTATATGACAGTGACTGATAGTGAACCTGTAAAAGCTGACCCAATATCAGTCCAAGCCCCTGAAATTATCCATTTGGATATCCTGGAAGATCAAAGGAAGAAATACTTCAAGATTAAAAGGATGGGAGACAAGTATGAGGTTTACTCTACTTGGGGCAAAATCATCAGAAGCTATTCCAGATCTGACTTAGAAGAAATGTTCAAGGTTGGAATGAGCTTATATGAAAAGGATTTGACAGGAGCAGGAATGAGCTTAATAAGATTAGCCATGGATTACTTATGCATGATGTTTGATCCTAGCAAAGTTCAACATGTTGTCAGAGATCTGCATCTGGAGAATAAATTCCAAAGAATAGACAATTGGATGCTATTTGAAAGGTGTGGAGTCTATGTCATCACTATTGACAGATCTTATCATGAGTACTACCTGGTGGATAAAATTTATGATCACAGCAAAGCCAAATTGCAAGGTATGTTGAATGCTAAGCTGGTATGTTCAAAGGATTATGAAATGGCCAAGATAGTAGTCAAAAGAATCATCAATCAAATCTTAGGTTTGGATCCTAATCTTGGGAATTGAGCTTAAGTTTTGAAAGTATCATGAAGACCAAATTTTGAAGAACTTAACTTCTCAATCTGAAAAGTTAAGTTAGGGGGAGATTGTTGGGTCTGAAATGAGCTAAGGATGATTAATACTGCCAGATACTACTTATTGTGTAATTAATACTGCTAGTTCAATATTACTACTGCTGGTGAGATTAATACTGCTAACATGGTTAGTACTGCTAGCATGTTAGTACTGCAAGATGGTTAATACTGCTGAGTAATTACTACTGCTTATGAAGATTAAAGCTGCTGAGAAGATAATGATGGAATGATTTGATTAATGCGAAAGTCAAGGAGATTTGAAGATAATTATGGACTGGATCATGAAGATTAATTTTTCTTTTATAATTATCTTGTAATCTGTCTTGTATATATACTGTATAGAAGGCATAGTTTAGAATATACATTGATAGAGTTTTTGATATACGTTTTGTTTTTAGAGAGAATTAACCTCAAGGTTCTTAGAAGTCCTTTCAATAGAGAAGCATTGAACGTCTGTTGAACCTGTTTAACAGATTGAGGTTTTGTTTGTAATCATTAAGTTAAATCAATATAACTTGTGATTTTCATTCTGATACTGTTCCATTGATTTACTGTTAAAGTGTTTTTCCGCGACTCCTTTAACATAGTTTCTGAGTGTGTGTTAAATTCTTATTTGAATTTCGATCCTGACATGTGTTCTCCATCTTCTAAAGTACTTCAAACTTCTGAGACTGTTTTTGATGATTTATTTGAGTCTGCAAATGATTTTCTAAATTCTGATAAAGGGTGTATAGAGGAAATTGATATGTGTGACTTTAATGCTCCACTTCCAAATCATTCTACTTTTATAATAAATGGACAAGCTTTACCAAGTGTTCATGAAAAAGGTGAATCATCAAATAAGGTTGGTGAATCAGTTTCTGTGAATGCTGATTACTATGCAAAGGGTAAGAAACATAAGAAACAACGCTCACAGAAACAGAATAACACTGTTAAACACAAGAAAAATCAATTTCAAAAATCTGATTTTCCTAATAAATCTAAATCTTCAGTTTTAGATATAAGAAAGAAAAGGTCAGAAGCAAGATCTGAATGGCGACCTAAAAGGAAGAGTGATGAGAAGGCGGAATCAATTACTGATAGTTTTTGTAATAGATCAACTAGTAGTATGTGTGATGTAGTTGGTTCTATTGCTTCGACAAATAAAAACCTTGTAACTGATTACAAGCGATATTCTAATAAGCAATTGTTCCGATTATCTCCTACTACTACTAAATCTTATTCTTATCAATGGAATGATTTTGCTTATCATCATAATTATAATGATTGGTTTGGATCTTATCATGTTTATTCTTCTAAATCAAAAGTTTTCAAAAGAAAAGAGGATCCATATTCAAATGGATGCCAAAATCTTGTACTAATCCGTTAGGACCCGTTTTTAAATGGGTACCTAAAATTGTTGTTTCTTGATTTCTCTTGCAGACCCGACATATGTGGTACTTGGATAGCGGCTGTTCCAAGCATATGACCGGGCAGAAAGCTTTATTGTCTAATTATACAGAGAAATTCAACGAAAATGTACGATTTGGAAACGACCAGTTTTCACCGATCTTAGGATATGGTGACATCATTCAAGACAACATAACGATTAAGAAGGTGAGCTATGTCAAACGCTTAGGGCACAACTTGTTTAGTATCGGTCAATTCTACGACAAAGGGTTAGAGGTCAATTTCAAAGCTAAGAGTTGCTCGGTTCGTACTGAAGATGGCAAAGAACTCTTAGTCGGACATCGAAAGACAAATCTCTATATCATTAATCTTCCAAAGGTTCAGAATGACACTCAGGTTTGCTTACTGACAAAAGCTTCGATACAGCAAAGTTGGCTTTGGCACCGAAGACTGTCACACCTGAATTTTCGTTATATCAAGAAGCTGGTCAGTGGAAAGTTAGTAAATGTACTTCCTGAACTGAGATATGAGAAAGAACACTTGTGTGCAACATGTGAAAAAGGGAAGATGATGAGAGATCCACATAAACCAAAGCCTGAACCTAGTACTAGTTCTCTACTAGAGTTGTTGCATATGGATCTCTGTGGTCTGATGCGAACGCAAAGCTTAGGCGGAAAGAAATACGTGTTGGTTATCGTTGATATTGTAAAATTCCCTATCACAATCAAGCAATCTATCAATCTAAACAAGATTTGACATTCAAAGGCTAGAGAGAGAGTAAAGAGAGAAACGTGTTCATGTCATAGATCTCACAATGATATTACAATTAACTTCCTGTTGTTTTAAGATTACAAAGCACCTAAGGTATTTATACCAAGGATGCTATCACACGCTTAACAACTAAGTAAACTCTAAGATTGACTAAACTAAACATTGACTTTGTTGACTTATCTTGACTTGACTTTTTCTATTAAATCTTGGATACAATAATAAACTAACAATCTCCCCCTTTGTATTCAAGATTTAAAAAAAATTGACATTAGTCTTCAGCACTTGATTCTTCAATCTTTAACTCTGACGTCTTTGATCTTTGAAGCTTTTACAGTCTGAAGTCTTTCAATCTTTGAAGAATCTTGAAAAGTCTTTTGCATTTTGCTTCTTTGTAAATCAACATGTCTTGAATGAATCTTTGAAATCTTTGAAAACTTCTTTGAAACTTTTTTGAAACTTCTTTGAAACCTCTAGGGATCTTTGAAAACTGTATCTTCATCTCTGTAATCTCTGACTAGTCTTCAGAAAAACAAACTTTCTTGAATCATCTTTCTTCAGAAATCATCTTTAGAATCTGTTTCTGAAACATAGTAAGCATCTGAATTGTCTTGAACTTTCAGAATTATCTCTTCTTGAACTTTCAGAATTATCTCTTCTTGAACTTTCAGAATTCTTTAGAATCTTCTTGATCCAAACAAGCTTTCATCTTTCTTTATGACTTTGAAATTGATCTTTGTAGATATCTCCCCCTTTTTTATGATTGTGAACATTGTAATCATCAAAACATCGTCAATTTCAATATTCTCTTTGATCATCCCTCTTTGAGTTCAACGTAACAATCTCCTCCTTTATGATAATTTGACATTTTCTGCTCTTTGATCTGAATAGTCGTCAATTCATGAAATGTATGCATCTGAATCTTTTCAAATTCAGACAAATTAAGCGTTGTAACCCTGAATCAACAAATGAAACAGTTAGGAATGCCTGTCAGTAACACAAAGTTACTGTGTACAACGAATGTACAATTTAAGGAGCTGGATTGATATTGACTCCCCAGGACTTCCATCAATCATTGAAAAACACAAGGTTTATCTATGAATGTTCTGGCAGAAAAACAAATTTTTTGTATGCTCGTGCTTGTGTATGAAAGAATTTAGCACAATGATTGTGTTTCATAAGGCTCAAAATGTGTAAACAATTGAGACAGCAACAAGTATTACACGGACTCAATGTGCATGAAAGAGGTGCGAAGGTGGGGCAACTTTCCTTCTTTTTCAATATCTAAATCTTCCGAGTGAAGACTAGATAGCAGATATGCTGCGTCCCCAAAGAAAATGAAACATTTCTTTGTTAATAAAGAAACAAGTGGCTGGTGGGGTAATTGCAAGAGTTGGCATGGGCTCACTGCCTTTTTCAATGATGGTCACCAAAGAATGTGAACCAATCAGAAGATGTGGCTGCCCGGCTCAGAAAGTAGTTGGTGCAGAGTTTTCATATTCTTTTAACTCTGATCTCACACCCTCTTTCTTTTTAACATTATGCTCACTTCTAACCAAACTCTCTTTTCCATTTTATCTCAGCTCAATAAGAAAAACTCAACCGGATGAGTTATCTCCCCCACTCTTTGATTTTAACCCCTCACCCCTCAATCACTCTAGGATAACTTTCTGGGTAGGAAACACTGGTTAACGTGAATCCATGGAAGTTCTATTTAAGCCCACACACGAATCCCATGTAAGTCCTATAAAGAATGGTCGCTCAACAGTTTAACTGAACAGTTAAGCACAAATTGTGATAACATTGTCAAAATGTATGCTCA
Source organism: Arctium minus (assembly GCA_954870635.1). Lineage (NCBI taxonomy): Eukaryota > Viridiplantae > Streptophyta > Magnoliopsida > Asterales > Asteraceae > Arctium > Arctium minus. The sequence goes on along the minus strand of OX941080.1, from coordinate 71,272,985 downwards.
TGAGATTTGAGCAATTGAACTTTGAAGATTTCTCAAAACAAAGATATTGAATGAATGAAATGAAATCAAGAGAATTGTTTTGAGAATCTGGCAATCTATCAATCAGATCAAATGAAATGGTTAGGGTATCAAAGAATTAGATATTTTGTTTATATGAACAAATATAAACAATTTAGCAATGAAAGCACAAATTTTGAAATGATGAATGATGCTCAACAACATTTGAAAGCAAACAGGAGTATTACCATCGAAAAATAGGTTCGTTTAGAGACATGGTAATAAAAGATTCAAATGAAGTACTGAACCGATGTGTGTGAATACTTTAGAGTATATAGACAAGATAATACGCAAGTATTGATCTTTGGAAACACATGGTCAGTTAAACATGAAAGCTTAACAAAAACATTTAAAAGCTCACTTCTGAATTCATGAAATCTTTTGAGAATAGAGAAGTGGTTTGAACATTTAAGAAACCGTTTTTCATGCTTGAAAGTTGTTCTTCTTTCAAACAATCAGAGATATAGATTAGAAGATATTTACCTTTAAGCTCCCCCTCAAATCAAGATAGAATGAGTTATTTTATTTTAAGCCCCCCCTGGATATTTGCATAATATCCTTATCTGTCATGTGATCAGAAGCCACAATTCTTTACATTAAAGTTCGGGTTCTAAACTGAAGTATTTAGAATCCTTTATCTTTGACATTGAAGTCCGAGTTCTAAGTTGTAGTACTTAGAAGTCAAAAAACTTGTACTTTGAAGTACGGGTTTTGAACTGCTGTGTTCAAAAACCATCGTTCCTGCTCCCCCTAGACCGGTGGTACCTGCAAAACAGATTTAACAGGTTTTGGTACCCACTGGTATTTGGGTCCTGGTATGTTATATTTAGAAATCCACTTCTCATTAGATGTATATCTTTTAAAACCAGAATTCTGAGAAGTTATTCTATAAGAACCATACCAGTTGTTAGTAGTTTCTTTTTGAATGAAGTCATTCTCTCCACAGTAAGAACAACATATTTTCTTTTGAGCAATCCTGATCAAATGATTAATCGAGTAATATATATCAGAATTACCAAAAAATTTACCTTTATGCGCATTGTTCTTTTTGGCATTTGTTCTGAAGTTGAATGCTTTGTCCTTTTTCTTTTTCTCTTCAGAAGAATCTTTAACTCTCCAGACCATCTGATTTTTCTTAGAATTCTTTCCAAAGGATTTTACATAATAGCTCACTGAACCATCAACAGATTTGTCATAAAATAGATTTGATGGTCTGATCTGACTTGATTTGACAATGATTGGTTCGACACTTTTGTTTTTCAAAACATTTTTATCATGAATAGAACTCGAAGCTGTTTTGAAAGAACAGACTGATTCTGTTGAAAGATCAACAGGTGATTGATTAATCACATCAGCTGAAATCTTTTCTGATAAATTGACGTTTGCAGCTTCTAAGTTCTTTATCTTTTCAGATAAAATATTTCTTTCAGAAATAAGTGTGTCAAACTTCTGTTTCAAATCAGATCTAGCCATATGTTTTTTAAGAATATCTGATGATAGAACATATAATTTGGATGTGAGCTTAGATATTTTAGATTCAAAATATGAACGTTCTTGTTCAAAATATGTTTCCAAGTTCTTATTTTTCTCAGAAATATCTTTGAAAATCCCAGCATTTTTCTTTTCAAATAATTTCTTTTCTTGCTCAAAAGACTGCTTCTTTTCTTTGAAAATATTTCTTTCCTTTTCTAGCAAGTCTTGTAAAGTAGAAATTTGCTTGGGAAATTCAGTGTTTTTATCTTCAAGAACTTTTCTTTCCTTAGCAAATGTGTCTCTTTCAGTAATGATTATCTTTTCAAAATCAGACACTTGCTTGGAAAGTTTAATGCATCTCAGCTCAAGATCCTTCTTCTCTTGTAAAGTTTTCTTGGAAATTTCAGATGTTTGTTGAGTTGAAGATGTCTTCACATTTGATTTTTCTTTTTCTGCTTGGAGACTTGTTTTCAGTTCAGCATTCTTTTTCTCCAAAGCAGATATCTGATCTTCAAAAGCCTTTAACTTGTTTTGAAGCTTGACTGATTCATCTTTCAGCTCAGATGACTTCTGTTCAGTGGTCTTCAATTGGCTTTGAAGATTCTGTTGAACTTTGTCTTCTCTAATGCTTTTCATCAACTCAGCATTTTTCACTTTCAATGTATGTGTATCTTCTTCAGAAGCCATATACTTTTGTTGAAGCTTAACTGATTCATCTTGTAGTTCTGATGATCTTTGTTCAGTTCTCTTCAATTGGCTCAGAAGACTTTCAACATAAGATTCTTTCATCTTGATTACTTCTTCAAGAGATTGAATGGTATTATCTTTTATGCCCATCATTTTCTCTCTATCTTTAATCTCTTTCTCTTTCTCTTTCTCACTGAGAATACCTGCAAAATGAGATTTATCCAAATTAGCACACTTTTTACAGTCAGGAGTTTTATCAGAATTTGACAAATTTAATTTCAACTCCTAAATTTGCTTTAGAAGCACTGAATTTTGATTTTTCAGTTGATTTCGTTTAGCTTCTATTTTCGGTATCTCAGGCATGTACAATATAGCACAATCTCTTGGTGACAGTATTGTTCCCTCTCTCATCTGTCTTTGGTATCTTGAAAGAAAAAATTAGCTTAAGAAAATGATCGTAAAAATCAGAAAATTATGACCACTATCAAAATATGTCCCCTCCGCAGACTTCGCACGGGGGTTCCGCTTGAAAATGATCGTTCCCAAACCAATTCAGAAAAGTTGACTGAAAGTCAAACTTGGATCATCACTTGAAAAAAAAAATTCAACTCTGAAACTCGCAGATCAAGTAAACTCGCTAAGTACTAAAACTCGCTAGTCACTATTCACTGAGAAATGCGCTAGACGTTTTGTGCGCGTTTGAAAAACTCGCAGGCTACTGTGTGCGCGCTTCGAGAACTCGCTAATCAATAAACTCGCACGATGATTAAACTCGCAAACACCTGTTCATCACAGAACTCGCAATCCTTTCTAGCGCGTTTCGTTTAAACTCGCAAGCTTTGACTTGCGCGTTTATGAAACTCGCTTGCCTCTGTTAGCGCGTTTCCAGCCAAAAATCAAATCATTTGACTTGCGCGTTTGATGGTGAACTCGCAGGCTTTGCTTGCGCTTTCTTCACATGAACCTTGCGCGTTCTACGGATGAACTTGCGCGTTTCGTGAATCTAGCGCGTTTTTGGGTTTTCTTGCGCGTTCTTGGTCTGATCGATCAAAAATCGAGTAAAACTTGATTTCTGAACCTGAAATTTTCACAATATCACCACGAAGCCATACAAAACGCAATTACAACACTGAATTTACAATTACAAACAAAAATTACAGTGATTGAGTGCAAAATACAGTGTTCTAGTTCATGTTTCACGAAAATAACAATTTGATCAAATTGATCAATCTGAAGTTGAAATTAGCCTATGTGATATGAACGAAACTTGATCCTAGTGATAATATGTACACAATCAAATCAATTTCTTGATTTAATTGTGCAAAAACAATATGAATTGAAATCAAACAGTAAGTTTCAAGAAACAAATTCGTGAAAACCAAAAATCTCAAATCTATCCAATCTGATTAATCTGATCCTTCTGAAATTGATTTGGTTTGCTCTGATACCAATTGATATTGTAAAATTCACTATCACAATCAAGCAATCTATCAATCTAAACAAGATTTGACATTCAAAGTCTAGAGAGAGAGTAGAGAGAGTAGAGAGAGAAACGTGTTCATGTCATAGATCTCACAATGATATTACAATTAACTTCCTGTTGTTTTAAGATTACAAAGCACCTAAGGTATTTATACCAAGGATGCTATCACACGCTTAACAACTAAGTAAACTCTAAGATTGACTAAACTAAACATTGACTTTGTTGACTTATCTTGACTTGACTTTTCCTATTAAATCTTGGATACAATAATACACTAACAATCGTGGACGACTATTTGCGATACACGTGGGTCAAATTTCTTTGATCAAAAGATGAGACGCCCGAAGTACTCATTACATTTCTGAAGACGACCCAGGTGAATTTGCAGAAATCAGTCAAGCTTCTCAGAACTGACAACGGCACACAGTTCAAAAACAAAACTGTTGAAGAGTATTTCGAATCGGTCGGGATATCACATCAATACTCTGCTGCTCGTACACCCAAACAGAATGGAGTAGTTGAAAGGCGAAATCGAACGCTAGTCGAGGCCGCTCGCACTATGCTCAGTCAATCAGACTTACCTCTATTTCTGTGGGCAGAAGCTATTTCGATTGCGTGCTACACTCAGAACCGTTCCATGATACACCGCAGATTTCAAAAGGCTCCGTATGCTTTGATCAACAACCGAACACCGTCTATCAAATATTTTAATATATTTGGGTGTAAGTATTTTGTGCTCAACAACAGAGAGAGTCTGAACAAGTTCAGTGCTAAGGCAGATGAGGGCATCTTCATTGGGTATTCTTCTACATCTGCTGCATATCAAGTATATTTGAAGAAGTTAAAGACTGTTATCGAAAGCGTGAACGTTACATTCGATGAGGATATGGCTTATGAACAAGTTAGTTTAGAACCCGTGATAACTAGAGTATTAGCTTCTGGGCAAATCCGTTCAGAACCTGTGCTTGCAAAGAACAAATCAGATGAAGCTTCCACGTCTACTAATCATTTATCTGATTTAGATATTTTATTTGAACTGTTTTATGATGAATATCTTGGATCTAATGTGAATAAACCTGTTGTGGTTGATAGGATTGAAGATTCAACGATTACTCATCCAACCACTTCAGATGTTTCTACTAAATCAAATTCCCCGATTCAGCAAGATTTTCCCGTTCAAATGCCTACTCCAATAGTTGAAGTGGTATCTACTAATGATGAGCCAGAAGTTGCTGAGTCAGTAGGATGTGCTGTAAGGACAGATCAATAGACTGAACAAGCTGTACCTACTGAAACTTCTGCACCAATTACTTCAACTGAATTCCTCCCTCATGATGTACAACCTGAAGAACCTGAAAGTGGATTTTTAGATGACAACCATGATCAATCTTCATCTATTCCACTCCCTCATGAACATCGCTGGACCAAAGAGAACCCTCTGCATCAAGTAATTGGAGATCTAAACAAGCCGGTGCAAACTAGGTCAGCAACTTTGAATCAATGTATGCATGATTCATTCCTCAGCAAGATAGAGCCTACTCGAGTATCAAAAGCTCTTGCTGATTCGGATTGGGTGTCTGCTATGCAAGAAGAGTTAAACCAGTTCGAAGCCCTGAAAGTCAAGAGACTAGTGCCAAAACCAGAAGGAAAAACTATTATCGGCACTAAATGGGTGTTAAATAATAAAAAGGACGAAGATGGTATTGTTATACGGAACAAAGCAAGACTTGTTGCCAAGGGATATAGGCAAGAGGAAGGCATCGATTACGACGAGACTTATGCTCCAGTAGCGCGTATAGAGGAAATCCGCATGTTTCTAGCCTACGCAGCTCACTAGAACTTCACAGTCTATCAAATGGACGTGAAAACTGCCTTTCTGAATGGCATACTTAAGGAGGAAGTCTACATTTCTCAACCAGAAGGGTTTGTAAATCCAAATAAGCCAAATCACGTCTACATTCTGGATAAAGCCCTATATGGTCTGAAACAAGCACCTCGCGCCTGGTATGATGTTCTATCTCAATTCTTGGTGAAGTCAGGTTTTTCAAAAGGTAAAGTCGATACCACTTTGTTTATTAAAAAGAAGAAAGCTGATATCATTTTTATTCAGATATATGTAGATGATATTATATTTGGTTCTACAAATCCTAAATACTGTAAGAACTTTTCAAATCTCATGGTGTCACGTTTTCAAATGAGTATGATGGGAGAGATGAATTTCTTTCTCGGATTACAAGTAAAACAGTTTTCAACGGGGATTTTCATTAATCAATCTAAGTACATTTTTGATATTCTTCGAAAATTCAAAATGGAAAATCGCAAACCTATTTGAACCCCAATGGCACCAGGTACTAAGATTAACATTGATTCTTCAGGAAAAAGTGTTGATGTTAGGACTTATAGAGGTATGATAGGGTCTTTAATGTATCTTACTTCAAGTAGACCAGATATAATGTTTTCAACATGCTTGAGTGCAAGATATCAGGTTAACCCTAAAGAATACCATTTGGCTGCTTTCAAACGAATCTTTAGATATCTGAAAGGGACTGCATATCTTGGTCTGTGGTATCCTAAAGATACAGGGTTTGAACTAACTACTTATTCAGACGCAGATCATGCTGGGTGTATGTTGGACAGGAAGAACACTTTAGGTCATATTCAATTTCTTGGAGACAAGCTCGTTAGCTGGGCATCAAAGAAACAATTATGTGTTTCCACATCGACTGCTGAAGCAGAGTATGTAGCTGCTTCCAGCTGCTGCCAGTTGCTGCTTCCAGTTGCTGCTCTATGGATTCAAGTTTGATAAAATACCGATCTATTATGACTCGAAGAGTGCTATCGCAATATCAACTAATCCTGTGCAGCACACTAAAACAAAACACATTGATGTCAGGTATCATTTTATAAAAGATAATGTAGAAAAAGGTACAATAGAACTTTACTTTGTAAAAACTGATTACCAACTTGCCGATTTGTTTACCAAACCTTTAGATGAAAAGAGATTCAATTTTCTTGTATCTAAGTTTGGTATACTAAATCTCAAGGTTTAATCAGTAATTACCTATTAAATTTTCTTTTATTGTAATTTTTCATCCTTTCTTTATTATTATTTCTGAAAGGATATCTGCACTTTAACATGTTGTTCATGTTCTCAGGGGGAGTGACACAAGATTTTAAGATGATCAATATTATTTTGAGGGGGAGTTTATAGAATTTTATTGCTAAATTTTTCTGATGCATGAATTTAGGGGGAGTTTATGCGTACACCAAAAAGAGTAAGGATATGATTTCTGATTATTTCAGATCAGAACTCGTATGTTAATTATTTTACTGCTTTATGTCTTTTACATTTGAATAAATTTTGTGAATAAAGTTGCTTTGACATGACCTTGAGACTTGTGCAGGATGAGAGAAGCTTACAAGATCATATTTTTATGATTTCAGCTGACTTCATGAGATTTAAGACGAAGCGATAAAGGTTAATTTCTTATCTTAATCTCATATGTGGTTGAAATAAGGACAACTTTCAATCATAGAAAACATATTCTTAAATGTTCAAACCACTTCCCGATTCTTAAACAGATTTCATGAATTGGAAGTGTGATTTTTAATGTTTTCATTTTACTTGTGCTTACATGATTATAAACCGTGTGTCTCTAAAGATAAATACTTGTGTATTATCTTTTCTATATACTTTCAAGTATTCACACACACCGGTTTGATTTATTTGTTCAAAATGTTCCTACCATGTCTCAAATTTGAAACATATTTTTCGATGGTAAGACACCCCGCTTGTACTTCAAAGAATTTTGAGTGTCATTTCATTTCGAAGCGTTCGTTCAAGAATGTCTATATTTTTGTTTCATATAGACCATATCCATTATTCTTGACCATAAGCTTTGATTGATATATCATTCATTTCTGATCATTTTCATACAATGTCAGATTTTCAAACAAGTCTTTTGCATTCATATTCATTCATTCAATTTCCTTGCTTGAAAATACTTCCATGTTTCAAAATGCTCATATATTCATGATTATATTCTGAGCATATACATATCTGACTTGTATTTGTGCTTTAACTGTTCAAGTTAAACCATATTGAGCAACATTATGCTTTCTAGGAAATTATGGGTTCTTTGTGCTAGGACTTAACCGAAACTTCTATGGATTCACGTTAACCAGTGTTTCTACCCAAGAAGTTACTCCATAGTGATTGAGCGTGAGGAGTCAAAATGAAATGAGTGTGGGATGTGTGACGAGGTAAAATGGAAATGAGAGTTTGGTTAGATGTGAGCTTAATGATTAAAAAGAAAGAGGGTGAGAGAACAAAGTAAAAGAATATCAAACTCTACACTAACTACTTTCTGAGCCGGGCAACCACATTACTAATGTTTTACAATTATTGGTGAACATTATTGAAACAGGCAAATAGCCCATGCCAACTCTTGCTTAAACCCCACCAGCTACTCATTTTCTTCTTAAAAAGAAAATGTTTCATATTTTCAAGGGGACGCAACACATAATCTATCTGATTTTCATTTGGAAAATCTAGATATTGAAAAAGAAGAAAGTCTGCCCCATCTTCGCATTTCAATCATGCACATTGAGTCTGTGTTTATCTACTGTTGTCTCAGTGGTTTACACAATGTTGAGCCTTTTTTAAAAGCAATCATCAAGTGCTTAATTCTTTCTACACTTGCACAAACACACAAGGAATTTGTTTTCTTGTCATAACATTCATAAAAATTGCCTTTGTGGTGTTTCGATGATTGGATGGAAGCCCTGGGGGAGTGAACATAACAAAAGCTCCTTTACTATGTGTATCCGTTACACACAGTAACTTTGTGTTACTGACAGACATATTAACTGATTCATTTGTTGATTCAGGTGTTACATTCCTATTTTGTCTAGATTTGTAAAGATCTGGATGAATATATTGTTCGAATTGGCAACGAATCAGAGGCTCTTGGACATATCAGAATGGTCAAAGACATTTCTTGAAGAAAGTTTTGATGTTATAGATGCTCTATTCATCAAAAAGGGGGAGATGAATTACAGAAATGTCCGGATCAGAAATTTCAAAGATTTGAAAGTTTGGATAAAGTGTTGAAGAAGTTAAAGTTTAAAGATTGAAAGGTTGAAAGATTGTTCAAAAAGAGTCAAAGTTGTTTGAAGATGTGTTGATTTTCAGAAATTTTCTTTGAAGATTATTTGCTGAAGCAAGTTGAGCTAAATCTGAAGATAATTTCTTTCTAAAGTCTGAAAGAGTCTTGTGATGAATCTGAAGAGATTATTGAATATCATTTCTACCGTATTTGGGATAGATTGTTGGTATTTGTTGAAGATAGACTTTGGGAAGATTAAAGTTAAAGATCAATCAAAAGAGGAAGTTTGTACTCAGATTGTAACTAAAGGGGAGATTGATTTGCTAAATCTTTCAAAGATGATCTTGAATCCAAAGGGGGAGATTGTTAGAGCAGAAATATGTTGGATACAAGATCATGAAGACTGAAGGTCAAAGATACAAGAAGTCAAAGCGGAGAAAGTAAACTCTCATTAAAAGTCAAAGTCTAAGTGTAATAAAGTCAAAGTAAACATGTTGTATTTGTTTGTTTTCTTTGTTTTTAGTTGTAGGTATAAATACCTTTATTTGTTGTTTAATAGATAGATGACTAGTTGAGAAATACACATCCTGAGAGAATTTGTAGAGAGAGAAAGAGAAGTCTAGAGAGAGAAAGTTGTAATCTTGTGAAATTGGAATTGAAATCAAACAGGTAGTCAATTCAATCTTGTTTGTTTGTGTATTTGCAATTAGAATCTTGATTTCAGGGACACACACATACCATATATCAAATAGAAATTATATGTATTTTACACGTTTTTGAAAAGCAGCCATATAAAAAGGTCTAACACCGTGCTAAAAAGTTCAATAATGTGTAAAAAACTAACCTTTAAAATAATTTTTTTACATTGTTTTTGAAAAAAAAACGTGAAAAAAAATCCTAGTCTTTTTTACACGGATCGACTTGCAAAACCGTATAAAAATATATATGTTTTTTACACAGTTATTTTAAAAAACTGTGTAAAAATGTTTCGAGACCTTTTCAAATAGTTTTTTCTCAAATAACTGTGTAAAAAGATTACATACTTTTAAACGGTTTTAGAAACAACCGTGAAAAAAGCTATTCAAACATTTTTACACAGTTATGTAACCAAAAAAACCGTGTAAAAGTATTTAAAAAAACATGGGTTCATTTTTACACCGTTTTTTTTAAATCGTGTCAAAATGGGTGTGTAACAAAGCAATTTGTGTAGTAGTGTCATGACATATAGGTTTGCTTAATTTTTATAAATGTGGCGAAACATTTACTTTTTTTGTCGCACAAAATGATAAAAAAAAACCATGGCCAATTCATGGCGTATAATTACACTTAAACTTTAAAATCGTGCCTATCAGTTAACTTTTGGTCACACACAAAAATAGTAGTGTTAGAAGTGTGACTACCGGTTACCTTTTGGACACATATGTTGGTTATACTTTTAGTCACATAAATTTTATATTATCCGTGACCAAATCATAACATATTGTTACGTTTTGGCTACAAAAAATAATAAAACCGTGACTAATTAATGACATATAGTTACACTTAAACTTTAGAACCGTGACTATTGGTTAACTATTGATCACACACAATGATAAGAACTGTGGCCATAAATTACTTATTAGTCACATGAACTGAATTACTAGAAACGTGGCTATTGGTTACCTTTTAGCCACCAATTTATTTTAAACGTGGCCTTAACTGCATACTTTTAGCTATAAAAATTTCATACTAACCGTTGCCAATTTATGACCTATGGTTACGCTTAATTTGTAAAACCATAGCTATAGGTTACCTTTTGGTGACACAAGATAACTAAAACAGTGGTCATAAACACCTTGTCTTTTAGCCACGTTTAATAAGTTTCCGTGACAATATACATTTTATTTTTAGCCACAGAAAATTGGCTTCATAGGGCTGTATGTCTATCTATGGCCACGGACTATAACCGTCACAACATAAAGTCATGGTTAAGACAAAAATTGTGACTATATGTCTGTATATGGCCATGGTTTTTGACTGTTATTGGCCACGGTCAAAAAGGCGTCACCATAGTGAAGCATTCAACCACAATTTTATTAAAACCATGACATTATGTTTGGATGTGTCTGTTAATGGTCACAATTATTAAGTTAAGTCATGGCTAAAACAACACTCTAGTTTTATTTATGACTTTTAGCCACGGTTTAAAACTTAACCGTGGCTGACTTGTATTTCCAAAACCGTGGGGTGTAAGCTTCATGATTAGTGATCGCTGATGAAGTCATTTATCATAGAGCTATTGATAAAAGTTAGCTATCGTTGAAGCTTTTCTTCTAGGTTTGTCACATGTGTGGACTTATCTTGGTTTCACTCATATCCGCATCATATCATGAGTAGACTTGTCAATTGTTCATCAACTTTGTCTATGTTAAACCCAGATAACTAGTTGATAAACAATCACACAACACAATACAGATCAAGAGATGAATAAATCAGAATAACATACCACAATCCCTTGATTAATCAATGAAAACCTTGTGTGTGTTCTTGGTACCTTGTTATGCGTACGATTACAGATAAAAATACAGCTACCTCTCTGTATTTTTTAATTATGCGGATTATGAGAGGTTAAAACTAAAACCTAATAATTAAAACCTATTAATACTAAGTCGTATAGGCCTAATGGGCTTGAGGCCCAATAACAAATAACTTTCAACTAAATACAAATTAGACCCCCTAATTAACTTTAATCTTGAATACAATTTATGATCCAACAATCTCCCCCTTTGGATTCAAGATTAAATTTTTTTTGGCAATTTGCTTCGGGTCTTCACTTCTCTTGAAAAACTTCAGATACAATCTTCATCTTTCTCTTTCTTTAAATGAAGTGTCCTTCTGACGATCATCTTCAATCAGACTTTTGATGAATCGAATCAGTTCAGACACTTTGACATCTTTGAAACTTCAGTCAAAATTTCTTCTTGTATTCTCCCTTTCTTGATTATTCTCCCCCTTTTTGATGAGTGGTGAGAATTATCATAATCAAAACAGAGCAAAACAATCTTCCCCTTTTTGTATAGTCATCAATTAAGCGTTGTTTTCATGTATAGATCCTTGTGTGGAAATAAGAGCAGTCTCTCCAAATGGAGAAAGTGATTATTTCAATCTTTTTAGATTCAAATAAAATAAATGTGGTAACCCTGAATCAAGAAATGACTCAGTTTGGTATGCCTGTCAGTGACACAAAGTCACTGAGTAACACAAAGTTACTATATAAGGAACTGGTTTTGATGTTGACTCCCCAGGACTTCCATTCAATCATCGAATAACACATGGTTATCTATGAACGTTCTGACAGAAAACAAATTTCTGTATGCTCGTGCATGTGTATGAAAGAATTAAGCACCGATGATTGCTTTTCAATTTAGGCTCAAAGTATGTAAACTTGTTGAGACAACAACAAATTATACAAAGACTTAATGTGCATGAGAAAGGGTTCGAAGGTGGGGCAACTTTCCTTCTTTTTCAATATTAGTATCTTCCAAATGAAGAACCAATAGCATATGTGATGCTTCCCCAGAAAATGTGAAACATTCTCTTTTTGAGAAAAGAATGAGTAGCTGGTGGGGTTGTATGCAAGAGATGGCATGGGCTAGGTGCCTTTTTCAATGTCATTCACGAAGAAATGTGAAACAACAGATAATGTGGCTGCCCGACTCAGAAAGAAGTTTGGTGTAGAGTTTGATATGCTTTTACTTTGTTCTCTCACCCCCTTTCTTTTAAACTGTTAAATCTCACTTCTAACCAATCTCTCTTTTCCATTTTACCTCTTCACACACCAACACTCAAATCTTTTGACCCCTCTCCCCTCAATCACTCAGGGAATACTTCCTGGGTAGGAAACACTGGTTATCGTGAAACCATGGAAGTTATGTTAAGCTCACACACTGAATCCCATGTATTTTCCTAAAAGAACATGTTGTTCAACAGCTTTTCGTACATGTAAGCACAAAGGAATAACATGAAGAATAAAATGTTGGAGAAATCAAAAGCATAAGTTGTTTTGACAATGTTATTCTCCCCCTCAAACTAAAGGTGGTTGGCAATTAAGCTCTTTGTCTATTAAGCTCCCCCTCAACTTGATAATAAGTTTTTTTTATAAATAGAAATAGAAAACAAACGAAAAATAAAGCACTGAAGTGCGGGTTCTAATCAGATGCGATTAGAAGCCATTGTCACTTGAACAAACCTGCACATAGAAGAAATAATGGTAATCATTTGTGAAAATGATTCCTCTATTGTTAGCAACAGTTGGAGAATAAATATAGAAAACACAACATTAAAAGTCAGAATACTCCCCCCCGAATCATGAGTAAGGTTAAGAAGACATGTTCAACATACCAAGTTTGCTTATTAGAAACTGAAACCTCTTTTCATCCAACGGCTTGGTGAAAAGATCAGCTAACTGGAAGTCAGTTTGAACAAAATGCATTTCAATGTCACCTTTTTCTACATGATCTTTGATGAAGTGATAACGTACATCTATATGCTTGGTCTTCGAATGCTGAACCGGGTTAGGTGTTATAGCAATTACGCTCTAGGAATCACAATAAATAGGAATGCACTTGTAGTTGTACCCAAAGTCCCTTAACCGTGTCTTCATCCAGAGGACTTGTGAACGACAGCTAGCAGCAGCTACATATTCAGCCTTAGCAATGGACGTTGAAACACAGTTTTGTTTCTTTGAGGTACAACTCACATGTTTGTCACCTATAAATTGACATGATCCAGAGGTGCTTTTCCGGTCTAGCTTACATCCTGCATGATCAGCATCTGTAAAGGCAGTTAGATCAAAACGAGAATCCTTTGGATACCAAAGGCCTAAATTAGGAGTGCCTTTGAGATATCTAAGGATTCGCTTAACAACATTAAAGTGCGACTCTTTAGGATTAGACTGATATCTCGCACAAAAACATGTGGCAAACATTATATCTGGGCGACTGGCAGTCAGATAAAGTAAAGAACCAATCATGCTACGATATACCTTTTTATCAACAGGTTTACCAGAGGGATCTGTATCTAAGAGTGTACCAGTAGCCATTGGTGTTTTCATGACTGAACTATCTGACATATTGAACTTTCTTAACATGTCTTTTATATATTTAGCTTGATTAATGAAAATGCCTTCGGGTAATAGCTTTACTTGTAAACCAAGAAAGAAGTTTAACTCACCCATCATCGATATTTCAAACTTTGTTTCCATGATTTTAGAAAAGTTCTTGCAAAATTTCTGATTTGTCGACCCAAATATTATGTCGTCAACATAAATTTGAATGAGAATCAAGTCCTCACCTTGCCTTTTGAGGAATAAGGTGGTGTTAATCGTACATTTCTTGAAACCAGAAGTTGGGAGAGATTTAGTTAGAGTTTCATACCAGGCTCTTGGTGCTTGTTTAAGACCATACAACGCTTTGTCTAGCACGTAGACATGATCAGGGTGATGAGGATCAATGAAACCTTCAGGTTGTGCCACGTAGACCTCCTCATGCAGAACGCCATTTAGGAAAGCTAACTTTACATCCATTTGATAGACTGTAAAGTTTTTGTGCGCTGCATATGCTAAAAAGATTCTGATGGCTTCGATCCTTGCGACAAGGGCGAATGTTTCGTCATAGTCAATGCCCTCCTGTTGACAGTACCCTTTTGCAACCAATCGAGCTTTGTTTCCCACAACTACTCCATCCTCGTCTTTCTTGTTTCTAAATACCCACTTTGTTCCAATAACAGTTTTACCTTTAGGTAGTGGGATCAAGCGCCAAACCTTGTTCCGTTCGAATTGCAGAAGCTCGTCTTGCATAGCAGAAATCCATAAGGGATCACGTAGAGCTTCTGATGCTTTTTTTGGTTCTAGGGAACTAAGGAAGCTTAAAAACATGCATAAATTAGATGATGCAGACCTTGTCGTGACACCAGATTGTACATCACCTATCACGTTATGCAGGGGATGATCCTTAGTCCAACGATGTGTGCTTGGTAAGGATTCAACTGTTTGTTGCGTATTTGATGCATTGTATTCATCATGCACGACAGGTAGATCCACAGATGTACTCGGGACATCTTGTACAGGAGTTTCTGATACTGAAGCTTCTGGAATAGCGGTTGAAGTGCTCGTGACTTCAATTCCAGAAGTAATATCTGCAGAGACAGATTCAGCATTAGTAGAGTCAGAAACTAACGGTTTAGTTGTACCTGATGGAGATGCAGTTTCAGTGACATCTTCGGACGGTCCAGACATGTCTACATAAAGAGTAGGGACCTCCAAGTTGGGTGTTGATGTTGATATGCCTTTGTCAAAGTCTGCACAAATATCATCGAATGTATCAATAAACAATAAATCAAACTCAGATGAATTGGAGTTAGAGTTAGAGGAAGTAGGTTCTTTAGATGCTGGTTCTATTCTGGAGTGAATAGAAGCTTTGTTCTTGAGTTCGAGTTCTGACAGTTGTGTCCAGAAGTCCGTGTAGAATTCTCATCAAAGGAAATATTCATGATTTCAACAATCGTCTTGGTTCGAATAATGTAAATTCGATAAGCTTTGGATGTCAGAGAGTATCCAACGAGATATCCTTCATCCACTTTCTTATCAAATTTTTATAATCCTTGACGTTCTCGCAGAATGTAATACCTGCAACCAAAAACAGGAAGGAATTTGATGTTAGGTTTATGATTGTTGATTAACTCATATGTTGTTTTATCAAAACGTTTGACCACAATGGTACGATTCTGAGTGAAGCAACCTGTTGCGACTGCCTCAACCCAAAGATACATGGGTAGATCAGAATATGCAAGCATAGTACGAGCAACTTCAACAAAAGTGCGGTTCTTCCGTTCAACAATGCCATTCTGCTGTGGAGTGTAGGTTGCGGAGAAGTTATGTGAGATTCCCACAGAGATAAGATAACTCTGCAAGGTGTCATTCTTGAACTCCATGCCGTTGTCACTGTGAAGAGTTCGGACTGGCAATTGAAGACGTACTTGAATGCGCTTTATAAAAGCTATAATAAATTATGGCACATCTGACTTGTTGCTAAGGAACTCGAGCCATGTATAGCTGGAATAGTCATCTATCATTACTAAGACGTACTTCTTGCCGTTGATAGACGCTGTTCTCATTGGGCCACAAAGGTCCATATGAAGAAGTTCCAGTGCAGATGAGGTCAATGATTCAGTTTTGGACTTGAATGAGCTTCGCTTCATTTTGACCAACTCACATGTAGAACATAGGGAGTCTTTTTCGAACCTCATTTCTGGTAGACCTTTGACCAGACCTTGTCTCTATAGCTTAGCTATGGATCATAAATTCTGATGAGACAAGCGGCGATGCCACGTCCACGATTGTGCTTTAGAAGCTTTGGCTAATAGGCATATTGGACGTGTGACAGACAATGTAGGAAAATCTACATAATATAGATTTCCATGGCGCTCAGCTTTGAAGACTTCGTTACCATCGGGATCTTCAAGATAGCAATGAGTTGTTGTGAAGCAAACTTGATATTTCACGTCACAGAAGTAACTGGTGCTAAACAAATTATGATCAAGTCCTTCAACATATAACACCCTTTGAATCTTCACAACTCCATTATCAAGCATTCCAAATCCCTGACGTGTCCTTCTACTTCAGAATTTGCAAAACGAACTGCTCCGGCAGGCTCCTCCACATAGTTATGCAAGAGGTGCTTGAATCCTGTCATGTGGTGTGAACATCCAGAATGTATCACCCACAATCGACAGGCCTGGAAAAGAGACAATTAGTTTTGCTTAGGTACCCATATCAAGATGGGTCCTTCGCGGTTAGCTCCAAGCAATTCAGAAATATCAACAGGTTTAACTTTCACTCTCAATTCTTAACGGGGTTTTGGAACCCATTTCCAAACCATTATAACATTTAATTCCTGAAAGTGCTTTTTAGAACTTGGATTGGTAACCTTAGCTCGAAACACTTTGGTTTGTGTGGAAGAATTAGAATTAGAATTAGAGTTAAGGTTCAGTTAGGTTTTCTTTTACTCTTTTTGGACTTAGGAGGGGAGTAGTATTTGAAAGAATTATCCCAGCAGTGTTTGCAATATAGATTCTTTCGAGCAAAATTCATAAATTTAGATTTATCGGAACAAATCTGACATTCATGTCCATCAAAAGAATTACTTTTAAAAACATCATTGTCTGAAGTACAACTATTTGAAACAAAAGTTTCACTAAAGTTCAAACTAACATTTTTATTCAAACTATCAACTTTATTCTTCTTACTCCTCCTAACTCCATTTCCTTTTATATCTGAAATAGAAACAGGAATCTTGTTAGTCTCTATCTTAGAGGGTGGTTCTTTTTTAGAGTTACTTGAAGTCTCACCCTTCTCAAAAATACTAGGTGGATATTCAGGACAATCAGAGTAAACAACTGAAGGTTTTGCAGGAGCATCAAATTCTGGATTAGTTCTTACCTTCCAGCTTGGATCATTGAACATCTGTTTATCATTTGAAGCATTCTTAAACAAAGTAATTTTCAAATCATTGATCTCTGTGCAAAGCTCTTGATTTTCTTTCAAAGATTTTTCAAGTTTAAATTTTAGATCAAAGTTTTCATTTTCAACCTCATCAAGAGACTGTTGCAACATGTCAATTTGCTTCATCAATTCAGATGTATGATCACTCACATAATTTGACTCCTTTGCAGTAGAAACAGGATCAGAGTCTGAAGCATTCATCATTTCAGAAAACCTTTCCTCGGTCATTTTTAGAACAAGATCCATTCGTGATGACAGTTTATTCTTCAATCTCTTCAACAAGTAAAGGTTTAGAAGCAATGGGATTTGAGACTGATGGTATAGTTGATGGATCAACATCCGATTCATACTTATCATATTTGCATGCAGTCTCAGGTGGAACCGTGTCATTGCTGACTGATTCTTTTGAAGATGTGGTAAACAGTGAATCAAACTCAGCCAATTCGATCTTTCGAGTCTCATAGCTTTTGTTCAAATCACTATATTTAAAACCAAAGAATTTAAAAGAATTTTGAGAATCAGTGTCACAAGACTTGTTTTCTCCCATTTCTTCTTTACCTTTGTTCTCTGTAAAAGGTTTAGAAGTACTTGCTTCAACAAAGGTTGCACGAATGTTAGGAATGGGTTTGATTGTGGAGCCAAGTTTATCAAAATTATACAAGTGCTCTGGTGCCTTTTTCAAAACATCGTTCATTGGCAAACCCAATCCTGGTTTGAGTTTATAAAACCTTTCATCTTGGAGTTTATTGGTTAACAAATTTAAAGTCTGCTCAGTCTGACCTCGTTTCATGTTAATATCCTCCAATTGCTTAATCTTGGTGTAAGCTTCATTTCTTTCTTGAAAACAAACTTCAAATTTGATTTTGAATTCACCCTTTTCAGCATTGAGATTTACAAGATCCTTTTCTAAGCCAAATATTTTTCTTTTTAAAGATTCCTTTTCGGCTTTTAAACCATCCTTTTCTTTTTCTTTTTCTTCCACAACAACTTTTAGCAAAGCGTTTTCATCACGAAAATTCAAAACTGATTGATGTGCGGAGCTAAGTTTACCTTTCAATAAAGCAAATTCATCTTTCATATTATGTATTTGGGCCATCAGAGATTCAATAAGTTCAGAATTATCACTTACCTCAGAGTTTGCATCCTCGGAATGTGCCTCAGAAGCTTCATCGTCACCATCCAGTTTTTCCATGTAGGAAACTTGGGTGAAGTGCGCCTGCTCCTCGTCATCAGAACTTTGGAACAACCAGTTTTCCTCTTCAGCCATAAGCACCTTTCCTTCTTCAGCTTTCTTGGCAATGAGTGACTTCCTTGCATAATATTCTGAGTTCTTTACCTTCTTGAACTTGCAGTCTCTGGAAAATTGCCCAAATTTGCCACAGTTGTAGCATCTGCCCGGTTCATCCTTTCTTTCTTCTTTCTTCTCCTCTCTCTTTTCTTTTCTTCTATCTATCTTCCTTCTTGTCTTCTCTTCTTTCCTCTCTCCTTCCATGCCTTGGCTTGTATCTTGCTTCAGACTTCTCTTTCTTGTATCCTTCGTACTTTGGCTTTGAATAGTACTTTTTCTTGCCAAAGCTCTTCTTGAATTGACGAGTTATCATGGCCAAGTTCTCAGAGAATCTTTGTACATCATCATTAGAGTCAATCTCCAGTTCTTCATCACTTGTAGCAGAATCAGACTCAGTAATCTCCGTAACAAGAGCTTTAGACACCTTTTTCTTTGACCTTGCAGAGGATATAGCAACTGAACTCTTTCCTTTGCCAGCTATGAGAGCCACGAAATCCTTCAGATTATTAGACTCATTATTAATGGTTCTCACCTCATCCTCATGCTGAGAAAGAGTATAGAAGATATCAGTGACGTTTTCCTGAGCCATGTTCTTTGACATCTGAAGGTTGATTGTAAAGTTCTTCCATTCAGGATTCAGGTTCTTGATGAACTTATAATTTATCTCTGAAGCAGATTTAGAGATATTGTTCTTTCGAAAGTCATTTAGAATGATATTGTATCTGTTGTAGGTATCCAACAACGTCTCTCCTTCTTTTGCGTGAAACCCCTCATAGGCATTTATGCATAGATTCTGCTTGGCTTGGATGGAGGCTTCACTTCCTTCAAACTGTCTTGATAATTCATCCCAAACTTCTTTAGCAGAGCTCCGACTGTCTACACGGTTGT
The DNA here is from genome assembly GCA_954870635.1 of Arctium minus. Lineage (NCBI taxonomy): Eukaryota > Viridiplantae > Streptophyta > Magnoliopsida > Asterales > Asteraceae > Arctium > Arctium minus. The sequence goes on along the minus strand of OX941080.1, from coordinate 71,253,462 downwards.
AGATGTCATTTGGGATGGCCATCGACAGGTAAATGAGAGCTTCTTCATCTATCTTGTACAGATCTTTCTCCTTTTCACTGAAGTACTGATACAGTTTAGGAACAAATCTGTCAGGGATTTCTGGAGAGGTTTCAGTTTCTGCTTGACCAGGTACCCTGATCATTGGATTTACTGGGCCAGAAGTGATTGATTCCATGTATTCTCTGTTCTTGTGATTCAGAAACTGGATCATTCTCTTCTTCCATTGCCAATACTCATTTGCCATGAGGACAGGAGGTTTGGACTGAGAGCCCATGGAGAGAAGTTGTGTTAAAGCACATATTTATTGGATTCAAGATCATAATTATCTGAAGATAGAAGACTGAAGTCAAAGCTGATAAAGTCGTCTCAACAAATAGTCTAGGGTCCTTTTGTAATAATTAGTCAAAGTATGTTTCCGAAGTTTAATTATTAGTCTTTTAATTATGTTATTGGTTTGTTTTAGTTGTTGGGCCAAGCCTTGCAAAGCCCATTAGGATATTCAAGCCTAATTATAAATTAGATTAGTTTAGGTTAATTAGGTTATGGAGCTTAATTAGGAAAATTATCATTGAGAGAGAGGCTGCTGTGTTGGTTTGGGGTGTCGTGAATAGAGAGAAGCAGAGAGATAGTCTGTTTTCTTCAAGCTTGTAATCTGTTGAATCATTCCATTAATCAATACCAGGTTTGCTTTATTGTGTTGAATATATGTTTACTAGATTAAATGATTGCATATTGGGACACACAATTGGTATCAGAGCTAAACAGATTGAATTGAATAAGTTTTTGTTCGGTTCTATTTTTCTGTCAAAGATTCATAATTTTTATTGTGTGTAATCGTTCATTCAAGTTGTTTTTGGTTGGATTGTGTTTGTTTTGTCTATTATCGTGTTTGGGTATTGGTTGATTTGAATATTGCATCGTTTTTTATTATCAAAGTGATGATTTTTGTTTTCTGGGTTTGTTCACGAGTTTGACACTGCTTCAGAAATCGAATCCTTCATAGAGTGTTTATTATTGAAATTAATTGTTGCAATGTGTTCTAGTTGGTTAATATATCGAATTGGCAAAGTTTGGTAGTGTAATTTTAAGTTTTCGATTGCTTTCTGGACTGAATTTTGGTTTATGGGTCGAAGAACTTCAAGAACATATCGGTCTTTATTATTATCGGTCTTTGCATTTTATCGGTCTAAGCTCACTACCGGTCTAATCGAATATCGGTCTAAGACCAATTCCGGTCGAAGACCATTATCGGTCGAACTATATCGGTCCTTACTCTTCCGGTCGAATATTTTTTATCGGTCGATAGCATTCGACCGATACACACACTGTCAACCCCGGTCTAAGAGTATATCGGTCGAATATCATCAATATCGGTCTAAGCGGGACCCCCGTGCTAAGTCTGCGAAGGGGGACAAACATCTGTTCGTGATCAGATTTTTCTGAATTTCATTCTAAGATTTTCAGTATTGTTTGATTTTATCTGGACTAACGGTCATTTTTCAAGTTCTTATCTTATATCTATCAGAATGAATTCTAGTGAAACTCCTTCAATCAGTACTGATGAGAAGCCACCGGTACTTTTCAAAGGAGAGTATGATGCATGGAAAAATCAGTTCATAGATTTCATTGATAAACATGCATTAAGGAAACTGATTAGAATATCTCTGAGGGAAGGATGTATGACATCTCTAAGGAAAGTTTTTAATCTTATAAAGGATAATGGAGAAAGCGAAGAAAAAGAGCTTCCATGACCACTTGATATGTACTCAGACGAGCAAAGAAAAAGATATGAAGCTGACAGATTAGCTCGATCTTTCCTAATGAAAGGAATGTCAGAAGAGATTTCAAAAGAGATCTTTTTTACATTAGACAGTAAAAAGGCTATAGGAAAGCTGTTATGGGAACATATTGAGAAGATTGAGACAGGACCAAAGTTGTCTTCAAGAGTAAAGTTTCTGGAATTTGAGAACTCTGAACTAAAAGAAAAGATTTATGCCTTGGAAGCTCAAATCCAGAAACTAGATTCTGTTGAGAACAATGAGAAAGTTAATGATTTGGAGAGTGCAAATGCTGATCTTCAAAAGAAGATATCTGATCTGGAGAAAAAGATGGCCAAAGAAAGATCTGATTTTGAGATTGAAAAGAAAGCATTTGTAAAGAAATTCTCAGATTTTTCGAGAAAAAGTGCAGAAGAAAAGAGGGCGGTTGAGCTGAAATGTTTAAAGCTTTCTCAAAAGACTTCTGAATTTGAGAAAGTAATTATTCTGGAAAGGGAAAAGTTTGCCAAAGACAAGAAGGCCATTGAACAGAAGAACGCTGGATTCTTTAAAGAAATATCCGGCCAGAGAAATGATGCTGAGAAGGGATTTGAAGAAGAGAGAAATTTCTTTGAAACTGAGATTAGAAAGCTGACTGTGAAGCTATCTAACTTATCTGAAAGTGCCTTGAAAGATCAGAAAGCGAAGTATGAATTCAAGAAAGAGATTGACCAACTTGTTAAAGAAAGAGACAACTTTGCTTCAAAGATTAAAGAGCTTGAAAAGATTGTTTCAAAGGTGGTGGTGACTGAGCAAACGACTCCAGAGTCACAAATCCACACACCTAGAAATAATTCAGCTGACTTCAAAAAGACAACCTCAAGTTCACATTTGAAATCTGTTTCTTCAAAAAGGTTAGTCAATTCATTTGATCAGATTCGTACTACTAACATTTTGTTTGATGACAATGTAGATTGTTCAAGAAGAAGAAGGAGAAGATACGAAGAAGAAGAACTGGTCTGGAAGAAGAAACCAGTTGAAAATGAGAAGAAAGACGAGAAAGGAAAGAAGTCATGTGTACATAACCATAATGCCGAGAAGAATAATGCGCATAAAGGTAAACCTGAACATATCTACACGAGAGATCAATTAATCAGGTTGTCAGGTAAGCAATTCTATTGTTCTTACTGTCATACACATGATCTTGTTCATAAAACAAGTGATCATTTCTGGTATGGTTCTTACGCAGTTACTCCCATAAGAACTGCAACTAAGAAACATGGACCCAAATACCAGTGGGTACCAAAGAAAAAGGATGAATCTATGTTGCAAGCACCTATTGTCAAGGGGGAGTAAGAGAACGAAGGCTTCTAAGTACATCAGCTTAGAACCCGTACTTCAACGAAGTTTGACTTCTAAACACAACAGTTTAGGACACGTACTTCAGTGATTAAAAGACCTTACTCCTGTGCTGATAAGAGATTGTACTCCAATACTCCGATGAGGAAATCAACCATCAAGGGGGAGTGCATACTTTTCTGAAATTTTATGCATCTGTCAAATATGATAATCAACATTTGAGGGGGAGTCAATGTTTATATTTTTCATTGATAATTTTTCTGATGCATAATTTCAGGGGGAGTAAAGGTAATGACTTCTGATTATTTCTGATCAGAACTCGTACATTAAGTGTTTTACTGCTTTATGTCATTTCAATTTCAGTGAATAAAGTTACTTTGACTAGACTTTTAGACTTTTGTAGGTTGAGAGATGCTTCAAAGATCATATCTTTATGACTTTAAGCTTGACTTCGTGAGATGTAAGACTACACTTAAAAGGTATAATTCCTTATCTTCATCTCATTTATGGTTGAAAGAAGGACAACTTTCAATCATAAGAAAACATGTTCTTAAATGTTCAAACCACTTCCCGATTCTCAAACAGATTTCTTGAATTGGAAGTGTGATTTTAAATGTTTTCTGATTCATCTGTGAGCTGTAACTGATAAAGTTAAACTACCCGAGCATCATATGCTTCATAGGAAAACATGGGATCAGTGTGCTAGGACTTAAAAGAAACTTCTATGGATTCACGTTAACCAGTGTTTCCTACCCAAGAAGTTAATCCTTTAGTGATTGCATGTGAGGAGTCAAAAGAAATGAGTGTGGGATGTGTGATGAGAGAATATGTCAAAAGAGAGTTCGGTTAGCTGTGAGTTTCAAGATTAAAAGAAAGAGGGTGAGAGATCAGAGTAAAAGAATATCAAACTCTGCACCAACTACTTTCTGAGCCGGGCAACCACATTTCTAATGCTTCACATTTCTTTGGTGAACATTATTGAAACAGGTACCTAGCCCATGCCAACTCTTGACATTACCGCACTAGCTACTCATTTTCTTCTCAACAAGAAAATGTTTCATTTTCAAAGGGGACGCAACACATATGCTATCTGATTTTCATTTGGAAAATCTGGATATTGAAAAGAAGGAAGTTTGCCCCACCTTCATACTTCAATCATGCACATTGAGTCTGTGTTTAACTACTTGTGTCAGTGGTTTACACTTTTTGAGCCTTATAAGCAATTATCTTATGCTTAATTTATTCTATCACTTGCACGAACACACAAAGAATTTGTTTCTTTGTCATAACGTTCATAGAAATTGCCTTTGTGGTGTTTCGATGATTGAATGAAAGCCCTGGGGGAGTGAACATCATATAAGCTCCTTTATATTGTGTATTCATTACACACAGTGACTTTGTGTTACTGACAGGCAATTTCAACTGATTCATGTGTTGATTCAGGCGTTACACTTCATTTCATATATTATCTAGATTTTCAAAGATCTGGATGAACATCTTTATGAATTGACGGATAATTAGTGGTTCTTTTTGCAAGATCAATGGTGGTAGAAATTTCTTGAATACACGTTTTGATGAATTCTTTGCTCTTTTCATCAAAAGGGGGAGAAGTGTAATCAAGAAATACGGAGATAAAAAGTTTTTGAAAGCATTTCTGAAGATATTCTGAAGATATGCTGCTTTGAAGAAATTTTCTTTGAAGATGATTTAATAAAGCATTCCGAGCTGAAACTAGAGATAATTTCTTTCCAAGAGATATTCTCATCGATTGGGAAGATTGCTACTTTCTGAAGAAAAAGAGGAAGATTGAATTTTCTGAGATTAAAGAATGATCTTGATCCAAAGGGGGAGATTGTTAAAGCACATATTTATTAGATTCAAGATCATAATTATCTGAAGATAGAAGACTGAAGTCAAAGCTGATAAAGTCGTCTCAACAAATAGTCTAGGGTCCTTTTGTAATAATTAGTCAAAGTATGTTTCCGTAGTTTAATTATTAGTCTTTTAATTATGTTATTGGTTTGTTTTAGTTGTTGGGCCAAGCCTTGCAAAGCCCATTAGGCTATTCAAGCCTAATTATAAATTAGATTAGTTTAGGTTAATTAGGTTAAGGAGCTTAATTAGAAAAATTATCATTGAGAGAGAGGCTGCTGTGTTGGTTTGGGGTGCCGTGAATAGAGAGAATCAGAGAGATAGTTTGTTTTCTTCAAGCTTGTAATCTGTTGAATCATTCCATTAATCAATACCAGGTTTGCTTTATTGTGTTGAATATATGTTTACTTGATTGAATGATTGCATATTGGGACACACAAGTTGGTTCGACATCTTTAGCTGTATGGTTAGTAATTAAACTTATCTGTACCAAGAGAATCAACTAGATGAGATCTTTAGAATCAAGAATTGGATAAAAGCTACACTTAAAATTTTCAGAAAAATAAATTTCCAAAAATAATCAAATGCAGATATCGCAAACAATATTAAATCAAATAAATTAGCAAACAGAAAAACTGGCGAAAATCACAGATATGCGCTAAAGGACAGAGGCACAAAAGACAACTTTGCGCTAAGTGAACCTGGCGCAAAGGAGTTTTGCGCTAAAGGAGTCTGGCGCAAAAGTCAACTCGCACTAAGAGGTTTGCGTGAGAAGTGGGTCGCGAGAAGTTAGACTTTCCGTGAAGAGCGAGTGGCGCAAAGAGAGATTTGCGCGAGGTATGGGTCGCACGAAATGAGTTTTGCGCGAGAGACAGGTGACGCAAAATGGCGGTTTGCACGAGTATAGGGTGGCGCAAAAGAGATTTTTGCGCGATAAGCGAATGGCGCAAACCTCAGGTTTGCGCGAATAACAGATGGCGCAAAAATAAGGACCGGTGTCTTGCTTGACCGGATCTTCGACCGGTGTCCTGTTGACCGGATCCTTCGACCGATGTCCTGAGTATCGACCGGACCTGACCGCTATTTGACCGACCGGTGTTTCGACCGGGTTGTATCGACCGGGATCTTGTGACCGGGGTGGACTAAAGTCTCCCGACCGGTGTGGACCGAAGTTGTGTGACCGGTGTGAACCGGCGTGTCTCTGACCGGTGTTGCGACCGGGACCGGACTTGATGAATAACGACCGGTGTTCTTAAAATTCGATCCAGAACTCGATTATCATCCCAAAAAACACTTCAAATACTCAAATTCAATGCAAAAAATCATACTTTTGTACCCATTAACATATATCGATCAAAACACAATCAACAATAATGATAAAAATAACTTTTTATCACTCAATTTGAAGAACACATACCTCGACAGTTTTATGAACCCAGATTCGAAAAATCATAAGAATCCAATCGATTAATGAATTAAAGCGCAATTAAACTATCAGATAACATTCAATAACGTAAAACGCACCTAATCAAATCAATTTTAAGCTTATAAACACAGTAAATCAACTAATCGATCTTCACACAGTGAAAAGTCGATGAACACGGTTAACAATCGAAAAATACTGTTTTTAATTCAAAAAAACTTGATTCTTTGACTCTGATACCACTTGTTAAACCCAGATAACTAGTTGATAAACAATCAAACAACACAATACAGATCAAGAGATGAATAAATCAGAATAACATACCACGATCCCTTGATTAATCAATGAAAACCTTGTGTGTGTTCTTGGTACCTTGTTATGCGTACGATTACAGATAAAAATATGGCTACCTTTCTGTATTTTTTAATTATGCGGATTATGAGAGGTTAAAACTAAAACCTAATAACTAAAACCTATTAATACTAAGACGTATAGGCCTAATGGGCTTGATGCCCAATAACAAATAACTTTCAACTAAATACAAATTTGACCCCCTAATTAACTTTAATATTGAATACAATTTATGATCCAACCGTCTTTGATGTCAGCAATGAACGTCTTTGAACGTGAAACTTGTCATGAGGGATTACATTTAACAATTACATCACGAATCATCAGCGATACTGAATAGACTCAGTATATAATCGCTGACGGTGAAACACTAATACATACAGATGTTAAATGTAATTTTCACTAAATAATTCTAAGGGTCATCATCAAATCACTGAGAGAGTTTGTATCAACATTTTGGTTAGATACTATTGGTATTATGTACAAATCCGATGGTAACACTAATTATCAGAAAATATTAATTTTGGTAATTATCAAAAAATATTATTTTTTGGTAATTATCTTCTCTCCTCTCTCCAGCCGGCAAACATTACTCCGGCCAAACTTATTCCAGCATACACCACTTTGATAGCTACTGTGATAACTAAGACGTTCTAAACAGTAAAACACAAACCCACTGTGATACCCATTATCATACCACTATGATAACTGATGTGATGCCCACTATACATGTTGTGAACATCTTTCAAATCGCAAAAGTAAATATTGCAGTTTTAAGTATAATATTTTGATAGATTTCACCCATTGTGATACGTTGTGATACAAGTATGTGAGTGGGGTGAACATGGTGGTGGATGGTGTGGGAGTGAAATATGTATGTGCTAAAAAAGGAGATGAATTCAAAAAAATCAGTTTGGTTGAGAAAATTATGGTAAATGCATCATTAATGGATAACCACTAAAAAAACTAATTTTAGATTTTAAGTAATTAATAAAAAATTTTAATTAGTAGAATTACTAATATACCCTATATAAATAATTGATTGGCTGAAACTATATCTCAGGTTATCACAAACAACCAAATTATCATTTGTAAGGCCGCTGTATATGTGTGTGTATATTTAGAAAAACAAGAGTAAATTACAATTTTTTTTGTCACTCCGTTATGTTAATAATAATTATGATTACGGTCTTTATAATTCATTTATTACATTTTTATTCCTGTTACTTTTGGGTCCGTGGAGCTCATATCGCTAGAAAACCTCCATCAAATAAATGGGCATTTTGGTGTTCTTTTTCCTATATATATATATATATATAGGGTCAAGTTCAGGGCAAAACCTCAAAAAAATAGAAAACTGAGGAACACTCTGGTAGCCTTTAATCTGGACGATATACACTTGTGCATATAAGTAATTAATTTGTTTTTTGTTTTTTATGCACTTGTGCATATGCACGTGTGCATGTTCTAAATTAGTTGTATGCACAAGTGCATACCGTCCAGATTAAAGGCTATCAGAGTGTTCCTCAATTTTCCGTTTTTTGAGGTTCTCCCTTGAATCTCCCTCTCTCTCCTTCTATATATATATATATATACATATATATATATATACATATATATATATATATATATATATATATAGGGAGAGACTCATTTGAGAAATGCTAAATGTATGAGAAATCGAGAAATGATCCTATCCTAACCGTTTATCTGGTCAACATTTGCGGCTTTGACCGCGAATCACCCGATAATTCATTGGGTGGTCTTTAGAAGATAGAGGGTAGTTTCGTAAAATATGCAAGACGAGTTCATATGTGAACCTATGTGATTCATATATGAACTATACGTTCATATGTGAATCAGTTAATTAGTTCATATGTGAATCACAAAGGTTCATATGTGAATCTGTTAATTAATTCAATTGATTCACATATGAACCTACAATTAATTAGTTCATATGTAAATTAATTAATTAGTTCATATATGAATCACAAAGGTTCATATATGAATCAGTTAAAAGAGTTCATATGTGAATTGCACTGGTTCATATATGAATCACAAAAGTTCATGTATGAATAAGTTAAAATAGTTCATATGTGAATTGCACTGGTTCATATTATATATGAACATATAATTCATATGTGAATCATACAGATTCATATATGAACTCGTTCCGTGTATTTGTAAAAATTACGAAACTGTCATTTTATTTTTGGAATAGCCACAACTTTTAATCAGTCAAAGCCGCAATTGTTGACCAGTCAAATCCGATTTTGACCGAATGAAAGGCTAAGATTATTTCTCTATTTCTCATGCATTTACCATTTCTCAAATAAACTATATATATATATATATAGGGGTGGTGTCGCTCCAACAATGTTTATCAAGTTTATAGAATACGACAACACAATATGATTACCAACCTGTATTGATATATAACAAAGGTTACAAGGTTGATCGATTTAAGCTATAGATTGTGTTCTCTGTTTTTCTCTCTTTTACACCTTTAAGTGTGTGTTTTTGTGCTCTTGATAATATCTGATTATTAGAGAGTTGTTGAGATGAGATCAGATATTGATCTCTAGCTTCTTCAACACACAACCTAAACCACTTGCAACAACAAGTTGCAATATTAAATAATATAACTAAATAATATCTAACATTTAGATATTATATCTAACTAATAACTAACAAACTAAACTAAACTAACTAATAATAATAACAAACAACTTTGATTACTTTGACATTTATTACAAACAAACATAGACTTTAATATCGAGAGTCGACGTTCCGGCTTTAGCTTTAGATTACGATCTTCAGTTTGGATGATCCTGAATCCAATGAGACTGTGGTCTAACAATCTCCCCCTTTGGATCAAGATCATTACTAAAATGATTTTAGCAATTCAGTCTTCTTGTTCAGCTCAGAAGATGCAATCTCTTTCTCTAGCTCTGAAATCAGCATGTCTTCAAAATACTTGCTTTTGAAGAGTTCAATCTTAGACGTGATTCTTGAAACATGTGATCTTTGCTATTTCTTGTGTAGTAATTCTCCCCCTTTTTGATGTTAAGTGCAACGACTTCATCAAAACGTTTTGTAAGAAATGTCTATCTTTCGGAGCCTCTGATTCGTCAATTCATAAGATATTCATCCAGATCTTTGCAAATCTAGACAAAGTAGTCGTGTAACACCTGAATCAACTAATGAATCAGTTAACTTGCCTGTCAGTAACACTAAGTTACTGTGTGTAACGAATACACAATGGAAAGGAGCTGTTTTGATGTTGACTCCCCCAGGGCTTCCATTTAATCATCGAAACACCCCAAAGGTAATTTCTATAAACGTTATGACAAAGAAACTAATTCCTTGTGTGTTCGTGCTTGTGTTTGAAAGAATTAAGCACGGATGATTACAACAGTAAGTTAAACACAGACTCAATGTGCATGAGTGAAGTGCGAAGGTGGGGCATACTTCCTTCTTTTCAATATCCAGATTTTCCAAATGAAAATCAGATAGCAAATGTGCTGCTTCCCCTTTTGAAAATGAAACATTTTCTTGTTTAAGAAGTAAATGAGTAGCTAGTGGGGTACTTTCAAGAGTTGGCATGGGCTAGTTGCCTGTTTCAATAATGATCACAAAAGAATTGTGAATCACTAGAATGGTGGCTGCCCGGCTCAGGAAAAGTTGGTGCAGAGTTGTGATATTCTTTTAACTCTGTTCTCACATGCTCTTTCTTTTTAACATTTAGCTCACTCTAATCACACTCATTTCTTTTCGACTTCTCACACTCAATCACTATGGATTAACTTCTTGGATAGAAATCACTGGTTAAGGTGATTCCATAGAAGTTGTGTTAATTCCTAGCACAATGAAATCCTTGTTTTCCTATTATGCATATGATGCTCAGATTGGTTTAACTATTTCAGTTAAAGCACAAAGATGATCTTGAAAACATTTAAAATCACACTTCCAAATGCTGAAATCAATTTAAGATTCAGGAAGTGGTTTGAACTTTTAAGAACGATGTTTTCTATGATTGAAAGTTGTCCACTTATCAACCATATATGAGATTAAGATAAAGGATTATACCTTAACGTGCGATCTTACATCTCATGAAGCAAAGCTTAAAGTCATAAAGATATGAACATCTAAGCGTCTCTCAAAAATCTGCAAAAGTCTTATGTCATAGTCAAAGCAAATTTATTCACTTAAATTAAAAAGACAAAAAGCAGTAAAACAAATGAAAGTATGAGTTCTGATCAGAAATAATCAGAAGTCATCACCTTTTTACTCCCCCTGAAATTATGCATTTGAAACTTATCAGAAATATTATGCATAAAATTTCAGAAAAGTATGTATGTACTCCCCCTTGATGGTTGATTTCCTCTTGGAGTATCGGAGTACAATCTCTTTTTCAGCACGGAGTAAGGTCTTTTGATATTTGAAGTGCGAGTCCTAAACTGTTGTGTTTAGAAGTCATTCTTCGTTGAAGTACGGGTTCTAAGCTGATTTACTTAGAAGCCTTATGTTCTTTGATGTCCGAGTCTTGAACTGTTGTGTTCAAAAGCCTTTTCTCTTTTACTCCCCCTAGACAGTAGGTACCTGCAACACAGAATCATTCCTTTTCTTTGGTATCCATTTCCAATTGGATCCAACTGTGTTAGCAAATGATTTTGGCACCTAGTGAAATTTGGGTCCGCTTTGCTTTTTAGAATCAAATAAAGAATTTGAATGATAAGAGGGAACATGATATGTTCCAAACCAAATGTCAGCATCTTGACAAGAAGCATAATCATGTCTATCATAATTTGAATACTTTCTAGCAGACAAAGATAACTGGAATAATTGCTGTTTTGAAAATTTCTTGCGTGAATCAACAAGTTTTCGTTTAGAAAAAGCAACATCCACAATTATATCATCTTTACTAGTAGTAATCTTATTACAGTCAGCAGTAGAACATGATATAGCAGTCTCGTCAAACTCCTGTTTTGGTTGCCATTCAGACTTAACTTCAAGTCTTTTCTTGCTCATTGCTAAAACATTTGAAACTTGTGAGTTAGACTTTTGAGCAACAAACAAATGCTTCTTCTTCGGATTACCAGTAGTGTTCGGTTTCTGTGAATGCTTAGATGTAATCTTACTTTTAGCATTTTTGGCTTTCACAGAGACTGAGTTATCAACTTTCGTTGATTTTGCACTGTTAACAGACATACTGGTTTTTCCTAAAGATTTCTTAACAAAAGATGAATGGTTAGGAAGTTTTGCATTAAAGTCAAATTGTTTAGAACAATCACCTAAACCACCGTCAGCGTTCAGAAAATCAAACTCTTTATTAGATGAACCACACATATCCTCAGAGTTTGAAGCCTTAGAAATAATAACATTTTTCAGCACGGTTGAAAAAACTTTTTGTTCAATATTCATCAAAAGTCTTTCATCTGATAAAGAATTCTCGAGTTCAGAAATTTTACGTTCTAAAACGAGAGGAGGGACATATAGTTTACCTTGAATAGGCTTTGCCTCCATTTCTTTTTCAGAATAACTTTGAAAGAAATCACTTGAAAGAGTTTTCTTCTTTTGATATATTGGATTTTCATTATAACTATTATTCATCTTCGCATAATAAAATGGAAGATGAACTTTAGATAATTTCAACCGTTTTTCAGTTTCGTTGGCTTCATCCTCTTCTGATAGTTTAGTACAGAAAGTTTTAAACTCAGGGATTCGTTGAGCTAATTTCATAGAAAGATGATCATAAAGTGCAGGCACTTCAGACATTCCTTTTTGAAGACAGTGAGGATTCTTATAACCGATTCCCCATCTCTCTATTTCCTCTTTGGGTTTGTTCAGATGAATAGTCTGTTCAGTTTGACCCATTTTGTATAACTTCTCTTCCAAACTTTTTAATTTACCATGTAAAGAAAAGTTTTCTTTGGAAGTTGAAGATTGCAATTTCGTAAGCTCATATAAATCAAGCTCACTTTTTAGCAGTTTAGACTTGAGTTCAGAATTCTCTTTAAGAATTATAGTCTGTTCTTTCGCGCTGGTGTCATTGTTTCTATGTAAAACCTCAACCAATACTTTCTTCTCAGCAATTTCATCGCTAAGTTTCTGTATCGATTGGTTTTTGTCAGTAATAACACCATTTTCTCGCTCAAGATTCGACTCTAACTCTTGTTGTTTTAAAATCATGGCATGCATTTTATTCATGAAATCTGAATACGATAAATCACATACCTCCTCTTCTTCATCATCTGAATCAACTTCAACATCTGATTCTTGCTTTCCCATCAAGCACATGTTGACGGCTTCATCTCTCTCTTCATCCTCTGCTTCCTCGTCTGAATGATCAAGCCAGTATTCATCTTCAGCCATCAGTGCCTTACCAGCCTCCTGTTGCTTTGCAAGAAGCATCTTGTTCTTGTAATAATCGGAGTTTCTGACTTTTGGTCTTCGGCAGTCTCTGTCATAGTGACCTGTTTTGCCACAGTTGTAGCACGTAGGTGGTTCTGTCTGACTGGATCCTTCAGCTTTAAACTTTCTCTCTTCTGGTTTCCTTTCCTCTATTCTCTTTCCTTCAGACTGATATCTTCTCTCTTCAGGTTTCCTCTCCTCTGTTCTTTTCCCTTCAAATCTCTTTCCTTCATATCTACTTCCTTCAATCCTTTCCTTGTGGATGTAGTTGTTCGGACCAGAAGAATATCTCTGACTGTTTGAACTCGGTTTTGCGTAGAACTTTTTCTGAAAAGCATTTGACAGCAGAATCATTGCTTGCTTCAGTTGTTCATTTTTATCCATGTTAGAGTTTGCATAACCTTCATCTTCTTCTGATTCATACACAATTGTCTTGTTTTTCTTCTTCCTGACAACAAGAGCAACTGTGTCTTCAACTGTCTTTCCTTTCTGCGTCTTCTCATCTAGAATTTCATCCACCTCTTCTTCATTTTGTCTGAGGGTTTCATACACTTCATGAAGTGGAATCTCATTCAGATCCTTGATCCGCTTCATCTGTCTGGCAAATCTTTTCCATTCCGGTTGTAGAATACTCAGGAATTTGACGTTCAACTCAATTTGAGATTTTTGGACCTTGTTCTTGCTTAGTTCGTTCAACAAAGTCACAAACCTATCATAGGTTTCTTCTAAAGATTCTCCTACTCTGCCTCTAAATTCTTCATAATTATTTAGGCAGTTGGAGATTTTAAGCTGATTCCCAACCTTCGAACCCAACATCATCTTCTCAAGCTGATCCCACATTTCTTTGCCGGAGGCCTTGTAGCTGTCAATCTTTACATAGATTTCGTTTGGAATTCCTTGTAGAATGTATGACTTAGCTAATCTGTCGCCTTTAGCTCTTCTGAGGTTATCATCTTCTAGCTCATGATACTTAAGTTCAACCTGAGTCGGCACTGTTCCAACCAAACGAGTCGTCATAACTGGTTTCATAACCCCTTCTTCTATAGATTTCCTGATGAAATTACCCAGCTCATGTCTATCAATAAAGTTCAGAAACCGATCTTTCCACTGTTCGTATTCTCCTTTAAAGAGAACTGGTGGCTTGGTGTCAGTTCCGATTGCAAGGGCTTCTGTGGAAGTCATTTTGAAGAAAAAAAATCTAAGTCTGGAAAAACTTTGCGGATTGAGAAGTTTTGCGCGAGAGGTTGATTGCGCAAATTGTGGTTTGCGTGTCAAATGGGTTGCGCAAAGTGAAGTTTGCGTATCACGTGGGTTGCGCAAAGTGAAGTTTGCGTATCACGTGGGTTGCGCAAAGTGAACTTTGCATTTCAAGAGGGTTACGCAAACTTGACTTGGCTTTTTCGAGAAGAGAAGATCACTTGAACTGAGGTTTGCGTTTCCTTCTTGTTGCGAGAAGTAGTGTTTGCGTATGCTGTTGGATGCGAGAAGTGAGCTTTGTGTGATGCTTGAGTTGCGGAAAGTAGGCTTTGCGTATAAAGTTGGTTACGCAAAGTAGGTTACGCAAAGTGAGCTTTGCGTGTGTTCGTCCTCTGGTTTGCGCAAGTTCGACCTGTACTTCGAAAATCAACTAAAAACTTGTTTCTTCGTCGATTAGCAGTACTAATCTCTACCAATATGACTACAAACACTTCTCAAAAATCACTTTTCGAAAATAATTTTGATCGTACAATGACTTTTTCAAAACGAACTCAGACCACAAAAATCACAAAATGGAACTCGATTAAAGCTTTATACTGAAATTAAACACTCACAACTCGATCTAGCACCCTAATCGATCACAACCTGATCGATTTTAACACCTAAAACACCTTAAATCTCGAATACGATTTTTCAATAAGAACACAGAGTCGTTTTCTTTAAAAACTTGATTTTGATCTTAATCAGGCTCTGATACCAATTGTGGGTCCAATAATGTTTATATCAAGTTCTATAGAAACAACACAATAACAATTACCAACCTGTATTGATTAAAACAACGGTTACAGGATTGATCGATTTAAGCTATAGATGTGTTCTCTGTTTTCTCTCTGATTTACACCTTTAACTGTGTGTTTTTGTGTTCTTGATAATATCTGATTATTAGAGAGTTGTTGAGATGAGATCAGATATTGATCTCTAGCTTCTTCAACACACAACCTAAACCACTTGCAACAACAAGTTGCAATATTAAACAATATAACTAAATAATATCTAACATTTAGATATTATATCTAACTAATAACTAACAAACTAAACTAAACTAACTAATAATAATAACAAACAACTTTGATTACTTTGACATTTATTACAAACAAACATAGACTTTAATATCGAGAGTCGACGTTCCGGCTTTAGCTTTAGATTACGATCTTCAGTTTGGATGATCTTGAATCCAATGAGACTGTGGTCTAACAGGTGAGTTCAAATGAAAACTCATATTTCATTGTGCACATGAGGACAAATCTTAACCATTGATCAAAACTTAGAAAACTAATCAATGGTTAATACATAATAAGATTAATTGAGAAGTGATTAAGGACAAAATTGTAATTTTGAATCAACGCCAAACTTCTTTGACTTTTTATTTTTAATTAAAAAAAATCTACCCCCTTAAACTTTAAAATAATTTATCTTAAAAATTACTAATATTTTAATCAAATAAATTACATCAAAAAAACGAGAATTTCGTGCTATTCGATATGACATCCATCTCGATATAGTTTTTTTTCTCGTTTTAACCGTTTTTTACGTGAAATTCTATATACGTGTTATATTCATTATGAATATGCATG
The DNA here is from genome assembly GCA_954870635.1 of Arctium minus. NCBI lineage: Eukaryota > Viridiplantae > Streptophyta > Magnoliopsida > Asterales > Asteraceae > Arctium > Arctium minus. Next base: position 71,237,434 of record OX941080.1, on the reverse strand, counting down.
CACGTCTTCGGGTGTCCACATTCAGTATGAATAACAAAGGTGAACGTTCATTCACTATTTATGATGAATAATACCGTATGCAGGATGAATAATACAATATTTAGAATTTTTTTTGTTTTAACCATTTTTTACGTGAAATTCTATATATGTGTTAAATTCATTATGAATATGCATGCACGTTCTCGGGTGTCCACATTCAATATGAATAACAACGATGAACGTTCATTCATTAATCATGATGAATAATACAGTATTCAGGATGAATAATACACGAATCCATGATTCATGTATTATTTATTCATCATGAATCGTGAATTATTCACCCTGAATGTTCTATTATTCATCCTGAATGATACATTATTCATGATGAATGATACGTTTTTCATGATGAATGATACATTATTCATGATGAATAATATAGTATTCAGGATGAATTACACAACATTCATAACGAATAATACATGAATTCATGAATCGTGAATTATTCACCCTGAATGTTGTATTATTCATACTGAATGATACATTATTCATGATGAATAGCACATGAATGATATGTGAAGATGTGGAGACGTGACACGCTCTCTTTTGTTCCCCGATTCACAACAGAATTACTCGATAGGTTCTCGATTCGTCTTGATGGGTGTTGGGTTACGGTGCTGAAGAAACGTGATGCCTTACGACGTTGAAGAAAGTGTTGAAGAAGGTGATGTCGAGTTACATACTTACGGTGTCGAGGCGTTGTACAAACTTGAACGTACATAAATATTCATTATGAATATAACACATATATAGCATTTCACGTAAAAAACGGTTAAAACGACAAAAAAACTATATCGAGATAGATGTCATATCGAAGAGCACGAAATTCTCATTCTTTTGATGTAATTTGTTTGATTAAAATATTAGTAATTTTTAAGATAATTTATTTTAAACTTTAATTGGGTAAAAAGTTTTTAATTAAAAAAGAAAATAAAAAGTCAAATGTGGTAGGCATGTGTTTAAATTTTCTTCCATTTTTACCCCTAAGCATTTTAAAATTAAAAACTCTATTTAATATGAGTTGTTGGATCAAAAGAGATCGAGTGGCTTAGATTTGTCCTCACGTGCACAATTAAAAATGAGTTTTCATTTGAACTTTCCTCTCTCTCTCTCTCTGTATATATATATATATATATATATATATATATATATATATATATATATATATATATATATATATATATATAGAGGTGTGTTCAAATGCAACCCATTTACATGGTGCAACCTTTGCAACCCCTCTATCCACCACACATTTTATGTAATTAAAAAAAAGAAAAAACTAAAAGTAAAATGTGTGGTGGATAAAGGGGTTGCATGGGTTGCACCATGTAGAGGGGTTGCATAATAACCTACCTTTATATATATATATATACACTATATTATACAGCACGGATAAAAAACTCTTAAATACAAATTATTAAGCATAAGGTATCATCATTTTATGCAAGATTTTAAAAATCTCTTAATTTACAAGTATCAAAGCATAAGATACATATTACTACTGCATGTTTCTAACATCCACCAATTTGGTATGTGCAGGACCTTCCTTTTATGTACACCTTTCCATGTATCACTATTAACTAATACTCCTTCGTCCCAAATTAAGTGTCCACATTACTATTTTAGTTTGTCCCAAAATAAATGTCCACTTTCAAAAGCAAGTTTCCAATTTCCTATTTTACCCTCAATTATAAGGTGGAAAAAGTTTCTCTCTCTATTATCAATGGTAAAAGTGTTTTTTGGTTATTTAAAAAGTGTAATAATTGCATATTCCTAAAATGGTGTGCCATTTTCATTGTGGACATTTATTTTGGGACGGAGGGAGTATATTATATTACTATAAATTTGTTTTAATTATATTATTAAATATGTAATTAGTTATTTTTTCTAGATATCATTAAAATATATAAAATAATCATTGAATTATAACAAAATACTTATTTTTTTTTATATAAAAAAACATTATATTAGTAAGCCTAAATTAAACAAATTTATAAAAAAAAAACATTATCACTTTCTCAAAACCATCCAAAATCGTATTCTAAATCGACAAAAAAACAAAAATAAAATAAACATTAAAATCGTGATGTATCTCGTTGCATTGCGCGAGTACGCTTCTAGTATATATATATATATATATATATATATATATATATATATATATTCCCTTATAAACCAAATTCTCTAAATGTCTTAAAAACAAAATCTAAAGCATAGAGTACATCTTTTTGATGCACAAAGTCTTAAAGTCTTAATTACAAATTGTATAGCACAATGTACAAGTCATTAGAAGCGTATTTATCAATCTCTTCCCATTGTTCTTCTCGAGATATCTTCTTTCTTACTGCAACAAATCTCCAGGAACAACTTTAGGCTCCAAATTTGAAATTCAAAATTTCAAAATTATGGTTTATCTCTTCACCAAATTTTAGCTTGCTCTTCCATCGATGCCTGCTCCTTTTGCTCTTCAACAAAGAAGTACCTTCGTTTGCTATATTACTTTCCATCGTTCAACCCCTTGTATGTTTTCTTTTCCTTCCATATAGTTTGATCGATTTTGGGTTTTTCTTATACCTAAAATCGATTTTTTAAGTTTTTGATGCACAATAATCGAACATTTCTCAACTTTATAGGTCAAAGAGCCCAAATAATTTCTTTTGTTATTTCAGTGTTCTTAACAATTGGTCATGAATAACTCTGCAGCTAAGTCGATTTATGTTCTTGGCATTTTTAGGTCTTGAATGTGATATGCGTTTCTACAAATGGTGGAGATTGGTTTTGTCCAAGGTTTAGTTTCCTCTGAATTTGTTGTTGGATGGCTTTTATTAAAGAGTTCTTTTTTTTTTCAAAACATGGTGTTTTTCTTGCATTTTTGCAAGAATTGTTGTTCATTTGTAACGAAAAACCGATTACAAAGGCTCAACAAGCCTGACCACCCCTTTTTGCAATCATTGTTCTGGCTTTTTCTTGGATAATAAGATCATTGGTTGAAGTTATGATAATATATGTTGGCTTTGTTTGCAGCTAAGCACTGGGAACAGTGGAAGGAGTTTCTTGATGACAATGAAAACATCGACTTCATATTTCATGTAAATGTTTCGGTTTACCCATTTTGTTTTTTCTGTTCTTTTCGACTTAGGTTCTGTTTTACTTTGCAGGAAGATGTGAAGAAACATGAGAGGTGCCAAAAACAAATACTCATTATGAGGTGTGCATATGTTTTTGTAGTGCCTAAAATGCAATTATTAGGTTATTGGTATCATCTTTGACTTTAGTACAAGCTGCAGGATAATCTCTTCAATGGCAGATCTGTGCGTTTTTGGGTGCAGGATCGATCTCTTGTTCTGTGCGATTTGTTGAAAGGTTTGTCTAATGCCCCTTTGGTCTTACATTTCTTTGTTTATCATTCCTTATGTATGTGGGCTTTAAATTATATTTTAGGATTTAGGATGAGGCTCTTATTGTTTTCCCCCCAAAAAAAAAATTGGGGCGTCATGTTGTTAGGAGGGTATGCCTTCCTTAGAGTTGTAGCGTTTTATTTCTTTGAATAAAGTTTTTCCTAGGGTTTCCATCCTCTTTTTCCAAAAAAAAAAGAAAGAAAAGTAAAGCTGGTTCTCAACTGAAGTTTATATGTTGTGATTTCAATATACTTTCATGTTCGATGAAAGTTTGGGTCGTAAATGTTATTCGATACAACATGTTTTAGCGTTATCGAAATAATTGTTGATCATAACCTAAAAGGGTTTAGAGGGTTACTTATTTACAAGGCTTGTGATTAATAAAAATTACAGTTGGTTTTGGGTAATCCCTCTTCCATTTCTTTGGTATTTTCACAGGGTTGATGTTTTATTCTGTGTTTTGTTCTTTTCTACCTTCATGTTTTTTATTTTAGCTTTTGTGTTATTCTTTGTCTGTGCGTACATATATTGATACATATACAGTCACAATCATGTTTAGCACACATTTTTGTTTCAACATTTAACAGATGACGAGTCGACTTTCTAACTAATTATAAGTTGGCTTGAGAAATATGCAAATCCAACTTTAAGTGCCCAACATATATGTATTGGTTTAGCTTGCTTTCGGCCCACTGCCTCTGGTTAATATCAATTCAGATTGGTTGTTTGTGCTATTGAGGATGAACATTCACCACCTTTAATTGACAGGCCACATGGTTTACTTGAGGTGGAGTCAAGGTATACTTCTTTTGTAGCCTTACATGATATGCAACTTTGTTATAAATCTATGATACTAACCTTTGGTCTCTTTTAGATGTGATGAAGACCGGGTTCCAGGTCCATCGTCTTCAGCAGTTTATGGTGGAACAGTTAGAGGCACGCAAACTCTGTTTGCATAATGTAAGCCTTTTTAATCTTATATTCGAGATTGAGATTGTTTTTCGACATGTCGATTTCAGGATCATTAAGAAAGTTCTATAATATTGTCATTTAAAATAAAGAAAAACAAGTAATTAGAAATATTCTCAGTCCTTGTCATTGCTTTTGTCGGGTAAGATTCAATGTTCTTGCGATTTTCATTTGATAAAGTGATGTAGCTTGATAAACGCTTATCAGGTAAGCGTTTGCTAAAAATCCCCTAAGACAACAATCATTTTCTAATGTTGATTCTAATTATGTAAAAAGTAACGTCATAAATTGTGGCTAATAATTAGTGTTGGATCATATTTGTATTCAAGATTAAAGGGTCTAAACTGTATTTATTTGATAGTTAAAGTTTGGGGTTTAAATTGTAATAAGTTGATAGTTATTTGTAAATGGGCCTTAAGTCTATCAAGCCCATAAGGCTTAAGTATTTAAAGTGTTAATTAGTTTAGTTTTAGGGTTAGAACCTTTGATAATTATTCTAATCTGCAAACCTATTATTCTCTGTATTCAAGGGTATCAAGAACACTCAAGGGTTTCATTGTTTATTCAAGGGATTGGTATGTTACTCTGATTTATATATCTCTTGATTATAATTGTGTTGCTTGATTACTTGATTGATTATTTACCAACTAGATTAAACTGGGATAACAAGGGATTATTCCTATGTGGAGGAGCCTGCCGGAGCAGTTCGTTTTGCAAATTCTGAAGCAGAAGGAAAAGTCAAAGGATATGGCATGCTAGATAATGGAGTTGTGACGATTCAGAAAGTGTTATATGTAGAAGGACTTGATCATAACTTATTCAGCACCAGTCACTTTTGTGACATGAAATATCAAGTCCGCTTCACAACGACTCATTGTTATTTAGAAGATCCCGATGGTTACGAAGTCTTCAAAGCTGAGCGCCATGGAAATCTATACTATGTAGATTTTCCTACACTGTCTGCCACACGTCCAGTATGTCTATTAGCCAAAGCTTCTAAAGCACAATCGTGGATGTGGCATCGACGCTTGTCTCATAAGAATTTCCGATCTATAGCAAAGCTATAAAGACAAGGTCTGGTCAAAGGTCTACCTGAAATGAGGTTCGAAAAAGACTCACTCTGTTCCGCATGTGAGTTGGGCAAAATGAAGCGTAGCTGTTGATCCAAACTCTCTCAGTGATTTGATAACGACCCTCTTCTATACTTAGTGAAAATTACGTTTTAATATGTATTAGTGTTTCACCATCAGCGATCAGACTGAGTCTGTTCAGTTATTGCTGATGAACTTTCTTGTAAACATTTCATATGTATTAGTGTTTCACTATCAGCGATCAAACTGAGTCTGTTCAGTTATCGCTGGTAGTCTCTGATGTAAACAGCAACGTAATCCCAAAAGACATGTCTCGCGTCAACATATGTTCATAGCTGAATCAAAGACGAAGCCACTGAACAAAGACAAGTCTACTAGTGACCTGATGCGGATATCAGTGAAGCAAAGACGACTACTTATATGCGAAGGAACATGAGGAAAAGCTTCAACGATAGCTGAACTTTATATCTCTGAAGGAAGAGATATTCAGCGATCAAAAGATCACGTAGCTTATGCCTCAAGTCTCCTTTTGTCTTACCTTGCACAACCAGTACGATGTGTCAGAACGGACACGTCTCTGCCACAAATCGTACAACAACTCTGTCAACTACACTGTTCATAATACGGATGAAAGCATGTCTCCCAAAGTCAGACTCCCAAAGCCAATCACTGAACGCCACGTGTAAAGTGCCCTGCCATGCATTTAATGCATAGGGTATAAATAGAAAGATTACCTCTCCATCTGAGAGTGTGCTCAATCCTTGAACTCCATATAGAAACCCTTGTTTTCTATCTCTCTTAATCCCCCATTCTCTGAATTTCTTGTGCAATCATCTTAGTGTTTCTTAAGTTTGTTTAGATTAAGTCTGTCTTAATCTTATTCCGCAACAAACTTGTAAATTGTATTTTGATTTATCAATAAACAATTTATTAAACTTTAATTTATGTGTTTGTATTCAACCCCCCCCCCTTCTACAAACTTGTTAAGCACCTTCGGGACCATCAAGTGGTATCAGAGCAGTTTGTTTAAACTAACAAACAAGATCTTGCTGTATACTCTTCCTTGCTATTCTAAAATGGCACTAAACACAAACACAAACTACTATGATAATGCTTCACTTTCTAAACCTCCTCGATTTAGCAGAGATAACTTTTCTCTATGGAAAAATCGAATGATGCTATTTCTTGAAGGTGCAGATCCTACTATACCTGAATATATAGAAAACGGACCCTATGAACCTGTTAGAATTATAGTTGCGGTTCCCGCTACTGCCACCACTGAAGCTGTCCCTGAACGATATGTCGTTAAGGAAATAAGACAGTGGAGTGATGAAGATAAAAAGAAGCTAGGAATAGATGCAAGAGCAAAAACCATTATCTCAATGGCTCTGCCTGATGAAGTTTTCCATTCCATCATGCATCTGAAAACTTCTAAAGAAATGTGGGAAACCATATGTGTTCAATATGAGGGCACCACTGAAATTCAAGAGACTCGAAAGATTAACTTGGTAAGACAGTATGAAAGTTTTATCGCTGGTAAGAATGAATCTCTTTCTGACATTCATCAGCGGTTTAACTGCCTGATCATTGACCTAAGAACTGTTGGAAGGACCTATTCTAATTCTGAGGTCCTAACAAATTTCTTGGAAAGTCTTCCTGAAAGCTGGGACAGTTATTCAATATGTCTTAAGCTGACAAAAGACTTACATACTCTCTCTCTCTAAGCACTCTGTATGGAATATTGCTCAACTATGAGCAATCTAATCTCCTGAATAGGAATCTTGTAAAAGATTCTAAAGACTCCAAAAGCACTCCTGTTGCTTTAGTCTCGTCAGAGATAATTCCATCTCAGCGATCTACTCTCACCATCATTGAGTTAGATTCTGAATCTGAGGATCTATCAGACCCTGATCTTTCAGAGTTTAATGAGTCCTTAGCACTCTTGACAAACTCTTTTAAGAGATTTGCAAGAAAAAGTAACTTCCGAAGAAGTAAACCTCTCTCTCTTACTGAAAAGCCAAAATCAACTCCGGTTGATAAGGCTACAGCCACTTGCTATAACTGCGAAAAAATTGGACATTTTGCTAGTGAGTGCAGGTCGAAAAAGGTCTTCAAACCTTCTACCTCAAGAAGATCCAGTGATGACAAATACCATAAGCTGAAGAACAAATATCAAAAGCTGAAAAGCTATCAGCGAAAAGGTAAAGGTCTCATCGCTGAAGAACATGACTGGGCTGAATCAGAAGAATCATCTTCTGATGAAGAAGAAGTCGCTAATCTTTGCCTCATGGCTGAGATTAAAGAAGAAGTAGAAGAATCATCTGAACCTTCTATGAGCTACATATCATCTCAGGTATCTATCTCTACAAATCCCTCTCTGCCTGAATCTGAGAGAAGTCGCGCTGTTGATGTGCTGACGATTGACCTTTATAATGCTCTAAACGACAAAACTCAAGCTGAAAATAAAAATGTATATTTAACTCAAGAGCTAGAGAAATGTCATGAAAAGATCAGTGAACTAAATCTTTTAGAAGAAAAGTTGAAAGATCAAGTCATTATAAATGAAATCATCAGCATTGAACGCGAACAACCCATCGCTGCTCTAAAAGCAGAAAAGGCTCATGTTGAAAAATGGTGCAAATCATCAACAAAGATCTCTAAGATAATAAATTCTCAAACTCCTGAAAGTGATATAACTGGTCTTGGTTTTTGGACACCACAGGATGATCCTAAAGAAGAAAGTTCCTCGCTTAAGTTTGGAACTTTTGTCACATCTTTCTTTGACACTTCTTATAATCAATTCTATCCCTGTTCTTCTTCAAATCCCATCTCTGAGGAAAAATCCAAAGACACTAAGTCTACGGATAAAGGAAAGTCCATTCTCCTTCCTCAGAAGACAACCAGGAAAGCAAAGCTGAAAATTCCTTCTAAACCTTCAGCTAAGCAATCCTCTAGCTCTGTGATAGAAATTTTTGATCTCTGTCCTCCAAAGCTAAAGATTGACCTTAGACCAACGAGATCTGAAGAAATGAAAATCCCTCCCATATCTCATGAGAAAAGCCTTCTCGGACCTGGTCCTGCTCTTCTTAAACCTGCAAAATCTTCTACTGATCCTAAAACCATTTTCAAATACAGAAAATGTTATCACTGTGGTTTTACTGATCATATTGCAAGTAAATGTCCAAATACCACCAAAGCTGATAAAACAACTAAAGTGAAGAAAAATGCCTCTAAGGCAAAGAAAGTCACCAAAGTTGAAAAATCAATCAAAGTGAAATATACCACTAAGGTTAAGAAATTAACCAAAGTGACGATTACCACTGAAGCTGAATCTTCATCAGCTGTGAAGACTGCTGAAGCTTCCTTATCCACTAACTCTGAAGGACCCATTGAAAAGTGGGTACCAAACAACGCTTAATCTTCCTTATGTATGCAGGGATCAAAGGGCATCTGGTATCTCGATAGTGGATGTTCTCGTCATATGACTGGACAAAGAGACCTGCTAACTGAATACAAGGAAGAGAAAGGTCCCTCTGTGACCTTTGGTGGAAATGGAAAAGGATTTACCCGAGGGTTTGGTGTCCTCAGCAATGGGACAACTACCTTTCGAAGAGTCGCTTATGTAGATGGACTGAAGCACAACCTTCTAAGCATCAGTCAGCTATGTGACAAAGACTATGAAGTTCGCTTTTCTAAGAAAGCATGTTCAGTGGTAGATGAAAAAGGAAAACTTGTTCTCAGTGGTTATCGCAGAGAAAATGTCTATGTAATAGATATGGACTCTACTATCACTGAAAACTTATGTTTTCTCTCTAAGGCCTCTTCTGATGTCAACTAGCTATGGCATAAAAGGCTCTCTCATCTAAATTTCAAAACCCTGAATTCTCTCTCTTCTAAGGAACTGGTTTCTGGTCTTCCTCAGCACTCATATGCTAAAGAATCTCTCTGCTCAGCATGTGAAAAAGGAAAACAAACAAAAGCTAGTTTCAAGTCAAAACAAGTTTCCTCAGTGACAAGTCCTCTTCAGCTCTTGCATATGGATCTATTTGGCCCTGTCAACATCCAATCAATAGCTGGAAAGAAATATACGCTTGTCATTGTAGATGAATATTCTCGCTACACCTGGGTTATCTTTCTTCGCTGTAAGAGTGATACTCCAGAAGAACTAATATCTTTTGTGAAAAAGATGGAAGTGCTGAACAATCTTACTGTTCGTTCAATAAGAAGTGATCATGGAACTGAATTCAAAAATAGTTCCCTGAATAATTTCTTTGAGAACAAGGGAATCTCTCACAACTTCTCTTCAGTAAGAACACCTCAGCAAAATGGAGTCGCTGAAAGAAGAAACATAACTATCATAGAAGATGCTAGATCAATGCTCAGCGATTCTCACCTCCCTACTCAATTTTGGGCAGAAGCTGTAAACACTGCATGTTTTACTCAAAACAGATCGCTGATAATAAAGCGATTTGGGAAGACAGCTTATGAACTTTTTCTTGGAAGGAAGCCTTCTATCAGCTTTCTTCATATCTTTGGTTGTTAGTGCTTTATCTTAAACAACAAAGATCAACTTGGAAAGTTCGACCCAAAAGCCGATGATGGAATATTTCTAGGATATTCCTCCATCTCCAAAGCCTACAGAGTTTTCAACAAGAGAAGACAAACCGTAGAAGAAACAATTCACGTCACTTTTGATGAAACTCGCTCAGCGAACTCTAAACCAATCACTGACAATGAAGAGTTAAATGTTTGGATGCTTTCTCACTACAGAGAAACATAACCTTTCTTCTCAAACCATCAGCATTCTAATCCTCCAACCGCTGATGATGATCCAAACATTATACATCCTACCGCTGAATCCACCTCATGGGTCTCAGCAGAACCTCTACACACATTACTACCATCAAATCTGCCTTCGTCTGAAAACCTTTCTAGTGAATCTACTCAACAGTTAATCGCTGATGAACCTCAAACGTCCTCATCAGTAAACATTCCAATTGTTGATCCAACCTCTGAGTTAAGCAATCATGCTCCTGCTCAGCGATGGACCAAAGATCACCCAATAGATCAAATTCTTGGTGATCTCGAAGCAGGTATTCAGACACAACGAAGCTCAGGTAATATCTGTCTCTTTGTAAATTTTCTCTCTTTAATAGAACCAAAGAAGACTGATGATGCCCTCAGAGATCCAAACTGGGTCAGCGCTATGCAAGAAGAGCTGACTGAGTTCTCTCGAAACAAAGTTTGGAATCTCGTTCCTAGACCATCTGATAAAACTGTAATAGGCACCAAATGGGTGTTTAGAAACAAGTTAGATGAACATGGAACTGTAACCCACAACAAGGCTCGACTTGTTGCTCAGGGATACAGACAAGAGGAAGGCATAGACTATGATGAAACCTTTGCCCCTGTGGCCAGGCTCGAAGCAATTCGACTATTCTTAGCTTATGCAGTCTATAAAGACTTCATCGTTTATCAAATGGACGTAAAATCAGCGTTCCAAAATGGAAAGCTAAATGAAGAAGTCTATGTAGAACAACCACCAGGGTTTTATGACCCTAAGTATCCAAATTATGTTTATAAACTGGATAAGGCTCTCTATGGTCTAAAACAAGCCCCTCGTGCTTGGTATGACACTCTCTCATCTTTTCTTATCTCTGAAAATTTTGAACGTGGCAAGATTGATAATACGTTATTTTTCAGAAAGATAAAAGGTCATATAATTCTTGTACAAATATATGTCGATGACATAATATTTGGTTCTACTAACCCATCTCTGTGTACTCGCTTCGCTGAAAGAATGAAGAAAGAATATAAAATGAGTATGATGGGTGAGCTGACATATTTTCTTGGTCTTCAGATTAAACAATCTGACAAAGGTACTTTTATCTGCCAAGGTAAGTATGTTAAAGATATGCTGAAGAAGTTTCATCTCACACAAACTTCAGCGATGAAAACTCCTATGGCACCACCCCTGACACTTAACAAAGATCCTTCTGGTAAACCTGTTAATGTCACTGCCTATAGAGGAATGATAGGCTCCCTGCTGTATCTAACAGCGAGCCGACCTGACATTATGTACTCTACTTGTTTATATGCACGCTATCAATCTGAACCCAAGGAATCCCATCTGATCGCTGTAAAGCGAATTTTCAGATATCTGAAAGGAACTCCTAAGCTCGGTCTTTGGTATCCCAAAGACTCAGGGTTCGATCTAACTGGTTATTCTGATAGTGATTTTGCAGGCTGTAAACTTGACAGAAAGAGTACCACTGGTGGATGTCAACTCCTGGGAGGAAAGCTGGTAAGCTGGACAAGCAAGAAGCAAAATTCTGTGTCCACTTCCACAGCTGAAGCTGAATACGTAGCGGCTGGAAGCTATTGTTCTCAAATCTTGTGGATGAGAAATCAACTATTAGATTATGACCTTCAGCTGTCAAAGATTCCTATCTATTGCGACAGCACTAGTGCTATCGCTATAGCAAATAATCCAGTGCTACATTCAAAAACAAAACACATTGAGATCAGATATCACTTTATCAGAGATCATGTGATGAATGGTGATATTGAACTTCACTTTATCCCTACTGACTTTCAGCTTGCTGATTTATTCACCAAGCCTCTTGATGAGACAAGGTTCAACTTTCTCATCAGTGAGCTTGGAATGCTGAACCTCGAAGAATAATTCTTCAGCGTTCATGTATTGTGTCAGTAATCAAAAGTTCCCCTCTCATCATTCTCTCTGATAAACATTCTGACTCTCAGGTATGTTCTCTCCTTTCCCTCAAAGATGTTTTTCTTCAAAATATAAACTTTAATCACTGAAATTTCTTCAAATGATTAAAAGCTTTTTGAAAAATACATTAATCACTGATATTTCTAGTCAGTGATCCTTTAAAAGGAAAATCTATCCCTATCTTTACAATCAGGGATACTTTAAAAAGGAAAATCTATCGCTGACTTTTCTTCAGTGATAATTTCAAAACGGACAAATGAACAGTCTCTCTCTTCTATGACGTCATTTAAACCGACAATCCACGACATGCCTTTTCTGACACGTTCGTCCGTTGCTCTTCTATCCAATCAACTTCGTGGAACGTGTCAATGTCATGATGATCCTTTCTTTTCCCGCTTCATTCCTACTCTCTCTCTTCTCTCTCTTCGTATAAAAGGAATTCTTCTCTCCTTTATACGGTTTACGCTTTCAAAACTATCAACGCAAGAAACATTTTCTCTCTCAAGAACACTCAAGCAAGTAAACCCAGAATATTGAACCTGCAACTCTTCTTCTTCAAAATAAACAGGTTTATTTCATGTTTATGTGCATTGTTCGTATGCTTTCTATTCTTTTTTAAATCCTACTCGTTCTTGTTATTCATGGATTTTATAAAACGTTTTTTTTAAAAAACTAAAGATCATTCTTTCTGATTTTATGTTTTTCAATAAAAACCTTTTGGTTTTTAAAGTGTTCTTCATTCTTTCTACCCAGAACACTATTTTTCTATTCCTAAAAATAACTTGATATTTTTCCAGTTTCCCTTCTTCTATGGCAACTGGTAATCATATTATTTTTAATCTAAATCATTTCTTCTATTATGCTTCTTTCCATAACAGAAATGACACAGTCTTCAATCGTTGCTTCCAAGCATGTACGATTCGCTCTCACTGAAGTTGAGATTACTAAATGTAATCATTTGGCAAGACTCGAGTTCAAAGCTGACAAATACCCACATCTGGTGGAAGCTGCTAAATTCCTCAAGCAGTCATGTATAGCTTACGCGATCACTGTGGATCCTAAGCCTTCCAAGACTCTACTCCAGCAGTTCTGGTTCACTGCTGATGCAACTGAACTCACCAACAAGAAAGGTGAACGAGTCCCTGCTATCTCTTTCAGCACGGACTTGGGGCCAGCGAGCATGACCGCTCTTAGCCTCAGGAAATCTTTAAGATTCCCTGACAAACCAAAGAGTGGGTTCAACGCACTCCCCACTGATGATGAGCTGATATCATTTCTGGACGCAATGGGTTATTGTTGGGAAAACAAACCGAGATCTTCTATTCCCAACAAGAAGCTCACCAAGATCCTCAAAGCTCAGATGCCCTCACAACTGAACTTTATCTTCTCCCACATAATTCAGTGCATGAGCGGGAAGAGTGGTTCGCTGGATCAAGCCAGCAAAACACAACTGCAGATGGCCTACTCCGTTATCGCTGGTCAAAACTTTGACTACGCCACAACAATCTTTGAAGACCTGAGGTCGAGATTAGAGAAGCCTGAACGAGATCCCAAGATCTCGTACGTACGTTTCATATGTACGTACATCAAGTTCCTCTATCCTAACACCTATCCCACCAAAGATGATGGCACCTTTGCCAGGGTAGGTCAACGATCACTGGAGGTAAAGCCACTCGCCGACGAGGTAAGTCTCTCTCTCCTTCGCTCTCGTCTCTCTCTCCATTCTTCTTCATCTTCAGCGACCACGCAGACGGTTCCTTCGTCTGCTATCCCTGTCGCTACCACTATTTCTAAACGACCATCCGCTAGTCCGATTGGTCCTTCCAAAAAGGCCAAAAAGACTAAGGAAAGTACACCCTCTAGTACTATACCTGAGGGAGCTTCTCAACAAACTACCTTAGATGCATTTGTGGGTCTTTCCTCCACAACTCCAGTAGTCACTCATACTGCCGTGTCAGCAATCTCGATCGCTGTCACATCATCAGTGACCCCACCTACTATCTCATTCGCTGAGATTAACCCCATCCCTACTTCTATCCCCAAAACTCTTCCCTTTTATACTCATTTGGTCTCTGAACCCGCTACCTCTTCTTTCCCTATAGGACCTGAACATCAAACTTTTGAGGAATCTATGCAGTTCTACAAAATGTTTGATACGTCAGGTACACCTATAGGATTAAACACTTTTTTCCCCACCTCTCCAAATAAGCCCGTATCTGAACTAACATTATTTTCAGGTCCTAGTTTGGCGTCTGTTGACACGCATGTCAACAGTCTGGGAGAAAAGGTGGACGCCCTCACCAACACCATCAACGACACCACCAGCGCCGTCAATCAGGTTGGTGAGGAGCTGAAGAAGTTGACCGCGACCTGCTCATCTAAAGCTGAGAACTCACAACTTTCAGCTGTTGAAGAACAAGTCGTCCAACTCAAAGAGTCCTCTCAACTCTTTCAGGGCCGATTTGAGTGTCTTACCGCTGAAGTTCGGGGTCTCTCTTCAAAGGTTGACCTCTGCACGTCCCTTCTTCAGCAAATTCTACAAAAGGTGAATGCACCAGCTCCAGCGCTGCCTCCCTCCTTCACTGAAGATGATCGGACCAACCTCAACATCGCTGTGGAATTCATCCATGATGCCACGTGCGACATCCCTGCGGTTGAAGACCGGGTCAAGCGTCTGGAGGCTGACGTCCAAGTGCTAAAAGCTTCAACAGCAACTCCGGCAGCTGAGCAACCCCCACCACTGATAATGACAAAGTGGGGGAGAAAGCTGTAGAAACATCTATCGCTGCTGCTGGGGAAGCTAAGACTCCAAAGAAACCTCCCTCTCAATCTGAGGGGGAGAAGGTAAAAGAATCCTCATCTATTCATTCTATTCTCTTTGAAGATGATGAGGAAGAAGACGATGAAGAGGAAGATGATCTAGATCTTGATAATCAAGAAAAGGATCAACCCTCCGATGACGATGACGACGATGAAGAAGACCAATCTATGTGGTTCTCCAAGCCGAAAGTCGCATCAGGGACAACTTCGCAAGAGGCTGTCAAAGCAGGGGTGAGAGGTGATACATCTTCAAGCGCTCCTTCGCAAAGCAAAGACAAGCAACCAATCGCTGAAGAATGCTTGAGGACTGGATCACAATCTGAGGGGGAGCATCCTTCTCAGGTATGTCTTTCAATTGTACCACTCTCCTACTCTTTCCAAACCCCTATTTCCTTCTATCCTTTCTCTCTCTTTTTCTAAAAATATACACTTATCCCTTCTTTCCTTCATTTTATATCCAGACAGTTCTCACCCCTGCTTAAGGGTTCTGAACTACAAATAATTCCAGCTACTATCGCTGAAGAAATAATCCCAATCTCTATCACTGAGATTGATGAAGAAGAAGAAGAAGAATATTCCCTGGTCCATCCAGGAAGGCCCTCTCAACCATCTCATTGGTCAGAGGAAGTGGTGAAAAAAAGAGTTGAAATGATCGCTCAACTAGAAAGTCAACGGCTGAAAGTCCCTCTTCAAACATCCACAGAGCTCGACTTTCTCACTGAAGCCGAAAGAGAAGAATCTGCCAAAGCTGAGAAGCTGAATGCATACAAGATGCCCAACTCGCTTTAAAGATTCAATCTTCTCTAGTCAAGGACAAAAAGCTGAAAAGCAAGCCTGTGGAAGTTGAAGCTGCACTGTTGAAAGAAATTGAAGAGGAACGCTCCAAAGAACAAGAGATCAACGATAGGTCTATCGAATGGTGCAAACAGAAGATGGATTATCGTTCTGATCTTCTTCCGATATCAGCCGTGACTATCTCTGGTCGCAAGAAGAAGGATCAACTCTCAGTGACCATGGAGATTACCAGAGAGGATGGAACCCAAAAAGCTATGTACGTATCCAAACTTGAGAGCTTCGGATTTACGGAATGGTTAGAGTTCTGGGATGCGCTGAAGAAATCCAAATCTACATACAGAGGCTACGTTGAAGGACTTCTTGAAGCCCTCATAAATAGAGTCGCTTCTGTACTAAAGCTGCCATCTCCTCTTCCTCCAAAATCTTTGAAACTCAAGAGAAGAATTGGGTCCTCCTCCTCTGAAGACATCGCCATCATCAGGAATGAAACTTCTATCAAATTTTCAAGAGATGCACTCTTTGGTCCTCCTCCCGATCTTTCAGTTCTGGATCTATCTCTGCCTCCTGGTGGTCCTTTCCAAGGTGGTCAAGTAATTGACGATCCTTATGGAGTGTTCTTCAGAGATGATGATGAGGAACTCAAATTTCAAAGAGTCTCTGAGATTCCTATCTGTCCTCTGAATCATCTCAAGGATCTCTTATGCTTATGGTGTGACTTCTCCCCTGCTGCTGAGAAAATCAAAGAAATTATCAGCCAAGAATCTTTGAAACGAAGACAGAAAGGAGAAGAAATACCTGAGTATATGATCAATCCTCCTAAGTCTTCTTTTAATAGCTGATAGATTAGTTTCCTTTTCTGTAATCTATTAGTTGTACTTACAATAGTTAGTTATTCACTTGTACTTATGATTTTCATCTTGTAATTCTATCCCTGAATTAAATGAAAATTACAGTGATGTACTTAACCCTATGAGTACTGTAAAAGATCCCTCAAAATAGTAATTGGGACATGCATGCTATGAGTCCTTTTTATTCCTATATTTTGAATCATAAAGTAATTTTCTTTAGTTACTTTGTCATTATCAAATAGGGGGAGATTGTTGATCCAAACTCTCTCAGTGATTTGATAACGACCCTCTTCTATACTTAGTGAAAATTACGTTTTAATATGTATTAGTGTTTCACCATCAGCGATCAGACTGAGTCTGTTCAGTTATCGCTGATGACCTTTCTTGTAAACATTTCATATGTATTAGTGTTTCACTATCAGCGATCAAACTGAGTCTGTTCAGTTATCGCTGGTAGTCTCTGATGTAAACAGCAACGTAATCCCAAAAGACATGTCTCGCGTCAACATATGTTCACAGCTGAATCAAAGACGAAGCCACTGAGCAAAGACAAGTCTACTAGTGACCTGATGCGGATATCAGTGAAGCAAAGACGACTACTTATACGCGAAGGAACATGAGGAAAAGCTTCAGCGATAGCTGAACTTTATATCTCTGAAGGAAGAGATATTCAGCGATCAAAAGATCACGTAGCTTATGCCTCAAGTCTCCTTTTGTCTTACCTTGCACAACCAGTACGATGTGTCAGAACGGACACGTCTCTGCCACAAATCGTACAACAACTCTGTCAACTACACTGTTCATAATACGACTGAAAGCATGTCTCCCAAAGTTAGACTCCCAAAGCCAATCACTGAACGCCACGTGTAAAGTGCCCTGCCATGCATTTAATGCATAGGGTATAAATAGAAAGATTACCTCTCCATCTGAGAGTGTGCTCAATCCTTGAACTCCATATAGAAACCCTTGTTTTCTATCTCTCTTAATCCCCCATTCTCTGAATTTCTTGTGCAATCATCTTAGTGTTTCTTAAGTTTGTTTAGATTAAGTCTGTCTTAATCTTATTCCGCAACAAACTTGTAAATTGTATTTTGATTTATAAATAAACAATTTATTAAACTTTAATTTATGTGTTTGTATTCAACCCCCCCCTTCTACAAACTTGTTAAGCACCTTCGGGACCAACAGTAGCTCATTCAAGTCCAAATCTGAATCATCGACCTCATCAGCACTGGAACTCCTTCATATGGACCTTTATGGCCCAATGCGCACAACATCTATCAACGGGAAGAAATATGTGTTGGTAATGATAGATGACTACTCAAGGTACACATGGCTCGAGTTTCTTCGCAACAAGTCAGATGCGCCAGAATTGATCATCACTTTCATCAAGCGAATTCAAGTACGTCTTCAATTGCCAGTTAGAACCATTCACAGTGACAATGGCATGGAGTTCAAGAATGACACCTTGCAAAGTTATCTCATCTTTGTAAGAATGTCCCATAATTTCTCCGCAGCCTACACACCACAGCAAAACGACATTGTTGAACGGAAGAACCGCACTCTTGTTTAAGCAGCTCGTACTATGCTTGCTTATTCAGATCTACCTATGTACCTTTTGGCCGAGGCAGTCGCAACAGCATGTTTTACTCAGAATCGTATCATTGTGGTCAAACGCTTTAATAAGACAACATATGAGTTAATCAACAATCGTACACCTAACATCAAGTTCCTTCGTGTTTTTGGTTGCAGGTGTTACATTCTGCGAGAACGTCAAGGACTATCAAAGTTTGATAAGAAGGCGGATGAAGGCTATCTCGTTGGATACTCTCTGACATCCAAAGCTTATCGAATTTACATTATTCGTACCAAGAAGGTTGTTGAGAGCATGAATGTCTCTTTTGATGAGAATTCCACAAGGACTTCTGGACACAACAGTTCAGAACTCGTAATTAAGGACAAAGCTTCTATTCAATCTCGAATAAAACCAGCTTCTCAAGGATCCACTTCTTCTAACTCTAACTCTACTTCATCTAAGTTAGATTTATTGTTTATTGATGCCTTTGATGATATATGTGCAGATTTTGAAAAAGGCATATCAACATCGATAACAAGTGGTACAGGCTCGGAGGTCCCTACTATATCTGAAGACATATCTGGACCATCCAAAGAAGAAGTCACTGAAACTTCATCTCCATCAGGTACAACTCAACCATTAGTTTCTGACTCTACTAATGCTGAGTCTGTCTCTACAAATAGTTCTTCTGGAAACGAAGTCCCGAGTACTTTAACTGGTAGTCCAGAACCCTCAGTATCAGAAACACCAGTACACGATGTCCTGAGTACATCTATGGAGCTGCCTGCTGTGCACGATGAAAACGATGTGTCCAATACGCAACAACAAGTTGAATCCTTACGAAGCACACATCGTTGGACTAAGAATCATCCCCTGACCAATGTGATAGGTGACGTACAATCTGGTGTCACGACAAGGTCAGCAACAACCAACTTCTGTATGTTTTCAAGCTTCCTCAGTTTCTTAGAGCCAAAGAAAGCGTCTGAAGCTCTACGTGATCCCTTCTGGATTTCTGCCATGCAAGACGAGCTTCTACAATTCGAAAGGAACAAGGTATGGCGCTTGATCCCACTACCTAAAGGTAAATTTGTTATAGGAACAATATGGGTTTTCAGAAATAAGAAAGACGAAGCCGGAGTAGTAGTGAGAAACAAAGCTCGTTTGGTCGCAAAAGGGTACTGTCAACAAGAGGGCATTGACTATTGTTAGACCACAGTCTCATTGGATTCAAGATCATCCAATCTGAAGATCGCAATCTGAAGCTAAAGCCGAAACGTCGACTCTCAATATTAAAGTCTATGTCGTTTGTAATAAATGTCAATGTATTTGTTTATTATTGTACTAGTTAAATTAATATCTAGTTTGTTAGATATTAGTTTAACGTAGTTAGTTTCTAGTTTATTAGATATTAGTTATTTAGTTAGTTATTAGTTAGATATAATATCTATGTGTTAGATATTATTTAGTTATAATAGTTTTATATTACAACTTGTTGTTGCAAGTTGATTAGGAAGTGTGTAAAACACACTATGTTAGATATTAGGTGTATCTCTAGTATCTCTCAATAATCAGATATTATTAACACACAAAAACACATACTTAAAGGTGTAATAGAGAGAAAACAGAGAACACACATTTCATGCTTGAATCAGATCAACCTTGTAACCATTTCTTATAATCAATACAGGTTGGTAATCTTTATGTGTTGTTATTCTTAGAACTTGATATAGTATTGTTGGACCCACAATTGGTATCAGAGCCTGATTAAGATCAAAATCAAGTTCTTTGAAAAAACGTCTCTGTGTTCTATTTGAAAATTTGATTTCGAGTGTTAGAGTGTTTTAGGTGTTAAAATCGATCAGGTTGTGATCGATTAGCATGCTAGATCGATTTGTGTGTGATTAATTTCAGTATAGAGCTTTAATCGAGTTCCATTTTGTGATTTTAGTGAGAAAATAGTCGAGAACAAAAAGTCACTGTGCTATCAAATCTTTCTTCAAAAAGTGATTCTTATAGAGATCGAGTGGTCACATTCAGTTCTAGAAGTGTTTCTAGACATATTTGTAGCATTTGGGTCTATTAATCTTGGAAATACAGGTTGATAAGTCGAAATTCTCGAAGTTTAGTGCAAACTAGTAGAAAATCAAACGCAAAGTTCAACTTTGCGCGTCCCAAATCAAACGCAAAGTCCAACTTTGCGCTCCTCAAGAGAAACACAAAGCTCAACTTTGCGCCTCTCAAGCCAAACGCAAAGTCAAACGCAAAGTCCACTTCTCGGTTCCAAAAGCATTTGCAAACCTCGATCTCACTTCTCGCAACAAGTAAGAAACGCAAACCTCAACTTTGCGCTTCGCACTTGAACCACAAACCTCAACTTTGCGCTTCCCACTTGAACCGCAAACCTCAATTTTGCGCTTCCCACGTGAAACGCAAACCTCACTTTGCGCACTGTGCTAGACACGCAAACCTCTCTGCTCCAATCCATACTTAGAATACTTTGCGCTTCCCGTGCTAAGTCTGCCTAGGGGGACAAAATTTCTTGTGTGATCAAATTTTATTTGTTTTTAATTTGCATTAACGATCATATCTGTCAAGTTTTCTCTTAATCAATACAAGATGACCTCAAGAGAAGCTCTAACTATCGGAACCGACACGAAGCCACCTGTACTCTTCAGAGGAGAGTATGAGCAGTGGAAAGATCGGTTCATGGACTTCATTGAAAGACATGATCTGGGTATATTCATTAGAAAATCTCTGAGTGAAGGGAGTATGACAACTCCAAGGACAATGTGTTATACTACAAAGAAGAATGGAGAAAGAGTAGATCTAGATTGTCCATTACCACTTCGTATGTACTCAGACGAGCAAAGAAAGAGATATGACGCTGACAGCTTAGCTTTATCTTTCCTACTGAATGCAATGTCTGAGGAGATTTCAAAAGAGATCTTTTTTACATTAGAAAGCAAAGAGACTAAAGGAAAGCTGTTATGGGAACATATTGAGAAGCTGATGAGAGGATCAACAGTGTCATCAAGAGTTAAGGTTTTGGAAGTTGAGAACTCTGAGCTTCAAAAGAAAATATCAGATTTTGAAAAGAAGTTCGCAGACCATTCCAAGAAGAGTGTTGAAGAGAAGAAGACACTCGAGCTTAAATGTTTAATACTTTCTCAAAAAGTTGAAGACTTTGAGAAAGTAATCATATTGGAAAGAGATCAGTTTGCCAAGGAGAGGAAGGCAAATGATCAGAAGGGTGCTAAAAAGGGATTCGAAGAAGAAAGAAGCATCCTTGAAGCAAAGCTAAAGAAGCTTACCGAGAAGCTATCTGAATTATCTAAGAGTGTACTGACAGAGAAGAAAAAGAAGTCTGCATTTGAGAAAAAGATTGAGCTCCTTATCAAAGAACGAGACAGTTTTTCTTCAAAGGTAAAAGAGCTTCAAGATATTATTTCAAAGACGGTGGTGGTGACTGAGCGAACGACTCCATAGTCAAAAATCCACTCACCTAGAAATATTTCAGTTGGTTCTAACAAACCAGCCGCAAGCTCACATCAGAAAACTGCTCTTTTCAAAAGGTCAGTTAAATCTTCTAATCAGATTCATTCTACTAATCTTTTCTATGACAGGAATAAAGATTTTTCAGGTACACATCAAAGAAGGAGAAGAAGCTTCCAGGAAGAAGCTGAACTGGTCTGGAACAGGAAACCAGTTAAAGAAGAGCTGAAATGTAACAACTCATGTGTACATACGCCGATTGCCAAGAAGAACAATGCGCTGAAAGGTAAACCTGATTTTGTTTACTCAAGAGATAAATTAATCAGTCTGTCAGGTAAGAAATTCTATTGTTCTTATTGTCGTATACATGATCCTGTTCACAAGACAAGTGACCATTACTGGTATGGTTCTTACTCAGTAACCCCCATACGAACTGCAACTAACACATATGGACCCAAATACCAGTGGGTACCAAAGAAAACTAAACCTGTGTTGCAGGCACCTACTGTCAAGGGGGAGTAGGAGAACCGATGGCTTCTAAGTAAATCAACTTAGAACCCGTACTTCAACGAAGTTGACTTCTAAACACAACAGTTTAGGACTCGCACTTCAATCATCAAAAGACCTTACTCCTGAGATGATAAGGATTGTACTCTGATACTCCAACGAGGAAATCAACCTTCAAGGGGGAGTACATATAAATTTCTGAAATGTTTTGCATCCGATAGATATGATGACCTACACTTCAAAAAGGAAGTTGTGGATCTCTATCATGTGCTTTAGAACTGTCATATTTTAGATGCATAATTTCAGGGGGAGTATATAAGGATATGACTTATGATTATCTCTGATCAGAACTCGTACTTTAAAAAGTTTTACTGCTTTTTGTCTTTTCAATTTAAGTGAATAAATTTTACTTTGACTTTGACTTAAGACTTTTGCAGAATGTTTGAGAGATGCTTACAAGTTCATATGTTTATGACTTAAAGCTTAGCTTCATGAGATGAGAGATCGTACGTAAAGGTATAATTCTAAATCTTCATCTCATATATGGTTGAAAGAAGGACAACTTTCAATCATTGGAAAACATTGTTTTTAATGTTCAAACCACTTCCCGATTTTTCAACAGATTTTATATTTTGGGAGTGTATTTTAAATGTTTTCATAATCTAAATTGTTCTTTAACTGAAATAGTTAAACCAATCTGAGCATCACGTGCATCATAGGAAAACAAGACTTTCATTGTGCTAGGACTTAACACAATTTCTCAGGAATCACCTTAACCAGTGATTTCTACCCAAGAGGTTAATCCTTAGTGATTGAGTGTGAGAAGCGAAAAGAAATGAGTGTGTCAAACAAAGAAAGAAAGTTTGATTAGAGTGTGCTAAATGTTTAAAAGAAAGAGCGTGTGAGAACAGAGTTAAAAGAATATCACAACTCTGCACCAACTTTTTCTGAGCCGGGTAGCCACAATTCTAGTGATTCACAATTCTTTCGTGATCATTATTGAAACAGGCAACTAGCCCATGACAACTCTTGATCAAACCTCACCATCTACTCATTTTCTTCTCAACAAGAAAGTGTTTCACATTTTCAAAAGGGGATGCAGCACATTTGCTATCTAATTTTCATTTGGAAAATCTAGATATTGAAAAGAAGGAAGTCTGCCCCACCTTCGCACTTCAATCATGCACATTGAGTCTGTGTTTAACTTACTGTTGTCTCAGTAGTTTACACAATTTTGAGCCCTATAAGCAATCATCAAATGCTTAATTCTTTCTAACACAAGCACAAACACACAAGGAATTTGTTTCTTTGTAATAACGTTTATAGAAATAACCTTTGTGGTGTTTCGATGATTAAATGGAAGCCCTGGGGGAGTCAACATCAAACAGCTCCTTTCCAATGTGTATTCGTTACACACAGTGACTTAGTGTTACTGACAGGCATGTTAACTGATTCATTAGTTGATTCAGGTGTTACACGACTATTTTGTCTAGGTTTGCAAAGATCTGGATGAATATCTTATGAATTGACGGATCAGGGGCTCTAACCGAAAGATAGACATTTCTTACAAATAGTTTTGATGAAGTCGTTGCACTTAACATCAAAAAGGGGGAGAATGACTACACAAGAAATTGCAAAGATCACATGTTTCAAGAATCACGTCAAAGATTGAAATCTTCAAAAGCAACTATTCTGAAGACATGCTGATTTAAGAGCTAGAGAAAGAGATTGCATCTTTTGAGCTGAACAAGAAGACTGAATTGCTAAAATCATTTTCGTAATGATCTTGATCCAAAGGGGGAGATTGTTAGACCACAGTCTCATTGGATTTAAGATCATCCAATCTGAAGATCGCAATCTGAAGCTAAAGCCGAAACGTCGACTCTCAATATTAAAGTCTATGTCGTTTGTAATAAATGTCAATGTATTTGTTTATTACTGTACTGGTTAAATTAATATCTAGTTTGTTAGATATTAGTTTAACGTAGTTAGTTTCTAGTTTATTAGATATTAGTTATTTAGTTAGTTATTAGTTAGATATAATATCTATGTGTTAGATATTATTTAGTTATAATAGTTTTATATTACAACTTGTTGTTGCAAGTTGATTAGGAAGTGTGTAAAACACACTATGTTAGATATTAGGTGTATCTCTAGTATCTCTCAATAATAAGATATTATTAACACACAAAAACACATACTTAAAGGTGTAATAGAGAGAAAACAGAGAACACACATTTCATGCTTGAATCAGATCAACCTTGTAACCATTTCTTATAATCAATACAGGTTGGTAATCTTTATGTGTTGTTATTCTAAGAACTTGATATAGTATTGTTGGACCCACAACTATGACGAAACATTCGCCCCGGTTGCAAGGATCGAAGCCATCAGAATCTTTCTAGCATATGCAGCGCACAAAAACTTTACTGTCTATCAAATGGACGTAAAGTCAACTTTTCTGAACGGCGTTTTGCATGAGGAGGTTTACGTGGCTCAACCTGAAGGTTTTGTTGATCCTCATCACCCTGATCATGTCTATGTCTTAGACAAAGCACTTTATGGTCTTAAACAAGCACCGCGATCCTGGTATGAAACTCTCACTAAATTTCTACTTGCTTCTGGTTTCAAAAAGGTACAGTTGATACTACCTTATTTCTTAAAAGGCAAGGTGAGGACTTGATTCTCATCCAGATTTATGTTGACGAAATAATATTTGGGTCGACAAATCAGAAATTTTGCAAGAACTTTTCAAAGATAATGGAAACAAAGTTTGAAATGTCGATGATGGGTGAATTAAATTTCTTTCTTGGATTACAAGTAAAGCAATTACCCGAAGGCATATTTATTAATCAAGCTAAATATATAAAATATATTTTGAAAAAGTTCAATATGTCAGACAGTTCAGTCATGAAAACACCAATGGCTACTGGTACACTCTTAGACGCAGATCCCTCCGGGAAACCTGTTGATCAAAAGGTGTATCGTAGCATGATTGGTTCTTTACTTTATCTGACTGCCAGTCGCCCAGATATAATGTTTGCCACATGTTTTTGTGCGAGATATCAGTCTAATCCTAAAGAGTCACACTTATCTGCTGTTAAGGGAATCCTTAGATATCTCAAAGGTTCTCCTAATCTAGGTCTTTGGTATCCAAAGGATTCCCGTTTTGATCTAACTGCCTTTACAGATGTTGATCATGAAGGATGTAAGCTAGACCGGAAGAGCACCTCTGGATCATGTCAATTCATAGGTGACAAACTTGTGAGTTGGACTTCAAAGAAACAAAATTGTGTTTCAACATCCACTGTCGAGGCTGAGTATGTAGTTGCTGCTAGCTGCTGTTCTTAAGTCCTCTGGATGAAGACACAGTTAAGGGACTTTGGATACAACTACAAGCGTGTTCCTATTTATTGTGATTCCAAGAGCGCCATTCGAAGACCAAGCATATCTATGTACGCTACCATTTCATCAAGGATCATGTAGAAAAAGGTGACATAGTAATGCATTTTTTTCAAACTGACTACCCGTTAGCTGACCTTTTCACCAAGCCGTTAGACGAAAAGAGGTTCCAATTCCTACTCAGCCAACTTGGTATGTTGAACATGTCGTAGATCTTACTTATGATTCTAGGGGGAGTATTCTGCACTCTACTATTGTGTTTTATACTTCAACTGTTGCTAACGATCAAGGAATCATTTTCATAAATGATTACCATATTTTCTTTTCTGTGCAGGTATATTCAAGTGACTATGGCTTCTAATCACATCAGATTAGAACCCGCACTTCAGTGCTTTATTTTTTTCTTTTGTTTTGTTTTGTTTTCTATTTAAAAAAAAATTATATTAAGTTAAGGGGGAGAATATCTGTGATGCTAACATTTGCTTATCTGACCGTGTGTTCTTAAAGATAATTACTTGCATTTTATCTTGTCAATATACTTTGTCAAGTATTCATACACATAACGGTTTAGAACATTCTATTTGACTTTGTTATTACCATGTATCAAAAGTTAAATCTTTCTATGGTAATACTCACGTTCTTTGTATTCACTGTTGATTGAATCAAACGTCATTTCATGTGCTTTCATTGAAAATATGTTTATATATTGTTCATATAAACAACATTTGTTTTTGATTCTCCAGTATATTATTCTTCATAACAAATTGATATGAGCTTATTGCCAACCACTTTTAGGTTGAGGGGGAGAATTGCATCGTCAAACACAAACTGTTTTGATATCTCCGAAATTTTTATTCTTCATGTAACAAGTGGTATTTGTGCTTACATGTACAAAACGCCTGTTGAACAACATGTTCCTTTAGGAAAATACATGGGATTCAGTGTGAGTACTTAACAGAACTTCCATGGATTCACGATAACCAGTGTTTCCTACCCAGGAAGTATTCCCTGAGTAATTGAGGGGAGAGGGGTCAAAAGATTTGAGTGTTGGTGTGTGATGAGGTAAAATGAAAAAGAGAGATTGGTTAAAAGTGAGATTTAAAAGAAAGAGGGTGAGCGAACAGAGTAAAAGAAAATTAGACTCTGCACCAAACTTATTTTTGAGCCGGACAGCCACATCTACTGATTGGTTCACGTTCTTTGGTGACCATCATTGAAAAAGGCAACTAGCCCATGCCATCTCTTGCATACAACCCCACCAGCTACTCATTCTTTTCTCAAAAAGAGAATGTTTCACATTTTCTGGGGAAGCAACACATACGCTATTGGTTCTTCATTTGGAAGATACTAATATTGAAAAAGAAGGAAAGTTGCCCCACCTTCGAACCCTTTCTCATGCACATTGAGTCTTTGTATAATTTCTTGCTGTCTCAACAAGTTTACATATTTTGAGCCTATATGAAAAAGCAATCATCTATACTTAAATTTTCTCATACACATGCACGAGCACACAGAAATTTGTTTTCTGTCAGAACGTTCATAGATAACCATGTGTTATTCGATGATTGAATGGAAGACCTGGGGAGCCAACATCAAACCAGCTCCTTATATAGTAACTTTGTGTTACTCAGTGACTTTGTGTCATTGACAGGCATTCTAACTGAGTCATTTGTTGATTCAGGGTTACACCTATTAAACTGTTTGAATTTGAAAATATTCGAATGGTTACTAATTTTATGTTATTTGAATCTGAAAAGATTGAAATAATCACTCTTTCCATCTGGGAAGACTGCTCTTATTTCACAGGGCTCGTTACATGAAGACGGTGTTACATTGAAGTCTATAAAGACAAAGGGGGAGATTTTTCCATAAAGGGGGAGATTGTTTTGACAAGTTTTGATGATGATGATTCTCACCATTCATCAAAAAGGGGGAGAATATATTAAGGGGGAGAACATAATCTGAAGACTGTTAAAGATTTGAAGATTTGAAGACTATTTAAAGATATCATGTTTTGAAGCTATCAACGTTATATCTGAAGTTTTGAAGCTATCAACGTCACCCCGCTGCTTTGCGCGGGTAGACAACTAGTATATATATATAGACTTAAGCGACACCCCACCCTTCCTGTCGACCCAACTAGGGTCGGGGAATTCGATCGGTGGGAGCCCAAACTGTAAAATCTAATGATGAATATAGAAAAATAATCCTTAAGACCAACCACATTCATATTTCAAAACCTTTCATAGTTCATATCATCAGTATTATTACAAAAAAACTTGCGTCAAAGTCAAACCAACTTTGAATTGATTCTTAAAAAAGCAAATTTCAAAATATCTAATGGTTGATTCTTTGAATTAGGAATCACCATAAAACTGATTATATTTTAATGCAATTTTTTTTTATTAAACCCAAATTATAATCAAAAGATGACCAAGCCCATAAATATTTAATAGCCCAACTCCTTTCTCATAGTGGAATGGAATCCAAGAAGCTAAAATCCATTGTCCCATGTAAGTACATTTAAATCATCCAATAATCCAAATAACAAAATCAATCAGTTGAAGGCCGACGCATCTTAGCAACATTTTTTTTGTTCATCTTCAAACTCAGAGAAGGAATTTGCATCTATTCAAAATTCTAAGCAAATGTAATAACATTCTCATCATCATCCTTCCATTTGCATAACTTTCCATCACAAATCCAACGATATCCCTTCACTAACTTCCTCGACCAACAACTCAACTCCCTCAAAATTTTCAATAGAAGCCACCATCCGATTCATACAAAACACATGAAATACATCATTTTTGAGTAAACTTCGTTGAAAAACCTTGTTTTAAAGATGTTGTACAACTCATAGAGCTCAGTGTACAAGTGTTTGATGCAAGAGGCTGACAAATTGATTAGGGCCACATTTGGGGTTCCTTGGTTCGCACCAGACCAAGGATGTGTGAACCAAGGAAGCGTTGTAGACTCGTTCAATCAAGATGTTGTGGACGAGCCATGTTCCAAGAGGCTTTAGCCATACCAAGCAAGTTGTCCAACTCCTCTATCTCGTGTCTCTCTTGGCCCGCACGGGCACCTTTCTGAGCGACCAATGTCGCATGACCAAGGCCACCATGCCTTCTCGTGCCAACTCATGGCCCGTAGCGGGCGGCCTTCCAGGCGCCCTACACCGTGCTAGAAGTCGACTGTCCTCTTTTGTCCCTAGAGTATCTTTTCATAGACATATAATACTTGTACATGATTTCTTTCCCTCTCCAGGTTTCCTATTAGTTTAGTTACCAAAAATACTAACTATGTTGGGCAACATTTGGGTAGTTGATTCGTTGATCCAAAACTCGATAGTGAAACCACGTTAAATTTTGTTGTCTTGATTTACGTGCCGCTTTTTTATTTGATTGTATATCTCTTATAACTGCTCTATTTATGTTTGTGGATCAGTATGAGTGATTGGACTGTAAGATACAATATTTGGATCTTGTTAATGCACATTTGTTATATTTGGTTAGTTTGCACTATGGTTTATTGTTATTTGTTTGGTGTTAGACTTAGAAAATTGGTCAAATTTGTTTAGTGTCAATCTCTAATATATATGATCAGAGATATGAAAATGAGGGATCAGAGTTGGATAGCCGAGAAATCTACTAAGGGTGAACTCTGCTTAGTATGATCAGAGATCTGGAGCTGAAGGGTCAGACTTCTGAAGAGCAAAGATTGTCTAAGTGCTAAGTCTGGATAGGAAGGGATCTGAAGATGTACAATCAGACTTTGGCCAGACTTATCTATAAGCTTAATCATAGATCAAAGAGGGAGAGAGAGAGAGAGAGAGAGAGAGAGAGATCTAAGTTGGGCTAGAAAGTCTGAACTTCCAAGTTCAAACTTTGGTACTTAAGATCAAGCACGATTAGTTCTTCCAAGATGGATTTCCTGTAAATATGAAGACTAGAGGATACTATAACACATGTAACCATTTCATTTTGTCATTGATGTATTTGTACTATAGCTATAGCATTAGGGATGGTAGAAAACCCCGAACCCGACGGGGAAACCCGAAACCCAGCTAAGTTCGGGTCGGGTTAGACAATTTTGGGTCGGGGTCGGGTAACGGGGAAAATTTCATGGATTTTATCGGGTTCGGGTTCGGTATCGGGGCAAGGTATCCCCACCCCGCCTAGCCCCGATATATATATATATATAAATATATGTATTAATAAAAATAAAATTATATATATTATTAATATTTAATATAAATATGTTTAGTCGGAACAAGTTTATGTTTGGATGTGATGAAGTATTTTGTTTGTGTCTTCGTTGGAACAAGTTTATGTTTGGTTGTGTTAACTGTTAAGAAACTTGATTTTGGATTGTGTTTGGACTCCAATTTGGATTGTGTTTGGAGCAACAATTTTAATTTTGATTTTTAGATTGTGTTTGGAGCAACAATTTTAATTTACATCGCAATTCGACATGATTTTCCAGCCATTTTTATTCTTGGATTTTTTCCCAATGTACGGGTCGGGTTCGGGTTCGGGGATCGGGTATTCCCCATCGGGCCGGGGACGGGGCATAAAAAATCCCCGACGGGGCTCCCCGAATAAAAACCCGACGGGGAACAGGGCGAGGGCGGGGACGGGGACGGGGACGGGGGACGGCAAACCCGCCCCGAACCCGCCCCTTTGCCATTCCTATATAGCATTACTTTTCTTGTATAAATACTGTTGGTTAGAATCATGTAGTTAACTTTCCACTTTTGTATATGCTCCTCAATTCTAATATTTTTCTCTCTACATTTGTAATTGTCTCTCAAAGATCAATACCTATGACTTTTGGCTCTCATTCTTTGGTGTTCATTATATAATATTGTGTAGTTCTTGATTGATTGGTTAATTTGGGTCCTAACATTTGGGACTGAAAATCACTTGTGG
Source organism: Arctium minus (assembly GCA_954870635.1). Taxonomy (NCBI): domain Eukaryota; kingdom Viridiplantae; phylum Streptophyta; class Magnoliopsida; order Asterales; family Asteraceae; genus Arctium; species Arctium minus. The sequence goes on along the minus strand of OX941080.1, from coordinate 71,206,830 downwards.
GATATGATATTGAAACTGCAACCGACCCTACAGTTGATGTCAGAGCTTGATAGATTTAAATTTGAACCTAGATTGTATATTTTCAATTGCATGCTAGGTGCTCAATAAAATGTTTGGTGAGTCAGGAAATCTGTTTACTTGTTCCAATTCCAACCCGAATCCGAATTTTTATCGAAGGGTGCTTTCATTTTTCAGGGTCTACAATTAGAATTGAAAATTGGAACAGGAAAGATGATTTTGGTAATGATAGTTCACTACAGCATCAACAGTTTGGAAAAACGATGTTCACTCTGTAGTCTTTGCCCCGGAAGAAAAAGATCCGAAAATGTCAGCTCTAGAGGCTAAAGAAATGGAGGTTTTGGCTTTCACTATCTTATAGATGGCTATGAGTCCAAATGTTAGTTCTGAAATTGTTTCGGAAAAAACATACGTAGGATTTGAAAAATACTTGAGAATCTTTATCCCAAGAAAACTTTGACTAACCGATTGATATTGAGGAGGTAGTGTTTATTCTTCAAAACAAAGGAAGGTAAATCATTTAGGTCGACATAAGAGAGTTCGAAGACATTATAATGAAATAGAAGGCAACATATTCTATTTTTGCCACTATTGATGAGGCACTTGCTTTGATTTTGTTGTCTTCACTTCCTAGGATATATTCCCAATTCACTAACAGTTGCATTTATGGTAGATGTTTCATATCTTTGTCTGATGTGAAACAAGGGATGATTTGTGAAGATAAGAGAATTCAGATAAAAATCGGTAGCAACTTATGGGAAAACAACTACAACAGTCATGGTTTATTTGCTGGAAGACACCAAGAGGATCAACAAAGCAGAAGAAAAACTTCTGGCTGCTCCCAAGCTGCTCCCAATCTCGTAAACCAGGTTATGGTGAGAAATCTAAGCAACATGGAGATTGTAACTATTGTCACAAACTAGGTCATTGGGTCAGAGATTGTCCAAGTACGAAATATGAGGACAAAAACAAATCAGAGTCTTCAGTAGTTATTACCGAACAAGAGACACCACTACACCACTACAAGGCGAGAAGCATTGGGTGTTGGACACCAGAGCTTCGTTCCATATGACACCATTTCGAGATTGTTTCACTACTTTCAAGGAGTTCGAGGGTTATAATATCTATAAGGGGAATAGTACATTATGTGTCATTCGGGGTATCGGTTTCAGTCAAAATCAAGATGTTTGATGGTAGCATCTGATCTTTCTTAAATGTTAAATATGTACTGTCTATGACTCATTCCTTGATATCTGTTAGAAAATTGTCCAAACTTGGATGTACGATTCAAATTGAGAATGAGAATTTACGTGTCTCTAGAGAGAACTTCATTATGATGAAAGGTGAGTAGGTAGAGGGAACTTCATTCTGATGCGTGTACCGCGGATAGATGGAGATATTTAGATGTACGCATTTGGCATCTCATATTAGGGAACACTTTAGAAAAGAATTTGTAGAGTTTGTATTGGCGGAAAACTACTTCTGTTCAAAAATGTGTTCCGGGAAAACATATGCATGTTTGTTTTGGGATTGGAATACAACAAGAAAGGGATCTTTGATATTTTCATACAAACGTTGGGGATCATCTTCAACATAGTCTCTCAGTGGAGGTAAATATTATGTTACTTTTATCGATGATTTCTACTACAAACTTTGGGTGTATGTGATTAACTTAAAATCAGATGTTTTTGAAATATTTAAAACTTGGTTAGCACCTATTTAAGTCGAGGATGGTAGAAAATTAAAAATTCTAAGATCTAAGAATGGTGGTGAAAACCCTAGTGGTAGCCTTAAACACTTTTGTTCATATAGAGGTATCCATCGTTACTACACCACACTCGGTGATCTAGAATCAAACGGAGTCGTTGAGCGGATGAATAGGATTTGTTAGATAAAGTCCGATGTATGTTAGTTATATCGAGTTTTCCTAAGATGTTTTGGGCTATAACATTTCACATTGTTGTACAAATCATGATTAACGGTTGTCGTGTTTAGCTATTTGGGAAGTTTTCGGGAAAAAATTGGAGGGGTAAAAGTAATATATGTGTGAAATATATAAGTGTATTTGGTTATCCTGTCCTGTGTATATTCATGTGACATGTCAGGACAAGTTGGATCCTAGAGTCACCAACGGATTCTTACTCTACTATACAGATGGAATCTGTTGGATCAAATAATTGTATTCAAGATTAAAGTTAAAGTTCAGGGTTTAAACTGCAATTGTGCTAAAGTTAAAGTTAGAGGGTTAATTGTGTAATAAGCTAATAGTTTAGTTACTTTTGGGCCTCAAGCCCATAAGCCCATTAGGCCTAAAAGCCTGGGTATTTAATGTTTTAGTTAATAGGTTTTTAGATAAGAATCCTCACAATTACTTTCATAATTATTGTTTAGAGAGGGGTTGCTGTAATCCTATATTCAAAGGGTATCAAGAACACTCAAGGTTTCATTGTTTATTCAAGGGATTGGTATGTTATTCTGATTTATATATCTCTTGATTATTATTGTGTTGCTTGATTACTTGATCGATTATTTACCAACTAGATTAAACTGGGATAACAAGTGGTATCAGAGCCTAAGAATCAATTTTTTTTTACTGTTCATCGAATATTACTGTTCACCGAAAATCACTATTCATGCGAGTACTGTTCATTCGATTTCATGAATCTGTGTTATCGCATCCGGTCGATTAGTTTCTGATTATTTGTTTTCATTCGATCGAAGGATTGATTAATTGTTTTCTGATTACTGTTAGTTTAATTGTGTTCATCGGTCGATTAAAATTTTTGGGTTTGGTTTCGGTGAATCCCAGAAATTCATCGTGTTCTTCGGTCGATTCATCGTGTTTATCGGCCTTATGAGTTAATCGATCATATCTGTTACTGTGTTTATCGATATTATTGCTTTGACCGATAGTTATTCGACCTGAGCTTTCGACCGAGAGTTTGTAAACACCGGTCCTTACTTCGACCGGGTAGTTGTGATCTCCGGTCATTCTCTTCGATCGGACCTTAGCATTCCCCGGTCTTCCCTTCGACCGGGTAGGTGCATCGACCGGACCTTAGTGGTTTCCGGTCTATCATTCGACCGGGTACTTGCTACTCCGGTCTTACCATTCGACCGGATACTTGTATTCTCCGGTCTTGCCATTCGACCGGGTACTTGGTAGTCCGATCTTACCCTTCGACCGGGTACTTGCTTACTCCGGTCTTTCCTTCGACCGGTACGGTTCATTCTCCGGTCTTACGTTTGACCGGTCGAAGCACTTTTTCCAGACCTAGACAAATTTTTGCAAAGTAATATGGACCCCCGTGCTAAGTCTACGAAGGGGGACAAAGTTCTGTTCGAGATCAACTGTTTCTTTTTGTTCAGTATTATTTGAAGCTTTACACTGATTGAAAGGACTGCATTTAATTATTTTCGGGAATTTATTTTTCTGAAAATTTTTGAGTGTGGTTTTCATTTTGATTCTAACGATCTCATCTAGTTGGTTGTCTTGGTACAGATAAGTTTAATTACTAACAAGTGGTACAGCTAAGATGTCGAACCAGCTTCTCTCGATGGGCTCTCAGTCCAAACCGCCTGTCCTTATGGCTAATGAGTATCAGCAGTGGAAGACCAAAATGATTCAGTTTCTAAATCACAAGAACAGAGAATTCATGACAGTAATCATTGAAGGTCCTAAAACTCCAATGATCATAGTAAAGGGTCAACCTGCTACAGATTCCTCTCCTGAAATCCCTGACAGAGAGATTCCTAAACCTGTTCAGTTCTTCACTGAAAAGCAGAAAGAACAACTCAAGTTAGAAGAAGAGGCTCTAATCTATCTGACAATGGAAATTCCAAACGACATCTACAATCGTGTCGACAGTCAGAGCACTGCTAAAGGAATCTAGGATGAACTAGCAAGGCAGTTTGAAGGAAGTGAAGCCTCTATACAAGCTAAGCAGAATATGTGCATAAATGCTTACGAGGGATTTCATGCAAAAGAAGGAGAGATGATATTAGACACCTACAATAGGTACAACATTATTCTCAATGACTTGCGGAGGAACAACATCGCCAAATCTGCTTCTAAGATAAACTACAAGTTCATCAAGAATCTAAATCCAGAATGGAAGAACTTTGCTATCAACCTCCAGATGTCGAAGAATATGGCTCGAGAAAATGTCACCGATATCTTCTCTACTCTAGCTCAACATGAGGATGAGGTGAGATCTATGAATAATGAGTCTAATCATCTGAAGGATTCTGTGGCTCTCATAGCCGGCAAAGGTTCTGTATCCTCTGCAAGGTCGAAGAAAAAGGCGTCTAAAGCTCTAGTTACTGAAGTTACTGACTCTGACTCTGATTCGAGCGATGAAGAACTGGAAGTTGATTCAGATCCTGATATTCAAAAGTTCTCTGAAGACTTGGCTCTCATTACACGACGATTCAAGAAGAGCTTTGGCAAGAAAAGATTTTACTCAAAGCCAAAGTATGATGGATACAAGAAAGAGAAGTCTGAGATGCGATACAAGCCGAGGCATGGAAAGAGAGAGGAAGGACGAGAAGATCGGAAGGAAGATAGAAGAGAAGGAAAGAGAGAGGAGAAGCGAGAAGAGCGAAAGGATGAACCAGGAAGATGCTACAACTGTGGCAAATTTGGGCACTTCTCAAGGGACTGCAAATTCAAGAAAGTGAAGAACTCAGAGTACTACTCAAGAAAGTCACTAATTGCCAAGAAAGCTGAAGAAGGAAAAGTAGTAATGGCTGAAGAAGAGATCTGGTTGTTCCAAAGTTCTGATGACGAGGAGCAAGCACACTTCACCCAAGTTTCTTACATGGCAAAGCTGGAAGGTGACGATGAAGACTCTGAGACACAATCCGAAGAAGCAAACTCTGAGGTTAGTGAAAATTCTGAACTTATTGAATCTTTAATGGCCCAAATACATGGTATGAAAGATGAATTTGCTTTACTAAAAGGCAAACTTAGCTCTGCACATCAATCTATTTTAAGCTTTCGTGATGAAAATGCTATTTTAAAAGTTGTTGTGGAAGAAAAGGAAAAGGAAAAAGATGATTTAAAAGCCGAAAAAGCGTCTTTAAAAGAAAAAATATCTGGTGTAGAAACAGATCTTGTGAATCTTAATGCTGAAAAGGGTGAGTTTCAAATAAAATTTGAAGTTTGCTATAAAGAAAGAAATGAAGCTTTTACCAAAATCAAACAACCTTTTACCAAAATCAAACAACTGGAGGACATTAATATGAAACGAGGACAGGCTTAGCAAACATTAAATCTGCTGACCAATAAACTCCAAGACGAAAGGTTTTACAAACTAAAACCAGGTTTGGGTGTGCCAACTAATGAAATTTTGAAAAAGGCACCGGAGCATTTATATAATTTTGATAAATTCGGCTCCGCAATTAGACTCATTCCTGACATTCGTGCAACTTTTGTTGAAGCAAGTACTCCTACACCTTTATCTGAGACCAAATCTAGCAAAGAAAAAGTATAGGATAGAGATCAGATCAATTCTCTTGGGATGAAGATCATCAATATCCATTGGATGCAAGCATACAGGAGTAAGGTCTTTTTGATCGCTGAGGTCCGAGTCCTAAACTGTTGTGTTTAGAAGTCAAACTCCTTTGAAAACCGGGTCCTAAGCTGATATGCTTAGAAGCCATATTCTTGACATTGAGGTGCGGGTCTTGAACTTTGTTATTCAAGAGCCATTATCTTTCTTACTCCCCCTTGACTTGTGTTGCCTGCAACAAAGAATCAGTTTTCTTCTTTGGTACCCACTGGTATTTGGGTCCAGAAATGTTAGTTGCAGTTCGTGTGGGGGATATGGAGTAAGAACCATACCAGAAATGATCATTTGTTTTGTGAAAATGATCATGTGTACAACAAATAGAACAATAAAATTGCTTACCGTTAGGTGCCTTGTTCTTCTTTGCTTTGTGCACAGGTACACATGATTTCTTCTCTTTCAGCTCATTTTCCTTATCATCTTTGACTGGTTTCTTTTTCCACACCAGTTTCTCTTTCTTGAAACTTGTTCTCCTTGGAAAAGTATCTGAACCATCTAAATAATCATTATAGAAAAGTTTAGTATGACGAATCTGATTAAAGTATTTGACTGAACTTTGTGAAGAGATAAATTTCTGATTTGAACTTGAAATAAATTTTTCAAGTTCTTTGATCTTTGATGCAAAATTATCTCTTTCTTTCACAAGCTGGTCAATCTTTGTTGTGAATTCAGACTTCGTTCTTTGTTCTTTCAGTGCATTGGCAGACAGTTCAGACAACTTGGAAGTCAGTTTATTGATTTCAGATTCAAAGATTAATCTTTCTTCTTCAAACCCTCTTTCTGAATCATTTCGCTGGTCAGATAATTCTTTAAAGAACCCTACATTCTTTTGTTCTATGGCCTTCTCCTCTTTTTCAAACTTCTCTCTTTCTAAAATCAGTACTTTCTCAAAATCGGAGATTTGTTGAGAAAGTTTTATGCATTTAAGATTAACTGACTTCTTCTCTTCAAAACACTTTTTAGAGAAATCTGAGAACTTCTTTGAAAAACCTTTCTTTTCGCTCTCAAAATTAGCTTTATCTTCAGTAAGCTTTTGCTTCAAATCATATATAGTCTTTCTAAGCTCAGCATTCTCAGATTCCAATTTCTTAACTTTCTGCTCATTGCTCTCAACAGAGACTGTCTGCTGAACTTTAGCTTCCAACTCAGAAATCTTTCCTTTTAGCTCAGACACAACCGTTGGCCCTAACATTGTCCATTCAAGATAGTCCCATATCTCCTTTCCTGTCGACTTGTATAAATCTTTTCCTGTCGACTTGTAGGTATTTATGTGACCATTAATCTCATGACGAATACTATTCAACAAAAAAATTCGAGCCATATTATCAGAACTCTTTCTTTTCTCCCGATCCTCAGTACAATCTTCTGTTGGAGTACGAGATTTCATCTCTCCTTCAGTCAATGACAATCTGATATAGTAACTCAGCTCATGTGTATCTAAATATTTGAAAAAATCAGATTTCCACTGCTCGTATCTTCGTCTGAGCAAAATTGGTGAACTCATTCTGTTTCAAAAAGAATTTGACAAAATTATTGTCAGTTGAAATGAATTCAAAAACAAAATACAGACAATCTAAAAATTTCTCTCTCAGTAAACTTTGAATGAGAAACAGCTTGATAAAAAAATGATCGTTCCCAAACAATTCAGAAGAATTTGACTGAAAGTCAAACTCAGATCAAGACGCAATACTAAAATTAAAAAAAATACTAAGACATGACGAAAAACGAGAACTCAAAATGACAAAAACACAAAATATAAAATCTAGGGGCTAAAAAACGTAAAAACACACAACTTATAAACTAGAAGGACTAAAAATGACAAAAGAACAAACTAAATACTAGAGGGACTGAAAATGTAAAAACCTAAAAGATAAAAAAAACTACAGGGGCTAAAAGTGACAACTTGTCAAAGTTAGAACTTGAAGGACTAGATTTGTCAAACCCCTAAACTAATACTACAGGGACTAAATCTGCCAAAACTAAAAACTAGTTAACAAAACTAACAAATCTAACATAAAAGGACTAAAAATGTAACACAATTAACGGAAAAACTAACAAAGATTAACGACAAGGACTGAAAAAGACACATTCTTAAAAGTACTAACTTACTTAACGATACTTAACAGAAAATGGACTAAAAATGTAACTAGAACTAACAAAACTAACACGTTAGGACCAAAATGTCACAAAATTAACGGAGCTAACGAACAATTAACAAAAACCGTTAGTACTGTTTATCATCTTCCTCATAAATGATCTGTGAACTTTGTAAAATGATAACTCCTTTCTTTCTTGACCAAATCGAGTGAGGTTTGTTGCAAATTGATCCTTGAATCAATTCCAATTGATTCCAACAAGAAAGTCGTGATCATGCAGCGAATTAAACTCAGAAAATCGGCGTGAATAACTCCGTTCACTTATGCTTTTCCGGCGAGATGTTTTTCTTTGTTTTAATGCCTGTGATCACTTAGAAATTGATGAAAAACAATATAGAAACTATATAATGAAGTTAAAACATCGAAATCAACATCTGAAAACATGTTCCGACCAAACCCGTTTTTCCGGCGAAACTCCGGCGAACATTCAAATGACAATAACTCGAGCTTTTCTCAACCAAAATCGATTCTGAAAGCGGTTCTGGAATCCTTGTGACGAGTAGAACAATTTAATACCAATTAGATAGGTCAAAAACACCTTATACGAAGACCCACTTCGTGAAAATTGAACGATGAAGTTTTCATGAGAAGCCTGTGGTTTGCGTGAATAAGCTGAAACGCAAAGTTGTGGTTTGCGTGTGTCGACCGAAACGCAAAGCTGTGGTTTGCGTGTGTCGACCGAAATGCAAAGCTGTGGTTTGCGTGTGTTGACTGAAACGCAAAGCTGTGATGTTTGCGTGTGTAACCTATCGTTTGCGTGTGTAGCCTAGAACGCAAACCTCATGTGACCAAATGAATTTGCAGCCACCGATTGGAATTAATTTCCAGTCTCATCTACCACCGACCCATTTATTCCTATCAACCAATCAAAATTGAATTTCAATTGAAACTCAAATCCTAAGACACCGTCCCATGATAGGAGTATCATTCAATATCAATTCAATTTATACTGCAGCCACTGTTTGAAATCAATCTCTCTGTGGTTTGCGTGTGTGGTAAGAGACGCAAACCTGTGGTTTGCGGGTGATGCATAGAACGCAAAGTTAACCTGCACACAAATTCACAATTTATTGTTAACAAAATTTCAATTAACAAAATCAATTCACGTGACCACCAAATCACAACTCCACCAAATCACAATTCCACTAAATTCTTCATCCAATCACATGATGCAAATTTAGATGAAAAATTGAAAAAAAAATTTGAAACTATCAATCTCTTGAAATCACAATTTCAATCCAATGCATCGTCCACCGTCCTTATCATCCAATCAAAATCATATTTTGATTTCTATTTGAAATCAAATCTGCAACCACGGATTAAACACTCCACCGCCGAAGATTGAATTTTAGCTCTGTGATTGCGTGTTCTTCATGAACTCGTCGGCAACATGTCAACATATTAATTCAAATCAATCAAAACCTGCAAAATTGAATCTTGATAATGCATCAATACAATCGAAAAACAATTCTAAACATATATCTAATATCAATAGTTCCATTTTCTTACATCAAAATCGATTTTAAAAAAAATCAGATGAACAGGAACTTTCTCAAAAACGAGTTCTTGAAAATTTTCAGAAAATCAACCTTTTCAAACCAAAAAAATCAAGAAATCGATCCTACTTTTATGTGAAAATCTTTCTGAAAATGTTTGGTATGGCTCTGATACCAATTATTATCCCAAATTATCAAGCAATTCTCAATCAAAACAATGAATTAACAATTAAGGTCTAGAGAGAGAGTAGAGAGAGAAAGTAGATCTTGAAAGCTCTTGTCATTTATCTCACTTATCAGAATGTTTACAATTAAGTTCTTAAGAAACAAACTAAGCCTAATCCCTATTTATACCACAAGACTAAACTAAAACTTAACAACTAAGTAAATCAAAAACAACTTTGACTTTTAATGACTTTGACATAGACAATGTTGACTTTTACATCTTTGACTTTCTAATTAAATCTTGGATACAATATTTGGACATAACAATATATATATAATTTCATTTGCAAAACCAACCATTAGTACAAATCGTCCAAACTATTTTCAATAATTCATCTTGTGTAATGAATATTTGATTTAGTGAATATCTCGATTGTTTCCTAATATAAAACGTTGATCATAATAAATGAACTATGATAATCTTGATATCCAAATCATAATAAATAAACTATGATCATTTCTATAAATGTCTCAATTAATTGGTTTGTATGATCTGTATTTGTGATTGAGTTTGTAAAAGATCTCTTATACACACACACACAGATCGACAGGTTCAGGTTCTGAACCTATCTTCCGTTTTGAAAAGGGGGACAAAGAAGAGTGTGCCATGTGTCCCAGACATTGACATGATAATAATCATGAATGGTGTATCATTCATTATACATGCTATAAAAAATCATGTTCATTATTCTTGATGAATAGGGACATGTGTTGTGCTCTCATTTGTCTCCCAATTCTCAACAAAAATCAGGTTTGCAACTTGTTAGGTCAGAAATTCGCAATTAATCAATGAATAAAGATTGAACAAAAGGTAGATTGGGAAGGAAATGATTGTATTATTCACAATCTAGAGAGAGAAAGAGTTTCTCTCACTAGAAACACATACAAACTTGAATGTCTACATGGTGAAATGAAAGAGCTGAAGTTGATAAGAGATGATTCGTTTACAAAACTTTAGGGGGAGAATGTTAATGTACTGTATTTAGAATGTTTTGTAAAGTCATCTTTAGTGAAAAAGACTTTGTCATTAGCATAATGGGTTGGGCTAAAATGTGTAACATGGGTGATTGGGGTATAAATAGGAGGTGTTTGTAATGTGTTTGTAACTCATTTTACACAATGTAGACTTTTAAAGCTTGTAAGTGTTTCTAGTGAGACAAACTATTTCTCTCTCTAGATTGTGAATAATATAATCATTTCCTTCCCAATCTACCTTTTGTTCTATCTTTTCTACATTGATTAATTGCGAATTTCTGACCTAACATGTAGTATCAGAGCCTAATCAAAGAAATCATTCATCGAAACGATCAAATTTGCAATTTTTTCAATGGAACAGTGTTCTGGTCGCATGAACAGTACTGTTGATTTCAAAATTCTTCTTTTTGGAGCTTAATTGATCAAGATTTGATGATAGATTGATTATGTGATTAGAGTCGAATTAGTTGTAATCAATCACATTGTATAATTTCAATTAGTTTAGAAGAATTGTTCGATTTTGAGATTTTTTTTTGTTCGAAATATTTTTTCACTGTGTTTGTGATCGAATTCTTGTATTGAGATGTTTTTAGACAAGATCATCAACTACAAAGTTGTTCAGAAGTGAATTTCGAACATGCTTTCAAAGTTTCATCTCAAAATTCGACGAAATGCGAAAGATTTGGTGATTTTCAGTTTTCAGACTCGACTTCACGATCAGATCTATAAAACGCGCAAGTGCATCGAAGAACGCGCAAGCTTCAACTGAAGAACACGCAAGTTCATCTGAGGAACGCGCAAGCTAAAGAATGCGCAAGGATAGAGAGAAACGCGCAAATATTGTCTGCGAGTTCTAACATTGTCAAATCTTTCTAAGTCCCAAAACGCGCAAGATGAAGTGTGCGAGTTTGGGAAACGCGCAAGACGAAGCTTGCGAGTTTGGGCGATTAACTTCCTTCAGTCTGCGAGTTTCATGCTTAGCAAGTTTTGATACTGTCAAATTTTTTTCTAAGGCATAAAACGCGCACGTCAAGGCCTGCAAGTTTCAAGAACACGCACATCACGTTTAGCGCGAAGCACATGAACAGTGCTTTGCGAGTTTATTGTTCTGCGAGTTTACTTGTTCTGCGAGTTATGAGTTTTTGCGACAAGTTACTGTTCTCACCCATTTTTGCGACAAGTTGCCTTGTGAGATTTAACTGTCAAATTTTTCCTCAGATAAATCTTCTACCCTACCTAGTAGTGTTTGCTACAAGTTGCATCCTCCGACAAGCATACCAGATTAAGTTCTTAAGCTGAATTCCTATTCAACTCGAGGTCAAAGACATATATGATGTTATATACTGAAGATGCACTCTGGTTGTCATGTCATAATCCACACATATCATTCTTGTGGGCATTAAGGAATGTGTTGGATTTACTAAAGTTTAAAAGTTGTCTTTATGTGCACTCAGTCGAGGTTACTGTCCACATCAGATCTGATATTTCAGTTGATACTCCAAGACTAAGAGCTACTTTCAAGGGGGAGCCGGAGATGTTTGAAGTTTAAGCAACGCTAAAGTTTTTGAAAAGAAATCAAGGGGGAGAAGAGCTGAAGCTGATAAGAGATGATTCCTTTACAAAACTTTAGGGGGAGAATGTTAATGTATTGTATTTAGAAAATTTTGTAAAGTCATCTTTAGTGAAAAAGGCTTTGTCATTAGCATAATGGGTTGGACTAAAATGTATAACATGGGTGATTAGGGTATAAATAGGAGGTGTTTGTGATTTGTTTATAACTTTCATTTCACCATGTAGACATTCAAGTTTGTATGTGTTTCTAGTGAGAGAAACTCTTTCTCTCTCTAGATTGTGAATAATACAATCATTTCCTACCCAATCTACCTTTTGTTCTATCTTTTCTACATTGATTAATTGCGAATTCATGACCTAACACAACTGAACTTTCCTCTTTCTCTCTCTCTCTCTCTCTCTACATATATATATATATATATAGGGGTCATTCAAGGGAGAACCCAGTTGTTTGAGATAACTGTGAGATCCAATCTCAACCACAAATCAAAGAATAATTTAGGAATTAAAAAATTTGGTAATTTTGATTTAAATTTTTAATTAAAGGGCATGTTAGGTATTTTGAAACTTTCCTCTCACCTCTCTCTTCTCTCCTTTCTCCTCTGAACCTAATTCCACCAAAATACATCGTGATACCCTTTGTGATACAAAATACACTATGATACACCGTGATACCCTTTCTCTCCTCTCTACTCTGAACCTAATTCCGACAAAATACACCGCGATACCCTTTGTGATACAAAATACACTATGATACACCATGATACCCTTTCTCTCCTCTGAACCAAATTCCGCAAAATACAAAATACCCTTTGTGATACAAAATACATTATGATACATCGTGATACCCTTTGTGATATAAGACTCATTGTAGTTAATACGTTTCAAAATATAAGTAGGGTAACTTGTAATTAATGATTTGATTCCTAATATAAAAAATCCAAATTGTTAAATTACCAAATTATCCTTTTATTTTATTTCAAAAATATTATTAATTATATTAAATGAGTAGCTCATATTGGATCTCACGGTTATTACAAACTACCTAGTTCTCATTTGATTAGGCCCCTATATATATATTTATATCAAATCAAATAAAAATTTCAAGTATGCTAACAAACCAATGAACCAGATTTCATGTGTAGTTTCATATGAAATAATACGTGTGAAACATGCATGTAGTTTTCATACAGTGTTGTTTTCTTATACAAAACATTCAAAACTGGTATTGAGTGTGAGAAAAAAGAAGAAAATATATTTCATATATGAAACACAGATACACGAAAACATAACATATGTTACAACAATAATAAATGGCTTGTTAGTTTAGATATTAAAATTAAATATGTCTTTCAAATAATGTCCTTTAAAAAAAATTGAACATACTTTAGTACTATACTTTCATATCATTTGGATCTTGTCTTTTTAGTCAATTATATGAGTCTTTTTCTTTTCCTGTTATGCATTGTTGAGGACCCGCAATCTCTAAAGGTGATTAGGCCGGGTAGGAGGACTCAATGTTTTGATGAACTTAAAGTATCATATGTCGCTACAAGATTAAAGGAATATAGTTGCGACACTTGTTGTCTCATAGGTTTTAGGTTGTCTCTATATAAGTCTAGAGCGACAATGGTCATTGCTATAGACACCGTCGCAATAATTTTGTTCCTGTGAGGTCTATTGCAACTATAATCTATACTATCTTATAAATCATTTGGCTAAAAGTCTTTAAAACAAACTATAAAGTCTTAGGTACCAACCTTTAATGCATAAAATATAAAAATCTCTTAGTTACAACATTTAAACCATTATGAACAACTTAAAGTTTGAGGTTTTAATTTATAGGCAATATAATTCGTGAAATTATGCATCCTAAGCAAATTTCTCCTCCAAAGCCAACGATTTAGTCTGTCAAGAAAACGACTCCCATTCATTCTTCTTGTTAGGACCATAAATGTCCTATTAAATAGAAATTTATATAAAGAATTTTAGAGGTTTTATTTATTATTGTAAAAGCCTTAATTATTGTTTATTCGACTTAGTTTAATGTAATGGTCTTGGGCTTTAAGCAGCAAGCCTTAGGTATACAATATGTGTTTAGAGGTGATTAGGTTAAGGAGACAAAAGAGGTGTGCGCCTAATTGAGAATAGAGAGTGTGTGTGTTTGATTCATATGATTGTAGCTCTCTCTAATCATTAAATAAAAAGTATTTTTGTTCAATTCATTTTTACTTGATCATTACTGGGATTCACAATTGGTATTAGAGCAGAGTGATAAGTTATTGATTCAAAATATCAAAAAAAAATTGTGTTCTTCAATATGGGAAAACGGCACATCTGGTAAGATTCCTTGATTTTTCGATATTTGTTTAAATTATCAATTTCTAGTTGCTTCTATCCAACCCTTTGAATCATAAATTACTTTTGGTAAAGTTTCAGATTCAAAATCGAAGGTTTTAAGCATCAATTTTGAAAAATCGGTTCTTGAGTTTTTTGTTCACTGTTCTTCAAAAGTTTGGTGATTTTTTTTGAAAAAAATGGATATATTTTGGCATAAATCGAGTTGGGTTTAGAGTTTTTTTGGTGTTAGTTTATCGTCTTAGCTATCTAGGGTTCATCAGAGCTTGTTCCAGATCCGATTACATCGTAAAAGAGTCTTTCCCGGTAAGTCTTCTCATATCCGGATACTCTCATTCCCGTGTTCTCTTAAACTCCCGGATAACTCTACCCGGTTATCTACCCGAGTTCTGCTAATCCCGTTTCCTAATCCGGTACCTAATTAACACAATCCGGTTCCCATTCCGGACGTCCCATTCCCGGGTTTCTTCAGTACGGGACCTCCTACCGGAAGCTCACCTCCCGGGTTCTTTTGACCGGCACATCCGTATCCCGAGTACCGACTACCGTTAACCATGGGCCCGGAAACCATCACCCAGGTATAACACCATCCGGATCCTGAACTCACACTGCTTCCAGATTCACACCACTTGGGTATATCCAGAAACTCCATCACCCGGACAAGTCAGATCCGGGGATTTCTCTTTTACAGGTGACCCCCATGCTAAGTCGTATGAGAGGGACATTTTGCGTTTTTCTGTGATACTGTATTTGTTTTGGATCGATATTTTTGAATTGTCTCACGGTCATTTTGTTCAAGTAACAATGGGAAGAACACTTATGCATGTGAATGGTAAAGTCATTAAATCATATGATGATTCAGAACCTGAGGAAGATCTGAAAATTCTTGAAAAGAAAAGCAAAGATTCAGATGATTCATTGAAAAATGAAATAAGTGCTTTAAAGAATAATAATCTCGAACTCAAACAAAAGATTTCTGATTGTGAGAAGGGGATTGAAAAGAACAGAAAAGATTTTGAGAATGAAAGAAGTGGTTTTGCTAATGAAAGAAAGGGGTTTGAATGGAAAATTCTTGATCTTTCAAAGAAGATCTTTGAAGAAAGAAATATCTATGAGCACGAAAGAAAAGTTTTTGTGCTTTAAAATGCTAAACTTTCAAAACAGATTTATGATTTTGAAAATGTTTTGATAATTGAGAGAGATATTTTTGACAAAGAGCGAAAAGGTTTTGCAACTGAAAAGAAGATGCTTGAAAAGAAATATGTTGCGGTTTTCAAAGAAATATCTGACAAACGCAACAGTATTGAAAATTAAAAGATTTTGAAAGTGAAAAGAAGATTTTCGAAACATAAATTCATAAGCTTTCACAGAAATTATCTGGATTAGCAACAGAGATTTTGAAAGAGCAGAAGGTCAAATCTGATTTACAAAAGATATTTGACTTGATTCTAGAAGAAATAAACGTTTTATCCGTAAAATTCAATAAACTTGAAGAAATTAATCCTAAAGTTGATTTACCTGAACAAACTACTCCTGATGTAGTTGTTCAGTCTCTTTATTCTTCAAGTTCAACTTCTACAACTATTTCTTCGAAAAGTTTTGTCAAATCAAATGAAATTTCAAAAGATCGGATTCGCCCTTCAAATCTTTTCTATAATTCTCTTGTTGATGACTCAAATAATCAAGTGTTTCGAAAAGTCAAAATGATTTGGAGAAAGAAATCAACTACAGAGAATAGTGATGGAAAAGAGTCTCATAAATCTCCTATAGTTGATCCAAAGTCATTTATTTCCAAGACTGATTCACCTACCTATGTCTATTCTACAGCGAAGCTGGTCAGTCTTAACCGAGCAAATATATGTTGCACTCATTGTGGAAAGAGTGACTTTGTGGATTCAAGGTATGTCAAAGGTTGGTATGGTACTTATAGCATCCCCAACCCTCAGTTATATAGCTTCAAAACTCAGGCATCTAACCGTCAAAGATCCATCTTAGAATGGATACCAAAATCTGTCTACTCTGTTTTGCAAGAATGTTATGTGTGATTTAATTCAGATTATTCACGTCACATGACAACAATCAAGGGTTATGCCACTTATTGAGGGGGAGTACCATGATTTCAAACTTTTATATTGACTTCTGATCATGTCAGATCAGGACTCCTTTTTAAATGTTTTGACTTCTGATTACCTCAAATTAGAACTCGTACTTTAGTGTTTTATTTGGTGAGTAAAATGAGTGTTAGGGCTTATAGAGTTTCTATGGTCAATACAGAACCGGAAGAACCTACCCAAGAAACACATCCAATTCATATATAGATATCAGTGAGGAGTCTAGATTATTAGATGAGTTCGGAGTGAAAAGAATATGGTGAGGATCTGAGAAGACTTAAAAGAAATATTGGTCCTTACCAAACCAAGTCAATTATCCGTGTTACCATACAATCAATTCATTCTCATTCTTTGGAGATGGATATTGAAACAAACATGGACCCAGTGTGGATAACCCGTGTCACCCCACCTAGCCACTTAAGCATCTCACAAAAGATGTTTGTTTCATATATTCATGGAGATTTAGCATATAATCTATCTATTCCTCACTCGGAGGTCTTAGATATTGAAAAATGAAGACATCAACTCTGGTCTCCGAACTTTATATCCTTATCACTATGTCTATTGATTTTAATTTGCATCACAAGTTAAATCAAGTTTTGAGCCATATATACACGAATTTAATTCTTTCACACATGAATGAATCTTTGTGATTCCAATTGCATATCTTTTTGATATTGCCAGAACAGTTTGAGAAGTAATTTTTAAATTTTACTTCAGTGATAACTGGAAGTCCTATCAGAGATACACACAATTATTTTTAATTGTTGTGACAACCATTAATATTGTGTTTCTGTGTTAGTTGATTAACCCATCTTTGTTACTAAAAGTTTTACCTGATATTTTGCTTATTTATACTAAGTCAACATTAGTTGACTTTTACAATACAAATCCTTGAACATTCAACCAAATACAACTTTGACCCTCTATTTAATCTTAAATACAATTCTAGTCTAACAATCTCCCCCTTTGGATTCAAGATTAATTTTTTTTTGACAATTATCTTCAGGTCTTCTTATCTTCAGAAATGATCTTCAGCAAAAATCTTTTTCAGCTTTAAATCTTGAATACTTTGACATCTTCAACAAACTTTGATAACGCTTGA
This sequence comes from Arctium minus, assembly GCA_954870635.1. Lineage (NCBI taxonomy): Eukaryota > Viridiplantae > Streptophyta > Magnoliopsida > Asterales > Asteraceae > Arctium > Arctium minus. The sequence continues at coordinate 71,189,244 of OX941080.1, read as the reverse complement.
AATAAATTTCCTCCTTTGACTTTTCCAACAACTTTGACAAATCTTCAAAACTTTCAAACTTTGTCATTCTAAAAACTTTCTTTCTTTTCTCAGCTTTTTTAAACAACTTGTAACTGACTTGTTCTTGAACAACTGAAACTTTGTATCTGACTTTTAAATTCTCCCCCTTCTTGATAATATCAACTTTAGTCTGACTTTGAAAACTTGATATATCTCCCCCTTTTTGATGAATTGTGAGAATCATAATCATCAAAACATTTTCAATATCAACTCTGTCTTTGAAACTTCTTCCCCAATTAATCAATGTAGCACAGTCTTCATGATTAACAATCTCCCCCATGAACGAAAGAAATCAATATTCCCCAATAGATATGATAATGAGCCGTCCATTCATTAATATATTCATCTGAATCTTTTCAAATTTAGATAAAATATGAGTTTTAACCTTGAATCAACGAATGAAACAGTTCAATTTCCTGTCAGTAACCCAAAGTTACTGTGTACAACGAATGTACAATTTAAGGAGCTTGAGATGATGTTCACTCCCCAGGACTTCCATTCAATCATTGAAAAACACAAGGTATTTTTTATGAATGTTCTGACAGAAAAACAGATTTTCTGTGTGCTCGTGCTTGTGTTATGAAAGAATTAACACAATGATTGCTGTTTATAGGCTCAAAATTATACAAATCATTGAGATAGCAATGATTATACATAGACTCAACGTGCATGATTAAAGGGTCGAAGGTGGGGCAACTGTCCTTCTTTTTCAATATCAGTATCTTCCGAGTGAAGAACCAATAGAGTATGTATTGCATCCCCAGAAAATGTGAAACATTCTCTTTTTGAGAAAAGAATGAGTAGCTGGTGGGGTATTTGGTGCTGAGTCTGATATTCTTTTACTCTGTTCTCACACCCTCTTTCTTTTAATCTTTTGAGATCACTTCTAACCAAACTCTCATTTCCATTTTACCTCTTCACACACCAACACTCAAATATTTTGACCCCTCTCCCCTCAATCACTCTTAGGAATACTTCCGGGGTAGGAAACACTGGTTAACGTGAATCCATGGAAGTCATTTAAGCTCTCACACTGAATCCCATGTATTGTCCTAGAAAAATGTGTTGCTTAATGATTTTTTTCACATTTAATCATAAGAAATCAATGTCAGTGTATGTATGCTCATAACTGATAAGAATGAAATTTGAGCTATTGAACATGTAAGATCTCTCAAAACAGTTGAAATGAATGAATATCATGAAATGAATAGAAATGTTTTGAGAATCTGACAATGATTTGAATCAAATCAAATATTTCATGAAGAATTATAATTTGGGTTATCAAAGACGTAAGATGTTTATATGAACAAGGTATAAACATTTTAACAATGAAAGCACATGTATAGAAAGAAATGACGTCTGATCTCAAACAATTTAGAATAGCAAACAACGGGAGTATTACCATAGAAAGATTTATCATTTGATACAAGGTAATAACAAAGTCAATTACAAATGTACTACACTGATGTGTATATGAATACTTGACAGTATAAGGACATGACAATTACACAAGTATTTGTCATTGGAAACACACGGTCAGATAAGGATCAAAGTATCCAAAATCATTTAAAATCACACTTCTCAATTGTTGATCCCTAAGTAGATGTTTTAGACTTGATAGAATTTTCACTACACACAGATTTATAAATGAGAACGCAGAAGCGTTTGAGTATGTAGAGAAAGTAGAACGTGCAAGGTAGTAGACACACAAAAAAATAATGAACAGAAAAGTAAGATATCACTAGAATGTTACTCAAGACACTGTTTCATTGATTTGCTCCAAGAACACCAAGAACACGCACTGGTGTGTGCAAATATTCTCAGGAAAAATACAATCTCTTAATTCAGAATAGTGTGTGCTCACTTAAATAAACCAAAGGTGGTGCTCCTATAATATACAAGGAGGATGATCCCCATAGTACAAGACAAAGGCTAACATTCCATAAACGGAATGCCACCTGGAAAGGTAAAAGATCATGCGCCGCGGAAATGATCTGGAAAATCTTCGTACAGCAGGCTTCACGTGTTCAGCACGTGACCTTATCTTGAACTGTGTTCACCAATATCTTTGAACTGTCTCCAGAGGTTAGCCATTACAGAGGCTCTGTGAGTGATCACAGAGGCTCTGTGATCTGGAGGTCATTATCAGGTTATGAGTCCTCTGGCAGAATGTCGACAGAGTCTTCTGAGCTTTGTCTGCTATGGTGACTTGGTTGTTCTTGAGCAATCTTCAGCAGTTTCTATATTTAGTCTATTTTTCAATACTTCTATACAAGAAAGTTGGAGCTAACAATCTCCCCCTAAGTATTGAAAAAATAAAAATTTGGAATGGTGAGTGTTTGGATAACTTAGAAATTAAAAGAGGTGAAAGGAACTCAACCTCTGAAGATACCAATTTCATTCAAAAGAAAAATTCCAAAACGCAGTTACATTTAAGTTTGTGTACATGAATGAAAAGCTAATCTATTATAGAGATTATCTTGGGAAATCATCTATCGGATTTGTGAAGCTTTCTGCTAGGGTATTTTTCATCGATGTCGTCGATCATTTTCTCTGCAGGCCCCTGTTGTATAGTCTCTGATCCCCTCTTCCTCAGAATGGTGTTCTTGATTTTCAGCAGAGTGTTGTTCGAATATTTGTGACTTTAATTTGGCCTGAACATCTTCTTTAGCCCATCATCGTCTCTGTAAACAAACCCGAACTCAGGCTCTGTGATTAGGGAATTGGAGGGTACATCTTCGATTCCAGGGAATTGGTCATTCGGTTTAGTGATCGATAGCTTTTCGACTCCAAGTTGTAATGCCACCTCGAAGTTCATTTTGCTATGATATCTGACATGTTCATGCATGACCTTCTTGATCCTGCCATTTCCAATCATGTACTCCTTCCGTTTTTCAAGTCTCTGCTCTGTGAAGGCATGTAGTTGAGGAAGATCATAGGCGCAGAGGTTCTTTAGGTCTGCATCTATGAAAGTGTACTGACGTCCATCTTTTCTCTCGACTAAGTACTTGGCATACATTATGGACATGTTGGAGAAGGAGTGCAGAGTGATCCTCATCACAGTTTTAATGTCCTCTATAGAAAACACCTCATCCTTTTCTTGGGCAGTTTGCTCGAAACGCCTTCTGATATCTTCTTTGATTAAGGGATGTAGATTGGGTGCCATGATGACTGTCTCGGGCTCTGCGCTATAGAGATAGGTGTAAATGTTCTCGTGAAATTTCAGTTCTTTCGGTGGAGGTCTTGGGATGGGAATCCTCATGGCATCCATCGATTGAACGACCAGTTTTACCCTGTCCTCTTTTTCTTTACGCTCTGAGGGTTTTGTCTTCTTTGGCTTAGAGGGTTTCTTCACAGGGCTCTGTGGATGGGTCTCTGCTACTTTTAAGGCATTGACCGGATCAAGAGACTGATATTGAACTTTGGGGATCGGTGCAGTGGGCATCAACTCAGGACTGGAAGGTTCTACGAATCTTGCAAGTCCTTCTGCAATTTCCTCAGAGCCAACACTCACCTTTCCCTTTTGAGGTCCTACAGAGGTTGTGCCTTGGACAAACGGAGCTTCCCTGTTTGATACCTCAGAGGCACAAGAGTTTGGATCTTGAGTTTTGTGTGCCCCTAAAGGTTCATTTTATGATGGTAGGGCCTGGAGAGGAGTGGCAGCGGTTACGAGTGCAGAGCTCTTTGTTGTTGTGGCCTTTTCCTCCTCATGATGGCCAGGGCCAGATGCATCTGGATCCTGATAATCATGGTGTACCCTCTTCTGCTCTGCTTCTGCCTGGCAAGACGCAGGTGCCTTCCTTATTTTTTGCAGAGATGTGTGTTGGCATGTGTAGTGATTTTGGTCATCACATCCTCTGCGGCAAGTCCGAGTTTGTTCACCTCGTAGTCGGACTTGAAGTTTATTCTGGCTACAATCTTCTTCAGATCCTCTCCCATTTTCTTGCTTTCTTTGGAGATGTCAGAGCCAATGAGATTTAGGGTCCGCAGAAGAATCCTCCCCATAGTCTCTAGTTCTTCTTTTGTTGCTAGGTCGGACATGTCTTTGGCAGTAGTAGATGGTGAAGGAGCAGAGGTTGATGCCTGTTGATGAAAGGGGACCATAACGCTGCGAGTTAGGTCCTTTATTTCCTTTTTGAGTTTAGTCAGGTCATTCACTCTTGATTGAGTGACCTCTGTTGCAAACTTTACCATCTCCTCCATGCATATATCCTCAAGACTTTTGATGGCATCAGTTTGGATGTTGATGGATTCACCGCAACACTGAAGATCTTGTCTTCTGACAGAGGTCTCTGTGAGCTTCCTGATCTGTGCTTAGTGTTTCTCAGAGGTCCATTGGAGAGCTTTCAGAGCCTCTGTGTTGGCGTACAGGGCTTCTGCAAGGATGTTGGAGTTGGCCTGGGATTCTGAAGTTATAGAGCTTTTCAACTCGTTAATTTTTTGGAGCACCATGTCAGCAAAGGCTTTAAACTCGCCCTTTGTGACGTAGGTGTCTGAGGTAACCTCTGGAACAACACATGTTCCAGATTTAGCCAACGAGTGTTTGGCACCTCCAGAGCCTGTGAGAATGTTGAGCTCTGGAGGATTTCCTTCCAATCCTCGATGTTCCACAGAGGAATCATCTATGGGAGTTCTGTCGACCGACTTCTTTGGAGAGGGTTTAGAGACTCTCCCAAGGGCTCGGTCGATTGAAGTCTGTGGATGTTCTAGATCCATAGAAGTATCATGTCTTCTCACTGCCAACTCTGAAGCAGTTTTGTGGTCACTCGTGTTTGTGATAGAGGCAACAAATGCCTCGTGTCCTGGGGCGATTGGACACTTATGACAACACCTTCACCCTTTTTAGAGGGTGGGGTGGATTTGGTTTCCCCGGATTTTGGTGGTACAGAGTGTTGGTCCCAGAGGTGCTTAAGAAGTTTGTAGAAGTGGGGGGGGGTTGAATACAAACACATAAATTTAAGGTTTAATAAATTGTTTATTGATAAATCAAACACAATTTACAAGTTTTTTGCGGAATAAGATTAAGACAAACTCAATCTAAACAAACTTAAGAAACACTAAGATGGTTGCACAAGAATATAGAGAATGGGGGATTAGGGAGTATAGAAAACAAGGGTTTCTATGAAAATAGAAAGATGAAGGTTAGAGGTGAGCACACTCTCAGAATGAGAGGTAATCTTTCTATTTATACCTTATGCATTAAATGCACGACAGGGCACTTTACACGTGGCGTTCAGTGATTGGCTTTGGGAGTCTGACTTTGGGAGACATGCTTTTGGCCGTATCATGAACAGTGTAGTTGACAGAGTTGTTGTACGATTTGTGGCGGAGATGTGTCCGTTCTAACACATCGTACTGGTTGTGCAAGGTAAGACAAAAGGAGACTTGAGGCATAAGCTACGTGATCGTTTGATCGCTGAATATTTCTTCCTTCAGAGATATAAAGAGGTTCAGCTATCGCTGAAGCTTTTCCTCATTTTCCTTCGCGTATAAGTAGATTCGTCTTTGCTTCACTGATATCCACATCAGGTCACTAGTATACTTGTCTTTGTTCAGTGGCTTCGTCTTCGATTTAGCTATGAACATATGTTGACGCGAGACTTGTTTTCAGGGATTACGTTACTGTTTACATCAGAAACTATCAGTGATAACTGAACAGACTCAGTCTGATCGCTGATAGTGAAACACTAATACATATTAAATGTTTACAACAAAGATCATCGGGGATAACTGAACAGACTCAGTCTGATCGCTGATGGTGAAACACTAATACATATTTAAAACATAATTTTCACAAAGTATAGAAGAGGGTCGTTATCAAATCACTGAGAGAGTTTGGATCAACAATCTCCCCCTATTTGATAATGACAAAGTAACTGAAGAAAATTACTTTATGGTTCAAACTAAAAGAATAATTAGGACTCATAACATACATGTCCCAATTACTATTTTGAGGGATCTTTTACAGTATTGATAGAGTTAAGTACTTCACTGAAATTTTCATTAATTCAGAGATAGAATTACAAGATATGAAAATTACAAGTACAATTAAAGAACTAACTACTGTAAGTTTAACTAATAGATTACAAGAAATAGGAAACTAATCTATCAACTATCTAAAGAAGACTTAAGAGGATTGATCATATACTCAGGTATTTCTTCTCCTTTTTGCCTTCGATCTGAGGATTCTTGAGAGATGATTGCCTTGATCGACTCAGCAGAGGGAGAGAAGTCACACCATAAGCACAAGAGATCCTTGAGATGACTGAGGGGACAAATAGGAATTTCAGATACTCTTTGAAATCTGAGCTCTTCCTCATCATCTCTGAAGAAGATTCCAAAAGTTTCTTTAAGAACTTGTCCTGCATCATATGGTCCACCAGGGGTCAGAGATAGATCGAGAACTGAAAGATCAGGAGGAGGACCGAACAGGGCTTCTCTTGAAAACTTGATGGAGGTTTCATTTCTGATCACAGCGACATTTTCAGAAGAGGAGGAGACAGGCTTCCTTTTGAATTGGTTTGGCTTAGAAGGAAGAGCAGACGACCCTTTTAAGATTGCAGCGACTCTGTTGATGAGAGCATCATTTATCCCTTCAACATAGCCTCTGTAGATTGATTTTGATTTCTTTAGTGCATCTTTGAACTCAAGCCATTTTATGTAGCCGAAACTTTCCTGCTTTGAAACGAACATAGCCTTGCAGCTTCCATCCTCTCTGGAAATATCCATAGTGACAGAAACTTTGTCCTTCTTCTTTCTTCCAGAGATAGCGACTGCAACGATCTTCATTGGGTCAGAGCGATAATCGATTTTATGCTTGCACCAATCGACTGTGGAATCGCTGACCGCTAGAGCTTTTGAGCGTTCCTCTTCAATTTCCTTCAAAAGAGCAGCCTGGACTTCTACTGGTTTTTTTTCAACTTCTTGTCTTTGACTTGAGAGGACTGAATTTTGAGAGCAAGAGAGGCATCTCTTTGACAATCAGCTATCAGCTTCTCAGCCCTGACAGATTCTTCGATTTCAGCTTCAGTCAGGAACTCTAAATCTGTTGATTGAGAGGGGATCTTCAGTCATTGTTTCTCTAAATGAGAGATCATCTCTGTTCATCTCTTCCTTTCTTCTTCTGACCAGTGATATGGTCTAGAGGGCCTTCCTGGATGATGCAGGGACTCTTCTTCCTCATCTTCTTCATCAATCTCTCTTACAGAGATTGGAATTATTTGTTCATCAGCTACAGCGGCTGGGATTATTTGTAGTTCTTTTGCCTTACGCAGGGGAGAGAACTGTCTGGTCAAAAAAAAAAAGAAAGGAGTTAGTGTATGTTTTCGGAAAGAGAGAAGATAATGGATAGAAAGAGATAAATGATTTGTAGAAAGAAACAGGGACAAGTGAGAGGCATACCTGAGAAGGAGTCTTCTCAGATAGTGAAACAGTCTTCAGGTTTCCCTCAGCAACCGCATTTTTGGATTTGCTTTGGGAAGGGGTTCTTGAGGATGTTCCATGACTCCCCCTGCTGTGACAACTTCTTTCGAAGCTATCACTGAAGATGTGATGGCTGTAGAAGAACACCATAAGGACTGATCTTCTTCATCGTCATCATCATCATCTTCTTGATGAGGTTGCTCTTCCTCTTGATCTTCAAGATCAAGATATTCTTCATCTTCATCTTCCTCTTCTTCTTCATCGACAAAGTCTTTGAATGAAGGAGGGGCTTGGTCAGCAACCTTCTCCCCCTCAGGATGAGAGGGAGGATCTTCATGTTGAACCTCAGCAGCAGCTTCAGCTGTTGTCTCCCCCTCTTTAATTACTTTACTAGCATTCTCCCCCTCTTTGTCATTATCATCCAGCGAGAGTTCGTTGGTAGGAGAGGAAGGTTGTGCAGAGGCTAACTTTCAGACTTCAGCCTCCAGACTATCGAGCCGTCCTTCAATCACCGAGAGATCTGAAGTAGCTTAATGGATGAATTCAACAGCTACGTTCAGTGAGGTACGGTCATCCGATGTGAAGGAAGGTGATGGAGTCGGAGCTGGTGCATTCAGCTTGACGAGGACTTGCTGAAGAAGAGTTGTGCAAGAATCAACCTTTGACGATAGATCGTCAAACTTTTGCTGAGTATCCGCCTTTACTTTGACAAGTTCTTCTTGAAGAGCAGAGATATGAGAGGCTTCAGCTTTGGTTGAGCAGGCAACTGTCAAAGTCTTCAATTCAGCACCAGCGGTATTGAATGCGCTGGTGGTGTCGTTGACAATAGTGGTGAGACAAACCACCTTTTCAACTAAATTGTTGACATTCGCGTCAACAGTTGCCAAACTAGGACCTGGAAGAAAAGTTACTGACTGAGTAACAGGCTTAGGTGCTGTTCGGTTCGTTTTCTGTTAAGACCTGTATGGGTATAGTTGTCTGTATGGATATAGTTGTCTGTGTGTTAACTATTAAATTGTTGTTCGGTTATTGTGGTGAATAAACAGTCTCAATGTAAGAAAATGACCATTTTACCCTTTCCTTTTACATTAAACATTTGGTGATATTAAAAAAAAATTTTGGTGATCCTAATTAGGTTTGACAAAATATAAAATAATTAAAAAAAATTATTATGATATTCCATCTGTTCACCGCCCTTTTGTTTGGTTTGCTACAATATACATCACCAGTTCACAATCTGTGATGTGATTTCTTGGAATCCCACCTAAAAACATATGAATCAAAGCTAAAAACCATTTGGGGAAAGACGAATGGTAGGTCGATTTGTGAATCGATTAGGGGTTCACCAAGTATTTATTCAAGCTGAAGGTTCACCAAGTATTTTCCGATGAAACCTTTGCCGATGGGGCTCGAATGGTAGGTTGATTTGTAAATCGAAGCTAAAAACCATTTCGGGAATGAAGAATGGTAGGTCGATTTGTTAATCGAAGCTAAAAACCACTTCGGGAAAGAAGAATGGTAGGTCAATTTGTGAATCGATTTGGGGTTCACCAAGTAATTGCTCAAGCTGAAGGTTCATCAAGTATTTGCAGATGGAAACCTTTGCTGATGGGGCTCGAATGGTAGGTCGATTTGTGAATCGAAGCTAAAAAACCATGTGATTTCTTGTTTGGTTTGGGGGTCGATTTGTGAATCGATTTGGGGAAGAATAATGGTAGGTCATCGGTTTGTATTCAAAATGAATAAACCTGAAAATCTTGACGATGGCCACAAAAATGAAATAAGTGTCGTGTTCAAGTTAATAAAAATCGAATATGTGTTTGTGTGTATCAGTGTCTGTTCAAGGTAGATAGGGGATGAAGGTGATAGAGGGTGAAGGGTAAAAGGGGGATAAAAGGGGGAATAAATGGCTGAATACAAAGGACTTGGTTTTTCTGGCTGACCGATTCAGCCCTTAGCTGAGCGAATAAGCCACAACCGAACAATTATATATGGCTGAGCGAATAAGCTATATAGGCTACACAGCCGATTAAGCCACAACCGAACAACACCTTAGATGGGTATAAGGAAGGTGTATAGGGTTTAGGTGTACCTGATCGATCAAACATGTTGAAAAATTGCATGTCTCTTTCAAGCATATGAGGATCAGGTCCTATAAATGCAACATGAGGTTGCTGCAAAAGAGAAGGAGGGTTAGAGACCAAAGAAACAGAGGGACTAGAGATGGGGATAGAAGAAGATGGGAGTTTGGAAGGTACCTCAGTTGATTGAAGAACTGTGATATCAGGTTGAGTCACTATTATTGTGACAGCGACCGAGATCGCTGGCACGGTTGATGTGATCATAGGTACGGACGTGGAGGAGAGGACCACGAAATCATCCAAGGAAGTTTGTCGAGAAATTTCCTCCGGCCTTGAGCTAGAGGCGCTTGTCTCTTTAGTTACTTTGGCCTTTTTAAAAGGACCAAAAGAACTAACTAATGGGCGTTTGGAACTAACTGATGAGCGTTTGGAACCAGTGGTAGCGGCAGGGTTAGCAGAAGAAAGAATCTCCTGCGTGGCCGCTGAAGTAGAAGAAGTGTGGAGAGAGAGTCGGGAGCGTATGATAGAAATACTTACCTCGTTTGCCAGCGGTTTGACCTCTAGAGAACGCTGACCCACTTTGGCGAAGGAGCCATCAGGAGTAGTGGGGTAAGTGTTGGCGTAGAGGAACTTCAGATATGCACAGATAAACCGTACATACGAGATCTTGGGATCCCTCTCCGTCTTCTCTATCTTTGACTTTAGATCGTCAAAGATAGCGGTAGCAAAGTCGAAGTTTTTGCCAGCGATGACCGAATAGGCCATCTGGAGTTGTATCTTGCTTGCCTGATCAAGAGAACCACTTTTCCCACTCATGCATTGAATGAAATGAGAAAAGATAAAGTTCAGCTAAGAAGGCATGTTCGCCTTTTTGATGAGTGTCAGCTTCTTGTTGGGGATTGTGGAGCGGGGCTTGTTGTCCCAGCAGTACTCCATATCATCCAGAAACCGGATGAGTTCAGCGTCAGTAGGTAGAGCTTCAAATCCACTCTTCGGTTTGTCAGGAAACCTGAGAGCCTTCCTTAAGCTGAAAGCAGTCATCATTCCTTTGCTGAGGTCAGTGCAGAAAGAAATGGCAGGGACCTGATCACCTTTCTTGTTGGTGATGGTCGTTTCTTCAGCTGTGAACCAAAACTGTTGAAGGAGAGTTTTGGATCAACAGTGAGAGCGTAAGCAATGCAAGATTTTTTTAGGAATTTGGCAGCTTCCACCAGGTGTGGGTATTTGATTCCATCGAAGTCGAGGCGTCCAAGATGGTTGTTCTTGGGGACATCAGATTCAGTGATGGCGAACTTGACGTTCTTGGAGGAAACAAGTGTTGAATGTGCCATTGCTGAATAAGGAAAGAAATAGAGAATAGGAGGGAAGGATTAGAGTATAAAAATAAAGAAGTTTTTACCAGTTTCTATTTGAGTAAAGAAACGTATAAAAACAAAAATATCAGAAGATTAAGACATTGTTCTTAAGGAAAAGATGAAGAACAGGAAGAAAATCAAAGGTTTTGAAAGAATAAAATCAAAAAGAATGATTTTAGAGAGTAGAGATCTTATAAAAATCCGTAATGATAGAATATAAACGGATTTTAATAACAAGATTTAAATGGAAACAAGATTAAAGATTAAAATAACCTGGTGATCTTGAATAAAGATGATGCAGAAGCCTGAGAGAGAATTTCTTGTTCAAAAAGTTTTTCAGAAGCCGTAAAAGATAAGAATGATATGAAACATTCCTTTTATACGTAGAGAGAAGAAGAGAGAGAGAGAGAGAGTCGGGAAAACAAATGTTCATCATGACATGGACACGTTCCATGAAGTTGATTGGATAGAAGGGCAATAGACGAACGTGTCAGAAAAAAAAGGCATGTCGTGGATTGTCGATTCAAATGACGTCATAGGAGAGAGAAAAACGTTTCATTTGTTCTTTTGAAATTATCTCTGAAGAAAAGTCAGAGATAGGTTTTCCTTTGAAAGAATCCTTGAAGAAAATTCAGAGATTGATTTTTATTTTGGAAGGATCACTGAAGAGAAAAAACAGTGATAGATTTTGTTTTTCAAAAAGCTTTTAATCATTTGAAGAAAACTTCAGTGATCAAAGTTTTATTTAAAACGTCTTACTGATTGAAGATTCAGTGATTGAAAGTAAGAGAACATACCTGAGAGTCAGAGTTTTAATCAGAGAATGAATGATAATGGGGAACTTATAATTACTGACTGAATGCATGAACGCTGAAGATTTACTCTTCGAGATTCAGCATTCCAGGCTCACTGATGAGAAAGTTGAACCTTGTCTCATCAAGAGGTTTGGTGAATAAATCAGCAAGCTGATATTCAGTAGGGATGAAATGAAGTTCAATATCACCATTCATCACATGATCTCTGATAAAATGATATCTGATCTCTATGTGTTTAGTCTTTGAATGTAGCACTGAATTGTTTGCTATAGCGATAGCAATTGTGCTGTCGCAATAGATTGGAATCTTTGATAGCTGAAGGTCATAGTCCAATAGTTGATTTCTCATCCATAAGACTTGAGCACAACAACTTCCCCCGGCTACGTATTCAGCTTCAGCTGTGGAAGTGGACACTGAATTTTGCTTTTTGCTTGTCCAGCTTACCAACTTTCCTCCTAGCAGTTGACATCCACCTGTGGTGCTCTTTCTATCGAGTTTGCAACCTACAAAATCACTATCAGAATATCCAGTTAGATCGAACCCTGAGTCTTTGGGATACCAAAGACCTAGGTTAGGAGTCCCTTTGAGATATCTGAAAATTCGATTAACAACGATTGATAGAGTGCACATAAACAAGTAGAGTACATGATGTCAGGTCGGCTCGCTGTAAGGTACAACAGGGAGCCTATCATTCCTCTATAGGCAGTGACATTAATAGGTTTTCCAGACGAATCTTTGTTAAGTGTCAGGGGAGGTTCCATAGGAGTTTTCATCGCTGAAGTTTGTGTAAGATCAAACTTCTTCAGCATATCTTTAACATACTTACCTTGGATGATATAAGTACCTCTGTCAGATTGTTTGATTTGAAGACCAAGAAAATATGTCAGCTCACCCATCATACTCATTTTGTATTCTTTCTTCATTCTTTCAGCGAAGCGAGTACATAGAGATGGGTTAGTAGAACCAAATATGATGTCATCGACATATATTTGTACAAGAATAATATGACCTTTTATCTTTCTGAAAAATAAAGTATTGTCAATTTTACCATGTTCAAAATTTTCAGAGATAAGAAAGGATGAGAGAGTGTCATACCAAGCACGAGGGGCTTGTTTTAGACCATAGAGAGCCTTATCCAATTTATAAACATAATTTGGATACTTAGGGTCACAGAACCCTAGACATTGTTCTACATAGACTTCTTCATTCAGCTTTCCATTTAGGAATGTTGATTTTACATCCATTTGATACACAATGAAGTCTTTGTAAACTGCATAAGCTAAGAATAGTCGAATTGCTTCGAGCCTAGCCACAGGGGGGAAGGTTTCATCATAGTCTATACCTTCCTCTTGTCTGTATCCCTGAGCAACAAGTCGAGCCTTGTTGCGGGTTACAGTTTCATGTTTATCTAACTTGTTTCTAAACACCCATCTGGTGCCTATAACAGTTTTGTCAGATGGTCTAGGAACGAGATTCCAAACTTTGTTACGAGTAAACTCAGTCAGCTCTTCTTGCATAACGCTGACATAGTTTGGATCTCTGAGGGCATCATCACCCTTCTTTGGTTCTATTAAAGAAATAAAGTTAACAAAGAGGCAGATATTACCTGAACTTCTTCGTGCCTGAATACATGTATCGGGATCACCAAGAATTTGATCTATGGGGTGATCTCTGGTCCATCGCTGAGCAGGAGCATGATCGCTTATCTCAGAGATTGGATCAACAATGGGGATGTTCACTGATGAAGAAGCTTGAGGTTCATCAACGATTATCTGTTGAGTTTCAGACATGTCATTGTTTTCTGAGAGATGTCCAGACGAAGATGGTTCTGATGGCAGAAGTGTGTTTAGAGGCTCTGCTGAGATCCATGAGTTGGATTCAGCATTAGGAGGTATGATGTTTGGATCATCATCAGCTGCTAGAGGATCAGAATGCTGATGGCTTGAGAAGAAATGTTCTGTTTCTCTATAATGAGAAAACATCCAAACATTTAACTCTTCATTGTCAGCGATTGGTTTAGAGTTCGCTGAGCGAGTTTCATCAAACGTGACATGAATTATTTCTTCCACAAATTGTCTTCTCTTGTTGAAAACTCTGTAGGATTTAGAGATGGAGGAATATCCTAGAAATATTCCATCATCAGCTTTTGGGTCGAACATTCCAAGCTGATCTTTGTTGTTTAGAATAAAGCACTGACTACCAAAGATATGAAGAAAGCTGATAGAGGGCTTCCTTCCATGAAAGAGTTCATAAGTTGTCTTTCCAAATCTGTTGATCCAAACTCTCTCAGTGATTTGATAACGACCCTCTTCTATACTTAGTGAAAATTACGTTTTAATATGTATTAGTGTTTCACCATCAGCGATCAGACTGAGTCTGTTCAGTTATCGCTGATGACCTTTCTTGTAAACATTTCATATGTATTAGTGTTTCACTATCAGCGATCAAACTGAGTCTGTTCAGTTATCGCTGGTAGTCTCTGATGTAAACAGCAACGTAATCCCAAAAGACATGTCTCGCGTCAACATATGTTCATAGCTGAATCAAAGACGAAGCCACTGAACAAAGACAAGTCTACTAGTGACCTGATGCGGATATCAGTGAAGCAAAGACGACTCTACTTATACGCGAAGGAACATGAGGAAAAGCTTCAGCGATAGCTGAACTTTATATCTCTGAAGGAAGAGATATTCAGCGATCAAAAGATCACGTAGCTTATGCCTCAAGTCTCCTTTTGTCTTACCTTGCACAACCAGTACGATGTGTCAGAACGGACACGTCTCTGCCACAAATCGTACAACAACTCTGTCAACTACACTGTTCATAATACGGCCGAAAGCATGTCTCCCAAAGTCAGACTCCCAAAGCCAATCACTGAACGCCACGTGTAAAGTGCCCTGCCATGCATTTAATGCATAGGGTATAAATAGGAAGTTCACCCCTCCATCTGTGGGTGTGCTCAATCCTTGAACTCCATATAGAAACCCTTGTTTTCTATCTATCTTAATCCCCCATTCTCTGAATTTCTTGTGCAATCATCTTAGTGTTTCTTAAGTTTGTTTAGATTGAGTATGTCTTAATCTTATTCCGCAACAAACTTGTAAATTGTAGTTTGATTTATCAATAAACAATTTATTAAACTTTAATTTCTTTGTTTGTATTCAACCCCCCCCCCTTCTACAAACTTGTTAAGCACCTTCGGGACCATCAAGTGGTATCAGAGCAGTTTGTTTAAACTAATAAACAAGATCTTGCTGTATACTCTTCCTTGCTATTCTAAAATGGCACTAAACACAAACACAAACTACTATGATAATGGTTCACTTTCTAAACCTCCTCGATTTAGCAGAGATAACTTTTCTCTATGGAAAAATCGAATGATGCTATTTCTTGAAGGTGCAGATCCTACTATACCTGAATATATAGAAAACGGACCCTATGAACCTGTTAGAATTATAGTTGCGGTTCCCGCTACTGCCACCACTGAAGCTGTCCCTGAACGATATGTCGTTAAGGAAATAAGACAGTGGAGTGATGAAGATAAAAAGAAGCTAGGAATAGATGCAAGAGCAAAAACCATTATCTCAATGGCTCTGCCTGATGAAGTTTTCCATTCCATCATGCATCTGAAAACTTCTAAAGAAATGTGGGAAACCATATGTGTTCAATATGAGGGCACCACTGAAATTCAAGAGACTCGAAAGATTAACTTGGTAAGACAGTATGAAAGTTTTATCGCTGGTAAGAATGAATCTCTTCCTGACATTCATCAGCGGTTTAACTGCCTGATCATTGACCTAAGAACTGTTGGAAGGACCTATTCTAATTCTGAGGTCCTAACAAAATTCTTGGAAAGTCTTCCTGAAAGCTGGGACAGTTATTCAATTTGTCTTAAGCTGACAAAAGACTTACATACTCTCTCTCTAAGCACTCTGTATGGAATATTGCTCAACTATGAGCAATCTAATCTCCTGAATAGGAATCTTGTAAAAGATTCTAAAGACTCCAAAAGCACTCCTGTTGCTTTAGTCTCGTCAGAGATAATTCCATCTCAGCGATCTACTCTCACCATCATTGAGTTAGATTCTGAATCTGAGGATCTATCAGACCCTGATCTTTCAGAGTTTGATGAGTCCTTAGCACTCTTGACAAACTCTTTTAAGAGATTTGCAAGAAAAAGTAACTTCCGAAGAAGTAAACCTCTCTCTCTTACTGAAAAGCCAAAATCAACTCCGGTTGATAAGGCTACAGCCACTTGCTATAACTGCGAAAAAATTGGACATTTTGCTAGTGAGTGCAGGTCAAAAAAGGTCTTCAAACCTTCTACCTCAAGAAGATCCAGTGATGACAAATACCATAAGCTGAAGAACAAATATCAAAAGCTGAAAAGCTATCAGCGAAAAGGTAAAGGTCTCATCGCTGAAGAACATGACTGGGCTGAATCAGAAGAATCATCTTCTGATGAAGAAGAAGTCGCTAATCTTTGCCTCATGGCTGAGATTAAAGAAGAAGTAGAAGAATCATCTGAACCTTCTATGAGCTACATATCTTCTCAGGTATCTATCTCTACAAATCCCTCTCTGCCTGAATCTGAGAGAAGTCGCGCTGTTGATGTGCTGACGATTGACCTTTATAATGCTCTAAACGACAAAACTCAAGCTGAAAATAAAAATGTATATTTAACTCAAGAGCTAGAGAAATGTGATGAAAAGATCAGTGAACTAAATCTTTTAGAAGAAAAGTTGAAAGATCAAGTCATTATAAATGAAATCATCAGCATTGAACGCGAACAACCCATCGTTGCTCTAAAAGCAGAAAAGGCTCATGTTGAAAAATGGTGCAAATCATCAACAAAGATCTCTGAGATAATAAATGCTCAAACTCCTGAAAGTGATAGAACTGGTCTTCGTTTTTGGACACCACAGGATGATCCTAAAGAAGAAAGTTCCTCGCTTAAGTTTGGAACTTTTGTCACATCTTTCTTTGACACTTCTTATAATCAATTCTATCCCTGTTCTTCTTCAAATCCCATCTCTGAGGAAAAATCCAAAGACACTAAGTCTACGGATAAAGGAAAGTCCATTCTCCTTCCTCAGAAGACAACCAGGAAAGCAAAGCTGAAAATTCCTTCTAAACCTTCAGCTAAGCAATCCTCTAGCTCTGTGATAGAAATTTTTGATCTCTGTCCTCCAAAGCTAAAGATTGACCTTAGAACAACGAGATCTGAAGAAATGAAAATCCCTCCCATATCTCATGAGAAAAGCCTTCTCGGACCTGGTCCTGCTCTTCTTAAACTTGCAAAATCTTCTACTGATCCTAAAACCATTTTCAAATACAGAAAATGTTATCACTGTGGTTTTACTGATCATATTGCAAGTAAATGTCCAAATACCAACAAAGCTGATAAAACAACTAAAGTGAAGAAAAATGCCTCTAAGGCAAAGAAAGTCACCAAAGTTGAAAAATCAACCAAAGTGAAATATACCACTAAGGTTAAGAAATTAACCAAAGTGACGATTACCACTGAAGCTGAATCTTCATCAGCTGTGAAGACTGCTGAATCTTCCTTATCCACTAACTCTGAAGGACCCATTGAAAAGTGGGTACCAAACAACGCTTAATCTTCCTTATGTATGCAGGGATCAAAGGGCATTTGGTATCTCGATAGTGGATGTTCTCGTCATATGACTGGACAAAGAGACCTGCTCACTGAATACAAGGAAGAGAAAGGTCCCTCTGTGACCTTTGGTGGAAATGGAAAAGGATTTACTCGAGGGTTTGGTGTCCTCAGCAATGGGACAACTACCTTTCGAAGAGTCGCTTATGTAGATGGACTGAAGCACAACCTTCTAAGCATCAGTCAGCTATGTGACAAAGACTATGAAGTTCGCTTTTCTAAGAAAGCATGTTCAGTGGTAGATGAAAAAGGAAAACTTGCTCTCAGTGGTTATCGCAGAGAAAATGTCCATGTAATAGATATGGACTCTACTATCACTGAGAACTTATGTTTTCTCTCTAAGGCCTCTTCTGATGTCAACTGGCTATGGCATAAAAGGCTCTCTCATCTAAATTTCAAAACCCTGAATTCTCTCTCTTCTAAGGAACTGGTTTCTGGTCTTCCTCAGCACTTATATGCTAAAGAATCTCTCTGCTTAGCATGTAAAAAAGGAAAACAAACAAAAGCTAGTTTCAAGTCAAAACAAGTTTCCTCAGTGACAAGTCCTCTTCAGCTCTTGCATATGGATCTATTTGGCCCTGTCAACATCCAATCAATAGCTGGAAAGAAATATACGCTTGTCATTTTAGATGAATATTCTCGCTACACCTGGGTTATCTTTCTTCGCTGTAAGAGTGATACTCCAGAAGAACTAATATCTTTTGTGAAAAAGATGGAAGTGCTGAACAATCTTACTGTTCGTTCAATAAGAAGTGATCATGGAACTGAATTCAAAAATAGTTCCCTGAACAATTTCTTTGAGAACAAGGGAATCTCTCACAACTTCTCTTCAGTAAG
Source organism: Arctium minus (assembly GCA_954870635.1). NCBI lineage: Eukaryota > Viridiplantae > Streptophyta > Magnoliopsida > Asterales > Asteraceae > Arctium > Arctium minus. Next base: position 71,170,997 of record OX941080.1, on the reverse strand, counting down.
AACACCTCAGCAAAATGGAGTCGCTGAAAGAAGAAACAGAACGATCATAGAAGCTGCTAGATCAATGCTCAGCGATTCTCACCTCCCTACTCAATTTTGGGCAGAAGCTGTAAACACTGCATGTTTTACTCAAAACAGATCGCTGATAATAAAGGGATTTGGGAAGACATCTTATGAACTTTTTCTTGGAAGGAAGCCTTCTATCAACTTTCTTCATATCTTTGGTTGTCAGTGCTTTATCTTAAACAACAGAGATCAACTTGGAAAGTTCGACCCAAAAGCCGATGATGGAATATTTCTAGGATATTCCTCCATCTCCAAAGCCTACAGAGTTTTCAACAAGAGAAGACAAACTGTAGAAGAAACAATTCACGTCACTTTTGATGAAACTCGCTCAGCGAACTCTAAACCAATCGCTGACAATGAAGAGTTAAATGTTTGGATGCTTTCTCACTACAGAGAAACAGAACCTTTCTTCTCAAACCATCAGCATTCTAATCCTCCAACCGCTGATGATGATCTGAACAGTATACATCCTACCGCTGAATCCACCTCATGGGTCTCAGCAGAACCTCTAAACACATTACTAACATTATACATCCTACCGCTGATGAACCTCTAACGTCCTCATCAGTAAACATTCCAATTGTTGATCCAACCTGAGTTAAGCAATCATGCTCCTGCTCAGCGATGGACCAAAGATCACCCAATAGATCAAATTCTTGGTGATCTCGAAGCAGGTATTCAGACACGACGAAGCTCAGGTAATATCTGTCTCTTTGTAAATTTTCTCTCTTTAATAGAACCAAAGAAGACTGATGATGCCCTCAGAGATCCAAACTGGGTCAGCGCTATGCAAGAAGAGCTGACTGAGTTCTCTCGAAACAAAGTTTGGAATCTCGTTCGTAGACCATCTGATAAACCTGTAATAGGCACCAGATGGGTGTTTAGAAACAAGTTAGATAAACATGGAACTGTAACCCGCAACAAGGCTCGACTTGTTGCTCAGAGATACAGACAAGAGGAAGGCATAGACTATGATGAAACCTTTGCCCCTGTGGCCAGGCTTGAAGCAATTTGACTATTCTTAGCTTATGCAGTCTATAAAGACTTCATCGTTTATCAAATGGACGTAAAATCAGCGTTCCTAAATGGAAAGCTAAATGAAGAAGTCTATGTAGAACAACCACCAGGGTTTTATGACCCTAAGTATCCAAATTATGTTTATAAACTGGATAAGGCTCTCTATGGTCTAAAACAAGCCCCTCGTGCTTGGTATGACACTCTCTCATCTTTTCTTATCTCTGAAAATTTTGAACGTGGCAAGATTGATAATACGTTATTTTTCAGAAAGATAAAAGGTCATATAATTCTTGTACAAATATATGTCGATGACATAATATTTAGTTCTACTAACCCATCTCTGTGTACTCGCTTCGCTGAAAGAATGAATAAAGAACATAAAATGAGTATGATGGGTGAGCTGACATATTTACTTGGTCTTCAGATTAAACAATCTGACAAAGGTACTTTTATCTGCCAAGGTAAGTATGTTAAAGATATGCTGAAGAAGTTTGATCTCACACAAACTTCAGCGATGAAAACTCCTATGGCACCACCCCTGACACTTAACAAAGATCCTTCGGGTAAACCTGTTAATGTCACTGCCTATAGAGGAATGATAGGCTCCCTGCTGTATCTAACAGCGAGCCAACCTGACATTATGTACTCTACTTGTTTATGTGCACGCTATCAATCTGAACCCAAGGAATCCCATCTGATCGCTGTAAAGCGAATTTTCAGATATCTGAAAGAACTCCTAACCTCGGTCTTTGGTATCCCAAAGACTCAGGGTTCGATCTAACTGGTTATTCTGATAGTGATTTTGCAGGCTGTAAACTTGACAGAAAGAGTACCACTGGTGGATGTCAACTCCTGGGAGGAAAGCTGGTAAGCTGGACAAGCAAGAAGCAAAATTATGTGTCCACTTCCACAGCTGAAGCTGAATACGTAGCGGCTGGAAGCTGTTGTTCTCAAATCTTGTGGATGAGAAATCAACTATTAGATTATGACCTTCAGCTGTCAAAGATTCCTATCTATTGCGACAGCACTAGTGCTATCGCTATAGCAAATAATCCAGTGCTACATTCAAAAACGAAACACATTGAGATCATATATCACTTTATCAAAGATCATGTGATGAATGGTGATATTGAACTTCACTTTATCCCTACTGACTTTCAGCTTGCTGATTTATTCACCAAGCCTCTTGATGAGACAAGGTTCAACTTTCTCATCAGTGAGCTTGGAATGCTGAACCTCGAAGAATAATTCTTCAGCGTTCATGTATTGTGTCAGTAATCAAAAGTTCCCCTCTCATCATTCTCTCTGATAAACATTCTGACTCTCAGGTATGTTCTCTCCTTTCCCTCAAAGATGTTTTTCTTCAAAATATAAACTTTAATCACTGAACTTTCTTCAAATGATTAAAAGCTTTTTGAAAAATACATTAATAACTGATATTTCTAGTCAGTGATCCTTTAAAAGGAAAATCTATCCCTATCTTTACAATCAGGGATACTTTTAAAAAGCAAAATCTATCGCTGACTTTTCTTCAGTGATAATTTCAAAACGGACAAATGAACAGTCTCTCTTTTCTATGACGTCATTTGAACCGACAATCCACGACATGCCTTTTCTGACACGTTCGTCCGTTGCTCTTCTATCCAATCAACTTCGTAGAACGTGTCAATGTCATGATGATCCTTTCTTTTCCCGCTTCATTCCTACTCTCTCTCTTCTCTCTCTTCGTATAAAAGGAATTCTTCTCTCCTTTATACGGTTTACGCTTTCAAAACTGTGAACGCAAGAAACATTTTCTCTCTCAAGAACACTCAAGCAAGTAAACCCAGAATATTGAACCTGCAACTCTTCTTCTTCAAAATAAACAGGTTTATTTCATGTTTATGTGCATTTTTCGTATGCTTTCTATTCTTTTTTAAATCCTACTCATTCTTGTTCTTCATGGATTTTATAAAACGTTTTTTTAAAAACTAAAGATCATTCTTTCTGATTTTATGTTTTTCAATAAAAACCTTTTGGTTTTTAAAGTGTTCTTCATTCTTTCTACCCAGAACACTATTTTTCTATTCCTAAAAATAACTTGATATTTTTCCAGTTTCCCTTCTTCTATGGCAACTGGTAATCATATTATTTTTAATCTAAATCATTTCTTCTATTATGCTTCTTTCCATAACAGAAATGACACAGTCTTCAATCGTTGCTTCCAAGCATGTACGATTCGATCTCACTGAAGTTGAGATTACTAAATGTAATCATTTGGCAAGACTCGAGTTCAAAGCTGACAAATACCCACATCTGGTGGAAGCTGCTGAATTCCTCAAGCAGTCATGTATAGCTTACGCGATCACTGTGGATCCTAAGCCTTCCAAGACTCTACTCCAGCAGTTCTGGTTCACTACTGATGCAACTGAACTCACCAACAAGAAAGGTGAACGAGTCCCTGCTATCTCTTTCAGCACGGACTTGGGGCCAAGGAGCATGATCGCTCTTAGCCTCAGGAAATCTTTAAGATTCCTTGACAAACCAAAGAGTGGGTTCGACGCACTCCCCACTGATGATGAGCTGATATCATTTCTGGACGCAATGGGTTATTGTTGGGAAAACAAACCGAGATCTTCTATTCCCAACAAGAAGCTCACCAAGATCCTCAAAGCTTAGATGCCCTCACAACTGAACTTTATCTTCTCGCACATAATTCAGTGCATGAGCGGGAAGAGTGGTTCGCTGGATCAAGCCAGCAAAACACAACTGCAGATGGCCTACTCCGTTATCGCTGGTCAAACTTTGACTACGCCACAACAATCTTTGAAGACCTGAGGTCGAGATTAGAGAAGCCTGAACGAGATCCCAAGATCTCGTACGTACGTTTCATATGTACGTACATCAAGTTCCTCTATCCCAACACCTATCCCACCAAAGATGATGGCACCTTTGCCAGGGTAGGTCAACGATCACTGGAGGTAAAGCCACTCGCCGACGAGGTAAGTATCTCTCTCCTTCGCTCTCATCTCTCTTTCCATTCTTCTTCATCTTCAGTGACCACGCAGACGGTTCCTTCGTCTGCTATCCCTGTCGCTACCACTACTTCTAAACGACCATCAGCTAGTCCGATTGGTCCTTCCAAAAAGGCCAAAAAGACTAAGGAAAGTACACCCTCTAGTACTATACCTGAGGGAGCTTCTCAACAAGCTACCTTAGATGCATTTGTGGGTCTTTCCTCCACAACTTCAGCAGTCACTCATACTGCCGTGTCAGCGATCTCGATCGCTGTCACATCATCAGTGACTCCACCTACTATCTCATTCGCTGAGATTAACCCCATCCCTACTTCTATCCCCAAAACTCTTCCCTTTTCTACTCATTTGGTCTCTGAACCCGCTACCTCTTCTTTCCCTATAGGACCTGAACATCAAACTTTTGAGGAATCTATGTAGTTCTACAAAATGTTTGATACGTCAGGTACACCTATAGGATTAAACACTTCTTTCCCCACCTCTCCAAATAAGCCCGTATCTGAACTAACATTATTTTCAGGTCCTAGTTTGGCGTCTGTTGACACGCATGTCAACAGTCTGGGAGAAAAGGTGGACGCACTCACCAACACCATCAACGACACCACCAGCGCTGTCAATCAGGCTGGTGAGGAGCTGAAGAAGTTGACCGTGACCTGCTCATCTAAAGCTGAGAACTCACAAGTTTCAGCTGTTGAAGAACAAGTCGTCCAACTGTTGAAGAACAAGTCGTCCAACTCAAAGAGTCCTCTTAACTCTTTCAGGGGCGATTTGAGTCTCTTACCGCTGAAGTTCGAGGTCTCTCTTCAAAGGTTGACCTCTGCACGTCCCTTCTTCAGCAAATTCTACAAAAGGTGAATGCACCAGCTCCAGCGCTGCCTCCCTCATTCACTGAAGATGATCGGACCAACCTCAACATCACTGTGGAATTCATCCATGATGCCACGTGCGACATCCCTACGGTTGAAGACCGGGTCAAGCGTCTGGAGGCTGACGTCCAAGTGCTAAAAGCTTCAACAGCAACTCCGGCAGCTGAGCAACCCCCTACCACTGATAATGACAAAGTGGGGGAGAAAGCTGTAGAAACATCTATCGCTGCTGCTGGGAAAGCTAAGACTCCAAAGAAACCTCCCTCTCAATCTGAGGGGGAGAAGGTAAAAGAATCCTCATCTATTCATTCTATTCTCATTGAAAATGATGAGGAAGAAGACGATGAAGAGGAAGATGATCTAGATCTTGATAATCAAGAAAAGGATCAACCCTCTGATGACGATGACGACGATGAAGAAGACCAATCTATGTGGTTCTCCAAGCCGAACGTCGCATCAGGGACAACTTCGCAAGAGGCTGTCAAAGCAGGGGTGAGAGGTGATACATCTTCAAGCGCTCCTTCTCAAAGCAAAGACAAGCAACCAATCGCTGAAGAATGCTTGAGGATTGGATCACAATCTGAGGGGGAGCATCCTTCTCAGGTATGTCTTTCAATTGTACCACTCTCCTACTCTTTCCAAACCCCTATTTCCTTCTAGACTTTATCTCTCTCTTTCTAAAAATATACACTTATCCCTTCTTTCCTTCATTTTCTATCCAGACAGTTCTCACCCCTGCTTAAGGGTTCTGAACTACAAATAATTCCAGCTACTATCGCTGAAGAAATAATCCCAATCTCTATCACTGAGATTGATGAAGAAGAAGAAGAAGAAGAATATTCCCTGGTCCATCCAGGAAGGCCCTCTCAACCATCTCATTGGTCAGAGGAAGTGGTGAAGAAAAGAGTTGAAATGATCGCTCAACTAGAAAGTCAACGGCTGAAAGTCCCTCTTCAAACATCCACAGAGCTCGTCTTTCTCACTGAAGCCGAAAGAGAAGAATCTGCCAAAGCTGAGAAGCTGATCGCTGAATGCATACAAGATGCCCAACTCGCTTTAAAGATTCAATCTTCTCTAGTCAAGGACAAAAAGCTGAAAAGCAAGCCTGTGGAAGTTCAAGCTGCACTGCTGAAAAAAATTGAAGAGGAACGCTCCAAAGAACAAGAGATCAACGATAGGTCTATCGAATGGTGCAAACAGAAGATGGATTATCGTTCTGATCTTCTTCCGATATCAGTCGTGACTATCTATGGTCGCAAGAAGAAGGATCAACTCTCAGTGACCATGGAGATTACCAGAAAGGATGGAACCCAAAAAGCTATGTACGTATCCAAACTTGAGAGCTTCGGATTTACGGAATGGTTAGCGTTCTGGGATGCGCTGAAGAAATCCAAATCTACATACAGAGGCTATGTTGAAGGACTTCTTGAAGCCCTCGTAAATAGAGTCGCTTCTGTACTAAAGCTGCCATCTCCTCTTCCTCCCAAATCTTTGAAACTCAAGAGAAGAATTGGGTCCTCCTCCTCTGAAGACATCGCCATCATCAGGAATGAAACTTCTATCAAATTTTCAAGAGATGCACTGTTTGGTCCTCCTCCCGATCTTTCAGTTCTGGATCTATCTCTGCCTCCTGGTGGTCCTTTCCAAGGTGGTCAAGTAATTGACGATCCTTATGGAGTGTTCTTCAGAGATGATGATGAGGAACTCAGATTTCAAAGAGTCTCTGAGATTCCTATCTGTCCTCTGAATCATCTCAAGGATCTCTTATGCTTATGGTGTGACTTCTCCCCTACTGCTGAGAATATCAAAGAAATTATCAGCCAAGAATCTTTGAAACGAAGACAGAAAGGAGAAGAAATACCTGAGTATATGATCAATCCTCCTAAGTCTTCTTTTAATAGCTGATAGATTAGTTTCCTTTTCTGTAATCTATTAGTTATACTTACAGTAGTTAGTTATTCACTTGTACTTATGATTTTCATCTTGTAATTCTATCCCTGAATTAAATGAAAATCACAGTGATGTACTTAACCCTATCAGTACTGTAAAAGATCCCTGAAAATAGTAATTGGGACATGCATGTTATGAGTCCTTTTTATTCCTATATTTTGAATCATAAAGTAATTTTCTTTAGTTACTTTGTCATTATCAAATAGGGGAAGATTGTTGATCCAAACTCTCTCAGTGATTTGATAACGACCCTCTACTATACTTAGTGAAAATTACGTTTTAATATGTATTAGTGTTTCACCATCAGCGATCAGACTGAGTCTGTTCAGTTATCGCTGATGACCTTTCTTGTAAACATTTCATATGTATTAGTGTTTCACTATCAGCGATCAAACTGAGTCTGTTCAGTTATCGCTGGTAGTCTCTGATGTAAACAGCAACGTAATCCCAAAAGACATGTCTCGCGTCAACATATGTTCATAGCTGAATCAAAGACGAAGCCACTGAACAAAGACAAGTCTACTAGTGACCTGATGCGGATATCAGTGAAGCAAAGACGACTCTACTTATACGCGAAGGAACATGAGGAAAAGCTTCAGCGATAGCTGAACTTTATATCTCTGAAGGAAGAGATATTCAGCGATCAAAAGATCACGTAGCTTATGCCTCAAGTCTCCTTTTGTCTTACCTTGCACAACCAGTACGATGTGTCAGAACGGACACGTCTCTGCCACAAATCGTACAACAACTCTGTCAACTACACTGTTCATAATACGGCCGAAAGCATGTCTCCCAAAGTCAGACTCCCAAAGCCAATCACTGAACGCCACGTGTAAAGTGCCCTGCCATGCATTTAATGCATAGGGTATAAATAGGAAGTTCACCCCTCCATCTGTGGGTGTGCTCAATCCTTGAACTCCATATAGAAACCCTTGTTTTCTATCTATCTTAATCCCCCATTCTCTGAATTTCTTGTGCAATCATCTTAGTGTTTCTTAAGTTTGTTTAGATTGAGTCTGTCTTAATCTTATTCCGCAACAAACTTGTAAATTGTAGTTTGATTTATCAATAAACAATTTATTAAACTTTAATTTCTGTGTTTGTATTCAACCCCCCCCCCTTCTACCAACTTGTTAAGCACCTTTGGGACCAACAAAATCGCTTTACTATTAGCGATCTGTTTTGAGTAAAACATGCAGTATTTACAGCTTCGGCCCAAAATTGAATAGGGAGATGAGAATCGCTGAGCATTGATCTAGCAGCTTCAATGATCGTTCTGTTTCTTCTTTCAGGGACTCCGTTTTGCTTAGGAGTTCTCACTGAAGAGAAGTTATGAGAAATTCCCTTGTTCTTAAAGAAATTATTCAGCGATAGGATGTATAATGTTCAGATCATCATCAGCGGTTGGAGGATTAGAATGCTGATGGTTTGAGAAGAAAGGTTCTGTTTCTCTGTAGTGATAAAGCATCCAAACATTTAACTCTTCATTGTCAGCGATTGGTTTAGAGTTCGCTGAGCGAGTTTCATCAAAAGTGACGTGAATTGTTTCTTCTACGGTTTGTCTTCTCTTGTTGAAAACTCTGTAGGCTTTGGAGATGGAGGAATATCCTAGAAATATTCCATCATCGGATTTTGGGTCGAACTTTCCAAGTTGATCTCTGTTGTTTAAGATAAAGCACTGACAACCAAAGATATGAAGAAAGCTGATAGAAGGCTTCCTTCCAAGAAATAGTTCATAAGATGTCTTCCCAAATCGCTTTATTATCAGCGATCTGTTTTGAGTAAAACATGCAGTGTTTACAGCTTCTGCCCAAAATTGAGTAGGGAGGTGAGAATCGCTGAGCATTGATCTAGCAGCTTCTATGATCGTTCTGTTTCTTCTTTCAGCGACTCCATTTTGCTGAGGTGTTCTTACTAAAGAGAAGTTGTGAGAGATTCCCTTGTTCTCAAAGAAATTGTTCAGGGAACTATTTTTGAATTCAGTTCGATGATCACTTCTTATTGAACGAACAGTAAGATTGTTCAGCACTTCCATCTTTTTCACAAAAGATATTAGTTCTTCTGTAGTATCACTCTTGCATCGAAGAAAGATAACCCAGGTGTAGCGAGAGTATTCATCTACAATGACAAGCGTCTATTTCTTTCCAGCTATTGATTGGATGTTGACAGGGCCAAACAGATCCATATGTAAGAGCTGAAGAGGACTTGTCACTGAGGAAACTTGTTTAGATTTGAAACTAGCTTTTGTCTGTTTTCCTTTTTCACATGCCGGGCAGAGAGATTCTTTAGCATATGTGTTCTGAGGAAGACCCGAAACCAGTTCCTAAGAAGAGAGAGAATTCAGGGTTTTGAAATTTAGATGAGAGAGCCTTTTGTGCCATAGCCAGTTGACATCAGAAGAGGCTTTAGAGAGAAAACATAAGTTTTCAGTGGTAGTAGAGTCCATATCTATTACATAAACATTTTCTCTGCGATAACCATTGAGAGCAAGTTTTCCTTTTTCATTCACCACTGAACATGCTTTCTTAGAAAAGAGAACTTCATAGTCTTTGTCACATAGTTGACTGATGCTCAGAAGGTTATGCTTCAGTCCATCTACATAAGCGACTCTTCTGAAGGTAGTTGTCCCATTGCTGAGGACACTATACCCTCGGGTATAGCCTTTTCCTATTCCACCAAAGGTCACAGAGGGACCTTTCTCTTCTATGTATTCAGTGAGCAGGCCTTTTTGTCCAGTCATATGACGAGAACATCCACTATCGAGACACCAGATGCCCTTTAATCCCTGAGATGATATATAGCTCATTGAAGTTTCAGTTGGTTCTTCCACTTCTTCTTCAAATATCAGCCATGAGGCAAAGATTAGTGACTTCTTCTTCATCAGAACTTGATTCTTCTTATTCAGCCCAGTCATGTTCTTCAGCGATAAGACCTTTACCTTTTGGCTTGTAGCTTTTCAACTTTTGATATTTGTCTTTCAGCTTTAGGTATTTGTCATCGCTGGATCTTCTAGAGGTAGAAGTTTTGAAGACTTTCTTTGACCTGCACTCACTTGCAAAGTGTCCAATCTTTTCACAGTTATAGCAAGTATCATAAGCCTTATCAACGGGGGTTGATTTTGGCTTGTCAGTGATAGAGAGACGCTTATTTCTTTTGAAATTGCTCTTTCTTGCAAATCTCTTAAAAAAGTTTGTCAAGAGTGTTAAAGACTCATCAAACTCTGAAAGATCAGTGTCTGATAGATCCTCAGATTCAGAATCTAACTCGGTGATGGTGAGAGTAGATCGCTGAGATGGAGTTATCTCTGAAGAGACTAAAGCAACAGAAGTGCTTTTTGAGTCTTTAGAATCTTTTATAAGATTCTTTTTCAACAGGTTTGATTGCTCATAGTTGAGCAATATTCCATACAAGGTGCTAAGAGAAAGAGAGTTTAAGTCTTTTGTCAGCTTGAGACATATTGAATAACTGTCCCAGCATTCAGGAAGACATTTCAAGAATTTTGTTAGGACCTCAAAATTAGAATAGGTCCTACCAACGGTTCTTAGATCAATGATTAAGCAGTTAAACCGCTGATGAACATCAGAGAGAGATTCATTCTTACCAGCGATAAAACTTTCATACTGTCTTACCAAGTTAATCTATCGAGTCTCTTGGATTTCAGTGGTGCCTTCATATTGAACACATATGGTTTCCCACATTTCTTTAGAAGTTTTAAGATGCATGATGGAATGGAAAACTTCATCAGGCAAAGCCATGGAGATAATGGTTTTTGCCCTTGCATCAATACCAACCTTCTTTTTGTCCTCATCACTCCATTATCTGATTTCCTTAGCAATATAGCGTTCAGGAATAAATGGAGTGGTGGAAGTAGCTGGAACGGAAGCTATGATTTGAACAGGTTCATAGGATCCGTTTGCTACGTACTCAGGTATAGTGGGATCTGCACCTTCAAGAAATAACATCATTCGATTCTTCCACAGAGAGAAGTTATCTTTGCTAAATCGAGGAGGTTTGGAAAGTGAACCATTATCATAGTAGTTTGTGTTTGTGTTTGTGTTAAGTGCCATGTTAGAATAGCAAAGAAGAGAATAAAACAAGATCTTGTTTATCAGATTAAACAGTCTGCTCTGATACCATTTGTTGGTCCCGGAGGTGCTTAACAAGTTTGTAGAAGGGGGGGGGGTGAATACAAACACAGAAATTTAAGGTTTAATAAATTGTTTATTGATAAATCAAACACAATTTACAAGTTTGTTGCGGAATAAGATTAAGACAAACTCAATGTAAACAAACTTAAGAAACACTAATATGGTTGCACAAGAATATAGAGAATGGGGGATTAGAGAGTATAGAAAACAAGGGTTTCTATGTAAATAGAAAGATGAAGGTTAGAGGTGAGCACACTCTCAGAAGGAGAGGTAATCTTTCTATTTATACCCTATGCATTAAATGCATGGCAGGGCACTTTACACATGGCGTTCGGTGATTGGCTTTGGGAGTCTGACTTTGGGAGACATACTTTTGGCCGTATCATGAACAGTGTAGTTGACAGAGTTGTTGTACGATTTGTGGCGGAGACGTGTCCGTTCTGACACATCGTACTGGTTGTGCAAGGTAAGACAAAAGGAGACTTGAGGCATAAGCTACGTGATCGTTTGATCGCTGAATATCTCTTCCTTCAGAGATATAAAGAGGTTCAGCTATCGCTGAAGCTTGTCCTCATGTTCCTTCGCATATAAGTAGATTCGTCTTTGCTTCACTGATATTCGCATCAGGTCACTAGTAGACTTGTCTTTGTTCAGTGGCTTCGTCTTCGATTCAGCTATGAACATATGTTGATGCGAGACTTGTCTTCACGGATTACGTTACTCTTTACATCAGAAACTATCAGTGATAACTGAACAGACTCAGTCTGATCGCTGATAGTGAAACACTAATACATATTAAATGTTTACAACAAAGATCATCAATGATAATTGAATAGACTCAGTGTGATCGCTGATGGTGAAACACTAATACATATTTAAAACGTAATTTTCACAAAGTATAGAAGAGGGTCGTTATCAAATCATTGAGAGAGTTTGGATCAACACAGAGGATGAAGGAATATCCTCTGTCCGACTTGGTGAGGTTGGGTTCGGACTGTGCCGTCCTTCTTCAATACCTTTCTACACTAGAACTGTAGAGGTAGTGGTGTGGGTTCGACTGGGATTTTGGCTAGGATGTGTGCTCAAGGCATCTTTTACTTGTCTCTCCTCATTCGAATTTTTTTTTCTTTTCTTCTTCATCACCAGAGCTAGAGAGCCCTGTAACATCCTGCATTTCGACTTCCACGGTTTCCCATAGTCCCCCAGAGTATAGCTTCTACACTTCCTTGGCTATCTCAATGGCCACATGTAGAGGACTAGTGGTTTTCTCCTTAGAGCTCTCTACTACACGAGCTTTCCTTTTTCTTCTCTGCAAAGGTTCTTCAACCTCCTCTGCAGGTTCTCCTACTTCCACTAAGGTAATACGCTCAGAGGTTGCCGCCTTGGTTAGTTTCTTGGTTTTCTTCTTCTTAGGCTTAGTAACCTCTGAGGGTGATTTTGGAGTCTCTTCCTCTGCGACTCTCTTCTTGGGCTTCTTTTTCTTTTTCTCCTTGGTTTTCTCTCCACCCACCCCACTCTTGGGAACTACAACCTCAGTTTGCACTTGGGCTTCTTCTACGACATCTACTCCTGTACCCTCTGCTATCTCTGTCCTAAGATATATGGCAATCTCTCCCACTTGGAATCCTACACGTGGGGGGTTGCAGAACTCGGTGCTGGAGTCCTGTGCCCACGAATGTAAGTCCTAGCCCCTTCTTCACTACCCAGGTATGCTAGGATGCGGGCTGGCAGAGGTCTTGTCATAGGGTAGCCACTCTTCAGAACTGTTGGCTTGTGTGACTTCATGTCGTAGACCTTGATCATCTTACCTTCTGCAGGTAATTTCCCTTCACCCACAAGATCATCCCCCAGAAGGATAGTGTTAGATCACATATCTATTGGATTCAAGATCATCCAAACTGAAGATCGCAATCTGAAGCTAAATCCGGAACGTCGACTCTCGATATTAAAGTCTATGTTTATTTGTAATAAATGTCAAAGTAATCAAGTAATTTGTTATTGGTTAACTTAGTTAGTTATTAGTTATATTATAGTTTGTTAGTTAATATCTTTGTAATAGATATTATTTAGAAATAATATCTAGTTATTAAATCTAGATATTATTGCAAGTTGTTGGAAGTGTGTTAGACACACATTAGATAGATTAGATATTGTGTATCTCTCAACAACTCTCAAAGAATCAGATATTATCAAGAACACAAAAACACACACTTAAAGGTGTAATACAGAGAGAACACATCCAAGCTTAAATCTGATCAACCTTGTAACCATTGTTATATATCAATACAGGTTGGTAATCGTTATTGTGTCGTATTCTATAAACTTGAAAAGTATTGTTGGACCGACAATTGGTATCAGAGCCTGATTTAAGATCAAAATCAAGTTTTAAGAAAAACGACTCTGTGTTCTTATTTGAAAATCGATTTCCAGATTTTAAGTGTTTTAAGTGTTAAAATCGATCAAGTTGTGATCGATTAGGTTGCTAGATCGAGTTGTTGTTGTTTGATTTCATTATAAAGCTTTAATCGAGTTCCATTTTGTGATTTTTGTGAGAAAACAGTCGAGTTTAGAAAGTCACTGTGCGATCAAATTTATTTTCAAAAAGTGTGTTTTATCGAGATCGAGTGATAGCATTCAGTTCTAGAAGTGTTTCTAGACATATTGGTAGAATTTGGGTCTGTTAATCTTGGAAAAACAGGTTGAAAAGTCGAATTTATTGAAGTACAGACGAACTTGCGCAAACCAACGTGATACGCAAAGCTTACTTTGCGCAACCAACGTGATACGCAAAGCTTACTTTGCGCAACCAACGTGATACGCAAAGCTTACTTTGCGCAACTCAAGCAACATGCAAAGTCCCCTTCTCGCATCCAACAACATACGCAAACCTCAGTTCAAGTGATAATCTCTTCACGAAAAGATCAAGTCCAGTTTGCGCAACCCTCTCGAAACGCAAAGATCACTTTGTGCATCTAACGGGATACGCATACTTCACTTTGCGCATCCCGCTTGATACGCAAACCTCAGTTTGCGCAACCCGCTTGATACGCAAACCTCAGTTTGCGCAACCCGCTTGATACGCAAATCTCAGTTTGCGCAACCCGCTTGACACGCAAATCTCCATTTGCGCACGCAAACCTTGATACACAAACCTCTCTTTGCTCCAATCCAGACATAGAATTTTCTTCAAAATGACATCCAGAGAATCCCTTGCAATCGGAACTGACACCAAGCCACCAATTCTCTTTAAAGGAGAATAAGAACAGTGGAAGGATCGGTTTCTGAACTTTATTGACAGACATGAGGTGGGTGAATTCATCAGGAAATCTATAGAAGAAGGGGTTATGAAACCAGTTATGATGACTCGTTTGGTTGGAACAGTGCCGACTCAGGTTGAACTTAAGTATCATGAGCTAGAAGATGATAACCTCAGAAGAGCTAAAGGCGACAGATTAGCTAAGTCATACATTCTACAAGGAATTCCAAACGAAATCTATGTAAAAATTGACATCTACAAGGCCTCCGACAAAGAAATGTGGGATCAGCTTGAGAAGATGATGATGGATTCAAAGGTTGGGAATCAGCTTAAAATCTCCAACTGCCTAAATAATTATGAAGAATTTAGAGGCAGAGTGGGAGAATGTTTAGAAGAAACCTATGACAGGTTTGTGACTTTGCTGAACGAACTAAGCAAGAACAAGGTCCACAAAGCTCAAATTGAGTTGAACGTCAAATTCCTGAGTATTCTACAACCGGAATGGAAAAGATTTGCCAGACAGATGAAGCAGATCAAGGATCTGAATGAGATTCCACTTCATGAGGTGTATGAAACCCTCAGACAAAATGAAGAAGAGGTGGATGAAATTGCTAGATGAGAAGAGGCAGAAAGGAAAGACAGTTGAAGACACAGTTGCTCTTGTTGTCAGGAAGAAGAAGAACAAGACAATTATGTATGAATCAGAAGAAGATGAAGGTTATGCAAACTCTGACATGGATGAAAATGAACAACTGAAGCAAGCAATGATTTTGCTGTCAAATGCTTTTCAGAAAAAGTTCTACACAAAGCCAAGTTCAAACAGTCAGAGATATTCTTCTGGTCCGAACAACTACATCCACAAGGAAAGGGTTGAAGGAAGTAGATATGAAGGAAAGAGATATGAAGGGAAAAGAACTGAGGAGAGGAAACCTGAAGAGAGAAGATATCAGTCTGAAGGAAAGAGAATAGAGGAGAGTAAACCAGAAGAGAGAAAGTTTAAAGTTGAAGGATCCAGTCAGACAGAACCACCAACGTGCTACAACTGTGGCAAAACAGGTCACTATGCCAGAGACTGCCGAAGACCAAAAGTCAGAAACTCCGATTATTACAAGACCAAGATGCTTCTTGCAAAGCAACAGGAGGCTGGTAAGGCACTGATGGCTGAAGATGAATACTGGCTTGATCATTCAGACGAGGAAGAAGAGGATGAAGAAAAGGATGAATCCGTCAACATGTGCTTGATAGGAAAGCAAGAATCAGATGCTGAAGCTGATTCAAATAATGAAGAAGAGGAGGTATGTGATTTATCATATTCAGACTTCATGAATAAAATGAATGCCATGATTTTAAAACAACAAGAGTTAGAGTCGAATCTTGAGCGAGAAAATGGTGTTATAACTGACAAAAACCAACTGATACAGAAACTTAACAATGAAATTGCTGAGAAGAAAGTATTGGTTGAGGTTTTACATAGAGATAATGACACCAACGCAAAGGAAAAGACAATAATTCTTAAAGAGAATTCTGAACTCAAGTCTAAACTGACAAAAAATGAGATTGATATATACGAGCTTACAAAATTGCATTCTTTTTGTACCAACGAAAACTTTTCTTTACTGGGTAAATTAAAAAGTTTGGAAGAGAAGTTATACAAAATGGGTCAAACTGAACAGACTATTCATTTGAACAAACCCAAAGAGGAAATAGAGAGATGGGGAATCGGTTATAAGAATCCTCACTGTCTTCAAAAAGGAATGTCTGAAGTGCCTGCACTTTATGATCATCTTTCTATGAAATTAGCTCGACGAATCCCTGAGTTTAAAACTTTTTGGACTAAACTATCAGAAGAGGATGAAGCCAACGAAACTGAAAAACGGTTGAAATCATCTAAAGTTCATCTTCCATTTTATTATGCGAAGATGAATAATAGTTATAATGAAAATGTAATATATCAAAAGAAGAAAACTCTTTTAAGTGATTATCTTTCAAAGTTATTCTGAAAAAGAAATGGAGGCGAAGCCTATTCAAGGTAAACTATATGTCCCTCCTCTCGTTTTAGAAAGTAAAATTTCTGAACTCAAGAATTCTTTATCAGATGAAAGACTTTTGATGAATATTGAACAAAAAGTTTTTTCAACTGTGTTCAAAAATGTTATTATTTATAAGGCTTCAAACTCTGAGGATATGTTTGGTTTAGCAAATAAAGGGTTTGATTTTCTGAACGCTGACGGTGGTTTAGATGATAGTTCTAATCAATTTGACTTTAATGTAAAACTTCCTAACCATTCATCTTTTGTTAAGAAATCTTTAGGAAAAACCAGTATGCCTGTTAACAGTGCAAAATCAACGAAAGTTGATAACTCAGTCTCTGTGAAAGCTAAAAATGCTAAAGGTAAGATTATTTCTAAACATTCACAGAAACCAAACACTACTGGTAATCCGAAGAAGAAGCATTCGTTTGTTGCTCAAAAGTCTAACTCAACAGTTTCACATGTTTCAGATCTGAGCAAGCAAATGCCAGAAGTTAAATCTCTGTGGCAACCGAAACAGAAGCTTGACAAGACCGTTAAATCGTTTTCTAGTGTTAATTGTAGTAAGACTTCACCTAGTAAAGATGTTTTAATTGCTGATGTTGTGATTTTGAACTCAAAACTTGTTGTTTCTCGTAAACAATATACAATGAAGCAATTATTTCAATTATCTTTATCTGCTAGAAAGTCTTCTATTTATAATAAACATGTTTCTATCTCTTGTCAAGATTCTGAAGATTGGTTTGGCAATTATCATGTGCATTCATCTCCTTCTAATTTTTCAAATGCATTTCAAAAGAAAAGAGGACCCAATTTGAAATGGGTACCAAAATCATGTGCTAACACAGTAGGACCCAAATTCCAGTGGGTACCTAAGGCTAAATCTGTGTTGCAGGCACATCAAGTTTAAAAAGGGAACTTACGGAAATGACTTCTAGACAAATCAGTCTAGGAATCGTTCCTCAAGAAATTAGGTTCTTGAATACAACAGCTCAAGACCCGGACTTCAACGAAGTTTGACTTCTAAACACAACAGTTTAGAAGTCATACTTAAAAGATCAAAAGACCTTACTCCGTGCTGAAAAATAGATTGTACTCCGATTCTCCAAGAGGAAATCAACCATCAAGGGGGAGTACATACATACTTTTCTGAAATTTTATGCATAATATTTTTGATAAGTTTCAAATGCATAATTTCAGGGGGAGTAAAAAGGTGATGACTTCTGATTATTTCTGATCAGAACTCGTACTTTAAAAGTTTTACTGCTTTTTGTCTTTTCAATTTAAGTGAATAAATTTTACTTTAACTTGACTTAAGACTTTTGCAGAAGTTTGAGAGAAGCTTAAAAGATCATATCTTTATGACTTTAAGCTTAGCTTCATGAGATGTAAGATCATACGTTCAGGTATTATCCTTTATCTTAATCTCATATATGGTTGAAAGAAGGAAAACTTTCAATCATTGAAAACATCATTCTAAAACGTTCAAATCAGTTCCCGATTCTTCAACCAGATTTTATAATTCGGAAGTGTGATTTTCAATGTTTTCTTATTCAATTAAGCTTTAACTGTTAAGTTAAACCATTTTGAGCATTATATGCTTCATAAGAAAACATGGGATCAGTGTGCTAGGACTTACCACAACTTCAATGGAATCACCTTAACCAGTGATTTCTACCCACGAAGTTAATCCATAGTGATTGAGTGTAAGAATTAGAAAAGAATTGAGTGATGAGATATAACAGAAACAGAAAGTTTGATTAGAGTGAGGAAAATGTTTAAAAGAAAGAGCGTGTGAGAAGAGAGTTAAAAGATTATCAAAACTCTGCACCAACTTTTTCTAAGCTGGGTAGCCACCATTCTAGTGATTCACAATTCTTTGGTGATCATTATTGAAACAGGCAACTAACCCATGCCAACTCTTGATCAAACCTCATCAGCCACTCATTTTCTTCTCAACAAGAAAGTGTTTCACATTTTCTAAGGGGATGCAGCACATTTGCTATCTGATTTTCATTCGGAAAATCTGGATATTGAAAAGAAGGAAGTTTGCCCCACCTTCGCACTTCAATCATGCACATTGAGTCTGTGTTTAACTTACTATTGTCTTAGTGGTTTACACAATTTTGAGCCAAATAAGCAATCATCAAGTGCTTAATTCTTTCTATCACAAGCACGAACACACAAGGAATTTGTTTCTTTGTCATAACGTTTATAGAAATTACCTTTGTGGTGTTTCGATGATTAAATGGAACCCTGGGGGAGTCAACATCAAACAACTCCTTTCCAATGTGTATTCGTTACACACAGTGACTTAGTGTTACTGACAGGAATGTTAACTGATTCATTAGTTGATTCAGGTATTACATGACTATTTTTTCTGGATTTGCAAAGATCTGGGTGAATATCTATTGAATTGACGGATCAGTGGCTCCAAGTGGTGACATTTCTTAAAAAAAGTTTTGATGAAGTATTTGCACTTATCATCAAAAAGGGGGAGAATGACTACACAAGAAATGGCAAAGATCACATGTTTCAAGAATCACGTCCAAGATTGAAATCTTCAAAAGCAAGTATTCTGAAGACATGTTGATTTCAGAGCTAGAGAAATAGATTGCATCTTCTGAGCTGAACAAGAAGACTGAATTGCTAAAATCTTTTTAGTAATGATCTTGATCCAAAGGGGGAGATTGTTAGATCACATATATATTGGATTCAAGATCATCCAAACTGAAAATCGCAATCTGAAGCTAAAGCCGGAACGTTGAATCTCGATATTAAAGTTTATGTTTATTTGTAATAAATGTCAAAGTAATCAAGTAATTTGTTATTGGTTAACTTAGTTAGTTATTAGTTATATTATAGTTTGTTAGTTAATATCTTTGTAATAGATATTATTTAGAAATAATATCTAGATATTAAATCTAGATATTATTGCAAGTTGTAGGAAGTGTGTTAGACACACATTAGATAGATTAGATATTGTGTATCTCTCAACAACTCTCAAAGAATTAGATATTATCAAGACCACAAAAACACACACTTAAAGGTGTAATACAGAGAAAACACATCCAAGCTTAAATATGATCAACCTTGTAACCATTGTTATATATCAATACAGGTTGGTAATCGTTATTGTGTCGTATTCTATAAACTTGAAAAGTATTGTTGGACCGACAGATAGCCTAGAATTTGTTGAACACCAGTTTCTTTGGCTGTGTGCCTCTTGCTTGGTCTACCTGTTTGGCAAACACAGCGTTTCTGATCTCCCTGAAGATGAGTCCAACATAGTCCAAGGGCAAATCATAGTACATACCATACATAATTGCAAGTATGGTATGACTAGATTGATCTGGGCTCCCAACCTTGCAAGTCAGGCAGCGAATTAGGATCGAGAAGAGAATGTTCCACAGAGGTGGAAGGTTCTGTTCTCTGAATTCAGCCCTTTTGGAGAATGGTGCTGCGTACCCAATGAACTTGAGGAATTTCACAACTTCATCATCAGTGGGTTCATCTGAGAATCTTACTAGATTGAGTTAGGTCCTAGTTGGGAGTCCAAAAACTTCAGAGACTCTTCTTATGTTTATGCCAAGGTCAAGTATTTTAGTAGTTGAGGGGTGAGTGGCATAGCCCATCACACGGTAGCTATATTTGTCCAGTTTTTCATGCCTAGTACTCAACCAAAATTGTTGAATGTAGGTTTCTGGGATGTCAGTTCTTTTTAGGGTTAGGACTTTGGTGAGAATGTGGTTTTTCAGGATCTGGAGTAGAGGGGAAGCTTCTTCAGGATAACCTTTGGGTTCCAAAATAGCATAGTGATTGTTAGGTTTGAGGTTAAGCTACCTGGAATGGTAGTCATGATGGGTGAAGGAGAGCATCCTGCTTGTCAATGGATGTTCTTGTTGAATAGATACATAATCGGACTTTTTGGCCTCATAATGCATCGATTTGTTTGATACAGAAGAGCCCTTTGAGTTCTTGGATGAAGCAGAATGGGATGCCATTAGAAGAAAATGAATAAGATGAAAGGATTTTCTGCAAGAGAGTTCTTGAAGAGAAGATTAAAGGTAAAAGGGAAAAGTAAAAGAATAGAGGGGGTTTTATACTGAGAGATGAAAAGAATTAGCGGTAAATAATAAAATTTTGAAATCTGTAATGAGTACCAACGGATAAAGGAACCGTTTTCAAAAACGATGGTACAATTACGGACCAATAAGATTTGGCCACGTCAAGATAGGTGTTACACGATTGAGTACGTGCGCCTCCCTCTATTCTCACGGACGTGGCATTTACTATTCCCACATGACAGTGATTTTCGAAAAATAATCCGCATTGAGTGACCATAAAAAAATTTTATAAGAGGTGAAAATGGCAGAAGCTCTGTGGGTTTAGAGCTTCTGAGGTCATGAACAGGGTTCTAAACAATGAGGACCTAGACAATTTCGAAAGAACTATGAGATGATCAACCACAAACCAAATTTTATGCTTAACGGACAAGAGAGCCTTTTTTGTGAAATGCAAAGGCTCTGGGATAGGTCACAGAGGCTCTGTGGAGGACCTCAGAGGATCTGGGGTCCAAAATTTCTAAAATAAGAAATATTTGAAGGTTATGATCACTCAAAAGTTTTTTGAAAGGATTTAAATGGCAGAGAGAGACATATCTGAAAAATAATGTCGTGCTCCCCCTTGAATTGTCAAGGTCTCTAGATTTAGCTCCCTCTTGATCTGTGCTTGGTTCTATTGGAAGTAAGCTAAGACACAGAGCAAGAGAGCCACTTTAATACAATTTACGGGAAAAGGAACTGTACAAACTGAAGGAAACATAGAAAAGCAACGAAAGATAAATCTTATGTACAACAGAGGCTCTGTGCAAGGGTACAGAGGCTCTATGAATCAACTCATGTTTAGCATACCGATCTTGCCAACAAGAAAAGTGAATCTTTTCTCATCCAAAGCCTTCATGAAAAGGTCAGCAAGTTGGTAATATGTGGGGACAAAGTACATTTCTATGGTCCTATGCTCCACATGATGCTTCAGAAAGTGGTACCTGATATCGATGTGTTTGGTCTTTAAGTGTTGAACAGGGTTGGTAGAGATCGCAATGGCGCTTTTGGAGTCACAGAGGATGGGGATCTTCTTGATGTCAAATCCATAGTCTCTGAGTTGGGTTCTCATCCACAGAACCTGTGAGCAACAACTAACGGCGACAACGTATTCTGATTTTGCCGTAGAGGTTGAAACACAATTCTATTTCTTAGAAGTCCAACTCACTAGTTTCCCTCCAAGGAATTGACAACTCCCCGAGGTACTTTTTCTGTCTAGCTTGCATCCTCCGTAATCTGAATCTGTATAAGCCACAAGATCAAAGCCAGAGTTCTTTGGATACCAGAGGCCAAGATTCTTGGTCCCTTTTAAGTATCGAAAGATCATCTTGACAGCATAAAGATGAGATTCTTTAGGGTTAGCTTGAAATCTTGCACAGAGGCATGTGGCAAACATTATATCGGGTCGACTTGCAGTTAAGTACAATAGAGACCCTATCATACCTCTGTAGAGTTTGCACTCTACAGATTTGCCCTCTGGGTCTGCATAGAGCTTAGATCCTGTGGCCATAGGGGTTTTCATTGGTGAAGAGTCAGAGAGCTTCTATTTTTCGAGTATGTCAGAGACATATTTTGACTGGTTTAGGAAAATGCCCTCTTTGGTTTGTTTGACTTGCAATCCTACGAAGAAGGTGAGTTCTCCCATCATGCTCATCTCAAACTCACTCTTCATCAATGACTCAAACTTTTTACCATAAGATTCATTTGTAGACCCAAAAATAATGTCGTCAACATAAATCTGTACAAAAAGAACCTCACCTTTTCTCTTTTTATAAAATAAGGTAGTATCAGTTGTACCACTTTCGAAACCATTAGCAAGGAGAAAATTTGAAAGTCTGTCGTACCAAGCTCTAGGGGCTTGCTTTAGTCCGTACAGAGCCTTGTCCAAGAAGTACACGTGATTAGGGTACTTGGAGCTTTCAAACCCTGGTGGCTGTTGGACGTATACTTCTTCTTGAATTTGCCCATTTAGGAAGGCTGACTTTACATCCATTTGAAATACTTTAAAACCTCTGTGGGCTGCAAAGGCAAGAAATATTCTTATCGCCTCTAGCCTTGCCACAGGGGTAAAAGTTTCTTCATAGTCGATGCCTTCTTCTTGGCAATATCCCTTGGCCACCAGTCTTGCTTTGTTTCTGATCACCACACCATCCTCGTCCTTTTTGTTCCTGAAGACCAATTTGGTCCCTATTGCAGTTTTGCCTTTCGGCAGAGGCACTAGGGTCCATACTTCGTTTCTTTCAAACTGCAGAAGCTCCTCTTGCATAGCTTCTACCCAGTTTGGGTCTTCAAGAGCTTTAGAGATCTTTTTGGGCTCGATAATACTCACAAAGTTTGAATAGTAAAAAAGTTTGCAGTACTAGATCGAGTCTGGACTATGTCAGCGGGGTCACCTATGATTTGGCTATGTGGGTGACTTCTAGTCCACTTTGTCATTTGTGGTCGGTGATCATTGGAACCTTCTAAGATCACTTCTGGAGCATGTTCTGTCTCTTGATGATCACTCTCTGTGGGAAGGAGATCATTTGTACTTGCCACGGGGCTTGATTGATCATTGTGAGTTGATGTGTTGAGATTTGTAGTACCTTGTTCAGAGTTCCCTGATTGTTCTGGTGTCGACCCTTCAGAGATATTTTGAAGATGACCATGATCTTGATTAAGCTTGGAGCTTTGTTCAGTGTTAGCCTCTGAGTGCTCCCCCTCGACATTTGAACCTACAAAAGTAGTAGAAGAGGGTCAAGTATTGGTAGGACCAGTTAGAGATGTACCTGTCTGGTCTTCAGAGGCTTCGGCTCCAGAGGCTCTGTGAACATCCTCATAGGGTCCATCATCGTTAAACATCTCTTCAAACAAGTGATGAAGATCATTTGTTCTAGATGAATCACCAGATTCTTTGTCCTGAAGTTTGAGCCATGAGCTGATTTGCTCAGAAGTCATCTGAAAAGAGTCATCAAAAGAAACATTAATACTTTCAAGTATATGTTTTGATTTGAGCACATAGACTCTATATGCCTTGGAGTTTGATGAGTAGCCAACAAATTTGGCTTCATCAGCTTTGGGACTGAATTTCCTGATTTGCTCTCTGTTGTTTCCTGATTTGCTCTCTGTTGTTCAACATAAAGCATCTGCACCCAAAGACGTTGAAGTACTTGATATTTGGATTCCTCTGGTTCAGCAGGTGTTAAGGGGTCTTTTCATGCCTTTTTACTATCAAAGATCGATTTTGTGTAACACATGCCGTTGAGATGGCTTCTTGCGACTTCCACTAATGTTCTGTTCTTGCGTTCAACAACACCATTTTGTTGTGGAGTCCTTGCAGCAGAGAAGTTCTGCGAGATACCCTCTGTCGTAAGATATGCTTCAATGGTTGAGTTTTTGAACTCTGTGCCATTGTCACTTCGAACTTTCTAAATCCTGCAATCATGAAGAACTTGTATTCTCTTAAGGAGATTGATTAGTACCTCAGGAAGATCTGATTTCTTTCGAAAAAATTCCACCCAAGTATATCTAGAAAACTCATCTATGAGTACAAGGATGTACATCTTGCTACCCAGACTCTACACAGATATAGGACCACAGAGGTCTACATGTAGCATTTGCAAAGGTCTAGTGCAAGATATGTCTGATTTGGTCTTATGGGCAGACCTTTTAAGTTTGCCCATTTCACATGCAAAGCATAGATGATCTCTGCCGAATCTAATACTTGGTAACCCTCTTACCAGGTCCAGTTTCACAAGTTTGTCTAAAGAGTGAAAGTTTAAGTGACAGAACCTGTCACTTAAAGCTTTTCATCTTTGTTGATCGTCTTGAAGTCCATACGGTACATATCACCTCGTCTCTTGGCCCGCAGAAGCTCTGTAGTTGTGTCTTCCTTTAACAAAGAGCAGTATTGCTTCTTAAACATCACATCTAGTCCATTATCGCAGAGTTGGCTAGCACTTAGCAGGGTGTGCTTAAAGCCATCCACATAATCCACTCTGTTGACATCGATGTCTCCATTGGCAATGACTCCATAGCCTTTCTTAAAAAATAGAACTTGTAATGGACATTTCTTTAGACATTACGTTCTCCCCCTTTTTG
Source organism: Arctium minus (assembly GCA_954870635.1). Classification (NCBI taxonomy): domain Eukaryota; kingdom Viridiplantae; phylum Streptophyta; class Magnoliopsida; order Asterales; family Asteraceae; genus Arctium; species Arctium minus. Next base: position 71,146,467 of record OX941080.1, on the reverse strand, counting down.
ATGAATAGAGCATCGACATCATCAAAACTTCTTCCAATAAATGTCTTTAACCATGCTGATCTTTTGAACTGAGCCTCTGATTCACTATCAACCTGCCAAGATATTCATCTAGATCTTTGCAAATCCAGACAAATTAGGAATGTAACCCCTGAATCAACAAATGAATCAGTTAAAATGTCTGTCAGTAACACGAAGTCACTGTGTGTAACGAATACACATTGTAAAGGAACTTTTATGTTGTTCACTCCCCCAGGGCTTCCATTCAATCATCGAAACACCACAAAGGCAAGTTCTATGAATGTTATGACAAAGAAACAAATTCTTTGTGTGTTTGTGCATGTGTAGAAAGAATTAAGCATGGATGATTGCTTATATAGGCTCAAAAATTGTGTAAATCAATGAGACAACAGTAGATAAACACAGACTCAATGTGCATGATGGAAGTGCGAAGGTGGGGCAGACTTCCTTCTTTTCAATATCCAGATTTTCCAAATGAAAATCAGATAGTAAATGTGCTGCTTCCCCTTCGGAAAATGAAACATTTTCTTGTTAAGAAGAAAATGAGTGGCTGGTGGGGTTAAAGTCAAGAGTTGGCATGGGCTAGGTGCCTGTTTCAATAACGTTCACGAAGAATTGTGAAACATTAGTAATGTGGCTACCCGACTCAAAAAGTAGTTGGTGCAGAGTCTGATATTCTTTTACTCTGATCTCACACCCTCTTTCTTTTTATAATTAAGCTCACATCTACCCAAACTCTCTTTTTCATTTTACCTCAACACACATCCCAAACTCATTTCTTTTTGTCTCCTCACACTCAATTACTAAGGATTAACTTCTTGGGTAGGAAACACTGGTTAACGTGAATACATAGAAGTTCAGTTAAGTCCTAGCACAAATATTCCGTATTTTCCTAGAAAGCATGTGTTGCTCAGATGATTTAACTTTATCAGTTAAATATCAAATACAAGTCAGATGTTTGTATGCTCAGAGTATAATCATGAGGATTTGAGCATTTGAAACATTGAAGTATTTTCAAACAAGTATACTGAATGAATGAATATGAATGCAAGAGACTTGTTTGAAAAACTGACATTGTATGAAAAATGATCAGAATCAAATGATATAGCATTGAAATCTTATGGTCAAGAATAATGGATATTATCTATGTGAAACAATATATAGACATTCTTGAAATGAACGTTTCGAAATGAAATGATGCTCAAAATTCTTTGAAATACAAGCGGGGTGTATCACCATCGAAAAAATTAGTTAATATGAGACATGGTGATAACTTATTCAACAAAAGAATTAAACCAGTGGGTGTGAATACTTGAAAGTATATCGACAAGATAATACGCAAGTATATATCTTTAGAAACACACGGTTTGTTAAGCATTGAAGCAAAAAATAGATCTTGAAAACATTTAAAATCACACTTCCAATTCATGAAATCTGTTTAAGAATCGGGAAGTGGTTTGAACATTTAAGAACATGTTTTCTATGATTGAAAGTTGTCCTTCTTTCAACCATATATGAGATGAAGATAAAGAATTATACCTTGTACATGCAATCTTAGATCTCATGAAGTCAAGCTTAAAGTCATAAAGATAAAGAATTATACCTTGTACTGTAAAAGTCTAAAGGTCATAGTCAAAGCAACTTTATTCACAGAAATTAAAAGACGTAAAGCAGTAAAACAATTAAAAGTACGAGTTCTGATCAGAAGTAATCGGAAATCATCACCTTTACTCCCCCTGAAATTATGCATCAGAAAAGTTATCAGTGTAAAATATAAGCATTAACTCCCCCTAAAATGTTGATCATCATATCTGTTGGATGCATAAAATTTCAGACAAGTATGTACTCCCTCTTGATGGTTGATTTCCTCATTCAATTGTAGGAGTACAATTCTCATATCAGCACAGGAGTAAGGTCTTTTGATCACTGCAGTACGAGTCCTAACCTGTTGTGTTTAGAAGTCATTCTTCGTTGAAGTACGGGTCCTAAGCTGATTTACTTAGAAGTCTTTGTTCTCTTACTCCCCCTTGACAGTAGGTGCCTGCAACACAAATTCATCCTTTTTCTTTGGTACCCACTGGTATTTGAGTCCATGTTTGTTAGTTGCAGTTCTTGTGGGAGTAACTGAGTAAGAACCATACCAGAAATGATCACTTGTTTTGTGAACAAGATCATGTGTACGACAATAAGAACAATAGTATTGCTTACCTAACAACCTGATTAATTGATCTCTCGTGTAGATATGATCAGGTTTACCTTTTTGTGCATTGTTCTTCTCGGCATTATGTGTATGTACACATGACTTCTTTCCTTTCTCGTCCTTCTTCTCATTTTCAACTGGTTTCTTCTTCCAGACCAGTTCTTCTTCTCTGTATCTTCTTCTTCTTCTTCTTCTTCTTTTGTATGTATCTGAACAATCTACATTTTCATCAAAGAAAATGTTAGTAGTACGAATCTGATCAAATGAATTGACTAACCTTCTTGAAGTAACAGGTTTCAAGTGTGAGCTTGAGGCTGTCTTGTTGAAGCCAGCTGAATTATTTCTAGGTGTGTGGATTTGTGACTCTGGAGCCGTTTGCTCAGTCACCACCACCTTTGAAACAATCTTTGCAAAATCTTTTATCGTTAAAGATAAACTGTCTCTTTCTTCAATGAGCAGGTCAATCTTCTTCTTGAATTCAGACTTCGTTTTCTGCTCTTTAAGCACACTTTCAGATAGTTCAGATAGCTTTTCAGTAAGCTTCTTTATCTCTGCTTCAAACATACTTCTTTCTTCTTCAAATCCCTTCCCAACATCATTTATCTGGCCGGATATTTCTTTAAAGAATCCAACGTTCTTCTGTTTAATGGCCTTCTTTACTTTGGCAAACTTTTCTCTTTTCCAGAATAATTACTTTCTCAAACTCAGAAACTTGCTGAGAAAGTTTTGTACATTTCAGCTCAACTGCCTTCTTTTCGTCTACACATTTTCTCGAAAAATCTGAGAATTTTTTTACAAATGCTTTCTTTTCAATCTCAAAATCAGATCTTTCTTTGGCCATCTTTTTCTCCAGATCAGATATTTTCTCTTGAAGCTCAGCATTTGTATCTTCCAGACTCTAAATCTTCTCATTGTTCTCAACATAATCTTGATTCTGAACTTTAGCTTCCAAGGCAGAAATCTTTCCTTTTAGCTCAGAATTCTCAATTTCTAGAAACTTTACTCTTGAAGACTCCTTTGGTCCTGTCATCATCTTCTCAATTTATTCCCACAACTGTTTTCCTGTGGCCTTTTTACTTTCTAAACTTATAGAAATCTCTTTTAAAATCTCCTCGGAAATTCCTTGCAATATAAAAGATCTGGCTAAACAATCAGCTTTATATCTATTTTTCTGCTCATCTGTGTATCTATCAGTTGATACTGGAATCTCCTGACTCTTTCTTTCCCAACCATCATGAGTAGTATGAGTCCATGTTGGAATTTTCATGTTTCCTTCTCTAAGAGATATTCTGATATGATCCCCTAATTCATGACTGTCAATGAAATCCAAAAATTGATTTTTCCATTTTTCATACTATCCTCTTAGAAGTACTGGTGGATTCTCATCCATACTGATTGAAGGAGCTTCGCTAGAAGTCATTCTGATTTCTGAATAGATATGCAATAAGAAACTTGAAAATGACCGTTAGTCCAAATGAAATCAATCAAATCTCAGAAATATACTATATTACAAAAAGTTAAATTTTGGTCAACCCACAAAAAAAAATCTCAGAAAAATTCTAAGTATGAAAACTTGCAATTCACAGAAATAAACTTCACACAAACACAGTGATTTGCGCGCTTTGGACTTCGCGCAAACAGTGATTTGCGAGTTTGAGATTCGCGCTAACTAAAGCTTACGCGATCTGAGATTTGCGCGAACTGAAGGTTGAGAGTTTTTGATGTTTGCGCTAACTGAGGCTAGCGAGATCTGGAGTTTTGCGCGAGAAGTGGGTCGCGCGAAAAAGGACTTTGCGCAAAGAGAAGGTGGCGCAAAGATGGTTTTGCGCGAAGAACAGATGGCAAAAACCGGGGTCTTGACCAGGGTCTTGAGGTCGACCGGTGTGGGAGGGCGACCGATGTGTTGCGCGACCGGTGTCCCCGACCCGTGTCTTGTGCACCCGGTGTGGAGGACCGGTGTGAGTGGGGGGGACCGGTGTCTCCTTTGACCGATGTGGATGTTGATCGGTGTCGACCGGTGTCCTGTGTGGCGCAAAAGGCGAGAACTTCAGGTATGCGCTAGGAGGCAATGGCGCAAGACTAACTTTGCGCTGAGCACTTGGAAACCCTTGAATCTGGCGCAAACGCACTATGAACTGGCGCAAAACGTGTTCTTCACCTTTACTTCGAAAGTCGGCTCTGAATCACCCAAAAACCTATCCAGACATCGATTTGCTATCCCAAACTTTGACACTAAGACCACAAACACCTCTAGAACATATTACAATCAAATAATTTCAAAAACAAACACTCAAAAGAAGATTCGATCAATGAACTAGTGCTCTGAACTCGTGAAGACCAAAAATACCAAAGTCATCAAAATGAGAATCGATTACAGTACAATACTCGATTAAACCAATACAAACTCAATCTAAAACTAATTTCGACCTCAACCTGATCGATTACTATTCAAAATATGCACTAAAACTCAAAAATCGATCTGGACATTGATGGAACAGTGCCGAACAGTATTCTTTTTTATTTCAATCTGTATATTGCTCTGATACCAATTGATTGTCCCTGTAATTTCAGTTTCTTATCACATAAACATATATAATCACAACAAGAGATTAACAAACCTGTTTTGATTCACCAATACCAAACGATTTACAAGGTTTTCTCTTGAAGGATGTTTTCTCTCTCTAAGCTCTCTTTCTCTCTCTCTAGAAATATGGCGGCTGATATATTCTATTCTTGCCTACACTCCCTCACCAACAACCCTAGCACCTAAATTCCTTATACCTATTTAGGGAAAAGACAAAAATACCAAAAATACAAGAAAATAAACTTTAACTATTTATTACAAAGGACCTAGACTATTGTTGAGAATTGACTTTGTAACCTTGACTTCTTCAATCCTTCTTCTTCAATCTTGATGATCTTGAATCCAATAAATCTGTGATCTAACACTTTGATTTGCCCCTTTTTTTTGTCTCCGAAGATCACATAACCACCTTCTTGTTTTTCTTTGTAAGCGGTGAGCAAACCTCTGTCGCCAGTCATGTGCCTTGAACACCCGGAGTCTAGGTACCAAATGGGCACATGTTGTTTCTTCTGTAGACAAATTAAGAGGATTTAGGTACCCATTTCCAAATGGGTCCAGGTTTGTTAGGAGTCTTTAAAGATGCCTTAACATCTTTGAGTTTGGTTTTATCCTCCTTAACAGAGATACCATTTTGTCCTTTCTCACCTTTAAATTTGGCATTCTTGGGCTTCGGGTGAGATATTAGACAGGAAGGCCTAGAGAAGTGTTGATTAAGAGCATGCATAAGATCAAAACACTTGCAATGAGGAACTCCAGAAGCAAACTTAAATATTTCATTAAACTTGTCAAAGGAGGGTACAGGGCAACTTTTACAACAACCCATTTTAGATTTGGGTTTCTTTTTACAGAAAACTTTGTCTAATCTCGGTTGAGTTTTGTCAAAAACTCCTCGTGGATGGCTCTCTAAATGTACTCTCCCTTGAAGACCTTCCTTTCGAGCATTCACTGCCACAAAAGCGTAAGTTTTATCAAATTTGGGCCATTTTGCCTTCTGTTGCCAGGTGAACTTTTCTTGAAATGGTTTTGTAGGTTTTGGAGCTTTGGAAGATTGAGAGTTCTTAGTTTTTTCATTTTTTAGCTTTTCGAGCTCAAGAGAAGTCTTCGCTTGCAGACATATGTCCAAAAAATCAGGGCAGATGGGTATTCTTGTAGTTCTCCTTTTAGGAGTGACTATCCTGTTAAGAATGCCAGAGGGTAGCTTACTTTCCTCTGGACCACAGGTGACAACTCTGACTCTGACTCAGAATCTGAATCGAGAAAGTCTCTGTGAATGAGAGCATGACCTTCTGGAGGTGCAGCGCTTTGTCCTTTTGTAGTGTCCTTGGGAATATTTAGATCTTTTAAAATGAATGGGCTAACCATAGGAACACTAAGACAATTTTGGAGATCTTGCTCAAAGATTTCTTCTACTTCAGAGGTCAGATCAGGATAACAAAGAAAGTGATTTTCACAGGTCTTTCTTAAGTCACTTTCCAAAAGTCTTTTGAATAGTTTTTCTTCCACAAAGGCCGGAACAAACTCTGGTGCATCAGAAGACAGTTCCTTTTCAGGAATCATCATGCACATAAAATCCATTTGAGTCTGAGTTTCTGGATGACCAAATCTGAAGATCCCTATCTATTTTTGAGACAAATATTTCTTTGGAATAGATTTTCTCTTTGATGAGAGTTCAGATGGTAAATCATTGTTTTCATACCATACATTCGCCATCTGCAGAGGTTTCCTTGGATGTGGTCCTTCAGAGGTTCTGCGTCTCTTAAATGTGGATAATAGGTTTGGAAGACTTTGTTTTAGAAATTGTCCAGGGCAGAAGATGTTTGATAAAGATTTGTTCCTTTTGTTCCCAGTATAGGGGTCAATGTCATCAAACCCTATACCTCTTCTGCCAATCTGGGTAGACCTTTTCATTGACCTTTTGAGCATCCTGATATCTCTTGATTGAAAGATCTCTGTCGAGCAGATCTTGATGAAGTACTTCTCTTTCCTTTTGGAATTTTTTTTTTCAAGGAAATAGCGTTTAAGCGACCACTCTCACTATTCTTTAGCTCTTTGACATTTTCTTTTAAAGTTTGATCAAGTTTTAAAACCTTTTCTTTCAGCCCTTTCTTTTCAATAATATGCTCAGAGACAAGATATTTTCTTTCAAGGTAGAGTTTGTCCTTTTCTTGAGTGAGAAGCTTTGTTTCTCTTTCAAAGAAAGCTAATTTCTTTTCTAGCTCTGAGCATATGCTTTTAGAAGAAAGGAATTCGTTTTGTAATTCAAGAAGTTTGTTTTCAGAATCAGAATCAGATGAGTCAGAAGTAGATACCTCAATCTTGTCGTCAGAAGAGTGCATTAGTGTTCACTTCGTCAGAGGATTCATCGGTCACGAGGTTCTCTTGTTCTGCCATCAGGGATCTCTGAGTGTAGTACTCTGCTTTCTTTTTATAGAAAGCAGCGTCTCTGGCGGGTTTCCCTTTGATGGCAGAGGACCTGCACTCTGCTGCATAGTCGCCCGACTTCCCACATTTGAAGCATCCTTCGTTTTGTTGAGGGGCTCTATATCCACCTCTGCCGTCTATCTTCTGTCCACTTCTTCTTACTTCATGCCTCTGATCACTGAAATCTTCTCTCCCAAATTTCCTCACTTCACCCTACCCTCTACCTCTGTCGTCTCTCTCTTCTCGTCCTCTGTAATCTGGCTTTTTCTTAAGACCCCTATTGAATTGTCGGGTCATAAGAGCAAGTGTTTTGGACAGAGCAGCAACATCAATCTCTTCCTCTGAACTTTCCTGGCTCTCACTCTCTGCCACCAGTACCTTCTTTTTCTTCTTCTTCTTCTAAGCGTCCTCTATCACCTTCTCCCTCCCTTTGTCTTGACCCTCTGTGGCACTTCCTACTAATGCCAGAGGTCCTCCTACAGGGGTTTCCAATTTCGAGATTCGGTTCTCTTGGCTAATCTAGTTCCCAAAGAGGTCGGAGATGGACCAAACATCAAGATCTAGGGTTGCTTGCATGGACATAGTCAGATGAAGCCATTCGTCATTCAGGCTCTGAAGGAATCTGACATTGTTACCCTCAGAGGTTCTGTGGATGCCGTACCTCTTGCACTTGTTGATCAGGGAGTTGTATCTATTGTAAGTACTCTGAATGTATTCTCCTGGCAGAGCCTTGAATGCAAAGTATTCATTAATACACAAGGCCCTGTTGTACTTTAGAGTTTTGGCACCACCCTCAAGCTGTTTCTCAAGCTCCAACCATAGATCCTTTGATGTTTCTCAGGAGTCAAGGGACTGAATGATGTCGTTTGGAATAGCCAAAGTGAGTAGCCTTTTGGATTTCTTTGCAAGTTCATGCAGGGCACTCTCTTGCTCAGTCCACTAATTTATAGGTTTAGGATGCTGATATTATGGTATTTCTGGGTGTTTGCGGTGGCAGGAACACGAGGAACAGTGGTCATTGGAATGAGGGGGGGTTGTGAAGAAATTCGACAAAACCAGGATCCACACCTTCGAGAAAGTGCACCATCCTGATTTTCCACTGAGGATATTCATCCCTCAGTAGAGTAGGAGGTTTTGATTGAGATCCTGCACTGAAATAGTTGACTTAGTTCGCCATTTTTAGACAAAGAAAGTAAGACAGAAAAACATAGTATGAAATGTTCTTTTAGAACAGATCAAGAATGTGCTCAACAGGAATGAGGATTTTGTATGAGAAAGTTAACAGCCAACAAATAAGCTTTGAATCTGTCTTTAGCGGTTCAAACACACTTGCTTTTTAATCTACGTCAAACAGGTTGAAATAGCTCCAGAAAACAGAGTATGTTTATGAGTGGAGATCAAGGCAAAGAACAGACCCAAACTACTACCTAGAACGAGGGAATCGAGTATAGAACAGAATCCTTTGATATTATGAATCAAAGTCGGCTCTGATACCAATTGTTGATCCCTAAGTAGATGAGAGTCCAAGATCACTGATTCTTTAGAGAGAGAAAGTAGAGAGAGAAAATATTGAAGCGCAAAGTTCTCAGATGTATTGAAAGTGAGTGCCAAAGTTACAAAACAAAGGCTCTAAGGGGACTTAAATACCCCTAGCCTTTACAATACTGAAATGAACAAAAAGCACAGTAAAAGTTAGAAAATAAATACAGTGATTACTATAAAAACAGATCTAACAATCTCCCCCTTAGTAATCATTCGCCGTGGTCTTCAAAAACAATCTTCAAACACAGCGTAGACCAACCAGGCGCCTTTGAAGAATCACTGACGCTCTTCTCTTTGACGAAGTCGATTCAGTCCAACTAAAACTTCAAGTCGTCTTAGAGTTGAGAGGAGGTTCAATCTTTCTTGAATTGAATCTAAAGTCTTCTGGATAAGACGGATTTCATCATTATCAACTAGGAATGCATTTTCTCTTAATTCCATAAATCTTCTTTTGGCTTCCTTCAGACGTTGCTCTAACTGTAGCTTGATCACTCTTAAGGTTCAATCGGAGTAGTGAGCAATTTCTTCAATTCTGAGAAAGCATTTTTCATTAGAGCCATTCTTGTACACCACTCCATATGGATTTTCAACAATAGAGAGAAAAGGATAAGACTCTAAGTTAGGTAAGCTTCGGTTAGGCCTGAGAAGATTAACAACCGGTTGGAAGCTTTCTACAGCCATCTGGAAATCAAAAACTCGGAAGAATCTGATTTGTCGTCGTATGAATCTTTTAATGACGAACAAAGCTTGAGAAATATTCTGTGTTCTATGATACAGATTCCTGAAGTAATCAAATAAGAATTCAATATCGTCTATAGAAAGATGAGTGAAGTCTGCCTCTGAAAATTTATACCGCTTGCAATCTCTTCTTTCAACTTCAAAATCTGGATACCAGATGTTCACAAACTTGTTGATTGTGACACTATTGACTCGAACCATCAAGTGTTGAGAAGAAACGGTATTATTCCTTTTGCGCTGACACTTGATGAACATCAAGTACTCATATTGATAGGCATCTGACTCTTTCTCCACTCCAAGGATTGCATAGATGTTAATCACCCTTCTTCTAGAGACAAAGATGTTTCTCTGAGTGTCTTCTAGAAAGGCTATTCTTTGCCTTGATGCCAGATATCTACGCTGCAAATTCCTTTGTCTTTGACGTCTCGATAAAGTTGGTCCTTCTTCTAGAATAGATGGTGGAATAACAGGATCAGAAGTTGGAACATCAGCTTCTGCTCTTGACGACTGACCAACTTCAAATGATCTTGAATGAATAGTGGTAGTCTGAGCTGAACTAGCAACAGGAGTAGATGTGTCTTTGACAGATTCAGGAATCTCATCATGAGAAGGAAGATCACTATATAACAAGTCTGCTTCTTCTCCGTCTTTCGCATCCATGAACACTAGGTCATCTGCTTTGTCTGATATGATAATGATGTCATCACAGTCTTCTTCATTGACTTGACATATCTTTTCCAACCTGACATCTTCATCATCATCAGAATTAATCTCGATGAAGTTAGCAAAGAATGACCTCATGTCATTTGCAGCTTCAGATTCTTCAACTTCATGAATACTTGCAGAAACATCTGGATCCATGTAAACAACAATTTGCATATTGTTGTTAATATTACTCTCAGAAATGTTCAGTTCATTATGCAAAGAAGACATATCAACATTCTCAATCATCATATTCATTAAATTCTGAATGTTGCAGTCTTCAACAGATTCACCACTCTTTCCTATATCAGTAGCCGCTTCTTCTTGAATATCTTCTCTAACTTCAGAAGATCCTTCAACTCTCGGTCTCTTTGCCATCTTCCCCTCATGGCCTTGATGATCAGGATCATCTTGGTCATGTCGGCGCTTAAGAGACGGGCCGGCCTCAGTTCTGCAGCTTTGGTCATGAGAATCAAGCCTTGAAGATAAATCAGATAAGGCTTGAGACATAAATGATTTGAGATCAACAAAACTTGATCGAACTTCTGATCTGAATGCATGAAACTCATCAGATAAAGCAGTGATCCTGTCAGATTCAGACGAAGGAACTGGAGGCGGCGTAGGTTGGAAGTTTCGTAAAAGAGAGAGAAGATCTTGATCTTGATGTTCAGGCGGCGACATAGAGAGAAGTCGAGCATAGAGAAAATCTGTCAATTCTGATATAGGAAGATCATGTAGAGAAGATCTTGAAGGAGCAGATGTAGAAATTCCCGCAGATAAAGAAACCATTGAAGCAAACGGAAGAGAAACAACCGGAGAAGTAGATGTAGGCACAACAGAAGAATGTTCACGAAGAACTACTCCAGTTGGACGTCTGAATGGAATCTCTGGAGGAATCACTGAAGTATCAATCTCAGGCATCTTTCCTTTGAAGAAAGTTTTCAACATCAGAATTTGAGCTTCCTTTTCTGCATCCATTCTTTCAGATAATTGACGAATAACATCATTCAACGTAGAGAATTTGTCAGTAGAAGCCCGAGCTTGATTAGAAGAAAGTGCTACAGCTGGAATTTGATCAGAAGATTGAATTGCTGCAAGCGAAGATGCTGGAGCTTGACTTTGTACCAGATCTGAAGCTTGATCAAAAGTTGTATCCAATTCATCTACTTGAAGATGTGCAACTGAAGGATTAACAGAAACAGATTCATCTTTAGAGAGAATTTCTATTGAGACAACCACTTCCAGTGTTCTAACCTTCCTTTCATAAACCTTGAGATTTGGTTTATCACTATCATCATCATCATCAGAATCACTTTCATCCTCATCATTATCACTAGCAATAACAGCAACATCATCAGCATCATCAGAATCATCAGAAGGAACAGGAATAGGAGCCTCGGTAACAATTGCAGTTAGAACATTCTCAATTTGTTGAGAAGCAACATCCTCTTGAACTACTTCTTCTTCAACAAAAACAACAACTTCTTGCTCATCTTCAGCCTCTTTTTCAACTTCAGGCTCTTGTTCAAAAATAACTGCTTCAACTGCAACATCTTTTTCAACAGCTTGATTGTCAGGAGAAGGCTCATCTTGTGCAGCTTCCATGAACTCATTCTCCATACAATATTCTATGACATCCTCATCTGCAACATCAGCGTAGTTGGCAATAAGAGCATATGGAATAGTCATAGAATAGTTGAAAGTCTTCTTTTGTTTTTGAATATAAGTCATTTCCGAGTCTGGAACCTGAGGCCAAGATAACCTGCGAGGAATAGCTAGATTGCTACGGAGCATGCTTCGAACAATGAGCTTCAGAAATCTGACAAACGGAATGAACTTCTGTTTCTTGTTGGTGAACTTGTCATGTACCACCTCTGAGAGTTCAGTCCAAAAAATAAATTTATAGTCGACATGCAAGTCATAGACGATTGCATGGAACAATCGGAGGTATAGTAAACTTGCACTGTCTGTGCCAGAATGCTTCGATGTCAGGCACCTAATGAGTACTGAGAACAGTGCATACCATACTGGAGGTAGATTAGACTTGTCAATGTCTGTAGGTTTGTTCAAAGTACCTACATATCCAAGATTCCGTATCCCTTCATAGACTTCCTCTTCAGATGGAAAACAGTCATATGTAGTTCGGCCTTGTTTGGAGTTCGGCTCAGGTAGCTCCAGTATTAATCTTAGTCGCTTGTAGGAAAGGAAAGATTCAAACTGATCTACTTGAAGCTCAAAGCGGTGCGGACGAGCTATTTCATTCTTTGTGATTGTATGCCAAGCCTGCTGGAGATAAACCTCAGGAACATCTGCGCAGTAAGAAAGAGCAGGGGCAAGTGGATGACCTTTGAGAATTGCTCGTATCACTGGATGGATCTTGATTCGGTCAAAGTCCACGTGATAGTTGTTCGGCTTGTATGGCATATACATGATGGTTGGGAACACATCATTTGGTGTACGTCGAGAAGCAGAAAGATCGGCCCCAACAGAAGGATGTGACGGCATGGGAGTATCATGAGAGGCTCGATCAGACGGATCATCGAGAATGGCATTCTCGTCTTGAATCATTGGATCAGTATTGGTTTTAGAAGACATAGTAGACCTGAATAAAAATGAAAAAGAATTAAAAAAAAATAAAAAAAAAATTCTAAGTATAGTTTGCGTGCCACTTTAGAAGCGCAAACCAAGGTTTGCGTTTCAGTCATGAGACGCAAAGGTAAGTTTGCGTGTCTAACATGATCCGAAAACTATACTTTAAACACACAAAAACACAAAGAAAGGTTTGTGTATCAAGTTAGAAGCGCAAAGTAGACTTTGCGTTTCTAGTTAGACGCGCAAAGTTTACTTTGCGTTTCTAGTTAGACACGCAAAGTTCACTTTGCGTTTCTAACTAGACGCGCAAAGGTCACTTTGCGTTTCTAGTTAGACGCGCAAAGTTCACTTTGCGTTTCTAACTAAACACGCAAAGTTCACTTTGCGGGTCAAACAAATTTGATATCAAAACCTTAACAAAACACGAAGTAAAACAAAAAATAAAATTTTCGTGTCAAAGAGGAGACGCAAAGTACACTTTGCGTGTCCTAGTTGATACGTAAACTATACTAGAAGGAACAAAAGGTTTACACAAGTTAGAAGCGCAAAGTAGACTTTGCTTTTCTAGTTAGACGCGCAAAGTTCACTTTCTGTTTCTAGTTAGAAACATAAAGTTCACTTTGCGTTTCTAACGAGACGCGCAAAGTTCACTTTGCGTTTCTAGTTAGACGCGCAAAGTTCACTTTGCGTTTCTAACTAGACGCGCAAAGTAGACTTTGCGGGTCTATCATCCTTGTACAAAAACCTATAAAACGCGAGACAAAACCCGAAAACCAAAAAAAACTCAAATTAAATCTAGATAACAAGAAATTAAAGTAAAAGGTAACATACCTGAAGATCGATTAGTAGCTCTAAACAAAACCCAAGACTCAATTTGAACAAAGAAACTCGAATCTGAATATCAAAGACAATGAACAGTATATTGAACGTAAATGGCACAGTACACGAATCAAAACATTAAAATCAAACATACCAGAAAAACAATGCTAATCAAAACAACAAATCAAAAGAAAAAACGAACACATACCTGATTTCTCGAAACAAAATCTGAAAGCAATCAAATTAGAACCGTGAAGATAGAGAGCGACAGAGAAAAGAAGGAGCCGAAAAGTCAGATAGCAATGAACAGGTAGGCGGGAAAATGAAAATGAAAAGAAAAACACTATTTAAACCTAGAAAACTAAAACAAAAACTAAATCTAAAAAAAAAATATAACAAATAAAAAAAATAAAAAATAAAATTGTAAAAAAAAAATATACCTGAAATTCTTTCACTCCCCCTACACACATGCACAAAAATTCAACTGTTATACAACAAATGTGTAGAAAAGTCTGAGAAACATACCTGTTTAACTGCTGATCAGCACAGATAAATTTCTTACTTACTCCCCCTCAAACACAGAAAAGTTCAGATAACTTTTTCAGATTATCTCTCCCCCTTGAAAATTGCACAGACCATATACAAACAACACAGATACTCAAACATAAAGACATCAGTATGAAAGATGATCATATTGAATATAAATTTTGTAACAACTGAACATATAAAATTTTAAACACTAAACAAATTAAAGTTTATTCAGTAAAATTTCACAGATTTATCAATCAGTTGAAATCAAGCATATATTGTTGGATGCAAGACCAAGTATAATTGCATATCAAGTTAAGACATGTTCAGTTTCAAAAACTTCCATTTGTCTATTCAGTGTGCTCGCATGTGAACTTCAATTAGCTTCAAGAAAAAAATGCAGTTCTAAAATTATTATAGAAAACTTTGCATGTACTGACACTAAGCCATCAAAGATTAAGACTTTCACAAATTTACAGGTTTATCACAACTCAAACATATCACCAAGTATCATGAGATGTGTGCTCATTGGCATCTTTTTAGCAGTGTGCACATTGGCATCTTAACATGAGTGTGCTCTTTGGCATCTTTTAAGCGCGTACACTTTGGCATCTTTTAATCAGAGAGTTAATTAAGTAAAGAGCATGTCGTAAACATAACTTTCTATCTGACCCTATTGCAGGATTTGGGTCAGCCACTCCCAGACCAGCTGGCCTTAGGGGACTAGGTGTCAAGCACCCCTTGGAACTTACTTTCCCGGATTAGAAAGGCTACATCGACATATCCTAAACCCTTTCATACCAGTAAAACATGACTTTCGATCTGATTCTATAGAAGGATTTCTGTTTGATCACTCCCAGACCAAATGACCTTAGGGGACCAGATGACAAGCATCCCGAGGAACTTACTTTCCCAAACCAGAAAGGTCACAGGTACAAACTTTTACACTCAGAGATTTTTGTATTTTAAGAATTTATAATTCATCTCAATCACTCAGATCAACGTCTAAATGCTTAGCCCATATTTTCATTCCGATCTATAATTCTGATCATTTAGGTAGTCTAAGCAAAGTAAACTATAAAAATTCAGACTTACATATCTTTAAAGCAGTATTAAAAGCTACAAACATGTTGCTGACTTTTCGACTTTTGTAAGACTTGAAATTTGAACATATAAAACTTTAATATTAACAAAGAACTTGTAAATGATTCTAGACATACGTTTTATTCAAAAAAAAGAAAATCTGTAAAATTTTATTTTATAGAATAAAATTTGTAAAGATTTAAGCTTTTAAATTCAACATTCCTAATTTTGAAAGCAAAAAATTGAAACGTTTTTCATCTAAGGCTTTTGTAAAGATATCAGCAAGTTGATATTCAGTTGGTACAAAATATAATTCAATAGTACCTTCTTCCACGTGATGCTTTATAAAATGGTATCTCATGTCTATGTGCTTGGTCTTGGTGTGCTGGACTGGATTGACCGATATGGCAATTGCGGACTTGCTGTCACAGTATATTGGCACTGTCTTGTACAACATCCCGTAATCCCGAAGTTGCGTTTTCATCCAGAGCACTTGAGCACAACAACTAGCTGTAGCGACGTATTCAGCTTCGGCTGTTGATATTGAAACACAGTTTTGCTTTTTCGACGCCCAGCTTATCAGTCTGTCACCTAAAAACTGAAGATGACCATAAGTACTCTTCCTGTCCAATTGATTGCCTCCAAAATCTGCATCTGAATAAGCAATCAAATTATAATCAGAACTTTTAGGATACCATAATCCTAAATAAGGAGTTCCTTTAATATATCTAAAAATTCGTTTGACTGCTAAAAGATGAGATTCTTTTGGTTTAGCTTGGAATCGGGCACATAAGCACGTGGAGAACATTATGTCCGGGCGACTGGCAGTTAGATACATCGATGATCCGATCATCCCTCTGTATGTCTTTTGATCCATAGCTTTTCCATCTAGATCGAGTCCGAGTTTTGCACCGTGAGCCATTGGCATTCCGATTGAAGTAGATTTGTCCATCTTGAATTTCTTCAAGATGTCAAATATATACTTTGACTGGTTGATGAAGATACCATCAGGAATCTACTTCACTGGTAAGCCGAGGAAGAAATTGATTTCTCCCATCATGCTCATCTGAAATCTAGAGGTCATAAGATCAGAAAACCAAGTACACAATGATTTGTTAGTCGTACCGAAAATAATATCATCTACGTATATTTTTACTAAGCAGATATCAAGATTAGTTCTATAAATGAAAAGAGTAGTATCGATAGATCCTTTGGTCAAGCCGGATTTGACCAAGAAAGCTGACAGCTCGTCATACCATGCCCGTGGAGCTTGTTTCAAACCATACAATGCTCTATCGAGAAAATATACATAATCTGGACGATCTTTGTCAACAAATCCCTTTGGCTGAGATACATATACTTCTTCTTTCAGCTTGCCATTGAGAAATGTCGTCTTGACGTCCATTTGATATATTGTGAAGTTACGATAAGCAGCGAAGGCAAGAAATATTCGGATAGCTTCCAATCTGGAAACAGGTGCAAACGTTTCATCGTAGTCAATACCTTCTTCTTGTCGATATCCTTTGGCTACCAACCTTTCTTTGTTTCGCACAACGATACCATCTTTATCCTTTTTGTTCTTGAATATCCACTTTGTACCAATTATGCTTTTTCCTTTCGGCCTTGGTACAAGTTTCCACACTTTGAGCGCATTAAATTGATTGATCTCCTCTTGCATAGCAATAATCCAATCCGGGTCTTCCAATGCTTCAGAAACTTTTGTAGGTTCAATCTTGCTTAGGAAGCAAGTGAAGAGACATTCGTTGGAAGTAGCCGTTTTGGAGCGTGTAGAAACACTGGCTTGAGGATCTCCAATAATTTGATGAATTGGATGAGATCTTGTCCATTTTGTTGTATGAGGGATAGGATCAATTACATCTTGAACCACTTCTATTTGAAGAGAGGGAGGTTCAGAAACTTCAACATCAGATGAAGTGATAGAAATAGTTTCCACTTGAGGAGGAGGTATCTCAACAATCTCTGAATCAGATTCAGGAACAGTTTGTTGAATAACATCATTCTGTACTTATTCCTGAATTGATTCCTCTTGAACAGGTTGATCTTGAATAGACTCTTCTTGAGTATTTTCTTCATGAATAGGCTCAGCTTCTGATTGAACAGTGTGTGATTGAACAAAATCTTGTTGTGCCGGTTCTTGTTGAATAGGAGAGACTGGAGAAGCATTATTGTCAGAGATAGATGCAGCGGAATTTGGAATAGATGAGCTCTCAGTTTCTTGATTCAAAACATTAGAAATATTTTCAGAACTAGATCTAGGCACATCATCATAAAAATTTTCAAACAGAAAATCAAGATCAGAAAGATTAGGAGAGGGAGTAGAAGAATCCTGGTTATCCGGTGAAAGAGCAGGTTCTAAACTGATTTGTTCAGAAACTGAATTTTCAGTAATAGCGGGTTCTGAGCCTGAGTGACTAGAAACCAAATCAGCAGCTTCGTCAAATTTAACATTGACACTCTCTATGACCTTTCTTGCAGAGATCAGAAAAACTCTATAAGCTGTAGAGTTTGAAGAATAACCCACGAATACACCCTCGTCTGCCTTTGGACTAAACTTGTTGAGATTCTCCCTGTCATTCAGAACGTAGCATTTACACCCGAATGACTTGAAATACTTGATGTTCGGTTTGATCCCGTTCATAAGTTCATACGGTGTTTTGTTGAAACGACGATGCAGAATTGATCTGTTCTGTGTATGACAAGCAGTTGATACTGCTTCAGCCCAGTAAGATAAAGGTAGACCTGAATAAGCAAGCATTGATCTGGCGGACTCAACAAGCGTTCTGTTTCTTCTTTCAACAACGTCGTTCTGTTGCGGAGTACGTGCAACAGAAAATTGTTGTTGTATTCCTTGAGATTCATAGAATTCCTGAAGACTACTGTTTTTGAATTCAGTACCATTGTCAGATCTTACCACTTTCACTTGCTTCTGCTTATTTGTCTGAGTTGTCTTGATGAGGTTGATGAGTACTTCAGGAGTCTCGTCTTTTGACTTCAGAAATTTTACCCAAGTATATCTGGAGTAGTCAT
Source organism: Arctium minus (assembly GCA_954870635.1). Lineage (NCBI taxonomy): Eukaryota > Viridiplantae > Streptophyta > Magnoliopsida > Asterales > Asteraceae > Arctium > Arctium minus. Next base: position 71,128,192 of record OX941080.1, on the reverse strand, counting down.
CAACAACCACCAAAACATATTTCTTACGTCCTAAACTCTTCGTCTTCATCGGACCACACAAATCAACATGCAAAAGATCAAGAATAGCCGACGTGCAGTGTTTAGGTTTAGGCTTGTGAGGAGCTTTCTTCATTTTTCCTTTCTCACAATCCTGGCATAGATGGTCTTTCTGGAAATGGAGAACTGGAAGACCTCTCACAGAATCATTCTTGACCAGGCGATCCATATACATGAAGTTGAGATGAGCTAAACGTCTGTGCCAAATCCAACTTTCTTGAACTGAAGCTTTAGAAAGCAAGCAGATATCTGAAGGAATTTTGATCTTAGAAAGATCAATGGTATATAAATTTGAATGTCTTTTTCCTACCAGAAGATCCTTGCCATTATCATTCTTCACTGCAACTCTTTTGGATTTGAAGCTGACTTCAAGGTGTTTATCGCAGAAGTGGCCGATGCTGAAAAGGTTGTGACTTAGACCCTCGACGTAGCTTACTCTTTTTACTGTTATGTTACCCTGAACTAGATCACCATAACCAAGAATCGGAGTTTTCTCACAGTTACCAAATTTCACACGACCGCAACATTTATCTTTAAAATTAGACAGAAGTGATTTGTTGCCAGTCATATGTTTTGAACATCCCGAATCCAGATACCATAAATGACTTAGCTACACACACAGAAACTACACCTTTTTAGGTACCCATATACTTATGGGTCCCTTGTTAGATTTATATCTATAATTTCTCACAGATTTATTTTTCATGAAAGAATGAAAGCAATTATCAATAGAAGATAAAACACAATTATCAGAATCAGAACTAGAAGAAGCATATGAGATATTCTTTGATATATCAAACATTTGCTTAAAAGAGTATTTTGGGTTTTTATTACAAGAAGCAAATGTATCAGTATCACAAAGATTGTCTACACAATTTACTCCTAACAGTTCAGATTCTAATCTTTGCTGTTTCATCCTCCAAATCTGCCTTGGTGACTTCCTCACAGTCCGATCTGAAGAAGAAAAATCAGAAACATTAGAATTTTCAGATAAGACAGTATCATGTTTCTTTGACTTCTTTGATCTTCTTCTTTTACGCTTCTTTTTATAAAATTGAGCATTTAGCAGTAAAGAAGTATCAATAATTGAATCAGAAGAAGAAACTTTATCAAAGAAATTAGTCTTAGCATTTGACATTAAAGAACTAGCCTCGGAGTGAAAATTGTCAAAATTGCACAAGTCTGGAGGAGGTTTGCGCTTCCCATTGGAGGCGCAAACTGAGCTTTGCGTTTCTAACTGCATGCGCAAACCTTCAGTTTGCGTTTCCAACGTAGAACGCAAATGGCCATTGTTTTTCAAAACTTTAGAATTTTCCTTAGAGTCTTTTGACAATCTAGAAGAAATTTTATTTTCAAAACTTGTTTTCATTATAAAAAGAAATAAATCGTTTTCTAAACAAGTTTGAAGATTTTGTTCTTCCAATCGATCTTCAAGATCAACAATTTTTTCTTCTAACACTAATGGAGGAATGTATTTCTTAGTATCATAAGACATCGGAGATACATTTTCCTTATTAGTGTTAGCAAAAATATCCACAAAATCTGTTGAAAATGAAGATTTATTGGAAGATTTGACATTTAAAAGATTTTGAAATTTTCTGGATTTCTTAGATTGATCAGGAAAATACTTTGCATTTTCAGAAGTGTAAACAAATGGCATTTCCATCCTCTTGTTTTTCATTCTCTTCACATTTTCTTCTTCCAAAATTTGTTTCTCTGTTGTCCAAAAGAATTTAAACTGAGGAGCATATCTTGCAAGAGTAAAGTAATCATATTCATATAAAGTAGGAACTTCATTTTTAGCAATATTTAAAAAATGCGGGTTTTCAAAACCAAGTTCCCATTTTTCTTTTATGGCTTCTTCACTCCTTGGTTTATTCATGAAAATTGTTTGCTCAGACTGTTCTCTTTTATACAATTTCTTTTCTAAAACAATTATCTTTTCTGAAAGGATTTTATTTGAAGAAGTCAGTTCAGTCAACGAATCATGATAAGTCTGATTTGAATTTTCTAGATCAACTAACTGCTTTTGAAATTTCTCTTTTGTATCAATTAAAATTGATTTTTCATCTTTTAAAAAATTTGCAGTTTATCAATTAAATCAGACTTTTCTTGATTTTTAACCTTTTCAGAAACGAACTTTGAGCGCAAATCATGCAAAGCAGTGATAAAAACATTCATTTGAGATAAGAAGAAATTATTGTTAAACTCAGATATTACCTCAGAACCATCAGATGAGGTATCCTCTTTCTCATCATCAGAATTGTCATCACCTATAAAGCACATAGCCGCAGTTTCCTCATTTTCGGCCTCATTGTCTGAATGATCCAACCAGTATTCTTCTTCGGCCAACAGGATGGTTCCACTTTCTTTCTTTTCAGCAAGAGCCAACTTCTTTCGGCAAAAAGCAGCATCCTTTACCACTTTGACTCTGCAGTCCTTAACCATATGTCCAGACTTTTAACAGTTAAAACAGTTAACCACCTTTTTCTCCTCCTTCTTCTGTTCAACCACCTTAGTTGGTTCATGCTTTGGAGTGTATGTCTTTGAAGAAGCACCAGGTTCTATCTTTTTAGAACCAGAAGTAAACCTCATAATGTTTGAACAAGATTTGTGCTTGAATCTCTTCTGATAGTGCTGAGTCAAAAGTATCATGGCCTTCTCTAGAGCTTCGCCATCATCATCCGTTGATCCATCATAAATTGTTTCAGTCAAAGCTTGCTCAGCCAGTTGACTAGCTAAAAGAGCAATGGGATCTACTGACAGAGGCTTGTTCTTCTTATCCATTTTCTCCTTCTTCTCCATTACCAAAGATTCATCTGTCATCAAGATTTCATATAACTCCTGAATTGGCATGGTTGAGATTCTGACATTGTTTCACATTCTGTGGCATGACTTGTTCCACTCAGGTTGTAAAGCGTTCAGAAACTTCAAGTTAGCCTCCAACTCAGTCTTGGTAACTTTAATCTTGTAGAGATCATTGATAACAACCCAGAATCGATCAAAAACACTTTTCAAACTTTCCCCATCTTTGGCCTTGAACTTTTCAAAGTTGTTCATGTACCTGGCCTATCGTAACTGAGTGGACATTGCAGTACCAAGCATGATCTTCTCAAGTTGTGTCCACATCAGCATTGGGTTATGTTTGAAACAATCGATTCTGTTATAGATGGAGTTGGGAAGAGCAAGGATCAGGTTTGACTTAGCCTGACTGTCAGCTTGATATCTTAAGACTTCTTCAGCGTCATACTCTCTTAAAGCTTTTTCAACAGTTGTAGCTGGAGTAGTAGCAGTAGCTGGGATCACTTTCTTTGGTGTTTCCATAGGACCCTGAGTTAGTGATTTCATCATGTTTTCCCCATTTCGTTGCCTTCCAATAAAGTTGATGAATCGATCCTGCCATTGTTCAAATTCATTCTCATTGATGAGAACTGGTGGACGAGTATCGGACCCCAAAGACATCATGAGGTCATTCTTGTAGATCTGTGCTTGCAAAGACATTTTGTGAAAAAATCAAAAAATTCAGCAAAATTGTCTAAGTATGAGAGACGCGCAAACTAGAGGTTTGCGTTTGTAATGAGGAGCGCAAAGAAGGTTTTGCGCTTGCAGAGGGGAACGCAAACTGAGCTTTGCGTTTGCTGAGAGGAACGCAAACTGAGCTTTGCGTTTGCTGAAGGGAATGCTAACTGAGCTTTGCGTTTGTTGAGGGGAACGCAAACTGAGGCTTTGCGTTTGCTGAAGGGAACGCAAACTGAGCTTTACGTTTGTAGACTTAGCGGGTGAGAGACTTTGCGTTTGATGCACTAAGACTTTTCACTTGAAGAGAGAAACGCAAACTGATGGTTTGCGTTTCAGACTAGATCCGAGAAACTTGGCTTTGCGTTTCCAATGAGAATCGCAAACCTGACAAAATTACTAACATACGAGTTAGATCACAAAATTTATGAAGGAATGTAAGAGGCGCAAAGCATAAGAATCACACGCAAACATATATGAATCACACGCAAACATTTAAGAATGAAACGCAAAGTTCAGAAACACTATCAATTCATGCAAAGACTATGAATGACCCGCAAACTTCATGAATGACCCGCAAACTTCATGAATGATGCGCAAACCATCATGAATGAGACGCAAACTTCATATACTCAACCAATTCACGCAAGAACAACTACAACTTCGAAATTTAATCTAGAAAAGCATACACTGAACTTCGAAAACTTCTTTCTAACAACTTTTATCAAACAATTTCGATTAAAATCAACAAAATCTAAAAAATCGACAAAGACAGAACGAGAATGGCGTTTTTCCAGAAAAACACAAAATCACCAAATTGAGAATCAAATCATGTTTTTTAAAGAAAACTTTGTGAATCAAATACAATCAATTATCACAAACGCAACTAAAGAAATCAAATTCGCACAAATTCAATCACAAATAGAACCAAATTTTATGAGAAATCAAGAAAACGAGATTTTCTTGAAAAAATTCAAGAAAATCGATCAAATTTTCGATTTCAATCACAAATTCAGATATAGAAAAACAATCTCTCAATCCTCTCAAGATTCAGATTGCTCTGATACCAATTGAGAGTCCAAGATCACTGATTCTTTAGAGAGAGAAAGTAGAGAGAGAAAATATTGAAGCGCAAAGTTCTCAGATGTATTGAAAGTGAGTGCCAAAGTTACAAAACAAAGGCTCTAAGGGGACTTAAATACCCCTAGCCTTTACAATACTGAAATGAACAAAAAGCACAGTAAAAGTTAGAAAATAAATACAATGATTACTATAAAAGCAGATCTAAGAGTAGATGTTCTAGACTTGATACACTTTTCACTACACACAGATTAATAAATGAGAGTGCGGATTTGTTTGAGTATGTAGAGAAAGTATAGCGTGCAAGGTAGTAGACACACAAAGAAATAATGAACAGAAAAGTAAGATATCACTAGAATGTTACTCAAGACACTGTTTCATTGATTTGCTCCAAGAACACCAAGAACACGCACTGGTGTGTGCAAATATTCTTAGGAAAAATACAATCTCTTAATTCAGAATAGTGTGTGCTCACTTAAATAAACCAAAGGTGGTGTTCCTATAATATATAAGGAGGATGCACCCCATAGTATAAGATAAAGGCTGACATTCCATAAACGGAATGCCACCTGGAAAAGGTAAACGATCGTGCGTCACGGAAATGATCTGGAAAATCTTCGTACAACAGGCTTCACCTGTTCAGTACGTGACCTTGTCTTGAACTGTGTTCACCAAAATCTTCGAACTGTCTCCAGAGGTTAGCCATCATAGAGGCTCTGTGATCTGGAGGTCATTATCAGGTTATGAGTCCTCTGGTAGAATGTCGACAGAGTCTTCTGAGCTTTGTCTTCTGTGGTGACTTGGTTGTTCTTGAACAATCTTCAGCAGTTTCTATACTTAGCCTATTTTTCAATACTTCTATACAAGAAAGTTTGAGCTAACATCAATTCATGAAAACATTTGAAGAATGTGAAGTGGTTTGAACATTTAATCCAAAAATGATCTTTCACAAGCAAAAGTTGTTCGTCTTTCAACATGTGTTAGAGGTTAAGAGTTTAGAAATATATACCTTTAGTATAAAAACCTTAACTCCCCCTAAAATGAATATTAGCATGTAAGCATCCTTGAAATTTGTAACAATTCAAATTATTAGAAAAATATAACAATGAAAGTATAATAAACTTCTTATATCTCCTCCCCCTAAAAGGTATAACAGTGTAATCTTCAGTAACTCCCCCTCAAATAAAAAACTTCTAGAAAAGATGTTATCTTTTAAGCATTCGTCAGAAGAAAAACTTTTGAGTTCGGATTCTGAACTAAAATATTCAGAAGCCATGATTACTTATTCTCCGGTGAGAATAGTAATTTACAGATTTATCAATGAAGAACGGGTCCTGATCTGATGTAACCAGAAACCATAGTTCTTTGACTTTGAAGTCCGAGTCCTAAGCTGATTTACTCAGAAGTCATAGTTCTTCTCCCCCTTAGTCTGTAGATGCCTGCAACACAGGTTTAGATTTTGGTACCCACTGGTGTTTGGGCCCTGACTTGTTAGTTGCAGTTCTTTTGGAAGAGATATAATAAGAACCATACCAGCTATTTTCATAATCTTTGTTTACAAAATCATTTGAACCACAATAGGAACAACTAATTTTCTTTTGAGCTAACCTAATCAATTGATTTATAGTGTAAACCAGATCAGGTTTGCCAAAAGTTTTACCTTTAGACGCATTGTTCCTTTTAGCATTAGATATATGCTCAAATGATTTCTATTCCTTCTTCTTCTCTGAGGAACCTTTCACCATCCAGATCCATTTTTCTTTATCTTTTTCATCTTTCCTTCTCCAAAATCTTTTCTTCTGAGACTCATTCTTCTTGATGTTACCTGAACCATCAACATATTTGTCCTAGAAAAGGTTAGAAGGACGAATTTGTTCTTTAAGTTTAGAAGCATGATTATCATTTACGTCAAACAAAGGATTATTTGAAACATTTGTAAAAAGTGAACTTGTTGTTGATTTGAATGAGCATTCGGATGCAGCTAGATCATCTCTCGGTGATTGAGCAATTGATTCTGGCGTTTTGTGCTCAGTCAAATTCACCTTAAACATGATCTCTTCAAGTTCTTTAATCTTTGTAGACAAACTGTTTCTTTCCTTTGACATCAGATCAAACTTCTTTTGCAGTTCAGACTTAGTCTTCTTTTCCTTCATGATGTTTGTTGACAACTGAGATAATTTCTTGCTCAACTTCTCTATCTCAGTCTCAAATACTTTCCTTTCTTCTTCAAAGTCTTTTTCAACATTCTTTCTCTTATCATAAATCTCCTTGAAAACACCAACATTTTTCTATTCAACTTTCTTCTTCTCTTTCTCAGATTTATCTCTCTCCAGAATGATTACTTTCTCAAAGTCTGAAACTTGTTGACAAAGCTTTGTACATTTCATCTCTACTGATTTCTTCTCTTCAAATGCTTTTCTGGAAAATTCAGAAAACTTCTTAGCAAAATCTTTTCTTTCTTTTTCCATCTTCTTTTCATCTTGCGAGATCTTTTTTTTCAGTTCATTCATCTTCTTCTGAAGCTCAGCATTATCTCTTTCAATTTCCATTCTCTTCTTCTCAAACCTCTTCATCTCATCTTGAGCTTTTGAATTGTCTTTTTCTTAGGTTGCTTTTTCTTTCATCATATTGATTTCAACCTCAAGACTGAAGACTTTGTCTTTCAAAGAATCTCTTTCAGCAAAACTTGAGAATTCATTTTTCTCAGTCCTTCACAAGTTTCACTTGAAATGTTTGCTCTTCTTCTCAGTTCATCTAGCTCTCTTTGCATTGATTCCTTGTTGGACCAACTTGAGCTAGAATTAAGACTTTCAGATCTTTTCAGTTTTACTTGCAGATTTGAAATCTTTTTTTCTTTTGATTCAATAATTCCTGCAAAATTAATTTTGGAATTAGTTACACAATCTGAGCAAATGACATTCTCTGAAACTTTAGGATTATTTTTCAACTTAATAATCTGAACTTGAAGAGATGAATTCTGAATTTTCAAATCCTTGTTCTTAGCTTCGAGTGCTGGAATCTCTGGCATATAAGCTAAAGCACAATATATCTTGGTTAAAACTGTATTTCCCTTCTCGTCAATATATGGCATCTTGATATCTGCAAAAATATAAGCTTGAAATAATCGTTAACAAGAATCAGAAACCTTGATTACACTCAAAAATATGTACCCCTCCGCAGACTTAGCATGGGGGTCGAGGGGCAGCGCCCCTAGAGAAATTTTTTTGACAATTAAATCTCATATTGCAACTTGATATAAAAAAAAATTAGCTAGATATGATCGTTAGTCAGAAAATCAGAAAAATCAGCAGTAAAAATCACAGAAAATCACTAAAAAATGATTACAAGTACAGAATTCGTATATCTCACAGAATTCGTATAGCACTCACAACACAAAATTCGCATAAAACACAATTCGCATAAGAGAAGGATACGAAATCATCACTTTTCGCATGAACTCGTGTAAGAATTCTGAGCTTTTTCGCAGAAGACTAGTGTGTGAATTCTTTGAAATTCGTTTAAGACTCAGATGCGAATTCCTTGAAATTCGTATGTCTCTTAGATGCGAATTCTACACAATTCGTATGTGTCTCTTGTGCGAATCCTTAGCTTTTGGTACACTACCTTATGCGAATTCTTCAACCCTGCGAATTCTATCCTTAACATTTTTTATTCTCAGTGATATGTGAATTCCTTCAGTTCTGCAAGTTCATCGTGCGAGTTCTTTAGGACTTCGTGTGGATTCTTTGAATCTTGAACTTTTTCGACTTAAACCTCACTGATTTCCAACCAAAAGTCAATATTTGACTCTGAAAATTTGCAGTCTTGATCACTTTGTCATCGATAACAACCCTGTGAAGTGAATTTATCAAATAACAAACATGATAATGAGAATCGATTCTTGACAGTTTACGACCAAAAACTTTCTAAAACTTGAAAGATTGGTTCAATTCTTTGAATTTGTTGATCAATTGATTAATCAACCAAAACAAGAAATGTTCTACAACTATGTACGAACACTATGAACACAAATTTACATCAAAAACACCACTAAATCAAAATCTTGATTTTGATGGAACAGTGCCGATGAACAGTGACATTTTCTTTAAAAAAATCGATTTTTCTGATTAGCCTGATCTAGCTCTGATACCAATTGTGACCCAGATTACTAGCATATGATTAACAACAAATTAAGAACACAATCTTTTATTGATCAAATCTCACGTATATGTGTGTGTTCTCAGTGTGTGTGCAAGTTCTCTCTTACCAATCCTCTGAAATCGTATGTCTGTATACGTATCTATAAATATAACAAAACAAACCTATTTATACTAAGTCAACATTATTTGACTTTTACAATACAAACCCTTGAACATTCAACCAAATACAACTTTGACCCTCTATTTAATCTTGAATAAAATTTTAGTCTAACAGCTACTAATCCGGCTAGTATTTGAACATACATGATGCTCAGGATGCTCCTAATCATGATGGGGGGAGACACGACAAAGACACAAGATTCAAAGACACAGATTATCATGTTGAGGTGGAGTTAGCAAAATCTAAGGGGGGGTAACAAAATGTTACTTTCTTAAATCTAAGGTTGAAAAGCCATTGTATTCAGAGATTGCATTTGAGCCGAAAAGATTACAATTTTACCTGATTTATTCATCTACTCCTTATCAAGCGGTGTTTGCTACAAATTGTTTTCTCCTACTAGTTTAGTTGAAACTCTGAATAATCAAAACTTTATTCAAGGGGGGAGATTGGATTGACATGAAGAAAAGCAACACTGAAGTTTTTCGAAGAATCAATGGGGAGAGAAGATCAAGACCAGAAGATTTCAAGAAGATAAATTCTTTATACAACTTTAGGGGGAGATTGTTAGGACCATAAATGTATTATTAAATAGAAAGTTATATAAAGAATCTTACAGGTTTTATTTATTATTGTAAAAGCCTTAATTATTGTTTATTGGGCTTAGTTTGATGTAATGGGCTTGGGCTTTAAGCATCAAGCCTTAAGTATACAATGTGTGTTTAGAGATGATTAGGTTAAGGAGACAAAATAGGTTTGCGCCTAATTGAGAATAGAGAGAGTATGCGTTTCATTCATATGATTGTAGCTCTCTCTAATCATTTAATAAAAACTTATTTTGTTCAATTCATTGTTACATGGTCGTTACTGGGATTCACACTTCTTCAATTTCAAACTAGTGTCTACATAGTTTCATTTCTTCATCTCTAACCTTTCTCCATAACTCATTGTTTCGAGAAAAGAGTAGTTCGATCTGGGTCGATATGGAATAATGGATATCAGAGCTTCAAAAGGTAACCATTCTCGTTTTATGAGTTTTTCTTTGCTAACATAGATTTCATTTTTTAGTAGATAACTGATATATATCTTCAACGTTTTACATTCATCATAATTTATTTTGAAGTTCTGATTTTTGTTTATAAAGAATCATTTTAAGTTTCATAACATTTAATGAAGTTGGGGGTTTCAATTCCTTTGTGAAGTCTATGATTTTGAATTATATTGGTTTTTTTATTTCTGTTGCTTATAATGTGATGTGTTTTGATAAGAGAGATTTAGCATTTAACAACCATTTGACTACAATATATCATCTTTTGACTGATGCATTTTTTCTTGATGATATGTTTAAAAACCTTCTCCTAACTTATTTAGGGATCTTTGATTGATGTAGTAGCTCTAAGGCTATGTTTCTTTGAATCACCATACTAAAGAGTTTACTGAAGAGTTCTATCAATCTAGAAGTTGTCATCATTCCAAAACAAATACTCTTGACATAGTCTATTTTAATGTGACATAATTCATATGCATTGCCTTTATCTCTTATTGGTTGGAGGCCCAGTTTTATATGTTGTTATTTCATCTATTGGAACTAACTAGTTTTGGATATTATATGAATGCATAGGATTTGTATCAAATTTTATTTGTAAACCAAGTTAGTGTTATTCATTGGTAGGGACTTAGGATATTTTTGTACTCTGCAACTACGTTGGTAGGCATCTGCATAGAACGAAGTCTTTGAACTTTATAGGAAATGACAATGCACCAATCAAATTGGAGGGAGTGGTTGAATTATCTGGTGAGTGGGGTTATTATTTGAACTTTATTCTAAATTGTTCGAACAATGGATACAATTGGGTTTATAAATTTAGATTCAAGTACTTTATTTAAATGGTGGAATTTCTTTGTACACAATATCTACAAAATGGTCTAGAAAGGTCAAAGCTGGTTTATGTTAACTTTGTAGCTTGGGATGAATTTATATAAGTTCCATCTTTTTTCCGTTTCTATAAATCCTGTATGGTACAAAACTTCATTTTGTTGATCCTCTTTAATATTGCACAACCAAGACATGATAGAAGCCATTCACAAGTTCTACAAAAAAGAGGCCATCTTTCTACAAGTTACAGTTACCAATCAAATTGCATAAAGTGTCATCTCCCCCTCCTAACACATGAATACATGCGCAAAATTAGCAAATTCTTTTTTATAGTAGCAAAAGTAAAGCTTGCAGTATGGTATAATTACAGTTGTCACTGTCAGCTATATAGAGGAATGATTATAACCACTCTAGATGTTTATTTAGGTTCAAGTACACTATGGTGTTTTGGGTTATTTTTGGTTCTGATCTAAGTCTCATTTGTAGAAATGGTTGAACTCTTGATAAAGAGTTCTTTAGATCAAGGAAACAGAAGTTGTGTCCTCATAATTGCATATTAAGCTCAATATATTTATGAATTGAAGAGGTAATATATGATATTATTATTTTTATCTATTACATTTACGAATACATGATCTATGTTATTTTAATGAAAGGCAAACAATTTCATGTTCTGATTTATTACCTTCAACAAGTTTTGGAAGATGATAAGCTAACTCCACATCATCTTCTTCATAGCTAGGGCTAATCCAATTGACATCTTTTTCGTCAACCTCAATCTTCTAAATGAAAAAAGGTATGTAATATGATTTTTATGAATCAAGGGAAACTTTTGGTGTGTATGTAACACTTTGCACAACCGTTTTTACACATAAGTTGTTTTTGCAGGCTCGTAAAACTATTGTGATGCCAGGAGAAACCTTGTAGCCACTGAAGGCGTTTCTCTTTATAGTGTAGATATGTTTTGAAGAGAATACAACTGATAATTGGCAAGGTCAGTTTCTATCATGAAGTACAACTCATAGAATTCATGGCTACTTTTAGTTGGATGAATCCAACCGAAGTTATAGGAAAAATGATCCTTTTTCCTATATGTTTTCTGTTGGTTCATGTTGAGTTGTAGAAACGTGCAATAGTTGTTTTAGCACTTTTTATTACTTCCCGTTTGGTAACTATATTTCTTTCCATGTGAAAAGGAGTCTTATTTTTGCTTATATTTCTTTTATCATGCTTTTATTGAAAATCGTTAATGCACACGTTTTATATTACATAATTTTTGATATGTGATTTACTTATACAAGATATTCTATTAGATGTTAAAAGCAGCTCTTAATGGCTCCCACTTTGTATCACTTTAACTTTGTTTACATCCTCATTTGGTTGATAAGCTTGTCAACTCTCAGAGATCAATATATGAACCTTGTTTACAAGAAAATTCTGCATCTCACATGGAGAGGGCATTTCTGGCTTTCTGTTAAAATGGCCGTCCACATGGTGTTGATGGGGAAGTGAGCATAGAAACTGATGGTTATGTGGTAATTAATAATTTTTGACATCTTAGGATCATAACGTTAAGTTGCTCCAGCCTTGAAGTCTATTCGCTTCACTCCCAACTTGTAAGGATCCACACTTGTGTGTCCCAAACTATGTGCAATCAAACAAGATAACAATCAAATTCACTCCAATAAGCCATATTATTCAATCTCAAATCACAAGATTACAATTCTTGTACAATTCTATCTCACACGATATTTCTCTCTCTAAACAATTTATATTCTATTAAGTGCTACAAACTTAACTAAAGAAAACTAAACTATTTATACTTCCTACAAATACAAAGGAAACAACAACTAAACAAGTTGACTTATTACAAAGACTTTGACTTTTCACTCTAAACAACTTTGACTTTGACTTTGCAATATGAAGGCCTTTGACTTGGACTTGGACTTCCAACATTAATGATCTTGAAGACAACATTTATGCTCTAACAATCTTCCCCTTTGGATTCAAGATCATCTTCAAAAAGATAAGCATGTTAGCTCCCCTTTTGGATTCAAAATAAATTTCAGCAACATGGAACAATCTCCCTCTTGTTTTTATCTTCAACAAATTCAATCTCCTCTTTCAATGCTTTTGTCAAACGGTTTCCTCCTTTGTAAATCAAACAAACAAAGTCAATCTCCCCCTTTCTTCTTTATCTGAAAATCAGGAACTTTAGCAACCTTCCCCAAAGTTTATGATCATCTCTTTCAGTTTCCAGTAAAAGAAATTATCTCTATATTTAGCTCAGTTTGCTTTAGCAAATAATCTTCAAAGAAAATTTTCAGTAAACTTCAACGAACTTTCTTGAATTCTTGAACTTTCTCCAAAAACTGCATTTCATTTCTTGAAATATCTCCACCATGAACTATCACAAATCATTCAGCAATCAACATTTCTTGTAATTATTTATCCCCCTTTTTGATGAATAAGAGCACAAACTTCATCAAAACTTTGTATGAAATGTCCGCTTCAAGTTTCTGACCATGATCTTTCCAACTGATTATGCAACATCTGTCAATTCATAAATGATTCTGAATCTTTTCAAATTCAGAAATGAGTGTAACCCTGAATCAACAAATGAATCCGTTAAAATTCTTGTAAGTAGCACGAAGCCACTTAGTACAATGAATATACTGTACATGGACTTTTATTGATGTTCACTCCTCAGGTCTTCCATTCAACCATCGAATAACACAAGGTAATTCTATGAACGTTCTGACAGAAAAACAAATTTTCTGTGTGTATGTGCTTGTGTAAGAAAGAATTAAGCATTAAGATTGCTTTATCAGGCTCAAATGGTGTAAACTATTGAGACAACAATAGTATTACACAGACTCAATGTGAATGATCGAAGTGCAAAGGTGAGGCAGACTTCCTTCTTTTTCAATATCCACATCTTCTAAATGAAGACTAGATAAATTATATGTTGTTTCCCCAATAAAAAGTTGAAACACCTTTTTGTTGTGAAAAGGATGAGTAACTGGTGGGGTTAAATTCAAGAGTTGGCATGGGTTAGTGCCTGTTTCAATGCACCAAAGAATGTTAACCAACAGTAGATGTGGCTGCTCGGCTCAGAAAAAGTTTAGTGTAGAGTTCTGATATTCTTTTAACTCTTTTCTTAAACCCTCTTTCTTTTTTTATCATTTATGCTCACTTCTAACCAAACTCTCTTTTACATTTTACCTCATCACACACCCACACTCTGATATTGACCCCTCGCCTCTCGATCACTTAAGGATAACTTCTTGGGTAGGAAACACCGGTTATCGTGAATCCATAGAAGTTCTATTAATCTCACACATTGATCCCATGTATTTTGTCCTAATGAGAATGATGCTCAATCGTTTAGCTTCAACGGTTAAAGCACAATAAATATGTTAGATGTATGTATGCTCAATAAGATAATCATGAAGATTTGAGCATTTTAAACATGGAAGATTTTCTCAAAACAAGGAAATTGAATGAACGAAGTGAAATCAATAAATATGTTTTGAGAATCTGACATGGTATGGAAAAGATCAAATATTAATGATTTATCAATAAAAGCATAGGTCATGAAAAATTGGATGTTGTCTATAAGAACAAGTATAAACAGTCTTGAAAGAAACGTTTTAAATGCATTAATGCTCAACAAACTTTGAATGTACAAAAGGAGTATCTTACCATCGAAAACTAGTTTCAATTTGAGACATGGTGAGAACATAGTTAATAAAAGAAATACTAAACCGGTGTGTGTGAATACTTGACAGTATATATAAAAGATAATACACAAGTATTAATCTTTGGAAACATACGGTTATTGAAACAATGAAACTCATAAACTGAAAACTTTTAAAATCACACTTCTAAATTCATAAAATCGTTTTGAGAATAAGAAGTGGTTTGAACGTTTAATAAACATGTTTTCATGTCTGAAAGTTGTCCGTCTTTCAAACACAATGACATTAAGGTTAGAAAATATCAAACCTTAGAAGTCACCACAAGTCATGAAATGTTATCATGGAAGCTCCCCTTCAAAATCTGCATGGAGTCAAAAAGTCATTATAGCAACAAAGCCTTATTGAAATGTAAAACTTTTATTGAAAGATAAAAACATTAAAAGTAAAACATTGAATTACAAGTCCTGGTCTGATTTGATCAGAAGTCATCTACTACCCCTCAAATTATGCATTATCAAAATTAGTCAATACAACATATATGCAAAAGTTTCTCTAACTCCCCCAAGAAAGTAGATCATTTTATCTTTGTCTCACTCCCCCCTGAAATCATGAACAAACCTTCAGTGCTTATATATCAATCCGACTAAAGAATAAAGAAATGAAGAAAAAAAATAACAAAAATAAACTGTACTAGGTAACTACAGATTATGTCTTGAGATCCAACATGTCATGTTTCGAAATGTGAAAATGAAATCTCTTTTCGTCCTTTTAACAGCAAGTTGATAATATGTGTTTACAAAGTAAAGTTCATTCGTACCTTTTTTAACATTATTTTTTATAAAGTGATTTCGCATGTCTATGTGCTTTGTTTTCGTTTGCTGAACAGGATTAGCATATATTGCAATGGCGCTCTTCGAATCACAATATATAGGTATTTTGTTGAAATGGAATCCGTACTCTCGAAGTTGTTTTCTCATCCACAATACTTGAGAGCAGCAGTTTGCAGCAGCTACATACTCTGATTCAGCAGTTGATGTGGAAACACATAGTTGTCTCTTTGACGGCCAACTTACGAGCTTGTCTCCCATAAATTGTATGTGACCCGATGTGGTCTTCCTGTCTAGCATACAGGATGCATGATATGCATCTGAATATGATGTGAGCTCAAAACCAGTATCTTTAGGATACCACCAACCAAGATCTGCAGTCCCCTTCAGATATCTAAAGATACGCTTTACAGCCGAGAAATGAGATTCTTTAGGGTTATCTTGATATCTAGCGCATAGACATGTAGAAAACGTAATATCCGATCTACTTGTCGTTAAGTACATTAAAGAACCGATCATCCCTCTATAGGTTCTAAGATCAACAGCTTTTCTCGAAAGATCAACTCCGATCTTAGTTCCCGGTGCCATCGAGGTACCGATTGGAGTATAATTTTCCATTTTAAATTTTCGTAAAATATCAGAAATGTACTTCGCTTGATTAATGAAAATTCCCATTGAAAATTGTCTAACTTGTAATCCGAAAAAGAAATTCATCTCTCACATCATACTCATTTGAAATCTTGACACCATTAGAGCGAAAAAGTTCTTACAATACTTCGGGTTTGCTGAACCGAAAATTATGTCATCGACATATATTTGAATAAGAATGATATCAGATTTTTCCTTTTTGATCAAGAGAGTGGTATCGATTTTACCTTTTTAGAATCCATACTACTAAAAAATTGGATAAAACATCATACTAGGCTCGAGGAGCTTGCTTTAAACCGTGGAGGGCCTTGTCAAGGATGTAGACATGATCTAGTTTTTCCTCATTGACAAACCTTTCTGGTTGTAAAACGTATACCTCCTCCTTCAATATTCCATTTAGAAAGGTAGTCTTCACGTCCATTTGGTAGACAGTGAAGTTTTTATGTGCAACGTAACTAGAAACATCCTGATTACCTCTATACGTGCAACTTGAGCATATGTCT
The DNA here is from genome assembly GCA_954870635.1 of Arctium minus. Lineage (NCBI taxonomy): Eukaryota > Viridiplantae > Streptophyta > Magnoliopsida > Asterales > Asteraceae > Arctium > Arctium minus. The sequence continues at coordinate 71,111,667 of OX941080.1, read as the reverse complement.
CATCATAGTCTATTCCCTCCTCTTGTCGGTATCCCTTTGCTACAAGTTGAGATTTATTTCTTACCACGATACCGTCCTCATCTTTCTTGTTCTTGAATACCCATTTCGTGCCTATAATGGTTTTTCTTGTCGGACGGGGCACGAGTCTCCAGACTTTAAGTGCTTCAAACTGGTTAGTTCCTCTTGATAGTTGTTATCCAATTTGGATCTTCTATAGCTTCAGATACGTGAGTCGGCTCTATCTTACTCAGAAAGAATTCAACATGCACTCGTTTGTTGTCGCATACCTAGTTTACATCGACTTTGACGGATCACCGATAATTTGATGTACCGGGTGCTCTTTGGTCCACTTGTTTATGTGAGGGAGTGGATTAGATGTAGATTGATCATGTTGATCATCTAAATATACAGTATTGTAATTCCTAGTTTGTCAAGTTCTAATCTAATTGCAATCACAAACAAGATCACAAACAGTTTCAATCAAACTACCTGTTTCAATTGATCACAAGATTCGTATACAATGTACTCTCTCTCTCTCTGTTACTTTCTCTCTCTACAAACTCAGTGTTCGCGTACAATGAATCTCTTGTTACAAGCTTCTTACAAACAAAAACAACAACTCATATACCTATTTAAGACACACGCTAAAACACAAAATACAAATACAATTGACTTTGACATTTGACTTATTACAACTTTGACTTTGACTTTCACATGAGAGTTGACTTTGAACTTTAGTAAACATGATCTTGTATCCAACAAATATGTTCTAACAATCTCCCCCTTTGGATTCAAGATCATCTCTAAAAGATTTTGCAATTCAATCTCCCCCTTTGTTGCAATGAAGAACTTTATCAACTTGTCTTCCCTTTGTATACTTCTTGTCAACTCAGAATATCTTCAGAAATAAACATAAGCAATGAAGTACAATCTCCCCTTTCTTTGATAAAACTGTCTTCAAAACTTTTAGCAATCTTCTCAAAATCTGTCTTCAAGAATAGTAACAATCTCCCCAAGGTTGTAAAACCTCTTTCAGACATCGAAAAGAAATTATCTTCAGGTTTTGCTCAATCTTCTTCAGCAAAATGTCTTCAAATAAAATTTTCAGTAATCTATGCTCGCTTTCAGAAATCTTTGAACTTTCTGTTTCAGCTCTAAACAATCTCTAACAATCTGAATCAAACACTTGCAATTAACTCTCTTCAAACTTTCTTTAACAACTTTCTTTCTCAAACCAATCTTGACCATTTCTTCCATATATAATATTTCTTGAATACTTCTCCCATAGTCATTACTGATTAAACCATTTCTTGAATTCTCTCTCCCCCTTTTTGATGAATGAAGCATGAAATCATCAAAACTTTGACAAGAAATGTCAGTAATATGTTCTGACCACTGATCTTTTATACCGAGTCTCTGACTATTCAGACAAATTATTAGTTTAACACCTGATTCAACAAATGAACCAGTTAAAATGCCCGTCAGCAACACGAAGTCACTGTGTGTAACGAATACACATTGGAAAGGAGCTTTTGTGATGTTCACTCCCTTGGTCTTCCATTCAATCATCGAATAACACAAGTTTATTCTATGAACGTTTTGACAGAAAAACGAATTTCCTGACTGTACGTGCTTGTGTTTGAAAGAATTAGCACAAATGATTGCTTTTTATTAGGCTCAAAATTGTATAAACATTGAGACAACAATAGTAATACACAGACTCAATTGTGCATGATCGAAGTGCGAAGATGGGGCAGACTTCCTTCTTTTTCAATATCCAGATTTTCCGAATGAAAATCAGATAGATTATATGTTGCGTCCCCTTAAAAAATATTGAAAAATTTTCTCTTTGAGAAGAAAATGAGTAGCTGGTGGGGTTTTTATCAAGAGTTGGCATGGGCTAGTTGCCTGTTTCAATGATGCTCACGAAGAATTGTGAAACATCAGCAATGTGGTTGTCCGGCTCAGGAAAAGTTGGTGCAGAGTTTGATATTCTTTTACTCTGATCTCACACCCTCTTTATTTTTAACATTTAGCTCGCTTCTAACCAAACTCTCATTTCCATTTTACCTCATCACTCAACCCACATGCAGTTACTTTGACTCCTCACTCTTTGATCACTCAAGGTTAACTTCTTGGGTAGGAAACACTGGTTAACATGAATCCATAGAAGTTTCAGTTTAAGTCCTCACACAATGAACCCATGTAATCCTAAAAGTACAATGTTGCTCAACATGGTTTAACTTTTCAGTTAAAGCACAAATATACAAGTCAGATAAACGTATGCTCATAGATGTAATCATGAAAATCTGAGCATTTTAAACATTGAAGATATTTCAAAACAAGTATATTGAATGAATGAAATGAATACAAGAAACTTATTTGAAAATCTGACATTGTATGAAAAAGATCAATATCTGAATGATGTAGCAATTAAGGCTTAGGTCAGCAAAAATTGAAATTTGTCTATACGAACCAAAATATATACATTCTTGAAACAAATGTTTCGAAAAGAAATCACGCTCAAACTTGGAATATCAAGCGGGGTGTATCACCATCGAAACATATAGTTCAATTTGAAACATGGTGATAACATATTCAACAAAAAGTTAAACCGGTGTGTGAATACTTGAAAAATATATGGAAAAGACAATACACAAGTATTTATCGTTGGAAACACACGGTTTATTAATCAATTAAAGCGCATATAGCATGAAAACATTTAAAAATCACACTTCTATATTCATGAAATCTTTTTAAGAATTAGAAGTGGTTTGAACATTTAAGAACATGTTTTCATATCTGAAAGTTGTCCTTCTTTCAGATACGTATGAGATTAAGATTAAAAATAAACCTTTTTTCTCAGTCTTAAATCTCATCAAGTCAGCTCTAAGTCATATAGATATGATCGTTTAAGCTCTCTCTCAATTCTGCAAAAGTCACAAATCGTCAAAGTACAAAGCTTTATTCACAACATTTATTGAAAAGTAAATGACATAAAGCAGTAAAACTTTGAATGTACGAGTTCTGATCAGATGTAATCAGAAATCATATACTTCCCCTGAAATTATGCATTAAATTTATCTCACACTCCCCCTGAAAACATGAACAATGTTGAGTGTAAATATCTTTCAGATAATATTGCAAATGCATATTTTTCAGTAAAAGTATGTACTCCCCCTTGAAGGTTGAACTTCTCATTTAAGTATTGGAGTACAATCTCATATCAGCACGGGAGTATCATCTCTTTTGTTCGTTGAAGTACGAGTCCTAAACTGGTGTGTTTAGAAGTAAAACTCTTAATCTTTGAAGAATGGGTTCTGAATTGTTGTAGTCAGAAGCCTTGGTTCTCTTACTGCCCTTTGACTTGAGGTGCCTGCAACACAGATTCATCTTTTGGCTTTGGTATCCACTGGTATTTGGGTCCATGTTTGTTAGTTGCACTTTTATTAGGAGTAATTGAATAAGAACCATACCAGTAATGATCACTTGTCTTATGAACAAAATCATATGTACGACAATAAGAACAGTAATTCTTCTTATGAGCTAACCTGATTAATTGATCTCTTGAGTAAACAAGATCAGGTTTACCTTTTCGCACACTGTTCTTCTTGGCATTTGGTGCATGTACACATGATTTCTTACCTTTCTTCTCTTCATTCTTTTCATCATCAACTGGTTTCACTTTCCAAACCAGCTTTTCTTCTCTATATCTCCCTCTTCTTCTTCTTCTGAATGTATCTAAACCATCTACATTTCTATCAAAGAAAATGTTAGTAGTACGAATCTGATCATATGAATTAACTGACCTTTTTAAAGAAACAGTTCTTTGATGTGAGCTTGTTGTTGTCTTTTTAAAGTCAGCTGAATCATTTCTAGGTGTGTGGATAATTGACTCTGGAGTCTTTTGCTCAGTCACCACCACCTTAGAAACAATTTCTTCAATCTCTTTTATCTTTGAAGAGTAATTGTCTCTTTCTTTGATGATCAGGTCAATCTTTTCTTGAAACTCAGACTTCGTTTTCTGTTCTTTCAAAGCACATGTTGTCAGTTCAGATAACTTCTCTGTGAGCTTCCTTATTTCTGCTTCAAACACGTGTCTTTCTTCTTCAAAGTCCTTCTCAGCATTGTTTCTTTGACCAGATATCTCTTTGAAGATTTCAACATTCTTCTGTTCAATGGTCTTTTTCTCCTTGGCAAACTTTTCCCTTTCTAAAATAATCACTTTCTCAAAGTCAGACACTTGTTGAGAAAGCTTGGAACATTTAAGCTCAACCATTTTCTTATCTTCAAAACTCTTTCTTGAAAACTCTGAGAACTTCTTTGAAAACTCTTTCTTTGCTTTATCAAATTCTGATCTTTCTTCAGCAATTTTTAGTTGGTGTTAAGTCAGATTTTATAGTAATAATTGTATTTATAGACTTGGTCTAATACTGTGTTTAGAGGATTATTCTGTATTATGTTAGCCAAGGTTATTTAAGTCCCTTGTGGCTTTGGTGTTTGTAAGGAACCTAACACATATTCTCAATAGAACATACTTTGCGCTTTTCAAACTCTCTCTCTACTTTCTCTCTCTAAAGATTTAGTGATTTTGGGATTATCAATTGGTATCAGAGTTGTTCTAAATCTGAGAGAATTGAGAGAAACTTGTTTTGAATTCTGAATTTGTGTTGAATCAGAAAATTTGATTGATTTTCTTGAATTCTTTTTAAGAAAATCTAATTTTTTGATTTTTCATCAAATTCGGTCTGTTTTGTGAACGAATTTTCTTGATTTTTGGTTCGTTGGATCCGGTTTTACTAGGAGAATACTTTTGATTCACATCAAATTGCAAGAAATTCTGGTTTTGATTTTCAATTTTGAGATTTTTTGGTTTTCTGGAAAAAGTCGTAAGAGTACTGTTATTTTCAAGATTTATCGAATTTGTGATTTTCGATCGATTTAAGTGGTTAAAAGTTGTTAGAAACTTGTTTTCGAACGATTATGTGCATAAAAATCTCATCAGTTTTGGTTTTGTAATTGAATTTTGGAGTTTTCTGAATTTTATCATCGTTTTGCGCCAGATCTGATATTTGCGCGAGTTCGTCAAAGTTTGCGCCAATTCATCAAGTTTCTTCAGTTGCATTTTTCGCGAAAAGTCCATTTTTTTCGCTATCTGTGCATCGCGCAAATATTTATTTGCGCCATCTACTTGTCACGAAAAGAGAGGTTCTCGCCATCAACATCTCACGCAAATTTGTTTTGCGTCGTTGTCTAGAGCAAATAAGTTTTGCGCCATCTCCTTCTGCTTAGTACATCACGCAAAACTCAAAAGCAAAGTGAAAGTTCTCGTCATTAGTACATCACGCAAGTCATAGTTTGCGCCATCAAAGCTTCACACAAAACTCAAGTTTGCGTCATCTTCATATCAAGAAGTTCACGCCAACGTTGAGTCAAGCAAAGTTTAAGTTTGTGTCATCAATTCTTAGCGCAAATTTAACTTTGCGCCATCTTCATCAAAAGCAAAAGCAAGTTTTTGCCAGCTTCTTCTCACGCAAAAGAAAGTTTGCGCCATCTGCTGTTCACGAAAATTTCTAGTTTGCGCCATATCCTCTGTTTCAGACTTAGCATTTTCTGAAAATTTGTCATCTATGGATTCTGAAAAATTTGCGTTTCAAGATAAGTTCTACAAAAGCGATCTCATGATGTCTTTGGGTACAGAAACTCGTCCTCCGGTTCTAGTTGATGAAAATGAATTTACTCAGTGGCAAGATCGGTTTATGAATTTCATCGAGCGTCAAAAGAATGGAGATGACATGATGAAGATCTTATCTGAAGGATCTTTTGTACAACCCACTCTGGATAATGGATTATCAAAGCCTACCAAAGCATATACACCCGATGAGTTGGTGCAAAATCAAGCTGATCGTGATGTAAAGGCTAATCTGATGCTAGCTTTGCCAAATTCTATCTACAACAGGATTGATTGCTTCAAAAACAATCCTAAGCTAATGTGGGCACAGCTACATGAAGATTATGCTTTGGTCTTCAGTTGCAACTCAACTTCGGCATACGCGCTACATGAACAACTTTGAAGAATTCAAAGCCAAAGATGGGGAGTCACTGAAAAATGTATATGACAGATTATGTGCAGTGATAAATGACCTGAGGAAGATAAAAGTGGAAAAGACTAAGCTGGAGACAAATCTGAAGTTCCTCAATGCTTTGCAACCGGAATGGAACAAATCTTGCCATCGCTTGAGGAATGATGTCAGAATATCATCTATGCAAATCCAAGAGTTGTACGAGATTCTGATGACAGATGAATGCATAGTCATAGAGAAAAAGGCCAAACTTGACAAGAAGAATAAGAAAACAGTGGATCCGGTTGCACTTCTAACGAGCCAACTGGCTGATCAACCACTGTCTGATAATGCTTACAACGGGAAAACTGATGACGATAGCGAGGCACTTCAGAAATCTATGATTCTTCTCTCTCAACATTACCACAAGAAGTTCCAACCTCGTTCGAGTTCCAACACTATTCGCTTCACTTTTGGGTCCAAGAATGTTCAAGTGCCCGAGGCTAAGAAACATGATGCTTGCTTCAACTGTGGAAAGTCGGGTCACATTGCTAAAGAGTGTCGAGTGAAGAAGGTTCGGGATTCGGCATATTATAGGAAGAAAATGGAACTGGCCGAAAAGAGAGAGAATGGAACTGTTTTACTAGTTGAAGAAGAATTTTGTCTAGATCACTCTGATGATGAAGCTGATTCTGTGGAGACTGCTCATATGTGCTTCATTGAAGATGATCAGAGTGATGCTGATGATGAAGATTCCACTGATGAAGATGAGGTAATTTCTGAGTTTGATTTCAATTTTATTTCTTCTCAAATGAACATTATTATTTCTGCTTTACATGATTTTCGCTCGAAGTTATTATCTGAAAAACAATTAAATTCAGAAAAGTCAAATTTGATTGATAAATTACAAATTTCTTTGAAAGATGAAAAATCTATTTTGGATCATACAAAAGACATCTTTCAAAAGAAATTAGATGATTTAGAAAAATTAAATATGACTTATCTTGATTCTTTGACTGAAATGACCAAATTAAAAGATAAATTTTCAGATAAAATAAATGCGTTGGAAAAAAAATTATATCGAAGGAATCAATCTGAACAAACTATTTATTTGAACAAACCAAAGAGTTATGAGTCTATAAAATAAAAATGGGGACTTGGTTTTGAAAATCCACATTGTTTAACCAATGCGATAGAAAAATCTCCTACTTTATATAAATACGATTATCTAACTCTTGCTAAATATGCTCCACAATTTAAAATTGATTGGATGAACGAAAAGTAAGTGTTAGAAATCGAAAAGGAGAAAAGGATGAATAATAAGAAAAAGGAAATTTCTTTTGTTTACACGAGCGAAAATGTCAAATATTTTCCTGATAAATCAAAGAAAGGCAGAAAAAGTTTAAATGATATATCTCCCATTAAGTCTTCAGTGTCTGATGATTATGTTGATATATATGCCACTAAATCTAATAAGAAAAATATCTCTCCAATCTTTTATGATTCTAAGAGATATACTCCTCCATTAGTATTTGAAGGCAAAATCATTGACCTTAAAGATAAAATGGAAGATCAAAATATTCAAAAAGAAATTGAATCAGATGTATTTCTTTCGTTCATGACATCAAGTCTTGAAGAAAAATTATTTTCTCCAAAACAAGATTCTATTTCTGGCTTTTCTTCTTATTTTCAAGTAAACAAAAAGAAATTTCTAAAATCTGAATTTTTTTCTCAAAATTTTTCTGACTCCGAGGTAAGTTCAGATTTATTGGTTGATCAGTTGGGTCTCTTAGGTAAAATTGTTTCTTCTGATTCTGTTGGATCTGTTTTTATAGTAATCATTGTATTTATTTTCTAGCCTACACTGTTCTTATTGATGTAATATGTTTTGTTAAGGCTAGGGGTATTTAAGTCCCCTTAATCCTTTGTTCTTGTAACTTTGGCACTCACATTTGAATAGATCTGTTTACTGTTGGCGTATATACTTTCTCTCTCTAAAGATTTAGAGAACTTGGACTTTCAATTGGTATCAGAGCATACTAGATCTTGAGAGGATTGATAGAAATTGTTTTTTAGATACTGAATTTGTAGATTAAGCAGAGAATTTGATTGATTTTTCAAGAAAATCTCGTTTTTTGCTTGATTCATCAAATTTGGTTATGTTTCTGGTTGAATTTTTGCGAATTTGGTTTGTTTAGATTCGTTTGTGTTAGTCGATCATATTTGATTCACATAATTTTGCATAAAAACCATGATTTGATCTTCAATTTTATGATTTTGTGATTTTCTGGAAACTCGAGTTCACGTACTGTTTCTTTCACGATTTTGAGTTTTTGTTGTTTTTAATCGAAATTGTTAGTTGAATTGTGTAAGAAAGTTGTTTTCGATATTCAGAGTGTGAATTACTTGCCTTAATTTCAGTGTTTTAATCGATCTTGCGCACTATTTTTGATTTCCTGTGGTTTGCGCATCATTCATATTGGTTTGCGCATCATTTATATTGGTTTGCGCATCATTCATATTGGTTTGAGCAAGTTCACTGTTCTTCTAATCTTGGTGTTAGTGTATTTCAGGTTTTCGCATCGAGATATATACGCAAGACTCATTTTGCGTATCAAGTGGCTTCCGAAAAGTTCACTTCTCTTCAGTTTGCGGCTCAAGCTTAATACGCAAACTTCAGTTTGCGTATTCTGTTAGATACGCAAACTTTAGTTTGCGCATCCTTGGTGGTCCGAAAAACTCAGCTTGCGTATCCTTGGTAGTCCGAAAACCTCAGCTTGCGTATCCTAAGTGATCCGAAAACTTCAGTTTGCGCACCTCTCTGCATACGCAAAGTACACTTTGCGGTTCTCATTGCATACGCAAAGTACACTTTGCGGATCTCACTGCATACGCAAACCTTCTGTTTGCGCAAGTTCCAGACTTAGTGAATTTTTTTTCTGACTTTCTGATTTTGGCAAGATGTCTTTGCAAGCTCAAATATACAAGAATGACCTGATGATGTCATTGGGTGTTGGGTCTGAAATATGCCAAGGATGGTTACTACTTCTAGTTCAACATGGTTACTACTTCTGAAGTTAATGTTAATCATGATTAATACTTCTAGTTAATGCTTCTGTTCTTTAATGCTGCTAGTTGATGGTTAATGTTGCTCAATAAGATTAGTACTGCTAGTTCAAAGTTAGTACTGCTTGAAGAGATTAATGCTGTTGGTTCAAAGTTACTACTGCTAGAAGACTTAAAGGTTAATACTGCTGAGTGTTACTACTGCTAGTACTATTAATACTGCTAGTCAAAGTTAGTACTGCTTGGCTAGTTAGTACTGCTAGTGGTTAGTGCTGCTTGGTAGTTAATGCTGCTAGAAGAAATTTAATGCTGCTGAAGATTAATACTGCTTATATGATGAAGATTCGCATGAAAGGATATACATGGAAGCTTAGAGATATACTTGGAAGATATACTGAAGATATGTTTATTTTTTTGTAATTATCTTTTTGTTTAGTATATGTATAGAAGATACATAATAGTTTTAGCAGTGATTATTTTTAAGTTCTAGAGAGAAAAACAACCTCAAGGCATAGATCCTAATTCTAGAGAAGTAGAATTCGTATTGGTGAGCCTGTTCATCAATATTGAGGTTGAGTGTGTAATCTTGTAACTTCAAAGCATTCAATACAAGTTTACAGTTTGTTCTTCATATTTACTGTGTTGATTTCATTGAATATCAAAGTGTTATTCCGCAAACTTCTTTGATATTGTTTCTGAGAATTAATTCTTGTTGAGAATTCGATCCTGACAAGTGGTATCAGAGCTAGTATTCTCAGAAACCTGCAATCATCATTCTTCCTTGAAATCAGAAATCATCAATGGCTAAAGTTTCAAATTCTTCAAGCACAGAAATCCCCACAGAGGTAATGTCTAATCTTTGCTCTAAAACTTGTATGGAAACCGTTAAAAGGTACAGGGATCACAACCAGACAATGAGTGATGACCTTAAAAGATTAGAGAGAGATATAAAAGACTATGTAAGAATTGTTGAGAGTTTTGAGGAACAGATCAAGAGTTTCCAAGCCAATGAGCTTCAACACTCTTATGACTCAAACTACTGGAAGTGGGAGAAAGATCAGTATGAGTCTAAGCTTAAACAGAAAGAAGAGGAGAATGAGAAGATAAAGAGTGAGTTTGAGAAAGCAAAGCTGGATATTGAGAAATTTTCCAATGCTTCTAAAGCAATGGACTCTTTGCTCCAAACTCAAATCCATGACAAACTTAGAAGAGGAATAGGTTATAACACCACACCACCACCATACAACAACAATTACATCCCTCCTATATCAGACTTGCTAGAGACCAAGAATAGGAAGGAATTGTCTGATGAAGCCACTAAGGTAGATCCATTAGACAAAGTGGTGGTTGAAACAGACTCTGAAGAAGAGTACTCTAATAATAAGAGTAAGGAGAACACTGTGAGTGGTGAGATTCCCCTAGAAAATCACATTATCACCAATGAGGGATGTGGAAAGACTTGGGTCAAATCTAAGGACAAAGAAAAGACAGAGGGAAAGTCTGGTAAGGTCCACTACAAACAGACAACAGTTGTGAATCCTGTCCCTTGCAAACAGTGTATTTGCAATAAATCTGAGCCCCAAAAACATGATAAAAGGAGGGGAAATCAAAGAAACTGGAATAATCAGTGGGCACAAAAACAAGGGGTTGATCTGAGTAAAATCAATAGACCAAAACCTTGTTTTATCTGTGGAAAGCTTAATCATGTTGCCAAATACTGTTATTTCAATCCTATCAACCAAAGAGTTAATTTTCAAAGACAAACTCAAAACTCCTTTGGTTATAGGAAGCAAGGAAGGAATCAAATGGCTGAGAACAAAGCACCTAAAAAGTCTCATGTTCAAAACAAGTTTGCTAAAACTAAGAAAAATACTTCAAATAAACAAAGGAGTAACTTAAAGACAAAGAAAGCAAACAACTTTGCTCAAGTTTGGGTTCCAATTGCAAAGAAACTTGTTAGTACTGCTATCCCAGATAGTATTGCTTACAAGAATAGTGCTGCTAACTTGATTAGTACTGCTAACCAAGTTAGTACTGCTAACAAGGCTAGTGCTGCTTCTAGTAGTAATGCAGCCAAGCCTATAATCTTGACAAAGTACTTAAGTCATGAGATTCCTAAACAACTCATTCAGACCAAACTGACAGATTATATTAATGAGAAAGGTCAACCCAAGACCACTTTGGCTTGGGTTCCCTCAAAGACTAACTGATTTATCAAGTGTGCAGGGCAATCAAAAGCTCAAGAGGAAGAGCATTTGGAATGAAGATAATGGTTGCTCTTGGCACATAACAAGGAACATGGACTGACTTCAAATTCTTTAAAAGATTTGATGGAGGACATGTTACTTTTGATCCAGCAGAAGGTAAGAAAAGTGAAAAAGGTATAGTTTCAAAAGATAAAGTAACTTTTGAAAAATTTATGGTATATGGTACTACTAACCTTGTGTCTGTAAGTGTTTCAGGTTGCTAATACTGAAAGGTAGTTAGTACTTCTAGTTCAGTGAATACTGTCAGACTGTGTTAATGCTGCTGGTATGTGTTACTACTGCCAGTCTGTGTTAATGCTGCTGGTATGTGTTACTACTGCCAGTCTGTGTTAATGCTGCTGATAAGTGTTACTACTGCTAATGTAAGTTTTCTATACCTAAAAATGATCTTCAATGATTTAATGTCAAACCTGGATATCAATCAAAAAGCTTTTATCTGTATCCAAGGTTTGTACAAGAATTACTTAATAATGAATTGACGGACATACTTCACTTTGATGAGGTATATGTACCTAAACCCCCTAAAGGCAAGGTTTTCTCAAACATGAGAAGATCTGCTAGGGACTCTGAAGGAGTTAACACCCCATTGTTCTCAACAATGATGGTGGTGTCCCAACCACAAGAAGGTATGGCAGCAGGGTCAAGGCCCTCATTAGACATTCCCACTGCTAGCCAAACCCAACCTTCCCACTGTATATCAATTCCCCAGTCTCTACTTCATAAGGCAACTTCACCAATAAAACAGGTAAAGAAAACAGGTAAAGAAGGTTCCTTCCCTTCTTGTACCTTCACCCACTAAGCCTTTAAGCCCTCTAAGGGAGGATTCTCCTTTAGAGAATATCCATAGGGAAACCACAGGGGTGTCTCCCAACCTCAAGAAGGTGCTCAATAAGGAGATGCAAGAGCATATGGGTTGTAAGGCTCACACTACTGACTTTGCACAAAGTGCAGGACAGGACAGTGTGAACATTACTAAGACCTTCCCCATGGCAACTTTAGATGAGTAATTATCTAAAGGTCCCAGGTGCCAAGAAACCAAGGGAGTAGAAGGTGCTTCTGCTAGGCAGAAGATCTCTACTAAAAGATCCAAGGATCCTTCAAAGGTGGTAAACACACCTAAAGGAGGTGAGGACAGTTTAACTACAAAGAATTGATGGATACACTTGGTACAATTAGTCTGAAAGTTCACAATCAAATTATGGAGATAAAAGAGATGAAAAGGAGCACAGATCATGATTATTTCAAAAAGGGGGAGACTTAAACAACTGAACTTGAGAAGACATGAGAAGGAGAATCAAGTTGATATGAAATCTTATTTTGAGGGGGAGATAAGTGAAGAAGCTGAAACAAAGCAGTAACTACATCAGAAACAGAAAAGAAGATAACAGCAGAAACTGAATTAAGAAGAACTAGAAATTGCAGAAAGTTTTGAAATTATCATAAAGACCCTATACTGAAGAACTTAACTTCTCAGTTTTGAAAAGTTAAGTTAGGGGGAGATTGTTGGGTCTGAAATATGCCAAGGATGGTTACTACTTCTAGTTCAACATGGTTACTACTTCTGAAGTTAATGTTAATCATGATTAATACTTCTAGTTAATGCTGCTAGAAGAAAACAGTTAATACTTCTAGTTAGTACTTCTGTTCTTTAATGCTGCTAGTTGATGGTTAATGTTGCTCAACAAGATTAGTACTGCTAGTTCAAAGTTAGTACTGCTTGAAGAGATTAATGCTGTTGGTTCAAAGTTACTACTGCTAGAAGACTTAAAGGTTAATACTGCTGAGTGTTACTACTGCTAGTACTATTAATACTGCTAGTCAAAGTTAGTACTGCTTGGCTAGTTAGTACTGCTAGTGGTTAGTGCTGCTTGGTAGTTAATGCTGCTAGAAGAAATTTAATGCTGCTGAAGATTAATACTGCTTATATGATGAAGATTCGCATGAAAGGATATACATGGAAGCTTAGAGATATACTTGGAAGATATACTGAAGATATGTTTATTTTTTTGTAATTATCTTTTTGTTTAGTATATGTATAGAAGATACATAATAGTTTTAGCAGTGATTATTTTTAAGTTCTAGAGAGAAAAACAACCTCAAGGCATAGATCCTAGTTCTAGAGAAGTAGAATTCGTATTGGTGAGCCTGTTCATCAATATTGAGGTTGAGTGTGTAATCTTGTAACTTCAAAGCATTCAATACAAGTTTACAGTTTGTTCTTCATATTTACTGTGTTGATTTCATTGAATATCAAAGTGTTATTCCGCAAACTTCTTTGATATTGTTTCTGAGAATTAATTCTTGTTGAGAATTCGATCCTGACATTGGGGTCTGACACACGTCCTCCTGTACTGATCAACGATAATGAATTTGAACAGTGGCAGGACCGATTCATCAATTTCATTGAAAGACAACCGAATGGGGAAAATATGTTGAAATCACTGACTCAGGGTCCTATGGAGACACCAAGGAAAGTTGTTCCAGCTACTGCAACCACTGCTGCTACCACTGTTGAGAAAGTATTAAAGGAATATGATGCTGATGAGTTGTTACGACATCAAGCTGATAGCCAGGCCAAATCAAATCTGATTCTTGCTCTACCCAATTTCATATACAACAGAATTGACTGTTTTAAACAGAATCCTATGCTGATGTGGACTCAACTGGAAAAGATTATGCTTGGTTCAGCTATGTCAACTCAGTTGCGCCAAACAAGGTATATGAATAATTTTGAAGAGTTCAAGGCTAAGGATGGGGAAAGTTTAAAGAGTGTATTTGACTGATTTTGGGCTATCATCAATGATTTGTACAAGATCAAAGTTACAAAGACTGAATTGGAGGCTAACTTGAAGTTTCTGAATGCATTACAACCAGAATGGAACAAGTCATGCCATAGAATGAGAAACGATGTTCGAATATCTACTATGCTAATTCAGGAATTGTACGAAATTCTGATGTCAGATGAGGTTTATGATGGTTCTACTGAAAATGATGGTGAAGCCTTAGAGAAAGCCATGATTCTTCTTTCTCAACACTACTAGAAAAAGTTTCAGCGAAGAACTGGATCCAACAATCTCCGTTTTACTTCTGGCTCAAAGAAAGTTGAACCTGGTGCACCATCAAAGACATACACTCCAAAGTATGAACCGGTTAAAGTAGTTGAACCGAAAAAGGAAGAGAAAAAGGTTATGAATTGCTACAACTGTGGGAAACCGGGTCATATAGCCAAAGATTGTCAGGTGAAGGTGGTCAAAGATTCTGCTTTCTACAGAAAGAAGATGGAACTGGCAGAGAAGCGAGAGAATGGAACTATTCTGATGGCTGAGGAAGAGTATTGGTTGGATCACTCAGACAACGAAGCTGAAAATGAAGAGACAGCTGCTATGTGCTTCATCGGGGATGACAAGAGAAATGATGAAGATGAGGATACTTCAACAGATGAATCTGAGGTAATTTCTGAGTTTCCTGTCAATTTCATTTCTTCTCAATTGAACGTCATTGTCAATGCTTTACATGATTTTCGTTCTAAGTTCATTTCTGAAAAGTTTGTTAATCAAGAAAAGTCTGTTTTGATTGTGTTAGCTCCAAATCATCTGTTAAAGTGTTGAAAATAACCGTTCTATTTCAGAGGACTTCAGAGAAAGAAGACTTCAGAGGACAAACCTGCCTCTGAAGTACTTATCAGATTGCAACTGAGGACTTCAGAGGACGAAGACTTCAGAGGACAAACCTGCCTCTGAAGTACTTATCAGTGCAACTCAGAAGACATCAGAGGATGAAGACCAGAGGACAAACCTGCCTCTGAAGTACTTATCAGAGATTGCAACTTACATCAGAGATAGCTTCATCAGAGGCTCTGAAGACAACGTCAGAGCTCTGAAGACATTCTCTCTGAATGCACAAGTTTTCTAATGAACAGAAGAACAGATGACACGTCACTTAGTGATAAGATTTACTTTCTAGAGTAGGTCACTGTTCAGCATGCTCTTTTTGTCATGCAAGTACACTGCTTACTTTATGGTCCTATAAATAGGACCATCACCTTATTGTTCAAATGTGCTCAAGAAGATATATATCTGATAATATAAGTTGAATATTTTATTCTAAGAATATCTTGTTTATCTTTATCTGCTTTATGAACTGTGATATTTGAATCTCCTTTGATATTAAACTGTATTGCTTCCGCTGTCATTACTCTTATTGTTTATATCATTGTTACGAGATTAGGTCTGGGATCCAACAATTGGTATCAGAGCTTCCTTTGTTTCTAAACAAAGAAAGATCATATCTGCATACTCGGATAGATTTAAATCTCATTGATTCTAAACTTTCATTATCTGTGCATGTTCATATAAACCCAGTTTATTAAAGAATATCATATGCTCTAGATTTGATAGTAAATCTCAGTTCATTACAAAAAGCATCAGTTCTTCAAATCTTCATTTTTACGAATGGCAAACTCAAGCATAAGTGCCATTTATACAGCTGGGTCATTAACAAAACCTCCTACACTTTTAAGAGATGAATATCCCCAATGGAAAATAAGGATGGTAAATTTCCTAGAAGGTATGGACAGGGATCTTTTTAGATCTGTGAACATTGGACCTCACATTCCAATGGTGTTGGTGCCAAGAGTTCCTGCAACAGCAGATACTGCCGAAATACCTGCATATTATGAAAAGAAAACCACAAACTTCACTGATGAAGAAAATAATATGATGGATAATGACTCAAAAGCTGTTAGATTACTCATAATGGCCATTCCCAATGATATCTTTCAAGAACTTGATTCTTGTAAAACTGCAAAAGAGATATGGGATCAGTTGTTAAATCAACTTGAAGGTGGCCTACAAACCCAGAAAAATAGAAGAAATCTATGCATCAATGAATATCATGATTTTCATGCTCTACCAGAAGAAACATTACACCAAACTTACTCAAGATTCAACATTCTAATAAACAAATGCAGAAAGTTTGGAGTAATGAGAACAAAAGAGGAAAACAATGTTCTTTTTTTGAAAAGCTTGAATGAAGAATGGTCACAACTGTCCATGTCTATACAGGCTAATCAAGATCTTGAGTCATGGTCATTAACTAACATTTATGGTACTCTTGTTGCACATGAAAAAGAAGTTATGAAGCAAAAATCAAAAACCTCTTTGGGTGGACCCCTTGCGCTTGTTTCAAAACAAATATCAAAAGAAAACAACTGTGAAGAGTCACAAAAATGTTTGGAAACAAAAAGAAGATCCAAAAAGGTCTTGATGGCAGAAGAAACTCATTCAGATTCAGACTCAGATGAAGATATCAATGCCTTTGCCAAATCTCTTGCATTAATCACTCATCAATTTAACAAGAAATTTGGTAAGAAGGTATTTGAAGGAAAGAGAGAGAATGAAGAAAGAAGAAATCCGGAAAGAAGATTTCAACAAGAACCCAGATTCACTCCATATAGTGATCAAAAGGGTGCAAACTTCAATCATGATGATGCAACACAACAAACAAGACCACAACAACCATTCCAACCAAGGTATCCACAACCACAGAGATACTTCAAACCTCAAGAACAGAAGCCAGGGACAAGTACTGCCACTCTTCCAACAAATCAAAATGATGGAAGATGCTTCAGATGTGGAAAACCAGGCCACTTCTCTGCAAACTGCAGAGGAAAACTTGTCAAAGATCAAGATTACTACAAGAACAAATACAAATACAATGTAAAAGAAAGAGTTCTTGTAGCAGAAATGGAAGACTGGCTATCTGACTCGACAAGTGATGGTGAGGAAGAGCCTACCAATCTCTGTGGTATGGCTTTTTCAGATGGAAATCAAACTGATGAAGCATCCGAAGACAACTCTGAAAAGGTAAACTCTCTTTACACCTCTGACAGTGATCCTGAAATAGATGCTTTTAAACTAATTAATGAACTTCAGGATTTAGAGCAAAAATTTGTTGAAGAAAAACAGAAAAGAGAGCAAGCAACAAAAGAGCTCATCTTTTACAAAAGAGAAAAGAATCTTCTGGAATCAGAAAAGAAAGATATTTTTCTTGAAAAAACTAAACTTGAAGAAACCTTCAAGCAAAAAGAAAAATCATTTTCAGAAGAAATAAGAGAAATAGAGAAAGTTTTAAAAGGAAAAGAAGAAGAAGTAAAGAAATCTGAGTATGAAAGGCTCAATTCTATTGCCTTAACCAAATTTTTTCAAAAGGAAAGAGAAATCTTACATCAATCTCTAGATAGAAAAAATCTTCAAATCAAAAGCTATGTTAATGCACAAAGTGTCTTTGACAAAATAAAATCACAAATGGACTCTCAAGGACTAGGATTCAATGAGTTGAATTCATTCAATGGATTGGAGAAAACTTCACTTTCTTCCACTTTCTGTATGGGAAAGGTCCAAAGATTTGAAAGTCCATCTCTGAATAATTTCAAAAGAATGAAAACATCAGAGGGATCAAAAGCAAGAGCTTTGAATTTCAAAAATACTACGTACTCTGAAGTAAAAGACATTCAAAAGTCTGTGTTACAGGTAAAAGAAGAAACTTCAGAAGTACTCTTTACAAAACCTCAAAGCTATGATCCCAAAGAAATTTTCAGATTTGATGCCTTCATCTCAAGTGAATCAGAGACATTTGAACCAAGTACCTCTGATACAAGTACTTCTGAAAATGAATCTCAGAGTTCATTTAATCCAAATGCTCCTCTGTATTCACCAAAGTCAGATGAAAACATCAGAACCACGTTTGAAGATGATGTTCAAAGGATATGGAAAGAAAATGTCATGGAGGACTTAAAAAGAAAAGAAAGCATGAAACGGATCATCAAAGTCTCTAGATCAAAAGAAATTAAAAAACCAGTAGAGGTAGATATCTCTATCAAATCTAAGAGAGACTTTCTTGACTCTGATTCAGAATCTGATTTAGAGATTGATGAACAGATTTTTTGTAAACCAGGGAATGTAATTCACAAACAGATAGAAACTGTTGGCTCTGGTATTTTGAATGTTCCAATTTCAGTATTGAAAACCAAAACCAGAATACCAATAAGTCCTGATTTTGCAAATATGTGTTTACAAGCAAAAACATCTCTGGAACTTGAAAAAGAGTTGCAAGAAAAGGCAAAGAATAAAACAAACACTTCTGGCTCTTACACCTATAAAACAATAAAATTCTTTCCTGAACAAAAGGGCAAATGGACAAAAACTAATCATATTGATCCTGTCTGTGCAGTAAGCAGCAAAGAAAAGAAGATGTTTTTGAACAAGAAAAAGCAACTTGAAAAGAAGACTGTCTTTCAAGCAAAAAGAAAAGAAGTAGTTAGGGATAAATGTAATATTCCTAGTGCTAGTTTCAAAAGAAGTCAAAATGTAACAAATGCTTTTAATAAAGAGAAAAACTTTGCTCCTACTTCTTCTTGTTCTATTAATTGTAACTGCATTTATCTCCTGATGAAACTGAAGAATCATTTTAAAGGATCACACTGCCTTTTGAATCAATCTCTGAAAAATATCTCAGAGACAAAATCTCAAAAGAAGACACGTAAAGGCAAGACATCAAAAGATGAGATGCCAAAAAGTCATTCAAATCCACCAAAGTCTAACACAAAAGGACCCATAATGAGGTGGGTACCTAAGAAACTATAATCTGTCTTGCAGAAACAGTCAATGCCGATATGGTACCTAGATTCTGGATGTTCAAGGCATATGACTGGAGATAAAGAACTGCTATCCTCATTTAAAGCAAAATCTGGAGGAGCAGTTACTTTTGGAGACAACAAGCAAGGACAGATTAAAGGATATGGTGAGTTATCAAGAGGAAATGTTTCAGTATCAAAGGTTGCTTATGTGGATGGATTAAAACACAATCTGATAAGCATAAGTCAACTTTGTGATCATGGTTTTGATGTGAAATTTCAAAGAAAATATTGTTCACTTCTTCACTCAAAATCAGGTCAAGAAATGCTAAGAGCAGACAGAAAAGGTAACCTCTACAGAATGAACTTTACCAAAATCACAAACACTGATTCAGAGAAACTTTGTCTTGTATCTCTGAACAGTGAGGAAATCTGGCTCTGGCATAAAAAGTTTTCACATCTAAACTTTTCCTCACTTGATAAGTTAGTTAAACTTAATTTGGTTAAGGGATTACCATCTCTAAAGTTTAACAAAGATCATCTTTGTTCTGCTTGTGAGATGGGAAAAATGAAAAGATCTTCCCATAAAACCAAAAGTGAAAACAACTGTCCAAGACCTCTGCACATGCTACATGTGGACCTCTGTGGTCCTATCTCTGTACAGAGTCTAGCAGGTAAGAAATACATTCTGGTTCTGATTGATGAATTTTCCAGATACACATTGATAGAATTCATTAGAGCTAAATCTGATGTCCCTAACACATTAATAAGGTTGTTAAAAAGATTACAGGTTCTATTCAGCAGCAAAGTTCAGAAACTAAGAAGTGATAATGGAACAGAGTTCAAAAATGCCAAAATCAATTCTTATCTATCAGAAGAAGGCATTACCCCTAACTTCTCTGCAGCAAGAACTCCTCAACAAAATGGAGTAGTTGAAAGGAAAAACAGAACCACGTTTGAAGATGATGTTCAAAGGATATGGAAAGAAAATGTCATGGAGGACTTAAAAAGAAAAGAAAGCATGAAACGGATCATCAAAGTCTCTAGATCAAAAGAAATTAAAAAACCAGTAGAGGTAGATATCTCTATCAAATCTAAGAGAGACTTTCTTGACTCTGATTCAGAATCTGATTTAGAGATTGATGAACAGATTTTTTGTAAACCAGGGAATGTAATTCACAAAAAGATAGAAACTGTTGGCTCTGGTATTTTGAATGTTCCAATTTCAGTATTGAAAACCAAAACCAGAATACCAATAAGTCCTGATTTTGCAAATATGTGTTTACAAGCAAAAACATCTCTGGAACTTGAAAAAGAGTTGCAAGAAAAGGCAAAGAATAAAACAAACACTTCTGGCTCTTACACCTATAAAACAATAAAATTCTTTCCTGAACAAAAGGGCAAATGGACAAAAACTAATCATATTGATCCTGTCTGTGCAGTAAGCAGCAAAGAAAAGAAGATGTTTTTGAACAAGAAAAAGCAACTTGAAAAGAAGACTGTCTTTCAAGCAAAAAGAAAAGAAGTAGTTAGGGATAAATGTAATATTCCTAGTGCTAGTTTCAAAAGAAGTCAAAATGTAACAAATGCTTTTAATAAAGAGAAAAACTTTGCTCCTACTTCTTCTTGTTCTATTAATTGTAACTGCATTTATCTCCTGATGAAACTGAAGAATCATTTTAAAGGATCACACTGCCTTTTGAATCAATCTCTGAAAAATATCTCAGAGACAAAATCTCAAAAGAAGACACGTAAAGGCAAGACATCAAAAGATGAGATGCCAAAAAGTCATTCAAATCCACCAAAGTCTAACACAAAAGGACCCATAATGAGGTGGGTACCTAAGAAACTATAATCTGTCTTGCAGAAACAGTCAATGCCGATATGGTACCTAGATTCTGGATGTTCAAGGCATATGACTGGAGATAAAGAACTGCTATCCTCATTTAAAGCAAAATCTGGAGGAGCAGTTACTTTTGGAGACAACAAGCAAGGACAGATTAAAGGATATGGTGAGTTACCAAGAGGAAATGTTTCAGTATCAAAGGTTGCTTATGTGGATGGATTAAAACACAATCTGATAAGCATAAGTCAACTTTGTGATCATGGTTTTGATGTGAAATTTCAAAGAAAATATTGTTCACTTCTTCACTCAAAATCAGGTCAAGAAATGCTAAGAGCAGACAGAAAAGGTAACCTCTACAGAATGAACTTTACCAAAATCACAAACACTGATTCAGAGAAACTTTGTCTTGTATCTCTGAACAGTGAGGAAATCTGGCTCTGGCATAAAAAGTTTTCACATCTAAACTTTTCCTCACTTGATAAGTTAGTTAAACTTAATTTGGTTAAGGGATTACCATCTCTAAAGTTTAACAAAGATCATCTTTGTTCTGCTTGTGAGATGGGAAAAATGAAAAGATCTTCCCATAAAACCAAAAGTGAAAACAACTGTCCAAGACCTCTGCACATGCTACATGTGGACCTCTGTGGTCCTATCTCTGTACAGAGTCTAGCAGGTAAGAAATACATTCTGGTTCTGATTGATGAATTTTCCAGATACACATGGATAGAATTCATTAGAGCTAAATCTGATGTCCCTAACACATTAATAAGGTTGTTAAAAAGATTACAGGTTCTATTCAGCAGCAAAGTTCAGAAACTAAGAAGTGATAATGGAACAGAGTTCAAAAATGCCAAAATCAATTCTTATCTATCAGAAGAAGGCATTACCCCTAACTTCTCTGCAGCAAGAACTCCTCAACAAAATGGAGTAGTTGAAAGGAAAAACAGAACACTTGTTGAAGCTGCCAGAACAATGCTTGCTGAATCTGATCTTTCAACAAATTTTTGGGCAGAAGCAGTAGCAACAGCCTGCTTCACTCAGAATAGAGCTACAATTGTCAAGAGATTTCAGAAAACATCCTATGAACTCATTAACAATAGGAAACCTAATATTAAATATTTTCATGTTTTTGGATGCAGGTGTTATATTCTGAAAGATAGAGAATATCTTGGAAAGTTTGACAAGAAAGCTGATGAGGGCAAATTCATTGGATATTCATTAGCCTCAAAAGCTTTTAGAGTGTTCAATCTTAGAACAAGAACTATCCAAGAGAGCATCAATATCACTTTTGACGACAATAAAAGCTCTGAACAACAAGAAAGTTCATCACCAATCTTTGAATCATCAAGGGAATCTGAATTAAACAAAATATTTGAAGATTTCTTTGATGATGAAGATATCTCTGAAGTTATCTTCAGAGATAGACAGAGAGAGAATTCAGAAGAACCTCAAGAAACAGGTACAACCCTTTCAGGGCCCTCTGAACCAACACCTTCTGTTTCACCAAATGCAGATCAACAAAGTGAATCAGAAGATGATCAAGAAGTATCTGAAGTAACTCCAGAACCAAATGATGAACAAAAATCTGCATCTCCGGAACAAAACTCAGAGCCTCTGAACAGTACAACAGAGGCATCACCAACAGAGCCTCTGAACAATACAACAGAGGTGTCACCAACTGTCAGAGACTCTGAAGCTCAAACTCCACCCCAAATTTATGCTCCAATTACAAGATGGACAAAAGATCATCCAATTGATCAAATAGTTGGATCCTCATCCGAAGGAGTTAAAACAAGATCTGCCACCATCAATGAATGCTTCTATATCATGCCGGATGTAAGCTTGATAGAAAAAGTACCTCAGGATGCTGTCAGTTATTGGGCAATAAGCTGGTAAGTTGGTCATCCAAGAAGCAAAACTGTGTTTCAACTTCAACAGCAGAGGCAGAATATGTTGCTGCTGCTAGTTGCTGCTCACAAGTAATATGGATGAAAACTCAGCTCAGTGATTATGGCCAACAAATTGAAAGAATTCCAATTCTCTGTGATTCAAAAAGTGCCATAGCCATCTCTGCCAATCCAGTACAACACTCCAAAACCAAGCACATCGATGTAAGGTACCACTTTCTAAAAGATCATGTTGAAAAGGGAACAATAGAGATGTATTTTGTACCAACTGAACTACAACTTGCTGATATTTTCACAAAAGCTTTAGATGAACGAAGGTTCAATTTTTTAGTTAGCAAGTTGGGAATGTTGAATATGTCTACCTAACAAAAAATTGGTAAACTCAGTCTCTGATCAATTATCAGAAACTCTGAACCAAGTAGCATATGTCCACAAGAAAACTTCAGAGTCTCTGATCCTTTCAATCAGAACCTCTGGACTTTTTCACCAATGGTAAAAATCACTTGTTTTCTCCAAGCATGTGTCAAGGAGGAGAACATCAAAGACTTCTTTCTTTGGTCAAGGGGGAGACAAAGACCCTTTCAGCTTTTCAAGAGGAAGAAAAGTCTCCGATATTTATATCAGAGCCTCTGATCTTGTCTCTGATATTTATATCAGAGCCTCTGATCTTGTCTCTGATACTTATATCAGAGCCTCTGATCTTGTCTCTGATACTTATATCAGAGCCTCTGATCTTGTCTCTGATATTTATATCAGAGCTTCTGATCTTCTGATATTTATATCAGAGCTTCTGATCTTGTCTCTGATATTTATATCAGAGCTTCTGATCTTTTCTCATTAAACGAATATTCCAGGAAATTCGTTTAAATAATAAATCTTTTTGGATAACCATTCGTTTCTTTTTAAAACCAACTGGCGGTTTTCTGACACAAAGCGACTCTCCCCTACATACCTAAACGTGTCACCTATTAATTAGGGGATGATGGAACGTCCTTTCTGACATTAGGACTCTCATTCGCCGTTTCCATAACCTCTCCCTCTACCCTTTGTCTATAAAAACCCTGTTTCCCTTTTTATTATCCTTTACGCTCTCAAAATCCAAAATCCCAAATCTCTCCTTCTAAGCTTTCATCTTTCTCAACCTGCAACAATGGCGGCTCATTCCCAAACTTCAGATAACTCAAGCAAACTTGTTCCAAGCTTGAATATGGTACAGTTCGATGTTCCAGTCAAAGGAAACAACTACTTTCTGGACGTCACCCCATCAAAATACGATGAACAATTTCGCCCAATCCTCGACTTTTTCACCAACTGCGAACTCAATGATGTTCTAACCAAACATGCCTCAGATATTCCCCTTCGCTTTGTCCAACAATGGTGGTATTCAAGTGAATACGACGCTGAAAAGGAAGGACTGGTTGGGCACATTGACCTAGGAGAACAAAGCCTGACAATAAGAATAACCCCACAAACCCTGACTCGTCGATTCAACCTCCTCACGACAACTGATCTTCAAATATATGCTTTTGAGAAACTACCAAGTCAAGAAGTCCTTCTTCAGTTCCTCCACCACTTGGGCTACAACAAAGAAATAACACGCCTAAGTCAATTCAGACGTCAGTACCTGCCTCCCAAATGGAACTTTATGTTCAGTGTTCTCAACCGAACAATAACCTGCAAGATTGGAAGTCAGGATCAGACTCATCCAGCGATAATAGCCATAATGTATGCTCTCTTTTTCAACAGAAGCATCAATATGGCTCACATTCTCTTCTGTGAGATGCTGACGGCGGTGGACAAGAAGAACAAGGACTTGGCCAAAGGAAAACAACCAATATCGGTACTGTTTCCTCGATTCATCTCTGTGGTCATTCAACGAGCAATGGAGAAATTCTCCATCACTGAGGAGGGCCCAATGACTCCTCTGTTTATGATGAACTCATTCAAAGCAACAGAGGTTCCTCCTTATCCACATGACCGACGATTCCCACACACCATGATTGAGGTAATTCCTACTGACTCTCCTACCCATCTCCTACTTAGTCGTGTTGACCAATCATCAGAACCGATGATGGGATCCCCAACACACTTAGGTTCTGAGCCTGAGCCTGAATCAGAGAGTGATATCTCTGATACTGCTCAAAACATTAACAGAGCGCAACCAGAGGGTGGCTCTGAGAGAGTGAGGAAGAGAGAACATGAGAACCCTCCCTCTGACGAAGAGAATATCTATGTCAGAGCAGAGGAAAGTGAGGAAGAGAGAATTCCAGAGGGTGAGTTTCTAAACATAGAATCTGAGGGCGGTGAGGTAGAAAAAGATGTCCTTGACGACACAAATGAGAGAATCCAAAGCCCAAATCCCAGTGCAACCAAATTTACTGTCCAAGGTGGTCCAGCATCAATGGACATTGAAACAGAGGTGCACACCTCGAACCCTACCCATCCTAACCGCTCAGAGGCATCTGTTTCTGCCTCTGAAGCATGCACCAGAGGGGAAACCTCTGATACGGCTAAGTCCTCCCAAAAGGACTTAGACTAAGATAAAAATACTCCATCACCCCAGAGTATGTCACCTCTACCTACACATGATGCCTTTGTGGCTCAAACTAAGTTGGACCGTCCCTTAGAACGTAAGCATTGCCTGTCAGAAAAAGAATGGCACGACCTTCTTGCACAAGGAATCCTTAGCCTGGACAGCAAGATTTCCAAACACATTCGGTTCTCATCATCAGATTCTGACTCTGATGATCAGAGACCAATCGGAACCATTATAGGGAAATCCTTGAAAAAGGGTCCCCAAGGATTAATGGGAAGTCCTTCCGGAGAAAACCTCAAACCACCTCCGAAAGAAGGCCCCTCTGAACTCGAGGGAAACTTAGAATCATGTGTTGATCCTAAGGTTACCCCCTCTGATTACGTTACCAAAGAAGAGTTCAGAATCTTTGGTGATGAAATCAGAGAATCTCTGAACGAGATAAAACTTCAAATGGAGAAGACCTCAGAGGCCTCTGCCTCTAACTCTGAAGTTGAAAAGCTCACTTCAGAGGTCTCTGAGCTGCGCACGACGGTTCTCAATCAGAACGAAAAACTGGATGCTCTGGAAAGCTTGGTCATAAAAAATGACTCCGTATTGTCCAGGGAAATTCAGAACTCAAAAACAGAGCTCCTCCAGGCGATTCCACCTACCTCTGCCCCCACTCCAACAAATGCAGACTTTTCTCAATTCAAAGAGGAAGTCTTGCGTTCTTTGGCAGAGGTACTTGCAAAGATCCCTACCTCTACTGCTGCTCCTGCTACAGAGTTTATTACAAAGGCTGACCTGACCAACTTCTCCAAGAAGATCACCAGCAATGTAATGACTATATCCAGCAAGTTCGTCTCCAAGACCACTCAGCAGAACAAGAAAATTGAAGACCTTCTGAAGAATGTCAAATCTTCAGAGGGAGTATTGAAGAGAAAGGAACCAGAGGTCGCATGCTCTGAGGAAGCGCGGAAGAAGGCTAGGTATGAAGATTCTGATGACGAAGATGTCCAATCTCAGGGGTCATCCGATCTTCAAAAGGGGGAGAAGACTCCTACTCCAAAACCTGTTGAAACACAAAAGGAGTCCACTCCCTCTGAATTAAACCAACACAAGGAGAAAGGAACAGAGAGACGTTCAACCTCCACCTCTGCTGAAGATATTCAGGCCACTCTAAAGTCACCAGTACCTGTCATCTTTCTAGCCCCATCCACTTCAGGTGCTCCAATAGTTCCAATCACAGCTGAACAAATCACAGCTACATCTCAAGAAACTATTGGAGCTCTGGACGAAGAAGAAGATGAACAGCTCGTAGACTTCTCAACATCAGAAGATGCATTCTCATCACCAGAAAGATCAACTTATGTGATGAGAGATGCTTACGAATCAGAATCTGAAAAAGAAGAAAAAACAGATTCTGGAAAAGAGATTGAAGAAGAAGTTGAAGTAGTTAATGTCGAAGAATATGTCTTCAAGAATGCTCAACCACATCATACTTCAACAACGTCAGAGCTAAGGGAATCACCAGAGATAGATGGCTACATCTCTGAACCCTCAAAAGAAGATCCTCCACAGACGAAGGAACCAGAAACCATGGTTGTTGATGAACAGGCTCCTTCAGAGAATCCTGTTCAGAAAACAAGCATCGGTCTTCCAGCAAAAGTGTTCAATAAAC
Organism: Arctium minus; assembly: GCA_954870635.1. Classification (NCBI taxonomy): domain Eukaryota; kingdom Viridiplantae; phylum Streptophyta; class Magnoliopsida; order Asterales; family Asteraceae; genus Arctium; species Arctium minus. The sequence continues at coordinate 71,084,690 of OX941080.1, read as the reverse complement.
CTCCCACATTCCTCGAATCAAATCCCGAAGCTTCCATAGAAGACCACTTCAGATACATCTACTGTGAGTTCAACATGGCAGACACACTAGTCATTCCTCTGAATCCAAGAATCAGAGAGGACATGCCAGACTATGAGCGAAGATTTATCAGAGATAAAACCAAACCAAGAGCACAGGTCCTTTCTGATGATCCAATCATCAAAATCAACAAAATCTCAGAAAAGACCTTTGCTTACAACAAGATTATCTATAGGAATTATGTGGTAACTCGATCTGATCAGAAGATTTACGAGTTCAATGACAATGATCTCGTAAATCTAAATCCATATGATTTACCACATCTATATGCCTATTGCTCTGCCAGGTATGATCATGGAAGAAGGGAAATCAGGATGGGCATGGTTGAAGTCCGACGGGCAATGGAGGCCTATGTCAAACACCGAGCAAAACGTGACTTTCAAATAGCTCTGAACCTAGGGGAAGAGAAGCTGGAGGTAACTGAACCTGTGGAGTCATTTGACAAACTTAAAGAACAGAAGACTGGATCAATCGTTGCAGAACCTCTGGGTTTCGTCTTCAGAGTAAATCAAGAAAAGAAGATCTTTCTAGCTTCAGAAGTGTCGAAGTATTCTGATGAAACCTTGAGAGGTATAAAGAAATTGATCCATGCAAAAGAAGAAAGGCACAGAGCAGATTTACTGGCAAAGCTTGACTTAGAGATTGACTCGATGATCAACTTCAGAGCTCTGATCATGAAATTCCATAGAATCTGTTCAAGTGACAAATTGTAGTCTGTTTCTTTATTTTTTTGATATTAATTTGTATTAAACTTCCAAATGTTTAAGGAGTAATACTTAAGAGGATGATTTTCTCCTCTATGCTTTCTAGATTAAAATTCAATTCACTGTTATTTTTGTATCTTTTATTTTCGACACTTAGGGGGAGATTGTTAGCTCCAAATCATCTGTTAAAGTGTTGAAAATAACCGTCCTATTTCAGAGGACTTCAGAGAAAGAAGACTTCAGAGGACAAACCTGCCTCTGAAGTACTTATCAGATTGCAACTGAGGACTTCAGAGGACGAAGACTTCAGAGGACAAACCTGCCTCTGAAGTACTTATCAGTGCAACTCAGAAGACATCAGAGGATGAAGACCAGAGGACAAACCTGCCTCTGAAGTACTTATCAGAGATTGCAACTTACATCAGAGATAGCTTCATCAGAGGCTCTGAAGACAACGTCAGAGCTCTGAAGACATTCTCTCTGAATGCACAAGTTTTCTAATGAACAGAAGAACAGATGACACGTCACTTAGTGATAAGATTTACTTTCTAGAGTAGGTCACTGTTCAGCATGCTCTTTTTGTCATGCAAGTACACTGCTTACTTTATGGTCCTATAAATAGGACCATCACCTTATTGTTCAAATGTGCTCAAGAAGATATATATCTGATAATATAAGTTGAATATTTTATTCTAAGAATATCTTGTTTATCTTTATCTGCTTTATGAACTGTGATATTTGAATCTCCTTTGATATTAAACTGTATTGCTTCCGCTGTCATTACTCTTATTGTTTATATCATTGTTACGAGATTAGATCTGGGATCCAACAGATTGAAAAGTTGAACATTTCTCTGAAAGATGAAAAGATCATTTTAAATGACATAAAAGAGAAATTTCAAAAGAATTTGAATGACTTAGAATTATCAAATCAGACTATCATGATTCTTTGACTAAATTGACTGATTTGAACAAAAGTTTATCTGATAAAATAATTGTGTTAGAAGAAAAATTGTATAAGAGAAATCAAACTGAGCAGACTATATATATGAATCAGCCTAGGAGTGACGAGGCTATAAAAGAAAGGTGGGGACTTGGTTTCGAAAATCCGCATTGTTTAGAATTTGCTAAAACAGAAGTCCCTACTTTATATGAATATGATTATTTTTGTCTTGCAAGATATGCTCCTCAGTTTAAATTCTTTTGGACAACTGAAAAGCAAATTTTGGAAGATGAAAATAAGAAAAGGATTAAAAACAAGAAGATGGAAATGCCATTTGTTTATACGTCTGAAAATGCCAAGTATTTTCCTGACCAATCAAAGAAATCCAGAAAATCCAAAAATGTTTTAAATATCAATTCTTCCAATAAATCTTCATTACCAACTGAATTTGTTGATATATATATGCTAATACTAATAGGGAAAATGTATCTCCGGTTTCTTATGATTCAAGGAAATATATTTCCCCATTAGTGTTAGAAGGTAAGATAGTTGATCTTGAAGATAAATTGGAAGAACAAAGTCTTCAAACAGACTTAGAAAACGATTTGTTTCTTTTTATAATGAAAACAAGTTTTGAAGACAAAATTTCTTCTGGATTCTCTAAAGATTCTAAGGAAAATACTCAAGTTTCTAAAAATAATGTGCATTTGCGCAACCAGTTGGTTACGCAAACTGACACTTTGCACACGCCGTTGGATACGCAAAGTTCAGTTTGTGCAACCAATGGGATGCCCAAACCTTATCCTGACTTGTGCATTTTTCAAAATTCTCACTCCGAGGTAAGTTCATCTATGTCGAATGCTCAGGTTGATTTCTTAGATAAAGTTTCTTCTTCTGATTCAATTATTGATAATTCTTTAACGCTAAATGTTCAATATTATAAAAAGAAGCGTAAAAGAAGAAGATCAAAGAAGTCAAGGAAACAGGATAGTGTCTTGTCTGAAAATTATAATTCATCTGATTCTTCTGTTTCAGATCGGACTGTGAAGAGATCACAAAAGCAGATATGGAGGGTTAAACAGCAAACAGCAGAATCCGAATTATTAGGAGTTAAATGTGTAGAAAGTCTTTGTGAATCTGATACATTTGCCATTTGTAATAAAAATACAAAATATTCATTTCAGCAAATGATTCATATTGCAAAGAGTGTCTCATATTCTTCTTCTAATTCTGATTCTGATGATTGTGTTTTTTTCTCTATTGATGATTGCTTTCATGTTTATATGAATGATAATTTTGTGAAATATAAAAGACACAAATCTAACAAGAAGGGACCCATAAGCATATGGGTACCTAAAATTGTGTAATTTCTGTATGTGCAGCTTAGTCAATTATGGTATCTGGACTCGGGGTGTTCTAAACACATGACTGGCAACAAATCTCTTCTGTCCAATTTTAAAGAAAAATGTTGCGGTCGTGTTAAGTTTGGAAACTGTGAGACTGCTCCAATTCTTGGTTATGGTGATCTAGTTCAAGGTAATATAACTGTCAAGAGAGTCAGCTACGTCGAAGGTCTAAGGCACAACTTATTCAGCATCGGACAGTTCTGTGATAAAGATCTTGAAGTTAGCTTCAAATCAAAAAGAGTTGTTGTGAAGAATGATAGTGGCCGAGATCTACTAATTGGAAAGAGAAGATCCAATCTGTATACTATTGATCTTTCCAAAGTCAATATCCCATAAGACATATGTCTACTGACTAAAGCTTCAGTTCATGAAAGTTGGATTTGGCATCGTCGACTAGCTCATCTCAACTTCAAGTATATGGATCGCCTGGTCAAGAATGATTCAGTGAGAGGTATTCCAGTTCTCCGTTTTCAGAAAGACCACCTCTGTCAGGATTGTGAGAAAGGAAAGATGAAGAAAGCATCTCATAAGCCAAAGCCTGAACCCTGCACTTCGGCTATTCTTGACATACTACATGTTGATTTATGTGATCCGATGAAGACAAAGAGTATAGGTAAGAAGAGATATGTTTTGGTGATTGTTGATGACTACTCAAGGTATACATGGGTAAAGTTTCTCAAGTCAAAAGACGAGACTCCTGAAGTTCTCATCAATTTCATCAAGACAATACAGACAAATAAGCAAAAGCAAGTCAAAGTGGTAAGATCAGATAATGGCACTGAATTCAAGAACAATACTCTTCAAGCATTCTATGAAGATCAAGGTATACAACAACAGTTTTCTGCTACCAGAACACCGTAACATAATGGGGTTGTTGAAAGAAGAAACAGAACGCTTGTAGAGGCTGCCAGATCAATGCTTGTTTATTCAGGTCTTCCTTTGTCTCATTGGGTTGAAGTTGTGTCAACTGCCTGTCATACTCAGAACCGGTCAATTCTGCATCGTCGTTTAAACAAAACACCATATGAGCTGATGAATGGTATCAAACCGAACATCAAATATTTCAAGTCATTTGGGTGTAAATGCTATGTTCTGAATGACAGAGACAATCTGAACAAGTTTAGTCCGAAGGTAGATGAGGGTATCTTTCTGGGTTATTCTTCCAAATCTGCTGCATACAGAATCTTTCTGATCTCCACAAGAAAAGTGATAGAGAGCGTAAATGTCAAATTTGACGAAGCTGCTAATTTGGTTTCTGGTCAATCAGGCACAGAACCCGTACTTACTGGGAATTCAGCTTCTGAACAACTCAGTTCAGAACCTGCACTTCAACAGTCAAATCAGGATTCTTCTTCTTCTATTCTTAATCTTTCTGATTTAGATTTTCTATTGGAAAATTTCTATGATGATGTGCTTAGATCTAACTCTGAAAATGTCTCAAATATTTTGAATCAGGAAACTGAGAACATATATTCTTCCAATTCCGCTGCATCTATTTCTAAACCTAATGCTCTTCCAGTTCCTCCTGTTGATCAGACACAATCAGAATTTGAGCCTATTCATGAAAAACTTGTTCAAGTAGAATCTGTACCTGAACAATCTGTTCAAGAGGAATCAGTTCAGGAAGAAGAACAGAATGATGTTATTCAACAAACTCTTCCAGAATCTGATCCAGATGTTGTTGAGTTACCTCCTCCTCCAGTTGAAACTGTGTCTATATCTTCAACTGACTTAGAAGCTTCTGAACCTCCCTCTCAACAATTAGAAGTGGTTCAATACATCATTGATCCTCTCCCTCATACCACAAAATGGACAAGATCTCATTCAATTCATCAAATTATTGGAGATCCTCAAGCTAGTGTGTCTACACGTTCCAGGACGGCTACATCCAATGAATGTCTCTTCACTTGCTTCTTAAGCAAGATTGAACCAACAAAAGTTTCTGAAGCGTTGGAAGACCCGGACTGGATTATAGCAATGCAAGAGGATCTCAATCAATTTGACGCACTCAATGTTTGGAAACTTGTACCAAGGCCGAAAGGAAAGAGCGTAATTGGTACCAAGTGTATATTCAAGAATAAGAAAGAAAAAGATGGTATTGTGATTCGCAACAAAGCAAGACTGGTAGCGAAAGGATATCGACAAGAAGAAGGTATTGACTACGATGAAACATTTGCACCTGTCGCCAGATTGGAAGCAATTCGGATGTTTCTTGCCTTCGCTGCTTATCGCAACTTCACCGTATATCAAATGGATGTCAAGACAGCATTTCTCAATGGCAAATTGAAAGAAGAAGTCTATGTATCTCAGCCAGAGGGATTTGTTGACAAAGATCGTCCTGATTACGTATATTTTCTCGATAAAGATTTGTATGGTCTGAAACAAGCTCCACGGGCGTGGTATGACGAGTTGTCAGCCTTCTTAGTCAAATCTGGCTTCACCAAAGGATCCATAGATACCACTCTTTTCATTTATAGATCAAACTTGGATATTTGCTTAGTACAAATATATGGGAGAAATCAATTTCGGTGCGACTAACAAATCTTTATGTACTTGGTTTTCTGATCTTATGACTTATAGATTTCAGATGAGCAAGATGGGAGAAATCAATTTCTTCCTCGACTTACAAGTGAAGCAGCTTCCAGATGGAATCTTCATCAATCAGTCAAAGTATGTATTTGACATTTTGAAGAAATTCAAGATGGACAAATCTACTTCAATCGGCACGCCGATGGCTCACGGTGCCAAAATCGGACTTGATCCAGATGGAAAAGTTGTGGATCAAAAGACATATAGAGGGATGATCGAATCGTTGATGTATCTAACTGACAGTCGCCCGGACATAATGTTCTCTACATGCTTGTGTGCCAGATTCCAAACCAAGCCTAAAGAATCTCATTTATTAGCAGTCAAGCGTATTTTTAGATATATTAAAGGAACTCCTTACTTAGGATTATGGTATCCTAAGAGTTCTGACTATAAATTGATGGCTTATTCTGATGCAGATTTTGGCGGTAATCAGTGGGACCAGAAGAGTACTTCAGGTCACCTTCAATTCTTGGGAGACAGACTGATAAGTTGGGCGTCGAAAAAGCAACATTGCGTATCTATTTCAACAGCCGAAGCTGAGTACGTTGTCGCAGCTAGTTGTTGCGATCAAGTCCTATGGATGAAGACACAACTACGGGATTACGGGATGCTATACAAGACAGTGCCAATATATTGTGGCAGCAAATCCGCAATTGCCATATCAGCCAATCCGGTCCAGCACACCAAGACCAAGCACATAGATATGCGGTACCATTTCATAAAGCATCATGTGGAAGAAGGTACTATTGAATTATATTTTGTACCAACTGAAAATCAACTTGCTGATATCTTTACAAAAGCCTTAGATGAAAAACGTTTCAATTTTTTGCTTTCAAAATTAGGCATGTTGAATTTAAAAGTTTAAATCTTTACAAATTTTATTCTATAAAGTAAAATTTTACAGATTTTCTTTCTTTTGAATAAATTGTATGTATAGGATCTTTTACAAGTTCTTTGTTTATATTAAAGTTTTATATGTTCAACTTTCAAGTCTTACAAAAGTCGAAAAGTCAGCAACATGTTTGTAGCTTTTGATACTGCTTTAAAGATATGTGAGTCAGAATTTTTATAGTTTACTTTGCTTAGACTACCTAAATGATCAGAATTATAGATAGGAATGAAAATATGGGCTAAGCGTTTAGACATTGATCTATGTGATTGAGATGAATAATAAATTCTTAAAATACATAAATCTCTGAGTTTAAAAGTTTGTACCTGTGACCTTTCTGGTTTGGGAAAGTAAGTTTCGTGGGATGCTTGTCATCTGGTCCCCTAAGGTCAATTGATCTGGGAGTGATCGAACCCAAATCCTTCTATAGAACCAGATCGAAAGTCATGTTCTACTGGTATAAATGGGTTTAGGATGTGTCGATGTAGCCTTTCTGATCCGGGAAAGTAAGTTCCAAGGGGTGGTTGACACCTAGTCCCCTAAGGCCAACTGGTCTAGGAGTGGCTGACCCAAATCCTGCAATAGGGTCAGATAGAAAGTTACGTTTACGGCATGATCTTTACTTAATGAATTCTTTGATTAAAAGATGCCAAAGTGCACGCGCTTAAAAGATGCCAAAGAGCACACTCATGTGAAGATGCCAATGTGACACTGCTAAAAAGATGCCAATGAGCACACATCTCATGATACTTGGTGATATGTTTGAGTTGTGATAAACTTGTAAATTTGTGAAAATCTTATTTTTTGATGGCTTAGTGTTAGTACATGCAAAGTTTTCTATAATAATTTTAGAACTGCATTTTTTCTTGAAGCTAATCGAAGTTCACATGCGAGCACACTGAATAGACAGATGGAAGTTTTTGAAACTGAACATGTCTTAACTTGATATGCAATTATACTTGGTCTTGAATCCAACAACATATGCTTGATTTCAACTGATTGATAAATCTGTGAAATTTTACTGAGTAGACTTTAATTTGTTTAGTGTTTAAAACTTTACATGTTCAGTTGCTTCAAAATTTATATTCAGTATTATTTTTCTTTTTACACTGATGTTTATATGGTTGTGTATCCATATTTTTGTTAAAAGGTATGTGCATTTTTTTGAGGGGGAGAGCCAATCTGAAAAGATTTTATGAACCAGTCTGTTTTTAAGGGGGAGTGAAAATAGCAGATAAAATACTTCACGAACTGATCAGATATTAATCAGGTAAGTATTTTATGATATTTCTATGCAAATGTTGATCTGATTTGATAAATTTTGTGCATTTGTGTAGGGGGGGTAACAGAACCTGACAGGTATGTTATCTGATATTTTTTTTTTAGTAATATTCAGTTTACTATTTTTTTTTAGTGTTTATTTTTTTTAGAATAGTATAAATAGTTTTAGAGTGTGTGATTTTCTCTTTTTCGCTCTATTTCATTTTTGAACTCGTGCACTGTTCATCTTCCCTCTCAACCCTTCATCTATGTGCACTGATTCCCTTCCTCCATCGATTCTTTCTTTGATTGCATTTCGATCAGGTTTGTGTTCCCTTTTTACTTTTACTTTGTCTAGTTCTATTGTTTTTTATTTACATTGTCTGATTTGTGATCTCTTTATCGATTGCTTTCTGAGTTTATCGTATTTTTACTGTTCATCGTGTCTAAAATTCTCAGATTCGAGTTTTTTTTTTTGCTCAAAATCAAGTATTGGGTTTTGATTAGACTTGTATTTCGAACCTCAGGTATGTTTCTTACCCTCTATTTTGTTGTTTATTAGGTTTAATTTTGAGTTTTTAGGTTTTTCGTATCATTCTTCCAAAAACCTAGGGTTTTCGTATCAAGAGGTTGGTACGCAAAGTCTACTTTGCGCATCCAACAGGATACGCGAAGTCCAGTTTGCGTATCCCATTGGATACGCAAAGCATACTTTGCGTATCTAACTTGATACGTAAACCTCAATGTTTTTTGTGTGTTTTTCAAGTTGTGTTTGTGTAACACTTTGGATACGCAAAGTGTACTTTGCGTAACCTTAGTGATCCGCAAACCTTCTGTTTTTGTGTTGGAAAATTTTGCAGGTCTCATTTTTGTATCAAGTCCAATACGCAAAACTTAGTTTGCGTACTGAACTACATACGCAAATTTCAGTTTGCGTATCATGCATGATGCGCAAACTGTCCTTTGCGTATCATGTTCAATGCACAAATCTCCCTTTGCGTATCTAACTGGATGCGCAAACCAGACTTAGAAAATTTTTCAATTTTTCAGTTTTCTTACTTTGTCTAAATTTTTCTTCGTTTGTGTTTTCCAGGTTTTTTCTATGTCTTCTCATACCAATACTGATCCCATGATCCAAGACGAGAATGTCATTCTCGAGGATCCGTCTGATCAAGCATCTCATGATACACCGATGCCATCAGTTCCATCTGTCGGGGCAAATCTGTCTGCTTCACGTCGCACTCCGAACGATGTCTTTCCATCACTGATGTACATACTACCGTACAAGCCGAACAACTACTATGTGGATTTTGACAGAATCAAAATTCATCCAGTAATTCGTGCTATTCTCAGAGGTCATCCTTTACCACAGGCTCTTACATCTTGCGATGACGTTCCAGAAGTTTATGTTCAGCAGGCCTGGCACACTATTTCAAAGAATGAGTTGGCTCGTCCTCACCGCTTTAATCTTCAAATTGATCAGTATGACTCCTTTCTTTCATACAAGCGTCTGAGACTAATACTGGAGCTACCTGAGCCCAACTCCAGACCCGGCCGAACATCTTATGATAGCTTTCCGTCTGAAGATGAAATGTTTGAAGGAATTCGCAATCTTGGCTATGTTGGTACTTTGAACAGAGTTCGTGATTTTAATAAGTCTAATCTTCCTCCAGTTTGGTATGCACTTTTCTCTATTCTTATCAGGTGCCTTTCATCGAAACATTCTGGCACAGACAGTGCATGTCTACTTTATCTCCGATTGTTCCATGCAGTCGTCTATGACTTGCTTGTTGACTTCACGTTTATTTTCTGGACCGAACTCTCGGAGGTGGTGCATGACAAGCTTACTAACAAGAAGCGCAAGTTTATTCCATTCATCAGATTCTTGAAGTTGATCGTTAAAAGTGTTCTAAGAAGTAATCCAGCCATTCCTCGCAGGTTATCTTGGCCACAGATTCCAGACACAGAGATGCTCTATATTCAGAAACAGAAGAAGTCATTCACTTACTCCATGACTATTCCATACGCTTTAATAGCCAACTATGCTGACATGACTGATGAAAATGTCATAGAGTATTGCATGGAGAATGAATTTCTGGAGGATGCACAAGATGAGCCTTCTCATGACACTCAAGCTGCTGCTACTCAAGAGATTGAAGTTGAAATAGCTGGTTCTGATAAAGAAGTTTAAGTTGAAGCCGTTGTTGAACAAGAAGTTGAAGTAAATATTGTCGATCAAGAGGTTCAAGCAGCTATTGCTACTCAACATATTGATGATGTTCTTGCTTCTATTCTTTCTGAACCTGTTGCTTCTGTACATGATATTTCTGATTCTTCTGATGCTGTTATTAATGCTTCTGCTGGTGATGGTGATCGAGATGTTGATATTGATGATGATTTTGTTAGAGATGAAGATGTGCATGATGATGATTCTGACAGTGATGGTGATGATGGTGATGATGCTGATCAACCAAGTATTCGGATTTATGAAAGAAAGATCAGGACACCAGAAGTAGTTGTTTCAACAGAAGTTGTTTCTGAAGATGATTTTGTTCCTGTTAATCCTTCTGTTGCACGTCTTCAAGTAGATGAATTGGATACAGCATTTGATCAAGCCTTAGCTTCGGTACAAAGTCAAGCTCCAACAATTTCGCTTGCGGCTATTCAGTCTACAACAGTTCCAGTTGTAGAACTTTCTACTATTCAAGCTCGGGTTTCTTCCGACAAATTCTCTACTTTGAATGATGTCATTCGTCAGTTATCAGAGAGAATGGATCCAGAAAAGGAAGCACAAATTCTGAAGTTGAAGACTTTCTTCAAAGGCAAGATGCCTGAGATTGATACCTCTGTCATTCCTCCAGAGGTTCCCTTCAGAAAACCTACTGGTGTTATTATCAGAGATTCTTCTTCTATACCAGTTTCTACAGCTTCTCAAATAGTTTCTCTACCGACTCCTCCTGTATTCACTATGTCTGTTGGACTCTCACATCAATTCCTTCTGCTACAGCTTCCAGGTCTTCTTTGCATTATCTGCCTATTTCTGAATTAACTGATATGTTATATGCACGTCTTCTTTCCATGTCTCCGCCGGAACATCAAGATCAGGATCTGCTTTCTCTTCTGAGAAATTTCCAACCTTCACCGCCTCAAGCGCCTTCATCTGATTCTGACAGGATTACAGTGTTATCTGATGAATTCCATTCTTTCAGATAAGAAGTTCGAACTAGTTTTGCAGATTTAAGGTCTTTCATGACTCAATCTTTTTCTGATCTTGCTAATCGGTTTGATAATCTTCAACAAAGCTGCAGAACAGAGGTCGGTCCGTCTTTTAAGCGCCGATATGACCAAGATGATCCCGATCATCAAGGCCATGAGGGGGAGATGGCTAAGAGACCAAGAATGGAAGGAACTTCTTCAGAAATAGCTAATCAAACTCAAGAAGAAGCGGTTGGTGGATCTGAACAGAATGCTGAAAATGTTGAAGATTGCAACTTTAATGACTTAGTGAATCTGTTGATTGATAGGGTTGATTCTTCTTCAATGTCTGATTTTATCAAAGTTTCTGAGCAGAACAAAGAGAAAAACTGGCAGATTGTGGTCTATGAAGATCCAGACTTAGTTTCTAATCCAGTTGTTGTTGCTAATGCTGAAATTGTATCTGATATGAAGTCTTTCTTTTCGAACATTATTGAAATTAATTCAGATGATGATGATGATTCTAAGTATGAAAAAGTCTGTAAAGTGAGGATAGAAGATTGTGATGATATCATTATCATTTCTGATACAGAATATGATTCAGTGTTCATGGATGCAAAAGATGAAGAAGAGGCAGAAATGTTATAAAGTGATCTTCCTGCTCATGATGAGGTTCTAGAAACTGCTAAAGCTACATCTACGCCTGCTACTAGTTCAGCTCAGACTACCACTATTCCTTCAAGTTCATTTGAAGTTGGTCAGTCGTCAAGAGCACAAGCTGATATTCCACCTTCTGATCCTGTGATTCCACCATCTATTCTAGAAGAAGGACCAACTTTATCTAGACAACAGAGACACAGATGTTTGCAAGAGAGGTACATGGCTTCAAGACTAAGAATAGCTTTTCTAGAAGATACTCAGAGTAACATCTTTGTTTCTAGAAGAAGGCTAATTAACATCTATGCTATTCTTGGAGTAGAGAAAGAGTCAGATGCCTATCAATATGAATACTTAATGTTCATTAAGTGCCAGCGCAAAAGGAATAATACCGTTTCTTCTCCACACTTGATTGTTCGAATCATCAGTGTCATAATCAACAAGTTTGTGAATATCTGGTATCCTGACTTTGAAGTTGAAAGAAGAGACTGTAGGCGGTATAAATTCTCAGAGGCAGATTTCGCTGATCTTTCTATAGATGACATTGAGTTCTTATATGACCATTTCAGGAATCTCTATCATAGATCACAGGATGTTTCACAAGCTTTGTTCGTCATCAAAAGATTCATACGACGGCAAATCTGATTCTTCCGAGTTTTTTATTTGCAGATGGCCATCGAAAGTTTTCAGCCGGTTGTTAATCTTCTAAGGCCCAACCGAAGCTTGCCAAACTTAGAGTCTTATCCTCTTTTCACTATAGTTGAAGATCCATATGGAGTTGTGTACAAGAATGGCTCAAATGAAAAATGCTTTCTCAGATTTGAAGAAATTGCTCATTACTCGGATGGAACTTTAAAGGTGATTAAGCTTCAGTTGGAGCAACATCTAAAGGAGGCTAAAAGAAGATTTTTGGAAACAAGAGTTAATGCTTTTCTGATTGATAATGATGAAATCCGACTTCTCTAGAAGACTTTAGATACAATTCAAGAGAAATTGAATTTCCGCTCCACTCTGCGACGTTTGGAAGTGTTAATCGGGCTGAATAGACTTCGTCAAAGAGAAGAGCGTAAGTGATTCTCCAAAGTCGCCTGGTTGGTCTATGCTGTTTTTGAAGATTGTTTTTGAAGACCACGACGCCAATGATTACTAAGGGGGAGATTGTTAGATCTGTTTTTATAGTAATCATTGTATTTATTTTCTAGCCTAGACTGTTCTTATTGATGTAATTTGTTTTGTTAAGTCTAGGGGTATTTAAGTCCCCTTAGTCCTTTTTTCTTGTAACTTTGGCACTCACATTTGAATAGATCTGTTTACTGTTGGCGTATATACTTTCTCTCTCTACTTTCTCTCTCTAAAGATTTAGAGATCTTGGACTTTCAGATTCAAATATTAAATCGAAAATTCTTGATGAATCTTTTACGCTAAATGATGATTATTATAAACCAAAGCGTAAAAGAAGAAGGTCAAAGAAGTCTAAGATACAAGATACTGGTATTTCTGAGAATTCTAATTCTTCTGATTCGAATATTTCAAATAGGACATTGAGCACTCATACAAAGCAGATATGGAGAGTCAAGCGGACATGAACCTACGACTGATGATGATAGATATGTAGACAAACACTATAAAAGTGATTCATTTGCTTCTTGTAATAAAATTTCAAAATACTCAATAAAGCAAATGATTCAAATTTCAAAAGATGTCTCATATTCTTCTTCTGATTTTAGTTCAGATGATTATGCTTTCTCTTCTACTGATTCTTATGTTCATCATTCTGATAATATTTCTCGTGCCTTTTCTTTCAAATCTAATAAGTTTTCCCCACAAGAACTGCAACTAATTTTCATGGACCCAAATTCAAGTAGGTACCAAAATCACAGATTGATTCTAAGTTGCAGGTATCTAATGTCAAGGGGGAGTAAGAGAAAGTTGGCTTCTAAGTACATCAGCTTAGAACCCGTACTTCAATGGACTTCGACTTCTAAACATGTCAGTTTAGGACTCGTTCTTCAATGCATATAGCTTCTGGACTAATGAGAAACTGTGAGTACATCTACTTAATTCCGCTGCATATATCTCCGATCATGATGTTGTTCCAGTTTTCTCTTGTTTTTCAAGAATCTGAGCAAGTTCAACTAACTCTTGAATTTGTACTACCCAAAATTTTCATTTGAGGCACAAATTCATTTTACATTATGTGGAAGATAATATTATTGAATTTTATTTTGTTTCGACTAAATATCAATTTGTCAATATTTTTACAAAATCCTTTCATGAAAATTGTTTTATTTTCATGCTTTCAACACTTGGAATATTGAATTTAAAATTTTAAATCATTACAAATTTTATTCTATAAGGTAAAAGCTTTACATGTTTTCTTTCTCTTGAATAAAATGTGTGTCTAGGATAAATTTTCAAGTTGCTTTGTTTATATCGAAGTTTTATATGTTCAACTTTCAAGTCTTACAAAAGTCGAAAGGTCAGCAACATGTTTGAAACTTTTGCATTCTGCTTTAAAGATATGTGATTCGGAATATTTATAGTTTACAATGCTTGGAAATCCTAAAAAGTATGAATTATGGATCGTAATGAAAATATGGGCTAAGCACTTAGATGTAAAACTGGGTGATTGAGATGAATTATATATATAAAATACAGAAATCTCTAAGTTTAAAAGTTTGTACCTGTGGCCTTTCTGGTTTGGGAAAGTAAGTTCCGTGGGATGCTTGTCATCTAGTCCCCTAAGGTCAATTGGTCTGGGAGTGATCGAACCCAAATCCTTCTATAGAACTAGATCGAAAGTTATGTTCTACTGGTATGAATGGGTTTAGGATGTGTCGATGTAGCCTTTCTGATCTAGGAGAGTAAGTTCTAAGGGGTGCTTGACACCTAGTCCCCTAAGGCCAACTGGTCTAGGAGCGGCTGACCCAAATCCTTCAATAGGGTCAGATAGGAAGTTACGTTTACGGCATGTTCTTTACTTACCAAACTTTTTGATTAAAAGATGTCAAAGTGCACAAGCTTAAAAGATGGCAAAGAGCATACTCATGTGAAGATGTCAATGTGCACAATGCTTAAAAGATGCCAATGAGCACACATCTCATGATACTTGGTGATATGTTTGAGTTGCGATAAACCTATAAAATTGTGAAAGTCTTAATTCTTGATGGCTTAGTGTGAATACATGCAAAGTTCTCTATTATATTTTTAGAATTGCATTTTCTTGAAGCTAATCAAAGTTCGCATGCTAGCACACTGAATAGATTAATGAAAGTTTTTGAAACTTAACATGTCTTAACTTGATATGCAATGAAACTTGTATTTGTATCCAACAACATACACTTGAGTTCAATTGATTGTAAAATATGTGATATTTTACTAAGTAGAATTTAATTTGTTTAGTGTTTAAAATTTTATATGTTTAGTTGTTTCAAAATACATATTCAGTATATTTTTCTTTCTACATTGATGTTTCAATTCTTGTGTTCTCATATTTTTTTGTAAATGGGTTTGTGCATTATTCAAGGGGGAGTGAATAAGGAAAATTTTCTTTAAAGATCATATCTGATTTCGAGGGGGAGTATCTGAGTTTCTATACGAATACTAATTTGAATTGTCATATTTAGTGCATTTGTGTAGGGGGAGTCAAAGAGCTTAACAAGTGAATATTTTTTTTTTGGATTTCAAGTCATATTTGCGCCAACAGTTGGTAGAGCAAAACTCAGATTTGCGCTAACAGTTTCTAGCGCAAAACAAGATTTGCGCATCCTTCTTCTAACGCAAAACTAACTTTGTGCCACCTTCATCTAGCGCAAAACTAAGTTTGTGCCACCAATAGTTAGCGCAAACCTCTCCTCTGTCTCCTTTACTCTGATTTTACAGATCTTAAGTTGTCTCGTCTACAACATTTGCATGACCAAGTTGATCCAGATCATCAAGGTCATGAGGGGGAGAAGTTAAGGAGAAGTTAAAGAGACAAAGAGTTCAAACGTTTATTTGCTGATCAAGATTCGCTCAAGATTCTATTCTCTCAGCTACTAATTCTTTTTGCTGTTCAAGCTCCGATCACCACAGTTCATTCAAGTACATTTAAAAGAGGTGAATCATCAAGAGCACATGCTGATGAACCGATTGTTCTTTCAAGCTAATCACAAACAAGTCCAGACTTGTCAAGGCAGCAAAGGAAACATAGATTGAAAGATGCTGAGAAGAAAATTTTTTTAAAGTCAAGAAGCTTCTTCACTAAGTCGCTTAGATGGTCCGAGTTGATTTAGAAGATGAATTTTGAAGACCATAACGCCAATGATTACTAAGGGTGATATTGTTAAGTCAGATTTTATAGTAATCATTGTATTTATAGACTTGGTCGAATACTGTGTTTAGAGGATTATTTTGTATTGTGTTAGCCAAGGGTATTTAAGTCCCTTATGGCTTTGGTGTTTGTAAGGAACCTAACACATATTCTCAATAGAACATACTTTGCGCTTTTCAAACTCTCTCTCTCTACTTTCTCTCTAAAAAGATTTTGGGATTTTGGGATTATCAGTTGGAACTCAGAAATCTTCTTTATCAGCTCTTCATTAGCACACTCTGATTGCTGAATCTTGACAATTTGATCTTCTAAATCTGAGATCTTGCTCTTTAACTCAGTGTTTTCAGTTATCAAACTCTGTTCCTTTTCTTCAATGCTTTCACCATCGTTCAAATGTTGAAAGTCAGAGATTTGCTTCAAAAGATCCTCATTAATCTTTTTCAATGCATTGACTTCCTCTCTTAGTATTCTCTTTTCTTCATGATATTTCTTTGACCGCTTTGAATAGTATGCAGCTGATGAAGTAAGATTTTTCATCTCTGTTCTGAGTGTTTTAATCTTTTCTTCATCATAAGAAAAACTCATCTTGAATATATGTTAGTCAAAAAGAACTTGAATTTGATCATTAGTCCAAGTGAAATCAAGATACAGAAAATCTGAGAAAGAAAATTTCAGAAAATGAACTTTCCAAAAATATTACAAGTAAGGAATTCGCACACAAGAGTGAAGTACAAAGAATTTGTATGTACAATTCGTACACAAGCACAAGCTAAATATAGAATTCGCACACTACATATCCCAACTTCAGAATTCGCACACAATAGGAAATCAGAATTCGCATACACATAGAATTTTCATGCAATTATAGAATTCACACATTTAAGAAAACTACAGAATCCGCATGCACAGAATTCGTAGAACTCCACCAATTCTCACAAGCTTAGATACGAATTATATGAATTCGTATAACACTATCTGCGAATTCTATACTTAGAATTCAAAGATCTTAAACTTTTCGTACAACAGATACATACGAAATCTTCACTTGAAAGTTTTTCAATCTTGAGCAATTCGCATGCACCCTTATTCAAATTCAAGGAATTCTTATACCTCACAGATACGAAATCCAGGCTTTTCGCAAGACACTCAGATGCGAAATCTGATCAATTCGGACAACCCTTTATGCGAATTCTGCATACTTTGCACATCATACACATACGAATTCTGTACTTCGAACATTTTCAAAAATCAAATATTATGCGAAATCCTTTGATGATACGAGTTCTTTATGCGAGTTCTTGAGGGATCTGCGAGTTCTTGAGATCTCGATAAAAATACGCTCTGTTTGGCTCAAAAATCCATCAGTTCTTCGAATTTAAATCTGAAACTTCGACAATTTGACCACAAGAACATCTAGAATCAATTTCGATCAATGAATTTCAACAAAAATCACTTACAAGTACAACTCGATTCAATTACAGTGCGACTAAACCCGTGAACTTTCAAATGAAAAAATCTCAAAATTCATGAAAAATTACTTTATGTACCAAACCTATACAAGATTGATCTAAAACATAATTCGAACCAAATCTAATCAATTACAACTCGAAATACTCACAAGGATTCAAAATTCGATCTTAAGACTCAATGAACACAGTACGACTCCATATTTTCTTGATTTCAAACTTGGATTTGCTCTGATACCAATTGTTAATTCCCAGTTTATCAAGTTCTAATCTAATTGCAATCACAAACAAGATCACAAACAGTTTCAATCAAACTACCTGTTTCAATTGATCACAAGATTCGTATACAATGTACTCTCTCTCTCTCTCTCTCTCTGTTACTTTCTCTCTCTACAAACTCGGTGTTCGCGTACAATGAATCTCTTATTACAAGCTCCTTACAAACAACAACAACTCATATACCTACTTAAGACACACACTAAAACACAAAATACAAATACAATTGACTTTGACATTTGACTTATTACAACTTTGACTTTGACTTTCACATGAGAGTTGACTTTGAACTTTAGTAAACATGATCATGTATCCAACAAATATGTTCTAACAAGTATCTTCTTCTTGTTAGGATTCAGTTGAAGTAAGTGGTGCAGAAGTGTCAGTTGGTTGGACACTTTATGTCTGTTAAGTAGGCATTACTGTGCATCTAACTGATTGTGTGACTTCTATTTCTGCATTATCATATGCAATGTCAACTGATTGAGTAGGTGTTTGAACTTGAGTTTCAGTCTGAATCAGGGAATTTGATTCAGTTGATACATCTGTTGTGATTGATTGATAATCACGTGAATCTTCAGATCTGTCAATCAGAATAGGTTTAGTCACTTTGGAACTAAGAAATTCATCATATAAATATTCAAACAATAAATCTAATCCTGTTAAATGTGATTTAGAAGTAGAAGCTTTATCAGAATTAGGAACTTTAGATACAGGTTCTGGACCGATCTATCCAGAAGCTAATACTCCTGTTATAACGGATTCTGAACTGCATTGTTCAGAAGCCATTTCCATTACTTCATCAAATTTGACATTAACTCTCTTCACAAAGATCTTTGAATTCTTTAGATAGACTCTCTATGATGCTAATGACTGAGAGTAGCCTATGAAAATTCCTTCTTCAGCCTTAAGACTGAACTTGTTCAAGCTCTCCTTATCATTTAGCATATAACACCTGCATCCAAAGATATGAAAATGTTTAATGCTCAGTGTTCTGTTCTTAATCAAAGCATACAACGTTTTACCGAAGCGATGATGGATGATAGATCTGTTTTGGGTATAACATGCAGTAGACACAGCTTCTGCCCATAAGTATAGAGGTAAGTCTGACTAGCTGAGCATCGTGCATGCATCCTCGACTAACGTTCTGTTTCTTCTTTCAACTACCCCATTCTGTTCTAGCGTTCTGGCAGCAAAAAATTAATGAGTTATCCCGACCGATTCGAGATAATCGTCAACTGTTTTGTTCTTGAATTCTATGCCATTACCTGTTCTGATCAGATTTACTGTCTTCTGCAAGTTTAGTTGGATAGTCTTGAGAAACGAGACTATGATTTCCGGAGTCTCGTCTTTTGATCTCAGAAACTTGACCCAAGTGTATCTGGAATAGTCATCCACAATCACTAAGGCATACTTCTTGTCGTTGATGCTTTGTGTTCGCATTGGACCACATATATCCAAATGCAACAACTCTAATGGAGTGCTTTTGCTCGGTTCAAGCTTAGGCTTATGTGAAGCTCTCTTCATTTTGCCTTTCTCGCATGCATCACACAAATGTTCTTTTTCATATTTCAGCTCTTGTAATCCTTTCACCAAATTCCCAGTCACCAACTTGTTAATGTATCTGAAGTTAAGGTGAGATAGCCTTCTATGCCATAACCAACTCTGTTTGATAGAGGCTTTTGACAGTAGACACACAACATTATCCGGCTTGATATTGGACAGATTGATAGTGTAGGTTATCACACATCTCTTGGCTTTGAAGTTTACCTCTAAATCCTTATCGCAAAACTGACCAATGCTGAACAGATTATATCCAAATCCTTCAACATAGCTCACCTTCTTAATCGTTATGTTCTCTTGCACGACATCTCCATATCCAAGAATTGGTGAAAACTGGTCGTTTCCAAATCTTACATTGTCAAAAAAAATCTTTGTAAAAGTAGATAATATATCTTTCTGCCTTGTCATATGTTTGGAACAGCCTGAATCCAAGTACCACATATGACAAATCTGCATAAGAGAAATCAAGTAACCATCGGTTTAGGTACCCATTTATAGGTGGGTCCTTTCAAGTTAGCACAAGATTTTGGCATCCATTTAAATTTTGATCCTCTGAGATTTTGAAAAACTTTTGAAACATAATTATGATAGACATGATATGAATCAAACCAATGATCAGAATTTTGTCGAGTAACAAAATCATTTCTACGAGATGTGGAGGACTGAGTAGTAGATGGAGATAATTGGATCAATTTCTTTATTGTATAAGACTTGTAAGAAGGTACAAGTTTTTGTTTAGAAGAAGCAACCTGATCAATTACTTCAGAATTACTAATAGTAATCCTATTACTATCCGTTACAGAAAATGATTTTGTTGGCTCGTCAACATTCTACTTTGGTCTCCACTCTAGTTTCACTTCAGACTTTTCTTTTTCAGATCTAAAACATATAAATATTGCATATTAGACCTGTGAGACTTGTGACATTGTTTTGTTAGATCTAGTTTGAATCAATTTATATTTTTCTTTATTGTCTTTCGCTTGTAAGTATTGTATGAAGTCAAGGGTTGTTCGACTCATATAAATACCCTTTCCTTTGTAAGTTGTCTAAGTAGATTTCATTTTTGTATGTAATCATTCAAGTCTTGTAACCCTTTCAAGTGACATCTATGACAATGACTTATGACACTACTTTATCCCTCTAGATTCTTTACATCTTGATTTGATTCTTATTCTTTGATTGTTATATGCTTGAATCTGGAATCACAATTGGTATCAGAGCCTGATCAGATCAATCAGAAATCAATCAATTTGATTTAGAGATCGAATTCTTACTGTTCATCATGAAGAACTCGCACATCACTGTTTCTTGGATCGATTTTGAGTTTTGGTGTTACTTTTGTTGAATTCTTGTGTACATTGTATGCGTATAGTATCGTAGAACACTTTTATTTGATTTGTAATCATAAATTCGTTGTTTCTAAGTGTCAATTTCTTAAATTTGTAATTTTTTGTGTTCTTAATATCTTCGCACTGTATTTTGATCCAAACATGTTGATTCTGTTAATTGATGCTAAGGGTTTGTTCTCGACATCATTGTGATCAAATTCACAAAGTTTCTTAATCCAATTTGAAGATTTAATTGGAATCTTGGTGATCACAGTGATTTTAAGGTTGAAAGCATCAGAATTCGCAAGATCTAAGGTTTTCGCATGTTCCTGAGAACATTTCGCATGGATCTTAAAGTTTGAGAAAGCTAAGGACAGAATTCGCATTGTGCTTTGTACGAAAAGATTGAATTTCGCATAGTTCAGTGTACGAAAAGTTGTAATTCGCATGAGGCAGTATACGAAAACCAAGAATTTCACATCCTTCGAGATACGAAAAGTGAGAACTCGTATCTCACTTTGTGCTGAATTTGAGGAATTCGCATCCTAAAGATCAAAAAAGTATCTACGTCTGAAATTTGCATCGATATGTAAAGTGGACAAGTGTGAATTTTTCTAAGTCTCTTCATTCTTTTCTATGCAAACTGGTGAAAGTCGAAAAGTTCAAGTTTAGAATTCGCATCCTTCTTCATGCGAAAAAGATAGAATTCACATCCTACATTGTGCGAAAAGATGAAATTCGCATCACACAGCGTGCAAAAAGCAGGGAGTTCTCATCCTTCGTGTGCGAATTTTGTATATTATGCGAAAAGAATTTCTTCTTTGTGCGAAAAGTATACTTAGAAAATTTTTAGAACTTTTTCTGAAAGTTTTTCAAAGTTGATTTTTCTGATTATTTGATTAACGATCATTTCAAGCATTGTATCATAATATATTTCAAGATGCCTTATACAGATCAGAAAGGGAACACAGTGCTGACCATGAGAGACTGTGTTGTAGCCTACATGTTAGAGATACCTGTGATTGAAGCAGAAAATGAACAACTTAAATTTCAAAATTTAGAACTGAAAGCTGAAAATGAAAATCTGCAAATCAGACTGAAGAAAGCTGAGAAACAGGTATCCACTTATCAGTCAAAAGAAGCTGAATGGATAAAGAAATTTGAAGAGAAGAACAAGACAGAGAAAGTTGATATAGAGAAAATTTTCAATCTGAAGTTATCTGATCTTTCTAAGAAAGCTGAGAAAGAAAAGAAAGATTTATAATTCAGATGTTTAAAACTTTCAAAACAAGTCTCTGACTTTGAAAAGATTTTAATCACTAAAAGAGAGATGTTTTCTAAAGAGAAACAAGTTCTTGAAAATCAGTCAATTGAACTTCCCAAACAGATAAATCTTTTACAAGATTTATTGGAAAAAGAAAGAAAACTTTTTCAGGAAAAGAGAAACTCTTTTGATATTAACAAGAAAATTTCTGAAAAGAGGAATGTTGGGATTTTCAAGGAGATTTCAGAGAAAAACAAGAACTTGGAAAATAATTTTGAATATGAAAGAAAAATCTTTGAATTAGAGATTACTAAGCTGACAATAAAGCTTGCTACTCTTATCTTCAGATGTTCTGAAAGACCAAAGGACTAAATTTGATCTACAAAGTAAGTTTGACAATCTTTGATATTTGTAATGAAAAATCTAAATTGTCTGATAAAATCAAACAGTTGGAAACCGCTAAATTAGAGTTATCTGATAAAATATCAACTGACACAACTAACTTGTCTTCATATGATGATGACTCAGCTGAACCAGTTTGTTCATTTCAATTTGTTTCTAACTTATTTAAGAAAATGATTTTCAGAAAGAGAAGTGTCAAACCAAATGTTTTGAAAGCAGATCAGATTAAACCTTCAAGTTCTTTTTATGTCAAATCTGTTGATAGAAAAGCTAGCTATATTTCAAAATCTGGAAAGAAAGCATTTGGGAAAGATAAAATGATTTGGGTTGTTAAGGGATCTCCTGAAGCTAAAGCAATTAAATACTAGAAATCAAGTGCATCTACTCCAAAAGTACAAAAGAACAAGTCATCTAAAGGTAAATTTTTTGCTAAGCCTGATTTCACTTATTCTGCAAATCACTTCATCAGATTAGCTAAAAGAAAATTTTGTTGTTCTTATTGTGGAATTAATAATTTTGTGCACAAAGCTAATACTTCACATTGGTATGGAACTTATAGAATTACTTCCAAAGATTCTGCATTTTTCAGAAGTGGAAACAATTCTAAAAGGTTTCCATGTACTAACATAGAAGGACCCAAGTTCATATGGGTACCAAAACTTGTTCAACCTGTGATGCATGAATCTCTTGTCTAGGGGGAGTAAAGGACAAGGACTTTTGAACACAACAATTCAGGACTCAATCTTCAATGTTAAAGAATATTGGCTTCTGAATATATCAATTCAGAACTCGGACTTTAAAGACTACTACTGAAGGATACTCTGAATGTCAAATATTACAAAAGGAGTGTCTTTATGTTTTTATATTTGGGGAGAATGTTAAAATGTTATATTTGGGTGTGAATATAAGTTTCAAGAACACTGAATGCATTGAATATATGCAGGTATGAAGGGGGAGCATATCTGAATCAATTTCAACAAGTCTAGCATAAATCAAGGGGGAGCAAATCCGAAATCAGGGTTCAAGGGGGAGCACATATAAAGGGGAGTAAGTGTGTTTTGTGAGTGTCAAAATGTTTTTCAAAAGATCTTGTGCTTAAAATGCTTCCACTTTTAGAAAATTTCCTATTTAGGAAAGTTTCTATTTTTGGAATTTTTGAAAAATGTTTATATTTTTGGCAAACTTCCATGTTTAGAATGTTTTTGAAAAGTATTTTGCTAAGTCTAAAATTCGCACATAGTCGCATGCGAAATGTAAGTTTTCGCATCCTATGGCATGTGAATTTATGGATTTCGCATCCTATTGCATGCGAAAAAGCTACTTCTCGCACCCTTCTATATGCGAAAAGCAACAATTCGCAAATAGGTTCATGCGAATTTCTTCTTTGGCACAACAATTTGCATATCGTTTCATGCGAATTGTTCACACACCCTTGTCTATTTTTCAAAGACAAGCCTGATTTTCTTTGCCATGCGAAAAGTGAGTGGCCCAATCAAATAATGCCACGTGTCAACCTCAATCTTAGGTATATATACGAGTTTTATCTCAGAATTCATTCACTTTTCTCATTTGGTATTTCATACGACTTTTTCACTTAGAAAACCCTTAAAAACCCTTGTGTGCGAACTTTCCCTTTCAGACTTCGATTTCTCATATTCTTCAATCAAAGGGTAGGTTTGATTTGTTTGTTTGTGTTTGATTGAGGATTTTTCAACTTCGACCATGAGTTTGAACCGAGACTTTGAATATTTGAACTTTAAATCTGGAAATTGGACTTTGATGTTGGAATCGAACATCATAATCATGCTTCCTTGATGTTTTCAAACACTGATAATGGACTATTTTGAATTAATTTTGGGCTTACAAATGGATTTGATTCATGTGACCTTTCGACTGGTTCATGAATGTTCTTGGTGTTCTTGACCCACATTCGAAAAATCTTGAATCATTTGGACTCTAATTGGGATATTTATGTGGCCAATTATGAATCCTAGAGAGTAGACACTAACGGACCATGGATCCTTGAGATGGAACTTGCCTAGCTAGGGTAGGCTGTTATCCCAGTTTAATCTAGTTGGTAAATAATCAATCAAGTAATCAAGCAACACAATAATAATCAAGAGATATATAAATCAGAGTAACATACCAATCCCTTGAATAAACAATGAAACCTTTGAGTGTTCTTGATACCCTTGAATATGATTACAATATGGTTACCTTTCTCTCTAAACAATGATTAAGAAATTATGAAAGGTTAACCTAAAACTAAACTAAACAAAACATTATATACTTAGGTCATATGGGCTTCCTAATGCTTAATGGGCTTGAGGCCCAATAGCTTAATAACTATTGAATAAATACTAATTAGACCCTCTAACTTTAACTATCAAATAAATACAGTTTAAACCCTTTAATCTTGAATACAATTATTTGATCCAACAATCTCCCCCTTTGGATTCAAGATTAAAAAAAATTTTGCAATTGTCTTCGGGTCTTCACTTGTATTCTCTTTTCTTCAGATATGTCGTTGATCGCTTCAAAACTTGATATCTTTAAAATCTTTAAAATCTTTGAAATCTTCAGATCTTCAGATTGTATTCTCCCTTTTTGTATCTTCTCCCCCTTTTTGATGAGTGATGAGAATCATCATCATCAAAACTTTGCAAAACAATCTCCCCCTTTTCAAGACAATCCCCCCCATTGTGTTTGATCACGTAAGCACAATCTTCATGTAACGAGCCCTATATGGAAATAAGAACAGTCTTCCCAGATGGAAAGAGTGATTATTTCAATCTTTTCAGATTAAAATAGAAAGTAGTAACCATTCGAATCTTTTCAAATTCAAACAGTTAAAAGATGTAACCCTGAATCAACAAATGACTCAGTTAGAATGCCTGTCAATGACACAAAGTCACTGAGTAACACAAAATTACTATATAAGGAGTTGGTTTTGATGTTGGCTCCCCAGGTCTTCCATTCAATCATCGAATAACACATGGTTATCTATGAACGTTCTGACAGAAAACAAATTTCTGTGTGCTCGTGCATGTGTATGAAAGAATTAAGCACAGATGTTTGCTTTTCATTTTAGGCTCAAACTATGTAAACTTGTTGAGACAGCAACAAATTATACAAAGACTCAATGCGCATGAGAAAGGTTTCGAAGGTGGGGCAACTTTCCTTCTTTTTCAATAGTAGTATCTTCCAAATGAAGAACCAATAGCATATGTGTTGCTTCCCCATAAAATGTAAAACATTCTCTTTTTGAGAAAAAAATGAGTAGCTGGTGGGGTTGTATGCAAGAGATGGCATGGGCTAGTTGCCTTTTTCAATGATGGTCACCAAAGAATGTGGACCAATCAGATTATGTGGCTGCCCGGCTCAGAAAGTGGTTTAGTGCAGAGTTTAATATTCTTTTACTCTGTTCACTCACCCTCTTTCTTTTAATTCTCACTTCTATCCAATCTCTCTTTTCCATTTTACCTCTTCACACACCATCACTCAATTCTTTTGACCCTTCTCCCCTCAATCACTCAGGGAATACTTGCTGGGTAGGAAACACTGGTTATCGTGAATCCATGGAAGTACTGTTAAGTTCTCACACTGAATCCCATATATTTTCCTAATAGAACATGTTTTTCAACAGTCTTTTGTACATGTAAGCACAAATACCACTTGTTACATGAAAAATAAGACTTTCGGAGATGTCAAAACAGTTATGTTTGACGATGCAATTCTCCCCCTCAACCTAAAAGTGGTTGGCAATAAGCTCATATCAATTTGTCATGAAGAATAATATGCTGGAAAATCAAAAACGAATTTTGTTTATATGAACAATATATAAACATATTTTCAATGAAAGCACATGAAATGACGTTTGATTCAATCAACAGTGAATACAAAGAACGTGAATATTACCATAGAAAGATTTTACTTTTGATACATGGTAATAACAAAGTCAAATAGAATGTGCTGAACCGTTATGTGTATGAATACTTGACAAAGTATATTGACAAGATAAAACGCAAGTATTTATCTTTAAGAACACACGGTTAGATAATCTTCACAGATATTCTCCCTCTAAACTGATTTTTTTTTTTAATCAGATACCAAATAATAATCTAGTTTAATCTAGTTGATAATTAAACACACAAACAAAATAATAATCAAGAGATAATAATAAGATTCAGAGTAACATACCAATCCCTTGAATAAACAGTTAAACCTTGTGTGTTCTTGATACCCTTGAATACAGAGAATACGTACGGCTACTATAATCTCTTAAACAATTATTATGAGGTATCTTAACCCTAAAACTAAATAATTAAAACTTTAAATACTTAGGCCATATGGGCTTTAAGCTTAATGGGCTTGGGCCCAATAAGTAATAACTATTGAATAAATACTAATTAGACCCTCTAACTTTAACTATCAAATAAATACAGTTTAAACCCTTTAATCTTGAATACAATTATGATCCAACAATCTCCCCCTTTGGATTCAAGATTAAAAAATTTTGCAATAGTCTTCAGGTCTTCACTTGTATTCTCTTTTCTTCAGATATGTCGTTGATCTTCAGATTGTATTCTCCCTTTTTGTATTTTCTCCCCCTTTTTGATGAGTGGTGAGAATTATCATCATCAAAACTTTGCAAAACAATCTCCCCCTTTTCAAGATAATCTCCCCCATTGTGTATGATCACGTAAGCACATTCTTCATGTAACGAGCCCTGTATGGAAATAAAAGCAGTCTTCCCAGATGGAAAGAGTGATTATTTCAATCTTTTCAGATAAAAATAGTCAATTGTAACCGTTTAAATCTTTGCAAATTCAAACAGTTTAAGTGTTGTAACCCTGAATCAACAAATGACTCAGTTAAAATGTCTGTCAATGACACAAAGTCACTGAGTAACACAAAGTTACTATATAAGGAGCTGGTTTGATGTAGACTCCCCAGGTCTTCCATTCAATCATCGAATAACACATGGTTATCTATGAACGTTCTGACAGAAAACAAATTTATGTGTGCTCGTGCATGTGTATGAAAGAATTAAGCATAGATGATTGCTTTTCATTTTAGGCTCAATGTATGTAAACTTGTTGAGACAACAACAAATTATACAAAGACTCAATGTGCATGAGAAAGGGCTCGAAGGTGGGGCAACTTTCCTTCTTTTTCAATATTAGTATCTTCCAAATGAAGAACCAATAGCGTATGTGTTGCTTCCCCAGAAAATGTGAAACATTCTCTTTTTGAGAAAAGAATGAGTAGCTGGTGGGGTTAATGCAAGAGATGGCATGGGCTAGTTGCCTATTTCAATGATGGTCACCAAAGAATGTGAACCAATCAGATTATGTGGCTGCCCGGCTCAGAAAGAATTTGGTGCATAGTTTAATATTCTTTTACTCTGATCTCTCACCCTCTTTCTTTTAATGCTCACTTCTAACCAATCTCTCTTTTCCATTTTACCTCTTCACACACCATCACTCAATTCTTTTGACCCTTCTCCCCTCAATCACTCAGGGAATACTTCCTGGGTAGGAAACACTGGTTATCGTGAATCCATGGAAGTTATGTTAAGCTCACACACTGAATCCCATGTATTTTCCTAATAGAACATGTTGTTCAACAGTCTTTTGTACATGTAAGCACAAATACCACTTGTTACATGAAAAATAAGACTTTCGGAGATGTCAAAACAGTTATGTTTGACGATGCAATTCTCCCCCTCAAACTAAAAGAGTTTGATAATTAAGCTCATATCATTTTATCATGAAGAATAAGATTTTGGAGAATCAAAAACGAATGTTGTTTATATGAACAATATATAAACATATTTTCAATGAAAGCACATGAAATGACGTTTGATTCAATCAACAGTGAATACAAAGAACGTGAATATTACCATAGAAAGATTTAACTTTTGATACATGGTAATAACAAAGTCAAATAGAATGTGCTGAACCGTTATGTGTATGAATACTTGACAAAGTATATTGACAAGATAAAACGCAAGTATTTATCTTTAAGAACACACGGTCAGATAAGCATTTAAGATCACAGATATTCTCCCCCTTAACTGATAATTTTTTTTTAATAATAAAGCAGAAAAAATAAATAAAACACTGCAGTGCGGGTTCTAATCTGATATGATTAGAAGCCATACTCCGTTGAGGTACGGGTTCTAAGCTGATTTACTTAGAAGCCTTCTTTTTGACAATGAAGTCCGGGTTTTGAATTGTTTTGTTCAAAAGCCATTGTTCTTTCTCCCCCTTAAACTTTGGGTGCCTGCAACACAGATTTAGCTTTTGGTACCCACTGGTATTTGGGTCTGTTTACTAACCGTACAGCTAAGATGTCCAATCAGCTTCTCTCAATGGGTTCTCAAGTCAAACCTCCTGTCCTCATGGCCAACGAGTATCAGCAATGGAAGATCAGAATGATCCAGTTTCTGAATCACAAGAACATAGATTTCATGAAAGCAATCATTGAAGGTCCACAAACTCCAATGATCACAGTAAAGGGTCAACCTGCTACAGATTCCTCTCCAGAAATCCCTGACAGAGAGATTCCTAAACCTTATCAGTTCTTCAATAAAAAGCAGAAAGAACAGTATAAGACAGAAGAAGAGGCTCTAATCTATCTGACAATGGCAATTCCAAACGACATCTACAATCGTGTCAACAGTCAGAGCACTGCTAGAGGCATCTGGGATGAACTAGCAAGGCAGTTTGAAGGAAGTGAAGCCTCCATACAAGCTAAGCAGAATCTATGCATAAATGCATACGAGGGATTTCATGCAAAAGAAGGAGAGTTGCTATTAGATACCTACAATAGATATAACATCATCCTCATTGACTTGCGGAGGAACAATATCTCTAAATCTGCTTCTGATATAAATTACAAGTTCATCAAGAATCTGAATCCAGAATGGAAGAACTTTGCTATCAACCTCCAGATGTCCAAGAATATGGCTCGAGAAAATGTCACTGATATCTTCTCTACTCTTGCTCAACATGAGGATGAGGTGAGATCAATTAATAATGAGTCTAATCATCTGAAGGATTTTGTACCTCTCATAGCCGACAAAGGTTCTGTATCCTCTGCAAGGTCGAAGAAAAAGGTGTTTAAAGCTCTAGTTACCGAAGTTACTGACTCTGACTCTGATTCGAGCGATGAAGAACTGGAAGTTGATTCAGATCCTGATATTCAAAAGTTCTCTGAAGACTTGGCTCTCATTATGCGACGATTCAAGAAGAGCTTTGGCAAGAAAAGATTCTACTCAAAGCCAAAGTATGATGGATACAAGAAAGAGAAATCTGAGATGCGATACAAGCAGAGGCATGGAAAGAGAGAGGAAGGACGAGAAGACAGGAAGGAAGATAGAAGAAAAGGAAAGAGAGAGGAGAAGCGAGAAGAACGAAAGGATGAACCAGGAAGATGCTACAACTGTGGAAAATTTGGGCATTTCTCAAGGGACTGCAAATTCAAGAAAGTAAAGAACTCAGAGTACTACACAAGAAAGTCACTTATTGCCAAGAAAGTTGAAGAAGGAAAAGTGCTAATGGCTGAAGAAGAGAACTGGCTGTATCAAAGTTCCGATGACAAGGAGCAAGCTCACTTCACCCAAGTATCTTATATGGGAAAGCTAGAAGGTGATGATGAAGAATCTGAGACACAATCCGAAGATGCAAACTCTGAGGTAAGTGACAATTCTGAACTTATTGAATCTTTAATGGCCCAAATACATGGTATGAAAGATGAATTTGCTTTACTGAAAGGCAAACTTAGCTCTGCACATCAATCTGCATCAAGCTTTAGTGATGAAAATGCCATTTTAAAAGTTGTTGTGGAAGAAAAAGAAAAGGAAAAAGACGATTTAAAAGCTGAAAGAGCATCTTTAAAAGAAAAAATATCTGGTTTAAAAACAGATCTTGTGAATCTTAATGCTGAAAAGGGTGAGTTTCAAATAAAATTTGAAGTTTGTTATAAAGAAAGAAATGAAGCTTACACCAAAATCAAGCAACTGGAGGACATTAATATGAAACGAGGTCAGACTGAGCAAACATTAAATTTGTTGACTAATAAACTCCAAGACGAAAGGTTTTATAAACTAAAACCAGGTTTGGGTGTGCCAATTAACGAAATTTTGAAAAAGACACCGGAGCACTTATATAACTTTGATAAATTTGGCTCCGCAATAAAACCCATTCCTGACATTCGTGCTACTTTTGTCGAAGCAAGTACTCCTACACCTTTATCTGAGACCAAAGGTCAAGAAGAAATGGGAAAGAACAAGTCTGGTGACACTGATTCTCAAAATCCTTTTAAATCAGTTGGTTTTCAATATGGTGATTTAAACAAAAGCTATGCGACTCGAAAGATCGTATTTACTGAGTATGAATCACTATTTACCACACCTTCCAACGAATCAGTTAGCACCAACACAGTCCTACCTGAGACTGCATGCAAATATGATGAGTATGAATCGGATGTTGATCCATCTACTATGCCATCAGTCTCAAATCCCATTGCTTCTAAACCTTTACTTGTTGAAGAGGTTGAAGAAGAACATGCTATCACGAATGGATCTTTTTCTCAAAATGAAAAACTTGAGTTTATTGAGTCCATGACTGAAGAGATATTCGCTGAAATGATGAATGCTTCAGACTCTGATCCGGTTTCTGATTTAAAGGGGTCAAATTCTGTGAATAATAATACATCTGAATTGATGAAGCAAATTGACTTGTTGCAACAGTCTCTTGATGAGGTTGAAGATGAAAACTTTGATCTCAAACATAAACTTGAAAAGTCTTTAAAAGTAAATCAAGAGCTTTGCACTGAGATCAATGATTTGAAAACTACTCTGTTTAAAAATGCTTCAAATGATAAACAGATGTTCAATGATCCAAGCTGGAAGGTAAGAACCAATCCAAAATTTGATGCTCCTACAAAACCTTCAGTTGTTTACTCTGATTGTCCTGAATATCCGCCGAGTATTTTTGAAAAGGGTGAAACTTCAAACAGCACAAGAAAAGAACCACCTTCTAAGTTAGAGACTAACAAGGTTCCTGTTTCTGTTTCAGATATAAAAGGAAATGGAGTTGGAAGGAGTAAGAAGAATAAAGACAATAGTGTGAATAAGAATGATAGGCTATCTAGTGAACCTTTTATTCTGAATAGTTGTACTTCTGACAGTGTTATTTTGAAAAGTAATTCTTTTGATAAACATGGATGTACGGTTTGTTCTGATAAATCTAAGTTTATGAATTTAGCTCGAAAGAATCTATATTGCAAACACTGTTGGGATAACTCGTTCACATACTACTCCCCTGCAAAGTACAAACAGAATAAGAGAAAAACTAAACTGAACTTTAAGTCTAATTCTATTTCTAATTCTTTTGCACAACCCAAAGTGTATCGAGCTAAGGTTGCCAATCCTACTTCTAAAAAGCACTTTCAGGAATTAAATGTCAAAACAATTTGGAAATGGGTTCCAAAACCCATATATGAATGGAGAGTTAAAGTTAAACCTGCTGATATTCCTGAATTGCTTAAAGCTAACAGCGAAGGACCCATTCTGATATGGGTACCTAAGCAAAACTAATTATTTTTGTGCAGGCCTGTCGACTGTGGGTGATAGATTCCGGATGTTTACGCCACATGACAGGATTCAAGCACCTCCTACATAACTATGTGGAGGAGCCTGCCGGAGCAGTTCGTTTTGCAAATTCTGAAGCAGAAGGAAAAGTCAAAGGATATGGCATGCTAGATAATGGAGTTGTGACGATTCAGAAAGTGTTATATGTAGAAGGACTTGATCATAACTTATTCAGCACCAGTCACTTTTGTGACATGAAATATCAAGTCCGCTTCACAACGACTCATTGCTATCTAGAAGATCCCGATGGTTACGAAGTCTTCAAAGCTGAGCGACATGGAAATCTATACTATGTAGATTTTCCTACACTGTCTGCCACACGTCCAGTATGCCTATTAGCCAAAGCTTCTAAAGCACAATCGTGGACGTGGCATCGATGCTTGTCTCATCAGAATTTTCGATCTATAGCGAAGCTACAAAGACAAGGTCTGGTCAAAGGTCTACCTGAAATAAGGTTCGAAAAAGACTCACTCTGTTCCGCATGTGAGTTGGGCAAAATGAAGCGTAGCTTATTCAAGTCCAAATCTGAATCATCGACCTCATCGGCACTGGAACTCCTTCATATGGACCTTTGTGGCCCAATGCGCACAGCATCTATCAACGGGAAGAAATATGTGTTAGTAATGATAGATGACTACTCAAGGTACACATGGCTCGAGTTTCTTCGCAACAAGTCAGATGCGCCAGAATTGATCATCGCTTTCATCAAGCGAATTCAAGTACGTCTTCAATTTCCAGTTAGAACCATTCACAGTGACAATGGCAGGAGTTCAAGAATGACACCTTGCAGAGTTATCTCATCTCTGTAGGAATTTCCCATAATTTCTCCGCAGCCTACACACCACAGCAAAATGGCATTGTTGAACGGAAGAACCGCACTCTTGTTGAAGCAGATCGTACTATGCTTGCTTATTCAGATCTACCTATGTACCTTTGGGCTGAGGCAGTCGCAACAACATGTTTTACTCAGAATCGTACCATTGTGGTCAAGCGCTTTAATAAGATAGCATATGAGTTAATCAACAATCGTACACCTAACATCAAGTTCCTTCGTGTTTTTGGTTGCAGGTGTTACATTCTGCGAGAACGTCAAGGATTATCAAAATTTGATAAGAAATCGGATGAAGGATATCTCGTGGGATATTCTCTGACATCCAAAGCTTATTGAATCTACATCATTCGAACAAAGACGGTTGTTGAGAGCATGAATGTCTCCTTTGATGAGAATTCTACAAGGACTTCTGGACACAACAGTTCAGAACTCGGTCATAAGGACAAAGCTTCTATTCAATCCAGAATGGAACCAGCTACTAAAGGATCCACTTCTTCTAACTATAACTCTACTTCATCTGAGTTAGATTTATTGTTTATTGATGCCTTTGATGATATATGTGCAGATTTTGAAAAAGGCATATCAACATCGATAATAAGTGGTACAGGCTCGGAGGTCCCTACAATATCTGAAGACATATCTGGACCGTCCGAAGAAGAAGTCACTGAAACTTCATCTCCATCAGGTACAACTCAACCATTAGTTTCTGACTCTACTAATGCTGAATCTGTCTCTACAGATAGTTCTTCTGGAAACGAAGTCCCGAGTACTTCACCTGCTGGTCCAGAAGCTTCAGTATCAGAAACACCAGTACAAGATGTCCCGAGTACATCTATGGAGCTACCTGCTGTGCACGATGAAAACGATGCGTCCAATACACAACAACAAGTTGAATCCTTACCAAGCACACATCGTTGGACTAAGAATCATCCCCTGACCAATGTGATAGGTGACGTAGAATCTGGTGTCACGACAAGATCTGCATCTGCCAACTTCTGCATGTTTTCAAGATTCCTTAGTTCCTTAGAGCCAAAGAAAGCGTCTGAAGCTCTATGTGATCCCTTCTGGATTTCTGCTATGCAAGACGAGCTTCTACAATTCGAAAGGAACAAGGTATGGCGCTTGATCCCACTACCTAAAGGTAAATCCGTTAGTGGAACAAAGTGGGTGTTCAGAAATAAGAAAGACGAAGTTGGAGTAGTCGTGAGAAACAAAGCTCGATTGGTCGCAAAAGGGTATTGTCAACAAGAGGGCATTGACTATGATGAAACATTCGCCCCGGTTGCAAGGATCGAAGCCATCAGAATCTTCCTAGCCTATGCAGCGCACAAAAACTTTACAGTCTATCAAATGGATGTAAAGTCGGCTTTCCTGAACGGCGTTCTGCATGAGGAGGCCTACGTGGCTCAACCTGAAGGTTTCGTTGATCCTCATCACCCTGATCATGTCTATGTTTTAGACAAAGCACTTTATGGTCTTAAACAAGCACCGCGAGCTTGGTATGAAACTCTCACTAAATTTCTACTTGCTTCTGGTTTCAAGAAAGGTACAGTAGATACTACCTTATTTCTCAAAAGGCAAGGTGAGGACTTGATTCTCATTCAGATTTATGTTGACGACATAATTTTTGGGTCGACAAATCATAAATTTTGTAAGAACTTTTCAAAAATAATGGAAACAAAGTTTGAGATGTCGATGATGGGTGAATTGAATTTCTTTCTTGGTCTACAAGTAAAGCAATTACCCGACGACGTATTTATTAATCAAGCTATATATATAAAAGATATTTTGAAAAAGTTCAATATGTCAGATAGTCCAGTCATGAAAACACCAATGGCTACTGGTACACTCTTAGACGCAGATCCCTCCGGGAAACCTGTTGATCAAAAGGTGTATCGTAGCATGATTGGATCTTTACTTTATCTGACTGCAAGTCGCCCAGATATAATGTTTGCCACATGCTTTTGTGGAGATATCAGTCTAATCCTAAAGAGTCGCACTTAACTGCTGTTAAGCGAATCCTTAGATATCTCAAAGGCTCTCCTGATTTAGGCCTTTGGTATCCAAAGGATTCTCGTTTTGAACTAACTGCCTTTACAGATGTTGATCATGGAGGATGTAATATAGACCGAAAAAGCACCTCTAGATCATGTCAATTCATAGGTGACAAACTTGTGAGATGGACTTCAAAGAAACAAAACTGTGTTTCAACATCCACTGTCGAGGCTGAGTATGTAGCTGCTGCTAGCTGTTGTTCTCAAGTCCTTTGGATGACGACACAATTAAGGGACTTTGGATACAACTACAAGCGTGTTCCTATTTATTGTGATTCCAAGAGTACCATATCTATAACTGCTAACCCGGTACAGCATTCTGTTGGATCAAATAATTGTATTCAAGATTAAAGTTAAAGTTCAGGGTTTAAACTGCAATTGTGTCAAAGTTATTTAGAGGGTTTATTATGTAATAAGTAAATAGTTATTAGCTATTGGGCCTCAAGCCCATAAGCCCATTAGGCCTTTTAACCTAGGTATTTAAAGTTTTAGTTATTTAGTTTTAGGGTTAATCCTCTCATTAGTATCATTATCATAATTTTATTTAGAGAGAGGTAGCAAGTTTTCTCTGTATTCAAAGGTATCAAGAACACTCAAGGGTTTCATTGTTTATTCAAGGGATTGGTATGTTACTCTGATTTATATATCTCTTGATTATTATTGTGTTGCTTGATTACTTGATTGATTATTTACCAAATAGATTAAACTGGGATAACAAGTGGTATCAGAGCCTAAAGAATCAAAAAAAAAATTCGAAGTTACTATTCATCAAAGTTACTGTTCATCGAGATTTTTTTTTTCATCTGATTTCATGAATCTATGTGTGTTTATGTTTAAGATTGATCTGATTAGGTGTGTTTTGCGTTATTGAACACTATCTGATTGATTAATTGCATTAGAAAGTATTAAGTGATTAAATTTGTGATTTTGAGTTTTCTGGGTTCAAAGAGAGTCGACACTGTGTTCTTCATAATCAATGCATGAAGGTTGAAATTAATCTTTGATTTTGATTGAATACTGATCGATACTTGTTTCTGGGCACAAAGGTGTAATTTCTGCATTCAATTTCTGGGTTGAGAACATACCGGTCTATCACATTCTATCGGTCGAACACCATATAGGTCGAACAACCTATCGGTCTTAGAGAATATCGGTCAAAGCATACTATCAGTCTTATCTCTTTACCGGTTATAACATCTTACCGGTCGAACATAGAGTATCGGTCGAAGAATCACTATACCAGTCGAACACTATATCGGTCATATCACTATACCGGTCGAACACTATATCGGTCATATCACTATACCGGTCGAAAGGAATATCGGTCCTGTAGGTTCCGGTCTTAGTATTTTACCGATCGAACAAGTTCCCAGTCGAACATAATACCGGTCTAAGCAAGTTCCCGGTCGAACTCTCTATCGGTCTTTACAAGTCTCCGGTCGACTCAATACCGGTCGAAGCACATCCCCGGTCGATTTTTGCAAACTGTAATAGGGCATCTAATAGGGACCCCCGTGTTAAGTCTGCGAAGGGGGACAAAGTTCTGTTCGAGATCAACATTTTCTTTTTGTTCAGTATTATTTGAAGCTTTATACTGATTGAAAGGACTGCATTTAATTATTTTTGGAAATTTATTTTTCTGAAAATTTTTTAGTGTGGTTTTTATTTTGATTCTAACGATCTCATCTAGTTGGTTGTCTTGGTACAGAAAAGTTTGCTTACTAACCATACAGCTAGGATGTCGAATCAGCTAAATATGTTTGAAGGTTTCAGCCTTGATTTTAACAACATGCCTCTTTCTGAAGTAAAAGAAAAGACTAAATATCTTGCTAGACAGTTGTCAAGAAATAGAGACAGGGATGATGATTGTGAAAGGGAGATTACAAAGCTCAAATCCGAGATGTTACCTCTTGAAGCTAAGATTGAAAATCTAAAGATTCAGAACTCATCTCTTCTTATTCAGATTAATGCTTTAAAAGAAAATTCAAAAGATTCTGATTCTATAATTGACCTTGCAGGAATGATTGAGTCTAAAGAAAAAGAGATCTTGGATCTTCAAGCAAAGTTGAAAAGATCTGAATCTAGCTCAACATGGTCAAAGAAGGAACTAATGCAAAAAGAGCTAGATGAATTGAGAAGAAGAGCAAACATTGCTCGTGAGACATCTGAAGAGCTTAGAAAGTCAAACTCTCGAATCTTTGCTGAAAGAGACTCTTTAAAAGATAAAGTTCTCAGTCTTGAGGTTGATATTTAAACGATGAAAGAAAAGGCAACCCAAGACAGAGACAATACAATAGCTCAAGATGAAATACTGAAGATAGAGAAAGAAAGAAAAGACTTTGCCAAGAAATTATCTGATTTCTCCAGAAAATCCTTTGAAGAGAAGAAAGCATTATAGCTCAGATGTGTTAAGCTTTCTCAACAAGTTTCAGACTTTGAGAAAGTTATCATTCTATAGAGAGAAAAGGCTGAGAATGAGAAGAAGAAAGTTGAGCTGAAGGATACAAATATAGACTTTTCTGAAGAAAAGAAAATATTTGAAACCGAGATAGCCAAACTGACAAGAAAGCTATCTGAATTGTCAACAAACATCATGAAGGAGAAGAATGCAAAATCTGAGTTGCATAAGAAGTTTGATCTGTTTGAAAAGGAAAGAAACAGTTTGTCTTCAAAGATAAAGGAACTTAAAGAGATCGTATTAAAGGTGAAGCTGACTGAGCACAAGACGCCAGAGTCAATAGCTCAATCACCAAGAGATGATCTAGCTGATTCAGATAGTTCATTAAAAACAGCTTCAAGTTCACATTTTTCAAATGTTTTCTATAATCCTTTCGGTAATTCAGATGATTGTCTTACTTCTAAATCTACTAATCAGATTCTTCCTTCTAACCTGTTCTATGACAAAAATGTTGATGGTTCAGGTAACTTAAAGAAAAACAAGTCTCAGAAGAAAAGGATCTGGAGAAAAGAAGATGAAGAAAAAGACAAAGGAAATTGGATCTGGAGAGTTAAAGGATCTTCGGAGGAGAAGAAGAAAGAAGAATCATTTGTGCATACATCAAATGCTAAATGGCACTATGCTACAAAAGGTAAAACTTTTGGCAAACCTGATCTGGTTTAAACAATCAATCAATTGATCAGGTTAGCACAAAAGAAAATTAGTTGTTCCTACTGCGGCTCAAATGATTTTGTAAGTAAAGATTATGTGAATCACTGGTATGGTTCTTATTTTATCTCTCCTACTAGAACTGCAACTAACCCATTAGGACCCAAATACCAGTGGGTACCAAAAGCTAAATCTGTGTTGCAGGCATCCAAAGTTTAAGGGGGAGAAAGAACAAAGGCTTCTAAGTAAATCAGCTTAGAACCCGTACTTAAACGGAGAAAGGCTTCTAAGTAAAAAAAAAATATTATATGTTAAGGGGGAGAATATCTGTGATTTTAACAGATTTTTGGATACTTAAATGCTTATCTGACCGTGTGTTCTTAAAGATAAATACTTGTGTTTTATCTTGTCAATATACTTTGTCAAGTATTCATACACATAACGGTTCAGAACATTCTATTTGACTTTGTTATTACCATGTATCAAAAGTTAAATCTTTCTATGGTAATACTCACGTTCTTTGTATTCACTGTTGAATGAATCAAACGTCATTTCATGTGCTTTTATTGATAATATGTTTATATATTGTTCATATAAACAACATTCGTTTTTGATTCTCCAAAATCTTATTCTTCATGATAAAATGAAATGAGCTTAATTTTCAAACTCTTTTAGTTTGAGGGGGAGAATTGCATCGTCAAACATAGCTGTTTTGACATCTCCGAAAGTCTTATTTTTCATGTAACAAGTGGTAATTGTGCTTACATGTACAAAAGACTGTTGAACATCATGTTCTATTAGGAAAATACATGGGATTCAGTGTTAGAACCTAACAGAACTTCCATGGATTCACGATAACCAGTGTTTCCTACCCAGGAAGTATTCCCTGAGTGATTGAGGGGAGAAGGGTCAAAAGAATTGAGTGATGGTGTGTGAAGAGGTAAAATGGAAAAAAGAGATTGGTTAGAAGTGAGCATTAAAAGAAAGAGGGTGAGAGATCAGAGTAAAAGAATACTAAACTCTGCACCAACAACTTTCTGAGTCGGGCAGCCATATAATCTGATTGGTTCACATTCATTGGTGACCATCATTGAAAAAGGCACCTAGCCCATGTCATCTCTTGCATACAACCCCACCAGCTACTAATTCTTTTCTCAAAAAGAGAATGTTTCACATTTTATGGGGAAGCAGCACATACGCTATTGGTTCTTCATTTGGAAGATACTAATATTGAAATAGAAGGAAAGTTGCCCCACCTTCGAACCCTTTCTCATGCACATTGAGTCTTTGTATAATTTGTTGTTGTCTCAACAAGTTTACATACTTTGAGCCTAAAATGAAAAGCAATCATCTGTGCTTAATTTTTTTTTTTCATACACATGCACTAGCACACAGAAATTTGTTTTCTGTCAGAACGTTCATAGATAACCATGTGTTATTCGATGATTGAATGGAAGACCTGGGGAGTCTACATCAAACCAGCTCTTTATATAGTAACTTTGTGTTACTCAGTGACTTTGTGTCATTGACAGGCATTCTAACTGAGTCATTTGTTGATTCAGGGTTTGTAACACCCTGAATTTTGGGGTTGGGTAAAAAGTTGACCTTTACACAAAGTTCAAGGGGGTAATTTGTAACTTAGGCTATATAAATAGAAATCAAATCTGAGATATTTTCTAATATCTCATTTTGATCTGAATCGTGTTAGAGAAGCTAGAGAGAAAGAGAAGAGCAGGAGAAAGCAGTGTTAAGAGGTTGATCGTTTCGGGCAAATCAAGGTACGAATCTAGCTTAATGCTTTGATCTGAATGCTTTTAGCCGTGTAGAATCTCGTTGTGAAGGTTTTAAACCGTTCCATTTTGAGATCTGAGTATTTCTCGTTTTGGATCTGGGTTCGCGTCGACTTTTCTTGATGAACAAGACGACCGGACTTGTTAGGACCGATAGGTGTTCGACCGGAAGAGCATTCGACCGGAGGGTTGTGTTCGACCGGAAGAGCATTCGACCGGAGGGTTGTGTTCGACCGGAAGAGCATTCTACCGGAGGTTTGTGTTCGACCGGAAGAGCATTCGACGGGTGGATTGTGTTCGACCGGAAGAGCATTCGACCGGTGGGTTGTGTTCGACCGGAAGAGCATTCGACCGGTAGGTTGTGTTCGACCGGGAGAGCATTTGACCGGTAGGTTGTGTTCGACCGGTAGTCCTTCGACCGGTATTTGCCTTTCGACCGGGAGTCTTTCGACCGGTGTTGTCTTTTGACCGGTATTTGCCTTCGACCGGATTAGGTTATGTTAGTTGTTAGCTTCTGTTATTTTGAGTTCTAAGTCAGGTAGCGGAAGAGTTACCTGTGTTTCGACTTACCGATTCTTTCGGTGTTGTCATAGGTAGCGCTCGTTAAGAAGAAGGACACAGAGGTGAGTTCCTACTAACTTTTCTAAACTGTTATATATGTCAAAGATTGTGTTTTTAACTCCTACATATCTCTATGTTTTCGGATTGTCCGTTTACTACAATTTGATGTAACTTGGGGTTTTGAGATATGTTAGGGTTCCCGAAACGCTTTTGACTAAAATGAGGGATTTCATCTTGATTAAGTAAAATAATGTTTTACTTGCCCAGTATGAGGCTTATTTAAAAGAATGATATAAACTGGTTTTATGATTACCTTTCTTACCAGCAGTTGGTCTGGAAAATGGCATTTTGAAATATAAATGTGTTGAAGCTATTTATCTATCTTGGTTGGTCACATGAAATATTGTGACAAGTCATGACTATACTAGTGGATCCCTAGGTATCGAGTCGGCTTATGGCTGGGAAGGATATGCCCCTTCCGTTGTAGTTAGATACATTTGATCCTCGGGGGCAACTTAGGTACGGTTATGTGAGACCGGATCCTAGCCATGGGTCAAATGTAGTCTAATGAACGAGTATGACATGGTTCCTTGGGGGCCCTCCCTCACATCGTAGTACAGACTGAAGAGTTCGTGGACATGGTTCCATGTATTTAGCTCATAACTCGGATTTGTGGCTTACTTTGTGTTCCACTGTAATCCTTGGTAAATCGGGTAATCCCCGTCATCGGAAGATGTGTTTTGGACCGGTTGTCCATTTATTATCAAGAATTGTATTTTTGCACAACCAAACCTTTGAAAGGATTTACTTTGTTGCAATTGATAATATCTCTTGAGATTTATGAACTGTATGTTCTCACTAGGCTTTAAGCCTAACACTTTTTCTCAAATGATTTGTATAACAGGTTTCCCTTAGCAGTGGGCTGTCGGGGTTTTGAGAGACGGGTTTGGTCTCGAGGCATTTTGAGATGACTAGTATTGAATCTGGGCATTTGTTAAGTCCCATTCTTTTGATGAATTATGGATTGTCAACGGATGTAATCTTGGTAGAAGTGTCTAGATTAGTTTGTCGATGAATCCCATTTATGTTCAGGTTTTGTAAAGTCTTGAGGACTCATCCCCTTTATGGGAGGTTTATATCAATACTAACGTCATGTTGCCAAGTTTTCCTGGTTTTAAATTTACTCTGATTTTTAAGGTGTTACAAGTTGGTATCAGAGCCCTAGTTTAAGCGAACTAGGCATGAATGTAAGATGCTAGACTTAGACTGAGTATACTAAGAATTGATCCGCAAGATTTGGGTAGAACTTCTAAGTTGGGTTAGTCTTAGAGTCAACGGAAAGTACGTTTTTCAGGCGTTGTAGTGGTGGTGACAAGAACCGTTATGTGTTATATGTTCATAATTACACTTAGCTAATGTTATTATGAGGATATTGTATGTAAGAGTGCTTGAATTGCTGTTAATATGACAATTGGTAATGTGGTAGTACGTTTTCCTTTCGAGTTTTCCTACCTCTTTCTTATCTCTTTCTTTGCTCGGTGTAGCAGTTCAGTATGGTAGGTACACGCGGAAGACCGCGTACGCGTGTTGATGGTCTAGAAGCGACAGCCTCTACAGCGGGTCAGCCGGAAGGAGTTGAGGTTGTTGTACGACCACCTGTTTAGCCAAGGCTAGGTAGGGGGCCAGAGGTCATTCCACGAGTAGACCTGGCTTCGTCCCACCCAGTCATCGGGGATGCTAATCCCCAGTCCGAGTTGTTGGCCAGCGTGATGTTGGCAATGAGGGAAGAGATGGCAAAGCAGTAAGAGTTTCTGCTGAAAGTAATGGAGGACCGCGACGTAAACAATCGGAGAAGTGAGACGGTTGTGGAGAACGTCGTAGCGGGTTCTGGAGGCGAAGGTACGGGGGTCAGGGATGAAGAGCGCAGGTTTGTTGGTACTCCGGGAAATAGGAAAAGTCCTTTCTGGGCTGCGGACCGCCAGAGTTCTTTGGTTCTGATGACCCGGCCGTGTGTGTAAAGTGGATTCGCGCGATTGAGCAAGCTTTTGGCTCTTCCGAGTGCGGAGATGATCAAAGAGTGCGGTTCGGTACCCAACTGCTGAGGGATACTGCGCTCATTTGGTGGAATGTCATCCAATCCACCCTATCTCCTGCAGTGTTGGCTCAGTTGTCTTGGGCCGAGTTCAAGAAGAAGTTGTTAGAAGAATTCTGCAATGAAAGAACGATGGACCGAATTGAGAAAGAATTCCGGTCTCTGGTAAAGAGAAGCCTGACGGTGAGGGAGTATACCCGTCAGTTCATGGAGAAGCTTGGTCTGGTGGGGCACGCTGCCCCAACAGAGAAAGACAAGATGAAAGCATATCTTAATGGCTTACCCGCGGACATGCAATCTATGGTCCACAACTTCAAAGATTCTAACCTCCGAGATATGGTCGAGGAAGCTCAGTTCATGGAAGAAATGTTCGCGAGAAGCAAATCTGAGAAAGCAGTGGTGGTGTCTGATAATAGGAAGTTGGAGAGCAGTTCAGTACCTTCCAAGCGGGCCCGACCTTTTGTCGGAAACCGCAATTTCAACAGTCATCAAGAAGCAAGGTGGTGCCCGAAGTGTCGAACCAAACACCACGGTAACTGTAACTCCACTTCTAGATTCTGCTTCAAGTGTGGTAAGAATGACCACACCGCCCGTGACTGTTCTGTCGTGGGGATGGTTTGCTACGATGTAAGGCACCAGGGCACGTGAAGAGAGATTGCCCGAAGCTCAAGTCGGGTAGTGCGGCGGCAAAGAAGGAGAACCCTCCGAGGGTTCCGGGTCGAGCTTTTCAGATGACGGTCGAAGAGGCCAGGGCATCCGCTGATGTGGTATCGGGTACTTTTCCTATAAACTCTGTACCTGCTCGTATTTTATTCAATACGGGTGCTAGTTTCTCTTTCGTATCTGAATTGTTCCGTCAGAAAATTTCTATGCCCACTACTAGTCTTGAGGATGCATTAGTGGTAGAAATAGCGGATGGTAGTCAAGTTCTGATCCACGAAGTTCTGAAGCAGTGTGCTCTTAGTATCGAAGGGAGAGAATTACTGATCGATCTACTGCCGATGTTAATCGGGGGTTTTGATTTTGTGGTCGGTATGGATTGGGTGTCAAACAATCAGGCCGAGATCATGTGTTACAAGAAGTTGATTCGACTTCCCAACCCCTCTGGCGAAGTCGTCATCTATGGTGAAAGGAGAAAAGGTGAAGTGGCAATAATCACAATGGCAAAGGCACGCAAGTGCTTAGTAAAAGGATGTTCGTCTTTCCTAGCCTATGTGATCGATGCCAAGTTAAAGAAATCAAAGCTGGAAGATGTGAAGATCGTGCGTGAGTTTCCAGATGTCTTTCCGGACGACTTTCCCGGGTTGCCACCCGATCGGCAGGTAGAGTTTCGGATTGATCTTGTTCCTGGAGCAGCCCCAATCGCTAAAGCACCTTACCGTTTAGCGCCATCGGAGATGCAAGAGATGGTGGCACAACTCCAAGAGCTATTGGAGAAAGGCTTTATAAGACCGAGTTCGTCACCTTGGGGAGCTCCGGTCTTATTTGTCAAAAAGAAGGATGGCACAATGAGAATGTGCATTGACTATCGTGAGTTGAACAAAGCTACAGTAAAGAACAGATATCCGCTTCCGAGAATAGACGACTTGTTCGATCAACTTCAAGGAGCGGGATGTTTTTCTAAAATCGACTTACGATCGGGTTATCACCAAGTGAAGGTAAGAGAAGAAGGTGTTCCGAAGACAGCTTTCAGAACGCGTTACGGCCATTACGAGTTTCTTGTAATGCCTTTTGGCCTGACAAACGCACCAGCAGTGTTTATGGACTTGATGAATAGAGTGTGCCGACCATTCCTCGACAAGTCGGTCATAGTATTCATTGATGACATACTCGTCTACTCCAAGAGTGAAACAGAGCACGAGAAACATCTACGTGAAGTTCTGGAAGTGTTGAGAAAAGAAAGGTTGTACGCCAAGTTTTCCAAGTGCGACTTTTGGCTTAAAGAAGTACATTTTCTGGGTCACGTAGTCACTCGGGACGGAGTGAAAGTAGACCCCTCCAAGATTGAAGCTATGATGAAATGGGAGCCTCTTAAGAGTCCGTCCGAGATCCGAAGTTTCTTGGGTCTGGCGGGATACTACAGGAGATTTATCCAAGACTTTTCAAAGATCGCTTCTTCCTTGACAGTTCTGACTCGGAAGAATGTGAAGTTCGAATGGACCAAAACCCAAGAGAAGGCGTTCCGGATCCTTCAAAAGAAGTTGTGTGAAGCTCCAATCTTGACGTTACCTGAAGGATCGGAAGATTTCGTGGTTTACAGCGACGCTTCAAAGATGGGACTGGGTTGTGTGTTGATGCAACGAGGCAAGGTCATCGCTTATGCCTCG
Source organism: Arctium minus (assembly GCA_954870635.1). NCBI lineage: Eukaryota > Viridiplantae > Streptophyta > Magnoliopsida > Asterales > Asteraceae > Arctium > Arctium minus. The sequence continues at coordinate 71,039,936 of OX941080.1, read as the reverse complement.
AGGCAGCTCAAAATACACGAGCAGAATTATCCAACCCATGATCTGGAGTTAGCGGCGGTGGTGTTCGCCTTGAAACTTTGGCGACATTACCTCTACGGCACGAAATGCACTCTATACACGGATCACAAGAGCTTGAAATATGTCTTTGATCAAAAAGAGCTGAATATGAGGCAAAGGCGGTGGCTCGAGTTGCTTAAAGATTACGACTGTGAGTTGCTTTACCATCCCGGTAAGGCGAACGTGGTGGCCGATGCGTTAAGTCGGAAGGACTATAGCGGAAGTATTCAGGCTACCCATTCGAGAATCGAGCTAGTGTCTAGTCTTGTTGAGAAGATCAAGACATCGCAGGTGGAAGCACTGTTAGAAGAAAATCTCAAAGTTGAGGTCATGACGAAGCAGAGTTTACTCTTAACGGAAGATAGTCGTGGAGTAAAACTGTTCAGTGGTCGTGTGTGGGTACCCAAGATTGGGGGTAACCGTGATCTGTTGCTAGAAGATGCACACAAGTCCAAGTTATCCATTCATCCGGGAAGTACAAAGATGTACAGGGACTTGAAGTTGCACTACTGGTGGCCGGTAATGAAGCTTGATGTGGCGCGTTACGTTGAGCGTTGTGTGACGTGTTCGCAAGTTAAGGCCGAACATCAGCGACCGTATGGGAGTCTTCAGTCTTTATAGATTCCCGAGTGGAAGTGGGAGCATATCACCATGGACTTCGTGAAGAAGTTTCCTAAAACTCTTCGAGGTCACGATACCATCTGGGTGATAGTGGATCGATTGACAAAGAACGCTCACTTCTTGCCTATACGCGAGACTTTACCGATGGATAAGTTGGCGAAGCTTTATATCGATGAGGTGGTCTCGTGGCATGGGATACCATTGTCGGTCGTGTCGGATCGCGACAGTCGGTTCACTTCGAACTTTTGGGATGGGTTTCAGAAAGAGCTTGGTACTCGAGTAAAGTTAAGTACGGCTTACCATCCACAGACCGACGGGCAGAGACCCCCCATTTCATAGCGCCTGGGGAACGCAAGTTTGATCGAGGATTGGAGAGGAGAGGTGGAAGAAAAGGCTGCAAGGAAGCATCTCGACAGGCCCGCAACCAGTGGTTGATGCCCCACCCGAGCTCTCCATACTCGATTTATCAAGGAGAGTTTTACCAACCCTGCCATCCTAGAACGTTAGCGCACAAGAGGGGCATTTATCAATTGAGTGTTCGGTATGAAGCCAAGCCGATACATACTCCAAGATGGCGTCGGGTTCTTCCACACAACGGTTACCTTCGTCTACCCTTAACTCTGAAAGGGGAATGACGTTGTCTTCTACCGCCAAACATTTCCGGAGGTAGCAAACATGAAACGTGTTGTGTATTCTGCTCAACTCCGGTGGCAGTTCCAACTGGTAGGCTTGCAAACCCACCCGCTTAAGTACTTTGAAAGGTCCGAGGAAACGGGGACTCAGCTTCCCACGTTTTCCGAACCGTATAATGCCCTTCCACGCCGACACCTTAAGCATAACGCGGTCGCCTACTTGGAATTCCATCGGTCGCCTCTTCTTATCGGCATAGCTTTTCTGACGATCCTGAGCCGCTTTCATTCTTTCACGAATACACTTGACCTTATCGGCAGTCTCTTGCACGATTTCAGGCCCGACGAACTGCTTTTCTCCCGCTTCAAGCCAACACACTGGAGTCCGACACTTTCGCCCATACAATGCTTCGAAAGGTGCCATCCCAATACTCGAGTGGTAGCTATTGTTGTAAGCAAACTCCACCAAAGGCAGGTGGAGGACTTTGTACCATCCATTCCGGTGTGGTTGGATTCTGTGCAGTGGAAGCATCACCGAGGGGCAAATGTGACTTGGAAATCTGAAGAGGATATGAAGCGTAGATATCCGCATCTCTTTGTATAGTTGGATTTCGGGGACGAAATCATTCCCAAGTTGGGGAGGATTGTAACACCCTGAATTTTGGGGTTGGGTAAAAAGTTGACCTTTACCCAAAGTTCAAGGGGGTAATTTGTAACTTGGGCTATATAAATAGAAATCAAATCTGAGATATTTTCTAATATCTCATTTTGATCTGAATCGTGTTAGAGAAGCCAGAGAGAAAGAGAAGAGCAGGAGAAAGCAGTGTTAAGAGGTTGATCGTTTCGGGCAAATCAAGGTACGAATCTAGCTTAATGCTTTGATCTGAATGCTTTTAGCCGTGTAGAATCTCGTTGTGAAGGTTTTAAACCATTCCATTTTGAGATCTGAGTATTTCTCGTTTTGGATCTGGGTTCTGCGTCGACTGTTCTTGATGAACAAGACGACCGGACTTGTTAGGACCGATAGGTGTTCGACCGGAAGAGCATTCGACCGGAGGGTTGTGTTCGACCGGAAGAGCATTCGACCGGTGGGTTGTGTTCGACCGGAAGAGCATTCGACCGGTGGGTTGTGTTCGACCGGAAGAGCATTCGACCGGTGGGTTGTGTTCGACCGGAAGAGCATTCGACCGGTGGGTTGTGTTCGACCGGAAGAGCATTCGACCGGTAGGTTGTGTTCGACCGGGAGAGCATTTGACCGGTAGGTTGTGTTCGACCGGTAGTCCTTCGACCGGTATTTGCCTTTCGACCGGGAGTCTTTCGACCGGTGTTGTCTTTCGACCGGTATTTGCCTTCGACCGGATTAGGTTATGTTAGTTGTTAGCTTCTGTTATTTTGAGTTCTAAGTCAGGTAGCGGAAGAGTTACCTGTGTTTCGACTTACCGATTCTTTCGGTGTTGTAATAGGTAGCGCTCGTTAAGAAGAAGGACACAGAGGTGAGTTCCTACTAACTTTTCTAAACTGTTATATATGTCAAAGATTGTGTTTTTAACTCCTACATATCTCTATGTTTTCGGATTGTCCGTTTATTACAATTTGATGTAACTTGGGGTTTTGAGATATGTTAGGGTTCCCGAAACGCTTTTGACTAAAATGAGGGATTTCATCTTGATTAAGTAAAATAATGTTTTACTTGCCCAGTATGAGGCTTATTTAAAAGAATGATATAAACTGGTTTTATGATTACCTTTCTTACCAGCAGTTGGTCTGGAAAATGGCATTTTGAAATATAAATGTGTTGAAGCTATTTATCTAGCTTGGTTAGTCACATGAAATATTGTGACAAGTCATGACTATACTAGTGGATCCCTAGGTATCGAGTCGGCTTATGGCTGGGAAGGATATGCCCCTTCCGTTGTATTTAGATACATTTGATCCTCGGGGGCAACTTAGGTACGGTTATGTGAGACCGGATCCTAGCCATGGGTCAAATGTAGTCTAATGAACGAGTATGACATGGTTCCTTGGGGGCCCTCCCTCACATCGTAGTACGGACTGAAGAGTTCGTGGCCATGGTTCCATGTATTTAGCTCATAACTCGGATTTGTGGCTTACTTTGTGTTCCACTGTAATCCTTGGTAAATCGGGTAATCCCCGTCATCGGAAGATGTGTTTTGGACCGGTTGTCCATTTATTATCAAGAATTGTATTTTTGCACAACCAAACCTTTGAAAGGATTTACTTTGTTGCAATTGATAATATCTCTTGAGATTTATGAACTGTATGTTCTCACTAGGCTTTAAGTCTAACACTTTTTCTCAAATGATTTGTATAACAGGTTTCCCTTAGCAGTGGGCTGCCGGGGTTTTGAGAGACGGGTTTGGTCTCGAGGCATTTTGAGATGACTAGTATTGAATCTGGGCATTTGTTAAGTCCCATTCTTTTGATGAATTATGGATTGTCAACGGATGTAATCTTGGTAGAAGTGTCTAGATTAGTTTGTCGATGAATACCATTTATGTTCAGGTTTTGTAAAGTCTTGAGGACTCATCCCCTTTATGGGAGGTTTATATCAATACTAACGTCATGTTGCCAAGTTTTCCAGGTTTTAAATTTACTCTGATTTTTAAGGTGTTACAGGGTTACACTTATTAAACTGTTTGAATTTGAAAAAATTTGAATGGTTACTACTTTCTATTTTAATCTGAAAAGATTGAAATAATCACTTTCTCCATTTGGAGAGACTGCTCTTATTTCAGAGGGCTTGTTACATGAAGACGGTGCTACATTGAAGTCTATAAAGACAAAGGGGGAGTTTTTTTCATAAAGAGGGAGATTGTCTTGAAAATGGGGAGATTGTTTTGACAAGTTTTGATGATGATGATTCTCACCACTCATCAAAAAGGGGGAGAACATACAAAAAGGGAAAATAATCAAAGAAGGAGAATATAATCTGAAGACTGTTGACTGAAGATTCCAAGGATATCAAGTTTTGAAGCTATCAACGACATATCTGAAGAAAAGTGAAGACCCGAAGACAATTGCAAATTTTTTTTAATCTTGAATCCAAAGGGGGAGATTGGTGGATCAAATAATTGTATTCAAGATTAAAGTTAAAGTTCAGGGTTTAAACTGCAATTGTGTCAAAGTTATTTAGAGGGTTTATTATGTAATAAGTAAATAGTTATTAGCTATTGGGCCTCAAGCACATAAGCCCATTAGGCCTTTTAGCCTAGGAATTTAAAGTTTTAGTTATTTAGTTTTAGGGTTAATCCTCTCATTAGTATCATTATCATAATTTTGTTTAGAGAGAGGTAGCAAGTTTTCTCTGTATTCAAGGGTATCAAGAACACTCAAGGGTTTCATTGTTTATTCAAGGGATTGGTATGTTACTCTGATTTATATATCTCTTGATTATTATTGTGTTGCTTGATTACTTGATTGATTATTTACCAACTAGATTAAACTGAGATAACACATTCGAAAACCAAGCATATCGATGTACGCTATCATTTCATCAAGGATCATGTAGAAAAAGGTAATATTGAAATGCACTTTGTTCAAACTGACTTCCAGTTAGCTGATCTTTTCACCAAGCCGTTGGATGAAAAGCGTTTTCAATTTATCATCAGCAAACTTGGTATGTTGAACATGTCTTAGACCTTACTCATGATTCTAGGGGGAGTATTCAACGTTTTTATCTTGTGTGTTATTTTTAACATGTTGCTAACGAGAGAGGAATGATTTTCATAAATGATTACCCTTATTTTTTTATGCAGGTTTGTTCAAGTGACTAAGGCTTCTAAGTAAATCAGCTTAGAACCCGTACCTCAACGGAATATGGCTTCTAATCACTTCTAATTAGAACCCGCACTTCAGTGCTTTATTTTCTGCTTTATGTTTATTCAAAAAAAAAATCAGTTAAGGGGGAGAATATCTGTGAAGATTATCTAACCGTGTGTTCTTAAAGATAAATACTTGCGTTTTATCTTGTCAATATACTTTGTCAAGTATTCATACACATAACGGTTCAGCACATTCTATTTGACTTTGTTATTACCATGTATCAAAAGTAAAATCTTTCTATGGTAATATTCACGTTCTTTGTATTCACTGTTGATTCAATCAAACGTCATTTCATGTGCTTTTATTGAAAATATGTTTATATATTGTTCATATAAACAAAATTCGTTTTTGATTCTCCAACATATTATTCTTCATGACAAATTGTTATGAGCTTATTGCCAACCACTTTTAGGTTGAGGGGGAGAATTGCATTGTCAAACATAACTGTTTTGACATCTCCGAAAGTCTTATTTTTCATGTAACAAGTGGTATTTGTGCTTACATGTACAAAATACTCTTGAACAACATGTTCTATTAGGAAAATTCATGGGATTCAGTCTAAGAACTTAACAGAACTTCCATGGATTCACGATAACCAGTGTTTCCTACCCAGGAAGTATTCCCTGAGTGATTGAGGGGAGAAGGGTCAAAAGAATTGAGTGATGGTGTGTGAAGAGGTAAAATGGAAAAGAGAGATTGGTTAGAAGTGAGAATTAAAAGAAAGAGGGTGAGTGAACAGAGTAAAAGAATATTAAACTCTGCACCAAACCACTTTCTGAGCCGGGCAGCCACATAATCTGATTGGTCCACATTCTTTGGTGACCATCACTGAAAAAGGCAACTAGCCCATGCCATCTCTTGCATACAACCCCACCAGCTACTCATTCTTTTCTCAAAAAGAGAATGTTTTACATTTTCTGGGGAAGCAACACATATGCTATTGGTTCTTCATTTGGAAGATACTAATATTGAAAAAGAAGGAAAGTTGCCCCACCTTCGAAACCTTTCTCATGTACATTGAGTCTTTGTATAATTTGTTGTTGTCTCAACAAGTTTACATACTTTGAGCCTAAAATGAAAAGCAAACATTTGTGCTTAATTCTTTCATACATATGCACGAGCACACAGAAATTTGTTTTCTGTCAGAACGTTCATAGATAACCATGTGTTATTCGATGATTGAATGGAAGACCTGGGGAGCCAACATCAAAACTAACTCCTTATATAGTAACTTTGTGTTACTCAGTGACTTTGTGTCATTGACAGGCATTCTAACTGAGCCATTTGTTGATTCAGGGTTACATCTATTAACTGTTTGAATTTGAAAAGATTCGAATGGTTACTACTTTCTATTTTAATATGAAAAGATTGAAATAATCACTCTTTCCATCTAGGAAGACTGCTCTTATTTCCATACAGGGCTCGTTACATGAAGAATGTGCTTACGTGATCAAACACAATGGGGGAGATTGTCTTGAAAAGGGGGAGATTGTTTTGCAAAGTTTTGATGATGATGATTCTCATCACTCATCAAAAAGGAGGAAAAGATACAAAAAGGGAGAATACAATATGAAGATCTGAAGATTTCAAAGATTTTAAAGATTTTAAAGTTTTTAAAGATATCAAGTTTTGAAGCGATCAACGACATATCTGAAGAAAAGAGAATACAAGTGAAGACCCGAAGACAATTGCAAATTTTTTTTAATCTTGAATCTAAAGGGGGAGATTGTTGGATCAAATAATTGTATTCAAGATTAAAGGGTTTAAATTGTAATTATTTGATAGTTAAAGTTAGAGGGTCTAATTAGTATTTATTCAATAGTTATTAAGCTATAGGGCCTCAAGCCCATTAAGCATTAGGAAGCCCATATGGCCTAAGTATTTAAAGTTTTAATTATTTAGTTTTAGGGTTAAGATACCTCATAATAATTGTTTAAGAGATTATAGTAGCCGTACGTATTCTCTGTATTCAAGGGTATCAAGAACACACAAGGTTTAACTGTTTATTCAAGGGATTGGTATGTTACTCTGAATCTTATTATTATCTCTTGATTATTATTGTGTTTGTGTGTTTAATTATCAACTAGATTAAACTGGGATAACAATTTGATCCAACATAGGCACTATGAAAGTGTATGTTTCCCAATCACAATCAAGCTATTCAATTCAAGATTTGACAATGTTGAGTCTAGAGAGAGAGTAGAGAGAGAAAGGTTCCTTTCATTTATCTCACAAGTATTACAATGAACTAACTATTTACAACTATTACAAACCAAGGTATTTATACCAAGGATACTAACACAAGATTAAACAACAAACTACAAGATTGACTAAGACTTTGACTTAGAAACTTTGACCTTGTTGACTTGACTTTTCTCATTAAATCTTGGATACAATTTTATACACTAACATTCTCCCCCTTTGTATTCAAGATTTAAAAAAAAATATTACACTAGTCTTCAGCACTTGATTCTTCAACTTTTATCTCTGACAGTCTTGGACTTTGAAACTCTAATAATCTTCAGTCTTTCAGTCTATGAAGAATCTTGAAAAGTCTTTTGCAATTTGCATCTTCGGAATGTCAACAAGTCTTGAACAAATCTTTGAAAACTTAATCTTTGAAACTTTGCAGACTTCGAGGAATCTTCAGAAATCTTTTGAAAATTTAAGGAATCTTTGAACTTTGTATCTTCATCTTTTTGATCTCTTGACCGTCTTTGGAAAAACAAACTTTCACGAATTATCTGAATTTGTCTTTGAATCACCTTTGTTTCTTCAGAATCTCTCCGCAAGTCTTTTTGACTTTGACATCTTCTTTGATGACTTTGAAATTGATCTTTGTAGATGTCTCCCCCTTTTTGATGATTGTGAGCATCATAATCATCAAAACTTTCTCAATTTCAGCACTTTCTTTGAATCTCCCCCTTTTACAAAATATTCTCCCCCTTTGAAATACATTTGACATTTTCCATCCTTTGATCTGAGTATCTGAATCATGAACTGTATATACCCGAATCTTTTCAAATTCAGATATAATGAACGTTGTAACCCTGATTCAACAAATGAAATAGTTAGAAGTGTCTGTCAGTAACACGGAGTTACTGTGTACAAAGAATGTACAATTTAAGGAGCTGGTTTGATGATGACTCCCCAGGACTTCCATTCAATCATTGAAAAACACAAGGTTTATCTATGAATGTTCTGACAAAAAAACAAATTTTCTGTGTGCTCGTGCTTGTGTATGAAAGAATTTAGCACAATGATTGTGTTTCATAAGGCTCAAGTTGTGTAAACTGTTGAGACAACAATAAGTATTACACGGACTCAATGTGCATGAAAGAGGTGCGAAGGTGGGGCAACTTTCCTTTTTTTCAATATCTTAATCTTCCGACTGAAGATCAGATAGCAGATATGCTACGTCCCCAAAGAAAATGAAACATTTCTTTGTTAATAAAGAAACGAGTGGCTGGTGGGGTAATTGCAAGAGTTGGCATGGGCTCACTGCCTTTTTCAATGATGGTCACCAAAGAATGTGAACCAATCAGAAGATGTGGCTGCCCGGCTCAGAAAGTGGTTGGTGCAGAGTTCTGATATTCTTTTAACTCTGTTCTCACACCCTCTTTCTTTTTAACATTTTGCTCACTTCTAACCAAACTCTCATTTACATTTTACCGCTCAGAACAATGAGAAAAACTCAACTAGATGAGTTATCTCCCCCACTCTTTGATTTTGACCCCTCACCCCTCAATCACTCTAGGATAACTTCCGGGGTAGGAAACATTGGTTTACGTGAATCCATGGAAGTTTTGTTGAAGTTCTCACACGAATCCCATGTAAGTCCTAAAAAGAATGGTTGCTCAATAGTTTAACTTGAACAATTAAGCACAAAATGATAATAGTGTCAGAATGTATGCTCATTTAAAATATGAATGAAATTTGAGCATTTGAACAATGAAGATCTCTCAAAACAAGGATATTGAATTAATGAAATGAAATCAAGAGAATTTTTTTGAGAATCTGACAATGTATCAAACAGATCAACTGAAATGGTTAGGGTGCCAAAGAATTGGATGATTTGTTTATATGAACGAATATAAACAATTTAGAAATGAACTCTCAAGTTGAAATGATGAATGATGCTCAATAACAGTGAAATCAAACGAGGGTATTACCATCGAAATATAGGTTCGTTTAGAGACATGGTAATAACAAATTCAAATAAAGTACTGAACCGGTGTGTATGAATACTTGATAGTATATAGACAAGATAATACGCAAGTATTGATCTTTGGAAACACACGGTCAGTTAAACTTTAAAGCTCAATTATGAAAAACATTTAAAATCACACTAGAAGTGGTTTGAACATATAAGAAACAGTTTTTCATGCTTGAAAGTTGTTCTTCTTTCAAATAATCAGAGATCTAGATCAGAAGATATTTACCTTTTAGGCTCCCCCTCAAATCATGGTAGAATGATTTAGGTCAGATAAGCTCCCCCTGGATATTTGCAAAATATCCTTATCTGAACATTAAAGAACGGGTCCTGATCTGTCATGTGATCAGAAGCCACAATCTTTACATTAAAGTTCGGGTTTTGAACTGTTTTGTTCAAAAGCCATTAGTTCTTTGACTTTGAAGTCCGAGTCCTGAGTTGATTTACTCATAAGTCAATCATCCTGCTCCCCCTAAACCTGTGGTACCTGCGAAACAGATTTAACAGGTTTTGGTACCCACTGGTATTTGAGTCCTGGTATGTTAGATTTAGGAATCCACCTCTCATTAGATTTATATCTTTTAAAATCAGAAATCTGAGAAGTAATTCTGTAAGATCCGTACCAGTTATGAGCAGATTCTTTTCGAATGAAGTCATTCTCTCCACAGTAAGAACAACAGATTGTCTTCTGAGCAATCCTGATCAAATGATTAGTAGAGTAAAACATATCAGGATTACCAAAAGATTTACCTTTATGTGTTCTGTTCTTTTTAGCATTGGTTGTGGATTTGAATGATCTGTCATTCTTCTTCTCTTCATCAGGAGTCTTCACTCGCCAGACCATCTGATTTTTCTTCGATTGCTTTCCAAGAGATTTAACATAAAAATTTGCTGAACTATCAACAGATTTGTCATAGAATATATTAGATGGTCTAATCTGATTTGATTTGACAGTTTGTGATTTGACACTGTTCTTGTTGAAAACATTTTTATGAATGGAACTCGAAGCTGTTTTGAAAGAACAGACTGATTCTGTTGAATTATCAACAGGTGATTGACTAATCACATCAGCTGTAATCTTTTTTCTGAAAGATCAACATTTGCAGCTTCCAAGTCCTTTATCTTTTTGGATAAAATGTTTCTTTCAGCAGTAAGTGTGTCAAACTTCTGATTCAAATCAGATCTAGCCTTCTGTTCTTTTTGCACATCTGATGATAGAACAGAGATCTTGGACATGAGCTTGGATATTTCATATTCAAAATGTGAACGTTCTTGCTCAAAATCTTTTTCCAAGTTCTTGTTCTTTTCAGAAATATCTTTGAAAATCCCAGTATATCTCTTTTCAGCATTTCATATTCATAAGACTGCTTCTTTTCTTTGAAAATCTGTTTTTCTTTTTCAAGCAAGTCTTGTAAAGTAGAAATCTGATTGGGAAGTTCAGTAATTTTGGCTTCAAGAACTTGTCTTTCCTTAGCAAATGTGTCTCTTTCAGTAATTAGAATCTTTTCAAAATCAGACACTTGCTTGGAAAGTTTAAGGCATCTAAGCTCCAAATCCTTTTTCTCTTGTAAAGTTTTCTTTGAAAATTCAAATGACTGTTGAGTAGAAGATGTCTTCACATTTGATTTTTCTTTTTCTGCTTGGAGGCTTGTTTTCAGTTCAGCATTCTTCTTCTCCAGATCAGATATCTGATCTTCAAAAGCCTTAAACCTGAATTTAAGCTTGACTGATTCATCTTGCAATTCTGATGATTTCTGTTCAGTCATCTTCAGTTGGCTTTGAAGATTCGCTTTAGCTTTATCTTCTTTGATGCTTTTCATCAAATCAGCATTTTTTATTTTCAATTCATATACATTTTCTTCAGAAGCCATATACTTTTGTTGAAGCTTAACTAATTCATCTTGTAGATCTGATGATTTCTGTTCAGTTTTCTTCAGTTGACTTTGAACATTTTTAACATAAGATTCCTTGAACTTGATTACTTCTTCAAGAGACTGAATGGTATTATCTTTTATTCCCATCATTTTCTCTCTATCTTTAATCTCTTTCTCTTTCTCACTGATAATACCTGCAACAGAGTTAGAATAATCAGTACATTTTGCACAAACAGGAATTTTATCAGAGTTTGATAATTTAGAATTTGAAACAGATTTATTTAAAGTTGGAGTTATCTCTTTTACATCCACTATGATATGTGAAGTTAAAATGATAGGCTCCAAATCTTCCTCGTTTATCTGCTTTCTCCATTGAGAATGTTTATCTGTATAAGACATTTTGAATGATTAGCTTGATTAGAATGATCGTTCCCAAACAAATCAGAACAGTTGACTAAAAGTCAAACTTGGATCACCACTTGAAAATAAAATTTTCTCAGAAAAAAAAATTTCAACTCTGAAACTCGCAAAGCAATGAAACTCGCAAAGCACTAAAACTCGCTAAGCACTGAACACACAAAGCACTATTCACTGAGAAACGCGCTAACAGGCACTTGCGCGTTTATGTTTCGCGCTAGACGCTACTTGCGCGTTTTGTGAAGTTTGCGCTAACAAGCACTTGCGCGTTTCTGATTCGCGCTAAACGTTACTTGCGCGTTATGAAGCTCGCGCAAAACACGATATGCGCTTTCTGAGGCTCGCGTAAAACGAGATTTGCACGTTTCGAAGTTCGCGCAAAAACACAATATGCGCTTTTCAAGGTTCGCGCAAAACTTAACTTGCGCGTTTATATTCCTTTGCGCGTTTCTTGCCTTAGAAAAAAATGCGACACTTTTCAAACTCGCAACCTTTGATTTGTGTGTTTTAAGAACTCGGTAGGTACTATTTGCGCATTTGATGATGAACTCGCAGAAGACACTTGCGCGTTTTTTGAAGAACTCGCTGATAAGGACTAGCGCGTTTCAAGAACTCGCAGACTGAGGTTTGCGTGTTCTTCACTTGATGAACCTTGCGCGTTTTACCAATCTAGCTCGTTCTTCCTCTGAGTTTCAAGATCGATAAAAAAAATCGGAAACCTGCAAATTTAAACATGAAATTGCATAGAGATGATCGATTTACCAATTAGAACATTATTCTATCACAATATTTTGAATAAAACCATCAAAATGCAACAATCTGATTCAAGAACAGTGTTCGAACTTTTCAAAATTAAAAAAATTCAAAAATTCAAAATTGAAATCGATTCGATTTGAATTTGATTATACAATCAATACAAGAAACATTTGAAATCATAAATCGACTGCAATAGATCCATTTTCTTGAATCAAAAACTATTTAACAATGAAAATTCGATTCAATAATGAATTTTTGAAAGTCGAATTATGTTGAATTTTCAGAAATCGATCTAATCAAGTGATGTAATCTCCTCTGAATCTGTTTGGTTTGCTCTGATACCAATTGAAAGTGTATGTTTCCCAATCACAATCAAGCTATTCAAACAATCTCTATTCAAGATTTGACAATGTTGAGTCTAGAGAGAGAGTAGAGAGAGTAGAGAGAGAAAGGTTCTTGTCATTTATCTCACAAGTATTACAATGAACTAACTATTTACAACTATTACAAACCAAGGTATTTATACCAAGGATACTAACACAAGATTAAACAACAAACTACAATATTAACTAATACTTTGACTTAGAAACTTTGACCTTGTTGACTTGACTTTTCTCATTAAATCTTGGATACAATTTTATACACTAACACACTAAGGTTCAATAAGACCTTGAGGTGTAACTCTTTAGAGTTAGCACTAAAAGAATTTGAGTAGGTTTGAGGTGATGCCAAATCAGTATGTGCACTAAAACCATGAAACTGTGGTGTGATCCCACTAACATCGATAGGTGACTCCATTCACGTGTTCTTGTCACCTTGATGGTAATGGGTCTCCCTCATAAAGCAAGAGTTGTATCTTGTGTATATGTTCAGGTATGGAACTTCGTGTGGAAATGAGATGAATGATAATTGTACCTCTATTGCGGATCGGGTAACAACATATTATCCATTATGTCTTTTCGTTATAGCTCTACTTATACTTTTGTGTATGATCTCACTAGGCTTCTAGACTAACACTTGTCGTGTGTATATGTTCTACTGGTCCCTCTAGTGGTGGATCTAAGATGTCGACCGGTATTGATTAAGAGCACCTAAGGCATGGATTTTTCGGAAATTTTGAGAAGAGACTTTTAGAGATATAGTGACACCCCTTGTGTAACATCATAAAATTTGAGGTGAATTTAAAAAATTAAAATTTGGCAATATGACGTCTAAAAGTAGAGGAAACCAGTCCACCCTAAAAGAGAGACCAAACAACCTTTATAATACGGATATCACAACCTAACCCAATTGTATGTCAACCCTACACGGGGAACAAAGTATGACAATTACAAACCCAAATCAAATAAAGAATAAACTTGACAACCTAATAATCTAACTTGGTCAAGTAAGATTAGGGTCGGGTGTCACTATTCTTCCAAAATGTGTAATCTCTATTCTTCAATGTATTGGTCACTATATCTTCAAAAAGACCGCTCTCGACCCCAAGGTCGTCCTCTCAATCCCGACGAGCCCCACCGCTAGAATGACCTGCCATACATGACCACCAAATAGCAAGCGTTAGGCTAAAGCCTAGTAAGAACAATTAAGCTGAATAATATATAAATGATAAACCCGTTGTAGTCATACAACCGATCTAGTCGTGAGTTAAATCAAAACAGATCAAATAAACCATTAGTGATCATTATATGTTACAAATAATTCTAATCACATAGCGAGCTCAACTATTCCAAGTCTATTGCTCAAAAACATCAACTCAACCACTCCAGGTCTATTCTTGAGAGTTCCAAAATAGGGGAACTCAAGCACAACGGAATTACACCTTACTGCCCATGGGACGTTGCCCGACCGTTTAGGCCCACACCTTACTTACCATGGAATCCGATGCCTATTCCGTGCCAAAGTGGTGAACAAAATGTCCCAAAGCGGGACATAGGAACACCGTGCCTATGGATCCATTGCACTAATACTAAAATCAAATGCAACCAATCATGATAATAATTAAATGCGCACTTTAGACTCAATGTCTAGTTACATTCATAACCAATCTTACTTCAAATACTTGACTCCCATTATTTGGTGGAAAACGTTTAATATCAAACCTACCAAATGTTATCATAATACTTGTTATTACAATAACAATCATTATTCAAGAACTTTGACCCAAAATGAGTAAATCAAGATGAAATCCTGCTTTAGTTGGGAGTATATTAATCATCATAAAAGCAAGAGTAAATCAATAATTACTTGGGTGTATGAGTAGATTTCCAACCCTTATGAATCTATTTTAGAAACCATATTTGTTACCACAAAACCCTAGAACCCCAAAAATTTAGGTTTTAGGGTTGAGATTTGTCAAACCAGCCATCACTTAGGTTAGAAGAGTGTAAAGGACCAAAATACAAGAATAGAATCATATACAAGAGTTTAAGGAGGTGTAGGAACTCACCTTGCAAGGGTTATACACAAACCCTAGATAATGATACTTGAGAGGAGAGAAGAAATGACACTTAAACTTGAAGCACAAACTCTTAATCACAATCACCAACCTAAATCAAACCCAAGAATCATATGTGAGGATCCTTTCTATTAGCATTCAATGAGGAAAGATGAAAACCCTACCTTTTTGTCCTTCAAAATTGCATTCAAAGAGCTCCCAAAAACACGAAATGACCTAAAAACGGGTTGGTGAGCGTTTAAGGGCCTGGAGGCCGTCGGCGACCTTGCCTCGCAATTATTACACTTTCATAATTTCTTGGTCACAATCGCCCGCTCCCAAGAACCCACAGTACCTCTTTGGCGATAGTGACACACGAAAGTGACAATGGTCACAATCGCTGGTCACAGTCGCCAGCACCACCTCCCTCACGGTACAATCCTCGCGATAGTGCCCCGCGAGAGTAACCCCTGTCACAATCGCGGGCACTGTCGCCCCGGGCATGCCGAATCCCGTTTTCACCCGATTTCGACCCGAAGAACGGACGCTTCCAACATTAGGTTCGATAACGAGATTTATGATCAGATTAACGACATACCGAAATCACGGGTGTTACAATCCTCCCAAACTTGGAGGAAATTTCGTCCCCGAAATCTTGGTTAAGTGAAGAGATGTGTATACCTCCGCTTCATATCCTCTTCGGCCTCCCAAGTCACGTTAGCACCACGGTGATGCTTCCACTAGACCTTTACCATAGTGACCTCTTTGTGACGAAGCTTCTTCGCCTTCTTCTCCAAAATCGCTTCGGGTTCTTCAACGCAAAGGTTTCCCTCATCAACTCTATTCTCGAAGAGTGGAATAACACTCTTCTCCTCCGCTAGACATTTACGGAAGTATCACACATGAAATGTGTTGTGAATCCCACTCATTTCCGGAGGGAGCTCCAATTGGTAGGCTTGAAGTCCTACCCGCTTAATCACGGTAAATGGCCCAAGGAAACGGGGACTCAACTTCTCGCGCTTTCCAAATCGAATAATTCCTTTCCAAGGGAACACCTTCAACATGACACGGTCCCCCACTTGGAACTCTATCGGTCGCCTCTTCTTGTCAACGTAACTTTTCTGCCGGTCTTGAGCCGCCTTCAAACGCTCGCGAATATCTTTAACCTTGTCCGCCGTTTCTTGCACAATTTCGGGTCCGACGAAGTGTTTCTCTCCCGCTTCAATCCAACGTACGGGAGTTCGGCACTTGCGACCATATAAAGCTTCAAACGGCGCCATCCCTATACTCGAGTGATAACTATTGTTGTACGCGAACTCCACTAAAGGTAGGTGCGAGTCCCAACTACCCTCGAAGTCGAGTACACAAGATCTCAAAATGTCTTCAAGTGTCTGAATCGTCCTCTCGCTTTGACCATCGGTTTGGGGACGGTAGGTAGTGCTCAACTTCACACAAGTACCCAATTCTTTTTGCAATCCGTCCCAGAAGTGTGACGTAAACCGACTATCACGATCTGAGACAATAGATAGCGTCACGCCATGACGAGAGATCACTTCATCAGTATACAACTTTCCTAGCTTGTCCATAGGTAAAGTCTCCCGCATGGCCAAGAAATGAGCACCCTTGGTTAAGTGGTCCACTATCACCCAAATGGTGTCGTAACCTCTCAAGGTCTTTGGCAATTTCGTCACAAAGTCCATAGTGATGTGCTCCCATTTCCATTCTGGGATCTCCAAAGATTGTAAGCTTCCATAAGGTCGTTGGTGCTCGACCTTCACTTGCAAGCAAGTCACACATCGCTCCACATAGCGCGCCACGTCAAGCTTCATCACCGGCCACCAATATTGTAATTTTAAGTTCCGGTACATTTTCGTGCTTCCCGGATGGATAAAATACTTTGATTTGTGGGCATCCTTGAGAAGAAGTTCTCGATTGCCCCCGTTCTTAGGCACCCAAACTTGGCCGTTGAAAAGCTTTACTCCCCGGCTATCTTCCGTCAAAAGTAGGTGTTGCTTTGACATGACCTCTCCCTTGAGGTTCTCTTCTAGGAAGGCTTCGGCTTGCGACGCTTTAATTCGGTCAATGAGCGTTGACGTCAACTCGATCCGCGTAAAAGTAGCCTTAGAATTTTCCTGGTAGTCCTTTCGACTAAGAGCATCGGCGACGACGTTTTCCTTACCCGGATGGTAAAGCAACTCGCAATCCCTTTAATAATTCCAACCACCTCCGTTGCTTCATATTCAGCTCCTTTTGATCAAATATAAGCCTCAAACTCTTGTGGTTCGTGTAAAGAGTGCACTTCGTGCCGTATAGGTAGCGTCTTCATAATTTTAAGGCAAACACCACCGCCGCCAATTCCAAATCGTGGGTTGGGTAGTTGACTTCATAAGCTTTGAGTTGCCTTGACGTGTAAGCGATCACTTTACCCCATTGCATTAGAACACAACCCAAACCCATCTTCGACGCATCGCTATACACCACAAAGTCTTCTGTCCCATCGGGTATAGATAATATGGGAGCTTCGCAAGGCTTCCTTTGTAGAGTTCAAAACGCTTTATCTTGACTCTCGGTCCACTCGAACTTCACGTTGGTAGAAAAACTTGAAGCACAAACTCTTAATCACAATCACCAACCTAAATCAAACCCAAGAATCATATGTGAGGATCCTTTCTATTAGCATTCAATGAGGAAAGATGAAAACCCTACCTTTTTATCCTTCAAAATTGCATTCAAAGAGCTCACAAAAACAGCAAATGACCTAAAAACGGGTTGGTGAGCATTTAAGGGCCTGGAGGCTATCGGCGACCTTGCCTCGCGATTATGACACTATCATAACCGCTTGGTCACAATCGCCCGCTCCCAAGAACCCGCGTTACCTCTTCGGTGATAGTGACATACGAAAGTGACAATGGTCACAACCGCTGGTCACAGTCGCCAGCACCACCACCCTCGCGGTACAATCCTCGCGATAGTGCCCCGCGAGAGTGACCCATGTCACAATCACGGGCACTATCGCCCCGGGCATGCCGAAGCCCGTTTTCACCCGATTTCGACCCGAAGAACACACGCTTCCATCATTAGGTTCGATAACAAGATCTATGATTAGATTAACGACATACCGAAATCACGGGTGTTACACCTTGTAATCTAGTAGTTATTTAACTAGATTAATTAGGTTGTTATATTATGTCTCAACTTTTGCATTGTCAATTGTTGTACAAACTTCCCTTGGTGGGTGGGTCATAGTTGTTTTGGTATTGGAAATTTATGTCTCTCAATTTAGTATTGCTACCTAATTTTACGGTTTAAATTTTAAGGTGTTACAGTTGGGATTTTAATGATAGGTCACAAACTACCCCGACTTTTTATACAACACCAGGTAGTTTAAGGAAAACATGGAACCCTTGTAAAAATATGGAGGTTCACATACTACCTGGTTGTTTGTGTAGCACTGGGTAGTTTAATGTATACATGGGAAAAAGAAACATGCAGACATACTACCCGGTTGTTTGTATAGCACCAAGAAGTTTAATGTGTACACAGGGGGAAAAAGACGCACACATACTATCCGGTTGTTTGTATATCACCGAGTAGTTTAATGAATGCAAGGAAAATGACACATACTACCCGGTTGTTTTTATAGCACAATATAGTTTGAAATTCTCTTATTAAAAGAAATAGAAATAAAACACGGTTGTATTCTAAGAACCGGGTAGGAAAACCACTGTTTTTGTTATAGCAAAAACAGTTTTTGTTATAGAAAAAACAGAACACGGTTCCATTCTAAGAACCGGGTAGGAAAACCGCCGTTTTTTCATAGCACCCGATTTTTTCCATAACCGGGTTGTAATTGGAGGATTATAGTTTCATTTGTGTAGTAGTGTTTTAGCGACGGATTACCAACGAATTTTTCCGTTGGTGAAAACCTCCTATTTTTTAGTGAAGATAAGTTTTAAGAAGAGAATGAAGATTCCATCATATATTGATGAAAGAGGGTCCATGTTAGCCAATGTGGTACTCCAAACACAATGTTCATGAGTGCCGAAAGGAGTCTAAACAGGTACAAACCCAGAGTGTCGAGTCTATATATATAGTGGTAAATCTTGTCTCTGATATCATGAAAGAATATTAAAATCACCATTATACCCTAGTTATGTAAGCCTCTTGTTAATGTAGTTCTTAATCAAACAAAGTCTAGCTTTGTTTGTTAATATTCAACTGATCATATCAAAAATTAATCATAAGTTTCATAGGCTAAAGCCTCATTATTCGCTGACAACAAAACAATTTGAGGATATGCAAGAGAAGGAAAGACTTATGATTTCTAGTTGTTGTATAATGATAACGGTTATTAGAACATTTTTATTTGGCTTACATTAAATTATTAAAACAAATAAGATGAATTAAGCATTATTCAAATAAAATTTAGAGTAACTACAAATTTGGTCTCTCTGGTTTCTTCTTTGTAACACTTATGGTCCCTACAGTTTCGCCATTGAGATATGCAAAAACGACCAGATTTGGTCCCTTCCTCTAACGGGCATTAAAAAAATGGGTTAAGTAAGGGGTATATAGACTTTTTCCCATTTTCCTCACAGTTTGTAAAAAATAAATTAATCTATATTGATTATATAAATATGATATATATATATATATATAATAAAACTTATATACATATAAAACCCTAGCACAATGATGAAAACTGCAGTAACCATCGCCTTTGCCCTCCGTTTCCAGCCTCCTTTTTCGGCGACCGATCTCCACCATCCTTAAAGCTTTCCTCGTCGATCTCCACCATCCCATCACTACTATCTTTGTTTTCCCTCTGCTACCCAGACCTTCCCCCTCTGGTAAATCATCTCTAGCATAGATAGTTTGAAAACCCACAAGATCCATTTAAACCATCTCCGATAACCTACGACCAACCCTTTCTGCTACACAGAACTTCCCCTCTAGTAAACCATATACGTCCATCCCTTTCTGCCACTAGTATATCGGGCAAGGGTTTCGTTTTGGGGATTCAATGGTCCATGCCCCTCACCCCTGGTGTACCCATCTTCGCATATCATCATCTCTAGTCCAGGGTTTCTAGTTTGAGGAAGGACTATGTCTCCTTGTACAAAATACGGGTTAAACAAAACAAGGAATCGATCCTCAATCAAAATCTGGGTTTTAGTTTTACAAATGATAGAAGTAATCAATATCTTGGTTTGAGTTTTAGATATTAGGTTTGATTTGGGAGATGAGTTTTGTAGAAGTTTTTTTGTATCAGTTTTGTACCACAATCAATTCTGTTTATATGAACTTGTATAAATTATTGATGTTCTTGAGATATTGAATATGTGTTTGGATTTGTGTTTGATCTATGTTTCTGAATACATATATATTGTGTTTCTTTGGATTAGGAATGGTGGGCACAAGGGGTGGATGGTGATGGTTCAAATATGGATGGTAGTCTGAAGAGGTTAACAGAGTTGGTGTTGGTTGATTTGAGTTTGTGTTTTCATTCTCTGTGTGTGTATATATATATATATATTATTTAAAGAGAAATGACAAAAAATTGGAAAAAGACTAAAATATCTTACTTAACGGATTTTTTTAACGCTCGCTAGAGGGATGGACCAAATCCGGTCGTTTTTGCATACCTCAATGGCGAAACTGTAATTTCGAAACTGTAGAGACAAAAATTTTACAAACAAGAAACCACAGGGACCAAATTTGTATTTTACTCTAAAATTATAAGAAGAACTATTAAACAACATTTATTATAACTAGGATGTTTACAAAAAAATTAATACATTATCTAATAAAAATCATAAAAACCTGTTCATGCAACATCATACGTACATGCTTTTTAAACATTGAGACCAAAACTAAACGAGATCGGACCTAAAATACAAACATAAAAATCGGATATTGGAAAGAAATATCCGAAAACGATTGATATTTGGTCGTCCTTTCTTGTAGGGTGTTAGCCATGGAGGTGTGTTGGATAAATGGCCACTCTAACTTTCTGCATCACCATCTGTTTAAAACCATAAAAAGGTTAATTGACCCTCCAACCAACATAACAAACTTCCATAAATTTCCATCCGTTTTTCATCCTAATTAACCGAAGATAAATGAGGATTATGTGATCGCCATCCTTTCTCTGACAACATATCAAAAAACCGACGAATTTCATCTACAAGATCGATGGCAATTAGCCTTTTACGAGGTATGTTTAATTTATGTTCTTCAACTTGATGATATTGTATATGGTACGTAATGATATTGCGTTGCATAACAATGGTAGCCTAATGTTGGTAGTTGATCAATTTTGTATATATATACAATCATAGGTACCGGTTTACATAAGAACGTTAAAATATCTTAAGAATGTAAAAAAAAAAATAACTTTAAAGGAAGATCCATATGTGAATAATTGAAAAAAATATATTTGAAGGTGTACATGTGAATCCATATGTTTAATTTATAAAATCGATTCACATACACATCTTTAAATATATTTATTAGGATTTTTCAATGATTCACAAATGAAAATTCTCTTTTTACTTTTTTATGATATTTAACATAAAGTTAACAGTCAGACAAACCTCTAGTGAAAATGAGACTTGAAATGATAACCACGGAGAGCAAACTCAATTGGCTTACCAGTTGAGCAACCCTAAGGGTTATTAGGGTGTATATATATATCACTATTCAAAAAAACTCGCCGTACAGCTGCTATGGCGCACTATGGCACAAAGCTTATGTCTCACGCCAGGTTAAACCTGTGGCATGCCATGGTCTAATGCGCAGTTTTCGTATTATACTTCTAATGTCTTATTTGCTATTTTTTTAAATATAACCTAATTTAACTTGCATAATACTATTGACTTATTGAGTAACTGTACAAAGCATATGTTTTTATATATATAATATTATATATGAATTAGAATTTGACGTCATAAGTCACACTTTGAAAAATGTCATTCATTCGTCGTGGCTTCTAAGGCTTGAGGTTTGGCCTCGCTACCACGCCTCACGCCATTTATAACCTTGATATATACACACACATGACACATATATAATCAAAAAAAGTTGATAGAAATAGATTATTGTGTATATATTGGAACATTTATATTAAAACCTAAAATCTTAACCATAAAGCTATATAAATATATGTCAATCTATTAGTCACATTCGAACCGATGGCACATGTTGCACATGAAACATAAATTTGCCATGCTTTCTATAATATGTGGAAGTCGATATGTTACAAACACGTGCTTCTGAACTTTGGTTATTTAGAAGGATGTTGTTCTAAAGCTTAACTAGACTATTGTTATAGATATTTTGAAGTTTTGGTTACGAAATAGAATTTATAAAACTTTTAGGGGCTGTTTGTTTACCTCTTAATGATTCCATTAAAAGACAACCTCTGAATCACTAAGAGATAAATCTTGTTTGGCAAAAAAAAGTGTTGCCTCTTAATGGTTCCAAAATCCTCTTAATGATTTTGTATCATGACCCTCCCTTAACCATTAAGAGTCCTGATTTCATTATGAACAATTAGCAAACAATCATATTTCATTTTACACTATATCATAAAAACCTCTTAATCATTCAGACCACTTAATCATTCTGCACTAAACCATTCAGCAACTGCCAAACAACCCCTTACTTTAATAGGATCTTAGTGAAAATATTTTTATTTCAGCGGTGAAATTATTAAAACGTGAACTCATATTACTTTAGGATTAAAATGTAATTAATTGTTGTTATTTTGGGGCCAAAATGAAAATTCTTCCAACTTGCTTTTGGACCTTAGTGCCATTGTTTCTTATTTTTGATGGCCTAAATACAAATTTAAAAACTTCTATGCGTTGGTACTAAAATGTTTTTTGTTTCATTTTATGGTGTTAAATGAAAACGTCTAAAGTTTCTATTTAAAGCATATTGTTTTTTTTGGAGAGGGTATCCCAGACCACATTGGGCCCAGACTAATCCCTGGCAATATGGGCCGAAGCCCGACTGCTAAAGCATGCAGCCCGGGGTCGAAGCCCCCGTACCTCCAGGATGCGTCCCCCAGGGTTCGAACATGAGACCGCTACTAGCTAGTCCACATGTCTTACCACTAGGCTAACACCCTTTTGGTTATTTAAAGCATATTGTTGATCGAAAAAATATTAGAACAAACTTTTCATACATAATTTAAGCACAAATGGAAAATAATATACATCACATGCATTCAACCTCAATCGAGTTTACCCACGAACTATAGTTTAGACTGAGACCTTTGGGCATGGTGAAGGTTAACACGTCAATGCATTCGCCAAAAAGAAGTTTTTTTCCATCGTTTTTATTGAAGGGTTCTTTAAGCCTAACTTACAAGACAATAAATATAAGCAAAATATGGTGCGTCTCAATGTTTGAATTAGTCATCAATTTTGTTATCCTCATTTAAGGCTCTATGAGAATAATGGATTGTTTTGGGAAATTAAATCAGTAAATGATAGAAAATTATTAGATATGATGAATATTGACGACTTGAACTTAAGGTACATGTGTGTTATCTTTATATATAATTGTGTGGTCCCGATAGAAGACCAATTTTTTTCAAAAATGCTAATTAGTACGTGTTTGTGTTGGCTTATCAATCAGAAGGGTTAAGAGTGTGAGTTGAAAGTAAAACATAAATTTGGTAGGTCAGAAGTCTCATATGTAATAAATTGTAGCGAACAAGGTAAAAAATGTGTTTCCTTTGGCTACCAAAAAAAACAAATATACTTGTCCATGTATATAGGTAACTCTTATTTGATCGGCCTTGGAAATGATGTTTTACCTCTGATGCTATATGAGTGATTCCTCTAAACATGTTAGGGTAATTAGACTAATAATTTACTAAATATAAAGCATAGTCATATATGGACTTGTTGGCCGACTTATTGTAATCTATTTGTTATTGCTTAGCACCCTATATGGTATATAAGTCTTTTCTTGACCAATTATTCTTTTCGTGATGTCTTCGGTAAACTAGGCTTAGACATGACAAAACCTTATATGGTACTAGAGGGCCCACTATCTTTGCACCTGAGTACCAGGAAACTGATTGAGTTGTATCCCTAGTAATTTCTATATATGTTTCCTGTTACATAATTGAATTCCTAGAAGTTACTTTAGGACCTTGGTGATAAGTTTCTCAATTTGTGTGATAAAATTGTAAAAATAGGAACTTGCAATACCTTTGGAGTAAAGCTTAAGGGGGCGTTTGGTTCTCAAGATTCCAATGGAATCTAAAGGAATTCGAATGATTAACTCCATTGATCAAATTCCATTCGAGCATTTGGTTTACCTACGGAATGAAATTGAATTTCACACATTCCACATTCATGGATTTGGTCATTCGATCACAATTGAGAAAGAATTCAATTCAATTCCATCTCATTTTCTCAACAAAAAAAACTATCCTCATTTTCTCTACTTGATTTACCCAAACCCATATGAACCTCTGCCAACCAACGCCGCTATTAAATACCACTGACCACCACCAATTTGAACAACCGTCGACCACCGTTCTGAACCGTCGCCGACCAACGATCTGTATCGCAGGCGACCACCACCGGTTTGTACCGCCACCGCCCATCACCGATCTGGACTGCCGCTGACCATCACCGATTTGTACCGCCGCTGACCACCACCGATCTGTACCGCCGCTGACCACTACCGATTTGTACCGCCGCCAACAACCACCGATCTGAACCACCGCTGATCACCACCAATCTGAACCACCTCCTACCACCCCCATTATGAACCACTGTCGGTCAGCACCGATCTAAACCACCACTGCCAACCACCGCTGATCTGAACCACAATAATTAGATTTCGATTTCAAAATTTTCAAAAAGGGTATTTTGGTTATTTACTAATATTTCATTCCAATTCCAAAGCTACATTATTTGAACCAAACAGACATATTTCAATTCTTTTAACAAATTCCATTCCAATATATGTCAACCAAACAGGTGGACAAACCTGATAACATTTTATTCCAATTTTTTTCAAAGTCAAATTCTTTTAACATATTCTATTCCAACCAAAAACATTATGCGAACCAAACGCCCCTTAACTATTCTTAGTATTATGGGGCAAAAATGGAATATATATAACTTATTATTGGACTTTTGTGCAACAAGTTCTTATTTCCTGTCGCTAAACATAAAATTCAAAACTTTATGCATTATATCTACAATGTGAACTACTTTCATTTTTTGGGTTCAAAACAAAATGCCCAAAAGTCGGATTTAAGACCCTTTTGTGGCTAAATTTCATTAATCAAACTAATATATAGTTTTATTGAAAAGAAAGAGATAAAACAAAATTAATATTCACCAACATCAACCTCAAAATGATTCCATATATATAATTGTTATTCATTATTATTTAATTGTTTTAGTATCAGGGTATAGTTTTGTTGTTTTTATATAATTTTTGGTGAAAATAATATCAGAAAATAATAATAACTACATAATTATTCTTTAAATATATTTTACAAACTCCATGCCTGTAAATGCATAAACAGAGACATCAAATAATCAAATTATGCATTTAAAAATTACGGATATATTTTATTCATAACTATTATAATATCCAACTCATCAATTAATGGGTTGTTTATTTTTCTATTAATATATATTTATTTTAAATAAATATTGGCAAAAATTTATAGTGTTTAATTAAATTATCGTTTTCAAATTAAAGAAAAGACAAACGTAACTTAACAACAAATCTTACAATATTTATAGAGGCTACCAATTGTCCTAATAATAAATTAGAATTAAAGTTGTACACAAAAAAGGAAACATAATGTATTTATCTTAAACCCATAAATATGTTAGTACAAAAAGATAAAACTACAAGGTTAGTATTGTCTTTTAATAAACTATTTCCTTCAGATGAAATCAATACATCAATTTAATTCCAAAAGTAGGTAGCAAGTGTAGAATCTTAGCAAAACCATATGCTACATGTATTTAATGCAACTTGAGAGGTGGTTGTTGCAATATCCTCCATGAGAAAAATATTTTGAAAGCAGAACGTTGGTTAATTCAGAAAAGTAATACATAATTGAGTTATGGACTGTTTGTTAGCAGCTTTCGGTCAATTATATTTGACTGTTTGATTGTGATTTAATGATATAGAAAATGATTTATTCACTAAGTTTATGGGGAGGAGTTTTATGTAGAAACTCAAGTTTGTTTTTCCAAAATAAGGGGTTGATTGTTTTTTTTTTTAAATCTTTTAATGTGTCTTAAGTCTGAATCGTTCAGACCTTTTTACACACAACCTCTTATTAATCATAACTAAATTAAGACTTCAGAATTTAGATCTCTTAAAAAACAAACGACACCTAACTCTCCCAATTAAAAACTTGTTCCTTCCATCTATGAAATAACTCTAAATCAAAAACCTTCATAATCTATACAGACAGATTAATATATATGCAAATCATGTTTTGCCTGAGTGGTAACCTGAAACTCGGTAACACCCCGGGGGGACTGTGGATGGTATCCCAGTCTATCCGGGTTCGAGCCTAGGGGGAAGCTTTGGGCGCATGAGGAGCATCCCAGACTCTGCGTCGGCCTTCGGGTCGGCTCGGGTCCAGGTTTCTGGTCTATGGGTTGCGGGTTCGGTCTTTGGGTCGGGCTTAGTCGGCGCCTGGACGGCTCCAGTCCAAAGGGATGGGCCGGGTCGCCGCGGATTAGTCGGTGATGCCCTCGGATGCCCGGATACCGCGGGAATGTGTGTGTGTGTTAACTGCCGTTAAAAAGAAAGATTAATCTATACAGACAGTTTTATACATACATGACTTAACAAAAAACGAACCATACAACCCCTTATTAATTTGTGATGTTAAAAATTCATAATACAATGAATATAGCTAGCAAAATGACGAGTTAGAATGTTTGAACAACTGATCAACAATGCAAGTAAAAAAGGATCAATTTTGTAAACTTGTTAATGTTTTTTCATAAATAAGCACTATATAATTACGGGATTATAATTTGGTAAATGGGAGGTCAGATGTTCAACTCTATATATCAGCCACCTCCTTTTAAGACATGATTTACCTCCTCATGACAACTGAAACATTACGAATGTAACAGAGCGTGGTATCATATCTGTACAGAATAAAAGAGAAAAGGACGTTGTGGTAAAATATTTAAAAAAAATTGAAATTGGTATTGCAAATAATGTGTTGGTCACAAGTGGAGAAAGAGGACAACTATATGACCTAAACAAAACTAAAGCCGTTAAATGAAATGGTCCCTTAGAAAGCTTGTCACTTTGCCTTTTGACAACTCCTCCTCCTCATTATTTATCCCTTTTCCCTCCATCTTTTTATAATTAATTCTAAGGACTCCAACTCACCCATAATTGACAGATAACCATCATGTGAATGCCAGTCACTCCCCCATAAAAACTCATTTGCTTTTAAGCCCCTATTTGTGGCTGCCTCTTCCTACCACAAAACATTCATTCATTCATTCTTCACTCTTTTTCTCTTTTCCATTTTTGAATTCTCTCTCTCTCTCTCTCTCTCTCTCTCACCAAATCAGACCAAACTGTCCACTTCATCTTCATCCATGGCTGATGTATCTGATCATCCTGCTCTTCATCAGGTATAAATTCACTTCAATTCAATTTATCATGTGTTCTTCATGATGATATGTGTTTCATATCACTCAATTTTAGAGAAATTTTAGTAGTTATAAATATTAGCTTGTTGATCATCAGATATTCACCTATATATGAATTCGTTCTTGATTGCTTCATATATATGTTTGTATATGGATCCGATGTATATGATGTTACAAAAACTGGCAGAACACATTGTTATGGTCTCTATGCAATAGTTAGTCAAGTACCCATATGATATAATCATATAAACCACACCAAAATCGGGTTTATAAGAGCCCAAAACTGTATAATTAAGTGTTCTAATATACTAGACTGCTTTATGGATTTAAGTTTATAGAATCAAACAATTGTGTGTCATATGTAAAAGTGTTACAAGAAGTTTATACGAAGCCTTTGGCCTCCTTGGAGGTCAAGGGTTCAAACCTCACTAAAGATGGGGCGGATGTGTGAGTTTATTTGTCGCATATGACTTATTTAA
This sequence comes from Arctium minus, assembly GCA_954870635.1. Taxonomy (NCBI): domain Eukaryota; kingdom Viridiplantae; phylum Streptophyta; class Magnoliopsida; order Asterales; family Asteraceae; genus Arctium; species Arctium minus. Next base: position 71,011,927 of record OX941080.1, on the reverse strand, counting down.
ATATTATATACTTAAAAGAAAAGTTTATAGGATGTTATTGGTCATATTTATAAGTTTTTTAGGATATTTTGAAATGAAACGTCTTATTAATGTTTTTATTTGACATATTTTGAAAAAAAATGTTTTATAAAAATAAAGTTCCTAAAAAAGATGTGTTAATATAACAATCCTCAAAAGTGTCATATAAAATAACTAATACGAAACTTTATTTTAAAGGTGTCTTAAAAACTTGTTAAAACGTCACTACAACAAAATTGATTTTATAAGACGCTTACAACGAAGAATCATTAATTGTAATATAATACTTTATAGGACATAGATTTATCATGCAAAAAACGTTCTATGATCTAAAAGTGTTACAATAGGTTTATAGACGTGTTTAAACGTTTTAACAAGTTTTTTAGAACGCTTTCAAAATAAAGTGTCGTATTAACTATTTGAAAAAACTTGTTAAAACTCCATACAATAGGTTTATACGACACTATTTGAAAAAAATGTCCTATAAACACAGACTTTCTATAAAAAGATGGGTTTATATAACACATCTCAAAATTGTCCTATAAAACAACTACTATGACACTTTATTTTAAAAACGTTCTAAGAACTTTTTAAAAGGCCTAAATCGTTCTATAAACCTATTGTAACGTTTTTAGATATGAATGTTATATAATTTGTAACCTATAAACCTATTTTTTTTTATAAAGTATTATATTAGGGCGCTTCAACAATCTATGCGTCCTATAAAACCAATTTTGTTGTAGTGCGTCCAAAATTATTTTATAAATTTAATTATATATTATAAAACTTTTACATAGGAACACAATTGTTTATCCCTTTAAACTTAAATCTTATATAGTAGTTCATTATAATATTTAAACATTTATGAAGTTCTATAAACTCAATTTTAGTGTAGTGCATACACACACCTTTGTATTGTTCAAACTACTAGATGAGAACCGTTCTTGCGACTAGCTACTAAAAAGCAACACCATATATCATGTATCGATATGTACTTCAAAATTCTTAGGCCTCAAGACACATATAACTTGAAAACAAAGCATTAGTAAATAGCAGTCTCTTAGCTAATGTTGATCGAGGGAGTTTAGAATAAAAAAACCATGAAGAAAACAACATGAATCATCAATTCATTTGGCCATTCATTTTGAGCATCCGATTCTTTTAGAAATTCCGAGGGGGTTTGGTGATTTTTGACAAAGCTGAAAGGTTATCAAATGTAGGCACGTACGTAACTCATACAAGACCTTCTTTTCATTCAATCTTTTATATTATAAAGTCGGCTACTCAACCTTTGGTCGATCATGTAGACTTTTGAAAGTAGAAAAACACAATGATAAAACATTCAATAGTTTTGTGTGACAAAAATAACCATTTTATCCTTTAATAAAAAAACCCAACTAATCCAAGAAGAACATATATCATTAGTCATGTGAGGGCAAGATTATAAAAATATTTACATAAGGAAAAGTTCATATATATATTTTTTTAACGGCAAGTTAACACACGTACACGTTCCCGGTGTATCCGGGCTCCCACTTAAGGGTGTCACCCGACTAATCCCCGTCGACCACAACCCAACCCAATTAGGGTACCACTAAGTGGCAGACCCATGATCTGGATATCATAATATGCTCACCACGGGGTTCGAACCCGGATAGTCAGGGATACCATCCACTGACCACCCAGGATGTTACCAATCCACTGTGCTACAACATGAAGGATAGGAAAAGTTCATATATATTCCATATTTGATAAGGCTTCAACTCTAAACAAGGAGGTTGGGATTTGACCCTTAGTTTGTGTTTTTGAGAGAGTAGAGAAATGAGGGAAGGAAGCAAATAAATACAATTTCATAATCTTGAACATAAAAGAAATGAAGGAAAAGAAAGATGTTTGTTTTACATGTATACCTTTATTTTATTTTTGTTTGTAATTGATAGATAAATATATAATTTTACAAAAAAAAAATTTAATTGTTATTATTTCTTTTTCCCTTTCCTCCCAAAATTGGAAGGAAAATCCCTAAAAAAAAAGCAAAACGATAATTTCCCTTTTCCACCCTTTCCTTTCCTTAAATATTTTTTAAACGTGGGTCTCTCGGTCAGTTTACACGTACTTCAACAGTTCGACTAATCCCAAAGGTCCTGAATATTAGTCAGAAAAATCTTCAATTGGTTTACAAACTCGAATCGTTGACCTCTAAGGAGAATCTCCAAAGACCCAAAATTTATTGAGGTTTCCTTATTGCCATTTTTCCTTAAAAATGTAGTCAAGAACACATTTGGTTGAGTCAATATAGTCAGGCAACGATGGAGGGATTTGAACCCATGTATATATATATATATATATTAATTTACTGCATGTATCTAAATTAATAGCACCAATTTGGAATGTATTGCAGGAAGTGAAGGAGGAGATTCATGGAGATGTGAAAGCAGTTGAACAAGTGAAGACAGAAGTGAAGGATTCATCAATCCCCGATGAGGAAAAGCCAAAGATCGAAGACTCATCACCACCTGTTCAGTTACCTCATGTAACCGAAGAAATATGCGACCAAAAGAAATCTGATCAACCCATTGAACAAGTTGTCGTTAAAGAAACCGAATTACCTGCAGTTGAATTAGTTGAAGAAAAGGAAACTGAACCTGTAAAAATGAAAGAAGAAGAATTAGAAACCCCAACGACTGAAGTGATGGCTCCGGATAACGAAACCAAGAATCCTGCAGTTGAAGCAGAAGAAAAGAAAACTGATATTGATGTTGAGGAAGAAAAACCAACGAGTACAGAAGTTTCGGTTGTGGATAAAGAAACCGAATTGCCTGCAGTTGAAATAGAGAACACGGAGGCGGCGGTGGCAGAATCTGTGGAGAAGAAGGAAAATGAGAATACAGAATGCCCAGTGATTGAAGAAGAGGTCGAAAAGAAGAACCTAGCAACAGAACCAGAAGCTGATAATGTTGCAGTTGCTGAAAACAACTTACCTCCTCCATCGGAAGAGATAAAGACTGATCCTGAGACTACTGCTGAGAAGGAAAAGGAACCCGAAGAGAAACAACAAGTTGCAAATCAAGATTCGGTTCCCAAATCAGTCACTGAGATTGCTGAAAAGAACGTAGATGAACAAGTACTGGATGTGAAAGAAGCAGTTCCTGAAGAGAAACGAGAGGAAAAGCAAGTGGAAGATTTGCCCATAAAAACGGAAACGGTTGTACCAAAAGAGGTCCCTGAAGGAAAATCTACTGTTACTGAACAAAATGATAAAAAAGTTGAAGATGAATCTATAACTGTTGAGAAAAATGATGAAGTTGAAGATAAAGAGGTGGAAAATGGGAAACAAGAAGCTGTTGTTGAAACCAAGGGAGCAGAAAATGAAACTGTCAAGGAAACAGTAGCAGATTCTGAAAAATCTAAACAAGAGAAAGCTGGAAATACAGATGAAACTGCTGCAACAAAGGAAGATGAAAAAGTAGTTGATGAAACCAAATCAACAGAATCTAATCCTAAAGAAGAAGAGAAATCTGCAACTCCAAAGCAATCGAATAGCATTATGGGGAAGGTGAAGAAATCATTCATAAAGGCCAAGAAAGCTATAATCGGGAAGAACCAGAACCCCCCGAAGACCCCTCCTCAGGAAACCAAAGATGACGTGAAGGTTTGATCACGAAAGAAAGACGATGGAAGATGCATGGTAATAATTAATGAAGTATTTGTTGTGCGAGTTTATCGTTTCTTTTCTTTTTCGGTTTGTTCTTTGTCATGTTTGTGCCAATGGCTTGAATTAATTTGTTTAGGAAGTATGCATACTGTCCGGTGTGTATAATATATAGTTGGATCAGGTTTTGATTTCGGTTTCGGGTCCTTGTATAGGTTCGTCATTCTTTTCATTATAGTCGAACTTATTGTTTGATATGTGTTAATTGGTATTGTAATTATAAACAGGAAACATGTTGGATGTTAATTATATTTATTGGTATATATAATTAATATATACACTTTTTATATTTCTATCTGTCCTTTTGCTTTTTGAGGCTGTTTTTGTGACTTTGAGGCTGTCATTCCACCACAGATATCTAATAATTTGAGCAACAGGTGGGACAACACCTTGCTTTTGTGTACTTTAAGATGCCCATAAACACAAAGAGAATATTGTGACTACAGGTGCTTGTAAAAGTCTTTTAAACTAAAAAGATATATTCCAAGAACAAGAAATTGACCTTTTAGAATTTGGAATAACGTGTCGTCCGTCCATTTTGAAGTTAGAAACGACATTTTGGCACTCGAAAGTCAATAGTCGATCTGTTGAGAAGGAATCGTCATGCCATAAAAAACGTTTCTCACTAAATTTTTCCACAGGAACATTTGATTCTTTCTTTCAAGTATATTATATACGTCAAATACTCATACGCACTATCTATATTTTTTGTGAGATTTGAATACAAAACTCACTGGCAATACAATAAAATTAGTTTTATAGACGCATAAAATGTCTAATTATCATAATAAAATACTTTATATGACTTAGGTTTATAGAAACAAACAAAAAAAGTCGTATCTAAAAGTGTTACAATAGTTTTATAGAACCTTTTAGGTGTTTTATCAAGTTTTTTAGGACCTTTTTAAAATAAGAGCATCTGCAGTAGGAGGTTCTTTCTTTAGAGGAACTGGTGCATAAATTTTTTATTCCATTGAGAGAAAGTGGTTTATGCTGAGGTGTTCAAGAAGTGGTTCATCTGCCTGAACCGGTTTGTGAAGGAAGAAAATAGGACTCACTCACTTTTTTAATTAAAAAAAATATTACAATTTATATTTTTAATTTCTAAAGTATCTCACATGCACTGCATAATTACTTACATTTAACAAAAAATAATTATTTTTTATTTACAAATATTGTTTTATTTATTCTAAAATTTACAAACCTTAAACCAGTTTCATTCTTCACTTTCAAATTGCTCCTTAACTTCACCTTCTAAATTTCACTTTATTTTTCTTTAACATTACTCTAACATAAATTTAATTAGTTATACAATAAATATTTTCTTTTCAAAATATATCTATATATTGACTATAAAGTAAATAAAACAATTTCTCTTTTAATTATATTAAATTACTTTTAATATTATAATTTTTATTATTGTGATTTTTTTTATTATATAAACTTTGGACCGATTTATGATTGGGTGTGAAAGGTTTATAAAATGTGTAGGAAAGATCAAATTGATGTGGAAGGGAGAGAAAACAGATGTGGCAAAGTCATGAACCTCTAAAAAGGTTCATGATTATAGATGCTCGAAAGTGTCGTATTATGATAAACACATATTTGAACATATTTTTATATTGAATCCCTTATATATAATCATGTTTTTATAACTAATACACACCCGTTAATCTTAATTATTGATTCGGAATTGATATGTGTCAAAAAGATGGATTTACATACACACAAAGCACATATTTCGAAGAATTGCAAAGATGAGCATATTCCTCAAATGCTTATTTAATTTGTGCATAATTGCTAAAACATGATTTAGGGCATACATCTCAAATAAGGCATGAACTAAGAATATAAATGAAATGATGCCTACAAAGAGGAAAGAAAACCCACAACATCTTTGAGTTTTAACTTTAGGTTTTCTTTTCCTGTTGGTTTTCATTTAATTTTCTATGGAAACAAGAGCATCAACGTCGCAACCCACAAAGGAGCAAAAGAAAGAAAAAAAAAAGTCCAAGCCCAAGTCTTAGTCCAGCACACAGCCGATCGAGAAGGAAAAGCGGGCGACTTCTCACGCAGACAAAGTCGCGCCCGAAGCCACGAGCGACACTGCTGTTCGACGTTTCAAGATCCGGGTGGGTTTTCAAGCGAGTTTAAACGGCTCCCAAAGTCGCGTCGATCAAAAATTGAGTGTCCACGTTCTTTTCAAGCGGTTTTCACAGGTTGAGGTATAAGAGGTGTTCAATAACCAATCGAAGGGGAATCGATTGGGATTGATTAGAGAAAAGCATCAAGGGCGATTTTCAGATTTTTTTTTATGAGTCGATTTTGGAGTTTTCATTTAGGGTTCTTCATTAATGCTTCAATTAAATTAATTGCAAGTTTTAGTTTTTTTTATGAGTAGCTATGTTTTCTAATTCCTAGAAATGGGTAACTAATTGACTATGAATTTGATTATGTTGAGACTTGATTTGGTTTTTGTTTGTCCCACAATAACAGTTCTAATCAAGATTAACAATAACAAGAAATTCAACTCAAATAGTCATATGTCATTGATTACAATTTCACAGTTTACAATATCTTACACATGATGCTTTCTCTCTCTAGGATTCTCTTTGAATACTTACGGCTAAGTTCCACACACGCTTAGTCTTCACACTACAAAGACAAAAAATATTTATACTAAGGAATTATTACAAAGGAATCTAAACTAAAGAAAACTAACACACTTTGACTTTGTTGACTTTGAGATTTGACTTTAATTCCATGATCTTGGATCCAACATATTTGTGCACTAACAATCTCCTCATTTGGATTCAAGATCATCTTCAACAAGATATACATTGAAGCTCCCCTTTGGATTTAGATTAAATTTCAGCATCAAAGAACAATCTTTCCGTTTCGGATAAACTTGTACTTCTCTTCAAATGAATTTCATCTTTAAAGCACGTTCTCCCCTTTTTAAGAACATTTTCTCTCTTTAAGTTTCTGACAAATAATTTTCCTTTGAAAGTCAGTCTCTCTTTGGGTAAATTTGTTCAAAATCAAACTTTCTTTTCTTTGAACTGTCTTCAGACCTTTTGTAATCTCCTCCAAAATCTGTGAATATGCTCATCAATAACTATAACAATATCCCCCAATGAAATAAAACATCTTCCAAACTTCAGAAAAGAAATTATCTTCAGATATAGCTCACTTTGCTTCAGTAATTCATCTTCAAAGAAAATTTCAGCAAATCTTCAACAAACTTTCCAAACTCTTTGAACTTTTTCTTTCAAATCTTGTACAATCTCCCCATTACAAATACTAGTTGTTCTCCAAATCATATTTCTTTAAATAAATTCTCCCATATCTAACATTTAACTTCCTCAAATTCAAATATTTCTTGATCATCTCCCATATTCCAAACATTTCTTGATCATGTCTCCCCTTTTTTGATGATGTAGAGCATAGAAATCATCAAAACTTCTTCAAGAAATGTCATAAATCTTTTTTCTGACCATGATCTTTCCATAAGAGCCACTGAACATCCGTCAATTCATAATATATTCATCCAAATCTTTTCAAATTTAGACAAATAAGAATGTAACCCTGAATTAACCAATGAATCAGTTAATATGCCTGTAAGTAACATAAAGTCACTTAGTACAACAAATGTACTGTACATGGAGTTTTATTGATGTTCACTCCCCAGGTCTTCCATTCAATCATCGAATAACACAAGATTATTCTATGAACGTTCCGACAGAAAAACGAATTTTCTGTATGTTCGTGTTTGTGTATGAAAGAATTAAAACATGAGACAACAATAGTATTACACGGACTCAATTGTGCATGATCGAAGTGCGAAGGTGGGGCAGACTTCCTTCTTTTTCAATATCCACATCTTCCGAATGAAGACAAGATAGATTATGTGCTGCATCCCCAAGAAAATTGAAACATTTCTTTGTTGAGAAAGAAATGAGTAGCTGGTGGGGTTTAAACAAGATTTGGCATGGGCTAGTTGCATGTTTCAATGAAGTTCACCAAAGAATTGTGAAACAACAGTAATATGGCTGCCCGACTCAGAAAAAGTTGGTGTAGAGTTTGATATTCTTTTACTCTGATCTCTCACCCTCTTTCTTTTGAACATTGAACTCACATCTAACCAAACCCTCTTTTCATTTTATCTCAGCACACACCCACACTCAGATATTGACTCCTCGCCTCTCGATCACTCTAGAATAACTTCTTGGGTAGGAAGCACTGGTTATCGTGAATCCATAGAAGTTCTATTAAGCTCACATAATTCCCATGTATTTTATCCTAAAAGCATTATGTTGCTCAATCGGTTTAACTTTTTCAGTTAAAGCATAATATGAAATACATGTAAGATATATATATGCTCACTAAGATAATCATGAAGATTTGAGCATTTTAATCATGAAAGGTTCGCTCAAAACAAGGATATTGAATGAATGAAATGAATACAAATTGTTTGTTTGAGAATCTGACAATGTATGAAAAGATCAAATAGGAATGGTTTATCATTAAAAGCTTAGGTCAATAAAAAATTGGATGTTGTCTATAAGAACAATTATAGACATTCTTGAAAGAAACGTTTTGAATGAAATAAAACTCAAATATCAATGAAGTTCAAACGGGGTGTCTTACCATCGAAAATTATGTTCAATTTTGAGATATGGTAAGAACTTAGTCAATAAAAGTACTAAACCGGTGCTTGTGAATACTTGACATTATATGCAAAAGATAATACACAAGTATTTATCTTCGGAAACACACGGTTAGTTAAATATTAAAGTTCATAAAAGAAAACATTTAAAATCACACTTCACAATTCATGAAATCTGTTTAAAAATCGAGAAGTGGTTTGAACGTTTAAGAACTTGTTTTCATGTCTAAAAGTTGTCCTTCTTTCAAATATGTATGACATTAAGGTTAGAATAATCTTTACGCTCAGCTTAAATCTCATAAAGTCAGCTTCAAAGTCATGATTGATATGATCATGTAAGCTCCCCCTCAAATTTTGCATTCAGTCAAAAAGTCGTCAAACTACAAAATCTTATTCACAAACTTTATTGAAAAATAAAGACATGAAAGCAGTAAAACTTTTAAGAATGAGTTCTGATCAGATGTAATCAGAAGTCAAATACTCCCCCTGAAATTATGCATTCACAATACTATCAGTAGAGTTAATATGTATACTCCCCCTTGAAGGTTGATCATCTCTTTTGATACATCGGAGTACACTTTCTTTTGATCATTGAGGTACGAGTCTTAAACTGTTGTGTTTAGAAGTCAAACTTATTGACATTGAAATCCTAGTCCTGAGCTGATTTACTCAGAAGTCTAACTTCTCAACATTGAAGAACGGGTCTTGAACTGTGTTATCCAAGATCCATGGTTCATTTACTCCTCCTATATTTGAGGTTCCTGCAACACAGATGGAACTTTTGGCTTTGGTACCCACTGGTATTTGAGTCCATGTTTGTTAGTTGCAGTTCTATTAGGAGTAATATAATAAGAACCATACCAGTAATGATCAAATTTTTTATGAACAAAATCATTTGCACAACAATAAGAACAATAACTCTTCTTTTGAGCTAACCAGAGTAATTGATTTCTAGGATAAACAAAATCAGGTTTACCTTTTGGCACATTGTTCTTCTTAGCATTGAGTGTATGCCCAAATGATTTCTGCTCATTCTTCTCATCAGAAGTTGCTTTCACTCTCCATATAAACTTCTCATTTCCTTTTCTTCTTCTTCTGTATGTACATGAACCATCCACATTTTGATCATAGAAAATGTTAGTAGTACAAATCTAATCTTTAATATTGACTGACCTTTTTGTAGAAACAGTTGTATGATATGAACTTGATGCTGTCTTAAATGAACATTCAAAGTCAGCTGAATCATCTCTAGGTGTTTGAAGAATTGAATCTGGAGTCTTCTGTTCAGTCAAAACCACCTTAGAGACAATATCTTCAAGTTCTGTTATCTTTGAAGAAAAATTGTTCCTTTCTTTGTAGAGTAAGTCTATCTTTTTCTTTAATTCAGACTTCGCATTCTGTTCATTCATAACAGTTGTTGACAGTTCAGATAGTGACTTTGTAAGCTTCTCAATCTCAGTCTCAAATATCTTTCTTTCTTCTTCAAAATCCTTCTCCACATTCTTTCTTTGATCAGATATTTCTTTGAAAACTCCAACATTTTTCTGTTCAACTATCTTCTTTTCTTTTGCAAACTTGTCCCTTTCCACAATGATCACTTTCTCAAAATCTAACACTTGTTGAGAAAGTTTGGCACACTTCAGATCAACCACTTTCTTTTCTTCAAAAGTCTTTCTTGAAAATTCAGAGAACTTTTGTGCAAAAAATTTCTTTTCATTCTCAAACTCAGTTCTTTCTTTGGCAATCTTCTTTTCCAAATCTAAAATCTTCTTTTGAAGCTCAGCATTTGTAGTATCCAAATCATTTGTTGTTTCCTCATTCGTCTTGATATAATCTTCTTCCTTGAGTTTGACAATCTCAGCTTCCAAATCTGAAATCTTCCTTTTCAATTCAGTATTTTCAGTTTCCAAAGCCTTTGCTTTCTCTTCATTGCTCTTACCATCTTTTAATTGTTAAGAATCAGAAATCTGCTTCAGAAGATCCTCATTAATCTTCTTTAACACATTTACTTCTTCATGTAGCAATCTCTTTTCAGCATGATATTTCTTTGATCTCTTTGAATAATAATCAACCGATGAAGTGAGATTTTTATTCTCAGATTTGAGTTTAAAAATATGATCTTCTTCATCATCATCAAAATATCCCATCTTGATAACACTTGCACAAAAGATCGTTAGTTCGAAAGAATAATCAACAATCATAAAAACTTAGAAAAATTTTCAGAAATAAAATTCCAAAAATTTCCTAAGGCAAGAATCCTTACACCACAGTAGCTAAAACAATTTGCACAACACCACAATTCGCAAATTTTCAACAATTCACACGCAGGAGAAATTCCCAGATCTGGAGAAATTCGCACACCACTGAAAACTTGGAGAATTCGCACGTAATGAGATGCGAAACCTAGGAATTCGCACACTGCTATATGCGAATTCTAAAGAATTCGCACACAACTATAAGCGAATTCTAGACTTAGAAAATTCTAGAGCTTCCAACTTTTCGCATGAGCTTTTCGCACAAATGAGATATACGAAATCTATACTTCGTAAATTTATCCAAACTTCTATCCGAATTCTGAAGAAATTCGTACGATACTTGATGTCAAATCCTCACTTTTCGCACGTAGGCTTATGCGAATTCCACCTTTTCTCATGTAGGCATATGTGAATTCTTCACTTCTCGTATCTAGCACTTATACGAATTCTGTCCTTAGACAAATTTCACTCAACTAGCTATGTAAATTCTGATCTTTTCGTATGATACTATATACGAATTCTGTGCAATTTGTATATCACTCTTATGCGAATTCTACACTTGTCAACTTCAGGAATCAAGCACTCTGCGAAATCTTTGGATCTTGTGAGTTCTTGAGTGATCTATGAGTGTTCTTCAATTTTTGATCTAAAAACACTTCAATCGATCCAAAAAGCCATTAAATCTTCGAATTTGAGTCTGAAACTTCACAAATTCATTCACTAACAGTACACAGACCTATTACAATCAATGAATTAAAATGAAATCAACTCAAACATGCATTTTGATTTCGATACAGTGCGTAAGAACTTGTGAACTCAAAAATCCAAAAAACTTAAAATTGACCAAAATTTACAGTGCAAATGTTGTTGGGAAATTCAGAATTTGACAAGTACAGTTAATACTGCTAGAAGAACTTGGTTACTACTTCTGAAGATTAATACTTCTGAAGTTAATGCTGCTGAACAAGATTAATGCTGCTAAGTCAAGGTTAGTACTGCTAGAGGAGATTACTACTACTAAGCAATTTTAGTACTGCTAGTAGTTAGTACTGCTGAATGTTAATACTGCTCAAAGTATTAATACTGCTGAAGACTTAGTGTTGTTTATGAGATAATCAAGATTCGTGCAGATCAAGTTTGAAGAGTATGGAAAGCTGGAAGATAAATATAGAAGATTATTTTGAAGATCTTTTATTATTTGTAATTATCTTTTATCTTCAGTATATATAGAATAGTTTAGAATTGATAGAAATTAACTTTTAATAACTTTAGCATTCTGAGTTTTTGTTTTCATAGAGAGAATCAACCTCAAGGTTTGTAATCCTAATTCTAGAGAAGTAGAATTCGTATTGGTGAGCCTGTTCATCAATATTGAGGTTGTGTGTTGAATCTTGTAACTTTATAATCATTCAATAAAGTTTACAAATTCTTCTTCTGATTTACTGTGTTCCATTAATTATTGAATATCAAATTGTTATTCCGCAAACTCCTTTGATATTGTTTCTGAGTGTTTATTCTTGTTTAGAATTAAGATCCTGACAAGTGGTATCAGAGCTAGTACAACTCAGAAATCAACATCATCATGGCTAAAGGATCAGAATCTTCAAGCACAGAAATTCCCACAGAGGTAACAGCTAATCTTTGCTCTAAAATCCTGTATTGAAACTGTTAAAAGGTACAGGGATCACAACCAGAAGATGAGTGATGACCTTAAGAGGTTAGAGAAAGATATAAAAGACTATGTGAGAATTGTTGAGAGGTTTGAGGAACAAATTAGAGGTTTTCAAGCCAATGAAACTCAGCACATGTATGACACAAATTACTGGAAGTGGGAGAAAAATCAATTAGAGTTTCAACTTAAAAAGAAAGAAGAGGAGTGTGAGAAGATAAAAAGTGATTATGAGAAAGCTAAGCTTGATATTGAGAAGTACTCATATGCTTCTAAAACCATGGATTCAATTCTAAAGGTCCAAATCCATGATAAGCTTAAACCAGGCATTGGGTACAATACTACACCACCACCATATAACAACAACTACATCCCTCCTACATCAGACTTGCTAGAGACCAAGGATAAGAAGGACTTGCCTGAGGGAGCCACTAAGGTAGATCCTTTAGACAAAGTGGTGGTTGAAACAGACTCTGAAGAAGAGAACTCTAATGATAAGAGTAAGGAGAACACTGTGAGTGGTGAGATTCCTCTAGAAAATCACATTATCACCAATGAGGGATGTGGAAAGATTTGGGTCAAATCTAAGGACATAGAGAAGACTGAGAGAAAGTCTGAGAAGGTCCATTATAAGCAGACCACAGTTGTGAATCCTGTCCCTTGCAAACAGTGTGCCTGCAATAAATCTGAGCCCCAAAAACATGATAAACCAAGGGGAAATAAGAGAAACTGGAATAATCAGTGGGCACAAAAACAAAGGGTTGATCTGAGTAAAATCAATAGACCAAAACCTTGTTTTATATGTGGCAAATTGAATCATCTTGCCAAATACTGTTATTTCAATCCTATTAACCAAAGAGTCTCTTTTCAAAGACAAATACAAAACTCTTTTGGTTATAGGAAGCAATTTAGAAATCATATGGCTGAGAACAGAGCACCTATAAAGTCTCATGCTCAGAATGAGTTTGCTAAACCAAAGAAAAATACTCCAAATAAGCCAAGGAGTAAGTTAAAGACAAAGAAAGCAAACAACTTTGTTCAAGTTTGGGTTTCAATAGTAAAGAAACCTGTTAGTACTGCTATCCCAGATGGTACTGCTAACAGAAATAGTGCTGCCGCATCCAATACTACTGCTAACAAGGCTAGTGCTGCTTCTAGTAGTAATGCTGCAAAGCCTATAATCTTGACAAAGTATTCCAGCCATGAGATTCCTAAACAACTCATCCAGACCAAACTGACAGATTATATAAATGAGAAAGGACAACCCAAGACCACTTTGGCTTGGGTTCCCTCCAAAACTAACTGATTTATCAAGTGTGCAGGGCAACCAATAGCTCAAGAGGAAGAGCATTTGGCATGTTGATAATGGTTGCTCTTGGCACATAACATGTAACATGGACTGCCTTCAAAACTTCAAGATTTGATGGAGGACATGTTGCTCTTTTTGTGATACTCCAGATGGAGGTAAGATCAGTGATAAGAGATGTCGTAAAAGGATGGTGGCAAATGGAGAGAAGGAATACCAGAGTGAGTTAAAAAGGAAGTTTATTACCTTGCTCAGAGTACCTCAAGCTTCAAAAAGTGTAAGTATAGTTAATGTTGCCAGTGCAGTTTTAATACTGCCAGTGCACAGTTAATACTGCTAGTGGTTAATACTGCTCTAAGTTAATACTGCTAGTTAGTTAATACTGCTAGTTAGTTAATACTGCTAGTGGTTAATACTGCTCTCAGTTAATACTGCTAGTTAGTTAATACTGCTAGTGGTTAATACTGCTCTCAGTTAATACTGCTAGTTAGTTAATACTGCTAGGTGTTAATACTGCTTATGTCCCGAATCATATAAATACACTCTTTGCCCGCCCAAAAGCTCATAACGACTCTTTGAATACTGTTCACCTTCTCTCTAACCCTTTTCTTTCAAAGCACCTAGTGATTTTCAGTCCAGAATATTCAAGCTCAATGGCGTCTATGACATTTATTGACGAGCACAATGAAATCGCGATGCTACAAAAGCCAAAGCAAGCTGCAGGATTTCATCAGATAGTGGATTTTCTGAAGTCTAGCCATATCGCCTATGCTCTGACAGTGTCTCCATCAATCTATATCGAGCACCAACAACAACTTTGGGCTAATGCCACCATTGTTACTGAGAATGGTGTGCAAGTGATCAAGACAAGGGTGTGTGGCAAACCCTTGACAATTACTGAAGAGGTAATTCGCATCAGTCTACGTCTAGACGATGCCTCTGGTATCTCATCTATCTCTAATGATGAACTGTTTTCCACTCTTACAAGAATGGGGTATGGAGGCCCATTGGGTGTTTTCAAGTTCTCAAAAGCTAAATTTTCACCCCAATGGCGTTTCCTTGTCCATACCCTTATGCATTGTATTTACAAAAAGACGACTGGCTAGAGTGAGTTCAGTAGCACCATTGCTTATGCTTTGGTGTGCTTGGCCACTGCCAGAAAGTACAATTTTTCTAAAATGATTTTTAATGACCTTGTGTCAAACTTGGGAAACAACAAGAGTTTTTATATGTACCCAAGATTTGTTCAGGAAGTTATAACCTATGAATTGACGGATATGCCTCACTTTGATGAGGTATATGTACCAAAAATCCCCAAAGGTAAGGTCTTTTCAAACATGAAAAGATCTCCATTGGACTCGGAAGGAGTTGACACCCCATTGTTTCCTACAATGATGGTGGTGTCCCACAATGAAGAAGGTATGGCAGCAGGGTCAAGGCCCTCATTAGACCATCCCACTGCTAATCAATCCCAACCTTCACCCTCCATAGCAATCCCCCAGTCTCTTTTTCAAAAGCCAAATTCTCCAATCACCCAAACTTACATAAGGAAAAAGGTAAAGAAGGCTCCTTCCCTTCTTGTACCATCACCCACAGAACCTATAAGCCCTCTAATGGAGAATTCTCCATTAGAGAATATCTACAGGGAAACCACAGGGGTGTCTCCCAACCCCAAGGAGGTGCTCACTGAGGAGATGTTTGAGCATATGGGTGCTAAGGCTGCCACTACTCCTGCTAGCACAGAGGAGGTCAGTGGTAACATAAATAAGACCTTCCCCATGGCAACTTTGAATGAGAAATCATTCAAAGGTCCCTGGTGCCAAGATCCCAAGGGGGTGGAGAGTGCTTCTGTTAGGCAGAAGGCTCCCACTACAAAAATATCCCATGATCCTTCAAAAGAGGGTAACACTTCTGGAGAAGGTGAGGACAGATATAACTATCAAGAATTGATGGATGCTATGGGTAACATAAACATGGATGTCATCAAGCAGGGGAAAGACATTGAAGAGATGAAAATGGTGATTCTGTCTCAATAAGTAAAGATCACCAAACTAAAGAAAATGGTGACAAAATTGGTACAGAAAAAGAGAAGAAGGCAATTTGTGTTAAAGAAGAGGAAAGGTGATAAAGATGCTTCCAACAAGGGGGAGAATCAAGAGGGTGAAACAGAAAATAAAAGTACAGCTGAGAGGGAACTTGATGTTGAGGGGGAGAAAGAAACATAATCAATAGCAGCAGAAATAGAAACAATAGCAGCAGAAACTGTTAATGCTGCTGAGGTAAAAGAAGCAGTAGTAACAGGGCTTTCTGTAGAAGAATTGGAAATTGCAGAAACGTTGGTCAAAGCCAAGAATGACACTCCTAAGGCTTCCCAAAAGGCCAAGGGAGTGGTCATAGATGAAGGAGGCCTTCAAAAGAAGAGAAAAGAAAGAAGTGAGGCAGGTTTGAAGGATACAAAAGGAAAAGGAAAGATGGTTGAACCTGAACAACCTTTAAAGAAGAAAAGTCAGATTGAGTTAGATGAAGAAGTGGCAAAAGAGCTTCAAGATGAGATGGAAAAAGAGGAACTGCTACAATCTGAGAAAGATAGAGAGCTTGCACTGAATATGGCCAGAAAACTAAATGAAGAGTATCAGAAGAGCATGAAAACAGCAGCTCAGGCCAAGAAAGTACCTGTCAAAAGAATGCCACTCAAAAAGCAGAAAAGACAACCTTCTAAGACCTTTTTGGCCAATCAGGAAAGGAGAAAAATGATAAATTTCTTGAAAGGTTCAATTGGTGTCAAAGGAGAGATGTTTACTTATATGGCATACAGTCAAGTAGAGGAGCTGTATAAGAAAGAAATGGCTAAGCTTCAAGGGGACTCCTCACAAAGGGAAGAGGCTGAAAGAAGGATGAAGGAGAGACATGATCTCAACATTCAGCAACCATTCCCTGAGGAAGTCACACCTACAAAAGAAAATAAGGAAGAGCTAGAGAATGTTGGTGTGGAAGCTAAATCTGCAAAGAGGGTGAAGACCATAGCTTCTAAGAAACTGTTCAAGAAGCAAAGGGTTGAAGAAGCTGAAAAAGAGGCAGAACCTTCAGTTACACCTTCAGCAGAATCTGTGCAGAACCCAGAACAGTCCAATAAGCAATCTAATGTGCATCTTGAGCTTTATATGACTATAACAGATGATGAACCAGTTCAAGCTGATCCCATTTCTATGAAAGCACCAGAAGTCATCTTTTGGGATATTCTGGAAGAACAAAGAAAGAAATACTTCAGGCTTAAGAGAGTGGGAGATATATATGAAGTGTACTCTACTTGGGGTAGACTCATCAGAAGCTGTTCAAGATCAGATTTAGAAAAGATGTTTAAAGTTGGATTGGGTCTATATGAAAAGGAGCTGACAAGAGAAGGAATGAGCTTAATCAGATTAGCCATGGAGTACTTGTGCATGATGTTTGATCCTAGCAAAGTTCAACATGTGATCAGAGATTTGCATCTACAGAATAAATTCCAAAGAATAGAAAACTGGATGATATTTGAAAGGTGTGGAGTCTATGTCATCACTGTATACAGAGCTTATCATGAGTACTACTTGGTTGATAAAATCTATGATCACAGCAAGGGTAAACTGCAAGCAATGTTGAATGCCAATCTTACATGTTCAAAAGATTCAGAAATGGCAAAGATTGTGGTAAGCAGAACAATCAATCAAAGTCTGGGTCTGGATCCGAATTTGGGCAACTAAGCTGCAGTGTTGAAATCATCTTGAAAATAATTATTGAAGAACTTGACTTCTCTTCCTAAAAGTCAAGTTAGGGGGAGATTGTTGGGAAATTCAGAATTTGACAAGTACAGTTAATACTGCTAGAAGAACTTGGTTACTACTTCTGAAGATTACTACTTCTGAAGTTAATGCTGCTGAACAAGATTAATGCTGCTAAGTCAAGGTTAGTACTGCTAGAGGAGATTACTACTGCTAAGCAATTTTAGTACTGCTAGTAGTTAGTACTGCTGAATGTTAATACTGCTCAAAGTATTAATACTGCTGAAGACTTAGTGCTGCTTATGAGATAATCAAGATTCGTGCAGATCAAGTTTGAAGAGTATGGAAAGCTGGAAGATAAAGATAGAAGATTATTTTGAAGATCTTTTATTATTTGTAATTATCTTTTATCTTCAGTATATATAGAATAGTTTAGAATTGATAGAAATTAACTTTTAATAACTTTAGCATTCTGAGTTTTTGTTTTCATAGAGAGAATCAACCTCAAAGTTTGTAATCCTAATTCTAGAGAAGTAGAATTCGTATTGGTGAGCCTGTTCATCAATATTGAGGTTGTGTGTTGAATCCTGTAACTTTATAATCATTCAATAAAGTTTACAAATTCTTCTTCTGATTTACTGTGTTCCATTAATTATTGATTATCAAAGTGCTATTCCGCAAACTCCTTTGATATTGTTTATGAGTGTTTATTCTTGTTTAGAATTAAGATCCTGACAAATGTGTTTCAAACCAATACAAGACTTGTCTAATACATCACACGAACACTGTAGAAACAATTAATCTCACAATTAAAGTGCAAAATTCAAAAATCGATCAAGACTCAAGTAAATAGAGTGCGAAGACATAATCTTGAAAATTCAATCGAATTTCTACTCTAATACCAATTGTTTGTCCCACAATAACAGTTCTAATCAAGATTAACAATAACAAGAAGTTCAACTCAAATAGTCATATGTCATTGATTACAATTTCACAGTTCACAAATTCTTACACATGATGCTTTCTCTCTCTACCTTTTCTCTTTATGATTCTCTCTAGATACTCACGGCTAAGTTCCACATGCGCTTAGTCTTCACACTACAAAGACAAAAACTATTTATACGAAGGAATTTACAAAGGAATCTAACCTAAAGAAAACTAACACACTATGACTTTGTTGACTTTGAGCTTTGACTTTAATTCCCATGATCTTGGATCCAACATATTTGTGCACTAACAGTTTTATAATCATTTCATTTCATTTGTGCAATCCTTGTATTTATTTGTTCTTCAATTCAAGTTTCATTTTGTAAGTTGGATCCCTTACTTAGTCTAATTTGGCTTTGAATTTCTAAAGTGATTTTCGAATCCGTAATTGTTCTTTAATCTCTTTCGGTAGCAAGCAATACCCGATTGATAAGTGTGTCAATTGTGTGCATTGTAGGATGGCTTAACCTAACTTAAATAATCGTCGTTCAATTATTGGTTAGTTTCGGTAATTGTATGAACTTAATGCGATTGACAATTGAATTCCAAGTCAGTGACTGGGTTAAATTAGTTGATTAGAGACTAGTTGTTGGGGCGTCTTGCACTAGTCACGTTTTTATAACAAATGGAACATTGATGCATGTTGGTGTTCAAGCCAATTTGAAATCTTTTGAGAAAATGTTTTGAATGAGTCAATGAGACATAATCTAAACGATTAGTCGATTGATGCTCATTGCTAGGTCTCTTTTATTATTGTTTATCGTTCTTAATTATTTTTGCATGCTTAACTTAATTATAAATCATCCACCACCACCCCCTCTTTTTATATTAATCGTCTTAAAATACTTGCACATGATGTCGTCTTGGACTTACGGTTGACACCGAGTTCCTGAGGAGACGATCCTACTTATCACTATCAGAACTTGTTGTGTTTAGAGGTAATACGCTTCACTTATTATAAATATTATTATTTGCCAAACTCGACACCCATCAAATATTTGGCGCCAATGCCGGGGACTCACAGGTTTAACTATTTTATGCCAAGATCGTTACTTGTAGGATCACCAATTCCTATAGATCTAGAAATTTAAAGGACCAAAGAAAATAAGAAAGTTAGCCAAGCTTCGAAAAAAGCAAGGTGAGACATCTACATCACCGGGACCCAATTTTTGGAAAGACATCGACCTCTCTGCTGATTTAGATAGTGAAGAAGAGAAGTTGGTCCACAAAGTGATAAAGGAAGAAGAAATGGCGGCTCCGGAATGCACTCTGAGACAATGGACATCTCCCGATGTCACACAACAACCTCTGTGCATCACATATCCTACGGAAGAGGTAAATGCTGATTTAAAAATCGGACTAATCTATTTGTTACCTAGTTTTCATGGTCTAGATAGTGAGGATCTGTACAAGCACCTCACAGAACTTCATATGGTTAGTATGGGTATAAAACCGCATGGTACCACTAAGGAGAGCATCAAACTAAAGGCGTACCCTTTCTCCCTAGTTGATGAGGCTAGGGATTGGCTCTTCTACCTTCCACCGGGATCTATCACCTATTGGGCGCAGATGGCAAGGGCATTCTTGGACAAATTCTTTCCCGCATCAAAAGCCGCCGGGCTTCGAAAACAGATTTGCGGGATCAAGCAAAAGGATGTCGAGACACTTTATGACTATTGGGAGCGTTTCAAGAGGTTATGTGTAAGTTGTCCTCAACATGGCATATCTGATCAATTACTAATACAATATTTTAATGAAGGTTTATTTCCAATTGAGAGGAAGATGATGAACGCAGCGAGTGGCGGGGTGATAGTCCCTCAATCAGTGTAAAGTAAGATGATACAAATGATTTAATCAATTTCCATTTTTATTATATTCAAGAAATCAATACAGTATATGCTCTCTCAAACTTTCTCTCTCTACAGGAACGCGTATAATACTCTATCACAAACTATTAGAACTACCCGCACACCACTAGTCATATCATTTTTTATACATGGACACAAAACACTCACAACACAAAACATTCACACTACTTTGACTTTGACTTTTTATTACAATTGACTTTGACTTTAGCATGAGAGTTTGACTTGAGCTTTGACTTCAATCTTCTGTCTTTATGATCTTGTATCCAACATATTTATGCTCTAACATTCTCCCCCTTTGTATCAAGATCATCTTCAAAAAGATATTGCAATTCAATCTTCCCCTTTGACATTTCTTTCAGCAAATCAGCATTGAAGCACAAAATTACAATCTCCCCTTTTTCATAATCAAACTTCAATCATTCTGTAATCTCTCCAAAATCTTTGTACAACATTTGGAATCAGTTTTAACATTATCCCCCAAGGTAATAAGAACCTCTTTCAGACTATGGAAAGAAATTATCTTCAGATTCAGCTCGGTTTGCTTCAGCAAATTATCTTCAAAGAAAAATTTCAGTAAAGTCTAGCTTGCTTTTAGAATTCTTTGAACTTGCTCTTTCAAACTTGTACAATCTTTTCACAAATTGCATTCTTTGACATAATATTTTCTTTAAATTGACTTTCTTGGCACAAATTTCTCCTTTAAGCTCCAACATTTCTTTATCATTTCCCACATTTCTTGATCATCTCAAATATTTCTTGATCATCTTTTCTACCCCTTTTTGATGATTGTGGCATTGAAATCATCAAAAATTTCGCAAGAAATGTCATGAACCAATCTGACCATTGATCTTTTACAAGAGCCTCTGATTATCTGTCAATTCATAAGATATTTATCCGAATCTTTTCAAATTCAGACAAAATATGAGTGTAACACCTGAATCAAAAAATGAATCAGGTAAGAAATGCCTGTCAGTAACACGAAGTCACTGTGTGTAACGAATACACATTGGAAAGGAGCTTTTTGATGTTCACTCCCCCAGGTCTTCCATTCAATCATCGAATAACACAAGTTTATTCTATGAACGTTTAGACAGAAAAATAAATTCTCTGTGTGTACGTGCTTGTGTTTGAAAGAATTTAGCACATGATGATTGCTTTAGTTAGGCTCAAAAATTGTGTAAACCATTGAGACAACAACAGTATAACACAAACTCAATTGTGCATGATCGAAGTGCGAAGGTGGGGCATACTTCCTTCTTTTTCAATATCCAGATTTTCCAAATGAAAACCAGATAGCATATGTGCTGTATCCCCATAAAATATTGAAACATCTTCTTTTTAAGAAAAAGATGAGTAGCTAGTGGGTTTAAAGCAAGAGTTGGCACGGGCTAGTTGGCACGGGCTAGTTGGCACGGGCTAGTTGCCTTTTTCAATGACGTTCACCAAAAAATTGTGAAATAATCAGAAATGTGGCTGCCCGGCTCAGAAAAAGTTGGTACAAAGTTTGATATTCTTTTACTCTGATCTCTCACCCTCTTTCTTTTTATCATTGAGCTCGCTTCTAACCAAACTCTCTTTACATTTTACCTCATCACACCATACCCACACTCAGTTATTTTGACTCTTCGCCTCTCGATCACTCAAGGATAACTTCTTGGGTAGGAAACACTAGTTAACGTGAATCCATAGAAGTTCTGTTAAGCTCACTCAATGAACCCATGTTTTCCTAAAAACATAATGTTGCTCAAACGGTTTAACTTTGCAGTTAAAGCACAAAATACATGTCAGATAAATGTATGTTGTTGAATGTAATTATGAAGATTTGAGAATTTTAAACAATGAGGATATTTCAAAACAAGTATACTTAATGAATGAAATGAATACAAGAAACTTGTTTGAAAATCTGGCATTGTATAATAAGATCTAATATGAATGATTTAGAAATTAAGGTTTAGGTCATGAAAATAGGAATTTGTCTATACGAATCAAAATATAGACATTCTTGAAAGAAATGTTTTGAAATGAAATCACGCTCAATATACTTTGAAGTTCAACCGAGGTGTCTTACCATTGAAAATTTGTTTAAATATGAGACATGGTAAGAACATTTCCAACAGAATATTAAACCGCTGTGTGAATACTTGAAAGTATATGGAAAAGATAATACACAAGTATTTATCTTTGGAAACACACGGTTTATTTAACATTTAAGCTCATGAAAAATGAAAACATTTAAAATCATACTTCTAAATTCATGAAATCTTTTTAAGAATAAGAAGTGGTTTGAACAATTAAGAACATGTTTTCTATGATTGAAAGTCTTCCTTCTTTCAACCATATATGAGATTAAGATTAGAAGTAAACCTTATGTTCAGTCTTAAATCTCATGAACTCAGCTCAAAATCATAAAAGATATGATCGTGTAAGGTCCCCCTCAAATATGCAAACAGTCAAAAGTCATCAAAGAACAAAGCTTTATTCACAAAATTTATTGAAAATTAAAGACATAAAGCAATAAAACGTGTTAATAACGAGTTCGGATCAGATGTAATTAGAAGTCATTTTCCGTACTCCCCCTGAAATTATGCATCAGAAAATTTGTCAGTTATAGAATATATGCAAAATATATCAACTTCCCCTCAAATGTAGATTATCTTATCATCTTCTCATACTCTCCCTGAGATCATGAACAAATTTAAGTGCAAATATCTTTCAGAATAAAAAAATAAAGAAATGAAGAAAAATAACAAAATTAAACTTTATTAGGTAACAACAGATTAAGTCTTGAGATTTAACATGCCAAGTTTTGAAATGAGAAAATTAAATCTCTTTTCATCAAGTGGCTTGGTAAATAAATCAGCAAGCTGATAATATGTGTTTACAAAGTAAAATTCGATTGTACCTTTTTCAACATTATCTTTTATAAAATGATCTCACGTCTATGTGCGCTTGGTTTTGGTATGTTGCACAGGGTTTGCTGATATGGCAATTGCGCTCTTAGAATCGCAGTAAATCGGGATCTTGTCGTATTTGAAGCCATAATCTTGGAGTTGCGTTTGCATCCACAGCACCTGAGAACAATAGCTAGCCGCAGCTACGTACTCTGCCTCGACTGTTGAAGTAGATACACAAAGTTGTTTCTTTGAAGCCCAACTCACGAGTTTATCTCCAATAAATTGTATATGTCCCGACGTACTCTTCCTGTCAAGCATACAACTTGCATGATCTGCATCTGAATATGCTGTAAGCTCGAAACCTGTATCCTTAGGATACCTGTTAGACTGAAATTATATTCAAGATTAAATAAGGGTCATTGTTGTAATTAGTGTTTGTGTGTGAGTTGTAAATGAGCTTAGAAGGTTTGACCTTGCTTGGTCATGTTGACCTATATATAAGCAAGTCTTTGTGTTGTTTCTAAGTAAGGGTGAACAATTAAGTGTGTGAAAGTAAAGGTGTAAGCATGGTATTGATTGAGAGAGTAAGAACACATAGTTGCACACCTTGAGAACACACACAAACACTCTATCTTGAAAGGTTTATCACAAATAGGTATATGGTTTGATGTAATCTTTGTGATTAATAAACAAAAGTGTTTTGTGTAGATTTGTATGTGTTTATGCTAGTAATTCTTGGGCCACAATTGGTATCAGAGCCAAATACATTTAAAAATCAAGAAATATTTTTGCGTCGTACTGTTCACAGTCACTGTTCACGAAGTCAAAATCAATTTTGAGTTTTAATGTAATTTTCGAGTTGAAATTGATCAGGTTATGATTGTTGAGTGAATTAGATTGAGTCTGTATCGTTCATGTTGGCAATTGCACTGTAATTGATCATCAATTTGATGATTTTGTGTGTTTTTGAGTTTACGAGTTCATGCACTGTATACACATCGATTTGTATAGATTTGTGTTTTTATATCGAAATTAGTTGTTTGTATTGTGTTCAAGATGTATAGGTGATCAAATTGTCAAAGTTTCAAGTCAATTGGACAAGGTTTGGATTGAAATCAGTGAGAAAAGTTGGTTTTTGGTCGACTTTCTGAAGAACACGCAAGGAGTCTGAAGAACACGCTAGATCTGTAAAACGCGCAAGTTCTTCGATAGAACGCGCAAGCTGAAGAATCTCAATTTTTGGCCAAAATGCGCAAGGCGTTGTTAGCGAGTTCTAGAAACTCGCTGGTCGAAGTCTGCGAGTTTGGAGAATTGAAAAAAAATTTCTAAGGACCAAAACGCGCACGTAACGATTAGCGAGTTCTACAAACACGCTAGTCGAAGTGTGCGAGTTTCATCAGGAACAGGGTTCTGCGAGTTTTACATCGTGCGAGTTTGAATTTCTAAGAAATTTTTCTAAGTGTTGGAACGTGCAAGCATGGTTAGCGAGTTCTCTCAAGCACGCAAGTAGTGCCTAGCGAGTTTTGGGAACGCGCACATCTCAATTAGCGCGTTTCAACGTGAATAGTAACTTGCGTGTTTAGGCATTAGCGAGTTTCTTCAAGAACAGTCTCTTGCGAGTTTTAATGACTAGCGAGTTTTAGCCATCTGTGAGTTTATCAGAACACGCAAGTCTTTGCGTGCGAGTTTCACAAACACGCAAGCTTAAGCCTGCGAGTTTCTCAATAAACAGTGATTTGCGAGTTTCCATACTTAGAATATTTTCTGAATTTTTTTCAAAACTGTTATATGGCTTTTAATAGTGAAAACTTAGCGGGACCCCGTGCTAAATCTGCGGAGGGGGACATAGTTCTGATTGTCATCAAAATTTTTGAATTATGATTTCAAGATTTCTATATTTCTTGTGATTTCATTTGGACTAACGATCATTTCTAGCATATTTTTATAGATTTCAAGATGAATTAGGAGATCATTTATGATTTTGAAAAGATGAACATTTCTGAAGCTAAAGCACATGTTAAATATCTTCTTGGAAAGTTATCAATATATAGTAGCATGATCTTTGATTGTGAGAAAGAAAACAAACAACTCAAATCTGAAAAAGATAAGCTGAAAGAAAAAGTCTTTAGTCTTGAGGTTGAGCTAAATATGTTGAAAGAAAAAGACAACCCAAAAGACAAAGAGGACACGAAGAAGGCTGAGAAGAAAAGAAAAGATTTAGAAAATGAGAATGCTGAATTAAAAAAGAAAATATCTGAATTTTAGAAAGAAAGAAAAGACTTTCTAAAGAAATTTTCTGATTTCTCAAGAAAAGCATTTGAAGAAAAAAAAGTTGTGGAGCTGAAATGCATTAAACTTTCTCAACAAGTTTCAGACTTTGAGAAAGTAATCATATTGGAAAAAGAGAAATTTGAGAAAGAGAAGAAGAAGATAGTTGAGACAAAGACTGTAAAGAAAGATTTTACTGAAGAAAAGATTGTGTTTGAGACTGAGATTGCTAAGATTACAAAGAAGCTATCTGAACTGTCATCAACAATACTGAAGGAGAAGAATGCAAAAGCTGAGTTGCATAAGAAGTTTGACATATTGTCAAAGGAGAGAAACTGTTTGACATCAAAGATTAAAGAACTTGATGAGATCATGTTCAAGGTGAAGCTGACTGAGCACAAAACGCCAGAATCTATTGCTCAATCACCAAGAGAAGATCAAGATGGTTCAGAATGCTCATTCAAAACAGCTTCTAGTTCAAATTTTATGAATGTTTCTCATAATCCTTTATTTGATTCAGATGATAGTCATACTTCTGCACTTAAAGATAATATTTGTCCTTCTAACTTGTTTTATGACAAAAATGTTGTTGGTTCAGGTAACATCCAGAAGAAAGAATCTCAGAAGAAAATGACATGGAGAAAGAAAGATGAGAAATATAAAGAGAATTGGTATTGGAGAGTGAAAGGATCTTCTGAAGAGAAGAAGAAAGAGAAATCATTTGGGCATATATCTAAAGCTCAATAGAATACTACACCGAAAGGTAAAACTTTTGGCAAACCTGATCTGATTTACACTGTTAATCAATTGATCAAGTTAGCTCAAAAGAAAATAAATTGTTCCTACTGTGGTTCAAATGATTTTGTTAGTAAAAATTTTGAAAACTACTGGTATGGTTCTTACTATATTTCTTCTAATAGAACTGCAACTAACAAACCAGGACCCAAATACAAGTGGGTACCAAAAACAAAGACTGATTCTATATTGCAGGCACCTATGGTCAAAGGGGAGTAAGAGAACAAAGGCTTCTAAGTACATCAGCTTAGAACCCGTACTTCAACGGAGTTTGACTTTTAAACACAACAGTTTAGGACTCGGATTTCAATGTCAAAGAGTTTGACTTCTGAATTTACTTCAATCCTAGAGGATATTCTTCTTAAGGAAAATCATTATTCTCACCGCAGGATAAGTGACAATGGCTTTTGGACAATTCAGTTCAAAACCCGTATTCAAATGTTTTCTTCTGAAGGATGCTTTCATGATTATATCTTTTCAGGAAGTTTTTCGTTTGCAAGGGAGTTTAGATATTATATTGCTATATCTTTTATAATAATATTTCTAAAAAGATTGATGTTTTACAGATATCAAGGGGGAGGATATCTATTCAAGGATACTTTAATTGCTATATTCATTTAAGGGGAGTTAAGGATTCTGATCTACAGGTACTTATTTCTAATCCTTATACTCTAACACTTGTGAAAGAAGAACAACTTTCACTTGTGAAAAATGGTGTTAAAATGTTCAAACCACTTCACGATCTTAACATATTTTTATGATTTGAGAAGTGTGAATTTTAAGTGATTTTTGGATACTTATATGCTTATCTGGCCGTGTGTTCTTTAAAGAATAATACTTGTGTATTTTCTTTTCTATATACTTTATCAAGTATTCATACACACACTGGTTCAGTATTTTCAAATTGATTATGTTATTACCATGTATCAAATGATATATCTTTCTATGGTAATACTCCCGTTTGGTATTCACAGTTGTTTGAGTCAAACGTCATTTCATTTTTAAATGTGATTTTATTGAGAATATGTTTATATATTGTTCATATAAACAATTTACGTCTTTGAATTCCCAAATATTTTTCTTCATGATAATTTGATCTGATCTTAATCATTGTCAGATTCTCAAAACATTTCTATTCTTTTCATTCATATAAAGTTTTGAGAATATCTTAAATGTTTAAAAAGCTCAAATTTCATTTATGATTTTTGATGAGCATATATACACTGACATATGATTTCTTGTGCTTTACATGTCAAGAAAATCATTGAACATCATGTACTTTTAGGAACATGGGATTCAGTGTGAGTGCTTAATATATCTTCCATGGATTTACGATAACCAGTGTTTCCTACCCCGGAAGAAATCCTTTGAGTGATTGAGGGGAGAGGGGTCTAAAAGAATTGAGTGTGGGAGTGAGCAGAGGTAAAATGGAAATGAGAGATTGGTTAGATGTGAGCTGATATATTTAAAAGAAAGAGGGTGTGAGATCAGGGTTAAAAGAATATCAGAACTCTGCACCAAACATCTTTCTGAGCCAGCCAGCCACATTACTGATTGGTTCACATTTCTTTGGTGACCATCATTGAAATAGGCAAATAGCCCATGCCATCTCTTGCATACAACCTTCCTAGCTACTCATTCTTTTCTTAAAAAGAGAATGTTTCATATTTTCTGGGGAAGCAACACATAATCTATCGGATCTTCACTTGGAAGATACTGATATTGAAAAAGAAGGAAAGTTGCCCCACCTTCGACCCTTTCTCATGCACGTTGAGTCTATGTACAATCATTGTTGTCTCAGTGATCTACATACTTTGAGCCTTATGAAACACAATCATTGTGCTAATTCTTTCAAAACACAAGCACGAGCACACAGAGAATTTGTTTTTCTGTCAGAACATTCATAGAATTACCTTGTGTTCTTCAATGATTGAATGGAAGTCCTGGGGAGTTAACATCAAACAAGCTCCTTAAATTGTACATTCGTTGTACACAGTAACTTCGTGTTACTGACAGGCATTTCTAACTGTTTCATATGTTGATTCAGGGTTACAACTCTTATTTTGTTTGAATTTGAAAAGATTCAGATGAATACATTCATGTTTCAAAGGTTCTTTCAGATTAGACGACATATTTTATCACATCATGTATTGGGGAGATTAATAATTTTCCTATCTGGGGGAGATTGTCTATTATCATAAGGGGGAGATGAAAGTTCATGAAGAATGTGCTTATCAGACGATGGGAAGTTCATTCAATGACAGCTCTGACCTTGAAGTGTTTTAATGATTTTGATTCTTACAAATCATTAAAAAGGGGGAGACTAATCAAAAGTTCTAGATCAGATTGAAGTTTTATAGATTTTAGAGGAGATAAAGTTTTCAGATGATCAAAGTCAAAGGTTAAAGAAAGCTTGTCAAAGAAAAAGTGAAAGAAAGTCAGAGTTTGAAAGCAAAGTTGTCTATTCAGAATATTCAGAAGCTAATTCAAAGGGAGAGACAGGTTTGAAGAATTGTAAAAGATCGTACAAAGTGTAAAAAGACTTAAAGATATCAAAGTTATGAAAGAGCAAAAGCTGAAAGCTGAAGACAATTCTGAAGATATGAAGACCTGAAGATTATTGCCAAAAATTTTTTTAATCTTGAATCCAAAGGGGGAGATTGTTAGACTGAAATTGTATTCAAGATTAAATAAGGGTCATTGTTGTAATTAGTGTTTGTGTGTGAGTTGTAAATGAGCTTAGAAGGTTTGACCTTGCTTGGTCATGTTGACCTATATATAAGCAAGTCTTTGTGTTGTTTCTAAGTAAAGGTGAACAATTAAGTGTGTGAAAGTAAAGGTGTAAGCGTGGTATTGATTGAGAGAGTAAGAACACATAGTTGCACACCTTAAGAACACACACAAACACTCTATCTTGAAAGGTTTATCACAAATAGGTATATGGTTTGATGTAATCTTTGTGATTAATAAACGAAAGTGTTTTGTGTAGATTTGTATGTGTTTATGCTAGTAATTCTTGGGCCACAATACCACAGACCAAGATCTGCAGTGCCCTTCAGATATCTAAAGATACGCTTGACTGCAGACAAATGAGATTCTTTAGGACTAGCCTGATATCTTGCACATAAGCATGTAGAAAACATTATATCTGGCATACTAGATGTTAAGAACAATAAAGAACCAATCATACCTCGGTAGGTTCTAACATCGACAACTTTTCCAGAAGGATCAGCGCCAATCTTAGTTCCCGGTGCCATCGGGGTTCCAATAGGAGTACAATTTTCTATTTTAAATTTTCTTAGAATATCGAAAATGTACTTTGCTTGACTAATAAAAATCCTCGTGGAAATTTGTTTGACTTGTAATCCAAGAAAGAAATTTATCTCTCCCATCATACTCATCTGAAATCTTGACACCATAAGGTTAGAAAACTTCTTACACTACTTGGCATTAGTTGAGCCAAATATGATATCATCCACATATATCTGAATTAAAATGATATCGGCTTTTTCCTTTTTAATAAAAAGAGTAGTATCTATTTTACCTTTTGAGAAGCCCGACTTGACTAAAAATTTTGATAACACTTCATACCAGGTGCGAGGGGCTTATTTCAGACCATAAAGAGCTTTGTCAGGAATGTAAACATGATTTGGTTTCTCTAGATTGACAAAACCTTCAGGCTGAGAGATGTAGACTTCCTCCTTTAAGATGCCATTTAGAAAGGCAGTCTTCACGTCCATTTGATAGACAGTGAAGTTATTGTGTGCGGCATATGCTAGAAACTTACGAATAGCCTCGATGCGCACAACTCGAGCATAAGTCTCGTCGTAATCAATACCTTCCTCTTGCCTATATCCTTTAGGCACAAGTCTTGTTTTGTTTCTGATATCGATACCATCTTCATCTTTCTTATTCTTCAATACCCATTTCGTGTCGATTATTGTTTTTCCTTCATGTTTAGGCACTAGTCTCCAGACCTTAAGTGCTTCAAATTGATTCAACTCTTCTTGCATCGCAGTTGTAATATCCGGATCCGAAATTTTTATTAATTTTGGAAGTTGGGTGAAAAGTGAAGAGAGACCCAAAGTACAGGGGGGTTATTTGAAACTTTGGTTTTATAAAACCTAAACCTCAGATCTTAGTTTCCATATCATACTGAATTGTTGTGTAAACCGACTTAGAGAGAAAGAGAGCAGAGCTTGAGCAGAAGTGAAAACAGAGAAAGGTTGTGAAGGACCGTTCAGTTTTTGTCAAATAGAGGTATGATTCTAGCCTAATACTTCTATCTGCATGTATTAGTTGGTAAATAGTCTTGTTATTCAAGCTTTTAACCGTGTATTTGATCGATTCAATGATCTGAAGTTTTCTGGGTTCGAACTGTTGTGTCGCCGACTTAGTATGAACTCGACCGGGAAGAAGGTGTTGACCGGTAAAGTTATTAACCGGTATAACTCTTCGACCAGTATAGAGTATAGTGTGTTGACCGGTATGTCGACCAGTGTAATCGACCGGAACTAGGGGTGACAGGTAGGGTCGACCGATATGTTGTTTGACCGGTAGGTTGTAAGGACCAGTAAAGGTATCGGTCGACCGGTAAAGTATAGTCGACCGATAAAGTTGTTGACCAGTATATTGATGTTGACCGGTATGTTGTTGTTGACCGGTATAGTGGCTCGACCGGTGTAGTGAACCGACCGGTGTTTACCAGTGTATGTATTCGACCGGTATTTTGTTAATCGATCCTAAGAGGTATTGATCAGAGTGGTTTCAACCGGGATAATAGCAGTAGATTGTATTTGATAAGTTTTTAGAAAGAAAGAGTGTTAGTTGCAAGTTAGCTTACCTTTATTTTTGATACCATCATAGGTGGTGTTAATCAGTAAAAGTCAGAGTTAATCAAGAAGAATCAGAGGCGAGTCTTTCAAACTAAATCTTTTATGATTTTAGTAGTTATTTGATAAATGTGGGTTTTATATACTGCATATTTATAGTATTGAAAGTTATGCAGAATTATTGCAAACGATTGATTTAATCAGTTTGGCATGTTTATGCCTAGTTTATATAAACTAGTTTTATATATAGTCTGGACTAGGTGTATGCATACATTTGAGTCAGAAGTCTGACCTAAGTCGAGAAGTGTGAGCCGCCTGCTCGTACCGGGGAGTGTGGCCCGTTTATGCCATTAGGGTGTGTCCCTAAAATAAGGTAGTGCAAGACAGACATACCATCTTTGACGGAAATGTTGGTCAGTAGCTTAAGGTACGTTTGCGAAGCGTAAAAAGTGGTCAGTGATGGCCAGTAGATTGAGTTATACCTGCAAAGCATAAAGTATTTTAAATTTTGATTAAAAGAGCAGGTTATGTTTTTGAGATATAAAGGTTTGTTTAAATGTTTTAATTAATATTTGAACTGTTGCAGTAGTGATTGGAGGGGACTCACTAGACCTTTGGTCTAACCTCGCTCTTTCAAAATTATAATCCTGTTTTAGGTTATCGAAAAGTAGCAGGTACAGATAAGGGTAAGGAGAAGATGTGAGCTATTTCCAGGAGATAGAAGACTTCCTGCAATAGTTTACTTTTTGAACTCAGTTGTGTAATAAGAAATATTTGTAAAACTTGTACTCTGAAATGTAAGCCTGTGGCAGTATTTAGACAGAATGTTATATTACTGTATGTATAAATGTTCAGGTTGTTACAATTGGTACAGAGCATTAGTTTAAGGGATCTAGGTGACCAGATGGGCCTAGACTTAAACTGAGATTGTAGAAACACAACTGAGAAGTAGGAACGCCGTAGGAAGATAACATTAAGGTAGTAAGGACTAGCATGTAAGGTAAAATTGGAATTGCATCTGGCCAGTGTAATTATGAATTTACAAGTACATGCTTGTGCTTAAACTGTCGTAATGTGTAGCATGTTAGATTGAATATCTTATGTTTCTTCTTATCAGAAGTATGTCTGAGCGAGTGACAAGGAGTAGGTCTATGTTGAATCCTGAAATGAAGCCAGATAATGAAGTCATTGCCGAAGAGCGAATGACTGCTGTCAACCCGACTGCTATCCAAGGAAAGAGTCACGGTCGACCTAGATGTAAGACCGTTCAGAAAGCAACAACCCAGACAAGGGTTTCCAATGTGGGAACTCGAGGCGGGAAGACGAGTAGTGGTATTCGTCAAGATGAAAGTGTAGAGGTAAGACTTGAGCAAGAAACTTCTAATCAAGAAAGTTCGGCTTCTGTGAGGGGTCGAAAACAGACAGGAAACCGTGGTGGAGGTAGAACGCAAGGTTTTGTTACACAAGAAACATTCACTGCAGAAATGGGAAAATTACAAGAAACGTTGAACGCTTTATTGGCTCAGCGTACTAATGAGGTTTCTTCAAGTAAAGAAAAGAGTGAAGATAAAGTAGTGACTGAGGTAGCAGAATCACCAGTAACTGGAGTGGGTAGTCACCCTCAGTCAAACCCCATTGTGTCAATTAAAGCTATAGCTGGAAAAGGATGTAGTTTTAAGGAGTTTGCTGCTTGCAAGCCTCCTACTTATAAAGGGAAGTGTGATCCCGTGATAGCGTTAAGATGGATAAAAGGTATGGAGTTAGCGTTTGATACTAGTAAGTGTGCAGAAGAAGATAAAGTAGTCTATGCTTTGTCAATGTTGAAATATGAAGCGGTAATGTGGTGGGTTGTGGAATTCGGAGGTCAAAGTTCGACTGTAGCTAAAGAAATGACTTGGGGTGAGTTTATGAAAAGATTTAAAGCACAGTTTTGCCCTTTGGCAGCCGTTAAAAAGTTGGAAGAAGAGTTTCTGAGTTTAGAACAGAAAGGATGTCAGTTCGAGAATATACCACAAAGTTTATTGAAAAGTCTCGATTTGCAGGAATTTATGTGCCTAATGAAGAAAGACGAGTATAACGTTTCGTATTTGGATTAAGAAGTGATATTCGAGAATTTGTATCGAATAAGGAATCGTCTACTTTTCAAGTGGCAGTAAATGCAGCTGAAATGAGAGAGAAAGAAAAGAATAGGCAAGTTACTGAAAGAAGTGGAGATAAAAGAAAATGGGAAGGAACAGTTCGTGACTCCAAACCGTTTAAGTCTGCAAAGTTTGATCAGCGTTCTGTTAATAAGTTTGAAAGTAAGACCTGTAGCAAGTGTAACCGAAGGCATAAGGGAGAATGTAAAATTGATCAAGAGGGTTGTTATAAATGTAGGAAGATTGGGCATTTGGCTCGGGATTGCCAGAATTTGAGGTCTTGTTATCAGTGTGGATCTCCTGATCATATCAGGACCAATTGTCCACAGTTGAAAAAGGGATCGGTCGGAGGATATGTAGAAAAGGGAGGTGAGAAAAAGGTGGAGCCAGCTAAAGCAAGGGCTAGAGTTTTCAATATGTTAGCAGAAGAAGCGGCGGAGATACCTGATGTAGTGACATGTACTTTCTTTATAGATTCGAATTATGCAAAAGTATTGTTTGATTCAGGCGCAAATCGTTCGTTTGTGTCTCCAAATTTTGTGCATAAATTTAATGAGAAACCTAAGAAGCTTAGGCATGAATCGAAAGTAGAAGTGGCTGATAATAGTCAAATCTTAGTGGAGGAAGTATATGATGGGAGTAGTATTGTCATCGATGGGCATTCATTTCTACTTCGACTGTACCTGATGGGTATGTGAGAATTTGATGTTATTGTGGGAATGGACTGGTTGGCGTCTAATGATGTTCATATACTATGCAATAAGAAATTAATTCGTATAGCGCAGCCAGGTAAAGAAGAGATAGCAGTGTTTGGAGATCGGAGGGATAGAAAGTCATGCTTGATTTCTATGATTAAGGCTAAGAGGTGTTTAGTAAAAGGGTGTGTGGGGTTCTTAGCCTATGTAATAGATGCTAAGAAGGAAAAGAAGGGATTAGAGTTAGTTCCGGTAGTAAGTGAATATCCAGAAGTATTTCCGGAAGACTTAACCACTTTGCCTCCTGATCGGCAAGTGGAATTTCGTATTGATTTAGTACCCGGAGCAATGCCGATTGCAAGAGCAACGTATAGACTGGCACCGGTAGAGATGAAAGAAATGATGACTTAGCTGCAGGAGTTGTTAGACAAGGGGTTTATTCGCCCTAGTACCTCGCCATGGGGAGCGCCAGTATTGTTTGTTAAGAAGAAAGACGGGTCTATGAGAATGTGCATAGACTACCGTGAGCTCAATAAGTTGACTGTCAAAAATAAGTATCCGCTTCCTAGGATTGACGATCTTTTTGATCAACTTCAAGGAGCGAGTTATTTTTCGAAAATAGATCTACGATCTGGGTATCACCAGTTGAAGGTGAGGGAGGAGGATGTATCTAAGACTGCATTTCGTACGAGGTACGAACATTATGAGTTTCTAGTTATGCCATTTGGTTTGACCAATGCACCAACAACTTTCATGGATCTGATGAATAGAGTGTGTAGTCCGTTTTTAGATAAGTATGTCATAGTCTTTATAGATGATATACTGATCTATTCACGTTCCAAAGAAGATCATGAAACTCATTTGAGAGCGATTTTAGAATTGCTTAAACGAGAGAAATTGTACGCCAAGTTTTCAAAATGTGAATTTTGGCTGAAAGAAGTTCAGTTTCTAGGCCACGTGGTGTCGAAAGATGGGATTAAGGTTGATCCAACTAAGATTGAAGCCATTAAAGGGTGGGAAGCACCGAAAACACCATCTGAAGTAAGAAGCTTTCTAGGATTGGCGGGTTATTATAGAAAGTTTATCCAGAATTTTTCAAAGATAGCCACGCCACTAACAACATTAACTAGAAAGAATGTCAAGTTTGTATGGGCGGAGGCTCAGAAAGAAGCGTAGTTTGTATGGAATCCAGGCAAGACCAATGTGGTAGCAGATGCTCTAAGTCGTAAGGAGCATGGAGAAATAACAGAAGTTGTTGCATATCGAGTTGATGTTGTTTCTAATTTCTTAGAAGAAGTTATAAAGTATCAAGAAGAAGCAGCGTCAAAGGAAAATTTAAAAAGTGAAAGAATAGTAGGAATTGTTAACTCGTTAGTAGTTGACAATCGCGGAGTAAAGTGTTTCAATGAGAGAGTATGGATTCCAAAAGCAGGAGATCTGCGGCAGAAAGTGTTGGAAGACGCACATAGATCCCGTTACTTAGTACATCCAGGAATCATCAAGATGTATAGAGATCTGAAACAAATCTATTGGTGGCCAGGTTTAAAGAAAGATATTTCTCACTTCGTTGAGCGATGCCTGACATGTTTAAAAGTTAAAGCTGAGCATCAGAGACCTTATGGGGAGCTTCAGTCGTTAGAAATTCCAGTTTGAAAGTGGGACGAGATTACGATGGATCTTGTTACTGGGTTACCACGATCACCTAAGGGGCATGACGCTAGTTGGGTGATAGTGGATCGACTCACAAAGTCAGCTCATTTCCTACCGGTCAAGGAGACGTACTCACTAGAGAAATTGGCTCGATTGTATATCGACGAGATAGTAACCAGACATGGAGTACCGTCGTCAATTGTGTTAGACAGAGATGCTCATTTTACATCAGATTTCTAGAGAAGTTTGCAAAGGGAATTAGGCTCTCAACTTAAGCTGAGTATGGCCTATCATCCGCAAACTGATGGCCAAAGTG
Organism: Arctium minus; assembly: GCA_954870635.1. Taxonomy (NCBI): domain Eukaryota; kingdom Viridiplantae; phylum Streptophyta; class Magnoliopsida; order Asterales; family Asteraceae; genus Arctium; species Arctium minus. Next base: position 70,976,100 of record OX941080.1, on the reverse strand, counting down.
AGAGAACTATTCAGACATTGGAAGATATGCTTCGTGCATGTGCTATTGATTTCAAAGGTTCGTGGGAAATTCATTTGCCGTTGATTGAATTTTCCTACAACAATAGTTATCATGCTAGCATACAAGTGGCCCCGTTCGAAGCTTTGTATGGTCGTAAATGTAGAACACCTTTATGTTGGAATGAGATGGGTGAAAGACAACTAGCGGGACTAGAAATTGTACAGGTGACAGCTGATAAAGTTGATAAGATTTGAGCAAGATTAAAGATTGCTCAAGATCGTCAAAAAATGTATGCTGATAAGCGAAGGAAACCGATAGAGTTTCAGATAGGAGATAAGGTAATGTTGAAAGTTTCTCCCTGGAAAGGGGTAGTCAGATTTGGAAAGAAAGGAAAGTTGAGACCAAGGTTTGTTGGACCATTTATCATCACGGGACGTGTTGGTGAAGTGGCTTACGAACTTGATCTACCAGAAAATTTGCGTGGGATTCATCCCACATTTCATGTGTCAAACATGAAGAAGTGTTTGGCTGAAGCAGATATAGTCGTTCCTTTAGAAGATATTCAAGTAGATGAAAAATTAAGTTATATTGAGGAACCCGTAGCAATTACGGACCTCAAAATAAAGAAGTTGAGAAACAAGGAGATTCGATTAGTGAAAGTTCAGTGGAAATTTCATCAAGGACAAGAGTCCACGTGGGAAGTAGAGGCCGACATGAAATTTCAGTATCCCCATTTGTTTAGCGATAGAATTCCGGGGACGGAATTCTCTTAAGGGGGGAAGATTGTAATATCCGGATCCGAAATTTTTATTAATTTTGGAAGTTGGATGAAAAGTGAAGAGAGACCCAAAGTACAGGGGGGTTATTTGAAACTTTGGTTTTATATAACCTAAACCTCAGATCTTAGTTTCCATATCATACTGAATTGTTTTGTAAACCGACTTAGAGAGAAAGAGAGAAGAGCTTAAGCAGAAGTGAAAACAGAGAAAAGTTGTGAAGGATCGTTCAGTTTTTGTCAAATAGAGGTATGATTCTAGCCTAATACTTCTATCTGCATGTATTAGTCGTTAAATAGTCTTGTTATTCAAGCTTTTAACCGTGTATTTGATCGATTCAATGATCTGAAGTTTTCTGGGTTCGAACTGTTTTGTCGCCGACTTAGTATGAACTCGACCGGGAAGAAGGTGTTGACCGGTAAAGTTATTAACCGGTATAACTCTTCGACCGTTATAGAGTATAGTGTGTTGACCGGTCCGTCGACCGGTGTAATCGACCGGAACTAGGGGCGACCGGTAGGGTCGACCCGTATGTTGTTTGACCGGTAGGTTGTAAGGACCGGTAAAGGTATCGGTCGACCGGTAAAGTGTAGTCGACCGATAAAGTTGTTGACCGGTATATTGATGTTGATCGGTATGTTGTTGTTGACCGGTATAGTGGCTCGACCGGTGTAGTGAACCGACCGGTGTTTACCAGTGTATGTATTCGACCGGTATTTTGTTAATCGGTCCTAAGAGGTATTGATCAGAGTGGTTTCGACCGGGATAATAGCAGTAGATTGTACTTGATGAGTTTTTAGAAAGAAAGAGTGTTAGTTGCAAGTTAGCTTACCTTTGTTTTTAATACCATCGTAGGTGGTGTTAATCAGTAGAAGTCAGAGTTAATCAAGAAGAATCAGAGGCGAGTCTTTCAAACTAAATCTTTTATGATTTTAATAGTTATTTGATAAATGTGGGTTTTATATACTGCATATTTATAGTATTGAAAGTTATGCAGAATTATTACAAAAGATTGATTTAAACAGTTTGGCATGTTTATGCTCAGTTTATATAAACTAGTTTTGTATATAGTCTGGACTAGGTGTATGCATACATTTGAGTCAGAAGTCTGACCTAAGTTGGGAATTGTGACCCGCCTGCTCGTACCGAGGAGTGTGGCTCGTTTTTTCCATTAGGGTGTGTCCCTAAAATAAGGCAGTGCAAGACAGACATACCGTCTTTGACGGAAATGTTGGTCAGTAGCTTAAGGTATGCTTGCGAAGCGTAAAAAGTGGTCAGTGATGGCTAGTAGATTGAGTTATGCCTGCAAAGCATAAAGTATTTTAAATTTTGATTAAAAGAGCAGGTTATGTGTTGGGAACTAAGAAATAACTCAAGTCTTTAATGCTGCTAGTTCAGAATTACTACTGCTAGAAGACTCCAAAGTTAATACTGCTGAGTATTACTACTGCTAGTAGAATTAATACTGCTAGTCAAAGTTAGTGCTGCTTGAACAAAGTTAGTACTGCTTAGCTAGTTAGTACTGCTAGTGGTTAGTGCTGCTTAGTAATTAATGCTGCCAAGACTTAATGCTGCTTATAAGGTAATGTGAAGATAATGATGAAGAGATCGTGATAAACAAGGATATTCTGAAGATATTCATGGAAGATATACTGAAGATATTTTATTTATTTGTAATTATCTTTTTGTTCAGTATATGTATAGATTTGACAGAATTGTTTAGAAATAGTTTTTACAGATTTAATTAAAAAGTTTTTAGTTCTAGAGAGAATTAACCTCAAGGCATAGTTCCTAATTCTAGAGAAGTAGAATTCGTCTTGAAAGAGCTTGTTCTTCAAGATTGAGGTTGAGTGTGTAATCTTGTGATTTTAATACAAGTTTGCAAGTTGTTAATCATATACTGTTTGTTTACTGTTTTATTGAATATCAAAGTGTTATTCCGCAACTTCTTTGATATTGTTTCTCAGTATTCATAATTCTTGTTGAGAATTCGATCCTGACAAGTGGTATCAGAGCCTGTTCTCTCAGAAACATCTATTCTTTCATCATGGAAAACTTTGCAGAATCAAACAGTACTCTGGTTTCAAAGGTACCAATGCTCAGACCCAATGAATTTGATATGTGGAAGATCAGAATCAAGCAGTACATACTCCTCACTGACTATTCTATGTGGGATATCATAGAGAATGGTCCTTATGAAGCAGGTAAGATTGGTGCAGATGGAAAGAGAACTCCACCAAAAACTGATGCAGAAAGAAAGGCTAGACAGACAGAGATGAAAGACTTGAGCACTTTGCTCTTGGCCATCCCCAATGAATATCAACATCAGTTCTGCAACTGCACTGATGCAGAGATGCTCTGGAATGCTCTAGAGAAGAGATTCTCAGGTACCAAAAGTACCAAGAGAAATCAGAAAGCCATTCTAAGCAACAATATGAGAACTTTATGTCAACCAAGAATGAGTCCATGACTCAAACTTTTGACAGGTTCAACAAGCTTATTGGTGAACTTGCTACAGTGGGAGTACAAATTGATCAAGATGATCTGAACAGAAAGTTTCTAAGGTCCCTGAGTGATGAATGGACCATGTATACTGTGGCTTTCAGACAGAATGATCAACTGGAAGAAAAGGAACTTGATGATCTATATAATGATCTAAGAGTTTTTGAATCTGAGGTAGAGGCTAAGAAGAGGCCTTCTGGGTATGTTCACAATGCTGCACTCCTTTCAGCATCAACTGATTCTACTTCCAACTCTGAATCAGTTAGTGCTGCTAATGGAGAAAATCTAGAGAAAGGCAATGAAACTGTATTTGAAGCCTTTCTAGCAAGTCATGGAAACTCTTCTCTCATTAATGATGACTTGGAACAACTCCATCCAGATGATCTTGAAGAGATGGACATTAAATGGCAGATGGCCATGCTCTCTATGAGAGTTAAGAAGTTCATCAAAAGAACTGGAAGGAACAACTTCTCACAAAGAAGAGAAGATGGAGCAGGTCTTGACAAGTCAAAGGTGGAATGCTATAAATGTCATCAGAAGGGACACTTTGCTAGAGAATGCAGAAGTGGAATGCCTCAAAACAATAACCACCAACAAGCTCAATCTGGAAGCTTCAATAGTAACAGAAACTCTGCTCAAGCCCTTGTCTCTCAACAAGGCATGGGGTTTGATTGGAGTGATCAAGCTGAAGAGGCCATCCAGAACCAAGCCCTAATGGCAGAGGTGTCTGATCTCCCAACAGAGGTAACTTCCAATCTTTGTTCTCAAAATTGCATTAACACTCTTAAGAGGTATAGGGATCACAATCAGAACATGAGTGATAATCTTAAGAGATTGGAAAAGGACATAAAAGATTATGTCAGGATAGTTGAGAGATTTGAAGAGCAGATTAAGGGTTTTCAAGCCAATGAGCTTCAACACTCTTATGACACAAACTACTGGAAATGGGAGAAGAATGACTTAGAACTTCAATTGACCAGATCCAAAGAAGAGAATGAGAAGATAAAGAGAGAGTTTGAGAAAGCCAAGCTGGATATTGAGAAATTTTCCAATGCTTCTAAAGCAATGGACTCTTTGCTCCAGACTCAAATCCATGACAAACTTAGAAGAGGAATAGGGTACAATAACACACCACCACCCTATAACAACAACTACATCCCTCCTAGTTCAGATTTGTTAGAAACAAAGGATAGGAAGGACCTACCTAAGGGAGCCACTGAGATAGATCCCTTAGATGAAGTAGTTCTTAAGGATAAAACTGAGAAAGAAGGTGTCAAGGATAAAGACAACACTGTGAGTGGTGAGATTCCTATAGAAAATCACATAATCACAAATGAGGGATGTGGAAAGCAATGGATCAAGTCCAATGAAATAGAGAAGACTGAGGGAAAGAATAAGAAAGTTTATTATAAGCAGACCACTGTTGTGAACCCTATCCCTTGCAAGCAGTGTGCATGCAATACTTCTAAGCCCCAAAAGCATGATAAACCAAGGGGAAATCAAAGAAACTGGAACAACCAATGGGCACAAAAACAAGGAATTGCTCTAAGTAAAATCAATAGACCAAAGCCTTGTTTCATATGTGGAAAGTTAAACCATTTGGCTAAGTACTGTTACTTTAACCCTATTAACCAACAGATGAACTTTCAAATATTTGTGCAAAAACCTGTTGGTTATAGGAAGGCTGGAAAGAAACATGTGGTGAAGAAACCTGTTGAAAACAAAGGCCCCATGAAGAAAAAGGTTTTGATTGAAAGTATTAAAATGTGGGTGCCTAAAAGCACTAAAACTGTTAGTGCTGCTGACAGAGATAGTGCTGCTAGAAGCATTACTGCTGCTACCAGTGTTAGTACTGCTGAAAATTTTAATGCTGCTAATACTGTTAGCACTTTCTCAAAGATGAATACTGCTAACACAGTTACTGCTGCTAAAACAGTTACTACTTCTAATAAGGTTAGTACTGCTAAGCATGCAAGTGCTGCTAATGCAGTTAGTACTTCTAAAACCAGTACTACTTCTAGCAAATGTGTTTCCAAGCCTATCATTGTGACAAAGTACTCCAGAAATGAGGAATCAAAGTTTAAAAATCTTGTCAAGAAAGAATGCAAATATTTTGATGAGAAAGGGATACCCAAGACCACTTTGGATTGGGTTCCTAATTCAAACTAACTGATTTATCTAATGCGCAGGGCAACCAAAAGCTCAAGGGAAAGAGCATTTGGCATGTTGATAGTGGTTGCTCTAGGCACATGACAGGCAACATGTCATGCCTTCAGGATTTCAAGCATATCAATGGAGAACATGTTGCTTTTGGAAATGATCTTACTGGTGGTAAAATAAGTGGCAAAGGTAATGTCACAAAAGGTAAGATGACATTTGAGGATGTCTACTATGTTGATCAATTGAAGTACAACCTGTTAACTGTATCACAGGTTTGTGACAAACAACATAGCATATTATTTACAAACACAGAGTGTATGATCCTTGCTCCAGGGTTCAAAGTAGTTGATGAAAGCATGATACTACTTAGAACTCCAAGAAAGGACAATGTTTATTGTCTAGATATGGACAATGTTGATAGTGATTCATCCCTGAACTGTCTTGTTTCAAAAGCTTATGTGGATGAATCCTCTCTATGGCACAGAAGGATGTGTCACATGAATTTCAAGACTATGAACAAACTTGTTAAAAACAACCTTGTAAGAGGTTTACCTTCAAAAGTCTTTTCATGTGATGATCATTGTGTTGCTTGTCTTAAAGGCAAACAGCACAAAACTTCTCATAAGACCAAAGAGTTAAATTCTATTTCTTCTTGTCTCCAATTACTGCATATGGATCTGTTTGGTCCTACAAATGTTATGAGTATAGGCAAGAAATCTTACTGCTTGGTTATTGTTGATGATTACTCCAGATTTACTTGGGTATATTTTCTAAGGACTAAGGATGAGACAAGTGGACTGATCAAATCCTTTATCCTAAGAATTGAAAACCAAACTAATCAAAAAGTAAAAGTCATTAGATCAGATAATGGGACTGAATTTAAAAATCTTGATCTAAACACCTTTTGTGAAGAGAAAGGCATTGAGAGACAATATAGTGCCCCTAGGACTCCTCAACAGAATGGAGTTGCTGAGAGGAGAAATAGGACACTAATAGAGGCTGCTAGATCTCTGTTGGCTGATTCAAAATTGCCAATTACCTTCTGGGCTGAAGCAGTTAATACTGCTTGTTATGTCCAAAACAGAGTTCTAGTAGTCAAGCCAAAGAACAAGACTCCATATGAGCTTTTAAATAAAAGAAAACCATTTATTGGATTTTTCAAACCTTTTGGGTGTCCTTGTACTATTCTCAATACCAAATCTCACTTAGGTAAGTTTGATAGCAAAGCAGATGATGGATTTCTTGTTGGTTACTCATCTCAGAGTAAGGCTTACAGAATCTTTAACTCTTCTTCTAGAATAATTGAAGAAAGTGACAATGTCAAATGCAATGAGAACATACCAAATCCAATTGGGTCTGTTCCTCAGTGGCTATTTGACATTGATTCACTAACTAACTCTTTTGGTGTCAGTAGTGATGATTATGCAGGTTCAGGGAGTGGAGGATCAGGAACTACACAAGTTCAAGACAGCTTATCTCAATCTGTGATCTTTCCCATACCCACAGTGGATCCTGTTGAAGACTGTGAAAAGGAACCATCCACTGAATCCAGTCAGAGTGAAGAAGAACGTAGAGAATAGGAGACTCAAGTCAATAAATAATCAGAAGTAACTGCTGAGAACACCTCAGTTGAGTTGAATGACTCAAATCTAGAGGTGGGACTTAATGAAGAACCTAATCATCACACCAGAATTCAAAAGAATCATCCTCCACAACTGGTAATAGGAGATATATCCTCTCCTATGATGACTAGAAATCAAAGCAGGCTACAAGAATTGCAAGATCAACAACATACAGTGCTTTCTTGCTTTTTATCCCAGCTTGAGCCTAAGAAGGCACATGATGCTATGAAAGAATCCAGTTGGATAGAAGCAATGCAAGAAGAGCTACTGCAATTCAAGCTGCAAGATGTTTGGGATCTGGTAGATCTTCCTAAAGGCCAAAGAGCAATAGGAACAAAATGGGTCTTCAGGAATAAGAGAGATGAAAGAGGTATTGTGATAAGGAATAAAGCAAGGTTGGTGGCTCAAGGGTATACACAAGAAGAGGGAATAGACTATGATGAAGTATTTGCACCTGTGGCCAGGATAGAAGCAATTAGATTATTCCTGGCTTATGCTTCTTATATGAAATTCAAAGTCTATCAAATGGATGTGAAAAGTGCATTTCTTTATGGATCAATTGAAGAAAAAGTATATATCTGTCAACCACCAGGGTTTGAAAACCCAAGCTATCTAGACAGGGTATACAAATTGAAGAAAGCACTTTATGGATTGCATCAAGCTCCAAGAGCATGGTATGACACTCTGTCATCCTATCTCTTGGAAAATGGTTTTGAAAGAGGAGTCATTGATAAGACTCTATTTATCAAAAGAAAGAAGAAGGATATCTTGCTGGTCCAAATCTATGTTGATGATATCATTTTTGGATCCACAAGAGACAACATGTGCAAGGAGTTTGAGAAACTAATGCATCAAAGGTTCAAAATGAGTTCCATGGGGGAACTTACCTTTTTCCTTGGACTCCAAGTTCAATAGAAGTCAGATGGAATCTTTATCTGTCAGTCCAAGTATGTGCAGGACATTCTAACCAAGTTTGGTTTCTCAGATTCAAAACCTGCCAGCACACCTATGGAGACACACAAGCAAATAACAGCAGATCTTGAGGGGGAGGATATGGATGTTCATCATTATAGATCCATGATTGGCTCTCTCATGTATCTTACAGCCTCTAGGCCAGATATAATGTTTCCAGTATGTGTATGTGCAAGATTCCAAGTTAGGCCAAAGCAATCTCACTATCAAGCTATAAAGAGGATATTCAGATATCTCAAAGGGCAACCCAGATTGGAACTTTGGTATCCTCATGACTCATCCTTTGACCTACTTGCATACTCAAATAGTGATCTAGGTGGAGCAAACTTGGACAGAAAATCTACTTCTGGAGGATGTCAGTTTTTGGGTGCAAGACTAGTGTCTTGGCAGTGCAAGAAACAAACCACAGTGTCCACATCTACAACAGAGGCAGAGTACATAGCAGCTTCAAGTTGCTGTTCTCAAGTCTTATGGATTCAAAATCAAATGCTGGACTATGGGGTAACCTTTCTACACTCCAATTTTTATTGATAACAACAGTGCTATTAGCATTGTGAATAATCTTGTCAAGCACTAAAAAACAAAGCACATTGAAATCAGGTATCACTTCATAAGAGACTGTAATGAAAAGAAACTTATTCAAGTTGTAAAGGTTCATACTGACAACCAGTTTGCCGATCTATTCACCAAAGCCTTTGATGTGGGTAGATTCACTTTCTTGGTAACCAGTGTGGGAATGATCAACTCTGAATAAACTCCTTCTCAAAAAGTGGTTCAATACCTGTATATTATGTATTCTTGGTGGTCCTAATCTTTCTTTTCAGAGACTTCATAGCAGTTCTCAGTTCATCATAAGTTGAAAAGAGCAAGTATTATTAATACTGCCAGTGCATTATTAATATTGCCAGTGTATTATTAATACTGCCAGTGTTCAGTTAATACTGCTAGTAGTTAATACTGCTTTCAGTTAATACTGCTAGTAGTTAATACTGCTTTCAGTTAATACTGCTTTCAGTTAATACTGCTAGTAGTTAATACTGCTTTCAGTTAATACTGCTAGTAGTTAATACTGCTTTCAGTTAATACTGCTTTCAGTTAATACTGCTAGTAGTTAATACTGCTAGTAGTTAATACTGCTTTCAGTTAATACTGCTTTCAGTTAATACTGCTCTCAGTTAATACTGCTAGTGGTTAATACTGCTTTCGGTTAATACTTCTAGTAGTTAATACTGCTCTAGGTTAATACTGCTTATGTCCCGAATACTATAAATACTCTTTGCCCGCCTAAAAGCTCATAACGACTCTTTGCATACTGTTCACTTGCGCTCTAAACCCTTTCTCTCTCAAGTTCAAAGTTTTCAGGCAAGAATCTTCAAGGTCAATGGCATCCATGGCGTTCATAGACGAACACAATGAAATAGCGATGCTCCAAAAGCCAAAACAAGCTGAAGGTTTTCACCAGATAGTCGACTTTCTGAAGTCAAGCCATATTGCCCATGCTCTCACTCTATCTCCTACCATCTTCATAGAGCATCAGAGGCAATTCTGGGCAAATGCCACCAATGTTACTGAGAATGGTGCGCAAATGATCAAAACAAGGGTGTGTGACAAACCCTTGACAGTTACTGAAGAGGTACTTCGCATTAGTCTACGTCTAGACGATGCCTCCGGTATAACTTCTATCTCTAATGATGAACTGTTTTCTACTCTTACAAGAATGGGGTATGGAGGCCCATTGGGGGTGTTCAAGTTCTCAAAAGCCAAATTTTCACCCCAATGGCGTTTCTTTGTCCATATCCTCATGCACTGTATATCCAAAAAGACTACTGGATGGAGTGAGTTCAGTAGCACCATTGCTTATGCTTTGGTATGCTTAGCCACTGCCAGAAAGTATAATTTTTCACAAATGATTTTTACTGATCTTGTCTCAAACCTGGGAAGCAAAAAGAGCTTTTATATGTACCCCAGGTTTGTCTAAGAAGTTATTAACCATGAATTGACGGATATACCTCATTTTGATGGGGTATATGTACCCAAAATTCCCAAAGGTAAGGTCTTTTCAAACACGAAAAGATCCCCTCTGGACTCGGAAGGAGTTGACACCCCATTGTTCTCTACAATGATGGTGGTGTCCCAAACTGATGAAGGTATGGCAGCAGGGTCAAGGCCCCCATTAGACCAACCCACTGCTAACCAATCCCAACCTTCCCACTCTAAATCAATTCCCCAGTCTCTTCTTGAAAAACCAACTTCACCAATTACCCATACTTACAAAAGGAAACAAGTAAAGAAGGCTCCTTCCCTTCTTGTACCAACAACCACTAAGCCTACTAGCCCTCTAAGGGAGAATTCTCCCTTAGAGAATATCCATAGGGAAACCACAGGGGTGTCTCCCAACCCCAAGGAGGTGCTCTATGAGGAGGAGGTTGAGCATATGGGTACTGAGGCTGCCACTACTTCTGCTAGCACAGAGAAGGACAGTGGTAATATAAATAAGACCTCCCCCATGGCAACTTTGAATGAGCAATCATTCAAAGGTCCCTGGTGCCAAGAAACCAAGGGGGTGGACAGTGCTTCTGCTAGGCAGAAGACTTCCACTACAAAAAGATCCAATGATCCTTCAAAAGAAGGTAACAATTCTGGAGAGGGTGAGGACAGATATTCTTACTATGAATTGATGGAAACAATGGGCAACATCAATCTAGATGTTCTCAAACAAGGGAAAGAAATTGAAGAAATGAAATTGGTAATCTTGTCCCAACAAGTGCAGATTACCAAACTCAAGAAATTGGTGATGAAGCTAGTACAGAAAAAGAAGAAGAGACAATTTGTGCTAAGGAGAAGGAAGTCTGAAAATGATGCTCCCAAAAAGGGGGAGATCAACATGAAATACGGTAGTGAGGGGGAGAAATTTGATGTTGAGGGGGATCAGAAAGTAGAAACAGAAAGAGAATCAGTGCAAATAGAAACACAAGAAGCAGCAGTAACAACAGAGCAAGCAGTAGAAACCATTAATACTGCTAGTTCAAGTAAAGAAGCAGAAACAGTGAAAGAAGTATTAACAGATCTTGAGATTGCAGAAACCTTACTTAAAGCCAAGAATGATACTCCCAAGGTCACTTCAAAGACCAAAGGAGTAATCATCAAAGAACAAGGTGAAGTGATCAAGAAAGATAACAGTAAGAAGGCAATGAACAAAGACAAAGGAAAAGCAAAGATGGTGGAATCTGATCAACCAGTCAAAAAGCAAAGGTTGGTTGAATCAGATGAAGCCTTAGCCAGGAAGATGCAGGATGACATTGAAAAGGATGAAAGAGTTCAGGTTGAAAAGGACAGGGAGATGGCAAAGGCTCTAGCTGCTGAACTAAATGAAGCCTATCAACAAAGCCTGGCAACTGAAATTGCACAGAAGAAAGCTGAAATTCTGAAGAAATCAGTGGTAGTAAAAACAGCTGCAAAGAAGAGAAAACCCTCAAAGACATTCCTAGGTACCCAAGAGAGAAACAAGATGATTATATTTCTCAAAGGTGCTGTAGGAGTTAGAAAGGAGATGTTCTCCAAGATGTCTTTTGAGAAGATTAAAGAGTTGTATGATTCAGAGATGTTAAAGCTTCAGGGGAATGAAACCGCAAGGGTGGAGATGGAGAAGAGGATGAAAGAAAGCAATGACTTTCTGATACAAAAGCCCTTTCCAGATGAGCAGGAAACACCATCAAAGAAAGAAGCCACTCTGGGAGAAAGTCTAAGGACTTTAAAGAGAACCAAGATGATGGCAAGGAGAAAGTCAATCAAGAAGCCTAGAATAGCTGAAGGAGAGGCTGATAAGGTTGCTGAAGAAGAAGGGGCGCCTGAGTCATCTGAAAAGAAAGAATCTTCAAGTACTGATGATTTAAAGATGTACATGGTAGTGATGGACAAAGTTCCTGAACCAATTTCAGCAGAACCTGTTGGTATAAAGCCTCCTGAAGTTATTCACTGGGATACATTGACATTGGATGGAAAGGAGTACATTAGACTCAAGAGGAAGGATGATAAGTATGAGGTATTCAACACTTGGGTCAAGATTGTCAGAACATGCTCTAGGTCAGATCTTGAAGAAATGTTTGAGATAGGAATGAAGTTGTATGCAGATATACTGAAGGCTTCAGGGATTTCAATTACAAAACTGGTGATGGAGTATCTGTATATGATGTTCAAGCCTGATGAAGTAAAGCATGTGATCAAGAATGTGTTCAAATCAGTCAACAAGTGGACTCTATATGAAACTAGTGGAGTATATGCAGTGACTTTGGATTTAAATCACACTGAATACTTTCTAGTGGATAGAGTATATAACCATAGCAGATTAAAGCTTCATGCCATGCTGAAGAAGAAGCTAGGATGTGTTCCAGATTCAGAAATGGCTAAATATTTGATCCAAAGAACAATTAATCAGAGTTTGGGGTTGGATGCAAACACTGGAATTTAGGCCATGATAGAGTTTTGGGAGCATCTTGAAGAAAATCTGAAGAACTTGACTTCTCTTCCTAAAAGTCAAGTTAGGGGGAGATTGTTGGGAACTGAGAAATAACTCAAGTCTTTAATGCTGCTAGTTCAGAATTACTACTGCTAGAAGACTCCAAAGTTAATACTGCTGAGTATTACTACTGCTAGTAGAATTAATACTGCTAGTCAAAGTTAGTGCTGCTTGAACAAAGTTAGTACTGCTTAGCTAGTTAGTACTGCTAGTGGTTAGTTCTGCTTAGTAGTTAATGCTGTCAAGACTTAATGCTGCTTATAAGGTAATGTGAAGATAATGATGAAGAGATCGTGATAAACAAGGATATTCTGAAGATATTCATGGAAGATATACTGAAGATATTTTATTTATTTGTAATTATCTTTTTGTTTAGTATATGTATAGATTTGACAGAATTGTTTAGAAATAGTTTTTACAGATTTAATTAAAAAGTTTTTAGTTCTAGAGAGAATTAACCTCAAGGCATAGTTCCTAATTCTAGAGAAGTAGAATTCGTCTTGAAAGAGCTTGTTCTTCAAGATTGAGGTTGAGTGTGTAATCTTGTGATTTTAATACAAGTTTGCAAGTTGTTAATCATATACTGTTTGTTTACTGTTTTATTGAATATTAAAGTGTTATTCCGCAACTTCTTTGATATTGTTTCTGAGTATTCATAATTCTTGTTGAGAATTCGATCCTGACATTATGTTTTTGAGATATAAAGCTTTGTTTAAATGTTTTAATTAATATTTGAACTATTGCAGTAGTGATTGGAGGGGACTCACTAGACCTTTGGTCTAACCTCGCTCTTTCAAAATTATAATCCTGTTTCAGGTTATCGAAAAGTAGCAGGTACAGATAAGGGTAAGGAGAAGATGTGAGCTATTTCCAGGAGATATAAGACTTCCTGCAATAGTTTACTTTTTGAACTCAGTTGTGTAATAAGAAATAGTTGTAAACCTTGTACTCTGAAATGTAAGCATGTGGCAGTATTTAGACAGAATGTTATATTACTGTATGTATAAATGTTCAGGTTGTTACAGCAGTTACCCAGTCTGAGTCAGCTAGAGCTTCAGATACTCGAGTTGGCTTTATCTTGCTCAGGAATGAATCATACATGCACTGGTTGAGTGTAGCAGATCTAGTTTGCACCAGTTTAGACGGATCTCCAATGATTTGATGTATTGGGTGCTCTTTGGTCCACTTGTGTTCATGAGGGAGTGGATTAGCTCGACAGTTTCATGTACAACTTCAACTGAAGGAATAGGTGTTAGAATCGGAGATTTTTGCTGAACCGGAGAAACAGATTCAGTTAATACATCTGAAGTGATTAGATGATGATTGCTTGAATCTTCAGGTCTGTCAATCACAACAGGTTTAGGTAATTTAGACCCAAGAAACTCATCATCAAAGAATTCAAACAGTAAATCTAATTCTGATAAATGAGATGTAGAAGTTGATGGTTTATCAGAGTTTAAAACCTTATCCCCAGGTTCTGGGCTGATTTGCACAAAAGCTAACACTCCAGTAAGTACGGGTTCTTAACTATTTTGTTCAGAACCCAACTCTTCATCAAATGTGAGGTTGACGCTCTCAATAAAGATCTTCGACTTCTTCAAGTATACTCTGTAAGCAGCAGACGATTGAGAATAGCCGATAAAAATGTCATCTTCAGCTTTTGGACTGAACTTGTTCAAGTTCTCCTTGTCGTTCAGTACGAAGCACCTGCATCCAAAGATATGGAAATGTTTAATGCTAGGTATTTTATTATTTATTAAAGCATACGGTGTTTTACCGAACCTACGATGAATTATGGAGCGATTCTGAGTATAGCAGCCAGTCGACACAACTTCAACCCATAGTAATAGAGGTAGATCTGATTGACTCAACATAGTTCGAGCGGCCTCGACTAGCGCTCTGTTTCATCTTCCTACAACTCCATTCTGTTCAGGCGTTCTGGCAGCAGAAAACTGATGTGTTATCCTGACCGATTCGAGATAATCATCAACAATTATGTTCTTGAATTCTGTGCCATTGTCTGTTCAAAGAAGCTTGACTGTCTTTTGCAGATTCACTTGAGTGGTATTTAAGAATGTGATGATTACTTCGGGCATCTCATCTTTTGATCTTAGAAATTTGACCCAAGTGTATCTCGAGTAATCGTCCATAATCACTAACACGTATTTCTTGCTGTTTATTCTTTTAGTTCGAATCGGACCACAGAGATCCATATGCAGTAACTCCAGTGGAGAACCTGTACTAGGCTCAGGCTTCGACTTATGAGTGGCTCTTTTCATCTTTCCCTTCTCACACGCTGCACATAGATGTTCTTTGACATATTTGTGCTCTAGAATTCCTTTCACTAAGTTCCGTGACCTGCTTGTTGATGTAATGAAAATTTATGTGAGATAGCCTTCTATTCCATAACCAACTCTGCTGCATAGAGGCTTTTGACAGTAGACACACCTCATTGTCAGTCTTGACTCTTGACAGGTTGATCGTGTAGAGGTTTGACTTTTCAACCATCCACCAGCTTGGGACTTAGAGTAAGCAGGAAGCGTACTTGTTAAGAGTAGGGCACTAGAGGCCATTAGGCCCAGGACTGATCTCTAAATAGATAAAAATAGGTGCAAATTCTGAAGAGTTCTTTACCATCTTCAGTACGCACAAAACACCTCTTGGCCTTCAAATTAACCTCTAAGTCTTTCTCGCAGAACTGTCCAATGCAGAATAGGTTATGTCCTAAACCTTCTACATATCTCACCTTCTTGATCGTTACGTTGTCTTAACGTCACCATAACCTATAATTGGTGAAAATTGGTCATTCCTGAATCGAACATTTCCACAAAATTTCTCTGTATGATTAGACAATAAATCTTTCTGCCCAGTCATATGCTTGGAGCAACCAGAATCCAAGTACCACATATGACGAGTCTGCATAAGAGAAATCAGGGAACAACAACTTTAGGTAACCATTTATATTTGGGTCCTTTCAGATTAGCGCAAGATTTTGGCACCCATTTGAATTTAGGTCCTCTTTTATTTTGAAAAACATGAGGTATACAGTATGTTCCAAACCAACATTCAAAATATTGTTCAGTCACAAAATCATTTTGACGATATGTAGACAACTGATTAGTAATCGGAGATAATTGGAACAATTGCATTATTGAATATTTCTTGTAAGAAGTTACAAGATTTGTTTTTGTAGAAGCAATGTTACCAACCAAATCAGTACTACTAACAGAAATCCTATTACATTCAGAATCCGAAAATGACTTTGTAAGCTGTCCAACTATCTTCTTTGGTCGCCATTCAGTTCTTACTTCAGACCTTTCCTTTCTCAGTTCTGAAACAAAAGATTTAGATTTGTTAGGAAAATGAGATTTCTGAGTCTGTGATTTCTTTTGCTTACATATGTTGGTCCATTTCTGTTTGCGCCTTTTCTTTTGCTTTTTACCTTTTTCATAATAATCGGTACTCACAGAAACTGATTCACCAACCTTAGTTGATGATTTACCTACTTCAAACGCACTAGGTAAAGTTTCAGAGTTAATAATAAAATCAGAATGATCTGGAAGTTTTGCATTGAAGTCAAACATACCAAAACTTTCATCATCACAACCATAATCATAATTTAAAAAATCATTTGCACACGCAAATAAATCATCAATATCATCTTAAAAAGTTTGAGGTGCCTTGGAAGATATTGAACACTCATTAGATTTGGAGTTAAAAACAGTGTTCTTCATGACTGTAGAAAATACAACTTGTTCAATATCAACCAAAATTCTTTTGTCATATAAATCATTTTCAAGATCAATTATTTTGCTTTCTAAAACGAGTGGAGGAATATAAATTTTGGCTTTAAGAGGTTTTGCCTCCAACTCTTTTGAAGAATAACTTTCAAAATAATCATTCGAAATAAACTTTGGTTGTTCAGAAATATAACTATAATTCAGCTTTTGATAGCAGAATGGTAGTTGCATTTTCGTTGTAATCTTTCTATTTTCTTCTTCCTTGGCCTCTACTTCATTAGAAGATTTGGTAACAAACTTGGGTTTCAAATGAGGATGTTTGTTAGCCGCTTGTAGAAAATCAAAATTATACAAACTTGGTTGTTTTCTGATTGCTTTTTTCAAATAGTGTGGGTTATCGTAACCGACACCCCACTTTTCTTTAACATCATTTTCCTCATTTGGTGTATTTAGAAAGATGGTTTGATCTGTTTGACTTCTAGTATATAATTTTGCTTCCAAACCACTTACCTTTTTCTCCAAACTCTTATTTTCAACCTCCAATTTGTCAACTCTTAGCACAAATTCTTGTTTTTCAAGATCAGACTTTGAAAGTTTAGAGATAGCTTCAGAAATCTTATTTTCAAAACAATCTTTTTGTTGTTTAAACTAAGTAGCAGATTTGTTCAATGATTCAATCAAACTTTTGTTCCCAACAAGTTCCTTGTTGAGATAAAAAATAGTTTGACGCTTCTTAGCAACCCTGCTTTTCTCCCTTTTCAATTTATTTTTAAAGTCTTGAAGCTCAGTCATCATGGCTTCCATTTTGTTTAGAAAATCAGATTCAAAAAGATTTTGTACCTCATCAGAATTATCTTCATCCGACTCATCATACTTCACTTCTTTCCCCATCAGACACATATGAGTTGTCTCTTCTTTTTCTTCTTCATCTGAGTGGTCAAGCCAAAACTCGTCTTCTGCCATTAAAGCCTTTCCTGCTTCTTTCTGCTTTGCCCGTAGCATCTTGTGCTTGTAATAGTCAGAGTTTCTCACGGTAGGCTTCCGACAATCTTTGGCGTAGTGACCTACTTTACCTCTTCTCACCGTAATCATTAACAAACTTTTTCTTCTCTTCTGGCATTCTTTCTAGAAATTTCTTCTCCTCATACCTGCTTCCTTCAACTTTTTCTCTATGCTCATAATTTCTGGAACCAGAAGAGTATCTTTGACTGTTTGATCCCAACTTTTTATAAAATTTCTTTTGGAAATCTCGGGTCAGCAATAACATGGCTTGCTTTAAGCTTTCTCCTTCATCACTGTCAATATCAGCATCATCAAAATCATCAGAACTTGGAATAACAACTTTCTTTTTCTTCTTCTTTTCCTTCTTTTCTTTCTCTTTCTGAGCTACTACCAAGGCAATGGGGTCAACAACTTTCTCAGAGTTTTTCTTCTCTTCTCTTTTCTCTTCCACTTCCTCCTCATTTTGCCTCAATGTTTCATACACTTCATGAAGAGGAATGTCACTGAGATCTTTCATTTGTTTCATCCTTCTTGTATGCTTCTTCCATTCGGGCTGAAGAATACTGAGGAATTTGATATTGTTTTCTATTTGCTTCTTCTTCACTTTGTTCTTTGCAAGCTCATTAAGCAATAGAACAAATCTCTCGTAAGTTTCCTCAAGGCTCTCATTCTCCTTAGATTTGAACTCTTCATAGCTGTTAATACAATTAGCAACCTTCATCTGATTTCCGACCTTAGATCCCATCATCATTTTTTGTAGCCGATCCCACATTTTCTTGGCAGTTGCTTTGTAGCTGTCTGTTTTGATGTAGATCTCGTTAGGTATGCTTTGCAAAAGTAGAGATCTAGCTTGCTTGTCGGCTTTATATCTATTCTTCTGCTCTTCATTATATTGAGAAAGATCTTTTGGTATTGTCTTTGTCTTTTGCCCTCTGTCCATATTCTCGTCTTCACTATCAGAGGACTCATCATTCGATATTTCCATAGTTATCAGAACCATTGGACATTCTTTGATTGATAGCAAAATATTTTCCCCGTTGGCATGTCTGTCCACAAAATCAAGAAACCGGTCTTTCCACTGTTCGTACTCTCCCTTGAAGAGAACCGGTGGTTTAACGTCCGTACCAATAGCAAGAGCATCTTTGGAAGTTATCTTGGTCTTTACACTGCTTGAAATGATCATCAAAATTCAGAAATAAACTGGATCTTAAAAAAATCAAACTTGATCAAAAAATTGCAAAACTCAGTAAATATTCTAAGTATGAAACGCGTTAATCAAAGAAAAATGAAACTTCGCGCAAGAAGCATTATGCACATTTATACTTTGCGCACAAAGAAGGATACGTGAACTTAGCTTCTCGCACACAGGCTCGTGCGAGTTTAAGATTCGTGCATACAAAAGTTTGCGAGTTCTTGATAATTCGTGCACACAGTTCAAGCAATATGTCTGCACGTTATGGACTTAGACAAATTTCACACTTTTTAATTTGCACTAAACGTAAACTCGTAGACTGTCCACTTCTTGCACAACCCACTTCTCGCAGAAACCAATTTTGCGCAAGACACAGAGGATAAACAGTATCAACTCGCACATTGAGACGTACGAGTTCCGTCTTCTCGCACAACAATACTTGTGAGTTCATCACTCCAAGCCCGTTTTAGGCCTGTGCGAGTTCTTCAGTCTTATGCATGTTCTTCATTAGCGCGTTTTCCAGATCTTGCGAGTTCTTGACTTCTTCGTCCAAAAATTCAATTTTTCCAACTGAAATCGACCCAAAACTTTGCCAATTGATCTGAAATCCTATAGAACTCTTCCAATACAAGAATCGAACAAATTACAATTGTGAAAAATCGAACTAATACATCACAATTTCACAATCGATTCAAATACAGTACGTATTCACACTTCGAATAAAAAAACTAAGAAAAATTTAAAATTCACCCTAAAACAACACTAATTCGTGAAAATCGAATTATGTAATATCCGGATCCAAAATTTAATTAATTTTGGAGTTGGGTGAAAAGTTGACCTTTACCCAAAGTTCAAGGGGGTCAAATGTAACATGGGTTATATATATATATATATATATGTTTTGACCCAGAGATATTTCTAAAAATATCTCATTCTGATATTTGTTCCTGGATGAGAAGAGAGAAAAAAGCTGAGGGTTTTTGAAGAATCGACCGTTTTCTTCATTCAAGGTACGATCTCGTCTTTTATCAACTTCTAAGTGTTGTTAGCCTTATAGAACCTCGTTGTTAAGGTTTTTAACCGTTTCATTTTGAGATTTACGTATTTTGAGTTATGATATGGGTTCTGTAAAAAGTCTCCGGCGGCGTGTTCTTGGTAATCATTCACTAGGACCGGGAAGAAGGTCTCGACCGATAGTGTAGTCCACCGGTACATTGTCTCGACCGATAGTGTAGTTGACCGGTACATTGTGTCGACAGGTACATTATGTCTACCGGTACGTAGTGTCGACCGGTATGAGGTGTCGACCGGTACGTTGTGTCGACCGGTAAGGTACGTCGACCGGTATGTCGCCTGGGGTAGTCTCGACCGGAGTGTGCAGTGTGTTGTGTTTTGTATTCAATTTAGTAAGTCTGTGAGTTATCTATGTTTTGGCTTACCGATTTATCGGTGTTGTCGTAGGTAGCAATCGTAGAAAGCGGACTTTAAACAGGAAGAAACATGAGGTGAGTTTTTTAAGCTAAATCCGTCTGTATTACGAAAAGTATGTGATAAATGTATTTGTTTAAATGTGGAAAATCACGATTTTAATATGGCATATTGTTTTTAGGTAATGTTTTCTATATCTCATCATTTACAACATCATTTACCAGAATCAAGATTTATTAAATTGAACCATTGTTCATATGAATTACCTATATACTTGATTTAATATGAGTATTGTTATGAAATGACATGCTTTGGCTTCGAGTCTTAGTGCCATGGATCCATAGGCACAGTGTTCCTACGTCCACGTTTTGGGCGTTTGGTTCACGTTTTGGCACGAAATAGGCATCGGGTTACCATGATAAGTAAGGTGTGGGCCTATACGGTCGGGCAGCGTCTCATGGTGCAGTAAGGTGTAATTCCATTATGTGCTTGAATTCCCTTGTTTTGGAACCCTCAATGTCGGTCCAACAATACTTATCAAGTTTTATAGAAACAACAACACAATATGATTACCAACCTGTATTGATTATAACAAACGATTACAGGATTGATCTATGAAGCTTTGATTTGTGTTCTCTATGTTTTCTCTCAAGTACACCTTTTAGTGTGTGTTTGTATGTGTGTATGTGATCTGATCTTTTTGAGAGATGTTAGAGATACACTTAATCTAACCAAGTGTGTTAGACACACTTCCTACAACTTGCAATATAAAACTATAAACCTACCTAATATCTAATCTAATAATATACATAATATCTAATTTTAGATATTATGTAAACTAACTAAATACTAGAAACTAACCAAGTTAGCTTTATCTAACTATTACAATGTTATAACTTAGATATTAAATCTAAGTAAACTAATACAATTACATTGACATTTATTACAAACGACATAGACCTTAATATCGAGAGTCGACGTTTCGGCTTTAGCTTCAGATTGCGATCTTCAGTTTGGATGATCTTGAATCCAATGAGACTGTGGTCTAACAATCTCCCCCTTTGGATGAAGATCATTACGAAAATGATTTTAGCAATTCAGTCTTCTTGTTCAGCTCAGAAGATGCAATCTCTTTCTTTAGCTCTGAAATCAGCATGTCTTCAATCTACTTTCTTTAGAAGAATTCAGTCTTTGACGTGATTGTTAAAACATGTGATCTTTGCCATTTCTTTTGTAGTCATTCTCCCCCTTTTTGATGTTAAGTGCAACGACTTCAGCAAAACTATTTGTAAGAAATGTCTATCTTGTGGTTAGAGCCCCTGATCCGTCAATTCAAAAGATATTCATCCAGATCTTTTCAAATCCAAACAAAATAGTCGTGTAACACCTGAATCAACTAATGAATCAGTTAACATGCCTGTCAGTAACACTAAGTCACTGTGTGTAACAAATACACTTTGGAAAGGAGCTGTTTTGATGTTGACTCCCCCAGGGCTTCCATTTAATCATCGAAACACCACAAAGGTTATTTCTATAAACGTTATGACAAAGAAACTAATTCCTTGTATGTTCGTGCTTGTGTTTGAAAGAATTAAGCACTTGATGATTGCTTATTAGGCTCAAAATTGTGTAAACCACTGAGACAACAGCAAGTTAAACACAGACTCAATGTGCATGATTGAAGTGCGAAGGTGGGGCAGATTTCCTTCTTTTCAATATCCAGATTTTCCAAACGAAAATCAGATAGCAAATGTGTTGCATCCCCTTTGAAAATGTGAAACACTTTATTGTGAAGAAGAAAATGAGTAGATAGTGAGGTTTGATCAAGAGTTGGCATGGGTTAGTTGCCTGTTTCAATAATGTTCACCAAAGAATTGTGAAACACTAGTAATGTGGCTACCCGGCTCAGAAAAAGTTGGTGTAGAGTTGTGATATTCTTTTAACTCTGTTCTCACACGCTTTTTCTTTTAAACATTAAGCTTTCTCTAATCACACTCATTTCTTTTCTATTTGCACACTCAATCACTAAGGATTAACTTCTTGTGTAGAAATTACTGGTTAAGGTAATTCCATAGAAGTTGTGTTAATTCCTAGCACAATGATTCTTGTTTTCCTATGATGCATGTGATGCTCAGATTGGTTTAACTATTTCAGTTAAAGCACAATATTGATTATGAAAACATTTAAAATACACTCCCAAAATATAAAACCTGTTGAAAAATCAGGAAGTGGTTTGAACATTAAAAACAATGTTTTCTATGATTGAAAGTTGTCCTTCTTTCAACCATATATGAGATTAAAATAAAGGATTATACCTTAACGTTTGATCTTACATCTCATGAAGCTAAGCTTAAAGTCATAAAGATATGAACTTGTAAGCTTCTCTCAAAAATTCTGCAAAAGTCTAATGTCAAGTCAAAGTAAAATTTATTCACTTAAATTGAAAAGACAAAAAGCAGTAAAACTTTTAAAGTACGAGTTCTGATCAGAAATAATCAGAAGTCATATCCGTACTCCCTTTTTGACTTGAAGAGCTCCCCCTAAAATCTTTCATTACAAAAGAAATTTGACATTAAAAAGTACATGCACAAATTTTATGAGCTCCCCCTTGAAGTAATATTGACCAGATGTCAATTTCTTCTCATTCTCCCCCTAGGATCATGAACATTTGATAGAAGTGCAGATATCAATCAGAGTTAAGAATGAAGAAATGATGAAAAAGTATACAATTTAGAAAACTTTGTTACGTAACTACTGATTATATCTTAAGATTTAGCATACCAAGCTTATAGATAAGAAAGTTAAACCTCTTTTCGTCTAAGGGTTTGGTGAACAAATCGGCAAGCTGATAATCAGTTTTTACAAAGAAAAGTTCAATTGTTCCTTTTTCAACATGATCTTTAATAAAATGATACTTGACATCTATGTGTTGGTCTTTGTGTGTTGAACAGGATTTGCCGTAATTGCGATGGTGCTCTTGGAGTCACAGTATATCGGGATCTTGTTGAAGTGGAAACCGTAGTCGCGTAATTGAGTTCGCATCCATAAGACCTGATAACAGCAGCTAGCAGTAGCTACATATTCTGCTTCGGCCGTGGACATTGAAACACAAAGTTGCTTCTTCGATGCCCAACTAACTAGTTTGTTATCGAGGAACTGTACATGTCCCGACGTGCTCTTCCTGTCTAACATACAACCTGCATGATCTGGATCTGTGTAGGCTGTTAGTTCAAAACTAGTATCTTTAAGATACCACAGACCAAGATCTGTAGTGCCCTTCAGATACCTAAAGATACGCTTCACAACAGACAAATGGATTTCTTTAGGATTGGCCTGATATCTTGCACATAAGCATGTTGAGAACATTATATATGGCCTACTCAACGTATGATACATTAAAAAACCTATCATCCCTCGATAAGTCCTAACATCAACAGCCTTTCCCGAAGGATCGGTGCCAATCTTAGTACCTGGTGCCATTGGGGTACCAATCGGTTTTGAATTTTCCATTTAGAACTTCCGAAGAATATCCCTAATGTATTTTGATTGATTGATAGAAATACCCGATGAAAATTGTTTTACTTGTAAACCGAGAAAGAAATTCATCTCTCCCATCAAATTCATCTGAAATCTAGACACCATAAGGTTTGCAAAATTCTTACAGTACTTCGGATTTGTAGAACCAAAGATAATATCATCTACATAGATTTGAATTAAGATGATATCACCTTTTTCCTTTTTGATAAACAAAGTGGTATCCACCGTACCTTTTGAAAACCCATACTTGACTAGAAAAGTGGAAAGGACATCATACCAGGCTCGAGGTGCTTGTTTCAGACCGTAGAGTGCTTTGTCGAGAATGTAAACATGATTCGGCTTCTATTTATTGACAAAACCGCATAAGTCCATATGCAATAACTCTAACGGAGCATTGGTACTTGGTTCAGGCTTCGGTTTATGAGGTGCCCTCTTCATCTTGCCCTTTTCACAGGCTGCACATAGATGTTCTCTTTCGTATTTCAGCTCTGGAAGTCCTTTGACGAGCTTTCCACTGACCAGATTGTTGATGTACCGAAAGTTGAGGTGAGAAAGACGTCGATGCCATAACCAACTTTGTTGCATCGAAGCTTTCGATAGTAGACACACTTGCTTGTCAGCCTGGACATTTGACAGATTGATTGTGTAGAGGTCTGATTCTCGAGTACCGACCAAGAGTTCTTTGCCTTCTTCATTGCGAACTGAACATCTCTTGGCTTTGAAGTTGACTTCTAAATCTTTGTCACAGAACTGGCCTATACTGAACAAGTTGTGTCGTAAGCCTTCAACATATCTCACCTTCTTGATAGTGACATTGTTCTGTTGTATATCACCGTATCCCATGATTGGAGAAAACTGGTCGTTGCCAAATCTTACTATTCCACAAAAATTGTCTTTGAAATTGGACAATATCTCTTTTTGCCCTGTCATGTGCTTGGAACATCCGTTGTCCAAGAACCATGTATGACTAGACTGCATAAGAGAAAATACAAATTTAGATATTCATACGACAACATTGGAATATTCACTTTGATTATCGAAGTGCGGGTCTTGAACTGATTTGTTCAAAAGCCTATTTTGACTTTGATGTTCGGGTTTTGAACTGCATTATCCAAAAACCTATTTTGACATTGAAGAACGAGTCCTGATCTGTACATAATCAGAAGTCGCTTTCTCTTTAAGCTTTGTGTGCCTGCAACACAGATTTAGCCTTAGGTACCCATTGGAATTTGAGTCCTGCTGTGTTAGCACAAGATTTTGGTAACCATTTCAAATTGGTTCCTCTTTTCTTTTGAAATGTATGAGAAGAATTAATATGAGATGAATGCACATGGTAAATTCCAAACCAATCTCCAGAATCTTGACAAGTGATAGAAAGATGTTTATCATAGATAGAGGACTTTCCAGCAGATAAAGATAACTGAAATAATTGCTTCATTGAATATTGTTTACGAGAAACAGCAAGTTTTGAGTTCAAAAGAGCAATATCAGCAATTAGGACATCTTTACTAAGCGAAGTCTTATTACAATTAACACTACTAAGCGATAAAACGGTCTTGTCAAGCTTTCGTTTGGGTTGCCATTGAGAATTTACTTCTGGCCTTTGCTTGCGCAGATCTGAAACATGTGTAACTGGTGAGTTAGACTTCTGAGCAACAAATGAATGCACCTTCTTTGGCTTACGAGTAGTGATCGGTTTCTGTGAATGCTGAGATATTTTCTTACCTTTAGCATTTTTGGCTTTCACAGAGACTGACTTATCAACTTTCGTTGATTTTACACTGTTAACAGGCGTACTGGTTTTTCCCAAAGATTTCACAACAAAAGATGAATGGTTTGAAAGTTCAGAATTAAAATCAAATTGTTCAAAACAACCATCCAAACCACCGTCAGAATTAAGAAAATCAAACCCTTCGTTTGATGAACCAAACATGTCATCAGATTTAGAAGCTTTTGTAAAAACAACATTTTTCATAACGGTTGAAATTTTTTTTTGTTGAATCTCAATCAAAAGTCTTTCATCTGATAAAGAGTTCTCGAGTTCAGAAATTTTACTTTCTAACACGAGAGAAGGGACATATATTTTACCTATAACAGGCTTTGCCTCCATCTCTTTTACATAATAACTTTGAAAGTAGTCAGTTGAAAGAGATTTCTTTTCATTATTTGGATAGTCATAACTATTATTCAACTTCGCATAATAAAATGGAAGGTGAACTTTAGATGACTTTTTCCGTTTTTCAATTTCATTTGCTTCATCCTCCTTTGATAGTTTAGTATTAAAAACTTTAAGTGAAGAGATTCGGTGAGAAACTAGCATAGAGGTATAATCATAAAGTGCAGGCACTTCTCTTATACCCTTTTTAAGGCAATGAGGTTTCACATAACCGATTCCCCAATTTTCTTTATTCTTTTTCGGTTTCCTCACTTTGACCAAATGAGTATAACTTCTTTTCCAAAGCATCTAGTTTTGCAATTAAAGACTTGTTTTCTTTAGTACATGAAGAATGCATTTTAGTCAGCTTATATAAGTCAAGCTCACTATTTCTCAGTTTTGACATGAGTTCAGAATTCTCTTTTAGAATTATAGTCTGTTCTTTTGCGTTGGTGTCAACGTTCGTATGTAAAACCTCAATTAATACTTTCTTCTCAGCAATTTCATTGCTAAGTTTTTGTATCAATTGGTTTTTGTTAATAATAACACCATTTTCTCGCTTAAGATTAGATTCTAACTCTTCTTGTTTTAAACTCATGGTATGCATTTTATTCATGAAATCTTTATACGATAAATCACATACCTCCTCTTCTTCATTTTCTGAATCAGCTTCAGCATCTAATTCCATCTTGCCCATCAAGCACATATTGACGGCTTCATCTTTATCTTCATCTTCTTCTTCTTCATCTGAGTGATCAAGCCAGTATTCATCCTCAGCCATCAGTGCCTTGCCTGCCTCCTGTTGCTTTGCAAGAATCATCTTGTTCTTGTAGTAATCGGAGTTTCTGACATTTGATCTTCGGCAATCCTTGGCAAAGTGACCTGTTTTGCCACAGTTGTAGCACATCGGTGGACCTGGCTGACTTGATCCTTCATCCTTGTACTTTCTTTCTTCGGGTTTCTTCTCCTCTATCCTCTTTCCTTCAGACTGGTACTTTTTCTCTTCCGTTTTCTTCTCATCTAATCTCATTCCTTCAAACTTTTTCCCTTCAAACCTACTACCTTCAACCCTTTCCTTATGAGCGTAGTTGTTGGGTCCAGAAGAGTACCTCTGACTGTTTGATGTTGGATTCCTGTAGAACTTTTTTTGAAACGCATTTGTCAGAAACAACATTACTTTCTTCATTTGTTCATTTTCATCCATGTCAGAGTTTGCATAAGCTTCATCTTCTTCTGATTCATATACAATCGTCTTGTTCTTCTTCTTGACGACAAGAGCGACTGTATCTTCAACTGTCTTTCCTTTCTGTCTTTTCTCAGCTAGAATTTCATCCACCTCTTCTTCATTTTGACGGAGGGTTTCATACACCTCGTGAAGTGGAATCTCATTCAAATCTTTTATCTGCCGCATCTGTCTGGCAAAACTTTTCCATTCTGGTTGTAGAATACTCAGGAATTTGATATTCAGTTCGATTTGAGATTTGTTGACCTTGTTCTTGCTCAATTCGTTTACCAAGGTCACGAATCTATCATATGTTCCTTCTAGATTTTCTCCAGTTCTGCCTTTAAATTCTTCAAAACTGTGCAGGCTGTTAGAGATTTTAAGTTGATTCCCTATCTTTGAACCCAACATCATCTTCTCGAGTTGATCCCACATTTGTTTGCCGGAGGCCTTATAACTGTCAATATTTATGTAGATTTCGTTCGGAATCCCTTGTAGAATGTATGACTTGGCCAATCTGTCTGCTTTTGCTCTTAACTTATTATCACCGGTTAGTTCTTCATAAGTCAGTGCATGTCTTACTTCTTCAGTTCCTTCTGCTGGTTCCCTATATTTTGTTTCCATGGGGCCTTCTTCTAAGGATTGTTTGATGAAATCACCCAAATCCTGTCTTTCGATGAAGTTTAGGAACCTATCCTTCCACTGTTCATATTCACCTCTAAAGAGAACTGGTGGCTTGGTGTCAGTTCCCATTGCAAGAGCTTCTCTGGATGTCATCCTGTATTGATTAAGAGAAAACTTGACAGATATGATCGTTAATCCAAATAAAATTTGATCACACAAGAAATTTTGTCCCCCTAGGCAGACTTAGCATGGGGGTCCTTAGGCACAATTAAAGACCCTATTGCAGTTTCGAAAAATTCTCAGAAAAAATTCTAAGTATGGATTGGAGCAGAGAGGTTTGCGGGTCTAGTGAGGAGAGCACACTGAGGTATGCGGGTCTAGTGAGGAGCGCACAATTGAGGTATGCGGGTCTAGTTGGACGCGTACAATGGAGTTGTGCGTTTCAAGAGGGAACCGCACAATTGAGATATGCGATTCAAATGGGACACGCAAGGTTGACTTGTTCTTTTTAAGAGATGAACTCGATGTCTTGAGGTATGCGTGTCTGTGGTATGCGTGTGCTTTGGAACCCGAGGAGTAAGGAATGCGTTTCCTTTGGGACGCGCACAATAAGGTATGCGGGTTATTCTTCCTCTGTTGTGCGGGTGTTCGTCCTGTACTTCTGAAAATCGACTGAATCTTGTTCCTGAAACGATTTAGAAATACCAAACTCTACCAATATGTCTAGAATCACTTCTAGAACTGAATGTAAGCACTCGATCTCACTAAAACACTCTTTTTAGAATTTAATCTGATCGCACAGTGACTTACCCACTTCGACTGTTTTCACTCAAAATCCACAAATTGGAACTCGATTTAAGCTTAAAAGTGAAATTATATAGCAACAACTCGATCTAGCATGTAGTACGATCACACTCTGATCGATTCTAACACCTAAAACAGTTTAAATCACAAACTCAAATTTTCTTGAAGAACACAGAGACGTTTTTCTTTTATAAAACTTGTTTTGATCTTAATCAGGATCTGATACCACTTATCAAGTTTTATAGAACACAACAACACAATATGATTACCAACCTGTATTGATTATAACAAACGATTACAGGATTGATCTATGAAGCTTATATTTGTGTTCTCTATGTTTTCTCTCAAGTATACCTTTTAGTGTGTGTTTGTATGTGTGTATGTGATCTGATCTTTTTGAGAGATGTTAGAGATACACTTAATCTAACCAAGTGTGTTAGACACACTTCCTACAACTTGCAATATAAAACTATAAACCTACCTAATATCTAATCTAATAATATACATAATATCTAAGTTTAGATATTATGTAAACTAACTAAATACTAGAAACTAACCAAGTTAGCTTTATCTAACTATTACAATGTTATAACTTAGATATTAAATCTAAGTAAACTAATACAATTACATTGACATTTATTACAAACGACATAGACCTTAATATCGAGAGTCGACGTTTTGGCTTTAGCTTCAGATTGCGATCTTCAATTAGGATGATCTTGAATCCAATGAGACTGTGGTCTAACACTCAAGAATAGATCCAGAGGGGTTGACTTGATGTTTTGAGCAATAGATCTAGAGGGGTTGAGCTCGTTATGTGAAATGGTGTTATTTGTACCATGTTTAATCACTAATGGTTTATTTGGTTCCTTGACTTAGCTCATGGCTATACTCACCGCGTGAAATCGATTGGGTTTAGTACTCCCTCTTTATTTGGCTTAT
Source organism: Arctium minus (assembly GCA_954870635.1). Taxonomy (NCBI): domain Eukaryota; kingdom Viridiplantae; phylum Streptophyta; class Magnoliopsida; order Asterales; family Asteraceae; genus Arctium; species Arctium minus. The sequence goes on along the minus strand of OX941080.1, from coordinate 70,946,906 downwards.
TCTCACTAGGATTTAGCCTAACACTTGCTCTTGGTTGTCATGTTGGCAGGTCATCTTAGTAGTGGGGCACGCCGGGACTGAGGGAATGACCTTGGGGTCGTGAGTAGTCTTTTTGAGGATATCTAGTGACCATCATACAGTGATTTTTGAAGATACTCATTTTTGGAAGGATAGAGACACCCGACCCTAATCTAGTTAATTAATTATAGATTAGTAGGTTGTCGTCTTATGCTTCATTTATTGACCATGTATATGTCTAACCTATACCCCGTTTGGGATGATTTTGTATGTTGGGATTGTTATACTGTATTCCGTAAGTTTAGTCTTCTGAATTTTCAAATTTTATTTCCGCTAAATTTTAGGGTGTTACAAGTTGGTATCAGAGCCTAGGTTTAAGTGAACTAGGTATGGCTGTAAGATGCCTAGACTTAAGCCGAGACTATTAAGCTATGACTCGTGAGATGGGGTAGGCCTTCTAAGATAGGATGGTCTTAGGGTCAATGGAAACTTGCACAGATTGAAAGTTGTAATGATGGTAATAAGAACTCGTACGTCTTATGTGTTCATAATTTCACTTAGCTAACGTTATTATGAAAATGTTTTACGTGGGCATACTTAAATTTTGTTGTTATAATAATTGATAAGTGTAGTAGTACGTTCTTTGTGTTTTCCGTAATCCTTATCCCGTTATTTTGCATGATGGCGTTCAGCAGAACCATGGTTAATACCAGGAATCGTCCGGAAGGTTAGGGGGCCGAATGTTACGGAGTATGGCTCTTACTTGGTGGGACGTGTACTCTGCTTCGCTTGAGCCGACTATTCTGGATCAACTGTCTTGGTCTACCTTCAAAGAAAAACTGCTAGAGGAGTACTGTAACGAAAGATCGTTGGACCGAATCACGGAGGAATTTCAGAACTTAAAGAAAGGTGGTATGTCTGTGAGGGAGTACAACCGTATCTTCATGGACAAGCTGGGTTTTGTGGCACGCTTGGTCCCGACAGAGAAAGATAATATCAAGGCTTACATCAAGGTCCTCCCATCGGACATGATGTCGATGGTGTGTGTAACAAAGGCCTCCACCCTTCGGGAGGCAATGAAAGAAGTTCAACTCATGGATGATGCTTACAATCTCGGCAGGGATCAAAGTGGTCGCGAAGTCGAGAAGAGGAAATGGGAGGGAAGCTCGATGCCCTCAAAGAAACCTTATTATGCCAACAGCAACGCTCAGCGGGGAGCCGATCCTAGACGTGAGGCCAAGTGATGCTCCAAGTGCCGAAGCAAACATTTCGGCCCATGCAACTTTGTTCCCGGAGTGTGCTACAAGTGCGGAAATATGGGTCACACGTTTCGAGATTGCCCTCTTAAGGGGAAAATATGTTTCGAATGTAAGAACCCGGGGCACGTGAGGGCGGAATGCCCGAAGCTCAAGACCGTAGGATATGGCGGGAGGAAGATGGAACCCCCGCGGTCGACCGGAAGGGATTTTCAGATGACATCAGAGGAAGATAAAGCATCGACCGATGTGGTGTCGGGTATGTTCTTTCTAAATTCCGTACCTACACGTGTGTTATTTGATTCTGGTGCTAGCTACTCGTTCGTATCCGAATTGTTCTGTCAAAGGCTTGCTATGTCTAAGAGTATGCTTGAGAATGCTATTGTTGTAGAAATAGCAAATGGAGGTCAAGTTCTAATCCATAATATCCTTAGAGATTGCATCTTAGAGCTTAAAGGAAAGAAATTTCCCATTAACTTATTGCCTATGTAAATTGGCGGGTTCGATGTGGTTGTGGGTATGGATTGGTTATCAAAGAATCAAGCCGAAATTGTGTGTTCCAAGAAAATGATTCGATTACCCGTGGCAAACGGAGAAGCGACAATAATCTACGGCGAAAGAAGGAAAGGAGATGTGGCGATTATTTCAGTGATCAAAACTAGAAAATGTTTGGCGAAAGGATGTTCATCCTTCCCTTCTTATGCTATCGATACCAAACTCGATCAACGGAAAATAGAAGATGTTAGGGTGGTGCGTGAGTTTCCCGATGTGTTTCCGGAAGACTTTCCCGGGTTGCCACCCGATCGTGTAGTGGACTTCCATATTGACCTCATTCCTGGAGCGGCTCCAATTGCTAGAGCTCCTTACCGATTGGCTCCTACCGAAATGCAAGAAATGATGGCTCAACTCCAATACCTTCTTGAGAAAGGTTTCATTCGACCGAGCTCGTCACCTTCGGGAGCTCCGGTCCTATTCGTCAAAAAGAAGGACGGTGCAATGAGAATGTGTATAGACTACAGAGAACTAAACAAAGTGACGGTGAAGAACATGTATCTACTTTTGAGATTCGACGATCTGTTCGATCAACTTCAGGGATCAGGTTGTTTCTTAAAGATCGACCTTCGATCGGGGTATCACCAAGTGAAGGTAGCAAAGAGCGACATCCCAAAGACGGCATTTAGAACACGCTATGGACACTACGAGTTTCTGGTGATGCCATTCGGCCTAACCAACGCACTGGCAATATTTATGGACTTGATGAACCGAGTGTGCCGACCGTTCCTTGACAAGTCGGTAATCATGTTCATCGACGACATCCTAGTTTACTCCAATAATGAAGAAGAGCATGAGCAACATCTCCGTGAATGTTGGATGTGTTAAGGCGAGAAAGGCTTTACGCAAAGTTTTCAAAGTGCGACTTTTGGCTCCCAGAGGTACAATTTTTGGGGCATGTGGTTTCAAAGGAAGGAGTAAAAGTGGATCCCACAAAGATTGAGGCGATGACGAATTGGGAACCTCCCAAGAGTCCGTTTGAAATCCAAAGTTTCCTAGGCTTGGCGGGGTACTACCGAAGATTCATAGAAGACTTCTCGAAGATAGTCTCGTCGTTGACAGCCTTGACCCGAAATAACGTGAATTTTGTGTGGACCAAGAGGCAAGAAGAGGCGTTCCGCACCCTACAAAAGAAGCTTTGCGAGGCTCTTATCCTATCCTTACCCGACGGGACGGAAGATTTTGTGGTGTACAACAATGCGTCAAAGATGGGTTTGGGTTGTGTCTTGATGCAAAGAGGGAAGGTGATAGCTTACGCATCAAGACAACTTAAAGTGAACGAAGTCAACTACCCTACTCATGACTTGGAATTGGCGGCGGTGGTGTTTGCAATGAAATTGTGGCGACACTACCTTTATGGGTTGGGATCGTTATGTGAAATGGTGTTATTTGTACCATGTTTAATCACTAATGGTTTATTTGGTTCCTTGACTTAGCTCATGGCTATACTCACCGCGTGACATCGATTGGGTTTAGTACTCCCTCTTTATTTGGCTTATTCTCACTAGGCTTTAGCCTAACACTTGCTCTTGGTTGTCATGTTGGCAGGTCATCTTAGCAGTGGGGCACGCCGGGACTGAGGGAACGACCTTGGGGTCGTGAGTGGTCTTTTTGAGGATATCTAGTGACCATCATACAGTGATTTTTGAAGACACTCATTTTTGGAAGGATAACAACACCCGACCCTAATCTTGTTAATTAATTACAAATTAGTAGGTTGTCGTCTTATGCTTCATTTATTGACCATGTATATGTCTAACCTATACCCCGTTTGGGATGATTTTGTATGTTGGGATTGTTATACTGTATTCCGTAAGTTTAGTCTTTTGAATTTTCGAATTTTATTTCTGTTAAATTTTAGGGTGTTACAAATTGTCACAGGACGACTTGCGCCTTCTTCGAAATAGATCAAAGTTTTTCAAATCAATCCATGTTCCTGAATTTCTCTCTGCTCTGATACCAATTGATAGTCCCTCAATCAGTGTAAAGTAAGGTGATACAAATGATTCAATCAATTTCCTTTTTTATTACAATAAAGAAATCAATACAATATATGCTCTCTCAAACTTTCTCTCTCTACAGGAACGCGTATAATACTCTATCACAAACTATTATAACTACCCGCACACCACTAGTCATATCCCTTTTTATACACGAACACAAAACACTCACAACACTAAACATTCACACTACATTGACTTTTTATTACAACTAACTTTGACTTTAGCATGAGAGTTTGACTTGAGCTTTGACTTCAGTGTTCTGTCTTTATGATCTTGAATCCAACATATTTATGCTCTAACATGGGGCGATCGTGAACAAGACCCCAATGTAAGCAAAAGATTCGATCGCAACCATGGCAGAAAATTCAAAGCAGTTTGGAGCTCGAAATGACTTCACTCGAGGAGCTAATGAGGTACATATTCAATCCTTAGAGATAAAAATTACTGACCATACTAATCTTGTTAAACAACTCGCGATGGGAAATGTGCAACAAGTCATGGCATGCGGGATTTGTTCTATCGTAGGACACCCTAACGATGCATGCCCTACACTACAAGAGCCATGTGAGAAGGCTAATGCCATAGGAGGCATCAATTTCCAAAACTCGTAAAACCGGGGGTTTGATCCATTCTCTAACACTTATAACCCTGGTTGGCGGAGTCATCCTAACGTCCCTAGGTAAGATTAAGGTCAATTCCAACAACATCAATAATTTCAAGCACCGTCGGGTGCTCAATTCCATCAACCATCTTCTCAAGCTTCTCAAAGCTCAGGTATGCCTTTAGATGAGATTGTGAAGATTATGTCCACTAATGCTCTTCAATTTCAGAAGGAAACATAAATTTTCCAACAAGAGACTCGAACCAGCATCTAGGACTTAGAGGCGGCGACTAGACAATTAATGAACAAGGGTAAGTTGCCATCCCAAACAGAAACCAACCTGAAGTCACATGTGAACGCAATCACCCTAGGAAGTGGTAAGGAGTCTCAAGGCGGCGAGAGTAAGAATAGGAGGATCGAAGAAGTCAAGGTGTCGGAAAATAAAGTGCCTGACAAGTATGGTATACGTCCTCCTTTCCCTTAGCGTTTGGAGAAGTCAATGAGAGTAAAAGAAGAGAAAGAGTTCATGGACACCTTCCGAAAGGTGCATGTAAATATTCCTCTCTTAGATGCAATTAAACAGATCCCTAAATATGCTAAATTCCTTAAGTAATGGTGCATAAGCAAAAAGAAGTCTAAGGAGACAGAAAAGGTGGACTTGACTCAAAATGTATCCTTCGTGTTCGAAAATGATCTTCCACCTAAGTGTTCTGATCCGGGCATCTTCACTATACCGTGTATAGTAGGCAATCTCACGGTTAAGAAAACAATGTCAGATTTAGGGGCTTCTATCAATGTTATTCCATACTCCCTTTATGCATCTTTGGATGTTAGGCCCCTAAAACCTACAAGTGTGGTAATCCATTTGGCGGACAAGTCCAATGTCTATCCTAGGTATGTGTTAGAGGACGTTCTAGTTAAAGTGAATAAATTGGTCTTCCTTGCTGATTTTTATGTATTTGACATGGAGGAGAATACTACCTCCAAATCAAGTATGATGTTATTGGGAAGAACATTCCTTAAAATCTCTAGAACTAAGATTGATGTCTATGATGGTACCCTTATAATGGAATTTGGTATTGAGGTCAAGTTTAATATTCATGTCACGATGAGGTACCCGAGAGATGTGCATTCTTTGTGTTTTTTGAATGCTTCTACACCTTTGACTAATAATGTTTCTGCTTTAACTAACAATTTTGTTCTGAAAGAAAATTTTAGCAGAAATGAGAAGGTGGAAAGTTTGGAGAAGCTCATAAAAGCTCTCGGTTTGAATGATAAGCATTCAGAGGTCTTGTGGCTAGAGATGGAACAACAAAGGTACGACGATTCTAATCTTAAGGTGTTATAAACTAATACGAACCCTTTGTCTACCTTTTTACAGGTACCCAATGTTAGCTTGAAGCCATTGTCGGGTTTGCTCGGATTTGAGTATTGGAGCATGGGAAGCACGAAACTTATGTATGTGTTCTCACCCGGATGGAAAAAAACTCGGGTTTGATAAGGTCACACAATCGGGTTGGGATGCCGGCTAGTGGGATTTATATGTTTTAAAAGTGTCTAGCCAAAGACGTAAAAGAAAGGCGTTGCGTAGGAGGCAACCCATGAATTTTCGTTCCTTATTTTATTGCTTTCCGTTATTTAGTTTGCTTTTCTTTAGATTTTACAATTTCACTCCTACCGTTGTCTATATTCTTTCAAGTTCCACCCCAGATATAGGAAGCTCAAGGGAACGCACCCATCTTCACGGATTCATATGTTGGAGGACTACTCACTAAATCAGGGGAGTCTTTTGTTCCTTTTCGTTTACTCTTTAGAGTGTCCTCTACATATTGAATACATTGAGGACAATGTATGAATTAAGTGTGGGGGTGGGGGTGATTTGCATGAGTTGAAATGATTTGGGTAGATAAATGCTTTTTAGGGGTAAATTCTTTTGTTGCAAATTTGTGCTTAATTGTGGGTCATTGTCCGATTGGTAATGTGTTAACATGTTTTTATGGGCTTAAATTGTTGATAATGATGAGTTTGGATGCATATATATCATGATTGAGTTTTATTGATAGAACTTAGAGTTGATTAGTGGTAGTATACCGGTCAAGATTAGACTTTTGCCAATCTCGTGAACTAGCTTTAACACCGTGAGACTTTGAGTCTATTAGACTAAACACTTGATATTAGTCTCCATTTCATTTCTTGTGCGATTTCGTCGTGCCTAGTCATGTATTTATAGAACTTGATTTGTCTCTCCTTAAGATTACATGATACTTACATGCTAATAAATATGACAAAGGCCATTGTTTGATCATTTTTATGTTAACCCATTAGCCTTAAGCCTACCATTTATGTTATGACTACCCTTTTTGCATACCACTTTGAACCTTAGCCTATGTAAATTGTCACCCACATTATGAACCGATCCAAACACGACTCACCCGACCAATCACCAATGGAATGGTCCCGATATCCCTATGTGCTTGAAAGTAAAACATCTACGTCGGGAAAGAAAAGAAAAAAAAATGGATGAAAAAAGGGAAAAATTCAAAAAGAAATAAAAAAATAGATCTATGAGTAAATATGTCTTCAAGAAAGAAAACGTAAGACGACGGAAAAGATATGTTGATCCATACTCTCTCAGTGATTTGATAAAGACCTTTTTCTATACTTAGTGAAAATTACGTTTAATATTATGTATTAGTGTTTCATCATCAGCGATCATACTAAGTCTGTTCAGCTATCACTGATGATCTCTCTTGTAAACATTCATATGTAAAAGTGTTTTACTATCAGTGATCAAATACTGAGTATGTTAAGTCTCGCTGATGTTTTCTAATTTAAACAATTAGACGTAATCCCTGAAGACAAGTTTCGCGACAACAGATGTTCATAGCTGAATCGAAGACGAAGATGCTGAACAAAGACAAGTCTACTCATGACCTGATGCGGATATCAGTAAAGCAAAGACGAATCTATACACACGAAGAAACCTGAGGAAAAGCTTCAGCGATAGCTGAACTTCTTTGTATCTCTGAAGGAAGAGATATTCAGTGATCGATGATCACCTAGCTTATGGCTCAAGTCTCTTTTGTCTTTCCCATGCACACCCAGTACGATGTGTCATAACGAACATACCTCTGCCAACATTCGTACAACAACTCTGTCAACTACACTGTTCATCATACGACCGAAAGCATGTCTGCTAAAGTCAGACCCATGTAGCCATTCAATGAAGGACACGTGTAAAGTACTCTGCATTGCTGATAATGACAAGGGTATAAATAGAAAGATCAACACTCCATATGAAAGTGTGCCTTTATCTTTCTAACAACATAGAAACCCTTGTTTTCTATATTCTCCCAATCCCCATTCTCTATTTCTTGTGCAACCATCTTAGTGTTTCTTAAGTTTTTTTAGATTAGGTTCTACTTAATCTTATTCTGCAATAGACTTGTAAATTGTGTTTGATTTATCAATAAACAATTTATTAAACATTAAAATTCAGTGTTTGTTTTCAACCCCCTTCTACAAACTTGTTAAGCACATTCGGGACCAACAAGTGGTATCAGAGCAGACTGTTTAATTTAATAAACAAGATCTTGCGTTATTCTCTTCCTTGCTATTCTAAAAATGGCACTTAATGCAAACACAAACTACCATGATAATGGTACACTCTCTAAACCTCCTCGATTTAGCATAGATAACTTTTCTCTCTGGAAGGTGTAGACCCTACTATACCTGATTACGTAGCAAATGGACCCTATGAACCTTTCTCAATCATAGCTACCGTTCCAGCCACTGCCACCACTCCTGCAGTTCCTAAACGTTATGCTCTTAAGGAAATTAGAAAGTGGAGTGATGAAGACAAAAAGAAGGTCGGTCTAGATGCAAAGGCAAAAACCATTATCTCTATGGGTCTGCCTGATGAAGCTTTCCATTCCATCATGCATCTTAAAACTGCCAAGGAAATGTAGCATACTATATGTGCTCAATATGATGGTACCACTGAAGTCCAAGAAACTCGAAAGATTAACTTGGTACGACAATATGAAAGTTTCATCTATGAAAAGAACGAATCTCTCTCTGATGTTCACCAGAGGTTTAACTTCTTAATCATTGATCTAAGAACTGCTGGTAGGACCTATTCTAATTCTGAGGTCCTAACTAAATTCTTAGAATGTCTTCCTGAAAGCTGGGACATTTATTCAATGTTTCTCAAGCTAACAAAAGACTTAAATTCTCTCTCCCTTAGCACCTTGTAAGGAATATTGCTCAACTATGAGCAATCAAATCTATTGAAGAAGAATCTTGTAAAAGATTCTAAAGACTCCAAAAGCACTCCTGTTGCTTTAGTCTCATCAGAGATCATTCCATCTCAGCGATCTACTTTCACTATCATTGAGTTAGATTCTGACACTGAGGAATTATCAGACACTGATTTTTTAGAGTTTGATAAGTCCTTAGCACTCTTGACAAACTCTTTTAATAAATTTGTAAGAAAGAGCAATTTCAATAGAAATAAGCCTCTGTCTCTCTCTCTGACAAGCCAAAATCAACCCCTGTTGATAAGGCTACTGCTACTTGCTATAACTGCGAAAAGAGTGGACACTTTGCAAGTGAGTGCATGTCAAAGAAAGTCTTCAAACCTTCTACCTTAAGAAGATCCAGCGATAACAAATACCTTAAACTGAAAGAAAAATATCAAAAGTTGAAAAACTATAAAAGAAAAGGTAAAGGGCTTATCGCTGAAGAACACAACTGGGCTGAATTAGAAGAATCAAGTTCTGATGAAGAAGAAGTCGCTAGTCTCTGCCTTAAGGATGAGATTAAAGAAGAAGTGGAAGAATCTCCAGAAACTTCCATGAGCTATATCTCCTCTCAGGGATCAAAGGGCATCTGGTATCTTGATAGTGGATGCTCTCGTCACATGACAGGACAAAAAGACCTACTAACTGAATACAAGGAAGAGAAAGGTCCCTCAATTACCTTTTGTGGAATTGGAAAAGGATATACCCGAGGGTTTGGTGTCCTTAGCAATGGGACAACTACCTTCAGAAGAGTCGCTTACGTAGACAGACTGAAGTACAATCTTCTAAGCATCAGTCAACTATGTGACAAAGACTATGAAGTTCGCTTTACTAAGAAAGCATGTTCAATGGTAAATGAGAAAGGAAAATTTGCTCTCAGTGGTTATCGTAAGGAAAATGTCTATGTAATAGATATGGACTCTACTACCACTGAAAACTTATGTTTTCTTTCTAAAGCCTCTTCTGATTTCAACTGGCTATGGCATAAAAGGCATTCTCATCTAAACTTTAAAACCCTGAATTCTCTCTCTTCTAAGGAACTGGTCTTTGGTCTTCCTCAACACTCATATGCTAAGGAATCTCTATGTTCAACATGTGAAAAAGGAAAACATATGAAGGCTAGTTTCAAATTGAAACAAGTTTCCTCAGTGACAAGTCATCTTCAACTCTTGCATATGGATTTGTTTGGGTCTGTCAATATCCAATCCATAGCTGGAAAGATGAATACTCTCGCTACACTGGGTAATCTTTTTAGATGAATACTCTCGCTACACCTGGGTTATCTTTTTTCGCTGCAAGAGTGAAACTCCAGAATAACTAATATCCTTTGTTAAAAAGATGGAAGTGCTGAACAATCTTACTGTTCGTTCAATAAGAAGTGATCATGGAAATGAATTCAAAAACAGTTCTGTAAACAATTTCTTTGAGAACAAGGGAATTTCTTACAACCTTTCCTCAGTAAGAACGCCTCAGCAAAATGGAGTCGCTGAAAGAAGAAACAGAACAATCTTTGAAGCTTGCAGAACAATGCTCAACGATTATCACCTCCCTACTCAATTTTTGACTGAAGCTGTTAATACTGCATGCTTTACTCAAAACAGATCGCTGATAGTAAAGCGATTTGGAAAGACAACTTATGAACTATTTCATGTAAGAAATCCTCAGTTTTCATCATATCTTTGGTTGTCAGTGCTTGATTCTAAACAACAAAGATTCACTTGGAAAGTTCGATCCAAAAGCTGATGATGGAATATTTCTTCGATATTCTTCCATCTCCAAAGCCTACAGAGTTTTCAATAAGAGAAGACAAACTGTAGAATAAACAATTCATGTCACCTTTGACGAAACCCATTCAGCGAACTCTAAACCCATCGCTGAAAATGAAGAACTAAATGCTTGGATGTTTTCTCATTACAGAAAAACAAAACCTATCTTCTCAACCCATCAGCATACAAATCATCCAACTGCTGATAACGACCCAACCATTATCCCACCTAATGCTGAATCCACCTCATGGGTTTCAGCTGAGCCCCTAAATACACTCCCTCCATCAGATCTTCCCTCGTCTGGAAACCTCTCAGAAAACAATGGACTGTATGACTTTCAACAGTTAATTGCTGATAAACCTCAAGCTTCCTCATTAGTTAACATTCCTATTGTTGATCCAAACCCTGAAGTGAGCGATCATGCTCCTGCTCAGCGATGGACAAAAGATCACCCCATAGATCAAATTCTTGGTGATCCTGATGCAGGTATTCAGACTCGACGAAGTTCAGGTAATATCTGTATCTTTGTCAAGTTTATTTCTTTAATAGAGCCAAAGAAGACTGATGATGCCCTCAGAGATCCAAACTGGGTCAGCGAATGCAAGTAGAGCTGACTGAGTTTACTCGAAACAAAGTTTGGAATCTCGTTCCTAGACCATCTGATAAAACTATTATAGACACCAAATGGGTGTCTAGAAACAAGTTAGATGAGCATGGAACTATAATCCGCAACAAGGCTAGACTTGTTGCTTAGGGATACATACAAGAGGAATGCATAGACTATGATGAAACCCCTGTGGCTAGGCTTGAAACAATTCAACTCTTCTTAGCTTATGCAGTTTGCAAAGACTTTATTGTATATCAAATGGATGTAAAATCAACGTTCCTAAATGAAAAGCTGAATGAAGAAGTCTATGTAGAACAACCCCAGGGTTCTCTGACCCTAAGAATCTAAATTATGTTTATAAATTGGATAAGGCTCTCTATGGTCTAAAACAAGCCCCTCGTGCTTGGTATGACACACTCTCATCTTTTCTTATCTCTGAAAATTTTGAACGCGGTAAAATTGATAATACCTTGTTTTTCAGAAAGATAAAATGTCATATTATTCTTGTGCAAATATATGTCGATGACATAATATTTGGTTCTACTAACCCATCTCTGTGTACTCGTTTCGCTGAAAGAATGAAGAAATAATACAAAATGAGTATGATGGGTGAGCTAACGTACTTTCTTGGTCTTCAGATTAAACAATCTGAAAAAGGTACTTTAATCAACCAAGGTAAGTATGTTAAAGATATGCTGAAAAAGTTTGTTCTAACTCAAACTTCAGCAATGAAAACTCCTATGGCACCTCCTCTGACATTAAACAAGGATCCAACTGAAAACCTGTTAATGTCACTACCTATAGAGGAATGATAGGCTCCCTGGTGTATCTTATAGCAAGCCGACCTGAAATCATGTACTCTACATGTTTGTGTGCACGCTATCAGTCTGAACCCAAAGAATCCCATCTGATCGCTGTCAAGCGAATCTTCAGATATCTGAAAGGAATTCCTAACCTCGGTCTTTGGTATCCCAAAGACTCAGGGTTTGATCTAATTAGATATTCAGATAGTGATTTTGCAGGTTGTAAACTTGATAGAGAAAGATGATGAACACAACGAGTGGCAGGGTGATAGTCCCTCAATCAGTGTAAAGTAAGATGATACAAATGATTCAATCAATTTCCATTTTTATTACAATCAAGAAGTCAATACAGTATATGCTCTCTCAAACTTTCTCTCTCTACAAGAATGCGTATAATACTCTATCACAAACTATTAGAACTACCCGCACACCACTAGTCATATCCCTTTTTATGCACGGACACAAAACACTCACAACACTAAAAATTCACACTACTTTGACTTTGATTTTTTATTACAATTGACTTTGACTTTAGCATGAGAGTTTGACTTGAGTTCTGACTTCAATCCTCTGTCTTTATGATCTTCTATCCAACATATTTATGCTCTAACATTCTCCCCCTTTGGATCAAGATCATCTTCAAAAATATTTTGAAATTCAATTTTCCCCCTTGACATTTCTTTCAGCAAATCAGCATTGAAGCTCAAAATTACAATCTCCCCCTTTTCATAATCAAACTTCAATCATTCTGTAATCTCTCCAAAATATTTGTACAACATTTGCAATCAGTTTTAACATTCTCCCCCAAGGTAATAAGAACCTCTTTTAGACTATGGAAATAAATTATCTTCAGATTCAGGTCGGTTTGCTTCAGCAAATTATCTTCAAAGAAAAATTTCAGTAAAGTCCAACTTGCTTTCAGAATTCTTTGAACTTGCTCTTTCAAACTTGTACAATCTTTTCACAAATTGCATTCTTTGACAAAATTTTTTCTTCAAATTGACTTTCTTGACACAAATTTCTCCTTTAAGATCCAACATTTCTTTATCATTTCCCACATTTCTTGATCATCTCAAACACTTCTTGATCATCTTTTCTCCCCCTTTTTGATGATTGTGGCATTGAAATCATCAAAACTTTCGCAAGAAATGTCATGAACCAATCTGACCATTGACCTTTTATAAGAGCCTTCGCAAGAAATGTCATGAACCAATCTGACCATTGATCTTTTATAAGAGCCTTTGATTATCTGTCAATTCATAAGATATTTATCCGAATCTTTTCAAATTCAGAAAAAATATGAGTGTAACACCTGAATCAAAAAATGAATCAGTTATGAAATGCCTGTCAGTAACACCAAGTCATTGTGTAACGAATACACATTGGAAAGGAGATTTTTGATGTTCACTCCCCTAGGTATTCCATTGAATCATCGAATAACACAGGTTTATTCTATGAACGTTTAAACAGAAAAACAAATTCTCTGTGTGTACGTGCTTGTGTTTGAAAGAATTTAACACATGATGATTGCTTTATTTAGGCTCCAAAATTGTGTAAACCATTGAGACAACAGTATAACACAGACTCAATTGTGCATGATCGAAGTGCGAAGGTGGGGCATAATTCCTTTTTTTTCAATATCCAGATTTTCCAAATGATAACCAGATAGCATATGTGTTGCATCCCCATAAAATATTGAAACATCTTCTTTTTAAGAAAAAGATGAGTAGCTGGTGGGGTTTAAAGCAAGAGTTGGCATGGGCTAGTTTCCTTTTTCAATGACGTTCACCAAAAAATTGTGAAACAATCAGAAATGTGGCTGCCCGACTCAGAAAAAGTTGGTGCAGAGTTTGATATTCCTTTACTCTGATCTCTCACCCTCTTTCTTTTTATTATTGAGATCGCTTCTAACCAAACTCTCTTTACATTTTATCTCATCACACCATACCCACACTAAGTTATTTTGACTCTTCGCCTCTCGATCACTCAAGGATAACTTCTTGGGTAGGAAACACTAGTTAACGTGAATCCATAGAAGTTCTGTTAAGCTTACTCAATGAACCCATGTTTTGCTAAAAATATAATGTTGCTCAAACGGTTTAACTTTGCAGTTAAAGCACAAAATACATATCAGATAAATGTATGCTCTTGAATGTCATTATGAAGATTTGAGAATTTTAAATAATGAGGATATTTCAAAACAAGTATATTTAATGAATGAAATGAATACAAGAAACTTGTTTGAAAATCTAGCATTGTATAATAAGATCAAATATGAATGATTTAGCAATTAAGGTTTAGGTCATGAAAATAGGAATTTGTCTATACAAATCAAAATATAGACATTCTTGAAAGAAACGTTTTGAAATGAAATCATGCTCAATATACATTGAAGTTCAACCGAGGTGTCTTACCATCGAAAATTTGTTTAAATATGAGACTTGGTAAGAACATTTCCAACAGAATATTAAACCGCTGTGTGTGAATACTTGAAATTATATGGAAAAGATAATACACAAGTATTTATCTTTGGAAACACACGGTTTATTTAACATTTAAGCTCATGAAAAATGAAAACATTTAAAACCATACTTCTAAATTCATGAAATCTTTTTAAGAATAAGAAGTGCTTTGAACAATTGAGAACATGTTTTTTTTGATTGAAAGTCGTCCTTCTTTCAACCATATATGAGATTAAGATTAGAAGAAAATCTTATGTTCAATCTTAAATCTTATGAACTCAGCTCAAAATCATAAAAGATATGATCGTGTAAGGTCCCCCTCAAATCTGCAAACAATCAAAAGTCATCAAAGCACAATGTTTTATTCACAAAATTTATTGAAAATTAAAGACATAAAGCAATAAAACGTGTTAATAACGAGTTCTTATCAGATGTAATTAGAAGTCATTTTCTGTACTCCCCCTGAAATTATGCATCAGAAAACTTGTCAGTTATAGAATATATGCAAAATATATCAACACCCCCTCAAATGTAGATTATCTTATCATCTTCTCACACTCCCCTTGAGATCATGAACAAATTTAAGTGCAAATATCTTTCAGAATAAAAAAATAAAGAAATGAAGAAAAATAACTAAGTTAAACTTTATTAGGTAACAACAGATTAAGTCTTGAGATTTAACATGCCAAGTTTTGAAATGAGAAAATTAAATCACTTTTCATCAAGTGGCTTGGTAAATAAATCTGCAAGCTGATAATCTGTGTTTACAAAGTAAAGTTTGATTGTACCTTTTTGAACATTATCTTTTATAAAATGATCTCACGTCTATCTATGCTTGGTTTTGGTATGTTGCACAAGGTTTGCTGATATGGCAATTGCGCTATTAGAATCGCAGTAAATCGGGATCTTGTCGTATTTGAAGCCATAATCCCGGAGTTGCGTTCACATCCACAACACCTGAGAATAACAGCTAGCTGCAACTACGTACTCTTCCTCGCCTATTGAAGTAGATACACAAAGTTGTTTCTTTGAAGCCCAACTCACGGGTTTATCGCCAATAAATTGTATATGTCCCGACGTACTCTTCCTGTCAAGCATACAACTTGCATGATCTACATCTGAATATGCTGTAAGCTCGAAACCTGTATCCTTAGGATACCACATACCAAGATTTGCAGTGCCCTTCAGATATCTATAGATACGCTTGACTGCAGACAAATGAGATTCTTTAAGTCTAGCCTGATATCTTGCACATAAGCATGTAGAAAACATTATATCTGGCCTACTAGATGTTAAGTACATTAAAGAACCAATCATACCTCGGTAGGTTCTAACATCGAAAACTTTTCGAGAAGGATCAGCGCCAATCTTAGTTCCCGGTGCCATCGAGGTTCCAATAGGAGTACAATTTTCCATATTAAATTTTCTTAGAATATCGAAAATGTACTTTGCTTGACTAATAAAAATCCCCGTGGAAAATTGTTTGACTTGTAATCCAAGAAAGAAATTTATCTCTCCCATCATACTCATCTGAAATCTTGACACCATAAGGATAGAAAAATTCTTACACTACTTGGCATTAGTTGAGCTAAATATGATATCATCCACATATATCTGAATTAAAATGATATCGGCTTTTTTCCTTTTTAATAAAAAGAGTAGTATCGATTTTACCTTTTGAGAAGGCCGACTTGACTAAATTTTTTGATAACACTTCATACCAGGCGCGAGGGGCTTGTTTCAGACCATAAAGAGCTTTGTCCAGAATGTAAACATGATTAGGTTTCTCTGGATTGACAAAACCTTCAGGCTGAGAGATGTAGACTTCCACCTTTAAGATGCCATTTAGAAAGGCAGTCTTCACGTCCATTAGATAGACAGTGAAGTTATTGTGTGCGGCATATGCTAGAAACATACGAATAGCCTCGATGCGTGCAACTGGAGCATAAGTCTCGTCGTAATCAATACCTTCCTCTTACCTATATCCTTTAGGCACAAGTCTTGCTTTGTTTCTGATAACGATACCATCTTCATCTTTCTTATTCTTGAATACCCATTTCCTGCCGATTATTGTTTTTCCTTCAGGTTTAGGCACTAGTCTCCAGACCTTAAGTACTTCAAATTGATTCAACTCTTCTTGCATCGCAGTTACCTAGTCTGAGTCAGCTACAGTTTCAGATACTCGAGTTGGCTCTATCTTGCTCAGGAATGAATCATGCATACATTGGTTGAGTGTAGCAGACCTAGTTTGCACCGATTTGGACGGATCTCCAATAACTTGATGTATTGGGTGCTCTTTGGTCCACTTGTGTTCATGAGGGAGTGGATTAGCTCGACAGTTTCATGTACAACTTCAACTGAAGGAATAGGTGTTTGAATCAGAGTTTTTTGTTGAACCGGAGAAACAAATTCAGTTAATACATCTGAAGTGATTGGATGATGATTGCTTGAATCTTCAGGTCCGTCAATCACAACAGGTTTAGGTAATTTAGACCAAAGAAACTCATCATAAAAGAATTCAAACAGTAAATCTAATTCTGACAAATGAGATGTAGAAGTTGATGGTTTATCAGAATTTAAAACATTAACCCCAGGTTCTGGACTGATTAGCCCAGGAGCTAACACTCCAGTAAGTACGTGTTCTGAACTGTTTTGTTCAGAAGCCAACTCTTCATCGAATGTGAGGTTGACGCTCTCAATAAAGATCTTCGACTTCTTCAAGTATACTCTGTAAGAAGCAAACGATTGAGAATAGCCGATAAAAATGTCTTCTTCAGCTTTTGGACTGAACTTGTTCAAGTTCTCCTTGTCATTCAGTACGAAGACCTGCATCAGAGGATATGGAAATTTTTATGTTATCCCAGTTTAATCTAGTTGGTAAATAATCAATCAAGTAATCAAGCAACACAATAATAATCAAGAGATATATAAATCAGAGTAACATACCAATCCCTTGAATAAACAATGAAACCCTTGAGTGTTCTTGATACCCTTTGAATACAGAGAAAACTTGCTACCTCTCTAATATGATTATGAAAGTAATTGTGAGGATTAAACCCTAAAACTAATTAATCAACACATTAAATACCTAAGCCTTATGGGCTTTAAGCTTAACAGGCTTTCTAATGGGCTTGAGCCCAATAACTAACAACTATTGAATTATTACACTTTAAACCCTTTAACTATAACTATCAAATAAATACAGTTTAGACCCTTTAATCTTGAATACAATTATTTGATCCAACAATCTCCCCCTTTGGATTCAAGATTAAAAAAAATTGTCAATAATCTTCAGGTCTTCACTTTTTTTCTCTTTTCTTCATAAATGACATTGATAGCTTCAAAACTTCAAAACTTGATATCTTTGAATAATCTTTAAATCTTCAAATCTTTGAAAATCTTCAGCAGTCTTCAAGTTATGTTCTCCCCCTTAATATATTCTCTTTTTTGATAATTCTCCCTTTTTGTATCTTCTCCCCCTTTTTGATGAGTGGTGAGAATCATCGTCATCAAAACTTTGCAAAACAATCTCCCCCTTTTCAAGACAATTTCCCCATTGTGTATGATCACGTAAGCACAATCTTCATGTAACGAGCCCTGTATGGAAATAAGAGCAGTCTTCCCAGATGGAAAGAGTGATTATTTCAATCTTTTCAGATTAAAATAGAAAGTAGTAACCATTCGAATCTTTTCAAATTCAAACAGTTTAACAAGTGTAACCCTAAATCAACAAATGACTCAGTTAGAATGCCTGTCAATGACACAAAGTCACTGAGTAACACAAATTTACTATATAAGGAGCTGGTTTGATGTAGACTCCCCAGGTCTTCCATTCAATCATCGAATAACACATGGTTATCTATGAACGTTCTGACAGAAAACAAATTTCTGTGTGTTCGTGCATGTGTTAGAAAAAAAATTAAGCATAGATGATTGCTTTTCATTTTAGGCTCAAAATATGTAAACTTGTTGAGACAGTAACAAATTATACAAAGACTCAATGTGCATGAGAAAGGGTTCGAAGGTGGGGCAACTTTCCTTCTTTTTCAATATTAGTATCTTCCAAGTGAAGAACCAATAGCGTATGTGCTGCGTCCTTAGAAAATGTGAAACATTCTCTTTTTGAGAAAAGAATGAGTAGCTGGTGGGGTTGTATGCAAGAGATGGCATGGGCTAGTTGCCTATTTCAATGATGGTCACCAAAGAATGTGAACCAATCAGATTATGTGGCTGCCCGGCTCAGAAAGAAGTTTGGTGCAAAGTTTAATATTCTTTTACTCTGATCGCTCACCCTCTTTCTTTTAATGCTCACGTCTAACCAATCTCTCTTTTTCATTTTACCTCTTCACACACCATCACTCAATTCTTTTGACCCTTCTCCCTTCAATCACTCAGGGAATACTTCCTGGGTAGGAAACACTGGTTATCGTGAATCCATGGAAGTTCTGTTAAGTTCTCACACTAAATCCCATGTATTTTCCTAAAAGAACATAGTGTTCAACAAGCTTTTTGTACATGTAAGCACAAATACCACTTGTTACATGAAAAATAAGACTTTCGGAGATGTCAAAACAGTTATGTATGACGATGCAATTCTCCCCCTCAAACTAAAAGAGTTTGACAATTAAGCTCATATCATTTTGTCATGAAGAATAAGATTTTGGAGAATCAAAAACGAATGTTGTTTATAATGACAATATATAAACATATTTTCAATGAAAGCACATGAAATGATGTTTGATTCAATCAACAGTGAATACAAATAACGTGAGTATTACCATAGAAAGATTTAACTTTTGATACATGGTAATAACAAAGTCAAAATAGAATGTTCTGAACTGTTATGTGTATGAATACTTGACAAAGTATATTGACAAGATAAAACACAAGTATTTATCTTTAAGAACACACGGTCAGATAATCTTTACTTAGAAGCCATACACCGTTGAGGTACGGGTTCTAAGCTGATTTACTTAGAAGCCTTCTTTTTGACAATGAAGTCCGGGTTTTGAACTGTGTTGTTCAAAAGCCATTGTTCTTTCTCCCCCTTAAACATTTGTTGCCTGCAACACAGATTTAGCTTTTGGTACCCACTGGTATTTGGGTCCTAATGGGTTAGTTGTAGTTCTAGTAGGAGAGATAAAGTAAGAACCATACCAATTATTAACGTAATCTTTTCTGACAAAATCATTTGAGCCACAGTAGGAACAACTAATTTGCTTTTGTGCTAACCTGATCAGTTGATTAATAGAGTAAACCAAATCAGGTTTGCCAAAAGTTTTACCTTTTGTAGCATAGTTCCATTTAGCATTTGATGTATGCACAAATGATTCTTTTTTCTTCTTCTCCTCCGAGGATCCTTTAACTTTCCAGATCCAGTTTCCTCTATTTTCATCTTCTTTTCTCCAGATCCTTTTCTTCTGAGACTTGTTCTTCTTTAAGTTACCTGAACCATCAACATTTTTGTCATAGAAAAGGTTAGAAGGACGAATCTAATCAGTAGATTTAGAAGTAGGACAATCATCTAAATCATAGAAAGGATTATAGAAAACATTTGAAAAATGTGAACTTGAAGTTGTGTTTAATGAACTATCTGAATCAGCTAGATCATCTCTTGGTGATTGAGCTATTGACTCTGGCGTCTTGTGCTCAGTCAGCTTCACCTTGAACACGATCTCTTCAAGTTCCTATATTTTTTGAAGACAAACTATTTCTTTCCTTTTCAATCAGATCAAACTTCTTATGCAACTCAGATTTTGCATTCTTCTCCTTCATGATGTTTGTTGACAATTCAGCTAGCTTTCCTGTCATCTTGGCTATCTCGGACTCGAATACTTTCTTTTCTTCAGAAAAGTCTGTATTTATATCCTTCAACTCAGCTTTCTTCTTTTCATTCTCAGCCTTTTCTCTCTCTAGAATGATAACCTTCTCAAAGTCTGAAACTTGTTGAGAAAGCTTAACACATCTAAGCTCTAATGCTTTCTTCTCTTCAAATGCTTTTCTGGAGAATCAGAGAATTTCTTGGCAAAGTCTTTTCTTTCTTTCTCTATCTTCAGTATTTCATCTTGAGCTATTGTATTGCCTCTGTCTTGGGTTGCCTTTTCTTTCATCGTTTTAATCTCAACCTCAAGACTGAGAACTTTACCTTTTAAAGAGTCTCTTTCAGCAAAGATTCGAGAGTTTGACTTTCTAAGCTCTTCAGATGTCTCACGAGCAATGTTTTAGTTCCTTCTTTGACCATGTTGAGCTAGATTCAGATCTTTTCAACTTTACTTGAAGATCGAAGATCTCTTTTTCTTTAGACACAATTATTCCTGCAAAGTCAATTAAAGAATCAGAATCTTTTGAATTTTCTTTTAAAGCATTGATCTGAATAAGAAGAGATGAGTTCTGAATCTGTAAAGCCTTGTTCTCAGCTTTGAGCATTTTGTCCTCTTTGTCATACTCATCAATCATGCGAGATGATGTTGATAACCGTCCAGCAAGTTGTTTAGCCTTTGCTTTTACTTCAGAATGTGTCATCTTTTCAAAATCAAGGCTGTAACCTTCAGACATATTTAGCTGATTCGACATCCTGGCTGTATCGTTAGAATCAAAATGAAAACCACACTAAAAAATTTTCAGAAAAATAAATTCCCGAAAATAATTAAATGGGGTCCTTTCAATCAGTATAAAACTCAAAGAAATAATACTGAAGAATGAAATTAGGAAAATTTTGATCAAGCACAAAACTTTTGTCCCCCTTCGCAGACTTAGCACGGGGGTCCCGCTAAAATATTCGACCGATAAAAGTCTTCGACCGGGAGGTTGTAAGACCGGTAAACCACTTCGACCGGTATTGATTCGACCAGACAAGGTATCGACCGAGGTGGTCTGTGAGTGTACCGGTTGAAGGATAAACTGAGTTCGACCGATAGTGAATGGACCGATACTATGTTCGACCGATAAGGTGCTATGACCAGTATAGTGTTCGACGTGAATGGTGTTAAGACCGATAAAACTATTCGACCGATATGTTCTTAATGCTTTCGACCGATATGTTCTTAAGTCGACCCAGAACGATGAAGATTTCCCCAGAAAACACAATAAACACAAAAATTGAATCCAAATATCAACCTTTTGCACCAAGTAACATATATCGAACACAATGCAATCAAACTTGAAGATTAAAATCAACTTTTAAGAATTCAATTTGAAGAACACAGTACGACTTGTATACAAACCCAGTAAACATAAATCAACCAAAAAACCAATCGATTTGAGATTTTAATTGCAATTAACTAATTAGATAACTTTCAGCAGCATAAAACTCATCAAATCATATCAATTTCCAGCCTAAAAACAAGTTAATTCATGAGGTTGATTTTCACAGATTTATATATATCGAAGAACACAGTGATAAACCGATAAACACAAATTTAATCCAATTAACTTGATTCTTTGGCTCTGATACCACTTGTTATCCCAGTTTAATCTAGTTGGTAAATAATCAATCAAGTAATCAAGCAACACAATAATAATCAAGAGATATATAAATCAGAGTAACATACCAATCTTTTGAATAAACAATGAAACCTTTGAGTGTTCTTGATACCCTTTGAATATAGAGAAAACTTGCTACCTCTCTAATATGATTATGAAAGTAATTGTAAGGGTTAAACCCTAAAACTAATTAATCAAAACATTAAATACCTAAGCCTTATGGGCTTTAAGCTTAACAGGCTTTCTAATGGGCTTGGGCCCAATAACTAGCAACTATTGAATTATTACACTTTAAACCCTTTAACTATAACTATCAAATAAATACAGTTTAGACCCTTTAATCTTGAATACAATTATTTGATCCAACAGTTTAATGCTAGGTATTCTATTATTTATTAAAGCATACGGTGTTTTACCGAACCGACGATGAATTACAGAGCGATTCTTAGTATAACAGGCAGTCGACACAGCTTCAACCCATAGAAATAAAGGTAGACCTGATTGACTCAGCATAGTTTGAGCGGCCTCGACTAGTGTTCTGTTTCGTATTTCTACAACTCCATTCTGTTCAGGCGTTCTGGCACCAGAAAACTGTTGTGTTATCCCGATCGATTCGAGATAATCATCAACAATTATGTTCTTGAAATCTGTGCCATTGTCAGTTCGAAGAAGCTTGACTGTCTTTTGCAGATTCACCTGAGTGGTCTTTAATAATGTGATGATGACTTCGGGCATCTCATCTTTTGATCTTAGAAACTTGACCCAAGTGTATCTCGAGTAATCGTCCACAATCACTAACACTTATTTCTTGCCGTTTATGCTTTTAGTTCGCATCGGACCACAGAGATCCATATGCAGTAACTCCAGCAGAGAACCTGTACTAGGATCAGGCTTCGGCTTATGAGCGACTCTTTTCATCTTCCTCTTCTCACACGCTGCACAGAGATGTTCTTTGACATATTTGAGCTCTGGAAGTCCTTTCACTAAGTTTTCCGTGACCTGCTTGTTGATGTAAAAAAATTTTAGGTGAGATAGCCTTATATGCCATAACCAACTCTACTGCATAGAGGCTTTTAACAGTAGACACACCTCATTGTCAGTCTTGACTTTTGACAGGTTGATCGTGTAGAGGTTTGACTTTCTCGTTCCAACCAAGAGTTCTATACTATCTTCAGTACGCACAGAACACCTCTTAGCCTTGAAATTAACCTCTAAGTCTTTGTCGCAGAACTGTCCCATGTTGAATAGGTTATGTCCTAAACCTTCTACATAGCTCACCTTCGTGATCGTTACGTTGTCTTGAGTAACGTCACCATATCCCAGAATTGGTGAAAACTGGTCATTCCTGAATCGCACATTTCCACAAAATTTCTCTGTATGATTAGACAATAAATCTTTCTACCCAGTCATATGCTTGGAGCAACCAAAATCCAAGTACCATATATGACGGGTCTGCATAAGAGAAATCAGGGAACAACAACTTTAGGTAACCATTTATATTTCGGTCCTTTCAGATTAGCGTAAGATTTTGGCATCCATTTGAATTTGGGTCCTATTTTATTTTGAAAAACATGAGGTATACAGTATGTTCCAAACCAACATTTAGAATATTGTCGAGTCACAAAATCATTTCGACGATATGTAGACAACTAATTAGTAATCGGAGATAATTGGAACAATTGTTTTATTGAATATTTCTTGTAAGAAGTTACAAGATTTGTTTTTGTAGAAGCAATGTTACCAACCAAATCAGTACTACTAACAGAAATCCTATTACATTCAGAATCCGAAAATGACTTTGTAAGCTTTCCAACTATCTTCTTTGGTCGCCATTCAGTTCTTACTTCAGACCTTTCCTTTCTCAGTTCTGAAACAAAAGATTTAGATTTGTTAGGAAAATGAGATTTCTGAGTCTGTGATTTCTTTTGCTTACCTATGTTGGTTCGTTTCTGTGAGCGCCTTTTTTTTTGCTTTTACCTTTTTCATAATAATCGGTACTAACAGAAATTGATTCACCAACCTTAGTTGATGATTCACCTACTTCAAACACACTAGGTAAAGCTTCAGAGTTAATAATAAAATCAGAATGATCTGGAAGTTTTGCATTGAAGTCAAACATACCAATACTTTCATCATCACAACCATAATCATAATTTAAAAAATCATTTGCACACGCAAATAAATCATCAATATCATCTTCAAAAGTTTGAGGTGCCTTGGAAGATATTGAACACTCATTAGATTTGGAGTTAAAAACAGTGTTCTTCATGACTGTAGAAAATACAACTTGTTCAATATCAACCAAAATTCTTTTGTCATATAAATCATTTTCAAGATCAATTATTTTGCTTTCTAAAACGAGTGGAGGAATATAAATTTTGGCTTTAAGAGGTTTTGCCTCCAACTCTTTTGAAGAATAACTTTCAAAATAATCATTCGAAATAAACTTTGGTTGTTCAGAAATATAACTATAATTCAGCTTTTGATAGCAGAATGGTAGTTGCATTTTCGTTGTATTCTTTATATTTTCTTCTTCCTTGGCCTCTACTTCATTTGAAGATTTGGTAACAAACTTGGGTTTCAAATGAGGATGTTTGTTAGCCGCTTGTAGAAAATCAAAATTATACAAAGTTGGCTGTTTTCTGATTGCTTTTTTCAAATAGTGTGGGTTATCGTAACCGACACCCCACTTTTCTTTAACATCATTTTCCTCATTTGGTGTATTTAGAAAGATGGTTTGATCTGTTTGACCTCTAGTATATAATTTTGCTTCCAAACCATTTACCATTTTCTCCAAACTCTTATTTTCAACATGCAATTTGTGAACTCTTAGCACAAATTCTTGTTTTTTAAGATCAGACTTTGAAAGTTTAGAGATAGCTTCAGAAATCTTATTTTCAAAACAATCTTTTTGTTGTTTAAACTCAGTAGAAGATTTGTTCAAAGAGTCAATCAAACTTTTGTTCCCAACAAGTTCCTTGTTGAGATAAAAAATAGTTTGACGCTTCTTAGCAACCTTGCTTTTCTCCCTTTTCAATTTATTTTGAAGGTCTTGAAGCTCAATCATCATGGCTTCCATTTTGTTTAGAAAATCAGATTAAAAAATATTTTGTACCTCATCATAATTATCTTCATCCGACTCATCATACTACACTTCTTTCCCTATCAGACACATATGAGCTATCTCTTCTTTTTTTTCTTCATCTGAGTGGTCAAGCCAAAACTCGTCTTCTGCCATTAAATCCTTTCCCGCTTCTTTATGCTTTGCCAGTAGCATCTTGTGCTTGTAATAGTCAGAGTTTCACACGGTAGGCTTCCGACAATCTTTGGCGTAGTGACCTACTTTACCGCAGTTATAACATTTTATTAGCTCATCAGACCTCTTCTCACCGTAATCATTAACAAACTTCTTCTCTTCTGGCTTTCTTTCTAGAAATTTCTTATCCTCATACCTTCTTCCTTCAACTTTTTCTCTATGCTCATAATTTCTGGAACTAGAAGAGTATCTTTGACTGTTTGATCCCGACTTTTTATAAAATTTCTTTTGGAAAGCTCGGGTCAGCAATAACATGGCTTGCTTTAAGCTTTCTCCTTCATCACTGTCAATATCAGCATCATCAGAATCGTCAGGACTTGGAATAACAACTTTTTTTTCTTCTTCTTTTCCTTCTTTTCTTTCTCTTTCTGAGCTACTACCAAGGCAATGGGGTCAACAACTTTCTCAGAGTTTTTCTTCTCTTCTCTTTTCTCTTCCACTTCCTCCTCATTCTGCCTCAATGTTTCATACACTTCATGCAGAGGTATGTCACTGAGATCTTTCATTTGTTTCATCCTTCTTGTATGCTTCGTCCATTCGGGCTGAAGAATAGTGAGGAATTTGACATTGTTTTCTATTTGCTTCTTCTTCACTTTGTTCATAGCAAGCTCATTAAGCAATAGAACAAATCTCTCGTAAGTTTCCTCAAGGCTCTCATTCTCCTTAGCTTTGAACTCTTCATAGCTGTTAATACAATTAGCAACCTTCATCTGATTTGCGACCTTAGATCCCATCATCATTTTTTGCAGTTGATCCCACATTTTCTTGGCAGTTGCTTTGTAGCTGTCTATTTTGATGTAGATCTCGTTAGGTATGCTTTGCAAAAGTAGAGATCTAGCTTGCTTGTCGGCTTTATATCTATTCTTCTGCTCTTCATTATAGGGAGAAAGATCTTTTGGTACTGACTTTGTCTTTTGCTCTCTGTTCATATTCCCGTCTTCACTATCGGAGGACTCATCATCTAGAATTTCCATAGTTATCAGAACCATTGGACATTCTTTGATTGATAGCAGAATATTTTCCCCGTTGGCATGTCTGTCCACAAAATCAAGAAACCGGTCTTTCCACTGTTTGTACTCTCCTTTGAAGAGAACCGGTGGTTTAACGTCCGTACCAATAGCAAGAGCATCTTTGGAAGTTATCTTGGTCTTTACACTGCTTGAAATGATCATCAAAATTCAGAAATAAACTGGATCTTAAAAAAATCAAACTTGATCAAAATAATGCAAAACTCATAAAATATTCTAAGTATGAAACGCGCTAATCAAAGAAAAATGAAACTTCACACAAGAAGCTTTATGCACGTTTATACTTTGCGCACAAAGAAGGATACGTGAACTCATCTTCTCGCACACAGGCTCGTGCGAGTTTAAGATTCATGCGTACAAAAGTTTGCGAGTTCTTGATACTTCGTGCACACAATTCAAGCAATACGTCTGCGTGTTCTGGACTTAGACAAATTTCACACTTTTTACTTCGTGCTAAACGTAAACTCGTAGACTGTCCACTTCTCGCACAACCCACTTCTCGCCGAAACCAATTTCGCACAAGACACAGAGAATAAACAGTATCAACTCACACACTGAGACGTGCGAGTTCTATCTTCTCGCACAACAATACTTGCGAGTTCTTCACTCCAAGCCCCTTTTAGGCCTGTGCGAGTTCTTCAGTCTTATGCGTGTTCTTCATTAGCGTGTTTTCCATATCTTGCGAGTTCTTGACTTCTTGTCTAAAAATTCAATTTTCCAACTGAAATCGACCCAAAACTTTGCCAATTAATCTGAAATCCTGTAGAACTCTTCCAATACAAGAATCGAACAAATTACAATTGTGAAAAATCGAACTAATACATCACAATTTCACAATCTATGCAAATACAGTACGTATTCACACTTCGAACAAAAAAACTAAGAAAAATATAAAATTCACCCTAACCAAGTGTGAATTAGGCTAAGTGAATCAAATCAAAATCGTTCTAGATGCGAAAACGAATACAGAGACATAAAAATCTGATCCAAAACAACACTAATTCGTGAAAATTGAATTGTCACAGGACGACTTGCGCGATCTTTCGAAATCGATCAAAGTTCTTCAAATCAATCCATGTTCCTGAATTTCTCTCTGCTCTGATACCAATTGATAGTCCCTCAATCAGTGTAAAGTAAGGTGATACAAATGATTCAATCAACTTCCATTTTTATTACAATAAAAAAATCAATACAATATATGCTCTCTCAAACTTTCTCTCTTTACAGGAACGCATATAATACTCTATCATAAACTATTAGAACTACCCGCACACCACTAGTCATATCCCTTTTTATACACGGATACAAAACACTCACAACACTAAACATTCACACTACTTTGACTTTTTATTACAATTGACTTTGACTTTAGCATGAGAGTTTGACTTGAGCTTTCACTTCAGTCTTCTATCTTTATCATCTTGTATCCAACATATTTATGCTCTAACATGGGGCGATCATGAACAAGACCCCAATCCAAGCAAAAGATTCGATCGCAACCATGGCGGAGAATTCAAAGCAGTTTGGAGCTCGAAATGACTTCACTCGAGGAACTAATGAGGTACATATTCAATCCTTAGAGATAAAGATTATTGACCTACTAATCTTGTTAAACAACTCGCGATGGGAAATGTGCAACAATTCATGGCATGCGGGATTTGTTCTACCGTAGGACACCCTACCGATGCATGCCCTACACTACAACAGCCATGTGAGCAGGCTAATGCCATAGGGGGCATCAATTTCCAAAACTCGCAAAATCGGGGGTTTGATCTTTTCTCTAACACATATAACCCCGGTTAGCAGAGTCATCCTAACGTCCCTAGGCAAGATTATGGTCAAATCCAACAACATCAATAATTTCAAGTACCGTCGGGCGCTCAATTCCATCAACCATCTTATCAAGCTTCTCAAAGCTCAAGTACGTCTTTAGATGAGATTGTGAAGATTATCGCCACTAATGCTCTTTAATTTCAGAAGGAAACATAAAAGTTCCAACAAGAGACTCGAAACAGCATCCAGGACTTAGAGGCGACGGTTAGACAATTAATGAACAAGGGTAAGTTTCCATCCCAGACAGAAACAAACCCGAAGGCACATGTTAACGCAATCACCCTAGGAAGTCGTAAGGAGTCTCAAGGTGGCAAGAGTAAGAATAGGAGGATCGAAGAAGTCAAGGTGCCGTAAAATAAAGTGCCTGACAAGTATGTTATACGTCCTCCGTTCCCTTAGCGTTTTGAGAAGTCAATGAGAGAAAAAGAAGAGAAAGAGTTCATGGACACCTTTCGAAAGGTGCAAGTAAATATTCCTCTCTTAGATGCAATTAAACAGATCCCTAAATATGCTAAATTCCTTAAGGAATGGTGCATAAGCAAAAAGAAGTCTAAGGAGACAAAAAAGGTGGACTTGACATAAAATGTATCCTTCGTGTTCCAAAATGATCTTCCACCTAAGTGTTCTGATCTAGGCATGTTCACTATACCGTGTATAGTGGGCAATCTCACGGTTAAGAAAACAATGTTAGATTTAGGGGCTTCTATCAATGTTATTCCATACTCCCTTTATGCATCTTTGGATGTCGGGCCCCTAAAACCTAGAAGTGTGGTAATCCATTTGTCGGACAAGTCCAATGTCTATCCTAGGTATGTGTTAGAGGACGTTCTAGTTAAATTGAATGAATTGGTCTTCCCTACTGATTTTTATGTTATTGACATGGAGGATAATACTACCTCCAAATCAAGTATGATGTTATTGGGAAGAACATTCCTTAAAACATCTAGAACTAAGATTGATGTCTATGATGGTACCCTTATAATGGAATTTGGTAGTGAGGTCAAGTTTAATATTCATGTCACATGAGGTACCCGAGAGATGTGCATTCTTTGTGTTTTTTGAATGCTTCTACACCTTTGACTAATAATGTTTCTGCATTAACTAACAATTTTGTTCTGAAAGAAAATTTTAGCAGAAATGAGAAGGTGGAAAGTTTGGAGAAGCTCATAAAAGCTCTCAGTTTGAATGATAAGCATTCAGAGGTCTTGTGGCTAGAGATGGAACAAAAAAGGTACGATAATTCTAATCTTAAGGTTTCATAAACTAATACGAACCCTTTGTCTACCTTTTTACAGGTACCCAATGTTAGCTTGAAGCCATTATCGGGCTTGCTCGGATTTGAGTATTGGAGCGTGGGAAGCACGAAACTTATGGACGTGGTGTCACCCGGATGGAAAAAAAATCGGGTTTAATCTCTTAATTCTTGTAATCTATTAGTTAGACTTATAGTAGTTAGTTCTTCACTCATACTTTAAATTTTCATCACTCTTGTAATTCTTTCTTTGAATTAAAAAAAATTCAATGAAGTGCTTAACCCTATCAGTACTATAAAAGATCCCTCAAAATAGTAATTGGGACGTGTATGTTATGAGTCCTGATTTTTCCTCATTTTGAATCAAAAGTAATTTTCTTCTTAGTTATTTTGTCATTATCAAATATGGGGAGATTGCTGATCCATACTCTATCAGGGATTTGATAAAGACCCTTTTCTATACGTAGTGAAAATTACGTTTAATATTATGTATTAGTGTTTCATCATCAGCGATCATACTAAGTCTGTTCAGCTATCACTGATGATCTCTCTTGTAAACATTCATATGTAAAAGTGTTTTACTATCAGCGATCAAATACTGAGTATGTTCAGTATCGCTGATGTTTTCTAATGTAAACAGTTAGACGTAATCCCTAAAGACAAGTTTCGCGAAAACAGATGTTCATAGCTGAATCGAAGACGAAGTTCCTGAACAAAGACAAGTCTACTCATGACCTGATGCGGATATCAGTGAAGAATGACGAATCTATACACGCGAAGAAAACTGAGGAAAAGCTTCAGCGATAGTTGAACTTCTTTGTATCTCTGAAGGAAGAGATATACAGCGATCAATGATCACTTAGGTTATGCCTCAAGTATCTTTTGTCTTTCCCATGCACACCCAGTACGACGTGTCAGAACGAACATACCTCTGCCAACATTCGTACAACAACTCTGTCAACTACATTGTTCATCATACGGTCGAAAGCATGTCTCCTAAAGCCAGACCCATCCAGCCAATCAATGAAGGACACGTGTAAAGTACTCTGCCATGCTGATAATGACAAGGGTAAAAATAGAAAGATCAACACTCCATCTGAAAGTGTGCCTTCATCTTTCTAACAACATAGAAACCCTTCTTTTCTATATTCTCTCAATCCCCATTCTCTATTTCTTGTGCAACCATCTTAGTGTTTCTTAAGTTTGTTTAGATTTGGTTCTACTTAATCTTATTCCGCAACAGACTTGTAAATTGTGTTTGACTTATCAATAAACAATTTATTAAACTTTAAAATTCAGTGTTTGTATTCAACCCCCCTTCTACAAACTTGTTAAGCACCTTCGGGACCAACAAGATGATAAAGCTAAATATATGTGTTTCATCTCTACTTCTTATCATCTAATGGGAATGTATTTAAAGTGTGTATATCAAGATCCCATATGCTCAAAACTTTAAGTTAGTTAACCGGTTTCTCCATTGGTGTACGGTCTTTAGTCACTCTTTTCCAAATGCATCCCTACCTTACCCAAAGCCTTATTTTACATTACACCAATAAAAGCCCTTTTGATTTAATTGCATGTATTTATCCAAGTAGTGGAGGGTGAGAGACATCTCAAGCTTATGGTAAGTACATAGTAGGGAAACGACGGTTTGAGCAATGCACTTTGAACCAAGAGAGAAAAGAGTGTTGTTCTAATTTCCTATTCCTGAGAGTTCTAAAGATCAACCTGTGTATTTTTGATTGGGATGCCTATAATTGATGCTAAGTTGCAAATCTCGAACTCATGATATACTATACGCATTGATGTTCTCATTTGATTTATTTTTATCAGTACGTGCTAACATAGTCATTGCCGAGGACGGACAATGATCTAAGTGTGGGGGTATTTGATAAACACGTATTTGCACATATTTTTATATCGATTCCCTTGTATATAACATGTTTTAATAGCTAATACACACCCGCTAATCTTATTTATTGATTCGGAATTGATAGGTGTCAAAAAGATGGATTTAAATACACACAAAGCACATATTTCGAAGAATTGCAATGATGAACATATTTCTTAGATACTTATTTAATTTGTGCATAATTTCTAAAACATGATTTGGGGCATACATCTGAACTAAGGCATGGACTAAGAATATAAATTAAATGATGCCTAAAAAGAATAAAGAAAACCCACGACATCGTTGA
Source organism: Arctium minus (assembly GCA_954870635.1). NCBI lineage: Eukaryota > Viridiplantae > Streptophyta > Magnoliopsida > Asterales > Asteraceae > Arctium > Arctium minus. The sequence goes on along the minus strand of OX941080.1, from coordinate 70,915,428 downwards.
GTTTTAACTTTAGGTTTTATTTTCCTTTTGGTTTTCATTTAGTTTGCTATGGAAACAAGAGCAACAACGTCGCAACCCACAAAAAAGAAAAAGAAAGAAAAAAAATTCCAAGCCCAAGTCATAGTCCAGCACACAACTGATCGAGAAGGAGAAGCGGGCGGCTTCTCTTGCGGACAAAGCCGTGCCCGAAGCAGCGAGCAGCACTGCTATTCGATGTTTCAAGATCCAGGCGGGTTTTCACGTGGGTTTAAGCCGCTCCCAAAGTCGCGTCGGTCAAAAATTGAGTGTCCACGTTCTTTTCAAGCGGTTTTCACAGGTTGAGGTATAAGAGGAGTTCAATAACCAATCCAAGTGGGGAATCGATTGGGACTTATTAGAGAAAAGTATCAAGGGCAATTTTCAGATTTTTTGGGAATCGATTTTGGAGTTTTCATTTAGGGATCTTCAACAATGCTTCAATTAAATTAATTGTAAGTTTAGTTTTTTATGAGTAGCTAAGTTTTCTAATTCCTAGAAATGGGTAACGAATTGACTATGAATTTGATTATGTTGAGACTTGATTTGGTTTTATAATCATTTGATTTCATTTGTGAAATCCTTGTTTTTCTTTGTTCTTCAATTCAAGTTTGATTTTGTAAGTTAGATCCCTTACTTAGTCTAATTTGGATTTGAATTGCTAAAGTGATTGTTCTTGAATATCATTCGGTAGCAAGCAATACCCGATTTATAAGTGTGTCAATTGTGTGCATTGTAGGATGGCATAACCTAATTTAAATAATCGTCGTCCGATTATTGGTTAGTTTCGGTAATTGTATGAACTTAATGCGATTGACAATTGAATTCCAACTCTGTGACTAGCTTAAATTAGTTGATTAGAGACTAGTTGTTGGGGCGTCTTGCACTAGTCACATTTTTATAACAAACGGAACATTGATGCGTGTTGGTGTTCAAGCCGATTTGAAATCTTATGAGAAAATGTTTTGAATGAGTCGATGATACATAATCTAAACGATTAGTCGATTGATGCTCATTGCTAGTTCTCTTTTATCATTGTTTATCGTTCTTAATTATTTTTGCATGCTTAGCTTAATTATAAATCATCCACCATCCCCCCCCTCTTTTTATATTAATCGTCTTAAATACTTGCACATGATTCCGTCTTGGACTTACGGTTGACACAGAGTTCCTGAGGAGACGACCTTACTTATCACTATCACAATTTGTTGTGTTTAGAGGTAATAAGGTTCACTTATTATAAATATTATTATTTTCTGGACTCGACACCCATCATATTAGCTATTTTATACGATACTATCTGAAAATGTATCCTATAAGAATATAGGTTTATAAGACACTTATTAAAAATGTCCTATAAAATAGTTAATATGACATTATAGTTTAAAAACGTCCTAAAATACATGCTAAAACACCCAAATGCATCATATAAACCTATTATAACACCTTTAGATTTATGTTTATTATTTTGTCTCTACAAACTTATGTTCTATAAAATATTCTATTATGACGCTTAGACATTCTAGGCGTCCTACAAAACCAATTATATTGTAGTGTGGAGGCTAGGGTACGACTTAACGATGACCCTTTGGTGAAAATTTGATTCTTGAAACTACTTAATGCATCATAAACCAAATTATATCCATGTCTTCGGCTTGCCAACTCTTTTTAACGAAAATAGCAACACACATATCAAGTCCCATTGTACGTCATACATCTATTCGTGTATTTTTAGCGATCGTGGTTATTCATGATTTGGAGCTAGAACAGTTAGATGTGAAGACCACCTTCCTACACAGAGACTTGGAGGAAACTATCTATATGAAGCAACCTGATGGTTTCATCTCCGAAAGCAAACCAGAATATGTATGTAAACTCAAGAAGTCCCTTTATGGACTTAGACAATCGCCTTGTCAGTGGTATAAGAAGTTTGATTTTTTCATGCTCAATCTGGGATTTGAGCGAAGTGAAAAGGATGCTTGTGTCTATCATTGACAAAGCAGTGGCGTTTTCACTTATTGACTTCTTTATGTAGACGACATGCTTATAGCCTGCAGGGACCGGTCAAAGATTAGACGTCTGAAAGTAAAATTAAAATCAGAATTTGAAATGAAGGATCTTGGCGCGACGAATAAGATTTTGGGCATGGAAATCGTTCACTTAGATTGACACAACGGGCGTATATCCAAAAGATATTTAAGCGGTTCAATCTTGATGGTGCCAATACGTCTAGCACTCCGCTACCAAAGCACATCAAGATTACAAGTGAATAATGTCTAAAGGATGACAATGGAAAGGCCGAAATGTCAAAAGTTTCATATGCTAGTGTCATTAAAAGTCTCATGTATGCCATGGTGTGTACTCGTCCCGATCTTTCACATTGTGTCAGAGTGGTGAGTCGGTTTCTCACGAATCCGGGTAGATCACATTGGTTAGCCGTTAAAACGACATTCCGATTTTTAAAGGGAACCGAGACACATTGTCTTATATTTGGTTTGCACAATGACTGTGAAATTGTTGGATTTTGTGATTCTGACTATGCAGGTGATCGAGTTGGTTGGAGATCCACATCCGGTTATGTATTCAATTTGGGTGGAACACCCGTTAGTTGGAGATCACGATTACAGTCTATTGTTGCATTATCGACCACAAAAGTCGAACTTGTTGCAGCGGTTGAGTCTGCAAAGGAAGCGGTCCATTTAAAAGAATTGATGAATGACTTAGGCTACGAGCAACCTTCCGTGCGCATTTTCTGTGATAATCAGAGTGCCATCCATTTGGAAACTAGGTTGGAAATCAGCTCTCGGACAAAGCATATAAACGTGCGTGACGCATATCTTGTGAGATTACATGAAGCGAAGATTGTCTATTTGAAGAAAGTCCTGACAGATGATAATGTTGCTTATATGTTCACTAAGTCGCTATCGCCAGCTAAGTTTGAGCATTGCTTAAACTTGACCCAACTCCGTTTGTGTTTTTTGTTGGGCACTTTGCTCGAGAGAGAGAAGGTATTACCACAGATGACAAAACGACATATTTGGGGATTTATTACTTGGTACATGTTTTGGAGTTACTTAACTTGTTTATTTTGTTGAGATAACACACTTGAGGATTTTTTGCTTTTGGCTTTGACGGGTGATGTCCGAGCCGAAACTCGTCACAGTCAAAATACATTTGGTTACCTCGTGTCCATCTCGACCAACTATTTGTTCGTGTTCGTTCGTACTCTGTCTTCGTCGGGTGATTTTCACATCATGGAGGAGTGTCGAAAAACAAATTAATTTTTCATTTGGATTTTGTACAAAGCACGACGTATAAGCCTCTATTGCATTGAGATTTGGTTCAATAACAACCACACAATTTTTTAGGCTCCAAATATATGCCAACTTGCATGTACTATACATGGTACAAAATTGGGATGAAGCATCAGTGTACCATGAGGAAACCCACTTTGTTAAGTTTGTCTTTGTCCTTTCATTGCCTCATCCATCTATATATACCCATGTATGCATACAAGATATACACACCCAAAAAGACCACCTACATCACATTAGAAGAAGGTTTCTTTGTTTTATTCTTCTTCTTTTTCTTTTCTTTCTCTCATCTATATATATATATTGAGAAAGATTTTGGTAGCTAATTTGTTGAACCAAGGATCTCGATAACACGTTGTAATTTCTCCCGGTTGGTATTAATATTCTTGCTCTCTCTTTTTGGTGGATGTACACTATCACACCAATAGTGGAACCACGTTAAATCTCGATGTTATTTGTTTTGAATTTGCTATATTTATAGATAATAACGTATTTGTTATTATCTATATTTTGTAGGTTTATTATTCCATGTTAGAGAATTATTATGCAACATCTAGATTATTGTTATCCGCATTTGTTGTTGGGTTAATTGTGCACTTGGATTTCTACTCGTTTGGGACCTTAGAAATCATTTGCTAGCTTTGTATTTGTGAGACACACATTTTTGCTAACATCTTTTACCTTATTTGATATATAGGAATTGCAGACATGTCTATCAAACAAGACTTATGAATTTAGAGATATTTGATCTTCATTCAAATCTGGTAGAAGATTCACAAGCTTATTTCTTTTATAATTAATCCACCCCCATTATTCTTGAAAATTGTAATATTGCTTTTTTGGATTCTCAGTATTTTAGTGCATCTGTTTTATTATTTGTATAGTACAAATATCCAGTAGAGGCATGCAAATTTAGGTTTTCAGGTTTAGGGGTTTCTAACAATTCATTGTCTAGGCTGCCATTACTACATAAATGTTTTTTTTACACGGTTGTAAAGGGATTTTTACATGGTTTTGAAACCTTGTCAAAACCCACCGTGTAAGAAAGTGGCTGACCTTTTTATACGGTTTTAGAACCGTGTAAAAATGTCCCCTTTTTTTACACGGTTTAAAAGGTGAGAAAAACCGTGAAAAATAAGGGCATTTTTTACACGGTTGTTATGCAGATTCGTGTAAAAATTAGTACTTTTTTACACAGTCGTTTGGAAAAATTGTGTAAAAATGTAACATTATTTTATACGGGTGCTAGTTAAACCGTGTAAAAAACAATGACTTTTAACCGTGTAAAAAGATGTCCTTATTTTACACGGTTATTTTAAAAAACCATGTAAAAAAACTAGGAGTCTTTTTACACATATCCACTTCCAAAACCGCGTAAAAATATATATGTTGTTACACGGTTATTTTAAAAAACCGTGTAAAAATGTTTCGAGACCTTTTCAAACGTTTTTGTCTCAAATAACTGTGTAAAATGATCGTATATTTTTACACGGTTTTAGTAACGACCGTGTAAAAATATATTCAAACTTTTTTACACGGTTTTGTTACCAAAAAACTGTGTAAAAAATCCTTTAGAAAAACACGGGTAAATTTGTACACGTTTTTTTTAAAGCCGTGTAAAAATAGGCGTGTAATAAAGTCATTTGTGTAGTAGTGTGCCATTGCGATTTGGCATGGTTAGCATTTTTTTCCATACAAGTTGTATTTAGTAGCATATGAAAACTTAAGATTTATAATGAATATGTAGTTCAAAGGGTGGCCATGATAAAAGCTTACATAGGCATTGTCCGTAATAACCGTGATCAAATTAGAAAATTGGGAGTTTGGGAAGTAGTTGCTCAAAGCCCAAAGTGTGGGGGCTAGTTTGTAAAGTGGAATAAGATGGATTTAACCCTAGAGATTTATCCCTCATTTCTTGGTTACGACTGAGAACTATTGCTAGAGAGGAGGTTGAAGGCGTTTTTGGAGAAGAGAAACAAAGGAACAAGTTGCAATTGAAATCAAGCCTACATCAATCTCTTTAAAGGTAAGTTTCGCTTTGTTGGTGCCTTCTAGTGTTGAGAATGTGTGGACTATCATTTGTTAATTGATTTGAAAGAAAAAAAGAGGAAGTATCTGTTAATGTTCTTTGGGGTAAAAATGGAGTTTTAAGCCCTAAGAAGTTATCTCACATCGATTGAGGTTAATGGGTTGTGACGTGTGTGTTTTCAGTGGGTTTGTGTGTCGGTTCCAATCGCTGGAAATTGTCTTCCCTGTGGGGGATGTCGAGTCGTCGCCGCCGTCTAAAGGTCGGCCTAGTCAAACCAGTTAAGGAGACCTGGGAGTCGCCTGACCGAGGGTGACCAGGGAGTGACTTCACCGGGAGTTAGAGTGAGGGGACCCGGGTAGGGACCCTTGGAGACGGGGCGCCCGAGAGTTGTAAGATCGGTGAGACCGGGTGGTGGTATCAAGATCTCGGGAGTCGAGTGGCCCGGGGAGGGTGAGTGTCGGGGAGCCCCGGGAGGCGGGGTCCCGGTTGGGAAGTCCCAGGGAGGCCGTGAATAGTGGGAGAGTCGGGTGTCAGCAAACCCGGGCGAAACCCGGAAGTCGGGGAGCTCGGGGGGGGGGGTTGATTGTAGATGAAACTCGGAAATACCAAGGGAATGGAGGGTATGCTAGATCAGGTTCTTAACCGGTGAGAGATGCTTTGGTCCTTACTGTCATGTTTGTCGCATTGGTAGGTTTTCGTCGTAAGGAAAGTTCCACGGGGGTTCCAGGTGAGTTTTCTAACCAAAGTTTTCTTCACTTAATTATGTTATCGAATGCATGCGATGTTTATTTAATCACTCTGTTATTTGTGATATTGTTGGACATGCAAGATTTATTGATAGTGAGTTATACTTTATTGTGTCGTCGGTGTAAAATGTATGCATACATTGTAGTTGGCGAGTATGGCCTAAGTCGGGGGGTGTGTCCCACATATGCTCATATCGGGGGGGGGGGGGTGTCCCGTTTATGCCAATGAGGGGTGTGTCCCAGAATAAGATAGTATGAACCAGACACGTTGTCACCTATGTGTGACTTCAGTGTGTGCCAAAAGCATGATTTATGGGTGTAAAGTTTAAAAAAAAGTGAACTGGTTTATAATTGTTGATATATATTTATGATATGGCTTGAGAATTGTTATTAGAGGGAACTCATTAGACCTTTCGGTCTAACCCTCGCTGTTTCAAAACAAAAAACCTTTTCAGGAGATCGGAAAGTAGGAGGATCTAGTAAGGGGAATGAGAAGATGGGAGTCGGGGCTTGCTCTTGAAGATTGCTAATTTTAGTCTTCCAGTCTAAGTCAATTTTTTTAAATTCTCAATTGTATGATAGGTTGTTTTCCGCAAATCTAGTAGTACTAATTGTGGATTTGGGAACCTTTTGGCATGAATCTATTTTAAGTCGATTATCCTTATTTGGTATCAGAGCCTTAGTTTAAGGGATTTAGGTGACCGGATGGGCCTAAACATAAACTATGGAGTAGGGGGACAAAAATAGGAATATAGGAAGGCTTTAAGGAAGACCTTGATCATCGAGAGTCGTGACAATGATAGTGAGGACCCTCATGTAAGGTAAATTCATAATTGCATCTGGCCAATGTCATTATTAATTTATAGGTGCATGGGTATACTCGATTACTATTGTTGAAATAATCGACGGGGGTAGTTTTAGGTAGTGAGTTCTATCATTGAAATGATAGCATTGGCCTGGCGTGTTGTGTGAGATCGTTTACGGTTTTAAGGTTAATACCGTTCGGGATGAACATTGTGTGAAATGTAGATATTTCGTCTAGAGGAATAACTTGTTGGGTCCATAAAGGAAATAATAGCAATAGGGGGTGAGCTATTCGCTTCAAGGGAGTCTCTGGTTTGGTAGTTTGTTATGTCAATCAATGGGAATCAGGAGAGTTTCAACCCAAGAATCGAATGATAGGAATGAGCCTTTTGAATCTGTTGTTAATTGAAGGGTGACAAGGGTGGTTGAGAGACGATATCAGTGTTGACTAATAAAATGGAGTGAGGACAGGATGGAAATGAGCTAATGTTGGTAAGTTATTTGGGTCAATATGAGAATGCATGAACTACGAATCATCAGTCGTGGTGGTAACTGGTAGTTAGGCATACAAGGATGTTGGGAAGCGTTGGTGTCGGGGGTTGTGGCAAATGTCGGGGGATGTCGGAAGTAGGTAGTCTATGATATATTATGGTGAGTGCAAACAGTTGACCTTGTTAGAATGAATAGCCTTCAATGTAAAATGAGTCTCATGCATTATGTTTTGAACAAATTGCTGGTGTCCTTCATGTAAGATATTTTGGCGTGTGTATCTAATTATCTGTATAATTAGATAAAATATCTTTTTGCACGATCATATGCTTGGTGCAACCATAATCCAAGTACCACATATGATGGGTCTGCACATGAGAAATCAATGAGCAACCAGAATCCAAGTACCACATAGGCATCCGTTTGAATTTGGACCCTTTGATCTTTTGAAAATCTTTTGAAACATATGAATTATATACATGATATGAACCAAACCAATTATCAGAATATTATCGAGATACAAAATTATTTCTATGATATTTATAAGACTTATTAAGAGATGGAGATAATTGGAGAAATTGCTTTATTGAATAGGTCTTGTAAGAAGATACAAGTTTTGTTTTGTGAAAAGCAATATTATAGACTACATCAGTATCACTAACAGTCACTCTATTACATTCAATATCAGAACATGATTTTGTAGTCTCTTCAACTTTCTTCTTTGGTCTCCATTCCGATCTCACTTCAGGCTTTTTCTTTTTCACATATGAAACATATGAATTTTGAAAGTTAGAACTTTGAGATTTAGAATATTGTCTTTTACTAGATTTACCAGTGTCAATCTGTTTCTGTGAATGCCTATTCTTTTTCTTCTTACCTTTGGCATGTGTGGTACTCACAGAAACTGATTTATCAACTTTCGTTGATGATTCATCCTTTTCAAATACACTTGGTAAACCTTTGGAATTTACAATAAATTGAGAATGATCTGGAAGTTTTGCATTAAAGTCAAATTGATCAACACATTCATCAAAACAACCATCATAGTTTAGGAAATCAAACTCTTCATCAAATAGACCATTAACATCATTTGATTTAGAAGCTTTGGAAGAATTTGAGAAATCCGTGTTAACAAAAACAGTTGAAAATATCATTTGTTCTAGCCCAGTCAAAATCCTCTCATCTACAAGAGTGTTCTCAAGTTCATAAATTTTACTTTCTAAAATGAGTAGAGGAACATAAATTGTTCCTTCAATTGGTTTTGCCTCCATTTCCTCTATACAATATCTTTGAAAATAATCATTAGAAAAAAATTTTGACGGTGTGGAACTGTAACTAGAATTCAACCTCTCATAATGAAATGGAAGTTGCATTTTAGTTTTATTTTTCCTTTTCTTAATTTCCTTAGCTTCATCCTCATCTGATAATTTTGTCCATTTAACTTTGAGTTCAGGGTATTGAGGTGCCAATTTTAGGAAATCAAAACCATATAAATCATATAAATCATGTGGGTTATTGTAACAAATACCTCAACACTCACTACTCTCTTTTGGTTTAATAAGATGAATTGTTTGCTCAGTTTGACCTAGAGTATAAAGTTTTTCTTCCAAACCACTCACTTTCTTAACCAAAGATTTGTTTTCTTTCTTTAATGATAAACACTTTTTTGCAACATCTTTAACCTCAAGTTCACACAATTTAAATTTTGATAATGTTTCAGATAGTTGGTTATGGATTACAGTCTTTTTTCTAGCACTGATATCAATATTTTTATATAAAGCCTCAATCAATACATTCTTCTCAGCAATATCATTGTTGAGCTTCAATATTACTTGGTTTTTATCTTTAATGATACATTTTTCGCGTTTAAGTTTAGACTGCAAATCCTAAAGTTCAATCATCATGTATTGCATTTGATTTAAGAAATCAGATTCATTCATATCGTTTACCTCTTCAGAATCTTCAGCATCAGAATCCTCTTCAGTGATATTCTGACCCGTAAAGCACATGTGAGCATTTTCTTCCTTGTCAATGTCAGGTTCTAAGTGATACAACCAGTATTCGTCTTCAACCATTAATGCTTTGCCAACTTCTTGTTGCTTGGCCAGAAGCATTTTGTTCTTGTAGTATTTTGAGTTACGAACCTTTGGCTTCCGACAATCTTTAGCAAAATGGCCTACTGTGCCACAATTATAACACTTTACTGGTTGATCAACTTTCTTCTCTGCATAATCATTCATATATTTCTTTTCCGACTTCTTCTCAACAAAATTCTTCTCATCAGATATCCTGTCATCAAATTTTCTACCATTCACTCTCTCCTTATGCTCATAGTTTCTAGATCCTGATGATTATCTCTGACTGTTTGACCCCAATTTCTTGTAAAATTTCATTTGAAAAGCTTTGGTCAACCGTATCATTGCTTGCTTTAGGTTTTCTCCATCATCAGAATCAGAATCTTCACTTTCTTCTTTATCAGATTCAGAAATCAACACCTTTTTCTTCTTCAGACTCACTGACCTTTTCTCTTTCTTCTTAACCACAAAGGCAACTGGATCTGCTATCAGTTTCTCAGCTTTCTTCTTTTCATCTCTTATCTCTTCTACCTATTCCTCATTCTATCTTAGAGTCTCATAAACTTCATGAAGAGGTATCTCATTCAGATCTTTCATCTGTTTCATCTGCCGAGTAAACCTTTTCCACTCAGGTTGTAATATGCTCAGAAACTTGACATTCAACTCAATCTGAGATTCTTGTACTCTATTATTTCTTAGCTCATTCAGAAGAGTAACAAATCTATCATAGGTAGCTTCAAGACTTTCACCTTCCGTAACTTTAAAATTTTCGTAATTGTTCAGGCAATTTGACACTTTCAACTGATTACCAATCTTAGATCCTATCATCATTTTCTCGTGCTGATCCCACATCTGCTTCCCAGTAGCTTTGTAGCTATCTATATTCACATATATCTCATAGGGAATTCCTTGTATTAGAAAAGATCGTAGAATTAAATCTTAGAAAAGATTAGAACCTCGTAGAATTGAATCTCGTGATGTATTAGAAAAGATTGTATTAGATATTCCTGGTTTACAACCTCCTCTCCATTAGCTTCTGTAGAATGAATCTTAGTTGGAGGTTTCATCACTCCTTCTTTCAGTGATAGTTTGATGTAATCACCAAGATCATTTATGTCAATGAAGTCTAGGAATCTGTCCTTCCATTGCTCTTATTCTCCTTTGAAAATAACTAGTAGTTTAACATATGTTCCAATAGCAAGAGCCTCCCTTGAAGTCATCTTGAAATATGCATTGATTTGCTCGTCCAAAAAGTTCAGAGCTAAACTTTAAAAGTCAAACTTGGTCAACACTTGAAAAATCTCAGAAAAAGTTCTAAGTGTTAGAACTCGCAGAACACTATATACCATACTTTGCACGCACAGTCCTTTGCACGTTCTAGGTTCACGCAGAAAGAACTATGCGAGTTCTTTGTTCGTGCAGAAAGCAGATTGCGCGTTCTTGCTTCGCGCAGGCTATAGCTGCGTGTTCTGAGCTTCGCGCAGACTGAGACTTGTGCATTTTTGAAGATCATATCACGTAATCACGTTGCACGTTTCTATACATAGAATATTTTTCCAAATTTTAGTTTGCGCAAAAGAATCACTTCTCGCAGAACATGAACTTTGCGTAGATCAAAGAAACAAAACAGAAACTTGCAAACAGGCTTGTGCGCGTTCCTACTTCTCGCAAACAAAGTCTTGCGCGTTCTGATTAAGAACTCGCAGAAAACATCCAAACACAAAAGTAATTCATTCTGCGTGTTCTTCACTGCTAGCGTGTTCTTTGATGTGCGTGTTCTTCAGGATGAATGTTGTGCGAAATCCAGATCTTGCGTGTTCTTCAGATATTCGACCAAAAACTCAACTTTTCAGCCCAAATTCGATTCAAACCTCTGAATCAGTCCATGAAACTTTGTCAATTTGTCCTCGACAACTCTCTAAACACTTTACAAACAATTGATTATAATTGAATCAACAAAAACTACAAATTGATCTCAAGAACAGTGCGTTTACAAAACTCGAACAAGAATACAATAAAATCCAAAATTCACACAGAATTGTTGTCAATTAGACTAAACAATGCAAACCAATTATGTTCTAGATACAAAAACGAGTACAGTGGTATCAATTTCTAACTCAAAATGCCACTAAATCTCAGAAATCGATTCTAAACAGTATCCTTTGCGAGTTCTTGAAAATAGTCGACCAAAAATCCAACTATGATCATGATTCTGAATTCTTGTATGCTCTGATACCAATTGTGTGTCCCACAATACTTGCAAATCAATCAAGATGACAAAATACGAATCCAATCAATTCAATTCCATTTCATTTCAATTCAATTTTGAATACAATGAAAATGCTCTTTGGAAATTCTCTCTCTAAATAGATACGCTCTCTTAGTCTAATGATTTTACTAACATAAAAAGAAGCTATTTATACCTTACAATTACAAGACAAAAACTAAAATACAAGTTGACTTTTAACTAAGACTTATTACAAAAGACTTTTACTTTTGCTTGAGAGACTTTGACTTGAGCTTTTGACTTTGACTTTCATCTTTCATCTTCATGATCTTGTATCCAACACATTTGTGCACTAACAATCTCCCCATTTGGATGCAAGATCATCTTCAAAAATAAATTTCAACAATAAAGCACAATGAGCAATCATTCAATCAATGAGCAATCATCTTCAAAAACTTTCTGTAATTGTGTGTCCCAATGAGCAATCATTCAATCAAGCAAAACAAATAAGCAATAACGATAATGCAAACCTGATATGATTATTCAATTTATTCAATAGGTTACAAGATGAAATCGAAATTCTATCTGCTTCTTTCTTGTTCACGGCGCATACCACACCACCACACAGCTTCTCCCAACCAATGATTAATCTTGTAATTAAGCTCCTTAACCTAATTAACCCTAAACTAATCTTATTTACATTTAGGCCATATAGCCTAATGGGCTTTGCAAGGCTTGGCCCAAAAACAAAACAAACTAAATAACTAAAAACTAATAAATAAAATACGGAAACATACTTTGACTATTTATTACAAAAGGACCCTAGACTATTTGTTGAGACGACTTTATCAGCTTTAACTTCAGTCTTCCGTCTTCAGATAATTATGATCTTGAATCCAATAAATATGTGCTTTAACAATCTCCCCCTTTGGATCAAGATCAATATTAAACAGATTCAACAATTTAATCCTTCTCTTTTAAGCTCAGAAGATGTAATCTCCTTCCTTGTCTTTAAAAAGTAGCAATCTCCCCAATCGATGAAATCTCTTTGAAAGAAGTTATCTCTAGATTCAACACGTCTTCTTCAGAAATTATTTCAAAACTTCCAATCTTCTCCCCATTTCTTGATTGACGCTTCTCCCCCTTTTTGATGAAAAGAGCGAGTAGTTCATCAAAACATCACGTCAAGAAATGTCTTCTACCACTAATCTTGCAAACAGAACCACTGATGATCCGTCAAATCATAAAGATGTGTATCCAGATCTTTGCAAATCCAGACAAAATAGATAGATATGAAAGGTAACACTTGAATGAACAAATGAACCAGTTAAAATTGCCTGTCAGTAACAAAGTTACTGTGTGTAACGAATACACAATATAAAGGAGCTTTAATGATGTTCACTCCCCAGGGCTTCCATTCAATCATCGAAAAACCATAAAGGTAATTTCTATGAACGTTATGACAAAGAAACAAATTCTTTGTGTGTTCGTGCAAGTGATAGAATAAATTAAGCATAAGATGATTGCTTATAAGGCTTAAAAAGTGTAAACCACTGAGACAATTAGTTAAACACAGACTCAATGTGCATTAGTGAAATGTGAAGGTGGGCCAGACTTCCTTCTTTTCAATATCCAGATTTTCCAAATGGAAATTAGATAGCATATGTGTTGCGTCCCCTTTGAAAATGAAACATTTTCTTGTTGAGAAGAAAATGAGTGGCTGGTGGGGAATGTCAAGAGTTGGCATGGGCTAGTTGCATGTTTCAATAATGTTCACCAAAGAAATGTGAAGCATTAGAAATGTGGCTGCCCGGCTCAGAAAGTAGTTGGTGCAGAGTTTAGTATTCTTTTACTCTGATCTCTCACCCTCTTTCTTTTTATCATGAAGCTCACAGCTAACCAAACTCTCTTTTACAATTTATCTCATCACACATCCCACACTCATTTCTTTTGACTCCTCACACTCGATTACTAAGGATTAACTTCTTGGGTAGGATACACTGGTTAACGTGAATCCATAGAAGTTCAGTTAAGTCCTAGCACACTGATCCCATGTTATCCTATAAAGCATATGATGCTCAGATGGTTTAACTTTATCAGTTAAAGTGCATAGATGAAGCAGAAAACATTTAAAATCACACTTCCAATTCAAGAAATCTGGTTGAGAATCGGGAAGTGGTTTAAACATTTAAGAACATGTTTTCTTATGATTGAAAGTTGTCCTTCTTTCAACCATAGATGAGATGAAGATAAGGAATTATACCTTTTTGAGTGCAGTCTTACATCTCACGAAGTCAAGCTTAAAGTCATAAATATATGATCTTGTAACCATCTCTCAACCTGCAAAAGTCTAAAAGTCTAGTCAAAGTAACTTTATTCACTGAAATTGAAATGACATAAAGCAGTAAAACGACTAAAGTACGAGTTCTGATCAAAAGTAATCAGAAGTCATTGCCATACTCTTTACTTGTATGCTCCCCCTAAAATCATGCATCACTAACAAGTTATCAGTAAGTACAATGCATTATGCTCCCCCCTCAAAATAACAGTGACCATCTATAAGATACTTCTCACACTCCCCCTGAGATCATGAACAAACTATTAAAGAGCAGATATCATGCGGAAATAATAATAAAGAAATGATAAAGAGATACAATAAGAAACTTTAATAGGTAACCACCGATTAGGTCTTAAGATTTAGCATACCAAGTCTTGAGACAAGAAAATTAAATCTATTTTCGTCTAAAGGTTTAGTAAACAAATCTGCAAGCTGATTGTCGGTTTTTACAAAGTAAAGTTCAATTGTTACCTTTTCTACATTATCTTTTATAAAATGATACCGAACATCTATGTGTTTGGTCTTAGTATGCTGAACAGGGTTAGCGGTAATAGCAATAGCGCTCTTCGAATCACAAGAGATTGGTATTCTATTGAAATGAAATCCATAGTCTCTCAGTTGTGTTCTCATCCACAAGACCTGAGAACAGCAGCTAGCAGCAGCTACATATTCCGCTTCGGCCGTTGATGTTGAGACACATAATTGCTTCTTCGAAGCCCAACTGACGAGTTTATCGCCGAGAAATTAGATATGACCCGAGGTGCTCTTCTTGTCTAACATGCAACCAGCATGATCTGCGTCTGAATAATATGTTAGTTAAAAGCTTGTATCCTTAGGATACCACAGACCAAGATCTGCAGTCCCCTTCAGATACCTGAAAATCCGCTTAACAGCAGACAAATGGTATTCTTTAGGATTGACCTGATATCTAGCACATAAGCATGTAGAAAACATTATATCCGGCCTACTAGAAGTAAGATACATTAAGGAACCTATCATCTCCCCAAAGAATATTTAACAATCTCCCTCAAAGGTTATAAAAACCTCTTTCAGACTTTAGAAAGAAATTATCTTCAGATTTAGCTCTATTAGCTTCAGCAAATCATCTTCAAAGAAAATTTTAATAAATTCCAACGAACATTCTGAATCCTTTGAACTTTCTTTTTCAATTCTGTGCAATTTCCCCACAACTTGCATTTCATGAAAAATTCTTGAAACGAACTTTCTCCAAATCATATTTCTTGAAATTCTTACTTTGTGGTCCAAGATTTACTAGCATAAACACATACAAATTATCACAAAACACTTTGTTTATTAATCACATGAATTACATCAAGCCATAAATCTATTAGTGATTAACCTTTCAAGATAGAATGTGTTTGTGTGTGTACTCAATGTGTACAACTATGTGTTCTTACTCTCTCTCAACTACCACCAAGATTACACCTTCACTTTCACACACTTACTTACACGTCTACTAGAAACAAAACAAAGACTTACTTATATATAGGTCAACATAACCAAGCAAGGTCAAACCTTCTAGAAACAATTACAACTCACACATAAACACTAATTTCAACAATGACTCTCATTTAATCTTGAATACAATTTCAGTCTAACAATCTCCCCCTTTGAATTCAAGATTAAATTTTTTTTGGCAATAATCTTCAGGTCTTCATATCTTCAGAATTAACTTCAACTTCAACTCTTTTCTGGCTTTGACATCTCAAAACTTTGACAATTCTTCAAACTTTGACTTCAATCAACTGAAAACTTTATTTCCTCTGAAAACTTTAAAACTTCAATCTGATCTTGAACTTTGATTATTCTCCCCCTTTTTAATGATTTGTAAGAATGAAAATCATTAAAACATATCAAGATCAGATCTGTCATTGAAATAACTTCCCACCGTCTGATAAGCACATCCTTCATGAACTTTCATCTCCTCCTTATGATAATAGACAATCTCCCCCAGATAGGAAAATTATTAATCTCTCCAATTCATGATGTAATAAAATCTGTCATCTGATCTGAAAGAGTCGTTGAACCATGAATGTATTCATCTGAATCTTTTCAAATTCAAACGAAATAAGAGCTGTAACCCTGAATCAACATATGAAACAGTTAGAAACGCTTGTCAGTAACACGAAGTTACTGTGTACAACAAATGTACAATATAAGGAGCTTGTTTGATGTTGACTTCCCAGGACTTCCATTCAATCATTGAAAAACACAAGGTAATTCTAAGAATGTTCTAACAGAAAAATAAATTCTCTGTGTGCTCGTGCTTGTGTTTTGAAAGAATTAGCACAATGATTGTATTTCATAAGGCTCAAAATATGTAAATCACTGAGACAACAATGATTGTACATAGACTCAACGTGCATGAGAAAGGGTCGAAGGTGGGGCAACTTTCCTTCTTTTTCAATATCAGTATCTTCCAAGTGAAGATCCGATAGATTATGTGTTGCTTCCCCAGAAAATGTGAAACATTCTCTTTTTAAGAAAAGAATGAGTAGCTGGTGGGGTTGTATGCAAGGGATGGCATGGGCTATTGCCTATTTCAATGATGGTCACGAAAGAATTGTGAACCAATCAGTAATGTGGCTACCCGGCTCAGAAAGATGTTTGGTGCAGAGTTATGATATTCTTTTAACTCTGTTCTCACACCCTCTTTCTTTTAAACATTTAAGCTCACAACTAACCAATCTTTCATTTCCATTTTACCTCAGCTCACTCCCACACTCAATTCTTTTAGACCCCTCTCCCCTCAATCACTCAAAAGGATTTCTTCTGGGGTAGGAAACACTGGTTATCGTGAATCCATGGAAGATCTATTAAGCACTCACACTGAATCCTATGTTCCTAAAGTACATGTTGTTCAATGATTTTCTTGACATGTAAAGCACAAGAAATCATATGTCAGTGTATATATGCTCATCAAAGATCAGAAATGAAATTTGAGCATTTTAAACATTTAAGATATCTCAAAACTTTATATAAATGAATAATCAAGAAAGAATAGAAATGTTTTGAGAATCTGACAATAATTAAGATCAGATCAAATTATCATGAAGAAAAATATTTGGGAATTCAAAGACGTATGTTGTTTATATGAAAAATATATAAACATATTATCAATGAAAGCACATTAAAAAATGAAATGACGTTTGATTCAAACAACTGTGAATACCAAACGGGAGTATTACCATAGAAAGATATATCATTTGATACATGGTAATAACATAATCAATTTGAAAATACTGAACCAGTGTGTGTATGAATACTTGACAAGGTATATAGAAAAGAAAATACACAAGTATTATTCTTGAAAGAACACACGGCCAGATAAACAATAAAATTCACAAGTATCCAAAAACCATTTAAAAGTCACACTTCTCAAATCAGAAAAACATTTTAAGATCGTGAAGTGGTTTGAACATATTAAAAACATTTTTCACAAGTGAAAGTTGTTCTTCTTTCACAAGTGTTAGAGTATAAGGATTTGAATGTTATACCTGTGAATTAGAATCCTTAACTCCCCCTGAAATGAATAGAGCAATTAAAATATCCTTGAATAAATATCCTCCCCCTTGATATCTATAACACATCAATCTTTTAGAAATATTATAATAAAAAAAAATATAGCAATATAAGATCCAAACTCCCTTTCAAACGAAAAACTTCCTGAAAAGATGTACTCAAGAAAACATCCTTCAGAAGAAAACATTTGAATACGGGTTTTGAACTGAATTGTCCAAAAGCCATTGTCACATAAAATAACCTGCAAGAAAAAGATTTTGGTAATAATTATACAAATGATTCCGCTTTAGTCAGACAACATATGATGAAATATCCAAAATATATTCAAATAAAGTAAAAAGTTAGAAAACTCCCCCTAGAATCATGAAGTGACATTTAACATACCAAGTTTGCTAACTAAAAAGTTAAACCTCTTTTCATCCAATGGCTTGGTGAAAAGGTCAGCCAACTGGTAGTCTGTAGTCACAAAGTGCATCTCAATATCGCCCTTCTCGACATGATCCTTTATAAAATGATAACGCACGTCGATGTGTTTTATCTTGGAATGTTGCACTGGATTAGCAGTAATTGCAATCGCACTCTTAGAATCACAGTAAATAGGGACTCGTTGGTAAGTATAACCAAAATCTTTTAACTGTGTTCGTAGAGAACTTGTGAACAACAGCTTGCGGCAACTACATATTCAGCCTCAGCGGTGGATGTAGAAACACAATTTTGTTTCTTAGATGTCCAACTAACCAACTTATCACCTAAGAACTGACAAGAACCAGAGGTGCTCTTTCTATCCGGTTTGCATCCTGCAAGATCAGCATCAGTATAGGCAGTTAAATCAAAAGACGAACCCTTAGGATACCAAAGGCCTCACTCAATAGAACCTTTAAGATACCTAAGAATCTGTTTTACAGCGACCAGGTGTGATTCCTTCGGATTAGCTTGATATCTCGCACAGAAACATGTAGCAAACATAATATCTGATCTACTCGCAGTTAAGTACAGCAGTGAACCAATCATGCTACGATACACTTTTTGATCTACTGATTTGCCAGAAAGATCTGCATCTAAAAGTGTTCCCGTTGCCATCGGTGTTTTCATCATTGAACTGTCACTCATGTTAAATTTCTTTAAAATATCTCGAATATATTTTGACTGATTAATGAAAATGCCTTGGGGTAACTGTTTCACGTGAAGACCAAGGAAAAAATTTAGTTCGCCCATCATTAACATTTCAAAACGAGATTCCATGATTCTTGAAAAGTTTTTACAAAACTTTGGATTTGTAGAACCGAAAATTATGTCATCTACATAAATCTAGATTAGAATCATATCATCACCTTGCTTTTTCAGAAAAAGAGTAGTATCAATTGTACCTTTCTTGTATCCTGAAGCAAGTAGGAATTTAGTTAGAGTTTCGTACCAAGCTCTTGGTGCCTGTTTGAGTCCATACAGAGCTTTGTCTAAGACATAGACATGATCAGGGTTCTTTGGATCAATGAATCCTTCTGGTTGAGCAACATATACTTCTTCATGCAATATCCCATTTAAAAATGCAGATTTCACGTCCATTTGGAAGACAGTAAAACTTTTATGCGCTGCATAAGATAAAAAGATTCGAATTGCTTCCAGTCGTGCCACAGGAGCAAACGTTTCTTCATAATCAATCCCCTCCTGTTGACAATAACCCTTTGCAACAAGGCGAGCTTTGCTTCGAACTACAACTCCAGATTCATCTCTCTTATTTCTGAAAACCCACTTTGTTCCAATAACATATTTTCCTTCTGGAAGTGGTATAAGTCACCAAACTTTGTTCCTCTCAAATTGCAGAAGTTCATCTTGCATCGCCAGTATCCAATCTGGATCGCACAAGGCTTCTGAAGCTTTCTTCGGCTCGAGAGAACTTAAAAAACTTGAATATAGACAAAAATTAGCTGATGCTGCACGTGTTTGTACACCAGACTGTGCATTACCAATAATATTATGAAGTGGGTGAGCTCGTGTCCGTTTCATTGTACATGGAATTGGATGAATGTCAGCTTGAGTATTATCTTCCTCATATTCATCATATACGGCAGGTAAGTTTTGATCCACCCCAGATATGCTCGGGACATTTTGTACAGCCTCTTCTGAAGTAAAAATTTCCGGAGCAATAGAAGAATCACTCGGAACTTCTGTTGCAGAATTTGGATCTGCATTCACAGAATCAACATTAGTACCTTCAGAATTGATACGTGTAGATGTACCTGATGTGGTTGATATTGTGACATTTTCAGAAGGTCCTGAAATATCTGCTATTATAATTGGAACCTCTGAAGTTGATGCGGAAATGATTGATTTTTCAAAATCTGCACAGATATCCATAAAAGCATCAAAAAATAATTAGTCTAATTCAGCTGTAATTTTATTTGAATTAGAAGACTTATTTTGTTTGACTTTGGGTTCTATTCCATCTTGAATAGAAACTTTCTGTTTAACCTTGAGTTCTGAACTGTTGTGATCATAAGTCAACGTTGATGATTCGTCGAATGACACATTAATGCTCTCCATGATCGTCTTGGTTCGTCTATTGTAGATCCGATAGGCTTTAGACGTTAACGAATAACCAATGAAATAGCCTTCGTCATCCTTCTTGTCAAATTTACCAACATTATCTCGATCATTGAGAATATAACACCTGCAACCAAAAGTGCAAAAAAATTTAATATTCGGTTTTCGACGATTAATAAGTTCATACGCTGTCTTTTTATGTCTTTTGATAACAATCGTGCGGTTTTGTGTGAAGCACGTTGTGGCGACGACTTCAGCCCACAGAAACATTGGCAATTCGGAATAGGCTAACATTGTCCTTGCAGCTTCCACCAGTGTTCGATTCTTCCTTTCAACTACGCCGTTTTGTTGAGGAGTATAAGCAGCAGAAAAGTTGTGAGAGATCCCAACAGATATGAGATAACTCTGAAGCTTTTCATTTTTGAATTCCGTGCCATTGTCACTTCTCAAAGATATAACCGGTAATTGTAGTGGAACCTGGATTTTCTTTATGAACTCAATGATCAGCTCTGCTGCATCTGATTTGTTTCTTAAAAATTCCAGCCAAGTATATCTGGAGTACTCATCTATCATGACCAAAACATATTTCTTACCATTGATAGACTGAGTTCTCATCGGGCCGCAAAGGACCATATGTATCAATTCAAGAGGTGATGAGGATGAGAATTCTGTCTTTGCTTTATGAGATATTCTCTTCATCTTTCCCATTTCACATGCGGGACAAAGAGAATTCTTCTCAAACCTTAGTTCTGGTATACCATTGACAATACCTTGTCTCACCAGCTGATTAATCGCATCAAAGTTTTGATGAGACAGACGCCGATGCCATATCCAACTTTCAACTCGTGAAGCTTTTGCAATCAGACAAACAGGTCTTGATGCAGAAAGTGTTGGAAAATTCACAGAATAGAGATTTGCATTCCGCTTAGCTTTAAAAACTGCACGACCATCTTTATCTTTAATATAACAGCATTTATTAGTAAACCGAACTTGAAATTGACTACCACAGAATTGACTTGTACTGAAAAGATTATGATCAAGTCCTTCTACGTATAGTACTCTTTTGATCGTCACGATGCCATTTGTTAACGATCCGTGTCCTCGAATGTATCCAGTAACCTCAGAATTTGCATAGCTTACAGTACCGACAGGTTCCTCAACATAATTATGAAGTAGATGCTTAAATCCTGTCATATGGCGCGAGCATCCTGAATCTATATACCATGTATGTGAGGCCTGCAAAAAGAACAAATTACTTCTGCTTAGGTGCCCATATTCATATGGGTCCTTTCTTGTAAGCTTTTTGCAATTCATTAACATCATTTACCTTAGCCTTAATTCGCCACTCATAGCGAGGCTTAGGTACCCATTTCCATATCATTTTAACATTAAGCTCATGAAATGTTTTCTTTTTCGAAAAATGATCAAACTTAGCACGAAATTTTTTAGCCTGATGTGTAAAGGATTTTGAAACTGATTTGACATGAGATGTTTTTCTGACAACTTTAGACTTAGGATAAATGGAAGGAATGATAAATGCATTATCATGATAGTGTTTGCAGATAAAATTCTTACGTGCAAATGTCAAAAGCGTAGATTTATCCAATGAAGTACAATCATTCATACAACTTTGACATTTGGAAACGTTTGAATTTTTACACATCAAACTACCACTATCACTGATATTACATTTATTTTTAGCAATTTTATTGTCCTTCACATTCTTCATCCTTTCTCCTTTACCATTCTGCCTTTTTACATCTGAAACAGGAAACAAAATCTTGTTAGTTTTCTTTGAAGAAGATGATTTTGGCTTTGAATTACAAGAATTTTCTCCTTTTTCAAAAATACTCGGAGGATATTCAGGAGTAGTAGTATAAACAACTAAAGTTTCAGAATTGATAGTCTCAAACTCTGGATTAGAATGAATATTCCAGTTTGGAGATTCAAACATCTTTTTATCTTTTAGATTTTGCTTAAACAAATCATCTTTCAAAACATTTATCTCTCTAGAGAGTTCTTTGTTTTCTTCAAAAGACTTGTCAAGTTTGAATTTGAGATCAACGTTCTCATCTTCTAACTCTTCAATTGTCTTTTGAAGATTTATGATTTGTTTTTCAAAATTAGATGCTTGATTCACTTCAGAATTTGATTCCATCTTTTCTATAATAGGAACAGGATCTGGAGCATTAATCATTTCTGTAAAAATCTCCTCAGTCATGATTTTTGAAAAATCAGAATTAAGGTTTTGATTCACGATATTTTCATGTTTTGACTCTTTTGAGGAATTAGAAGTGAATGAATTAGATAAAGAAATTTGATTCTCAACATCAGTTTCTGAATCGGATTCATCATACTGACACTGAGATTCAGTACTATTTGCTTCAATCTTGGCTGACTCTGTTGGTAAACAAGGAAAAAATAATGACGTAAATTCACTAAATTCTATCCTTTTTGTTTTGTAACTTTCATTCAAATCTTTATAAGCAAAACCAACAGACTTTAAACTTGAAATTGAATCAGCACAAGATGAAGTGTCATCATCATTCACAACTTTACCTTTTACAAAAGTATCATGAATATCGGGTTTTGTAGGAGTAGAGCCCATTTTATCAAAATTATACAAATTTTCTGGTGCTCTTTTCAAAACATTATTTGGTTCAAAACCTAAAGCTTTTTTAACATTATAAAATCTGACATCTTGGAGTTTGTTTGTTAAAAGATTTAATGTTTGCTCAGTCTGTCCTCTTTTCAGATTTAAATCCTCCAGTTGCTTAATTTTACAATATGCCTCGTTTCTTTCTTGAAAACACGCTTCAAATTTTAGTTGAAAATCACCTTTTTCAGCATTTAAGTTTACAAGATCTCTTTCAAGCTCAGATATTTTTGAATTTAAAACATCTTTGTCCTTTTTCAAACAATCTTTCT
The DNA here is from genome assembly GCA_954870635.1 of Arctium minus. Lineage (NCBI taxonomy): Eukaryota > Viridiplantae > Streptophyta > Magnoliopsida > Asterales > Asteraceae > Arctium > Arctium minus. Next base: position 70,892,379 of record OX941080.1, on the reverse strand, counting down.
CAGACTCTTTTTCCTTAACAACATCTTTCAACATTGCATTTTCATCACAAAAATTCAACATTGTTTGTCTTTCATTACTAAGTTTGACTTTCAAATATTTAAACTCATCTTTCATGAATTTAACTTGAGCCTTAAGGATTGAATACGTACCTCAGAACCACAGTCGGAATGATCAAAAGATGATCCAATTTCCTCATCCACTTTGGCCATCAAACACACTTGAGTAAAGTGTGCAGATTCATCATCAGAACTCTTGTAGAACCAATTTTCTTCTTCTGCCATTAAGTTCTGACCATCTTCCACCTTCTTTGCTAACAGTGTTTTCCGAGCATAATATTCCGAATTCTTTGTACGCTTGAATTTGCAATCTTTGGAAAAATGACCTGGTTTTCCACAGTTATAGCATCTTCCATATTTCGGCTCAGTCTCTTCTTTCTTTCCTTCTCTCTTCTCTTCTCGTTTTTCTTCTCGCTTTTCATCTCTTTTCTCTCCTCTTTTCTCATACTTCTTTTCAGATCTCGGTTTGTACTTGTCTTTCTTGTAACTCTCATATTTCGGCTTGTACTTGTTCTTTCCAAAGCTTTTAAACTGCTTTGTGAGAAGAGCCAGATTTTCTGCGAATCGTTGCATATCCTCATCTGAATTTTCTTCACTTTCAGTAGAAAATTTATCAATGCTTGAATTAGTGACTTTAGTTAGGAGAGATCTGGATTTCCTTGACTTTGACTTGTAAGAAGAACTGGACTTGAAACTTGACCTTTTTTTATGTTCAGACATTAAGGCTAGAGAATCTTTGACCATCTTCTTTTCAGCACCCAGCTGCTTTACTTCATCCTCATGTTGAGATAAAGTTGTGAAGATATCATTGACGTCTTCTTGTGCCATGTCCTTAGTCATCTGAATGTTGATAGCATAGCTTTTCCATTCTGGGTTCAAGTTCTTGATGAACTTATAATTGATCTCTGATTCTGACTTGTTCATTCCATTTCTCCTTAGATCATTCAGAATCACATTAAAGCGATTGTAAGTCTCCAACAAAGTCTCTCCTTCTTTCGCATGGAAACCTTCATATGCATTTATACTCTGATTCAGCTTTTTCTGAATTGACTTCTTTGATCCTTGAAACTGTTTCTCCAATTCATCCCATAAAGCTTTTGCAGATTCCCTACCATCTACGCGATTGTAGATATCATTGGGAATTGCCATTGTGAGATAGATAAGTGCTTCTTCGTCTATCTTATATCTAGTTTTTTCTGCTTCACTGAAAAATTGATATGGTTTTGAAACATATCGATCTGGAAATTCTGGAGATGTAGTTGTGGCTGCTTGTCCAGGTACAAAAGTTTGTGGCTCAATTGGACCATGTATGATAGACTCGATATAATCTCTGTTCTTTAGATTCAAGAACTGAGTCATCCTTTTCTTTCATTGTGAATAATCTTCGATAGATAATACTGGAGGCTTCAGATGAGATCCCATAGAGAGTAATTCATTTGCCATGATTGAAAGATGTATATACCTACACAAGATGAAAAAAAATATTAGCTAGTAAAGATCTTTAAATCAAATCAAATCAAGAAAACTTTCGAAAAAAAAAATTTAAGTACAACTCAGTGTGAAACGCAAAACGTGTGAATAGTGTGAAACGCAAACCACACTTCTCGTTTGTAGTATGGAATGCAAACCTTGACTTTGCGTTTGCAGTATAGAACGCAAACCTTGACTTTGCCTATGCAGTGTATAATGCAAACCTTAACTTTGCGTATGTAGTGTGGAGCGCAAATGCTACTTTGCGTTTGTGCTGTGGAGCGCAAACCTTACTTTGCGTTTGTGTTGTGGAGCGCAAACCTTACTTTGCGTGTGTGTTAAGGAGCGCAAACGCTACTTTGCGTTTGTACTGTGATGCGCAAACTGAGCTTGATCAGTGAGACAAACGACTTTGCGTGTTCAGATATTCGCGCAAAGATAACTTTGCGTGTTCAGTGTGTGATACGCAAACAACATTTTGCGTATGTGTGGTGATACGCAAATAATACTTTGCGTTTGTGGAGTGATACGCAAAGTACAAATCAAACACAAATAAACTTTCGATGAAAGTTATGCAAACCAGGATGAACATGCGCAAACTTTGACGAACACACGCAAACCTCTAAAATCGATCAAAATCACACCAAAAACTCATCTAGACTTCGAATTTCGATCTGAAAATTTGACAATTTATTTACCAACACATTTCGAACACAATTCTAACAACTAACTTCGATTAAAAACACACAAATCACCAAATTGATTCAAGAACAGTACGTGAAACTCGTGAACTCGAACTCAACAAAAATCACAAATTCATACTCGATTACAGTGCAATTAACAAATCTATCCAGACATACTCGATCGATTATACAATATGAACATAACCTAATCAGATTCAACTCAAAAATTCCACTAAAAATCAAAATTGATTTTGACTTCGTGAACAGTAACGTGAGCAGTGTCGACTCAAAACATTTTATTGATTTTCAAACGGATTTGGCTCTGATACCAATTGTGGTCCAAGATTTACTAGCATAAACACATACAGATTATTACAAAACACTTTGTTTATTAATCACATGAATTACATCAAGCCATAGATCTATTAGTGATTAACCTTTCAAGATAGAATGTGTTTGTGTGTGTACTCAGTGTGTACAACTATGTGTTCTTACTCTCTCTCAACTACCACCAAGATTACACCTTCACTTTCACACACTTACTTACACGTCTACTAGAAACAAAACAAAGACTTGCTTATATATAGGTCAACATGACCAAGCAAGGTCAAACCTTCTAGAAACAATTACAACTCACACATAAACACTAATTTCAACAATGACCCTCATTTAATCTTGAATACAATTTCAGTCTAACATACTTCCTTAAATTCCATTCCATTTCTTAATCTTCCATATTTCAAACATGTAACTTCCTCCAATTCAAACATTTCTTGACCATATCCAAAACTGTTACAAATTGTTCTTCAGATAACATTTCTTGAAATATATTTCTCTCTAGAAATTCTCTCTCTAAACAGATACACTCTCTTAGTCTAATGATTCTACTAACAAAAAAAAAAGTTATTTATACCCTACAATTTCAAGACAAAAACTAAAATACAAGTTGACTTTTAAGTAAGACTTATTACAAAAGACTTTGACTTTTGCTTGAGAGGCTTTGACTTGAGCTTTTCACTTTGACTTTCATCTTTCATCTTTATGATCTTGTATCCAACACATTTGTGCACTAACACTTATTATATCAACATGTTGGTAAGTAGTATTATGGTACTTCAATGAAAGGTAATCAACGTCGAGCCGGAGTTCTGAAGTGGTCTGGTAATTTGACTACATAGCGGGTGAGCCTTGTGCATTCAACATGTGAAGGTGGAGGGGACAGAGTTAGTGTGATGCGTTGGAAGAAGTAGGTTCCGTTGGGAATCCTAGTTGGTCGGAGGCAGTGTCAAAGTATCACCATGTTGACCGTTGATATTGAAGTCAATCACCAACAAGTCATTGTCGGAACACTAAAAATTTAAGAGGTAGCTATGGATATTTTGTTGAACTTTCGTGAGGAAGTAAGGAGTTGTTCGGAGAAAGGTGTGTACCGGGAGTGATATTGGACCACTTTGTGTGGGCATTTTAGAAAATGGAAGATCGCTAGTTTAGGGAGGGAAAACCCTATAAGGTTTTGATGGTTCATATAGGAGTGGAGTTGTTTTTTTTAACACAACTGTTGTGGTTGTACTTTGAGTATTCAGTTTTGCAAGGTAGTACGCTAAATCTTATAGATTACTCGAGCTTGGTTTTGGCAGATTGTGATGAGTCGCTAAGGAGCTAGAACATGTTGAGTGAATTAGATGATCACGACCTTGTGGTCTATCCAGTTTCGAGGAAGATAGAGCTATGAATTTCGTTATTTCAATTATTGGGGTTATGGTTGGTTTAAAGAGGCAGTGTCTTGTACGGGTGTAAAGCTACTGTGAAGATCTTAACTGTAGAGCGATGTTGTGGTAGGGTGTAGATGGTGTGGATAAGTTGGTGTTAATTAATGTCCAAGTAGACATGTGAGTCATTGATGAGGTAAAGGCTGGTCTGGTTATGTTAAGTTGAGCGTAGGTGGAAAATTCTTGCTCATAAATTTCTGGAGATCTATTCAAAGGTGGCAAATATGTTGTTGAGAGTGATGGGTGTTAGTTGGTACAGTGGTTTTGCTAATTTAAGATTTGTATGTTCGAGTGATAGTTGGTGGAAACCTAATAGACGAACCTTGGATTCTTGGGTCACCTTGAGTTCTTGGGGGAGTTCACCTTATTCTAGTAAAACCTAGATGCAAAGGTCAAACAATTTGGTTTATGATGTTTTGCAGTAGACAGGAAGTTTGTGGGATCGTCGAGGTATCTGTTGAGTATGAAGGAACCCTAGTGGATAGGGCAATCCTGTTTTGGAAGAGTTTGTTTGATTATCTTGTGTGAGAATTAGGGGTAACCGTTTGGCTAAGTATAGTGATGTAAATGTGGTTTTGACACTTTTGGAATCGTCGGGAAAAGTGGATGAATTGAGAGTAATAAGTTTGGCAAGTGACACAGAAATGTGAAGTTATGTTTTCAGATTTGCCGTTAGTGAGTTTAAGAACCCATGTGAGGGTGCGAGAAGGAGATTAGGGTGTATGTTTTGATTTTTGTGTTGAGAAATCTAAGTCGTGTGATTGGTCTATAACTTACATCCGTTAGTGGGTCAATCTTTGGTAGTATGTTGGATGTTTCCGAGAGGAAAGAGGAAAAGGGTCGTTGGATGTAGATCTCAGAGTGAAAGGCCATAATGTTAGACTTCGTATTACGTGTAAAAGGTTCCAAGTGGGCCTATCGCCCACTATTGGGCTATTTGAAATAGTTGGTGTGAGCGTAGTCACTCCGTGTTTGAACGGATGGAACTTGGAATCATTGTAAATACGTTTAGGCAGATTGTTGGATGCGTTGAGAAAGTGAAGTATGAGTCACTTTGATTCGGTCAGTTGGAGTTGGTGGACTATGGAAGTGATGAATTGTGAAAGATTTCTTTCTTTAGGTAAGAATTTGGGGTGATGACGGTTAGGGTAACGTATGTATAATGTGTATGAGTTGTGCAACATCGTTGACTGTGACCAATGCGTCGGGAAAGAAAGTGTTCTTTTGGGCTAGACATATGTAGTGTTGAAGGAAGATATTTTTCTATGGCAGGGTACTCGGTGAAGAAATTCGTAGCGGTGGGTTCTTGGTGGTGCCTATACTTGACATCGTGTTAAGTTTGCAAATCGAGGGGTTATTATCTTAGTCAGGGATGCATGTCGTTTGGGGGCTATCTCTGGTAGAGTGAGATCATCTAAAGAAGTAAAGTTATATGTGAAAGACTATAAGGAGACGTGTCTTAAAACCGTGAGTCCGGTTATGTAGACAAAGCAGACAATACTTGGTACGGCTGATCTGGGATGTTACCAATGGCATGTTACAGTTGTATTGTTTAGAGGGTATAGCCTTGGTTTTGGGTCAGAATGTTTTGGGCAACTGAGTGAAGTTAGGTTGATATGAATGGAAGAGCACGAGCTTTGTGAAACTCAAGTTGAGAGGGTGCAACTTAAGGCGGAAGTCCACTCCATTGGATTAAGTGGTACGTTCGAGAGAAAGCTAGTGTTGGATTACGTTTTGGGGTCCGTTTAATTTATGGAAAGAGTTAAAGATATGGTGTATGATCTGGTAGTATTCGATGGGAATTTTGGAAAACTTGTATTGTGTTTCACGCCCCTCTTTGAGAGCATTTGTTGGAAGTTGGGGCGACAATACCTTTTCAAGGTATGCAAACAAATAATAAGTTAACCTTTATCATGGTGTCAAGGAACGTCGTTGACCATAAGGATCAAAAGAGATTCGCCCTGCGAAAATGCAATGGTGATATCCTAAGAAGGGTAGGAGGCAACGTGCGAAGGGGGGAATCGGAGATGGGTCCTAATATCCCAGTTTGTTCAGCATGGAATTCCGGGGACGAAATTGTTTTTTTTTGGGGGGGGGGGATATTGTAATAACCATGATCAAATTAGAAAATTGAGAGTTTGGGGAAGTAGTTGCTCAAAGCCCAAATTATGGGGGCTAGTTTGTAAAGTGGAATAAGTTGGATTTAACCCTAGAGATTTATCCCTCATTTCTTGGTTGTAGCTGAGAACTATTGCTAGAGAGGAGTTTGAAGGCGATTTTGGAGAAGAGAAAACAAAGGAACAAGTAGCAATTCAAATCTAGCCTACATCAATCTCTTCCAAGGTAAGTTTATCTTTCTTGGTGCCTTCTAGTGTGGAGAATGTGTGGACTATCATCCGTGTCCCGATTAAAAAGAAAAAAAGAGGATGTCTGTGTTAATGTTCTTTGGGATAAAAATGGATTTTTGAGCCCTAAGAAGTTATCTCAAATCGATTGAGGTTAATAGGTTGTGAGGTGTGGGTTTTTAGTGGGTTTGTGTGTCGGTTCCAATCGCTGCAAATCATCTTCCCCGTGGGGGATGTCGAGTCACCGTGGCCGCTTAAAGGTCGGCCTAGTCGAACTAGTTAAGGATACCCGAGAGTCGCCTAACCGTGGGTGACCCGGAGTTAGAGTGAGTGGACCCGGGCGGGGACCCAGGGACATGGGGCGCCCGAGAGTTGCAAGCCCGGGAAGATCGGGTGGTGGTACCGGGACCCCGAGAGTCGAGTGGCCCGGGGAGGGTGAGTGTCGAGGAGCCCTGGGAGGCAGGGTCCCGGGTGGGATTTCCCGGGGAGGCCGGGAATAGTGGGGAAGCCAGGAGTGGGCAAACCCCGGAGAGACCCGACAGTCGGGGAGCCGGGGGGGGGGGGCGTTGGTTGTAGTTGAGACTCAGAAATACCGAGGGGAGTGGAGGGTGTGCTAGATCAGGATCTTAACCAGTGAGAGATGCTTTGGTCCTTACCGTCCTGTTTATCGCATTGGTAGGTTTTCGTCGTAAGGAAAGTTCCACGGGGGTTCCCGGTGAGTTTTCTAACCAAAGTTTTCTTCATTTAATTATGTTATCGAATGCATGCGAAGTTTATTTAATCACTCCGTTATTTGTGATATTGTTGTACATGCGAGATTTATTGATAGTGAGTTATGATTTATTGTGTCGTTAGTTTAAAATGTATGCATACATTGTAGCTGGCGAGTATGGCCTAAGTCACCGGGGGGGGGGGGGTGTTCCGTTCATGGCAATGGGGGGTGTCCTAGAATAAGGCAGTATGAGCCAAACACGTTGTCGCCTATGTGTGACTTCAGTGTGTGTCGAAAGCGTGATTTGCGGGTGTGAAGTTTAAAAAAAAAACGAACTGGTTTGTAATTGTTTGTAAATATTTTATTTGATGTTATGGCTTGAGAACTTTTATTAGAGGGAACTCGCTAGACCTTTCGGTTTAACCCTCACTGTTTCAAAACTAAAAACCTCTTCAGGAGATCGAAATGTAGGAGGATCCAGTAAGGGGAACGAGAAGATGGGAGTCAGGGCTTACTCTTGAAGATTGCTAATTTTAGTCATCTTAGTTGTTCTTTTATATTCTCAGTTGTGTAATAGGTTGTTTTCAGCAAATCTTGTAGTACTAATTGTGGATTTGGGAACGTTTTGGCATGAATCTATTTGTAAGTCGATTATGCTTATTTGTGAGTTTTTGGGTTGTTACATTGTCACAATCAACTTCTGATGGGAAAGAACTTTGAGCTTGATAACCAAAAAAGTGGACTATTAGTTTTACCATATATTGCATTACTGAAACTTTTACCACAAATACACAATTAGTTTAAAAGTTTTTTTAGTTTCACTTGCTCTACTAAAAACTTGTCTACTTTGGTTTGGGATGTCAATTACATTACTATAAGATCTTAGTAATCTGTCAATGTTTTTTTATTTTGAGGGGGGGGGGGGCTAAATTTGCATTACTTTAAGTTGTATGTTATGTGGACTAGTGATTACAAATTTTAGGACACATGTTTCTACTTGAGACTTTTAGATAAGTACTTCAAATTTTAATTGTGTAGAAAGATTTGCATTCTCACATTACAGATAAGAATTGATAGTCTTAAGATATTCACTTTCTACAAAAGACAAAAGTTATTCTATGTAGCCAAGTTATATAACTATTCCTACGTACCTAGAGAAAAAGCTAACTATTTGGAATTGCAAAACCTTTCGATGAATTCATTTGATATGGAAATTTTAATATTAGTATATTGAATGGAATGATAAATTGAAAAAAATGCACTTTAACACAACTTGCTAATGAGTTAACAATATATGTGTAGTGTCATGTATGGTGCATATGAAGCTATTTTGCCCCTTTAAAGGTGTTGTAGACCATGTCCAATAGCTACACGACTCAAACATTATAGCAACAAAATGGTCACTATCATAAGAAAAGAACGAAATACAAATTAATAGTAAAAGTCTACGAGTTGGATTCTTGTTTACTTCTTTAGGTTCACAAGCAAAAGAGTGCAAAAGTTGTAATCCCTGTTTTTTTACTTCATAATAGTGTACCTAATTCTGTTTTGACTTCTTTTTGTTTACAAGCAGAATATATGAATTCTAAATCCTCATATCAAGTTCGTTATCTAAAACATCAATAGCAAAGAGAACCCAAATCTTACTAACCTTTACATTCCCACAACAAAAGGCCTACATCAATTTTTACATGAATTTGGTGATTGTTTCGATGGTTGCCCCTATTCTCATTGGGAAAGCACTATTTTCAGTCTATATTCTTTCTGTCTTGATGATGTATCGACGTTTATTGATCACAGTGGCTTGGTTTGTATTTTTGTATCTGTTTTATGTTTGTGTTTTGTTTTCAGTGTGTTTTATGGTTCTACTCAATGATGATCAACAACTTTTATGTAGTTGTTAGTCAAATTTAGAAGATGGATAATTAGGGAGGATATCTAGGCTATAATTTGTGGAGCCTTATGATATATATTTACCAAACCAACAAAAGAGTTTTGCTTATCATCTATCACTCTTGAGATGGAAACTCAACTGATATATATTGATTTACATAGAGTTTTACTCTGAATAATCAACATTTTAATCCAAAATTATGTAATTTTATATATTAAATGTACATCATAAGGATGTTTTTTACAGTGGAACATATTAACGGGACTATGTAAAATTTATATGACATATATTATTAATTTAGAAATAGTTATTGATTGATTTTGCGTCTAGAAATACTTGAAAAACCAATTTTATATGAAGTATTAGTGTTTCTTGAATTCAATTTTATTTCTTATGATAAAAAAAATATATCAAAGATTTTTATTTTGTCATAATTATCAAGGGCCCTTTTCTACATCTCGCCCAGGGCCTATAAAATGTCAGGAACGGGCCTACATATCATTGTGCTTATATCCAAGTACATGACCTTCCCATGCGACTTGTGGTGGCAACTCTAGGTCGCATGCTTAGGGGCGGTTTACCTGACGTTTACCCTTTAAGCGCTTATCAACAAGAATCATCACATTCACTTAATTACCTTATTGGCTAACGTCCTCGGCCTCAAAATACATTGTTGGTAAATGTCTCTTACACAGTAAGGGCTAACTGAGTAAGAGTCTTATCCCCCTCTTACGAGGTGAGATTCTTGGTCATTGTTATGCCTCTTATCGGGTGAAATTCTTGATCTTTGTCACGCTCACTCGTTAAGGTAAATGACACCTGTAAGCGCTTACCCATTAAGGTAAATGACACCAGTAAATGATTACTGGTAAGAACTTGGTAAACGGGCCCTTAGCCTGATGGTAGTTACGATACCACTACAAATCAGGGGGTCTTCATCGACAAATCGATCCGCCGGTAAAACCGGTCAGCGATGGATTACTAGCGGAAGGTTACTGTTGCAGACGACTTGGATGGTGATTGCTTTTATCGGCGGATCACGACAGGTAATTCACCGGTGGAGATCGGCCCTCGCTGATTCCGTTGCTTTTTTTTTCAAATTAGTTAGAAAAAGTTAATTCAACCTTAATCGTTATGTGAAATTAATTCACAGATAGATTACGCCACCGACAATCGTCGATGAACTATTAATTAAAAAATTAATTATTTAGTTAATTAAATAATAAAATAATCTGGAAAATATCAGAGACGGAAATGGTCACTAGTAATCCGCCACTGATCATCGGTAGATCTATTTTACTTATATTTTTATTTTTATTTTTATTTTTAATTTTGGAATTACTAACGGCAAAAAGTTCACCCACTAATTTGTCGGCTTTTGTTCGGTTAATAAAAAATTGGAAATTTTAATATTTTTCTGTAAATTAAGAAAATCCTAAAAGATGTAGACGACAGTTTAAATTTAAAACTAAATGAAAATATTATACACTGAAATTGTAAAAGAATTATTCTGATGACAAATTCAAATCACAATATAGATTAATACACACCCGGGATCACTTGGTAGAAACGAAAACAGAGACTTCATGAACTTGGCGACCAATGGCCACATTTCTTCCATCTCTTTGCTACTTACCTCCGCTCTTTCCTCATCCTGACACCTCATCACTTCAACCTAGGCCTCTAAAACTTCAACCTACAAATATAAGATAACATAAGTGTTTCATCCGATCAATTAGTATTATAGTTAGACATTGTAATAAGAAAAGAGTACAAACTTGAGCATCAACGGGTGGCGTACTACGAGAAGCACCGTTGCTAGTACACTACCCACCATAGACCAAACACATATCAAGGATCAACATTGTACCTGAAGTCGGACAGATTGCCTTTCTTGCTACGGCTACTACATGCGTCCACAGATTCAGATCAATAGGATGATAGACACTAGCATCCTCCATGTACTTCTACCTAAGATTAACCTGGTACTGATCCTATAGTTTTAAAAAATAACAAGTGAATTTAAAAGTTAGGCAGCATAACGAATGTAAATCAGACGTTTCCAGGATAAAGTTAAACAACCTAACATTTGCCCATTAATTGGGAACTCAAACTAGATATATAAGATGATCACAGATTAAAGATAAACAATTATAACGTTTACCAAACAGTTGGAAACTCAAACTAGTTATATAAGACGACATGAATTAGAGTTAAACAATCTTTTCCCAAAAATGGCAACCAAAACTATATATAAGACGAGACGCATTAACTATAACTAAATTCTAACGTTTTCCCAATAAATGACAACATAAACTAGATATATGCAACGAGCTAAAATAAAAATTTTATAACAAGTATATATGCAAAAAAAAAACATACTACAACTCAGTTACACCGGGAAGTGGCATATTCCCGTTGACTCCTGCTCCTCGTAGAGACGACTCTGAACTCCTCCTCTTCTTGTAGGTACGTCCGAAGAGGTCAATGGCCGAAATGGATGATTGTTGCTCTTTTTTTGCTACAATCATCAAATAATAAAATAGTAGTTATTTATAACATAAGAACAAAAAATGTACTTTACACTCGGTTTTAAGGCATTACCAACCATCTCCTATGCTCCGCGAACTTGATGGTCCTGATGACGTTTTTGGCATATTCATTATCTACCAGGTGTAGCGGTTTTGTTACGCTACTATAGACTTGGATTTCTACTCATGTATGTTGTAGCATTCTATCATGTCGTTCCATACGCGCTGATGGAGCCATTGGGAGAATGGCTTCAAGATTGATATATCACTATTCACGACATTGGCGTGATATGCAGCCCGCCGAGGCGTGCGCAACGGTTGTTTTTCTGGTCACACTCAAACCATCATTATAAGTCTTCTTCGACCTATATTTCTAAACCTCATATTGTTTGTTCCAAATTCAAGTCCAATTCGTGAATACAACACACAAAGATGAAGAAATCTTAGAGAGAGGAATATTGTAAAATGAGAGAACACAGTGTAGAACTTCTTTGTGCTTAATGATTTTCAGTGCTACATGATTACAATTTAGCCCCGAATTCTTGAATACAACACATTTTGGTCCTACCATATATATCACAGTCTCCTAGCTGGGTACCACCAGGAATACCCCTACACACATAATTACAAAAAATGTACTTTACACTATGTTTTAAGGCCTTACTAACTGTGTCCTGTGCTCTGTAAATGTGATAGCCCCGATGACGTTTTGGCGTAGTTTCCATCTACCAAGTTGTAGCGGTTCCGTCGCGCTACAATAAACTTGGATTTCCACTCGTGTGTGTTACAGCGGTCTATCATGTCGTTCCATACGTGCTGATGGAGCCATTAGAGGGAAAGGCTTCAAGACTGATATAACATAATTCACGTCATCGGTGTGATATGCAACCCTGCCGAGGCGTAGGCAATAACTGTTTTCTGGCCGTACTCAAACAATCATTATAGGTCTTCTTCGACCTAGCTTTCCAAACCTCAGATATTGTACTCTCCTGGATGGGGTGCCACAGGTAATACCCCTACACATACATAATTACAAAGTTTGTTCTAAGTTCAAAAGAAATTTGTTCTCATATAATAAGACAAATACAAACCTAGAACTGTTCTCACATATGGTTATGGACCTCTTGAGAGTGTTTTCTCCCTAAGGGTGTGTTTGGTTTGCAGACTGGGTGGGACAGCACGGGACAAAAATTCACTGTCCCATGTTTGGCGTGACATGGGACATGACAAAAGTTCACTGTCCCATGTTTGGCGCGACATGGGACAGAAACAAAGACTGGACAGGGTGGGACAAGATGGGACAAAAAGAGGTATTTTCTTGTTCCACCAAAATAGGTGGAACAACATGGGACAGAAATGAGACAGAAACTAAAAATCACTAATTTACCGCCATTTGATAAATAATCCTAATATGGTATTAGTCTTAAGGGTCACCACTACCAATTGGCGCTACTACCACCATCGGCGGCCACTAGTAGCCACCGCTAACCACCGTCGGCCACCTCTACCTATTTCTCCACCATAACAACCTCCTCCACCACCTCCACAACCATCGGTCATCGCCACCACCACTACCATCGTCGACCACCTCCACTAACACCGATCACCACCACCTATTGTTGCCACCACCATCGACGGCCACCGGTAGCTTCCCCCTACCATCGTCGACCACTTCCACCTCTTCCTTCACTACTACAACAACTTCCTCCACCACCTCCACAACCACCACCCATCTCCACCTCCACCAATCACCACCACCCATTGCCGCCGCCGTCACCGACGATCACCGCCAACCACCGTCGCTAGTTGCCACCACTATCAGTCGCCGTCAACCATAGTTGGTAACCTCCGTCTCTTCCTCCACTACAATAACCTCAATTACCACTGTGCACCGCCATCACCACTACCTCTATTACTATCTTTCACCTTCTTCACAACTATCGTCTTTCACCGGCCACCCATAGTATTTTATCTTTACTCGTCGCTGCAACTATGCATCCATCAATTTATTAAGATCTTCCAAATTTAATCAACTATTATATTTTTTATATGAATCCGATTTTTTCGAAATACCATCAATTATTTCAGATTCTTCATTCAAATTTCCTACTATTGTTTTTGTATGTATTTATATGTATGAAAATTGTGTAAAAAAATTAATAATGTTTTTTAATTATATTATTTAAGAATATTCTTTATTTGTGTTATTTATAACTATTATATGACATATAAAATTATCAAACAAGTTTTAGGAAAACTTGTCCAGTCTTGTCCTATCCAGTCCTAGTCGTACCAAACACAAGACAGCCATTTGTCCTGTCCAGTCCTGTCCTGTCTTGTCCAGTCCAATCCTGTCCAGTCCTGTCCCATCCCGTCCCGTCCAATCTTGTCTGCGTATCAAACGCTACCTAAGTGCACCAGGCAGTGTCAGTCATGGATTGGTTCATCGACCCAATCCATCGAACGACATGAGTATTAGTGAAACTAAAGAATTGATATCAATTAGCATTATGACCATTTATCATATTCATACAAGGAAATTTGGTAATAAATAAAGCATTTACTCTCCGGTATCCACTGATAACGACAAACTATTGGTTGGGTGGATTGGTAGCTACACTAGAGCAGTGGGCTCACAAGCTGCCTCAGACTCAAGGTCCTCTGGTGTGAATGACCCGCAACTATTGTTGCATGGGTGTCCACGTGGACAACCACTCCTTCGGCTACCACTACCTCGTTTTGTGGGTTTGCACGACATGATAGAAATTCTAAAAAACAACGTTAGAGAATAAGCAAAAACAATTCAACTATAATGTTTGTCGAAAAGACAATCAAACATAAAGTCTTTATAAACAAATAATCAAAAATATGTCACGTTCAAGATTAAAAAAAAAACTAAAAGATTAGGCTATAAAACACCTAAAGAAAGTTTAATAAGACTAAAGTGAATGAAATATCTAATCATCAGATGAGTGATCAGACAAGTTAAGTTCTTCGTCATTTGATTCACTATCTGAGTCTTCAAAATCTTCTTCCTCATCACTACTCTCTTTGACATTCCTAGTTGTTATGACGATCATTGGCAACTTCGATGGCTTCTTCTTTAGTGACAAGACAAGCAAGTTTATCCATGTCGTCATTTATACTTATGGATGTTATTCTTTCATTTTCTTGAAAAAAATTGTTCCTCATCCACATTACTATCAGCAGGTACTTCGGTTGCACACCGCGTTAAGTTATAGACCCCTCTAGGATTTGTCTTAATAACAGACCACCAATCCTTTCATTCCTTTGATGGATACGGTGCATAATATACTTGTTCGTCTAGTAATACTAGAACAAATGAATCATTTGTTCCAAGTGTAGATCCATGTTTGATGTTGACCAAATCATATTAGTCAACTTCAAACTCATTGTAACAAGAACTTTTCATGCACACTCTATAGTTGTGTGTTGTCCGCCCATTACTCTGTGTTAGTATGTAGAACATGTAACCATTGACAAAATATATAGGGTGTGTCCAAATGTAACGAAGCAGTATTTGTGCCAAAACATTAAGATGGTTGGTATTGGAGTACAAACCAGACATAACCTATATGACTTAATAACTATGTCAATTGTAAAGTTATATTATATGAGTACATTCAATAATATATATATATATATATATATATATATATATATAATTACTTAGTGTTAGCCCCAAGTATCTCTGATGTAAACGTATTGAAAATCACCAAGTCTTGAAGCATCAGAGAAGCTTCAGAGACTACTTCAGAAATACCAAGTTAACTTCAGATGATACACTATCAGAGACTCACACCATAGGATGCCTAACCAGAAGAGGAGCCTGTCGGCAGAGCACCAAGGCCCCATCTGACCTCTGCTCTGAAGTTCCACTATGCTCTAATCTCTCAAGTGTGGAGTCACTTATCAAGCCTACCATGTTAGCACTAAAAGCAACTGCTTTACCTTTACACCTGGAACCTCAGGATTGGTCAACTTATGTACCATCCTGATTTGGGCTATATATAGGGGACAAGACTGCACATTTAGAAAAACCACGCACAGAGCAATCCCACTACCATATTCGGTGCTATTGTACTATCTTGAGAGAGATAGAGAGTTTCAGTGAGAACTTTTCACCTAGTAATTGTGTGTTCTTGGTGTTCTTCATTATTATCTCCTGAAATATTCTAATACAAATGACTACGATTCTTGGATTATATCTTTGATCATTTTTCTCTCTTATTCTACAATGACTGATCTTATTCAAAATACTTTCTAAGCTTCCGCTCATAAACTCTCATATAGATATATTTATATGAGTGAATTACATATTTGGTCCCTAGGGTTTGATGGTTTTAACAGTTCGGGTCCCTAAAATGAAATATCTATGGCTTGCATCCTCATGGTTTGCATTTCATAACGTGATTGTGTTAGCTTAAATTAGCCCCAATTTAATTGAATGCTTTATAAAGAAATTGTATTTTGGGATTTGTAGCTAGTTTATGGGCTTGAGCCTTTTTATTGTAAATGGGCCCTATATAAAGGTGCCCATGGATCATTTGTTCATTAGGTTTTTGGAGATAACACACAATTTACACACTTTGACCAATTTTACGAGAGTCGTCTTCATGTTTAGTGTGGTTTGTTCTTCTAATTTCTCCTCCATTGATAATCAATCTAAGCATATGAGATGTGATTTTGATGAATATTGTTCTTCATTTCTATCCTATATATTCTTTTATATGGAGTTCTTCTTTTGTTGCTGGAAATGGGATCTAATAGTTTGGTCCCTAAATGTAACTCCATTTGATTTCCAACCATTAAAGCCATCATGTGCACTGCACATGATGGTTATATTGGTCATTTTACCTTAGGGGCCAAATATATTATTTTAAACAAATCCCATTTGTTATTCTCAATTAAAATCACATGGACCAATAACGTAATTTACTTTATTCTTTTGTCAAAAATTGGTGTCACCTTTTTATCTCTTACCAATTAAATGGTGCCACATATTTTTATTTTTTTATTTAGTTTTCTTTACCCCCCCCCCCACCACCACCTCCCTGTTCAGACCAAAATCGAACACAACAAATCAATCCAAATCCAAGCCCTGATAACTACAATTGAAAATCAAAAATCAAAGATCCACATATGAATATCAAAATTAAATCAAACCTAAATAATTCCTATTCAAGATCATATCAAATTCATGAAGCCAATAAGAACATTTCTTTTTGAAGAAAAAACCAAATCCCTTTCATGAATCAAATCCCTTTTGAAGAAAAAAAATCAGATATGAGTTTTTGGGGTTTTAGCATCTGGATCCCTTTGGTAACCTTACTAGAGAAATCCATCAGGTTATGGTTGATGGTCGAAGGGGATAAAAGGGACGATGGCCGAAGGGAATCGATGGTTGATGGTCGGGAGGTGGTGTCATCGTCCCACTGTTCCACTGCTCCTTAACCCACCACTGTGGAATCATCGTCCCTTCCGAGAAGTTGAAGATGAAGCGAGGGACGAGAAGTGGTCCATGTGTTCATCGTCGCCTAAGGAGAGCGGAGAACGATGGTGGAGTTGTAGAGACGAAGAACGACGAAGATCACCATCTTGGAACTCTCTGGTTTGGTCGGCGATGAGATCTCTCTAGTTTAGGGAGGAATACGCCGGGGGTTTGTGGTTTGGTCGGCAACGAGATCTTTCTGCATCTGGTTTTTATTGGTCCCTGTGATTTTAATTGAAAATAAAAAATGAGATTTGTTTTAAATAACATATTTGGTCCCTAAGGTAAAATGACCAATATACCCATCATGTGCAGTGCACATGATGGCTTTAACGGCTGGAAATCAAACAGAGTTACATTTAAAGACCAAACACGTTATGAAATGCAAACCACAAGGATGCAAACCATAGACATTTCATTATAGGGACCGAAACTGTTAAAACCATCAAACCCCAGGGACCAAATATGTAATTCAATCTATTTATATTGATTTAAAGTAAAATTTGGGAACCAACAATTGGTATCATTAGAAATTGATTTGTCTTAATCAAATCGATCCAGTCTGATTTCCAGTTTTATTTTACTTTGAAGATCATCACATATCTTGTAGAATCTTCAAGAGTACACATTCTAAAGTCAGCTCTTATCTTTCTAATCTTTTCGTCATTGTTCTTCTCTTTCTTCAATATTGGTGAATACTGGTATAAACGCCATTTATACTGCTGGATCTCTCACGATACCTCGAACCTTCTTCGTCATGATTACCCACAGTGGAAAATACGAATGGTCAACTTCTTTGATGGGATTGATAAAGATTTAATGAGATTCATCACCAATGGACCACACTCACCTTTGGTTCTTGTTCCACGCGTTCCTGTTACTGCAACAACTGTTGAAGTTCCAGCTCATTATGCCTCTAAAGAAATTGTTGCTTATACTGAAGAAGATCATAACATGATTGATAATGATGGAAAGGCTATGAGGCTCATGATCATTTCCATTCCAAATGACTTATTTCAAGAGCTAGACTCATGTTGTACTACCAAGGAGATCTGGGATCAGTTGTTAAACCACTAGAAGGATGTGTTAAAACCCAAAAAAATAGAAGAACACCGTGTATCAATGAATATAATGACTTCACTACACTACCTAATGAATCTCGTCAACAAACATACAACATATTAAACGAACTAACAAATGTAAGAAGTATGGGGTGGTCAGATCAAAGGAGGACAACAACTTGTTTTTCTTAAGAAGTCTAAATGATGAATAGTTGCAACTCTCCATGTCTCTACAGGCAAACCAAGATCTGGAATTATGGTCATTACATGATGGTTATGGAACCTTAGCAGCTCAAGAAAAGGATGTAGTGAAACAGAGGGAAAAGACCTCGAAAGGAGGCCCTCTAGCATTAATCTCGGAATCCAAAGGTAAGTCCATCAGAGGAGATGATCTCTGAGAAAGAAACAAAGGAAAGAAAGCCCTAATTGTAGAAAGTAAGGATGAAGAATCCTATAACTCTGACGATCAAGACGAAGATATCAATGTATTCGCTAAATCTCTTGTGCTAATCACTCAACAATTTAACAGGACACTTGGAAAGAAAGTATTTGACAAAAGGGACAGGGATGGAAGAGATGAAGGAATGGAAAGAAGAAGAGGATACCAGAAGCCTTTCTACCAACAAGATCAGAGACCTGTTCCTTATCAGAATTAGAGACAAGTACAGAACTACGATCAGAAGTGTCAGGATCGTAACTCAAACAAGAATTTAATTCACACACACTCAGAATCAATGCTAAAGAAGTTGCGGAAAAACACTTTAGCACTAACAATCAATGAAACAGTATATGCACTTAAATCACAAGTTATATTGATTAAACTTGATGATTACACACAAAACCTCAATCTGTTGAATAGGCTCAACAGACATTCTATACTTCTCTATAGAAAGGATCTAAACTAGTCATGAGGTTAATTCTCTCTAAAACAAAAACTTATGAATGATTATTCTTCTATCAAAGACTTCTATACTATATATACAAAACTGATTACAAGATAATTATCAAAATAAAATTGATCTTCAGTCCATAATTATCTCCTTTACTTTAGCTTCAATCTATACAACTGTGTTCATTCCCATACGGAGTATTCATCTCATAAGCATCACTATCTTCATGAGCAGTATTAATTCTGAACTAGAAGTATTAATCTCAGCAAGCAGTATTAATTTTGTCTCAGCAGTATTAACTTCTTCAAGCAGTAGTAATTGTGATCTGGCAGTACTAACTTCCTCAGGCAGTAGTAATAGTCATGTCTAGCAGTATTAACCATCCTTAGCACATTTCAGACCCAACAATCTCCCCCTAACTTAACTTTTCAAATTGAGAAGTTAAGTTCTTCAAAAACTGGTCTTCATGATGCTTTCAAAACCTAAGTTTACACCCCTAGATTAGGATCCAATCCCAAGCTTTGATTGATGATCCTGCTAACCACAATCCTTGCCCTTTCTGAGCCTTGAGGACATATTAGTTTGGCTTTCAGCATCCCCTGTAGCTCGGCTAGGCTATGGTCATATATCTTATCCACCAGATAATATTCATGAAATCTTTTATCTATGGTCAAGATATACACCCTACACCTTTCAATAAGCATCCAGTTGTCCACAGACTTGAAGACATCTTTGATGACATGCTTAACAAGATCTGTACTAAACGTCATGCATAAATACTCCATTCCTAGTTTCTTGATGTTCATCCCTGGAGTGTTCAGCATATCCTCATATAGATTCATTCCCACTTTAAACATTTCTTCTAAGTCTGACCTTGAACAACATCTGACTATCTTCCCCCAAGTAGAATATACTTCAAAATGATCACCCATTCTTTTGATTCTGAAATATTCTTTGCCTTGATCTTCAAGAATATCCCAGTGGATGATTTCAGGGGCTTGGACTGAAATGGGATCTGCCTTCACTGGATCATTATCTGTTACAGTCATGTAAAGTTCAAAATGCACATTAGATTGACTTGGTTGATGTGCACTTTGACTTGATTGCTCAGCTTGACCTATAACAGATGGTTCTGTATCTTTCTCAGTTTCTGCAACCCTTGGCTTCTTAGACAGTTTCTTGGAAGCTATAGTTTTCACTCTCTTGGCAGAATTTACTTCCACAGCAACATGTTCTTCCTTCTTTTCTTCAGCCTTTTCTTTTGAAGGTGTGGTTTCCTCACTCTCAGGGAAGGGTTGTTGGATATTAAAATCATGTGTCTCTTTCATTTGTCTTTCAAACTCAACCCTTTGAGTGAAGTCCCCTTGAAGCTTTGCCATTTCCCTTTTATATAGCTCTTCAACTCTGCTGTATGACATGTTAGTAAACATCTCTTCTTTTACACCAATTGAGCCTTTCAGAAAGTTTATCATTTTTCGCCTTTCTTGATTGGCCAAATAGGTCTTAGAAGGTTGTCTTTTCTGAATCTTTGTTGGCAGTCTGTGCTTGGATGCTTTCACTATACTTTTCTTGGCCTCAGCTGCAACTTTCAAGCTCTTTTGATATTCCTCATTCAGCTTAGTGGACGGATCTAGAGCAATCTGCCTATCTTTGGCCTTCTGAGTTTCTTCTTCTTGTTGTAGCTCAGCCTGCAGCTTCTTAGCCCATTCCTCATCTAGTTCAATCTGTTTTAGCTTCTTTGGTGGCTTTGCAGATTCATCCACCATTGCCTTGCCTTTCCTCTTCAGTTCAGCCTCACTGATTTCTTTCCTTTTTATCTCAGGGCCTCCCTCTTTGATTTCCATTCCCTTGACCTTTTGAGTGGCTTTGGGAGTGTCTGTTTTAGCCTTTAGAATGGTTTCTGCTATCTCTATTTCTTCAACAGAAAGCCCTGTTACTGCTGCTAAGCCAATTGATGCTGCTTTCTTGAACGTTTCTACTGCTGGCTCTGTTTCTACTGTTGTACTTGTTTCTGCTTCTTTGCCCTTCTCCCCCTCAAAAGTAGACTTCATTCCAACAGGACTCTGTTTCTCAGATTCAGCTCTATTCTCCCCCTCTTTGGAAGCATCATGAGGGATGCTCCTCTTCTTGAGTACGAATTTGGTTCTCTTCTTCTTTTGCATATGCTTGAGGACCATTTTCTTGAGGTTTGAAATATGGACTTGTTGGGATAAGATCACTTGTTGTAGCTTCTCAATAAGTTTGCCCTGAGATAGGACATCATTATTGATGTTGGCAAAAGTTTCCATCAATTTATCGTATGTATATCTATCCTCACCACCTTTAGGTGTGTTTACCACCCTTGGAGGATCACTTGAACTTTTAGTAAGGGTCCTCTGCCTAGAAGAGGCACCTTCTACCCCCTTGGTTTCTTGGCATCGGGGACCTCTGAATGATTGCTCACCTAAAGTTGCCATGGGGAAGGTCTTAGATATGTTCACACTATCATGCCCTGCACTTTGTGCAAAGTCAGTAGTGTGAGCCTTACAGCCCATATGCTCAACCTGCTCCTTAGTGAGCACCTTCTTAGGGTTGGTAGACACCTCTGTGGTATCCCTATCGATATTCTCTAATGGAGAATGCTCCATTAGAGGGCTTGAAGGATGTGGGGGTGAAGGTACAAGAAGGGAAGGAACCTTTTTTACCTTTTTCCTTATATATATTTTGGTGATGGGTGAAGTTGGTTTTTTAAGAAGGGACTGAGGGATGGTAATAGAAATGAGTGGTGTTGGTAGGTCATCAGTTTGGTTGTCAAATGAGGGCTTTAACATTGATGCCTCACCATGGGAAGGAGACACACCCATCATTGTAGAGAACAATGGTGTGTCAATACCTGAGGAGTCCTTACTAGTCCTCCTCATATTAGAAAACACCTTTCCTTTTGGGACGTTTGGTACATATACCTCATTAAAATGAGGTAAATTCGTCAATTCCTTATTCAGTATAGCTTGCACAAACCTGGGATACATATAAAAAGATTTTGTTTTGGTATCCAGGTTTGACAGTAAGTCATTTAAGATCATTTGTGAAAAATTGAACTTCCTGGAGGTTGCTAAGCAGACCATAGCATAAGCAATGGTACTGCTGAACTCACTCTAGCCAGTTGTTTTCTTTGAAATGCAGTGCTGAAGGGTATGAACAAAAAATCTCCACTGAGGAGAAAATTTGTTCTTGAAGAACTTATATACCTCAGTGGGACCTCCATATCCCATTATGCTTACATTTTCAAAAAGATCTTCCTTGGGTAGATATGTTATAGCTGAGGCATCATCTAAAAGTAGATGAATGTGAATGGTCTCCTCCGAGATGGTCAGGGGTTTATCACAAACCCTTGACTTGATAACCTGAGTACCCTCTTCATTATGGATGGTGGCATTTGCCCAGAACTGTCTTTGATGCTCCTCATAGATTGTGGGATTGACCGTTAAAGCGTGGGCGATATGTGTGGATTTTAGGAAGTCCACAATCTGATGAAATCCTTCGGCTTGGTTGGGCTTATTCAGCATTGCCAACTCATTGTGGTCATCGACAAATACAAGACCTGCCATTTGAGAGAGATTCGACTGCGAACTAGGGTTAAGAGCTTGAAGAGCAAGAATGTTAGCGAGAGCGAGAGAGAAAGAAGATAAATAAGTGCAAGAAATTCAAAGATCCGTTTTGATTTTTGGCGGACTAAGGGAGTATTTATACAACCAATAAAACAGTTAAGAGCAGTACTAATTTACATTAGCAGTAGTAACTGACCCCCGCAGTAGTAATTCTTTGAAGCAGTAGTAAGTATTCTAGCAGTATTAACTAACTCGCAGTATTAACTCATATTAGCAGTAGTAACACATACTGGCAATACTAACACAGACTACCAGTATTAACACAGACTACCAGTATTAACACAGACCAGCAGTAGTAACCCTGATTAGCAGTATTAAATAAGTCAAGCAGTAGTAACTTTAAACTGGTAGTATAAACCACCTAGCAGTCGTAACCATACTTAACCATTTTTGAAAAAAAAAAATTCATGAGTAATATAGTGAGCAGTATTAACTGAACTTGAAGTACCAAGTATCCAATCAAAACAACCTGAAACACTTAAACACACGGGGGTTAATAACACCAATTTAATGAAAGTAAATAAGGAGGAATCTATATAGGTACATAAAGAGAATGAGAATATACTTATTCATTGTTCATCATGCCCATACTTGTGACCAAGAATGTGAATCTACCCACATCAAAAGCTTTTGTGAATAGATCAGCAAACTAGTTACTTGTGTGTACTTTCTAAACCTGAATTAGCTTCTTCTCATTACAGTCTCTGATAAAATGGAACATTATTACTATATGCTTTGTTTTTGAATGCTTGAAAGGATTATTAACAATGCTAATAGCACTGCTGTTGTCTATGAAAATACGAGTGAAGAAATGTCATACCATAGTCCATCATTTGATTCTGAATCCATAGCACTTGTGAGCAGCAGCTTGCAGCAGCTATGTATTCTGCTTCTGTTGTTGAAGTGGACACTGTGGTTTGCTTCTTACACTGCCATGATACTAGTCTTGCACCCAAAAACTGACATCCTCCAGTTGTAGACTTTCTGTCCAAGTTAGCTCCACCCAAATCACTATCTGAATATGCAAGTAGGTCAAATGGTGAGTCATAAGGATACCAAAGGCCTAATATGGGTTGACCTTTGAGATATCTGAATATCCTCTTGACTGCTTGAAAATGTGATTGCTTTGGTCTAACTTGAAATCTTGCACACACACAAACAGGGAACATGATATCTGGTCTAGAAGCTGTGAGATACATGAGAGAGCCAATCATGGATCTGTAATAATGAACATCCTCCCCCTCAAGATCTGTAGTGATCTGTTTGTGTGTCTCCATGGGTGTGCTTGCAGGCTTTGAGTCTGAGAATCCAAACTTATTAAGAATATCCTGCACATACTTGGATTGGCTTATGAAGATTCCATCTTGTTTCTGCTTAACCTATAGCCCAAGGAAGAAAGTAAGTTCACCCATAGAACTCATCTTGAATATCTTATGCATTAATCCTTCAAAATCTCTGCACAGTTGATCTTTTGTGGATCCAAAGATGATGTCATCCACATAGATTTGCACTAACAGGATATCCTTCTTCTTCCTTTGAATGAACAGAGTCTTGTCAATGATTCCTCTCTCAAAACCATGTTTGGTCGGATTCTTTTTCCATATTCACCAATCTTTCCTTCATTAGATGGGCCATTCTCAATGATGTCCCACATGGAGTAATCTGTGAGAAGAATGTATTGCCTGATCCTAATCTTCCACATGTCAAACTCATTAGATCTGAGCATTGGAACCTTTGAGACCAGAACGCTATCACTTGAACCGTCCATGATGATTGTTGTTTTTCTGAGTTTAACCTGCTCTAATACCACTTGTAAGGATCGTAACTCAAACAAGAATTTAATTCACACACACTCAGAATCAATGCTAAAGAAGTTTCGGAAAAACACTTTAACACTAACAATCAATGAAACAGTATATGCACTTAAATCACAAGTTATATTGATTAAACTTGATGATTACACACAAAACCTCAATCTGTTAAACATGCTCAACAGACGTTATATACTTCTCTATAGAAAGGATCTAAACTAGTCTTGAGGTTAATTCTCTCTAAAACAAAAACTTATGAATGATTATTCTTCTATCACAGACTTCTATACTATATATACAAAACTGATTACAAGATAATTATCAAAATAAAATTGATCTTCAGTCCATAATTATCTCCTTTACTTTAGCTTCAATCTATACAGCTGTCTTCATTCCTATACGTAGTCTTCATCTCATATGCAGCACTATCTTCATGAGCAGTATTAATTCTGAACTAGAAGTATTAATCTCAGCAAGCAGTATTAGTTTTGTCTCAGCAGTATTAACTTCTTCAAGCAGTAGTAATTGTGATCTGGCAGTACTAACTTCCTCAGGCAGTAGTAATAGTCATGTCTAGCAATATTAACCATCCTTAGCACATTTCAGACCCAACAAGATGCAAGCTCAATTCCATGATCAAAGACCAACTCGATTCCAGATTAGAGACCAACTCAGTTCCAGCCCAGATCAGCTCTAGAAGCACCTCTAAAGCAAAAAGAAAATGACACTCCCTAGAATCAGAATGATGGGAGATGCTTTAGATGCGGGAAATTAGGTCATTTCTCTAAAAATTGTAAAGGTCGTCTTTTCATAGACAAAGACTACTACAAAAACTAGTACAGAAACAATGTCAGAGAAAGGAGCCTGGTAGCAAAGATGAAAAACTGGGTATCAGACTCATCCTCTGAAGATGAACTAGAGCATGCCAAATTCTGTGGCATGGCTCTTACAACCTCTTATCACAACAAAGACATGTCTCACGATGATCAATCCTCAGAACCATCAGAATCTGATGAGAAGTTATGCTCTACCTATGACTATGATAATACTCAATCTGAACTTCAGATGATGTTTTAAAATTTTCTGAAGAATTTTTAAAGCTTAAAAGGGAACTTTATGAGGAAAACTGTTGGATCCCAGATTTAATCTTATAACAATAATGATATAAACAACAAGAGTATTAACAGCGGAAGCAATATACTTTAATATCAAAAGCAGATTCAAATATCACAGTTCATATATATAAATCAAGTAGAAAGAACAAGATCTTCTTGAGATATATTCAGTTGATTCTTCTTATACAAGATATCAAAAAGCACACTTTTGTCAAAGGAGTGATGGTCCTATTTATAGGACCATAAAGTAAACAGTGTACTATTCTGACAAATAGAAGCATGCTTGAACAGTGTCTTACCTAATAGGTAAGCTCAAGACATGCTTGAACAGTAACCTACTCTATAAAGTAAATCCTATCACTAAGTGATTGGTTATCTGTTCTGATACTTCAGGAAAGTCTTCAGCGCCATCTTTAGAGAGAATGTCTTCAGAGCTCTGACGTTGTCTTCAGAGCCTCTGATGAAGCCATCTATGATGTCTTCTTCTGAAAGTTGCAATCTTTGATAAGTACTTCAGAGGCAGGTTTGTCCTCTGAAGTCTTCGTCCTCTGAAGTCTATCTTTGGAAGTCCTCTGAAATAGGACTTGGGTATTTTCAACACTTTAACAAACAGAAGATTTGGAGCTAACAATCTCCCCCTAAGTGTTGAAAATAAAAGATACAAAAATAGCAGATAATAGAAGATTTAAACTAGAAAGCGTGGAGGAGAAAATCATCCTCTTAAATATTACTTCTTAAACATTTGGAAGTTTAATACAGAGAAAGTAATATTCAAAAATAAATAAACAAACTAAAATTTGTCACTTGAACAGATTCCATGGAACTTCATGATCAGAGCTCTGAAGTTGATCATCGAGTCAATCTCTAAGTCAAGCTTTGCAAGTAAATCTGCTCTGTGCCTTTCTTCCTTCACATGGATCATTTTCTTTATACCTCTCAAGGTTTCATCAGAGTACTCCGAAACTTCCGAAGCTAGAAAGATCTTCTTCACTTGGTTTACTCTGTAGACGAAACCCAGAGGTCCTGCAATGATTGATCCAGTCTTCTTTGCCTCAATATTAACGATCGACTCCATAGGTTCAGTTACCTCCAGCTTTTCTTCCCCCCGGTTTAGAGCAATTTGAAAGTCACGTTTTTCTCTGTGTTTGACATAGGCCTCTATTGCCCGTCTGACTTCAACCATGCTCATCCTGATTTCCCTTCTTCCCTGATCATATCTGGCAGAGCAATAGGCATACAAATGAGGTAAATCATATAGATTTAGATTTACGAGATCATTATCATTGAACTCGTAAATCTTCTGATCAGATCGAGTTACCACATAATGCCTATAGATGATCTTGTTGTAAGCAAAGGTCTTCTCTGAGATTTTGTTGATCTTGATGATTGGATCATCAAAGAGGACTTGTGCTCTGGGTGAGGTTTTATCTCTGACAAATCTTCGCTCATAGTCCGGCATGTTCTCTTTGATCCTTGGATTCAGAGGAATGACTAGAGTGTCTGCCATATTGAACTCACAGTAGATGTATCTGAAGTGGTCTTCTATGGAATCTTCGGGATTTGATTCAAGGAATGTAGGAGGTTGAGTAAACACTTTGGCTGGTAAACCAATGCTTGCCTTCTAAACAGGATTCTCTGAAGGAGCCTGTTCATCAGCAACCATGGTCTCTGTTCCTTTGTCTGTGGAGGATCTTCTGTTGTAGGTTCAGAGATGTAGCCATCTATCTCTGGTGAATCTCTCAATTCTGTAGCTTTTGAAGTATGATGAGGTTGAGCGTTTTTGAAAACGTATTCGTCTACATCAATTACTTCGATTTGATCTCCAACAGCTTTTTCCGCTATATCAGAATTTGAGTTTTGTTCTTTCTCAGACTCTAAGTCGAAGGCATCTATCATCACCATTGGTGGTCTTTCGGGTGATGATAATGCATCTTCAGAGGATGTAGAGAAGTCTATAAGTTGTTCGTCTTCTTCCTCTTCCAGATCTCCAATTCTCTCTGGAGTTGCATTGATTATTGGAGTGATTGGAACATCTGATGTTGATGATGCTAAGAGTGTTACCGGTGTTGTGAAGGTTTACAGAGTTTGGTTGTCATCAGCAGAGGTGGTGTTCCTCTCTGGTTCCTTTTCTTAAACTCCTTTGGTTGGTGGAGCAGAGGTATGTGCTGATTTTTCTTTGATCTCCCCCTTTGGTGATTCAGAGGCCTCATCATCATCTGAGTCCTCAGAATCATCAAATCTGGCTTTCTTTGCTGCTTCGCCACAAGTCCCACCAGAAAACTTGCGTTTGTATTTGGGAGAGGTTGGTTCAGCGATTCCTTTTCCTTTGGGGTCAAGAACAGCCTTCTGAATGGATTCAATTGCTTCTGAAGCCCTAGTTCTGATTTCAGCAACCTGGTCCTTTGATTTATAGTGATGAAGTTCCAGAGTAGCTTTCTTGGAGCCTATGACTTACTCACAGAATCTCTGGAACTCAGATTTTGTGAGAAGTTCAGAGCGGGGTACATTGGTTACAACACATGTAGCCAATTTTTCCTCGAGTTCAGAGGGTCCTTTGTTCAGAGCTATTTGGATGTTGTCTCTGGAAGGACTTCCACTCAATCTTTGATGTTCCGGAGAATCATCTCTGAGTGTTCTGTTCTCAACCAATTCCTCCTCCTCAGATTCAGAGGACTGGAAGTGAATGTGGGAGTTGAGCTTGCAATCCAGGCAAGTCAATCCTTGTACTTGTAGGTCAAGCCATTGTCCCTGAGTTGGACAGCTTCTTCGGGATATCCTGAAGGGTGAGAGATGAGCCACAGAGGCATCATCATGTGTAGAAATTGCTGATGTACTCTGAGGCAACTGAGTACTAATTGTATTGTCTAAGTCCTGTGAAGAGGGCTTATCCAGAAATTGAGTTTCCTTAGTTATGTGAACTTCAGAGGTGGAAAAAGGAACCTCTGAAGTGGATAGTTGGTTTGGGTTCGAGGTGTGTACCTCTGATTCAATAACCATTACCTCTGGATCAGGTAGGTTAGATTGTGTGGTTGCACTGGGAGATGGGGTTGGTGTCCTAAAATATATGTGCCTTGGGGCATCTTTTTGTGTGGTAAGGGAAGAACTCTCAGGTTTCTCTAAGTCCTTAAAAGACTTGCTCTCTTCTCTCTGAGAATCTTCAGAGCTAGTCTCTGAATATTCATCTTTACTTTCCTCAGAGCTAGTAGAGTTATCCTCTTCACTAGCAGATGAGGTTTATCCCATAACTCCCTCATTGACAGCCCCTTCAAGTGCTCTGTCATCTCTCTGAACTTCTGTTTCTCTAGCAAGAGAACCCTCTGGTTCACTCTTGTGAGAGCTCTGAACTTCAGGGTCCTCAGATCCCTCTGAAGCCGAGTTGCTCTTACTCTCCATGTGAAGTTCAGGACCTAAGTGTGTTGGGGTTCCCAGAACTGGCTCTAGTCCTTGGGCAACACTGAGATAAGAAGCTAAGGCAAAAGATTGAGGATTTACCTGATTCAGCATGTGGGGAGGGATCCGCCTTGCTTCTGGATAGCCTTCAGAGAGAATCGTCGATTTGAAGTTGTTCATGATGTAGAAAGGAGTTTTGGGTTGTTCAGTGGCGGTCAAAATATGAAGCTTCTCGATTGCCGCATGAATGATCAGAGACTGAAATCTAGGGAATGTTATTGAAGGAATCTTGGATGATTGGGTCATTTGTTCAGGGTCCTTTGTCAAGCATTTGTTCTTCTTATCTATGGATGTCAGAATCAAATCAAAAATTATGCCGGCCATGTCCAAGTTGCGATTGAAGAATAGGGCATACATTATTGACAGAATTCCGGGTGTTGCTTGATCCATGCTCCCCGGTTTGCAGGTGAGAGTGCGGTTTAGTACAGAGAACATGAAGTTCCAGATTGGTGGTAGATGTTGTCGTCGGAAGTTGCTCAATCTGGTGATTTCAGTGTTGTAACCTAGCATTCGGATGAACTGGAGCAGGGTTTCAGAAGTTGGGCGTTTTTCAAAACGTGTGATTTGAAGTTCTTCAGTTGTTAGAAGTGAGAGAACTTCTCGTAGAACAGTAGGAGTGATGAGTATCCGACATTTTACGACTTGAGATATGTCGAACTCGCCGAGTATTCTGTTCTGTGCATCGCTGTAGTGACTGGAAGAATACCATTCTTGAACAAACGAGAGTGGACATTCATTTGTAAAAGCAGTTAGGGTTTGATTCAGTTCACAGTTGGAGAAGAACTCGCAAATGATTCTGTATTGTTCCTCAAACTTGGGAGAATCAAGCTGAATCATGTGATTGTTGTCTTTGATTGGAAAACGATACAGTCGTGAAGATTCGCCATATTTGGGAAAAAGCTTGCACCATTCAATGGAAGACGCCATTTTTGAGTTGATGTGAAGAAGATGAAGTTCAAATTCTCTTTGGAGAGAGAGAGAAAGAAAGTGCTCGAGAGTAATTTGGAAGAAAGAAAAAAAATATCCGGATGTAAAATTGTTTTTATATCCAAATTTAGAAAAAGATACACTCGAGTACATAATGTGAAACGACAGTGATTTGACCCTTTTGATAAAGTCGTTTGACCTTTCACTCATCCCTTTTGTGACACGTGGCTTTTGAAAACTGTTGCACTTACGTGTGTAGGTGCCAAGAAAATAGGAATGGGGCGACATTTTTCAATATTAAATTGAATAATTACTTTTTGCTGACTAGACAAACCTTTCGCCTTGTGAAGTAATTTAAGATATCACTTGTAATAAAAAGGTTTAGATAATCTGAAATTTTAATTTCAAATGATATCAAAAATTGCTAAATAATTAAAAAGTTATGGTTTAAGGGATGACTGGTTTGAAAGTTGTTGACTCCCCTTTGACATATGATTAGAGAGACAAAAATGAGAATCCTCATGTTAAGTATCAAAGACTCTGAGATGAATTTCAGAGACTCTGAGATGACAGTTGAAAAGATCTTTTTCTCCCCCTTGACCAAAGAACAACTTTTTTTTCTCCCTCTGTCATGTGTGTAGAGAAACAAAACGTTATGAATTTTGATCATTGATAAACATTCAGAGACTGATATTGACATATGGTACTTGGTTCAGAGGCTCTGATAATTTGATCAGAGACAATATCAGAGGCTCTGATACAAATATCAGAGACAAGATCAGAGGCTCTGATATAGAAATATCAGAGAATATCAGAGACTCTGATATGAGTACCAGAGAAGTGCATTTGCTCCCCCTTGAAAGATGAAAGGTTCGTTGTCTCCCCCTTGACCAAAGAATAATGTCGTTTTATCTTCTCCCCCTTGACAGATGCTTAGAGATACAAAAGAATGATTTTTACCTTTTGTGAAAAGTCCAGAGGCTCTGAAATTAGTTTCAGAAGCTCTGGTTGAACATGCGACGCATGTCAGAGGCTCTGATGAATGGATAAGAGACTCTGATGTTTTCCTGTGTTCGGCAGACATGTTCAACATACCCAATTTGCTAATTAAGAAATTGAACCTTCGTTCATCTAAAGCTTTTGTGAAAATATCAGCAAGTTGAAGTTCAGTTGGTACAAAATACATCTCTATTGTTCCCTTTTCAACATGATCTTTCAGAAAGTGGTACCTTATATCAATGTGCTTTGTTTTGGAGTGTTGTACTGGATTGGTAGAGATGGCTATGGCACTTTTTGAATCACATAGAATTGGAATTCTATCATATTCTTAGCCCTAGTCTCGGAGTTGAGTTTGCATCCATATGACTTGAGAGCAACAACTAGCAGCAGCAACATATTCTGCCTCTGTTGTGGAAGTTGAAACAGAATTTTGCTTCTTGGATGTTCAACTTACCAGCTTATTTCCCAACAATTGACAGCATCCTGATGTACTCTTTATGTCTAGTTTTCATCCTGCATGATCTTTTTCAAAACCATTATTTATCTCCAGTCATATGCCTTAAACATCCAGAATCTAAGTACCAGATCGGCATAGACTGTTTCTGCAAGACATATTAGATTTTCTTAGGTACCCATCTCATTATGGGTCCTATTTTGTTAGACTTTTGATTATCTTTTTGAAATTTTTCCTTCTCATCTTTTGATGTTTTGGCAGTATTGTCCTTTTTCTTTTGAGGCTTTGTCTCTGAATTTTTATTCAGAGATTGATGAAGAAAACAGTGAGAACCTCTGAAGTGATTTTTTAGTTTTATCAAGAGTTGGATGCAATTGCACTTTACAGAACAAGAAGAAGTAGAGGCAAACGAATTCATTTCATTAATTGCATTCGATACATTATGATTCCTTTTTGAATTAGTACTAGGAATATTACAAGTGTTCCTAACTACTTCTTTTCCACTAGCTTGAGAGACAACCTTCTTTTCAAGTTGTCTTCTCTTGTTTAGAAACATCCTCTTCTCTTTGTTGCTCACTGCACAAACAGGATCAGAATGGTTAATTTCTTGCCATTTTCCTTTTTATCCAGGAGTAACTTGATTGGTTTATAAGTGTAGAGTTCAGAAGTGATAGTTTTATTCTTTGCCTTTTCTTGTAATTCTTTTTCATGTTCCAGAGAAGTTTTTGCTTTAAGACACATTTCTGCAAAGTTAGGACATATTGGTATTCTGGGTATGTTTTTCAAAACAGAAATAGGAATGTTCAAAATTCCAGAACCAATAGTATCTATCTTTTTATGAATTACTTTCTCTGGTCTGTAGAAAATCTGTTCATCTACCTCTGGATCAGATTCAGAATCAGAGTCAAGAAAGTCTCGTTCAACCTTACCAGAGATAACTACCTCTGATGGTTTCTCAATTTTCTTGGGTCTTGAGACTTTGATGATCCTTTTCATGCTTTCTTTCCTTTTTAAATCAGCTATGATATTTTCTTGATTTATTCTCTTGATGTCTTCTTCGAATGTAGTTCTGATGCATTCATCAGAGAATGGTGAATACAGAGGGGCATCTGGATTAAGTGAACTCTGAGGTTCATCTTCAGAAGTACTTGCTTCAGAGGTACTTTGTTCAGATGTCTCTGACTCATCTTTGATAAATGCATTGAACTTGAAAATCTCTTTAGGATCATTGCTCTGAGGTTTTGTGAAAAATACCTCTGAAGTTTCTTTTTCTATTTTTAAGATAGAATTTGGAAAGTTTTGAACTTCAGAGTATGCAACATTTTTAAAGTTCAGAGCCCTAGTTTTTGATCTCTCTGAGGTTTTTATTCTGTTGAAATTGTTCAGTAATGGACAGTCAGAGCTCTGGACCTTTCCTTTACAGAAAGTGGAAGAAAGTGAAGTTTTCTTCAATCCAGTGAATGGATCCAATTCATTGATTCCAAGCCCTTGAGTATCCATTTGAGAGTTTATCTTTATATGAACATCCTGAGCATCAAGATAGATTTTGATTTGAAGTTCTTTCCTTTCCAGAGATTGATTTAAGATTTCTCTTTCTTTTTGGAAAAAATTGGTTAAGGCAACAGAATTGAGTCTTTCATACTCAGATTTTTTTACTTCTTCTTCTTTAACTTTTAAAACTTTCTCAAGTTCTTTGAATTTTTCTGAAAATGATTTTTCTTTTTGTTTATGAGCTTTTTCAAGATCAGATTTTTCAACAAAAATATCTCTCTTTTCTGATTCAAGAAGATCTTTTTCCCTTTTGTAAAAAATGAGATCTTTTGTCATTTGTTTTGCTTTTTCTTTTTCTTCAACAAGTTTTTGCTTTAGGATTTGAAATTCATCTGTTAGTTTAATAACATCCAATTCAAGATCACTTTCAGAAGTGGAAGGAGATTTTACCTTTTCAGAGTAGTCCTCTAATGATCCGTCACTTTGATCATCTGTGAATGCCATACCACAGAGATTGGTAGGTTCTTCCTCTCCATCACTTGTTGAGTCTGACAGCCAGTCTTCCATCTCTGCTACAAGTACTCTTTCTTTGACATTGTATTTGTACTTGTTTTTGTAGTAGTCTTCATCCTTGATGAGTATACCTATGCAGTTGGCGGAGTAATGGCCTGGCTTTCCACATCTAAAACATCTTCCATCGTTTTGGTTTGATGGAAGAGCAGTGTCTGATTATGTCTTTTGTGCTTGTACTTGTGGTTGTGGCTTGAAGTACCTCTGAGGTTGAGGATACCTTGGCTGAAATGATTGTTGAGATCTTGATTGTTGAGTAGAATCATGATTGGTGAAATGAACGCCCTTTTGATCACTATGCAGAGTAGATCTGGGCTCTTGTTGATATTCAGTTTTCTGAAATCTTCTTTCTGGATTTCCTCTTCTTTCTTCATCATCTCTTCTTCCTTCAAAGACTTTCTTGCCAAATTTCTTGTTAAATTGATGGGTGATTAATGCAAGAGATTTGGCGAAGGCATTGATGTCATCATCTGAGTTAGAATCTGAGTGTTCAACTTCTTCACACATCAGAACCTTCTTGGATTTTCTTTTAGATTCCCTTTTTGAACAGTTGTCTTTTTCTGCATTTCTGCATTCTTGTGATAGACCCTTCTGTTTTGACATGAGAGCGAGTGGACCACCTAAAGAGGTTTTTGATTTTTGTTTAACAACTTCTTTTTCCTGTGCTACCAAGGTACCATAAATGTCAGTCAATGACCATGATTCAAGATTTTGATTGGCTTGTATTGACATTGACAGTTGTGACCGTTCTTCATTTAGACTTTTAAGAAAGAGAACATTGTTTTCTTCTTTTGTTCTAATGACCCCAAATTTTCTGCATTTGTTGAGGAGGATGTTAAACCTTGAGTATGTTTTATGTAAGGTTTCTTCGGGTAATGCATGAAAATCATGATATTCATTGATACAAAGATTTCTCCTGTTCTTTTGAGTTTGTAGGCCTCCTTCAAGTTGATTTAACAACTGATCCCATATCTCTTTTGCAGTTAAACAAGAATCAAGTTCTTGGAAGATATCATTGGGAATGGCCATTATAAGTAATCTAACAACTTTTGAATCATTATCCATCATGTTAGTTTCTTCATCCGTAAAGTTTGAAGTTTTCTTTTCATAGTAAGCAGGGATTTCAGCAGTATCTGCTGTTGCTGGAACTCTTGGTACCAACACCATTGGTTGGTGAGGTCCATCGTTCACTGATCCTAACAGATCCCTGTCCATGCCTTCTAAGAAATTTACAATCCTTATTTTCCATTGAGGATATTCATCCCTTAGAAGTGTAGGAGGTTTGGTTAATGATCCGGCTGTATAAATAGCACTTATGCTTGAGTATGCCATTTTTGTGAAGAAAAGATGGAGAAGAAAGAAGAGGAAATCCAGAAAGAATATTTCAGAAAACTGAATATCAACAAGAGCCCAGATCTACTCTGCATAGTGATAAAAGAAAGAAAGCTCATAAGGACCTAATCTTTTACAAAAGAGAAAAGGAACTTCTAGAAGAAGAAAAAGAAATAATTTCAAAGGAAAAATCTGAGCTTGAAAAGAAGAAAGTTTTTAAGGAACAAACTCTCACTGGAAAGTGTGAAAAAATTGAGAAAACCATCAAAGATAAGGATGAAGAGGTTAAGAAATCTGAGTATGAAAGACTCAACTCTTTGCATTTGAAAAACTACTTCCAAAAGGAGAGAGAGTTCTTGCATCAGAATTTGCAAAGGAAAGAAATTTTAATGAAGAAATACAGGATGCACAAGATGTGCACATAAAAATCAACTCTCAGATGGACATTCAAGGACTAGGATTCAATGACTTGGATCCTTACATAGGGAAAAAGAAAAACTCTCTGGCAACCACTTTTTGTGTTTCCAAAGTTCAAAAACCTGATTTTCCATCCCTAAGAGATGTATCTGTATTCAAGAGATTGAGAACCCCTGAAGGATCAAAAGCAATGAAACTCAAATTTAAAAACAGTCAGTACGCCTCTGAACAACAGTCTGTTCAAAGTCAAACAAAATCCTTGTTCAACTTTGATACCTTTAAGGATCAGAAGCATGTTACATTTGGATTAAGTCTCTATGATACTAAAGATCAGAGCAACCTAAACCCAAGGGAAACTGAATTTCAACCTCTGAATATAAATAACTCTAAAAAATTTCTTGAAACCACATTTGAAAAGAATCTTTTGGAAGTTCTGATGCAAAACTCATGCTTAATTAAACCAGAGATCATTCCCTGCAACATCAGAAGAACATTCCAGCAGAACAACTCAGAGGAGCTTGGTATATCAGTTTTAGTACAACTATCTAAGGAATCCCAAAGGGACTATTGATTCTGACTCTGATTCTGATGAGACATCTTCTGTGGATGAAGACATGGTAATTGATGAATATCAATATGTTATCTCTGACTCTAAGGTGAATCAAGAGACCCTCGAGATAGTTGACAACAAATCAGAGGAAACCAAACTCTCATCTGGAATTCAAAACAAAAGGATTTTGATCAAGAAAAATGTGCCAAGAATTCCAATCTGTCCTAACTTTGTTGAAATGTGTCTAAGAGCCAAATCTTCTTTAGAGTTAGAAAAGGAAGCTTAAGAAAAAGCCAAAAGTAAAACTATGTCTTTGCCACCCAAAGCCTGTCCTTTCAAACCGATCAAGTTTACACCAGAGAAAAAGGGAAAATGGGTTATGAATGACATATCTTCTTCTCATATTTCCGTGAACAACAGTGTTAGCAAGCATCAAAGGCAAGAAAGGAAAGTTTCAGAGAAGGCCGGTCCACACAAAAATAAATATAAGCTAGATAGAAAGTTCCTTGGAACATTTGATGCTAGAGTAGATACTTTCAAAAAGGCCAAGCAAGAAAAGTTTTTGAATGGACATAGAAATTTCAATTCATCATCTCAATGTTCACATAACTGCAAATGCTTCGATCTTCTGCTAAAACTGAGAAATCATTTCTATGGTCCTCACTGTATTCTGAATAGGTCACCTAAAAAGGCAAAAATCTTTCAGACCCACAGTCAGAAATGGCAAAGGAAGGAACCTGGAAATCCATCAGAGTCTGGAAACTAGAGGACAAGGAAAGCAAGCCTCATTCTAATAAGAAACGACCCATTATGCAATGGGTACCTAAAAAAACTTTGATCTATCTTGCAGAAACAACATGTGCCATTGTGGTATCTTGACTCTAAAGGCTCAAGGC
Source organism: Arctium minus (assembly GCA_954870635.1). Lineage (NCBI taxonomy): Eukaryota > Viridiplantae > Streptophyta > Magnoliopsida > Asterales > Asteraceae > Arctium > Arctium minus. Next base: position 70,855,796 of record OX941080.1, on the reverse strand, counting down.
ACATGACTGGAGATAAAAAGTTACTATCCTCATTTAAAGACAAAACGGGACTCTCTGTAACTTTTGGAGATGATAGACATGGTCAGATCAGAGACTAGGGTATGCTTTCCAAAGGTAATATTTCAGTATCAAAGGTTGATTATGTAGATGGGCTAAAGCATAATCTGCTTAGTGTAAGTCAACTTTGGGATAACGGGTTTGATGTCAAGTTTCAGAGGATATATTGTTCCATATTAACCAATACAGGCGAGGAACTACTCAAAGTAGACATTAAATGAAATATTTATCTAATGACATTCACCTCAAAGAATAATTTAGAGACACTCTTTTACTCTTTGAGAAGAATGAAGATGTCTGGATCTGGCACAAGAAGTTCTCTCATTTAAACTTTTCAACTCTAAACAAATTGGTTAAATATGGGCTTGTAAAAGGAATGCCCACTCTGAAACTTGATAAGGATCATTCTTCTCCAAGACTAGAAGAATGAGTTTCAGCGACGAGCCTTTAGCGACAAAGTGTTTCAGCAAGAGGCTATTGCGACAACATGTCATCTCTATACACTATTTCTGACGATAAATAGACTTTTAGCGACGACAAAAGTGGTTGCTAAACCCCCTATTTCTTGTGATTCATGTTGACCTATGTGGTCCCATATTTGTGCAAAGTCTGTCTAGCAAGAAGTATATAGTTGTTTTAATTGATGAATATTCAAGGTAAACATGGATTGAGTTTATCATAGCTAAGTTTGATGTCTTAGAGATTCTAATAAATCTGTTGAAAAGAATTTAGGTACTGCTCAACAACAAGGTTCAGAAGTTAAGGAGTGATAATAGAACATAATTTAAAATTGCTAGGCTTGATGAATATTTCACAAGTGAGGGTATATCACACAACTTCTCTGCAGCCAGAACCCCTCAACAAAAATGGAGTTGTTGAAAGGAGAAATAGAACATTGGTAGAAGCTGCAAGAACCATCCTGACAGCCTCTGGATTACCTACAACCTTTTGGGCCGAAGCAGTTTCTGCAACTTGTTTCACACAAAATAGAGTTATCATAGTGAAAAGATTTAATAAAACTTCTTATGAACTCATAAATCAGAGGAAACCTAATGTCAAGTATTTCCATGTCTTTGGACGCACGTGCTTCCTTCTAAATGACAGAGATCATCTTGATAAATTTGATAAAAAGGTTGATGAAGAAAATTCATTGGTATTCACTTACTTCAAAAGCCTACAGATTCTATAATCTCATAACCAAGCTAATCAGTGAAAGCATCAATGTTTCCTTTGATGACAACGAACCCATGACTGTAGAGTGCTATTGCTCTGAACTCAAGCAAATACAAGACACCCCCAGAGTCTTCCAAAATCAAAGAGTCTGAACTCAATTTGCTATTTGAGGACTTATTTGACGGGGACGATGCCTCTAATGTTATCATCAGAGGTGTCTCTAGACGAGCCTTAGAGGGACCACAAGCATCAGGTACATCTCTATCCGGTCTTTCTGATAACTCAACATCAATCTCTATGTCCACAGGTCCTACTGAAGATCCCATACCTGGATATTCATCTGAAGAGGAGCAAGTAAACACTTCACCAACTCAAAGTCCAAATTCTGAATTGCACACTTCTCCTTTTCAAAGACCAATGTCAGAAAGACTTCAACCTATCTCTGAAGCACAATATCATCCATAAGTTCATGCCCCCATGTCAAGATGGACCAAAGAACATCCCTCTCATCAAATCATTGGTGATCCCAATGATGGTATAAAGACCAGATCAACCACTGCTAATGAGGCATTTTTTTGTCAACTTTCTTAACATGGTTGAACCTAAAGAGATTTCTAAAGCCCTAGAGGACCCAAACTGGATTGAAGATATGCCATAAGAGCTTCTACAATTCAAAAGAAATAAGGGTTGGTCTTTAGTTCCCCTGCCTAAAGGTAAAATTTCCATTTGAACTAAGTGGGTTTTCAGGAAGAAAAATGATGAGGATGGGATAGTGATCAGAAACAAGGCCAGGCTTGTTGCAAAAGGATACTGCCAAAAAGAAGGAATACACTATGATGAAACATTTGCCGCTGTTGCAAGGATTGAGGCAATAAGAATCTTTCTTGCCTTTGCAGCTCACAAGGGTTTCAAAGTCTATCAAATGGATGTCAAATATGCCTTGATAAATGACAAGCTAAATGAAGAGGTATACGTCCAGCAACCCCCTGGGTTTGAAAGCTCTGAGTTTCTAAACCATGTCTATTATCTAGACAAAGCTCTGTATAGCCTTAAACAAGCCCCCAGAGCATGGTATGAAACACTTTCAAACTTTCTGATTGCCAACAACTTTATGAAAGGTACAATAGATACTACTCTGTTCCTCAAAAGGTAAAACAATGAGCTCTTTCTGGTACATATTTATGTTGATGATATTAACTTTAGTTCTACTAACCAAAAATACTGTGACAAGTTTTCAGAGCTGATGAAAAGCTAATTTAAAATGAGTCTAATGGGAGAATTAACCTTCTTCCTAGGGCTCCAAGTAAAACAGACTTCAGAAAGCACTTTTATTAATCAAGCAAAATATGTCTCTGATATTCGGAAGAAATACAAACTTAATGATTCAGCTCTCATGAAAACTCCTATTGCCACTGGAGTTAAACTTGATTCTGATCCCTTTGGTAAGCCAGTGGATGTCAAGAATAATAGAGGCATGATATGGTCCCTTCTGTACTTAACTGTTAGTAGACCTAATATAATGTTTGCAACCTGCCTCTGTGCCAGATATCAAGCCAATCCAAATGAGTCGCACTTATCTGTTGTAAAGAGTCTTTAGATACCTCAGAGACACTCCATCACCGGGCCTCTGGTATCCAAAGCACTCTGGTTTTGAACCAATGGCCTATACTGATGCAGATCATGCAGGGTGTAAAATAGATAGGAAAAGAACCTTTGGATGTTGTCAACTTCTTGATGACAAGTTAGTAAGTTGGTCATCCATGAAGCAAAACAATGTATCAACTTCTATAGTAGAAGCAAAATATGTTGATGTTGCTAGTTGTTGCTCTAAAAGTGATATGGAGGAAAACTCAGCTTAAGGACTATGGCCTTGAGTTTGACAAAACTCCCATTCTATGTGACTTCAGAAGTGCAATTGCAATCTCTGTTAATCCAGTGCAACATTCCAAGACCAAGCACATTGATGTCAGGTACCACTTCCTTAGAGATGATGTTGAGAAGGGCACTATTGAAATGTATTTTGTCTCAACTGATTACCAACTTGCTGATATATCCAACAAAGCTCTTGATGAACGAAGGTTCAACTTTTTGATCAACAAGTTGGGCATGCTAAATATGTCTACTTGATCTCAATCATAGACCAGAGCCTCTAATGATACATTTTAGAGCCTTTGACAATCTGATGTAGCATATTATCTACAATCACCAGAGCCCCTAATACACATATCAAAGACTACATTTTATTTAAGCATGTTTTTATTAGTCCACAAGCATATCAGCAAGGGGGATAAAGTAAAAAGGGTAGAAAAGGTAATATCATCAGTCAAGGGGGAGCAAAGGCTAAAAAGAGGTTAAAAATGATTGAGATCAGAGCCTCTAATACTCTTATCAGAAACTTTGAGTCTACACTTTAGAGCTTTTGACCAATAAGCAGAAAGATATGCACTTTATTCTCATCTTAATCATCTCCTTTTCTAAATATCAAAACCTATTCTGATTCAAAACCTTTTGAATGAGATTAGTTGGACGCCAAAATGGTTCACACGCCAGTCCCATCAACGTCGTTCAACTATCTCACTCGAGTACAATCATATCCATTAAACCCCATTTGAAAACCCCAATTTTCTTTTACGTTTTCAGTATTTGCCTCACGTACTTCATCTTCTACATTTTCTCTCGAGCCTATAAACCTAGAACAATGGAAAACCAACGACAAGGCTCAGATGACTCAAGAAGAATCATACCTAACCATGCTCCACCACACTTTGACATCCCTGTGAAAAGGGAACAACTTCTACCTAGACCTTTCCGCTACCAAGTTTGACGAACTGTACAGGGTAGTAATGGAATTTTTTAACAACTTTGAGCTCAAATACACTCTAACCAGTTTTGATAGCAATGTCCCATTGAACTACGTTCAACAATGGTGTCAAATAAGTGAACATGATGAAGACGTAAAAGGACTCGTAGGCTATGTTGAAGCTAGAGAAGATGTCAGAGGGTCGATTAGAATTTTCATAGAAACACTCCGACTACACCTCTATCTTTTCAAAACGACTGACCTTGGGATAGAAAAAATTGAAAAACCCCCTACCTAAGAAGCACTGCTAAATTTTTTCATTCACTTCGGATACAACAAGGACATCTCTAAACTCATTGAGTTTCGACGTCAACACCTCCCACCAATCTGGAACTTCATGTTCAGTGTGATCAATCGCACCCTTACCTGCAAGATTGGGAGTCAAGACCAGGCCAACCCCACCATTTTAGCCATTATGTACACCCTTTTCTTCAATATGGCCATCGACCTTGCAAAGCTCCTATTCTCTAAGCTCTACATTACGGTCGATCGAAAGAACAATGCTCTGGCCAAAGGGAAGGCCCGTGTCTCTGTTCTGTTCCCAAGGTTCATCTCCTTGATCATGTGGAAAGCAATGACCAAGTTCTAGCTATCAGAGGAAGGCCTGAAGACCCCTCTGTTTGTTATAAATAGCTTCAAGGCAACAATAGTGCCTCCATACCCTGTTGCCAGAAGATTTCCTCATACTATGGTAAACATTCTTCCTGACAACCATCCATCACTTCTTATCTATCGACGTGTTTGCCCAACCACTAGAACCAGTGGTGGAATCCCCAACATATTTAGGCTTTGAGTCGGTCCATGAGTCAGATAGTGAGGAGTTAGAAGCCACAAAGGTTGATGACAGAGGACAACCAGAGGGTGCCACTGGAGTTGAAGAATCAAAGAGTACTTCTGAGGGGGGGAATTTTGAGCCAATGGAAACCGAGATATGTGAGGTAGAAAAAGATGCCCCCAGAAGCACACATGTCTATTTTCCTACCCCTTCTCCCAGTGTAACCACACAAACTGTCCACGATGATCCTGCATCAATGGATATTGAAACAGAGGTGCACACCTCAAACCCAACCACAAACCGCACAGAGGCACCTCTTTCGGCCTCTTATGCACACCAACCAGGGGAAGCTACAAATCTATGGTTGTCCTCTCAAAAGGACAACATCATTGAAAATATAAGTACCCAATCACCCCGGGGTACGCTACTTAAAGAGACACTGAATGATGCCTCTGTGGCTCATTCTCTAGGTGACCAACTACCTAGGGCCGAGGTTTTTATGATCTCACGTAGGGACTGCCCAACTCAGGGGAAGTGGCTAGACCTAGTTGAGCACAGACTGACTTGTCTGGATAACAAGTCGAGTCATCACATCTACTTCCCCTCTTATGAATCTAAGGAAGAAGAGGTGGAAGAGATCAGAATGTCTATAGAGGACTCCCCTCAAAAGGACCCTCAAGGATCATATAGAAGTGTATCCAAAGACAACTTCAAATCACCTTTGAATCTGAACTCGAGGTAGACTTGGGTCCAGGTGTTGGACCTCAGGTTACCCTCTCTGATTACGTTACCAAAGCAAAGGTCGAAAGCTTTCGGAACGAAATTAGAGGACCCTTGAATGATCAAAAAAATATCATGGAGAAGACCTCAGAGGCCTCTACCTCTACCTTTGTCATTGCCAAATTATCAACAGAGGTCTCTGAGCTACGCAGTGCCTTGGCAAGCAACAATTCCAGATTGGTATCTCAAGAAATCCAAACTAGAAGGACGCTCTGATTAGCTTCAAGCAGAGCTGAAAACTACAAGGGAAGAGATCATCAGAGCCCTTCCATATCATACTCTAACTTATGTGTTGTATCAATCACTACTAAAGATCTCAGTTATTTCAAATTAGAGGTAACACGGTTGATCTCTGATGCACTTGCCTCTGTAATCGCCTCCGCCATCCTTGCTCCTACAATAGCTCTACCTACTCCACCAAGGACAACAGGGAACCTGGTAACGAAGGCAGACCTTGCCACTTTTGGCAGAAACATCATGGGAGAGTACTCATTGTCTCCAACAAATTTGTGGCCAAGTCTGGAGAGACCACAAAGGCAGTGAAGGCTCTGATGGATGTCCACAACTACAATGTGGATTACCAGATCGACGAGATAAGAATGAAAGCTAATGAGGCCATAGAGAAGATTGATCATGCATCTCCCAAACTTCATCCCACAGGGAAATTCTCTCCCCTGAAGCTAACAACAAGAGGAAGTTTCTAGAGACTTCCTGTGTAGAGGAGGCATCAAAAAAGCCACAATTTGATGATCTAGAAGATCAGGATGATGAAGACATGGAACAAGGGTCTTCTGGACATGAAAAGGGGGAGTACATATCCAAGCACGCTCAACCAATCAGAAGTTGTGCTTCTTCTTCCTCCTTTGCACCTGATCAAACTGACAATGGTAAAGCCACAAAGGAAGACCTCCAGAGGACTGAATCAGAAAAAACCTAACCAGAAATGAACACCACCTCTGCTAAAGACCAACCTTCTAAAGTTTTGAAGTCTCCAGCCCCTTTGATTCTTCTAGATGCTACAACTCTAGAAATCCCAATTGTACCGATTTCGTTTACTATCATTACAGATACCACTGCCACCACTTCTGAGGCCAACAGAACAGCAAACGACTATGATGATCCACTTCTACTGGATTATTCAAAAACCTCCTCAGAAGATGCCTTGTCCTCCCTAGAGAGACCGAGCTATGTAATGAGGGATCTATTTGAAGATAAACCAGAAATGCAACTACCAGAAGCCAAAGAAGATTGGATCCAAGAAATCACCCAACACATAGCCTCTCTGATAAGCCCAATTCAGGCAGAATCTTCCAGACCTAAACAGAGCGAGCCGGTGATGAATAAGAACATCTTCAAGTATTTATACTCTAAAAGAGATGGAGTTGGTACTTGACAAGACCTCTGAACCCTAGACTCAACACTGTCACACTAGATTTGGTCAGATCACACTTTATCAGAGACAAGATCCACGAGAGATCTATAGTCTACTATGAAGAAGGCATCAGAAGGGTAATGGACGTCAAGTTCAAAAACTACTACCACAACCAGATCCATGAATATAGGTATTCAGTGATAATGATCTAGTGAACCTAAACCTCTATGATCTACACATCTACACGGGTTCCTATATACATGGCAGAAAAAGGTCGAAAGTACAATGTGGGGCAAAGTGTAGTGAAGATGACAATGGAGAAACATGTGGAGTTAAGGTAAAGAATGGATTTTCAGATTCACAACGAGACTGCTCTTGCAGAGCCTCTTGGGTTTGTCAACAAGGATGAAGAGCACAAGAAGAAATTGTTCAGAGCCTCCAATTCATTGATGTACTCATCCTTGACTCTGAAGTACTTAATTGGACAACCCAAGTGCCCAATAGAGATTGCTCAAAGAATCATTGTTAAAGCACAGTTTTATTGGATTCAAGATCATCATTATCTGAAGATGGAAATCTGAAGTCAAAGCTGATAAAGTTGACTCTCAATAAATAGTCTAAGGTGTTTTGTAATAAATAGTCAAAGTGTGTTTTCGTATTTTTCATTTTTAGTCTTTTTCTTATTATTGATTAAGTTTTAGTAAGTTGGGCCTATGCCAAGCCCATTTGGTTATAAGCCTAAGTATAAATTAGTTTAATTTGTGTTAATTAGGTTTAGTTAGTTTTGGTGGGAATTGTAGCCGTACACAGAGAGATATATCGAGAGAGAGAGCTGCGTGAAGAGAGATAGAAGTAGAGAGAGATCGATTTCTTCATCAATAACCTTGTAATCGTTTGATTAATCAATACCAGGTTTGCATTATCGTAGTGTTTATCTGTTTACTTGATTGAATCGTGAATCACAGGGACACACAATTGGTATCAGAGCAAGACAGATTGAATTGAATTTTTTTTTGTTCTGTTTATCTGTCAAAGATTCAATTTTTATTATTGTGTGATTGTTCATTCAAGTTGTTATTGATTGGATTATGATCTATTTGCCTATTATCTTGATTGGGTACTGTTTGATTTGAATATTGCATCAATTTTGTTTGCTTATTTGATGATTTTGGATCTGTTCGGTCGTTCGAGCACATCACTGTTCCATTCAGAGATTTTTCATTAAAGTGCTAGTTATTGAAATTAATCGTTTGCAATCAGTTCTAGTTGGTTAAAAGGTCGATTTGGCAAAGTCTTGTAGTTTAATTTTGAGTTCTCGATTGGCTTCTGGGGTGATTTGTGTTTTCTGGGTCGTAAGCATCAAGAACATATCGGTCGACCGATATAATCATACCAGTTCATACATCGGTCAGCATATTGGTTATGTTAATATTGGTCAATCCTCAATACCGGTCACCCGGTAAACTCACAGTCAACATTGGTCAATAGCTCGTACCGGTCGACCGCTTTATACCGGTCTTCATAACGGTCGAGTAAATTCCGGTCAACTTCAATACCAGTCGACCGGACACCTGCCTTACTATATTACCAGTCGACATTCTATCGGTCCATACTTTATCGGTCGAATATCCTATATCGGTCCAAGCAACATATCGGTCATGAAACTTACCGGTCGACAAGTTTCCGGTCAACAGTGTTTGCGCTACGGCCTTTTCACGCGAACCACACTTTGCGCCATCCAAGTCTCGCGCAATTCCCCCTTTGCGTGACCCTCTTATCGCGCAATGCCTCTTTTGCGCCACCCACGTGTCACGCAAACATCATCTTGCGTGAACTGTTTCTCGCGCAAACTGAACTTTGCGCCAGCTCCTCTTAGCGCGAATTAGCTCTTTTGCTCCACTTAGACAAATTTTTGCAAACTGTAATATGTGCTAAGTCTGCGGAGGGGGAGAAAGTTCTGTTCGTGATCAAAATTTTCTGAATTTCATTCTAAGATTTTAAGTATTGTTTGATTTTATCTGGACTAACTGTCATTTTTCAAGGTCTTATCTTATATCTATCAGAATAAATTCTAGTGAAACTCCTTCAATCAGTACTGATGAGAAGCCACCAGTACTTTTCAAAGAAGAGTATGATGCATGGAAAAATCAGTTCATAGATTTCATTGATAAATATGCATTAAGGGATCTTATTAGAATATCTCCGAGGGAAGGACGTATGACAGCTCCAAGGAAAGTTTTTAATCATATAAAGGATAATGGAGAAAAAGAAGAAAAAGAGCTTCCATTACCACTTGATATGTACTCAGACGAGCAAAGAAAAAGATATGAAGCTGACAGATTAGCTCGATCTTTCCTAATGAAAGGAATGTCAGAAGAGATTTCAAAAGAGATCTTTTTTACATTAGACAGTAAAAAGGCTACAGGAAAACTGTCATGGGAACATATTGAGAAGATTGAGACAAAACCAAAGTTGTCTTCAAGAGTAAAGTTTCTGGAATTTGAGAACTCTGAACTAAAAGAAAAGATTTCTGCCTTCGAAGCTCAAATCCAGAAACTAGATTCTATTGAGAATAATGATAAATTTAATGATTTGGAGAGTGCAAATGTTGATCTTCAAAAGAAGATATCTGACCTGGAGAAAAAGATGGCCAAAGAAAGATCTGATTTTGATATTGATAAGAAAGCATTTGTAAAGAAATTCTCAGATTTTTCGAGAAAATGTGCAGAAGATAAGAAAGTAGTTGAGCTGAAATATTTAAAGCTTTCTCAACAGACTTCGGAGTTTGAGCAAGTAATTATTCTGGAAAGGGAAAAGTTTGCCAAAGACAAGAAGGCCATTGAACAAAAGAACGCTGGATTCTTTAAAGAAATATCCGACCAGAGAAATGATGCTGAGAAGGGATTTGAAGAATAGAGAAATTTCTTTGAAACTGAGATTAGAAAGCTGACTGTCAAGCTATCTAAATTATCTGAAAGTGCCTTGAAAGATCAAAAAGTGAAGTCTGAATTCAAGAAAGAGATTGACCAACTTGTTAAAGAAAGAGACAACTTTGCTTCAAAGATTAAAGAGCTTGAAAAGATTGTTTCAAAGGTGGTGGTGACTGAGCAAACGACTCCAGAGTCACAAATCCACACACCTAGAAATAATTCAGCTGACTTCAAAAAGACAGCCTCAAGTTCACATTTGAAACATGTTACTTCAAGGAGGTTAGTCAATTCATTTGATCAGATTCGTTCTACTAACATTTTCTTTGATGAAAATGTAGATGGTTCAGATACTTTCAGAAGAAGAAGAAGAAGAAGAAGAAGAAGAACTGGTATGGAAGAAGAAACCAATTGAAAATACACGTCAAGCCAAGAAGAACAATGTGCGTAAAGGTAAACCTGATCATACCTACACGAGAGATCAATTAATCAGGTTGTCAGGTAAGGAATACTATTGTTTTTACTGTCGTACACATGATCTTGTTCATAAAACAAGTGATCATTTGTAGTATGGTTCTTACTCTATTATTCCCATAAGAACTGCAACTAACAATCATGGACCCAAATACCAGTGGGTACCAAAGAAAAAGGATGAATATGTGTTGCAGACACTTACTGTCAAAGGGGAATAAGAGAGCGGAGGCTTCTAAGTAAATCAGCTTAGGACCCGTACTTCAACGAATAATGACTTCTAAACACAACAGTTTAGGACTCGCACTTCAATGATCAAAAGACTTTACTCCTAAGATGAATGATATTGTACTACAAGATCATATCTGAGAAGATCAACATTCAAGGGGGAGTACATATATGTCTGAAATTTTATGCATCCAACATATATGATGATCAACATTTGAGGGGGAGTTAAGGCATATCTTATACCTGATAATTTTCTAATGCATAATTTCAGGGGGGGTAAAAGAATTATGAGTTCTGATTATTTCAGATCAGAACTCGTAATTTAATTGTTTTTACTGCTTTATGTCTTTTAATTTTCGTGAATAAAGTTGCTTTAACTACAGTTTTAGACTTTCGCAAGTTGAGAGATGCTTACAAGATCATATCTTTATGACTTTAAGCTTGACTTCGTGAGATATAAGACTACACTCAAAAGGTATAATTCCTTATCTTCATCTCATCCACGGTTGAAAGAAAGACAACTTTCAATCATAAGAAAACATGTTCTTAAATGTTCAAACCACTTCCCGATTCTCAACCAGATTTCTTGAATTGGAAGTGTGATTTTAAATGTTTTCTGCTTCATCTATGCACTTTAACTGATAAAGTTAAACCATCTGAGCATCATATGCTTTATAGGATAACATGGGATCAGTGTGCTAGGACTTAACTGAACTTCTATGGATTCACGTTAACCAGTGTCTCCTACCCAAGAAGTAAATCCTTACTGATTGAGTGTGAGGAGTTCCATGAAATGAGTGTGGGATGTGTGATGAGAGAAAATGTCAAATTGAGTTTGGTTAGCTGTGAGCTTAAAGATTAAAAGAAAGAGGGTGAGAGATCAGAGTAAAAGAATATCAAACTCTGCACCAACTACTTTCTGAGTCGGGCAACCACATTTCTAATGCTTCACATTTCTTTGGGGAATATTATGGAAACAGGCAACTAGCCCATGCCAACTATTGTAATTACCCCACCTACCACTCATTTTCTTCTTAACAAGAAAATGTTTCATTTTGAAAGGGGACGCAACATATATGCTATCTGATTTTCATTTGGAAAATCTGGATATTGTAAAGAAGGAAGTCTGCCCCACCTTCATACTTCAATCATGCACATTGAGTCTGTGTTTAACTAACTATTGTCTCAATAGTTTACACTTTTTGAGCCTTATAAGCAATCTTCATATGCTTAATTTATTCTATCACTTGCACGAACACACAAAGAATTTGTTTCTTTGTCATAACGTTCATAGAAATTGCCTTTGTGGTTTTTCGATGATTGAATGGAAGCCCTGGGGGAGTGAACATCATAAAAGCTCCTTTATATTGTGTATTTGTTACACACAGTGACTTTGTGTTACTGACAGGCAATTTTAACTGGTTCATTTGTTGATTCAGGTGTTACCTTTCTATTTTGTTTGGATTTGCAAAGATCTGGATGCACATCTTTATGAATTGACGGATAATCAGTGATTCTATTTGCAAGATCAATGGTGGAAGACATTTCTTGAAGAAAAGTTTTGATGACCTTTTTGCTCTTTTCATCAAAAAGGGGGAGAAGCGTCTACCAAGAAATGCGGAGATCAAAAGTTTTTGAAAGAATGAAAGAATTTCTGAAGATATTCTAAAGATATGCTGAATTGAAGAAAGTTTCTTTGAAGAAGATTTGCTGAAGCATTCCGAGCTGAAACTGGAGATAATTTATTACCAAGAGATTTTATTTTATCATCATCCATTGGAGAGATTGCTACATTCTGAAGACAAAGAGGAAGATTGCATTTTCTGAGCTTAAAGAATGATCTTGATCCAAAGGGGGAGATTGTTAAAGCACAGTTTTCTGAAGACACAGTTTTATGGAAATCTGAAGTCAAAGCTGATAAAGTCGTCTCAATAAATAGTCTAGGGTCCTTTTGTAATAAATAGTCAAAGTATGTTTTTCGTATTTTCATTATTAGTCTTTTATTTTATTATTGATCACAGGGACACACAATCATAATGGAGAACGACTCAATGCTTGAATATGGAGATCTCATTATGAAATTCCACAAGATTTGTAAAGTAGTGTCATAGATTAGCTTAGTTTTTAAAATTCTTGTAATGTAATTTCCTTTCATTAGTGAAACCTTTACAAAGAGGATGACTTTCTCCTCTTTGTCATTGTAGATAGTCTGTACTTTCTTTTTGATTTTCAATACTTAGGGGGAGATTGTTAGCCCCAATGAACTAGATGTAAAACTATTGGAAATCACCATGTCTTGAAGCATTAGAGAATCTTCAGAGACTACTTCAAAAACACTAAGTTAACTTCAGAGGATGCACTATCAGAGAATCACACCAGAGGACGTCTAACCAGAAGATGACCCAGCTGACAGATCACCAAGGCCCCCTCTGACCACTGCTCTGAAGTTCAACTATGCTTTAATCGCTCAAGTGTGGAGTCACCTATCAAGCCTGCCACAGCAGCACTAAAAGCAACTGCTTTACCTTTACATATGGCACCTCAGGATTGGTCAGCTTATGTACCATCCTGATTTGGGCTATATGTAGGGGACAAGACTGCACATTTAAAAAAAGCGTGCACACAATTTACCGACAAAATTTATTTAATTATTTCATAACTCTGTGATAGCATCCTATATCGGATTCGATATCATCCCTCTTATGGAAATAGGGAGAAATCGTTGCATGAACACCTACCAACCATAGCTTTTAAGCCATAAAAACTACCGTCTTCGAGGTTTACTAATGCCCTTCTGTTGGAAGTGTAACCATCCAGAAAGTTTAAATTCTACAACCAAGGACACATGCTTCATACTTGAACTTTGTTCCATATACAAGAAGCTTTTAGGTGAAGAATTTTATTATGTTCCTCCCGGATATGCAACTCCAGTCGGTTGTAATATTGTTGTGTCCCTCCATGCATTGATGTTGTCTTTTGACTTTGGCGTATCCATAATTGTGTGAAATAGATTATTAAACACGTTATTTTCAATGTATTTACATCTAGGTTATGTCGGATCAACAACGTCCGCCAAAAGGGAAACTCCCAGAAAATGTTTCGTTTTACCCAATTATGTGTTACCCCAAAACCACGAGACTTTCTATAGTTATTTGATTTGTATGGGATGCCATCATAAAACGTAGGAAGGTTGTAAACTTGTTCCCATATGTACTCACCGGTTAGGGGAAGGGGGAAGTGTCTTTAGGTGACTTTGGGAGAAAGTGAGACTTATGTTTGGTTGACCTAGGTTGAAAGTCGGTTTGACAATTAGCAATAGATCACCGGTGCATCCATCCACCGGTAAGTAAAAAATTATATTTTTTATTAAAAAATTTCAGATCCCGTTTATTTTTTCATAATTTTTAGTTTGCTGGCGGAATACGGTGACGAAGTATTCCGCTATTGATACACCGATGAGGAATATTCCCCCACTGATCCGTCGAAGATTCTTTAATTTATTATTATTAATATTTTTCAGATCCCACTTATTTTTTTCACGATTCTCGATTTGCTGGAGGAATACGGTGACGAAATATTCCGCCACAGATCCACCGGTGACGAAATATTCCGCCATAATCCGTTGATTTTTTATTAATGCCCAATAAAACCATTAAATCCCACAAAGACCCTTTAAAGCCCAATAAGATCAATTTAAAGTCAATATTACACTTTAAAGCCCAGTAACCATTAAAGCCCATTAAGAGCTCTAAAGCCCAATAAGACCCTTTAAATCCCACTAAGACCCATTAAAGTCTACTAAGTGACATTAAAGCCCAATAAGAGCTTTAAAGCCCAATAAAACCTTTTAAAGCCTAATAAGACCCAATAAAGTCCAATAAGACCTTTAAATCCCAATAAGACCGATTAAAGCCCATTACGACCCATTACAACCCACTAAAACCCAATAACACCAATTATAACTAATATCTTGTTTGTATGCATGTATGTACTGCATATTGGTATGTTGTTTAATTTGTTTTAAGCTTGATAAAATCACTATAACATATTAAAGTTAAATATGTATGTATATATGTGAACCGCTACATATTAACATATACATTTTTGTACGTAGATGTAGCATGTATATATTACATATGAACATATACATATATGTATGTATGAGAACCGCTACATGTGAACCGAATATATATTTATGAACCTGAACCGTTACATATGAACATATATATATATATGTGTGTGAGTGTGTGTGAACCGAATGTATATGTAGTATGTATTCGAACTGATACATGTGAACCGCTACATATATGAACAAATATGTATATGTAGTACATATGTGAACCGCTACATATAAACATATACATATATGTATGCATTTGAACCGAATATATGAATAGATACGTCTATGTATGTAGGTGAAATGCTACATGTAAACTACATGTATGTGTAATATGTATTTGAACCAACATATATATATATGTATATATATATATATGTATATAGGGGGCCTTTCATGGGAGACCCTAATATTTTGTGGTAACCATGAGATCCATTCTCATCCATCCATGTTAGTAATCAATGGTTTAAAATAAATAAGAGATATATTAATTAAAAACACAACTTTAGGTCATTAAAATAGGTAAAAAGGGTGAAATTGTCAAAAAACATTATAATTCATTGTGATATAATTTAGGCGGGTCCGATAATTTTGGAATGAAATCAGATAAGATTATCTCAAAATATTGAAACTTATCATTCAATCAAATTTTATCCCGATGAATACCAAAAATACAGTACACTGTGATTACCAATGTGATACATTCAAAGTATATTGTGTTACACTGTGATTAGCATTGTGTTACACTATGATTACTATTATGATGCACTCAAAGAACATTGTGTTACACTGTGATTAACACCGTGTTACACTGTGATTACTATTGTGTTACATTGTGATTAACATCGTGTTACAATGTGAACGATGGAAATGATGCATAATTTAAAATTTCATACGACCAAATCAAAAAGTAAACAAAATATCTCATAATCAGTTGATTGAGAAATTTTAGGAAATAATATATTTAATTTGTAAATGATTGATTTTTTCAGTTACAATTTTGTTTTTAATATTATTTAATTTATCAAATGACCAAAATATCCTTCATTATTAATAAATAAAAAAAAAATAATATTAGATGGATGGATGAGATTGGATCTTATAGTTACCACAATCTAATAGGGTCTCATATTATTAGACCCCTATGTATATATATACTATGTATGTAAATCGATACATGTAACCAACTACACTACATATGAATTGAACATATATGGATATGTATGTAATAAACCAATACATATATAGATCTTTATGTAGTATTTATCTGAGTGAATACATACCGCTATGTAAATCTACGTATTTTTTATTAAATTCAATCAACAATTAAATAATTTAATTTAGTTAAATATATTTAAATAGAATATCATTGTTTAAATCTAAATTAATATTTAAAAAATAAAAAAAAACAATTAAAAAGTTTCCCGACATATTTTGAAAATCCGTCGGTAGTTCATCAGTAAATTCTAAAATCAATTATTTAATTTTAATTATTTACTGACGAATTACCGACGAAAATTAATTAAATAAATAATTAAATATTTTTTGTCGGTAATCCGTCGATAATTTAATCATTATTTTTTTAAATTAAATAAATTTACCGACGGATTACCGATGTATTTTTATTTAATTAAATAATTTCCCTTGATAATTTATCGGTAAATTTATTAAATTTAAAATAAAATTGAATAAAGTTACCGACAAAATTTATTTAATTATTTCATTAAATAACTTCCATCGGTAAATTTATTAAAATTTATAAAAATAATTCATATTGATTAAATTATCGACGGAAAATATTTAATTTTTTACTTAATTAATTTTCGTCGATAATCAGTCAGTAATAATATTCAATTTTAAGAAAATAAATTTTATTTAATAAAATTACGATGGATTACCGATGGAATTTTGTATAATTAAAAGTGCCAAAAATATTTATGATGTTATTCCTTGCATTGTTGAGCTTTACTAATAGAATTTCAAAGGGGCTGAAAAACGTAATAGGCTGCAATACTCTTCCCTTTTTTTTAGGCTTTGTTTGGCAAACTAGCTTATAAGCTAGCTTGTAGCTGATAACCTATCTTTTCAAAACGTTACTTTTAGTAGCGTTTCAATAAGCCAGCTGATAAGCTAGTTGAAGCTAGCTTTTTTTTGCCAAACATAGCCTTAATTTAGGTTCCATCAAGAACATTTAGAATTTATTTATAATGGCTCTCTTTCCAACGGAATGATCGCCGGATAGACGCCTATTGACATTAGGGGTGTGCAGAAAGTCAACCGATCCAATAGGAACCGACCGATCCAATTAGAACCGACTGACAATGATTGGATATCCAATTGTAATTGGATCGGATCGGATCGAAAATTTCGACATCCAATTGGATCGGTTCGGTTCTTGGATGATGGTCCAGAACCGGTCAGAACCGACCTAATCGAACCGAAATACCCATCCAATAAAAACCGACCGAATCATCCAGTTATCATCCAATAACCCATCCAATTAATATAAAATTATATTATTTATTATTTTATTTAGTAAAACCAAAAAATTTAAAATCACCGCCTGAGGCGTGAGTAGTGGACTAGTGGCAAAAAGATTTAGCCAAAAAATTGAAAACTTTCGAATCTATTTGACTATTTTCTTTTCACGACTTCACCCACGAGAAGAAATGGCGCAACTCCATTCTTGAAAACCCTAAACTCAAATCGGCGATCTTCACCGCTGCAACTTTTCACCGGCAGTTCGACACTTGCAGGTCTCTTCCTCTCTTCGTCGTAGCTCTCTGCCTCTCTTCACCACAGCACCGCACGACGTTCACTCCTAAGCCGACGATTTAACAACTCTCTACACTCCCACGCCCGATAAGCATCTCCGTACACTCGAATAGTAACTCGATACACTCTATTAGCAACTCTAAAACGACTTCTACTTCAAACTGAGTAAGTTGATGACTTGTCGTTTACTTGTTTAGACTCAATTCTAAGTTGTTATTTTTTGTATTTATGTTTAATAACTGCAATCAAGATTCAAGATTTCTGATTTTGGCATTTTTTTTGGTTGATTTTATGCTGGATTTGGTTTTAGGATGGATTTTGATTAGCATTTTTTTGGTTGGATTTTGATTAGCATTTTTTTTTGTTAGATTTTGATTAGCATTTTTTTTTTGTCGGATGGATACAATCCGATCATCCATTGGATGTCGGATTGATCCAATCCGATCATCCACTGGTTGGATCCAATTCGATCCAATGGACATCCAATAAAAATATCCACTGGATGGAACCGAACTGATTCAATCATCCATTGGATTGAAAAAATCCAACATCCAATGGATGATTGGATCGGTTCGGTTGGAAAAATCCAACATCCTATGGATGATTGGATCGGTTCGGTTGGGCTCACATCCATTGGATGTCAACCGATGAACACCCCTAATTGACATCGATCAATGAAATAAACCTTCCTTGTTTTGCTTTTTTTTGAAGTATATAATATTTATATAGAGTAATGCAACAAATGAACTCACACACCCTTCTTTCGCTTTTGTCGTTGTCTTCCAATTCAAATAGCCCCATGAAGTGAGTGTTTTATGAGAAAAGAGAGGTTGTCTTTTTAACTGACTACAATGTTAATTTTTTTTAACAATATACGTAATTTAATTTAGTCGGTAATCCGTCTGTAATGTCATCAGATTGAGAAGTTAATTTTATTTAAACAAATTTTCAAAGAAATTACCGACAAACCAACAACTATATCATTTGTTTTTTCTTCATTCTGGATCTAATCTTCAACATTGTAACACCATCATCGATAATGGATCAGTTCTATGTGTCCTCTGTCCATGATTTTTTCTTTTATAGGTTTTGCACCTAAAATTCTTTGGTGTCACGCCCTCCTTTTATGATTTACTTTCATATAATTAGTATGCTATGTTTATTGATGGTTGATTATACTTGGTATACAAGATATAAACCAATGCAATTCATTTCCACATTAATCTTGATATTTGGATATTGATTGACTTGAAACATCTTAAGGACAATTGACTTTTAGTTTGACTTTTTGAACTCAATTTTAATTTTAAAGCTAATTGTTCATTCAATTATATCCAATTTCATAACAACATGTAACAAATTTGTAGGTGTTAATCTGGCGATTTAGACCATCTCAGGGGTTTCCGATTTCTATTATAAAGTTTGGTTTTAAAAATTTAAGAGTACCCTTGAAGGTTTAAGTGAATACACTTTTAAGATCCCTAAATCTTTTTCCATTACGACAAGACAATTGAGCGGTAGCAGATGCACCCTACTTTGTTAATAGGTCCACCAGTGGCGGTAGTGAACACAATGGAGTGGCGGTAGTGAACACAATGGAAACATGCAAACTATGAATTCCAAAACGTATTCTTTTAATGCACATTTATGTTCCTAAGGTATGAGCATTCTTTAAGTTGCAATCAGACTATGGAAAATCTACCAGATTTTGACATGCTTTTTTTAGAAATTCATTCGATAATCAAATCCAATATTTACTTGCATATGATTTCTTAAATAATACTAATACTCCATGATCACCATATTATCAAGGATTGACTTCAAATCTATTGCATATAACTAGTAAATTTTGGAAATACATTGAGAACTTAGTAAACTATAAATTGGGGGTTGATATGAAATTTATGTCATTCATAACGAATCCCTCAAAATTGGCTTTGGGCCATTCCTATGTTGCCTAGGCAAAAGACAAAGGAGGTCCGATCCATCAGGGAGATACGACTCTCTAAGAGCAAGAGTTTTAACAAATTGAAGGCATATATATATATATACACACACAGAGGCCTAAGAAAGTCTCAAGTACACAGTTTCTATGGGGTGTAAGCCTCCCAGGGGTAACAGGGCATTTTTTTGTACTGTTTTCATGCCAACTTTATGTTTTCTCCAAATAACGCGATTACTTTTATTATACATATATTTTTTGCTATTGAAGATCATCAATTCACATCTTCTTCGTTCTTTTCTCCTTCTATTTTCCCAGCACCATTGTTTTAATTTGTTAATTTCTAAGATTTCGTATAAAATCATCCATTGTTTCCTTAACGAAGTAAAGATAAACCCTGATTAAATAATTATAATGTTAGGCCATTCGATTGTCGCCAGATAGGCAGTAGACATCGGTTAGATAACTTGATTAAATGGCTTGTTGGATACTTAAGTGATAGAGTGAATTAGATAAATGGATCATGTGCTAATACAAAAGTTTCTATATACTCCCCACACTTCCTATATTACAAATTTATCCTTTTTGTTTGGATTTTGTTATGACTACAGTCTGTTAGCTAACGACGATTAAAATGGCAGTTAAGTCTCCCCATAGGCATAAGACATGAGGGTATTTACGTGATTTTACCGAGTTCTTTCTTATTTTTTAATCTACAAGTTCAAACTGCATGGTTACAAGCTTGTAATGCATCTAAAACCAAAAACTTAAACTAATTACCCCTCCTCTGCCTGTCTTCCTCACTCAAGCCCCCACACCACCGGTGTCAGCACTCTTCCAATGGCGTTTTCTTCCCCAACATCCACCATGTGTTCATTTATATATTAATCTTCATCCATTTTACACCTGGGATGAGATTGAGAGCCACTTATGTGCAAAGCATAAAGATAGATTAACCAGGTTGACATTCAAAGACACCTTTCTAATCCAAACAAACAACCTAGATTTTCCTGTTCCTCAAAACCATCATCTCTATCATTATTATCTACTCAAATTAATGTTTGCGAAAGGCAGAAATCCATGGACGATGCTAAACAATAAATATATGGTGATCGAGAAGACAAAGTCCATGTCCAAGAAACTTTTCAAATCAATTTCAACTTCATCTGCCTCGCAGGTATCCGGTTTTTCCCAATTTAGCGCATTAAATCTTCATTAGTTTGGTGTAATTGACAACCCATCATATCTTCTTTTTCAATTGAATCTTCATTTGTTTGGTTCCTAGTTTCTTTCCCAATCTGTCTCTCAGGTTTTTGGCGACAAATTCTCATTTTGTAAAATTAAAACAAACCCTTGTATCAAAATCCATTCATCATGGTTGTGTATGTGATGTTATTGGTATTTCATCATGGTTGAGTGGCTACAACGCTATTACCCAATTTGGAAGTGATGTACACTACAAAAAAATGAGTTTTTCACCAATGGAAAAATTCGTTGTTAATCCATCGCTAAAAGTCGGATCAGTCGGTGATCCGTGGGTGATACTCGTCGGTGATGCCTTTTCCCACAACATTTCTTCCGATAAGACTATCACTGATGCATCATCTACAGACACCTTTACTGACGGATCACCAACGGATGACATTACCAACGGATAACCAATGACAAAGTTAGCAATAGATCACCGACAGATAATGAACAGATTACCGACGGACCATCGTTGGATTTCAAAAATAATAATTATTAAAAAATTGTTATCAAATATCCGGCAGTGATCCATCGTTAATTGTAGTTTTGTGAAAAATATAAATTAAAAATACGTATTTCCAGTACAATCAAACCTGCCAAAAATCGTAAAATAGCATAAAAACAAAAGCGGTTGTTCTTACAAATTAATACACAATCAACAAACAAAATACAAAATCCTATCTACAAAGGGAGGAGGGAGGGGGAGGGTTTCCAACCTGGAACTACCTCATGAATGCAAAAAATTGTTCGGTCAACGCCTTCTACCAAGCTAGCTCATCTACTGTCTCCTTTTGTTGTTGCCCTCCTGGTTTATTCATCTTGTAGCCGCTCCTCATAGCTCGTTAGCTTTTTTTTAACGCATCTACATGATATTATTCAACATTTGACAAAAATATAACAATGTTAGATGATAAATGATTAAAAACAATATACATATATGGCAACAATATGTAACATACCTCCATGCCATTATCGTATGAGCTCCCACTACTGCTACTAGGGTCGGGATCACCGGTCAAAGAAAACCGAGGATCCTAACAAGTTCTGCCCTTATGCCAGTCTCCGACACTATACTCCCACAACTCCGGGTAATCCGGCGAAGTGGTACTGGGATATGAGTCGACGTATGTCTCTTCCCTAAGACGCTCATATATCCCCTACGGTTTATCAAAATAAAAGGTGTTAGTTAACTTGTCTCCTCATTACGCAGTAATATTCCACCTCTAATATGTCGTACAACAATATATAGTTAATCAAGTTTATAGGTGTCATAACAACCTCCCCTTACACATACGCCGATATTATGTGGACCCGTCCACTAGAAGGGTTACTGTTGGATCCCAGATTCAGTCTTTAGCAATAATTTAAACAAATAAACATGTAATATCAAAAATAACAGCGAAAGCAAATAATGTTTAAACCAAAGCAAGATTCGTACTCACAGTATTAAGAAGATATATCCAATAAAGTAAATATATGAACAAACAAATATTCACTGGATAATGCGATGTAGTTTATAAAGAACATCAAAAAAGGTAGTTTAATCTTACAAGATCTTCTTGTACACTTTTTAGTACATGGAGAAACAATTCTTTTACAAGTAGGTAAAGAAAGGCACACTTTGAGTAATGGGATGCAAGACCTATTTATAGGACCATAAAGTGAATAGTGTACTTTCCTGACATCTAAGACATGCTTGAACAGTAACTTACCTAAAAGGTAAATCTTATCACTAGGTGATCTGTCTTCTGTTCTTGTGTCAACACTTGTGGAATTTTTCAGCTTGATCTTCAGAGACAATGTCTTCAGAGCTCTGATATATGTACCTCTTATGAAGCCATCTCTAATGTCTTCTGCTGAATTTCTCTAACTCTAGAAAGTTCTTCAGAGGCATGCTTGCTCTCTGAAGGCTATCTATAGAAGTCCTCTAAAATAGGACTTAGATTATTTTCAATACTTTTACATATTAGAGTTCGGGCTAAAAATCTCCCCCTAAGTATTGATTTTTTTTTGCAAAATAGCAGAGATAATTTATCTAGAAAGCAAAGAGGAGAAAATCATCCTCTATTAATTGTTACTTCTCACTTAAATATTTAAGTTACATTACCAGAGAAGATAACAAACAAATATTTACAAGAAGAAAAAATTACAACCTAAAACCATAACTGATCCTATGAAATTTCATGATAAACTGAATCATAGAGTTGATCTCTGTGTATATGGATTTATATAGGTCTGCTCTGTGTCTTGCCTTCTGTAACACCCGTAAATTCATAAGGTAAGTACTCGTTCCCCTTATTTCCTTTAATGAGTCCTTTTTAAAAGTAGAAACGTTTGTGTTTATTTTCGGTTTGGGCGTAATTATCATTTTTGGTTGTACTTGGATGTTATGGATCACCCTTAGTGAAATAGGGAGTTACGCGACTTACGCCACGGGTGTAAGTCGCGGTGCAAGCCGCGTAACCTACTAGAGTTTGCGGTGTTGTGCACACGGGCGACTTATGCCGCGGGTGCAAACTGTGGCATAAGCCGCGGGGCGACCTGCAGCCCCCAAAACCCCTTTTCATCCGAATTTATCTCATAATTCTCATAACTCTCTCTCTTTTTGGCGATTTTTCTTCCAACCAAACCCTAACCTCATTAAATACAACATCTTCGGTGGTTGGAGCTTGATTTCTAGCATTTATTACCTTCAAGGAAGCTTCTATGGTTTCTCAATACTTCAAGCTTCATCTTCAAGTCTCAATTCTTCAAACTAGGGTTTCATCTTTTCTAGGTTTTGGTCAAAAACCTAGATTGTGAGTTTACTAACCTTTGTTAAAACTAGATACGTATCATTATCTAATACTTGTTAATATTAATGCATTTCTCAAATGTTCATGTTTCTTCTTCGAGTATTTGGGGATTCGCCTATGGATTTATGTATATGAAAGTTACCATGGTTTATATGTGTATATCTTCGTATGTTGATGATTCCTACTTGGAATGCCTTTTGGCGACCTTACATTCTCGTGATGGATTTGGTTGATATTTCGGTTAAGTGTTGAAATTGCATGATTAGGATGGTAATGTTGTGTTCATGAAAAATATCTGAATACCTTGGGTTGTAACACATCTTGAAACCTCCTATTTGCATTATGTGGATGAACCGAGTCAGTGATTCAGTATAGCAATGTAGGTGGGCGACATTTGGGGAATTTCCTAAGCGGTAGTCTTCTATGTGCCTAGACCTCCCCCGTCGGGGAATTTCCTAAGCGGTAGTCCCCGGTGCGTGTCGGGCCTTTGGGTTGCCAGTGAAAGTGGCTTCAAGGTGCATTGCCTCTTTGGGTGAACCTGATTTGGTGATATGGGTCGCTCCCGTTGACTCCACATCTACGTGATTAAATGATTAACTATTGATAAGAAATGCAACTGTTTCTGGCATGTTTTTACTTGTACAGCTCACTAGGATTTTTGGCGTAACACTTGTTTGGTGTCGATGTGTATCTCAGGTGTTTGCGGCGCTGCTCCTAGGCATGTTTAGATACAATTGGGCGAGAGCTTGGGGATTTTGGCACTTGGACTATTTTTGGAAGATTTGGGTTTATAGATGACACCCCTTTTGTAATCTCTTTTCTAGATTTAGAAATTAGATTAGTTGGTTGTTATTTATTTATCTGTTACATTACAAATTGTGATTAAACAGATTATTTGTATATTTCCCCATTTTTGGAAGGCTCTTGCTATGGCAATTTTATACCACTTCTCCTCTTTTGGAAAGATTTTGTTATCCCTATTTTTAAGGTGTTACAAGTTGGTATCAGAGCTTTAGTTTAAGTGAACTAGGTATTGTTGTAGCATATCTAGACTTAAGCTTTAGACTGTTTTGATTTCACTGTCCACTTGGGTAGAAATCCTAGGTGGGGAGAGCGTTAGGATTTACGGAATTACACTAATTGAGAATTGTGATGATGGTGACAAGAATTCTTGTGTATGGTTCGTTCATAATTTCACTTAGCTACTACTATTATGAATGCATTGTTACGTGAGCATGCTTGGTTTACTATTATTATGATAATTGATGAAGGTATTAGTACGTACAATGAGTTCAACTCGTTTAGTCTTTTCTCAATCTATTTCTCGTGTATGTATGGCAGATCGAAATGGTAAACACTCGCAGTAGGTTACCTAATACACCGGAGCCCATTTGGAAGTGGAATTTGCCGCTGATCGGCCTCCTGTGGGTGTGGCTAACGAGGGACCTCCCAGGCCCAATATCTTGAGAGGAGGACCTGAGCATATTCCGCGCTGGAACCTCAATGCGGATAATGCCATCATGGAGGAAGTGACT
Source organism: Arctium minus (assembly GCA_954870635.1). NCBI lineage: Eukaryota > Viridiplantae > Streptophyta > Magnoliopsida > Asterales > Asteraceae > Arctium > Arctium minus. Next base: position 70,830,741 of record OX941080.1, on the reverse strand, counting down.
ATGGAGACCCGGATTCGGGATAGCATGATGTTGGCCATGAACTCCGACATGGCCCAAAAACAAGAGTTTTTCATGAAACTTTTAGAAGATCGAGACGCCAGTAACCGACCACCAGAGACGATGGCAGAAAACATTATCATGGGGTCGGGTGGACCAGTTGTGGTATCGGTTAAAGAACCAACAGATAATGTATTGGCTCAAGGAAGTGGAAATGACCTTTGAGTCTAGCGAGTGTGACGACTCGCAGCGGGTGAAATTTGCTTCTCAACTACTCCGGGGAGAGGCATTGATCTGGTGGAATCTCACCCGGTCCGCCCTCACCCCCGAAGTCCTGGCAAAGCTGACCTGGCCAGTCTTCAAGAAAAAGGTAATGGACAAATATTGCAGCGAGCGTTCGTTGGATAAACTAGAATCCGAGTTCCGGAATCTGAAGAAGGGAAATTTGTCTGTAGCCGACTACTCCAAGCTGTTTCTGGAGAAGTTGAACTTGGTGGGACATCTGGTCCCAGATGAGAGATCGAAGATTAAGGCCTTTCATCTTGGCCTACCGGCCGATATGCGGACTGACGTGCGCAATGCCGGAGGGTCGACTCTTCAAGAAGTTATTGAAGAGGCCTTGCTTGTGGAAGATGATAGATTGGTTGAGAAGGAAGAAAGAAGTGTTGCAGGTGAGAAGAGAAAGTGTGAAGGTCCATCTGGACCCGTTCGTCAGTCAAGGCCATTTGTTAGTGGGAGAGCTGGCGACTCCCGTAAAAGCGATCAGTGGTGCCCAAGGTGCAAAACCAGGCACTCGGGCACATGTGCTCCCAAAGTCTATGCGGGTCCGGTGGTTTGTACTAGGTGTGGCAAGAAGGGCCATGTGGCTCGGGATTGCACTGTCCATCCGACGGTGTGTTTTGAGTGCCAGCAGTCGGGGCACATGAGGAGGAATTGTCCAAAGCTAGCGGGGAATATTCAAGACAGATCTGTTGGGTCGACGGTTAGAGTCGACCAATAGCCCGAGGGTGTCGAGTCGAGCTTTCCGGATGACTACCGAGGAGGCGAAGGAGATCGCGGACGTCGTTTCGGGTACGTTTCTAGTAAACTCCTTGCCTGCTCGTGTATTATTTGATTCGGGTGCTACGTGTTCTTTTGTATCATACTTTTTCTGTAAGCGTTTCGTCACTCCTATTAGTGTACTTCTCGATGCACTAGTAGTAGAGGTTGCCAACGGAGATCAAGTAATTATCCAAGACCGTTTTCATGATTGTACCTTAGAGATCGATGGGAATTCTTTTGGGATAGATTTGCTACCTATGGCCATCGGAGGGTTCGACGTGGTCATAGGCATGGATTGGTTATCAAGGCACAAGGCCGACATCTTTTGCTCTAAGAAGATGATCCAAGTACCTTTGACGGAAGGCGGCGTGGTGGTTATTTATGGTGAGAAAGGAAAAGGACGCAACCCCATTATCTCCTCTCTCAAGGTACGTAAATTTCTAGCAAAGGGTTACCCTTCGTATCTAGCGTATGTAGTGGACGCGAAGAAGGAAAAGAAGACGGTGGAAGACGTGAGGATCGTGCGGGATTATCCGGATGTCTTTCCGGAAGACCTTACCGGATTACCACCGGAACGTCAAGTGGAGTTCCAAATAGACCTCACTCCGGGAGCGGCTCCGATAGCCTGAGCTCCCTATCGTTTGGCCCCGACAAAGATGAAGGAGATGATGACGCAACTTCAAGATTTGTTAGAGAAGGGTTTTATCCGACCGAGTTCTTCAACTTGGGGAACACAGGTTTTTTTCGTAAATAAGAAGGACAGATCGATGAGGATGTGTATTGACTACCGTGAGTTGAATAAAGTCACGGTAAAGAACAAGTACCCTCTACCTCGCATCGATGATCTCTTCTATCAACTTCAAGGTGCGGGATGTTTCTCGAAGATTGACCTCCGATCCGGTTACCATAAAGTGAGAGTGAAGATGGATGACGTTTCGAAGACGGCTTTCCGAACGCGTTATGGTTACTATGAGTTCTTGGTGATGCCTTTTGGGTTGACCAATGCGCCGACCGTATTTATGGACTTGATGAACCGTGTGTGTCGCCCATTCTTGGATAAATCCGTGATCATCTTCATCGATGACATTTTAATTTATTCTAAAGATGAGTCCGAGCATGGGAAACATTTGCGGGAAGTCTTGGACGTTCTAAGAAGAGAGAAGTTATTTGCGAAGTTCTCTAAGTACGAGTTTTTGCTTCAAGAAGTGCCATTCTTGGGTCACATGGTGTCAAAGGACGGTGTGAAGGTGGACCCGACAAAGAGTGAAGCGATGATGAGTTGGGAACCGCCGACGAATCCGTCGGAGATACGGAGTTTCTTGGGCTTAGCAGTCTACTATAGACGCTTCATCCAAGACTTTTCCAAGGTAGCTACTCCACTCACTTCCCTCACCAGAAAGAACGTTAAGTTCCTTTGGACCGATGTTCAAGACCAAGCCTTTCAAACGCTCAAGAGGAAATTGTGCAAAGCTCCGATCTTATCCTTGCCCGAAGGATCGGAAGGCTTCGTAATGTACAGTGACGCTTCTAAGATGGGTCTTGGATGTGTACTTATGCAACGAGGGAAAGTCATAGCCTACGCGTCAAGGCAATTAAAGGAGCATGAGAAGAACTACCCGACACATGACTTAGAGTTGGAGGCGGTAGTTTTTGCTTTGAAGTTGTGGCGACATTACTTGTATAGGACCAAGTTGTTGGGTCAGAAATAACCAAGTCTGGTTAGTACTGCTAGTTGAAAAATATTACTACTGCTAGTAGAATTAATACTGCTTGAAGAGTTAGTGCTGCTATTTGAATAGTTAGTACTGTTTGGAGAGTTAGTACTGATAGTAGTTAGTACTGCTTGAAGATTACTACTGCAAATAAAGAGTTAATACTGCAAAGCATAGTTAGTACTGCTGAGGATGATAATACTGCTGAATGATTAATGCTGCTAGATAAGGGTGAAGTTAATGTTGTTTCTGAAGATAAAGATGACTTGAAGAGAAAGAATAGGAGCTGGAGATAAAGATGAAGATAATTATGGAATGGATTGTGAAGATTAAATTTGTTTTAATAATTATCTTGTAATTTGTTCTGTATACATAGTTTAGAAGTCTTTGATAGTTTAATATATTTTTTTTATAGTCTTATTCATACGAATATATGTTTAGAGAGAATTAACCTCAAGATTCTTAGAAATACTTTCTTTAGAGAAGTTTAGAACGTCTGTTGAGTTTGTTCAACAGATTGAGGTTGTGTTTGTAATCATTAAGTTTTATGAAATATAAACTTATGATTTGAGTTCATATTCTGTGTTTTGATTAATTGTTAAAGTGTTATTCCACGACTTCATTAACATTGTTTCTGAGTTTGTATTAAATTTTTGTTTAGAATTTTCGATCTTGACAAGTGGTATCAGAGCTAGAAAACTCAGAACCCTATAATCATGGACAGTTCAAGCGATAGCGTTTTGGTATCAAAGGTTCCCATGCTCAAACCTAATGAGTTTGACATGTGGAAGATCAGAATCAGGAAGTACATTCTTCTCACAAACTTCTCAACATGGGACATCATTGAGAATGGTCCCTCAGATGGAGGAAAGATGGATGCAGAAGGCAAGAGACCTCCACCAAAGACTGATGGAGAAAGAAAGATGAGGCAGACAGAGATGAAAGCCTTGAGCACTCTACTCTTGGCTATTCCTAATGAGTACCAACATCAATTATGCAACTGTTCTGATGCACAAATTCTATGGAATGCACTGGAGAAAAGATTTTCTGGTACCAAAAGTACCAAGAGAAATCAGAAGGCCATCCTGAAGAAGCAATATTAAAACTTCATGTATACAAAGAATGAGTCCATGACTCAAACTTTTGATAGATTTAATAAGTTAATTGGTGAATTGGCTACTGTTGGTGTCCAGATAGATCAAGATGATGTCAACAGAAAATTTTTAAGATCTCTTGGTGATGAATGGACTATGTACACTGTATCCTTCAGAAAGAATGACCAACTGGAGGACAAGGAACTGGATGACCTCTATAATGACCTTAGGGTGTTTGAAGCAGAGGTAGAAGCAAAGAAAAGGCCCTATGGATACTCATAAAATGCTGCTCTTTTATCATCTTCTACTGATTCTGCTGCTAATACAGAATCAGTTAGTGCTGCCCATGGATCAAAGCAAGATGGATCTAATGACTCAGTTTTAGAAGCTTTTCTAGCTAGTCATTAGTAGTCAAGAGAACCATCAATCAAAGTCTAGGTCTGAATCCTGATCTGGGAATCTAAGATGAAGTTTTGAAAGCATCATAGAGGAGCACATCTTGAAAAACTTAACTTCTCAATCTAAAAAGTTAAGTTAGGGGGAGATTGTTGGGTCAGAAATAACCAAGTCTGGTTAGTACTGCTAGTTGAAGAAATATTACTACTGCTAGTAGAATTAATACTGATTGAAGAGTTAGTGCTGCTATTTCAGGAGAGTACAAGTGAGATGGAATTCCAGTTTGAGGGGGAGACTGGTGCTGATAAAGAAGACAAAGTTGGTTCAGAAGCAGAAACTTTTGAGAATGTAGAAGATATTGCAAAAGCAGCAGTAACTAAGGCTGCAGCAGTACCAAATGAACCTGAAGCAGAAACAGAATTGTCTAGAGAGGAAATTGAAATTGCAGAAACCCTTGTGAAAGCTAAGAATGACACTCCCAAAACCATTCAAAAGGCTAAGGGAGTGATGATCAAAGAAGGAGGATTAGAGAAGAAAAGAAAAGAGGTCAGTGTGGAGGATGCAAAGAAGAAGGGAAAGGAGAAGATGGTTGAGTCTGAGCAACCATTGAAGAAGAAGAAATAGATTGAGTTCGATGAAGAAGTGGCCAAAAAGCTTCAAGAAGAGTTGGAAAAGGAGGAAGAAATTCAATTTGTCAAAGACAGAGAGCTTGCATTGGATATGGCTAAAAAGATAAATGAAGAATATCAAAGGAGTTTAAAGCCTGCTGTTGTTAAGAAAGTAACAAAGAGAGCTACTGTGCAAAGGCAAAGAAAGCCCTCAAAGACATTTTTGGCTAATCAAGAGAGAAGGAAAATGATAAACTTCCTGAAAGGAGGTCTTGGAGTTCGTGAAGGAATGTTTACCAACATGCCTTATGGTAGGATAGAGGAGCTGTATAAGAAGGAGATGGCCAATCTGAAAGGGGACTCCACTCAAAGGGTAGAGGTTGAAAGGAAGATGAAAGAGAGGCATGACCTCAACATACAACAGCCCTTCCCTGACAGTGAAGAAGGCACTCCTAGGAAAGACAAGGAAGAGGTGAAGCAAGAAGAGACATTAGCCCAAAAGATTGGTGCTATTAAAAGAAAGAAGTCCATTGCTACCAAACCAAAAGCAAAGAGGCCTAGAACTGAAGAAGTAGAAAAGGAAAGTGAAAGAAGGGAAGATGAACCTCCAGCAGAACAAGAGCATAATCAAGAACAACCTAGCCAACAAATTCAAAAGCAAACAAGTCAATCTAAGGTGCAGTTTGACTTGTACATGTCAGTGACAGATGATGAACCAATGAAAGTTGACCCTATCTAAGTGAATGATCCAGAATTTATTCCTTGGGATATGATGATAGATCAGAAAAAAGAATACTTCAGGATAAAAAGAATGGGGGACAAGTATGAGGTCTACTCAATCTGGGCAAAGATAATCAGAAGCTGTTCCAGATCTGATTTAGAAGAAATGTACAAGGTTAGAATGAACTTATATGGTGAAGTGCTGAAAGGAACTGAGATGAGCTTACTAAAGATAACCATGGAATACTTGTGCATGATGTTTGATCCAGAGAGAGTGAAGCAAAGGATAAAATACTTGCATCATGAGTATGGGTTTAAAAGGTTTGATTACTGGATGTTGTATGAAAACTGTGGAGTGTATATGATAACTATTGACAAGAGTTATCATGAATACTATCTGGTGGATAAGATCTATGACCACAATAAGGTTAAACTGCAAGCAATGATGAAAGCAAAGTTGGTATGTCCAAAGAACTTAGAAATGGCAAGGATAGTAGTCAAGAGAACCATCAATCAAAGTCTAGGTCTGAATCCTGATTTGGGAATCTAAGATGAAGTTTTGAAAGCATCATGGAGGAACACATCTTGAAGAACTTAACTTCTCAATCTGAAAAGTTAAGTTAGGGGGAGATTGTTGGGTCAGAAATAACCAAGTCTGGTTAGTACTGCTAGTTGAAAAATATTACTACTGCTAGTAGAATTAATACTGCTTGAAGAGTTAGTGCTGCTATTTGAATAGTTAGTACTGCTTGGAGAGTTAGTACTGCTACTAGTTAGTACTTCTTGAAGATTACTACTGCAAGTGAAGAGTTAATACTGCAAAGCATAGTTAGTACTGCTGAGGATGATAATACTGCTTAATGATTAATGCTGCTGGATAAGGGTGAAGTTAATGCTGTTTCTGAAGATAAAGATGACTTGAAGAGAAAGAATAGGAGCTGGAGATAAAGATGAAGATAATTATGGAATGGATTGTGAAGATTAAATTTGTTTTAATAATCATCTTGTAATTAGTTCTGTATATATAGTCTAGAAGTCTTTGATAGTTTAATATATTTTTTTTATAGTCTTATTCATACGAATATATGTTTAGAGAGAATTAACCCCAAGATTCTTAGAAATTCTTTCTTTAGAGAAGTTTAGAACGTTTGTTGAGTCTGTTGAACAGATTGAGGTTGTGTTTGTAATCATTAAGTTTTATGCAATATAAACTTATGATTTGAGTTCATATACTGTGTTTGATTAATTGTTAAAGTGTTATTCCACGACTTCTTTAACATTGTTTCTGAGTTTGTATTAAATTCTTGTTTAGAATTTTCGATCTTGACACAAGTGCATTCTATTCACGGATCACAAGAGTCTCAAGTACATCTTCATGGCTTAAACTTCTAAAGGATTACGATTGTGATTTACTCTACCATCCCGGTAAATCCAATGTGGTGGCGGATGCATTGAGCCAGAGAAGTCATGATGGTGGTGTTAAATTGTCCCTTATAAGAATCGACGTGCTATCAAGTTTGTTGAAAAGCATCAAGAAGTGGCAAGTGGAAGCACTCAAAGAGCAAAATCTCAAGTCCGAGGTCATGGTGAAGCAGAGTGGACTCATGACGGAAGATAGCCGCGGACTTAAGCTCTTCCAAGGTCGTATTTGGGTGCCGAAGTTAGGTGGAAATCGGGAGTTACTTCTTGAGGATGCGCACAAGTCAAAGTATTCTATACATCCCGGTAGTACCAAGATGTATAGGGACTTGAAATTGAATTATTGGTGGCCAGTAATGAAATTGGACGTGGCCAATTACGTGGAGAGATGCGTCACGTGCCTTCAAGTCAAGGCGGAGCATCAAAGGTCGTATGGGAGTTTGCAACCATTGTCCATTCCCGAGTTGAAATGGGATAACATCACTACGGATTTCGTGACGAAGCTACCGAAGACCTTGCGAGGCCACGATACAATTTGGGTAGTCGTTGATCGGATAACCAAGAGTGCACACTTTCTTGCAATGAGAGAGACTCTGCCAATGAAGAAATTGGCCAAGCTTTACGTCGATGATATAGTGTCGAGGCACGGGGTCCCACAATCTATCTTGTCGGATCGAGATAGTCGTTTCACGTCAAACTTTTGAGCAAGCTTGCAAAAGGAGTTGGGTACCAGATTGAATTTAAGCATGACTTATCATCCTCAAACGGATGGTCAAAGTGAAAGGACGATTCAAACGCTCGAAGATATGCTGAGGTCGTGTGTTATCGACTTTGGTGGTAGTTGGGACTCGCACCTACCGTTGGTGGAGTTTGCGTATAATAATAGCTACCATTCTAGCATTGGGATGGCACTCTTCGAGGCGTTGTACGGTCGGAAGTGCCGAACTCCAGTTTGTTGGCTCGAAGCGGGCGAGAAGCAGTTTGTCAGACCAGAAATTGTCCAAGAAACGGCCGACAAGGTGAAAGAAATTCGTGAGGGGCTAAAGGCGGTGCAAGACCGACAAAAGAGCTATGCGGACAAGAACAGAAGACCGGTTGAGTTTCAAGTGAGAGATCGCATCATGCTAAAGGTGTCGTCGTGGAAGGGGATTATCCGTTTCGGGAAACGCGGGAAGCTTAGTCCTCGTTTCTTGGACTCTTCGTTATTCTGGAAAGAATTGGACTACAAGCCTACCGTTTGGACTTACCACTAGAAATGGATGGGATACATCATACTTTTCATGTGTGCTATCTTCGAAAGTGCCTAGCCGAGGAGGAAAGCATGATTCCCTTGTCAGAGATTCGGGTGGATAGTGGGAATCGTTGCGTGGAAGAACCGGAGACGATGTTAGAGTCAAATGTGAAGAAATTGCGGCATAAAGATGTGGTGATGGTTAAGGTTCAATGGAAGCACCATCGGGGTCCTAACATTACGTGGGAATCCGAGGATGACATGAAGAAGCGTTATCCTCCCTTGTTTGTTGTAGAATGAGATTTCGGGACGAATTCCTATTTAGGTGGGGAGGATTGTAACACCTGGAAATTTATAAGGTAATTACTCGTTCCCCTTATTTCGTTTAATGAGTCCTTCTTTTTAAAAGTAGAAACGTATGTGTTTATTTTCGGTTTGGGCGTAATTATCATTTTTGGTTGTACTTGGATGTTATGGATCACCCTTAGTGAAATAGGGAGTTACGCGACTTACGCCACGGGTGTAAGTCACGGTGCAAGCCGCGTAACCCACTGGAGTTCGCGGTGTTGTACACACGGGTGACTTATGCCGCGGGTGCAAACCGCGACATAAGCCGTGGGGCAACCTGCAGCCCCCAAAACCCTTTTTCATCCGAATTTCTCTCATAATTCTCATAACTCTCTCTCTTTTTGGCGATTTTTCTTCCAACCAAACCCTAACCTCATTAAATACAACATCTTTTGTGGTTGGAGCTTGATTTTTAGCATTTATTACCTTCAAGGAAGCTTCTAGGGTTTCTCAATACTTCAAGCTTCATCTTCAAGTCTCATCTCTTCAAACTAGGGTTTCATCTTTTCTAGGTTTTGGTCAAAAACCTAGATTGTGAGTTTACTAACCTTTGTTAAAACTAGATACACATAATTATCTAATACTTATTAATATTAATGCATTTCTCAAATGTTCATGTTTATTGTTCGAGTATATGGGGATTTTCCTATGGATTTATGTATATGAAAGTTACCATGGTTTATATGTGTATATCTTGGTATGTTGATGATTCCTACTTGGAATGCCTTTTGGCGACCTTACATTCTCATGATGGATTTGGTTGATATTTGGGTTAAGTGTTGAAATTGCATGATTAGGATGGTAATGTTATGGTCATGACTGATATCTGAATATGTTGGGTTGTAACACATCTTGAGACCTCCTATTTGCATTATATGGACGAACCGAGTCAGCGATTCACTATAGGAATGTAGGTGGGCGACATTTGGGGAATTTCCTAAGCGCTAGTCTTCTATGTGCCTAGACCTCCGCCGTCGGGGAATTTCCTAAGCGGTAGTCCCCGGTGCGTGTCGGGCCTTTGGGTTGCCAGTGAAAGTTGCTTCAAGGTGCATTGCCTCTTTGGATGAACCTGATTTGGAGATATGGGTCGCTCCCGTTGACTCCACATCTACGTGATTAAATGATTAACTGTTGATAAGAATTGCAACTGTTTCTGTCATGTTTTTACTTGTACAGCTCACTAGGCTTTTTGGCGTAACACTTGTTTGGTGTCGATGTGTATCTCAGGTGTTTGCGGCGCTGCTCCTAGGCATGTTTAGATATAGTTGGGCGAGAGCTTGGGGATTTTGGCACTTGGACTATTTTTGGAAGATTTGGGTTTATAGATGACATCCCTTTTGTAATCTTTTTTCTAGATTTAGAAAATTAGATTAGTTGGTTGTTATTTATTTATCCGTTACATTACAAATTGTGATTAAACAGATTATTTGTATATTTCCCCATTTTTGGGAGGCTCTTGCTATTGTAATTTTATACCACTTCTCCACTTTTGGAAACTTTTTGTTATCCCTATTTTTAGGGTATTACACCTTCTTTACGCTAATCATCCTTAGAACTCCTTTTAAAGTCACATCAGAGTACTTGGCCACTTTAGAGGCAAGGAAGATTTTCTTCACGTTGTCCACTCTAAACACAAACCCCAGAGGTTCTGCTAGGATCGATCTGGTCTTGAATTTCTCCAAGTCTTCAATTATCTCCACTAGAGCAGTGACCCCTAATCTGTCTGCTCCAAGGTTCAGAGCTATCTGAAAATCAGTCTTGCTCTGAGCTTGATATGAGCTTTCATAGCTCTCTTTACTTCATATTCTGTCATTATGATAGCCCTTCCTTTTTCTGATTTAGCAGAGCAGAAGGCATAGAGATGAGTAAGGTCATAGGGATTCAGAGCACATGGTGATCTGAACGAATGACCTCGTAATCCCTGTAGACGATTTTGTTGTAGCCATATTTCTTCTCAGAAACCTTGTTGATTTCAAGGATGGGGTGCTCTGAAAGAACATCTCTTCTTTGGCTTGTTTTGTCTTTTATGAACCTCTTCTCTATCTCATCTATGCCTTCTTTAAGCCTTGGGTTAAGAGGAAACGTCGATCTGTGTTCTATATTGAATTCACAATATAGGTACATGAACGTATCTTCTATTGAAGCCTTTTCTTCGGTGGTAAGAAACTCTAGAGGCTTTGTGAATCTAGAAAATGCAAGAATTCCAATGTTTGATCTCTAAACAGATACCTCTGATGTTGATCTTCCAGCTTCTGAGGTTAGAGGTAGTTGTTCATCATCAATCATTGTAGCATCAGCATACGACTGTTGAGTAGCTATCTCTTGTTCTTTCCCTTGGATTGTTGGTGATGATGGTGGAGTCTCATTGATTGTAGAAGAGATCACCACATCTATCTGCACATTATCTTCATTCTGATGCTCAGATTCTGGTATATTATTCTAGTGAGGTTAGCATGTAGATACGCATACTCCATTTTCTCAATAGCAACTTCTTCATCTTCAGAGTCACTCCCAAATGCATCTCTTATGTTTACTTGTGGGCGTTCAGAGAAGGAGAAGGCATCTTCTATAAGATAACTAGAATAGTCCACTAATTCTTCATGCTTATCCTCTAGAGAAGCGATTTTCTCTGGTATGACAGGGACAAGTGCGACTTCAGAGGTGGAAGGTGCAGGTAGTATGACTGGTACTGAAGACATCAAGATACTTGAATGTTGGTCTTCAACAGAGGTGGGATGCCTCTCTGGTTCACTTGAGTCTTGACCTCCATATTGCTTGTTTGCATAGGAGGAGGGGGAGTAGAGTCACTTGTTTCTTCTACTCTTAGTGATCCTTGCTTCTCCCCATTTTGATGTTCTGATGACCCTTGAGGTTTGTCAACATGTTGGTCATCATCAAAATCATCAAACTTTGCTTTCTTCATTACCTCCTCAGCACAAGAAGTCTTTGTTACTTTTCTTTTCAGCTTTGAGCCCCTCTCTGGAGATAGGGCACTCTAAAGTAGATTCTGAACAGTCTTCGTTTGTTGGCCTGCTTTGGCAACGAATTTGCTCGAGACAGTGAGTATTTTACTTGTCACTAGCTTAGAAAATTCTTAGATCAACTTTGGTGACCAGATCCTCTAAGGTAGTAGCAGTAGCAGGTAGATATGCAAGGATGGAAGATTTGATAATTTCGAAGAGAGAAGCCATTTGCTACAAAGATAGAGAAATTGGAGGTGCTAATGACTCTCTAATGTTGGCAATCTCTGTGCGGAAACTCTAAAGATTTTTCTGAATCAAGTCTGAACTAGATTTGGTTTGAGTTTCCATGCCTTGAAGCTGCGATGTAGACGTAGATATAGTAGTCTTCAGATCCGTCACCTCTATTTGTAGAGTAGAGAGAGATGCAACACTGTTGTTTTGGCTTTGGAGTTCTACGATTTGTGCCTTGAGCATCGCTATTTATGTGGAAGTAGCCATCGTATGCTCCTTTAGTTGTAGTTCCAGCTCTTGAATTCGGTGAGAGGAATCAGAGAGCTAGGTCATCAGAGAGGAAACCTCTGCCTTAAGATTGTTATTTTCTGAGCCATCAATACTTGTAAGTTTAGGCTCATTCAAGGAGCCTCTGATCTCTTCATAGAAACTTGGAAACTCTGTCTTAGTGAGGAGATTAGAGATGGGTAACTTGGCAACAACACATGATGCCAATTTTTCCTCGAGTTCTGAGGAGTCTTCAGTCAGAGATTGCTTGATTGTCTCTCTGGAAGGACTTCCACTCTGTCCTTGATGCATATTTGATGCATCTCTGAGCGTTTTGTCCTTATCCAATTCCTCCTCCTCAAGTTCAGAGAAAAGAAAGTGGATGTGGGAGTAGACTCTGTGATCTAGACAGGTCAATCCTTGTTCTTGAAAGGTTTCTCATTGTGCCTAGTTGGACAATCACTATGTGAGATCTAGAATGGTCTCAGAGATCTATGGCTTTCAGAGGGATGTGCCACAAAGGCATCATTCTGTGTGGGTTGTTATGTCGTACTCCGGGGCAAGATAACACTTTTATGTTCAACGGCTAAGTCCTTTTGGGAGGACTTATCCAGAATTGAGGTTTCCCATGGCTTGTGTACTTTAGAGGTGGAAAGAAGTACCTCTGAAGCGGTTAGCTGGTTCTAGTTCGAGGTGTGTACCTCTGCTTCAATAGCCGCAACATATGGATCATGCTGTCTAGATGGTATTGTTGCACTGAGAGTTGGCGAGGGATTCCTAAAATATATGTGCACTGAGGCATCTTTTTCTATCCTCACGGAGCTCTCGGCTTCTATGTGGGTAGAACGCTCTAGATTCACTCAGTCCAGAGGGGACTCTCTCCTCTCATAATCCTCAGAGCTAGTCCTTGAAGTGGATTCTGTTTCACTCCGTTCAGATCTAGAAGAGCTACTTTCTTCTCTAACTTCTGAAGATATTCCCTTATCTCCCTCATCGATAGCCTCCTCGGATGCACTATCGTTAATCTCGACTATAATTTCTCTGAAAGGGATACCCTATGGTTCCTCCCTCCGAAAGGTGCTCTGCCCTTCAGGGTCCTTGGATCCTTCTGAAGCAGAATCACTTTGTCCCTCACTCTCTGGGTTTGAACCTATGTGTGTTGGGGTTCCCAGAACTGGTTCTAATCCTTGGGCAACACTGAGATAAGTGGCTAGGTCTTGAGATTGGGATTTACCTGGTTCAACATGGTCTGTGGTATCCTTCTTGTGTCTGGATAACCTTCTGAAAGTATGGTGGGTTTGAAACTGTTCATGATGTAGAATGGGGTTTTGCTTTGATCCGCATTAGTAAGAATGTGAAGGAGGTCAATGGCAGCCGTAATAATCAAGGCAAGAAACCTTGGAAATGAGATTGAAGGAACAATGGTGGAGGGTTGAAGTTGCTCTGGATCTATGGCCAAACACTTATTCTTTTTCTCAACGGCAGCTAAAAATTGTTCATAGAAGATATATGCCATATAGATGTTTCGATTGAAAAATAGAGCATACATTATGGTCAAAATCTCAGGGGTTGTTTGGTCGATACTACCAAGCTTGTTGGTCAAAGTTTGATTTAGACTAGAGAACATGAAATTCTAAATGGGTGGCAAATATTGTCTTTTAAATTTACTCAATCGAGTAATGTCTGTGTTGTACCCTAAGAATTTCAAAAACTGGATTAGGGTTTCAGATGTGGGTTGTTATTCCCAATATTCAAGTTCTAATCAATAACAAATAATCAAGATGAATCAAATCGTGAAGTCACAAGTCTTTGATTAAACCATCAAGATTACAAACTCTCTCTCTACTTTCTCACTCTAGAAAGATATACAATGAACTCCTTCTCTCATAAGCTCTCTCTCTACAATCTGAAATCTACTCACTTACATACACGCTTACTTACAAAGGAAACAAGGTACAAGGTATTTATACCCACAACTAAAATACAAGAAAACAAAATACAAATGTTGACTTTGACTTTTATTAACAAAATGACTTTGACTTTCCACTGAGAGTTGACTTTCAGCCTTTGACATCTTGAACTTTCATCTTCAATCTTTATGATCTTGAATCCAATAAATCTGTTCTCTAACAATCTCCCCCTTTGGATCAAGATCATTACAAAAAGATTTAGCAATACGATCTTTTCTCTTTAAGCTCGATTTGATTAAGCTCCCCCTTTGATCAACCTTTATCTTCTCTTGTAATCTCTCCTTTGATACAAACATGATTTACAAACTCCCCCTTAACACAATGAAATTCTTCTTTGATAAGCTTTGTTCTTCAAAAACATTCAGCAATTTTCCTCAAAATCTGATTGCTTCAGCAAATTGTCTTCAACAAACAGATTATCTTCAACATCTTGAAATCTTTGAACGCCTTAATATATCTTTGAACAACAATCTTCCTTTAACAATAAATTCTTGAACATTTTTCTCTCAACTTTAACATATCTGACTCAAACATTTCTTGTATTCTTCTCCCCCTTTTTGATGATTTGAGCATCTATATCATCAAAACTTTTCTTCCAAGAAATGTCTTTGACCATTCTGATTCTGTGATCCATAACCAAGTATTCATCTAGATCTTTGCAAATCTAGACAAAATAGGAATGTAACTCCTGAATCAACAAATGAATCAGTTAAAATGCCTGTCAGTAATACGAAGTCACTATGTGTTACGAATACACAATATAAAGGAGCTTTTCAATTTTCACTCCCCCAGGGCTTCCATCCAATCATAGAAATACCACAAAGGAAATTTCTATGAATGTTATGACAAAGAAACAAATTCTTTATGTGTTCGTGCAAGTGTAGAAAGAATTAAGCACGAATGATTGTTGTTTAAGGCTCAACATAGTGTAAACCACTGAGACAACAGTAGATAAACACAGACTCTAAGTGCATGATTGAAGTGCGAAGGTGGGGCAGACTTCCTTCTTTATCAATATCCAGATTTTCCAAATGAAAACCAGATAGCATATGTGCTGCGTCGCCTTGAAAATGTGAAACATTTTCTTTTTGTGAAGAAAATGAGTGGTTGGTGGGGTATTAAGAAAGAGTTGGCATGGGCTATTTGCCTGTTTCAATAATGTTCACGAAAGAATTGTGAAGTATTAGTAATGTGGCTGCCCGACTCAAAAAGTATTTGGTGCAGAGTTTGATATTCTTTTACTCTGATCTCACACCCTCTTTCTTTTAATCATTAAGAGCAGTACTAACCAAACTCTCTTTTCCATTTTACCTCATCACACCCACACTCATTTCTTTTCGACTCCTCACACTCAATCACTAAAGGATTAACTTCTTGGGTAGAAATCACTGTTTAACGTGATTCCATAGAAGTCCAGTTAATTCCTAGCACAAAGAACCCATATAGTCCTAGAAAGCATTAGTTGCTCAAATGTTTTAACTTTATCAGTTCAAGCGCATATACAAATGCCAGATAAATGTATGCTCATAAAATATAATCATGAATATTTGAGCATTTGAAACATTGAAGTATTGTCAAACAAGTATATTGAATGAATGAATATGAATGCAAGAAACCTGTAAAAAAATCTGACATTGTATAAAAATGATCAGAAATGAATGATATAACAATCAAAGCTTATGGTCAAGAATAATGGATATTGAAAGTCCAAGATCTCTAAATCTTTAGAGAGAGAAAATAGAGAGAGAGAAAGTAGGAGCGCCAAAATGTATTCAGATCTATTCAATTAGAGTGCCAAAGTTTCTTACAAAACACAAAGGCCACAAGGGACTTAAATACCCATGGCCAAAGTAACAGATAAAGCTAACTAAACACAGTATTAGCCAAGACAGATAAATACAATGATAACTACAAAATATGACTCAACAATCTCCCCCTTAGTGATCATTGACGCTCTTCTCTTTGACGAAGTCTATTCAAACCAACTGAAACTTCTAAGCGTCGCAGAGTGGATCGGAAATTCAATCTCTCTTGAATAGTATCAAATGTCTTTTTAAGAAGACGAATTTCATCATTTTCAAACAGAAATGTTTCGCTTCTTGTTTCCAAAAATCTTCTTTGAGTTTCTTTCAGACGTTGCTCCAACTGAAGCTTGATCACCTTCAAAGTTCCATCAGAGTTGTCAGGATCTTAATTCTTAACAAGAATAAACACTCCGAAACAATATCAAAGGAATTTGCAGAATAACACTTTGATATTCAATAATTAATGGAACACAATAAATTAGAATAAGGACTTGCAAACTTTATTGAATGAGTATAAAGTTACAAGATTCAACACACAACCTCAATATTGATGAACAGGCTCACCAATACGAATTCTACTTCTCTAGAATTAGGATTACAAACCTTGAGGTTGATTCTCTCTATCAAAAACAAAAACTCAGAATGCTAAAGTTATTAAAAGTTTTTTTTCTATCAATTCTAAACTATTCTATATATAATAAAGATAAAAGATAATTACAAATAATAAAAGATCTTCAAAATAATCTTCTATCTTTATCTTCAAGCTTTCCTTATTTTTCAAACTTGATCTGCACAAATCTTGATTATCTCATAAGCAGCACTAAGTCTTCAGCAGTATTAATACTTTGAGCAGTATTAACATTCAGCAGTACTAACTACTAGCAGTACTAAAATTGCTTAGCAGTAGTAATCTTCTCTAGCAGTATTAACCTTGACTTAGCAGCATTAATCTTGTTCAGCAGCATTAACTTCAGAAGTAGTAATCTTCAGAAGTAGTAACCAAGTTCTTCTAGCAGTATTAATTGTACTTGTCAAATTCTGAATTTCCCAACAATCTCCCCCTAACTTGACTTTTTAGGAAGAGAAGTCAAGTTCTTCAGATAATCTTCAAGATGCTCCCAAAACTTCATCAAGTCTTATACTCCTGTATTTACATCCAACCCCAAACTCTGATTTATAGTTCTTTGGATCAGATACTTAGCCATTTCTGAATTTGAAACACATCCTAGCTTCTTCTTCAGCATAGCATGAAGCTTCAGTCTGCTTTGATTGTACACTCTATCCACTAGGAAGTACTCTATGTGATTTAAGTCCATAGTTAGTGCATATACTCCACTAGTTTCATATAGAGACCACTTGTTGACAGTTTTGAACACATTTCTGATGACATGCTCCACCTCTTCAGGCTTGAACATCATACACAGATACTCCATCACTAATTTTGTAAGTGAAATCTCTAGAGCTTTCAGTTGATCTGCATACAAATTCATTCCTATTTCAAACATTTCTTCAAGATCTGACCTGGAGCATGTTCTTACAATCTTTGCCCAAGTATTGTGTACTTCATACTTTTCATCCTTCCTCTTGATCCTGATGTACTCTTTACCATCAACTTTCAGTATATCCCAAAAGATGACTTCAGGAGGCTTCACACCAACAGGTTCAGCAGAAATTGGTTCAGGCACTTTGTCCATCACTACCATGCATAGATTTACATCATCAGACCTTGCTGATTCTTTCTGTTCAGATGTCTTAGGTGCCTCTTCTTCTTTAGCAACCTTCTCAACTTCTTTTGCAACTATTCTAAGATTCTTGATTGATTTTCTTCTTGCCACCATCTTGGTTCTTTTTAGAGTCCTTAGACTTTCACCAAGAGTTGCTTCTTTCTTTGGTGGTGTTTCTTGCTCATCTGGAAAAGGTTTTTCTATCATGAAATCATTGCTTTCTTTCATTCTCTTTTCCATTTCCACTCTTGCAGTTTCATTCCCTTAAAGCTTGAGCATTTCTGAATCATACAACTCTTTAATCTGTTCAAATGGCATTGTTGAGAACATCTCCTTTCTGACTCCTACAGCACCTTTGAGAAATGTGATCATCTTGTTTCTCTCTTGGTTACCTAGGAATGTCTTTGAGGGTTGTCTCTTCTTTGCAGCCTTCATGATCATCATAGATTTCTTAAGAGTTTCAGCTTTCTTCTGAGCCATTTCAGTTGCTAAGCTTTGTTGATAAGCTTTATTCAGTTCTGCAGCTAAAGCCTTTGCCATCTCCCTATCTTTGTCTACGTGAACCCTCTCTTCTTGCTCAAGATCGGCTTGCATCTTCCTGGCCAAAGCTTCATCTGACTCAACCAACTTTTGCTTTTTGATAGGTTGATCAGATTCCACTAGCTTAGCTTTGCCTTTATCTTTGCTCATCACCTTATCAATGCTTGATTTCTTTACAGCCTCAGCTCTTTATTTGATGACAACTCCTTTGGCCTTTGAGGTGACCTTGGGAGTATCATGCTTGGCTTTGATTAGAGTTTCAGCAATTTCAAGATCTGTTAGTACCTCTTGTACTATTTATGCTGCTTCTTTCAGATCAACAATATTAACAGTTTTTGCTGCTTGGCTTGACTCAGCAGCATTAACTGTTACTGCTTCTTGTTCTGTTACTGCTTCTTTCTCTTTTTCTGCTGCTTGTACAAACTCAGTTTCCACAACTTGTTGCTCCCCCTTAACATCCACTTTCTCTTGCTCCCCCTTAGCTTTGGCATCAGCTTCTGACTCCCCCTTTTTGGGAGCATCAGTCACTAGTTTCCTCCTTCTGAGCACAAATTGTTTCTTCTTCTTTTGTAGAATCAATTTCTTCACCATTTGCTTCAAGTTGACAATATGTTCTTGTTGAGACAGAACTATCAGTTTCAGCTCTTCTATTTCTTTGCCCTGTTTGATCACATCCATGTTGATGTTTCCCATGGTTTCCATCAATTCAAAATAGTTATATATGTCCTCACCTTCTCCAGAAGTATTACCCTCTTTTGAAGGATCATGGGATCTTTTTGTAGTAGAGATCTTCTGCCTAGCAGAAGCACCTGCTACCCCCTTGGGTTCTTGGCACCTGGGACCTTTGAATGATTGCTCATTCAAAGTTTCCATGGGGAAGGTCTTATTTATGTTACCACTGACCTCCTCTGTGCTAGAAGGAGTAGTGGCAACCTTAGCACCCATATGCTCATTCATCTCCTTGTTGAGCACCTCCTTGGGGTTGGGAGACACCCCTGTGGTTTCCCTGTTGATATTCTCTCATGGAGAATTCTCCATTAGAGGGCTTAGAGGCTCTGTAGGTGAAGGTACAAGAAGGGAAGGAACCTTCTGTACCTTTTTTCTTATGTAAGTTTGGGTGATTGAAGAATTTGGCTTTTGAAGTAGGGACTGAGGGATTGATATGGAGGGTGAAGGTTGGGATTGACTAGCAGTGGGATGGTCTAATGAGGGCCTTGACCCTGCTGCCATACCTTCTTCATTGTGGGACACCACCATCATTGTAGAGAACAATGGGGTGTCAACTCCTTCCGAGTCCAATGGAGATCTTTTCATGTTTGAAAAGACCTTACCTTTGGGGATTTTGGGTACATATACCTCATCAAAGTGAGGCATATCTGTCAATTCATTGGTTATAACTGCCTGGACGAATCTTGGGTAGATATAAAAACTCTTTTTGTTTCCCAAGTTTGACACAAGGTCATTAAAAATCATTTTAGAAAAATTGTACTTTCTGGCAGTGGCCAAGCACACCAAAGCATAAGCAATGGTGCTACTGAACTCACTCCAGCTAGTAGTCTTTTTGGAAATACAATGCATAAGGGTATGTACAAGGAAACGCCATTGGGGTGAAAATTTAGCTTTTGAGAACTTGAAAACACCCAATGGGCCTCCATACCCCATTCTTGTAAGAGTGGAAAACAGTTCATCATTAGAGATAGATGAGATACCAGAGGCATCGTCTAGACGTAGACTGATGCGACTTACCTCTTCAGTAACTGTCAAGGGTTTGCCACACACCCTTGTCTTGATCACTTGCACACCATTTGTCACACCCCGCTAAAGCGGAAACACGAGGCATAACAGCTCCGATGCCATAGCACAAGATTATAACATACCAACATTTACTTAACTTTCAAAATACATTACATTTTTAAGAACATAGTATCGTCATTGTTTACAATTCCCAAACTTAGAATATAACGATACGCATAAAGCAAAATAATCTTGCTTCAAAATATGAAGTGCGCTGATAAAACATCATGGAATTACCTTCTTGATTCCTGAAAAGCATGAATAAAAACCAAGGTCAACTACAAAGAGTTGGTGAGTTCACAGGTTTTAAATATGCACAAATCATTTTTATATGCAAGTTGTCATTTGTAAAACATACGTATAAACCAAACTTCAATTCTTTGATTCATGAGTACCACAATTTAATTTCTTTATGATAAGTGTATGCAAAGATAATATTACGTTGAGTCACTACTAAGCCGTCCCTGACCAATTTCAACGCCCCCGATGAACTAACTCAGCGGTGGTTCAAGCCACATGTTTAGTCATCTTCTCTAGTATAGTGCACCCCTGCTCGTCAGCATTAAGGTGGGTTTGTCACACCAAATAGCGCTATCCACTAATACTATAGGCCCGATTTTCTTCGAGTTAATAGTAGTGTCACGGGGTCTTAACATTTAATACTCAACACATCAATTGCATACTTATCATATAGCTTATAATTCCAAACGCTTTTAACAAAGCCTTATAAATTGCCAATTCGCAATACTTTCAAACAATTCTCATGAATCTTTAAATACGCAACTAAAACATGCTTTTCACCCCGAAATTAGTTAAAACGATAAAAGTGGGGCTGTGAATACTCACCTTAACGAATGTAACGGGTGAAGCTTTACTTTAATACTTATGGAATTTGCCTCGCCCTTAGTTTCCCTATACAAGAGTTGTCATAGAGAAACACATTAATGCCCTATTCCGATGTCCAACCAATATGTCCAATTGTCCCATGAAATGCCATTATATAAATTCTTTAGTCCATATCCATTTTTAAACTATACAAAGTTCCAAAATACAATAAAACAAAATTTTGACTTAAGAAGATTACCTTTCTGGATTCAGCACATGCTGTCCAGAATGTTATTCGATAAAATCAACACGGAAGCTTAACTTCCCAAGAGAATTATTTAATCATAAATTTTTTTGGTGTTCTATGATATGTTTAGAGTAAGTCTGCATTTTTTTATAATTTTTGTATATTTTTTGATACCTCAAATAATTTTTACAACACAGAGTATCACTGATTTTCGGATCAGTGACATACCTCACTTGTAACAGGCTTTTGGGGTATCAATTCTTGGAATTAGACAATGGTCCATATATGGATGCAAACCTAACTCAAAATCCTAACATTTGGAAAAAGATTCACTTATTTTGGATGAGTAATGAGGGAGTTATGGTCTCTACAAGATAGGTGTATGAATCTGTCTTCATTGGACAGATTGCACCATTTTCTTGTAAAATCCATTTAAGTGCCCAAATCAACTCCAAATTCAGTGTTTTTGGACTTTTTAGAAAGCTAACACTCTAAATTAAAGTTTAGAAGCAAAAACCACAAGTTTGGACATGTGGTTTGTGAGTTGTGCAAGCTAGAAGTGAAGTCCATTTTCTGGACAGATTCTAAAATGAAGAAAATACTATTTTAAACTAAAAATGATGATCATTAGACATGATTTTTGATTATAAACCATATCTTCACTCCTCATTACATGATAAACTAACTTATGCATCATGGATTCATTGCAATCAAAATGCTCATCCAAATGCATGCATGAACACAACATCAAATAAATGACATTATTACTAAGTTCTTAATCATGTGGAATTATAGGGAAATTCCTTCATAAGAACATTTCTATACTAACATTTCATTATGATAATATAATCATAATTTCAATAATACCAACATTTTAGTGGTTTATGATACCAAAATTCAACATTATAATCAAAAACCCTAAATTTGATAATAAATAAATTTTTCTTTGAAAACAAGAATCAAAAACTCATTTTATGATACTATATACATCAAATGTAATCCATCCCATCATCAAAAATCCAATTTATACAACATTTAGATGAAATCTTTTGCTCCTCAAACCCAAAATTCGAAATATGAGAATATGCATAAGAGAAATGTAGTTTTTGAGATTACCTTGAAGATTTCAGAAGGAAACTTGATTCTAACTTCAAATTGATGATGGTTTCTTGCTTGGATTTTGATTTTTAACAAAGAAAAAAAATGGAATGGTGGTGGTGGTGGGTTTCTTCGGCCGAACACAAGAGAGAAGAGGGAGAGGAGATGAAAAGTTGATTTTTGAAAATGTGAGTAAATTCTTGGTTTTTAATTTGGTTTTTAATTGATAAAGATAATTAAAATAATGTAGGATTAGGACAAGTGTCCTAAGTGACTCACCATTATTAAAAGATTTAGTTTAATATATATATATTTTTTAAAATAAATTACTAGTCTAGTTTATAAATATCAGATATAATTGAGAACCGAAATACCCAATTCTCAATATTTGCTAATAAAATGTCAAATTTGAAAATTTTGCAATGCAAGAGAAATTAACATACTGATTTTTATAGTTTAAGGATTTTGGAATTTTATTCCCTTATTTGGCATTTCTGGACAGTGACGGTCAGATGCGGAACTGTTCCGGGTTTTTAACGCAACTTCTAAATTTTTTGGGAAACTTTTATCTTAAAGGCTTTTAATAACAATCTGAAAGTGACAAAACTTATAAAATAATCTAAGGGTGCTAACCTTAATATTCAGAATTTGACAGGTGTCACACCATTCTCAGTAACAATGGTGGCATTAGCCCAAAATTGTTGTTGGTGCTCGATATAGATTGATGGAGACACTGTCAGAGCATAGGCGATATGGCTAGACTTCAGAAAATCCACTATCTGATGAAATCCTGCAGCTTGCTTTGGCTTTTGTAGCATCGCGATTTCATTGTGCTCGTCAATAAATGCCATAGACGCCATTGAGCTTGAATATTCTGGACTGAAAATCACTAGGTGCTTTGAAAGAAAAGGGTTAGAGAGAAGGTGAACAATATTCAAAGAGTCGTTATGAGCTTTTGGGCGGGCAAGGAGTGTATTTATACGATTCGGGACATAAGCAGTATTAACACCTAGCAGTATTAACTAACTAGCAGTATTAACTGAGAGCAGTATTAACCACTAGCAGTATTAACTAACTAGCAGTATTAACCACTAGCAGTATTAACTAACTAGCAGTATTATCTGAGAGCAGTATTAACCACTAGCAGTATTAACTGTGCACTGGCAGTATTAAAACTGCACTGGCAGCATTAACAATACTTACACTTTTTGAAGCTTGAGGTACTCTGAGCAAGGTAATAAACTTCCTTTTTAACTCACTCTGATATTCCTTCTCTCCATTTGCCACCATCCTTTTACGACATCTCTTATCACTGATCTTACCTCCATCTGGAGTATCACAAAAAGAGCAACATGTCCTCCATCAAATCTTGAAGTTTTGAAGGCAGTCCATGTTACATGTTATGTTCCAAGATCAACCATTATCAACATGTCAAATGCTCTTCCTCTTGAGCTATTGGTTGCCCTGCACACTTGATAAATCAGTTAGTTTTGGAGGGAACCCAAGCCAAAGTGAACTTGGGTTGTCCTTTCTCATTTATATAATCTGTCAGTTTGGTCTGGATGAGTTGTTTAGAAATCTCATCGCTGGAATACTTTGTCAAGATTATAGGCTTTGCAGCATTACTACTAGAAGCAGCACTAGCCTTGTTAGCAGTAGTATTGGATGCGGCAGCACTATTTCTGTTAGCAGTACTATCTGGGATAGCAGTACTAACAGGTTTCTTTACTATTGGAACCCAAACTTGAACAAAGTTGTTTGGTTTCTTTGTCTTTAACTTACTCCTTGGCTTATTTGGAGTATTTTTCTTTGGTTTAGCAAACTCATTCTGAGCATGAGACTTTATAGGTGCTCTGTTCTCAGCCATATGATTTCTAAATTGCTTCCTATAACCAAAAGAGTTTTGTAATTGTCTTTGAAAAGAGACTCTTTGGTTAATAGGATTGAAATAACAGTATTTGGCAAGATGATTCAATTTGCCACATATAAAACAAGGTTTTGGTCTATTGATTTTACTCAGATCAACCCTTTGTTTTTGTGCCCACTGATTATTCCAGTTTCTCTGATTTCCCCTTGGTTTATCATGTTTTTGGGGCTCAGATTTAATGCAGGCACACTGTTTGCAAGGGACAGGATTCACAACTGTGGTCTGCTTATAATGGACCTTCTCAGACTTTCTCTCAGTCTTCTCTATGTCCTTAGATTTGACCCAAATCTTTCCACATCCCTCATTGGTGATAATGTGATTTTCTAGAGGAATCTCACCACTCAAAGTGTTCTCCTTACTCTTATCATTAGAGTTCTCTTCTTCAGAGTATGTTTCAACCACCACTTTGTCTAAAGGATCTACCTTAGTGGCTCCCTCAGGCAAGTCCTTCCTATCCTTGGTCTCTAGCAAGTCTGATGTAGGAGGGATGTAGTTGTTGTTATATAGTGGTGGTGTAGTATTGTACCCAATGCCTGGTTTAAGCTTATCATGGATTTGGACTAATAGAATTGAATCCATGGTTTTAGAAGCATATGAGTACTTTTCAATATCAAGCTTAGCTTTCTCATAATCACTTTTTATCTTCTCACACTCCTCTTCTTTCTTTTTAAGTTGAAACTCTAATTGATTTTTCTCCCACTTCCAGTAATTTGTGTCATACATGTGCTGAGTTTCATTGGCTTGAAAACCTCTAATTTTTTCCTCAAACCTCTCAACAATTCTCACATAGTCTTTTATATCTTTCTCTAACCTCTTAAGGTCATCACTCATCTTCTGGTTGTGATCCCTGTACCTTTTAACAGTTTCAATACAGGATTTAGAGCAAAGATTAGTTGTTAACTCTGTGGGAATTTCTGTGCTTGAAGACTCTGATCTTTTAGCCATGATGATGTTGATTTCTGAGTTATACTAGCTCTGATACCACTTGTCAGGATCTTAATTCTTAACAAGAATAAACACTCAGAAACAATATCAAAGGAGTTTGCGGAATAACATTTTGATATTCAATAATTAATGGAACACAATAAATCAGAATAAGGACTTGCAAACTTTATTGAATGAGTATAAATTTACAAGATTCAACACACAACCTCAATATTGATGAACAGGCTCACCAATACGAATTCTATTTCTCTAGAATTAGGATTACAAACCTTGAGGTTGATTCTCTCTATCAAAAACAAAAACCTTGGGCCTTAGAATTAGGATTACAAACCTTGGGCCTTAGAAGATTAACAACTGGTTGAAAATTTTCGACAGCCATCTGAAAGTCAAACACTCTGAAGAAACGGATTTGCCGTCAAATAAATCTTTTAATAGCAAACAGTGATTGAGACACATCCTGAGTTCTGTGATAAAGATTTCCGAAATGATCATATAAGCACTAAATATCGTCAATAGAAAGATCAGAGAAGTCTGCTTCTGAAAAGATATATCTCTTGCAATCTCTTCTTTCAACTTCAAACTCTAGATACCAAAGATTGACTAGCTTGTTGATCATAACACTGATAACTCTAACAATCAAGTGTGGAGAATGAACAAGATCATTTCTTTTTCGCTGGCACTTGATGAGCATCAAGTATTCATATTGATATGCTTCTGACTCCTTTTCAACACCAAGTATTGCATAAATGTTGATCGTCCTTCTTCTAGAAACAAAGATATTTCTCTGAGAATCTTCTAGAAAGGCAGTTTTTAGCCTTGATGCCATATACCGATGTTGAAGATTTCTTTGCCTCTGTTGTCTTGTCAAGGCTGGTCCTTCTTCTTGAATATTCGGGGGAACCACAGATTCAGAAGGAATATTAGCTTGTGCTCTAGACGACTAACCTACTTTAAATGTTCCTGTAGGAGCAGAGGTAGTTGGAGAAGTACTGACAACAGGAGTAGAAACTGGAACAGAATCAGGAACAGTTTCAGAAACTTCATATTGAGAAGGAAGATCTCTGTACAACATATCTGTAATCTCTTCATCCTTAGCGTCAAAGAATACAGAATCATCTTCAGTATCAGAGATAATGACTATGTCATCACAATCTTCTTCTTTAACTTGGAAGATCTTCTCAAATCTCGTGTCATCATCATCATCTGAGTTAATTTCTATAAAATTTGCAAAGAATGACCTCATATCATTTGCCTCTTCTGATTCTACAATCTCAATAGGCCTTTCTGCAACATCAGGATCAACATACACAATAATTTGCATATTGTTCTCTATATCTTGCTCAGAAATGTTTAGTACATTTGACATAGAAGATAAATTGATATTTTCAATCATCACATTCACAAGATCATTGACGCTGCAATCTTGGACATTATCAGTACTCTTCTCTTTATCAGCTACCTCTTCTTGTAACTGATCTTCTCTAGCTGAGGAAGATCCTTCCACTCTCTGTCTCTTATTCATCTCCCCCTCATGACCTTGAGGATCGGGATCATCTTGGTCATGTCGGCGTTTAAGAGACAGACCGGCCTCAGATCTGCAACTTTGTTCATAAATAACAAACCTGTTAGACAGATCAGAAAATGCTTGAGTCATGAAAGACTTAAGATCCTCAAAACTTGTTCTAACTTCAGATCTGAACGCATGGAACTCATCAGTTAAAGCAGTAAGTCTTGTAGAATCAGATGTAGGAACTGGAGGCGGTGTAGGCTGGAAATTCCTTAGAAGAGAGATCAAATCCTGATCTTGATGTTCTGTCGGAGACATCGAAAGAAGACGAGCATATAGCAAATCTGTCAGCTCTGAAATAGGAAGATCTGATACTGGAGTGCTAGAAGATGAAACAGGAATACGGGTAGATGAAGAAACACCAGTCAACTGCATAAACAACGGAGGTAGAGGAATAGACATGATTGCTAGAGCAGAAGATTGAACAGCAGAAGACGACTCTCTAAAAACAACCCAGATGGGCGTCTGAAAGGAATTACTTCAGGGATTGAAGATGTGTCAATTTCTGGCATCTTACCCTTGAAGAAAGTACGCAACTTCTATATTTCCGCATTCTTATGTGCATCAAACTCATTGCTCATTTTCTGAATCATTTCATTCAAAGTAGAAAACTTTGCAGTTGAATCATGAACCTCTACTGAAGATGGCGAAATAGAAGAATTTAGTTCTATAGAAGACGAAGAAACAGTTGTAACTTGAGCTTGATGATGAGTTGAAACATTGTGAAGTGCTAGATCAAGCTCATCCAGATGTAAATTGGCAACTGCTGCATTAATAGGAACAGAATCTTCTGCAGACAATTCTTCTTCTTGAATAACCACTTCTGGTTCCTTGAATTGTCGTCCATAAACCCTCAGACTCAACGTCATCACCATCATCACCATCATCACCAGAATCATCATTACCATCATCACCAGAATCATCAGAAATAACAGCATCAGATTCAGTAGCAATATGATTAGCAGCATCAGAAGAAACATGAATCGGGGAGTCAGTAGAAATTTGAGCAATTACATCTTCAATTTGTTGAGAAGTGACATCTTCTTGAACTTCTTGATGTTCAATATTTACCTCAACTTCTTGTTCAACAGCTTTGTTGACCTCTTGTTTAGAAACAGATACTTGAACTTCAACTTCCTGATTAGCAGGAACTTCAACTTCTTAATCAGCTTCCAAAAGTATTTCATTATCCATGCAATATTCGATAATACTTTCATCTGAAGGATCTGCATAATTCACAATAAGCTCCGAAGGAATAGGCATCGAATAGTCAAAATTCCGCTTCACCTTTTGGATGTAAGTCATTTCTGTATCAGGAACTTGTGGCCAAGATAATCTTCGAGGAATATCCGGATTACTTCTGAGTATGCTTCTGATGATAAGCTTCAAGAATCGAATGAATGGAATAAACTTGCGTTTCTTGTTGGTAAGCTTGTCATGCACCACCTCCGAGAGTTCGGTCCAGAAAATGAATGTATAGTCGACATGCAAGTCATAGAGGACTGCATGGAACAAACCGAGATACAATAGACTTGCACTGTCCGTGCCGGAATGTTTTGACGTAAGGCACCTGATGATGACAGAGAAGAGAGCATACCAAACTGGAGGTAATTTAGACTTATCAAAATCACGCACTTTGTCCAATGTCCCAACATATCCAAGATTCCTTATCCCTTCAAATACTTCCTCTTCATATGGAAAGCTGTCATATGTAGTTCGACCGGGTCTGGAATTACGCTCAGGAAGCTCCAGTATTACACTGAGACTCTTGTATGAAAGATATGAATCATACTGATCTATTTGAAGCTCAAAGCGGTGCAGACGAGCCAATTCATTCTTTGTAATTGTATGCCAGGCTTGCTGAATGTATACTTCTGGAACTTCAGCACATGACGAAAGAGCCTGAGCAAGTGGATGTCCTCGTAGAATTGCACAAATCACCGGATGTATTATGATTCTGTCGAAGTCCACAAAATAATTGTTGGGCTTGTAAGGCAAAATATACATCAAAGAAGGGAAGACATCGTTCGGCGTTCGGCAAGATGCAGAAAGATTAACCCCGACTGAAGGAACAGAAGGCATCGGCATCTCAAGTGATGCTTGATCAGAAGGATCCTCGAGAAGTACATTATCATTTTGAATCATTGGATCTGTATTGGTTTTAGAAGACAAAGAAAAACAAACCTGGAAAACACAAACGAAGAAAAATTTAGACAAAGTAAGAAAACTGAAAAATTGAAAAAAAAAATTCTAAGTCTGGTTTGCGCATCCAGTTAGATACGCAAATGGAGGTTTGCGCATTAAACATGATACGCAAAGGGCAGTTTGCGCATCATTCATGATACGCAAACTGAAGTTTGCGTATGTAGTTCAGTACGCAAACTAAGTTTTGCGTATTGGACTTGATACGAAAATGAGTGTTAGGTCTGATTTTATAGTAATTATTGTATTTATAGGGCTTGGTCAAATACTGTGTTTAGAGTCATACTGTGTTGTATCTGACCAAGGGTATTTAAGTCCCTTTGGTCTTGGTTTGTTATAAGAACTTAACACACACATTAATCAGATAACACTTTGCGCATCCTTGTTACTCTCTCTACTTTCTCTCTCTAAAGATTCCTAGATCTTGGACTCTCAATTGGTATCAGAGCAAACTGAATCTTGAGAGAATTGAGAGATTGCATTTTCTGTATCTGAATTTGTGATTGAAATTGAAAATTTGATCGATTTTCTTGAATTTTTCAAGAAAATCTCGTTTTCTTGATTTCTCATCAAATTTGGATGTGTTTGTGATCGATTTTGTGTGAATTTGATTTCATTAGTTTCGTTTTTGATAATCGATAACATTTGTGTCAGGTTATTTTACAAGAAAATCAAGATTTGATATTAAATTTTGAGTTTTAAAGATTTTCTGAAAACATGTTTTTCACGTACTGTTACATTTACAAAATCTCGTTTTTGTGATTTTTAATCGAAATTCTTGGTTGAAATGTGTTGAAAAGGTGTTTTGGAGTGTTTTGTTATAAGAAATTTTCTTCAAAATTAGTGTTGAAATCGATTCTTTTGAAGTTTTTTTGAGTTTTGTCTTCGGTTTGCGCAAGATCTACAGTTTGCGCATCATTCATCCTAGTTTGCGCAAGATTCATATTAAGTTGCGTGTTCTACTAATCTTGTTTCTATTTTTTCAGGGTTTTCGCATCGAGCTATATACGCAAAGTCTCAGTTTCCGTATCAAGTGCCTTCCTAAAATCTCTGTTCTCGGATCTCCAAGCTTACGCAAAGTCTACTTTGCGCATCCCTCCTCATACGCAAAGCTCACTTTGCGTATCCTCCTTATAACGAAAAGCTCACTTTGCGCATCTGCCTTCATACGCAAAGTCAAGTTTGTGTATCCTTCTTCATACGCAAAGCCCAGTTTGCATACCCTTCAGCAAACGCAAAGTTTAGTTTGCGGATCTCCTTCATTACGCAAACATTGTGTTTGCGTGTGTTCCAGACTTAGATTTAAAAAAAAAAAAACTCGTCCAGACTGGGAATTTTTTTTTGTCATATATGGATCATGCAAAATTTGGCTTTCAAGCTAAGTTCTACACGAGTGACCTCATGATGTCATTGGGTACAGAAACTCGTCCTCCGGTCCTTGTTGACGAAAACGAATTCACTCAATGGCAAGATAGGTTCTTAAATTTCAACGAGCGTTAAACTAATGGAGATAACATGATGAAATCTCTCACTGAAGGTCCTTTCGTAAAGCCTAATAAAGAGACTCCTCCAACAACTGAAGAGGTTCACGAATGAAAGCTGATCGAGAGCTGAAAGCTAATCTGATGCTGGCTTTACCAAACTCTGTCTACAACCGGGTTGATCACTGTAAGGATTATCCAAATCTGTTGTGGGCACAATTGGAAAAGATAATGCTTGGTTCTTCGGTCGCAACTCGGCTCCGACATACTCGATTCATGAACAACTTTGAGGAGTTTAAGGCCAAAGACAACGAGTCTATAAAGAGTGTTTTCGACAGATTCTGCGCAGTGCTGAATGATCTCCGAAAGATAAATGTGATCAAGACAGAGCTTGAGACGAATGTGAAATTTCTCAATGCTCTTCAGCCTGAATGGAACAAATCATGTCATAGACTGAGGAACGACGTTCGGATCTCAACAATGCAGATTCAAGAACTGTATGAGATTCTGATGACTGATGAGAGCTTGGTGCTTTAAAAGAAGGCCAAACTGGACAAAAAGAACAAGAAGACAGTTGATCCGGTTGCTCTCCTCACGAAGCAACTGGCTGAACAAGCGTTGTCTGATAACGCTTACACCGGGTCAACTGAAGATGGTGGCGAGGCATTGCAAAAAGCTATGATCCTTCTCTCTCAGCATTACCAGAAAAAGTTCCAACCAAGATCTGATTCCAACTCTTCTCGCTTCACTTCTGGGTTTAAAGCCAAAGTACCCGAGCCAAAGATTGCTGCTTGCTACAACTGTGGAAAACCGGGTCACATCTCAAAGGAGTGTAGAGCAAAGAAGGTTAAGGACTCAGCTTATTATAGAAGGAAATTGGAGCTGGCTGAGAAAAGAGAGAATGGAACAGCTTTACTGGCAGAAGAAGAATTCTGGATGGATCACTCTGACGATGAAGCTGCAAACGTAGAGATCGCTCAGATGTGCTTGGTTGGAGATGACCAGTCAGATGATTCTGAAACTGATGAAGATGAGGTATATTCAGAATTTGACTACAAATTTATTACCTCTCAGTTTGATATCATGATAACTGCTTTATCTGATTTACGTTTAAAATTATTATCTGAAAGGAATTTAAATTCAGAAAAGTCAGATTTGATTGACAAACTGAAAATTTCTTTGAAAGATGAAAAATCTATTTTAGAAAATACTAAAGATATCTTTCAAAAGAAATTGGATGATTTGGAAAATTCAAATAAATCTTATCTTGAATCTTTGACGTCTATGACTAATTTAAAAGATGAATTTTCAGATAAAATAAATAAGTTAGAAGAAAAACTTTATCGAAGAAACCAATCTGAACAAACAATTTTTATGAACAAGCCAATGAGTGAATAACTTTAAAACAAAGG
The DNA here is from genome assembly GCA_954870635.1 of Arctium minus. NCBI lineage: Eukaryota > Viridiplantae > Streptophyta > Magnoliopsida > Asterales > Asteraceae > Arctium > Arctium minus. The sequence continues at coordinate 70,799,177 of OX941080.1, read as the reverse complement.
TGGGGACTTGGTTTTGACAATCCTCATTGTTTAAACAAAGTGATAAACGAAGTTCCTACTTTTTATAAATACGATTATCTAACTTTTGCTCACTATGCTCCACAGTTCAAATTTCATTGGACTAGTGAAAAGGAAGTGTTAGATCTCGAAAATGAGAAAATCGAAATTCCTTTTGTTTACACTAGCGAGAATGAAAAATATTTTCCTAACAAATCAAGAAGAGGAAGAAGATTTTTAAATGATATATCTCCTATTAAATCTTCAGTATTTGATGATTTTGTTTCTTCTTATGCCCCTGATTCTGATAAGGAAAATATTTCTCCTATCATTTATGATTCGAAGAAATATACTCCTCCTTTAGTATTAGAAGGCAAAATCATCGATCTTGAAGATAAGATTGAAGATCAAAATATTTTGAAGAAAATTGAATCTGATATTATTCTTTCTTTCATGACATCTAGTCTTGAAGAAAATTTAATTTCTCGAAAATCAGATTCTATTTCTATCATTTCCTCTGATTCTAAGGAAAATAAAAAAGGAAGTTTCCAATTTTAAAATTTTTTCTCAAAATTATTCAGACTCTGAGGCAAATTCAGATTTATTATTTGATCAGATTGGTTGCTTGGATAAATTTATTTCTTCTGATTTAAATATTAAGTCTAAAATTCTTGATGATTCTTTAATGCTCAATGATCAATATTATAAACCTAAGCGTAAAAGAGAACGGTCAAAGAAGTCAAAGAAACAAGATAAAGTTATTTCTGACAATTCTAATTCTTCCGATTCAATTCTTACAGATAGGACTTTGAGTGCTCAGTCAAAGAAGCGGATATGGAGAGCGAAGCGGACATCTGATGAACATATTTCTGATGGGGATAAATGTGTAGACAAACTTTACAACAGTGATTCATTTGCTATATGTAATAAAATTTCAAAATACTCTATACAGCAAATGATTCGAATTTCAAAACATGTCTCATGTTCTTCCTCAGATTCTAGTTCTGATGATTATGATTTCTCTTCTGATGATTGTGATTATTTTTCTGATCATATTCCTCGTGCTTTAAATGTTAATTCTAACAAATATTTCCCCATACGAACTGCAACTAACAAACATGGGCCCAAATACAAGTGGGTACCCAAATCTTTATCTGATTCAAAGTTGCAGGCATCACATGTTAAGGGGGAGTAATAGAACAATGGCTTCTGAGTACTTCAGCTCAGGACCCGTACTTCATAGACTACGACTTCTAAATAAATCAGTTTAGAACTCGTTCTTCAATGATTTAAGCTTCTGACTAAATGAGATACTGTGAGTACATCAATTTTATTTCCGCTGCATATATCTCTGTATATGATGTTATTCCAGTTTCTCTCAATGTTTTAAGAATCTGAGCTTGTTTATCTATCTCGTGAATTTGTATAACCCAATTTTTTTTAATATGAGTCACAAATTTATTTTATAAAATGTAAAAGATGAAATAGTTGAATTTTATTTTGTTCTGACTAAATATCAATTAAAAGTTTAAATCTTTACAAATTTTATTCTATAAAGTAAAAGTTTTACATTTTTTTCTTTCTTTTGAATAAAATGTGTCTAGGATAAATTTTCAAGTTCTTTGTTTATGTTAAAGTTTTATATGATCAACTTTCAAGTCTTACAAAAGTCGAAAAGTCAGCAACATGTTTGTAGCTTTTGATACTACTTTAAAGATATGTGAGTCGGAATTTTTATAGTTTACTTTGCTTAGACTACCTAAATGATCAGAATTATAGATCGGAATGAAAATATGGGCTAAGCATTTAGACATTGATCTAAGTGATTGAGATGAATTATAAATTCTTAAAATACAGAAATCTCTGAGTTTAAAAGTTTATACATGTGACCTTTCTGGTTTGGGAAAGTAAGTTCCGTGGGATGCTTGTCATCTGGTCCCCTAAGGTCAATTGATCTGGTAGTGATCGAACCTAAATCGTTCTATAGAATCAGATCGAAAATCATGTTCTACTGGTATGAATGGGTTTAGGATATGTCGATGTAGCCTTTCTGATCTGGGAAAGTAAGTTCCAAGGGGTTATTGACACCTAGTCCCCTAAGGCCAACTGGTCTGGGAGCGGCTGACCCAAATCCTGCAATAGGGTCAGATAGAAAGTTACGTTTATGGCATGTTCTTTACTTAATAAACTTTTTGATCAAAAGATGCCAAAGTGTACGCGCTTAAAAAATGCAAAAGAGCACACTAATGTCAAGATGCCAATGTGCACAATGCTAAAAGATGCCAATGAGCACACATCTCATGATACTTGGTGATATGTTTGAGTTGGGATAAATCTGTAAATTTATGAATATCTTAATTCTTGATAGCTTAGTGTAAGTACATGAAAAGTTCTCTATAATATTTTTAGAATTGCATTTTCTTGAAGATAATCGAAGATTCGCATGTGAGCACACTGAATAGATTGATGGAAGTTTTTGAAACTGAACATATTTTAACTTGATATGCAATGAAACTTGTTCTTGTATCCAACAACATATGTTTGATTTCAAATAATTGATAAATCTGTGATATTTTACTAAGTAGACTATTATTTGTTTAGGGTTTAAAATTTTATATGTTTAGTTGTTTGAAAACTTACATTCAGTATATTTTTCTTTCTACATTAATATTTGATCATTGTGTTCTCATAAATATATTTTAATGGGTTTATGCATTATTCAAGGGGGAGTGAACAAAGAGAATATTTTTTAAAGATTATATTTGTTTTTGAGGAGGAGTATCTGATTTTCTTTATATGAATGCTAACTTGAATTGTCACATCTACTGCATTTGTGTAGGGGGAGTCAAAGAGCTTAAAAAGGTAACATTTTTCTTAGTTTAAGTCAGTTTTGCGCATTCCGTTGGTCACGCAAACCTTGTTTTGCGTATCCTTCGTGAAACGCAAACCTCGTTTTGCGTATCCTTCATGAAACGCAAACCTTGGTTTGCGCAACCAACGTGATACGCAAACCTCCTCTGTTTTCTCGGTTTCTTTGATTTTGCAGATTTTACACTGTCTCGTCTCCAACATTTGCATAACCAAGTTGATCAAGATCATCAAGGTCATGAGGGGGAGAGTCAAGGAGAAGTTAAAGAGACAAAGAGCTCAAAAGTTTATCTGCTGATCAAGATTCGCTCAAAGATTCTATTCTCTCAGCCATATCAATTCTTTTGTTGTTCCTGCTCCGAACACCACAGTTCATTCAAGATCATTAAAAAGAGGTGCGTCATCTAAGAGATCAAGCAGCAAAGACAATTTCAATCTGAAAGATGCTGAGCAGAAATTTTTTCTTTAAAAAGTCAGAAAGCTTCATATAGTCGCTTTGTTGGTCCGTGCTGTTATAGAAGATGTTTGTTTGAAGACCAAAGAGCCAATGATTACTAAGGGGGAGATTGTTAGGTCTGATTTTATAGTAATCATTGTATTTATTGGGCTTGGTCAAATACTGTGTTTAGAGTCATACTGTGTTGTATCTGACCAAGGGTATTTAAGTCCCTTTGGTCTTGGTTTGTTGTAAGAACTTAACAAACACATTAATCAGATAACACTTTGCGCATCCTTGTTACTCTCTCTCTACTTTCTCTCTCTAAAGATTCCTAGATCTTGGACTCTCAATGAGACATGCAAAAACTTTTCCAACACAAAAACAGAAGGTTTGCGGATCACTAAGGTTACGCAAAGTACACTTTGCGTATCCAACAGGTTATGCAAAGTGGACTTTGCGTATCCTAAGTGTTACGCAAACTAAAATACAAACACTAAAGATAATACAAGGTTTGTGTGTCACTAAGGTTACGAAAAGTACACTTTGTGTATCCAAAAAGTTACGCAAAGTGGACTTTGCGTAACCTAAGTGTTATGCAAACTAAACGAACAAACTCACAAAAAACACTGAGGTTTGCGTATCAAGTTAGATACGCAAAGTATGCTTTGCGTATCCAACGGGATACGCAAACTGGACTTCGCGTATCCTGTTGGATGCGCAAAGTACACTTTGCGTACCAACACTTGATACGAAAACCCTAGGTTTTCGGGAGTTCGAACCGATAAACTTAAAAAACACAAAATTAAACCTATTTAAAACAAAAAAAAAGTAAAGAAAACACATACCTGAGGATCGAAATACAAGTCTAAGTAAAACCCAATACTTGATTTTGAGCAAATAGGATCGAATCTGATGATTAGAAGAACGATGAACAGTGAAAGAAATCGCACAGTAAGAAAACGACAAAGAAACCAAAATCCACTTAAGTACAATGTAATACAAATCAAAGCCAATCAGAAAAACTAAAACACATACCTAATCGATTCACAATCTGAAATCAGACATGAAAGAAAACATCGCACAGAGATGGAGAAGATAAACAGTTGAAATTTCAAAAAAGAAAAGGAGCGAGAAAAGGTAAAGGGAACACTACTAGGGTTATTTATACTAAAACAAAATAAAGAACACTAAAAAAAAATTCTAAAAAAAAATAACATTCTACAAATAAATAAAAAATTTGAAAACTTACCTGACCAACTCATTTACTCCCCCTTAACAAATGCACAAAATTTAACAAATTAGATCAGCATTTGCATAAAAATATCAGAAATACTTACCTGATTAATTTCTGATCAGCACGAGAAGTATTTTATCAGCTTTATTCACTCCCCCTCAAAAACAGACTAGATCAGATATTCTTTTTAGATTGGCTCTCCCCCTCGAAATATGCACAGACCATTTAACAAAAATATGGATACACAACCATATAAACATCAGTGTAAAAAGAAAAATAATATTGAATATAAATTTTGAAACAACTGAACATATAAAATTTTAAACACTAAACAAATTAAAGTCTACTCATTAAAATTTCACAGATTTATCAATCAGTTGAAATCAAACATATGTTGTTGGATGCAAGAACAAGTATAATTGCATATCAAGTTAAGACATGTTCAGTTTCAAAAACTTCCATCTGTCTATTAAGTGTTCTCGCATGTGAACTTTGATTAGCTTCAACAAAAATGAAGTTCTAAAAAAAAATTATAGAAAACTTTGCATGTACTAACACTAAGCCACCAAAAATTAAGATTTTCACAAATTTACAGGTTTATCGCAACTCAAACATATCACCAAGTATCATGAGATGTGTGCTCATTGGCATCTTTTTAGCAGTGTGCACATTGGCATCTTCACATGAATGTGCTCTTTGGCATCTTTTAAGCGTTGTGCAATTTGGCATCTTTTAACCAGAGAGTTCATTAAGTAAAGAACATGACGTAAACGTAACTTTCTATCTGACCCTATTGCAGGATTTGGGTCAGCCACTCCCAGACCAGTTGGCCTTTGGGGACTAGGTATCAAGCACCCCTTGGAACTTACTTTGCCGGATCAGAAAGGCTACATCGACACATCCTAAACCCATTCATACCAGTAGAACATGACTTTCGATCTGGTTCTATAGAAGGATTTGGGTTCGATCACTCCCAGATCAATTGACCTTAGGGGATCAGATGACAAGAATCCCACGAAACTTACTTTCCCAAACCAAAAAGGTCACAGGTACAAACTTTTTAAACTCAGAGATTTCTGTATTTTAAGAATTTATTATTCAACTCAATCACTCAGATCAATGTCTAAATGCTTAGCCCATATTTTCATTCCGATCTATAATTCTGATCATTTAGGTAGTCTAAGCAAAGTAAACTATAAAAATTCCGACTTACATATCTTTAAAGCAGTATCAAAAGCTACAAACATGTTGCTAACTCTTCCACTTTTGTAAGACTTGAAAGTTAACATATAAAACTTTAATATAAACAAAAAAAACTTGTAAAAGATCCTAGACATACGTTTTATTCAAAAGAAAGAAAATCTGTAAAATTTTATTTTATAGAATAAAATTTGTAAATATTTAAACTTTTAAATTCAACATGCCTAATTTTGAAAGCAAAAAATTGAAACGTTTTTCATCTAAGGCTTTTGTAAAAATATCAGCAAGTTGATATTCAGTTGGTATAAAATATAATTCAATAGTACCTTCTTCCACATGATGCTTTATGAAATAATACCGCATATCTATGTGTTTGGTCTTGGTGTGCTGGACCGGATTGACTGATATGGCAGTTGCGGACTTTCTGTCACATATATTGGCATTGTCTTGTATAGCATCCCGTAATCCCGAAGTTACGTTTTCATCCAAAGTACTTGAGCACAACAACTAGCTGCAGTGACGTATTGAGCTTCGACTGTTGATATTGACACACAATTTTGCTTTTTCGACGCCCAGCTTATCAGTCTGTCTCCGAGAAACTGAAGGTGACCTGAGGTGCTCTTCCGGTCCAATTGATTACCGCCAAAATCTGCATCTGAATAAGCAATCAATTTATAGTCAGAACTTTTAGGATACCATAAACCTAAATAAGGAGTTCCTTTAATATATCTAAAAATACGCTTGACTGTGAGTAGATGAGATTCTTTTGGTTTGGCTTGGAATCTGGCACACAAACATGTCAAGAACATTATGTCCGGGCGACTTGCAGTTAGATACATTAGTGATCCGATCATTCCTCTATATGTCTTTTGATATATAGCTTTTCCATCTGGATCGAGTCCGATTTTGGTACCATGAGCCATCGGTGTTCCGATTGAAGTAGATTTGTCCATCTTGAATTTCTTCAAGATGTCAAATACATACTTTGACTGGTTGATGAAGATACCATCAGGAAGCTGCTTCACTTGTAAGCTGAGGAAGAAATTGATTTCTCCCATCATGCTCATCTGGAATCTAGAGGTCATTAGATCAGAAAACCATGTACACAAAGATTTGTTAGTAGCACCAAAAATAATATCATCAACACCAATTTGTACTAAGCAAATATCCAAGTTCGAATGATATATAAAAAGAGTAGTATCGATCGAGCCTTTGGTGAAGCCGAATTTGACTAAGAAAGCTAACAACTCGTCATACCACGCCCTTGGAGCTTGTTTCAAGTTGTATAGTGCTTTATCGAGAAAATATACGTAATCTGGACGATCTTTGTCAACAAAGATACTTCTTGACGACTTGACGTCCATTTGATATACTGTGAAGTTGTGATAAGCAGTGAAGGCAAGAAACATCCGGATAGCTTCCAATCTGGCAACGGGTGCAAATATTTCATCGTAATCAATACCATCTTCTTGTCGATATCCACTTAGTGCCAATAACGCTTTTTCCTTTCGGCCTCGGTACAAGTCTCCACACTTTGAGCGCATCAAATTGATTAAGCTCCTCTTGCATAGCAATAATCCAATCCGGGTCCTCCAACGCTTCAGAAACTTTTGTTGGTTCAATCTTGCTTAAGAAGCAAGTGAAGATACATTCGTTGGAGGTAGCCGTCCTGGAACGTGTAGACACACTAGCTTGAGGATCTGCAATAATTTGATGAATTGGATGAGATCTTGTCCATTTTGTGGTATGAGGGAGAGGATAAATGATGTCTTGAACCACTTCTAATTGTTGAGAGGGAGGTTCAGAAGCTTCTAAGTCAGTTGAAGATATAGACACAGTTTCAACTGGAGGAGGAGGTAACTCAACAACATCTGGATCAGATTCTGGAAGAGTTTGTTGAATATCATCATTCTGTTCTTCTTCCTGAACTGATTCCTCTTGAACAGATTGTTCATCTTGAACTGGTTCTGATTGTACATTTTCTGATTGAATAGGTTCTTCATGAATAGGCTCAAATTTAGATTGTGTCTGATCAGCAGGAGGAACTGGAACAGCATCAGGTTCAGAGATATATGCAGCGGAATTGGAAGTAGATATGTTCTCAGTTTCCTGATTCAAAATATTTGATACATTTTCAGAGTTAGATCTAGGCACATCATCATAGAAATTTTCAAATAAAAAATCTAAATCAGAAAGATTAAGAATAGAGGAAAAAGAATCCTGATTTGACTGTTGAAGTGCAGGTTCTGAACTGAGTTGTTCAAACACTGAATTCCCAGTAAGTACGGGTTCTGTGCCTGATTGACCAGAAACCAAATTAGCAGCTTTGTCAAATTTGACATTTACACTCTCTATCACTTTTCTTGATGAGATCAGAAAGACTCTGTAAGCTGCAGAATTAGAAGAATAGCCCAGAAATATACCCTCATCTGCCTTCGGACTGAACTTGTTCAGATTGTCTCTGTCATTCAGAACATAACATTTACACTGGAATGACTTGAAATACTTGATATTCGGTTTGATACCGTTCATAAGTTCATACGGTGTTTTGTTGAATCGACGATGCAGAATTGATCGGTTCTGAGTATGACAGGCAGTTGATACGGCTTCAGCCCAATGAGACAAAGGAAGACCTGAATAAGCAAGCATCGATCTGGCAACCTCTACAAGCGTTCTGTTTCTTCTTTCAACAACTCCATTCTGTTGCGGTGTTCTGGCAGCAGAAAACTGTTGTTGTATACCTTGATCCTCATAGAATGCTTGAAGAATATTGTTCTTGAATTCAGTGCCATTATCTGATCTTACCACTTTGACTTGCTTTTGCTTATTTGTCTGTATTGTCTTGATGAGATTGATGAGAACTTCAGGAGTCTCATATTTTGACTTGAGAAACTTTACCCATGAATACCGAGAGTAATCATCAACAACAACCAAGACATATCTTTTCTTACCAATGCTCTTTGTCTTCATCGGACCACATACATCAACATGCAAAATATCAAGAATGTTCGACGTGTAGTGTTCAGGCTTTGGCTTATGAGATGCTTTCTTCATCTTTCCTTTCTCACAATCCTGACAGAGATGGTCTTTCTGAAAATGGAGAACTGGAAGATCTCTTACTGAATCATTCTTGACCAGGCGATCCATATACTTGAAGTTGAGATGAGCTAGTCGACGATGCCAAATCCAACTTTCATGAACTGAAGCTTTAGACAGTAGACATATGTCTGATGGGATGTTGACTTTGGAAATATCAATGGTATATAAGTTGGATCTTCTTTTTCCCACTAGTAAATCTCTGCCACTCTCATTCTTCACAGCAACTCTTTTAGATTTGAAGCTAACTTCAAGATCTTTATCACAGAATTGTCCGATGTTGAATAAGTTGTGACTTAGGCCTTCAACGTAGCTGGCTTTCTTGACTGTTATATTACCTTGAACTAGATCACCATAATCAAGAATTGGAGCAGTCTCACAATTTCCAAACTTAACATGACCGCAACATTTTTCTTTAAAACTGGACATAAGTGATTTGTTGCCAGTCATGTGTTTAGAACACCCCGAGTCTAGTACCATAAATGACTTAGCTGCATTCACAGAAACTACACATGTTTAGGTACCCATATGCTTATGGGTCCCTTGTTAGATTTGTGTCTTTTGTTTTTCACAGATTTATTTTTCAAGCAAGCATGAAAGCAATTATCAATAGAAGATAAAACACACTCATCAGAATCAGAACTAGAAGAAGCATATGAGATATTCTTCGATATATGAAGCATTTGCTGAAATAAATATTTTGGGTTTTTATTACAGGAAGCAAATGTATCAGTATCACAAAGAGTTTCTACATATTTAACTCCTAACAGTTCAGATTCTGGAATTTGCTGTTTAATCCTCCATATCTGCTTTGGTGACTTCCTCACAGTCCGATCTGAAGAAGAAAAATTAGAAACATTAGAATTTTTAAATAAGACAATATCATGTTTCCTTGACTTGTTTGATCTTCTTCTTTCATGCTTTTTTTTATAAAATTGACCATTTAGCAGTAAAGAATCATCAATAATTGAATCAGAAAAGGAATCTTTATCGAATAAATCATCCTGAGCATTAGACATTGACGAACTAGCCTCGGAATGAAAATTCTCAAAAATACACAAGTCTGGATGAGGTTTGCGCATCCCATTGGAGGCGCAAACTGAGCTTTGCGCATCCAATTGTGTGCGCAAACTGTCAGTTTGCGTATCCAACATGGTGCGCAAATGCACACTGTTTTTCAAAACTTTAGTATTTTCCTTAGAATCTTTTGAAAATCCAGAAGAAATTTTATCTTCAAAACTTGTTTTCATTATAAAAAGAAATAAATCGTTTTCTAAACATGTTTGAAGATTTTGTTCTTCCAATCTATCTTCAAGATCAACTATATTACCTTCTATCACTAACGGGGGAATATATTTATTTGAATCATAAGAAACTGGAGATACATTTCCCTATTAGCATTAGTATATATATCAACGAATTCAGTTGGTAATGAAGATTTATTGGAAGAATTGATATTTAAAACATTTTGAGATTTTCTGGATTTCTTAGATTGATCTGGAAAATTCTTTGCATTTTCATAGGTGTAAACGAATGGTATTTCCATCCTCTTGTTTTTCTTTCTTTTCACATTTTCATCTTCCAAAATTTGTTTCTCAGTTGTCCAAAAGAATTTAAATTGAGGAGCATAACTTGCAAGACTAAGATGATCATATTCATATAAAGTAGGAACTTCGATTTTAGCAAGATTTAAAAATTGCGGGTTTTCAAAACCAAGTCCACACTTTTCCTTTATAGCTTCTTCACTCCTCGGTTTGTTCATGTAAATGGTTTGCTCAGATTGTTCTCTTTTATATAATTTATTTTCTAGAACAGTTATCTTATTAGAAAGATTTTGATTTGAAGAAGTCATTTCAGTCAAAGAATCATGATAAGTCTGTTTTGAATTTTCCAATTCATCCAGCTGCTTTTGAAATTTCTCTTTTGTGTCAATTAAAATTGACTTTTCATCTTTTAGAGAAATTTGCAGTTTGTCGATTAAAACAGACTTTTCTTGATTTTCTAACTTTTCAGAAGTGAACTTTGAACGCAAACCATGCAAAGCAGTGATAAAAACATTCATTTGAGATAAAAAGAAATCATAGTTAACCTCAGAAATTACCTCAGAACCATCAGATCAGGTATCATCTTCTTCATCATCAGTTTTATCGTCACCAATAAAGCATATGGCTGCAGGCTCCTCATTCTCAACTTCGTTGTCCGAATGATCCAACCAATACTCTTCTTCAACCAACAAAATGGTTCCACTTTCCTTCTTCTCAGCTAGAGCTAACTTCTTTCTATAGAAAGCAACATCTTTTACCACTTTGACTCTGCATTCCTTAGCAATATGTCCAGGTTATCCACAGTTAAAGCAATTCATCACCTTTTTCTCATCCTTCTTCTGTTCAACCACCTTAGCTGGTTCATACTTAGGAGTGTATGACTTTGACGGAGCACCTGGTTTACTTTCTTAGAACCGGAAGTAAACCGAAGGTTGTTTGAACTAGATCTGTGCTTGAATCTTTTCTGATAGTGCTGAGTCAAAAGTATCATGGCCTTTTCTAGTGCTTCGCCATCATCATCCGTTGATCCATCATAAGCTGATTCAGTTAATGCTTGCTCAGCCAGTTGGCTAGCCATAAGTGCAATTGGATCTACGGTCATAGGCTTATTCTTCTTTTCCATCTTTGCCTTCTTCTCCATCACCATAGATTCATCTGTCATCAAAATTTCGTACAACTCCTGAATTGGCATGGTAGAGATTCTGACATCGTTTCTCATTCTGTGGCATGACTTGTTCCATTCTGGTTGTAAAGCATTCAGAAATTTCAAGTTAGCCTCCAATTCAGTCTTCGTAACTTTAATCTTGTATAAATCGTTGATGACAGCCCAAAATCGGTCAAATACACTCTTCAAGATTTCTCCATCCTTAGCCTTGAACTTTTCAAAATTGTTCATATAACTAGTCTGACGCAACTGAGTTGACATTGCAGTACCAAGCATAATCTTTTCAAGTTGAGTCCACATCAGCATTGGATTATGTTTAAAGCAATCGATTCTGTTATAAATGGAGTTGGGAAGAGCAAGGATCAGATTTGATTTGGCCCGACTGTCTGCTTGATAACGAAGGAGCTCATCAGCATCATATTCCCTCAAAGCTTTTTCTACTGTTGTAGCATCAGTGTTTGCAGTAGCAGGAATAATCTTCATTGGCCTTTCCATTGGATCCTGAGTCAAAGACTTCATCATATTGTCCCCATTCGGTTGTCTTTCAATGAAGTTGATAAACCGATCCTGCCACTGTTCGAATTCGTTCTCATTGATCAGTACTGGTGGACGTGTATCAGACCCCAATGACATCATGAGGTCATTCTTGTAGATTTGTGCTTGCAAAGACATCTTTCGAGAAAACCAGAAATTTCAAAAAAAAATTTAAGTCTTGAGCTTGCGCAAACTGGAAGTTTGCGTATGCAGTGGGGTGCGCAAAGTAGGTTTTGCGTATGCAGTAAGGTACGCAAATTGGAATTTACGTATGTAGAGTGATCCGAGAAACTTAGAGATCCGAGAAACTGACTTTACGGATCCTTGATGATCCGAGAACCTGACTTTGCGGATCCTTGATGATCCGAGAACCTGACTTTGCGTAAGAAGAGTGATCCGTGAAACTGACTGAAAATCCTGAAAACCACTAACACACAGATTAGAACACAAAGAACTTGCGCAAAGTAATATGAATCTTGCGCAAACCTATATGAATGATGCGCAAAACTGCATGAACTTCTGCAAACCACAGAACATCAAAAAAATTCGCAAGATTGAATGAAACTTTGAAAAAAAATACCACGAAAATCACACACAAATGCTCGAAAACAACATTCTAACAACTTTTTATTATCAAACTCGATTAAAAAACACTAAATCTAAAATTCTTGAATGTAACAGTACGTTTGACGAGTTTTTTTCTGAAAAATCACCAAATCACAAAATCGAGGATCAAATCATGGTTTTTATGCACAAATATATGAAACAATAATGATCGATTACTCAAGACGAAGCTAATGAACACAAATTCGCACAAATTCAACCAGAAACCTAACCAAAATTGATGAATCAAGCAAAAAACGAGATTTTCTTGAAAAATCAAGAAAATCAATCAAATTCTCTACTTAATCTACAAATTCAGTATCTAAAAACAAATTCTCTCAATCCTCTCAAGATCTAGTATGCTCTGATACCAATTGAAGGTCCAAGATCTCTAAATCTTGAGAGAGAGAAAATAGAGAGAGAGAAAGTAGGAGCGCCAAAATGTATTCAGATATATTCAATTAGAGTGCCAAAGTTTCTTACAAAACACAAAGGCCACAAGGGACTTAAATACCCTTGGCCAAAGTAACAGATAAAGCTAACTAAACACAGTATTAGCCAAGACAGATAAATACAATGATCACTACAAAATATGACTCAACAGATATGTGTCTATACGAAACAAAAATATAGACATTCTTGAATTGATGTTTCGAAATGAAATGACGGTCAAGATACATTGAAGTACAAGCGGGGTGGCTTACCATCAAAATTATGTTACAATATGAGACATGGTAAGAACTATTTGAACAAAAAATCAAACCGATGTGTGTGAATACTTGAAAGTATATAGAAAAGACAATACGCAAGTATTTATCTTTGAAAACACACGGTTTGTAATCATTTAAGCACAAATAAAATGAAAACATTTAAAATCACACATCCAATTCATGAAAACTGTTTAAGAATCGGGAAGTGGTTTGAACATTTCAGAACATGTTTTCTATATCTGAAAGTTGTCCTTCTTTCAGATACATTTGAGATTAAGATAAGAAATTTACCTTTTCGCTCAATCATAGTTCTCATAAAGTCAGCTGTAGTCATTAAGATATGATCGTGTCAGCTTCTGTCGTTCTTCACAAGTCTCAAAGTCATGTCAAAGCAACATTATTCACAAATTTATTCAAAATTACAATGACATAAAACAGTAAAACGATTAAAGTACGAGTTCTGATATGAAGTAATCAGAAATCATAATTCTTTACTCCCCCTGAAAATATGCTGTAGTCATTAAGATATGATCGTGTCAGCTTCTCTCGTTCTTCACAAGTCTCAAAGTCATGTCAAAGCAACATTATTCACAAATTTATTCAAAATTACAATGACATAAAACAGTAAAATGATTAAAGTACGAGTTCTGATCTGAAGTAATGAGAAATCATAATTCTTTACTCCCCCTGAAAATATGCATCTGAAATTTGTCAGTGATAAAGCACATGATAGAGATCTACAACTCCCTTTGAAGTGTAGTTCATCATATCTTCCGAATACATATTTCCAGAAACATATATACTCCCCCTTGAAGGTTGATTTCCTCATCTAAGTATCGGAGTACATCTTCTTATCAGCCCGGGAGTAACATATCTTTTTCATCATTGAAGTACGAGTCCTAAACTGTTGTGTTTAGAAGTCAAACTTCGTTGAAGTATGGGTTCTAAGCTGATGTACTTAGAAGCCTTAGTTCTCTTACTCCCCCTTGACAGTAGATGCTTGAAACACAAAATCATTCTTTGGTTTTGGTACCCACTGGTATTTGGGTCCATGTGTGTTAGTTGCAGTTCTTATGGGAGTAACTGAATAAGAACCATACCAGAAATGATCACTAGCTTTATGAACAAAATCATAAGTACGACAATAAGAACAATACCTCTTTTTAGATAACCTGATCAATTGATCTCTCGAATAAGCAAGATCAGGTTTACCTTTTAGCACTTTGTTCTTCTTGACTGTTGATGCATGTATACATGATTTGTTATTTGTCTTCTCTTCCTTCTTTCCTTTCTTTTATTTATTCTTCTCATCATTCTTCTTATCTTCAACTGGTTTTACTCTCCATACCAGCTTTTCTTCTTCTTCATATCGTGTTCTTCTCCTTCTTCTTTGTGTATTTGAACCATCTATATTTTGATCATAGAAAATTTTAGTAGTACGAATCTGATCAAATGAATTAATTGACCTTCTTGAAGAAATAGTTTTCAAATATGAGCTTGAGTCTGGCTTGTTAGAACCAACTGAACTATTTCTAGGTGTGTGGATTTTTGACTCTAGAGTCGTTTGCTCAGTCACCACCACCTTGGAAACAATCATTTCAAGCTCTTTAACCTTTGACGAATAACTGTCTCTTTCTTTGAAATGTAGAACAATCTCTCTCTTAAACTCAGACTTCGCTTTCTGATCTTTCAATGCACTTTCAGATAGCTCAGATAGCTTTGTAGTCAGCTTCTTTATCTCTTTCTCAAATATAATTCTTTCTTCCTCAAAGTCTTTTTCAACATTCTTTTGTCCATCAGATATCTCTTTAAAGAATCCAACATTCTTCTGTTTTATGGTCTTTCTTTCCTTTGCAAACTTTTCTCTTTCCAGAATAATTACTTTCTCAAACTCAGAAATCTGTTGAGAAAGCTTTAAACATTTCAGCTCAACTGTCTTCTTTTCGTCAGCACATTTTCTGGAAAACTCGGAGAATTTCTTAGCAAACTCTTTTTTTCTTTCTCAAAAACTGATCTTACTTCAACAATTTGCAGTTCTAATTCAAAGATCTTCTTTTCATTAGCACACTCAGCTAATTCAGAAATCTTAACAACGTGATCTTCTAATTCAGAAATCTTGTTCTTAAACTTAGTGTTTTCAGCTTCCAAAAACAAGACTTTTTCTTCATTAAGCCCATAAGTCTGTTTTAGAAGATCTTCATTTATTTTCTTTAACGCACTGACTTTTTCTCTCAGTAGCTGTCTTTCATCAGAATATTTGTTTGACCTCTTTGTGTAGTAATAAACCGAGGAAGCAAGATTTTTGTTCTCTAATTTGAGCTTTTCAATCTTCTTTTCATTATCATCAGAAAAATATCCCATCTTGAATTATCTGTTACAAAAAGAACTTGAACTTGATCGTTAATCCAAATGAAATCTCAAAAATACAGAAAAACTTGAAAAAAAAAATCAGAGATTTTGATCACAAAAAAAATTATGTCCCCCTTCGCAGACTTAGCACGGGGGTCCCGCTAACAAATAATCAAGATGAATCAAATCGTGAAATCACAAGTCTTTGATTAAACCATCAAGATTACAAACTCTCTCTCTACTTTCTCACTCTAGAAAGACATACAATGAACTCCTTCTCTCATAAGCTCTCTCTCTACAATCTGAAATCTACTCACTTACATACATGATTACTTACAAAGGAAACAAGGTACAAGGTATTTATACCCACAACTAAAATACAAGAAAACAAAATACAAATGTTGACTTTGACTTTTATTAACAAAATGACTTTGACTTTCCACTGAGGGTTGACTTTCAGCCTTTAACATCTTGAACTTTCATCTTCAATCTTTATGATCTTGAATCCAATAAATTTGTTCTCTAACATGGGTCGTCGTTCAAATCTAGGAATTTTCTGTTCCTCGGGCTTAAATAAGTAGATGACATCAAGAAGGACAGCAGGGGTGATGAGGACTTGACATTTGACAACTTCAGATACTTTGAAGTCACCAATAATACCATCGTGGGCTTCACTGTAGTGGCTTGAGGAGAACCATACTTTAACGAAGGTCAATGGAACTTCATTGGTGGTGGCTTTGAGAGCGTGTGTGAGTTTGCAGTTTGTGAGAAACTCACAAATGAGATGATAGGCGACTTCGAACTTTGGTGAATCAAGCCTCACCATATGATTGTTGTCCTTTGTTAGAGCATAAATATGTTGGATACAAGATCAAGAAGACTGAAGGTCAAAGTGTAAGAAGTCAAAGATGGAAAAGTCAACTCTCATGTGAAAGTCAAAGTCTTTGTAATAAAATGTCAAAGTCAATGTCTTTGTATTTTGTTTTTCCTTTGTAATTGTTTGGAGGTATAAATACCTTCTTGTATTTGTATTTCATTAGATTGGTAACTAACAGAATTGAATTTAGAGAGAGAGAGAATACGTTAGAGAGAGAAAGTGGGTTCTAGAGAGAGAAAGTTGTAATCGTTGGATTTAAAAGTTAATCAAACAGGTAATTGATTGAAATTCTGTTTATGTTTGATTTGTTTGTAATTAGGGACTAGAAAAACAGGGAATAAATGGGGAAGCAATGGATGTGAGATTGTTCCCCATATTTTGGAATGAGTTTGCACCACTCAGAGGAAGTTGCAGGTTGAGCCATGGAAGAAAGCTTAGTGAAGAAGATGAAGTTCTTGAGAGATAAAATAACTCGAGAGAATTTGTGAGAAATGAAAATCCGGATATAAAATTAATTTTATACCCCAATTTAGAAAAATAACACTCGAGTGTAAAAGGGTGAAACGACGAGGAATAAACCTTTTAGGTTGAGGTTGTTCGACCTTACTCTTTTCCCTATGGTGACACGTGGTTTTGGAAACTGCAACACTCAAGTGTTTAGTTGCCAAAAAATCGGAGTGATTGACATAATGGTAAATATTTGAATATAAATTACCATGTGTGCTGACTGTACAAACCTTTCACAATATATTCTAGAAAATATTATTTTATTGAAGAGTAATCAAAGATATCACAAATGTAGGAGAGTTCAGAGGTTCTGAAGTCTTAGAAAGAAATGATATAAGAGATTGCTCTGAATAAAATATTATGTGAACATGATGTTTTTGACTCAGTTTGTTAGAGGCTCTGGTTAGGAATATTATAAATGAGACTAGAGGTTCTGATGTGAGATGATTGGTTCTTTCATGTTTCTTACATTCCCTTGTGAAATAATCTTTTGATAAAATATCAGAGGCTCTTATTTGTATATCAGATATGGGATCAGAGACTCTGACTCATATCAGAGGCTCTGAAGCTTGGCTTAATTACCTTCCACTATTACTTGCTCCCCCTTGACTAATGATGGGTTCTTATCAACTCTCCCCCTCGGATTGTGCTTAAGTGTACAAAATGAGATGATTTTGAACATGCTTTAGAATGTCAGAGACCCTGAAGAAAATATCAGAGGCTTTGAAGTCTAAAATATGATACTTCAGAATGTCAGAGGCTTTGAAGAAGGTATCAGAGGACCTGATGTATTTTTGAGGTTAAGTAGACATATTTAGCATGCCCAACTTGCTAACTATGAAATTGAACCTTCGCTCATCTAAAGCTTTTGTAAAAATATCAACAAGTTGTATATCAGTTGGAACAGAATACATCTCAGTTCTTCTTTTTTCAACATGAACTTTGAGGAAATGATACCTGACATCAATATGATTTGTCTTGGAATGTTGCACTGGATTAGCAGAGATAGCAATTGCACTTATGGAGTCACACAAGATGGAAATTCTGTTAAATTCAAGACCATAGTCTCTGAGTTGAGTTCGCATACATATTACTTTTGAACAACAACTAGCAGCAACAACATATTCTGCTTCTGCTGCAGAAGTGGACACACAGTTTTGCTTCTTGGATGACCAAGTCACTAGCTTGTTTCCTAAAAGTTGACAACATCCAGAGGTACTTTTCCTGTCTAACTTGCATCATGCATGATCTGCATCTGTGTAAGCTGTTAGTTCAAAACTAGAGAGTTTTGGATACCAGAGACCAAGATTCGGTGTGACTCTGAGGTATCTAAACACTCTCTTTACTGCAGATAAGTGAGATTCCTTTAGATTAACTTGATATCTAGCACAGAGACAAGTTGCAAACATTATATCAGGTCTACTTGTAGTTAAGTATAAAAGTAAACCTATGATGCCTCTGTAGGTTTTAACATCGACAGATTTCCCTGAAGAATAGAGTCAATTTTGACTCCAGTGGCAATAGGAGGTCTCATAGGAGTTGAATCATTGAGTTTGTACTTTTTCAAAATATCAGAGACATATTTGGCTTGATTTATAAAAGTTCCCTATGATGTTTGTTTTACTTGAAGTGTTAGGATGAAAGTTAATTCTCCTATGAGACTCATTTCAAATTCACTTTTCATGAACTCTGAAAACTTATCACAATACTTTTGGCTTTTAGATCCAAAGATAATATCATCAACATATATTTGTACTAAAAGCAAATCACTTTTATACGTCTTGATGAACAGTGTGGTATCAATAGTTCCTTTTTCAAATCCATTTTCAATCAGAAAGGTGGACAAAGTTGCATACCATGCTCTAGGAGCTTGTTTAAGGCCATACATAGCTTTGTCAAGATGATAAATATGGTCTGGAAATTCTGCACTTTCATATCCAGGTGGTTAGTGGACATAAACTTCTTCATTGAGTTTGACATTAAGAAAGCAAAATTTACATACATTTGATACACTTTGAACCCCTTGTGTGCAACATAGGCTAAGAACATTCTGA
The DNA here is from genome assembly GCA_954870635.1 of Arctium minus. NCBI lineage: Eukaryota > Viridiplantae > Streptophyta > Magnoliopsida > Asterales > Asteraceae > Arctium > Arctium minus. The sequence goes on along the minus strand of OX941080.1, from coordinate 70,780,000 downwards.
TTGCTTAAAGCCTAGCCACATGTGCAAATGTTTCATCATAATCAATGTCTTCTTCTAGGCAATATCCCTTAGCATCCAATCTAGCATTGTTTCTGATGATTATGCCATCTTCATCCTTTTTGTTTCTGAAAACTCATTTGGTTCCACTTGCAAATTTGCCTTTAAGAATGGGAACCATGGTACATACTTTATTTCTTTCAAACTCTTGAAACTCATCTTGCATAACATTAATCCAATTTGGATCTGCAAGAGCTTCATTTATCTTTTTAGGTTCGATCATCCTTAAGAAATTGGCAAAGAAGCATTCATTGATGGTGACAGATCTGGTCTTGACACCATCCGACGGATATGCTATGATCTGATCATGGGGGTAATCCTTTGTCCATCTTGATATTTGAGCATGAATGTGTGGTGGTGTTTGAGCTTCAGAGATGATAGGGTGTGGCATCTTTATAGTGTTGTTTAGAGGCTCTGAGGATATCTCCAGGGATGGTGATGGTGGCTCTGGAGTTTCTACATATGTCTCTGGTTCACCTTCTTCTTCTGAAGATTATTGTTCTTCATTATTTGGTCTTGATGTTTCACTTGGACCTGCATTGAGTGAAATAGAAGGTGTTGTTAGAAGGACCAGTAAGAATAATACCTGATGTGTGGTTCTTTTGATGGTGCTCTGTGAATATCATCATCAAAGAAGTCTTCAAATATCTTGTTGAGTTCTGACTCTTTGAGCTTTGATGATTTAGAGACTTTCTTTGTTATGGAGGGATCATTCTGATTGTCAGAGCTTCTGGTTTCATCCAAAGAAACATTGATGCTTTCTTGGATCGTCTTGGTTTTGAGATTGAACACTCTGAAGGCTTTTGAGGTTAAGGAATAACCAATGAATTTAGCTTCATCTGCCTTCTTGTCAAACATACAAAGATGATCTCTGTCATTCAAGATATAACACCTGCACCCAAAAACATGAAAATATTTGACATGTGATTTTCTGTTGTTAATGAGTTCATAAGCAATTTTCTTGAATTTTTTTACAATTAGAGCTTTGTTTTTAGTAAATCATTTTGTTGACACTGCTTCAGCCCAAAAGTTAGTTGGAAGCAATGTTCTTGCAACTTCAACAAGTGTCCTAGTCTTTCTCTCAACGACACCATTTTGTTGAGGTGTCCTTGCTGTAGAGAAGTTTGGAGTAATGACTTCCTCTGAAAGATAAGAATTTATTTTGGCATTTCTGAACTCTATTCCATAGTCACTTCTCATCTTTTGAACCTTGTCGTTGAACAGAACCTGTAATCTTCTTAACAAACTTATCAGAATCTCAGGTACATCAGATTTGGCTCTGATGAATTCAGTCCTAGTATATGTTGAGTATTCATCTATGAGTAAAAGAAATATACTTTTTACCAGACAAACTTTGCACAGAGATGGGACCACAGAGGTCAACATGAAGCATGTTCAGAGGTCTGGGATAATTATAATCACTTTTGGTCTTGTGGGATGGTCTTTGTTAAACTTTAGAGATGGTACACCCTTGACCAAATTAAGTTTAACTAATTATAAAGTGATGAGAAGTTTAAATGTGAGAACTTCTTATGCCAGAGCCAGACATCTTAATTGTTCAGAGAGACAAGAAGAGCTTCTCTGAACCAATATTTGTATGTTTGATAAAGTTCATTCTATACAGATTACCTTTTATGTCTACTCTTGACCTGTTTTTGAGTGAAGCAATGAACAATATTTTTCTTGAAATTTCACATCAAAACCATGGTCAGAGATTTGACTTATGCTGATTAAGTTATGCTTGAGTCCATCAACATAAGCAACTTCGCAAACAGAGACATTTCCTCTTGTCAACTCTCCACATCCTCTAATCTGACCTTGCATGTTATCCCCAAAAGTTACTGCTCCTCTAGATTTTTCTTTGAAAGAGGATAGCAACTTCTTATCTCCAGTCATATGCCTTGAGCATCCAGAATCTAAATACCAGATGGGCATATGTTGTTTCTGTGAGACAGGTTAAAGAGTTTTAGGTATCCATCTCATTATGTGTCCATTTTTGTTAGGCTTAGGGGTTTTGTTTTCAATGTTTGGCATTACATCTTTTGATGCTTTGGCAGATTTGACATTTTGTTGCTTTTGAGGTATGTGTAACATCCCGCCTGCCTCGACAACAATATTGTCCGCTTTGCCCCTGGATTTAATCAACGTGTAGCGCACGGATTTGTTTCTGTCACCCATCCTGGGACTACTCCCACCCAAGCACGCTTAACCTCAGAGTTCCCAGAACCTGACGTGCTTGTGGCCCCAAAACGCGTTGTTGTTAGGAAGGCCAAGATATTACTTATAACACCCAGCAACACTCCTGTCCACGGCCGATATGGGATATGCCTAAGGTGTTACAAACACCCCCCCTTGGGACTCATCGTTCTCGATGAGGTTTGCCCCATATCCCGAACGGCACAGGAGTGACTCTGATACCATCTGTAACATCCCGCCTGCCTCGACAACAATATTGTCCGCTTTGCCCCTGGATTTAACCAACGTGTAGCGCACGGATTTGTTTCTGGCGACCTGGTGAGAAACTTCCCAGGGGGCCACCCATCCTGGGACTACTCCTACCCAAGCACGCTTAACCTCAGAGTTCCCAGAACCTGACGTGCTTGTGGCCCCAAAACGCGTTGTTGTTAGGAAGGCCAATATATTACTTATAACACCCAGCATCACTCCTGTCCACGGCCGATATGGGATATGCCTAAGGTGTTACAGTATGGTCTCTAAAGCTTCTTCTTTTGAGACTTATTCAGAAATCAATGGAAACCATTGAAATGATTCTTCAACTTAATCATGAGATTGATGCAATTACAATTAACTGAACATGATGAAGTTGGAGCAAAGCTTTTGATTTCCTTAAAGACATTTGATACATGTTTCTTTTGAAATTTGCATGAGCTAGAACTAGGAATATTACTAGTATTCCTAACTACTTCAAACTTCTTGGCCTTCTTTTCAAGTTGGAATTTTTGGCCCAAAACATCTTGTTTTCCTTCTGGCTCACTGCACAATCAGGAACAGAATGGTTAATTACTTGCCATTTGCCTTTTTGTTCAGGAGTGAATTTGATGGGTTTGTAGGCATAGAATTGAGAAGAGTTTGTTTTACCCTTTGCTTTTTCCTTTAATTCTTTTTCCAAATCCAGGGAAGTTTTGGCTTGTAGACACATGTCTAGAAAATCAGGATAGATTGGTACATTGGGTTTGTCTTTTGAAACAAGAATAGGGATGTTCAAAATTCCAGAACCAACAGTTTGTTTGTTTTTATGAATCACCTTCTCTGGGTAAAAATTATCTTTTCATCAACCTCTGAGTCTGAGTCTGAGTCAATAAAGTCTCTATTTACTCTATCAGAGGCGACTACGTCTAAAGTTTTTACAGTCTCTCTAGGTTTTGAAATTTTGATTATCTTTTTCATGCAAGATTTTTTATGAAATCAGATATGACATTTTCCTTGTAAACTCCTCTAATATCTACTTCAAAAGTGCTTCTGACTTGTCAAAGAATGATTTTTCAAGCGCTTTGTACTTGTCAAAGAATGATTTTTCTTTAATTCTCTGATATTTTTCAAGCTCAGATTTTTCATTAAAAATTTCTTTCTTTTCTGAATCCAGAAGATCCTTTTCTCTTTTATAAAAATTCAAGTCTTTTGTAACTTGTTTTTTCTTTTCTTTTTTTCAAAGAGTTTCTGCTTTAAGCTCTCAAATTCATCTGTAAGTTTAAGCACATCCATTTCAGGCTTACTTTCAGAGGTAGATGGAGAATTTACCTTTTCAGAGCAGTCATGGGATGATCCATCAGATTGATCACCATCAACAATACCCATGTCACAGAGGTTGGTTGGCTCTTCTTCTCCATCACTGGTTGAGTCTGAAAGCCAGTCTTCCATTTCTGCTACCAGAACCCTTTCTCTGACATTATATTTGTATTTGTTATTGTAGTCCTGATCCTTTTTCAGTCTACCTTTACAATTTGCAGAGAAGTGGCCTGGCTTGCCACATCTGAAGCATCTTATATTATTCTGATTTCTTGGAAGAGCAACATTTCCTTCTGTCTTTTGAGGTTGTGGTTGGTAGTATCTCTCAGGTTGGGGATACTTCTATTGAAATTGTGGATGAGCTCATGATTGTTGAACAACTTCATGGTGGTTGTACTGGATACCCTTTAGATCACTATGCAGAGTGGATCTGGGTTCTTGATGATATTCTTCTTTCTGAAATCTCCTTTCTTGATTTCCTCTACTTTCTCCATGATCTCTCCTTCCTTCAAATACTTTCATGCCAAATTTCTTGTTGAAATGATGAGTTATCAAAGCAAGAGATTTATCAAAAGCATTTAGGTATTAGTCTTCATATGAGTCTGAGTTCTTGTCATCTTTAGCTATCATGGCTCTCTTTGATTTTCTTTTGGACTCCTTTTCTAAATACTTTTCTTTTGATGCTTTTGATATTTTGGATCTTTTTTCATCATTGTTTTCTTCTAAAACTCCTTTTTCTTTTGACACAAGGGCAAGAGGTCCACCTAAAGAGGTTTTGGTCTTTTGCATGACAACTTCTTTTTCTTGGGCAACAAGGGTGCCATAAATGTCAGTTAATGACCATGATTCAAAATTTTGATTGGCTTGAATGTGACCATTCTTCATTTAAACTTTTCAAAAAAAGTACATTGTTCTCCTATTTAGTCCTAATGACCCCATACTTTTTGCATTTATTTATCAAGATATTAATCCTGGAGTAAGTTTGGTGCAGTGTTTCTTCATGTTCTGCTTTAAAATAATGATATTCATTTATGCATTGTGTTCTTCTATTTTTCTGAGTTGAATGCCACCTTCAAGTTGGTTTAACAATTGGTCCCATATCTTTTTTGTTGTAACACAAGAGTCTAGTTCTTGAAAGATATCATTGGGGATGGCCATGATCAATAGTCTAATAGCTTTGAAATCATTTTCCATCATATTCTTTTCTTCATCAGTGAAGTTTGATGTTTTCTTTTCATAAAATGCAGGTATTTCTACTGTTGTTGTTGTGGCAGGAACTCTAGGTACCAAAACCATTGGTTAGTGTGGTCCATCAGTGACAAATCTCATCAGATCCTTGTCCATTCCTTCCAAAAAGTTGACCATCTTGATCTTCCACTGAGGATATTCATCCCTTAGAAGAGTAGTGGGTTTTGTCAAAAATCCTGCTGTATATATGGCACTTATACTGGAATTTGCCATTTTTGGGAAGAAGATAAAGCTTTGAAAGAGAAGAAACTTTTGAGATTTTTTGAAAATGAAGCTAAAGTAGCCTTCAACAATATAAAGTACTGTGAGTAGTTTTTCAAACCTGGAACATATGAAGTTCTTGAATAAACAAAAGTTTATATGGACATGAACAAATATGAAAACTTGAATGAAAAAGACATGAATCAATCCGAGTAACAGATTTGATCTTGTTTGTTTAAAAAAACAAAGAGGCCCTGATACCACTTGTTGGATCCCAGATTCAGTCTTTAGCAATGATTTAAACAAATAAACATGTAATAACAATAATAACTGCGGAAGCAAATAATATTTAAACCAAAGCAAGATTCGTAATCACAGTATCAAGAAGATACATCCAATAAAGTAAATATATGAAGAAACAAATATTCACTGGATAATGCGATGTAGATTATGAAGAACACCCAAAAAGATGGTTTAATCTTACAAGATCTTCTTGTAAACTTTTCAATACATAGAGAAATAATTCTTTTACAAGTAGGTAAAGAAAGGCACACTTTGAGCAATGGGATGCACGTCCTATTTATGGGACCATAAAGTGAACAATGTACTTTCCTGACATCTAAGGCATGCTTGAACAGTAACCTACCTAAAAGGTAAATCTTATCACTAGGTGACGTGTCTTCTATTATTGTGTCAACACTTGTGGAATTATTCAGCTTGATCTTTAGAGACAATGTCTTCAGAGCTCTGATGTAGGTACCTCTGATGAAGCCATCTCTGATGTCTTCTGTTGAATTTCTCTAACTCTGGAAAGTTCTTCAGAGGCAGGCTTTCTCTATGAAGGCTATCTCTGGAAGTCCTCTGAAATAGGACATAGATTATTTTCAATACTTTTACATATCAGAGTTGGGGCTAACAATTACCATATGGAACTTCTAACCATTGACAAAATATCCCTTATGCGACCAATCATATCGGTCAGGTCCGCATGCTATGGATTCCAATTGTTCATTTGAGTCAAATGACCTGAGCACAACCTATAAAGTAACATAAGAAATTAAATGCCTATGAATAACTTTACATATGTAAATTTCATGTTGGTCTACTCACGTATTGCTTGAACCAGTGCAACTAAATCAATATAAGGTTTAATTTGTCGTATTCATTCATCAAATGTGCACTGTCATGGTTGAACTTCAGTCAAGATGATTTGTTTCTCACCCTTCTTGAATAATCTACGAGAAGGAACCTTGAATATGCTTGTCGATTGTCGGTCTCTGTATATGTAGGAATATATATCCGGGGAAAGTTTCTTGACTCATTATCATGTAAAGTTTCTATATGTGAATCAAAATAGATGGAGCAATAGGTGGAGACTTCATTTACTAGATAAGACTAAATGATAGATCCCTCCACCCATACATTGTTTCTAACAGTTCTCTTCAACGACCCAAGCTTCCTAAACAAGTGATGAAATACGTGTTAGAAAAGAAATGAGTGATGACCATACTGAAAAAGTGTTAGAATCAAAGTGTTCGGGAGGGAAGACCTTTTCAAAAGAGCAAATTGTTTGAACAATACTTGTTTGCAGAGGAATCAAGTCTTCTATGTGTAAAACCATTAGGCATATTTCATGAAAGAATGTCAACAATTTTGTTATTGCAACCCATATCGGAGTCAGTATCATCCCTTGTAAAGCAATAAGGAGCAATTGTTGCATAAACACATGACAATCATAACTCTTGAAGCTATAAAAGTTGGAGTCCACAAGGTTTACCCACCCATCATGCCTTGTAAGCTTAGGCTCTTCAATCATTCACATACTTGTTTTACCTGCTGCTTGCTCAAATTGTATGACGACTTCGGTTTCACTGCTTTGTTACCTAAAATGGCAATGTGCAACTCTCGCCTGTCGCAATATATCTCTATATGCCTTCTTGCCATTATATTGTCTTCCATTTTTGACTTGTCCATGACAATGTTAAAGAGAATCTAAAAAAAAATTCTTCTCAATGTGCATGACATCCAGGTTATGCCGGTTTAACAATGTCTTCCAATATGGCAAATCCCAAAAGATGCTTCTCTTTACCTAATTATGAGTTGTTTTGAACCTGCTAATTTTTCTATTGTTTGATCGGAACGGAGAGCCCGTGTAACAGAATGGAGGGCCCTCCTAGCGATAGTTAACTTTTTTTCATTAAGTTCAATTAAATCAGGGGTACTTTTGTCATTTTAAATATAGGTCTAATGACTAAAATACCCTCATTTAACTTGGTGGCGATAAAATTTATAGAAAATATTTAAAATGACTAAAATACCCGTAACTTAATTGGACTTAATAGAAATAGTTAATAGTCGTTAGGAGGAGGGACCAAAGCCGCTATGAAATGACAATTGTACTAGAGCAAATCTGAGTTTTCGATGTTTATCGATGATATCGGTACATTCATATGCATATACATAAATGCACACACACACACACACACACATATATATATATATATATATATATCCATGAGATCATATATATACACACACAACATATATATATATATATATATATATATATATATATATATATATATAACACAGATCTATCATATGTGGGTGGTTAACAAACAACACACCCACATACATGCACATATACGTATAGATTCACAAATATATACATACACACACATGTATATATATATATGTGCATGATATCATATAGATATACAACATACATGTACACATAGATGCATCATATGCAACCAACACACACATATACATATAGACACATACATACATATATAAACATACACGCACACATATTCATATGCATACGTACGTGTATAGTATATAACATATGTATACACACGTACATATATATCTATATATACATACATGTACATATTAAGTAACATATACGATGCATGCATGCATGCATACATTTACATATACATATAGACATACACATACTGGACGTAACCATTAGTTTAAATGAGGGAGGGCATCAATTAAAATAAAAATGTTCATTTGTATTTTCATATCCTAATTTCAACTGAAAATTGCATTACTCTGTTTCAGCCATTGATTATTCACAAATCATAGAGATTGAGTCAATAGCCAAATTCGTCATATTTTAGCTTTATTTGGTATTTAGTATTTGAGTTTATTAGTACGACATTCAAAAAAGTGATTCAAATTTCATACTGAGAACAAAAAATCAATATCTAAAGAGCTCACATAACAATTTCAAAGTTTCAATAGTCAAAACATAAATTGAAAATCGAAACCCTAACTTTTGAGAATTCAGAGGTGAGAGTGGTTGTGGGAGGCCGAGAAGGTGAAGAGGAGTGGTTGAGGCCATGAGAGGAGACGGTGGATGCCATTGGTTTACGAGATTCGATGATCGGTGACTTGCAAGGTGTGTTAAGCGTTGAGAGGTGGGAGATTTGTGAGGTCCATTGAGATAAAGATTGATTGAATTAACAAAGATAACAAGGAGAATTGGGATTAGGATCTGTAGTTTTATTAAATGCAGAAAACTAAACTACATAACGAATTCGTCTAAGGGCTACATGATTACAGAATGAAAGTTAACTACAAAGTACACATATAGACTCTATATATACTAGCCCAATCCCTTGTTACATTTAAGCCCAAACCCATTACAAAGCCCAATACATTATAAAGTTGATTACTTTACTAAATTTCTAAACTAGAACATATTTATGTTCTAACATTTTACCCCCTAAGTTTTGTAAAGTAATCATTCTCTAATCAGCTCCAACTTCAGCTCCTCTCCCCCTTGATTTCTTTATAAAACTTAGCATTGCATAAACTTCAAAGCTCCTCTATCTCCCCCTTGAAAGTAGTTCTTATCCTTGGCATATCAACTGAAATACCAGATTTGATGTAGACCATAACCTCGATTGAGTGCACATAAATACAACTTTTGACTCTTGTAAACCCAACACATTCCGTATGCCCACAAGAACGAGATGTGTTGAATATTGGAATGACAACCAAGTGCATCATCAGTGTATAACCTCTGATCTGTCTTTGAACCACTAGTTGAAATAAGAATTCAACTTAAGAACTTCATCTAATCAGCTTACGGGCGGTAGCATCCGGTAGCAACACTACAGGGAAAGGGTTGGAAGGCAAGCACTATTCAACAACTGATACAAGACGCTCATTTTCTGACTACTTTCAAGAATACTGAACAATCAAACCCATAACTCCTTTCTTCACGAATCAGCTGGATGATCATAAGCACTCAGGATTCTGAATTACAACTCAAGCATCAGAATAATGATTACAGTTGCTCACACTATTGAGTGATATGTTCAAAAGAATGATAAAGTGCTCTCAACAGTCTAACAACAAAAGAAGCTTTCTAGATTGATGATTGCAGATGCTCAGGAAGCTAACTCAATCCAATCAGAGACCAAATCCTCAAATCCAGAATCTGAAAATCTTGAAAAACATGAGCACTCGTGAAAGAATAATCAGTTGCTAAAGATAAGAGACCAACATATGACAAAAGTGATGTCACATATGCATTATACGTAAAAATCTCAGGAACAGGGCAAACTTGTAGCAAACAGGGTTCAAAACAGTCAAAATTCTCAAAAAGATCAAAACTTTTCGCATAAGGCAACAATTCGCAGATCACTATTTCAAATTGAGCACAATATGCATGATAGACTAAATTGAAAACCACAATTCGCATAACTCTCTTCTGCGAAATCTTCACAATTCGCATAACTCACATGCGAATTCATAACTTCTCGCATCTCATTAACATGCGAATTCCTCACTTAAACAAATTTCATCTTCAAAGACCATGCGAATTCCTCACAATTCGCATAAGTTAGGATGCGAATTCTCAACATTTCACATACAACTACCTACGAATTCTTCTCTTAGAAATATTTTTGAACACTGGAATTCGTATCAACATTTCGCACAAGACACGCATACGAATTATGCACTTTTTGCATCACACTGATCTGCGAAATCTATACTTAAAAAAATTATCTTTAGAGTTCATTGTGCGAATTCTTAGGCATGTGAAATCTTCAAACATTCTATGCGAATTCTTTCCACATCCATGCGAGTTCTTCCATTTCTGCGAGTTCTTCAACAGATCATGCGAATTATGTGGATCTCGAACTATTTTTCCATCTTTCTTCAAATTCAATCTTCTAAACTTCGAACTTTGAGTTGAAACTTTGTACAGAGGTTCGAAAACATCACTGGAGCACAATTGTAGTTGATGACCATATCTAAATTCGAATCTAAAGCATCCTTCGATCACAACACAGTACATATATATTTTCGAACAAAAAACTAAAAATCGATCAAATTCATCCAACATTGTTCAAATTAAACAATATAATTGATTCTAAATGATTAATCGATGACCTCAGAATCAATTTAGCATCTAAAAACATCCAAATTAGCACAGATTGGAGAATTTGAAAAACTTCACATCGACTGTTCTTCTCAATGCAATCTAATCTCGATCATGCAAAGATTAATTTCTCTGTTAGGCTCTGATACCACTTGTGTGGTTCATTGAGATAAAGATTGATTGAATTAACAAAGATAACAAGGAGAATTAGGATTAGAATCTGTAGTTTTATTAAATGCAGAAAAATAAACTACATAGCGAATTCGTCTAAGGGCTACATGATTACAAAATGAAAGTTAACTACAAACTACACATACAGACTCTATATATACTAGCCCAATCCCTTGTTACATTTAAGCCTAAACCCATTACACGGCCTAATACATTATAAAGTTGATTACTTTACTAAAATTCTAAACTAGAACATATTTATGTTCTAACATGATTAGGAGGGATGAACATAGGAAGCGGTAATGTTAATCATTAAATTCACAGTGTATGAGGAAGCGATAATCTCAATTTCTCACTGGGTAAATATTTAGATGTAGAAAGCGGTATCTAAGTGTAGGTCTCGCAATGGATAAGGGTAAGTCCATTATCCGTTATGTTTCGACACGTTAGATAAGGGTATGAATAAAAAAAAATTATCCACTTAGGTATCACCCATCTACTCGAAAATGTAATGGGTAGGCTATTAATCCCAAAGGGGTTCTACAAGAGCAAATCGTTTATAAAAATGGGGGGGGGGGGTGAATACAAACACACAATTTTTACTTTTCAAATTTTTACTGCTTATGGAAGACCCAATACATAATTTACATATTGTTGCGGAACTAGATAAGGAAAATCCTAATCTAAACAATCAAAGAATCACAAAGTTTATCCTGCACAAGAAGGGCCTTTACTGCTATTATACCCACTACATTAAATGCACCTCAGAGGGTATAATCCACGTGTCAAAGGATGTGTCAAGAGATTGTCCTTGTTCTTTAGATATATCCCGCATATGAATAGTAAGGCTATGTAGTTGGCAAGCACGATTGGGGACAGAAAAACAATCGTACTATATACCTTCGTCCTTTTGTCCAAGAGAGTAAGAAAAATTAATCTTCATGCGCTAGTCTCTTTATCTTCAGCTACTTCTTTCACATCATTGATGGTTTATTTGATGTGAGTTTTTTCTTGAGATCTACTTAAGTTATTTTGTTACAATACGCATTCAACAATTACTGAACAGGTTGGGTACTGATCGCTGAAACTGAAACAATAAAGACATTCGTAAGTAATTTCAATAAGTATAAGGATCATCATCAAATCACTGAGACAGTTTGGATCAATAATCTCCCCCATTTGATGATGACATGTACAAAATGAAATTACAAGAATTAAGAAGTACATAAATTGAAAGTATAATAGACAAGTACAAAAGAAGGAGATCTATCATCTAAGATAAGATAAGGGAATATATTTAGGGAGTTTTACTCCTTGATTTTCCTATTCATCAATTGCTTTGTGGTCTGTTTATTCATCATCTATCCATGCAAATCTTCATTCAACCAAGATCAAAGATACGCTAGATGACTGATAGGACAAAGTTGAAGTTCTGAGACTCTTTGAAAGAGATATTGTCCTTCAAGGTCTATGAATATAAGTCCATATTTAGGTTTGACCAAAATTGAGTTTGGAATGTCTAGACCTATCTGGCAGGGAATGGTTCAGCATAGACAAGTCATGGATCTCTACATTATCAAATATTTCATCCACTGAGAATTTTGTTTCATGCTCGTTCTTGTGGGAAGGTTCTTCTTCAGTGTTGAAGCTTGCTTCGGCGACTCGTACTATAAGGTAGAGGAGTAATGTCTATGATCTTCGAAACTCTTTCGAATAGTCTGTCAGCTCTTTCTTGACATATCCTCTATACTTCAGCTTAGAATTTTGGATGCTTTGGCGTATCTCCAACCACTCGTAGAATCCATACTTGTAGAGAAAATAAGGATTGTCAGTGATGGTATTATGATCGTCTCTGAAGATGACCATAGAAACAAGAAGACCTCCGTCCTTTGTTTGCCCAGATATGGTGACATTAGTGATCTTATGTTTGTTCAGGTGTTTCTCTACTTTGTTTTTGCACCACCTTTTTCCTTCAGTGTCACCTCTTTTTGATTTTCCCTTTCGGCTTCTTTGAGTAAGAGAGCTTGAGCACTAATAGAATTGTTGTTCTCGAACTTTCTTGAGCACGAGCTTCAATTGCTAGGGAGTTTTCCAGTTCAACACTGATTTTCATCATTTGCTTTTGTCTTTCCACTTCTTGCTCAACTTTCAGGGCATCCTCACGTTCAGTGTCAGTAAGGAAGTCAAACTCATTATTAGGGGTACGGAGATGGATTTTTACCCTGGAGTATCAATTTGGGCTATTAACTGAGCCATCTTCTAGGACTCCTCAACTTCATAGCATAATGGAATTTCGAGCTTGAAGGTCTTTGAGGAATCAAATCTGCATCATCTTCTTCAACATCTGATTTGGGTTGTATATGGGGAGCTCATCATTTACTTTGGAAGTTTGATCTGATAGTCGTAAAGAGGATCCACACAGGGGAGAGAATGAGCTGGAAGAAGGTGAGGGAGGTAAGTCACCTATATTGGAGTAGATATAACTAAAGGTAAGGATGGGAGAATAGTAGATAGGGATAGAGGGTTAAGGGCTTCAGGTTCAGATATAGAAGGGGTGTAGAGGGTTAAAGCAGAAGTTACCTCAATAAAAATAAGCTCCCCTTAGATTTACGGAGTATGGCCAAATTTCCTTCACCCAATCCTTTACCCTTCCCAGTATTGGATTGTTGGTTTGGTGGAGAGGGCCTATCCCTTGAGACTGACGCTCATTGATTGATATTCCTTTGACCACTGTGCAAGGAGTGTGCTGAATGAAGAAATCATCTTCATTATCATCATCACATCATCGTCATTTCTACCCAAATCAACCCCAGTGTTCAGAATTTCATTTTCTTCATCATCTTCTTTGTATTCATCATCAGTTTCTTCATCACCTTCTTTGTCTTCATCATCATTCTCTTCATCACCAATGATGGCTGATGGCTCAGTAGTGGTGACAGATTTAGAAGTAGAAGGGATGGGAATAACCTCTGGATGATCAGAGTAATCATCTTCTTCTTCAAGTTGCACTTTAGAAGACTGAGGAGGCTAAGCTTCTATTGTCTGAATTTGCTTCCCCTCAGATAGAGCAACATCTTCTGATGTTTTCTCCCCCTCAGCTTGTACTGTCTTCTCTCCTTCCTTGTCATCATCATGAGGGAGAGGTGTTGGAGCGCTGAGTGGAATGACCTTCTATTCTAATTCGGCATAGGAACTCGACATTTAACCCTAAAGTCAACAAAGATCTTTAGAATGAGTCGGTCATCTGCTATGAAAGAGAGAGCAAGAACTGAAAGAGTCTATTCATGACACTAAAGAACTGCTAGGATCTCCTTCAGTGTTTCTCCATGTCGAGTCAATTGATTGACACTTTTAGAGAGCATTGAGAAAGTGATCTGAAGAGTGTCAATCGCTAAAGTATTGACAACAAGACCAACTTTAAATTCTGACACTTCAATATTGAGGGAGGAGAGACTTTTCATTGTCATCCATGATCACCTGCAACGATAAATAAACAACTTCAGCTTTTGATGCCAAGGAGGTGATGTCAGTTGCCACTGATGAAAGAGTTGGATATATCTCCTTGACATCCTTTGATAGAGCATCCAAATTAAGACCTGAAAAGTGAGGAAATATTTGAGCATGAGTTTCCTCGGTGTAAGTAAGCATAAATGAAACTAGAGTGATAGATGAAGTACGTAAGGGCTCTTGAGAAGTATCCCCAACTGCTTACTGCTAAGGATGAAAATTGCATACCCACCATCGAGAGGACCAGTGGTGTGTTGCTAAGAGAATCTGAGAGAGATCGCCTCAGGTCCTATGATCTCAATGAAAGATTTTAATGCTACAATGAGAAGGGTCTCATCAACAGTGTGGACAACCACAGATGAATTATTGACATGTGAAGTAGAGACCAAAGATGGGGATGAGAAAACGATTGATGTGGAGAATGGCAACGTGTTATCATGCATTAAAGAGGCAGTAGAGATTCCTTTAATCAAACACTTAGTGATTTGAGTCACTAAGGTGGATTGGGTAGATTCCACCAAAGCTTCAGTAGCTGAAGAAACTGCTGAAGTGCTAGTTGGGGTTGCAGGTGCCTTAGAGGAGCTTAGGCCAAATTCAATGATCTTGGGTTATCGAGAACCCTTGATCAGCTTTGAGGTTTTCTCCTTCTTGGATTTGTTAGACTATTTGAAGGATTAAGAGAGGCTTCAGAGGGTTTCCTCTTCAACAACGATTTTGGTTGGGTGACATGGGTTGACTTTAGGGGTTGAGCCACAATCATTTTCACTTAAGAAATAGAAGAAGTGGAGGCAAGAGTGGGGTAAGCAATCAGAAGCATACTTAGAAAGATTGATACGTAATATGTGGTGTCCTTCTGGTCAAGGATTCGAATACCAAGTCTGGATAGCTGAAGATCTCTAGACTTAGGATAATTGTCACTAAGCATCCTTGAGAGAATAGCATTGAGAAAATGAACATATGGAATTGTTGGATCCCAGATTTAATCTCACAACAATGATATAAACAATAAGAGTAATAACAGCGGAAGCAGTATAGTTTAATATTAAAGGAGATTGAAATATCACAGTTCATAAAGCAAATAATAGATAAACAAGATATTCTTTGAATAAAATATTCAACTTATATTATCAGTTATAAGACTTCTTAAGCACACTTTGAACAATAAGGTGATGGTCCTATTTATAGGACCATAAAGTAAACAGTGTACTTATCTGACAAATAGAAGCATGATTGAACAGTATCTTACCTAAGAGGTAAGATCAAGACATGCTTGAACAGTGACCTACTCTAGAAAGTAAATCTTATCACAAGGTGACGTGTCATCTGTTCTTCTTTGTCAAGAAATTCAGAGTGAACATCTTCAGAGCTCTGAAGTAGGATCTCTGATGAGGGGCTCTCTGATGTCTTTCTGTGAGACTGTCTCTGAACTGACTTCAGAGACAGACATACTTTCTTCAGACTGACTCTGAATTGACTTCAGAGACATGCTTGATTTCTTCAGACTGACTCTGAACTGATTTCAGAGACAGACTTGCTTTCTTCAGACTGACTCTGAACTGACTTCAGAGACAGACATGTTGATGTCCCTTGAAAGTCTTTAGATGAAGACTTAGTTATTTTCAATACTTTCATTGGTTCAGATTTGGGGCTAACAATCTCCCCCTAAGTACTGAAAAGAAATAAAGAACACATAGAACATTTAACTAGAAAGCGAAGAGGAGAAAGTCATCCTCTTTAAATATTACTTCTCATAAGAATTTGGAATTACAAGAGAATAATATTCAAAAAAAAAATTCAGAACCTATAACTAGAACATATCCTATGAAACTTCATGATTAGCTAGAACAATTTTGTACCTATAACATGAGCCAATTTTCAAGTCTAGTTTCGCCAGTAGGTCTGCTCTGTGCCGTTCTTGCTTTATATGAATAATCTTTTGTACGCCTTTCAAGGTTTCACCAGAATACTTCGCTACTTGCGAAGCTAGAAAGATTTTCTTCTCTTGGTTCACTCTGTAGATAAAACCCAGAGGTTCTTCAATGATTGATCCAGTCTTCTGTTTGTCTAGGTTTTCGATGGTTTCCACTGGTTCAGTCACTCCGAGCTTTTCTTCACCCAAGTTCAGAGCAATCTGAAAGTCACGTTTGGCTCTGTGTTTGATGTAAGCTTCCATTGCCCGTCTTACTTCAACCATGCCCATTCTTATCTCCCTTCTTCCTGAATCGTATCTTGCAGAGTAGTAGGCATAGAGATGAGTGAGATCATAAGGATTTAGATTTACGAGATCATTATCATTGAACTCGTAAATCTTCTAATCATATCGAGTCACGACATAATGCCTATATATGATTTTGTTAAAGGCGAATGTCTTTTCAGTGATTTTCTCAACTTTTATTATTGGAGCATCGTTGAGAACCGCCTTTCTTGGTGATGTCTTTGACTGTATGAATCTTCGTTCGTAGTCTGGCATATCCTCTCTGATTCTTGGATTCAGAGGGATTACTTGAGTGTCTTCTATATTGAACTCATAGTATATATGCCGAAAGTGATCTTCTATCGATGCTTCAGGAGTGGATTCTAAGAATGTGGGAGGATGAGTGAAGACCTTGGTTGGTAAACCAATGCTTGTTTTCTGAACAAGATTCTCTTGAGGAGCCTGTTCATCAACAACCATGGTTTCTTTGTCCTTGAGTTGTGACAAAGTTATCTCTGAAGGCTGTTTAGAGATATATCCATATATCTCTGGAGATTCTCTTAATTCTGAAGCTGTTGAGATATGACGAGGTTGGGCGTTTTTGAAAACACACTCTTCGACATCAATTACTTCGATCTCATCTCCAGCAACTTCTTCCTCTCTGTCAGAACCTTTCTGTTCTTTCTCAGACTCTGAGTCAAAGGCATCTCTCATCACCATTGGTTGTCTTTCGGGTGATGAGAATGCATCTTCAAAGGATGTAGAAAAATCTACTAACTATTCGTTTTCTTCCTCTTT
The DNA here is from genome assembly GCA_954870635.1 of Arctium minus. Lineage (NCBI taxonomy): Eukaryota > Viridiplantae > Streptophyta > Magnoliopsida > Asterales > Asteraceae > Arctium > Arctium minus. Next base: position 70,762,673 of record OX941080.1, on the reverse strand, counting down.
TAGAGCTCCAATTTTCTCTGGAGTTGCATCGGTAACTGGAGTGATTGGAACACCTGGTGTTGATGAGGCAAAAAGTATCACCGGTGTTGTGAATGTTTGCAAAGTTCTGTTTTCATCAGAAGAGGTGGTGTTCCTCTCTGGTTCCTTCTCTTGAACTGGTGCAGAGGGAGCAGCTTTATAGGTGTGCGCGGTTGTATCTCTGATCTCCTTATCTTGTGATTCCGAATTCTCATCATCATCTGAATCCTCAGAATCATCAAATCTTGCTTTCTTCACTGCATCACTACAAGTCCCACCAGAAAACTTGCGTTTGTATTTGGGAGAGTTAGGTTCAGCGATTCCTTTTCCTTTGGAATCCAGAAGTGTCTTCTGAATGGATTTGATTGCCTCTGAAGCTGCAGTTCTGATTTCAGCAATCTGGTCCTCTGATTTATAGTTATGAAGTTCCAGAGTAGCTTTGACCTGCTTCTGAGCAATGGTAGAGATCTTGGAAGAACAAGTCAGCATTCTACTCATGATTGCGGATTTGAAAGAGGCCAGATCACTTTTAGTGATGAGGTCTTCAGAAGTTCGGGGTGGCGGCTGTGGTGTTGCTGATGGTGCGGTGACTTCTGGTACAACGACTTGAATTGTGGTTTTGATGAGGTCAGAGATGGAGGCCATTTGATCTGTTGAGAGTGAAGATGATCTGGTGGCTACTACCTCATCCCTCAGTTCTTGTAGAGCCTTCTGGATATCGATGGTTGTAGATGCTTGACATGAAGAGACGCATTTTGAGCTTTAAGATTGGCTATCTCTAGAGATGATTGAGCCTTCTGTCTGAACAGTTCTTGTTCCAACTCTTGGATTCTGTTTGAGGAGTCCAAAAGTTGGGTATTCAGAGTGGAAACCTCTGCTCTAAGGTTTTAGTTTTCAGAGCGAAAAGCAGAGGTCTCTGAACCGTCAATTCTCTGAAAGTTATGCTCATTCATGGAGCCTGTGACTTCCTCACATAATCTCTGGAACTCAGATTTTGTGAGAAGTTCAGAGAGGGGTACATTGGTTACAACACATGTAGCCAATTTTTCCTCAAGTTCAGAGGAGCCTTCATTCAGAGTTGTTTTGATGTTGTCTCTGGAAGGACTTTCACTCAATCCTTGATGTTCCGGAGAATCATCTCTGAGTGTTCTGTTCTCAACCAAGTCCTCCTCCTCAGAATTAGAGGACTGGAAGTGAATGTGGGAGTTGAGCTTGCGATACAGGCAAGTCAATCCTTGTGCTTGTAGGTTTAGCCATTGTCCCTGAGTTGGACAGCTACTTCTGGATATCCTAAAGGTTGAGAGATGAGCCATAGAGGCATCATTATGTGTTGGATTTCCGGATGTACTCTGAGGAAACTGAGTACTTAAAGTATTGGCTAAGTCCTGTGAAGAGGGCTCATCCGTAATTTGAGTTTCCTCAGTTATGTGAACTTCAGAGGTGGAAAAGGTACCTCTGAAGTGGCTGGCTGGTTTGGGTTCGAGGTGTGCACCTCTGATTCAATAACAATTACCTCTGGATCAGGTATGTTAGATTGTGTGGTTGCACTGGAGATGGGGTTGGTGTCCTAAAATATACGTGCCTTGAGGCATCTTTTTGTATGGAAGGGGAAGAACTCTCAGGTTTCTCCAAGTCTTTAGAAGACTTGCTCTCTTCTCTCTGAGAATCTTCAGAGCAAGTCTCTGAAGATTCATCCTCACTTTCCTCAGAGCTAGTCGAGCTATCCTCTATACTAGCAGATGAGGTTTCTTCCATTACTTCCTCATTGACAGCCCTTTCAAGTGCTCTGTCATCTCTCTCAACTTCGGTTTCTTTAGCAAGAGTACCCTCTGGTTCACTCTTGTGAGAGCTCTGTACTTCAGGGTCCTCAGATCCCTATGAAGCCGAGATGCTCTTACTCTCCATTCCAGGTTCAGGACCTAAGTGTGTTGGGGTTCCCAGAACTGGTTCTAGTCCTTGGGCAACACTGAAATAAGAAGCTAAGGCTACAGATTGAGAATTTACCTGATTCAGCATGTGGTGAGGGATCCTCCTTGCTTCTGGATAGCCTTCAGATAGAATCGTTGGTGTGAAGTTTTTCATTATGTAGAAAGGAGTTTTGGGTTGTTCAGTGGCGATCAAAATATGAAGCTTCTCGATCGCCGCATGGATGATTAAAGACAGAAATCTTGGAAATGTTATTGAAGGAACTTTGGATGATTGGGTCGTTTGTTCCGGGTCCTTTGCCAAGCATTTGTTCTTCTTCTCTATTGATGTCATAATCATACCAAAGATTATGCCGGCCATGTCCAAGTTGCGATTGAAGAATAGGGCATACATGATTGACAGAATTTCTGGTGTTGCTTGATCCATGCTTCCCAGTTTACAGGTTAGAGTGCGGTTTAGGACAGAGAACATGAAGTTCCAGATTGATGGTAGGTGTTGTCGTCGGAAGTTGTTCAATCTGGTGATTTCAGTGTTGTAACCTAGCATTCGAATGAACTGGAGTAGGGTTTCAGAAGTTGGGCGTTTTTCAAAACTCGTGATTTGAAGTTCCTCAGTTGTTAGGAGTGGGAGAACTTCTTTTAGAACAGTAGGATTGATGAGTATCCGACATTTTACGACTTGAGATATGTCGAACTCGCCGATTATTCCATTATGTGCATCGCTGTAGTGATTGGAAGAATACCATTCTTGAACAAACGAGAGTGGACATTCATTGGTAAAAGCAGTTAGGGCTTGAGTCAATTCACAGTTTGAGAAGAACTCGCAGATTATTCCGTATTGTTCCTCAAATTTGGGAGAATCAAGCTGAATCATGTGATTATTGTCTTTGATTGGAAAACGATACAGTCTTGAAGGTTCGCCAGATTTGGGAAAAAGCTTGCACCATTCATTTGAAGACGCCATTGTTGAGTTGTAGTGAAGAAGATGAAGTTCAAATTCTATTTGGAGAGAGAGAGTGAGTGCTCGAGAGTAATTTGTAAAAATGAATATCCGGATGTAAAATTGTTTTTGTATCCAAATTTAGAAAAAGATACACTTGAGTGCATAAGGTGAAACGACAGTGATTTGACCCTTTGGATAAAGCCGTTTGGCCTTTCACTCATCCCTTTTTGTGACACGTGGCCTTGAAAATAGTTGTACCTACGAATGTAGGTTCCAAGAAAATAGGAAAGGGGCGCCATTTTTCAATAAAAAATTGAATAACTTCTTTGTCCTGACTAGACAAAGCTTTCGCCTTAAGAAGTAATTTAAGATATCACTTGTAATAATAATGTTCAGTTAAACTGAAATTTTAATTTCAAATGATATCAAAAATTGCTTATTAATTAAAAAGTTCTTGTTTGAGGAATGACTTGGTCTGAAAGTTGATGACTCCCCCTTGACAGATGATTTGTGAAAAAAAATTCTCAATTTCAGAGACTCTGAGAAGGCTTCAGAGACCATTTTCAGAAACTCTAAGATAAATTTAATTTGATTCAGAGACAAAATTCAGAGATTCTGAGTTGACATTTAAAAATTTCTTTTTCTCAATTTCAGAGCATCTGAGACAAAATTCAGAGACTCTGACATGTCTTCTGAAAAGTTCTTTTTCTCTCAATTTCAGAGACTCTGAGATGAAATTCAGAGACTCTGAGATGTCTTCTGAAAAGTTCTTTTTCTCTCAATTTCAGAGACTCTAAGATGAAATTCAGAGGCTCTGAGATGTCTTCTGAAAAGTTCTTTTTTTTTCACCCCTTGACAAAAGAAAAACTTTTTATTTTTCTCCCCTTGTCATGTGTTTGAAGAATATTCAGAGACTTGTATTGATATATGCTACTTGGTTCAGAGGCTCTGATTATTTGATCAAGAGACTCTGAGTTTCTTCCTTGTTAGGTAGACATATTCAACATTCCTAACTTGCTAATTAAAAAATTGAACCTTCGTTCATCTAAAGCTTTTGTGAAAATATCAGCAAGTTGGAGATCAGTTGGTACAAAATACATTTCTATTGTTCCCCTTTCAACATGCTCTTTTAAGAAATGATACCTTACATCAATGTGCTTTGTCTTTGAATGCTGTACTGGATTGGCAGAGATGGCTATGGCACTTTTTGAATCACACAGAATGGGTATTCTATCATATTGTTGGCCATAATCTCTGAGCTGCGTTTTTATCCATATTACTTGAGAGCAAAAACTAGCAGCAACAACATATTCTGCCTCTGCAGTTGAAGTTGAAACACAATTTTGTTTCTTGGATGACCAACTTACCAGCTTATTGCCCAGTAACTGACAGCACCCAGAGGTACTTTTTTTGTCAAGCTTACATCCTGCATGATCTGCATCAGTGTAAGCTGTTAGATCAAAACTAGAAAGTTTTGGATACCAGAGGCCTAAGGATGGTGACCCTCTTAGGTATCTGAAAATTCTTTTGACAGCAAATAAATGAGATTCTTTTGGATTTGCTTGATATCTAGCACAAAGACATGTTGCAAATATTATGTCAGGCCTACTTGCAGTTAAGTATAATAGTGAACCTATCATGCCTCTGTAGGTTTTTATTTCCACAGATTGTCCTGAAGGATCAGAGTCGAGTTTGACTCCGGTGGCTAGAGGTGTTTTCATAGAAGTTGAATCATTGAGTTTGTATTTGTTCAAAATTTCAGAGACATATTTAGTTTGACTTATGAAAGTGCCTTCTGAAGTTTGTTTTACTTGTAAGCCAAGAAAGAAAGTTAATTCTCCCATGAGGCTCATCTCAAATTCACTCTTCATCAACTCTGAAAACTTGTCCCAATACTTTTGATTTGTAGAGCCAAATATAATGTCATCAACATAAATTTGTACTAATAGCATCTCATTTTTGTACCTTTTGATGAATAATGTTGTATCAATTGTGCCTTTGTCAAATCCATTTTTAATCAGAAAAGTGGACAGAGTTGCATACCAAGCTCTTGGAGCTTGTTTAAGTCCATACAGAGCCTTATCCAAATAATAAACATGATTAGGAAACTCTATACTTTCAAATCCAAGTGGTTGCTGGACATAAACTTCTTCATTTAATTTACCATGTAGAAAGGCAGATTTAACATCCATTTGATAAACTTTGAATCCTTTGTGTGCAGCATAGGCTAAGAAGATTCTGATTGCTTCTAGCCTAGCTACAGGTGCAAAGGTTTCATCATAATCAATACCTTCTTCTTGGCAATATCCTTTAGCAACCAACCTGGCTTTGTTCCTGATTATTATTCCATCCTCATCCTTTTTGTTTCTGAAAACCCATTTTGTTCCAATTGCAAATTTCCTTTGGGAAGGGGAACTAGGGTCCAGACTTTGTTTTTTACAAACTCTTGAAGTTCATCCTGCATTGCAAAAATCCAATGAGGATCTTCAAGAGCTTCTTTTACCTTCTTTGGTTCAATAATGCTTAAAAAGTTTACGTAGAAGCATTCATTGATTGTGGCAGATCTTGTTTTAACTCCTTCTGATGAGGATCCAATAATTTGATCAATTGGATGATCTTTTGTCCATCTTGAGATTGGAGCAAAAATTTGGGGTGGAGTTTGAACTTCAGAGATGACAGTTGGTGATATCTCTGTTGTGCTGTTCAGAGGCTCTGAAGTTGTTTCCCGAGATGGTGAAGCAGATTCTTGAATTTCTTCACTGTTTGTTTCTGGAGTTACTTCAGACACTCCTTGATCATCCTCTTTTTGATTCACTTTGCTGATCTGAATTTGGTGGAATAGAAGGTGTTATTTCAGAGGTTCCAGAAAGGGTCGTACCTGTTTCTTGGGGTCCTTCTGAATTTTCTCTTGGTCTATCTCTGAAGATTACTTCTTGGTTATATTCATCAAAGAAATCTTCAAATATTCTGTTTAATTCAGAGTCTCTTGATAATTCAGAGATAGGTGTTGAGAGACTTTCTTGTTGTTCAGAGCTTTTATTGTCATCAAAAGTGATATTGATGCTCTCTTGGATGGTCCTTGTTCTAAGATTGAACACTCTGAAAGGTTTTGAGGCTAAAGAATATCCAATGAATTTACCCTCATCAACTTTCTTGTCAAACTTTCCAAGAGATTCTCTATCGTTCAGAATGTAACATCTGCATCCAAAAACATGAAAATATTTAACATTAGGATTCCTATTGTTAATGAGTTCATAGGATGTTTTCTGGAATCTCTTGACAATTGTAGCTCTATTCTGAGTAAAGCAGGTTGTTGCCACTGCTTCTGCCCAAAAATTTGTTGAAAGATCAGATCCAGCTAGCATTGTCCTTGCAGCTTCAACAAGTGTTATGTTCTTCCTTTCAACTACTCCATTTTGCTGAGGGGTTCTTGCTGTAGAAAAGTTAGGAGTAATGCCTTCTTCTAATAGATATGAATTGATTTTGGCATTTTTGAACTCTGTTCCATTATCACTTCTTAGTTTCTGAACTTTGCTGCTAAATAGAACCTGTAATCTTTTCAACAATCTTATCAATATTTCAGGTACATCAGATTTGGCTCTGATGAATTCTATCCATGTAAATCTGGAAAATTCATCAATCAGAACCAGAATGTATTTCTTACCTGCTAGACTCTGTACAGAGATAGGACCACAGAGGTCCACATGTAGCATGTGCAGAGGTCTAGGACAATTGTTTTCACATTTGGTTTTATGAGAAGATCTTTTCATTTTTCCCATCTCACAAGCAGAACAAAGATGATCTTTGTTAAACTTCAGAGATGGTAATCCCTTAACCAAATTAAGTTTAACTAATTTATCAAGTGAGGAAAAGTTTAGATGTGAAAACTTTTTATGCCAGAGCCAGACTTCCTCACTATTCAGAGATACAAGACAAAGTTTCTCTAAATCAGTGTCGTTTATTTTGGTAAAATTCATTCTGTAGAGGTTACCTTTTCTGTCTACTCTGAGTAATTCTTCACCTGATTCTGAGCGGAGAAGTGAACAATATTTTCTTTGAAATTTCACATCAAAACCATGATCACAAAGTTGACTTATGCTGATCAGATTGTGTTTTAATCCATCCACATAAGCAACCTTTGATACTAAAACATTTCCTCTTGACAACTCACCTTATCCTTTAATCTGTCCTTGCACATTGTCTCCAAAAGTAACTGCTCCTCCAGATTTTGCTTTGAATGAGGATAGTAGTTCCTTATTTCCAGTCATATGCCTTGAACATCCAGAATCTAGGTACCAGATTGGCATTGACTGATTCTGCAAGACATATTATTGTTTCTTAGTTACCCATCTTATTATGGGTCCTTTTATGTTAGACTTTTGTGGATTTGTATGACTTTTTGGCATCTCATCTTTTGATGTCTTGCCTTTACTTGTCTTCTGTTGAAATTTTGTCTCTGAGATATTTTTCAGAGATTGATTCAGAAGACAATGTGATCCTCTGAAATGATTTTTCAGTTTGATCAAGAGTTGAATGCAGTTGCAATTAATAGAACAAGAAGAAGTAGGAGCAAAGTTTTTCTTTTTATTAAAATCATTTGTTACATTTTGACTTCTTTTGAAACTAGCATTAGGAATATTACATGTATCCCTAACTACTTCTTTCCTTTTTGCTTGAAAGACAGTCTTCTTTTCAAGTAGCTTTTTCTTGATCAAAAACATCTTCTTTTCTTTGCTGCTTACTGCACAAACAGGATCAATATGGTTAATTTTTGTCCATTTGCCTTTTTGTTGAGGAGAGAATTTTATTGTTTTATAGGTGTAAGAATTAGAAGTGTTTGTTTTATTCTTTGCCTTTTCTTGTAATTCTTTTTCAAGTTCCAGAGACGTTTTTGCTTGTAAACACATATTTGCAAAATCAGGACTTATTGGAATTCTGGTATTGGTTTTCAAAATTGAAATTGGAACATTCAAAATACCAGACCCAACAGTTTCTATCTTTTTGTGAATTACATTCTCTGGTTTACAAAAAATCTGTTCATCAATCTCTTGATCAGATTCTGAATAAGAATCAAGAAAGTCTCTCTTAGATTTAATAGAGATAACTACCTCTATTGGTTTTTCAATTTTTTTTGTTCTAGAGACTTTAATGATCCGTTTCATGCTTTCTTTTCTTTTTAATTCCTCCATGACATTTTCTTTCAATATCTTTTTAACATCATCTTCAAATGTAGTTCTGATGTTTTCATCTGACTTTGGTGAATACAGAGGGGCATACGGATTAAGTGAACTCTAAGATTTCATTTTCAGAAGTACTTGTATCAGAGGTACTTGGTTCCGATGTCTCTGATTATTTGAGATGAAAGCATCAAATCTGAAAATTTCTTTGGGATCATTGCTTTGAGGTTTTGTGAAGAGTACCTCTGAAGTTTCTCTTTTTATCTGTAACACAGACTTTTGAAAGTTTTTTACTTCAGAGTATATAGTATTTTTGAAATTCAAAGCTCTTGTTTTTTATCCCTCTGATGTTTTCATTCTTTTGAAATTATTCAGAGATATACCTTCAAAGCTTTGGACCTTTCCCATATGGAAAGTGGAAGAAAGTGAAGTTTTCTCCAATCCAGTGAATGAATTCAACTCATTGAATCCCAGCCCTTGAGAGTCCATTTGAGTTTTTATTTTGTCAAAAACACCTTGTGCATTGACATAGCTTTTGATTCGAAGATTTTTTCTATCTAGAGATTGATGTAGGATTTCTCTTTCCTTTTGCAAAAATTTGGTTAAGGCAATAAAATTGAGCCTTTAATACTCAGATTTCTTTACTTCTTCTTCTTTTCCTTTTAAAACTTTCTCAATTTTTCTTATTTCTTCTGAAAATGATTTTTCTTTTTGCTTGTGAGTGTCTTCAAGTTTGGTTTTTTCAAGAAAAATTTCTTTCTTTTCTGATTCCAAAAGATTCTTTTCTCTTTTGAAAAAAATGAGCTCTTTTGTCACTTGCACTCTTTTATTTTTCTCTTCAAGAAACTTTTGCTCTAGATCCTGAAGTTCATTAATTAGTTTAAAAGCATCTATTTCAGGATCACTGTCAGAGGTGTAAAGAGAGTTTACCTTTTCAGAGTTGTCTTCTGATGCTCCATCAGTTTGATTTCCATCTGAAAAAGGCATACCACAGAGATTGGTAGGTTCTTCCTCACCATCACTTGTTGAGTCTGATAGCCAGTCTTCCATTTCTGCTACAAGAACTCTTTCTTTTACGTTGTACTTGTATTTGTTCTTGTAGTAATCTTGATCTTTGACAAGTTTTCCTCTGCAGTTTGCAGAGAAATGGCCTATTTTTCCACATCTGAAACATCTTCCATCATTTCGATTTGTTGGAAGAGTGGCAGTACTTGTCTCTGGCTTCTGTTCTTGAGGTTTGAAATATCTCTGTGGCTGTGGATACCTTGGTTGAAATGATTGTTGAGGTCTTGATTGTTGAATTGCATCATTGTTGTTGAAATTTGTGTTTCCCAAATTCTAGTTTCTAATCACAATTAAACAAACAAAACACAAACAAGAATCAATCAATTTACCTGTTTGATTTCACTTTCAATTCCAAGATTACAAACTTTCTCTCTCTAGAACTCTCTCTCTCTCTCTCTACAATTCTCTCAATCTGAAAACGTATTCTCTGTTGGATCTCCTACACTTACACTAAAAACAGAAATACAAACCTATTTATACCTACAACTATTACAAGGAAACAAACAAATACAAAGACTTTGACTTTTATTACAAAAGATTTTGACTTTGATGAAAGTTGACTTTCTGAGCTTTGACTTTCTTGAACTTTGACCTTCAGTCTTCTTGATCTTGTATCCAACATATTTATGCTCTAACAATCTCCCCCTTTTGATTCAAGATCACTGTTGAAAGATCTAGCAATTCAGTCTTCACTTTTTAAGCTCTGTCAGTACAATCTCCCCTTTTTATTTGACTGTATTCTTTCCAAAAACTGTCTTCAAACGATTAACAATCTCCCCAAAACTTTCACAATAATACTTTCAGACTTTGGAAAGAAATTATCTTCAGAATCAGCTCGAATTGCTTTAGCAAATAATCTTTAAAGAAAATTTCCTCAAATCTTCAGAAATTCTTTGATCTTCTTCGAATCTTTACTTTTGAATCTTCTGACTAAGACATTTCGGAAAATCTTCTCTCAAAACTTTATCATTTCTTAATACCATCTCCCCCAAACTACAAAACTTTAACATTTCTTGATATCATCTCCCTCTTTTTGATGATTTGAGCATCTATATCATCAAAACTTTTCTCCCAAGAAATGTCTTTGACCATTCTGATCTGTCAATCTGAGCCTCTGATTTTGTGATCCATAGCCAAGTATTCATCCAGATCTTTTCAAATCTAGACAAAAATAAGAATATGTAACTCCTGAATGAACAAATGAATCAGTTAAAAAGCCTGTCAGTAACACAAAGTCACTGTATGTAACGAATACACAATATAAAGAAGCTTTTTGATGTTCACTGCCCCAGGGCTTCCATCCAATCATCGAAATACCACAAAGGCAATTTCTATGAATGTTATGACAAGAAAACAAATTCCTTGTGTGTTCGTGCACGTGTAGAAAGAATTAAGCACGAATGATTCTTTATTAAGGCTCAAAATTGTGTAAACCACTAAGACAACAGTAGATAAACACAGACTCAATGTGCATGATTGAAGTGCGAAGGTGGGGCAGACTTCCTTCTTTTTCAATATCCAGATTTTCCAAATGAAAACCAGATAGATTATATGCTGCATCCCCTTTGAAATATGAAACACCTTCTTTTTGAGAAGAAAATGAGTGGCTGGTGGGGGTTTTAACAAGAGTTGGCATGGGCTAGTTGCCTGTTTCAATAATGTTCACCAAGAATTGTGAAGCATTAGTAATGTGGCTGCCCGACTCAGAAAGTAGTTGGTGCAGATTTTGATATTCTTTTACTCTGATCTCACACCCTCTTTCTTTTAATTCAATAAGTTCACATCTAACCAAACTCTCATTTCCATTTTACCTCATCACACCCACACTTATTTCTTTTTGACTCCTCACACTCAAACACTAATAGGATAACTTATTGGGTAGAAATCACTGGTTAACGTGATATCATAGAAGTTCAGTTAATTCCTAGCACAAAGAACCCATATTTCCTATAAAAGCATAATGTTGCTCAGATGATTTAACTTTAACAGTTAAAGCTCATATACAAATGTCAGATGTAAATATGCTCAGAAATATAATCATGAAGATATGAGAATTTTAAAACATTGAAGATATTTCAAACAAGTTAATTGAATAAATGAACATGAATGCAAGAGACTTGTTTGAAAATCTGACATTGTATGAAAATGATCATAAATGAAATGATATATCAATTAAGGTTTATGGTCAAGAATAATGGATATGTGTCTATACGAAACAAAATATAGACATTCTTGAAATGACGTTTCGAAATGAAATATCGCTCAAAATACTTTAAAGTACAAGCGGGGTGTCTTACCATCGAAAATTTGTTTCAATTTTGAGACATGGTAAGAACAATTTGATCAAAAATTAAACCGATGTGTGTGAATACTTGAAAGTATATAGAAAAAACAATACGCAAGTATTTATCTTTGGAAACACACGGTTTATTTATCAATTAATCACAAAAAATAAAATGACAACATTTAAAATTACACTTCCAAATTATAAAATTTGTTTAAGAATCGGGAAGTGGTTTGAACATTTAAGAATATGTTTTCTATATCTGAAAGTTGTCCTTCTTTCAGATACTTTTGAGATTAAGATAAGAAATTTCCCTTTTCGCTCAATCTTAATACTCATAAAGTCAGCTAAAGTCAAAAATGATATGATCGTGTCATCCTCTCTCATCCTGCATAAGTCTCAAAGTCTAGTCAAAGCAACTTTATTCACAAAAATTAAACGACATAAAGCAGTAAAACGATTAAAATACGAGTTCTGATCAGAAGTAATCAGAAATCATAATTCTTTTACTCCCCCTGAAATTATGCATCTAAAATATGTCAGTTATAAAGCACATGATAGAGATTTACAACTCCTTTTGGAATGTAGTTCGTCATATCTATCAGATGCAAAAATTTCAGAAAAATATGTACTCCCCCCTGAAGGTTGATATCCTCGTTGGAGTATCGGAATACAATCTCTTATATCAGCCTGGGAGTATTTTTCTTTAAGCATTGAAGTACGAGTCCTAAACTGTTATGTTTAGAAGTCAAACTTCGTTGAAGTACGAGTTCTAAGCTGAAGTACTTAGAAGCCTTAGTTCTTGACATTGAGGTGCGGGTCTTGAACTGTGTTATTCAAGAGCCATTGTTCTCTTACTCCCCCTTGACTTGTGGTGCCTGCAACATAGAATCAATTTTCGGTTTTGGTACGCACTGGTATTTGGGTTCATGTGTGTTAGTTGCAGTTCGAATAGGAGTAACTGAATAAGAACCATACCAGTAATGATCACTTGCTTTATGAAAAAAATCATACATATGACAATAAGAACAATACCTCTTTTTAGATAACCTGATCATTTGATCTCTCGAGTAAACAAGATCAGGTTTACCTTTCAGCACTTTGTTCTTCTTTGCATTTGAGACAGATACAAATGATTTGTTACTTTTCTTCACTTCCTTCTTTCCTTTCTTTTCTTCCTTCTTCTCATCATTCTTCTCATCTTCAACTGGTTTTATCTTCCAAACCAGCTTCTCTTTTTCATATCTTTTTCTTCTCCTTCTATGTGTACCTGAACCATCTATTTTCCAATCATAAAAAATGTTAGTTGTACGAATCTGATCAAATGAATTAACTAACCTTCTTGAAGAAACAGTTTTCTGATGTGAGCTTGCAGCTGTCTTGAAAGAACCAACTGAACTATTTCTAGGTGAGTGGATTTTTGACTCTGGAGTCGTATGCTCAGTCACCACCACCTTTGAAACAATCTTTTCAAGCTCTTTTATCTTTAAAGATAAACTGTCTCTTTCTTCAATGAGTAGGTCAATCTTCTTCTTGAATTCAGACTTCGTTATCTGCTCTTTCAATGCATTTGTAGATAGCTCAGATAGCTTTGCTATTAATTTCCTTATCTACTCCTCAAAAATATTCCTTTCTTCCTCAAAGTCCTTCTCAGCACTCTTTCTTCCATCAGATATCTATTTAAAGAATCCAACATTCTTCTGTTCAATTTCCTTTTTATCCTTTGCAAACTTTTCTCTTTCAATAATGACCACTTTCTCAAAATCAGAAACTTGTTGAGAAAGTTTAATACATTTAAGCTCAATTGTCTTCTTCTCTTCAGCACTTTTTCTAGAAAACTCAGAGATATTCTTAGCAAACTCTTTCTTTTCTTTCTCAAAAACTGATCTTTCTTCAGCAATTTGCAATTCTAATTCAAAAATCTTCTTTTCATTAGCACACACTGTTTGCTGAAACTTGACAATGTGATCTTCTAATTCTGAGATCTTGCTCTTTAACTCAGTGTTTTCAGCTTCCAAAAACAATACCTTTTCTTCATTAAGCCCAGAAGTCTGTTTCAGAAGATCTTCATTTATTTTCTTTAATACACTGACTTCTTCTCTCATTAGCTTCCTTTCATCAAAATATCTCTTTGACTTCTTTGTGTAGTAGTCAACTGAGGAAGCAAGATTTTTGTTTTCTAATTTGATCTTGTGAATCTTCTTTTCATCACCATCAGAAAGATATCCCATCTTGAATACCTGTAAACAAAAAGAACTTGACAAAAATGATCGTTAATCCAAAATATGAAATCTCAAGAAATACAGAAAAACTTGAAATAAAAATTCAGAAATTTTGATCACAATCAGAACTATGTCCCCCTCCGCAGACTTAGCACGGGTGTCCCGCTAAAGAGAGATTCACACTTTGCGCCCCTAGAGAAAAAGATTTCACTATTAAAGTCCATATTACTATTTTGAAAATTTTGTCTAAGTCCTCCACACTTTGCGCTTCAAGTGCGATGTGCAAACCTTTACTTTGCGTTTCCAGAGGCAAACGCAAACCTTACTTTGCGGTTCAAATTAGAAGCGAAAACCTTTACTTTGCGTTTCTAGAGACAAACGCAAACCTTACTTTGCGTTTCAAGAGGGAATCGAAAACCTTCACTTTGCGATTCAAGTGGGAACCGCAAACCCTTACTTTGCGGTTCAAGTGGCAAACGCAAACCACAACTTATCTCTGAACTCAACTTTGCGTTTCTAGATACACTTCTACTTTGCGTTTGTCAACTTTGCGTGTCATGAAAAGTACATAAACGATGAACTTCGCGTTTCACATTACAAACGCAAACCCAACTTTGCGTTTGTAGTTAGAGACGCAAACCCTACTTTGCGTTTGTAGTTACAGACGCAAAGCTCGCTTCTCGGTTCTTGTTGAAGACGTAAACATCACTTTGCGTGTCTCGTTATATACACGAACCTCTGAAGAACTTACACAAATCTTGATGAATGACCCACAAACCTGTTTGAATGGAACGCAAACCTTGAAGAACACGCGCAAACCTCTAAAATCGATGAAAATCACACCAAAAACTCATCTAGAGCTAGAATTTCAACACTAAACTTTGACAATTCACTCGTCTAAACAACTAGAACACAAACTTAACAACTAATTTCGATCAAATACACAAAAATGTATAAATCGACTCAATTACAGTGCACAAGACTCGTGAACTTCAAACTCAACTAAAATAAAAAATTAACAATCAAATACAGTGCATTTCTTGAAATCACCTATACAAACTCGATCGATTATGCTATCTGAACAAAATCTAATCGATTACAACTCCAAAAACGTACTAAAACTCGGATTTAATTTTTCGCTCAAGAACACAGATACAAATTTTTTTTTTTTTAATTTTCTTTATTTTAGATTTGGATCTGCTCTGATACCAATTGTGTGTCCCAGATTCTAGTTTCTAATCACAATTAAACAAACAAAACACAAACAAGAATCAATCAATTTACCTGATTGATTTCACTTTCAATTCCAAGATTACAAACTTTCTCTCTCTTTTCAATTCTCTCAATCTGAAAACGTATTATCTGTTGGATCTCCTACACTTACACTAAAAACAGAAATACAAACCTATTTATACCTACAACTATTACAAGGAAACAAACAAATACAAATACATTGACTTTTATTACAAAAGATTTTGACTTTGATGAAAGTTGACTTTCTCAGCTTTGACTTTCTTGAACTTTGACCTTCAGTCTTCTTGATCTTGTATCCAACATATTTATGCTCTAACAAAGTTTGTACCCTTTTGATCACTATATGGAGTGAATCTGGGTTCTTGTTGAAATCTGACACCATCTTGTTGAAATATTCTTTCAGGATTTCTTCTTTCTTCATTCTCTCTCCTTCCTTCAAATACTCTCTTGCCAAATTTCTTGTTAAATTGATGAGTTATTAATGCAAGAGATTTGGCGAAGGCATTGATATCATCTTCTGAGTCTGAATCTGAATGATTTTCTTCTGTCATTAGGAGCTTTTTGGATCTTCTTTTTGTTTCCAAACCTTTTTGTGAGTCTTCACAGTTGTTTTCTTTCGAAATTTGTTTTGAAACAAGTGCAAGTGGTCCACCTAAAGACAATTTTGATTTTTGCTTCATAACTTCCTTTTCATGTGCAACAAGAGTGCCATAAATGTCAGTTAATGACCATGACTCAAGATCTTGATTGGCTTGTATAGACATGGACAGTTGTGACCATTCTTCATTTAAGCTTTTCAAGAAAAGAACATTGTTTTCCTCTTTTGTTCTTATCACTCCAAACTTTCTGCATTTTTTGATAAGAATGTTCAATCTCGAGTAAGTTTGGTGTAATATTTCTTCTGGTAGAGCATGAAAATCATGATATTCATTGATGCATAGATTTCTTCTATTTTTCTGTGTTTGTAGGCCTCCTTCAAGTTGATTTAACAACTGATCCCATATCTCTTTTGCAGTTTTACAAGAATCAAGTTCTTGAAAGATATGATTGGGAATGGCCATTATAAGTAATCTAACAGCTTTTGAGTCATTATCCATCATATTAGTTTCTTCATCAGTGAAGTTTGTGATTTTCTTTTCATAATATGCAAGGATTTCAGTAGTATCTGCTGTTGCAGGAACACTTGGAACCAACACCATTGGAATGTGAGGTCCAACGTTCACTGATCTAAAAAGATCCTTGTCCATACCTTCTAAGAAATTTACCATCCTTATCATCCATTGGGGATATTCATCCCTTAAAAGTGTAGGAGGTTTTGTTAATGACCCAACTGTATAAATGGCACTTATGCTTGAGTTTGCCATTTTTGAAGAAAAAGATGAAGATTTGAAGAACAGATGCTTTTTGTATTGAATAGTGATTTACTATCAAATCTTGAGCATATGGTGTTATTTAATAAACCAGGTTTATTTGAACATGCACAGATATTGAAAGTTAGAATCAATGAGATGTAAATCTATCCGAGTATGCAGATGCGATCTTTCTTTGTTTAGAAAACAAAGGAGGCTCTGATACCAATTGTTGGATCCCAGATTTAACCTCACAACAATGATATAAACAATAAGAGTAATAACAACGGAAGCAGTATAGTTTAATATCAAAGGAGATTCAAATATCACAGTTCATAAAGCAAATAATAGATAAACAAGATATTCTTTGAATAAAATATTCAACTTATATTATCAGTTATAAGACTTCTTAAGCACACTTTGAACAATAAGGTGATGGTCCTATTTATAGGACCATAAAGCAAACAGTGTACTTATCTGACAAATAGAAGCATGCTTGAACAGTATCTTACCTAAGAGGTAAGATCAAGACATGCTTGAACAGTGACCTACTCTAGAAAGTAAATCTTATCACAAGAAATTCAGAGTGAACATCTTCAGAGCTCTGAAGTAGGATCTCTAATGAGGGGCTCTCTGATGTCTTTCTGTGAGACTGTCCCTGAACTGACTTCAGAGACAGACATACTTTCTTCAGACTGACTGTGAACTGACTTCAGAGACAGACTTGTTTTCTTCAGACTGACTCTGAAGTGACTTCAGAGACAGACTTGCTTTCTTCAGACTGACTCTGAACTGACTTCAGAGACAGACTTGTTGATGTCCCTTGAAAGTCTTTAGATGAAGACTTAGTTATTTTTAATACTTTCATTGGTTCAGATTTGGGGCTAACAGGAATATTCGTTTCCCTTTTTTCCTTGTTCAATCTCACCACGAGATCATCCAAAAGTACTTGGGCATAGTCAATGTTTCGCCCATGGATCACTGAGTAGACGATTTTCATTGCCAGTCGGCCAACTTGGTCTTCTCCACCAGTCTTTCCAGCCAGTCTTTCCAACCATGCTTCAAATATTGTATTCAAGATTAAAAGGTCAAAATTGTATTTGTTTGTAAGTTTGTAGTAAGTCAAAGTGTTTGACTTTGTCATATTGTCTTGAGTTGTAAGGTCATAATGTTGTCCATATAAATAGTTTGGTCCTTGTAGAATTAAGAACGCACATGACATAAACACACAAGAACACGCATAGAGCTTAGAGAGAGAACCACGTGAGACTGGTGGCACTCAGTGAGATCTATGACTAGGAAATCATTGTAATCATTGATCAAATCAATATAAAGATGATGTCTACATATATTGAGTGTGATTAGTAACTTCGATCTAGAACAACAATTGGTATCAAAGCAGATCAGATCATCATAAATCAAGAATTTTGTTCGAAATATGAAGAACTCGCACACAGACTGTGATTAGATCGATTTTTGAGATTTTGAGTTGTTTTTGCCGAATTGTTGACTTTACTGTATTCATTTTGATGTTTTGAAGAATGTTTGTTTAGATTACAGAGTTCAATTCCTTGTAATTTTGATTTGATTTTGTGAATTTTAAAAGTTGAATTCGAGAAGTTCAGTAGACTATACTCAAGATCAAGATCGTCGATTAAGTTTTGTTTTCATGATATTGATGTAAAAGGTTTGATCAGAACATAATCGTAAACACTCCTATGAAGTTTGACAAAAATTGATTGAGTTTTGATGCATATGTGGAATATTTTGTTAAAATTTGAGTCGAACATTGAAGAACTCGCAAGATCCATAAAATTTGCATGTTCTTGGAAGAATTCGCATGTTCTTGGAAGAATTCGAAAAGCAAGGAATTCGCTTCGTATTACGTGCGAAAAGTTCAGAATCCTCATCCTTCAGCCTGTGGTTTGCTCTTCTGCGAAAAGTGTTTCTTCATTCAGCGAATTCTATACTTAGTGAAATTTTGACAAGTTGCAATTGAGTTTGAATGTCAAGAGATATTTCTGAGTGTGAATAAAGTTTATGATTTTCTGACTAACGATCAATTCACGCTCTTATATTTTACAGATCTCAAAATGTGTCAAGGTTATAGTTATGATTTTGGAAAGATAAATATTACAGAAGCTAAAGCTTATGTTAAGCATCTTGCTGGATAATTGTCAATCTACACCAAGATGGCTAATGACTGCTCAAAAGAAAACTCTAAGACAAATGCTGAGAAAGCTGATTTGGAAGATAAAGTATCTACTCTAGAATTTGAAATAAAAGATCTGAAAAGCGAATCTGAAAGCCCAAATCTTAAAGCTGAAAGAGACAACCTGAAAGAGAAAGTGTTTAGCCTAGAAGTTGAAGTAAATGTGCTGAAAGATGTAGCTTCTCAAGTGAAAAACAACTCTAGTGTGCAAGAAGAATTGAAGAAGAATGAAGAAAATAGAAAGACATTGGAAAGAACAAATACTGAGTTGGAAAGATTGCCGAATTGGAAGCTCGAATTGTCAAATTCAAACAAGAAGACTTAGTCAAGAAAGTGAAGAGATGGTAAGAGGTTTAGAATCTGCAAATCCAAAGCTACAAAAGAAAATATCAGCGTTAGAAAAGCAGATTGCTAAAGAAAGAGAAGAGTTTGACAAGGAAAGAAAGACTTTTTGTTGGTCTCGGAGGTTTTTAACAAGTTTGTAGAAGGGGGTGGGGGATTGAATACAAACACATAAATTAAAGTTTAATAAATTGTTTATTGATAAATCAAACACAATTTACAAGTTTGTTGCGGAATAAGATTAAGACAGACTCAATCTAAACAAACTTAAGAAACACAAAGATGGTTGCACAAGAATATAGAGAAAGGGGGTTTTAGAAGTATAGAAAACAAAGGTTTCTATCTTGGTTCAAGAATAGAGCACCCACTCAGATGGAGAGGTGATCTTTCTATTTATACCCTATTCATTAAATGCATGGCAAACCATTAAAGTGCAGATATCTCTCAGAAAAAAAAATAAAGAAAATGATGAAAAATAACAATTCTTGACTTTAGTAGGTAACAACCGATTACGTCTTAAGATTTAACATACCAAGCTTAGAGACAAGAAAATTAAATCTCTTTTCATCTAAGGGTTTGGTAAATAAATCTGCAAGTTGATAATCTGTTTTTACAAAATAAAGTTCAATTGTTCCTTTTTCTACATTATCTTTTATAAAATGATACCTGACGTCAATGTGTTTAGTTTTCGTATGCTGGACAGGATTAGCAGATATCGCGATTGCACTCTTCGAGTCACAATAAATTGGAATTTTATCAAACTTGAATCCATAGTCTCGCAGCTGTGTTCGCATCCACAAGACTTGAGAGCAGCAACTGGCAGCAGATACGTACTCTGCTTCAGCAGTCGATGTGGAAACGCATAACTTTTTCTTTGATGCCCAGCTAACGAGCTTGTCTCCAAGAAATTGAACGTGACCAGAAGTACTCTTTTTGTCCAACATGCAACCTGCATGATCTGCATCTGAATAGGCAGTCAGTTGAAACCCAGTATCCTTAGGATACCACAGACCAAGGTCTGCAGTCCCCTTCAGATATCTAAAGATCCGTTTGACAGCAGCCAAATGGGATTCTTTAGGAGCAGCCTGATATCTAGAACATAAACATGTTGAAAACATAATATCTGGTCTACTACATGTAAGATACATTAATGAACCTATCATACCTCTATAGGTTCTAACATCAACACTTTTACTCAAAGGATCAGTGTGAATCTTAGTACCTGGTGCCATCGGGGTTCCAATGGGTTTACAATTTTCCATTTTGTAATTCTGAAGAATATCCAAAATGTACTTAGATTGATTTATGAAAATCCTCGTAGAAAACTGTTTAACTTGTAATCCGAGAAAGAAATTCATCTCTCCCATCATACTCATTTGAAAACGTGACACCATGAGGTTAGAAAAGTTTTTGCAATATTTTGGATTAGTAGAACCAAATATTATATCATCAACATATATTTGAATAAGGATAATATCAGCTTTTTCCTTTTTGATGAATAAAGTGGTATCAATCTTACCTTTGGAGAAACCAGACTTGACCAAGAATTTGGATAAGACGTCATACCATGCTCGAGGGGCTTGTTTTAATTCATAAAGGGCTTTGTCCAAGATGTAGACATGATCTGGCTTATCTGGATTGACGAACCCTTCTGGTTGAGACACGTACACTTTCTCTTTAAGAATGCCGTTCAGAAAAGCTAATTTCACATCCATCTGAAAGACTGTGAAGTTTTTATGAGATGCGTAGGCAAGAAACATTCTGATTGCCTCTATACGCGCTACTGCAGCATACGTCTCATCATAGTTGATGCCTTCCTCTTGCCGGTAGCCTTTGGCAACAAGTCTAGCTTTGTTTCTTATAACAATACCATCCTCATCCTTTTTATTCTTGAATACCCATTTAGTTCCTATCACGGTCTTTCCTTCTGGCTTAGGAACTAATCTCCAAACCTTTAGGGCTTCAAACTGATTGATCTCTTCTTGCATAGCAGATACCCAGTCCGAATCAGCAAGAGCCTCAGATACTCGTGTTGGCTCAATCTTACTGAGGAATGAGTCATGCATACAATGATTAAGAGTTGCTGACCTTGTTTGTATAGGCTTGTCAAGATCTCCAATTACTTGATGTAATGGATGATCTTTGGTCCAGCGATGCTCATGAGGGAGTGGAGTAGATATTGATTGAACATGATCATCATCTAGAAAGCCACTATCAGAATCTTCAGTTTGAATAACAGGAGGGGGTTTTGCAGTTGAAGACTCAGGTGCAGAAGTATCAGTTGGAACAGCAGATTCTGGCTGTTGAGTAGACAATGTATTACACCCAACTGAAACTATTACTTCTGGCTCAGCATTTGCTTGTACATCTTCAACTGTAGGAGTAACAATAGGAATGTGAGTTTCTGATTGAACGGGGGATTCTTGTTCAGTTATGACTTCTGAAGTGACTGGATGATTGCAACTTGTATCTTCAGACCTGTCAGTCACAACAGATTTAGGTATATTAGATCCAAGAAACTCATCATAAAAGAATTCAAATAACAAATCTAAATCAGTTAAATGAGAAGTGGATGTAGAAGCGTTATCCGAATTTGTCGCTGTAGATGCCGGTTTCGGACTGATCTGTCCAGAAGCTAATACACCAGTAATAACGGGTTCTGAACTGATTTGATCAGAAGCCATTTCTTCATCAAATGTAACATTGACACTCTCCACAACTGTCTTTGACTTCTTTATATAAACACGATATGCAGCAGAAGTTGAAGAATAACCGATAAAGATGCCTTCATTCGCCTTGGTACTGAATTTATTCAGACTCTCTCTATCGTTAAGCACAAAACATTTACACCCAAATATATGAAAGTATTTGATGGTAGGTGTTCTGTTGTTGATCAGCTCATATAGAGTCTTTTGAAATCGACGGTGAATTATGGATCGATTTTGTGTATGGCATGCAGTCGACATAGCTTCCGCCCACAAGAATAGAGGTAGATCCGATTGACTAAGCATAGTTCGAGCGGCCTCGACTAGCGTCCGATTACGTCTTTCTACTACTCCATTTTGTTGAGGCGTTCTAGCAGCAGAATACTGATGTGAAATCCCAACTGATTCGAGATATTCATCAACAATCTTGTTCTTGAATTCTGTGCCATTGTCAGTTCGAAGGAACTTGACTTGTCGCTGCAATTTCACCTGGGTCGTCTTTAATAATGAAATGAGAACTTCAGATGTCTCATCTTTTGATCGAAGAAATTTGACCCACGTGTATCTTGAGTAATCGTCCACAATGACCAACACGTATTTCTTACCACCCAAATTCTGAGTTCTCATTGGACCACATAAATCCATGTGTATCAGTTCTAACGGAGAACTAGTGCTTGGTTCAGGCTTCGGTTTATGAGCGGCTCTCTTCATCTTACCCTTCTCACAAGCTGCGCATAAGTGTTCTTTTTCGTATTTCAGCTCAGGAAGTCCCTTTACCAATTTCCCACGAACCAGCTTGTTGATATAACGAAAGTTCAAATGAGATAAACGTCTATGCCAGAGCCAACTTTGCTGCAGTGAAGCTTTTGTCATCAAGCATACCTGATTGTCAATCTGAACTTTGGACAAGTTGATGGTGTAGAGGTTTGTCTTTCGATGTCCACCCAAGAGTTCTGTGTCGTCTTCAGTACGAACTGAGCAACTCTTAGACTTGAAGTTGACCTCTAAACCTTTATCGCAGAATTGACCTATGCTGAATAAGTTGTGCCCCAAACCTTCGACATATATCACCTTACTGATCGTTATCTTGTCTTGAATGATGTCACCATATCCTAGAATAGGTGAAAGCTGATCGTTTCCAAATCTGACATTGCCACTGAATTTCTCTGTATAGTTAGACAATAAAGCTTTTTGCCCAGTCATATGCTTGGAACATCCACTATCCAAGTACCACATATGTCGGGTCTACAAGAAAAATCAGGAAACAATAACTTTAGGTACCCATTTAAAAACGGGTCCTAACAGATTAGCACAGGATTTTGGTATCCACTTGAAAATAGACCCTCCTTTTCTTTGAAAACATTTGATCTCGAAGAATTAACATGATAAGATCCATACCAATCAGAAGAATTATGAGAATAAGCAAAATCATTTCTCTGATAAGGATAAGATGTAGTAGTAATAGGAGACAATTGAATCAATTGCTTTATTGAATATCTCTTGTAAGAAGTTACAAGGTTTTGATTATTAGAAGCAATTTGATCAATCACATCAGTATCACTACTAACTGATCTATTACAAGTATGATCAGAAACTGATTCCACTATCTCATCCTCCTTCCGTTTTGGTCTCCATTCGGATTGAACTTTCAACTTTTTCTTCCTTAAATCTGAAACATAAGATATAGATTTATTAGGAAAAGCAGATTTCCGAGACTGAATATTCTTTCGTGTATCAGTGTATTTCTGTTTCTGTAATCGTTGTTCCTTCTGTTTCTTACCATTAGCATAGTAATCAGCAGTTACAGAAATTGATTCACCAACCTTAGTTGATGATTCAACAGTATTTACACCACTTGGTAACACTTTTTCATTTTTAAGACAAGTAGAATGATCAGGAAGTGTAGAATTGTTATCAAACATATCAGATTTTTCCATGCACCCATCATCAGAATTTAGAAAATCATTTGCAGACTCAAATAAGTCATCAGAATTATCAGATGAAGATTGAGATGCCTTAGAAACTGTAGAATACTTTGTAGATTTAGTTTGAAAAACAATGTTCTTTATAACAGTAGAAAATACATTTTGTTGTATATCAACCAAAAGTTTTTCATCAGATAAAACATTTTCAAGCTCGACTATTTTGCTTTCAAGAATAGATGTAGGAACATAAACCTTTGCAATCGCAGGTTTTGCCTTCATCTCAGAAGCGGAATAACTAACAAAATAGTCAGTTGAAAGAACTTTTGGTGTTTTTGAAAGATAACTATCATTTAACTTTTCATAGTTAAACGGTAGTTGCATTTTCTTTTTATTCTTTCTATTTTCAGTTTCTTGGTCCTCAACTTCTTCTGACAATTTGGTAACAAATTTGGGTTTTAAATGAGTATGTTTATCAGCCCAAGCAAGAAAATCATAGTTATAAAGTGCCGGCTGTTTTCTTATGGCTTTCTTAAGATAATGGGGGTTTTCAAAACCAAGTCCCCATTTCTCTTTGACATCAGCCTCTTCATTAGGTGCATTGAGAAAAATGGTTTGATCTGTTTGACCTCTTGCATAAAGTTTTGCTTCCAGGCCATTTACCTTCTTATTCAAATTCTTGTTTTCAACCTGTAGTTTATAAACAGTTAGTGCAGATTCATTTTTCTCAAACTCATATTTAGACACTTTACCTTCAAACTCAGAAATCTTCTTTTCAAAACAATCTACTTTAGATTTAGAATCAAAATCAGATTTGCGTAAAGAATCAATCAGATCTTTGTTTGAAATAACAGACGTATTAAGCTCAAAGATCTTCTTGTTCTTTTTAGCAACTCTTTCTTTTTCCTTTTTCAGATTATTTTGTAAATTTTGAAGCTCAACCATTATGGTTTCCATTTTGGTAATAAAATCTTTTTCAGTTAAATTTAATACCTCATCAACTGCCTCATCATCTGACTCATCATCCTTTACTTCTTTTCCCATGAGACAGATATGAGCATTTTCTTCTTTCTCTTCACCTTCATCCTCAGAATGATCAAGCCAAAATTCATCCTCGGCCATTAAAGCAACACCCGCTTCTTGTTGTCTTGCCAAAAGCAACTTGTTCTGATAATACTGAGAGTTGCGAACTTTCGGCTTTCGACAATCGTTCGCAAAATGACCCATCTTGCCGCAATTGTAGCACTTGATTGATTCAGTTGCTGGCTTTTCAGCTGCTGTGTAATCATTCATAAATTTCTTCTTCTCAACCGGTTGCTTCTCAACATATCTATTCTCTTCATGTCTCTTTCCTTCCACTTTCACTCGGTGCTCATGGTTCTTTGAACTTGAAGAAGAATACCTTTGAGAATTTGATCCCGGCTTCTTGTAGAATTTCTTATGAAAGGCACGGGTCAGCAACAACATAGCTTGTTTCAGACTTTCACCATCATCACTATCTGAAACAGAATCTGACTCAGAAGATGTAAGAACTTTCTTCTTTTTCTTCTCTTTCTTTTCTTTCTTCTTTTCTCCAGCTACTAAAGCAATCGGATCAGGAACTTTTTCTGCCTTCTTCTTCTCAGCTCTTTTCTCTTCAACCTCTTCTTCATTCTGCCTTAAGGTCTCAAATACCTCATGTAGTGGAATTTCATTCAAATCCTTCATCTGCTTCATTCTTCTTGTATGCTTTTTCCATTTCGGACGTAAGATGCTCAGAAATTTAATATTGTTTTCCAACTGCTTCTTTTTGACTTTGTTCTTTGTCAACTCATTTAGAAGCAACACAAACCTCTCATAGGTATCTTCCAGACTCTCATTCTCCTATGCTTTGAACTCTTCATAACTATTTATGCAGTTCGCCACTTTCATCTGGTTTCCGACCTTTGATCCCATCATCATCTTTTGCAACTGATCCCACATCTTCTTAGCATTGGCTTTATAACTGTCAATCTTGATGTAGATCTCATTTGGGATGCTTTGAAGAAGTAGTGATCTCGCTTGTTTATCTGCTTTGTATCGGCTTTTCTGCTCTTCAGAATATTGAGAAATATCCACTGTCACTGTTTTCATCTTTTGCTCTCTTTCCTCAGTTCCATCTTCACTATCAGAAGAGTCAACATCAGGTACTTGAACTGTTATTGGAACCATTGGACCTTCGGTGATAGACAGTAGAATATTCTCTCCAGAAATCTATGAAATCCAGAAATCTGTCTTTCCATTGCTCATATTCACCTTTGAATAAAACTGGAGGTTTCACATCAGTTCCAATTGAAAGTGCATCTTTGGAAGTCATCTTGTTTAACCTGTTTGAAATATAAAATCAGAAATTTTAATCACAAAAAGAACTATGTCCCCCTAGGCAGACTTAGCACGGGGGTCAAGGGGCAACGCCCTTGCAGGGGTATAGGGGCAGCGCCCCTAGAAAAAAAAAATTGACATTTAAAGGGCGTGTTACAATTTTGAAAAATTCTTAAAAAAAATAATTTCTAAGTCTTTTATGCTATGCGTGTCTCTCGGGAAACACATTCCTCAACTATGCGTGTCACACTTGAACCGCATATCTCACTATGCGTGTCACACTTGAACCGCATATCTCACTATGCGTGTCACACTTGAACCGCATATCTCACTATGCGTGTCACACTTGAACCGAATTCCTCCAATATGCGTGTCACTCTTGAACCGAATTCCTTTACTTTGCGTGTCATAAAGAATATCAAGTCTCTACTATGCGTGTCACAAGGAGTCGTAACTTTCTGTTATGCGTTTCACTAAGCAAACGCATTTCACAATATGCGTGTCAAGTTTCGCCCGTATATCAAGCTTTCGAGAAGCAAACGCATTTCAACTTCGGACTGTGAATGACCCGCATTCCTCTGAAAAACTTTTATGAATGATGATGAATGACCCGCACAATCCGATGATAGACCCACATTACTCAAGAACAACCCGCATTCCTCTAAAACCGTCCAAATTCACCAAAAACTTATTTCTGCCTAGAATTCCAACTTGAAACTTCGACAATTTGACCTTCTAAACAACTCGAACACAAAACTAACACTGATTTTTCGATCAAAAACACAAAAATTACAATTCTGAATAAGAACAGTGTCAAGAACTCGTGTTTACAAAAATCACAAAAATTCGAAAATTCGAATTCATTACAGTGCAATAGACAAATCTATCTATACAAACTCGATCGATTTCACTTTCCTAACAAAACCTAATCGATTACAACTCTAAAAACTCACTCAAACTCAGAATCAAATCTGGACACAATGAACAGTAAAAACGAACTTTCTTGAATTTCTTGATTTTTCTATTTGGATCTGCTCTGATACCAATTGATTGTTCCAGATTCTAGTTTCTAATAAAAGATTAATCAAACAAACAAGAATAAGAATCAAATACCTGTTTGATTAACTTCTCAATTTCAAGATTACAATATCTCTCTCTAGAACTCTCTCTAATGACCTCTCTTTCTCTCTATAATTTTCTCTCTCTAGATGCAACTGAATATTCACTAATTAAGTTCGTACTTACAAATTACAAAGACAAAAACTATTTATACTAAAACCTAATACAAGGAAAATACAAAATACAAAATACATTGACTTATTACAAATAGACTTTGACTTTTAATGAGATTTGACTTTAGCAGCTTTGACTTTCTCAACTTTGACCTTCAGTATTCTTGATCTTGTATCCAACAGATTTATGCTCTAACATAAACTTTTCCTCATGTTCCTTCGCGTATAAGTAGAGTTGTCTTTGGTTTACTGATATATGCATCAGGTCACTAGTAGATTTCTCTTTGTTCAGTTGCTTCGTCTTCGATTCAGCTATGAACATATATTGACGCGAGACTTGTCTTCAGGGATTACGTTACTGTTTACATCAGCACTATCAGCGATAACTAAACAGGCACAGTTTGATCACTGATAGTGAAACACTAATACATATCAAATGTTTATAAGAAAGACTATCAGCGATAACTGAACAGACTCAGTCTGATCGTTGATGGTGAAACACTAATACATATTAAAACGTAATTTTCATTAAGTATAGAAACGGGTCGTTATCAAATCACTGACAGAGTTTGGATCAACAATCTCCCCCTATTTGATAATGACAAAGTAACTGAAGAAAAGTTACTTTTAAAGTTCAAAATAAGGAATAATTAGGACTCATAACATACACGTCCCATTTACTATTTTGAGGGATCTTATACAGTACTGATGGAGTTAAGTACATCACTGAAATTTTCATTAATCCAAGAACAGAATTACAAGGTATGAAATTTACAAGTACAAGTGAAGAACTAACTACTGTAAGTTTAACTAATAGATTACAAGAAATAGGAAACTAATCTATCAGCTATCTAAAGAAGACTTGGGAGGATTGATCATATACTCAGGTATTTCTTGTCCTTTTTGCCTTCGATCTGAAGATTCTTGAGAGATGATTGCTTTGATCGATTCAGCAGAGGGAGAGAAGTCACACCATAAGCACAAGAGATCCTTGAGATGACTGAGGGGACAAATAGGAATTTCAAAGACTCTCTGAAATCTGAGTTCTTCCTCATCATCTCTGAAGAAGATTCCAAAAGGTTCTTTAAGAACTTGTCCTGCAACATATGGTCCACCAAAGGGCAGAGATAGATCGAGAACTGAAAGATCAGGAGGAGGACCGAACAGAGCTTCTTTTGAGAACTTGATGGAGGTTTCATTTCTTATCACTGCGACATTTTCAGAGGAGGAGGAGACAGGCTTCCTTTTGAATTGCCTTGGTTTGGAAGGAAGAGCAGATGGTACTTTCAACACAGTGGAGACTCTGTTGATGAGGGCTTCTAAGATGCCTTCGACATAGCCTCTGCTGGTTGATTTGGATTTCTTCAGCACTTCTTTGAACTCTAGCCATTCCATATAACCGAAGGTTTCCAGCTTTGACACGAACATGGCCTTGCAACTTCCATCCTCTATGGTAATCTCCATAGTGACAGAAACTCGATCCTTCTTCTTTTTCCCAGAGTTAGTAACGGCTATGATCTTCATTGGGTCAGAGCGATAGTCGATTTTTCTTTTACACCATTCGACTGAGTATCGCTGACCCTTTGTTCTTTTTAGCGCTCCTCTTCAATCTCTTTCAAAAGAGCAGCCTGGACTTCAACTGGTTTCTTTTTCAGCTTCTTGTCTTTGACTTGAGAGGACTGAATCTTGAGAGCAAGAGTGGCATCTCTTTGATAGTCAGCTATCAGCTTCTCAGCCCTGACAGATTCTTCGATTTCAGCTTCAGTCATGAACTCTAGATCTGTTGATTGAGAGGGGATCTTCAGTCGTTGATTCTCTAGATGAGAAATCATCTCTGTTCGTCTCTTCATCTCTTCTTCTGACCAGTGAGATGGTCTAGAAAGCCTCCCTGAATGTTGCAGGGACTCTTCTTCCTCATCTTCTTCATCAATCTCTCTTACAGAGATTGGGATTATTTGATCATCAGCTACAACAGCTAGGATTATTTGGAGTTCTTTACCCTTAAGCAGGGGAGATAACTATCTGGTCAGAAAATGAAAAGGTTACTTTATTTTTGGGGAAGAAGAGAGATAAAGGTTAGAAAGAGATAGGGGTGGGGTTTTATAGAAGGATATAGGAACAAGAGAAAGGCATACCTGAGAAGGATTCTTCTCAGATAGTGAAACCATCTTCAGGCTTACCTCAGCAGCAGCATCCTTGGATTTGCTTTGGGAAGGGGTTCCTGAGGATGTTCCATGGCTCCCCCCCTGCTTGGACAACTTCTTTCGAAGTTATCGCTGATGATGTGACGGCTGAAGAACGCCATAAAGACTGATCTTCTTCATCGCCATCATCATCATCTTGAAGAGGGTGTTGATCCTCTTGATCTTCAAGATCAAGAGCTTCATCTTCATCGTCCTCCTCTTCTTCATCATCGATTAAATCTTCGAGATAAGGAGGGGCTTTATCAGCAACTATCTCCCCCTCAACATGAGAGGGAGTTACTTTCTGTTGGACCTCAGCAGCAGCTTCTAACTCCATATTTTCTTCAGCTACTTTCTCCCCCTCTTTGTCATTATCACGGAGGGAGAGATCTTTGGAAGGAGATGAAGTGTTTGTAGTGGCCAACTTATGAACTTCAGCCTACAAACTGTCCAGACGGCTTTCAAACGCAGGAAGATTTGACGTAGCCTGATGAATGAACTCAACGGCAATATTTAGAGAGGTACGATCTGTGAATGAGGGAGTAGGAGTCGGAGTTGGTGCTTTCAGGTGAGTCAAGATTTGCTGAAGAAGAACTTCACAGGAATCAACCTTGGCAGACAAGACATCAAACTGTCGCTTGGAATCCTCTTTCACTTGGTCAATCGCGGCTTGAAGAGCGGAGATTTGAGAGGATTCAGCTTTCGTTGAACATGTAGCTGTCAATGTCTTCAGCTCTTCACCAGCTGAATTGACAGCGCTGGTGGTGCCATTGATGGCTGTCGTGAGAGAATCCACCTTGATTCCCAAATTGTTGACATTGGCGTCAACAGTGGCCATATTAGGACCTGAAAGAAATGTTAGTTGCTGAGAAAGAGGCTTATATGGATAGTTGGGAGTACTATTTAGGGTTATAGGTTTACCTGAGTTTTCAAACATTTTGTAGAATTGTAGAGAATCGTCAAACGTTTGATTATCAGGTCCTAGGATTCCAAACGGTGGCTGTGTAGAAATAGATGGAAGGTTAGAGACCAAAGAGATATAAGGATTAGAGATGAGGATAGAAGAAGTAGGAAGAGGAGTAGTTACCTCAGTTTGTTGCTGAACTGAGATGATGGGGGACGTCACTGTTGTTGTGACAGCGACCGAGATCGCTGGCACGGTTGAAGATGTAGGTGCGGAGGATGTGGATGAGATGACCACAAAATCATCCAAGGAAGTTTGTTGAGAAACTTCCTCAAGCCTTGAACTAGTGGCGATGGTCTCCTTAGTCACTTTGGCCTTCTTCGAAGGACCAAGGGAACTAACAGATGGTCGTTTGGAGGGGGTAGCGGCACGGATAGCAGAAGAAGGAACCTCCTGCGTGGCCGCTAAAGAAGAAGAAGTGTGGAGAGAGAGTCGAGAGCGAAGATCAGAAATACTTACCTCATTTGGGAGCGGCTTGACCTACAAGGAGCGCTGGCCCACTTTGGCAAAAGTGCCATTAGCAGTAGTGGGGTAAGTGGCAGGGTAGAGGAACTTCAGGCACGCACAGATGAAGCGTACATAGGGAATCTTGGGATCCCTCTCCGTCTTCTCTATTTTTGACCTTAGATCTTCAAAGATAGTTGTGGCGTAGTCGAAATTTCTTCCAGCGATCAAGGAGTAGGCCATTTGGACCTGAATCTTGCTGGCCTGGTCTAGTGACCCACTCTTTCCACTATTACACTGAATGAAGTGATAAAAGATGTAGTTAAGCTGAGAAGGCATGTTCTGCTTCTTTATGAGAGTCAGCTTCTTGTTGGGGATCGTCGTCCTCGGCTTTGAGTCCCAACAGTATTCCATTGCATACAGAAAGTGGATGAGTTCAGCGTCAGTAGGCAAGGCATCGAACCCATTCCTAGGTTTGTCAAGAAATCGCAGAGCTTTCTTTAATCCCAAGGCAGTCATCATCCCTGGTCCGATATTAGTGCTGAAAGAAATAGCAGGAACCGGATCACCCTTTTTGTTGGTGACGGAGGTTTCTTCAGCGGTGAACCAGAATTGTTGGAGAAGACTTTTTGAAGGCATGGGATCCACAGTGATGGCGTAGGCAATCCAGGATTGCTTTAGAAACTTTGCTGCGTCCACCAGATGTGGATATTTGACACCATCAAAATCCAGTCGTGCGATATGGTTGTTTTTCGGAATCTCAGAGTCAGTGATGGCGAACTTGACGTTCTTGGAAGCGATGAGAGCAGATTGAGCCATTCTGAATATGAAGAGAAAAAAAACAGAAGAGTAGAAGAAAAGGACTTAGTCTAAAAATAAAGAAGGTTTTACCAGTTTCTTTTTGAGGTAAGAAACATAGATAAACCAACATATTTGAAGATTAATGTGACGTTCTTAGAGGAAGATATCAGAACAATAAGAAAAACCAAAAGATTTTGAATAAAGAAAATCAAAAACAATGGTTTTGAAGGAATAAAATCTAAATAAAAATGATTTTATATGATAAAAATCTTATAAAACCCATAATGGCA
Organism: Arctium minus; assembly: GCA_954870635.1. NCBI lineage: Eukaryota > Viridiplantae > Streptophyta > Magnoliopsida > Asterales > Asteraceae > Arctium > Arctium minus. The sequence continues at coordinate 70,731,001 of OX941080.1, read as the reverse complement.
GTCCATAAACGGAGTTTTAGATTAAAAAGATTTAGAATGAGAGTAAGATGAAGAAGATCAAAAATAACCTGTTGATCTTGAAAGATGAAGATGAAGATGATGCAGATGCTTGAGAATGCGAGAATGCTTCGAGAGTTTTCTTGCTTTGAAAGTATTTTCAGAAAGCATAAAACGATAAGAATGGAAAAACATTCTTTTTATACGCTTGAGAGTAAGAGAGAGAGAGAGAGAGAGAGAGAGAGAGGCGGGAATATAAATGTTCATCATGACATGGACACGTCCCACGAAGTTGATTGGATAGAAGGGCAATGGACGAACGTGTCAGAAAAAGGCATGTCGTGGATTGTCGGTTCAAATGACGTCATAGGAGAGAGAAAAAAAACGTTTCATTTGTCCGTTTTGAAATGATGGCTGAAGAAAAATCAGCGATAGATTTTCTTTTTGAAAGTATCCCTGATGGTAAAGATAGGGATGGATTTTCTTTGAAGAAGAATCACTGACTAGAAATATCAGTGATAATTTTTTTTTTAAACATTTAATCATTTGAAGAGAGATCAGTGATTAAAATTTATATTTTGAAAAAAAAAACATCTTAGCTGAATGAAGATTCAGTTGTAGGGATGGTGAGAACATACCTGAGAGTCAGAATGTTTATCAAAGATGGAATGATAAAGGGGAACTTATAATCACTGACATAATGCATGAACGCTGAAGAATTATTCTTCGAGATTCAGCATTCCAAGCTCACTGACGAGAAAGTTGAACCTTGTCTCATCAAGAGGTTTGGTGAATAAATCAGCAAGCTGATAGTTAGTAGGGATGAAATGAAGTTCAATATCACCATTCATCACATGATCTCTGATAAAATGATATCTGATCTCTATGTGTTTAGCCTTTGAATGTAGCACTGGATTATTTGCTATAGCGATAGCACTAGTGCTGTCGCAATAGATTGGAATCTTTGATAGCTGAAGGTCATAGTCCAATAGTTGATTTCTCATCCATAAGACCTGAGCACAACAACTTCCAGCGGCTACATATTCAGCTTCAGCTGTGGAAGTGGACACTGAATTTTGCTTTTTGCTTGTCCAGCTTACCAGATTTCCTCCTAGGAGTTGACATCCACCAGTTGTGCTCTTTCTATCGAGTTTACAACCTGCAAAATCACTATCAGAATAACCAGTTAGATCGAACCCTGAATCTTTGGGATACCAAAGACCGAGATTAGGAGTTCCTTTCAGATATCTGAAAATTCGCTTAACAGCGATCAGATGGGATTCCTTGGGTTCAGATTGATAGCATGCACATAAACAAGTAGAGTACATAATGTCAGGTCGGCTCGCTGTAAGATACAACAGGGAGCCTATCATTCCTCTATAGGCAGTGACATTAACAAGTTTTCCAGATGGATCTTTGTTAAGTGTCAGGGGAGGTGCCATAGGAGTTTTCATCGCTGAAGTTTGTGTAAGATCAAACTTCTTCAGCATATCTTTTACATACTTACCTTGGCTGATAAAAGTACCTTTGTCAGATTGTTTAATCTAAAGACCAAGAAAATATGTCAGCCCACCCATCATACTCATTTTGTATTATTTCTTCATTCTTTCAGCGAAGCGAGTACACAGAGATGGGTTAGTAGAACCAAATATGATGTCATCGACATATATTTGTATAAGAATAATATGACCTTTTATCTTTCTAAAAAACAATGTATTTTCAATTTTGCCACCTTCAAATTTTTCAGAGATAAGAAAAGATGAGAGAGTGCCATACCAAGCATGAGGAGCTTGTTTGAGACCATAGAGAGCCTTATCCAATTTGTAAACATAACCTGGATGCTTAGGGTCATAGAACCCTGGAGGTTGTTCTACATAGACTTCTTCATTCAGCTTTCCATTTAGGAATGCTGATTTTACATCCATTTGATAAACAATGAAGTCTTTATAGATTGCATAGGCTAAGAGTAGTCGAATTTCTTCGAGCCTAGCCATAGGGGCAAAGGTTTCATCATAGTCTATGCCTTCCTCTTGTCTGTATCCCTGAGCAACAAGTCGAGCCTTGTTGCGGGTTACAGTCCCATATTCATCTAACTTGTTTCAAAACACCCATTTGGTGCCTATTACAGTTTTGTCAGATGGTCTAGGAACAAGATTCCAAACTTTGTTATGAGTAAACTCAGTCAGCTCTTCTTGCATAGCGCTGACCCAGTTTGGATCTCTGAGGGCAACATCAACTTTCTTTGGTTCTATTAAAGAGATAAAGTTGACAAAGAGACAGATATTACCTGAACTTCGTCGTGTCTGAATTCCTGCATCGGGATCACCAAGAATTTTATCTATGGGGTGATCTCTGGTCCGTCGCTGAGCATGAGCATGATCGCTTACTTCAGAGATTGGATCAACAAACGGAATGTTCACTGACGATGAAGCTTGACGTTCGTCAGCTATCAAGTGTTGAGTGTCAGACATACCATTGTTTTCTGAGAGGTGATCAGACAAAGATGGTTCTGAAGGAAGAAGTGTGTTTAGAGGCTCTACTGAGATCCATGAGTTGGATACAGCGTTAGGGGATATGATGTTTGGATAATCATTAGAAGCCGGAGTATTTGAATGTTGATGGTTTGAGAAGAAAGGTTCTGTTTCTCTGTAATGAGAGAACATCCAAGCATTTAATTCTTCATTGTCAGCGATTGGTTTAGAGTTCGTTGAGCGAGTTTCATCAAAAGTGACATGAATTGTTTCTTCCATAGATTGTCTTCGCTTGTTGAAAACTCTGTAGGCTTTGGAGATGGAAGAATATCCTAGAAATATTCCATCATCAGCTTTTGGGTCGAACTTTCTAAGCTGATCTTTGTTGTTTAAGATAAAGCACTGACAACCAAAGATATGAAGAAAACTGATATATGGTTTTCTTCCATGAAAGAGTTCATAATCTGTCTTTCCAAATCGCTTTACTATCAGTGATCTGTTTTGAGTAAAACATGCAGTGTTTATAGCTTCCGCCCAAAATTGAGTAGGGAGGTGAGAATCGCTGAGCATTGATCTAGCAGCTTCAATGATCGTTCTGTTTCTTCTTTCAGCGACTCTGTTTTGCCGAGGTGTTCTTACTGAGGAGAAATTATGAGAAATTCCCTTGTTCTCAAAGAAATTGTTTAGAGAACTGTTTTTGAATTCAGTTCCATGATCACTTCTTATAGAGCGAACAGTAAGATTATTCAGCACTTCCATCGTTTTCACAGAAGATATTAGTTCTTCTGGAGTATCACTCTTGCAGCGAAGAAAGATAACCCAGGTGTAGCGAGAGTATTCATCTACAATGACAAGCGTGTATTTCTTTCCAGCTATTGATTGGATATTGACAGGGCCAGACAGATCCATATGTAAGAGCTGAAGAGGACTTGTCACTGAGGAAACTTTTTTAGACTTGAAAATAGCTTTTGTCTGTTTTCCTTTTTCACATGCCGAGCTGAGAGATTCTTTAGCATATGAGTGCCGAGGAAGACCAGAAACCAGTTCCTTAGAAGAGAGAGAATTCAGGGTTTTGAAATTTAGATGAGAGAGCCTTTTGTGCCATAGCCAGTTGACATCATAAGAGGCTTTAGAAAGAAAACATAAGTTTTCAGTGGTAGTAGAGTCCATATCTATTACATAGACATTTTCTCTGCGATAACCATTGAGAGCAAGTTTTCCTTTCTCATTCATCACTGAACATGCTTTCTTAGAAAAGCGAACTTCGTAGTCTTTGCCACATAGCTGACTGATGCTTAGAAGGTTATGCTTCAGTCCATCTACATAAGCGACTATTCTGAAGGTAGTTGTCCCATTGCTGAGGACACCAAACCCTCGGGTATAGCCTATTCCATTTCCACCAAAAGTCACAGAGGGACCTTTCACTTCCTTGTATTCAGTGAGCAGGTCTTTTTGTCCAGTCATATGACGAGAACAACCACTATCGAGATACCAGATGCCCTTTGATCCTTGCACATATAAGGAAGATTAAGCATTGTTTGGTACCCACTTTTCAATGGGTCCTTTTGGGTTAGTGGAGATGGAAGGTTCAACAATCTTCAAAGCAGATGAAGATTCAGCTTCAGTGGTAATCTTCACTTTGGTTATTTCTTAACCTTAGTAGTATTTTTCACCTTGGTTGATTTTTCAGCTTTGGTGACCTTCTCAGGCTTAGAGGCATTTATCTTCACTTTAGCTGTTTTATCAGCTTTAGTGGCAGTTGGATATTTGCTTGCAATATGGTCAGTAAAACCACAGTGATAGCATTTTCTATATTTGAAAGTGGTTTTAGGACCGGGCGTAAAAGGTTTTGAGAACTTAAGATGAGCAGGGCCAGGTCCAAGAATGCTTTTAGCATGAGATCTGGGAGGAATTTTGATTTCTTCAGATGTCTTAGGCATGAGATCAATCTTTAGCTTCGGGGGACAGAGATCGAAGATTTCTATCACAGAGCTAGAGGATTGATTCGCTGAAGGTTTAGAGGGAACTTTCAGCTTTGCTTTCTTGGTAGCCTTCTGAGGACGAAGAATGGATTTTCCTTTATCCGCAGACTTAGAGTCTTTGGATTTTTCCTCAGGGATAGAATTAGAAGAAGAAGGATAAAACTGATTATAAGAAGTGTCAGAGATAGAAGTGACAAACGTTCCAAACTTAAGCATGGAACTTTCTTCTTTAGGATCATCCTGTGGTGTCCAAAAACCAAGACCAGTTCTATCACTTTCAAGAGTTTGAGCATTTATTATCTCAGAGATCTTTGTTGATGATTTGCACCATTTTTCGACATGAGCCTTTTCTGCTTTTAGAGCAGCGATGGCTTGTTCGCGTTCAATGCTGATGATTTCATTTATAATGACTTGATCTTTCAACATTTCTTCTAAAAGATTCAGTTCTTTGATCTTTTCATGACATTTCTCTAACTGTTCAGCTAAGTTAACATTTTTGTTCTCAGCTAGAGTTTTGCCATTTAGAGCATTATAAAGATCAATAGTCAGCACATCAACGGCGCAACTTCTCTCAGCTTCAGGTCGAGAGGGATTAGTGGAGATAGATTCCTGAGATGATATATAGCTCATAGAAGTTTCAGCTGGTTCTTCCACTTCTTCTTTAATCTCAGCCATGAGGCAAAGATTAGCGACTTTTTCATCAGAACTTGATTCCTCTGATTCAGCCCAGTCATGTTCTTCAGCAATGAGACCTTTACCTTTTCGCTTGTAGCTTTTCAGCTTTTGATATTTGTCTTTCATCTTTAGGTATTTGTCATCGCTGGATCTTCTTCAGGTAGAAGGTTTGAAGACTTTCTTTGACCTGCACTCACTTGCAAAGTGTCCAATCTTTTCACAGTTATAGCAAGTAGCAGAAGCCTTATGAACAAGGGTTGATTTTGTCTTGTCAGTGATAGAGAGAGGCTTATTTCTTTTGAAATTGCTCTTTCTTGCAAATCTCTTAAAAGAGTTTGTCAAGAGTGCTAAGGATTCATCAAACTCTGAAAAATCAGTGTCTGATATATCCTCAGATTCAGAATCTAACTCAATGATAGTGAGAGTAGATTGGTGAGATGGAATTATTTCTGAAGATACTAAGGCAACAGGAGTGCTTTCGGAGTCTTTAGAATCTTTTATAAGATTCTTCTTTAGAAGGTTTGATTGCTCATAGTTAAGCAATATTCCATATAAGGTGCTGAGAGAAAGAGAATTTAAGTGTTTTGTCAGCTTGAGACATATTGAATAAATGTCCCAGCATTCAGGAAGACATTCTAGGAATTTGGTCAAGACCTCAGAATTAGAATATGTCCTACCAACAGTTCTTAGATCTATGATAAACAGTTAAATCGCTGATGAACAATAGAGAGAGATTCATTCTTACCAGCGATGAAACTTTCATACTGTCTTACCAAGTTAATCTTTCGAGTCTCTTAGAAGTTTTAAGATGCATGATGGAATGGAAAACTTCATCAGGCAGAGCCATTGAGATAATGGTTTTTGCCCTTGCATCTATACCAACCTTCTTTTTGTCTTCATCACTCCACTGTCTTATCACCTTAACTACATAGCGTTTAGGGACAGCAGGAGTGGTGGCAGTAGCTGGAACTGCAACTATAATTCTGACAGGTTCATAGGGTCCATTTTCTATATACTCAGGTATAGTAGGATCTGAATCTTCAACAAATAGCATCATTCGATTTTTCCATAGAGAAAAGTTATCTCTGCTAAATCGAGGAGGTTTAGAAAGTGAACCATTATCATAATAGTTAGTGTTTGTGTTAAGTGCCATTTGAGAATAGCAAAGAAGAGAATAAAGCAAGATCTTGTTTATCAGATTAAACAGTCTGCTCTGATACCACTTGTTGGTCCCGGAGGTGCTTAACAAGTTTGTAGAAGGGGGGGGGGGTGAATACAAACACATAAATTAAAGTTTAATAAATTGTTTATTGATAAATCAAACACAATTTACAAGTTTGTTGCGGAATAAGATTACGACAAACTAAATCTAAACAAACTTAAGAAACACAAAGATGGTTGCACAAGAATATAGAGGAAGGGGGTTTTAGAAGTATAGAAAACAAAGGTTTCTATCTTGGTTCAAGAATAGAGAACCCACTCAGATGGAGAGGTGATCTTTCTATTTATACCCTATGCATTAAATGCATGACAGGGTACTTTACACGTGTCATTCACTGATTGGATTTGGTAGTCTGACTTTTGGGAGACATGCTTTCGGCCGTATCATGAACAGTGTAGTTAACAGAGTTGTTATACGATTTATGGCAGAGATATGTCTGTTCTGACACATCGTACTGGTTGTGCAAGGTAAGACAAAAGGAAACTTGAGGCATAAGCTTTGTGACTAATTGATCACTGAATATCTCTTTCTTCAGAGATATAAAGAGGTTCAGCTATCGTTGAACCTCTTCCTCATGTTCCTTCGCGTATAAGTAGAGTTGTCTTTGGTTCACTGATATCTGCATCAGGTCACTAGTAGACTTCTCTTTGTTCAGTGGCTTCGTCTTCGATTCAACTATGAACATATGTTGACGCGAGACTTGTCTTCAGGGATTACGTTACTGTTTACATCAGAGCTATCAGCGATAACTGAACAGGCTCAGTTTGATCACTGATAGTCAAACACTAATACATATCAAATGTTTATAAGAAAGACTATCAGCGATAACTGAACAGACTCAGTCTGATCGCTGATGGTGAAACACTAATACATATTAAAACGTAGTTTTCACTAAGTATAGAACCGGGTCGTTATCAAATCACTGAGAGTGTTTGGATCAACACTTTTCCTCAAAAGTTTTTAGATTTCTCAAGAAAGTCATTTGAAGAGAAAAATATATGTTGAACTCAAATGTTCAAAACATTCTCAACAAGTGTCAGACTTTGACAAAGTTATAATCATGGAAAGAGACAAATTTGAGAAAGAAAGAAGAAAGTTGAGCAAAAGAATGTTGGTGTCTTTAAAGAAATATCTAATAAGAGAAAGTCTGTGGAGAAAGATTTTGAGGAGGAAAGAAAAGTTTTTGAGACAGATATAAAGAAGGTTACAAGAAAGCTATCAGAGTTGTCAACTACTGCTATGAAGGAAAAGAATGCGAAGTTTGAACTGCATAAGAAGTTTGACCTGCTTTCGAAGGAAAGAAACAACTTGTCTACAAAGATAACAGGGCTTGAGGAAATCATGTTCAAGGTGAAATTGACTGAACAAAAGACGGCATAATCAATTGTTCAATCATTGAGAGATGATCTAGTTATTCAGAATGCTCATTCAAAATAACTTCAAGTTCATACCATACTCATGTTTCTTCTAAGAGGTCAGTAAAATCTAAAGATCAAATTTGTCCTTCTAACCTTTTCTATGATCGAAATGTTGTTGGTTCAGGTAAATCAAAAATGACAAATGGTAAAGAAAAGTTGGTTTAAAAAAGAAAAGGATCCTCAGATGAGAATAAGGTTGAGAAATCATTTGTGCATACACCAAATGCAAAGAAGAATAATGCTCCGAAAGGAAAATCTTTTGGCAAACCTGGTCTTGTTTATACTGTCAATCAATTGATCAGGTTAGCTCAAAAGAAAATTAATTGTTCTTACTGTGGTGTAAATGATTTTGTTAGAAAAAAATTATGAGAATTACTGGTATGGTTCTTACTACATTACACCTAATCGAACTTCAACTAACAAATCAGGACCCAAATACTAGTGGGTACCAAAAGCTACATATGTGTTGCTAGCACCTAAACTCTAGGAGGAGTAAGAACTATGGCTCTTGAATACTTCAATGATAAAGGTGTTTGACTTCTAAACACAACAGTTTAGAACTCACATTTCAAAAATCAAAAGAGGTGTACTCCGATGCATAAGAGATGATCAATCTTCAAGGGGGAGTATACATTTTATTACTTCTAATAAATTTGTGAATGCAAATTTTCTGGGGAGTTTAACTTCTGAATTTACTTCAATCCTAGTAATTCAGAACTCGGTTTAAAGTTTTAGGACTAAGCAAATGTTTTTTTAAGTATATAATATTTATATACGGGAAATGCAATAAATAAACTCACACACCCACCTCACCTTTAATTTGGAGAGGATTGAACCCCTGACCTTCTAGAAGGTTAAAGGCTCTGATACCGCTAGGACAAAGGCCCTTTGGCGACTAAGAAAATGTTAAAGGGGAGTTTATATGTTCTATATTTTTACTGATATGTTTTCTGATTTTTCAGGAGGTGCTTATCTGGATTATCATAATTGAAGAAGGAGTATTTTTGTTTTACAAAAGAGGGAGATTGAAACTAAATTGATTAATATTTTTGTTTTTAAGGGGGAGAAAAGAAAAATGAGATTCATTGTTATCTTCATATTGTTCTCTACTAATCATTTGACTTTTTACAGATATTAAGGGGGAGAATATCTAATGCTTTGTCTAAAGGGAGCTTCATAGATATAATATTCATTTTAGGGGGAGTTAAGAATCTTATTCCGAATGTAAGTATTTCTGATTCTTTATCCTTCCATATTGGAAAGAAGAACGACTTTCAGGTATGAAAAATGGTTTCTTAAACGTTCAAACCACTTCTTATTCTTTAAATATTTTTATGAATTTAGAAGTGCGATTTTAAATGTTTTTCATATCAGTGCTTTAATGCTTAACTGATCGCGTGTTTCTAAAAAATACTTGTGTATTATCTTGTTTGTATACTGTTAAGTATTCACACACATCGGCTCAGTATTTTCATTGACTTTGTAATTACCATGTCTCTAAATGACAATCTTTCGGTGGTAATATTCTCGTTTGCATTTTCACTGTTGTTTGAGTATCGGACATCATTTCTATATTTTGTGCTTTCATTGTTAATATGTTTATATTTATTCATATAAACAACTTTCAATTCTTTGATAACCCAAAATATTCATATTTCATGATAGTTGATCAATTGATACATTGTCAGATTCTCAAAACACTTAACTGGACTTCATTTCATTCATTCAATTTCTTTGTTTTGAGAGATCTTCAACGTTCAAAATGCTCAAATCTCATTCTTATTTTTAATGAGCATATCTTTTCTGACAGTGATATCTTGTGCTTATCTGTCAAGATAAATTGTTGAGCAACACATTTTTTAGGACAAAATACATGGGAATCAGTGTGAGTGCTTATCAGAATTCTATGGATTCATAATAACCGGTGTTTCCTACCCAAGAAGTTATCCCGGTTGATTGAGGGGAGAGGGTCAAAAAACAGAGAGTGGGTGTGTGATGAGGTAAAATGTGAAAGAGAATTTGGTTAGAACTGAGCTTATATGATTAAAAGAAAAAGGTTGTGAGATCAGAGTAAAAGAATATAAAAATCTGCACTAACTTTTTCTGAGTCGGGCATCCACATAATTTGTTGGTTCACATTTTTTGGTGACCTTCATTGAAACAGGCACTAACCCATGCCAACGCTTGCTTTAAACCCCACCGGCCACTCATTTCTTTCTTGACAAAGAAATGTTCAGTTTCTTTGGGGATGCATCATATATGCTATATGTTTTTCACTTGGAAGTTCTGGATATTGAAAAAGAAAGAAATCTGCCCCACCTTCGACCTTCAATCATGCACATTGAGTTTATGTAATACTATTGTTGTCTCAATGGTTTACATATTTTTGAGCCTATTGAAGCAATCTTTTGCGTAATTCTTTCATACACAAGCACGTATACATGGAAAATTAGTTATTCTATTAGAGCGTTCATAGAATTACCTTGTGTTATTTGATGATTGTGTTAGTGTATTGTTGTATCCAAGATTTAAGTGGAAAAGTCAAGATGTGTAAAGTCAAACATAGTTAAGTCTTGGAAAGTCAATGTTAGTTTACATGTAATTGTATATGGTCCTTTGACCATATAAATACCTTTTAGAAGTGTAAGTGTTTGTAAGAATAGAGATAAGTTGCTTTGTGAGAGAACCCTATGAGTGACATGGTATGAGAGTTCTTGTAAGACATGTGGTTAACAGATATATGACATGCTATCTCTAGTTTCTCTCTCTAAGATTTTGTGTTTAATTGTGAGAATTGATTACAGTACATTCGTTGTACTAAGTGACTTTGTGTTACTTACACGCATATTAACTATATGATGTGTTGATTCAGGGTTACCATTCCTAATTTGTCTGAATTTGAAAAGATTCGGATAAATATATTCATGAATTCACGGTTACGTGTTCATATCAGATCAGAGGGAGAAACTATTCTCTTCGAGGGAAATTACTTATCATATTGAATGGAGAGATTGTTTGTGCTTATCATGAAGACTATGCTTATCTTGATATTTGGGGGAGATTGTATCAGAGATGATGCTGAAATTGCTAAAGTTTTGATGATTCTGAATTCTCATCGTTCATAAAAAAAGGGGGAGAATTTTCAAAGATCAATTTCAGAAGAAAGCAAAGTCAGAATTATGCTGATCTTATTAAAAGAGGAGAGAATTCAAGTTTCCAAAGTTTTCAAAGTTCATCTTCTATCAAAGGGGAGATTCATTTAAAGCATTGTTAAAGATTGGTCAATGTGACAAAGATTTGAAGAATTCAAAGTTGTGAGAAGACTTGATGATTAGTGTCAAAGTTTTATAATCTTGAATCCAAAGGGGGAGAATGTTGAGTAAAATATTGTAATCAAGATTAAAAGGTCAAAGTTGTATTTGTCTGTAAGTTTGTTGTAAGTCAAAGTGTTTGACTTTGACATATTGTCTTCAGTTGTAAGGTCATAATGTTGACCATATAAATAGTTTGGTCCTTGTAGAATTAAGAACGTGCATGACACAAACACACAAGAACACATTTAGAACTCAGAGAGAGAACCACGTGAGACTTGTGGCACTCAGTGAGATCTATGACTACGAAATCATTGTAATCATTGTTCAAATCAATATAAGGATGATTTATACATATATTGAGTGTGATTAGTAGCTTGGATCTGGAACAACATAGTTCCAGGCTACTGACATTCGGTTCTTCTCGATTATGGTTGTGACTTGTTATGTTCAATAGAGTCTATTAATTTTCTTCAAATTGAATCCAAAAATGAACTAAAATCGCATAACCCATTTGAGTTCTTCAAGTTCTTCAAAAATAGAGATTTTCTTCAAATTTCTTCAAATATTGATCAATTTTGAACTAATTTGTGCACACTATAATCTCCTAAAGCTCTGATACCAATTGTTAGACCAGTTTCTATTAGGTAATCAACATAGAGTCCAACTCCATATTCATTGATTGAGAAATCTATAGAATTACATATGATTGATGCATTTTCTGTCTCTAAACTCTCTAAACTTTCTCTCACTAGATCTTACAATGAATGTTTCAATCTAAGTTTCTAACCTAATGCTTACAAACAAAGCAAACTAACAACCTATTTAAACCTCCTAATTGCAAAGCACTAAAAGTAAACTACTTTGACACACATTGAATTTTTACAATTGCCTTGACTTTGACTTTTACATTTGACTTACTATAAATCTTGAATACAATTTTATCCTCTAACATTCTCCCCCTTTAGATTCAAGGTTAAAAAAAATGACAACAATCTTCATCTCTTGATCTTCAGAATTTTGATACTCTTTAGTTCTTTAGTTCTTTAGTTCTTGATCTTCAAAACTTTAACTCTTCGGCTCTTTGAATTGAAAACAATCAATCTCAGAAATAGCTCCGAAGAATCTTCAAAGAACTTTATCTTGAAGTTTAACTATGACAATCTTGATTTTTATCTATCTCTTCAAAAACAAATTTTCTCAAATTTTCACCAAGCCTTGAAACATGAACTTCAACTATTTGTAGCTTTGATCTTTCTAGCTTTGAAATCTTTACTTCTTTGAAAACTCTGAATCTTTGAACTCAAACTCCTTAATCAATATCTTCAACTTTGTATCTTCATCTCTTGTAAACATCTTTGAACATCGATCTCTCTTGAATCATCTCGAAACATCTTCTTGACTTTGACATATATCTTTGTTTCTTTGAAATTTAATCATTCAAATTATCTACCCTTTCTTTCTAAATTCTACTTCTCCCCCTTGTTGATGATTGTGAGCATCATAACCATCAAAACTCTTTTCAATTTCAATGTTGTCTTTGAATATTAGTAACATTCTCCTCCTTTTGATCTGATAAACCGTCAATTACAAAAGATATGTATCCGAATCTTTTAAAATTCAAATAGAAAAACTTGTAACCCTGAATCAATAGATGAAATAGCTAAAATGTATGTAAATAGCACAAAGCCACTTAGTACAACGAATGTACATTGGAAAGGAGATTTTTGATGTTCACTCCCCCAAGGCTTCCATCCAATCATTGAAAAACACAAAGGAATTTCTATGAACGTTATGACAAGAAAACATATTCCTTGTATGTACATGCATGTGTTAGAAATGATTAAAGCAAGTCATGCTTAATCAGGCTCAAATTGTGTAAAATGTTGAGACTACAACAAGTTTTTCACAGACTCAATATGCATGATTGAAGTGCAAAGGTGGGGCAAACTTCCTTCTTTTTCAATATCTAGTTCTTCCGAATAAAAGTTAGATAGGATATATGTTGCGTCCCCAAGAAAATTTGAAACATTTCTTTGTTGAGAAAGAAATGAGTAGCTGGTGGGGTTAAAATCAAGAGTCGGCATGGGCTCATTCTCGGTTTCAATGATGGTCACCAAATAGATGTTAACCAATAAGTTGATGTGGATGCTTAACTCAAAAGTGGTTGGTGTAGAGTTTTCTTATTCTTTTAACTATGTTCTCTAACCCTCTGTCTGTTTGCAATTTGCTCACTTCTAACCAAACTCTCATTTACATTTTACCGCTCAGCACAATGAGGTTGTTCAGCCGGATGAACTTCCTCCCCACTTTTTGATATAGTCACTTCACCCCTCAATCACTCAAGGATAACTTCTTTGGAAGGAAACACTAGTTGACGTGAATCCATAGAAATATGTTAAGATCTCAGACTGATCCCATGAAATTTTGTCATAAAAAGTTAGTGTTGTTCAACAGTTTAACTTGAATAGTTATGAATCTCATAATATGAAATACATTGTCAAATGAATGTATGATATACAAGAATATCATTAATATTTGAGCATTTAAACTTTGAAGATTTCTCACAACAAGGATATTGAATGAATGAAATGAGTTTGGAAGGCTTGTTTGAGAATCTGACAAAGTTTCACACATAGCAAATATCATGAAAGATAATTATGAAGGATTAGGGTATCAAAGAATTTGATATTGTTTGTATTAATGAATATAAACAATCTTTAAATAAACGCTCAAGTTGAAAGAATATATGATGCTCAACAACTTGGAATAAAAACGGGAGTATTACCATCGAAAAACTGTTTCGTTTTAAGACATGGTAATAACAAAGTCAATTAGAATTTGAACCGATGTGTATGAATACTTGAACGTATATAGAAAAGATAATATGCAAATACTAATCTTCGGAAACACAAGGTCAGAAATGATGTTATGATTCGAGATCGATATGAAAAACATTTAAAAATCACACTTCTAAATTTATAAAATCTGTTTGAAATGGAGAAGTGGTTTGAACATTTAAGAAAACGTTTTTCATGCTTGAAAGTCATTCTTCTTTCAAAAAATATGAGATTAAGATCAAAAGATACTTACATTCAGAAATGTTTAAGCTCCCCCTCAAATCATGATAAAATGATTTAAAATTAGATAAGCTCCCCCTTAACTAGTGAAAAAGATCTTTATCGAAACAAAATATGCACAAACAACAAAACATGGATCAAAGTATCCTTCATCATTAAAAAGGGTTATGAATTACTAGGATTGACGTAAATTCAGAAGTCATATTCATTGAAGAACGAGTTCTGAACTGTTGTATTCAAAAGTCATAATCTTTGAAGTACGAGTCCTAAACTGAGATGATTAGAAGTCAATCATTAAAGACCGGGTTGTGAACTAAATTATTCATAAGCCAAATCTCTTACTCTCCCCCTAAAATAAGCATAAGATATTATCAATAAGCACATATTTAATCAAAAAGTTAGAATCTCATCTCCTGAAAACATGTATATAGTTCAATATATGAAACATTAAAAGCATAGGTACCCCTCTTCAAATTTTGCACAATTCTCTTCTCTTTTCTATTCATGTGTTTGTTATCTTCTAACATTAATCACTACGCACGATGAAACTGCAAAACAAATCAGAAGGATTTTGGTACCCAAGCTTTACTGGGTCCTTGGAGGTTAGATGCTTTAAAACTGTTAAATTGAGAAACAGGGATATTGTAAGTACCATACCATATATTGACACACCTTTGATGAACAAAATCATTTTTTCCTACAAGTAGTACATCATATCTTTTCTCGGCTCAGACTGATCAGCTTAGCTGGAGAATAGACATAACATGGTAAATCAGTTTTTGAAATAAATGATGTTGTATCAATGACAAGAGATGTATAAGACTTGTTTCCGACATTCTCATCTGTAGTTGATTTTCTTCTCCAGACCATCTTTACAGGCCTAAACATATTACTATCTGAATGATTAACAGAGTGATTGTAAAACAAATTAGAAGAACGAATCTGGTCATTTGAAAATATATTTGATTTGACAGAATTCTTCAAAGAAACATGTTTATGAATTGAACTAGAAGCAATTTTGAAAGAACAAACAGAATTCTTCTAAGTTGTTCAGATAATTCAACTTTAAAATTTATTTCTTCTAATTTCTAAACTTTTTCAGACAAAACATTTCTTTCTTGAGAAATCAAATCAAATTGCTTTTGTAGATCATATTTGATCTTCTGCTCTTGCATCACATTTGTAGATAAGTCAATAATCTTCTTGTAAGCTTCAAAATTTCAACCTCAAAAACCTTCCTTTCTTATTCAAATATGTTTCCAAATTCTTTCTTTTATCAGATATATCTTAAAAAATCAACATTTTTCTTTTCAATATCATTTATTTCTTTCTCAAAAACCATTCTTTTTTTGCCAATAACTTTTCCAAGTCAGATATCGTCGATGAAAGTTTAGCAGACTTTGATTCAAAAACTTTTTTGTCTTCATCAAAAACTTTCCTTTCTTTCTCAAAGTTGTCTCTGTCAAGCACAACAATCTTATCAAAATCTGAAACCTGCTTTGAAAGTTGTAAACTTCTAAGCTCAACAACTTTTCTATCCTCAAACGTTTTCTGTGAAAGTGTAAATATTTTCTTATCAAAACTTTCATCCTTTTTAGCAAGTTCCTTTTCTAAATATGATATTTTCTTTTTCAACTCAAAATTTTCCCTTTCTTACGATTTTGCTTTCTCTTGAAGCTTCTTCATTCATCCTGCAGAATAGAGTTCTCAAGTTTTAATTTCTCTCGTTTTGCTTCAAGATCTGGTATTTCAGGCATATACATTATTGCAACCTCTCTTGGTGATAAAATCGTTCCCCCATTTTTAGTATAAGTAGACATCTTTATATAGACCTGAAAATGAAATCAAATACAAGAATTAGATTTAGAATATCTAAAAAAAAAATTGGACAAAAATATTAACTAATAGAGTGATCATCAAGAGAAACTTCTCTTAGAAGTTGAATTACGTGCACACTCGAATCATATGACAATCAGAAAAATATACTAAAAATATACGGAATTAAAAGAAATGACACTAAAAAAATTACACACAAAAAAATACTGAAAAATAACATAGAGTAAAAAAATAACAAAGAAAATAATGACACAAGAAAATCACATAAAATAAGACTTGAAAAACACAGAAATTAAAAAATAGAACATACAAAAATAATACTTAAAATTTAAAAAAATTTAACAACAAAAAATATAGGGACTAAAAATGACACAAAGTAAAAACTTAAACTTCAGGGACTAAAAGAGACAAAAGATAAAAGACTAAATACAGGGACTAAACTGCAAAATTTGAAACATCTAACAGACTTAATTGGAAACTAACGGAAATGACTGAAAATGTAAGAAAGTTAACGGAAAAACTAACTGTACACTAACTGACAGCTAACTAAAGAAATAACGAAAAGGGACTACAATTGTAAAGAAATTAACAACCCTAACGAAATAGTAATGGGCTTAACAAAAAAGGATCGAGAATGTCAGAAACTTAATGGCCAACTAACGGAATCCGTTAAAACACTATTCATCTTCTTCTTCCTCTCGATAGTAGCTGCAAAAATCAGTATGAGTTCAAACTTTTTGACCAAAACTCTTCCCCTAAGCTCCCGCAATCGATTAGAACTCGAAAATCGATTTCAATCTCGATATTTGATACCGAAATTTTTTGAAAAACTCATTTTAACCTCCTATTTTCTTCAAATGGAATGATTCTTTAAGCTCCAAGAAACTTATTTCAAGCTTCTTAACCTTTTTTTGATCGATAACACCACAAAAGAAACTTTCAAATTCGAAATCTAAAAATTTCGAAAAATAATTGATCAAAACTTGTCGTAACCAACTAAGATGTACTTATTGTAACCTTCAAACAAACTTGTCTTAAGTCACTAATGATTAGTAGAGGATACTTGTCGTAACCCACTCGGATGAACTTGTCATAACTCACTTGGATTTTCTTTCGCTTGTCGCAACTTGCATGATCACTTGTCGCAACCAACGTGATATATTTGTCTCAAGCAACTAACTTCCACTTGTCGCAGGGGATATTAGATAAAAGCTTGTCGTAAGCACTAGAAAGCGATAAGATTACTTTTCGTAAACTTCACACAACATGCACCAAAGGTTACTTGCGATAAGTTTCGACCAACATGTGGAACTTTAATCCCTACCTGAGTTTATTTGTCAGCTGCTGTTGAGAACACTTGACTTTTCTTGGTTGGGATTGAGGTGTTGTGACCAAAAAACTTGGTTAAGATACATCCAAGTGTTTCAATACCAACTGATAAGCTTATGTTTTGACTTGTCGTAAGCTAAAGAAACTATTACAGTAACTTGATGCAACCTATAGAAATCAAATCAACCTTATGAAAACTTGTCTTAACCAAAATAAAAAGTACTTGTCATAAGCCTCAACATGTGATACGTTGTATATGTATCTTGCGATAATCTAGCTTCAAACAAAATAATCTTGCAACCCACAAATATTGACCACACAAAAAAACGTTAACTTTAAAATCTATGAGGCTTGCGATAAGTTTGATGTGTGGTTGCCTTCTTCTTCCACGAGACCTGCAACTTTCCAAACCAAAAAAATGTTAATCCCTGGAATTTAAAGATCAAAATCAATCACAAACACAATTCTAAAACTACTCATCAAAAAATATGAATCAAAAACCAAGATCTATCAACTTTTCAACATGAACACCTCAAGAACACATGCACTTAAAATTTTCGAAAATCAAATTTAGAATGTAAAACTTGAAATCTTTGATTGAAACATGTCTAAAACATCTTTTTAGAAAGGATTTTGCACAAAAACAAATCAAATCAACACAAATTTGCAAAATCACTCTCCAAATTTTTCAACAGAGCACTTTTTCAAGAACTCAAAATTTTTCTCAAATCCTTCAAATTTCGTGAATCTTGATGTGATTTTTAAAATATTTTGATGCAAAACAATTATAAAATGATGGAGAAACACTTTGCAATCAAAATTGAATCCAAAAATGAACTAAAATCGCATAACCTATTTGAGTTCTTCAAGTTCTTCAAAAATGGAGATTTTCTTCAAATTTCTTCAAATATTGATCAATTTTGGACGAATTTGTAAACACTTTAATCTCCCAAAGCTCTGATACCAATTGTTAAACCAGTTTTTATTAGGTAATCAACATAGAATCCAACTCCATTTTCATTGATTGATAAATCTAGAGAATTACATTTGATTGATGCACTTTCTCTCTCTAAACTCACTCAACTTTCTCTCACTAGATCTTACAATGAATGTTTCAATCTAAGCTTCTAACCTAATGCTTACAAACAAAGCAAACTAACAACCTATTTAAACTTTCTAAGTGCATACCACTAAAACTAAACTACTTTCACATACTTTGACTTTTACAATTGCCTTGACTTTGACTTTTACATTTGACTCACTATAAATCTTGAATACAATTTTATGCTCTATCAGAGTCCATCTTGGAAGGCCAGTCATAGCCGATATTGTCAATAAATTCAACAATTTTGAGGGATCGTCTTCATATGATTCAACCCTTGGAAGCTTCAGACCTGCTCGTATGGTAGCTGGACCAAAACCATCCATAGCATTATCTAGCTGGAAGGAGATATTAGTGATCTCATTTTCCTTCTTTTGGAGTCCTTGAACCACCTGTGAACCAAAATTGTTGAAGGTAGCCCTTGGTAGCAATGGGTTCGAAAGTGAGTGCATTGTTGTTGGAGCAAATATTGTTGTATCCGAGATCATCAAGTTTGAAGTTGAAAGCCTCATGTCAAAGCCTGAATGAAGAAAGTCAAAGTCAAAGGAGCTTAAATGAGAAAAATCAAAGTCTTTACTTTTGTAATAGTCAAAGTGTTGGTTAGTTTCCATTGTAATAACATGTAGGTATATATAGTTCTTTTGATTCTTTGAAATGTTAGAGCACTTAATAGAGAATTCATTGTAGAGAGAGAGAGAAGGTTGTAGAGAGAGAAAGTTGTAATATTGATGACAATTCAATACAAGTGAGATTTGTGATTGATTTGATTGTTATTCACTTGCTAATTGGGACTAATAATATACAACCCTTACCAAGTACTCACAAGTGGACTAAAGATCATCCCTGGCATAATGTAATTGGTGATGTCAAAAGTGTTGTTAAAACGACATCAATTGTTAGGTCTGATTTTATAGTAATCATTGTATTTATAGGGCTTGGTCAAATATTGTGTTTAGAGTCTTATATGTGTTGTATCTGACCAAGGGTATTTAAGTCCCTTTGGTCTTTGTGTCTTAAAAAGTTTTACACGCATACTATTGAATACATCTAACTTTGCACTCCAAGTCTCTCTCTCTACTTTCTCTCTCTAAAGAATCAGTGATCTTGAACTCTCAATTGGTATCAAAGCCAACTGAATATTGAGAGGATTGAGAGATTGTTTTTCTTAATCTGAATTTGTGATTGAAATCGAAAATTTGATCGATTTTCTTGAATTTTTTCAAGAAAATCTCGTTTTCTTGATTTTTCATCAAATTTGGTTGATTTTGATTTCTTTAGATGCGTTTTTAATATTTGATCATACTTGATTCATATTGGTTTGCATAAAATTCAAGTTTAGATATTCGATTTTGAGATTTTGCGTTTTTCTGAAAGTTGTTTTCAACGTACTGTTTCATTCAAGTTTTTGAGTTTTTGTTGTTTTTTAATCGAATTTGTTAGTTAAAAGTTGTTAGAATTGTGTTTTCGAAAGTTAGTATGTGTTTTTCTTGGTTAATTTTCAAAGTTGTAGTGGATTTTACGCAAATTGTGTGTTTGCGCTTCATTCATGAACTTTGCGTTCCATTCATACTTCTTTGCGCTTCATTCATGTTACTTTGCGTTTGTTCTTAGTTGATTTGCATATTCTACTAACTTTGTTCTTATGTTTCAGGTTTTCGGTTCACATTGAACCCGCAAAGCTCATTGTGCGTTTCAGGCTACAGACGCAAACATCAGTTTGCGTATCCTCTGTGACCCGCAAAGTCATCTTGCGTTTCCCATTACAAACGCAAACCTCAGTTTGCGTTTCCCACAACACCCGCAAACCTCAATTTGCGTCTCTCTCTTCACCCGCAAAACTAAAGTCTGCGGATCCTTCCTCACCCGCAAATCTCAGTTTGCGTTTCTGTCTTCACCCGCAAAGCTCCACTTTGCGGGTCTCCCTGTCTTAGATAAAAAATAAATAAATAAAGTCTGGAATTTTTTTTTTTTGTGTGTGTCATCTATTTTCTTTAAAAACTTTGTGTCATAACAAGTGTTTTTCAAATTTACAATTTTTAATATTTTTTCGAATTTTTTCAATTCAATCTGATTTTTGATTTTCTGATTCATCAGAAATGGATTCTGCCAAATTTGCTCTCCAAGCTAGGTTATACTCCAATGATCTGATGATGCAATTAGGAATAGATACTCTTCCACCAGTCTTAATCAACGAAGATGATTTTACACAGTGGCAAGATAGGTTCATAAATTTTATTGAGCGTCAGACAAATGGAGAAAATATGATGAAGTCGTTTACTGAAGGACCATTCATCAAGCCAAAAGATGACATTCCTTTGACTGCTGATACAATCAACCGCGAAAAAGCCGATAGAGAAGCAAAGTCCAATTTGATGCTAGCTCTGCCTAACCCGATCTACAATCGAATTGACTATTTTAAACATAATCCGAATATGATGTGGACTCAGTTAGAAAAGATCATGCTTGGGTCATCAGTTGCTACTCAGATACGCCAGACATGCTTCATGAACAACTTTGAGGAATATAAGGCAAAGGACAATGAATCTTTGAAGGCTATCTTTGACCGATTTTGTGCTATGATTAATGATCTTAGAAAGATTAAAGTGGAAAAGACTGATCTGGAGACGAATTTGAAGTTCCTTAATTCTCTTCAGCCTGAGTGGAATAATGCATGCCATAGACTGAGGAACGATGTTCGGATATCTACAATGCAGATTCAGGAATTGTATGAGATTATGCTGACTGATGAGAGTTTGGTACTGGAAAAGAAGGTCAAGCTGGATAAAAAGAACAAGAAAACAGTTGATCCGGTTGCTCTTCTCTCGAAGCAACTGAATGAACAAGCGTTGTCTGATAACGCTTACACCGGGTTAACTGATGACGATGGAGAGGCATTACAGAAAGCAATGATCCTTCTTTCTCATCATTACCAGATCGGGTTCCAACTCTTCTCGCTTCACTTCCGGTTCTAAAGTCAAAGTGCCCGAGCCAAAGACTGCTACCTGCTACAACTGTGGAAAGCCGGGACACATTGGAAAGGAGTGTCGAGCAAAGAAGGTCAAGGACTCAGCTTATTATAGAAAGAAATTGGAACTGGCCGAGAAAAGAGAGAACAGAACTGCTTTGCTAGCTGAGGAAGAATTCTGGCTGGATTATTCCGATGATGAAGCATCAAACGTCGAGATCGCTCAGATGTGCTTGATCGGAGATGATCAGTCAGATGATTCTGATTCTGATGCTGATGAGGTATACTCTGAATTTGATTTTAATTTCATTACCTCTCAGTTTGATATCATAATTAATGCTTTGTCTGATTTACGTTCAAAACTCTTATCTGAAAAGAATCTAAATTCTGAAAAGTCAGATTTGATTGACAAACTGAAAATTTCTTTGAAAGATGAAAAATCTATTTTAGAAAACACTAAAGACATCTTTCAAAAGAAATTGGATGATTTGGAAAATTCAAATAAGACTTATCTTGAGTCTTTGTCGGCTATGACTAATTTAAAAGATGAATTTTCTGATAAAATAATTAAGTTAAAAGAAAAACTTTATCGAAGAGATCAATCTGAACAAACAATTTATATGAACAAGCCAAGGAGTGAAGAAGCTTTAAAACAAAGGTGGGGACTTGGTTTTGAAAATCCTCATTGTTTAAACAATGCGATTGAAAAATCCCCAACTTTATATAAATACGATTATCTGACTCTTGCTCATTATGCTCCTCAGTTTAAAATTGATTGGATGAATGAGAAGCAAGTGTTAGAAGTCGAAAATGAGAAAAGGATAAATAATAAGAAAAATGAAATTCCTTTTGTTTATACGTCCGAAAATGCAAAATATTTTCCTGAAAAATCAAGAAGAGGAAAAAGAATTTTAAATGATATATCTCCTATCAAATCTTCAATGTATGATGATTTTATTGCTCCTTATGCACCTGATTCTGATAAAGGAAATATTTCTCCAATCATTTATGATTCGAAGAAATATACTCCTCCATTAGTTTTAGAAGGTAAAATCATTGATCTTGAAGATAAGATAGAAGATCAAAATATTTTAAAAGAAATTAAATCTGACATTATTCTTTCTTTTATGACTTCTAGTATTAAAGAAAATTTATTTTCTCAAAAATCAGATTCTATTTATAGCCTATCTTCTGATTCTAAGGAAAATAAAAAGGAAGTTTCAAATTTTAAAATCTTTTCTCAAAATTCTTCAGACTCCGAGGCTCATTCAGATTTATTAGTTGATCAGATTGGTTGCTTGGATAAATTTATTTCTTCTGATTTAAATATCAAGTTTAAAATTCTTGATGATTTTTTTACGCTCAATGATCAATATTATAAACCTAAGCGTAAAAGAATACGGTCAAAGAAGTCGAAGAAACAAGATAAAGTTATTTCTGACTGTTCTAATTCTTCCGATTCTATTCTTTCATATAGGACTGTGAGCAAGTCAAAGAAGCAAATCTGGAGAGCTAGGCGGCCATCAACTGATTCTATGTTTGATGGAGATCGATGTGTAGACAAACTTTACAATAGCGATTCATTTGCTTATTGTAATAAAATTTCAAAATACTCTATAAAGCAAATGTTTCAAATTTCCAAAAATGTCTCATATTCGTTTTCTGATTCTAGTTCAGATGATTATGCTTTCTCTTCTGATGATTGTGCATATATTTCTGATGATATTCCTCGTGCTTTAAATGTTAAATCTAACAAATATTTCCCCATAAGAACTGCAACTAACAAACATGGGCCCAAATTCAAGTGGGTACCCAAATCTTTGTCTGATTCAAAGTTGCAGGCATCACATGTTAAGGGGGAGTAAGAGGATTATGGCTTCTGAGTAATTCAGCTCAGGACCCGTACTTCATAGACTACGACTTCTAAACAAATCAGTTTAGAACTCGTTCTTCAATGATTTAAGCTTCTGACTAAATGAGATACTGTGAGTACATCAATTTTATTTCCGCTGCATATATCTCTGTATATGATGTTATTCCAGTTTTTCTCAATGTTTTCATAATCTGAGCTTGTTTATCTATCTCGTGAATTTGTATAACCCAATATTTTTTTTAATATGGGTCACAAATTTATTTTATAAAATGTAAAAGATGAAATAGTTGAATTTTATTTTGTTCTGACTAAATATCAATTAAAAGTTTAAATCTTTACAAATTTTAGTCTATAAAGTAAAAGATTTTACATTTTTTCTTTCCTTTGAATAAAATATGTGTTTAGGATAAATTTTCAAGTTCTTTTGCTTATATTAAAGTTTTTATATGGTCAAATTTCAAGTCCTACAAAAGTCGAAAAGTCAGCAACATGTTTGAAACTTTTATTACTGCTTTAAAGTTGTGTGCTTCGGAATATTTATAGTTTAATTTGCTTAGACAACACTAAACGATCAAAATTTTAGATTGGAGTGAAAATATGGGCTAAGCACTTAGATGTTGACCTGAGTGATTGAGATGAACAATAAATTCTTAAAATTCAGAAATCTGTAAGTTTGAAAGTTTGTACCTGTGACCTTTCTGGTTTGGGAATGTAAGTTCCTCGGGATGCTTGTCATCTGGTCCCCTAAGGTCATTTGGTCTGGGAGTGATCGAACAGAAATCCTTCTATAGAACCAGATCGAAAGTCATGTTCTACTGGTATAAATGGGTTTAGGATATGTCTATGTAGCCTTTCTGATCTGGGAGAGTAAGTTCCAAGGGGTGCTTGACACCTAGTCCCCTAAGGTCTTCTGGTCTGGGAGCGGCTGACCCAAATCCTGCAATAGGGTCAGATAGAAAGTTACGTTTACGGCATGTTCTTTACTTAATAAACTTCTTGATTAAAAAGATGCCAAAGTGCACGAGCTTAAAAGATGCCAATGTGCACAATGTTAAAAGATGCCAATGAGCACACATCTCATGATACTTGGTGATATGTTTGAGTTGCGATAAATCTGTAAATTTATGAATATCTAAATTTTTGATGGCTTAGTGTGTGTACATGCAAAGTTCTCTATAATATTTCTAGAATTGCATTTTCTTGAAGCTAATCGAAGATTCGCATGTGAGCACACTGAATAGATTGTTGGAAGTTTTTGAAACTGAAAATGTCTTAACTTGATATGCAATGAAACTTGTTCTTGTATCCAACAACATATGTTTGATTTCAAATGATTGATAAATCTGTGATATTTTACTAAGTAGAATTTAATTTGTTTAGTGTTTAAAATTTTATATGTTTAGTCGTTTTAAAATTTACATTTAGTATATTTTTCTTTCTACATTAATTTTAGATCATTGTGTTCTCATAAATATATTTTAATGGGTTAATGCATTATTCAAGGGGGAGTGAACAAAGAAATTATTTTTCAAAGATTATATCTGTTTTTGAGGGGGAGTTTCTGATTTTCTTTACATGAATGTTATCTCGAATTGTCATATCTAATGCATTTGTGTAGGGGGAGTCAAAGGGTTTCAAAAGGTAAAAATTTTCTAAGTCAGTCTTG
This sequence comes from Arctium minus, assembly GCA_954870635.1. Lineage (NCBI taxonomy): Eukaryota > Viridiplantae > Streptophyta > Magnoliopsida > Asterales > Asteraceae > Arctium > Arctium minus. Next base: position 70,706,074 of record OX941080.1, on the reverse strand, counting down.
CGCTTCCAGCATGACCTGCAAACTTCGTTTTGCGCTTCCTTTGAGAAACGCAAACCTTGCTTTGCGTTTCCTTCTTGAACCGCAAACTTTGCTTTGCGCTCCCTTCATGAAACGCAAACCTTGGTTTGCGCGTCCAACATGAAGCGCAAACCTCCTCTATTTTCTCTGTTTCTTTGATTTTGCAGATCTTAAGCTGTCTCGTTTCCAACATTGGCATGACCTAGTTGAACCAGTTCATCAAGGTCATGAGGAGGAGAAATCAGAGAAATCAAGGAGATTTTAAAGAGACAAAGAGCTCAAATGTTTATCTGCTGATCAAAATTCGCTCAAAGATTCTATTCTCTCTGCTACAACAAATTCTTTTGCTGTTTCTGCTCCGAACACCACAGTTCATTCAAGATCATTCAAAAGAGGTGTATCGTCTAGAGCTCAAGACAGTAAAGACTACTTTATCTGAAAGATGCTGAGATGAATTTTTTTCTTAAAAGTCAGAAAGCTTCACAAAGTCGCTTTTATGGTCCGTGCTGATTTAGAAAATGATTTTTGAAGACCAAAGCGCCATTGATTACAAAGGGGGAGATTGTTAGGTCTGATTTTATAGTAATCATTGTATTTATAGGGCTTGGTCAAATATTGTGTTTAGAGTCTTATCATTGTTTTATCTGACCAAGGGTATTTAAGTCCCTTTGGTCTTTGTGTCTTAAAAAGTTTTACACGCATACTATTGAATACATCTAACTTTGCACTCCAAGTCTCTCTCTCTACTTTCTCTCTCTAAAGAATCAGTGATCTTGAACTCTCATCAACATCTATGAATGAATGTTTGTATGTAACTTTTCTCACTACAATAGAGCCAAAGAACGTCTTAAAAGCTTTACAAGATTCTGATTGGATTTTAACTATGCAGGAAGACCTTTTACAATGTAAGAGAAATAATGTTTGGCGGCTGATTCCTAAACCCAAGGACCAATCGATTATCGGAACGAAATGGGTTGTCAGAAATAAGAAGGACGAAGTTGGGATAGTCGTCAAAAACAAAGCTAGGTTGGTTGCTAAAGGGTACTATCAACAAGAAGGGATAGATTATGACGAGACCTTTGTTCAAGTAGCTAGGATCGAAGTCATGAAAATTTTCTTGGCATGTGCCACCCATAAGAATTTCAATGTTTATCAGATGGACGTAAAGTCTGCATTTTTTAATGGGATATTGCACGAAGAGGTATATGTTGTCCAACCTGAAGGTTTCGTTGATCCAGAATTTCCTGATCATGTATATGTCCTTTAAAAAGTGTTATAATGTTTAAAACAAGCACCAAGGGCATGGTATGACACTCTGACTGATTTCCTATTAGCTTCAGGCTATAAGAAAGGTACGATTGATACTACCTTCTATTCTAAAGAAACAGGGTGATGAATTAATCTTGATACATATTTATATTGACGACTTTATTTTCAAATCTACTAATCCTATATTTTGCATGAAGTTTTCAAAAATTATGGAAACTAGATAAATAGTATGATAGGTGAATTAAACTTTTTCTTTGGTCTTTAAGTAAAACAATCACCTAAAAGAATATTCATCAATCAATCTAAGAACATTAAAGATATTTTGAAAAAGTTTAACAAGGTTGAGAGTTCTTCAATGAAATATCCGATGACAACTGGAACGCTTTTGGATGCAGATTTATCTGGTAAGTCTGTTGACCAAAATAACTATAGAAGCATTATCAGATCATTACTTTATCTAACAACCAGTAGAGCAGACATAATGTTTTCTTCATGCTTCTGTGCATGATACCAAGCCAATCCAAAAGAGTCACACCTTGCTGACGTAAAAAGAATCCTGAGATATCTCAAAGGCACACAAGATTTGGGCCTTTAGTATCCATAGGATTCTAGTTTTGATCTAACAAAATTTACAGATGCATGTCACGATGGTTGTAAGTTGAACCGAAAGAGAACTTATGGATCATGTCAATTTCGAGGTGACAAGTTGGTTAGTTGGATGTCAAAAAAGTAGAACTGTGTCTCAACATCGACTACAGAAGAAAAATATGTTGTTGCGGCCAGTTGTTGTTCACAGGTTTTGTGGATGATGACACAACTGAAAGAATATGGATATACTTTCAACAAAGTGCCAATTTATTGCGATTCAAAGAGTGTGATTGCTTTAACTGCTAATTTGGTTCAGCATTCAAAGACCATACACATTAATGTCAGATATCATTTTATCAAGGACCATATAGAGAAAGGATCAATCAAAATGCACTTCGTACATAAGGACTATCAACATGCGGATCTTTTCACTAAACCGCTTGATGAAAAGAGATTCAAATTCCTTAACAGCAACTTGCGTATGCTTAATCCATCTATCTAAGTTTGTTTCCTTTACATGCATCTAGGGGGAGTTCATAATGCTTATCTTTTTTGTCTATGCTTATTTTGAGGGGGAGTTCACATTTTGATTTTATTCTGGCACTTTCTGACAAATGAGGAATCATCCTAGATGATTACGAAAATCATTTTTTGTTTGCAGGTAATTCTTATCTTGAGAGGGAGTTAATATTTTTATTGGGAGAATACTTCAAGGGGAATATGAAGAGTTAAGAATTTTATGTTGAATGTAAGTACCTTCTTATCTTCATCTCAGATTGGTTGAAAGAATAATGACTTTCAAGCATGAATTTTTTTTAAATGTTCAAACCATTTCTCTATTTCAAACAGATTTTATGGATTTTGAAGTGTGTTTTTAAATGATTTTCATGTCGATCTCGGATTACAACAATCTTTCGAATCGTGTGTTTCCAAAGATTAATATTTGTGTATTATCTTGTCTATACTTTCAAGTATTCATACACATCGGTTCAACTTTTTATTGTCTTTGTTATTACCATGTCTCAAACGAAACAATTTTTCGATGGTAATACTCCCATTTGAATTTCAAGTTGTTGAGCATCATATATTCTTTCAACTTGAGCATTTATTTCAGGATTGTTTTTATTTGTTCATATAAACACTATCAAATTCTTTGATACCCGAATTCTTGATGATTATCTTTCATGATATTTGATCTGTGAAACACTGTCAGATTCTCAAATAAGTTTTTCGAATTCATTTCATTCATTCAATATACTTGTTATGAGAAATCTTAAAAAGTTCAAATAATCAAATATTAATGATATTTTTGTGGAGTATTCATTCTGATGACAATGTCATTCAAATGTTGAGATTCATATTAGTTCAAGCTAAACTGTTGAACAACACATCTTTTTTGGACAAAATTTCATGAGATCAATATGAGAGCATAAAGCACTTCGATGGATTCATGTAAACCAGTGTTTCCTACCCAAAAAGTTATCTTTGAGTGCTGAGGGTGAGGGGTTATATCAAATGGGTGAGATAACTCATATGGTTGAGTGTTTCTCATTGTGATGAGGTAAAATGTAAATGAGAGTTTGGTTAGAAGTGAGATGATTAAAAACAGAAAGAGGGTGCGAGAACAAAGTAAAAAGAATAAGAGAACTCTGCACCAACCATTTCTGATTCGGTGATCCATCTTACTGTTGTGTCACAATTCTTTCGTGAATATCATTGAAAAAGGCAGTGAGCCCATGCCAACTCTTGCTTTTAATCCCTCTAGGTACTCATTTCTTTCTTAACAAAAAAATGTTTCAATTTTCCTTGGGGATGTAGCATGTATGCTATCCAATCTTCATTCGGAAGATTTAGATATTGAAAAAGAAGAAAGTTTGCCCCACCTTCACACTTAAATCATCCACATTGATTCTATGAAAAACTTGTTGTTGTCTCAACAGTATACACAATTTGAGCCTAATCAAGCATAAGTTGCTTCAATCATTTCTAACACATGCACATACACATAGAGAATATGTTTTTCTGTCATAACATTGATACAAATTCCTTTGTATTCTAATGACTGAATGGAATCCCTCGGGGAGTGAACATCAAAAAGATCCTTTCCAAAGTACATTCGTTGTACTAAGTGGCTCTGTGCTACTTACATGCATTTTTAATTGTTTCATCTGTTGATTCAGGGTTACAACGTTTATTTTATCTGAATTTGAAAATATTCGGATACATCTTTTGGAATTGACAGATTTTCAAATCAAATGAGGAGAATGATACTGGTATTCAAAGACTGTACTGTAATTGAAAATAGTTTTAATGATCATGATGCTCACAATCATCAAAAAGGGGGGGAGATATAAGTCAAAGTCAAGAAATTTTGAGATATATTGATATCGGGGAAGATAAATCAAAGTATTTCTAGAGAAAAGTTTGTTATGAAGAGATATATGTCAAGAAGATGATTAAATATGATTCGAGAGAGATTAAAGTTCAAAGATTGTTCATATTCAAATAACAGTTTACAAGATAATTGCCAAAGTTCAAAGCGGTTCAAGATAAGTTTTGAAGTTTGTTAAAGAAACACATTCAAAAGAGAAGACAAAGATTGTTGTTTTCAAAGCCTAGAGAAGATTGATTTTTTCTCAAGAAGAAGGGGGAGATTGTTTAAAGATGCTTCAAAGTTAATTCAGAGCTTATTCAGAAGATGATTAAAAGAAATTGTTGTGTGTCATGCAAGAGGAGAAGTTTGTTGAAAGATAAAGGTTGCTAAATTGTTTTGAAGATCTGAAAAAGTGTTGAAGAGATGAAAAAGAAAGAGCTGAAGACTATTGTCAAATATTTTTTAAATCTTGAATCCAAAGGGGGAGACTGTTAGGACTAAAATGTTGTTTTCAAGATTTAAAGGGTATAAAGTGTAAATTTTGTAAAGTTGTTGTAAAGGGTCAAAGGTGTTGACCTCGTATAAATTGTCTTGTGTTCTTTCGTAAGCGTGTGTAAGTAACATTTGTGACTAGTGAGATCTTTAGTTTAGAGAGAGAAAGTAGTGTGCTTAGAGAGAAAGTGCCTTTGTTGTATTGAATCTTACATCAATATACATATGACTTATGGATCTTGATCTTATGTGTTGAATTGGCCTTGATAACTGGAACAACACATATCTTACATGTCTGAGCTCTGTTTAAGGCGATTCAAAATGCTCTAAAAATATAATAGAAGAACTTACAACTTTCAAGTTTTGAGTTTTTGCAAATATGTAATGCATCTGGGCCGAAATTGATGTCGAAGACAAAATAGTGATGTTGGACAGTAAAACAAGTAATGTACAAGAACCGAAGCAGGAGGGACAAAACAACAAAAGGGAAGAATCCAATATTAATTGAGGTGGATTAGAGAAAAAAGGAAAACATAATTAAAGAGTTGGGGTAAATTAGGAGAGAATATTTTATAAAAAAAAGGAGTATATCTTTTAATTTTGGTGGGTTCGTGAGTGGGAAGAAAAGAAAAAAAGGGAAAGTATGGTACTATAAGGGGGCTCTTGGGGATTCTTTTCGGAGGGGACGTGGAGAGGAACAAAGGGAGGCATCGGCAGCAACCCTGCTGCTGTCTCCATCCTTACTTTGACATATTTTTTTATTAGATGGGAAAAAGATTGAAGATTGAAATTCTTTAGTTGATGATTGGAGATTCAAATGATGATTTTATTAGAGATGCAAATGAGGTTTGAGGTTTCATTCAAGTATTGTTAATTTTAGCAAATCATATTTATTTTTAGCTCGGTTTAAAATAAGGTTTTTGTTATTTGTTTGTAATATTGTAGGCTAAGCGAATGTGTTGGATTGAATATCTTGGATACATTTTGTGGCTTTTTATTAAAATATATAATGTTGAATGGTTAGTCATTGTGATGATCTTGATTCTCTAATTTAAATAAAGTTTCAATCAATTTTTCATGGGGAACGAGATATTGCTAGCTTTGAATGTTGATTTTGTTTTCATGTTAGTTCATTAGTCATAAAGTTTATACTTTTATTATTTTAGTAGTTTAATATAACTATCAATCCAAATATCTTGAAGTAGCGTTATTTGTAATAATTAGATTTCGTTTTTAGTTAGGTTATCTTTGAATTTAATCAATAAATTGAGTATTTAATCTTTGTGGCGCACGTGCATTCAGTTTAATATAAATCATTAGGTTTAGCACTGTCTCCCTGAAGAACGATACCCGACTTACCATCGTTACTGATATAAGTTAGGTTAATAAATTTGAACCTTTTTGTGCGTTTAACGAAACGTGCAACAAAGAATACTTGGTTGAAATCCAGAGCATTGGTACAGAGGGGGAAGTCTAGAGGCTGAATCTAAAGGACAAAGGCTCTACATCGGAAGATCATCTTCTGGTTAGGCACTTCTTTGTATTCTTTACATGGAATTTTAGTCTCTGGTTCAACATGCTACAAGTTTAGAGGTCCTCTTGCTTCAGGACTTGTCTTCCTTTTACAATACTTTTACATGATAAAGAAGTGGGGCTAACATTTATCCAGGTTGGAAAAACAAGACAAACCAATACAAAGTAATGACATCTGTGAAGCATTCTCAGATGAAAGAATTTTGGCTCTCCAACATTCTACACTACTGTGGTTTGTTGATCTTGTAAATTATTTAGCTTGTTGGATCATTCCTAGAGAGCTAAATAAACATCCAAGAAAAAAGTTCATTTTTTACTCTAAGAAATATCTATGGGATGACCAGGTGATAAGAAGATGCATCCTAATGAAAGAAGTGACAGTTGTCTTGCAGCATTGTCATTCAGGACCATGCGGAGGAAATTTTGAAGGAAATAGGAAAATAGCAAAGGTTTTAGAATTGGGGTTATACTAGCCTACTTTGAACAACGATGCTCATGGCTTTGCAAAAAGTTGCATTGAGTGTTAAAGAAGTGGAAATATCTCTCAACGAAATGAGATGCCCTTGAATGGAAATATCGAAATAGAATTATTTGATGTATGGGGCATAGACTTTATGGGACCTTTTCCACTCTCCAATAGTTGTTCCTATATACTGGTAGTTGTAGATTATGTGTCCAAGTGGGTGGAAGTAATGGCTTGCCATTCCGATGATGCTAGGACAGTTGTCAAATTTTTGCACAAACACAAATTCACTAGATTTGATACATCTCGTGCCTAAATTAGTGATGAAGGCACTCACTTCATAAACAACTTATTAGAGGAAGTTCTTGACAAATACAACATTGAGCATAGCCTGTCCACTACTTACCATCCTCAAAGCAATGGTTTGGCTAAGCTGTCAAATAGGGAGATAAAAAGAAATCTAGCCAAGGTAGTCAAGCCACACCGAAAGTATTAGGCCTCTAAGTTGGATGATTCCTTGTGGGCCTACCAGACCGCTTTCAAAACCCCTATTGGAATGTCTTCCTACAAGTTTTTCTACGGAAATGCTTGTCATTTACCTCTAGATCTGGAACACAAGGCTTATTGGACCATCAAAGAATTAAACATGAGTTTAGATGCTGCAGGAAAAAAGAGATTTTTACAACTTTGTGAATTAGAAGAACATAGGAACCACTCCTATTAAAATGCCAAGATTTATAAATAAAATACATAAAAATGGCATGATAGAAAAATTCTTCCAAAAGAATTCACAGAAGGTCAGCATATACTTTTGTTTAATTCCAGACTCAAATTGTTCCCAGGCAAGCTCAACTCTAGATGGACAGGACCCTATCAGATTGCTATATTTTATCCTTATGGTGTCATAGAACTAAATGATCCAGAGAAGGGTAATACTTTTAAGGGGAACGGACAACAGGTAACCATTTTACGCACCCTTAGCACTGATATAACAACCTCTTGAGGTTGTTACTCTCATGCAATGAGAAGGCATTGAGTTTTGGACTCTCAAAAGTTCCAACTTTTTTTCCTTGTTCATAAATACAAAGGGCCACATATAATTAAACCTTAAATTGGAATTTCATGAAAAATCATAATTTTTTTTATTTATTATTTATTCTTTATAATTAATAATTTGTTTTTGTTTTTTATTTTACAAAATACGAAATCTTATTGTTTTTATAAAGAAAATTGGTTTAAGGATATTATGTCTTGTGTGTCTGCATCTTATTTATAGTGTCTAGTTCATATTTTAATTAACATGTTAAGGGTCTAAATGTTAACAAATCTTTGTCCAATATGGAATGGTTACATTTTTGGGTCTATTTTCGAGTAACAGTCGGCCCAAAAAGTGGTTTTAATTGAAAAGGGTGTAGTTTAAGGATGGTATAAGGTGAATCCAATTCAAATATCTAATTCGATTTTAAAAGTACACGTGTTAGAGAAAGTACTCCATTCAGACATTTGAGGGTTAATTTGTAAATCGTCAAATCCATCTTTTGCAAACCGTCTCTACACCTTCTTCTTCAAAAATTGGATTTCTTTTCCATGAACTCCGTTACACCTTTGTACTTGCAACAAAGTCAATAGCCCCCAAAGTGTACCATCATCGTACCCTTCTCTACAAATCAACGTACCACCATCATCACGACCTCTATCTTTCTCAAATAAAAGCATGAAAGAGACGCACATTCCTTCTTATTCTTCTTCTCGAAAGGAAGACTAGAAGCCAAGAACACCGGTAGAATCCGGTAAATGAAGGGCAAAGCAGAAGCAGAACACAAATCCAAAGGAATGCCTCTTCATCTTCTACCAGACCCACCCCTTCATCTTCCACATTCTCGACTCTTCAAAACCCACTGCAAGCAAATTTGGATTTCCATTCAAATCCCCATAACCCTCCTATTCCAAAACAAGAACGACAGGAACAAGCCTTGGAAAACCCACAGAGTACACCTCCAGGTTATCCTAACTTGGATCTTACTAAAACCGTTGAAGCAAGTACACCCACCATTGATCTCATGGTGAGAGGCAACCTAGCATGTTCCTTAGCTTATCCAAAGCAAGTTTTAGGACTCAGAGCTCCTTCTCTTCCAGGTAATCCATCTCAGTTACCCTCTTCTTGTCATGGTGATCCATCAGCCATGGACATCACTGATGCATGTAGCAAGGCAACGTTGATCAACAATCCTTTAATCCTTTCATCAGTGATGGACATAGATTGTGCATGTAGCACTTCAGCGATGACCAACGTAGATACAATCACTTCATCAGTGATGAACATCACTGATGTGAAGAAAATATCAGCGATCGATGGCACTGAAATACTTGGTCCATCAGCCATAAACATTCCCATCTTCACTCCTTATTCAGCACCTACTCATTTCTCAGCGACCACCAATTCTAGAACAAGCATTCCTCTAGTGATGGTTTCTATTGGCCCAAGCCATGGTTCAACAATGGTCTCTGATATGAACATCCAGTCAGTGATAGCTCTTTCGATAATCACAAGGTCTTTCCAAGAGTTGTTGGATTCAGCAGGACCAGCCCCTACTCAACCTAACCCTTAAGGACCCTCTTCAAGCTATCTCCAATGCAGCCACAATTAGGAACTAGATTGAACTGAAATCCAATTAGCTTTAGACCTCCTATACCTTCAGTTTCCCCATAAAAAAGAGACACAGAGTTGCATTTAGAGGTCATTTTTGGCCTCAAAGTTATGCAAGATTTTCAATTATCCCTGAAGATCACTATATTCAGTAGGCAACTCTTGTAAATCAGCAACAAGGATCCTCTTCTCAAGCAGGAAGTTCATCCTCTCCTTCCTTCTCTACACAACTTCAAGAGCAGGTAAAGCAGTGTGACCTTTTTAGTTCAATATCAGCAATGCAAAGGTATAGGTATTTATCAACAAGACTTGGCCTAACTCCAAAAGGTTTTCATAAACAAATACTTGATGCATTTCCTAAAATTAAAAATGTTATCACGGACCTTAAATGGGAATCCTTTTGTGATATCACTTGTGTATACAACTTAGATTGGACAAGAGAATTTTACACTAAAGTCTCAGTATCCAATGGATACAAAGTGGTGGTTTGGAGAAGATCTGTGGAATATTCTCCTAAATCCATCAACAAACTATTAGGACTCACTCCAGTGGTACATTCCACTCTAGACAAATTGTATACGCACAATTAGAGGTGTAAATGAGACGAAACAAGTCGCGAGCTACTCGAGATCGACTTGGTCAAAAGTCGACTCGAATAGGCTCGACTCAAGCTCGAGCTCGACTCGATATACTAACGAGTCGAGTCGAGCGACCTAATACTCGACTCGATGAGCTCGTGAGATACTCGATAATCAAAATAATAATAATTAGTAACAATATTTTAATTTAACTTAGGATAATGACAATAATAATAATAATAATAATAATAATAATAAGTTTTTTTAATTTTTTTTTGAAAAATGATGGTGTAAAAGATATGGGTGAACTATTGAGATTGTCTAATCCATCCCACATTGGTGGGATATAGAAATCAATGCTTTGAACTCCACTATATATAGACCTTTCCCCTACCTTGTTTTTATATTATTTGCTTTTGCTAAATGGCTTCAGCCTTAGTGCTTGAGCCTATGTGATTGTTTTAATTGGAGTACCGTATGAAAACGGGTTCACCTTGAGTTCTTTTACACATTAAATGGGTTCGAGCTTGATCCTAGTTTTCGAACTCGAGTTCGAGCTTGATTCAAGTTTTTGAGCTTGAGTTCGAGATTGATTCGAGTTTTTGAGCTTTGATTCAAACTTGAAACGAGTTTGAGTTTGAGTTCGGGTTTGGAAATTGGTTATTGAGTTTGAGTCGAGTTTGTATTTTCAGTACTCGTGAGTTTTTAAGTCCAGTTCGAGTTTGGTAATTGAGTTTCGAGTTCAAGTTGAGTTTGTTTTTTCAGTACTCGCGAGTTTTCGAGTCGAGTTCGATCTTGGTAATCGAGTTTCGAGTCCGAGTCGACTATAATGATACTCGAACTCAACTCACATCATTTACACCCATAAGCATAATACATAAGTTGATCTAAATGATATCCTTACCGCCTTAGCCCAATAAGGGGCTACATGGTCTTTCAAGGGTAGGATCAGAGTTCTAAGATCTCAATATCTAAGGCCAATTGTCAACATTTGGTTCTTTTTCATCAGGTGCACACTCTACCCCACCTGCCATGATTTTGATATTGGCATGGAAAGGGTATTCATACTCTATTGCATTCTAAAGAGACTACCCTTTGATGTGGGCAAGATCATTTCTTACCATATCAGGAATTTATTAGATAAAAGCAATGCCAGACAGCCCTACCCAACCATTGGCACAAGCTGTTGGCCAGAGTCCCAGAGCCCTACCCATATCAAGAATTTCTTAGATAGAAGTTGTTTTAAGAATTTCTTGCATAACTTTTATGAAGATTTCAATGTTCAAGACAAGAAGCAAACTAGGTCCGAGAAGTGGTTGTCCAATGAATTGTTGAAAATGAGTAAGGAGGTAGAGGGATTGAAACAGGAGAAAGTGAGTTGGCTAAAAAAAGTGCACAAGAGAAAAGACAAAAGATAAGTAGAAAAGACAATATGAGATGAAGAAAGATGAGATCTTCAGGAAGCTACTACTTAGGATCGATCCTCTCATGTTGGATGATCTACAACCCTTCCCAAAAGATGATGAGAAAACAGAAAGCATTACCCCTACTCATCGTTAAGTAGGAAAGGTTCCATTCACATTCCCTCATACTTAAGTATATTTCATGTTCTCAGTTGTAATATGTTTGTTTGAGTCTATAATTTGTCATGTTTAGTGTTTTAAGTTCAGTTTAACACCTCTTGCTATTTTGAGTAGGCTATTGAAAGATTAAGTTGTTTGTAACACTCCCTACATGTCACACCTTGTGCTTGATGCTTTGGACATTCTTCTAGCATGGTGTTAGTTACAAAAACAAGAATCTTGAAACACTAAATTGTCTTTATAAACAGTTTGCGGGTGTCGTTGTTGTCTTGTTCCATTTCGGTGTCATCTTGAACATTTACATCACTTGATCATTTAATGGATTTTGTTGTTTTTAAAATTTCTAAGGAAGTACTCTAATGTTGATCCAAAATCTCTCAGTGATTTGATGATGATCCTTATACTTAATGAAATTTACATTTACTGTTTTGTAACTTAAAACATCAGCATCAGCGTTCACACTTAGTATGTTCCGTGATCGTTGAGCTCTTTCCTTGTAAACAGTTTTAATGTAATACCAGAAGACAAGTTTCACGCTGAAAGAAACTTGCAGCTGAATTTGAAGATCAAGCTGATGAAGAAGACAAGTATGTTAATGATCTGAAGTGGCACTCAGTGAAACCAGGACTAGTCTAGCTTGCGTGATAAATCAAGTACATGCTTCAACTATAACTGAAGACATTATCAGCGAAAGATGAGGATGATCATCAGTGATAGCTGATCATGAAGCTTGCCTACAAGAATTGTTTGTCTTATCTACTTGCACAAATAGTACGAAGGTACAAAAGCAAACATGTTGTTTTGTCCATAATTATACAACAACTCTTTCTACCACTCTGTTCACAAATACATCTAAAAGCATGCGAAGGATAAAGTCAACCTCATGAAGCCAATACATGGTGAACACGTGGATAGTACCTTCTGACATGCATTGATTGCATAGGGTATAAATAGGAGAGAATCCCTTCATTTTGACGTATCCTCTCTTCTTTGTCTTTGAAGAAAATCATTTTTCTTCAAACTCTCTTCTCTTTTATTCTTATTTCGTATGCAAGAACCTTAGTGATTCTTAGATTGTTTACATTAGGTTTTCCTTATCTATTTCTGCAACAATCTGTAAATTCTGTTTTTGATTTATTCAATAATCAATAAACAAATTTAAAATTATATTTTTGTGTTCGTATTCATCCCTCCTTCTACAAACTAAACCCTTGTAGAATCCTTATTGGGACCAACAAGTGGTATCAGAGTAGTTTGTTTAATCCAATAAACATTGTTGGGTCATTGACCAGCATCTTCTTAAATCGAAACGTGGCGTTGGTTGCTACGCTATAAGGAAATAAAGTTGTGCCTTCTCCATCAGCAATTGTTTTTGGCCTAGTGGTAAGCGCTTGATCCTAACTTGTGGTATCAGAGCAGGTCACGGGTTCGAATCCCATGGAGTGTATTTAAATGCCAAAGGCATGTTGTGCAGCCATTGACATCTAGCGAAGATCTTGTTAGTGCTAGCATATGCTGGGGGGGGGGGGGATTGTTGGGTCATTGACCAACATCTTCCTAAATCGAAACGTGGCGTTGGCTGCTAAGCTATAAGGAAATAAAGTTGCACCTTCTCCATCAACAATTGTTTTTGGCGTAGTGGTAAGCGCTTGATCCTAACAAACATGATCTTGCTTATTCTCTCTTCCTTGCTATTCTTTCAAATGGCACTCAACTCAAACACAAACTATTCTAAAAATGGTTCCCTTGCAAAACCTCCTCGGTTTAGCAGAGACAGTTTTCTCTCTGGAAGAACCGAATGACGCTTTTTCTAGAAGGTGTAGATCCAACTATACTTGCCTATGTAGAAAATGGACCTTTAGTTCAATTAGTCACTGTTGTTGCAGTTTCTGCTACTACCGAGGCTATTCCAGAAAGGGAAATAACCAAATAGGTACGTCAATGGACTGATGATGACAAAAAGAAAGTGGCTCTAGATGAAAAAGCTAGAACCATCATCTCTATGGCCCTCCCTGATGAAGTTTATCATTCCATCATGCATCTTAAAACTTCTAAAGCCATGTTGGACACAATCTATGTTCAATATGAATGAACCACTGAGATACAAGAAACTAGAAAGATAAATCTGGTAAGACAGTACGAAAGTTTCATTTGTGAGAAAAATGAATCTTTGTCTAATGATCACCAATGCTTTAACTGCTTATTAATGGACCTATGGATTGTTGGTAGGACATACTTTAACTCTGAAACTCTGACAAAGTTTCTAGAATGTCTTCCTGAAAGGTGGGACAATTATTCAATGTGTCTCAAGCTAACTAAGACTTAGGGGTTGTTTACTTAAGGATTAATTGGGCTTATTGGTCTATTTGGCTTATTCGCACAGCCAAAATAGGGTGTTTACTTACGACTTAATCGAAAAGCCCTTGGCTTTTTCGCTCAGCTTGGAAGGGGTTGTTGTCCCCATTAAGCTGACCATTTTACACCCCTTACCCCTGATATGTTCACATGCCTTTTCCCTAAAAACAAAATTACAAAGAACATGGTCTCCTCTTACCCCTGAGAACTCTCCCATCTCATCTAAAAACTCTAGCTTCCCTCCATACGACTCTCTCCATAAGCTCTTCTCTACACCGGCGACTCCATCACCCCTGCTCTAACTACGGCCACCGAGGCATCCCTGGTCGAACTCCGGCCACCGTTGCTCTATCGTATCTGCTCTAACTCCGGCCACTGACGCAACCCTGCTCGAACTCCGGCCACCGCTTCTCCATAGAACATGCGACCGTTGGTTTTCAAATACAAAGGTATCCGTTTCTCTATGATCTCCTCCCTCCCCGCCGGTGACCATCGATCCATGCCTATAACTTTTTCCAAGATGTTGTTCTCATGTATCAATTCTGTGTTTTTTTGGTTTTTGTATCGAGTGCAAAATACTATTCTCATGTATTGATTCTGTGTTTGTATGGATTCTGATTGATTTTGGTTTGATTTTGATTTTGTGTTTGTATTGGTTTATGTTGATTTTGATTTTTATTTGATTCGATTCTGTGTTTGAATTGGTTTTTTTGGTTTGATTTTGATTGAAGTGGTGTAAACAAAAATTGGTTCAAACATGTTCAAGAAAAGGTAAACAACAACACATTTTTGTTTGAGGGGTAGATCAGTCATTTATGTCATTCAGATGGTTGATTCAAGTAAAAAAGTAAACAACACATCATTTTTACCCAGATAGACAAATTTATCCACACAGACAAATTTATCCATACAGGACTTAATCAAAAATTTGGTAAACAGCCCCTTAAACAATCTCTCTCTTAGCACTCTTTATGGGTTTTTGCTCAATCATGAGCAATCTAGTCAACTAAAGAAGAATCTGGTTAAAGATTCGAAATACTCCAAAAGCACATTTGTTGCTTTAGTCTCTTCAGAGATTGTCCCATCTCAGTGTTCCTCTTCATTCACTATCACTGAGTTAAATTCTAACTCCGAAGACCTATCAGACACTGACTTATCAGAGATTGTTGAATCTATTCCCTTGAAAAACATCATTAGGAAATTTTCAAGAAAGTGTAAGTTCAGGAGAAATAAATCACTTGTTATCATTGGCAAGCCAAAGTCAAATCCTATTGACAAGGCTTCTGCTAATTGCTATAACTGTGAAGGAAAATGACATTTTGCCAGGGAAAGCAGGTCAAAGAAAGTCTTCAAACCTTCTTCATCCTCCAAACCCAGAGATGAAAAATATCTAAAGCTTAAAAAAATATCAAAAGTTGAGGGATTATAAGCGAAAAGGTAAAGGTATAGTCGTTGAAGAACATAACTGGGTTGAATCTGAAAATGAACCAGATTTTGTTGAAGAGGATGCAGCCAACATATGTTTAATGGCCAAGATCTCTAAAGTAAATGAAGAAGCAGCTAATACTTCTTCTTCTACTTCTCACGTATTAATTTCTTCTAATCCGGTTCTCACCGAAGCTGATAGACGTCGTGATATCGATATTCTAACTGTTAAATGGCAAAACTCAAGCTAAAAAACAAAATATTGACTTAACTGAACAACTTGAAAATGTCATTTAAAGATCCAAGAATTGACTAATATAGAAGAAAGGTTAAAGGATCAGGTAATTGTTAATGAACTAAGTATCGAACGCAAACAAGCTATCGCTGAGTTGAAAGCTGAGAAAGCTATTGTTGACGGAAGGTACAAATCCTCAGCATCATTCCCCTTCAGGTATTTTATCCTCTACTTCCTATTAGCATTTTTCCAAGATAACCGAGACCATTGGTGCTCAGATACCTACTCATGTTAAGAGCTATCTTGGTTATGAATCTGAAAAAGATAACCCTGACAGAGATCGTTCCATGATCAAATTTGGAATATTCGTCTCTTCTATCCCTGACACCACATCATTTCAAAGTTTTTCTTCCTCTACTCTTATATCTGAGGAAACTCTTAAGAGTTCCAAAAGCAAAAAAAAGGGTAAATCCATTTCAAATGCTCCCCAGAAGTGTATCAACATTCCTAAGCTGAAGAAGACAACTTCCAAGCCTTCATTGAATCAACTCACAATCTCTGGGATACGGAACTATGGACACGTTCAAAGGTATACTCCCGGAATCAAAGTTAAACTCAAGCCAAGGAAATCTAAAGAGGAAAAAGGTTCCTCCAAACTCTGAGGCTAAAGGCATTCTTGGAGCCGCCCGACTCACTTAAAGCTTTCTAACGCTTATGCCACCAAAGCGGAAAAAATTAGCTAGAGTGAAGATTAATGCCACCGAGGCAAACAATACCACCAAAGTTAAGAAATTAACTAAGATGAACATTACCACTGACACTGAGTCATCAAATGCTATGAAGAATTTTGAATCTTCCATCTCCACTAACTCTTGTGGACCCATTGTCAAATACCAATTCAAACTTAATCTTCCTTATGCTTGCAGAACTCATAGGGTATCTGGTATCTTGATAGAGGATGCTCTAGACACATGATCAGAGAAAAGATCCTTCTCCTTGAATACAAGGAAGAGAAAGTTCCTTCAGTGACCTTTGAAGGAAATGGAAAAGGCTTCACAATAGGGTTTGGTGTACTGTCAAATGGTACAACTACCTTCCGAAGAGTCGCTTACCTAGAAGGACTGAAGCATAATCTTCTTAGCATCAGTCAACTATGTGATAAAGACTACAAAGTGTGTTTTACCAAGAAAGCATGTTCTATCACTGACAAAGATGGAAAACTTGTTCTTAGTGGTTTTAACATGGAAAATGTCATTGTGTACATGGACTCCTCAAACAATGAAGGCATATGTTTTCTTTGAAAAGCCTCATTAGATGTCAACTGGTTATGGCATAAGAGGTTCTCCCATCTCAACTTCAAAATGTTGAATGACCTCAGTAAGAAAGAACTTGTTACTAGTTTACCTCAATATTCATATGCTAAGGAATCTCTATGTTCAGGATGTGAAAAAGGTAAGCAAACAAAAGCCAGTTTTAAGTCAAAGAAATTTTCATGATAACAAGACCCTTCATCTACTCTATATGGATTTATTTGGCCCTATCAACATACAATCCACCACTGCAAAGAAGTACACTCTAGTCATAATAGATGAGTACTCAAGAAATACCTGGGTGATGTTTCTCAAATCTAAGAGTGACACTCCAGATGATATCATCTCCTTTGTGAGGAAAATGGAAGTTCTAAACAACCTGACTATACGCTCAATAATGGGTGATCATGGCACTGAATTCAAAAATAGTGCTTTAGATAAATTCTTTGAGAATAAGAGAATATCTCATAACTTCTCAGCTGTTAGAACACCACAACATAACGGAGTCACTGAAAGAAGAAATTGAAGGATCATCGAAGCCGCTCGATAAATGCTTAGCAAATCTCACTTGCCAACCCAATTCTGAGCTGAAGCTGTCAACACTGCCTATTTTACTCAAAATCGATTGTTGATTGTCAAGAAATTTAAGAAGATATGATATGAACTTTTCCATGGGAGGAAGCCTACAATTAGCTTTCCTCACATCTTTGGTTGTTAGTTACATTCTAAACAACAAAGATAACCTGGGAAAGTTCGCCCAGAAACTGATGATGGAATCTTTCTTGAATACTCTTCAATGTCCAAAGCCTTCAGAGTCTTCAATAGGCGAATACAAAATGTAGAAGAAACTATCCATGTCACCTTTGATAAATCTCGTTCAATAAACTCAAAACCTCTTGTTGAAAATGAAGAGCTGAATCAATGGATGTTTTCTAACTTCAGAGAACCTGAAGCATCCTTCAGCAATAACCCTCAAGATGAACCTTGTAATGCTGATGATGATCTAATTGTCATCCCTAGCATGCAAACAAGTGGAGTTGAATCCTTTTATTAGATTTCAACTATACCCTTAAAAACATTATCTCCATCTAAACCTCTAAACTCTGAATCACCTATCACTTCTGAACGATATTCAGTCTGAACCTCATCAACTAATAGTTCATGAATCTATTGTCGAAGCTTCATCTTCAGCACCAGATCCTCCTCTTGATATTGCATCAGATATGGAGTCTCAGCTTCCAACTTAGAGATGGACCAGAAGTCACTCAATTGAACAAATTATTGGTGATCCAAACTCAGGTAATCAAACTCGACACGGTTCAGGTAATATATGTCGTTTTGTTAACTTTATATTTTTTCTTAAGCCAAAGAGAAATTATGATGCCTTAACAGATCCAAACTGGATCAGTGTTATGCAAGAAGAACTAACTGAGTTTGAAAGAAACAAAGTTTGGAATCTTGTTACTACACCATCTGATAAGAATGTTATAGGCACCAAATGAGTGTATCATAACAAGTTAGATGAGCATAGGACTGTAACCCGCAATTAAGCAAGACTTGTTTCTCATGGATACAGATAATAGGAAGGCATAGTTATGATGAAACCTTTTACCCAGTGGCTAAGCTCAAATAAATTTGATTATTCTTAGCCTACACAGTTTACAAAGACTTCAAATGGATGTGAAATCAGCGTTCCTAAATGGAAATCTGAATAAGGAAGTCTATGTTTTACAACCCCAGGGTTCTCTAACCCTAAGCATCCAACTTATGTTTATAAGTTGGATAAGGCTATCTATGTCTTAAAACAAGGTCCTCATTCTTGGTATGATACACTATCTTCCTTTTTTATCGCTGAAAAGTTTGATCGTGGAAAGATTGATAACTCCCTCTTTCTTAGGAAAGTTAAGGGTCACATCATTCTTTTTCAGATATATGTCAATGATATTATATTTGGATCCACAAATCCATCTTTCTGTGTTCGGTTCGCTGAACGCATGAAGAAAGAATATAATATGAGTATGATGGGTAAACTAACTTATTTTTTTAGTCTTCTGATTAAGCAATCTGACAAAGGCACATTCATACATAATGGTAAGTATGTGAACGATATGCTGAAGAAATTTGATCTTACTCAAAGCTCAGCAATAAAAAATCTTATGGCACCTCCTCTGACACTTTACAAAGACCCAAACGGGAAACCTGTAAATGTCACTACCTATAGAGGAATGATCGCGTTGTTGTTATATCTGACAACTAGTCGGCATAATATTATGTACTCTACCTGCTTATATGCAAGATATCAATATGAACCCAAGGAATCTCATATGCTCGTTGTAAAGAGAATCTTCAGATATCTGAAGGGTACTCCTAAATTAAGTCTTTGGTATCCCAAGGACTCAGGGTTCGACCTAACAGCCTATTCATATAGTGATTTTGGAGGTTACATACTGGATAGAAAGAGCACCACTAGAGGTTGTCAGATTCTCAGTGAAAATTTGTGAGTTAGACAAGTAAGAAGCATAACTCAGTGTCCACATCAACCGCTGAAGCTAAGTATGTAGCCGCTGATAGTTGTTCTTCTCAGGTCATGTGGATGAGAAATCAACTCATAGACTATGATCTACAGCAATCAAGGATTCCAATATATTGTGACAGCACTAGTGCTATTGTAATAGCTAACAATCCAGTGCTACACACAAAGACAAAACACATTCACATCAGATATCATTTTATCATAGATCATGTAATGAATGGATATATTGAACTTCACTTCATTCCCACTGACTACCAACTCGCTGATATTTTTAACAAGCCTTTTGATGATACAAAGTTCAATTTCTTAATCAGTGAACATGGAATGTTGAATCTTGAAGATTAATTCTTCAGAGTCCATTATGTCTTAGTGGTATGAATGATTTCTTGATTATCCCTCACTCATTATCTGAACTCAAATTAAAAATCATAACTAACTCCTCAGGTTTGATCCTCCTTCCATCTCCTCACTAAAAGATCTGATCAGCGAGACGTTTTGAAATATTCAACGATAATCACTACTTTCTTCTTCAAGTAATTAAAAGTTTTGTCAAAGAACAAACTATCACTGATCTACATATCAGTTATATGATGAGATCTCTTCAAAACTGAAAATAAATCACTGACTTTATTCAAATGATTAAAAGCTTTTTGAGAAAATGAAAAGAAGTTTTTTTATGATGTCATTCCTTTGGATAACCGTCAGCACCATGATTCTGACACACGACACCTGTTCCAATTCCTTGACCAATCACACGCATGCAACATGTTCCTGTCGTTATGACATTCTATCTCCTCCATTGAATAAATACTTTTCTCTCTCCAAATTCAAACTTCACGTACGCAAAAACTTTTCGACCAAAAAAATACTCTCAAAAACACCAAGAACACATGCTCGTTTGATCCTTCATCTCATTCGCATCAAAGGTCTATTATTTAGGTGTTCTTGTTCATTTCTTCTCACAAAAACTTGTTTGATAATTATTTTTTTCTTAAACTAGATCAAAAAGTACGTTTTCATACTTAAAATCATCTTCTTCATGATTTTTCACAAAATCCTCAAAAACCTGCAAGTTTTTGTGGATCGAAAATGTGTGTCCCAAATATGCAAATTAGATCAAGATTCCAACGAATTCAATCACAATGTCCATATTATTGATCTTGAATTCAATGTTGCAAAGATGCTCTCAAATATTTCTCTCTCTACAATTAAGCTCTCTTCTAGTCATATGAGTGTACAAATAAAACAAAGTATTTATACCTACAAATACAAAGACAAAACCAACTAAAACTACTTTATTACAAATACTTTGACTTTTGCTTTTAAGAGGCTTTGACTTGAGCATTGACTTTCAACTTCATGATCTTGGATCCAACATAAATGTGCACTAACAATCTCCCCCTTTGGATTCAAGATCATTTTCAAAAATAATAAGCATTGAAGCTCCCCTTTTGACTTAAAAAAAATGATCTCCCCCCCTGGATAAACAAAAGCGAATTTCAACAATCACGAACAATCTTTTCCTTTGTTTGATCTTTGACAAATTCAATCTCTCACTTTAAATATCTTCACAAAGATAAGCATTTCATCTCCTCTTTCTTTAACTTGTCTTTAAAATTTTCTATAATCTCCCCTAAAGTATGTGATTATCTTCTCAAAAATTATAACAATCCCCCCCATGGTAATAAAACCTCTTTCAGACTTCAGAAAAGAAATTATCTTCAGATTCAACTCACTTTTGTTCTAGCAAACAATCTTCAATAAAAATTTCAGCAAATTTTCATCAAGCTTTCAGAATACCTTGAACATTCTTTATTATTCTGACCATTCTCCCCATAACTCGGACAATAAATTTTTTAAACTTTGTCATTTCTTAATCATCTCACTTCTTGAATATAAGTCTCTCACATATTCCAAACATGTAACTTCCTCAAATTCAAACATTTCTTGATCATCTCCCCCTTTTTGATGATGCAACATAGAAATCATCAAAACTTTCTCCAAGAAATGTCACGAATCTTTTTCTGACCAATGATCTTTTTAATTGAACATCTGAACATCCGTTAATTAATAATGTATTCATCCAAATCTTTTAAAATTCATACAAATAAGAATGTAACCCTGAATCAACAAATGAATCAGTTAAGATGCCTGTAAGCAGCACAAAGCTACTTAGTACAACGAATGTACTGTACAAGGAGTTTTATTAATGTTCTCTCCCCAGGTCTTCCATTCAATCATCGAATAACACAAGATTATTCTATGAACGTTCCAACAAAAAAATGAATTTTCTGTGTGTTCGTGCTTGTGTATGAAATAATTTAAACATGAATGTTTATAAGGCTCAAAATGTGTAAACCATTGAGACAACAACAGTATTACACGGACTCAATTGTGCATGATCGAAGTGCGAAGGTGGGGCAAACTTCCTTCTTTTTCAATATCCTCATCTTCCGAATTAAGACGTGATAGATTATGTGTTGCGTCCCCATGAGAAATTGAAACATTCCTTTGTTAAGAAAGAAATGAGTAGTTGATGGGGTTTAAGCAAGAGTTGGCATGGGCTAGTTGCCTGTTTCAATGATGTTCACGAAAGAATTGTGAAACAACAGTAATGTGGTTGCCCGGCTCAGAAAGTAGTTGGTGCAGAATTTTGATATTCTTTTACTCTGATATCTCACCCTCTTTCTTTTTATCATGTAAGCTCACTTCTAACTAATCTCTCTTTTCATTTTATCTCAACACACACCCACACTCAGATATTGACCCCTCGTCTCTCGATCAGTCAATGATAACTTCATGGGTAGGAAACACTGGTTATCGTGAATCCATAGAAGTTCAATTAAGTTCTCACAAAATTCCCATGTATATTTTCCTATAAGCAAAATGTTGCTCAATTGGTTTAACTTTTTCAGTTAAAGCACAGTACATATGTCAGAATGTATGTATGCTCATAAGATAATGATGAAGATTTGAGAATTTTAATCATGGAAGATATTCTCAAAACAAAGAAATTGAATGAATGAAGTGAAATCAATATAAATGTTTTGAGAATCTGACAATTTATGGAAATGATCAAATAAAAATGAATTATCAATAAAAGCTTAGGTCATGAAAAACTGGATGTTGTCTACATGAAACAAATATAGACATTCTTGAAAGAAATATTTTGAATGAAATCACGCTCAAATATCAATGAAGTTCAAACGGGGTTTATTACCATCGAAAAATTGTTTTAGTTTGAGACATGGTAATAATAAAATCAACAAAAATTCTAAACCGGTGTGTGTGAATACTTGATAGTATATGGAAAATATAATACACGAGTATTTCTCTTTGGAAACACATGGCTAGTTAAACAATGAAGCTCATGAAATGAAAACATTTAAAATCACACATCAAAATTCATGAAATCTGTTTAGGAAACGAGAAAGGGTTTTGAACATTTAAGAAAAATGTTTTCATGTCTGAAAGTTGTCCTTGATAAACACCAATTTTCCATATTTTTATGTCGAATTTACCCTACAATTGGTGTTGGTTGAATGGTTAAAATACCCTTTTTACCTATTGTTTATTTACTTAATGTTTTATTGCATAAAGAAAAAAGGAACAAATCCTTGCTATATTATTGTTTAGATTTAAAAAAAATGTGGGTTGCAGATTGAGAGAAAAGAAAAAAAAGGGAAGCCCAATTAACTATTGTTTTCTTGTTTTTAATTGCCTTCAAGCCCAAATACAACCCCAATGTCAATGTCGTGGAACGAGAAGGCTATCCACGTTCAATACTCAGTCTCCATCGCGACTTCGGGAGACTTTCGGTAGCAAGGAAGTAGTGACCAACCTGCGGTAGAGGTTGTGTTTGGGTGCAAAAATCCATCCGCGCGACTTCTCCGGTGAGTTAAACAGACGTCAAAGTCTCGTGAGACATCCCAATGTTTCAATTCGTATGTGGGCGAGTTTTGCGCGGGTTTAACCTGGACCCAAAGTTGCGGTTCCACCAGACAGTGAAATTGTTTGGATTCGAGCGGTTTTCAAAGGGGGACTATAAAAGGGGTCTATTAACCGTCGATGAGGGGGACCAATTTTTGAGGAATCGATCGAGAAATTATAAAGCAAATCCAAGAGGCCGACTTCCAGACTTGGTGGTTTGATTTTGAAAATAATTTCTAGGGTTCTTCATCAATTTCTACATTTTAATCGGTTGTAAGTTTTTATAATTCTAGACATGATTAGTTGCTAATTTCTTAATTCTAGCAATAGGTATGTGATGAATTTTGAATTTGGATTTGTGGAGATTACATTGATCGATTACATCATTTGAAGTTATTTATGTAATTTTAGAGTTTAATGTTTATCGTTTTGAGTTGGGTATTTTGAGTAGGATCCCTTAATTTATTCAATTCAATTTTGAATCGCTAGATGAACCGGAAAATCCGTAATTGTTTTCGGTTTATCAAAGTAGCACATAACACACGATTGACATTTGTATTGATCGTTGATGATGTAAAATTGCATAATCTAACTTAAACAATCGGTGCTCGATTGTTGGTTAGTTTTGGTGTTCGTTTAATCTTAATGAGATTAGCAATCGAATTCTAAGTTTGTGACTAGGTTCGATTAGCTAATTAGAGATGAGTTGTAGAGTGTTCAAGGCTAGTCATGTTTTTTCACGAACGAAGCAACGACGTGTGTTGATGTTATAGCCAATTTGACTTCTTTTGAGAAAATCGTTTAAATGAGTCGATGATACATAATCCAAAGGATTAGTCGATAGATGCTTATTGCTAGGCCTCTTTTATTATCGTTTAACATTCTTAATTAAATTTTAATGCTTAGTGTATTTATAAATCGTCCAACCCCCCTTTTTATAATTACGATGTTTTTAATAAATTTGCACGTGAATTTGTCTTGGACTTACGGTTAACCGAGTCCCTGAGGATAAGACCCTACTTATCACTATCACAATTTATTGTGTTTTAGCGGTTATAGGCTCTATTTTAATTAATTATTATTTGCCGGACTCGACACCCGTCAAATTTTTGGCGCCGTTGCCGAGGACTCAACAATATTTAACTGTTTATGCCAAGATATTTTCGTGCAGGTTCATCTCTACCTATAGATCTCGAGATCGAGAAAACCGCTAAGAAGTTAAGGAAACAAGTTAAGCTTCGAAATATGCAAAGCGAGTCGAATTCTTCACCAGTGGTTAACAATTGGAAAGACATTGAGTTGTCTACCGATTTAGAAAGCGATAAGGAAGATTTGCATTTTGAAGAAGAGAAACCCCATCCGAAAAAGGAGGAACCGGTCAGCGAGACCGAAGAAGAAGAGAAGGATATGGCTGAGTGCACTTTAAGGGAATGGGCAGCACCCAATGTCGACGAGCAACCCCTTTGCATAACATATCCGGCCGAAGAGGTAAGTGTGGAACTTAAGACTGGTTTAATTAACTTACTTCCTCGTTTCCATGGTTTAGCTATTGAAGTCCCGTTCAAGCATATGACCGAGTTCCACATGGTATGCTTGGGAATGAAGCCACACGGCACGACCGTTGAGAATCTCAAGCTAAAGGCATTCTCGTTCTCCCTAGTTGACGCGACTAAGGAGTGGCTTTTCTATCTACCGCCGAGTTCCATCACAACATGGCCACAAATGGCGAGAGCTTTCCTAGACAAGTTCTTTCCCGCATCCAAAGTCGTCGGGCTTAGGAGAGTGATTTGCGCGATCAAGCAAAAGGATACGGAGTCACTCTACGAGTACTGGGAGTGCTTTAAGCGCCTTTGTGTAAGTTGCCCTCAACAAGGTATTTTTCTGAGCAATTACTAATTCAATATTTTTATGAAGGTTTGCTACCGATGGAGAGGAAGATGATGGATGGCGCAAGTGGTGGAGCTATTGTGAACAAAACGCCAACTGAAGCGAGGAATTTGATAGACACTATGGTGGAAAACTCCAAGCAATTTGGAGCTCGGAGTGACATCGGTCGAGGAGCTAGTGAGGTACATGTTAAATCCCTAGAATCTAAGATATTGATTTAACTAACCTTGTGAAACAACTTGCCATGGGGAATGTGTCTCAAGTGAAGGCATGTGGATATTGCTCATCGGTAGCCCATCCAACCAATGCATGCCCCACCCTCCATGAAGAAGAAGAGCAAGTTAATGCCATAGGGGGTGGCAATTTCCAGCACTCACACAACCGGGCTCTTGATACCTTCTCGAGCACATACAATCCCGGTTGGAGGCAACATCCGAATCTAAGCTATGCCCCAAGGCAAGGACAAGGTCAGCAGTTTCAACAAAAGGCTCCATTTCAGCAAGCTCAATAGTTCCAAACACCACCCAGTTTTCAACCGCAACACCAATCGAAGGCACCATTTTCATCAGGTGCCCAACAGCAGCATCAAGTGCCACCTCAAGCTCCTAGTAGCTCAGGTATGTCATTAGATGATATAGTGAAGTCTTTAGCTACTAACATGGCTAAACTTCAACAGGAGTCCCAGAATACTCAAGCGAGCATTAAAGATCTTCAGGCTACCATTGGCCAGTTAGTGAACAAAAGTAAATTGCCTTCCCAAACGGAGACCAATCCGAAGGCCAATGTGAATGCCATCACTTTGAGGAGCGGAAAAGAGCTCAAAGATAATGTTAACAAGAAGAAGATGAAGGTTAATGATGACGAGGAGGAGTTAGAGGTTAAGGCGTCTAGTTCGGATGAAAAGGATATCAAAGACGAGGAGACAAAGAAGAAGACACCCAAAGTGATAGTTCAAGCACCGCCATTCCCGAGCCGATTCGAGAAGACAAAGCGAGAGAATGAAGAGAAAGAGTTACTAGAGACATTCTGCAAGGTCCATGTAAACATTCCTTTATTAGATGCTATTAAGCAAGTACCTAGATATGCAAAAATTTTAAAAGAGCTTTGCACTAATAAAATAAAGTTAAAAATGAATGAAAAGATAAGCATGAGTCAAAATGTATCTGTAGTTTTGCAAAACCGTTTACCACCAAAATGCAATGACCAGGGCATGTTTACCATACCATGTAAGGTAGGGAATGTCTCGGTCAATAAAGCCATGTTGGATTTGGGGACATCAATTAATGTTATGCCATATGCCATTTACTCATCTTTGGATGTAGGCCCCCTAAATCGAACCGGTGTGGTAATCCAATTAGCAGATAGGTCGATTGTCTATCCTAAAGGGGTGTTAGAGGATGTACTCGTTCAAGTGAGCGAGTTGGTCTTCCCGGCAGATTTTTATGTTATAGATATGGAGGAGAATAATACCTCCAAGGACGGAATGATATTTCTAGGTAGACCATTCTTGAAAACCTCTAAAACCAAGATAGACGTTCATGATGGCAATTTGACTGTGGAATTTGATGGCGAGATAATTAAGTTCAATATATATGATGCAATGCAATATCCTAGTGATGTTTCTTCTCTATGTTTTGTTGATATTATAGAATCTTTATCTGATACTATATATGATCTATCTAATGATGATGTTTTAGAAGTGATCTTAGACAGAGACTTAACCAACGGGAGCTTGAAAAAACTTGCCCAAGAGTACAAGCTCGATGATGATTTTGCAGAATTGGTGTCGTGGATGGAAAAAGGGTGAGCAACAAAGCCAAGGTATGAAGTTTCCAAAATAGATTTGCCTCTATCTCACACTAGACTTATACCTTCTGTTGAACAGGCACCCGAGCTAGAATTGAAGTCGTTGCCGGATCACCTAAAGTATGCTTACTTAGGAGCTAAGGAGACCCTTCCTGTGATCATATCCGATACTTTATCACCTAAGGAAGAAGGGGAGCTTGTTGGAGTGTTGAAAGAGCACAAGAAGGCAATCGTATGGACCATTGCCGACATCAAGGGCCTTAGTCCCTCACTATGCCAACACAAGATTTTACTTGAAGACGAGTACAAGCCATTCCGAGAGGCGCAGCGAAAGTTGAACTCACCTATGACGGAAGTGGTAAAGAAGGAGATATTGAAGCTTTTAGATGCCAATATGATCTACCCAATCTCCGATAGCAAGTGGGTAAGCCCGGTCCAGGTAGTCCCTAAGAAAACTGGCATTACTGTTGTAGAGAATGCCGAAGGTGAGTTACTATCCACCCGTGTTCAAAACGGGTGGAGAGTTTGTTTTGATTACCGTAAATTGAATGCATCAACTAGGAAAGATCACTTCTCCTTACCCTTTATAGATCAAATGTTAGATAGATTAACAGGCCGCATTCACTATTGTTTTTAGATGGTTATTCAGGTTTTCATCAGATACCGGTGGCGAGAGAGGACCAAGAGAAGACCACGTTTACATGCCCCTTCGGTACCTTTACATACCGAAGGATGCCTTTTGGTCTTTGTAATACACTGGCGACATTCCAACGATGTATGGTGAGTATCTTTTCTGATTATGTTGAGAATATCGTTGAAGTCTTTATGGATGACTTCACGGTCTATGGTGATTCTTTTAGTGTTTGTCTAGATAACTTGACCAAATTTTTAAAGAGGTGCATTGAAACCAACTTAGTCTTGAATTATGAAAAATGTCACTTCATGGTCAACCAAGGTATAGTACATGGTCATGTTATCTCGGAGAGGGGTATAGAGGTTGACAAGGCAAAGATCGATGTCATAAAATCCTTGCCTTACCCCTCGAGTGTTAGAGAGGTTCATTCTTTTCTTAGTCATGCAAGTTTCTACCGGTGTTTTATAAAGGACTTCTTGAAGATCACCCGACCCCTTTGTGAGCTTCTACAAAAAGAGGTTGACTTTGACTTCAATGAGGTATGTAAGAGTTCATTTGATTTGTTGAAAGATATGCTTACTTCTGCTCCTATCATCCAACCGCCCAATTGGCAATTGCCATTTGAGAACATGTGTGACGCTAGCAATCATGCGGTGGGGGCGGTATTAGAACAGAATGATGGTAAGAACTCTCATGTTATATATTATGCATCACGATCACTTGATGGTCCACAATGCAACTACTCGACTACCGAGAAAGAGTTGCTAGCGGTTGTATTTGCTTTGGAAAAGTTTAGATCTTATTTACCTGCCACTAAATTGATTATCTTTTTAGATCATGCTGCATTGAAGTACTTGCTCAAAAAGAAAGATGCTAAGTCGCGACTTATCTGATGGATTCTCTTGCTCTAAGAGTTCAATTTGGAGATACGGGACAAAAGTGGAGCTGAAAATTTAGTAGCCGACAACCTTAGCCGACCTGTTTTTGATGGAGAATCGAGCCCACTCACTGATGAGTTTCCTGAAGAGCATCTATTCTCCATCTAGGGAGAGCACCCCTAGTATGCCGACATCGTGAACTATTTGGTCTCAAGGACCTTCCCAAGTGAGTTTTCTAGACCCGAGAAAGAAAAGATCAAGAGAGAGTCGCGTCTCTATATGTCGGATGATCCATACCTTTGGAAACATTGTCTAGATCAAGTTATCAGACGATGTGTACCCCAATAGTAGTTTCAGTCTGTTTTACAGTTTTGTCACTCTCAGGCTTGTGGGGGCCACTTCAGTCATAAACGAACATATAGAAAGGTCCTTGAGTGTGGGTTGTATTGACCGACCCTTATGCGAGATTGCTATCGATTTTGTAAAAGTTGCATGAGATGCCAAATGACAGGGAACATTAGTTCCCGAAATCAAATGCCCCAATTCCCTATGCTAGTATGTGAGATTTTTGATGTTTGGGGCATGGATTTCATGGGCCCCTTTCCCACATCTTGTGGTAACCTCTATATTATTTTGGTTGTTTACTATGTCTCAAAATCGGTTGAGGCAAAGGCAACTTGGACTGATGATTCTCGTGTAGTTGCAGATTTTGTCAAATCTCACATATTTTCCAGGTTCAGGACACCGAAGTCCATCATCAGTGATCGAGGCACCCATTTTTGCAACAAGGTCATTAGCGCTCTTTTCAAGAAGTATGGGGTTATCCACCGCATCACTACCAACTATCACCCAAAGTCAAATGTACAAGCGGAGGTGTCTAAGAGAGAGATCAAGTCAATTTTAGAGAAGACTGTGAATCCTAACTGAAAAGATTGGAGTTTGAGACTTAATGACGCCTTGTGGGCCTATCGCTCGGCCTACAAGACACCCATAGGAATGTCACCCTTTCGGTTAGTTTATGGTAAGCCTTGCCACTTACCGGTGGAATTGGAACACAAGGCATATTGGGCGGTGAAGACGTGGAACATGGACTTGGATGAGGCAGGATCACATAGTAAGCTACAAATCCAAGAATTAGAGGAGATAAAGAATGATGCCTATGAGAATGCTCGCATTTACAAGGAGAAAGCAAATTCATTCCATGACTAACGCATTTCACATAAGAAATTCACTTAAGGTCAGAAAGTTCTCCTTTATCACTCTAGATTAAAATTGTTTCCCAGAAAGTTAAGGTCCAGATGGATAGGACCTTTTGTTGTTCTAACTGTTTTTTAGCATGGTGTAGTCGAGATCCAGAGTCTATCTACAGGGCAGGTCTTTAAAGTCAATGGCCATAGACTGAAGCCGTTTTATGAAGGATTCGATGGAGGAGACTTAGAGAGAGTAGCCTTGGACATGCCAAGTTACTCATATTGAAATGAGTATGGTCTAGCCAAATAGCGAAAAGAAAGGCGTTGCGTGGGAGGCAACCCACGGATTTCAATTTCTTGCCTTTTATTGCTTTATGTTAGTTTGTTTTGTTAGAATCTCCAATTTCTCGCCAAGTTCTATTTGTGCTCTCTTGTTCTCAGGTTCCACCCCGGATATTGGAAGCTCAAAGGTATGTACCCATCTTCACATATTGCTACATTGGGAGTTCACTCACCAAATAAGGGGAGTTTTCTGTTTTCCCTCTTCTTCGCATGCTTAGAGTGTCGTCTACATATTGAATACATTGAGGACAATGTAGGAATTAAGTGTGGGGGTGTGGGTCATTTGCATGATTTGGGGTTGTTTGGGCATCTAAATGCTTTTTGGGGGGTAATTTTTTCCAAACTTTGTGCTTAAATGTGGATTGTTGTCCGTTCTGAAAATGTGTTAGCATGTTTTTATGGGTTAAATTGTTGATGACAATGAGTTTGGATGTATGTATAGCATGATTGAGTTTGATTGATAACACTTAGAGTAGATTAGTGGTAGTATACCGGTGAAAGTTAGACTATTGCTAATCTCTTGAACTAGTCTTTAACACCGTGAGACTTTGAGCTTATTAAACTAAACATTTTACATTAGTCTCGAATTTCATTTATTGTGTGATTACGTTCTGCCTAGTTATGTATCTCTAGAACTTGCCTTGTCTCTCCTTAAGACTACATGATATTTACATGCTAATAAAAATGACAAAGGCCATCGTTTGCTCATTTTATTAACCCATTAGCCTTAAGCCAACCCTTTATGTCACTATTACCCTTTTAGCACACCATTTTGAGCCTTAGCCAATTTCCTTTGTCACCCACGTCATAACAAATCCAAACATGACTCACCCGACCAATCACCAATGGAGTGGTACCGGTATTCTTATGAGCTCAAAAGTATAACATATGTTTTGAGAAAGAAAAAAAAATGAATGAAAAAAAGGGAGAAAAATTCAAAAAAAAAAGAAAAAAATCTATGAGAAAATGAGTCACCAAGAAAAGTTAGAAAAAAAACAAAAAGAAAAAAAATTCGATAAGAAAAAAAAGACGACAAAAATCGATGATAACTTTAAATATTTGTGTTTCATTTCTACTTCTTATCATCCAATGGGAATCTGTTTAAAGAATGTATATCAAGATCCCGTGTGATAGAAACATCAAGTTAGTTAACCGGTTTCTCCATTGATGTACGGTCCTTAGTCACTGTTTCCTAAAATATATCTCTACCTTACCCAAAGCCTTGTTTTACATTACAACCCTTAAAAAGACCTTTTGATTTAATTGCATGTATTTTATCAAAGTAGTGGAGAGTGAGAGCCTTTTCAAGCTTATTGTAGATACATGCTAGAGTACTGACGGTTTGAGCAATACACTTTAACTAAAAGAATGAATTGAGTGTTGTTTTAATTATCCCTTTCATGAGAGTTCTCGAAATTAGCTCTAAGTCTTCTTGATTGCGTGTGTGCCCACTATTCAATTCTTGGTTGTAAATCTCAAGTTCACGTTATGCTATACTTATTGACATTCTCGTTTGATTCATTTTCACTACGTGCTAACTTGAGTCATTGTCGGGATGGACAATGATCTAAGTGTGGGGGAATTTGATAAACACCAATTTTCCATATTTTTATGTCGAATTTACCCTACAATTGGTGTTGGTTGAATGGTTAGAATACCCTTTTTACCTAGTGTTTATTTACCTAATGTTTTATTGCATAAAGAAAAAAAAACAAATCCTTGCTATATTATTGTTTAGATTTAAAAAAAAAGTTTACTTAGATATTGATTTTTGTAGGTTGCAGATTGAGAGAAAAGAAAAAAAAGGGAAGC
The DNA here is from genome assembly GCA_954870635.1 of Arctium minus. Taxonomy (NCBI): domain Eukaryota; kingdom Viridiplantae; phylum Streptophyta; class Magnoliopsida; order Asterales; family Asteraceae; genus Arctium; species Arctium minus. The sequence goes on along the minus strand of OX941080.1, from coordinate 70,674,192 downwards.
CCAATTAACTATTGTTTTCTTGTTTTTAATTGCCTTCAAGCCCAAATACAGCCCCAATGTCAATGTCGTGGAACGAGAAGGCTATCCAGGTTCAATATTCAGTATCCATTGCGACTTCGGGAGATTTTCGGCAGCAAGGAAGTAGCGACCAACCTGCGGTATAGACTGTGTTCGGATGCAAAAATCCATCCGCGTGACTTTTACGGTGAGTTAAACTCACGCCAAAGTCTCGTGAGACACTGTCCCAATGTTTCAATTCCTATGCGGGCGTGTTTTGCGCGGGTTTAACCTGCACCCAAAGTTGCGGTTCCACCAGACCGTGAAATTGTTTGGATTCGAGCGGTTTTCAAAGGGGGACTATAAAAGGGGTCTATTAACTGTCGATGAGGGGGGCCAATTTTGGAGGAATCGTTCGAGAAATTATAAAGCAAATCCAAGAGGCCGACTTCCAGACTTGGTGGTTTGATTTTGAAAATAATTTCTAGGGTTCTTCATCAATTTCTACATTTTAATCGGTTGTAAGTTTTTTACAATTCTAGACATGATTAGTAGCTAATTTCTTAATTCTTGCAATAGGTGTGTGATTGATTTTGAATTTGGATTTGTGGAGATTACATTGATCGATTACATCATTTGAAGTTATTTATGTAATTTTAGAGTTTAATGTTTATCGTTTTGAGTTGGGTATTTTGAGTAGGATCCCTTAATTTATTCAATTCAATTTTGAATCGCTAGATGAACCGGAAAATCCGTAATTGTTTTTCGGTTTATCAAAGTAGCACATAACACACGATTGACATTTGTGTTGATCGTTGATGTTGTAAAATTGCATAATCTAACTTAAACAATTGGCGCTCGATTGTTGGTTAGTTTTGGTGTTCGTTTAATCTTAATGCGATTAGCAATCGAATTCTAAGTCCGTGACTAGGTTCGATTAGCTAATTAGAGATTAGTTGTTGAGTGTTCAAAGCTAGTCATGTTTTTGCACGAACGAAGCATCGACGCGTGTTGATGTTATTGCCAATTTGACTTCTTTTGAGAAAATCATTTAAATGAGTCGATGATACACAATCCAAAGGATTAGTCGATTTATGCTCATTGCTAGGCCTCTTTTATTATCGTTTAACATTATTAAATTTTAATGCTTAGCGTATTTATAAATCGTCCAACCCCCCTTTTTATAATTACGATGTTTTTAATGTATTTGCGCGTGAATTTGTCTTGGAATTACAGTTAACACCGAGTCCCTGAGGAGACGACCCTACTTATCACTATCACAATTTATTGTGTTTTAGCGGTAATAGGCTCTATTTTAGTTAATTATTATTTGTCGGACTCGACACCCGTCAGTCCTTCTTTCAAACACAATGAGATTAAGAGTAGAATAATCTTTAGGCTCATCTTTAATCTCATGAAGTCAGCTCGAAAGTCATGATTAATATGATCATGTAACTATTCCTCAAAATCTTCATGTAGTCAAAAACACCAAAGTCTTATTGAAACAAAAACATTTATTGAAAAATTAAAGACATAAAAGCAATAAAACTTGTTAAGAACGAGTTCTGATCAGATGTAATCAGAAGTCAATTACTCCACCTGAAATATTGCATTCACAATATTTGTCAGTAAGGATGATATTTACTCCCCTATGAAGGGGTGATCATCTCTTTTGATGCATCGGAGTACACTTTCTTTTGATCGTTTAAGTACGAGTCCTAAACTGTTGGGTTTAGAAGTCAAACTTGATATTTGAAGCACGAGTCCTAGACTGCTTTGTCTAAAAGTCAAACTCTTTGACATTGAAGTACGCATCCTGGGCTGATTTACTCAGAAGTCTATCTTCTCAGCATTGAGGTGCGGGTTTTAAACTGTATTGCCAAAAGCCATGGTTCCTTTACTCCCCCTGGACTTGAGGTGCCTGCTACACCGATGAATCTTTTCGATTTGGTACCTACTAATATTTGGGTCCATGTTTGTTAGTTGCGGTTCTATTAGAAGTAATATAATAAGAACCATACCAGTAATTAGCAAAATCTTTACCAACAAAATCATTTGAGCAACAGTAAGAACAATTAATTTTCCTTTTAGCTAACCTGATTAATTAATTTATCGAATAAACAAGATCACGTTTACCTTTATGCACAATGTTCTTCTTTGCATTGGGTGTATGCACAAATGATTTTTTATCGTTCTTCTCATCAGAAGTTGCTTTCACTCTCCATACTAACTTCTCATTTCCATTTTTTCTTCTAATGTACTTGAACCATCAACATTCCGATCATAGAAAAGGTTTGTAATATGAATCTGATCATCTGAATTAACTGACCTCTTTGTAGAAACAGTTGTATGAGGTGAACTTGCTGCTATCTTGAATGAACATTCAGAGTTAGTTGAATCATTTCTAGGTGTTTGAACAATTGAATTTGGAGTCCTCTGCTCAGTCAAAACCACCATAGAGACAATTTCTTCAAGTTCTGTTATCTTGGAAGATAAATTGTTTCTTTCTTGGGTGAGCAGGTCAATCTTTTTCTGAAATCCAGACTTGGTGTTCTGCTCTTTCATGGCCTTTGTTGATAGTTCAGATAATGTCTTTGTAAGCTTACTAATCTCTGACTCAAAAATCTTCCTTTCTTCCTCAAAATCTTTCTCGACATTCTTTCTCTAATCAGATATTTCTTTGAAAATCCAACATTTTTCTATTCAACTATTTTCTTCTCTTTTGTAAACTTGTCTCTTTCTATAATGATTACTTTCTCAAAATCCGTCACTTGTTGAGAAACTTTTGCACACTTCAGATCAACAACTTTCTTCTCTTCAAAAGTCTTTCTTGAGAATTCAAAGAATTTCTGTGCAAATGTCTTTCTTTCTTTCTCAAAACCTTCCTTTTCCCTGTCAAACTTTGCTCTGTCTTTAACAATCTGTTGTTCCAAATCTGAAATCTTTCTTGTCATTTCAGTATTGTCCAATGAAATCTTTTCCTTGTCATTATCACTTTTAAAGCTTCAAGAATTTCTCTTTTCAGTTCTTTTATCTGCTTTTTGTATTCAGCAAAGAATTCTGAATAATTACCATAAATATTGCCTTTTTCAGATCTGCAATATGTAGGTGGAGTCACTCATTATATTTCTTGACAGAAGCAATTTGTTCATTCCTTTCCTTCTCGTAGCAATGAATCTAATATACGTATCCAACAAGAGTTTTGTGATAGCTTTCACGTTTTTGTACAATCTTTTCTTCCAGAGAGACAATCTTGGCCTTGAGTTTAGCATTATCTTCTTTTGAAGACATTGTGTATCAACCTTGATAAAACTTTCTCTGATCTTTAAACACAAAAATCAGAAAACTTTTGATCACACTCAGCAATATGTCACCCTTCGCAGACTTAGCACGGGGGTCCCACTACCCGGTTAGCGGGTGGGGTCAAGGGGCAACGCCCTTGCGGGGTCTAGCGGTAGCTCCGTTGAAAAATCATATTGGAACTTGTCAAAATTTGGGCAAAGTATAGAAGTCGCAAAGCACTAAGGAGCACTTGTTGCAAAACACTGTTCAACCCACTTATCGCAGAAATAGACTTGCGAGTTCTTAGTTGTCGTAGGCTGAAGCTTGCATGTTCTGAGGTTGTCGCAGGCAGTGGTCTGCGTGTTCTTACTTGACGCATGCTGAGGCTTGCGCGTTCTTGGACTTGTCGCAGATAGAGGTGTGCGAGTTCTGAACTTTACTTGTCGCAATGCCTCTACGAGTTCTCTTACTTAGAAAATTTTTCAACGATTAACTTGTCCCAATGCATCTGCGAGTTCTAGTAGTTAGAAAAATTTTGATCAAATAACTTGTCGCAGAGAGAAACTTGTCACAGATCAAAGAACAAATAGAAAGAAGTTGCAGACAGTGTTCTGCGAGTTCTTGCTTGTCGCAAATCAAGGAAAACACAGAAAACACTTGTCGCAGATAGCACTCTGCAAGTTCTTCACCATCTTCGAGTTATAGCCCTCTACGAGTTCTTCACAATGAATCTTGCAAGTTCTTCGGATTTTGCGAGTTCTTCAGAACTTGGAACAAAAACTTACTTTTTCAGCCATAAATCCATCAATACTCTAAAATTTATCACCAAACTTTACAGATTTGATCCAGAACACAATCTGAACAGGTTCCAATCTATCAATTTCTAACAAGAACAACAAAATTACACTTTTGATCTAGACATAGTGTGTGAAAGTTTTCGAACAACAAACTATCAAAAATCCAAAATTCACACAAATAGTTGTGAATTAGACGATGTGGTTCAAATCAAGTGTCTTCTAAATTGCAATACGAATACAATGATCAAGAATTTTATTCAAAAACACACAGAATCAAGAAATTGATTCTGGAACAGTAACATTTGCAATTTCTTGAAAAAAATCGAATAAAATCTCAAAATTCTTGATCAATTTCTGATTTTGTGCTTGCTCATATACCAATTGTGTGTCCCAAATATGCAAATCAGATCAAGATTCCAACGAATTCAATCACAATGTCCATATTATTGATCTTGAATTCAATGTTACAAAGAAGCTCTCAAATATTTCTCTCTCTACAATTAAGCTCTCTTCTAGTCATATGAGTCTACAAACAAAACAAAGTATTTATACCTACAAATATAAAGACAAAACCAACTAACACTAGTTTATTACATAGACTTTGACTTTTGCTTTTAAGAGGCTTTGACTTGAGCATTCACTTTCAACTTCATGATCTTGGATCCAACATAAATGTGCACTAACAGAAAATAAAACTAAACCTTTTTTACTTTTATTCTTAATGCATTGTTCTTAAGCCTATTCCAATATGGTATATTTCTTTTGAACATTTTTTCCTCCTTCATTTCTTCTTTCTGACTTTTATATTTCCAAAAATCTCCATTTTTGGTAAATAATCACAAAACCCTAAAATACCAAGTTCCAAATGGTATTTTCTTAAATTTTGTTGAATCTACCTTGAAACAAAAGAAATAACATCTCAGACTATGGCCAACTCATACATTACTGTTGCTTTAAATATTCAGATCATCCCTGCATCAGCGATACGCTACACTCTGGATGCAATTGATTGCAAACCCAACAACCACGTTGCTCTCCTTGATTTCCCTGCCATGAAATCAGCTACTCACCTCCTCAGTGTTGCACAGTTTCTGAAGGATAGCCCCATGAGCCATGCTATCTAGGCATGTCCTCTAGCTCTCAAGCTTGTCTTCTAGCTCTCAATCTTGTCTTGCAGCAGTTTTGGCTAACTACTCATGTCGCTGAGAAGACTAATGCTGCTGGCAAGACCCTTCCATTAATTACCTTTAGCACTGACCTAGTGCAAGGCAGTTTCAGAATCTCTACTCTCCGATCAACACTGAAGCTTCCCAAACCTCAGAGGTTTGAACCCTTTCCAACCGATGAAGAAATCACTGAATTCCTCGACGTCATGAACTATAAATGGGAGGATAATGAGCAAAAGTACCTCTGATTAATTACCCGTACCAAGATGCCTATTGAATTCAACTATCTTTTCAACCACTTCATCTAGTACATGGGTGGAAAGACTAACGGTATGGAACAAGCCAGTATAATAGCTCTGAATCTGGGCTACTCAATGATTAAAGGTCGTATGATGATCTGATTATCGGTCTCACTGATAACCGTAATAAGATTGTTCCTTATGTCCGATTCATCTCCATAGTCCTTCAATACCTGATGAAGGACAAATACCCAACTCAAGGAAACTTCTAATTTTCTAAGATTGGCACCCGAATCACTAACCGTCTACCCAAGAAAGGCATGGTAAGTTAATCTCAACTCTTATATGGAACTCCCTCCTCCACCTCTTTGCCTTCTTCTGTGTCTATGACTGGGGCACAACCATCTCAGTCTGCCCCAACCATAAACCCCACTGCCATTAAGCATAAACCTTCTACCACCACTACTCAGTCTTCAAAAAAGGCTAAGAAGACACCAAAGGAGAAAACCCCCCCAACAACTTCTACTATGGACTCTAAACAGTCCTCGATGGATAACTTCTTTGTCCGCTCCACAACATCTACATCAACCATCTCCGCCACTTCAGTGATGTCTACTACCGTTGAAGCTTCACTGGCAACTACCCCTCCAAGCTCAGTGTCTCAAATCACTGGTGCTGAAGATTTGAGCAATGCAGTACTCAACTGCTGCACAACATTGTCCTCGTCTCAACACCAGTTGCTTCTATCTCTTCTTCATTTGTCTCGACAACACGAGTAAATGAATCAATTAGTTTTGTCCAAACTACCAAGAATGCTCAGTTACTCCAAAATATGCTTTATCAGAGTAACTTAAGCAGGGGACCTAAGGTGTTCCCTCACAAGACTTCTCAGCTACCTCCATCCTCTAGCTTTCTCAGCAGTGAAATGGACTTCTTCTTTGATGGAAATCGTTCAAATGTCATCATAGAAACCTCAGGTACTCCACTCTTAGTTCTTACCACTTCTTATATCCATAACCCTGAGTTTCTTAATGCTCAGCTACTTACTTTTGTTTCAGGTCCCAGGTTTGATGCAATCGATAATAGCATCAACGAGCTAACCACTGAAGTAAAGAATACAGTTGACACAGTCCAATCTTAGTCCTCCTCTCTTCAAAACCTTCAACAAGCCATCTCCTCAGTCAGCGATGGCCTGTCGACTAAAGCTGACAACTCAATGCTCCAAGGATTGAAGGACGTTGTTTCCCAGTTGCATAAAGATGTCTCTACCAAGACCCAAGTCCTTTGTGACTTGAAATCTGAAGCGAACAAGCAGACTCAACTATTAGCTGATATTCTTCAGTAGCTCAGGAATTCTCTTCCTCCCTCTTTCACAGAGGATAAATGTTTTCCATTGGACATGGTTGTTGAATTTGGCACCTTTGCCATCACTGCCATTCAGGATCTAGAGGTCAAGTAGCAAGCTCGCTCCCAAGCTGAAGCTAACGCCGCCAAATCTAAAGTTGAAGTTGTTGTTGTCGCCGCCATTGCAACTACTGTTGTTCCCTCCTCTTCTGCCTGCCACTGATGCCTCCCCTCTTAATGATCACAAGGAGGGGGAGATGAACTCTAGAGATCCTTCACAAATAGAGGGGGATCATGAGAATGATGAAGAAGAAGAATAGCAAGGAATGAACAAACTTATGTCAGTCCTCAAACCACTGATGTTGAGGCTGAAGATGACAATAACAATGTTGAAGAAGAGGAAGACGAAGAAGAACCATCCATCCCTGATCCAGACAAAGTCCTTCAAGGTGGTGATGATGATGAGGAGGAGGAGGAGGACGACAGTTTAGTCTTCATCAACACTCTGTTCAAACCTCCACAATCGACAAAAGGGGTTTCAATCAAAGAACTAGGGGAGAGGGCCTAAGAGTCGAAGACAAAGAAGACCCCTGCCACTGAGGGGAATCTAAAGATATTACAACCATATCAGGGGGATCTGATACTTCCATCAGAGGTACGTCTTGACATCCAACCCTTATTCCCTCTTGTAATCACTGACGCTCAACTCCTATCCTCACAACAACCTCTTCAACTTCCATCTAATGTGGAATTACCTCTTCTACTCATAATACCAACCCATCCTCTCCCATGCGTGAATCTCCAATTCCATCTATCACTACTGAAGAAGAAGAAGAAGAAGAAGATATAATCCCAGCAATCTCAAGAGTTGATGAACCAATAATCTCGGTCTCTGTGTTAGAGTCTAATGACAAAGAAGAAAAAGAAACGTTAAATCATCCTCAAACACCTTCACTTCTCATTCCAAAATCTGAGATTGAAGAGTCTAAAAGAATGGCAGTGTTAATCTCTTAGCTAGACAGCTCTAGAATCAAGATTCCTTCACACAGCAACACTACCAATGACGAGCTTGGATTTCTAACAGACGATGAAAGAGAATAGTCGATTTAAGCTGACCAGGCCTTAGAAGATCACAATAAAAGTTTCGAAGTAGCCATTGCACTTTCTCGACAAACTCACTTTGAAGGAAACTTAAGAGAAAAAAGTCCCATCAGCGTCTAAGCTCATCTACTGAAGAAAGCTGAAAAAGGCAACAAGAAGGAACAGGCCAAGCAAGACCGAGACCTAAAGTAGTGCCAAGAAAAGATGAAGAACAGGCTCAGTCCTTGAAGAATCATAAGCGCCACCATAACTGGCAAGCCCAAGGTAAATGTTGCTAGTGTCAACATAACCATCTTCAAGGACGACTTAAGTGATGTAATTTATTATGCCTCTCGTCTTGGTGACTATGGATATTATGCATGGCTCAAAATCAGAGATGCCATTCAGAAATCCAAGTAAAAATACAAGGACTATGTGGAGATTCATCTAAACAGGCTCTTCGACAGAATTTCATAAATTATTGAAGTTCCTCCACTACCTCTGAAACCAACTTGCAGAAGAAAGTCTATCCCTGCCGCTGATGAAGGACCTTCCCACAAGAACGAGCACGAGGTAAAATTCTCAGATGAAGCAGTCCTTGGCCCTCCATCAAATCTCTCAAAGTTGAATCTCTCTCTACCTGGCTATGGCGCATTCAGTCCGGGTGAAGTACTCTCTGATCCTTAAGGAATAATCTTCATATATCACGAAGGCATTACCAGATATCAACGATTCACTGAACTGCCTTTATGTCCAGTGAAACATCTGATGAATCTCTTGCACTAGTGTGATCTCTCTAAGTATGGATCAGGGATGAAGACTTGTATACTCCTAGAGCTGAAAGGAAGAAAGAAGAAAGGAAAACAAGTACCTGGTCATCTGAATCTGGATGATAACCCTAGCTAATAGATTCCCTTTTTCATTGTTTTTATCAATATTGCACTTTCAGTCTTAGTAATTCACTATACTTGTAATTTTTATATTCCCTTGTAATCTCAAACGAACTAATGAAAATTTTAGTGAATTACTTTATTCCATCATAGTATTGAAAAATATTCCTAAAACAGTAAATGGGACATATATGTTATGAGTTCCTTTTATCCTTATGTTTTAGTACTTAGTAATTCTCTTATATTGCTTTGTCATCATCAAATAGGGGGATATTGTTGATCCAAATTCTCTTAGTGATTTGTTGATGATCCTTATACTTGGTGAAATTTACATTTACTGTTTTGTAACTTAAAGCATCAGCGTCAACATTCACACTGAGTATGTTCAATGATCATTGAGCGCTTTCTTTGTAAACAATTTTTAAATGTAATCTCTAAAGACAAGTTTCACGTTGAAAGAAACTCACAACTGAAGTCAAAGACCAAGCTGATGAAAAACACAAGTCTACTAATGATCTGAAGCAACACTCAGTGAATCCAATACTAGTCAACCTTGCTTGACAAATCAAGTACAGGATTCAACTATAGTTGAAGACATCATCAGCGAAAGCTGAGGATGCCCATCAATGATAGTTGATCATGAAGCTTGTCTTACAAGATTTTTTTTGTCTTATCTACTTGCACAAATAGTACAAAGGTATAAAATCAAACCTGCTTTTGTCTATAATCTTACAAACACCTTTCTGCTACACTGTTCACCACATGGTCATAAAACATGTATGGAATAAAGACAAAAAACATGCATCTAATATCCTTTAGACAGGTGTAAAACATCTTCTGACTTGCATTAAATTCATAGGGTATAAATAATAGAGAAACCCTGCATTTTGAAGGATCTTTTTTCTATATCTTTGAAGAAAACTCTTTTTCTTCAAACTCTCTTCTCTCTTGTTCTTATTTCTTGTGCAAGAACCTTAGTGTTTCTTAGATTGTTTAGATTAGGTTTTCCTTATCTATTCCGCAATAATCTGTAAATTTTGTTTTTGATTTACTCAATAATCAATAAACAAATTTAAAAAGTATATTTTGTGTTTGTATTCATCCCACCTTCCTTTTCTACAAACTAAACCCTTTTAGAACCCTTATTGGGACCAACAACTTCTAGTGTAGAGGATGAATATTGGCGTTAAAGGACAAAAGTAAGTGTTGTATTAACTAATTGATCAAATTAATTATTTTGGGGTATTGATACTAATTGAATTCATTATATAGCTTTAACAACCCCCAAACCATTCGACATATGAACTAGATACACCAGTCCATGCTTGAGGGGTCGTAGGGCACTTGGACGAAAATCCTTAGGGATGTTAGGGCTCATATGTGGGAGCGTTTTCAAGTTTGTAGTATGTATTTAACTTGTTATATTTTTGAACTTAAAAATCAACTAACATTTTACGTATTGGGGTACTACTATTGGAATTCGGTGTTGGAGAACTGGATGCTAGAGATATGGGAGGCAAAAAGTTTGAAGAACTACAATGAGAATTGGAGTGCCGCCAGGAAAAAGGGTCAGACGTCAATCTCTTCCTTGTCTAGATGATGACCCTAATAGAGATATGAATATGTGGAAGAACTTCCACCCCAGTTGATTCTCTCCGCATCTCTAGGTCGAGATGGTCGATCGCTGGAACACGACCCATTCGAAGGGCGTATCCATAGGGTCACGTGTGAACCAGATGTCTGATGTGAATGGAAAAATATCCAAACACACCGGTGGATTGATCTCGTTTGCAAAGCATAGTGCTCGCCTGTTAGGTCCTTAAAACCAGTTACTTTAGTAGCTTGATTTTTCATTTGTTACAATTAGCACTTATTCGTATGATTTGACCTTTGTAGACGAGATCAAATGTTCAATCCGTCAGTAATGTTCAATCCGTCGGTAATTTCTGTGTAACTTGTGTTCTGAAGAAGATTCTTCTGGCCGACAAATCAGCCACAAATCGTTTTTTCTGATGGATTTTTACGTCGAGAAAAGTTGTCTATTTAATTAGGAAAGCAATGAAATTAATTAAATAACAATTTAAGAAATTGAATACATAAATGTTGATCCAAACTCTCTCAATGATTTGATAACGACCCTCTTCTATACTTAGTGAAAATTACGTTTTAATATGTATTAGTGTTTCACCATCAGCGATCATACTGAGTCTGTTAGTTATCGCTGATGACCTTTCTTGTAAACATTTCATATGTATTAGTGTTTCACTATCAGCGATCAGATTGAGTTTGTTCAGTTATCGCTGATAGTTTCTGATGTAAACAGTTAACGTAATCCCTGAAGACAAGTTTCGCGTCAGCAGATGTTCATAGCTGAATCGAAGACGAAGCTGCTGAACAAAGACAAGTCTACTAGTGATCTGATGCGGATATCAGTGAATCAAAGACAACTCTACTCATACGCGAAGAAACCTGAGGAAAAGCTTCAGCGATAGCTGAACTTCTTTGTATCTCTAAAGGAAGAGATATTCAGCGATCAAACGATCACGTATATTATGCCTCAAGTCTCCTTTTATCTTACCTTGCACAACCAGTACGATGTGTCAGAACGGACATGCCTCTGCCAAAATTCGTACAACAAATCTGTCAACTACACTGTTCATGATACGGCCGAAAGCATATCTCCCAATAGTCAGACTCCGAAAGCCAATCACTAAATGACACGTGTAAAGTACCCTGCCATGCATTTAATGCAATGGGTATAAATAAAAAGTTCACCTCTCCATCTGAGAGTGCTCTCTTCTTGAACCCATATAGAAACTCTTGTTTTCTATACTCTATAATCCCCCATTCTCTACATTCTTGTGCAACCATCTTAGTGTTTTCTTAAGTTTGTTTAGATTAAGTTCTACTTAATCTTAATTGTGTTTGATTTATGAATAAACAATTTATTAAACTTTAAATTATGTGTTTGTATTCAACCCCCCCCCCCCCTTCTACAAACTTCTTAAGCACCTCCGGGACCAACAAGTGGTATCAGAGCAGACTGTTTAATCTTATAAACAAGATCTTGCTTTATTCTCTTTCTTGTTATTCTAAAATGGCACATAACACAAAACGGAGTCGCTGAAAGAAGAAACAGAACGATCATTGAACCTTCTTGTTCCCTGAAAAGCATGTTTAAATAAACAAACTTAATACATCCAAAAGTTTGATTACAAAAGTCACTACTAAATGTTAATGTACGCGGTAACATAATTCTAAAAATCTTAATCATTTCCCGTAACCTTCTTGTTCCCTGAAAAGCATGTTTAAATAAAAAGGGTCAACTACGAGAGTTGGTGAGTTCACAGGTTTAAAATATGCACAAAACCATTTTATATGGAAGTTGTCAAACATAAATCAAATATTAGACCAAACTTTCAAAACCAATAATTCACGACTACAAATCTTTAAATTATATGACAGAAATTATGCCTTCAAAATAACCAATACTTTTTTATGTTGGACCTCTACTAGACCATCCCTGACCTTAAACATGCCCCAAAAAGAACTACCGACGTGGCCATGAATCACATGGATAGTCCCTACTTCTCTAGAATTAGTGCACCTTTACTCGTCAGTATAAGGTGGGCTTGTCACACCAAATAGCGCTATCCACTAAAACTATAGACTCCTTTATGAGTTAACTAGTAGAGTCAGCCGGGGACTTAAAGAAACAACCCAACATACCATTTTTGCATATATGTCATATAATGTCCAAACCAAACGCTTTATAATCAAAGCTACCAAAATTATCCATAACAATCGTATTTAAGCAATCTCGTGAATTATTAAAATAAACACTTTAACATGCTTTTCCCCCAAATTCAATTAGAAACAGTAAAATAGGGGTTGTGATTACTCACCTCAAATGATGATGATGCTAAATAACGCAACAACGCAAATCTCTAATCCAGAGTCTTTAATTCCCTAAAGAGTAATTTGCATAAATGAATACCAATTGTCAACATCCATCTATAATCCTAACTTAACCATTCCTACATCTCAATATATATATGCCTTTATGTTTATTTTGTTGTCTAAAATAGAAATTTAGGATTAAAATATCAATAATGATCACCAAAACATAACCTTTAAGGTTTTAAGATCAATCTTCTGGATTCAGCACTTGCTGTCTAGAACTTGTGATCACAAAATGAGCTTCAAAATGACACTTCCCAAATACCAAAAATAACCAAATTTTTATGGAAACTAATATACTGAGTTAAAAACATCAAGTCAAATTTGCATGCATTTTGGAGATGCATTCTGGAGATGTTTTGATATCTAAAAGAATTCCCACAAATTAGTAGGTCACTGAGTTTTGTATCAGTTGCACACTTCTATTGTAGCATGCATTTGGGATATCAAACTCAAAACTACTTAGTGAGCCATATATGGTTGCAAAGCTAACTCAAAAATATAACATATGGAAAAAGATTCACTCAATTTAGAAGATTTATGAAAGAGTTATGGTCTTTGGAAGTTGAGTGTACCAATCTGTCAACTCTGGACAGATTGCACTACTTTCTTCTAAAATGCAAATGGATGACCAAAACTTCATAATTTTGAGTGATTCCAGATTCTTTGAATAGATAACACCTTAAATTAATGTTTGGTGGCAAAAAGCCCCAAATTTTATGAAGTAAGAAATGATTTATGAAGCTTGAAAGTGGATACAAAATTCATGACAGCAAGTTGTGAAGAAAATAGGCTTTGTATAATGTAATAAAATGACCATTTGGCATGGTTTGTAGTAATACCTCATGGTTTCACATCTTTAATCAATATACAATTATTCTAATAAGCAAGTATGCATCTTGGAGTCATAGCAACTATGTGTGCTCATCCAATCCAATGCATGATAACCAAAATCACTAGTTAAGTGATATTTCATCACTTAGAAACTCTTAGTCATATGAGATTTGAGTAATCTTATCCTAAGAGTTTCTTTATACTCAAAATTGTTGTAAATACATAAATTTTAATCCAATATTATCAAAATTTCGTGGACCATAATACCACACTTCATAAAATTAATATTTTGATAAAAATCTCAAAAATGTCACTTAAATTCCAAATTTTATTGGAAGATCATTCAATGGTTTACTTTGCAAATGTATAATTCACTAAATGCATCACATTTCACTTCCAAAAACAAGATTAACTACTACATGAAATGATGTAAAACATACAAACTTTTTGAAAAAGAACTTGAGAAATGAGGATAAAGATGATTACCTTCTCAAAGAAAGATACAAACTTGATTTCTTGATGCAAAAAGATGCTAAACACTTGATTTTATCCTTGAAATTTTCTGAAATTTTGGTGGTGGAGATGGTGGTGGTGTGTGGCCGGTTGAGAGAAGGAGAAGAGAGGAGAGGGAGATGAGGGGTTACTTGGAATTTGAAAAAAATGAAGTAATTACCCTTAATTTAGGTTTTTAATTAAATCAAAATAGAGAGAGGTCACAAATTTCGGCCAAGTGGCCTTGTGACTCGCCAAATATTTTTAAAATTAAATTAAAATGTAATTATAATATAAACCTAGTTAAATAATCAGATAAATTTGAGAATCGTAACCCTAAATTCTTAGTTTATGCTAAAAATGAATATTATAAATCAATAAATATATTTTATTTTGAAAATAATAAAATCCTATTATTTTATGTATTTTAGACTTTCCAACATAATTTTTGGCATTTCTGAGATGTAATGGTCAGTTATCAGTCCGTACCGGGTATTCTACGCGACTACTGAAATTTTTCGTGTAAAATTCTAATCTAACCAATCAAGTTAAATACTTAAAGAATTTAACTTTATAATTAGATCCTAATAGATCAAAGATTGCTAACCTTAAAATTCTGGTTATCGGACGGTTGTCACAGTTGATCCAAACTCTCTCAGTGATTTGATAACGACTCTCTTCTATACTTAGTGAAAATTACGTTTTAATATGTATTAGTGTTTCACCATCAGCGATCAGACTGAGTCTGTTCAGTTATCGCTGATGACCTTTCTTGTAAACATTTCATATGTATTAGTGTTTCACTATCAGCGATCAGACTGAGTCTATTCAGTTATCGCTGATAGTTTCTGATGTAAACAGTTAACATAATCCCTGAAGACAAGTTTCGCGTCAACAGATGTTCATAGCTGAATCGAAGACAAAGCTGCTGAACAAAGACAAGTCTACTAGTGATCTGATTCGGATATCAGTGAAGCATAGACAACTCTGCTCATACGCGAAGAAACCTGAGGAAAAGCTTCAGCGATAGCTGAACTTCTTTGTATCTCTGAAGGAAGAGATATTTGTCGGTCCACAATAATATCAAGTTCTTATCAAAACAACAACATATATGATTACCAACCTGTTTGATTAATAATCAATGGATTACAAGGATTGATGTTTGATCGGTTTAAAGCTCTCGATGTTCTCTCTGATTTACACCGTTAGTGTGTGTGTTTGTTGTGATCTCTGATTTTTGATTTTTCTTCCTTAACACACTAACATAATATCTAAAACAAAAACTAATATCTAAATAAAACTAATATCTAAACTAATATCTAGATATTTAGGAATATTAATAAAATACTAAAAACAATACTTTGACATTTTATTACAAACGACATTAGACTTAAATAAGTGTTGACTTTCCGACTTTAGCTTTAGATTGGATCTTCAGATTGGATGATCTTGAATCCAATAGATCTGTGCGCTAAAAATCTCCCCCTTTGAATCAAGATCATTACTAAAAAGATTTTAGCAATTCAGTCTTCTTTTTCAGCTCATAATATGCAATCTACTTCTCTGTCTTCCATATGTAATAATCTCCAGGTTTTAGCTCAGAATGCTTTAGCAAAGTATCTTCAAAGAAAATTTCTCTAAAATCAGCATCTCTTCAGAATACTTTGATCTATCCCATTTCTTGGTTAATTCTTCTCTTTTCTAATGTCTTTGTAATGTAATGGACATTTCTTCAAGCTTTAGCTTCTCCCTCTTTTTGATGAATAGAGAATCAACATCATCAAAACTTCTATCAAGAAATGTCATATCATTTGGAGCTACTGATCCTTCAATTCAAAAGATATTCATCCAGATCTTTGCAAATCCAGACAAAATAATCGTCTAACACCTGAATCAGTTAAAAATGCTTGTCAGTAACACTAAGTCACTGTGTGTAACAAATACACATTGGGAAGGAGATTTTTGATGTTCACTCCCCCAGGGCTTCCATTCAATCATTGAAACACCACAAAGGTAATTTCTATAAACGTTATGACAAAGAAACAAATTCTTTGTGTGTTCGTGCTTGTGATAGAAAAAATTAAGCACTTGATGATTACTTATAAGGCTCAATATTGTTGGGAACTGAAGAATTTATCAAGTGTGGTTAATGCTGCCAGTTGTAGTTAATACTGCTGGAACAAAGTTAATGCTTCTCTTCAAGATTAGTACTGCTGGAGTTACTACTGCTAAGAGATTAATACTGCTCAGAGTATTAATGCTGCTTATGATTAATACTGCTTATAAGATGGAGATCTGTATAGAGAGAATGACAGCTGGATAAACTGAAGATTATGGAAAGCTTAGAGATAATGATAGAAGATATTCTGAAGATATTTTATTGATTGTAATTATCTTTTATCCTTAGTATATGTATAGAATGTATAGAATAGTTTGAAAATAGATTAAAAAGTTTTGTTCTAGAGAAGAATCAACCTCAAGGCATAGTTCCTAATTCTAGAGAAGTAGAATTCGTCTTGAAAGAGTCTGTTCTTTAAGATTGAGGTTGAGTGTGTAATCTTGTGATTTTAATCATTCAATACAAGTTTACAAGTTGTTAATCATACTTACTGTTTGTTTACTGTTACATTGAATATCAAAGTGTTATTCCGCAACTTCTTTGATATTGTTTCTGAGTATTCATAATTCTTGTTGAGAATTCGATCCTGACAAGTGGTATCAGAGCCAGTTCTCTCAGAAACAACTATTCTTTCATCATGGAAAACTTTGCAGAATCAAACAGTACTCTGGTCTCTAAGGTCCCAATGCTCAAACCTAGTGAGTTTGACATGTGGAAGATCAGAATCAGGCAATACATTCTTCTCACTGACTACTCAATGTGGGATATCATTGAGAATGGTCCTTCTGAAGCAGGAAGGATTGGACCACATGGGAAAAGACCGCCACCAAAGACAGATGGTGAGAGGAAGATCAGACAGACAGAGATGAAGGCCTTGAGCACTCTGCTCTTAGCCATCCCCAATGAATATCAGCATCAATTTTGCAACTGCACTGATGCTCAGATTCTCTGGAATGCTCTAGAGAAAAGATTTGCTGGAACTAAAAGCATCAAAAGAAATCAAAGAGATGTTCTAAAGCAGCAGTATGAAAACTTCACTTCTTCAAAGAATGAGTCTATGACTCAAACTTTTGATAGGTTCAACAAGCTCATTGGTGAACTGGCTACTGTAGGGGTGAAGATGGAGCAAGATGATATCAACAGGAAGTTCCTCAGATCTCTTGGGGATGAATGGACTATGTACACTGTCTCATATAGACAGAGTGACAATCTGGAAGAAAAGGAACTTGATGATCTATATAATGATCTAAGAGTTTTTGAAACTGAGGTAGAAACCAAGAAGAAGACCACTGGGTATATCCACAATACTGCACTTCTATCAGCATCTACTGATACTACTGCCAACCCTGAAGCAGTTAGTGCTGCCAGTGGAATGAATTCAGAAAAAGGCACTGAAACTGTCTTTGAAGCCTTTTTGTCCAGTCACAGCAACAATTCATTGATTAATGATGATCTGGAACAACTTCACCCTGATGACCTGGAGGAGATGGACATTAAATGGCAGATGGCCATGTTATCTATGAGGGTGAAGAAGTTTATTAAAAGAACAGGGAGAAACAACTTCTCTCAAAGAAGAGAAGATGGAGCTGGGTTTGACAAGACAAAAGTGGAATGTTATAAGTGCCACATGAAGGGACATTTTGCTAGAGAGTGCAGAAGTGGTGTGCCAAATAACAACCACCAACAAGCTCAGAATGGAGGCTACAATCAAAACAAGAACCCTGCTCAAGCCCTTGTTTCTCAACAAGGAATGGGGTTTGATTGGAGTGACCAAGCTGAGGAAGCCATTAAGAATCAAGCTCTTATGGCAGAGGTGTCTGATCTCCCCTCTGAGGTAATTTCTAATCTTTGTACTCAATCTTGCATAGACACTGTCAAAAGGTACAGGGATCACAACCAAAACATGTGTGATGACCTCAAAAGATTAGAGAAGGACAGAAGAGATTATGTGTTGATAGTTGAGAGGTTTGAAGAACAAATCAAAGGCTTTCAAGCCAATGAGCTTCAACATTCTTATGACACAAACTATTGGAAGTGGGAAAAGAATGAGTTAGAGGCCAAACTGTCTAAGTCCATAGAAGAGAATGATAGGTTGAAAGAAGAACTATCTAAGGTTAAGCTTGACATAGAAAAGTTTTCATATGCTTCAAAAGCAATGGATTATCTTCTAAAGACTCAGATTCATGATAAGATGAAGCCTGGTATTGGATACAGCAACACACCCCCTCCTTACAACAACAACTATATCTCTCCTACTTCAGACTTGTTAGAGACCAAGGAGAAAAAGGACTTGTCTGAGGAAGCCTTTAAGATAGATCCTTTGGATGAGGTAGTTGTTAAGGATATGACTGAGAAAGAAGTCAGTGAGAATAGGAATAATGCTGTGAGTAAAGAGATACCCTTAGAAAACAACATTGTTACCAATGAGGGAGGTGGAAGGATCTGGGTCAAGTCTAAGGAGATAGAGAAGACCAAAGGAAAGGATAACAAGGTCCATTACAAACAAACCACTGTTGTGAATCCTAGACCTTGTAAACAGTGTGCTTGCAACAAATCTGAGAGCCTAAATTCTGGTATAAAAAGAGGTAACCAAAGAAACTGGAATAATCAATGGGCTCAGAAACAAGGAGTTGATCTGAATAAAATAATCAGACCAAAACCTTGTTTCATATGTGGTAAGTTAAACCACTTGGCTAAGCACTGTTTCTTTAACCCTATTAACCAACATATGAACTTTCAAAGATTTGTGCAAAAACCTGTTGGTTATAGGAAGGCTGGAAAGAAACATGTGGTTAAGAAATCTGTTGAAAACAAAGGCCCCATGAAAAAAAAGGTTTTAAAAGAAAGTATTAAAATGTGGGTGCCTAGAAGCACTAAAACTGTTAGTACTGCTGACAGGGATAGTGCTGCTGGAAGCATTACTGCTGCTACCAGTGTTAGTACTGCTGAAAATATTAATGCTGCTAATACTGTTAGTACCTCTTCAAAGGTTAATACTGCTAACACAGTTACTGCTGCTAACACAGTTACTACTTCTAACAAGGTTAGTACTGCTAAGCATGCAAGTGCTGCTAAGGCAGTTAGTACTTCTAAAACCAGTACTGCTTCTAGCAAATGTGTTTCCAAACCCATCATTGTGACAAAGTACTCCAGAAATGAGGATTCAAAGTTTAAAAATCTTGTCAAGAAAGAATGTAAATATTTTGATGAGAAAGGGGTACCCAAGACCACTTTGGCTTGGGTTCCTAATTCATACTAACTGATTTATCTTATGTGCAGAGCAACCAACAGCTCAAGGGAAGAGCATATGGCATGTTGATAGTGGTTGCTCTAGGCACATGACAGGTAACATGTCATGCCTTCAGGATTTCAAACATATCAATGGAGGACATGTTGCATTTGGAGATAATCTTACAGGTGGTAAAATAAGTGGAAAAGGTAATGTTACAAAAGGTAAGATGACATTTGAGGATGTCTACTATGTTGATCAGCTAAAATACAACCTGTTAAGTGTATCATAGGTTTGTGACAAACAACATAGCATATTATTTACTAATACAGAATGTATGATCCTTGCTCCAGGGTTCAAGGTAGTTGATGAAAGCATGATACTACTTAGAACTCCAAGAAAGGACAATGTTTATTGTCTTGACATGGAAAATGTTTCAAGTGATTCATCCCTGAACTGTCTTGTTTCAAAAGCTTCTGTAGATGAATCCTCTCTCTGCCACAGAAGGATGTGTCACATGAACTTCAAGACTATGAACAAACTTGTTAAAAACAACCTTGTAAGAGGTTTACCATCAAAAGTCTTTTCATGTGATGATCATTGTGTTGCTTGTCTTAAAGGCAAACAGCATAAAACTTCTCATAAGACCAAAGAGTTAAATACAATTTCTTCTTGCCTCCAGTTATTACATATGGATCTGTTTGGCCCTACAATTGTGATGAGCATAGGGAAGAAATCATACTGCTTAGTTATTGTTGATGATTACTCTAGATTTACTTGGGTATATTTTCTAAGGACTAAGGATGAGACAAGTGGACTGATCAAATCCTTTATTCTAAGAATTGAAAACCAGACTAATCAAAAAGTAAAAGTCATTAGATCAGACAATGGGACTGAATTTAAAAATCTTGATCTAAACACCTTTTGTGAAGAAAAAGGAATTGAGAGACAATATAGTGCCCCTAGGACTCCTCAACAGAATGGAGTTGCTGAGAGAAGAAATAGGACACTAATAGAGGCTGCTAGATCTCTGTTGGCTGATTCAAAACTGTCAATTACCTTCTGGGCTGAAGCAGTTAATACTGCCTGTTATGTCCAAAACAGAGTTCTAGTGGTCAAGCCAAAGAACAAGACCCCATACGAGCTTTTAAATAAAAGAAAACCCTTTATTGGATTTTTCAAACCTTTTGGGTGTCCTTGTACAATTCTCAATACCAAATCTCACTTAGGTAAGTTTGATAGCAAAGCAGATGATGGATTTCTTGTTGGTTACTCATCTCAGAGTAAGGCTTATAGAGTTTTTAACTCTTCTTCTATAACAATTGAAGAAAGTGACAATGTCAAATGCAATGAGAACACACCAAATCCTATTGGGTCTGGTCCTCAGTGGCTGTTTGACATTGATTCACTGACTAACTCTTTTGGTTTCAGTAGTGATGATTATGCAGGTTCAGGGAGTGGAGGATCAGGGACTACACAAGTTCAAGACAGCATATCTCAATCTGTGATCTTTCCCATACCTAAAGTGGATCCTGTCGAAGACTGTGAAAAGGAGCCATCTACTGAACCAAATCAGAGTGAAGAAGAAAGAAGAGCTGAGGAGAGTGAAGAAAATAAAGAACCTGAAGTAGCTGCTGAAATCACCTCAGTTGAGTTGAATGACTCAAATCTAGAGGTTGGACTCAATGAAGAGTCTAGTCATCACACCAGAACTCAAAAGAATCATCCTCCTCAGTTGATAATAGAAGATATCTCTTCTCCTATGATGACTAGAAATCAAAGCAGGCTGCAAGAGATGCAAGACCAGCAGCATACAATGCTTTCTTGCTTTCTATCCCAGCTTGAGCCTAAGAAGGCACATGATGCTATGAAAGAGTCCAGTTGGATAGAAGCTATGCAAGAAGAGCTACTACAATTCAAGCTGCAAGATGTTTGGGATCTGGTAGACCTTCCTAAAGGCCAAAGAGCAATAGGCACAAAATGGATCTTCAAGAATAAGAGAGATGAAAGAGGCATAGTAATAAGGAATAAAGCAAGGTTGGTGGCTCAAGGGTATACACAAGAAGAGGGAATAGATTATGAAGAAGTCTTTGCACCTGTGGCTAGGATAGAAGCAATTAGATTATTCCTGGCTTATGCTTTTTATATGAAATTCAAAGTTTATCAAATGGATGTAAAAAGTGCATTTCTATATGGATCAATTGAAGAAGAAGTATATGTCTGTCAACCACCAGGGTTTGAAAACCCAAGCTATCCAGACAGGGTATACAAATTGAAGAAAGCACTTTATGGACTGCATCAAGCTCCAAGAGCATGGTATGACACTCTGTCATCCTATCTCTTGGAAAATGGCTTTGAAAGAGGAGTCATTGATAAGACTCTGTTCATCAAGAGAAAGAAGAAGGATATCTTGCTGGTCCAAATCTATGTGGATGATATTATCTTTGGATCCACAAGAGACAACATGTGCAAGGAGTTTGAGGAACTAATGCATCAAAGGTTCAAAATGAGTTCCATGGGGGAACTTACTTTCTACCTTGGACTCCAAGTTCAGCAGAAGTCAGATGGAATCTTTATCTGTCAGTCCAAGTATGTGCAGGACATTCTAACCAAGTTTGGTTTCTCAGATTCAAAACCTGCCAGCACACCTATGGAGACACACAAGCAGATAACAACAGATCTTGAGGGGGAGGATATGGATGTTCATCATTATAGATCCATGATTGGCTCTCTCATGTATCTTACAGCCTCTACGCCAGACATAATGTTTCCAGTCTGTGTATGTGCAAGATTCCAAGTTAGGCCAAAGCAATCACACTATCAAGCGGTTAAGAGGATATTCAGATATCTCAAAGGGCAACCCAGATTGGGACTTTGGTATCCTCATGACTCGTCATTTGACCTACTTGCATACTCAGACAGTGATCTAGGTGGAGCAAACTTGGACAGAAAATCTACTTCTGGAGGATGCCAGTTTTTGGGTGCAAGACTAGTGTCATGGCAGTGCAAGAAATAAACCACAGTGTCCACATCTACAACAGAGGCAGAGTACATAGCAGCTGCAAGTTGCTGTTCTCAAATCTTATGGATTCAGAATCAAATGCTGGACTATGGGGTAACCTTTCTACACACTCCAATTTTTATTGATAATAGCAGTGCTATTAGCATTGTTAATAATCCTGTCAAGCACTCAAAGACAAAGCACATTGAAATCAGGTACCACTTTATAAGAGACTGCAATGAAAAGAAACTTATTCAAGTTGTAAAAGTTCATACTGCTAACCAGTTTGCTGATCTATTCACCAAAGCATTTGATGTGGGTAGATTCACTTTCTTGGTAACAAGTGTGGGAATGATCAACTCTGAATAAGCTCCTACTTAAAAAGCGGTTCCATACCTGTATATTGTTTATTCTTGGTGGTCCTAATCTTCTTTTTCAGGAAAAGTATAGCAGTACTCAGTCCTTCACAAAGCTTAAAAGTGTAAGTATGATTAATACTGCAAGTGCAGTTTTAATACTGCCGGTGCAAAGTTAATGCTGCTAGTTAGTTAATACTGCTAGTGGTTAATACTGCTCTCAGTTAATGCTGCTAGTTAGTTAATACTGCTAGTGGTTAATACTGCTAGTGGTTAATACTGCTAGTTAGTTAATACTGCTAGTGGTTAATACTGCTCTCAGTTAATACTGCTAGTTAGTTAATACTGCTAATTAGTTAATACTGCTAGTGGTTAATACTGCTCACTGTTAATACCGCTTTCACTAAATTTTTAGGGTTAATACTGCTTATAATCCACAAGCTATAAATACCCTTTCCCCGCCTAAAAGATCATAACGACTCTTTGTCTACTGTTCATCTTCTCTCTTACTATTTTCTCTCAAGTATCCAGTGCTTGCTAGTCAAGAATCCTTGCGTACAGATGGCTTCAATGGTGTTTATTGACGAGCACAACGAGATTGCAATGCTAAAGAAGCCGAAACAAACCAATGGATTCCACCAAATTGTGGACTTTCTCAGGTCAAGCCACATTGCCCATGCTCTCACTGTATCACCAACTATCTACATAGAGCATCAAAGGCAATTTTGGGCCAATGCCACCATTGTTACTGAAGATGGTGTCCAAATGATCAAGACAAGGGTATGTGAAAAACCCCTAACAGTTACTGAAGAGGTAATACGCATCTGTCTACGTCTAGATGATGTTGCAGGTATAACCTCTATTCCTAATGAGGAATTATTCTCAACTCTTACTAGAATGGGGTATGGAGGCCCATTGGGTGTGTTCAAGTTCTCAAAAGCTAAATTTTCACCCCAATGGCGTTTCTTTGTCCATACCCTTATGCATTGTATCTCTAAAAAGACAACTGGATGGAGTGAGTTCAGTAGCACCATTGCTTATGCTTTGGTGTGCTTGGCCACTGCCAGAAAGTACAATTTTTCTCAAATGCTTTTTAATGATCTTGTCTCAAACCTGGGAAGTAAAAAGAGTTTTTATATGTACCCCAGGTTTGTACAAGAAGTAATAACCCATGAATTGACGGATATACCTCATTTTGATGGGGTATATGTACCAAAAATTCCCAAAGGTAAGGTCTTTTCAAACATGAAAAGATCCCCTCTGGACTCGGAAGGAGTTGACACCCCATTGTTCTCTACAATGATGGTGGTGTCCCACACTGAAGAAGGTATGGCAGCAGGGTCAAGGACCTCATTAGACCATCCCACTGCTAGCCAATCCCAACCTTCCCACTCTATATCTATCCCACAGTCCCTACTTCATAAGCCCACTTCTCCAATTACCCAAACTTATACAAGGAAACAGGTAAATAAGGCTCCTTCCCTTCTTGTACCATCACCCACTAAGCCTTCTAGCCCTCTAAGGGAGAATTCTCCCTTAGAGAATACCAATAGGGAAACCAAAGGGGTGTCTCCCAACCCCAAGGAGGTGCTCACTGAGGTGGAGGTTGAGCATATGGGTGTTAAGGTTGCCACTACTCCTGCTAGCACAGAGGAGGTCAGTGGTAACATACATAAGACCTTCCCCATGGCAACTTTGGGTGAGCAATCATCCAAAGGTCCTAGGTGCCAAGAAACCAAGGGGGTGGATAGTGCTTCTGCTAGGCAGAAGACTTCCACTACAAAAAGATCCAATGATCCATCAAAAGAGGGTAACACTTCTGGAGAAGGTGAGGATAGATATAACTATTATGAATTGATGGAAACCATGGGAAACATCAACATGGATGTACTCAAACAGGGCAAAGATATAGAAGAACTTAAACTTGTAGTTCTGTCCCAACAAGTTCAGATTGCCAAGCTAAAGAAAATGGTGACAAGGTTATTGCACAAGAAGAGGAGAAAGCAATTTGTTCTAAAGAAGAGGAACAATGTTCAAGATGCTTCCAACAAGGGGGAGAAGCAAGAAAGGGAAACAGAAAAGGAAAGTTCAGTTGAAAAGAGAGTTGAAGTTGAGGGGGAGACTGAAGTTGAGGGGGAGAAAGAGGATGCAATAGAGGCAGAAACAGAAGTTGCTCAAGCAGCAGAAACTGTTAATGCTGCTGAAGCAGCAGAAACTGTTAATGCTGCTGAAACAGTAGAAACAGAAGAAGCAGTAACAGGGCTCTCTATAGAGGAACTAGAGATTGCAGAGACTTTGGTTAAAGCCAAGAATGACACTCCTAAGGCTAGTCAAAAGGTCAAGGGAGTGATCATTAATGAAGGAGGAGGCTCAAAGAAGAGAAAAGAAACAAGTCAAGCAACTTTGAAGGGAAAGGGAAAGGAAAAGCTTATTGAAACTGAACTGCCTTCAAAGAAGAGGAGTCAGATTGAAATGGATGAGGAGATGGCAAAGCAGCTTCAAGAGCAAATGGAAAAAGAGGAACAGATTCAAACAGAAACAAATAGAGAGCTTGCAAAGATAATGGCCAGAAAACTAAATGCTGAGTATCAAGAAAGTTTAAAAGCAGCAATTGAAGCCAAGAAAAGCTCTGTGAAAGTGTCTAAGCAGAGAATGCCAGTAATGAAGCAGAAAAGACAACCTTCTAAGACCTTTTTGGCCAATCAGGAAAGAAGAAGAATGATTAACTTCCTGAGAGGTGCAATTGGTGTCAAAGGGGAAATGTTTACCAATATGGCATACAGTCAGGTTGAGGATCTGTACAAGAAAGAAATGGCTAAGCTTCAAGGGGACTCCTCACAAAGGGAAGAGGTTGAAAGAAGAATGAAGGAAAGACATGATCTAAGCATTCAGCAACCATTTCCTGAGGAAGTTACACCTACAAAAGAAAAGAAGGAAAAGCCTGAGTTTGTAAGTGTAGAGGCAAAATCAGCTAAAAGGGTGAAGACAATTGCTTCCAAAAGGCAGTCTAAAAGGACAAGGGTGGAAGAAGCTGAAAAGGAAGCAGAACCTTCAGTCACACCTTCAGCAGAACCTGTGCAGAACCCAGAACAGTCCAAAGAGCAATCAGATGAGCATATGGGGCTGTATATGACTATAGTAAAACCTGTACAGGCTGTTCCAATCTCCATGAAGGCTCCAGAGATCATCTTTTGGGATATCCTAAGAGACAATGGAAAGGATTTCTTTAGACTCAAAAGAGAAGGTGGTGCATTTGAAGCATATTCAACATGGGGGAGAGTTATCAGAAGCTGTTCAAGAGCAGATATAGAGGAAATGTACAAAGTGGGAATGAAACTCTATGAGCCTGTGTTGTAAGGTACTGAAGAAAATCTTCTCAAAGTGGCAATGGAATACTTATGTATGATGTTTGATCCAGAGAAGGTGGTGCATAGGATTAAAGATCTTCATCATGAGTATGTGTTCAAAAAGATTGATCATTGGATACTCTTTGAAAACTGTGGTGTGTACATGATTACAATTGATAAATGTTATCATGAATACTACCTAGTTGACAAAATATATGATCATAGCAAGCAGAAACTTGAAGGGATGCTGAAAGCTAAGCTAGTATGTACTAAGGATTCAGAAATGGCCAGAATTGTGGTGAGAAGAACTATCAATCAAAGTCTGGGCCTAGATCCAAATTTAGGCAATTGAACCTGAGGTGTTGAAAGCATCTTGAAGATCAAATCTGAAGAACTTGACTTCTCTTCCTAAAAGTCAAGTTAGGGGGAGATTGTTGGGAACTGAAGAATTTATCAAGTGTGGTTAATGCTGCCAGTTGTAGTTAATACTGCTGGAACAAAGTTAATGCTGCTCTTCAAGATTAGTACTGCTGGAGTTACTACTGCTAAGAGATTAATACTGCTCAGAGTATTAATGCTGCTTATGATTAATACTGCTTATAAGATGGAGATCTGTATGGAGAGAATGACAGCTGGATAAACTGAAGATTATGGAAAGCTTAGAGATAATGATAGAAGATATTCTGAAGATATTTTATTGATTGTAATTATCTTTTATCTTTAGTATATGTATAGAATGTATAGAATAGTTTGAAAATAGATTAAAAAGTTTTGTTCTAGAGAAGAATCAACCTCAAGGCATAGTTCCTAATTCTAGAGAAGTAGAATTCGTCTTGAAAGAGTCTGTTCTTCAAGATTGAGGTTGAGTGTGTAATCTTGTGATTTTAATCATTCAATACAAGTTTACAAGTTGTTAATCATACTTACTGTTTGTTTACTGTTACATTGAATATCAAAGTGTTATTCCGCAACTTCTTTGATATTGTTTCTGAGTATTCATAATTC
Source organism: Arctium minus (assembly GCA_954870635.1). Classification (NCBI taxonomy): domain Eukaryota; kingdom Viridiplantae; phylum Streptophyta; class Magnoliopsida; order Asterales; family Asteraceae; genus Arctium; species Arctium minus. The sequence goes on along the minus strand of OX941080.1, from coordinate 70,647,054 downwards.
TTGTTGAGAATTCGATCCTGACAAATATTGTGTAAACCACTGAGACAACAGTAAGTTAAACACAAACTCAATGTGCATGATGAAGTGCGAAGGTGGGGCAGACTTCCTTCTTTTCAATATCCAGATTTTCCAAATCAGATAGCAAATGTGCTGCTTCCCCTTTGAAAATGTGAAACACTTTCTATTTGAGAAGAAAATGAGTAGTTGGTGAGGTTTGATCAAGAGTTGGCATGGGCTAGTTGCCTGTTTCAATAATGTTCACCAAAAAGTTGTGAAACACTAGAATTGTGTCTGCCCGGCTCAGAAAAAGTTGGTGCAGAATTCTGATATTCTTTTAACTCTGTTCTCACACCCTCTTTCTTTTAAACATTAAGCTCACTCTAACTAAACTCTCTTTTTCTGTTTGAAACACTCATTTCTTTTGACTTCTCACACTCAATCACTACGGATTAACTTCGTGGGTAGAAATCCCTGGTTAACGTGATTCCATTGAAGTTCAAGTAAGTCCTAGCACAAAGAAATCATGTTTTCCTATGATGCATATGATGCTCAAAATGGTTTAACTATTTCAGTTAAAGCACAAATAGATCTTGAAAACATTTAAAGTCACACTTCCATATCATGAAATCAGAATAAGACTCGGTAAGTGGTTTGAACATTTAAGAACAATGTTTTCTATGATTGAAAGTTATCCTTCTTTGGTACCCACTTACCGGGTCTTGAGCTGATTTACTCAAGAACCATTATTCTCCTACTCCCCCTTGACAGTATGTGCCTGCAACACAGAATTGTCCCTTTTCTTTGGTACCCACTGGTATTTGGGTCCATGAGTCTTAGTTGCAGTTCATATAGGGGTAATTGAGTAAGAACCATACCAGTAATGGTCACTCGTCTTATGAACAGGATCATGTGTACGACAATAAGAACAATAGAATTTCTTACCTGACAAACTGATTAATTTATCTCTCGTGTAGACAAAATCAGGTTTACCTTTATGCGCATTGTTCTTCTTGGCATTAGGCGTATGTACACATGAGTTTTTACATTTCGGCTCATATTTCTTCTTTGCTTCAACTGGTTCCTGTTCTAGACCAGTTCAGCTTCTTTATAGTTGTTTCTCCTTCTTTGATGTGTACCTGAACCATCTGTATTTCTATAAAAGAAAAAGTTATGATTACAAATTTGATCAGAAGATTTAACTGACCTTTTTGAAGAAACAGGTTTGAATGTTGAACTTGCAGCTGACTTGAATGAGAATTCTAAATCAGCCGAATCATCTCCAGGTGAGTGGACAATTGACTCTGGAGTCTTGTGCTCAGTCACCACCACCATTGAAATAATCTTTTCAAGCTCGTTAACCTTTGAAGAATAAACGCTTCTTTCTTTGACAAGAAGGTCAATCTTCGTCTCAAGCTCTGACTTCTTTTTCTTCTCTTTCTGTGCCCTTTTAGAAAGTTCAGATAGCTTTGCATTAAACTTTCTAATTGCAGCTTCAAAGGTGCTTCTCTCTTCTTCAAATCCCTTCTTAGCATCCTTTCTTCTATCTGATATCTCTTTTAAGAATCCAATGTTCTTCTGATCAAATGCCTTCTTCTCTTTGGCAAACTGATCTCTTTCTAAAATGATTACTTTCTCAATTTTACTAACTTGTTGAGAAAGCTTTATACTTTTAAGCTCAATCACCTTCTTTTCCTCAATACTTGTTAGGTCTGAATATGTTAAGGATGGATACTACTGCTAGTTGAAAGGTATTACTACTGCTTGTAATTTTAATACTGCTAGTAGAATTAATACTGCCTGAAAAGTTAGTGTTGCTACTTGAATAGTTAGTACTGCTAGTAGTTAGTACTGCTGAAGATTACTACTGCAAGCATAGTTAATACTGCTGTGAATGTTAATGTTGGTGGATGATTAATATTGCTGAAAATGGTTAGTGCTGCTTATGAAGATAAAGATGACTTGAAGATAAAGATGAACTGGAGATAAGGCTGAAGATAATTATGGTATTGATGCTGAAGATCAATTTTATTTTGATAATTATCTTTTAATCAACTCTGTATATATAGTATAGAAGTCTTTGTTAAAAAAAACAAATATTCATACGTTTTGTTTAAGAGAGAATTAACCTCAAAAATAGTTTAGATCCTTTCTATAGAGAAGTATAGAACGTCTGTTGAGTCTGTTCAACGGATTGAGGTTTTGTGTGTAATCATTAAGTTTTATGCAATATAAACTTATGATTTGAGTTTTTATATACCGTTCCATTGATTTTCTGTTAAAGTGTTTTTCCGCAACTTCTTTAACATAAGTTTCTGAGTGTGTTATTTAAATTCTTGTTTGAGTTTCGATCCTGTCAAGTGGTATCAGAGCCAGAAAATTCAGAAACCTTTAATCATGGACAATTCAAGCGACAGTGTTTTGGTATCAAAGGTTCCCATGCTCAAACCTAATGAGTTTGACATGTGGAAGATCAGAATCAAGCAGTACATTCTTCTCACAGACTTCTCAATGTGGGACATCATTGAGAATGGTCCTTCTGATGGAGGAAAGATGGATGCAGAAGGAAAGAGACCTCCACCAAAGACAGATGGAGAGAGAAAGTTGAGGCAGACAGAGATGAAAGCTTTGAGCACTCTGCTTTTGGCTATACCTAATGAGTACCACCATCATTTATGCAACTGTTATGATGCACAAATTCTTTGGAATTCTCTGGAGAAAAGATTTTCTGGTACCAAAAGTACCAAGAGAAATCAGAAGGCCATCCTAAAGCAGCAATATGAAAACTTCATGTCTACAAAGAATGAGTCCATGACTCAAACTTTTGATAGATTTAATAAGCTAATTGGTGAATTGGCTACTGTTGGTGTCCAGATAGATCAAGATGATGTTAACAGAAAATTTCTAAGATCTCTTGGTGATGAATGGACTATGTACACTGTCTCCTTCAAACAGAATGACCAATTGGAGGACAAGGAATTGGATGACCTCTATTATGACCTTAGGGTGTTTGAAGCAGAGGTAGAAGCAAAGAAGAGGCCCTCTGGATACTCATACAATGCTGCTCTTTTATCATCCTCTACTGATTCTGCTGCTAATACAGAATCAGTTAGTGCTGCCCATGGATCAAAGCAAGATGGATCCAATGACTCAGTTTTATAAGCTTTTCTAGCCAATCATGCTAATTCCACTCTAATTAATGATGACTTAGAACATATAAATTCTGATGATCTGGAAGAGATGGATATCAAGTGGCAGATGGCTATGCTGACTATGAGGGTAAAAAGATTCATCAAAAGGACTGGAAGGAACAACTTTGCTCAGAAAGAAGAAGATGGGGTTGGATTTGATAAATCCAAGGTTGAATGTTACAAGTGTCACAAGCTGGGTCACTTTGCAAGAGAATGCAGAAGTGGAATGCCTCAACAGCATACTAGCGACCATCAACCATCACAGTCCACTAGCTTCAACAGTAGGAACTCATCTCAAGCTCTTGTTTCCCAATAAGGAATGGGATTTGATTGGAGTGACCAAGCAGAAGAAGCAGTTCAGAATCAAGCTTTAATGGCTAAAGTTTCAGAATCAGCAAGCACTGATATTCCCACAGAGGTAACTTCTAATCTTTGCTCTAAAACCTGTATTGAAACTGTTAAAAAGTACAGGGATCACAATCAGAGTATGTGATATGACCTTAAAAGGTTAGAGAAAGATAGAAGAGAGTACGTTCTGATTGTTGAGAGGTTTGAAGAACAAATTAAGTCTTACCAGGCTAATGAACTTCAACATTCCTATGATACAAACTACTGGAAGTGGGAGAAAAATCAGTTAGAGGTTAAGCTTAAAAAGTCTGAAGAGGAATGTGAGAAGATAAGGAGTGATTTTGAGAAAGCCAAGCTAGATATTGAGAAATATTCCAATGCTTCTAAAGCAATGGACTCACTTCTAAAATCTCAAGTCCATGACAAACTGAGAAGAGTAATAGGCTATAACACCACCCCTCCACCCTACAACAATAATTATATACCTCCCACCTCAGATCTCTTAGAAAGACAGGACAAGAAGGAATTACCTGAGAGAGCCACTGAAGTAGATCCTTTAGACAAAGTAGTGGTTGAAGCAGATTCTGAAGAAGAGGACTCAAAAAGTAAGAATGAGGAAGACCACAAAGATATTCCCTTAGAAAACCACATACTGACAAATGAAAGGGGGGGGGTAAACCTTTTGTCAAGAGTGAGAAAGTGAAGTCTAGGGAAGAGACTGTTAAGAATGAAAAACCTGAGACCCCTAAGAGAGGAAAGGAAAAGGTACAGGGAGTCCATTACATGCAAACCACTGTTGTTAATCCCTGTACTTGTAAACAGAATCAGCCCCAACAACATGATAAAACAAGGGGAAATCAAAGAAATAGAAATAATCAGTGGGCCTTAAAACAAGGAATTGATCTGAGAAAAATTAACAGACCAAAGCCTTGTTTTATCTGTGGCAAGTTAAATCATCTAGCCAAACATTGTTATTTCAATCCTATCAACCAAAGGATCACTTTTCAAAGAAATATACAAAATCCTGTTGGTTATAGGAAGCAAATAAAGAATAATATGGCTGAGAATAGGGCACCTATACAATCTCATGCTCAGAATAAGTTTGTTAATTCAAAGAAAAATACTCCAAATAAGCCAAGGAGTAACTTAAAGAAAAAGAAAGCAAACAACTTTGTCCAGGTTTGGGTTCCAAAAGTAAAGAAATCTGTTAGTACTGCTACTTCAAATAGTACTGCTGACATAAATAGTTTTGCTGCAAGCAATACTACTGCTAACCCATTTAATACTGCTAACAAAGTTAGTACTGCTAATCCAATTAGTACTGCTAATGATGTTAGTACTTCTAATCAAGTTAGTACTGCTTCCAGTGACAGGCCCATTCTTCTGACAAAGTATTCAAGCAATAATATTCCTCAGTTTGATAATCTCATCAAGTCTGAATATGAATATATTGATGAGAATGGGAAACCCAAGACCACTTTGGCTTGGGTTCGTATTAAAAACTAACTGCTTTATTAAATGTGCAGGGCAACCAACAGCTCAAGGGAAGGAGCATTTGGCATGTTGATAGTGGTTGTTCCAGGCACATGACAGGTAACATGGCCTGCCTTCAAAACTTCAAAAGAATTGATGGAGGACATGTTGCTTTTGGTGATAATCCAACAGGTGGAAAGATAAGTGGAAAAGGTAATGTGTCAAAAGGTAAGATGATCTTTGAGGATGTATACTATGTTGAGCAATTGAGATACAACCTGTTAAGTGTATCACAGGTCTGTGACAAGAAACATATCATATTATTCAATGATACTGAATGTATTATCCTTGCTCCAGGGTTCAAGGTACTTGATGAAAGTATGATACTACTTAGAACTCCTAGAAAGGACAATGTTTATTGCTTAGACTTGGAGAGTGTAGCTTCTGATTCATCTTTAAACTGTTTATTTTCAAAAGCCTCTCTGGATGAATCATCTCTTTGGCATAGAAGGATGTGTCACATGAACTTTAAAACAATGAACAAACTTGTGAAAAACAATCTTGTAAGAGGTTTGCCACAAAAGGTATTTTCATGTGATGATCATTGTGTTGCATGTCTTAAAAGCAAACAGCACAAAACTTCTCATAAGTCCAAAGAGATAAATACAATTTCTTCACCTCTTAATTTACTGCATATGGATCTGTTTGGCCCTACAAATGTGATGAGTATTGGTAAGAAATCCTACTTCTTGGTTATTGTTAATTTTTTCTCTAGATTCACTTGGGTCTATTTTCTGAGGACAAAGGATGAGACAAGTGGACTGATCAAATCCTTTGTTCTTAGAGTTGAAAACCAAACAAATCTAAGAGTCAAAGTCATTAGGTCTGATAATGGAACTGAATTTAAAAACAATGACCTAACCAGCTTTTGTGAGGAAAAGGGCATTGAGAGACAATACAGTGCTCCTAGGACTCCTCAACAGAATGGTGTTGCTGAAAGGAGAAATAGGACTCTGATAGAAGATGCTAGATCTTTGTTGGCAGACTCAAAACTTCCAATTACTTTTTGGGCAAAAGCAGTTAATATTGCCTGCTATGTTCAAAACAGAGTTCTAGTAGTGAAATCCCAAGACAAGACACCTTATGAGATTTTTAAAAAGAAGAAACCTTTTATTGGATTTTTCAAACCATTTGGGTGTCCTTGTACAATTCTCAATACCAAAACTCACATAGGTAAGTTTGATAGCAAAACTGAGGATGGGTTTCTTGTTGGATATTCATCTCAAAGTAAGGCCTACAGAGTTTTTAACTCCTCTTCTAGGATTATTGAGGAAAGTGACAATGTCAAATGCAATGAGAACACACCAAATCAACTTGGTTCAGGTCCTAATTGGCTATTTGACATTGATTCACTGTCTAATTCTTTGGGTTTCAGTAATGAGCATAATGCAGGAACAGGGACAGAACAGGTACAAGTACAAAGACAAGAGTTTGTGCTATTCCCAACACCTACTGTTGATCATGTTGAATTCTGTGACCAAGATAAGAAAGAGTCTTCAGATTCAAAGGACACTGAACTAGATCAGAATGAAGAGGACAGAGGTGAAAAGGAAGATCAACCTTCAGATTCAGGAATCAAAGGTCCTAAGATGCCATTTTTGGAAGAGAATGACACAGATGATGATTCTTTAGTATATGGTGGAAGCACTCCAGAAAAGAATGACACCAATCTTGAAGTCAATCTTAATGAAGAGGTTGTCAGTGCAAAGTTACTACTTCTTACCTGATTGATACTGCTAATCAGTGTTACTACTGCTGGTTTGTGTTAATACTGCTAGTTTGTGTTAATACTGGTAGTCTGTGTTAGTACTGCCAGTATGTGTTACTACTGCTAATATGAGTTAATACTGTGAGTTAGTTAATACTGCTAGGGTACTTAGTACTGCTTCTAACTGAAACCCTCCACCTATAAATACCATGTGTCACCGCCAAAATACAAACGGCTCTTTGAACTTCCATTGCGTCTCTTTCTCTCTCTCTCTCGATTTCTTGCTTACCAGTGTCAACCCTAGTCACGATTCGAACGCTAGAATCAATCAGAACGATGGCAGGACGAGCATTCTTTGATGAACACAACGAGCTCGCCATGATACAAAAACCAAAGCAAGCTGAAGGTTTCCATGCCATAGTGGATTTCCTCAAATCCTCACACATCGCCCACGCTCTAACTGTCAATCCCATAATCTATGTGGAACATCAAAGAAAGTTCTGGGCCAATGCTGCTATTCAAAACAAGGGTATGTGATAAACCCCTGACCATCACAGAAGACTGTATTCGCATCCATCTACGTTTAGATGATGCCTCAGGTATTACCTTCCTTCCTAAGGAAGATCTCGTTGCTGCACTTAGTCAAATGGGGTATGAAGGTCCGACTGATGTTTTCAAATTTTACAAGAACAGATTTTCACCTCAGTGGAGATTCTTTGTTTATACCCTACAACATTGTATTTCACGAAAAACAACTGGATGGATTGAGTTTAGCAGTACCTTAGCTTATGCTTTGGTCTGCTTAGCGACCTCTAGAAAGTTTAATTTTGCTCAAATGATTTTCAATGATTTAATGTCAAACCTGGATACCAAATCCAAAAGCTTTTATATGTATCCTAGGTTTGTACAAGAGATTATACTAAAGGAATTGACGGGTCTACCCTCTTTTCAAGAGGTGTATGTACCAAAACCTCCCAAAGGGAAGGTATTCTCAAACATGACAAGGCCTAATAAGGACTTTTCTAGACAAGAGACACCATTGTTGTCTACAATGATGGTTATGTCTCATTCCCATGGTGAGGCATCAGGGTCACAGCCCACATCTGACCACCCAACTGATGACCTACCCACACCATTCCATTCTAATAATCCTCCTCAGATTCCTATTGTAAAGCCCACATCCCCCATCTCCAAAATTTATATAATGAAAAAGGTAAAGAAGGTTCCTTCCCTTCTTGTACCTTCACCCACAAAGCCTTCAAGCCCTCTAATGGAGCATTCTCCATTAGAGAATATCGATAGGGAAACCACAGGGTGTCTCCCAACCCCAAGAAGGTGCTCACTAAGGAGAAGGTTGAGCATGTGGGCAGTGAGGCTCACACTACTGTTTCTACACAAGGTGTAGGACAGGACAGTGTGACCATCCCTAAGACCTTCCCCACGGCAACTTTGGGTGAGCAATCATTCAAAGGTCCCAGGTGCCAAGAAGCCAAGGGGGTAGAGGGTGCTTCTGCTTGGCAGAAGACTCCTACTAAAACTTCCAAGGATAATTCCAGGGTGGTCAACACACCTAAAGGAGGTGAGGATAGATATAACTATGAGGAATTGATGGAAACTATTGCAAATGTCAATATGGATGTACTCAAACAAGGTGCAGAAATAGAAGAGATGAAACTGGTGATTCTGTCTCAACAAGTGCAGATTACTATACTAAAGAAGATGGTTCTGAGGTTGGTGCAGAAAAATAAAAGAAAGCAATATGTATTGAAGAAAAGGGGAGATGCTTTCAACAAGGGGGAGAGACAAGTTGAAGGGGAGAAACAAAGTCCTGTTGGAATGGAATCTAAATTTGAGGGGGAGTTGGGTACAGAAGCAGAAAGTAGCAAAGCAGCAGAAAAAACAAAAGAAGTAGAAACCACACCAGCAGCAGTAACTACACCAGAAGTAGTAACAACAGCAGTAGAAACAGAGAAAGCTGCAACAAAAACAGGGCTAACTATTGAGGAAATACCAATTGCAGAGACTTTATTAAAGGCAAAGAATGACACTCCCAAGGCTACTCAAAAGGCTAAGGGAGTGGTCATTAAATAAGGAGGATCAGAACAGAAAAGGAAAAAGATCAGTGAGGCTGAAATCAAAAAGAAAGGAAAAAAGAAAGTGGTTGAGTCTGAGAAACCTCAAAAGAAGCAGAAACAGATAGAGCTGGATGAGGTGCTAGGCAAGAAGCTGAAAGCTGAATTAACACAAGAGGAAGAGTCTCAAACTGCAAAAGATAGACAGATTGCTCTAGATCTGTCTATAAAGCTCAATGAAGAGTATCAAAAGAGTTTGAAGGTTGCAGCTGCTGCCAAGATAGTTACACAGAAGGCTTCAAGGCAAAGGCTGGCATTAAAGAAAAGACAAAGACAACCTTCAAAGACCTTCCTGGCTAATCAAGAGAGAAGGAAAATGATAAACTTCCTGAAAGGAGCTCTTGGAGTTCCTGAAGGAATGTTTACCGACATGCCTTATGGTAGGATAGAGGAGATGTATATAAAGGAGATGGCCAATCTGAATGGGGACTCCAATCAAAGGGAAGAAGTTGAAAGGAAGATGAAGGAGAGGCATGATCTCAATATACAACAACCCTTCCCTGAAAGTGAAGAAGGCACTCCCATTAAAGAAAAGGCAGAAGCTAAGCAAGAAGAGACATTAGCTCAACAGATTGGAGCTATAAAAAGAAAGAAATCTATTGCTACCAAGCCAAAGTCAAAGAGGCCAAGAATGGAAGAAGTTGAAAAGGAGAAGGAAAGTGAAAAAGCAGAACCTTCAGCAGAACCAGAGCAGAATCCAGAACAGTCCAATCAACAATGCAATGAACAAGTCCATTTGTACATGACTTTGACAGATGAAGAACCTGTACAAGCTGATCCAATATCAGTCCAAGCTCCTAAAATTATCTATTGGGATATCCTGGAAGATCAAAGGAAGAAATACTTCAAGATTAAAAGGATGGGAGACAAGTATGAGATTTACTCTACTTGGGGAAAAATCATCAGAAGTTGTTCTAGATCAGACTTAGAAGAAATGTTCAAGGTTGGAATGAGCTTGTATGAAAAGGACTTAACAGGAGCTGAAATGAGCTTAATCAAATTAGCCATGGAGTACTTGTGCATGATGTTTGATCCTAGCAGAGTTCAACATGTGGTCAGAGATCTGCATCTGGAGAATAAATTCCAAAGAATAGAAAATTGGATATTGTTTGAAAGGTGTGGAGTCTATGTCATCACTGTTGACAGATCTTATCATGAGTACTACCTGGTGGATAAAATCTATGATCACAGCAAAGCCAAGTTGCAAGGTATGTTAAATGCAAAGCTAATATGTTCAAGGGATTCAGAAATGGCCAGGATAGTAGTCATAGGAATTATCAATCAAAGTCTGGGACTGGATCCAAATCTGGGCAACTGAGCTGAAGTGTTGAAAGCATCATGAAGACTCTATGCTGAAGAACTTAACTTCTCATTCTGAAAAGTTAAGTTAGGGGGAGATTGTTGGGTCTGAATATGCTAAGGATGGATACTAATGCTAGTTGAAAGGTATTACTACTGCTTGTAATTTTAAAACTGCTAGTACAATTAATACTGCTTGAAAAGTTAGTGCTGCTACTTGAATAGTTAGTACTGCTTGGAGAGTTAGTACTACTAGTAGTTAGTACTGCTGAAGATTACTACTGGAAGCATAGTTAATACTGCTGAGGATGTTAATGCTGCTGGATGATTAATACTGCTGAAAATGGTTAGTGCTGCTTATGAAGATGAAGATGACCTGAAGATAAAGATGAACTGGAGATAAGGCTGAAGATAATTATGGTATTGATGTTGAAGATCAATTTTATTTTGATAATTATCTTGTAATCAACTCTGTATATATAGTATAGAAGTCTTTGTTAAAAAACACAATTATTCATACGTTTTGTTTAAGAGAGAATTAACCTCAAGAATAGTTTAGATCCTTTCTATAGAGAAGTATAGAACGTCTGTTGAGCTTGTTCAACAGATTGAAGTTTTGTGTGTAATCATTAAGTTTTATGTAATATAAACTTATGATTTGAGTTTTTATATACTATTCCATTGATTTTCTGTTAAAGTGTTTTTCCGCAACTTCTTTAACATAAGTTTCTGAGTGTGTTATTTAAATTCTTGTTTGAGTTTCGATCCTGTCAAGACTCTTCTTGGAAAAGTCTGAGAACTTCTTCTCAAACTCTGATATTTTATTTTGAAGATTAGCAATTGTACTATCCAAGTCCTTTGATTTCTTCTCATTCATCTCAACAGACTCTTGCTTCTGTATTTGAGCTTCCAAATCAGAAATCATTCTTTTAGCGCAGAGTTCTCAGCTGCCCAATTCCTAACTCTTGACTTATTTTCAAGCTGATCCCACAACAGTTTTGTTGTAGTCTCTTTGATATTTAAAGGAATAGAAATCTCACCTGAAATTCCTTCCAATAGGAAAGATCGAGCTATGGTGTCAGCATCATATCTCTTTCTTTGCTCGTCTGAGTACATATCAAGAGGTACTTTAAGCAGTTTTTCTTCTTTTTCTCCATTCTCCATGCTAATAGTAAAAACTCTCCTTGGGACTGTCATACTCCCTCGCTGCAAAGATATTGTAATAAAATCCCTTAATTTTTGTCTATCTATGAAGACCATGAACCGATCTTTCCACTGCTCATACTCTCCCCTGAAGAGTACTGGTGGCTTTGTTTTAGTTTCGATAGCTAGAATTTCTCTAGATGACATCCTGTTTGTTAAGAGAACTTGACAGATATGATCGTTAATCAAAATAAAATCAGATAAAGTTCAGAAATAAAATTTCCAAATTTAACCAAGTTTGAACTGGCGCAAAAAGCACAATTTGCGCTACTTGAAGGTGGCGCAAAAGTCAAACTTTGCGTGTGAAGAAGCTGGCGCAAAAGGGGTTTTGCGCGAGAAACGGGTCGCACGAACTGGAAGGTTTACGCGAGACGTGTATGGCGCAAAGCAAACTTTTCGTGAGAAGTGGGTCGCGCGAAAGAAGATTTGTGCGAGAGGTGGATGGCGCGAAAGAGTTTTGCGTGAGCAGTTGGTAGCGTGTAAGAAACTTTGCGCGAGTAGTTAATGACGCGAACTGAGGTTTTGCGCTAGTAGTTGATCGCGCAAAAGGATGTTTTGCGCGACGTGTTGATGGCGCAAATCTGACTATGAACTGGCGTGAATTTGAACTTTGCGCTAGTTCGTCCCTGTTCTTCGAAAATCGGTCTGATTCGCTCAAATAACCTTGATTTTCAACAATTATCTGTCCCAAATTCCAACAAATTGACCTCTAACACTTCTAGATCAGATTGTAAACACTTGATCTCGAAAACAAACACTTTTTGAAATTTAAAACGATGGAACAGTGACGTTCTCAAAGTCGACTATCAGACACAAAAATCACAAAAGTGAACTCGATTTAAGTGCTATTCTGAAATTAAACAATACCACAACGATCTAATACACTTATCGATCACAACCTGATCGATTTCAACACCTAAAACACACTAAAACTCGAAAAAGATTTTTTTGAGATGAAGAACACAGAGTCGAGTTTTTAAAACTTGATTTGAATCTGTATTTCAGGCACTTATACCAATTGTCGGTCCACAATTATATCAAGTTCTTATCAAAACAACAACATATATGATTACCAACCTATTTGATTAATAATCAATGGATTACAAGGATTGATGTTTGTTCGGTTTAAAGCTCTCGATGTTCTCTCTGATTTACACCGTTAGTGTGTGTGTTTGTTGTGATCTCTGATTTCTGATTTTTCTTCCTTGACACACTAACATAATATCTAAAACAAAAACTAATATCTAAATAAAACTAATATCTAAACTAATATCTAGATATTTAGGAATATTAATAAAATACTAAAAACAATACTTTGACATTTTATTACAAACGACATTAGACTTAAATTAAGAGTTGACTTTCCGGATTTAGCTTCAGATTGGATCTTCAGATTGGATCTTCAAATTGGATGATCTTGAATCCAATAGATCTGTGCGCTAACAATATTCAGCGATCAAACGATCACGTAGCTTATGCCTCAAGTCTCCTTTTGTCTTACCTTGCACAACCAGTACGATGTGTCAGAACGGACATGCCTCTGCCACAATTCGTACAACAAATCTGTCAACTACACTATTCATGATACGGCCGAAAGCATGTCTCCCAAAAGTCAGACTCCCAAAGCCAATCACTAAATGACACGTGTAAAGTACCCTGTCATGCATTTAATGCATAGTGTTAAGTCTGATTTTATAGTAATCATTGTATTTATAGGACTTGGTTAAATACTGTGTCTAAAGTCATATACTGTGTTGTATTGACCAAGGGTATTTAAGTCCCTTTGGTCTTTGTCTTTTGTAAGAACTTCACGCACATTCATTGAATACAGTTACTTTGCGCTTCCAAGTCTCTGTCTCTCTCTACTTTCTTTCTCTAGGATTTAGAGATTCTTGGACTCACACATAGGGTATAAATAGAAAGTTCACCTCTCCATCTGAGCGTGCTCTCTTCTTGAACCAATATAGAAACTCTTGTTTTCTATACCCTATAATCCCCCATTCTCTACATTCTTGTGCAACCATCTTAGTGTTTTCTTAAGTTTGTTTAGATTAAGTTCTACTTAATCTTATTCCGCAACAGACTTGTAAATTGTGTTTGATTTATCAATAAACAATTTCTTAAACTTTAAATTATGTGTTTGTATTCAACCCCCCCCCCCTTCTACAAACTTATTAAGCACCTCCGGGACCAACAATAAAAGATAAATGCTAGAAAATAAAACGACATGTAGATCGTATTTTTTTAAATTACAACCCATTGCAATTAAATACATTATAAATATTTAAATTAAAATAATCGATCAAACACATCCACAAGGTCGGGATTATACCATATATTCATCAAATCTAATAAACATAAAAGATATTTGGGCCAAAAATAAATACACATAAAAAAGCTAAAATTCGGAACAAACTAAACAAAACCAAAAGAAAAAAACTGAAAAAGGTGACAACATAACCAAATGGGACCGACCCACGAAGCGGGACCAAAAAACATGGCCCAACGAAGGCCCATGGTTCGTCCATGGCACGACCACGATATGGTGTTGGGACGACCATGGCTTGTGTTGGAACGGTCGCGACACGACTCTGGGACAAGGCTTGGATGGTTGTTGGGACTGTCGCAGCACGGCGCTGGGATGGTTGAAGCACGGTGCTGGCACGGAACGGCCGAGGCATGACGACATAAGGGCCACAGCGACAGGCACGGCTGGGCTAGCCGACGCACGACCGATAGGCCAAAAACTCTAGCGGCTGGCACCCGACAATAGAGGAGTCTGATTTTCATCTTTTTTGTTATTAATTTCGTTCCAATAAATAAATGTAATCAAAGTGGCCCTGTTACCACTGTAGGGTTTCAATTCAAAACGTAACATATTCAAAAACGCAGTAGAAAAAATAATTTTATGTTACTTTTGTAGAATTTTTTTGTAATAAAAAAAAATCCTTTTCGAATCCAATGACATATTTAATTTAATCTAAACAAACCATGGGGTGTTTAGATGTTACCTTCCAAGATTTGTGGTAGATTCTCACTGGAGCACCATAAATCAAAGCAGGTTTTCTCTACAGCAATTCACATACGAATATGTCTGACTAAACAGAGTGTTAGTTAAAAACCCTAGAAATCTACTATGTGTTTTAACATAAAAGAATAATGGTTTCTTTTAGTTTTTCTCTGATAATCTCTAAAATCCAAAATGATTCGTTCATTTAGGCTTTGCTCTATCATGTTATTTAGGTGACTTTTAAAGTTGAGGATAGAACTCATCTCCTCATAATGGTTCGGGTTAGACAGACCCATCCAATAAAAAACCTATTAAGACTAAATTAATCTATATACTATCTATACTATATTATAAAACATTTATAAAAAAAACACTTAAAAACAATTGTTAAAACTTAATATACCGCTATTTAATGCTAATTACTTAAAATCTCTTAAAAAACAATCATTAAAGTTTTATGTACTACATTTAATGTTATTTGTTAACTTTCAATCCTTATATCTAACCATTTTAACCCTCCTGAAATCACTCCCCACTTCAACTCCCCTAAAATCACTCTCGCATAACTAAATACAGAATAAAAATAAAATTTTAGATAAAAAAAATCTAAAATATAATTAACAAAAGCTAACAGAATATTTAATGTTTATTTTATAAAAAAAATATATTATTAAACCTAAAATAAATTACATTATTATTAAATTATCGAATAAACTCTTAAAAACAAGCTTTTATTCATTAATTACTGTTTATTGATACACATTACTTAAAGTCAAAATTACAAGTCATTATGCATGAGTACAAATTTCTGAAGTTATATCTTTGAATTCATAACTAACTGATAAACGTAATCAAGACGGAATAAACATTTCAATTTAAATATAAATAATTTAAAATATATAAGATAATCATTAATTCCAACAAAATACTTAATTTTTTTATATAAAAACATTATATTATTAAGCCTAAATTAAACAAATTTATAAAAAAAACATTATCACGTAAAAATCAAAAAATAAAAGGAAACATTAAAATCGTGATGTATCTCGCTGCATTTCACAAGTACGCTTCTAGTATTAAAAAGCATTTATAAAAAAACTCTTAAAAACAATTAGAAAAACTTATTGTACCGCTATTTAATGTTAATTACTGAAAATCTCTTGAAAACAACTATTAAAGTTTTATGTGCTATATTTAATGCTATTTATTAACTTTCAATTATTATCTCTAACCACTTTAACTCCCCACTTCAACTCCCCTAAAATCACCCCTGCATAACTAAATACAGGATAAAAATCAAATTTTAAATATAAAAACTCTAAAATATAATTAAGAAAATGTAACAGAATATTTAATGTTTATTTTATAAAAAAACATTAAATTATTAAACCCAAAATAAATTATATTATTATTAAACTATCGCAGAAACTTTTAAAAACAAGCTTTTATGCATCAAATACTGTTTATTGATACACATTACTTAAAATTCAAGATTACAAGTCATGATACATGAATACAAATTTCTAAAGCTATATGTTTGAATTCATAACTAACTGATAAATATAATCAAAACAGAATAAACATCTCAATTTAAATATAAAAAATTTAAAATTTATAAAATAATCACTGAATTATAATAAAATAATTAAATTTTTTATATAAAAAGAATTATATTATTAAGCGTAAATTAAACAAATTTATTACAAAATCATTATCACTGTCTTAAAACCATCTAAAATCGTACCATAAATCGATAAAAAAAGCAAAAAATAAAAGAAAATTTAAAATAATGATGTATCTCGCTGCATTGCGTGTTCATTTAATTTTATTAATCATTAATAAAATTATATGTACATACAATTACACATAAAACTCTACAATTATTATAATTACACTTTTAACATATAATTTAATTATTTTGCTAGAATGACTATCAATAATCAACATGATGTCGTTCGGGTTCGTGATTATTTAATAATCATATAGAAACATACGTACCCTTTGTGTATGATTCTATAGATTTACGTAATCCTTGGAAGTATAATTATGTGACATGTGTCATGAGCATATATAAAAACTTACAAATACAATTATGGTTCCCATACTTTTTAATTGGTTAAAAGACAAAATAATGATAAAAGAACGATAATGCCCTCATTTAAAATATTTTATTAACGGCCGATAAAAGAAAGAACCAAAAGCAAACATTTTTACAAATGATGACTATCTTTTAATTTCGAAATTATGAAACTAAGGGGCCGTTTACAAAATGCTTACCCGGTAAGTGCTTGCTGGGGAATTTACCATAGCGGATGAACATGACAAGAGGATAAGATCTTAACCGGTAAGAGCGAGGATACGGATGAAGAGTCTTACCCTGTAAGAGAGAGTGACAACTCTTACCCGGGTAAGCGCTTACCAGGTAAATTGTTGTATAAGATACTATCGTGATGATTAAAATCTTACCCAGTAAATCAAGTTAGTGTGTCGAGTTTTATTGGTAAGCGCTTACCGGGTAAACATTTGGATAAACGACCCCTAAAAGTATTATTTTCAAACAAACCACAAAGACCAAGTTTGAAGTTTACTCCAACAAAAAATATAAATTAGTCCAAAACGAAAACAAAAATTAACATTGAATGACAACACATGTACCAAAGGTGTAATTTACTTTATTCATAAATCATCTATCTGTTAAAATACAATTATTGTAACACGTGGGAGGGAGGGGCATTCATGAAACCTATCAACAATGGATAATAAGTTACATGTTCCGTCTTCAAGTTGAAGGTGTTCCATGCTTAAAGTTAGATAACGACGCGCTATTCACGCGCCTATTGCTCCATTTAATGGACATCCTATATTTTTGTTATTATCTTGGTACATAAAAATCATGGTTCTAAAAACTTGTTGGATCTTTGTTATGGCGTGACTTCACCGTCATGTTAACTCTTGTGGTTTCACTCTAAGCCTTGACTTTCATTTTACCTTATTATGGCACGCTATGTCGCGTTACGCTACGTTATTATGTAGGACATATTTTTTTTGTTATACTTTTCAAAACATATAAATAAGATTCTAAATAGCGTGAGGCGTGACATGGCGGTGAAGTGAAGTCTTAAGCCTTACGAGTTACGGCAAGGTAATGACGTTTTCCAAAACGTGGCTTAAAGTGGAAAATCTGTGTATAATATATATGTATAAATATGCGTGTGTGCGTGTTTATATCAGTATCTTGAACAATAATTATTAAGTTATTAACGATTTAGATTCATATAAAATGATAAACAAAAGAATTTATAAATTGTAATCTATACTAATGGTCAAATTCTAATCGAATTTCGAAATACACAGATTCGAATAATCGAAAGTACACAAATTTATAACCGCCATGACGCACCATAACGAGCTCCACGCCTTATCTCGACGCCAAGGGGTAAAACATGGCAGCGCCAAGGTGCATTTTTTAGAACCTTTGCATATAACTGGGGGATAAATGATAATTATGTACTGACACTTAAGACTTAAATAAACATTAAAAGGAAACATAAAAATTAAAAACCCTAAATAGGTAGATCTTTCCTCTCATTCCCGCACACGAAGAGTCGAACATGAATTCTTTGAATATTGATGTGAGTAGAGACTAAAAAGATTTAATCCCGATGTTTAACTCTTGATGTCATTTTCTTATAAGTTTGATATATTTGATATAAATGGCTCTTCTTTCCTTTAGAGTTTTATAACTTTATATGAATTTAAATTGTTCAATGGGATTATCCGAAACATTAACACACATATATATATATATATATATAAATATATATATATAAATATATATAAATAAATATATATATATATATATATATATATATATATATATATGTAGAGCAAGAATCATTTGTTAACTAACCATTTGTTGTTAACTTTATGAACCATTTCCAACCGATAGAAATTCATCTTTGATTGTTGTTTTCTTTGTTTTAGTATTTAATGCTAAAGGGTAGAAATGTCAATTCTTAATTAGCAAATATTTTATATTTCATTTAATTATTTAGGGGTTACAAAAATAAAGCCTTCTTAAGTCTAGCGTAGGTCATGATTTCAAAAAAAATCCATTTTCAAAATAATATTAAAATCATATGAACATTTTCATGATTGATTTCATATTTTTTTTCAAAATCATATAGTGGTTATTTTCAAAATATTATCCGGTATTAATTTTAATTCAAAAATTCTCATATAATGTTAACCTTATACAGAATGATTTAGCTGTAATGTTAACTGTTTCGAAGGTGTGTTCAATAATGATGAACATTTTGTAGGTGTTCATGCTTGTTCAACTAAGTATTCATGACATTGTGTAAATATATGCAACAACACTAGGTATGATGTTTGGTGTTTTCATACGAAACTCTGTTGGCTATAATTATCAGTTAGAAGTAGTTTGGGAACTAAATGAATTGTGGGTATCAATTTTGATGGATTTTGAATTATGAATTTCATTGAACTCCAAATTATGTTTATTTTTCATTACTCTTGTCTTTTAGTTCACTGTTCATGAATCAAGGTTGGATGAAAGTTTACATCCAATATTTAAGCAATGATGATGGTAGTTCATTGATTGCATGTATCGTGGTAGCATCAGATCATACATACGACCATGAGTTTTTCATCCAACCTGTTCATGTTTGTTCATTACTTCACCATTGGGTATATGAACAAAAACTTGTTAACGAGTCACATGAACAGTAAGGTGGTGGTTCATTCATGTTCATATTTCTTCATACGAATATAATATTTAAAAGTAATATTGTTCATATTTTTTCATATGAATATTATATTTAAAACTAATAATGTTCATATTTCTTCATATGAATATGCATGAATCGGGGTTACGATTCTTTTGGAAGAATAATGTTCAAATACATGCAGATTCATGAACACTAATGAACCGGGGGTTACAATTCTTTTGAAAGGAACATTAATTAAGAGAGAATAAATACATAGAGTTTCATTTATTTTTTTTCTCAAAATACCCTTATCACTATAGTTCACTCCTAATTTTTCATTAATTGTGCATTTATTAAGGTTTTTAAAAGATATTTAATCTCAATCATTAATTTCCATGATCAAGGGTTTATAATGGTTCATAGAGTTAACACAAAAAATGTGGTTAACAAATGAACCTGACCCTATATATGTATATATAACACATACATACACATTTGCGTGTGTATATATATATATATATATATGCCACCTTAAAACGCGTATTGTAAAACGTTATGGTCTCACCGTAACTTGCAAAACTTAAGACTTAACTTTGCCACCACGCCACGCCTCAGGTCAATTAGAAGTTTGATAAAAGTCTACTAAACCGTTAACCCGTCCAACCCAACTCAAAAAATAGATTGACTAACCCAACTTAATCTAACTCAAGGTTTAATTGATTCATAAAATATACAATTCGATTTGAGTAGGTTGGTTATGGTTAGGTTCATGTCAAACTGAACCAACCCATCAAACCTGATAAATAATAATTAAAAAAATTTATATTATTAATTATTAAATGTATATTGACATTCACAAGTATATAGTCCTTTTAATGAAAGTCCATTAACAATTTAATAGACTTCTATCATAATATCAATCTTGACACTTACGCTTAGACAATTGCACATAAACTGAGATGACTATAATATTTTTTTAATTATTAAGTAACAACCACTAATATTTGATTTTTTGGTTTGAAATTGTGATATAATCATCTTTTTAAACATACATTCAAACCACCCAACCCAAACCGCACCAATCCAAATAGAGATATAATAAGTTGGGTTGGGTTATAGATTTAAGAGTAAATCATGATTTTCCTCTGTGTGGTTTGTTAATAACTTCAATTTTTGTCCTTATGGTTTAAAAATATCAATTTTTGTTCTTATAGTTTGCAATTTATTGTTATTTTTGTTCCTAGACTAATTCGTACATTTTAAATATAAGAGACTAAAACAGTAAAGAATTGTAAACCACAGGGACTGAAACAACAATAAATTGTAAATCATAAGAACGAAAATAGCAATGAGCTAAAACCATAAAGACGATAATCTTAACTTCAAACCACAGGGACAAAAGTCAAAATTATTAGCAAATCATAGGGACGAAAAACGTAATTTACTCTAAATTTAAAGATGATTGAATGAGTTATGATTTTCCACAAACCGAAGTACTTGGGTTGGATTATTCAAATAGCCTCGAACCGTACATATCCACCCCTATTCGTAACCAAATCCAGTCACACAATATTTTTAACCGATTCATCTATGCAGTCTTCTACTCCAACCTAATTACCTGAACCAATTTTTTTTATCGTTCTTTAGTGATCTAACCTTAGCTAATATGTTTCCATAAAAATAATTTATTTAATTTTATATTATTTTTATAACAATGTCATACGTAATAATTAGTTGTATATAAAAATATGACAATAAGTTATTTTTAAAGAGATCATAAACTTAAACTTTTGATGAATTTTGTTTTTTTTTAAATATAAATCAAATTAAAAATAATTTATAAAATTTTGAAATACTTGCAGGGGTGGACCTATTGATGTCCGGGCAAGGTCCATGCATCCGTTCAACAGAAGTTTGCAAATAAAACTTTTTTTAGGTATCAAAATGTGCACCAATTAAACTTTGGGTGGTGTTCTGGTATATTAAAAAATAAAATGTACAAAAGAATCAAAAATTTCCCTCTAAATCAATCAAAAAACTAGAAAAGTTTCTCGAAATCAACTAAAAGACTTAAAAATCCCTCGAAATTAACCAAAAAAGTTGGTGGAATTCGGCTAAAAACACATCAGCCGATTTTACAACCATCTGATCCACTTTAATGATGCAGCCGCTAGTGTGACCTAGATTACTAGCATATATTTCATACACAGATTAAGAACACAATATTATTAGATCAAATCACATTATTACAATTAGTCACAGATCTAACGTATAGTCACAAGTCTCATGTGTTCACTGTGTATACGAGTTCTTACCACAATCTCTGAATTCGTATGTCTATGTGCGTGCGTGATTACAAATCTAACAAGGAAACACACTATTTATACTAAGGCAACATTCGTTGACTTTACAACCAAACCCTTCCACTATCAAACAATTACAACATTGACCCTCTATTTAATCTTAATACAATTCCAGTCTAACAATCTCCCCCTTTGGATTCAAGATTTAAAAAAAAATTGACAATAATCTTCAGGTCTTCGTTTCTTCAGAAATGATTCTTCAGCAAAAATCTTTTCATCTTTGACAACTTGAACATTTGAAGTAAATCTCCCTCTTTGGCTTTTTCAACAACTTGTCGCTTTGGTCAAACTTTAATCTCCCCCTTTATCTTTAACAAAAACACATTATCTTCAGAAAACTATTCTTCAAACTCAGACTTTGATTCCGCTTTCAAAATTATCTTTGAAATAGTCAACCATCTGACTTTAACATCTCCTCCTTTGAATCAATTTGAAATCTAACTTCGTCTGACTTTGAAACTTTATATATCTCTCCATTTCTGAAATCTGACTTTAAACATCTTCTCCTTTCATCACATCTCCTTTTGACACTTCTTTCGCTTTTCCCTTCTTGATAATATCAACTCTAATCTGACTTTGAAAACTTGATATTTCTCCCCCTTTTTGATGAATTGTGAGAATCATAATCATCAAAGCTTTTGCAAAGTCAGCTCAGTCTTTAAATGATCTCCCCCAAATCAATGTAGCACAGTCTTCATGATTAACAATCTCCCCCATGAATGAAAGAAATCAATCTTCCGAAATAGATCTGATAATGAGCCATCAATTCATGAATGTATTTATCTGAATCTTTTCAAATTCAGACAAATTATGAGTTGTAACCCTGAGTCAACAGATGAACCAGTTAGGAATGCTTGTCAGTAACACAAAATTACTGTGTACAACGAATGTACAATGTAAGGAACTTGAAATGATGTTCACTCCCCAGGACTTCCATCCAATCATTGAAAAACACAAGGTATTTTCTATTAATGTTCTGACAGAAAAACATATTTCCTGTGTGCTCGTGCTTGTGTTATGAAAGAATTAGCACAATGATTGTTGTTAAGGCTCAAAAATTATGCAAACCATTGAGACAACATTTATGAAACATTCCTTCTTTTTCATTATCATTTAGCTCAATGTGCATGATAAAGGGTCGAAGGTGGGGCAACTTTCCTTCTTTTTCATTATCAGTATCTTCCAAGTGAAGAACCAATAGCATATGTGTTGCATCCCATAAAATATGAAACATTCTCTTTTTAAGAAAAGAATGAGTAGCTGGTGGGGTTTTAGGCAAGAGTTGGCATGGGCTCACTGCCTTTTTCAATGATGGTCACCAAAGAATGTGAACCAATCTGTTGATCCCAGTTATGATGTTCTTTAACTTGATTTAACCTTTTTCTACACACAGATTAATAAAATAGAGTGCGGAAGCGTTTAAGATGTGTAGAAAGGATTGAACATGTAAGGTAGTAAACACACAAGTAATTAATGAACAGGAAGTAAAGTATTATATGAAAGTTACTCAAAGAACTGTTTCATTAATTTCTCAAGAACACCAAGAACACGCACTGGTATGTGCAAATATGATCAAGGATTATACAGACTGCTATTTTTGTGTGTGCTCTCGTATTTTGTGCTCTAAGGTGGTGCTCCCTTAATATAGCAGAGGGATGCACCCCTTAGTACAAGACAAAAACTGACATTCCATAAACTGAATGCCACCTGTAAAGTAAACATCGTGGAACGCCCATTACTTTGATCTTGAGGATCTTCGTACAGCAGGCCTCACGTGTTTTGCACGTGGTCTTGTCATGAACTCTAAGAGAGGTTTCAACATTGATCTCCAGATGTTAGCCTTCACAGAGGCTCTGTGAGTGATCACAGAGGCTCTGTGATCTGAGTATCATTATCAGGTTTGACCTCGGGTGCATCTTCTGTGGAGTAACTTCTGAGCTTTGCACCTTCTGTGGTGTACTTGGATGTTCAGCGGCTGACTTCTGCGATTTCCATACTCTGCCTATTTTTCAATACTTCTATACAATGAGAGTGGAGCTAACAATCTCCCCCTAAGTATTGAATTTTTTTTTTGAAAAGTGAGGTGTTGGCTAAGATGAAACAAAGAGAGGTGAAAGGAAATCAACCTCTGAAAAGTGATATTCATTCATAAAAGAAAATTGCCAAAAGGCAATTACATTAAGCATCGAAATACATGAATGAACAACAAAAGATTACAGAAGTCATTGGGGAAAATCATTTATCGGGTTGGTAAAGCTTTCAGCTAGAGTTTTTCTCATCGATAGAATGAGTTCCCTGTACTTCAGTTGTGCATCAATCTGTCCTATCATTGTCTCTGCAGGTCCTGCTTGCACAATCTCAGAGCCTTTCTTCCTCAGAATCGTGTTCTTTATCTTCTGCAGAGTGTTGTTCGAATACTTGTGACTTTGATTTGGCCGATACATCTTTTTAAGCCCATAATCGTCTCTGTAGATGAATCCGAACTCAGGCTCTGTGATTAAGGAGTTGGAAGGAACGTTCTCGATTCCGGTGAATTGATCATGTGGTTTGGTGATCGACAGTTTTTCGACTCCGAGTTGTAGAGCTACCTCGAAGTCCATTTTGCTGTGATATTTTACATGTTCGCGCATCACCTCCTTGATCCTTCCATTCTCTATCATGTACTCCTTACGCTTTTCAAGTCTTTGCTCTGTGAAGGCATGTAGTTGAGGAATATCGTAGGCACAGAGGTTCTTTAAGTCTGCATCTGTGAACGTGTATTGCTTCCCATATTTTCTCTCAACTAAGTATTTTGCATACATGATTGATTTGTTGGCGAAGGAGTGCAGAGAGATACTCATCACGGTTTTGATATCTTCTGTAGAGAATACTTCATTCCTTTCTAGTGCAGTTCGCTCAAAGCGTCTTCTGATGTTTTCTTTGATTAAGGGATGCAGATTTGGTGCTAAGAAGACGGCTTCGGGCTCTGCGCTGTAAAGATAGGTATGAATGTTCTCTTGAAACTTAAGTTCTTTCGGTGGAGGCCTTGGGATTGGAACTCTCATGGCGTCCATCGATTGAACTATCTCTTTTACTCTGTCCTCTTGACGTTTCTGCTCTGAGTTCTGCTCTGAGGACTGTTTCTTCCATGGAGAGGTCTCTGAAGTATCTGCAGCGTTTACTGGATCAATGCTTTGAAACTGTACAGCGGGTGTGGGTGCAGTGGGCATAAGTTCAGGACTTGAGGGTTCTACAAACTTTGCGAGTCCTTCTGCGATCTGTTCAGAGCCCACACTAACCTTCCCTTTCTGAGACCCTGTAGAGGTTGTTCCGTGGACAATTGGAGAGGTCGGTATTGAGTCCTCAGAGGCACAGGGCATGAGATTCTGTGGTTTGTGTGCTTCTGAAGATGTTCTTTGTAAGGGCAGGGCTTGAAGAGGAGTGGCAGAGATGACAGGTGCTTTTGGTGTTAAGGCCTTCTCCCCCTCATGATGGCCAGGGCCAGAGGTATCTGGGTCCTGATCATCATGGTGAGCCCTTTTCTGTGCGGCCTCCGCTTGGCAAGAGGCAGGGGCCTTTCTCTTCTTCCTCTTGCAGAGGTGGTCATCAGCATGTTTGTTGATCTTCTGTAGGGCGTCCTCTGCAGCCAATGATAGGGCGTTGATTTTCCACATCAGACTTGAACCGAAATGTGGCTACGGTTTTCTTCAAGTCTGCTGCCACCTTTCCTTGGTCGTTGAAGTCGGATCGAAGGAGGTTTTGGTTTTGCAGAAACTGATTTCCCATGGCTTCCAAGTCAGCTTTCGTTGCAAACACAGAGAGGTCTGGTGCAGAGGTTGATGCCTGTGTGTGAAAGGGGACCATAACACTGCGAGTTATGTCCTTTATTTCCTTTCTGAGCCTGGTCATTTAGTTCACTCCAGTCTTAACTCCTTGCGTAGCATATTTTGGGAACTCTTCTGTGCAAAGATCCCCTAGAATTTGAATCTGATTGGAGTGTGCGATGATGGTTTGACCGCAGGCTTGAAGGTCAGCTCTGGTCGCGCACTTTGTATTGAGGGCTTGCAGAGCTTCAGTATTGGCTTTTAGGGCCTCTGCAAGGGTTTGAGAGTTGTCTTGGGACTCTCTGGAGATAGAGCTTTGCAACTCGTCAAGTTTTGTGAGCACCATGGTAGTAAAGGCTTTAAACTCGCCCTTTGTGACAAAAGTGTCAGAGGTAACCTCTGGAACAACACATGTTCCAGATTTAGCCAACGAGCTTTTGGCACCTTCAGAGCCTGTTTTGATGTTGAGCTCTGGAGGATTTTCTTCCAATCCTCGATGTTCCACAGAGGAAGCACCTATGGAAGTTCTGTCAACATGTTCTTTGGGGGAGGGTTCAGAGACTCCCTTAAGATCGATGTTGAATGGATCATGTGGTTGTTCTAGAGCCACAGAATCATCGTGTTCTTTCACCACCAACTCTGAGGTAGTTTGGGCGTCACTCTTGTGTGTGACAGAGGTAACGAATACCTTTGTGTGGAGAAATGTGTCCTGGGGTGAATGGACACACAAAGCTACACTCTCACTCTTTTGAGAGGGTGAGGTGTTTTTGGTTTCCCCGAATGGTGGCACAGAAGATGAAGGAATATCCTCTGTCCGGGTGGCTTGGGTAGGGTTCGGACTGTGCGGTCCTGTTTCAATACCCCTCTGCACTAGAACTGCAGGGGTAGAAGTGTGGGTTGCACTGGGAGTTGGTTTTGGTGGTGTGCCAAGGGCATCTTTTTCTCCTAACTCCTCTGAGATTTTGTTACCCTCATCATCTGAGCTTGAAAGCCCCGTAACATCTTGCACTGTAAAATCTGCGAATTCCCCTAAGGTTCCAGAGTGCAGCTTCTGTATCTCCTCAGCTATGGCCAATGTGACTCGGAGAGGGCTGGATGGCCTTTCCTCAGAGCTTTCAATGACTTGGGCTTTTCTTCTTCTCCTCTGCAGAGGTTGTTCGAACTCTGCAGGTTCACTCACGTTTGGAGAGGGTACAGGTTCAGAGGTTCCTGCCTTGGTCAGTTTCTTAGCCTTCTTCTTTGGCTTGGCAACTTCTGTTGGGGATTTTGGAGCCTCTTCTTCTGCGACTCTCTTTTTGGGAGTTCTTTTCTTTTTAAGCTTCTTTGCCCGTTTCTCAACTACAAATTATGTCTGCACTTCAGCTCCTTCACCCTCCTCTGTTCTAACTTCAACTCCCTCACCTATCTCTATCCTAAGGTAAACCTCTATCTCACCCACTTGGAATCCTACACGTGGGGGGGTTGCAGGACTCGATGCAGGAGTCCTGTGCCCACGAATGTAAGTTCTCACCCCATCTTCATTGTTTAGGTAGGCCAAAATTCGGGCTGGCAGAGGTCGTGCACCCGGATACCCAGATTTGAGAACTGTGGGCTTGTGCGACTTCATGTCATAAACCTTGATCATCTTACCCTCTGTAGGTAACTTCCCTTCTCCTATCAGAGCATCTCCTATCAGAATGGCAAAAAATCTGTTGAAGACAAGGTTTTTGGGTTCTGTGCCTCGAGCTTGGTCCTCATGCTTGGCTATGACCGCGTTTCTGATTTCCCTGAATATTAGAGTTGCATAGTCCAGAGGCAAATCGTAGTACATACCATACATTATTGCAAGTATGGTATGACTAGATTGGTCAGGACTGCCTACCTTGCAAGTCAAGCAGCGATTTAGGATAGAGAAGAGAACGTTCCACAGAGGTGGAAGGTTCTGGCATCTGAAGTCGGTCCTTTTGAAAATTGGTGCAGCGTACCCTATGAACCTAAGGAACTCCAGAATCTCATCGTCAGAGGGCTCGTCAGAGTATCTTTTTAGGTTTAGCTGGGTCTCGGTGGGAAGCTCGAATACCTCTGCGACCCTTCTTCGGTTTATACCAAGGTCCAGAATTTGAGTAGTGGAGGGATGGGTGGCATATCCCATGACACAGTAGCCATAATGGTCTAGTTTCTCATGCTTAACACTCAACCAGAATTGTTGAATGTAAGTTTCAGGAATATCGGTTCTTTTAAGAGTTAGGGCTTTTGTGAGAATGTGGTTCTTTAGGATTTGAATTAAAGGAGCAGCGTCCTCAGGATATCCCTTGGGTTCCAAGACAACATAGTGATTGTTAGG
Source organism: Arctium minus (assembly GCA_954870635.1). NCBI lineage: Eukaryota > Viridiplantae > Streptophyta > Magnoliopsida > Asterales > Asteraceae > Arctium > Arctium minus. The sequence goes on along the minus strand of OX941080.1, from coordinate 70,619,414 downwards.
CTTGAGGTTCAATTGTCTGGAGTGATATTCATGGTGTGTGAAAGAGAGCATTCTGCTTGTTAGGACATGTTCTTGTTCAACAGAATGGGAATCGTCCTTTTTAGCTTCAGAATGCATCGAGTGATTTGATGCAGAAGATCCCTTGGAGTTCTTGGGAGAAGCAGAATGAGATGCCATGGAAAGAAATGGAGAATGAGAATTCTTTGCAAAGGGATTCTTGAAGGAGAGAAGATAGCAGGTAAAAAGAAATTTAGGGTATGAGAGGGGTTTATATATGAAGAGAGAGGGTAAAAAGAATGAGCGGTAAAAAATAAAATTTTCAAATCTGTGATGAGTGGTAACGGATAAGAAGCCGTTTTAAAAAATGACGGTACAGGTTACGAACCAATCAAATATTGCCACGTCAGATGATGGCGGTGCACGATCTAGGATGTGCGCCACCCTATTCTCACGCGCGTGGCATTTACTATTGTCACATGACAGTGACTTTCAAAAAATAACCCGCAGCACACGACCTGAATTTTTCAAGTGATGAGAATGACAGAAGCTCTGTGGATAAGAGGCTTTCGAGGTCACAGATAAGGTTGTTATCAGAAGAGCTTTTTAAGAGGGAGGAAAGTGCGATGAAATGATCGAGTTTCTTTTAAAGTGCATTTGGTCAGACATCCTCAGTTTAAAGGCGCAGAGACTCTGTGATAGATCGCAGAGGCTCTGTGGTCGACCTTAGAGGTTCTGAGACCAAAAATTTCCTTTTTAGGAAAGATTTTCAAAGGTTTGATCATTTCAAAGTTTTGACAGAGAAATTGGTACAAAGTGGGATCTTTCTGAGGGTATAGAGCTCGAGAAAGAGTTTTGACCCTTGGTTCAGATGGACTAACCTCACTCTGTAGTCTGTTGCGCAGAACTGTCTTGCTCCCCCTTGAATAGTCAAGATTGGTCTTTGATGGTTCGGTCTGCTCCCCCTTCAACTATGTTTGGATCATATAAAGATAAGACTGGCACAAGACATAGATTCGCAGAAAAGAATATATGATAAAGAAAGCCGAAGAGAGTATTTACAAAAAAGAAATAAGTTGCATACAAATATGTACAACAGAGGCTCTGTGTAGGAGTACAGAGGCTCTGTGGTCAACTCATGTTGAGCATACCAATCTTGCCAACTAGAAAAGTGAATCTTTTCTCATCCAATGCCTTCGTGAAAAGGTCGGCAAGTTGGTAGTCTGTGGGCACAAAGTACATCTCTATTGTTCCATGCTCCACATGATGTTTCAGAAAGTGATACCTGATATCGATATGCTTGGTCTTTGAGTGTTGCACGGGATTGGCAGAGATCGCAATGGCACTTTTGGAGTCACAGAGGATGGGGATTTTTTCGATATCAAATCCATAGTCTCTGAGTTGGGTCCTCATCCACAGAACTTGTGAACAACAACTTGCAGCAACAACATATTCTGCTTCTGCCGTAGAGGTCGAGACACAATTCTGTTTCTTGGAAGTCCAACTTACTAGTTTCCCTCCTAGGAATTGGCAACTCCCAGAGGTACTCTTTCTGTCGAGCTTGCATCCTCCGTAATCTGAATCTGTATAAGCCATGAGATCAAAGCCAGAGTTCTCCGGATACCAGAGACCAAGATTTTTGGTCCCTTTTAGGTATCTGAAGATCCTCTTGACAGCATGAAGATGAGATTCTTTGGGGTTAGCTTGAAATCTTGCACATAGACATGTGGCAAACATTATATCAGGTCTACTCGTGGTTAAGTATAGCAGAGATCCTATCATTCCTCTATAGAGTTTACACTCCACAGACTTGCCCTCTGGATCTGTATGGAGCTTGGATCCAGTGACCATAGGAGTTTTCATTGGTGAAGAGTCAGAAAGCTTGTATTTTTCAAGTATGTCAGAGACATATTTTGATTGGTTTATGAAAATACCCTCTGTGGTTTGTTTGACTTGCAATCCTAAGAAGAATGTAAGTTCTCCCATCATGCTCATCTCAAACTCACTTTTCATCAATGACTCGAACTTTTTGCAATATAAATCATCTGTAGACCCAAAAATAATGTCATCAACATAAATTTGTACAAGCAGAATCTCACCTTTTCTCTTCTTATAGAATAAAGTCGTATCAGTAGTACCTCTTTCGAAACCATTTGCAAGGAGGAAGTTTGAAAGTCTGTCGTACCATGCTCTGGGGGCTTGTTTCAGTCCATACAGAGCCTTGTCTAGAAAATAGACATGATTTGGGTACTTAGAGTTCTCAAACCCTGGTGGTTGTTGGACATACACTTCTTCTTGAATCTGCCCATTCAGAAAGGCTGACTTAACATACATTTGATATACTTTGAAACCTCTGTGGGCTGCGAAGGCAAGAAAGATTCTTATTGCTTCGATTCGTGCCACAGGGGCAAAGGTTTCTTCATAGTCAATGCCTTCTTCTTGACAGTATCCCTTGGCCACCAGTCTTGCTTTGTTTCTAATCACCACACCGTCTTCATCCTTTTTGTTCCTGAAGACCCATTTGGTCCCTATTGCGGTTTTGCCTTTCGGCAGAGGCACTAGGGTCCATACTTCGTTTCTGTCAAACTGCTAGCTCATCTTGCATAGATTCTACAGTTTGGGTCTTCAAGAGCTTCAGATATCTTTTGGGGTTCGATGATACTCACAAAATTTGTATAGTAACAAAAATTTGCAGTACTAGATCGAGTTTGGACCTTGTCAGAAGCGTCACCAATGATTTGGCTCTGTGGATGACTCTTGGTCCACTTTGTCATGCGGGGCAGATGATCATTGGAAACTTCTGTGGTTAATTCAGGAGCACGTTCGTCCTGATGTGGATCATTTTCTGTTGAGAGAAATTGATCATTTGTACTTGCCACAGGGCTTGGTTGTTCTTTATGAGTTGAGGTAGAGAGCTCTGTGGAGCCTTGATCTGGTGTTGACCCTTCAGAGAGATTTTGAAGATGATCATGATCTTGATTGAGCTTGGGGTCTTGATTCGTATTATCCTCTGAGTGCTCCCCCTCGATGGTTGCACCTGCGTCATTACTGGAAGAGGGTGAAGCATTACTAGGACCAGTTAGAGAAGTACCTGTTTAGTCCTCAGAGGGTTCGGCTTCAGAGGCTCTGCGGTCACCTTCAGAGGGTTCATCATCATTGAACATCTCTTCGAATAGATGATGAAGATCATTTGTTCGTGATGATCCACCAGAATCTTCATCCTGAAGTTTGAGTCCTGAGCTGATTTGCTCAGAAGTTACCTGAAAAGAATCATCAAATGAAACATTTATACTTTCGAGTATATGCTTGGATTTGAGTACATAGATTATGTATTCCTTGGAGTTTGATGAATAGCCAACAAATTTGGCTTCATCGGCTTTGGGACTGAATTTCCCTATCTGGTCTCTGTCGTTCAGTACAAAGCATCTGCAGCCAAAGACATGGAAGTACTTAATGTTTGGCTTCCTCTGGTGTAGTAAGTGATATGGTGTCTTTGCATGTCTCTTCACGATCAAGGATCGATTTTGGGTGAAGCATGCGGTTGAAATGGCTTCTGCCCAGAAAGAAATAGAGAGCCCTGAAGTAGTGAGCATAGTTCTTGTGGCTTCCACTAGTGTTCTGTTCTTTCGTTCAACAACACCGTTTTGTTGTGGAGTCCTTGCAGCAGAGAAATTCTGTGATATGCCTTCTGTCGAAAGATAGGCTTCAATGGTTGAGTTCTTAAATTCTGTCCCATTGTCACTTCGGATTCTCTGTACCCTGCAGTCATAAAGAACTTGTATTCTCTTGATAAGATTGATTAGTACTTCAGGAACATCTGATTTCTTTCGAACGAATTCAACCCAAGTATATCTAGAGAATTCATCTATGAGTACAAGGATATACTTCTTGCCACCAAGACTCTACACAGATATAGGACCATAGAGGTCAACATGAAGCATCTGCAGAGGTCTGGTGCAAGATATGTTAGACTTAGTTTTGTGGGCAACCCTTTTGAGTTTGCCCATCTCACAAGCTGAGCATAGATGATCCTTGTCGAATCTAATACTTGGTAGACCACTTACAAGATCTAGTTTCACAAGTTTGTCAAGTGTGTTAAAGTTTAGATGACAGAACCTGTTGTGCCAGAGCCAAGCTTCTTCATTCTTACTTGAGACTAAGCAGAGCTTTTCTTCTCTGTTAGTTGATTTAAAGTTCATGAGGTATAAGTCACCTCGTCTTTTGGCTCGCAGAAGCTCTGTGGCTGTATCTTCTTTTAACAGATAGCAGTACTGTCTTTTGAACATCACATCGAGTCCATTGTCACAGAGTTGACTTACACTCAGAAGGTTGTGCTTGAGGCCATCCACATAGGCAACTCTATTGACATCGATGTCTCCTCTGGCAATGACTCCATAGCCTTTTATTTGTCCCTTTTTGTTATCTCCAAAGGTCACAGATCCTCCTCCATGTTTTTCTTTGCAGGAGGAAAGCAACCCTCTGTCGCCAGTCATGTGTCTTGAGCACCCGGAGTCTAGGTACCAGATAGGCACATGCTGTTTCTCCTGTGGACAGATTAGAGAGATTTAGGTACCCATTTCCAAATGGGTCCATTTTTGTTAGGAGGTTGTGAAGATGCCTTAACACCTTTGGTTTTGGATTTATCCTCATTTGCAAAGGTACCAGATTGTCTTTTCTCACCCTTAAATTTTGCATTCTTGGGTTTGGGGTGAGATATAAGACAGGAGGGCCTCGAGAAATGTTGATTCAAAGTATGCATAAGATCAAAGCATTTACAATAAGGAATATTTGAGGCAAACTTCTTAAAAATCTCATTAAATTTGTCAAAGGAGGGTACAGAGCAATTTTTACTACAACCCATTTTAGATTTGGGTTTCCTTTTACAGAAAGCTTTATCTAATCTAGGTTGAGTTTTTTCAAAAACTCCTCTTGAGTGGCTCTTTGGTTGTACTCTTCCTTGATCTTCTTCCTTGCTTTCACTGCAACAGAAGCATCAAGTTTATCAATTTTAGGCCATTTATTCTTCTGTTGCCAAATGAATTTTTCTTGAAAAGGTTTTAATGGTCTTGGAGCTTTTGAAACATGAGAGATTTTGTTCCTTTTTGATTTTTCAAGCTCTAGAGAAGTCTTTGCTTGCAAGCACATGTCCAGGAAATCAGGACAGATAGGTACACCTGTGGTTTTGCTTTTAGGAAGAACTGTTCTATTAAGAATTCCAGAGGTAAGTTTACTCTTCTCTAGACCACAGGGGAGTATCTCAAGTTCCACAGAACTTGTCCCATTGTCGACAGAAGACTCTGATTCCGACTCAAAGTCTGAATCGAGAAAGTCTCTGTGAATGAGATCCTGACCTGTAAGTGCCTTGCTTTGTCCATTAGTGTCCTCTGAAGTATTTAGAATTTTTGAAATACACGGAATGACCATAGGAACGTTAAGACAGTTTTGTAGATCTTGCTCAAAGATTTCTCTTATTTCAGAGGTTAAATCAGGATGGTTGAGAAAATGATTTTCATAAGTTCTTTTCAAGTCGTTTTCTAAAAACCTTTTAAATAGTTTTTCTTCCACAGAGGCAGGTACAAACTCTGGTGCTTCAGAGGATAGTTCCTTTTCAGGAATCATCATGCACACAAAAGCCATTTGAGTTTGCGTTTCTGGGTGACCAAATCTGAAGACCCCTATCTGTTTTTGAGACAGATATTTCTTTGGTATAGATTTTCCTTTTGATGAAGGTGCAGATGGTAAATCATTGTTTTCATACCATACATTTTCCATCTGCAGAGGTTTCCTCAGATGTGGTCCTTCAGAAGTTCTGCGCCTCTTAAATGTGGATAAAAGGTTTGGAAGACTTGGTTTTAAAAATTGTCCAGGGCAGAAGATGTTTGATAAAGATTTGTTTCTTTTATTTCCTGTGTAAGGGTCAATGTCCTCGAACCCTAATCCTCTTCTGCCGATCTGGGTTTTTACCTTTTCATGAACTTTTTGAGCATCCTGATACCTCTTAATTTGGAGATCTCTGTCGAATAGATCTTGATGAAGGACTTCTCTTTCTTTTTGAAAAAAGTTTTTCAAAGAAATGGCATTTAAACGATCACTCTCACATTTCTTTAGCTCTTTGACCTTATCTTTCAAAGCTTTGTCAAGATTTGTGATTTTCTCCTTGAAACCCCTTTTTGTTGAAATATGCTCAGAGATAAGAGATTTGTTTTCAAGGTAAAGCTTGTCCTTCTCCTCTGTGAGAAGCCTAGTTTTTCTTTCAAAGAAGGCAAGTCTTTTTTCAAGATCCGAGCATGTATTTTTATAAGCTAGAAGATCATTTTGTATTTCAAGAAGCTTGATTTCAAAGTCCGAGTTACAAGAATTAGAAGTGGATACCTCACTCTCATTGTCAGAAGAGTGGACTTCTGCCATTCCACAGAAGAGTGCGTTGTCTTCTTCATAAGAGGATTCATCGGTTACAAGGTTCTCTTGTTCTGCCATTAGGGATCTCTGAGTGTAGTACTCTGCTTTCTTTTTATAGAAAGCAGCGTCCCTTGTGGGTTTCCCTTTGTTGGCAGAGGACCTGCACTCTGCGGCGAAGTGGCCTGGTTTTCCGCATTTGAAGCACCCTTCAGTTTGCTTTGGGAATTTTTCACCAGCTCTGCCGTCTGGCCTCTGTCCATTCCTTTCTTCTTGCCTTAGCTCCCCAGACTTTTCTCTTTCATGTCTTCTTGCTTCACCATATCCTCTGCTTCTGTCATCTCTTTCTTCTCTCCCTCTGTACTCCGGCTTCTTGAGACCACGATTGAATTGTCGGGTCATAAGTGCAAGTGTTTTGTCCAGAGCAGCCATGTCAATCTCCTCCTCAGAATCTTCTTCACTTTTACTCTCTGCTACAAGTACCTTCTTCTTCTTCTTCCTCTGTGCCTCCTCAGCTGCCTTATCCTTCTTTCCCTTGTCTTTGCCTTCTGAGGCACTTCCCACAAGAGCCAGAGGACCTCCAACAGAGGTTGTCAGTTTGGAAATTCTGTTCTCTTGGCTGATCAGTGTTCCAAAGAGATCAGATATGGACCATACATCAAGATCCAATGTGTCTTGCATGGACATGGTTAGATGAAGCCATTCATCATTCAGGCTCTGTAGATATCTGACATTGTTTTCTTCGGCGGTTCTGTGGATCCCATACCTCTTACACTTGTTTATCAAAGAATTGTATCTATTGTAAGTGCTTTGAATGGATTCACCCGGCAGAGCTTTGAATGCAAAATACTCATTTATGCATAAGGCTGTGTTGTTCTTGAGGGTTTCGGCACCACCCTCAAGTTGTTTTTCTAGCTCTAACCATAGGTCTTTTGAAGTTTCACATGAGTCAAGAGATTGAAATATATCGTTTGGGATAGCCATTATGATTAATCTTTTGGCTTTCTTTGCAAGCTCATGTTATGCCTTTTCTTCTTCACTCCATTCAAGGACAGGTTTGGGATGTTGATATTCAGGGATTTCAGGAGTATTGGCAGTGGTTGGAACACGAGGAACAGTTGTCATTGGATGAAAGGAGGATTGTGAAGAAACTCAACCAGACCAGGATCCACACCCTCAAGGAAGTGCACCATCCTGATCTTCCACTGAGGATATTCATCCCTTAGAAGAGTGGGAGGTTTAGACTGAGATCCAGCACTGAAGTAGTTAACAGTGTTTGCCATTTTAGTTTAGAGAGGAAAAGAAAAAGAAAAAAAGGGTATGGCACGAACCAGAAAGAGTATAACAGTAATGGTTTTAGAAATGATGAGAATACGAATCAGTAAGAACAGATGACCAACCAACTAGCTTTGAATCTGTCTTTGAATGAAGGACACACTTGTACCTGTTTCTATACCAAACAGGTTGATATAGCTTCAGAAAATAGAGTGTGACTGTAAATGGAGTTTGGGACGAATAACAGACTCAAACTACTACCTTGAATACTGGAAACAAGTATAGAACAGGATCCTTTGATATTGAAAATCAAAGTTTGCTCTGATACCAATTGTTGATCCCAGTTATGATGTTCTTTAACTTGATTTAACCTTTTTCTACACACAGATTAATAAAATATAGTGCGGAAGCGTTTAAGATGTGTAGAAAGGATTGAACATGCAAGGTAGTAAACACAAAAGTATTTAATGAACAGGAAGTAAAGTATTATATGAAAGTTACTCAAAGAACTGTTTCATTAATTTCTCAAGAACACCAAGAACACGCACTGGTATGTGCAAATATGCTCAAGGATTATACAGACTGCTATTTTTATGTGTGCTCTCGTATTTTGTGCTCTAAGGTGGTGCTCCCTTAATATAGCAGAGGGATGCACCCCTTAGTACAAGACAAAAACTGACATTCCATAAACGGAATGCCACCTGTAAAGTAAACATCGTGGAACGCCCATTACTTTGATCTTGAGGATCTTCGTACAGCAGGCCTCACGTGTTTTGCACGTGGTCTTGTCATGAACTCTAAGAGAGGTTTCAACATTGATCTCCAGAGGTTAGCCTTCATAGAGGCTCTGTGAGTGATCACAGAGGCTCTGTGATCTGAGTATCATTATCAGGTTTGACCTCGGGTGCATCTTCTGTGGAGTAACTTCTGAGCTTTGCACCTTCTGTGGTGTACTTGGGTGTTCAGCGGCAGACTTCTGCGATTTCATACTTAGCCTATTTTTCAATACTTCTATACAATGAGAGTGGAGCTAACACAATCAATGGATGTGGTTGCCCAGCTCAGAAAGAAGTTTGGTGCAGAGTCTATTATTATTTTACTCTGATCTCACACCCTCTTTCTTTTAAACATTTAAGCTCACTTCAAACCAATCTCTCTTTTCCATTTTACCTCTTCACACACCAACACTCAAATCTTTTGACCCCTCTCCCCTCAATCACTCAAAGGATTACTTTCGGGGTAAGAAACATTGGTTATCGTGAATCCATGGAAGTCATTTAAGCCCACACATTGAATCCCATGTATTTTTGTCCTAAAAAGATGTGTTGCTCAATGATTTTCTTGACATTTAAGCACAAGAAATCAATGTCAGTGTTTGTATGCTCAAAAATGATAATAGAACATTGAGCATTGAGTCCTAAATTGTTGTACTTAGAAGTCAATGTTCTTTCTCCCTTTTAATCTTTAGGTGCATGCAACACAGGTTTAGCTTTTGATATCCACTAGTACTTGGATCCTGAATTATTAGTTGCAGTTCTAGTAGGAGAGATAAAATAAGAACCATGCCAGCTATTTTCATAATTTTTGTATAAAAAACCATTTGAACCGCAGTAGGAACAACTAATTTTCTTTTGTGCTAACCTGATCAATTGATTGATAGTGTAAACCAGATCAGGTTTGCCAAAAGTTTTACCTTTAGAAGCTTTGTTCCTTTGAGCATTGAATGCATGCACAAATGATTTATCTTGTTTCTTCTTCTCCTCCAAAGATCCTTTAATTCTCCAAAACCAATTCTCCTAAACCAATTCTCCTTATCTTTCTCATCTTTCTTTCTCCAGGTCCTTTTCTGCTGAGTTTTGTTCCTTTTGATATTACCTGAACCATCAACATTTTTGTCATAGAAAAGATTAGAAGGACGAATTTGTTCTTTAAGTTTAGAAGTATGACTATCAATTGAATCAAATAAAGGGTTAATAGAAACATGTGTGAAAATTGAACTTGCTGCTGATTTGAATGAGCATTCGGATGCAGCTAGATCATCTCTTGGTGATTGAGCTATTGATTCTGGAGTCTTTGACTCAGTCAGCTTCACCTTGAACATGATCTCCTCAAGTTCTTTGATCTTTGTAGATAGACAGTTTCTTTCCTTTGAAAGTATATCAAACTTCTTATGCAACTCAGACTTTGCATTTTTCTCCTTCAAGATGTTTGTTGACAACTCAGATAGCTTTCCATTCAGCTCCTTTATCTCAGCTTCAAATACTTTTCTCTCTTCTTCAAAATCTTTTTCAAAAATATTTCTCTGTTCAGATATCTCCTTGAATACACCAACATTTTTCTGTTCAGTTTTTTTCTTCTCCTTTTCAAACTTATCTCTCTCCATGATGATTACTTTCTCGAAGTCTAAAACTTGTTGAGAAAGCTTTATACATTTCAGCTCCATGGATTTCTTCTGTTCAAAGACTTTTCTAGAGAATTCAGAAAACTTTTAAGCATAAGATTTTCTTTCTTTCTCAAAATCAACTTTTTCTTTCTTCTCTTTATACATTTGAGCTTCTAATTCAGATATTTTCTTTTTCAGCTCAGCATTATTTCTCTCAATTTCTTTTCTCTTCTTCTCAGTCTTCTTCAACTCATCTTGATTTGTTGAAATTTTCTTTTCTTTAATCGCTTTCTCTTTTAGCATGTTTATCTCAACTTCAAAACTGAACACTTTGTCTTTCAGTTTATCTCTTTCAGCATAGAGTAGAGAATTTGACTTTCTAAGTGCATCAGATGTCTCACTGGCAATATTTGCTCTTCTTCTCAGTTCATCTAGCTCTCTTTGCATTGATTCATTATTTGACTAGCTTGAGCTAGAATTAAGACTTTCAGACCTTTTCAGCTTGTCTTGAAGATTTGAGATTTCTTTCTCTTTAGATTCAATTATTCCTGCAAAATTAATCTTTGAATTAGATATACATTCTGAGCAAACAAAATCTTTCTTCAGATCTTTATTATCTTTCAATTTGTTAATTTGTATTTGATCCTGAAGAGTTGAGTTCTCAAGTTTCAATTTCATTACAATATTCTCATTTTCCTTTCGTTCAGCTTCAATACCAGCAATTTCATTTTCAAGTTTAATCAATTTAATTTTTTGAACAACAACAAAAATGTCTTCTTCAGAGGTTACTATAGCAGACTTGTTGTTTCTTTTGGATCCCATTTTGACAATCTGCACAACAAAAAAAAAAGCTAGTAATGATCTTTTAATCAAAAAATCAGAAAAATCACTTGAACATACAGAAAAATCACTCAAAATTTTCAACAAGTACATAATTCGTATGTAAGAATTCGTATAGCACAATTCGCATGTACTAATTCGTATAAGGAATACAATTCGCATAACACTCACATGCAAGAATTAACAAGTATAGAATTCATAGACACAATTCCCATAACACTCACACTCAAGAATTCGTATGAAACAATTCGTATAAAAGGATATCACAAAGGATACGAAATCTGAGATTTTCGTATAGGCTTGTACGAATTCTTTTAATTTTGTATGAGACTCAGATGCGAATTCCTTAAAATTCGTAAGTCTCTCAGATACGAATTATTCTCAATTCATAAGTATCTCTTCTGCGATTTCTACACTTCTCGTAGATAGCTTTGTGCGAATCCTTGAGTTCTCGTATAATGTTCTATGCGAATTCCTTAATTAGCAAAAATAGCTCTTGTGCGAATTCTTTGAACCCTGCGAATTCTGTCCTTCACAATTTTAATTCTCTGTAATATGCTAATTTCTTCAATCCTGCGAGTTCTTCAACATGTCTGCGAGTTCTTTGGATCTTGAGCATTTTTTCACAAAAACACATTGATTTCTACTCAAACCTTGATGTTTGGATCTGAAATTTTGCACAAATGATCACTTTGTCATCGTGAACAACCCTGTAGAACGAGTTTTTCTAAAAGTGACTATGAAATTGGAAATCGATCAATAGCAGTCTGCGAACTTCAACTTTCTGTAAATGGACATTTTGATCAAATTTGACAAATCTGTTGATCAAATGGATTTCCACTTCAAACAAGAAAGATTCTACTTCATTTGGTGATCATAGTGATACCAAAATTGCAATCAGTTCATCAATAATTCACAAATTCACTTTCAATGGAACAGTGACTTTTCCAAGAAAAAAAATCGATCTTTCTGATTAATATAATCTCTGCTCTGATACCAATTGTGACCCAGATTATTAGCATATATTTCACACACAGATTAAGAATACAATATTATTAGATCAAATCACATTATTACAATTAGTCACAGATCTAACGTATAGTCACAAGTCTCACGTGTTCACTTTGTATACGAGTTCTTACCACAATCTCTGAATTTGTATGTCTATGTGCGTGTGTGAATACAAATCTAACAAGGAAACACACTATTTATACTAAGTCAACATTCGTTGACTTTACAACCAAACCCTTCCACTATCAAACAATTACAACATTGACCCCTTATTTAATCTTGTTAAGTCTAAATATTGTATCCAAGATTTAATGTGAAAAGTCGAAGATGTAAAAGTCAACATTGTCATAGTCTTGTAAATGTCAAAGCATGTTTAGCATTTACTTTGTGGTTAAGTCTTGCTTAGATGTTGGTATAAATAGGTTTTGCCTTTGAAATCTTGTAACAACGAATAGTATGCTTTTCACTGTAAACATTCAGACTTGTGGCTAATCAAGATCTACTTTCTCTCTCTACTTTCTCTCTCTAGTTCTTGTTCCTAAATGTTCTAAATCTTGAGTAATTAGCTTGATTGATTGGGATTTTATTGATTAACAATTGGTATCAGAGCTAAACCAAACTTTTTTGAAAAGATTTGATCATGATTTGAGTTGAATCTGGATTTTTAAATCGAAAATTTGAGTTTTTCTGAGATTTTTCACGATCTCGAGGTTTCACTGTTTCATTCAAAATTTTTTGTGAAAAATCGATTTTAGTTCAAGAAAATGGATTCATTGTGTTCGATTTGTGTTGGTGATTGATTCTTGTTCTGATTACATTTCATAATTCAATCAATTTCGATGTCAATTTTCGAATTTTAAGTTTTTCTTGAAATATTCGGTCAAACACTGTTCTTGGTTGAAAATATTCGAATTGGTGATTTTAATCGAAATTTGATAGCAAATCTGTGTTTAGTAATGTTTTTCGATGTTACTGATAAATTCTTAAGTTCAAATTCGCAGATTTGGATCGATTTGAGTTAGAATCAGTCAAGATCCACGGTTTACGCTTCATTCATATGGTTTGCACAACATTCATAGACATTTGTGTGAGATCATCCAAGTCTTGAGAGGAAAAAGCAACTTTGCGTTTTGCCCTTGTCACGAAAAGCCTCATCTTGCGCATCACGTGCATTACGCAAACCTCATCTTGCGCTTCAAGTCCGTTACGCAAACCTCACTTTACGCATCAAGGCTATCACGCAAACCATACTTTGCGTATCACGTCGGTTCCGCAAAGTGTACTTTGCGCATCAAGACTCATACGCAAACCTATTTTGCGTATCACACAGGTTCCGAAAATTTTTCTTTGCGTATTCTTCAGGATCCGAGAACCATACTTTGCGCATCTCGTGGGTCACGAAAATCTTACTTTGCGTATCACGTTGCTTGCGCAAAGCTCCATTTGCTTACGAGAACCTCGACTTTGCGCATCACACTTATTCTGAAAACCTTTTGGTTTGCTCAACTCACTGTTCACACGCAAACTTTCTTTGCGCAACTTCAAGTGTTGGTTATTTTTTTAAATTCTGTGCTAGATTTCAATTTATTCTGATTTTTGATTTTATGATATATAGTTTGGAACGATCATTCATATCAAGCTAATGAACTCTTTCAAAATGGGATATTTTGCAGAACTTGAAGAGAAGTTAGAAAGCTGAATTTAGAGAAAATAAATCTGGGTCATGCCGTTGACTTTCATTCTCAAAAGTCAAAAGAGCATTTTGAAGAAAACTTAAGACTGAAAGAAGAAATCAGTGCCTTAAAGAATATCCATGAAGATCTTCTGAAAAGATCTTCTGGGCTGAATGAAGAGAAGATAAAGAGATTGGAATCTGAGAACTCTAAGCTTATAAAGAATTTACCTGATTTTGAAACACAGATTGCTGAAAATAAAGATATTTTTGAAAATGAAAAGAAAATTTTTTCAAAGAAGTTCTCAGATTTCTCTAAAAAGTGTTTTGAAGAGAAGAAGTCAGTAGAGCTTAAATGATTAAAACTTTCTCAACAAGTGTCTGATTTTGAGAAAGTGCTGATTTTGGAAAGAAAGAAATTTGATAAAGAAAAGAAGGCCATAGAACAGAAGAATGTGGGATTCTTTAAAGAATTATCCGGCCAGAGAAATGAGTCAGAGAAAGGATTTGAAGAAGAACGTTCAATCTTTGAAACTAAAATCAAAAGACTGACTTCAAAGCTATCTGAACTATCTGCTACTACACTAAAAGAGTAGAAGACGAAGTCTGAGTTTTCAAAGAAGATTGAGCAACTTGTGAAAGAAAGAGACAACTTTGCATCAAAGATTAAAAAACTTGAAAAGTCTGCTTCAAGTTCAAATCAGAAATCTATCTCTTCACAAAGGTCAGTTAAATATTTTGATCAGATTCGTCGATCTAACATTTTCTTTGATGAATATTTAGATGGTTCAGATACATATCCAAGGAGAAGAAGTTATAAGTCAGAAAAACTGGTCTGGATGAAGAAATCTGTCAAAGATGACAAGAAATATGAGCTGAAAAAGAAGTCATCATGTGTACATTCTGACAAACCAAAGAAGAACAAAGAGCATAAAGGTAAACCTGACCTCATATACTCAAGAGATCAATTACTCTGGTTTTCAGGTACTAAATATTATTGTTCTTACTGTTGTACACATGATCATATCCACAAGACCAGTGATCATTTCTGGTATGGTTCTTACTCTGTAACCCCCACACGAACTGCAACTAATATTTCTGGACCCAAATATCAGTGGGTACCAAAGAATAAAATTGATTATGTGTTGCAGGTACCACACGTCAAGGGGGAGTAAGAAAGACTATGGCTCTTGAATACTACAGTTCAAGACCCGCACCTCGAAGTCAAGAATATGGCTTCTAAGTAACTCAGCTTAGGACCCAGACTTCAAAGAATTAAAGCCCTCTACTCCCGTGATATCATAAGAGATCGTATTCCAACACTCAAATGAAGACATCAACCTCAAGCGGGAGTACACTCTTTCTGTAATAGAGAGATATGATGGAATACATTCCAGAAGGAATTGTGGATCTCTATCCTAGACTTTTCATTGATAGATTTTCCTAATATGATGGACCGCATTCCAGAAGGAGTTGTGGATCTCTATCTTGTTTTAATTGATATATCTACTAATGCATAAATTATAGGGGGAGTACAGGTGGTGGCTTCTGATCACATGACAGATCAGGACCCGTTTTTCAATGTTCAAAGAAGGATATTATGCTAATATCCAGGGGGAGCTCAAAAGATATAAATCATTTAATCATGATTTGAGGAGATGAAAAGGTAAATATCTTCTGATCCTAGATCTCTGATTGTTTGAAAGAAGAACAACTTTCGAACATGAAAAATGCTTTCTTAAATGTTCAAACCACTTCTCTATTCTCAATCGATTTCATGAATTTAGAAGTGTGCTTTTAAATGTTTTTCAAATATTGAGCCTTAATGTTTAACTGACCGTGTGTTTCCAAAGATCAATACTTGTGTATTGTCTTGTCCATATACTGTCAAGTATTCACACACACCGGTTCAGTAGTTTATTTGAATTTGTTATTACCATGTCTCCAAACGAACCAATTTTTCGATGGTAATACCCCCGTTTGCTTTCAAAGTTGTTAAGCATCATTCATCCTTTTCATATTTGTGCTTTCATTGCTATATTGTTTATATTTGTTCATATAAACAAATATCCAATTCTTTGATACCCTAACCATTTGATTTGATCTGTTTAATTCATTGTCAGATTCTCAAAACAATTCTCTTGACTTCATTTCATTCATTCAATATTCTTGTTTTGAGAAATCTTCAAAGTTCAAATGCTCAAATTTCATTTCTGATTTTTGATGAGCATACATACACTGACATATGATTTCTTGTGATTTACATGTCAAGAAAATCATTGACCAACATGTACTTTTAGGAACATGGGATTCAGTGTGAGTGCTTAATAGATCTTCTATGGATTCACAATAACTAATGTTTCCTACCCCGGAAGAAATCCTTTGAGTGATTGAGGGGAGAGGGGTCTAAAAGAATTGAGTGTGAGAGTGATCTGAGGTAAAATGAAAATGAGAGATTGGTTAGATGTGAGCTTATATGTTTAAAAGAAAGAGGGTGTGAGATCAGAGTTAAAAGAATATCAGAACTCTGCACCAAACATCTTTCTGAGTCGGGCAGCCACATTACAGATTGGTTCACATTTCTTTGGTGACCATCATTGAAATAGGCAAATAGCCCATGCCATCTCTTGCATTAACCCCACCAGCTACTCATTCTTTTCTTAAAAAAAAAGAATGTTTCACATTTTCTAGGGAAGCAACACATAATCTATTGGGTCTTCTCTTGGAAGATACTGATATTGAAAAAGAAGGAAAGTTACCCCACCTTCGATCCTTTCTCATGCACATTGAGTCCATGTACAATCATTGCTGTCTCAGTGATTTACATACTTCGAGCCTTATGAAACACAATCATTGTGCTAATTCTTTCAAACACAAACACGAGCACACAGAAAATCTGTTTTTCTGTCAGAACATTCATAGATAAACCTTGTGTTTTTCAATGATTGAATGGAAGTCCTGGGGAGTCATCATCAAACCAACTCCTTAATTTGTACATTCGTTGTACACAGAAACTTTGTGTTACTGACAGGCATTCCTAACTATTTCATTTGTTGAATCAGGGTTACCTCGTTCATTATGTCTGAATTTGAAAAGATTCGGATATATACAGTTCATTATTCGGCTCTTCAGATCAAAGCGCGCCTATTGTCAAAGGGGAGATTGTTATTTGGTTACAAAAGGGGTGATCAAAGTCTATGCTGAAATTGAAGAAATTTTGATTATTATGATGCTCTCAATCATCAAAAACGGGGAGAATTATACAAAGATCAATTTCAAAGTTCAAGTTTAATGTTTAAGTCAGAAATTCGAATTGCTTCTGCTGATTTAAAGTTTAAGTCTGATAAAGAATGTTCAAATATGATTCAAGATGATTCGTGAAAGTTTGTTTCTTCCAAAGACGTTTCAGAGATCACAAGTGATGAAGATACAAGTTGTTCAAAGATAGTTTTCAAAGTTGTTTCAAAGATGAAGTTTCAAGTTCAAAGAAGTTTCAAGAAAGTTTGTTTTACGTTCAAGACATGTTGACTTTCAAAGATTCAAAGTGAAAAAGACTTTCCAAGATTCTTCAAGAGATGGAAGTTTAAAGGTTGTGAAAGCTTCAAATAGACAAAAGCTGAAGAATCAAGAGCTGAAGATCTGTATCAAATTTTTATTAAATCTTGAATACAAAGGGGGAGATTGTTAAGACTAAATATTGTATCCAAGATTTAATGTGAAAAGTCGAAGATGTAAAAGTCAACATTGTCATAGTCTTGTAAATGTCAAAGCATGTTTAGCATTTACTTTATGGTTAAGTCTTGCTTAGATGTTGGTATAAATAGGTTTTGCCTTTGAAATCTTGTAACAACGAATAGTAAGCTCTTCACTGTAAACATTCAGACTTGTGGCTAATCAAGATCTACTTTCTCTCTCTAGTTTCTCTCTCTAGTTCTTGTTCCTAAATGTTCTAAATCTTGAGTAATTAGCTTGATTGATTGGGATTTTATTGATTAACAAATCTTGAATACAATTCCAGTCTAACAGCTAGGAAAAAAATTTGACTCTGCCACTGACCCCAAGTGTTTTGACCAACCTTGTATTGTTGAGACTTGAGAGGTAAGTCGACTCATAATTAGAATTATCTTTGTGGTCCTTGAGGTTTAGTGAAACGTTTGAAAGTGGACCTGAACTTTAATACGTCTAGAAATGTAACGCCCGGAAAAAAAATCCTAGTAAGTGACGTTTGACAGCACTCCTCACATCTCATAAGTTTTACTCTTATCTAATTAAAAGTTTTCGGGATTGTGCCTTAGAATCTTAAGTAATCGACCTCGTAGCCTAATTGTCATAACGGAAGAAGATCAGGTCCCGACAGGTGTGGGGAGACCTTGCTAGCGACAATGCACGTGGGCAAAGTAACCTGGCATAGTCGTCGTGGGCGTACCGTGAGCTGGGTAATCCCAGCCATAATGCCTTTGGAAATTTGATTGGGCAATGTCGTACCAGGGGGTTGGGGTATAAATTTGACCCTTGACGATATTTGATCTCATTTCTCACATAACCTGTTTTGGAACCATATTTTGGAGCACCTTTGAGTGATTTCTTCTCCTTTCTCACTCACTCCTCACTAAATGCAAGCTAGGGTTTGCTAGTACTTTGATTTGGTCCTTAAAAGCTTCCTAAGAGTCACCAAGAGCAAGGATTCAAGCATCTTCACAATCTACAGTTTCACCAAATTTTCTAGGTTGCTATCAAAAACCTAGATTGTGACTTTCTAAACTTTATTAAACCTAGACACATGTCAATACACGTGTTCTTTCATCTTTATTTTACACTTTTAGTGAAATTTCTCCTTGGATGATAAAATGCTCATAAATCATAATTGTGAGAGCTCTTGAGTTTATGTGGGAAAAATGTTACTTGGCATCTAGAAAATCATAGTAGTGTTGTTTGTACGACAAGTAATGATTCTTGACATTTTATGGAAGTATCTATATTTTTAAGGTTATGACCTAACTTGAGTCTTTGACCATATATGAGGCTTTTTACACTAAATGCTTACAGATGGTGACTTTGTGCCTTTATGTGAATATTGTGTCATTTTATCTCTTGGAATGTTTATATGAAGAGCTATATGCTCACTTGGTTAATTGTGGAAATCTTAGCATTTTCATGTGAAGTTTACTTGGTTATTATAGTGGTGGGACCACAAGATTGGATATTGATGTTTTATACCTTTTGCTTGGAGTAAGTTTGTATTCTTAATATATTGTCAATTAGATAAACCACAAAGTAGGCACTAGGAGAATATAGTCTTGGGTGCCACCTTGGAGGTATGTGTCTAGATCTCCACCATTCGGGGTAATGCCTTAGAGGTAGTCCTCAATGTGCCGGGCCTTTTTGGTGTTGCTCGTAGGAGTGAACACAAGGGTGTCACTACAACAAAAATGGGTTTATAGGACACTTTTCGAGACCCGTCCTATAAAAAAAAGCTAATACGACACATTAAGTTATGAGTCCTGTTTGACTTAATCTAATACGACTATCAATTTTGAGTCCTATCATATAAATCTAATAGGACACTCTTTAATATCATATTTTTTAGAGTCTAATAGGACACTTTTAAGTGTCATATTATTTTAAAGATTAATAGCATAATTTAAAGTGAGTATTGTTTTAAAAACATAATAGGACACTTTAAAGTGTCATCTTCTCTTAAAAACAAATAAGAAACAATTAGAGTTTAAAAACTAATAGGACACTTTTAAAATGTCCTATTAAAGATTAAATATTATAAAAAATATATATTTATTTAAAGTGTTATTACATAAAAATATAATTAACTATTTTTTTAATTAAATTTTAAAAAAGACCAACATTCAATCTAATAAAAAAGCCTTTAGATATGTTTCATATAAATTATAAATATTAAGAAAGCCCAATTGAAAATAAAGCCCAATTGAAAATAAGCCAACCTTATTTGAAGGCCCAATTGAAAAAACCCTAACCAAAAGATATTGAAAGTCCATACTGTTGTTACAAATTCGACACACAGAATCAGCTAAAAAAGGTTCTATGTCGTTAACTTTTAGCTCAGTTTCAAACTAATTCCATAGAGAACCAGTTAGGAATTTTATCGAGTTCATCTGTTCTGCTCATCTGATTTAGGTAATATATTCACTTTTACTAATTGCTTTTTTGTTTGATTTATTTTGTATAATTGATTTAATTTAGGATAGTGTTTGTTTGTGGTGTTATGAGGAGGATGATGAAGCTGATTTTAGTAAATAAAGGTTGTGGTGCTCAAGCTGCAAACTCAGTTTAGATAAAAACTCAGATCGTGATCAGGTGGATTTGCGCCAGGTAAGTTTGATTTTGATGATGATGGTTTGTGTAAAACCATAGTTTGATTTGGTAAGTTTGATTTGGATGTTGTTCTTAACTTATTTGATGTAAGGATTTCTTATTCTACTAGTTGCTAGCATATATATATTTTGGTTTTCATTTTTGGAATGGAAGATACTGAATTGACTTCAAGTTGAGACTTGTTTGTAATGGGTAAAGTAAATGTGGTTATTTTGATGCTTAGATTCTCCATCAATGTAGTTGTTTTCAAGGCAAATGCGATTGAACTTGGAGTTATGAAGTTTTTGTATATGATCCACTCAAATTTTAAAATCTGATAGTGAGATTGAATGGACTTGTAAGTATTTATGGCCTTTGTTTATCTAAATGTAACTGAATATAACTTTCAAGTGCACAGCTTCTGCATTATATGTATAGCCAACAGGTAGTTTTTTTTAAATATCAGATTCAATGCCAACTAAGGGCTTACATATATAATTGAACTGCAGCACCTACTATGCTGGCATGAATCATGTTCTAAAGAGAAATTGTGGTGTCGTTGGATCTGTGGGGTCATTAGTTGAATCCCACATTTGAATTGACCAGATCCTCTCAGAGGATAATTTCAAGGACGAAAATAACCAAATAGGATAATTTTGGAATTAATTGGTTAAAAAAGTTGTATGGTAGGATCTAATCAGTGCATTCAAGTTACGCTTATGTGACAAATCGAATTCAGCGTCCTCTAATTCACTAAAGTTATCACTTTCTACAACGTTACTACTACTATTATTCCAATATATATATATATGCTTTGGGAATTTGCTTGTGGCTTAAATTTGTGTGATCACAACCATCAGCTACTTGCTATTGTCACATACTAGATCACAACCATTAGGTGTAGGCACAAAAAAGTAAACTATCCAATTGTTTACTTAGTCTGCCCAGACCCAACGTTGTGCAACTCCAGATTGATTCAACTATTCCAATATATATACGTTTATTTGCTAAGTTTGATTTGGATATCATAGAGGAGTTAATCAAATGTATAAATAGCATTTTGTGGTAGGACTGAAATCCCACCGAAATCAATACCAATCCATGGTTCACTTCGGTATTGCATAATCTGCCCTTTTTTAATAATCTGATGTGGATATCCATGAATATCACATCCAAATGTGAAATCTCCTGGAGATGGAAATCAAAATCACAGTCGTGAACGCTATTTTGAATTGACTCTACAACAGTACAACACCATAGCTTCTAATATAGTGATTTTGTATTTCATAAACGAACAAATAATAGATTGCAACATTTTTGGAAAATAACCATAGCTCTTGGCAGCTTGTTCCTAACATCTTAATATGTAATGTACTCCTACTTCTTTCTTGATTGTTGCACAGATACATAGCCATTTCCAAGGAGTATGATCATTATTGATGCTTATCACAATTGCCTGGTTAGAAAGTTAATTTTTACTTCTTAAAATTTTGAATATATGATAAACATACTGAATTTTGCATGTAATATTTACTTATGGTGATATAATCATTGATTATGCTGAAGCTTAACACTTGTGTGACAGAACATGTGGAATTTGAATATAAGGGCCTGTTTGTTTTAAGCTGATTATCTCAATCTCTAGTCCTGATTAGTTAACAGGACATCATATGTTGTTTTAAACTTTCTTTTCGTACTTGCACTATATATCTTTACAAAAAGGAAAAAAAACTATTAAAAATGTTGATTGTGAATTGTGATAAATTTATGAAGACCCTTTTTCTCTCTTATCCAGATTACTTGTAACTTGTGCATAAGAAATTGTGCATTCTCTCTGGTATTAGATATGACTTCTGCTGCTGTTGTGGAAGTATTAGATTTCATATCTAGATAAAAAGAATTGGTAACTTTGATATTAGTAGAAATTTTTTTAAGGAGGATTTCACAAGGGCTTGATAGGAGCAACACTTGTCAATCAACTTTAGGTATATCATTTTCTTGTAATAATAAGATGTGTTTAACTTCATTTTAATTTGTGGGACTATATTAGAATTTATCATGTTCCTATGTCAGGACTTAATTTTTAGAACTTTGGATATGTCTCGATTAAATTTTAGATGATTACTTGCATTGATCTTTGTGGAACTATATAAGTCTATAAGCTAGTAGTAATATATATGGCTATTAGGGTCTTGTAAAAGAAAGAGATCGCAAGTACAATGTGACTAGTTCTCAGCCAGTAATCTTTTTCTTATTTATTTGCCATATATTTAGGTATCACATTTTTAATATTCGATTCTTGGGCGGTGGAATTCTACATCTAATTTTTGCTTCTTTCTCGTTTTCTGGTATTATCTTGATTCTTGGCGACAAAGTGAGAGTGATCAGGCAGGCACGCTATTATTTATTGTTGCGAGTTGTCGTTATTTGATACTCTATATGATTGTTTTACTTCTTATCTACTAGGGGTTTTCTGTGATTCTTTTGATTGCTATCTTGATCATAATCTTATTTCGAACTGTTTTGCTTAGTGATTGCCACAGGGAAACGTATGAATGTTCTCTTGGCCGGTAGAATTCTGCATCCGGTTGGTGGTTCTTCCGCAAAGTGACAGTTGTCTGGTTTCTTAAAGACAAAGTGAGATTGATCAATCTTTTTTTTCTTTTCTTTCCCTGAGATGTTTGTTTATGGTGCTTGTTTGTTGCTATAATCTTTTTAGTTCTTATCTTGTGATTTTTTTTCTTTTCTATTGTTTACATGTGTTTGGCCATTTGTGTATTGTGCTGCATATGTCATAAAATAACTATACGATCAGCAAAGAATTTGGCAATTGAGATTCAACAATTCCTTCCACAATGTTTACACTTCAACCTATACTTACAGCCATGCCTTCATTGCCTTGGTGTCATTTATCCACTACTAGCTTATAGCCTTATATGTCATTTTCAGAAAATCAGTGAAAGAAATAAGACTAACATGGCATATAAGAAGATGACGCAAATTACAGGGGAAAGAAGTCATATTGTGGATTCCAAAGGATTGTTGATTTCAACAAATTGATTTCGCTCACTACGATCTATCTCCATCTTGTTATTTTGAGGTAAATCTGCATTTCTACATATATCATAGAGGAGTTTATAGTACTACTTTTATTAGGACTAAGGAATTTGTATAATAAATCACAATTGTTGGTGAATTTGATCCGTTTGACAATTGTTTCTGTTTTATAGAATCACTAGATTTAACTTTGGGGTGCATTTAACATCAAGTGTTTCTGCTGTCCATTTGAAAGCTCATATATAACTTTTATATCTGTGCAGACCGTCTTTAACGGAGATGTACAAGTAGAGGAGAAAGGTCTGACCTGGGCTTTAGGCTGTTTGGGACTCACTATGTGTGACGATAATTTGTTCGCAACCTTTTCCTTCCATTTTTTCGAGATGATTTCCGTTATTTAAATCTGCCGTTCATTGATGTTCTAAAACAATTTTCACAAAGCAGTAACCGTATTGGTTTTTCATTTCCATGTTGTCAACTGCCATTTTCATGTACTCATGCTAATTCCTAATCATCCTTATTCCTCCATATCCAAATAGCAACAGAATAGACAGTAATCATTTGATCACATAAATGTTGTAATCTGATCACAAACCATAAAACCATGAATATACAGATTGCTTGTTCCAATCTCCAAATCCATACCCATGACTGATTCCAAAACTTTAAACTATAAACCTTATTTCTCTAATCACACTTATGGAATATAAACTTCCAAGCCTGCAAGAATTCAAGCAGGCCCATGCTCCAAAAATCAAAATTTGATTCCATAAGCAAGTAAACCAGCAAATAAGACCAAAGAAGAAGAAAGGAGAACAATGGTTGGTCTAAAAACAACAACCAACAAGAAGAAACAAACAACCTTATAACTCCCAACAGAATGGAGCATCTGAGTGCAAACCAAAAAGAGAGTTCCATATAGGTAGATACATTAGTTGGATCAGTGATCAAAATCTAAACATCATGAAATAAATTGTTGATGATGGCAAATGGAAAAGCACTTTATAATTTGTGGATATGATTAGTCATAGAGTAGTTAGTGCTGCAACTCCTCCTAGATTAAGATTAAGATTAAGATTAAGATTAAGATTAAGATTAAGATTAAGATTAAGATTAAGATTAAGATTAAGATTAAGATTAAGATTAAGATTAAGATTAAGATTAAGATTAAGATTAAGATTAAGATTAAGATTAAGATTAAGATTAAGATTAAGATTAAGATTAAGATTAAGATTAAGATTAAGATTAAGATTAAGATTAAGATTAAGATTAAGATTAAGATTAAGATTAAGATTAAGATTAAGATTAAGATTAAGATTAAGATTAAGATTAAGATTAAGATTAAGATTAAGATTAAGATTAAGATTAAGATTAAGATCCAGACCTAAATCCAAAATTAGATTTGAATTTAGAGTCTGGAATGGCGGATAAAGCAATTGAAGAAGATTATTCTGATGATGAGAGGAAAGAGAAGAAAGAAGATGGTATACACTGGACAGAAATGGCTAATGTTGGACAGTAATGAAAGTTTATTGAATGAACAAAAATAGAAATCGGTAAGTATTTCAGAGGTACAAGGGATCCAATGGCATTCGAGAGGCCATGGTCTCTCCCAAACGGTTTCCCGCTAAAAACATATCATAAAACAGAATGCCTAACCCCTAGCTAACTGCTTTATTTATACTACTCTTAGCCCACCTACCCGCCCACCAGTATTGACTAATTGACTTCTAAACCCAGGGTATAACAATACCCGCTCCTAAACACACACCTTGTCCTCAAGGTGGAAAGAAATGAAACAATCTATTCAAACATTTTATATCCACCATTGTCGATGGTAGCGGTAGCGATGGTGTTAGCGGTGGTGGCCACGGTAGAGGCAGCAACGATGGTAGCCATGGTAGAGGCAGCGGTGGTGGCCATGATAAAGGCAGTTTCCAGTAGCCATCGGACAACCATTCTTCCACTTCTGCCGTTAAAAACACAAAATTGGAGAGATATAACCCAGACTTGGGCCAAATTAAATTCAATGAAACCTTGGGCCTTAAAAGCACCGGATTGGGATTGGGCCTTGATAGGATGACCATATTGGCCTTTGATGGAATCACAAGATTGGGCTCTGATGGCTCCTGGACTCTTTCGTTTCTAACGTTGTTTCCAGATTCAACAATCGACATCTTTTTCAGAGTCTTGTTCGCTGGTGGACACAACAATGACGGAATCACCATCGAGATCGACCCCAACGTCAGCGATGCAGGATAGGCTAACGTCGATAGTGATGAGGATGAAGACGGCAACGACGGTGGTGAGAACGACATCGCTGATGACAAAGATGGTGGTGAAATCAGCAGAACTTGATCGGTATGATACTCATCCTTCTTGCCTTCTTCTTTCTCACCTACGATTTCTCTTCTATTTTCTTTTTTCTTCTCTTTTCTCTCATCATTGCCGTCATCATCCGAATCAGAATAGTCTCCTTCAATTGCTTTCTCATCCATAACCATTCCAGACTCAAAATTCGGATCTAATTTTTTCTTCAAGTGTTCCCGTGACATCAGTAGGTCGTCCTAAAGCAACCTCTAAAGGTACGTGTCACATTAGAAATATATTTAGTGAAATTATGAATGTTGAGTTATACACATATATGTAGCCCCATGCCAGATTTACACAGATGTGCACACCATACCAAATTTATAGATTTGCAGTCTTATACATGTTATAGACAGTTACACACAGATT
This sequence comes from Arctium minus, assembly GCA_954870635.1. Classification (NCBI taxonomy): domain Eukaryota; kingdom Viridiplantae; phylum Streptophyta; class Magnoliopsida; order Asterales; family Asteraceae; genus Arctium; species Arctium minus. The sequence goes on along the minus strand of OX941080.1, from coordinate 70,593,717 downwards.
TGCATCCCCACACAGATTTGCATCCTCACACCTGTTATACACAGACATTATACACAGACAGGTTGTTCAAATATGTTGGTTCAAATTTATTTATACACACCATAGGGACCAATCTGTTTATACACACCACAGGGACCTATTCGCTGTTATATACACAAACTGACAAACATACACACATGTTACATAAGCTGCAAAGAGATTTGCAAACCTGTTATAGCTTTTATATAATTTACAAACCACCTATTGTGTTTGCATTTGTTGAAACATATATAACAGCTAAGAGGGATGAACACTATATTGACCACATCTAGCAGGCTTCTGTGTGTTTTGTCTTGGTCCGTACTAAGCCATCCCAGCTTGTTTGATGTCTAGCTTTGATTAAATTTGATGTAAGAATAGGGTAGGAGGCAAAAGGACGAATCAGGAGCTTAGATCCAGATGAATTGGTTGGTGGCGAGTAGATTGGTCCAAATTGGTGTGAGGTACATGTTCTAGTTGCTATTAGAAAGCGGGAATGTTTGGTCAGACCATATGGATTGTGTTATTACAGTTGAAGATGCTATTAGAGCAACGATCGCATGGCCCTGTCTTTTCACTTTGGTATGTTAATCTTTTTAAACCTGTGAGATTTAGTATGTAAATAATTTTTTATCATATAGAAATTTTTATCATATAACTTTAACCTCGTATATGTGTTCTTTAATTGTAGGTGGTTCATGACGAAGATTGATATCTCTCGTTCACAGGGGACAATAAGATTTTTTGTATTTTGGTAAATGTTGATTGATACATAGTTTTGTCATGATACGACTTTGTGGTAGGATACATAGCTTGGTAGTAGGTACTCTGAATTTTGTTCTATTGAATCAATTCGTAAAACTTTCTTATCTGTTTTTAAATGCAATATTACAAGAGGATCTTATAGTTGCATGAAGCATCCCATATTATAGTCTTTAGGATGCTTTTAGTGTTACTTATATAGTCTATTAGGACACTTTTTAGTGTTACTTAGTTTATTTTATAGGACTCTATAATGTGTTTCATAATTATATAGTTTATTAAGACACATATTTTGGTACTATATAATTGTTTTGGCGACATCGAATTTCGTCCTATAAAACCAATTTTTGGGACACTCATATTTGTTTTTAAATGTAAGCATTTTGTGACAACATAAAGCGTCCTATATTATAGTCTATTAGGACACTTTTTAGTGTTACTTAATCCATTTTATAGGTGTTGGGTCATCTGAAGATTTGAAGATGACCTCCTGATCTTTCATCTTATATCATCCTACTTAGAATATGTTTAAGGTTCTTTTAGCAGCTTGGTTTCTATACAAATGTTCGGTGAAGTCGAAGATCAGCCGAAGAAGACAAAGAAGGAGTACATCTCTCAAAGCGGATTGAAGATAGTCTCCTCAGCCTAAAGCCAAGCATGCCCAAGTGATCAACACCATCAGCCAGGATGGTGTCAATCACATGTCTCTCAGGAGTATGAAGGTGTCCTCACATCTTCAGGAGTCGAAGACCTCTCAGGTCTTCGGCAGCCGATGATCTCATCTCTCCTTAGAGTATGAAGGTGTTCTCACATCTTCAAGGAACAGCCGAAGATTTCTCAAGTCTTCGGTAGCCAATGATCTCTCCTTAAGACATGAAGGTGTTCTCACATCTTCAGGAGCCGAAGATCTTTCAAGTCTTCGGCAGTCTATGCTTAAGGATTTCTTTCAAACACATTGTACTTTTCTGACAAAGTATATTGTGATATCTTGCATTGACGTGGACCTCATCTGGAGATCAGATCAAGTAAGTCTTGTCTACTACACCATTTTAAGGAAAGGTCTCTACCATCCTTCTGCAGGTCAACACTTCAAGCCAAAACACCTCAAGACAAAAGGTACACCCTGTACCTTGCTGAAGACCTGTGTCCATCCTTTGCTCAACAGGTGTCCCATGCCTTTAATGCATGAGACACTATAAATATGGAGGATGGTTCAACATGCAAGATCACCAGCTCTCAAGCATTCAAGCTCTCTAAGTGCACTGGCATTCTCTCTCTAAGAAGTTCTTATTGTTTTCTAAGTGTTTTACAATTGTTCTTCATTTCTCTTTGTGTAAGATTGTTTGAATAGATTTCATCTATTCTCTTCCGCAACAATCAAAAGTTTTCTATGTGTAATTCTTGATTTCAAATCAATAAGAATTAAAGTAAGTGAAAAACTGTGTGTATTGTATTCAACCCCCCTTCTACAATACTTTTCTTCTTTACTAATTGCTATTTGGGACCAACAATAGGACTATGGAATTTGTATCATAATAGTAGAACTTATTAGGACACTCAAATTCATCCTACTAACCTAATACAACGCCTTTAGAGGGGACACACATGCTTTTTGTCCTATAAACTTAAAAGTCCTATTAAGTACCCTATTAGGACACTAATGAGTGTCCTATAAACCCCTTTTTGTTGTAGTGTGTATCGACTCTTAAGATAAAACTTGTTTTGGTGTTTTGGGTCTCCCCCATTAATTCCCTATGTTTAACCATTTGGTTATGTTGTTAAATTATAATCTTAATGTTGGTCTATATTTATTGTTCAAATTCACTAGGATTTTTGGCCTAACACTTGTTTAGTGTTGACGTGTATCTCAGGTTCTAGTGGTGCCATCTCTAAGAAGGTTTAGCCGGGAATAGAGTGAGCTTGGGAAATATACTTTTGGGAAACCAACCTCGTGAAGAACATTATTTTGGAGTACAGATGACACCCTTTTGTAATCTTAATTCTAGTAGAAATTAGATTAGTAGGTTGTCGTTTATTACCGTTAATTGCAAGTTGTAATTCAACAGGTGTTTATTATTTCCCTTTTTGGGAAGTTCATGCTTTGGCGTTACATATCACATTTCCGTTTTATAGAAGTTTTTGTTTGCCGTTATTTTTGGGGTGTTACAAGAAACCATTCTTGTGGTTTGTGTTTTGCTCTGGAAATGGTCCCTGGTCACTAACTATGTTAAAATATTCCATTAAATAAAAGGTATTATTGTCTTTTTACTTATTCCTTTGTGTTTTTCTGTCTTATCTTTTACCTATTAATCATTCTTTTTTTCCCAATAAAAATTGAAAATAAAATTATATAATATTATTTTAATATTTACATGTAATGTGTGCATAGGGTTGTGTTAGTGCACAAATATGTTGGATACATGATCATGAAGATAAAATGAGAAAATTCAAAGTCAAAAGCTTAAGTCAAAGTCTCTCATGTAATAAGTCTTAGTCAAAGTCAAATAGTGTTATGTTTTGTAAGTGTAGTTAGTATAAATACTTTTTGTTAGTAGAATCATCAGGCTAAGTGTAAGAGAATAGCATTATACGCGTTTTATAGAGAGAGAATTATTGTGAGAGCATTCTGTGTAATCGACTCTAATCTGAAATGGAAATTGTTTGTTCGATTAATTGATTGGTGTCATCTTGATCATTTGCACACATATTGTGGGACACACAGGTTGGGTTCCAGTGAGAATGGAAGTTATGGTGAGAAGGGTGAAAAGAGATCTCCCCCCTTGGATGCACTATACCCTTGAGGTGCACGTAGATGAGATGCACCAGATCAATTCCCATGAGAAGCGTAATTCATGGGTGAGGATGAGATGAAAAGTGATCAAGGGTCTAGATCTCTTCTTACCTTCTCACCTTAACTCTTCTTCTCACACGATCATCCGTCTGTGTGCATATATATATGTGTGTGTGTGTATATATATATATATACAAACATATTTGCATGGATAAAATCTCACAAGAACCAAACTCGCCTTCTATCGTGTCTGTTTTTCACCTTCTCCGACGTGTCTTATCAAAAGGACGAAAGCTTCTCATGGGTGTTAGGAGTAATCCATCACATGAACAATATTTGCATATATAAGGACACAAATTGAAGAACAAATATATATTCTTATATATAATATCTATGTAATTACATAATACAACATACAATCAAAGGGAAAAACAATCAATAAACCTTACTTGGTAAGTAGATTCTTATAGAGATGTTGGTATTGATTGAGACTTGCACTCACGCAGTGTCCTAAGATAGAAATTTCACCGATAGAGCGTACATCTTGAGGATACAACAATCAAATTCAAGATATACTTGAATCTATCGAATCATATTATGTTTGATGATGAAAAGGATGAGAGAGAACCCATAATTTTGTATCAAAAACGTCAGAAATGATTGTGGAATGATGACAACAATTTATAGGTTGTTGTCAAATAATCGAATTAACTACCACGTTCCGTATGACTTGTTACGCGGGTAAACCCGCGCAGAAAACCGTGCCAGACACTGTGTGCCGTAGAGGCCAGTGTTCCACGCGACTTTCGTTACGGCTTTAGCCACATCGTAACCCACACCAGGCTCTGTTTGTCGTAGACTCCCGAGGCCCGCACAACTTTTGTCACGATTTATGGTGCGCCGAAACCCGTGCCGATTCTCGGACACAGTGCTTCTCGCAAGTATTCGTGCGGTCATGGTCGCGCCGCACCCTGCACCATTGCCTGCACCAGAATTCCACAATAAGTTATCTCGACCCCATCAACACCTCAAGAGCCCCAAGGCCCAAGATCCAATCTTTGACATTTAATATGTATATTTCATGTCACAGAGAGCACACCAAGAACACCACACTCTTAGGCCCAAGCAATTAAATTATTCATTTAATGCTGATTAGTTGGAGTTTATTAAGTGGTCTTAATTTTATCTTGGTTCCTATGTGGGACAAGGTTTCTCCTATACACTAAGTTCCAACAATATCCCACATTTTCTATTCAAGCCTCAACAATACCCCACATTTGAATAGAAAATAAGAAATATATCGGAACTTATCTTTCTATCACCAAGATAGTTATAACAAGCATCGGAAAAGGTGTCTTTTGGACTAGAACCGTTCCTAGTGAATACCTATCGAATCTACTTCGTGGATAGTGAACTAAAGTCTTGAACTAGCCATTTTTTATAGTAAATCGAGACAATAGACATCACACATGTTATATCTATACATAATTTAATTCTTACCGTTATGTTCATTTCGATCGTGAACATATCATTTCTTCATGAGAGTTTTAGAAGACTTAGCCATATCTATCCTCAAAGATGCGACCTCACATCAGTCTCACATAGGTAATGGCGTAATGCCAATCAAGAATATTCTGTTGTATTCTACTAAGAAGCTATCAGCATTATTAAGAATATAAAGTTCAACCCTAAATCATCAATGGAAAGATACACATAAAAGTCATCATAGGAATAGGCATACTTGTGTATCTTGTCTCTTGAGTGTTCCCCAACTAATTGTGCTATTGAACCTAGACCATGGGATCTGCAATTTTGCTAGGTTAGGTCGCTATCGAGGAAAAATCATTGTATTGGCTTTAAGACCATTGCCCTCGATGAAAAGGATACTTGCTCTCTACTTAGGCCTTTTGTCAAAGGATCGGCGATATTCTCCTTTGACTTTACGTAGTCAATGGAAATGATTCCATTTTTCAGCAAGTCCTTTATTGTATTATGGCGTCGTCTTATATGTCAAGACTTGCCATTGTATATTTGGTTCTTTGCTCTTGTGATAGCAGCCATACTGTCATAATGAATACAAATGGCAGTCACAGGTTTTGGCCAAAATGGAATACCTTCTAGGAAGCTCTTTAGCCATTCGGCTTCTTCAGCGACTTTGTCTAAGACGACAAATTCTGCTTCCATAGTTGATCTGATATTCACGGTTTATTTGGATGATTTCCATGAGACCGATGCACCATTAAGTGTAAACATGTATCCACTTGTGGACTTACTCTCAGAATGGTTAGAAATCCAATTCACATCACAATACCCTTCTAGTACGGAAGGGTATTTCGTATAGTGTAACCCATAACTCATTGTGAATTTCAAATATCGAAGCACCCTTACTAGTGCATACCAATGGTCTTTTCCTGGGTTATGTGAGTATCGACTAAGTCTACTCACACTATATGCTATGTTCGGTCGTGTACAGTTCATGATATACATCAAGCTTACAAGAACTTGAGTGTATTCCAACTGAGCCACACTATCTCCTTGATTCTTCTTCAATTGGCTTGAAGGATCAAAAGGAGTCACAACCGGTTTTTCATCATAATGACCGAACTTATGAAGTACCTTCTCAATATAGTGAGATCGGTTGAGGATGTAACCATTTAGATTTCATTGAATCTTTATACCAAGTATTACGTATGCTACTCCCATATCCTTCATGTCAAACGAGGAGTACAACATCTTCTTGGTTTGATTGATTACATCTAAGTTCGATCTTAGGATGAACGTATCATCTACATATAGGCATATAATGACATATACGTTTTTGTATTGCTTCACATAGACACACTTATCACACTCATTTATTTGAAATCCGTTTGATATCAATGTGTTATCAAACTTTTCGTGCCATTGCTTTGGCCCTTGCTTGAGTCCATAAAGGGACTTAATCAACTTACACACTTTGTTTTCTTGACCTTTGACAGCAAACCCTTCGGGTTGTTGCATATAAATTTCTTCAACTAACTCTCCATTCAAGAACGCAGTTTTCACATCCATTTGGTGGATTCCCCAATTGTAAATCGCTGCTATGGCGACCAACGTTCTTATAGACGTTATTCTTGTGACCGAAGAGTAGGTATCAAAGAAGTCTTGACCTTATTTTTGTCGATACCCCTTGGCAACTAGTCGAGCTTTGTATTTATCTATAGTGCCATCGGGTTTCAACTTGTTCTTAAATATCCATTTATGGCCTATTACTTTATGACCTAGAGGTAAGTCAACTAATCTCCATGTATTATTTTGTACAATGGAGTCTATCTCGCTTTGGATTTCCTCTTCCCAATAAGGTGCCTCCGATTATTCCATGGTTGCCTTACATGATAGAGGTTCTCCTTCAACATTAAAAGCCATAAAATCAGGTCTAAAGTCTTTGGCTACTCTACCACGTTTGCTTTTCCTTGGTTCCAATTCCTCTTGGACCTTGGAGGTTTCACCTTTATATGTTTGATCATTTTCATTTGATTCAACTAGAGTGTGTGTGTCATCATTCAACTAGTCTCAAAGAATTCTACTTCTGCAGATTCTATGATTGTGTTGTTATTTATGTCATTTACACTAGATTTATATACTAAGAATCTATATGCAGCGCTATTATGAGCAGGTCCTATATATTTACAATCAACAGTTTTAGGTCCAAGTTTAGTCCTTTTTGGTAAAGGGACTTGAACCTTGGCAAGGCAACCCCACACTTTCATCCTTTGTAGGATGGTAATCTCCCTTTCCATAGTTGATAAGGGGATTTATCACTCTTCTTGTGGGGGATCTGTTGGATCCCAGATTTAATCTTACAATAATAATGATATAAACAACAAGAGTAATAACAACGGAAGCAATATAGTTTAATATCAAAAGCAGATTCAAATATCACAGTTCATATAATAAAGTAAACTGAAAGAACAAGATCTTCTTCAATTGATTTATCAGATACTATTTATCAAAAAGCACACTTTTGTCAAAGGAGTGATGGTCCTATTTATAAGACCATAAAGTAAACAGTGTACTATCCTGACAAATAGAAGCATGCTTGAACAGTGTCTTACTTAATAGGTAAGCTCAAGACATGCTTGAACAGTAACCTACTCTAGAAAGTAAATCTTATCACTAAGTGATTAGTCATCTGTTCTTCTGATACTTGAGGAAATATGATCAACGCCATCTTCAGAGAGAATGTCTTCAGAGCTCTGAGGAAGTCTTCAGAGCCTCTGATGAAGCCATCTCTAATGTCTTCTGCTGAAAAGTCCCTATCTCCGGAATGTGCTTCAGAGGCAGTCACGTCCTCTGAAGCCTGTCTCTGGAAGTCCTCTGAAGAAGGACTTAGATATTTTCAATACTTTTACAAATTGAGATTTGGGGCTAACAATCTCCCCCTAAGTATTGAAAATAAAAAGATGCAAGAGTAGCAGAGAACAGAAAATTTAAACTAGAAAGCATAGAGGAAAAAATCATCCTCTTAAATATTACTTCTCAAAAGTATTTGGAATGAGAGAAAGTAACAACAAAAGTAAGAAAATGAACTAACACTTGTCACTAGAACAGATTCCATGAAACTTCATGATAAGCGCTCTGAAGTTAATCATTGAGCCAATCTCCAAGTCTAGTTTCGCCAATAAATCTGCTCTGTGTCGTTCTTTCTTCACATGAATCATTTTATGTATTCCTCTCAAGGTTTCATCAGAGTATTTCGGGACTTCTAAAGCTAGAAAGATTTTCTTTACTTGGTTTACTCTATAGACGAAACCCAGAGGTTCTACTATGATTGATCCTGTCTTCTTTTTGTCAAGATTATCGATTGACTCCTCAGGTTCAGTCACTTCCAGCTTTTCTTCTCCCAGGTTCAGAGCAATCTGGAAGTCACGTTTCGCTCTGAATTTGACATAGGCCTCCATTGCCCGTCTGACTTCAACCATGCCCATTATGATTTCTCTTCTTCCATGATCGTATCTTGCAGAGCAATAGGCATATAAATGAGGTATATCATATGGATTTAGATTACGAGATCATTATCATTGAACTCGTAAATCTTCTGGTCAAAGCGAGTTACCACATAGTGCCTATAGATGATTTTGTTGAAGGCAAAAGTCTTTTCGGAGATTTTGTTGATTTTGTTGATTTTGATGATTGGATCATCAGAGAGGACCTTTGCTCTTGGAGTAGTTTTATCTCTGATGAATCTTCGCTCATAGTCAGGCATGTTCTCTCTGATACTTATATTCAGAGGAATGACTAGAGTGTCTTCCAGATTAAACTCACAGTAGATGTATCGAAAGCCATCTTCTATGGAGGCTTCGGGATTGGATGCTAGGAATGTGGGAGGTTGATTAAAGACTTTGGCTGGTAAACCAATGCTTGCCTTCTGAACAAGATTCTCTGGAGGAGCATGTTCATCGACAAGCATGGTCTCTGGTTCCGTTGCCTGTGACTGAGGATCTTCTGTAGTAGGTTCAGAGATATAACCATCAATCTCTGGTGATTCTCTCAACTTTGTTGCTGTTGAAGTATGATGTGGTTGAGCATTTTTGAATACATATTCTTCAACATCAACTACTTCAATTTGATCTTCAGTAGCTTCTTCTTCTTTTCCAGAATCTGATTTTTCTTCTTGTTCAGATTTTGTTTCTTCTTTTTCAGATTCCGATCCGAAAGCATCTCTTGTCACAAAATGTGGTCTTTCAGGTGATGATAATGCATCTTCGGATGTAGAGAAGTCTATTAGCTGCTCGTCTTCATCTTCTTCCAGAGCCCCAATTGTTTCTGGAGTTGCATTTATGATTGATATTATTGGAGTATCTGAAGTAGATGGTGCTAGGAAGATGACAGGTATTGGAGATTTAAGAGTGTCATGGGTGTCTTCAGCAGAGGTTGAGTGCCTCTCTGGTTCTTTTTCTTGACCTCTGGTTGATCCAGAGGGAGTGGATTGTCAGGATCGAAATTCAAACAAGAATTTAACACACACTCAGAAAACTATGTTAAGGGAGTCGCGGAAAAACACTTTAACAATAAATCAATGGAACAATATATAAACTCAAATCACAAGTTATATTGATTAACTTAATGATTACAAACAAAAACCTCAATCTGTTGAACAGGCTCAACAGACGTTCAATACTTCTCTATTGAAAGGACTTCTAAGAACCTTGAGGTTAATTCTCTCTAAAACAAACGTATATCAAAAACTATATCTATATCAAAGACTTCTAGACTATATATACAGAATTAATTACAAGATAATTATCAAAACAAAATTGATCTTCATTCCATAATTATCTTCATCTCTATCTCCAGCTCCTATTCTTTCTCTTTAAGCATCCTTATCTTCATAAGCAATATTAATCATCCAGCAGCATTAATCTTCAATCCTCAGCAGTATTAACATGCTTGCAGTATTAACTCTCCTCTTGTAGTAGTAATCTTCAAGCAGTACTAACTATTAGCAGTATTAACTTACAAGCAGTATTAATACCTCTAGCAGTAGTAATTCTTCAACTAGCAGTACTAAATTTTAAGTAGCAGCGTTAACCATACTTGACATATTTCTGACCCAACAATCTCCCCCTAACTTAACTTTTCAAATTGAGAAGTTAAGTTATTCAGCAAAATTGTGGTCTTCTTGATGCTTTCAAAACTTCTGCTCAGTTCCCCAGATTAGGATCAAGTCCCAGACTTTGATTAATGGTTCTTCTGATTACAATCGTTGCCATTTCAGAACCTGTAGGGCAGACAAACTTGGCATTCAACATCCCTTGCAGTTTAGTCTTGCTGTGATCATACACCTTGTCCACCAAGAAGTACTCATGGTAGCTTTTATCTATGGTTAGGACATATACTCCACATCTTTTGTAACATCCTAAAATTCAGAGTAAATTAAAACTTCTCAAAATAGGCAACATGACATCTGAATTGATATAAACTCCTCAAAAAGTGTATCAGTCCTTTAGACTTTACAAAAACCTGCACAGATTTAGAATTCATCAACAAACTAATCTAAACATAACTATCTAGATTACATCAGTTGACAATCCAAAATTCATCAAAAGAATGGGACTTAACAATGCCCAACTATCAACTCACTTTAGTCATCTCAAAAATGCCTCGAGACCAAACTCGTCTCTCAAAACCCTGTGCATCCCACCGCTAAGGGAAACCTGTTATACATATCATTTGAGAAAAAGTGTAAGGCTTAAAGCCTGGTGAGAACATACAGTTTATAAAGCTCAAAAGATATAAACATTTGAATCATGAGATAATATTTCCAAAAAGGTTAAATCTTACAAATGACACCTTTTCCACAATCGGGTTTTTCCGTTATAAAACTCGTCATCAAATGACCAACGATAAAATATTTTACCAAGTATAGTGGCGTAACACAAAGTAGGCCACAATACGAGTTATGAGCTAAACACTTGGAATCCAAGGATACGAACACATAGGTCCGTGCTACGATGTGAGATCGTGCCCCCAAGCACAACCAATGTATACTCCTTCACTAGGATCACTATGAACCATGGCTAGTATCCGGCCTCACATAACCGTACCAAGTTGCCCCCGAGGATCATAGGCATCCATGGCTACAAAATGGGGAATATAACATCCCAATAATACAGTCGACTCAAAACCTAGGGATCCACTAGTAATGGTACAGACTCGTCACAACAATATATGTGACCAACCATAAACAATCATATGGTATAAAAACATTTTCATAAACAAAATGTTATATCTAGTTCAACTTCTGGTAAGAATGAAAATCATTAAAATGAGTTCATAAACTTTCTTTCACATATCCAACATAATGTGCAAGTAAAACATATTTTTACTTGAAATAAGATAGAATCCATCATAAAATGATCGGAACCGTAAAATCTCCCAAAACTCAACTTATATCAAATATGTATAAATCTTAAATATGAAATCATGGAGACACATAGGAGATCAAAATGTAACCATTTTGACATGTATAAAGTTTTAGAAAGGTAGTAGGAACTCACCCAATAGGTTTGTACGAAAACCCGAAGAACCAGATATCGATCTCCTTGATAAGACAAAGCTTTCAACACCGAAACCTCGGATCACAAACTAGATTCTATCCATCAAAAGTTACCAACCAACTCTTAGAGAGAGAGAGAGATTTCTAGAGAGAGAATGAGAAAATGAGAGAGTTTGAGATAAAAGATGTAAAACCAAAATGAGATATTTGCTTTGAAAACCCTTAAGTCGGTCCAGGGGGTATCGCGGGTTATGCCGCGACTCCAAGTCGCGGTGGAACTCGCCCATGTTCTCAAACCCCAAAACCAACAACGGACATCGTGACTAATGCCGCGACTTCAAGTCGCGAGCAAGTCGCGGAACTCACTGGAAGGTTCCAACTTCACCGAACAACATAAATTCGAACGATAAACTAGTTACGGTGATAACGACAAGAGTTATACACAAGATTTACAACGATACATGTATAATGAAAATCCAAGGTGTTACAATTCTCCCCAACTTGGGAATGATTTCGTCCCCGAAATCCAAACTATACAAAAAGATGAGGATATCTTTGCTTCATATCCTCTTCGGATTCCCACGTCATATTTGCTCCCTGGTGATGCTTCCACTGCACCTTGACTAACGTGACTTCTTTGTGACGCAACTTCTTAGATTTTCTCTCCAAGATAGCGTCGGGTTCTTCCACACAACGGTTACCCTCGTCAACTGTCAATTCGGAGAGACGAATAACGCTTTCCTCTTCCGCCAAGCACTTCCGAAGGTAACAAATATGAAACGTGTTGTGGATTCTGCTCAACTCTGGCGGTAGTTCCAATTGGTACGCTTGCAAACCTACCCTCTTGAGCACTTTGAAAGGTCCGAGGAAACGGGGACTCAACTTCCCACGCTTTTCGAACCGTATAATACCTTTCCACGGCGATACCTTAAGCAACACACGATCGCCCACTTGGAATTCCATCGACCGCTTCTTCTTATCGGCATAACTCTTCTGCTGATCCTGAGCCGCTTTCAATCTTTCACGAATACATTTGACCTTATCGGCCGTCTCTTAGACGATTTCAGGTCCGGCGAACTGCTTTTCTCCCGCTTCAAGCCAACACATGGGAGTTCGGCACTTTTGCCCGTACAATGCTTTAAAAGGAGCCATTCCAATACTCGAGTGGTAGCTATTGTTGTAAGCGAACTCTACCAAAGGTAAGTGAGAGTCCCAGCTACCCCCGAAATCGATGACACAAGACCTCAACATGTCTTCCAATGTCTGGATCGTTCTCTCGCTTTGCCCGTCGGTTTGTGGATGGTAAGCCGTACTCAACTTAACTCGTGTACCAAACTCTTTCTGAAACCCATCCCAAAAGTTCGAAGTGAACCGACTGTCGTGATCCGACACGATCGACAATGGTATGACGTGCCTCGAGACCACCTCATCGATGTACAGTTTTTCTAGTTTGTCCATCGGTAATGTCTCGCGCATGGCCAAGAAGTGAGCGTTCTTTGTCAATCTATCAACTATCACCCAAATGGTATCGTGACCTCAAAGAGTTTTAGGTAACTTCGTCACGAAGTCCATAGTGATATGCTCCCAATTCCACTCGGGAATCTCTAGAGACTGAAGACTCCCATACGGTCGTTGATTTTCGGCCTTAACTTGCGAGCACGTAACACAACGCTCCACATAACGCGTCACATCAAGTTTCATTACCGGCCACCAATAATGCAACTTCAAGTCTCTGTACATCTTCGTACTTCCCGGATGAATGGAATACTTGGACTTGTGAGCATCTTCTAGCAAAAGATCACGGTTACCCCCAACTTTGGGTACCCACACATGACCGCTGAACAGTTTTACTCTACGGCTATCTTCCGTTAAGAGCAAACGCTGCTTTGTCATGACTTCCTCTTTGAGATTCTCTTCTAACAATGCTTCAACTTGCGATGCTTTGATCTTTCCAACAAGACTAGACACCAACTCGATTCTCGAATGGGTAGCCCGAATACATCCGCTATAGTCCTTCCGACTTAACGCATCGGCTACTACGTTCGCCTTAACAGGGTGGTAAAGCAACTCACAGTCGTAATCCTTGAGTAACTCGAGCCATCGTCGTTGTCTCATATTCAACTCTTCTTGATCAAAGACATACTTTAGGCTTTTGTGATCTGTGTAGAGTGCACATTTGGTGCCATAGAGGTAATGTCGCCAAAGTTTCACGGCGAACACCACCGCTGCTAACTCCAAAACGTAGGTAGGATAGTTCTTCTCGTGTATCTTAAGCTGCCTCGAGGAGTAAGCGATTACCTTGCCCCGCTGAATCAACACACATCCTAAACCCATCTTCGAAGCGTCGTTATAGACCACAAAGTCTTCTGACCCTTCAGGTAACGATAAGATCGAAGCTTCACATAATTTCTTTTGAAGGATACGAAAAGCCTTTTCTTGCGCTTCAGCCTAAACAAATTTCACATTCTTTCGAGTTAAAATTGTCAAGGATGATGTGATCTTTGAAAAGTCTTGAATGAATCTCCGGTAATAACCTGCCAGACCCAAGAAACTTCGGATCTCGGACGGACTCTTGGGAGGTTCCCAATTCATCATAGCTTCAATCTTGGAAGGATCCACTTTCACTCCGTCCCGAGTGACAACGTGACCCACAAACTGTACTTCTTCAAGCCAAAAGTCACATTTGGAAAACTTGCCGTACAATCTTTCTTTTCTCAACACCTTGAGAACTTCGCGAAGGTGTTGCTCGTGCTCCAACTCGCTTTTAGAGTACATGAGTATGTCATCAATGAATACGATGACCTACTTGTCGAGGAATGGTCGGCACACCCTATTCATCAAGTCCATAAATACCGCTGGCGCGTTCGTCAGGCCAAAAGGCATTACAAGAAACTCGTAATGGCCGTAACGCATTCTAAAGGCTGTCTTCGGAACGTCTTCTTCTCTTACCTTCACTTGGTGATAACCCGAACGTAAGTCAATCTTGGAAAAACATCCCGCTCCTTGAAGTTGATCGAACAAGTCGTCTATTCTTGGAAGCGGATATTTGTTCTTCACTGTCGCTTTGTTCAACTCACGATAATCGATGCACATTCTCATCGTTCCATCTTTCTTCTTGACGAACAGGACCGGAGCTCCCCAAGGTGACGAGCTCGGTCTGATGAAACCCTTCTCCAAAAGCTCTTGGAGTTGTGCCATCATCTCCTGCATCTCTGACGGCGCTAATCGGTAAGGAGATCTAGCAATAGGAGCTGCTCCTGGCACGAGATCAATCCGGAACTCTACTTGACGATCAGGTGGTAACCCAGGCAAGTCGTCAGGAAAGATGTCTGGGAACTCACGCACAATCTTTACATCAACCAGCTTTGACTTTTCTAACTTGGCGTCGATCACGTAGGCTAAGAAAGATGAACATACTTTTACTAAGCACTTGCGTGCTTTAGCCATTGTGATTATTGCCACATCACCTTTTCTCTTTTCACCATAGATCATAACGACTTCGCCACAGAAATTGGGAAGTCGAATTAGCTTCTTAGAACACATGATCTCGGCATGATTGTTTGCCAACCAATCCATACCGACGACCACGTCGATACCTCCGATTAACATCGGCAACAAATCAATCGAGAATTCTTTCCCTTCGATTTCGAGAACACATTTCTTCAATACAACACGGATCAGAACTTGACTACCATCAGCTATCTCTACTACTAATGCATCCTCGAGACTAGTAGTGGGCATAGCAATCTTTTGAAGGAACAACTCAGATATGAAAGAGAAACTGGCACCTGTATCGAATAAAACACGAGCAGGTACAGAGTTTATAAGAAATGTACCCGATACCACATCAGCGGATGCCTTGGCCTCATCAGCCGTCATCTAAAACGCTCGACCCGGAACCCTAGGAGGGTTCTCCTTCCTTGCTCGCATGCTACCCGACACAAGCTTCGGGCAATCTCTTTTCATGTGCCCCAGTGTCTTGCACTCATAACAGACAAGTCCTCTGACCGGGAAATCTCTGATAGTGTGACCAGGCTTCCCGCACTTATAACAAGTTTGAGAAGTGGTGTTACAGTCACCGTGGCGTTTAGTTCGACACTTGTGGCACCACCTAGCTTCCTGCTGATTGTTGAAGTTTCGGTTTCCGCCAAAAGGTCGTGATCTCTTGGGATGAGCAGAATTGCTCTCCCACTTTCTCTTATAGACTACAGCCACGACCTTCTCCGGTTTACTCTTAGCGTAGACCTCCTCCATAAACTGTGCTTCTTCAATTGTTTCCCGAAGGTTAGAGGCCTTCGAGTTTCGGACCATAGTCATCATGTCCGACGGTAGACCTTTCAGATAGGCCTTAATCTTCTCTTTCTCAGTGGAGGCCACATGCCCCACTAACCCTAGTTTCTCCATGAATTGACGGGTATACTCCCTCACCGTAAGATTCCCTTTCACAAGAGCTCGGAATTCTGCTTCGATACGATCCATGGACATCTCATTGCAAAATTTCTCCAATAATTTCGTTTTGAACTCGCCCCAAGTCAGTTGGGCAAGAATAGTAGGAGAGAGAGTGGACTGGATAACATTCCACCAAGTCAGTGCGGTATCCATGAGCAGTTGTGTACCAAATCTCACCCGCTGGTCATCACCACACTCAGATGAACCGAAGGCCTGCTCGACCGCTTGGATCCACCTAACACATGCAACCGGGTCTTTGGAACCAGAAAACTCTGGTGATCCGCAACCCAGAAAAGACTTGTAGGAACAACTCTTCCCACTTTTCGAAACGCCGACGACCCTATGCTCCTCGAATCTGACTCTGTTCTCGACACCTCCAGAGCCAACTACCACATTATTTGCCACTGCCTCAGGCCTCTTGAAGCTCGGATCTCGATCCTCTAACATATTTAGGAATGCCTCTTGTTGTTTCTCCATGGACGACGTCACCATTAACATGACACTGGCCATCATATCAGCTTGAGGGTTTGCCACTGAAACAACGGGATCGGTGGACGCCAACTCCACTCTTGGCTCTGGCTCCACACCCCCAGCAAATATTGGTGGCATGCCCGGAGGAACGACTGCGGACGTTCTTACCAGCGGACGACCACGAGTGTTCACCATATTAAAGGATGGTACTATCACGTTATCAATTGTCACAGTAACGGCATTTCAAGCACAGTTACGTATAAATATTCTCATAATAACATTAGCTAAGTGGAATTATGAACATACAATACATAAAGGTTCTTGTCACCATTGCCACAACGTTCGACAACTATAATTTCCGTCGACTCTAAGACTACCCCATCTTAGAAGTTCTACCCAAACTCACGAATCAATACTTAGCATGCTCAGTCTAAGTCTAGACATCTTACATTCATGCCTAGATCACTTAAACTAGGGCTCTAATACCAACTTGTAACATCCTAAAATTCAGAGTAAATTAAAACTTCTCAAAATAGGCAACATGACATTGAATTGGTATAAACTCCTCAAAAAGTGTATCAGTCCTTTAGACTTTACAAAAACCTGCACAGATTTAGAATTCATCAACAAACTAATCTAAACATAACTATCTAGACTACATCAGTTGACAATCCAAAATTCATCAAAAGAATGGGACTTAACAATGCCCAACTATCAACTCACTTTAGTTATCTCAAAAATGCCTCGAGACCAAACTCGTCTCTCAAAACCCTGTGCATCCCACCGCTAAGGGAAACCTGTTATACATATCATTTGAGAAAAAGTGTAAGGCTTAAAGCCTGGTGAGAACATACAGTTTATAAAGCTCAAAAGATATAAACATTTGAATCATGAGATAATATTTCCAAAAAGGATAAATCTTACAAATGACACCTTTGCCACAATCGGGCTTTTCCGTTATAAAACTCGTCATCAAATGACCAACGATAAAATATTTTACCAAGTATAGTGGTGTAACACAAAGTAGGCCACAATGCGAGTTATGAGCTAAACACTTGGAATCCAAGGATACGAACACATAGGTCCGTGCTACAATGTGAGATCGCTCCCCCAAGCAAAACCAATGTATACTCCTTCACTAGGATCACTATGAACCATGGCTAGTATCCGGCCTCACATAACCGTACCAAGTTTCCCCCGAGGATCATATGCATCCATAGCTACAAAATGGGGAATATAACATCTCAATAATACAGTCGACTCAAAACCTAGGGATCCACTAGTAATGGTACAGACTCGTCACAACAATATATGTGACCAACCATAAACAATCATATGGTATAAAAACATTTTCATAAACAAAATGTTATATCTAGTTCAACTTCTGGTAAGAATAAAAATCATTAAAATGAGTTCATAAAATTTCTTTCACATATCCAACATAATGTGCAAGTAAAACATATTTTTACTTCAAATAAGATAGAATCCATCATAAAATGATCGGAACCCTAAAATCTCCCAAAACTCAACTTATATCAAATATGTATAAATCTGAAATCTGAAATCATGGAGATACATAGGAGTTCAAAATGTAACCATTTTGACATGTATAAAGTTTTAGAAAGGTAGTAGGAACTCACCCAATAGGTTTATACGAAAACCCGAAGAACCAGATATCGATCTCCTTGATAAGACGAAGCTTTCAACACCGAAACCTCGGATCACAAACTAGATTCTATCCACCAAAAGTTACCAACCAACTCTTAGAGAGAGAGAGATTTCTAGAGAGATAATGAGAAAATGAGAGAGTTTGA
This sequence comes from Arctium minus, assembly GCA_954870635.1. Taxonomy (NCBI): domain Eukaryota; kingdom Viridiplantae; phylum Streptophyta; class Magnoliopsida; order Asterales; family Asteraceae; genus Arctium; species Arctium minus. Next base: position 70,575,374 of record OX941080.1, on the reverse strand, counting down.
GATATGAGATGTAAAACCAAAATGAGATATATGCTTTGAAAACCCTTAAGTCGGTCCAGGGGGTATCGCGGGTTATGCCGCGACTCCAAGTCGCGGTGGAACTCGCCCGTATTCTCAAACCCCAAAACCAACAGCGGACATCGCGACTAATGCCACGACTCCAAGTCGCGAGCAAGTCGCGGAACTCACTGGAAGGTTCCAACTTCACCGAACAACATAAATTCGAACGATAAACTAGTTACGGTGATAACGACAAGAGTTATACACAAGATTTACAACGATACATGTATAATGAAAATCCAGGGTGTTACATCTTTCAATTAGCATGCAGTGGTCAATGCTTCTGAAAACCTTTCCATGATTCATATCTCTGATAATATGCTTAACCCTGTCAGGGTCAAACATCATGCATAGGTACTCCATGGCTATCTTGATTAGACTTATTTCAGCTTCTTCCAACACTTTACCATACAAGATCATCCCAACTTTGTGCATCCAAATCAGACCTGGAGCAGCTTCTGATAATTTTACCCCATGTATCATACACTTCATAGTGATCTCCCAATCTCTTGATCCTGAAGTATTCTTTGCCTTGGTCTTTCAAAATATCCCAATGAATGATTTCAGGAGCATTCACTGAAATAGGATCAACCTTCAGAGGTTCTTTATCAGATACTGTCATATACAAATCAAATTGCACATCATATTGTTTTGATTGACTTGTAGGATCTTGATTCTGCTTTACTACATGTTCTGTTGATTCTGCTTCTGCTCTCTCACTTTCATTCTCTTTTTCTTTTTCTTCAATTCTTGGCCTCTTTGCCTGTTTCTTTGTAGCAATAGATTTCTTTCTTTTTATAGCTCCAATTTTCTGAGCTAAGGTCTTTTCTTTCTTCATTTTTGTCTTTTCTTTGATAGGAGTGCCTTCTTCACTGTTAGGGAAGGGATGTTGTATGTTGAGGTCATGCCTTTCTTTCATCTTTCTTTCAACCTCTACCCTTTTAGTGAAATCCCCTTTCAGCTTGGCCATCTCCTTCTTGTATAGCTCTTCTATCCTTCCAAATGCCATGCTGGTAAACATTCCTTCAGGAACTCCAATAGCTCCTTTTAGAAAGTTTATCATTTTCCTTCTTTCTTGATTGGCTAGGAAGGTATTTGAAGGCTTTCTTTGGCTTTGTTTAGTTTCTCTCAATGTCACTTTCTTAGCAGCAGCAGCACTCTTCAATCTCCTTTGATATTCTTCATTAAGCTTAGTAAACAAATTTAAAGCAATCTCTCTGTCTTTTGCAGATTGAATCTCTTCCTCCTTTTCCAACTCTTCTTGCAGCTTTTTGGCCATTTCTTCATCAAGATCTATTTGAGTCTGCTTCTTTGATGGCTTCTCAGACTCAATCATCTTCTCCTTCCCTTTCTTTTTGGTCTCATCTACACTGAATTCTTTTCTTTGCTTTTCTGTTTCAACTTCTTTGATTGCCACTCCCTTAGCCTTTGGAGTAGCTTTGGGAGTGTCAGTCTTTGCCTTCACTAGTGTCTCTGCAATTTCTATTTCCTCTGCAGACATACCTGTTTCAGCTGCAACTTTCTCTGTTTCTACTGCTGTTGTTACTGCTTCTTGTTCAGTTTCTGCTTCTGCCTCATTTACTGCTGCTTTCAAAATAGTTTCTGCTGCTGATGTAGTTACTACTGCTTTACCTATTTCTGCTTCACTGTTCAACTCCCCCTCAAACTGAAATTCCATTCCAACTGTATTTTCCTCCTCATCTTCAGTTGCTTGAATCTCCCCCTTTTTGGAAGCATCATGAACAATGCTCCTCTTCTTCAAAACAAACTTGGTTTTCTTCTTTTTGTGCACCAACCTTAGAACCATCTTTTTGAGTTTGGTAATCTGCACTTGTTGAGAAGTGATCACCTTTTTCATCTCTTTTATCTCCAATTCTTGATTGTGAACTTCCAGACTTATTGTACCAAGAGTATCCATCAAATCATCATAAGTATATCTGTCCTCACTTCCTTTAGGTGTGTTTACCACCCTTGAAGGATCCTTGGATCTTTTAGTAGAGGTCTTCTGCCTAGCAGAAGCACCTGCTACCCCCGTGGTTTCTTGGCACCTAGGACCTTTAGATGATTGCTCATCTAAAGTTTCCGTGGGGAAGGTCTTAGATATGTTCACACTGTCCTGTCCTACACCTTGTGCAGAAACAGTAGTGTGAGCCTTACTGCCCACATGCTCATCCTTCTCCTTATAGAGCACCTTCTTGGGCTTGGGAGACACCCCTGTGGTTTCCCTTTGGATATTCTCTAATGGAGAATGCTCCATTAGAGGGCTTGCAGGCTGTTGGGGTGAAGATATAGGAAGGGAAGGAACCTTCTATACCTTTTTCCTTTGATATGTTTTGGTGATGGGGGATTTGGGATTGATAATAGGGATCTGAGGAGTATCAATTGAACTGAATGGTGTGGGTAGGTCATCAGTTTGGTGGTCAGATGTGGGCTTTGACACTGACGCCTCACCATGGGAATGAGACATAACCATCATTGTAGAGAATAATGGTGTCTCTAGTCCTGAAAAGTCCTTGCTTGGTCTTTTCATGTTTGAGAATACCTTCCCTTTGGGAGGTTTTGGTACATACACCTCTTGAAAAGAGGGTAGATCTGTCAATTCATTTAGTAGAATCTCCTGTACAAACCTAGGATACATATAAAATCTTTTGGTTTTAGTATCCAGGTTTGACATTAAATCATTGAAAATCATTTGAGAGAAATTAAACTTTCTAGAGGTAGCTAAGCAGACTAGAGCATAAGCTAAGGTACTACTGAACTCACTTCATCCAGTTGTTTTTCGTGAAATGCATTGTTGAAGGATATGAACAAAGAATCTCCACTGAGGTGAGAATTTGCTCTTGAAGAACTTGTAAACCTTAGTGGGACCTTCATACCCCATACGATTAATAGACTGGAAGAGATCTCCCTTGGACAGATAGGTAATACCTGAGGCATCATCTAGTCGTAGATGAATGCGAATACAGCCTTCTGTGATGGTTAGAGGTTTATCACAGACCCTTGATTTGATGACCTGATTGCCATCTTTAGTGTGAATGGAGGCATTGGCCCAGAACTGACGCATGTGCTCCACATAGATTGTGGGGTTGACAGTTAACGCGTAGGCGATGTGAGGATTTTAGAAAATCCACAATCTGACGAAAACCTTCTGCTTGCTTGGGTTTCTGTAGCATTGCCAACTCATTGTGATCATCAATAAACACCAGTCCTGTCATCTTCTTGAACGAAACTAGGGTTACGCACTGGTAAGGAAGGAGTCGAGAGAAAGATAGAGAAATAACACTCGTAGGAAATTCAAAGAGTCGTTTGGATTTTGGCGGTCAAAGAGGGTATTTATAGGTGGAGGGTTTCAGTTAGAAGCAGTACTAAGTACCCTAGCAGTATTAACAAGCCCACAGTATTAACTCATATTAGTAGTAGTAACACATACTGGCAGTACTAACACAGACTAGCAGTATTAACACATACCAGCAAGAGTAACACCGATTAGCAGTAGAAATAAGGCAAGCAGTAGTAACTGTGCACTGGCAGTATAAACTACCTAGCAGTAGTAACCATATTTGAACTGTCATCATGAGTAATATAGAGAGCAGTATTAATGTACTAGAAGTACCAAGTATCCAATTGAAGCAATCTGAAACACTTAAATACACAAGGTTAGCAGCACCATGCACAATTAAAGTATGAGAAAGTAAGCAGGAAGGAATCTATACAGAAATGGTACATAAAAAAAAATCAAAGGATGCTTATTCAGTGTTTATCATGCCTACACTTGTGACCAAGTATGTGAATCTTCCCACATCAAAAGATTTGGTGAATAGATCAGCAAATTGGTTACTTGTGTGTACTTTCACAACCTGAATTAGCTTCTTTTCATTGCAGTCTCTAATGAAATGGTACCTTATTTCGATATGCTTGGTTTTTGAGTGCTTCACTGGATTATTAACAATGCTTATGGCACTGTTGTTGTCAATGAAGATTGGAGTGTGCAGAAAAGTAACACCATAGTCCAGCATCTGATTCTGAATCCATAGCACTTGAGAGCAGCAGCTTGCAGCAGCTATGTACTCTGCTTCTGTTGTAGAGGTGGACATTGTGGTTTGCTTTTTACACTGCCATGAAACTAGTCTTGCACCCAAAAACTGACATCCTCCTGATGTAGACTTTCTATCCAAATTTGCACCACCCAAATCACTATCAGAATAAGCAAGTAGATCAAATGGAGAGTCATGAGGATACCAAAGACCCAACCTAGGTTGTCCTTTGAGATATCTGAAGATCCTCTTGACTGCTTGAAAATGAGATTGCTTAGGTCTTACTTGAAATCTGGCACACACACAGACAGCAAACATAATATCTGGTCTTGAAGCTGTTAGATACATGAGGGAGCCAATCATAGATCTATAGTGATGAACATCTACATCCTCCCCCTCAAGATCTGCAGTGATCTGTTTGTGTGTTTCCATGGGTGTGCTTGCAGGCTTTGAATCTGAAAATCCAAATTTGGTAAGTATATCCTGCACATACTTGGATTGGCTGATAAAGATACCATATGTCTTCTGTTTAACCTGTAGCCCAAGGAAGAATGTGAGTTCACCCATAGAGCTCATCTTGAATCTTTTGTGCATTAGATCCTTAAACTCCTTGCACATATAATCTTTTGTGGATCCAAAGATGATGTCATCTACATAGATCTGCACAAGTAGAATGTCCTTCTTCTTCCTTTTGATGAACAGAGTCTTGTCTATTATTCCCCTTTCAAAACCATTTTCCAAGAGATAGGTAGACAGAGTGTCATACCATGCTCTTGGTGCTTGATGTAGCCCATAGAGTGCTTTCTTTAATTTGTATACTCTGTCAGGAAAGTTAGGATTTTCAAACCCTGGAGGCTGACAAACATATACTTCTTCATCAATTGTCCCATATAGGAATGCACTCTTGACATCCATCTGATAAACTCTGAACTTCATGAAAGAAGCATAGGCTAGAAACAGCCTAATTGCCTCAATTTTGGCCACTAGATCAAATACTTCTTCATAGTCTATTCCCTCTTCTTGTGTGTACCCTTGTGCCACAAGTCTGGCCTTGTTCTTTATTACTATTCCTCTCTCATCTTTCTTATTCCTGAAGATCCATCTTGTGCCAATTGCTCTGTGTCCTTTTGGAAGATCAACCAGATCCCATACATCTTGCAGCACAAACTGCAGTAGCTCCTCTTGCATTGCTTCTATCCAGCTTGGGTCTTTCATTGCATCATAAGCCTTTTTGGGCTCAATCTGGGATAAAAAACAAGATAACAAACCTGTTTGTAGGTCTTTCAATCCCCCTAACTTGCTTTGTTGCCTTGTGATCATTGGGGAATTAATGTCACCAATCACCAATTGAGAAGGATGATTCTTCTGAGTTCTTGTAGCATTGACAGCCTCCTCATTAAGATTTGCTTCAAGATTGGAGTCATTCTTCTCTGGAGTGCTTCCACCATACACTGAAGAATTGTCCTCATCAGTGTCATCTTCTGACAGTATGGGGATCTCTGGTCCTGTGTTTCCTGGATTATGATCATCATCTTTATCACTCTTATTCTCTTCATCACCTTTGTCCTCTTCATCTGCTTTAGCATCTTCATCCTAGTCTGGATCAGAATCTTCTGATTCTGAATCATCTTTCTTTTCTAGCTGGCAAAATTCAGCAGGATCAACAGTAGGTATGGGGAACAGCACAAACTCTTGTTTCTGTGCTTGTACCTGTTATGAGTTTGTTCCTACAGTTTGCACATTACTAAAACCTAAAGCATTAGTTAGTGAATCAATGTCAAACAACCAATCAGGACCTGTACCAATTTGATTTGGTGTGTTCTCATTGCATTTGACATTGTCACTTTCCTCTATAATCCTTGAAGAACTATTAAATACTCTATAGGACTTACTCTTAGATGAGTATCCAACAAGAAATCCATCTTCAGCTTTGCTTTCAAACTTGCCTAAGTGAGATTTGGTGTTGAGAATAGTGCAAGGACACCCAAAAGGTTTGAAAAATCCAATAAATGGTTTCTTCTTGTTAAAAAGTTCATAAGGTGTCTTGCCTTGAGATTTGACTACTAGAACTCTGTTTTGGACATAACAAGCAGTATTAACTGCTTCTGCCCAGAAAGTAATTGGTAACTTTGAGTCTGCCAATAGAGATCTAGCAGCCTCAATTAGTGTCCTATTTCTCCTCTCAGCAACACCATTTTGTTGAGGAGTTCTAGGAGCACTATATTGTTTCTCAATACCTTTAGCCTCACAAAAGCTGTTTAAGTCATTGTTTTAAAATTCAGTTCCATTATCAGATCTGATGACTTTAACTCTTTGATTAGTTTGGTTTTCAATCCTAAGAACAAAGGATTTGATCAGTCCACTTGTCTCATCCTTAGTCCTCAGAAAATATACCCAAGTAAATCTAGAGAAATCATCTACAATGACTAAGCAATAGGATTTCTTTCCAATACTCATCTTTGGACTTATGAGAAGTTTTATGCTGCTTGCCTTTAAGACAGGCAACACAATGATCATCACATGAGAAAACTTTTTGAGATAAACCTCTTACAAGGTTGTTTTTCACAAGAATGTTCATTGTTTTAAAATTCATGTGACACATCCTTCTGTGCCAAAGAGATGATTCATCTAAGGAGGCTTTTGAGAAAAAACAGTTTAATGATGAATCAGATGATACATTCTCTAAATCCAAACAATAAACATTATCCTTTCTAGGAGTTCTAAGTAGTATCATATTTTCATCAACTACCTTGAATCCTGGAGCAAGGATAATACATTCAGTCTCTGTAAATAATATACTATGTTTCTTGTCACAGACTTGTGATACACTTAACAAGTTGTATCTCAATTGCTCAACATAGTACACATTTTCAAAGGACATCTTACCTTTTGATACCATACCTTTTCCACTGATCTTACCACCTGCTGGATTGTCACCAAAAGCAACATGTCCTCCATCAAACTTTTTGAAGTTTTGAAGGCAGTCCATGTTACCTGTCATGTGCCTAGAGCAACCACTGTCTACATGCCAAATGCTCTTTTTCTTGAGTTGTTGGTTGCCCTACACATAAGATAAAACAGTTAGTTTATAGAGGGAACCCAAGCCAAAGTGGTCTTGGGTTGGCCTTTCTCATCAACATATTTATAATCAGTAATTTTAGTCTGGATGAGATGATCAAAGTTAGGAATCGCATGGCTGGAATACTTTGTCAGGATTATAGGCTTGGCAGCATTAATACTGGTAGCAGCACTATCCTTGTTAGCAGTACTAACTTGGTTAGCAGTACTAACTTGGTTAGCAGTACTAACTTGATTAGCAGTACTAACTTGGTTAGCAGTAGTAACTTGATTAGCAGTAGTAACTTGATTAGCAGTAGTAACTTGGTTAGCAGTAGTTAATGCTATCAGGAGCATTATTTCTGTTAGCAGTACTATTTGAGGTAGCAGTACTAACAGGTTTCTGGACTTTTGGAACCCAAATCTTGACAGAGGTGTTTGTTTTCTTGTTCTGAGAGTTACTCCTTGACTAGCTTGGAGTATTTTCTTTTGATTTAGCAAACTTATTCTGGATATGAGATTTTGCAGTCCCAGTTTTCATTGGTGCTGTTCTCATATTAGCAGCCATGTGATTTCTTGATTGATTCCTATAACCAAAAGAATTGTTTGCTTGTCTTTGAAAAGTAACTCTTTGGTTAATATGATTGAAATAACAGTATTTGGCAAGATGATTCAATTTGCCACAGATAAAACAGGGCTTTGGTCTATTGATTTTGCTTAGATCAGTTCCCTGTTTTTGAGCCCACTGATTATTTCTATTTCTCTGATTTCCCCTTATTTTATCATGTTTATGGGGCTTGTTCTGTTGACAAGTACAGGGATTTATAACAGAGATTTGCATGTAGTGAATTCCCTGTACCTTTTCCTTTCCTTTCCTGGAGGTCTCAGCTTTCTTGGTCATCTCCACTTTATCACTTTTGATAACTGGTTTACCTCCCTTCTCATTTGTAATGTGGTTTTCTAAGGGAGTATATTTATGGTCTTCCTCATTCTTACTCTCAGAGTCTTCTTCTTCAGAGTCTGCCTCAACCACTACTTTGTCTAAAGGATCTACTTCTATGGCTTCTGCAGGTAATTCCTTCTTGTCCTGTCTTTCTAAGAGGTCTGAGGTGGGAGGAATATAGTTATTATTGTATGGTGAAGGGTGTTGTTGTATCCTATACCTCTCTTTAGTTTGTCATGAATTTGAGATTTAAGTAAAGAGTCCATTGCTTTAGAAGCATTGGAATATTTCTCAATATCTAGTTTGGCCTTCTCAAATTCACTCTTTACTTTTTCACACTCCTCTTTAGACTTTTCTAGCTCAATCTCTAACTGATTCTTCTCCCACTTCCAGTAGTTGAGATCATATGAATGTTGAAGTTCATTAGCTTGATATGCCTTTATTTGTTCTTCAAACTTCTCAACAATCACAACATACTCTCTTCTATCTTTCTCTAACCTTTTAAGGTCATCACACATGCTCTGATTGTGATCCCTATACTTTTTAACAGTTTCAATACAAGCTTTAGAGCAAAGGTTAGATTTTACCTCTGTGGGAAGTACAGTGCTTGATGACTCTGAAACTTCTGCCATCAATGCTTGGTTCTGAATGGCCTCCTCAGCTTGATCACTCCAATCAAATCCCATTCCTTCTTGTGAGACAAGAGCTTGAGATGAATTCCTGCTATAGTTAGTAGACTTTGGTTGATGATTATTACTTCCATGTTGTTGGGCAGTTCCTCCTCTGCACTCTCTGGCAAAGTGTCCCAGATTATGGCATTTGTAGCATTCCACCTTGGATTTATCAAATCCAACACCATCTTCTCTTTTCATGGTTAAAAATTGTTTTTGCCTGTTCTTTTGATGAATCTTTTGACTCTCATGGTGAGCCTTGCCATCTTCCACTTGATATCCATCTCTTCAAGATCATCAGCATTGATCTGCTCCAGATCATCATTGATAAGAGCAGATTTAGCATGACTAGCAAGGAATGCCTCCAAAACAGAATCATTGGACCCATCCTGTTTTGAACCATAAGCAGCACTAACTGATTCTGTATTAGCAGTAGAATCAGTAGTGGATGATAGAAGGGCAACATTATGAGAGTAACCCAGATGGCCTTTTCTTAGATTGAACTTCTGCTTCAAATACTCTTAGATCATTGTAGAGATCATCAAGCTCCTTATCCTCCAAATTATCATTCTGTCTGAAAGATACAGTGTACATCACCCATTCTTCACCAAGAGATCTTAGAAATTTTTTGTTGATATCATCCTGGTCCATCTTGACACCAACAGTGGCCAACTCTCCAATCAACTTATTAAATCTATCAAAGGTTTGAGTCATGGACTCATTCTTTGTAGACATAAAATTCTCATACTGTTGTTTGAGAATTGCCTTCTGATTCCTCTTAGTGCTTTTAGTACCTGAAAATCTCTTCTCCAATGCATTCCATAAAATTTTAGCATCAGAACAGTTGCAGAATTGATGTTGATACTCATTAGGAATTGCCAAGAGCAGAGTGCTCAAGGCTTTCATGTCTATTTGCCTCATCTTTCTTTCTCCATCAGTCTTTGGTGGAGGTCTCTTGCCATCTGCATCCATTTTTCCTCCATCAGAGGGACCATTCTCAATGATATCCCACATTGAGTAGTCTGTAAGAAGAATGTACTGCCTGATTTTGATTTTCCACATGTCAAACTCATTGGGTTTGAGCATGGGGACCTTTGAAACAAGAACACTTTCATGAGATCCGTCCATGATGATTTTTGATTTCTGGGTTGATGGCTCTGATACCACTTGTCAGGATCGAAATTCAAACAAGAATTTAACACACACTCAGAAAACTATGTTAAAGGAGTCGCGGAAAAACACTTTAACAATAAATCAATGGAACAGTATATAAACTCAAATCACAAGTTATATTGATTAACTTAATGATTACAAACAAAAACCTCAATCTGTTGAACAGGCTCAACAGACGTTCAATACTTATCTATTGAAAGGACTTCTAAGAACCTTGAGGTTAATTCTCTCTAAAACAAACGTATATCAAAAACTATATCTCTATCAAAGACTTCTAGACTATATATACAGAATTAATTACAAGATAATTATCAAAACAAAATTGATCTTCATTCTATAATTATCTTCATCTCTATCTCCAGCTCCTATTCTTTCTCTTTAAGCATCCTTATCTTCATAAGCAATATTAATCATCCAGCAGCATTAATCTTCAATCCTCAGCAGTATTAACATGCTTGCAGTATTAACTCTCCTCTTGCAGTAGTAATCTTCAAGCAGTACTAACTACTAGCAGTATTAATACCTCTAGCAGTAGTAATTCTTCAACTAGCAGTGCTAAATTGTATGTAGCAGCATTAACCATACTTGACATATTTCTGACCCAACATGGACTCTTTCTGTGTTTCAGCAGTTCTGGGTGCTTGAGTCTTCTCCCCATTATGAAGGCCTGATGACCCCTGAGGTTAGTCATCCTGGTCATTAGAGTCTTCATACCGAGCCTTCTTTTTGGCTTCTTCAGATCATACTACATCTGGTTCCTTTCTCTTCACGGATCCCTCTGAAGATATGACATTCTTCAGAAGGTCTTCAATCGTCTTGTTCTGCTGAGGGGCTTTGGAGACAAACCTGCTGGAGATGTTCATTACATTGTTGGTGATGATTTTAGAGAAGTTGTGGAGGTCAGCTTTTGTAACGAACTCTGATGATATGGGTGTGGCAGGAGTAGCAGAGGGAGTCGTGATTTTTGCAATCACCTCTGCCAAAGTTCGCAAGACTTCCTCTTTGAAGTGAGAAAAGTCTGCAGAGGTTGGAGTTGAAGAAGAGGGAGGTGGAATCGCCTCTAGGAGCTCTGTTCTTGAGTTCTGAATCTCTCTGGACCGGACCGAGTCATTTTTGATAACCAGGTTTTCCAGAGCCTCCAGTGTTGTGTTTTGGGAGTGAAGTGTCGTGCGCAGCTGAAAGACCTCTGAAGTGAGCTTTGCAACTTCAGAGTTAGAGGCAGAGGCCTCTGAGGTCTTCTCCAGTTGAAGTTTAATCTCCTTCAGAGATTCTCTGATTTCATCACCAAAGATTTTGAACTCTTCTTTGGTGACATAATCAGAGGGGGTGACCTTAGAATCAACACATGATTCTAATTTTCCCTCGAGTTCAGAGGGGCCTTCTTTCGGAGTTGGTTTGATTTTGACTCCTGAAGGACTTCCCATTAATCCTTGAGGACCCTTTTTAAAGGATTTCTCTATAATGGTTCTGATAGGTCTGTCATCATTAGAGTTAGAGTTGGATGATGACGAGAACCTAATATGTGTGGACGCCTTACTGTCCAGGCTAAGGAGTCTTTGTGCAAGAAGGTCGTGCCATTCTTTCTCTGACAGGCAGTCCTTACGAGAAATTTGAAGTTTCTCTGGTTCTAAGGTACGATCCGTTGTAGTATGAGACACAAAGGCATCATGTGTGTAAGGATGTAACGTACTCTTCGGTGAATGAGTACTTGTGTTATGGTCTAAGTCCTTTAGGGAGGACTTAGATGTATCAGAGGTTTCCCCAGTTGTGTGTGCATCAGAGGCTGAAGAATATGCCTCTGAGTGGTTGGCTTGGGTTGGGCTCGAGGTGTGCACCTCTATTTCAATGTCCATTGGTGCTGGACCACCTTGGAAAGTAGATATGTTAGCACGGGGATTGGGGTTTTGGAATCTCTCATTTGTGCCATGAAGGGCATCTTGTTCTACCTCACCTCCCTCGGATGCTAGGTTCAGAAACTCACCCTCTGGTGTGCTCTCTTTCTCACCTTCCTCTCCTCTGACAGAGTTAGGCTCTTCCTCAGAGGGAGGGTTCTCCTTTTCTCGCTCACTCACTCTCGTAGAGACACCTTGTGGTTGCTCTCTGTGAACATTTTGAACAGTATTAGAGATGTCACTCTCTGATTCAAGCTCAGGTTCAGAACCTAAGTGTGTTGGGGATCCCACCATCGATTCTGATGATTGGGCAACATGACTAAGTAGAAGATGGGTGTAAGAGTTAGCAGGAATAACCTCATGCATGGAGTGTGGAAAACGTCGCTCATTTGGGTAAGGAGGAACCACCGTTGCTTTGAAAGAGTTCATTATGAACAATGGCGTCCTTGGACCATCCTCGGTGAGAGAGAATTTCTCCATTGCTCGTTGAATAACAACAGAAATGAATCTGGGAAACAGGACTGAAATTGGTTGTCTTCCTTTTGCCAAATCTTTGTTCTTCTTCTCCACCACAGTCAGCATCTCACAGAAGAGTATATGGGCCATATTTATGCTTCTGTTGAAGAGGAGAACATACATTATGGCAAGGATTGTTGGATGTGTCTGATCCTGGATTCCAATTTTGCAGGTGAGTGTGTGATTTAACACACTAAACATGAAGTTCCACTTAGGCTGCAAGAATTGACGTCTGAACTAACTTAGGCGTGTGATCTCCTTGTTGTAGCCTAAGTGCAGGAGGAACTGAAGAAGAACTTCTTGAGTGGGTGGTTTCTCAAATTGTTGTATTTGAAGATCTTCTGTCTTGAGCAAGTTGAATCTGCGAGTCAGTGTTTGTGGTGTGATTCTTATGTTCATGCCTCGGTCACCTAGGTCAATATGCCCAAGTAGTCCTTCCTTTTGGTCATTGTATTCACTTGAATACCACCATTGTTGGACAAATCGTAGAGGAACATCGGAAGCATGTCTGGTGAAGACATCGTTGAGTTCGTAGTTGCGCAAAAAGTCCAGTACAGGACGAAACAATTCGTCGTACTTGGAAGGGGTGACATCCAGAAAGTAGTTGTTACCTTTCACTGGTACATCAAACTGTGCCATGTTCAAGCTTGGAACGATTCTGCTTGAATCGTTTGAGTTTTGAGCTCAAGCGGCGGCCATTGTTGCAGGTTTTGAGAAAGATGAGAATAAGAGAGAGAGAGAGGGGATTTGGGAATTTTAATTCTGAGAGCGTAAAGAATAAAGAGAGGAGGAAAAAAGGTTTTTATGGACAAAGGTAGAGTGAGAGGTTATGGAAACGGCGATTGGATGTTCCAATGTCAGAAAGGGCGTTCCATCATCTCCTAATAAATAGGTGACACGTTGAGGAGTGTAGGGGAGAGACGTTTGGTGTCAGATAACCGTCAGTAGGATTTCTTAAAAAAAACGAATGGTTATCCAAAAGAGCTTTTATTTAATTATTTTTCTTAAAAGAATTTCTTGAAAAATATGAGAATTAATAAATTAATTCTTTTTGAGACAAGATGAACATTTCTTTGAATATTCTCAAAATGATCAGAGGCTCTGATAATAGTTTCAGAGTCCAGAATAGAGGCTCTGATATGAGTATCAGAGACAAGATCAGAGGCTCTGATATTAGTATCAGAGTCCGGAACTGAGACTCTCTTTCCCCCCCCCCTCGATAGATGAAAGGTTCTTTTACTCCCCCTTGACCAAAGAATGGATTCTTTTTATCTTCTCCACCTTGATAAATGCTTAGAGATACAAAAGAATGATTTTGACTATTTGTGATAAGTCTAGAGGCTCTGAAATGAGTTTCAGAAGCTCTGGTTGAACATGCTACACATATCAGAGGCTCTGATGATTGGATCAGAGACTCTGATGTAGACATGTTCAGGTAGACATGTTCAACATACCCAACTTGCTAATTAAGAAATTGAACCTTCGTTCATCTAAAGCTTTTGTGAAAATATCAGCAAGTTGAAGTTCAGTTGGTACAAAATACATCTCTATTGTTCCCTTTTCAACATGATCTTTCAGAAAATGGTACCTTTCATCAATGTGCTTTGTTTTGGAATGCTGTATCGGATTGGCAGAGATGGCTATGGCACTTTTTGAATCACACAGAATTGGGATTTTGTCATAATTTAAGCCATAGTCTATGAGCTGAGTTTTCATCCAGATGACTTGAAAGCAACAACTAGCAGCAGAAACATATTCTGCCTCTGCGGTAGAAGTTGAAACACAGTTCTGCTTCTTGGATGACCAATTAACCAGCTTATTACCCAATAATTGACAGCATCCAGAGGTACTCTTCCTATCTAGCTTGCACCCTGCATGATATGCATTAGTATATGCTGTTAAATCAAAACTAGACAGTTTAGGATACCAGAGACCTAATGAAGGTGTGCCTCTGAGGTACCTAAAGGTTCTTTTTACAGATGATAAATGAGATTCTTTTGGATTTGCTTGATATCTAGCACAGAGACATGTTGCAAACATTATATCAGGCCTACTGGCAGTTAAGTATAGAATAGATCTTATCATGCCTCTGTAAGTCTTGACATCTACAGATTTTCCTGAAGGAACAGAGTCAAGTTTCACTCCTGTGGCGATAGGTGTTTTCATAGAAGTTGAATCATTGAGTTTGTACTTTTTCAAAATGTCAGAGACATACTTAGATTGACTAATAATAGTTCCCTCTGAAGTTTGTTTCACTTGTAATCCCAAAAAGAATGTTAATTCTCCCATGAGACTCATCTCAAATTCACTTTTCATCAACTCTGAAAACCTGTCACAATACTTCTGATTTGTAGAGCCAAAGATAATGTCATCAACATATATCTGTACTAAAAGCATCTCATTTTTGTACCTCTTGATGAACAAAGTTGTGTCGATTGTACCTTTTTCAAAACCATTATTAATCAGAAATGTGGACAGTGTAGCATACCAGGCTCTTGGAGCTTGCTTAAGTCCATACAGAGCTTTATCAAGATAATAAACATGGTTAGGAAACTCTGTATTTTCAAACCCAGGTGGTTGCTGGACATAAACTTCTTCATTTAATTTGCCATTCAGAAAGGCAGATTTAACATCCATCTGATATACTTTGAACCCTTTGTGTGCAACATAGGCTAAAAAGATTCTAATTGCTTCTAACCTAGCCACAGGTGCAAAGGTTTCATCATAATCATTACCCTCCTCTTGGAAATATCCCTTTGCAACCAACCTGGCTTTGTTTCTGATTATAATGCCATCCTCATCCTTTTTATTTCTGAAGACGCATTTAGTTCCAATTGCAAATTTTCCTTTAGGAAGGGAAACTAGGGTCCAGACTTTGTTTCTTTCAAACTCTTGAAGCTCATCCTACATGGCAGAGATCCAATGAGGATCTTCAAGAGCTTCATTTACCTTCTTTGGTTCAATGATGCTCAAAAAGTTTACGAAGTAGCATTCATTGATTGTGGCAGATCTGGTTTTGACTCCGTCTGAAGGTGATCCAATGATCTGATCATGGGGATGATCCTTTGTCCATCTTGTGATTGGAGCACGAATATGAGGTGGAGTTTGAGCTTCAGAGATGGCAGTGGGTGACATCTCTGTTGTGCTGTTCAGAGGCTCTGATGTGTGTTCCAGAGATGGTGAAGTAGGCTCTGAAGTCTCTTCAAGAGAGGTCTCTGGAAACTCTTCAGATGTCTCTGGTTCATCTTCTGCTTCTGAAGTGAATTGTCCTTCTGTTTGTCTTGATTCATTTCATGAACCTGTATTCAAAGAAGCAGAAGTTGTGACTTCAGAGGGACCAGAAAGAGTTGTACCTGTATTTTGAGGTTCCTCTGAAGTTGCTTTCTGAATATCTCTGAACATAAACTCTAAGTTTTCATCATCAAAGAAGTCTTAAAATATTTTTTTAGTTCAGATTCTCTTATCTTTGATGATTCAGGGATATTTTTGGCAGTTGTATTGACATCATTGGTGACAAGACTTCTGTCATCATCAAAAGATACGTTGATACTCTCTTGTATTGTTTTCGTTCTCAGATTGAACACTCTGAAAGCTTTTGAGGCTAATGAATATTCAATGAATTTGCCTTCATCTGCTTTCTTGTCAAACTTTCCAAGAGACTCTCTATCATACAGAATATAACATCTGCATCCAAAAACATGGAAATATTTAACATTAGGTTTCCTATTGTTAATGAGTTCATAAGATGTTTTCTTGAATCTTTTGACAATGGTAGCTCTGTTTTGAGTGAAACAGGTTGTAGCCACTGCCTCTGCCCAAAAATTTGTAGGAAGATCAGATCCTGCAAGCATAGTTCTTGCAGCTTCAACAAGTGTTCTGTTTTTCCTCTCAACAACACCATTTTGTTGAGGGGTTCTTGCTACAGAAAAGTTTGGAGTTATGCCTTCTTCTGAAAGATATGAGTTGATTTTGGCATTTCTGAACTCTGTCCCATTATCACTTCTCATCTTCTGAACTTTGCTATCAAATAGAACATGCAATCTTTTTAACAATCTTATTAATATATCAGGGACATCAGACTTGGCTCTGATGAATTCTATCCAAGTATATCTAGAGTATTCATCAATCAGAACTAGAATATACTTTTTACCTAATAGACTTTGCACAGAGATAGGACCACAAAGGTCCACATGTAACATATGCAATGGTTTGGGACAGTTGTTATCACTTTTGGTCTTGTGGGAAGATCTTTTCATTTTTCCCATTTCACAAGCAGAACAAACATGATCTTTGTTAAACTTCAGAGATGGTAACCCCTTAACCAGATTTAGCTTAACTAATTTATCAAGTGAAGAAAAGTTGAGATGTGCAAACTTTTTATGCCAGATCCAGACATCTTCACTGTTCAGAGATACTAGACAAAGTTTCTCTAAATCAGTTCTTATGTGTTTGGTAAAATTCATTCTATATAGATTACCCTTTCTGTCAGCCCTGAGCATTTCTTGACCTGTTTTTGAGTGAAGTAGTGAACAATGTTTTTCTTGAAATTTCACATCAAATCCATGGTCACAAAGTTGACTTATGCTGATTAAGTTGTGTTTTAACCCATCAACATAAGCAACCTTTGATACATAAACATTACCTCTGATTAGCTCACCATAACCCTTAATCTGACCTTGCTTATTGTCTCCAAAAGTTACTGCTCCTCCAGATTTAGCTTTGTAAGAGGATAGTAACTTCTTATCTCCAGTCATATGCCTTGAACATCCATAATCTAAGTACCAGATTGGCATAGACTGTTTCTGCAAGACAAATTAGAGTTTCTTAGGTACCCATCTCATTATGGGTCCTGTTTCGTTAGGCTTCTGATGATTTCTCTGAAAACTTGCCTTATCTTTTGATGTTTTGGCAGAGTTGTCCTTTTTCTTTTAAGGCTTTGTCTTTGAATTTTTATTCAGAGGTTGGTTTAGAAAACAATGAGAGCCTCTGAAGTGATTTTTCAGTTTCATCAATAGTTGGATGCAATTGCACTTTACAGAACAAGAAAAAGTAGAAGCAAAGGTTTTCATTTCATTAAATGCATTTGATATATTATGATTCTTTTTCAAATTAGTAATAGGAATATTACAAGTATTCCTAACTACTTCTTTTCTTCTAGCTTGAAAGACATCCTTCTTTTCAAGTTGTCTTTTCTTGTTCAAAAACATACTCTTCTCTTTGTTGCTCACTGCACAAACAGGATCAGAATGGTTAATTTCTTGCCATTTTCCTTTTTGTTCAGGAGTAAACTTGATTGGTTTATAAGTGTAGAGTTGAGAAGTGATAGTTTTATTATTTGCCTTTTCTTGTAATTCTTTTTCAAGATCCAGAGAAGTTTTTGCTTGAAGACACATTTCAGCAAAGTCGGGTGTCAGGATCGAATTCTCAACAAGAATTAATTCTCAGAAACAATATCAAAGAAGTTTGCGGAATAACACTTTGATATTCAATGAAACAGTAAATCAACACAGTAAATATGAAGAACAAACTGTAAACTTGTATTGAATGCTTTGAAGTTACAAGATTACACACTCAACCTCAATATTGATGAACAGACTCACCAATACGAATTCTACTTCTCTAGAATTAGGATCTATGCCTTGAGGTTGATTTTCTCTAGAACTAACACTTAGAATGAATTAATTAATCTCTACCAAAACTATTCTGTATCTTCTATACATATACTAAACAAAAAGATAATTACAAAAAAATAAACATATCTTCAGTATATCTTCCATGTATATCTCTAAGCTTCCATGTATATCCTTTCATGCGAATCTTCATCATATAAGCAGTATTAATCTTCAGCAGCATTAAATTTCTTCTAGCAGCATTAACTGAAAGCAGTATTAACTACTAGCAGTACTAACTAGCTAAGCAGTACTAACTTTGACTAGCAGTATTAATTCTACTAGCAGTAGTAACACTCAGCAGTATTAACCTTTAAGTCTTCTAGCAGTAGTAACTTTGAACCAGCAGCATTAACCATACTTGATGAATTCTTCAGTTCCCAACAATCTCCCCCTAACTTGACTTTTAGGACAAGAAATCAAGTTCTTCAGAATTAATCTTCAAGTTGCTTTCAACACCTCTGGTTCAATTTCCCAAATTTGGATCTAGGCCCAAGCTTTGATTTACAGTTCTTCTCACCACAATCTTTGCCATCTCTGAATCCTTTGTACATACCAGTGTAGCTTTAAGCATCCCTTCTAACTTCTCCTTGCTATGCTCATAGATTTTGTCCACCAGGTAGTATTCATGATAACAATTGTCAATAGTAATCATGTATACTCCACAGTTTTCAAACAGTATCCATTTGTCAATCTTCTTGAATATGAACTAATGCATATGATCTTTAATCCTATGATGCACTCTTTCAGGCTCAAACATCATGCACAAGTATTCCAATGTCACTTTGAGAAGATTCTCTTCAGTACCTTTCAACACAGGTTCATAAAGTTTCATCCCAACTTTATATAGTTCTTCCATATCAGCTCTTGAACAACTTCTGATGACTTTTCCCCATGTTGAATAAGCTTCAAATGAACCATCAGCTCTCTTGATTCTGAAGAAATTCTTTCCATTGTCTCTCAGAATATCCCAGAAGATGATCTCTGGAGCTTGCATAGAGATTGGAACAGCTTTCAAAGGTTCCACTATTGTCATGTACGGATCCATACTCTCATCTGTTTGCTTAGTGACCTGCTCTGGACTCTGTACTGGCTCTGTTGGAGATGTGACTGAAGGTTCTGCTTCCTTTTCAGTTTCTTCCACCCTAGGCCTTTTCAACTGCCTTTTTGAAGCAATTGATTTCACTCTTTTTCTAGACTTGGCTTCTATACCAACACTTCCAGGTTCTTCCTTCTTCTCTTCTGCTTCTTCTTTGGAGGGTGTGGTTTCCTCAGGGAATGGTTGTTGGATGTTGAGATCATGTCTCTCTTTCATCCTTCTCTCAGCCTCCTCCCTTTGTGCTGAATTCCCTTGGAGCTTGGCCATTTCCTTGTTATACAACTCTTCAACCTGAGAGTATGCCATGTGGATAAACATCTCTCCCTTAACACCAATTGCACCTTTCAGGAAGTTTATCATTTTTCTTCTTTCCTGATTGGCCAAAAATGTCTTGGAGGGTTGTCTTTTCTGCTTTTGCTTCTGAATAGGCATCTTCTTAATTTGAAGTTTCTTGACCTGAGCTACTGTCTGAGCTGCTTCTTTCAAACTCTTTTGGTATTCTGTATTTAACTTCTTGGCCATAATCTTTGCCAGTTCTCTATCCTTTTCTGTTTGCAACTGCTCCTCTTTCTCCATTTGGTCTTGCAACTGCTTTGCTATTGCCTCATCCATTTCAATCTGAGACTTCTGTCTTGGAGGCATTTCAGCTTCAACCATCTTCTCTTATCCTTTTCCCTTTGATTCTTTCAAAACTTCCTTCTCTTTTTCCTTCTCTGAGATCCCTCCTTCTTTGATAACTACTCCCTTGGCCTTTTGAGTAGCCTTAGGAGTATCATTCATTGCTTTGACTAAAGTTTCTGCTATCTCCATTTCTTCCACAGAGAGCCCTATTTCTGCTGCTTTAGTTTCTGCTGCTACTTTTACTTCAGCAGCAGTATCTGTTTCTTTTTCCATCTCTTCCTCTGTCTCCCCCTCAACTTCAGCTTTCTTTTCAACAGTTTCCCCTTCATGCTTCTCCCCCTTGTTGAAAGAATCTTGAACTTGGTCCCTCTTTTTTAGTACAAACTGTTTCCTTCTTTTCTTTTGAACCAGCCTGGTCACCATCTTCTTCAATTTTGCAATCTGAACTTGTTGGGACAGGATAACCAGCTTCATCTCCTCTATTTCTTTTCCTTGTTTCATAACATCTAGGTTGATGTTTCCCATGGTTTCCATCAATTCCTGGTAGTCATATCTGTCCTCACCTTCTCTAGAAGTGTTACCCTCCTTTGAAGGATCATTGGATCTTTTAGTAGTGGAAGTCTTCTGCCTAGCAGAAGCACTATCCACCTCCGTGGTTTCTTGGCACCAGGGACCTTCGAATGATTGCTCATTCAAAGTTGCCATGGGTGAGGTCTTATTTATGGTACCACTGTCCTTCTCTGTGCTAGCAGAAGTAGTGGCAGCCTCAGTACCCATATGCTCTATCTCCTCCTCAGAGAGCACCTCCTTTGGGTTGGGAGACACCCTGTTGGTTTCCCTTTGGATATTCTCTAAGGAAGAAGCCTCCCTTAGAGGGCTTAAAGGCTTGGGGGATGATAGTACAAGAAGGGAAGGAGCCTTCTTTACCTGTTTCCTCTTGTAAGTTTGGGTGATAGGAGAGGTTGGTTTTTCAAGAAGGGACTGGGGAATTGATTTAGAGAGGGAAGGTTGGGATTGGCTAGCAGTAGGATGGTCTAATGGGGGCCTTGACCCTGCTGCCATACCTTCATTGGTTTGGGACACCACCATCATTGTAGAGAACAATGGGGTGTCAACTCCTTCCGAGTCCCCAGCAGATCTTCTCATATTTGAGAAAACCTTGCCTTTGGGGGGTTTAGGTACATATACCCCAACAGGTTGAGGTATATCCGTCAATTCATGAGTAATAACTTCTTGAACAAACCTGGGGTACATAAAGAAGCTCTTTTTGTTTCCCATGTTTGAGACAAGATCACTGAAAATCATTTTAGAAAAGTTATACTTTCTGGCAGTGGCCAAGCACACCAAAGCATAAGCAATGGTGCTGCTGAACTCACTCCATCCAGTAGTCTTTTTGGAGATACAGTGCATAAGAGTATGGACAAAGAAACGCCATTGGGGTGAAAATTTGGCTTTTGAGAATTTGAATACACCCAATGGGCCTCCATACCCCATTCTTGTAAGATTGGAGAACAATTCATCGTTTGGGATAGAAGTTATACCAGAGGCATCGTCTAGACGTAGACTGATGCGAATAACCTCTTCAGTAACTGTTAGTGATTGTTCACAGATTCTTGTCTTGATCATTGGCACACCATTCTCAGCAACAATGGTGGCATTAGCCCAGAACTGCCTTTGATGCTCAATATAGATTGTAGGTGATATAGTAAGAGCATGAGCAATATGGCTTGACTTGAGGAAATCCACAATCTGATGAAATCCTGCAGCTTGCTTTGGCTTTTGTAGCATCGCGATCTCATTGTGTTCATCAATGAATGCCATGGATGCCATTGATCTTAGTGAAAAGCTTGCCTGAAAACTTCGAACTTGAGAGAGAAAGGGTTCAGAGTGCAAGAGAATAGTATGCAAAGAGTCGTTATGAACTTTTAGGCGGGCAAAGAGTATTTATAGTATTCGGGACATAAGCAGTATTAACCTAGAGCAGTATTAACTGAAAGCAGTATTAACTACTAGCAGTATTAACTGAAAGCAGTATTAACTTAAAGCAGTATTAACGACTAGCAGTATTAACTAACTAGCAGTATTAACTGAAAGCAGTATTAACGACTAGCAGTATTAACTAACTAGCAGTATTAACTAACTAGCAGTATTAACTAACTAGCAGTATTAACTAACTAGCAGTATTAACTGAGAGCAGTATTAACTACTAGCAGTATTAACTAACTAGCAGTATTAACTGAGAGCAGTATTAACTACTAGCAGTATTAACTAACTAGCAGTATTAACTGAGAGCAGTATTAACTACTAGCAGTATTAACTAACTTACTCCTTTAAACTTGCGAAACACTGAGTACTGCTATACATATCCTGAAAAAGAAGATTAGTAACACCAAGAAGAAATAATATACAGGTATAGAACCACTTTTTGAGAAGGGGCTTATTCAGAGTTGATCATTCCCACACTAGTTACCAAGAAAGTGAATCTACCCACATCAAAGGCTTTAGTGAATAGATCAGCAAACAGATTATCAGTGTGAACTTTTACAACTTGAATAAGTTTCTTTTCATTACAGTCTCTTATGAAGTGATACCTGATTTCAATGTGCTTTGTCTTTGAGTGCTTGACTGGATTATTAACAATGCTAATAGCACTGCTGTTGTCAATAAAAATTGGAGTGTGTAAAAGGTTACCCCATAATCCAACATTTGATTCTGAATCCATAAGACTTGAGAACAGCAACTTGCAGCTGCTATGTACTCTGCCTCTGTTGTAGATGTGGATACTGTGGTTTGTTTCTTGCACTGCCATGAGACTAGTCTTGCACCCAAAAACTGACATCCTCCAGAAGTAGATTTTCTGTCCAAGTTTGCTCCACCTAGATCACTATCTGAGTATGCAAGTAGGTCAAAGGATGAGTCATGAGGATACCAAAGTCCCAATCTGGGTTGCCCTTTGAGATATCTGAATATCCTCTTAACAGCTTGATAGTGAGATTGCTTTGGCCTAACTTGGAATCTTGCACATACACAGACTGGAAACATTATATCTGGCCTTGATGCTGTGAGATACATGAGAGAGCCAATCATGGATCTATAATGATGCACATCCATATCCTCCCCCTCAAGATCTGCTGTTATCTGCTTGTGTGTTTCCATAGGTGTGCTGGCAGGTTTTGACTCTGAGAAACCAAACTTGGTTAGAATGTCCTGCACATACTTGGATTGACAGATGAAGATGCCATCTGACTTCTGTTGAACTTGGAGTCCAAGGAAGAAAGTAAGTTCCCCCATGGAACTCATTTTGAACCTTTGATGCATTAGATCCTCAAACTCCTTGCACATGTTGTCTCTTGTAGATCCAAAGATAATGTCATCAACATAGATTTGGACCAGCAGGATATCCTTCTTCTTTCTCTTGATAAATAGAGTCTTATTAATGACTCCTCTTTCAAAGTCATTTTCCAAGAGATAGGATGACAGAGTGTCATACCATGCTCTTGGAGCTTGATGTAGTCCATATAGTGTTTTCTTCAATTTGTATACCCTGTCTGGATAGATTGGGTTTTCAAACCCTGGTGGTTGACAGACATATACTTCTTCTTCAATTGAGCCATAGAGAAAAGCACTTTTTACATCCATTTGATAGACTTTGAAGTTCATGTAAGAAGCATAGGCTAGGAATAGTCTGATTGCTTCTATCCTAGCCACAGGTGCAAAAACTTCTTCATAATCTATACCCTCTTCTTGAGTATATCCTTGAGCCACCAGCCTTGCTTTGTTCCTTATGACAATACCTCTTTCATCTCTCTTGTTTCTGAAAATCCATTTTGTGCCAATTGCTCTGTGACCTTTAGGAAGGTCTACTAGATCCCATACATCTTGTAGATTGAACTGTAACAGTTCTTCTTGCATTGCTTCTATCCAACTAGATTCTTTCATAGCATCATGTGCCTTTTTAGGCTCAAGCTGGGATAGAAAACAAGAAAGCACTGTATGTTGTTGATCTTGCATTTCTTGAAGCCTGCTTTGATGTCTAGTCATCATAGGAGAAGAGATATCTCCTATTACCAGCTGTGGAGGATGATTCTTTTGAACTCTGGTGTTATGACTAGGTTCTTCATTCAGTCCAGCCTCTAGATTAGAGTCATGCAACTCAACTGAAGTGATTTCAGATGCCACTTCTGATTCTTTATTTTCTTGAGTCTCCTCATCTCTAGTTTCTTCTTCACTCTGACTTGGTCCACTAAATGATTCCTTTTCACAGTCTTCAACAGAATTCACTGTGGGTATGGGAAAAATCACAGATTTAGATATACTTTCTTGAACTTGTGTGTTCCCTGATCCTTCATTTCTTGGACCTGCATACTTATTACTGAAACCAAAAGAGTTAGTTAGTGAATCAATGTCAAATAGCCACTGAGGTCCAGACCCAACAGGATTTGGTGTGTTCTCATTGCATTTGACATTGTCACTTTCTTCAATTATTCTAGAAGATGAGTTAAAAACTCTGTAGGCCTTACTCTGAGATGAATATCCAACAAGAAATCCATCATCTGCTTTGCTATCAAACTTACCTAAGTGAGATTTGGTATTGAGAATTGTACAAGGACACCCAAAAGGTTTGAAGAAACCAATGAAAGGTTTTCTTTTATTTAAAAGCTCATATGGGGTCTTGTTCTTTTGCTTGACCACTAGAACTCTATTTTGGACATAACAAGCAGTATTAACTGCTTCAGCCCAGAAGGTAATTGGAAATTTTGAATCATTCAACAGAGATCTAGCAGCCTCTATTAGTGTCCTATTTCTCCTTTCAGCAACACCATTCTGTTGAGGAGTCCTAGGAGCACTATATTGCCTCTCAATACCTTTCTCTTCACAAAAGGTGTTTAGATCATGATTTTTAAACTTAGTTCCATTATCTGATCTAATGACTTTTACTTTTTGATTAGTTTGGTTTTCAATTCTTAGAATAAAGGATTTGATAAGTCCACTTGTCTCATCCTTAGTCTTTAGAAAATATACCCAAGTAAATCTGGAGTAATCATCAACAATAACCAAGCATTAAGATTTCTTGCCTATACTCATAACATTTGTAGGACCAAACAGATCCATATGCAGTAACTGGAGACAAGAAGAAACAGAATTTAACTCTTTGGTCTTATGAGAAGTTTTGTGTTGTTTGCCTTTAAGACAAGCAACACAATGATCATCACATGAAAAGACTTTTGAAGGTAAACCTCTTACAAGGTTGTTTTTAACAAGTTTGTTCATAGTCTTGAAATTCATATGACACATCCTTCTGTGCCAAAGAGAGGATTCATCTACAGAAGCTTTTGAAACAAGAAAATTTAGAGATGAATCACTATCAACATTGTCCATATCTAGACAGTAAACATTGTCCTTTCTTGGAGTTCTAAGTAGTATCATGCTTTCATCAACTACCTTGAACCCTGGAGCAAGGATCATACACTCAGTATTTGTAAATAATATACTATGTTGTTTGTCACAAACCTGTGATACACTTAACAGGTTGTACTTTAATTGATCAACATAGTAGACATCCTCAAATGTCATCTTACCTTTGGTGACATTACCTTTTCCACTTATCTTACCACCAGTAAGATTATCTCCAAATGCAACATGTCCTCCATTGATATGCTTGAAATCCTGAAGGCATGACATGTTGCCTGTCATGTGCCTAGAGCAACCACTATCAACATGCCATATGCTCTTTCCCTTGAGCTGTTGGTTGCCCTGCACATAAGATAGATCAGTTAGTATGAATTAGGAACCCAAGCCAAAGTGGTCTTGGGTACCCCTTTCTCATCAAAATACTTGCATTCTTTCTTGACAAGATTTTTGAACTTTAACTCCTCATTCTTGGAGTACTTTGTTACAATAACAGGCTTGGAAATATTTTTGCTAGAATCAGTACTGGTTTTAGAAGTACTAACTGCCTTAGCAGCACTTGCATGCTTAGCAGTACAAACCTTATTAGCAGTAGTAACTGTGTTAGCAGCAGTAACTGTGTTGGCAGTATTAACCTTTGAAGAGGTACTAACAGTATTATCAGCATTAATATTTTCAGCAGTACTAACACAGATAGCAGTAGTAACCATGTTAGCAGTACTAACAGTTTTAGTGCTTCTAACCCTGTCATCAGTACTAACAGTTTTATTGCTTCTAGGCACCCACATTTTGACACTTTCTTTTAAAATCTTTTTCTTCATGGGGCTTTTCCTTTCACCATGTTTCTTTATCACATGTTTCTTTCCAGCCTTCCTATAGCCAACAGGTTTTTGCACAAATCTTTGAAAGTTCATCTGTTGGTTAATAGGGTTAAAGTAACAATACTTAGCCAAATGATTTAACTTGCCACATATGAAACAAGGTTTTGGTCTATTGATTTTATTCAGATCAACTCCTTGTTTCTGAGCCCATTGATTATTCCAGTTTCTTTGATTTCCTCTTTTTAAATCAGAATTTAGGCTCTTGGCTTTACTGCAATCACACTGTTTACAGGATCCAGGATTCACAACTGTGGTTTGTTTGTAATGGACCTTGTTATCCTTTCCTTTTGTCTGCTCTATCTCCTTAGACTTGACCCAGATTTTCCCACATCCCTCATTGGTGATAATATTGTTTTCTAATGGTATCTTTTTACTCACATCATTATCCCTATACTCACTGGCTTCTTTCTCAGTTAAATCCTTAATTACTACTTCATCCAAAGGATCTATCTTAAAGGCTTTCTCAGATAAGTCCTTTTTCTCCTTGGTTTCTAACAAGTCTGAAGTAGGAGAGATATAATTGTTGTTGTAAGGAGGAGGTGTATTGTTGTATCCAATACCAGGCTTCATCTTGTCATGAATCTGAGCCTTTAGAAGAGAATCCATTGCTTTTGAAGCATATGAAAACTTTTCTATGTCAAGTTTAACTTTAGACAGTTCCTCTTTCAGCCTATCACTCTCTTCTAAGGATTTAGACAGTTTGGTCTCTAACTCATTCTTTTCCCACTTCCAATAGTTTGTGTCATATGAGTGTTGAAGTTCATTAGCTTGAAAGCCTTTGATTTGCTCTTCAAATCTCTCTACTATCAACACATAATCTCTTCTGTCCTTTTCTAATCTTTTGAGGTCATCACACATACTTTGATTGTGATCCCTGTATCTTGTGACAGTGTCAATGCAAGATTTTGTACAAAGATTAGAAATTACCTCAGAGGGAAGATCAGACACTTCTGCCATAAGAGCTTGATTCTGAATGGCTTCCTCAGCTTGATCACTCCAGTCAAATCCCATTCCTTGTTGAGAAACAAGGGCTTGAGCAGGATTCTTGTTTTGATTGTAGCCTCGATTCTGAGCTTGGTGGTGGTTGTTGTTTGGAACAGCACTCCTGCATTCTCTAGCAAAGTGTCCTTTCAAGTGACACTTATAACATTCCACCTTGGTTTTGTCAAAACCAGCTCCATCTTCCCTTCTTTGAGAGAAGTTATTCCTTCCTGTTCTTTTAATGAACTTCTTCACCCTCATTGATAACATGGCCATCTGCCATTTAATATCCATCTCCTCCAGGTCATCAGGGTGAATTTGATCCAGATCATCATTAATCAAAGAATTGCTGTTATGACTGGACAAAAAGGCTTCAAAGATAGTTTCAGTGCCTTTTTCTGAACTTACTCCACTGGCAGTACTAACTGCTTCAGGGTTGGCAGTAGTATCAGTGGATGCTGAGAGAAGTGCAGCATTGTGGATATAACTAGAGGGCTTCTTCTTGGTTTCTACCTCAGTTTCAAAAACTCTTAGATCATTGTATAGATCATCAAGTTCTTTCTCTTCCAGATTGTCACTCTGTCTATATGAGACAGTGTACATAGTCCATTCATCCCCAAGAGATCTGAGGAACTTTCTGTTGATATCATCTTGTTCCATCTTTACTCCTACAGTAGCCAGTTCACCAATGAGCTTATTGAACCAATCAAAAGTTTGAGTCATAGACTCATTCTTTGAGGAAGTAAAGTTCTCATACTGCTGCTTTAGAACATCTCTTTGATTTCTTTTGATGCTCTTAGTTCCAGCAAATCTTTTCTCTAGAGCATTCCAGAGAATCTGAGCATCAGTGCAGTTGCAAAATTGATGCTGATGTTCATTGGGGATGGCCAAGAGCAGAGTGCTCAAGGCCTTCATCTCTGTCTGTCTGATCTTCCTTTCACCATCTGTCTTTGGTGGAGGTCTTTTCCCATCTGGTCCTATCCTTCCAGCTTCAGAAGGACCATTCTCAATGATATCCCACATTGAGTAGTCAGTGAGAAGAATATATTGTCTGATTCTGATCTTCCACATGTCAAACTCACTGGGTTTGAGCATTGGAACCTTAGAGACCAAAGTACTGCTTGATTCTGTAAGATTTTCCATGATGAATAGATGTTTCTGAGAGAGTTTGGCTCTGATACCACTTGTCAGGATCGAATTCTCAACAAGAATTAATTCTCAAAAACAATATCAAAGAAGTTTGCGGAATAACACTTTGATATTCAATGAAACAGTAAATCAACACAGTAAATATGAAGAACAAACTGTAAACTTGTATTGAATGCTTTGAAGTTACAAGATTACACACTCAACCTCAATATTGATGAACAGACTCACCAATACGAATTCTACTTCTCTAGAATTAGGATCTATGCCTTGAGGTTGATTTTCTCTAGAACTAACACTTAGAATGAATTAATTAATCTCTACCAAAACTATTTTGTATCTTCTATACATATACTAAACAAAAAGATAATTACAAAAAAATAAACATATCTTCAGTATATCTTCCATGTATATCTCTAAGCTTCCATGTATATCCTTTCATGCGAATCTTCATCATATAAGCAGTATTAATCTTCAGCAGCATTAAATTTCTTCTAGCAGCATTAACTGAAAGCAGTATTAACTACTAGCAGTACTAACTAGCTAAGCAGTACTAACTTTGACTAGCAGTATTAATTCTACTAGCAGTAGTAACACTCAGCAGTATTAACCTTTAAGTCTTCTAGCAGTAGTAACTTTGAACCAGCAGCATTAACCATACTTGATGAATTCTTCAGTTCCCAACATCGGGACATATTGGTATTCTAGGTTTATTTTTCAAAACAGAAATAGGAATGTTCAAAATTCCAGAACCAACATTCTCTATCTTTTTATGAATTACTTTCTCTGGTATGTAGAATATTTGTTCATCTATCTCTGGATCAGATTCAGAATCAGAGTCAAGAAAGTCTCTTTTAGCCTTACCAGGGATAACTACCTCTGCTGGTTTCTCAATTTTCTTGGGTCTAGAGACTTTAATGATTCTTTTCATGCTTTCTTTCTTCTTCAAATCAGCTATTATATTTTCTTTATTTATTCTTTTGATGTCATCCTCAAATGTAGTTCTGATGCAGTCATCAGAGATTGGTGAATATAGAGGAGCTAAGTGAACTCTGAGGTTCATCTTCAGAATTACTTGTTTCAGAGGTACTTTGTTCAGATGTCTCTGATTCATTTGTGATAAATGCATCGAACTTTAAAATTTCTCTGGGATCATTGCTCTGAGGTTTTGTGAAAAGTACTTCTGAAGTTTCCTTTTCTATTTTTAAGATAGATTTTGGAAAGTTTTGCACTTCAGATTATGCAACATTTTTAAAGTTCAGAGCTCTTGCTTTTGATCCTTCTGAGGTTTTTATTCTCTTGAAATTGTTCAGAGATGGACAGTCAGAGCTCTGAACCTTTCCTATACATAAAGTGGAAGAAAGTGAAGTTTTCTTCAATCCAGTGAATGGATCCAATTCATTGAATCCCAGCCCTTGAGTATCCATTTAAGAGTTTATCTTTATATGCACATCTTGAGCATCAAGATAGCTTTTGATTTGAAGTTCTTTCCTTTCTAGAGATTGATGTAGGATTTCTCTTTCCTTTTGAAAAAAGTTTGTTAAGGCAACAAAATTGAGCCTTTCATACTCAGATCTTTTTACTTCTTCTTCTTTAACTTTTAAAACTTTCTCAAGTTCTTTGAATCTTTCTAAGAAAGATTTTTCTTTTTGTTTCTGAGTTTTTTCAAGTTCAGATTTCTTAACAAAAATGTCTCTCTTTTCTGACTCAAGAAGATCTTTTTCCCTTTTGTAAAAACTAAGATCTTTTGTCATTTGTTTTCTTTTTTCTTTTTCCTTAACAAGTTTTTGCTTTAAGATTTGAAATTCATCTGTTAGATTAATAACATCCAATTCAAGTTCACTGTCAGAGGTGGAAGGAGAGTTTACCTTTTCAGAGTAGTCCTCTGATGATCCATCATTCTGATCATCTGCAAAATCCATACCACAGAGATTGGTAGGTTCTTCCTCTCCATCGCTTGTTGAGTCTGACAGACAGTCTTCCATCTCTGCTACAAGTACTCTTTCTTTGACATTGTACTTGTACTTATTTTTGTAGTAGTCTTCATCTTTGATGAGCCTACCTCTGCAGTTTGCAGAGTAATGGCCTGGCTTTCCACATCTGAAACATCTTCCATCGTTTTGGTTTGGTGGAAGAGCAGCAACTGATTCTGTATTATGAGCTTGTTGTTGTGGCTTGAAGTACTTCTGAGGTTGAGGATACCTTGGCTAAAATGATTGTTGAGATCTTGATTGTTGAGTATTTTCATGATTGGTGAAATGAACGCCTTTTTGATCACTATGCAGAGTAGATCTGGGTTCTTGTTGATAGTCAGCTTTCTAAAATCTCCTTTCTAGATTTCCTCTTCTTTCTTCATCATCTCTTCTTCCTTCAAAAACTTTCTTGCCAAATTTCTTGTTAAATTGATGGGTGATTAATGCAAAAGATTTGGCAAAAGCATTGATGTCATCGTCTGAGTCTGAATCTGAGTGTTCAACTTCTTCAGTCATTAGAACCTTCTTGGATTTTCTTTTAGATTCCCTCTTTAAACAGTTATCTGTTTCTACATTTCTGCCTTCTTGTGATACACCTTTTTGTTTTGACATGAGTGCAAGTGGTCCACCTAAAGAGGTTTTTGATTTTTGTTTAACAACTTCTTTTTCTTGTTCTACCAGGGTGCCATAAATGTCAGTCAATGACCATGATTCAAGATTTTGATTGGCTTGTATTGACATGGACAGTTGTGACCATTCTCTATTTAGACTTTTAAGGAAAAGAACATTGTTTTCTTCTTTTGTTCTCATGACCCCAAATTTTCTACATTTGTTGATGAGAATGTTGAACCTTGAGTATGTTTGGTGTAAGGTTTCTTCGGGTAATGCATGAAAATCATGATATTCATTGATACAAAGATTTCTCCTGTTCTTTTGAGTTTGTAGGCCACCTTCAAGTTGATTTAACAACTGGTCCCATATCTCTTTTGCAGTTACATAAGAATCAAGTTCTTGGAAGATATCATTGGGAATGGCCATTATAAGTAATCTAACAGCTTTTGAATCATTTTCCATCATGTTAGTTTCTTCATCAGTAAAGTTTGAAGTTTTCTTTTCATAGCAAGCACGGATTTCAGCAGTATCTGCTGTTGCTGGAACTCTTGGTACCAACACCATTGGTTGGTGAGGTCCATTGTTCACTGATCTTAACAGATCTATGTACATACCTTCTAAGAAGTTTACCATCCTTATCTTCCATTGAGGATATTCATCCCTTAGAAGTGTAGGAGGTTTGGTTAATGATCCAGCTGTATAAATGGCACTTATACTTGAGTTTGCCATTTTGTGAAGAAAAGATGAAGATTTAAAGAACTGATGCTTTTCTATGAAGATCTTTATCAAGAAATGAATCTGTGATTTACTTTCAAATCTAGAGCATATGAAGTTCTCTTTAATAAACCAAGGTTTATATGAACATGCACAGATAATGAAAGCTTTGAATCAGTAAGATATAAATTGATGCGAGTATGCAGATATGATCTTTCTTTGTTTAGAAAACAAAGGAGGCTCTGATACCAATTGTTGGATCCCAGATTTAATCTTACAATAATAATGATATAAACAACAAGAGTAATAACAGCGGAAGCAATATAGTTTAATATCAAAAGCAGATTCAAATATCACAGTTCATATAATAAAGTAAACTGAAAGAACAAGATCTTCTTCAATTGATTTATCAGATACTATTTATCAAAAAGCACATTTTTGTCAAAGGAGTGATGGTCCTATTTATAGGACCATAAAGTAAACAGTGTATTATCTTGACAAATAGAAGCATGCTTGAACATTGTCTTACCTAATAGGTAAGCTCAAGACATGCTTGAACAGTAACCTACTCTAGAAAGTAAATCTTATCACTATGTGACTAGTCATCTGTTCTTCTGATACTTGAGGAAATATGATCAGCGCCATCTTCAGAGAGAATGTCTTCAGAGCTCTGAGGAAGTCTTCAGAGCCTCTGATGAAGCC
Organism: Arctium minus; assembly: GCA_954870635.1. Classification (NCBI taxonomy): domain Eukaryota; kingdom Viridiplantae; phylum Streptophyta; class Magnoliopsida; order Asterales; family Asteraceae; genus Arctium; species Arctium minus. The sequence goes on along the minus strand of OX941080.1, from coordinate 70,543,221 downwards.
ATCTCTAATGTCTTCTGCTGAAAAGTCCCTATCTCTAGAATGTGCTTCAGAGGCAGTCACGTCCTCTGAAGCCTGTCTCTGGAAGTCCTCTGAAGAAGGACTTAGATATTTTCAATACTTTTACAAATTGATATTTGGGGCTAACAGGATCCTATTTAGGATCATATTAGCAGTAAGACACGCCTCACCCCATAAATGGTATGGAGCTCCGGACGTGTTCAACATTGAATTTATCATATTCTTCAATGTTTTGTTCTTCCGCTCAGCCACTCCATTTTGTTGTGGAGTGTAGGGAGCGGTAGTTTGATGTACTATTCCATGTGTATTACAAAATTCTGTAAAATCATAGGATTCGTATTCTCTTCCCCGATCCGATCTTAGAATTTTGATTTTCTTGTCAAGTTGGTTCTCAACTTCAGCCTTATAAGTCTTGAACATGTTTAAGGCTTCATCTTTTGTATGTAAAAGATACACATCACAATACTTATTGCAATCATCTATGAAAGTGATATAGCAATTCTTTCCTCCTTGTGTAGGAGTTGCCTTAAAATCACATAAGTCGGTGTGAATCAACCCCAGTACTTCATTTAAACTTTCAACAGACTTGTGTAGATGATTAGTGTATTTAGCTTCTACACAAACCTCATACTTAGTCATTTTGTCAATGGAACATTTAGGTATCATGTCAAGTTAAATCATTATTTGAATTGATCTAAAGTTGACATGTCCTAATCTAGAGTGCCAAAGATTAGAAGGAGCAATCATGTACATGTAACTAGCAGAGCTAGAGCATGCCTTATTTTTATTTACAATGACGGCTTCCAAGTTATTTACAATATGAGTTTGAAGAGCCCCTAATGGAGGTAACCCTTCCCCACATAAATACCACCCTTGGTGATGACTAGCTTATCAGATTCGAATATTAGTTTAAACCCTTTCTTGCTTAGAACATGGCCAAAAATCAAGTTTTTGGTTAAACTAGGTACATGTACAACATCATTCAATATTAAATCCTTGCCCGAAGTTAGCTTCAAGTTGACCTTCCCTTTCCTTCTATCTTCGCAGTCGATGCGTTCCCCAAGAACATCGGCTCCCCATCGCTCACCTTTTGGTAAGATGCAAACAAGCTTTCAGAATTGCAGATATGTCGTGTAGCCCCGATGTCAATCCACCAATCCACCATGTTTGTAATCATGTGGTCTTCAATTACACCAATGAACTCATTCGGGGAGTGGGTGAGATTGGCATGCCTAGTAGATGCCCCATATTCTCCACCACCACTTTCTCCAACACCACCATGATCACGCTTGTGTCGGCAATCCTTGGCTCGGTGTCCCGACTTACCACATACCCAACAACAGATAATCCTCTTGAATTGTTTCTTTTGTGGGGCTAAGGGGCCCTTTCCAGCATTGAAAGGCCTCTTGGTTGCAAATCCCTTTCCCTTGAATTTTTGGAGCTTTGATTTAGATGAACTGCCTTCCACTATGTTGGCATGTGGTTCAATTGGGTTGGCATCGGCTATATCATTGAGTCGGTTGTCGTCCTCAACTCGGATCTTGAGAAACAATTGTTCAAATGTGATCTCCTCCGTAAGATGCTTCAAATATATCTTGATGTTCTTCCATGCAAGAGGTACTTTTCAATTATTGATTCGACCACAAAGTTTGTATTCAAGCCCATACCCTCAACCTCGAGCTCACGGAAAAGTATTTGCAATTCTTCCACTTGCTTTACCACCGGCTTCGTATCAATCATCCAGAAATGCAGAAATTTTCCCACTGTGAACCTCTTGGAACATGCCACTTCGATTTTGTACTTGGCATCTAAGGATTCCGTAATATCCTTTGTCGTTCAGAAGGTAGAATAGATGTCGTAAAGGGAATCGTCGAGAGCATTCAATATATAGTTTTTGCAATTATACTCATTGGATCTCCAATTCTCGACGGATTTCTGATGTGTGGACACTTGGATCTGCGATGGTGCAGCCTCGTCTGTCCTAACCAGAGGATTTGCCGATGGCTCTTCCTCAGTGAGTACGTTGGCAACGTGAAGTGTTGTCAAATAGAACAACATCTTTTGTTTCCAATGGCGGAAGTCCGAACCTTTGAACTTCTCGGGTTTCTCCACATGACTTTTCAAGATATGTGATTGATCCATCGCTCCATAACAAAATTTATGTCTTAGATTGTTAGGAGTAATCAATCACATGAACAATATTTGCATATATAAGGACATAAATTGAAGAACAAAATAATATCTATGTAATTACATAATACAACATACAATCAAACAGAAAAACAATCAATAAACCTTACTTGATAAGTAGATTCTTATAGAGATGTTGGTATTGATTGAGGCCTGCACTCACGCAGTGTCCTAAGACAAATATTTCTCTGGTATAGCGTCCGTCTTGAGGATACAACGATCAAATTCAACAATTAGTGAATTCCACAATTAGTGATCTCGACCCCAAGGCCCAATCTTTGACATTTAATATGTATATTTCATGTCAAAGAGAGTCAACCAATAACATCACACTCCAAGGCCCAAACAATTAAATAATCCATTTAATGCTCATTGGTTGGAGTTTATTAAGTGGTCTTAACTTTATCTTGGCTCCTATGTGGGACAAAGTTTCTCCTATACACTAAGTTCCAACAATAGGGACAAAGTCTCACAGGGACGAAACGCCAGTGAATTGACAACGAATCCCTCTCTGCCATTCCCCACCCCAGGTGCAACCCAAACTCCGATTAACACAAACCCACCAGACCTCCTCTACTTAATCTATTGTCACCACCAAGTTCACCCACTGGTTAACTCCAGTTAGATCTCCACCGTACCTCCAAAAACTCTCAGATTGGTACCTTCGATAATTTTCCAGGCCCAACAACTTAAACACACAAATAAACACACACACACAAAAACATATCCTCGACTGTGTCAGAGATAATCACGGTGTTTCCAAGCTCCAACAACTTGAACCCATTTGAAACTCATATAAGGTTCTTCACTTGAACCGGAGAATATGAAGGTCTAGTGATTTTAGGGGTAGGGGCTTCATAGTGTGGTGATCGGATTTTTTACGAAGGTCCGTGACTGTGTGTATGTGTATTATATATATATAATATAAATTATATAATATAACTTTTTAAAAGATATTTAAGAAAATAGGTATAAAGACTAAACTGCCCTTCATTTAACAAATATTCTCTAACGGAGTTAGTGACCTGAGACCATTTTTAAAACAAAATGCAAATCACGAGGATGATTTCTAGACTTGTTAAAGTTCATGTCCCAGTTTTAAACTTTTGTCAAAAGTTCAAGAACCAAAATTAGAGTTTACTCTAAATTTTATTTCAATTTTCTTGTGTTTTACCCTTAATTTCAATGTGTTGGAGAATGAAACTACTAAATCTCTAAAATAAAAATACTTTCAATTTCAACAGATTCTCTATTTTGAAAACAAAGGTTTTGGAGAATCTATTGAAACAAGAAACATACCTGAAATCTTTATATCTCTATTTTCTACATTTTAAAGAATTTGTTGGGAGATGGTCTATAAAAGCATCTCCAATGGAAGTTCTTATAAGAATCTCATTTTTGCATTTTTTTGTTGTCATCTCATCTTCAACTCATTAAATTCAGACCTCTCCTAAAATCCTACAATTGTAGTTCTTATAAGAACCTCTTTTTTATGGGGTCCCATCGATCTTTTAACCAAAATAATTAATAATTATATATATATATATATATATTAATAATTATAAAGTCAAGAAAATAAAATAAAAAAGTAGCAAATATGTCACTTCACACCAATATTAAGGTAAGAACCAAAGTTATTATTTAAGAATCTAAAGAAGATGGGGTTTTTTATAGGAGCATCTCCAACTTCTCTAAAATAGGAATTTTAGGGAATTTTTTGTTTCAACAGATTCTCCAAAACATTTTCAAAATGGAGAAAGTATGACAGAGATAATGAAAAACTCCAAATTTAGAGATATCTTCAAAAATGATTACTTATGAGAGAGAAATAGTTTTTTTATTTTCTTCTACCAATAAAATTGCTTTAAATTAAATATTTATAAAAGAGAAATAATATTTTATGAGTTGTATTAAATATTTTAATAATATAATTAATTATGTGATATCCAAAATAAAGAATATGTTAGAAATGAATATGATTTCGTAAGATTTTGACTTTTTACTTATTCATTTTTTGAAGAAACTGCTAAAAATGCTCTTAACAACTTTTTACAATAATAATTTGTACGAGTCGACCTCACTTTTTATAACTACAAGTCACTTAATTTTTTTTTTGGTATGATAGAAAAATGACGTAAAGAGAGTAATGGGCACGCTACACATGGCACGTGGGGGTGGTGGATGGATGGCAAATGACAGATGGATGGGCTATTTTACTTTATTGGGCTGGTGGGTGGCATGTGGGCCGGATCCGGACGTCAAGGAGAAGTTTTTCCTTAGCAAAACACGGAACCGCGTATTTCCTCTGTCGACATTCCACAATAAATATCTCATTTCAAATATTATTTCTTTTATCATTAATTAATTAATTAATTAATTACCTAAATGTAAGTATCTCAATTATCTATCTACTTAATATAATAGTATGTAAAATTTTATTACAAACCAACAATATGATTATAATTTTATTTTCTTTAATTATCTATCTAATTAATATAGTAGTATGAATAATTTTATTACAAACTCAAAATATGATTATAATTTTATATTCAAAAGATCAAATAATATGTATATATATATATATATATATATATATATGACATTGATAATAAAAACTATGGTGACAAGGGTAAGAAATTATCTCCATCTTTAAATACATATTAGAATGAGATGCATGGAAATACATCGATCAATCCTCGTATCAAGCGTGATTCATTGGTAAGTTTGAGATTAAAAGTGATCAATTGTCTGAATTCCTTTCTTATCTTATCACCTTTAACTCTTATTCTCATACGATCATATATATATAGGCGAAGGATCGTGTGAGAAGTTGAGGTTAACGTGAGAAGCGTGAGAATTGTATTTGAACCGTTGATCACTTTTAATCAAATGTCCTCCCATGAATTGCGTCTTAGAAGGGAATTGATCTGGTGCATCTCATCTTAATGTGCATCCATTTCTCATCCAACAATTGATAATCACTTCTCATGCTTCTCATGTTAACCTCAACTTCTCATTGGCATCCATATATATATATAGAGAGAGAGAGAGGGAGAGAGAGAGAGAGACTTGGGATCACGTGAGACCAACATGTTTTCATGAGATCCGTGAGACCACGTTTTTACAATTGAAACTTCACAACAAAATACTGTGAAGGTTCGGATTTTTTACCTTCACTGTGTTTTGCTGTGAAGTTTCAAGTGTAAAATTGTGGTCTCACGGATCTCACCAAAACGGGTTGGTCTAACGTGAACCCAACCATATATATATATATATATATATATATATATATATATATATATATATATATATGGGTTGTTTAATTTGCAACTCGTAAAAAAGTTACAACCCTTGCAATCCACATCTTAACCGTCGGATTCATGATCGGCGATTACAATAGATATGGGGCCCAATATTTTTAATTAAAAAAACAAAAAAATAAAAATAAAATAACTGTCGATCATGAATCCGACGGTTAAGATGTGGGTTGCAAGGGTTGCAACATTTTTAAAGGTTGCTAAATATCCTTCCACTATATATATATATATATATATATATATATATATATATATATATATATATATATATATATATATATATATATATATATAAAGAGGCACAATCATTTGTTAACCAACTAAATAGTATTAACTTTATTAACTGATTTGTGTTTTTCATTATTTTGATTAATGGTTGTGATTTAATGAGAGGTTATAATATGATAAAAAGGGAAACAAACTAAATGAATTAAATGAAGAGCATTTTTGGAACAAATTGTTTTTATTTTTGGAAGATAATCATATTTTAATTTTGGAAGATAATCAATAACAATATTTAAATGATTTTTGTTTAAAAATAAAACCAAAAGGTTAATAGGTGAAATCAGAAAGTGAAACAATAATTTTTATTCAAAGTTCATAAATGAAAAATAATGATTTTTATTTAAATTATATTGTCGTTTCGTGTATGGACTTTTGTTCCACAAATTTCACCAACGTTCATAGATCAAACCAGAAAATGATTAGGATAATTAAGGAAGTTTAAACAAGTTTATAGTTGAAACAATTAAATGAATAAGATAATTAATTAACATGATAATTAAAAATAATTGAGATATTTAAGAAATATGGTATCAATATATGAAAAAACAAAAATCTTCGGGTTCCGGTGAGAAGTTGAGTTAATAGTGAGAAGCGTAAGAAGTGGTTATCAACCGTTGGATGAAAATGGACGCACATTAGGATGAGATGCACCAGATGAATTCTCTTCTAAGCCGCAATTAATGGGAACACTCGAAATTAAAGGGAATCAACGGTTCAGATCCACTTCTCACGATTCTCACCGTAAACTCAACTTTTCACACGATCCTTCACACCGTACTATTCATATATATATATAAATATATATTTACCAATATTTGATAAATTGTTTTTAATATAAAAATAAAAATATTTCAGGTTCTGGTAAGAGATAAACAAAATTATATTGTTGTTTTTGCGTGGATCGAATATTAAAAGGGAGAGAGTGACACGTGTCCTCCTCTATCCCCATCCCATCCAGGGCTATATATTGTGGCTAACTATCCCCCATCTTACCAAATATCACAACCATTACAATCAAATTGGGAACAGAATACAGAGAGACAGAGTGAATTAGAAGCCAAATCGAAGCAAAGATGTCGGGTACAGCAAACTGCGTAGACATAATACTCGCAATCATCCTTCCTCCGCTTGGTGTGTTCTTCAAGTTCGGCTGCCAGGTAAATCTAACTCTCTAGATTTCTTTTTGTTATTCGAAGGATCTGGATTTCAAAAAGTACTGGCACTTGTTTTGTTTCAAATATAAGAAAAAAAACCTTCGAATTCGTGGTTCTAAGAATCGAGAATTGATTGAAATCGTTTGTGATTTGAAGAAAAATTAAAAATACGATTGCTAGAATTTTCGTGCATTTTATAGTCTGTGTGTGAGGTGTTTTTGGTGAGAGATTTGAAGTTACTAAAAAAATGTTTCAATCTTATTTTAGTAGTAAGTATTACAGAGGAGTAAATATTTATCTGTTGGTTGCAGGTGGAGTTTTGGATATGCGTGTTGTTGACCTTGTTGGGATGGATCCCTGGGATTATCTACGCCATCTATGCCATCACCAAGTGATTCTTATGGTAATTCTAGTCATCCTCTTGCCTAATCTACAAATTTTCAAAATAAAACAGTTATGGATTTGAAATTTAATTAGTTTTATTTATTTCCTCATCGCCTTCTAGAGAGATCCACCGTTTTCCTTCTCAATATCTCTGTTTTTCGTTAAATTATAGGAGCATCTCTTTAACCGCTATAAATTCGTCATCTAAATATACTTTTAAAAAACTTACGAATATTATAAACACATTAGGGTCTATTCGGTGAGTCTCTCGTCTTATTCAGTTATATCTCACTATTTTGTAGTTGTTTAGCAGTTGCTGAATGGTTTAGTGCAGAATGATTAAGTGGTTTGAATGATTCAAAGGTTTTTATGATATAGTGTAAAATGAAATAGGGTTGTTTGCTAATTGTTCATAATGAAATCAGGCTTTTAATGGTTAAGGGAGGGTCATGAGACAAAATCATTAAGAGGCAACCCTTTATTTTGCCAAACAGAATTTACCTCTTAGCTATTCAGATGTTGCCTCTTAATGGAACCTTTAAGAGGTAAATAAACAGCCCCTTAGGTGCCGTTTCTTTTTTAAGAGGCTAAAGTCTGAAGTCAATTATGATTAATAAGAGGTGATGGGTAAAAAGGTCTGAACGATTCAGACTTAAGAGCCATTCAGAGTTTTTTTTTTTTTACAAACAAACAACCCCTTAATGTTATATGAAGTGACTTTTCTAGTAAGCGAGGCTTAGACAGAAAACCATGTTTTTTCTACACTTTGATATCATTAATTAATCAAGACGATTAAAATAATATACTTTCTACTTGTCACTATAACTTTTACCTTTGTTTTGTTTAAGACTTTGTTTGGCAAACTAGCTTATAAGCTAGCTTATAACTGATAAGCTAGATTTTCAAAACGCTACTTTGAATAGCGTTTCAATAAGCTAGCTTATGGTCATCCAAACATGTACACTAGCTTTATCAGCTAGTTGAAGCTAACTTTTTTTTACCGAACATAGCCTAAGCTTAGTATATTAAATCTTTAGAATGAAAATTGAAGTTAATAATGATGATGATTTTTGTTTTGTTTTGTGTTAGGTGGGTGGGCTCACATCAAATGTTATCGGATAAAACATTGATTGCTGGTTAATAGTTTGCTTCTTTGTTTTGAATTAATGTGTCGGTTACTGTCTTCTTTTGGTTTGCATAGAGTGTGTCTGTCGTATGTTGTGTTTGAATTCTTAATGTAAAAATAGTCCGACGACTTTGTTTTATCTTGGATCTTGCTTTACAATGCAAGGTTGTTGTTACACTATATATATCTTCAATGGTAATTAAACATCATTAAAGTGATGTAATTTTTTAATAGTAATCATTTTCAATACAACACAAACTTTTTAACAATAAATATGATGATGCAAGTAAACTAAATCGAATGAATCAGTACATCACACATAAATTAATATAGGGTATGGGATATGATCGAAATCTAAAGAGTATAAAACCTGTTTTCATAAAATAGATAAAAGTTGAAAGGAAATAAGTGACCCAATAGTCGTTCGTTGGTTCGATGCCGTTATGCTTTCCAAAAAAAAAAAAAAAGTGACCTAGTTATCTAATAATAGCAATGGGTACAATAAAAAATTTGGTGTTCTAGGGTAAATGCTTTCAAGTTCGATCTTGAGGTTTCGGATGTTCAGGGGCAAACTAAAAAAATGTCTCATATTTAAAAACCCAAACAAAATATACTATTTTAAGGCGTTTGAAGCCTAACAAAATATACTATTTTAAGGCGTTTGAAGCCTAGTCAAGTTAGACAGGGCACCTAGTCAAGTTAGACAGGGCTTATCCTCATGCCAATCTTTATTAAATAAGACAAAATGATATATAAAACAAAACATGAACAATAATCATTTTATATTCAATATCTTAAGGTTTGAAAACACCATTTTGGAGGTGCCAGAGTAGAAACAATAGATCCTAGCAAACCCCAGACCAACTCTCAGGCGCGTTTGGTTTGCGGATTGGAATAGATTTAGAGTGATCCATACTTCAAATTGTATCGAATCAAATTCGACGTTTACCAATATAAATAAATTCTTTATAAAACAAACAAATACTAAAAAAAAAACTCAATCCAAATCCTACAAACCAAACAAGACTTGTAAAGAAATGGATTTGAAATCCATTCCAAATCCTACAAACCAAAACACATGAAGGGATTCCAAATTCCCCAAATCCAAATCCCTCCTTGAAATCCAATCCATTCCATTCCAATCCCGCAAACCAAACACGCCCTAAAAGTAATAAGATTGGTATTTGAGACTTGAGAGTTATGTGCATTTGTAGGGCTGAAAGAAATTGCTCCTTATATGTAAATGATAATTAAGGATTACAATCGAAATATTAAAAGAAGATACTAACATAATTACCATATAAGTGGATTGAAACACTTATATTCGGTACACACTAGGATTTGTTGACCATTTATTTGGCAGGAACCTAGAAGAGTCACAATTTTCCAATGCTGAATAGATGCCATATGTCTCAACTGATTAGAAGTTAAATCGCAAGATGCCAAAGTAACAAGACATAAGTATATTGGCAAGATGGACAAGTTTTCAATAGCGCAACAACTTCATAAATGGTGTTAAAATGCATACATATATACTTAAGTTCACATCGATATGCATACGAGTAATCATTTACATGTTTATTTATGCTTCTGTTCAATTTCCTACACTTATGATTGGAGATGTATTCATATTGAAAGAAACTTCCGAACCTATTTTTATAGTAGCAATTTACCATGATGAAAGAACAATTTGAAGAACAAAAGGAGTGCAGGTATGTCCTCCCTCTAGCTGCAAGGCGCTGCAAGCCTTCCGAAATTTTTATAACCGCGTGAAAAGCATTAGTATTTTGAGTAAACTACGATTTTCGTCCTAGTGGTTTGTTGTTTATAACCATTTTGGTCCCTGACTTTAAAAGTTGTTTTTTTGGTCATTGTGGTTTGCAATTCTTTACCTTTTTCGTCCCTGAAACTAATATTATCAGGGACTAAAAGTGAAAGGAGTTGCAAACCACAATGACCAAAAAAATAATTTTTAAAGATCAGGGACGAAAATAGTTATAAACTATAAACCATAGGGACGAAAATAGTAGTTTACTCTAGTATTTTTTTTTGGTGGGCTAATTGAAAGTAAAGAAAAGATTCATCCACCATAAAAAGGGAGAATATAAAGGTAGGTCTTGTTATATACAATAAGCAAAAAAGATAATCATCAATAATTAAGTAATCTCATTCTAATATTCACCAAATAAACAAATTGAGAGCTAATCTGTTTTTCATGAATGACCTTGAATACTATAAGGTGTCGTTTGTTTTTTAAGAGGTCTAAAGTCTGAGGTATTATTTTAGTTATGATTAATAAGAGGTGGTGTGTAAAAAGGTCTGAACGATTCAGACTTAAGAGTCATTAAGAGGTTTTTTAAAAACAACAAACAACCCCCAGGTCTATAACCATTTTCACTATGACTTAAATGCTCAATATGCAAATCAATTGTGGCAATTCACTAGTTCGATCAAAACTTCTAAACTACATAGTAAACCTAATAAAAAAACTAGAATCTATTTGTACACTGTGCACATGGGCGTCGCGTTGGAGCCAAAAGTGGCATTGGCTCCCCTCAAACTTCAAAAATAAAATTTAATATACTCTCAACTTGAAACTATATATATTCATATCAAATACTTCTTTTTCTTCTTTTATAAGTGCCAATTTTTCTAAAGGTTCTAAAATAAACACCTTACTTTATTGAATACACAAAAAAAATTATAATAAATGTTATGTATTTTCAAAGGGTTTTTTCTTATTTATATGGTTACTTACAACACATCTTGTATTTTTTTGTATAAATATAGACATAGATATGTTGTTTAGGTCACTAATGTTTTTCAACTTTTTTTACAACTATTTTTTGGATAAGTATTTAATTGATATATATATCCTTAAAATGTTTTTTCTCAACCTTGAATTCGTGAATTTTCTTACATTTTTTATACGTATTAGATAGATTTTCTGGCTCTGCCCCTGACTATACATGTACATACTACATGTTTACTGTTTTCATAAGCAAAAACAAACTAAATCTTAAATTACATAGTAAACTTAATCAACTAATTATCTAATTATTTAAGCATATAACTTGAATCAACATATCAAATACTTACCGAGTACGGAGAAACATTGAGTGAAGGCGATGAGTGAAGAGGCAGAGCCACAAAGGTAAGAGAGTGGCAGGGAGTGTTAGGGCAGAGGACAAGAGCGTGAGTTAAGGCAGACTGGTTGATAGTTGAGACTTGAGACAATAAGACGCTTTGAGCCAGAATGAGGCCAAGATCCCAAGACGGTGTAACAACCTCAAATCTGGAAATAACAACTATTTTTATTTTTGCTTGATAAAACGTCAAATGAAGGATAAAATCCATATAATAATCAATACTTGATTTCATCAAAAGCAAATCTAGATTTAACATCAATACCATGGAAAACTAAACCTTATATAAAGTCTAGGTCAAGGTCGGGTGATACTAAAACCCAATTACAACCGTTATTCCAAAATATGGAAGACGTTCCTGAATAGGTAAATACTTCTCGTGCTTCTAACTAGCACTCCACTCTTCACGGTGTTGCTAATAACATTCCCCAATAATAACCGGATGAACATGCCGACAAATAAAAAGGTTAGGCTTAATATCTAGTGAGTTCAAGTAGTTTTCGTCTTTAATATAAAACGATAAAGATTGAAAATATCTTATTTAAATCACATATCCTCAAATGAAGTGTATTCAATATGATAGCAACATTCTTTCTAAAATCCATTATTTTCGTGATGAAAACTCATAAATCAAACACTCATTTAATATGAAACCAAAACCCAATACCGACCCAAAACGTGAATAAGTGTAAACATTCCAATACTTAAAATACGGATAAAACTCTATAATCCAAAACATCCAAAGAATATGAGTAAGGTGCAATACCTGAAACAACCAAATATGGATAAGTTCCAATATACCAAGACAAAATATGGATACACTCTGTACCCAAAATGACATTGAAAACATGGATAACACAACATCCAAAAATAACACCTTTCGGTGACGGAGGAGACTCGTTTCCATCAAGTGATGGAACACTAAGTAAGACACATTGAGATGTTGACGAGCAAATCACCCCCAACGACTTGGTAACTGATAAGAACATCAAAACTCCTTACTCAATCCCCAAGTCACAAGATGAGAACATCAAAACTTTTCACTTGCCTAATATCAAAGGTTCTAAAGCGAGAACATAAAAAATCCTCCTCTTTGTCCCAAACCAATGATATCAAGAAGAGAATCTCAAAACTTCTCTCTTGTCACGACCAAAAGGACCCAAGCTGAGAACATTAAAACTTCTCACTTGACTAAACCCAATGTCTCAAGATGAGAACATCAAAACTCCTCGCTTGGTAAACACGACTGACACACATGCCTATGGATCCAATGCATTTACACTTTAAATTACATGACTCAAATTGAATGACTAACACACTCAACACACGTAAACCTTAAATAAAGATGCAATAAATGCAAAACATACCCAAACTCATTATTGAGTAATTTAACTCGGACAATTGTCCCAAAAAGTCGAATGGACTAAAATCAAGCCAATAAATTCTATAATTATTTGAGTATACATAAATGTCAACATAAACCAATAAGTTACCAATACTCGTCACTTAAACAACTCATAAGTCAAAAGAATTGAAAATCGTTATTACCACTCAAAAGTCGGGCAAAATCCCCAAATGAGTATTTATCCAAATATGAGTCGATAAGCTCCTCCACTTGCTTGACTAATCCAAAATGAATATTTATAAACTCCATAACTCATGCAAAGTGTTTAATAAATCTTATGACCCAAAATAACACAAAGCCCAACAAACTCAAATCATATGTAATTTCTAATGATTCATAAAATCAATACATCACTAATGCATTAACATCAAATAATCCACGGATGCACAATAAATCATCAAAATCCACGTCTTTTATGCTTTGATATTAAAATGTCCAAAATCCTCAAATGTAAGCATTACTCAAGATTTTATAAGATCAAAATACGCAAAAGATGCAACTTCATCAAGTAACCAACAAAAATTGATAAATCTTATGGAAAACACTTTAAAATCATCAAAACATTTTTGGCATGTACAAAGTTTTCACAAAGCAACTTAAACTCACCTTGCAAGGTTAGTTTTTATCCAACTTGTACAATCTTCTTACTACCTAGATAAATCTTGTGTAATTACCAAATCAAAGAAAAATCTCTAAACAAAATATTTAGACAACCATTTGACCGTTCCAACACATCAAGAATCACCCCTAAGGGATTTAAATCTAATTTTATATGAATATATGAAGATTGTTTACTCTATTCCGTCATAAAACCAACTTGTTCTATTAAACCCGATTTTTGACCTATTTACAGTCCAAATTAGCTCTTGCACAAAACATACAAATTGTAAAGAACATCTCAACGGTTCCAGGGACATATTACACACCTCAAACAGACCTACGAGAGATTTATTATGATTTTACAAGATCTGGACAGTAACAAAAACGGCCACAATAACCACAAAACATGGATATACCTTTTGGAAAAAGAACATGTGTTTTTTAAACCTATATCCACTCAAAATACATACAATACAACTTATGTAGATCCAACATTACGCTCCCAATACTATGAATGCAAGATTTGACCAAGAAGAAGAAACCATAGGTTATGAGGTTTGCCTTGGTTGAGCTCAAATGAAAACTTCAATGGTGGTTTTGAGATCTAATCTTCAAGGTAGTATTCTATCCATCAACACCAACATTTTTCTCATATTGAATCACACCAAGTATCTTCTCCAATTGCAAAGAGGGGGAATTTTTCTCCTACTCTAGAACAACAATGGAGATGTGTTGGGGATTTGAAGGTTTTATACCTAAGATATTTTAACAAGTTTACTTTATAGTAATTTGACCACCCAACTTTGCTTAAATGACAAAATGCACCCAAACTTGAAAACACGTCTATTGGTATCATAACACATTAAACTCATAATGATTAAATTTACCGAAAACACGGGTGTTACAGACGACAAGTCCCAAACGATGAAAAAATTCTCCTACTAAACCTACCGAAGCTGATACATCATTGGGTTAGTGATGCCCTTGGCGGTCGTTCTCATGGCCTATAGCCAGAGCTAGCACTGCATGCTTTTATGGATGACACTAACATTTTTCTTGTTCATGACAGAACATGCATATCATAATTCGGCGGCCAAAAGATGGCATTACCGGAATAACATTATGAAAATTCTTTATGTAAATGTAACTAAAAAATGTAAAGCAATTTCTTCAATTATTATTTTCCAGGGAAAAAAACGAATGACTAAGCCTATAAATGTCTATATTATGTTATATTATCGTTGTAGGTCCATCCTATTCTGTAATTATTGTAAACAAAATACACTTTTCTGGCATTCAACCCCCCACCACGAGTTTGTATCATTGTTACGAAATATAATAAAGAGATTGAAAATAATAGAAATATTAGAGCGTCGACATCTGAAAAGTGAATGAAACCTTTTCATTGAAATATATTGCTTTCATTTCTATGTAAATCCAAAAGAGACATTTAATGTTGGTGTTGTTATATGCATCACTATATAAATCAAAATCAATTCAAATCGTACATTGAGAATGTAAAAGGGACATATTGAAGTTAATGAGTGTGAAGATGCATTTAACCTACCCCATTTAGTGTCTCAAGAATTGTCGTTTGTTTTAGAGCAAACTAGATTATCGACCCTGTGGTTTGTTACTTATTATTATTTTTACACATAGTTTTTGAAATTTACTTTTTTAGTCGTTGTGGTTTTTATTTCATTTTCCGTCATTGGAACTAACTCGCTTAAAAAACCTTGTTAAGTTAGGAGGGAATATGGTCTTTTTAGCTCTTTTTTTTTCTATTTTTCTTATTTTTGTTAATATAAGATTAAGTACAATTCCTTATAACATGGTTACAAATTGTCAAAGGTTTTGTAAAAATAAAAATAAAAAACATAACATATGTATATAGAGAAAAAGAAAACAAAACCCATCAAGAAAAACTTTACCTTATTGAAGCTGACATTTGTTACTTTTTAATGAACGGAGATGAAAATTTATTCACAAGGCCATAACCAACATCTCACAACCACAATCTACAACATCCCCATTTCCCCACTTTTTAGTATTATTTTCTACAACATAATCGCATCGAGCCGTCCTTTTTTTTAAATGAACGGAGATGAAAATTTATTCACAAGGCCATAACCAACATCTCACAACCACAATCTACAACATCCCCATTTTCCCACTTTTTAGTATTCTTTTCTACAACATAATCGCATCGAGCCGTCCTTTTTTTTTAATGAATAGGATCGGTGCTCCATAGGGTGAAACACTAGGTTAGATGTATCCATTATTTAACAATTCCTGAAATTGTTCCTTCAGCTCCTACATTTCGGTCGCATCCATTCGGTAAGGAGCTTTTGAAATAGGACTAGCTCCCGGAACAAGTTCTATAGTAAATTCAACTTCTCTTTCATGCGGAACTCTGAGAAGTTCATCAAGAAATACATCAAGGAACTCATTAACTACTGGGATATTTTCAAGTTTAGAAGGTACGTCACCTAGATCTTGCAAAGACACGAGATAACCTTCACAACCTTGCAAAGTAAACAACTTGGCTTTGAAAGATGATACAGTTGTAGTTCCTGGCTCAAGTTCAATCCCCTGATATATGAATTCAGGATGATCTTTATCACCAAAGAAAATCTTCTTTAAATTACAATCGTTCGTTGCCTGATGCTTAGACAGTCAGTCCATTCCAAGTATAATATCGAAATGCTTCATTTTAATTGGGAGTAACGTGACTTCTCGACTACGGTCGTCGACAGTTAGAGGACAATTTTTGAATTCAGACACAACACACACTAAACCACCTACCGCAGTCGTAATGAGTAGAGGAGACTCTGTCAGTGATTCAAATTGTTTAAGATGTTCCTCTAAATTCTCAGACATAACAGAATGTGAAGCACTAGTATCAAATGACACATATATAGATCTACTAATAAGATAAAGAATTCCAGAAACCATACCAATAGTGGACTTTTCACCGAATAATGCAAATACTTGACCTCCGGTTATTGATGGCTTCTCTTTTTCTTGAGATTTACCAGACTGGCCAGACTTACAATCTCTGGCTAGATGACCATCCTTACCACACTTATAACATGCCCTAGTCATTCGAAGACAAGGCCCTCGTCGGTGCCACTTATCACAACTATTACACTTGATTGCAGAAGATGCTCCCGAAGAACCTTGATTATTACTAGCAGAAAACCTCGTGCTTGAGACTTGCCTAAACTAAACTTTCATTGATTCTTGTCACTATTGAATCTTGATTTACTAAAACTTTTACGGTTCGCACGACCAGATTGAAAATCACGTCCCCGTTTCTTGTTATTATCTAATTTTCTATCCAAAACTTTTTGACGAGATCTTTCAATATTCTTACCAACATCAACCAATTGAGAGACAGAAGAAAATGGAAGATTCAAAAGTTGATTCTTAAATTTACTATTCAACACCCATTTGAATTTATCCGTTTGTTGGGTTGCAGTACCGGCTGTAACACCCGCTAACCTGGCTAGTCGAAGAAATCGGGTCTGAAAGTCTGAAATAGATTCATCATCTACCTGATGAATAGATGCATATTCACAAACATAAGCGTCTTTGTCAGATGCAGTAAAATATTGTTTATAAAACAACTCTTTGAATCGAGCCTAATTGGTCGGATTTACAGATAACTCAGATTGATTTGATTGTAACCAACTATACCACCAATTATGAGCATCATTCTTTAGTTTATAGGTGGATAACTCCACCTTTATCTGATTAGGACAACTCATTACCCGGAAGATTTTCTCTAGATGAATTATCCAATTCTCAGCTTTGATGGGATTTGAGACTGAAGTAAATATTTGTGGCTTTTTCTTGTTGAATTCCTTGAGCCACGTACCGATATTCTCAAATGGATTATTGAAATTGGGAAGTTGATTAGATTAAGGAGGAGGGTTTCCACTAGATTGTCGTGATGCCTCAGTGAGTTGAGCTATATACCCCGTCATCACCTGTGATAGAACTTGTTGTACGGCAGCAGCAATATCAAGATTTATTGGATGTTCTGGTGGAGGATTCTCCCCACTTCCAAATTCTGGAGGTGGATTCTTGCGAGGTCTACCCCTCCTTGGAGGTATTCTATATGAAACAGAGGAACAATTAGAGTTCAAACTTGACACGATATTTAACTTTTTAATCAGATGGTAAATACATAAATAATCTAAGACTACCCATTCCTAAACCTACCCAATCCTCACAATTGACAACTTAAAGAACTACAAAATCATGAACCTATAGATTTGGTACCATATCTATAACACCTCTTGTCCCGCGTGGTTAAGAACGGGGCAATGTCACAGTTCAGGGTACATTCAAAACAAAAATAAATAAATCCACTGAGTAGACTTATAAAATTCAATGCTCCGCTAAACCATTATAAACACGAAATTACAAACCATCATATGAAGACAACTATAACTATGATTTACAGTTATATTTACATGGTGACGAAAACAAAAGAACCAAAAAGTAGATTATCCGAAGATCTTTAAAAGGAAGTCCAAAATAGTTGTTAAAAGTCCAAGATCTCTAAATATTTAGAGAGAGAAAGTAGGAGCGCCAAATGTAATCTGATATATTCAAAGAGAGTGTCAAAGTTACAAGAACAAAGGTCTAAGGGGACTTAAATACCCCTAGCCTTAACAATACAGATTACACTATTAAGAACAGTCTAGACTAGAAAATAAATACAATGATTACTATAAAGACAGATCTAACAATCTCCCCCTTAGTAATCATTGGCGTCGTGGTCTTCAAAAACAAACTTCTAAAACAGCATAAACCAACCAGGCGACTTTGGAGAATCACTGACGCTCTTCTCTTTGACGAAGTCTATTCCGCCCGATTAACACTTCCAAACGTCGCAGAGTGGAGTGGAAATTCAATCTCTCTTGAATTGTATCTAAAGTCTTCTGGAGAAGTCGGATTTCATCATTATCTACCAGAAATGCATTACCTCTTGTTTCCAAAAATCTTCTTTTAGCCTCCTTCAGATGTTGCTCCAACTGAAGCTTAATCACCTTTAAAGTTCCATCAGAGTAATGAGCAATTTCTTCAAATCTGAGAAAGCTTTTTTCATTTGAGCCATTCTTGTACATAACTCCACATGGATCTTCAACTATGGTGAGAAGAGGATAAGACTCTAAGTTTGGTAAGCTTCGGTTGGGCCTTTGAAGATTAACAACCGGCTGAAAACTTTCAACTGCCATCTGGAAATCAAAAACTCGGAAGAATCAGATTTGCCGTCGAATGAATCTTTTGATGACGAACAAAGCTTGTGAAACATCCTGTGATCTATGATAGAGATTTCTGAAATGATCATATAAGAACTCAATGTCATCTATAGAAAGGTCAGAGAAGTCTGCCTCTGAGAATTTATACCGCCTGCAGTCTCTTCTTTCAACTTCAAAGTCAGGATACCAGATATTCACAAACTTGTTGATTGTGACACTGATGACTCGAACAATCAAGTGTGGAGAAGAAACGGTATTATTCCTTTTGCGCTGGCACTTAATGAACATTAAGTATTCAAATTGATAGGCATCTGACTCTTTCTCTACTCCAAGAATTTCATAGATGTTAATTGGCCTTCTTTTAGAAACAAAGATGTTACTATGAGTGTCTTCTAGAAAAGCTGATCTTAGTCTTGAAGCCATGTATCTCTATTGCAAACTCCTTTGTCTCTGTTGTCTAGATAATGTTGTTCCTTCTTCTAGAATAGACGGTGGAATCACAGGATCAGAAGGTGGAACATCAGCTTGTGCTCTTGACGACTGACCAACTTCAAATGAACTTGAAGGAATAGTGGTAGTCGGAGTTGAACTAGTAGCAGGAGTAGATGTGGCTTTAGCAGTTTCAGGAACCTCACCATGAGCAGGAAGATCACCGTATAACAATTCTGCCTCTTCTTCATCTTTTGCATCCATGAACACTGAATCATCTTCTGTATCAGAAATGATAATGAAGTCAATACAATCTTCTATCTTCACTTTACAGACTTTTTCATACTTAGAATCATCATCATCATCTGAATTAATTTCAATAATGTTCGAAAAGAAAGACTTCATCTCAGATACAATTTCAGCATTAGCAACTACAACTGGATTAGAAACAATGTCTGGATCTTCATAAACCACAATCTGCCAGTTTTTCTCTTTGTTCTGCTCAAAAACTTTGATAAAATCAGACATTGAAGAAGAATCAACCCTATCAATCAACAAATTCACCAAGTCATTAATGTTGCAATCTTCAACATTTTCATCATTCTGTTCAGATCCACAAACCGCTTCTTCTTGAGTTTAATTAGCTCATTCTGATGAAGTTCCTTCCATTCTTGGTCTCTTAGCCATCTCCCCCTCATGGCCTTGATGATCGGGATCATCTTGGTCATGTCGGCGCTTAAGAGACGGACCGACCTCTGTTCTGCAGCTTTGTTGAAGATTATCAAACCGGTTAGCAATATCAGAAAAAAATTGAGTCATGAAAGACCTTAAATCTGCAAAACTAGTTCGAACTTCTGATCTGAAAGAATGGAATTCATCAGATAGCGCTGTAATCCTGTCAGAATCAGATGAAGGCGCTTGAGGCGGTGAAGATTGGAAATTTCTCAGAAGAGAAAGCAGATCCTGATCTTGATGTTCTGGCGGAGACATGGAAAGAAGACGTGCATACAACAAATCAGTTAATTCAGAAATAGGCAGATCATGCAAAGAAGACCTGGAAGCTGTAGCAGAAGGAATTGATGTGAAGAGTCCAGCAGACATAGTGAATACGAGAAGAATCGGCAGAGAAACTATTGGAGAAGCTGTAGAAACTGGGGCAAACAAAGAATCTCTGATAATAACGCCAGTAGGTTTTCTGAAGGGAATTTCTGGAGGAATGAGAGACGGATCGATCTCAGGCATCTTGCCTTTGAAGAAAGTCTTCAACTTCTGAATTTGTGCTTCCTTTTCTGCATCCATTCTCTCTGATAACTGACGAATAACATCGTTCAAAGTAGAGAATTTGTCGGAAGAAACCCGAGCTTGATCAGAAGAAAGCTCTACAGCTGAAACTGTTGTAGACTGAATAGCCGCAAGCGAAGTTGCTGGAGCTTGATTTTGTACCGAAGCTGAAGCTTGATCAAATGTTGTATCCAATTCATCTACTTGAAGACGAGCAACAGAAGGATTAACAGGAACAGAATCATCTTCAGAAACAACTTCTGTTGAAACTGTAACACCCTAAAAATCAGAGTAAATTTAAAACCTGGAAAACATGGCAACATGACATTCGTATTGATATAAACCTCCCATAAAGGGGATGAGTCCTCAAGACTTTACAAAACCTGTACATAAATGGGATTCATCGACAAACTAATCTAGACACTTCTACCAAGATTACATCCATTGACAATCCAATATTTCATCAAAAGAATGGGACTTAACAAATGCCCAGATTCAATACTAGTCATCTCAAAATGCCTTGAGACCAAACCCGTCTCTCAAAACCCCGGCAGCCCACTGCTAAAGGAAACCTGTTATACAAATCATTTGAGAAAAAGTGTTAGGCTTAAAGCCTGGTGAGAACATACAGTTCATAAATCTCAAGAGATATTATCAATTGCAACAAAGTAAATCCTTTCAAAGGTTTGGTTGTGCAAAATACAATTCTTGATAATAAATGGACAACCGGTCCAAAACACATCTTCCGATGACGGGGATTACCCGATTTACCAAGGATTACAGTGGAACACAAAGTAAGCCACAAATCCGAGTTATGAGCTAAATACATGGAACCATGGCCACGAACTCTTCAGTCCGTACTACGATGTGAGGGAGGGCCCCCAAGGAACCATGTCATACTCGTTCATTAGACTACATTTGACCCATGGCTAGGATCCGGTCTCACATAACCGTACCTAAGTTGCCCCCGAGGATCAAATGTATCTAACTACAACGGAAGGGGCATATCCTTCCCAGCCATAAACCGACTCGATACCTAGGGATTCACTAGTATAGTCATGACTTGTCACAATATTTCATGTGACCAACCAAGCTAGATAAATAGCTTCAACACATTTATATTTCAAAATGCCATTTTCCAGACCAACTGCTGGTAAGAAAGGTAATCATAAAACCAGTTTATATCATTCTTTTAAATAAGCCTCATACTGGGCAAGTAAAACATTATTTTACTTCAACAAGATGAAATCCCTCATTTTAGTCAAAAGCGTTTCGGGAACCCTAACATATCTCAAAACCCCAAGTTACATCAAATTGTAATAAACGGACAATCCGAAAACATATAGATATGTAGGAGTTAAAAACACAATCTTTGACATATATAAAAGTTTAGAAAAGTTAGTAGGAACTCACCTCTGTTTCCTTCTTCTTAACGAGCGCTACCTTGATTTGCCCGAAATGATCAACCTCTTAACACTGTTTTCTCCTGCTCTTCTCTTTCTCTCTGGCTTCTCAAACACGATTCAGATCAAAATGAGATATTAGAAAATATCTCATATTTGATTTCTATTTATATAGCCCAAGTTACAAATTACCCCCTTGAACTTTGGGTAAAGGTCAACTTTTTACCCAACCCCAAAATTCAGGGTGTTACAATCCTCCCCAACTTGGGAATGATTTCGTCCCCGAAATCCAACTACAGAAAGAGATGAGGATATCTACGCTTCATATCCTCTTCAGATTCCCAAGTCACATTTGCCCCTCGGTGATGCTTCCACTGCACCTTGACCAAAGTGACTTCTTTGTGACGCAACTTCTTAGACTTTCTCTCCAAGATGGCGTCGGGTTCTTCCACACAACGTTTACCTTCGTCTACCCTTAACTCTGAAAGGGGAATGACGCTGTCTTCTACCGCCAAACATTTCCGGAGGTAGCAAACATGAAACGTGTTGTGTATTCTGCTCAACTCCGGTGGCAGTTCGAGCTGGTAGGCTTGCAAACCCACCCACTTAAGTACTTTGAAAGGTCCGAGGAAACGGGGACTCAGCTTCCCACGTTTTCCGAACCGTATAATGCCCTTCCATGGCGACACCTTAAGTATAACGCGGTCGCCTACTTGGAATTCCATCGGTCGCCTCTTCTTATCGGCATAGCTTTTCTGACGATCCTGAGCCGCTTTCATTCTTTCACGAATGCATTTGACCTTATCGGCAGTCTCTTGCACGATTTCAGGCCCGACGAACTGCTTTTCTCCCACTTCAAGCCAACACACTGGAGTCCGACACTTTCGCCCATACAATGCTTCGAAAGGTGCCATCCCAATACTCGAGTGGTAGCTATTGTTGTAAGCAAACTCCACCAAAGGTAGGTGAGAGTCCCAACTACCCCCGAAATCGATGACACAAAACCTCAACATGTCTTCCAAGGTTTGGATCGTTCGCTCGCTCTGCCCGTTGGTCTGTGGATGGTAAGTCGTACTTAACTTTACTCGAGTACCAAGCTCTTTCTGAAACCCATCCCAAAAGTTTGAAGTGAACCGACTGTCGCGATCAGACTCGACCGACAATGGTATCCCATGCCTCGAGACCACCTCAGCGATATAAAGCTTCGCCAACTTATCCATCGGTAAAGTCTCGCGCATAGACAAGAAGTGAGCGCTATTTGTCAATCGATCCACTATCACCCAGATGGTATCGTGACCTCAAAGAGTTTTAGGCAACTTCGTCACGAAGTCCATGGTGATATGCTCCCACTTCCACTCGGGAATCTCTAAAGACTGAAAACTCCCATACGGTCGCTGATGTTCGGCCTTAACTTGCGAACACGTCACACAACGCTCAACGTAACGCGCCACATCAAGCTTCATTACCGGCCACCAGTAGTGCAACTTCAAGTCCCTGTACATCTTTGTACTTCCCGGATGAATGGAATACTTGGACTTGTGTGCATCTCCTAGCAACAGATTACGGTTACCCCCAAACTTGGGTACCCACACACGACCACTGAACAGTTTTACTCCACGGCTATCCTCCGTTAAGAGTAAACGCTGCTTCGTCATGACCTCATCTTTGAGATTTTCTTCTAACAGTGCTTCCACCTGCGATGTCTTGATCTTCTCAACAAGACTAGACACTAGCTCGATTCTCGAATGGGTAGCTCGAATATTTCCGCTATTGTCCTTCCGACTTAACGCATCGGCCACCACGTTCGCCTTACCGGGATGGTAAAGCAACTCACAGTCATAATCTTTAAGCAACTCGAGCCACCGCCTTTGCCTCATATTCAGCTCTTTCTGATCAAAGACATATTTCAGGCTCTTGTGATCCGTGTATATAGTGCATTTCGTGCCGTAGAGGTAATGTCGCCAAAGCTTCAAGGCGAACACCACCGCCGCTAACTCCAGATCATGGGTTGGATAATTCTGCTCGTGTAATTTGAGCTGCCTCGAGGCATAAGCGATGACCTTGCCTCGTTGCATCATCAGACAACCCAGTCCCATCTTTGAAGCGTCGCTGTAAACCACGAAATCTTCCGACCCTTCAGGTAACGTCAAGATCGGAGCTTCACACAACTTCTTTTGAAAGATACAGAACGCCTTCTCTTGGGTTTCGGTCCATTCGAACTTCACATTCTTCCGAGTCAGAACTGTCAAGGAAGAAGCGATCTTTGAAAAGTCTTGGATAAATCTCCTGTAGTATCCCGCCAGACCCAAGAAACTTCGGATCTCGGACGGACTCTTAGGAGGCTCCCAATTCATCATAGCTTCAATCTTGGAGGGGTCTACTTTCACTCCGTCCCGAGTGACTACGTGACCCAGAAAATGTATTTCTTTAAGCCAAAAGTCGCACTTGGAAAACTTGGTGTACAACCTTTCTTTTCTCAACACTTCCAGAACTTCACGTAGATGTTGCTCGCGATCTGTCTCACTCTTGGAGTACACGAGTATGTCATCAATGAATACTATGACCGACTTGTCGAGGAATGGTCGACACACTCTATTCATCAAGTCCATAAAAACTGCTGGTGCGTTTGTCAGGCCAAAAGGCATTACAAGAAACTCGTAATGGCCGTAACGCGTTCTGAAAGCTGTCTTCGGAACATCTTCTTCTCTTACCTTCACTTGGTGATAACCCGACCGTAAGTCGATTTTAGAAAAACATCCCGCTCCTTGAAGTTGATCGAACAAGTCGTCTATTCTCGGAAGCGGATATCTGTTCTTTACTGTAGCTTTGTTCAACTCACGATAGTCAATGCACATTCTCATTGTGCCATCCTTCTTTTTGACAAATAAGACCGGAGCTCCCCAAGGTGACGAACTCGGTCTTATAAAGCCTTTCTCCAATAGCTCTTGGAGTTGTGCCACCATCTCTTGCATCTCCGATGGCGCTAAACGGTAAGGTGCTTTAGCGATTGGGGCTGCTCCAGGCACAAGATCAATCCGAAACTCTACCTTCCGATCGGGTGGCAACCCGGGCAAGTCGTCCGGAAAGACATCTGGAAACTCACGCACGATCTTCACATCTTCCAGATTTGATTTCTTTAACTTGGCATCAATCACATAGGCTAGGAAAGACGAACATCCTTTTACTAAGCACTTGCGTGCCTTTGCCATTGTGATTATTGCCACTTCACCTTTTCTCCTTTCACCATAGATGACGACTTCGCCAGAGGGGTTGGGAAGTCGAATCAACTTCTTGTAACACACGATCTCGGCCTGATTGTTTGACAACCAATCCATACCGACCACAACATCAAAACCCCTGATTAACATCGGCAGTAGATCGATCGGGAATTCTCTCCCTTCGATACTAAGAGCACACTGCTTCAGAACTTCGTGGATCAGAACTTGACTACCATCGGCTATTTCTACCACTAATGCATCCTCAAGACTAGTAGTGGGCATAGAAATTTTCTGACGGAACAATTCAGATACGAAAGAGAAACTAGCACCCGTATCGAATAAAATACGAGCAGGTACAGAGTTTATAAGAAAAGTACCCGATACCACATCAGTGGATGCCCTGGCCTCTTCGGCCGTCATCTGAAAAGCTCGACCCGGAACCCTCGGAGGGTTCTCCTTCTTTGCCGCCGCACTACCCGACTTGAGCTTCGGGCAATCTCTCTTCACATGCCCTGGTGCCTTACACTCGTAGCAAACCATCCCCACGACAGAACAGTCACGGGCGGTGTGGTCATTATTACCACACTTGAAGCAGAATCTAGAAGTGGAGTTACAGTTACCGTGGTGTTTGGTTCGACACTTCGGGCACCACCTTGCTTCTTGATGACTGTTGAAATTGCGGTTTCCGACAAAAGGTCGGGCCCGCTTGGAAGGTACTGAACTGCTCTCCCACTTTCTCTTATCAGACACCACCACTGCTTTCTCAGATTTGCTTCTCGCGAACATTTCTTCCATGAACTGAGCTTCCTCGACCATCTCTCGGAGGTTAGAAGCTTTGAAGTTGTGGACCATAGATTGCATGTCCGCGGGTAAGCCATTAAGATATGTTTTCATCTTGTCTTTCTCTGTTGGGGCAGCATGCCCCACCAGACCAAGCTTCTCCATGAACTGACGGGTATACTCCTTCACCGTCAGGCTTCCCTTTACCAGAGACCGGAATTCTTTCTCAATTCTTTCTCAATTCGGTCCATCGTTCTTTCGTTGCAGAATTCTTCTAACAACTTCTTCTTGAACTCGGCCCAAGACAACTGAGCCAACACTGCAGGAGATAGAGTGGATTGGATGACATTCCACCAAATGAGCGCAGTATCCCTCAGCAGTTGGGTACCGAACCGCACTCTTTGATCATCTCCGCACTCGGAAGAGCCAAAAGCTTGCTCAACCGCGCGGATCCACTTTACACACACGGCCGGGTCATCAGAACCAAAGAACTATCGTTGTCCGCAACCCAGAAAGGACTTGTAGGAACAACTTTTCCTATTTCCCGGAGTACCAACAAACCTGCGCTCTTCAGCCCTGACCCTCGTACCATCGCCTCCAGAACCCGCTACGACGTTCTCCACAACCGTCTCACTTCTCCGATTGTTCATGTCGCGGTCCTCCATTACTTTCAGCAGAAACTCTTGCTGCTTTGCCATCTCTTCCCTCATTGCCAACATCACGCTGGCCAACAACTCGGACTGGGGATTAGCATCCCCGATGACTGGGTGGGACGAAGCCAGGTCTACTCGTGGAATGACCTCTGGTCCCCCACCTAGCCTTGGCTGAACAGGTGGTCGTACAACAACCTCAACTCCTTCCGGCTGACCCGCTGTAGAGGCTGTCGCTTCTAGATCATCAACACGCGTACGCGGTCTTCCGCGCGTACCTACCATACTGAACTGCTACACCAAGCAGAGAAAGAGATAAGAAAGAGGTAAGAAAACTCGAAAGGAAAACGTACTACCACATTACCAATTGTCATATTAACAGCAATTCAAGCACTCTTACGTACAATATCCTCATAATAACATTAGCTAAGTGAAATTATGAACATATAACACATAACGGTTCTTGTCACCACCACTACAATGCCTGATAAACGTACTTTCCGTCGACTCTAAGACTAACCCAACTTAGAAGTTCTACCCAAATCTCGCGGATCAATCCTTAGTATACTCAGTATAAGTCTAGACATCTTACATTCATGCCTAGTTCGCTTAAACTAGGGCTCTGATACCAACTTGTAACACCCTAAAAATCAGAGTAAATTTAAAACCTGGAAAACTTGGCAACATGACATTCGTATTGATATAAACCTCCCATAAAGGGGATGAGTCCTCAAGACTTTACAAAACCTGTACATAAATGGGATTCATCGACAAACTAATCTAGACACTTCTACCAAGATTACATCCGTTGACAATCCAATATTTCATCAAAAGAATGGGACTTAACAAATGCCCAGATTCAATACTAGTCATCTCAAAATGCCTCGAGACCAAACCCGTCTCTCAAAACCCCGGCAGCCCACTGCTAAGGGAAACCTGTTATACAAATCATTTGAGAAAAAGTATTAGGCTTAAAGCCTAGTGAGAACATACAGTTCATAAATCTGAAGAGATATTATCAATTGCAACAAAGTAAATCCTTTCAAAGGTTTGGTTGTGCAAAATACAATTCTTGATAATAAATGGACAACCGGTCCAAAAACATCTTCCGATGACGGGGATTACCCGATTTACCAAGGATTACAGTGGAACACAAAGTAAGCCACAAATCCGAGTTATGAGCTAAATACATGGAACCATGGCCACGAACTCTTCAGTCCGTACTACGATGTGAGGGAGGGCCCCCAAGGAACCATGTCATACTCGTTCATTAGACTACATTTGACCCATGGCTAGGATCCGGTCTCACATAACCGTACCTAAGTTGCCCCCGAGGATCAAATGTATCTAACTACAACGGAAGGGGCATATCCTTCCCAGCCATAAGCCGACTCGATACCTAGGGATCCACTAGTATAGTCATGACTTGTCACAATATTTCATGTGACCAACCAAGCTAGATAAATAGCTTCAACACATTTATATTTCAAAATGCCATTTTCCAGACCAACTGCTGGTAAGAAAGGTAATCATAAAACCAGTTTATATCATTCTTTTAAATAAGCCTCATACTGGGCAAGTAAAACATTATTTTACTTCAACAAGATGAAATCCCTCATTTTAGTCAAAAGCGTTTCGGGAACCCTAACATATCTCAAAACCCCAAGTTACATCAAATTGTAATAAACGGACAATCCGAAAACATAGAGATATGTAGGAGTTAAAAACACAATCTTTGACATATATAACAGTTTAGAAAAGTTAGTAGGAACTCACCTCTGTTTCCTTCTTCTTAACGAGCGGCTACCTTGATTTGCCCGAAACGATCAACCTCTTAACACTGTTTTCTCCTGCTCTTCTCTTTCTCTCTAGCTTCTCAAACACGATTCAGATCAAAATGAGATATTAGAAAATATCTCATATTTGATTTCTATTTATATATCCCAAGTTACAAATTACCCCCTTGAACTTTGGGTAAAGGTCAACTTTTTACCCAACCCCAAAATTCAGGGTGTGTTACAGAAACACCAACTTCTGGTTCCTTGGAATGTCTTGCATAGACACGAAGACTTGGTTGATCAGCATCATCACCCTCAGAATCATCATCATCCACATCTTCATCTCTAACAAAATCATTACCAATATCGACAACTCTATCACCATCATCATCAGAAGCATCAACAGCAGCATTAGAAGTATCAAACATATCATTGAAAGAAACAGCAGGTTCAGATTGAATTGAAGCAAGTACATCATCAATATGTTGAGTAGCAATTGCTGCTTGAACCTCTTGATCAACAATATTTACTTGAACTTCTTGTTCATCAGCAGTTTCAACTTCAACCTCTTTGTCAGCAACAACTACATCAACTTCAACCTCTTGAGTAGCAGCAGCTTGTGTGTCATGAGATGGCTCATCTTGAGCAGCCTCCATAAATTCATTATCCATGCAATACTCTATGACGCTATCATCAGTCATGTCAGCGTAATTTGTAATTAAAGCATATGGGATAGTCATTGAGTAGTTGAACGACTGCTTCTGTTTTTGAATGTAAAGCATCTCTGTATCTGGAACCTGTGGCCAAGATAATCTGCATGAAATCACTGGATTGCTTCTCAGCACACTTCGAATAATCATCTTTAAGAATCTGATGAATGGAATAAACTTGCGCTTCCTGTTCGTAAGCTTGTCATTCACCACCTTCGAGAGTTCGGTCCAGAAAATAAACGTGAAGTCGACATGCAAGTCATAGACGACTGCATGGAACAATCTGAGATAAAGTAGACTAGCGCTGTTCGTTCCAGAATGTTTGGATGTAAGGCACCTGATAATAACCGAGAAAAGAGCATACCAAACTGGAGGAAGATTAGACTTATCAAAATCACGAACTCTGTTCAATGTACCAACATAGCCGAGATTACGAATTCCTTCAAACACTTCCTCTTCAGACGGAAAGCTGTCATAAGATGATCGGCCCGGTCTGGAGTTGGGCTCTGGAAGCTCCAGTATCAGTCGTAGACGCTTGTATGAAAGAAAAGAATCATACTGGTCAATTTGTAGATCAAATCGGTGCGGACGAGCCAACTCATTCTTTGTAATAGTGTGCCAGGCCTGCTGAACGTATACCTCTGGAACATCAGCACATGATGTAAGAGCCTGTGCTAATGGATGACCTCTGAGAATAGCACGAATGACTGGATGAATTTTGATTCTGTCAAAATCCACATAGTAGTTGTTCGGCTTGTAAGGGAGAATGTACATCAATGATGGAAAGACGTCGTTCGGAGTGTGACGTGAAGCAGACAGATTTGCCCCGACAGAAGGGACAGATGGCATCGGTGTATCATGTGATGCTTGATCAGACGGATCCTCGAGAATGAAATTCTCGTCTTGAATCATTGGATCAGTATGGGTATGAGAAGACATTTAAAGACCTGATAGACAAAAACAAAGAAAAAATAATCAAAGTAAGAAAACTGAAAAATTGAAAATTTTTCTAAGTATGGTTTGCGCATCTAGTTAGATACGCAAAGGAAGGTTTGCGCATTGAACGTGATACGCAAACGCAAACTAAGGTTTGCATGTTGAACTTGATACGAAAACTAGACTTCACAAAATTTTCCAACACCTAAGCACAAGGTTTGCGGTACACTAAGTTTACGCAAAGTACACTTTGTGTATCCAACAGGTTACGCAAAGTAGACTTTGCGTATCCTAAGTGTTACGCAAACTAATAAAAGCAAACATACAAACAAACACTGAGGTTTGCGTATCAAGTTAGATACGCAAAGTACACTTTGCGTGTACAACGGGATACGCAAACTGGACTTTGCGTGTCCTGTTGGATGCGCAAAGTACACTTTGCATACCAACCGCTTGATACGAAAACCCTAGGTTTTCGGGAGTTCGAACCGAAAAACATAAAAACTAAAAATTAAAGCTAAAAAACGCAAAATTAGAGAGTAAGAAACCATACATGAGATTCGAAAAACGAAACTAAACAAAACCCAAATACCCAATATGAGCAAATAATGTTCGAATCTGATGAATTTAGAGAAGATGAACAGTTCGAAGAAAAGCAAATAATCAGATTTTGAACAGTCGAAACGATGAAAAATACCAAATAATCCCAACCCTAAATCAAAAATCGAATACAAAATTGAATCGACAACATACCTGATTTCACGAATCCAAGATCTGAAAGAAATCAGATTAGAGTTCTAACACAATGAAGAGGCGATAGAGAGAGAGAAAGTCGATGACAGAAAAAAATCATAAAAGCAATGGGCGGGAAAGGAAAATGAAAAAAGAAAATGATATTTAAACCAAGAAAACTAAAACTAAACTAAAATTAAAACCATAAAAAAATACCAAATAATAAAAAAAATAATAAAAAAAAATAATACCTGAATACCGTTTACCCCCCTTACACAAATGCACAAAAATTTATCTGTTAGTATAGCAAATGTGTAGAAATATCTGAAATTCTTACCTGTTGAACTTCTGATCAGCACAGTTATTTTTACTTACTCCCCCTCAAACAAAGAACAGGTCAGATATACTTTGCAGATTGAATCTCCCCCTTGAAAAATGCACAGACCATTAAGAAAAATATGGATACACAACCATATAAACATTAGTGTAAAAAGAAAAATAATACTGAATATAAATTTTGAAACAACTGAACATGTAAAATTTTAAACACTAAACAAATTAAAGTCTACTCATTAAAATTTCACAGATTTATCAATCAGTTAAAATCAAGCATATGTTGTTGGATGCAAGAACAAGTATAATTGCATATCAAGTTAAGACATATTCAGTTTCAAAAACTTCCATCTGTCTATTCATTGTGCTCGCATGTGAACTTCGATTAGCTTCAAGAAAAATGCAGTTCTAAAAATATTATAGAAAACTTTGCATGTACTAACACCAAGCCATCAAAAATTAAGACTTTCACAAATTTTCAGGTTTATTGCAACTCAAACATATCACCAAGTATCATGAGATGTGTGCTCATTGGCATCTTTTTAGCAGTGTGCACATTGGCATCTTCACATGAGTGTGCTCTTTGGCATCTTTTAAGCGTTGTGCACTTTGGCATCTTTTAATCAAAGAGTTCATTAAGTAAAGAACATGCCGTAAACGTAACTTTCTATCTGATCCTATTGCAGGATTTGGGTCAGCCACTCCCAGACCAGTTGGCCTTAGGGGACTAGGTGTCAAGCACCCCTTGGAAATTACTTTCCCGGATCAGAAAGGCTACATCGACATATCCTAAACCCATTCATACCAGTAGAACATGACTTTCGATCTGATTCTATAGAAGGATTTGGGTTTGATCACTCCCAGACCAATTGACCTTAGGGGACCAGATGACGAGCATCCCACGGAACTTACTTTCCCAAACCAGAAAGGTCATAGGTACAAACTTTTAAACTCAGAGATTTCTGTAATTTTAAGAATTTATTATTCGTCTCAATTACTCAGATCAACGTCTAAATGCTTAGCCCATATTTTCATTCCGATCTATAATTCCGATCATTTAGGTAGTCTAAGCAAAGTAAACTATAAAAATTCCGACTCACATATCTTTAAAGCAGTATCAAAAGCTACAAACATGTTGCTGACTTTTTGACTTTTGTAAGACTTGAAAGTTGAACATATAAAACTTTAATATAAACAAAGAACTTGTAAAAATATCCTAGACATACATTTTATTCAAAAGAAAGAAAATCTGTAAAATTTTACTTTATAGAATAAAATTTGTAAAGATTTAAACTTTTAAATTCAACATGCCTAATTTTGAAAGCAAAAAATTGAAACGTTTTTCATCTAAGGCTTTTGTAAAGATATCAGCAAGTTGATATTCAGTTGGTACAAAATATAATTCAATAGTACCTTCTTCCACATGATGCTTTATGAAATGGTACCGCATATCTATGTGCTCGGTCTTTGTGTGCTAGACCGGATTGACTGATATGGCAATTGCGGACTTGCTGTCACAATATATTGGCACTGTTTTGTACAGCATCCCGTAATCTCGAAGTTGTGTCTTCATCCATAGGACTTGAGCGCAACAACTAGCTGCGACGACGTATTCTACCTCTGCAGTCGAGATAGAAACACAGTTCTGCTTCTTCGACGCCCAACTTATCAGTCTGTCACCCAAAAACTGAAGATGACCTGAAGTACTCTTCTGGTCCAACTGATTACCACCAAAATCTGCATCAGAATAAGCAATCAATTTATAGTCAGAACTTTTAGGATACCATAAACCTAAGTAAGGAGTTCCCTTGATGTATCTAAATATGCGCTTGACTGCTAGCAGATGAGATTCTTTAGGCTTGACTTGGAATTTGGCACATAGGCATGTAGAAAACATTATATCCGGGCAACTTGCTGTGAGATACATCAGTGATCTATCATTCCTCGATATGTCTTTTGATCCACAGCTTTTCCATCTGGATCAAGTCCGATTTTGGCACCATGAGCCATCGGAGTACCGATTGAAGTAGATTTGTCCATCTTGAATTTCTTCAAGATGTCAAATACGTACTTTGACTGGTTGATGAAGATTCGATCTGGAAGCTGCTTCACTTGTAAGCCGAGGAAGAAATTGATTTCTCCCATCATGCTCATCTGAAACCTAGAAGTCATTAGATCAGAAAACCAATTACATAAAGATTTGTTAGTCGCACCAAAGATAATATCATCTACATATATTTGAACTAAGCAGATATCCAAGTTTGATCTATAAATGAAAAGAGTGGTACCTATTGATCCTTTGGTGAAGCCAGATTTGATTAAGAAGGCTGACAACTCGTCATACCATGCCCGTGGAGCTTGTTTCAAACCATACAAAGCTTTATCGAGAAAATATACGTAATCAGGACGATCTTTGTCAACAAATCCCTCTGGCTGAGATACATAGACTTCTTCTTTCAATTTGCCATTGAGAAATGTTGTCTTGACATCCATTTGATATACGATGAAGTTGCGATAAGCAGCGAAGGCAAGAAACATGCGGATAGCTTCAAGTCGAGCGACTGGTGCGAATGTTTCATCGTAGTCAATTCCTTCTTCTTGTCGGTATCCTTTGGCTACCAATCTTGCTTTGTTCCGAATAATGATACCATCTTTGTCTTTCTTGTTCTTGAATATCCACTTTGTTCCAATTATGCTCTTTCCTTTCGGCCGTGGTACAAGTCTCCAAACTTTGAGTGCGTCAAATTGATTGAGCTCCTCTTACATTGCTATAATCCAATCCGGATCCTCCAACGCTTCAGAAACTTTTGTTGGTTCAATCTTGCTTAAGAAGCAAGTGAAGAGACATTCGTTGGAAGTAGCCGTCCTGGAACGTGTAGACACACTGGCTTGAGGATCTCCAATAATTTGATGAATTGGATGAGATCTTGTCCATTTTGTGGTGTAAGGGAGAGGATCAATAATGTCTTGAACCACTTCTAATTGTTGAGAGGGAGGTTCAGAAGCTTCTATGTCAGTTGAAGAAATGGAAACAATTTCAACTGGAGGAGGAGGTAGCTCAACAACTTCTGTATCAGATTCTGGAAGAGTTTGTTGAATAACATCATTCTGTACTTCTTCCTGAACTGATTCCTCTTGAACAAATTATTCATGTACATATTCTTCTTGAATAGGTTCTTCATGAATAGGCTCAGTTTCTGATTGTGTCTGATCAACAGGAGGAACTGGAACAGCATCAGGTTCAGAGATGGATGCAGCGGAATTGGGAGTAGATGTGCTCTCAGTTTCCTGATTCAAAGTATTTGAGACATTTTCAGAGTTAGATCTAGGAACATCATCATAAAAATTTTCAAACAGATAATCAAGATCAGAAAAAATAAGTGAGGGAGTAGAAGAATCCTGATTAATCGGAGAAAGAATAGGTTCTGAACTGATTTGTTCAGAAACTGAATTGCAGTAAAAGCGGGTTCTGAGCCTGAGTGACTAGAAACCAAATCAACAGCTTCGTCAAATTTTACATTTACACTCTCTATCACCTTTCTTGCTGAGATCAGAAAGACTCTGTAAGATGCAGAATTAGAAGAATATCCCAGAAATACACCCTCATCTGCCTTTGGACTAAACTTGTTGAGATTATCTCTGTCATTCAGAACATAGCATTTACACCCGAATGACTTGAAATACTTGACGTTCGGTTTGATACCGTTCATAAGTTCATACGGTGTTTTATTGAATCGACGATGCAGAATTGATCGGTTCTGAGTATGACAGGCAGTTGATACGGCTTCAGCCCAATGGGACAAAGGAAGCCCTGAATAAGCAAGCATTGATCTAGCGGCCTCAACAAGCGTTCTGTTTCTTCTTTCAACAACCCCATTCTGTTGTGGAGTACGGGCAACAGAAAATTGTTGTTGTATACCTTGAGAATCATAGAAAGCCTGGAGAGTATTGTTCTTAAATTCAGTGCCATTATCTGATCTTACCACTTTGACTTGCTTTTGCTTATTTGTCTGGATTGTCTTGATGAGAGTGATGAGAACTTCAGGAGTCTCGTCTTTTGACTTGAGAAATTTTACCCATGTATACCTTGAGAAGTCATCAACAATCACCAAAACATATCTCTTCTTACCTATACTCTTTGTCTTCATTGGACCGCATAAATCAACATGCAGTATGTCAAGAATAGCCGAAGTGCATGGTTCAGGCTTTGGCTTATGAGAAGCTTTCTTCATCTTTCCTTTCTCACAATCCTGGCAGAGATGGTCTTTCTGGAAACGAAGAATTGGAAGACCTCTCACTGAATCATGCTTGACAAGGCGACCCATATACTTAAAGTTGAGGTGAGCTAAACGTTTGTGCCAAATCCAACTTTCTTGAATAGAAGCTTTAGAAAGCAAGCATATATCTGAAGGGATTTTGATCTTAGAAAGATCAATGGTATACAAATTTGAGCGTCTTTTTCCCACCAGAAGATCCTTGCCACTATCGTTCTTCACTGCAACTCTTTTGGATTTGAAGCTGACTTCAAGCTCTTTGTCACAGAATTGCCCGATGCTAAATAAGTTGTGACTTAGGCCTTTGACGTAGCTTACTCTTTTGACAGTTATATTACCTTGAACAAGATCACCATAACCAAGTATTGGAGTAGTCTCACAATTTCCAAACTTAACACGACCGCAACATTTTTCTTTAAAATTGGACAATAATGATTTGTTGCCAGTCATGTGTTTGGAGCACCCCGAATCCAGATACCATAAATGACTAGGCTGCACATACAGAAACTACACAGATTTAGGTACCCATATGCTTATGGGTCCCTTCTTGTTATATTTGTGTCTTTTACTTTTTGAAAAATTATTCTTATTATTCTCATGAAAGCAATCATCTATAGAAGAAAAAACACAATCATCAGAATCAGAATTAGAAGAAGAATATGAGTCACTCTTTGCAATATGAATCATTTGCTGAATTGAATATTTTGTATTTTTATTACAAATGGCAAATGTATCAGATTCACAAAGACTTTCTACACATTTAACTCCTAATAATTCGGACTCTACTGTTTGTTGTTTAACCCTCCATATCTGCTTTGGTGACTTCTTCACAGTCCGATCTGAAACAGAAACATCAGAAGAATTAGAATTTTCAGACAAGACACTATCATGTTTCCATGACTTCTTTGATCTTTTTCTTTTACGCTTCTTTTTATAATATTGAACATTTAACGTTAAAGAATCATCAATAATTAAATCAGAAGAAGAAACTTTATCTAAGAAATCAGCCTGATCATTCGACATTGAAGAACTAGCCTCGGAGTGAGAATTTTCAAAAATCACCAAGTCAGGAGGAGGTTTACGCATCCCATTGGTTGCGCAAACTGAACTTTGTGCATTCAACTGCTTGCGCAAAGTGTCGGTTTGCGTAACTAACGGGTTGCGCAAATGCACATTATTTTTAGAAACTTGAGTATTTTCCTTAGAATCTTTAGAAAATCCAGAAGAAATTTTGTCTTCAATACTTGTTTTCATTATAAAAAGAAATAAATCGATTTCTAAATCAGATTGAAGACTTTGTTCTTCCAATTTATCTTCAAGATCAACTATCTTACCTTCTAACACTAATGGGGCAATGTATCTCTTAGTATCATAAGAAACTGAAGATACATTTTCCTTATCAGTGTTAGGATATATATCAACAAATTCAATTGGTAATGAAGATTTATTGGAAGATTTTACATTTAAAACATTTTGAGATTTTCTGGATTTCCTTGATTGGTCAGGAAAATACTTGGCATTTTCAGAAGTGTAAACAAATGGCACTTCCATCCTCTTGTTTGTAATTCTTCTCTCATTTTCTTCATCTGAAATTTGTTTTTCACAAGTCCAGAAGAATTTAAACTGAGGGGCATATCTTGCAAGACCAAGATGATCATATTCATATAAAGTATGAACTTCTATTTTACCAAGATTTAAATAATGCGGATTTTCAAAACCGAGTCCCCACTTTTCTTTTATAGCTTCTTCACTCCTTGGTTTGTTCATGTAAGTGGTTTGCTCAGATTGTTCTCTCTTATACAATTTCTTTTCTAAAACAACTATTTTATCAGAAAGAGTTTGATTTGAAGAAGTCAGTTTAGTCAAAGAATCACGATAAGTCTGATTTGAATTTTCCAACTCATTCAACTGTTTTTGAAATTTCTCTTTTGTGTCAGTTAAAATACTCTTTTCATCTTTGAGAGAAATTTTCAATTTTTCAATTAAAACAGACTTCTCTTGATTAATATGCTTTTCAGATATGAACTTAGAACGAAAATCATGTAAAGCTTTGACAATGACGTTCAATTGAGAAGAAATGAAATCGACATGAAACTCAGAAATTACCTCAGATTCATCTGTTGAGGTATCCTCATCTTCATCATCACTTTTATCATCACCGATGAAGCACATTGCTGCAGTCTCTTCATTCTCAGCTTCGTTGTCTGAGTGATCCAACCAATACTCCTCCTCAGCCAACAGAATAGTTCCGTTTTCTCTCTTCTCAGCCAGTTCCAACTTCTTTTGATAGAATGCAGAATCTTTGACCACCTTTACCCTACATTCCTTAGCTAGGTGTCCTGGCTTCCACAGTTGTAGCAGTTCATGACCTTCTTATCATCCTTCTTCGGTTCTACTACTTTTGCAGGCTCATACTTTGGTACATAAGGCTTTGATGGAGCACCAGGTTCCAACTTCTTAGATCCGGAAGTAAAACGCAGATTGTTTGATCCTGTTCTTCGCTGAAACTTTTTCTGGTAGTGTTGTGAAAGAAGAATCATGGCTTCGTTTAAAGCTTCACCATCATCTTCAGTAGAACCATCATAAGCCTCATTTGTCAATGCTTGCTCGGCCAGTTGACTTGCAAGGAGTGCAATTGGATCAACAATCTTAGGCTTATTCTTCTTATCCAGCTTAGCCTTCTTTTCCATCACCATTGTCTCATCTGTCATCAGAATTTCGTACAATTCCTGAATTGGCATAGTAGATATTCGAACATCGTTTCTCATTCTATGGCATGACTTGTTCCATTCTGGTTGTAAGGCATTCAGAAACTTCAAGTTATCCTCCAATTCAGTCTTTTTAACTTTGATCTTGTACAAATCATTGATGACAACCCAAAATCGGTCAAATACACTCTTTAAGCTTTCCCCATCCTTTGCCTTGAACTCTTCAAAATTATTCATATACCTTGTTTAGCGCAACTGAGTTGACATAGCTGTACCAAGCATAATCTTTTTCAGCTGAGTCCACATATGCATAGGATTATGCTTGAAACAGTCAATTCTGTTGTAAATGGAGTTTGGCAGTGCGAGAATCAGATTTGACTTTGCTTGACTGTCAGCTTGATATCTCAATAGTTTATGTGCATTATATTCTCGAGGAGGCTTCTCAACCCACGTAGCCTGAATATTTCCTAGAGCTGGAATTTCTTTCATTGGCTTTTCCATAGGACCCTGAGTTAGAGATTTCATCATGTTATCCCCATTCGGTTGTCTTTCAATGAAATTGATGAATCGGTCCTGCCACTGTTCAAATTCATTCTCGTTGATCAGTACAGGAGGACGTGTGTCAGATCCCAAAGACATCATCAGGTCATTCTTGTACATTTGGGCTTGCAAAGACATCTTGACAAAATCAAAAAGTCAGAAAAGTTCACTAAGTCTTGAACTTGCGTAAACAGAAGGTTTGCGTATGTAGTGAGATCCGCAAAGTAAACTTTGTGTATGTTGAAAGGTACGCAAACTGGTCTTTTCGTATTTAGAGAGATACGCAAATTTGACTTGAACTGAAATATGAAAACTAAGCTTATCGTTGATATGCAAGATAAGCTTTGCGTATCTAACTTGATGCGAAAGGTTGCGCAAACTGGACTTTGTATATGCAGAGTGATGCGCAAAATGATCTTTGCGTATGTAGCCTGATACGCGAACTTTGTTTCTCGGATGGCACTTGATACGCAAACTATGCTTTGCGTAATTAGTCCAATGCGAGAACCTGAAAAGCACTAACACACGGATTAGAATACAATAATCTTGCGCAAAGTGATATGAATCTTGCGCAAATCAGCATGAACATGCGCAAACCTACATGAATGTTGCGCAAACCACAGAAAATCAAAAAGAACTCGCAAGATAAAATTAAATCAAGAAATTTATGCAAGAAATACACACTCTGATTATCGAAAACAACTTTATAACAATTTTCAACTAACAATTTCGATTAAAAAACACTAAAACTCCAAATCGTGAATGTAACAGTACGAGAACTCGAGTTTCCAGAAAATCACAAAAACATAAAATCGAAGATCAAATCATGATTTTTATGCAAAATTATATGAAACAAGTATGATCGACTAACACAAACAAAACAAATGAGACCAAAAACAACACAATCCGATCACAAACCTATCCAAATTTGATGAAAAATCAAGAAAACGAGATTTTCTTGAAAAATTCAAGAAAATCGATCAAGTTTTCGATTTAATCAACAAATTCAGAAACAGAAAATGAATTCTCTCAGTTCTCTCAAGATTCAGATTGCTCTGATACCAATTGAAAGTCCAAGATCTCTAAATCTTTAGAGGGAGAAAGTAGAGAGAGAAAGTAGGAGCGCCAAATGTAATATGATATATTCAAAGAGAGTGTCAAAGTTACAAGAACAAAGGTCTAAGGGGACTTAAATACCCCTAGCCTTAACAATACATATTACACTATTAAGAACAGTCTAGATTAGAAAATAAATACAATGATTACTATAAAAACAGATCTAACAGTTGTCTTATCTTCTCTTTATTCCTGTCCCCTATCTAATCATCTAAGTACCTGTCGTGTCAACAAAGCACATCGTTGAGCATCTTTGTCCAGTGAACGGATTATAATAATAAAAGAAACGATAATCTAACAAGTGGAAGCGAAAACGAGATAAAGGAACATTGATATTAGTATATCAAGCAAATATACAATAAAAGTAGACCACAAAGGCATATCTGATTCATATAATTTAAAATATATAAAAAACATGTATTTAGAAAAGATCAAAAACCGTAAAACCAATCAAACATCACAAAAATGTAACAAGGGTCACAAAGACCGGTGTGTATCACGAAGACACATCATTCTCATGGGTTGATCAAACCACGTGTGTCCCATAGGGTAGCAGTATGAGCACACTCACCATCTAACCTGTATCGTGAATAATTCACCACCCGACTCGTGTAACTAGGATTGATCCATTCGCCCTCGATAGCCATTACTTGGCAAGACCTCATACGTGTCCAATCTGTTAGAGCTAAATT
The DNA here is from genome assembly GCA_954870635.1 of Arctium minus. Taxonomy (NCBI): domain Eukaryota; kingdom Viridiplantae; phylum Streptophyta; class Magnoliopsida; order Asterales; family Asteraceae; genus Arctium; species Arctium minus. The sequence continues at coordinate 70,502,743 of OX941080.1, read as the reverse complement.
GTATTCAAGATTAAAAAGAGGGTCTGAAAATGTAATTGTTGTAAAGTGTGTGGGTGTTTATTGTAAATGTTATAAAGTGTTGACCTAATTGCTAAGGTCATGTTGACCATATAAATAGCAAGGCCTTAGTAAGTTTTGTCATAACCAACACACGCGCATACAGAGTAAGAACACACTGTCAAACACACACACATACACAGAGCTTACTGTTACATTGAACAAAATAGGGATATGAATTGTTGTAAGTTGTGTGATCAATAAAAAGATTTTTCTTGATAAGTCTTGTGTCAATCAATACCTAGAAACTGGAACAACATTTGGTATCAGAGCTAAATCCGATAAATTGAAAGAAAATGTGTTCGTAAACTGTTTCTTGAGTTCTTGATCGATTTTTGAGTTCAAAGGTGTTTTTGGTCAAATCTATGATTGGAAAGTGTTCTATTTATGTTCTAAAATGACTTTGTGTGGTTGAATTTCATTGTTAAATCGTTTTGGATCGTTTAATTTTGATTTTGGTAAATTTTTGGTTCGACGAGTCATAGACACTGTTGGTTCACAGAATTTCGTGTTTGAGTGTATTGTTTGTGAAATTGATTGATTTGGATTGTTTCTAATGCTAATCTGATTGTTTCTGTGAGTTTACAACTTCCAATTTGAGGATTTGGTTGGATTTTTGGACTAGATTTTGACTTTTAGGACCGAAACTCGAAGAACTCGCAAGATCTTAACACTTCGTATGAAGAACTCGCAGGACTAGAATTCACTTATATTTTATTTGAAAATTTGTTTAAGTGCAGAATTTGCATATGCTTATGTACGGAATGTTAGAATTCGCAGATGTCCATGATACGAAAAGTTTGATCTAAAATTCTAAGGAGAGAATTCGTACGCACCTTCATGCGAAAAATGAAGAACTCGCATATGGAAGGATACGAATTGTGATGATTTCGCATATGTACCTTGTATGAACTCTTGAGGATTTCGCATAACTTTTTAAAATTTTTTCTTAAGTCCAGATTTCGTATTGATGCGAAAAGTTTTTGAATTTGAAAATTTTTCTAAGTGAAGAATTCACATCATCATGTGATACGAAATCCTTATGCGAAAAGCTTGAATCTCAAAATTTTTCAAAGTAAAGAATTCGCTTAAGAGACTTATACGAATTGTGAAGAATTCGCATCTAGCTATATACGAATTCTTGGAATTCGAATACTGGTTCATGCGAATTATGTTATTTTTGATTGTCTCTTGTATGAGAATTGTGGACTTTGTGCTATATACTATAAGTGAGGATTCCACGATTATATAGTCACCGTGAAAGCATCCCGATCTTGGTGTCCCCAATGGTTAAGTATTCTAAACAATCGAAAACAGAAATCATAGGTCTACAACACATCCGACCTCATGGAAACAAGTTATGAAATTCAATAAACCTTGAAGGTTTTAATTCAATTCTTCACCAATGATTCATGATTCAAAGTGAAGAAATATCATATAATCATAAACCAAGCAACCTAAATGGGGCTGTACAGGACAACACAATTAAACCTCTGTTTTTTTTTCATAATTAGCTTACTTAGAATCCAAACAAGTTGATCATGACTAAAACAAAGTTGTACTTTGATCTCTTATGATTCATATAGTTTTGGACTCACCTTGATTGGAGCAACGACCAATTATATATGAAATATATACAAACAGTGTTCACTCCCGTTTTTCACTGCACCAACTTCGGGAATTCACTGTTTGGATCTACTTAGAGTTATAACTTGGTCTCGGTGTAAACTATAAAGTTGTACTAGACGCATTGGGCTTTCCATCGATGTATTTCACACCTCAATTAGACATATTGTTGATTTTACATGAATTTTTCAATATCCTGACAGAAAGCTAAAACTCAAAAGAGTTGAAAATTCCTTTAAGGCATTTCAACAAATACCTTGTGGGAATTACTTCATGGAGCTCAAAACCATTTCAATGGTTTCCTTCCTTTGCCCACTTTTGGTACCCAAAATCTAACCAAATTCTCAATTTAATATTTCTAACACAAAATCACAATTCAAGACTTTATCAACATAACTTGCAAAATCAAAAATGTCAATAACAACTATAAAATTCTAGCTTACCTTAATTGAGCTTATAATATGAACTTCAAATTCTTATGTAAAAACAACTCGTTATTCACTTTCTTTAACTTAATCATATATCACCAATCAAGATTTAAGCAATAACCCTAATAAAGAACCCTAATAACATAAACTTCTTATGAATTAAAGAGGAAAACTTACTTTGAGATTCTAAAGCTTCTCCCAAGAAAATTGAGCTTGAAATCAAGAGTTGGACAAGTGAAAGTCTATGACCATGAAGAAGCCGATGTGTAGAAAGAAGTCTGGAGAAGAGAAGAGAAGATAAGAATTAGAATTTTAATTTCAGCTTTTTATATTTTTCAAATTTACAAAACTAACCCCTCAAGTTTTACTTATCGCAAGTATGACCTGATTAGATGAGTTCTTCACATTCTAAGTCTTAGTCCAAACTTATTTGTACATGTTTAACCCCCATTGTACCATTTCCATGACAACATAGTCCGGTACAATACCAGTAGCAACATATACAAGCTTATGTTGCTTGAATCCAGATGTGAATATTCAAAGCATTAACGAAACTGATAATTGGGATATTCGGGTATTACAATTTCCTAAGATTAATCCTATTATGAAACAACATTTTTGGCTAATCAAAGACAAAAAAACTCATTATCCTAGCCACAAAATTGAAGATGAAATTATTGAAATGTTGGCATCTAATGTAAAGAGTGAAATCATTACAAAAATAATGAGACAAAGTATTTTTCTGTTATTCTTGATTGTACTCCAGATGAAAGCCATAAAAAACGACTTTAATTATAAGATGTGTTGATGTATCAAGTTCTCGTATACAAGTTGAAGAGTTCTTTTTAGAGTTTTTGGTTGAAGGAGATACATCTGCTTTAGGACTTTTTAATGTATTACAAGATGTTTTGAAATCACTTGACTTACATATTAATTGGGTGCAGGTACAAGGGTATGACAATGGGTCAAAAATGAAAGGGAAACATCAAGGTATGCGAAAAAGATTACTTGATATAAATCCTAGAGCCTTTTACATGACATGTGATTGTCATGGTCTTAATTTAGTTTTACGTGATATGGCAAACTTTTGTCATAAAGCAAAACCTTTTTTTTGGCACTTGTCAGACATATACAATGTGTTCTCTAATTCTACAAAGAGATGAACTATTTTAGTAGAATATATTGATGCTTTGACTTTGAAATCTTTATCGGCTATTCGTTTATAGAGTCATATTGAAAGTGTTAAAGCTATTAAAACTCAAGTTGGAAAAATTATAGATGCTTTATTACAATTATCTCGAGTAAGTGAGAATGGAAAAGTTTGTAGGGACTAGGGATGTTGAATCTTTGGTCAATGGTGAGCTTTGATTGTGTTGTAAGTTTGGTTATTTGGCATGAAGTTTTATATAGAATAATTTAGTTAGTAACATATTACAGTCCAAATATATGCTTCTTGATATTGCAATGTAGAATCTAGAGGGATTAGTTGTCTATTTTGAAAAATATAGAGAAAATAGGTTTATAATTGCTATTAGTGAAGCTAAAGAAATGGCAGATAATATTGGAGTTAAGACCAAATTTGTTGTAAAATGTTCCTTTTCTATATAAAAAAATAATTTGATGAATTTCCAAATACCAAGGGAGAACAACCATATGCTCAAGAGACATTTAAAACTAATTACTTTCTTTTTTAGTTGATATTGATTTTTTTCAATTACGAACTAGATTTGAACAAATTAAAGAATTTGAATTTGTTTTTGGCTTTATGTTTGATGGATGAAGGTTAGTTTGTTTACATGATGACGAGTTGAAAAATTGTTGTTTGAATCTTGAACTTGTTTTAATAAATGGTGATGATTTTGATATCGATGGACAATAAATGTTTTATGGAGTTACAAGTTTTGCTTGGAATGTTACCGAAAGAGAGATCCGAGATAGAAAACCCTTGGACATGCATACAAATTATCGAGTTTGCAAAGAAGATGGACATATTTCCACATGTCTTGCTGTCTTATAGGATTTTGCTGACCGTAACCATCAGCATAGCCTATGTAGAAAGAAGCTTTTCGAAATTAAAGCTATTGTAGTCATATATGCAGTCTACCAAGAGTCAAGAAAGATTGAATGATTTAGCAAATTTGTGTATTGAGAGCGTGTTCTTAGGAAAAATTAACATTGATAAAGTGAATGACATTTTTTCTTCAAAAACTGTGTCCCACAAGAACAGTTCTAATCAAGATTAACAATAACAAATTCAATTCAATTCATCATATGTCATTAACCTCAATTCACAGTTTACAAATCGAACACAAAATTCTTCCTCTTAATTCTTTCTCTCTCTACCTTCTCTCTGGATGCGAATCACACTTAATTCTACACTCTATTCTACTAGCACAATTACAAAAGAAAACTATTTATACCCCTATCAATTACAAGACAAAACTAGAAAATACAAACACTTTGACTTTGACTTTGACTTTGCTTGAAGGTTTGACTTGGATTTTGACTTTCAATCTTGATGATATTGGATATAACATTTAAGCACTAACAATATCCCCCCTTTGGATTCAATATCATCTCCCAAATAATATGCAATGAAACTCTCCATTTGGATTCAGAATAAATTTCAGCATCAAAGAACGATCTCCCCCTTTCAGATAAACATGTACTTCTCTTCAAATGAATTTCATCCTTAAAGTACGTTCTCCCCTTTTCAAAAACATTCTCTCTCTTTAAGTTTCTGACAAAGAATTTTGCTTTGAAGGTCAAACTCCTCCTTTGGGTGAATCTGTTCAAAATTAATCTTTCTTTCCTTTGAATTGTCTTCAGAACTTTCTGTAATCTCTTCCAAAGTCTGTGAATATGCTCATCAAGAACTATAACAATCTCCCCCAAGGTAATAAAACATCTCTCAGACTTCAGAAAAGAAATTATCTTCAGATTTAGCTCACTTCTAACCAAACTCTCTTTACATTTTATCTCAGCACACACCCACACTAAGATATTGACACCTCGCCTCTCGATCACTCAAGAATAACTTCATGGGTAGGAAACACTGGTCAACGTGAATCCATAGAAGTTCTTTATTCCCAAATCTGTTCAAGTTCTAATTGTAAACAGAAATCTGATCATGAATCGTAGTCACATGTCATTGATTCAATTCAAACAATTACAATCTCAACTTTCTCTCACTACTCTCTCTTTCTAGAAATGTTTTCTAATCGCCTCTTCTCTAATCTGCTCTCTCATACAAAATGAACTCTTACTTGCTTGTTGTTGTTACAAACTGATTACAAGGACACAAGGTATTTATACCCATACACAATTACAAAGAAACAAAAACACAATACATTGACTTTGACTTTATTACAAAATGACTTTGACTTTCACTGAGAGTTGACTTTAGCTTTGACTTCTTGTATTTTGACCTCTGATCTTCATGATCTTGTATCCAACATATTTCTGCTCTAACAATCTTCCCCTTTGGATTCAAGGTCATCTTTGAAAGATTTAGCAGTTCAGTCTCAAAAAGTACAATCTCCTTCTTTGCAACAAGTTTTCTTCCCAAGTCTGTCTCTGAACAAAATTAACAATCTCCCCAAAATAGGATAGAAACGATCTTCAATAATCTCTTCAAAATTACCACATAACTCTTTCAGACTTCGGAAAGAAATTATCTTCAGATTTAGCTCGACATGCTTCAGCAAATAATCTTCAAAGAAAATTTCTGTAAAATCAGCACATCTTCAAAATTTCTTTGACTTTGCTTGAACAATCTTTCAAACTTTGTCTTCTTCAAATCTTTCACTTTTGATCTTCAAACAATTTTCTAACTTTGGAATTTCTGACACGGACATTTCTTTAAATCATCTCCCCCTTTTTGATGAATAGAGCATCAATATCATCAAAACTTTCATAAAGAAATGTCTTTATAAGTTCTGACCATTCTGATTTGTTCAAGAGCCTCTGATTCACCGTCAATCCTCCAAGATATCCATCTATATCTTTTCAAATCCAGAAAAACTATGAAAGTAACACCTGAATCAACAAATGAATCAGTTAATATGCCTGTCAGTAACACAAAGTTACTGTGTGTAACGGATACACATAGGAAAGGAGCTTTTTGATGTTCACTCCCCCAGGGCTTTCATCCAATCATCGAAACACCACAAAGGCAATTTCTATGAACGTTAGGACAAGAAAACAAATTCCTTGTGTGTTCGTGCAAGTGATAGAAAGAATTAAGCACATGATGATTGCTTATATAAGGATCAACATTGTGTAAACCACTGAGACAACAGTAGATAAACACAGACTCAATGTGCATGATTGAAGTGCGAAGGTGGGACAGACTTCCTTCTTTTTCAATATCCAGATTTTCCAAATGAAAACCAGATAGATTATATGTTGTGTCCCCAGAAAATATGAAACATTTTCTTTTTGAGAAGAAAATGAGTGGTTGGTAAGGTTTAGTCAAGAATTGGCATGGGCTATTTGCCTGTTTCAATAATGTTCACGAAGAATTGTGAAACATCAGTAATGTGGCTGCCCGACTCAGAAAGTAGTTGGTGCAGAGTTTGATATTCTCTTACTCTGTTCTCACACCCTCTTTCTTTTAATCATTTAAGCTCACATCTAACCAAACTCTCATTTACATTTTACCTCATCACACAACCCACACTCATTTCTTTTCGACTCCTCACACTCAATCACTATGGATTAACTTTTTGGGTAGGATACACTGTTAATGTGAATCCATAGAAGTTCATTTAAGTCCTAACACAAAGAACCTATATGTTCCTATTAAAGCATTTGTTGCTCAAAATGGTTTAACTTGAATAGTTAAAGCTCAAATACAAGTCAGATGTATGTATGCTCAGAATATAATCATGATGATATGAGCATTTTTAAACATTGAAGATATTTCAAACAAGTAATTTGAATGAATGATCATGAATGCAAGAAACTTGTTTGAAAATCTGACATTGTGTCAGGATTTGAATTCTTAACAAGAATAAAAACTCAGAAACAATATTAAAGGAGTTTGCGGAATAACACTTTAATATTCACAGATCAATGAAACAGTGAATCACAATAACAACTTGTAAACTTTATTGAATGGTTATAAAGCTACAAGATTTCACACACAACCTCAATATTGATGAATAGGCTCACCAATACGAATTCTACTTCTCTAGAACTATGATTATAAACCTTGAGGTTGATTCTCTCTATCAAAACAAAAACTCAGAATTAATTCTCTCTAAAATTGATCTATTCTATACATATACTGAAGATAAAAGATAATTACAAAGAATAAAAGATCTTCAGTATAATCTTTCAAAGTTATCTCCAAGCCTTCCATGATTATCTTCAGTCTTGATCTGCACGAATCTTGATTATCTCTTAAGCAGGATTAAGTCTTCAGCAGCATTAATACTTTGAGCAGTATTAAGTTCAGCAGTACTAACTACTAGCAGTACTAAAATTGCTTAGTAGTAGTAACTTCATCTAGCAGTATTAATCTTGATTAGCAGCATTAACCTGTATCAGCAGCATTAACTTCAGAAGTAGTAACCAAGTTGTGCTAGCAGTATTAACCATACTTGTATGATTTTGAATTCCCAACAATCTCCCCCTAACTTGACTTTTAGGAAGAGAAGTCAAGTTCTTCAGATTGTCTTTAAGATGCTCCCAAAACTTCATAGCTCATACACCTGTATTTGGATTCAACCCCAAACTCTGATTGATAATCCTATGAATCAAGTACTTTGCCATTTCTGAATTTGGAACACATCTAAGCTTCTTTTTCAACATTGCATGCAGCTCCAGTCTACTGTGGTTGTACACTCTATCCACTAGGAAGTATTCTATGTGATTTGAATCCATAGTCAAAGCATATACTCCACTAGTTTCATATAGAGTCCAATTGGTGACTTTTTAAAACACATTTCTGATGATGTCCTTCACTTCTTCAGGCTTGAACAACATACAAAGATACTCCATCACAAGTTTTGTGATTGAAATCTCTGAAGCTTTCAATTGATCAGCATACAACTTCATTCCTATTTCAAACATCTCCTCTAGATCAGACCTGGAACATGTTCTGACAATCTTGGACCAAGTATTATGCACTTCATACTTCTCATCTTTTCTTTTGAGCCTGATATACTCTTTGCCATCAACCTTCATTGTATCCCAGAGAATGACCTCAGGAGGCTTAACACCAACAGGTTCAGCTGTAATAGGTTCAGGCACTTTGTCCATCACTACCATGTACAAATTCACATCATCAGTACTTGATGGTTCTTTCTGTTCAATTGCCTTAGGTGCCCCTTCTTCTTCAGCAACCTTCTCAGCTTCTTCTTTATTCACTCTAGGCTTCTTGGTTGATTTTCTTCTTGCCATCATCTTAGTTCTTTTTAAAGTCCTCAGACTTTCACCTAGAGTTGCTTCTTTCTTTGGTGTTTCTTGTTCATCAGGGAAAGGTTTTTCTATCAGAAAATCATTACTTTCTTTCATCCTCTTTTCCATTTCAACTCTGGCTGTTTCATTCCCTTGAAGCTTTGTCATCTCTGAAACATACAACTCTTTAATCTGTTCAAAAGACATCTTTGAGAACATCTCCTTTCTGACTCCTACAGCACCTTTGAGAAAAGTAATCATCTTCTTTCTCTCTTGAGTACCAAGGAAGGTCTTTGAGGGTTGTCTCTTCTTAGCAGCCATTTTAACCAACACAGATTTCTTCAGAGTTGCAACTTTCTTCTGTGCTATTTTAGTTGCCAAACTTTGTTGATAAGCTTCATTTAACTCTGCAGCTAGAGCCTTATCCATCTCCCTGTCTTTTTCCACTTGAACCCTTTCTTCTTGCTCAAGATCAGCCTGAATCTTCTTGGCCAATGCTTCATCTGACTCAACCAACTTTTGCTTTTTGATTGGTTGATCAGATTCCACCATTTTAGCTTTGCCTTTGTCTTTGCATGCTACCTTCTCAACACTTGCTTTCTTGATAGCCTCACCTCTTTCTTTGATGACAACTCCTTTGGCCTTTGAGGTGACCTTGGGAGTATCATGTTTAGCTTTGATTAAATCTTCAGCTATATCAAGTTCTTCCAAATTTCTACTTTGAAGATCAATTAATACTTCTTGAACCATTTCTGCTGATTCATTCAATTCAACAGTATTAACAGTTTCTGCTGCTTTGCTTGATTCAGCAGCATTAACTGTTACTGCTGCTTGTACAAAATCTGATTCTTTTTCTACTGCTTGCTCTTTTGCTGCTGCTATGCTTGATATTTATGCTGCTTGTACAAACTCTGTTTTAGTTTCTTTCTCCCCCTCAAAATCAACTTTCTCCCCCTTGTCTTTAGCATCTTCCATGTTTTCATCAGCTTCTGACTCCCCCTTTTTGGGAGCATCAGTCACTGGTTTCCTTCTTCTGAGCACAAACTGTTTCATCTTCTTTTTCTGGACCAATCTCTTCACCATTTTCTTCAGGTTTGTAATCTGTACTTGTTGAGACAGAATTATCAGTTTCAGCTCTTCTATGTCTTTTCCCTGCTTGATTACATCCATATTGATGTTGCCCATTGTTTCCATCAATTCAAGATAGTCATATTTGTCCTCACCTTCTCCAGGAGTGTGACCCCCTTTTGAAGGATCATGGGATCTTTTTGTAGTAGAGGTCTTCTGCCTAGCAGAAGCACCTGCTACCCCCATGGTTTCTTGGCACCTGGGACCTTTGGATGATTGCTCACCCAAAGTTGCCATGGGGAAGATCTTATTGATGTTACCACTGACCTCCTCTGTGCTAGCAGGAGTAGTGGCAGCCTTTGCACCCATATGCTCATTCATCTCCTCAGTGAGCACCTCCTTGGGGTTGGGAGACACCCTTGTGGTTTCCCTATAGATATTTTGTAATGGAGAATTCTCCATTAGAGGGCTTAAAGGCTCTATGGGTGAAGGTACAAGAAGGGAAGGAGCCTTCTTTACATTTTTCCTGATGTATGTATTGGTGATTGGTGAAGTTTGTTTTTGAACAAGGGACTGTGGGATTGATATGGTGATTAAAGGTTGGGATTGGCTTTCAGTGGGATGGTCTAATGAGGGCCTTGACCCTGAAGCCATACCTTCTTCATTGTGGGACACCACCATCATTGTAGAGAACAATGGGGTGTCAACTCCTTCCGAGTCCAATGGAGATCTCTTCATATTTGAAAAGACCTTACCTTTGGGGATTTTGGGTACATATACCTCATCAAAGTGAGGCATATCCGTTAATTCATGGGTTATAACTACCTGTACAAATCTTGGGTACATATAAAAACTCTTTTTGCTTCCCAAGTTTGATACAAGATCATTGAAAATCATTTTAGAAAAATTGTACTTTCTGGCAGTGGCCAAGCAGACCAAAGCATAAGCAATGGTACTGCTGAACTCACTCTATCCAGTAGTCTTTTTGGAAATACAGTGCATCAGGGTATGAACAAGAAAACTCCATTGGGTATAAAATTTAGCTTTTGAGAATTTGAAACCACCCAATTGGCCTCGAAACCCCATTCTTGAAAGGTTAGAGAACAAGTCCTCATTAGGAATAGAAGTAATACCTGCAGCATCGTCTAGACGTAGACAGATGCGAATCACCTCTTTAGAAACTGACAAGGGTTTGTCACACACCCTTGTCTTGATTATCTGCACACCATTTTCTGTGACTACAGTGGCATTTGCTCAAAATTGTCTTTGATGCTCTATGTAGATTGTTGGTGACACTGTAAGAGCATGGGCAATGTAGCTGGACTTGAGAAAATCCACAATTTGATGGAATCCAGCGGCTTGCTTTGGCTTTTGTAGCATTGCAATCTCATTATGTTCATCAATGAACGCCATAGCTGCCATCGAGCTTGAAAATTCTGGACTGAAACACTTGGTGCTTGAGAGAAAAGGGTTAGAGAGCAGATGAATAGAAATCAAAGAGTCGTTATGAACTTTTAGGCGGGCAAAAAAAGTATTTATACGATTCGGGACATAAGCAGTATTAACTAACAAGCAGTATTAATTAACTAGCAGTATTAACTGAGAGCAGTATTAACTGAGAGCAGTATTAACCACTAGCAGTATTAACTAACTAGCAGTATTAACTGAGAGCAGTATTAACCACTAGCAGTATTAACTAACTAGCAGTATTAACTGAGAGCAGTATTAACCACTAGCAGTATTAACTAACTAGTAGTATTAACCACTAGCAGTATTAACTAACTAGCAGTATTAACTGAGAGCAGTATTAACCACTAGCAGTATTAACTTTGCACTGGCAGTATTAAAACTGCACTGGCAGCATTAACTATACTTACACTCTTTGAAGCTTGAGGTACTCTAAGCAAGGTAATAACTTCCTGAGAAAGAAGTTAGTAGCACCAAAGAATAAACCAATAACAGGTATGAAAACACTTTTTAAGACATGAGCTCATTCAGAGTTGATCATGCCCACACTTGTGACCAAGAAAGTGAATCTACCCACATCAAAAGCTTTAGTGAATAGATCAGCAAACTGGTTGTCAGTATGAACTTTAGCAACTTGAATTAGCTTCTTTTCATTACAATCTCTAATAAAGTGATACCTGATCTCAATGTGCTTTGTTTTGGAGTGTGAAGAAAGGTTACCCCATAGTCCAACATCTGATTCTGAATCCATAGAACCTGAGAGCAACAACTTGCAGCAGCAATATACTCAGCTTCTGTTGTTGATAAGGACACTGTGGTTTTCTTCTTACACTGCCAAGATACTAGTCTTGCACCCAAAAGTTGACATCCAACTGAAGTAGACTTTCTGTCCATGTTAGCACCTCCCAAGTCACTATCTGAATAAGCAATCAAGTTAAAGTTGGATTCATAAGGATACCAAAGACCTAATTTAGGTTGCCCTCTTAAGTATCTGAAAATCCTTTTAACAGCTCGAAGATGTGATTGCTTTGGCTTGACTTGGAATCTGGCACACAAACACACTGGAAACATGATGTCTGGTCTTGAGGCTGTGAGATACATGAGAGATCCAATCAATGATCTATATAAATGGACATCAACATCCTCCCCCTCAAGATCAGCAGTGATCTTTTTATGAGTCTCCATAGGTGTGCTTGCTGGCTTTGAGTCTGTTAAACCATACTTATCCAGGATGTCTTTCACATATTTTGATTGGCTTATGAAGATCCCATCTTTCTTCTGTTTCACTTGAAGCCTAAGAAAGAAGGTAAGTTCACCCATTGAACTCATTTTAAAGCTCTTGTGCATCAACTTTTCAAAGTCTCTACACATCTGATCTTTTGTGGATCCAAAGATGATATCATCCACATAAATCTGAACAAGTAGGATGTCCTTCTTACTTCTTTTAATGAAGAGGGTCTTATCAATTATTCCTCTTTCAAACCCATTCTCCAAGAGATAGGTAGATAGTGTATCATACCATGCTCTTGGGGCTTGATGAAGACCATAAAGTGCTTTCTTCAGTTTGTATACTCTGTCTGGATATGATAGATTTTCAAATCCAAGGGGCTGACAGACATATACTTCTTCATCAATTGTACCATAAAGAAAGGCACTCTTCACATCCATTTGGTATACCTTGAACTTCATGTATGAGGCATAGGCTAGAAATAGCCTAATTGCCTCTACCCTTGCCACTGGAGCAAACACTTCTTCATAATCTATGCCTTCTTCTTGAGTGTACCCTTTTGCCACAAGCCTTGCTTTGTTCCTGATCACAATTCCTCTCTCATCCTTTTTATTTCTGAAAATCCACTTGGTGCCAATAGCTCTATGACCTTTTGGAAGGTGCACCAAGTCCCAAACTTCTTGGAATTTGAACTGCAGTAATTCTTCTTGCATAGCTTCTATCCAACTGGAATCTTTCATTGCATCATAAACCTTCTTAGGCTCAATCTGAGATAGAAAGCAAGAGAGTACTCTGTGTTGCTGATCCTGCAGCTCTTGAAGTCTGCTTTGATTCCTAGTTATCATAGGAGAAGAGATGTCTCCTATGACCAGCTCTGGAGGATGGTTCTTTTGAGTTCTAGTCTGATGACTAGGTTCTTCATTGATTCCCATATCAAGATTGGAATCATTTAAGTCAGCTGAGGGGATCTCATCAGTTGCTTCTGGCTCTTCATGCACTTGATTCTCCTCATCTCTTCCTTCTTCTTCACTCTGAATTGGTTCAGTCATAGTTTCCTTTTCACAGAACTCAACAGGCTCTATTGTAGGGATGGGAAAGATCACAGACTGAGGAATAATGTCTTGTACTTGTACTTGTTCATCCCCTGATCCTCCACTTCCTGAACCTGCATGATAATCACTGCTGAAACCCAAAGAGTTAGTTAGTGAATCAATGTCAAATAACCACTGAGGACCAGACCCAATAGGATTTGGTGTGTTCTCATTGCACTTGACATTGTCACTTTCCTCAATTATTCTAGAAGAAGAATTAAAAACTCTGTAAGCCTTACTCTGAGATGAGTAACCAACAAAAAACCATCATCTGCCTTGCTATCAAACTTTCCTAAGTGAGTTTTGGTATTGAGAATTGTACAAGGACACCCAAAAGGTTTGAAAAATCCAATAAATGGTTTTCTGTTGTTTAAAACCTCATATGGTGTCTTGTTCTTAGGCTTAACTACTAGTACTCTGTTTTGGACATAGCAAGCAGTATTAACTGCTTCAGCCCAGAAAGTAATTGGTAGTTTGGAATCAGCTAACAGAGATCTAGCAACCTCAATCAGTGTCCTATTCCTTCTCTCAGCAACACCATTTTGTTGTGGAGTCCTAGGAGCACTGTATTGCCTCTCAATTCCTTTCTCCTCACAAAAGGTGTTTAGGTCATGATTTTTAAATTCAGTACCATTGTCTGACCTAATGACTTTTACCTTTTGATTTGTTTGGTTTTCTATTCTTAGAATAAAGGATTTGATCAGTCCACTTGTCTCATCCTTAGTCCTTAGAAAATATACCCAAGTAAATCTAGAGTAATCATCAACAATAACTAGGCAGTATGATTTCTTACCTATACTCATAACATTTGTAGGACCAAACAGATCCATATGCAACAACTGAAGAGAACTAGAGATTGTGTTCAACTCTTTGGACTTATGAGAAGTTTTGTATTGTTTGCCTTTGAGACAGGCAACACAATGATCATCACATGAAAAGACTTTGGAAGGTAAACCTCTTACAAGGTTGTTTTTAACAAGTTTATTCATTGTTTTAAAGTTCATGTGACACATCCTTCTGTGCCAAAGTGATGATTCATCCAAAGAAGCTTTTGAAACAAGACAGTTTAGGGATGAATCAGTTGAAACACTTTCCATATCTAAGCAATATACATTATCCTTTCTTGGAGTTCTTAGTAGTCTCATTTTTTCATCAACTACCTTGAATCCAGGAGCAAGGATAATGCATTCAGAATCAGTAAATAATATACTATGTTGTTTGTCACAAACCTGTGATACACTTAACAGGTTGTACCTTAACTGCTCAACATAGAATACATCTTCAAAGGTCATTTTACCTTTGGTTACATCCCCCTTACCACTGATCTTACCTCCATCTGGAGTATTACCAAAGGCAACATGCCCACCATCAATTTTCTTGAAATTCTTGAGGCATGACATGTTCCCTGTCATGTGCCTAGAGCAACCACTATCAACATGCCAGATGCTCTTCCCCTTGAGCTTCTGGTTGCCCTGCACATAAGATTTAAATAATTAGTATTGATTGGGAACCCAAGCCAAAGTGGTCTTGGGTCTTCCTTTCTCATCAAAGTACTTACATTCCTTTTTGATGAGATTTTTGAAATCAGAGCACTCTTTATTGGAGTACTTTGTCAATATGATTGGTCTAGCAGCACAAACACTAGGAGCAGTACTAACTTTAGAAGTACTAACAGAGTTAGCAGCACTAACAGGTTTAGCAGTACTAACCTTGTTAGAAGCACTAACAGAGTTAGTAGTATGAACATTTGAGGAAGTACTAACCATGTTAGTTTTAGCAGTACTAATACTCTTGGCAGCACTAACATTGGTAGCAGTAGTATTGCTTCTAGCAGCACTATCATTGTCAGCAGTACTATTTGGGGTAGCAGTACTAACAGTTTTAGTGCTTTTAGGAACCCACATATTGACACTTTCTTTAACAGTCTTTTTCTTCATGTGGCTTTTAGATTTAACAGATTTCTTAGTCACATGGTTCCTTTCCTTCTTCCTATAACCCAAGGGTTTTTGCATAGATCTTTGAAAATTCATCCTTTGGTTTATAGGATTGAAATAACAATATTTGGCAAGATGATTCAATTTGCCACAGATAAAACAAGGTTTTGGTCTATTGATTTTACTCAAATCAACCCCTTGTTTTTGTGCCCACTGATTATTCCAGTTTCTTTGATTTCCCCTCTTTTTATCATGTTTTAGGGGCTCAGATTTCTTGCATGCACACTGTTTGCAAGGAACAGGATTCACAACTGTGGTCTGTTTGTAATGGACCTTACCAGACTTTCCCTCTGTCTTCTCTATGTCCTTTGATTTGACCCAAATCTTTCCACACCCCTCATTGATAATGATGTGATTCTCTAGGGGAATCTCACCACTCACATTGTTCTCCTTACTCTTACCAATCTCTTTCTCAGTCTTATCCTCAACAACTACCTCATCTAAGGGATCTATCTCAGTGGCTCCCTCAGGCAAGTCCTTCCTATCTTTGGTTTCTAGCAAATCTGAAGTAGGAGGAATGTAGTTGTTGTTGTATGGTGATGGTGTGGTATTGTATCCAATTCCTCTTTTCAATTTGTCATGAATCTGAGTTTGTAGTAAAGAGTCCATTACTTTAGAAGCATTGGAAAACTTTTCCACATCAAGCTTAACCTTGGTTAGCTCCTCTCTCAACTTTTCACTCTCTTCTTTAGATTTGGTCAGTTGGAGTTCTAGATCCTTTTTTCCCACTTCCAGTAATTGGTATCATATGAGTGTTGAAGTTCATTGTCTTGAAAACCTTTAATTTTTTCCTCAAACCTCTCAACAATTCTCACATAGTCTTTTATATCTTTTGCTAACCTCTTAAGGTCATCACTCATCTTCTGGTTGTGATCCCTGTACCTTTTGACAATGTCTATGCAAGTTTTAGAACAGAGATTAGAACTTACCTCAGTTGGGAGATCAGATACTTCTGCCATAAGAGCTTGATTTTGGATAGCCTCTTCTGCTTGATCACTCCAGTCAAACCCCATTCCTTGTTGAGAAACAAGGGCTTGAGCAGAGTTTCTGTTGTGATTGAAGCTTCCAGACTGAGCTTGTTGGTGGTTGTTGTTGTGAGACACTCCACTTCTGCATTCCCTGGCAAAGTGTCCCTTCAGATGACATTTATAGCACTCCACCTTTGATTTATCAAAGCCTGCTCCATCTTCTCTTCTTTGGGAGAAGTTGTTCCTCCCAGTCCTCTTTATGAACTTCTTCACTCTCATGGAAAGCATGGCCATCTGCCATTTAATATCCATCTTTTCAATATCATCAGGATGAAGTTGTTCCAAATCATCATTGATTATAGAGGAATTTCCATGGCTGGAAAGAAAGGCTTCAAACACAGATTCAGTTCCTTTTTCTTGATTTGCTCCATTAGCAGCATTAACTGATTCAGGGTTAGCATTAGAATCAATTGATGCTGATAGAAGTGCAGCATTATGGATATATCCAGAAGGTTTCTTCTTTGCCTCCACCTCAGCTTCAAATACTCTAAGGTCATTGTACAGATCATCAAGTTCTTTCTCTTCCAGTTGTTCATTCTGTCTGAATGAAACAGTGTACATGGTCCATTCATCTCCAAGGGACCTTAAGAACTTTCTGTTTACATCATCTTGATCAATCTGTACTCCCATAGTGGCTAGTTCACCAATTAGCTTGTTAAACCTGTCAAAAGTTTGAGTCATTGACTCATTCTTAGTTGACATAAAGTTTTCATACTGTTGCTTCAAAATTGCCTTCTGATTTCTCTTGGTACTTTTCGTACCAGAGAATCTCTTTTCTAGAGCATTCCAAAGCATCTGTGCATCAGTGCAATTACAGAATTGGTGTTGATACTCATTGGGAATCGCCAAGAGCAGTGTGCTCAAGGCTTTCATCTCTGCCTGCCTTGTCTTTCTTTCTGCATCCGTCTTTGGTGGGGTTCTTTTTCCATCTTTACCAATCTTTCCTGCATCAGATGGGCCATTCTCAATGATGTCCCACATGGAGTAATCTTTGAGGAGAATGTATTGCTTGATTCTAATCTTCCACATGTCAAATTCATTAGATCTGAGCATTGGAACCTTTGAGACTAGAGTACTGTTTGATTCAACTGTGTTTTCCATGATGAAAAAGATTTATGAGAATACTTGCTCTGATACCACTTGTCAGGATCTGAATTCTTAACAAGAATAAAAACTCAGAAACAATATTAAAGGAGTTTGCGGAATAACACTTTAATATTCACAGATCAATGAAACAGTGAATCACAATAACAACTTGTAAACTTTATTGAATGGTTATAAAGCTACAAGATTTCACACACAACCTCAATATTGATGAACAGGCTCACCAATACGAATTCTACTTCTCTAGAACTAGGATTATAAACCTTGAGGTTGATTCTCTCCATCAAAACAAAAACTCAGATATAATTCTCTCTAAAATTGATCTATTCTATACATATACAAAAGATAAAAGATAATTACAAAGAATAAAAGATCTTCAGTATAATCTTTCAAAGTTATCTCCAAGCCTTCCATGATTATCTTCAGTCTTGATCTGCACGAATCTTGATTATCTCTTAAGCAGCATTAAGTCTTCAGCAGCATTAATACTTTGAGCAGTATTAAGTTCAGCAGTACTAACTACTAGCAGTACTAAAATTGCTTAGCAGTAGTAACTTCATCTAGCAGTATTAATCTTGATTAGCAGCATTAACCTGTATCAGCAGCATTAACTTCAGAAGTAGTAACCAAGTTGTGCTAGCAGTATTAACCATACTTGTATGATTTTGAATTCCCAACACATTGTATGAAAATGATCAGAATCAAATGATATAGCAATCAAGGCTTATGGTCAAGAATAATGGATATTGTCTATATGAACCAAAATATAGACATTCTTGAAATGACTTTCAGAAATAAAATATCGCTCCAAATTCTTTGAAATACAAGTGGGGTGTCTTACCATCGAAAAATATGTTTCAAATTTGAGACATGGTAAGAACTTATTGAACAAAAAGTCAAACCAGTGTGTGTGAATACTTGAAAGTATATAGAAAAGACAATACACAAGTAATTATCTTTGGAAACACACGGTTTGTAATCATGTAAGCACAAATAAATTGTGAAAAACATTTAAAATCTCACTTCCAATTCATAAATATGTTGAAGAAACGGGAAGTGTTTTGAACATTTACGAACATGTTTTTCTATGATTGAAAGTTGTCCTTCTTTCAACCATATATGAGATTAAGATAAGAAATTAACCTTTTCGTGTAGTCTTAAATCTCATGAAGTCAGCTGAAGTCATAAAGATATGATCTTGATAGCTTCTCTCATTCTGCACAAGTCTCAAAGTCTAGTCAAAGCAACTTTATTCACAAAATTTATTGAAAAGTAAAAGGGAAAAGTTCAAAAAAACCCAATAAACTGTCATATTTTGAATGGTTAAGTCCCTAAACTATTTTTTTGAATGAAAAAACCATTAAACTTTCTCACTTTGAATGATTAATTCCCTCAACTATTTTTTTGAACGAAAAAACCATTAAACTTTCTAATTTTGAATGATTAAGTCCCTCAACATTTTTTTTGAATAAATAAACCATCGAACTTCTAAATATTGGTTACCTTTTTTTAAAGATACCTGGAACTGACTATGAAGATTTTAAAGTAAAAACAAATCAAAATCAGTTTTACCGTTCTCAAATTATACGTCATTAAAACCCCTCATAGACAATCGTATCGCTCCGCCTCGCCTCTCCCCATTGCCCTTACATTGTCCATTCTCCATATCACCTAACACGTTGTTGCTCCTGGCATCGATCTCCCTCTTTTTGATCTATTTTTTATTTATCAAAAGAGGAAGAATTAAAAGATAATTGGTTCCATGTAAATTTTTTTGGGTTAAAATGATGTAAGTAACCAATTTTTAAAAGTTCGATGATTTAATTTATTGAAAAAAAAAATATGCAGGGACTTAATCATTCGAAATTGGAAAATTTAATGGTTTTTTCATTCAAAAAAATAGTTCAGGAACTTATTCATTCAAAATGAGAAAGTTTAATGGTTTTTTCATTCAAAAAATTAGTTTAGGGACTTAACCATTCAAAATGAAATAGTTTGTTGGGTTTTTATGAACTTTTCCCAAAGTAAAACGACATAAAGTAGTAAAACATTGAAAGTACGAGTTCTGATCAGAAATAATCAGAAGTCATCACCTTTACTCCCCCTGAAATTATGCATCTAAAATATGTCAGTGAAAAAACACATGATAGAGATCTACAATTCTATTTTAAAATGTAGTTCATCATATCTATCAGATGCAAAGTATTTCAGAAAAGTATGTACTCCCCCTTGATGGTTAATTTCCTCATTCGAGTATTGGAGTACAATCTCTTATCAGCACAGGAGTAAGGTCTTTTGATCACTGAAATACGAGTCCTAAACTATTGTGTTTAGAAGTCAAACTTCGTTGAAATACGGGTTCTAAGTTGATTTACTTAGAAGCCTTTGTTCTCTTACTCCCCCTTGACAGTAGGTGCCTGCAACACAAAATCAGTCTTTGGCTTTGGTACCCACTAGTATTTGGGTCCATGTGTGTTAGTTGCAGTTCGAATGGGAGTAACTGAATAAGAACCATACCAGTAATGATCACTCGCTTTGTGAACATGATCATGTGTACGACAATAAAAACAATAGTATTTCTTACCTGACAACCTGATTAATTGATCTCTCGTGTAGATATGATCAGGTTTACCTTTACGCGCATTGTTTTTCTTGGCTTTATGTGTATGTACACATGACTTCTTTCCTTTCTCGTCTTTCTTCTCATCTTCAACTGGTTTCTTCTTCCAGACCAATTCTTCTTCTTTGTATCTCCTTCTTCTTTGATGTGTACGTGAACCATCTATATTTCTATCATAGAAAAGGTTAGTACTACGAATATGATCAGAAGATTTAACTGACCTGCTTGTACCAACTGAACTATTTCTAGGTGAGTGGATTTTTGACTCTGGAGTCGTTTGCTCAGTCACCACCACCTTTGAAACAATCTTTTCAAGCTCTTTAATATTTGAAACAAAGTTGTCTCTTTCTTTGACGAGAAGGTCAATCTTCGTCTCTAATTCAGATTTTGTTTTCTGCTCTTTAAGTGCATTTGTAGATAGCTTAGATAGCTTGTCAGTAAGTTTCTTAATCTCAACCTCAAAAATACTCCTTTCTTCCTCAAAACCATTCTCAACATTCTTTTTTCCGTCAGATATCTCTTTAAAAATTCCAACATTCTTCTGCTCAATAGTTTTCTTCTCTTTGTCAAACTTCTCCCTTTCCAAAATAATTACTTTCTCAAAGTCAGAAACTTGTTGAGAAAGCTTGATGCATTTAAGCTCAACTGCTTTCTTCTCTTCACAACTCCTCTTGGAAAAATCTGAGAACTTCTTTTCAAACTCATCTTTGTCCTTAGCCATTTTTAGCTCCAAATCTGATATTTTCTTCTGAAGCTTAGTGTTCTCAGTTATCAGACTCTGTTTCTTGTCTTCAATGCTTTCATCATTAATGACAAAAAGAGAATGATGTGGAAGTGAATCATTGAAATCAAACATATCAATTTCCTCAACACACCCATCATCAGAATTAAGAAAATCATTTGCAGACGTAAATAAGTCATCAAAATTATCAGTTGAAGTTTGAGGTGCCTTTGAAAATTTAGAACACTCTATAGATTTAGATTGAAAAACAGTATTCTTTATAACTGTAGAAAATACACTTTGTTCTATATCAACCAAAATTCTTTCTTCAAATAAAACATTTTCAAGCTCAACTATTTTGCTTTCTAGAATGAGTGGAGGAATATAAACTTTTGCAGTTGCAGGTTTTGCCTCCATCTCAGTAACATAATAGCTAACAAAATAGTCATCTGAAAGAACTTTTGGTGTGTCAGAATGGTAACTATCATTTAGCTTTTCATAGCGAAATGGTAGTTTCATTTTCTTTACATTCTTTCTCTTCTCATTTCTTTGGCCTCAACTTCTTTTGGTAATTTGGTAACAAATTTGGGTTTTAAATGAGGATATATATTATAGCAATAACAAGAAAATCAAAATTATACAACTCTGGTTGTTTTCTAATGGCTTTCTTTAGGTAACGGGGGTTATCGTAACCGAGTCCCCATTTCTCTTTAACATCAGCCTCTTCAATGGGTGCATTTAGAATAATGGTGTGATCTGTTTGACCTATCGTATGAAGTTTAGCTTCCAAATCATTTACCTTTTTAGTTAAGCTCTCGTTTTCACCCTGCAATTTATAAACGTTTAGTACAGATTCTTTGTTTTCTAAAACAGACTTAGAAAGTTTTGATTCAAAGTCAGAAATCTTCTTTTCAAAACAATCTTTTTCATGTTTAAAATCCGAAGCAGATTTACGTAGATAATCAATTAGATCTTTGTTTCCAATAACTGACTTATTGAGCTCAAAGATCTTTTGATTTCTCCTAGCAACTCTGTCTTTTTCCTTTTTCAATTTATTTTGAAGATCTTCAACTTCAACCATCATATCTTTCATTTTGGTCATGAAGTCATTTTCAGTGAAATCCGTTACCTCCTTAGCTGAAAAACTCATCTTGAATATCTGTTACAAAAAGAACTTGAATATGATCGTTAGTCCAAATGAAATCATAATGATACAAAAATCTTGAAATAGGAATTCAGGAGTTTTGATCACAGTCAGAATTATGTGATTTGAATTGATCGTTCAAGAATTGCAGATTACACCCGTTGCGTAAAATCCAAAACTGATCAAATTTGAAATAGCTGGAAAAAATTGACTAAGTACTGAAACTCGCAGATCACTAAAGAAAGCTTGAAACTCGCAGATGCCTAAACACGCAGATAACTGTTCACTGAGAAACCCGCAAGTTGAGTCGTGCGCGTTTGAAGAATCCGCAGATGCCTACTTGCGTGTTTCAAGAAATCGCAAGGCTTGAGTTGCGTGTTTTGAGAATTCGCAGATCACTTCTTGCGTGTTTCAAGAACTCGCAAGGTAAACTCGCAGACTGAAACTCGAAGATGCTCAAACTCGCAGACTGAAGAACAAACACGCAAACTTCGATTTGCACTTTTCTAGAACTCGCAAATAACACTTTGCATTTTTCAGTGAGAATGAAGATCTTTCAGATTGCGCGTTCTTCCGATGAATCTTGCACGTCTTGTAGATCTTGCGTGTTCTTGGGTTTCTTTGCGTGTTCTTGGCCTGATCAATAAAAAATTAAGTAATTCTTGATTTCTGATTCTGAAACTTGCACAATTTCTTCACGAAGCAATACTAAGCACAATTACAACACTGAAATACAAATTCCATAGAAAAAATTAAAGTGATCAAGTGCAAATACAGTGTTCGACTTATCAAGTTTCAAGAAAACAATATTTTGATCAAATTGATCAATCTAGAAGTGAAATTAGTCTAAGTGATCTGAATGAGATTTGATCTTAGTGATAATACGCACACAATCAAATAAAATTCTTGATTTAATTGTGTAAAAACAAGAAAATCAGAGATCAAACAGTAACTTTCAGTCGACAAAAAAAATATATCAAGAAATCTTCAAATTGATCTGAATTTGCTTCTTCTTGTTTGCTCTGATACCAATTGTTATTCCTAAATCTATTCAAGTTCTAATTGTAAACATAAATCTGATCATAAATCGTAGTCACATGTCATTGATTCAATTCAAACAATTACAATCTCAACTTTCTCTCACTACTCTCTCTTTCTAGAAATGTTTTCTAATCGCCTCTTCTCTAATCTGCTCTCTCATACAAAATGAACTCTTACTTGCTTGTTGTTTTTACAAACTGATTACAAGGACACAAGGTATTTATACCCATACACAATTACAAAGAAACAAAAACACAATACATTGACTTTGACTTTATTACAAAATGACTTTGACTTTCACTGAGAGTTGACTTTAGCTTTGACTTCTTGTATTTTGACCTCTGATCTTCATGATCTTGTATCCAACATATTTCTGCTCTAACAAGTTCAATTAAGCTCACACAATTCCCATGTAAAGTGTCTTATAAGAAAAATGTTGCTCAACTGGTTTAACTTTTTCAGTTAAAGCACAATATGAAATACATGTCAGATATATGTATGCTCATAAAAATAATCATAAATATTTGAGCATTTTAATCATGAAAGATTCTCTCAAAACAAGAATATTGAATGAATGAAATGAATGCAAATTTCTTGTTTGAGAATCTGACAATGTATGGAAAAAATCAAATACGAATGATTTATCATTAAAAGCTTAGGTCATGAAAAATTGGATGTTGTCTATAAGAACAATTATAGACATTCTTGAAATAAACGTTTTGAATGAAATAATGCTCAACAAACTTTGAATATTAAATGGAGTATCTTACCATCGAAAAATATGTTCAATTTTGAGACATGGTAAGAACATAGTCAATAAAAGTACTAAACCAGTGTTGTGACCAAGTATACTAGCACATATTTTCACACACAGATTAACAACACATTTGTATTAGATCAAATCACATGTATTACACTTAGTCACAGATCTAACTCGTAGTTACAGATCTCACGTATTAACTGTGTGTGTTGTGCGAGTTCTTACCAATCACTTTGAATGAATCTAATGTGCGTGTGTACCAATCTAACAAAGAACAAAACTATTTATACTAAGTCAACATGAGTTGACTTTACAACATGAACCCTCAAACTATTACACAATAATAATACAAACCCTCACTTTTAATCTTGAATACAATATTAGTCTAACAATCTCCCCCTTTGGATTCAAGATTAAAAAAAATTTGACGATAATCTTCAGGTCTTCGTATCTTCACAAATATCTTCAACTTTGAATCTTTTTCAGCTTTGACATCTTGAAAGTTTTGACACTTTGATTAAATTATCTTCCCCTTTTTCTGCTTTTCATGACTTTACTTTTTCTTCAAACTATATCTTCCTATCTTGAACTCTGAAACTTTAAACTTTTGAAACCTTTGACAGCTTTAGCACAATCTCCATTCTCTCTCTTTTGTCTACAACAAACTTTGCTTCAGCTTTCAATCTGACTTTGAAAAACATCTTTCCCTTTCTTGATACAAACTTTAATCATCTGAACTTGAACTTTGATACATTTCCCCCTTTTTGATGAATTGTGAGTATCAAAATCATCAAAACTCTTCAAGTTTAGATCTGTCTTTGAATGATCTCCCCTAGATAATCAATTTACCACAATCTTCATGATCTCCCTTTTATGATGAAATTTGAACAATCTCTCCCTTTGACAACAAATGATGAATCTCCTCCAATGAATGATATGAGAAAACGTTCATCTGATTTGAATGAGCCGTCAATTCAAAAAAGTATTTATCTGAATCTTTTCAAATTCAAACAAATTAGGAGTTGTAACCCTGAATCAACAAATGAAACAGTTAGGAATGCCTGTCAGTAGCACAAAGCTACTGTGTACAGCAAATGTACAATGTAAGGAGCTTGAAACGATGTTCACTCCCCAGAACTTCCATTCAATCATTGAAAAACACAAGGTATTTTCTATGAATGTTCTGACAGAAAAACAAATTTTCTGTTTGCTTATGCTTGTGTTATGAAAGAATTAGCACAATGATTGTGTTTCATAAGGCTCAAAGTATGTAAACCATTGAGATAACAATGATTATACATAGACTCAATGTGCATGATAAAGGGTCGAAGGTGGGGCAACTTTCCTTCTTTTTCAATATCATTATCTTCCAAGTGAAGAACCAATAGCGTATATGCTGCTTCCCCAGAAAATGTGAAACATTCTCTTTTTGAGAAAAGAATGAGTAGCTGGTGGGGTATTTGCAAGAGTTGGCATGGGCTAGGTGCTTATTTCAATGTCATTCATGAAGAAATGTGAAACAACAGTTTATGCGGCTGCCCGGCTCAGAAAGAAGTTTGGTGCAGAGTGTAATATTCTTTTACTTTGTTCTCTAACCCTCTTTCTTTTAAACCTTGAAGTTCACTTCTAACCAATCTCTCATTTTCATTTTACGTCTTCACACACCAACACTCAAATCTTTTGACCCCTCTCCCCTCAATCACTCAGGGAATACTTCCTGGGTATGAAACACTGGTTATCGTGAATCCATGGAAGTTCTGTTAAGCTCTCACACTGAATCCCGTGTATTTATCCTAAAAGCATGTATTGTCTCAATGATTTTCTTGACATTTTAGCACAAGAAATCATTTGTCAGTATATATATGCTCTCTGATTTTTAAGAGCATTTTAAGAATTTAAGATTTCTCTAAACTTTATATGAATGAATAATCATGAAAGAATAGAAATGTTTTGAGAATCTGACAATGATTAAAATCAGATCAAAATTCATGAAGAATAATATTTTGGAAATCAAAGACGTATGTGTATATATGAACAAAATATAAACATATATCAATGAAAGCACAGATAAAATGACGATATGACGTTTGATTCAAACAACAATGAATACAACTGGGAGTATTACCATAGAAAGATTTATCTTTTGATACATGGTAATATCAAATTCAAGAAAAATAAACTGAACCGATGTGTGTATGAATACTTGACAAAGTATAAAGACATGACAATTACACAAGTATTTGTCATTGGAAACACACAATCAGATAGTCATCAAAGTATCCAAAATCATTTAAAATCGCACTTCGAAATTCATAAAACATTTGAGAACGCGAAGTGGTTTGAACATTTTAAGAAACCATTTTTCACAAGTGAAAGTTGTTCATCTTTCAACAAATGATAAAGTATAAGGATTAGAAATATATACCTGTAAATCAAAATCCTTAACTCCCCCTGAAATGAATATTTTCAGTGAAGTATCCTTAACAAAAACTCAGATATCCTCCATCTTGATATCTGTAAAAATTCAAGTTATTAGAAAAATATAACAATGAAAATATAACCAACTACTATCTCCTCCCCCTAAAAGATATAACAATTAACTCCCTCTCAAATCAAAAAAAACTTCTTGAAAATATGTTATCATTTAACCATCCATCAGAAGAAAAACATTTGAGTACGAGTTTTAAACTATAATATTCAGAAGCCATGATTACATATTCTCCGGTGAGAATAGTAATATGCAATTTTACCAATGAAGATCGGGTTCTGATCTGATGTAACCAGAAACCATAGTTCTGAAACATTGAGGAACGGGCCTTGAACTGTTTTATCCAAGAGCCATATTCCTTTGAAGCACGAGTTCTGAACTGATTTATTCAGAAGCCTTGGTTCTTTCTCCCCCTTAAACCTTGGGTGCCTGCAACACAAATTAACTTTTGGTATCTACTAGTATTTGGATCCAGATTTGTTAGTTGCAGTTCTTTTAGAGGAAATGTAGTAAGAACCATACCACCTATTTTCATAATTCTTGTTCACAAAATCATTTGAACCACAGTAGGAACAATTAATTTTCTTTTGAGCTAACCTGATCAGTTGATTAACAGTGTAAACCAGATCAGGTTTGCCAAAAGTTTTACCTTTCGAAGCATAGTTCCTTTTAGCATTTGGTGTATGCACAAATGATTCAAGGAGAAGTTCAAGAGACAAAGAGCTCAAACGTTTATCTGCTGATCAAAATTCGCTTAAAGATTCAATTCTCTCAGCCATTTTAATTCTTTTGTTGTTCCTGATCCGACCACCACAGTTCATTCAAGGTCTTTCAAAAGAGGTGTGTCGTCTAGAGCACAAGTTGATGCATCAACTGTTCTTAAAAGTTTATTCCAAACTGGTCCAGTCTTGTCCAGGCAGCAAAGATAACTCAAACTGAAAGATGCTGAGAAGAATTTTTTTTTAAAAGTCAGATTGCTTCATAAAGTTGCTTAGTTGGTCCGTGCTAATTTAGAAGATGATTTTTGAAGACCAAAGCGTCAATGATTACTAAGGGGAGGTTGTTAGGTCTAATTTTATAGTAATCATTGTATTTATAGGCTTGGTCAAATACTGTGTCTAGAAGCTTTACACTGTGTTGTATCTGAATAAGGGTATTTAAGTCCCTTTGGTCTTGGTTCCTTGTAAGAATTCACGCCTTCATTCAATACAATAGTATCTTTGCGCTTACATCTTTCTCTCTACTTTCTCTCTCTAGGATTTAGTGATCTTGGACTATCAATTGGTATCCCCCTCAAAAATAGATATGATCATTAAGAAATTTCTCCTTTTTCACTCCCCCTTGAATAATGCTGAAACCCATTAAGATATAAATGAGAACACAATGATTGAAACATCAATGTAGAAAGAAAAATATACTGAATATGTTTTTTGAAACGACTAAATATATAAAAAATTTAAACAGAAACAAATAAAATTCTACTTAGTAAAATATCACAATAAAATCCATCAGATGAAATCAAATGTATGTATTTGGATATAGAAATTTATTGCATATCAAGTTAAAACATGTTCAGTTTCAAAAACTTTCATCAATTTCTTCAGTGTGCTCGCATGTGAACTTCGATTAGATTCAAAAAAATGCAATTCTAAAAATATAATAGAGAACTTTGCAAATAATCACACTAATCCATCAAAAATTCAGACTTTCACAAATTTACAGGTTTATTGCAACTTAGAAATATTACCAAGTATCATGAGATGTGTGCTCATTGGCATCTTTTAGCATTGTGCACTATGACATCTTTACATGAGTGTGCTCTTTGACATCTTTTAAGCTTGTGCACTTTTGGCATCTTTTTAATCAACAAGTTTATTAAGTAAAGAACATGTCGTAAACGTAACTTTCTATCTGATCCTATTGCAGGATTTGGGTCAGCCGCTCCCAGACCAGTTGGCCTTAGGGGATTAGGTGTTAAGCACCCCTTGGAACTTACTCTCCCAGATCAGAAAGGCTACATCGACACATCCTAAACCCATTCATACCAGTAGAACATGACTTTCGATCTGATTCTATAGAAGGATTTGGGTTCGATCTTCCCAGATCAAATGACCTTAGGGGACCAGATGACAAGCATCCCACAGAACTTACTTTCCCAAACCAGAAAGGTCACAGGTACAAACTTTTAAACTTAGAGATTTCTGTTTTATAAGAATTTAATAATCATCTCAAACACAAGGTTTTACATCTAAGTGCTTAGCCCATATTTTCATTACGATCCAAAATTTCGACTTTTTAGGTTTTCTAAGCATTGTAAACTATAAATACTCCGACTTTTTAGGTTTTCACACAACTTTAAAGCAATATCAAAAGCTACAAACATGTTGCTGACTTTTCAACTTTTGTTGGAGTTGAAAATTGAACATATAAGAACTTTAATATAAACAAAGCAACTTGAAAATTTATCCTAGACACACATTTTATTCAAAAGAAAGAAAATTTGTAAAATTTTTACTTTATAGAATAAAATTTGTGAAAGTTTAAACTTTTAAAATCAACATGCCGAGTAATGAAAATTGAAATATTTGGTCGGCAAGTTTATATTCAGTTGAAACAAAATATAATTCAATAATATCATCTTCCACATAATGTAAAATGAAATTCGTGTCTCTTTTGAAAAAACTTTGGGTTGAACAAAATCAGGGTTTGAATAAGATTGCTCAGATTCTTTAAAAACATTTGAGAAAACTGGAACAACATCATTAGCAGAGATAAATGCAGCGGAATTAAGAGTAGATGCACTCACAATTTCTCTTTTAGTCAGAAGCTAAAAGCTTTGAAGAACGAGTTCTAAACTGAAATGTTTAGAAGTCTTAGTCCTTGAAGCGCGGGTTCTAAGCTGAAGTACTTAGAAACCAAAATGTTGAAAATGAAGTCCGGGTCTTGAACTGTTGTGTTCAAAAACCATATTTCTCTACTTTGAGGTGCGGGTATTGAACTGTGTTATTCAAGAGCCATTTTTCTCTTACTCTGAAGTGCGGGTCTTGAACTGTGATATTCAAGAGCCATTGTTCTCTTAGTCCCCCTTGTCATGAGTTGCCTACAACTTTAAATTAGATTGAGATTTGGGTACCCACTGTATTTGGGCCTGTGTTTGTTAGTTGCAGTTCTTATGGGGATATATTTGTTAGATTTAACACGATAAGCATAAGAGAGATGATCACAAGAATGGTAAGCACAATCATCAGATGAATACAAAGCATAATCATCTGAACTAGAATCAGAAGAAGAATATGAGACATTTTTGGAAATTTGAAACATTTGCTTGATAGTATATTTTGAAATTTTATTACAATAAGCAAATGAATCACTTTTATAATGTTTGTCTACATATCGAACTTCATCAGTCTGAGAATCAGTAGATGTCCTCTTTGCTTTCCAGATCTGCCTTGATCGAGCTCTCAAAGTCCTATCTGTATGAATTGAATCGGAAGAATTAGAATTGTCAGAAAGAACTTTATCTTGTTTCTTTGACTTCTTTGACCGTCTTCTTTTACGCTTAGGTTTATAATATTGGTCATTTAGCGTAAAAGAATCATCAAGAATTTTAGACTTAATATCAGAATCAGAAGAAGCAATTTTACCTAAGTTACCTAACTGATCAACTAATAAGTCTTCACTTACCTCGGAGTCTGAATTATTTTGAGAAAAGATATTAAATTTAGAAACTTCCATGTTGTTTATATGACAATCAGAAGAAAGGCTAGAAATAGAATTTTGTTTTTGAAAAAATAATTTTTCTTCAAGACTAGACGTCATGAAAGAAAGAATAATATCAGATTCAATTTCTTTTAAAATATTTTGATCTTCCATCTTATCTTCAAGATCAATGATTTTGCCTTCTAATATTAAAAGAGTAGTGTATTTCTTCGAATCATAAATGATTGGAGAAATATTTTCCTTATCAGAATCAGGGGCATAAGAAGAAACAAAATCATCAGACACTGAAGATTTGACAAGAGATATATCATTTAAAGCTTTTCTGCCTTTCCTTGATTTATCAGGAAAATATTTTGCATTTTCGCTTGTATAAACAAAAGGAATTTCCTTTTTCTTGTTATTTGTCCTTTTTCTCATTTTTCGAGTTCTAACACTTGCTTTTCACTAGTCCAATGAAATTTGAACTGAGGAGCATAGTGTGCAAGAGTTAGATAATCGTATTTATATAAAGTAGGAACTTCGTTTATCACTTTGTTTAAACAATGAGGATTGTCAAAACCAAGTCCCCACCTTTGTTTTAAAGCTTCTTCACTCCTCTGTTTGTTCATAAAAATAGTTTGTTCAGATTGGTTCCTTCGATAAAGATTTTCTTCTAACTTGTTTATTTTATCCAAAAATTCATCTTTTAATTTGGTCATGTAAGTCAAAGACTCAAGATAAGTCTTATTTGAATTTTCCAAATCATGCAATTTCTTTTGAAAGATTTCTTTAGTATTTTCTAAAATAGATTTTTCATGTTTCAAAGAAATTTTCAGTTTGTCAATCAAATCTGACTTTTCAGAATTTAAATTCTTTTCAGATAAAAGTTTTGAACGTAAATCAGATAAAGCAGTTATCATGATAGTAATCTGAGAAGTAATGAAATTGTAATCAAACTCTGAATATACCTCATCTTCATCAGATTCAGAATCATCTGACTGATCATCTCCAACCAAGCACATCTGAGCGATCTCGACATTTGCAGCTTCATCGTCGGAATGATCCAGCCAGAATTCTTCTTCAGCAAGTTCCGTTCTCTCTCTTTTCAGCTAGTTCCAGTTTCTTTCTGTAATAAGCTGAGTCCCTAACCTTGTTCACTCGACACTCCTTTGAGAAGTGGCCCAGCTTTCCACAGTTATAGCAGGCAACAGTCTTTGGCTCGGGCACTTTGACATTAGGATCTGAAGTGAAGCAAGAAGTGTTGGAAACCGATCTTGGATGGAACTTTTTCTGGTAATGCTGAAAGAGAAGGATCATTGCTTTCTGTAGTGCCTCGCCATCATCTTCAGTTGACCCGTTGTAAGCATTATCAGACAATGCTTGTTCAGCCAGTTGGCTCGTGAGGAGTGCAACTGGGTCTACTGATTTCTTGTTTTTCTTATCTAGTTTGGGCTTTTTCTCTAGCACCAAGCTCTCATCAGTCAGCAA
The DNA here is from genome assembly GCA_954870635.1 of Arctium minus. Classification (NCBI taxonomy): domain Eukaryota; kingdom Viridiplantae; phylum Streptophyta; class Magnoliopsida; order Asterales; family Asteraceae; genus Arctium; species Arctium minus. Next base: position 70,471,286 of record OX941080.1, on the reverse strand, counting down.
GATCTCGAACATCTCTTGGATCTGCATTGTAGAGATTCTGACATCATTCCTCAATCTATGGCATGTTTTATTCCATTCTGGTTGCAATGTGTTGAGAAACTTCAGATTTGTCTCAAGCTCAGTCTTTTCAAATTTAATCTTCCTAAGATCATTGATCACGGCATAAAATCGGTCATACACAACTTTCAGTGGCTCCCCATCCTTGGCTTTGAATTCTTCAAAGTTGATCATATAACGAGTATGTCGCAGTTGAGTCGCAACTGAAGAACCAAGCATAATCTTCTCAAGCTGTTGCCACATCAGATTAGGATGAGTTTTGAAACAATCAATCCTGTTGTATGTAGAGTTTGGCAAGGCTAGCATCAGATTTGCTTTAATATCACGATCAACTTGATATGCCGACAACTCTTCAGGTGAATATTCTTTAGTGGGCTTATATAATCCATAAGCCAATTTGGGTTTTTCAAACAGTCCTTCAGATAGAATGATCAACATGGCGTTACCATTCTTTTGACGTTCAATGAAGTTCAGGAACCGATCTTGCCACTGTGTAAATTCATTTTCATCAATCAGCACTGGTGGACAATTTTCAATACCCAAAGACATCATAAGATCACTTTTGTAGAACTGAGCTTGAAAAGAAAATTTGTCAGAATCCACGTTTCAGAGAATCCAGAAAAATTCTAAGTCTGAGACTGGTGCAAAGTTGATCTTTTCGTGAGACACTGGAGACGCAAACGGTTCTTTGCGTGAACAAGCAGTGGCGCAAAGAAGCTTTGCGTGATGTACTAGAAACGCAAATGTTACTTTGCGTGAACAGAGGAAACGCAAAGTGAACTTTGCGTAAGTCGTTGAAAATGCAAACCAAGCTTTGCGTGATGCGAAGGTTACGCAAACTGAACTTTGTGTAAGTAACTTCAAACGCAAACTTGTAATTCTCGCGAACAGTGGGAAACGCAAACAAGACTTTGCGTGAGAAGAGCAAGATGCAAACTATGATAATCGTGAGCAGCTGGAGACGCAAAATTCACTTCTCGTGAACAGAATGAAACGCAAAGTAGCTTCTCGTGATACACGGGATATGCAAAGTTCGCTTTGCGTTAATAACCCCATGCGAAAAGTTACTTCTTGAGACGAAAACCTGAAATACGCTAACACAAAGATTAGAACAACAATATGAACTTGCGCAAACTAGTATGAACTCGCGCAAACCTATATGAACTCACGCAAACCTCTGAAAATCAAGTAAAACTCGCAAGAATTGATTATAACCATGAAATTAATGCAACAAAATCACACACAATGAACGAAAACAGGTTTCTAACACATTTCAATCAAAAAATTCGATTAAAAACCACAAAATCAAGATTTCGTGAATAGCACAGTACGAGAAACACGTTTTTCCAGAAAATCAACAATTTCCAAAATTGAGAATCAAAACAAGTTTTTCTTGCAAATCGATGTGAATCAAAGATGTTTAGCAATCAAAACCGAATCCAACAAACCGATTTTCACAAAAATTCGTTCAAAAACAATCCCAAATGATGAAAAATCAAGAAACGAGATTTTCTTGAAAAATTCAAGAAAATCGATCAAATTTTCGATTAATTTACAAATTCAGAATCGAAAAAAAAATCTCTCAATTCTCTCAAGATCTAGATTGGCTCTGATACCAATTGATAGTCCAATATCACTAAATCCTAGAGAGAGAAAGTAGAGAGAGAGCAATGGAAGTGCAAAGTAACAGATCTATTGAAAGTGGTGTGAAGTTCTTACAAGGAACCAAGACCAAAGGGACTTAAATACCCTTGGTCAATACAACACAGTATTAGACACTAAACACAATATTTGACCAAGCCTATAAATACAATGATTACTATAAAATCAGACTTAACAATCTTCTTTCTTCTTCTCCTCCGAAGATCCTTTAACTTTCCAAAACCAATTTTCTTTATCTTTCTCATTTATCTTTCTCATTTATCTTTCTCCAGGTCATTTTCTTCTGAGACTTATCCTTCTTGACATTACCTGAACCATCAATATTTTTATCATAAATAAGGTTAGAAGGTCGAATCTGATCATTTGATTTAGAAGTATGACTGTCAGTTGAATCAAATAAAGGATTAATAGAAACATGTGTGAAAATTGAACTTGCTGCTGATTTGAATGAGCATTCGGATGCAGCCAGATCATCTCTTGGTGATTAAGCTATTGATTCTGGCGTCTTGTGCTCAGTCAACTTCACCTTGAACATGATCTCTTCAAGTTCTTTTATCTTTGTAGTCAAACAGTTTCTTTCCTTTGAAAGTTGATCAACTTTCTTATGCAACTCAGATTTTGCATTTTTCACCTTCAAGATATTTGTTGACAGCTCAGATAATTTCTTTGTAATCTCCTCTATCTTAGTCTCAAACACTTTTCTTTCTTCCTCACTTTTCTTTTCAATCTTCTGCTCTACACTCTTTGTCTGTTCAATCTTTTTCTTCTCCTTCTCAAACTTGTCTCTCTCTATTATAATTACTTTCTCAAATTCTGAGACTTGTTAAGAAAGCTTAACACATTTAAGCTCTACTGTTTTCTTCTCTTCAAAAGCTTTTTTGGAAAACTCAGAAAACTTCTTTGCAAACTCTTTTCTTTCTTTCTCCATTTTCTTTTCATCTAGAGAGATCTTTTCTTTCAGTTCATTCATCTTCTTCTGAAAATCAACATTTTCTTTTTCAAAATCTTTTCTCTTTTTATCAATCTTCTTCATCTCATCTTGTGCTTTTATGTTGTCTTTGTCTTGGGTTGCTTTCTCCTTCATCATGTTGATTTCAACCTCAAGACTGAAGACTTTATCTTTCAGCTTATCTCTTTCAGCAAATATTTGAGAATTTGTCTTTCTCAGCCCATCAGATGTATTTCCAGCAATGTTAGCTCTCCTTCTAAGATCATCAAGCTCTCTTTGCATTTGTTCCTTTTTAGACCAAGTAGAGCTAGAATTAAGACTTTCAGATCTTTTCAACTTGTCTTGAAGATATGAAATCTCTTTCTCTTTCGAATCAATAATTCCTGCAAAATTAATCTTTGAATTAGAAATACGTTCTGAACAAACAAAATCTTTCTTTAAATCTTTAGAATCTTTCAATTTAGTAATCTGATTAAGAAGAGAAGAATTTTGAATCTTCAGATTCTTGTTCTCAACTTCCAGTGCTGGAATCTCTGGCATGTACGCTAAAGCACAATCTCTGTTGGTTAGCACCAGATTTCCTTTCTCATCAGTTTAAGGCATCTTTGATAGATCTGTGAAAAATATGCTAGAAATAATCGTTAGCAAAAATCAGAAACTTTAATCACAGTCAGAAATATGTTCCCCTACGCAATCTTAGCACGGGGGTCCCGTTACCCGGTTAGCGGGTGGGGTCAAGGGCAACGCCCTTGCGGGGTCTGGGGGCAGCGCCCCGAGTAAAAAAAATTTGACAATTAAATCTCATATTGCAACTTGATATCAAAAAAAAATTAGCTAGTAATGATCTTTGAATCCAACAATTTGAGAAACACTTGAAAATTTTCCGAAAATGAAATTTCTAAAAAAAAATCCAAGTTCAGAATTCGCAAGCAGCTTTAATCAAGAAATAATTCGCAAAACAGAAGTATCAGAATTCGTAAATCTCTTTGAAATTCGCAAAAACAAATATAAAAACCACACAAGTTAGGAATTCGCAGATTAGAGAGAACAAAAATTAAGCAATTCGCAAAATGCTATCTGTGAAAACTTCACAATTCGCAGGCGTCTCTTCAGCGAATTCTATCCTTCAAAAAAACTTATCAACAAGGATTTGCAAAAGGAATTCGTAAGCTATAAGTATACGAATCCTTCACTTAGAAAAATTTTCACAAACATTTCGTACCTCATACGAATTCTTGACTTAGAAAAGATTTTAAAAAACTTTGCGAAATCTTCAGAATTCGTAAGGTAGAGTGATGCGAAATCTCACTTTTCGCTTAAGACTCAGAAGCTAATTCTTTAGAATTCGTATTAGACACAACTGCGAATTCTTGACTTAAACTTTTTTAAAGAACCACTTTTCGCAAAACAGTCTTTTACGAATTCTTGACTTTTCGTAACAAGGATTTCATGAATTCTGTACTTATAAATTTTCTTAAAGAATGATGCGAATTCTTCAAGATTTCGTAGACTAGAGAGCTGCAAATTCTTTACTTAAAGAATTTAAAAAATGCAATCTGCGAAATCTATCAATCTAGCGAGTTCTTCATACGAATATCTTGGATCTTGCGAGTTCTTGTTTCTAAGACTAAAATCTCAATTTTAGTCCAGAAATCGATCCAAATCTCCGATTTCGAATCTGTAACTTCACATAATCAACCAAGTTAGCACGAAGATCAATCTAATTCAATATCTTGATTTAATTCACACTCTAGGACATATCAAATGATCAAACAGTGTTCGACATTCGTTCGAACAAAAACTTTCAAAATCTCAAATTTAACAATAAAAAAATGTTTTTCTTTGAAATTTAATCCAATAGAACTGTTCTAAATCATCAATCGATCACTAATCAAACAACAATTTCATCAAAAACTCACTTTTACTCAAAGATTTACTCAAAAAAAAAATTCGACAGACTACGACCACAAAATTGCTCAAATCGATGAATTTTCAAGCTCTGATACCAATTGAAAATGTATGATTCCCAATCAATCAAGCACAATTCAAGATTTGACAATTATATGTTCTAGAGAGAGAGTAGAGAGAGAAACACTCAAGGCGTATATATTGATAAATGATAATGAATATGCGTACAATGCTTGGTTGCTTACAACTCTTACAACACAACCACTATTTATATGAAAGCACACTTCACTCACAAGCTTAGTTCTCTCACAATACTAAAACTCTCAAATCACTAATGTTGACTTTACAGACTTTGACTAACATTGATTCAGACTTTTCTACATTAAATCTTGGATACAATTTATACACTAACATTAACCGACATCAAACCATATGTTTGTAACTAACATTAAATTGTACATCAAACCAGCTCCTTAAATTTTACATTCGTTGTACACAGTAACTTTGTGTTAATGACAAGCATTCCTAACTGTTTCATTTGTTGATTCAAGGTTACAACTCATAAGTTATCTGAATTTGAAAAGATTCGGATAAATACATTCATGAATTGACGGCTCATTATCAGATCAGGTGAAGGAGAATGTTCATATTTTACCAAAAGAGATCATGAAAACTGTTTTACATTGTTTAATTGGGGGAGAAGTTTCAAAGACTGAGCTGACTTTGAAATGAGTTTTGATGATTTTGATTCTCACAATTCATCAAAAAGGGGGAGAAATTTACAAAGATTTCAATTTCAAAGTCATGAAGAGATGTTGAAATATGTTTCAAGAAATTTTGTTTTTCAAAAGACGATCTAGAGATCAGAGAGATGAAGATACAAGATCATAAATTCCTCAAAGTTGTCTTAAAGTTCAAAGATTCAAAAGTTTCAAGAATTCAGATTCGTGTTCAAGACTTGTTGACTTTCATAGATTCTAAATGTGAAAGACTTTTCAAGATTCTTCAAAGCATCAGAGACTAAAGACTGTCAGAGCTACAAATTTTAAAGCTGTCAGAGTCAAGGTTTGAAGAATCAAAGCGCTGAAGACGATTGTCAAATTTTTATTAAATCTTGAATACAAAGGGGGAGAATGTTAGTGTATAAATTGTATGCAAGATTTAATGTAGAAAAGTCTGAGTCAATGTTAGTCAAAGTTTGTAAAGTCAACATTAGTGATTTGAGAGTTTTAGTATTGTGAGAGAACTAAGCTTGTGAGTGAAGTGTGCTTTCATATAAATAGTGGTTGTGTTGTAAGAGTTATAAGCAACCAAGCATTGTACGCATATTCATTGTCACTTATCAATATATACGACTTGAGTGTTTCTCTCTCTACTCTCTCTCTAGAACATATAAATGTCAAATCTTGAATTGTGGTTGATTGATTGGGAATCATACATTTTGAAGTGTGTATGAATACTTGACAGTATAAGGAAAAGATAATACACAAGTATTAATATTTGGAAACACACGGTTAGTTAAACAATGAAATCCATAAAAGATAACATTTAAAATCACACTTCTATATTCATGTAATCTGTTTAAGAATCGAGAAGTGGTTTGAAGAAGTTGTATGTGACCCTATTGGTCCCGGAGGTGCTTAACAAGTTTGCAGAAGGGGGGGTTGAATACAAACACAGAATTTAAAGTTTAATAAATTGTTTATTGATAAATCAAACACAATTTACAAGTCTGATGTGGAATAAGATTAAGTAAGACTCAATCTAAACAAACTTAAGAAAACACTAAGATGGTTGCACAAGAATATAGAGAATGGGGGATTAGAGAGTACAGAAAACAAGGGTTTCTATGGAGGTTTAAGAATAGAGCACCCCTTTAGATGGAGAGGTGATCTTTCTATTTATACTTTATGCATTAAATGCATGGCAGGGCACTTTACACGTGTCCTTCAGAAACTATCAGCGATAACTGAACAAACTCAGTCTGATCGCTGATAGTGAAACACTAATACATATGAAATGTTTACAAGAAAGGTCATCAGCGATAACTGAACAGACTCAGTCTGATTGCTGATGGTGAAACACTAATACATATTAAAACGTAATTTTCACTAAGTATAGAAGAGGGTCGTTATCAAATCACTGAGAGAGTTTGGATCAACAATCTCCCCCTATTTGATAATGACAAAGTAACTAAAGAAAATTACTTTATAGTTCAAAATAAAGGAATAATTAGGACTTATAACATACATATCCCAATTACTATTTTGAGGGATCTTTTACAGTACTGATAGAGTTAAGTACAACACTGAAAGTTTCATTAATTCAGAGATAGAACTACAAGATATGAAAATTACAAGTACAAGTGAGGAACTAACTACTGTAAGTTTTACTAATAGATTACGAGAAATAGGAAACTAATATATCAGCTATCTAAAGAAGACTTAGGAGGATTGATCAAATACTCCGGTATTTCTTCTCCTTTTTGCCTTCGCTCTAAAGATTCTTGGCTAATGATTGCTTTAATTGGCTCAGCAGCAGGAGAGAAGTCACACCATAAGCATAGGAGATCCTTGAGATGACTGAGGAGACAAATAGGAATCTCAGAGACTCTTTGAAATATGAGTTGTTCCTCATCATCTCTGAAGAAGATTCCAAAAGGTTCTTTAAGTACTTGTCCTGCAATATATGGTCCACCAGGGGGCAGAGATAGATCGAGAACTGAAAGATCAGGAGGAGGACCAAACAGAGCTTCTCTTGAGAGTTTTATGGAGGTTTCATTTCTTATCACAACGAAATTTTCAGACGAGGAGGAGATAGGCTTTCTTTTGATTTGCTTTGGCTTAGAAGGAAGAGCAGATGGCACCTTTAGGATTGCAGCGACTCTGTTGATGAGAGCATCATTTATCCCTTCAACATAGCCTTTGTAGATTGACTTCGATTTCTTCAGCGCATCTTTGAACTCAAGACATTCCATGTAGCCGAAGCTTTCCATCTTTGAAACGAACATAGCCTTGCAACTTCCATCTTCTCTGGTAATCTCCATAGTGACAGAAACTTTGTCCTTCTTCTTTCTCCCTGAGATAAAAACTGCTACGATCTTCATTGGGTCAGAGCGATAGTCGATTTTATGCTTGCACCAATCAACTGAGTTATCGCTAACCGCTAGTTCTTTTGAGCGCTCCTCTTCAATCTCTTTCAATAAAGCAGCCTGGACTTCCACTGGTTTGTTTTTCAGCTTCTTGTCTTTGACTTGAGAGGACTGAATCTTGAGAGCAAGAGAGGCATCTCTTTGAAAATCAGCTATCAGCTTCTCAGCCCTGACAAATTCTTTGATTTCAGCTTCAGTCAGTAACTCTAGATCTGTTGATTGAGTAGGGACCTTCAGTCGTTGTTTCTCTAGATGAGAGATCATCTCTACTCTTCTCTTCATCTCTTCCTCTGACCAGTGAGATGGTCTAGAGGGCCTTCCTGGATGTTGCAAGGACTCTTCTTCTTCATCAATCTCATTTATAGATATTGGGATTATTTCTTCATCAGCTATGGGAGCTGGGATTATTTGTAGTTCTTTACCCTTAAGCAGGGGAAAGAACTGTCTGGTCAGAAAATAGAAAGAAACAAAGTTAGGTTTTATATTGGGAAGAAGGGAGATAAAGGCTAGAAGAGAACAGGGGTAGGGAATTTATAGAAGGATATGGGAACAAGTGAAAGGCATACCTGAGAAGCATTCTCTTCAGATAGTGAAACTGTCTTCAGGTTTCCCTCAGCAACTGCACCCTTGGATTTGCTTTGGTAAGGGGTTCCTGAGGATGTTTCATGACTCCCCCCTGCTGTGACAACTTCTTTCGAAGTTATCACTGAAGATGTGATGGTTGCAGAACACCATAAGGACTGATCTTCTTCATCATCATCATCATCATCATCATCTTCTTGATGAGGTTGCTCTTCATCCTGATCTTGAAGATCAAGATCTTCTTCTTCATCTTCCTCCTCTTTTTCTTCATCGACTAAGTTTTTGAAAGAAGGAGGGGCTTTGTCAGCAACCTTCTCCCCCTCAACATGAGAGGGAGTATCTTCCTGTTGAACCTCAGCAGCAGCTTCCTCCTCCTCTATATTTTATTCAGCATCCTTCTCCCCTCTTTGTCATTATCATCTAGGGAGAGATCTTTGGTTGGAGGTTGTGTAGAGGACAACTTTCGGACTTCAGCCTCCAGACTATCCAGGCGTCCTTCAATCACAGGGAGATCTGAAGTAGCCTGATGAATAAATTCAACAACTATGTTCAGTTGGGTGTGGTCGTCCGATGTGAAGGAAGGAGAATGAGTCGGAGCTGGTGCATTCAGCTTGTCAAGGACTTGCTAAAGAAGAGTTGTGCAGGAATCCAATTTTGTGGATAGAGCACCAAACTGTCGCTGAGTATCCTGCCTTACTTTGACAATCTCTTCTTGAAGAGTGGAGATTTGAGAGACTTCAGCTTTTGTGGAGCAAGTAGCTGTCAATGTCTTCAGCTCGTCACCAGCGATATTGACTGCGCTGGTGGTTCCGTTGATGGCGGTGGTAAGAGAACCCACCTTGACCCCCAAACTGTTGACATTAGCGTCAACAGTGGCCATATTAGGACCTGAAAGAAATGTTAGTTGTTAAGAGACAGGCTTATATGGAGAGATGGGAGCAGTGTTTGGCATTATAGGAGTACCTGAGTTATCAAACAATTTTAGAATTGCATAGATTCTTCAAAAGTTTGATGATCAGGTCCTATGGGTCCAAGCTGTGGCTGTGTAGAAATAGATGGAAGGTTAGAGACCAATGAAATAGGAGGACTAGTAATAGGGATAGAAGAAGTTTGGGGTTTAGAAGGTACCTCAGTTGATTGAAGAACTGAGATTTCCGGTTGAGTCACTGTTGTTGTGACAGCGACCGAGATCGCTGGCACGGTTGATGTGATCACAGCTGCGGATGTGGAGGAGAGACCCACAAAATCATCTAAGGAAGTTTTTCGAGAAAGTTACTCAGGCCTTGAACTAGTGGCGCTTGTCTCCTTAGTCACTTTGGCCTTCTTCGAAGGACCAAAGGATCTAGCTGATGGTCGTTTGGAACCAGTGGTAGCGGCAGGGCTAGTAGAAGAATGAACCTCCTGCGAGAGAGGCGAGAGTGTAGGGTAGAGATACTTACCTCGTTGTCCAGCGGTTTGACCTCTAGGGAACGCTGACCCACTTTGGCGAAGGAGCCATCAGGAGTAGTAGGGTAAGAGTTGGCGTAGAGAGACTTCAGATATGCACAATTGAACCGTACATATGGGATCTTGGGATCCCTCTCCGTCTTCTCTATCTTTGACCTTAGATCGTCAAAGATAGCGGTGGCAAAGTCAAAGTGTTTGCCAACAATCACTGAGTAGGCCATCTGGAGTTGTACCTTACTGGCCTGATCAAGGGAACCACTTTTCCCACTCATGCATTGAATGAAGGGAGAAAAGATAAAGTTTAGCTGAGAAGGCATGTTCGTCTTCTTGATGAGAGTCAGCTTCTTGTTGTGGATTGTGGAGCGGGGCTTGTTGTCCCAGCAGTACTCCATATCATCCAAAAACTGGATGAGTTCAGCATCAGTAGGCAAAGCTTCAAACCCACTTTTAGGTTTGTCAGAAAACCTGAGAGCCTTTCTCAAGCTGAAAGTGGTCATCATTCCTTTTTCTAGGTCAGTGCAGAAAGAAATGGCAGGAACCTGGTCACCTTTCTTGTTGGTGATGGTCGATTCTTCAGCTGTGAACCAAAACTGTTGAAGTAGAGTTTTGGAGTGCTTGGGATCTACAGTTAGAGCGTAAGCAATGCAGGATTGCTTCAAGAATTTAGCAGCATCCACAAGGTTTGGGTATTTGATTCCATCGAAGTCTAATCGTCCAAGGTGGTTGTTCTTGGGGACTTCAGAGTCAGTGATGGCGAACTTGACGTTCTTGGAAGCAACAAGAGCGGATTGAGTCATTTCTGAATATGGAAATAAAGAAGAGTAGAAGAAAAGTTTAGTCTAAAAATAAAGAAGGTTTTACCAGTTTCTATTTGAGGAAAGAAACAGAGAAAACCAACATATTTGAAGATTAAAAACAGTGTTCTTAATGAAAATTTTGAAGAACAGTAAGAAAAGCAAAGATTTTGGAAGAATAAAATAAAAAAAAATGATTTTATAGGATAAAAAATCTCATAAAAAACCCATAATGATGGAACATAAATGGAGTTTATTAACAAGATTGAAATAGGAATAAGATCAAAGTAACCTGTTGACCTTAAATGAGGATGATGCAGATACTTGAAATTGCCTGAGATAGAATGCTTGAGAGAGAATGCTTAAAAGAGAATTTCTTGCTCAAGAGGATTTCCATAAAGCGTAAAATGATAAGAATGGAAGAACATTCTTTTTATACGTTTGAGTGTAGAAGAGAAAGAGAGAGAGAGAGAGAGAGGCGGGAAAACAAATGTTCATCATGACATGGACACGTCCCATGAAGTTGATCGGTTCAAATGATGTCATAGGAGAGAGAAAAACGTTTCATTTGTCCTTTTTGAAATTATCTCTGAAGAAAAGTCAGAGATAGGTTTTCCTTTGAAAGAATCCCTGATGAAAATTTAGAGATTGATTTTTAGTTCAGAAGGATCACTGAAAAGAAATGTCAGTGATAGATTTTGTTTCTCAAAAATCTTTTAATCATTTGAAGAAAACTTCAGTGATCAAAGTTTTATTTTTAAAACGTCTTACTGACTGAAGATTCAGTGATTGGGAGTAAGAAAATATACCTGAGAGTCAGAATTTTAATCAGAGATTGAGTGATAAAAGGGAACTTATAATCACTGACATAATGCATGAACGCTGAAGATTTACTCTTCGAGATTCAACATTCCAAGCTCACTGAGGTTAGGAGTCCCTTTCAGATATCTGAAAATTCGCTTAACATCGATCAGATGGGATTACTTGGGTTCAGATTGATAGCGTGCATATAAACAAGTAGAGTACATAATGTCAGGTCGGCTCGCTGTAAGATACAGCAGTGAGCCTATCATTCCTCTATAGGCAGTGACATTAACAGGTTTTCCAGATGGATCTTTGTTAAGTGTCAGAGAAGGTGCCATAGAAGTCTTCATAGCTGAAGTTTGTTTAAGATCAAACTTCTTCATCATATCTTTAACATACTTACCTTGGCTGATAAATGTACCTTTGTCAGATTATTTGTGTTAAGACACAGTCTCATTGGATTCAAGATCATCCAAACTGAAGATCGCAATCTGAAGCTAAAGCCGAAACGTCGACTCTCGATATTAAAGTCTATGTCGTTTGTAATAAATGTCAATGTAATTGTTTGTTATTTCATTAGTTAAGTTAATATCTAGTTTGTTAGATATTAGTTAACTTAGTTATATTTTAGTTTAGTTAGTTTTATTATTTAGTTAGAAATAATATCTAGATATTAAATCCAGATATTATGGTAGTGTGTTAAGACACACTTTAGATTAGATATTAGTTGTGTCTCTAAACAACTCTCATACATCATAATCGACACATACAAACACACACTAAAAGGTGTAAATCAGAGAGAACACAAAATAGCTTGAATCGATCAATCCTGTAACCATTTGTTATAATCAATACAGGTTGGTAATCTTATTGTGTTGTTAATCTATAAACTTGATAAGTATTGTGTGGACCGACAGTTTGATCTGAAGGCCAAGAAAATATGTCAGCTCACCCATCATACTCATTTTGTATTCTTTCTTCATTCTTTCAGCGAAGCGAGTACACAGAGATCGGTTAGTAGAACCAAATATGATGTCATCGACATATATTTGTACAAGAATAATATGACCTTTTATCTTTCTGAAAAATAATGTATTATCAATTTTTCCACGTTCAAAGTTTTCAGAGATAAGAAAAGATGAGAGAGTATCATACCACGCACGAGGGGCTTGTTTTAGACCATAGAGAGCCTTATCCAATTTATAAACATAATTTGGATACTTAGGGTCATAAAACCTTGGAGGTTGTTCTACATAGACTTCTTCATTCAGCTTTCCATTTAGAAACAATGATTTTACATCCATTTGATACACAATGAAGTCTTTATAGACTGTATAAGCTAAGAATAGTCGAATTTCTTCGAGCCTAGCCACAGGGGCAAAGGTTTCATCATAGTCTATGCCTTCCTCTTGTCTGTATCCCTGAGCAACAAGTCGATCCTTGTTGCGGGTTACAGTTCCATGTACATCTAACTTGTTTCTAAACACCCATTTGGTACCTATAACAGTTTTGTCAGATGGTCTAGGAACAAGATTCCATACTTTGTTGCGAGAAAACTCAGTCAGCTCTTCTTGCATAGCGCTGACCCAGTTTGGATCTCTGAGGGCATCATCAGCCTTCTTTGGCTATATTAAAGAAATAAAATTGACAATGAGACGAATATTACCTGAACTTCGTTGTGTTTGAATACCTGCATCGGGATCACCAAGAATTTGATCTATGGGGTGATCTCTGGTCCATCGCTGAGCAGGAGCATGTTCGCTCATTTCAGAGGTTGGATCAACAATGAGAATGTTCACTGATGAAGAAGCTTGAGGTTCATCAGCGATTAAATGTTGAGTGTCAGACAAACCATTGTTTTCTTAGAGGTGTTCAGACGAAGATGGATCTGATGGAAGTAAGGTGTTTAGAGGCTCTGCTGAGATCCATGAGTTGGATTCAGCATTAGGAGGTATGATGTTTGGATCATCATCAGCAGCTGAAGGATTTGAATGCTGATGGTTTGAGAAGAAAGGTTCTGTTTCTTTGTAGTGAGAAAACATCCAAGCATTTAGCTCTTCATTGTCAGCGATTAGTTTAGATTTTGCTGAGCGAGTTTCATCAAAGGTGACATGAATGGTTTCTTCCACAAATTGTCTTCTCTTGTTGAAAACTTTGTAGGCTTTGGATATGGAGGAATATCCTAGAAATATTCCATCATTAGCTTTTGGGTCGAACATTTCAAGCTGATCTTTGTTGTTCAAAATAAAGCACTGACAACCAAAGATATGAAGAAAGATGATAGAAGGCTTTCTTCCATGAAAAAGTTCATAAGCTATCTTTCCAAATCGCTTTACTATCAGCGATCTGTTTTGAGTAAAACATGCAGTGTTTACAGCTTCAGCCCAAAATTGAGTAGGGAGGTGAGAATCGCTGAGCATTGATCTAGCATCTTCAATGATAGTTTTGTTTCTTCTTTCAACGGCTCCGTTTTGCTGAGGTGTTCTCACTGAAGAGAAGTTATGAGAGATTCCCTTGTTCTCAAAGAAAATGTTCAGAGAACTGTTTTTGAATTCAGTTCCATGATCATTTCTTATTGAACGAACAGTGAGATTATTCAGTACTTCCATCTTTTTAACAAAAGATATTAGTTCTTCTGGAGTATCACTCTTGCAGCGAAGAAAGATAACCCAGGTGTAGCAAGAGTTCATCTACAATGACAAACGTATATTTCTTTCCAACTATTGATTGGATGTTGACAGGGCCAAACAGATCCATATGTAAGAGCTGAAGAGGACTTGTCACTGAGGAAACTTGTTTAGATTCGAAACTAGCTTTTGTCTGTTTTCCTTTTTCACATGCAGAGCAAAGAGATTCTTTAGCATATGAGTGCTGAGGAAGACCAGAAACCAGTTCCTTAGAAGAGAGAGAATTCAGGGTTTTGAAATTTAGATGAGAGAGCCTTTTGTGCCATAGCCAGTTGACATCAGAAGAGGATTTAGAGAGAAAACATACGTTTTCAGTGACAGTAGAGTCCATATCTATTACATAGACATTTTCTCTGCGATAACCACTGAGAGAAAGTTTTCCTTTCTCATTTACCACTGAACATGCTTTCTTGGAAAAGCGAACTTCATAGCCTTTATCACATAGCTGACTGATGCTCAGAAGATTGTGCTTCAGTCCATCTACATAAGCGACTCTTCTGAAGGTAGTTGTCCCATTGCTGAGGACACCAAACCCTCGGCTATATCCTTTTCCATTTCCACCGAAGGTCACAGAGGGACCTTTCTCTTCCTTGTATTCAGTGAACAAGTCTTTTTGTCTAGTCATATGACGAGAACATCCACTATCGAGATACCATATGCCCTTTGATCCCTGCACACATAAGGAAGATTAAGCTTTGTTTGGTACCCACTTTCCAATGGGTCCTTTGGGGTTAGTGGAGATGGAAGGTTCAGCAAACTTCACAGCAGATAAAGATTCAACTTCAGTGGTAATCTTCACTTTTGTTAATTTCTTAACCTTAGTGGTATTCTTCACATTGGTCAATTTTTCAGCTTTGATGACCTTCTCAGCATTGGAGGCATTCATCTTCACTTTGGCTGATTTATCAGCTTTAGTGGCAGTTGGACATTTGCTTGCAATATGGTCGGTAAATCCACAGTGATAGCATTTTCTATATTTGAAAGTGGTTTTAGGACCAGAAGTGAGAGGTTTTGAGAATTTAAGATGAGAGGGGCCAGGTCCAAGAATGCTTTTAGCATGAGATCTGGGAGGAATTTTTGTTTCTTCAGATCTCTTAGGCTTAAGATCAATCTTTAGCTTTGGAGGACAGAGATCAAAGATTTCTATCACAGAGCTAGAAGATTGATTCGTTGAAGGTTTAGAGGGAACTTTCAGCTTTGCTTTCTTGGAAGCCTTCTGAGGACGAAGAATGGATTTTCCTTTATCCGCAGACTTAGAGCCTTTGGATTTTTCCTCAGGGACAGAATTAGAAGAAGAAGGATAAAACTGATTATAAGAAGTGTCAGAGATAGAAGTGACAAATGTTCCAAACTTAAGCATGGAACAGTCTTCTTTAGGCTCATCCTGTGGTTTCCAAAAACCAAGACCGGTTTTATCACCGCCAGGAGTTTGAGCGTTTATTATCTCAGTGATCTTTGTTGAGGAATTACACCAGTTTTCAACAGTAGCCTTTTCTGCTTTTAGAGCAATGATGGCTTGTTCATGTTCTATGCCGATGATTTTATTTACAACAACTTGATCTTTCAAACTTTCCTCTAAAAGAGTCAGTTATTTGATCTTTTCATAGCATTTTTCCAGTTGTTCAGTTAAATCATTGTTTTTGCTTTTAGTTAGAGATTTTCCGTTTAGAGCATTGTAAAGATCAATCGTCAGCACATCAACTGCGTGACTTCTCTCTGATTCAGGTAGAGAGGGATTAGTAGAGACAGATACCTGAGATGATTTATAGCTCATAGAAGTTTCAGTTGGTTCTTCCACTTCTTCTTTAATCTCAGCCATGAGGCAAAGATTAGCGACTTCTTCTTCATCAGAACTTGATTCTTCTGATTCAGCCCAATCATGTTCTTCAGCAATAAGACCTTTACCTTTTCGCTTGTAGCTTTTCAGCTTTTGATATTTCTCTTTCAGCTTTAGGTACTTGTCATCGTTGGATCTTCTAGAGGTAGAAGGTTTGAAGACTTTCTTCGACCTGCACTCACTTGCAAAGTGTCCAATCTTTTCACAGTTAAAGCAAGTAGCAGTAGCCTTATCAACAGGGGTTGATTTTGGCTTGTCAGTGAGAGAGAGAGGCTTATTTCTTTTGAAAATGCTCTTTCTTGCAAATTTCTTGAAAGAGTTTGTCAAGAGTGCTAAGGACTCGTCAAACTCTGAAAGATCAGTGTCTGATAGATCCTCAGATTCAGAATCTAACTCAGTGATGGTGAGAGTAGATCGCTAAGATGGAATTATATCTGAAGATACTAAAGCAACAGGAGTGCTTTTGGAGTCTTTAGAATCTTTTATAAGATTCTTCTTCAAAATGTTTGATTGCTCATAGTTAAGCAATATTCCATACAAGGTGCTGAGAGAAAGAGAATTTAAGTCTTTTATCAGCTTGAGACATATTGAGTAACTGTCCCAGCATTCAGGAAGACATTCTAAGAATTTTGTTAGGACCTCAGAATTAGAATAGGTCCTACCAACGGTTCTTAGATCAATTATTAAGCAGTTAAACCGTTGATGAACATCAGAGAGAGATTCATTCTTACCAGCGATAAAAGTTTCATACTGTCTTACCAAGTTAATCTTTCGAGTCTCTTGGATTTCAGTGGTTCCTTCATATTGAACACATATGGTTTCCCACATTTCTTTAGAAGTTTTAAAATGCATGATGGAATGGAAAACTTCATCAGGCAGAGCCATATAGATAATGGTTTTTGCCCTTGCATCAATACCAACCTTCTTTTTGTCCTCATCACTCCATTGTCTGATTTCCTTAGCAATATAGCGTTCAGGAATAAATGGAGTGGTGGCAGTAGCTGGAATGGCAGCTATGATTTGGACAGGTTCATAGGGTCCATTTTCTACGTACTCAGGTATAGTGGGATCTGCGCCTTCAAGAAATAGCATCATTCGATTTTTCCAGAGAGATAAGTTATCTCTGCTAAATCGAGGAGGTTTAGAAAGTGAACCATTATCATAGTAATTTGTGTTTGTGTTAAGTGCCATTTTAGAATAACAAGGACGAGAATAAAGCAAGATCTTGTTTATCAGATTAAACAGTCTGCTCTGATACCACTTGTTGGTCCCGGAGGTGCTTAACAAGTTTGTAGAAGGGAGGGGGGTTGAATACAAACACAAAATTTAAAGTTTAATAAATTTTTTATTGATAAATCAAACACAATTTACAAGTATGTTGCGGAATAAGATTAAGTAAGACTCAATCTAAACAAACTTAAGAAAACACTAAGATGGTTGCACAAGAATATAGAGAATGGGGGATTAGAGAGTATAGAAAACAAGGGTTTCTATGGAGGTTTAAGAATAGAGCACCCCTTTAGATGGAGAGGTGATCTTTTTATTTATACCCTATGCATTAAATCCATGGCAGGGCACTTTACACGTGTCCTTCATTGATTGGCTGAGAGAGTCTGACTTTGGGAGACATACTTTCGGTCGTATCATGAACAGTGTAGTTGACAGAGTTGTTGTACGAATTGTGGCAGAGGTATGTCCGTTCTGACACATCGTACTGGTTGTGCAAGCTAAGACAAAAGGAGACTTGAGGCTTAAGCTACGTGATCGTTTGATCGCTGAATATCTCTTCCTTCAGAGATACAAAGAAGTTCAGCTATCGCTGAAGCTTTTCCTCATGTTCCTTCGCGTATAAGTAGAGTCGTCTTTGCTTCACTGATATCCGCATCAGGTCACTAGTAGACTTGTCTTTGTTCAGTGGCTTCGTCTTCGATTCAGCTATGAACATCTGTTGACGTGAGACTTGTCTTAAAGGATTACGTTAACTGTTTTACATCAGAAACTATCAGCGATAACTGAACAGACTCAGTCTGATCGCTGATAGTGAAACACTAATACATATGAAATGTTTACAAGAAAGGTCATCAGCGATAACTGAACAGACTCAGTCTGATCGCTGATGGTGAAACACTAATACATGTTAAAACGTAAATTTCACTAAGTATAGAAGAGGGTCATTATCAAATCACTGAGAGAGTTTGGATCAACAGACCCGATGTGCTTTTCCTGTTGAGCATACAACCTGCATGATCTGCGTCTGAATACGCTGTTAGCTCAAAACCTGTATCCTTAGGATACCACAAACCAAGATTTGCAGTTCCTTTCAGATATCTAAATATGCGTTTTACAGCCGACATATGGGATTCTTTAGGCGAAGCTTGATATCTTGCACATAAGCATGTAGAGAACATAATATCTAGCCGACTAGCCATCAAGTACATTAAATAACCAATCATTCCTCTATAGGTTCTAACATCTACAGCTTTTCCCGAAAGAATAGCTCCGATTTTAGTTCTTGGTGCCATCGGGGTTGAAATTGGAGTACAATTTGACATATTAAATTTCTTTAAAATGTCAGCAATATACTTCGATTGATTTATAAAAATCCCCATGGAAAATTGTCTAACTTGTAATCCGAGAAAGAAGTTCACCTCTCCCATCATAGTCATTTGAAAACGTGACACCATGAGGTTAGAAAAATTCTTACTGTACTTTGGATTAGTTGAACCAAATATGATATCGTCCACATATATTTGAATTAAAATGATATCAACTTTCTCCTTTTTAATGAATAAAGTGGTGTCAATTTTACCTTTTGAAAACCCAGACTTGACAAGGAATTTGGATAGTACGTCATACCAGGCTCGAGGGGCTTGTTTGAGTCTGTAAAGTGCTTTGTCTAGAATATAGACATGATCAGGTTTGTTCGAACTTATGAATCCTTCAGGTTGAGAAACGTACACTTCTTCTTTTAACAATCCATTCAGGATGGCTGTCTTGACATCCATCTGATAGACCGTAAAGTTATTATGTGCAACGTAGGCTAAGAACATCCTGATTGCCTCAATACGCGCAACTGGTACATACGTCTCATCATAATCAATGCCTTCCTCTTTTTTGTATCCCTTGGCTGCAAGTCTTGCTTTATTTCTAATAAAAACACCATCTCTATCGTTCTTATTTCTAATCATTGTCTTTCCTTCAGGTCGGGGCACCAATCGCCAGACTTTAAGCGCTTCAAATTGGTTGAGCTCTTCTTGCATGGCTGTAACCCAATCTGGATCACGAAGAGCTTCTGAAACTTTTGTTGGCTCTATTTTGCTCAAGAATGAATCAAATAAGCATTCATTTGCTGTTGCAAACCTAGTTTGCACCGACTTTGACGGGTCTCCAATAATTTGATGAACCGGGTGCTCTGTGGTCTATTTATATACATGAGGAAGTGGATTAGAGGCATATTGATTATGTTGAACATCTAGATATCCATTTTCTTCTTCTTGTTCAATGTGGGGTTCAGTTGAAGTAATCGGTGCAGAAGTTTCAGTGGATTGGACATTTGATGTATGTTGAGTAGGCATTACCGTACATCCAACTGAATGTGTAACTTCTGGCTCTGCAGTTTCATTAGCAAATTCAACTGAGTGAGTAGGTGTTTGAATTTGAGTTTCTTCCTGAATCAGGGGATCAGATTCAGTTGAGACATCTGAAGTGATTGGAAGATGACTACTTGAATCTTCAGATCTGTCAATCACAAAAGGTTTAGTCAATTTAGAAGCAAGAAACTCATCATAGAAAAATTCAAACAATAAGTCTAATTATGTTAAATGAGATGTAGACGTTGGCGCTTTATCAGAATTAGAAACATTAGCCGTAGGTTCTGGATTGATATGTCCAGAAGCTAAAACTCCTGTTATAACGGGTTCTGAACTGCTTTGATCAGAATCCATTTCTTCATCAAATGTGACGTTTACGCTCTCTACAACTATTTTGGATTTCTTCATGTAAACTTTGTATGCAACAGATGTTTGAGAGTATCCAATGAAAATGCCTTCATCAGCCTTAGAACTAAACGTGTTTAAGTTCTCCTTGTCATTCAGCACAAAACACCTGCATCCAAAGATGTGAAAATGTTTAATGCTAGGTGTTCTATTATTAATCAAAGTATATGGTGTTTTACCAAACCGGCGATGAATGATTGAGCGATTTTGCGTATAACATGCAGTTGACACAACTTCAACCCACAGAAATAGAGGTAGATCAAATTGACTAAGCATAGTGCAAGCAACCTCAACTAGAGTTCTGTTTCGCCATTCTACTTCTCCATTCTGTTCTGGTGTTCTGGCAGCAGAATATTGATGTGTTATTTCGACCGATTCGAGATAATCATCTACAGTCTTGTTCTTGAATTATGTGTCATTGTCTGTTCTGAGAAGCTTAACTGTCTTCTGCAAATTCACTTGAACGATCTTTAAAAATGAGATGATGACATCGGGCATCTAATCTTTCGATCTTAGAAATTTGACCCAAGTGTATCTTGAATAATCGTCCACAATCACCAAAACGTATTTCTTGCCATTGATGCTTTAAGTTAGCATTGGACTACAGAGATTCATATGCAGCAGTTCTAATGGAGTATTTGTGCTTGTGCTCGGTTCAGGTTTAGGCTTATGAGAAGCTCTTTTCATCTTACCTTTCTCACACGCAAAACACAGATGTTCTCGTTCATATTTCAGCACTGGAAGTCCTTTTACCAAATTACCAGTCTCCAGCTTGTTGATGTATCTGAAGTTGAGATGAGAAATCCTTCTATGCCATAGCCATCTTTGTTGCATAGAAGCTTTAGAATGTAGACACACCGCATTATCAGTCTTGACTTTAGACAGATTAATCGTGTAGAGGTTTGACTTCCGCGTCTCGACCAAAAGTTCTTTACCATCTTCAGTTCTAACGCAACATCGCTTGGCCTTAAAATTCACCTCTAAATCCTTGTCACATAACTGACCAATGTTGAATAGATTGTGTCCTAATCCTTCAACGTAGATCACCTTTTTAATCGTTACATTGTCTTGCATGACATCTCCATATCCCAAGATTAGTGAAAACTGGTCATTCCCAAATCTGACGTTCCCCAAAAAATTCTCTTGTATAATTAGATAAAATATCTTTCTGCCCAGTCATATGCTTGGAGCAACCAGAATCCAAGTACCACATATGACGGGTCTGCACAGGAGAAATCAAGGAACAATAGGTTTAGGTACCCATTTATAGATGGGTCCTAGCAAGTTAGCACATGATTTTGGCATCCATTTGAATTTGGACCCTTTGATCTTTTGAAAATTTTTTGAAGCAATATTATTATGATAGACATGATATGATCCAAACCAATTATCAGAATATTGTCGAGACACAAAATCATTTCGACGATATGTGGAAGACTTATTAGTAGACGGAGATAATTGGAGTAATTGCTTTATTGAGTAAGTCTTGTAAGAAGATATAAATTTTGTTTTATGATAAGAAATGTTACCAATTACATCAGTATCACTAACAACAATCCTAGTACATTCGGAATCAGAAAAGGATTTTGTATTCTCTCCAACTTTCTGCTTTGGTCTCCATTCCAATTTCACTTCAGGCCTTTTCTTTTTCACATATGAAACATATGAATTATGAAAGTTCGAACTGTGAGATTTAAAAGATTGTCTTTTCCTAGATTTACCAGTGTTAATCTGTAACACCCCGTTTTCACTATACATTGATGACAAAATTATGTCTATTTAGATATATTAAATCATTACGATAAAGGTTAAGCATATCGATATCTGATAGATAATTTAAGATATTTATCCGCTATCGATGTATTTACATCGGATTCAAAAGTTAATATTTTAATATCGAAAAGTGATTTATTGAAAAGAGGATATTTCAAAGATTTAGAAAACATTTCTTTAAAAACAAAGAAGAGAATGATATATTTGATTAATAATTATAAAAATAAAATATTTGACATAGTTAAATATATATATTAAATATTTTAAAATATATTATAAAGTTAATTAATATATATATACATGAAATCGTATATATATATATATATTTAATGATTTTATATTATTATTTCTATTTAAAAGATTTTGTCGTTTTACTCAAAATAGCTAGTCGTATGGATTTTTATGAAATGCGACTAATATGTTTTTATGACCTGCGATTTATGACGATCACGATAAAACTTTCAGATTTGAAAAAGGACAAAGTTTTATTTATAGGACTGATTTAATATTAAATATATCGTTTTTATTAATTTTAGAGTCCAAATGGAGTTATAAGTTATATAATGCATATATTTTTGGACTCGGTGCTTTACATAGATCGTAATGACTCTTTCAGATTCGAATAAGAATAAAGTTTTTATTTTAGGGTCACTTGAGCAAAACTATAGAAATGTATCATTTATGGATAATAGAAATATCGGATTAATACCAAAATTCATATTTAAATACGTTGAAAAATCTAGATACCGTAAATGTCAAAAAGATCAAAATATGACTACGAAAAATTGTACAACTCAGAAAAAGGTATAGCAATAGCATGCCTATGGGTAGGTACTATCACATAGGTCCCAAATATATATTCAAATTGAGATTTGGGGTTACGTATACAAAGTTATACTCGATAAAGATAATAATAATGAATATATAACAAATAAAGTATTTATAGTTTTAATATATATAAATATATATATGTGTGTGTACTTTACTTAAACATACGGAGAACATACAAAATGGATTTTGAGATCTTTGATGGAATTTGAAATCCGCCTCTTCATATTCGGTCGCCTTAGTCAAAATCATGTTATTTCAATTTACTATAAATACGTGCATACGTTTCATTTCATAAACACACAAAATACTAACGATAAATTAGAGAGTTTGCATCCACTTTAGGGTGGTAACTGAGTATTATGGTTAAGCAATCAAGGTGAGTACGTTATGAGATTTACTGGGATACATATATGCTATATAAATGTTTTTATGCATGATGAATATTTGAAATGTTGTTTTGGCATGTTTGCCTTGTACGAGGTAAGGTTATGCATATAATGCATTTTATAAGAAAGACATGTATTTTACATGTGGTATATTAAACGTTTTGTGCATGTGAAAGTATGACCATGTTAAATACCCGACGGGGTATAAGAATGGAGGACGTCTTGCAAACGTAACTCAGGGGGAAGATCCTGTGCGGAAACCCAGGGATCTAGGATCCTATTGAAAATGTTTGGCATACTTACACATATGAGATCTCACATTAAAAGAAGATGATGTTTTTTAACATAAATGGTTTATGCATCAATGTTATTATGCATGATTATGAGAAGTTTATGGAATTATCATTCATGCACTAAAATGATATATTTTATGAAAGATGATTTCTTCATGAAACCATAACTACTCGCTAAGCTTAAAGCTTACGTATTCCATATATGTATCTCAGGTAATATCAGGATAAGACATGAAGGGATCGCATGCAGAGTTATAGTTCTTAAAATAGCCATTATAAATGTTAGGCTATTGAACTGTTGCAAGAACGCTTCCGCAGATGTAAAGGTTATGATGGTTATGGAAAAAGAAAAACGGGGCGTCACATAATCTGTTTCTGTGAATGCCTATTCTTTTTCTTCTTACCTTTGGCATTAGTAGTACTCACAGACACTGATTTATCAACCTTAGTTGATGATTCACCCTTTTCAAATACACTTGGTAAATCTTTGGAATTCACAATAAATTGAGAATGATATGGAAGTTTTGCATTAAAATTAAATTGATCAACACATTCATCAAAGCAACCATCAGAGTTTAGAAAATCAAACTCTTCATCAAATAGAACATTAACATCATTTGACTTAGAAACTTTGGAAGAATTTGAGAAATTAGTGTTAACAAAAACAGTTGAAAATACCATTTGTTCTAATCCAATCAAAGTTCTCTCTTCTACAAGAGTGTCCTCAAGTTCAGAAATTTTACTTTCTAAAATGAGTGGAGGAACATAAATTTTGCCTTCAATCGGTTTTGCCTCCATTTCCTCTTTAGAATAGCTTTGAAAATAATCGTTAGAAAGAAATTTTGACCGTTTAGAACTGTAACTAGAATTCAACTTCTCATAACGAAATGGAAGTTCATTTTAGTTTTACTTTTCCTTTTCTCATATTCCTTAGCTTCATCCTCATCTGATGATTTTGTCCATTTGACTCTGAGTTCAAGATATCTAGGTACCAATTTTAGAAAACCAAAATCATATAAAGCAGGCACTTTAGAAATACCATTTTTCAAATAATGTGGGTTATTGTAACCAATACCCCAACAATCAGTATTCTCTTTTGGTTTGTTAAGATGAATGGTTTGATCAGTCTGACCTCTAGTATAAAGTTTTCCTTCCAAACCACTCACTTTTTCAACTAAAGACTTGTTTTCTTTCTTTAAAGATAAACACTTTTTAGCAACCTCTTTAATCTCAAGTTCGCATAATTTTGAATTTTGATGATGTTTTAGATAATTGATTATGGATTACAATCTTTTCTCTAGCACTGGTATCAATATTTTTATGTAAAGTCTCAATCAATATATTTTTCTCAGCAATATCATTGTTGAGTTTCAGTATTGCTTGGTTTTTCTTTTCAATGATACTGTTGGGTTTTAATGCAATTTTGTAACCTTTAATACGCAGCAGAAAATTAAAGTAATTTTGGTTACAACAATTATAGATAGAAAACTTTTCTAAACAATTAAAACACAATCGGATCCAATGATGCATTTACTTAAAATAAACCACACCATAGGGGGTTTAGAATATGTACCTTTCAAGATCTGACGGGATTAAAACTGAAGCACCAAGAAACCAAAGTAGATTTCCTCTATCGGTAGTCCATACATGAACACGTTTCCCGTCTCCACCGGGTGCTAGCCCAAGAACCCTAGATCTATATGTGTTTTACAGAAAAGAAAAGGGTTTCTTTTCTGTATTTTTCTGAAAGGCTATTATAATTCAATTGGAGCAATTGTATATTAAATGTATATTAAATGGTTTAGCCTAACCCCTTATTTATATCAAAAGAATTATAGTTAGACTATAATTCAACTAAAGATTAAATAAGGTTTAGTAATTATCTGTAATGTTCAAATTCAAATTCAAATTCAAATTCAAATATATATATATATATATAATTATCTTTTAAACTTTAAATATAATTATATATATATATATATATATAATTATCTTTTAAACTTTAAATATAATTACAGATAATTCCCCGTAATTAACATAATTACGTTTTCACCATGTAATTATCATAATTACAGTTTAACACATATTTTCATAATTATCCTTTTAAGAATAATTATTTTCTAAATCAAGTTGATTTAATCCGGGTTTCTTAAGATGGAAACAAACGCATTCTTTGTATGCGACCCTATAGGTTTACATACTCCTCAGCAGTGTCTCTGTGTGACACGTGTCGTGGGCATATAATAACTTACATTCTCCCACTTGCACATGATACACAGTAATACAGACGATGGTAAGCGTCTAGCAACACGTCACCGCCCCCAAGGCTATGTAAATGTGTTTTTACCTTCGAGCAATTTGATTGATCCAATCAATCATATAGTAGAATCATTCATTATCCTTTTGCTTCACGATATTTTATTTTGAACTTAAGGCATAGATTTATCTCATCATTTATAGTTCAAAGATTGTGTTTCTCGATCCCAACATATTTGATTATACAAGTGTCATTAGTCCAACTAATCCACTTGTTCATGCATGTAAATTAGAATATGTAATCGAGGGGCCCATAAATATCTCTCTCATCTTGAGAGGAGAAAATCCCATATTGCATGTACACGACTAACTACACAATTCATGTTATACCTAATATAGCCCTTATGATTACCCGGTCAAGGGTAACGTTAGACTATATCAAAGTATAACACTCCTTGTGCATTAGATCCCAATGCACATCTCAGGTCTGAGGATAAATAGTGTTGTACTATTTCAAGACTCAACTTATAACGCCGATCTATGAGGTGATCTTAACCGTAGGTCTTGTCCAACGCCTTGTTCTCCGACAAGCGCATGTGACTCTGGTTGCACCTAATGCACTTCCAACTTGGACTATGACCAGACTTCACAATGATCTTGTTTTATTACTAATCCCCTAGTAATAATCGATCAAAGACAATTCTAAATAATATGATCATCATATTTATTTAAGGATACTTAAACATGCTAATAAAGAACACATAAATGTTTAATATATATATATATATATATACTCATACCCAGTATGCCATATCAGATAAAAACATAACTGTTTTTAATGTTCCAGAAATTTTAAAGTTTACTAAAATTATTATTCAATATAAAAATCCTCAAGCCTATAACATGAACATCATGTTTGTTTTTAGACATAGGCTTGACAAGTGGATGCGTATGTAAGCTCTTACAGCTCATAGTCCCTCCGTTCAATAAATATATCCCTATTACAATTTAAGTCATTACAGTTGGTTTGGAAACTAGCATCTGCGTATCTTTAAGCACACAGATCTCTTTCATAACCGTTGTACAGTAAGAACATATCTTTAGTTATTCTCAGATACTTCAGAATGTTCTTCATTGTTATACAGTGAGCATCACTCGGGTCTGACTAATATTTGCTCGTCATACTCAGGGCATACGAGACGTCCGGTCTTAGTACATTAACATGGCGTACATTATTTGAACAGTTAGCTGAAAACACAGGGAACACCCTCCATACGGTTCATGTCATCTTTAGTGCTAGGACTCTGAGTTTCGCTCAGATGTAAACTATGTTCTATTGGCAAGTTTCCTTTCTTGGAACCCTTCATCTTGAAGTGTTTCAAGATCTTGTCAATGTATGTACTTTTGATTAATCTAATTAAGCACTTTGATCTACCACGATAGATCTTTATACCAATGACTTTGTCTCTTCTAGATTCTTCATCGCAAAGTACTGTTCTAATCCATGATTTACACCCTCAAGTATTGGGATGTCATATAGGATCTAGAATATTGTTATGCTCCCACTGACCTTCTTGTATATACAATATTTCAATTACGAGATGATTGTTCTAGTCTATAAATGGACTTTTGCAACATGCACTATTAGGTTTGATGTTTTAAGGCCTTGTATACGTCCTCGCTCAAAATTCCTTTTAAGGAATGTGGCTTTTGACATCAGTCTTCATGGCATCTTGCCATTTCTCAGTAATCCGATCTTCGGATTGTTTTGTATCTCGTTTATTATCTTCAACAACTTGTTGAAGCTCAACATCTTGTTGAATGTCAGTGTCAACCATCATCCCATCTTTGTGGTTCTTGACAGAAAATCTTTTCTTAAGAACTCACCAGGGTGCGTTAACAAAACTTTTGTTCTCGCTAGATCTGTAGAAATAATATCCAATTGGATATTACATAAAGATGTACTTTTCAGACCTTTGAATCATGTTTTTCCAAAGCTTTATGCTTAGCTTAAGCATTATAACCCCATATTCTCAAATATGATAACTTTGGGATCTTCCCAATTCATATTAAGAGAGTGAGTTTTATTGGTCCTTGTTGGTTGTTACATAAATTAGTATTTGGGCAACTGTTTCTAGGGCATAACCCTATAAACATTTAGGCAGATCATAGAGTGAACCATGTTCAACAGGGTTCTATTTCTCTTCTTGGATACACCGTTGTGATGCGGTGTCCCATGAGGAGTCAACTGGGATACAATCCCAAAAATCTCTAGGGTGATCTATTGGCTTAGATATTCATGGCCTCAATCTAACTGAACCATCTTTATCCTTTGCCAAGTATACTCACTACTTCTTTCTAAAACTCTTTGAAAATTTCAAAGCTTTTATTTTTGTTCTATTAGGTAAACATACCTGAAGTCATCAGTAAGATGTAATGAAGTAGTGATGACCGTATCTTGTGACAAAACTATAAGTATCACATACATCAGTATGGTTAACCCCTAATAGTTCTTGTAGCCCCTAAAGGTTTACCCTTTGAAGGCACTTTTGTCATCTTGACTGACAAGATACACATGTATCATATGAATCATCATATGATTCCAACTCTCCGTCCGCCTGGAGTTTGGCTATGTGTTTCTTTTTTAAATGTCACAAATAGATTAGATTTAAGCCCCGCTTAATTCGTTATATTCATTTATAATTACAACTATTTCATAAAACATTTATTAAGATAAAATGAAAATTTATTTCTGAAAACATAAATTCGTTCGTTGTAATTGAGAGAATGAAACTAAATTCCTAGTAGCACTAGGTACATGAAAACACTTGCTAAGTGTTAATGTAAGACCATATGGAAAGTTCATATCATATGTCTCTTTGAGCAACAACATCTAGCTTAGCTCCATTTGGTCTTGTTTCATCTTCTCTTCACTTCTTATCTCCTGAAAAGTAGTATTAATATGAGTATCATACTTAATATGTAACACTTATTCAGAAGTGAATTAAATCAAATGGTAAACATACCTGAAGGTCCGGCTCTGGTAGCCTTTTGCTTCTTGATTTCTGCCAATCGGGTTGGACAAGTTCTCATTTGGTGCCCATGGTGAAAACAATTATACCATACTGCAACCTCAGGAATTTCTCCTTTGCCCGTATTTATGTTGGAGCTTCCAATATGTGTTTTACCCTTGGTTATCTCCCCTTTTTTCTTGATTATCCCACTATCAGGTTTGATCATCAAAGCCTGTTTTAGTTTGGTTGAACCCAACTTGGATTTCATATCCCTCTCAGTAGTTTTAAGTAAGTTGTAAAGCTCTGTGAGAGTTTTATTCAAACCTTTCATATTATAGTCCTTAATGAACTTCTTATATGTTTTGGGTAGGGAGTTGAGAACCATATCGATTTCAAACTCTTGACCCAGTGGGGAACCAAGACGGGTCAGTTGATCAGAGTATCCTTTCATTTTCAAAATGTGGGTACTAACTGACGAACGTTCAGTCATTTTACAAGCAGCCAATGCTTTAATTGTATCAAATCTCTCCCGATTTATTTGTAACTGAAACATAGACTTCAATGATGACATTATATCCCAAGCAGTCATGTTTTCATGATCTCGTAATAATTCGGGAGTCATGGTGGCTAACATTAGGCATCCAACAATCAGAGAGTCGTCTTGATACTTATCATAAGCAGTTCTGACTTCAGTTGGAGCATTTCTAGCAGAGGCACTTGGAGGGGGATTTTCAAGAACGTAGAACTTCTTTTCATACCTAAGGACTGTCCTTAGGGAGTAAAACCATTCGATGAAGTTCGTTCCGTCCAATTTTTCCTTATCCAGGATTGACCGTAGTGTGAATTGGGATAATTTGTTTGAGTTTGAATCTGAGGTAGACATCTACAAAAACATGATTTAATTTTAGTAACTTTAATATCTCACCTTTCAAAAAGCATTTGATTTGAGCTAAAGATTAATATTTCACCTATTTCCATAAATGGCCAAGCAACTGTTTATGAAATTAGGCTATTTAGGTAGGCATCATCCAATTATGTTCAACATAACTCTTAGATGTCGTGAGATCCTATTCAATATATCATAATATTGAAATTGGCATGTTTAATCCCACTTCAACGCCTTGAAAATACTCATAAATGGCCAAGCAACTGTCTATGATATTCTTAAGTAAACAAACCATACTAAGGTATCGTGATCCCACCTAAATACTGGACTTAGGGTTTATTGGGATCAGTCGTCCAAAATACGACTATTTAAGTGAATGGCCAAGCAACTGTCCACTTAAATCTCTATATTTTGGCTCCTTGTCTATCACTACATTCAACCGGTATGATTGGCCGAGCACTGACCATACCGGGATCTTGTATGCTTGACAAGTACCTTAAATGGGTGGCGTTAAGTTTACGTTTTGTAAAAGGTTTAATTTTAGAAAACATTCTAATTCTTTTAAAACGTTTGACTTTATCTCTAAAATAATGTTTTAAAAATTTATCTTATTAAATCAGTTTGATTTTGATAAACATATCAATTATAAAATATCATATTTTATTTACCAATTTAAGATTTTGTTTTGTGTTTGATTTTATTTTAAAAGGTTTGCGATTATCATTACAATAATAAAACAATAAAAGCAAACACAAAATAAACAATCACAACAACAATAATATATGGATTTTCCCCTAATGTGGTGTTGTGAGCCAACACAACAACCACGGTCAATTCTAAGGACTTCTTCAAGCTCCCACTGACCTCGCCATCTTGGTGAACTCCAGGGACTCCGTCTCAATCTCTTGGAACTCCGTCTCAGTTTGATTTACAATTTTAAAATAGAAAGATAACATATCTATACTATTTACATTTGTCCCTATCTAGAAAATTTTAAAATTACAACCCTTGCAATTAATACATTTTAATTTTTTTTTCAAAACAAAAAAAAATAAAAATAAATCAACCACGGGTCTTTGGGGCAAACCATATATTGTCTTATTTATTCTAAACATAAAATAAATACAAATTTGGCCGAATTATTATTAACATAATTAAATGACCAATTTAATTGGTACAAATAATTATATGACAAAATAAAGTTAATTGACCCATTTTAATTGTAGTTAACAAACCATAATCCAAAACAAACTATTTAGAGGAATATCCCATAATGAACATTTTAGGCGTATTTGGCCTAGCATGCGGCCCAACGAAAATAACCAATCGATACCGGAGAACACATCCGATCAAGTGGTGGCAGCCAAATAAAAAGAATCTTATGTTGGCCAAGAAGGACACGGCCAGAAGCGGTCGGGAACAATCCCACCATAACCGAAGCACCATGCCTTGATGAGGCGGCGATCCAGACAACCAACAAAAACGCTAGGGACCATGGTTCAATGGTGACAGTTTAGACCAACTAGAGCTATTCAAACAGCGAGTCCTTTGGCTAGGGTACCATGTCCAATATCACCATCCCTTTTCAGTGACAGTTTGGTCGACCAACCAAAACAAAACGGCAGCAGCCGTGATGCGACAGATAAAAAAAAAATTAGCCGGCGATCGATTCTAAAAGAAAAGGAAGACATCGAGCCTAAGTGGACCGGTGGAACGGTGCCACAACCTGTAGCCCTGGTGGACCGGTAGCAGTCGACGGCAGTCGATGATACAGACAAAACTGCCGCTTGCCTCAAAAGCCAGCGGCGGTGGCTGCAACGACAAACCACATAATAGCAGCGACAAAGCCGATCACCGCAGAAGACCGGCGATGGAGAAGTCGAGAGCCACCCAACGGCATCAACCGCAAGTTGCCAGTGGCGGCCAACGATTCGTCGGTGGTGACAAAAGTCATGAATCAGACAATAGAGGGCCGACGATAATGACCGACAAGGGGCAACAGCCGGCGACACTAGCCGCAGGGGGAAAACGCCGCTCAACCACAGCCGTGACTGTGATCGAGATGCACATTAGTCGACGAGAAAGAGAGAGCAACAACTCTGGTGATGACAACAGTCGTTGTCGACCGACTGATAATGATGGTCGGAGTTGAGAGAGAGAGAGAGATAGAGAGCGCGATGATCGGCTAGCTGCCTCATAGAGCAGAAACCAAAACGGTGTTTCTGTCGGTTTACACACGTAAGGGACCATCGATCGGCGGCGAAAGATGAACAATGACAACAGCCGCAGCGTATGGCCGGCGACGACGTACTCAACAGAAAACAATGCCGCTTAGCGGCTGATGCCTCTTAGAAAGAAAAAAGAGAAAATGGATTTTACGGTTTTCAAAACTTCCCCTTTTTTTCTTTTTGCCGTGTGCAACCTTTTAAAAAAAACTTTATTTTTCTTTTAAAATTAAATTGGATTTTCAAAAAAAAACTTTTTATGCTTTGGTTTTAAATAGGCTTTCAACATGAGGCCTAATTAGAATTTTAAATTCAATTTATAGATTTAGGGTTCAATTAAATTTTGCCATATAGAATTTGTGTCCCTTTTAACTAAATGACATCAATGCGGCTCTGATACCACTGTTGTATTTTAATTCAATTTTGTAACCTTTATATGCAGCGGAAAATTAAAGTAATTTTGGTTACAACAATTATAGATAGAAAACTTTTCTAAACAATTAAAATCCAATCGGATCCAATGATGCATTTAATTAAAATAAACCACGACATAGGGGGTTTAGAATATGTACCTTTCAAGATCTGACGGGATTAAAATTGAAGCACCAAGAAACCAAAGTAGGTTTTCTCTATCGGTAGTCCACACACGAACACGTTTCCCGTCTCCACCGGGTGCTAGCCCAAGAACCCTAGATCTATATGTGTTTTACAGAAAAGAAAAGTGTTTCTTTTCTGTATTTTTTCTGAAAGGCTATTATAATTCAACTGTATATTAAATGGTTTAGCCTAACCCCTTATTTATATCAAAAGAATTATAGTTAGACTATAATTCAATTAAGGATTAAATAAGGTTTAGTAATTATCTGTAATATTCAAATTCAAATATATATATATATATATATAATTATCTTTTAAACTTTAAATATAATTACAGATAATTCCCCGTAATTAACATAATTACGTTTTCACCAATTACATAATTACAGTTTAACACATATTTTCATAATTATCCTTTTAAGAATAATTATTTTCTTAATCAACTTGGTTTAATCCGGGTTTCTTAAGATGGAAACAAACGCATTCTTTGTGTGTGACCCTATAGGTTTACATACTCCTCCGCAGTGTCTCTGTGTGACACATGTCGTGGGCATATAATAACTTACAAATACCTTTTTCGCGTTTAAGTTTAGACTGCAAATCCTAAAGTTCAATCATCATGGATTGCATTTGAGTTAAGATATCAGATTCAGTTATATCACATACCTTTTCAGAATCCTCCTCATCAGAATCTACTTCAGTTACTTTCTGACCCATGAAGCACATATGGGTTGTTTCTTCCTTGTCACTATCAGGCTCAGAGTGATCCAGCCAATAGTTGTCTTCAGCCATTAATGATTTTCCACCTTCTTTCTGCTTGGCCAGAAGCAATTTGTTCTTGTAGTACTCAGAATTACGAACTTTTGGCTTTCGGCAGTCTTTGGCAAAATGGCCTACTTTTCCACAGTTATAGCACTTGACTAGTTCAGCCTCTTTCTTTTCCACATATCTGTTCACGTACTTCTTTGCTTTAGGCATCCTTTCCTCAAACCTTTTTCCTTCCACTCTCTCTTTGTGCTCAAAGTTCTTTGATCCTGATGAATATCGTTGACTGTTTGACCCTGGGTTATTGTAAAACTTTTTCTGAAATCCTTGGTCAATAGTAGCATTGCTTGCTTTAGGTTCTTGTTAGTGTTGAAATATGTTGGATACAAGATCATAAAAGGCTGAAGTCAAAGTCAAACAAAATCTCAAGTCAACTCTCATGCCTAGTCAAAGTCATTGTATAATAAAGTCAAAGTCAAAGTATCTAGTGTTTTAGTGATTTAGCTTTGTAAAAAGTAATTAGTATAAATAGATTTTTCTGTAGTAGACTCATATGACTAGAAGTTCACTTTGTACGCGAATCATTGTTTTAGAGAGAGAAATAGTAAGAGCCGTATACTGTGTAATTGATTTCCAAGTTGAATACAAATTGATCAATTGCTAATTGAATCATATTAATCGTATTTTCTGTGATAAGAACTTGATCTTGGGAACAATCATTTGGTATCAGAGTTTTAATCGTTTTATTGCTTTATGTCTTTAATTTTCAATAAATTTTGTGAATAAAGCTTTGTACTTTGACGATTTTGACTGAATGCAGATTTTGAGGGGGAGCTTAAACGATCATATCTTTTATGACTTTTGAGCTGACTTCATGAGATTTAAGTTGAGCGTAAGGTTCATTCTAAACTTAATCTCATACATGTCTGAAAGAAGGACGACTTTCAGATATGAAAACATGTTCTTAAACGCTCAAACCACTTCTGATTCTTAAAATCTTTCATAAATTTAGAAGTGTGATTTTAAATGTTTTCATTTTTCATGAGCTTCATTGTTAAACTAACCGTGTATTATATTTTCCATATACTTTCAAGTATTCAAACACACCGCTTTAGTACTTTTCTTGATAAGTTCTTACCATGTCTCATAATTGAAACATATTTTCGATGGTAAGACACCCCGTTTGAATTTCAATGTTTGTTGAGCGTTGATTCTATTTCAAAACGTTTCTTTCAAGAATTTTTATATTTTGATTCGTATAGACAAATTCCAATTTTTCATGACCTAAGCTTTTCATGATAAATCATTCATATTTGATCTTTTCATACAGTGTCAGATTTTCAAACAAGTTTCTTGTACTCATTTCATTCATTTAATATACTTGTTTTGAAATATCTTCCATGATAAAAATGCTCAAATATTCATGAGCATATATACATCTGACATGTATTATGTGCTTTAACTACAAAGTTAAATAATTATGAACAACATGACGCTTTTAGGAAAACATGGGTTTATTGTGTGAGAACTTAATTGAACTTCTATGGATTCACGATTAACCAATGTTTCCTACCCAATAAGTTATCCTTTAGTGATCGACAGGCGAGGAGTCCAAATAATTGAGTATGGGTATGTGTGATGAGGTAAAATGTAAAAGAGAGTTTGGTTAGAAGCGAGCTCAATGTTAAAAAGAAAGAGGGTGAGAGATCAGAGTAAAAGAATATCAAACTCTGCACCAACTTTTTCTGAGTCGGGTATCCACATTACTTATTATTTCAAATTTCTTTGGTAAACATCATTGAAATAGGAAACTAGCCCATGCCAACTCTTGTTTAAACCCCACCTGCTACTCATTTATTTCTCAACAGAGAAATGTTTCAATTTTTCTTGGGGATGCAACATATAATCTATATGGTTTTCATTTGGAAAATCTGATATTGAAAAAGAAGGAAGTTTTCCCCACCTTCGCACTTCGATCATGCACAATTGAGTTTATGTTATATTATTGTTGTCTCAATGGTTTACACAATTTTGAGCCTGATAAATCAATCATTCTGATTAAATTCTTTCAAACACAAGCACATACACACAGGAAATTTGTTTTTCTGTCTAAACATTCATAGTTTAACCTTGTGTTATTCGATGATTGAATGGAAGACCTGGGGGAGTGAACATCAAAAAGCTCATTTCCAATGTGTATTCGTTACACGCAGTGACTTCGTGTTACTGACAGACATTTTAACTGATTCATTTGTTGATTCAGGTGTTACACTCTATTTTGTCTAAATTTTAAAAAATTCAGATGAATATCTTGATGAATTGACGGATAATCAAAGGCTCAGTGGAAAAGATCTTGGTCAGAATTTTAAAGGACATTTCTTGTAAAGTTTTGATGATTTCTGTGCTACTATCATCAAAAAGGGGGAGAAGATTTTTTCAATAAATGTTTGATGAAGAAAAGTTCGTATCAGTTATGGGAGAAGTTAAAGAGATGTTGGAATTTAAAGAAGATATCATTTCGAGAAAGACAATTTGTAGATAGGTTGCAGAAAGAATGTGTCAAAGAATGTAATTTGTGAGAAGACTGTACAAGTTTGAATGTGCAAGTTCAAAGATTTCAAAATGCGATCAGCATGTAATGAAAATTTCTTTGAAGTTTGTTTTGCTGAAGAAAAGCGAGCTGAATCTGAAGATAATTTATTTTCGATGTCTGAAAGAGGTTTTTACAACCTTGGGGGAGATTGTTATTATTCTTGAAGATCAATTTTTCACAGACTTTGGGGAGATTACATTGATCAGTTGTCTTGTCAAAGAGGAATATTAAAGCTACCAAAGATTAATCTAAAGAGGGAGATTATATTGCAAAATCTTTTTAAAGATTATCTTGAATCCAAAGGGGGAGATTGTTAGTGTTGAAATATGTTGGATACAAGATCATAAAAGGCTGAAGTCAAAGTCAAACAAAAGCTCAAGTCAACTCCCATGCCTAGTCAAAGTCATTGTATAATAAAGTTAAAGTCAAAGTATCTAGTGTTTTAGTGATTTAGCTTTGTAAAAAGTACTTGGTATAAATAGATTTTTCTGTTAGTAGACTCATATGACTAGAAGATCACTTTGTACGCGAATCATTGTTTTAGAGAGAGAAATAGTGAGAGTCGTATATTGTGTAATTGATTTCCAAGTTGAATACAAATTGATCAATTGCTAATTGAATCATATTAATCGTATTTTCTGTGATAAGAACTTGATCTTGGGAACAATCAGTTCTCTCCGTCATTAGAATCAGAATCATCACTAATTTCTTCATCAGAATCAGAAACCATCACTTTCTTCTTCATCTTCTTCAGACTCACTGATCATTTCTCCTTTCTTGTAACCACCAAGGCAACTGGATCAGCTATCGGTTTCTCAGCTTTTTTCTTTTCATCTCTTATCTCCTCTACCTCTTCCTCATTCTGTCTGAGAGTCTCATACACTTCATGTAAAGGAATCTCATTGACAAGTAAATCTTTTCCACTTAGGCTGTAAGATACTCAGAAACTTCACATTCAGTTCAATCTGAGACTTCTTTACTCTGTTTTTGCTAAGCTCGTTTAGAAGAGTAACAAATCTGTAATAAGTAGCCTCAAGACTTTCACCTTCTTTTGATTTAAACTCTTCATAGTTGTTGAGACAGTTTGAAACTTTAAGCTGATTGCCTATCTTTGATCCTAACATCATCTTCTCCAGTTGATCCCATATTTGTTTTCCTGTAGCATTGTAGCTATCTATCTTCACATAGATCTCATTGGGAATACCTTGAAGTAGAAAAGATCTGGCTAGTTTGTCAGCTTTGTGTCTCTTTTTCTGTTAATCAGAATATTCCTCTACATCCATTGGATATTCTTTGTTTACTACCTCCTCTCTATCATCTTCTGTAGAATGAATCTTTGTTGGAGGTTTCATCACTCTTTTTTTCAAAGATAACCTGATGTAATCACAGTCTCATTGGATTCAAGATCATCCAATACGAAGATCGCAATCTGAAGTAAAAGCTGACAAGTCACTCTCAACAATAGTCTAAGGGTCAATTTGTAATAATAGTCAAAGTTATGTTTTTAATATCTTGTTATTAGATATTAAGTTTTAGATATTATATTAAGTTTATTTAATATCTAGATATTAGTTTTAATATCTTAGTTTAGATATTAAGGTTAAGTGTGTTGGAGAAGCAACGTTCAAAAATATCAGATCACTTTCACACACACACAAAAGGTGTAAAACAGAGAGAACACATCGAGAGCTTCAATCAATCAATCCTGTAATCGTTGAATATTAATCTAAACGGGTTGGTAATCATATTGTGTTGTTTTGTAAGAACTTGATATAAATTTTTTGGACCGACAATTGGTATCACAGCCTGATAAGTGATTCAAAATCAAGTTTTTAAACTCACGACTCTGTGTTCATATTTTCTAAATCATTTTCGAGATTTTGAGTGTTTTAGGTGTTAAAATCGATCAAGTTGTTATCGATATACATGCTAGATTGAGTTGTTGTTGTTTGATTTCAGTTTAAAGCTTAAATTGAGTTCCATTTTGGTGATTTTGTGTCTGAGTTCGAGTTTGAAAAAGTTACTGTGCCATTAATTTTATCTTCGAAAAAGTGATTTTTATCGAGATCAAGTGGTCACAATCAGTACTAGAGGTGTTTTTAGTCATATTGGTAGAGTTTGGTACTGCTAATCGACGTCGAAACAGGGTTTTAGTTGAATTTTTGAAGTACAGGACGAACTCACGCAAACACAGGGAAGAACTCACGCAAAGCCCACTTTGCGTGACACACTTTGCGCAACAGACTACTCACGCAAAGTCCAACTCTCGCCATAAAGGCTTCACGCAAGTTCCACTTTGTGTCACCAACTGATCACGCAAACTCCATCTTGCGCCACTCAAAGCTCACGCAAAGCCCACTTTGCGCAACCAACGTCTAACGCGAACATCAGTTTTCGCGACCCACTTGAAGCGAAAACCTCAACTCTCGCAAACCCTCTCATCACGAAAACCTCAACTCTCGCTACCAACTCATCACGCAAACCTTAGTTCGCGTGATCAACTCCTCACGAAAAGCACAACTTCACTTTGCGCCAACTCCTTGAAACGTAAAGCTCTACTTCGCGCTACGTACAGCTCACGCAAACTTGAAATTCGCGCGATCAACTTGAAACGCAAAGCTTCAGTTTGCGCGACCCACTCTTCACGCAAACCTCATTTGCGCCACCTTCTAAACGCAAAGTTGAT
Organism: Arctium minus; assembly: GCA_954870635.1. Lineage (NCBI taxonomy): Eukaryota > Viridiplantae > Streptophyta > Magnoliopsida > Asterales > Asteraceae > Arctium > Arctium minus. The sequence continues at coordinate 70,433,109 of OX941080.1, read as the reverse complement.
TTTTGCTTCATTTCCAGACTTGGTTAAATTTGGAAATTTTTATTTCTGAATTTTATCTGATTTTTATTTGCATTAACGATCATATTTGTCAAGTTCTCTAATCTAAACAGGATGACTTCAAAAGACGCTCTTTCCATTGGCACGGATGTCAAACCCCCTGTTCTGTTTAAAGGGGATTACGAACAATGGAAAGACAGATTTCTTGACTTTGTGGACCGACACTTAAACGGAGATAACATTCTTTTATCAATAAAAGAAGGTCCCATGGCACCACTTTCTGTCCAAGTACCTGATGATGATGATGATGCTAAAGATGATTCATCTGACAGCGAGGATGGTAACATGGAAAGAGAACAGAAGATGAAAACTGTTACAGTAGAGTATGCCCAATTTTCTGAAGAACAAAAGAACCGTTTCAAAGCTGATAAGCAAGCAAGATCTTTACTTCTTCAAAGTATCCCGAATGATATTTACATCAAAATAGACAGCTACAAAGCTACTGCTAAGAAGATGTGGGATCAACTTCAAAAGATGATGATGGGATCTAAGGTTGGGAACCAGATGAAAGTCGCAAACTGTATAAACAGTTATGAAGAATTCAAAGCCTTTGAAGATGAAAGCCTAGCGGACACTTATGAACGATATGTTCTGCTTCTGAACGAACTGTCAAAGAATAAAGTTAAAAAGAAACAGATTGAGAACAACGTCAATTTTCTGAGTGTCCTTCAACCAGAATGGAAAAAGCATACACGAAGAATGAAACAGATGAAAGATCTGAGTGACATTCCACTCCACGAGATGTATGATACACTAAGGCAGAACGAAGAAGAAGTAGAAGAGAAAAGGAGTGGAAAGAAAAAGGAAGTTGATAAAGTTCCTGATTCCATTGCACTTGTTGTCAAAGATAATAAGAAAAAGAAGAAAGTAATTACAAGTTCTGAATCAGAAACTGAATCTGATGGAGATGATGGAGAAAGTCTCAAGAAAGCACTGCAATTACTGACCTATGCATTCCAAAAGAAATTCTACAAGAAACCGGGATCAAATTCACAGAGATATTCTTCCTCAAGCTCCAAGAACCGTGAGCATAGAGAAAGAGTAGAAGGAAGTAGATTTCTTGAGAAGAAACCAAAAGAAAGGAAGCAATTTGGGAATGACTACACCAGTACAGACAAGAAACATGTCCCAATCATATGCTACAACTGTGGCATGACTGGACATTACGCCTCAAACTGTCGAAAGCCAAAGGTTCGCAATACGGCGTATTACCAGAACAAACTAATGTTAGCCAAGCAAAAGGAAGCTGGCAAAGCGTTAATGGCTGAAGACGAATTCTGGTTAGATCATTCTGAACAGGAAGAAGAAGAAGAGAATGAAGAAGCTGCTAATATGTGCTTGATGGTCAATCATGCAAAGTATGATGATTCAGATGATGAAGCAGCTGAAGAGGTAATGAACTTAACCGAGAATAATTTTATGATTAAAATGGATGCGATGATGGTCGAACTTCAAGACCTTCAGTCGAAACTGAAAAGGGAAAAAGTCAGAGTTGCTAGGCGTAATCAAAAGATCTTTGAGCTAAATAAGTCAGTTATTGGGAACAAAGATCTCATGGATTCCCTACGCAAATCTGCTTCTGATTTTAATCTTAAAAACGATTGTTTAGAAAAGAAGTTTTCTGATTTTGTTTCTCAAATTTCTAAGTCTGATTTAGAAAAGAAAGAAACTGCCTTAATTGTTTATAAGCTGCAGTTTGAGAACAAGAATCTAAATAAGAAGGTAAATGGTCTGGAAACCAAACTTTACTCAATAGGCCAATAAGATCAAACTATTTTCATGAATACACCTAATGTAGAGGCTGATTTTAAAGCAAAATGGGGATTAGGTTGTAATAATCCACATTACCTGAAACATGTTATCAGAAAACAACCTGGTTTATATAATGCAGATTATATGTATGCTGCTGGTAAACATACTCATTTGAAACCCAAATTTGTTACCAAAGCATCAGAAGAAGTTGAGGCAAAAGAAGATACAAATAGAAAGAATTTGAAGAAAATGCAACTACCATTCTGTTATGCAAGACTGAATGATAGTTATCTTTCGGAAAAAACAAAAGTTCTTTCAAAAGAATATTTTGCTACCTATTCTTCTACTGAGATGGAGGCAAAACTTGTTCGAGCTAAATCTTATCTACCTCCACTCGTATTAGAAAGCAAAATAATTGAGTTAGAAAATGTCTTATCTGACGAAAGAATTTTGGTGAATATAGAAAAGGATGTGTTTTCTACTGTTTTGAAGAACACTGTTTTTCATTCTAAATCTACAAAGTGTTCTACAGTTTCAAAAGCACCTCACACTTCTACTGATTTCTTTGATGACTTATTTGAGTCTGCAAATGATTTTTTAAATTCTAAAGAAGGGTGTATAGATGGAGTAGATATGGTTGATTTCAATGCTTCACTTCCATATCATTCTACTTTTCTTGTAAAAAGAAAGGCTTTACCAAGTGTTTATAAAGATCAGCGTTCACAGAAACAGAATACCTCTGGTAAACGCAAGAAAAAACCAATCTCAGAAATCTGATTTTGCCTAATAAATCTAAATCTTCAAATCAGATTCGTACTACTAACCTTCCTTTTCACAGAAAGTTAGATGGTTCAGGTTCACTTCAGAGAAGAGGGAGCTACAAGGAAGAAAATCTTTTCTGGAAGAAGAAACCAGTTAAAGATGAAAGCTCATGTGTACATACGCATAATGAAACTAAGAACAATGCGCTGAAAAGTAAACCTGCTCATGTTTACACGAGAGATCAAAGGTTATCAGGTAAGGAAAATTCTTGTTCTTACTGTCGTACACATGATCCTGTTCATAGAACCAAATATCATTACTGGTATGGTTCTTATTCCATAACCCCCATACGAACTGCAACTAACACATATGGACCCAAATACCAGTGGGTACCAAAGAAGAATAATGATTCTGTGTGGCAAGCACCTGCTGTCAAGGGGGAGTAGGACAACAATGGTTCTTGAGTAAATAAGCTCAAGACCCGGACATCAATGTCAACAAAGGTTTCTAAGTAAATCAGCTTAGAACTCGTGTTTCAAAGAAGAATGGCTCTTGAATACAACAGTTCAAGACCCACACTTCAATGATGAAGAGACCTTACTCCAATGCTGATATGAGAGATTGTACTCCGATACTCCAACGAGAAATTCAACCTTCAAGGGGGAGTACATATTTATTTCTGAAATTATATATGTTAGATGCATAATTTCAGGGGGAGTAAGAGAAGTTATTTGTTTTACTGCTTTTTGTCTTTTCAATATTAAGTGAATAAAGTTTCTTTGACTTGACTTAAGACTTTTGCAGAATTTTTGAGAAGAGCTTACACGATCATATGTTTATGACTTTAAGCTAAGATTCATGAGATATAAGATCGCACTTAAAGGTATATTCCTTTATCTTCATCTCATATGTGATTGAAAGAAGGACAACTTTCAATCATTGAAAACATATTCTTAAACGTTCAAACCACTTCCTAATTTTTCATAAGATTTTATATTTCGGGAGTGTGCTTTAAATGTTCTACATAAGCTTACATGATTATAAATCATTTTGAGCAACATATTCTTTATAGGATATACGGGATCAGTGTGCTAGGAATTAACACAACTTCTATGGAATCACGTTAACCAGTGATTTCTACCCATGAAGTTAATCCATAGTGATTGGGTGTGAAGAGTCAAAAGAAATGAGTGTGGAAGAGTGATGAGGTATCATGAACAAGAGAGTTCGGTTAGCAGTGAGCTAAATGTTTAAAAGAAAGAGGGTGTGAGAACAGAGTTAAAAGAATATCACAACTCTGCACCAACTACTTTCTGAGCTGGGCAGCCACATTTCTAATGTTTCACAATTCTTTGGTGATCATTATTGAAACAGGCAACTATCCCATGCCAACTCTTGAAATTACCCCACCAGCTACTCATTTTCTTCTTAACAGGAAAATGTTTCATTTTCAAAGGGGAAGCAGTACATATGCTATCTGATTTTCATTTGGAAAATCTGGATATTGAAAAGAAGGAAGTATGCCCCACCTTCGCACTTCACTCATGCACATTGAGTCTGTGTTTAACTTACTGTTGTCTCAGTGGTTTACACAATTTTGAGCCTATAAGCAATCATCAGTGCTTAATTATTTCTATCACAAGCACGAACACACAAGGAATTTGTTTCTTTGTCATAACGTTTATAGAAATAACCTTTGTGGTGTTTCGATGATTAAATGGAAGCCCTGGGGGAGTCAACATCAAACAGCTCCTTTCCATTGTGTATCCGTTACACACAGTGACTTAGTGTTACTGACAGGCGTTTCTAACTGATTTTTTTATTGCTACAGGTGTTACATAACTCTTTTTGTCTAGATTTGCAAAGATCTGGATAAATATCTATTGCATTGACGAATCAGAGGCTCCTTATGAACAACATTTCTTGTCATCAAGTTTTGATGAAATCGTTACACTTCTCATCAAAAAGGGGGAGAAGATCTACCCAAGAAATGGAGAAGAGCTAACCAAGAAATCACATGTTTCAAGAATCACGTCCAAGATTGAATTCTTCAAAGAGCAAGTACTCTGAAGATATGCTGATTCGAGAGAAATTTTTTTTGAAAATACTTTACTGAACAATTTCGAGCTAAAACTAGAGATAATTTCTTCCCATGAACGGAACGAGAGAAAAACTACATCTTTTGGGGAGTTTACTATATCTTGAAGACTAAGAAAGAGATTGCATCTTCTGTGCTGAAAGAAAAGATCGTATTGCTAAATCATTTTCGTAATGATCTTGATCCAAAGGGGGAGATTGTTAGGACACAGTCTCATTGGATTCAAGATCATCCAATACGAAGATCGCAATCTGAAGTAAAAGCTGACAAGTCACTCTCAACAATAGTCTAAGGGTCAATTTGTAATAATAGTCAAAGTTATGTTTTTAATATCTTGTTATTAGATATTAAGTTTTTGATATTATATTAAGTTTATTTAATATCTAGATATTAGTTTTAATATCTTAGTTTAGATATTAAGGTTAAGTGTGTTGGAGAAGCAACGTTCAAAAATATCAGATCACTTTCACACACACACAAAAGGTGTAAAACAGAGAGAACACATCGAGAGCTTCAATCAATCAATCCTGTAATCGTTGAATATTAATCTAAACAGGTTGGTAATCATATTGTGTTGTTTTGTAAGAACTTGATATAAATTTTGTGGACCGACAGTAATCACCAAGTTCATTTCTGTCTATGAAATCCAGGAATTTGTCTTTCCACTGCTCATACTCTCCTTTGAATAAAATTGGTGGCTTGACATCGGTTCCAATAGCAAGAGCATCCCTCAAACTCATCCTGACAAATAAACTATAGAATAAGAACTTAAAATGATCGTTAGTTCAAAAAAATCAACAATTAAAACACTTAAAAATTTTCAGAAAAGAAATTTCCCAAAAATTTCTAAGTATAGATACCTTACACAACTGAGATTAGAAAGCAATTCGCACAAAAACAATCACTAGAATTCGCAAAACCTGAGGAATTCGCACACACAAGATCAGAATTCGCATGAAACAAACAATTCGCACAAAGGGAACAATTCGCATGCAAAAGATATACGAATTCTACACAATTTGTTTGAATCTATATGCGAGATCTAAGAAATTCGCACGTAGCTATATGCGAATTCTTAACAATTCACACAAGAGTGTTGTGCGAATTCTCGACTTAGAAAATTTTGAACATTCAAGTTTTTCGCATGAGCTTTTCGTATCACTAGGAGATGTGAATTCTTTACATAGAAAAATTTTCAAACTTTAAACTTTTCGCATCGTTACGAATTCCATACTTCAAAAAATTCATGCGAAATGTTCAAGAATTCGTATGATGTATATATGCGAATTTTTAGCAATTCGTATCCCTCTATATGCGAATTATGTACTTTTTGCATACAAGCATATGCGAATTCTGTCATTGGAATATTTTTCAATCAACTTTTCGTATATGAGTGTTATGCGAATTCCTACTTTTCGTATAACAGTTTATGCGAATTCTAAGGATTTCACTCACAACTCTCATGCGAATTCAACACTTATGAAATTTTCAAGGAAATCTATGTGAATTCTAAGACATATGTGAGTTCTTCATACGAAATGTATGGATCTTGCGAGTTCTTCAATTATACGGTCCAAAAACACTAAAATTGGTCCAAAATCCCAACAAATCTTCGAATTGAGAGTTGTAACTTCACCAAATCAACCACTGTTAGTGTTAGAACCAAATCAAATCAACGAATTTCAATAAACTCGACTCAAATTCAAAACTCCATGATCAAAAGTGTGTTTACTCGTGCGACTCAAAAACTCACAAAAATTGAAATTGAGTGCTCAAATACAGTTCAAAAGTGAAATTTATCTTCAAAGAATCATTTTATGATGTAAAGCGAACATTATCAAATCAAAAATTTGATCAAAAACCTTTTAAAACCAAGAATCACTCGAAAACTATAACTCAGTGTGCGTAAACCATATTTCTATTGATTTCAATCAAATTAAGCTCTGATACCAATTGTGTGTCCCACAATAACAGTTCTAATGAAGATTAACAATAACAAATTCAATTCATCATATGTCATTAACCTCAATTCACAGTTTACAAATCGAACACATAATGCTTCCTCACAATTCTTTCTCTCTCTACCTTCTCTCTGGATGTGAATCACACTTAATTCTACATGCTATTCTACTAGCACAATTACAAAAGAAAAACTATTTATACCCCTATCAATTACAAGACAAAACTAGAAAATACAAACACTTTGCCTTTGACTTATTACAAAGACTTTGACTTTGCTTGAAGGTTTGACTTGGACTTTGACTTTCAATCTTGATAATCTTGGATACAACATTTAAGCTCTAACAAAAACGCATGAAAGTATCGTTCTAGGTGATGTATTTTATATTTTATTATACGAGGTTTTGGTTCATGTTCCCTCATTGTATCACTTCATTATATTTAATAAAGATTTAACGTAGGATGAGCCACCTAGCTTGACTAGGTTCCAAACTTCTTCAAGTAGTTTATTTTTATTTTTCATATGCGTATACACGAGGTATTATTTTTGGTTTTTCACTATGGGCATCTGAAACCTCAGAACCGACCCTAGCATTATGGTTAGTTGAACACTTGTGTTCACTGCCACAAAGTAGGTCAGATTTGAACTCACGATGAAAGGTTCAAACCTAAAGGCTCTTTTTCTAATGTACGTTATATCTAATTTCATGGAATAGAAAAGTAAATTCTTTTGTGATATCTTACTTTCTATTCATTTTTATAATATGAATTTTATCTCAGTCGGAAGAAGTTGATAGGATCCCCTTTTTACGTCCTCATGCCCTATGTATATATTACTTTAAATTAATTTCCAATTAACATATAACTGCCATTAATTGTCAGGAGTATAAAAGTCTGCAAGTTTTCCATCACTCGTTCCTATCTTCTTCCCTCTAGAAAATCTCTCTTGTTTTCTAACCAAATCAGTTTAATGAATACCTAGTTTAGAATCATCAAATTGAAGTTCTCGTGCAAGAACTTGGTTAAGTAAATGGTTAAATAAAAAAATTCCATGTGATGCCTCCTACTATAAACGACATGCACCTTCTTTCTCTCTCTCTCTCTCTCTCTCTCTCTCTCTCTTCCATCTTCTTTGCATTATATCACACAAAAAACTAACATCTTTTCTGATTTAGTGTGTGTAATTATTCTATCCTTTACAAAACCCACCACCTCTGTCATTTTAAGGTGTCTAAAACCATAATCGGTCTTCCATTGAGAACAATCTAAAATTCGTCCGAAAGCATATTGAGACAAAATGAGCATACATCAAAACTGATCGAGAACCCATTCATTGACTTAGTGTGTGTGTTTGTACGTGTAAAAGAATAACCCACCACCTTCATCTTCCATTGAGACCGATAGAGAATCCATCGATTGATTTAGTGTGTGTTTAAATGTGTCAAACCATAACCCACCACATTCATCTTCCATCGAGAACCCTTCCAGATCGATCAATAACCCATCAAGAACAATCAAGAACCCATAAAGACCGATCGATAACCCATCGAGACTGATCGAGACCAATTGATAACCCAATAAATAAAAACTAAAGTGCGTTAAGGTTGAAACTATAGTATATTCATGAGGAATATTATAGTGAAAATGTACATTCATGATGAATCTTATAGTGATATATGAATACTAGAAAATTGTTAACATACACGTGAATGTATATGAATATTTATGATGAGTCATACGTATGTCGTGATTAATATTATAGTGAAAATGTACGTATGTTCATGATAAATCTTATCTTACGCCATTTCATGTAAAACCAGTTAACACGAAGAAAAAAAGTATATATTTTTTTATTAAATTATTTGTTATTTTAAAGAAAGTTTAGGTTAGAAATTAAAGGGTACAAGTATTTTTATTTAAAAAAACTAAAATAAAAGACGTAGAGGCGTGTGAGATTTCAGTTGAAATTTCATTTTCTTTTTTGCCGCTAATTGCTTTAATATAGTACTAAATGTTTCTTCTAATCACCATCCGTTGATTAAAAATGCTTAAAAGTCGAGATATTTTTTTGTTTTTATTTTAACCCATCCCTATATACACACATATATATATATATATATATATATATATATATGTGTGTGTGTGTGTGTGTGTGTGTGTGTGTGTGTGTGTGTGTGTGTGTGTGTGAAATATAAATATAAATATATAAACGATAAACTTCAATTTTGGTGCTTTGAGTAAAGAGCAGATAAGACAAAAAAATGATAAAAAAACATAAATGCCCCTTACTTAACAGACATATTTAACGGAGTTAGTGATCAAGGATCACTTTCAAAGCAAAATGTAAACAATAGGGACGATAATTGTAGTTATTGAAATCTAGGGACCACTTTCAAAAATTGGAGTAAACCACAGGTACCAAAATTGTCATTTACTATATATATATATATATATATATATATATATATATATAGGGGCTTAATCAAATGAGAACTAGGTAGTTTGTAGTAACTGTGAGATCATTTTAAATTAATAGAAAAGGGTATTTTAGTAAATTTATTTAATTCCTAAAATCTCTCCTTCCCTATTATATGTATCATTTCTTTCTCTATTTACCATATAACCTAATTACTTTTCTCCTTTTTCCCCTATGAGCCGCCACCACCCACCCACCTATTAAATGTGTTAAGCCTCCGGTGACCTTTGATTACACCGGTAACGTAAGTCGGTCTCTTTGACAACATACACGTGGCACAAAGGTGTACAAGTCTAGTTAAAATATGGAGCAAAGGTGCAGATAGTGTTGCAAGGTATAAGTATCTTCACAGCCGAGAACCACCCAATCCATCTTCATGGATATGATTTCTACATAGTTGCAGAAGGATGGGTGGCGGAAATGGTGGTTTTTCTTAAACGACGGTGTCTGACTCTGAACTTGGTGGCGATGGTGGGTTTTTAGGTGAGTTTTTTTCAATGTTTTTTTCGATGTTTACAAAAGGGTATCATAGTGTGCTATCATGTATTTTTTGATGTTTACAAATTGTATCACGGTGTAACAGTAGGATAACAAGGGCGGACATGATTGTTTCAAAAGCTTTTGTGCATTCGGATGTAAAGTCAAAAGCTTTGTCGGCATGTAATAAATTACAAAGGGGTTTTGCAATTTTTGAAAAATCTTTTATAAAACGTCTCTAAAACCTCGCATGCCCAAAAACATTCTAATGCCTTTAACTGTACTTGGTTCGTCTAATTGCATTATCACATCAAGCTTCTCTTTATCCACTTCTAAACCTTTTTTAGAAGTCATGTGACCCAACACGATTCCTTCTTGTACCATAAAATGGCACTTACCCAATTTAAAATTAAATCGTGTGTTTCACATCTTTCTAAACTTTTTTTTTCCAGATTTTCAAGACAATTTTCAAATGATGTGCCGATAACTAAAAAATCATCCATAAACACTTCCATGGAGTCTTCAATCATGTCTGAGAAAATAGACATCATAAAAGGTTGAAACGTTGCAGGTGCATTGCAACGACCAAATGGCATTCGACGAAAAGCAAAGGTTCCGAAGGGACAAGTGAAGGTAGTTTACTCTTGATCTTCGGGTGCAATGTGAATTTGATTTTAACCCGAATATCCATCCAATAAGCAATAAAATTGCTTTCCGGCCAATCTATCTAGCATTTGGTCTACAAACGGTAAAGGAAAATGGTCATTTTCGTAGATAGATTCAATTGTCTATAGTCCATGCAAATTCTCCACCCGGTGATGGTTCTTGTTGGGAGAAACTCATTTTTCTCATTGGTGATTACCGTGGTACCACCTATCTTTGTTACACATTGTACCGGACTCACCTAACCATTACTTGAGATGGGGTAAGTAATACACGCATCTAGCCATTTTAAAATTTCTTTCTTAACGACTTCTTTCATGATGGGGTTAAGTCTCCTTTTTGGTTGCACCTTGCCAACTCTATTTTCTTCCAAAATTATCTTATGTTGTCAAAGGGACAGACTAACTCCTTTTATGTCAGCTATTGTCCAACCTATGGCCTTCTTATGGTTCTTCAACAACTCTATCAATTTCACTTTTTGTTCCCAACTTAAATTGGAAGAAATAATTACAGGAAATTTTTCCTCTTCCATAAGATAAGCGTATTTAAGGTGATTAGGAAGTGCTTTCAACTCTAGATCAGAATTCTTGATTATAGAAGGAACCTGGGTTGGTCTATCATTAAAGTCTAATTACTCAAATGCATCTATAACTTCTATCAAATCCGCTTCCCAAATATCTTCTCTTCTGCAATCAATCAAACTCAACTCAAAATCATCTCCTAAGGCATTTAGGTAGGAGCAATCTTCAATTTCACCATTAAACTTAAGGGATTTGAAAACATTAAAAGTGATTCGTTGGTCATTTACTCTCACAGTCAACTTACAATTTTACACGTCTATCAAGGTTCTATCGGTTGCCAAAAATGGTCTTCCCAAAATGATGGGGACATCCTTATCTGCCTCATAGTCCAACACTAGAAAATCAGCCAGAAAAATGAATTTATCGACTTTCACCAAAATATCCTCAATTTTACCTTTTGGATAGGCCAAAGATCTATCTGTAAGTTGTAAAGTGACTGTGGTGGGTCAAACTTCACCGATCCCTAATTTATTAAAAACCGACAAAGGCATGAGATTTCTGCTTGCTCCCAAATCACATAGAGCATGTCCTACTTCTTGTCCCCCAATAGTACATGGGATGGTAAAACTCCCTGGGTCTTTTAGTTTTGGAGGGATTTTGCAAGTAAGAAGTGCACTACATTCTTTGGTCAAAGCGACAGTTTCAAATTCTCCCAGCCTTCGTTTTTTGTTGAGAAGGTCTTTTAAAAATTTAACATAATTTGGCATTTGCTCGAGAGCCTCTACCAAAGGAATGTTAATGTGAAGTTGTTTGAAAATGTCCAAAAACCTTTTGAATTGTTCATCAACATTTTTGGTTTTTAATCTCTCAGGGAAAGGTAAGTCTCTCAAATCCGGGGCAGATTTGCTCTTGTCGGGAATGCATGAGATGAGTGGTTCTGGAGTGGGCACAGTCTGCCCACTATGGGCAGATTGTGTTGGACAACTTGGGACGATTAGGCCTGCTGTTTGGGCCAAGGATTTTGGTTTTTGTGCTTCACTAGGAGACGGGAACAGGCCTAGAAAGTTCGAGGCATCAAACAAATATGAATCCTCTTGCACAATTGGCATGGGGGAGGTTTTTTTTTACTTTTCTAGACTCACCTATGTTTTCAATCTCTCTAATACTTACGGCCTTGACGTGTTCCTTGTGAATGCCTTTAGGCTTTTCCGTGTCGCTAGGCAAGGTCCCTTGTGGTCTATTCTTGAGTTTGATAGCAAACTGTCCAAGTTGGGTTTCGAAAGCCCTCAAGGTTGCATTGGTTTAGTTTATAAAACCTTTAAGCAATTATTCAATTGAACCATTACGGTCCGATGCATTTTGCTGTCTAGGTGCATGTGATTGTGAAAACTGTCCATGTTGGTAATTTTAGGGTTGGCCTTGATGAAATCCCGGGGGATTTGATGGTCGGTTTGGGATTTGACTTGCCCCGGGGGGTTGAATTCCTTGATTTCTAGACTAAGAGAAGTTCGGATGGTTTCTTCAATTCGGATTGTATGTTTGGGAAAACGGACTATTTCTTGAACGATTTCCAACATAGTTTACCGAAACGGGGTGACCGAGACAACACTCAAAAGGATGATTTTCACCTCAAAAAGTACACGTCTCAATTAAAGATTGATTTATTTCCTGCACATGACTATTTTCTCCATTAATGTTCAAATTGTTTTTAACCAAGTTAGTCAAAGCTACAATTTGTGCATTTAAAGCGGTAATGGCGTCAACCTCACCAACTCCTGACGCAGTTTTAGGAATTACAACACAGGGGTTTGACCAGTCAGTGTTATTATTGGAAACTTTTTCCAAAATATCATACCCTTCATTGTATGTTTTTGCAATAAAAGCACCACTAGCCGTGGCATCAAGGATGATTTTAGCAGCATTAGAAAGACCATTGTAAAATGTTTCTAGTTGGATGTAGTGAGGGATTTCATGATGAGGACATTTTCTAATAAGTTCTGTGAATCTCTCCCATGCATTCGATACTGCCTCGTCTTTTTTATTTTTAAACATTAAAATTTCATTTCTAAATTTCACATTCCTGGTGGGAGGAAAGTATTTTTTTCAGAAATTTTTCGGCCAAACTCGACCAAGTGTTAACTATATGAGGTGGCTGATAATTTAGCCAAGCTTTGGCTCTATCTCTCAATGTATATGAGAAGAGTGTCAACAGTAAGGCTTCTGCGCAAACTCCGGGAATGAGAAAATGATCCGTCATTTCTAAAAATGATTTTTAATGAGATTGCAGATCTTTCGACGGTAATCGTTCAAACTAACTCATTGCTTGGATCATTTGAAACATTACCGGCTTCGGTTCAAATTTTTGCGCAGTGATGTTGGGCCTAAGAATCCCCTACTTGAGTTAATCAAATTTGGGTATTGCATAGTCATGTATTCCCTTTTCTTTGTCATCAACAATTTTAATCGTTGCTTCCAAAGGCGGAGGTGGTGGCGGGTTAGCTTCTGCTTCTGCTTCTGCTTCCGCTTCCGCTTCCGCTTCCGCTTCCGCCATGGTTTGATTTAAAACTGGATTTTGTTGATTTCCTCAACCTCTTCTTCTTCTTTTCAAAGTCTTTTCGATTTCAAGATCAAGAGGTAAAAGTTCACTGTGTTGTAGTCGTGGCATACGACACGATAAATGCTTTCAAAATGAAACAAGTGACACAAACTCGAACAAAAATCAGTATCTTAGGATATAAAATCGTGCCAGCCCCCGACAACGACGCCAAAAACTTGGTAGCTAATTATCGTGTACTGCACAGCGGGGGCACATAATTTCCCAGTGAGGGCACAAGTATATACCGACACTGGGATCGCTACAATTAATATAACGGTAAAAGTAGCAAGTATCGTTCTCATAGGAACTGAACTACTTAGAATTGCTGATTTTCATGAACTTCTTGCACAAGTTTCGAGTGTGGGAAAAATATTGTTTTTAATCGTGGAATAATACTGGAAAATGCAAAATGAACTTTATAATTAAAGGTTGGGTACGGGTGTAAGCTTTTCTTGGGAGAAACGTAGTAACAAGATGGTTGGAAGCTTTGTATTACAAAATGCCTATAAAAAGCCCGATATCTCGAAAGTGGATTTTTAAAGACCGGTCCTATAAAGTGTTCATAAAGTGTCCACCTTTACTGACTCTTGATCTTGCCGATTTAACTAAGTTGATAAAATAATCAAGTTCTACCAGTATGAAGATTTATACCCAAATCTCTTTGTGATATAAATCTCGCCCAACGTTTGAACCTTAGTAAATCATTCAAAACCCGTATCTCTAAGTGGTTATCAATGACTCTCTCAAATCTTTGTGCATCACTTAAGTCGTATTTCAAATCATCCTCTCTCTCGGTCAAGATCTAATATTAACACTTCAAAGTGATTGGATTATTTGCATTGAGTTTAAGTCCCAACTCAAGTGACCAAGGTCGACAGTTTGTAATGATGGTCACACCCAAGTTGTTGGTCCCGAAGGTGCTTAACAAGTTTGTAGAAGGGGGGGGGGGTTGAATACAAACACAGAAATTAAAGTTTAATAAATTGTTTATTGATACAATTTACAAGTTTGTTGCGGAATAAGATTAAGACAGACTCAATCTAAACAAACTTAAGAAACACTAAGATGGTTGCACAAGAAATTCAGAGAATGGGGGATTTTAGAGAGATAGAAAACAAGGGTTTCTATTTTGGAGTTCAAGGATTGAGCACACCTTCAGATGAAGGAGTGAGCTTCCTATTTATACCCTATGCATTAAATGCATGGCAGGGTACTTTACACGTGGCATTCATAGATTGGCTTTGGTAGTCTCACTTTTGGAGACCTGCTTTTGGCCACTTTATGAACAGTGTAGTTGACAGAGTTGGTGTACGATTTGTGGCAGAGACTTGTCCGTTCTGACACATCGTACTGGTTGTGCAAGGTAAGACAAAAGAAAACTTGAGGCATAAGCTTTGTGATCGTTGATCGCTGAGTATCTCTTCTTCCAGAGATAAAGAAGTTCAGCTATCGCTGAAGCTTTTCCTCAGGCTTCTTCGCGTAAGTAGATTTGTCTGGTCTTCGTTGATATCCGCATCAGGTCACTAGTAGACTTATCTATTGTTCAGTGGCTTCGTCTTCGATTCAGCTATGAACTATGTTGACGCGAGACTTGTCTTCAGGGATTACGTTAACTGTGTTACATAGGAAACTATCAGTGATAACTGAACAGACTCAGTTTGATCGCTGAAAGTGAAACACATACATATTAAATGTTTACAGAATGGTCATCAGCGATAACTGAACAGACTCAGTCTGATCGCTGATGATGAAACACTTAATACATATAATAACGTAATTTTCACTAAGTATAAAAGAGGATCGTTATCAAATCACTGAGAGAGTTTGGATCAACAATCTCCCCCTATTTGATAATGACAAAGTAACAAAAGAAAATTACTTTTTAATTCAAAATATAGGAATAAAAAGGACTCATAGAATGCATGTCCCAATTACTATTTTGAGGGATCTTTTACAGTACTGATAGGGTTAAGTACATCACTGCAATTTTCATTTAATTCAGGGATAGAATTACAAGATATGAAAATCATAAGTACAAGTGACTAACTAACTACTGTAAGTATAACTAACAGATTACAGATAAGAAAACTAATCTATCAGCTATAAGAAGATTTGGGAGGATTGATCATATACTCAGGTATTTCTTCTCCTTTCTGTCTTCGTTCCAAAGATTCTTGACTGATAATTTCTTTAATTTTTTCAGCAGCAGGGAAGAAGTCACACCATAAGCATAAGAGATCCTTGAGATGATTCAGAGGACAGATAGGAATCTCAGAGATTCTTTGAAATCTGAGTTCCTCATCATCATTTCTGAAGAATATTCCATAAGGCTTGTCGATTACTTGACCAGCTTGGAAGGGACCACCAGGAGGCAGAGATAAGTCCAGAACTGAAAGATCAGGAGGAGGACCAAACAGTGCATCTCTTGAAAATTTGATAGAAGTTTCATTCCTGATGATGGCGACATCTTCAGAGGAGGAGGACCCAATTTTTCTCTTGAGTTTCAAAGATTTGGGAGGAAGAGGAGATGGCAGCTTTAGTACAGAAACGACTCTATTTATGAGGGCTTCAAGGAGTCCTTCAACGTAGCCTCTGTATGTAGATTTGGATTTCTTCAGCGCATCCCAGAACTCTAACCATTCCGTAAATCCGAAGCTTTCAAGTTTTGATACGTACATTGCTTTTTGGGTTCCATCCTCTCTGGTAATCTCCATGGTCACTGAGAGTTGATCTTTCTTCTTGCGACCAGAGATAGTCACGGCTGATATTGGAAGAAGATCAGAACGATAATCCATCTTTTGTTTGCACCATTCGATAGACTTATCGTTGATCTCTTGTTCTTTGAAGCGTTCCTCTTCAATTTCTTTCAGTAGTGCTGCTTGAACTTCCACAGGTTTGCTTTTTAGCTTTTTGTCCCTAACTTGAGAGGATTGAATCTTTAAAGCGAGTTGGGCATCTCGTTTGCATTCAGCGATTAGCTTCTCAGCTTTGGCAGATTCTTCTCTTTCAGTTTCAGTAAGGAAGTCGAGCTCTGTGGATATTTGAAGAGGGATTTTCAGTCGTTGACTTTCTAGTTGAGCGATCATTTCAACTCTTTTCTTCACCACTTCCTCTGACCAATGAGATGGTCGAGAGGGCCTTCCTGGATGGACCAGGGAATCTTCTTCTTCTTCATCAATCTCAGCGATAGAGATTGGGATTATTTCTTCAGCGATAGCCGCTGGTATTATTTGTAGTTCAGAACCCTTAAGCAGGGGTGAGAACTGTCTGGTTAGAAAAAGAAGGAAAGAAGGGATAAGTGTATTTTTAGAACGAGAGAGATAAAGGCTAGAAAGACATAGGGGTTTGGAAAGAGTAGAAAAGTGGTACAATTGAAAGACATACCTGAGAAGGATGCTCCCCCTCAGATTGTGATCCAGTCCTCAAGCATTCTTCAGTGATTGGTTGCTTGTCTTTGCTTTGCGAAGGAACACTTGAAGATGTATCACCTCTCACCCCTGTTTTGACAACCTCTTGCGAAGTTGTCCCTGATACGACGTTCGGCTTAGAGAACCACATAGATTGGTCTTCATCGTCGTCGTCGTCGTCGGAGGGCTGATCCTTTTCTTGATCAACAAGATCTAGATCATCTTCCTCTTCATCATCTTCTTCCTCATCCTCTTCAAAGAGAATGGAGTGAATCGATGAGGATTCTTTTGCCTTCTCCCCCTCAGATTGAGAGGGAGGTTCCTTAGCTTCCCCAACAGCAATAGAGGTTTCTTCAGTTTTCTCCCCCACTTTGTCATTATCAGCGGTAGGGGATTGTTCAGCTGCTGGAGTTGCTGTTGAAGCTTTTAGCACTTGAACGTCAGCCTCCAGACGCTTAACTCGGTCTTCAACCGCAGGTATGTCGCATGTGGCATCATGAATGAATTCCACAGCGATGTTGAGGTTGGTACGATCATCTTCAGTGAAGGAGGGAGGCAGCGCTGGAGCTGGTTCATTCACTTTCTGTAGAACTTACTGAAGAAGGGACGTGCAGAGGTCAACCTTGGAAGAGAGACCCTGAACTTCAGCTGTAAGAGACTCAAATCGTCCTTGAAAGAGTCGAGAGGACTCTCTGAGTTGGACGACTTGTTCTTCAAGAGCTGAAAGTTGAGAGTTCTCAGCTTTAGATGAGCAAGTGGCGGTCAACTTCTTCAGCTCCTCACCAGCCTGATTTACGGCGTTGGTGGTTTCATTGATGGTGTTGGTGAGAGCATCCACCTTTTCTCCTAGACTGTTGACATGCGTGTCAACAGTCGCCAAGCTAGGACCTGAAAATAATGTTAGTTCAGATATGGGCTTATTTGGAGAGGGGGGGAGAGAAGTGTTTAGGAGTATAGGTGTACCTGATGTATCAAACATTTTGTAGAACTGCATAGATTCCTCAAAAGTTTGATGCTCAGGTCCTATAGGGAAAGAAGAGGTGGCAGGTTCAGAGACCAAATGAGGAGAGAAGGGAAGAGTTTTGGGGATAGAAGTAGGGATGGGGTTAATCTCAGGGAATGAGATAGTAGGTGGGGTTACTGATGATGTGACAGCGAGTGAGATCGCTGACACGGCAGTATGAGTGACTGCTGAAGTTGTGGAGGAAAGACCCACAAAAGCATCTAAGGTAGCTTGTTGAGAAGCTCCCTCAGGTATAGTACTAGAAGGTGTACTTTCCTTAGTCTTTTTGGCCTTTTTGGAAGGACCAATCGGACTAGCTGATGGTCTTTTAGAAGTAGTGGTAGCGACAAGGATAGCAGACGAAGGAACCGTCTGCGTGGTCGCTGAAGATGAAGAAGAATGGAGAGAGAGACGAGAGCGAAGGAGAGAGATACTTACCTCGTCGGCGAGTGGCTTGACCTCTAGTGATCGTTGACCAACCCTGGCAAAGGTGCCATCATCTTTGGTGGGATAGGTGTTGGGATAGAGGAACTTGATATACGTACATATGAAACGTACATATGAGATCTTGGGATCTCGTTCAGGCTTCTCTAATCTCGACCTCAGATCTTCAAAGATGGCTGTGGCGTAGTCAAAGTTTTGACCAGCGATAACGGAGTATGCCATCTGCAGTTGTGTTTTGCTGGCTTGATCCAGCGAACCACTCTTCCCACTCATGCACTGAATTATGTGCGAGAAGATAAAGTTCAGTTGTGATGGCATCTGAGCTTTAAGAATCTTGGTGAGCTTCTTGTTAGGAATAGAAGATCTTGGTTTGTTTTCCCAACAATAGCCCATTGCGTCCAGGAAGGATATCAGCTCATCATCAGTGGGGAGTGCGTCGAATCCACTCTTTGGTTTGTCAGGGAATCTTAAAGATTTCCTGAGGCTAAGAGCGGTCATGCTCCCTGGCCCTAATTCCGTGCTGAACGAGATAGCAGGGACTCGTTCGCCTTTCCTGTTGGTAAGTTCAGTTGCATCAGCAGTGAACCAGAACTGCTGAAGTAGAGTCTTGGAGGGCTTAGGATCCACAGTGATCGCGTAAGCTATGCATGACTGCTTGAGGAATTCAGCAGCTTCCACCAGATGTGGGTATTTGTCAGCTTTGAAGTCGAGTCTGGCCAAATGATTACATTTAGTAATCTCAACTTCAGTGAGAGCGAATCGTACATGCTTGGAAGCAACGATTGAAGACTGTGACATTTCTGTTATGGAAAGAGGCATAATAGAAGAAATGATTTAGATTAAAAATAATATGATTACCAGTTTCCATAGAAGAAGGGAAACTGGAAAATTATCAAGTTATTTTTAGGAGAAAAATAGTGTTCTGGGTAGAAAGAATGAAGAACACTTTAAAACCAAAAGGTTTTTATTTAAAAACATAAAATCAGAAGGAATGATCTTTAGTTTTTACAAAAAAAACGTTTTATAAAATCCATAGAAAGCGAGTAGGATTTTAAAAGAATAAAAAGCATATGAACAAAGCATATAAACATGAAATAAACCTGTGTATCTTGAAGAAAAAGAGTTGCAGATTCAATATTCTGGGTTTACTTGCTTGAGTGTTCTTGAGAGAATGTTTCTTGCTTTGAAAGTTTTGAAAGCGTAAACCGTATAAAGGAAAGAAGAATTCCTTTTATACGAAGAGAGAGAAGAGAGATAAGAGAGAGAATGAAGCGGGAAAAGAAATCATCATGACATTGACACGTTCCACGAAGTTGATTGGATAGGAGGGCAACGGACGAACGTGTCAGAAAAGGCATGTCGTGGATTGTCGGTTCAAATGACGTCATAGAGGAGAGAGACTGTTCATTTGTCCGTTGAAATGATCACTGAAGAAAAGTCAGCGATAGATTTTCTTTTTTTTTTTTTTTAAAGTATCCCTGATTGTAAAGATAGGGATAGATTTTCCTTTTAAAAGATCACTGACTGGAAATATCAGTGATTAATGTATTTTTCAAAAAAAACTTTTAATCACTTGAAGAAAGTTCAGTGATTAAAGTTTATATTTTGAAGAAAAACATCTTTGAGGGAGAGAGAACATACCTGAGAGTCAGAATGTTTATCAGAGAGAATGATGAGGGGAACTTTTGATTACTGACACAATACATGAACGCTGAAGAATTATTCTTCGAGGTTCAGCATTCCAAGCTCACTGATGAGAAAGTTGAACCTTGTCTCATCAAGAGGTTTGGTGAATATATCAGCAAGCTGAAAGTCAGTAGGGATAAAGTGAAGTTCAATATCACCATTCATCACATGATCTCTGATAAAGTGATATCTGATCTCTATGTGTTTTGTCTTTGAATGTAGCACTGGATTATTTGCTATAGCGATAGCACTTGTGCTGTCGCAATAGATAGGAATCTTTGACAGCTGAAGGTCATAATCTAATAGTTGATTTCTCATCCATAGGATTTGTGAACAACAGCTTCCAGCGGCTACGTATTCAGCTTCAGCTGTGGAAGTGGACACATAATTTTGCTTCTTGCTTATCCAGCTTACCAGCTTTCCTCCCAAGAGTTGACATCCACCAGTGGTACTTTTTCTGTCAAGTTTACAGCCTGCAAAATCACTATCAGAATACCCAGTTAGATCGAACCCTGAGTCTTTGGGATACCAAAGACCGAGGTTAGGAGTTTCTTTCAGATATCTGAAAATTCGCTTTACAGCGATCAGATGGGATTCCTTGGGTTCAGATTGATAGCGTGCACATAAACAAGTAGAGTACATGATGTCAGGTCGGCTTGCTGTAAGATACAGCAATGAGCCTATCATTCCTCTATAGGCAGTGACATTAACAGGTTTTCCAGATGGATCCTTGTTAAGTGTCAGTGGTGGTGCCATAGGAGTTTTCATCGCTGAAGTTTGTGTTAAATCAAACTTCTTCAGCATGTCTTTAACATACTTACCTTGGCAGATAAAAGTACCTTTGTCAGATTGTTTAATCTGAAGACCAAGAAAATATGTCAGCTCACCCATCATACTCATTTTATATTCTTTCTTCATTCTTTCAGCGAAGCGAGTACATAGAGATGGGTTAGTAGAACCAAATATTATGTCATCGACATATATTTGTACAAGAATTATATGACCTTTTATCTTCCTGAAAAATAACGTATTATCAATCTTGCCACGTTCAAAATTTTCAGAGATAAGAAAAGATGAGAGAGTGTCATACCAAGCACGAGGGGCTTGTTTTAAACCATAGAGAGCCTTATCCAATTTATAAACATAATTTGGATGCTTAGGGTCATAGAACCCTGGTGGTTGTTCTACATAAACTTCTTCATTCAGTTTTCCATTCAGAAAAGCTGATTTTACGTCCATTTGATAAACGATGAAGTCTTTATAGACTGCATAAGCTAAGAATAGTCGAATTGCTTCGAGCCTGGCCACAGGGGCAAAGGTTTCATCATAGTCTATGCCTTCCTCTTGTCTGTATCCCTGAGCAACAAGTCGAGCCTTGTTGCGGGTTACAATTCCATGTTCATCTAACTTGTTTCTAAACACCCATTTGGTGCCTATTACAGTTTTATCAGATGGTCTAGGAACGAGATTCCAAACTTTGTTTCGAGAGAATTCAGTCAGCTCTTCTTGCATAGCGCTGACCCAGTTTGGATCTCTGAGGGCATCATCAGTCTTCTTTGGTTCTATTAAGGAGAGAAAGTTTACAAAGAGACAGATATTACCTGAGCTTCGTCGTGTCTGAATACCTGCATCTGGATTACCAAGAATTTGATCTATGGGGTGATCTCTGGTCCATCGCTGAGCAGGAGCAAGATTGCTTATTTCAGCGATAGGATCAACAATAGGAGCAGTCACTGATGAAGATGCTTGAGGTTCATCAGCTAGTAATTGTTGAACATTAGATACACCAATACTTTCAGAAGGGTTTTCAGACGTAGATGGATTTGATGGTAGAAGTGTGTTTAGAGGTTCAGCTGAAATCCATGAGTTGGATTCAGCGGTGGGAGGTATGATACTTGGTTCTTCATCAGCAGCTGGAGTTTCAGTGTGCTGTTGGTTTGAGAAGAAAGGTTCAGTTCCTTTATAGTGAGAGATCATCCAAGTATTCAGTTCTTCATTGTCAGCGATTGGTTTAGAGTTCGCTGAGCGCGTTTCATCAAACGTGACATGAATGGTTTCTTCTACGGTTTGTCTTCTTTTGTTGAAAACTCTGTAGGCTTTTGAGATGGAGGAATATCCTAAAAATATTCCATCATCGGCTTTTGGGTCGAACTTTCCAAGTTGATCTTTGTTGTTTAAGATAAAGCACTGACAACCAAAGATATGAAGAAAGCTGATAGAAGGCTTCCTTCCAAGAAAGAGTTCATAAGCTGTCTTCCCAAATCGCTTTATTATCAGCGATCTGTTTTGAGTAAAACATGCAGTGTTTACAACTTCTGCCCAAAATTGAGTAGGGAGGTGAGAATCGCTGAGCATTGATCTAGCAGCTTCTATGATCGTTCTATTTCTTCTTTCAGCGACTCCATTTTGCTGAGGTGTTCTTACTGAAGAGAAGTTGTGAGAGATTCCCTTGTTCTCAAAGAAATTGTTCAGGGAACTATTTTTGAATTCAGTTCCATGATCACTCCTTATTGATCGAATAGTAAAATTATTCAGCACTTCCATCTTTTTGACAAAAGATATTAGTTCTTCTGGAGTATCATTCTTACAGCGAAGAAAAATAACCCAGGTGTAGCGAGAATATTCATCTACAATGACAAGCGTATATTTCTTTCCAGCTATTGATTGGATATTGACAGGGCCAAATAGATCCATATGCAAGAGCTGAAGAGGACTTGTTACTGAGGAAACTTGTTTCGACTTGAAACTAGCTCTTGTTTGTTTTCCTTTTTCACATGCTGAGCAGAGAGATTCTTTAGCATATGAGTGCTGAGGAAGACCAGAAACCAGTTCCTTAGATGAGAGAGAATTCAGGGTTTTGAAGTTTAGATGAGAGAGCCTTTTATGCCATAGCCAGTTGACATCAGAAGAGGCCTTAGAGAGAAAACATAAGTTATCAGTGATAGTAGAGTCCATATCTATTACATAGACATTTTCTCTTCTATAACCACTGAGAGCAAGTTTTCCTTTTTCATCTACCACTGAACATGCTTTCTTAGAAAAGCGAACTTCGTAGTCTTTGTCACATAGCTGACTGATGCTTAGAAGATTGTGCTTCAGTCCATCTACATAAGCGACTCTTCGAAAGGTAGTTGTCCCATTGCTGAGGACACCAAACCCTCGGGTAAATCCTTTTCCATTTCCACCAAAGGTCACAGAGGGACCTTTCTCTTCCTTGTATTCAGTGAGCAGGTCTCTTTGTCCAGTCATATGACGAGAACATCCGCTATCGAGATACCAGATGCCCTTTGATCCATGCATACATAAGGAAGATTAAGCTTTGTTTGGTACTCACTTTTCAATGGGTCCTTCAGAGTTAGTGGATAAGGAAGATTCAGCTTCAGTGGTAATCTTCACTTTGGTTAATTTCTTAACCTTAGTGGTATTTTTCACTTTGGTGACTTTATTTGCCTTAGAGGCATTTTTCTTCACTTTGGCTGTTTTATCAGCTTCGGTGGTATTTGGACACTTGCTCGCAATATGGTCAGTGAATCCACAGTGATAACATTTTCTATATCTGATGGTGGATTTATAACCAAAAGGTTTTGAAAACTTAAGATGAGCAGGTCCAGCTCCAAGAATGCCTTTAGCACGAGATCTGGGAGGAATTTTTATTTCTTCAGATTTCACGGGCTTTAGATCAACCTTCAGCTTTGGAGGACAGATATCAAAGATTTCTGTCACTGAGCTAAAAGGTTTATCCACTGAAG
The DNA here is from genome assembly GCA_954870635.1 of Arctium minus. Lineage (NCBI taxonomy): Eukaryota > Viridiplantae > Streptophyta > Magnoliopsida > Asterales > Asteraceae > Arctium > Arctium minus. Next base: position 70,409,459 of record OX941080.1, on the reverse strand, counting down.
GTTTGGAGGGAACTTTCAGTTTGGTTTTCTTGGAAGCCTTCTGAGAGAGAATAGACTTTCCTTTATCTGCAGGCTTAGATTTTGCAGATATCTCCTCAGGGATGGGATTAGAAGAAGAACAGGGATAGAATTGATTATAAGAAGTGTCAAAGAAAGATGTGACAAAAGTTCCAAACTTAAGCGAGGAACTTTCTTCTTTAGGATCATCCTGTGGTGTCCAAAAACCAAGACCAGTTTTATCACTTTCAGGAGTTTGAGCATTTATTATCTCAGAGATCTTTGTTGATGATTTGCACCATTTTTCAACATGAGCCTTTTCTGCTTTTAGAGCAGCGATGGCTTGTTCGCGTTCAATGCTGATGATTTCATTTATAATGACTTGATCTTTTAGCGTTTCTTCTAAAAGATTTAGTTCACTGATCTTTTCATGACATTTCTCTAGCTCTTGTGTTAAATAAACATTTTTATTTTCAGCTTGAGTTTTGTCGTTTAGAGCATTATAAAGGTCAATCGTCAGCACATCAACAGCGCGACTTCTCTCAGCTTCAGGCAGAGAGGGATTTGTTGAGATAGATACCTGAGATGATATGTAGCTCATAGAAGGTTCAGATGGTTCTTCTACTTCTTCTTTAATCTCAGCCATGAGGCAAAGATTAGCGACTTCTTCTTCATCAGAAGATGATTCTTCTGATTCAGCCCAGTCATGTTCTTCAGCGATGAGACCTTTACCTTTTTGCTGATAGCTTTTCAGCTTTTGATATTTGTTTTTCAGCTTATGGTATTTGTCATCACTGGATCTTCTTGAGGTAGAAGGTTTGAAGACCTTTTTAGACCTGCACTCACTAGCAAAATGTCCAATTTTTTCGCAGTTATAGCAAGTGGCTGTAGCCTTATCAACCGGAGTTGATTTTGGCTTTTCAGTAAGAGAGAGAGGTTTACTTCTTCGGAAGTTACTCTTTCTTGCAAATCTCTTAAAAGAGTTTGTCAAGAGTGCTAAGGACTCATTAAACTCTGAAAGATCAGGGTCTGATAAATCCTCAGATTCAGAATCTAACTCAGTGATGGTGAGAGTAGATCGCTGGGATGGAATTATCTCTGATGAGACTAAAGCAACAGCAGTGCTTTTGGAGTCTTTAGAATCTTTTACAAGATTCTTCTTCAGGAGATTAGATTGCTCATAGTTGAGCAATATTCCATACAGAGTGCTTAGAGAGAGAGTATGTAAGTCCTTTGTCAGCTTAAGACATATTGAATAACTGTCCCAGCTTTCAGGAAGACTTTCCAAGAATTTTGTTAGGACCTCAGAATTAGAATAGGTTCTTCCAACAGTTCTTAGGTCAATGATCAGGCAGTTAAACCGCTGATGAATGTCAGAAAGAGATTCATTCTTACCAGCGATAAAACTTTCATACTGTCTTACCAAGTTAATCTTTCGGGTCTCTTGGATTTCAGTGGTGCCCTCATATTGAACACATATGGTTTCCCACATTTCTTTAGAAGTTTTTAGATGCATGATGGAATGGAAAACTTCATCAGGCAGAGCCATTGATATAATGGTCTTTGCTCTTGCATCTATGCCTACCTTCTTTTTATCTTCATCACTCCACTGTCTTATTTCCTTAACGACATATCGTTCAGGGACAGCTTCAGTGGTGGCAGTAGCGGGAACCGCAGCTATAATTCTAACAGGTTCATAGGGTCCGTTTTCTATATATTCAGGTATAGTAGGATCCGCACCTTCAAGAAATAGCATCATTCGATTTTTCCATAGAGAAAAGTTATCTCTGCTAAATCGAGGAGGTTTAGAAAGTGAACCATTATCATAGTAGTTTGTGTTTGTGTTTAGTGCCATTTTAGAATAGCAAGGAAGAGTATACAGCAAGATCTTGTTTATTAGATTAAACAAACTGCTCTGATACCACTTGTTGGTCCCGAAGGTGCTTAACAAGTTTGTAGAAGGGGGGGGGGGGGTTGAATACAAACACAGAAATTAAAGTTTAATAAATTGTTTATTGATACAATTTACAAGTTTGTTGCGGAATAAGATTAAGACAGACTCAATCTAAACAAACTTAAGAAACACTAAGATGGTTGCACAAGAAATTCAGAGAATGGGGGATTTTAGAGAGATAGAAAACAAGGGTTTCTATTTTGGAGTTCAAGGATTGAGCACACCTTCAGATGAAGGAGTGAGCTTCCTATTTATACCCTATGCATTAAATGCATGGCAGGGTACTTTACACGTGGCATTCATAGATTGGCTTTGGTAGTCTCACTTTTGGAGACCTGCTTTTGGCCACTTTATGAACAGTGTAGTTGACAGAGTTGGTGTACGATTTGTGGCAGAGACTTGTCCGTTCTGACACATCGTACTGGTTGTGCAAGGTAAGACAAAAGAAAACTTGAGGCATAAGCTTTGTGATCGTTGATCGCTGAGTATCTCTTCTTCCAGAGATAAAGAAGTTCAGCTATCGCTGAAGCTTTTCCTCAGGCTTCTTCGCGTAAGTAGATTTGTCTGGTCTTCGTTGATATCCGCATCAGGTCACTAGTAGACTTATCTATTGTTCAGTGGCTTCGTCTTCGATTCAGCTATGAACTATGTTGACGCGAGACTTGTCTTCAGGGATTACGTTAACTGTGTTACATAGGAAACTATCAGTGATAACTGAACAGACTCAGTTTGATCGCTGAAAGTGAAACACATACATATTAAATGTTTACAGAATGGTCATCAGCGATAACTGAACAGACTCAGTCTGATCGCTGATGATGAAACACTTAATACATATAATAACGTAATTTTCACTAAGTATAAAAGAGGGTCGTTATCAAATCACTGAGAGAGTTTGGATCAACACAAGTGTTGCCTACTAGTCTCAAGTTGGCTTACACCCGCACCCAAGAGGGTGCTTAGCTCATGACGGTAATAAAAGACATAATGTAATAAAGGAAATACTCGTTAACTACTTGCATTAATAAATGTAAACTACAAATGTAAATGGAAAGTATGGAAAATAAATACAAGGAATAAAAGACGGAATGTAAAAGACGTAAAGTAAAAACGAGAAATAAAGACAAGAATTAAGTCCTAGACTTCAAGTCAAAATACTTTCAATCAAGTATTTTAGACTTAAAAGAGGAGAGAATGATGGATGAATGTTGATGATGGAAGATGGTAGATGAGATGTTGATGGGTGTGATAAATGAGCCTCCAAAGTTTTGCATTTATAGAGGGAAGACTTGAGCATCCAATGGTGTTGATTTGTTCATCAATGTGTGGCCTGGATCAACTTAGAAATTTATGTAATCCAGCTCATCTCCAGCCTTTATTTTCTGCTGGACAAAACTTTTCGCGTGCCCACAGTGGGCACACAAGTGCCCATAAATCGATCAGCAACACCAATTCACACAAAATTAAATAAATTGGTAAAATTATCACATATTGCAAACATTGTGGACCAAGTGAACGAGATAGAAGCAAAATGGGTAAAAAGAGGAATGAAATCTATAAACATGGTAACAAATAACTCTAAAAATGAGAGTTATCAGTGCATGAATTTCATTTTAAAGCATATGTGCATTAATTTCATACCAGTATCATATATGAATGTTCATATACGATTATGTGCAAATATGAATGTTCATATATGCAGTCATATGAATTTTCAAATATCAAATTGGCTCCAATAATTTGATTAATCAACAATGAATCATTACATATATCTTCAAATATCAAATTGGTCTCGATATCTTCTTCTTCAACAATTACACATATGAAATACACAACACAAAAAAAGAAAAAATACTCTCTTACAATTCGCACATGAAATATACAACACACAATAAAAAAAACACTCTCTTACAATTTGCACATATGAAATACACAACACATAATAAAAAAAACACTCTCTTACAATTTACACATATGAAATACAAAACACACATTAAAAAAACACTCTCTTACAATTGTCATCATCCACGTTTGCTTCATCAACAACATCATTATCGAAATCTTCATTTACAAAATCATCTGATATATCATGCATCTCATCGGAGTTAAAATCTGGAGCATTAACATCTAAAATGTTATCTTCATCCATTGTGTTCTTTCCTCTATTGGGTTCATCGATTTCATTACTTTCATTCACCATGATCCCCACGACCGTATGAAGAATAATTGCTTGAAATCAAAAAAATGGTTGTGGGAACAATGATTCCTGGAAGATACCAAAATCGGATGAAAAGATAATGATAAAAGATAGCAATATGCTAAATTTTAGGAATCAATATTTAGTTTCCTTATTATCCAATATTATTAATATATTAAATAAATAAAATAATAATTGAAAATTACATTTGTAACCCCGGTATTTAGTTAATTAAATTAAAAAAAATTGAAAATTCATATGTTGTGATAAACGGTGGAGATCGATTTGTAAGGGGTGCAACAATGGTATACACACACATACATACATACATATATATATACACCTAAAGTACCCCTGAAGTAACTGGACTTAACGGAAACAATTAACTATTGTTATCTTTTCCCGTTAATTCCAGTTAGATCAGGGACCAAATGTGTTATACACACACATACATACATATATATACACCTAAAGTAACTAGACTTAACGGAAATAGTTAACGGTCGTTATCTTTTCCCGTTAATTCCAGTTAGATCAGGGACCAAACGTGTTATACACACATACATACATCTATACACATACATTCATACATTCATATATGACATATTTATACATACTATACACATATATATAGACATACATATATATACACACATACATATATAGACATGATATAGACATATGTGCAATATACATACAAGCAATACATATGTATACAATACATCTATAGACATACATACACATATACGTACACACATACATATATAGACATGCATGATATAGACATATATGTGCTATATACATACAAGCAATACATATGTATACAATACATCTACAGACATACATACACATATACATACAGGCAATACATATGTGTACAATACATCTATAGACATACATACACACATACATAGACATGCATGATATAGACGTATATGTGCTATATACATACATGATCACATACGTACATGTACATACATACATATTACATACATGATCACATATGTACTATACATGATGTACATACATACATGATCACATGCGTACATGTGTACATACATACATATTACATACATGATCACATACGTACATGTACATACATACATATTACATACATGATCACATACGTACTATAGATGATGTACATACATACATATTACATACATGATCACATACGTACGTACATACATACATATATACATACATATATATACATACATACATACATGATGTACATACATACATACATATATACATACATACATGATCACATACATATATACATACATTATCACATACATACATACATACACACATACATGCATACATATATACATACATGATCACATACATACATACATACATACAATAATTTAATATATACACATGTTTCACCGACGGAATTCTAAATGCCGTCGGTAATCCGTCGGTAATTTCCGACAGATCACCGACGGACATCAGAAAAAAATTAATATTTATTAAAGTATTAAATTTACCGACGGATTTCCGACGGATTTAAATATTAAAAAAAATAATTTAATATCCGTCAGTGATCCGTCGGAAATATATATTTTTACCGACGGATCACCGACGGATCTTCTATCCGTCGCAAAAAATATTTTTCCGTCGGTGTTCCGTCGGTAATTACCGACGGATATTATCCGTCGGAAATGGTTGGTCGGTGATAAGCCTTTTTCTAGTAGTGGTAGGGTGTGTATTTGATTTGCAATATATATATAGGGAGAGGTTCATTTGAAAAATACTAAATATATGAAAGATAGAGAAGTAATCCTATCCTTTCATTTGGTCAAGATCGCTTTGACCGGTCAAATATTACGTCTTTGACTGGTCAACAATTACAGCTTTGACTGGTCAAAAGTTGCGGCTATTTCAAAAATAGAAAGACAGTTTCGTAATTTTTACAAATACACGAGACGAGTTCATATATGAACATGTATGATTTACATATGAACAATATGTTCATATGTGAACCAGTATAATTCACATATGAACTCTTTTAACGGATTCATATATGAACCTTTGTGATTCATATATGAATCAGTTAATTAGTTCATATGTGAATCACAAAGGTTCATATATGAATCTGTTAATTAGTTCAACTAATTCACATATGAACCTACAATTAATTAGTTCATATGTGAATCAGTTAATTAGTTCATATATGAATCACAAAGGTTCATATATGAATCAATTAAAAGAGTTCATATGTGAATTACACTTGTTCATATATGAACATATAATTCATATGTGAATCATATAGGTTCATATATGAACTCGTCCTGTGTATTTTACGAAACTACCCCTCTATCTTCTATAGATCACACAAGGAATTATCCGGTGTTTCACGGTCAAAGCAGCAAATGTTGACCAGATAAAAGGCTAGGATCATTTCTTTATTTCTCATATATTTAGCATTTCTCAAATGAACCTAATCCTATATATATATATATATATATATATATATATATATATATATATATATATATATATATATATATATATATATAGGATTAGGTTCATTTGAGAAATGCTAAAAATGTGAGAAATAGAGAAGTTATCCTAGCCTTTCATTCGGTCAAGATCGGTTTTGACCGGTCAAATATTGCATCTTTGACTGGTCAACAATTACGACTTTGACTAGTCAAAATTTGCGGCTATTTCCAAAAATAGAAGGACATTTTTGTAATTTTTAAAAATACATGGGACAAGTTCATATATGAACCAATGTGATTCACATATGAACAGTGTAATTCACATATGAACTCTTTTTAACTGATTCATATATGAACCTTTGTGATTCATATATGAACCAATTAACTAATTCGCATATGAACTAATTAACAGTAGGTTCATATGTGAATCAGTTGAACTAATTAACATATTCATATATGAACCTTTGTGATTCACATATGAACTAATTAATTGATTCATATATGAACGTATAGTTCATCTATGACTCGCAAAGGTTCATATATGAATCAGTTAAAAGAGTTCATATGTGAATTACACTAGTTCATATATGAACATATAATTCATATTTGAATCATATAGGTTCATATATGAACTCGTCCCGCGTATTTTACGAATCTACTCCTCTATATTTTACAGACCACACAAGGAATTATCCGGTGCTACACGGTCAAAGCCGCAAATGTTGACCAGATATAGGGCTAAGATCGTTTCTTTATTTCTCATATTTTTAGCATTTCTCAAATGAATCTAATCCTATATATATATATATATATATATATATATATATATATATATATATATATATATATATATATATATATATAGTAAGTCACACATGAGAATCCAAAAATGTTGAGAAGGTGGGAAGAAATCTCAACAATTAGATGAGGTTTTTCAATAACGAAAACCTTAAAGGACTAAAAATGCAAATATAGGTAAAATTATGACTAATTTAAAGAACCTAAGAAAGTTGAGTGGACATTTTGAAACATTTTATAATTAACTCATTAATCTATTGAGTTACTAATCCAATCATTTTTCAAAAAAGTTGCCCACTTTCTTTTTAAAATAAAAATTAGATTACCCATTTTATTTTTAAATTAACTTATCTAAAATATAATATTTTATTTAAATTAATTATACCAAAAAACGAGAATTTTATTATCTTTAATTTTAGATATCTGATGATATATATATATATATATATATATATATATATATATATATATATATATTTACATACGAATCTTAAACTGATTCAGAATATCGATTATAAGTTGTAAATTCATTCATGAACAAGTTATTATTAAGACTCACATGTGAATCTATCTTTGGATTCACATGTTCACATTTGAATATTAAATTGATTCAGAATCTCAGTTATAAGTTTTAAATTGATTCACATACATGTTATGATTAAGATTCACATGTGAATCTATATTATGATTCATAGATGAGTCTATGTTAGGAATAAGATTAATATATGACTCTTAAATTGATTCAGAATCTCGGTTATAAGTTTAAATTGATTCACATACAAGATTAAGATTCACAAGTGAATCTACTTTATGATTCATATGTGACTCTACCTTAGGATTCACATGTTAGCATACGAACAAATATACACCTAATTATCATCGTTTGATAATGATTTGTTGGGGTCGTTTGTTTTTTTGTTACATTTTAAACGACCAATAAGAACATCAATTTGTAAAATGAGATTAAATTCATTTGAAGATTGTAAAATTGCCAATAATTTCAAGGTGGAAAATTAGATAAAAAAATCGATGATTATCAATATTCAAAAAACTTTATAGAAAAATAGGTGATACATTACGATATTTAATTTTTTCCATAAATATTTTATTTAGTGAAAAAAGACTAGGAAATCATAACTTTAAACTAGTGGTTGAGATTGATTCAACCATTATCAATATTTATTTTTTCTCTTTCGAACCCACACTATATACACGGAGAGGAAATTCAACTTTGAACTTGATTTTTATTGCGAACCAAGGAACCAACTAAAGAACAAGAAAATATTAAGAATGAGAGAAACAATCTCAACACATAGTTTAAAATTTTGATTTCCATGTTTTTTTCACTTATTAATATAACTATGGAGATTGTTAACTGCATGTTAACAGATCACACATCTGCACATATGCACAATGCGCATATGTGCACTTATGCACCTATGTACCGATGCAAGTAACAATTTCCTACAGTGTCCAGAATAAACATTGCACAAATGGGACCAGGGTGCATCGGATGCTCTATTAACAATAAATTTTAAATAAGTTGAGTACACTTATCACATCTGCACATATGCACATTGACAGTGCACATATGCACATTTATTTCCATTTACACATTTTCAATGCACATATGCACAGTTCTTTACAGATAAGGAGTAAATAGTTAACGTGTGCTCCATCTAAATAAACTTTTAACATGAGGAGATGTCAAAATGATTGATTCCGTACTTATGGTAAAGTATATTGAATAAGAAGTGATTCTCAATGTTAATGTGCAGATGTAGACATGCATTTAGAGTTATATGCAATCATTTGTTTTATATGCAATCATTTGTTACTAGTAAAGCAGAAAGAAACATTCTATACAATAGTTATTAGAGTAACAAATGTCTAGCTGCATGTATGTATGTCATGGATCCATAGGTCTGATCCAAAGAAAATATCATAATGATAACTAATTCCTCATTCATAGAATCCAAGTCATTCGGCGGTGAATATCTATTCAGTCGCCATCTTTTTGGATTTAAAATCGACGGGATTATCCATTGTGTTATTGAACTTCAAAAGACCACACTTTTTGAATATTCTTTCACTCAGAGACCGAACTGCAACAATGGTATAACCAAAGTTAATGTACTGTATGCCCCTTTTATAAACCCTAGATATTTAGATTATTACCTCTTCTTAATCGATTCCAACCTTCAATTTCATCCGTATCGCGCCTTTTTCAACCACGATTGAGATACTGCTTGCGATTTTCTCGATGATTATGAATATCGCTTGTTGAATTGTTCTTGTTCTCCGGATTTCACGATTGTGAAGCAATCAGCGTGATGGATTTTGAAGATACTGTATTTTAGCAAACGGGATTTACCCTCAATCAGTTTAGGATGAAATCCCTAATTTTTCTCATTCTTTTTTGGTAACCCGTGGTGTTGTCTTGGATGCTAGGAGTGTTATTTTACTTATTTACCCTTGTGCTCATATGCATCTACTTTTCCAACCCGTGTAATTTAGATTTTCTAAAATAAAAATTCTAATTTTTTGTGAACCATAGATGTAAACAATCAAAGGATGAGATTTGTTAACACGGTTAATATCAATGGTTTGGTTAACAAATGAATGAGACACTCTCTCTCTCTCTCTCTCTCTCTCTCTCTCTCTCTCTCTCTCTCTCTCTCTATATATATATATATATATATATATATATATATATATATATATATACACACATATAAGCATATAAGCATTTAGTTCATATTTTTTTTATTGCTTGTCATACAATTATGTTTTATTATATATAAACACAAATTTCTGGTTGGTTAAGGCATTGTTTGGCAAACTAGCTTATAAGCTAGCTGGTACTGATAAGCTAACTTTTCAAAACGCTACTATGAGTAACTTTTCAATAAGCTAACTTATAAGCTAAGCTAGCTTATGGTCATCCAAACATGTACCAGAAAAAAAGCTAGCTTATAAGCTAGCTTTTTTTTTTTGCCAAACATAGCCTAAGTTTGGGTCTAACATTTATAATCAAGATTAACTTTTTCCTTCCCTTGAAAGCACTGCAAATCAGGGGCCTTCACCGATGGATTGCTCCAGTGGCAAAACCGGTCGATGGCAAATTACCGGTAGCTATCAGGAATGACTTGGCCGCTGATTGCTTTTACCGATGGAGCACCGGCTACCGGAAAATCAATGGCAAAATAAAGTCGTCAATCATTTTTTTTTTTAAATTAGTTAGCCGCCGCCGTCGGTGAATTATTGATTACAATATTTAATTATTGAGGTAATTAAATAATACAACAATCGGGAAAATATCAGCGGCCCAATTAGACCACCGGTAATCCATCGCTGATCACTGATGGATCGATTTTATTTTTCTTTTATTTAAAATTTGAAATTATTACTGGAGGAAATTTTTTCCACTGATCAATTAAAAAAAGATAAAAATTTGAATAAATTTACCGACATATACCGATCGAATTTATTTAATTATTTAATTAAATATTTGGTCGGTAATCCGTCAGTAAATTTATTTAGATTTAAAAAAAATTGATTAACTTACCGACGGAAATTATTTAATTAATTTTCGTCGGTAATATTATTCAATTTTAAAAAATCTAAAACGAACTTTGGATAAAATTACCGATGGATTATAGATGAATTACCGACTGAATTTAGTTTAACTAAAACTTAAATTAAATTACGCCGGTAGTCCTTAGGTAATTTTATTGGATTAAGAAATTTATTTTTTTAATTCATTCACGGATAACCGACGAAAGTTAACGGATATTACTCAAACATGGACTTTGACCGATCTGTTGGTGATCTGCAACGGATCTGCCAGTGATTAGCGACAGGAAAAATCCGTCGGTAAAGGTCATGTGTTTAGTAGTGAAATGCATGCGATAATTTACCCATTGAAAAAACTTTGACCTATTTGAAAACACCTCTAGATCTGGTATTTATCAACAATACAAGTCTTATCCGTGATTTAAAATGAGTGAAGACCTTGAATAAAGCAAATGAAACCTTCTGTAAGCATAAAATTCTTCAAAAATTTTGATTCCCACTTCGAAGGACAATTGGTGACTTGAGTCTCAAAGAAAAATGAAAAAGAGGGGGAAATTAAGGATTATACTAATTAATGCTTAATTAACAATTGGAATGGTTATTATCTCTAGAAGACTAGAACTAAGCCTAGCTGGGATTTCTCAAAGTGATTGAGGCTTATTAATGAATCATGATAAAATAGGGTTTATGTTTATCTCACACTAGTGTATAATTGTCTATGTTAGATTTTCACCTTCATGACAGTTGTTTCCAGGGTCATATAGAAAATGAAAGAAAGAAATCATCTATGGAACAAATAGTGCATAGGAAGTAGCTAGTAACTCAAAGACACTCTTATTATTATTGTAGCTCGATCGATCATATCAATGATCATGAGTGAACAGGATGAAATCTTTTGCACATTCAACAGGTAACAGACAAGGGTTAACATGCGATCCGCGAGTAGAAAATTAAACAAACATAAAATCGAACAAGTCTTATCGATGGAGAAAATCAATTAACTTGATTAAATTATTCAGCAATTTCAAGATGGTTCCACCTGTTTGTGATATTGTCAATATAAGCACCAGCTCTTTTGTCGATACCAGGCTCAGCCACCCCACGAGCTCCATCTTGATCACTTGAAAAGACTTTGTATGCTTTTACATAATGATCATCCCATTGATCATCCTCTTGAGCCTTCTTAGGTTTGAACATCTTGAGGATGGCCAAAGAAGTTTTCTTTTGCCAGCTGCTTCTTCCCATAATAGGGTAGCCTCCTCTACTTGTTTGTTCTTTGTTTCCCTTCCAAAACATTTAACCTGATGTTTTGCACTAATACACAAAGAATTAATTACGCTTTATTTGCTTTCTGGAATGGAATTGATGTTCTGACTCAATTTTTATAATAGTTGAAGACGTACCACTTGTGGTACAATTTGGCTAAAAGTTGAGAATCAAAGGGAGGAGTACAGCCCTGAGTTGATCATTACCTATTTATTATTTAATTAATTGCCTATAAGGTTCATATATATAATGCAACAATTCCCAAGTGGCAAATCAGAAACAGAAATAAAAAGTGAAGGGAAAGGGAATTGATCAGTGGAATTATTTCACAGTTGACTAGTTCTACCTAGCTCGGTGGGAATGTCTCAAAAACACAAAATTACTTGGTGTAAATAATATTGTGTTTTTAACTTTGGATCTAATTGTGACACCACCTGAGAAGCTTGTGGCCTGATGCCACCCGAAGTGGACCTGTTATTTTCATTTTTGTTTTTTCTATAAGTCCTGTTTTGGCCTAGTGTACGTATGTTTAGACAAAATTAATTTCCTGTTTTATGAGATTAGGATTTGGCGATAGAATTCACTTTTCTCATGCTCGAAGACGTAGGCATGCATCATGGTCGAGCCTCATTAAATCCTCGTGGCAGTTCATTCCTCTCTCTCTCTCTCTCTATGATTGTGTGTATTTAACAAACTCTTGTTGTTTTTACAAGAGTTTTGTTAGAACCATGAGGGTCCTTCACATTTTATAGTCAATATTCTTCAAAACCATTTTTTGTATCAAGAGTAAACCTAATAGCACATTTAAATAGGATTGAATGCTTAGCTTCAAGTGTTTGATAAAAAACATCATTCGAAAATTTTGATTATTTACTGTCAATAATCAAACTTAGAGAAACATGTAATAAGTTGTTAGAATATTTGATTATTGAAACAAATGTTACATACATATCACTATCTAACTTTAATCAACTATCTGCTGATTCTACTCTTTATTTTTTCTTAATCGCAATAATTACTTTGAAAGCCTTACAATGCCTAAAGCATAATTTTGTGCTCCTTTTTGAAATTACAACTCTGCCCACTTTGATTAATCAAAAGCAATTTCTGAAGATGGTAGTAACATCTGTGTGGCTGTTAAGCCATTGGGCTTTCACATATACATATAGCATTTATACCAATAGGCTATATCGCCCCACCTAACTTAATTATTTTACTTTGAGCCTTTGCAGAATTACTACGTGGAATTAGTTATAGCGAGGATAACAATAATTTCGAGTTCTCTTAGCCATGTATAATGGGTACTTAAATACCTCAAATCTGAAGATACATACATATGTGGCTATATATCCTTCAAGTATTGTTCTTTAAGAACTGTATAAAGTCCAGCATAACATCTTACTGATCGATTTTGCCTTCTAGAAAAATACATTTTACTGATTCTAGTACTATAATTGATGATTATAAATTCATTGATTACCTTACTCAAGACAGGAAATAATAAATGTTAATTGTTTCTGAAGATCTTGATTTGGTGTGAAAGGAAGATTGTTACACAACTTATGCATATATATAATTTTCGTAAGTGGGTCGAAGAATAACAAAGCACTTTGAAGGATAGGTTCAGTTGCTCAAATAATAAAAAAAAAAAAAACAAAGCTGCAGATTTTCCTGGTTCACTGTGCCTGCTAGCTGTCTACCTTTTAACATGGTAAGAGAACCCTCAACGAAAGAGCTAATCACATAATAAATTATCATTTTCAATCTACAATGCACTTTATTCTTGAACTACAAAACGTGACATAGAAGACATTTGACTGCTAAAAGAATGTTGGCTCTTATTACCTACATAAAGTATGGGTATGTCTGTATCAATGTATCTGAAAAATAGCTTAATTAAGTTTTTTCTTGGGTTAAAGTTTTTGTAGAATATTGTTGATAGTTAACGGTTAAATATAATCAAGTCAGTATATATATATATATATATATATATATATAGGTAGTTATTTTAGTGAAAGGGTGTGACCATTCATAAAGAGGTATGATGCTTAGTGAAAGGGTGGGACAATTCATGAAGAGGTATGATGCTTAGTGAGAGGGTGTGACCATTCATGAAGAGGTATGATGCTTCATGAAACAACACAACCTTTACCGAACCATTGCGATGGTTCGATGGCACCTTTTCAGTGTTTATAAATAGGATCAATGTATTGTAAAGTGTATGAACAAAAATTACAAGTATCAATCAATTAACAAGTGTATTCATATTATTACTTGTGATTTGTTCATCATAGCAAGATTATTTTCCAACAATTGGTATCAGAGCACGTTAATCGATCCAGGGAAGAACAAGTGCAAGGGGCGATCGATTGGAAAGCAGATACCAAACCACCACCGCCATACTTGGAAAAGAACCAGACAACCACACCATCGGCAAAGTTTAAAAAAAATAAAATTAAAATTAAAAAAACGAATCCTTAGGTTCATAGCAAGTTCCGAACCTTAAGATTCAAATAGCAAGTTTCGAGCCTTTTCTTAGGTTCAAATAGCAAGTAGAACCCTTGATTCAAACCAACAAGAAATTAGAATCATTGGGTTTAATATTAGCAAGAAAGGATCAATTATTTTGATCAAAGCAAGTAAGAACCTGATTAGCAAGTGGGTCAGGAGGCACGAACTGATTAGCAAGTAGGTCAGATACGTGCATCAAGAGCCAGATTAGCAAGTGGGTCTGGAAACACAATATTGATTAGCAAGTTGATCAATATTGAGCAAGTTTAGCAAGAAAAACTGGTTAGCAAGTTGGCCAGTAATAAGTAAGAGTTTTTTTTTATCTTTCGATCAAACACAAGAGCAAGAAAACCAGAAACCATCTCGGTTCTGATTTGTAAGAAGTAAGCAAGTTAAAAGCAAGCAAGCAAGCATGACAAGCATGACAGGAAAAGCAGGTGATAAACATGATAACGCATCAAGCAGTACATCAGTTCGAGAGCAAGGAAACGTTTTACTACAATGTCCAAAATTGACTGAAACAAACTACACTACGTGGCCATTGTTGATGGAAACAATATTGAAGGCCCATGGTCTGTGGGAAACAATTGATGTTAAAAATGCGGTGGATGAGAAGAAAGCACATACATCAAAGGCAATGATTTTTCCAACTTTGCCCGAAGATGTCGTAATGCAGGTAGCACAGTGCTCGACTACAAAGGAAGTTTGGGACTCAATCAAAGTTCGTTTCATTGGAGTAGACTTAGTTCAAAAAGCACGCTCGCAAACTTTGAGGAGTGAACTAGAGTCTTTAAAGATGAAAGAAAATGAAACTGTAAGTAGTTTTGCAAGCAAATTGAGCAACATGAGGGCAATATTTACAAATCTTGGAGCTACACTCGAAAGCAAGATAATTGTGAGGAAACTACTCAATTCGGTTCCAAATAAGTTTTTACCGATCGTGGCAACTATTGAACAATATCAAGATTTGGACAAAATGTCGTTTGAAGAAGCCGTTGGAAGATTAACAGCCTTTGAAGAACGAATCAAAAGTCAAGACATGCCAGAGGCAAATGATGAAGACAAACTTCTGATGGCAAGTTCAAACAACCAAAGCCGTGGTAAAGGGCGAGGTAAAAATTTCAACAACGAAGCCAAGGAAAGCATAAAATGGAAGAATAGTCCAAATACACGTGGAAGAAGTACGATTCAAGGAACTAAAGACAAGAGCACTTTCAGATGTTATGAATGTGGTGACTTCGGCCACTTTGCGAGGGAATGTTCGAAGTGGAAACACAATAAAGACAAGCAATAAGAGTCTTATCTCATTAATGATGAAGAAAGACCAACGCTGCTGTGAAGAGCAAGATAAAAGCAAGTTGAAGACCTACTTTAAACCAAAGTTTAGTTTAAGGGGGAGTGTTGATAGTTAACCTAAACTTGTGGGTTAAATATAATCAAGTCAGTGTGTATATATATATATATATATATATATATATATATATATATATTTATAGGTAGTTATTTTAGTGAAAGGGTGTGACCATTCATAGAGGTATGATGCTTAGTGAAAGGGTGGGACAATTCATGAAGAGGTATGATGCTTAGTGAGAGGGTGTGACCATTCATGAAGAGGTATGATGCTTCATGAAACAACACAACCTTTACCGAACCATTGCGATGGTTCGATGGCACATTTTCAGTGTTTATAAATAGGGTCAATGTATTGTAAAGTGTATGAACAAAAATTACAAGTATCAATCAATTAACAAGTGTATTCATATTATTACTTGTGATTTGTTCATCATAGCAAGATTATTTTCCAACAAATATATCACGCAAAACAAACATGACTTGATTGGACATTATGTGGAGATATTACAGTTTCATGGTTATGTGGAATGGCAACCAGGGTCTAGCTCAAACTTATACACGTTGAACATTTATTTGGATAAAATATGAGAATCGAAGGAGTATCGGTTGATCATGACTGCATATTTAGTTGCTTACATGCACAGACTATAGCAGAATTAAGTGTCATAATAGATCGTTTTATAAGACTTCATTTATAAGATCAAAAAAATTAAGCGTCCTATCTAAAGGCGTTGTAATAAGTTTATAGAGCGTTTTTGGGTGTCGTAACAAGTTTTTTAAGACCATTTTATAAAAAAAAAACGTCGTATTAGGTATTTTATAGGACAATATTTGAAAAAGTACCTTATAATTAAAAGTAAGTGTCCTATAAAATATGTGTTATAGGACACCGGTGTCCTAGAAAATAGCTAATGTAACGCTTTGTATTTGAAGTATCCTAAAACACTTGTCAAGAAAGAGTTTTACTTATTACAACGTCTTTAGATAGGATGCTTTAGTTTCTCGTCCTATAAATAAAGTCTTATATAAAGCATT
This sequence comes from Arctium minus, assembly GCA_954870635.1. Taxonomy (NCBI): domain Eukaryota; kingdom Viridiplantae; phylum Streptophyta; class Magnoliopsida; order Asterales; family Asteraceae; genus Arctium; species Arctium minus. The sequence continues at coordinate 70,392,319 of OX941080.1, read as the reverse complement.
CTATTAAGATGCTTAAAATTTGGTGGCGTCCTATAAACTCAATTTTGAAGGGCAAACTCAGTCCCTACCGGTACGTTGGTCCTGCCATCATGTTCTGTAACCAATTAAGCTCAAGGCCGTGCATTGGCATGTTAAAAAGGTGTTTTGGAACAAGGACCCCAATTTTTTGGGGCCAAATTTATAGATAGATTTAACCCACTTTATAGTTGCAAAATACAATTTAGATTAAAACGGGAACCAAATATAACAATTCTTTCACTACAAAATAAGCAGTTTTTCCGGCGGATTTTATGTTCATTTTCGGCGGCTTTCGGCGGATATTTCGGTCGGAAAAAAAGGCGCCGAAAATGCATTTTTTCGGCGGACTTTTCGGCGGAACAGTTTTTTTGGGCGAATGGATCCGCCGAAAAAAAGTCTGAAAAAATATTAAATAATTAACTGAAATTATCTTTTTTCTAATTAAAAAAAATAAGTTTTCTGGGGATTTTCAGCGGTTATATCTACAAAAAATGTTTATTTTTTTATAAACGAAAAAAATGTATTTTCGGCGAATATTTTTGGCGGATTTTCGGCGGATTTATCCGCCAAAAATAATTAATTAATTTATTACTTATTTAATATTTTCGGCGGATGGATCTGCCGAAAATCCGCCAAAAAACTTTAAAAATAGAAACAGGAAAAACCTGTTTTTCATTAAAAATCTGCTACAAAACAGTAAAACCTGCTAAAAAACTGTAAAAACAGTAAAAACCTGTTGAAAGTTGTACATACTGTAGAAACTGCCAAAACTGTAAAAAAACATAAAATACAACTAACTAGTCATAAATTAAGGTCATAAATTCTAATACATTGTTCAAATATTGTTCCAACAAACATTGTTCAACATAAACTAATATCTCATCACATGGGTGGCGGTGGTGGGGGTTGTGACTGACAGAAACGTCTTACCATTTCACCCATCTAGTCGTACTGGGCATCACGTTCCCGTCGACGTGCCTCTTCCTCCACCCGACGTGCCTCTCGCTCCCTCAACTCCTGAACTTGGGTCCTTAGATCCTCAATTTCCTATAAAATAAAATAAAAAGACATTAGAACAAGTTTAAGAGGAATTATAAAATAAATTGATAAAGCTCATATAATGAAATGTGGTACGCACCTGTTGGGAAGAAGAAGAAGCACCACCCTGTGAGGGTGTCCTAGTTAAGATCGCGTTGCGATCTGGGTGGAACCCAAACCCCAAAAAGACGACCTTTCTTCGCTCCCCCAACAACCTCCTACCACAACTCAGTATCAAAAGTCGGATACTGGCTAGGATCATCATCGTACCTCTAGTTAAGGCCTGTCGAATACCCACCCTGTGGTTTTTACAAAATACATATAAGTCAATCTCGATAGCATAACAACTATAAATGGGACACACCTATTAGGCTATTTGAAACCCAAACTATGCATATAGAACATATAAGGTTGGGTTTGTGCGCATAAAAGCCCCAAGTGCACCTATTAGGCTATTTTAAACCTAAACCATGCATATAGAACATATAAGGTTGGGTTTATGCGCATAAATGCCCTAAGTGCACATATTAGGCTCTTTGAAACCTAAACCATGCATATAGAACATATAAGGTTGGGTTTGTGCGCATAAAGGCTCTAAGTGCACCTATTAGGCTATTTGAAACCCAAACCATGCATATAGAACATATAAAGTTGGGTTTGTGCGCATAAAGGCCCTAAATGCACCTATTGGGCTATTTTAAACCCAAACCATGCATATAGAACATATAAGGTTGAGTTTGTGCGCATAAAGACCCTAAGTGCACCTATTAGGCTATTTGAAACCCAAACCATGCATATATAACATATAAGGTTGGGTTTGTGCGCATAAGGGCCCTAAGTTCACCTATTAGGCTATTTGAAACCCAAAACCATGCATATAGAACATATAAGGTTGGGTTTGTGCGCATAAAGGCCCTAAGTGCACCTATTAGGCTATTTGAAACCCAAAAGCATGCATATAGAACATATAAAGTTGGGTTTGTGCGCATAAAGGCCCTAAGTTCACCTATTTGGCTATTTGAAACCCAAACCATGCATATAGAACATATAAGGTTGGGTTTGTGCGTATAAAGGCCCTAAGTGCACCTATTAGGCTATTTGAAACCCGAATCATGCATATAGAACAAATAGGGTTCGGTTCGACAGCATAACGACTGTAAAGGGGACATACCCAACTATGTTAAACAATCCTAATGTTTGCCCAATAAATGGAAACCGAAACTAGATAGATATATACATATATACACACTAAGATAGTGTCTTACGGTATAAAAATCCTAATGTTTGCAAAATGGCAACCCAAACTAGATATATAAAGTTTAAAGTTAAAACACAAAATATATATAGAGATTCTAAAGTATTGTGCAAAATACATACCACAACCCGACTACACCTCGTAGTCACATAATCCCCGGATGAAGATGAGGTATCCGAACCCGACCGCCTCTTCTTGTGGGTCACATCGAAGAGCTCCAAACCCGACAGGGGCACGCCCTTTGCTCTGGTCTGAAAACGGCAAAAATACAAACATGTGTTGATTATAACATATTAAATAACAAACTACTAAAGCAAGCAATGGTTAATTATAACATTTTAAGGTCCTACCAAACGAGTCGATGTCTCTCCGAACGAGATCGATCCATTGTAGTGCTTGGATATTTCTCCATCTACCTCTATCATCTCGTTCGCACGCGCCACCACAGAAACCCCTTCCAATGATCGTTGTTCCATCCATCGATCATCGCGATCCAGTTCGCCGGGAAGACCCAATTGGGAGGGTATGGCTTCAACAAGTTCATATCTCGGTTGGGTTCGTTCTCATCATAGGGCCACCCATTATTTGTGGACAACTTGGTGGCTCTCCTCCGGGCGGAACTCAGGTTGTCGTTGTATTGTTTCGAACACTTTCTCTCCCAGATATCTCGCATCCGAGAATCTAAAGAAGCATCCCACGTGTAGTGGCCCTTTACATACAAGTTTAGTTATTCTTAAGTTGGAAATAAAATTGTCAAAGATATAATTATTTTAATATACAATCCGAACCTGAAAACGCTCAAAAACTTGTTCCTCTCGGAAATAGGGATGTGGGACCAAGTACGTCATGCCTCAGTAAAGAAGTTCCGATTTATCCTGGTGGCCATGCGGCTCGCCTATTGTAGGTTCCATCTACATAAGGAATTGAATTAATATCCATACAAATAACAATGCATGTAATCAACAAGTTAATAGAAATGAATTTACTCATTCGAGTTGACATCAGGAGGTGCTAGCTCCAACCTTTGTGTCGGGACAGCGATGCCACAGACATTACCAGACGCCTCATCGTCCGTTTGTGCCGAGCCACTACTAGAGGCTCCTCCTCGGCTAGGCGTACCTCGTTCGGACCCAGTCACACGTGTATGTGGCATTGTCTACAAAGCAACGTTAGAAAACATACAACAGTAATTCAAGTATTCAAACCATGCATATAGAACATATAAGTATTGGGTTTGTGCGCCTAAAGGCCCTAAGTGCACCTATTGGGCTATTTGAAACCCAAACCATGCATATAGAACAAATAAGGTTGGGTTTGTGCGCATAAAGGCCCTAAGTGCACCTATTAGGCTATTTGAAACCCAAACCATGCATATAGAACAAATAGGGTTGGGTTTATGCGCATAAAGGCCTTAAGTACACAAACATATTACATATGCTAGAGATACACAAACTTATTACATACACAAACATATTATATATGCTAGAGATACACATAAAGGCCCTAACTACACAAAGTTTAGTAAGCCTAAGATTAAAATACTATTTAATCATTTGAGGAATGATCAGACAAGTCAGGTTCTTCTTCATCAGAGTCACTATCCGAGTCTTGGAACTCTTCCTCTTCGTCACCACTCTCGTCAATATGCCAATTGTCGTGACCATCATTGGCAACCTCGATGTCTTCTCCCTCAGTGACAAGACGGATGGGTTCATCCATGTCTTCGTTTCCCCCTATGGTGCAATTCTATCATCTTCTTGGAAAAACTGTTCCCCATCCACATTTTCGTTGGCCGGTACTTCGTGTGTAGTTGATGCCAACTCATAGACCCCTCTAGGCTTTGTCTTCACTACATACCACCAATCTTTTAATTCATTCGATAGATATGGTACATAGTGGACTTGTTCAGATTGTGATGCTAGGATAAACGGATCGTTTGAACGAAGTCTTGATCTGTGATTGACATTCACGAGGTTATGCTTTGGGTGAACTCGGACACCGTTAACTGTATCAAACCATGTGCTTTTGAATACTAGGACAACACATCGACCGATTCTATACCCATGGTATTCTATCTCTAGCGCTTCATCCAACAATCCATAGGAGTCTGCATCATACTCTGCGTAACAAGAACCTCTCACGCAAACTCCACTATTATGTGTGGTGCGATTCCTACCGTGAGTTTGAGTGTGTAACTTGTTACCATTTACAAAAAAACATGGGTGTCTCCAAGCCCAGCATAGCGGTCTTTATGCCAAAACTTTCAAATGGTCGATTGAGGGGTCGGGTCGAGTCATAACCTATATTATAAAATGTTATTTCATTTGTAATATTATATTAAGTACTTTAGTCTGTGTGTGTAAAATTCCTGAAGATCAAAAAGTTGATTTGGCTTGTTTGAATATGGTTGATAAGGCAGAAAGTTGGATGTCTAGTTACATAGCTACCAAGAAAAATGTCGATTGGACTGAGTTTATCATTGATTTGTCTGCAAGATTTAGAGATGATGTTGGGTTAAATGTGGTTGAGAAGTTTAACAAGTTACAACAGACAGGTTCTTTAGAGTCTTATGTTGATGAGTTTGAGAATGTTAGATCGATTATGCTTCAACAGAACCATGTTCTGCCAGATTCTTATTTTCTTGATAGTTTTGTGGGTGGATTAAAATCAACATTGAAGCCTTTCGTTAGAGCTTTTAAGCCTTCAACTTTGGCTGAAGCTGTTAAATATGCTAGATTTCAAGAAGAGTCCCTTGAAGCTTCTCACACATGCTATAATCTTGAGTCTTCTTTGATAAAAAAATTCAGATCCGGTGTCTAAGCCTTTACCTGCTCTTCTTCTGCCTACTCCTCCTGCCTTCTCCTCCTCCTGCCTTCAAGTTAAACTCTGTAAAGAACTGCTATGAAAGAAGGGAAAAAAAATGAAGGGTCTATGTTACTTTTGTGATCAACCATATGAAAAGGGGCATAAGTGTGGGTTGAAACAAACGCAAGTGTTTTCAGTTGAGATTCCGGGCATAGATGACGACGAAGAGGAGAAACCTGAATGTAAGGATCAATGTTTTGAGCTTGTTAATATAGAGCTTTCTGTATCAATGGATGTTTTAAGTGGAACCCATAAATTTCATACAATGAGGGTGACCGGTTATTTTGACGCTAAGCCTCTTTACATTTTAGTTGATCCGGGTAGTACTCACAATTTCTTGAATTTGTGTTTGGCAAAACGGTTGGGTTCACATTTGGTTTCCATTCCTGATCAAGAAGTAACAGTTGCAAATGGGGCAAATATTCAGTGTCAATTTGTTTGTAAGAACTTTGTTTGGAGGTTGAAGGGATTGAAGTTCAAGTCAGACATGTTCTTGATTCCATTAAGAAATTACAACATGGTCCTAGGGGTTCAATGGCTCAGTAATTTGGGAACTATAACCTGGGATTTCAGAAAGCAAGCTTACCATGGAATGGAATTTGATGTAGGAACTTCTCATTATGTGCTGAAGGGAGTGGGTTAAGGAAAGCTAAGGTTCAATGTTAATGTTTTGTGTTCTAAGTTGTGAAGTATAATCTTGAGGGCAAGATTCTTGTTAAGGGGGAAGGAATGTTATGGGAAAAAGAAATCCAATTAGTTTTATCTGTTAAGAGTCTGTTATGAGGCCCAAAAGCCCATCAAATTTTATCGATATAAAGAGTTTTCTTCTCTTTGTAATATTCATTCAGACGTTAATAAAAATTACTCTCTCTGTATTCTTTCTCTTTCTGCTCTCTAATCTATATTTCGATCTCTGTTTCTCTTCTCTCTCTCTTCATATTTCCTTTCCTGTTACAGGCTAGCCTAGATAAGCCACTTCTGTGGCAGAAGTTGGTTTCAAGAACTAAGAATTTAAAGGTTATTAATCTATTATAAACAAGCTTTGCATGTCTGGACTTGCTCTAGGTGGGTGACTTTGCACTTAGTTTAAATTAGTTGCTCCTTCTAGTAGCTTTGAAGCATATACATAAACATTCATGAGAGATGCTAGCTATATTAGGTGACGATTATGCTTAAATTGGAGTATTTATCTTTCACTTAATGGATTATAAAGCAGGGACAGGTAGATGGAATACCTGGCACACTCTCACTTTGTTGCAAGAAAAATAAGGTTGTAAAGAACTGCAAATTAAATTACCATATCTAGCTCTCAGAGCCTGCACATACCAAGTTCTTATGGGATAACTTAACTGTGAATTGTGATAGGCATGAATAATTTACCTAGAATGTGTCTTCTTATAGATTATAGCTATTGCAGTAACATATTGACAAGTGAAGAGAAGTTATTCTACTGGCAAGAGAAAATATCTCTTTGTTAACCACAAGGGTTCACAAGGGTTGTGGCGTACTGGTTAAGGCCCACAGAGATACGGTGGAATATCCCATCTTCCCAGGGTTCAAATCCAGTCGTACAAAACAATTGTGGCCACTAAGGTTTAATCAGGGCTGATGCCTTACCATCATAATTTGCCAAGCGATTAGTCTAGGCATAGCCTAGGACACCCTTCAAAAAAAATCTCTCTTTGTTTTGTTGAGTTATGATATAGTTAAGATATGTAATCAATTTATCATGTACACACACAGGGAGCAACAGAGGAGAATTTCTGCCATAGAGATAGGTGAATAGGCAGTGTAATTCATCTGGTATTTAGCATAAATTTGTGTGTGAGAGAGAGCCCAATATGGAAGAAATAATTTATAGTCCATCTGTCCTATATGATAGAATTTTACCATGACCATCTCCTTCTAAAATGTTCATTGAGTTAGATTCCACATGTTCCTTCTCTCTAGCAGTCTAGCTTCCATTTCACGCTCTTCCATCAACTACAAATATGTAACCATGGTGGGACTGTCAGCAAGTTTAACAAGGAGTTCGTATACTGACTATTTACAAATAGAGGTTAAAGTGTCCACCTGATGTTCAGCCAATGCTTTAACCTGTTCTTGATATACCTTTGTTGCAAACTCAGAATCCCATCCTAAAAACAACATGAAACCAAAGGTGTTTAAAGGTTGTTTAACAATGCATGTATCATATGTTCTTATTTCAGAAGCTGGAACATCTATCATGCATTCATGGTGGTATCAAAACTAAATGTAAAAATTAGACAAGATTGATATGTTCCAGTAAATCAGAAATGATCACATCCGAGATTTCCTACTCTCGACATTATGGAAATCAATGTTAATCTAGTTCTGAACTGAAAAAATTGTGATAGATTTTAACTTTTCAGTGTCAAATTTTAGACATCCTATAAATAGAATTTCTACAGCTTTTAGAAAAACAAAGATGGTACTTAACAGTACTAAAAAATAGTTACATAACATACAATGTTATACTAAAATATATCCATGATTCCTTGTAGTGTCTATAAAAGCAAGTTCATTAAATGTTTTTAGACTCGTTAAAAAAAAACCCCGAACCCCCTCCCCTCTAATATTTCAAGCAAAGATGTGGTTGTAAGCCAATTGTATGAGGTCTTGGGTTCGAGTCCACACATCACCCTTTGCTCCTTGGGATTGCACGACTTACCTGCTCCATGATGATTGTGGGACTGATGTGGTAGGGACGTCCAAAAGGGTGGCGACTAACCATTTTGTTTTCATTTTCCACCATAACTTACACAATGAAACAAATATTGACACTAATATTTTTAAAATGTTATTGTACATATATTGTGTGATTCAAATCTTGTTGAAATCAAATCAGATTTAAAGGCAGAAATCTAATTTTACAAACATGTAAAGATTGTTAAAACGATAAAATGGTTGTAATCAAAAAGCAAAAAACGTAAGCTAATATACCAGTAGAAACACACATCATCTAAAAACCTGAGATGCAACAAACAAGTATATTTTTGGAAGCTCGTGATTCACTAAGATGGAATCCTAAACATCACAAATTGACAAGTGAAATAACCAGCTCTATCAATCATAGAAGAGTAAGATATAAAACAATCATGAGTTTAAAATACTCAACTAATTTTTGTTTCAATCCTTGTACTTCGAGTTGAATTAGCCTCGAAATTGGACAGTGGAGTCCTACAGTCAACACTATTATAGATGAATTACAACACCTCAAAAAGGTATTACACCTTTGAACATACCATGATGACATAAAATAAGAATAAATATGTTTCAACGTTCTATCATTCTTCTTTTGCTACAAAATTTACTCAACAAATATTACTTCTTGCTATTATCCATTTTACTAGCTATCAAGATAACTAAATCTCTTCTCACAAATTGTCATAGTCAATTGAAGAAGATGCAAATAAAACCTTGACACAGTTCAAAACACCAACCTTTAATGAAATAAGTTGGAAATAAAACCAGAAACTTAAGATTTTACCATAAATACTAATTAAGCAAATTAGAACAATAATGAAGAAGAAGTATCAATCGAACCAACAAATGGATTCATCTATGCTAAATTAGATCAGTCTAATGCTCAGTTGTGATAGGAAACATACGATTAAGTATATATTATGTTACTGAAATCAACACAAATTATAATTCAAATGTCAAAGTAATCCCTCTTCTTGAACTCCCATTTTATTTGATCCATGGTATAAAAAAAACGGATTTTAGCAAGGCTTGAAGATAAACCCCAAGTTCCTAAATCTTGATATAAGGTGTAATCTTTACTGGTCGTTTCAAATCTTGCCTCTTATACATAAACCATAATCCCTAAATCTTGATTTAGGGTAATTCTAGAACCTTAAAACACAAGCAAGACCACATACCTTCCGATATTAATGCAATCAACATGGTTCTTGACAAGAAGATGTCAGGAGAACTATTTTCGGCAAATGCATTCTGATTCTCCTTCTTCAATCAAACAGGAACTGGGCTGAATCGCTTTGTTACTCACGATTGAAGGAGAAGAAGTGGATGGCATGAATCGAGTGTATATGATCATAGAGTCTTCTGCTTCTGCCTATGGTAATTTGGAAATGGAGGCGAATGGGAAAGAAGAGGGGAAACAAATGGCGGGAATGAAATCTATTTGGGTCCTTTTAGATTGTATATGGAATGGAATGTCCATTTTTATTTTAGAGTGAATTACAGTATTGGTCCATGTGTTTATATTACCAAATTTTGTATCTGGTTCACAAACAAAATTAGTTACAATAAATGTCTTTATGGTTTGTATTTTGTTACAAATTCGGTCCTTTGTTCTAATTATATTAATTCTTTTTTTAATTATTACTGAATAAATTTAGATATAAAAAAATATAACAATTCTAAAATTGTTTATGCGAGTTACATAAAATTTAAAGTTATACTTATTTTATTTCATTAATTATTCCATTTTTTTTTTCTAGATTCCATTTATAGTCATTTTTTATGCTTGTAAGCTAATTTTTTGTCAAATATAATTTCTTCATCAGTTAGTTTGTCAACTAACAACTAGCTTATCAGTTATCGACTAATTTATAAGCTAATTTGACGACCATAGTTTAACTATGTTAAACTCTCATCCGCTAACTAGGAGTAGTTTGATCATCTTACTTTTTTCCCTGTTTTGAATTAAAAATACAAACTATATTATATTATATATGTATGAATACACACACATAATCGACAATATCCTCACCCGATTTTCCCCACAAGCCCACTTCCCTTCTCCCCACCCCCTCGTAACTCCTCATGTAAAAACCATTTAAGCTATTTGGATCCACCGTTCCCACCACCACGGACCATTTCTTGTTATGAATAAAAGATGATGCAACTCAAACGGAAATAGTTGTATACTAGAATTACTCATCAGTCATTCTATATGAACTAATTTACAAAACAATCAAAAACTCATATTCCCGTATCCATCGAGAAATAGTATGTAACCACATATGAAACAATATTATTATGTGAAACGGGTTGACGATTGCTTCGAATGGTGGTTATCGGCAACGAGGAGATATAGGTGTTGTGAGATGCGCTGACACATGGACATAAGAGGTGGTCGATGACGAAATAAATACCTAGCCAGGATAGTAGCAAAATGGCGAAGGGTGACAACTTGGAGGGGCGAAAAATGCACCATATGGTGGTGGAAAGTGGTGATGTATAATGAAATGACGCAGCGGGGAATACGCGGAACGGATCGACAAACGTCTTGATCCAAAGGGATAACGAGTCTATCAACGTAGAACCCGGAAAATAAGAGAAAACTCTTAAACTAGAGATGAAACTCTAAAAAAAGATAACTTTATTGATCAATTGAACTGATTAACAAAGAAAACAATAAACCTATTTATAGCTAAACTAATTAAGAGATAACTATGGAAATTAAAACTATCCTAATCTTAAACCAACTAGGAAACTATTTAAATAAGCAATAAAAAAAAGAAACTAAATAATAATCCTATTAATAATTAAAGCTAATAATAATTATCCTAATAATTAAAAGAAAGAAATAAGTTGTTGAGCGTTGTCCCGAGACTTAAGTCTCGGTGAAACTCTCGGTAGTTTTTAGTCCAGCGGTCACCAAGACTTGTACCGAGACTTAAGTCTCGATGAAACTACCGATAAGGGTTGTTTTCTCCAGTGGGCACCGAGACTTGTCCCGAGACTTAAGTCTCGGTGAAACTACTGATAGGGGTTGTTTTCTCCAGTTGACACTGTTAGGACTGAAAGTCCTAGTGCGTTGAAAGTTGTATAACGCATTTATAAGGGTTTGAATTGTAATTATTAGAAAGTTATTTGTAAATTGGCCTCAAGTCCATTAGGCTTATGCGTCCATATTTATAGGGTTTTCTAAACCTAGTTTTAAGTTAGAGAAGAGTTTGAGAAGAATTCATTGTTTCTAGTCGTAAGGTTTACATTTTCATATCAGATATTCTCTCTGTAAACCTAAACCTTTATTGAGTATTAATCATATGACTAGAAGTTGTGGCTCAATCATTGTTCTTCATTGATTACTATTGATTGCTGATTGCACTGTATCTGGGATCTACAATTGGTATCAGAGCAAGATCGAATTAATTTTCATTCGATACGATCAAAAAGGTTTGTCTAAAACCCTTTAATCGTATATTTGAGTTAATCGATATTTTTTTTGTCGTATGGGTTTGTGTTCTTATTTTTAAGTTTGAGTTCTGTTTTACTGTGTGGATTGAATCTGTGGTGGTTGTGTGTCCGTATTAAATTCTTCTGAAAGCTTAGATCTGAGTTAAGTCTGCTATATCTGCTTATCTATCGTTTTTCTTTGTTAAGTGAGTTAAGTCTGCATCTGAGTTTAGTTGTTGAGTTCGGTCGTTTTGTTCTGAGAAGTCGGTCGGTCTGTCATATTGATATACTGATTTCCTGGGTTAAAGTTCTTATCTGCTATATTTTTTATAGGATAAACAAGTGTTTGATTTCGATCGATTTTCTGGGTTCTTTTTGCATATCGATTTTCTGAAAATCATCAAATCTGAGTTAAAGTTCTGATAAATCTGTGAATCAAGGAATCGATTTGGTTTATTTTATTTGTTTAGAGTTATCTGTTTATCTCGATAGCCGTTTTTTATCGAAGATCATCGACCGGACCCTACCTTGCCCGACCCCTACTCCCGGACTCCATCGACCGGGTTGTTGTCTTGACCGGGTTGTCCTTGTCTCCTTGACCGGGTTGAAGTCGCCCAGGTTGTCTCCCGGGGTGAAATCTCCCGGTCACCTTTTAGATTATTGAAGGAAGTGATTTCCATTATTTTGTGATTGGGTAATTAACACTTAGTGGGAGGTGAATTGAAGGTTGTGATAAGGCGGCTTGTTTGATTTTACTTAATTTTCATTGTGATTAATTATCACATAATGATGGGTCGGTGGAATAAACTCTTATAATTGGCAACTGTTTGATTTTTTTCTGTATCACTTACATATATATATACATCGCATATATATATATATATATATATATATATATATATATATATCCATCGACCGGGACTTTCCCCGGGGTCACCCCGACCGGTGCCTCGCCGCCCGGTCCCTTCCCCGCCTAATCCCTTGCGTCTCCCGGTCCTTCACATTCCTAACCAGTATCAAGGTTTGAGCTTATCGATCGATTTTTGAAAATTCTTTCGGTTGATTCGGTAGTGATCGTGGATGATCTTTTTCGTTTTTAGAACATTAAGGGTTGTTTACAAAGTTTAAACGATCGGTTTTGATCGTAAAATTTTCACCCATATCAAGTTTTTAAGTTCTCGTTCGGTTTCCAAAAAAATTTCGGTTGCTTCATTCGAGAGTTTGAGAGATTGGTTCAAGTTCTAATCAGTTGAGGGAGCTTAAGGGAATATAAACGATCGTTTTTGGTCGAAAAGTTTTAACCCATACCGAGTCTTTAAGTTTTCGATCATTTTTCGAAAAGCTTTCGGTTGGTACGTTTGTGATCGTGGGTTGACCGGTTGAGTTTTAATCTAATAAGAAGTGATCAGGGAGCTTTAACGATCATTTTGCATTAAATATCTCTAACCGTTTCGAGATTTTTCAGGTTGGATCAACGGAGAAGATGATGAATAGTAAATCCGTTAATTCTCCGTTAAATGCTTTACATTTTGGTCCTTTTTCCGTTAAGTCTTCGTTAGTGCAGTTAGTTTGTTAATTTGGTTAGTTTTATTTTATTTTTAGTCCTTTTTCAGTTAGTGTCCAGTTAAGTCCGTTAGAAGTTTCTCTTTTTACACTTTTAGTCCCTCTAGTTAGAGATTTCATTTTATGTCATTTTTAGTCCTTCTAGTTTTAAGTTTCAGTTTGTGTTTAGTCCTTGCAGTTTTAAGTTTTAGTTTGTGTCATTTTTAGCCCCCGTAGTTCAAAGTTTTAAAGTTTGTCATCTTTGACCCCTAAGCTTTCAAGTTTCACACGTTGTCACTTTTTGTCCTTGCACATTGATTTTTTCATATTTTGTCAAGTTTAGTCCCTAGACTTCAAGTTTTTCAAACAACAATGTCTCATTTAACTTATTCTGAGTTAGAAGAGAAAGTTTCTTGTTTAGAAGCTAGAATTGAAATACTACTTGACAAATATAAAATCAACGCATTGAAATTGCTGGCAACTTGTGCATAATTTCAAATCTAAAGGAAGGGCGTGAGAGTTTTTCAAAAGAGTCTGAAGAGTTAAAGACCAAAGTATATGATCTTACGTACAAGCTCCGTATGTCAGAAAATGAGAAAATTGATATTGTGACTAAAAGTGTCTTATAAAAATGAAAATCAAAGGTTAACTGACCAGTTAAAGGATCTCGAACTGAAACTTTACAAAATTGGTCAATCTAAACAAACGATGCATCTGAATGCACCCAAAGAATTCAAATATTCAGAGACGGGTCTCGGTTACGATAACCCACATTATTTGAAAAAGGCCTTGACCAAAGTTCCCACGTTATATGCGTTCGAATTCTTTGGAATAGACAAAACTGACCCAGAGTACAAAATCAATTTGACCAAACCACTTGATGATGAGGATCCGAAACAGGAAACTTTGAGAAGGAAGAATTCTACCACAATGCAACTTCCTTTTGTTTATGACTCATTGAATGCATCATACAACACTGAAAAACCATGTTTTCTGTCAAATGACTATTTTCGAAGTTATTCTCAAGTTGAACTTGATTCAAAAACCGTTGAAACTGAGGAGGAACCAATGGACCACAAAATCTATGTTCCACCTCTGATTTTAGATAAGAAAATTGTTCAGCTAGAAGAGTCATTTGCATAGGAGAGGATCATTTTTCAAAAGGAAAAACAAGAGTTATTATCCAAAATTGAGTGCCTCAATTCCGATAAAAAGGAAACTGGATCGAGGGAGGAAAAGAAATATCTTCAGACAGAGATAAATAAGCTTAATTCACAATTGTCTGCCTTGGCAGCAGATCTGATGAAAGAGCAACATCACAAAGCTGAGCTTCAAGCTAAGCTTGACTTACTCCAAGAGGAGAAGATTAATCTGTCAAAACATTCTTCTCCACCCTCAGATACCTCTTCCTGTAAAGCTTTTCTAGGTGATTATTCACCAACTTCTTATGATAAAGGAAAAGAGCCTCAGTTGGAGTGTTTCAAAAAGGATCATCGTTCTGATTTTCAAAATGCTTCCGCTAATGATCCGCTTCAAAGCACAAATCCTTCCAGTCTCCTTAATCCTTCAAGTGATAAGATTCTTTCTGATGAGGAAATGGAATTCTCAGCCTTTCTGAATTATGAGGTGTGTCCAGACAGTCGGTTAGACCAATTTGATTTCGATCCTAAACTTCCAAGTCATGTTGATTTTTTGGATTCAACTGGTGAGCCACCGGTCAAATTTTATAAAGGCAAATGTTCAACATCTGCCTCTCAAAAGGTTTCTATGAACAAATCTTCAAAGCAAAAATCTAAAATCTAAAAGACGTTCACAGAAACAAAGAAAGACCGACACCTCTAACAAAAGACATACTTACTACTCCAGTTCTTCTGATTGCGAGCTTAATGATTCTTCAGATAATCATTTTGTCAGAAAAGTAAAGATGGTTTGGAGAAAGAAACCAACTACAGAAGACAGTGAAGGAAACAAGTCTCATGATTCGCCTGTAGTTGATACAAAGTCATCTATTTCCAAGACTGATTCACCTACTTATGTTTATTCTATAGGAAAGTTGATCAGTCTGCGCCGTCAAATGATCTGTTGCACTTACTGTGGAAAGAGTGACTTTGTGGATTCAAGGTATCTTAATAATTGGTATGGTACTTATAGCATCCCCAATCCTCAATTTAAAAGCTTAAAAGCCAAAACAATTAACCATCACGGATCCATCACAGCATGGATACCAAAACCAAAATCTTCTTAATCTGTTTTGCAGGAATGTCATGTGTGATTTAATTCAGATTATTCATGTCACATGACTACAATCAAGGGTTATGCCACTTTTGAGGGGGAGTACCATGTTATTTAATTTTCATATCGACTTCTGAACACTTCAGTTCAGGACTCGTTCTTAAATGTTTCTGACTTCTGATTATCTCAAATCAGAAATTGTACTTTAATTTTTATTTTGGTGAGTTAAAGGAGTGTTAGGGCTCATAAAGTTTCTATGGTCAATCCAGAACCGGAAGGACCTACCCAAGAAACACATCCAATTCAAATATATCAGTGAGGGGTCTAGATTGATAGATGAGTTCGGAGTGATTAAAAAAAATGGTGAGGATGTGACAGGACTTAAAAGAATTATTGGTCCTTACCAAACCGAGTCAGTTATCCGGGTTACCACATAATCTATTCATTCTCATTCTTTGGAGATGGATATTGAAACAGACATGGACCCAGTGTCGATAACTCATGTCACCCCACCCAACCACTCAAGTGTCTCTCAAAAGATACTTGTTTCATATTTGCACGGAGATTTAGCACATAATCTATCTATTCCTCACTCGGAGGACTTAAATATTAAAAAAGGAAGACATTAGCTCCGGTCTCCGAACTTAATATTCATCTCACTGTGTCTATTGATTTATAACTTGCGTCCCAGGTTGAATCAATCTTTGAGCCTAATCGATTTAAGTTATACTTCTTTCACACACGCACGAATCTTTGTGATTCCCCTTGCATATCTTTGTGATATTGTCAGAACAGTTTGAGAAGTAATTTTTAATATTTTACTTTAGTGATAACTGGAAATCCTATCAGAGATACATCGATGCCAACTCTGAAAATAGGCCACACAATTATTTCAATTGTCGTGATAACAATTACTATAGTGTTTCTGTGTTAGCTGTTACCCTTGGTTACTAATCGCTTTATCTGATATTTTGCTACTCATCTGGTTAGTCTTTGAAGATACATGAAGCTCAGGATTCTCCTAATCATCATGAGGGGGAGAATGACACACAATTCAAAGACACATATTATCGCGTTGAGGGGGAGTTAGCAAAAGTTGAGGGGGAGTAACAGAATTTCTTAAATCTGAGGTTGAAAAGCCTTTGGATTCAAAGATTGCAGCTAAGAAGAAAATATTTTATTGCATTTCTTCAATCCCGTATCATGTGGTGTCTGCTACAAGTTTGTTCCTACTACGAGGTGATTGAAACAAGTTCTGAAGTTGAAAACATATTCAACTCGCGGTTCAAAGACAGATTCTTTGTTTTAAACTGAAGCTGCACTGTGGAATGTCACGTAACTCACACATTATCTTTCTTGTGTGCTGATCCGATGTGTTGAGTTTCTACAGTTGAAAGCTGCTTGATAGTGCGTTCATTCGAGGCTATTGTACATTGAATCTGGTTACAAAGTTGAAACTATGAAGACCAAGAACTTTATTCAAGGGGGAGTTTGGAAAGACATGAAGACATGCAACACCAAAGTTCTTCAAAGATTCAAGAGGGAAAGAAGATCAATGCCTGAAGATTTCAAGATGAAAATGTCTTATTCAACTTTAGGGGGAGATTGTTAGGACTGAAAGTCCTAGTGCGTTGAAAGTTGTATAACGCATTTATAAGGGTTTAAATTGTAATTATTAGAAAGTTATTTGTAAATGGGCCTCAAGCCCATTAGGCTTATGCGTCCATATTTATAGTGTTTTCTAAACTTGGTTTTAAGTAGAGAAGAGTTTGAGAAGAATTCATTGTTATTATTCTAGTCGTAAGGTTTACATTTTCATATAAGATATTCT
This sequence comes from Arctium minus, assembly GCA_954870635.1. Taxonomy (NCBI): domain Eukaryota; kingdom Viridiplantae; phylum Streptophyta; class Magnoliopsida; order Asterales; family Asteraceae; genus Arctium; species Arctium minus. The sequence continues at coordinate 70,375,367 of OX941080.1, read as the reverse complement.
CTCTGTAAACCTAAACCTTTATTGAGTATTAATCATATAACTAGAAGTTGTGGCTCAATCATTGTTCTTCATTGATTACTATTGATTGCTGATTGCACTGTATTTGGGATCTACAGACACCGAGACTTGTCCCGAGACTTAAGTCTTGGTGAAACTCTCAGTAGCTTCTGCCTTGATTTTATAATGCGGCCCAATTGCTCTTCGAACCTCGTTGCTAGCCACCCTACATCATGAAAGAAGAACTCATTCACATTCGACCTAATTGATTTTCTTACAAGAGTTTACTGACAATTCATCCATTATATTTGGTATCATGACTTTTTTTCATGAAGTTTTTCATGAATTTGAGTTTGATTTCAGTTGTATTATGATCATTATTATCTAACCCGTAAGTTCAGAAAACCGCTTAATGTAACACCTCAAAATCTAAGAACATAGTTAGTAATCTTTTTGTGTTGAGGCTTACCGTACTTTGGGATTCAATATTAAGTAATGAATTTTAACTGATTTAAGCATCGTGGGCTGAAAATGTCAATTTTGGAAACTGGTGGCATTTCTCGCGATAGTCCCCGCGATAGTGATAGGGTGTCACTATTGCGATGGCATAATCGTCGGGGATCTTGGACTCTCGGTACAGTTCGCACGATAGTGTCAGGTGATAGTGCCCTAGTCACTATCGTGGTGATACATGGAAATGTCTGCATAAAAGAAAGGTCCTACATATACCAAATTGGTGGGTGTTAGAAGTCTGCAGTAGTAATATATATTTTGTGCTTTGATACTTGTAAATTAAGAGATTTTTAAAATCTTGCATAAAATGATAAAATGATGGTACTTTGTGTCTAATAATTTGTATTGAATTTTTTTTATACGTGCTTTATAATATAGTATAGATATATATAAAGGGAGGTTATTATGCAACATATTACATGATGCAACTCTTGTAACCCTTTTATCCACCACACATTTTACTTTTACCTTTTTTATTTTTATTTTTAATTACATAAAATGTGTGGTGAATAGAGGGGTTGCATTTGAACGTCTCTCTCTCTCTCTCTCTCTCTCTATATATATATATATATATATATATATATATATATGGGTCACGGGAAACCTAAAAAAAACAGAAAAATGAGGAACACCCTGGTAGGTGGTAACCCTTCATTATGCACTTGTGCATACAAGTAATTTGTAATATGCACATGCACGTACATATGCAAATGTGCATAAAAACAAAAAAAAACCACTTAATTTACTTGTGTGCACAAGTAGATACCATCGAGATCAAGGGCTACCAGAGTGTTTTTCAGTTTTCTATTTTTTTGAGGTTTTCCTTTGAACCCCCTCTCTCTCTCTGTATATACATATATATACTCACACATATATATATATATACACACACAATATTATTTGAAGTAAAAGTTAAATACTATATATTTTTTACATGAAGTAAATATTGAAATTTAATATTTCACATACAATTTTTTTTCTTATTTAGGATTTATTATTTTAAATTTAAGTTTAATAATAAAATAATAGAAAATTTGAAATGATATCTATTTTTAAAACCAATTGTATGCCATTGGTTAAAATTTTAAAATTTTCACAATACTAACCCTGCTCTCGTCTCCCCCCTTTTTCCCAACCTTTTTCTTCCCTAACACTATGCATATATCCACGCGATGCAACGAAATGTAAGTAAAGAACGAACAATTAATGTTATTTTTTTATAGACATGTCATCAACAATCAACCATGACCTAAGAATCACACCTTATGAAACCCTAAACTCATAAAGATATTCAATTAGTTTATATTACAATTATTGACGAAAAAAATTATAATGATATAATTTATAATAAGAATGAAACGTATTTTACGATTATGTATTTTTAATGTGCTAACGGTGGAAAAAATAAAACGTATAGATAGAAAACAAATTAGTTCGTAGATATTCATGATATTTAATTAAAAGGTTAAATTAAAAAAAATATTCAATATTGAGCTCGTTTTGAAGATATTGATGAAACGATTATAAAGGTATAATTTGTAAAAAAAAGAAACGTATTGTTTATTGCATTCTTGTTCGTATACGATTATTTATGTTAACATGATGAATGTGTAAAATGGAAAATAAGAAAACAAGAGATATAAAATAAATTAAATAACTAATATGAAAATGAATTTAATTTAATCCAATATAACACACAACCTATTGTTTCAGTTACTTGATGAATACAACCTTTCTCGGTTTATCGTGTGCATGAACCAGAGTTAACAAAAGTGCCTACATATTTCTCTTGTCACTCTCTTACTTGAAATTTTTGAAGCATGGCTCAGTTTGACGCATATGCTGAAGGTAGTTTTAGCTCAAGTGTTTAACATACCTCGTTTAACAGCAAATAATTTTTATTTTTATTAAATAACCATTTCATTTCATTGGGTGACAAAAGGTTCACTATATCACCATCTGTAAACAAAAATCCTATTCTAAACTTCACTTGGGGACCATTTCTTCTTGGGGCCCCCCATAACCCTCAAGGGCTGATGACATCACCAAGTGGGAGGGTGGTAATTCGAAATAAAAGCTTCAGTCGAAAAGCATCGACACCATTCAATTAGTATCTAAATAGCCATTTTGCTCTTATAAACCTAAGATGGATGTATTGCTTCAAACCTGTTATCATACAACCACTTTTGAAATTTAAACCACCAAATTAAATTAAACAACTTTAAAATAAAATATATTGCATCCGACTTCAATTCAAAATACAGTTATAAACTTAGGGGTTGTTTACCCAATGCTTAACTGCTTACCGGGTCACTTACCTTACCGGATGAACATAACATAACAAGGACCAATAATCTTACCAAGTAAGAGATATATCAAGTACCGAGAGTCTTACCCGGTAAGTGAGTGTATCATTGCATACAATGTTGTTTTGATGGATTGTAATCAACTCGGTAAGGTAAGTGAGTGTCGAAGCTTTTACCGGGTAAGCAGCCCCTTAATTGTTTACTTCAGACGTGCGAATCCCTCAAATAGCTTCTTAAAGTGTGTTAGTTTATCTTAGTTTTTTCCATGGATAAAACATGAAAAGCAGACCATCCCAACTAACAATTTAATATAAAAAACACATATTTCTCTCCACGATTTAATTTTACATCCCATTTAGATCTTAAACATATAAACAACCATAAGAACAAACTCAAAAGTGAAATAAACATCTTCTCCCAAAAAAGACCATGATCGCCTCATGTGTTTATCTCTCAAAAATATTCCAAAAATTTCTCATGGATTTGGTCTAAAAAGCAATTTTACAATGCACCACCAACATTATAGGTAATGCATTACTCCAACCACGTTCCTAGGCGTGCAATTGCAATTGTTGTTCTAGTCTTTACTATAAAGTCTTATTCTATGTTGGATGTTCCGCTTTGATCCAATTTGGTTGTAAAATATCAGTTGATTTAGGGGCCGTTTACCGAACACTTACTGGGTAAGCACTTAACAGTAAAAGTCACGACTCTCAACATTCCTTGCCATCAAAATGGATTGATGGCAAGTGTTTATAACCCGGCAACCGCTTACTTGGTAAAAGTTATCACCCTCGCTTACCGGGCAACGTAATCACCAACTAACTTATCTAAGTATGATAAGGATAGTGCTTAAACCAAGAAACTTCCATTATATAGCTTCAATTGTTAATACAATTTTTAGTTTCTACTTACATTTCATTGCTGAAATTCTGCTGCTGCTGCTGGTTTAGTAGGAGCTGCTAGGTTCAACAAGAAATCAAGAATCTATCTTCTTCACCATTGTACTTGTCTTCTCCAAATGGATGGTCTAATTAATTTCCAATCAGTGAATTATCTTAGAAAGATTTGAATTTGAGATCCACTGGGAGAAAAATCCTACAAAAAATGCAGGCACAATGGTAAGACTCATATGTGCTTAAGAGTTACTTAACACATATGCAAATGTTTTTCCTGCACAGACAAAGGTAACAACAATAAGAAAAAAAAAGGGCAATAAAGGTGAGCCACAATGAGTCATTCCAAGTTATTAATGTCAACTTTAAAATCATGAGCACATGCTGCACCCTTGTATATGCAAGTAATGAAATATGCAAATAGTTTACATAAGTGGAAATAAATTTTGCAAACCCATCCCTAAACCATAAACCTGTTATAGATTCCAAAACCTTAACAATTCCAGTGAATTCTCTCATACAAACATTTGATTTAGAAATTCCATGGCGTTGGTATTTCACCGGATTTCATATGATTTATTTGTATTAATGTTTTAAAATATGTTAAGAACATTCATTTTGTAATATTCAATTAATAAAAGGTTATTTAATTATTTTTATAGTTATTCTTACCGGGTAGACGCCTACCGATTGATCTTAGCAAAGACCGAGAATCTTACTGGGTAAGAAGCATAACAAGGACATAGAGTCTTATCCGGTAAGTGAACGAAAAGACTCTTACTCAGTAAGCGCTTACTAAGTTTAAGACGCTTACCAACAATCCATTTTAATGACCGAGAATGTTATACGGTAAGAGTATGGTAAACGGCCCCTAAGCCTCAGATAAGAACCTCAGATACCTTGACTGTTATGAAAATCAACCCCATAAGAGACGGACTTACCAATCATACTCATATTTTCTGTGGGAGATATGGCAAGGTTATTTGCACTTTCCAGAGCCAAAAAGTAAGTAATTCCAACCTGTAAAACATGAAACATCATAATTACTAAATTTGAAAGCTATGAAGTTGCTCAATAAATAAAATGAATACTTAAACGGTGAGCATTAAGTATATCTATACCCGTGTGATGGGTCGGGAAATAAAATGTTATTGGAAACCACATGTCTTTGGCCTGACGGTATCTAGGTTATCGGTATATTCCAAATGCTTTATCAAAGCTAAGGAACTTTAAACCCAAGAAGAACACTGATAAGACCAAACAATAGAACAAATCCAGTTAATACAATTCATCGGTTTAAAAGTGCAAGGTTTTGATTCCAAATGTGTTCAAGTATTACAAAAAAACATAACTATAACCAAGCAAGGTTCCTTTTACCATTGTTGGCTCTTTTCTTCGGGCAGAAGATCCAATGAATTATATTGGCTTTATGAATTATCCTTACATGTGCAGGACCTTCGTCACCTTGCTCTTCGCTTAAGTGAGAGCCGGATTAGCCATCATCGGGTCTTCGTTTTATTAATGCCTCAAGGCACAAATTATCTTGATATGAGTCTGTCAACTACTCTGGTGAACCTGCTAATTGAAGTCTCCAATGTGAGGTATAAACTTTCAAAATCTATAAGAAAAGTTTAGAATTATTCCATAGGATTTGATTATTTGCTTCATCTATTAAGAGTTTACCTACACTGTTCTGTAAATCAATACTTTTGTCGAATTAAACCAAAAACCATGCAAATCCCATATAAATATATGGAGATGGTACTGCTTGAATCCAGTAAACCAAAAACCATACAAGTTCAATAGTATATTGAGAGTATTGCATGAATGCAAAGTGACATTTTCTACTAAGCACCAATTTATCTATGGGTCCGTTTACCCAATCGCATACCAGTGAGAGTCTACACTCTCTTTACCTTACCAGGTAAGATTTTAGTCAATCAACGACATTGTATGCAATAATCTATCAGGTAAGCACTGACATAAAACACGAAAAGGAATGGCTTTGAGAACCTCCCCATGTTAATCCTGAAGAATATCAAGAAACTTGTCCAAAAAGCAAAACATCATACTTGATAATTGCACATTCTGGTGAAATTGTAATAAACAAAGAAATTGATGGTAAAATCTTTGAAGAAACGAATAACCCTGTAAAGAAACTATGAAAGTAAACAAAGAAACTCAAATAAATGATGAAATCGTACCTGACAAGAGTCGATGGTGTATGAATCAATTTGAGAGATGGTGAAATCTTTGAAGAAACAAAGAGACGTTGGTAAAATCGTGGTGAAACCTAAATCAAAAAATGTTCTAACCCAAATCGGAAATCGTACCTGAGAACACTACTACAAAAATGACTTTTTTAAACGCACATTTTTAAACGGTTTTTAAAAAAATTCGAAAAAACCGTTTAAAAAGGTGGCCGCGTTTTTTAAGACTTTTTTTAAACGGTTCTGTGGTTGTAGTACCGTTTAAAAAAAATCATATAACCTTTTTAAACGGTTGTTATAAAAACCCGTTTAAAAAGGGATACGTATTTCACACGGATAATTGAACAAAACCGTTTAAAAAGCCGCCTAATTTTTTACACAGTTTTTTCATACAACCGTTTAAAATACAGTCATCTTTTTAAACGGTTATCTAGAAACAACCGTTTAAAAATGCCAAACACTTTTTCAAACATTTTCACTATCACAAAACCGTTTAAAAAGGTCTTTAAAATTTTAGGGTAAAACCGAACTACATTAATGCATTTTTATATTTTGATAGGTTCGGAACAATTTAGAACGAAAAAGGACAAAACGATAATTTTTGACAGATGCGCAACTGTGTCGTTTTGATCATATCTCACTCGTCCGATCTCCGATTTGAGTAATTCAAGATGATCTGGAAACCCAATACACAGATCTACAATGTTCGTGTTTTGAGTTTTTGGTAATTTGGAGTAAATTTGGGCCGAATCTGAAGTTGAAGTTGGGAGTACAAAGCTGGACAGAAAATGCATAAAATAATTAAAGGTACTTCTATAAACAAAGAAGAAGATGTGGTGGAATGATAAGTGTTGTGGGTTTGCATGGCTGTGGTTCTGAGATTGAGTCCTATGTGCAGCAAATAGCATTCTTTTATTTTTTAAACCGTTTAAAAATGTGACTTTTTTAAACGGTTCAAAAACCGTTTAAAAAAACTCCTGACTTTTTCAAGTGGTGCCCTTTCAAACGGTTGTAAAACCGTTTAAAAATGTCCAAAACAACCGTTTAAAATACCTATTTCTGTAGTAGTGGAAACCCAAATCGATGGTGATGGTGAAAACCAAATCGGAAATCAATGGTGATGGTGATGGTACAACACATATCAGAAATCGATGGAAATGGTGAAACCCAAAGAATCGTACCTCATAAACCCAAAGATGTTCTAACCTGCAAACAACAGAAATCAACAGAGACGAACTAAGAAATTGATTTTAGGTCAAAATAAACCAAAGGAATTCCAACAAAAGGATTATAAGAACACCAAACCATAATCTCCATCGTTGCCAATCTCCACCCTAACAAGGGATGAATCGAGAACCCTAATCGAGTACGAATTAAAGAAAACATTCATTGAAGACAAATACGAATCGAGATGGAGACTGAAACAAACTTGTTGTCTGTGGGAAATCAAAAGCCGATTTGAAGAGGGGAGAAATTATGTGTAGCAACTGCGAACGTGGGAGAAGGGAATTTGGTGTCGTGGACGTGGGAGGAAGATGAGGGGTTTCCAAAAACCGTTTTTCAAGAACGGTATTTTCAAGAACCGTTTAAGGCCTTTAATATATAGTAGAGATAAACATACATTTTAATTTCTTAATTTTTGTAGGGTTATGCTAAATCCCTAAAATCTCCAAATTGCTCTCAGCCTCAGTCGCTCTCTCAATCCGATCAAAGGTGAATAAGCGTTAAGAAGATAATGATTAGAGAGTGAAGCAAATATGGTGAACATGGTATCGTTGTTAGGGATGTCGCTTGACGATTTCTTCTTCTACCATCAATGATTGCTATTTACCAGGATGAGAAGGACGAGGGTTTCACACTTTCTCCACACTTCTACTTTTATATGTGTATTTATCTATATATGCACATATATATGTATGTAGGTACTCTCTTTCTCAACCTCTACCATGATGATAAAAGTTAACCTAAAATTGTGTGTTTTTTTTATTGTGCACGATTCTAAATTTGTTTTCCTCGATTTTGTTGTCACTTCATAGATTACACTGATGACTAGTGTTATAAATGTTTGTTCTTGTTATAGGTTGGATCAAAAACAGAGACTAGCTGGGTAGAAAAAGATGGAGCAAAGATGGTGATGGTTGTTTCTTTTGCAAAGGTTAGTTTATTTTATCAATCTTTTACAAATGAGATTCAACCTTTCTGCCTCTTCTTGGCAAAGGTCAAATTTTGATATTCAACTTTTAGATGTCCATGAATTTGAAGTTCCCTTTCAAAGATTTTAATTCAAAATTTTAAACATCTTCGCAAAGAAATAATTCTATATAGTTGTCTACCATCTATCGTTACGAGGTACTTCCCTTGTACAGTTCTTGATTGCTCAAAGTTAATCTACAAATACTAGGTACATATTTTTAGACTAGAAGATATTTGTAAGTTGATCCATTTACTAGTGAATTTAAATTCAATATACTTCAATTTTGGGCGTACTTGGTTATTTATATTCATTTTAAACACAATTATACAGAGTATGAATTATTTGATGTTTTTATGAGGGTTAATCACATTTTAGCATGGGATTTGTTCTTCATTGTCATTAAAGGTAACAAGTACATTAGGTTTTTGATGGCCGGTGTCAAGCCACCTTTAAAGAAGGTGTGTGTGTGTGTTGGGGGGGGGGGGGGGGGGGGGGTTAACTGTTTCTCATTTTTTATTTTCTCGGTAACTGTTTATCATTTCTAACACCTCTAATATTCCACATTTTCTGTCTTTTAGCCTGATTTGAGATTTCTTTTTCAAGCTATTTATGTTAATTTATTTACAAATCAGACTTAAGTATATTAAGAAGCATGTTGTGGATATCAATATATATTATATATAGAGTTAACATCTCAATTCTCATGCATCTAGATATATGTGAAAAGGTTAGGCATGAGCTTTGTAAAAATTGGTAAAGTTACTCCTTTGTGACCATAAGGTTACGGGATCGAGTTATAGAAGCAAGTCAAGAAACCTATCCCTATCGAAGGGTCTTGGTAAATGTAAATTGATATTTACTACAAAAGGTTGAGCATTAGTCTCTTACTAACCACTCACGTGCAAGGTTTAAAAAAACGGAAACGAGCCTCGAGGCGTTTTTTAATTGGTACGCGAGGCGTAAGCCACCAAAAAATAAAACAAAATAACTCATAAATTCACAACACTTAAGAAAAAAACATAATTTTATATTTCCATACCAAAATAAACAAACCATAGAATCCATAATTCAATAATACTACTAATTATAAGTCTTAAAGCATCAACTTAAAAGTTCTAATCATAAGTTCTTGAAACATTATCCCTCCTAAAACTTCTATAATCAAGTCTATTATCATCATCTTGGTGAAAAAGTGAGAGAGGGAGAGTGGAGTGCTGTAGGTCAATTCATAAGTCTTTCTTGGAGAATAAAGTGAGAGGGAGAGTGAAAGTTGTATGGAAATGAAAAAGGGATAGATGGAGAAATGAAGAAGGGATAGATCGAGTGCACCTTTTTTTGATAGGTAGGCTTAAATAGGTATGGTCTATACTATATATAGGTTATTAGGTTTAAATATTAATAAGGACAAATCATTTTTGACATAATGAAAAGAAAAGACAAAAGAAACTAACAAAGGACAAAAAGAAAGAACAAAAGAAGTCAAAGGATAAAGATTAAAACAAAAAACAAGAAAGAGCAAAGAAGCCAAAAAAAAAACATCTTCTAGCTAGTAGCAGGTCAAAGAACGTGGATGGATGCTTTAGGGATGTGAGGCGGATGCCTCTAAACCGCCTCAGCGCCTTACTGAACCGCCTTAGACTTGAGGCGTACGTGATGTTCTAGGGGTGTGAGGCGGCGCCTCAGGTACGTTTTTGGGAGCCTCGACCATTTTTTTAAACCATGCTCACATGTATCCTTATCTTTTGATATGTGTGTCTTATTTGAACTTTTGCACGCACATGTTTGACTGTTTGTGTACACCACGAGACATTGGGCAGTTAATTCCATTGTTAATTATGTCATTTTTCTCTTTGTTCAAATAGGTTATTGATAACATTTATTTTGAAGCCTATGTTGGTCTCTTGTATGGAAATTTTAAGTTTTCTTTTCCTTTCTGTAAATAGATATCTATCTTGCTTGCATTAAAGTCACTTTTCCTATATTGGACAAATGTCTAACCTCCTTCAACTTTGGTCCTTAGTGAACACTTGTTATTATAAATATAGGTATGTTGGAAACATCCATATGAACATCCACCCATAGTTATAGAAGTACCACTTCAAGAAATAATTGTTGTAATGTTACTTATAACCAAAAGATGTGCTCAATTAGAAGATATATATTTGTTTAGTTACTTATCTTAAATGTATCTATATATGTAATATTTGTATAAACATTTTCCAGAAATCTTTGACAAGTGGTCTCCCAATCCCATCTTCACATGAAACTCCTACAACAGGCAACTACTCTGATAGATCTACTCATGACGACACTATTGCTAAATCGTCAAAGAGACCTTGACAATCTTTAGAGGTAGATTATATACTGGTATCTGGGAAGGATGCTCCTGTTGCTCTAAATTCACAATAATCAAAGACTACACCATCTCAAGTGTTGACAAATGAAGTCCGAATGGTGTGTTCTTTATATGTATTATAAATTTTTTTAACGTTGATCTTTACGATGTTCTCACGGAATATATTTTTTGCAGGATATAAAATGTAAATTGGCACATCCAAATCGAAGAAACATCGTTTCAGAGGGGACTATCTTATACTCATCTTCAGAACTGATCATTCATGGAGTTCCACTTCCGGCTGATTGCTACAAAGTCTCGATTGACAAAACAATTAAACCAACTGCATTTTTACCCATCCAATCGGGTGAGCACAAGACTGTAGGAGAAGCTTATGAAAGTTTTGTCGCTTGGTCAAAAATCCTTGTGATCCTGGACTCAAAGGTCAGTTGCTTATCTAATTTAGCTCTTCCTTTGTTTCAATGGACAATCTTGCACGTCTAAATGTATACAACAATGGGTATGAAGATATTAAATATTTGATTACCATTATATATTATACAACTTATATGTTGGGAAGCCGTTGCAAAGGTTTGAGCCTTTAGAATGACCACTATCCACAAAGACTCGATTACCATTATATCTTATACAACTTATATGTTGGTTAAACTTGTATTCTTTTGCAGGTGTCGCAAACAACTCTGATGAGCATAACAAGAAGCAAAATAAGAAGAAAAAAAAGATCTTCACAACTGTTACTCAGCTAAAGACGACAAAGCATACAAAAAGTACATTTAATAAGAAAAACATTGATTTAGATGATGCATGAGATTATTATCGGTCTTTAAACTTTTTTGACACAATGAATTTGCTATTATTTGTCTTTGGAAACATTATTCATATAATTATCAGTACTAGTTTAATAGTTTCTTATATATTGATAACTATTTTCAACTTCTTTTAGTTTTTTTTCCTTTTGTCAGATATTATTAAAACCTTTCGTAATAAGTAGTCTAATCGTACATCATATTGCGGCGATGCTTGAATAAACGACATTGTGCGTCAAGTTACAGCAACGGTTTTTAAAAAATAAACGTCATCTTTTGTCATGTTACAATGATGGTTTTTTAAAAAGAAACGTTACCGTATGTTATATTACGGTCACGGTTTTGACAAATACACGTTAACGTATGTTATAATACGGTGATGGTTTAAAAAAATAAATGTCACTATATTTCATGCTTCAATGACGATTTTCAAAAAATAAACGTCAATGAACGTCATGCTATGGTGACATTTTTGAAAAATTAATGTCACCGTACATCATGTTATGGTGACGGTTTTGAATAGTAAAGGTCATTATATGTCATGCTACACTAACGATTTTGGCAAATAAACGTCTCCATATGTCACTTTACATTGACGGTTTTGACAAATAAACATCACCATACTTAAAAAATAAACACCACTATATGTCATGCTATAATGATGGTTTTGAATAATAAACGTCACTTTACGTCACTCTACAGTGATGAATTTGAAAAATAATCTCACTGTATGTGTGCTATGATGACGGTTTTGAAAAAAAAACATCACTTTAGGTCCGACTACGGTAACGATTTTGAATAATAGATGTCATTGTCTGTCACTCTAAGGTGATGGTTTTAAAAAATAAACGTCACAATATGTCTTGGTACGGTGACACTTTTGAACGATAAATGTCACAATATGTCATGGTACGCTGACGGTTTGGTTTTCAAAACCGTCACCGTAAATATGTCTAAGGTGACATTTTTGAAAAATAAATGTCACTATACATCCTACTACGTTAACGGATTTGAAAAACAAATGTCACCGTACGTCGTACTACAATGAAGCTGACGGGTCTGAAAAATAAGCGTCATTGTATGTCATGCTACGGTAACGGTTCGAATAAATAAATGTCACCATATGTATGTTACTGTGACGATTTTAAATAATAAACGTCACCTATATCGTGTTACAGTGACGATTTTGAAAAATAAACGTCACCTTATGTCATCCTATAGTCATGTTTCTTAAATGTAAACGTCAACGTAGGTCATGCTATAGTGAATTTTATAAAATAAACGTCACTGTACGTCATGTTAGAGTTACGGTTTTTAAATAGAAACCTCAACGTATGTCATGTTACGGTGTCTATTTCGAGAATTTAACATCACCGTACGTTATGTTATGTTGACGATTTTGAATAATGAAGGTCATTATATGTCATGCTATGGTAACATTTATGACAAATAACTGTCACTGTATGTCATGCTACGGTCACGATTTTGAAAAAATAAACGTCACCATATGTAATGCTACAATGACGGTTTTTAATATAAACGTCAAAGCATGTCATGCTACGATGACAATTTTAATAAAATAGTGTCACCGTATGTTATGCTATGGTGACGGTTTTTAAAAATTAATGTCATGGTATGTTATGCTATGGTAACGATTTTAGCAAAAAAACAACTTTTTTTGTATATTTAAGATGACGGTTTTTAGCGTATGGTAACGATTTTTTATATGATTTGGTAACATTTTTTAAACGTAACCAAAAGTGTACCAAAAGTGACGGCAGATAAGGTGACGATTTTTATGTCCATGAAAACCGTTACCGAATACCTATAGTAACGGTTTTTAACCGTCACTAAAGACCTTTTTTGTACTAATTAGCAAATAGATTAAAGTGTTGTAAAAGGGGTTCATGACTATCGAGGCACTTTAAATCGAATTACATGGTTATAAAGGGTGAACCGACACTAAAGGAGTTTTGTAATGGGAGTAAAGTGTCGTAATTGGAGCACTTTAATTAGGAGCGGAGAATATTATAAAATGTTAAATTGACGTTATAAGACGTCGTAAAGCTTAAGACTTGGGTTTAACTATATTCGATTGTGGTTGACCGAGTTAAATAAGGGGTGACTTTATTAAAGCACTAGGTTTGACCTTTTTAACATAGTTTCGACTTTGGGTCAATTTTTGGAGAAAACCTAGTCATTAATTGACTATGTTGGTTTAATAATTGTAGGTTTTCAGTCAAGGATGATTATTGGGCAACCTACGCAGTCAGGTGAGTCTTTCACGAGATTTCACTGGGATGTAAACATATGTATACATTATTTTTACATGTATGAGGTGTGGTATTTTTATGTATGTTTTATTGAGGTGTTAATTGGACGTTATTTATAATTGGTGATTTACGTGCATTTGATTTTAATTATGGTGCAAGCATGAAAATTTTGTTATATTCATTTGCATGCATATGGTTTGGATTTGGGGTTAACATGGTGCATTAACCGGGGTATGGGATATCGGCTCGATATGTCACATTTAGGGGAGACACGACCCGGGATAGGCGGTTAGTTCTTTGTGAACCTACACACCCAGGGAATGCCTGTGACATGGCAGGTTCCTACCCAACAGAGTGGAGTTGAGAGATCTCAACGGGTAGCATAAATCTTTCATGTCACTCTTTACTTGACATTTATATGGATAATGTATGTGATGGCATACAAACCGTGAACTCACTGAGCTATTTAGCTGACTATAGTATACATCTCAGGAGTAGGAGGTTCTGGAGTCGATAAAGGCAAGGGGCTCGCCTAGTATTCTATACTTTACTTGTTACCATGTAATTTATTTCATTTGGGTTGATTTAGTTACCCGGTATGGGACGGGTTAACTTTTATGGTTGTTTATTTGATGTTTAGACTTCCGCTGTCACGTTATATTTGGAGTATTTATTTTGTGAGGTTAATTAATGATGTATTGTTGGGAGAAGTAACACCTCATTTGGCGAAAAAAAATTTGGGTGTTACAATAGTGATATGAGAAATGTGCTGAATTCGCATGTGTGTGTTATAAGAAATCCTCAGAATTCGTACAAGCTTGTATGCGAAAAGTCAGAATTCACATAGATCCTTTATGTGAAAAGTTTTGTGAGAAATTTTCCAAGGAAAGAATTCGCATAATGCTTGCGTGCGAAAAGTGAAGAACTCACATATAGTTACATACGAATTCCTATGAATTCGCATTGTGCTTTGTACGAATTCCTCAGAATTCGCATAAGAAGTGTTAAAAGTTTTCAAGTACATAATTCGCATAATTGTATGGTGCGAAAAGTTGAGTTTCAAAATTTTCTAAGTCCAGATTTCGCATAGTATTGTATGCGAATTCTTAGAACTCTCATATAACTTTGTGCGAATTCTGAAGTGTGCGAATTCTGAAGTGTGCGAATTCTGAAGTTTGTGTGTGTGCGAATTATGGAGTTTAGTGTTTGTGCGAATTGTTGTCTACGAATTCTATCTGTGTGTGAATTGCTTTTGTCCAAGTGTGGTGTGCGAATTCCATACTTAGGAGATTTTTGAATATTTTATTTTCTGAATTTTTCTAAGCATTTCTGTATTTTGATTTCACTTGAACTAACGATCATTTCAAGTTCTTATTGAAGCAATTTTCTTAACAGGATGACTTCCAAAGGCGTACTCTCTATCGGTACAGATGTAAAACATCAGGTGCTCTTCAAAGGAGAATATGAGCAATGGAAAGACCGGTTTCTGGATTTTGTGGACAGACATGCAAATGGAGAGAACATTTTGATGTCCATCATGGAAGGTACAATGGTACCTCTTACCATGGAAATACCAGATGATGAATCCTCTAACAGCGAAGATGGGAATGTGGACAGAGCACAAAAGACAAAGACAGTACCAAAAGATCTTTCTCAGTATACTGAAGAGAAGAAGAATAGATATAAAGCTGACAAGCAAGCTAGATCTCTACTTTTACAAAGCATACCTAACGAGATCTACATCAAAACAGACAGTTACAAAGCAACTGCCAAGAAGATGTGGGATCAACTACAAAAGATGATGATGGGATCTAAGGTCAGAAATCAGATGAAGGTTGCTAATTGCATTAACAGCTATGAAGAGTTCAAAGCTAAGGAGAATGAGAGCCTTGAGGAAACTTACGAGAGATTTGTTCTATTGCTTAATGAGCTTGCAAAGAACAAAGTGAAGAAGAAGCAAATAGAAAATAATGTCAAGTTCCTCAGTATCCTTCAACCCGAATGGAAGAAACATACGCGAAGGATGAAATAGATGAAGGATCTCAGTGACATCCCTCTCCATGAAGTGTACGAAACACTTAGACAGAACGAGGAGGAAGTGGAAGAGAAAAGAGAAGAAAAGAAAAAGACTGAGAAAGCGTTGACCCCATTGCCTTGGTAGTAGCTCAGAAAGATAAATAAAAGAAGGAAAAGAAGAAGAAAAAGAAAGTTGTTGTTCCAAGTTTTGACGATTCTGATGATGCTGATTCTGACAGTGATGATGGAGAAAGCTTAAAGCAAGCCATGTTATTGCTGACCCGAGCTTTCCAAAAGAAATTTTATAAAAAGTCGGGATCAAACAATCAAAGATACTCTTTTGGTTGTAGAAATTATGAGCATAGAGAAAAGGTTGAAGGAAGAAGGTATGAGGAGAAGAAGTTTCTAAAAAGAAAGCCAGAAGAGAAGAAAAAGTTTGTTAATGATTACGGTGAGAAGAGGTCTGATGAGCTGATAAAATGTTATAACTGCGGTAAAGTGGGTCATTACGCCAAGGACTGTCGGAAGCCTACTGTGAGAAACTCTGACTATTACAAGCACAAGATGTTACTGGCAAAGCAGAAAGAAGCAGGAAAAGGCTTTAATGGTAGAAGACGAGGTTTGGCTTGACCACTCAGATGAAGAAGAAAAAAAAGAGACAACTCACATGTGCCTGATGGGGAAAGAAGTTAAGTATGATGAGTCTGATGAAGAAAATTCGGATGAGGTACATAATCTTTCTGAATCTGATTTTCTAAACAAAATAGAAGCCATGATGATTGAGCTTCAAGACCTTCAAAATAAACTGAAAAAGGAGAAAAGCAGAGTTGCTAAGAAGCGTCAAACTATTTTTGATCTTAACAAAGAACTTGTTGGGAACAAAAGTCTGATTGACTCTTTGAACAAATCTGCTATTGAGTTTAAACAACAAAAATATTGTTTTGAAAATAAGATTTCTGAAGTTGTTTCTAAACTTTCAAAATCTGATTTTTGAGAAACAAGAGTTTGTGCTAAAAGCTCATAAATTGCAGGTTGAAAATAAGAGTTTGGAGAAAAAGGTAAATGGTTTGGAAGCCAAATTGTATGATAGAGGACAAACAAATCAAACCATCTTTCTAAACACACCAAATGAGGAAAATGATGTTAAAGAAAAGTGGGGTCTCGGTTACGATAACCCACGCTATTTGAAGAAAGCAATCAGAAAACAACCAACTTTGTATAATTTTGATTTTCTACAAGTGGCTAACAAACATCCTCATTTGAAACCCATGTTTGTTACCAAATCTTCTGATGAAGTTGAGGCCAAAGAAGATGAGAATAGAAAGAAAACAACGAAAATGCAACTACCATTCTGCTATCAAAAGCTGAATGATAGTTATCTTTCAGAACAACCAAAATTCCTTTCAAAAGATTATTTTGCAAGTTATTCTACAAAAGAGTTGGAGGCAAAACCTATTAAAGCCAAAATTTATGTTCCTCCACTCATTTTAGAAACCAAAATAATTGATCTTGAAAACATTTTATCTGACGAAAGAATCTTGGTTGATATTGAAAAAGTTGTGTTTTCTACTGTTATGAAGAACACTGTTTTTAAATCTAAATCTAATGAGTGTTCTAACTCTTCCAAGGCACCTCAAACTTCTGAAGATGATATTGATGACTTATTTGCGTGTGCCAATGATTTCTTAAATGCTGATGATGGTTGTGTTGATGAAAGTATTGGTATGTTTGACTTCAATGCAAAACTTCCAGATCATTCTGCTTTTATTATTAACTTTGAAGCTTTACCCAGTGTGTTTGAAGTAGGTGAATCATCAACTAAGGTTGGTGAATCAACTTCTATGAGTACTGATTATTATGAAAAAGGTAAAAAGCAAAAGAAAAGGTGCTCACAAAAATGGACCAACACAGGTAAGCAAAAGAAATCATAGACTCAGAAATCTCATTTTCCTAACAAATCTAAGGGGTCGTTTGTTTTTTTAAAAAAACCTCTTAATGGCTCTTAAGTCTGAATCATTCAGACATTTTTACACACCACCTCTTATTAATCATAACTAAAATAAGACTTCAGACTTTAGACCTCTTAAAAAACAAACGACACCTAAATATTTTGTTTCAGAACTAAGAAGGAAAAGGTCTGAAGTTAGAACTGAATGGCGACTAAAGAAGAAAGTTGAAGAGCTTACAAAGTCATTTTTCGATTCTGAATGTAACAGGATTTCTGTTAGTAGTACTGATTTGATTGGTAACATTGCTTCTACAAAAACAAATCTTGTAACTTCTTACAAGAAATATTCAATAAAGCAATTGTTCCAATTACCTCCGATTACTATCAAAAGTTGTCTACATATCGTCGAAATGATTTTGTGACTCTACAATATTCTGAATGTTGGTTTGGAACATATTGTATACCTCATGTTTTTCAAAATAAAAGAGGACCCAAATTCAAATTGGTGCCAAAATATTGCGCTAATCTGAAAGGACCCAAATATAAATGGGTACCTAAAGTTGTTGTTCCCTGATTTATCTTATGCAAACCCGTCATATGTGGGACTTGGATTCTGGTTGCTCCAAGCATATGACCGGGCATAAAGATTTATTATCTAATTATACAGAGAAATTTTGTGGAAATGTGCGCTTAGGGAATGACCAGTTTTCACCAATTCTGGGTTATGGTGATGTTATTCAAGACAACGTAACAATTAAGAAGGTGAGCTACGTTGAAGGACTAGGACATAACCTATTCATCATTGGACAGTTCTATGAAAAAGACCTAGAGGTTAATTTCAAAGCCAAGAGGTGTTCTGTGCATAATGAAGATGGTAAAGAACTCTTGGTTGGAACGAGAAAATCAAACCTTTACACAATCAACTTGTCAAAAGTCAATACTGACAATGAGGTGTGTCTACTATCAAAAGCTTCGTTGCAACAGAGTTGGTTATGGCATCGAAGGCTTTCTCACCTGAATTTTCGCTACATCAACAAGCTGGTCACGGGAAACTTAGTGAAAGGACTTCCAGAGCTCAAGTATGTTAAAGAACATCTTTGTGCAGCATGTGAGAAGTGCAAGATGAATAGATTCTCTCATAAGCTAAAGCTTGATCCAAGTACAAGTTCTACCTTGGAGTTATTGCATATGGATCTTTGTGGTCCGATGCGTACTCAAAGCATAAACGGCAAAAAGTATGTATTAGTGATTGTGAACGATTACTCGAGATACACTTGGGTCAAATTTCTGAGATCAAAAGATGAGACACCCGAAGTCATCATCACATTTCTAAAAACCACTAAAGTGAATCTGCAGAAGACAGTAAAGCTTCTTATAACGGATAATGGCACAAAATTTAAGAACAAAGTTGTTGAAGATTATCTCGAATCGGTCGGGCTAACACATCAGTTTTCTGCTGCCAGAACGCCTGAACAGAATGGAGTTGTAGAGCGACGAAACAGAACGCTAGTCGAGGCCGCTCGAACTATGTTGAGTAAATCAGATCTACCTCTATTTCTATGGGCTGAAGCTATGTCGACTGCCTGCTACACGTAAAATCGATCCATTATCCACCGTTGGTTCAGTAAAACACCATATGCTTTAATAAATAATAGAATACCTAGATCAAACACTTTCATATCTTTGGATGCAGGTGCTTTGTACTAAACGACAAGGAGAACTTGAACAAGTTCAGTCCAAAAGCTGACGAATGCATCTTTATCGACTATTCTCAAACATCTGCTGCTTACAGAGTGTATCTCAAGAAGTCAAAGATCGTAGTTGAGAGCATAAATGTCACATTCGATGAAGAATTGGCTTCTGAACAAAATAGTTCAGAACCCGTACTTACTGGAGTGTTAGCTTCTGGGCAAATCAGTCCAGAACCTGCGGTTAATGTTTTAAATTCTGATAAAGCGTCAACTTCTACATCACATTTATCAGATTTAGACTTATTTTTTGAACATTTCTATGGTGAATTTATTGGTACTAAAGTGACTAAACCAGTTGTGATTGATAGGTCCGAAAAATCAAACGATAATCAACCAATCATATTAGAGGTATCTAGTGAATCAGCAATCCCGATTCAAGAAGAATTTCAAGTTCAAACACCTACTCCTTCAGTTGAAGCTGTACATGATAATGAAGATCCAGAAGTTGCTGAATCAGTTGGATGCACAGTAACGAATAATCAACAAACAGAAAATGTCCAACCAACTGAAGCTTCTGCACAGAATACTTCAACTGAACCACTACCTAATCCTGAACAAAATGAAGAAGCTGAAAGTGGATTTTTAGATGAACATTATGATCAATCTACATCTAATCCACTCCCTCATGAACACAAGTGGACCAAAGAGCACCCAATACATCAAATCATTGGAGATCCATCTAAACCGGTGCAAACTCGGTCTGCTACACTCAACCAGTGCATGCATGATTCATTCCTGAGCAAGATAGAGCCAACTCGAGTATCTGAAGCTCTAGATGACTCAGATTGGGTGACTGCGATGCAAGAAGATCTTAATCAATTTTAATCGCTTAAAGTCTGGAGACTAGTGCCTAAACCTGAAGGAAAGACTATAATCGACACGAAATGGGTTTTCAAGAACAAGAAAAATGAAGATGGTATCGTGATCAGAAACAAAGCAAGACTTGTCGCTAAAGGATATAGGCAAGAGGAAGGTATAGATTATGACGAGACTTATGCTCCAGTTGCACGCATAGAAGCAATCCGAATGTTTCTAGCTTATGTCGCACACAAGAACTTCACCGTCTATCAAATGGACGTGAAGACTGCCTTTCTGAATGGCATCTTAAAGGAGGAAGTCTATGTCTCTCAGCCTGAAGGTTTTGTCAATCCAGAGAAACCAAATCATGTTTATATTCTGGACAAAGCTCTTTATGGTCTAAAGCAAGCCCCTCGCGCCTGGTATGAAGTTTTATCCAAATTTTTAGTCAATTCGGGCTTCTCAAAAGGTAAAATCAATACTACTCTTTTTATTAAAAAGGAAAAAGCTGATATCATTTTTATCCAGATATATGTGGATGACATCATATTTGGCTAAAAAAATCCAAAGTACCGTAAGAATTTTTCTAACCTTATGGTGTCAAGATTTCAGATGAGTATGATGGGAGAGATGAATTTATTTCTCGAATTATAAGTCAAACAATTTTCCACGGGGATTTTTATTAATCAAGCAAAGTACATTTTCGATATTCTTAGAAAATTTAAAATGGAAAATTGTACTCCTATTGGAACCCCGATGGTATCTGGAACTAAGATTGACGCTGATCCTTCTGGAAAAGTTGTCGATGATAGAACCTACCAAGGTATGATTGGTTATTTAATGTACTTAATATCTAGTAGGCCAGATATAATGTTCTCTACATGCTTATATGTAAGATATCAGGCTAGTCCTAAAGAATCCCATTTGTCTGCAGTCAAGCATATTTTTAGATATCTGAAGGGCACTGTAGATCTTGGTCTGTGGTATCCTAAGGATACAGGTTTTGAGCTCACAACATATTCAGATGCAGATCATGCAAGTTGTATGCTTGACAGGAAGAGTACGTCAGGACACATACAATTTCTTGGAGATAAACTCGTGAGTTGGGCTTCAAAGAAACAACTATGTGTATCTACTTCAACAGCTGAGGCAGAGTATGTAGCTGCGGCTAGCTGCTGTTCTCAAGTGTTGTGGATGTGAACACAACTCCAAGATTATGGCTTCAAATATGACAAGATCCCGATCTACCGCGATTCAAAGAGCGCAATTGCAATATCTACAAACCCTGTACAACATACCAAAACCAAGCACATAAACATGAGATATCATTTTATAAAAGACAATGTAGAAAAAGGTACAATCGAACTTTATTTTGTAAACACAGATTATCAGCTAGCTGATTTATTTACCAAGCCGCTTGATGAAAAGAGATTTAATTTTCTCATTTCAAAACTTGGTATGCTAAATCTCAATACTTAATCTGTGATTACCTATTAAAGTTTAGTTTTGTTATTTTTCTTCCTTTCTTTATTCTTTAATTTGAAAGATATCTGCACTTAAGTTTGTTCATGATTTCAGAGGGAGTGTGAGATGATGATAAGATAGTCTACATTTGAGAGGGAGTTACTATAGTTTGCATATATTCTATAACTGACAAATTTTCTGATGCATAATTTCAGGGGGAGTTAAGGAGTTAGGAAGATGACTTCTGATTACATCTGATCAGAACTCGTTCTTAACACGTTTTATTGTTTTATGTCATTTTATTTTTTAATAAATGTTGTGAATAAAGCTTTGTACTTTGACAGACTTTGTGAGTATTGCAGATTTGAGAGGAAGCTTACACGATCATATTCAATATGACTTTTGAGTTGACTTCATGAGATTTAAGACTGAACATAAGGTTTAATTCTAGCCTTAATCTCATATATCGTTAAAAGAAGGACGACTTTCAATAATAGAAAACATGTTCTTAAATGTTCAAACCACTTCTGATTCTTAAACAGATTTCATGAATTAAGAAGTGTGATTTTGAATGTTTTCATTTTTCAATGAGCTTAATTGTTCCAATAAACCGTGTGTTTCCAAAGATAAATACTTTTGTATTATCTTTTCCATTTACTGTCAAGTATACACACACAACGGTTTACAATTTTTCTTAATAAGTTATTACCATGTCTCATATTGAAACATATTTTCGATGGTAAGACACCCCGCTTGATATTCAAAGCTTGTTGAGCGTGATTTCATTTCAAAACACTTCTTTCAAGACTTGTCTATATTTTGATTCATATGGACAAATTCCTATTTTTCTTGACCTAAACCTTGATTGTTAAAATCATTCATATTTGATTTTTTTTTCATACAATGTCAGATTTTCAAACAAGTTTCTCGTATTGATTTCATTCATTTCAATATACTTGTTTGAAATATCTTCAATGTTTACAATGCTCAAATCTTCATGATTATCTTCATGAGCATACATACATCTGACATGTATTTTGTGCTTTAACTGAAAAGTTAAACCTTTTGAGCAACATTATGCTTTTAGGAAAATATGGGTTCATTGTGTGAGAACTTAACAGAACTTTTATGGATTCATGTTAACTAGTGTTTCCTACCCAAGAAGTTAATCCTTGAGTGATCGAGTTGCGAGGAGTCAAAATATATGAGTGTGGGTGTGATGAGGTAAAATGAAATGAGAGTTTGGTTAGACACGAGCTTAAATGATAAAAAGAAAGAGGGTGAGAGATCAGAGTAAAAGAATATCAAACTCTGCACCAACATATTCTAAGTCGGGTAGCCACATAATCTGATAGTTTCACAATTCTTTGGTGAACTTCATTGAAACAGGCAACTAGCCCATGCCAACTTTTTTTTAAACCCCACTAGCTACTCATCTTTTTCTTAGAAAGAAGATGTTTCATATTTTTTTTGGGATGCATCACATATGCTATTTCGTCTTCATTTGGAAGATGTGGATATTGAAAAAGAAGGAAGTCTATCCCACCTTCGCACTTCATTATGCACAGTGAGTCTGTGTATTACTGTTGTTGTCTAAATGGTTTACACAATTTTGAGCCTAACAAAAGCAATCATCAGTGCTTAATTCTTTCATAGACAAGCACATACACACAGAAAATTCGTTTTCCTGTCATAATGTTCATAATTTAATCTTGTGTTATGATTGAATGGAAGACCTGGGGTAGTGAACATCAAAAAGCTCCTTTCCAATGTGTATTCGTTACACACAGTAACTTCATGTTACTGACAGACATTTTTAACTGATTCATTTGTTGATTCAGGTGTCACACTCATATTTTGTCTGAATTTGAAAAGATTCGGATGAATGTCTTATGAATTAACGGATAATCAAAGGCTCTATGATGAAAGATCAATGGTTAGAGAAAAGATTAAGGACATTTCTTGGAATAGTTTTGATAAGTTTTGTGCCACAATCATCAAAAAGGGGGAGAAACTCAAGAAATGGAGAAGTTTTGTTCAAGAAATGTTTGCTGAAGGAGAGTTTGTGAAAGTTTGATTGAAGTAGAAAGTGAGTTTCAAGTAATGGATGTGAAAGAAATTACTTGAAGAATGTTTGCTGAAAGATTTTGTCATAGAAATGCAAGTTGTGAAAAGATTGTACAAGTTTGAAAGAGCAAATTCAAAGAATACTGATAAGCGAGCTGAATTTTACTGAAATTTTCTTTGAAGATAATTTGTTGAAGCAAACAGAGCCAAATCTGAAGATAATTTCTTTCTGATGTCTGAAAGAGGTTCTTATTACCTTGGGGAGAATGTTAAAGCTTATTGCAAATGCTGTTTAAAGACTTTGGGGGAATAACTGAAAGTTGAAGATTGTTCTTAAGTATAAAGGGGAAGATTAAAGCTGCAAAAAATTATTCAAAGAAGAGAGTGAATCTGATTATATTCTGACAAAGGGGGAGATTGTTTCAATGAGTGCATTTTCTGAAAATGGTTTTATTTGACAAAAATTGAACAAGGGGGAGATTGTATTGCAAAATATTTTTGGAGATGATCTTGAATCCAAAGTTGGAGATTGTTAGTGCACATATTTGTTGGATACAAGATCATGAAGACTAAAGACTGAAAGTCAAAGCAAGTTAAAGCTCAAGTCAAACTCTCATGCATAAAAGTCAAAGTCTTTTGTAATAAAAGTCAAAGTCAAAGTGTTGTAATAGTTAGTGTTTAAAGTGTTTTGTGTCCTTGTATAAATAGGTATATGGCTAGAGTTACTAAAGTGTCTTGTAAGAAAATATACGCAGATAGATTCTAGAGAGAGAAACTTTCACAGAGAACTGTATACGAATTCTGGAATCATATTGTAATAACAGGTTGATTGTTTGATTGTTTTCATCTTGTTAATGTTATTGAACTGTGATTAGAACTTGAAATCTTGGGAATAATAGTATAATATTTCATTAAATGCATACACTAACATGGAATGCATATTGTTTCTTGAAAGTACCACATTCATCCGATAAATCGCATGAATCGTTATGTGCATCGACATCTGCTGCAAAAGTTTGATGAAATCAGGTAAATTCATTTAAAGAATCATTGTGAATCCAAATGCAATGAACGATTTAGATGAAGGTTGCACGGGTTGTAACCTTTTACTGGGCTGCAAAATAACCGTGACATATATATATATATAGGGGCATGTTCAAACGAGAAGTTAAACATTTTGCAAGAAACCAAGAAATGTGATATCATATATGATTCAATATGGTGTAATTTATTTGGCTCGATTATAGGGGTGGTGAGGTGTCCATTTAATCATATCCATTAAACCAATTAATTTAATGGTTGATGGAGCTCGATTTTTCCTGAATGATTGAACCTCACTATATATATGTATATATATATATATATATAGAGAGAGAGAGGAAGAATCATGCAAGGAGTTAAAACATTTTGCAAGAAGGCGAGAAATATGATATATATGATTACACCGCCTGTTGGTACGTTTAATCATATGATTAAACGTCTATGTATTGTCAATGTAACATGTGATATCATATATGTTTAAACACATGTTATATTGACAATACATAGATGTTTAATCATATGATTAAACATACCAACAGGCGGTGTAATCATATATGATATCATATTTCTCGTCTTCTTGCAAAATGTTTTAACTTTTCGCATGATTCTTCCTCTCTCTCTCTCTCTCTATATATATATATATATATAGGGTTCCCTTCATTTGCTAACTACGGCATTGGTGCTAACCGTGCTAACCAATTTTCAACCAATCAGAATCATCCTAGAGTTTATGTTCTCAAAGGGTAATATGGGCATTTCATAATTCACGCTTATTTAATGTATTTATATACTTTAAGGAGTTATTAATATGGTAGTTATCTAAATATTAAATATAATATTTAATATTTAATATTTAATATTTAATATTTAATGTATTTCCATATTTAATCTATATCCATATTTCAAGGAGTTATTAATATGGTAGCTATCTAAATATTAAATATAATATTTAATATTTAATGTATTTCTATATTTCGAGTGTGAATATATGTATGTCTAGATGTCAGTGTGTATCTCAACCAATGCATAATATATCAGCTGATATGCACATATACATATTTACAATACTCAATGTGCACATATGCATATAAGATACCAGTGTGCAGATATGCATATGCTCAATATGCACATATGCTTTTACTCAATATGCACATATGCATATTAGATACCAGTGTGCACATATCATATAATATTTCAGCAAACATATACATATATGCACTGTATGCAAGTGTGCACATATGCACTATCTTGAAAATCGATTTCTTCAAATCCTGAAAATCATTTTAAGCAACTTTCCTGACAAATTCCGGCGACCCCTATCTTGGTTCAATTCAACTCCACTTCATTTTCCGGTAATGTTGATTTATGCGATGATGCGTTTAACCTCCCATGCATTATTTCTCCGTCTCCCTCTTTTTCTCCGGCGAACCCAACCCCACCCACCATCGCCGCCAAGAAATCGAACCATCGCCGGAAAATCAAGATTCTCATAATCGTCGTTTCCGTTGGTGGGTTTTTGTTATTATGCATCTTGGTTGCATTATTAACGATTTGTTTGAAAAGAAAAAAGAAAAAGACGCCGACGGTGGGTGTGAAAGGCGCTGAAGCAGTTCCGGCGGCGCGTGGTGGCGGCGGAGGTGCAGCGAGTGGTAATGGGAAGAATGGTGGAGGTGGGTTTTTAAGTGAAGGTGATGACGGCGGTGGGATTGGGAAGTTGGTGTTTTTAGGGGATGAAATCCCTAATTATTTGGGTTTTTAATTTGGTAGGCCCATGTTCCCCAAATTAAAAGGAATTGTATTTTGACCGAAATACCCCTGTGCATACATGCATTGTATTTTTTCAACCGTTTTTAATATTTTAATTTAATAAAAAATCAATTAATTGTGGACCATTGATCTCATCAATCTACGGTTGAGATTGGTTAGCACGGTTAGCACCAATGTCGTGGTTAGCAAATGAATGAGCCTCTCTCTCTCTATATATATAGTGAGGTTCAATCATTCAGGAAAATCCAACTCCATCAACCATTAAATTAATTGGTTCAACGGATATGATTAAATGGACACCTCACCACCCCTATAATCGAGCCAAATAAATTACACCATATTGATATATTTTTTTCATCCGTTTTTTTTTGTGATTTTCCGGTTTTTCATTTATTTAGCGTTTTTCCCTGAACTCAACTAAACTCTCTCTCTCTCAACAGAAAATAAATAAAAAATCTAAAAACCATAAAAATGAATGAAAAAAATATATTATGGATGTCAAATTAATGAGAAAAATGTGATTGTTTTTTTGGTATAATTTATTTTGCTCGACTTTTGTTTGTATTTAGTCTTTTTTCGAATAAAAAATGGGGAGCATGTTGAGGTTTTTTTAATTTAAATAATTATTGTTATAAACGTAAATTTAATCATATACAGTAATCTAATAGCTAATGGATATTATTTTCTCCTAAACCTCACTATATATATATATATATATATATATATATATAGAGGGAGGATCATACGAGAATGATATCAGTTTAAAAGAATAAAGGAACAGTTATGGACCAATCATAATTCATTAATTACTCATTATTTATTTTAATTAAAAAGTATTTTAAAAAGGGTAAAAACGTCATATTTCATTCTGGATAATTTAGGAATGTATATCACCCATCCTAAAATCATGCGATTTTGAATTTCATCCCAATCCAAATTGAATCCCAATCAAAATTGAAATGAATCGTCTACTCAATAACAACGAATTCCCGATTTTTTTTGACAAGCTGTTTGATTCCATTAGACGCAGGATCCCAGATCAAATTGAAGAATAGGGTTAGATTTTTCAAGCTTTTTACCTTCGACCATGGAGTCTGTCATAGAATCGAATGTGGTTGATGGTGACACTTTATCAGTCTCGACCATGGAGGATTTTATTGAACCGACAATGGAGGTTGTGAATACACCGATAATGGAGGCTGTGAATACACCGACAATGGAGGTTGTGACCATGAAGGTTGTGAATACACCCACCATGGAGTTCGTTCCTGCAAATCATGTCAACATTGGAGACAAAGAAGTGAATTCAGCAATAAACCACACTTGTATGAGAGATGAAGTGCTAGAAGATGTTGAAGGTAAATCGTTTAAAAGTTTCATGTCCGGCAGATTCGATGATTGATGGCAATGGTTATTGGGTTCATCAGGTGATTGATTAAGTTAGACTATTGGTTTGTCGTTTTTACCTTTTTTAGGGATGGTTTGTTTCCGTTGAACCTTTTTTCACTTATTGGAGTTTAGTTGTTGGGAAGTGGTATTATTCGTTCATTGATTTGATTTTTCCATGTCTTATTCATCTTTTGTGTTGTTTATTGGTATTACCATCTTCATATTTTTATAAAAGGATCATGTATGAGTGAATGATAAATCTACGACGACTGATTGAATCATATGTGATTTTTGAATGTTATGGTTGGTCAATAAGGTACTATTATCTTTCTATTGGCTATGATTTGATAAGAATCATATATGATTTAAAACAGTACCAGTGTATGAAGACTGTTGATACTATTATGTTCAACACATCACTTGTGATTTACGTGCATACTAGTTATAGAGACAAAAACATTCGTGATTTTATAATTGTATTCCATAAAATCAATACATGTCACATATAAACCAATTTTGAATTCATTATACCAGGGATCACTTGTGATTACCATGATAAACGAATTTTCAATTCATTATACCAGTAGATCACTTGTGATTAATATGATAAACCAATTTTAAATTCATTATAGTAGTGAATCACTTGTGATTACCACGATAAACGAATTTTGAATTCATTATACCAGCAGATCACTTGTGATTAACATGATAAATCAATTTTGAATTCATTATAGCAGCGAATCACTTGGGATTACCATGATAAACGAATTTTGAATTCATTATACCAGCAGATCACTTGTGATTAACATGATAAACCAATTTTGAATTCATTATAGCAGCGAATCACTTGTGATTACTATGATAAACGAATTTTGAATTTATTTTCAAAAAAATGGGGAGAGATTGAGACGTGTTGAGATGAATTAGGAAGGGATTTCTTTTTTGATTTGATATGATCATCACATCCCTAAAAAATCGTCTGATTGATATCATTAAAAAAATTTCAAATTTGCCCCTAAAGTCATTTACCAACATATTTTAACGGGTATTTTGTTGTCATTAATTACATAAAATGCCATGATTAATTTCAACCACTGATTTAATCTAAGCAATAGCCGAAATCTATCCCTTTATTCTTTTAAATACACTATGTTCTCGTTTGAACTCACCCCTATATATATATATATATGTGCATGTGTGTGCACATATACGTGCATACGTAATATATATTTGAAACGAAGTATATTATATATTAAACTTAAACTTAAGATATAATAATTAATATATATTAAAGTATAATAAGTAATGAATTTATAAAACTTAAAGTATAAAAAATTAATCATTTTTTTTTTATTTTTAGACTTAATTACGAATTTGGTCTATGTGGTTTGTGTAAATTTTATGAAATTGGTTCCTTGAATAAAGATAAAAAGAGAGTAAAGGACGGAAATGCCTTGAAGGTTAACAGAAGAATTGCATGACCATTAGAATGAGGGACCATTTTTTTTTTGAACGGCAACAGAACCTTTATATTACCAAACTAACGAGATAAGTTTAAACAAGAGTACAAAGGACACACCGGGTCAAGACAAAACGCAGCAAAACACCACAAACCAACACAACAAAAGTTACCCAACACACGAGCAAACATCATGAATCGTCGAACGGGAGTGTAGTTTGCGAACAGTAAACTATCACAGCCGCAAAAGACCGGGATTACCCGACTAATCATTCGACATTCAGCTCACGAGCTTCTCTGGACAGACCTGAAACATCCTTTCCAACAGCCCCCATGCTTATTACAAAAAATAAGCATGAAGTTCAGGCCATTTTTGTAAAAACCACCAAACTATAACTCTATAAAAAACGAAAATTTTCAAAACTCGTACAATTAAATTGATTAAATATCACAAAACACATAAAAATTATTTACATTTTCCAGAAGTACGTCATCGTTATTGTTATCTGGTAATTCTTTTTCTTGAAGTATACAATATTTTGATAACCCTAATAAACTTATACATTTTCCTCACTTTTGGTAAAGTTTGAACCCTTTATCTCCTAGGAGGATAAATGTCCGGTTACCACTAGACAAAAAGCCCTTTTATATTGCATAGTTCTTTATCGGCGTGATCAAAAGCAAACGACTATAGTTCTACACTCTCTGTTGTTGGTCAGAAACATGACCTACGAATACCCGACGACAGAAATCCATCGAAAACAATTTGGTTGGGAGAACATTCACTAACGAAACTTTATGACGGCTTTCAAAGTATTAATGATAGTTTAACCCGTCGATAAAGAGTAAGTAAATCACGATAACAATTTATAAATTAACATTTCCCGTGGAATGTCAATAAGACATGACGGTTTTACAACGGGCTTTTACTGATAACGTTTCAATGGAATATGTACGACCGATTTTCGATGAAAACTTCTGATATGACCATCGTTTATCAACAAGTTACCAATGCTTTTTTAATGCCATTTTTACAATGGGTTATCGAGGGTTTTAAATTTATTTCCGATGGATATTCTATGGTATTCGGAGGGATATTCGTCGGTCATCAGCCGGAAATCCTGTATAAAGAAAATCAAATTTTCGTATATTTTTGTATTTAACCTATATCACTACACCAAATGTTGTCTTAGACAGCAAATGTTAATTGTCTATGTTGCTTAAGATAAGTTTAGGCAACAAAGGCTAATATATGTTGCCTAAGTTTCCTCTTAGGCAAGGTGTAGTTCAATGTTACCTAAGTGAGACCTTATACAATGCATAAATAATTATATGTTGCCTCAACTATCTTAAGCAACATCTTCACTTATGTTGCCTTAGTTGAATAATGTTTTTTTTTCTTTTTTAAATCAATGAAAGTTATCTTAGGCAACATATTTTCTTGTTTCTATGTTGCCTAAGGTCAAAAATATAAATAAATATAGGTAGTTGAAAATGTAATAACTCGTTGACGGATGAATTAATGTTGACACCTACTTTTACTTAAGCAACATATAATCTATTGTGTTTGTTGCGTATGATCTAGCTAGCTTAGGCAACATATTTTCTTGTTTCTATGTTGCCTAAGATCACAGTAATATATAATGATGGTTCCCCCATTTCCAACGTTTCATCTTCATTCCAACATTTCTTCTCAATTTCAAAAAATATTGTTTCTAAGGAATTGGGACGCGATTTTGACAACTTTTG
Source organism: Arctium minus (assembly GCA_954870635.1). NCBI lineage: Eukaryota > Viridiplantae > Streptophyta > Magnoliopsida > Asterales > Asteraceae > Arctium > Arctium minus. The sequence goes on along the minus strand of OX941080.1, from coordinate 70,344,367 downwards.
ACTTCCAAAAAACTTCGTTTTCATCATCAAAAGGCATTTAAAGATTCTTAGGTAATTATTATTTTATTTTTGTCTAATTTTGTAGTTATTTCTTGTTTATATCATTTAAATTTGGAACGTAATTTCAAGCGATTTTGGCTTCCAACAAACGTTTTCATCATTGAAAGACATTTAGATTTTCTTAGGCAATTATAATCGTATTTTTGTATATATAAGCTTCTTAAATCTACGCAGAGGGGGAAAAAATCCTCAAGGGCGTTGGGATAGGGTGTGAGCTTATCAACGCATGTTTAAATAGTTGTTTCTTATACTACAAAGAAGGTGACATGAAGGTGACATGCATGACCAGTGCCCTCACTACAAAAATAACTACTTTTGCCGGAGGAAAATGTCGCCGACAAAAATCTCGAAAGTCGTCGGCAAAAGCTTAAAACCTTTTGTCGCTGGATTTTTCCATCGGCAAAAGTTTTCGTCAAAAGTTGGTCGCTACAAGGTTTTTTGCCGGCTAACAACATAGGTCGCCGGTAAAGATACATTTCCCGGCGAAAATAGTCGTCGGTAAAAACTAAAGTTGTCGGCAAAAACTTCTCTCAAGTAATCGTATAAAAGCCTTTTCCCAACGACTAAATACTTTTGCCGGCGTAGTTTTTTTCGTCGGAAAAGTTTTCATTGACATTTTGGTCAAACATTTACCAACCCAAAAATCTATCGGCAAAAGTTTTTATTAGTTTTGACGCATAACCTTTTATAGACGCACAAACTCATCGGCAAAAGTTAGGTTCGACTCTTTTTGTGAAGTTTATGCCGACAAAAAAACACTCCGGCAAAAGCTAATTGAATATTTTTGGTCAACTTTTTTATCGGCACAAAAACCCGTTGGCAAATTTTTTTGACCTTATAATAAAACGGTTGCCAATGCTTTTAGATAAAATCATTACTATAAACGGGATTTTTACAACGAATTTCTGACGAAAAATGTTTCATAATTTTCTTGGTCAAAATATTTTTCCGACACCTATTTCAACAGCCTTTTGCAACGGTTTTAATTTCTGATGGATATTCGGCACATGCATTTTGACAGGTGGTTTCCGATGAAACTTTTTTCATTTTTCCGAGGGATCTCCATAGGAAATTTGTTGGCAATTTTTCCATTTTAAAAAAATATATGTTTTTAAAACTCGTAGATAAAATTCGAAATGAGTTAAATGTTTATATATCAAAATTATTACTAAATGAACAAGGATGGAGCCTAAATATGGATACCAGCAAACCGTAAAACAAATTCGAAATTGAATATGGTCACACCAAAACAAACCAATAAATAAATTAAATAGTATAGAGCAACCACTAATAACAATAAACTCAATGAATAAATCAATTGACGAAGAATCTCGTCAACATTAAGAAATTCTTCAACAATCGTTAATATCTAGCAATTATACTTAAAATTAACAACCAAATAGAATACACATATTGTATCTAATAGTTAAAACTGAATAACATTGAAGCAAAAAAGCTTAAAGTACTCGCAGTTCTGTGTTATACCACAAACACAACAGCCCTTTCCCTAGTTGCTTTATATTGCTGTCATGTGTGTCTAAAAAAAGAGAAGAATAATAAGTCCAAATTGAATAAAAATAATCAAAAGGTACTACTATGAACACAAACTTGAGTTATATACCTCCTTATCATGCCAAGTGACTTCTTTGTGTCTCATTTTCTCTTCTTCGGCCAAATTGCAAGCTAACAAACGCACAACAAATAACCAATTAAACATAAGCTAACATATCGATCAACACAATTAGAGTTTCGAAATTTCAAGTCCAAACATGCAACACTTGTAATTACTTAATCTTAATTCGAATCCAAAAACTAAAACCAACGAAAATCCACACACATAAACATGAGAATGATATAGATTGCATAAACATGAGAATGGTATAGAAAAATTATAGAAATAAATGAAACCTGAACAGTTGGTAAATCACAAATATGTTTGTGTGTCTTCAGATTCACACGTTATGTGTGTAAGTCACTTACAAATCATGAAAAGCACAAACCCCTATAAGGTGGAAGGAAATAATCCGCCAGAATAAGAAAAAAAATTAGGAAGGTAAGGGAGTAGTAGTAGATGTACACAACATAAAGAGAGGAACAAGTTTTGTTACATTAAAATTGAGAAAAGCTAGAGGAACATTGAAAATGAATTTTAGAGGAAATTTTAAGGGTAAAGGCTAAGGGGGCGTTTGGTTCGCAGAATGATTTCTGAAGGATTGAAATATGTCAAAGGAATTGGAATCTAGAAGTAATTAGAATGGAATGTTATCAGGTTTGAGCAAGTGTAGGTTTGAGCAAGTGTTTGGTTGACAGTAAATGGAACGTAATCTGTCAAATGAATAGGAATATGTCTGTTTGGTTTACACCGGAATTGGAATGGAATATGAAAATTGACAAAAATACCCTTTTTTTTATATAGTTTTTTAAAAGTATAAAATAATAATAAAATTAAAATTTTTCTATGATTTTGTTTTTGATTTTAACAATTAAATTAATAATGATATTGCTTTTAGTTTTAGTAAAATACTATTGTTTCCACTTTCCATGTTCGACCAATTACAATTACCTCTTTCTTTCATATCCCCTTCGTAAGAGAAACGAGAACCCAAATCGACCATGAAGAAGATTCTCGATGAATTCTGATAGGAAACGAGAACACAAATCGATCGTGAAGAAGATTCTCGATGAAGCCTGATAGAAAACGAGAACCCAAATCAATAGCAGGTCGATCGTAAGAGAGTCTCGATGAAGTCCATGAAGTCTGACGAGAGAGTCCTGTAGTCGATCGTGAGAGCGTAGTCGATCGTGAGAGCAATAGAGAGATGTCGGAAGGAATGGAGGTCGATGAAGTCTGATGAGAAGTTTTATTGATGGTACTTTTGTCATTTTTAAGATTTTGGATGGAATGGATTTCAATTCCATCTCTTTTCTGAATGAATGGTGAAATCCCCATTTGAGGGAATGTTTGGAATTCAATTCCATTCCATGGGTAACCAAACGTTGGAACGGAATTTGGTCAATGGAATTGACCATTCCAATTCCATCAGGTTTCGTTGGAATCCGACGAACCAAACGCCCCTAAAAAGGTAGGGGGGATTGAATTGGGGGGGGGGGGGGGGAGTTAATCCCTTGCTGTGTGTCATGAACCTTATCTAGTGAGCATGATAAGAACTAATAGCGTTACCTGATAAGAGCCATACTAAATACTGAGAATCTTACCCAGTAAGGAGAAGAAATAGCATTTACCGGGTGAAGAACATTTACCAACGGTCTATTTTGATGATCGAGAATGTTGTCTGATAAGGTGTGTGTGGGTGTATCTGTGTGTATGGTATGTGTATGTATGTATTTCTGATGTATATATGTGTATTTATGTGTGTATGTAGTAGATATATGTATGCGGTGAGCTTCAATAACTCCTAACAAATTTGTTAATGGGTCATACTGGACTCACTGGTTATTAATGAATTGTCTTGGGCCTTCACGGGCTTTAATGGTTTTCAATAAACTATAATGCGCATTGATGACTTTCATTTGACTAAGGGGCTGTTTGGCAGTTGCTGAATCGTTTGGTGCAAAATGATTAAGTGGTTAGAATAATTAAGAGACTTATGATATAGTTCAAAATGAAATATGGTTTTTAGGTAATTGTTCGGAATGAAATTAGGGCGTTGAATGGTTAAGGGAGGCCCAAGATACAAAATTACTCAGAGGGCTTTGGAACCATTAAGAGGCATGCGTTTTTTGCCAAACAAGATTTACCTCTTAGTGATTCAAAGGTTGACTCTAAATGGAACTCTTAAAAATGGAGCTATTAAGAGGTAACCAAACAACCCCTAAGTGATTGGTAATGAATTCATTGGGCCTGTCATTTGCTCTAGTGGCTATTAATGAACTACATTATGCGTTTTATAGGATAAAGTGGCTCTTAATGAACTTGATTGGGCTTTGATGGGCTTCAATGAGTCTAAATGAACTGTAATTTGCCTTGTTTATTATATATGATTTAATGACTATTAATGAACCTCATTGGACATTCATGGGCTTTAGCATTTTAATAGAAATATATTAATTGTATTAGGCCTTGATGGGTCGTATTGGACTCAATTGTTGTTAATGAACTATATTGAGCATTCAAGGGCTTTAGTGCTCTTAATCAAATATACTAGCTTACAGTTGCTCTAATCGAACAGTTGTTTGGGTAAAATTTCACTAGTCTCGACCGATGTAAGAAGACCAAACGTCTCCAATCTTAAGACAACTCTTGTATTAAGATATGGTCCTGAAGACCACATACACCGAGGACTATGGTCGCCACTTCTCGCGATGGTCGCAAGTTTCTAACGACTTACGACCAAAAATCTCTCGACAGCTAACATCTTACGACTCTCGTAAGATATGTAACGATTATTCCTCATTAACTATCAACGAATGTTTTCTCTATGACTATTTATTTCAGGTTAATGCGCATTATAAGTTCCAGATTCAAGCTATCAATCACAGATTAATCAACACACACTAATCACAAGTCATTTGTATATTGATTTGATTTGATTACAAATGCTTTCTCTCTGTTTACAACTATTTCTCTCACTAAGTCACAAGTCTCTTTGAATGTATGTGTGAGCATATGTCTACGTGCCTACAAGTTGTTGACTTTCACAAACTATTTATACCAGGTCAACAATTGTTGACTTTCACAACTCAAAGACAATTAGTGAAAGTCAAACACATTGACTTTCTACAACAATTTTCAATAATTACAATTTTGACCCTTTTAATCTTGAATTCAACATTCTAGGCTCAACAATCTCCCCCTTTGGATTCAAGATTAAAAAAAATTGGCACGAATCTTCAGGTCTTCTCTCTCTTAAAAATTCTTCAACATTGTATCTTTCAGAACTTTGAAGTTGTCAACTCTTCATCACTTGAACAAATTTTCTTGAACTTTCTTTCATTTACATCTCTCTCTTTTTGCATCTTTTCAACAAACACTTTCTTCAATCTTTATTTCTTCAAAACTTGAAATCTTTGTCTGTCTCCTCCTTTGATAAAATCGTGAAATTATGTAAGACTCCGTTTTAAAAAAAAGGTATAATTATTCTTACCCGAATTGAACCGTAATTAAAATGACAACCAAAGATAGTTAAGGGGTTAAATCCATCAATTAATCAAACTATTATTAATTATGTATATAAAAAAAAGTTAAGAGTAAAATTCATCCATCTTCTGCATTTTCATTTCGATTCACCGCCATCTAACTACTTAATTCTCATTTTTCTCTCTCTCTAAAAACTCTACTTCTCTCTAGTTTCGTTCTCAAATTGTTGAAGTATTCAAAGAAATAATTACGTATTCGGAATCTACTCTTCGAATCCTTCTTAGAGGTATAAATTTCTGTTAGAACATAAAATGTTCTAAGTATTGCAAGTTTTGTAGAGTAATCATGTTTTTGTATTTGGGCCTTGTACATTGGGTTTGGGATTAATTGTTAACAAGAGTGTGAGGGTATAAATAGGAGTTGTTTGTAGTTTGTAGAAGTAACTTTCATTCAAAAATGTAGCATGTACATACTCTGACTGTTTCTAGAGAGAGAAACATTTCCTCTCTCTAGATTGTATGAATAAAAACTACAATTCCTCCCAAATCCACTCTTGTTATTCTTCTTACATTGAAATAGTTGTGATCATGTGACCTAACAAGTGGTATCAGAGCTTAATTAATTAGATCAAAATCAACAGAAAATGGCATCACACTCTGAGTTTCTTTTCTTCGATTGATTCTTGAGTTTTAGATTGTAATTGATTGAATTTTTGATTGTATTGTATTCGATTAGTATCATAGAACAAATTTGTATAGGTAAAATTCACAATTGCACTGTAATTTTTAATTCAATTTGGATTTTTGTGATTTTTTAGTTTTTACGAGTTCGAACACTGTTCAATCATGGATTTGTACTTTTGAGTGATTTTTCTTGTAATTACTTGTTTGTAATTGGTTCTAATAATGTTCGTGACTGAATTGGTGAAGTTTCAGACTTGAATTCGAAGTATTGATGGACTTTTGGATCGATTGAAGTAAATTTGGACCGAAAACATCAAGAACATGCAAGATTCAATCTATTCGCACGAAGAACTCGCATAGTGAAAGGAATTCGCATAACATTTAATATTTGAAAAATACAAGTATGGAATTCGCATAAGAGTGTTATACGAAAATCACAGAATATGCATAAGCCCTCATACGAAAAGTGGAGAATTCGCATAAGGCGGCATACGAATTTCTCAGAATTCGCATTGTGTTATTGGTAGCGGAAAACCGTATAGGCCACAGTAACGGCGCAAGTATACACAGAAACTATGATCGCTACAAGTAATAAAGTGGTAAATATACCGAGATCGTATCCACAGGGATTGGACTTCAAAGTTTCGAGTCCTAAGTCGAGAATACACTGATTTCAGTTAGAGAAGAAGAAAATATTTTTGAGAGAATTTTGGGCTTTATAACAACAAAAACTAAATAAGAAACTAAAATTGGTATGGGTGTAAGTTTTCCTTGAGATTTATGTAGTAACTAAATGGTTAGCCATTTTGTAGCACGATGTGTCTATAAAAAGTCCGATCTCTCGAAATTGGAATTTTATAGACCGGTCCTACAAAATGTTCATAAAGTGTCAATTGTTACCGACTCTTATTTTTGCCGATTTAACTAAGTTGATAAAAGAATCAAGTTCTACCAGTATGGAGATTTATACCCAAATCTCTTTGTGATATAAATCTCGACCGACGTTTGAACCTTAGTAAATCATACAAAACCCGTATCTCTACGTGGCTATCAAAGACTCTCTCAAATCTTTGTGCATCACTTAAACCGTATTTCGAATCCGCCCCTCTCGAGGTCAAGATCTAATATTAACATTTCAAAATGATTGGCTTATCCGCGTTGAGTTTAAGTCCCGACTCAAGTGACCAAGCTTAAGAGCTAGCAATAATGGCAACACCCAAGTGTCGCCTACTAGTCTCAAGTTCGACTCACACCCACACCCAAAAGGGTGCTTAGCTCATAATAAAAATAAAAGACATAATATAAAGAAAGAAATACTCGTTAACTATTTGCATTAATAAAGATAAACTACAAACGTAACTAGAAAGTAAAGTTCGGAATTTAAATGCATTAAAGTAAGTACGGAAAGTAAATACGAGAAATAAAAGACGGAAAATAAAAGACGAAAATTAAATGCGAGAAATTAAATTATACACTAATATTTCATCTCTTCAACCATGAAAGTAAATGATTGAAGATGAAAAACATATTGTTCTTGCTTTCTTAATGATGGAAGATGAGATGAGAGGTGCCTTCAATGCTCTTCCAAAGCCTTGTATTTATACTTGAAATCTTGAAAATCCAAGGGTGAGGATTGCCCAAAAAATTGTGTGGACACCATTAACTTAATTTCCAGCCACATGATCCAGCAAATTCCAGCAATTTACAGCTAGCAAAAGCTGGGCAGACTGTGCCCACAGTGGGCAGACTGTGCCCACTGCGGAACAGTGACGTTTTTAACCCAAAAATGATGTGTTTAACTATAAAAACATTCTCAACAACTCCAAATGAAAATAAAATAATAAAAGGAAAAAAAAACACAAACAAATAAAAAGGAAACACAACTAAAATATAAGAAAAACTCACACAAATGACGTGTAAGTAACGCTCAAAATGAGAGTTATCAGTTATATAAGAATTTCTCAAAATTTGCATAAGTATATCATACGAATTCTTGTACTTTTCGCATAGAAAGTTGAAAATTTTTCGAAGTACACAATTCGTATAGATAAGGGAAGTTGAAGATCAAGGAATTTTTTCTGAGTGTAGAATTCACATCTCCCTATCATACGAAAAGTTCATGCAAAAAGCTTAAAGTTCAAAATTTTGTCTAAGTCAAGAATTCGCATATATTCGTGTGCGAATTGTTCAGAATTCGCATACAATGTCGTGTTAATTCCTCAGATTTCGCATATAGCGACGTGCAAATTTCGTAGAATTCGTATACCAAGTCATGCGAATTTTTCTTGGTGTGCGAATTTTGATCTTGTGGTGTGCGAATTGTTCATTTTCTGCGAATTCTGGTGTTCTTTCTTTGGTGTGCGAATTGTTTTGAAACTCAGTGGTGTGAGGATTCTTACCTAAGAAATTTTTGGGAAGTTTTTCTGAAAATTTTGAAGTGTTTTAATTGTTGACTATTTTTTTTTCGAACTAACGATCATTTCTAGCTCATTTTACAGATATCAAGATGCCTTACATTGACGAGAAAGGAAATACTGTTTTGACAAAAAGAGATTGTGCTATCGCGTATATGCCTGAGATACCAGCCCTTGAAGCTGAAAATGAGAATTTGAAAATTCATAATTCATCTCTTGTTGATCAGATCAATAAATTGAAAGAAAATTCTACATTTTTAGAGAAAAATTTTATTTGCTCAAATTGCATTTCTAACTTTAACATTAATTTTGCAGAAATCATTGAGTCAAAAGAAAAGGAGATTTCAAATCTTCAAACCAAGTTGAAAAAGTCTGAAGGTCTTAATGCAAATTTCACATGGTCCAAGAAGGAATTGATGCAAAAAGAGATTGATGATCTCAGAAGAAGAGCAAATATTGCTGGAGAAACATGTGATGGACTAAAAAAGATAAACTCACAAATTTTCTCTGAAAGAGACAAATTAAGAGACAGTGTTCAGTCTTGAGGTTGAGATAAATATGTTAAAAGAGAAAGCCTCACAAGAGAAAGGAAATTCAAGAGCTCAAGAGGAGATGAAGAAGATTGAAAGAACAAGAAATGATTTTGAAATAGAGAATGCTAAGCTTCAGAAGAAGATTTCTGATTTGGAAGCACAAATTGTCAAAGACAAGAAAGAATTTGAGAAGGAAAAGGCTAACTTTGAGAAAGAAAGAAAAGTATTTGCCCAAAAAATTTCTGATTTCTCAAGAAAGTCATTTGAAGAAAAGAAATCCATTGAACTGAAATGTGCTAAACTTTCTCAACAAGTGTCAGACTTTGAGAAAGTCATCATCATGGAGAGAGAAAAATTTGAGAAAGAGAAGAAGAAAATTGAGCAGAAGAATGTTGGAGTCTTCAAAGAAATATCTGATAAGAGAATATCTATGGAGAAAGATTTTGAAGAAGAAAGAAAAGTTTTTGAGACTGAGATAAATAAGCTTACCAAGAAACTATCTGAACTGTCAACTACTGTTCTAAAGGAGAAGAATGCGAAGTCTGAATTGCACAAGAAGTTTGATCTACTTTCATAGATCAAAGAACCTAAAGATATTATGTTCAAGGTGAAGTTGACAAAGAAAAAGACGCTAGAATCAATTGTTCAATCACCGAGAGATGATCTAGCTGATTCAGAATGCTCATTCAAAACAACTTCAAGTTCACATTTTGTGAATGTTTCTAATAATCCTTTGTTTGATTCAGATAATAATCATACTTTTAAACATAAAGATCATATTCATCCTTCTAACCTTTTCTATGATAAACTTGTTGATGGTTCAGGTAAACATAAAAGGACAAATGACAAAGAAAAGTGGATTTAGAGAGTGAAAGGATCCTCAAATGAAAAGAAGGAACATAAATCATTTGTGCATGCATCCAATGCTAAAAGGAAAAATGCTCCTAAAGGTAAAAATTTTGGTAAACCTGATTTTGCTTTTACTGTTAATCAATTGATCATGTTAGCACATAAGAAAATTAATTGTTCTTACTGTGGTACAAATGATTTTGTTAGCAAAAATTATGTGAATTACTGGTATGGTTCTTACTACATCTCTCTTAATAGAACTGCAACTAACAAACCAGGACCCAAATACTAGTAGGTACCAAAATCTAAATCTGTGTTGCAGGCACCTAAAGACTAAAGGGAGAAAGATGAATGGCTTCTAAACACTACAGTTTAGGTATCTAAAAGATCAAAGTAGACTTCTGAATACAACAGTTCAGAACTCGTACTTCAACGAATGTTGGTTTCTGATTACACCAGATCAGAACCCGGTCTTCAATGTTTAATATGTTTGGATTTTGAACAAAACAGTTCAAGACCCGGTCTTCAATGATAAAGATGAACAATTACTATTCTCACCGGAGAATATGTACAAATGGCTTCTGAATACTTTTGTTCAAAACCCGTACTTAAGTGTTTCTCTGCTTAAGGATGCTGATAAGATACATCATTTAGAAAGTTTTTATGGTCAATTTGAGGGGGAGTTTGCTTAAATTTTTCACTGTCATATTTTTTATGGGGGAGATAGTAGAAAAGAGAAATGAGATTAATCGTTATATTCATATTGTTCTCTACTAATATTTTGACTTTTTACAGATACATAGGGGGAGTATATGATGTTTTGTCAAAGGGAGATTACAAGACAAATATTCATTTTAGGGGGATTTAAGATTTCTACACTGAAGGTATATTATTCTTAATCTTAAACTCTATCATATTTGAAAGAAGAACGACTTTCGGATGTGAAAAATGTTTTTCTTGAACGTTCAAACCACTTCGTGTTCTCAAATATTTTGTGATTTTTGAAGTGTGATTTTAAATGTTTTTCATATCGGTACTTTAACGTTTATCTTACCGTGTGTTTTTCAAAGATAAATACTTGTGTATTGTCTTGTCTTTATACTGTCAAGTATTCTTACTCACATCGGTTCAGTACTTTTATTGGCTTTGTTATTACCATGTCTCAAAAAGATAAATCTTACGATGGTAATACTCCCCATTGAATTCTAAATTGTTTGAAATCAAACGTCATTTGTAAATAAATGTGCTTTCATTGCTAAATTGTTTATATCTTGTTCATATAAACAAATTTTCGTTCTTTGATATCCCAATATTTTTTCTTCATGATATTTGATCTGATCAAATCATTGTCAGATTCTCAAAACACTTCGCTTGAATTTGTTTCATTCATTCAATTTCATTGTTTTGAGAGATCTTAAATGTTCTAATTACTCAAATTGCATTCTTATCTTTAATGAGCATACATTTACTGATGATGATATCTTGTGCTTAAATGTAAAGATAATTGTTGAGCAACACATTTCTTTTTAGGTCAAAATACATGGGATTCAGTGTGAGTGCTTATAAGACTTCCATGGATTCACGCTAACCAGTGTTTCCTACCCCGGAAGTAATCCTTGAGTAATTGAGGGGAAAGGGATAAAAAGATTAGAGAGTGGGTGTATGCTGAGGTAAAATGGAAACGAGAGGTTGGTTAGAACTGAGCTCAAATGTTTAAAAGAAAGAGTGTGAGAGATCAGAGTAAAAGAATATCAAACTCTGCACCAAACTTTTATGAGTCGGGCAGCCACATTATCTACATTATCTGTTGTTTCACAATTTTTCGTGAACTTCATTGAAAAAGGCACTAGCCCATGCCAACTATTGCATATAACCCCACCAGCTACTCATTCTTTTCTTAACAAAAGAATGTTTCTTATTTTTCTAGGGAAGCAACACATTATCTATCATATCTTCATTTGGAAGATGATGATATTGAAAAAGAAGGAAAGTTGTCCCACCTTCGACCCTTTCTCATGCACATTGAGTCTATGTAATATCCGTTGTTGTCTCAACGGTTTACATACATTGAGCCTGTTAAATCTTTAATTGCTTCAATCATTACTACACTTTCACGAGAACACGAGGAATAAGTTTTCTTGTCATAACATTCATAGAAAATTCCTTTATGGTTTTTCAATGATTGAATGGAAGCCCTGTGGGAGTGAACATCAAAAAGCTCCTTTCCAATGTGTATCCGTTACACACAGTGGGTATGTGCTACTGATAGGCATATTAAATGTTTCATCTGTTGATTCAAGTTTACCATTTCTAATTTCTCTGAATTTGAAAAGATTCGGATAAATACATTTTTGAATTGACGGAAGAATTTTCACATCAGATCAGATAGAGTTTATATTCTCGTTGGGGGAGATTGTTTATATGTTTCCAAAGGAGAAGACTATATGTGTTTCTCATGAAGATTGTGCTTACATTGCTATTTGGGAGAGATATTGCAAATACATAACTGAAATTGATAATGTTTTGATGATTTTGATTCTCAAAATTCATCAAAAAGAGGGAGAGTTTTCAATGATCAATTTCAAAAAGAAAGCAAAGTCAAGTGAGAGTGATAAAGGGAGAAAAGTTTGTCGAAGAGATGATTCAAAGAAGAGATCAAAGTCAAGAGAAAGTTGAAAAGCTAAAGATGTTTGTACTCCAAGTCAAAGCAAGTTCAGACTATTGCTATATTAAAGAAATTTTCTGAGAACTTGTTGCACAATTGTAACAAGTGGGGGAGATTGTTAAAGCTGTTAAAGATTTGAAGATTTCAAAGCTTTGTGAAGAAAGTCAAATTCTTCAAGATTTAAAGCTGACAAAGATTAGAATGCTGAAGATTTTTCAAGTGAAAGAAGACCTGAAGATTAGTGTCAATTTATTTTTAATCTTGAATCCAAAGGGGGAGATTGTTAGAGCTGTATTGTATTCAAGATTAAATGAGGGTCATTTGTGTAAATGTTTGTAAAGTCTAAGGGGGTTGTTTGTTTTTTTTAAAAAACCTCTTAATGGGTCTTAAGTCTGAATCGTTCAGACCTTTTTACACTCCACCTCTTATTAATCATAACTAAAATAAGACTTCAGACTTTAGACCTCTTAAAAAACAAACGGCACCTAAGTGTTTGAGTTGTAAAGTCAACATGTGTTGACTAGGTATAAATACCTTGTGTCTTTGTAATTGATAGTAACTGAGATAGAATACACGCGCATAACAGATAGAGTTTACACTGTCAAAACACACACAGAGAGCTTAGAGAGAATACACACAAAATAGGTACATGGCTTTATGGAGATGTTGTAATCATTGAATCAATCAATAAAACTGCATTTCCTACATTGATTGTGTAATTATCTTGAGTTAGAAACTGGAACAACAAAAAGAATATGCAAAACATTAGCTTTTTACCTGAATATTATTGAGTTCTTCCCAAGTATTTTGTTTCGAAGAATCTTGAATCGAAATCAGATGCTGTTGTATTTTGAAGAATCCTGAATGAAAAAGAAAAAGAAAATAAAAAATTAAGAGTTAAAGTTAAGGTTTTCGTATGCTACCTCATGGCTCAAGTCAGAACAGGAGAAGCTTGCGATGCAATGCTATGAAGAAGCTTGTGATGCAATGTGATCGAGAGAATGGGGATGGATGCAAATGTAGAGACCTTTGTTTTGCAGGTGAAAGTAAAAGGGGGATAGAATAAAGAAAGGTTTGAAGTTACTAAATGGGAAAAAGAAAGTTGTAAAAAGGGGAGCAAGAAAGCTGTAAAGAAGAAAGTGAACTTGAAAATTTCAATTTAGGTGGTGATATTAAGAAGTTGTACACTATGATTTGTTAGTTGTAATTCATAGTTTTTTGAATTTTATGTATAAAATGGTTGTACATTATGCTTTGTGACTTGTTTTTAACAGTTTTGATGTATATGTATTATAAGGTAGTCTATATATATATATATCAAAGAAAATAATCACGGGTGACTAATTATTTTTATAGATGATGTTATAGTCAAATGTGGTGGGTATAATAATCTGATAGAGTTGTCTTATTTATAATGACACTTCTTTTGCAAAAAAAATCTAATTATAAAAAATCAATTAAAAAATATAGAATAAAAAATCAACTAATATATGTCAAAATTTCAATATATTATTAAGAAATGATCGTAGATAATGATGTGATGTTTTATAAGATGATAGATTGGAAGGCCAATCATTCCGCGAAGATTTCATGACTATATTATTTAATTTATATGATAAAATAATTCATTATATAATAAAGCATTTTTAAATAATGTAATATATTTATTATCTGTTATATCCATTAAAGTAAAAAGTATCCAAATCTTGAAATATGGTTTATTTTGATTATCCCATATTGGTAGAAAGATGAAAGGTTAGAAGGAGAAGATAAGTAGATGAAAAGAGAAGATGATTCATTTGTGTAAACTCATAGACTTGACTTATTTTAGCCATCCCCCTTTTTACAAGAATAGTGAGTTGGCACCAAGATATTTGAGTTTTATACCCAAGTCATGAAATTTGGTTGATTTTGATAATCCCATATGGCCACATTAGTTAAAATTATGAAATATTAGAGAAATAAAGTGGGTAGATCAAATGAGAGAATTTCTTTGTATGAACTCATATGATTGACTCATTTTAGTTATTCTTCTTTTTGAAATAAAAAATCTATTTTATAGGGGTTAACTCATTTTACTTGTCCCTCTTTGGCAAAAAATCTATCAACTTATATCTTTATATATATGCAAAGTAACAATCACACAAATGATATTTATCATAAGAATTGAGTATTCAAAAATATTGAAATGTAGTGTTAGATTTGATTATTCGACATTGGTAAGAAGATATTAAATTGAAGAAAGATGTGAGTATATACGGATAAAAAGAGAGGATGCATTTGTTACAAATTTATAGAGTTGATGTTAATCTTATATTTTATGGGAAAAAGTTGCTATAATCTTTATATCAATCATTTTCTTTGTTTTTAATTTCATTTTCATTTTTTTATAAATGAAATTAAAATCCACAAATATATAAAACTATATACATTTTTGTTCACATTAATATATATATATATATATTATTTACATGTCCATCGAAAAGTTAAATCATCAAAAATTGATCAATCAATCAATCTTATATATATACTAGGCATGATCTCGGCCGTCCTTAGACGGCCCTCTGCCCACAGGTCCTATAAAGTGCAATATTATGATGATGTCTAATTGAAGCATATAATGATTGATGACCTCAATGTTAATCAAAACATGATAGATGGAGATACATTGAAGGTAAGCAACATGACTTTGTGTACAACTACCAAGACAATCCATCATGACCAGACTAACGCATCAATGGGCTGAGCACATAGTTTGATAGAAGTGTTCGGCTATTTGTCTATTACTCAAATATCATAATACCCCTTAATGAAAAATAAGAGAACCTTGTGTATCAAAACTTGATGCTATCAATATGTTGTAATGATACTATGATAGTCAATGGGTAAAATGGTAACCTTAATTGGATCTTTGTAAGAAAGAAGCATTGCATTTGTTTTGGGACATGCCAAAAAAGAAATTGTAGCAATTATTTGGGATGGAGGATTATAATTCTTTATTCATCATAAGAGTTCGAGTAAAGCATGTGATCTTTAGCATTGCGTTCAATGTCATTGTGCTCAATGTATAGGTAGCATGCACATACAAAAAGACTTGTAAGAAAAATGATGTCCAAAAATATGAAGACATCATATTCCCTCATGTGGAACAATTACATAGTAACAAATTTTGTATGGTACCTGGGTTCTCCAATTGTGCAGGTTGTGTTCTCTGAAACCTTTCAAGGGCATTACAACTGTTAACTCGAGGTGAAACAACACCAATGCCATTATCATCATCGAACTGAAAAAGAAAAAGAAAAAATCATTAATACAAGTTCAACGATTCGCAAAACTGATCACATTCTTATAAACGAATACACGTAGTTAGCAAGTAACGTTATTGAGAAATCAATTACCGAAATCCGTCGTACAAGGTGGTGGAGATGGTAAGGGGAAGGTGCAAGCAAAGAGATGAAACCGTAGAGGATGATAATAGCAGCCGAAATTGCGGAAATAAAGGGGAGAAAAATTAAACAAACACATTTCTATTGTTAATCAACTTCCATCAAATTCAAATAAATGAATCAATAGAAAAAAACAGAATGATCAATTACCTGTCTATATACACTACTCTCCCCGCTCGTTTTTCTTAATTCCACCACATACAAACACGGATTTATTTCGAACACCTGCAACCATAACAACACATGTTCATATATTGTTACCATTCACTTAATTAATGAAACTACAGTCAGGATTGTAGTGTGACTACTTACTTCTGCTGTCACTGATAAATTACAAGACTTTCTCTGCCTTATCTGATCTTCCAACACCTTCAACTAAACACAATAAACATAATTTCAACACTTCATTTTCTTTTCTTTTCTTTTTCTCTTTTTCTTTAAGATGACAAATCTTTAACTTACCTTCCGTTTTTCTTTTGAACTCCAAATCCCATCTCTGATACTGTATTCTCTATTCTTTCTAGCAAATTTCTTGGGGAATAGGTGAATGTGAATCTCACTTTTCTCTCCGATACATCCTGAAAGAAACTCCAGATTCAGAGGCTTTGCAAGTAAGTGAAAAAGAAAGAAATTTACTGATGCAATGACTCTCTTACCTCTTTCTCAAAGAACCCAGAGAGATCCAAGCACGACGACATTCCAATGAGTTCAAAACCGTTAATATGAGTAGGTGATTCTGGTTCTTTTTCTGAATCCGTTGGCTGCAACAAGCAGAACAAGGATTAAAAATCAATGCTTTCAGGACAGTCTTGTAAGATTTGAAACAAATATGAAGTGACATTTGATTTCTTACAGCCTCGTGTAACAATAAAACTTCATCATCAATGAGCATGTCTTCCTCCTCTTCCTCGACAATTGTAGAAGTATAATCCTATTTGAACCATTCATCTGCCTTGATCTCTGCAATCGTTATCCTTGTTTTAGGGTTAGGATCAAGAATTCTCTTTATCAAACTCTTTGCTCCAGGAGGCAACCATTTGGGCATCTGCACATCTCCTTTGAAAATATGAAAATACCCCCCAAGAGGAATTACCTTAGAAATTTTAAGAACATCCAGCCCAAGATTTAGACTTTTAGTTTTGTATGCACACCTTCTGATAAAGAACTGCAAGATTTCTATCATCAAATGGTAGATAACCCGTAAGGATAACGTATAAGATGACACCACAAGACCAAGTATCTGATGTGGCTCCATTGTACCCTCTGTTTGAGAGAATCTCAGGAGAAACATAGTTGGGACTCCCACAGGTCGTATGCAATAGCCCATCATCCTAATACATTCTGAAACATATTATAAAGATGTTATCATCTGATCTACAATGAATGCAGACCAAAGAGGTGTGCATTTTTATATGTCAGGGTTGGTTCAGGCAACATACCTTCAAATGCTGGAGGAGTGCGTTAAGGCCAAAGTCAGAAATCTTGATGTTTCCTTTAGCATCTACAAGAACATTCTCCAGCTGCAGACATAATCTTGTTAGTAATCTGATATATATATATATATATATATATATATGTAGGATGTTGATGTTACAGTAGGGAAGGAGGGAGATTAGTCGACCTTGAGGTCACGGTGATAAACGCCTTTGTCGTGACAATAACTGACCCCATCGATCGATCAACTGTTGGAACAACTTTTTGCCATCTGACTCTTTTAGTTTACCTTTGGATGCCTATCAGAAAAGATACAACAGTTTTTAAATAATTTGCCATTTTAAAGCTACATAAAACATAAAGATTGTTGGTTTCTTACAATTGCGTCGAATAATTCACCTCCGTCAAGAATCATATAAATCTTGGTTTCGCTTGCCAAAACCTGCATCAGAAGATGATTTTCATGATGGTAACTTTAATCATGTATGTATGATGTTATCGTAAAACCGAAGAAAGAAAAGAAAATGATGGCATCCCATTTAATAAATATAAAAAAAATGTGTATATAGAATAGAAAGAATCTAATGATTGAAATTGTTATTGGGGGGTTTACTTGATTTGAAGAACAACTGAACCAAGCATCCCAAACAGAGCCATCATGCCACAGCAAATTCGTCATGTTGAACACAGACCGATTTTCCGATTCTGCTTCCTTCCCTCTTCCTCCATTTTCACTCTCCGATGGAACTACTGATTCTTCTGATTGCTTTTCACCCAACATTTTCGAGGTAGATCTCTGCTGCATTAACGTTAAATCAGAAACACAAATTCCAGATCCAATCAAACAAAAAAACAAAATTGAGCTGCTTCATACTTCGATTGGCGAAATACCCACATCCCAGAAGATGCAAATCAACTTGCTCTCCAACCAATGAAATTTATATATAGATACATGCAAGTATTGTATGTATATATATATATGCAATCAATTAATTAATTATGTAAGTATGTATGTATGTATTTGATTAGTACAAAAATAATTGCAAGAGCGGCCGCTAAGGGAAATTATATAGACGCACAAACACTTAAATGCGTCATGAACGAATCATGCAACAACAAATAGAACCATTACTACCATGATTTTCCTCTCGATGACCTTTACTTGCTTGCAGTTGCAGCAAACGTGTCATTCAAACAGTAATTTTCTTTGTGGTGTAATAGAGGTTGGACAGACTCATTTTAGCAGATCGCAAGTAATTAAAACTCCTATTCCAGATCTAATGATTGAGTATTAAAGAGTTAGCTACCTTCTGATTTCAATATTAGTACAAATGCTTTGGTCATAATGAAAAACAAATGAATGCAATTAAACTTCAAAAAGTTATAATAGATAAAAAGAGTTGGATCCAGAACGAAAGAGCTAACTATATTAGAATTTATAAATTAAAAGTGGGCTCTAATCATGGGGGAGGAAAGAGTAATGTTGTTTGCAACATAAACTCCAATTTTCATTTGTTTTCAAGGTTGTTCAAACAAACACATGAAAGAAAAATATATAGGGTATAACAAAGAAATAAATTGCTTAATATAACACAAAAAAACAATTAAACCTCCAACAAAGGACAAAAGCAAACATGTACCCTAGACTAAAGGCTCGTTAGCCATTGCACCAGACACCTGGCACAGACTATTTTGTTATCTCCTAGGTTTATTGATTCCACAAGAACCTACTGGAAACAGACTATATATTTGATAACCATGCAGAAGATGCATAATTCTATCTGTTTCTGCTCCATTTATACCACTTCTGAAATGTAGTAGTGACCACACAACTTTTCACTGACCAGACAACTTTATTTAACCAACACTCGTGTTTTACGGGGGCGTTTGGTGGCGGTATTGAGGGGTAAAGAATGAGAATGATAATGTAAAATGTGGTTTGGTTTGATTTGATATAATATACTGGGCCCAATACCCCAGACCCACTAATTTCCATACCTGACCAAATTGGGGAGAATGGAAATGTTATTCCTATTCCCATTTCCATTTTCATTTTCATTCTTAAAATGAACCAAATGCCTACTTAATCTTCTTGACAATAAATAAAAATATGGTACCTGAATATTTCCAATTAAAAACCCACCAAATTTCATATCATAATATCAAATCAGAAAAAACAATATTAGCACTTGATAATCCATCCACATTCTGTTTTGGAGGGAAATAGAAATCTTTCAACACTTCTTGATTTGTAATTGCTTGGTCATTACATTATCCTTTTAGTGAATCATCAACGAAGTGCTGATGGATTCAATATTGGGTCCTTAAGCAAACAAATTACAATATTAAGAATTCACAGGATAAAATAAGGTATTAAGGTGAAATATTGGATTTGTACCAGTCAATCCAAGATTTCTAAGATCCCAAAGTAATAAATGATTGTCAGTCCCTCCAGCTTCAAACGGGTTTAGCATGGATACCTATAGGGTTTAGTCCAAAACCATGTGGTAAGACCCGATCATTATGAGAAATACTTACAATATAATGGTTTTGGGTAATGTACATATTCTTAGTTGGATTCCTGTTTAGAAACAGTAGCCAACAAAGAAAGAAATAAAAATGGTGCACAAAAACAGCAAAAAGGCGCAACATGGATGTGGATGCTCTTAGAAATGTTCTTAAAACTCGCATAATGTCATGTATTCAAAAATTGTCACAAGGTTGTCTTCTAAATATCCCATATAAAGAGTCACTACAATAAAATTGGGTTTATAAAACGTCTAAAATGTCCAAGTGTTCTAATAAAATGTTTTATAGAACTTAACTTATATTAAACCAAACGATAAAGAGTCATATCTAAAAGTTTTCCAAGAAGTTTATATGACGTTTTTAGGCATTTTAACAAGTTTATTAAAACATATTTATAAAAAAACATGTCGTATTTAGCTATTCTAAAAAACTTGTTAAAACTCCCAAAAGTATCCTATAAATCTATTGTAACATTTTTAGATATAACGCTTTAATGTTTGTTATTATAAACTTAAGTCATATCAAGCAAATTTATTAAGGTACGTACTCGTCATATCTTTGATTTATTAAAAAATCATAATAAAAAATGACTGCACAAGATATTTTATGTGGTTTATTCTAGATGATCCAACTGTTTTTGGTGACTTTGCAAATCACCCACTTCTTGTCAACATAAAAATATAGGATGCAGTGGAACATAAAACCTAATATATTTGATAAAGGTATAATAGTTATGTACATAAGAACTATTGTCTGTATACTTTAGAAAGCATCAAGGCATAAAAGGGAGAGTGTTAAGTCTGATTTTATAGTAATCATTGTATTTATAGGTCTTGGTCAAATACTGTATCTAAATTCATATTCTGTATTGTATTGACCAAGGGTATTTAAGTCCCTTTGGTCTTGTTTCCTTGTAAGAACTTAACGTACATTCATTGAATATATTACTTTGTGCTTTCAAGTCTCTCTCTCTCTACTTTCTCTCTCTAGGATTTATTGATCTTGGACTCACAATTGGTATCAGAGCCATCTGAATCTTGAGAGGATTGAGAGATATCTTTTTCGTTTCTGAATTAGTGAATTAATCTGAAAATTTGATTGATTTTCTTGAATTTTTCAAGAAAATCTCGTTTTTTGGATTTTTCATCAATTTTGGACTGTTTTGTGAATGAATTTCTCCGAAATTTGATTTGTTGGATCCGTTTTTGTTTACAAAACATTTTTGATTCACATCATTTTTCAAGAAAATCAAGTTTGATTGTTCGATTTTGTGATTTTTCGATTTCTGGAAAACAACTTTTTCACGTACTGTTTGATTTTCGAAATCTTGAATTTGTTGTTTTTGATCGAATTTGTTGTTTACAAGTTGTTACAAATCAGTTTTCAATCTTATCTGAGAAAGAAATTGACATTAATTTCTAATCTGTAATCGAGTTTCTTGATTTTTTTTTCATGTTTTTCAGCTATTTGCGCGAGATCTACACTTTGCGCGAGTTCTTCATAGTTTGCGCGAGTTCATCAAGGACTTTGCACTAGTTCTTCGAGGAGTTCTAAGTTCACGCAAACTCAAGTTTGCGTCTTCAGTGCCTCACGCAAACCTAGTTTGCGCCACTAACTTCTCACGCAAAGAGAGGTTCTCGCCATTGCCTTCTCACGCAAAGTTCAGTTTGCGCATTCAACTGGTCACGCAAAGCTTGGTTTGCGCTTCTAACGCCTCATGCAAAGTTCTGTTTGCGCTACCCTAGGCTCACGCAAAGTTCAGTTTGCGTCTCTCTCGGTTCACGCAAACCTCTTTTGCGTCTTTCACTGCTCTCACAAACTTCTAGTTTGCGCCATATCTGTCCAATCTTAAAAAAAAAAAAAAAAGAGTCTGGAAAATTTTAGGTTTGTTATCTATGGATTCTGCAAAGTTTGCTTTTCAAGCTAAGTTCTACACGAGTGACCTCATGATGTCATTGGGCACAGAAACTCGTCCTCCGGTCCTAGTTGACGAAAATGAATTCACTCAATGGCAAGATAGGTTCCTGAACTTCATTGAGCGTCAAGCTAATGGAGATAACATGTTGAAGTCTCTAACTGAAGGACCTTTCTTAAAGCCTAATAAAGAGACTCCTGCAACAACTGAAGAGGCTTCGCGAATGAAAGCAGATCGAGAATTAAAAGCTAATCTGATGCTAGCTTTACCAAACTCTGTCTACAACCGGGTTGATCATTGCAAGGATTATCCAAATCTGTTGTGGGCACAATTGGAAAAGATCATGCTTGGTTCATCGGTCGCAACTCAACTCCGCTATACACGTTATATGAACAATTTTGAGGAATTTAAAGCCAAAGAAACTGAGTTGCTAAAGAGTGTTTATGACAGATTCTGTGCTGTTATAAATGATCTGAGGAAAATTAAAGTTGAAAAGACTGAGCTGGAAACAAATCTGAAATTCCTCAATACACTTCAACCAGAGTGGAATAAATTTTGCCACAGATTGAGGAATGATGTCAGAATATCTTCAATGCAGATCTAAGAGTTGTTTGAGATCTTAATGACCGATGAGTGCATTGTAACTGAGAAAAAGGCCAAACTGGAGAAAAAGAACAAGAAGTCAGTAGACCCGGTTGCACTCCTCATGAGCCAACTGGCTGAACAAGCGTTGTCTGATAACGCTTACAACGGGTCAACTGATGATGATGGTGAGGCTCTGTAGAAAGCGATGATCCTTCTCTCTCAGCATTACCAGAAAAAGTTCCAATCAAAGTTGGGTTCCAACACTTCTCGCTTCACTTCCGGTTCAAGAGTCAAAGTGCCCGAGCCAAAGACTGCTGTATGCTACAACTGTGGAAAGCTGGGTCACATTTCAAAGGAGTGTCGAGTGAAGAAGGTCAGAAATTCGGCATATTATAGACAGAAAATGGAACTGGCTGAGAAAAGAGAGAGTGAATTAGCTTTGCTAGCCGAAGAGGAATTCTGGCTGGATCATTCCGACGATGAAGCTACAAACGTAGAGATCGCTCAGATGTGTTTGGTTGGAGATGATCAGTCAGACAATTCTGATACTGATGAAGATGAGGTATATTCTGATTTTGATTACAACTTTATTGCCTCACAGATGAATATTATTATTTCTGCTTTATCTGATCTTCGCTTAAAGTTATTATCTAAAAAGAATTTAAATTCTAAAAAGTCAGATTTGATTGACAAACTGAAAATTTCTTTGAAAGATGAAAAATCTATTTTGGAAAACACAAAAGACATCTTTCAAAAGAAATTGGATGATTTGGAAAATTCAAATAAGACTTATCTTGAATCTTTGACGGCTATGACTAATTTAAAAGATGAATTTTCAGATAAAATAAATAAGTTAGAAGAAAAGCTTTATCGAAGAAACCAATCTGAACAAACAATTTTTATGAATAAACCAAGAAGTGAAGAAGCTTTAAAACAAAGATGGGGACTTGGTTTTGACAATCCTCATTGTTTAAACAAAGTGATAAACGAAGTTCCCACTTTATATAAATACGATTATCTAACTCTTGCACACTATGCTCCTCAGTTCAAATTTCATTGGACAAGTGAAAAGCAAGTATTAGATATTGAAAATGAGAAAAGAACAAATAACAAGAAAAAGTAAATTCCTTTTGTTTACACAAGTGAAAATGCAATGTATTTTCCTGAAAAATCAAGGAGAGGAAGAAGAGTTTTAAATGATATATCTCCTATCAAATCTTCAATGTCTGATGATTTTATTGCTCCTTATGCTTCTGATTCTGACAAGAAAAATATTTCTCCAATCATTTATGATTCAAAGAATATACTCCTCCGTTAATATTAGAAAGCAAAATCATAGATCTTGAAGATCTGATAGAAGATCAAAATATTTTGAAGAAAATTGAATCTGATATTATTCTTTCTTTCATGACGTCTAGTCTTGAAGAAACTTTATTTTCTCAAAAATCAGATTCTATTTCTAGCCTTTCTTCTGATTCTAAGGAAAACAAAAAGGAACTTTCTAATTTTAAAAATTTTTCTCAAAATAATTCAGACTCCGAGGCAAATTCTGAATTATTAGTTGATCAGATTGGTTGCTTGGATAAATTTATTTCTTCTGATTTAAATATTTCGTCTAAAATTCTTGATGATTCTTTTACGCTAAATGATCAATATTATAAACCTAAACGTAAAAGAAGACGGTCAAAGAAGTCAAAGAAACAAGATAAAGTTATTTCTGACGGTTCTAATTCTACCGATTCAATTCTTACAGATAGGACTTTGAGCACTCGATCAAAGAGGCAGATCTAGAGAAAGAAGCGGACATCTGATGAACATATTTTTGAAGGGAATAAATGTGTAGACAAACTTTATAACAGTGATTCATTTGCTAAATGTAATAAAATTTCAAAATACTCTATAAAGCAAATGATTCGAATTTCAAAACATGTCTCATGTTCTTCCTCAGATTCTAGTTCTGATGATTATGCTTTCTCTTCTGATGATTGTGATTATTTTTCTGATCATATTCCTCGTGCTTTAAATGTTAAATCTAACAATTATTTCCCCATACGAACTGCAACTAACTTTCACGGGCCCAAATACAAGTGGGTACCAAAATCTCAATCTGATTCTAAGTTGCAGGCATCACATGTCAAGGGGGAGTAAGAGGAAGAATGGTTTTTGAACACAACAGTTCAAAACCCGGTCTTAAATGTCAAGAATTTGGCTTCTGAGTACTTTAGCTCAGAACCCGTGCTTCAACGACTACGACTTCTAGACAAATCAGTCTAGGACTCGTTCTTCAAAGCATTAAGCTTCTGACTAATGAGAAACTGTGAGTGCATCTATTCGTTTCCGCTGCATTTATATCTGATAATGATGTAGTTCCAGTTTTCTCAATATGTTTTAAAGAATCTGAGCAATTTTCTTCAACTCCTGATTTTGTTCAAACAAAATTTTTTTTGAGACACATATTCTTTATACACTGTATGGAAGTTGATATTATTGAATTATATTTTGTTTCAACTGAATATAAACTTGCCGATCAAATATTTCTAATTTTAAAATTTCGGCATGTTGTTTTAAAAGTTTAAACCTTTACAAATTTTATTTTATAAAGTAAAAGTTTTACAATTTTTCTTTCTTTTGAATAAAATGTGTGTCTAGGATAAATTTTCAAGTTGATTTGTTTATATTAAAGTTTTTATATGTTCAAATTTCAGTTCTAACAAAAGTCGAAAAGTCAAGCAACATGTTTGTAGCTTTTGATATTGCTTTACAGTTGTGTGATTCGGAATATTTATAGTTTACAATGCTTAGAAAACCTAAAAAGTCGGAATTTCGGATTGTAATGAAAATATGGGCTAAGCACTTAGAAGTAAAACCTTGTGGTTGAGATGATTATTAAATTCTTATAAATCAGAAATCTCTAAGTTTAAAAGTTTGTACCTGTGACCTTTCTGGTTTGGGAAAGTAAGTTCTGTGGGATGCTTGTCATCTGGTTCCCTAAGGTCATTTGATCTGGGAGTGATCGAACCCAAATCCTTCTATAGAATCAGATCGAAAGTCATGTTCTACTGGTATGAATGGGTTTAGGATGTGTCGATGTAGCCTTTCTGATCTGGGAGATTAAGTTCCAAGGGGTGCTTGACACCTAGTCCCCTAAGGCCAACTGGTTTGGGAGTGCCTGACCCAAATCCTGCAATAGGGTCAGATAAAAGTTACGTTTACAGCATGTTCTTTACTTAATAAACTTTTTGATTAAAAAGATGCCAAAAGTGCACACGCTTAAAAGATGCCAAAGAGCACACTCATGTAAAGATGCCATAGTGCACAATGCTAAAAAGATGTCAATGAGCACACATCTCATAATACTTGGTTATATATTTCTGAGTTGCAATAAACCTGTAAATTTGTGAAAGTCTGAATTTTTGATGGATTAGTGTGATTATTTGCAAAGTTTTCTATTATATTTTTAGAATTGCATTTTCTTGAAGTTAGTCAAAGTTCACATGTGAGCACACTGAATAGATTGATGAAAGTTTTTGAAAATGAACATGTCTTAACTTGATATGCAATAAAACTTGTTTCTGTATCCAAATACATACATTTGATTTCATCTGATGGATTTTATTGTGATATTTTACTAAGTAAAATTTTATTTGTTTCTGTTTAAAATTTTATATATTTTGTCGTTTCAAAATACATATTCAGTATATTTTTCTTTCTACATTGATATTTGATCATTGTGTTCTCATAAATATTTTTTAAATGGGGTTGAGCATGATTCAAGGGGGAGTGAAAAAGGAGAATTTTTCTTAAATGATCATATCTGCTTTTGAGGGGAGGATCTGATTTTCTTTATATGAATGCTAACTTGAATTGTCATACCTAGTGCATTTGTGTAGGGGGAGTCAAAGAATTTCAAAAGGTAAAATCTTTTCTAAGGCTGCTTTGCGCCATCAGTTGGTCGCGCAAACCTTGCTTTGCGCCACCTTCGCTTCTCGCAAACCTCACTTTGCGCCACCTTGGTGTAACGCAAACTTCACTTTGCGCCACCTTGGTGTAACGCAAACCTCAGTTTGCGCAACCAACGTGACGCGCAAACCTCCCTTCTTTTCTCCGTTTCTTTGATTTTGCAGATCTTAAGCTGTCTCGTCTCCAACATTTGCATGACCAAGTTGATTCTGATCATCAAGGTCATGAGGGGGAGAATTGAGAGAAGTTAAAGGAGAAGATAAAGAGACAAAGAGCTCAAATGTTTATCTGCTGATCAAGATTCGCTCAAAGATTCTATTCTCTCAGCCATTTTAATTCTTTTGCTGTTCCTGCTCCGACCACCACAGTTCATTCAAGGTCTTTCAAAAGAGGTGTGTCGTTTAGAGCACAAGCTTCTGGTCCAGACTTGTCAAAGGCAGCAAAGACAAATCAATCTGAAAGATGATGAGAAGAATTTTCTTTTAAAAGTCAGATTGCTTCGCAAAGTCGCTTTAATGGTCCGTGCTGTTTTAGAAGATGGTTTTTTGAAGACCAAAGCGCCAATGATTACTAAGGGGGAGATTGTTAAGTCTGATTTTATAGTAATCATTGTATTTATAGGTCTTAGTCAAATACTGTGTCTAAAGTCATATTCTGTATTGTATTGACCAAGGGTATTTAAGTCCCTTTGGTCTTGTTTCCTTGTAAGAACTTAACGTACATTCATTGAATATATTACTTTGCGCTTTCAAGTCTCTCTCTCTACTTTCTCTCTCTAGGATTCATTGATCTTAGACTCACAGAGAGGAAGACACTACATGAGTTGACCCCAAAGAAGGGTCTACTGAGTAAACGGATAAGAAACTGTAAGAAGGAAGGAAAAAAGAAGTTTAATTATAAATTGAATTGAAAAACAAAGAGATAGCTGCCTTCTAAAAATAGATATGTGGTCACTTGCTTCCATGCAAATCAAAACATTGTTCTTGTCTGACAGAAGTATTTATACATGGTTTCCATCTATAAAAGTCATCGTCATGGTTGCTAGTTGTCTGTGATATAGGCTTTGCTGTTTGTCCAACACATTCCCCCTCATACGAAACACGTTTAGAAATCGAAATTGTACTTAATAGGTGTCAATGCCAACTGACCATAGATGTCCTTGTTATATAAAAACAAAATCGGTGACGACATACACGGGGTATATCCAAGTAACCGCATGCCCCGTATAATCTTAACATAAGGATATACAAGAGATTTTCTCTGACATAAAAAAGCAAGGCAAGGGTGCCAAAAAACTGTCAGGATCGAATTCTCAACAAGAATAAAGTCTCAGAAACAATATCAAATAAGTTGCGGAATAACACGTTGATATTCAATGTAACAGTAATCAAAACAGTGAGTATGATTAATAACTTGTAAACTTGTATTGAATGATTAAAATCACAAGATTACACACTCAACCTCAATCTTGAAGAACAAACTCTTTCAAGACGAATTCTACTTCTCTAGAATTAGGAACTATGCCTTGAGGTTGATTTTTTTCTCTAGAACAAAACTTAGAATTAATAATTATATCAAAAGTTGTCTTACTATTCTAAACAATACAATATATATACTAAAGATAAAAGATAATTACAATTTATACAATATCTCCAGAATATCTTCTATCATTATCTCTAAGCTTCCATGAATATCTTCAGTTTATCCAGCTGTCATCCTTTCCATACGGATCTCTATCTCATAAGCAGTATTAATCATAAGCAGCATTAATACTCTGAGCAGTATTAATCTCTTAGCAGTAGTAACTCCAACAGTACTAATCTTGAAGAGCAGCATTAACTTTGTTCCAGCAGCATTAACTACAACTTAGAAGTATTAACTTCAGAAGTAGTAACCATGTTGAACTAGCAGTATTAACACATTCAGCAGTAGTATCCATCCTTGGCATCTTTCAGACCCAACAATGTATTAACTTCAGAAGTAGTAACCATGTTGAACTAGCAGTATTAACACATTCAGCAGTAGTATCCATCCTTGGCATCTTTCAGACCCAACAATCTCCCCCTAACTTAACTTTTCAAAACTGAGAAGTTAAGTTCTTCAGCATAGAGTCTTTATGATAATTTCAAAACTTTCTGCAATTTCTAGTTCTTCTTGATTCAGTTTCTGCTGTTATCTTCTTTTCTGATTCTACTGTGATCTTCTTTTCTGTTTCTGGTGTAGTTACTGCTTTGTTTCAGCTTCTTCACTTATCTCCCCCTCAAAATAAGATTTCATACAAACTTTAATTTTCTTCTTTTTCAGTACCAGCTTCTTGATATGATCTATCTTCTAGTGATAATAAGTGATCATCTTTTCATCTCTTTTATCTCCATAATTTGATTATGAACTTTCAGACTAATTGTACCAAGTGTATCCATCAATTCTTTGTAGTTAAACTGTCCTCACCTCCTTTAGGTGTTTTACCACCCTTGAAGGATCCTTGGATCTTTTAGTAGAGATCTTCTGCCTAGCAAAAGCACCTTCTACTCCCTTGGTTTCTTGGCACCGGGGTCCTTTGGTTGATTTCTCACCCAAAGTTGCCATGGGGAAGGTCTTAGAGATGTTACCACTGACCTTCTCTGTGCTAGCAGAAGTAGTGGCAACCTTCTCACCTATATGCTCTTCCTCCTTCTCAGAGAGCACCTCCTTGGGGTTGGGAGACACCCTTGTGGTTTTCCTGTAGATATTCTCTAAGGGAGAATCCTCCCTTAGAGGGCTTAAAGGCTTAGGGGGTGAAGGTACAAGAAGAGAAGGAGCCTTCTTTACCTGTTTTCTTTACCTGTTTTATTGGTGAAGTTGGCTTATGAAGTAGAGACTGGGGAATTGATATAGAGTGGGAAGGTTGGGTTTGGCTAGCAGTGGGAATGTCTAATGAGGGCCTTGACCCTGCTGCCATACCTTCTTGTGGTTGGGACACCACCATAATTGTTGAGAACAATGGGGTGTCAACTCCTTCAGAGTCCCTAGCAGATCTTCTCATGTTTGAGAAAACCTTGCCTTTAGGGGGTTTAGGTACATATACCTCATCAAAGTGAAGTATGTCCGTCAATTCATTATTAAGTAATTCTTGTACAAACCTTGGATACAGATAAAAGCTTTTTGATTGATATCCAGGTTTGACATTAAATCATTGAAGATCATTTTTAGGTATAGAAAACTTACATTAGCAGTAGTAACACTTATCAGCAGCATTAACACAGACTGGCAGTAGTAACACATACCAACAGTATTAACACAGTCTGACAGTATTCACTGAACTAGAAGTACTAACTACCTTTCAGTATTAGCAACCTGAAACACTTACAGACACAAGGTTAGTAGTACCATATACCATAAAATTTTCAAAAGTTACTTTATCTTTTGAAACTATACCTTTTTCACTTTTCTTACCTTCTGCTGGATCAAAAGTAACATGTCCTCCATCAAATCTTTTAAAGAATTTGAAGGCAGTCCATGTTCCTTGTTATGTGCCAGGAGCAACCATTATATTCATTCCAAATGCTCTTCCTCTTGAGCTTTTGATTGTCCTGCACACTTGATAAATCAGTTAGTCTTTGAGGGAACCCAAGCCAAAGTGGTCTTGGGTTGTCCTTTCTCATTTATATAATCTGTCAGTTTGGTCTGGATGAGTTGTTTAGGAATCTCATGGCTGGAATACTTTGTCAAGATTATAGGCTTTGCAACATTAATACTAGTAGAAGCACTATCCTTGTTAGCAGTAGTATTGGTTGCAGCAGTACTATTTTTGTTAGCAGTACTATCTGGGATAGCAGTACTAACAGGTTTCTTTACAATTGGAACCCAAACTTGAACAAAGTTGTTTGCTTTCTTTGTCTTTAAATTACTCCTTGGCTTATTTGGAGTATTTTTCTTTGGTTTAGCAAACTTGTTCTGAGCATGTGATCTTATAGGTGCTCTGTTCTTAGTCATATGATTCCTTCTCTGATTCCTATAACCAAAAGAGTTTTGTGGTTGTCTTTGAAAAGTGACTCTTTGGTTAATGGGATTGAAATAACAGTATTTGGCAAGGTGATTCAGCTTTCCACAAATAAAACAAGGTTTTGGTCTATTGATTTTACTCAGATCAACCCCTTGTTTTTGTGCCCACTGGTTATTCCAATTTCTCTGATTTCCCCTTGGTTTATCATGTTTTTGGGGCTCAGACTTATTGCAAGCACACTGTTGACAAGGAGCAGGTTTCACAACTGTGGTCTGTTTGTAGTGGACTTTGTTAGACTTTCCCTCAGTCTTCTCAATGTTCTTAGATTTGACCCAAGTCTTTCCACATCCCTCATTGGTGATAATGTGATTTTCTAGAGGAATCTCACCACTCACAGTGTTCTCCTTATTTTTTTCATTAGAGTTCTCTTCTTCAGAGTCTGTTTCAACCACCACTTTTTCTAATGGATCTACCTTTGTGGCTCCATCAGATAATTTCTTCCTATTCTTGGTCTCTAGCAAGTCTGATATAGGAGGGATGTAGTTGTTGTTGTATGGTGGTGGGGTGGTGTTATAGCCTATTCCTCTTCTAAGTTTGTCATGGATTTGAGTTTGGAGCAAAGAGTCCATTGCTTTTGAAGCATTGGAAAATTTCTCAATATCCAGCTTGGCTTTCTCAAACTCACTCTTTATCTTCTCATTCTCCTCTTCTTTCTGTTTAAGCTTAAATTCATACTGATCTTTCTCCCACTTCCAGTAGTTTATGTCATAAGAGTGTTGAAGCTCATTGGCTTGGAAACTCTTAATCTGTTCCTCAAAACTCTCAACAATTCTTACATAGTCTTTTATATCTCTCTCTAATCTTTTAAGGTCATCACTCATTGTCTGGTTGTGATCCCTGTACCTTGTAACAGTTTCAATACAGGATTTAGAACAAAGATTAGATGTTACCTCTGTAGGAATTTCTGAGCTTGAAGACTCTGAACCTTTAGCCATGATGATGTGATTTCGAATGTAAGTTTCTGAGAATACTAGCTCTGATACCACTTGTCAGGATCGAATTCTCAACAAGAATTATGAATACTCAGAAACAATATCAAAAAAGTTGCGGAATAACACTTTGATATTCAATGTAACAGTAAACAAACAGTGAGTATGATTAACAACTTGTAAACTTGTAACAGTTTCAATACAGGATTTAGAACAAATATTAGATGTTACCTCTGTAGGAATTTCTGAGCTTGAAGACTCTGAACCTTTAGCCATGATGATGTGATTTTGAATGTAAGTTTCTGAGAATACTAGCTCTGATACCACTTGTCAGGATCGGATTCTCAACAAGAATAAAGTCTCAGAAACAATATCAAAGAAGTTGCGGAATAACACTTTGATATTCAATGTAACAGTAATCAAAACAGTGAGTATGATTAATAACTTGTAAACTTGTATTGAATGATTAAAATCACAAGATTACACACTCAACCTCAATCTTGAAGAACAGACTCTTTCAAGACGAATTCTACTTCTCTAGAATTAGGAACTATGCCTTGAGGTTGATTTTTTTCTCTAGAACAAAACTTAGAATTAATAATTATATCAAAAGTTGTCTTACTATTCTAAACAATACAATATATATACTAAAGATAAAAGATAATTACAATTTATACAATATCTCCAGAATATCTTCTATCATTATCTCTAAGCTTCCATGAATATCTTCAGTTTATCCAGCTGTCATCCTTTCCATACGGATCTCCATCTCATAAGCAGTATTAATCATAAGCAGCATTAATACTCTGAGCAGTATTAATCTCTTAGCAGTAGTAACTCCAACAGTACTAATCTTGAAGAGCAGCATTAACTTTGTTCCAGCAGCATTAACTACAACTTAGAAGTATTAACTTCAGAAGTAGTAACCATGTTGAACTAGCAGTATTAACACATTCAGCAGTAGTATCCATCCTTGGCATCTTTCAGACCCAACAATGTATTAACTTCAGAAGTAGTAACCATGTTGAACTAGCAGTATTAACACATTCAGCAGTAGTATCCATCCTTTGCATCTTTCAGACCCAACAAAAACGTTTAAAATATAAGCAGATTAGGCAATTATCTAACTAAAAGCACATGGAAAGTATGTAGCAGTTTCAAGGAAGAACACATGGAAGTTTTACAAAAATAATTGAGTAACATAATCAAGAAGCAATTAGACGTAACGTACAATCCCTTGATGATGACTAACAAGAAACCCCTAATTTCGAATTGGAATAAGCAAGTAATGAAGATGAAATCGAAGAAATTAGGGTTTCTATGAATACCTTGAAATGTAGGATTACGATACGAACGACGATCCATCGAGTTAGATGCGACTGCAGAAGGATCGACTTTGTTCCTGGATGAATACCGATTGTTAGCATCTGTCTTCGATTTCCTACCGATTCCTCTTCTTCGCCTCCTTATGTGTTCTTCCTTGTAATAGAAGAGGGTGTGAGTGAGGAATAGAAGAGCAGAGTGGGGAAAAAAGAGGGTGCGCGTGTGGTGGAGAAGAGCAGACGTGCTCCTGCGTGGTGAGTCACGCGCGTCCTAAAGCCCTCCTCTTTTCTTATAGTATATATATCTATATATAGGGGGGTTTTCAAGGGAGAACTGAGTTATTTGTGATAACTGTGAGATCTAATCTCAACCACAAATCAGATGATAAATTAGGAAATTATTAATTTTGGTAATTATGATTTAAATTATAATTAAAGGGAAATTTAGGTATTTTAAAAATATGTTCTCTCCTCTCTCCTACCTTCTCTCTCCGACAAACTTTTTCCTGGCGAAACTTTTTTCGGCAAACACATTCATTTTGTGATATCCTTAACAAAATAACGGAAATAAAGAAAAGTAAAGCAAGACCACCTGATACATTGTGATACACTTCGTAAAACAAAGGAAATACATTGTGATACTAATGTGATACCTCGTTATGATATCAAATGTGACACCCTATTGTTATACCAAATATGATACCCAATTGTGATATCACCGGTGTGATAACAAATGTGATACCTCGTGATATCCTACACCAAATGTGATACGCCATTGTGACACCCTACTGTTATACGAAATGTGATACCCAATTGTGATACCACCAGTGTGATACCAAATATGATACCTCGTGATATCCTACTGTTACACCATGATACACTTTGTAAACTTCAAAAAATACATCGAAAATACATTATAGCACACTATGATACCCTTTTGTAAATATCGAAAGAACATCGAAAAAACCCACCATGGTGACTGAGTTGAGGACACCGGCGGGCGACGGGTGTGGAGGCAATAACGTTGGCTCCTTCAAGATCTAGGTTACATCTACTGTGATACGACCTGCGATACCAAATTTAATCGATGACTGAGAAACTCTTCGTTTTCATTTGCGTCCCATGCCTTCCTTGGTTCAAATCCTACTGTGATACACATTGTGATACATGTCGTAAAATAGAAAAACCAAGAAGTATACAATCTGATGCACTTTGTAAAACATGAAATACACAATGTGATACATTTAACATAGATCAAAACCAAAAAATGGCCAAATATTTTGTGATATCCTAGACCTGTGTTTGTGTTTGTGTTTGTGTTTGTGTTTGTGTTTGTGTTTGTGTTTGTGTTTGTGTTTGTGTTTGTGTTTGTGTTTAGCAGAGACCAAAAACAGAAAAATCCACAAACCACGAAGGACGATTTTTGTGAAGAGAGGTGGCCGAAGATTGTTGTCGTGTGCTTCTACTTTGTCGGAATTTCCTGAAACCCTAAACCCATTTCATGTACATTTTAGTGAATAGTGGTTAGGAAAAATAACCCAGATCTGTGTTATTAAAAAACACATTATAAATCTTTTATACCTTTAAACTTGAAATCTCCAACCACCCTCACTTGATTTTTGGGGTTCCTTTGTGTGTTTTTCATTAATCCCAGATTTGTATCTTTCAATTGGCAACCCAAAAGATGAAATCTCGTGAAGGATTCAAGATAACTACAATCTAATGGTGTACGATAGAAGATGAAATTACCGACCGAATCAGGAGTGAAGGATTCAAGATAACTGCCTTGGGTTTTGCTCATCTTATTACGCATGTAAGGATCATCGGAAAGATATAGGTTCTTAACGAGGAGGCCATTGGAACCTTGTGGAAGGTTAAGGGATTGGTGGCAGAGGCATTGAGAAGCATGTCTGATTCCTTAAGGAGCCATCAACATAATCCTTCAATACAACTTGTTTATTCCTCACTTCTTCCATTTTCCCCCCTGCTAACTTGTTGTTGAGTTGATAGAGAAGTACATAATGGAGATAGGGTCGTGGAGAATCAAATGAGGTTGGTGGAGTTATTTTTGTTTAATCAAATCAATTACAATAAAAATAGAAACTCAAAAATTAATTTCAGCTAAAATCATGTAACTGATATGGATGAAATCAAAATATTTATTTGTTGAGTTGTCAATCTAAAAATAAAATTACTAATTTACCCTTTTATTATTAATTATAAAATGAAGTAATTATCTCAAATGAATGGCTTATATTGGATCTCACAGTTATCACAAACTATAAAGTTTTCATTTGATTAAGCCCCTATATATATATACATATATATCAAAGAAATAATCAGAAGTGGCTAATTATTTTTGTAGATGATGTTATAGTCAAAGGAGGTGGGTATAATAATCTGATAGAGTTGTCTTATTTTTAAAGACACTCTTCTTGCAAAAAAAAAATCTAATTATAAAAAATCACTTAAAAAATAAAGAATAAAAAATCAATTAACATATGTCAAGATTTTAATATATTATTAAGAAATGATGGTAGATAATGAGGTGATATTTTATAAGATGATAGATTGGAAGACCAAATCATTCCACGAAGATTTCATGGCTATATTATTTAATTTACATGATAAAATAATTCATTATATAATAAAGTTTTTTAAATAATGTAATCTATTTATTATCTATTATATCCATTAAAGTAAAAAGTATCCAAATCTTGTAATATGGTTGATTTTGATTATCCCATATTGGTAGAAAGATGAAAGATTAGAATTAGAAGGTAAGTATATGAAAAAGAAGATAATTCATTTGTGTAAACTCATAGAGTCGTAGGGTTGACTTATTTTAGCCATCCCCATTTTTACAAGAATAGTGAGTTGGCACCATGAGATTTGAGTTGTATACTCAAATCATGAAATGTGGTTGATTTTGATTTATCCCATATGGCCACATTAGTTAAATTTATGAAATATTAGAGGAATAAAGTGGGTATATCAAATGAGGGAATTTCTTTGTATGAACTCAAATGATTGACTCATTTTAGTTATTCTTCTTTAAAAAAAAAACTATTTTATAGGAGTTAGCTCACTTTAGTTGTCCCTCTTTCACAAAAAATCTATCAACTTATATCTTTATATATATGCAAAGTAAAAACCACACAAATGATATTTATCATAAGAATTGAGTATTCAAAAATATTGAAATGTAGTGTTAAGTTTGATTATTCGACATTGGTAAGAAGATATTAAATTGAAGAAAGATGTGAGTATATACTGATAAAAAGAGGGGATGCATTTGTTACAAATTTATAGAATTAATATTAATCTAATATTTTATGGGGAAAAGTTGCTATAATCTTTATATCAATATATATATATATATACATATATGTATATAGGGCGGTAATCAAATGAGAACTATAAAAATATTGAGAACCGTAAGGACCGATCTTAACCATTTAAAGCTTTTAATCCAATGCTATTACAAAAGCTTTTAATGGTAGTTTTAAATCAAAGGTTAGTAAAAAGTCGTCATGTGTGACCCCTCTTTTATGTTTGACTTTTTTATATTTGTTTTAAAAAGTAATTTTAAACATGATTTTAATATTTATAGTTTAAATACTTAATAATTTTTTCTTTTGTTTTACATATCAAAACCCTTCTACTATTTATTATTTACATAAATTTTGAGTATATTTTTATTAATCATACAAATTATAATAGTTATATAATTTTCATTATTTTTCATATTATGAAATAACATAATATTATTGTTGTTTCAATATGTGAAACAATATATATTGGTTAACACTTAAGTTGTAGCTTCATACTATGAATTAGAATAGGGTCGTTATTGTGAAGTGGTAAAATATTGATTCACATCATGAAACAACAAAGTATGAAACGATAGTGTGTCGTTTCATCATGTGAAAACAAAGTGTCGTTGATTTGAAAAACATTATAAAATACTAAAGTTTTGTTTCACATAGTGAACAACATATAATGAAATAATTTCGTGTTGTTTCACAATATGAAAAAATAAAGTGACGTTGATGTAGAAGGCCACATGAAACATTGAACTTTTGTTTCATACACTAAAACATCACATGGTTAAATTAGCTACAATGTGAAAATTACAAAGATTAAAAAGTTTTAAAAAATATAATAGTATTGATGTCAAAACAATATATTGGTTAACACTTAGGTTGTTGCTTCTCACTATGAAATAAAACAGGGTCGTTGATGTGAAGTAGTAAGATATTGAGTCACTTCATGAAACAATACAATTTGAAACAATGTTGTATCGTTTCATAATATGAAAACAAGTGTCGTTGATTTGAAACGTGTTATATATAAAATATCGATGTTTTGTTTCAAATGGTGAACATCATAGAATGAAATAGTTTTATGTTGTTTCATTGTATGAAATGAAGTGTCGTTTCATAATGTGAAACAAGTGTCATTGATTTGAAGCGTGTTATAAAATACTGAAGTTTTATTTTCACATAGTGAATAACATAGAAAAAAGAAATAGTTTAGTGTTGTCTTTTTATGATATAACTTCTATAAAATTTCTATTAGATTTAAAATATTTTAGATTCAAAAAATTAGTGTTCTATTTTAATTTAAAAAAAAATAAAAGATTGGTTAAATCATCTCAAAAGTTTTAGTGTCAAAAACAAAAAAAAAAAGGTTTTCATATAGATTTTCTTAAGATGATTTTTTTTCTAAATGAAATGGTTTATAATTAAGAAAAAGTTGTAACAACGTAGGAAATTTAAATTGTATGTAAAATCTTATTTATACCCTTTCAAACTTCTCAATTGACTAATAGTTAATTTGAAATTTTAATAATATTATAAAAATGCTATTGTTTTTCATAGTCATAGATCAAATTCAATTAACGGTTAAGATTGGTTTTCATGATCTTCAACCTTTTTATGGTTTTCACTTGATTTAGCCCTATATATATATATATATATATTCTTTGTTTTTTAATTTCATTTTTATTTTTTTATAAATAAAATTAGAATCCACAAATATATAAAGCTATATACATTTTTATTCACATTAATATATATTATTTACATGTCAATCGAAAATTTAAATCATCAAAAATCGATCAATCAATCAATCAGTCAATCAATCTATATATATATATATATATATATATATATATATCAAAGAAATAATCATAGGTGACTAATTATTTTTGTAGATGATGTTATGGTCAAAGGTGGTGGGTATAATAATATGATAGAGTTGTCTTATTTTTAATGACATTCTTTTTACAAAAAAATCTAGTTATAAAAAATCAGTTAAAAAATAAAGAATAAAAAATCAATTAATATATGTCAAATTTTCAATATATTATTAAGAAACGTTCATAATGAGGTGATGTTTTATAAGATGATAGATTGGAAGGCTAAATCATTCCACGAAGATTTCATTGCTATATTATTTAATTTACATGATAAAAAAATTCATTATATAATAAAGCATTTTTAAATAAGGTAATCTATTTATTATCTATTATATCCATTAAAGTAAAAAGTATCCAAATCTTGAAATATGGTTTATTTTGATTATCCCACATTGGTAGAAAGATGAAAGATTAGAAGCAGAAGGTAAGTATATGAAAAGAGAAGATGATTCATTTGTGTAAATTCATAGGGTTGACTTATTTTAGCCACCCCCCTTTTTAAAAGTGATAGAACCAATCCTCACGATAACACAAATAAACAAGAATTAACGAAAAACAACTTACTAAATTTCAAGTAAATCAAGATATTATGTACCTTTTCGATGATAACGAGAATTAAAAGAAAAACGTGGATAGAGGCCTACCGATGCAGTGTCCTAAGACGAAATTTCGTCCCCAATCGTGCTTGGTTCCGGACGTCGCCTAGAGGATACAACTATCCAATCGAATCGATGCACGTCAATTCAACCCCATTGAATATAATGTATTCTTTGATTGCAAATGGAAAAGAGATAAAAATGGAGAGAAATTTAGAGAAATTTTGTGTTTTTAAAATGGAGGGAAAAACCAGGTTTATGTACCTGTGCTTCAACCAACCGAAATAACTGTCAAAAAACAGTCAGAGACTGTTAGTCCTGTTCTAATTTCTAATCACAATCAATTAACAACAAACAAGATTGATTCACAATTACCTGTTTATTTCAATTCAAATTCTCAAACGATTACAACTTTCTCTCACTAGATTTCTCTCTCTCTCTCTATAAATCTCTCTCTCTGGATACGTACACTTCTCTGGACAACTACTTATAAAAACAGAAAATAAAAGCTATTTATACTTACCACTAAAACAACAAGGAAACAAAATACAAAGAAATTAGACTTTGACTTTATTACAAAACAACTTTGACTTTTAATGAGAGTTGACTTTCTCAGCTTTGACTTTCTTGAACTTTGACTTTAGTCTTCATGATCTTGTATCCAATATATAATCCATGCTCTAACAGAGACGAATATGGGTTTGGGGCGGGTTTACCCACGTGGAGGTCGCATTCAACACTGTCCTGTGATTAAAATAACATAAACTAATGCGGGTAGCATGCAGGTTTACCCGAATGAAGGTTGTTTTAGACACTGAGTTCTCGACAATCAACAGTGACTAATGCGGGTTCGGTGCGACCAAAGTCGCATGGAACTCACATTCCACTCTATCCGATTTTAGCAAACATTGCAATTTAAGGTCAATAACGCCCAAGAGCGCCAAGGCCCATCTTTTAACCATTAAATATTTGGTGATTCCTCTACTAAAGCCCAATGCCAAACTCTACTTTGGGCTTTTCTCCATTTTGATAAGTAGTGTAGGTTTAGGTTTATAAAACTTTTGAGAGTTTTCCTATGTGGGACAAATGAGTAGGCAAATATCCAACAATACCTCACATTTTCTATTCAAACTCATACAATACCCCACATTTGAATAGAAAATAAGGTAATAACACATAGAACTTATTTGCTATTTCAAGAACTAAGAATGATCTACATCAGGAAAGGTGTCTTTTGGACTTGAACCTTCCTTAGTGAATACAAATCGGATCTACTTTATGGGTAGTGAACATAATCTTGAACTAACCACGTTTGATAGTAAATCTAGACAAAGTCTATCACATACATCATACTTATATACACATCAATTCTTACAGTTTTATTCATTTTGGTTTTGAACGATATCCTTTCTTCAATAGATTTGTAGAGAACGTAGCCATCTCGGTTCCTATAGATGCGACCACACATCGATCTCACATAGGTAATGCCAATCAAGAACATTCCCTAGTGTTCCACTGTAGTAGTTATTAGCATTATTAAGAGTTAGAATTCAACCCTAAAACATCAACGAAAAAAGACAAATGAGGACATCATAGGAATAGGCATACCTTTGTATTTGTTTCCACTTGAGTCTTCCTCAACTAGTTTGCCTATTGAACCTAGACCATGGGATCTCCAATGTTTCTAGGTTAGGTTTCCACCAAGTATCGACTCATTGTATTGGCTTTAAGCCCATTCCCCTCGATGTAAAGATAACTTGCTCTCTGTTTAGGCCTTTTGTCAAAGGATCTGCTATATTTTCCTTTGACTTTATATAATCAATGGAGATAATTCCATTTTTCAGCAAGTCTTTTATCGTGTTATGTCTAGGCCTTATATGCCTTGATTTGCCATTGTAAATCTGATTCTTTGCTCTAGTTAGAGCAGCAATACTATCACAATGTGTACAAATGGATGTGACAGACTTAGGCCATAGTGGAATACCTTCTAGGAAGCTTTTAAGCCATTCGGATTCTTCAACAGCTTTGTCTAATGCGACAAATTCAGCCTCCATAGTTAAATGGGTATTCACCGTTTGCTTAGACGATTTCCAATATATTGATGCTCCACCAAGGGTAAACACATACGCACTTGTGGACTTGCCTTCCGAGTGGTTGGAAATCCAATTTACATCACAATATCCTTCTATCATGGGAGGATATTTAGTACAATGTAAACCATAATACATCGTACGTTTAAGATATCGGAGCACTCTTGCTAGTGCATACCAATGATCTTTACCTGGATTGTATGAGTAACGACTTAGTCTACTCACTGTATATATGCTAGATCCGGTCGTGTGCAATTCATAATATACATCAAGCTTCCAAGTACTTGAGTATACTCTAATTGGGATGCACTATCTCCTTGATTCTTCTTCAGATGACTAGAAGGATCAAATGGAGTAACGACTGGTCGATCATCATACTATCCAAATTTTCTAAGGACCTTTTCTATATAATGGGATTGGGTGAGGACTTATCCTTCATATGTTCTTTGAACTTTGATACCAAGCATGACATCGGCTACTCCCAAATCCTTCATATCAAATGAGGAATGTAGCATTTTCTTGGTTTGATTGATTACATCCATATTAGTCCCCATGATCAGCATATCATCCACATAAAGACATATTATGACATAAGCATTCTTATATTATTTAACATATACACATTTATCACATTCATTAATCTGAAAGCCTTGTGATAAGATTGTGTTATCAAACTTCTCGTGCCATTGCTTTGGAGGTTGTTTAAGTCCATATAAATACGTAACCAGTTTATAGACCTTGTTTTCTTGACCTTTAAAAACAAACCCTTCGGGTTGTAGCATATAAATTTCTTCATCCAATTCACCATTCAAGAACGCATTTTTCACATCCATTTGGTGTATTTCCAAATTGTGAATCGCGGTTATTGCCATCAAAGTTCTTATTGAGGTTATCCTTGTAATCGGTGAATAGGTATCAAAAAACCTTGACCCTCTTTTTAACGATACCTTTTGGCTACTAATCTTGCCTCGTACTTTTCTATAGTACCATCGGGTCTAAGCTTTCTCTTAAAGATCCATTTATGGCCTATTGGTTTATGTTCCGAAGGAAGATCTACCAATTTCCAAGTATTATTTTGTAAAATGGAATCTATTTCGCTTTGGATTGCCTCTTTCCAATAAGGAGCTTCTAATGAATCCATCGCTGCCTTATAGGTTAGAGGTTCTCCTTCTACATTAAAGGTCACATAGTCTGGTCCAAAATCTTTAGCCACTTTCCCACGTTTACTTCTTCGAGGTTCTAAATCCTTTTGAACCTGAGAAGTATCTTCATCACTTGGATTTGAACTTTGGTCTAACCCATTATGAGGTGTAGCATCTTCATTCCCTCTTTTCCTTGGATTTAAGGTAGATTTCTTTTTATCCTTATATGGGAATATGCTCTCAAAGAATTTTGCTTTAGCAGATTCAATTATAGTATTTGTGTGTGTATCCTCTACTTAGGACTTATATACCAAAAATCTATAAGTTGCGCTATTCTTGGCTGGGCCAATGTAGACGTAATCTATAGTTTTAGGTCCTAGCTTAGCCCTTTTTGGTAGAGGAACTTGAACTTTAGCCAAGCAACCCCACACTTTCATCCTTTTATAGGAAGGTAATTTACCTTTCCATATCTCATAGGGAGATTGACTACTTTTCTTATTAGGAATTTTATTTAAAATCCCATTTGCAGTAAGACAAGCTTCACCCCATAAATTGTGTGGAGCCCCAGACGTGATTGTTAGGACTAAAAGTCCTAGTGCGTTGATAGTTGTATAACACATTTATAGAGTTTAATTGTTTTATTATTTAATGCGTTGTAAAAAGCCTTTATTGTAATTGGGTTTTGTTTGTTAATTGGGCCTTGGGCCTTAAGGTTTAGGGTTAAGCCTTGGTATAAATAGGTTATTTTGCTAGGATTTTTGGAGGGAATGGTCATTCATAGGTTTACACTTACGTATCAGAAATTCTCTCTGTAAACCTTAAACCCTTTGTTGATAAATCTAATCATATGACCAACAGCTGTGATTCAATCTTTATTGTTTCTTGATTATTATCTGTGATTGCACTGTTTCTGGGATCTACAATTGGTATCAGAGCAAGATCGAATTAATTTTCATTCGATACAGTCAAAAGGTTTATCTAAAACTCATCTTCTTAATCGATTTTTTATTTTTTTCGGTCGCTTTTCTGTGTTCATCAAATCTATAGGTTTTGGTTGATTTAAATTGTTGGTTTATCAAAATTCAATCTAGGTTTGTGATTGCTAAGCAAAATCGTTTGATTAATTTTTGATTTAAAAAGTGTGATTTGGTCGAAATCTGAGGTTATTCGATTTTTTCTATTATACGGCGTATGTTTTTGTGTTCTTCAGATCAAAGTTGTTTTAGTTGAGTTTTGGTTTTTAATCTGTCAAATTCGATTGGGTTTGTGTTAAATCATAAAAATCAATTATTTTCTGCGTCAAATCTGGTCGAAATTTGAGTTAATCGTCGTACCGGGAATTATAATTTTATCGGATTTTAGTTTGATCCCTATTGAATTCGATTTACATCCGGGAGTTTGTGTGTGTCCTAGGAAGTGAACAGTGAGAACCGGGAAAGTCCTAGTCTACCAGGAATCACTTGGTACCGGGAGTTACATTGAATCGGGAGTTGATCCCGGGAGTTACCATTGAAAATCACCCAGGTTTGACTTCTGTGAGTTGATCCCAGGAGTCACATTGAGCCGGGAGTTACTACTTACCGGGAATCACCGGGAGTTTGAAAATCACCACCCATGTTTGAAAATTGAGATTGCCATCCATGAATTTCATAATCAAATGTGATTGGAGATAATATGATAATGGGACGGTGGAATTTGTGAATGTTTTTTTATTGCTTTTGGAACCAAAGTGGGACGGTGGTTTCAATTGTGATTGGTTATCAAAACCAAAATGGGTAGAGACATTGTTTACCGGGAAACCATTCTTGTTGAGATGAATTGCTGGTTGAGCGTGCAAACGAAGACAAGGCTTTATCAAGCTGGAAACAGAGTTGACATGTTGCAGACAAATGTTGTGTTAGACATGTTCATGTGATGTATAAAGTTGCAAATTTTTAATTGAGAAGTAGGGAAGGAAAGGTTGACGTTAATATCTGTTGAGTTCATATTTTGATTTAATATTTTTGGTTTGATTGAAGGTGATTACACAACGATTTCGAGTTTTCGATCGGTTTTTTGAAAAATTCTTTCGGTTGACTCGGTAGTGATCGTGGATGGAACTTTTCAATTTTAAATTGTTAAGGGTTGTTTACGAGGCTTGAACGAACATTTTTGATCGAAATAACCTATCTTGAGTTTTTAAGTTTTCGTTCGATTTTCGATAAATTTTCGGTTGCTTCGTTCGAGAGTTTGAGAGATTGTTTCGAGTTCTAATCAGTTGAGGGATCTTAAGGGAACATAAACGACCGATTTTGGTCGAAAAGTGTTAACCCATACCGAGTTTTTAAGTTTTCGATCGTTTTCCGAAAAATTTTCAGTTGGTTCATTTGTGATCGTGGGTTGACCGTTTGAGTTTTAATCAGTTGAGAAGTAATCAGGGAACTCTAACGATCGTTTTGTGTTAAATATTTCTAACCGTTTTGTGTTTTGGCAGGTGTGCTAGAGGTAGGTGACGATGAATAGTAAATTCGTTAATTCTCCGTTAAATTTATTACATTTTGGTTCTTTTTTCCGTTGGTCCCGTTAGTTTGTTAGATTGGTTAGTTTTATTTCATTTGTAATCCTTTTTTCGTTAGTTTTCAGTTAAGTTCGTTAGAAGTTTCAAGTTTTACATTTTTAGTCCCTCTAGTTTTAAGTTTAATTTTCTATCACTTTTAGTCCTTGTAGTTTTAAGTTTCAGTTTGTGTCACTTTTGGTCCTTGCACTTTGAAACTTTCATATATTGACAAGTTCTGTCCCTGGACTTCAAGCTGTGTAAGTAACAATGCCTTATGTACCCATGTCTGAACACAAAGCAATGATTGAAGCTCTCGAAAAGAAATTCGAAACATGCTAAAGTTCGTGAACACACTGATGGAAGAGAAAGCTTTTCTTCAGTTAGATTTGGACAATCTGAGATCGGAAAGCTAGACGTATAAAGATATGTATGCCTTAGAGACAAACAATGATTGGCTCAGGGATAGGAATTCTCAACTTGAAAGGGCAGCAGAAAATAGTTCATATCACTGTATGTTTATGACCAAATAAAGTCTCTTAAAAGAAAGATTTTAGATCTTGAAA
Source organism: Arctium minus (assembly GCA_954870635.1). Lineage (NCBI taxonomy): Eukaryota > Viridiplantae > Streptophyta > Magnoliopsida > Asterales > Asteraceae > Arctium > Arctium minus. Next base: position 70,299,773 of record OX941080.1, on the reverse strand, counting down.
GTGAAGCTTATATGAAGAAAAGTGATCCGACAAGTGCTGAAAGCTCAAAGAAAATATTAGAACTTGAAAGAAAAGTTGCATATTTTGAAGCCAAAAAAAAAGAAGAACCTGGCGCTTGAAGAAAGAGAAAACGTGTTGGAGAGTGAAAATCTCGATCTAAAGAAAAGACTTGTTGTTTTTGAAAAAGAAAAAGTTGATTTTGTTGATCCAAACTCTCTCAGTGATTTGAAAATGACCCACTGTAATACTTAGTGAAAATTACGTTTAACATCTGTATGTATAAGTGTTTCACCATCAGCGATTAAATACCGAGTGTGTTCAGTATCGCTGATGATTTCTCTTGTAATAGTTAGACGTAATCTCTGAAAACAAGTTTCTCGACAAAGATATTCATCACTGAGTCGAAGACAAAGCTGTTGAACAACGGACAAGTCTTACTCATGATTTGATTAGGATATCAGTGAAACCAAGACAAGTCTACCTATACGCGAAGAAACCTGAAGAAAAGCTTCAGCGATCACTGAACTTCTTTCTATCTATGTGAAGGAAGAGATATTCAACGATTGAAGATCACATAGCTTATGCTCCAAGTTTCTTTTGTCTTACCCTTGCACACATAGTACAAATGTCAGAAGAGACATGCCTCTGCGACAGATCATACAACAACTCTGAAATCTACACTGTTCACTATTCAGACAAAAGCATGTCTCCAAAAGTCAGAGACATGTAACCAACCATCGAAGGACATGTGTAAAGCACCCTGCCATGCATTTAATGCATAGGATATAAATAGAAAGATCAAGACTCTATCTAAGAGTAGCCTTCTATCTTTCTTATCATATAGAAACCCTTGCTTTCTATATTCTCTCAATCTTTATTCTCTAATTCTTGTGCAACAATCTGTGCGATTCTTAAGTTCGTTTAGATTAGGTTTTACTTAATCTTATTCCGCAACAAACTGTAAATTGTGATTTGATTTATCAATAAACAATTTATTAAACCATTAAATTTTGTGTTTGTATTCACCCCCCCCTTACAAACTTGTTAAGCACCTTCGGGACCGACAAGTGGTATCAGAGCGGATTGTTTAATCTCATAAACAAGATATTGCTTTATTTTCTTTTTTGCTATTCTCAAAATGGCACTCAATACAAACACTAACTACTATGATAATGGTTCTCTCTTAAAACCTCATCGATTTAGCAGAGACAACTTTGCTCTCTGGAAAAATCGAATGATGCTATTTATAGAAGGTGTTGACCCTACTATAACTGAATATGTAGCAAATGGTCCATATGAACCTTTTATGATCATAGATGCAGTTCCTGCCACTGCCACCACTCCTGCTATTCCTGAAAGATATGCTCCTAAGGAAATTAGACAATGTAGTGATGAAGATAGAAAGAAAGTTGGTTTAGATGCTAAGGCAAATACCATTATTTCTATGGCCTTGCCTGATGAATCCTTCCATTCCATCATGCATCTGAAAACTGCTAAAGAAATGTGGGACACTATATGTGTTCAGTATGAAGGTACCACTAAAATCCAAGAAACCAGAAAGATCAATTTGGTAAGACAATACGAAAGTTTTATCTGTGGCAAGAATGAGTCTCTATCTGATGTTCACCAAAGATTTAACTGTTTAATCATTGATATGAGGACCGTTGGTAGGACCTATTCTAATTCTGAGGTCCTAACTAAATTCTTGGAAAGTCTTCCTGAAAGCTGGGACAACTATTCAATGTGTCTTAAGTTGACAAAAGACTTAAATCATCTTTCTCTTAGCGCTCTATATGGAATATTGCTCAACTATGAGCAATCAAATCTCCTGAAGAAGAATCTTGTGAAAGATTCTAAAGACTCCAAGAGCACTCCTGTTGCTTTAGCATCTTCAGAGATCATTTCATCTCAGCGATATACTCTCACTATCACTGAGTTAGATTCTGACTCTGAGGAATTATCAGACGCTGATCTTTCAGAGTTTGATGAATCATTAGCATTCTTGAGAAACTCCTTCAAAAGATTTGCAAGAAAGAGCAATTTTAGAAGAAATAAGCCTCTCTCTATATCTGACAAGCCAAAATCAACTTCTGTTGATAAGGCTACTGCTACTTGCTTTAACTGTGAAAAAGTTGGGCATTTTGACAATGAATGCAGGTCAAAGAAAGTCTTCAAACCTTCCACATCCAGGAAAACTAGCGTTAACAAATACCTCAAGCTGAAAGAAAAATATCAAAAGCTGAAAAGCTTTAAGCGAAAAGGTAAGGGTCTTATCGCTGAAGAGCATGATTGGGCTGAATCAGAAGAATCAAGTTATGATGAAGAAGAAATTGCTAATATCTGTCTTATGGCTGAGATTAAAGAAGAAGTAGAAGAACCAGCAGGAACTTCCATGAGTTACATCTCTTCTCAAGTATCAATCTCTACTAATCCCTCTCTTTCTGAAGCTGAGAGAAATCGAGCTGTAGATGTGCTGACAATAGACTTGTACAATGCACTAAATGGCAAAATTTTAGCTGAAAACAAAAATATGGATTTAACTGAACAACTAGAGAAATGTCATGAAAGGATCAAAGAACTAAATCTTTTAGAGGAAAGTTTAAAAGATCAAGTCATGGTCAATAAAATTATCAGCATTGAACGCGAACAAGCCATCGCTGCTTTAAAAGCGGAAAAGGCAACTGTTGAGGGATGGTGTAAATCTTCAACCAAGATCACTAAAATCATAAGTGCTCAAATCCCTGCTCATGACAAAACCGGTCTCGGTTATCATCATGAAAAGGATGAACTTAGCAGAGTCTGTTCCATGCTTAAGTTTGGAATGTTTGTCTCTTCTATCCTTGACACTTCTTCTACTCAGTGTTCTTCATCTTCTAATCCTATCCCTGAGGACTTATCAAAGAGTTCCAAGCTCGCTGATAAAGGGAAATCCATTTCTCATCATCCTTAGAAGACTACTAAGATAGCAAAGCCAATGGTCGATTCCAAACCTTCAGTAAATCAATCCTTCGGCTCTGGATCAAAACTCACTAACATTACTCAAATATCCACTCCAAAGATGAAAATTGATATCAAGCGTAAGAAATCATAAGAACTGAATGTTCCTCCAAGATCTAATGCTAAGGGCATTCTTGGAGCAGGCCCTGCTCATCTTAAGTTTTCTAACTCAACTGCTCCTGGTCTTAAAGCTACTTTTATCTATAGAAAGTGCTACCACTGTGGACTTACTAACCATATTGACAGTAAATGTCCTACTGCCACAAAAGCTAATAAGAAAGCTAAAGTGAAGATGAATGCTTTCAAGGCTGAGAAGGTCACCAAAGCTGAGAAATCTGCCAAGGTGAAGAATGTCACTAAGGTTAAAAAATTAACCAAGGTGAAAGTCACCATTAACGCTGAATCTTCAGTTGCCGTGAAGATTGTTGAACCTTCCATCTCCACTAACCCTACTGGAACCATTGAAAAGTGGGTACCAATCAAAACTTAATCTTTCTTATATTTGCAGGGATTGAAGGGTGTCTGGTATTTAGATAGTGGATGCTCTCGACACATGACTGGACAAAAAGACCTTCTTACTGAATACAAGGAAGAGAAAGGACCCTCATTGACCTTTGGTGGAAATGGGAAAGGTTATACCAAAGGGTTTGGCATACTCAACAATGGGACGCCTACCTTCCGAAGAGTCGCTTACGTAGATGGACTGAAGCACAATCTTCTTAGCATCAATCAGCTATGTGACAAAGACTATGAGGTTCACTTTTGTAAGAAAGCATGCCCTATGGTGAATGAAAAAGGAAAGCTCGCTCTCAGTGGTTATCGTATGGAAAATGTCTATGTAATAGACATGGACTCTACTTCCACTGAAAACGTTTGTTTTCTTTCTAAAGCCTCTTCAGATGTCAATTGGTTATGGCACAAAAGGCTCTCTCATCTTAACTTCAAAACACTGAATTCTCTCTCCTCAAAAGAACTAGTCTCTGGTCTTCCTCAGAACTCATATGCCAATGAATCTATTTGTTCAGCATGTGAGAAAGGAACGCAGACTAAAGCTAGCTTCAAATTAAAACAAGTTTCCTCAGTGACAAGTCCTCTTCAGCTCTTGCATATAGATTTGTTTGTCCCTGTCAATATCCAATCCATAGTAGGAAAGAAATATACTCTTGTTATAGTAGATGAATACTCTCGCTACACCTGGGTAATCTTTCTTCGCTCTAAAAGCGATACTCTAGAAGAACTTATATCTTTTGTTAGAAAGATGGAAGTGTTGAAAAATCTAACTGTTCGCTCAATAAGAAATGATCATGGAACTGAATTCAAAAATAGTTCCCTGAACAACTTCTTTGAGAGTACGGGAATCTTGCACAATTTCTCTTCCGTAAGAACTCCTCAGCAAAACGGTGTCGCTGAAAGAAGAAACCGAACAATCATTGAAGCTGCAAGATTAATGCTCAGTGATTCTCATCTTCCAAATCAGTTTTGGGCAGAAGCTGTCAACACTGCTTGTTTTACTCAAAACATGTCTCTGATAGTAAAACGTTTCAGCAAAATAGCCTATGAACTCTTTCATGGAAGAAAACCTTCTATCAGTTTTGTTCACATCTTTGGTTGTCAGTGTTTCATCTTAAAAAACAAAGATGCACTTGGAAAGTTCGACCCGAAAGTTGATGATGGAATCTTTCTTGGCTATTCCTCAATCTCAAAAGTCTACAGAGTCTTCAACAAGAGAAGACAAACAGTAGAAGAAACAATCCACGTCACTTTTGACGAATCCAGGTCAACAAACTCTAAACCTATCACTGACATTGATGAACTGAATGCTTGGATGTTCTCTCACTACAGGGAAACAAAACCACTCTTCAACTCACATCAGCATACAAATCCTACTAATATTGATGATGATCCAAACATCATACATCCTAATGCTAAATCCACCTCTTCGGTTTCAGCTGTTCCCCTAAACACACTTCCTCCATCAAATCTTCCCTCTTCTGAAAACCTCTCATTGAATAATGTTCTGTCTGAACAACAACAATTGATAACCGAAGAACCTCAAGCCTCTTCATCAGTAAACATTCCTATTGATGATCCAACTCTTGAGGTAAGCGTTTATGCTCCAGCTCAACGATAACCGAAGGACCAGAGATCAACCCATAGATCAAATTCTTGGTGATCCTGATGTAGGTATTCAAACTGGACGAAGTTCAGGTAATATCTGTCTCTTTGTAAATTTTCTTTCTTTCATAGAGCCAAAGAAGACTGATGATTCCCTCAGAGATCCAAACTAGGTCAGTGCTATGCAAGAAGAGCTGATTGAGTTTGCTAGAAACAAAGTTTGGAATCTCGTTCCCCGACCATATGATAAATCTGTTATACGTACCAAATGGGTGTTTAGAAATAAATTAGATGAATATGGGACTGTAACCCGCAACAAAGCTAGACTAGTTTCTTAGGGATACAAACAAGAGGAAGGGATAGACTATGATGAAACTTTTGCCCCTGTGGCTAGGCTCGAAGCAATTCGATTATTCTTAGCCTATGCAGTTTACAAAGACTTCAAAGTATATCAAATGGATGTCAAGTCAACATTCCTAAATGGAAAGCTGAATGAAGAAGTTTATGTTAAACAACCCCCAGGGTTCTCTGACCCTAAGCATTCACATTATGTATATAAGTTGGATAAGGCCCTCTATTGGTTAAAACAAGCTCCTCGTGCTTGGTATGACACCCTCCCTTCTTTTCTTATCTCTGAAAAATTTAAGTGTGGAAAAATTGACAACACGTTATTTTTCCGAAAGATAAAAGGTCATATTATTCTTGTACAAATATATGTTGATGACATTATATTTGGTTCTACTAACCCATCTATGTGTACTCGTTTCGCTGAAAGAATGAAGAAAGAATATAAAATGAGTATGATGGGTGAACTAACTTACTTCATTGGACTTCAGATCAAGCAATCTGATAAAGGTACATTTATTCATCAGGGTAAGTATGTTAAGGATATGCTGAAAAAGTTTGATCTCACTCAAACCTCAGCGATGAAAACTTCTATGGCACCTCTCCTGACATTAAACAAGGATCCAGCCGGAAAACCTGTTAATGTCACTGCCTATAGAGGAATGTTAGGCTCGCTGTTGTATCTAACAGAGAGCCAACCTGATATCATGTATTCTACATGTCTGTGTGCACGCTATCAATCAGAACCCAAGGAATCCCTTCTGATCGATGTCAAGTGAATTTTCAAATATCTTAAGGGAACTCCTAACCTCGGTCTTTGGTACCCCAAAGATTCAGGGTTCGATCTAACTGGATATTAAGATAGTAATTTTGTAGGTTGCAAACTTGATAGAAAAAGCACCACTGGCGGATGTCAACTCCTAGGTGGAAAGCTGGTAAGCTGGACAAGCAAAAAGCAAAACTTAGTATCCACTACAACAGCTGAAGCTGAGTACGTAGCAGCTGGAAGTTGTTGTGCTCAAGTCTTATGGATGAGAAATCAACTATTAGACTATGACCTTCAGCTATCCAAGATTCCAATCTATTGCGACAACACTAGTTCCATCGCTATAGCAAACAATCCAGTACTACACTCAAAGACTGTGAGTCCGTGATCGTTACCAGATAATCAAAACAACAAACAATAGATGATAAACCAACCTGATTCGATAACAAACGATGATTACACGGTTGATTTCATGAATTTGAGTTCTCTGTTTGTTTTCTCTCTTTACACCTTATCAATATGTGTTGTGTGTTCTGTGTCTCGTAAACGATAGAAAGAGAGATGGATAATATCTGATAAGATATTATCAAAAACTAATAAAAACTAATATAATAACTAAAATATAATATCTAAATAATAAATATCTAGATATTATAACTTTGACACTTATTACAATTTGACCCCTAGACTATGGTTGAGAGTAACTTTCAGCATTAACTTCAGATTGCGATCTTCGTATTGGATGATCTTGAATCCAATGAGACTATGTCCTAACAATCTCCCCCTTTGGATCAAGATCATTTCGAAAATGATTTGGCAATACGATCTTCTCTTTCAGCTCAAAAGATGCAATCTCTTTCTCTAGTCAATTGTAATAATCTCCAGGTTTAGCTTCGAATGCTTTTAGCAAAGTATCTTCAAAGAAAATTTATCTGAAATCAGCATGTCTTCAGAATACTTTGATCTCGCAGTTCTTGATCTTGTAATGTAATGGACTGAACATTTCTTCAAGCTTTAGATTCTCCCCCTTTTTGATGGAAAGTGCGACGACTTCATCAAAACTTTGAGTAAGAAATGTCAACCACTTGTAGTCTCTGATCCGTCAATTCAATAGTTATTCATCCTGATCTTTGCAAATCTAGACAAAATAATCATGTAACACCTGAATCAACTAATGAATCAGTTAGAACGCCTGTCAGTAACACTAAGTCACTGTGTGTAACGAATACACATTGGAAAGGAGCTGTTTGATGTTGACTCCCCCAATGATTCCATTTAATCATCGAAACACCACAAAGGTTGTTTCTATAAACGTTATGACAAAGAAACAAATTCCTTGTGTGTTCGTGCTTGTGATAGAAAGAATTAAGCACTTGATGATTGCTTATTAGGCTCAAAATTGTGTAAACCACTGAGACAACAGTAAGTTAAACACAGACTCAAGGTGCATGATTGAAGTGCGAAGGTGGGGCAGACTTCCTTCTTTTCAATATCCAGATTTTCCAAATGAAAATCAGATAGCATATGTGTTGCGTCCCCTTTGAAAATGTGAAACACTTTCTTGTTGAGAAGAAAATGAGTAGGTGGTGAGGTTTGATCAAGAGTTGGCATGGGTTAGTTGCCTGTTTCAATAATGATCACCAAAGAATTGTGAAACATTAGAATTGTGGCTACCCGGCTCAGAAAAAGTTGGTGCAGAGTTGTGATATACTTTTAACTCTGTTCTCACACGCTCTTTCTTTTAAACAGTTTGCTTACTCTATTCACACTCATTTCTTTTCGCTTCTCACACTCAATCACTAAGGATTAACTTCGTGGGTAGAAATCACTGGTTAAGGTGTTTTCATTGAAGTTGTGTTAAGTCCTAGCACAATGATTCTTGTTTTCCTATGATGCACGTGATGCTCAGATTGGTTTAACTATTTTAGTTAAAGCACAATGTTGATTTTGAAAACATTTAAAATCACACTTCCATAATATAAAATCTGTTGAAAAAATCGGGAAGTGGTTTGAACGTTTTAGAACGATGTTTTCAATGATTGAAAGTTATCCTTCTTTCAACCATATATGAGATTAAGATAAAGGATTATACCTTAACGTGCGATCTTACATCTCATGAAACTAAGCTTAAAGTCATAAAGATATTATCTTTTAAGCTTCTCTCAAACTTCTGCAAAAGTCTTAAGTCAAAGTCAAAGCAAATTTATTCACTTAAATTGAAAAGACAAAAAGCAGTAAAACTTTTAAAGTACGAGTTTTGATCAGAAATAATTAGAAGTCATCACCTTTTTACTCCCCCTGAAATTATGCATCTAAAATATGTCAGTTAAATGGCACATGATAGAGATCTACGACTTCCTTCTTGAAGTGTAGGTCATCATATCTATCGGATGCAAAACATTTCAGAAATATATATGTACTCTCCCTTGAAGGTTGATTTCCTCTTTTAAGCATTGGAGTACAATCTCTGATTAGCTCGGAGTAAGGTCTTTTGATCATTGAAGTGCGAGTTCTAAACTGTTGTGTTTTAGAAGTCAAACTTCGTTGAAGTACGGGTTCTAAGCTGATTTACTTAGAAGCCTCTTTGACATTGAAGTCCGGGTCTTGAGCTGATTTACTCAAGAACCATATGTTCTTTGATGTCCGGGTTTTGAACTGCATTATCCAAAAACCTATTTTGTCATTGAAGAACGAGTCCTGATCTGTACATAATCAGAAGTCGCTTTCTCTCTAAGCTTTGTGTGCCTGCAACACAGATTTAGCCTTAGGTACCCACTGGAATTTGGGTCCTTCTGTGTTAGCACAAGATTTTGGTAACCAATTCAAATTGGTTCCTCTTTTCTTTTGAAATGCATGAGAAGAATTAATATGAGATGTATGCACATGGTAATTTCCAAACCAATCACCAGAATCTTGACAAGTAATAGAAACATGTTTATTATAGATAGAGGACTTTCCAGCAAATAAAGATAACTGAAATAATTGCTTCATTGTATATTGTTTACGAGAAACAACAAGTTTTGGATGCAAAACAGCAATATCAACAATCACAACATCTTTAGTAAGCGAAGTCTTATTACAATTAACACTACTAAACGATAAAATGGCCTTGTCAAGCTTCCTTTTTGGTTGCCATTGAGAATTGGCTTCAGGCCTTGGCTTGCTCATATCTGAAACATGTAAAACTAGTGAGTTAGACCTTTGAGCAACAACTGAGTGCTTCTTCTCAGAATTACCAGTAGTGGTCGGTTTCTGTGAATGCTGAGATATTTTCTTACCTTTAGCATTGTTAGCTTTCACAGAGACTGAGTAATCAACTTTCGTTGATTTTGCACTGTTCACAGACATACTGGTTTTTCTTGAAGTTTTCTTAACAAAAGATGCATGGTTAGGAAGTTTCACATTAAAATCAACTTGTTCAAAACAACCATCTAAACCACCGTCAGAATTAAGAAAATTAAACTCTTCGTTTGATGAACCAAACATGTCATCAGAAGTAGAAGCCTTTGAAAGAACAACATTTTTCATAACAGTTGAAAAAACCTTTTGTTGAATCTCAATCATAAGTCTTTCATCTGATAAAGAGTTCTCGAGTTCAGGAATTTTACTTTCTAACACGAGAGAAGGGACATAAATTTTACCTATGACAGGCTTCACCTCCATCTCTTTTTCAGAATAACTTTGAAAGTAGTCAGTTGAAAGAGATTTCTTTTCATTATTGGGATAGTCATAACTATTATTCAACTTCGCATAATAAAATGGAGCGTGAACTTTAGTTGACTTCATCCGTTTTTCAAATTCATTAGCTTCATCCTCTTCTGATAGTTTAGTATTAAAAACTTTAAGTGAGGAGATTCGGTGAGAAACTAGCATAGAGGTATAGTCATAGAGTGCAGGCACTTCTCTTATACCCTTTTGAAGACGTTGAGGTTTCACATAACCGATTCCCCAATTTTCTTTGTTCTTTTTCGGTTTGTTAAGATGAATGGTTTGCTCACTTTGACCTAATGAGTATAGATTCTTTTCCAAAGCGTCTAATTTAGCAATTAAGGTCTTGTTTTCTTTAGTACATAAAGAATGCATATCAGTAAGCTTAAAAAAATCAATCTCACTTTTTGTCAATTTAGACTTGAGCTCAGTATTCTCTTTTAGAATTATAGTCTGTTCTTTTGCGTTGGTGTCACCGTTTGTATGTAAAACCTCAACTAATACTTTCTTCTCAGCAATTTCATCGCTAAGTTTCTGTATCAATTGGTTTTTGTTAATTATAACACCATTTTCTCGCTTAAGATTAGATTCTAACTCTTCTTGTTTTAAAACCATAGCATGCATTTTATTCATTAAATCTTTATACGATAAAACACATACCTCCACTTCTTCATTTTCTGAATCAGCTTCAGCATCTGATTCGATTTTGCCCATCAAGCACATATTGACGGCTTCATCCTTTTCTTCTTCATCTTCTTCTTCTTCTTCATCTGAGTGATCCAGCCAGTATTCATCTTCAGTCATCAGTGCCTTGCCTGCCTCATGTTGCTTTGCAAGAAGTATCTTGTTCTTGTAGTAATCGGAGTTTCTGACTTTTGATCTGCGGCAATCCTTGGCAAAGTGACCTGTTTTGCCACAGTTGTAGCACATCGGTGGTCCTGGCTGATTTGATCCTTCAGCTTTTTCTGATTCATACACAATCGTCTTGTTCTTTTTCTTCTTTACAACAAGAGCGACTGTGTCTTCAACTGTCTTTCCTTTTCTCTTTTCTGCTAGAATTTCATCCACCTCATCTTCATTTTGTCGGAGGGTTTCATACACCTCGTGAAGTGGAATCTCATTCAGGTCTTTTATCTGCCTCATCTTCCTGGCAAAACTTTTCCATTCTGGTTGTAGAATACTCAGGAATTTGATATTCAGCTCGATTTGAGATTTGTTGACCTTATTCTTGCTTAATTCGTTTAGCAAAGTCACAAACCTATCATATGTTCCCTCTAGAGTTTCTCCAGTTCTGCCTTTGAATTCTTCAAAACTGTGCAGGCAGTTAGAGATTTTCAGTTGGTTCCCAATCTTTGAACCCAACATCATTTTCTCTAGTTGATCCCACATTTGTTTTCCGGAGGCCTTGTAGCTGTCAATCTTTACATAGATTTCATTCGTAATCCCTTGTAGAATGTATGACTTGGCTAACATGTCGCCTTTTGCTCTTAGCTTATCATCACCTGTTAGATCTCCATAAGAAAGTGCATGTCGTACTTCTTGAGTACCTGCTGCTGGTTCCCTATATTTTGTTTCCATTAGGACTTCTTCTAAGGATTGTTTGATGAAATCACCCAATTCCTGTCTTTCGATGAAGTTCAGGAACCGATCCTTCCACTGTTCGTATTCTCCTCTAAAGAGAACTGGTGGCTTGGTATCAGTTCCGATTGCAAGAGCTTCTCTGGATGTCATTTTGAATAAAGTTCTATGTCTGGAAAAACTTTGCGTTTAGAGAAGGTTTGCGCGAGAGGTTGATTGCGCAAAGTGAAATTCGACCGATAAGACGTAAGAACCGGTAAAATTTTCGACCGGTAAAACTGATTGACCGGTAAAAGGATTGAATTTATGCTTGACCGGAACAAAGTTTATCTCGACCGATATGTAATGAAATAAGGGAGGTAGACACATGAAGATTCTTTGAATTGGTGGAAATTATGTAAGGTTTCAAACAAGGTGGACACGTGAGAGTGTAGTGTAGTGGAATGGAAAAGGTGTTAGCTAAAAGTTTAAAAAGGTTTCTTATGTTTGCATGAGAGTTTGCATGTGAAATAAGTTTTGAATGAAATTTGAGAAGTTAGGAAATAATTTGCATGGAGGACACGTGAAGGTTATCAAACAAACAAATTGCCACTTGAGAGGAATATGATTTTTGATGGTGGACACGTGTAAATGGAATTCAAGTAGGATGATGGTGATCTAAATTGTGAGTGGATCTTAGAAGTGTGAGAGTTTGACCGATATAAATGTGAGTTTGACCGGGATTGTCTCTAAGACCGAGGATTGTGGGTATAGATAAGACCGGAAGTAGTTTTCAAGTTCGACCGGTGTTTGTGGTGTTTGACCGGATCAAGATGTTTGACCGGAAGAGAGAGAGGTAAGACCGGGAAAAAGTAGTGGAAAAGTGGGGTTCGACCGGAATTGAGGTTTACTTTGACCGGGGAAGTGAGGAAGACCGGGGCTTGGTTTGTGAGATTCGACCGATAAAAAGTGATATTCGACCGGTATTTGCAAGAGTCCGGTCGAATGCTTAAGACCGATAGAATGTAAAAACTAAGGTTCGACCGGAAAAAAAAATATTATCGGTCAATTGGCTTAGACCGATATATTACAAAGGACCGGTCCGCTTAAGACCGATATGTCGTCTTCTCCGATTAAATCAACCTGCAACTCTAAAATTAACCCAACTAGAGGTCGTTTTACCACACCAAACTTTGACAGTATGTTCTCCTTACCAACAACAACAATACACAACCTTTTGATTTCGAAAATAACCGCAAAATCAGGTTTTGATCAATAACACAGTGTTCTTCAAAAATGAAGAACACAGAGAGTTGAAATTTTTGATTTTCAATCTGGATCAACTCTGATACCAATTGTGAGTCCGTGATCGTTACCAGATAATCAAAACAACAAACAATAGATGATAAACCAACCTGATTCGATAACAAACGATGATTACACGGTTGATTTCTTGAATTTGAGTTCTCTGTTTGTTTTCTCTCTTTACACCTTATCAATATGTGTTGTGTGTTATGTGTCTCGTAAACGATAGAAAGAGAGATGGATAATATCTGATAAGATATTATCAAAAACTAATAAAAACTTATATAATAACTAAAATATAATATCTAAATAATAAATATCTAGATATAATAACTTTGACACTTATTACAATTTGACCCCTAGACTATGGTTGAGAGTAACTTTCAGCATTAACTTCAGATTGCGATCTTCGTATTGGATGATCTTGAATCCAATGAGACTGTGTCCTAACAAAGACAAAGCACATAGAGATCAAATATCATTTTATCAGAGATCATGTGATGAATGGTGAGATAGAACTCCACTTTATTCCTACTGACTATCAGCTCGCTGATCTTTTCACCAAACCTCTTGATGAGACAAGATTCAACTTTCTCATCAGTGAGCTTGGAATGCAGAATCTTGAAGATTAACTCTTCAGCTTTCATGCATTATGTCAGTTATAAAATGTTCTACCTCATCTCATAATCTCTGACTAAATATCTCTAACATTTAGGTATGTTATCTCATCCTCTCTCACTGAATTCTATTCAGTAAGACGTTCTCAAAAATCAAAACTTTCGTCACTGATTTTCTTCAAGTGGTTAAAAGCTTTTTGAAAAACAAACCTTATCACTGATATTTCTCATCAGTGATCCTTTGCAAAGAAAAGATATCCCTGACTTTCTATCAGCGATACTTTCCAGAAACTGAAATGTTTTTCTCTCTCTTGTGACATCATTCGAACCGATAATCCATGGCACGCCTTTTTCTGACACATTCGTCCGTTGCACTTCTTGTCCAATCAACTTCGTGGGACGTGTCCGTATCATGATGACCACCTTTTCCCGCTCTAAATTCTTTCCCTCTTCTCATATAAAAGGAATTCCATTCATATTTTTACCTTTTACCTTCTCTAAAAACTTAAAAGGCAAGAAAATGCTCTCTGTATTCAAGCAAAGAACTTACGAACACTTGAATCCTCAAATCTTCAAGCAATCCAAGTTCTTATTCTTTACAGATTTTTCAAATGAAAGAAAGAAAGATTCTTGATCTTTCAAAGAAAGTTTTAGACGAAAGAAAAACTTTTGAGACTCAAAAGGCTAAACTTTTAAAACAGATCTCTGATTTTGAAAAGGTTTTGATAATTGAAAGAGATTTTTTTGAGAAAGAGCGAAAAGGTTTTAAGAGTGAAAAGAAAATGCTTGAAAAGAAGAATGTTGCAATTTTTAAAGAGATATCTAATTAATGCAACAGTATAGAAAAGGATTTTGAAAGTGAAAGAAAGATTTTCGAAACTGAGATTCATAAGCTTTCAAAGAAATTATGTGGATTAGCAACAGAGATTTTGAAAGAACAGAAAGTAAAATCCGATTTACAAAAACAATTTGACTTGATTCTAGAAGAAAGAAATGTTTTATCCACAAAAGTCAAGAAACTTGAAGAAATAAATCCTAAAGCTGATTTATCTGAACAAACCAGTCCCGATACTGTTGTTCAGTCTCCTTATTCTTTAAGTTCACCTTTTACATCTAATTCTTCGAAGAAGTTTGTCAAATCGAAATAATTTTCAAAAGATCGGATTCGTCCTTCAAATATTTTTTATAATTCTCTTGTTGATGATTCAAATAATCAAGTGTTTCAAAAAGTCAAGACGTTTTAGAGAAAGAAACCAACTACAGAAAGTAGTGATGGAAACAAGCCTCATGATTCTCCTGTAGTTGATACAAAATCATCTGTTTCCAAGACTGATTCACCTACTTATGTCTATTCTATAAGAAAGTTGATCAGTCTGCGCCGACAAAAGATCTGCTGCACTCATTGTGGAAAAAGTGACTTTGTCCATCCAAGGTACGTTAATAGTTGGTATGGTACTTATAGCATCCCCAATCCTCAGTTTAATAGCTTAAAAGCCAAGGCAACTAACCATCAAGGATCCATCACAACATGGATACCAAAACCAAAATCTTCCTAATCTGTTTTGCAGGAATGTCATGTGTGATTTAATTCAGATTATTCACATCACATGACTAAAATCAAGGGTTATTCCATCTTTTGAGGCGGATTACCATGTGTTTAAATTTTCATATCGACTTCTGAACACTTCAGTTCAGGACTCGTTCTTAAATGTTTTTGACTTCTGATTATCTCAAATCAGAAATTTTACTTCAATGTTTTATCTTGGTGAGTTAAAGGAGTGTTAGGGCTTTTAATGTTTCTATGGTCAATCCAGAACCGGAGGGACCTACCTAAGAAACACATTCAATTCATAGATATCAGTGAGGGGTCTAGATTAATAGACGAGTTCAGAGCGAAAAGAATATGGTGATAATGTGACAGGACATAAAAGAATTATTGGTCATTACCAAACCGAGTCAGTTATCTTGGTTACCACATAAACTATTCATTCTCGTTCTTTGGAGATGGATATTGAAACAAACATGGATCCAGTGTCGATAACTCGTGTCACCCCACCCAACCACTCAAGTATCTCACAAAAGATACTTATTTCATATATGCACAGAGATTTAACACATAATCTATCTATTCCTCACTCGGAGGTCTTAGATATTGAAAAAGGAAGACATCGGCTCCGGTCTCCGAACTTCATATTCTACTCACTGTGTCTATTGATTTCTTAACCTACGTCTAAGGTTGAATCAATCTTTGAGTTGAAAAGATACATGATTATGTTTCCTTCACACACACACGAATCTTTGTGAATCCAATCGCATATCTCTGTGATATTGTTGGAACAGTTTGAGAAGTAATTTTTTACTTCGGTGATAACTGGAAGTCCTATCAGAGATACCCCTTTGCCAACTCTAAAAATAGGCCACACAATTATTTAAATTGTTGTGATAATAGTTACTATTGTGTTTATGTGTTAGCTGTTACCCTTGGTTACTGAATCGCTTCATCTGATCTTTTGCTACTCATCCGGTTAGTCTTTGAAGATACATGATACTCATGATGGTCCTAATCATCATGAGGGGGAGAATGTCACAAAATTCAAAGACATAGATTATTCTGTTGAGGGGGAGTTAGCAAAAGTTGAGGGGGAATAACAAAACTTGATTATCTGAGGTTGAAAAGCCTTTGGATTCAAGTGGTGTTTGCTACAAGTTATCCTCCTCTGAACTGATTGAAACAAGTTCTAAAGCTGAAAGCACATTCAACTCACGGTTCAAAGACAGATTCTTTGTTTTTAAACTGAAGTTGCACTGTAGAATGTCACGTAACTCATACATTATCATTCTTGTGTGCTGATCCGATGTGTTGAGTTTCTACAGTTGAAAGCTGCTCAATAGTGTGTTCAGTCGAGGCTATTGTACATTGAATCTGATTACAAAGTTGAAATATGAAGACCAATAGATTTATTCAAGGGGGAGATTGAAAAGACATGAAAACATGCAACACCAAAGTTTTTCAAAGATTCAAGAGGGAAAGAAGATTAAGGCCTGAAAATTTCAAGATGATAAATGCCTTATTCAACTTTAGGGGGAGATTGTTAGGACTGAAAGTCCTAGTGCGTTGAAAGTTGTATAACACATTTATAGAGTTTAATTGTTTTATTATTTAATGCGTTGTAAAAAGCCTTTATTGTAATTGGGCTTTGTTTGTTAATTGGGCCTTGGGCCTTATGGTTTAGGGTTTAAGCCTTGGTATAAATAGGTTATTTTGCTAGGGTTTTTGGAGGGAATGGTTATTCATAGGTTTACACTTATGTATCAAAAATTCTCTCTGAAAATCTTAAACCCTTTATTGATAAATCTAATCATATGACCAACAATTGTGATTCAATCTTTATTGTTTCTTGATTATTATCTGTGATTTCACTGTTTCTGGGATCTGCAGTGATCAACATCGAGTTGATCATGTTCTTTAATGTTCTGTTTTTCCGCTCGGCTACCCCATTTTGTTGAGGGGTATAAGGTGTTGTCGTTTGATGTACAATACCATGTGAAGAACAAAATTTAGCAAAATCATTAGACTTATATTCCCCTCCTTTATCAGACCTTAGAATTTTGATCTTCTTCTCAAGTTGATTTTCAACTTCGACTTTATAAATTTTGAACATATTTAAAGCCTCATCCTTGGTATTGATCAAGTATATGTAACATAATTTACTGCAATCATCTATAAAGTATATATAGTAGTTCTTTCCCCCTTGGGTTGGACATGACTTAAAGTCACACAAACAAGTATGAATTAGACCAAGTACATGGTTAGAATTTTCGACAGATTTGTGGGGATGACTTGAGTATTTTGATTCTACACAAGTGTCACACTTAATCATTTTGTTCATTGAACACTTAGGTAGCATGCCAAGATTCATCATCCTTTGTAAGGACCGAAAGTTGACATGACCTAACCGAGCATGCCATAAATTAGAGGAGTCAACCATGTAAGTAGAAGTAGCGCTAGATCTTGCATTATTATTATTAATAATATGTACGTCATTGTCCATGGTATTTACAATGGACAATTTGAAGAGCCCCTCAGACAGGTAGCCCTTTCCCACATACAACCCACCCTTAGTGACTACAAATTTATCCGATTCCAATACAATCTTGAATCCTTTGTTACTTAACATAGGACCCGAAATCAGATTTTTGCTCATATCTGACACATGTAGTACATTGGTGACTTCAAGCTCTTTCCCCGATGTAAGCTTCAATACCACTTTTCCTTTTCCATGCACTTTTGCTGTAGTTGAATTCCCCATAAACATTGGTTCACCATCATTGACTTTGACATAGGAAGAGAACAAAGACTTGGAGTTGCATATGTGCCTAGTGGCACCGGTGTCAAGCCACCAATCAATTTCATTTGTCACAAAGTTTGTTCCCACAACACCCACGAATCTAGTTTCAGAATCGGCCATATTGGCTTGATTAGAGCTTCCGGCTCCTCCGCTCCCATGGTGATCCCTCTTGAACCGACAATCTTTTGTTTTGTGTCCGGGTCGACCACATACCCAACAATTGACAACTTGCTTTTTGAAGGGCTTCTTGTTAGGTTGGAAAGGAGCTATCACATTTGAAGGGGAAGGTTTGAAAGCAATACCTTTTCCCTTAAACTTCTGAAATTTCTCTTTTGAGGTGTTTCCTCCAACGCTGTTTGTATTTGGCTCCACAGAGCTAGCATCCGTCTTCTCGTTCCTCTTATTGTCCTCCTCAACTCGAAGTTTGAGAACCAATTGATCAAAAGACATATCCTCAGTTAGATGTTTCAAATATACATTGAAATCTCTCCAGGAAGGGGGCAATTTTTCAATAATCAAACTAACAAGAAAGTTCACGTTAATGCCCATACCTTCCGTGTCGAGTTCATGAACAAGAACTTGTAATTTCTCCACTTTCTTTACAACAGCTTTTGCTCCAGTCATCTTGTAGTTGAAGAACTTTCCAACAATAAATCTTTTAGAACAAGCGACCTCAGTTTTGTACTTGGTTTCCAACGATTCCCATATTTCTTTTGTGGTGTTAAAAATTGAATAAATGTCATAAAGAAAATCGTCCAAAGCATTTAGAATGTAGTTTCGACAACTATATTCGTTGCTTTTCCATGTCTCGACAGCTTTTTGAAAGGCCGCCAATTGGATTTGTGTTGGCGCACTCGAGCCTTCTCCAACAACGGGTTGTGTCGGTGCTTCCTCCGTGAGCATGTTGGACACATGCAATGTTGTGAGATAAAAAAGCATTTTCTGTTGCCACCGTCGAAAATCCTCGAAAATTTGAACCCTTGAATTTTTCGGGATTTTCAACATGGGATTTGATAATCGCCGATTGGTCCACTTTGTTTCTATTATCTAGAAACAAAATTTTGTCTTAGATTGATAGAACCAATCCTCACGATAACACAAATAAACAAGAAATAACGAAAAACAGCTTACTAAATTTCAAGTAAATCAAGAGATTATGTACCTTTTCGATGATAACGAGAATTGAACGATGAAAACGTGGATAGAGGTCTGCCGATGCAGTGTCCTAAGACGAAATTTCTTCCCCAATCGTGCTTGGTTCCGGACGTCTCCTAGAGGATACAACTATCCGATCGAATCGATGCACATCAATTCAATCACATTGAATTGATAATGTATTCTTTGATAGCAAATGGAAAAGAGAGAAAAATGGAGAGAATTTCAGAGAAATTTTTTGTTTTTAAAATGGAGGGAAAACCGGGTTTATATACCTGTGCTTCAACCAACCGAAATAACTGTCAAGAAACGGTCAGAGATGAATGCGGGTTTGGGGCGGGTTTACCCGCGTGGTTGTCGCATTCAACACTGTCGTGTGATTAAAACAACAGAGACTAATGCGGGTAGCATGCGGGTTTTGACCATTAAATATTTGGTGATTCCCCTACTAAAGCCCAATGCCAAGCCCTACTTTGGGCCTTTCTCCATTTTGATAAGTATTGATAAGTAGTGTAGGTTCAGGTTTATAAACCTACAAAACTTTTGAGAGTTTTCCTATGTGGGACAAATGAGTAGGCAAATATCCAACAACAAGAATAGTGAGTTGGCACCATGAGATGTTTTATACTAAAAAATGTGGTTGATTTTGATTATCCCATTTGGCCACATTACCACTTTACCCCGATGTAAGCTTCAATACCACTTTTCCTTTTCCATGCACTTTTGTTGTAGTTGAATTCCCCATAAACATTGGTTCACCATCATTGACTTTGACATAGGAAGAGAACAAAGACTTGGAGTTGCATATGTGCCTAGTGGCACCGGTGTCAAGCCACCAATCAATTTCATTTGTCACAAAGTTTGTTTCCACAACACCCACGAATCTAGTTTTAGAATCGGCCATATTGGCTTGATTAGAGCTTCCGGCTCCTCCGCTCCCATGGTGATCCCTCTTGAACCGACAATCTTTTGTTTTGTAACCGGGTCGACCACATACCCAACAATTGACAACTTGCTTTTTGAAGGGTTTCTTGTTAGGTTGGAAAGGAGCTCTCACATTTGAAGGGGAAGGTTTGAAAGCAATACCTTTTCCCTTAAACTTCTGAAATTTCTCTTTTGAGGTGTTTCCTCCAATGCTGTTTGTATTTGGCTCCACAGAGCTAGCATCCGTCTTCTCGTTCCTCTTCTTGTCCTCCTCAACTCGAAGTTTGAGAACCAATTGATCAAAAGACATATCCTCAGTTAGATGTTTCAAATATACATTGAAATTTCTCCAGGAAGGGGGCAATTTTTCAATAATCGAACTAACAAGAAAGTTCACGTTAATGCCCATACCTTCCGTGTCGAGTTCATGAACAAGAACTTGTAATTTCTCCACTTGCTTTACAACAGATTTTGCTCCAGTCATCTTGTAGTTGAAGAACTTTCCAACAATAAATCTTTTAGAACAAGCGACCTCAGTTTTGTACTTGGTTTCCAACGATTCCCATATTTCTTTTGTGGTGTTAAAAATTGAATAAATGTCATAAAGAAAATCGTCCAAAGCATTTAGAATGTAGTTTCGACAACTATATTCGTTGCTTTTCCATGTCTCGACGGCTTTTTGAAAGGTCGCCAATTGGATTTGTGTTGGCGCACTCGAGCCTTCTCCAACAACGGGTTGTGTCGGTGCTTCCTCCGTGAGCATGTTGGACACATGCAATGTTGTGAGATAAAAAAGCATTTTCTGTTGCCACCGTCGAAAATCCTCGAAAATTTGAACCCTTGAATTTTTCGGGATTTTCAACATGGGATTTGATAATCGCCGATTGGTCCACTTTGTTTCTATTATCTAGAAACAAAATTTCGTCTTAGATTGATAGAACCAATCCTCACGATAACACAAATAAACAAGAAATAACGAAAAACAGCTTACTAAATTTCAAGTAAATCAAGAGATTATGTACCTTTTCGATGATAACGAGAATTGAACGATGAAAACGTGGATAGAGGTCTGCCGATGCAGTGTCCTAAGACGAAATTTCTTCCCCAATCGTGCTTGGTTCCGGACGTCTCCTAGAGGATACAACTATCCGATCGAATCGATGCACATCAATTCAATCACATTGAATTGATAATGTATTCTTTGATAGCAAATGGAAAAGAGAGAAAAATGGAGAGAATTTCAGAGAAATTTTTTGTTTTTAAAATGGAGGGAAAACCGGGTTTATATACCTGTGCTTCAACCAACCGAAATAACTGTCAAGAAACGGTCAGAGATGAATGCGGGTTTGGGGCGGGTTTACCCCCGTGGTTGTCGCATTCAACACTGTCGTGTGATTAAAACAACAGAGACTAATGCGGGTAGCATGCGGGTTTTGACCATTAAATATTTGGTGATTCCCCTACTAAAGCCCAATGCCAAGCCCTACTTTGGGCCTTTCTCCATTTTGATAAGTATTGATAAGTAGTGTAGGTTCAGGTTTATAAACCTACAAAACTTTTGAGAGTTTTCCTATGTGGGACAAATGAGTAGGCAAATATCCAACAACAAGAATAGTGAGTTGGCACCATGAGATGTTTTATACTAAAAAATGTGGTTGATTTTGATTATCCCATTTGGCCACATTACCACTTTACCCCGATGTAAGCTTCAATACCACTTTTCCTTTTCCATGCACTTTTGTTGTAGTTGAATTCCCCATAAACATTGGTTCACCATCATTGACTTTGACATAGGAAGAGAACAAAGACTTGGAGTTGCATATGTGCCTAGTGGCACCGGTGTCAAGCCACCAATCAATTTCATTTGTCACAAAGTTTGTTTCCACAACACCCACGAATCTAGTTTTAGAATCGGCCATATTGGCTTGATTAGAGCTTCCGGATCCTCCGCTCCCATGGTGATCCCTCTTGAACCGACAATCTTTTGTTTTGTGTCCGGGTCGACCACATACCCAACAATTGACAACTTGCTTTTTGAAGGGCTTCTTGTTAGGTTGGAAAGGAGCTCTCACATTTGAAGGGGAAGGTTTGAAAGCAATACCTTTTCCCTTAAACTTCTGAAACTTCTCTTTTAAGGTGTTTCCTCCAACGCTGTTTGTATTTGGATCCACAGAGCTAGCATCCGTCTTCTCGTTCCTCTTATTGTCCTCCTCAACTCGAAGTTTGAGAACCAATTGATCAAAAGACATATCCTCAGTTAGATGTTTCAAATATACATTGAAATCTCTCCAGGAAGGGGGCAATTTTTCAATAATCGAACTAACAAGAAAGTTCACGTTAATGCCCATACCTTCCGTGTCGAGTTCATGAACAAGAACTTGTAATTTCTCCACTTGCTTTACAACAGATTTTGCTCCAGTCATCTTGTAGTTGAAGAACTTTCCAGCAATAAATCTTTTAGAACAAGCGACCTCAGTTTTGTACTTGGTTTCCAACGATTCCCATATTTCTTTTGTGGTG
The DNA here is from genome assembly GCA_954870635.1 of Arctium minus. Lineage (NCBI taxonomy): Eukaryota > Viridiplantae > Streptophyta > Magnoliopsida > Asterales > Asteraceae > Arctium > Arctium minus. The sequence continues at coordinate 70,277,415 of OX941080.1, read as the reverse complement.
TTAAAAATTGAATAAATGTCATAAAGAAAATCGTCCAAAGCATTTAGAATGTAGTTTCGACAACTATATTCGTTGCTTTTCCATGTCTCGACGGCTTTTTGAAAGGTCGCCAATTGGATTTGTGTTGGCGCACTCGAGCCTTCTCCAACAACGGGTTGTGTTGGTGCTTCCTCCGTGAGCATGTTGGACACATGCAATGTTGTGAGATAAAAAAGCATTTTCTGTTGCCACCGTCGAAAATCCTCGAAAATTTGAACCCTTGAATTTTTCGGGATTTTCAACATGGGATTTGATAATCGCCGATTGGTCCACTTTGTTTCTATTATCTAGAAACAAAATTTCGTCTTAGATTGATAGAACCAATCCTCACGATAACACAAATAAACAAGAAATAACGAAAAACAGCTTACTAAATTTCAAGTAAATCAAGAGATTATGTACCTTTTCGATGATAACGAGAATTGAACGATGAAAACGTGGATAGAGGTCTGCCGATGCAGTGTCCTAAGACGAAATTTCTTCCCCAATCGTGCTTGGTTCCGGACGTCTCCTAGAGGATACAACTATCCGATCGAATCGATGCACATCAATTCAATCACATCGAATTGATAATGTATTCTTTGATAGCAAATGGAAAAGAGAGAAAAATGGAGAGAATTTCAGAGAAATTTTTTGTTTTTAAAATGGAGGGAAAAACCGGGTTTATATACCTGTGCTTCAACCAACCGAAATAACTGTCAAAAAAGGGTCAGAGATGAATGCGGGTTTGGGGCGGGTTTACCCACGTGGTTGTCGCATTCAACACTGTCGTATGATTAAAACAACAGAGACTAATGCGGGTAGCATGCGGGTTTTGACCATTAAATATTTGGTGATTCCCTTACTAAAGCCCAATGCCAAGCCCTACTTTGGGCCTTTCTCCATTTTGATAAGTAGTGATAAGTAGTGTAGGTTCAGGTTTATAAACCTACAAAACTTTTGAGAGTTTTCCTATGTGGGACAAATGAGTAGGCAAATATCCAACAACAAGAATAGTGAGTTGGCACCATGAGATGTTTTATACTAAAAAATGTGGTTGATTTTGATTATCCCATTTGGCCACATTAGTTAAATTTATGAAATATTAGAGGAATAAAGTGGGTATATCAAATGAGGGAATTTATTTGTATGAACTTATATGATTGACTCATTTTAGTTATTCTTCTTTTTGAAAAAAAAAATCTATTTTATAGGGGTTAGCTCATTTTAGTTGTCCCTCTTTCGCAAAAAAATCTATCAACTTATATCTGTATATTTGTGCGAAGTAAAAACCACACATATGATATTTATCATAAGAATTGAGTATTAAAAAATATTGAAATGTAGTGTTAGGTTTGGTTATTCGACATTGGTAAGAAGATATTAACTTGAAGAAAGATGTGAGTATATACTAATAAAAAGAGCGGATGCATTTGTTACAAATTTATAGAGTTGATATTAATCTTATATTTTATGGGGAAAAGTTGCTATAATATTTATATCAATATATATATATATATATAATATATGTATATATAGACGAAGGATCATGTAAGAATAGGAATTAAGGTGAGAAGCGTATGAAGGTATCTGAACCCTTGATACCTTTTAATCTCACCTTCACCCCATGAATTATGATTCTCACAGGAATTGATTGAGTGTATCTTGGTACATTTAGTTAGTGTTGATTTTTAATTAACATTGATCCAAGGGAACGTAGGAGTTCTCTTCTTACCATTCTCACCATAATTTTCATTCTCACCAAAATCTAACCATATATATGTATGTATATTAAAAGAAGAACGTATGGTCATGAGACAACACCATGAGAATTAAGTATTCTCACATGGTAAATTATGATTGAGTTTTAGTTATCCTAAATTGGTGAAAATTTGAAATATTGTAATATAAAAATTGTGTATAAAAGAGGTTGATTGGATGATGTTGCATCATAAAAATTAAGTATTCTTAAATACTAAAAGTCAGCATTGGTTTTGGTTATCCCACGTTGGTAAGAAGATGTTAAATTGAAAGAAAGATGTAAATATATATATATATATATATATATATATATATTGATAAGAGGAGATATGCATTTTTGACAATTTATAGAGTTGATAGTAATTCTATTTTTTAGGTGGTAAAAGTTACTATAATAGCTTTAGATGAGGGATGCTTTTGTGACAAATTATATAGTTGATATTAATCCTAATTTTATTGGAAAAAGTTACTATAATAGTTTGCTATTGGGATTTTTAATACGATCTGCCTTGCATGTTGATCAACTAATTTGCATATTTATAATTTTTTCAATAATAGTGGTATGGTAGTGGAACATTTCATCTTGAGTTTTAAATAATATAATATAAAACTATTACTAATATATCACAAACTCATCGTAATAACAAACGATTAAGAATATATGTAAGTTAACTATTTATGAAAATACGTTCATTTTTCACATTGTATTTCATTAAATGTTAACTAAGAAATTATGTTTCATTTTAACTCCGCTCAATATTCCAATAAAAATGTTATCCTTGCCGCACAATTCGCAGGCCCAACACTAGTTTATTGTAATCTAAATAGGATCTCACGAATCTCATAAATTAGAAAATTCTCAAAAGAAGCCCCCCCCAAAAAAAGTACTTACATAATATACAAATACATACATAAGTACTTGTACATTAACTTTAATACTTACATGAATACATATACATATACATAAATACTTACATAATATACCCAAAAATACATACAAAAACACATACACAAAATGAAGAAAAGGAAAATGTTACTGTAAAAGTAAAAGAAATGGTCGCTCGAGAGAGAGGAATTCGCCGGAATGGAGGGGGACGAGAGTGGAAATCAATATATAGGAGGGGAGGGGAGGGAATATCGTGGAAATACCTATTGTTCGCCGGAAATCACCCAAAATTGTCGATTGGGGGGCGGAGGTGGCGGTTGTGTTGGTGAAAATGGGGGAAATGGGGTTAAGGCTCAAGCCCACCCTTAGAGCATCTCCAACCGCACGGTAAATCAAAGAATTTGCCGTGCGGCACTCTCCAACCATCCGCTATAACCAAATTTTTTTTGCCGGCCATGAATTCTATATGGCAAATTTGCCGTCCAAATTGGAATTTTCCGGCCATGACTTTATGGGGGGACCCACCATTATTTGCTTTTATTTTCATATTTTAATATAAATTTGCTTTGATTATGTATAAAATTTGTTATTAAAATAGTTTATAGTAAATTAAATATATTATTTTAATGTGGGTCCTTAAATTTGGTATTTTTTTTAGAGTATGGTTGGAGTTGAGAGCTTTTTTGGTGTTAATGGGCCCACCAAATTTAGTGTTTTTGGTGTTTTTTTTAGTGTTAAGGTTGGAGATGCTCTTATTTGGGTAATTTTTTACTTTACTAGTGGACAGATCGTGCGGTTTATTAGATAAAGTTTTAATTTATAGTAAAAGTCCAGTTTTTTTGAGAAAATTCAAATCACTGACGGATTATTCCACCAGTGATCTGCCGATAACGGAATCCACCGGTGATGTCTAATATTATTCTTATTTAAGCTTACATTGATAATTATATTTACAATCAAAACTATATTAAAATTTGTAATTAATCAATTAAATTTAAAAATTATTTTTAATATTATAATTATTAATTCAATCATCAATTTTTAATGAAATTTTAAAATAATATATGTCATATACATATATGTATATATATATATGTCGTACATGTTTGTATGTATATAGAGTAGAATGTTAACTGAAATATGTGGTATGCATGTATGTATGCATATGTAGTATATATGTATGTATCTATATGTATTGTGAACTGATATGTGTAGTATACATGTACGTACGTATATGTAGTATACATGTACGTATGTATATGTAGTATACACGTATGCATGTATATGTACTATGCATGTAAACTGATAATATAAATCGATACATATATGTATGTATATGTAGCAAGCATGTGAACTTACACATATATGTTCATATGTATATGTATGTGTGTATGGGAACTGATACATATATGTCATTCATGTATGTAAGTATATGTACTATACATGTGAACGCTACATATGAACAATTACATATGTATTTATATGCTGAATGTATGTGAACTGATACATGTTGTTAAGTCCAAATATTGTATCCAAGATTTAATTAGGAAGTCAAAGTTGGAAGTCAACAATGTCAAAGTCTTGTAAAAGTCAAAGCTAGTTTTGTTTCCTTTGTAGTTAAGTTTTAGTTTAAGCTTTTGGTATAAAAAGAGTTTGCTTTGTTTTCTTTAGGTAAGGAACTAAATTGTAAATCAGATTAGTGAGATATATGACAAGAGCTTTCAAGATTAACTCTCTCTCTCTAGCTTTCTCTCTCTAGAATCTTTAGATCTTGAGTTAACAATTGGTATCAAAGCGGGTTAGATTTTGAGAGATTTGAGAGTAGAGTACTAAATTTCGTGTTAATCAGATCAATCGATTTTCTAATTCGTCAGAAATTTTTTTTCAAGAAAATAGTTAATAGGACATTTTTTCTAGATCTATGTTGATTTTCTGAACGATTTTCAGTGAATTTGGATTCAATTGCTTCGGAATTCAGTGTAGAACATGTTTTGTTCTTGATTCGTGCAAAGATTTGATCATTCTGTTATCGAATTTGTCATTTTTGTAATTTCCAGAAAAGTTCTCGAGTTCTCTGTTCTTCTCGAATTCTTGCTGAATTTGGATGTTTGATCTATATTTTGGATTAGTTTTGGTTTTTGAACCTGTTTCTAAGTGAATTCCGTGAGAGTGTTTTGAGGAATTTTGGTCTTATGTGATTTTCTTCGTTTGTAAACTGGACAGAATCGATTTTCGGTTCATTCATAAGAGTTTTCGGTTCATTCATAAGAGTTTTCGGTTCATTCTTCAAGTTTTTCGGTTCATTCATCTGGATTTTGTTCTTTTCGGCTAAGGTTTTCGGCTAAGGGTTTTCGATCTTATCAGAATCACACTTAGTTTTCGGTTTCTTCTTCAACCGAGAAGCTAGGTTTTCGGTCCCCTCTATAACCGAAAGGTTTTGTATTCGGTTTCTTCAATAACCGAGAAGCTAGGTTTTCGGTCTCCTTTATAACCGGAAAAGGTGGTTTTCGGTCCTTTATAGCTTTGCGTTCCAGGCATCACACGCAAACCTCTTTCTCTTAAAAAAAAAAAAAAAAGAAAAAAAAAAAGTTTGGAAATTTTTTTTTGGTCATCTTTGAAAATATTTTTTTCTTCACTGCGAAATAACAAGTATTGTTCAAATTTCAATTTTCACGAAATATTTTTTTTATATTTCAATTTGATCTGATTTTTGATTTTCTGATAATATTTCAATTCGGTTCTTATTTTCTTCAGCCGAAAATATCTCTGCTACTATTCAGCATGTCTCTTCAATCACTAGTTTATAAGAATGAGTTGATGATGTCTCTCGGGACAAATACACGTCTCCCTGTGCTTATCAATGAGAATGAGTATTCTCAATGGAGAGATCGATTTATTAATTTTCTTGAGAGAAAACAAAATGGGGATTACATGGTTCGAGCTTTAACCAATCCTCCTTTTGAGAGACCTGTCAAGATCATTCCAGCCACTGCTAATACTGAACAATCCACAATTCTAAAGCCAGTTGATGAGTACAATGAAGAAGAATCTTTAAAGTACAACGGAGAAAGAATTGCTAAGTCTAATCTCATTCTTGCATTGCCAAATCACATATACAATCGTGTAGATTGTTACAAGAACAATCTAATGCTCATGTGGACTCATTTGGAGAAAATCATGCTTGGCTCAGTGGTTAAGAAAACTATAATTCAACAGACAGTCTCTGTTGAGAGCAATGAGCAGAAAGTTAAGAAATTGGAATCTGAGAACTTTGAGCTTAAAAGGAATTTATCTGATTTGGAAAAACAGCTTGTTGCAAACAAAGCTGAGTTTGAAAGTGAAAAGAAAATATTTTCCAAAAAGTTCTCAGATTTTTCCAAGAAATGCTATGAAGAGAAGAAGTCGTTTGAGCTTAAATGCATAAAACTTTCTCAACAAATCTCTGATTTTGAGAAAGTACTGATTTTAGAAAGAGAGAAGTTTGAAAAGGAGAAAAAGGCCATAGAACAAAAGAATGTAGGATTTTTTAAAGAATTATCTGGCCAGAGAACAGATTCAGAAAAAGAGTTTGAAGAAGAACGTTTAATCTTTGAGAATGAAATTAAGAAACTGACTTCAAAATTGTCTGAACTGTCTGCTACAGGGCTGAAAGAGCAAAAGACGAAGTCTGATTTCAAGACAAAGATTGATCTGCTTGAGAAAGAAAGAGACATCTTTGCGTCAAAGATCAAAGAGCTTGAAAAATCTGTTTCAAGTTCAAATCATAAATATGTCTTTTCAAAAAGGTCAATCAATTCATTCAACCAGATTCGTTGCACTAACTTGTTCTTTGATGAATATTTAGATGGTTCAGATTATTATCCAAGGAGAAAAAGTTTTAAGAACGAGAAACTGGTCTGGATGAAGAAATCAGTCAAAGATGACAAGACTGATGAGCTGAAAGAGAAGAATTCATGTGTACATGTTCACAAAGCAAAGAAGAACAAAACACCCAATGGTAAGAAATATTATTGTTCTATTTGTTGTACACATTATCATTTTCATAAAACAAATGACCATTTCTGGTATGGTTCTTACTCTGTGTCCCCCACACGCACTGCAACTAACTTTTCTGGACCCAAATATCAGTGGGTACCAAAACCGAAACTTGAATCTGTGTTGCAGGCACCTCAATCCAAGGGGGAGTAAGAAAGAAAATGGTTCTTGAGTAAATCAGCTCAAGACCCGGACTTCAATTTCATAATGGCTTCTAAGCACAACAGCTTAGGACCCGTATTTCAACGATCAAAAAGACCTTACTCCTGTATGCTTGCATCCGATGGATATTGATGGTCTCCGTCCCAAGTGAATTGATCTGATCTCTATCCTAAATTTTTTTCTTTGCTAAATTTTTCTGATATTGATGGTCTAACAATTCTAAGGGAGTGTTTGATCTCTATCCTGTGTTAACTGACATATTTCAGATGCTTAATTTAAGGGGGAGTAAAGGTGATGACTTCTGATTACTTCAGATCAGAACTCATTCTATAATCGTTTTACTGCTTTTTGTTCTTTTATTTTTGAATAAATAATATGAATAAAGTGGCTTCTGATCACATGACAGATTAGGACCCGTTCATCAATGATCAAAGAAGGATATTATGCTAATATCCAGGGGGAGCTAAAAAAAAAAAAAAAAAAATCATATTATCATGAATTTAGAAGTACAACTTCTGATCCTAGATCTCTGATTGTTTGAAAGAAGGACAACTTTCAAACATGAAAAACAATTTCTGAAATGTTCAAACCACTTCTTATTCTCAAAACGATTTCATGAATTTAGAAGTGTGATTTTTAAATGTTTTTCAATTTTTGCGCTTTATTGTTTAACTGACCGTGTGTTTCCAAAGATCAATACTTGTGTATTATCTTGTCCATATACTGTCAAGTATTCACACACAACGGTTCAGTATTTTATTTGAAATTGTTATTACCATGTCTCAAATTCAAACAATTTTTCGATGGTAATACCCCCGTTTATATTTTTTCATATTTTTCGATGTTTGAAATTCAAAGTTGATGAGCATCATTAATTTTTTTTTTTCATATTTGTGCTTTCATTGATAAATTGTTTATATTTGTTCATATAAACAAAATATCCAATTCTTTGATACCCTAACCATTTGATTTGATCTGATTGATTCATTGTCAGATTCTCAAAACAATTCTTTTGACTTCATATTCATTCATTCAATATCCTTGTTTTGAGAAATCTTCAAAGAACAAATGCTCAAATTTCATTCATATTTTTCAATGAGCATACATACTCTGACATATGATTTCTTGTGCTTTACATGTCAAGAAAATCATTGACCAGCATGTACTTTTAGGAACATGGGATTCAGTGTGAGTGCTTAATAGATCTTCCATGGATTCACGATAACCAGTGTTTCCTACCCCGGAAGAAATCCTTTGAGTGATTGAGGGGAGAGGGGTCTAAAAAGAAGTGAGTGTGGGAATGAGCAGAGGTAAAATGGAAATGAGAGACTGGTTAGATGTGAACTTATATGTTTAAAAGAAAGAGGGTGTGAGAACAGAGTTAAAAGAATATCAGAACTCTGCACCAAACATCTTTCTGAGCCGGGTAGCCACATTACTGATTGGTTCACATTTCTTTGGTGACCATCATTGAAATAGGCAAATAGCCCATGCCATCTCTTGTATACAACCCCATCAGCTACTCATTCTTTTCTTAAAAAGAGAATGTTTCACATTTTCTGGGGAAGCAGCACATAATCTATCGGATCTTCTCTTGGAAGAATACTGATATTGAAAAAGAAGGAAAGTTGCCCCACCTTCGACCCTTTCTCATGCACATTAAGTCCATGTACAATCATTGTTGTCTCAGTGATTTACATACTTTGAGCCTTTATGAAACACAATCATTGTGCTAAATTCTTTCATACACAAGCACGAGCACACAGAAAATCTGTTTTTCTGTCAGAACATTCATAGATAAACCTTGTGTTTTTCGATGATTGAATGGAAGTCCTGGGGAGTCAACTTCAAACCAACTCCTTAAATTGTACATTCGTTGTACACAGTAACCTTGTGTTACTGACAGGCACTTCTAACTGTTTCATTTGTTGAATCAGGGTTACACGCTCATTATGTCTGAATTTGCAAAGATTCGGATATATACTGTTCATGATTCGGCTCTTCAGATCAAAGTTCGCCAATTATCAAAAGGGAGATTGTTTGTTGATCACAAAGGGGGAAATCAAAGCTTATGCCGAAATTGATGTAATTTTGATGATATTGATGCTCACATCATCAAAAAGGGGGAGAATTATTCAAAGATCAATTTCAAAAGTTCAAGTCTGATAAAGAATGTTCAAAGTCAAATCAAGATGATTCGTGAAAGTTTGTTTCTTCCGAAGTCGATTCAGTGATCAAAGTGATGAAGATACAATTTTGATTGAAGACAAAAGATGAAGAATCAAGAGTTGAAGTTCTGCATCAAATTTTTATTAAATCTTGAATACAAAGGGGGAGATTGTTAAGTCCAAATATTGTATCCAAGATTTAATTAGGAAGTCAAAGTTGGAAGTCAACAATGTCAAAGTCTTGTAAAAGTCAAAGCTAGTTTTGTTTCCTTTGTAGTTAAGTTTTAGTTTAAGCTTTTGGTATAAAAAGAGTTTGCTTTGTTTTCTTTAGATAAGGAACTAAATTGTAAATCAGATTAGTGAGATATATGACAAGAGCTTTCAAGATTAACTCTCTCTCTCTAGCTTTCTCTCTCTAGAATCTTTAGATCTTGAGTTAACACATGTGAATCACGACATATAAATAAATACATGTATGTATGTACATGTAGTATGTATGTGAACCGATGAATGTGAATGTGAACTGATACATGTGACCAAATATATATATATGTATGTATATGTAGTATCTTTATGAACCGATAAATGTGAAACGCTACATATGAACATATATATATATATATATATATATATATATATATATATATATATATATATATATATAGACAGGGTCAGGGTCAGGAGAAAACTCTAAATAAATGGAAAACCGAAAAACCACGAAAAAACGAATGAAAAAGTATATGAATATGGATGTCAAATTGACGAGAAAAATATGATCGTTTATTTGGTGTAATTTATTTCGCTCGAATTTTGTTAATTTTTCGTATTTTTTCGAATAAAAAATAGGGGTTGGAGGTTATTTTAATTTAAAAAATATTGTTGTAACCGCCTGCTTAATCACATCCATCAGATCATCTAATTTAACGGTTGATAAGGTGTTTTTTAGTTTTTCATTTATTTGAGGTTTTCCCTTGAACCTCTGTCTATATATATATATGTGTATATTTATGTAATATGTATGTGAACCAATACATGTGTGATAAGTGATATTTTTATACGTTTCAATACCTAAAATTACCTAATGCTTAATGTTAATTGATGTCCAAAATACTATAGATTTTGAATATGGATTACATCTCTCTCATGGGAGCAAGGAAAAAGAAGAATTATAAAAAGAGAAACATGCTCATTTAAAGTTGGGTTTCTTGTGTTGTGTGGGCACTTGGCAGCAAGTATAGGCCCAAAATCGCAACCGTGAGGAAAAGAATGGGGAATCCAATCCCGCAAACTATGAAGCGTCCAAGTCGTTCCCATGAATCCCAATGTCGGGCGATTTGTCCATCAGCTATGTTGGCGTCCCAAATCAGTTCGGGTGGCTCTCCAAGCGAGTTTACCCGCCTCATCACCCGCCTAAGGTTCTGTCTGATTTCAATTTTTTACCCGGGCGACTTTTGTGGCGGGTTTAGCCATGCCATAAGTCGCTTGCGGCCTAAAAATGTAGGGTTTTGGGCTTTATTTCTAGTGTATCTTGTGGGGGTTTATATACTGATCCGAAACCGTCGTATGAGGGGGGATCGTGATTGAAACTGTAGAGAGAAAGAGACGACTTTGGGGAAAGCTTTTGTTGGTATCTGTTCATTCCTTTAGGTAATTTTAGTTTGTAGGTTTAATCTTTGATTTCATAGTTATTCTTTTACATTTTAGCAATGAGCTTGTAAACATTTGAGATGGATTGTGTAAACATTTTAGCAATGAGTTTCATATAATTTGATTTCCATTTATGCAAACCTTGAATTAATCGATTATTATATTGGGTCGATTAATTTGAGTAGGTACCCTAAGTAGCAAGCTAATTAGCGACCGATTAGCAAGGGATTACCCATAAAATCAAGCCTTGTTAATCCTTGCTAATTAGCGACGTATTAGCGACGGACACGTGGGACCCGTTGCTAATTAGCGAGGGCTTTGTTCTTTTTCTTTTTTTCTTATTTCTATGTGTTACATGTACACATGTTTCTGTGTTTGTGTTATATGTATGAATATATATGTGTTATATGTATCCATCAGTCCGTGTTATATATATGTACCTGATGTATATATGTTGGTTACTAAACCACAATTGGATCTATGTATACATGTGTGGTGTATATGTTTATATGCACGTATGTGTTGTTTGGTAACCACATACAAATACTTAATAAGTCACTATTACTATTATTGGGCCTTAAAAAGTCATAAATGGTTGTACTGGGCTATAATGGATGTTACTGGGTCTTATTGAGTTATCGTGGGTCTTAGCGGTCTTATCGATCCCAATAGACACGAGATGCATGCAGTACACACTTGCATTAAAAAATGTAATAAGTCAGCATTGGTGTTATTGAACCTTAATAAGTCATAAAATGTCTTGTTGGGCTTTAATTGGTTTTATTAGGCTTTAATCCGTTCTATTGGGCTTTATTTGGCTTTAATGGATCTATTGAGCTTTAATGGATCTTAGTGGACTTTAATGGATCTATTCGGCTTTAGGGTTTCGTTCTGTTTTATTGAGTTTGAAAGGGTTTCATAGGGTTTTAATGGATCTATCGGGCTTTATTGAGTTTTTTTCGATTTTATTAGGCTTTGGCTTATATCAGGGGCTATAATGGATCTATTAGGCTTTATTGAGTTTTAATCGATTCTATTGATCTTTATTCAGTTATATTGGGGATTAATGGGTTATATCCTTTAATTTTAATTTTTTAATAATTTAATAAATTAATCAATAAAAAATATTTAATAATTTCAAATTAATTATTATTTAATAATTTATAATTAAATATTAAATATTATTTTATTAATTTTTAATAAATTATAACTTATAATTACTTATTCTTTAATAATTAATTATTTATTCCTTAATAATTGAAAATTAATTATAATTTAATATTTTTAATTAAATATTAAATATTATTTTAATCTATAATAATTAAATATTTATTAATAAAGTGTTTAATTATTTAAAATTAATTATGCTTTAATAATTTATAATTAAAGATAAATTATTATTTTATTAGTTCTTAATAATTTATAATTTATAAATTATATATTCCTTAATATTAGTTAAAAAATAATTTCAGAAACTAATAATAAATTATTTATTAAAAGGGTTTTTAGCGACGAAATTTCCCTAAGAAATTCATTGTTGATGTGCAGGTTTTTAAAAAATATAATCGGGCAATATAATAACCCTAGCCCCAAATATTCAAGTCATCGTCCCCATAATGTAATGATGAGTGAGAGAAACATATCTGCGATTGTCTCTGTCGACGCCACCTGCAACCACTTGAGGGAAATTCATCGTCCCCATCTCAGTAACCACCTAAGACCCCGTCTCTCGTCGCCGTAGCCACCACATCACTACCCACCATCGTCGCCCAACCCCTTTTATCTTTGAACGACTGCATCCCCAACCTCTAACCCTAAGTTTGGAAGTTTTATTTTACAATTCTCTTTGTATAATGTTAAGTTTATATATATATATATGTGTGTGTGTGTGTATTGTGCAATTATTTTTGTATTTATATACATAGGTATGTGTGCTAAGTTTATGTGTATACATAAATATGTGTATTTTTCAATTCTCTTTGTATTTATACACATGGATATGTGAATAACGTTAAGTTTATGTGTATATAGAAATATTTGTATTTTACAATTCCCTTTGTATGTGTATACATAGATATGTGTATTTTGAATTTCTCTTTGTATGTGTATACACAAATATTTGTATAATGTTAAGTTTATGTGTATATATGGATATGTGTATTTTGCAATTCTTTTTGTATGTGTATACCTATATGTTTATAACGTTAAGGTTATGTGTATCTATAGCTATGTGTATATTGAAATTCTCTTTGTATGTGTATTTTGCAATTCTCTGAATGAAATACATTATTATGTTATGGATTTTGGTTAATCTAATTGATTTTTAGTTTTAAATTATTGTTAGTTTGGGTTGTCAATTGTTAGGCAAACGTTAGGTTTGATTTTATTTATTTGTAGTCGGGTTGTTTGTTGAGTCAAATATTGTATTCATGATTAAAACGTCAAAGTTGTATTTGTTTGTAAGTTTGTTGTAAGTCGAAGTGTTTGACTTTGTCATATTAACTTCTTTGTGTGAGCATATTAACTTCTATGGATTCACACCAACTTGTGTTTCCTACCCAAGAAGTCATCCCGAGTGATTGAGGGGAGAGGAATTAAAAAATCAGAGAGTGGGTGTGTGATGAGATAAAATGAAAAGAGAGATCGGTTAGAAGTGAGTTCAAATGTTAAAAAAAGAAAGAGGGTGAGAGATCAGAGTAAAAGAATATCAAACTCTACACCAAATTTTTTCTGAGCCACATAATATGTTGGTTCACATTTTTTTCGTGACCTTCATTGAAACAGGTACTAGCCCATGCCAACTCTTGCATAAACCCCACTAGCTACTCATCTTTTTTAACAAAAGGATGTTTCATATTTTTTGGGAAGCAACACATCTATTATTTGATCTTCACTTGAAAGATTTTGATATTGAAAAAGAAGGAAAGTTGCCCCACCTTCGACCTTCAATCATGTACTTTGAGTCCATGTAATACTGTTGTTGTCTCAATGGTTTACATATTTGAGCCTATTAAAGCAATCTTATGCTTAATTCTTTCATACACAAGCACATTCACACTACGAAAATTTGTTTTTCTGTCAGAATGTTCATAGAATTACCTTGTGTTTTTCGATGATTGAATGGAAGACCTGGGGAGTGAACATCACAAAAGCTCCTTGTACAGTACACCTGTTGTACTAAGTGACTTTGTGTTACTTACAGGCATATTAACTGTATCATTTGTTGATTTAGGGTTATCATTCCTAATTTGTCTGAATTTGAAAAGATTCGGATAAATATATTCATGAATTGACGGTTACATGTTCATATCAGATCAGAGGGAGAAATTATTCTCTTCGGGGGAGATTGCTTATCATATTGAATGGGGAGATTGTTTGTGCTTATCATGAAGACTATGCTTATCTTGATATTTGGGGGATATTGTATCAATGACTGTACTGAAATTGTTGAAGTTTTGATGATTCTAATATCTCATCATTCATCAAAAAGGGGGAGAATTTTCAAAGATCAATTTCCATGGAAAGCAAAGTCAAATGAAAGGCATAAAGAGGAGATATTTCAAGAGTTTCAAAGTCAAAATTATGCAGATCTTATTAAAAGAGGAGATAATTCAAGTTTCCAAAGTTTTCAAAGTTCATCTTCTATCAAAGGAGGAGATTGAAAAAGATATCAAGAAGAAGAGATTATTTTGGGAAGTCTGAAAGTTTGTTGCATTTTTGTGAACAAAGGGGGGGATTGTAAAAGTTTTCAAGTTTTGAAGTGTCAACGTTTGTGAAGAGATATAAGGCCACATTGTTAAAAGGAAATCCAAAGGGGGAGATTCATTTAAAGCATCGTTATAGATTGGTCAAAGTGACAAAGATTTGAAGAATTCAAAGCTGTGAGAAGACCTGATGATTAGTGTCAATTTTTTTTTTAACTTGAATCCAAAGGGGGAGAATGTTGAGTCAAATATTGTATTCAAGATTAAAAGGTCAAAGTTGTATTTGTTTGTAAGTTTGTTGTAAGTCAAAGTGTTTGACTTTGTCATATTGTCTTGAGTTGTAAGGTCATAATGTTGACCATTCAAATAGTTTGGTCCTTGTAGAATTAAGAATACGCATGACACAAATAGACAAGAACACGCACAACACACAAACACAAGAACTCGCATAGAATTGTAGAGAGAAATACGTGAGACTTATGGCACTTTGTAATACATGTGACTAGGAAATCATTGCAATAAAAGTTCAATTGATTCATGATGATTTCTAAATTTTTGTGAGTGTGATTAGATTAGTATCTTGGATCTGGAACAACATTGTCAATTGTTGGGGAAACATTAGGTTTGATTTTATTTATTTGTAGTTAGGTTGCCAATTGTTGGGCAAAATTAGGCTTGGTTGTATTTGGAAATATTAGCTGTTATGTTGCAAGAATTTTAAAACACATATGTTTGTGTTTTAAACTCAATAATTTCATTCCAATCACCTCTTTTTGATTTAAACCTACTTTTTGACTTCCAAATAGCTAAGCCATTACATGTAGGGTTTTCAAGTCACTCAAACCTCTTCTAAACCTACAGTTTGACTTTTAAATAGTCAAACCGTTACACATGTGGTTTTAAAGTCATCCAAAACTCCTATAAATGTTGGAGACAAAGATAATGTGGATGGAGAACAATTCTTTCCAAAACAACGAAAAGGTAAGTCATACAAGGTCCACAGTAGGAAACAAGCTTGATTTCGTTCGTCTTGCGACAGGGGAGGTAAATGTAGTCGGTAATATTAATGAAAATGAATATGGCGACGAATCGATGATGATAGCGACAATGGGCCGGGAAATGAATATAGCTACGATGAACCAGATTTTGAAGACATAGATGATGATTCAGACGACGCAGATGAACTAATGTTATCTGATCATTCTTCTGATGAGTAGCTTCTCTTCTATATGTTTATTTCACAATTACATAATTGGATTTGTCATTATCCTTTTTTTTTGATATAATGTAATGTTCATTTTTTCAGGCGATGTCGTCATGCAGTGTGCATGGTGGTGGTATAGGCTGGGGTAGAGATAGCCCCGTGTCCGGTAAGGGTAGCAACTCCACTAGCGGGCGTGGCGATCTGTGTGTAGATGATGTGGAGGAATTTGCGAATGTTACCATGAAGACCTTCGCCCTCGAGGATCTGGATTAAGATCAGGAGCACGAGACGGAGATCCTACGTTCTACTGATTCAGGGTCGAGGAGAGGCCTCAACCATTTGATAATGACACCACGTAATCCAAGTCAGTAACAACGTATGGATCTGCGAGGCCGCGAGTAATTAGGTGTAGAATAAGGCTTTATATTACATAATAAAGTGCTATGAATGCCTTTTGTGTTGTATGTATTTTTTAATTGTGCAGGTTTTTAGATCCGCATGTCAACCGGGAAATCACATCTATATTCAGGTCTTCGTTTCGTGGTGCATGGTATCGCTGGAGGGAGGTTCTCCAGGCTAACTGCAACTTGATGTTCTTTCAGGTTGGTGTACATAAATCCCTGTTAAAGTAGCTAGTCGTTGTACATATCAGATTTTTATTTTTACCTTGATAAAAATCGTGTGTATGTAGGTTAAGTTCAGTGAGACCTAGAGCATGTGCGGTTCTTGAGGCATGGACCCGTGCCATGCAGATTAGGTACTCGGATTGGATGAGGGGTGCATGTGAATCGGCCGTTGCACGGGCCTATCAAAATTGGCGGGAAGAGTGGGACGGTGAGGACTTCACACTCCTTAGAGCACACCACCTTTCCTGAATCCAAGAGAGGTTTTGTCTCCAGATGACTGATGAAGTTTGTATCTTTATTGTGAGCTTTGTGCATTGCTATGTGTTTTGTAACAACTTATGTGTTATGTTTTTAACAGGTGTGGGATACCGAACGTTGGACACTCCAGTCTAAGGCCTCTATAGCCAATCGGTGGATCAAGCTTAAGGGGGTGTCGTCTAAGCACACTGAGGATCGATCAGTGTTGCACAACATCGACACTAGATGGTAAGTATACAAAATTTTTGAATATGTAATTAGACTTGTATGTTTACGAACTTAACTAATTGTCTATTGTAGGAACAAATATTGGGTCGCGATCTGACTAGTTGCGCAGGCATTAAGTTAAGTAGATATGTTGGTTGGTAATGTGATTACCATTGGTAGAATGTTATAATTGTTAAAAGCATGCATTGGATACGTTTGATTTACAACCATTATGTTGCTGAAATGTCTACATATACTATTTAGCTCACGTGTTTTTGTTTTGGTAAACCATAGGAACGGTTTCGAGATCTTAGGGATGCGGCTCAGTCTAGTGCAGATGTAACACCCGGCTTTTCGTAAGTAAGTTTCCGCCTTTCGTTGGTAATCTCTCCGCCTTTCGCCTATCTTTTGAGTGGAAAACGTTGTGCCTTCGAATCTTAAATCGACCCATGCGTGAATCGCGAGTTTTTGGACTTTTCGAGCCTCGGTACCTTTGGCGCGATTGTGCCACGCGATAGTGACAATGTCACTATCGCCAGGCACTGTCGCGTGCGGGGTCTGACCGAATTAAAATCGGATTTTAGCCTCATTTCTCATTCAAAACTCATTCTCTTCTATTGTTATTCTCTCTCAACCTCTTCCTTTCATAAAGACCGAACCCTAACCCATTTTGGGGGTTTTTCTCTCCCCAACCCTCATGATTCTCAATCATCTAGCTAGTTGGGAGCTTGAACCACAAAACCTTCATCTTCATCTTCCTCATCAAGTTCAACGGTTGGGAGCTCGGGTTGAAGTGTTAGATTGGGCGTTCTCGGAAGTTTCATCGTCTTCAAGGGTAAGTTTTCTTGTATTAAGGTTATAAATGCTCTATGGGTGGTTTCTTAGTGTTTGATATCTCAAATCTTGGATCTGATGGTTTTGGAGAAATTAGGGTTTTGATCTTGTTGGGATCTTGGTATTTTTATGTTTGGAGAATGTTTCCTTATGCTTGATTATGGATATTTATGGGTTGGAGTGTTCGGATCAAGGTTTTGGAAGATTTCGGCTTGAGGATTCAAGTGGTCTTCAAAAGAGCTCGTTGGGTGAAATCTAGATTTAACCTAAATCTAGCAAAGTGAGTTCAAGTTGATTTGTGAAAACGATGTACATGCCAAAATGGTTATTTTAAAGTGTTTTACATGAAATGGCTAACTGTTGATAAGTTTTGAGTAATTTGAAGTAAAAATGTATTTTACTTGGTATTTGTTAAAGTGTGAGTATTTTAAGGAGTTTTCATATTTGATAAACTTGGCTTATTTTAGTTTCATAAAACGCTTATAAGTGGGATTTGGTCATCTTGGTAAGTAATAACATGATTTATGCATCTTGATGAATTTGATACAAATGAAGTATATTTCATGTTATATGCATTTTGGTGTGTTTGCATTCATAAACCCTTTGGAAAACCTTTGGTCCCATTATATGTTGAGTTTTGGGTTAATCTCGTCTTTGAGGTATGTGTCTTTATAAACGCCGTTTAAAGTCATTTCATTGTATGGGAATTGTTATTTATCGGTCAAGCACGTTTCAACATTATACTGGTTTTCATTTGGGGGTTTACGTAAGTTGTTGGGCCATGGGCTCGGTTTTGACTAAATTGAGTCTTGAGGACATTTGTCCGGGGTAATAACCGTTGTGGAGTTGTTGAGTATAATGACGTACTTTTCGTGTCATTTGGGTGTTGCATGTTTGAGTTATCAAGTAAGGAGTTGAGATTCCTATCTTGAATGCTAGTGGGTAGACACTAAAGGTCGAATGAGAACCTTGAGGTTGGAACTCTACTAGGAAACGAATGGGCACTAAGCTCGGTTAACCTTGAGGTGCAGCTCGACGGAGTGGGCACTAAAGGTACCGTGTCCTTGAGGTGACTCCCGTTAAGTGGTGTGCAGTAAAGGTGTTGGGTACTTGAGGTGACGCTTATGTTAGTGTGCTCTAAAGTCTTTGATCTGAGGTGCAGTTCGATAACATGGTTATGTGGCTTAACTTTGTGTTCCGCCATGCACATCACCGGAAGGTGCTAATTGGGTATGTAATT
Source organism: Arctium minus (assembly GCA_954870635.1). Taxonomy (NCBI): domain Eukaryota; kingdom Viridiplantae; phylum Streptophyta; class Magnoliopsida; order Asterales; family Asteraceae; genus Arctium; species Arctium minus. Next base: position 70,258,665 of record OX941080.1, on the reverse strand, counting down.
GTGTCATTTTATTATTTATGTTTCAGTGTCGTTTTACTTATGGGAATTGTTCACTCCAGATTTATGGGTTGCGTATTATACTCCGTTTACGTTTGAAGTATTTTGGGAAGTAAAGTTTTGTTTCATATTCTTATAAATTGAGGGCTTTACTTACTATCTACGTTTTGGATGTTTGGGGATATGAATGGTTATTCACATTTTTCACAAATAGGGTGTCGAACTATGACCCCGTTTTGGGTGAGTTTTGGACTGCATCGTTTTATAAGAAATGTGAGTATTGGGAGCATTGTCTTTAAAAGTGCATATCATGGGAAAAATGTGTCGTTTATATTTTAAAGTTAATTATTTCGAAGGATCTTGCTTTAATCTAAATTCCTTTCTTTTAAAGATGTATTCTTTATATTACAACTCTTGAGCTCACTAGGCGTTAAGCCTAACCTTTTTATTTGTCGGCATGTGCATCAGGTTTCCGTCAGGGGTTCGGTTCTAGTAGTGCTATGAAGAGTTGAGCCTTAGCCTTACAAGAGTGAGTAGTCGGTGAAACCTTCCGCAGGTTGGGGAATAGCCATTGTTTGGGTTTAGTAACACCCGTCCTTTTCATAGATTGTATGCATAAGATGATGGGAGTATTAAGGTTAATTCTCAATTTATATTTGTAGTTCGAAGTATTTATTGATGTATTTAGAAAATTTTAATAAATTGTTATTTCCAGATTTGAGGGTGTTACAAGTTGGTATCAGAGCCTAAGTTTGAGAGATTTAGGTATTGATTTTAGGATGCATAGACTCAAGCTAGCGTTCTTTTAAGCGAAGATAAGTGGATTTGCACATTAGGTACCTTAAGATAAGATATTTTGAGGTTGACTAGTCGCTAGGAACGAGAAAATTGTCGAGGGTCGCAAGGATGGTCATGTACGGTACGTTCATAACAACACATGGCCAGTGTTATGGTGAACCTACATGCTACATGTGTCCACTTGCTCTACCTTGATATGATGACCGTAGGGTTAGTGAGGAAGGTTTTAAGCGAGTTAGCTAAGGAAGGATTGATGTTTATATCAAGGTCATCTGGAAGTGATAGCTAAGTGCGAGGAAGTCACTAAGTTGATCCTCCTGTGGTCGAAAATCTTGGTTGGATTAGATTCGCGAGTTGGTAGACCGTTTATATTCAAGGAGAATTCGTAAGCTTATCAAATTATTGAGAGTGTGGCTTTAAGATGTTGGATGCTTCCGGTGATGATAGTGTGTCGGGTTATTGGGAAGTGTAGTCCTATGATGCCAAGTGCTGATCAAATTCATGCACTAAATTTATTCCTGAAATAAATTTGCATAAATTGTTTCTTATGTTCGTGAAACATAAAGTGTTTTGTATTATAAGGTTTCGGTAAAGCATGTAGCATTCATCAGATTTTAAACTGTGAGCTTAAGCATTCATGAAAATGTTTTGTTGCACGTAATTGCAAATTGTTATCGAAAATCTCCTTTTTTCGTCTCGTGTCTAACGCTATTTTTGGATATTTTGAGATCCGTGTTTTAATGCCATTTGAGGTATTGGGAAAGTAACTGTTGAATTTTTGACCATGACATTGGATCTCCTCCACGTATGTCGATGGTTTTAAAGGAAAAGTTATTCCCGCATGTTGAGTCGGAATTTCTTGAGAATTTTAGTTTGTGCGAGTTTTGTTAAATTTCTCGGAGTATGGTTTTGCGATGTCCTTTTTGCGTGAGTTTTAACTTTTGCTTCATATAATCTTGCGAGTTTATTTGGCATCATGTCCCGTGTAAATTATGTTGAAAAGTGTCACTTTACCTTTCACTGCGTCCAAAAAGGGAAACCCTTAGAAGTTTAATATTTTAAACGTATTGTCATTTTACACTTTTGTCGAGAAATGAAAGTTTGACGCCACTTGGTTGTCACGTTAGCGAGTCTTACGAAGATTTAGTTGAGTTTAGGGTGTCTCGTCTTACGTCAATTTGCGTTGCGTAAAATAATTTTGAGAACACGTGCATATGCAACATTGTGTGGGCTATTTGATGGGTTTCGTTAACGAATGCCAATCGTCATATACTATCTTGCATTTGGATTTAATTATAACGTTGGTATGAACAAGCATGTAAAGGATTTACGTTATTTCAAAAAGGACTTTTGTTCTGATCATACTTCAATCACCAACTTTTACTGTTAGAAATTTCCGCAATGCATTTATCGAGTTAGCGGCATTCTTGTCGTTGAATTTTCTGTTTGGTCAAGTATGTTTATCGATTTGACTTAAAGATTAAACTTGATTTGAAATCTTATTTGCATTCCCATCATTCTTTCGAGCTTTGGGGAAAACCCGTTGCATATAGAGTTGTTGATATCTTTATGTCGCAGCGTCTCTTGATTAAAGAGGCAGGATTTTAAAGTTAAAATTGTGAGTTCTCTTTTGGAGTTGTTCAAATCTTTGTTTGCACGTGTTGTGGTGCAAGCGCCTATTCTTACATTTACGGTGTAAACTGTTACGCGTGTTTTATTATTATCTTTATTTACGTAGTGTATTGGTACCGCACGTTTAATCGTTAAAAAGGGTCTATGCGTTTGAAAGTTTTATAAATTTTTAAACAGGCATACTGGTTGGAAAACCTTGAACTCATTAGGCCTATAGATTTAAACCCTGTTGTAGGGGAGTTGTAAAAAGAGACTGAGAGCGTCCCTGGTATTTGAAGCGTCGGATGATATGACTTGGGGTCAGTTTTGAATTTCGGGTTCCAGTTTCGAATCTGTGCGCGCTTGTTTTATGGAGGTAGTGGATTTAAGTCTTCCTAGTTAATTAAGGGGTGATTTTATACTTCGGTAATCATGCGGGATAAGGTCTTAGGTGATTATCTGCGCTTAGTTTGGGGTTCGATTTGGTGAATTGCTCGTCTTTTCGACATCATGGTTTATGTTGGTGTACCGTCTTAGTGGGTCCCGCGATCAAAGGAAATTCTTGTGGTCCGTTTATTAGTGATGTAAGATTTGAAATTTTAGCCTTCTGTTAAGTGTCAACCTTAGTACGACTATCCGTCTGGAATGGAATTTGTGGACGGGATGTCCACGTTTTTGGGGTCACCGTTTAGCCATAGGCGTCGACTTGTTTATTTGATGTCAATGGATCTTGGAAGGTTTGGGATGTATCCTGGTTGGATCATGGGAATTAGTGACCTTTCAGTAATGGAATTTAAAGAAAGGTTAGGTGTTGATGATTAAGTATCGATGCGTATAAGCATTCCCGTGGCGATGAATATTTTATCGAAAGGAATGTCGTGAGGCTGGAATTGGAACGGAGTTGAGTGTTAACCAAATCTGGGTTAACCAGTTGCCCAAGGGACGCATTGGTGCGCCTTAGGAGGCCAACTTTATCAACAGTAGGAATGGATCAGTTGAAATCTGAGGATTGTGGAAGTTTGGTTAGGATCTTTGATGTTGGGTCCGGAACTGTGTTGTTTCGAAAGGAAACTGGTCGGTGGGAAGTTGAGGCTACTAGCTACCTGAAGGTAGTAATTGTCACCCAAGGTTGGGAGACGACCGTAACCTTGTGGGTGAAAGGTTACTTTGGAGGGTTAAGTGTGCGCTCGGTTATGAGTATAATGTGCCCAAGAAGAGCAGCTGCTGTGAGTATCAGTGTAAGGGCCGTGTTAGTGGTGCTGACAGATGGCTAAGGGCAATCCTTCGGTGGGCAAGGTTTCGTGGGAACCTAGATTTCGAGGACGGAATCATCCTAAGGTTGGGAGGATTATAACACCCGGCTTTTCGTAAGTAAGTTTCCGCCTTTCGTTGGTAATCTCTCCGCCTTTCGCCTATCTTTTGAGTGGAAAACATTGTGCCTTCGAATCTTAAATCGACCCATGCGTGAATCGCGAGTTTTTGGACTTTTCGAGCCTTGGTACCTTTGGCGCGATTGTGCCACGCGATAGTGACAATGTCACTATCGCCAGGGCACTATCGCGGGGAGAGTGTTAGCCGCGGTACACTCCGCGCGATTGTGCCACGCGATAGTGACAATGTCACTATCGCCAGGCACTGTCGCGTGCGGGGTCTGATCGAATTAAAATCGGATTTTAGCCTCATTTCTCATTCAAAACTCATTCTCTTCTATTGTTATTCTCTCTCAACCTCTCCCTTTCATAAAGACCGAACCCTAACCCATTTTGGGGGGTTTTCTCTCCCCAACCCTCATGATTCTCAATCATCTAGCTAGTTGGGAGCTTGAACCACAAAACCTTCATCTTCATCTTCCTCATCAAGTTCAACGGTTGGGAGCTCGGGTTGAAGTGTTGGATTGGGTGTTCTCGAAAGTCTCATCGTCATCAAGGGTAAGTTTTCTTGTATTAAGGTTATAAATGCTCTATGGGTGGTTTCTTAGTGTTTGATATCTCAAATCTCGGATCTGATGGTTTTGGAGAAATTAGGGTTTTGATCTTGTTGGGATCTTGGTATTTTTATGTTTGGAGAATGTTTCCTTATGGTTGATTATGGATATTTATGGGTTGGATTATGGATATTTATGGGTTGGAATGTTCGGATCTAGGTTTTGGAAGATTTCGGCTTGAGGATTCAAGTGGTCTTCAAAAGAGCTCGTTGGGTGAAATCTAGATTTAGCCTAAATCTAGCAAGGTGAGTTCAAGTTGATTTGTGAAAATGATGTACATGCCAAAATGGTTATTTTAAAGTGTTTTACATGAAATGGCTAACTGTTGATAAGTTTTGAGTAATTTGAAATAAAAATGTATTTTACTTGGTATTTGTTAAAGTGTGAGTATTTTAAGGAGTTTTCATATTTGATAAACTTGGCTTATTTTAGTTTCATAAAACGCTCATAAGTGGGATTTGGTCATCTTGGTAAGTAATAACATGATTTATGCATCTTGATGAATTTGGTACAAATGAAGTCTATTTCATGTTATATGCATTTTGGTGTGTTTGCATTCATAAACCCTTTGGAAAACCTTTGGTCCCATTATATGTTGAGTTTTGGGTTAATCTCGTCTTTGAGGTATGTGTCTTTATAAACGTCGTTTAAAGTCATTTCATTGTATGGGAATTGTTATTTATCGGTCAAGCACGTTTCAACATTATACTGGTTTTCATTTGGGGGTTTACGTAAGTTGTTGGACCTTGGGCTCGGTTTTGACTAAATTGAGTCTTGAGGACATTTGTCCGGGGTAATAACCGTTGTGGAGTTGTTGAGTATAATGACGTACTTTTCGTGTCATTTGGGTGTTGCATGTTTGAGTTATCAAGTAAGGAGTTGAGATTCCTATCTTGAATGCTAGTGGGTAGACACTAAAGGTCGAATGAGAACCTTGAGGTTGGAACTCTACTAGGAAACGAATGGGCACTAAGCTCGGTTAACCTTGAGGTGCAGCTCGACGGAGTGGGCACTAAAGGTACCGTGTCCTTGAGGTGACGCCCGTTAAGTGGTGTGCACTAAAGGTGTTGGGTACTTGAGGTGACGCTTATGTTAGTGTGCTCTAAAGTCTTTGATCTGAGGTGCAGTTCGATAACATGGTTATGTGGCTTAACTTTGTGTTCCGCCACGCACATCACCGGAAGGTGCTAATTGGGTATGTAATTGTGTTATTTTATTATTTATGTTTCAGTGTCGTTTTACTTATGGGAATTGTTCACTCCAGATTTATGGGTTGCGTATTATACTCCGTTTACGTTTGAAGTATTTTGGGAAGTAAAGTTTTGTTTCATATTCTTATAAATTGAGGGCTTTACTTACTATCAACGTTTTGGATGTTTGGGGATATGAATGGTTATTCACATTTTTCACAAATGGGGTGTCAAACTATGACCCCGTTTTGGGTGAGTTTTGGAGTGCATCGTTTTATAAGAAATGTGAGTATTGGGAGCATTGTCTTTAAAAGTGCATATCATGGAAAAATGTGTCGTTTACATTTTAAAGTTAATTATTTCAAAGGATCTTGCTTTAAACTAAATTCCTTTCTTTTAAAGATGTATTCTTTATATTAAAACTCTTGAGCTCACTAGGCGTTAAGCCTAACCTTTTTATTTGTCGGCATGTGCATCAGGTTTCCGTCAGGGGTTCGGTTCTAGTAGTGCTATGAAGAGTTGAGCCTTAGCATTACAAGAGTGAGTAGTCGGTGAAGCCTTCCGCAGGTTGGGGAATAGCCATTGTTTGGGTTTAGTAACACCCGTCCTTTTCATAGATTGTATGCATAAGATGATGGGAGTATTGAGGTTAATTCTCAATTTATGTTTGTAGTTCGAAGTATTTATTGATGTATTTAGAAAATTTTAATAAATTGTTATTTCCAGATTTGAGGGTGTTACAGCAGAGCCCGACCTCTCTCCCCCTGATAATGCATCTCTTTATGAGCCGAGTGTCGGACGATGGAAGAAGAGTTGTCTTTTTGGTTTGGGACTTTCGAGGATCCTTATTATGATATGATCGGGGAATGTAGCAGTAGCAGGGGGAGATGATTCGTCACTGGATCGCCAGCGGAGGTATGTTGGTTATATTGCTATGTATCATGTCATTAATATTCATTGCCCATAAATTACTGATTTTTGTCAAATATTGAATATTTACAGGTAGTGCATTGAGAACGAAGATGAATGAAATAGAAGAACGCCATCGGGCCGAGTTGGAGGCCAAATGAAAGAGAAGGGAAGATCTCGAGGCAGAACAAGCTAGTCAAGTTGCCTAGTTAGTCGAGCAAGTTAGCTGAGCAGGTGGCATTATCGGCACATTTTGCTTCTTTCATGCGATAACAAGGGTACAATTTCCCTCCTACCGGTAGTTAGATTTTTAGATAACTTTCAAACATTGTTTTGAATTGTATGAATTTGGTATTTTAAATTGTATAAATTCGTTATTTTTAATTTGTTGGACATGTTCCAGTTCGATATCTCATGGGCAGGTTTTGTATAAAATATACAGGAAATAGAGAAATTTAATTTAATTTTTCTTTATTTTTTAAAAAATCAGCGAGGGATTAGCGAAGAAATTTGTTGCTAAAAGTGCATGGGCCCCTCGTAAGTCCATCGCTAACAGGTGTCTTCGCAAATCCTAATACGCCCTGGCTAATACGTCGCTAAAAGGTTTGTCTAATCCATTGCTAAAACTTGTCGTCTCGAATCCGTCGCTAAAGTCCCCTCGCTAATCCGTCGCTAAAAAGCCTCGTCGATAATGCTTTTCGTCGCTGATATCTATCCGTCGCTAATCTGTCTCTGATACTATCCGTCGATGATCTGTCATAGATATCCGTAGCTGATCTGTCATAGATATCCGTCGCTGATAGCATTTTCCACGCCCCTTGGCCCACTGACTATCAGCGATGGATCAACGAGGAATCTAAGCTTTAGCGACGGATTAGTGACAGATTATTTCATCACTGATAGTGGACAGTACTTTTGTGTGGACATACACGACCACTTGGGAGGACTCCTTGCAGATTCATGAATCGTTGTTAGAAATTGTTCTCTTTGCTCTCTTTCTATTTCGTGTGGAAAAAACTGGAAATCCATTATGATATTGGTGGAATGAACACAATAGAAATTAAAATAGTGACCAGTTTCCCATGTGACTACTGATTTTCTCATTATCACTAATTACTAATTAAAAACTAAATTACAATTTTCCCCATTGTCTCCTCATAGTTACGCCCATGTACCTGAGGTACCATTAAAGCACCACTCTGATTCTTTCGGCAATATACAAGTCGAGGATTTCATTTATGATCTATAGGTCGTCTTAAACAAATTCCTTTAAGTTAGCCAAATGCCGTTTCCCCTATTATCAGGGGCGAACCTACCATATGGGGTATGGTTACGTGTGAAACCATAAAAATGTGGGTATAAGTGCAATTTTTTAAGGTATATAAGTGTGAAACCAAAAGCTTTAGGGAGTTTAAATGGAAAAAAAGTAAACCTTTTCAATGCGTTTGGTACACAGACAGTATAGGACAGGACAAGATGAATCAGAACAGGATAGAACAAGACAGGACACCTGTCCAGCATTTGGAAAGATATGATAGAGCTGGACATAACAAGACTAGACTGGTTAAATGACGAATTTACCTCTGATGAAAAATCATAGATTACATCACATAAAACCAACTTACATCACTAATACATAGTGCAATGGATTATCAAAAACATAAAACTAATTTATCACGATTGGATTTTGGATATGGAAATCAAAACCCAAATTTTATGTTTCGGATTTTAGGTTGTTTCGGGTTGGGTTGGTCGGGTTTCAGATTGATGTCGGTCGGGTTCAAGTATTATATAATGCAAAAGTTATATATAAATTCATTCGTTTTTTTAGAATGAATACAATCGATTGAAAGATTGATGAAATCGATAGCAAGTTTAATATTTAGAAAATATTTCAACAGACTATAATTTACGATATTCAAAAAATAATTAGATAAATATATATATATATATATATATATTATATAGTATTTAAAATATAGATTTATGTTATTTCGGGTTTTCGGATGGGTTGGGTTGCCAACGATCAAACCCAATCCGAACCCAGACATTCTCCCAAATGTCGGGTTTCGGATTATCGGATTTTGGGGTATTTGGGTTTTGCAAAAACACCTTATTTTCGGTTCGGATGCGGATTCGGATTTCGGACTATTTGGGTTTTGCACAGCCCTAGCTTGGTGACGTGGATGATGAGAAGACATGTTTTATGTTTTTGTTTTTAACAAAGGCTATATTAGTCAAAATATTGTTGTTCTACTTAGTTCCAGGGGGTTATCACACCAAATATGGGACAAATCGGTTCTGTTCTGTCCTGTTCCACTCTGTTCTGCATACCAAACGCACCCTTTATGATGATAGTGGTTGGAAATCAGTTACACTTTTGACCCTTCAAAAACTTTAGTGGTTTTAATTTACCTTTTTTTTTTTCAATTTTTATTTTATAACCTTATCATATTAGTTAATTATTAGCTAAAATACATTAAAAAATATATATTTATTTTTATAAATTACACCATTAAAAAAGTCTCGTGGATACCTTCGAAACGAGCCTAATGTTGAATATGTTTAAAATTGATTATATTTTTAATGTTAACACAAATAAAAAATAACATATACTTGACGTTAATTGCATTCATATATGGTAAATGCAATATTTCATCTCTATGAAATACACATTTTTTTTACGTAAATTTCCTTCATATATGGATCGGCCACGTGATGGGTGATAACTTTTTGAATGATTTGTTCATTTGCTCCGTAGAAAAAGATGCACCTACCTTGGTCACGAACTAAGACGTACTTAATCACTTCCAAAAGATGAAGTCTCGTAGGGAACAATTGTAGGCGGTAGCTTATATCTCATTTTTTTTTATATAACTGTACTTTTAGCTATGCTTTTATTTTAGTATATATTAATATGGAAATTATTTTTGTGATACCATATCCAAAAATTCCTGGATCCGCCTCTGCCTATGATCCATACATGCATGTACGGGGGATCAAAGGCCCGCAAAGACGTCCGATGTGTTTTTAACCGAATTCCTCGGTTTTGAGGGATCTTTCAAGTTTTTTGGTTGATTTTGAATGATTATTACGTTTTTTGTTTGATGTCAAGGGACTTTTTCGGTTTTTTGGTTTTTTGGTTTATGTTTTTTGTATTTTCTAATATCTCGAAACACTCTTCAAAATTGAACGGATACACTTTTCATATCCAAAAGTTGAGCGTGTGCACTAACCTGCTCGAGACTTAATAGGTCCCCCGTGCATGCATGTTTTCTCTTGCTGCCCACCACCATATATATATATATATATATATATATATATATATATATATATATATATTTTTTTTTTTTTTTTCTGATTAATTTTATAGACGGTAATCAACAGGTACCCTTGATGGCTAATAGGGCTTTTGCATTCAGCACCGCTCCGTTAGTTTGCTTTTCATAGAAAATAAAGCGAGTAGAGGCCTAGGCAAGCATTATTTTAAAAATGCTTAAAATAACATTGCCCACATTCATATTCAAATGCACCAACGTTTTATAAGATATGTGTAATATAAAATGATAACATTGAAAACCACACTTGTTGTACTATAGCTCGATATGAGCAACAAAAATGAAGAACACCAAGAAATATGTTATTAGTACTCTTTATTATGATTTTACACATTCTGTTGAAAACAGAGAAGGAGTAACATACAATGTTTGAGCTGAAAAGGAACTTGAAATCGGGGTTCGGTGTTGTAAGCCTGAGATTTTAATTAGTCCGCAACATCAAGATGGCTCCACCTGTCTGTTATACTGTTAATATACGCAGAGGCTCTTTTATCAATACCGGGCTCAGCCACCCAACGAACTCCATCTTGATCACTTGGGAAAACTTTGTAAGCTTTTAGAGAATCATCCCATGCATCCTCTTGATCTCCTTGGGCCTTCTTAGTTTTGAAGATGTTGAGGATGGCGAACGATGTTTTCTTTTGCCAACTGCTTCTTCCCATAGCCTAGTCTACACTCGTTTGTCTCTTTATTTTTCTTCCAATGTTTTGGAAGAAGTGATGTTATACACTAGTAGTAAACGTTCTTGGTTGTGTGGTATGACAATCAAGTTCCCAGCTCAAATTTATACTAGTTGAAGAGGAATCAGTTGGCAAAAAGCAGAGAATCAAAATGGGTTGAGTTGATCATGACTGATATATTTTATAAATGAAAGTAAGTTATAGAGAAAAGTTACAAGAAATATAATGAGAGAGTAAAGTGGAAAGGGAAAATTGGTGAAAGATACTTTTCTTGTTTCACTTGTTCATCTCGATGAGAATGTTTTTTTTTTTTTTTTGGAAAGGGTATCCTGGGCCATTACTAATCCCTGGCAATTAGGGCCTTTGGCCCAGCTGCTAAAGCGTGCAGACTAATCGATGAGAATGTTTAAAGGGGCAAAAAAATATATGATGGTAATTAAATCACTAAAATATATTTCTTCCTGTAATCCTGATATAAAACCTTGTGGGTATTTATTTATCATTTTATTACTGTTTGTGCTTTGAAAAGATGCATGGTCACGTAGAGAACTAGCGATTGTTTTTGGATAACTGTGGTGTCCGGGCTAATCTCAAGGGGTCAGAAGATAACAACCATGGAAATCCCCAATGTCCTTGAGGAGACTCAAACTGGCGACCAATGAAAAAGAGCACCAATGCTCAGCCTTTATTTGCTGATTGAGCTTAACACATATATAACTTGTTTGGGATTGTCAAGTGGTCGCTACTTCCTGCCAATTTGAGTTTGAATCTTGCACTTGCATGGTTGTTCAATAAATTATCAAGGTTGGTGTAGTAGACGATGGCAAATATTTGATCGTTTGGGACATGGCTCCCTGATCTTCTCAACAAAATCATAGTAACATCAAAGGGTCCTCGTCCAACATTATCGCATCCGAGGTGATTTCGACCACTTTTCTGTTGGATAAAAATAAATATAGAAGGGGGGAGGCCATTACTTGGGAGAAGTGGCGATGTAATCCTTTAGATTAGGTTTGATGTTTTCTTGTTCATTTCTGTACTTCTAGCTTCTCGCTAGCTCTTTGGGTTGGAATAATTTCTTAACGTTCTAAAAAAAAAAAAATCATACTACCACCTTCAAGCTAATAAGCACATTAAAAGTTCATATTCATGAATTTGGTCATCGTTGTCCATCATTCCTGTTAACATAGGTAATTACCAAGGTGTGCATGAAAGTCTCAATATGCCTATCCGATCCGGTTCTGGCTTATGTGGATCATGACTCATGTATGATTTTATATAATTTGTAATTTTACCGCAACAAATTCTTCAACTATTCCCATTCCTAGTACATAACTACATGTCACAAAATATTATTTATGTGTTCATCATGTATCTAATTAACTCTGGACAGGATAAATAAATCTTGTTAATGAAGATCTTAACTTGATATAATTGATCAAGGATTGTTGCATACTTTATCAACATAAATTATACATAAAGTGATCAATGAAATTAAAGGCTGAAGAATAAGAAAGCACTTTTAGGCATTGGTTGATAAAAAACAAGTTAAAGACAACATCTTCCTACTTCACTATGCCTTCTAGCTGTCTAGCTTTAAAGAGCCCTCATTAGAACCAACAATTTTGAAAATTCCATATTGAGCTATTTAAAACAATTATAAATTTTCTATAGCGGATTTATTCACATTCAACCATTCTATGCAGGGACCGGAACATTAACTATAACAAGAATTCCGTACTCAAATAATTAAAGACATGCACAGATCATAAAAGTATTCCTGGAATTCATCGGTCATGATAATATCTGTTCTCGAACCATACTTTTAGCAACGGTTGAAATTGAACCGTGTAAAAAGGTTCCAGATTCGTCCTTTATATGCGGTTTTTGAAAAAACAGTAGTGTCACAAACTCACAGTGGCGTGGTATACAGCCAATGATATCTGTTCTCGATTATTACTTTCTGCAAAATCTGTTTACATGTCTTTATGTTTTAGTGGCTCCAAAATGATAATATAAATTGAGCTGTTTGTAGAGTTTGGCACTGAATTTTAGCATAATTAGTTGCCTGACTTGCCTCCTCCATTATTTATTATGGTTCTTTGAATTTATTTTTCGAATAAGTAAGAATGCATAAAATATAATTAAGAGAGGAATAAAGAGAACCTTTTGTAATAAAATAATAGTGTGCATGAAACATGAGATTGACATCGAAGATATGTTACGTGTATGCGGTTTGAGTGGTTGAGAGTTGAGGTATGCACAATTTAATTACCAAACTCTGTTTTCAAAAGAAGCTCCGTAGATTTGTCAAAAATGTAGGAATCCTAGGGCGATCCTTGGGGAGGGCAGGCCGGGCGTACGCCCAAACGAAATAGGGGCCCAAATTTTTTATAGTATTGCTTATTGTTTTCTAAGTTTTTTTTATCTAGTACTAATATATAAAAACTATTTTTGCCTATAATATTTGATATATACTCCATTACTCATCTTTTATATACTCTTTTTATTATTCCATCCACATGAATTTTATTATTGTGTTAGAATATAGTAGATTTCTTGTTATTAACTAAGAAAACTCTTACATTTTAAAAACAATTACCAAACTATATGAGACGACCCAATATATCTATATTTAGGATTTCAAATATAATTTTTTTTCATACATTATTGACTCTTTATTATCTAATATTGAGTGCATGAATCTCAAATACTCTCTTATCTCTAAAATAAGAATAAGATTTCAAACTATAATCAACATGAATTTTGATTCTAAGATTGATAATTCTTAAAAAGTTTGTTTCATCCCTAAAAGTTTAAAATGATGATTAACATCAAGTAACATGTGGAATATCTACTGATTTATGATGATTTACTTAAACTATTACTCTGAATGTCAACATAGTGACGTCAAATGATTTCAATCTATATGTTAAAAGTATATCATAAGATATCTTTGATAATGGAACTGATTGACGATGTTATGTAAAACTGATATGGTAGATAATATTAATTTAGAAATGATTATTGATTAATCTTGCACTAGGAATATAGGGGAAATCGGTTTTATATGAATTATTAGTATTATTTGAATATTATTTTTGATGATACAAACAATATATTGAAAATAATTTCGTAGTTATCGAGGACCCATTTTTACATCTCGTCCAGTACCTAAAAAATGTCAAGATCAGGCCTGCCTACATGGGATAAAGAATACAACATATTACATATGTATAGTTGTATACCTAATATACCACTACTATGAAAACACTTTCACCGGCGGATTTCTCTACAATTTCTTTCGCGTGAAATCACAAGATTATCGTCTGATTTGTAACGATAAAAAAAGTCAGCTTTTCGTTGACTTCTTTTACAAATCCATCACAAATTTACCACTGATACTTTGGAAAAAATAAAAAATAAATTTTGATTAATTTTTGCAACGGATTGTGGTGGTTTTATTATTGAAAATAATCCGCTAGAAATCCTTCACAAAAACGTGTAATTTAAGAAAAAAATCATTTAAGAAATAATAGTGACGAATTTGTCGTGGATTTTAATTAATTAATTATGGTTGTCCACTAATTCGTCACTAATATTAATTGATTAAAAAAATCAGTTTTTTTTTAAATCAAGAAAAGGGATTTGTGCCGGATTAGAGAATCCGCCACTAATCTGCCAGAAAATTTATCATAATTTTTCCTTTTTTTTAAATTACCGACGAATTAGTGGCAGGTCCTTCAATCCACCACAAATTTGAAAAAAAATGATTTATTAAATTAACATAATTTGTGGCGGATTTATAGCAGATTGGAGGATCCGCCACTTTAAAACAAGATAATAATTTGAATTATGTATTGTGGATCAATAAGATATTCATAAATTTGAGGACGCAAACCAAGATCTGGTTCTAATAGTAAGATTAATATGAATAAATTTTCTTTTGAGCATTTTTAGAAGAGTTTAACGGAATATCGATGTATAAGTATTATCTAAATTTGTTGTCTTTTTGGGATTTCGAGAATAACTTATATGTTTTCTTTTGAAAAATGAACGGTAGATTGATTTTTCATCTTAATTTGCTTATCAAATAATGAACAAATAAATCAGATAAATCAACCCTAAAAAATATAATATTGAAATTCAAGAAGTCAAATCATCTCTAAATGACTAAATCCATAAATTAAGAGCGCCAAACACATATAACAGATTCATTATAAATTTATAATTCATTAACATATTCTACGAACCAGTTAAATAAATCAAGCAAATAATTTTAAAGCAGTCATAGCATAATAACATTAAAATGTGAAATCTAAATCGGTTCCATATTTCTCAATTTCTAGATCTAATTAAATGAGTAGAGCGTAAGCACAAATTAAGATCTAAAATAAAATAAAACAATAATGAGATGAACAAGAATAAAATCACCACAGAATTGAAGTCATCATCATCATATGTATTGATTTGAGACAAATTTACACTTTAGATGGATTGATCTTCACAATGCTCATAATGATTCACTCAATTTGTATAAAAGTGTATTTCCTGAGAACTTACAATCAAAAGGGTTTGAATTGCTATTTATAGGCCTAAGTGAGAAAAGTCGGTGCACTTTCTAATGAGCGCAATCCACGTGTAAAGTGCACTAAGAAACTTTAGGCGGGAACGGTTGACCTTCGACAAATTCACACTTGAAGAATTGAGCTTCATGTCGAGTCTAGAGATAGGATCTAAAGATAGGTTGTGTCTCTAGCTTGACGGATAATCTTCTGGTTAGGCATCTTTGGATATTTTTCTTGATTGCAATCTCAAGGACTCAACTCTGATTCTTTTGCAAGTTAAATTGGGGCAAACAATCTCCCCTAAGTATTGAAAAAGAAAACTAAAGTAGTGATAAGAAAAAATAAAAGCAAAAGGATAAATAGTGTCCTTTGGTAAATGTTTTCATTAAAGGATAGTGCTTTTACAAGGAAAGAAAGATGTTTACATCTGTCATTGGTATAAATTTTCCAATACCGATATATCAAGCTTCGATAGTTCAAAATGGTGTTGACAGTGTTGATGAATTCTAGACCCGGTTTTGTAGGTACCTTAGATGATCCCAATATCTATTATACTTCAAACCTTAACCATTTGATTGTTTTTGTTCAAGTACTTTAACCCTTCAGATACTCAGAAGAACTTCTTATCTTTCTTCTCATTTATGTAGATTAATCCGAGCTCTGGTTAGAAATGATGAAGGCTGAGTGAACTTTATCCATTTTGTCCAAATGTTCATTTAGTGGAGTGAGAGAGAGTCTTTCAAATCAAGTTCCAGAGCTTTTTGTAAGTCTACATTAGCTCTGAACCTCCCATCTTCTCCCATGGTTTCCTTTATCTTTCCATAAGCAATGTTGAACTTCTTCTGTCAGAGTGAGCCTTTGCAAGTTCTAGAAGTGCGAGTAGATCTACAGGGGTATTATAATCAGATCATTGTCGTTGAAAGTCCAAAAAACGGTTCTGTATGGTTTTGTGAGAGAACGTTCTGACCTTGATCTCATGCACCCTTCTGATCCCATCATCGGACCAAACTTCCTCTCTGGGTTTGAATAACCTTGTAATAATTGTCTAACCCCTTCCATTACCTCTAGATGTAACGTTGGAGGCACAAGTTCTAACTTTTCGTCCCCTTCAGAGTAGAGGTCCCTATGGATATCTTCCATAAGCACTGGATTTAGATATGGTTGAGAGGAGGTGGCTCTAGAAGTGTTAGTCGGAGGTATTCTAAGGGTTTCCAGTTGATCAATGATTGCTCTCACTATGTCCTTAGAAGGTTGATTATTTTGAGGAGGAGGAACAAAGGAGGATGATGGTGGGGGCTCTAGGATGTCTGCAGTTTGAGTGGCTTAGGCTTCTGGCCTAGGCTTGCCTCTAGAGCAAGACTTTGGATTTTTTAGTGGGATAACAGTGCCAAAGACCTCAACAACACAAACGATGGTCCAACCCATCTTACCCGTTATGAATATATTCTTGTGATCTGTTGGCTTTGGGCTTGTTGAGGTGCAACAATTAGCTCATCATCTGGATCTGCATGTTATAGGATTCAACATAGATATATTCAGAAATGAAGGATTGAAAATGTTGATATTGGTTGCCATCAGATGCTGGGTCTTCAGAGACTGGGTCTGTCTTTGGTTCATTCCTTGTAGATTGGTCATGTTGAGTTGAGGCATGACCAGAGGGACCATCAGTTCTGATGAGAAGGATCATCACCATCCTCATCCTAATTATCAAACCCCTTCTATTTCTCTGCTTCAGTTGTACACGAAGCCACTGCAACTTGTTTCCTCTTCTGAAGCTTGGCTATTCTGTGCACCATCTAAAGTGTCATCAAGAGAGCTCTGAATAGTTTCCAGTTTATTTGATAAGAGTTCTTCATTAATGGATATAGAAATTGGAGTTGGAGTTTGAAGCTTCTTCTAGAGCTCAAAACACATTTTTTAGAGGCATTAGTGATCTTTCGAACGTGCACATTTGTAGCATAATTATGATATGACACATTCCTTCTTACCTCAGAGATTGGCTCCATAGTCTAGATGAGGAACTTAGTAGAGAATTATGAGATCTTTACTAGAATAGCTTGCTTGAAATTCTGTAAATCAGAATTGTTAACATAAGTTGTAGAGGTGGAAGTGGTGACTGGAAATCTGGATTCTGTGATGATGGTTGACAAGTCATCTTTGAACTTATTAAGGACTTAAATAGAAATGGTAGATTGTTAAGCATTAGGTTCTGGAAGATGATTATGGAGAGGCAAGTTGATTTTACAGACCATTCACTTTGTGTTGTAGTTTTGTGAAGGATGAAGCGGAGCTAGTTGATGTAGAGGAAGAAGATACTAACTGTTGATCCAAACTCTCTCAGTGATTTGATAACGACCCTCTTTTATACTTAGTGAAAATTACGTTATTATATGTATTAGTGTTTCATCATCAGCGATCAGACTGAGTCTGTTCAGTTATCGCTGATGACCTTTCTGTAAACATTAATATGTATTAGTGTTTCACTTTCAGCGATCAAACTGAGTCTGTTCAGTTATCACTGATAGTTTCCTATGTAACACAGTTAACGTAATCCCTGAAGACAAGTCTCGCGTCAACATAGTTCATAGCTGAATCGAAGACGAAGCCACTGAACAATAGATAAGTCTACTAGTGACCTGATGCGGATATCAGCGAAGACCAGACAAATCTACTTACGCGAAGAAGCCTGAGGAAAAGCTTCAGCGATAGCTGAACTTCTTTATCTCTGGAAGAAGAGATACTCAGCGATCAACGATCACAAAGCTTATGCCTCAAGTTTTCTTTTGTCTTACCTTGCACAACCAGTACGATGTGTCAGAACGGACAAGTCTCTGCCACAAATCGTACACCAACTCTGTCAACTACACTGTTCATAAAGTGGCCAAAAGCATGTCTCCAAAAGTGAGACTACCAAAGCCAATCTATGAATGCCACGTGTAAAGTATCCTGCCATGCATTTAATGCATAGGGTATAAATAGGAAGCTCACTCCTTCATCTGAAGGTGTGCTCAATCCTTGAACTCCAAAATAGAAACCCTTGATTTCTATCTCTCTAAAAATCCCCCATTCTCTGAATTTCTTGTGCAACCATCTTAGTGTTTCTTAAGTTTGTTTAGATTGAGTCTGTCTTAATCTTATTCCGCAACAAACTTGTAAATTGTATTTTGATTTATCAATAAACAATTTATTAAACTTTAATTTCTGTGTTTGTATTCAACCCCCCCCTTCTACAAACTTGTTAAGCACCTTCGGGACCAACAAGTGGTATCAGAGCAGTTTGTTTAATCTAATAAACAAGATCTTGCTGTATACTCTTCTTTGCTATTCTAAAATGGCACTAAACACAAACACAAATTACTATGATAATGGTTCACTTTCTAAACCTCCTCGATTTAGCAGAGATAACTTTTCTCTATGGAAAAATCGAATGATGCTATTTCTTGAAGGTGCGGATCCTACTATACCTGAATATATAGAAAATGGACCCTATGAACCTGTTAGAATTATAGTTGCAGTTCCCGCTACTGCCACCACTGAAGCTGTCCCTGAACGCTATGTCGTTAAGGAAATAAGACAGTGGAGTGATGAAGACAAAAAGAAGGTAGGTATAAATGCAAGAGCAAAGACCATTATCTTAATGGCTCTGCCTGATGAATTTTTCCATTCCATCATGCATCTGAAAACTTCTAAAGAAATGTGGGAAACCATATGTGTTCAATATGAGGGCACCACTGAAATCCAAGAGACTCGAAAGATCAACTTGGTAAGACAGTATGAAAGTTTCATCGCTGGTAAGAATGAATCTCTGTCTGAAGTTCATCAGCGGTTTAACTGCTTAATCATTGATCTAAGAATTGTTGGTAGGACCTATTCTAATTCTGAGGTCTTAACAAAATTTTTAGAATGTCTTCCTGAAAGCTGGGACAGTTATTCAATATGTCTTAAGCTGACAAAAGACTTAAATTCTCTCTCTCTAAGCACGTTGTATGGAATATTGCTCAACTATGAGCAATCGAATCTCCTGAAAAAGAATCTTGTAAAAGATTCTAAAGACTCCAAAAGCACTCCTGTTGCTTTAGTCTCTTCAGAGATAATTCCATCTCAGCGATCTACTCTCACCATCACTGAGTTAGATTCTGAATCTGAGGATCTATCAGAACCTGATCTTTCAGAGTTCGATGAGTCCTTAGCACTCTTGACAAACTCTTTTAAGAGATTTGCAAGAAAGAGTAATTTACGAAGAAATAAGCCTCTCTCTCTTACTGAAAAGCCAAAATCAACTCCTGTTGATAAGGCTACTGCCACTTGCTACAACTGTGAAAAGATTGGACACTTTGCTAGTGAGTACAGGTCTAAAAAGGTCTTCAAGCCCTCTACCTCAAGAAGATCCAGTGATGACAAATACCTAAAGCTGAAGAACAAATATCAAAAGCTGAAAAGCTACAAGCGAAAAGGTAAATGTCTCATCACTGAAGAACATGACTGGGCTGAATCAGAAGAATCAAGTTCTGATGAAGAAGAAGTCGCTAATCTCTGTCTCATGGCTGAGATTAAAGAAGAAGTGGAAGAACCATCTGAACCTTCTATGAGCTACATATCATCTCAGGTATCTATCTCTATAAATCCCTCTCTGCCTGAAGCTGAGAGAAGTCGCGTTGTTGATGTGCTGACGATTGACCTTTATAATGCTCTAAACGACAAAACTCAAGCTGAGAATAAAAATGTTCATTTAACTCAAGAGCTAGAGAAATTTCATGAAAAGATCAGAGAACTAAATCTTTTAGAAGAAAAGTTGAAAGATCAAGTCATTATAAATGAAATCATCAGCATTGAACGCGAACAAGCCATCGCTGCTCTAAAAGCAGAAAAGGCTCATGTTGAAAAATGGTGCAAATCATCAACAAAGATCTCTGAGATAATAAATGCTCAAACTCCTGAAAGTGATAAAACTGGTCTTGGTTTTTGGTCACCACAGGATGATCCTAAAGAAGAAAGTTCCTCGCTTAAGTTTGGAACTTTTGTCACATCTTTCTTTGACACTTCTTATAATCAATTCTATCCCTGTTCTTCTTCTAATCCCATCCCTGAGGAGATATCTGCAAGATCTAAGCCTGCAGATAAAGCAAAGTCTATTCTCCCTCCTCAGAAGGCTTCCAAGAAAACCAAACTGAAAGTTCCTTCCAAACCTTCAGTGGATAAACCTTTTAGCTCAGTGACAGAAATCTTTGATATCTGTCCTCCAAAGCTAAAGGTTGATCTAAAGCCCGTGAAATCTGAAGAAATAAAAATTCCTCCAAGATCTCGTGCTAAAGGTATTCTTGGAGCTGGACCTGCTCATCTTAAGTTTTCAAAACCTTTTGGTTATAAATCCACCATCAGATATAGAAAATGTTATCACTGTGGATTCACTGACCATATTGCGAGTAAGTGTCCAAATACCACCGAAGCTGATAAAACAGCCAAAGTGAAGAAAAATGCCTCCAAGGCAAATAAAGTCACCAAAGTGAAAAATACCACTAAGGTTAAGAAATTAACCAAAGTGAAGATTACCACTGAAGCTGAATCTTCATCAGCGGTGAAGACTGCTGAATCTTCCTTATCCACTAACTCTGAAGGACCCATTGAAAAGTGGGTACCAAACAAAGCTTAATCTTCCTTATGTATGCAGGGATCAAAGGGCATCTGGTATCTCGATAGCGGATGTTCTCGTCATATGACTGGACAAAGAGACCTGCTCACTGAATACAAGGAAGAGAAAGGTCCCTCTGTGACCTTTGGTGGAAATGGAAAAGGATTTACCCGAGGGTTTGGTGTCCTCAGCAATGGGACAACTACCTTTCGAAGAGTCGCTTATGTAGATGGACTGAAGCACAATCTTCTAAGCATCAGTCAGCTATGTGACAAAGACTACGAAGTTCGCTTTTCTAAGAAAGCATGTTCAGTGGTAGATGAAAAAGGAAAACTTGCTCTCAGTGGTTATAGAAGAGAAAATGTCTATGTAATAGATATGGACTCTACTATCACTGATAACTTATGTTTTCTCTCTAAGGCCTCTTCTGATGTCAACTGGCTATGGCATAAAAGGCTCTCTCATCTAAACTTCAAAACCCTGAATTCTCTCTCAACTAAGGAACTGGTTTCTGGTCTTCCTCAGCACTCATATGCTAAAGAATCTCTCTGCTCAGCATGTGAAAAAGGAAAACAAACAAGAGCTAGTTTCAAGTCGAAACAAGTTTCCTCAGTAACAAGTCCTCTTCAGCTCTTGCATATGGATCTATTTGGCCCTGTCAATATCCAATCAATAGCTGGAAAGAAATATACGCTTGTCATTGTAGATGAATATTCTCGCTACACCTGGGTTATTTTTCTTCGCTGCAAGAATGATACTCCAGAAGAACTAATATCTTTTGTCAAAAAGATGGAAGTGCTGAATAATCTTACTGTTCGATCAATAAGGAGTGATCATGGAACTGAATTCAAAAACAGTTCCCTGAACAATTTCTTTGAGAACAAGGGAATCTCTCACAACTTCTCTTCAGTAAGAACACCTCAGCAAAATGGAGTCGCTGAAAGAAGAAACAGAACGATCATAGAAGCTGCTAGATCAATGCTCAGCGATTCTCACCTCCCTACTCAATTTTGGGCAGAAGCTGTAAACACTGCATGTTTTACTCAAAACAGATCGCTGATAATAAAGCGATTTGGGAAGACAGCTTATGAACTCTTTCTTGGAAGGAAGCCTTCTATCAGCTTTCTTCATATCTTTGGTTGTCAGTGCTTTATCTTAAACAACAAAGATCAGCTTGGAAAGTTCGACCCAAAAGCCGATGATGGAATATTTTTAGGATATTCCTCCATCTCAAAAGCCTACAGAGTTTTCAACAAAAGAAGACAAACCGTAGAAGAAACCATTCATGTCACGTTTGATGAAACGCGCTCAGCGAACTCTAAACCAATCGCTGACAATGAAGAACTGAATACTTGGATGATCTCTCACTATAGAGAAACTGAACCTTTCTTCTCAAACCAACAGCACACTGAAACTCCAGCTGCTGATGAAGAACCAAGTATCATACCTCCCACCGCTGAATCCAACTCATGGATTTCAGCTGAACCTCTAAACACACTTCTACCATCTACGTCTGAAAACCCTTCTGAAAGCATTGGTGTATCTAATGTTCAACAATTACTAGCTGATGAACCTCAAGCATCTTCATCAGCGACTGCTCCTATTGTTGATCCTATCGCTGAAATAAGCAATCTTGCTCCTGCTCAGCGATGGACCAGAGATCACCCCATAGATCAAATTCTTGGTAATCCAGATGCAGGTATTCAGACACGACGAAGCTCAGGTAATATCTGTCTCTTTGTAAACTTTCTCTCCTTAATTGAACCAAAGAAGACTGATGATGCCCTCAGAGATCCAAACTGGGTCAGCGCTATGCAAGAAGAGCTGACTGAATTCTCTCGAAACAAAGTTTGGAATCTCGTTCCTAGACCATCTGATAAAACTGTAATAGGCACCAAATGGGTGTTTAGAAACAAGTTAGATGAACATGGAATTGTAACCCGCAACAAGGCTCGACTTGTTGCTCAGGGATACAGACAAGAGGAAGGCATAGACTATGATGAAACCTTTGCCCCTGTGGCCAGGCTCGAAGCAATTCGACTATTCTTAGCTTATGCAGTCTATAAAGACTTCATCGTTTATCAAATGGACGTAAAATCAGCTTTTCTGAATGGAAAACTGAATGAAGAAGTTTATGTAGAACAACCACCAGGGTTCTATGACCCTAAGCATCCAAATTATGTTTATAAATTGGATAAGGCTCTCTATGGTCTAAAACAAGCCCCTCGTGCTTGGTATGACACTCTCTCATCTTTTCTTATCTCTGAAAATTTTGAACGTGGCAAGATTGATAATACGTTATTTTTCAGGAAGATAAAAGGTCATATAATTCTTGTACAAATATATGTCGATGACATAATATTTGGTTCTACTAACCCATCTCTATGTACTCGCTTCGCTGAAAGAATGAAGAAAGAATATAAAATGAGTATGATGGGTGAGCTGACATATTTTCTTGGTCTTCAGATTAAACAATCTGACAAAGGTACTTTTATCTGCCAAGGTAAGTATGTTAAAGACATGCTGAAGAAGTTTGATTTAACACAAACTTCAGCGATGAAAACTCCTATGGCACCACCACTGACACTTAACAAGGATCCATCTGGAAAACCTGTTAATGTCACTGCCTATAGAGGAATGATAGGCTCATTGTTGTATCTTACAGCAAGCCGACCTGACATCATGTACTCTACTTGTTTATGTGCACGCTATCAATCTGAACCCAAGGAATCCCATCTGATCGCTGTAAAGCGAATTTTCAGATATCTGAAAGGAACTCCTAACCTCGGTCTTTGGTATCCCAAAGACTCAGGGTTCGATCTAACTGGTTATTCTGATAGTGATTTTGCAGGCTGTAAACTTGACAGAAAAAGTACCACTGGTGGATGTCAACTCTTAGGAGGAAAGCTAGTAAGCTGGACAAGCAAGAAGCAAAATTCTGTGTCCACTTCCACAGCTGAAGCTGAATACGTAGCCGCTGGAAGCTGTTGTTCACAAATCCTATGGATGAGAAATCAACTATTAGATTATGACCTTCAGCTGTCAAAGATTCCTATCTATTGCGACAGCACTAGTGCTATCGCTATAGCAAATAATCCAGTGCTACATTCAAAGACAAAACACATAGAGATCAGATATCACTTTATCAGAGATCATGTGATGAATGGTGATATTGAACTTCACTTTATCCCTACTGACTTTCAGCTTGCTGATATTTTCACCAAACCTCTTGATGAGACAAGGTTCAACTTTCTCATCAGTGAGCTTGGAATGCTGAACCTCGAAGAATAATTCTTCAGCGTTCATGTATTGTGTCAGTAATCAAAAGTTCCCCTCATCATTCTCTCTTATAAACATTCTGACTCTCAGGTATGTTCTCTCTCCCTCAAAGATGTTTTTCTTCAAAATATAAACTTTAATCACTGAACCTTCTTCAAATGATTAAAAGCTTTTTTTTTGAAAAATACATTAATCACTGATATTTCCAATCAGTGATCTTTTAAAAGGAAAATCTATCCCTATCTTTACAATCAGGGATACTTTTAAAAAGGAAAATCTATCACTGACTTTTCTTCAGTGATCATTTGAACGGACAAATGAACAGTCTCTCTCCTCTATGACGTCATTTGAACCGACAATCCACGACATGCCTTTTCTGACACGTTCGTCCGTTGCCCTTCTATCCAATCAACTTCGTGGAACGTGTCAATGTCATGATGATTTCTTTTCCCGCTTCATTCTCTCTCTTCTCTCTCTTATCTCTCTTCTCTCTCTTCGTATAAAAGGAATTCTTCTCTCCTTTATACGGTTTACGCTTTCAAAACTTTCAAAGCAAGAAACAATCTCTCAAGAACACTCAAGCAAGTAAACCCAGAATATTGAATCTGCAACTCTTTTTCTTCAAGATACACAGGTTTATTTCATGTTTATATGCTTTGTTCATATGCTTTTTATTCTTTTAAAATCCTACTCGCTGTCTATGGATTTTATAAAACGTTTTTTTTAAAACTAAAGATCATTCTTTCTGATTTTATGTTTTTAAATAAAAACCTTTTGGTTTTAAAGTGTTCTTCCTTCTTTCTACCCAGAACATTATTTTTTCTCTTAAAAATAACTTGATAATTTTCCAGTTTCCCTTCATCTATGGAAACTGGTAATCATATTATTTTTAATCTAAATCATTTCTTCTATTATGCCTCTTTCCATAACAGAAATGACACAGTCTTCAATCGTTGCTTCCAAGCATGTACGATTCGCTCTCACTGAAGTTGAGATTACTAAATGTAATCATTTGGCCAGACTCGACTTCAAAGCTGACAAATACCCACATCTGGTGGAAGCTGCTGAATTCCTCAAGCAGTCATGCATAGCTTACGCGATCACTGTGGATCCTAAGCCCTCCAAGACTCTACTTCAGCAGTTCTGGTTCACTGCTGATGCTACTGAACTTACAAACAGGAAAGGCGAACGAGTCCCTGCTATCTCGTTCAGCACGGAATTAGGGCCAGGGAGCATGACCGCTCTTAGCCTCAGGAAATCCTTACGATTCCCTGACAAACCAAAGAGTGGATTTGACGCCCTCCCCACTGATGATGAGCTGATATTCTTCCTGGACGCAATGGGCTATTGTTGGGAAAACAAACCAAGATCCTCTATTCCTAACAAGAAGCTCACCAAGATTCTTAAAGCTCAGATGCCATCACAACTGAACTTTATCTTCTCGCACATAATTCAGTGCATGAGTGGGAAGAGTGGTTCGCTGGATCAAGCCAGCAAAACACAACTGCAAATGGCATACTCCATTATCGCTGGTCAAAACTTTGACTACGCCACAGCCATCTTTGAAGATCTGAGGTCGAGATTAGAGAAGCCTGAACGAGATCCCAAGATCTCGTACGTACGTTTCATATGTACGTACATCAAGTTCCTCTATCCCAACACCTATCCTACCAAAGATGATGGCACCTTTGCCAGGGTTGGTCAACGATCACTGGAGGTCAAGCCACTCGCAGACGAGGTAAGTATCTCTCTCCTTCGCTCTCGTCTCTCTCTCCATTCTTCTTCATCTTCAGCGACCACGCAGACGGTTCCTTCGTCTGCTATCCCTGTCGCTACCACTACTTCTAAAAGACCATCAGCTAGTCCAATTGGTCCTTCCAAAAAGGCCAAAAAGACTAAGGAAAGTACACCTTCTAGTACTATACCTGAGGAAGCTTCTCAACAAGCTACCTTAGATGCTTTTGTGGGTCTTTCCTCCACAACTTCAGCAGTCACTCAAACTGCCGTGTCAGCGATCTCACTCGCTGTCACATCATCAGTAACCCCACCTACTATCTCATTCCCTGAGATTAACCCCATCCCTACTTCTATCCCCAAAACTCTTCCCTTCTCTCCTCATTTGGTCTCTGAACCTGCCACCTCTTCTTTCCCTATAGGACCTGAGCATCAAACTTTTGAGGAATCTATGCAGTTCTACAAAATGTTTGATACGTCAGGTACACCTATAATCCTAAACACTTCTCTCCCCCCCTCTCCAAATAAGCCCATATCTGAACTAACATTATTTTCAGGTCCTAGCTTGGCGACTGTTGACACGCATGTCAACAGTCTAGGAGACAAGGTGGATGCTCTCACCAACACCATCAATGAAACCACCAACGCCGTCAATCAGGCTGGTGAGGAGCTGAAGAAGTTGACCGCCACTTGCTCATCCAAAGCTGAGAACTCTCAACTTTCAGCTCTCGAAGAACAAGTCGTCCAACTCAGAGAGTCCTCTCGACTTTTTCAAGGACGATTTGAGTCTCTTACAGCTGACGTTCAGGGTCTCTCTTCCAAGGTTGACCTCTGCACATCCCTTCTTCAGCAAGTTCTCCAAAAAGTGAATGAACCAGCTCCAGCGCTGCCTCCCTCCTTCACTGAAGATGATCGTACCAACCTCAACATCGCTGTGGAATTCATTCATGATGCCACATGCGACATACCTGCGGTTGAAGACCGAGTTAAGCGTCTGGAGGCTGACGTTCAAGTGCTAAAAGCTTCAACAGCTACTCCAGCAGCTGAACAATCCCCTACCGCTGATAATGACAAAGTGGGGGAGAAAGCTGAAGAAACTTCTATCGCTGCTGCTGGGGATGCTGAGACTCCAAAAAAACCTCCCTCTCAATCTGAGGGGGAGAAGGCAAAAGAATCCTCATCGATTCACTCCATTCTCTTTGAAGAGGATGAGGAAGAAGACGATGAAGAGGAAGATGATCTAGATCTTGATGATCAAGAAAAGGATCAGCCCTCCGATGACGACGACGACGATGAAGACCAATCTATGTGGTTCTCTAAGCCGAACGTCGTATCAGGGACAACTTCGCAAGAGGTTGTCAAAACAGGGGTGAGAGGTGATACATCTTCAAGTGTTCCTTCGCAAAGCAAAGACAAGCAACCAATCGCTGAAGAATGCTTGAGGACTGGATCACAATCTGAGGGGGAGCATCCTTCTCAGGTATGTCTTTCAATTGTACCACTTTTCTACTCTTTCCAAACCCCTATGTCTTTCTAGCCTTTATCTCTCTCGTTCTAAAAATACACTTATCCCTTCTTTCCTTCTTTTTCTAACCAGACAGTTCTCACCCCTGCTTAAGGGTTCTGAACTACAAATAATACCAGCGACTATCGCTGAAGAAATAATCCCAATCTCTATCGCTGAGATTGATGAAGAAGAAGAAGATTCCCTGGTCCATCCAGGAAGGCCCTCTCGACCATCTCATTGGTCAGAGGAAGTGCTGAAGAAAAGAGTTGAAATGATCACTCAACTAGAAAGTCAACGGCTGAAAATCCCTCTTCAAATATCCACAGAGCTCGACTTCCTTACTGAAGCTGAAAGAGAAGAATCTGCCAAAGCTGAGAAGCTGATCGCTGAATGCAAACGAGATGCCCAACTCGCTTTAAAGATTCAATCTTCTCAAGTCAAGGACAAAAAGCTGAAAAGCAAACCTGTGGAAGTTCAAGCTGCACTACTGAAAGAAATTGAAGAGGAACGCTTCAAAGAACAAGAGATCAACGATAAGTCTATCGAATGGTGCAAACAAAAGATGGATTATCGTTCTGATCTTCTTCCAATATCAGCCGTGACTATCTCTGGTCGCAAGAAGAAAGATCAACTCTCAGTGACCATGGAGATTACCAGAGAGGATGGAACCCAAAAAGCAATGTACGTATCAAAACTTGAAAGCTTCGGATTTACGGAATGGTTAGAGTTCTGGGATGCGCTGAAGAAATCCAAATCTACATACAGAGGCTACGTTGAAGGACTCCTTGAAGCCCTCATAAATAGAGTCGTTTCTGTACTAAAGCTGCCATCTCCTCTTCCTCCCAAATCTGTGAAACTCAAGAGAAAAATTGGGTCCTCCTCCTCTGAAGATGTCGCCATCATCAGGAATGAAACTTCTATCAAATTTTCAAGAGATGCACTGTTTGGTCCTCCTCCTGATCTTTCAGTTCTGGACTTATCTCTGCCTCCTGGTGGTCCCTTCCAAGCTGGTCAAGTAATCGACAAGCCTTATGGAATATTCTTCAGAGATGATGATGAGGAACTCAGATTTCAAAGAATCTCTGAGATTCCTATCTGTCCTCTGAATCATCTCAAGGATCTCTTATGCTTATGGTGTGACTTCTTCCCTGCCGCTGAAAAAATTAAAGAAATTATCAGTCAAGAATCTTTGGAACGAAGACAGAAAGGAGAAGAAATACCTGAGTATATGATCAATCCTCCCAAATCTTCTTATAGCTGATAGATTAGTTTTCTTATCTGTAATCTGTTAGTTATACTTACAGTAGTTAGTTAGTCCTTTGTACTTATGATTTTCATATCTTGTAATTCTATCCCTGAATTAAATGAAAATTGCAGTGATGTACTTAACCCTATCAGTACTGTAAAAGATCCCTCAAAATAGTAATTGGGACATGCATTCTATGAGTCCTTTTTATTCCTATATTTTGAATCATAAAGTAATTTTCTTTTGTTACTTTGTCATTATCAAATAGGGGGAGATTGTTGATCCAAACTCTCTCAGTGATTTGATAACGACCCTCTTTTATACTTAGTGAAAATTACGTTATTATATGTATTAGTGTTTCATCATCAGCGATCAGACTGAGTCTGTTCAGTTATCGCTGATGACCTTTCTGTAAACATTAATATGTATTAGTGTTTCACTTTCAGCGATCAAACTGAGTCTGTTCAGTTATCACTGATAGTTTCCTATGTAACACAGTTAACGTAATCCCTGAAGACAAGTCTCGCGTCAACATAGTTCATAGCTGAATCGAAGACGAAGCCACTGAACAATAGATAAGTCTACTAGTGACCTGATGCGGATATCAGCGAAGACCAGACAAATCTACTTACGCGAAGAAGCCTGAGGAAAAGCTTCAGCGATAGCTGAACTTCTTTATCTCTGGAAGAAGAGATACTCAGCGATCAACGATCACAAAGCTTATGCCTCAAGTTTTCTTTTGTCTTACCTTGCACAACCAGTACGATGTGTCAGAACGGACAAGTCTCTGCCACAAATCGTACACCAACTCTGTCAACTACACTGTTCATAAAGTGGCCAAAAGCATGTCTCCAAAAGTGAGACTACCAAAGCCAATCTATGAATGCCACGTGTAAAGTATCCTGCCATGCATTTAATGCATAGGGTATAAATAGGAAGCTCACTCCTTCATCTGAAGGTGTGCTCAATCCTTGAACTCCAAAATAGAAACCCTTGATTTCTATCTCTCTAAAAATCCCCCATTCTCTGAATTTCTTGTGCAACCATCTTAGTGTTTCTTAAGTTTGTTTAGATTGAGTCTGTCTTAATCTTATTCCGCAACAAACTTGTAAATTGTATTTTGATTTATCAATAAACAATTTATTAAACTTTAATTTCTGTGTTTGTATTCAACCCCCCCCTTCTACAAACTTGTTAAGCACCTTCGGGACCAACACTAACATATGATTGATCATGGATTGAAGACTATCCAACTTCTAAAGAGATATGAGCAGAAGCTTTGAGTAATATATCAATTTAGGATTAAAACAATAAAAATGAGTAGAGAGAAATAAAGGGATTGCACCATAAATTGTTACCATATGATTAGATGAATTCAAGGAGATATTACAACGATGAACACTAAGAACACTAAGAACACACACTAACTATGTGTAAATTTCTCTCAAGAATTCTCTCTCTCTCTAGGTGGTTACAACAACACATATTTGATTGTGTAAGAGTGCGAAATTGACCATTGCAATCGTATCTCCTATATATAGCGTAAATCAGGAAACTCAACATACTAACCAATCCTGATGTGCCAAGTGTAAAGGTAAAATAACTACTCAGTGCTGACATGACAGGAAACGATAGGAGACTCCACACTTAGAGATTAGAGAAGGGTCGAAATTCAGAGCAGAGGTCAGAGGGGGCCTTTGGGCTCTGACCGGCTAGATCATTTTCTGGTTAGGCATCCTCTAATGGCAGTCTCTGAAAGGGCAGTCTTTGAAGTAAACTTGTCTGCTGAAGCTATCTCTGGCCAGTCTCTGAACCTTCTCTGATGCTTCAAAGCTTGATGGATTTTCAATACTTTTACATTTTAAATACTTGGGGCTAACAATCTCCCTCTAAGTATAGAAAATCAAAAGAAGGCATTCATACAAAATAGCTAAAAAGGCAAAGAGGAGAAAATCATCCTCTTGTAAAATATTTCTACTATGAAAAGGAAATTACATTACAAGCAATTGAAAGACAGAACGTAATCTATGACATCCTCTCCATTACAAATCCGATGAAACTTCATGATGAGATCTCTATATTTTAGGAATTTGTTAATCTCCATCACGAGTCTGTGAGCAATGCCAGTTAGGCTGTCCAGCTCTATCCTGTATCATCTGCGTTAGCCATATCAGAGTGAGTGAAAAGTATTTGAAAGAATTAGAGGCTTTAAAGAGTTTCTTGATGTTGTTTTCATTTTTGTAGACAAATCTAAGTGGTTCTGCCCATGTTTTTCCACTATGGACGTTCTCAAGATTCTCTTGGCTTTCATTTAGACCAGTGACTGATAGTAGTTGACTCCCAATTCCATTGCTATCTGAAAATCTGTCTTGGCCCTTAGCTCCACTTCTTTCTCCATTGCCATGACTACCTTTCTTAGACCCACATTGAAGTTTCTCCCTTTATCAGCCTTGTTGTAGAAGTAGCCATGTAAGTGAGACAAGTCATAAGGCATAATTCCTGAACTTCACATCGAGCACCCTTCTGATCCCATCTTCAGAGTATACTACAGACCTGTCTTGAGTTTTGTCTCTCTTAAACAGAGTTCTGACCATGTCAACAGTTTCTAGATTAAGTTTGGGGTTCAGAGAGCTTACCACATTTATTGGCTCATTTTGTTTAGAGTAAAGGTATCTGAAGACATCTTCTCTCAGAATTGGTTCCTTTTCTCTTGGTCTGGATGTGAAAGGCTCTGTTTGTGGACGTCTGATGAGAGATGCCATTTGTTGAGTGATTTGCTGACCTATCTTCTTTGGATTTGGCTTCAGACTCTTGGATGTTAGAGTTGATAGTTTCTTCTGGATCATCTTCAAACAAATCTTTCATGATATATGTGGACTTCTCTGGAGAAGAGATAACATCTTCTGAGGAGATCTCAATGTCATCTGAAAAATCTACAAGTGTTGGGTTTGTTGTTGTTGGATTATGATAGATAGTGGTAGTGGTGGTGGTCTTTGGAGCTGATGGTATGAATGGAGTTGGCATAAATGGAACTTCAGGAATAACATATGCTAGAATCCCCATTGGGATTGGAGACTGTAATATGATTGTAGGTTCATCGGCAGAGGCAGAGACAATGCTCTCTGGTTCAGTTCTTTCTGGGGTAGTTGCTGGAGAGTCGAGTAGGGCTCCTAGAGTTTGAAGTTGTTCAGTGGATTCCTATGGAGCCTTTCCCTTTTCTTGCTCTGATGGTGGTGCAGAGGAGCTAGGAGCCACACTTCTTAAGGGGTGGGCGTGCTTGAAAATATACTCCCCTTTTTGATTATCAGAGGGTTTGGAGTCATCTTCATCATTATCATCACCCTCTGAATCATCAAACTTCCCTTTTTTAGAAGCCTCCTATGCACAAGAGGTCTCTAGGGCTATCCTCTCGCTGGACACTAGAACTTTGCCTTATCTTAGAGGAAATCTTGGCTTTAGAGGGTGAGCTTAACAGCAGCTTCTTCAATGACATCTTTGGGTTCATTGGCAGCAATTCTGAGTTCTTCAACTTGATCCTACACTGAATAGTTGCGGACCTCAAAAAGTGCTTTGACATCCTCGGTTTTTCCCCATAATTACTTTGAAGATATGGTCATCATGCGGCTCAATAGGCTTTTACTGAAGTCAACTAAATCAGCCTTCGTCACTAAATCTTCAGCTGTTCTTGGTGGTGGTGGAGGTTCTTGAATGGCATGAGGTGGAATGGCAAATGTCGATGTAGTGGAGATGGCATTAAAGAAAATCTTCTTGAGCTCCTCTTTAAAGCTCATGAAGTCAGCAAGTGATATCTTGGAGGTAGGTTCAGAGGTGGTTGTCTTCTCTGATTGTGCGTTGAGGATGTCATCTTGGTAGTTCTAAGTTCTTGTGAAAGTTTATTTGAACGTGCTGCGAGCTGAGATTCCAAGGAGGCAATCCTGGAGCTGTTAGTGGCCAGCTGTTGCTTTAACTCAGAGACCTATGTCTTTAAGGAATCAAGGACAGAGGCAAAGGTAGAGGCCTCTGAGTTCTTCTCAATGACAAGTTTTAGATCATTCAGGGATCCCTTGAATTTAGTATAAAAGCCTTCAAACTCTGCCTGTGTAATGAAATTACAAAGGGGAACCTTGGATCCAACACATGGACCCAAGTCCGCCTCAAGTTTAGAGGCGCCTTCATTCAGAGCTGTTTTGAGGTTGCCTCTAGAAGGACTTCCACCCGATCCTTAAGGGTCCTTTTCAGGGGAGTCCTCTACGGGTGTTCTGATATGTTCCCTCCTCTTCCTCCTCCGTATCAGAAGAGGGGGAAATAGATGTGATGTACTGACTTGCTATCCAGGCAAGTCAGACCGTGCTCGACTAGGTGTTGTCACTACCCCTGAGTTGGGCAGTCCCTACATGATATCTTGAAGATATCGGGTCTAGGGGATTGGTCACCTAAGTGATGACCACAAAGGTATCATTATGTGTCAATTTAAGTGGCATGCCCCGGTGTGATAGGGCACTTATTTTTTCAGTGGTCTTGTCCTTTTGAGAGGACAATCCCAGATTTGTGGCTTGCTCTGGTTGGTGATCTACAGAGGCAGAAAGATGTGCCTCTGAGTGGTATGGCTGGTTGTGGTTTGAGGTGTGCACCTCTTGTTCAATATCCATGGATGTTGGATGATCGTGGATAGATAATTTGGTTTTAATGGGAGTGGGGGTATTGAAATACACATGTGTGCCTCTTTGGGTAACATTTTCTAGCTCACCTCACTCGGCTCCTATACGGCGAGAACTCTTAGAGGTGCTTTCCTCCTCACTACTCTCTGATCTGGAAGAGCTACTCTCTTCTCCAGAGTCAGAGTTGCTCTTTGATTTTTCCACTCTGGAGGCACTCTCTGGTTTCTCTCCCTCTGCTCGTGTCTCCTCTGAATCCTCACTCTCTGATTCAGGGAGTGGTCTAGAACCTAAGTGTGCTAGGGATCTCACCACTAGTTCTAGTGGTTGAGCAAAATGGTTTTAGAGAGCTAAGGTAGGATGATATGGATGGACAATACAGACCTTCGTTCGTGGAAGTAGCCGAGCATTGGGGTATGGGGGCACAATGGTGGGTTTGAAGTTGTTCATCACAAAGAGAAGGGTTTTGGGTCCTTCTTCAGTCCGTGAGAATTTGTTCATTGCCCCTCTGATTATCAGTGCAATGAATCGTGGGAATTGAACTGAGATTGGAGCTTTTCCTTTCGATAGGGGCTTGTTTTTCCTATCGACCGTGATGTACATTTCCTGGAAGATCAATTTCTCCATATCTATGTTTCTGTTGAAGAAGATGTCATAATGATGGTTAGGATGGTGGGGTTTTTTTGGTCTTGGCTACCAATCATGCAGGTTAGGGTTCAATTAAGCACACTAAAAAGGAAGTTTCAGAAGGGAAGTAGATGTTGTCTCTTGAACTCACTGAGTTTGGTGATGTCTATGTTGTACCCTAAATAGATGAGGAAATCTACCAAGGTTTCAGGGGTTGCGGGTTTCTCAAATCTGGAAATATTAAGGTCAGTGGTTGTAAAGAGATAAATAAATTTACGAATAGTTTCAGGTGTGATTTGGATATATATATATATATATATATATATATATGTCGTGTTTAAGCTATAGAATTGATAATGGACAACAATGAACAAAGATATAAAAATTGACTAGATTTTTAAATTAAATCTGTCTTAGAAATATGCCGCCAAGAAGAGAAGACCCCGAGATTGCTCGACTTGTATCCGAGCAAATTCTAGCCACACTTCCCAATATTGTTAGTCAAATAGCAGCAGGTTTAAATGTCAATCAACCTAACCAGTCAAGAGGCGGTGCAAATAGAGAAAGAGAATGTACATACAAGACCTTTAGGTCTTGTAATCCAAAAGAATTTCACGGAACCGAGGGAGCCGTTGGACTGTTGTCATGGATCGAAGGAATGGAGTCTGTTCTCCATATAAGAAAATGTTCTGAAGCAAACAAGGTGGGGTTTGCAGCATGCTTGCTACAAGGAAGAGCATTGACCTGGTGGAATACACAAGTGCAAACACAGGGAAGAGACGCAGCTAACAGGATTACATGGGAAGAGTTCAAAGAGTTGCTTAAAGGGGAATACTGTCCAAGAAGTGAGATGCAAAAGCTACAGGCAGAACTGTGGAATCATGTGATGGTAGGGAACGACAAAGACACGTATACAACCCGATTTAAGAATTGGCAAAAATGGTACCAAATTTGGTAACACCGGAGGAGAACCGGGTGGATAAGTATATCTGGGGTTTAGCTCCGGAAATCCGAGGGGATGTGACCTCGGGTAATCCGAAAACCCTGCAGGAGGCAGTAAACATGGCAACCAAACTCACCAACAATGCCAATCGTTCAGGGCTTTTTACTCATGAAAAAGTCAAAGGAAATAGGAAGATTGAGGAGACATCAAGAAGGCAGATGGATAAGAGAAGAGGAAAGGAGAAGAGAACTATGGGTAATTACGGAGTGTAGGTATAGACAGCTGACAAGGGGAAGGGAGCATACCCAAGATGTGATAAGTGTAACAATCACCATTTTGGAAATTGTGTTGTTTGTCGCAAATGCAACAAGGGAGGTCACTATGCGAAAGATTGTAAGTCGGGTGGAAGACGGGTTTGTTTTGAATGTGGGAGTCCGGATCATTTCAGGAACGTTTTCCCTAAGTTTAACAGGAGAGCAAATGTTAATCAGGCACAACCAGTCAATCAGGGGAATCTAAGAGGTCAAGCGCGAGGTCGGGTATTTGAGATCGGGGTTGAGGAAGCGAGACGGGATCCAAATGTGATCACATGTACGTTTTTCTTAAATAACTATCCTGCATCTGTATTATTTGATTCCGGAGCAGATAGAAGCTTTGTGTCATTGAATTTTAGATCAAAAATTAATCAAATGCCTCAAAAATTAAAAGAAGATTATGTCATCGAATTTGCTAACGGACAAGAGATTAGGGTCAAAGATGTACTTCCGAATTGTATCCTAAGCCTAGCTGAAAAGGAATTTAAAATAGATTTAATTCCGATAAAGTTAGGTAGCTTTGATATAGTTGTGGGCATGGATTGGTTATCGGAAAACCAGGCAGAAATAAGTTGTTCTGAAAAGACTCTTCGAATTCCGTTACGGGGAGGAGAAGTACTTATAGTACCTGGAGAAAGGTCCAAAAGGAAGTTGAAAATGGTGTCCTGTATGAAGATGTGGAAGTATCTGAGAAAAGAATGTGATGCATTTCTGGCGCATGTGGTGAGTAAAGAGATTAAGGAAAAATGCTTACAAGATATTCCTATAGTCCGAGATTTTCCTGAAGTGTTTCCTGAGGAGTTACCCGGATTACCTCCACCGAGACAGGTTGAATTCTGCATTGATCTGATTCCAGGAGCTGCACCAGTGGCCAAATCGCCATACCGTTTGGCACCCTCAGAAATGCAAGAACTGTCAGAACAACTTCAAGAGCTTCTTGACAAAGGATTTATCAGGTCTAGTTCTTCGCCTTGGGGAGCTCCAGTTCTTTTCGTCAAAAAGAAATATGGAACGTTCCGAATGTGTATTGATTACAGAGAACTTAATAAATTAACTCTAAAGAATCGATACCCTCTCCCTCGAATTGACGATTTGTTTGATCAGCTGCAAGGCGCGATGTACTTCTCAAAGATTGACCTGTGATCCGGATATCATCAAATGAGAGTCCGCGAGGAAGATATTGACAAAACGGCATTTAGAACTCGTTATGGTCATTATGAGTTTCTAGTTATGCCCTTCGGATTGACGAACGCGCCAGCAGTTTTTATGGATCTAATGAACAGAGTCTGTCGGCCATACTTAGACAAGTTTGTGATTGTGTTCATAGATGAGATTCTAATTTACTCGCGAAATAAGGAAGATCACGAAGTTGATGTTAGAATTGCTCAAGGAACATAAATTGTACGCCAAGTTTTCCAAGTGCGAATTTTGGCTTCGAGAAGTACCTTTTCTGGGTCATGTGGTTAATGAAAAAGGGATTTATGTTGACCCGGCAAAAGTGGAGGCCATCAAGAAATGGGAAACCCCGAAGACGCCGACGGAAATTCGTCAATTTCTTGGTTTGGCAGGATATTACAGACGATTCATCGCAAATTTTTCCAGAATCGCTCAACCACTCACAACACTAACTCAGAAAGATAAGAAGTTTATATGGGGTGAAAAGCAGGAAGTGGCATTCCAAACACTGAAACATAAATTGTGAAATGCACCAATCTTAGCGTTACCAGAAGGTACGGATAATTTTGTGGTATATTGTGACGCATCACATCAAGGTTTGGGATGTGTATTAATGCAGTGGGATAAAGTCATAGCTTACGCTTCAAGACAGCTCAAGGTTCACGAAAAGAATTACACCACTCATGACTTGGAACTGGGAGCGGTGGTATTCGCATTGAAGATCTGGAGACATTACCTTTATGGCACAAAGTGTACCATCTATACTGATCACAAAAGTCTCCAGCATATCTTTGATCAAATGATGTTGAATATGAGGCAACAGAGGTGGGTAGAGCTACTCAGTGACTATGATTATGAAATAAAATATCATCCTAGAAAGGCCAACGTAGTAGCAGATGCGTTAAGCAGGAAGGAGAGGATAAAACCATCAAGGGTGCGAGCCATGGGAATGTTAGTTCAAACAAATCTCAAAACGCAAATCTGCGAGGCTCAAGAAGAGGCACTAAAGGAGGAGAATTTGAGTGTCGAGGCCCTTCATCACTTAGAAAAGGATTTCGAAACCCGATCAGATGGGGTGCGATACTTTAAGAATAAAGTTTGGGTACCTAAGGTTAATGACCTGCGATCGTCAATTTTGGAAGAAGCACACCGATCGAGGTATTCGGTTCACCCGGGAGCCGATAAAATGTACAAGGAATTAAAGGAGTATTACTGGTGGCCGGGGATGAAGAAAGACGTTGCGGTGTTTGTAGGCAAGTGTCTGACATGTGCAAAAGTCAAAGCGGAACATCAAAAACCTTCTGGCCTTCTTCAACAACAAGAGATACCGCAATGGAAATGGGATCAGGTATCAATGGACTTCATTACTAAGCTACCCAGAACTGGAAAGGGGAATAACACAATTTGGGTCATTGTCGACCGACTCACAAAATCCGCGCATTTTCTTCCTATCAGAGAATACATTAAAATAGAAAGGTTGGCACAATATACATAGACGAAATTGTCTCTCGGCATGGAATACCACTATCTATTATTTCTGATAGAGACAGTCGATTCACTTCCCGATTTTGGCAAATATTTCTAAAGGCATTGGGTACCAGACTAGATCTGAGCACCGCTTATCATCCGCAGACGGACGGTCAATCGGAAAGAACTATCCAAACCTTGGAAGATATGTTGCGTGCTTGTGCTATAGATTTTGGAGGTAGTTGGGATAAGCATTTGCCGTTAATTGAATTCTCATACAATAACAGCTACCACACCAGCATTCAAAGCGCACCATACGAAGCTTTGTACGGACGCAAATGTAGATCTCCACTCAGTTGGGTGGAAATTGGTGATAGTCAACTGATTGGACCCGATATTATACAAGAAACCACTGACAAGATATCGATTATTCAAGGCAGACTCAAAACTGCGAGAGATCGTCAGAAAAGTTATGCAGATAATCGCAGAAAACCGTTGGAATTTCAAAAGGGTGACAAAGTTCTTTTGAAAGTGTCACCATGGAAAGGGTTAGTATGGTTTGGAAAGAGAGGTAAACTAAGTCCAAGATATATCGGTCCGTTTGAGATACTGGAAAGAATTGGACCGGTAGCTTATAAGCTGAAATTACCTCAAGATTTGAGTGCTGTCCATAACACTTTCCATGTGTCAAATTTAAAGAAATGTCTGTCTGATGAATCAATAATTGTGCCCCCAGACTAAATCCAAGTTGATGAGCGCCTTTGTTTCAGAGAAGAACCTATCGAAATTCTTGATCGTGAAATTAAGCATCTGAGGCGCAGTAAAATCCCAATTCTAAAAGTCCGTTGGAAATCGAGCCATGGACCCGAATTCACGTGGGAAAGAGAAGAGTACATGAAGCACAAATACCCTCATTTATTTGAGAAATAATCGTTCCGGAAATGACAAACATTAATTTCGGGACGAAATTCTTCGAAGGAGGGGAGACTATGACAATTGTCAAGTCTATGTCAAAAGGTTAGCTTCTGATTTAATAGAAAACAATTTATAGCATTGTCACTCGTAGAAAATTTATTAAAGCCTTTAAGTTAAGAATTTCCTGAAAAAAACAGAAGTTGCGTAGAATACCCGGAACAGTCCCGTGTCTGACCGTCACTGTCCTGAAATGCCAAAAATTAAGATTAAAGTCCAAATCCATAAAACTTTAAAGTTATAAGGTTATAGTTAAGTTATTTTCATCATTTTGCATATTAGTTGTTTTTAGCAAAAATTGAGAATCGGGTATGACGATTCTGAATTATATCTGATTTTTTTAGAAATTAGTCTACATTATATAATATTTAAAAGTTTATTTTAAAAAAAGAAAAGAAAAAAGAAAGAGTGATTAATCACCTATGACATGTGTCATCATCTAAATTTCTTTGATTAATAAATTAATTAATTTAATTATTAGATTAAAAAGGGTTTTATCTCATTTGAAAAACAAACTCTCCCACTCCCTCTCTTCACCATTCGGCCGAACTCTCACCACCACCATCTCCATATCATTTTCAAAATTGAAGCTAAATCAAAAGTGGAATCAAGAAATTGGACATCAATTTGAAGATTAGAACAAAGTTTGAACATCAATTTCACAAGGTATCATCCAAAACCTACCTTTTTGTCTACATTTAGGTATTTTCGATTTTAACTTGAAATATTGAAATTATGCATGATGTGGTTATGGAAATTGGGTTTTTGTTCATGAAATGGATTACTTTTGGTAGATACAATGTTATGTTGCAAGTTTTGATTACAATTTCAAAGAAATAAATTGGTTTTCCATCAAGAATCTTGGTTTGATGTTCATGCATATGGTATTTTGATACATTAGTGGCTTATTCTTTCACTTAAAGAATGCATGCATGTAAAGTTTGAAATATTGATGATAATGGTATAGTGATTATGTTTACACAAAGAATAGTTTAGCTTACATAAGTTCTTAAGAAGGAAACTCTCAATTCCAAATGATTAAGAACATAAAAGTGATGTTTATATCACTTTAGTTAGTAGATTGTTCATATGGGTGTTGGATGAGCATCTATAGATTGCTATGAGTCCATAAACCATAAGGTTTTCATCTCAAGACTATGTTATGATTGATTATGGTGTGATAACATATGGTTATTTCAATAAACCAATTGTAAAATGATCACCATTTCAATTTTCATAATCTTAATTTACCTCAGATTTGCTGTCCAGAAAATGGACCGACTTCCAACGTGCATAACTCATGTTCTACATGTAAAAATTTGGTATTTTTGCTACCAATATTAAGTTTAAGGTGTTAGCTTTCCAAAAAGTCCGGAAACACCCAAATTAGAGGAGTTTTGATCACTCAAATGAATTTTAAGAAAAAGTGGTGCAATCTGTCTAGAAATGGCAGATTCATACACTTAACTTGCAGAGGTCATAACTCCCTCAATTCTTGTCCAAATTGGGTGAATCTTTTTCCACATGAAAGGTTTTTGAGTTAGATTTGCATACACATAGGGATCATTGTCTAATTCTGAGTTTTGGTATCCCAATTGATAGCCACAAGAGAAGTACGTCACTGATCTGAAAATCAGTGACACTCTGTTTTGTGGAATATATTTGGGGTATCAAAACACCTCCAAAAATTATAAAAAAATTCAGATTTATTCATTACTCAGTATAGTAGTACCAAAAAAATTTTGGTTTGATTTGTCCTTTGGAAAGATAGGTTTCTGTTACCATTTTGTAGACCAAATGTTTGGACAGCAAGAGCTGTTTTAAAAAAAAAAAAAAAATGGTCTTAATGAACTTAAATCTTGTATTAAGGTATATAAGGACTTAAAGTGATTTAAGGATGGTTTTGGACATTAAAAAATACTTAACGGCATTTCATTAATCACTTGGACGGATTACTTGGACTTAGGGACGGGTATTAATGTAAATTCTTGTGGCAACTTTCGTTATAGGAAACTTAGGGATTGACAACCGTCGGATAGCGCTACTAAAGTATCCGCATTCACTTCGCAAGGTGAGTAATCACAATCCCATTTTAATCATTTTAATTGATTTGGGGTGGAAAGCATGCTTAATTAAGTTCATTAAGATTCATTATTGGTTATAATGTATTGCGTTTATTAAATCGTTAAGGCTTATTTATAAGCACTTTGAATTATAACGGTATGACGTTGAAATGGTTGGTATGTTGAGTCTAAGTGAAGTAAAGTCCCCTTGGTACACTACTATTAACTCATCTGAAAATGGGCCTATAGTATTAGTGGATAGCGCTATTTGGTCTGACAAACCCACCTTATACTGACGAGTAAGGGTGCACTATGCTAGAGAAGTGATTATCTATGTGGCTTGACCACCGCTGAGGTAACTCACGTGGGGCGTTGAAAGTTTAAGTCAAGGACGGTTTAGTAGTGGCTCAACGTGGTTTAATAAATACCGACTCAAGTCATACAATTGTTGAATTGGCAATACCCATGAATCGTTTTCAAATTAAGATATCGAATTATTCGATAAAGTTCCGTTTATCAAACTTTGCATATGAAATATTTTGTGCATAATTAAAACCTGTGAACTCACCAACTCTTTGTAGTTGACCTTGTTTTTATACATGCTTTTCAGGGAACAAAGAGGGTAAGCCATAAAGTTTATACCGCATACGTTTTGGTCAAACGCTGGAATGTTTTGTTTTGTATAAACCAACTTGTTTAAGACATGGGTTTGTAGTTGTTGATAAATATTATGTCTTTGAATATTGTAATATGTTACGAAGTGTATGTATGGTGGTATGACTTTATTCTTGTGCTATGCGTATCGAGCTGTTATGCCCCGTGTTTCCGCTTTAGCGGGGTGTGACAGATGGACCCACCAGCATTCTCCCTAGCGTCAATAAACCATACCAGTCCGTCTTCGTCCTCATCATATTCACTCGTGTACCACCACTGCTGAACATTGTTCAGTGGTATGTTTTTGTCGAATCCAGTTAGGGCATATTCCAGTTCAGAGTGATTGAAGTATTCTAGAAGGATGTGGTATTGCTTATCGTATTTTGATGGAGTGAGGTCGAGGTAGAAGTTGTTCCCTTTCACTGGAATGTTATATGGAGATGGGGTTGTGTTTGGGATGACGTGGCTTGACTCGTCGTATCCAACTTGTCTTGCCATCGTTGCAGGTGAAAAGTGCTTAGTGAGCACGAAGAAGATGAAGTTCTTTTAGGAGGGAAAAAGATGATTGCGTAAAAATGAAATGAGGTTTTGAAAGTGGTATTGTTAAGTCAAATTTTATAGTAATCATTGTATTTATAACCTTGTAGCTAATAATGTGTTCTTAGTGCTTTTATATCTTGTATTGGCCAAGGGTATTTAAGTCCCTTGTGGCCTTTGTGTTTGTAAGAATAACGCATATTTGAGAAATACAGATTCTTTGCATCGTTTACTTTCTCTCTCTACTTTCTCTCACATAGATTAGATCGATCTTGGATTATCAATTGGTATCAGAGCCTAATCTTTTCTGAGAGGATTGAGAGAAACAAAATTTGATTTCTGAATTTGAGTTTAAATCAGAAAATTTGATTGATTTTCTTGATTTTTTTCAAGAAAATCTCATTTTTTGATTTTTCATCAAATTCAGATTGAATTTTGATCGAATTTTCTTGTAAATTGGTTCGTTGAATCCGTTTTCAATAGCAGAACATATTTGATTCACATCGATTCGCAAGAAAATCAGTTTTTGGAGGTCAATTTCAAGATTTTCGAGATATCAGTTTGTTCGACATCAGACTTCTGTTTGTTCATTGAATTCTTCATTTTTATGATTTTTGCTTGTAATTGATTGTAAATTTTGATTAGAAAAGTGTAATCGATCATTTCTGAGTAGTTAAAAATCCTTAGATTTGAGTTTGTGTTCAAATTTGGAAGGATTCTCAAGATTTTGCGCCAGATCATTGATTTTTGCGCCAGTTCTTCAAGATTTTCGCCAACATCATTCAGTTCATCAGGGGTTCAATTTCTGGAGTAAAAGTCAGAATCTCGTCATCTTCAGTAGCGCAAATCTCAAATTTGCGCCTCTACATATTAGCGAAAATCTCACTTTGCGCCGGATTCCTCTTCAGTTCTTCTGTTTTTCACCAAGTTCAGAATTGTTCTCGCCATCAGTTCTTCGTACAAATCATTATTTGAGCCACCTACATGTCGCGCAAAGCATTATTTGCGCCACCTTCTCCTCGTACAAATCTCTAGTTTGCACCAACTGCTTCTCGCGCAAAATCAGTTTGCGCCAGCTTTTTTGCTTCCAGACTTAGCATTTTTTTTGAGTTTACTGACTTTATGGATAGTTCAAATTTTCTCTTCAAGCTCAGATTTACAAGAACGACATCATGATGTTGTTGGGAAGGGAAACTCGTCCTCCGGTTTTGATCAACGAGAATGAGTTCACTCAATGGCAAGATCGGTTCATTAACTTCATCGAGGGTCAAGTAAACGGAGAAAACATGATGAAGTCACTTACTCAAGGACCTTTCGAAAATCCCTTGAAAGAGATTCCCGCAACTGCAACTACACAGGATGCTAGGATTTTAAAGCCTATCGACGAGTACACACCCAAAGAGATTTTGCGATATAAAGTCGATCGTGAGATAAAGTCTAATCTGATCCTTGCCTTGCCAAATTCTGTTTACAACCGGATTGACTGTTACAAGAACAATCCAATGCAGATGTGGATACAGTTAGAGAAGTTTATGCTTGGATCAGCGGTTGCAACACAACTCCGGCAAACGCGCTACATGAACAATTTTGAAGAGTTCAAAGCCAAGGACGGTGAGTCTCTGAAGAGTGTCTTCGACAAGTTCTGGGTAGTGCTGAATGATCTACTCAAGATCAAAGTGACCAAGACTGAGTTAGAGACTAATCTGAAGTTCCTCAACGCTGTTTAACCAGAATGGAACAAATCATGCCACCGATTGAGGAATGATGTCCGGGTCTCTACCATGCAAATCCAAGAGCTTTATGAAATTTTAATGACAGATGAGAGCATAGTCAAGGAGAAGAAAGCCAAGATTGATAAGAAGAACAAGCCAAAGACAGTGCACCCGATTGCACTCCTCGTGAGCCAATTGGATGAACAAGCATTGTCTGAGAATGCTTATGACGGGGCCACTGATGACAATGGCGAGGCACTAGAAAAAGTGATGATTCTTCTCTCCCAGCATTACAACAAGAAGTTCCAGCATAATTCAGGTTCCAACAACCTTCGCTTCACTTCGGGGTCTAAAAAGTACGAATCTGTCAAAGTGCCCGAGCCTAAGAAAGCTCCTGTGTGCTTTAAATGTGGAAATCCGGGTCACATCGCAAAGGAGTGTCGAGTAAAGGTGGTTAGGGATTCGGCGTATTACCGGAAAAAGATGGAACTAGCAGAAAAGAGAGAGAATGGACTCGTTCTGCTAGCTGAAGACGAATACTGGCTA
Organism: Arctium minus; assembly: GCA_954870635.1. Classification (NCBI taxonomy): domain Eukaryota; kingdom Viridiplantae; phylum Streptophyta; class Magnoliopsida; order Asterales; family Asteraceae; genus Arctium; species Arctium minus. Next base: position 70,214,529 of record OX941080.1, on the reverse strand, counting down.
GATCACTCCGATAACGAAGCAGAAAATGAGGAAACTGCCATCATGTGCTTTACCGGAGAAGATGACATCGATGATGATGATGAAGATTCTTCAACTGATGAATCTGAGTTGTGATAAACCTGTAAATTTGTGAAAGTCTTAATTTTTGATGAATTAGTGTCAGTACATGCAAAGTTCTCTATAATATTTTTAGAATTGCATTTTCTTGAAGCTAATCGAAGATTCGCATGTGAGCACACTGAATAGATTGATGAAAGTTTTTGAAACTGAACATGTTTTAACTTGATATGCAATGAAACTTGTTCTTGTATCCAACAACATATGTTTGATTTCAAATGATTGATAAATCTGTAATATTTTACTAAGTAGAATTTTATTTGTTTAGTGTTTAAAATTTTATATGTTTAGTTGTTTCAAAATTTACATTCAGTATATTTTTTCTTTCTACATTAATATTTGATCATTGTGTTCTCATAAATATATTTTAATGGGTTTATGCATTATTCAAGGGGGAGTGAACAAAGAGAATATTTTTTTTCAAAGATTATATCTGTTTTTGAGGGGGAGTATCTGATTTTCTTTATATGAATGCTAACTTGAATTGTCACATCTAGTGCATTTGTGTAGGGGGAGTCAAAGGGTTTCAAAAGGTAAAATTTTTTCTAAGTCAGCTTTGCGCTTCCAGCATGACCCGCAAACCTTGGTTTGCGCGTCCCACATGAAACGCAAACTTTGATTTGCGCTCCCTTCATGAAACGCAAACCTTGGTTTGCGCGTCCAACATGAAACGCAAATCTTGGTTTGCGCATCCAACATGAAGCGCAAACCTTCTCTATTTTCTCTGTTTCTTTGATTTTGCAGATCTTAAGCTGTCTCGTCTCCAACATTTGCATGACCAAGTTGATCAAGATCATCAAGGTCATGAGGGGGAGAAGTCAAGGAGAAGTTAAAGAGACAAAGAGCTCAAATGTTTATCTGCTAATCAAGATTTGCTCAATGATTCTATTCTCTCAGCTACAACTAATTCTTTTGCTGTTTCTGCTCCGAACACCACAGTTCATTCAAGATCATTCAAAAGAGGTGTATCGTCTAGAGCTCAAAACAGTAAAGACAAACTTTATCTGAAAGATGCTGAGAAGAATTTTTTTCTTAAAAAGTCAGAAAGCTTCACAAAGTCGCTTTGTTGGTCCGTGCTGTTATAGAAGACAATTTTTGAAGACCAAAGCGCCAATGATTACTAAGGGGGAGATTGTTAGGTCTGATTTTATAGTAATCATTGTATTTATAAGGCTTTGTCAAATACTGTGTTTAGTGTCTTATCAGTGTTGTATTTGACCAAGGGTATTTAAGTCCCTTTGGTCTTGGTTTGTTGTAAGAAACACATGCACATTCATTGAATACATACTTTGCGCTTCAAAATCTCTCTCTCTACTTTCTCTCTCTAAAGAATCAGTGATCTTGGACTATCAGATATGCTCCTCAATTTAAAATTGATTGGAGAAATGAAAATCAAATCTTAGAAATCGAAAATGAGAAAAGAATGAATAACACTAAAATGGAACTTCCGTTTGTTTATACTCGCGAAAATGCAAAATATTTTCCTGAAAACTCAGAGAAGTCCAGAAGATCTAAAAATGTTTTAAATGTCAACTCTTCCATTAAATCTTCATTACCAAACGATTATTTTGATATATATGCCAATAATGCTAATAAGGAAAAAATATCTCCGATTTCTTATGATACTAAGAGATATATTCCCCCATTAGTGTTAGAGGACAAAATCGTTGATCTTGAAGATAAAATGGAAGAACAAAGTCTTCAAAACGAACTTGAAAACAATTTACTTCTTTTTATTATGAAATCAAGTTTTGAAGAAAATTTAATTTCTCAAAAACAAGATTTTGATGACAAAATTAATTCTAGACTTTCTACTGATTTTAAGGAAAATACGCAAAAAGTTCCAAATTTTACAGAATTGCACCACCTATTGGTATCGCAAACTAACTGTTTGCGCCATCCTCTGGTAGAGCAAAACCAGTTTTGCGCCACTAATGAGTCGCGCAAATCTCCTCCGGACTTGTGTTTTTCTGAAAATTATGACTCCGAGGCTAGTTCAAAAACAATGAATGATCAGTTTGGTTTCATAGATAAAATCTCTTCTTCAAATTCAAATCTTAAATTGGAATTTATTGATGACTCTTTTACGCTAAATGATGAGTATTATAAACCAAAGCGTAAAAGAAGAAGGTCAAGAAAGTCAAAGAAGCAAGCTAATGTTATTTCTGAAAATTCTAATTCTTTCGATTCTAAGGTTTCAGATAGGACTTTGAGGACTTCTCCAAGGCAGATATGGAGGGTCAAACAGAAATCTGATGAATCTTCAACTGTTGAGGATCAATATGTAGACAAAATTTGTAGTAGTGATTCATTTGCTGTTTGTAATAAAATTTTCAAATATCCAATAAAGCAAATGATTTCAATTGCAAAAGATGTCTCATATTATTCCTCTGGTTCTAGTTCAGATGATTATGCTTCGTCCTCTACTAATGATTATGTTCATTTCTCTGATAATTTTACTCATGCCTTGTTTGTCAAATCTAACAACTTTTATCGTTTTAGAAATTCAACTAACAAACGTGGATCCAAATTTCAGTGGATTCCAAAAGCTAAATTTGTGTTGCAGGCATCCAAAAATTAAAGGGAAATCAGAACTTCGGCTTCTAAACATATCTGTTTAGGACTCGTCCTTCAACTGTTAATGACTTCTGAGTGAAGCAGCTCAGGACTCGCCCTTCAATGTGTTTAGCTTCTGGAAATATGAGAAACTGTGAGCGCATCTACTTCAAATTCCGTTGCACTTATCTCTGATAGTGATGTTGTTCCAGTTACATCAAGCTATTCAAGAATCTAAGCTAGTTCGACCTGTGCCTGAATTAGTGCAAACCAAACACATAGATATGAGGTACCACTTAATTAAACATCTTGTGGAAGAAGGTAATATTGAATTATATTTTTTTCCAACTGAATATCAACTTGCCGATATTTTTTCCAAAAGCCTTAGATGAAAAACGATTTAATTTTCTGCTTTCAAAACTCGACATGTTGAATTTAAAAGTTTAAACCTTCACAAATTTTATTCTATAAAGTAAAATTTTTACAATTATTCTTTCTTTTGAATAAAATGTGTGCCTAGGATAAATTTTCAAGTTGCTTTGTTTATATCTAAGTTTTAAATGTTCAAATTTCAAGTCTTACAACAATCGAAAAGTCAACAAAACATGTTTGAAATTTTTGAGAATGCTTTAAAGTTGTGTCATTCGGAATATTTATAGTTTACAATGCTTAAAAAACCTAAAAAGTCAGAATGATGGATCGTAATGAAAATATGGGCTAAGCACTTAGATGTAAAACCGAGTGATTGAGATGAAATTTACATATATAAAATACAGAAATCACTAAGTTTAAAAGTTTGTACCTGTGACCTTTCTGGCTTGGGAAAGTAAGTTCCGTGGGATGCTTCTCATCTGGTCCCCTAAGGTCAATTGATCTGGGAGTGATCGAACCCAAATCCTTCTACAGAACCAGATCGAAAGTCATGTTCTACTGGTATGAATGGGTTTAGAATGTGTCGATGTAGCCTTTCTGGTCTGGGAGAGTAAGTTCTAAGGGTGCTTGACACCTAGTCCCCTAAGGACAACTGGTCTGGGAGCGTCTGACCCAAATCCTGCAATAGGATCAGATAGAAAGTTATGTTTACGACATTTTTTACTTACCAAACTTCTTGATTAAAAGATGCCAATGTGCACAACGCTAAAAGATGCCAAAGAGCACAATCACGTGAAGATGCCAATGTGCACAAGCTTAAAAGATGCCAATGAGCACACATCTCATGATACTTGGTGATATTTTTAAGTTGCGATAAACCTATAAATTTGTGAAAGTCTTAATTTTTGACACCTTAGTGTGAGTAAATGCAAAGTTCTCTATTATATTTTTAGAATTACATTTACTTGAAGCTAATCAAAGTTCGCATGCTAGCACACTGAATAAATTGATGAAAGTTTTTGAAACTGAACATGTATTAACTTGATATGCAATGAAACTTGTATCTGTATCCAAAAACACACACTTGATTTCAATTGAATGATTAATCTGTGATATTTTACTGAATAGAATTTAATTTGTATGGTGTTTAAAATTTTATATATTTAGTTGCTTCAAAATCTATATTCAGTATATTTTTCTTTATACATTGATGTTTCAATACTTGTGTTCTCATATTTGTGTAAGTGGGTCTGTGCATATTTCGAGGGGGAATGAATAAGAAGAAAATTCTGAAAGAACATCTGATCATATCTCATTTCAAGGGGGAGTACATAGAGTGAATACTATGGAAAGTGCATTTGTGTTGGGGGAGTAAAAGAGCTCAACAGGTGAATCATTTCAAGTCTCAAGTCAGATTTGCGCCTCCTATAGATTTCTTGCTAGATTCTTCGATTCAGTCTTGCAGATCTGAAGCCGTATCTTCTCAAGCGTAGACATGACTATGATGATCTAGATCATCAAGGTCATGAGGGGGAGAAGGTAAAGAGACAAAGAGTTCAAAGTTTATATGCTCAAGATTCTATTTCTTTAGCTATACAAGTCCTTCTGCTGTTCCAGCTCCGACCACCACAGCTTCTTCGAGTACATTTGAAAGAGGTGCGTCGTCTAGAGCACAAGTTGATGTTCCTGTTACTGAACCGATTGTTTCTCCAAGCTTATTACAATCTAGTCCAGTCTTGTCAAGGCAGCAAAGGCAACATAGACTAAAAGATGCTGAGAAGAAAATTTTTTTTAGTCAAGAAACTATGCTAAGACGCTTAGAAGGTCTGATTTGAATTCGAAGATGGATGTATCAGCCTACATTGAAGACCAGAGCGCTAATGATTACTAAGGGGGAGATTGTTAAGTCAGATTTTATAGTAATCATTGTATTTATAACCTTGTAGCTAATACTGTGTTCTTAGTGCTTTTATATCTTGTATTGGCCAAGGGTATTTAAGTCCTTTGTGGCCTTTGTGTTTGTAAGAATAACGCATATTTGAGAAATACAGATTATTTGCATCGTTTACTTTCTCTCTCTACTTTCTCTCACATATATTAGATCGATCTTGGATTATCAGGTATTTATGGACACGATGACACTCAAGTGTGGATTATGGAACGACGTTAAGGTGACTGGCTTTTGAAACTGGCTTTTGAAACGGTTTGATATCCAACCAGTGTAGGAATGACACATGTTGGTTTGTTTTAAAGAGACACTCACGTCATAAACTGTCACCGAGGGTGAGATATAGAGACATGACAGTCCCAATCAAGAAATAACCCGCACTTAATCAATAGGATTCAACAAACACATAAGTGTTAATCCTTTAGAGGAGGCTATGAGCAATCATAACCTTTGAATATTGACAATTATGCCTAAACATAACATGATTACACCTTTTTATAACTAAACATTTAAAATCCTAAATCTGATTAAGAAAATCATTCAAGAATCCTATTGAAGTTAAGCGCTCTGATATATCTTCAAAGACAATTTTCAGAGACTCTGGTGGATAGTATTAGATACTAGTCAAAAGGTTTTCAAAGAGGTTTGAATCAGATAAGGTTTTATATCTCAAAAAAAAGATTTCTTCAGTGTTAGGAATGGAATTCATACCTTCTTGCGTGATTTTTCAGAGGCTCTAAGGTGTAGATGCAGAGGCTCTGAGATTTATATCCGAGGCTCTGATCTATCTGTTTAGATGTTTTAACTTTTTGTCACTCACTCCCCCTTGAATGTTGAACTTGTTTTGATCCCCCTTAAATCATGGTTGGATCACACAAGATAAGAGATGCTTTGGACTAGTGAAAGGACAAACATATGCTCTAGAAATAATAACTAGTCTTTGATACTGATATCAAAGGCTTTAAGGCTTAAATAAAATATGCTACATCTATGATGATCAGAGGCCCTGAGATTTTATTACCAGAGTCGCTGATCTTTGCTTCTGAGATCAAGTAGACATATTGAGCATACCCAACTTACTGACCAAAAAGTTGAACCTTTGTTCATCAAGAGATTTTGTAAATATGTCAGCAAGTTGGTCATCAGTTGACACAAAATACATTTCGATGGTGCCTCTCTCAAACTTATTTTTATGGAAGTGGTACCTGACATCAATATGCTTGGTCTTGGAATGATGTACTGGGTTAGCAGAGATGGAAATTGCACTACTGGAGTCACATACAATACCAATTCTGTCAAACTCAAGACCATAGTCTTTGAGCTGAGTTTTCATCTAGATCACTTGTGAGCAACAACTAGCAACAACAACATATTATGCCTCTACTATAGATGTTGGCACACAATTCTGCTTTTTGGATGATCAACACACTAACTTGTCACCAAGTAGCTGACAGCATCCAAAGGTGCTTTTTCTGTCTAGCTTTAATTATGCATGATCTGCATCAGTGTATGATATTAGCTCAAAACCATTGTACTTTGGATACTAGAGACCCAAAGATGGAGTTCCTCTAAGGTATCTAAAGACTCTTTTTACAACAGATAAGTGAGATTCCTTTGGATTAGTTTGCTATCTGGCATAGAGGCAGGTTGCAAACATTATGTCAGGCCCACTAGCTGTTAAGTAAAGAAGTGACACTATCATACCTATGTAGTTCTTGACATCCATTGGCATACCAGAGGGATCAGAGTCAAGTTTAACTCCAATAGTAATAGAAGTTTTCATGGGAGCTGAATCATTAAGTTTGTATTTCTTCAGAATGTCAGAGACATATTTAGCTTGATTTATGAAGATTCCTTCTGAAGTTTGTTTTACTTGGAGTCATAGTAAGAATGTTAATTCCCCCATCATGCTCATTTCAAATTCACTTTTCAACAACTCTGAAAACTTGTCACAATATTTTGGTTAGTAGGCGTTTTTCAAATTTGTTAGCAAGCAGAAAGTTTGAGAGAGTTTCTTACCATGCTCTGGGGGCTCGTTTAAGGCCATACAGAGCTTTGTCTAGATGAGAAACATGGCCTGAAAACTCTGAGCTCTCAAACCCAGGAGGTTGCTGGACATATACTTCTTCATTTAACTTACCATTCAGAAAGGTAGACTTAACATCCATTTGATAGACTCTGAAGCCTTTATGGGCTGCAAAGCCTAAGAATATTATGATTTCCTTAAGCCTTGCAATAGGGCCAAAGGTTTCATCATAGTCTATTCCTTCTTCCTGGCAGTATCCTTTAGCAACAAGCTTGGCCTTGTTTCAAATTACTATCCCATCCTCATCCTTTTTATTCTTGAAAACCCACTTAGTTCCAATAGCAATCTTACGTTTAGAAAGTGGAATCAGAGACCAAACCTTGTTTCTTTCAAATTGTATAAGCTCTTCTTGCATTGGATTCAATCCAGTTTGGGTCTCCAAGGGCTTCAGATATGTTTTTAGGTTCTACCATGCTTAGAATGTTTGAAAATAAACCTTCATTTGAAGTGGCATAACTGGTTTTGACACCATCTGTAGGATTACCAGTTATTTGGTGTGAGGGATGGTCTTTTGTCCATCTAGACATGTGAGCTTGAATTGGTGAATGAGTTTGTGTTTCTAAATTGATAATGGTCTTGCTGAAGCTGGGCTTTGAATTGGTGAAGTATTCACATGCTCCACCTTAGAAGAGTGTTCAGGTATATGTTTTCAATTTGACCTGTTGATACAAGGGTAGAAGGTGAATCGTCAGAAAGACCAGATACAAATGTACCTGTTTCTTGTGGTCCCTCTGAAGCATGTTCAGTGGTACCTCTGATGGTTAGATCAGAGATATCTTCATCATCAAATAAGTCCTCAAACAGTAGATTGAGTTCTGACTTTATGGACTTAGAAGAGTCAGAAGTCTCTCGTTTGTGCTTGATTTCAGACTAAGAACACTCTGAAGTAATTGGTTCTTTTTCATCAAAGGAAACATTGATGCTTTCAAGGATTATCTTGGTTATGAGATTCTAAACTCTATAGGCTTTAAACATTAGTGATTATCCTAGGAATTTTCCTTCATCAACCTTTTTATCAAAATTTCCAAGCTCATCCCTGCCATTCAGAATGAAGCACCTACAACCAAAGATATGAAAATAGTTAACATTAGTTTTCCTATGATTTATGAGTTCATAAGCACTTTTCTTAAATCTTTTTACTATGATAGCTCTGTTTCGTGTAAAACAGACTGTTGACACTACTTCTGCCCAGAATGTGGTTGGTAATCCAAAGGCTGCTAGCATGGTTCTTGCAGCTTCTACCAATGTTTTGTTCTTCTTTTCTACAACTCCATTCTGTTGAGGAGTTCTAGCTGTTGAGAAGTTTTGTGATATGCCTTCACTTGTGAGATACTCATCAAGCTTAGCATTTTTGAATTATATACCATTGTCACTTCTTAACTTCCGAACCTAGCAATTGAGAAGTACCTAGATTCTCTTTAACAAATTAATCTGTATTTCTAGGACATCAAACTTAGCTCTTATAAACTCAATCCAAGTATATCTTGAATATTCATCAATTAAAACAAGGATATACTTCTTGCCAGACAAGCTTTGCACAAAGATTGAACCACAAAGGTCAACATGAAGAATGTTCAAAGGTATTTGGCAAAAGTGATCACTCTTTGTCGTGTGAGAAGCTCTTTTGAGCTTACCCATTTCACATGCTGGACAAAGATGATCTTTATCAAACTTCATAGAGGGCAAACCTTTTACAATCCCATACTTAACCGATTTATTTAGAGTTGAGAAGTTCAGGTGGGAAAACTTTTTGTGCCAGAGCCAGACATCTTCATTCTTTTCAGAGATTAAGCAGAGAGTCTTTCAATTATCTTTAGAAGTGAAATTCATGAGATAAAGATTTCCTTTTCAGTCTGCTCTGAGTAATACCTGACCTGTATTGGTTAGTAAAGAACAATACTTCCTCTGAAATTTGACATCAAACCCATTATCACAAAGTTGACTTATGCTAAGTAGATTGTGCTTTAGCCCATCTACATAAGCAAATTTGGATACATAAATGTCACCTTTTTAGCGCATTCCGTAGCCTATGATAGGTCCTTTCCTATTATCTCTAAAAGTTACAGAGCCTCCTATTTTGTCCTTGAATGAGGATAGTAACTTTCAATCTCCAGTTATGTTTCTTGAGCATCCAGAGTCCATATACCAATTATGCACATGATGTTTGTGTAAGACAAATTAGAGTTTATTTTTAGGTACCCAACGCATAATGGGTCCTTTCTTGTTAGATTAAGGCTTGCTCTCTTTGTCCTCTGGTTTTCCAGTCTTTGCTGGATTACCAGGTTCCTTCCTCTACATGTTCGGGTTGTATGTAATGAGGACCAGAGAAATGATTTGTCTTAGAAATATTTGTCCTTTTGGATAACCCATTCAAAATGTAATGAGGACCAGAGAAATGATTCTTTAATTTCATTAGAAGATCAAAGCACTTGCAATTGTGTGCACAATGAGATGATTTCTTGAAACTTCTCTTATCATTCATAACCTTTTGAGATTTGACCTTTTGAAAAGTATATACCCTAACATCAAATGTTCTTGAGAATTTTCTATCTATTTTAGATTTATTTTTATAGAAGCTAGCCTTATCTGATTTGACATTTCTCCTTGTCGAGTGACCCTTGCTTCCACCATTATTTACTAAAACATGAGAAGTAGATTTATCATTCATAATCCATTTCTCTTTCTGATATGGTGTGAATTTGATGGGCTTGAAAGGATAAGGATTAGGAGGTAAAGGCACAATTTTACTCTTGGATTTTTCTTTCATTTCTTTCTCCAATTCATAGAAGAGTTAGCTTTTAAGCACATGTCAATGAAGTTAGGACAAATTGATATTCTTGGCACATCCTTTTTGATTAAAACAGGTTTATTTGTGATTCCAGAAGAGAGTTTAACTTCCTATGAAATACTTGCAACTATCTCTGGTACTTCTTGATCTAACTTAGTTTTAGTGATTACATATTGATTTTCATCAATTATGATGTCCTCATCCACAGAGGATGACTCAGCTGAATCAGAGTCAGAATCAAGAAAGTCTCTCTGAGATTCTTCGGAAAGTTGCACTAATACAGATGTACCAAGTTCCTCTGAACTATCATGTTGACATATTCTCTTGATGGTACATGGAATGACTTCAGGTTCAATTGAACTTGATTTTTGCCTTAATACTTCCAGTAGATTCTTTTCAAAAGTAGTTTTCAGAGATTTATTAGTCACATCTGCATTTAGAGGCTAGAATTCAGTTGCCTCTGGATTTAGATTACTCTGATCTTTGCAATCAGAGATACTTGGTCCAGATTTGTCTGCCTTTTGATCTTTAAAAGATTCAAAATTAAACAAGGATTTCATTTCATTTTCTTGAATAGATTTTTGCTCAGAAGCATATTGAATGTTTTTGAATTAAAGTTTCCTAGCTTTTGATCCCTTTGAAGTCTTCATTTTCTTGAATGCAGATGACTCTTTCAGAGATGGAAAGTCTGGTTTTTGGATTTTGCCAACACAAAATATGGCTGCTAAAGAGTTTTTATTTTTCCCAGTAAAAGGATCCAATTCACTGAATCCTAGTCCTTGGGTATCCATCTGAGAGTTTATTTTGATATGCACATCTAGTGCATCTTGATATTTCATTATTAAAATCTCGTTTCTCTATAAGTTTTGATGCAAAACTTCTCTTTCCTTCTGAAAATAGTTTTTCAAAGCCACAAAATTGAGCCTTTAATACTCAGATCTCTTTACATCTTCTTCCTTTTCTTTAATTGCTTTTTCAAGTGTTTCACACATAGCAGAGAGTGATTGTTCCTTAACACTTTTGCTCTTCTCAAGCTCAGATTTTTCTTTAAAAATCTTTTCTTTTTCTTCCCGTAGAAGCTCTTTCTCCCTTTTATAAAAAATCGAATCCTTCTAAGCTTGTTTTATTTTATCCTTTTTATCAGAGAGTTTCTTATTCAACTTTAGAAACTCTTCAGATAGTTTTAACACATCCATCTCAAGTTCAGATTTTGCATTATTAGAGTCAACGTTTGGATCTACCTTCACCTCAGAGTCAGATGATTTTTTTGAGTTATCACCTTGGGACATGACTTCAGTCCGATCAGAGGCTGTCATAGCCATGCCACAGTATAGGGCCCAAATCAAGCACAAAACATGGAAATCCAACAAGAATATAGAGAGAGATTTTTGAGAGAGAAAGTGTCATATGTATTGCAATGAGTCAAATGCTTACAAGTGTGCCACAAGCTTACAATGAATGAGTTACTTATAAAATGAACTAAGGCAAAAACTTATATATGGTCAAGGACAACCCCTTAGACTATTTACAAGGAAAGTAAAATGACAAGCTAAAGTGTTGACTTGTTGACTTTTTGAGAAGACGTTGAATTCCAACAAATGCTCCAACAATCTCTCCCTTTGGAATCAAGGCATGAAACATTATCTTGTTTGCCATATGCCCATGTGTGATTCAAACCTACTCATAGCCTTTTTGAACTCTATTTTGTCATCTAGTGCCTCTAAATCTTTAACAAGAATCAACCTTTCTCTTCTAGGCATTCTATCACCATCTTCTGCTCTTCCTTTCTCATTCTATTTGTGTCGATTGTCAATCTGTAGTCTGATAATCTTCAAAGTTCCATCCGAATACCTAGCAATATCTGAAAACCTTAGAAACCTTTACTCATTGTTTCTATTCTTATATAAAACACCAAACTCTGGATCTTAAGGAATCATAAAAAGTAAGTAGTTCTAAGTTTGGAATTTTCAGGTTACGCTTCAATATGTTGATCTTAGGTTGTCCGCTCTCCAACCCAAGCTGATAGTCATAGCAGTAAGTGTAGATGATATGACTTCGAATGAATCTTTTGATGGCTTCCAATGCAAGATTGATGTTCTTTTTCCGGATGACCATATATCTAAAGAGATGATACATACACTCAAAATCTTCTATCTCAAGATGATGAAAATCTGCTTTAGTGAAAGTGTAGTTGTGGACATCTTGTCTTTGAACCACAAACACCAGATACCAGATTCTGTAGACCTCCTTTACTGACACAATCCTTTTCTTGGTCTTGAATTGAGATGTAGGTAGTTTCAGAGAGTTGATCATGTACAAATACCCCTCTTGATACTCCATAGATTGATTCTTTACCCCCAAGATAGAAAATATGTCCAATTGTATGATATGATGCACAAAAATATTTTTGGTTTCTTCGAGGAATGACACTCTCATTGCATTCTTCAACTGTTTTTGTTCAGTAGGAGTAGGTTTTGGGTCAGGCATGCTAGAGGTAGAAGGTCCATCTTGATCAATAGAAGATTGAGCAGGTTGATCAGGTTGAATAGGTTAGGATGATTGAGCAGGTTGGCTTTGGCTTTGACATTGTGGAACTTATGCGTCTGGAAAGTTGAATTCAGGAAAATCTGGTATATCATGATGAACAGGACTGACGTTGATATCTTCAGGAGTTTCTGGGCCATACAACTGAACCAGGAAGTCTGTCTCTTTCTCATCAAACATATTCTCCATGCCATCTCCTACATTTTCTTCATCAGATAAAACAATCAGTTCCTCAAAATCTTCTTATATCTTCCAGAATTTGTCATACTTATCAGCATTCTAATCTTCGTCAGAACTCACATCAATCACATCAATAAATCCATCTGTGATCTGTAATAACTCCTTTTCTGAAGCAACCTCGGGCATTTCAACCATTGGTTCAATATTCAGATTGACATACAGTACAGGCTGCTCTCCACTCTCTTCACCATACTGACCACTCTGGAATTTCTATGCTATCTCATCTATAGTTGACTCTGTGCCATGTACTTGGTGTGAACTCTCACCAACTCTTTATCTCTTGGGCCTCTCCCTCTCATGATCATTATCAGAATCATGGTCATTCCTTCTTTTTGAGCCCTGAGCCTGAACTTTACAAGAAGTCTTAACTACGGCTGATAAGTGACTGATTGACTATTACGTAGACTGTAAGTTAGTAAGAACTTCACTCTTGAATTAGTTGAACTCGGTAGAAGTCACATGATCTGACTGAGCAACTGGAGTAACAGAAGGTTGTTGTGCTCTGAGAAGTCAGACTAAGTCTGCATGCGATTGATCGTCAGGAGCCTGAGATAACAATTTGACAAACAAAAGGGATTTCAGCTCATCAACTGAAAGATCAACAACAGTCGATGTTTGACGAGGTGGAGGTGGAGGTGGTTGCACATGCTCCACTACTGGATCTTTCCCTTTTAGCATCCGCTTCACCGAAGATATTTCATCAAGTAAACGATCTCCAACAACCTTTAGGGCGCCGTTGAGAAATTCACTTGACACAAAGTCAGGCAAAGTAACACCGGAATCACTTAGACGTTCTGTGGACACGAAAGTTGCTGAAGCATCTTTGTTGACTATGTTCATAGCTGCCAAGTCATTAGTTATGATAAGACTTCCATGTGTGTCCCTGATTCTAACAAGGATCTTTACCAGATAAATCAAATAAACGATTACCAACCTGTTTGATAGATTAGACAACGATTACAAGGTTGATCTTTGATCTTTGAAGTTCTCTGTGTTTTTACACCTTTTTGTGTGTGTGTGTGTTCTGAAACTTATCTGATCTTTTGCTTCTAAGACACATTATCAACCTATCAACTAACAACTTGCAAGACAACTTGCAATATTAAACTATTAAAAAGTAACTAAACTAATATCTAAATAGTTAGATAATATATAACTAACTAAACTAAATACTTAGAAACATTAAAATACAATAAAACTAACTTTGACATTTTATTACAAACGACATTAGACTTATATTTAAGAGTCGACTTTTCTGCATTAGCTTCAGATTGCGATCTTCAGATTGGATGATCTTGAATCCAATGAGACTGTGCTCTAACAATCTCCGCCTTTGGATCAAGATCATTCTAAAAAGATTTATCTAATAGATCTGTTTAATTCAATCTTCTTCTTTTTCAGCTCAGAAGATGCAATCTCCTTCTTAGTCTTCAGAATGTAATAATCTTCCCCTTTTGATGTAGATAAAATCTCTTTTAGATGTTGGGAAGAAATTATCTCTAGTTGTAGCTTAGATTATTGTAGCAAAGTATCTTCAAAGAAAATTCTTGCAATTCAGCATGTCTTCAGAATACTTGCTCTAATCTTGTGTCGTTCCACATTTCTTGGTTCGGCCCTTCTCCCCCTTTTTGATGAAAAGAGTAAGAAGTTCATCAAAACTTTATGTCAAGAAATGTCTATCTTTCGTTTGGAGCCACTGATTCGTCAAGTCATAAGATATTCATCTAGATCTTTGCAAATCCAGACAAATTAGTCGTGTAACACCTGTATCAACAAATGAATCAGTTAAAATGCCTATCAGTAACACTAAGTCACTGTGTGTAACGAATACACATTGGAAAGGAGCTTTGTGATGTTCACTCCCCCAGGGCTTCCATTCAATCATCGAAACACCACAAAGATAATTTCTATGAACGTTATGACAAAGAAACAAATTCCTTATTGGCATGTGATAGAAAGAATTAAGCACGTGATGATTGCTTATTGGCTCAAAATTGTGTAAACCACTGAGACAACAGTAAGTTAAACACATACTCAATGTGCATGATTAAGGTGCAAAGGTGGGGCAGACTTCCTTCTTTTCAATATCCAGATTTTCCAAATGAAAATCAGATAGCAAATGTGCTGCTTCCTCTTTGAAAATGTGAAACACTTTCTATTTGAGTAGAAAAATGAGTAGATGGTGAGGTTTGATCAAGAGTTGGCATGGTCTAGTTGCCTGTTTCAATAATGTTCACCAAAGAGTTGTGAAACACTAGTAATGTGGCTTCCCGGATAAGAAAAAGTTGGTGCAGAGTTGTGATATTCTTTTAACTCTGTTCTCACACGCTCTTTCTTTTAAAAATTTAGCCCACTCTAACCAAATTTTCTTTCTTTGTTTAACACACTCATTTCTTTTGACTTTTTACACTCAATCACTATGGATTAACTTCTTGGGTAGAAATCACTGGTTAAGGTGATTCCATAGAAGTTGTGTTAATTCCTAGCACAAAGAAATCCTGTTTTCCTATGATGCATATGATGCTCAGATTGGTTTAACTATTTCAGTTAAAGCCCAATGTTGATCTTGAAAACATTTAAAGTCACACTTCCAATTCATGAATTCTTGTTGAGAATCGGGAATTGGTTTGAACATTTAATAACAATGTTTTCAAATGATTGAAAGTTATCCTTCTTTCAACCATTTATGAGATTAAGATAAAGGATTGTACCTTTACGTGCGATCTTATATCTCATGAAGCTAAGCTTAAAGTCATAAAGATATGATCTTGTAAGCATCTCTCAAAAATTCTGCAAAAGTCTGAAAAGTCAAGTCAAAGTAACTTTATTCACTTTAATTGAAAATACAAAAAGCAGTAAAACTATGAAAGTATGAGTTCTGATCAGGAATAATCAGAAGTCATATCCAAACTCCTTTGACTTGAAGAGCTCCCCTTAAAATAATGCATTACAAAAATTTGGCATAAAAGGTAAATGCAGAAATCTTATGAGCTCCCCCTCAAAATAATATTGACCACCTATCAATTTCTTCACATACTCCCCCTTTGATCATGAACAGAATATTGAAGTGCAGATATCTTGCGGAAATGAAGAAAAGAAGAAAAATTTACAATAAGAAACTTTAATAGGTAACTACCGATTAGGTCTTAAGATTTAGCATACCAAGCTTAGAGACAAGAAAATTGAATCTCTTTTAATCTAAGGGTTTGGTAAACAAATCTGCAAGCTGATAATCAGTTTTTACAAAGTAAAGTTCAAATGTTCCTTTTTCAACATGATCTTTTATGAAGTGATACCTGACATCGATGTGTTTGGTCTTTGTATGCTGAACAGGATTAGCTGTTATCGCGATTGCGCTCTTGGAGTCACAGTAGATCGGGATTTTGTTGAAGTGAAAACCGTAGTCGCGCAATTGTGTTCTCATCCATAAGACCTGAGAACAGCAGCTAGCAGCAGCTACATATTCTGTTTCGGACGTTGAAGTGGAAACACAAAGTTGCTTCTTCGATGCCCAACTTACGAGTTTATCATCGATGAACTGTACATGTCCTGACGTGCTCTTCCTGTCTAACATACAACCAACATGATCTGCATCTGTATATGTTGTTAGTTCAAAGCTAGTATCTTTAGGATACCACAGACCAAGATCTGCAGTCCCCTTCAGATACCTAAATATGCGCTTAACTGCAGACATATGGATTTCTTTTGGATTAGCCTGATATCTTGCACATAAGCATGTAGAGAACATTATATCTGGCCTACTAGAAGTAAGATACATTAAAGAACCTATCATCCCTCTGTAAGTCCTAACATCAACAGCCTTTTCAGAAGGATCGGTGCCAATCTTAGTACCTGGTGCCATTGGGGTACCAATCGGTTTTGAAATTTCCATTTTGAACTTCCGAATAATTTCAAGAATGTATTTTGATTGATTGATAAAAATACCCGATGAAAATTGTTTGACTTGTAATCCGAGAAAGAAATTCATCTCTCCCATCATATTCATCTGAAATCTTAACACCATAAGGTTTGAAAAATTCTTACAGTACTTAGGATTTGTAGAGCCAAAAATAATATCATCCACATAGATTTGAATTAAAATGATATCGGCTTTTTCCTTTTTGATAAACAAAATGGTATCTACCGCACCTTTTGTAAAACCAGACTTGACTAGAAATTGTGATAGGACATCATACCAGGGGCGAGGAGCTTGTTTCAGTCCATAGAGTGCTTTGTCGAGAATGTAGACGTGATTCGGTTTCTCTTGATTGACAAAACCTTCTGGCTGAGAGACGTAGACTTCTTCCTTTAGAATGCCATTCAGAAAGGCACTCTTCACGTCAATTTGAAAGACCGTGAAGTTCTTGTGGGCTGCGTAGGCTCGAAACATTCGAATTGCCTCTAAACGAGCCACAGGAGCATAAGTTTCGTCGTAGTCTATTCCTTCCTCTTGTCTGTATCCTTTGGCTACAAGTCTTGCCTTGTTTCTGATAACGGTACCATCTTCGTCTTTCTTGATCTTGAAAACCCATTTCGTACCTATAATGGTTTTACCTTGAGGTTTTGGTACGAGTCTCCAGACTTGAAGTGCGTCGAACTGATTCAGCTCTTCTTGCATTGAAATCACCCATTCTGGATCCGCAAGTGCCTCTGATACGCGAGTTGGCTCGAACTTACTCAGAAAGGAGTCATGCATGCACATATTCAATGACGCTGACCTAGTTTGCACCGGTTTTGTTGGATCACCAATGATCTGGCTTGTGTTCATGAGGCAGTGGATTGTATGAATATATATCAATATTATCATCTATAAATCCACTTGTACCTTCTTCAGTTTGTTTAGGAGGAATTATGATTGCAGTTGAAGTAATAGGTGCAGAAGGCTCAGCAGGTACATCTTGGTCCGGCTGTAGATTAGTCTGTACAGAACATCCTACTGTTATAGCTACTTCTGTCTCTTCATCATTTGACACAACTTCAACTTTTGGAGTTGGAAGTTGAACGGAATTTCAATAGGGATATCTGACATGGTTGGATGAGTAGTCGTTGAGTCATCATTCCTGTCAACCACAACAGATTTCTTAATATTAGATCCAAGAAATTCATCATAAAACAGTTCAATAATAAATCTAAATCAGATAAATGATTAGTAGACATTGATGCTTCATCTGATTTGTTCGTTTGAGACTCAGGTTCTGGACTGATTTGCCCAGAAACTAGTACTCCGGTTATAACGAGTTCTGAACTGTGTTGTTCGGAAGCCATCTCTTCATAAAATGTAACGTTGACGCTTTCAATAACCGTCTTTGACTTTTTTAGATATACACGGTATGCAGTTGATGTAGAGGAATAACCAATGAAGATGCCTTCGTCTGCCTTGGCACTGAACTTGTTTAGACTCTCTTTATCGTTTAGCACAAAACACTTATACCCAAATATATGGAAATATTTGATTGTCGGTGTTCGGTTGTTGATTAACGCATAAGGAGTCTTCTTGAATCTGCGGTGTATCATGGATCGATTTTGAGTGTAGCACGTAGTCGATACAACTTCAGCCCATAGAAATAGAGGTCAGTCAGATTGACTTAGCATAGTACGAGCAGCCTCGACTAGCGTACGATTTCTTCTTTCGATCACTCCATTTTGTTGAGGCGTACGAGCAGTAGAGTATTGATGTGAAATCCCGACAGATTCAAGATATTCTTCAACCTTCTTGTTCTTGAACTCTGTGCCGTTGTCTGTTCTTAGAATCTTGACCGGTTTCTGCAGATTCACCTGGGTCGTCTTTAGGAATGTAATGAGAACATCAGGTGTCTCATCTTTTGAACATATAAACTTGACCCAAGTGTATCGTGAGTAATCGTCCACGATAACTAGTATGTACTTCTTTCCTCCTAGACTTTGCGTTCGCATCGGACCACAGAGATCCATATGCAACAACTCTAACGGAGCGTTAGTACTCGGTTCAGGCTTTGGTTTATGTGGAGCTCTCTTCATCTTTCCCTTTTCACATGCTGCACAAAGATGTTCTTTTTCATACTTGAGCTCTGGAAGTCCTTTCACTAACTTCCCACTGACCAGTTTGTTGATGTACCGAAAGTTGAGGTGAGAGAGTCGTCGATGCTATAACCAGCTTTGTTGCATCGAGGCTTTCGTCAGTAGACAAACCTGTTTGTCAGTCTGGACATTTGACAAAGTAATTGTGTAGAGGTCTGACTTTCTCATGTCGACCAAGAGTTCTTCACCTTCTTCAGTACGAACTGAACACCTCTTGGCTTTGAAATTGACCTCTAAGCCTTTGTCACAGAACTGGCCGATACTGAATAAGTTTTGTCCTAAGACTTCAACATAACTCACCTTCTTGATCGTGACTTTGTCATGTACCATATCACCATAACCTAGTATTGGTGAAAACTGATCATTGCCGAATCTAACTGTTCCGCAATACTTCTCTATAAAGTTAGGCAACATCTCTTTTTGTCCAGTCATATGCTTGGAATATCCGCTATCCAAGTACCACATATGACGAATCTGCATAAGAGAAATAACGAAACAAGAGATTTAGATATTCATTAAACAATAATTGAAGTAAAGACTTTTGAGCATTGAAGTGTGGGTCTTGACCTGTTGTATTCAAGAGCCATTGTTCTTTGGGTTCCTGCAACACAGATTTAGCTTTTGGTACCCATTGAAATTTGGGTCCAACTGTGTTAGCACAAGATTTTGATACCCATTTGAAATTGGGTCCTCTTTTCATTTGAAATTCATTGGAAGCATTAGAATGATTAGAATGCACATGATAAGTTCCATACCAGACATCAGAATCTTGACAAGAAGCATAAACATGTTTATCATAATATGAAGACTTTCTAGCCGATAGAGGTAACTGGAATAATTTCTTCATTGAGTATTTCTTGCGATAAACGACAAGTTTTGGTTTCAAAATAACAACATCAGCAATTAAAACATCTTTACTAGGCGAAGTCTTATTACAATCAACAGTACAAAAAGATTTAATAGTCTTGTCAGTCTCCTGTTTTGGTTTCCATTGAGATTTAACTTCTGGCCTTTTCTTGCTCAGATCTGAAACAGTTGAAACTTGTGAGTTAGACTTGTGAGCAACAACCAAGGTTCTAAATGGCACGCGGCGCGGCGTGGCAGCGAGGTCAAGCCTCAAGCCTTACGAGTTACGACGAGGCCATGGCGTTTTTCATGGCGGCGCCAAGGCAGCAAATATATATATATATATATATATATATATATATATAATAATGGGAGTTTTATATCATATAAAAAAACAAAAGAAGAACCATGAATTGATTTGATATCAAATATACAAAGTTTACAAAAATGATATCAAGAAATCATAACTCCCCAAAAATCATAACTCCCTAAAAAATCATAAATCCCCCACGTGATCGTGACTGAGAATTGAGAAACAGAGAGAGAAAGGGAGAAGGGGAAGTGAAATTCTAGGGTTTAAAATATTTAATTTTGACTTTTTAGATTTTGACTTTTTTACCATGTAAATTTACAAGTTTTAGAAAAGTACAATTTTCCCCCATAACTCAATAACGCGCCATGGCGTGCCTTAGGAAGCTTAATGCCATAACTCCATAACGTAACGTAACGCCATAACGTGCCATGGCGCGCCATGGCGTGCCTTATGAAGCTTAACGCCATACATCGACGCCAAGGGTAAAAACGTGGCAGCAAGGTGGCGCCTCGGCGCCATGGCGCCTTTTTTAGAACCTTGGCAACAACTGAATGCTTCTTCTTTGTGTTACCAGTAGTGATCGGTTTCTGTGAATGCTGAGATTTAATCTTACCTTTAGCATTCTTAGCTTTCACAGAGACTGATTTATCAACTTTCGTTGATTTTGCACTTTTTACAGTCGTACTGGTTCTTCCCAATGATTTCACAATAAAAGATGAATGATTAGGAAGTTTCACATTAAAATCAAATTGATCAAGACAACCATCCAAACCACCGTCAGAGTTTAGAAAATCAAACCCTTCATTAGTTAGACCAAAACTATCATTAGATTTTGAAGCCTTAGAAAGAACAATATTTTTAAACACAGTTGAAAAAACTTTTTGTTCAATGTTAATCAAAAGTCTTTCATCTGTTAAAGAATTCTCAAGTTTAGAAAATTTACTTTCCAAAATGAGAGGAGGGACGTAAATTTTACCTTTAATAGGCTTCGCCTCCATTTCTTTTACTGAATAACTCTGAAAGAAGTCATTTGAAAGAGTTTTCTTTTGATATATAGGATTATCATTATAACTATTATTCAACTTCGCATAACGAAATGGAAGTTGAACTTTAGTTGTGTTCTTTCGTTTTTCCGTTTCCTTGGCTTCATCCTCTTTTGACAATCCAGTCCAGAAAACATTAAAATCAGGGATTCTTCGAGCTAGTTTTAAAAATGTAAGATCATAAAGTGCTGGCACTTCAGATATACCCTTTTTAAGGTAGTGAGGATTCTCATACCCGAGTCCCCATTTCTCTATTTCCTCTTTGGGTTTGTTCAGATGAATAGTTTGTTCACTTTGACCCATTTTGTATAACTTATCTTCCAAACTTTTTAATTTAGCAAGTAAAGAAAAATTTTCTTTGGAAGTTGAAGAATGCAATTTAGTAAGCTCGAAGAAATCAAACTCACTTTTTCTCAATTTAGTCTTAGTTTCAGTAACTTCTTGAAGAATTATAGTCTGTTCTTTGGCGCTGGTGTCAATGTTTTTGTGTAAGGTCTCAACCAATACTTTCTTTTCAGCAACAACATTGCTAAGTTTCTGTATCGATTGGTTTTGTTCGAGAATGACACCCTTTTCTCGCTTAAGCTTCGACTCTAATTCTTGGAGTTTTATATTCATGGAACGCATTTGATTTAAGAAATCGGAATAAGATAAATCACATACCTCATTTTCCTCATCCTCTAAGTCAGCTTCAATTTCTGATTCCTGCTTTCCCATCAAGCACATGTTGGATTTCTCATTCTTCTCTTCATCTTCATCTTCCTGGTCTGAGTGATCTAGCCAGTACTCATCTTCAGCCATCAATGCCTTACCCGCCTCCTGTTTCTTTGCAAGAAGCATTTTGTTCTTGTAGTAGTCGGAGTTTCTGACTTTGGGTCTTCGACAGTCTTTGGCAAAGTGACCTATTTTTGCCACAGTTGTAGCACGTTGGTGATTCTGACTGACTGGATCCTTCAGCTTTAAACTTTCTTTCTTCAGGCTTTCTTTCCTCTATTCTCTTCCCTTTAAACCTATTTCCTTCAACCCTTTCTTTGTGAACATAGTTGTTAGGACCAGAAGAATACCTCTGATTGTTTGAGCTTGGATTTTTGTAGAATTTCTTCTGAAAAGCCTTAGTCAACATGAGCATTCCCTGCTTTAGTTGTTCACAGTCGTCCGAGTCAATGTTCGCTTCAACTTCAACCTCTTCTGGTTCTGACACAATCATCTTCTTTTTCTTCTTTTGAACAATAAGAGCAACATCATCATCAATTGTCTTCCCAGTCTGCCTCTTTTCATCGAGTATTTCATCCACCTCTTCTTCATTCTGTTTGAGGCTTTCATACACCTCATGAAGTGGAATCTCGTTTAAATCTTTGATTTGCTTCATCTGCCTGGCAAATCTCTTCCATTCAGGCTAGAGGATGCTGAGAAACTTGACATTCAGCTCTATTTGCGATTTGTTGACCTTGTTCTTGCTTAGTTCGTTCAGCAAGGTTACAAACCTGTCGTACGTTTCTGCTAATGACTCTCCAACTCTGCCTTTGAATTCTTCATAATTGTTTAGGCAGTTGGATATCTTCAGCTGATTCCCATCCTTTGAACCTAGCATCATCTTTTCTAGTTGATCCCACATCTGTTTGCCTGAGGCCTTATAGTTGTCTATCTTCACATAAATTTCGTTTGTTATGCCTTGAAGAATATAAGACTTTGCTAATCTATCACCTTTAGCTCTTCTGAGATTATCACCTTCTAGTTCATGAAACTTAAGTTCAAACTCTGTTTCCACAGTTCCTTCCATACGAGTTTCATAAACTGGTTTCATAACCCCTTCTTCTATCGATTTCCTGATGAATTCACCCAACTCATGTCTTTCAATAAAGTCCATGAACCGATCCTTCCATTATTCACACTCTCCCCTGAAGAGTACTGGTGGTTTTGAGTCAGTTCCGATTGCTTGGGCTGCTTTTGAAGTCATCCTGTTTGATTTAGAAAACTTGAATATGATCGTTAACCTAGATAAAATTTGATCACACAAGAAATTTTGTCCCTCTAGGCAGACTTAGCACGGGGGTCCCGCTAAAGGAAAATTCAGGTTTGCGCGAACTGAGGGTGGCGCAAAAGGAAACTTGCTTGAACAGAAGTTGGCGTAAAAGGAGGTTTGCGTGAGTAGGTGATGGCGCAAGACTTGAGATTCGAGATTTTCGCTAAGTGTTGGTGGCGCAAAGTGAGGTTTGCGCGAGACGTTGGTAGCGCAATCTGAGGTTTGCGCGACGAGCTTGTGGCGCAAAGTACGGTTTGCGTGAATAACGTGAAGCGCAAAATGATGATATGAACTGGCGCGAGTTTTGACTTCGATTAGCAGTACCAAACTCTAGTAAAATGACCACAAACACTTCTAGAACAGATTGTTACCACTCGATCTCGATAAAAATCACTTTTTGAAAAATATGATCGATGGAACAGTGACGTTTTTGAACGTTAACTCAGACACAAAAATTACAAATTGGAACTCGATTTAAGTGTAATAATGAAATTAAACACTCACAACTCGATCTAGCACCCTATACGATCACAACACTATCGATTTCTAACCCAAAAACACCTTAAATCACGAAAATGATTTTTGAAAGTGAAGAACACAGTGCGAGTTTGAAAATTTTGATTTTGATTTGACCAAAGCTCTGATACCAATTGTGTGTCCCAGATTCTAACAAGGATCTTTACCAGATAAATCAAATAAACGATTACCAACCTGTTTGATAGATTAAACAACGATTACAAGGTTGATCTTTGATCTTTGAAGCTCTCTGTGTTTTTACACCTTTTTGTGTGTGTGTGTGTTCTGAAACTTATCTGATCTTTTGCTTCTAAGACACACTATCAACCTATCAACTAACAACTTGCAAGACAACTTGCAATATTAAACTATTAAAAACTAACTAAACTAATATCTAAATAGTTAGATAATATATAACTAACTAAACTAAATACTTAGAAACATTAAAATACAATAAAACTAACTTTGACATTTTATTACAAACGACATTAGACTTATATTTAAGAGTCGACTTTTCTGCATTAGCTTCAGATTGCGATCTTCAGATTGGATGATCTTGAATACAATGAGACTATGCTCTAACATTCCACCCTGTCCTATAGTCCATGTAAATGATCTACTATGGGTATACCGGATTAGTAGTTATGGCAACGACACTCTTGGAGTCACAATAAATTGGGATCTTGTTCATGGTGTATCCATAATCTTTAAGCTGAGTCTTCATCCAAAGCACTTGTGAACAACTGGCAGTTGCAACATACTTTGCTTCAGCAGTAGATGTTGAGAAACAATTATGCTTCTTTGATGACCAGCTCATAAGTTTATCCCTAGAAATTAACAAGCTCCAGAGGTACTCTGCTGGTCTAGCTTATTACCAGCATGATCTGCATCTGTAAAATATGTCATCTCAAAACCATAATCCTTCGGATACCAAAGTCCCATATTAGGTGTGCGTTTGAGATACCTCAGGATTCTTTTCACAACAATCAGGTGTGATTCCTTAGGATTAGTCTGGTATCTAGCACAAAAGCATGTTGCGAACATAATATCATGTGTGTTAGATGTAAGATAAAGCAAGGAACCAATGTGACACCCTCAATTCTACAAATAACAACTAATTTAAAAATTTCTAAATATATCGATAATTGATTCTTCTACAAACACAAATTAAGGCTTGACCTCAACATACATAATTAAATCTCTACATACAATCTATAAGAAGGACGGGTGCTACTAAAACCCAATAATATATTCTATCTCCAAACTTTGGAAGACTTCACCAACTACTTACACTTCCACAAAGCTAAGACTCAACTCTTCATAGCTCCTAGAACCAAACCCCAACAGGAACCTGATGCACATGCCAACAAATAAAAAGGTTAGGCTAACGCCTAGTGAGTTCAAGAGTTTTCAACATGAATAAATATTTCGTTAAAGGGAAGAATGCAATTTAAATCATGATCTTTCAAAATAATTTAACTTAATTATGAAAACGACTCGTTTTCCAATAACATACGTTTTAAGGACGAGTGTCCCAATACGAACATTCTTTATAAAATGATGCCGCTCAAAACTCACTCAAACGTGAATAGAAAACAGACTCCCAATATTAATACGCAGGTAAAACTCTATAATCCGAAACACCCAAAAACCGGGTGGGGCATAATACTCAACTCATAAAAATCATGAGAAAACAACCCATGCAATATAGTATGACTGATAAACCCAAGATCTCTAAATCTTAGAGAGAGAAAGTAGAGAGAGAAAGTAAGAGCGCCAAAAGTAGTCTGATATTGAATATGTGTTCCAAAGTTACAAAACAAAAGCACCAAGGGGACTTAAATACCCCAAGGTCTAAATAGAACAGATAAGCTAACTAAACACTGTTTAAACCATATAAAATAAATACATTGATTACTTTTCAAAATAGACCTAACAATCTCCCCCTTAGTAATCAATGACGCTCTTCTCTTTGACGAAGTCTATTCAGTCCAAGCAATACTTCTAGGCGTCTTAGAGTTGAGCGGAAAATCAACTTCTCATCAATAATATTCAATGTCTTCTTGAGAAGTTGGATTTCATCATTTTCAAGCTGGAATGTATTTCTTCTTGTCTCTAAAAATCTTCTTTCAGCAGCTTTTAAACGTTGCTCCAACTGTAGCTTGATCACCTTCAAGGTTCCATCTGAGTAATGACTTATCTCTTCAAATCTGAGGAAGCATTTTTCACTTGAACCATTCCTGTAAATAACTCCAAATGGATCTTGAAGAACGGTGAATAGAGGATAAGAATCTAAGTTGTGCAAGCTACGATTGGGCCTTAGAAGATTAACCACCGGCTGAAAGCTTTCAGCAGCCATTTGAAAATCAAACACTCTATAGAATCTGATTTGGCGCCGAATAAACATTTTGATCACAAACAGTATTTGAGAGATATCTTGTGTTCTATGATAAAGATCCCTGAAATGATTATACAGAAATTCAATGTCATCAATAGATAGATCACTAAAATCTGCCTCCGAAAAAGTATATAACTTGCAATCTCTTCTTTCCACTTTAAAGTCCGGATACCAAATATTGACAAACTTATTTATCGTGACGCTCATAACTCGGACAATCAGATGTGGAGAAGAAACGAGATTCTTTCCACGGCGCTGGCACTTGATGAACATTAAATATTGATACTGATAATCATCAGACTCCTTTTCAACCCCAAGAATTGCATGAATGTTGATCTGTCTTCTTCTAGAAACAAAAATATTACTCTGAGAGTCTTCTAGAAAAGCAGATCTTAGCCTTGAAGCCATATGTCGTAGATGCAAACTTCTTTGTCTCTGTTGTCTAGACAAAGCTGGTCCTTCTTCTAGAATAGTCGGTGGAATCACAGGTTCAGAAGGAAGAACATCAGCTTGTGCTCTAGACGACTGACCAACTTCAAATGTGCTTGAAGGAGCAGTGTTAGTCGGAGTTGTACCTTCAACAGGAGTAGAAGTAGTTGGAGAAGTTTCAGGAATTTGGGTATCTTCAGGAATCTCATCTTTAGAAGGAAGATCACTATACACCATGTTTGCAATTTCTTCATCCTTAGCATCCATAAAAACAGAATCATCTTCAGTATTAGACAATACAATTATATCCTCATACTCTTCTTCCTTGACTTTGCAAAGCTTCTCATATCTGATGTCATCGTCATCATCTGAGTTAATCTCTATGAAGTTTGCGAAGAAGGATCTCATATCATTAGCTGCTTCAGAATCATCTGCATCATATGCCCTTGTTGCAGTATCAGGATCAACATAAACGACAATCTGCAAATTGTTCTCAATATTCTGCTCAGAAATGTTTAAAGAATTAGACATCGCAGACAAATCTACATTTCTATCATAATGTTCACAATATCTTCAACACAACAGTCTTGGACATTGTCAGTGCTCTTATGTTTGCCAGCTGCCTCATCTTGCGTTTGATCTTCTCTAATTAACGAATCCTCCACTCTCTGTCTCTTAGTCATCTCCCCCTTATGAGCTTGATGATCTGGATCATCCTGGTCATGTCTTCGTTTAAAAGACGGACCTGCTTCAGTTCTGCAGTCCAGTTCATGATGATCAAATCGGTCAGAGAGAGCGGTTAGAGCTTGAGTCAACAGAGATATGCCTTCCTTGATCTCCGAAAAATTCGTCCGAGCTTCAGTACGAAAAGAAGTGAATTCATCGTATAGCGCAGAAACCTTGTCAGATGCAGAAGTAGAAGCTGGAGTCAGAGTCGGAGGCGAATTCGGTTGAAAATTCCGTAACAAAGAAATCAAATCTTGATTTTGCTGTTCTGGCGGCGACATAGAAAGAAGTCGAGCATAGAGCAGATCAGTCAATTCTGTAATCGGAAGATCTTGAACAGAAGAGCGTGAAATAGAAACAAGAGGAACTGAAGTTGATACGCCAATAGATTGTGTAAATGGTGGAGGAAGCGGAATAGAAACAATCGTTGGAGCAGTGGTAGACACAGTTGAAGGTTCACGGATAACTACCCCAGTCGGTTGTCTGAATGGAATCTCTTGTGGAATCGAAGTAGCATCAATCTCTGGCATCTTACCTTTGAAAAGAGCCTTTAGCTTCTGCACTTGTTCCTCTTTCTCAGCATCCATACGATTAGTCAGTTGACGAATAACCTCATTCAGAGATGTGAATTTCTCCGTCGTATCACACACTTCAACTGAAGAAGTCTCGACACAAGAAGTTAGCTCAGGCGAAGAATGAGAAAAAGTTGTACCTTTATCTTGAAGCTGAGTCGTAGCATTAACAAATGCTATATCAAGCTCATCAACTTGAAAATCAACAACTGCAGGATTAATCGGTACAGACGCTTCATCAGACATAACATCTTTTTGAACATCTACTTCTGGTTCCCTGAATTTCCTTTCATAAACAAGAATATCAGGCTGATCACCATCATTTCCATCATTGTCATCATCATCTCCATATTCATCTCCATCATTAGCATCATCAGCAGTAGCATCATCATCATGAGGAATATCAAGGTCAGTGTCGATAGATTCAAGAACATCACCTATTAGTTTATCTGCAACAGTTGCTTCAACCTCTGGATCGACAACAACTAGTTCAACCTCTTGATCGACATTAAAAGATACAGCTTGTTGATCATGAGACGGTTCATCTTGGTCAGCCGTCAAAGAGAGATCATTTTCCAGACAATATTGAATTATGCTATCATCGGATGGATCGGCATAATTCACAACGAGCTCATGAGGAATCGACATTGAATAGTTGAAAGTTTGCTTCGGTCTCTGAATATATGTCATCTCAGTATCCGGAACTTGAGGCCAAGACAATCGACGAGGAATAGCAGGATTACTTCTGAGCATACTGCGAACAATCAGCTTCATATATCTGACAAACGGAATAAACTTGCGCTTCTTATGCGTCACTTTGTCTTGCACTCTCTCCGAAAGTTCGGTCCAGAAGATATACGTATAGTCGACATGCAAGTTGTTAGATCACATATCTATTGGATTCAAGATCATCCAATCTGAAGATCCAATCTGAAGCTAAAGTCGGAAAGTCGACTCTTAAATATAAGTCTAATGTCGTTTGTAATAAAATGTCAAAGTTTGTTTTATTGTATTTTAATGTTTCTAAGTATTTAGTTTAGTTAGTTATATATTATCTAATTATTTAGATATTAGTTTAGTTAGTTTTTAATAGTTTAATATTGCAAGTTGTCTTGCAAGTTGTTGGTTGATAGAGTATCTTAGAAGCTAAGATCAGATCAGTTTTCAGATCACACTCAACACACACATAAAAGGTGTAAAACACAGAGAGCTTCTCAAAGATCAAAGATCAACCTTGTAATCGTTGAATGTTATATCAAACAGGCTGGTAATCGTTTATTTGATTTATCCGGTAAAGATCCTTGTTCAATCAGGGACACACACAAGTCATATACGACTGCATGGAACAACCGAAGATAATATAGACTCGCATTATCCGTGCCAGAATGTTTTGACGTGTGGCTTCTGTTGAGGACGGAGAATAGAGCATACCATACTAGAGGTAGATTTGACTGGTCAAAGTCACTTACTCTGTTCAAAGTACTAAGATATCCAAGATTTCGGATACCCTCTAAGACATCCACTTCCGAAGGAAAACTGTCGTAATATGTACGACCAAGTCTGGAATTAGGCTCAGGAAGCTCCAGAATAAGTCTTAGTCGCTTGTAAGATAAAAATGAATCGAACTGATCGATTTGCAAGTCGAATCTGTGAGGACGAGCGAGCTCATTCTTTGTAATCGAATGCCATGCCTGCTGAAGATAGACCTCAGGAACATCTGCGCAATAAGATAGAGCCGGAGCTAGAGGATGTCCTTTTAGAATAGCTCGTATAACTGGATATATTTTGATCCTGTCAAAATCCACGAAGTAGTTGTTCGGCTTGTAGGTCAAGATGTACATCAATGTTGGAAAGACATCATTTGGTGATCGGCGTGAAGTAGAACGATTTGCCCCAACAGAAGGGACAGACGGTATAGGCGTCTCATGAGAAGCACGATCAGAAGGGTCATCGAGAATTACATTCTCATCTTGGATTACTGGATCAGTGTTGGTTCGAGAAGCCATAGAATTACCTGGAAAACAGAAACGAAGAAAATTAGACTAGGAGAAGAAACACAAAAAAAAATGAAAAATATTCTAAGTCTGGTTTGCGTGACAAGAGAGAAACACAAACTGAGATTTGCGCGATGTACTTGATACGCAAAGGAAGGTTTGCGTGACAAATAAGAGGCGCAAAGCAAAGTTTGCGTAACAAGTACATGGCGCAAAGTAAAGATTGCGTGATGTACTTTTAACGTAAACTGAACTTAGTAAAATTTTCATTTAAAAGAGAAAACACAAAGTTTGTGTGACACAAAGGTAATGCAAAGGTAACTTTGCGTGACCAGAAGGTAACACAAAGTAAACTTTGCGCGACCAACTTGTTGCGCAAACTACACTTAGACAAAAAAAAAAAAAAACACAATAAACAAAAGGATTGCGTGACTAGAAGGTAACGCAAAGTAAACTTTGCGTGATCAACTGGTAACACAAACTTAACTTTGCGTGACCTGTTGGTAACGCAAACTTAAGTTTGCGTAACCCATGCGTAGCGCAAAGATAACTTCGCGTTATTGACATAGTACACAAAACCCTAGAAACCACAATGGTTTGCGCGAGTTCATCTCTGATGTGTCAATAATTTCAAAGAAATCGATTATTAAACATGAATTATGTTCGAAATTCATTAAAGAAAGAGTAAAAACATATTTCGATCACTTTTATACTGATTAAAATCAGTATTCAATTGAAAATTTTGAAAAAATTGAAAAATCAGAGATGAACAGTCACATTCGCAAACAACAAACTAAACATAAAATCGAAGCAACCAACAATAAAGTAAAGAGTAAAAAAAAATACATGGGGTTCGAAATTTGTATAAGAAACAAACCCAACACACGATTTGAACAACAAAGATCGATTCTAACACAGAGGAAGATGAACAGTTCGAAGAAATACGCACAATAAGAAATTTGAAAATGAAAAACATATAAGAACAATGAAATACAAAAATAACTACAAATCAACAATAAAAGGAAATAGAAAAACAAACCTGATCGAAGAACAACTCTGAAATCAACAAGTAAGAAAACGCAGAGAGAGAGGGAAAAAAATTGAAGAGACAGAGTTCAAAATGATAAAAGGAAGCGAAAAAAGGAAATTGAAACAAGACAAATACTATTTATACTAAAAAAATAACACAAAAAATACTTCTAAAAAAAATAAAACTAAGAACACAAAAAAATGAAATTTTACCTGCCAAACTTCTTTACTCCCCCTATACAGATGCACAAAATTTTAACAAGTGAGTATATCATTTATATAGGAAAACCAAAAATACATACCTGATGAATTTCTGATCAGCACGTGAAGTATTTTATCAGCTATGTATCTGACCACTTTATTCACTCCCCCTCAAAAACAGAAGATTATCAAATTTCATTCTGATGTTCTCTCCCCCTCGAAAAATGCACAGACCAATTTGAAAAAAAATATAGATACACAAACATGAAACCATTAGTGTAAAAAGAAAAATATACTGAATATAAATTTTGAAACAACTGAACATATAAAATTTTAAACACTAAACAAATTAAATTCTACTCAGTAAAATATCACAGATTTATCAATCAGTTGAAATCAAGTGTGTGTTGTTGGATACAAACCCAAGTTTGATTGCATATCAAGTTAAGACATGTTCAGTTTCAAAAACTTCCAACAATCTATTCAGTGTGCTAGCATGCGAACTTCGATTAGCTTCAAGAAAATGCAATTCTAAAAATATAATAGAGAACTTTACATGTTTTCACACCAAGCCATCAAGAATTAAGACTTTCACAAATTTATAGGTTTATTGCAACTCAAACATATCACCAAGTATCATGAGATGTGTGCTCATTGACATCTTTTAGCATTGTGCACATTGGCATATTTTTAATCAAAAAGTTCAGTAAGTAAAGAACATGCCGTAAACGTAACTTTCTATCTGAACCTATTGTAGGATTTGGGTCAAACGCTCCCAGACCAGTTGGCCTTAGGGGACTAGGTGTCAAGAACCCCTTGGAACTTACTTTCCCAGATCAGAAAGGCTACATCGACATATCCTAAACCCATTCATACCAGTAGAACATGACTTTCGATCTGATTTTATAGAAGGATTTGGGTTCGATTACTCCCAGACCAATTGGCCTTAGGGGACCAGTTAACAAGCATCCCACGGAACTTAATTTCCCAAACCAGAAAATCCATAGGTACAAACTTTTAAACTTAGAGATTTCTGTATGTTATGTATATAATATTCATCTCAATCACTCAGTTTTACATCTAAGTGCTTAGCCCATATTTTCATTACGATCCATAATTCTGACTTTTTAGGTTTTCTAAGCATTGTAAACTATAAATATTCCGAATCACATATCTTTAAAGCATTTTCAAAAGGTTCAAACATGTTGTTGACCTTTCAATTTTTGTAAGACTTGAAATTTGACCATATAAAACTTTAATATAACAAAGCAACTTGAAAATTTATCCTAAACACACATTTTATTCAAAAGAAAGAAAACCTGTAAAAATTTTACTTTATAGAACAAAATTTGTAAAGATTTAAACTTTTAAATTCAACATGCCGAGTTTTGAAAGCAGAAAATTAAAACGTTTTTCATCTAAAGTTTTGTAAGATATCAGCAAGTTGATATTCAGTTGGGACAAAATATAATTCAATAGTACCTTCTTCCACATGATGCTTTATGAAATGGTACCGCATATCTATGTGTTTGGTCTTTGTGTGCTGGACCGGATTGACTGATATCGCTATTGCGGATTTGCTATCACAATAGATAGGAACGATTCTGTACAGCATCCCGTAATCACGAAGTTGTGCCTTCATCCAAAGTACTTAAGCACAACAACTAGCTGCGGCGACGTATTCTGCCTCTGCAGTTGAAATAGAAACACAATTCTACTTTTTCGACGCCCAATTTATCAGTGTATCACCCAGAAATTAAAGGTGACCTGATGTGCTTTTCCGGTCTAACTGATTTCCACCAAAATTTGCATCAGAGTAAGCAGTTAGTTTATAATCAGAACTCTTAGGATACCACAAACCTAAATATGGAATTCCTTTGATGTAGCGAAATATGCGCTTGACTGCCAACATATGCGATTCCTTTGGTTTGACTTGAAATCTGGCACATAAGCAAGTAGAGAACATGATATCCGGGCGACTTGCTGTTAAGTACATTAGTGATCCGATCATTCCTCGATAAGTCTTGACGTCCACAACTTTTCCATCTGGATCTAATCCAATTTTAGCACCATGAGCCATCGGCGTGCCAATTGAAGAAGATTTGTCCATCTTGAATTTCTTCAATATGTCAAACACATACTTCGATTGGTTGATAAAAATACCATCTGGAAGCTGCTTCACTTGTAAGCCGAGGAAGAAATTAATTTCTCCCATCATGCTCATCTGAAACCTGGAGGTCATAAGATCAGAAAACCAAGTACATAATGATTGATTAGTCGCACCAAATATAATATCATCTACATAAATTTGAACTCTGCAGATATCCAAGTTAGAATGATATATAAAAAGAGTGGTATCTATAGATCCTTTGGTAAACCCGAATTTGATCAAGAAGGCCAACAACTCATCATACCACGCCCTCGGTGCTTGTTTCAGGCCATACAGTGCTTTATCGAGAAAGTAGACATGATCAGGATGGTCTTTGTCAACAAACCCCTATGGTTGAGAATCATAAACTTCTTCTTTCAGTTTACCATTGAGGAATGCTGTCTTGACATCCATCTGATACACAGTGAAATTGCGATAAGCAGCAAAAGCGAGAAACATACGAATAGCTTCTAGTCTTGCAACCGGCACGAACATTTCATCGTAGTCAATTCCTTCTTCTTGTCTATAACACTTGGTAACCAGTCTAGCTTTGTTACGAACGACGATACCATCTTTGTCTTTCTTGTTCTTGAATATCCACTTTGTGCCAATTATGCTTTTTCCTTTCGGCCTTGGAACAAGTCTCCAAACTTTTAGCGCGTCAAATTGATTGAGCTCCTCTTGCATCGCTATTATCCAATCCGGATCCTCCAACGCTTCAGATACTTTAGTTGGTTCAATCTTGCTTAGAAAACAAGTGAAGAGACATTCGTTGGGAGTAGCCGCCTTGGAACGAGTAGATACACTTGCTTGAGGATCACCAATAATTTGATGAATAGGATGAGACCTTGTCCATTTGGTGGTGTGAGGAAGAGGATCAATACTTTCTTGTACAACTTCTAATTGTTGAGAAGGAGGTTCAGAATCAGACTCTGGAATTGTTGATGGAATATCAGCATCTTGTTCTGCTTCTTGAACTGGTTCTGCTTGAACAGATGTTTCTTGAACAGATGTTTCTTGAACAGATTCAGTATTCACATGCTCAGATTCTGATTGATCTTGAGGGAGTTCAGAAATAACTTGAACAACATCAGTGTCAGAGATAGATGCAGCGAAATTAGGATTAGATGCGTTCACAGTTTCCTAATTCACAGAAGAAGCATTTTCAGAATTAGATTTAGGTACATCATCATAAAAATTCTCAAAAAGAAAATCAAGATCAGAAAGATTAAGCAAGGAAGAAGAAGGATCCTGATTTGACGGTTGAATTGCAGGTTCTGGACTGACATGTCCAGAAACTAAATTCCTTGTAAGTGCGGGTTCTGGATCTGATTGACTAGAAACCAAATCGGCAGCTTCGTCAAATTTAACATTGACACTCTCTATCACTTTTCTTGCGGAAGTAAGAAATATTCTGTAAGCTGCAGAAGTAGAAGAATACCCAAGAAAAATACCCTCATCTGCCTTTGGACCAAACTTGTTCAGATTTTCTCGATCATTCAGAACATAACATTTACACCCAAATGACTTGAAATATTTGACATTCGGTTTAATACCGTTCATAAGCTCATATGGTGTTTTGTTGAATCGGCGATGCAGAATTGATCTATTCTGAGTGTGACATGCAGTTGAGACAACTTCAGCCCAATGAGACAAAGGAAGACCAGAATAAGCAAGCATTGATCTGGCTGCCTCGACAAGCGTTCTGTTTCTTCGTTCAACAACCCCATTGCGGTGATCGAGCAACAGAAAACTGTTGTTGAATACCTTGATCTTCATACAAAGCTTTAAGAGTGTTGTTCTTGAATTCAGTACCATTATCTGTTCTTGAATTCAGTACCAACTGCTTTTTGCTTGTTGGTCTGAATTGTTTTGATGAGGTTGATGAGAATGTCGGGAGTTTCATCTTTAGATTTGAGAAACTTGACCCATGTATACTGTGAGTAATCATCAACAACCACCAAGACATATCTTTTCTTTACGATACTCTTTGTCTTCATCGGTCCGCATAAATCAACATGTAGTAAATCAAGAATGTCTGAAGTGCAGGGTTCAGGCTTTGGCTTATGAGGAGCTTTCTTCGTCTTTCCTTTCTCACAATCTTGACAGAGGTGGTCTTTCTGAAAACGAAGTACTGGGAGACCTCTCATTGAATCAGTCTTGACAAGGTGATCCATGTATTTAAAGTTGAGATGAGCTAGTCGTCGGTGCCATATCCAACTTTCATAAACAGAGGCTTTAGAAAGCAAGCAGATATATGATGGGATTTTAACCTTGGAAAGATCAATGGTATATAAATTGGATCATCTTTTTCCAACCAGTAAATCCCTGCCACTGTCATTCTTCACAGCAACACGTTTAGATTTGAAGCTAACTTCAAGATCTTTATCACAAAATTGACCGATGCTGAATAAGTTGTGGCTTAGACCTTCAACATAGCTAACTCGCTTGACAGTAATATTGCCTTGAACAAGATCACCATAACCTAGAATGGGAGCAGTCTCGCAGTTTCCAAACTTAACACTACCGCAACATTTTTCTTTAAAATTTGAAAGTAGAGATTTGTTGCCCGTCATGTGTTTGGAACAGACCGCAACATTATCTTGTTTCCTTGACTTCTTTGCTCTTCTTCTTTTACGCTTTGGTTTATAATACTGATCATTTAGCATAAAAGAATCATCAACAATTGAATTAGAAGAAGAAATTTTATCTAAGAAATCAGACTGAGCATTCAACAAGTTTGAACTTGCCTTGGAGTGAGAACTTTCAGAAAAACACAAGTCTGGAAGAGGTTTGCGCGACCCTTTGGTGGCGCAAACTGAACTTTGCGGGACCAACGTCTGGCGCAAATTGTCAGTTTGTGCTACCAATGGTTGGCGCAAATGCTCACTGTTCTTAACATTTTTAGTATTTTCCTTGGAATCGACAAAAAATCCAGAATTAATTTTGTCTTCAAAACTTGATTTCAATATAAAAAGAAATAAACTATTTTCTAAACCAGTTTGAAGACTTTGTTCTTCCAATTTATCTTCAAGATCAACTATTTTACCCTCTAACACTAATGGGGGAATATATCTCCTAGAATCATAAGAAACCGGAAATACATTTTCCTTATTAGTATTGTTGGCATATATATCAACAAAATCAGTTGATAATGAAGACTTAATTGAAGAATTGACATTTAAAACATTTTTGGATTTTCTGGACTTCTTTGATTGCTCAGGAAAATACTTAGCATTTTCACTAGTATAAACAAATGACATTTCCATTTTCTTGTTTTTCATTCTTTTCTGATTTTCAATTTCTAATTCTTGCTTTGCATTCATCCACTCAATTTTAAATTGAGGAGCATAATGCGCAAGACTTAGATAATAAAAATTATACAAAGTGGGGGTTTTTATGATAACATTGTTTAAACAATGTGGATTTTCAAAACCGAGTCCCCATCTTTCTTTGATTGTCTCATCACTCCTTGGTTTATTCATATATATGGTCTGCTCAGTTTGTTTTCTCTTATATAATTTTCCTTCTAAAACAATTATTTTATTAGAAAGATTTTGATTTAAAGAAGTCAGTTCAGTCAAAGAATCACGATAAGTCTGAATTGAATTTTCTAAATCATCCAACTGCTTTTGAAATTTCCCTTTTCTGTCAGTTAAAATAATCTTTTCATCTTTCAGAGAAATTCGCAGTTTTTCAATCAAAACAGACTTTTCTTGATTATCATGCTTTTCAGATGTGAGCTTTGAACGTAAATCATGTAAAGCATTGATAATAACGTTCATTTGAGATAAAATGAAATTGTAATCAAACTCAAAAATTACCTCAGATTCATCAGTTGAAGTATTCTCTTCTTCATCATCACTTTTGTCATCCCCAATAAAACACATTGCAGCCGTTTCCTCATTCTCAGCTTCATTGTCTGAATGGTCAAGCCAATATTCTTCTTTAGCAAGAAGAATTGTTCCATTTTCTCTCTTTTCTGCTAGTTCCAGCTTCTTCCTGTAGAAAGACGAATCCTTGATCACCTTCACACGACATTCCTTAGCTATGTGTCCCGGTTTTCTACAGTTAAAGCAATTCATTGCTTTCTTTTTCTCCTTTTTAGGTTCAGCCACTTTAACAGGTTCATACTTTGGAATGAATGTCTTTGATGGAGCACCGGGTTCCACTTTCTTTGAACCTGAAGTGAAACGAAGGTTGTTTGATCTTGATCTGTGCTGGAACTTTTTTTAATAATGCTGAGAAAGAAGGATCATGGCTTTTTCCAAGGCTTCACCATCATCATCTGTTGACCCATCGTACGCACTTTCAGATAAAGCTTGTTCAGCCAGTTGGCTAGCAAGTAGAGCAATCGGATCAACAGTCTTTGGCTTATTCTTCTTATCCATCTTTGCTTTCTTTTCCTGAACCATGTTCTCATCAGTCATCAATATTTCGTAAAGTTCTTGAATTGGCATTGTGGAAATTCGAACATCATTCCTCATTCTATGACATGATTTGCTCCATTCTGGTTGAAGAGCATTCAGAAACTTCAGATTTGCTTCCAGTTCAGTCTTTGTCACCTTTATCTTGTACAAATCATTTATTACTGCCCAAAATCTATCGAACACGCTTTTCAGACTCTCTCCATCTTTTGCTTTGAAGTCCTCAAAATTATTCATGTATCGGGTCTGTCGGAGTTGAGTAGCCACAGCTGATCCAAGCATTATCTTTTCTAGTTGAGTCCACATGAGCATCGTATTATGCTTGAGACAGTCAATTCTATTGTAGATTGAATTAGGCAGAGCAAGAATCAGATTAGACTTTGCTTGACTATCAGCTTGATATCGCAAAAGCTCGTCAGCTTCATACTCTCTTATAGACTTCTCAACTCTTGTAGCCAGAGTAGTTGCAGTAGCTGGTATTTCTTTCATGAGCCTCTCCATAGGACCCTCAGTCAGGGATTTCATCATATTGTCACCATTTGGTTGTTTCTCTATAAAGTTGATGAATCTGTCCTGCCATTGCTGAAATTCATTCTCATTTATAAGAACTGGAGGGCGAGTATCAGATCCCAAAGACATCATTATGTCGTTCTTGTAAATCTGTGCTTGTAGAGACATTTTGACAAAATCAGAAAGTTCTAAGTCTGAAAATTTGAAAACTGGCGCAAACTGAAGGTTTGCGTGAGCAGATGAAGACGCAAACTAGGATTTGCGTGAGACGAAGATATCGCAAATGAACTTTGCGTGAGTCGTGGATGACGCAAACCAAGCTTTGCGTTAGATGGTGAAGGCACAAACGTAACTTTGCTTGAGGCGAAAAAGGCACAAACCAAGCTTTGCGTTAGATGCTGAAGGTGCAAATATAACTTTGTGCGATCTGTATAAGGCGCAAACTACGAGTTGCACAAGGTAAAGATGATGCAACTGGACTGAACTTCTTGTGAGATGAGGAATACGCAAATTTTACTTTGCGTGATATAGAGGAAACGCAATCTGATCTTTGCGTGTTACAGGGATGACGCAAATTGCACTTTGCGTGATTAACCCAAGGCGAGAAGCTGAACTTCTCGATACGAAAACCTGAAGACGCATAAGGCACTGGATGAACTCGCGCAAACCTGTGATGAACTAGCGCAAAGTTCAGATCTAGCGCAAAGTTCACGAAATCAAGAAAAACCTTCTATCATCCATTAGAAAAACGAAATTAAAGAGATTTTCACAAATAAATATGATCAAAAACAAGATTATAACAATTTTTAAACAATAGAATCGATCAAAAACCACAAAATCGATAATTCGAGAATATAACAGTAAGTCAAAAACGAGTTTTCAGAATCTTGAAAAATTACGAAATTGAAGATCAAAAACCGTTTTTCTTGCAAAATGATGTGAATCAAAAATGTTTCTCTATCAAAAACGAATCCAGCTAATCAAATTGCAACAAAATTCGACCAGAAAACAGTCCGAATTTGATAAAAAATCAAAAAATGAGAGTTTCTTGAAAAAATCAAGAAAAATCGATCAAATTTTTTGATTTAATCACAAATTCAGATACTAAAAACGATTTCTCTCAATCCTCTCAGATTCAGAAATAGGTCTGATACCAATTGATAAACCCAAGATCTCTAAATCTTAGAGAGAGAAAGTAGAGAGAGAAAGTAAGAGCGCCAAAAGTAGTCTGATATTCAATATGTGTTCCAAAGTTACAAAACAAAAGCACCAAGGGGACTTAAATACCCCAAGGTCTAAACAGAATAGATAAGCTAACTAAACACTGTTTAAACCACATAAAATAAATACATTGATTACTAATCAAAATAGACCTAACAATGACATTAAAAATATGTGACTAAGAAAGAATACTCACGCGACCATAAAATGGGATGAAATCCAATTATTAAAGCATGGACAATTAAAATATCCAAAATATTGCTGGCTGACAACAAGGGATACCCGTATCCGTTGAGGGTGGAGGAACACAAAAGCATGCCACCCTTACAACGTTAATTGCATTACACCTCACGACATAAAACTCCCAAGTGTCCCTACGACTTCTTGACAAGTTTTACCCAAAGAGACAGTTGACCTTGGTGACCATTACAAAGAACTCCACCCCGAAGGCCCGACACACTTAAAGAATACCCCTCATGCATTACTTCAAGCGGCGGGGGTCCTAGTGCCTACCTCCCCGGTAGCACCTCCAGACTCAACCCTCCTAGTGCCTACTTGTAAAGTTTCGGTCGTAAAACATGGGTATCGGAGTCCAGCCCCAAAATACCCAATTGACCATCTAAAATAGACAGACTTATGTGCCTATGGATCCAATGCAACACAATCTAACATTACATGACTACACATGAATGACCAATGCACTCGAGCATGTAATTATCATAAATATGCAATAAAATGCATTAGTATGTAAATCGTAGATGGGACTCTACATCGAGCCATTAAAACCGGACAAATGTCCTCGAGACTCTTTTAAGTCAAAACGAGCTAAAATGCTCAAAATCCATTTGACCAACAATTAACGGTCCCCCAATAATGGAATGTCTTTAAACGGTATTTATGCAGACACATACCTCAAAGGTTTGATCAACTCAAAACTCATCACGTATTGGGACCAAGGATTTTCCAAATAGTTAATGAACTCAAATACCCCAAAATGTCGTACGCCATAACTTAGACTTCACTTATATAAAAATCACCGAAGATGCATAAATCATGAAATGGACTTTATTTGTACAAAATCGCCAAGAATATGTAAAACATGCTATTTACTTGTTGAAACATTCAAAACCCAATTATGAGCATTTCATGGAACTAAACAACCCAAGTTTAACAAATATGAAAACTTATTAAAATACTCACACTTTGACAAATGCCTAGTAAAATATATTTTTTCTTCAAAATACACATTTTGGCATGTACATAGTTTTCATAAAGCAACTTCAACTCACCTTGCTAGATTTAGGCTAAATCTAGACTTTTCCCCACTTTGAGCTCCTTTGAAGAAACTTGAATCATCAAAGTCAAAACTTCCATAACCTAGATCCACAAGCTTCCAACCATAAATAACCTTATTCAAGTGTTTAGAATTATTCCCCAAACATCTTATATCAAAATCTCCGTTTTGGTCAAAAACCCTAGTTTGACCTAACTTTTCTCAAAATCTTCGAAATCGAAATTGGAGAAATAAACACTAGGTTGAAATTAATAGACAATATATAACCCATAATGAATTTTGGAAGTATAAGGGAGAAACTTACCATTTAGGTTTTGGTAAAAAACCTAGAAAACCCCAAATTCTTGAAGATGAAGGTGATGATGATGAGTTCTTGACCCTTGCTTGAAATATACAACCAAATACTATTTAATAATCCCAAAACTAACAATCTAACCTTGAAAATCTCTCAAAAACGAAACCGTAGCAACTTGAATCATCAAAATCGGAGTTAGGATGAAGAAGATATGAATAAATGAAGTTCTAGGGCTGAAAATCGGGTTTTATGCTCGACCAGGGGATTTTGCGACTTATCACGCGACCTTCAGTCTCAGCATAAGTCACCCAATTCCCCTATGTCGCAGCACAAGTCGCGGCATAAGTCGCGAAATGTACTGTTCGCCCGGTTTTCTTCTCGATCGCTGTTTTGGCCGTAACTTCTTCGTTATAGCTCTGATTTTGCTCCGGAAATAACCGTTGGACTCGTAATTGAATCCTTCATTTATCAAGACTATAAAATATAGGATTCAATTCCAAAATCCTAT
The DNA here is from genome assembly GCA_954870635.1 of Arctium minus. Classification (NCBI taxonomy): domain Eukaryota; kingdom Viridiplantae; phylum Streptophyta; class Magnoliopsida; order Asterales; family Asteraceae; genus Arctium; species Arctium minus. Next base: position 70,173,327 of record OX941080.1, on the reverse strand, counting down.
ATCTTATTTTTCCCTTACAATACCGATTTCTGAATTAACTTGAAATGATGCTTTTCGAAGTCGGGGTGTTACAACCAATCATGCTCTTGTAGGTCTTTTGGTCACCTGGTTTACCAGATAAATCAGCGTCTAAAAGACTTCCAGTAGCCATAAGAGTTTTCCATGTGAAAGAATCAGTCATGTTAAACTTTTGCGCATATCTTTACTATATTTTGACTGATTAATGAAAATTCCTTCTGGGGTTTGTTTAACATGTAAATCAAGAAAGAAATTTGATTTGCCCATCATGCTCTTTTGGAACATGCTTTTCATGATGTTTTGAAAATCATCTCACAGGTTTGGATTACTAGACCCGAAAATTATGTCATCAATATAAATTTGTACCAAGATAAGATCATCACCTTCTTTCTTTAGAAAGAGAGTTGTGTCGATTGTACTTTTGTAGAATCCCGATTCGGTAAGGTAATTTGTCAGAGTTTCATACCATGCCCTTGGAGCTTGTCTTAAGCCATAAAGTGCTGTATCAAGGACATAGATATGATCTGAATACTTTGGATCTTTGAAGCCCTCAGGTTGACTGGCATACACTTCTTCAAGTAGTATCCCATTCAGGAATGCCGATTTAACATTCATATGGTATACTTTGATTTCTTTGTGTGCTACGTATGCCAAGAAAATTTTGATAGCCTCAATTTGAGCCACTGGTGCATAGGTCTCATCATAGTCAATGCCTTCTTGCTGATTGTAACCTTTTGCTACTAGGCGGGCTTTGTTTATGACAATTACACCTCATCCTTCTTGTCCCGAAAGACCCACTTAGGTCCAACAATCGTCTTGTTTTTGGGATTTTTAACCAATTTCCACACCTCATTCATCTTGAACTCCAAAAGCTCATCTTGCATTGCGTTTATCCAGTTCAGATCCTTCAAAGCTTCAGATTGGTTCTTGGGTTCTATGTTGCTGAGAAAGTTGACATATATGCAATAATTTGCAGATGCTTATCTGGTCTTGAGACCAGTTGTCGGATAACCGATAATGTTATGGGAGGATGTGCTTTGGTCCATTTGTGAATGCTCGGAATGAGTTGAATATCTTTCTGATTGTTTGAATCATCAAACTCATATGATACTGCAAGTATATCAAAATCATATGCTTCTGGACTTTCTATTGCTTGCTCTACTTCCTCTGTTTGTAATTCTAATGTTGAATCTGCAGACACGACAGATTCTGAAGCTAATGGTTGGAGAGACCGTCTCAGAACAACTTTATGGATTTGAGCTTTTAGAAATTATTGGACCTACACTCGTAGAAGCAACACCAACATCTTAAGAAGGACCTGACAGTTCAACACTTATTGTAGGTGTGTCTACATTCCTTGATGTGTCTTAATTGTATAAATCCACACATATATCCATGAAAGCATCCATAAACAACAAATCAAGATCTGAATTAGTTAAAGCTTTGGAGTCATAATTTTTAGTCTTGTTGTGTTCAGGTTCCACTCTGATTTGAGTATAAGGTTTCCCTTGAGGTCCGAGTTTTGAACTAATTTGATTAGAAGTCCGAATAAAAGTTTCATCAAACGATACATTGATACTCTCTATAATGGCTCTTGTCCTCTTATTGTAGATTATGTATGCTTTGGAAGTTAGAGAAAAACCAATAAAGATTCCCTCATCTGCTTTCTTTTGAAAATTTTCAAGATGTTCACGATCATTCAACACAAAGCATCTGAAACAAAAAACACGATGAAATTTAATGTTTGGCTTACGTTTATTAATAATTTCATAAGGAGTATTATCAAAACACATATTAATAATCGTCCTGTTTTGTGTTAAGAAAGTGGTTGCAACAACTTCAGCCCACATGAACGGAGGTAGATTAGAATAGGCAAGCATGGTCCGAGCTGCTTTCTACCAACGTTCTGTTCTTCCTTTAAACAACCCCGTTTTGTTGATGAGTCATTGCAACCAAAAAGTTGTGAGAAATGCCAACAGACTCTAGATAACGTTGAAGAGTTTCATTCTTCTCAACTTATCCACTTGAGATTTTAGAAGAACTTGAATCCACTTGTTGACCTTTATAATAAGATCTGGAGCATCGGACTTGAGTCTTAGAAATTCTAGCCAGATATATCTTGGGAATTCATCCAGCATGACCAAAATGTACTTTTTTCGTTGATTGATTGTATTCTTATCGGTCCACAAAGATCCATGTATATGAGTTCAGGAGGTGTTGTGCAGTTGGATAACATGTTTTATCTATGCGCACTTCTTTTCATCTCGCCCACCTTACACGCATGACATAAAGACTCTTTTTCAATCTTGAAATCCGGCAGATTGATGGCAAGATCCTTGCTCTTGAGCTTGTTGATGTCACAGAAGTTTTGGTGAGGCAGTCGTCTGTGCCATAACCAACTTTCCTCTGTTGAAGCTTTAAAAACCAAACAGACTGGTTTTGTTGAAGGTAGAGTTGGGAAGTTGACAACATATACATCACCCAATCTTCCAGCTCTAAACAGTTCAGCTCCACTCCGATCTTCTATATAGCAGAAATCTTCATCAAATTTGATCTTCCATTTCTTCTCACAAAATTGTCTTATTGAAAACAAATTATGTCCCAATCCTTCCACATATAGAACTTTAGAAATTGTAATCCGGCCATTTGCAAGTACTCCATACCCTCTGATGTAACCTTTATTCTTATTACCGAAACTTACTGATCCTCCAGGATGTTCTACAAAGTCATGTACTAGGTGCTTGAACCCTGTCATGTGTCTTGAAGCTCCAAAGTCTATAATCCGCACATGACAATCCTGAAAGGATAAATCACTTCAACTTAGCTACCTATATAAATATTGGCCCCTTTTTGTTAGTATCAATAAGGCTCTTAATATCAGTTGAAGAGCCCTTATTTCTCATTCAAATCTTGGCTCTTTACTTAAACTTTGTGCTTTAAGTTTGTCCTTTGGAACCCACTTCCACACAAAGTTTACTTCAACTGATTTAACCACATTCATAGAAGCATTCTTTTTCTTATTAAAACTGAAATTTTTTGGATTTTGTTCAGAAGAAGATTTAGGAGAAACTTTCTTCCAAATAAAGCGTTGAGGTTTTCTTTTCTTAGAAGATTTCGGTTTGAAAGAAAATGAACTATCACCACAATAAGAACATGTTAGTGCATAAATATGTTGGATCCAAGATCATTGGAATTAAAAGTCAAATTCTATAAGTGGAAAGTCAAAGTCTTTTGTTAGTATTAGTTTGCTTTGTAATTGTTGTACGTATAAAAGGGTTTCTTTCTTTGTTGTTTTGAGTAGCACTATTAGAGATTAACACTTAGAGAGAGAAGTATTGTGTGTTGAGAGGATTTGTATTAGGTTGATTTGAAGATTAATAGAAATGGCATCTTGAGTAGAAATCCTGTTGTTCATCTTGTTAATTGCACATTATTGGGACTATCAATTGATATCAGAGCAAGCACAATTCAGAAATTTTGGTGAATGTCACTGTTCCAGAATTAATTTTTTGATTTTATGTGTTTTTTAGTGTAATTTTTGGTTTACTATATTCCTTTTACATTCTAGAACAGATTTAGTGTTGATAGTTTGTCCAAATTCAAAACTGTTTGTGTGAATTTTGGATTTGAGTGAGTTTTGTTCGAAGTTGTAAAAACATACTGTAATTGTTCGAATTTGTTGATTTCAGTGTAATTGTTCATTTGTAACTTGTTTGAATAGTGTACGAGAACCTATTGGAAGAGTTTCAGGATTGAATTTGGATTTTTGAGGTGTTTTTGATCGATTTAGTTGATTGTTGGTTCGATATTCTCAAGAAATCGCAAGATCCGAAGAACTCGCAAGATCCGAAGAACTCACAAGCTTCTTAAAGAACACACAAGCATCAACTGAAGAACTCGCAAGATTCTTTGATTTTTGTGTTTTGTTGTTGAAATTTTTCTAAGGCAACAACTCACAGAGCTTTTGGTGTATGACAAGTCCAAAACTCGCAAGGTGTAGCTTATGACAAGTTACTTATCGCAAGCCTCAATCTGCGACAAGTTACTGTTCACTTCCTTTAGCTTGCGACAAGTTGAAGAACTAGTATATTGAAGCTTACGAAAAGTTGTTTGCGACAAGTTCAAAGCGTTAATTTTTTTAAGTGTAGAAATCGCAAGTGGAATCATACGAGAAGTGATCTTTTGTGAATTTTTCTAAGTACAAAACTCGCAAGATTCAACTTGTGACAAGTCAGAACTCACAAGCTTCAGCCTGTGACAAGTAAGAACTCGCAGGCTTCCTTCTGCGAGTTCCTCACTTCTTTGTTGAAAGGGTTTGCGACAAGTATCAAATTTAAGTTCTTCGCGACAAATGAACTACAGTGCTTTGCGACTTCTATACTTAGTCAATTTTTGGCTATTTTCAGAATTTTAGAAAATCTCTTATTTTGTGTTTAAAGATCTGTGCTGATTTCAAGATGACTTCAAAGGATGCATTAGCTATCGGAACCGATGTCAAATCACGTGTACTTTTCAAGGGTGAATATGAATAGTGGAAGGACCAGTTTCTTGATTTTATTGACAGGAATGAGATTGGAGAATATATTAGAAAATCTTTAGAAGAAGGCTTAATGAAACCTCCAACAAAGCTTCTCGCTACAGAAGAGGAAGAAGAAGAAGTGATTACAAAAGAGTATGTTGTTGATATAGAAGAGTATACAGATGAGCAGAAGAAGAGGCACAAGGCTGATAAATGGCAAGATCTTTCCTACTTCAAGGAATTCCTAATGAGATTTATGTGAAAATAGACAACTACAAAGCTATTGTTAGATTAGATTCAATTTTCTGGTCAGCAAATTGGGAATGCTAAATGTCAAACCATGATTCGAGGGGGAGTGTATCTACCATTGTGTTTAAATTGTTTATGTCTTGGAAATTATGAACAATGTCTATTATTCATCATTTATTGACAAAGGCAGAATCATTTTTCAAATGATTACCAAATTTTTTTATTTTGCAGGTTATTTTTCATGTGACAATGGTTTCTGGTTATACCAGATCAGGACTCGTTCTTAATTGGTAACACTGGATATTACTATTCTCACCGGAGAATAAGTAATCATGGTTTCTGAATAACTTAGTTCAAAACCCGTACTCAAATGTTTTTCTTCTAATAGATGCTTAACTGAAAACATCTTTTCTAGAAGTTTTTGATTTGAGGGGGAGTTAACTGCTATATCTTTTAGAGGGAGGAGACCATAGTTGGTTATATTTTCATTGTTATATTTTTTTTTTCTGATAATTTGAATTTTTACAGATATCAAGAGGGAGGATATTTGATGTTTTTTGTCATGGATACTTAAACGCATATATTCATTCCAGGGGGAGTAAAGGATTCTGATTTACAGGTATATATTTCTAATCTTTATACTCTATCACTTGTTGAAAGTTTAACAACTTTCATTTATGAAAAATGGTTCTTAAATGTTTAAACCACTTCCTATTCTTAAAAGATTTTCATGAATTGCGAAGTGTGATTTTAAATGATTTTCATGATACTTTGTTGATTATCTGACCGTGTGTTTCTAATGACAAATACTTGTGTTATTGTCATGCTTATATACTGTCAAGTATTCTTACACACATGGTTCAGTAGATTTATTGACTTTGATTTTACCATGTATCAAAAGTTTAATATTTCTATGGTAATACTCCCGTTTGTTATTCACTATTGTTTGAATCAAACGTCATTTCTTTTATACATGTGCTTTCATCGAAAATATGTTTATATTTTGTTCATATAAACATCTTACGTCTTTGATTTCCTAACAAAATATTAATTTTCTTCATGATAATTTGATCTGATCTTAATCATTGTCAGATTCTCAAAACATTTCTATTCTTTCATGACTATTCATTCATACAAAGTTTTGAGAAATCTTAAATGTTTAAAATGCTCAAATTTCATTCTGATCTTTGAAGAGCATACATATACTCACAAATGATTTCTTGTGCTTTAATGTCAAGAAAATCATTGAGACAATACATGCTTTTAGGAAAATACATGGAATTCAATGTGAGTGCTTAAAAGAACTTCCATGGATTCACGATAACCAATATTTCCTACCCAAAAAGTATTCCCTGAGTGATTGAGGGGAGAGGGGTCAAAAGATTTGAGTGTTGGTGTGTGTAGAGGTAAAATGGAAATGAGAGATTGGTTAGAAGTGAGCTTTAATGATTAAAAGAAAGAGGGTGTGAGAACAGAGTAAAAGAATATCAGATTCTGCACCAAAATCTTTCTGAGTCGGGCAACCACATTACTGATTGGTTCATGCCATCAATGATTGAATGGAAGTCCTGGGGAGTGAACATCACTTCAAGCTTCTTACATTGTACATTCGTTGTACACAGTGGCTTTGTGCTACTGACAAGCATTCCTAATTGTTTCATATGTTGATTCAGGATTACAACTCCTAATTTGTTTGAATTTGGAAAGATTCAGATGAATTCATTCAGGAATTGATGGCTCATTCAGATCAGATGAATGATTCATTGGGGGAGATTGATAGTTTTTCCTATCTGGGGAGAGTCTACATATTTCACCAAAGGGGGAGATCATGAAGATTGTGCTTATTTGATTATTTGGGGTAGATTATTCAAAGACCAAGCTGAGCTTGAACAAGTTTTAATGATTTTGATTCTCACAATTCATTAAAAAGGGGGAGAGAAATCAGATTTCAAGTTCAGATGATTAAAGTTTGTACCAAGAAAGGGGGAAAGATGATTTTTCAAAGTAAGATTTCAACAGATGATGTAATGAAAGGTGAAGACAAAGTTTCAAAAGTTTAAAGTTTCAGAGTTCAAGACAGAAAGATATATTTTGAAGAGAAAAGTCATGAAAAGCAGAAAAAAGGTTTGATCAAAGTGACAAAGTTTGTTGAAGATGACGAAGCTTTCAAGATGTCAAAGCTGAAAAAGATTAAAAGCTGAAGATTATTTTGAAGATAAGAAGACCTGAAGATTATTGTCAATTTTTTTTTAATCTTCAATCCAAAGGGGAGATTGTTAGATTAATATTGTATTCAGGATTAAAAGTGAGGGTCTTTATTGTAAATGTGTAATAGTTTGAGGGTTTGGTTGTAAAGTCAACACAAGTTGACTTAGTATAAATAGTTTTGTTCTTTGTTAGATTTGTAGTTACGAACACATGCTGAATTGGTAAGAACTCGCATACTGTATACCCACACATACGTGAGATCTGTGTTACACTGTTAGATTTATGACCATGATGTAATCATATGATTTGATCAATAATATAGTGTTCTTAATCTGTTGTGTAAATTGTATGCTAGTAATCTAGGTCACAACTACTTGTAAACATGTGTGGGATCAACTAGAGAATATGATGTTAGGTTCAAAGATTGGTAATCAGCTGAAGGTTTCAAATTGTCTCAAACATTATGAAGAGTTTAAAGCAAAAGATGGTGAGAATTTAGAGGCTACATACGACAGATTTGTCACTTTTCTGAATGAGTTGAGCAAGAACAGAGTAAAGAAATCTCAGATTGAGCTTAATGTGAAGTTTCTGAGAATCTTACAACCAGAATGGAAAAGATTTACTCGACAGATGAAACAAATGAAAGATCTCAATGAGATTCCATTACATGAGGTGTATGAGACGTTACGCCAGAATGAGAAGGAGGTAGAGGAGATAAGAGTCGAGAAGAAGAAAGTTGAGAAACCAGTGGTTGATCCAGTTGCTTTAGTAGTCAAGAGAAAGGATAAGAGATTTCTAGTATAAAAAAAGAAGAAAGTAGTGATTTCTGAATATGATAAAGAGGAAATTAATAGTTCTGAGTCTGATGATGGAGAGAACCTGAAGCAAGCAATGCTTTTGTTGACCAGGGCTTTCCAAAAGAAGTTCTGCAAGAATCCCGGGTCAAATAGTCAATGGTATTCATCGGTTTCAAATAACTATGAACATAAAGAGAGAGTAGAAGGAAGAAGATTTGAGGAAAAGAGGTCTGATGGCAAAAGATTTAAGGAGAAAAATCCGTAAGAAAAGAAGTATGTGAATCGGTACGAGGAGAAGAAAGAGGCTGAACCACTCAAGTGCTACAATTGTGGAAAGATCGACCACTTTGCCAAAGATTACAGGAAGCCTAAGGTGAAGAATTCTGATTATTACAATAATAAAATGCTCCTGGCAAAGCAGAAAGAGGCGGTCAAAGCTCTAATGGGCGAGGATGATCATTGGTTGGATGTCACCGATTCCGAGAGTGAAATAGAAGAGACTGCTCATATATGCTTGATGGGATAGAAGTTTGCCGAGGAGGATTCATATGAGGAAAATTCTGATGACGTAAATGATATGACTGAATCTGATTTTTTAAATCAAATGCAATCCATGATGGTTGAACTTCAGGATCTACAGTCTAAACTTAAACGTGAAAAAGGTGTCAAAGAAAATAAAAATCAAGCAATACTGAAACTCAACAAAGAAAGTGTTGAGAAGACTGTATTGATTGAGTCTTTAAACAAAAACATTGATACCTTTAGTAAAGAAAGCACTGAAATTCAAAGTCAATTATCTGAAACATCTTCTAAGTTTAAATTGTGTCAACGTGAAATAAAAGAAGTTGCTAAAAAGTGTTTAATTTAAAGAAAGAAAATAAAACTTTTATTGAAAAGATCAGTGGTTTGGAAGAAAATCTTTATACTAGAGATCAAACTGATCAAACCATTCATCTTAATAAATCAAAAGATTTTACAAATTTCAATGAATGTTTGAGTATTGGTTAATAACCCACATGATCTTAATTAGATCATGAATTTGAAAAGATTCGGATGAATACATTTACGAATTGACGGTAGAATCATTTTATCAGATCAGATTGGGGGAGATTGTCTATTTTCCTACATGGGGGAGATTGTTCATGAAGACTGCGCTTTTATTGTTATTTGGGGGAGATACTTCAAAGATAGAACTGACCTTGAAATGTTTTGATGATTTTGATTCTCAAAATTCATCAAAAAGGGGAGAGAGTTCAATATTTAAAAGTCAGATCTGTTTTAAAGCGAAAGTCAAGCAAGATGTTACAAAGGGGGAGAATACAAGGATGAGAAATTAAAGTCAGATGGTTGAATGTGATAAAGGGGAAGAAGTAAAAGCCAGAAAATTAAAGTCAAGAAGTGTTTCAAAGAGAAGTCTGTAGATTCTTAAGTTGTCGAGCCTATCAATGGGAGAGATTACAAAGTGTTAAAGGTTTGAAGACTTCAATGTTTTGTGAAGATTGTCAAAAGCAATTAGAAATCAAAAGGGAAGATTGTTTAAAAGCTCTATCAAAGGATAGTCAAAGCTTCAAAGATTTGAAAAATTGTTAAAGATTCATTCTTGAAGATTTTTCTGAAGAGAGAAGACCTGAAGATTAATGTCAAAAAAAATTTAATCTTGAATCCAAAGGGGGAGATTGTTAGACTTAAATTGTATTCAAGATTTAAAGGAGGGTCTGTAATGAAATTATTGTAAAGTGTGTGGGTGTATATTGTAAATGATGTAAAATGTTGACCATGTGCTAAGGTCATGTTGACCATATAAATAGCAGGTCATAATATTGTTTAATAATAATAACGCACGCATATTTTGGAGAGATTACACTGTAAGAACACATACACTCAGAGCTAATTGTAATAAGCAACAAATAGGGATATGACTTGATTTAGGTGTTGTGTGATCAATAAAATAAAGTGTTCTTGATAATTCGTGTATTGATTAATAGCTAGAAACTGGAACTACAGGTATTTCTAAAAGGCCTTATTTACATGATTTTGATTTTCTACAATTGGCCAAGAAACACCCTGAGTTTAAAGTCAAATGGAAAAAGTCATCAGAGGAAGGAGAAGCTAAGGAAGATGAGAACAAGAAAGATAAAAATAAAATGCAACTACCATTCCGTTATGAAAAACTGAATGCTAGTTACAATTCTAAACAGTCAAAGTTTCTCTCAAATGATTATTTCCAGAGTTATTCTACTAAGGAAATGGAGGCAAGACCTATTGAAGGTAAAATTTATGTTCCTCCACTCATCTTAGAAAGTAAAATTTATGATCTTGAGAATTCACTAGTAGAAGAGAGAATATTGATTGTCTTAGGTCCATTGAGATCATGATTAGATTGATTGAATGATAACAAGGAATCATAGGGATAGAAATTAGTAGTTTATTCATACGAAATGTTAAACTACACTACTAGATAGAAACACAACTGTATGTCTACATTGAAATGAAAAATGCTTAACCTAAACCTATTACAAGATTTCTATTCATACCCCATACCCCTTGTATACATTTAAAGCCCAAACACATATACAAGACCCAATACATTTATGTTGATTACTTTACTGAACTTCTAAAGTGAACATAATTTATATTCTAACATTCTCCCCCTAAGTTTTGTAAAGTAATCATTCTCTGATCAACTCCAGCTTAAGATCCTCTCACCCTTGATTTCTTTATAAAACTTAGCATTGCATAAACTTCAAAGCTCCTCTAACTCCCCCTAGAAAGTAGCTCTTATCCATGGAGTTTCAACTGAAATATTAGATCTGATGTATACAGTAACCTCGACTGAGTGCACATAAAGACAACTTTTAACTTTAGTAAACCCAACATATTCCTTAACGCCCCCAAGAATGATATGTGTGGATTATGGAGTAACACCCAAGTGCATCTTTAGTGTATAACATCTGATCTGTCTTTGAATCATGAGTTGAAGTAGGAATTCAACTTAAGAAGTTAATCCAATTAGCTTATGGGCGGTAGCATCCGGTAGCAACACTACAAGGCAAGGATTAGAAGGCAAACAATGTTCAACAACTGATGAAGACGCTCATTTTCTGATTGCTTTCCAGAAGACTGAATAATCAAATCTAGAACTCCTTTCTTCACGAATCATCTTGATGATTATAAGCACTCAGGATTCTGAATCATAACTCAAGCATCAGAACAATGATTGCAGTCGCTCACACTACTGAGTGATCAGTTCAGAAGAATGATAAAGTTCTCTCAACGGTCTAACCACAAAAGAAGTTTTCTAGACTGGTGATTGCAGATGCTTAAGCAGCTAACTCAATCCAAGCAAAGACCAAATCATCAAATCTAGAATCTGAAAATCTTGAAAAGCATGAGCACTCGTGAAATATAGATCAATTGCTAGAAATATGTGACCAACGTATGATAAGAGTGATGTCACATATGCATTCCGCGTATAAAGCTCAGGAACAGGGCAAACTTGTATCAGAATGGGTTCAGAACAGTGAAAATTCTCAAAAAGCATCAAACTTTTCGCAAACACCATCAATTCGCAGATCACTGTAGCAATTGAGTACAATTCCCAAGATGGACTTAGCCTAGACCACAATTCGCAAAGGCTTTCCTGCGAATCCTCAACTTTCACAGACCTTATATTCACGAATCCTCAGAATTCGCAACACACTAACCTGAGAATTCTTCACTTCTCACAACTCTCTTATCTGCGAAACCTCTACTTAGAAGACTTTTCATATTGGAAGCCATTAGTGGCATGTGAATTCTTAAGAATTTGCACACAACGTATGCATAGTAGTCTGTGAATCCTTTAACTTTCGCACGTAACTACTTGAGAATTCCTCACATGTAAAAAAATTTGTTGTGTCTAAATGTTCTTTCTACGAATTCTTTCTAACATCATTCTGCGAATTCTTCTACTTCTGCGAGTTCTTCATAAGATCCTGCGAATTCTATTGAATCTGGAACGATTTTCACATACCTTCCAACAAAACTTTCAATACATCGAATCTTGAGTTGAAACTTTATACATAGGTTCGAAAACTACTTTGGAGCACAATTGTAGTTGATCATTTTGTCTTCGACTCTAAAGCATACTTCGATCCAACCACAGTGAATGTATATTTTTGAACAAAAGAACTCAAAAATCGATAGATTCGACTTTCTAGAATGAAATTGATACAAGCAATTGATTCAATAATGATAAACTATAACCACTGAATCAATTTATCATCAAAGAACAACCAATTTCACAATAAATCACAGAAATCAAAATTTTCAACAGACTGTTTGTTGGGAACTGAAGATTCTACTAAGTGTAGTTACTACTGCTAGTACAAGTGTAGTTACTACTGCCAGAACAAGTTGAAGATTAATATTGCTGAGTGTTACTACTGCTAGTGTTAATTAATACTGCTAGTCAAAGTTAGTACTGCTTGAACAAAGTTAGTACTGCTTAGCTAGTTAGTACTGCTAGTGGTTAGTACTGCTTGCAGTTAATGCTGCTAGATGAAGTTAATGCTGCTGAGCATTATTAGTGCTGCTAAAGAGATCCGGATGGAAAGTACTACAGCTGGATATACTGAAGATATACTTAGAAGATATACATGGAAGATATACTGAAGATTTGTTTATTCTTTGTAATTATCTTTTTATCAGTATATGTATAGAATGTTTAGAATAGATAGAAAGAACTTTTTGATAATTGTTTTTCAAGAGAGAAATCAACCTCAAGGCATAGATCCTAATTCTAGAGAAGTAGAATTCGTATTGGTGAGCCTGTTCATCAATATTGAGGTTGAGTGTGTAATCCTGTAACTTCAAAGCATTCAATACAAGTTTACAGTTTGTTCCTCATATATTATGTATTGATTTACTATTTCATTGAATATCAAAGTGTTATTCCGCAAACTTCTTTGATATTGTTTCTGAGAATTAATTCTTGTTGAGAATTCGATCCTGACAAGTGGTATCAGAGCTAAATTCTCTCAGAAACAGTTATTCATCATGGAAAATCTTACAGAATCAAGCAGTACTTTGGTCTCAAAAGTTCCAATGCTCAGATCCAATGAATTTGACATGTGGAAAATCAGAATCAAGCAATATATTCTCCTCACAGATTACTCTATGTGGGACATCATTGAGAATGGCCCATCTGATGGAGGAAAGATTGGTGAAGATGGCAAAAGAACTCCTCCAAAGACCGATACAGACAGGAAATCAAGACAGACAGAGATGAAAGCCTTGAGCACACTGCTCTTGGCCATTCCAAATGAGTATCAACACCAATTCTGCAATTGTACTGATGCACAGATGCTCTGGAATGCTCTAGAGAAGAGATTCTCAGGTACTAAAAGTACCAAGAGAAATCAAAAGGCAATCTTAAAACAACAGTATGAAAACTTCATCTCAACTAAGAATGAGTCCATGACTCAAACTTTTGACAGGTTTAATAAACTAATTGGTGAACTAGCTACTATGGGAGTACAGATTGATCAAGATGATGTGAACAGAAAGTTCTTAAGGTCCCTTGGAGATGAATGGACCATGTACACTGTGTCATTCAGACAGAATGATCAGTTGGAAGACAAAGAACTTGATGATCTGTACAATGATCTTAGAGTATTTGAAGCTGAGGTGGAGGCAAAGAAGAAGCCTTCTGGATATGTTCATAATGCTGCACTCCTATCAGCATCAATTGATTCTACTGCTAACCCTGAATCAGTTAATGCTGCTAATGGATCAAATTTAGATAAAGGCACTGATTATGTATTTGAAGCTCTTCTTTCTAATCATGGAAATTCTTCTCTGATCAATGATGACTTAGAACAACTTCATCCTGATGATCTGGAAGAGATGGATATTAAATGGCAGATGGCCATGCTCTCCATGAGGGTTAAAAAGTTTATAAAGAGGACTGGAAGAAACAACTTCTCACAAAGAAGAGAAGATGGAGCAGGGTTTGATAAATCAAAGGTAGAATGCTACAAATGCCATCTGAAGGGACATTTTGCTAGAGAATGCAGAAGTGGAATGTCTCACAACAACAACCATCAACAAGCTCAATCTGGAAGCTTCAATAACAACAGAAACTCTGCTCAAGCCCTTGTTTCTCAACAAGGAATGGGGTTTGATTGGAGTGATCAAGCAGAAGAAGCTATTCAGAATCAAGCTCTTATGGCTAAAGTATCTGATCTCCCATCTGAGGTAAGTTCTAATCTCTGCTCTAAAACTTGCATAGACACTGTTAAAAGGTACAGGGATCACAATCAGAAGATGAGTGATGACCTGAAGAGACTAGAAAAGGATATAAAAGACTATGTGAGGATAGTAGAGAGATTTGAAGATCAAATCAAAGGTTTTCAAGCCAATGAACTACAACACTCATATGACACTAATTACTGGCAGTGGGAGAAAAAGGATTTAGAACTTAAACTGACCAAATCTAAAGAGGAGAGTGAAAAACTGAAAGAGGAGTTAACCAAGGTTAAGCTTGATGTAGAAAAGTTTTCCAATGCTTCTAAAGCAATGGACTCCTTACTGCAAAATCAGATTCATGATAAATTAAGAAGAGGAATTGGGTATAATGCCACACCTCCACCATATAACAACAATTACATTCCTCCTACTTCAGACCTGTTAGACACCAAAGATAGGAAGGACTTGCCTGAGGGAGCCACTGAAATAGATCCCTTAGATGAGGTAATTGTTGAGGATAAGACTGAGAAAGAGGTTGGCAAGAGTAAGAAGAACAAGGTGAGTGGTGAGACTTCTATAGAAAACAACATTATCACCAATGAGGATTGTGGAAGGGCTTGGATCAAATCCAAGAACATAGAGAAGACAGAGGAAAAGTCTGGTAAGGTCCATTATAAACAGACCACAGTTGTGAATCCAGGTCCTTGCAAACAGTGTACTTGTAAGAAGAATGAACCCCAAAAACAGGACAAAAAGAGGGGAAATCAAAGAAACTGGAATAATCAATGGGCACATAAACAAGGGGTTGATCTGAGTAAAATCAATAGACCAAAACCTTGCTTTATCTGTGGCAAATTGAATCATCTTGCAAAATTCTGTTATTTCAATCCTATGAACCAAAGAATGAATTTCCAAAGATCCATGCAAAAACCCTTTGGTTATAAGAAAATTGAAAAGAACCATGTGGCTAAGAAAACTGTTAAAACTAAAAGCCACATGAAGAAAAAGTATTCTGTTAAAGAAAGTGTCAATATGTGGATTCCTAAAAGCACTAAAACTGTTAGTACTGCTACCACAAATAGTGCTGCTGACAATGATAGTGCTGCTAGAAGTAATACTACTGCTACACCTGTTAGTACTGCTAAACCTGTTAGTACTGCTACACCTGTTAGTACTGCTACACCTGTTAGTACTGCTAACTCTGTTAGTACTTCTAAGGTTAGTACTGCTTCCAGTGTTGATTCTGCTAAGCCAATCATATTGACAAAGTACTCTAATAAAGAGTGCTCTGAGTTTAAAAACCTCATTAAAAAGGAATGTAAATACTTTGATGAGAAAGGAAGACCCAAGATCACTTTGGCTTGGGTCCCCAATCATACTAATTGATTTATTTAATGTGCAGGGCAACCAACAGCTCAAGGGAAAGAGCATATGGCATGTTGATAGTGGTTGCTCTAGGCACATGACTGGCAACATGTCATGCCTTCAGGATTTCAAGCAAATTAATGGAGGACATGTTGCATTTGGAGACAATCTTACTGGTGGTAAGATAAGTGGAAAAGGTAATGTCACCAAAGGTAAGATGACATTTGAGGATGTCTACTATGTTGATCAATTAAAGTACAACCTGTTAAGTGTATCACAGGTTTGTGACAAACAACATAGTATATTATTTACTAATACTGAGTGTATGATTCTTGCTCCAGGGTTCAAGGTAGTTGATGAAAGCATGATACTACTTAGAACTCCAAGGAAGGACAATGTTTACTGTCTTGATTTGGACAATGTTGATAGTGATTCATCTTTAAATTGTCTTGTTTCAAAAGCTTCTATAGATGAATCCTCCCTTTGGCACAGAAGGATGTGTCACATGAATTTCAAGACTATGAACAATCTTGTTAAAAATAACCTTGTAAGAGGTTTACCTTCAAAAGTCTTTTCATGTGATGATCATTGTGTTGCTTGTCTTAAAGGCAAACAACACAAAACTTCTCATAAGACCAAAGAGTTAAATTCTGTTTCTTCTTGTCTCCAGTTATTGCATATGGATCTGTTTGGTCCTACAAATGTTATGAGTATAGGCAAGAAATCTTACTGCTTGGTTATTGTTGATGATTACTCCAGATTTACTTGGGTATATTTTCTAAGGACTAAGGATGAAACAAGTGGTCTTATCAAATCCTTTATTCTAAGAATTGAAAACCAAACTAATCAAAGAGTAAAAGTCATTAGATCAGATAATGGAACTGAATTTAAAAATCATGATTTAAACACTTTTTGTGAAGGAAAAGGTATTGAGAGACAATATAGTGCTCCTAGGACTCCTCAACAGAATGGTGTTGCTGAAAGGAGAAATAGGACACTAATAGAGGCTGCTAGATCTCTGTTGGCTGATTCAAAATTGCCAATTACATTCTGGGCTGAAGCAGTTAATACTGCCTATTATGTCCAAAACAGAGTTCTAGTGGTCAAGCAAAAGAACAAGACCCCATATGAGCTTTTAAATCAAAGAAAACCTTTTATTGGTTTCTTCAAATCTTTTGGGTGTCCTTGTACAATTCTAAATACCAAATCTCACTTAGGTAAGTTTGATAGCAAAGCAGATGATGGATTTCTTGTTGGATATTCATCTCAGAGTAAGGCCTACAGAGTTTTTAACTCTTCTTCTAGAATAATTGAAGAAAGTGACAATGTCAAATGCAATGAGAACACACCAAATCCTGTTGGGTCTGGACCTCAGTGGCTATTTGACATTGATTCACTAACTAACTCTTTTGGATTTAGTAATGAGTATACAGGAACAGGTGGTGGAGAATCAGAGATCACACAAGTTCAAGAAAGTATATCTAAATCTGTGATTTTTCCCATACCCACAGTAATTGAAGACTGTGAAAAGGAATCATTTACTGAACCAAGTCAGAGTGAAGAAGACACTAGAGATGAGGAGACTCAAGAATCAGAAGTGACATCTGAAGACACTTCAGTTGAATTGCATGACTCTAATCTAGAGGATGGACTGAATGTAGAACCTAGTCATAACACAAGAGTTCAAAAGAATCATCCTCCACAGTTGATAATAGGTGATGTCTCTTCTCCCATGATGACTAGACATCAAAGCAGGCTTCAGGAAATGCAAGATCAACAGCATACAGTGCTCTCATGTTTTCTATCCCAGCTTGAGCCTAAAAAGGCACATGATGCTATGAAAGAATCTAGCTGGATAGAAGCAATGCAAGAAGAATTGTTACAGTTCAAGCTACAAGATGTGTGGGATCTAGTAGACCTTCCTAAAGGTCACAGAGCAATTGGCACAAAATGGATCTTCAGAAACAAGAGAGATGAAAGAGGTATTGTTATAAGAAACAAAGCAAGGCTGGTAGCTCAAGGCTACACTCAAGAAGAGGGCATAGATTATGAAGAAGTTTTTGCACCTGTAGCTAGGATAGAAGCAATCAGACTATTCCTAGCCTATGCTTCTTACATGAACTTCAAAGTCTACCAAATGGATGTAAAAAGTGCTTTTCTCTATGGGTCAATTGAAGAAGAAGTATATGTCTGTCAACCACCAGGGTTTGAAAACCCAAGCTATCCAGACAGAGTATACAAATTAAAGAAAGCACTTTATGGACTACATCAAGCCCCAAGAGCATGGTATGACACCCTGTCATCCTATCTCTTGGAAAATGACTTTGAAAGAGGAGTCATTGATAAGACTCTATTTATCAAAAGAAAGAAGAAGGATATCTTG
This sequence comes from Arctium minus, assembly GCA_954870635.1. Lineage (NCBI taxonomy): Eukaryota > Viridiplantae > Streptophyta > Magnoliopsida > Asterales > Asteraceae > Arctium > Arctium minus. The sequence continues at coordinate 70,155,560 of OX941080.1, read as the reverse complement.
CTGGTCCAAATATATGTTGATGACATTATTTTTGGTTCTACAAGAAACAACATGTGCAAGGAGTTTGAGGATTTAATGAGTTCCATGGGGGAACTTACTTTCTTCCTTGGACTCCAAGTTCAACAGAAGTCAGATGGCATTTTTATATGTCAATCCAAGTATGTGCAGGATATTCTAACCAAGTTTGGTTTCTCAGAATCAAAACCTGCCAGCACACCTATGGAAACACACAAGCAGATCACAGCAGATCTTGAGGGGGAGGATATGGATGTGCATCTTTATAGATCCATGATTGGCTCTCTCATGTATCTCACAGCATCAAGGCCAGATATTATGTTTCCAGTCTGTGTATGTGCAAGATTTCAAGTTAGGCCAAAGCAATCTCACTTTCAAGCTGTTAAGAGGATATTCAGATATCTCAAAGGGCAACCCAGATTGGGACTTTGGTATCCTCATAACTCACCTTTTGACCTAATAGCATACTCAGACAGTGATCTAGGTGGGGCAAACTTGGACAGAAAATCTACTTCTGGAGGATGTCAGTTTTTGGGTGCTAGACTAGTCTCATGGCAGTGCAAGAAACAAACCACAGTATCCACATCTACAACAGAGGCAGAGTACATAGCAGCTGCAAGTTGCTGTTCTCAAGTCTTATGGATTCAGAATCAAATGCTGGATTATGGGGTAACCTTTCTACACACTCCAATCTTTATTGACAACAGCAGTGCTATTAGCATTGTAAATAATCCAGTCAAGCACTCAAAGACAAAGCACATTGAAATCAGGTATCACTTTATAAGAGATTGTAATGAAAAGAAACTTATTCAAGTTGTCAAAGTTCACACTGATAATCAGTTTGCTGATCTATTCACTAAAGCTTTTGATGTGGGTAGATTCACTTTCTTGGTAACAAGTGTGGGAATGATAAACTCTGAATAATCTTCTTCTCAAAAAGTGGTTTTATACCTGTATATTTTTATTCTTGGTGTTACTAATCTTCTTTTCAGGATATGCATAGCAGTACTCAGTATTTAGCAAGTTTAAAAGGAGTAAGTCTAGTTAATACTGCTTGTGGTTAATACTGCTTATGGTTAATACTGCTTTCAGTTAATACTGCTTGTGGTTAATACTGCTTGTGGTTAATACTGCTTTCAGTTAATACTGCTTTCAGTTAATACTGCTTTCAGTTAATACTGCTAGTAGTTAATACTGCTAGTGGTTAATACTGCTTTCAGTTAATACTGCTAGTAGTTAATACTGCTAGTTCAGTTAATACTGCTCGTGGTTAATACTGCTCGCGGTTAATACTGCTAGTTAGTTAATACTGCTAGTAGTTAATACTGCTAGTTCAGTTAATACTGCTCGTGGTTAATACTGCTCGCGGTTAATACTGCTAGTTAGTTAATACTGCTCTAGGTTAATACTGCTTATATTCCGAATACTATAAATACTTTTTGCCCGCCTAAAAGTTCATAACGACTCTTTGCATACTGTTCTCTTGCGCTCAAAACCTTTTCTCTCTCAAGTTCGAAGTTTTCAGGCAAGTGTTCACTAAGATCAATGGCATCCATGACATTCATCGACGAGCACAACGAGATTGCGATGCTACAAAAGCCAAAGCAAGCTTCAGGATTTCATCAGATTGTGGATTTCCTCAAGTCAAGTCACATTGCTCATGCTCTTACTGTATCACCTACAATCTACATTGAGCACCAAAGGCAGTTCTGGGCTAATGCAACCATTGTTGTGGAAAATGGTGTGCAAATGATCAAGACAAGAATCTGTGATCACTCACTTACAGTTACTGAAGAAGTCATTCGCATCAGTCTACGTCTAGACGATGCCTCTGGTATAATGTCTATCTCTAATGATGAACTGTTTTCTAATCTTACTAGAATGGGGTATGGAGGCCCATTGGGTGTTTTCAAATTCTCAAAAGCAAAGTTTTCACCCCAATGGCGTTTTCTTGTTCATACCCTGATGCATTGCATCTCCAAAAAGACCACTGGATGGAGTGAGTTCAGCAGTCCAATTGCATATGCTTTGGTATGCTTGGCTACATCCAGAAGGTACAATTTCTCAAAGATGATTTTCAGTGATCTTGTATCAAATATGGGAAACAAAAAGAGTTTCTTTATGTATCCCAGATTTGTTCAGGAAGTAATTAACCATGAATTGACGGATATACCTCAACCTGTTGGGGTATATGTACCTAAACCCCCAAAAGGCAAGGTTTTCTCAAATATGAGAAGATCTGCTGGGGACTCGGAAGGAGTTGACACCCCATTGTTCTCTACAATGATGGTGGTGTCCCAAAACACTGAAGGTATGGCAGCAGGGTCAAGGCCCTCATTAGACCATCCCACTGCTAGCCAAGCCCAACCTTCTCACTCAAAAACAATTCCCCAGTCCATTCTTACAAAACCAACCTCTCCAATTACCCAAACTTATCAAAGAAAACAGGTAAAGAAGGCTCCTTCCCTTCTTGTACCATCACCCACACAGCCTTTAAGCCCTCTAAGGGAGAATTCTCCCCTAGAGAATATCCAAAGGGAAACCACAAGGGTGTCTCCCAACCCAAAGGAGGTGCTCTCTGAGGAGGAGGTAGAGCATATGGGTGATGAGGCTGCCACTACTCCTGCTAACACAGAGGAGGAAAGTGGTAACATCAATAAGACCTCCCCCATGGCAACTTTGAATGAGCAATCATTTGAAGGTCCCTGGTGCCAAGAAACCACAGGGGTGGATAGTGCTTCTGCTAGGCAGAAGAATTCCACTACTAAAAGATCCAATGATCCTTCAATAGGGGGTAACACTCCTGGAGAAGGTGAGGACAGATATAACTATGATGAATTGATGGAGGCAATGGGCAACATCAACATGGATGTACTCAAACAGGGCAAAGATATAGAAGAGCTAAAACTCATTGTACTGTCACAACAAGAACAAATCATCAAGTTGAAGCAAATGGTAAGGAAACTGATTCTGCAAAAGAAGAAGAAACAATTTGTGCTCAGAAGGAGGAAACCAGTGACTGATGCTCCCAAAAAGGGGGAGATCAACATGGAAGAAGCATCAAGGGAAGGGGAGATTGATAAAGAAAGAGTTGAAGTTGAGGGGGAGAAGGAAGCAGAAACTGTTAATGCTGCTGAAACCTCACAAGCAGCAGTAACAGAGTTAACACCAACAGAAATTGAAGTAGCTGAAGTGCTAATCAAAGCTAAGAATGACACTCCCAAAGCAAAGGGAGTGGTCATAAATGAAGGGAGAGACAGAAAATCAGAACAGAAAGACAAAGCTGCAGAATCAAAGAATAAGGGAAAAGAAAAGATAGTGGAATCTGATCAACCAATCAAGAAGCAAAGGTTGGTTGAATCAGATGAAGCTTTAGCAAGGAAAATGCAGAAGGAGATGGAAAAAGAAGAAAGAGCTCAGGTGGAGAAGGACAGGGAAATGGCAAAGGCTTTAGCTGCTGAGCTAAATAAATCCTATCAAAAGGGGCTTGAAACTGAAAAGGCTAAACAAAGGGCTATAAGTCTGAGAAAGGCTATGATGGCTAATACAAGTGCAAAGAAAAGAAGACCTTCACAAACTTATCTTGCCACTCAGGAAAGAAACAAAATGATAACTTTCTTGAGGAGTGCAATTGGGGTAAAGAAAGAAAGGTTTGTGAAGATGAGTTTTGATCAAATCAGAGAGCTCTATGAAAAAGAAATGGGTAATCTGAAGAGCAATGAAAAGAAAAGAGTAGAGTTTGAAAAGAAGGCCAAGGAGAGTAATGATATAGATATGAATCAACCATTCCCTGAAAGTGAAGAGGGAACTCCTATCAAAGAAATGGCAAAGGAAAAGGAAGAAAAGAAGAAGGAAGCTACTCTAGTACAGGTTCAAAAGACTTTGAAAAGAACCAAGATGATGGCCAAAAGAAAGAAAGATAAGAAGTCTAGAGTAGAAGAAGAACAAAATGTTGCTGAAGAAGAAGTGGCACCTGAGTCATCAAGTCAGCAAGGGTCATCAATCAAAGATGATGTAAGCTTATATATGGTAGTGATGGACAAAGTGCCTGAACCAATTTCTGCAGAACCTGTTGGAGTTAAGCCACCTGAGATCATTCACTGGGATGTACTGACAATGGATGGGAAAGATTACATCAGACTCAAGAGGAAGGGTGATAAGTATGAAGTATTCAACACTTGGGTCAAGATTGTCAGAACATGCTCTAGATTTGATATAGAAGAGATGTTTGACATAGGAATTAAGCTGTATGCAGATCATCTGAATACTCCAGGAATTTCTCTTACAAAACTGGTGATGGAGTATCTATGCATGATGTTCAAACCTGAAGAAGTGGACCAGGTCATCAAGAGTGTGTTTAAAGAAGTCACAAGTTGGACTCTATATGAAACTAGTGGAGTATATGCAGTGACTTTGGATAGAAATCACACAGAATACTTCCTAGTGGATAGAGTATATAATCACACCAGACTGAAGGTTCATGCCATGCTAAAGAAGAAGTTGGGTTGTGCACCAAATTCAGAAATGGCCAAGTATCTAATTCAGAGGATAATCAATCAGAGTTTGGGACTGAATCCAGACTTAGGAGCATGATCTTGGAAGTTTTGGGAGCATCAAAAAGAGCATAAAAAAGAGCATCTGGAAGAATATCTGAAGAACTTGACTTCTCTTCTAAAAGTCAAGTTAGGGGGAGATTGTTGGGAACTGAAGATTCTACTAAGTGTAGTTACTACTGCTAGTACAAGTGTAGTTACTACTGCCAGAACAAGTTGAAGATTAATACTGCTGAGTGTTACTACTGCTAGTGTTAATTAATACTGCTAGTCAAAGTTAGTACTGCTTGAACAAAGTTAGTATTGCTTAGCTAGTTAGTACTGCTAGTGGTTAGTACTGCTTGCAGTTAATGCTGCTAGATGAAGTTAATGCTGCTGAGCATTATTAGTGCTGCTAAAGAGATCCGGATGGAAAGTACTACAGCTGGATATACTGAAGATATACTTAGAAGATATACATGGAAGATATACTGAAGATTTGTTTATTCTTTGTAATTATCTTTTTATCAGTATATGTATAGAATGTTTAGAATAGATAGAAAAAACTTTTTGATAATTGTTTTTCAAGAGAGAAATCAACCTCAAGGCATAGATCCTAATTCTAGAGAAGTAGAATTCGTATTGGTGAGCCTGTTCATCAATATTGAGGTTGAGTGTGTAATCCTGTAACTTCAAAGCATTCAATACAAGTTTACAGTTTGTTCCTCATATTTTCTGTATTGATTTACTATTTCATTGAATATCAAAGTGTTATTCCGCAAACTTCTTTGATATTGTTTCTGAGAATTAATTCTTGTTGAGAATTCGATCCTGACACTGTTCTTTCAAAACCAATCAGATCTCACTCGTTCAAAAAAAAGTTCTTTGTTAAGCTCTGATACCACTTGTTACCCAGATTTACTGGCATATATTTCACATAACAGATTAAAAACACATTTGTATTAGATCAAATCACATTATTACAATTAGTCACAGATCTAACTCGTAATCACATGTCTCACGTATTCACTGTGTGTGTGTGTGTGAGAGTTCTTACCAATGTCTCTGAATGTATCTAATGCGCGTACTTACAATCTAACAACAAAGACAACCTATTTATACTAAGTCAACATTCGTTGAGTTTACAACCAAACACTTGAACTATCAAACTATTACAACTTTAGACCTTCTATTTAATCTTGAATACAATTCTAGTCTAACAATATCCTCCTAAAATCTTAAATACAATTTCTAAAATCTCTGTTGTTTATACTGATACTCCACCAAGCATTTTTGAGAAAGGAGAGTCTTCTGGTAATTCAACGAAAAATTCATCTTTTAAGAATAAGACTGACAAATTTCATTTCCTGTTTCAGATTTAAGAAAGCAAAAAGAAAAAGGAGAATGGGTGAAGAAGAAGTGTGAAAATAAAGTTGTTGATAATAAAAGTAGTGTTATTGATAGTGATTGTTTGAAATGTATAAGTTCTAACGAATCAAAGTGTCAAAAGTGTATGAATGCTTGTACTCAATTTGATAAATCAAAACTATTGACATTTGTTCGTAAGAACTTTATTTGCACACACTGTCATGACAATGCTTTTAAACTTCACACCATTCCTCCTAAGTCTAAAGTTGCTAAAAAGGCATCTCGTGCTAAATCTGTATCTAAATCCTCAGCACAACATGCTAAAGTCTTTCATGTTAAAAATGCTTATTTTTCAAATAAACAGAAATTTCATTAGCTGAATGTAAAAATGGTTTGGAAATGGATACCTAAGCCTCGTTATGACTGGCGAATCAAGGCTAAGGTAGATGATTTGAATAAAGTGCATAAGGCTAACAAAAAAGGACCCATTTGGATATGGGTACCTAAGAAAAAGTGACTTGTTCTTTTTGCAGGCCTCACATCTGTGGTACATCGATTCAGGATGCTCGTGTCACATGACTGGATTTAAGCATCAATTACATAACTATGTTGAGGAACCTGCAGGGACAATCAGTTTTGCAAATTCTGAGCTTAGTGGAATTATTAGAGGACACGACTCATTGAAAAATGGCACCGTGACAATCAAGAAAGTATTGTTTGTAGATGGACTTGACCATAACCTGTTCAGCACAACTCTATTCTGGGATAGTCATTTTCAAGTTCGGTTTACTGTAGATAGTTGTTTCATTTAAGACAAGGACGGTTCTGAAGTTTTTCGAGCAGAACGTCAAGGCAACTTTTATGCAGTGCACTTTCCAACACTTTCTGCAACTAGATATGTGTGTCTAATTGCCAGAGCTTTAAAAGCTGAAAGTTGGATTTGGCATTGACGTCTGTCCCACCAAAAATTTCAAGCGATAGATCAATTGGCGAGACATGGCATAGTCAAAGGTCTACCAGAACCGAGGTTTGAGAAGAATTCACTTTGCCCCGCCTGTGAGTTGGTAAAAATGAAACACAGTTCACATAAAGCGAAGACATAATTCTCTTGATCAACACCTCTGGAGCTTATTCACATGGACCTTTGCAACCCAATGAGAACTCAGTCTATTAATGGGAAGAAATACATATTCGTAATGATAGACAAGTACTCCAGATACACTTGGCTGGAATTTCTGTGAAACAAATGAGATGCACTAGAATTGATAATTGCCTTCATTAAAAAGATTCAGGTTCGACTTCAATTGTCGGTTAAGACTTTGAGAAGTGACAACGATACAGAGTTTAAAAATGATATGCTTCAGAGTTATCTCACTTCGGTTGGGATTTCTCACAACTTTTCTGCTGCCTATACTCCTCAACAAAACGGCGTAGTGGAAAGAAAGAATCGAACCCTGGTTGAAGCGGCAAGAACAATGCTGGCATACTCTGGTTTTCCAATGTATCTGTGGGCTGAAGTCGTAGCTACTACATGCTTTACCCAAAACCGTACCATTGTCATTAAGCGTCATAAGAAAACAACCTATGAGCTTATAAATAATAGAAAACTAAATATTAAATTTCTTCGTGTTTTTGGTTGCAGGTGTTACATCTTAAATGACCGTGATAATCTTGGCAAGTTCGACAAGAAAGTAGACGAAGGCTATTTTGTAGGATACTCTTTAATATCAAAAGCCTATAGGGTCTACAACAGAAGAACCAAGACTATCATGGAGAGAGTGAATGTGTCTTTTGATGAATCATCTACGTTGACTTCTAAACACATCAGTTTAGAACTCAAGCTAAAACAGAAGGCTTCTATTCAAGATAGAATAGAACCCGAACTCTCACAGACTATGACTTCTGACTCACTTAATATAACATATGAGTTAGATTTATTGTTTCTTGATGCATTTATGGAAATATGTACATATTTCGACAAATCAAACATATCCACATCAATTTCAGAGGTCCCGGTTATAACTCAAGACATATCTAGACCGTCTGAACCTGTCACTGCAACAACCTCATCAGGTACATCTACACCTGTTATTTCTGACAATACTAATTTGACTTCTGCATCTGCATATACTGATTCTGGAAAAGAAGTCCTGAGTACTTCTTCTGCTGCTCCAGAACTACATCAGTCAGAATCAAATATACAAGATGTCCCGAGTACATTTGAGGTTGCTCCTGCGATATACGATGAATATGACGATGACAACATGCATATTTCTGTTCAACCGCTTCCAAACACTACAAGATGGACAAGAGATCACCTTCTTCATAACATCATAGGTGACGTACATAGTGGAGTTAAAACGCGGGCGACATCTGCGAATTTTTGTCTTTACTCGAGCTTCCTTAGTTCTCTTGAGCCAAAGAAAGCATCAGAAGCCTTGCGCGATTCTGACTGGATTTTAGCCATGCAAGATGAGATTCCATAATTCGAGAGGAACAAGGTCTGGCGACTTATACCACTACTAGAAGGAAAATCAGTAATTGGTACGAAGTGGGTTTTCAGAAATAAGAGAGATGAATCTGGAGTTGTGGTTAGAAATAAAGCTCGCCTCGTTGCAAAGGGTTATTGTCAACAGGAGGAAATTGATTATGACAAGACATTTGCTCCTGTTGCACGAATTGAAGCTATTCAGATCTTCTCATCATACGCAACTCACAATAATTTTACAGTCTTTCAGATGGATGTAAAATTTGCCTTCTTGAATGGGATTTTGCATGAAGAAGTTTATGTTGCTCAACCCGAAGGCTTTGTTGATCCGAAACACCCAGATTATGTCTATGTTCTAGACAACGCACTATATGGATTAAAATAGGCACCGAGAGCATGGTATGAAAATTTAACCCAATTTCTACTCGCTTCAAGATTTAAGAAAGGTACAATCGATACAACTCTCTTTCTGAAAAAGCAAGGTGAATATATGATCCTAATTCAGATCTATGTGGATGACATTATTTTTGGTTCTTCAAATCCTAAATTTTGTAAAAACTTTTCAAAAATCATGGAATCTCGATTTGAAATGTCAATGATGGGTAAACTGACATTTTTTCTTGGTCTTAAAGTAAAACAGTTACCCGAAGGCATTTTCATCAATTAGTCAAAATATATTCGAGATATCCTGAAAAAGGTTAACATGTCTGACAATTCAGTAATGAAAACACCAATGGCAACGGGCACACTTTTAGATGCTGACCTTTCTGGTAAATCTGTCGATCAAAAAGTGTATCATAGCATGATTGGTTCATTATTGTACTTAACAGCAAGTAGACCGGGTATTATATTTTCCACGTGTTTCTGTGCTAGGTATCAAGCGAACCCGAAGGAATCTCACCTAGTCGTTGTAAAAAGAATTCTTAGGTATCTTAAAGGCACTCCCGAGTTAGGCCTTTGGTAACCTAAGGGTTCGAGTTTTGATCTAACTGCCTACACAGATGCTGATCACGCAGTGTGTAAACAGGATCGGAAGAAGATGTCTGGATCATGTTAGTTTTTAGGTGATAAGTTGGTAAGTTGGACGTAAAAGAAATAGAATTGTGTATCTACTTCAACCACCGAGGCTGAATATGTAGTTGCCGCAAGTTGCTGTTCACAAGTCCTTTGAATGAAGACACAATTAAAAGACTTCGGTTATTCATACCAGCGAGTCCCTATCTACTGTGACTCCAAGAGCGCAATAGCCATAACATCTAATCTAGTGCAACACTCAAAGACTAAACACATTGATGTACGGTAACACCATCAAGGATCATGTGGAAAAGAGCGATATAGAGATGCATTTCGTGCAAACAGACTATCAGTTGGCTGACCTTTTCACCAAACCATTGGATGAAAAGAGGTTTACCTTTCTAGTTAGCAAACTCGGTATGTTAAATGCCATTCCATGATTCGAGGGGGGAGTGTATCTTATTTTGTGCTTATATTGATTGTGTCTTGGATATTATGAACAATTACATCTATTCATTATTTACTGACGAAGGCAAAATCATTTTTAAAATGATTACCAAAATCTTTTATCTTGTAGGATATTTTTCAAGTGACTATGGCTTCTGACTATATCAGATCAGGACCCGTTCTTCAATGGTAAAACTGAAAATTACTATTCTCACTGGAGAATACGTAATAATGGTTTCTGAATACTTAAGTTCAGAACCCGAGCTCAACTGTTTTTCTTCTGAAGAATGCTAAATAGATAACATTTTTTCCAGGAGTTTTTATGTTGAGAGGGAGTTTATAGAAATTAATTGCTATATCTTTTAGGGGGAGAAAATAAATTTCACTGTCATATTTTTCTAATAAATTGACTTTTTACAGATATTTAGGGAAAGGATATCTGATGTTTTGTCGAGGATACTTGAATGATGTTATTCAGGGGGAGTTGAGATAATATATACTACAGGTATATCTTATATATCTCAATCTTTATCACTTGTTGAAAGATGAACAACTTTCACTTGTGAAAAATGTTTTTCTTAAATGTTCAAACCACTTCGTATTCTCAAATGTTTTATGAATTTCAAAGTGTGTTTTTAAATAATTTTGGATACTTTGATGCCTATCTGACCGTGTGTTTCTAATGACAAATACTTGTGTAATTGTGATGTATATATACTGTCAAGTATTCCTACACACAACGGTTCAGTACATCTATTGACTTTATTATTACCATGTATCAATTGATAAATCTTTCTATGGTAATACTCCCGTTTGCTATTCATTGTTGTTTGAATCAGACGTCATTTCAATTTTACATGTGCTTTCATTGCAAATATGTTTATATCTTGTTCATATTAACATCTTACGTCTTTGATTCCCTAAAATATTAATTCTTCATGAAATATTTGAGTTGATTTAAATCATTGTCAGATTCTCAAAACATTTCTATTCTTTCATGATTATTCATTCATACAAAGTTTTGAGAAATCTTAAATGCTTAAAATGCTCAAATTTCATTCTGATTTTTGATGAGCATACATACTGACATTGATTTCTTGTGCTTTAATGTCAAGAAAATCATTAAGCAACGCATGATTTTAGGACAATACATGGGATTCAATGTGAGAGCTTAACAAAACTTCCATGGATTCATGATAACCAGTGTTTCCTACCCCGGAAGTAATCCTGAGAGATTGAGGGGAGAGAGGTCAAAAGAATAGAGTGTTGGTGTGTGAAGAGCTAAAATGGAAATGAGAGTTTGGTTAGAAGTGAGCTTAAAAGATTAAAAAAAAGAGGGTGTGAGAACAGAGTAAAAGAATATCAGACTCTGCACCAAAATCTTTCTGAGTCGGGCAACCACATCTACTGATTGGTTCACATTCTTTGGTGACATCATTGAAACAGGCAGTGAGCCCATGCCAAATCTTGTAAACACCCCACCAGCTACTCATTATTTTCTCAAAAAGAGAATGTTTCACATTTTCTGGGGATACAACATATACTCTATTGGTTCTTCACTCGGAAGATACTGATATTGAAAAAGAAGGAAAGTTGCCCCACCTTCGAACCTTTTTCATGCACATTTGAGTGTATGTATAATCATTGTTATCTCAGTGGTTTACATAATTTTGAGCCTAAACAACAATCATTGTGCTTAATTTTTTCATAACCCTTGCACGAGCACACATAAAATCTGTTTTTCTGTCCGAACATTTATAGAAAATACCTTGTGTTTTTCAATGATTGAATGGAAGTCCTGGGGAGTGAACATCATCTCAAGCTCCTTACATTGTACATTCGTTGTACACAGTAACTTTGTGTTACTGACAGACATTCCTAAGTATTTCATTTGTTGATTCAGGGTTATAACTCATAATTTGTCTGAATTTGAAAAGATTCAGATGAATACATTCATGAATTGACGGCTCATTATCAGATCAAGTGGGGAAGATAGATTTCTTTCACATATGGGGGAGATTGTACATATTTTACCAAAAGAGATCATGAAGATTGTGCTTATCAGATGATTTGTTGGAGATCATTCAAAGATTGTGCTAACATTGAAACATTTTTGATGATTCTGATTCTCACAATTCATCAAAAAGGGGGAGATATATAAAAGTTTCAAAGTCAGCTTACAGAATTGGAGAAAAGTTTGTCAAAGTCCAAGTCAGATCAAAGTTGATATTATCAAGAAGTCAAAGGAGATGTAATGAAAGGGGGAGATATTCAAATAAGATAGATGGTTGATTGAGAAAGTGAAAGATAGTTCAAGTTTTGAAAGTCAAAGTGAAAGCCAAAGCAAGAAACGTCAAAAGAAAAAGAATGACAAAGTTTTGAAGATGTAAAGTTTGTTTGAAGACTTCAATGATTGTGAAGAATGTGTTATAAGTTGTTGGAAATGCCAAAGAGGGAGATTTACTTCAAAGTTGAAGAATGTCAAAGTTTCAAAGTTTGCTAAAGATGTTAAAGTTTTCAAGACTCAAAGCTGAAAAAGATTTTTGCTGATGATCATTTCTGAAGACAACAAGACCTGAAGATAATTTTCAATTTTTTTTTATCTTGAATACAAAGGGGGAGATTGTTAGACTAGAATTGTATTCAATATTAAATAGAAGGTCTAATCTCGTCCATCTCCTGCCTTTCTTATTGAACTGTTGAGTGATTAGTTCAGGAGATTTAGCAAAAGCATTAATATCCTCATCTTCATCCACTGATTCAGGTAGTTCCTATTCATCACTGTCTGCAATCAAAATCTTCTTACCTTTCCTCTTCTCCTCCCTGTCTCAGATGGATTTCTCTCTGATCTCATCCTCTCTGCTACTTTATCCTTTGGATTCAGAGATGAGTGCTAGAGGTCCACCCTTCGTAACTTTCTCCTTCTGCTTAATCAAATATTTCTCCTAAGGAGCCAATGTTCCAAAAACATCATGTAAAGACCAAACATCCAGGTCTTGACTCTCCTGCAGTGACATTGAAAGTTGTAGCCATTCATCATTTAAACTCCTTGAGAACAACATGTTATTGTCTTCTCTGGATCTGACAACTCCACACTTCTTGCATTTGGCCAACTGACCCTTTTTAAGCCTGTCTAGTTCTTCTGTTGTAAGCTTAGACTTTGGCTTTGGAACTATATAATTTGGGGTTGTTGGTTCCAAAATTTTACTTTGATTAGATACACTAAAGAGATATAAGCAGAAGCTTTAGTAATATATCAAGTCAGGATCAAAACAGTAAAAATAAGTAAAGAGAAATCAATGGATTGCACCACAAATTGCTGCCATATGATTAGATGAATTTCAAGGAGATATTACAATGATGAACACCAAGAACACATAGTAACTATGTGTAAAGTTCTCTCAACAATTTTCTCTCTCTAGGTGGTTGTGTAACAGTGCGTACTTGATCAGTGCAATCGTATCTCCTATATATAGCCTAAATTATGAAATTCAACATAGTGACCAATCCTGATATACCTAGTGTAAAGGTAAAATAACCGCTCAGTGCTGACATGGTAGGTAACGATAGAAGACTCCACACATAAAGATTAGAGCAGGGTTGAACTTCATAGCAGAGGTTAGTGGGGGCCTTTGGGCTTTGACTGAACAGATCATCTTCTGGTTAGGCATCCTCTGATAGCAGTCTCTAAAAGGGCAGTCTCTAAAGTTAACTTGTCTTCTGAAGCTATCTGTGGGCAATCTCTGAAGCTTCTCTGATGCTTCAAAACCTAGAGGATTTTCAATAATTTTACATTTGAAATACTTGGGGTTAACAGTGATTCTATCCAGAGGAATTGTAGGTACTTCCATAGCAGGACACTTCATCGGACCCTATTCCAAATACTTCTTTATCTCTTCACACCTATCATATTTTTCTATGAAATCCAAAAATTTGTCTTTCCACTGTTGAAATTCACCTCATAATAGTACTGGTGGTTTGTGTTAGTACCAATTGCAAGAGCATCTTTAGAAGACATTTTGAATTTACTTGTAATGATCTTAGATTTCAAAAAACTGAAAAGACTAAAAAAAATCAATTGATTCCAAAAAGTCAACCCCAAAAGTTAGAAGTCAACTTGTCGCTCAAAGCTTAGTAGACAACTTCTTTGAACAACTGTTAGGACTGAAAGTCTTAGTGCGTGGAAAGTTGTATAACACATTTATAGAGCTTAATTGTTTTATTTATATGCGTTGTAAAAGTCTTTTATTGTTATTAGGCTTAAGTTTGGTTGTATGGGCCTTGGGCCCTTAGGGTTTTATCCCTAGCATTTAATGGTTGTTTAGGTGAGTTTAGGGTGGAGAGGGGAGAGAAAGAATGGTCATAAGCTAGGTTTACTAATCCTTATCATAAATTCTCTCTGTAAACCAAAACCCTTTACTGATAAATCTAATCATATGACCAGCAGTTGTCATTGATTCTTATTGTTGATTGATTATTATTACTGTTGATTACACAGTTTCTGGGATCTACAATTGGTATCAGAGCAGGATGGAATTAATTTTTATTCGATACGATCAAAAGGTTTGTCTAAATCTCTCTATCGCCTTTTAATGCTTAATCGACTTTCTGTTCAGTCGTGTTCTTCATAATCGATTCCTTCAAATTGAGTTTTAGTTGTTTATCGATTAAATTGAATATGTGTTTGGGGTTAATAAGCAAAATTATCGATCAGTTTTGATTCTAAAAGGCTGTTCTCTGTCGATTTCTGGGTAATCGCCACATTGGAGTCGACCTAGATTTTTTTGTTTACGCAGTGTTCATCGTTTGTTCATCTAAATTGAAGTTGTTAGTTTGTGTTTCTTGGTGGTTTTTTTTCCTTCTTGAAATTAAATCTGAGTTTGAGGTTATTAAGCAAAATCGTTGATTAACTTTTGTGCTAAAAGATTGATTTTGATCGAGTTATTACCGAATTGTTCGCAGAACACCAAACCCAAATTCTTGATCTCCCGGTACCCTACTCTCCCGGTACTCCCGGTACCAAGTTCTCCCGGGTTCCATCTTCCGGTACTACCCAATCTCCCGGTCCTTCTTACCGGGAATTAATTTTCTCCCGGGACTCAATAATCTCCCGGTACAGCCACATCCGGGACTTGAAACTTTTTGGCCGGGAGTTACTTCTATATAATCCGGGAATTAATCCTTCCTAACCGGGCTTCTACCTCGCAGGTCCTTCACACCGGGTCTTTAAAAAGTGTTTACCGGGAATTAATTTTCCAATCATCTCTCTTACTCTCATCCACCACAAACTCCTTCCCATTATCAAGATTCTTAATCGTGCACACTGCATCATCACCAACCCTATTACAATCCAAAACCGTCTCTGCTACTTCACCTAAGTTGTTACAAACATCCAAGCTCAAATCCATAGAATTATCACACTTGATAATCTCTTCACCTCGCTTCTTAAGTTTCCCGGTGGGTGGATTATTAGGCGAAGCAGCAGTGGATCCATTGTGGTTTCGTGATTCAACTAGAACAAGGTTATCGACGTTGTTACTTACAGCTGCCATCGGTACAGTATCAACAACAGGAGACGAAAATGAATGAATAGAAAGAATTTCTCGACAGGAATCCAAATTAGAACTAGAATTACGGTGTTCATGATCAACTGACTTTGATCGAATGATGCTAGGGTTAGAACCACATCGTCGCAATTGTTGTTCCACATTGTCGCCATTGTTGTTCTTATTCGTTGTGTCAAGAACCAAACAGTTGCTGGTAGTTCTCTTGGGTGTTTCGAAATTTTCGAAAAGGTTTTCGGTTGGTTAGGTAGTGATCGTGGGCGTAGATTATCAATTTTAAAGTGTTTAGGAGTGTTTACGGTGCTTAAACGGTTGATTTCGTTTGAAAATTTTTAACCCATTTAGATTTTTTAAGTCTTCGTTCATTTTTCGAAAAACCTTCGGTTGCTTCGTTTGTGATCGTGGGTTGATCATTTAAAGTTTAAACAATTGAAGGAGCTTAAGGAACATAAACGATCATTCTTGGTCGAAATTTTTTAACCCATACCGAGTTTTTGATCTGTTAAGTCTAATTTTGTAGTAATCATTGTATTTATTTTCCTAGTCTTGACTGTGCTTAAATGAGCTTATCTGTATTTTAAGGCTAGGGGTATTTAAGTCCCCTTAGACCTTTGTTTTTGAAACTTTGGAACTCATTTGAATATCAGATTACATTTTGGACCGTATCTACTTTCTCTCTCTACTTTCTCTCTCTAAAGATTTAGAGATTCTTGGACTCTCAATTGGTATCAGAGCAATCTGAATCTTGAGAGATCAGAGAGAATTCGTTCTTGATACTGAATTTGTGGATTAAAGCAAGAAATTTGATCGATTTTCTTGAATTTTTCAAGAAAATCTCATTTTTTGCTTTTTCATCAAATTCGGATTGGTTTGTAGTTCAATTTACTTCAATCTTGTTTTGTTGAATTCGTTTTTGATTGTAGATCATTTGTTTTTTTTTTTTTTTTGAGAGGGTATCCCAGACCACATTGGGCCCAGACTAATCCCTGGCAATATGGGCCGAAGCCCGACTGCTAAAGCATGCAGCCCGGGGTCGAAGCCCCCGTACCTCCAGGATGCGTCCCCCAGGGTTCGAACATGAGACCGCTACTAGCTAGTCCACATGCCTTACCACTAGGCTAACACCCTTTTGGTTAGATCATTTGTTATTCACAACAATTTTTAAAATAATCATGTTTTGAAGTCTGATTTTGTGAAATTGTATTTTTCTGAAAAACGATTTTTCACGATCATTTGTTTTTTTTTTGAAAATCTCAATTTGTGGTGTTTAATCGTTTTTGTTATCTGGAAAGTGTTAGAAAAGTGTTTTCGATCAATCTTGTGTGTATCTGTTGTATTAAATTCATGGATATAATCATTTTTGTGGATTTTTTCTTGATTTTTTGAACTTTGCGCGAGATCTAAACTTTGCGCTAGTTCATCACAGGTTTGCGCTAGACTCATCTGCTTTGCGTCATACTCATCCAAGGAATTCTTCTAAAATTCGCGACAAGTTCAGTTCTGATCACTTTGTGTCTTCCTATTGTTCACGAGAAGTATACCTTGCTTTTTACTCTACTCACGCAAAGTTTACTTCGCGTTTCACCTTGGTAGCGAGAACTTCAATTTGCGTCTTCAGCGTGTAACGCAAAGTCAGTTTGCATCTTCAGCGTGTAACACAAAGCTCATCTTGCGTTTCCTTCAGCTCGCGCAAAGTCCACTTTGCGCCACCATCGTATCACGCAAACCTCAAGTTTGCGCCAGTTTGTATCTTTAAGTGTTGGAACTTTTCAGATCAAGTTTGTGTTCAAAATGTCTCTGCAAGCACAAATTTACAAGAATGACCTCATGATGTCATTGGGATCTAACACACGCCCTCCAATACTAATTAATGAGAATGAGTTTGAACAGTGGCAGGACCGATTTATTAACTTCATTGAAAGACAACCGAATGGGGAGAACATGATGAAATCACTGACTCAGGGTCCTATGGAGAGACCAATGAAAGTTATTCCAGCTACTGCAACCACTACTTCTACAACTGTTGAGAAAGCTTTGAGGGAATAGGATGCTGATGAGTTACGATATCAAGCTGATAGCCAGGCCAAATCAAATCTGATTCTCGCACTGCCAAACTCCATTTACAACAGAATTGAATGTTTCAAGCAAAATCCTATGCTTATGTGGACTCAACTGGAAAAGATTACGCTTGGTACAACTATGTCAACTCAGTTGCGCCAAACAAGGTATATGAATAATTTTGAAGAGTTCAAGGCTAAGGATGGGGAAAGCTTAAAGAGTGTATTTGACCGATTTTGGGTTGTCATCAATGATTTGTACAAGATCAAAGTTAAAAAGACTGAATTGAAGGCTAACTTGAAGTTTTTGAATGCCTTACAACCAGAATGGAACAACTCATGCCATAGAATGAGAAACGATGTTCGAATATCTACTATGCCAATTCAGGAATTGTACGAAATTCTGATGACAGATGAGACAATGGTGATGGAAAAGAAGGCTAAGCTCGATAAGAAGAATAAGCCTAAGATTATTGATCCAATTGCACTCCTTGCAAGTCAACTAGCCGAACAAGCATTGACAGATGAGGCGTATGATGGTTCTACTGAAGATGATGGTGAAGCCTTAGAGAAAGCCATGATTCTTCTTTCACAACACTACCAGAAAAAGTTTCAGCGAAGAACATGATCCAACAATCTCCGTTTCACTTCTGGCTCCAAGAAGATTGAACCTGGTGCTTCATCAAAGCCTTACATCCCAATGTTTGAGCCTGCAAAAGTAGTAGAACCGAAAAAGGATGACAAGAAGGTTATGAACTGCTACATTTGTGGGAAACCGGGTCATATAGCCAAAGATTGTCGGGTAAAGGTGATTAAGGATTCAGCTTTCTACAGAAAGAAGATGGAACTGGCTGAGAAGAGAGAAAACGGAACTATTCTGATGGCAGAGGAAGAGTATTGGTTGGATCATTCAGACAATGAAGCTGAAAATGAGGAGACAGTTGCTATGTGCTTCATCGGGGATGACAAAAGTGATGATGAAGAAGATGATACTTCTACTGATCATTTTGAGGTAATTTCTGAGTTTCATGTCAATTTCATTTCTTCTGAATTGAATGTTATTGTCAATGCTTTACATAATTTTCGTTCTAAGTTCATTTCTGAAAAGCTTGATAATCAAGAAAAGTCTGTTTTGATTGAAAAGTTGAAAATTTCTCTGAAAGATGAAAAGATCATTTTAAATGCCACAAAAGAGAAATTTCAAAAGAATTTGTATGACTTAGAATTATCAAATTAGACTTATCGTGATTCGTTGACTGAACTGACTTCTTCAAATCAAAATCTTCTGATAAAATAATTGTTCTAGAAAGGAAATTATATAAGAGAGAACAATCTAAGCAAACCATTTACATGAATAAACTTAGGAGTGAAGAAGCTATAAAGGAAAAGTGGGGACTTGGTTTTGAAAATCTGCATTTTTTAAATCATGCTAAAATAGAAGTTCCTACTTTATATGAGTATGATCATCTTGGTCTTGCACGATATGCTCCTCAGTTTAAATTCTTTGGACAACTGAAAAGCAAATTTTAGAAGATGAAAACATCTTGAAGATAAATTGGAAGAACAAAGTCTTCAAACTGATTTAGAAAACGATTTATTTCTTTTTATAATGAAAACAAGTTTTGAAGACAAAATTTCATCTGGATTTTCTATCAATTCTAAGGAAAATACACAAGTTAGTAAAAACAGTGTGCATTTGCGTCACCCGTTGGTAACGCAAACCGACACTTTGCGCCAATCGTTGGTCGCGCAAAGCTCAGTTTGTGCCATCAAAGGGTCGCGCAAACCTCTTCCTGACTTATGTTTTTCTGAAATTTGTCACTCCATGGCTAGTTCTTCAATGTCAAATGCTCAGTCTGATTTCTTGAATAAAGTTTCTTCTTCTACTTCAATTGTTGATGATTCTTTAACGCTAAACGATCAGTATTATAAAATAAAAACAAACCGTAAAAGAAGAAGATCAAAGAAGTCAAGGAAACATTATAGTGTCTTGTCTGAAAATTCTAATTCTTCTGATTTTTCTGTTTCAGATTGGACTGTGGAGAAGTCACCAAAGCAGATATGGAGGGTTAAACAGCAAAAAGTAGAGTCCGAACTATTAGGAGTTAAATGTGTAGAAAGTCTTTGTGAATCTGATACATTTGCCATTTGTAATAAAAATACAAAATATTTAATTCAGCAAATGATTCATATTGCAAAGAGTGTCTCATATTCTTCTTCTAATTCTGATTCTGATGATTGTGGTTTTTCCTATATTGATCATTGCTTTCATGAGAAATATAAAAATAATTTTTCAAAAAGTAAAAGACACAAATCTAACAAGAAGGGACCCATAAGCATATGGGTACCTAAATCTGTGTAGTTTCTGTATGTGCAGCCTAGTCATTTATGGTATCTGGATTTGGGGTGCTCCAAACACATGACTGGCAACAAATCATTATTGTCCAATTTTAAAGAAAAATGTTGCGATCGTGTTAAGTTTGGAAACTGTGAGACAGCTCCGATTCTTGGTTATGGTGATCTTGTTCAAGGTAATATAACTGTCAAAAGAGTAAGCTACGTCGAAGGCCTAAGTCACAACTTATTTAGCATCGGACAATTATGTGACAAAGAGCTTGAAGTCAGTTTCAAATCCAAAAGAGTTGCAGTGAAGAACGATAGTGGCAAGGATCTTCTGGTGGGAAAAAGACTCTCAAATTTGTATACCATTGATCTTTCTAAGATCAAAATCCTTTCAGACATATGCTTGATTTCTAAAGCTTCTATTCAAGAAAGTTGGATTTGGCACAGACGTTTAGCTCACCTCAACTTTAAGTATATGGGTCGCCTTGTCAAGCATGATTCAGCGAGAGGTCTTCCAGTTCTTCGTTTCCAGAAAGACCATCTCGGCCAGGATTGTGAGAAAGGAAAGATGAAGAAAGCATCTAATAAACCAAAGCCTGAACCATGCACTTCGGCTATTCTTGACATACTGCATGTTGATTTATGCGGTCCGATGAAGACAAAGAGTATAGGTAAGAAGAGATATGTTTTGGTGATTGTTGATGACTACTCAAGGTATACATGGGTAAAATTTCTCAAGTCAAAAGACGAGACTCCTGAAGTTCTCATCACTCTCATCAAGACAATCCAGACAAATAAGCAAAAGCAAGTCAAAGTGGTAAGATCAGATAATGGCACTGAATTTAAGAACAGTACTCTCTAGGCTTTCTATGATTTTCAAGGTATACAACAACAATTTTCTGTTGCTCGTACTCCGCAACAGAATGGGGTTGTTGAAAGAAGAAACAGAACCTTGTTGAGGCCGCCAGATCAATGCTTGCTTATTCAGGGCTTCCTTTGTCTCTTTGGGCTGAAGCCGTATCAACTGCCTGTCATACTCAGAACCGATCAATTCTGCATCGTCGATTCAACAAAACACCGTATGAACTTATGAACAGTATCAAACCGAACGTCAAGTATTTCAAGTCATTCGGGTGTAAATGCTATGTTCTGAATGACAGAGATAATCTCAACAAGTTTAGTCCAAAGGCAGATGAGGGTGTATTTCTGGGCTATTCTTCTAATTCTGCAGCTTACAGAGTCTTTCTGATCTCAGCAAGAAAGGAGATAGAGAGTGTAAATGTAAAATTTGACGAAGCTGCTGATTTGGTTTCTAGTCACTCAGGCTCAGAACCCGCTTTTTCTGGCAATTCAGTTTATGAACAAATCAGTTCAGAACATGCACTTCAACTAACAAATCAGGATTCTTCTTCTTCTATTCTTAATCTTTCTGATTTAGATTTTCTCTTTGAAAATTTTTATGATGATGTGCCTAGATCTAACTCTGAAAATGTCTCAATTATTTTGAATCAAAAAACTGAGAGCACATCTACTCCCAATTCCGCTGCATCTATCTCTGAACCTGATGTTGTTCCAGTTCCTCCTGTTGATCAGACATAATCAGAAACTGAGCATATTCATGAAGAACCTATTCAAGAAGAATCTGTACATGAACAATCTGTTCAAGAGGAATCAGTTCAGGAAGAAGTACAGAATGATGTTATTCAACAAACTCTTCCAGAATCTGATACAGAAGTTGTTGAGCTACCTCCTCCTCCAGTTGAAATTGTTTCCATTTCTTCAACTGACATAGAAGCTTCTGAACCTCCCTCTCAACAATTAGAAGTGGTTCAAGACATTATTGATCCTATCCCTCACACCACAAAATGGACAAGATCTCATCTAATTCATCAAATTATTGGAGATCCTCAAGCCAGTGTGTCTACACGTTACAGGACGGCTACTTCCAACGAATGTATCTTCACTTGCTTCTTAAGCAAGATTGAACCAACAAAAGTTTCTGAAGCGTTGGAGGATCCGGATTGGATTATAGCAATGCAAGAGGAGCTCAATTAATTTGACACACTCAAAGTTTGGAGACTTGTACCACGGCCGAAAGGAAAGAGCATAATTGGAACAAAGTGGATATTCAAGAATAAGAAAGACAAAGATGGTATAGTTGTTCGGAACAAAGCAAGATTGGTATCCAAGGGATACCGACAAGAAGAAGAAATATACTACGATGAAACATTCGCGCCAGTCACTCGACTTGAAGCTATTCGCATGTTTCTTGCCTTCGCTGCTTATCGCAACTTCACTGTATATCAAATGGATGTCAAGACAGCATTTCTCAATGACAAATTGAAAGAAGAAGTCTATGTATCTCATCCAGAGGGATTTGTTGACAAAGATCGTCCTGATTACGTATATTTTCTCGATAAAGAGTTGTATGGTTTGAAACAAGCTCCACGGGCGTGGTATGACGAATTGTCAGCCTTCTTAATCAAATCCGGCTTCACCAAAGGATCCATAGATACCATTCTTTTCATTTATAGATCAAACTTGGATATCTGCTAAGTTCAAATATATGTAGATGATATTATCTTTGGTGCGACTAACAAATCTTTATGTAATTGGTTTTCTGATCTAATGACTTCTAGGTTTCAGATGAGCATGATGGGAGAAATCAATTTCTTCCTCGGCTTACAAGTGAAGCAGCTTCCAGATGGAATCTTCATCAACCAGTCAAAGTATGTATTTGACATCTTGAAGAAATTCAAGATGGATAAATCTACTTCAATCGGTACGCCGATGGCTCATGGTGCCAAAATCGGACTTGATCCAGATGGAAAAGTTGTGGATCCAAAGACATATTGAGGAATAATCGGATCACTGATGTATCTCATAGCAAGTCGCCCGGATATAATGTTTTCTACGTGCCTATGTGCCAGATTCCAAGAAAAGCCTAAAGAATCTCATCTTTAAGCAGTCAAACGCATTTTTAGATATATTAAAGAAACTTCTTATTTAGGTTTATGGTATCCGAATTGTTCTGAATATAAGTTGATTGCTTATTCTGATGTAGATTTTGGCGGTAATCAGTTGGATCGGAAGAGTACTTCAGGTCATCTTCAGTTTTTGGGTGATAGACTGATAAGCTGGGCGTCGAAGAAGCAGAACTGTGTTTCTATCTCGACTGCAGAGGCAGAATACGTCGCCGCAACTAGTTGTTGCGCTCAAGTCCTTTGGATGAAGACACAACTTCGGGATTACGGGATGCTGTATAAAACAGTGCCAATATATTGTGACTGCAAATCCGCAATTGCCATGTCAGTCAATCCGGTCCAGCACACCAAGACCAAGCACATAGATATGCGGTACCATTTCATAAAGCATCATGTGGAAGAAGGTACTATTGAATTATATTTTGTACCAATTGAATATCAACTTGCTGATATCTTTACAAAATCCTTAGATGAAAAACGTTTCAATTTTTTGCTTTCAAAATTAGGCATGTTGAATTTAAAAGTTTAAATCTTTACAAATTTTTTTCTATAAAGTAAAATTTTACAGATTTTATTTCTTTTGAATAAAATATGTGTCTAGGATCTTTTACAAGTTCTTTGTTTATATTAAAGTTTTATATGTTCAACTTTGAAGTCTTGCAGAAGTCGAAAAGTCAGCAACATGTTTGTTGCTTTTGATACTGCTTTAAAGATATGTGAGTCGGAATTTTTATAGTTTACTTTGCTTAGACTACCTAAATGATCAAAATTATAGATCGGAATGAAAATATGGGCTAAGCATTTATACGTTGATCTGAGTGATTGAGATGAATAATAAATTCTTAAAATACAGAAATCTTTGAGTTTAAAAAGTTTGTACCTGTGACCTTTCTGGTTTGGGAAAGTAAGTTCCGAGGGATTCTCGTCATCTGGTCCCCTAAGGTCAATTGATCTAGGAGTGATCGAACCCAAATCCTTCTATAGAATCAGATCGAAAGTCATGTTCTACTGGTATGAATGGGTTTAGGATATGTCAATGTATCCTTTCTGATCCGAGAAAGTAAGTTCCAAGGGGTGCTTGACACCTAGTCCCCTAAGGCCAACTGGTCTGGGAGCGGTTGACCCAAATCCTGCAATAGGGTCAGATAGAAAGTTACGTTTACGACATGTTGTTTACTTAATGAACTCTTTGATTAAAAGATGTCAAAGTGCACATCGCTTAAAAGATGTCAAAGATCACACTCATGTGAAGATACCAATGTGCAAACTGCTAAAAAGATGCCAATGAGCACACATCTCATGATATTTGCTGATATGTTTGAGTTGCAATAAACCTGTAAATTTGTGAAAGTCTTAATTTTTGATGACTTAGTGTTAGTACATGCAAAGTTTTCTATAATATTTTTAGAATTGCATTTTTCTTGAGTCTGTTCAGTTATCGCTGATAGTCTTTCTTATAAACATTTCTATGTATTAGTGTTTCACTATCAGCGATCAGACTGAATCTGTTCAGTTATCACTGATAGTTTCTGATGTAAACAGTAAACGTAATCCCTGAAGACAAGCCTCGCGTCAACAGATGTTCATAGCTGAATCGAAGACGAAGCTGCTGAACAAAGACAAGACTACTAGTGACCTGATGCAGATATCAGTGAAGCAAAGACGAATCTACTTATACGCGAAGGAACATGAGGAAAAGATTCTGCGAACGCTGAACTCTTGATATCTCTGAAGAAAGAGATACTCAGCGATCGAATGATCGCTTAGCTTATGCCTCAAGTTTCCTTTTGTCTCACCTTGCACAACTTAGTACGATATGTCAGAACGGACATGTCTTTGCCAAAATTCGTACAACACCTCTGTCAACTACACTGTTCATTGTCCGGCCGAAAGCATGTCTCCCAAAAGTCAGACTCCCAAAGCCAATCAGTGAACGCCATGTGTAAAGTGCCCTGCCATGCATTTAATGCAGAGGGTATAAATAGGAAGATCACCCCTTCACCTAAAGGGTGCTTAATCCTTGAACCCCGAAATAGAAACCTTTGTTTTCTATATCTCTTAATCCCCGATTCTCTGAATTTTTGTGCAACCATCTTAGTGTTTCTTAAGTTTGTTTAGATTGAGTCTGTCTTAATCTTATTCCGCAACAAACTTGTAAATTGTATTTGATTTATCAATAAACAATTTATTAAACCTTAATTCTTGTGTTTGTATTCAGCCCCCCCCCCTTCTACAAACTTGTTAAGCACCTTAGGGACCAACAAGTGGTATCAGAGCGGTTTGTTTAATCTAATAAACAAGATCTTGCTTTATTCTCTTCTTTGGTGTTCTAAATGACACTTAACACAAACACAAACTACTATGATAATGGTTTACTTTCTAAACCTCCTCGATTTAGAAGAGATAACTTTTCTCTATGGAAAAATCGAATGATGCTATTTCTTGAAGGTGCGGATCCTACTATACCTGAATATATAGAAAATGGACCCTATGAACCTGTTAGAATTATAGTTGCAGTTCTCGCTACTGCCACCACTGAAGTTGTCCCTGAACTCTATGTCGTTAAGGAAATAAGACAGTGGAGTGATGAAGATAAAAATAAGGTAGGAATAGATGCAAGAGCAAAGACCATTATTTCAATGGCTCAGCCTGATGAACTTTTCCATTCCATCATGCATCTGAAAACTTCTAAAGAAATGTGGGAAACCATATGTGTTCAATATGAGGGCACCACTGAAATCCAAGAAACTCGTAAGATTAACTTGGTAAGACAGTATGAAAGTTTCATCGCTGGTAAGAATGAATCTCTCTCTGACGTTCATCAGCGGTTTTACTGCTTAATCATTGACCTAAGAACTGTTGGCAGGACCTATTCTAATTCTGAGGTCCTAACAAAATTCTTAGAATGTCTTCCTGAAAGCTGGGACAGTTATTCAATATGTCTTAAGCTTACAAAAGACTTACATACTCTCTCTCTAAGAACTCTGTATGGAATATTGCTCAACTATGAGTAATCTAATCTCCTAAAGAAGAATCTTGTAAAAGATTCTAAAGACTCCAAAAGCACTCCTGTTGCTTTAGTCTCGTCAGAGATAATTCCATCTCAGCGATCTACTCTCACCATCACTGAGTTAGATTCTGAATCTGAGGATCTATCAGACCCTGATCTTTCAGAGTTTAATGAGTCCTTAGCACTCTTTACAAACTCTTTTAAGAGATTTGCAAGAAAGAGCAACTTCCGAAGAAGTAAACCTCTCTCTCTTAATGATAAGCCAAAATCAACTCCGGTTGATAAGGCTACTGCCACATGCTATATCTGCGAAAAAATTGGACACTTTGCTAGTGAGTGCAGGTCGAAAAAGGTCTTCAAACCTTCTACCTCAAGAAGATCCAGTGATGACAAATACCTAAAGCTGAAGAACAAATATCAAAAACTGAAAAGCTATAAGCGAAAAGGTAAAGGTCTCATCCCTGAAGAACATGACTGGGCTGAATCAGAAGAATCAAGCTCTGATGAAGAAGCCGCCGCTAATCTTTGCCTCATGGCTGAGTGACAATCCAAGATCTATGAATCCTAGAGAGAGAAAGTAAAGAGAGAAAGTATAAAAGCGCAAGTTCAATCAATTCAATATGTGTGCGTGTGTTTCTTACAAGGAACAAAGACCAAAGGGACTTAAATACCCTTGGTCAATACAACACAGAATAAGCACTAAACACAGTATTTGACCAAGCCCTATAAATACAATGATTACTATAAAATCAGACCTAACACCTTCTTCAGCAGATCCTGACCCTCCTGAAGGAACCAGCTCCAACTTCTGCTCCTTCATTTACAGAACACGATCGCACTGCTCTAGACGTAGCCGTGGAGTTTATTCATCAAGCTACGTCCGATATCCATGTACTTGAAGACCGGCTCAAAGGACTGGAGGCTGAAGTCCAGAAGTTGTCCACCTCTGAGACCTCTACTCCTTCCCAAGATCTCTCCCTCCGTGATAATGACAAAGAGGGGGAGAAAGCATCTGAAGAAAATAAGGAGAAAGAAGCTGATGCTGCTGAACAACTGAAGGAAACTCCCTCTCATGTTGAGAGGGAGATAGCTGTTGAGAAAGCCCCTCCTACCATCGCTGATCTAGTTGATGATGAGGAAGAGGAAAAGGATGAAGATGATGATGAAGCCCTTGATCTTGAAGATCAAGTGGAAGAACCTCTTCTAGATGATGATGATGACGATGAAGAAGATCAATCCTTACGGTGTTCTTCAGCCGTCACTTCATCAGCGATAGCTTCGAAAGAAGTTCTCAAAGCAGGGGAGAGTCAAGAAACACCTTCAGGAACCCCTTCCCAAAGCAAAGGTGCAACTGCTGAAGGAACCCTGAAGATGATTTCACTACCTGAGGAGAACCTTCTCAGGTATGCCTTACTCTTGTTCCTTTATCCTTCTATAAAAATCCCACCCCTGTTTCTTTCTAGCCTTTATCTCTCCTCTTACCTAAAAATAAATCTAACCTTTTTATTTTTCTGACCAGATAGTTCTCTCCCCTGCTTAAAGGTAAAGATCTTCAAATAATACTAGCTGTTGAAGCTGATGACCAAATAATCCCAATCTCTGTCAGAGAGATTGATGAAGAGGATGAAGAAGAAGAAGAGTCCCTGCAACATCATGGAAGGCCCTCTAGACCATCTCACTAGTCAGAGGAAGAGAGAAAGAAAAGAACATAGATGATCTCTCATCTGGAGAGTCAACGACGAAAGGTCCCCACTCAATCATCAGATCTGGAGTCCTGACTGAAGCTGAAATTGAAGAATCCGTCAGGGCTGAGAAGCTGATTGCTGACTGTCAAAGAGATGCCTCTCTGGCTCTCAAAATTCAGTCTTCTAAAATCAAAGACAAGAAGTTGAAAAGCAAACCAGTGGAAGTCCAGACAGCTCTTTTGAAAGAGATTAAAGAGGAACGCTCCAAAGAAAAAGCGGTCAGCGATAATTCTGTCGATTGGTGCAAGCACAAAATGACTATCGCTCTGACCCAATGAAGATCGTAGTTGTTGCTATCTCTGGAATAAAGAAGAAGGATAAACTCTCTGTCACCATGGAGATTACCAAAGAGGATGGAAGCTGCAAGGCTATGTTCATTTTAAAGCTGGAAGACTTTGGCTACATGGAGTGGCTTGAGTTCAAAGATGCGCTGAAGAAATCAAAGTCTACATACAGAGGCTATGTTGAAAGGGTAAATGATGCCCTCATCAACAGAGTCGCTTCTATACTAAAGGTGCCATCTACTCTTCCTCCAAAGTCCAAGCAAATCAAGAGAAAGCCTATCTCCTCCTCATCTGATAATGTCGCAGTGATCAGGAATGAAACCTCCATCAAATTCTCAAGAGAAGCTCTGTTCGGTCCTCCTCCTGATCTTTCTGTTCTGGATCTATCTCTGCCTCCTGGCGGACCATATGTTGCGGGACAAGTACTTGAAGAACCTTTTGGAATCTTCTTCAGAGATGACGAGGAACAACTCAGATTTCAAAGGGTCTCTGAAATCCCTATCTGTCCCCTCGCTCTTCTCAAGAATCTCATGTGCCTATGGTTTACTCTCTCTCCTGCTGTTGAGCCAATCATAGCGATCATCTGCAAAGAATCTTTAGAGCGAAGGCAAAAAGGAGAAGAAATACCTGAGTATTTGATCAATCCTCCTAAACCCTCTTTAGATAGCTGATAGATTAGTTTCCTTTCTTGTAATCTATTAGTTTAACTTACAGTAGTTAGTACATCACTTGTACTTGTAATTTTCATACCTTGTAATTCTTTTCTTGGATTAATGAGAATTTCAGTGAAGTACTTAACTCTATCAGTGTTGTAAAAGATCCCTCAAAATAGTAATTGGGACATGTATGTTATGAGTCCTGATTATTCCATCATTTTGAATTATAAAGTAATTTTCTTCAGTTACTTTGTCATTATCAAATAGGGGGAGATTGGTGATCCAAAGTCTCTCAGTGATTTGATAACGACCCTCTTCTATACTTAGTGAAAATTATGTTTTAATATGTATTAGTGTTTCACCATCAGCGATCAAACTGAGTCTGTTCAGTTATCGCTGATAGTCTTTCTTATAAACATTTCTATGTATTAGTGTTTCACTATCAGCGATCAGACTGAGTTTGTTCAGTTATCACTGATAGTTTCTGATGTAAACAGTAAACGTAATCCCTGAAGACAAGGCTCGTGTCAATAGATGTTCATAGCTGAATCGAAGACGAAGTTGTTGAACAAAGACAAGTCTACTAGTGACCTGATGCGGATATCAGTGAAGCAAAGATGAATCTACTTATACGCAAAGGAACATGAGGAAAAGCTTCAGCGATCGCTGGACTCTTGATATCTCTGAAGAAAGAGATACTCAGCGATCGAATGATCACTTAGCTTATGCCTCAAGTTTCCTTTTGTCTCACCTTGCACAACTTAGTACGATATGTCAGAACGGACATGTCTCTGCCATAACTCGTACAACACCTCTGTCAACTACACTGTTCATTGTCCGGCCGAAAGCATGTCTCCCAAAAGTCAGACTCCCAAAGCCAATCAGTGAACGCCACGTGTAAAGTGCCCTGCCATGCATTTAATGCAGAGGGTATAAATAGGAAGATCACCCCTTCATTTGAAGGGTGCTTAATCCTTGAACCCCGAAATAGAAACCTTTGTTTTCTATATCTCTTAATCCCCCATTCTCTGAATTTTTTGTTCAACCATCTTAGTGTTTCTTAAGTTTGTTTAGATTGAGTCTGTTTTAATCTTATTCCGCAACAAACTTGTAAATTGTATTTGATTTATCAATAAACAATTTATTAAACCTTAATTCTTGTGTTTGTATTCAACCCCCCCCCCTTCTACAAACTTGTTAAGCACCTTAGGGACCAACAGTGTTTAAAGTTTTATATGTTCAGTCGTTTCAAAATTTATATTCAGTATTATTTTATCTTTACTCTGATGATTATATGATTTGTATATCCATATTTTTGTTAATGGTTTGTGCATTTTTCAAGGGGAAGATTCAATCTGCAAAGGTTATCTGACCTGTTCTTTGTTTGAGCGGGAGTAAGTAAAAATAACTGTGTTGATTAGAAGTTCAACAGGTAAGAATTTCAGATATTTCTACACAGTTGCTATACTAACAGATAAATTTTTGTGCATTTGTGTAGGGGGAGTAAAAGAGCTTGACAGATAAGTTTACTGTTATTTTTTTTAGAAGTATTTATTTTGTGTTATTTTTTTTAGTTTAAATACTCAAGTACTGTTCCCCTTTTTTTTTCTTTTTCTCGCTCTCTTTTTTATTTTTAAATTCACTTTTACTATTCATCTTCCCTCTCACTACTCCACCTCTGCGCCGATTCATTTGTTTTTTCTTTCAGATTTGTGACATGATATCAGGTTTGTTTGTCTTCTACTTCATTCTATTATTGATTAGTAGTTATGTTTAGTTTACTTTTGGTTGTATTTGTTTTGATTTTGTCTCTCGATTTCTTGCTGTGCGTTTCTCGATTTATTTCTGTTCATTTTTTTTTCAATCAGATTCGAGTTGTTCTTGCTTAAATCAAGTTTTGGGTTTGTCTTAGACTTCTAATTCGTCTATCAGGTATGTTTTTTTTTGTTCTTTATTTCATTTATTTGGTGCTTTGATTATGAGTTTTTCTGTATTTGCTTTTGTTCATATGGGTTGTTCGAATTTATTCAACTTTTGAGTTTTCTACTGATTTTAATCAGTATCTCTATACTCGTTTTGGTTTATATTTGCTCATAAACGCTTTTCGGTTCATTAATTTTGTGTTTAAGTAATTTTTGAGGATTTTCGAACATATATCAGATGAACTCACGCAAAGTGTTGTGTATGTTAGGTTTTGTGTAAGTTTGCGTCTCCAACGGGTCACGCAAAGGTAAGTTTGCGTTTCACGTTGGTCGCGCAAAGCTTACTTTGCGTTACCAATGGGTTGCGCAAAGTTCACTTTGCGTGATCTTCTTATAACGCAAACCTTGTTCGTATGTTGTGTGTGTGTTTTTGTTTGAAGTTTAGTTTGCGTAACACGTAGGTCACGCAAAGCTTACTTTGCGTTACCTGTTGGTCATGCAAAGTTTACTTTGCGTCACCTATATGTCACGCAAACCTTTGTTGTTTTGTTTGTTGATGAAAATATTTTCCAAGTATAGTTTTTCTTCACAAGGTTCTCACGCAAAGTCTACTTTGCGTTATGCACTGGTCACGCAAATCTCAGTTTGCGTTTCAAGCTTGTCACGCAAACTTCTCTTTGCGTTTCTAGTTCATTGCGCAAACCTTCTTTGCGTTTCCTTCTTGTCACGCAAACCATACTTAGAAATTTTTTCATTTTTGTGTTTTTCTTCTTTTGTCTTATTTTTCTTCGTTTTGTTTTCCAGGTTATTCAATGGCTTCTCAAACCAACACTGATCCAGTAATTCAGGTTGAGAATGTTATTCTCGATGATCCTTCTGATCGGGCTTCTCATGAGACGCCTATGCCGTCTGTTCCTTCTGTTGGAGCGAATCTATCTGCATCTAGACGTTCTCCAAATGATGTTTTTCCAACAATCATGTATATGCCGTATAAGCCAAACAACTACTATGTGGATTTTAACCGAATCAAGATTCATCCGGTGATACGGTCAATCCTCAAAGGTCATCCACTCGCCCCTGCTCTCTCTTATTGCGCAGATGTTCCTGAAGTTTATCTACAGCAGGCGTGGCATACCATTACAAAGAATGAGCTACTTCGACCTCACCGATTCGATTTATAGATCGATCAATTCTATTCGTTTCTGTCATACAAGCGTCTGCGGCTTATTTTAGAACTTCCAAAACCGAACTCACGACCAGGGCGCACTTCCTACGATCAGTTTCCCTCTGAAGAAAATGTTCTTGAAGGCATCAGAAATCTGGGATATCGAGGAACTCTGAATTGGGTCAGTGACTTTGATAAGTCAAATCTTCCTCTCGTTTGGTATGCATTGTTCTCTGTTCTCAACAGGTGCTTGACTTCTAAGCATTTTGGCACTGACAATGCAAGTCTACACTATCTGAGGTTATTCCATGCAGTTGTCTATGACTTGCATGTCGACTATACCTACATCTTCTGGACTGAGTTATCAGAGAGAGTACAAGACAATAAGACAAACAAGAAGAGAAAACTTATTCCTTTTGCCAGATACATGAAGCTAATTGTTCGCAGCATGCTAAGAAGTAATTCAGCCATTCCACGTCGCTTGAATTGGCCTCAGATCCCTAATTCTGAAATGACATATATTCAAAAACAGAAGCAATCGTTCAACTTCTCGATGACTATTCCGTATGTGCTCATCGCACAGTATGCTGACATGACAGATGATGATGTTATTCAGTACTGTATGGAGAACGAATTCTTGGAAGCTGATCAGGAAGAGCCGATTCTTGGAAGCCGATCAGGAAGAGCCGATTCGCGATCAGGAAGAACCGTCACATGCTGAACATGAAGTTGAATTATCCATTGCCAATCAAGAGGTTCAAGCAGCTGCTACTCATCAAATTGGTGATGTTCTTGCTTCTATTGCTTCTGAACCTGATGTTCATGATACTTCTTCTGCTGCTGCTGATGCATTTGCTGATGATAGAGATAGAGATGCTAATGATGGTGCTGTTCTTGCTAGTGATAAAGATGAGGATAAAAGTGATTCTGATGGTGATAATAGTGATAATGCTGATCAACCGAGTCTTCAAGTATATGAAAGGACGACCAGGAGACCGGAAGTGATTGTTCAAGAGGATATTATTTCTGAACCCGAATCCGTTTCTATCAATCCGAAAGTTGCTGATATACATGACGATGAACTTGATTTAGCATTTGCTAATGTTTCAACTCATCATCGGGTTCTAGATACTGTTGTTTCTCCGTCTTCTCTCGAGCCTTCTTCCAGTGTCGAGACTTCTTCAGTCGAGGTACGGGATTCAACAGCGAAATTTACTACTCTGAATGATGTGATTCGACAGATGAATGAGCATTTTAAAGAGCACAAGAATTCGGAAATTCAGAAATTACGTGCTTTCTTAAAGGGTAAGATGCCAGAGATTGATACATCCTCAATCCCTGAAGTGATTCCTTTCAGACGCCCATCTGGGTGGTTATTAGAGACCCGTCTACTGCTGTTCCATCATCTTCTCCTGCAATCATGTCTATTCATCAACTTCCACCGTTTTTGCAGTCTGCTGGTGTATCGACTTCTACACGTCCTCCTGTCTCGTCATCAAAAACTCTAGTCTCCGATCTTCCAATTTCAGAGTTGACAAATTTGCTCTATGCTCGACTTCTCTCTATGTCGCCACTTGAACATCAAGATCAAGATCTGATCTCTCTTTTACGGAACATCCAACCTAATCTGCCTCCAGTTTCCACTTCTGATTCCGATAGGATTTCTGTGCTATCTGACGAGTTCCATGCTTTTAGATCTGAAGTTCGAACAAGTTTTTCTGATCTCAAATCTTTTATGTCTCAAGCCTTCTCTGATTTATCTATCAGGCTAGATCTTCATGAACAAAGATGCAGATCTGAAGTCGGTCCGTCTCTGAAACGAGGACATGACCAGGATGATCCCGATCATCAAGGTCATGAGGGGGAGATGAGTAAGAGACAAAGAGTGGAAGGTTCGTCAGCAAGAGAAGATCAGACACAAGAAGAGGCATCTGACAAAGGAAAGATCACTGATAATGTCCAGGATTGCAGTATTCAAGATCTAGTGGATGTTATGCTTGAAAATATTGATTTATCATCCATGTCAAATGTTATGAACTTTTCTGAACAAAATATTGAAAACAACATGCAAATTGTTGTGTATGTTGATCCTGACTTTGCTCAGCAGTCATTTGATTTAGAGGATTCAGAAGCTGCAAATGACATGAGGTCATATTTTGCAAACTTCATAGAGATAAATTCAGATGATGATGATGATGTCAGATTTGAGAAGATCTTCCAAATTAAAGAAGAGGATTGTGATGACATTGTCATTATTTCTGATACTGAAGATGACTCTATGTTTATGGATGCTAAGGATGAAGAAGAAGCAGACATGTTGTACAGAGATCTTCCTTGTCAAGATGAGATTCCTGAAACTATTCCTGAAGCTTCTCAAGTTCCTAAATCTGCACCAGTTATTTGTACACCTGTTGTTAGTTCTGCTCCGACTACCTCTGCTCCTTCAGGTACATTTGAAGTAGGTCAGTCGTCTAGAGCACAAGTTGATGATCTTTCTTCTGAACCTGTGGTTCCCCCGAATATTTAAGAAGAAGGACCAAACTTGTCCAGACAGCAGAGGGAAAGAAATCTTCAACATCAGTATATGGCATCAAGACTGAGAACTGCTTTTCTAAAAGACACTCAGAGAAATATCTTCATTTCTAGAAGAAGGCCGATCAACGTTTATGCTATTCTTGGTGTTGAAAAGGAGGAAGAGGCATATCAGTATGAATACTTGATGCTAATTAAGTGCCAACGCCGTAGAAACGATCGCGTTTCTTCTCCACATCTGATTGTCCGAGTTATAAGCGTCACAATAAACAAGCTAGTTAATATCTGGTATCCGGAATTCGTAGTGGAAAGAAGAGATTGCAATCGATATACCTTCTCTGAGGCAGATTTTTTTGATCTTTCTATGGATGATATTGAGTTTCTATATGACCATTTCAGGAATCTTTATCACAGAACTCAAGATGTTTCTCAAGCTCTGATTGCTATCAAAAGATTTATTAGACGAAAAATCTGATTCTTCAGAGTTTTTGATTTCCAGATGGCCGTTGAAAGCTTTCAACCTGTTGTAAATCTTCTGAGGCCCAATCGAAGCTTGTCAGACTTAGATTCTTATCTTTTATTCACTGTGGTTCAAGATCCATACGGAGTTGTCTACAAGAATGGCTCAAATCAGAAATGCTTTCTCAGATTCGAAGAAATTGCTCATTACTCAGATGGAACTTTGAAGGTGATTAAGCTTCAGTTGGAACAACGTCTAAAAGAAGCTCAAAGAAGATTTTTGGAAACAAGAAGTAAAGCTTTTCTGGTTGATAATGATGAGATTCGACTTCTCAATAGGACTCTGAATACAATTCATGAGAGATTGAATCTCCGCTGAACTCTAAGAGGACTGGAAGTTTTAGTTGGTTTGAATAGACTTTGTCAAAGAGAAGAGCATCAATGATTCTCCAAAGTCGCTTAGTCGGTCAATGCTAATTCAGAAGATTTTTTTTAAGACCACTGCGCCAATGATTACTAAGGGGGAGATTGTTAAGTCTAATTTTGTAGTAATCATTGTATTTATTTTCCTAGTCTTGATTGTGCTTAAATGAGTTTATCTGTATTTTAAGGCTAGGGGTATTTAAGTCCCCTTAGACCTTTGTTTTTAAAACTTTGGAACTCATTTGAATATTAGATTACCTTTTGGACAGTATTGTCTTTCTCTCTCTACTTTCTCTCTTTAAAGATTTAGAGATTCTTGGACTTTCATGATCGTTTTCCGAAAAAGTTTTCGGTTGGTTCGTTTATGATCGTGGGTTGACCGTTCGAGTTTTAATTAGTTGAGAAGTGATCATGGAACTTTTACGATCGGTTTGCATTAAATATTTCAAACTGTTTCGAAGTTTTGCAGGTTGGCTCAACGAAGGGGATGATGAATAGTGTTTCTGTTAAGTGACAGTTAAATTTCTTACATTTTAGTCCTTTTCCGTTAAGTCTCCATTAGTCCTGTCAGTTTGGTTAGTTTTATTTCATTTCTAGCCATTTTTTCGTCAATTTTCAGTTAAGTCCGTTAGAAGTTTTAAATTTTACACTTTTAGTCCCTCTAGTTAGTAGTTTTATTTTGTCATTTTTGGTCCTTCTACATTTAAGTTTTACTTTCTATCATATTTAGTCCCTCTAGTTTTAAGTTTATTTTTTTGTCACTTTTAGTCCTTGTAGTTTTAAGTTTTAGTTTGCGTCACTTTTAGTCCCCGAACTTCAAAGTTTCGGTTGTTTGTCATTTGTGACC
This sequence comes from Arctium minus, assembly GCA_954870635.1. Classification (NCBI taxonomy): domain Eukaryota; kingdom Viridiplantae; phylum Streptophyta; class Magnoliopsida; order Asterales; family Asteraceae; genus Arctium; species Arctium minus. The sequence continues at coordinate 70,119,705 of OX941080.1, read as the reverse complement.
CCTAAACTTTCAAGTTTCACTCGTTGTCACTTTTGGTCCTTCTACTTTAAAGTTTCATCTCTTATCTAGTTTAATCCCTAGAATTCAAGTTTTTCAGGTAACAATGTCTCATCCAACTTATTCTGAGCTAAAAGAGAATGTTTCTCGTTTAGAAGCTAGGGTTGAAACTCAGCGTAAGAAGCTTGAGGATCTACTTGTAGAAAATGCTAGACAATTGTGCGAAATTTCAAGTCTAAAGGAACAACGAGAGATTTTTTCAAAAGAGTCCAAGGAGTTAAAGACGACAGTAGATGAACTGACTAACAAGCTTCGTATGTCTATTAATTAGAGGACCGAGATTGTCAATAAAAGCATCTTTTTCAAAAATGAAAACAAAAAGTTGACTGACAAGTTAAAGGATCTCGGAACTTAAGTTTTACAAACGTGGTCAAACTAATCAAACGTTCCATATGAACACACCCAAAGAGTTCAAGGACTCCAATCCTGAATGGGGAATCGGATATGACAACCCTCATTATTTGAAAAGAGCCTTGTCCAAAGTACCTACTTTATATGCTTTCGAATTTTTGGGATTGGACAAAACTTATCCAGAGTACAAAATCAGATGTACCAAGTCACTTGATAATGAGGATCCATAACTGGAAACTTTGAGAAGAAAAAATACTATCACGATGCAACTTCCTTTTGTGTATGACTCATTGAATGCGTCATATGACACCGATAAACCCACTTTTCTGTCAAATGACCATTTTCGAAGCTATTCTCAGGTTGAACTTGATTTAAAACCTGTTGAGGAGGAATCGATGGACCTCAAAATCTATATTCCATCACTGATTTTAGAAAAGAAAATTTTTCATCTAGAAGAGTCATTTGAATAGGAAAATATCAACTTTCAAAAGGAAAAACAGGAGTTGTTATCCAAACTTGAGTGCGTCAATTCCAATCAAAAGGAATCTGGATCTCAGAAGGAAAAAGAATACTTTCTGACAGAGGTAAACAGGCTCACTTCTCAACTGTCTGCCTTGGCAGCAGATCTGCTGAAAGAGTCACTTCACAAAGTTGAGCTTCAAGCTAAGCTTGACTTACTCCATGGGGAGAAAATTAATCTGTCAGAACATTCTTCTCCACCCTCATATACCTTTTCCTGTAAAGCTTTTCTGGGTGACTCTTCACCAAATTCTTCTGATAAAAGAAAAGAGCCTTAGTTGGAGTGTTTCAAAAAGGATCGCCATTCTGATTTTCAAAATGCTTCTACAAATGATCCTTTGAAAAGCATAAATCCATCCAGCTTCCTGACTCCCACAAGTGATAATGTCATATCTGATGAGGAAATGGAATTTTCAACATTCTTGAATTCAGAGGTATGTTCAGACAGTAAGTTAGACCAGTTTGATTTCGATCCAAAACTTCCAAGTCATGTTGATTTTTTGGATTCAACTGGTGAGCCACCGGTCAAATTTTATAAAGGCGAATGTTCAACATTTATCTCTCAAAAGGTTTTTGTGAATAAATCTTCAAAGCAAAAATATAAAAGATGTTCATAGAAACAAAGAAAGACCTTAACCACAAGGGTTGTGGCGTACCGGTGAAGGCCCTAGGAGATGTGGTGGTATATCCCATCTGCCTAGGGTTCAAATCCAGGCGTACACAACAATTGTGGCCACCGAGGTTTAATCAGGGCTGATGTCTTACAGTCATAATTTGCCAAGGGATTAGTCTAGGCATAGCCTAAGACACCCTTCCAAATAAACAAAAACAAAGAAAGACCGACACCTCTAACAAAAGACATACTTTCTACTCCAGTTCTTCTGATTGCGAGCTTAATGATTCTTTAGATAATCATTTTTTCAGAAAAGTAAAGATGGTTTGGAGAAAGAAACCAACTATAAAAGACAGTGAAGGAAACAAGTCTCATGATTCTCCTGTAGTTAATACAAATTCATCTATTTCCAAGACTGATTCACCTACTTATGTTTATTCTACAGGAAAATTGATCAGTCTAAACCGAGCAAAGATCTGTTGCACTCACTGTGGAAAGAGTGACTTTGTGGATTCAAGGTATGTTAATAATTGGTATGGTACTTATAGGATCCTCAATCCTCAGTTTAATAGCTTAAAAGCTAAGGCAACTAACCATCTAGGACCCATCATAGCATGGATACCAAAACAAAAATCTTCCTAATCTATTTTTAGGACGGTCATGTGTGATTTAATTCAGATTATTCACGTCACATGACTACAATAAAGGGTTATGCCATCTTTTGAGGGGGAGTACCATGTTGCTTATTTTTCATATCGACTTCTGAACACTTCTGTTCAGGACTCATTCTTAAATTCTTTTGACTTCTGATTCTCTCAAATCAGAAATTGTACTTCAATGTTTTATCTTGGTGAGTTAAAGGAGTGTTAGGGCTCATAAAGTTTCTGTTGTCAATCCAGAACCGGAAGGACCTACCCAAGACACACATCTCATTCATAGATATCAGTGAGGGGTCTAGATTGATAGATGAGTTCAGAGCGAAAAGAATATGGTGAGGATGTGACAGGACTTAAAAGAAATATTGGTCCTTACCAAACCGAGTTAGTAATCCGGGTTACCACACAATATATTCTTTCTCGTTCTTTGGATATGGATATTGAAACAGACATGGACCCAGTGTCGATAACTCGTGTCACCCCACCCAGCCACTCAAGTATCTTTCAAAAGATACTTGTTTCATATATGCACGGAGATTTAGCACATAATCTATCTATTCCTCACTCGGAGGTCTTAGATATTGAAAGAGGAGGACATCAGCTCCGGCCTCCGAACTTCTAATTCATCTCACTGTGTCTATTGATTTCTAACCTGCGTTCCAGATTGAATCAATCTTTGAGCCTAATCGATATGATTATATTTCTTTCACAAATGCACAAATCTTTGTGATTACCCTTGCATATCTTTGTGATATTGCCGAAACAGTTTGAGAAGTAATTTTTAATATTTTACTTCGGTGATAACTGGAAGTCCTATCAGAGATACCCCTTTGCCAACTCTGAACATAGGCCACACAATTTTTTTCAATTTTTGTGATAACAGTTACTATTGTGTTTCTGTGTTAGCTGTTACCCTTGGTTACTGATTCGATTTATCTGGTATTTTTCTACTCATCCATTTAGTCTTTGAAGTTACATGATGCTTAGGATTTTCCTAATCATCATGAGGGCGAGAACTACACACAACTCAAAGACACAGATTATCTTGTTGAGGAGGAGTTAACAAAATCTGAGGGGGAGTAACAAATTTCTTAAATCTGAGGTTGAAAATCCATTAGATTCAAAGATTTCATTTCTTCTATCCCGTATCATGTGGTGTCGCTACAAGTTCATTTCATCCTACGAGCTGATTGAAACAAGTTCATTACCTGAAAGCATATTCAACTCGCAGCTCAAAGACAGATTATTTGTTTTTTAAACTGAAGTTGCACTGTGGAATGTCACGTAACTCGCACATTATCTTTCTTGTGTGTTAATCCGATGTGTTGAGTTCCTAAAGTTGAAAGCTACCTAGTAGTGCATTCAGTCGAGGCTATTGTACATTGAATCTGGTTAAAAGTTGAAACTATGAAGACCAAGAGCTTTATTCAAGGGGGAGTTTGGAATGACATGAAGACATGCAACACCAAAGCTCTTCAAAGATTCAAGAGGGAAAGAAGATCAAGGCCTGAAGATTTCAAGATGATAAATGCCTTATTCAACTTTAGGGGGAGATTGTTAGAACTGAAAGTCCTAGTGTGTGGAAAGTTGTATAACACATTTATAGAGCTTAATTGTTTTATTTATATGTGTTGTAAAAGCATTTTATTGTTATTGGGCTTATGTTTGGTTGTAATGGGCCTTGGGCCCTTTAGAGTTTTATCCCTAGTATTTAATGGTTTGTTTAGGTAAGTTTAGGGTGGAGAGGGGAGAGAAAGAATGGTCATAAGCTAGGTTTACTAATCCTTATCAGAAATTCTCTCTGTAAACCTAAACCCTTTACTGATAAATCTAATCATATGACAAGCAGTTGTGATTGATTCTTATTGTTTTTTTGGAGAGGGTATCCCAGACCACATTGGGCCCAGACTAATCCCTGGCAATATGGGCTGAAGCCCGACTGCTAAAGCATGCAGCCCGGGGTCGAAGCCCCTGTACCTCCAGGATGCGTCCCCCAGGGTTCGAACATGAGACCGCTACTAGCTAGTCCACATGCCTTACCACTAGGCTAACACCCTTTTGGTTTGATTCTTATTGTTGATTGCACTATTTCCGAGATCTACAACAACTTTGACCAACTTTATCGCTCAACCCTTAGTCGATAACCACCTTGACCAAATTTTGTGCCCACCTCTTGGTCGATAACCACTTTGACAATGTTTTGTCGCACACCTCTTGGCCGACAACACCACTTTTTCGCTCAGCACTTTGTCAGTAACCACTTTGTCGCTCGACTTTTAGGATAAACAATATCTTATCACCCACGCGTTAGGCGATAAAACACTGTTCACTTTTAGACTTTGGTAACAACTTTGAGTTTATCGCCCATGACTTAGGCGATTAGGATGAATATTAATATCCGTTGATAACTAAGAACTCGGTGAGAACTTTGAAGATAGCTTCGCGCAAGAATTTTGAATGTTCATAGAAAAAGAACAAAAAATTCAATTCTAAGCCTAAAACTCATCCCATCGACATGAAAATTGATAAGGTTGTTTACAAGAATGTTCTAAGCACAATAAACACTGAACATTTTACCAAAACAAACAAGACCAGTGATCTTTGATCTAACACAGTAGGGAACTTCTTCGAACTCAAACACCTCTGAATTGTCCAAAAATCGATCAAAACATGTAGTTTTGCAGAATCAAACTACACATACGTTATTTTATGTCCAATTTAAATCAATTCGTCCAAAAATTCTGTCCAAGAACACACAAATTCAGCAGATTCTTGATCAACAATCGACTTTTTGCAGAACTTTCAAAGTATTTGAAATTTTTCAAGAAATATAGTATTCGAATTTAGAAATCTTTTGCTTTGATACCAATTTGTTAATTCCCAGATCTATTAGGTAACAAACTTGTATTTCATTTATCTTTGAATGATTTACAAGATTTGAAGCGTTCTCTCTCTAAACTCTCTCTAACTTTCTCTCTCTAGAATATGACATTAACAAAATCCTTAAACCTAAAGCTTAACCACTAAGCAATCTAATATATCTCCTAATTATAAACACATTGACTAATTAAAAAGTAAACTACTTTGACTTTTAACATCTTTGACTTTTGACTTTCTTTGACTTTTCATTTACAAAGACTTTTACACTAAATCTTGAATACAATAATGCACTAACAATCTCCCCCTTTACAATCCATATCAGAACACGATTCTGCACTCTCATCTATCTTCTGTTTTGGTTACCATTTTGTTCGACCTTCAGACCTTTTCTTTCTTAAATCTGAAATAAAAGATTTAGATTTGTTACGAAAATCAGATTTCCGAGAATGTCTGTTCTTGAACTTACCAGTGTGATTCCGTTTCTGTGAGCGCTGTTTCTTTTGCTTCTTACCTTTTACATAGTAATCAGCATTCACAGAAAGTAATTCACCAACCTTAGTTGACGATTCTCCTATTTCATGCATACTTGGTAAAGCTTGACCATCAATGACAAAAGTAGAATGATCTGGAAGTTTAGCATTAAAGTCAAACATATCAATATTTTCTACACACCCTTCATCAGAATATAAAAAATCATTTGCAGACGCAAATAAGTCATCAAAATCAGGTTCAGAGGTTTAAGGGACTTTAGAAGATGTAGAACACTTTTTAGATTCAAATTTTAAAACTGTGTTCTCTATAACAGTAGAAAATACATTTTGTTCAATATCAACCAAGATTCTTTCATCAGCTAAAACATTTTCAAGCTCAATTATTTTGCTTTCTAGAATGAGTGGAGAAACATAAATTTTAGCTTTAACTGGTTTTGCCTCCATCTCAGTAATAGAATAGCTAGTAAAATAATCATTTGAAAGAACCTTTGATTTTTCAGAAAGATAACTATGATTCAGCTTTTGATAACAGAATGGTAGTTACATTTTCTTTAAATTCTTTCTTTTCTCATCTTCTTTAGTCTCAACCTCATCAGGTGATTTGGTAACAAATTTGGTTTTCAAATGAGAATATTTACCAACAACAAAAAGAAAATCAAAATTATATAATGATGGTTGTTTTCTGATGGCTTTCTTTAAGTAATGGGGGTTTTCATAACCGAGTCCCCATTTCTCTTTAAAATCAGCCTCTTCGTTAGGTGTGTTTAGAAAAATAGTTTCATCTGTTTGGCCACGTGCATAAAGTTTGGCTTCCAGACCATTTACCTTTTTCTCTAAAGTCTTGTTTTCTACCTGCAAAATATGAGCTTTTAGAACACAGTCATGCTTCTATAAATCAGATTTAGAAAGTTTAGATTGAAAATCAAAAATCTTACTTTCAAAACAGTCTTTTTCTTGTTTAAAAATAGAAGCAAATTTGTTCAGAGAATCAATTAGATCTTTGTTCCCAACAAGTTCCTTGATAAGTTCAAAGATCTTTTGATTTTTCTTCACTACTCTGTTCTTTTCTTTTTTCAATTTGATTTATAGGTCTTGAAGTTCAATCATCATAGCTTCCATTTTACTCATAAAATCAGATTCAGATAGATTTAGTACCTCATCAGCTGTCTCCTCATCAGAATCATCATATTTCACTGTGTTGCTCATCAAACACATGTGAGCAGTTTCTTCTCTTTCCTCTTCATCTGAATGATCTAACCAGAACTCATCTTCAGCCATGAGTGCCTGGCCAGCTTCTTGCTGCTTAGCCAGAAGCATCTTATTCTTGTAGTATTCAGAATTTTTGACTTTGGGCTTCCGATAGTCCTTTGCATAATGACCGACCTTGCCACAGTTGTAGCATTTAATCAGATCATCTGTCTTCTTTTCAGCACCATCATAGTCATTCAGATACTTTTTCTTATCTTCCGGCTTTCTGTCCACAAATATTTTCTCCTCAAATGTTTTACCTTCAACTCTTTCCTTGTGTTCATGATTCTTTGAACCAGAAGAAAATTACCTTTGTGAGTTCGAACCCGGTTTCTTGTAGAATTTCTTCTGAAATGCACGGGTCAAAAGAAGCATAGATAGCTTTAGGTTTTCTCCGTCGTCACTATCAGATTCAGACTCAGAATCAGAACTGGGAATGACAATCTTCTTCTTTTTCTTCTTCTCTTTCTTTTCCTTCTTTTTCTCACCAGCTACTAAGGCAATAGGATCTGACACTTTCTCAGTTTTCTTCTTCTCAACCCTTTTCTCTTCAACTTCTTCTTCAATCTGTCTCAGTGTCTCATAAACCTCATGGAGACGTATGTCACTCAAGTCCTTCATTTGCTTCATATGACGGGTATTGTTAGATCTGTTTTTATAGTAATCATTGTATTTATTTTCTAGCTTATACTGTTCTTAATTGTGTAATCAGTATTGTTAAGGCTAGGGGTATTTATGTCCCCTTGTCCTTTTTTTTTGTAACTTTGGCACTTCATTTGAATACATCTGATTACTTTGAGCGTATATTCTTTCTCTTTCTACTTTCTCTCTCTAAAGATTTAGAGATCTTGGACTTTCAATTGGTATAAGAGCATACTAGATCTTGAGAGGATTGAGAGAATTTGTTTTTAGATACTGAATTTGTAGATTAAGCAGAGAATTTGATTGATTTTCTTGATTTTTCAAGAAAATCTCGTTTTTTTCCTTGAATCATCAAATTTGGTTAGGTTTCTGGTTGAATTTGTGCGAATTTGTGTTCATTAGCGTCGTCTTGAGTAATGGATCATAATTGTTTCATATATTTGTGCATAAAAACCATGATTTGATTCTCGATTTGGTGATTTTGTGTTTTTCTGGAAACTCGAAGTTTACGTACTGTTTCATTAAAGTTTTTGAGTTTTTGAGTTTTTGTAGTTTTTAATCGAAATTGTTAGTTGAATTGTGTAAGAAAGTTGTTTTCGATTATCAAAGTGTGGATTTCTTGCTTTATTTTCTTTGTTATAATCGATCTTACGTGTTTTATTTGTTTTTTCTGAAGTTTGCGTATCAATCATATAAGTTTGCGTATGATTCATATAAGTTTGCGCACCATTCATATTGGTTTGCGCAAGTTCCTTGTGTTCTAATCAGGGTGTTAGTGAATTTTCAGGTTTTCGGTTCATGTTGGAAACGCAAAGCTACTTTTGCGTATCAAGTGCTATCAAGTATTCCAGATTCGCGACTCTAGCCTTATACGCAAACATCAGTTTGCGTATCACTCAGTATAGGAGAAGTTCTTCTTTGCACATCTCTCTTCACACGAAAATCTCTACTTACGCAAAATCAGGTTCTCGGATCATCAAGGATCCGCAAAGTCAGGTTCTCGGATCATCAAGGATCCGCAAAGTCAGTTTCTCGGATCTCTCTACATGCACAAATTCCAGTTTGCGTACCTTACTGCATACGCAAACCTTCAGTTTGCGCAAGCTCAAGACTTGGATCTTTTTCTGAATTTTCTGATTTTCTCGAAAGATGTCTTTGCAAGCACAAATATACAAGAATGACCTCATGATGTCATTGGGGGCTGATACACGTCCACCAGTATTGACTCAGGGTCCTATGGAAACACCAAGGAAAGTTGTTCCAGCTACTGCAACCACTGCTGCTACCACTGTTGAGAAAGCTTTAAGGGAATATGATGCTGATGAGATGTTACGACATCAAGCTGATAGCCAGGCCAAATCAAATCTGATTCTTGCTCTACCAAATTCCATATACAACAGAATTGACTGTTTCAAACAGAATCCTATGCTGATTTGGACTCAACTAGAAAAGATTATGCTTGGTACAACAATGTCAACTCAGTTGCGCCAAACAAGGTATATGAATAATTTCGAAGAGTTCAAGGCTAAGGACGGGGAAAGCTTGAAGAGTGTATTTGATCGATTTTGGGCTGTCATAAATGATTTGTACAAGATCAAAGTTAAAAAGACTGAATTGGAGGCTAACTTGAAATTCCTGAACGCTTTACAACCAGAGGGGAACAAGTCATGCCACAAAATGAGAAATGATGTCAGAATCTCAACCATGCCAATTCAGGAGTTATACGAAATCTTGATGACTGATGAATCTATGGTAATGGAGAAGAAGGCGAAAATGGATAAGAAGAACAAACCTCTGTCAGTAGATCCCATTGCTCTTATAGCTAGCCAACTGGCTGAGCAAGCTTTGACTGAATCGACTTATGATGGATCTACAGATGATAATGGCGAAGCTCTCTAAAAGGCCATGATACTTTTGACTCAGCACTATCAGAAAAGATTCAAGCACAGATTTGGTTCAAACAACCTGCGGTTTACTTCTGGTTCTAAGAAGATAGAACCTGGTGCTACTTCAAAGACATAAACTCCAAAGTATGAACCAGCTAAGGTAGTTGACCAAAAGAAAGATGACAAAACGGTGATGAACTGTTTTAACTGTGGGAAGCCTGGACATATGGTTAAGGATTGCAGAGTCGAAGTGGTAAAGGGTCCTGTTTTTTACAGAAAGAAGTTGGCTCTAGCTGAAAAGAAGGAAAGTGGAACCATTCTGTTGGCCGAAGAAGAATACTGGTTGGATCATTCGGACAACGAGGCTGAAAATGAGGAGACTGCGGCTATATGCTTTATTGGTGACGATAAAAGTGATGATGAGGAAGAGGATACCTCATCTGATGGTTCTGAGGTAATATCTGCGTTTAACTATAATTTCTTCTTATCTCAAATGAATGTTTTTATCACTGCTTTGCATGATTTGCGCTCAAAATTCGTTTCTGAAAAGTTTAAAAATCAAGAAATGTCTGATTTAATCGATAAACTGGAAATTTCTCTAAAAGATGAAAAGTCAATTTTAATTGATACAAAAGAGAAATTTCAAAAGCAGTTAGTTGATCTAGAAAATCCAAATCAGACTTATCGTGATTCGTTGACTGAACTGACTTCTTCAAATCAAAATCTTTCTGAGAAAATAATTGTTTTAGAAATGAAATTATATAAAAGACAACAATCTGAGAAAACCATTTACATGAACAAACCAAGGAGAGAAGAAGCTATAAAGGAAAAATGGGGACTTGGTTTCGAAAACCCGCATTTTTTAAATCATGCTAAAAATGAAGTTCCTACTTTATATGAATATGATCATTTTACTCTTGCAAGATATGCTCCTCAGTTTAAATTCTTTTGGAGAACTGAGAAACAAATTTTGGAAGATGAAAATGTGAAAAGGATGAAAAACAAGAGAATGGAAATGCCATTTGTTTACACCTCTGAAAATGCAAAGTATTTTCCTGTTCAATCTAAGAAATCCATAAAATCTCAAAATGTTTTAAATATCAATTCTTCCAATAAATCTTCATTATCAACTGATTTTGTTGATATATATATACTAATGCTGATAGGGAAAATGTATCTCCGGTTTTTTATGATTCAAGGAAATATATTCCCCCGTTAGTGTTAGAAGGTAAGATAGTTGATCTTGAAGATAGATTGGAAGAACAAAATCTTCAAACTTGTTTAGAAAACGATTTATTTCTTTTTATAATGAAAACAAGTTTTGAAGATAAAATTTCTTCTGGATTTTCAAAAGATTCTAAGGAAAATACTAAAGTTTTGAAAAACAGTGTGCATTTGCGCAACATGTTGGATACGCAAACTGACAGTTTGCGCACGCAGTTGGATGCGCAAAGATCAGTTTGCGCCTCCAAAGGGATGCGCAAACCTCATCCAAACTTGTGCATTTTTGAAAATTTTCACTCCGAGACTAGTTCTTCAATATCAATTGCTAAGACTGATTTCTTTGATAAAGTTTCTTCTTCTGATTCAACTATTGATGATTCTTTACTGCTAAATGCTCAATTTTATAAAAAGAAGTGTAAAAGAAGAAGATCAAAGAAGTCAAAGAAACATGATACTGTCTTATCTGAAAATTCTAATGTTTCTTATTTTTCTTCTTCAGATCGGATTGTGAGGAAGTCACCAAGGCAGATTTGGAAGATTAAACAGCAATCACCAGAATCTAAACTGTTAGGAGTTAAATGTGTAGACACTCTTTGTGATACTGATACATTTGCTTCATGTAATAAAAACCCAAAATATTCTTTTCAGCAAATGATTGATATATCAAAGAATATCTCATATGCTTCTTCTAGTTCTGAATCTGATGATTGTGTTTTATCTTCTATTGATAATTGCTTTCATGTTTGCTTGAAAAATAAATCTGTGAAAAATAAAAGACATAAATCTAACAAGGGACCCATAAGCATATGGGTACCTAAAAAGATGTAGTTTATGTGTGTGCAGCTATGTCGATTATGGTATCTGGACTCGGGTTGTTCTAAACACATGACCGACAACAAATCTCTTCTGTCTAATTTCAAAGATAAATGTTGCGGTCGTGTGAAATTTGGCAACTGTGAGACAGCTCCGATTCTTGGTTATGGCGATCTAGTTCAAGGAAACATAACTGTCAAAAGAGTAAGCTATGTCGAGGGTCTAAGTAACAACTTGTTCAACATCGGCCAATTCTGCGATAAAGATCTTGAAGTCAGCTTCAAATCAAAAAGGGTTTCTGAAAAGAACGATAGTGGCAAAGACTTAATGGTTGGAAAGAGAAGATCTAATTTGTATACAATTGATCTTTCCAAAGTTAAGATCTCATCAGATATGTGTTTACTATCCAAAGCCTCTATCAATGAAAGTTGGATTTGGCATCGTCGACTGGCTCATCTTAACTTCAAGTATATGGATCGCCTGGTCAAGAATGATTCAGTGATAGGTCTTCCAGTTCTCCGTTTCCAGAAAGACCACCTATGCCAAGATTGTGAGAAAGGAAAAATGAAGAAAGCTCCTCACAAGCCTAAGCCTGAACACTGCACTTCGGCTATTCTTGACCTTTTGCATGTTGACTTGTGTGGTCCGATGAAGACGAAGAGTTTAGTACATAAGAAATATGTTTTGGTGATTGTTAATGATTACTCCAGATATACATGGGTAAAATTTCTGAAGTCAAAAGACGAGACTCCTGAAGTTCTTATCAATCTCATCAAGACAACTCAAACGAATAAGCAGAAGCAAGTCAAAGTGGTAAGATCAGATAATGGCATTGAATTCAAGAATAGTTATCTTCAGGCTTTCCATGATTCTCAAGGTATACAACAACAATTTTCTTCTGCTCGTACTCCGCAACAGAATGGGGTTGTTGAAAGAAGAAACAGAACGCTTGTAGAGGCTGGCAGATCAATGCTTGCTTATTCAGGTCTTCCTTTGTCTCATTAGGCTGAAGTTGTGTCAACTGCCTGTCATACTCAGAACAGGTCAATTTTGCATCGCCATTTCAACAAAACACTGTATGAACTTATGAACGGGATCAAACCGAACATCAAGTATTTCAAGTCATTCGGGTGTAAATGCTACGTTTTGAATGACAGGGAGAATCTCAACAAGTTTAGTCCGAAGGCAGACGAGGGTGTATTCTTGGGTTATTCTTCAAATTCTGCTGCTTATAGAGTTTTTCTGATTTCTGCAATAAAGGTCATAGAGAGTGTCAATGTAAAATTTGACGAAGCTGCTAATTTGGTTTCTAGTCACTCAGACTCAGAACCCGCTTTTACTGGCAATTCAATTTCTGAACAAATCAGTTCAGAACCTGCTCTTTCACCGGATAACCAGGATTCTTCTACTCCCTCTCCTAATCTTTCTGATCTTGATTTTTTGTTTGAAAATTTTTATGATGATGTACCTAGATCTAATTCTGAATATGTTTCTAATGTTTTGAATCAGGAAACTGAGAGCTCATCTATTCCAAATTCCGCTGCATCTATCTCTGACAATGATGCTGCTCCAGTCTCTCTTGTTCAACAAGAACCGGCACAACAAGAATTTGTTCATTCAGACAATGTTCAATCAGAAACTGAGCCTATTCTTGAAGAACCTATTCAAGAAGAGTCTATTCAAGATCAACCTGTTCAAGAGGAATCACTTCAGGAAGAAGTACAGAATGATGTTATTCAACAAACTGTTCCCGAATCTGATTCAGAGATTATTGAGATACCTCCTCCCCAAGTTGAAACTATTTCTATCTCTTCATCTGATGTAGAAGTTTCTGAACCTCCCTCTCATCAATTAGAAGTGGTTCAAGATGTAATTGATCCTCTCCCTCATACAACAAAATGGACAAGATCTCATCCAATTCATCAAATTATTGGAGATCCTCAAGCCAGTGTTTCTACACGCTCCAAGTCGGCTACTTCCAACGAATGTCTCTTCATTTTCTTCCTAAGCAAGATTGAACCTACAAAAGTTTCTGAAGCGTTGGAGGACCCGGATTGGATTATTGCTATGCAAGAGGATCTTAATCAGTTTGATACGCTCAAAGTTTAGAGACTTGTACCAAGGCCGAAAGGAAAAAGCGTTATTGGCACTAAGTAGATTTTCAAAAACAAAAAGGATAAAGATGGTATCGTAGTGCGAAACAAAGCAATGTTGGTAGCCAAAGGATATCGACAAGAAGAAGGTATTGACTACGATGAAACTTTTGCACCCGTTGCCAGATTGGAAGCTATCCGGATGTTTTTTGCCTTCGCTGCTTATCGCAACTTCACAGTATATCAAATGGACGTCAAGACGACATTTCTCAATGGTAAGACGAAAGAAGAAGTATATGTATCTCAGCCAGAGGGATTTGTTGACAAAGATCGTCCAGATTACGTATATTTTCTCGACAAAGTACTGTACGGCTTGAAACAAGCTCCAAGGGCGTGGTATGACGAGTTGTCAGCTTTCTTAGTCAAATCTGGATTCACCAAAGGCTCGATCTATACTACTCTTTTTATATATCATTCGAACTTGGATATTTGCTTAGTACAAATTTATGTTGATGATATTATTTTCGGTGCTACTAACAAATCTTTGTGTACATGGTTTTCTGATCTAATGACCTCTAGATTTCTGATGAGCATGACGGGAGAAATCAATTTCTTCTTCGGCTTACAAGTGAAGCAGCTTTATGATGGTATCTTCATCAACCAGTCAAAGTATGTATTTGACATCTTGAAGAAATTCAAGATGGACAAATCTACTTCAATCGGAACACCGATGGCTCATGGTGCCAAAATCGGACTTGATCCAGATGGAAAAGTTGTAGATCAAAAGACATATAGAGGAATGATCGGATCACTGATGTATCTAACTGCAAGTCGCCCGGACATAATGTTCTCGACATGTTTGTGTGCCAGATTCCAAGCCAAGCCTAAAGAATCTCATCTACTAGTAGTCAAGCGTATTTTTAGATATATTAAAGGAACTCCTAATTTAGGTTTATGGTATCCTAAAAGTTCTGACTATAAATTGATTGCTTATTCAGATGTAGATTATGGCGGTAATCAATTGGACTGGAAGAGCACCTCAGGTCATCTTCAGTTTCTCGGAGACAGACTGATAAGCTGGGCGTCGAAAAAGCAAAACTGCGTATCAATATCAACAGCCGAAGCTGAATACGTCGCTGCAGCTAGTTGTTGCGCTCAAGTCATATGGATGAAGACACAACTTCGGGATTACGGAATGCTGTACAAAACAGTGCCAATATATTGTGACAGCAATTCCGCAATTGCCATTTCAGTCAATCCGGTCCAGCACACTAAGACCAAGCACATAGACATGCGGTACCATTTCATAAAACATCATGTGGAAGAAGGTACTATTGGATTATATTTTGTACCAACTGAATATCAACTTACTGATATCTTTACAAAAGCCTTAGATGAAAAACGTTTCAATTTTTTGCTTTCAAAATTAGGCATGCTGAATTTAAAAGTTTAAATCTTTACAAATTTTATTCTATAAAGTAAAATTTTACAGATTTTCTTTCTTTTGAATAAAATGTATGTGTAGGATCTTTTACAAGTTCTTTGTTTATATTATAGTTTTATATGTTCAAATTTCAAGTCTTACAAAAGTCGAAAAGTCAGCAACATGTTTGTAGCTTTTGATACTGCTTTAAAGATATGTGTGTCGGAATTTTTATAGTTTATTTTGCTTAGACTACCTAAATGATCAGAATTATAGATCGGAATGAAAATATGGGCTAAGCATTTAGACATTGATCTAAGTGATTGAGATGAATTATAAATTCTTAAAATACAGAAATCTCTGAGTTTAAAAGTTTGTACCTGTGACCTTTCTGGTTTGGGAAAGTATGTTCCGTGGGATGCTCGTCATCTGGTCCCCTAAGGTCAATTGATCTGGGAGTGATCGAACCCAAATCCTTTTATAGAATCAGATCGAAAGTCATGTTCTACTGGTATGAATGGGTTTAAGATATGTCGATGTAGCCTTTCTGATCTGGGAAAGTAAGTTCCAAGGGGTGTTTGACACCTAGTCCCCTAAGGCCAACTGGTCTGGGAGCGGCTGACCCAAATCCTGCATAGGGTCAGATAGAAAGTTACGATTACGGCATGTTCTTTACTTAATAAACTTTTTGATCAAAAGATGCCAAAGTGCACGCGCTTAAAAGATGCCAAAGAGCACACTCATGTTAAGATGCCAATGTGCACACTGCTAAAAAGATGCCAATGAGCACACATCTCATGATACTTGGTGATATGTTTGAGTTGTGATAAACCTGTAAATTTGTGAAAGTCTTAATTTTTGATGACTTAGTGTCAGTACATGCACAGTTTTCTATAATAATTTCGAACTGCATTTTTTCTTGAAGCTAATTGAAGTTCACATGTGAGCACACTGAATAGACAGATGGAAGTTGTTGAAACTGAACATGTCTTAACTTGATATGCAATTATACTTGGTCTTGCATCCAACAACATATGCTTGATTTCAACTGATTGATAAATCTGTGATATTTTACTGAGTAGACTTTAATTTGTTTAGTGTTTAAAAGTTTATATATTCAGTTGTTACAAAATTTATATTCAATATGATCATCTTTTACACTGATATCTTTATGTTTGAGTATCTGTATTTTTGTATATGGTCTGTGCATTTTTCGAGGGGGAGAGAACATTTGTGTGTCAATTCTGACAACATTCTGTTTTTGAGGGGGAGTGAAAATAGCTGACAAAATACTTCATGAACTGATCAGAAATTAATCAGGGGGAGTAAAGGAACCTGACAGGTAAAATTTTCAATTATCTGTATTTTTTTTAAGAATATTTTTTTTAGGAATATTATTTTTTTAAGTGTATTTTTTTTAGTGTTAATTTTTTTTAAAGTCTAGTATAAATAGAGGTTAGTATGTGACTATTCACTTTTTTCTTGCTTCCTTTTATCATTTTGAACCTTGAGAACTGTTCATCTTCTTCCCTCCTACTCTTTGTGTACCGATTCCATTCCTCCATCGATTCTTTCTTTGATTGCATTTCGATCAGGTTTGTGTTTCCTTTTTACTTTTACTTTGTCTAGTCTTATTGCATTGTTTTATTTTATTTGATTTTGTTTTCTTTATCATTTGATTTATGAGAATATCGCGTTTTTACTGTTCATCGTATCTGACTTCTCAAATTCGAGCTTATTTCCTCAAAATTGGATATTGGTTTTTGTTTAGAACTGATTTTCGACAATCAAGTATGTTTCCTTTTACTCTATTTTCTTGTTTTTTAGCTTTAATTTTGTCTTTTTTGTTTTTCGGTTCGAACAGCCGAAAACTAGGGTTTTTCGCATCAAGTATGTTAGATACGCAAAGTAAATTTTGCGCATCTAGTTGGATACGCAAAGAGTGCTTTGTGCATCTAACTGGAAACGCAAAGTTAGGTTTGCGCATCCCGTTAGATACGCAAAGTATACTTTGCGCATCATACTTGATACGCAAACCTATTGTTTTTTGTGTGTTTGTTCTTGTTATGTGTAGTTTACGTATCAATAAGGACACGCAAAGTCTACTTTGCGTATCCTCTTTGATACGCAAACCCTCTTTCTATTTCTGTTTATTTTCGTATCATGTTGTACGCAAAGTCTACTTTGCGCAACCAACAGGAAACACAAAGTTAAGTTTGTGTATCCCGTTGGACACGCAAAGTGTACTTTGCGTATATTACTTGATACGCAAACCCCTTGTTTCTTGTGGTTTTTCCTTAAGTTTGTTTTGCGCATCACAAAGGACACGCAAAGTCTATTTTGCGTACCTCGTTGATACACAAAGTGTACTTTGCGTATCCTTCTTGATACGCAAACCTTCTTGTTTTGAGTTTCATGTCTTGTTTTTGGACCTAGTTAGATACGCAAACCTATCTTTGTGTATCTTGTTAAATACGCAAACCTTGGTTTGCGCATCTAACTTGGTGCGCAAACCTGCCTTGAGGAAATTGTGTGTTTTTCTTGTTTTGTCTAATTCTTCTTTGTTTTGTCTTTTAGGTATAAAATGTCTTCTAAAACCAATACAGATCCAATGATTCAAGACGAGAATGTACTTCTTGAGGATCCTTCTGATCAAGCATCACTTGAGATGCCGATGCCTTCTGTTCCTTCAGTCGGGGCTAATCTTTCTGCATCTCGCCGAACGCCAAACGATGTATTTCCTTCTTTGATGTATATTTTGCCTTACAAGCCCAACAATTATTTTGTGGACTTCAACAGAATCAAAATACATCCGGTGATTTGTGCAATTCTACGAGGACATCCACTTGCTCAGGCTCTTTCGTCGTGTGCTGAAGTTTCAAAAGTATACATTCAGCAAGCCTGGCATACAATTACTAAGAATGAATTGGCTCGTCCGCACCGCTTTGAGCTTCAAATAGATCAGTATGATTCTTATCTTTCATACAAGCGTCTCAGACTTATACTAGAGCTTCCTGAGCCTAATTCCAGACCTGGCCGAACTACATATGACAGCTTTCCATCTAAAGAGGAAGTATTTGAAGGGATAAGGAATCTTGGATATGTTGGGACATTAGACAAAGTGCGTGACTTTGATAAGTCTAAATTACCTCCAGTTTGTTATGCTCTCTTCTCTGTCATCATCAGGTGCCTAACGTCAAAACATTCTGGCACGGACAGTGCAAGTCTACTGTATCTCCGTTTGTTCCATGCAGTCATCTATGACTTGCATGTCGACTACACATTCATTTTATGGACCGAACTTTCGGAGGTGGTGCATGACAAGCTTACCAACAAGAAACGCAAGTTTATTCCATTCATTCAATTCTTGAAGCTTATGATCAGAAGTATACTCAGAAGCAATTCGGATATTCCTCGAAGATTATCTTGGCCAACAGTTCCTGATACAGAAATGACTTACATCCAAAAGGTGAAGCGGACTTTTGACTATTCGATGCCCATTCCTTCGGAGCTTATTGTAAATTATGCAGATCCTTCAGATGAAAGTATTGTCGAATATTGCTTGGATAATGAAATACTTCTGGAAGCTGATCAAGAAGTTGAAGTTCCTGCTGATCAAGAAGTTGAAATTCCTGCTAATCAAGAAGTTGAAGTTGAAGTATCTGTTTCTGAACAAGAGGTCAACAAAGCTGCTGAACAAGAGATTGAAACAGTTGCTGACAAAGAGGTTGATATTGCTGTAGCACATGAAGATGTGACCATCATTGCATCTCAACAAATTGGTGTTGTTCTAGCTGATATTGGTCCTCAAGTTAGTGATACTGCTGTTGATGCTGATATTTCTAGTAATAAAGATGGGGAAAATGATGATGAAGATGCAACTGATGATTCTGATAGTGATGGTGATGATGGTGATGATGCTGATGATGCTGATCAACCGAGTATTCGGATTTATGAAAGAAAGATCAGGACACCGGAAGTGGTTGTTTCAACAGAAGTTGTTTCTGAAGATGATTCTGTTCCTGTTAATCCTTCTGTTGCACATCTTCAAGTAGATAAATTGGATAAATCATTTGATCAAGCCTTAGCTTCTGTACAAAGTCAAGCTCCAGCAACTTCGTTTGCAGCCATTCAATCTTCAACAGTTCCAGCTGTAGAGCTTTCTTCTGATCAAGCTCGGATTTCTTCCGACAAATTCTCTACTTTGAATGATGTCATTCGTCAGTTATCAGAGAAAATGGATGCAGAAAAGGAAGCACAGATTCTGAAGTTGAAGACTTTCTTCAAAGGCAAGATGCCTGAGATTGATACGTCTGTCATTCCTCTAAAGATTCCTTTCATACGACCAACTGGGGTAGTTCTTCGTGAACCTTCTTCTGCTGTGACTTCAACTACTTCTCCGATTGTTTCTCTTTCGTTTCCTTCGGTGGTTTCTATGTCTGCGGGATTTTCTATGTCTGCTCCTTCTGGTACATCTTCAAGGTCTTCTCTTCATGAACTTCCTATTTCTGAGTTGACTGATCTACTATATGCGCGTCTACTGTCTATGTCACCACCACAACATCAGGATCAAGATCTTCTTTCCTTGCTACGGAACTTCCAACCTACGCCGCCTCCAGTTCCTTCTTCTGAATCTGACCGTATTACTGCTTTATCTGATGAGTTTCATGCATTCAGATCAGAAGTTCAATCAAGTTTTGCTGATCTTAAATCTTTTTTGACTCAAGCTTTTTCTGATATCTTTAACAAGGTTGAACGTCTGGAACAAAGCTGCAGAACTGAGGGCGGCCCGTCTCTTAAGCGCCGACATGACCAAGATGATCCTGATCATCAAGGCTATGAGTGGGAGATGGCTAAGAGACCAAGAATGGAAGGAACTTCGTCAGAGAGAGACAATTCAATTCAAGAAGAAGCGGTTGGTGGATCTGAATAGAATGCTGAAAATGTTGAAGATTGCAACGTTAATGATTTGGTGAATTTGTTGATTGATAGGGTTGATTCGTCTTCAATGTCTGATTTTATCAAAGCTTCTGAGCAAAACAAAGAGAAAAACTGGCAGATTGTTGTTTATGAAGATCCATACATTGTTTCCAATCCAGTTGTAGTTGCTAATGCTGATATTGTATCTGAGATGAAGTCTTTCTTTTCGAACATTATTGAAATTAATTCAGATGATGATGATGATTCTAAGTATGAAAAAGTCTGTAAAGTAAAGATAGAAGATTGTGATGACATCATTATCATTTCTGATACAGAAGATGATTCAGTGTTCATGGATGCAAAAGATGAAGAGGAGGCAGAAATGTTATACAGTGATCTTCCTGCTCATGGTGAGGTTCCTGAATCTGCTAATGTCACATCTACTCCTGTTACTAGTTCAGCTCCGATTACCACTATTCCTTCAAGATCATTTGAATTTGGTCAGTCGTCAGGATCACAAGCTGATGTTCCACCTTCTGATCCTGTGATTCCACCGTCTATTCTAGAAGAAGGACTATCTTTATCTAGACAACAGAGACAGAGGAATTTGCATCAAAGATACATGGCTTCAAGACTCAGATCAGCTTTTCTAGAAGACACTCAGAGTAACATGTTTGTTTCTATAAGAAGGGAAATTAACATCTATGCAATTCTTGGGGTAGAGAAAGAGTCAGATGCATATCAATTTGAGTACTTAATGTTCATTAAGTGCCAGCGCAAAAGGAATAATACCGTGTCTTTTCAACACTTGATTGTTCGAGTCATCAGTGTCACAATCAACAAGTTTGTGAATATCTGGTATCCTGATTTTGACGTTGAAAGAAGAGACTGCAAGCGGTATAAATTTTCAGAGGAAGACTTCACTGACCTTTCTATAGATGACATTGAATTCTTATATGACCATTTCAGGAATCTATATCATAGAACACAGGATGTTTCACAAGCTATGTTCGTCATCAAAATATTCATTCGACGGCAAATCCGATTCTTCCGAGTTTTTGATTTCTAGATGGCCATTGAAAGTTTTCAGCCGGCTGTTAATCTTCATAAGCCCAAGAGAAGCTTGCCAAACTTAGAGTCTTATCCCCTTCTCACCATAATTGAAAATCCATATGGAGTGGTGTACAAGAATGGCTCAAATGAAAAATGCTTTCTCAGATTTGAAGAAATTGCTCATTACTCTGATGGAACTTTAAAGGTGATTAAGCTTCAGTTGGAGCAACATCTGAAGGATGCTAAAAGCAGATTTTTGGAAACAAGAGAAAATGCATTCCTGGTTGATAATGATGAAATCCTACTTCTCCAGAAGACTTTAAATACAATTCAAGAGAGATTGAATTTCCGTTCCACTTTGCGACGTTTGGAAGTATTAATCGGGCTGAATAGACTTCGTCAACGAGAAGAGCGTCAGTGATTCTTCAATTCGTCTGGTTGGTCTATGCTGTTTTTCAAGACCACGGCGCCAATGATTACTAAGGGGGAGATTGTTAGATCTGTTTTTATTGTAATCATTGTATTTATTTTCTAGCCTATACTGTTCTTAATTGTGTAATCAATATTGTTAAGGCTAGAGGTATTTAAGTCCCCTTGTCCTTTGTTTTTGTAACTTTGGCACTTCATTTGAATACATCTGATTAGTTTGAGCGTATATTCTTTCTCTCTCTACTTTCTCTCTCTACTTTCTCTCTCTAAAGATTTAGAGATCTTGGACTTTCAGGTATGCTTCTTCCATTCAGGCTGCAGAACACTGAGAAACTTTACATTATTCTCGATCTGCTTCTTCTTGATTTTGTTCTTTGATAGTTCATTTAGAAGAAGCACAAATCTCTCATAAGTTTCTTCCAGACTCTCATTTTCCTTGGCTTTAAACTCCTTGTAGCTATTTATATAGTTAGCTACTTTCATCTGGTTTCCCACCTTGGATCCCATCATCATCAATTGTAACTGATCCCACATCTTTTTCGCATTCGCTTTGTAGCTGTCAATCTTTATGTAAATCTCATTTGGGATACTTTGTAGAAGAAGAGATCTCTCTTGTTTATCAGCTTTAAATCTGCTTTTCTGTTCGTCCGTGTACTGGGCAAAGTCCTTTGGAACTGTATTAGTCTTTCTCACCCTGTCTTCATCTCCTTCTTCACTGTCGGATGATTCCTCATCAGCTATTTCTATGGTGGGAGGAATCATGGGACCTTCAATAATAGACAACAAAATGTTTTCCCCGTTTGCATGTTGATCGACGAAGTCAAGAAAACGGTCGTTCCACTGTTCATATTCTCCCTTGAATAGAACAGGAGGCTTTACATCAGTACCAATCCAGAGAGCATCCTTAGAAGTCATCCTGTTAAAAATATTACAATAAGAACTTGACAAACAGATCGTTAGTCCACAAGAAATCAAGTAAAACAGAAAAACTTAGACAGAAAATTTGAAATGAAATTTCAAAAATTCTTTAAGTATAGAATTCGCAACCTACACTGAAGTACAAGGAATTCGCAAGTCACAAAATTCGCACACAAGTGAATGAAACAGAATTCGTATACAAAAATATACCAACTTCAGAATTCGCAACACAAGAATTCGTAAGCTTCACATAATTCGCAAGCAAGTTTAAAACAGAATTCGTATGATAGAGACATACGAATCCAACACTTATAAAATTTTAAACCCTTTTCGTAAGAACAACAAGAATTCATAGACTACTCTTATGCGAAATCCAAGGAATTCGTAGAACTGTCTTATGCGAATTCTTGTACCTGCGAATTCTTTCCTTAAGAAAAATTTCACACTGATCTACGAATTCTGATCAATAAAAAAAATTGCGAATTCTTAAGGATTCTCAACACACTGAGATGCGAAATCTGTGCAATTCGCACGAGACACACTTGCGAATACTACCCTTGTGATTTTCAGAAACAACAAATATGCGAATTCTAATATAAATCCTGCGAAATCTTCAAGATTTCTGCAAATTCTATCAAATCTGCGAGTTCTTCAGGCTTTTAGCGAGTTCTTGAGCATGTCTGCGAGTTCTTGGAATATCAAATGAAAAATGTCTTTGATCCACTCAAATACCTATCAATACTTCATATTTTGATTTGAAACCTTGACAATTTGATCTTCTATCCTTCTAGAAACAAAATCTACCAATGAATTTCAAAGAAATTCACACAAATATACACATTGGATCAAATACAGTGCTATTGAGACTCGTGAACTCAAAACTCGAAAAATTCAACAATTCATGAAAATTACAGTGCTAAACTCAAATTAACTTATACAGACTCAATCTAATGGGCATTTTGAACAAACTGAATCAATTACAACTCATAATTACACATAAAATCTCAAAATCGAATCTGTACTCGATGAAACAGTGTCGAAAAACTCATTTTCTTGATTTTTTGATTGGATCTGCTCTGATACCAATTGATAGTCCCTGATTATCAACTTTTTATCGATTAAACAAACAAACAGAATATATTAATCAGATTAACAATCAACCTGTTATCTTTGATTTCAATCAAACTATTCGTATAACTTTTCTCGCTCTAGCTTTCTCTCTCTACACTCTGCGTACAAGACTTCTCGAATCAGTTCTAGTTACATGTATTACAAAAAGGTACAAGTGTATAAAACGAAAACTACAAGCTTAAAACAAAACTTTACTAACAAAGACTTTGACTTTTATTACATTTCACTTTGACATTTAACATGAGAGTTGACTTTTTAGCCTTGACTTTCTTTGACTTTCAGCTTCAGTCTTCTATGATCATGTATCCAACATATTTACACTCTAACAATATCCCCCTTTGGTAGACTTCTTTCAAATAAGATCATCTTCAGCAAAAATAATCATTTAAGCAATCTCCCCTTTTTCTTTGTAACCTTAAAACATTCAGAAATATCTCCAAACTTTGTTCTCAAGAAATAACAACAATTTGTAATCTTCCCAAAGTCCGTCTTTAAACAAATAACAATTTACCCAAGAATGGTAGAAATGCTTTTCAACAATCTCCCCATGGTTATCTCAAAACTCTTTCGGATATCAGAAAGAAATTATCTTCAGTTTTAGCTCAGACTGCTTCAACAAAATATCTTCAAAGAAAATTTCTGTAAACTTCAACACACCTTCAATCTTTGCAATTCTCTAAACTTTTCTCCCATAACTTGATACACACTTTTCTTTTCTGACATTTCGTAAACTTTATCTTCTCCCCTCAACTGATATTAGGTTCTCTTTTCAACTAACATTTCTTGAAATTAGATACAAACTTTACTTGCCAGACATTTATGTTTCTTTAACATTTCATTGAATGCTTCTCCCATATCTGATACAAACTTTACTTGCCAGACATTTCTTGAACTTTGTCTTCTCCCCCTTTTTGATGATTAGAGCACTAAAATCATCAAAACTTTCACAAGAAATGTCGCTGAAATATTTTCTGACCATTGATCTTTAACAAGAGCCTCTGATTATCCGCCGATTTAAAGAATATATTCATCTGAATCTTTGTAAATTCAGACAAATAAGAGTGTAACACCTGAATCAACAAATGAATCAGTTAAAATGCCTGTCAGTAACACAAAGTCACTATGTGTAACGAATACACATTGGAAAGGAGCTTTTTTGTGATGTTCACTCCCCCAGGGCTTCCATTCAATCATCGAATAACACAAAGTTAAATTATTAATGTTTTGACAGAAAAACGAATTTCTTATGTGTATGTGCAAGTGTTTATAAGAATTAAGCACATGATGATTGCTTTTTATAATAGGCTCAAAATTGTATAAACCATTGAGACAACAACGGTTCAATATAGACTTAATTGTGCATGATCGAAGTGTGAAGGTGGGGCAGACTTACTTCTTTTTCAATATCCAAATTTTCCAAATGAAAATCAGATAGATTATGTGCTACGTCCCCTTGAAATATGAAATATTTTCTTGTTGAGAAGAAAATGAGTGGTTGGTGGGGTTTTTAACAAGAGTTGGCATGGGCTATTTGCCTGTTTCAATAATTTTCATGAAAAATTGTGAAACACTAGTAATGTGGTTGCCCGACTCAGAAAAAGTTGGTGCAGAGTTTGATATTCTTTTACTCTGATCTCACACCCTCTTTCTTTTAATCATTGAGCTCACATCTAACCAAACTCTCTTTTACATTTTACCTCTTCACATAACCCACACTCAGTATTTGACTCCTCACATAATCTATCACTCAAGGATTAACTTCTTGGGTAGGAAACACTAGTTAACGTGAATCCATAGAAGTTGCATTAAAGTCCTCACAATAAACCCATGTTTTCCTAAAAGATCATGTTGCTCAACAATTTATTGGCAATGAAGCATAAAATACCATAGTCAGTGTATGTTTGCTTCAAAATATCAATGTGTGAGCTTTTGAACATTTAAGATTTCTCAAAACAATGAAATTGAACAATTGAAACGAAGTCTAGTGAAGTGTTTTGAGAATCTGACAATGATATAATCAGATCAAACAAAAATGATTTAGCAATTAAGGCTTATGTCAGCAAAAATTGGATTTGTCTATACGAACCAAAATATAGACAAGTCTTAAAAAACGTTTCGAAATGAAATCATGCTCAAAATTCTTTGAAGTTCAATCGGGGTGTCTTACCATCGAAAATTTGTTTCAATTTAGAGACATGGTAAGAACTTTTTCAACAAAAAATTAAACCGGTGTGTGTGAATACTTGAAAGTATATGGAAAAGATAATACACAAGTATTAATCTTTGGAAACACACGGTTTATTAATCATTTAAGCACAAATAACATGAAAACATTTAAATCACACTTCCAAATCATGAAATCATCTTAAGAATTGGGAAGTGCTTTGAACGTTTAAGAACATGTTTTCTATGATTGAAAGTTGTACTTCTTTCAACCATATATGAGATTAAGATTAGAAATAAACCTTTTCGATCTTTCTTTAATCTCATGAAGTCAACTTAAAATCATAATGGTATGATCTTGTAAGCATCCTCTCAATATGCATCAGTCATAAAGTTCGTCAAAGCAACTTTATTCACAACATTTATTGAAAAATAAAATTACATAAAGCAATAAAACTTTGAATGAACGAGCTCTGATATGAAGTAATCAGAAGTCATAATCCTTTACTCCCCCCTGAAAATATGCATCTAAAATATGTCAGTTAAAAACATGATAGAGATCAGATACAACTCCTCCTGAAGTGTAGATCGTCATATCTCCCAAATTCATATTGTCAGAAAAATATGTACTCCCACTTGAAGGGTGATTTCCTCATTTGAGTATCGGAGTACAATCTTTTATCAGCCCGTGAGTATCATCTCTTTCCTTGTTGAAGTACGAGTCCTAAACTGTTGTGTTTAGAAGTCAAACTCAATTGATGTACGGGTCCTGAACTGATTTATTCAGAAGCCTTGGTTTTCTTACTCCCCCTTGACAGTAGATGCTTGCAACACAAAATCATCCTTTGGCGTTGGTACCCACTGGTATTTAGGTCTATATTTGTTAGTTGTAGTTCAATTAGGAGTAATTGAATAAGAACCATACCAGTAATGATGACAAACTTTATGAGCAAAATCATAAGTATGACAGTAAGAACAATACCTTTTTCTAGATAACCTGATCAAGTGATCTCTTGAATAAGAAAAATCCGGTTTACTTTTCCGCACATTGTTCTTTTTGGCTTTTGATGCGTGTACAAATGATTTGTTACCTTTCTTCTCTTCCTTCTTTTCTTTCTTTTCTTCCTTCTTCTCATCATTCTTTTCTTCATCTACTGGTTTTACTTTCCAGACCAATTTCTCTTCATTATATCTCCTTCTTCTCTTTTTTTTGTGTACCTGAACCATCTACACTTCTATCGTAGAAGATGTTAGTAGGACGAATCTGATCAAATGAGTTAAATGACCTTCTCGTAAAACAGTTTTCTTATGTGAGTTTGCAGCTGTCTTGAATGAACATTCAGAATCAGCTGAATCATCTCGAGGTGTATGGATTTATGACTCTGGAGTTGTTTTCTCAGTCACCACCACCTTTGAAATAATGTCCTCAAGTTCCTTTATCATTGAAGATAAATTGTCTCTTTCTTCGACAAGCAGGTCAATTTCTTTCTTGAATTCAGACTTCACTTTTTGATCTTTTTGTGCACTTTCAGATAGTTCAGATAGCTTGTCAGTAAATTTCTTTCTTCTTCAAAACCCTTCTCAGCATTGTTCCTCTGACCAGATATTTCCTTAAAAATTCCAACATTCCTCTGTACTATGATCTTCTTCTTTTTGTCAAACTTTTCTATTTCCAAAATGATGACTTTCTCAAAATCTGAAATCTGTTGAGAGAGTTTTATACATTTCAGCTCAACTAACTTCTTCTCTTCAAAACTCTTACTGGAAAAGTCTTAAAATTATCTTTGTCTTTGAATATCTGCAGCTCCAGATTAGTAATCTTTTTGTTTAACTCTTCATTAGCATCCTCTAGATTCTTAATCTTCTCCTTATTATTGTCAACAGATGCTGCTCGCTGGATTTGCACAATCTGATTTTCAAAGTCAGAGATCTTTCTATTTAGTAACTTTCTTCATCCAACCCAGAATTGATACACCTAGAAGTCTGTTTCAGAAGATCTTCATTAATCATCTTTAATGTACTGACTTCTTCTCTCAGTATATTACTTTCATCAGAATATGTTGGTGTAATATTTTAGAAAGTGTTGGAAAGTAAATGTGTTTGTAATTGTAATTGGGCCTATTGGGCTTGTATTGTATGGGCTTGGGCTTTAGAGATATAACAAGGTGGTAGGTAGGAAGTATGGACTATAAATAAGTGTGTTAAGCTTGTAATTCATTTTATAATTCCATAATTCAAAATGTTGTCCTAAAATTCTCTCTCTCTAGATTAGTTAACTTTCTCTCTCTAGAATAAATAAACCTTCTCCTATCCTACCTAGTTACAAACATGAAATGATCCAGATCTCGGACCTAACAAGTGGTATCAAAGCGAGACCAAACATATTCAGAAAGATCATTGTATCAAATTTGGATTGATTTCAAAGGATTTGGTCTTCACGAATTCGTTTTTGGACGTTCACTGTTTGATCAAAATGTTAGTATCGTGAAAAATAGGAAGTCGTACACTGTAATTCGATTTAATCATGGAAATTTTAGATTTCTTTTGTAATCTCAGTGTTGTAATTTTGTTTCTCATTGTATCGTGCACAAATTGTGTGATTTTCAGAATAAAAAATCAAGTTTTACTTAATTTTTGATCGAACAGGTCAAGAATACGCAAGGAAAACCTAAGAACGCGCAAGATCTGTAAAACGCGCAAGTTCATTGCAAGAACGCGCAAGATCTTTAAACGCGCAAGTTCATCGCAAGAACGCGCAAGTTGAAGATTTTGGTTTCAAACGCGCAAGGCGTTATTAGCGAGTTCATAGAACGCCCAAGGCATTATTAGCGAGTTCATAGAACGCGCAAGTCAAAGCCTGCGTGTTTTGCTCTTTGATCTGCGAGATTCCATCTACGAGTTTTAGCTTGCGAGTTTGTCAAACGCGCAAGTAAGCTTCTGCGAGTTCCAGAAACGCACACGTTACGGTCTTCGAGTTTATTCGAAACAGTGTTTTGCGAGTTTATTCGGTCTGCGAGTTTTAAGCTTTTCAGTGGTCTGCGAATTTTAATACTTAGTGTAATTTTCACTTCTTGAACGATCATTTTTCAAGCACACATTCAATATGTCAGAAAAAATTTCTCTAGGGGCGCTGCCCCCATACCCCCGCAAGGGCGTTGCCCCTTGACCCCACCCGCTAACCTAAATTTAAAATTTAAAATTTTAAATTTTAAATTCAAAGAGATATTTTTCAAAATTTGTTAATTTGGTATCAGAGCCGAACGATGAAAATTTTCTCGTAATGATTATCGATCTCGACATTTCGTGTTTTTTAGCCCGATCTACATGTAAGTGCCTTCATATCTCAATTCCTCTTGAAGATTTGTTCCTTATACGATTACAGATCTACTACAACTTTTGGATTCAAATTTCGTTGAGTTTTGAGGTTTTTCGAAGTTTTCGTTCGAAATTTTCAGTATTCTTCGCGTCAAATTTTAGATCCAAAAGTTTTCTTTCATGAGGTGGTTCATCATTGCAATATACATATGACTACATTTCTCTCTCTACCCTCTCTCTAGAATTAACATTGTTACATCTTGAGAGTGTTAGCATAACTTGATTATAATCTGAGAATACAATATCAATATATCGGCTGCCAAGGCAGACAGTTGAGAAGTGAGTCTGTTAATCTTTGTCAAAAGATATTCCTCTTCCTCCCTAGATCCTGATTCTTTGCGATTGGAATTGAAACACTCAAGTTTAGATAGTAACTCTTGTCTTTCCTTTTGAAAATTAATCCTTTCTTATTCAAATGACTCTTCTAGCTGAACTATTTTCTTTTCTAAAACTAGAGGTGGAACATATATTTTATAATTCATTGATTCCTCCTCAAGTTCAGTAGGTTTTGATTCTTGTTCGGCCTGAGAATAACATCGAAAATAGTCATTTGATAGGAATGTGGATTTCTCTTTGTTGTACGACTCATTTAAGGAATCTTACACAAAAGAAAGTTGCATTGTTTCTTCTTTGACTTACCAGTGTTGATCTGCTTCTCTGAATGCCCATATTTCTTGTTCTTACCTTTGGCAACTTTGGTTTTCACATGAACTGATTTATCAACTTTCGTTGATGTTTCACCCTTGTCATACACACTTGGTAATCCAAAAGAATTAACAACAAAGGAAGAATGATCAGGAAGTTTAGCATTAAATCAAAATCACCAACACAGTCATCTAAACAACCATCAGAGTTTAGAAAATAAAACTCTCCATCAAGTAAACCAGACATATCAGCGGATTTTGAAGCCTTGAAAAATTTAGAAAAATCAGAATATTTAAACACAGTAGAAAATACAGTTTGTTCTAAGTCCATCAAGATCCTTTCTTCTGTGAGAGTATTCTCGAGTTTAAAAATTTTACTTTCCAACACGAGAGGAGGAACGTAAATCTTACCTTCGATGGGCTTAGCCTCCATTTCTTTTACAGAATAACTCTCACAATAGTCATTTGAAAGAAATTTTCATTTATCAGAACGATAACTATTATTCAACCTCTCATAACGAAATGGAAGTTGAATTTTAGATGTGTTCTTTCTTTTCTCGGTTTCCTTGGCTTCATCCTTTTCAGACAGTCTAGTCCACCAAACTTGAAGTTCAGGGTGTTGAGGTGCCAATTTTAAAAATCCAAAATCATAAAGAGCAGACACTTCAGATATACCCTTTTTGAGACATCGTGGATTCTCGTATTCGAGTCCCCAACCCTCTTTGTTCTCTTTGGGTTTGTTTAGATGAATAGTTTGTTCAGTTTGACCCAAACTATATAATTTCCCTTCCAAAGCATTCACCTTTTCAATTAAAGATTTGTTTTCTTCTGAAAGTGAAGAATACATGTTAGTAAGCTCTTTATATTCAAACTCACACAATCTATATTTTGAAACAGTTTCAGATAACTCTTTATGAATTATAGTCTTCTCTTTCGCGCAAGTGTCAATGTTTTTATGCAACGCTTCAATCAAAACATTTTTCTTAGCAATATCATTGCTAAGTTTATGTATAGAATGATTTTTATCATTAATGACACCTTTTTCATGCTTAAGTTTAGACTCTAATTCTTGGAGTTTAGTCATCATAGCATGCATTTGATTCAAAAAAATCCGATTCAGTCATATCACATACCTCTTCGTTATCCTCTTCATCAGAATCAGCTTCGGTTTCCATCTCCATCTGACCCATCAAGCACAAGTGTGTTGTCTCTTCCTTCTCTTTTTCCTCATTTTCCTGGTTTGAATGGTCGATCCAGAATTCATCTTCAGCCATTAATTCCTTGCCAGCCTCATGTTGCTTGGCTAGAAGCATCTTGTTCTTATAGTACTCGGAGTTCCTGATTTTGGGCTTTCTGCAGTTTTTACCAAAATGACCCAGTTTGCCACAGTTGTAGCAATTTGTAGGTTCTGGCTGTTTAGTCTCTTCAGCTCTATACTTTTTCTCTTCTGGCCTCCTTTCCTTTATCCTTTTTCCTTCAACTCTTTCCTTGTGATCGTAGTTACTTGAACTTCTTTTGAAAAGCCTTGGTTAACATAAGCATAGCCTGCTTCAAGGTCTCACAGTCGTCCGAGTCAGAGTTATCCTCACTTTCAGCCTCTTCTGATTCAGAAACTATCATCTTTTTCTTTTTCTTAAGACTTACACTTTTCTTCTTCACAACAAGAGCAACTGGATCAGCAACTGTCTTCTCGGCCTTTTTCTTTTCATCCTTAATCTCATCCACCTCCTCCTCATTCTGCCTTAACGTTTCATAGACTTCATGGAGTGGAATTTCGTTCAGATCTTTCATCTACTTCATTTGTCTAGTGAACCTTTTCCATTCTGGTTGAAGAACTGTTAGATCTGATTTTATAGTAATCATTGTATTTATTTTCTAGCCTAGACTGTTCTTAATAGTGTAATCTGTATTGTTAAGGCTAGGTATATTTAAGTCCCTTTAGACCTTTGTTTTTGTAACTTTGGCACTCTAATTGAATACACCTGATTACATTTGGCGTATATACTTTCTCTCTCTATAGATTTAGAGATCTTGGTCTTTCAATTGGTATCAGAGCGTATTAGATCTTGAGAGGATTGAGAGAAATTGTTTTTAGATACTGAATTTGTAGATTAAGCAGAGAATTTGATTGATTTTCTTGATTTTTCAAGAAAATCTCGTTTTTTGCTTGATTCATCAAATTTGGTTAGGTTTTTGGTTGAATTTGTGCGAATTTGGTTTGTTTAGATTCATTTGTGTTAGTCGATCATATTTGATTCACATAATTTTGCGTAAAAACCATGATTTGATCTTCAATTTTATGATTTTGTGGTTTTCTGGAAACTCGAGTTCACGTACTGTTTCATTCACGATTTTGAGTTTTTGTTGTTTTTAATCGAAATTGTTAGTTGAATTGTGTAAGAAAGTTGTTTTCGATATTCAGAGTGTGAATTTCTTGCCTTAATTTCAGTGTTTTAATCGATCTTGCGCATTATTTTTGATTTTCTGTGGTTTGCGCAAGTTCATGTAGGTTTGCGCATCATTCATATAGGTTTGCGCATTACTCATATTGGTTTGCGCAAGTTCTCTGTTCTAATCTTTTTGTTAGTGTATTTCAGGTTTTCGCATCAAGATATATATGCAAATCTCATTTTGCGTATCAAGTGGCTTCCGAAAAGTTCATTTCTCTTCAGTTTGCGGCTCAGTTTGCGTATTCTGTTAGATACGCAACTTCAGTTTGCGTATCCTAAGTGGTCCGAAAACCTAAGCTTGTGCATCCTAAGTGGTCCGAAAACCTAAGCTTGCACATGCTAAGTGGTCCGAAAACCTAAGCTTGCGCATCCTAAGTGGTCCGAAAACTTCAGTTTGCGTATACTTTGTGGTCCGAAATCTTCAGTTTGTGCACCTCTCTGCATACGCAAAGTACACTTTGCGGATCCTACTGCATACGCAAAACTTCTGTTTGCGCAAGTTCCAGACTTAGTGGTTTTTTTTTCTGACTTTTGATTTCGGCACGATGTCTTTGCAAGCTCAAATATACAAGAATGGCCTGATGATGTCATTGGGGTCTGACACACGTCCTCCTGTACTGATCAACGAGAATGAATTTGAACAGTGGCAGGACCGATTCATCAATTTCATTGAAAGACAACCGAATGGGTAAAATATGATCAAATCACTGACTCAGGGTCCTATAGAGACACCAAGGAAAGCTGTTCCAGCTACTGCAACCACTACTGCTACCACTGTTGAGAAAGCATTAAGGGAATATGATGCTGATGAGTTGTTACGACATCAAGCTGATAGCCAGGCCAAATCAAATCTGATTCTTGCTCTACCCAATTCCATATACAACAGAATTGACTGTTTCAAACAGAATCCTATGCTGATGTGGACTCAACTGGAAAAGATTATGCTTGGTACAGCTATGTCAACTCAGTTGCGCCAAACAAGGTATATGAATAATTTTGAAGAGTTCAAGGCTAAGGATGGGGAAAGCTTGAAGAGTGTATTTGAACGATTTTGGGCTATCATCAATGATCTGTACAAGATCAAAATTACAAAGACTGAATTGGAGGCTAACTTGAAGTTTCTAAATGCATTACAACCAGAATGGAACAAGTCATGCCATAGAATGAGAAATGATGTTCGAATATCTACTATGCCAATTCAGGAATTGTACGAAATTCTGATGTCAGATGAGACAATGGTGATAGAAAAGAAGGCAAAGCTGGATAAGAAGAATAAGCCTAAGCCAGTGGATCCAATTGTACTTCTTGCAAGTCAACTGGCCGAGCAAGCATTGACAGATGAGGCTTATGATGGTTCTACTGAAGATGATGGTGAAGCCTTAGAGAAAGCCATGATTCTTCTTTCTCAACACTACCAGAAAAAGTTTCAGAGAAGAACTGGATCCAACAATCTCCGTTTTACTTCTGGCTCAAAGAAAGTTGAACCTGGTGCACCATCAAAGACTTACACTCCAAAGTATGAACCGGTTAAAGTAGCTGAACCGAAAAAGGAAGAGAAAAAGGTTACGAATTGCTACAACTGTGGGAAACCGAGTCATATAGCCAAAGATTGTCGGGTGAAGGTGGTCAAAGATTATGCTTTCTACAGAAAGAAGATGGAACTGGCAGAGAAGCGAGAGAATGGAACTATTCTGATGGCTGAGGAAGAGTATTGGTTGGATCACTCAGACAACGAAGCTGAAAATGAAGAGACAGCTGCTATGTGCTTCATCGGGGATTACAAGAGCGATGATGAAAATGAGGATACCTCAACATATGAATCTGAGGTAATTTCTGAGTTTCATGTCAATTTCATTTCTTCTCAATTGAACGTCATTGTCAATGCTTTACATGATTTTCGTTCTAAGTTCATTTCTGAAAAGCTTGTTAATCAAGAAAAGTCTGTTTTGATTGAAAAGTTGAACATTTCTCTGAAAGATGAAAATATCATTTTAAATGACACAAAATAGAAATTTCAAAAGAATTTGAATGACTTAGAATTATCAAATCAGACTTATCATGATTTTTTGACTAAATTGACTGGTTTGAACAAAAGTTTATCTAATAAAATAATTGTGTTAGAAGAAAATTTGTATAAGAGAAATCAAACTGAGCAGACTATATATATGAATCAGCCTAGGAGTGACGAAGCTATAAAAGAAAGGTGGGGACTTGGTTTCGAAAATCCGCATTGTTTAGAATTTGCTAAAACAGAAGTCCCTACTTTATATGAATATGATTATTTTTGTCTTGTAAGATATGCTCCTCAGTTTAAATTCTTTTGGACAACTGAAAAGCAAAATTTGGAAGATGAAAATGAGAAAAGAATTAAAAACAAGAATATGGAAATGCCATTTTTTTATACGTCTGAAAATGCCAAGTATTTTCCTGATCAATCAAAGAAATCCATAAAATCCAAAAATGTTTTAAATATCAATTCTTCCAATAAATCTTCATTACCAACTGAATTTGTTGATATATATGCTAATACTAATAGGGAAAATGTATCTCCGGTTTCTTATGATTCAAGGAAATATATTCCCCCATTAGTGTTAGAAGGTAAGATAGTTGATCTTGAAGATAAATTGGAAGAACAAAGTCTTCAAACTGATTTAGAAAACGATTTATTTCTTTTTATAATGAAAACAACTTTTGAAGACAAAATTTCTTCTGGATTCTCTAAAGATTCTAAGGAAAATACTCAAGTTTCTAAAAATAATGTGCATTTGCGCAACCAGTTGGTTACGCAAACCGACACTTTGCGCACGTTGTTGGATACGCAAAGTTCAGTTTGCGCAATCAATGGGACGCGCAAACCTTCTCCTGACTTGTGCATTTTTCAAAATTCTCACTCCGAGGCAAGTTCATCTATGTCGAATGCTCAGGTTGATTTCTTAGATAAAGTTTCTTCTTCTGATTCAATTATTGATAATTCTTTAACGCTAAATGTTCAATATTATAAAAAGAAGCGTAAAAGAAGAAGATCAAAGAAGTCAAGGAAACATGATAGTGTCTTGTCTGAAAATTCTAATTCTTCTGATTTTTCTGTTTCAGATAGGACTATGAAGAGATCACAAAAGCAGATATGGAGGGTGAAACAACAAACAGCAGAATCCGAATTATTAGGAGTTAAATGTGTAGAAAGTCTTTGTGAATCTGATACATTTGCCATTTGTAATAAAAATACAAAATATTCATTTCAGCAAATGATTCATATTGCAAAGAGTGTCTCATATTCTTCTTCTAATTCTGATTCTGATGATTGTGTTTTTTCCTCTATTGATGATTGCTTTCATGTTTATATGAATGATAATTCTGTGAAATATAAAAGACACAAATCTAACAAGAAGGGACCCATAAGCATATGGGTACCTAAAATTGTGTAATTTCTGTATGTGCAGCTTAGTCAATTATGGTATCTGGACTCGGGGTGTTCTAAACACATGACTGGCAACAAATCTCTTCTGTCAAATTTTAAAGAAAAATGTTGTGGTCGTGTTAAGTTTGGAAACTGTGAGACTGCTCCAATTCTTGGTTATGGTGATCTAGTTCAAGGTAATATAACTGTCAAGAGAGTCAGCTACATCGAAGGTCTAAGCCACAACTTATTCAGCATCGGACAGTTCTGTGATAAAAATCTTGAAGTCAACTTCAAATCTAAAAGAGTTGCTGTGAAGAATGAGAGTGGCAGAGATTTACTGGTGGGAAAAAGAAGATCCAACTTATATACCATTGATATTTCCAAAGTCAACATCCCATCAGACATATGTCTACTGTCTAAAGCTTCATTTCATGAAAGTTGGATTTGGCATCGTCGACTAGCTCATCTCAACTTCAAGTATATGGATCGTCTGGTCAAGAATGATTCAGTGAGAGGTCTTCCAGTTCTCCGTTTTCAGAAAGACCACCTCTGTCAGGATTGTGAGAAAGGAAAGATGAAGAAATCATCTCATAAGCCAAAGCCTGAACACTGCACGTCAGACATTCTTGATATTTTGCATGTTGATCTATGCGGTCCGATGAAGACAAAGAGCATTGGTAAGAAAAGATATGTCTTGGTTGTTGTTGATGATTACTCTCGATATACATGGGTAAAGTTTCTCAAGTCAAAAGACGAGACTCCTGAAGTTCTCATCAATCTCATCAAGACAATTCAGACAAATAAGCAAAAGCAAGTCAAAGTGGTAAGATCAGATAATGGAACTGAATTCAAGAACAATACTCTTCAAGCACTCTGTAACATCCCATACTAACTCCATATTCGCTTAAACACATACAGAGCAACTAAATAAAACTTTATAGCAAAATAGTACTAGTTATTGACACCCGGACATTAAGGTACATGTATATACAATCCCAAAAGTATCTATTCACAAAATAAGGTTGTCCGGTAAGTTAGTCTTCAAAATATCCACTCTTGGTCTCTCAACCCGGATATTCCCCATGTCTGTCTTTAGAACCTGCCACGGAATAACAAACGTGGCTGAGTTATAACTCAGTGAACAGATCAATGAAATCAACAATAAACAATATAGGGTAAGTACAAATTATCCCTATAATCATGAAACGATAAAATAAGCAATCGAATATCACAAAGATATAACAAAGGGTTCACGTATTCACCCGTTCCGTGTTTCGTGTTATTCAAGTTCACATAAATCACCCGAATACACTAAACTCGTTGTTCCCAAAGAATGTACGGTTCTATGGGCATAAGTGAGAACTAGCAGTGTGGGCACGACACCCACTAGCCCTCGACTACTATTAAAGCAGTCCTGGTTCTGTTCTGTTCCTAGGATATCCATTCGCCCCTATGGCCGGATCAGGGCCAGCGCACTTTCCACGCATACACAAGGACGCCATAGTGATTATAGCCACCATGGAAGCATCACAAAGTCGGTGCCCCGACTAAGTGTCTGGGTAAAGGATCACAACATATGTGATCTAACTGAATCACAAAGATATAACAACAATCAATAAACAATGTCAATATGGCTTGACTCTATCTAGTCGTGCCATTCTCAATATGATAATATCACGGTCATTGGACCGATTCAACAAACCATATTTATCACATTCCATTCACGCCTCAACATTCAGAGTAAAACTCAAGAACCGGGCCAACGGTCCCTATTAGGAGCAACAAACTTTGGAAAAGTCCTAAGTCGTGCTCAACTAATGGAACACCAAATGGAATTCAACAAAGAAATTACACGATAAAAATCCAAGAATCAACATCAATGAGGTATTTTCGAATCTCAAGTTTACAATTCGTAAATCATATTTGAATGGATTAACCCTCAACAATAGGTCAATCCCGTTCTAAGAAAATAAGAGATCTGTACCTTTATATAGTCGAGATAACCAAACAAGATGCTCGAATGCCAATGTTTCCAATCCTTGCTAATCGGATTTCCTATCACAAGTAATATATACTCAGAATTATACCAATATTACCTATATTTATTTGATCAACTTAGCCTATTGACACCCTTCTATTAGCTTAGTTTAAAGTTATTTCCATCTTTATAGTCTTATAGTTAAATGCTAGTGTTATGAAAGGATGCTAAATGAATCGAACATAACAATCAAAATATTGCAAAGAAAAACTCCCCTGCACATTTCAGCTTTTGTCCGTCTCCGTGTTGGACATATTACTCATACTTAGGAGCTGAACTTCGTGATATTTCCTAAATGAAAGTTGTACCTATGCCTCTTAGGAATCCAATGGAACTAGATTCATACTATTTGAAGCTATGATTGATTTTATATGAATTTTGCACTAACAGTGTGCAGTTCCCGATTTTACAGAGACCAGATACTGTAATTTGTTGTTTTGACACACTTAAGCTCAAAATTAGGCTTTGGACTCTTCATAACAATTGTTATAGA
This sequence comes from Arctium minus, assembly GCA_954870635.1. Taxonomy (NCBI): domain Eukaryota; kingdom Viridiplantae; phylum Streptophyta; class Magnoliopsida; order Asterales; family Asteraceae; genus Arctium; species Arctium minus. Next base: position 70,081,795 of record OX941080.1, on the reverse strand, counting down.
CTTACTAAGGTTTCCAAAAACATATCACACACCTCATTTGGATCAATGGTTAATTTTATACAAATTTGTAAAGTAACATTAACTTTCTGCTTCCTTCCAACAGCATCATTTTTAACTATTTCAAGATATCAACACTACCATTTTGATTTGGTAACCATTCTAAACCATCTATGAACCAATTTGAAGTATTTTCATTTTGGTTTTACAGGATTGAACATCACATAATCAAAAACTCAGTAAAAGTTTAGGTTACCAAACATCTAATCAAAGATTTCCTAATTTCTTACCTTAAGGATGATTAAAATGTCTTCAAGATGTGGATTCCTTCATTTCCTTACAAACTCCAGCCCCTAACAACAAGAATACATATAATCTTAATATGTATTTCAACCAAATAACCTAAATTTCAAGATTATAATCTTACCCAATGATTTATCTTCATGATTTAGCTCCAAATCTTCAAAATCTAATCATTTCATCAAGTTTTGAAGCTTAATTTCATGGAATAAGGTTTGGATTAGGGTTTGAAGAAGAAACGTGAAGGAGAGGAGAAATAAATCTGATTATGAGATTATTAATCTCAATATTTGTTTATATATTTTCAGAATTTTCACTTTTAGTCCCTCAAGTTTCATAAATTGCATATTTACCATGTTTGGAGAATTTCTTTACATTTTTGGTTTAATTATCGTTTCACTTATCCATGTTTAACCCCTCTAATGGTTATGTTTGACAAAGTTAGTTCCGTTTAAGCCCATATGCTATATGTACAAGCAAACAAAGCAATGACCAACTCTAAACACTAACTTTTCACTTAAAATTCGATATGAAATGTCCGGTTATTATACATTCTATGAGGATCAAGGTATACAATAACAGTTTTCTGCTGCCAGAAGACCGCAACAGAATGGGGTTGTTGAAAGAAGAAATAAAACGCTTGTAGAGGCTGCCAGATCAATGCTTACTTATTCAGGGCTTCCTTTGTCTCATTGGGCTGAAGTTGTATCAACTGCCTGTCATACTCAGAACCGATCAATTCTGCATCATCGATTCAACAAAACACCGTATGAACTTATGAACGGTATCAAACCGAACGTCAAGTATTTCAAATCATTCGGGTGTAAATGCTATGTTCTGAATGACAGAGATAATCTCAACAAGTTTAGTCCAAAGGTAGACGAGGGTGTATTTCTGGGCTATTCTTCTAATTCTGCAGCTTACAGAGTCTTTCTGATCTCAGCAAGAAAGGTGATAGAGAGTGTAAATGTAAAATTTGACGAAGCTGCTGATTTGGTTTCTAGTCACTCAGGCTCAGAACCCGCTTTTACTGGCAATTCAGTTTCTGAACAAATCAGTTCAGAACCTATTCTTTCACCTATTAATTAGGATTCTTCTACTCCCTCACTTATTTTTTCTGATCTTGATTATCTGTTTGAAAATTTAGATCTGATTTTATAGTAATCATTGTATTTATTTTCTACCCTAGACTGTTCTTAATAGTGTAATCTGTATTGTTAAGGCTAGGGATATTTAAGTCCCCTTAGACCTTTGTTTTTGTAACTTTGGCACTCTAATTGAATACATCTGGTTACATTTGGCGTATATACTTTCTCTCTCTATAGATTTTGAGATCTTGGTCTTTCAAGGACACTGAGAAACTTCATATTGAGCTCAATTTGTGACTTATTTACTTTGTTTTTGCTGAGTTCATTAAGTAAAGTCACGAATCTGTCGTAAGTCGCCTCCAAAGATTTTCCAGCTTTGGCTTTAAATTCCTCATAGTTATTGAGGCAGTTGGATATTTTGATCTGGTTCCCAACCTTTGATCCAAGCATCATATTCTCCAGTTGATCCCCATTTGTTTTCCTGTAGCTTTGTAGCTATCAATTTTCACATAGATCTCATTTGGGATGCCTTGAAGAATGAATGATTTTGCTAGTCTATCAGCTTTGGCCTTTCTTGTTTGCTCTTCTGTGAACTCTTTAGGTGGCACTTGATACTCTCTTTCTTCATCTCCAACAGTATGGGTCTTCATTGGAATTGGCATGATTCCTTCCTCCAAAGATTTCTTGATAAGACCAACCAGTTCGTGTCTTTCAATGAAGTCTATGAATCTGTCTTTCCATTGCTCATACTCTCCCTTGAAGAGTACTGGTGGCTTTACATCTGTTCCAATAGCGAGAGTTTCTCTTGATGTCATCCGGATTTGAAAAATACGCAATAAGAAACTTGAAACTGATCGTTAATCCAGATAAAATCAAAAGTATACTGAATAGCACTGAGAATAAGATTCAGAAAAGAAATTTCTAAACACACCAAGCATAGAATTCGCAAGGTACATGATAAGACCTAGAAATTCGCAATCAACACTGAGATAGTAAGGAATTCGCAAGATGCTAAAAAAACATACAGAATTCGCAAACTTCATAAAAACACACAGAATTGGCAAAAACCTTTTCAGAATTCGTAACCAACACACTAGCGAATTCTCTACTCAGGAAAATTTTGAAACCACAAAGAATTCGCAAACACTCAGAATTCGCAAGATACACCATGAATTCTTAGGATTTCTCAATACTCACACCTGCGAATCCTTTACGAACCCTGTGAATATTATACCTTTCGCAGACAATAAACCTGCGAATTCTACACTTAAGATATTTCAGAAAAAATAAACACACTGCGAATCTTAAAGATATCGTAATGCTTACACCTGCGAAACCTTTAGTTTTCGCAAAACTCACACCTGCGAATCCTATCTTTAGCAATATTTTCAAAAACTTTTTTATCTGCGAATTTCTTAAACCTACGAATTCTACGATTTCAAAGCATAAGGACTTCTGCGAATCCTAAGGATTCTGAACACCGAAGCCTACGAATCTTAAAGAATTCTTAAACATCAAGCTTGCGAATTTTATACTTAACAAATATCAGAAATTTTAACACAAAGAGAATTCTAAACAAAAGGATATGCGAATCCTTTGAAGCTTTCTGCGAATGCTTCGTTCTCTGCGAGTTCTTGAACACACTTGCGAGTTCTTGAAAACACTTGCGAGTTCTTCACTTATGCTTCGAAATACGACTCTGAATCTCCTAAAAACCTATCTAGACTTCGATTTGCAATCCCAAACTTTCACAATGAGACCACAAATACATCTAGATCAAAATACAACCAACTAATTTCAAAAACAAACACTCTAAGAATGACTCGATCAATGAAAAAGTGTTGTGTACTCGTGAAAACCAAAAACACGAAAATCAAAGATTAAAGATCGATTACAGTGCAATACTCGATTAAATCAATATAACATCAATCTAATACTGATTTCGACCTCAAACCAAATGATTACAAAACAAATTTCACACAAAAACTCAAGAACAAATCGGGATATTCGATGAAACAGTGCAAAACAATATTTCTTTTTTATTTCAATCTGGATATGCTCTGATACCAATTTTTAATCCCTGAAATCAAGTTTCTAAATCACAAAATCAATCAATCAAACAAACAAGAATGATCACAACTACCTGTTTTGATTCAATTCCCAAAACAAATGTAAACAAATGTATTTCTCACTTTCTCTCTCTAAACGACTCTGTCTCTCTCTACAAATCTCTCTCTTATATGTAAAACCTAATTTCTTTCCCACCACACCATTAAAGAACAAATCACTCTATTTATACCTACTACAAATACAAATGAAATAAAAAAAATAAAATACATTTGATTTTGACTTTTTATTACAAATTGACTTTGACTTTCCATGAGAGTTGACTTTCCCAGCTTTGACTTCTTGAATCCAAAAAATATGAGCTCTAACAGTAGTGACAAACAATGTATCAGATATGTAGCTTGAAACCATGAAAAACCATCGAGAGAACACCGTTCTTGAAAGCGGGAAGAGCACGAGTGAAATGCAATGCTTTCGATCTAGAAGTCTAACGCAGACTTGGACACTGATTTTGGCATATCAGCATAGAGAATTTGAGAAAACTCAAAACATCAAAGTCATACGTCTGTGTTTTAGAAATCCAACGCACCTGGTTTAATGATCTACAGAGACATGATTGGATCACTTCTATACCTAACTGCAAGTAGACCTGATATAATGTTTGCAACGTGTCTTTGTTCTAGATATCAACCTAATCCAAAGGAATTTGAATGTCCAAGAAAAAGTTATTTTTACATGTAAAATTCATTAAAAAAAAGGAATGGCTTGTGCGGGTTATTTACTTAGGTAACTGTCATGTTTTAATAGAAAACCCAAAATGACATTTGTCTGACATAAGCGTCCTTTCACTCTCACTCTCCACGTGTCTATACTTGAGTTGATGGACGATGGAACATTTCTGACATGGGTATTCACAAACGCCGTTTCCATTTCTGACATGGTACTCAACAATGTCGCTTCCATAACCTCCATCACACGCCTCATCTTACGTCCATACAATCTACTTCCAGACTCTATTTCACCTTTACGCTTTCAGAAATTCTCTCCCCACTTCATATTTTTCTCTCAAGCATTCAAAAGCTTAATACTCTCAAAACCAAGCTGGTTCAGATGACTCAAGTCGAATTGTCCTGAGCCAAAACCTTGCACAATGTGACATCCCTGTCAAAGGAAACAACTACCATCTTGATCTCACACCCTTGAAGTTTGAAGAACAGTATCGACCTGTACTGGAGTTCTTCTGCTCTTGTGAACTAAAAGATGCTCTCACTTCCTTTGAATCAAATGTATCTCTCAGCTATGTGCAACAATGATGGTACTCTAATGAGTACAAAGAGGAAGATGTTGGACTAGTAGGATATGTTGACCTCGGTGAAATAACTGTTTCCATTCGCATTTAACCTAACACTTTTCATCGTAGTCTTTTTGTCTTGGACACATATGACCTAGAAATTTCTAGGTTCGAGAAACCCCCTTCCCATGAAGTTCTTCTTCAATTCCTTCACCATTTAGGGTACAATAAGGACATTACACGATTGAGTGAATTTAGGAGATAACACCTTCCCCTGGTATGGAACTTTATGTTCAGTGTTCTAAACCGCACACTGATCTGTAAGATTGGTGGCCAGGATCAAACCAATCCCACACTCCTCGACATCATTTATACACTCTTTTTCAATAGAAACATCGACATGGCAGGAATTCTTTATACCAAAATCTTCACTGTTGTGGACCGAAAGAACAAAGCTCTAGAGAAGGGTAGGCAACGTGTATGACTCCTATTCCCTAGATTTATCTCTTTGTCATTAGAAGGGCCATGACCAAGTTTATTATCTCAAAGCCACTACCATGCCTCCACACCCTTATGAACAAAGTTTTCCTCAGAGCATGGCTAGGTACATTCTAGAGGATCACCTTACCCGCCTCTATCTTAGTTGTGTTGCACAACTATCAGAGTCGATGGAGGGATCCCCGACACACTTAGGTTCAGAGAGTGAGGACACTGAAGCAACCTTAGATGAGGGCAGAGGGAAACTAGAGGGTGCCTCCGATAAAAGAATTGTAGAGAGTCCCTTTTCTTCTGGTGAAGAGATTAGTTCTACCAGAGATAAGGAAAGTGAGGATGAGGGTGTCTCTAAGCGAGTGATTTCATCACCCCTGAGAGTCGAGAGAGGTGAGTTAGAAAAATATGTCCATAGAGACACAACTGAGAGTTTCCCACACCTAACTCCCAGTGCAACCAAACAATATATTCTAGGTGGTCCAGCACCACAAAACATTGAAATAGAGGTGCACACCTCGATCCTAACCCAAACAAACCACTCAGAAGCACATCCTTCTGCCTCTGAAGCACACAACCAAGAGGAAGCCACCATTCTGGATATGTCCTCCCAAAAGGACGTAGGCATTGAAACGATAAGTACCCCTTCTCCCCAGGGTAGATCTTCAGGATCTCGCGTAGGGACCGTCTAACTGAGGTATAGTGGCAGACCTTAGTTACACGCGGAATGACTTGCCTGGATAACAAGTCTTCCTAGCATATCAGATTCTCCCCCCCTTAACCTCAGTCAGAGGAAGAAGATCTGATTAGAACTTCCATAGAGAATTCCCCTCAGAAGGAACCTAGAGGATTAAAAGGAAGTCCCTCCAGAGGCAACCTAAAATCACCTCTAAAGCAGGGCCCCACTGAACTCGAGGGTTACATGGAAACATGTGTTGGTTCCAAGATTCCCATCTCTGAGTTTTTGACTAAAGAAGAGTTCAAAATATTTAGTGAGGAAACTAGAGGATCCTTAAAAGATCTAAAACTTCCAATGGAAAAGACCTCAGAGGCCTCTACCTCGAACTCTAAAGTAATCAAACTTATTTAGGAGGTCTCTGAGCTGCAAACGCAACTGGCTAATAACAACACTCATATGGAAGCTCTGGAATCCTTAGTCAGCGGTCGCTATGATCAAATTTTAGAAGCATTCAACACCGTGAAGGCCGACATTCTTATAGCCATTCCTGTGCCAACCTCTGCAGCACCAGCAACTACTCCTGCTGATCTGGCTAAGTTCAAGTAAGAGATGATGCAGTCCATCTCTGAAGTAATCGCAACCATACCCATCTCTGCTGCAACTCAACCTTCCATTCAAACACCAACAACCGTAACAGATTTGGTCACAAAATCCGATCTACAAGATGCTCACGGTGTCGTGGAAGTTTGTAGCCAAAGTAGGACAACAGACAAAGGCAATACAAACCTTGCTACAGGATGTCTTAACTCCAAAGACTGCATCATAACTGAAGACGAAGATATCAGAGACTTCCTGCGTAGAGGAAGCCTCCAAGAAGGTCAGGTTTGATGATTCTGACGACAACAATGATGATGATATGCTACAAGGGTCGTCAGAACCTCAAAAGGGGGAGAAAAGAGAAACTCAAATCAGAACAAAGGAAGCCAGTGCCTCTACTCCCCCCTCCTCCTCTGCACCACCCAAAAACACTGAAGATGCTCAATACAGGACTGAACCAGTGAGGACTACCACCTCTGTTGATGACTAACCATCAGCAAAAATCATGAGCTCTCCAGTACCCGTGGTTCATCTTGCAGCCACAACATCAGAGATAGCAGTAGTTCCAGTGGTCACCGCAACTCCAGAGACTACTACTTCAGAGACTGCTCCGATTGAAGTGATTGAAGACTTAGACAAATATAAGACTGGATCGATTATTGCAGAGCCTCTAGGGTTCGTGTACAGGGTGATCAATTAGAACAAGATCTTCCAGGACTCTGAGTGGAGAAGTACTCAGATGAGACGCTGAAGGGTGTGATGAGAATGCTGAACAAAAAGAAAGACAAGTTCTCAACAAAAATGTTTGAATCTTTGTATATACAGATCAGCTCAATTATCCTCTATAGAGATTTTATCTTGAGATTCCACAAAATCTGTTTTGGAGTTAGATTGTAATTTTCTTTTTGTCATTTTTGTTTGTTAACTTCTCTTGCAATGTAATTCACTTATTTAGTGAGAAGTAACATTTAACAGAGGATGATTTTCTCCTTTTGCTTTCTAGTTTAATGTCTATGCTATTTTACATTTTTTTATTTTCAATACTTAGCGGTAGATTGTTAGCCCTAATTATGAAATGTAAAAGTATTGAAAATATTCAATGTCCTATCCAGAGGACTTCCAGAGATAGCCATCAGACACAGCAAGCCTATCTCTAAAGACATTCCAGAGATAGAGTATTCAGCAAAGAAGACATCAGAGATAGCGTCATCAGAGGCGCTACATCAGAGCTCTGAAGACATTATCTCTAAAGTTCCAGCTGAAGACTTCTACAAGTATGGATGCAAACTCAGAAGACACGTCACCTAGTGATAAGATTTACCTTTTAGGTAGAGTACTGTTCAAGAGTGTCTTGTGTGTCAGGATAGTACACTGTTCACCTTTTTAGTCCCATAAATTGGACGTGCAACCCATTGCTCAAAGTATGCTTTTCCTTTACCTACTTGTATAAAGAATTACTCTTTATGTACTGTGAATTGTACAAGAAGATCTTGTTAGATTTAAACCACCTTTTCGGTATTCTTGATAATCTACATGTTTATCCACTGAATATTTTCTTGTTCATTATTCTTATTTTGGATACATCTTCTTTACTGTGTGTACGAATCAAACAACTTGGTTTAAATAATATTTGCTTCCGCTATTCTTGTTATTTTTATATGTTTGTTTGTTTAAATCATTATAGGCAAGAATCTGGGATCCAACAACTGACGACATCTTTATCTATTCGGGGAACAAAAAGGAGCATGAGCAACATCTGAGAGCAATTCTCGAGCTGTTGGCTAAGGAGGGATTATGCACCAAATTCTCGAAATGCGAATTCTAGCTTCAAGAAGTGCAATTTATTGGTCATGTGGTTAATGCATAGGGGATCAAGGTAGATCCATCCAAGCTTTAGGCTGTTATGAATTAGGAGCCCCCAAAATTAACATCAGAGTTCTGAAGTTTTCTTGGTTAAGCGGGCTATTACCGGAATTCATCCAAGATTTCTCGAAGATAGAGACAACATTGACGACTTTGACGAGAAACGTAGTTAAGTTTGATATGGGAGAGAAACAAGAAGAAGCGTTCCAAACGCTTAAGAAAAGGTTGAGTAGTGCTACAGTATTGTCCATACCAGGGGAAAGGGAGGACTTTGTTGTGTACGGTGATGTTTCAAATAAGAGACTAGTTTGTGTGTTGATGAAAAGAGGCAAGGTCATTGCCTATGCATCATGCCAACTAAAGGAGCATGAAAAGAAGTATCCAACACACGACAAGGATTTAGCTGTAGTGGTACCAACTGCCTGATCTACACGGATCATAAGAGCTTGAAGTATCTCATCGATTAGAAGGAGTTAAATATGAGGTAGGGAAGGTGGATGGAGTTGTTAAAAGACTATGATTGTGAGATCCATTACCACCCGGGTAAGGTGAACATGGTCGTCGACGCCCTACGTACAAAGTAAAGGATCAAACCCACTAAGGTTCATGCCATGTGGATGAATGTCCAGTTAGATCTAATCGATCAGATACGAGATGCTTAGAAGGAAGCCTTAATTGATGAGAACATAAAGAGAGGGTGATCGGACAAGTCAAGTTGTTGACTGTCGTGTTCGATGGTGTGTACAAATTTGGAATCGGGTTTGAATTATTTGCAAGGGAGATTAAAGGGACATACTGTTAGGCGAAACGCACAAAGCCAAGATATACTAAGCACCCGGGTTGTGATTAGATGTATAAGAGTTTAATTTCGGAGAGAGAAACCCCGGGAATGTGCCAAGCCCGGTACTCAAGGTGAGGTCGGGTAGGTGCCAAAAACGATACTAAGCCAAAATCCGGAATCCAAGGGATCCAGGAATGCAAACCCGGTGAGAGAGGGAATCCGGTTAAATATATGGAGAAATGTTTGACCTGGTATGAAGAAGGTGTTGGTGACCTGGTATGAAGAAGGCAGTAGAAAAATATATGGAGAAATGTTTGACATGCCTGCAGGTGAAGACGGAATATAAGAAGCCACCAGGTATGTTACAACAAGTCGATATTCCAGTATGGAAATAGGAGATCATCACAATGGATTTTGTGACTAAGATACCTAAAGAGGTAAAAGACCATGATGCAATATGTATGATAGTTGGCTGGCTCATGTTCTTCACTTTCTGTCAGTTAGCGAAAAGTATTCACTAGAATGGTTAGTGTAACTGTATGTCAACGAGACAGTCTTAAGGCATGGGGTGCCACTATCGGTTGCCTCGGATAGGGATACAAGGTTCACTTCAAGATTTTGGGCTAGTCTTCAGCAAGAAATGGGAACTTGACTGAACTTGAGCACTTCATATCATCTTCAAATAGATAGAAAAAATGAGAGGACAATACAATTTTGACTTTGACATTGATTACACAAGACTTTGATTTTGATGCTGAGAGTTCACTTTAGATTTTGACCTTCAGTCTACAGTCTTCTATGATCTTGTATCCAACATATTTATGCTCTAACACAAAGAGAGGCTCCGATTGGTAGCTATTATGGCCAGATCTGAGATCAACAGCCATGGTACCAATTTGTCAAAAAAAATGAGACTAAAGCACACACAAGGATGGGATCATAGATCAACCATCTACTTAGTGCTTATCAAATGTTAGACCAATAAATCAGAAAGGATAAAAAAGACACACATGTAGAAAATATGATCAGATTTAATCCAAATAGAATCTAATCTTCACATAGACAATTCATCAAACATGTGGTGTGTAGAAACAAATTTTGTGTAGAATTAAACAAATATTCTATCAAAGATAATCCAAATCTCATCTAAATAAAAAAATGCAGCTCAAATAAGCAGAAAACAGTGAATAAATCACATAAATGATATTTGTGTTTAGGCTTATGTGATTGAATCAATCTAAGCACCAAAACAACAAAATAATCATCTAATCTTCAATTGTTGCCAGAGATGACCGAATTGAAGAAAAGTTTCTCCAATTGGCTCTGATACCAACTGTTAGATCCCATTTTAGGCAAACAATTGAAGAACTACATAAAATATACATATAAGAGAGAAATAAAGAAGAATAATCATCAAGAAGTCATCTCATATGCTTGGATTGATAATAAGTGGAGGGGAAATTATAGATAATACCACACTAAACGTTTAATCGACTCTCATGAGACTCACCTAGTCTATGTGTGTAAAATGTATTCTCTCCCAAAATCACAAATGAGAAATGAACCTTATGCACCTATTTATAGGGCCCATTTACAAGACAATTAGCCTAAGCCCATAAACTAATTACAAAGCCCAAATACAATTTATTTATAAGACATTCAATTAAATTGGGGGCTAAGTTAAGTTAACATTAAATACCTGATGAAGGACAAATACCCAACTCAATGGGACTTCCAATTCTCAAAGATTGGAGCCCGAATCACAGATCGTCTACCCAAGATGGCGAAGTAAATTTATCTTAACTCTTATCTGGAAATACCTCCTACACATATTTGCCTTCTTCGTAGACTTTTTCTCTTGGACACATCTGACCTAGAAAGTGCTAGGTTCGAGAAACCCCCTTCCCATGAAGTTCTTCTTCAATTCCTTCACCATTTAGGGTACAATAAGGACATTATGTGATTGAGTGAATTTAGTAGACAACACCTTCCCCTGGTCTGGAACTTTATGTTCAGTGTTCTAAACCGCACACTAACCTGTAAGATTGGTGGCCAGGATCAAACCAATCCCACACTCCTCGACATCATTTACACACTCTTTTTCAATAGAAACATTGACATGGTAGGAATTTTTATACCAAAATCTTCACTGTTGTGGATCGAAAGAACAAAGCTCTGGAGAAGGGTAGGCAACCTGTATGACTCCTATTCCCAGATTTATCTCTTTGGTCATTAGAAGGGCCATGAGCAAGTTCATTATCTCAAAGCCACTACCATGCCTCCATACCCTTATGAACAAAGTTTTCCTCAGAGCATGGCCATGTACATTCTAGAGGATAACCTTACCCGCCTCTATCTTAGTTGTGTTGTGCAACTATCAGAGCCGATGGAGGGATCCCCGACACACTTAGGTTCAGAGAGTGAGGACTCTGAAGCAACTTTAGATGAAGGCAGAGGGCAACCAGATGGTGCCTCTGATAAAAGAAAATTAGAGAGTCCCTTTTCTTCTGGTGAAGAGATTAGCTCTACCACAGATAAGGAAAAAGAGGATGAGGGTGTCTCTAAGCGAGTGATTTCATCACCCCTGAGAGTCGAGAGAAATGAGTTAGAAAAAGATGTCCACAGAGACACACATGAGAGTTTCCCACACCCAACTCCCAGTGCAACCAAACAATCTATTCTAGGTGGTCCAGCACCACAAAACATTGAAATAGAGGTGCACACCTCGATCCTAACCCAAACAAACCGCTTAGAAGCACATCCTTCTGCCTCTGATGCACACAACCAAAAAGAAGCCACCATTCTGGATATGTCCTCCCAAAAGGACGTAGGCATTGAAACGATAAGTACCCCTTCTCCCCAGGGTAGATCTTCATGATCTCGCGTAGGGACCGTCTAACTGAGGTATAGTGGCAGACCTTAGTTACATGCGGGATGACTTGCCTAGATAGCAAGTCTTCCTAGCACATCAGATTCTCATCCCCTTAACCTCAGTCAGAGGAAGAAGATCTGATAAGAACTTCCATAGAGAATTCCCCTCAGAAGGAATCTAGAGGATTAGAAGGAAGTCCCTCCAGAGGCAACCTAAAATCACCTCTGAAGCAGGGCCCCTCTGAACTCGAGGGTGACATGTAAACATGTGTTGGTTCCAAGATTCCCATCTCTGAGTTTGTGACTAAAGAAGAGTTCACAATCATTAGTGAGGAAATTAGAGGATCCTTAAAAGATCTAAAACTTGCAATGGAAAAGTCCTCAGAGGCCTCAACCTCAAACTCTAAAGTAATCAAACTTACTTCAGAGGTCTCTAAGCTGCAAACGTAACTGGCTAATAACAACACTCGTATGGAAGCTCTGGAATCATTAGTCAGCGGTCGCTATGATCAAATATCAAAAGCATTCAACACCGTTAAGACCAACATTCTTAGAGCCATTCCTGTCCCACCCTCTGCAGCACCAACAAATACTCTTGATGATCTGGCTAAGTTCAAGTAAGAGATGATGCAGTCCATCTCTGAAGTAATCGCAACCATACCCATCTCTGCTGTAACTCAATATTCCAGTCAAACACCAACAACCGTAGCAGATTTGGTCACCAAATCCGATCTACAAGAGTTCTCCAGGCAAGTGACAAACAAGATGCTCACGGTGCCGAGCAAGTTTGTAGCCAAAGTAGGACAACAGACAAAGGCAGTACAAACCTTGCTATAGGATGTCTTAACTCCAGAGACTGCATCACAACTGAAGACAAAGATTTCAGAGACTTCCTGCGTAGAGGAAGCCTCCAAGAAGGTCAGGTTTGATGATTCTGAGGACAACAATGATGATGATATGCCACAAGGGTCGTCAGAACCTAAAAGGGGGAGAAAAGATAAACTAAAATCAGAACAAAGGAAGCCAGTGCCTCTACTTCCCCCTCCTCCTCTGAACCACCTAAAAACACTGAAGATGCTCATTACAGGACTGAACCAGTGAGGACTACCACCTCTGTTGATGACTAACCATCAGCAAAAATCATGAGCTCTCAAGTACCCGTGGTTCATCTTGCAGCCACAACATCAGAGATAGCAGTAGTTCCAGTGGTCACCGCAACTCCAGAGACTACTACTTCAGAGACTGCTCCGATTGAAGTGATTGAAGACTTAGACAAATATAAGACTGGGTCGATTGTTGCAGAGCCTCTAGGGTTCGTGTACAGGGTGATTAATCAGAAGATGATCTTCCTGGACTCTGAGTGGAGAAGTACTCAGATGAGACGCTGAAGGGTGTGATGAGAATGTTGAACAAAAAGAAAGACAAGTTCTCAACAAATTTGTTTGAATCTTTGTATATAGAGACCAGCTCAATGATCCTCAATAGAGATTTTATCTTGAGATTCCACAAAATCTATTTTGGAGTTAGATTGTAATTTTCTTTTTATCATTTTTGTTTGTTAACTTCTCTTGCAATGTAATTCACTTATTTAGTGAGAAGTAACATTTAACAGAGGATGATTTTCTCCTTTTGCTTTCTAGTTTAATGTCTATGCTATTTTACATTTTTTTATTTTCAATACTTAGAGGGAGATTGTTAGCCCTAATTATGAAATGTAAAAGTATTGAAAATGTTCTATGTCCTATCCAGAGGACTTCCAGAGATAGCCATCAGACACAACAAGCCTATCTCTAAAGACATTCCAGAGATAGAGTATTCAGCAAAGAAGACATCAGAGATAGCGTCATCAGAGGCGCTACATCAGAGCTCTGAAGACATTATCTCTAAAGTTCCAGCTGAAGACTTCTACAAGTATGGATGCAAACTCAGAAGACACGTCACCTAGTGATAAGATTTACCTTTTAGGTAGAGTATTGTTCAAGCGTGTCTTGTGTGTCAGGATAGTACATTGTTCACCTTTTTAGTCCCATAAATAGGACGTGCAACCCATTGCTCAAAGTGTGCTTTTCCTTTACCTACTTGTATAAAGAATTACTCTTTATGTATTGTGAATTATACAAGATGATCTTGTTAGATTTAAACCATCTTTTCGGTATTCTTGATAATCTACATGTTTATCCACTGAATATTTTCTTGTTCATTATTCTTATTTTGGATACATCTTCTTTACTGTGAGTACGAATCAAACAACTTGGTTTAAATAATATTTGCTTCCACTATTATTCTTATTTTTATATGTTTGTTTGTTTAAATCATTATAGAGAACAATCTGGGATCCAACAACTGACGACATCTTTATCTATTCGAGGAACAAAAAGGAGCATGAGCAACATCTGAGAGCAATTCTCGAGCTGTTGGCTAAGGAGGGATTATGCACCAAATTCTCGAAATGGGAATTCTAGCTTCAAGAAGTGCAATTTATTGGTCATGTGGTTAATGCATAGGGGATCAAGGTAGATCCATCCAAGCTTTAGGCCGTTATGAATTAGGAGCCCCCAAAATTAACATCATAATTCCGAAGTTTTCTTGGTTAAGCGGGCTATTACCGGAATTCATCCAAGATTTCTCGAAGATAGAGACACCATTGACGACTTTGACGAGAAAGGTAGTTATGTTTGATATGGGAGAGAAACAAGAAGAAGCTTTCCAAACGCTTAAGAAAAGGTTGAGTAGTGCACCAGTATTTTCCATACCAGAGGAAACGGAGGACTTTGTTGTGTACGGTGATGTTTCAAATAAGAGACTAGGTTGTGTGTTGATGAAAAGAGACAAGGTCATTGCCTATGCATCATGCCAACTAAAGGAGCATGAAAAGAAGTATCCAACACACGACAAGGATTTAGCTGTAGTGGTACAAAGTGTTTGATCTACACGGATCATAAGAGCTTAAAGTATCTCATCGATTAGAAGGAGTTAAACATGAGGTAGGGAAGGTGGATGGAGTTGTTAAAAGACTATGATTGTGAGATCCATTACCACTCGGGTAAGGTGAACATGGTCGTCGACGCCCTACGTACAAAGTAAAGGATCAAACCCACTAAGGTTCATGCCATGTGGATGAATGTTCAGTTAGATCTAATTGAACATATACGAGATGCTTAGAAGGAAGCCTTAATTGATGAGAACATAATGAGAGGGTGATCGAACAAGTCAATCTGTTGACTGTTGTGTTCGATGGTGTGTACAGATTTGGAATCGGGTTTGGATTATTTGCAAGGGAGATTAAAGGGACATACTGTTAGGCGAAGCGCACAAAGCCCAGATATACTAAGCACCCGGGTAGTGATAAGATGTATAAGAGTTTAATTTGGGAGAGAGAAACCCTGGGAATATGCCAAGCCCGGTACTCAAGGTGAGGTCGGGTAGGTGCCAAAACCGCTACTAAGCCAAAATCCGGTATCCAAGGGATCCAGGAATGCAAACCCGGTGAGAGAGGGAATCCGGTTAAATATATGGAGAAATGTTTGACCAGGTATGAAGAAGGTGTTGGTGACCTGGTATGAAGAAGGCAGTAGAAAAATATATGGAGAAATGTTTGACATGCCTACAGGTGAAGACGGAATATAAGAATCCATCAGGTATGTTACAACAAGTGGATATTCCAGTATGGAAATGGGATATCATCACAATGGATTTTGTGACTAAGATACCTAAAGAGGTAAAAGACCATGATGCAATATGTATGATAGTTGGCCGGCTCATGTTCTTCACTTTCTGCCGGTCAGCGAAAAGTATTCACTAGAATGGTTAGTGTAACTGTATGTCAACGAGACAGTCTTAAGGCATGGGGTGCCATTATCGGTTGCCTCGGATAAGGATACAAGGTTCACTTCAAGATTTTGGGCTAGTTTTCAGCAAGAAATGGGAACTCGACTGAACTTGAGCACTGCATATCGTCTTGAAACAGATAGAAAAAATGAGAAGACAATACAAACTCTGTTGGATGTTTGTCCAAATAAGGGTTTTACAAGGGTTTAGTTTGTAGGGGGGTAAATACAAACACAAAATTATACTTCTAATTTTTTTTATTGATTATTGAGTAAATCAGAAACACAATTTATAGATTGTTGTGGAAATAGATCGGGTAAACCTAATCTAAAAATCACGAAGTTTTTTGCACAAGAAATAAGAACAAGAGAGAAGAAAGTTTGGAGAATAAATGATTTTCTTCAAAGATGTATATGAGAGACATGTATCTATAAATAAGGGTTTCTCTCCTAGTTATACTCTTTGGAAATAAATCATGTTAGAAGGTATTATCCACGTGTTCACCAATGATTTCCTTCATGAGGTTGAATTTATCCTTTGCATGCTTTTGTTCTGGTATCAAGCTCAACTAATCTACATAAATCAATGAATCACAAGTCATTTGTATTGATTGAAGAATGATTTACAATAAGCATTATCTCTCTAAGATCTAGACTTTATCTCACTAAATCACAAGTCTCACTAAAACAGATGACACACACACACTATCTTGATGTTACACGATTACAAAGAAACACAATCTATTTATCGTAGACAACACCTTGTTGACTTTTACAACACTTTACGAGAATTACAATCAAAATCTCTTAAATCTTAAATACAACAATATAGTCCTAACAATCTCCCCATTTGGATTCAAGATTTTAAAAAAAATTGACAACAATCTTTAGCTCTTTCATTTTTAGCTCTCTAACATTTTTCAGCTATTTTTCTCTTGAAACATCTTCACCTTTGCATCTTTCAAAACTTTAAAACAATCTCTTGAACACACACACTCTTTTCTTCTTGAAGCAACCAACAATATTCTTGAAATGTCTTTTTGAACTTTGATCTTTCTTGAATCAACTTTATCTCAAACTTCTTGAACTTTTGACTTGAATCTCTTGATTTCGGAAACTTTAATCACTCTCCCTTTGACTTTAGAAGAGTTCACTTATAAATTCTGTTTATCTCCCCTTTCTTCTAAATTCTATTTATCTCCCCTTATGATGATTGTGAACATCAAAATCATCAAAACTTTTTTCAACATCAGCACTTTCTTTGAATACCAGTAACATTCTCATCCTTTTGATTTGATAAACCATCAATTCCAAAAGATATATATCCGAATGTTTTCAAATTCAGATAGAATGAATGTTGTAACCCTGAATTAACGAATGAAACAGTTAAAATGCATGTAAGTAGCACATAGCCACTTAGTACAACGAATGTACTTTGGAACGGAGTTTTATAATGTTCACTCCCCCAGGGCTTCCATTCAATCATCGAAAAACCTAGGGTAATTTCTATAAACGTTATGATAAGAAAACATATTCGTTGTGTGTATGTTCTTGTAAAAAAAATGATTGAAGCAGCTTAAGCTTTATCAGACTCAAAATGTGTAAACTGTTAAGACAACAACAAGTTTCCATGCACTCAATGTGCAAGATTGAAGGGCAAAGGTGGGGCAAACTTCCTTCTTTTTTCAATATACAAATCTTTTGAATGAAGATTAGATAGCATATGTGTTGCGTCCCCATTAAAAATTGAAACATTTATTTGTTGAGAAAAAAATGAGTGGCTGGTGGGGTTAAAGCAAAAGCTGGCATGGGTTCACTGCCTGTTTCAATGATGTTCATGAAAGAATTATGAAACAACAGTAATATGGATGACCGACTCAAAAAATTTTGTGCAGCGTTCTCATATTCTTTTAACTATGATCTGACACCCTCTTTCTGTTTGTAATCTGTTGACATCTAACCAGACACTCTTTTACATTTTACCTCAGCACAATGAGAAAAAATCAATAGCATGAGTTATCTCCCCCACTCTTTGATTTATGACCCCTCACCCCTCAATCACTCAAGGATAACTTTTTGGGTATGAAACAATGGTTAACGTGAATCCATAAAAGTTGTTTAAGCTCACACATTGTGCCCATGAAAATCTATCCTAAAAAGATGAGTTGTTCAACAGTTTAGCTTGAACAAGTATGAATCTTAGCATATGAAACACATTGTCAAATGAATGTATGCTATGAAAGATATCATCATTATTTGAGCATTTGAACTTTGAAGATTTCTTACAACAAGAACATTGAATGAATAAAATGAATTTGAAAGACTTGTTTGAGAATCTGACAATGTACCAATCAGATCAAATATCATGAAATATAAACATGAAAGGTTAAGGTAGCAAAGAATTTGATAGAATTTTTATGAACAAATATAAACAATATTGAAATGAACGCACAAAGTTGAAGAAAGTATGATGTTCAACAACATTGAATGCAAATGGGAGTATTACCATCGAAAATTGTTTTCATTTTTGAGACATGGTAATAACAAAGATCAATATGAAGTTGAACAGTTGTGTATGATTACTTGAAAGTATAGAAAAGATAATACGCAAGTATTAATCTTTGGAACACACAGTCAGAAATGATATTGTAATTCAAAATCTCCATAAAAAATATTTAAAATCACACTTCGAAATCCATAAAGTCTTTTTGAAATAGAGAAGTGGTTTGAACATTTAAGAAAACATTTTTCATGCTAGAAAGTTGTCCTTTCAAACAATCAGAGATTAAGAATTAGAAATTTTTACATTCGGTGTAGAATTCTTAACTTCTCATACTCCCCCTCAAGGTAAGAATTACCTGCAAACACAAAATGATTTTGGTAATCATCTTGGATGATTTCTCATTTGTTATTAAATATCAGAATAAAATCAAGATTATGATCTCCCCCTCAGATTAAGCATAGATATGATGAACTCCCCTTAGACTCAAACATAGAAACACAAACTTAGATAGACATATTAAGCATAGCTAACTTGCTAATAAGGAATTTGAACCTCTTTTCATCAAACGGTTTGGTGAAAATGTGACCCAGTATACTAGAATTTAATCACAACACAGATTATGAAAAACAAATTTATTGATCTAATCTCTTGATATACAATTAATCACAAATCTAACAAATTGTCACAAGTCTAACGTGTGTGTGTTTACTGTGTGTGTCAATCTTACCAAACTCTCTCTGAATGTCAAATGCTTGTACGTACTTACAGACTACAAAGAAACCAAGTATTTATACTAAGTCAACTTTAGTTGACTTTACAACCAAACCCTTGAACTATCAACTAATTACAAAACAGACCCTCACTTTTAATCTTGAATACAATACTAGTCTAACAATCTCCCCCTTTGGATTCAAGATTAAATTTTTTTTGACAATAATCTTCAGGTCTTCTTATCTTCAGAATAATCTTCAGCTTTGAATCTCTTTAGCTTTGACATCTTCAACAAACTTTGTATTTTTGAAAACATTGACATCTTTAGCACAATCTTCATTCTCCTCCTTTGTTTACAGCAATACCATTCTCTTTAGAACAACAAACTTTGCTATAATATTCTCAATCATTTAAGTCTTCAAACTTTGACGAACTTCAAAACTTTCAAACTTTGTCTTCACCTTTCATTACATCTTCTAAAATCTGACTTTGAAAAGCATCTTTCCCCCTTTCTTGATAAAACTCTAATAATCTGAACTTGAACCCTGATTTATCTCCCCCTTTTTAATTAATTGTGAGAATCAAAATCATTAAAACTTGTTCAAGATCAACTCGGTCTTTTAATGATCTCCACAAAATAATCAAATAAGCACAATCTGCATAATCTCCCCCTTTGGTGAAATATGTACAATCTCTCCTCTTTTGTAGAATAATAACAATCTTTCCCAAATAGGAAAAACTATCAATCTCCTCCAATGAATGATATGAGATAATTGTTCATATGATCCGAATGAGCCGTCAATTCATGAATGTATTCATCTGAATCTTTTAAAATTAAAACGAATTATGAGTTGTAATCTTGAATCAACATATGAAACAGTTAGGAATGCCTGTCAGTAGCACAAAGCTACTGTGTACAATGAATGTACAATGTAAGGAGCTTGAGATGATGTTCACTCCCCAGGATTTTCATTCAATCATGGAAAAACACAAGGTATTTTCTATGAATGTTCTGACAGAAAAACAAATTTTATGTGTGCTCGTGCTTGTGTTATGAAAGAATTATCACAATGATTATGTTTCATAAGGATCAAAGTATGTAAACCATTGAGACAGCAATGATTATACATAGACTCAACATACATGATAAAGGGTCGAAGCTGAGGAAACTTTCCTTCTTTTTCAATATTAGTATCTTCCGAGTGAAGAACCAATAGATTATGTGTTGCTTCCCCAGAAAATGTGAAACATTCTCTTTTTGAGAAAAGAATGAGTAGCTGGTGAGGTTGTATGCAAGAGATGGCATGGGCTAGGTGCCTATTTCAATGATGGTTACCAAAGAATGTGAACCAATCAATATATCTGGCTGCCCGACTCAGAAAGATTTTGGTGCAGAGTCTAATATTCTTTTACACTGTTCTCTCACCCTCCTTCTTTTAATCATTTAAGCTCACTTCCAACCAATCTCTCATTTCCATTTTACCTCCTCACACACCAACACTCAAATCTTTTGACCCCTCTCCCCTCAATCACTCTTGGGACTACTTCCGGGGTAGGTAACACAAGTTATTATGAATCCATGGAAGTGCTGTTAAGCACTCACATCGAATCCCATGTATTTGTCCTAAAAACATGTATTGTCTCAATGATTTTCTTGACATTAAAGCACAAGAAATCAATGCTAGTCTATTTATGCTCATTAAAAATCAGAATGAAATTTGAGCATGTTAAACATTTAAGATTGCTCAAAACTTTGTATGAATGAAGAAACGTGAAAGAATAGAAATGTTTTGAGAACCTGACAATGATTTAAATCAGATCAAAATTCATGAAGAATAATATTTGAGAAATCAAAGACGAATGTTGTTTATATGAACAATATATAAACATTTTAACAATGAAAACACATTTCAGTATAGAAATGACGTCTGATTCAAACAATCATGGAATACAAACGGGAGTATTACCATAGAAAAATTTATCATTTGATACATGGTAATAACAAATTCAAGAAAAATATACTGAACTGTTGTGTATAAGAATACTTGACAGTATATAGACATGACAATTACACAAGTATTTGTCATTGGAAACACACGGTCAAATAATCATCAAAGTATCCAAAATCATGTAATATTGCACTTCGAAATTCATAAAACGTTTCAGAACGTGAAGTGGTTTGAGCATTTAAGAAAATTATTTTTCACAAGTGAAAGTTGTTCTTCTTTCAACAAGTGATAGAGTGTAAGGATTAGAAATATATACCTTTAAATCAAAATCCTTAACTCCCCCTGAAATGAATATTTTCAATGAAGTATCCTTGACAAAAAAAATCAGATATCCTCTCCTCGATACCTGTAAAAAGTTAATTTATCAGAAAAATATGACAATGAAACTAGAACAACCTATTATCTCCTCCCCCTAAAAGATATAACAGTTAACTCCCCCTCAAATTAAAAAAGTTCTAGAAAAGATGTTATCAGTTAAGCATCCTTCAGAAGAAAAACATTCGAGATCGGGTTCTGAACTGAGTATTCAGAAGCCATGATTACATATTCTCCGGTGAGAATAGTAATACTCAATTTTACCAATGAAGACCGGGTTCAGATCTGATGTAACCAGAAACCAATATTCTGAAACATTGAGGAACGGGTCTTGAACTGTTTTATCCAATAGCCAAAATTCATTAAAGCACGAGTTCTGAACTGATTTATTCAGAAGCTTTGGTTCTTTCTCCCCCTTAAACCTTGGGTGCCTGCAACACAGATTTAGCTTTTGTTATCCACTGGTATTTGGATCCAGATTTGTTAGTTGAAGTTCTTTTAGAGGAAATGTAGTAAGAACCATACCAGCTATTCTCATAGTTTTTGTTTACAAAATCATTTGAACCACAATAGGAACAACTAATTTTCTTTTGAGCTAACCTGATCAATTGACTGACAGTGGATACTAGATCAGGTTTGTCAAAAGTTTTACCTTTCGAAGCATAGTTCCTTTTAGCATTCAGTGTATACACAAATGATTTATGTTCCTTCTTCTCCTCCGGGGAACCTTTCACTTTCCAAATCCACTTTTCTTTCTCATCTTTCCTTCTCCAAAACGTTTTCTTCTGAGACTTGTCCTTTTTAATGTTACCTGAATCATCAACATTTTTGTCATAGAACGGGTTAGAAGGACGAATTTTATCATTAAGTTTAGAAGTTTGATTATCATTAGCATCAAACAAAGGATTATTAGAAACATTAGTGAAAATTGAACTTGTTGCTGATTTGAATGAGCATTCGGATGCAGCTAGATCATCTCTAGGTGATTGAGCTATTGATTCAGGCGTCTTGTGCTCAGTCAGCTTCACCTTTAACATGATCTCCTCAAGTTCTTTGATCTTTGTAGACAAACAGTTTCTTTCATTTGACAATATATCAAACTTCTTATGCAACTCAGATTTTTCATTCTTCTCCTTCCGAATGTTTGTTGACAACTCAGATAGGTTCTTGTTAAGCTTTGCAATCTCAGACTCAAATACTTTCCTTTCTTCTTCAAAATCTTTTTCAACACTGTTACTCTGTCCAGAAATCTCCTTTAATAAACCAACATTTTTTTGTTCATCTTTATTCTTCCCCTTTTTCAAATTTATCTCTCTCCATGATGATTACTTTCTCGAAGTCTGAAACTTGTTGAGAAAGTTTTATGCATTTCAGCTCCATGGATTTATTTTCTTCAAAATCTTTTCTAGAGAATTCTGAGAACTTTTGAGCAAAAGATTTTCTTTCTTTCTCAAAATCAGCTTTATGTTTCTTCTCTTTATTCACTTGATCTTCCAATTCAGATATTTTCTTCATCAGCTCAGCATTATCTTTTTCAATTTCTTTTCTCTTTTTCTTAAACTTGTTCATCTCATCTTGAGCTTTTAAATTGTCTCTGTCTTGAGTTGCTTTTTATTTCAACATATTAATCTCAACCTCAAGACCGAAGACTTTATCTTTCAACTTATCTCTTTCAACATCAAGTAAAGAATTTGACTTTCTCAACCCTTTAGATGTCTCACAAGCAATGTTTGCTCTTCTTCTGTAATCATCTAGCTCTCTTTGCATTTGCTCTTTCTTTGACCATGTAGTATCTACATTTAGACCTTCAAACTTTTTTAGCTTTGTTTGCAGAATAGAAATCTCTTTTTACTTTGATTCAATTATTCCTGCAAAATTAATTTTAGAGTTAGCTACACAGTCTGAGCAAATAAAATATTTCTTTGAATTTTTATCATCTTTCAGTTTATTTATTTGAGTAAGAAGAGATGAATTCTGAATTTTCAGATTTTAATTCTCTACTTTCAATGACGAAGACTATGGCATATATGAAAATATAGATTCTTTGTTGATTTGAACTTTGTTCCCCTTCTTGTCAATGTAAGGCATTTTGACAATGAAATCTAAACACAAAGAAATTAGCTAGTAATGATCTTTTAATTCAACTATTTAAGAAACACTTGAAAACTTTCAGAAAAAGAAATTTCTAAAAACTCCAAGTTCAGAATTCGCAAGAAATTTTAATCAAGGAACAATTCGCAAATCAAGTGTACCAGAATTCATAAATCTCTTAAAATTCGCAAAAAGAAGCTTAAATTTCACACAAGTTAAGAATTCGTAAGCCATAGAGAACAACAAACTAAGCAATTCGTAAAAAGGTAACTGGGAAAAGTTCACAATTCGCAAGTCTCTCTTCTGCGAGTTCTATCCTTTGAAACTTTTGAAAAACACAATTCGCAAAAAGAATTCGCAAAATGAATTCGTAAGCCACAATGATTCGAATCCTTTACTTAGAAAAATTTTTGAAAGCTCTTTGCGAAAACTTCAGAATTCGTAATCAGAGTAATGCGAATTCTTACTTTTCGCTCAGGACACATATAGGAATTCCTCAAAATTCGTAATAGACACAGCTGCGAATTCTTGACTTAACATTTCAAATAAAATTTTATGCGAATTCTATGCTTTTCGTATAAAGGTACTACGAATTATGTACTTATAAGATTTTCTCAAAAAGTATACGAATTCCTTGACAATTCGCAAGCTACTCAGATGCGGATTCTTCACTTAAAGAATTTCATAGAGCAATCTGCGAAATCTATCTGCGAGTTCTATCCAAATAGCGAGTTCTTCATACGAATTTCTTCGATCTTGCGAGTTCTTGAGTTCTGAGCCTAAAAACTCAAGTTTCAATCCAGAAATTGATCCAAATCTCCAAAGCTATAACCTTGCAAAATCAATCAAGTTAATACAGAGATCAATCCAATTCAATATGACAAAAAAATTCACACTTTAGCATATACAGATATATCAAACAATGTTCGACATTCGTTTGAAAAAAAAAACTTCAAAAATCTCAATTTCACGATCAAAACATGTTTTTATTTGAAATTCAATCCGATACAAATGTTTTAAAACATCAATCGACCAAACTTATGCCAAAAAATTTACCAAAAACTCATTTTTGTGCAAAAATTCACTCAAGATTCTTCGACAGAATGTGAACTCGATAAAACTCTCAAATCGATAAATTTCTAAGCTCTGATACCAATTGTGACCCAGTATACTAGCATTTAATCACAACACATATTATGAAAAACAACATTATTGATCTAATCTCTTGATATACAATTAATCACAGATCTAACAAAGTGTCACAAGTCTAATGTGTGTGTGTGTTTATTGTGTGTGTCAATCTTACCAAACTCTCTCTGAAGTCAAATGCTTGTACGTAGTTACAGATTACAAAGAAACCAAGTATTTATACTAAGTCAACTTTAGTTGACTTTACAACCAAACCCTTGAACTATCAACTAATTACAAAGCAGACCCTCACTTTTGACATCAATGTGCATCTCAATCGATCCTTTCTATTCATGGTCTTTGATGAATTGATATTGGACATCAATGTGTTTCGTCTTTGAATGTTCTACCGGATTAGAAGTTTTAGCAATCGCGCTTTTTGAATCACAATAAATTGGAACTTTATTGAAGGTGTAGACGTAGTCTTTCACTTTTGTCATCATCCACAAAACCTGTGAACAGCAACTCACCGCAACAACATATTCTGCTACTGCTGTCAAAGTCGAAACACAATTCCGCTTCTTTTATGTCCAGCTAACCAACTTGTCACCGAGAAATTGACATGATCTGGAAGTGCTCTTACAATCCAACTTACAACCAGTGTGATCTGCATCAGTAAACGCTGTTAGATCAAAGCTAGAATCCTTTGGATACCAAAGGCCCAAATCTTGTGTACCATTGAGATACCAAAGGATTCTTTTTATGGCTGCATGGTGTGACTCTTTTGGATTGGCTTGCTATCTTTCACATAAACACGTAGCAAACATTATATGGGGTCTACTGGCTATTAGATAATGTAAAGATCCGATAATGCTTCAGTAGTTCTTTTGGTCAACAGACTTACTAGATAAGTCTGCGTCCAAAAGCTTTCCAGTCGCCATCGGAGTTTTCATTGAATAACTCTCAGCCATGTTAAACTTTTTCAAAATCTCTTCAATATACTTAGATTGAATGATGAATATTCCTTCAGGTGATTGTTTTATTTGAAAACCAAGGAAAAAATTAAGTTCACCCACCATATTCATCTCAAATCTAGTTTCCATTATTTTTGAAAAGTTCTTGCAAAATTAGGATTAATAGATCCGAAAATAATATCGTCAACGTAAATCTGTATCAAGATTAAGTCATTACCTTGATTTTTTAGAAATAAGGTGTATTATCGTGCCTTTCATAAAGCCTGAAGCTAATAGGAATTTAGTCATAGTATCATACCATGCCCTTGGTGCTTGTTTTAAACCATATAGCGCTTTGTCAAGGACATAGACATGATCACGAAATTATGGATCGCCGAAACCTTCAGGTTGGTCAATGTATACCTCTTCGTGCAATATCCCATTAAGAAATGCAGACTTGACATCCATTTGATAGGCTTTGAAAATCTTATAGGCTAGATAGGCGAAGAAAATTCTAATGGCTTCAATCCGAGCTACTGGTTCAAAGGTCTCATCATAATCTATACCTTTTGGTTGACAGTAACCTTTAGCTATCAACCTATCTTTGTTTCTGACAACAATTCCAACTCCGTCTTTCTTATTTCTAAATACCCATTTCGTTCTAATAATAGATTTGTCCTTGGGTATTTGAATATCCGCCACACTTTGTTTCTCTAAAATTGTAGAAGTTCGTCTTGCATCACTATAATCCAATCAGGATCTTGTAAAGCTTCCGAGACTTTCTTTGGCTCTATAGCACTGAGAAAATTTACATATATGCAGTAGTTTGCAGATGTCGATCTTGTCTTAACACCACTATTGACATCACCAAGTACATTATGCAGGGGATGATCACGAGTCCACTTATGTATACTCGGTAGGGGTTGTACATCAATCTTATTGTTCTTATCATCATAAGCACCCGTTATTGCAGGAATATCTGAATTACACACCGTTTGAATGTCTTCAGCAGGTAACTCTGATGTATGCAACTCTGGCATGATAGATTCAGTATTTGGAACTTTAGCTTCAGAGTTTTGTTATGTAGAAACATAAATAGAATTAGTTTTATCAGAGTCATTTGTACATGTAGAAATAGAAGGAGTACAAACAGATGCAGATGGTCCAGAAATATTGACACCTGTTTCCGGGACCACTAAGGTACGGTTGTGGGATATGTTTGATTTGTCGAAATTTGCTCAAATATCCATAAACGCATCAAGAAATAATAAATCTAATTCAGAATTAATTGAATTTGCATTAGGCTCAGAAATCTTAGTCTGTTGTAATGTAGGTTCCACTCTGAAATAAGTAGAAACTTGAACACTAGGTCCTAGTCCTGAACTAATTTGTTCAAAAGTCTTTACAATCTTTTCATCAAAGGTCACATTAATGCTTTCCATGATAGTCTTGGTATGCTTGTTGTAGATCCGATAAGATTTTGAAGTCAGTGAATAACCAATAAAATATTCTTCACCAGATTTCTTGTCCAATTTTCAAAGATTATCACGGTCATTTCCAAATACATGGAAAATTTTGCCATTAGGTGTCCTGTGATTAATAATTTCATAAGTTGTTTTGTGCAATCTTCTTGTGATGATAGTTCGATTTTATGTAAAGCAAGGAGTAGCAATCGCATCAGCTTAGGGATATAATGGCAGTCCTGAATATGCTAGCATTGTTTCTAGCTACTTTGACCAAGGTCTGATTCTTTCTTTCAACAACTTCGTTTTGTTAAGGAGTACGTGTAGCTGAAAAATTATGAGATATTCTAATAGAATGTAGATAACTCTGTAGAACATCATTCTTAAATTCTTTACCATTGTCACTCCTTACATTCAGAATAGGAAGTCGTAAAAGAACTTGAATCTTCTTGATAAAGGAAATGATTGACTCTAGTGCATTAGATTTAACTCGCATGAACTCTAGCTAAGTATATCTATATTATTCATCAATCATAATCAAAATATGTTTCTTGCCGCTGATTGATTGAATTCTTATCGGTCCACACAGGTCCATAGGTATCATCTCTATAGGAGATTTGAAAGAAGATTCAACCTTTGCTTTGTGGGAACTTCGTTTCATCTTTTCCATTTCACAAGCTAAGCGTAGGGAATCCTTCTCAAATCTCATCTCAGGTAGACCTCGTACTAAACCTTTGCTTGCTAGTTTATTGATGTCGTTGAAGTTCTGGTGAGATAACCTTCTCTGCCAAATCCAACTCTCGTCTTTTGTAGCTTTTGAAACTAAGCATACTGGTCTTGAAGCAAATGGAGTGGGAAAATTGATAGCATAAAGATCACCAAACCTTTTAGCTTAGATGGTGTTAACTCCATCCTTATGATCAATAGAACAACTTTTGATTGAAAACCTAACATGAAAATAACTGTCACAAAGTTGACTAATGCTAAATAGATTATGACCCAATCCTTCAACAAATAGTACTTTCTGGATGGTAATGTTTCCATTCGTAAGCATACCGTACCCTCTAAAAAAACCTTTATTTTTATTTCAAAACTAACCATTCCTCCAGGTTGTTCAACATAATTGTGAAATAAGTGCTTGAACCCTGTGATGTTTCTTGAGCATCCTGAGTCAATGTACCACACATGACATTCGTGCAAAAGAAAAATTACTTCACTTTAGGTACCCATATCCATATGGGTCCTTTCTTGTTAGTATCCCTGAGCATTTCAATATCTGTCAATGAGCCATTGATTCTCCACTAATATCTAGGCTTTGGTAACCACTTCCAAACAAATTTCACATCAACGGATTTGAAAGCCTTTTTCTTTGAAAATCTATTCTTTTCAGCTCTCTAAAAACATGAATCTGTTGAGATGTGGCTTCAAAAAATGATATATTCGGAGAAAAGCTTTTAGCGTTTGCTTTCATTGAAAAATTAGAATTGAAAGAGAATGAATTATGTCCACAATGATTACAATGTAGATTCTTTTGAGCTAACGTCAACATCTTTGATTTATCAAAAGAATTACAATTATTCGAACAAAGTTGACATTTATGAGCAGCAAAAGTGATGCAATTGTCTCGGGAAACCCCTTTACATCTATCATTGTTTACATTTACATTTTGAACATTCTTAACAGAAGGTCTAGATTTTCAAACTTTTTGTTTATCCTTCTGTTTAGAAAATTTTCTCTTCAACTCCTCACGTTTCTTGTCTTTCACTACTAAAACAACAGAAACTTTTGAATCAATAGTTTTCTTAAAAGATGAACTTGCAGTTTTAGTCCTTGAAGTTTCTCCGACTTCAAAAATGCTTGGCCTTTTTCAAAATTTTGAACATTCACAACTGAATATTTGATTTGAGTCACAAAAACTGGGTTTGAATAAACATTCCATTTTTGACTTTCAAAACTTTTCTTGTCAGGCTGGTTTCGTTTGAAATCCATGTCTTCTAACTCTTTGATCTTTTTGCAAAGATTTTTGTTTTCATTTAAACATTTTTCAAGTTGAAATTGAAGACCAAATTTCTCATCAATAATCTCTTCAATAAGCTTTTGCAAATCAGAGAATTCTTTTTGTAAATCAGAAAGTTTATCAGTCTTAGAGTTTGACTCATACCTTTTAAGATGAGGTTCAGAATCTGAAACATTCATCAACTTATCAAAAACTTTGCATACATAGTGTTGATGAATTCAGACTTTTGTTTAGAAATAGATTCCTCAACAATAGTTTGCTTTTAATGTTGAGACCAATGAAGGAGGAGAAGAAGCGATTGATGTAGATAAGGGGGAAGTGTTATGAGGCAGAGGAGCACTGGATTTGCTAAAAGCATTAGTTACAGTAATTTGAGTCACTAAGTTGGAGGGTTAGGTGCCAGCAAGACTTCTGTGGCCGGAAGCACTGAAGTAACTGAGATGGTTGATGCAGATGTTGCAGAGCGAACAACGAATTTATCCAACGATGATTGTTGAGAGTCCATCGTGGAGGTAGTGTGGTTTTTCTTCTTTGGGGTCTTCTTAGCCTTCTTTGAAGGCTCATAAGTGGTGGTAGAAGGTTTGCGCTTAATGGCAAAGGAGTTTGTGGTCGGGGCAGATTGGGACGGTTGTGTTCCAGTCATACCCACAGAAGAAGGCAAAGATGTCGAGGAGGGATTTCCAGATAAGAGTTAAGATAAATTTAATTCGCCTTCTTGGGTAGACGATTCGTGATTCGGGCTCCAATCTTTGAGAATTGGAAGTCCCTTTGAGTTGGGTATTTGTCCTTCATCAGGTATTTAATGTTAGCTTAACTTAGCCCGCAATTTAATTGAATGTCTTATAAATAAATTGTGTTAGTGTATAAAATTGTATCCAAGATTTAGTGTGAAAAGTCAAGTCTAGAAAAGTCAACAATGTCAAAGTCTAGATAAGTCAATCTTAATGTTTGTGGTTAAGCATGTGATTTTAGTCCTTGGTATAAATACCTTTAGCTTTGTAAACTTGTAACTAGAATCATTGTAAGAGCTTTTCATGTAATATCAATAAACGTGTGGAACTTTCTCTCTCTACTCTCTCTCTCTCTAAGATCTTGATATTGTCAAATATTGATCTTGAGATTGCTTGATTGTGATTAGGGAATACATTTTCAATTGGTATCAGAGTAAACCAAACAGATTTAGAAAGATCAGATCACAAATTTGAGAAATCTTGATTTTACGAACTTGTTTCATGAAATTTACTGTTTGATCTTAGTTTTTCGTGTTTTTGCACAATTAAATCAAGAAATTGATTTGATTGTGTACGTTTTATCCATAGAATCAACTTTCGTTCAGATCACATAGGCTAATTTCGACTTTAGATTGATCAATTCGATCAAAATGTTGGTTTCGTGAATAGTAGAAAGTCGTACACTGTAAATTCAAATTAATCACTGTAATTTTTGATTTCTTTTGTAATTTCAGTTTTGTAATCTTGTTTTGTATTGTATCATGGACAAATTGTATGATTTTCAGAATCATAAATCAAGTTTAACATGATTTTTTATCGAACAGATCAAGAACACGCAAGGAAAACCCAAGAACGCGCAATATCTGTGAAACGCGCAAGTTCATCCGTAGAATGCGCAAGAGTCATGCTGAAGAACGCGCAAGCCAAAGGATTTCATTTTTGGTCAGAAACGCGCAGATAGTGGCCTGCGAGTTCTTGACAAACGCGCTAACAGAGACCTGCGAGTTTCAGAAACACGCAAGACAAAGCTTGCGAGTTTGGACAAAAGCGCAAAGTGAGGCGTGCGAGTTTCTCAAAAAAGCGCAAGAAGTGACTTGCGAGTCTTAGAAACGCGCTAGAAGAGGTTTGCGAGTTTGAAGATAAAAAAAAATTCTATGTGTTGAAACGCGCTAACAATGCCTTGCGAGTTTGAGTTTCGCGCTACCAACGTCATGCGAGTTCTAGGTTCGCGCTACCAGTTTCTAGTTTCGCGCTACCAACTACTAGCGCGTTCCTCAGTGAATAGTGCTTAGCGAGTTCAGTGATTAGCGAGTTTCAGTGACTTGCCAGTTTCAAAGATAAAAAAAATTCTGAATTTTTTTTGAGATTATTTTCTATGATGATATAAGTTTGACTTTCAGTCAAATCTTCTGAACTATTTGGGAACGATCTTTCATAATCAAGCTACTCATTCAAGATGTCTGCTACAGATAAACAGTTTCAGTGGAGAAAACAGATGAACAACAAAGATTTGGAGCCTATCATTTTAACTTTACATATCATAGTGGATGGAAAAGAGATATCTCCAACTTTAAATAAATATGTTTCAAATTCTAAATTGTCAAACTCTGATAAAATTCCTGTTTGTGCAAAATGTACTGATAATAATAAATCTGATTTTGCAGGTATTATCAGAAAAAGAGAGAAAGAAATTAAAGAACAAGAGAAAGAGATTAAAGATAGAGAGAAAATGATGGAAATAAAAGATAATACCATTCAGTCTCTTGAGAAAGTAATCAAGTTCAAGGAGTCTTATATAACAAATCTTCAGAGCCATCTGAAGAAAACTGAACAAAGATCTTCAGAACTACAAAATGAATCAGTTAAGCTTCAACAAAAGTATATGGCTTCTGAAGAAAATGTATATGCATTGAAAGTGAAAAATGCTGATTTGATGAAAAGCATTAAAGAAGATAAAGTTAAAGCGAATCTTCTAAGCCAACTGAAGACGACTGAACAGAAATCATCAGAATCGCAAAATGAATCAGTCAAGCTTCAAAACAAGTTTAAGGCTTTTGAAGATCAGATATCTTCTCTAGAGAAGAATAATGTTGAATTGAAAACAAGCCTCCAAGCAGAAAAAGAAAAATCAAATGTGAAGACGTCTTCTACCCAACAGTCATCTGAATTTTCTAAGAAAACACTCCAAGAGAAAAAGGATTTGGAGCTTAGATGCCTTAAACTTTATAAGCAAGTGTCTGAATTCGAAAAGATAATAATAACTGAAAGAGACACTTTTGCCAAAGAAAGAAAAGTTCTTGTAGATAAAAATTCTGAATTTCCCAGACAGATCTCTATTCTTCAAGACTTGCTCGAGAAAGAAAGAAAAAGCTTTTCAAGAAAACAAAAAGTCTTTGGAGATTGAAAAGAAGAAATATGAAAAGTGAAATGTTGGGATCTTCAATGAAATTTCTCATAAAACCAAGAACTTACAAAAAGATTTTGAGCTTGAACGTTCACATTTTGAATCTGAAATATCTAAGCTCACATCCAAAATAACTGCTCTGTCATCAGATTATCAAAAAGAACAGAAGGCCAAATCTGATTTGAAACAAAAGTTTGACACACTAACTTCTCAAAGAAACATTTTATCTGAAAAGATAAAGAACTTAGAAGCTGCAAACATTGAACTGTCAGAAAAGATTACAGCTGATGTGATTGATCAATCACCTGTTGATAATTCAACAGAATCAGTCTGTTCTTTCAAAACAGCTTCAAGTTCTATTCATGAGAAAAATGTTTTCAAAAAGAACAGTGTCAAACCTAAAATTGTCAAATCAAATCAGACCAGACCATCAAATCTGTTTTATGATAAATCTGTTGATGGTTCAGCAAATTTTTATATAAAATCTCTTGGAAATAATTCGAAGAAAAATCAGATGGTCTGGAGAGTGAAGAGTTCTTCAGATGAAGAGAAAAAGAAAGACAAAGCATCTGCATCCACAACCAAAGCCAAAAACAACAGTGCGTATAAAGGTAATTCTTTTGGTAATTCTGATACATTTTATTCTACTAATCATCTTATCAGGATTGCTCAGAAGAAAATATGTTGTTCTTACTGTGGAGCAAATGACTTTGTAAGTAAGAATTTTGTTAATTACTGGTATGGTTCATATTATGTTAACCCCACAAGAACTGCAACTAACACATCAGGACCCAAATACCAGTGGGTATCAAAAGCTAAAATTGTGTTGCAGGCACCCAAAGTTTAAGAGGGAGCATAGAACAATGGCTCTTGAATAATTCAGTTCAAGACCCGGACTTCGAAGTTAAAAGACATTGACTTCTAGACAAAACAGTCTAGGACTCGTTCTTCAAAGTTCAAAGAACATAGGCTTTTGAACAAAACAGTTCAAAACCCGAACTTTAATGTAAAGGATTGTGGCTTCTGATCATATGACAGATCAGGACCCGTTCTTCAATGTTCATATAAGGATATTTTGCTAATATCCAGGGGGAGCTTAATAGACCTAAATCATTCTACCATGATTTTAGGGGGAGCCTAAAAGGTAAATATCTTCTGATCTAAATCTCTGATTGTTTGAAAGAAGAACAACTTTCGAACATGAAAAACGTTTTCTGATATGCTCAAACCACTTCTGGTTCTCAAAAGATTTCATGAATTATGAAGTGTAATTTTAAATGTTTTTCATTATTGAGCTTTAATGTTTAACTGACCGTGTGTTTCCAAAGATCAATACTTGTGTATTATCTTGTCTATATACTATAAAGTATTCACACACACCGGTTCAATACTTCATTTTAATTTGTTATTACCATGTCTCATAATGAACAAATTTTTCGATGATAATACTCCCGTTTGCTTTCAAATGTTGTTTGAGCATCATACATCATTCCTATCTTATGCTTTCATTGCTAACTTGTTTATATTTGTTCATATAAACAAAATATCCAATTCTTTGATACCCTAACCATTTCATTTGATCTGATTGATACATTGTCAGATTCTCAAAACAATTCTCTTGATTTCATTTCTTTCATTCAATATCCTTGTTTTGAGAGATCTTCAAAGTTCAAATGCTCAATAAGCATACATTTTGACAATATTATCACATTTTTGTGCTTAATTGTTCAAGTTAAATTGTTGAACAACCATTATTTTAGGACAAATTACATGGGATTCGTGTGAGAACTTAAACAGAACTTCCATGGATTCACATAAACCTGTGTTTCCTACCCAGGAAGAAATCCTAGAGTGATTGAGGGGTGAGGGGGCATAAATCAAAGAGTGGGGGAGATAACTCATCCGGTTGAGTTTTTCTCATTGTGTGGAGCGAAAAAATGTAAATGAGAGTTTGGTTAGAAGTGAGCAAAATGTTAAAAAGAAAGAGGGTGTGAGAACAGAGTTAAAAGAATATCAGAACTCTGCACCAACCACTTTCTGAGCCGAGCAGCCACATCTACTGATTGGTTCACATTCTTTGGTGACCATCATTGAAAAAGGCAGTGAGCCCATGCCAACTCTTGCAATTACCCCACCAGCCACTCGTTTCTTTCTTAACAAAGAAATGTTTCATTTTCTTTGGGGACGCAACATATCTGCTATCTAATCTTCACTCGGAAGATTTAGATATTGAAAAAGTAGGAAAGTTGCCCCACCTTCGCACCTCCTTCATGCACATTGAGTCCGTGTAATACCTGTTACTGTCTCAACAGTTTACATAATTTGAGCCTTATGAAACAAAATCATTGTGCTAATTTCTTTCATACACAAGCACGAGCACACAGAAAATTTGTTTTTCTGTCAGAACATTCATAGATAAACCTTGTGTGTTTCAATGATTGAATGGAAGTCCTGTGGAGTCATCATCAAACCAGCTCCTTAATTTGTAGATTCGTTGTACACAGTAACTTTGTGTTACTGACAGACATTCCTAACTGTTTCATTTGTTGAATCAGGGTTACAACGTTCATTATATCTGAATTTGAAAAATTCGGGTATATACAGTTCATGATTCAGCTATTCAGATCAAAGGGCAGAGAATGTCAAACGTATCTCAAAGGGGGAGAATATTGGTAAAAAGGGGGAGATTCAAAGAAAGTGCTGAAATTGAGAAAGTTTTGATGATTATGATGTTCACAATCATTAAAAAGGGGGAGAAATCTACAAAGGTCAATTTCAAAGTCATGAAGAAAGTTTAAAGTCAAGACTTGTGGAGAAATCTACAAAGTTCAAGTAAGTTCAAGTCAGACTCAAAGAAATCATTCTGAGATCATTCAAAGTCAAATTAGATGATTCGAGAAAGTTTGTTTTTTTGAAGACGATCAAGAGATCAGAAGAGATGAAGATACAGTTTTTGAAAGACTCCTTAAAAGTTTAAAGATGAAGATTTCAATCATGTTTCAAGAGTTGAAAGATGAAGATTTCTGAAGCTTCAAAAGATTTAAAGAATTCAGATTCGTTTTCAAGACTTGTTGACTTTCATAAGATACAAAGTGAAAAAAACCTTTCAAGATTCTTCAAAGAATGAAAGACTGAAGATTGTTAGAGCTTCAAAGTCCAAGACTGTCAAAGATAAAAGTTGAAGAATCAAGTGTTGAATAATAGTGTAATTTTTTTTTTAAATTTTGAATACAAAGGGGGAGAATGTTAGTGTATAAAATTGTATCCAAGATTTAGTGTGAAAAGTCAAGTCTAGAAAAATCAACAATGTAAAAGTCTAGATAAGTCAATCTTAATGTTTGTGGTTAAGCATGTGATTTTAGTCCTTGGTAAATTTACCTTTAGCTTTGTAAATCTTGTAACTAGAATCATTGTAAGAGCTTTTCATGTAATATCAATAAACGTGTGAAACTTTCTCTCTCTACTCTCTCTCTCTAAGATCTTGATATTGTAAAATATTGATCTTGAGATTGCTTGATTGTGATTAGGGAATACATTTTCAAATTGTATTTGGGCTTTGTAATTAGTTTATGGGCTTAGGCTAATTGTCTTGTAAATGGGCCCTATAAATAGGTGCCTAGGGTTCATTTCTCATTTGTGATTTTGGGAGAGAATACATTTTACACACATAGACTAGGTGAGTCTCATGAGAGTCGATTAAATGTTTAGTGTGGTATTCTCTATAGTTTCCCCTCCACTTATTATCAATCCAAGCATATGAGATGACTTCTTGATGATTATTCTTCTTTATTTCTCTCTTATATGTATATTTTATGGAGTTCTTCAATTGTTTGCCTAAAATGGGATCTAACATTTGGTATCAGAGCCAATTGGAGAAAGTTTTCTTCAATTCGGTCATCTATGGCAACAATTGAAGATTAGATGATTATTTTGTTGTTTTGGTGCTTAGATTGATTCAATCACATGAGCCTAAAAACAAATATCATTTATGTGATTTATTCACTGTTTTATGCTTATTTGAGCTGCATTTTTTTATTTAGATGAGATTTGGATTATCTTTGATAGAATATTTGTTTAATTCTACACAAAATTTGTTTCTGCACACCACATGTTTGATGAAATGTCTATGTGAAGATTAGATTCTATTTGGATTAAATCTGATCATATTTTCTACATGTGTGTGTTTTTTATCCTTTCTGATTTATTGGTCTAACATTTGATAAGCACTAAGTAGATGGTTGATCTATGATCCCATCCTTGTGTGTGCTTTAGTCTCATTTTTATTTTGACAAATTGGTACCATGGCTGTTGATCTCAGATCTGGCCATAATAGCTACCAATCTGAGCCTCTCTTTGTGTTAGAGCATAAATATGTTGAATACAAGATCATAGAAGACTGTAGACTGAAGGTCAAAATCTAAAGTCAATTCTCAACATCAAAGTCAAAGTCTTGTGTAATCAATGTCAAAGTCAACATTGTATTTTCTATTTTTCTAGTGTTGTAAGAGTTTTAAGTGTTAGCGTGTTTCTGTTTAGTAGTGTTTAGCGCGTTTCTTATCTGTTGTATAAATAGTGTTGTACGTGTAATCATCATGTAATGAGTCAGAGAGATATACGTGTTCTAGAGTTAGATAGAGAAAGCTTTGGGAGAGTTTGTAATTGATTTCAGAGTTCAATAAAAAGTGTGATTGATTGGAAATTAATTGTCATCTTGTGATTTTGATTGTTATCTGGAATAACTCTTTGTGTTTAAAATCTACTCAGTTTTTTCACTCTATTTGCACGATGAATTACATGAAAAAGATTTGGTTCAATTTTGTGATGATATTATGAAAATCAGCATGCTGACAGATTTGCGATGTTGTACTAAATTGATCATATCTCATTCATCAAGCCACCAATTGAGCCGATTCAAAAGGTCCTGGATAAAAAACAAGTGGAATAAATAGTTTCTTGTTTTGATCTTTCAGAGATTCGAATTATAGATGGTTCATACGCATTGTTGATGTGGACAACAGTGTTTTGATGCAAAGTTGTTGGACTGTGGTATATTGATCATATCTTGTTGAAGTGGACAACAGTGTTCTACGACAGAGGTTTACAACTTTGATGTTTTGAGTTTTCTCAAAATAAATCTTCTTATATGTCAAAAACTGTGTTGAACTCAAGTGATAGCTGCTGGACAGAAACTTGTTGTTAAGTTTCAAAACAGCAAGTAAAACATATATGTTGTTGTCCTTGTTGTGCAAATAGATTTTTATGATAGAGCATTGCAGAGGTTAACCACAGAAGAGTTATGCACAGAGGCTGAAATAGAGGTTAATCAAATATGCGCAGAGGTTGTTATGCACAGAGGCATGCACAGAAGTTCTGTGCACGTGCAGAAGATCAAAGGTGTTGAAAGTTCACGTCAGAGGACTTGTGAAGAGCCTCTGTAAGGTTGCAGAAGTAAAGATGTGTAGATCCTCTGAGGTTGTCTAGGTGTATACGTGCAGAAGTTGACAATCAGATGCTACTACAAGGTGCAGAGGTGCTCTAAGGCGTTCCGCATAGGCTCTGGCCAAAAAAAGCGCAGAGGTTATTTGGAACAAAACCTTTGAAGAGAAACGACCTGAAGGGGAGGACCAGAGGTAGACTAGAAGTTGATACATCATAGGTTAATGATCCAGAGGTCGCAATGAGCCAAGTGCCCGTAGCCCGAATTTTTAGATTTTCTGACAGCATTGCGCTGTTTCGGAAATATGTGCACAACTTTCTCCTCAACGGTGAGGAAAACTTGCACAACTGACTCATTTTTCATCCAAAATGGATGAATCAAAGCTCTATGGAAATCTAAGAGGTTGGAGTTCAATGTGTATGTTTTATGTTTTCTCTTAATCAGGCGCCTTGATGGTCAAAAACAGCGGTGAAGTTGAGACATGAAAGTTGGATAAAATGGGCTAATAGTCTCGGTCTTTCAAGAATATTGACCTACATTTGAGGGGGAGCTTGTGATGCTTTGAAGACTCGAAGAATGGCACACCAAAGCTTCTAAAGAAATCAAGGGGGAGACTATATGATGATGATTTCTCTATAAAACATTAGTGGGAGATTTTTAGCTTAAATTAGCCCCTAATTTAATTGAATGTTTTATAAATAAATTGTATTTGGGGTTTGTAATTATTTTATGGTCTTGGGCTAATTGTCTAGTAAATGGTCCCTATAAATAGGTGCCTAGGGTTCATTTCTCATTTGTGATTTTGGGAGAGAATACATTTTACATACATAGACTAGGAGAGTCTCATGAGAATCGATTAAATGTTTAGTGTGGTATTCTCTACAGTTCCCCTTCATTGATTATCAATCCAAGCATATGAGATGAGTTCTTGATGATTATTCTTATTTATTTCTCTTTTATATGTATATTTTATGGAGTTCTTCAATTGTTTGCCTAAAATGGGATCTAACATTCAAGGACCATGGAGATGAATCTAACATAAGAAATACTCTTCTTACGATCTTAAGTGAGACGGACATCTTGATCTTGGCATAGTTGACGATGTTTCCTTTTATCATTGAGTAACCTAGATCCAGAACTATTGTACTAGCTTGTTCCATATCACCAGTCTTTCCCCCCATGCACTGGAGAAGTGGATGAAAAGATAGTTGAATTCAGCAGGCATCTTGGTGCGGGTGATTGATCTAAGGGACTTTTGCTCATTTTCCTCCCATTTGTAGTTCATGGCGTCGAGGAATTCAGTGATTTCTTCATCGGATGAAAAGGGTTCTAACCTCTAGGGTTTGGTAAGTTGTAGTGTTGATCGAACAATGGCAATCCCAAAACTACCTTACACTAGGTCAGTAGTAAAGGTAATTAACTGAAGGTTTTTGACAACAGCATTAGTCTTTTCAGCGACTTGAGCAGTTAACCAAAACTTATGTAGGGCAAGCTTGAGGGTTGGAGGGCAGGCCTGGATAACATGCCTAATGTGTCTATCCTTTAGATATTGTGCAACACGAGGATATGACTAGTTGATTTCTTCGTAGGAAAAGCAATGTGGTCGTTAGGTTTGAACTCAATCACCTCCAAAGGGTAGCACATCACTGATGAAGGGATGATGTGAATGTTTTGAGCTGAGACGTTGTCTGGGGTAGTCATAACCTGAGATGCCATTTCTGTTGTTTCAAGCAGATGCAACAAAAGTTAAAAAAATACCGTACAGAACTTGGTATTTTAGGGTTTTGTGATTTTTCTTCAAAATTGGGGATTTCGGAAAGATAAAGAAAAGTAAGGAAAAATGTAGGTGGAGAACATGTGCAAAACAGATATATGATGTCGAAATAGGTTTAAGAACAATGTATTAGGAGTAGAAGTTAAACAAAACTTAGGTTTTTTGAAGTTAAGAAAAATCATAAAGAAAACGATTTTAATTCAAAAAATTGTATTGTTTGATCTTGTTTTAGGAAAAGAATAAGTATCAAATAGTCTAATGTGAAGAAATGAGATAAAACACCTTCAAAACAGACCTTCGATGTAAAGCAGATGAAGGATCAAAAGAGTATGTGTTCTTGGTTTTCTTGAGAGTATTATCTTGCTCGAAAAGTTTTTGTGCGCGTAAAGTTTGAAATTGGAGAGAGAAAAGTATTTATCCGAATAAGGAGAGAGAATGTGATTATGATAGGAACAAATTGTAGGCGTGTGATTGGTCAAGGTATACGAACAGGCGTCGTGTGTCAGATCATGGTGTCGACGGTTATCTTGAAAAATGACGTCATTAAAAGAATTTCATTTTCCCAAAAAATATTAATCACATGAATAAAGTCAGTAATTCTTTTTCAGTTTTGAAAGATATTACTGATAAGAAGATCAATGATAGTTTGTTCTTTGAAAAAACTTTGAATCACTTGAAGAAGATATTAGTGATTATCTTTGAATATTTCTTAAACGTTTCGCTGATTTGTTATTTCAGTGAGGATGAGAAAAGAGGGTCATACCCAGGGAGTCAGTTATGATTTTAATTCGAGTTCAATTAATGCATGAGGAATATTGAATCAATCATCCATATCACTGAGACATATTGGACTTTGAAGAATTATTCTTCAAGTTTCAACATTCCAAGTTTACTTATTAGAAAGTTGAACCTTGTCTCATCAAGAGGCTTGGTAAAAATATCAGTGAGTTGGTAGTCAGTGGGAATGAATTGAAGTTCAATATCTCCATTCATTACATTATCTTTGATAAAATGATATATGATCTTAATGTGTTTTGTCTTTGAGTGTAGCACTGGATTGTTGGCTATTACGATGGCACTAGCGATGTCACAATAGATAGGAAACCTTAATAGCTGAAGATCATAGTCTATAAGTTGATTTATCATTCATAAAACATGAGCACAACAACTACCAGCGGCAACATACTCAGCTTCAACGGTTGATGTGGACACTGAGTTCTGCTTCTTACTTATCCAACTCACCAACTTTCCATCGAGAAGCTGACAGCCTCAAGTAGTGCTCTTTCTATCCAGCTTGCAACCTGCAAAATCACTATTTTAATAGGAATTTAGATTGAAGCTTGAGTCCTTGGGATACCAATGCCCGAGGTTTGGAGTACCCTTCATATAGCTGAAGATTCTCTTAGCAGCGATCAGATGAGATTCCTTGGTTGAGATTGATATCTTGCACATAAGCACGTAGAGTGCATAATATCTGGTCGACTAGCTATCAGATATAACAAGCACCCAATCGCTTCTATATAGGCAGTGACATTTAGAAGTTTCCCGTTTGGATCTTTGTTAAGTGTCAGAGGGGTTGCGATAGGATTTTTCAACTTTAAACATTGAGTAAAATCAATTTTCTTCAGCATGTCATTAATATACTTATCTTGATTTATGAATGTGCCTTTGTCAGATTGCTTAATCTGTAGACCAAGAAAATAGGTTAGCTCACCCATCATACTCATCTTGTATTCTTTCTTCACACGTTCAACGAACCGAACATAGAGTGATGGCTCTTTGGATCCAAAATATAATATCTTGAACATGAATGATGTGACCTTTAACTTTCCTGAGAATGAGAGTCTATCAATCTTCCACAATCAAAATTTTCAGTGATCAAAAAGAAAGATAGAGTATCATACCAAGCATGAGGATATTGTTTTAACCTATAGAGAGCCTTATCCAGCATATAAACATAACCTGGATGTTTAGGGTCAAAGGACAGGGGGTTGTTCAACATAGACTTCCTCAGTCAGCTTTCCATTTAGGAATGTTGATTTGACATCCATTTGGTATACCTTGAAGTCTTTGTGAACTGCATAGGCTAAGAATAATTGAATTTTTTCGAGCCCAGACAGAGGGGCAAAAGTTTCATCATAGCCTATGCCTTACTCTTGTTTGTATCCCTAAGCAACAAGTATAGCATTATTGTGGGTTACATCCCCTTATTCATCTAACTTATTACATTACACCCATTTGGTGCCTATAACATTCTTGTCAGATGATCTGGGAAAAAGATTCCAAACTTTGTTTCTTTCAAACTCAGTCAGTTCTTCTTGCATAGAACTAGCGTGTATGGATCTGTTAGGGCTTCATCAGTTCTCTTTGGCTCAAGAAGATATATATACAGTTAACAAAGAGACAGATATTACCTGAACCGCGTCGAGTCTGAATGTTTGCGCTTGGATTACCAAGAATTTGTTCAATTGGGTGACTTATGGTCCATCTCTGAGTTGGAAGCTGAGACTCCATATCTGATATGATAGTTTTAGGAGGATCATGTGATAAGGATGAAGCTTCAATAAATGGGTTCATCAGATATTAGTTGATGAGTGTTAGGGTATAATTGTATCCAAGATTTAAGTAAAAAAAGTCAAGATCATGTAAAGTCAAAGTCTTGTCATGTGTTGTAAGTCAACTTACCTTTAGTGTGAGTGCTTGTAAGAATGGTAAGCATATGAGAGTATAGTTGTGTAAGAGTTCTTCGTAACATTGTAACATTTAATCTTGTTAGATATACGAATTTACAGCCTTCTCTCTCTACACTCTCTCTCTAGATCTTGTTCTTAAACTGTCAAATCTTGATTATCTTGTTTGATTACTTGAATTGTGAACTTACAATTGGTATCAAAGCTAGACAAAATCATTCAGATGATTTAAAAAAAACTGTGATTAGATCGATTTTGATTTTTCACGAAGAACACACACGAACATTTTCTAGAAAACATTGTTTGATCAAATTTTAT
The DNA here is from genome assembly GCA_954870635.1 of Arctium minus. Taxonomy (NCBI): domain Eukaryota; kingdom Viridiplantae; phylum Streptophyta; class Magnoliopsida; order Asterales; family Asteraceae; genus Arctium; species Arctium minus. The sequence continues at coordinate 70,039,401 of OX941080.1, read as the reverse complement.
TTGAAAATCGATTTTAAAGCAAGTAAATGGAATCATAATGTTCGATTTTGGTTTTAGAACATTTCTTGTATATATCGTATCACAAAATTCGCACCAAATCTCATTCAATTTTGAATTTTTGTGATTTTCGGTTTAAAATGGTTCGAACACTGTATCTCATTGATTCTATGTGATTTGTAGTTTTTATCTTAAAAGTGGTATTAAGAAAGTGTTTTGTTTCACTTTTCGATCATAATTGTGCATTTTCAAGTCTTAATTGCAGGTATTGAAGTTTTTGAACCGAATTCGTGAACACAGATGAAGAACACGCTAGATTTGAAATACTCGCAAGAATCATCTGAAGAACACGCACGTCACTAAACTCGCACGCAATGAAGAAGACGCACGAAGAAGAATTTTGATGTTTTCTTGTTTTCTGCGAGTTCATGATCAAAACACACAAAGTGTGCTTTGCGAGAAGTAGTGTGAACAGTGTTCTGCGAGTTTACATTCTGCGAGTTCTTTGTTTCTCGAAATTTTTCTAAGTGTGGAACGCGTAAAGGCATTGCGAGTTCTAAATTGTCAAAAAAATTTCTAAGTGTTGAAACGCGCAAGCATTATCTGCGAGACTCTCAAAACTGAGCACATCCCTTCTAGCGCGAACCTCAAACGTGCATCCTTCGATCTGCGTGAACCAGAAACGCGCACAAGCCTGTTAGCGCGAAGTATAGTGAACAGTGATATGCAAGTTTAAGTGATCTGCGAGTTTGTGCCTTAGAAATTTTTTCTGATCTTTTCAAGTTTTGTTCAAGTTTGATTTTCAAGTCAAATTTTTTCTGAATATTTTGGGGTGATCATTCATTTCAAGCCTATTATCAGTACTCTTTCTTAATCTGCAAAGATGTCTCGTGATCTTCTCAGTATGGGTTCAAAGTCAAAGCCTCCGGTTCTTCAAGCGGACGAATATCCTCAATGGCGGAAAAGAATGATTAACTTCTTGAATAATCAAGCCAAGAAGTTAATGAATTGTACCATTCATGGACCTCATTTCCCTCACGTCACAATTGCCAGAATACCTGCTACTAATACAAACCCTGAGATCCTAGAAAGGAATGTTGCTAGAGACCTGATCCAGTACAATGAATTGGACAAAGAATTGGTGGAAAGAGATTCTCAAGCCTTAACTTTTCTGATCATGGCCATTCCAAATGACATCTTCAACAGAGTTGATAGTAGAGATTCAGCTAGGGACATCTGGGATGAGCTAGAGAAACAGTTCCAAGGTTCTGCTAAATCTATCAAGACGAAGAGAAATCAAAGCATTGTGAGCGTTCATTATAATCATTTGACACTGTGAGATTTATTTTTGATAGTGATCAAAAATTTCTGAGTTTTGTTAACGATCATTTTCAAGTAATTTTTTTTCCAGATATCAAGATGTCTACTGTATTATCAGGGAGAGATTGTGCCATATTGTACATGCCTGAAATACCTGCAATAGAAGTTGAACGTGATAAACTGAAGATTCAAAATTCAGTTCTTCTAAATCAGATTCAGGAGTTGAAAGCTAAAATTGTTAATTCTGATAAAATTTCTGAATGTGCAAAATGTATTAATCATTCTAAATCTGATTTTGCAGGTATCATTAAGGCAAAAGAGAAAGATATTGCTATGAAAAAGAATATTATTGAGGCACGAGAGAAAGAAATCAAATTGAAAGAAAGAAAAATGACCAATCTTCAAAGCAAGTTGAAGACAACTAAACAACAGGCATCAGAACTTAAAGCAGAATCAATTGATCTACACATCAAGTTTAAAGCTTTTGAAGATCAAATTTCTACATTAGAAGCAAAGAATGTTGATCTGATGAAAATTTTTAATGCAGATAATGTCAAAGCTGATTTGGAGAATGTTTATACTCAAAAGCTTTCTGACTTTTCTAAGAAAGTTTCTCAAGAGAAAAAGGATTTGGAGCTAAGATGAATAAAACTCTCTAAGCAAATATCCGAATTTGAAAAGATTGTTATAACTGAAAGAGATACTTTTGCAAAAGAGAGACAAGTTCTTGAAGATAAAGTAATTGGATTTCCTAAGCAAATTTCTACTCTTCAAAACTTACTTGAAAAGGAAAGACAAACCTTTCAAGAGAAGAAGAAGTCTTTTGATGTTGAAAAGAAAAAGTTTGAAAAGAAAAATGTTAGGATTTTCAAAGAAATTTCTGAGAAAAACAAGAACTTGGAAAAATATTTTGAGCAAGAACGTCAAATCTTTGAATCTGAAATATCTAAGCTCTCAACAAAGATATTTGTTCTACCTTCAGACATTTTAAAAGAACAGATGGCTAAATGTGATTTGAAAAAGAAGATTGACACACTTTCTGATGAAAGAAACATTTTATCTAAAAAGATAAAGGATTTGGAAGCTGCAAATCTTTAATTGTCAGAGAAAATTTCTACTGATGTGATTAATCTATCACCTTATGACAATTCAACGGAATCAGTTTGTTATTTTAAGACTGCTTCAAGTTCTATTCATGAAAATGTTTCAAAAAGGTCAAGTGTCAAATCTAAAATTATAAAATCAAATCATATTCGTCCTTCTAATCTGTTTTATGACAAAACTGTTGATAGTCCAGCAAACTTTTATGTTAAATCTCTTGAGAAGAACTTTTCTAAGAAAAGAAAGATGGTCTGGAGAGTGAAAAGTTCTCCTGATGACAAGAAGGACAAATCATCAGCCTCCACATCCAAAGCCAAGAAGAACAGTGCTCCTAAAGGTAAATCTTTTCGTAAACCTGAAATGTTTTATTCTGCTAATCATTTGATCATGATTGATCAAAAGAAAATATGTTGTTCTTACTGTGGAGAGAATGATTTTGTTGAAAGAGAATCTGCTCATCACTGGTACAGAAGTTACAGAATAACTTCTCAGAAAAGTAAACTTAAAAGTTTTAAATCTAATGACAAGTGGATTCCTAAATCTAACCAACCAGGACCCAAATACTAGTGGGTACCAAAACCTATCAAATCTGTTTGCAGGTACCACAGGTGTAGGGGGGAGCAAGAATATAGGCTTTTGAACAAAGCAGTTCAAAACTCGGTCTTCAATGTCAAGTATGGCTTCTGATTACAACAGATCAGGACCCGATCTTTAATGTTAAAGGACTTAGACTTCTAAACACATCAGTTTAGAACTCGGTCTTCAATGTTTAAGGATAAGGATATTATGCAAATATCCAGGGGTAGCTTATCAGAATATAAATCATTTTATCATGATTTGAGGGGAGCTTAAATGTAAGTATCTTCTGAACTCGATCTCTGACTGTTTGAAAGAAGAACAACTTTCGAACATGAAAAATGTTTTCTGAAATGTTCAAACCACTTCTGATCCTCAAAAGATTTATCGAATTTAGATGTGTGATTTTAAATGTTTTTCATTGTTGAATGTTAAAGTTTAACTGACTGTGTGTTTCCAAAGATCAATACTTGTGTATTATCTTGTGACATCTGCCTTCCGGAACCTCCAGGTTAGCACCCGAGCTGTGTAAATCACGATTAAATATATAGGAACACCCTTCTACGACCTAATTATATAGGCAAGGGCTATAGTTTCCTAAGGTTCCCGGAAGTGCGCTTAGAATATCCGGTCACTGCGCGTAACGGGATACACAGTCTTATAAAATGCCAATCCGATAAAATTAACATTTTATTTTATTAATAGTAATAATAATGAGTGGGTTAATTATAAAATTTAATTAACCAAATATAAATTCTAAATTTTAAGCAATCAAAACAAAAATTTAAGCAAATAATTGAGAATTTACCTACCCATAACCTATCTTTTTATGAAAATTACATTATATATATATATATAAAACTTAAAATTTAAAAAAATATATATATATATTTTTTTTAAAGAAATGGCCATGTGGCCGCCCCCCCCCCCCCTATATCCCCACTTTTGTTTTTCTTTTCTTCTTCAAAACCACCAACACTCCATCATTCTCTCATTTCTCTCTCTCTCTCTAGCATCATTTCTCTCTTCATTTCTCTATAAACTCCAGCCCCAAAACCTCCTTCCCATAATTTTTGAAGATCAAAACAACTCCTCATCATCAAGGTACCATTCTACTCTTGTATTTCATGAATCTTACCTTTAAATCTTCATAAAAATCAAGTTTTCATCATATATTCCTTCATTTTTCTTCATCTTCTTGAAGGTTTTCTGGAATTTAGGGCTTTGTAAAGTCCCTAAATGGTAGGTTATACACCAATGACATGTTAAATTTCAAGCAATGGTGATAACCCATGATCCATACCTCTAAAACTCAAGAAAATGAAGTTTGGATGACATGCATGTCCATTTTTCTTACAATCTAAACATATTAGAGTCCATACATGTGTTTCAAAAAGTTAAAGGATGATTTTTACTAAAACTTATGTAAAATGGAAGATAAAAACGTTTTCAATCAAGAAACCCCAATTTATGGGCCAAAAAGTGATAAAAAGTTCATAAAATTAAGTTATTTCATTTTTAGTTTCTGTTAGATTTATTGCATGTTAGTATTTCGGGTATAACTTGAAAAATATGGACTCAAATGCTATTAATACTCTTCTGGAATTTAATATAATGAAATACCAATCAAACCCCACTGGAATCACTCAAAAATATTGAGTTTTGACCCCTCAACCTTACCTCTAAAGTTTATGGTGCAAACAGAATCCGGCTGGACAAAATCTTGCAATCAATCAACCATAACCATCATGCAAAACCATAAAAATTAATGATTCTTTTTCTGTAAGTAACTTTAATGATCTGGGAACCAAAAAAAATTTGATTCACTTGAAAATATAAAGATTTGAGTACTCAACCATCATTAACAAGTTGAGTGTGCAAAAAGCAACTTTCTGTCAGATTGGGACACTTGTCTTAAAACGGATGTAACTCACTCATTATTGGTCCAAATAAGATTAATCTTTTTCTGGAAGTTTCTTCTTTGAGTAAGGAACAAAACCCAGAAAAGAGTAAGTTTTGACCCTTCAAATGATCGAGACAAGCAGAAGGTGTACTCTGCATGGATCCCTGTGACCAATGAACTTTAAGAACATCATTGCCTTATCTAATCAACTCCAAAAAGGGTGTAACCTATGCCAAAAGTTCACCAAGGCAGTAAATTAAACAATATAAAATTTTGGTAAAATAATAACATATGGAAAATGGTTATAATATCATTAAAAGTAGGCATAAAATTCTGACAGCTTAAATCAAGGGTCAGATTTGTTAAAAAGGGGATTTTTTGGACATTATAACTCTATAATTTATAACTCTAGGGAGTAACGACCTTCGGTGATCACTATCTCAAAATCTTCGCACTTTCTCCAAAAGGTGAGTATTCACAGCCCCTCTTTTATCGTTTTAACTAATTTTGGGGTGAAAAGCATGTTTTAGTTGCGTATTTAAAGATTCATGAGAATTGTTTGAAAGTATTGTGAATTGGCAATTTATAAGGCTTTGTTAAAAGCATTTGGAATTATAAGTTATATGATAAGTATGCAATTGATGTGTTGAGTATTAAATGTTAAGACCCCGTGACACTACTATTAACTCGAAGAAAATCGGGCCTATAGTATTAGTGGATAGCGCTATTTGGTGTGACAAGCCCACCTTATGCTGACGAGCAGGGTGCACTATACTAGAGAAGATGACTAAACATGTGGCTCGAACCACCGTTGAGTTAGTTCATCAGGGGCGTTGAAATTGGTCAGGGATGGCTTAGTAGTGGCTCAACGTAATATTATCTTTGTATACACTTATCATAAAGAAATTGAATTATGGTACTCATGAATCAATGAATTGAAGATTGGTTTTTACACGTGATTTACAATGTCAACTTGCATATAAAAATGATTTGTGCATATTTAAAACCTGTGAACTCACCAACTCTTTGTAGTTGACCTTGTTTTATACATGCTTTTCAGGAAGTCAAGAAGGTAGACATCGATGTTTAAGCTACCTGAATATTGTTTTGAAGCAAGCTTACCTTTACGAATATATTCCGTTATGTTTAAGATTTTGAAAATTGTAAACGATGATAAATATTTTTTTTATGTAATGTTTTAAATAATTAAATTGTATGGTGGTATGAACTTTAATCTTGTGCTATGCGTATCGAGCTGTTATGCCCCGTGTTTCCGCTTTAGCGGGGTGTGACATATCTTGTCTATATACTGTCAAGTATTCATACACATCGGTTAAGTACTTCATTTGATTGTTTTATTACCATCTCTCTAAACGAAACAATTTTCGATGTTAATACCCTCGTTTGTAATTCACTGTTGTTGAGAATCATACATCATTTCAACTTGAGCGTTCATTGTTAAATTTTTTATATTCTTTCATATAAACAAACTATCAAGTTCGTTGATACCCTAACGTTTCACGTTTATATTTTGTGATATTTGATATGATTGATACATTGTCAGATTCTCAAACAAGTCTTTCAAATTCATTTCATTTATTCAATTTCCTTGTTTTGAGAGATCTTCAAAGTTAAAATGCTCAAATTTCTTTCATATCCTTGATGAGCATACATTTTGACAATGTTATCGTATTTGTGCTTAACTATTCAAGTTAAATTGTTGAGAAACTATTATTTTTAGGACTTACATGGGATCAGTGTGAGAGCTTAAACAGAACTTCCATGGATTCACGTTAACTAGTGTTTCCTACCCCGGAAGTAATCCTATAGTGATTGAGGAGTTTTAAATCAAAGAGTGGGGGAGGTAACTCATCCGATTGAGTTTTTCTCATTGTGTTGAGCGGTAAAATGAAAAAGAGAGTTTGGTTAGAAGTGAGATTTAATGTTAAAAAGAAAGAGGGTATGAGATCAGTGTTAAAAGAAAAATGAAAACTCTGCACCAACCTTTTATGAACCGGGAAGCCACATAATTTGTTGTTTCACAATTCTTTAGTGAACTTCATTGAAACAGGCAATGAGCCCATGCCAACTCTTGCTTTAACCCCACCAACCACTCGTTTCTTTCCCAAAAAAGAAAATTTTCATTTTCTTGGGGACGCAACATATCTGCTATCTGGTCTTCACTCGGAAGATTTAGATATTGAAAAAGAAGGAAGTTTTTTTTCCTTCGCACCTTTTTCATGCACATTGAGTCCGTGGAAAACTTGTTGATGTCTCAACAGTTTACACATTTTGAGCATGTTGAAAGCTTAAGTAGCTTCAATAATTTCTACACTTTCACGTACGCACAAGGAATAAGTTTTCTTGTCATAACATTCATAGAAAATTCCTTTGTGGTTTTTCAATGATTGAATGGAAGCCCTGGGGGAGTAAACATCACAAAAGCTCCTTTCCAAAGTACATCTGTTGTACAAAGTGGCTTTGTGCTACTTATAGGCATACTAACTCTATCATTTGTTGATTCAGGGTTATAATTCTTATTTTGTCTGAATTTGAAAAGATTCAGATGAATACATTTTATGAATTGACGGATACACAGATCAAAAGGGCAGAGATTGTTATCTTATCACAAAGGGGGAGATTAATATTCAAAGACTGTGATGACTTGAAAATGGTTTTGATGATTTTGCTGCTCATAATTCATCAAAAAGGGGGAGATATTCTAGAATTTAAAGTCAAGTGAAATATTAAGTGAAGTTTGAAAGATATTCTGAAGAAAAGAAAAAGGGGAAGATAATTTTGGAACTTTCAAGTCAGTTGAAAACCTGATGAAAGATTATCAAAATGGGGAGATAATCTGGTTTTTCAAGTCAAACTATAAACTTTCAAAGATGATTCAGGAAAGTTTGTTTGATTAAGGACAGTTCAGAGATCATAGAGATGAAGATTCAAGTATTGAAAGATTCCTCAGAGTTGAAAGATTTCTCAAAGTTTAAAGAAGACTCAAGTTTAAAGAAGACTCAAGTTCAAAGAAGTTTCAAGTGTTTCAAAGTTTTTTTTTGTGAAAGACTTTATAAAAGACTTTTCAAGATTATTCAAAAGATGATAGATTGAAGATCATCAGAGCTATAAAGTTTAAAGCTATGAGAGTCAAAGTTTTGAAGAATCAAAAGCTGAAGACTATTGTCAATTTGTTTTTAAATCTTGAATACAAAGGGGGATATTGTTATTGTATAATTGTATCCAAGATTTAAGTAAAAAAGTCAAGATCATGTAAAGTCAAAGTCTTGTCATGTGTTGTAAGTCAACTTACCTTTAGTGTGAGTGTTTGTAAGAAATGTAAGCATATGAGAGTATAGTTGTGTAAGAGTTCTTGGTAACATTGTAACATTTAATCTTGTTAGATATACGACTTTGGAGCTTTCTCTCTCTACACTCTCTCTCTCTCTAGATCTTGTTCTTAAACTGTAAAATCTTGATTATCTTGTTTTGTTGCTTTAATTGTGGACTTACAATGAGGTTCAGAGAAAACTTCATTTATTGAATATTGTTCATAGGTGAGAGGTGATTCAGAGTTTAGAGGTTCAAATGGAGATAATGTGTTTAAGGGTACAGTTGAAATCCAAGAAGAGGATTCAACTTCACTAGTTTCCATGCTAGGGGCGACACTTGGTTTTTCGTTAGCAGTATAAGGTTCAGCTTGAGGGTTATTTCAGCAGGATGCCTCAGGTTCTCTGAAGTGAGAAAACATCCATTGATTTACCTATTCATTTTCAACAACAAGTTTTGAGTTTGCTGAATGAGATTCATTAAAAGTGGCATGGATAGTTTCTTCTACATTTTGTCTTCTCTTATTGGAAACTCTAAAGGCTTCGGTATATTGATGAGTATCCAAGAAAAATTCCATCATCAGCTTTGGGGTCAAACTTTCCAAGGTTATCTATGTTGTTCAGAATACAACACTGACAACCAAAATTATGAAGAAATCTAAGTGTAGGCTTCCTCCCATGGAAAAGTTCATATGTTGTCTTCTTGAATCGCTTGACAATCAACAATCGATTTTGATTAAAACTGGTAGTGTTGACAGCTTCAGGCAGAATTGGGTTGGCAAGTGAGATTCTCTAGGCATAGATCGAGCAGCTTCAATGATAGTTTGATTTCTTCTTCCAGCAACTCCATCGTGTTGTAGTGTTCTCAGAGTTGAGAAGTTGTGAGAAATTTCCTTATTCTCAAAGAAGTTATCCAGAACACTGTTTTTAAATTCAGCGCCATGATCACTCCTTATTGAGTGAACAGTCATATTTTTTAGAACTTCCATTTTTCTCACAAAGGAAATGATTTCATCTGGAGTGTCAATCTTAGATCTGAGAAACATTACCCATGTATATCTTGAGTATTCATCAACAATTACCAGAGTATATTTTTTTCCACCGATGGATTGTATGTTGACAGGGTGAAACAAATCCATATGGAGTAGATGAAGAGGTATTGTCACTGATGAAACTTGTTTTATCTTAAAACGGGCTTTGCTTTGCTTTCCTTTTTCACACGTTGAAGATAGAGATTCTTTGGCATATGAATGATGAGGTAAACCAGTGACAAGTTCTTTCTTGCTAATATCATTCAGTGTTTTGAAGTTAAGATGAGAGAGCCTCTTGTGCCATAACCATTTGACATCTGATGAGGATTTTGAAGGAAAACATATGCTTTCAGTGTTTGAGGAGTCCATGTTGATTACATAGACAATTTTCATGCGATAACCACTGAGAGCAAGTTTTCCATCTTTGGCAATGACAAAACATCCTTTCTTGGAAAATCATACTTGGTAATCTTTATCACATAATGCTAAGAAGATTGTTCTTTAGTACTTATACATAAGCAACTCTTCAAAAAGTAATTGTACCATTTGTTAGTATACCAAACCCTGTGTTGTAGCCTTTTACATATCCTCCAAAGGACACTGAGGGACCTTTCTTTTCCTTGTATTCAGGGAGCAGGATCTTTTCTCCGGTCATGTGTCTTGAGCATCCGCTATCAAGATACCAAATACCCTTTGAGTCCTACACACATAAGGAAGATTAAGTTTGAATTGGTACCCATTTGACAATGGGTCCACAAGAGTTAGTGGAGATGGAAGGTTCAACATTCTTCACAACATCTGATGACTCAGCGTTAGTGGTAATCTTCACCTTCGTTAGTTTCTTAACTTTGGTGGTGTTCTTCACTTTGGAAGATTTCTGATCTTTCTTGACATTCTTTGCCTTGGTGGCAATCATCTTCACTCTAGCTAATTTTTCAGCTTTGGTGGTTGTGGGGCACTTACTACCAATATGGTCAGTAAGTACACAGTGATAACACTTTCTATAGCTGAAGGTAGGGGTGTACAAAAAATCGTCAACCCGAGAAACCCACCTAACCCAACCCGCTAACAACCCAATTATACCCAACCCGCTAAACCGCCAAACCGCTAATTAAGAGGGTTGAAATTGGGTTAGCTTAACTCAACCCAACCCAAACCGCCAATCCACCACTAATATATTTTATTTTGATAAAATTATACATATATATATATATATATAATATTTTCAACCATTATCATTTACAACCCAAAAAATATATACATATATTAGTCTAATTTACAACCCAAAGAATATATACATATATTAGTTCAATTTACTGTCCAAATCCCAAAATTAATCAAACTAGGTCAAAGCCCGAATTAATTCAGCTAGATCGATCAATACGTCTCAATAAACACGATTGCACGAGTACATTGAAACAACTAGATCGACGTTGTTTTCATTGCATAAATGAACATATGAAGTATATTTTAAACAATAGATTTCAAATTAGAAGTATGAACATAAATGAACATATGGACTATGTTTAAACTAGAAGTTGGAACCATGAATTTCATTTTTCATTGCATTGATGGAGTTAGAAGTTTGCTTTTTATTGTGTAAAGAAATCTCATATGTTTCTTGTAGGTTTTTACTTTGTATTTTTTTATCTTATTTATAGGATTAAATTGAAGAAAGAGTTAACAAAGGTCGTACATAGAATATGTTCACCAACTAATTGGAGTCGGATAGGTTCAACACGACCGTACTTGATTGATGATTTGAATTGAATGCTATCGTTCAAATGTGTAAGCTTAATTCTAAGACTTACGCTATGTTCTCTAATCTGAATAGAAAAGAAAAGAAAGGGAGGGAAAATAAAGGAAAAGAAAATCATTTTTCATTTATGTTCTTCGAAGGGAAGGAAATGGAAGGAAAGGAAATAGTTTTTCATGTTCTTGAACATGAGAGAAATGAAAGGAAAGACGTCATTTTTACAAATGGTTAGGTAGTTTTGTAGTATTAATAATTTTAGTAATTTTTTTAAATGGTTTTAATTTCTTTCCTTTCCTTTCCTCCCACATTTGGGAGGAATGTTTTGCGAGGAAACTTATCATTATTTTCCTTCCGTTTCCTTTTCTCTCTCCTAAAAAAGTTTTGAGAACACGAGTTTTTTTTTACTTTCCTCCCATTTCCCTCCCTTTTAATATATATATATATATATATATATATATTTGGATGATTGTAATAACTAATAACTTTGTTGGGTATATTTTACGTATTATTTATCGTATTTCATTCGTCCACTTTATGTATATTTTTAATTCGCCAACCCAACCCAACCCTTGCGGGTTGGGTTGGGTTATACTTTTGAATGGGTTGAGTTGGGTTGAGAATTTTAAAATCGCCGTAATCTGGTTGGTTGTAAAAATTTACAAAACCGCCCAACCCAACCCGCATACACCCCTACTCCTAAGCCAATGAAGACCTTTCCGATGTCTTCAGCAAACAAACCTTGAAAATTTGGAACTACGTTCTCTGGACACGCCAGAGACCAACTCCTATACTGAAAGTTGATCTCAATCCCAAGAAATCTGAAGAACCAAAGGTTCCTCCGAAATCTGAGGCTATGTTAGGAGTTTTGTTGGTCCTATGAGGAGGACTAGCAATAGCTTTGCCTTTTTCTAGACTATTGAAACACTTAGGAGTTTCCTCAAATTTTGTGATTGAAGAGATAGAACACTGAGATGATGAGGTGTCAGGAATAGAAAAGATGAAGATTCTGAATTTTAACTTGGGACGATCTCTGTCAGGGTCATCTTTTTCAGATTCATAGCCAAGACCACTCTTAATCTGAGCTGGTATTTGAGCACCAATTATCTTAGTTATCTTTGTTCCTGAGGATTTGCACCATCCTTCAACAGTATCTTTTTCAGCTTTTATCTCGGCGATAGCTGGCTTGCAATCTATGCTGATTAGCTCATTTACAAGAACCTAATATGTTACACCTTCCTCAATATTAGTCAGTTCTTGTATCTTTAAAATACATTTCTCAAGTGGTTCAGTTAAATCTATATTTTGTTTTTCAACTTGAGTCTTACCATTTAAGGCATTGTAGAGATCAATAGTTAGCATATCGATAACGCGATGTCTATCAGCTTCGGTAAGAACAAGATCAGTAGAAATTGATATCTCAGAGGTTGATTAGGTTTTGGTAAAGGAGGATGAGGTTCGCTTATCAGTAATAACTAGAGGTTTGTTTCTTCGAAAATTACTCTTTCTTTCAAATCTCTTGAAATAGTTCATCAAGAGTGCTAGAGATTCATCAAACTTTGATAGATTGGCGTCTGATAAGTCTTCTGAGTCAGGATCTTACTCAGTGATTGTGAAAGAAGATGGGACAATCTCTTAAGTGACTAAATCCATAGGTGTGCTTTTGGTGGCTTTCAAATCTTCGACCGGATTATTCTTCAGTTGACTAGATTGCTCATGATTGAGCAAGATCCCATAAAAAGTACAAAGAGAGAGAATACTTAAGTGTTTAGTTAGCTTATGGCACATTGAATAATTGTCCCAACTTTCAGGAAAATGTGTTCCCCACAATCAGTGCAAATCAATCAAGATGACAAATATAATGAATTGAACATTTTCCATTGATCATGAAAAAAAATGATTACAAAGAATCTTTCAATATTTCTCTCTCTATATGGATACGCGCTCAATACTTCTAGTCTAATGATTCTACAAACGAAAAACAATTTATAACCACTACTCTTACAACACAGAAACACTCACAACATTTAATGACTTTGACTTTATTACAAAGACTTTGACTTTTAGCTTGAGAGTTGACTTGAGCTTTTGACTTGACTTTCATCTTCAGTCTTCATGATCTTGTATCCAACATATTTATACTAACAATCTCCCCCATTGGATTCAAGATCATTTTCAAAAAAATTTTGCAATACAATCTCTCCCTTGTAGGTTTCTTTCACAAATTTAATCTCCCCTTTCGGATAAACAAAAGTTAACTTTCAGCATCATAGAACAATCTCCCCTTTTGAATAAGCAGACTTCTAACTTTCTGTAATCTCCCCAAAGTCTGTGAGTATGTTCTTCAAGAATTATAACAATCTCCCTCAAAGGTTGTAAAAACCTCTTTCAGACTCTAGAAAAAAATTATCTTCAGATTTAGCACTCGTTTCTTCAGCAAATCATCTTCAAAGAAAATTTCAGCAAATTTCAACAAACATTCTGAATTCTTTGAACTTTTTCTTTCAAATCTGTACAATCTCCCAATAACTTGCATTCTTTGACAGAATCTTGCAATAAACTTTCTCCAAATCATCTTGCTTGAAATTCTTTCTCCTTTAAAATTCCTTTCAGTTTCTTGATCAACTCCAAAAACTTTTCTTCAACAAACATTTCTTGAAATTAACTTCCCCATTTCTTGAGTCTCTCCCCCTTTTTGATGATGTAGAGCAGAGAAATCATCGAAACTTTACCAAGAAATGTCATGAATCTTTTTTGACCATTGATATTTTTCACATGAGCCTCTAGTCATCCGTCAATTCATAAGATATTCATCCGAATCTTTTCAAATTCAGACAAATAAGAATGTAACACCTGAATCAACAAATAAATTAGTTAAGATGCCTGTCAGTAGCACAAAGCTACTGTATGTAACAAATACACATTGAAAAGGAGCTTTTTGATGTTTACACCCCCAGGTCTTCCATTCAATTATTGAATAATACAAGGTTAAACTATGAACGTTTAGACAGAAAAACGAATTTTCTGTGTGTTCGTGCTTGTGTTTGAAAGAATTAAGCATGATGATTGCTTTATCAATTAGGCTCAAAATATGTAAACCATTAAGACAACAACAGTAATATACAGACTCAATTGTGCATGATCGAAGTGTGAAGGTGGGGCAGACTTCCTTCTTTTTCAATATCTACATTTTTCGAATGAAGACGAGATAACATATGTGATGCATCCCAAGAAAATTTGAAACATCTTCTTTTTAAGAAAAAGATGAGTAGCTGGTAGGGTTTAAAACGAGAGTTGGCATGGGCTAGTTGCCTATTTCAATGAGGTTCACGAAAGAATTGTGAAACAACAGTAATGTGGCTGCCCGGCTCAGAAAAAGTTGGTGCAGAGTTTGATATCCTTTTACTCTGATCATTCACCCTCTTTCTTTTTATCATTTAAGCTCACTTCTACCCAAACTCTCTTTTCATTTTACCTCATCACACATACCCACACTCAGATATTTTAACTCCTCGCCTCTCGATCACTCAAGGTTAACTTCTTGGGTAGGAAACACTGGTTATCATGAATCCATAGAAGTTCTGTTAAGTCCTCACATAATAAACCCATGTAGTCCTATAAGCAAAGATGTTGCTCAAATGGTTTAAATTTTCAGTTAAAGCACAAAAATACATGTCAGAGATATGTATGCTCACGAAGATAATCATGAAGATTTGAGCATTTTAATCATTGAAGATTTTTCAACACAAAGTATATTGAATGAATGAAATGAATACAAGAAACTTGTTTGAAAATCTGACATTGTATGAAAAAATCAAATATGAATGATTTAACAATCAAGGCTTAGGTCATGAAATTTGGAATTTGTCTATACGAATCAAATATAGACAAGTCTTGAAAGAAACGTTTTAAAAGAAATCGCGCTCAAAAATCAATGAAGTTCAAACGAGGTGTATCACCATCGAAAAATTGGTTAATTTGAGACATGGTGATACCATAAACAACAAACTACTAAACTGGTGTGTGTGAATACTTGAAAGTATATGGAAAACATAATACACAAGTATTTATCTTTGGAAACACACAGCTAGTTAATCATGAAAGCACATGTAAAATGAAAAACATTTAAAAACACACTTCTAAATTCATGAAATATATTTAAGAATCGAGAAATGGTTTGAACGTTCAAGCAAATCGTTTTCATGTATGAAAGTTGTCCATCTTTCAAACATGTATGAGATTAAGTTTAGAATGATCCTTACGCTCAGCTTAAATCTCATGAAGTCAGCTCAAGAGTCATATCGGATATGATCATATAAGATCCCCCTCAAAATCTGCAATCAGACAAAAATCATCAAAGCACAAAGTCTTATTCACAAACTTTTATTGAAAAATAAAGACATGAAAGCAGTAAACATTTTAAGAACGAGTTCTGATCAGATGTAATAAGAAGTCATTGTCCTCACTCCCCTAGAAAATATGCATCATAACATATATCAGTGTAAGAAATATGCAAAATTTTCTAGGTTCCCCTAAACTGTAGATCATCATATCTGTTAGAGCATAAATATGTTGCATACAAGATCATAGAAAATTAAAGATTGAAGTTAAAGCTAAAGTCGACTCTCAGCATCAAAGTCAAAGTCGTTGTAATAAAAAGTCAAAGTAAAATATTGTATTTTATGTTTTTCTAGTATTGTGCATGTTTTAATAATGTGAGAGTTTAGTAATGTGCATGTTTCTATCTTTGTATAAATAGCTTTATTTTGCGTGTAATAGATATATGACTTAATAGAGTGATATACGAGTTCATCTGTTTTAGAGAGAGAAAGTTTGAGAGCATTTGTAAAATCAAGATTTGAGATTAATAAAATGGAAATTGTTTGAAATCACTTTTGTCATCTTGATCGCATTGTTATCTGGGATAACAATATCTTTATCTCTCACTCCCCCTGAAATCATGAACAGAACCTTTCAGTGCAGATATCTTTCAGATTAAAAATAAAGAAATGAAGAAAAATAACAAAATCTAAACTGTACTAGGTAACAACAAATTAAGTCTTGAGATTTAGCATGTCAAGTTTTGAAATGAGAAATTTAAATCTATTTTCGTCAAGAGGCTTGGTAAATAAATCCGCAAGTTGATAATATGTGTTTACAAAGTAATGTTCGATTGTACCTTTTTCAACATTGTCTTTGATAAAATGATATCTCACGTCAATGTGATTGGTTTTCGTATGTTGAACAGGCTTTGCAGATATTGCAATAGCGCTCTTTGAATCACAGTAGATCGGTATGTTGTTGTACTAGAAACCATAATCTCGGAGTTGTGTTCGCATCCACAACACTTGAGAACAGCAGCTAGCCGCAGCTACGTACTCTGCCTCAGCTGTTGAGGTAGATACACACAGTTGTTTCTTTGAAGCCTAACTCACGAGCTTATCGCCTAAGAATTGTATGTATCCCGAAGTACTCTTCCTGTCAAGCATACAACCTACATGATCTGCGTCTGAATACGCTGTTAGCTCAAAACTAGTATCTTTAGGATACCACAGACCAAGATCTGCAGTGCCTTTCAGCTACCTAAATATACGCTTTACCGCTGAAAGATGGGATTCTTTGGGTGAAGCCTAATATCTTGCACATAAGCATGTAGAAAACATAATATCTGGCCTACTAGTCGTCAAGTACATCAAAGATCCAATCATCCCTCTATAGGTTCTAACATCGACAACTTTTCCTTAAAGATCAGTTCCGATCTTAGTTCCCGGTGCCATCGGGGTTCCAATTGGAGTACAATTTTCCATTTTAAATTTTCTTAGAATATCAGAAATGTACTTCGCTTGATTAATGAAAATCCCCGTAGAAAATTGTTTTACTTGTAATCCGAGAAAAAAATTCATCTCTCCCATCATACTCATCTGAAATCTGGACACCATGAGGTTAGATAAATTCTTACAGTACTTTGGATTAGTTGAACCAAATATGATGTCATCCACATATATTTGAATTAAAATGATATCAACTTTCTTCTTTTTAATGAAAAGAGTAGTATCGATTTTACCTTTAGAAAAGTCTGGCTTGACTAAGAATTTGGATAAAACGTCATACCAGGCGCGAGGGGCTTATTTCAAACCATAAAGAGCCTTGTCAAGGATGTATACATGAACTGGTTTATACGGATTAACAAAACCTTTAGGTTGTGAGACGTAGACTTCCTCCTTTAGAATGCCATTCAGAAAGGTAGTCTTCACATCCATTTGATATATTGTGAAGTTCTTGTGTGCATCGTAGGCTAAAAACATTCTGATTGCCTCTATACGTGCATCTGGAGCATAAGTCTCGTCATAATCTATGCCTTCCTCTTGCCTATATCTTTTAGCAACAAGTCTTGCTTTGTTCCTTATCACGATACCATCTTCATCTTTCTTATTTTTGAAAACCCATTTCATACCAATAATAGTTTTACCTTCATGTCGTGGCACGAGTCTCCAGACTTTAAGCGTTTTGAATTGATTAAGCTCTTCTTGAATTACAGTTACCCAATCTGAATCAGCTAGAGCTTCAGATACTCGTGTAGACTCTATCTTGCTCAGAAAAGAATCATGCATGCACTAGTTTAATGCCGCAGATCTAGTTTGTGCCGGCTTGGACAAATCTCCAATGATTTGATGTATTGGGTGCTCTTTGGTCCACTTATGTTCATGAGGGAGTGGATTAGATGTAGACTGATCATGATAATCATCTAGATATCCACTTTCATCTTCTTGATGTTCCGTAAGGGGTTCAGTTGAAGTAATCAGTGCAGAAGCATCAGTTGGTTGGACACTTGTTGTCTGTTGAGTAGTCGTTGTCGTACATCCAACTGATTTAGTTACTTCTGGATCTTTATTAACATTCACAGCTTCAACTGATTGAGTAGGTGTCTGAAATTGAGTTTCTTCTTGAATCAGGGGAACATATTCAGTTGAGACATCTGAAGTGATTGGATGATGATTTCTTGAATCTTCAGATATGTCAATCACAACAAGTTTATTCAATTTAGAACCAAGAAACTCATCGTAGAAATATTCAAACAATAAATTTAATTCTGTTATATGTGATGTAGACGTTGACGCTTTATCAGAATTAGAAACAGTAACCACAGGTTCTCGACTGATTTTCCTAGAATCTAAGACTCCAGTTATCACGGATTTTGAACTGTTTTGATCAGAATCCATGTCTTCATCAAATGTAACATTTACGCTCTCAACCACAATCTTCGACTTTTTAAGTAAACTCTGTAAGCAACTGGCGTTTGAGAATATCCGATGAAAATGCCTTCATCAGCCTTCGGACTGAACTTGTTCAAGTTTTCCTTGTCGTTAAGCATGAAACACCTGCATCCAAATATATGAAAATGTTTAATGCTAGGTATTCGATTATTAATCAAAGCATATGGTGTTTTACCAAACCGGAGATGAATAATAGAGCGATTCTGAGTATAGCATGCACTTGACACAACTTCAGCCCATAAAAATAGGGGTAGATCTGACTGACTCAGCATCGTGCGAGCAACCTCCACTAAGGTTCTGTTTCACCTCTCTACAACTCCATTCTTTTTCGGTGTTCTGGAAGTAGAAAATTGATGTGTTATCCAGACCGATTCGAGGTATGGTGTAATCCCATTGTGCTCGGTATCCCAATGTCTTGTCCGGACATCTGGTTACCCTTGGCACGGGATAGGCATCGGGCTCCATGGTAAGTAGGGTGTGGGCCTATACGGTCGGCAACATCCCATGGACGGTATGGTGTAATCCCATTGTGCTTGAGTTGCCCTGTTTTGGGAACTCTCAAGAATAGACCTGGAGTGGTTGACTTCATGTTTTCAAGCAAAAGACTTGGAGTAGTTGAGCTCGCTACGTGGTTTTGAACTGTTGATTGTATATGTTGAATACTAATGATTTATCGACTTTTTAAGTAAACTCTTTAAGCAACAGACGTTTGAGAATATCCGATGAAAATGCCTTCATCAGCCTTCGAACTGAACGTGTTCAAGTTTTCCTTGTCGTTAAGCACGAAACACCTGCATCCAAATATATGAAAATGTATAATGCTAGGTATTCGATTATTAATCAAAGCATATGGTGTTTTACCAAACCGACGATGAATAATGGAGCGATTCTGAGTATAGCATGCACTTGACACAACTTCAGCCCACAGAAATAGGGGTAGATCTGACTGACTCAGCATCGTGCGAGCAACCTCCACTAAGGTTCTATTTCGCCTCTCCACAACTCCCTTCTTTTTCGGTGTTCTGGCAGTAGAAAATTGATGTGTCATCCAGACCGATTCGAGGTATGGTGTAAAACCATTGTGCTCGGTATCCCAATGTCTTGTCCGGACATCTGGTTACCCTTGGCACGGGATAGGCATCGGGCTCCATGGTAAGTAGGGTGTGGGCCTATACGATCGGCAACGTCCCATGGACAGTATGGTGTAATCTCATTGTGCTTGAGTTGCCCTGTTTTGGGAACTCTCAAGAATAGACCTAGAGTGGTTGACTTGATGTTTTCGAGCAAAAGACTTGGAGTAGTTGAGCTCGCTACGTGGTTTTGAACTGTTGATTGTATATGTTGAATACTAATGATTTATTGGCTTTACCTTGAATTAGTTCACGGCTAGATCGGTTACATGACTTCAAACGGGTTTATCGTTCATTTTAGCTTTCGTTTATTTATTCTCACTAGGCTTTAGCCTAACACCTGTTATTGGTTGTCATGTGTGGCAGGTCACTTTAGCGATGGGATGCGTCGGGATTGAGTGGACGACCTGGGGTTCGAAAGCGGTCTTTTTGATGATTTAGTGACCGATATTTTTGGAAGTATAGATTGTTACTTTTGGGAGAATAGCGACACCCAACCTTAATCTTGCTCACTCAAGTTAGATTATTAGGTTGTCGAGTTTATTCTCTATTTTTCCATGGGTTGTAATTACCGTATTATAGTCC
Organism: Arctium minus; assembly: GCA_954870635.1. Lineage (NCBI taxonomy): Eukaryota > Viridiplantae > Streptophyta > Magnoliopsida > Asterales > Asteraceae > Arctium > Arctium minus. The sequence goes on along the minus strand of OX941080.1, from coordinate 70,019,402 downwards.
CCGTGTTGGGTTGACATACATTAGTCCGTTTGGTTGTATACTTTATTATAGGTTATTATATCTCCCGCTTTGAGTAGGTTGGTTTATACTATTTTCAGATGTTATATGGCCAAATTTCCAATTTTTAAATTGACCCCCAAATTTTTAGGATGTTACAAGTTGGTATCAGAGCCTTGGTTTAAGTGAACTAGGTATGATGGTAGAATGCCTAGACTTAAACTGTGACTGTTAAGGTATGAACTGTGAGAAGGGGGTAGAACTACTAAGATAGGTTGGACTTAGAGTCGACGGAACTTGCACAAGTTGAAAGTTGTAGTGATGGTAACGATAACTCTTACGTATAATGTGTTCATAATTTCACTTAGCTAACGTCATTATGAAGATGTTTTACGTGAGTATGTTTGATCTACTATTGTTATGATAATTGATAAGTGTAATAGTACGTTCCTTGTGTTACTTTTGTGGGCTTGTCTCTCATTCTGTGGTATTTTTGTGTGTGGCAGAATCATGGTTAGTACCCGAAATCGACCGGAAGGTGAAGAGGCCACAGTATCCACGGCCAACCAACCAAGGGTGACTGCTGTGGAAGAACCTCCTCTCATGGTAAATGTGTTGGGCGGGGGGCCCGAGTTCATTCCTCGTCGCAACCTAGAAACGGATGATACCATTATGGAGGAGGTGACGGCGGAAACAAGGATGATGGACCGCATGATGGTAGCTATGAATCGAGCGATGGCCCAGCAACAAGAAATGTTTCTCAAACTCTCAGAGGACCGTGATATCAACAACCGAAGGCCTGAAGCGGTGGACGAAAACGTTGTTGTAGTGGGGTCCGGAGGTCCCGGACCTATAAACCCTACTGAAGTCACCGCAACCCTTAGAGTTGAGCAAGTGGCAAAAACTTGCACGTTCAAGGCCTTTCTGGGTTGCCGACCACCGGAGTTTAAGGGTTCGGATGATCCGTCGGTCTGTGTGAGTTGGATTAGAGAAATGGAGCAGGCTTTTCGATCAAGTGAATGTGGAGAGGGGCAGAAAGCAATTTTTGGCTCACAAATGTTGAGGGGGACGGCCCTCACTTGGGGGAATGTGTATTCCGTTTCTCTTGAAGTGACAGTGTTGGCCAAATTGTCGTGGGCCACATTCAAAGAGAAACTCCTTGAAGAGTACTGCAATGAGAGGTCGATGGACCGAATAAAGGATGAATTTCAAAATCTAAAGATGGGTAACGGGTCAGTGAAAGAGTACACCCGGTCGTTTATGGACAAGATGGGGTTGGTGGGACACCTGGTCCCTACCGAGAAGGAAAAGATCAAAGCCTACATTAAAGGGCTTCCATCCGACATGATGTCAATGGTAAGGGTATCGAAGACTTCTACACTCAGGGAGGCGATTGAAGAAGCACAATTATTGGAGGACGCTTCTACCTTGAAAAAGGAAGAAGGTTATCGCCTAGCCGAAAACAGAAAATGGGAAGGAAATTCCTTAGCCTCCAAGAAATCGAGACCGTTCAACAACAACAACTACCACCGGAAAGCAGATTCTGGACCCGAGGCTAAGTGGTGTTCCAAGTGCCGAAACAAACATTACGGTCCATGCAACTTTGTTCCTAGGGCTTGTTTTAAGTGCGGAAAGCTCGGACATGCGTATAAGGATTGTCCCGTCAAGGGGCGTCTGTGTTACGAGTGTAAAGAGCCAGGTCATATTCGGGATGAATGCCCGAAACTAAAGACCGGCGGAAGCGACGGAAAGAAGACGGAACCTCCAAGAGTGGCCGGAAGAGCTTTTCAAATGTCTTCTGAGGAAGCCAAAACCTCTACTGATGTGGTATCGGGTACGTTTCTCCTAAACTCTGTACCTACGCGTGTATTGTTCGATTCGGGCGCGAACTTCTCATTTATATCCGATACCGTTTGTCGAAAGATTGCCATGCCTATGAGTAGTTTAGACGAAGCCATTATGGTAGAAATAGCTAACGGGGGCCAAGTGATAATTCGAGAAGTAGTAAGGAATTGCACTCTTGAATTTGATAGTAGAAAATTTCCGGTTAGTTTGATGCCTATGCAATTAGGTGGGTTCGATGTAGTAATAGGAATGGATTGGTTATCGGAAAACCACGCCGAGATTATGTGTTCCAAGAAAATGGTTCGACTACCCTTAGAAAATGGTGAGGCGACGATCATTTATGCTGAAAGGAGAAAAGGTGAGGTAGCGATTATCTCGATGATCAAAGCGCGGAAATTTCGGGTGAAAGGATGCTCATCCTTCTTGTCTTACGCTATCGACACCAAACTCGAGAAGAGGAAGTTAGAAGACGTAAGGGTGGTGCGCGAGTTCCCCGATGTATTCGTGGATGACTTGCCCGGTTTGCCACCCGATCGTCTTATGGAATTCAGAATTGATCTCATTCCGGGGGCTGCCCCGATTGCACGAGCTCCCTACCGCCTGTCTCCTACCGAGATGCAAGAGATGATGACTCAACTCCAAGACCTTCTGGAAAAGGGTTTTATTCGACCAAGTTCGTCACCTTGGGGAGCACCGGTCTTGTTCATCAAGAAGAAGGACGACTCAATGAGGATGTGTATCGACTACAGAGAACTGAACAAGGCTACGGTTAAAAACAAGTACCCTCTTTCGAGGATCGACGACTTGTTTGATCAACTACAAGGTGCGGGTTGCTTTTCAAAGATCGATCTGCGGTCGGGGTATCATCAGGTGAAGGTGGCAAAGAGCGACATCCCAAAGACGGTGTTTAGAACGTGTTACGGCCACTATGAGTTCCTAGTGATGTCGTTCGGTCTAACCAACGCGCCGGCTATATTCATGGATTTGATGAACCGTGTATGCCGACCTTTTCTCGACAAATCGGTAATTGTGTTCATTGATGACATCTTGGTTTATTCCAAAGACGGGAAGAGTCATGAGCAACACCTTCGTGAGGTGTTAGAGGTTTTAAGACGAGAAAAACTTTATGCAAAGTTTTCGAAGTGTGAATTCTGGCTTCAAGAGGTGCAGTTTTTGGGGCACGTGGTAACAAGGGAAGGAGTGAAGGTGGATCCCGCTAAAATTGAGGCCATGATAAATTGGGAACCGCCTAAAAGTCCGTCCGAAATCAGAAGTTTCCTAGGACTGGCGGGATACTACCGAAGATTCATCCAAGACTTCTCTAATATAGCTTCAGCATTGACGGCCTTAACTCGAAAGAATGTGAAATTTGTTTGGACCGAGAGTCAGGAGAAGGCGTTCCGAACTCTGTAGCAGATGCTTTGCGAAGCTCCCATACTCTCTCTACCCGAAGGAACAGAAGATTTCGTGGTTTACATCGATGCGTCAAAAATGGGTTTGGGATGCGTTCTAATGCAAAGGGGTAAAGTGATTGCTTACGCTTCAAGACAAATTAAGGTCCATGAATTCAACTACCCAACGCACGACTTAGAATTAGCGGCGGTGGTGTTTGCTTTAAAGTTGTGGCGGCACTACCTCTATTGCACAAAGTGTACCCTTTTTACGGATCACAAAAGTCTGAGGCACATTTTCTACCAAAAGGAATTAAACATGAGGCAACAGAGATGGTTGGAATTATTAAAAGATTATGACTGCGATTTGCTTTACCACCCGGGTAAGCAAACGTTGTCGCCGATGCTCTTAGTCGAAAGGATTATGGAGGAAATTCTAAAGCTACTTTCACACGGATCGAGTTGACATCAACACTCATCGATAGGATTAAATTGTCGCAATTGGAAGCCTTGCTAGAAGAAAATCTCAAGGAGGCGGTCATGTCAAAGCAACGTCTACTCTTAACGGAGGATAGTCGAGGGGTAAAGCTTTTCAATGGGCGAGTTTGGGTGCCTAGGATCGGGGTCAACCGAGAAATTCTCCTCGAGGATTCCCACAAATCGAAGTATTCCATTCATCCGGGAAGCACGAAGATGTATCGGGACTTAAAGTTACACTATTGGTGGCCGGTCATGAAGCTTGATGTGGCGCGGTACGTGGAGCGGTGCGTGACTTGTTCGCAAGTGAAGGCCGAGCACCAACGACCTTATGGGAGTTTGCAATCTTTGGAAATTCCGGAATGGAAATGGGAGCACATCACAATGGATTTCGTGACGAAATTGCCGAAGACATTGCTTGGCCACGACACCATTTGGGTGATCGTGGATCGTTTGACCAAGAGTGCTCATTTCTTGGCTATGCGAGAGACTTTGCCCATGGATAAGTTGGCAAAACTGTACATCGACGAAGTAATATATCGTCATGGTGTACCGTTATCTATTGTCTTTGATCGGGACAGTCGGTTCATGTCGCATTTTTGGGATGGGTTGCAAAAGGAATTGGGCACGCGAGTGAAGTTGATAACGGCCTATCATCCTCAAACCGACGGACAGAGCGAGAGAACAATCCAAACGTTAGAAGATATGTTGAGATCGTGTGTAATCGACTTTGGGGTTAGTTGGGACTCGCACTTACCTTTGGTGGAGTTCGCGTACAACAATAGCTACCACTCAAACATTGGAATGGCACCGTTTGAAGCTCTCTACGGTCGCAAATGCCGAACTCCCGTATGTTGGCTAGAGGCGGGAGAGAAGCAGTTTGCCGGACCTGAAATTGTGCAAGAGACGGCGGATAAGGTGAGGGATATTCATGAGTGTTTGAAGGCGCACAAGATCGGCAGAAAAGTTATGCTGACAAGAAGCGTCGACCGATAGAATTCCAAGTGGGCGATCGTGTTATGTTGAAGGTGTCTCCTTGGAAGGGGATTATACGTTTTGAAAAACGCGGAAAGTTAAGTCCCCGTTTCCTTGGGCCCTTTGTGGTGCTTAAGCGTGTAGGATTACAAGTTTATCAGTTGGAACTCCCTCCAGAAATGAGTGGAATCCATAACACCTTTCATGTGTGTTATCTCTGTAAATGTCTAGCGGAAGAGGAGAGTGTCATTCCACTTTCCGAAATTAGAGTTGATGAAGGAAATCGTTGCATAGAAGAGCCGGAAGCAATATTGGAGAAGAAGACGAAAAAACTTCGCCACAAGGAAGTCACGATGGTGAAAGTCCAATGGAATCACCACCGGGGTGCTAATGTGACTTGGGAAGCGGAAGAAGATTTGAGGCGAAGATACCCTCACCTCTTCACCTAGTCAATATTTGGAGGACGAAATCTCCTCCAAGTTAGGGAGGATTGTAACACCCTCGTTTCAGTATGTACTCAGTTTATTTATAAATCCATTTATAATACCGTACTCTTGATTTCGCGTGCATTCGAGTCAAAATCGGGTGAAGTTGGGGCACGGTACGCCTGGGGAGATAGTGCCCGCGATTGTGACAGAGGTCACTCTCACGGGGCACTCTCGCGGGAGTTGTACTGTAGGTGTTTGGCTCGGCGCGATAGTGACCAGCGATTGTGACAAGTGTCACTATCGCGTGGCACTATCGCTGAAACTGTACCGAGGTTCCAACTATTCAGGCGATTGTGACAGTGTCACTATCGCGTGGCACTATCGCGAGCGGGCAGCAGGGTCTTAAATGCTCATTTTCGGGATTTTAAGTCATTAGGTCTTTTTGGGAAGCTTTGAAAGGCGATTTTGGAGAGCAAAAGGTAGGGTTTCCAACCCCCATCATTGAATGCTCTAAGTATTGTTACTTATGGTTGGTTGGTGGATTTAATGTTAGGTTCTTACTTGTGGTTAAGAAGATCAAGTGCCATTTCTTCCTTCTCTCAAGTATCAATTAGGGTTTGGTGTATAACCTTTGCAAGGTAAGTTTCTTAGGCACTTCTCCCTCATAAATGTTTTAGTTGTTGTATTATAACCTTTATTTATCTCCTAATCATAGTTGGGTTTTGTTGAGTCTTGACCTAACTAAGGGTTTTGAAGACACTATGATTACTTGACTAAACAAGTTTTATGGAATGGTATGTTAAAGAAAATAATGGTGTTTATATTCATACAATCATTTGTTAACTAATATTTGCTATTTGGGGCATTAGTGTCACATGAAATGAAAACTAGGGTTTTGGGAATAATTGATATATTAGATTTATTATTGGGCATAATGACCTTTGAAATGAGATTATGGTGTCATCATTGATGAGAGTACATTTATGGAATTTCTTAACAAATGGGGGATGAGCTATGTTAGTAGCTCATACGTTTGGAATTTGGTCCCATGAATTATATACATGATTATATATGGTTATGATGATAAGTTGGTTCTTGGTTTAGTGCAATGGATCCATAGGCACGGTATCCCAATGTCTTGTCCGAACATCTGGTTACCCTTGGCATGGGATAGGCATCGGGCTCCATGGTAAGTAGGGTGTGGGCCTATACGGTCGGGCAACGTCCCATGGACAGTATGGTGTAATCCCATTGTGCTTGAGTTTCCATGTTTTGGGAACTCTCAAGAATAGACCTGGAGTGGTTGACTTGATGTTTTCGAGCAAAAGACTTGGAGTAGTTGAGCTCGCTACGTGGTTTTGAACTGTTGATTGTATATGTTGAATACTAATGATTTATTGGCTTTACCTTGAATTAGTTCACGGCTAGATCGGCTACATGACTTCAAACGGGTTTATCGTTCATTTTAGCTTTCGTTTATTTATTCTCACTAGGCTTTAGCCTAACACATGTTATTGGTTGTCATGTGTAGCAGGTCACTCTAGCGATGGGATGCGTCGGGATTGAGTGGACGACCTGGGGTTCGAGAGCGGTCTTTTTGATGATTTAGTGACCAATATTTTTGGAAGTATAGATTGTTACTTTTGGGAGAATAGCGACACCCAACCTTAATCTTGCTCACTCAAGTTAGATTATTAGGTTGTCGAGTTTATTCTCTATTTTGCCATGGGTTGTAATTACCGTATTATAGTCCCCGTGTTGGGTTGACATACATTAGTCCGTTTGGTTGTATACTTTATTACAGGTTATTGGATCTCCCGCTTTGAGTAGGTTGGTTTATACCATTTTCAGACGTTATATGGCCAAATTTCCAATTTTTAAATTGACCCCCAAATTTTTAGGATATTACAATTAACCATACTCCTCATCTTGATATTTCATAGGTCTTTACACATGGGTAACTATATGTTGTTGTCTCTCGAGTTACATCACGTGAAGGGCTAACCTTTCTTATTGTTGATGAAGAAATTGAGGATCGTAAAATGATAAAAAAAAATATAGTTTATCATGAAGTATTTAACACCATCTCTCCAACCAATTACAATTGAATAAACGTAAAAATCTATCAAACATATTATAAATTATTCAAATTTATATTCACATAAGATGTGTCTCGCTTAATTTATTTTCTTTACTAATTTTTTTTTCCAAAAATACATCATTGACTATTAATACTAACCAGCATTTTTTGTTTTCAATTACAGAACATTGAAGTTAATTTTAATACAAGTTGCACATTTCAATTGTGGTATTCCCTTGGATTATGCAAATGACACTTCATCTCATATAATTTAATTTTGTTTTTGAAGTCTTTTACAACACAACTTTACACTTGCATTGTTATTTTGGTGATTAAATATTGTTCCATTTACTAGTACTAAAAATGTACCCTCTCAATGCAGTGGGTTTCTGAAATCTAGAACTCGAACCCTCGATCATTATTCATACTTTTTATTAGTCTTTTTTTATTTTATTTTACGATTTTGAGAAACCTAGATTTAAAACAAAAATATATTTTAGTTTAGTTTAATTATGGTTTTTTTATAAAAAATAGTAATAAAATTTTTTGTTACGGGTCAAAAAATGTTTAATTTAAATGATAACTATATTTAAAATATTTTATATTTAGAGTGAATTACATTTTTGGTCCCTCATGAATGCCTGGATTTCACTTTTCGTCCCTCCAGTTCTGAAAGTACATTGGCGGTCCCTAAAAACGATATATGGTGCCCAAACTCGTCCCTGGCGCTAACGTCGTTAGTCTAGGCTCCGTTAGAGCAGCCATGTGCCCCTCACGTGAGGGGTATTTTGGTCTTTTTAGCTATTTCTTCTTCACCCACACCACCATCACCACTTACCGTCATCACCCCCCTCCCAAACTCCACCTGCCACCGCCCACCGCCACCGCTCGCCACCACCGCCACCACCACCCAACACCACCACAAAAACGCTATGAACATTCAAAACATAAAACCTTGAATTTAAATTTGAATCAAGTTCATACAAATCAAATAACAAAAATATTCATACAAACCAAACCCATTTTACAGCAAGATGATATAAATTTAATAACAACCCAACATAAATCAAACCTTAAATCAAAATCCCTAAATCCAAATTCAATCCCAAGAACACCAAGAACACTTAACAAATCTCATATACAAATCATGAACCAAAATCCAAATATGGATTGAAAGAAAAAAGAAAAGAAGGAGAAGAGAGATCTAGAGGGAGGAGGTGGTTTTGGAAGAAGAAACATAAATCAAACCTTAAATCAAACCTTAAATCAAAGAAAGAAGATGATGGTTTTTAACTAATTGTTGTTTATATTTTATGTGGGTTTGGATTTTATGTGGATTTCATCTTTGGGTTTGGGTTTGGGTTTGGGTTAGGGTTAGGGTTTGGATTTGGATTTGGATTTGGATTGGTGTTCTTGTTGAGGAAGAAGATGTTCTTGTTGGGGAAGAAGATGATGGGTAAAAAGTCTAAAATGCCCCTCACGTGAGAGGCACATGGCTGCTCTAACGGAGCCTAGACTAACGGCGTTAGCGCCAGGGACGAGTTTGGGCACCATATCTCGTTTTTAGGGACCGCCAATGTACTTTCAGAACTGGAGGGACGAAAAGTGAAATCCAGGTATTCATGAGAGACCAAAAATGTAATCCACTCTTATATTTAAAATTAAAAAGATAACATACTTCAATAAAAAATAAAAATAAGGTGTTTTATCTCGAATTTTCTTATATTTATCAGTTAGTTATATCAATAGTTAAAAATTTTAGATATTTTAGAAAATAAAAATAAGTCCTTATCTGCAGTTAGTTACACGAATTCAAACATTGAGCTTTATAAGTTGTGCTTATGTTTCATCAATTTGTACTTTTGGATTTTAAGTAATATGCATTAATAAGTAGTACCTAATTCATAAAAATTAGTTTTTAAAAGTTTAGCTTAAATTCTTTATAATATAGTATAGATATATTAGTTAAAATTCAAAAGTACAAGTTAATGAAACATAATTATAACTTATTAAAGTCCAATGTTTTTATTTGTATAACTAACTACAAATAAACATATTAAATACATGATAAACACTATGAGATAAACTACATGTTTTATTTATTTTTAAATATATTTATTAGATCAATGCATGTTTTTATAATATAGTATAGATATATTAGTTATGAGATTATAACTAATATAGATATAGATATATTAAGAGCAAATCATAAAATAAAAAAAATATTGATAATAGTAATATTGATCAAATCGTCCAATAAATATAAATAATAAATATGGATAATACTAGATAATATTGATCAAATCGTCCATTAAATATAAAAAACAAATATTTATATTAATAAATGAGTATCCATTCCACAAATAGATGATGATGTGAGATACTGTGTTTGGATAAGTTGTATCAATGTATTATGAAATTGTAAATTAAGTAATTAGTTTTAATTAGTTGTATTTTATGCTTAAAATGTTGTAATTAAGAGTTTTTTATGTCTCTTTTATAATATAGTATAGATTATATATGCTAATTTCATTTAAATCAAGTGTATAATCACTCAAGTTGAGAGAATTTTAGTTGTCATTGTTGTTGATTTTGTAGATAATATGATTACAAATTTACAATTACACAAAAATAACATAATTGATAGGGTGATTGAAGATAGAATGTCTATATTTTGATGTGTACCATTTAATTTAGGCATATTTATACAAGATAAGTGAATTAAATTTAAAAATATGATCACTAAGAAATTCTAAAATTATTTTTCGAACACCGCGCAACGCGCGGTGCGGTCACTAGTTAAATGTTAAAATTTAGAAGCAATTTCATACATGGGACGTGGTACTTGGCTCAATTGAGAACTTTAAGTGAGAAATTGATAAATCTTACTAAACCCTAAACGAATCTTCCACTTCCAGATTTGAAGAAATACAGTCGCAATTGTAATAGAACCGATGATCGATTAGATGATGATTTGAGAGCCAATAAAAGATTGAGATTTCACAGTTTTTTTAGGAAGGGTGTCCTAGGCTATGCCTAGACTAATCTATTGACAAATTATGACCGTAAGACATCAACTCTCATTAAATCTCAGTTCCCACAATTGTTGTGTACGCATGGATTCGAACCCTAGGCAGATGGGATTTCAGAGTTGCCTTTGCGTGAATCACAAAATCGATGAATCGGTGAATCACTGAATCGTATATCCTGGTATATGTGAGCATCGAGCCATCGACCATCGTGGGACTGCCAGGGCAAGGGATTTGGCCGTTTAGGATTTCCGTCTCCGATTGCTTGAATCTAGCTAAATGGAACGACATACCTTGAAATTCAGAATAATCGAACTTTGAAGAACAATAGAAATTGGATCGAGTTGTTTGAATGTAAATGTTGGGCGTTCACCAATTGAAGTGTTCATGATGCCTTACTACAAGGTCTTCGCCCTGTGTTTATTGTTATAGCCTAATTCCAAAATTATTAAACCAAAAACTAATATTTGATGAAAAATTTGATGTCCCCTTAAGCTTTGATGCTGTGTGCGTGATGTCCCCTTGGGCTTTGATGCTGTGTGCCGTCGTACAGGTGCGTAGATGGTTGATGAAACCGTGGACGAAGTGCATATACCCGATGCACTATGGACGTCAACCAGGACGTTATCCTTAGTAACGGGGATTGGTATTACAGAATGTGGATAATATGTAATGCGGTAAATAAACTTAGAACAATAGTTTCGGTAGCGGAGAGTTCTTCGAGAGCACTTCAAAGCATAGAGTTGAGATGATTCGATACAGTTCAACGTAATTTGTAGTTCAATGTGTCTGTTCGTGTTCGTTTGTCGGAGCATTGTTTATATACTTGTGATTCATAATGGTTATATTTAATCTTCGTAATGATGATAATGATCATGTCTTGATGATATTGAATGTTGGTTGCTCATTATGTTCAATACATTAATAAGATAAGCCTTTGTCTTAAATCATCAGTTACTAACATGACATGCAATAATTAAAAGAAAATAACGGTTCGTTGAGGTTAGTAAATATAATCGATGGTAGTTGATATCAACAATCACACGTCCAAGAAATTATCTTTGTCGATGATAATGATTTTACCTAGTCGGTCATGCTTTTGGATTTTTCATCCAAATTCCACGCCAGCTTATGTGCAACGCCTAATCCCTCGGGCGACCATGAATGGCCTCGAGTTATCGTATGTGAACCTCCATGGTCACAAGGGCATTGGCACCGCGTCCATTCGAACCAGGGAAGATGAGATTTCCACTACATGTCCCTGAGTGTCTTAACGGTGTGCCACAACCCAAGTGGTTATAAACAATTTTGCGTCACTAAAAATGGTTGCAACTTGTTCAAGGTACCCTCGAGCCACTGTACACTTCTCCTCTCCGAAAACTATAACTCCACCACAATCCAGCTTCCAGCCCCCACCACCAAATTAATCAAAGCCAACGTGATCCATTTCCTTTCTTTTTGTTTTCTTCTCCTTCCGATTTCCCCTCCCATCCCTGATTTCATCCCCATTACCTTTCTTTAGGTTTAATGAGACATCAATATCATGACACGAGTTCTTTTGTCCAACAAGAAGACGGTAATAGGGTTTTCACCTCTTATCATAAAAAAAGAAAAACAAAAAAAAATGTCTCAAAGTTACAACTTATTATCCAGCAAGACATAAGATGTCAATAGAAGGTATTTTCACAAAAAACAGATAGCAAATAATGAACATTTAGGTGCCACAATTTTTGGTAGGACCACAACGTTGGAGAGCAAAATTTTGATTCCCAAAGGAAACCAATGATTAATTTCGAACCAAATATTTATCTATTTTAACGTTAAAAATATCTAATTTGCAATTTAGAAATCAAATATGTTCTCTCTTTTGGGGACATATGAAGTAAGGTACATTCATGGACAATTGAACTAAGTCAAAGTACAACGAATAAGTACGTGATGAAAGCATTGCTCTTCTTGAATAGCTTTTTTCTAAGTACTACGGACAGTTCCTTCCCTTCCTGATGTTCAACAGCTAAGAAAAACGCAGTATCTTCCCACAACCTGCTTGCAAGCTGTCCAGCTTTTGGGATTCTCTGAAAAACCAAGTGTATGTGCGGCAGTCATGTTTGCACTACAAACTATAAAAGCATTTGGGTGCTATGATTTTAAACCAGTAATTAAGAGAGAATATTCTTCTTTCTTATAGAAAGGTATGGAAAATTTTTGTTTAATGGAAGGCGCAAAAACAAAAATAGTTAGGCCAACCGCAAGTAGGCAGTGCTAATAGTAGGAGGGATAGAAAAATGCAAGCACTAGAGCTACATTTAGTGAGTATCCTTCCTCTCATATTACGACGTTATTGCAAGAGTTATGTTGTAGAGCAGATGGGCAAATACATGCTCCAATTCATTCCTATTTCTTGTTTTTGTAATCATGTGTATTATTGGTTAATATAGCATCTTCTGATGGTTTAGATTCAAGATATGCCAAACATATATACTAAATGGAAGACTCTTACACACGAAAAATTCTTCGCTAAAGAGATGATTCGTCACAAAACCGTCACAAAGATGGTGGGTAAATTATTGGTCGGAAACTCAGAGCAGTGTCAAATTACCCGGCCTGATTTATTTATTTTCTTGAAAAACATTGGATTAAACATTGGATTCTGTGAAACTATTGGTATTTTTTGGATCATCCATCAGTAATCACCAAAGAAAATTTCCCTCTTATTTTTGTGGATAAAAGTAATTTGTTTTATAATGATACATCGTCTGTCCCAAATAAGGTCCAGTTCTACGAAGTCATGTAAGAATATATCACATGTAAATTATTATGAAGAAAAGCAGTTATAGTCAAGGTTCTAAATGGCCTGAGGCGTGCCGTGGCGGCGAGGTCAAGCCTCAAGCTTTAGGAGTTATGGCGAGGCCATGGCATTTTTCAAGACGTGGCTTAAGGCGACAAATCTGTATATAACTTATATGTATATATGTGTATGTGTGTGTTTTTATCGGTGTATTGAACACTAATGAACAAGTTATTAACAATTTAAATTCATATAAAACGATAAACAAAAGAATTTCTAAATTATAATCGATATTAATGGATAAATTCCAATCGAATTTTGAAGTACACAAATCCGAAGAATCAAAACTAGTACACAAATTTGTAACGCCATAACGCGCCATGGCGGGACATGGCGGGACATAACGAGCTTGGCGTCGAGAATTTGTAATGCCATAACGCAACATGGCGGGCCATGGTGCGCCATAACGAGCTCGACGCCTTATCTCGATGCCAAGGAGTAAAGCGTGGCGGCAAGGCCACGCCTCGACGCCATGGCGGCGCCAAGACGCATTTTTTAGAACCTTGATTATAGTTCATATGGGTAAAATTTTGCTTCAGCCTGACTTTTTATATTGGTTTTCATATAACGTATTTTGAGACCCAAGTCATCAAATGAAATACATATTTTAAAGATAATATTGTATTACTAATAACACTACCAAAAAAACAAAGCATCACTGATGGACATCTCCGTCTCTAGTTGTTGATCCGTCTCTAGTTGTTGATAATATACCGACGATTTTTTAAGGGAAAAAACCGTCCGTATGACAAAACCGAAGGCAATTATCAACGGATAATGAACTTCAATGATGGACATAACCGTCGCAAACCATTGGTAAATATTTTCCATACATGCACTACGAGGAATTAATAGGGCTTTTAGAAAAGGATTTAGAAGCGTATCTAAAAGTGTTCTTTGGAGAAGGAACTATATGACAAAAGTGAGAAGTGTAATTAAATGTAAGACGACTTTCAGATAAGGATTTGGAACCAAATCATTCGTAACAAAAACCGTCTCTAAAGCTTTTAGAGACGATTTTTAGGAAAATCGTCTCTAAAAGTCGAGTCTGAAGCTTTAGCAACGCTTTTGAAAGCGTCTCTAAAGAATAAAATGATTTTTATATTATTTTTTCTAAATTAGTAAAACCTTCGGTTACACTTTTACAACTTTCAAAAGCGTGTCTGAAGCATTTTTCTTTTTTAAATAATCAAAATTATATTAGAAATCAACCGAGAGTTTTGCGATTTCAATGATTTCTCTTTGAATTAGGGTTTTGCAAGAGTTATATGGTTCCACGATTTTTCTTTCATTTAACGATTTTGATTCTCGTGGCTGGTCTTCGATGTCAACTTCGAGTTCATATCGTCTCCCAATATTGCATTTCAATTAGATCTCATCATCCTCTCCTCCTCTGCTCTATAATCATCGTTCGATTTCTTGAGGTACTGTATTCACATGTTGCCAATTAATTTGAAATTTACTGTTAGGACACAATCTCATTGGATTCAAGATCATCCAAAACGAAGATCGCAATCTAAAGTTAAAGCTGACAAGTCACTCTCAACAATAGTCTAGGGTCTATTCTGTAATAATAGTCAAAGTTATAATATCTAGATATTTATTATTTAGATATTATGTTTTAGTTATTATATTTGTTTATTATTTGTTTATATAATACCTTAGGTTAGATATTATCTCTCTCTCTCTTAGAACATCGATCAAATACAGAACACATACACACACACAAAAGGTGTAAACAGAGAGAGAGTTCAACAAGCTTCAAAGCATTCAACCTTGTAATCGTCGATTGTTAATCAGAAACATGTTGGTAATTGATATATGTTTGTTGTTTGATTATCTGGTAACGATCACGGACTCACAATTGGTATAAGAGCCTCTACCAGATCAAAATCAAAATTTTAAACTCTGTGTTCTTCATTTCTTCAAGAACACTGGATAAATCGATCAAATCCTAAATTTGTGGTTGTTTTCAAAATCAAAAGGTTGTGTGGTGTTGTAATTGATAAGGAGTTCGTTGTGTCAAATTTTGGTGTGGTAAATCGAAGTCTAGCTGGGTCGATTTGGGATTTATAGGTTCGTAAATCGGAGAAGAGAAGATACCGGTCGAAGGTTCTATACCGGTCGACCGATATCAATATTTTGTACCGGTCGAAGTTTAAATATCGGTCCGCATTTTAATATCGGTCGAAGGATTTGCAAGGTACCGGTCGAGTATTTTATTACAACATACCGGTCCATAACCTTTGTACCGGTCGACCACTCCACTCCTCATTATACTTTATCGGTCCACCAACTCTCCACTAATTGTGTTATCGGTCCAAGAAGAGATATTGTTTGTTAAGCATGATCACGTGTCCACCATTAGAAGAAATTTTCCTCACATGTTCACCATCATAAGAACTTTTCCAAACACATGGCATATTTCATCACATTTTCCAAACACGTGGCATATTTAAGCAAGATCACGTGTCCCTCTTTCTTTGATACGTGGACATTTGTTAGAAAAGCATAGCATCTCCACTCACTATTCCATTATTCCACTCACTCAAATACACTATCGGTCCTCTCACTACCGGTTCTCTCAAGTGTACCGGTTGAACTACCCACCTTCTTCGAATACCGGTCGACCCAACAAACATTGTACCCGTCAAGAAAAGGAATACCGGTCCACTACATTATACCGGTCAACCTGTTTCTATACCGGTCCTCATTCCAAAAATTATACCGGTCGAAGAAATCAAATAGTTTACCGGTCGAAGGTTTTATAATTTTACCGGTCCATCAAATCTTTTTACAACATACAGGTCGAACTTTTCACTTCCGGTCGACCCACTTTTACACTTTATCGGTCGACCCAAATTCTCTTTTTACAACATACCGGTCGACCTACTTTGATAATATTCCGGTCGACCCACCAATTTCCGGTCCAATCTTTTTATCGGTCAAAGAATTTTACCGGTTGAAGCATAACTTTTTACCGGTCAATCAGTCTTACCGGTCGAAAATTTTACCGGTCTTTACATCTTACCGGTCGACACAACAGTCTGGTCGAACATCTTACCGATTCTTACATCTTACCGGTCAAACCTCAGTTCGCGCCAATTCCAAACTCAAGTCTTTTTCAAAATGACTTCTAGAGAAGCCCTCGCTATCGGAACCGACTCTAAACCACCAGTACTCTTCAGGGGAAAGTATGAACAGTGGAAGGATCGGTTCATGGACTTTACTGAAAGACATGAGTTGGGTGAATTTATCAGGAAATCGATAGAAGAAGGGGTTATGGCACCAGTTTATGAGACTCGTACGGAGGGAACTATAGAAACAGAGTTTGAAGTTAAGTATCATGAACTAGAAGGTGATAACTTCAAAAGAGAGAAAGGCGACAGATTATCTAAGTCTTACATTCTTCAGGGCATTCCAAACGAAATTTATGTGAAGATAGACAACTATAAAGCCTCTGGCAAACAGATGTGGGATCAGCTAGAGAAGATGATGTTGGGTTCAAAGGTTGGGAATCAGCTGAAAATATCCAACTGCCTAAACAATTATGAAGAATTTAGAGGCAGAGTTGGAGAATCTTTAGAAGAAACCTATGACAGGTTTGTGACTTTGCTGAACGAACTAAGCAAGAACAAGGTCACCAAATCGCAAATAGAACTAAACGTCAAATTTCTCAGCATCCTCCAGCCAGAATGATAGAGATTTGCCAGGCAGATGAAGCAGATCAAAGATTTAAACGAAATTCCACTTCATGAGGTGTATGAAACCCTCAGACAGAATGAAGAAGAGGTGGATGAAATACTGGATGAAAAGAGGCAAACTGGGAAAACAAGTGATGATACAGTTGCTCTTGTTGTGAAACAGAAGAAGAAGAAGATGATTTTATCTGAACCAGAAGAGATTGAAGTTGAAGCAAACTCTGACTCGGATGAATGTGAACAACTGAATCAAGCACTGCTACTGCTGACTAAGGCTTTTCAGAAGAAGTTCTACAAGAAGACAAGTTCAAACAGTCAGAGGTATTCTTCTGGTCCGAGCAATTATGTTCATAAAGAGAGGGTTGAAGGAAAAAGGTTTGAAGTGAAGAGAATAGAGGAAAGGAAGCCGGAAGAAAGAAAGTTTAAAGCTGAAGGATCCAGTTAGACAGAACCTCCAAAGTGCTACAACTGTGGTAGACTTGGACATTATGCAAGAGACTGCCGACAACCCAAAGTCAGAAACTCAGACTATTACAAAAACAAAATGCTTCTGGCCAAGCAACAAGAGGCTGGAAAGGCATTAATGGCAGAAGATGAGTACTGGCTTGATCATTCAGACGAGGAAGATGACGATGAAGAGAATGACGAGAAAGCAAACATGTGCTTAATGGGCAACATCGAAACAGAAGCTGAGGCTGACTCCGATGACGATGACAATGATGAGGTATGTGATTTATCTTATTCCGATTTCATAAATAAAATGCATGCCATGAATATAAAACTCCAAGATTTAGAGTCGAATTTTAAGTGGGAAAAGGGTGTTATAACTGAACAAAACCAATCGATACAGAAACTTAGCAATGAAATTGCTGAGAAGAAAGTATTGATTGATGTTTTACACAAAAACATTGACACCAGCGCCAAAGAACAGACTATAATTCTTCAAGAAGTTACTGAAACAAAAGCTAAATTGAGAAAGAGTGAGTTTGATTTAAAAGAACTTACGAAATTGCATTCTTCAACTTCCAAAGAAAACGTTTCTTTACTTGCTAAATCAAAAAGTTTGGAAGAGAAGTTATACAAAATAGGTCAAAGTGAACAAACTATTCATCTGAACAAACCCAAAGAGGAAATAGAGAAATGGGGACTCGGGTATGAGAATCCTCACTATCTTAAAAAGGGTAAATCTGAAGTGCCTGCGCTTTATGATCTTACATTTTTAAAACTAGCTCGAAGAATCCGTGAACTTAAAGTTTTCTGGACTGGATTATCAAAATTCAAAAGAGGATGAAGCCAAGGAAACGGAAAAACGAAAGAACACAAATAAAGTTCAACTTCCATTTCGTTATGCGAAGTTGAATAATAGTTATAATGATGATCCAATATATCACAAGAAAACTCTTTCAAATGACTTCTTTCAGAGTTATTCTGTCAAAGAAATGGAGGCGAAGCCTATTCAAGGTAAACTATATGTCCCTCCTCTCGTTTTGGAAAGTAAAATTTATGAACTCGAGAATTCTTTAACAGATGAAAGACTTTTGATGAATATTGAACAAAAAGTTTTTTCAACTGTGTTCAAAGATACTGTTCTTTCTAAGGCTTCAAACTCTGAGGATATGTTTGGTCTAGCTAATGAAGGGTTTGATTTTCTAAACTCCGATGGTGTTTCAAATGAGTGTTTTAATCAATTTGATTTTCATGCTAAACTTCCTAATCACTTATCCAGTAAGTTTGAGAAAACTGCAAAATCAACGAAAGTTGATAAATCAGTTTCTGTGAAATCTAAGAATGCGAAAGGTAAGAACAAATCTCAGCATTCACAGAAACCGATCTCTACTGGTAAGCCCAAGAAAAATCATTTGTTTGTTGCTCAAAAGTCTAACTCTTCAGTTTCAAATGTTTCAGACATGAGCTCGAAAAGGCTTGAAGTTAAATCTCATTGGCAACCAAAACAGAAGCTTGACAAGACTGATAAATCTTTTTGTAGTGTTAATTGTAATAAGACTATGCCTAGTAACGATGTTTTGAATGCGAATGTTGCTACTATTTTGGAACCAAAACTTGTCGTTAATCACAAGAAATATTCAATGAAGCAATTATTCGAGTTATCTGTATCTGCTAGAAAGTCTTCTTATTATGATAAACATGCTTATGTTTCTTGTCAAGATTCTGATGTTTGGTATGGCACTTATAATGTTCATTCTTATCATTCTAATGCTTCAAATGAATTTCAAATGAAAAGAGGACCCAATTTTAAATGGGTACCAAAATCTTATGCTAACACAGTTGGACCCAAATTCCAGTGAGTACCAAAAGCTAAATCTGTGTTGCAGGAACCCAAAATTTGAGGGGGAGCTTAGACAATGATTTCTAGACAACATTGTCTAGGACTCGTACCTCAAAGAACACTAGGTTTCTGATTATATCAGATCAAAACCCGAACTTCAATGTCAATTAGGCTTTTGAACAATACAGTTCAAGACCCGCACTTCAATATTCAATACTCTGCTACTCATTAAATGTTATTTTAAATGAGTACCTAAATCTTTTGTTTCGAAATTTCTCTTGTGCAGACTCGTCATACGTGGTTCTTGGACAGCGGATGTTCCAAGCATATGACTGGGCAAAAAGATGTGTTGATCAACTACAAAGAGAAATACTGCGAAACAGTTAGATTTGGGAATGATCAACATTCACCAATAATGGGTTATGGTGATATGGTACACAACAATGTCACGATCAAGAAGGTGAGCTATGTTGAAGGATTAAGACACAATTTGTTCAGTATCGGCCAGTTCTGTGACAAAGGCTTAGAGGCCAATTTCAAAGCCAAGAGGTGTTTTGTTCGCACTGAAGAAGGCGATGAACTCTTGGTCGGCACTCGAAAACCCGACCTCTACACAATCAATTTATCAAACGTCCAGACTGACAAAGAAGTGTGTCTAATATCTAAATCATCGATGCAACAAAGCTGGTTATGGCATCGACGGCTCTCTCACCTCAACCTTCGGTACATTAACAAGTTGGTCAGTGGAAAGCTAGTCAAAGGACTTCCAGAGCTGAAGTATGAAAAAGAACATTTGTGTGCAGCCTGTGAGAAAGGCAAGATGAAGAGAGCTCCACACAAACCAAAGCCTGAACCAAGTACAAGCGCTCCGTTAGAGTTGTTGCATATGGATCTCTGTGGTCCGATGAGAACTCAAAGTCTAGGCGGAAAGAAGTACATACTCGTGATTGTGGACGACTATTCATGATACACTTGGGTCAAATTTCTACATTCAAAAGATGAGACTCCAGAAGTACTCATTACATTCCTGAAGACGGCCCAGGTAAATCTGTAGAAGTCGGTAAAGCTTCTAAGAACTGACAACGGCACAGAGTTCAAGAACAAAACAGTTCAAGAATATCTCGAATCAGTCGGGATATCACATCAATACTCTGCTGCTCGTACGCCTCAACAAAATGGAGTGGTCGAACGAAGAAATCGTACGTTAGTTGAGGCTGCTCGTACTATGCTAAGTCAATCTGACTTACCTCTATTTCTGTGGGCAGAAGCTGTATCGACTGCATGTTATACGCAGAATCGATCCATGATACACCGAAGATTCGAGAAGACTCCTTATGCGTTAATCAACAACCGGACACCGACAATCAAATATTTCCATATATTTGGGTGTAAGTGTTTCGTTCTAAACGATAGAGAGAGTCTGAACAAGTTCAGTGCCAAGGCAGATGAAGGAATCTTCATTGGTTATTCTTTTACATCAACTGCATTCCGTGTTTACTTAAAGAAGTCAAAGACCGTTATTTAAAGCGTCAACGTTACATTTGACGAAGAGATAGCTTCTGAGCACATTCGTTCAGAACCTGTGATAACCGGTGTACTAGCTTCTGGGCAACTCAGTCCAGAACCTGCGTCTCAAAAGAATAAATTAGAAGAAGCATCAACATCTTCTAACCATCTATCTTATTTAGATTTGTTATTTGAACTGTTTTATGATGAATTTCTTGGATCTAATGTGAAGAAATATGTTGTGGTTGATAGGATGAAAACTTAACGACTACTCATCTAACCAGTTCAGATATCCCTATTGAATCTAACTCTCAGATTCAACAAGAAATTCCAGTTCAAATTCCGACTCCGACAGTTGAAGCTGTGATCAATAACGAAGCTACAGAAGTTCCTGAATCAGTAGGTTGTTCTATACAGACTGATCTACAACCTCTCCAAGCTGTACCTACTGAGCCTTCTGTACCATCTATTTCAACTGAACCCCCCATTACTTTTTATATTGATCTATCTACATATAATCCACTCCCTCACGAACAAAAATGGACCAAAGAGCACCCGAGAAGCCAAGTCATTGGTGATCCATCAAAACCGGTGCAAACTAGGTCAGCTTCCATGAATATGTGTATGCATGAATCCTTTCTGAGCAAGATCGAGCCATCTCGCGTATCCGAGGCTCTAGCCGATTCAGACTGGGTGACTGTAATGCAAGAAGAGCTGAATCAGTTCGAAGCACTGAAAGTATGGAGACTCGTACCTAATCCTCAAGGTAAAACCATTATAGGTACGAAATAGGTTTTCAAGATAAAGAAAGATGAAGATGGTACTGTTATCAGAAACAAAGCAAGACTTGTAGCCAAAGGATATAGTCAAGAAGAACGAATTGACTACGACGAGACATATGCTCCTGTGGCGCGTTTAGAGGCAATTCGAATGTTTCTAGCCTACGCAACGCACAAGAACTTCACGGTCTATCAAATGGACGTGAAGACAACATTTCTGTATGGCGTTATCAAAGAAGAAGTCTACATCTCGCAGCCAGAAGGTCTTGTCAATCAAGAGAAACCGAATCACGTATATATTCTCGACAAAGCTCTTTATGGACTGAAGCAAGCTCCTCGCGCCTGGTATGAGGTATTATCTAAATTTTTGGTCAAGTCCGGTTTTACTAAAGGTACAGTAGGTACCACTTTATTCTTGAAAAAGGACAAAGACGATATCATTCTAATTCAAATATATGTGGATGATATTATCTTTGGCTCTACTAATCCAAAATACTGTAAGAATTTTTCAAACCTTATGGTGTCAAGATTTCAGATAAATATGATGGGAGAAATGAATTTATTTCTCGGATTTCAAGTCAAACAATTTTCAACTGGGATTTTTATCAATCAATCAAAATACATTATGGATATTCTTCGGAAGTTCAAAATGGAAAATTCAAAACTGATTGGTACCCCAATAGCACCAGGTACTAAAATTAGCACCAATCCTTCGGGAAAGGCTGTTGATGCTAGGACTTACAGAGGGATGATAGGTTCTTTAATGTATCTCACTTCAAGTAGGCCAGATATAATGTTATCTACATGCTTATGTGCAAGATATCAGGCTAATCCAAAAGAATCCCATGTGTCTGCCGTTAAGCGCATTTTTAGGTATCTAAAGGGCACTGCAGATCTAGGTCTGTGGTATCCTAAAGATACTAGTTTTGAACTAACAGCATATACAGATGCATATCATGTTGGTTGCATGTTAGACAGGAAGAGCACTTCAGGTCATGTACAGTTTATCAGTGATAAACTCGTCAGTTAGGCTTCAAAGAAACAATTATGTGTCTCAACTTCAACGGCCGAAGCAGAATATGTAGTTGCTGCTAGCTGCTGTTCTCAGGTCTTGTGGATGAGAACTCAACTGCGAGACTATGGTTTTCACTTCAACCATATCCTGATATACTGTGACTCGAAGAGCGCCATCGCGATAACTGCTAATCCTGTTCAGCATACTAAGACCAAACACATCGATGTCAGGTATCACTTCATAAAAGATCATGTAGAAAAAGGAACAATTGAACTTTACTTTGTAAAAACAGATTATCAGCTTGCAGATTTGTTCCAAACCCTTAGACGAAAAGAGATTCAATTTTCTTGTATCTAAGCTTGGTATGCTAAATCTTAAGACATAATCTGCGGTTACCTATTAAAGTTTCTTATTGTAAATTTTTCATCATTTTCTTCATTTTCCGCATGATATCTGCACATTAACAATCTGTTCATGATCAAAGGGGGAGTATGAGAAGAGATTGACAGATGGTCAATATTATTTTGAGGGGGAGCTCATAAAATTTCTGCATTTACCTTTTATGACAAATTTTTTGTAATGCGTGATTTTAGGGGGAGCTTTTCAATTCAAAGGAGTTTGGATATGACTTCTGATTATTTCTAATCAGAACTCGTACTTTCATTGTTTTACTACTTTTTGTCTTTTAAATTCTAGTGAATAAAGTTACTTTGACTTTGACTTTAAGACTTTTGCAGATTTTTTGAGAAACGCTTGCATGTTCATATCTTTATGACTTTAAGCTAAGCTTCATGAGATTTAAGATCGCACTTAAAGGTATATTCCTTTATCTTAATCTCATATTTGATTGAAAGAAGGAAAACTTTCAATCATTGA
The DNA here is from genome assembly GCA_954870635.1 of Arctium minus. Classification (NCBI taxonomy): domain Eukaryota; kingdom Viridiplantae; phylum Streptophyta; class Magnoliopsida; order Asterales; family Asteraceae; genus Arctium; species Arctium minus. The sequence goes on along the minus strand of OX941080.1, from coordinate 69,996,168 downwards.
AAACATATTCTTAAACGTTCAAACCACTTCCTGATTTTTCATAAGATTTTATATTTTGGGAGTGTACTTTAAATGTTCTACATGAGCGTACATGATTATAAATCATTTTGAGCAACAAATTCTTTATAGGATATATGGGATCAGTGTGCTAGGAATTAACACAACTTCTATGGAATCACATTAACCAGTGATTTCTACCCATGAAGTTAATCCATAGTCACTGGGTGTGAGGAGTCAAAAGAAATGAGTACAGAATGAGTGATGAGGTATCTTGAAAAAGAGAGTTCGGTTAGAAGAAAACTGAATGTTTAAAAGAAAGAGGGTGTGAGAACAGAGTTAAAAGAATATCAGAACTCTGCACCAACTACTTTCTGAGCCGGGCAGCCACATTTCTAGTGTTTCACAAATCTTTGGTGAACATTATTGAAACAGGCAACTAACTCATGCCAACTCTTGAAATTACCCCACCATCTACTCATTTTCTTCTTAAAAGAAAAATGTTTCATTTTCAAAGGGGAAGCAGCACATTTGCTATCTGATTTTCATTTGGAAAATCTGGATATTGAAAAGAAGGAAGTCTGCCCCACCTTCGACCTTCACTCATGCACATTGAGTCTGTGTTTAACTTACTGTCGTCTTAGTGGTTTACACAATTTCGAGCCTATAAGCAATCATCAAGTGCTTAATTCTTTCTATCACATGCACGAACACACAAGGAATTTGTTTCTTTGTCATAACGTTCATAGAAATAACATTTGTGGTGTTTCGATGATTAAATGGAAGCCCTGGGGGAGTCAACATCAAACAGCTCATTTTCATTGTGTATTCGTTACACACAGTGACTTAGTGTTACTGACAGGCGTTTCTAACTGATTTGTTTATTGCTACAGGTGTTAAATGACTATTTTGTCTAGATTTGCAAAGATCTGGATAATTATCTATTGCATTGACGAATCAGAGGCTACTTATGAACAACATTTCTTGTCATCAAGTTTTGATGAAATCGTTACACTTCTCATCAAAAAGGAGGAGAAAATCTACCCAAGAAATGGAGAAGAGCTAACCAAGAAATCACATGTTTCAAGAATCACGTCCAATATTAAATTCTTCAAAGAGCAAGTATTCTGAAGATATGTTGAAGAATTTCGAGCTGAAACTAGAGAGATAATTTCTTCCCATGAATTGAAAGAAAGATAATCTACATCTTTTGGGTAGTTTACTATATCTTGAAGACTAAGAGAGGGATTGCATCTTCTGAGTTGAAAGAGAAGATTGGATTGCTAAATCATTTTATTAATGATCTTGATCCAAAGGGGGATATTTTTAGGACACAGTCTCATTGGATTCAAGATCATCCAAAATGAAGATCGCAATCTGAAGTTAAAGCTGACAAGTCACTCTCAACAATAGTCTAGGGTTTATTCTGTAATAATAGTCAAAGTTATAATATCTAGATATTTATTATTTAGATATTATGTTTTAGTTATTATATTAGTTTATTATTTGTTTAGATAACATCTTAGGTTAGATATTATCTCTCTCTCTCTCTTAGAACATCGATCAAATACAGAACACATACACACACACACACAAAAGGTGTAAACAGAGAGAGAGAGTTCAACAAGCTTCAAAGCATTCAACCTTGTAATCGTCGATTGTTAATCAGAAACATGTTGGTAATTGATATATGTTTGTTGTTTGATTATCTGGTAACGATCACGGACTCACATTTACAAAGTTAGGAACCAGTTTTTGTGGTTCATATTTGTGTTAGTTTAGTTGATTCCAATCTAATTTTGAAATTTCTTAATTGTTGAGTGTATACCGAGTGAATCTACATTTGTCGCAGATACGGGCGATTGGTATTATCGCAGAGAGGCGATAACATCATTTTTTGTGATTGTGAGTTCTCTCTCTATGAAATGAGTGTATGTGTTTGTGTTAGGTTTCTTATTATTGATGTAATTTACAAAGTACAAAGGTAATAATACCCTATGACTTTTAGCTACTTGTAATGTTTGACTGCGTTTTTCTATTTAAATGTACGAGCAACAACAATTATGACAATTAAACTTGTACTCCTTATTTAGTGAATCCAGTAAGGAGTACATCTAACACAAGCCAAAATTGAGTTCAAAAGTTTTTATGTTTAAGGTTTTGAAAAATTACATCTCAATTTTTTAGTTTAATTTCCAAGCATATATATGGCTAAAGCACCAATTTTGTGCTTTATTAAGATCTTTTGGTTACTAAATTTAGACATTTAACTCATGGTCAAGTTGCATATTTTGTAGCAAAGTGGCAAAGGAAACCAAATATGATGATTAAAAGTTTGGTCTCTTTATGGTATCCGAACATGTGAATGCAAATGGTCATCTTGATTGGCCAAGTTGTGCAATCTGCAACATGATTTTAATGTATCTAAAAGTGTATTACTTGGAGGTAAATGAACTACAAGTGAAGCAAATTTCTATTTAGGGACGGTCTGCATTTGGAATTACCATACCCAGGTATGATAGTAGTTTAGAATGTTTTACGAAGTGTGAGTTCTCATTGAATTGACTGATATTTAAAACCAAATCCTTTAGATTCATCAGCACACCACACAAATATGCCTCTAAGCTTACCTTGCCTATTCAACTTTCTGCAGGCCTCAAAGAATCCATCATTAAGAGGCAAACCCAAGTTACCTTTGCTTACGAAGCTCGCTAGAAGTTGACTTCCGGCATTACTCGAATCTCGTTGATGATTAAACTGATCTATAAACTGTGAAACACTTAGCTTATCATATGCGTAAAATTGGAAATTCACATATAAACTATGAAACACTTAGCTTATCATATGCGTAAAATTGGAAATTCACATAATCTATAACATATCCATATTTCTTCCATAAAGCCAAGTAATGACTTTGAACATGTATGTTATCTTCATAAGGGGCGATAGGAGCAAATTTGATGGTCTTGCTTTTCTTTAGAATCGTTATAAGTTGTCCTATACATTCGACAAAAGTTTTCTCATCTGTCCTAAAGTGTTCATAGTTGATATCTTTACCTTGATAAATATATCATTTAGCCAAAAGAAAATTATGAGCTACTGCTTGATAAATATATCCTTTTATCTGAAAGAAAATTATTCCTTGTTAGAGATATTGATGCTTTATGTATTCTTGCGGTCCGTTTTCGCCATCGTCACTCTCACAAACAGGTAATCTATTACAGAAATTTTCAATGTCTATAAGTTTTCAAGTGTGCACGATCTTCTTACTTTCTTGTTATCGTCACATGATTAACCGGCTTTTGTGGATGATATTTTGTAGACAAATCTAATACAGTGGTCTGGAGCAAGTTTGCCCCTTCATGTTTGTGTTTTCACATGTGAAGTCTTTGGAAAATAAGAGATGTTTGTGTTACAAAAGCAAAATATGTGATGGTAGCATGCTTATAAGGACCATTAATTTCCCAAGGAAGCAAAAGATGTTGCTTGGGTTTCAAAACATAATCTTTAATCCTTCTGCATGGTGTCATAATTTTTTTAAGAATCTAAAAAACATGCCACAATGATGTTAATCCGAGATTCTTTCATTTTTAGTCTAGATACAGTTAATAATGCTAAATGTATAAATTTGATTCCTGTATATGCAGTAAGGTTATTGTTGTTGTGAAGATTGATGCGTTAGTTCCTTTTTAAATCTTAGTTCTCTTCAAATCTTCACCATTGCCTCTTGAAATCTTCAGCTTCTTTTATTATGTCATCACCTATATTTATTTAATTACATTAGTTTCAGTCTTCAATATTTATTTTGTTTGGTTGCTGAAAGGCTTGGAAAGTCAAGGAAATACTACACAATCTTACACAATCTTGTGTATAGGAGCTGTAGTAATATACTATGATGTTGTCGCTAATTCAGTTGCATTCGAGTCCTTTCTGCTCGAATTAATTCTGGTAGGATTTATATTTATTTGCAGTTGTTACCAATCATTCTATTTTTCTTTTAACACTTGCCCACTAGACTTTATGTCGAAAAGTAAAGTTACTAAGCAGGGTTACTACCACTTCCCAATTCTGTTTTTTGTTCAAGTCAGTCAAGTAAGACAGAACCAAGACTGCAGCATGTTCGTACTTCTGTCATGGATGTATTCGTATTACTACTTCGAGTAGGTAGTGACAACATGGCTGCCATTTCTTATTTGTTAGTACCATCGTTGTTTTCATCTCATTGCACATTTTCAATTCACAGATACAAATACTTCTCCGGCCTGAGTTTGGATAAAAGGCTATACTTCTTTGAGTCCAACTGGGCATAATTGGGCATTCTTTGTTGGTTTCGATGACTTTTCTTTCTTACTTATGTGTGGCTAGATGTCAGTTGTTTTAATAAATCAAGTAGTTTCATTTCACCAAAGTGTACCTCTAACCGAAGAGAAAATTTTTAAACAGAAATATCTCAATCATACTCCCCATTTTGATGGAGTTTTTCTCTACATGTTTGCGGGTCTCTTTATCTAAATGTAATACTTCTTTTTTTGGCACCATGATTACCTATTTGTTTGCGAGTCTCTTTATCAGTGATCGGTGTCTCCCTGTTCGCTACCCACACGTCTGTACAAATTGATATCTTCTTGTACCATATTCCCAAATACCGATTCTTCGAGCTTCGAATGCTAAAAAATCCTAGTTCAAACGTTCCACCATATGACACGATGGTGTTGCCATCTTGTTTAGTCTGATTTTATAGTAATCATTGTATTTATAGGCTTGGTCAAATACTGTGTTTAGAGTTTAATATTGTGTAGTATTGACCAAGGGTATTTAAGTCCCTTTGGTCTTGGTTGTTTGTAAGAACTTTTACGCCTCATTCTATTCAACATACACTTTGCGCTACATTGTCTCTCTCTCTCTACTTTCTCTCTCTAGGATTTAGTGATCTTGGACTATCAATTGGTATCAGAGTTGTTTTAGATCTTGAGAGAATTGAGAGATTGTATTTTTCATTTCTGAATTTGTAGATTAATCGAAAATTTGATCGATTTTCTTGAATTTTTCAAGAAAATCTCGTTTTCTTGATTTTTCATCAAATTTAGGATTGTTTTTGAACGAATTTTTGTGAAAATCCGTTTGTTGGATTCGGTTTTGATTGCTAAACATCTTTGATTCACATCGATTTGCAAGAAAAACTTGTTTTGATTCTCAATTTTGAAAATATGTGATTTTCTGAAAACTCGTTTTGAGCGTACTCTTACATTCTTGAAATATCGATTTCGTGGTTTTTAATCGATTTTGTTGATTGAATTGTGTTAGAAACCTGTTTTCGTTCAAATCTGTGTGTTTTTGTTGGATTAATTTCATGGTTATAATCGAATCTTGCTAGTTTTACTTGATTTTCTTCGGTTTGCGCTAGATCTACTGTTTGCGCTAGTTCATATTGTTGTTCTAATCTTTGTGTTAGTGTGTTTCAGGATTTCTCATTGGGTTATTCACGCAAAGCTAACTTTGCGTCTCCCGTGCTTCACGAGAAGTAAAGTTTGCGTCTTCCTCTGTTTAAGAAAAGCTTGTTTTGCGTCTTCAGTGCCTTACGCAAATCCAAGTTTGCGTTACCTTCAGGTCACGCAAAGTTCATCTTGCGTCTTCCTCGTCTCACGCAACTCTAAGTTTGCGTTGCCTTCTGCTCGAGAGAATCTCAGTTTGCGTCTTGTATCTCTCACGCAAACCTCATGTTTGCGCCATCTCAGTCAAGACTTAGCATTTTTCTGGATTTCTGCTATGGATTCTGACAAGTTTTCTTATCAATCTCAGTTCTACAAAAGTGATCTTATGATGTCTTTGGGTACAGAAAATCGTCCACCAGAGCTGACAGATGAAAATGAGTTTACACAGTTGCAAGATCGGTTTCTGAACTTTTTTGAACGTCAAAAGAATGGAAATGACATGATGATTATTTTATCAGAAGGACCGTTTGAAAAACCCAAGTTGGCTTCTGGATTATATAAGCCTACTAAAGAATATTCACCTGAAGAGTTGTCAGCATATCAAGCTGATCGTGATATCAAGGCGAATCTGATGCTAGCCTTGCCAAATTCTATCTACAATAGGATTGATTGTTTCAAAACTCATCCTAACCTTATGTGGCAACAACTTGAGAAGATTATGCTTGGTTCTTCAGTTGCGACTCAACTCCGACATACTCGTTATATGAATAACTTTGAAGAATTCAAAGCCAAGAACGGGGAGCCACTGAAAACTGTGTATGACAGATTTTGTGCCATTATCAATGATCTGAGGAAGATTAAAGTAGAAAAGACTGAACTTGAAACAAATCTGAAATTCCTCAATGCATTTCAACCAGAGTGGAATAAATCTTGCCACAAACTGAGAAATGATGTCAGAATATCTACAATGCAGATCTAAGAGATGTTTGAGATCTTATTTACTGATGAGTGCATTGCATCTGAGAAGAAAGCCAAACCAGAGAAAAACAAGAAGTCAATGGACCCGATTGCACTCCTCACGAGCCAACTGGCCGAACAAGCGTTGTCTGAAAACGCTTACAATGGGTCAACTGAAGATGATGGTGAGGCACTGCAGAAAGCAATGATTCTTATCTCTCAGCATTATCAGAAAAAGTTCCAACCAAAGTCGGGTTCCAACTCTTCTCGCTTCACTTCCGGTACAAGAGTCAAAGTGCCCGAGCCAAAGACTACTACATGCTACAACTGTGGAAAGTCGGGTCACATTTCAAAGGAGTGTCGAGTGAAGAAGGTTAGGGATTCGGCATATTATCCACAGAAATTGGAACTAGCTGAAAAGAGAGAACGAAACTGCTTTACTTGCCGAAGAGGAATTCTGGCTGGATCACTCCGACGATGAAGCTGCAAATGTAGAGATCGCTCAAATGTGCTTTATTGGAGATGATCAGTCAAATGATGATGATTCTGATACTGATGAAGATGAGGTATATTCTAATTTTGATTTTGATTTTATTTCTTCGCAGATGAATGTTATCATTACTGCTTTACATGATCTTCGTTTAAAGTTATTATCTGAAAAGAACATAAATGCTGAAAAGTCATATTTGATTGACAAATTGAAAATTTCTTTGAAAGATGAAAAATCTATTTTGGAAAATACAAAAGACATCTTTCAAAAGAAATTGGATGATTTGGAAAATTCAAATAAGACTTATCTTGAGTATTTGACTGAAATGACCACTTTAAAAGACAATTTTTCGGATAAAATAAATAAATTAGAAGAAAAATTATATCGAAGTAATCAATCTGAACAAACAATTTTTATGAATAAACCACGGAGTGAGGAAGCTTTAAAAGAAAAATGGAGACTCGGTTTTAAAAATCCACATTGTTTAAACAATGCGATTGAAAAATCCCCAACTTTATATAAATACGATTATCTAACTCTTGCAAAATATGCTCCTCAATTTAAAATTGATTGGATGAATGAGAAGCAAGTATTAAAAATCGAAAATGAGAAAAGGACTAATAACAAGAAAAAGGAAATTCCTTTTGTTTACACATTTGAAAATGCAAAATATTTTCCTGACAAATCGAGAAGAGGTAGAAAAGGTTTAAATGATATATCTTCTGTCAAATCTTCAGTATCTGATGATTTTGTTGATATTTTTGCTAATAAATCTGATAAGGAAAATATTTCTCCAATCATCTATGATTCGAAGAAATATACTTCTCCTTTAATTTTAGAAGGCAAAATCAACGATCTTGAAGATAAGATGGAAGATCAAAATATTTAAAAAAAAAATTGAATCTGGTATTATTCTTTCTTTCATGACGTCTAGTCTTGAAGAAAAGTTATTTTCTTAAAAACAAGATTCTATTTCTAGCCTTTCTTCTGATAGTCAAAAAAAATAAAAAGGAAATTTCCAATTTTAAAATCTTTTCTCAAAATAATTCTGACTCCGAGGTAAATTCAGATTTATTAGTTGATCAGATTGGTTGCTTAGGTAAAATTATTTCTTCTGATTTAAATATTAATTCGGAAATTCTTGATGATTCTTTTACGCTAAATGATCAATATTATAAACCAAAGCGTAAAAGAAGAAGGTCAAAGAAGTCGAAGAAACAAGATAAAGTTCTTTCTGACAGTTCTAATTCTTCTGATTCTAATCTTTCAGATAGGACTTTGAGCAAGTCAAAGAAGCAGATCTGGAGCGCGAAGCGGACATCGACTGATTCTATGATTGATGGGGATAGATGTATAGACAAACTTTATAAAAGTGATTCATTTTCTACTTATAATAAATTTTCAAAATACTCTAGAAAGCAAATGATTCGAATTTCCAAACATGTCTTATCTTTTTCCTCTGATTCTAGTTCAGATGATTATGCTTTGTATTCATCTAATGAATGTGCGTATTTTTCTGATAATCTTTCTCATGCTTCTCGTGTCAAATCTAATCATTATTTCCCCATAAGAACTGCAACTAACAAACACGGGCCCAAATTCAAATTGGTACCAAAATCTCAATCTGATTCTAAGTTGCAGGCATCTCATGTCAAGGGGGAGTAAGAGAAAAATGATTTTTGAACACAGCAGTTCAAAACCCGGACTTTAATGTCAAAGATGGCTCTTGAATAACACAGTTCAAGACCCGCTCCTCAATGTTAAGATTATGGCTTCTAAGTACACAGCTTAGAACCCGAACTTCAGAGGAATTTGACTTCTAGACATAGAAGTCTAGGACTCGTTCTTCAATGCTTTAAGCTTCTGACTAATGAGAAACTATGAGTACATCTACTATATTCCGCTGCATTTATCTCTGATAATGTTGTTGTTCCAGTTTTCTCAAATTGTTTTAAAAGAATCTGAGCATTTCAATTCATCTCCTGATTTTGTTCAAACCAATTTTTTTTTAAATTGAAACACAAATTTCTTTTTACATTATGTGGAAAATGATTTTATTGAATTCTATTTTGTTTCAACTGAATATAAATTTGCCGATCAAATATTTCTATTTTTAAATCTCGTCATGTTGTTTTAAAAGTTTAAATCTTTACAAATTTTATTCTATAAAGTAAAAGTTTTACAATTTTTCTTTCTTTTGAATAAAATGTGTGTCTAGGATAAATTTTCAAGTTGCTTTGTTAATATTAAAGTTTTTATATGTTCAAATTTCAGCTCTAACAAAAGTCGAAAAGTCAGCAACATGTTTGTAGCTTTTGATATTGCTTTAAAGTTGTGTGATTCGGAATAATTATAGTTTACAATGCTTAGAAAACCTAAAAAGTTGGAATTTTGGATCGTAATGAAAATATGGGCTAAGCACTTAGACGTAAAACCTTGTTTGAGATGATTTTTAAATTCTTATAAATCAGAAATCTCTAAGTTTAAAAGTTTGTACTGGTTTGGGAAAGTAAGTTCTGTGGGATGCTTGTCATCTGGTCCCCTAAGGTCATTTGATCTGGGAGTGATCGAACCCAAATCCTTCTATAGAATTAGATCGAAAGTCATGTTCTACTGGTATGAATGGTTTTAGGATGTGTCGATGTAGCCTTTCTAATCTGGGAAAGTAAGTTCCAAGGGGTGCTTGACACCTAGTCCCCTAAGACCAACTGGTATGGGAGCGACTGACCCAAATCCTGCAATAGGGTCAGATAGAAAGTTACGTTTACGACATGTTCTTTACTTAATAAACTTATTGATTCAAAAGATGCCAAAGTGCACAAGCTTAAAAGATGCCAAAGAGCACACTCATGTAAAGATGCCATAGTACACAATGCTAAAAGATGCCAATGAGCACACATCTCATCATATTTGGTGACATTTCTGAGTTGCAATAAACCTGTAAATTTATGAAACTCTGAATTTCTGATGGATTAGTGTGATTACATGCAAAGTTCTCTATTATATTTTTAGAATTGCATTTTCTTGAAGCTAATCGAAATTCACATGCGAGCACACTGAATAGATTGATGAAAGTTTTTGAGACCGAACATGTCTTAACTTGATATGCGATAAAACTTGTTTCTATATCCAAACACATACATTTGATTTCATCTGACGGATTTTATTGTGATATTTTACTAAGTAGAATTTTATTTGTTTCTGTTTAAATTTTTATATATTTAGTCGTTTCAAAATACATATTCAGTATATTTTTCTTTCTACATTAATGTTTCAATCATTGTGTTCTCATTTATATCTTAATGGATTTGAGCATTATTCAAGGGGGAGTGAAAAAGGAGAAATTTTCTTAATGATCATATCTGTTTTTGAGGGGAAGTATCTGATTTTCTATATAAATGCTAACTTGAATCGTCAAATTTAGTGCATTTGTGTAGGGGGAGTAAAAGAGCTAATTAGGTAAAAAAATTTCAGACTCCAAGTCAGATTTGCATCACCAGTTGGTAGAGCAAAGCTTAATTTGCGCCAAAAGCTTCTAGCGCAAAGCATGTTTTGCATTTCCTGCATGTCGCGCAAATATCACTTTGCGCTTCCTTCTGTTAGCGCAAACTTAACTTTGCGCCACCAACTTGTAGCGCAAACCTTCCTTGTTTTCTCCGTTTCTTTGATTTTCAGATCTTAAGCTGGCTCGTCTCCATCATATGCATGACCAAGTTGATCCAGATCATCAAGGTCATGAGGGGGAGAAGTTAAGAGAAGTTAAGAAGATGATAAAGAGACAAAGAGCTCAAAAGTTTATTTGCTAATCAAGATTCTCTCAAAGATTCAAAATTTCTTCAGCTTTACTTGTCTTTTGCTGATCAAGCTCCGATCACCACAGCTTCTTCAAGATCATTTAAAAGAGGTGTGTCTTCTAGAGCACAAGCTGATGAACCGACTGTTATTTCAAGTTTATTTCAAACTGGTCCAGTCTTGTCGAGGCAGTAAAGACAACAGAGCTTAAAAGATGATGAGAAGAAATTTCTTCAAAAAGTCAGAATGATTCACAAAGTCGCTTAGATGGTCCATGCTGATTTAGAAGATGGATTTTGAATACCACAACGCCAATGATTACTAAGGGGGAGATTGTTAAGTCTGATTTTATAGTAATCATTGTATTTATAGGCTTGGTCAAATACTGTGTTTAGAGTTTAATACTGTGTAGTATTGACCAAGGGTATTTAAGTCCCTTTGGTCTTGGTTGTTTGTAAGAACTTTTACGCCTCATTTTATTCAACATACACTTTGCGCTACATTGTGTCTCTCTCTCTCTACTTTCTCTCTCTAGGATTTAGTGATCTTGGACTATCACATCTTTTATAGTTTGTTTTGCAAATATGTTGTGTACTATAGTAGAGCTTGAGAGAGAATAAAGGAGTGAAGAATAATAGAAAATTGGAATTGTTATAAAATAAAGTGTCTATGAAAGCGGATTCCTTGTTATATGTGGGTTGTTTTAATGGTCGTAAGGAGGGAAATTTTCAGGGATGTTCTTAAGTTTAGCATTTTCTTAATTGCCATCGATTGTTCTTCTTCTTTTACTTCTTATGCTTGGCTAAACCATCATGCATTAACTATAAAAACCTTTTCCTGAAGGATTATGTGTTGATTTTAGTTTCTTTTTTGTTTCACATATTTTTAGAGTAAGCTTTCTAATATGTAAGCAGCTGTCTACAACCAAGGTGACATTCCCTTTCGTATCGACCAACACCTGTTTCATCCATCCGCAATACAAAGAAACCGAGCTTATTAAAGAAGATTCTCTTGGTAATACAAATTAAATATAATCCAGATTGATTGTCGTTAGGAACGAACACTCATTTTTGTTCCTCTAAATTGCAAAATTGCAATCATGGGTCAGGAATGCTGCACAGATGAAGCTTTTGAACGAACTCGGTATCCCTGCTAAAGATGTTCCAGTCGATCAGTTTACTCCCTTAGGTCGCATGTTGTACAAGGCTCTATCTTTTCGTGAAATCTTCTAAATCTTGGCTCAAGTTATTTCCCTTCAATTATATGCTTACTTTGCATTACTTAATACGTCTATCATAGTACTTCTGTTGGACTAAATTCTATATAAAACCAAACCAAACGAACCTACTATATCCTACCTGAAGTTGGAGTGGGGGGTTAAGATGTATGCATATGTGACCTCTCCTATAGTACATAGACAACAAATACCAATTGGTTTTTAGGTATACCATATGCTTGAAATTTTGTTGCTGATGCAAAAATTTTTCGTCTTTTGTTTTATTTTTATGCATCAACCAACTATCGTCTCTCCATGTACTTCTTGTTTACTTTGTTAGTTCTTAATCCTCTCTTGTCCATCTCTAGAAAGAAGGGATTGTTAGCGATCCCTTAAGCCTTATAGCTCCTTTTTGTCTCAAATTTACTTTATTGTTACCGGTTGCATAACCTAAAAGCTTTTGATTCTTTACAAAGTGAGGGTGAATCCTGATGTATATTTTTTATAAATGCAACATCTTCTAAAATTAACTTTATTGTTGGCAGTTTCTTTATAGAATGGATCAGAATATGTGAGGAGTGATTATTGGTCAGGAGAAATGTCGACATGTAGGGAAAACACAGTAGGTGTGCACCTTATATTGAAATTTAGACAACCCCTTAGTTGATGCCGGTATGTTCTTTTTCTAAATTTATTAAAGTTGGAGAAACCCTTTTTCCTCTTCCAATTTTTCAAGCACAGTCTAAAATTTGGCATAGGTGTGCACCTTATATTGAAATTTTTCACAGTCTAAAACTTGGCATAGGTGAATTCTCTGTTTTCATAGCCAGTCTAATATATAGCTACTTTACTCTTTGCTTTTTTGCAGACAAAAGAGAAGAATTGGCACACTGAAGATCTTGGTTTGTTGTAATATGATTTTAGATGCTTCTTTTTATTTATAAATTGGTACAAATGTGAGGATTCAGTGAAACGTTATAGTTTGTTTGAAAAATTCTTGTCTTTTATGACAGATATATAGAATTATATTGTTTTAGTATTTTAATGTTATTCTTGATTGATATTGTTATTTATTTTATTGTAATATATATATATATATTGTTGAAATACGGATGCTATATTATATATATATATATATATATATATATATATATATATATATATATATATATATATATATATTATACCCTTTAGAGAAGGAATTAATTTTTAATAAGTGTAACTAAAGGATGCCCTTTAGAGAAACTTTACAAGAAAGTGTAACTAAAACATATAATTTTGGAGAAGATTTTGATTTAATGTATCTCAAGATAACAATTAGAGAAGGTTCGATAAAGTGTAACAAAAGAATACCTTTAGAGAAACTTTACGGATAGCGTCACTAAAGCTTACATCTTTAGAGAAGTTTTTCCGAAAACCATCTCTGAAAGTATCTTTTAGTGACATTTAAAAACCGTCATTGATGCTCAAAAAATGTCACTAAGCATACTTTTAGAGAAACTTTTTAATAAAAATCAGCCAACCTTTGGATAAGCTTTGAAAGTGTATACATTTAAAGCCCAAAAAAACTTCTCTAAAGGCCAACATAAATGTACCCTTCGAAAACCCTCCTTAAAACTTTTACCTACCGTTATATGGGAAAAGTTATTGACGGAAGTGAAAAACTTCTCTTAAACCTTTAGAGAAGTTTTTTAAACTTTTAAATACAAAAGAAAACCTTCTCTAAAGCAGAGGCGTAGCTAGAGGGGGGACTAGAAGGTGCCTAGCCACCCCCAATTGTTGTCCAATCCCATTAGAAAAGTTTACATAAAAGATATTTTACTATTAAAAACAAGCCTCACGCCCCTCTCAAACCTCACACATACTATAAGAAATTTGGCCTAATACCCTCAGACCATCACAATTCATAAAACTCAAAAAAGTACACATTAAAAAATTTGCGTTGGTGCTTTGGTGAGTAATGACATATGTCTCCGCCTCTTAATTCTTCATTCTTTATTTTTATGTTGGTGGTCGTCACGGTAAGTAAATTAATATTTATTAGTATTTGATTTTCGTTTAGAAAATAAAGAAAAAAGGTTTGAAAGAAATGTAACCACTTAAACCTAGTTAATTAAGTACTAGAAGGGTACTCGCACAATGCACCGAGATATATCACGATTTTAATGTCTCCTTTTATTTTTTGTTTTTTATCGATTTGATTTACAGTACGATTTTGAATGGTTTTAAGTGAATGATAATCGTTTTTTTTAAAGAGGTTTTTCGATAGTTCAATAATAATGTAATTTATTTTAGGTTTAATAGTATAATGTTTTTTTATAAAATAAACATTAAATATTCTGTTAGATTTTCTTAATTATTTTTTAGTTTTTTTATATTTAAAATTTAATTTTTATCTTGTATTTACTTATACGGGGAGCGATTTTAGGGAGTTGAAGTGGGGAGTGATTTTAGGGGAGTTAAAGTGGTTAGAGATAAGAATTGAAAGTTAATAAATATCATTAAATGTAGTACATAAAACTTTAATGGTTGTTTTCAAGAGATTTTAATGAATTAACATTAAATAGAAGTACATTAAACTTTAACAATTGTTTTTAAAAACTGTTTATAGATACTTTATAATATGTGTAGATATTTGAATATTCTATATTTGATGAAATAATATTTTTTTGGAAACGACAGTGCATTAGAAAGCTACGCATGAGCTAGCGGAAGGAATTACAAAGATCCACACCAACGTAAAGGAAATTTCTCCAAATAAAGACGTCTTTCAAACTTGTCATATACCTATACACCATTGTGAGTCCTTGTGAATGAACACGATCTTTACCAGATAATCAAACAACAAACAAGATACGATTTACCAACCTGTTTAGATTACAAACGCGGATTACAAAGGTTGATATTGTTTCTCTGTTTAAGCTCTCACTGTTTCTCTCTGTGAACAGTGTATGATCGATTTGTTATGATCTGAGATATGAATAGTTATGAGATAAATAATATCTCAAAACCTTTTATATCTCAAACATAATATCCTAAAATATCTATTAGTTAGATATTTAGGAACTAATACAAAATACATTAATCAACACAATAATTAACTTTGATATTTATTACAAACTAACATTAGACTTATATCGAGAGCGACTTTTCAGCATTAGCTTCAGATTCCAATCTTCAGATTGGATGATCTTGAATCCAATAAATTTGTGATCTAACAATCTCCCCCTTTGGATCAAGATCATTACTAAATGGATTTAGTAATTAAGTCTTCTCTTTCAGCTCAGAAGATGAAATCTTTTCTTTAGCTCAGAATGCTTTAGCAAAGTATCTTCAAAGAAAATTTATCTAAAATAAGCATGTCTTCAGAATACTTTGATCTCTCGCATTTCTTGGTTGGCTCTTCTCTTCTTCAATGTCTCTTGAGACATAACTTGTAATGTAATGGACATTTCTTCAAGCTTTAGGTTCTCCCCTTTTTTGATGAAAAGAGAAACGCTTTCATCAAAACTTGTAGTAAGAAATGTCTGTCATTTGGAGCTTCTGATCCGTCAATTCAAAAGATATTCATCCAGATCTTTGCAAATCCAGACAAAATAATCGTGTAACACATTAATCAACTAATGAATCAGTTAAAATGCCTGTCACACTAAGTCACTGTGTGTAACGAATACACATTGGAAAGGAGTTGTTTGATGTTTACTCCCCCAGGGCTTCCATTCAATCATCGAAACACCACAAATGCAATTTCTATAAACGTTATGAAAAAGAAACAAATTCCTTGTGTGTTCGTGCTTGTGATAGAAAGAATTAAGCACGGATGATTGCTTATAAGCTCAAAATTGTGTAAACCACTGAGACAACAGTAAGTTAAACACAGACTCAATGTGCATGATTGAAGTGCGAAGGTGGGGGCAGACTTCCTTTGAAAATCAGATAGCAAATGAAAATCAGATAGCAAATGTGTTGCTTCCCCTTTGAAAATGTGAAACACTTTCCTTTTGAGAAGAAAATGAGTAGTTGGTGAGGTTTGATCAAGAGTTGGCATGGGCTAGTTGCCTGTTTCAATAATGATCACCAAAGAATTGTGAAACATTAGAATTGTGGCTGCCCGGCTCAGAAAAAGTTGGTGCAGAGTTCTGATATTCTTTTAACTCTGTTCTCACACCCTCTTTGTTTTAAACATTTAGCTTACTCTCTTTTTCTGTATACCTCATCACACAATCCACACTCATTTCTTTTCGACTTCTCACACTCAATCACTATGGATTAACTTCGTGGGTAGAAATCACTGGTTAAGGTGATTCCATAGAAGTTGTGTTAAGTCCTAGCACAATGAAATCATGTTTTTCCTAGAAAGCATGTGATGCTCAATTTGGTTTAACTATTTCAGTTAAAGCACAAATTAGATCTTGAAAACATTTTAAAGCACACTTCCAATTCATGAAATCGGTTTGAGATTAGGGAAGTGGTTTGAACTTTTAAGAACAATGTTTTCTATGATTGAAAGTTGTCCTCTTTTCAACCATATATGAGATGAAGATAAGGAATGATACCTTTTGAGTGCAATCTTACATCTCATGAAGTCAAGCTTAAAGTTATAAAGATATGATCTTGTAAGCATCTCTCAAAAACTGCAAAAGTCTTATGTCATAGTCAAAGAAAATTTATTCACTTAAATTAAAATGACAAAAAAACAGTAAAACAATGAAAGTACGAGTTCTGATCAGAAATAATCAGAAGTCATCACCTTTTTACTCCCCCTGAAATTATGCATTAGAAAAATTATCAATGTAAAACATATGCATTAAAATTTCAGACAAATTTGTACTCCCCCTTGAAGGTTGATTTCCTCATTCGAGTATTGGAGTACAATCTCTTATCAGCACAGGAGTAAGGTCTTTTGATCATTAAAGTGCGGGTCTTGAACTGTTTTGTTCAAAAGCCTTCATTCTCCTAATCCCCCTTGACAGTAGGTGCCTGCAACACATAATTATCCCTTTTCTTTGGTATCCATTTCCATTTGGATCCAACTGTGTTAGCTGCAATTCTTATGGGGGTAACTGAGTAAGAACCATACCAGTAATGGTCACTCATTTTATGAACAGGATCATGTGTATGACAATAAGAACAATAGAGTTTCTTACCTGACAAACTGATTAATTGATCTCTCGTGTAGACAAAATCAGGTTACCTTTACACGCATTGTTCTTTTTGGCATTCTGCGTATGTACACATGACTTTTTACATTTCAGCTGTTGGATCCCAGTTCCAGCAAACAATTGAAGAACTTCATAAAATATACATATAAAAGAGAAATAAAGAAGAAGAATCATCATAAACTCATCTCATATGCTTTGATTGATGAACAATGGAGGGGATATTGGAAGAACACCACACTAGGAATTTAAACGACTCTCATGAGATTCACCTGATATGTGTGTGTGAAAAGTGTTCTCTCCAAAACTTAAATGACCAAATGAGCCATGTGCACCTATTAGTAGGGCCCATTTACAATAAAAAGGCTCAAGCCCATACAACTAATTAAAAAGCCCAAAATACAATTCTTTATAAAACATTCAATTAAATTGGGGGCTAATTTAATCTAACAATCTCCCCCTAATGTTTTATAAAGAAAGCATCATCATATAGTCTCCCCCTTGCTTTCTTTAGAATCTTTGGTGTGCCGTTCATCGAGTCTTCAAAGTATCATAAGCTCCCCCTCAAATGTAGGCTCATATTCTTGAAAGACTTAGACGAATTATCCCAATTTGTCCAGCTTTCATATCTCAACTTCACCGCTGTTTTTGACCATCAAGGAGTCTGATTGAGAGAAAACATAAAACATGCACATTGAACTTCAGCCTCTTAGATTTCCAACTAGCTTTGATTCATCCATTTTGGATAAAAAATGAGTGAGTTGTGCAAGTTTTCCCACAGCTGCGCATAACGATCGTCAAAACAGAAAATTTGATTGTTAAGCTCCTGTTGAGTAAACGTTCAACACCGAGCCTTAAATTTGAATAACGGAGGAGGGAGTGACAAACAATGTGTCACTTATGTAGCTTGAAACCATGAAGAACCGACGAGAGAACACCGTTCTTGAAAGCGGAAAGAGCATGAGTGAAATGCAATGATTTCGGTCCAGCACCCTAACGCAGATTTTGACACTGATTCTTGCACATCAGCTCACGTAATTTGAGAAAACTCAAAACATCAAAGTCGTATATCTGTGTTTTAGAAATCCAACGCAACTGGACTCATGTCATTTGGAGCTTCGAGTAAAACGTTGTGCGCGTGTTTCTGAAACAGCGCAGTGTGTCAGAAAATTCAAAAAATTCGGGCTTCGGGCTCTTGGCTCATTGCGACCTCTAGACCATCGACCTCTGATGTGCGTTCTTGGGTCTACCTCTGTTCCTCCTCTCTGTTCTCTGCTCTTCAGAGGATTTGGTCCACAGAGGCTCTGTGGACAACTTAAGAGCCTCTGTGTCTCTTAAGGGCATCTCTGAATTTCACTTCTGATGAACTTTCTGGACAACTTTCAGAGATTTTGGACAATCTTCAGAGGCTCTGTGATCTGCCCTCTGCGATCTGCCTCTGATTAAGCTCTGCGTTTCAGAACTATGCCAATTTCACAGGGCTTCTCTGCATTTCAGCCTCTGCGTATAACAGCAAACAATTCCATAAGAACTTTTGTGATATGCATCTGATTATAGACAGCTTCTGCAGAGGTTCTGAAGAATCTTACAGAGGCTCTGCACAAGCCTCTGCACATTTGATTAAGCTGTTGCATCCTCTGCATAGATTGGATAGAGCTCTGTGTGTCTTCTTGACAGGTTGCAGAGGCTCTGCACGTCCTCTGATATGGATTTTCTGCCTCTGAACTTCTGCACGTGCTTGAACTGTCTTTGCAGAGCATAAGCATCTCTGGACAACTTCTGCAGAGGTTCTGGACAATCAACAGAGGCTCTGTATAGTTTTTAGACAACAACCTCTGCACATCTCTTTTGTCAACCTCTGTATAAATACTATGGATCTGGACAACATACAGAGGTTTTGTGCATTAGACTCTGTATCATATATATTCTGAGATACGACAAAACCATCTTCTAGACTGCAATTAAATTAGCCCCCAATTTAATTGAATGTTTTATAAAGAATTGTATTTTGGGCTTTTTAATTAATTGTTTGGGCTTGAGCCTTTTTATTGTAAATGGACCCTATTAATAAGTGCACATGGCTCATTTGGTCATTTAGGTTTTGGAGAGAACACTTTTCACACACACATATCAGGTGAATCTCATGAGAGTCGTTTAAATTCCTAGTGTGGTGTTCTTCCAATATCCCCTCCATTGCTCATCAATCAAAGCATATGAGATGAGTTTATGATGATTGTTCTTCTTTATTTCTCTCTTATATGTATATTTTATGAAGTTCTTCAATTGTTTGCTGGAACTGGGATCCAACAATTGGTATCAGAGCAAACTTTGATTCCTAATATCAAAGGATCCTATTCTATACTTGGTTCCCACAATCCAGATAGTAGTTAAGAGTATGTTCCTTCATTTTGTTCTCCACTCTTAAACGTACTTTGTTCTTTGGAGTCATTTCAACCACTTTGAAGTAGATTCAAAGGCAAGTGTGTTTAAATCCTTTGAAGACAGATTCAAAGCTATGCTAGTTATTTGTCACTCTCCTCATACCAGAAATTCTTTCCTACTTTACTCATTCCTCATCTTTCTCAAAAGACCCCCTCATACTCTGTTTTCTAATCTAAAATGGCAAACGCTGTTAACTACTTCAGTGCAGGATCTCAGTCTAAGCCTCCCACTCTACTAAGAGATGAATATACTCAGTGGAAGATCAGGATGGTGCACTTTCTTGAAGGTGTGGATCCTGGTCTGGTTGAGTTTCTTCACAACCCTCCTTTTATTCCAATGACAACAGTTCCTCGTGTTCCTGCCACCGCAAATACCCCTGAAGTACCTGAGTATCAACATCCTAAACCAATTATCGAGTAGTCTGAAGAAGAAAAGGTATTGCATGAACTTGCAAAGAAAGCCAAAAGACTAATCATAATGGCTATCCTAAACGACATCTTCCAGTCTCTTGATTCCTGTGAAACATCAAAGGACCTATATGGTTAGACCTAGAGAAACAACTTGAGGGTGGTGCTAAAACCCTCAAGAACAACATGGCTTTATGCATAAATGAATACTTTTCATTTAAAGCTCTGCCGGGGGAATCCATTCAAAGCACTTACAACAGGTACAACTCCTTGTTAAACAAGTGCAAGAGGGATGGAATCCACAGAACCTTTGAAGAAAACAATGTTAGATTTCTTCAAAGTCTGAATGATGAATGGCTTCATCTAACCATGTCCATGCAAGCCACGTTGGATCTTGATGTATGGTCCATATCTAATCTCTTTGGAACACTGATTAGCCAAGAGAACAGAATTTCCAAGTTGACAACCTCTGTCAGAGGTCCTCTGGCTCTTGTAGGAAGTGCCTCTGAAGGCAAAGAGAATGGAAAGAAAGAAAAGACAGTTGAGGATGCACAGAGGAAGAAAAAGAAGAAAGTGCTTGTAGCAGAGAGTGAAAGTGATGAAGGATTTGAGGAGGAGATTGATATGGCTGCTCTGGCCAAAACGCTGGCCCTTATGACCCGACAATTCAATCGTGGTCTTAAGAAGCCAGAGTACAGAGGAAGAGAAGAAAGAGATGATAGAAGCAGAGGATATGGTGAGGTAAGAAAGTATGGAAGAGAAGAGTCTGAGGAGCAAAGGCAAGAAGAGAGGAGTGGACAGAGATTAGACGACAGAGGTGGTGACAAACTCCCAAAGCAAACTGAAGGTTGCTTCAAATGCGGGAAACCAGGCCACTTTGCCGCAGAGTGCAAGTCTTCTGCCAATAAAGGGAAACCCACAAGAGATGCTGCTTTTTACAAAAAGAAAGCAGAGTACTATACTCAGAGATCCCTAATGGCAGAACAAGAGAACCTTGTAACCGACGAATCCTCTGATGAAGAGGATAACGCTCTCTTCTATGGAATGGCAGAAGTCCACTCTTCTGACAACAAGAGTGAGGTATCCACTTCTGACTCTCACAACTCGGACTCTGAAAACAAACTTCTTGAAATACAAAAAGATCTTCTTGCTTATAAAAACACATGCTCAAAAATTGAGAAAAATCTTGCCTTCTTTGAAAGAGAAACTAGGCTTCTTACCCAAGAGAAGGACAAGCTTTACCTTGAAAATAAAGCTCTTACCTCTGAGCATATTTTAAACAAAAAGAGTCTCAAGGAGAAAATCTCAAGTCTTGACCGAGCCTTGAAAGAAAAGGTCAAAGAGCTAAAGACATGTGAGAGTGATCGATTAAATGCCATTTCTTTGAAAAACTTTTTTCAAAAAGAAAGAGAAGTTCTTTATCAAGATCTGCTCAGAAGAGATATTAAAATAAAAAAGTATCAGGATGCTCAAAAAGTCCATGAAAAAGTCAACACTCAAATTGGCAGAAGAGGTATAGGGTTTGATGATGTCGATCCTTATACTGGAAATAAAAGAAACAAATCATTAGCAAACATCTTTTGCCCTGGAAAGTTTCTAAAACCAAGTTTTCCAAACCTTCTATCCACTTTTAAGAGGCGAAAAACCTCTGAAGGACCACATCTGAGGAATCCTCTGCAGATGGCAGATACATGGTATGAAAACAATGACTTGCCATCTATGCTCCCATCAAAGAGAAATTCTATTCCAAAGAAATATATGTCTCAAAAACAGATTGGAGTCTTCAAGTTTGGTCATCCAGAGACACAAACTCAAATGGCTTTTATGTGCATGATGATTCCTGAAAAGGAACTATCCTCTGAAGCACCAGAGTTTGTTCCGACCTCTGTGGAAGAAAAACTTTTTAAAAGATTTCTGGAAAATGACTTGAGAAAGACCTATGAAAATCACTTTTTTAGTCATCCTGATCTTATCCCTAAAGTAAAAGAAATCTTTGAGCAAGATCTTCTAAGTTGTTTAAGTGTTCCTAAAATAACATCATGCTTTTCAAAAGAGATAAATATTTCAGAAGGCACCAATGGACAAAGCAAGGCACTTACAGAAGGACAGACTCTCATTCACAGAGACTTTCTCGATTCAGACTCTGAGTCAGAATCAGAATCCACTGTCGACTATGAGACAAGTTCTGTGAAACTTGAGATAGTCCCTTGTGGTCCAGAGAAAAGTAAACTTACCTCTGGCATTCTTCTGTCCCGATTTCCTGGACATATGCTTACAAGCAAAGACTTCCCTTGAGCTTGAAAAATCTAAAACTGAAAAGGACAAGATCTCTCATTTTTCAAAAGCTCCAAAACCATTAAAACCATTTCAAGAAAAACTCACTTGGCAACAGAAGGGTAAATGACCCAAAATTGATAAACTTGATGCTTCTGTTGCAGTGAAATCAAGGAAAGAAGATCAAGGGAGAGTACAGTCTCAGAGCCACTCAAGAACAGTTTTTGAAAAAACTCAACCTAGATTAGACAAAGCTTTCTGTAAAAAGAAACCCAAATCTAAAATGGGTTGTAGTAAAATTTGCTCTGTACCCTCCTTTGACAATTTTAATGAAATTTTCAAGAAGTTTGCCTCTAATGTTCCCTATTGTAAATGTATTGATCTTTTTCATGCTTTGAATCAACATTTCTCTAGGCCCTACTGTCTTATATCTCACCCCAAACCCAAGAATGCAAAATTCAAGGGTGAGAAAAGACAATCTGGTACCTCTACAAATGAGGATAAACCCAAAACCAAAGGTGCTAAGGCATCTTCACAGCCTCCTAACAAAAATGGACCCATTTGGAAATGGGTAACTAAATCTCTCTAATCTGTCCACAAAAGATGCAAAGCTCAGAGATTACTCCGCAGAAGATGTACCCGAGGTCAAACCTGATGATGATTCTCATATCACAGAGCCTCTGTGATCACTCACAGAGCCTCTGTGAAGACTAACCTCTGGAGATCAATGTTGAAGCTTTTCACAAAGATAGTTCAAGACAAGACCACGTGTAGAACACGTGAGGCCTGTTGTACGAAGATCCTCAAGATCAAATTAATGGGCGTCCCACGATGTTTTACTTTACAGGTGGCATTCCTTATGTGGAATGTCAGCCATTGTCTTGTACTACGAGCTGCACACTCCCTGTATTATATATGATCACCTCGTTCTTTGTCTACAAAAAGCGAGAACACACAATATAAAATAGAGATTGTATCTTCCAAGATAATATTTGCACATACCAGTGCGTGTTCTTGGTGTTTTACATTAATCAATGAAACAGTTGTTTGAGTGATTATCTCGTAATATTTTACTTCCTGTTTATTGATTTACTTGTGTGTTTACTACATTGCATGTTCTATCTTTCTTACACATATTAAATGCTTCCGCACTCTGTTTAATTAACATGTGTGTAGTGAAAGGTTAAATCAAGTTAAAGAACATCGTAACTGGGATCAACATCAGATCATATTTCTTCTTTGCTTCAACTGGTTCCTGTTCCAGACCAGTTCAACTTCTTTGTAGCATCTTCTCCTTCTTTGGTGTGTACCTGAACCATTTTATTTCAATCAAAGAAAAAGTTACTATTACGAATTTGATTAGAAGATTTAACTGACCTTTTTGAATAAACAAGTTTGGATGTTGAACTTGCAGATGACTTGAAAGAGCATTCCGAATCAGTTGAATCATCTCTAGGTGAGTGGACAATTGACTCTGTAGTCTTGTGCTCAGTCACCACCACCATTGAAATAATCTTTTCAAGCTCGTTAACCTTTGAAGAATAAACGTTTCTTTCTTTGACAAGAAGGTCAATCTTCGTCTCAAACTCACACTTCTTTTTCTTCTCTTTCTGTGCACACTTAGAAAGTTCAGATAGCTTTCCATTAAGCTTTCTAATTGCAGCTTCAAAGGTGCTTCTTTCTTTTTCAAATTCCTTCTTTGCACCTTTTCTTCCATCTGATATCTCTTTTAAGTATCCAGCGTTCTTCTTTTCAATTGCCTTCTTCTCTTTGGCAAACTGATCTCTTTCTAAAATGATTACTTTCTCAAAGTTACTAACTTGTTGAGAAAGCTTTATACTTTTAAGCTCAATCACCTTCTTCTCATCAACACTCTTCTTTGAATGATCTGAGAACTTCTTCTCAAACTCAGATATTTTGTAGCTCAGTGTTTGTATCCTCCAAATCCTTAGATTTCTTCTCATTGCTCTCAACAAGATCTAGCTTCTGTTTTTGAGCTTCAAGACCAGAAATCTTTCTTTTTAACTCAGAGTTCTCAGCTACCAAATCTTTTGCTTTTAAGAAAACCTTTCGGTCTGAGATAATCCATTCAGAGTATAATGCAAGATAGTCCCAAACCTCTTTCCCTGAAGCTTCGGGAATCTCCATTAAATCATATATTTCTTTAGAAATACTCTTTTTCAGATAAACTCTAGCTCTATTATCAGCTCTCTCTCTCTTTGCACCTGTGGTCCTTCAGACAATGATAATCTCATGTAGTGACCCTTATCATCATTATCTACAAAGCTGAAAAAATTCTTTTTCCACTTTTCGTATTCTCCTTTATTCAACATTGGAAAATAGGAAGTCATTCTGTTTGATAAGTAAAACATGAATATGATCGTTAGCCCAAATAAAACCCATCAGAAAGACTAAGTCAGGAATTTGAGCAATAGAACAGGTTTGCGCTTAATGAAGGTGGCACAAAAGTCAAACTTTGCATGATAAGAAGCTGGCGCGAAATATAGATTTTTGTTAGAAGTAGGTTGCGCGAAAGAAGATTTGCGCAAGTAGATGGTCGCGCGAAATAAGGTTTGCGCGAGTAATGGTTGGCACAAAATAGAGATTTGCGTGACAAGTTGGTCGCGCAAAAGGACTTTTGCGTGTAACGATGATGGCGCAAAACAGAGGCTCGACTGGTATAATTTTGTGACTGGTGTTTGCTTGACAACAAGGGCCTTGACCGGAACTACGACCGGTGTTCTTGACCGGAGTGATGTACGCCCGGGGTGTTGCGTCGACCGGGGGGGTACTGTAGCAATCGGGGGTACTGTAGCAACCGGGGTACTGGAAGTGATTTTCAACCGGGACCGGATTGAACAGTGACCGGGGTGATGATTTCCGACCGGGGCTAGAAATTGTCATCGACCGGACTTACCTTTGACCTTTATGAATTTCGACCGACCGAGACTTACCTTTGACCTTTATGAATTTCGACCGACCGAGACTTACCTTTGACCGGTATGTAGACTTGACCGGTGTGGTGCTTAGCGACCAGAAGTATTGAATGGTAGGTGGGTCGACCGGTATTAATTAGTTCGACCGATATGAAACCTTTGACCGGTGTGCTCCTACGACCGGTATCGTTTCTTCTTCGTTAATCTGCTCTGTAAATCCCAAATTGACCTGACTAGAAATCGATTTTCAGCACCAACTTTTGACACTTTGATCGCTTTACCTTTTGCAACAACATACAACGTTTTGATTTCGAAAACAACCACAGATTGAAGATTTGATCGATTGTACAGTGTTCTTGATAATGAAGAACACAGAGAGTTTCTGAAAGTTTGATTTTGAATCTGGTATATAGCTCTGATACCAATTGTGAGTCCTTGTGAATGAACACGATCGTTTACCAGATAATCAAACAACAAACAAGATATGATTTACCAACCTGTTTAGATTACAAACGCGGATTACAAAGGTTGATATTGTTTCTCTGTTTAAGCTCTCACTGTTTCTCTCTGTGAACAGTGTATCCATCTTAAATAGTTATCAATAATCAAGTCAAAAAGGTTTTCCTTCTTAGGCGCTGGATTGTCGAAAACAACTCTATTTCGGAAGCTCCAAATAGAGTAAGAGGTGATTTTGATGAAATAATATAAATTCAATTGTACATTATTTAAAATATCTACTCATTTAAGTTTTGTATTAAAAAAAAACTTAAACCTGTATTTAATTGAATGTTCAAGTTAATGTTTTTATTTTTAACTTTCTAAATAGCATATACGTAAATTGCCATTTTGTTCTGATTTTTAAAAGATTAGTTCTTAATTTTCTTATGATCTTAGTTTGAATCTTGAGCAAGAAAAAAACCACATATTTGTTGTAGGATAAGTGTGTCATCGTCGTCTAAAGGATGTGACGATAAAGATAGAGATATAGATATTGATAAACATATCAGAGTTAGATTAGAACTGAAATATATTGTGGTTATCTACTTGTATCTCATCCCTATTTAAAGGGCTTTTGATTAATGAGAATTACAGGTTCATTCTTTCCATTCTATTGTTGTTCTGTTCGTTTTTCCCTTTAACACGTTATCAGCACGTAGCTCGTTTGCGCTATCGCTCCCTCGGATCGTTTCGGCCGCTACTAAACGATCTTTCGCAATCTGTCGCCATTAGAAGGTCTGTTTTTTTCTAATATTGCAATTCAAGTAAGTATCTTTACAAAAAGTTACAATTTTTTCTCTATGAATTGTCATTAATCGTGATTAACTTTTTTAGCCACGATAATTCAATGTATCCTTATTTAATTTTGCATCTACTTGACTATGCATTTAATTTCTTTTTAATAGAATCACTATAAATCTAATTGTACATGTTTATATTTTATTCTCTAAGAATTCGTTTGTTGTTGTTCTAATTTTTCTTTACATATTAATAGAAAATTCTATGTATTTTTAGATTTTACTTGTTGCTTATTATGAATAACAACACACAAAACCCCCACCATGGATTTATGAGTTTATATTTTTTTTGAGATCGTATTTATAAATCTTATACATATTTGAATATGTTATCTTCTTTTCCATATATATCTATAATCATATTGAAGCTTTTTCTTTGTGTATGACGATGAATGGAAAAAGAAAAAGGGTGGGGTGTTATTTTCCCAATTTTCATCTACTTATGATTATTAATTTAAAAAGAGAAAATTATTATGTTTGGGTTTATTAAGATTATTCATTCTACACTTGGACTTATTAATATTTAATTTGTTATTAATTTGTATTTAAAAGTAATAATTGATTTAAAACTTATCATTATCTATTGAACCATTATCCCTTTTTTTTAAATTGACTAATACGATTTATTTTACATGAATTTATTTTAGCATATTGTTATTTATATTGTATATTAAATTATGCTATAATTTTTAACATATCATTGTGTATATATGCATCATTAATTAGTTACAATTTTGACATGTTTAGTTGGTTAATTTAATTACGTTAATATTATTTTATTTAGATCAATTATCGTTTAATTCTGTATATGATAATATTTGTTGTTTTAAAATATTATTATGATTTATTAATGTTTATCAAATTAGATTACAATATCAATATATTTAGATGGTTATTCAATTAGTTTACAATATTATTTATTATTTATTTGTTTATGTTAATAGTCAAATGTCTATCACAATTAATAATTGTTATAATTCAAATGTTTATCTTGATTATGAGTTCCTACTCATTAATCTCAATCTTATAAGTTATCTTTGGAATTTACAATTTCAACCCCCATAACTTTTGTTATTTTGTCAAAAGGTCCAAAAATAGCATGAAAATTATAAAATCAAACATTTATCTTGATTGTGAGTTCGTACTCATAATTTTAAACTATATAATTAATTTTTGGAAGTTACACTTCTAACCCATATATTTTAGTCTTTACCAAAAGCTCCAAAAATACTATTAAGGTATTAAAATATTAAAATTGGCTTCATATGCCAAACTCATAGTCATTTTGGTCTCATGCCAAATGCTCTATAATTAATAATGTTATATTTAAATGAAATAAATCATAAGATATCGACTGGATTTTGTCTAACGGGTATAAATAACCCTAGGTTTCTAGAGACTTAAGAAATTCATGTGATTCCCCTACTACCTGGAAATCCAATAGATTGAGTGATTTATTTTTCACAAATTGAAATATTGATGAAGTATTATCAACAAAATATAAGCATACAAAAATCCAATATTGTTATGATAATGAAATTTCATAACCATAATCCATTTTCTTATCAAAAAGAAAATCATATATTATCCTTTATATATATAAATGGTTGAAACAACTCGTCCCAAAGTCAACGTCGTAAACTCAAAACAATCTGAGTATCATAAATTAGTATATAAACCTCCTTTTGAAAAAGGTACAAGAAAGTACCTAAAGTCCATCAACTCCCCATTGACTATAAAACCAACCTCTTGAAAAGGTACAAGCAAATACCCTCATGTTTTGAGACGACATATAAATCCTAAGTTTCATAGGAATACCTTTACTAGAAACCCCCAAAGAAATGTGGGATGTCCCTGTTGATCCAAACTCTCTTAGTGATTTGATAACGACCCTTTTTTATACTTAGTGAAAATTACGTTTAATATGTATTAGTGTTTCACCATCAGCGATCAGACTGAGTCTGTTCAGTTATCGCTGATAGTCTTTCTTACAAATATTTATATGTATTAGTGTTTCACTATCAGTGATCAGACTGATTCTGTTCAGTTATCGCTGATAGTTTCTGATGTAAGCAGTAACGTAATCCCTGAAGACAAGTCTCGCGTCAACAGATGTTCATAGCTGAATCGAAGACAAAGCAGCTGAACAAAGACAAGTCTACTAATGACCTGATGTGGATATCAGAGAAGCAAAGACGAATCTACTTATACGCGAAGGAACATGAGGAAAAGCCTCAGCGATAGCTGAACCTCTTTATGTCTCTGAAGGAAGAGATATTCAGCGATCAAACGATCACGAAGCTTATGCCTCAAGTCTCCTTTTGTCTTACCTTGCACAACCAGTACGATGTGTCACAACGAACATACCTCTGCCACAATTCATACAACAACTCTGTCAACTACACTGTTCATGATACGGCCGAAAGCATGTCTCCTAAAGTCAGACTCTCTCAGCCAATCAATGAAGGACACGTGTAAAGTGCCCTGCCATGCATTTAATGCATAAGGTATAAATAGAAAGATTACCTCTCCATCTGAGAGTGTGCTCACCTCTAGTCTTCATCTTTCTACATTATAGAAATCCTTTTTTTCTATACTCTCAATCCCCCATTCTCTATATTCTTGTGCAACCATCTTAGTGTTTCTTAAGTTTGTTTAGATTGAGTCTGTTTTAATCTTATTCCGCAACAAACTTGTAAATTGTATTTGATTTATCAATAAACAATTTATTAAACTTTAAATTCTGTGTTTGTATTCAACCCCCCTCCCTTCTACAAACTTGTTAAGCGCCTCCGGGACCAACAAGTGGTATCAGAGCAGACTGTTTAATCTGATAAACAAGATCTTGCTTTATTCTCTTCCTTGCTATTCTAACATGGCACTTAACACAAACACAAACTACTATGATAATGGTTCACTTTCCAAACCTCCTCAATTTAGCAGAGATAACTTCTCTCTGTGGAAGAATCGAATGATGCTATTTCTTGAAGGTGCAGATCCCACTATACCTGAGTACGTAGCAAACAGACCATATGAACCTGTCCAAATCATAGTTGTCGTTCCAGCTACTGCTACCACTCCATTTATTCCTGAACGCTATATTGCTAAGGAAATCAGACAATGGAGTGATGAGGACAAAAAGAAGGTTGGTATTGATGCAAGGGCAAAGACCATTATCTATATGGCTCTGCCTGATGAAGTTTTCCATTCCATCATGAATCTTAAAACTTCTAAAGAAATGTGGGAAACCATATGTGTTCAATATGAAGGCACCACTGAAATCCAAGAGACTCGAAAGATTAACTTGGTAAGACAGTATGAAAATTTTTCTTCTAACTTATTGAATTTATCTGAAAATTCATCTTTTAAAGTAGTCATAGCCTTCAAAGATTCAATATAAGTCTTATTTGAATTTTTCAAATCATCCAATTTCTTTTGAAAGATATCTTTTGTATTTTCCAAAATAGATTTTTCATCTTTCAAAGAAATCTTCAATTTGTCAATCAAATTTGACTTTTCAACATTTAAATTTTTTTTCAGATAATAACTTTAAACGAAGATCATGCAAAGCAGTAATTATAACATCCATCTGTGAAGATATGAAATTAAAATCAAACTCAGAATATACCTCGTCTTCATCGGTATCAGAATCATCATCTGACTGATCATCTACAACTAAGCACATCTGAGCGATCTCAACATTTGTAGCTTCATCGTCGGAATGATCCAGCCAGAATTCCTCTTCGGCAAGAAGAGCAGTTCCGTTCTCTCTCTTTTCAGCCAGTTCCAGTTTCTTTCTGTAATAAGCTGAGTCCCTAACCTTCTTCACTCGACACTCCTTTGAGGAGTGGCCCGACTTTCCACAGTTATAGCAGGTAGCAGTCTTTGGCTCGGGCACTTTGACTTTAGGACCTGAAGTGAAGCGAGAAGTGTTGGATCCCGATCTTGGTTGGAACTTTTTCTGGTAATGCTGAGAGATAAGGATCATTGTTTTCTGCAGTTCCTCACCATCGTCATCAGTTTACCCGTTGTAAGCGTTATCAGACAACGCCTGTTCAGCCAGTTGGCTCGTGAGGAGTGCAACCGGGTCTACTGATTTCTTGTTCTTCTTATCCAGTTTGGCCTTCTTGTCAAGCACCAAGCTCTCATCAGTCATGAGAATTTCATAAAGTTCTTGGATTTGCATAGTGGAGATTATGACATCGTTCCTCAGTCTATGGCAAGATTTGTTCCATTCAGGATGAAGAGCATTGAGGAATTTCAGATTCGTCTCAAGCTCAGTCTTTTCCACTTTTATTTTGTCAAGTCATTGATCACAACACAGAATCTGTCGAAAACACTCTTTAAAGACTCACTGTCTTTGGCCTTGAACTCCTCAAAGTTGTTCATGAAGCGTGTATGTCTAAGTTGAGTAGCAACTGATGAGCCAAGCATAATCTTTTCCAACTGTGTCCACATCTGATTTGGACAATTCTTGTAATGATCAACACGGTTGTATACAGAATTTGGAAATGCTAGCATTAGATTAGCAGATAATTCTCGATCAACTTTCATTCTCATAACCTCCTTGGGTGTTGCTGGAGTCTCTTTGTTAGTCTTTATCAATGGTCCTTCATTTAGAGACTTCATCATGTTGGCTCCATTAACTTGATGTTCAATGAAGTTGAGAAACTGATCTTGCCACTGAGTGAATTCGTTTTCATCTATCAGTACTGGAGGACGAGTGTCTGTACCCAATGACATCATGAGGTCATTCTTGTAGAACTGAGCTTGAAAGGCTAACTTTGTAGAATCCATGTTTCAGATAATCCAGAAAAATTCTAAGTGTTGAGATGGCGCAAAGTTGATGTTTGCGTGATAGGCAGAAGACGTAAACTGAGCTTCTCGTGAGCAATGAGAGACGCAAACTAGGCTTTGCGTGAGAAGTGCAAGATGCAAACTTGATTCTTGCAATCAGTGAGTGACGCAAACAATGTTTGTGTGAGTCGAGTGAGACGCAAGATGAACTTTGCGTAAGTCGTTGAAGACGCAAACCAAGCTTTGCATGATGCGAAGGTTACGTAAACTGAACTTTGCGTTAGTAACTTTAAACGCAAACTGAAGTTCTCTTGAGCCGAGGAATGTGAAAACTTTACTTCTAGTGAACTGTTGGAGACGCAAACCAACTTCGCGTGAATAGTGGGATACGCGAAGTTCACTTTTCGCAAACCAAAGAGTCGGCGGAAAAGGGGGGAAAGCTCTCCGTTTCTGGTTCTCCCATGGATTCAGCAGCAGTTTGAAAGGTTAACCTATTCGGGAATCCATTTTTCATGCTGAAGGAGACGCAAAGTAGCTTTGCGTGATAGGAGTGATACGCAAAGTTTACTTTTCTTGATGCACGGGAGACGCAAAGTTGCACTTTGCGTAATGAACTGAAATTGAAAACCTGGATGAAAACCTGAAATACACGAAGACAATATTAGTAGATCGCGCAAACTAAGATGAACTCGCGCAAACGCATATGAACTAGCGCAAAGTTCAAATATGGCGCAAACCGAATGCAAAAACACAAATCATTCAGAAATCCATTTCAAAAACGAAACTTTCTAAACTTTCTTACAGAACCAATTTCTGTCTTTTCCACTTTTATTTTGTCAGGTCATTGATCACAACACAGAATCTGTCGAAAACACTCTTTAAAGACTCACTGTCTTTGGCCTTGAACTCCTCAAAGTTGTTCATGAAGCGTGTATGTCTAAGTTGAGTAGCAACTGATGAGCCAAGCATAATCTTTTCCAACTGTGTCCATATCTGATTTGGACAATTCTTGTAATGATCAACACGGTTGTATACAGAATTTGGCAATGCTAGCATTAGATTAGCAGATAATTCTCGATCAACTTTCATTCTCATAACCTCCTTGGGTGTTGCTGGAGTCTCTTTGTTAGTCTTTATCAATGGTCCTTCATTTAGAGACTTCATCATGTTGGCTCCATTAACTTGATGTTCAATGAAGTTGAGAAACCGATCTTGCCACTGAGTGAATTCGTTTTCATCTATCAGTACTGGAGGACGAGTGTCTGTACCCAATGACATCATGAGGTCATTCTTGTAGAACTGAGCTTGAAAGGCTAACTTTGTAGAATCCATGTTTCAGATAATCCAGAAAAATTCTAAGTGTTGAGATGGCGCAAAGTTGATGTTTGCGTGATAGGCAGAAGACGTAAACTGAGCTTCTCGTGAGCAATGAGAGACGCAAACTAGGCTTTGCGTGAGAAGTGCAAGATGCAAACTTGATTCTTGCAATCAGTGAGTGACGCAAACAATGTTTGTGTGAGTCGAGTGAGACGCAAGATGAACTTTGCGTAAGTCGTTGAAGACGCAAACCAAGCTTTGCATGATGCGAAGGTTACGTAAACTGAACTTTGCGTTAGTAACTTTAAACGCAAACTGAAGTTCTCTTGAGCCGAGGAATGTGAAAACTTTACTTCTAGTGAACTGTTGGAGACGCAAACCAACTTCGCGTGAATAGTGGGATACGCGAAGTTCACTTTTCGCAAACCAAAGAGTCGGCGGAAAAGGGGGGAAAGCTCTCCGTTTCTGGTTCTCCCATGGATTCAGCAGCAGTTTGAAAGGTTAACCTATTCGGGAATCCATTTTTCATGCTGAAGGAGACGCAAAGTAGCTTTGCGTGATAGGAGTGATACGCAAAGTTTACTTTTCTTGATGCACGGGAGACGCAAAGTTGCACTTTGCGTAATGAACTGAAATTGAAAACCTGGATGAAAACCTGAAATACACGAAGACAATATTAGTAGATCGCGCAAACTAAGATGAACTCGCGCAAACGCATATGAACTAGCGCAAAGTTCAAATATGGCGCAAACCGAATGCAAAAACACAAATCATTCAGAAATCCATTTCAAAAACGAAACTTTCTAAACTTTCTTACAGAACCAATTTCTGTCTTTTCCACTTTTATTTTGTCAGGTCATTGATCACAACACAGAATCTGTCGAAAACACTCTTTAAAGACTCACTGTCTTTGGCCTTGAACTCCTCAAAGTTGTTCATGAAGCGTGTATGTCTAAGTTGAGTAGCAACTGATGAGCCAAGCATAATCTTTTCCAACTGTGTCCATATCTGATTTGGACAATTCTTGTAATGATCAACACGGTTGTATACAGAATTTGGCAATGCTAGCATTAGATTAGCAGATAATTCTCGATCAACTTTCATTCTCATAACCTCCTTGGGTGTTGCTGGAGTCTCTTTGTTAGTCTTTATCAATGGTCCTTCATTTAGAGACTTCATCATGTTGGCTCCATTAACTTGATGTTCAATGAAGTTGAGAAACCGATCTTGCCACTGAGTGAATTCGTTTTCATCTATCAGTACTGGAGGACGAGTGTCTGTACCCAATGACATCATGAGGTCATTCTTGTAGAACTGAGCTTGAAAGGCTAACTTTGTAGAATCCATGTTTCAGATAATCCAGAAAAATTCTAAGTGTTGAGATGGCGCAAAGTTGATGTTTGCGTGATAGGCAGAAGACGTAAACTGAGCTTCTCGTGAGCAATGAGAGACGCAAACTAGGCTTTGCGTGAGAAGTGCAAGATGCAAACTTGATTCTTGCAATCAGTGAGTGACGCAAACAATGTTTGTGTGAGTCGAGTGAGACGCAAGATGAACTTTGCGTAAGTCGTTGAAGACGCAAACCAAGCTTTGCATGATGCGAAGGTTACGTAAACTGAACTTTGCGTTAGTAACTTTAAACGCAAACTGAAGTTCTCTTGAGCCGAGGAATGTGAAAACTTTACTTCTAGTGAACTGTTAGAGACGCAAACCAACTTCGCGTGAATAGTGGGATACGCGAAGTTCACTTTTCGCAAACCAAAGAGTCGGCGGAAAAGGGGGGAAAGCTCTCCGTTTCTGGTTCTCCCATGGATTCAGCAGCAGTTTGAAAGGTTAACCTATTCGGGAATCCATTTTTCATGCTGAAGGATACGCAAAGTAGCTTTGCGTGATAGGAGTGATACGCAAAGTTTACTTTTCTTGATGCACGGGAGACGCAAAGTTGCACTTTGCGTAATGAACTGAAATTGAAAACCTGGATGAAAACCTGAAATACACGAAGACAATATTAGTAGATCGCGCAAACTAAGATGAACTCGCGCAAACGCATATGAACTAGCGCAAAGTTCAAATATGGCGCAAACCGAATGCAAAAACACAAATCATTCAGAAATCCATTTCAAAAACGAAACTTTCTAAACTTTCTTACACAACCAATTTCGAAAACAACTTTCTAACATATTTCAAACAAACTTTTCGATCAACAACCACATTTTTGAAAATTCGAAAGATGAACAGAACGTAAAAATATTTTTCCAGAGTTTTCAAAAATCTCAAAATCGAACCTCAAAAACTGAATTTCTTGAAAAACAATGTGAACCAAAAATTTTCTTCTATCAAAATCGAATCCAACAAACTGATTTTCAATGAAATTCGTTCAAAAACACATCCGAATTCGATGAAAAATCAAGAAACGAGATTTTCTTGAAAATATCAAGAAAATCGATCAAATTTTCGATTTAATCAACAAATTCATAAACGAAAAAGATTTCTCTCAATCCTCTCAAGATCTAGAACTGCTCTGATACCAATTGTGAGTCCAAGATCACTAAATCCTAGAGAGAGAAAGTAGAGAGAGAGCAATGAGGCACAAAGTAACTGTGTATTGAATGAGCGTGAAGTTGTGTTACAAGAAACCAAGACCAAAGGGACTTAAATACCCTGGTCAGATACAACACAGTATACGACTTTAGACACAATATTTGACCAAGCCTATAAATACAATGATTACTATAAAATCAGACTTAACATAGCTCCTATCCTTGAAGTTTCAACTTGAATACCATATCTGATATAGACCATAACCTCGATTGAGTGCACATAGAGATAACTTTTATCTTTTGTAAACCCAACACATTTCTTACGCCCACAAGAATGATTTGTGTGGATTATTGAATGACACCCAAAGTGCATCTTCAGTGTATAACATCTTATCTGACTTTGAACCACGAGTTGAATAAGAATTCAACTTAATAACTTAATCTTATAGGAGGAAGCAATTGGTGGCGAACACTACAATGCAAGGGTTAGAAGACAACTATGATAATTGTTCAACAACTGATGAAAGACGCTCATTTTCAAATAGCTTTCCATAACACTGAACGAAAGAACTCAGAACTCCTTTCTTCATGAATCAACTGAATGATTATAAGCACTCAGGATTCTGAAACACAACCAAAGCATCAGAACAATGATTTCATTCGCTCACACTACTGATTGATCAGGTCAGAAGAATGATCAAGAGCACTCAACGGTCTAATAACAAATAGAAGCACTCTAGAGTGATGATTGCAGATACTCAGACTGCTAAATCAATCAAATCAGAGACTAAATCCAAACATCCAGTATTTGAAAATCTTGACAAGCATGAGCACTCGTGAAAATTTAGATCAGCTGTTCAAAATATGTGACCAACGAAAGATAGGAATGATGTCACATATGCATTACGCGAAAAATCTTGGTAACAGGGCAAACTTGTAGCAAAATGATTTCAGAACAATCACTTTTCGCATAAAATCATAAACTTTTCGCATAAGCTTAACAATTCGCAGATCACTATTCACGAGGAGCATAATTCACATGAGGCTTAGCCGAAATCCTCAGAATTCGCATAGGCCTGCGTGCGAATTCTAACTTTTCGCATATGCCTACGTGCGAATTCCTCGCTTCTCGCATGAGCTTGCATGCGAATTCCTCGTAATTCACACCTCTCTTCAAGCGAATTATCACTTTTCGCATAACTCTTTCATGCGAATTCTTGACTTCTCGCATATGACTCCCTGCAAATTCTATACTTAGAATTTTCTTTAGTCACATAAAATTCGTATGAATGCAAATTCTAAACATTTCGCAAGTCTCTGTAATGCGAATTCTATACATTTCGCATATCTCTCTCATGCGAATTTTGTACTTAAAAAAAATATCATCTTCAAAGCTCTTCAACATGCGAATTCTAGCATGCGAATTCTTCTTATGTGAGTTCTTCAAAATCATGAGAGTTCTTCGATATTCATGCGAATTCTTTGAATCTGCGATTGTTTTTCCAACATTTTTTGAATCCAGCTTCAATACATCGAATTTTGAGATGAGACTTTATGAGTAGGTTCGAAAACGACAATGGAGTACAATTGTAGTTGATGATCTAGTCCAAAAAGGACTCTGTAACTCCATTTGATCTCAACACAGAGACAGACACATTTTCGAACAAAAATCTCAAAATTGATCCAATTCGTCCAAATTTGATGAAATTACATCTAGTAATTGATTCCATATAGTTCGACTTTATCCACTGAATCAATTTGGCAACCAAGAACATCCAAATTAGCACAAATTGGAGAATTCAAAAATTTTCACAGTGGTTGTTCATCAAATCATTTTGATCTCGATCGTTCGATGAATGATTTCTTCGTTGGGCTCTGATACCACTTGTGAGGTCCATTGAGATCAAGATTGATTGATTGATAAGAGATTGACAAGAGATTAGGAGGAATCTGTAGTAGTTTTATTCACAGGATTAAAACTAAACTACAGAGAACAGAAAACTCGTATGATCTACATTGTGAAAGTAAAAATTACAAAACACAATAACTAACAAACGCTATATATATCCCAATACCCTTGTACACGATAAAACCTAAACCCAAAGTACAAGGCCCAAACTACAATTACAAAGGATTACTTTACTAAACTTCTAAATAGAACATTTATGTTCTAACACCAAGCTTTTACACCTTCGAGTATTAGGATATCATTTCCTATAATCAATATGTCATCGACATATAGGATTAATAATATTACTATGCCCCCACTGACTTACTTGATACACTGACTTACTTGATACACTGACTTACATGGTACACTGGTTCATCTTCGTTCTTTACAAAATCAAATTACTTGATTTTCTCATCAAAACAAAGATTTCAATGGTGAGATGCTTGCCTCAGTCCTTAAATAAACCTTTGCAACTTGGATACTTTATCAAGATACTTTGGTTGCTTAAAACCTTTTAGTTGCACCATGTATACGTCCTCTCTCAATGTTCCACTAAGGAACACGGTCTTAACATCCATTTGTAATATCTCATAATCATGATACACAACTATGGCAATAAGAATTTCAATAGCCTTTACCATGGCTACCGGAGAAAAAGTTTCAAGATAGACAACCCTCCGATTTTGAGTGAAACCTTTTGCTACCAACCTAACCTTATAAGTATAGACAATCTCATTCATGTCATTTTTATTTTTGAAAAACCATTTGCACCCAATAAACTTGTAGCCTATAGGTACATATACTAAGTTCCAACCTGGTTATCTAACACGGATTGTATCTCGACCTTCTTGGCATCCTAGCATTTATCATATTGCATTCTTCATATGGCCTCCTGGTTATCAAATCCTATAAGATAACCATATCTCTGAGGTCCTTGAAGAGTCCTACCCGATCTATGGATTTTTTGGTATCTCATCAGTACCCTCAACAACTTGTTGAGGTTCAACATCATGCTGATAGCCAGTGTTTCATCTCGAGGTTCTTGAATTTCTTCAAGATATACTCTTCCCCCATTGTGGTTTTTGTTGCAAAATCATTTTCTAATAACTTACCGCGATGTGCAACAAAATTTTATTTTTCTTTGGGCCTGTGGAAATAATATCCAATAGTCTCTATTGGATATCCCACAATGATGCACTTTTTAGACCTTAGTTCAAATTTCTGAGAAGTTTCTCGCTTAACATAACTTCACAACCCCATACTCTCATGTAAGAGAACTTTGGGATCTTCCCATATATCGTATTGATATATGGGGTCTTTTCAGTCTTCTTGGTTGGTGCATTATTTAGTATGTATATATTTGTTTCTAAGGCATAGCCAAATAGAAAATATAAAACATTGTTAAGCTAAATAGAAAAAGATTTTTTTGTTGAAAGAAAACATAAATCTAGATTGTTGTAATTGAGCAAAAGAAACGATGTTCCTAGTAATTCTAGGTACATATATACAATTTTCAATTGTTAAACTAAGACCATTTGGAACTTCTATATCATATGTCCTTTGAGCAATAAGAGCTACTTTAGCTCCAGTTGGCCTCGTTTTAACTGCTCTTCACTTCTTACACC
The DNA here is from genome assembly GCA_954870635.1 of Arctium minus. Classification (NCBI taxonomy): domain Eukaryota; kingdom Viridiplantae; phylum Streptophyta; class Magnoliopsida; order Asterales; family Asteraceae; genus Arctium; species Arctium minus. The sequence continues at coordinate 69,957,541 of OX941080.1, read as the reverse complement.
CTATAAAGTAGTACAAATGCGAGTACCACACTGTCAGAATCTAATATCCAAAATTCATAATCATAAGTGAATAAACCAATGGTAATCATACATGAAGTTCCGACTACATTAGCCTTCTGCTTCCTATTCTCTGCCAATAGGGTCAGGCAGTTTCTCTTTCAATGCCCTTTTTTATTGCAATTGAATCGAACTATCTTCAAGAAAATTTCCCTTTCCTTGTCTTTGTTAGAACTTACAACCTTAGGTTTTCCTTGGCAACTACTTTCTTTTCTTGACTATCCCAACTTTAGGCTAGATCATCAAGACTTTTTTGGGTTTGAACTTAACCAACTTGGAGTTTATATTTCTCTCGACGGTTTTTAGCGTGCTTGGAATCCCTATCATAGTTTTCTCCAACCCATTCATATTATAGTTTGTTAGACTGTAATTATATTCAAGATTAAATGAGGGTCATTGTTGTAATTAGTGTTTGTGTGTGAGTTGTAATTGTTTCTAGTTGGTTTGACCTTTCTTGGTCATGTTGACCTATATATAAGCAAGTCCTTGTGTTGTTTTAAGTAGACGTGATAGTAAGTGTGTGAAAGTGAAGGTGTAATCTTGGTGATATTGAGAGAGAGTAAGAACACACATAGTGGCACACATTGAGTACACACACAAACACATTCTATCTTGATAGGTTAATCACTTTTAGATCTATGGCTTGATGTAATTCTTGTGATTAATAAACAAAGTGTTTGTGATAATCTGTATGTGTTTTAAGCTAGTAAATCTTGGGCCACAATTGGTATCAGAGCCAAATCCGTTTGAAAATCAAGAAAATGTTTTGAGTTGATACTGTTCATGTTATTGTTCACGAAGTCTAAATCGATTTTGAGTTTCAGTGGAAATTTTGAGTTGAAATCGATTAGGTTATGTTCGTTTTGTGAAATCGATCGAGTCAGTATCTTTTTATTCTTGAAATGCATGTGATTTGATCATTAATTTTGAAGATTTGGTGTTTTTCAAGTTCACGAGTTTCACGCACTGTTCTTGAATCAATTTGTTGAGTTTTGTGTTTTTAATCGAAATTACTTGTTTGAATTGTGTTTGAAATGTGTTGGTGAGTAAATTGTCAAATTTTCAGATAGAAATTCGAGGTCTAGATAAGTTTTTGGTGCAAATTTGTTTGTTTTAGAGGTTTGCGTTTCATTCATTAAGGTTTGCGTTCCATTCATCTGAGATTTGTACATGTTCATCCTGGTTTGCGCTTATCTGAACTTTGCGTGTTCTACTTGAATCGCAAAGTGTGGTTTCAATTGTTTCATTTTGTTTTGCGTATCATTCCACAAACGCAAAGTGTTGTTTGCGTTTCACTCACTGAGAATATTTCACAAGATTTGCAATTCACGGCACAAACGCAAAGTGGCATTTGCGTTCCACACTACACACGCAAAGTGGCATTTGCGCTTCTTAGCACACACGCAAAGTAGAGTTCGCGCTTCACAGTACACACGCAAACTAAGGTTTGCGGTTCACACTACATACGCAAATTAGTGTTTGCGTTTCTCAGCATAAACGCAGAGTGGCGTTTGCGCTTCACTCTACAAACGCAAAGCTAAGGTTTGCGTTCCTTAGCACAAACGCAAAGTGTTGGTTTGCGCTCTTCACTACAAACGCAAAGCTAAGGTTTGTGTTCCTTGCTACAAACGCGAAGTGTAGTTTGCGTTTCACACTATTCACACGTTTTTGCGTTTCACACTGAGTTGTACTTAAAAAAAAATTCCTGAGAAATTTTCAAAACTGTAATATGATCTTTAATAGTGAAAAAAATTTCTCTAGGGGCGTTGCCCCTTGACCCCACCCGCTAACCGGGTAGCGGGACCCTCGTGCTAAGTCTGCACAAGGGGACGAAAGTTCTTTGAGTAATCAAAATCTCTGAATTTTTTTTTATGTTTTCTTGATTTGATTGGATTTAAAGATCTTTACTAGCTAATATTTTTTCATCTTGAGTAGGTATATACAGATCTCAACCATGGCAAATGAATTTCTTTCTATGGGATCTCATCTGAAGTCTCCGGTCTTGTCTGTCGGAGATTATTCACAATGGAAGAAAAGAATGATTCAGTTCTTGAATCTAAAGAACAGAGATTATATGACATCTATCATAGATGGTCCGGGAAATCCACAATCGTTTGTACCTGGACAAGCAGCCACAGCTACATCTCCAGCTATCCCAGATCGATATGTGTCAAAACCATATCAATTCTTTACTGATGTGGAAAAGGCAAGACACAAGATAGATGAAGAAGCACTTATCTATCTTACTATGGCAATCCCTAATGACATCTACAATCGCGTAGATAGTAGGGAATCTGCAAAATAGTTATGGGATGAATTGGAGAAACAGTTTCAAGGATCAAAGAAGTCAATTCAGACAAAGCTGAATCAGAGTATAAATGCATATGAAGGCTTTCATGCGAAAGAAGGAGAGACTTTGTTGGAAACATACAATCGCTTCAATGTGATATTGAATGATCGAAGGAGAAATGGAATGAACAAGTCAGAATCAGAGATCAATTATAAGTTCATCAAGAACTTGAACCCAGAATGGAAAAGCTATGCTATCAACATTCAGATGACTAAGGACATGGAACAAGAAGACGTCAATGATATCTTCACAACTTTATCTTAGCATGAGGATGAAGTAAAGCAGCTTGGTGCTGAAAATAAGATGGCCAAAGATTCTCTAGCCTTAATGTCTGAACGTAAGAAAGGGTCAAGTTTCAAGTCCAGTTTTTCTTACAAGTCAAAGTCAAGGAAATCCAGAGCTCTCCTCACTGAAGTTACTGATTCAAGCACTGATCAATCTTCTACTGAAAGTGAAGAATATTCAGATGAGGATATGCAACGATTCGCTGAAAATCTGGCTCTTCTCACAAAGCAGTTTAAAAGCTTTGGAAAGAACAAGTACAAGCCGAAATATGAGAGTTACAAGAAAGACAAGTTCAAACCGAGATCTGAAAAGAAGTATGAGAAAAGAGGAGAGAAAAGAGACGAAAAGCGAGAAGAGAAACGAGAAGAGAAGAGAGAAGGAAAGAAAGAAGAGACTGAGCCGAAATATGGAAGATGCTATAACTGTGGAAAACCAGGTCATTTTTCTAAGGATTGCAAGTTCAAGCGAACAAAGAATTCGGAATATTATGCTTGGAAAACTTTGTTAGCAATGAAGGTGGAAGATGGTCAGAACTTAATGGCGGAAGAAGAGAATTGGCTCTACAAGAGTTCTGATGATGAATCTGCACACTTTACTCAGGTGTGTATGATGGCCATAGTAGATGAGAACATTGGATCATATTCTGATCATTCCGACTGTGGTTCCGAGGTACGTATTCAATCCTTAAAGGCTTAAGTTAAATTCATGAAAGAAGAGCTTAAAACTTTAAAAGGCAAACTTAGTCATGAAAGACAAACAATGTTGAATTTTCGTGATGAAAATTCAATGTTGAAAGATGTTGTTAAGGAAAAAGAATCTGAGAAAGATTGTTTGAAAAAGGACAAAGATGTGTTAAATTCAAAAATATCTGAGCTTGAAAGAGATCTTGTAAACTTAAATGCTGAAAAAGGTGATTTTCAACTAAAATTTGAAGCATGTTTCCAAGAAAAAAACGAGGCATATTGTAAAATCAAGCAACTGGAGGATTTAAATCTGAAAAGAGGACAGACTGAGCAAACATTAAATCTTTTAACAAACAAACTCCAAGATGTCAGATTTTATAATGTTAAAAAAGGTTTAGGTTTTGAACCAAATACTGTTTTGAAAAGAGCACCAGAAAATTTTTATAATTTTGATAAAATGGGCTCTACTTCTATAAAACCTGATATTCATGATACTTTTGTAAAAGGTAAAGCTGTGAATGATGATGACACTTTATCTTGCGCTGATTCCATTTCAAGTTTAAAATCTGTTGGTTTTGCTTATAAAGATTTAAATGAAAGTTACAAAACAAGAAAGTTAGAATTTAGTTATTTTACATCTCTATTTTCTCCAACAGAATCAGCCAAGATTGATGAAAATAATACTGAATCTCAGTGTCAGTTTGATGAATCTGATTTAGAAACTGATGTTGAGAATCAAGTGTTATTATCTGATTTATTCACGTCTAATTCATCAAATGGATCAAAAGATGAAAATATCATGAATCAAAACCTTAATTCTGATTTTTCAAAAATTATGACTGAGGAGATCTTTACAGAAATGATGAATGTCTCAGATCCTGTTCCTATTATAGAAAAGATGAAATCAAACTCTGAGGTGAATCAAGCATCTAAATTTGAGAAACAAATCACAGATCTTCACAAGACAATTGAAGAGTTAGAAGATGAGAATGTTGATCTCAAATTCAAATTTGACAAGTCTTTTGAAGAAAACAAAGAACTCTCTAGAGAGTTAAATATTTTAAAAAATGATTTGTTTCAACAAAATTTAAAGGGGAAAAAGATGTTTGACTCTAAAAACTGGAATGTTCATTCTAATCCAGAGTTTGATACTATTAATTCTAAAACTTCAGGTGTTTATAATACTACTCCTGAATATCCTCCGAGTATTTTTGAGAAAGGAGAAGCTTCTTGTACTTCAAAGCCAAAATCATTTTCTTCAAAGAAAACTAACAAGATTCTGTTTTCTGTTTCAGATGTAAAAAGGCAAAATGGTAAAGGAGAAAGGATGAAGAATGTGAAGGAAAATAAAGTTGCTAAAAATAAATGTAATATCAGTGATAGTGGTAGTTTGATGTGTAAAAATTCAAACGTTTCCAAATGTCAAAGTTGTATGAATGATTGTACTTCATTGGATAAATCTAAGCTTTTGACATTTGCACGTAAGAATTTTATCTGCAAACACTGTCATGATAATGCTTTTATCATTCCTTCCATTCTTCCTAAATCTAAAGTTGCCAGAAAAACATCTCATGTCAAATCAGCTTTAAATTCCTTAACTCATCAGGCTAAATTTTTCATGCTAAGATTGATCATTTTTCGAAAAAGAAAACATTTCATGAGCTTAATGTTAAAATGGTATGGAAATGGGTACCTAAGCCTCGCTATGAGTGGCGAATTAAGGCTAAGGTAGATGATGTTGATAAGTTGCGAAAAGCTAACAAGGAAGGACCCATCTGGATATGGGTACCTAAACAGAAATGAGTTGTTCTTTTTGCAGGCCTCACATACATGGTATATAGATTCAGGATGCTCGCATCATATGACAGGATTTAAGCATCTACTTCACAATTATGTTGAGGAATCTGCCGGTACTGTAAGTTATGCTAATTCTGAGGTTACATGATACATTCGAGGACACGGATCGTTAACAAATGGCACCGTGACAATCAAAAGAGTACTATACGTGGAAGGACTTGATCATAATCTTTTCAGTACAAGTCAACTCTGCGATAGTCAATTTCAAGTTCGGTTTACTGATAAATGCTGTTATATTGAAGATAAAGATGGTCGTGCAGTTTTTAAAGCCAAGCGGAATGCAAATCTTTATTATGTGAATTTTCCAACACTTTCTGCATCAAGACCTATTTGTCTGATTGCAAAAGCTTCACGAGCTGAAAGTTGGATATGGCATCGGCGTCTGTCTCATCAAAACTTTGATGCGATTAATCAGTTGGCGAGATAAGGCATTTTCAAAGGTCTACCAGAACTAAGGTTTGAGAAGAATTCTCTTTGTCCCGCTTGTGAAATGGGAAAGATGAAGCGAACATCTCATAAAGCAAAGACATAATTCTCATCTTCAACACCTCTTGAATTGATACATATGGACCTTTGCGGCCCGATGAGGACTCAGTCTATCAATGGTAAGAAATATATTTTGGTCGTGATAGATGAGTACTCCAGATATACTTGGCTGGAATTTTTAAGGAACAAATCAGATGCAACAGAGCTGATCATTGAGTTTTTATAGAAGATCCAGGTTCGACTACAATTGTCGGTTATATCTTTGAGAAGTGACAATGGCACGGAATTCAAGAATGAAAAGCTTCAGAGTTATCTCATATCTGTTGGGATCTCTCACAACTTTTCTTCTGCCTACACTCCTCAACAAAACGGAGTAGTTGAAAGGAAGAATCGAACACTGGTGGAAGCTGCAAGGACAATGTTAGCCTATTCCGAATTGCCAGTGTTTCTGTGGGCTGAAGCCGTAGCCACTGCGTGTTTCACACAAAACCGCACGATTGTCATAAAAAGACATAAAAAGACAGCGTATGAACTTATTAATAGTCGAAAACCGAATATTAAATTTTTTCGTACTTTTGGTTGCAGGTGTTATATTCTCAATGATCGAGACAATCTTGGTAAATTTGACAAGAAGGCTGACGAAGGCTATTTCATTGGTTATTCGTTAACGTCTAAAGCCTATCGGATCTACAATAGATGAACCAAGACGATCATGGAGAGCATTAATGTGTCATTCGACGAATCATCAACGTTGACTTCTGAACACAACAGTTCAGAACTCAAGCTTAAACAGAAAGTTTCTATTCCAGATGGAATAGATACTGAAGTCAAACAGAATAAGTCTTCTAATTCAAATAAAATTACAGCTGAATTAGACTTATTATTTTTTGATGCTTTTCTGGATATATGTGCAGATTTTGAAAAATCAAACATATCCACATCAACTTCAGAGGTTCCAATTATAGTCGCAGATATTTCAGGACCTTCTGAAAATTTCACAATATCAACCACATCAGGTACATCTACACATATACATTCTGAAGATACTAATGTTGATTCTGTGCATGCAGATCCAAATTCTGCAACAGAAGTTCCGAGTGATTCTTCTATTGCTCCGGAAATATTTACTTCAGAAGAGACTCTACAAGATGTCCCGAGCACATCTGGGGTGGATAAAGACTTACCTGCAGTATATGATGAATATGAGGAAGATAATACTCAAGCTGAAATTCATCCGATTCCAAGTACAATGAAATGGACAAGAAATCACCCACTTCATAATATCATTGGTGATGCACATTCTGGTGTACAAACGCGTGCAGCATCGGCTAATTTTTGTCTATATTCAAGTTTTTTAAGTTCTCTCGAGCCGAAGAAAGCTTCAGAAGCCTTGCGCGATCCAGATTGGATACTGGCGATGCAAGATGAACTTCTACAATTTGAGAGGAACAAAGTTTGGCGACTTATACCACTTCCAAAAGGAAAATCTGTTATTGGAACAAAGTAGGTTTTCAGAAATAAGAGAGATGAATCTGGAGTTGTAGTTCAAAACAAAGCTCGCCTTGTTGCAAAGGGTTATTGTCAACAGGAGGGGATTGATTATGAAGAAACATTTGCTCCTGCGACACGACTGGAAGCGATACGAATCTTCTTATCCTATGTAGCGCATAAAAATTTTACGGTTTTCCAAATGGACGTAAATTCAGCATTCTTAAATGGGATATTGCATGAAGAAGTATATGTTGCTCAACCAGAAGGATTCGTTGATCCAAAGAACCCTGATCATGTCTATGTCTTAGACAAAGACTTGTAGGGACTCAAACAGGCACCAAGAGCTTGGTACGAAACTTTAACTCAATTTTTACTCGCTTCAAGATTCAAGAAAGGTACAATTGATACTACTCTCTTTCTGAAAAAGCAAGGTGATGATATGATTCTGATTCAGATTTATGTAGATGACATAATTTTCGGTTCTACAAATCCAAAGTTTTGTAAAAAAATTTCAAGAATCATGGAATCTCGTTTTGAAATGTCAATGATGGGTGAACTGAATTTTTTCCTTGGTCTTCAAGTAAAACAGTTACCCGAAGGCATTTTCATTAATCAGTCAAAATATATTCGAGATATTTTAAAGAAATTTAACATGACTGACAATTCAGTGATGAAAACACCGATGGCAACGGGCATACTTTTAGATGCAGATCTTTCTGGCAAATCAGTAGATCAAAAAGTGTAACGTAGCATGATTGGGTCACTGCTGTACTTAACTTCCAGTAGACCGGATATTATGTTTGCTACATGTTTCTATGCGAGATATCAAGCTAATCCGAAGGAATCACACCTGGTCGCTGTAAAACGGATTTTTAGGTATCTTAAAGGTTCTATTGAGTTAGGCCTTTGGTATCCTAAGGGGTCGTCTTTTGATTTAACTGCCTATACTGATGCTGATCATGCAGGATGCAAACTGGATAGAAAGAGCACCTCTGGTTCTTGTCAGTTCTTAGGTGATAAGTTGGTTAGTTGGACATCTAAGAAACAAAATTGTGTTTCTACATCCACCGCTGAGGCTGAATACGTAGCTGCCGCAAGCTGTTGTTCACAAGTCCTCTGGATGCGAACACAGTTAAAAGATTTCGGATATACTTACCAACGAGTTCCTATCTACTGTGATTCTAAGAGTGCGATTGCGATAACAGCTAATCCAGTACAACATTCCAAGACGAAACACATCGACGTGCGTTATCATTTTATAAAGGATCATGTTGAGAAGGGCGATATCGAGATGCACTTCGTGACTACAGACTACCAGTTGGCTGACCTTTTCACCAAGTCGTTGGATGAAAAGAGGTTTACCTTTTTAGTTAGTAAACTTGGTATGCTAAACGCCAATTCATGATTCTAGGGGGAGTTTTCTAATCTTGTACTTTATTTGCATATATTTTAGATATTTCATCATATGCTATCTGACTAAAGCGGAATCATTTTTATAATGATTACCAAAATCTTTTTCTTGCAGAATATTTTATGTGACATTGGCTTTTGGACAATTCAGTTCAAAACCCGTATTCAAATGTTTTCTTCTAAAGGATGCTTTCAAGATTACATCTTTTCAAGAAGTTTTTGTTTGAAAGGGAGTTTAGATATTATATTGCTATATCTTTTATAATAATTTTTTCTAAAAGATTGACGTTTTACAGATATCAAGGGGGAGGATATCTAGTCAAGGATATTTTAATTGCTATATTCATTCCAGGGGGAGTTAAGATTCTGATTTACAGGTATATCATTCTAATCCTTATACTCTAACACTTGTGAAAGAAGAACAACTTTCACTTGTGAATTTTTTTTTAAAAAATGTTCAAACCACTTCACGATCTTAAAATGTTTTTCTGATTTGAGAAGTGTGAATTTTAAATGATTTTTGGTTACTTGTGAATTTTATTGTTTATCTGACCGTGTGTTCTTTAAAGAATAATACTTGTGTATTTTCTTTTCTATATACTTTGTCAAGTATTCATACACACACTGGTTCAGTATTTTCAAATTGATTATGTTATTACCATGTATCAAATGATATATCTTTCTATGGTAATACTCCCGTTTGGTATTCACTGTTGTTTGAATCAAACGTCATTTCATTTTTATTGTGCTTTCATTGATAATATGTTTATATATTGTTCATATAAACAACTTACGTCTTTGAATTCCCAAATATTTTTCTTCATGATAATTTGATCTGATCTTAATCATTGTCAGATTCTCAAAACATTTCTATTCTTTTCATTCATATAAAGTTTTGAGATATCTTAAATGGTTAAAATGCTCAATTTTCATTTGTGATTTTTGAATGAGCATACAAACACTGATATATGATTTCTTGTGCTTTATATGTCAAGAAAATCATTGAACAACATCTACTTTTAGGAACATGGGATTCAGTGTGAGTGCTTAATAGATCTTTCATGGATTCACGATAACCAGTGTTTCCTACCCCGGAAGAAATCCTTTGAGTGATTGAGGGGACAGGGGTCTAAAAGAATTGAGTGTGGGAGTGAGCTGAGGTAAAATGGAAATGAGAGATTGGTTGGATGTGAGCTTAAATGTTTAAAAGAAAGAGGGTGAGAGAACAGAGTTAAAATAATATTAGAACTCTGCACCAAACATCTTTCTAAGCCGGGCAGCCACATTACTGATTGGTTCACATTTCTTTGGTGACCATCATTGAAATAGGCAAATAGCCCATGCCATCTCTTGCATACAATCCCACTAGCTACTCATTATTTTCTTAAAAAGAGAATGTTTCACATACTCTGGGGAAGCAGCATATAATCTATCGGATCTTCATTTGGAAGATACTGATATTGAAAAAGAAGGAAAGTTTCCCCACCTTCGACCCTTTCTCATGCACGTTGAGTCCATGTATAATCATTGTTGTCTCAGTGATTTACATACTTTGAGCCTTATGAAACACAATCATTGTGCTAATTCTTTCATACACAAGCACGAGCACACAGAGAATATGTTTTTCTGTCAGAACATTCATAGAATTACCTTGTGTTTTTCAATGATTGAATAGAAGTCCTGGGGAGTCGATATCAAACAAGATCCTTATATTGTACATTCGTTGTACACAGTAACTTTGTGTTACTGACATGCATTTCTAACTGATTCATATGTTGATTCAGGGTTACAACTCTTATTTTGTTTGAATTTTAAAAGATTCAGATAAATACATTCATGGTTCAACGGTTCTTTCAGGTCAGATGACAGATTTTATCACATCATGTATTGGGGAGATTAATAATTTTCCTATCTGGGGGAGATAACAGTTCATAAAGATTGTGCTTATCAGATGGTGGGAAGTTCATTCAATGACGGATCTGACCTTGAAGTGTTTTAATGATGTTGATTCTTACAAATCATTAAAAAGGGGGAGAATAATCAAAGTTCAAGATCAGATTGAAGTTTTAAAGATTTCAGAGGTGATAAAGTTTTCAGATGTTTAAAGTCAAAGGTTAAAGAAAGCTTATCAAAGAGAAAGTCAGAGTTTGAAAGAAAGTCAGAGTTTATGCAAAAGCTATTTCAAAGGGAGAGATAATTTTGAAGAATTGTCAAAGTTTTCGAGATGTCAAAGCCAGAAAAGATTTGAAGTTGAAGTTAATTCTGAAGATATGAAGACCTGAAGATTATTGCCAATTTTTTTTTTAATCTTGAATCCAAAGGGGGAGATTGTTAGAATGTAATTGTATTCAAGATTAAATGAGGGTCATTGTTGTAATTAGTGTTTGTGTGTGAGTTGTAATTGTTTCTAGTTGGTTTGACCTTGCTTGGTCATGTTGACCTATATATAAGCAAGTCTTTGTGTTGTTTTAAGTTGACGTGATAGTAAGTGTGTGAAAGTGAAGGTGTAATCTTGGTGATATTGAGAGAGAGTAAGAACACACATAGTGGCACACATTGAGTACACACACAAACACATTCTATCTTGATAGGTTAATCACTTTTAGATCTATGGCTTGATGTAATTCTTGTGATTAATAAACAAAGTGTTTGTGATAATCTGTATGTGTTTTAAGCTAGAAAATCTTGGGCCACATAGTTCATAACAAACTAGTCATATGATTTGGGTAAGGAGTTGAGAACCATACCGATTTCTAATTTGACCTAGCGGGAAGCCAAAGCCACCAAATCGGTCAATATACCATTTCATTTTCAGCACATGGGTACTGATCGATGATCTTTCAACCATCAGGCAAGCATGAAGTTCCCTAACAATATCAAATCTCTCGTGCCTAGCACGTAGTTGAAACATAGATTTCAACGAGGATATCATATCGCATACTATCATGTCTTTATGATCCTACATTAACTCAGGAGTAATGGAGGCAAGCCTAAGGCAACTGACATCTAGTAAGTCACTAAGCTACTTACCATAAGTAGCTCGGACTTCAGTTGAAGCAGTAATGCCAAGAACATTTTGGAGGCGGTTCTCCAAAACGCAAAACTTCTTTTCTTTCCTAAGGACAACCCTTAGGAAGTGAAACCTTTGGAGGAAGTTTGTCCCGTTTAGTTTCTCCATATCATGGATTGATCATGGTGTAAATTGAGATAAGTTTAAGTTACTTGCAACTGTATTTGTATTTATGGTATTAGCAAACATCTACAAAAATCAAATTCAACTTTAGTAATTTGAAAATCTCAATAAATGAATTAACCTTTTAAAAGTTCATTTTAATTGAGCTAAGATCCATATTTAACTAATTCTCATAAATGGCTAAATCTACCTGACTATGAGAAAAGGTTATTTAGCTAGGTATCATCCAATTTCTATCAACGTAACTCTTAGATCTTCGTAGGATTCTTTTTAACATATCATATATTGTACTTTGCATGTTTAATCCCACTTGCACACCTTGAAATATCTACAAAATTGCCAATGCACTGTTTCAAGCATGCTAACAATACTAAGGTATCATGATATCCCTATTAAACAAACAACTTAGAACAATAAGCCGTCCAAAAATCAAATCACAGCTATCCAAAATCATTTTGATTATTTTTGGTCTATTAAATATAAATAAATATTCAAGCCATTAAAAATTGATTCCTAGTTTTTTTTCAGAATTATCTCTTAAAACATTAAAAATAATCGATTGTTGGTCCATTTCCAGTTTTTCACTTGTTCATTCTATATGATTGGATCAAGTTACAACATATTAACCTCAAATATAGACAAATATACCCTAAAGTCTAAAGAGTTAACGCCAAATATAAACAAATTAACCTACAAGAATTAGAGCTATATTACAGATTAACCCGAAAGCTAAAAAGTAACCCCGACTTAACTTTAAACAAATAACCCTAAAGTTTACAGAATTAGTGCCAATTCTACACAAAATAACCCTAATGCGATAACATGTTATTAATTATTTTAACATTATAACATCAGTATAAACAAATTACTCTAACCAAACAGACTCTAATAATAAATTTGTATTCATGTTAAATTTTATTGACAAAAGTTCCTCGTTATTACTCACTCTAAAGTTTATTAGAAAACTTTAAGAAGGATCAACGACAAACATTGAGACAAATATGTGTTTAATAGAGATTAAATATTGCATTTATCATACACACATGCAATTAACGATAAAATATGTTATTTTTTATTTGTGTTAACATTAGAAATATAATTAATTTCAAGCGTATATAATGTTGGCTAGTTTCAAAGATATTTGTTGGTTCTCATGTTCTTAATTTGATTGATTAATACTTAAATGATATGAGTGGAAACAAGTAGTATATGCTCGATATGCAAAATAGTGAGTAAAAATATAAATTCAGAAAGATCCACTGTCATATGTATCGATTCTTGAGAAGATTTAACATAATGAACACAACGACCTTCACACAGTGTCAGGATCGAAATTCTAAACAAGAATTTAATCTAAATACTCAGAAACTATGTTAAAGAAGTCGCGGAAAAACAATTTAACAATAAATCAATCAAACAGTGTATAAACTCAAATCACAAGTTATATTGATCTAACTTAATGATTACAAAAAAAACCTCAATCAGTTGAACAAGTTCAACAGACGTTCAATACTTCTCTATTGAAAGGACTACAAAGAACCTTGAGGTTGATTCTCTCTAAACGTATTCTGTATGAATAAAACTATCGAAAACTATATATAATTATCAAAGACTTCTAGACTATATATACAAAACTGATTACAAGATAATTACAAAAGAAATATTGATCTTTAACATTCGTTCCATAATTATCTTCATCATTATCTTCAGCTCCTAGTCTTTCGTTCCAAGTCATCTTTATCTTCACGAGAAACATTAATCTCCATAGCAGTATTAACTTCCTCAGCAGTACTAACCATGTTTGCAGTACTAACTATGCTTGCAGTAGTAATTATTCAAGCAGTACTAACTACTAGCAGTATTAACTTTCAAGCAGTATTAATACCTCTAGCAGTAGTAATCCTACAAGCAGTAGTATTAATATATTCAGCAGTAGTAATCTTTAAGCCCAGTAGTAGTATCCATCCTTAGCACATTTCAGACCCAACAATCTCCCCCTAACATAACTTTTCAAATTGAGAAGTTAAGTTCTTCAGCATAGGGTCTTCATGATGCTTTCAAAACTCCAGCTCAATTCCCAAGATTTGGATCCAGTCCCAGACTTTGATTAATGGTTTTCTGACCACAATCCTTGCCATTTCAGAACCTGTAGGGCAGACCAACTTTGCGTTCAACATCCCTTACAGCTTTTCCTTGCTGTGGTCATACACCTTGTCAACCAGATAATACTCATGATAACTTTTGTCAATTGTAATCACGTAGACTCCACAATTTTCAAACAACATCCAATGATCAATCTTTTTAAATCCATATTCATGATGTAAATCTTTGATCCTATGATGTACTCTTTCAGGCTCAAACATCATGCACATGTACTCCATGGCTATCTTGGTTAGACTCATTTATGTCCCTTTCAACACATTCTCATACAGTTTTATCCCAACTTTGTACATTTCTTCCAAGTCAGCTCTGGAACAACTTCTGATTACTTTTCCCCAAGTTGAATAAACCTCAAACTGATCACCCATTCTCTTGATTCTGAAATATTCTCTTATGTTATCCTTCAGAGTATCCCAATGAATAATCTCTGGTGCTTTCATTGAGATAGGGTCAACTTACATAGGTTCTCCATTAGAGGGCTTGCAGGCTGTTGGGGTGAAGATACAAGAAGGGAAGGAACCTTCTGTACCTTTTTCCTTATATATGTTTTGGTGATGGGGGATTTTGGCTTGACAATAGGGATCTGAGGAGTATCAATTGAAATGAATGGTGTGGGTAGGTCATCAGTTGGGTGGTCAGATGTGGGCTTTGACACTAATGCCTCACCATGAGAATGAGACATAACCATCATTGTAGAGAATAATGGCGTCTCTTGTCCAGAAAAGTCCTTACTTGGTCTTTTCATGTTGGAGAATACCTTCCCTTTGGGAGGTTTTGGTACATACACCTCTTGAAAAGAGGGTAGATCTGTCAATTCATTATTTAGTACTTATTGCACAAACCTTGGATACATATAAAAGCTTTTGGTTTTGGTATCCAGGTTTGACATTAAATCATTGAAGATCATTTGAGAAAAATTAAACTTTCTAGAGGTAGCTAAGCAGACTAGAGCATAAGCTAAGGTACTGCTGAACTCACTCCATCCAGTTGTTTTTCTAGAAATACGATGCTGAAGGGTATGAACAAAAAATATCCACTGAGGTGAAAATTTGCTCTTGAAGAACTTGTAATCCTCAGTGGGACCTTCATACCCCATACGACTAGATGATTGGAAGAGATCTTCCATGGAGAGAGAGGTAATACCTGAGGCATCATCTAGTCGTAGATGAATGCGAATACAGTCTTCTGAGATGGTTAGAGGTTTATCACAAACCCTTGATTTGATGACCTGATTGCCATCTTCAGTGTGAATGGAGGCATTGGCCCAGAACTGACGCATGTGCTCCACATAGATTGTGGGATTGACAGTTAAAGCGTAGGCGATGTGGGAAGATTTTAGGAAATCCACAATTTGATGAAAACCTTCTGCTTGCTTGAGTTTCTGTAGCATTGACAACTCATTGTGATCATCAATAAACACCAGTCCTGCCATCTTCTTGATCGAAACTAGGGTTACGCACTTCTAAGTAAGAATTCGATAGAAAGAGAGAGAAAGAACACTCGTAGGAAATTCAAAGAGCCGTTTGGATTTTGGCGGTCAAAGAGGGTATTTATAGGTGGAGGGTTTCAGTTAGAAATAGTACTAAGTACCCTAGCAGCATTAACAAGCCCGCGGTACTAACCCATATAAGCTGTAGTAACACATACTAGCAGCATTAACACAGACTAGCAGTATTAACACAGACTAGCAGTAGTAACACATACCAGCAGTATTAACACAGACTAGCAGTATTAACACAAACCAACAGTAGTAACACTGTCTGACAGTAGAAATAAGGTAAGTAGTAGTAACTTTGCATTAGCAGTATAAACCACCAACCAGTAGTAACCATACTTAACCATATTTGAACTGGCAGCAGGATTAATAGTGAGAGCAGTATTAACTTAACTAGAAGTACCAAGTTTCTAATCAGCAAGGTAATCTGAAACACTTAAACACACATAGTTAGCAGCACCATGCACAATATATTATGAGAAAGTAAACATGAAGGAATCTATACAGAAATGGTACATAAAGACAATCAGAAGAGGCTTATTCAGTGTTTATCATGCCCACAGTTGTGACCAAGAATGTGAATCTACCCACATCAAAAGCTTTGGTGAATAGATCAACAAATTGGTTACTTGTGTGTACCTTCAAAACCTGAATTAGCTTCTTTTCATTGCAATATCTAATAAAATGGTACCTTATTTCTATATGCTTGGTTTTAGAGTGCTTGACTGGATTATTAACAATGCTAATAGCACTGTTGTTGTCAATGAAGATTGGAGTGTGAAGAAAAGTAACACCATAGTCCAACATCTGATTCTGAATCCATAGCACTTATGAGCAGCAGGTTGCAGCAGCTATGTACTCTGCTTCTGTTGTAGAGGTGGACACTGTGGTTTGCTTTTTACAGTGCCATGAAACTAGTCTTGCACCCAAAAACTGACATCCTCCTGATGTAGACTTTCTATCCAAGTTTGCACCACCCAAATCACTATCAGAATATGTAAGTAGATCAAATGGTGAGTCATGAGGATACCAAAGACCCAACCTAGGTTGTCCTTTGAGATATATGAAGATCCTCTTGATTGCTTGAGAATGAGATTGCTTAGGTCTTACTTGAAATCTGGCACATACACAAACAGCAAACATAATATTTGGCCTTGAAGCTGTTAGATACATGAGGGAGCCTATCATAGATCTATAGTGATGAACATCTACATCCTCCCCCTCAAGATCTGTAGTGATCTGTTTGTGTGTTTCCATATGTGTGCTTGCAGGCTTTGAATCTGAAATTCCAAATTTTGTAAGTATATCCTGCACATACTTATATTGGCTGATGAAGATACCATCTATCTTCTGTTTAACCTGTAGCCCAAGGAAGAATGTAAATTGACCTATAGAGCTCATCTTGAATCTTTTGTGCATCAGCTCCTCAAACTCCTTGCACATATAATCTTTTGTGGATCCAAAGATGATTTCATCCACATAGATTTGCACAAGCAGGATGTCCTTCTTCTTCCTTTTAATGAATAGAGTCTTGTCAATGATTCCCCTTTCAAAACCATTTTCCAAGAGATAGGTAGACAGAGTGTCATACCATGCTCTTGGTGCTTGATGTAGCCCATAGAGTGCCTTCTTCAGTTTTTATACTTTATCAGGAAAGTTAGGATTTTCAAATCCTGGAGGCTGACAAACATACACTTATTCATCAATTGTCCCATATAGAAATGCACTCTTGACATCCATATGAAATACTCTGAACTGCATGAAAGAAGCATAGGCTAGAAATAGCCTAATTGCCTCAATTCTGGCTACTGGTGCAAATACTTCTTCATAATCTATTCCCTCTTCTTGTGTATACCCTTGTGCCACAAGTCTGGCCTTATTCTTTATTACAATTCCTCTCTCATCTTTCTTGTTCCTGAAAACCCATTTAGTACCAATTGCCCTTTGTCCTGGTGGAAGGTCAACTAGATCCCAAACATCTTGCAACTTAAACTGCAACAGCTCCTCTTGCATTGCCTCTATACAGCTTGGTTCTTTCATTGCATCATAGGCCTTCTTGGGTTCAATCTGAGATAGAAAGCAAGATAACAACCCTGACTGCAAGTCTTTCAATCCACCTAACTTACTTTGATGCTTTGTGATCCTAGGAGAATTGATGTCACCAATCACCAACTGAGGAGGATGATTTTTATGAGTTATTGTTTGATGTGCAGCCTCCTCATTGATATTTGCATCCAGATTAAAGTCATTCTTCTCAGGAGTGCTTCCACCATACACTGAAGAATTTTCTTCATCAGTATCATCTTCTGACAGTATGGGCATCTCAGGACCTGTGTTTCCTGAGTTTTGAGCATCCTCTTTATCATTATTATTCTCTTCATCACCTTTGTCCTCTTCATCTGCTTTAGCATCTTCATCCTGATCTGGATCAGAATCTTCTGATTCTGAATCATCTTTCTTTTCTTGCTGGCAAAATTCAACAGGATCAACAGTGGGTATGGGGAACAGCAAAAACTCTTGTTTCTGTGCTTGTACCTGTTCTGATTTTGTTCCTGCAGTTTGCACATTACTAAAACCCAAAGCATTAGTTAGTGAATCAATTTCAAACAACCAATCAAGACCTGTACCAATTTGATTTGGTGTGTTCTCATTGCATTTGACATTGTCACTTTCCTCTATAATCTTTGAAGAACTATTAAATACTCTATGTGCCTTACTCTGAGAGGAGTATCCAACAAGAAATCCATCCTCAACTTTGCTTTCAAACTTGCCTAAGTGAGATTTGGTGTTGAGAATTGTGTAAGGACACCCAAAAGGTTTGAAAAATCCAATAAAAGGTTTCTTCTTGTTAAAAAGTTCATAAGGTGTCTTGCCTTGAGATTTGACTACTAGAACCCTGTTTTGGACATAACAAGCAGTATTAACTGCTTCTGCCCAAAAAGTGATGGGTAGCTTTGAATCTGCCAACAGAGATCTATCCTCCTCAATTAGTGTCATATTCCTCCTCTCAGCAACACCATTTTGTTGAGGAGTTCTAGGAGCACTGTATTGTCTCTCAATACCTTTAGTCTCACAAAAGTTGTTTAAGTCATTGTTTTTAAATTCTGTTCCATTATCAGATCTGATGACTTTAACCCTTAAATTAGTTTGGTTTTCAATCCTAAGTACAAAGGATTTGATCAGTCTACTTGTCTCATCCTTAGTCCTCAGAAAATATACCCAAGTAAATCTAGAGAAGTCATCAACAATGACTAATCAATATGACTTCTTTCCAATACTCATCACATTAGTAGGACCAAAGAGATCCATATGCAATAATTGAAGAGGTGAAGAGATTTTATTTATTTCTTTGGACTTATGAGAAGTTTTGTGATGCTTGCCTTTAAGACAAACAACACAATGATCATCACATGAAAACACTTTTTGAGGTAAACCTCTTACAAGGTTGTTTTTCACAAGAATGTTCATTGTTTTAAAATTCATGTGACACAATCTTCTGTGCCAAATAGATGATTCATCTAAAGAAGATTTTGAAAATATACAGTTTAATGATGAATCAGATGATACATTCTCTAAGTCCAAACAATAAACATTATCCTTTCTAGGAGTTCTAAGTAGTATCATATTTTCATCAACTACCTTGAATCCTGGAGCAAGGATAATACATTCAGTCTCAGTAAATAATATACTATGTTTCTTGTCACAGACATGTGATACACTTAACAGGTTGTATCTCAATTGCTCAACATAATACACATCTTCAAAAGACATCTTAGCTTTTGAAACCATACCTTTTCTACTGATCTTACCTCCTGCTAGATTATCACCAAAAGCAACATGTCCTCCATCAATCTTTTTGAAGTTTTGAAGGTTGGCCATGTTACCTGTCATGTGCCTAGAGCCATGTTACCTGTCATGTGCCTAGAGCAACCACTATCTACATGCCAAATACTCTTCTTCTTAAGTTGTTGGTTGCCCTGCACATAAGATAAAATAGTTAGTTTTTAGAGGGAACCCAAGCCAAAGTGGTCTTGGGTTGCCCTTTCTCATCAACATATTTATAATCAGTAATCTTAGTCTGGATGAGATGATCAGATTTAGGAATCTCATGGCTGGAATATTTTGTCAAAATTATGGACTTGGCAGCATTAACACTGGTAGCAGCACTATTTCTGTTAGTAGTACTATTTGAGGTAGCAGTACTAATAGGTTTCTTGACTTTTGGAACCCAGATCTTGACAAAGTTGTTTTCTTTCTTGTTCTGTGAGTTACTCCTTGACTTGCTTGGAGTATTTTCTTTTGATTTAGCAAACTTATTCTAAATATGAGATTTTGCAGTCCCAGTTTTTATTGGTACTGTTCTCATATTAGCAGCCATGTGATTTCCTAATTGCTTCCTATAACCAACTGAATTTTGTGTTTATCTTTGAAAATAAAATCTTTGGTTAATAGGATTGAAATAACAGTGTTTGGCTAGATGATTTAACTTGCCACAAATAAAATAAGGCTTTAGTTTATTGACTTTGCTTAGATCAATTCCCTGTTTTTGAGCCCACTGATTATTTCTGTTTCTCTGATTTCCCCTTATTTTATCATGTTTATGGGGCTTGTTCTGTTGACAAGTACAGGGATTTACAACAATTGTTTGCATATAATGAGTTCCCTGTACCTTTTATTTTCCTTTCCTGGAGGTCTCAGCTTTCTCACTCTGTGGCATATGCAGGTAAGTCATTCATATCTTGTCTTTCTAAGAGGTCTGAGGTGGGTGGAATGTAGTTATTGTTGTATGGTGGAGGGGTGGTGTTGTAGCCTATACCTCTTCTCAGTTTGTCATGAACTTGAGTTTTAAGTAAAGAGTCCATTGCTTTAGAAGCATTGGAATACTTCTCAATATCTAATTTGGCATTTTCAAATTCACTCCTAATTTTCTCACATTCTTATTTGGCCTTCTCTAGTTCAATCTCTAACTGATTCTTCTCCCACTTCCAGTAGTTGGTATCATATGAATGTTGAAGTTCATTGGCCTGGTAACCCTTAATTTGTTCTTCAAAATTCTCAATGATCAATCTATACTCTCTTCTCTCTTTCTCCAACTTTTTAAGGTCATCACACATGCTCTGATTGTGATCCCTGTACTTTATAACAGTTTCTAGACATGTTTTAGAGCAAAGGTTGGATTTTACCTTTGTGGGAATTGTAGTGCTTGATGACTCTGAAACCTCAGCCATCAATGCTTTGTTCTGAATCGCCTCCTCTGCTTGATCACTCCAATCAAAGCCCATCCCTTCTTGTGAGACAAGAAGCCAACAATCCTCAGATCAGTTTGTTGAATCTATCAAAGGTTTGAGTCATAGACTCATTCTTTGTAGACATGAAATTCTCATATTGTTGCTTGAGAATTGCTTTTTGATTCCTCTTTGTGCTTTTAGTGCCTAAAAATCTCTTCTCCAATGCATTCCACAGGATTTGAGCATCAGAACAGTTGCAAAACTGATGTTGGTCTTCATTAGGAATTGCCAAGAGCAGAGTGCTCAAGGCTTTCATCTCAGTCTGCCTCATCTTTCTTTCTCCATCAGTCTTTGGTGGAGGTCTCTTGCCATCTGCTCCTATCTTTCTTTCATTGGAGGGACCATTCTCAATGATATCCCACATTGAGTAATCTGTAAGAAGAATATACTGCTTGATTCTGATTTTCCACATGTCAAACTCATTGGGTTTGAGCATGGGAAACTTTGAAACAAGAACACTGTCATGAGATCCGTCCATTATGATTTTTGATTTATGAGTTGAAGGCTCTGATACCACTTGTCAGGATCGAAAATCTAAACAAGAATTTAAACTAAATACTCAGAAACTATGTTAAAGAAGTCGCGGAAAAACATTTTAACAGTAAATCAATCAAACAGTGTATAAACTCAAATCACAAGTTATATTGATCTAACTTAATGATTACAAACAAAACCTCAATCTGTTGAACAAGCTCAACAGACGTTCAATACTTCTCTATTGAAAGGACTACAAAGAACCTTGAGGTTGATTTTCTGTAAACGTATTCTGTGTTAAGTCTAAATATTGTATCCAAGATTTAATATGGAAAGTCAAAGTTGTAAAAGTCAACATAGTCAAAGTCTTGTAATTGTCAAAGCTTGTATTAGTTTTACTTAGCCTTTAAGTCTTGTTTAGTTGGTAGTATAAATAGGTTTGCCTTGTAATAGTTTGGTAAGCACTTTCATTGTAAAATCAGATACGTGAGATTTGTGATATGAAATCAAGATCTACTTTCTCTCTCTACATTCTCTCTCTATGATTTAGATAGATTTTGGGTTTTTTAATTGGTATCAGAGCTAGTTCTAAATTGGAGAGAATTGAGAGAAGTGTTTTTGAATCTGAATTTGAAAATTTTTCTGAAAATTGGATTGATTTTCTGAATTTTTGATATTTTTCTGAAAATTTCTTGAATATTTTAAGAACACAGATTCATCGTTGTTAAATCAAATTTTCTACGATTTGTTGTTCATTGTGAGTGAAATTGATTTCATTGTGATCGATTTTAGTCAAGAAACAAATTATATTCACAATTTCACCAATTAACCACAATTGCAGATTGAATTTTTTTTTTATTTTCCTTGGATCTGACTAAGATATCGAACACTGTGTTTGATCCTGTGCAGGTTTAATCTGATTTGAATCAATCACGCAGCTTGAAATTTTCTTGAAGAATTCGAAGCTCATGCAATCGGTGGCTGCAATATTGTGATTGGACTGTGATTTGTTAATTGTTTGGCAAAGCCATTAATTGCAATTGGTGCTGCAAACCACAGAAATGTTTGGAAAAGCGCTGTCTAGCAAACCACAGATTTCAATCATGAGTCGGATGAGTTCACCAATTTTGCTCAGAGGAAGATACGAGCAGTGGAAAGTTGATTTTTTCAAATTTGTAGATACACATGAGCTAAGTTGTTATATCAGATTGTCGTTGACTAAATGAGATATGAAACCTCTTACTCCAACAGAAGATTGTACTAAGGATTGGGAGAAAAGAAAGATAGCTGATATTTTAGCCCGAACTTTGGTGTTTAACAGTATTCGTCATGATATTAATGGTCACATAAAAACCTATCAGTTGACAGGAAAAGATTTATACAAGTCAACAGGAAAGGAGATATGGGACTATCTTGAATGGACGATGTTAGGGCCAACGGTTGTGTCAGATCTAGAAGGAAAGATTTCTGATTTGGAAGCTAAAATTCAGTAGACAGTCTCTGTTGAGAGTAATAAGCAGAAAGTTAAGAAATTGGAATCTGAGAATGCAAAGCTTAGAAAGAATTTATCTGATTTTGAAAAATAACTTGCTGAAAATAAAGCTATTTTTGAAACTGAAAAGAAAAGCTTTTCAAAGAAGTTCTCAGATTTCTCAAAGAAGTGTTTTGAAGAGAAAAAGACAGTGGATCTTAAATGCATAAAACTTTCTCAACAAGTTTCTGATTTTGAGAAAGTACTTATTTTGGAAAGAGAGAAATTTGCTCAAGAAAAGAAGGCCATTGAACAGAAGAATGTGGAATTATTCAAGGAATTATCAGGCCAAAGAAACGATTCAGAGAAAGGGTTTGAAGAAGAAAGATCAATCTTTGAGACTGAAATCAAAAAACTAACTTCAAAGTTATCTGAACTATCTACTACTGCACTAAAAGAGCAGAAAACGAAGTCTGAGTTCTCGAAGAAGATTGACCAGCTTGTGAAAGAAAGAGACAACTTTGCTTCAAAGATCAAAGAGATTGAGAAGTCTGCCTCAAGATCAACTCAGAAATCTGTCTCTTCGCAAAGGTCAGTTAAATCTTTTGATCAGATTCGTCAAACTAACATTTTCTATGATGGATATGTAGATGGTTCAGGTACATCTCCAAGAAGAAGAAGTTACAAGAAAGAGAAATTGGTCTGGCAGAAGAAACCTGTTAATGATGAGATGTCAAATGTGCTGAAAGGGAAGACATCATGTGTACATACACACAAAGCCAAAAAGAACAAAGCGCATAAAGGTAAACCTGACCATATCTACTCGAGAGATCAATTACTCAGGTTATCAGGTAAGAAATATTATTGTTCTTATTGTTGTACACATGATCATATTCACAAAACGAGTGATCATTTCTGGTATGGTTCTTACTCAATTACCCCCACACGAACTGTAACTAACATTCATGGACCCAAATACCAGTGGGTACCAAAGAAGAAAACTGATTCTGTGTTGCAGGTTGTTAGGTCTAATTTATGGTAATCATTGTATTTATAGGACTTGGTCAATACTGTGTTTAGTGCTTATCAGTATTGTATCTGACCAAGGGTATTTAAGTCCCTTTGGTCTTGTTGGTTGTAAGAAGTTTCACACACACTATTCAATAGAATTCTTACTTTGCGCTCCAAAGTTCTCTCTCTCTACTTTCTCTCTCTAAAGGATTTAGAGATCTTGGTTTACCAATTGGTATCAGAGCAAGCTAGATCTTGAGAGAATTGAGAGATTACATTCTTCTAATCTGAATTAGTGATCGAAATCGAAAATTTGATCGATTTTCTTGAATTTTTCAAGAAAATCTCCTTTTCTTGATTTCTCACAAAATTTGGATCTGTTTGTGCTTGATTTTGTACGAATTTGATCCTCTTATATTCGTTTTCATTAATTGATCATATTTGCTTCTGTGTGTTTCTTATAAAATTCTTGTTTGGATCATCAATTTTGTAAAATTGTGATTTTCTGGAAAAACGGGTTTCGTTACTGTTCTATTCAAGAATTTGAGTATTGGTGTGTTTTAATCGAAATTGTTTGTTAAAAGTTGTTTTAAAGATGTTTTCGAAACTCAGAGTATATGCATTTCTTGCTTAAATTTCTTGGTTTGATCTGTTTTTGCAAAATTTTACGAGTTTATGAACTTTGCGTTTCATTCTTCAACTTTGCGTTTTATTCATATGTTTTGCGCCTCATTCATCATACTTTGCGTTTTCGGTTCACATTAGACCCGCAAAGTTCATTGTGCGTCTCAAGTGTCACACGCAAAAGTCAGGTTCTCGGATCTTACTACACGCGCAAAGTTCACTTTGCGTTTCTAGTTAGACCCGCAAAGCTTCACTTTGCGTTTCTAGTTAGACCCGCAAAGTTCACTTTGCGTTTCTAGTGTGACCCGCAAAGTCCACCGTGCGTTTCCTTCTACACCCGCAAAGTTTACTTTGCATTTCCCTCTTCACACGCAAAGCTAACTTTGCGTTTCCTTCAACACCCGCAAACCTCAGTTTGCATTTCTGTCTTCACCCGCAAAGCTCCACTTTGCGGGTCTCCCTGTCTTAGTTAAAAAAAAAAAAAAAAAGAGTCTGGAAATTTTTTTTAGTGTGTCTTCTAAATTTTTTTTTCTTTTTAATCTTCTAAATTTCCAAAGTTCTCTCTCTCCACTTTCTCTCTCTAAAGGATTTAGAGATCTTGGTTTATCACAGGCACCTCAAGTCAAGGGGGAGTAAGAGAACAATGGCTTTTGAACATAGCAGTTCAAAACCCGGACTTCAATGTCAAGATTATGGTTGCTAAGCACATCAGCTTAGGACCCGGTCTTAAAAGGAGTTTGACTTCTAAACACAACAGTTTAGGACTCGGACCTCAGCGATCAAAAAGACCTTACTCCTGTATCTTTGCATCCGATGGATATGATGGTCTTCATCCCAAAAGAATTGATCTGATCTCTATCCTATACTTTTTCACTGATAGATTTTTCTGATATGATGGTCTACAATTCAAAAGCGAGTGCCTGATCTCTATCCTGTTTTAACTGACATATTTCAGATGCTTAATTTAAGGGGGAGTAAAGGTGATGACTTCTGATTACTTCAGATCAGAACTCATACTATAAAAATGTTTTACTTCTTTCTGTCTTTTATTTTTGAATAAATGATCAGAATAAGGTGGCTTCTGATCATATGACAGATCAGGACCCGTTTTTCAACGATCAAAGAAGGATATTTTGCTAATATCCAGGGGGAGCTTAAAAGATATAAATCATTTAATCATGATTTGAGGGGGAGCTGAAAAGGTAAAATATCTTCTGTCCTAGATCTCTGATTGTTTGAAAGATGAACAACTTTCGAACATGAAAACAATTTCTTAAATGTTCAAACCACTTCTTATTCTCAAAAGATTTCATGAATTTAGAAGTGTGACTTTTTAATGTTTTTCAAATTTTTGACCTTAATGTTTAACTGACCGTGTGTTTCCAAAGATCAATACTTTTGTATTATCTTGTCCATATACTGTCAAGTATTCACACACACCGGTTCAGTATTTCAGTTGATTTGTTATTACCATGTCTCATATCGAACATATTTTTTCGATGGTAATACCCCCGTTTGCTTTCAAAGTTGTTGAGCATCATTCATCTTTTTCATATTTGTACTTTCATTGATAAATTGTTTATATTCGTTCATATAAACAAATTTTCCAATTCTTTGATACCCTAACCTTTTGATTTGATCTGATTGATTCATTGTCAGATTCTCAAAACAATTCTCTTGACTTTATTTCATTCATTCAATATCCTTGTTTTGAGAAATCTTCAAAGTTCAATTGCTCAAATTTCATTCATATTTTTAAATGAGCATACATTCTGACATTGTTATCTTTTTGAGCTTAACTGTTTCAGTTAAACTGTTGAGAAACCATGCTTCTTAGGAAATATCATGGGATTCGTGTGTGAGCTTAAACAGATATTCCATGGATTCACACAACCTGTGTTTCCTACCCAGGAAGTTATCCTTGAGTAATTGAGGGGTGAGGGGTTAAAATCAAAGAGTGGGGGAGATAACTCATCCGGTTGAGTTATTCTCATTGTGTTGAGTGGAAAAAAGGAAATGAGAGTTTGGTTAGAAGTGAGCTAAATGTTAAAAAGAAAGAGGGTGTGAGATCAAAATTTAAAGAATATCAGAACTCTGCACCAACTTCTTTCTGAGCCGGGCAGCCACATCTACTGATTGGTTTACATTCTTTGGTGACCATAATTGAAATAGGCAGTGAGCCCATGCCAACTCTTGCTATTACCCCACCAACCACTCGTTTCTTTCTTGAAAAAGAAATGTTTCATTTTCTTGGGGACGCAACACATATGCTATCTAATCTTCATTCGGAAGATTTAGATATTGAAAAAGAAGGAAAGTTGCCCCACCTTCGCACCTCTTTCATGCACATTGAGTATGTGTATTATATGTTGCTGTCTCAACAGTTTACACAATTTGAGCCTTAATGAAACACAATCATTGAGCTAAAATTCTTTCATACACAAGCACGAGCACACAGAAAATCTGTTTTTCTGTCAGAACATTCATAGAATTACCTTGTGTTTTTCAATGATTGAATGGAAGTCCTGGGGAGTCATCATCAAACCAACTCCTTCAATTGTACATTTGTTGTACACAGTAACTTTGTGTTACTGTTCCTAACTGTTTCATTTGTTGATTCAGGGTTACCACGTTCATTATGTCTGAATTTGAAAAGATTCGGATATATATCTTTCATGGATTAACGGCTCTCTGATCAAAGCGCGACATCTGTCAAAGGGGAGATTGTTAGTTGATCACAAAGGGGAAAATCAAAGTCTGAGCTGAAATTGATGAAGTTTTGATGATCATGATGCTCTCATCATCAAAAAGGGGGAGAATTATAAATATTAAATTTCAAAGTTTATGTTAAAAGTTCAAGTCAAAAATTCAAAATGCTTCCGCTGATTCAAAGTGAAAAGTTTCTGTAAAGAAAATTCAAAGATTCAAGAAGGTTTGTTCTTCCAAAGATGGTTCAAAGATCAAAGTAATGAAGATACAAAGAAGTTTGTTTTTCCAAAGAAAGTCTCTTCAAAGAAGTTTTCAAACGTTTCAAGAATTATGTTTCTCGTTCAAGGCTTGTTGACTTTCAAAGCTTCAAAGAGAAAAAGACTTTCCAAAGATTCTTCAAATGCTGAAAGACTAAAGAGACAAAAGCTGAAGAATCAAGAGCTGAAGATCTGTATCAAATTTTTATTAAATCTTGAATACAAAGGGGGAGATTGTTAAGTCTAAATATTGTATCCAAGATTTAATATGGAAAGTCAAAGTTGTAAAAATCAACATAGTCAAAGTCTTGTAATTGTCAAAGCTTGTATTAGTTTTACTTAGCCTTTAAGTCTTGTTTAGTTGGTAGTATAAATAGGTTTGCCTTGTAATAGTTTGGTAAGCACTTTCATTGTAAAATCAGATACGTGAGATTTGTGATATGAAATCAAGATCTACTTTCTCTCTCTACATTCTCTCTCTATGATTTAGATAGATTTTGGGTTTTTCAATTGGTATCAAAGCCAAAAGATTCAATTTCAAAAAGGGGGAGAATGTTACAAAGATTCAATTTCAAAAGTTCAAGTTCAAAGTTCAAGTCAGAAATTCAAAATGCTTCCGCTGATTTAAAGCCAAAAAATTCTGAACGAAGAATGTTCAAATATTAATAAAGATGATTTGTGAAAGTTTGTTTCATCCAAAGATGTTTCAGAGATCAAAGTGATGAAGATATAATTTTGTTCGAAGACAAAAGAATTTTCAGTGTTAAAGTTTTTCAAAGCTGTTATCATTGTTTCAAGCATTCAGTTTCTTTCAAAGCATGTTGACTTTCAAAGCTTCAAAGTATTAAAGACTTTTCAAGATTCTTCAAAGGCTGAAACTGAAGACCGTTAAAGCTTCAAAGTTCAAAGTTGTCAGAGACAAAAGCTGAAAAATCAAGTGCTGAAGACTAGTGTCAAATTTTTATTAAATCTTGAATACAAAGGGGGAGATTGTTAAGTCCAAATATTGTATCCAATATTTACTTAGAAAGTCAAAGATGTAAAAGTCAACATTGTCTATGTCAAAGTCATTAAAAGTCAAAGTTGTATTTGATTTACTTAGTTGTTAAGTTAGTAGTAATTCTTCAAGCAGTACTAACTACTAGCAGTATTAACTTTCAAGCAGTATTAATACCTCTAGCAGTAGTAATCCTACAAGCAGTAGTATTAATGTATTCAGCAGTAGTAATCTTTAAGCCCAACATTAGTATCCATCCTTAGCACATTTCAGACCCAACACACAGTAATGTGTGTAAAAATCTCTCAATATGCTCTCAAGGTTGATACACAAAAATATGCTATCAAAAAGGTAATTCAAGAAAGTGGTAGAGAGGTGTGTAAAAGGTACAAGATCGTGCCAAACAGATCTCCTATATATAGCTTGAATCTTGAGATAATTAAAGCACTGTCTAATGAATGAGCTCCACGTGTAAAGTGCAATAACTGATTCTAGGGAGAGTTGGCTATGAGAGGAAGATCACACTTGAGCATTTGAGCAATGGGTTGAATCATCTTCTGGTTAAGCACGTTGTTTATTAGCTTGATTCTAGTGCATTCTTTGGATCAACGTTGCTTTCATTTTAGAGGCTTCTGTGGTTCTTTAGACATAGAATATTTTCAATGCTTTTACAAGATGGAATTTGGGACTAATCCCCCCCCCCCCTAAATATTGAAAAGGCAAAATTCAAATCACCGCTTAATCAAGAAAGCAAGAAGAGTAAAATCATCATGTACTAAAATACTTCTATTGGAATGAAATTACAATACAAAGAAAAACACAAGAGTACTACATAGAATTTGGTTCATTATTATAGATCCTTTGAATACGCATAATCAATTCTCTATAGGCCACCACAGAGTTGGGAATGTTGATTAGTCCATTTGCAGGTTTTGTTGGAACTCCTGGTCTTCCCATCCTATTATGCACCTCATAGATTAGCCATTTCAGAGCTTTAGTTGAGTATTTAAATAATACCATGACTGAAAAATTTCTTCTCTCAAGTTTCATTTTTATAAATGAAGCCCAGTTCTGGTTTTTTTAGGAGAAAGGTTGATCGAACATCACTTATATTCTCAAGATGCTCAGTTGGTGCAACCACAGGGAGTTGCTCTACTCCATACTCTAAGGTTATTTGCAAATCAGTCTTAGCTTTGAACTTGACCAACTGTCCCATGTTTCCTTGATATTTCTATTAGCCAGAGTGAACCTTATTCCCTTGTTGAATCATTGATTTATGCAGTCATACAGATCTATCAAATCCCAAGGAGTAAGATAGACAAGATCATTGTCATTGGAGACATATTTTGTCATGAGATCTTTCAACCGTGTACTCGATGTAGTAGATTGCCTTGTGTGCAAATGTCCTCATCTTGATGTCAATAACTGTCTCGATCCCTTCATCAGAGTGGGCATCCCTTCTGTGCTAAGTCTTTTCCCTGATGAACCTTTGTCTGATTCCTTCCATAACCTCTTGATGAAGGTTAGGAGGGTTTAAGTATACCTGTTTTTCTTGATCTGAATATTTATAGATATTTTTGGATATCTTCCATGAGCAATGGTTCTTTGGTTCTGGATGAAGATGCAGCAACAGGAGGTTTTCTTCTATGGATTTCCATCGGGTTGATCACATCCTGTACTCTATCTATACTTGGTTGTTAGGGAATGTCAGAGACAAGAATGGAGTTTCTGGTTGAGTTGACTTTGGATTAGGCTTTGGTTATTGCTCTGAGAATAGATCTTGAAGTACTTGGGTAGGTCTTTTTGGAGATATGTCTTAACCAGAGTAGGACGAGGAGAAGTCTTCAGAGCCCTAAGCAGTCTCTGGTTCTTCTGGAATCCTGTCATCTTCAAGGGATGCTTCCAGTTAGACTGTTGGAATGGGGACAATAGGATCATTGGCACGATCAAAGGTCATTATCACAATGGGAGTTGAGACTTTGGGTAGCTCAAGTGGTTCATCAGCACGAGAGGACTCCTCTAGTTCTTTGTTTTCAGCTTCCTGGACTTTGGATTTGCCTTTATCGGGAGCAAAAGTCTCTGGAGCTATTGCATTGATTGGTCTGGCTTGAGTAATGTGGGGTAGAGTTTCCTCCTTTTGGTGACCAGAGGCACGATCACCCTCTGGGTCCTCTACGGCATCAAATCTCTTCGTTTTGGAAGCGTCCACTAGACATGTAGTTGGTGGAGCTTTCCTTTTCTTGTATTTGGTGTAGAGGGGGTAGGGATGCCCTATACTCTCTTCTCATTCATTTCGCACACATTCTCTGTCGCTTCGATGATTCGATGATCTGGTTAAGTGTGCATCAACAGAGAAGTTATGTTTCGCTATCATAGATTTTACCTCTGTGATGGGCTGGTAGGTCTTCACTACACACTTAACTGAGATCTCTATCATCTTGTTGAGAATATCCTTCTAGAAAATTTTAAGGTCTCCCTTCTTCTGGTTGAGGACGAAGGCAAAGACTCAGAGATCATAGTCTTAATTTGATCAGTGAAACCTTGGAAGTCTTGAACAGAGATTGATGGTGGAGGAGGTGGAGCAGAAGTTGTATGATCTATTGTGCTGCAGGGGCTTGCTGGCTCTGTATCTTATCTGATAAATTTTGAATTGAGGAAGCAGAGGCTTTGATCTAAGCAGATAGATCACGAAACTTTGATTGAAGCAGGGAGTTGTGGGTGTTGTAGTGGTTAGACATCATCTGCTTCATCATTTCTAACTTCTTTGTATTGTCATTCTGCCTTGAGTGTTGAGACGGTGGTTCTTAGGGATTGAAAATAGAGGCACTTGTAGAGGTCTCTACTTAGGGTGATTGTGAGTTTCAGATCGTCAAAAGATCTCTTAACTTCATCACTGAAGGTCTTCAGCTTTGCCTTAGTGACTAGTTTAAAAGTGGTGCCATTGGAAACAACACATGTTTCCAATTCTCCCTCGACTTTAGAGGGGCCTCCTTTTAGCTCTGTTTCGATGTTGAAGTTTGGAGGACTTCCACCCGATCCTTGAGTCTCCTTATGAGAGGACTCTCTGGGTGTTCTGATTTTACTGTCAACTTGTCATCCTACGAGTCTCAAAAATTGAAGTAGATGTGTGATGTAATGACGTGGATTGAAATCAAGCAAGTCGAGGCCTTGTACAAGAAGAGAAGCCCATTGTCTCGGAGTTAGGAAATCTCTGCGGTCAAAGGCGGTGATTACCCATGAATTTGAGCAGAGCACCTTTGTCGACACGTACGCGTAAAGAGTGATTGCTTGGATGAGCAGACGTCTTATATCATAGAGGGAGATATTTCAACTCTTCTTAACAGTTTCTTTTGAGGGTGGGGGAGGGGCTTCTCTATCACGGGCTGTTGTATGTTGTAATCAAGAAGTGATCTCATATTTAGGGTTACTAAACACTTACCTCCTATAGTTAAATAAACACTTATTGTCTCTTACCGGGATGATGATGTTTACCAACAATCTTACTGTGAGATTTTGCTAACGAGAATATCACCAGGGTGGTGACTCTTGCTTGTTTAGCATTAACACCAAACTATTTTGACAACTGCGAATCTTACAAGACAAAGTAGGTGAGGATGGTGAATCTTAGCCGTAAACCCTTATCCAGTTTGTGTTAGTAAACGACCCCTTAATTTATTTATAGATTTTTGGTGCAATATTTGTAAACAATGTTACTTTCCTAGCTTATTAATTTAGGTTCTCATTGTTTGTGATTATGTGAATGATTTCATTATCATTATGGGAAAACATATGCTCTTCAAGGGCGTGATACGTTGGCAATAAAAAAACCAACCTTTCGTTAAACCTTCACACATCCAGACTTGGTGAAAAAATCAAATGGACTATGTTAACGGTTTAATGTTCTTTCAATGAACATCTTAATTAAGAATTGATCGTTATAGTCCTGACGTGTGTTAATTTCTATGCCTTTTACATGACATATCCTTTATCAGCGTGACATCATCATACCTAAAGCCATGCTTTTGAAAGAAGTAAACAATAGAATTCAAAATAGAACTGTTGATGCATATGTTACTCAAATAACATATAGAATCTTGTACATATATATTTATTGTCTGCATAAGCATACTATCTATTCCCATAGCATAACATGTTCCTGCAAGGAAGAAGATACGTAAAGTTGGAAGCGGTCCATCTACACCCATGAGGACCAGTAGATATTAATTAGAAATGTCAAGATCACTCCATCTACTTGTTCGGCTGTCGATATAAGCAGAAGCTTTTCTATCAATACCAGGCTCAGATACCTAACAAGCTCCGTCTTGATCACTCGGGTAAACTCTGTACGCTTTCAAAGAATCATCCCTCATTGCATCTTCTCCTCCAACCTTCTTGGATTTGAAGAAGCTGAAAAATGAAAAAGAAGGCTTCTTCTGCTGTTTGTTTTTCCCCATCGATTACTCCTTTCTTTTTCTTTTTCCTCTTTAATTGAAAGAGAAAGCTTTCAGGTTTTGGGGTAGCTTCCTGTCTATTGTTCTACTTTAAAGCCTCTTGCTTAATTTTGGCAATAAGCTTATGGCATATTTATAGCAGAAAAGGGTACCTATATATAAAGTAGGTAAAGAAACTTTTGCGGAAGTGCTGCAATTTCATTGTTCACTGCAAACCCTCCATGCTAAGGGATCAATTTCATGCCTTCATAATTATTGTTTTGCATACAAATTCATTTCATATCTTTTTTGCTTTGGAAGACAGAAAGAAAGAGAGATTTGAACCCATGGACTCCAAGGTTCTGCCACCAAGGATATGAGGTCAAATACCACCATGGTGAATTCTCGATGACGCATCATGCCTTTCTTATGCTTCAGCTCGGTTTCCTTCTAGTACTTGTTATTCTAATTCCTTCATTATATATAATAATATATCACAAAAAAGGTTCTTTGCTTGTAAGTCACATGCATGCATGTGTTAACTGGATAACATAATAATATATCACAAAAAAAGTTCTTTACTTGTAATTCATATACATGTACAGTTTAAAACTACCAGGATTTTGGTTAATTGAGAAACAAAACGAAAAACTTCACTAAACATTCAATTACATATGGAAGTAACTACTATTCTAAGATAGCCTTATTTGGATATATAGGGTGACATATACAACCTACCATATTCCTTGAACACTAGAGAAATATGATCTAATTTACCAAACAAACGATAACAAGGTATTATAATTCATCTTCAGTTGGTGATGGATGCACTTTAATTACTCCATGAACCTGCAACCAGCAAAACTTCATTCACATGGCAGAAATGGGTATCATGAATATAGGCTATTAGAGATATTGAAATATCAATGTATATTTTGTTTCCATTTATGCTTCCATGTAATTAGTGTCGGTTACCTAAGATCATGCCACGCGATTAGTGTAACCGATGGAGTACCTTGTATATAAATATTGTCTCATAATTCAATAGATAACATGGTGAAAAACATTTTATGGTATCAGAGCTACCATCCTCATTCTTCATCTTTCTTCGATTTTTTACTCTTTTCCTTGTCATTATGGTTAACACCGATGACAACCCCGACAAAACCAATGCCAACGATACTCGATCACCTACCTACCACCCCGCTCTCACTGTCTCCAATATAAAATCCTTCATCCCTGTGATGTGATGTTGGAAGATGAAAAAGTTCAGTATACTTCATGGGCTGAACTTTTCAAAATCCATGCTAGAGCCTATCTTGTTCTTGACCATATTGTGCCACCTAAAGACGATTCCATGGACTCCGCACTATGGCACCGTTTAGACACGGTGGTACTCGAAGGGATTTACGGTACAATCTCTAATGATCTTCTCCTCACCATTCTACAACCAGATTCCATCGCTCAAAATGCGTGGAATCGACTGAAAGACATCTTTCAAGATAATAAAAGTTCACGCGCCGTCTATCTCGAGCAACAATTCTCTCGCACTCGCCAATATGATTTCCCATCCGTTTCGGCTTATTGTCAAGCTCTTAAAATGCTTGCCGACCAACTATCCAATGTTGGTTCTCCGGTGTCTGAACAACGTCTCGTACTACAATTGGTTGTTGGCCTAACAGAGAATTATGATGGTGTTGCTACCATCATTCAACAAGCCGATCCCTTACCTCCATTTTATAAGGCACGAAGCATGCTCGCACTCGAAGAGGCACGCAAGATGAAACAAACGGAGGCTTTGATCGGAAGTCCTACCGCCCTTGTCTCCAACACCACCTCGAATCCTCCTTCCCCACAATAAGAACACTCTTTCACTTTGGACACTTCTTCCGGTTCTCTAAGCAAGTCTTTTAGGGGACGAGGCCGCTCGGGCCGTGGGGGTCGCGGTAACTACCGGGGACGTGGAAGGGGGACTCCGCCCCCATGGCACAACAATGGACCCCGCATTGGAATCAACAACAATGGACAAATTGGAAACCTCCTCCTTGCCCGTATCCGACAACCGGATGGACTCCCCACTCACCTTATGCTCAACGCCGAACTTGGGTAGTGGTATTCTTGGTGCCCGCCCACCACAAGCACACCACGCATCGGCTACTCCATCTTACACTCCTCCCGATATTGATGCGACTTTCCACACCATATCGTTACAACCTCCCGATGACCATTGGTACATGGATTCTGGGGCAACGTCCCATATGGCATCCAACCAAGGTAAGTGCTCTCATCTTTTTAATTTGTGCAAACCTCATCATATTATAGTGGGTAATGGTAATTCTATTCCTATCACCGCATATGAAAACTCCAAATTATCTTCACCTTATCCTCCTTTTTCACTAAATAATGTTCTTCTCGTTCCTAATATCATTAAAAATCTAGTTTCGGTTCGCCAGTTTACAAAGGATAATTCTGTTTCTATTGAATTTGACCCTTTCAACTTTGTGTGAAAGATCTACATACGGGGACTCATTTTATGAGATGTAACAGTACTATAAATCTTTATCCAATTCCATCTACCGGTCGATCATCCTCTACGCCATCAACTTTTATTGTCGCCACCACCTCTCTTTGGCACGCTAGTCTTGGCCATCCTGGCTCTACTATCGTTAGCAAATTATGTCATGACAAGTTAATTTCTAGTCCTAGTTTTTCTTTTTCGAGTGTTTGTATTTCTTGTCAAATTGGTAAACATAATAGATTGCCTTTCTTTCCTTCTATTCTCCGTTTGATATCATTCATAGAGACATATGGACCTCACCGATCTTAAGTACAAGTGGACATAAGTACTATCATTTATTTTTGGATGACTATACAAATTTTGTATGGGTTTTTCCGATGGCATGCAAATCTCAAACTTTCTCGTTTTTTCTTCAATTTCGGCAATACATTAGAACACAATTTAACAAAGAAATCAAAACCTTTCGATGTGATAACGACCAAGAATATAATAATTCCATGTTTCATCAACTTTGTAACCAACATGGCATCCATTTTCGTTTTTCTTGTCCCTATACTTCTTCCCCAAACGGTAAGGCAGAACGTAAATTACGAACTTTAAACAACATGTCACGGACATTACTCTTACATGATAATCTCCCACCTACGTTTTGGCACTATTCGGTCAACATGGCCACATATCTACATAATATTCTTCCATCTCAAGTTATTAACTATTATTCTCCGACGTCTCTTCTATATCATAAAGTCCCGTCTTATTCTCATTAACACGTTTTTGGTTGCTTATGTTTTCCTCACAATGTCGAACCCCACCATAAAGTCCTTCCCCATTCTACTCCGTGTGTTTTTTTGGGCTATCCGACTCACCATCGCGGCTACCTTTGCTACAGTGTTTCTGAAAAACGTATAATTGTTTCCCGACACGTCACTTTTGATGAAAACACATTTCCTTATTGCAATCCTCAAAATCACCCCGAAACACAATCCTAAGCATCGTCAAATACCTTTGATATTCCTTCCTTAAACCAACCTATTGACCCACATACCAACTACCCATACACACCATCCACCCCTACCCCTATTACTCCTAACGTCACCCATTCATCTATGCCACATCATTCTTCTCCTCTAACTACTCCTTCCTCTCCTACCTCTACTACTCCCTCTCCTCCACCCACTACTCCCTTTCTGCCGAATACTCATCCAGCCACTCCTCCCTCTCCGCCGAATACTCATCCACCCACTCCTACACCTCCATATCCGATGACCACTCGAGGTCGTAACAGGGTTGTCAAACCGAATCCTAAATATGCTTTCGTTGGTGCATCTTCCAATATCTTTCATCTTCCTAAGTCTCACATTGATGCCATTCGCGATCCGAATTGGCACCAAGCTTTGATTGAAGAGTTTGATGCACTTATTAAAAATTACACATGAGAACTAGTTTCGAGGCCAAAGGGCGTTAATATTATTCGTTGTATGTTGATTTTTACGGATAAATATTGATCTAATGGTGTTCTTGAGAGGTACAAAGCTCGTTTGGTGTGTAATGGAAGGTTCAACAGGTGGGTATCGATTGCATGGAGACTTTTAGTCTGGTAGTTAAACCGGCTACCATTCGCGTTGTTCTTAGTCTTTCACTATCAAAGAATTGGAATATACACCAACTTGACGTGAAAAATGCTTTTCTTCACAGGACATTGGAAGAGACGGTTTACATTCATCAACCGTCGGGTTTTCGCGACGAATCATTTCCACTTCATGTTTGTCGTCTCAAAAAGTCTCTTTACAGTCTTAAACAGACACCGAGAGCTTGGTACCAACGGTTCACTGGTTTTATTTTTTCGATTGTTTTTTCACATAGGAAATCAGATAATAGTTTATTCATATACCATCGAGGGAATGCAACCACATACTTTCTAGTTTATGTGGATGACATTATCTTGACGGCTTCATCTAACGATCTTCGAGTGGAGCTTACCAATAAGCTTTGTACGGAGTTTGCCATGAAAGACTTGGGTCCGCTTAATTATTTCTTGGGGATCTCGGTATCTCGTACCACTTCGGGCTTATTTCTTTCTCAACAAAAATATGCTCGGGAGATCCTTGAACGGGCGAACATGACATCTAGCAATTCTACAAAGACACCGGTCAATACTAAAGCCAAATTAAATGCCACGTCTGGCCCACTGGTATCCGATCCGACATTGTATCGCAGTTTGGACAAGGCACTTCAATACCTTACCTTTACTCGCCCAGATATTGCATATGCAGTCCAACAAATATTTTTATTCATGCATGATCCACGGGAACACCACATGCACGCTTTACGTCGCATTTTGCAATATATTAGCGATACCCTACTCTTCTTTACAAATTACACCATCGTCTGATTTGCGCCTCGTTTCCTACACGGATGCCGATTAGGGCGGTTTTCCCAATACTAGACGGTCGACGTCAGTCTATTGTGTGTTCTTCAGAGACAATTTTGTCTCTTGGTCCTCAAAATGGAAACGGACTTTATCTCGATCTAGTGTGGAGGCAGAATACTGAGGCATAGCAAATGTCGTCTTGGAAACATGTTGACCTTATCCTTAAGCTACGTTGTCCACTCTCCTCGGTGACCATTGTGTATTGTGATAATGTCAGGGAAATTTACTTGTCCGGGAACCCGGTTCAATACCAACGCAAGAAGCATGTGGAACTTGACATCCACTTTGTTTGGGAAAAGGTGGCTCGTGGCTAAGTAAAAGTGTTACATGTTCCGTCTCGATATCAATTTGCGGATATTTTCACCAAAGGTCTTCCAAAGTTATTGTTTGATGATTTTCGATCCAGTCTTAACGTTCAGGAACTTCCTGTTCCGACTGCAGGGACGTATTAGAGATATTGAAATATCAATGTATATTTTGTTTCCATTTATGGTTCCATGTAATTAGTGTCGGTTACCTAAGATCATGCCACGCGATTAGTGTAACCGATGGAATAACTTGTATATAAATATTGTCTAATAATTCAATATATGACAAGGTGAAAAACACTTTTATAGGCAATAGAACATAATCCTTCTATACTAATTTTTATGACCTTGGTGGATTATTCACCTAGAAAGATTATGGGGTGATAGGCCATAGATAAAAAACTAGAACAAAAGTAAATGGTTCTAAAATTGGAAAGACCTCCACTGTCAAAGATGAAACTGTAAAACATCACTGAAACTCTATAAAATCAAGTGTACATGTTATCACAAAATATAGTGCTAGTGAGGCTGAAAAAATGCGACCACATTTATTTCCACACATTCTTTGTCAAGCATATTAAAGGGAATTATTGTAGAGGGGTATATGTATAATCACTACATACTAAGGATGCTTTTGTTCACCCCAAAATATGAAGACGAAAGATTCAATTTTGTCAATATATAACATTGTTCATGGAACAAAAGGAAAAAAAATATACTCCTAGGTTTTAATGTACAATAGTATTACTATATGTCAATTAAATGCATGGCATCAATAGCATGATAACCATATGAATGGTATAACACTACTAAATAAAGGGATTTCACCGATGGACAGTGCCGCTAGAAATCTGTCGGAGATAATGATCACCGGCAGATCTCATGGCCGAAAAACGTACGTGGCCGGTGATCGTGATTACCGGCGGATACCATCGACGGTTATCGATCGGTAATGAGTGACCCGTTACTGATCCATGGAAAAACCCGTTGGTGAAACCCCTTTGTCTAATAGGGTAATGCTTTTGAGGTCAAACATACAAGTTCCCTTCACTTTCTTTGGACACAGAAAAAGAATGTAAACAATGATCGCTTTTAATATCAAGTAATAGTATCACGAGATTC
This sequence comes from Arctium minus, assembly GCA_954870635.1. NCBI lineage: Eukaryota > Viridiplantae > Streptophyta > Magnoliopsida > Asterales > Asteraceae > Arctium > Arctium minus. Next base: position 69,918,434 of record OX941080.1, on the reverse strand, counting down.
AAGAGAGAATCCCCAGAGAGAGAGATGAGAGAGAAAGTTAGAGAGAGAGAGTTAGAGAGAAGGAGAGAGTGAGGGGGAGTGAGAGAGGGGGCTCGATTATGGGAGAAGAATTGCAACGATAGCAGCTTGATCATTCAATCAAAGTCTTACCAATATTCGAATCAAGTCTCGTTTATGTTTTTCAATTTCCCGATTTCAATGGAAGTTGGTGGTCTTTGGAGGATTTTCAATAATTATGGCGTTGTTACAGACTTCTACATGGCAAGAAGAAGACTGGAATGTAGTAAACAATTCGTTTTTGTTTGTTTCTGGAGGGAGTTCGGGAGCGCGGACCTGGAGAAAAAAGGTTAAACATTTTGGGTCGAATCTTATAAGTTGAGGGCATTCTCGGCAGAAAAGAGCCACCCAAAGAATGAAGGAAGAGTAGAGAAGGAGATCTTTAGGAAAAAGGTTTTAGGGAGGGAGACTGAAGATTTGGTCCACAGAGATGCAGGCGGACGTACACACGTAGGTGGGCAATCGTATGCAGCGGGTGTAAAGGGTAGGCAAGCAGGAATCTTAGTTTCGGAAGGTGTTTCCAAATCCATGGACGAGGAAGTTCCAGGTGAGTGGAAACCCGATGAAGAAGCAAGAGCCTACCTCCGTAATTGCCTCGTTGGGGAGGTAAAATCTCTAGATCACTTAGGGGCAATAAAGATTTTAAGCAAAGAAAAGGAGTTCTAAGTATGGGAGTTGAATTTTCTGGGTGGTAGGTAAGTTCTTCTATAATTTGAAAAGGAAGGTTCGATGAACGGGGTTCTTAGAAATAAGGTTCATGACCTTGACTTTTGGGTAAAGGATCTCCGACATTGGACGGAAGGCTACCTTCAATAGGATAGGTTGGTTTGGTTAAAAACAACAAGAGTGCCTAAGAGGACGTGGTTACGAAAATAGCTTCAAAATGGGGGAGGGTTCTAAAGAATTTTAACTGCGGTTTGGAGGAAATTGAGAATTTATTTTGCAGGAAAGTCCTAAATAGTTCGACATTCATGTATTCGATTAGTGAAATAAAAAGCATCAAGGTAGGGTTGGTTTTCTACCGTATAAAGATTGAGAAGGAGGATAGCAGTCTCGTGGAGGTTTTGGAATGAGATGAGTTAGTTGGAAGGTTATTGGATAATGAAGGACGTGTCGAAGACGAATCTTCAATATCGTCATTATGGTCAGAGGAAGGGGAAAAAAGCGACAGTAATGATGGGGTGGAGGAGAGCTAGTTTGATGATCAAGGGAAGCGAGAATACTGTCGGAATATGGCAGCTGAGGGTGAAAATGGGGACGACAAACCGGAAGGGGGTGTGGACGGCAGTTTGGGGAAGTCGACGGAGGTAGGAGGGGGAGGCTAAAGGTCTACTGACTTGGGGAGTGGGGTGAATTTTCCTAGATTTAATGATGAGGTTACAATTCCCAATCTCGTTGGAAATCCGACTATAATGATGGATATTGAGGTCTTGGTAAACAATAGTGGGATGGGCCATAGAGGGGACTTGGGCTTTAGTAAACCAATTTTAGATAATAGGTCGCGAGTTTCATTTGGGCATGAGTGCCAATGTCCATCAAGTAAAAGATTAGGGACAGTCGAAGAAATGGGGAAAGTTCTACTGAGAAAGCTGCAAGCCCATTCGAAAGGCGCACATCAGGAGGTACTGAAGGCGACGACGTTGGGAAATCGGATTAGGTCAAGAGTCGTTCGACAGCGACGGTGGATTGATTTAAGAAGGCCGGTGGCAATTCAAGTGGTGAGAAATTTTAAAATGTTAACTTCAGAAGAGGAAAGATGAGCTTCCATATGATCAAATAGTTGGCAAGACAGAGTAATAGGAAAAGTGGTACAAAAAAGTGTTCTCAAGTAGGCATGGGAGATAAAACCAGGAAAAAAAAGATTAGAGAGTCTTCGTCCTCTATAAACCTAACTACAACCTCTTATGAGTTCGGGAGTAAAGAATCTTTGGAGGGTTTGAAAGAATTCGGTGAAATGCTTGGCATGGATTGGGTCGATCAAGGGAAGGATGGATCTACGTATCACAATTGCAAGAAAAGTGAGTGTTGCGCAATAGGTATGATTCAAAGTTATGATAGTTTATAATGCGTTTAATTTCAATGAATATAAGAGGTTTAGGCTCGGGTAAAAAATAGGGGTGGATTGGAGAATTGTGAAAAAAACAAAGGCCATGTTTAATAGAGATTCAAGAAACAAGGTGAAGAAATCTACTACTATGCAGATTGGTTGTCTTTGTGGGTGACGACATAGACTTTGCACAGATTGAGGCAAACAACAATTCTGGGGTCTGCCCATATTGTGTGAAAAATATTTTGGTGCGATTATGTTATAGAGGATGATTTGTTCCTTGTTGTGGTAGGAAAATGGGATGAGATAGATGGTTTAGTCTGGATGGTAAATGTCTATGGTCCAATAGAAGTCACAGAAAGAGGGGAAGTTTGGAAGAGATTATAGAACCATGTAGCTCAAAATGAAGTGTAGTGGTGTTTGTTCGAGGACTTTAACAAAGTTAGAGGGGAACACGAGGGAATAAATTCGATAACGAATCCTAGGGGCACGACGGAGTTCAACGATTTTAGTTTAAGAAGCAATCTTATGGAGGTTCCGATGAGTGAAAGGAGATTCACTAGAATTAGTGATGATGGGTTAAAATTTAGTAAACTAGATCGTTCCTTGATAAGAAATGATTTCGGAACCTTGTGGAAGAGTTTAGGAGTAAAACCACTCGAAAAAAAATGGTCGGATCATGTCCCAATTATGTTACACGAGAATAGAACTGATTTTGGGTCCAAGCCATTTTAATTTTTTGACTGTTGGTTGAGAGAAGATGGCATCGAGGAAGTGGTGACAAATGCTTGGAACAAAGAAGTTCACTCAATTCAACCGGATTGCATCATTCGGGGTAAGTTGAAGAATGTAAAAGGGGACATCAAGGTTTGGGTAAAGAAAAGGTTTGGGAACTTCGAGACTGAATTGGATATAGCGAAGGGTGAGGCGTTAATGAAGGAAGGGGAGGTGGATGAGACCTGGTGGGAGGAAGCGGAAAGAAATGGTTGGGTCCAAGCTAGAAGTAAGTGGTTAGATCTTCAAGCTAAGAAGATTGAGATGGATAAACAAAAAAGCAAAAGTGAAGTGGATTGCGGAGGCTGATGAAAATTCTATGTTGTTCCATGCGGATATTAAATATAAAGAAAGAAAAAATTTGGTTAGAGGTTTGAATACCAAGTCGGGTTAGACGTATGATCCGATTAAAATCAAAGAACATTCCTTCGAGTTCTTTAAAAGTAAATTGTCCCCCACTTAGTAGGAGGCCCTCGGCTACGAGTTGAAAAAAATCCGGAAATTCCCTTAGTTGATGCGGCCTACATGGAAAGACCTTTCGAGGAAGATGAAATTCGGTACGCAGTAAAGAGTTGTGGGAGTAACAAATCCGCGGGTCTGGATGGGTTCACGTTTGGGTTTTTCAAAAAGTTTTGGATCACGGTGAAAGACGATTTGATTAAGGCGATTAGATGGTTTTGGGACAAAGGTGAGATAAGTCGGGGGTGCAATCCCTCCTTTCTAACTTTGATCCTGAAAGTTGATTCCCCGTTAAATCTTGGAGACTTTAGGCCTATTATCCTAATTGGAGTCTTTTACAAAACGGTTGCTAAACTTTTCGCGGAAAGACTTAAGTCGGTGATGGGAAAGCTTATTAGTAGTACTCAAAGCACCTTCGTCAAAGACCGTTACATCCTTGATGGTGTTTTGATGGCAAACGAGGTGATTGATCATGTTAAAATATAAAAAGAAAAAAAGTGGTTTGATCTTCAATGTGGACTTCGAGAAGGCTTATGACAACATCGATTAGGTTTTCTTAATATATAGTTTGTGTAAGATGGGTTTTAGTAAAAAATGGGTGAAGTGGATAGAAACTTTCCTCCATTCCGCGTCTATGTCAGTGTTAATAAATAGGGCCCCGACTAAAGAGTTTGTAATGAAAAAGGATTGAGACAAGGGGACCCTTTAGTGCCTTTTCTCTTTTTAATTGCGGCTGAAAGTATTCATATCTTAATAATAGAAGATGAGAAAAAGGGTCTTTACGAGGGAATCAAAGTGGGTAAGAACGAGGTGTCGGTCTCTCATCTTCAATATGTGGACGACGTGGTATTCTTTGGTAAGTGGAGCCTCTTAAATTTTAAAAATCTTTTGCAAATTTTAAATTGATTTCAAAAGATGTCGGGTTTGAAATAAATGTTAGTAAAAGAAAAATTTTTGGTTTGGGCATTCCGGAAGAGGAGGTATACAATTGGGCAAGAAGTGTGGGTTGCGGAAGCGGCTCGTTACTGTTTTCTTACCTTGGGCTCCCGGTAGGCATTTCAATGAATTGGTTGGATCATTGGAAGCCGGCGATCGACAAGATAAAAAGCAGGCTTGCAATGTGGAAATTGAGACTTGTTTTGTTTGGAGGTAGGTTAACTTTGGTCAAATCGGTTTTGGATAGCTTACCGTTGTATTATTTCTCTTTGTTTCAATCCCCAAGAGGAGTGGTAAAAGAGATGGAAAGAGCGAGATGTAGGTTCTTTTGGGGTGGGGATCGATGAGAGTGCGGAAAAAAATGGTGATGGCATTTTGTAACCGAAAAAAAATGCTTTTTGGGTCCAAATTATTAAAAGCCTTTAGCGGGGAGAGGGGGGAGGCCTTTGGAGAAATTCTCGTGGTTTTGTTGGTGCAGGTACAACTTGGACAAATATAATCTGGATTGGTGCAGTTTTGGATAGCAAAGGCCTTGGCTTCACGAAGTCTTTCGGAAAAAAGGTCGGGGAGAGACAAATTTTTTTGGATGGATAGATGGATTGGATCCAGCATTCTTCAAGAGGAGTTCCCAAGGCCCTTTAGATTAGAAACGGACAAAGATGCAAAAATTATCGTTAGAGGGGAATGGCTAGATGGTGAATGGAGACGGGAATGGGGGTGGAGAAGAACACCACGAGTGAGGGAAGTTGGAGAGTTGATAGAGTTTACAAACCGGCTCGACGGAGTGGCGCCAGAAAAAGATCGAGAGGACAAGGTGGAATGGTTCTTGACGATTCAAAGGAGTATAACGTAAAAAGGGTGAGAGAGCTCATCGAAGAGGTAGGAGAGGCTACAAGCGGGAACATCATTCAAACAATATGGTCAAAGTTAATCCCCAAGAAGGTATGTGTTTTTATTTAGAGACTTCGTTTAGGTCGGATACCTTGTGGATAGGATGGGCATTAAGTTGGATACGGTTTTGAGAGTCCAAGATCACTAAATCTTTAGAGAGAGAAAGTAGTGAGAGAGAACAAGGATGCGCAAAACCAATGTGTTCAATATGTGTGCGTGAAAGTCTTACAACAAACCAAGACCAAAGGCACTTAAATACCCTTGGTCATAAACAACACAGTATGACTCAAAACACAGTATTTGACCAAGCTCTATAAATACAATGATTACTATAAAATCAGACTTAACAATCTACCCCTTAATAATCATTGGCGCTTTGGTCTTCAAAAATTCATCTTCTAAATCAGCACGGACCAAGAAAGCGACTTTGTGAAGCTTTCTGACTTTTAAGAAAAAAAAAATTCTTCTCAGCATCTTTCAGATTAAGTTGTCTTTGCTTCTTGAGCTTTAGACGATACACCTCTTTTGAATGACCTTGAATGAATTGTGGTGTTCGGAGCAAGAACAGCAAAAGAATCATTTGTAGCTGAGAGAATATAATCTTTGAGCAAATCTTGATCAACAGATAAACTTTTGAGCTCTTTGTCTCTTTATCATCTCCTTGACTTCTCTGATTTCTCCCCCTCACGACCTTGATGAACTGGTTCAACTAGGTCATGCCAATGTTGGAGATGAGACAGTTTAAGATCTGCAAAATCAAAGAAACAGAGAAAAACAGGGAAGGTTTGCGCGTCATGTTGGTTGCGCAAACCGAGGTTTGCGTTTCATGAAGGATACGCAAAACGAGGTTTGCTTTTCATGAAGGATACGCAAAACAAGGTTTGCGTTTCATGAAGGATACGCAAAACAAGGTTTGCGTTTCATGAAGGATACACAAAACAAGGTTTGCGTTTCATGAAGGATACGCAAAACAAGGTTTGCGTTACCAACGAAATGCGCAAAGCTGACAAACTCAGAAAAAATTTACCTTTTTAAGCTCTTTGACTCCCCCTACACAAATGCACTAGATATGACAATTTGAGTTAGCATTCATGTAAAGAAAATCAGAAACTCCCCCTCAAAAACAGATATAATCTTTGAAAAATATTCTTTTTGTTCACTCCCCCTTGAATAATGCATAAACCCATTAAAATATATTTATGAGAACACAATGATCAAATATTAATGTAGAAAGAAAAATATACTGAATGTAAATTTTGAAACAACTAAACATATAAAATTTTAAACACTAAACAAATAAAATTCTACTTAGTAAAATATCACAGATTTATCAATCATTTGAAATCAAACATATGTTGTTGGATACAAGAACAAGTTTCATTGCATATCAAGTTAAAACATGTTCAGTTTCAAAAACTTTCATCAATCTATTCAGTGTGCTGGCATGTGAACTTTGATTAGCTTCAAGAAAATGCAATTCTAAAAATATAATAGGGAACTTTGAATGTAATCACACTAAGCCATCAAAAATTCAGACTTTCACAAATTTACAGGTTTATTGCAACTTAGAAATTTATAACCAAGTATCATGAGATGTGTGCTCATTGGCATCTTTTAGCATTGTGCACCATGGCATCTTTACATGAGTGTGCTCTTTGGAATCTTTTAAACGTGTGCACTTTTGGAATCTTTTTAATCAAAAAGTTTATTAAGAAAAGAACATGCCGAAAACGTAACTTTCTATCTGACCCTATTGCAGAATTTGGGTCAGCCACTCCCAGACCAGTTGGCCTTAGGGGACTAGGTGTCAAGCACCCCTTGGAACTTACTTTCCCAGATCAGAAAGGCTACATCGACATATCCTAAACCCATTAATACCAGTAAAACATGACTTTCGATCTGGTTCTATTGAAGGATTTGGGTTCGATCACTCCCAGATCAATTGACCTTAGGGGACCAGATGACAAGCATCCCACGGAACTTACTTTCCCAAACCAGAAAGGTCACAGGTAGAAACTTTTAAACATAGAGATTTTTGATTTATAAGAATTTAATAATCATCTCAAACACAAGGTTTTACGTCTAAGTGCTTAGCCCATATTTTCATTACAATCCAAAATTCCGACTTTTTAGGTTTTCTAAGCATTGTAAACTATAAATATTCCGAATCACACAACTTTAAAGTAAAAACAAAAGTTACAAACATGTTGTTGACTTTTCGACTTTTGTAAGACTTGAAATTTGAACATATAAAACTATAATATAAACAAAGAACTTGTAAAAGATCCTAGACATACATTTTATTCAAAAGAAAGAAAATCTGTAAAATTTTACTTTATAGAATAAAATTTGTAAAGATTTAAACTTTTAAACTCAATATGCCGATGTTAAAAATTTTCATTAAAGACAAAATGTAAAGAATTCAGCAAATTGATATTTAGTTGGAACAAAATAAAATTCAGCTATTTCATCTTTCACATTATAAAAATAATTTGTGTCTCAAATTAAAAAAAAATTTGGGTTATACAAATTCAAAAGAAAGATAAACAAGCTCAGATTCTAGAAAAGAATAAAGAGAAAAACTGGAACACATCATTATCAGAGATAAAATGCAGCGGAATTGAAATTGATGTACTCACAGTATCTCATTAAGTCAGAAGCTTAATCATTGAAGAACGAGTTCTAAACTGTTGTGTTTAGAAGTCAATGTCTATGAAGTGCGGGTCCTGAGCTGAATTACTCAGAAGCCAAATTTCTATTACTCCCCCTTAACAGGTGATGCCTGCAACTTGAATTTGGGCCCGTGTTTGTTAGTTGCAGTTCGTATGGGGAAAGAATAAGCAGAATTAACATTTAAAGCACGAGGAATATGATCAAAGAAATAATCACAACTATCAGAAGAGAAAGCATAATCATCAGAACTAGAATCTGAGGAAGAACATGAGACATGTTTTGAAATTCGAATCATTTGCTTTATAGAGTATTTTGAAATTTTATTACATTTAGCAAATGAATCACTGTTATAAATTTTGTCTACACATTTATCCTCATCAAAAATATGTTCATCAGATGTCCGCTTTTTTCTCCAGATCTGCATCTTTGATCGAGTGCTCAAAGTCCTATCTGTATGAATTGAATCAGAAGAATTAGAATTGTCAGAAATAACTTTATCTTGTTTCTTCGACTTCTTTGACCGTCTTCTTTTACGCTAACTTTATCTCCAGGTTTATAATATTGATCATTGAGCGTAAAAGAATCATCAAGAATTTTAGACTTAATATTTAAATCAGAAGAAATAAATTTATCCAAGCAACCAATTTGATCAACTAATAAATCTGAATTTGCCTCGGAGTCTGAATTATTTTGAGAAAAGATTTTAAAATTAGAAATTTCCTTTTTGTTTTCCTTAGAATCAGAAGAAAGGCTAGAAATAGAATCTGATTTTTGAGAAAATAAATTTTCTTCAAGGCTAGATGTCATAAAAGAAAGAATAATATCAGATTCAATTTTCTTCAAAATATTTTGATCTTCTATCTTATCTTCAAGATCGATGATTTTGCCTTCTAAAACTAAAGGAGGAGTATATTTCTTCGAATCATAAATGATAGGAGAAATATTTTCCATATCAGAAGCAGGGGCATAAGAAGAAACAAAATCATCAGATACTGAAGATTTAATAGGAGATATATCATTTAAAATTCTTCTTCCTCTTCTTGATTTTTCAGGAAAATATTTGGCATTTTCATAAGTATAAACAAAAGGAACTTCATTTTTCTTATTATTTGTCCTTTTCTCATTTTCGAGATCTAACACTTCCTTTTCACTAGTCCAATGAAATTTAAACTGAGGAGCATAGTGAGCAAGAGTTAGATAATCGTATTTATATAAAGTAGGAACTTCGTTTATCACTTTGTTTAAACAATGAGGATTGTCAAAACCAAGTCCCCACCTTTGTTTTAAAGCCTCTTCACTCATTGGCTTGTTCATAAAAATTGTTTGTTCAGATTGGTCTCTTAGATAAAGCTTTTCTTCTAATTTATTTATTTTATCTGAAAATTCATCTTTTAAATTAGTCATAGCCGTCAAAGATTCAAGATAAGTCTTATTTGAATTTTCCAAATCATCCAATTTCTTTTGAAAGATGTCTTTAGTATTTTCTAAAATAGATTTTTCATCTTTCAAAGAAATTTTCAGTTTGTCAATCAAATCTGACTTTTCAGAATTTAGATTCTTTTCAGATAAAAGCTTAGAGCGTAAATCAGACAAAGCATTAATTATGATATTCATCTGAGAGGTAATGAAATTGTAGTCAAACTCAGAATATACCTCATCAGGATCAGTGTCAGAATCATCTGACTGATCAATTCCAACTAAGCACATATGAGCGATCTCGACGTTTTCTGCTTCATCATCAGAGTGATCCAGCCAGTACTCCTCTTCTACCAGCAAAGCAGTTCCATTCTCTCTTTTCTCAGCTAGATCCATTTTCTTTCTATAATAAGTTGAGTCTCTAATCTTCTTCGCTCGACACTCCTTTGAGTAGTGGCCCGACTTTCCACAGTTATAACAGGCAGTAGATTTTGGCTCGGGCACTTTGACTGTTGTACCAGTAGTGAAGCGAGAAGTGTTGGAACCCGATCGAGGTTGGAACTTTTTCTGGTAATGTTGAGAGAGAAGGATCATAGCTTTCTGCAATGCCTCCCCATCATCTTCAGTTGACCCGTTGTAAGCGTTATCAGACAACGCTTGTTCAGTTAATTGCTTTGTGAGGAGAGCAACCGGGTCTACTGACTTCTTCTTTTTCTCAAGTTTTTCCTTCTTTTCTATCACCAAGCTCTCATCAGTCATCAAAATCTCGTATAATTCTTGAATTTGCATTGTAGAGATTCTGACATCATTCCTCAATCTGTGGCATGATTTTTTCCATTCTGGTTGCAATATTTTGAGGAATTTAAGATTTGTCTCAAGCTCAGTCTTTTCAACCTTTATCTTCCTAAGATCATTGATCACGGCACAGAAACGGTCAAACATAGCTTTCAGTGGCTCCCCATCCTTTGCTTTGAATTCTTTAAAATTATTCATGTATCGCGTATGCCTGAGTTGAGTAGCTACTGAAGAACCAAGCATAATCTTCTCAAGCTGTTGCCACATCAGATTAGGATGAGTTTTGAAACAGTCAATACTGTTGTATACAGAGTTTGGCAAGGCCAGCATTAGATTTGCTTTAATATCCCGATCAGCTTGATAAGCAGACAACTCTTCATGTGTGTACTCTTTAGTAGGCTTGTATAATCCAGAAGCCAATTTGGGTCTGTCGAACGGTCCTTCAGATAAAATGGTCATCATGTCATTTCCATTCTTTTGTCGTTCAATAAAGTTTAGGAACCGATCTTGCCACTGTGTAAACTCGTTTTCATCGATTAGTACCGGAGGACGATTTTCTGTACCCAATGACATCATAATGTCAGTTTTGTAGAACTGAGCTTGGAAAGCAAACTTGGCAGAATCCATAGATGACAAAAAAAAAAAAAAATTCCCAGACTTTTTTTTTTAAATCTAAGTCAGGGAGACGCGCAAACTATAGGTTTGCGTTTCAAGAGAGAACCGCGAACTGAACTTTGCGTTTGCTTAGAGAAATGCAAGATGAAGCTTTACGTGAGAAGACTTTGCGTGTTAAGACATTGCTTTGCGTGTGAAGACTGAAACGCAAACTGGAACTTTGCGTTTGAAGAAGAAAGCGCAAAGTAGACTTTGTGGGTTGAACATGAAGCGCGAAGTAGAGCTTTGCGTTTGGTGAGAGAAGCGCAAAGAAGACTTTGCGTTTACTGAGTGATACGCAAACTGAGGTTTGCAAATGAAGCTAGAACCGCGAATCTGGAATACTTGATAGCACTTGATACGCAAAAGTAACTTTGCGTTTCCAACGTGAACCGAAAACCTGAAAATTCACTAACACCCAAATTAGACCACAAAGAACTTTAAGCAAAATATATGAATGAGGCGCAAAGCATTATGAATGAGGCGCAAACATATATGAATGAACCGCAAACTTTAACAACACACAAATTTTCGCAAGATCAAATCAAACCAAGAAATTTATGCATGAAAAACACACACTGATTATCGAAAACACCTTTTTAACACAATTCAAACAACAATTTCGATTAAAAAACACTAAAACTCAAAATCTTCGATGAAACAGTATGTGAACTCGTTTTTCCAGAAAATTTCAATTTCACAAAATCGATGTTCTAAACTTGAATTTTATGCAAAACAATATAAAGCAAACACGATCGATTATCAAAAACGAGACTAATGAACCAAAAATCAACACAATTCGATCTCTAAAACTTCCAAATTTGATGAGAAATCAAGAAAACGAGATTTTCTTGAAAAACTCAAGAAAATCAATCAAATTTTCGATTTCAATCAACAATTCAGATTCAGAAAATGCAATCTCTCAATCCTCTCAAGATTCAGTTGGCTCTGATACCAATTGACAGTCCAAGATCACTAAATCTTTAGAGAGAGAAAGTAGAGAGAGAGAGAGAACAAGGATGCGCAAAACCAATGTATTCAATATGTGTGCGTGAAAGTCTTACAACAAACCAAGACGAAAGGGACTTAAATACCCTTGGTCATAAACAACACAGTATGACTCAAAACACAGTATTTGACCAAGCCCTATAAATACAATGATTACTATAAAATCAGACTTAACAGGTTTTATGTCTGTGTTGTGGTGAGATGGTCGAAACTTTGGATCATGCATTTGTTGGTTGTGCGGAATTCATTTGATAGACTGTAAAGTTTTTGTGCACTGCATATGCTAAGAAGATTCTGATGGCTTCGATCCTTGCAACAGGGGAGAACGTTTCGTCATAATCAATGCCCTCTTGTTGACAGTACCCTTTTGCAACCAAACGAGCTTTGTTTCTTACAACTACTCCAGCCTCGTCTTTCTTGTTTCTAAATACCCACTTAGTTCCAATAACAGTTTTACCTTTAGGTAGTGGGATAATGAGCCAAACCTTGTTCCGTTCTAATTTCAGAAGGTCGTCTTGTATACTAGAAATCCAGAAGGGATCACGTAGAGCTTCTGATGCTTTCTTTGGTTCTAGGGAACTAAGGAAGCTTGAAAACATGCAGAAATTTGCTGACGCAGATTGTATGTCACCTATCACGTTATGCAGGGGATGATCCTTTGTCCATCTGTGTGTGCTTGGCAAGGATTCAATCGTTTGTTGCGTATTCGATTCATTGTATTCATCATGAATTGCAGGTATATCCACAGATGTGCTCGAGACATCTTGTACAGAGGTTTTTGATACTGAAGCTTCTGGAATAGCAGCTGAAGTACTCGGGACTTCATTTCCAGAAGGAATATCTGCAGAGACAGATTCAGCATTAGTAGAGTCAGAAACTAACGGTGTAGTTGTACCTGATGGAAATGTAGTTTCAGTGACTTCTTCAGACGGTCCATACATGTCTTCAGAAAGAGTGGGGACCTCCGAGCTTGGTGTTGATGTTGATATGCCTTTTTCAAAGTCTGCACAAATTTCATCGAAGGCATCAATAAACAACAAATCTAACTCAGATGAGATAGAGTTAGTTATAGAAGAAGTAGACGCTTTAGACACTGGTTCTATTCCGGATTGAATAGAAGGCTTTTCTTGAGTCCGAGTTCTGAACAGTTGTGTTCAGAAGTCCGAGAAGAATTCTCATCAAAGGATACATTCATGCTCTCAACAATCGTCTTGGTTCGAGTATTGTAGATTCGATAAGCTTTGGATGTCAGCGAGTATCCAACGAGATATCCTTCGTCCGCTTTCTTATCAAATTTTGATAGTCCTTGACGCTCTCGTAGAATGTAACACCTGCAACCAAAAACACGAAGGAATTTGATATTAGGTTTACGATTGTTGATCAACTCATATGTTGTTTTATCAAAGCGTTTGACCATAATGGTACGATTCTGAGTGAAGCAAGCTGTCGCGACTTCCTCAGCCCAAAGATACATGGGTAGATCAGCATATGCAAGCATAGTACGAGCAACTTCAACAAGAGTGCGGTTCTTCCGTTCAACAATGCCATTCTGCTGGGGAGTGTAGGTTGCGAAGAAGTTGTGTGAGATTTACACATAGATGAGGTAACTCTGCAAGGTGTCATTCTTGAACTCCGTGCCGTTATCACTGTGAAGAGTTCGGACTGGCAATTGAAGACGTACTTGAATACGCTTAATAAAAGCGATAATCAATTCTGGTGCATCTGACTTGTTGCGAAGAAACTCGAGCCATGTATATCTTGAATAGTCATCTATCATTACTAAAACGTATTTCTTGTCGTTGATAGACGTTGTTCGCATTGGGCCACAAAGGTCCATATGAAGAAGTTCCAGTGTAGATGAGGTTGAGGATTCAGTTTTGGACTTGAATGAGCTTCGCTTCATTTTGCCCAACTCACATGCGGAACATAGTGAGTCTTTCTCAAACCTCATTTCTGGTAGACCTTTGACCAGACCTTGTCTCTGTAGCTTAGCTATTGATCTGAAATTCTGATGAGACAAGTGACGATGCCACGTCCATGATTGTGCTTTAGATGCTTTGACTAATAGACATACGGGACATGTGGCGGACAGTGTCGGAAAATCTACATAATATAGATTTCCATGGCGTTCAGCTCTAAAGACTTTGTAACCATCTGGGTCCTCTAGATAGCAATGAGATGTTGTGAAGCGAACTTGGTATTTCATGTGACAGAAGTGACTGGTGCTAAACAGATTATGATCAAGACCTTCAACATATAACACCCTCTATATCTTCACAACTCCATTATCAAGCATTCCATATCCTCTGACATGTCCTTCTACTTCTGAATTTGCAAACCGAACTGCTCCAGCAGGCTCCTCCACAAAGTTATGTAGGAGGCTCCAACAGGCTCCTCCACATACGGGACATGTGGCGTGAATATCCGGAATCTATCACCCACACTCGACAGGCCTGCAAAAGAAATAATTAGTTTTTGCTTTGGTACCCATATCAAAATGGGTCCTTCATTGTTAGCTTCAAGCAGTTCAGGAATATCAGCAGGTTTGACTTTCACTCTCCATTCATATCGGGGTTTTGGAACCCATTTCCTAACCATTTTAACATTTAATTCCTGAAAATGCTTTTTAGATCTTGGATGAGTAACCTTAGCACGAAACACTTTGGGTTGTCTGGAAAAGTTGGAATTAAGATTCAGTTTAGCTTTTCTTTTACTCTTCTTGGACATAGGAGTTGAGTAGTATTTGAAATAATTATCCCAGCAGTGTTTGCAATATAAATTCTTTCGAGCAAATGTCATAAATTTAGATTTATCGGAACAAATCTGACATTCATATCCATCAAAAGAAGTACATTTCAAAACATCAATGTCTGTAGTATAACTGTTGGCAACAGAAGTTTCACAAAAATTCAAACAATCATTTTTATTCGTCTTACTCCTCCCAACTCCATTTCCTTTCATATCTGAAACAGAAACAGGAACCTTGTTAGTCTCTTTCTTAGAAGGTAATTCTTTTCTTGAGATACTTGAAGTCTCGCCCTTCTCAAAAATACAAGGTTGATATTCAGGACAATCAGAGTAAATAACTGGAGGTTTTGCAGGAGCATCAAATTCTGGATTAAATCTTACCTTCCAGCTTTGATCATTAAACATCTGTTTATCATTTGAAACATTCTTAAACAAAGTTACTTTCAAATCATTTATCTCTGTGCAAAGCTCTTGATTATCTTTCAAAGATTTTTCAAATTTAAATTTGAGATCAAAGTTTTCATCTTCAATCTCATCAAGAAATTGTTGCAACATATCAATTTGTTTCATCAATTCAGTTGTATGATCACACACATAATTTGACTCTTTTGAAATATAAACAGGATCAGAGTCTGAAGCATTCATCATTTCAGAAAACATTTCTTTAGTCATGTTCTCAATAAACTCCATTTTGTCATTTTTGAAACAAGATCCATTCGTGATGACAATTTCTTCTTCAACCTTTTCAACAAGTAAAGGTTTAGGAGCAATGGGATTTGAGACTGATGGTATAATTGATGGATAGACATCTGATTCATACTCATCGTATTTGCATTCAGTCTCAGGTGGGACTGTGTTATTGCTGACTGATTCTTTTGAAGGTGTGGTAAACAGTGATTCAGACTCAGCAAATTCGATCTTTCGAGTCTCATAGCTTTTGTTCAAATCACTATATTTGAAACCAACTGATTTAAAAGAATGTTGAGAATAAGTGCCACAAGCGTTGTACTTTCCCATTTCTTCTTTACCTTTGGTCTCTGTAAAAGGTTTAAAAGTACTTGCTTCAACAAAAGTTGCACGAATGTTAGGAATGGGTCTGATTGTGGAGCCAAGTTTATCAAAATTATACAAGTGCTCCGGTGCCTTTTTCAAAACATCGTTAATTGGCAAACCCAAACCTGGTTTAACTTTATAAAATCTTTCATCTTGGAGTTTATTGGTCAACAGATTTAATGTCTGCTCAGTCTGACCTCGTTTCATGTTAATATCCTCCAATTGCTTAATCTTGATGTAAGTTTCATTTCTTTCTTGAAAACAGACTTCGAATTTGATTTTAAACTCACCCTTTTCAGCATTAAGATTTACAAGATCCTTTTCTAAACCAGATATTTTTTCTTTTTAATGATTCTTTTTTAGCTTTTAAGTCATCTTTCTCTTTTTCTTTTTCTTCCACAACAACTTTCAGTAAAGCGTTTTCATCACGAAAACTCAAGACTGATTGGTGTTTCGAGCTAAGTTTATCTTTCAACAGTTTAAATTCATCTGTCATATTATGAATTTGGACCATCAGAGATTCAATAAGTTCAGAATTTTCATTTACCTCAGAGTTGTCATCTTCGGAATGAGCCTCAGAAGCTTCATCATCACCATCAAGTTTTGCCATGTAGGAGACTTGGGTGAAGTGCGCCTGCTCCTCTTCATCAGAACTTTGGTACAGCCAGTTCTCCTCTTCATCCATAAGCACCTTTCCCTCTTCCGCTTTCTTGGCAATGAGAGACTTCCTTGCATAGTATTTTGAGTTCTTGACTTTCTTGAACTTACAGTCTCTTGAAAAGTGTCCAAAATTTCCACAGTTATAGCCTTTGTCGGGTTCATCCTTTTTCTCTTCTTTCTTCTCCTCTCTCTTTTCTTCTCTTCTATCTTCCTTCCTTTAATCTTTCCTCTCTTCTTGTTTTTCCTCTCTCCTTCCATACCTTGGCTTGTATCTCATTTCAGACTTCTCTTTCTTATACCCTTCATACTTTGGCTTTGAATAGTACTTCTTCTTGCTAAAGCTCTTCTTGAATTGACGTGTAATCAGGGCCAAGTTCTCAGAGAACTTTTGTATATCATCATCAGAATCAATATCCAGTTCTTCATCACTAGAAGCAAAATCAGACTCATTAAACTCCGTGACAAGCGCTTTAGACACTTTCTTCTTTGACCTTGCAGAGGATACAGGATCTGAACTTGAACTTCTTCCTTTGCCAGCTATTAGAGCCACAGAATCCTTCAGATTCTTGGACTCATTATTGATAGTTCTCACCTCTTCTTCATGCTGAGAAAGAGTAGAGAAGATATCAGTTACGTTCTCTTGAGCCATGTTCTTTGACATCTGAAGGTTGATGGCAAAGTTCTTCCATTCAGGGTTCAAGTTCTTGATGAACTTATAGTTTATCTCGGAAGCATATTTAGAGATATTGTTCCTCCTCAGGTCATTCAGAATGATATTGTATCTGTTATAGGTGTCAAGCAGTGTCTCCCCTTCCCTTGCATGAAATCCCTCATAGGCATTAATGCGCATATTTTGCTTGGCTTGAATTGAAGCTTCACTTCCCTCAAATTGTCTTGCTAGCTCATCCCAGACTTCCTTAGCTGAATTTCGACTGTCTACCCGATTGTAGATGTCATTTGTGATGGCCATCGTCAGGTAAATGAGAGCCTCTTCATCTATCTTGTACAGATCTTTCTCCTTTTCTGTGAAGTATTCATACGGTTTGGGAACATATCTGTTAGGGATTTCTGGAGAGGTTTCAGTTGCAGCTTGACCAGGTACTTTGATCATTAGATTTACTGGACCAGTAGTGATTGATTCCATATAATCTCTGCTTTTGTGATTCAAAAACTGAATCATTCTTTTCTTCCATTGCTGATACTCATTTGCCAAGAGGACAGGAGGTTTGGACTGAGAGCCCATAGAGAGAAGTTGGTTCGACATCTTTAGCTGTATGATTAGAAAGCAAAATTATCTATACAAAGAGAATCAACTAATAAGATCTTTTGAATAAAGAATTGGAAAAACTCTACACTCAAAAATTTCCAGAAAAATAAATTTCCAAAAATACTTAAGTTCTGAATTCGCATATATTAATGAAGGCTTTCAGAATTCGCAAGCAGAAATAAATAGAATTCGCAAAAACATAACCTGCGAAACCTTGACAATTTGCGAAGTAGTACCTAGCGAATCCTGTCCTTAGAGAGAAATTAGAAAACAGATTTTCACAAGTAGAATTCGCAGAGTATAGACTAGTGAGTTCTATACTTAAAGAAAATTCAGGTTTTAAGTTTCCACAATTCGTAAACAATAAAGAGAAAGTTACTTTTACGAACTTGCGAATTTTAGACTTAGAGGAAGTTCAGAAACAATTAACTTTCGCACACCAAAGGAATTCGTAAGCAAGAATTCGCAACCTATTGATTTACGAATCCTACACTTAGAATATTTTGAACTTTTCCTTTTAACTTTCGTAAAACAACTTTCGCAACCTGAAAGCATAAACACAAATAGAAACCTGCGAATCCTGTACTTGGTGAAAATTTTAGAGTTAAGATGGACAAGGATTCTCAAACACTACTCGCGAATCTTAAGGAATTCGCTAGCCAAAGGTCTGGGAATTCTTCAGAATTCGTAGACAAGGTGTCTGCGAACCGAACACTTGATTAAATTTTCAACTTTTAAGTATCCTGCGAAAACTAAACTTTCGTAAACAAAGAACTAGCAAATCATGAGGTTTCGCAACTCAAACACATGTGAAACTAGTACTTAAGCTAATTTAGCACCCTGCGAGACTTAGTAGTGCTTTGCGAGTTCTTCACAGAACTTGCGAGTTCATCACAGGTTCGTCCTTGTACTCGATTTTCAATCCAGAAACTCATCAAAAGGTTAAAACACAGTGTAAAAATCATACAATATATCCACAAACATACTATGAACTAACCCCAATCAAAATCCATGACTAAAAACAACTTGAATGCTCAAAATCGAATGAAACAGAACTCGACAGTTTGAAGAACAAAAACTTCAAAAATCATCAAAATACCAATCGATTTGTGCTTTTAAATCCAATAGGGAAATCTGATAATGTTCAATAACAATAAACACACCTATTCCAATGATTTTCAGCCTAAAAAACACAATAAACTATGAAATCGATTTTCACACAGTTGGTTTTTGAAAAACACTTTTTTTTAATCCAAAATCTTGATTTAGTTGATAAACAATAATCAATCACACAACATCTGATACCACTTGTTAAACCCAGATATTAGTTGATAATCAATCACACAACACAATAAGAACAAGAGATGAATAGAAATCAAATCAATATGTCATAGATCTCTTGATAATCAGATGAATATGTGTGTGTGTTCTTGGTGTAAAACCAATACCTTTGTACGTGTAAATCCTATTGAGCGGCCTCCTTTTTCACCACCGAAATCTAGAAACAAAATGCCTTTTATATGTAGGTCAACATGACCTAGGCATTACTAGATATCTACTAAAACACCCCCTAAGGAATTAAACACTATTACAAAATAAACCCCTTTTACAATTTAATCTTGAATACAATTACTGATCCAACAACACTCACTTACGAATTCTATTTGTAGATCCCAGTGCAGTGCAATCACAAGTAATATGAACAATGATGAACAGATTATAGGCCACAACAACTAGTCATATGATTGATATAACTTCAAAGGATTAAGGTTTACAGAGAGAATTTCTGATAAGGTTATGTAAACCTAACGACTAGTAAACTGAATAATGAATTTCTCGCCTAACAAATGAAATAGAATTAACTTTAAATACGTGGGCTCGCAGGCCTAATGGGCTTATGGGCTTTAAGGCCCAACAAGCTTACAACTTTAATAACTTGACATATTCTACCCTGAACTTCTATTTAACTAACAAAGTAGCCCTAACAATCTCCCCCTTTAAATAGAAGTTGATAATCACGCCAGTTAGGAACAAAACTTTTCCAGAACCCAAAGCTGATCTCGAAATATCGAATCTGAGTCCTGTACTCCAGGCGCTCTTCAATTACACTTAGTGCTTTAAGAACAATTGCTTTGTATGAAGAATCCAGTATCTGAACTCCTTTTTCATCTTGACTCAGCGCACGCTTCAACTTGTCTTTCAAAAACATCAACGTACCATCACAAAATCTGGCAATCTGATCAAAACGGATAAAACGTAGAACACCGTTGTTGTTCACATATGACATACCAAACTCTAGAAACTTTAAAACTGTGAATGCAGGTACATTTAGAGCATCAGACGGAACACTCAGATCAGGCTTGAACAGATTAATCTTCGGTTGATCACTTTCTAACCCAATCTGAAAATCTTCCACCGAAGCAAGTTTCATTGCGCACTTCATGTATCTTTTCACTGTTTCTAGTGCATCAATGACTTCTCCGGGTCTGACGGTTCTGGTCTTTAAGTCACGTAATATGTACAGCAGATCTTGTGGCTCCAGACATGGAAAATCAGCATCAGAAAAGCAGTATTGTTGACCATCTTCTCTAGTAACCATAAAATCCGTATACTTAACCTTCATGAAATAGGCAGGTATAATCTTATCAACTGATACAATCCTGAGTTTTGTCTTGGAGTACTTGTGCTGGAACTTTCTGTACACGAACACAAGTTCACGCTGTTTTTCTTTGTTTTTCACTGACTGTAGACCATGGATAACGACTTCATCATACTTTCTGATCCAGTGGGCAAAGATCTTTTTCTGGCTTTCTTCGAGGAAAGGAACTTTTATTCGGACTCTTTCCCACTTGGATGGACGAACTGGAGTAGTACTAACTGGTTCTCTAACTGGTGAAGCTGGAGGAGATCTCTCGGGAAAAACTGTAGAAGAAAAATCAGGGTGATTAACTGGATAGGTCAATAAAGGAATCACGGCAGAAGACTGATCATCTGGATGCAGTATTTCATCAATTTCTTCTTGCATAACCACCAGATCTCTTTCAGTATTGGCACATTCTTCTGTCGTGTCTGTCACTTCATACGGATCTAGTATTATTTCCCAATCTTCAGGAACTATCGGAGAACCATCTTCAAATTCCTCAGGCTTTTCAACCGTCGGATAATCGTATAGTATCAAGTCTGTCACCGGTTCCCGTTCCTGTTCCTGTCTCTGTCCCTCTGTTCTTGTACCCGAACCCGTACCCTGTTCAACCTGTTCTGACTCCACTACATGTGTCTCTGGCTCAGATAGACGTTGGCGCTTCTCCCCCTCATGGTGATCAGGATCATCCTGATCATCATGTCGGCGCTTGAGCCGTTCTGCCTGGCTACGGCAGGTATCCTCCACTGCTGAAAGGCGTTCAGTCAAAACAGCTACGGTTTGCTGAAGTGACTGAAGCATAGCTTGCTGGATCTGGAAGGCTTCGGTAGAGACAGTAGGCTGGGGTGTAGGTGGAGTAGGTGTGGATGCTTGAGAACGAAGTAGGGATAGCAAATTGGCATCTTGGGTGGGTTCGGTTTGAGATTGGGCTATAAGTTTGGCGAGAAGGATAGATTTGAGTTCAGGTATGGAAAGATCCGTGGCTGGTAGAGAAGATGGAATAGGTGTGGTCTCCGGCTCAGTCGCAGGACCTTTGCCTTTGACCATGCGTTTCATGTTGTCCAACTCCTCCCTCATCATAGATTGGACAGCCTTTAGGGCGCCGTCCATGTATTCCCTTGAGACAAACTCATGTGGGGTAACTCCGGGGTCACTTAGACTTCCCGTTGTAGCTACGACTGTTGAAGTCGAGGCGCCTACGTTCACGGTTGGCGTGATGATAGCCGTGGTAGGACTTCCACCCAATCCTCGTAAACTACCCGAAGACGGGTTTACTATGGATGTTCCGGCCGGGCCACTTAGGCTACCGGCGATAGCCGAAAAAGGAATCTGTGTCCTAGGAATGGCATGAATCACAAGTGGCTCTAGACTCCGTGCAATCAAAGATGGCGAGAACGGGGGCAGCTGTTCTCTTGTTTCAATATCGGCACCCTCCAAGTGAGAGCCCGATAGCGTATGTGCTAAATCCCCGTGAGAATGTGAAACCACCATCTGTTGAGAGATGGTGGAGTGGCTTGGTTGGGCGTGCAAGTGCGCCGCTAGGTCCACGGCGGCTTCTTCAATACCCTGTCCCAACACATGAGACTGGGTAGCAGATGTGGCTACCTGGCTAGACGTGGCTAGGGGGGATACAACCGAAGATGGTTGTCCCGTCACTCGTGTACTCTCTGAATGCAGTTTACTCCGCCTTTCCCTCACACAACTCACTTCTTGATTTTCAACTAAGACTCCCTCCGCTCTCCTTATCGCTCCAGATGAGGGCTGATCATCGTCACCATCGGAGTCAGAAGACTCTTCATTTGATGGCGATGATTCAAAATGAGTTTCTTCGGAGTCGGAATTGGCTGCCGTGTCTTCAGTAGCAGCGACAGAAGAGGACTGAACATGAACGGTTTCAGAATCTGTGGCCTCTTTTGCCATTTGAGTCTCGGTTGGTGGCGGTGACGGTGGTTGTCTTGAAGAACTAGGCTGGCTCGTTCCAACGGCACTGCCCACGCCAGAACCCCTCACAATAATAGCTCTCGACACACCCTGTCCGAAAGCCCCAGCTGTCCGGACGCTCCTGCCTCTCGTTCGTGGACGCGGACCCTCACGTCGCTCAGGTCTTGCTCCCTGGGCAGGTCCTGCCGGTCTTGGCCGGACCATAGGAGCTGGAATGTTGTGTGTGTGCCTATAAGCTATCACACTCAGTGCCGTGGGACGAGCATGGTCTAGTACCCCGACTGGGATTTGTCGGGCGACAACACCTTCCGGATCAGCACGGGAAGGAATCTTGCGCGTTGGATGTTGTGGACACGTCGGGTGGGTAGAGCGGCGTTGTATCTCGGGATACAGGTTCATGTAGTTCCGGATAACGATCTATAGGAACCGCATGAATGGAATGAAGTTTGACCGGCGAGATGCAGTAGAACGAACTCTCTGAATGAGTTCAAACCAGAGAAAGTCGGCAAAGTCCACGTGGCGATTGAAAGCCACCGCGTGAAAGATGCGAAGAATCGGGGCGCTCGTCTGATCAATGCCCTTCGTTATAGACGAAAGGCATCGATTGATGTATGTGAACAACGTATACCATATTGTCGATAGATGTTTGCGGTTGAAGGTTGATGGAATGCGAAGTTCTGCGTCGTAACCCAAGGAGAGAAGATCGGTGCACAGTGTAGCATCAGTGACCATGGGGTCAAAGTTTTCGCGGCCTGCTACGGATCCGGCGGTCGGTAACCGAAGAAATTGGTGGAAGAGATCACATGTGAGAAGCACTGGAGTGTGATCTATCCGTCCTTCAAGATGAAATCCGCCATCGGCCTCTAACGCATGGAGAGAATGCCAGAACTGCTGTAAGTATAGGATTGGTACAGTTGCAGTTTCCGTTAGAGCATACGAGATTGGATGACCCCTGAGTATCTCGATGATGACCTGATATTGAATAGCAGGTTGGGTTACATCGAGATGGTAGTTATTGGCAGTAAGAGGAAGGAACTGATCCTCGGGAATCAGTTCCGCATCTGCGATTTGATCAATCGCTGGTGGCTGGTTTTGCGCCATTGTACCTGTGAAAAATTAATCAATTAAAATGCAGGTTTGGAAAAAGATAATAGCCGTTGGAGTTATACAGTCATGATTTAAATCACAACGGATAGTAACTCCAAAAATTGGAAGAACACAACCCTATTCGAGAATTAGGGTCAGTCACCAAGGCACCAAGAAACTGCACCAGCACAAATAACCACCAAGATCACCTCATAGACAAGCTATTGAAAAGATATAACAATAAGCACATTAGAAATTGGATTCGACGGGATAAGATTAAACCGGGGTTCGACTAAGACCGGATAAGTGCATGATCGGATTAGGCATTCGACCGGAAGTCACTTAGACCGGATTAATGTTCGATCGGATGGGGTGTTCGACCGGAGGTCACTAAGACCGGATAGGTTTTCGACCGGATAAGGTATACGACCGGAGGTCACTAAGACCGGAGGTTACAATTCGACCGGAGGTCACATTCGACCGATGATTAAACCACCGGATATGTGTTCGACCGGAGGAGATATTCGACCGGAGGTCACATTCGACCGGTGATTAAACCACCGGATATGTGTTTGACCGGAGGAACCTTTTGACCGGGGGAGCCTTCGACCGGGGCGAAACCCTAGATCGGAGTATTCCCCCGGAGAAGATAAAGCGACACAGGTCCATCCCCGGGGAACATCCATAGCAGAAAAACACCTCGAAATCGATCGATTACAATCGATCGAATACAAACGATTGATGCAGACTCAAACCCGAAACATGATTAACCCTACCTCTTCGATTGTAGACGATGAAGACGAAGGAATCGGTCGAAGTGTTCAGTCGAAGGAGAGGTCCGGGCGAGAGATAGTTTAGATGGGAGAAACAAATGATCGATCGAGTGAGGAGGAGAAACGAAACTTTCGACCGGGGTTTATAAACCCCCGGAGAAGTCGTGGGCTTGGGCCGAGGGGGGGGTGGGTCGGTTAGAATTAGGGTCGAATCAAACCAAACAAACTTACACAAACAAAAGAAAACAAAAGAAAACTAAGAAAAAAATATTTTTGGGATTTTCTTAAGTAAAAAGAAAACTGAAAGAAATAAAATATTTTTGACTTTTTCGAATACGAGAAAAACGGAAATAAATTCACGAAAAAGAAAAATAATCTAAACATAGCTCCCCCTCAAAGACTTACCAAGAGAAGTTCCAAACTCAGAACCCACCTACCTGCTCCCCCTCGAAAGGAGGACTCGTGTGACTTACCAACCATCTGACGCTAGTGCTTCCCCTGAACACATTACCGGGGTGTAGATCCATCACGATCAACTTGCACTTTTCAGAGAAGAAGAGATAAACTGTACACAAAATCACAAAAACAGACACACGAACACAAAAGAAACGGGAAAAACACGAAATCTACTTTGTTGATACAGAAGTTCGTAACGGACACAGAGCTAAACGAGTAAAATGCAATAACCAAGGAGTGTGGATAATAGCAACCAGAGACAAGGCACTGGTGCATTTGTCACAGTCATTCGTTATAGAATGAAACTCGTAGAGAGCTGCGAACGGATCAAACTTTCAGATTTAGCATACCTAGCTTGGACACAAGGTAATTAAATTGTTTTTCGTCCAAGGCTTTGGTAAATAGGTCTGCTAACTGATGCTCTGAATTAACAAAATAGAGTTCGATAGTACCTTTTTCCACGTGATCTTTTATAAAGTGATAGCGCACATCAATGTGCTTCGTCTTCGTGTGCTGGACGGGATTGCTTGATATGGCTATAGCGCTCTTCGAGTCGCAGTAGATGGGAATCCTGGAGTAATTAAATCCATAATCTTTGAGTTGGGTGCGCATCCAGATGACTTGCGAGCAGCAACTGGCGGCTGCTACATACTCCGCCTCGGCGGTGGAGGTGGACACGCAGTTTTGCTTCTTGGAAGCCCAGCTGACAAGACGATCGCCCAAGAACTGAACATGACCCGACGTGCTCTTCCAGTCCAGCATGTTTCCAGCATGGTCAGCGTCCGAGTATGCTGTCAATTCAAAACCTGTCTCTTTTGGGTACCACAAACCAAGATCAGCAGTACCTTTTAAATATCGAAAAATTCGCTTAACTGCAGCTAAGTGAGACTCTTTAGGTTTTGACTGAAATCTTGCACATAAGAATGTCGAAAACATAATGTCAGGCCGACTAGCCGTCAAGTACATCAGAGATCCAATCATACCTCTATAAATAGTAGCATTCACATCCTTACCGTCAGGATCGGAGTGAAGCTTTAGAGTAGTGGACATGGGGGTTTTCATAGATGAAGATTGTTCCATCTGGTATTTCCGAAGAATATCCGAGATGTACTTAGATTGATTAATGAAAATTCCTGTTTGTAATTGTTTTACTTGGAGACCCAGGAAAAAATTCATTTGCCCCATCATGCTCATTTGAAAATGTTTACTCATTAAGGCAGAGAAGTTCTGACAATACTTGGGGTTCGTGGAGCCAAAGATTATATCATCTACATAAATTTGTACAAGAATGATATCATTTTTCTCTCTT
The DNA here is from genome assembly GCA_954870635.1 of Arctium minus. Lineage (NCBI taxonomy): Eukaryota > Viridiplantae > Streptophyta > Magnoliopsida > Asterales > Asteraceae > Arctium > Arctium minus. Next base: position 69,892,790 of record OX941080.1, on the reverse strand, counting down.
TTAATAAATAAGGTAGTATCAATTTTACCTTTTGAGAAGCCAGACTTGACTAAGAAGGATGAGAGTGCATCATACCAGGCTCGTGGTGCTTGCTTCAGACCTTAGAGGGCCTTGTTCAGAAAGTAGACGTAGTACGGATTTTCAGTACTCACGAAGCCGTCGGGTTGCGAGACATAAACTTCCTCCTTGAGCACGCCGTTGAGAAACGCGGATTTCACGTCCATTTGAAAGACAATGAAATTCTTGTAAGCGGCGTAGGCGAGGAACATGCGGATCGCTTCAATGCGGGCCACCGGTGCAAACGTCTCATCGTAATCAATTCCTTCTTGCTGGAGATATCCTTTAGCCACTAGACGCGCCTTGTTCCGAACAATGATGCCGTTTTCGTCCTTCTTGTTCTTAAAAATCCATTTAGTCCCTATCACCGTCTTGTTCTTAGGTCGGGGAACTAGGCGCCATACTTTGAGGGTCTCAAACTGGTTGAGTTCCTACTGCATAGCAATTACCCAGTCCGGATCATTCAGTGCTTCAGAGACAGTGGAAGGTTCAATACGGCTGAGGAACGAGGAAAATAAGCAGTCATTGGCGGTGGTGGATCGAGTTTGAACTGGTGTAGATGGATCACCGATGATCTGATGAAGGGGGTGTGCTCGAGTCCACTTGGTGGTGTGTGGATGAGGTTGATAAGTCTGATGGGAGGTATCGGAATCCACATGACCACCTGGAGGTAAATCCTGAACTGCCTCGAGGGATGATGGCCTGTGAGGTGTAAGCTTCGTTGTGGGAGTCGAACTAGGAGTAGAGGACGACTCAGCTGGAGATGAAACGATGGGATATTCCGGGATTGTCGGAGAGGAAGCTTCGAGAGCACCTTCAACAGAAGTCGGTGCAGGAAGTTGAACGGAAACAAGAGTCGGTTCAGGAGCACCGTCATCAAGAACTTGAGCAAGAGGGTGTCTATCACTTGAGCTCGGGGAAGCTTGATCATTGGCAGTAGAGGATGGAGCACCAGGCGAGGATGGACCACCGGAGTCGGTAGGGCCAGTGACTTGTGTCACTTCTGGTGCTTGAGCAGTATTCCTGTCACATGACGTAGTATTAGACTTAACATTAAATAAGTCAGTATAAAAGAATTCAAACAGTAAATCCAAATCAGAAAGATGTGCTCTTGACGTAGACGCATGATGTGGATCCACTAGAGATTGTGTAGCCTCCGAACGGAATTGTCCAGAAGCTAACACACCAGTAAGCGTGGGTTCTGAACTGAGATGTTCAGAAACCATTTCAGGGGCTTCGTCAAAAGTCACGTTTACGCTCTCAACGACGGTCTTCGTCCGTTTGTTGTAGACACGGTAGGCTTTTGCTTGCTGAGAGTAGCCGATAAACACTCCTTCATCCGCTTTGGGACTGAATTTGCCAAGAACATCCTTATCATTTAAGACAAAGCAGGTGCACCCGAAGGCATGAAAGTAGTTGATGTTCGGGATACGCTTGTTGATGATCTCATACGGAGTCTTGTTGAACCGCTTGTTGATGATAGACCGATTTTGAGTATAGCAAGCGGTAGCAACTGCTTCTGCCCAAAGAAATAGAGGTAGCTTGGAATGAGATAACATCGTGCGTGTTGCTTCAGCTAGAGTTCTGTTTCGACGCTCTACCACCCCATTCTGCTGAGGAGTACGAGCGGCGGAAAAAGTATGCGAGATACCCACTGAAGTGAGATAACCGGTGAGTATTTGATTCTTGAACTCAGTGCCGTTGTCCGTCCTGATGGTCTGAACTACTTGGTTGAGACTGACTTGGATGCTCTTCAGAAGAGAGATTATCAACTCGGGAGTTTCGTCCTTTGAACGGAGAAATCGGACCCAAGTGTAACGAGAGAAATCGTCAACCATCACCAGGACATACTTCTTGTGATTTATGATTTGAACGCGCATCGGTCCACATAAGTCCATGTGGATTAGCTCAAGGGACCGAGAAGTACTCGGAACGGCTTTCGGCTTGTGAGACGCCTTTTTCATCTTGCCCTTTTCGCAGGCAGCGCACAGATGATCTTTTGCAAACTTGAGGTCTGGCATACCTTTGACATGTTCACCGAGCACCAACTTGTTGATATTCTTGAAGTTCAAGTGCGAGAGACGACGGTGCCATAGCCAACTTTGTTCAGCAGATGCTTTGGACAACAAACAGACTTCTTTGTCAGGTTTCAAGGACGAGAGGTCAATCGTATAGAGGTTGGTGCGTCGCGTTCCAGCAAGTATTTCTTTACCATCCTCAGTTCGAACGCTACACCGTTTAGCCTTGAAAGTAACCTCGAGATTCTTGTCGCAGAATTGACCGATACTGAAGAGATTGTGACCGAGACCTTCGACATAGGAGACTTTCTTGATCGTGATGTTATCTTTGACAATATCGCCATAACCCCTGATGGGAGAGGAGTGATCATTCCCGAACCGTACATTCCCACAGAACCTCTCGGTGAAGTTTGTGAGTAGCTCCCTTCTTCCGGTCATGTGTTTGGAGCAGCCTGAATCTAGATACCACACATGACCGTCCTGCAAAACAGGTTATTTCTTTTTAGGTACCCATTCGTAAATGGGTCCTTTGGGGTTAGATTTAACACCCGACTTAGAGACCCGTTTAGAGTTGGGTCTTTGTCTTTCACGGGAAACATCACAATGAGAATGATTATGAGCAATATGATATGAGCCAAACCAATCAGATGCATAACGACTATCAACAAAATCATTTGATCCACAATGAGAACAACACAAACAATCATGAGACAGTTGAAGTAATTGCGGAATTGAATAAACTTTTAAAGGAAGAGTTCCATTACATTCAACTAGAGGTTTAGAAATAAAAACATCATGATTGTTATTGTTCTTTCTAGACTTTAAGACAGGATCAACTAATTCTGATGTTGCCGAGCTCTCTTTTGACTTCTTAGCTACCCAAGCATATTTCACTTCTTCCCGCCGACCATACGTATCTGAAATGCCGTTAAACCCATAGTCAGAGGATTTGAAAATTGACGATTGTGACCTTTGAGAGCGACCGGTCTTTTTCTTCTTCTGTGAACGGCTTTTAGATTTAGACTTGGAAGATTTTGAAGAATTGTTCACAAAAGGTTTTTGCAGGGCAGATGTAGAACATTCACCCTTATAAAATTTAACCGGAGGCTCACAGGACTCATTTAAAAAATCAACATGGCTAGGTAGAGAAGGATTAAAGTCAAATTGGCTCAAATTGCTATCTAAACACACCTCAGAATTCAAGAATGCAGAAAACTCTAGTTCCTCATCGGAAAGGACCTTATCACATGAGGACTTCAGAACAGTGGAAGAGTTTGTTGAGAGCAGATCATATGCGGAAGCATTTTTACAATCAGAACACTGATCTGATTCAAGACTTTGAGGCTCTTTTCCTTTAGTTGGTGAAGAGTCACCCATAAAAGCTTTGCAGGAAGATGTGTCAGAAGAAGGATAAGAGTTTTCAGACAGATGAGATATCTCTCTTTGGAGAATGGAAGGCTGAGCTTGAGGGTCAGCCTTGTGAAGTTGCACTTTCAGATGATCTGTTGCCATAGCAGCCAGTTGTGAGTGCAACTTCTTTATTTCCGTCTGGAAATATTCTTTTTCCTCATCCGACATAGTCTCCTTTTTGTTGAAACTGAGAAACTCAATTTGAGATAAAAGACCTTGTTTTTCCTTTTGAAAATTTTCCCGTTCTAGTGCATACGATTCTTCTAGCTGAACAAGTTTCTTTTCTAAAATCAGAGTTGGAACATAAACTTTGGGAGCTAGAGGTTCCTCCTCAGTTTTAACGGTTTTAGTATCTAGTTCAGCTTGAGAGTAGCTATGAAAATAATCGGATGACAGGAAACGGGGTTTGTCGGTATTATAAGTCGCATTTAAAGAATCATAAACAAAAGGAACTGTCCTTTTAGAAAGAACAGAGTTTTCTCTTCTCAACTTATCTTCCAATTCTTCCTCCTCAGTGGGTGTGGTCCATCGTATCTTATATTCTGGAAAGATTTTGTCTAATCCAAAAAATTCAGATGCATATAAAGTAGGAACTTTGGATAAAGCCTTGTTTAAATAATTAGGGTTATCGTACCCGATACCCGCATTTCCGTACTTTGGTTCTTTTGGTGCGATTAGCTTTAGCGTTTGATCAGATTGACCAAATTTATAAAGTTTCTTTTCAAGCTCTTCTAACTGATTAGATAACCTAATGTTCTCATTTTTGTAAGCCACGTTTTGATTTATCAAATCAATTTTCTCGGTCTCAGACGTACGAAGCTTATCGGTCAGGTCATTTACTTTGGTCATTAGTTTTTGTGACTCTGTTGAACAACTCACATTCTCTTCTCTTAAATTAGAAATAGTGCACATGTAGCTAGAAATTTCTAAGCTTTGTTTTTCCATAAAGTCAGACTGCTTAGTGACACGGTTTTCCAGAGATGAGAGAAGTTGTTCTTTTTCTTTTAAAAGAAGCTTGTAAGAGTCAAGTTTGTTCATTGAAAGTTGCATCTGATCAAGTAAAGCTTCATGGAAAGGGGCACATACCTGGCAGGGAGCATTATGATCTTCTTCATCAGTATCGGATGGTGATGAATGGTTGCCCATGAAACACAAATGAGCTTCAGCATCCTCAGGTTCTTCATCCGACACTTGTAACCAGTAATCGTCTTCAGCCAATAGAGCTTTACCGGCTTCCTTTTCTTTGGCAAGAAGCAGCTTGGCTCGGTAGTAGTCGGCGTTGCGCACAATTGGCTTGCGACAATCTTTGGGGAAATGACCTAACCGACCACAGTTGTAACATTTGATCGGTTCGTCTTTCGACTTTTCTTCATTTCGCCTGTCAGGCTTCTTACCAGCTTCAAAACGACTATTACCTTCAGACTTTTCTCGATGATCACGTCGAGTAGAGATTCTTTGCTTGTTAGAAGTCTTGTTAAAAAACTTCCTCTTTTGAAATGCTTGAGTGAGAAAAACCATTGCTTCTTTCATCTTGGCAAGTTCTGGATCCGAGTCGCTATCGGGATCTTCAGGTTCAGAATCACTCAGCACGGGCTCTTTTCCAGATGATCGGCTGACGGACTTGCCTCTTCTCTCAGATACGAGTGCTATTTGATCAATTGCTGGCTTTTCCTCTGCTTTCCCAATAAGTTCCATCACTTCTTCTTCATCTTGAAGCAGCATTTCATAGAGTTCATGAAGATACAGCTTCTCCAAGGTCTGAGTGTGGCATATATGGGAGACGAACGGTTTCCACTCAGGCTGTAAGTTGTTCATAAACTTTATGTTGTTTTCCGTGTTCGTCTTTGTGATCTTATATTTCTGAAGATCATTCAGAAGCATATTAAACCTTTCGTAGGTTTCCGTCAGCGTTTCACCCTTTCGTGCTTTAAACCCATCATATCTGGTGATACAGTTGGTCACCTTTAGCTGGTTATTGACGTGGCTTCCCATCATCATCTTCTCTATTTGGTCCCACATCTTTTTCGATGAGTCCTTGAAGCTATCTATACAAGCATAAATGTCATTCGGTAAACTTTGAAGTAGGTACGATTTTGCCAGCTTTTCTGCCTCGTACATTTCCTTTTCCTCCTTAGTAAAATCACCAATAGATTTCCGAATCTGTCGCTCTGGCCATCCTTCAGTTGGGTTTTCTGGTATCACTTTCATTGGCCACTCTTGTGGACCCTTAGTCAGGCATTTATATATTTTTTCATAGTTGGGTTTTGCTTCTATGAAATTCATAAATCGGTCATGCCACTGAGGGTACTCTCCCCGAAAGAGCACCGGGGGCTTTTGGTCAGAACCGATGGCTAGAGCATCCCTTGAGTTCATTTTTACTTCTTAACTTAAAAGCACTGTAATGATCGTTAGGCAAGCAGGATGATCCAAATACAATAAAAATAGAGGAAACACAGAAACACTTGGTCTAACAGAAAATCAGGTCAAGTAATATCCGGTCGAGGGTAAGCCCGGAGGAAGCAGGTATCCGGTCGAATGATACGACCGGGGATACACTTATCCGGTTGAAGGAGAAAGACCGGGATACAAGTATCCGGTCGAAGGTTTTTGACCGGATGTTACAACCACCCGGTCGAAGGCAAGACCGGAGAAACTCTTATTCGGTCGAAGGAACACGACCGGAGGAACTCTTATTCGGTCGAAGGGGCAAGACCGGAGCACAAGAGTCCGGTTGAATGCTCAGGTCGAAAGATTACGATAAACACAACAACCAGATAAACACATATAACGATTAAGACCGAAGAACACGAAGAACGACCGAAGAACCCGAAGAATTTCTGGGATTCGACCGAAATCAAAAACCCAGATCCTTCTCCTTCGATCGAAAGAGACAAACAAAACTCAACCAAAAACGATTCAACCGGTATCAACAGTAACAAGATAATCGACCGAATATAAAATAAACCTAATTATAAACGACCGAACAAGATTTCCAGAAACTTAAACGACCGAACAAAACTTACTGTTTTTCCAAAAAAATCGATCGAATAGATTAAATCTTACTGTTTTTTTTTTTTAAACAAAATCGATAGAATAAAACCGGAAGCAAACATATATCGAACAAACAGATAACACAGAATTTAACCACTAACAATCAATTAATGCATGTAAAGCAATTAACACAAGAAATTGATTTTAGGATTTTAGACAAACCTTTTTACTGGATCAAACCTTTTTGCCTATCTGCTCTGATACCAATTGTAGATCCCAGTGCAGTGCAATCACAAGTAATATGAACAATGATGAACAGATTATAGGCCACAGCAACTAGTCATATGATTGATATAACTTCAAAGGATTAAGGTTTACAGAGAGAATTTCTGATAAGGTTATGTAAACCTAACGACTAGTAAACTGAATAATGAATTTCTCGCCTAAAAAATGAAATAGAATTAACTTTAAATACGTGGGCTCGCAGGCCTAATGGGCTTATGGGCTTTAAGGCCCAACAAGCTTACAACTTTAATAACTTGACATATTCTACCCTTAACTTCTATTTAACTAACAAAGTAGCCCTAACACTATTCTTTTCGCAAGTCTCACAGATACGAATTCTGTGGAATTCGTAAGAAACCCTTCTGCGAATTCTATACTTAAAGAATTTGAAAAACACTCTTGCGAATCCTATGAAATTCGCAACATACTGGTCTGCGAAATCTGTGCAATTCGCATATCAGACATCTGCGAATTCTGTCCTTATGTTTTTCAGAAATGAAATTATGCGAAATCTGATATCTGCGAATTCTTCAAGCTTTTTATGAAATCTTTGAATTCTGCGAGTTCTTGATGAATCTTGCGAGTTCTTCAATATTCTTGCGAGTTCTTGAGATTTTCGTTCAAGAAACGTCTCTGATTAGCTCAAAACCCAACTTATACTTCGATTTTCGATCTGAGACTTCAACATATTGACCACTAACACACCTAGAACCAAAAACTAGAAACGAATTTCAATCTAAATCACAAACTATTATAGTTTGATTCCAATTACAGTGCGAAGAACTCGTGAAACTCGAACTCAACAAATCTCAAAATTAGAGATCAAATACAGTGCAAAACTCTAATTATCCTATACAAAATCATTCTAAAACATAATTCGAACAAATTGAACCAATTACAACTCGAAATTATGCTCAGAATCTCAAAATCAAATCTGGACTTCGATGAAACAGTGTCGAACTCTCTTTTCAATCAATTTTCTTGATTTTGATTGGATTTGCTCTTATACCAATTGTTATTCCTAAATTCTATCAAGTTCTAATTGTAAAACAACAATCAAGATGATTCAAACGTAATCATATGTCATTGATTCAATTCAACAATTACAATCTCAACTTTCTCTCACTACTCTCTCTCTCTCTAGAAATGTTTTCTAATCGCCTCTTCTCTAATCTGCTCTCTACTACAACTGATTACCATTCTCAATTACAATCTCTTACTTACAAAGACTTACAAGAACCTATTTATACTCACAACCAATTACAAAGGAAACAAACAAAATACAATTACAAAACAACATTGACTTTGACTTTTATTACAAAATGACTTTGACTTTCACTGAGAGTTGACTTTCCAGCTTTGACTTGCTTCACTTTAATCTTCAATCTCTATGATCTTGAATCCAACAAATATGTGCTCTAACACACTCTATTCATCAAGTCCATAAACATCGCCGGTGCGTTAGTTAGACCAAATGGCATCACGAGGAATTCGTAATGGCTGTAACGCGTCCTAAAAGTTGTTTTCGGAACGTCTTCCCCTCTCACCTTCACTTGGTGATATCCCGAACGCATGTCGATTTTTGAAAAACAACCCGCTCCTTGAAGTTGATCGAACAAGTCGTCGATTCTCGGGAGTGGGTACTTATTCTTCACCGTGGCCTTATTCAGTTCACGATAATCGATGCATATTCTCATTGTTCCATCCTTCTTCTTGACAAACAAGAACGGAGCTCCCCAAGGCGATGAGCTCGGTCTGATAAATCCTTTCTCTAGGAGTTCTTGGAGTTGAGCCATCATCTCTCGCATCTCCGATGGCGCTAACCGATAAGGAGCTCGCGCAATTGGAGCCGCCCCCGGTATGAGATCGATCCAGAACTCCACTTGACGATCGGATGGCAGACCGGGCAAATCGTCCAGAAAGACATCGGGGAAATCACGCACCACCTTCACGTCCTCAAGCTTCATTTTGTCGAGTTTTGCGTCTATCACATAAGCTAGAAAGGATAAACATCCTTTCACCAAACACTTTCGCGCTTTAGCCATGGTGATAACCGCCACATCACCTTTCCTTCTTTCTCCGTAAACTAACACCATATCACCACCCGATGTAGGGAGTCGGATTAGTTTCTTGGAGCATAGGATTTCGGCATGATTGTTCGTCAACCAATCCATGCTGACCACCACGTCGAACCCACCAATGACCATTGGCATCAAATTGATTAATAATTTCTTCCCCTCAATGCAAAGGATACAATCTTTGAAGACGTCACTGATTAACACTTGACTACCATTAGCTATATCGACCACTAAAGCATTCTCTAGACTATTAGTGGTCATGGAAAGTTTTTCACAAAACAAATATGAAAGAAAAGCTGGCACCCGAATCAAATAGCACATGAATAGGCACGGAGTTTAGGAGAAACGTACCCGATACCACATCCGCAGATGCCTTGGCCTCCTCGACCGTCATCTGGAAAGCTCGACCAGGAACTCTGGGAGGGTTCTCTTTCTTCTCTGGGGCGTTCCCCGTCTTCCACTTCGGACAGTCCTTTCGAAAATGACCCGGCATCTTGCACTCAAAACAAACAATCCCTTTGATTGGATAATCTTTGGTAAGATGATCGGTCTTACCGCACTTGACACAAGCGGTGAAAGCAGGATTACAGTTGTCGTGGTGCTTACTTAGGCATCTCTGGCACCACCGTGCCTCTTGACGATTGTTGAAATTTCGGTTCCCAACGAAAGGCCGATTCCTCTTAGGAGGTCCGGAATTGTCTTCCCACCTCCTCTTCTCTACTACTATCGCCACCTTCTCCGGCTTGCCTCTTGCATAGACTTCCTCCATGAATTGAGCCTCCTCAATCGTCTCGCGAAGATTGGAAGCTTTGGAGTTGCGGACCATTGACATCATGTCCGCCGATAGGCCATTCAGATAAGCATTTATCTTCTCTTTCTCCGTTGGGGCCACGTGCCCCACCAAGCCCAACTTTTCCATAAACTGACGAGTGTACTCCCTCACCGTCAAGTTTCCTTTCACTAGGGACCGAAACTCGGCCTCAATGCGGTCTATAGATCTTTCACTGCAGAACTCTTCCAAGATCTTCTTCTTAAACTCGGCCCAAGACAACTGAGCCAGAACGGTAGGGGAGAGTGTGGAGTGGGTGACGTTCCACCATGTGAGTGTCGTATCTCTAAGCAGTTGTGTACCAAACCTCACTCTCTGGTCGTCCCCACACTCAGATGAGCCAAAATCCTGCTCGACAGCTTGAATCCACTTCACACACACAATCGGGTCGTCAGAACCGGAGAATTCCGGCAGTCCACATCCCATAAAGGATTTATATGAGCAGTTCCTTCCACTCTTCTGAGCACCCACAATCATGTGCTCTTCCGTTTTAACACCCTGACCGGTGCCACTAGAACCCACCACGACGTTCTCCGCAACCGCCTCATTTCTCTTGAGGTTGGCATCTCGGTCTTCTAACAGCTTCAGAAACGCTTCCTGTTGCTTCTCCATTGCCGATGACACCATCTGCATAATGCTGGCCATCATGTCGGCTTGAGGGTTTGCCTCCTGAACAACCGGATTTGTGGATGCCAACTCTACTCTCGGCACTCGTTCCACCTCTCCCGTGAATATAGGCGGCATACCCAGAGGAACGATGGTCGCTGCCCTAACTACTGGATTCCACTCGGGCGAGCTATCTTCACGTACATTTCCATCGGCTAACGGTCAACTGTGAGTGTTCACCATTCTAGAATAATGGCTGCCACACAAGCACAAGAAAGAGTAAGAAGAGATTAACAGAATTAAACACGAAGGAAACATACTACTACATCTACCAATTGTCATAACATTTGCAAACCAAGTACACCCACGCAAAATATCCTCATAATAACATTAGCTAAGTGAGATTATGAACATATAACACATAAGGGTCCTCGTTACTATCGTCACAACGTTTGATGAACATAACTTCCATCGACTCTAAGACTAGCCCATCTTAGAAGTTCTAACCAACTCACAAATCGTTGCCTAACATACTCAGTCTAAGTCTAGACATCATACATTCATGCCTAGTTCACTTAAACTAGAGCTCTGATACCAACTTGTAACACCCTAAAAATTCGGGTAATTTTGAAAATTGAAAATTGGACAATAAAACGTTTATAAGTAGGGCAAACCACCCATAAGGGTAACAGTGTAAGCATTTACAAAAACCTGTGAAGAAGTATGGGGAAACGACAACAAACTAATCTAAACCACAACTAGCTAGATTACATAGGTTGTCAACCCAATACCAAAATGGAATAATTGTTTTAAATGCTAACGCTTCCAAAAATAACTATCATCCAAAAATGCCATCAAGAGACCACGCTCTTCTCTCAATCCCTTGACGACCCACCACTAAGGGAACCTGTTATACACATCATTTGAGAAAAAGTGTTAGGCTTAAAGCCTAATGAGAACATACAGTTTATATGAATGATAGAAAGAAGAATTAATTGTAACATAAATAAACTGTTTTCGTCAACCGATTTTTGCAAAGGATTTGATAAGCACATAGTGACCTTCCATCCCAGACTTCATCTTGCGATGACGAGAAGAACCCGAGTTCCAAGGATTGTGGCGAAACACAAAGTAAGCCACTTTCCGAGTTTTAAGCTCACCATACTAGGATCAAGGCCACGAACACGCGGCTCGTACTAAGATGTGGGGGAGGGCACCCAATGATCCCTAGTCATTCTCATTCGCTAGGATTTACATTTACGACCCACGGCTAGTATCCGGTCCCACATAACCGTACCAAGTTGCCACCCTAGGGCCCAATGTCTCAACAAGCTACATACGAGAATTACCCCCAAATAATAAGTCGACTCTATACCTATAGATACACTAGTAATAGTCTAGACTTGTCACAATTACATTTGTGACTAACTATAATCAAACATATAGTTCATAACATCTTTAGTTCCCAAATCACATTTTTTTTTGTTAACTGCTGATAAGAAATACAAAGCCTAAACATAAATCATTGGGCTACCTTCCCATTTTCCAATGTAATTCCTTAACAGTAAACACCATAAGTGTAAAAGCCATTTAAAGGTAACATGGACTTCCTCAAGACTAAACCATTTATTTCTCCTTTCAAGATAACACTTTCAACCAAAAATAACCATAATATGTTTAAAACATAAACTTGACTAGGAAGTCATAAATTGAACATTTACTTCATCAAAATATGAAACCAATCATATTTGTGGTTCTAAGACATGGGTTATTTCTTTATTTTACAAAATGGTAAGAAACCCTAGAAATCTCCAAAATACCAAGTTAGGTCAAAATTTTATCAACAAATGAAAATGTAAACAAGGAGATATCTAGAAGTCAAAGATGCATTTTGATGTGTATAAAGTTTGATAAAAAGGAAGTATGAACTCACCAAGTGAGTTTTTGAAGAAAACCCAAAACCCTAGGTTTTGACTCTTGAAGAAGATGAAGATGGAGATGGAGCTTCAAATACCGAATCCTTGGATGGTGCACTTACACTAGCAATAAATGGTGAGGAAGATGGTTGGACCAAACTCTAAATGGAGTAAATGAAGAGGGAGGGTTTTGAGAGATAAAACTTGGAAGAAAAGAAATGTGAAATGAGAGAAGTGGGGCTGAAAACTCACTTAAGACGTTCAAGGCCTCCGCGCGGGTCATGGCGCGGGCCAAGACGCGCGGTGACTCGCGCCGAACACTGGATCCGCGATCAAACAGACCCCCGTACGGGTCATGGCACGGGCCAAGTCGCGCGGCCACTCGCGCGGGCTACTGCTTCCAATTTTCTTCAAACCTGTCCAAACTAAAATTCGGGGTGTTACACCTAACTTTTGGTCATATGACTTTAACACGCATAATAATGATTACTCAAAAACAACCGTCATACTTAAAATAATAATCAATCCTCATAAGTTAAGCGGTTACAACATTTAAAAACACATTAATTATGGTCAATATTCATAAATAGTGATAATTATGACATTAAATATCATAATTGTAACTCATGCAAATACAGAGATCTTAAAACCAACAGAGGAGGATATTGCTCTTAGTGGACATCTACAAATTCCCTTTAGAACATTCTTTTGAAGATTATATTGTATTTCACATGACTGTCTTTAGTTTCTCACAACCAGGTTGTACTTATTGAATTCTGGTAAAAAGGACGACACCCCTGTTTGAAGTCACTAGTCACATGACCTACGGTTTTGCCGTCTTTTGGGATTTTTCGTGTCACCAAATTTTCTTGTTCTTTGTTGTTTATTTGTTCAAGTTATAAATTTTAGTCGTTGTCCAAACGTCCCGACCTTATATCGTTTTGTGCGATTTTTGGCTAAAACATATACCTACTTTGTGTTTGTAGAATTGAGTTTTTTAAATATGAAGCTTCACCTTCTATGCTATGATTTTCACATTTGCATTATTTGTTCTTACATTTTGATAACTCTAATTTTTCTACTTATTAACATGGCTTTTATTTTAATATTCTTTTGTCAATTTTGGCCATTTTGCGTCTTAATCACCCAACTTTTGGTATAATATCTGCTTTTGAGCAAATAGTATCCACTATAATTATTTTGAATCATTTGGTGTGATTATTGTTGTAATATCAAGAAATCATCTGTAGTGGGATCCAAGAGTGCCCATTCCGTGTTGGTGATTTTAGTGAAATCATCAGTTCATTTTAGGTAATTGGATTCACAAGATAATAATGGGGTTGGTAGCTAAGTTATAACATGAGCTAGGAGGTGTGGAGTGCACACTTGTGTAAGCTAACGAGAACCCGGGATCGTTGGATGGTTATGTTTGGCGAGTTACTAAGTGGAAAATGGTTGTGCACGACCCGTGAGTTTTTCCTCTTGTAAATGGCACGACCCGTACGTTTTTGGCACGACCTGTGTGGTTTTGTTCATAAAAGGAGCACGGGTCGTACGCTTGTCGACAGAAGGTTTTGCACGCCCCGTGCATTTTTTCTCTTGAAAATGGCACTAGTCGTGCATTGTTGTCAGAAGGTTTTGCACAACCCGTTTACTTTTCTTCTTGAAATTGGCACGGGTCGTGCGGCTTCCTCAGTTTGTAACTGATAGAAAATCTTGTAACCGCCAATATTAATGTTCAGCAATCAATCTCATTTAATGGGGAATTATTATCATTGTTAATAAGAGGTCGGTTACGGTTCTCAATGTGTTTAAATAGGATCGATTTCTGCCTAAATCGACACCGGTGAATTGAGATTATCCTCGAGTGAATTTCGTGATACCCGAGCAAAATAGGGTCGAAATATCACTTAAAGAAAGCGATCTCTCATGCGATATCACATTCTTTATCCTAGTTCTAATCACTCTTTTTCTCCCTCGATATTTTGCACCCTCCCCAACAATCTTAAATGATATTTTCTACGTGAGAGACATGGCGAGTGATCAATCCGTAAGAGATGTGACGACCAAGTTCACCATACTTTAGAAGTTCGAAGGCGTTGATTTTCGAAGATGGCAGAAGTAGATGCACTACGTGTTGACCACGTTGAAGGTCGTGTACGTGCTGAGCACTCTAATGCCGGAGGTGATGGAAGACGAGATGTTGGAGATGACTCGACGTCGCGGCAAATAGGAGAAGGACGACTATGTATGTTGTGGAAACATCTTAAACAGTATGTATGACTCCCTCTTTGACATTTATCAAAATGTCGAGTCTGCCAAAGAGCTATGGGACTCTCTTGAGTCCAAATACATGGCAGAGGATGCTTCTAGTAAGAAGTTCCTCATTAGTAATTTTAATAATTATAAGAGGGTGGACTCGAGGCCTGTGATGGAGCAATACAATGAGCTCCAACGCATTCTAGGCCAATATGCTCAACATAATATGATGATGTACGAATCCATCTCCGTATCGAGCATAATCGATAAATTTCCCCCTCTTGGAAAGATTTCAAGCACATGTTGAAACACAAGAAGGAAGAGTTATCCCTTGTACAACTCGGTAGTCACTTACGCATAGAGGAATCTCTTCAGGCACAAGAGGCTGAGAAACCTTAGGCGAAAGGGGCTTCTGCCCCTTCTGTGAACATGGTAGAAGAGGGTAAATCCAACAAATTCAAGGGAAAACGCAAGCTCAATGTAGCCAAGAAAGGGCCCAACAAAAAGATTAAATTAACCTGTTGGACCTGTGGTATGACCGGCCATATCAAGCGTGATTGTCGGGTTGTCAAGAACAAGAGTGGAGCAAACACAAGTGGTGATGGGCAAAGATCCATGGATCAAAACCCACGACAAGGTCAGTTTCTTGACTTTGGTTTTAATTCAAATTTGAATTATGTACCACTAATAACCGAATCATTTTATGTGCAGGATGATGATGTTGCTTGGTGGATCGACTCGGGTGCCACGAGTCATGTGTGCAAGAATCGACGTTGGTTCACTTCTTTGGAACCGGTTGAAGACGGATCCGTGTTACACATGGGAAACAAGTCAAGTTCTCCTATTCTTGGACGCAGCTTAGTTAGGCTAGAGTTTAGTTCTAGCAAAAGAATTGACCTTTTAGACGTTTTGTTTGTACCACAAATCAAAAGAATTTGGTTTCCGGTAGTGTCTTGAATAAGTTAGGATATAGGCAAGTATTTGAGTCCGACAAGTTTGTCTTGTCAAAAGGTGGCTCTTTTGTAGGATTCGGCTATTTGATGAATGAAATGTTTATGCTGAATTTAAATAAAAAGAGTTTTGTTTCAAATTCTGTTTATATTGCAAATGAAAATTTTGTTGATTCTAATTTATGGCATGCAAGGCTTGGTCATGTGAATTTTAAAAGAATGGTTGAATGGTCAAAAGACGGTCTTATTTCGGCCTTTGACATTAAAACCTAAAAATGTAAAACTTGCATGTTAACAAAGATCACTAGGCAACATTTTTCTAATGTGAAAAGGGACTCGTCAGTGCTTGAGTTAATTTATAGTGATCTTTGTGATTTGCATTCACCTCCGTCTTTGGGTAATAAAAAGTATGTTGTTACTTTTATTGACGACGCTTCACGGTTTTGCTATGTATTTTTGTTACACTCAAAAGATGAAGCGTTGGACAAATTTAAAATTTATAAAACAGAGGTTGAATTGCAAATGAATTGTTTTATAAAATGTTTATGCAACGATCGTGGTGGGTAGTATTACGACCCCATATTTTTCCAATTTTTAGGAATCATTCATGAGACTACGACACCTTATACACTACAACAAAATGGTGTGGCAGAACGGAAAAATAGAGTTCTCAAAGAAATGGTGAACTCTATGTTATCCTACTCGAGATTGAGTGATGGATTTTGGGGTGAAGCCATGTTAACGGCTTGTTACTTATTGAATTGAGTTCCCAATAAAAGGAACAAGATTACCCCATATGAACTTTGGTTCAACAAAAGGCCTGACTTGAGTTACATTCGAGTTTGGGGTGGTTGGGTGGTTGTTCGACTACTCGTACCCAAAAGGAAAACATTGAGTGAGAAAAGTATTGATTGCATCTTTGTTGTATATGTCGAGCATTCCAAAGCCTTTAGGTTCTATGTTATTGAACCTAATGATTTTATAGCGATTCACACCGTTATAGAATCGAGAGATGCATTATTTGATGAGATTAGATTCTCTTCAATACCTAGACCGAAGGACAGAGTTCCAAGTACTCGTGAAACTAGTGAGGTTGAAGAACAAACAAATGTTCCAACCGAATCTTCAATGCTTTGAAGGAGCAAAAGAGGAAGGATTGAAAAATCCTTTGGTCCTGATTTCCAATTATACTTGGTATAGGAGATGAGATTGTGTCACAATTCTCTTACTGTTATAGTATTGAGGAGGATTCAAAAATCATTTGATGAGGCTATGAAGTCTCAAGATGTTGCTTTTTGGAAAGAAGCAATAAATGATGAGATGGACTCCATCATGGGGAATAATACTTAGGTATTATCAGACTTGCCACCAGGTTGTAAACCTTTGGGATGCAAGTGGATCTTCAAAAGGAAGATGATAGCCGATGGATCAATCGACAAGTTCAATGCTCGATTAGTAATCCACGGATTTATGCAACGGGAAGGCATCAATTATTTCGATACCTATGCCTCGGTTACAAGGATCTCCATGATTAGATTGTTGATAGCCTTAGGACTATTCACAATTTAGTGATTCACCATGTCAAAACGGCATTCTTAAATGGTGACTTGGAGGAGGAAGTTTACATGAAACAACCGTAAGGTTTTCTTATGCCCAGGATGGAGCATAAGGTGTGTAAACTTGTAAAATCATTGTAGGGGATGAAACAAGCACCCAAACAATGGCATCAAAAATTTGATGAGGTTGTCTTGTCCAATGGTTATATGTTAAACCAAGCGGACAAGATATTAGAGGGATATTCAGATACAAGAAGGATTGCCAACTTAGAATATCACTCCTCTACGAGTGGTTGGGTGTACTTGCTTGGAGGAGGTGTCATCTCATTGGCTTCTAAGAAGCAAACTTGCATCACGAGTTCAACTATGGAGTCGGAATTTGTGGCATTAGCCACTGCCGATAAAGAGTGGAGTGGCTAAGGAATCTAGTCCATGAAATTCCGTTATGGCCGAAACCAATATCACACATTTCTATCTGTTATGATAGTGGGACTACTTTGGTTAAAGCCTATATTCAAGTATATAATGGCAACTCTAGACACTTAGGTGTTAGACATATCATGATTCATGAGCTAATCACGAATGGGGTGATTTAGGTTGAATTTGTTCAGTCACAACAAAATCTAGCGGACCACTTGACGAAGGGGTTAGCTAGGGACTTGGTTCACAAGTCGGTGATAGGGATGGGATTAAAGTCCATATAAATATCTAATGGTGAGATACTCGATTACCTTCTAATACAACGCTAGAAGTTGAATTCAATGGGAAAGCTCACTCTAAGGGATTGGAGCACAAGATAATCATCCTAAGGTATGTGCTCGGTACTACAAGTGAAGGAGGTAATAGTTCTTTTGTAAAAGTGTATGTGCAGGTGCATGATAAAAGGAACTACCTATATGAGTGTGAAGTGTGGCTGCTTCAAAAATCTTGGACTTGGCTTTGTATGCACTCACGAATGGATAAGGACACATGGCCTGTTATAGTGTCAGGTTTAAACTTTAGAGAATTATTTAAATTCATGTGTATGTTATTTTCTTGTACTCAAATGGGTTGAAGGATTCAATCCATAGGACACCCGGATTCTTGAGTATTTGAAATGTGTAATGTACTAAGATTAAAATTCAATCTTCTAGATATTTTCATTTATGCATGATTTTGTTTTCCTATATTAACTTTTGTTTGTGAATCATGGATTGCACTAAAATGGGGGAGGAATGTTGGTGATTTTAGTGAAATCATCGGTTCATTTTAGGTAATTGGATTCACAAGATAATAATGGGGTTGGTAGCTAAGCTATAACATGAGCTAGGAGGTGTGGAGTGCACACTCATGTAAGCTAACTAGAACTCGGGATCGTTGGATGGTTATGTTTGGCGAGTCACTAAGTGGAAAATGGATGTGCACGACCCGTGCGTTTTTCCTCTTGTAAATGACACGACCCGTGCGTTTTTGGTACGGCCCATGCGGTTTTGTTCTTAAAAGGAGTACAGGTCGTGCGTTTGTCTACAGAAGGTTTTGCACAACCCGTGCATTTTTTCTCTTGAAAATGGCACGGGCCGTGCATTTTCGTCAGAAGGTTTTGCATGACCCGTGCGTTTTTTCTTCTTGAAATTGGCACAGGTCGTGCGGCTTCGTCGGTTTTGTGACTGATAGAAAATCTTGTAACCGCTAATATTATTTGTTAGTGCACAAATATGTTGGATCCAAGATCATGAAGATGAAATTCAAAGTCAAAGCTCAAGTCAAACCTTCAACCAAAAGTTAATGTCTTTTGTAATAAATAAAAGTCAAAGTCAATGTATTGTTTTAGTTTTTGTCTTGTAATTGTAATTGTACTATAGTATAAATAGTTTTTCTTTCTTGTAAGCGTGTAAGTGGTTCTAGTGTGAAAGTAAGGTGAGTCTAAGAGTACATATCCAGAGAGAGAATCTAGAGAGAGAAAGCATCATGTACGAATAGTGTAAACTGTGGGTTGATGATCAATGACATGTGACTATTGAGATTGAATTTCTTGTTGTTGATCTTGATTAGAACTTTATTGTGGGACACACAATTGGTATCAGAGCCACCTACTCATTCCGTTGATAATGAAGAGCCAGAAGTTACACACTCAGTTGGATGTACGGTAATGCCTACTCAACAGACATTAAATGTCCAATCCACTGA
Source organism: Arctium minus (assembly GCA_954870635.1). Classification (NCBI taxonomy): domain Eukaryota; kingdom Viridiplantae; phylum Streptophyta; class Magnoliopsida; order Asterales; family Asteraceae; genus Arctium; species Arctium minus. The sequence continues at coordinate 69,873,669 of OX941080.1, read as the reverse complement.
AACTTCTGCATCGATTACTTCAACTGAACCCCATACTGAACAAGAAGAAGAAAGTGGATATCTAGATGTTCAACATGATCAATCTACATCTACTTCACTCCCTCATGTATACAAGTGGACTAAAGAGCACCTGGTTCATCAAATTATTGGAGATCCGTTAAAGTCGGTGCAAACTAGGTCTGCAACAGCAAATGAATGTTTATTTGATTCATTCCTGAGCAAAATAGAACCAACAAAAGTTTCAGAAGCTCTTCGTGATCCTGATTGGGTTACAGCCATGCAAGAAGAGCTCAACCAATTTGAAGCGCTTAAAGTCTGGCGATTGGTGCCCCGAAAGACAATTGTTGGCACCAAGTGGGTATTCAAGAATAAAAAGGATGAAGATGGTGTTGTTATTCGAAAAAAAGCAACACTTGTAGCCAAGGGATACAGACAAGAGGAAGGCATTGATTATGATGAGACGTATGCACCAGTTGCGCGTATTGAGGCAATTAGAATGTTCCTAGCCTACGTTGCACATAAGAATTTTACGGTCTATCAGATGGATGTTAAGACAACCTTTATGAATGGATTATTAAAAGAAGAGGTGTACGTTTCTCAACCTGAAGGATTCATAAGTGCAGACAAACCAGATCATGTCTATAATCTAGACAAATCACTTTACGGACTCAAACAAGCCCTCAAGCCTGGTATGACGTGTTATCCAAATTCCTTGTCAAGTCTGGATTCTCAAAAGGTAAAATCGACACCACTTTATTCATAAAATTGAAGAGATTGACTTTCAAAGGAAAATTATTTGTCAAAAAATTTAAGAGGAAGAATGTTCTTGGAAAGGGGAGAACTTGCTTTAAAGATGAAATTCATTTGAAGAGAAGTACAAGTTTATCCGAAAGGGAGAGATTGTTCTTTGATGTTGAAATTTAATCTGAATCCAAAGGGGAGTTTCAATGCATATCTTTTTGAAGATGATCTTGAATCCAAAGGGGGAGATTGTTAGTGCACAAATATGTTGGATCCAAGATCATGAAGATGAAAGTCAAAGTCAAAGATCAAGTCAAACCTTCAAGCAGAGTCAAAGTTAAAGCTCAAAGTCAACAATGTCAAAGTGTTTTTAGTTTACTTTAGTTTAGTTCTCTTTGTAATTGATAGAGTATAAATAGTTTTTGCTTTTGTCTTTGTAAGTGTGTGTGTGTAACTAAGAGTGTAAGTAAGTAAGAGTAGAACTAAGTGTGATTCGCATCTAGAGAGAGTCTTAGAGAGAGAAAGTTTTCTGTAATTCGAAATTGTAAACTGTGGATTTAAGATCAATGACATATGATGATTAGAATTGATTTTTCTTGTTGATTGATCTTGATTAGAACTTTATTGTGGGACACACATTAATGTCCAACAATCAATCTCATTTAATGGGGAATTATTATCATTGTTAATACGAGGTCGGTTACAGTTCTCTATGTGTTTAAATATGATCGATTTCTGCCTAAATCGACATTGGTGAATTGAGATTATCTTCGAGTGAATTTCATGATACCCGGGCAGAATAAGGTTGAAATATCACTGAAGGAAAGTGAGCTCTCACGCGATCTCACATTCTTTATTCGAGTTCTAATTACTCTTTTTCTCCCTCGATATTCTGCACCCTCTCCAACATTCCGAAGCGTTGAAAGTTAACTATGTTGAGAAGAAGATTTTTGAAGTTGAAAAGGTGGCAGATTGAGTGCTGAAAAGCTGATAAGAGACATTCTAAGCTCAACTTTTGTTGGTGGCTAAAGGGAGAATTCCAAAAGCTAGAGGACAAAAGCATTAATGGTTTACATATTGGTGAAAACTCCTATTTGCAGGTGGGAAAAGAGCTTTATTTCCTTCCCAATTTTGTTTTCCCACCTCTTTTGCCTCTAGTATAAATAGTGTAGATTGACAATAAAGTTGGATGCATCCTTTTACTTTTGAGTAGGAAAAGCTTAGTCTTGTAAGTTAGAGAGGATTTTTTTTTAGTAATTAGAAATTCAGTTTTAATTTTCCGCAATATTTATTTTCCAATAACTTAGATTATTCCAGTATTGTAACCTAGTGCCTTCGAGATTTGGCACCGCGACTTTTTATTCAAGTTAAAATCTTTTGATATGTTTTCTTGTAAACTTTCATTTTCTGTTTTCTTCTCTTTCTTTAATATGAACTAAACATCTTTTGAGATGTAGGAGTGAGAAGTAGCCATATTTTATGCAAAAATGTTGAGTAGTTTTGTATGTTGAATCTTTATCGTTTTGGTCATCTTTTGTTCGATAACTCCCAATGATGTGAACAAGCTGATCACTTGAAAGTGTCTAAATTCTAGTTCTCAACTCAGAGATGAGTAGGAGGTAGTGACACGAGCTTGGATGATGCTAGGGGATTCGAGAGGATTCTTATAACGCCAACAAGAGTTGGGTTTGCATAGTGAGATGAACTTTAACCCACTGGAGTAGTAGGCAAGCTAGTTTATGTATTTAAAACACTTAGAGTACTTGTCTCTATACATTCCATCGAACTTGAGAAGGTTCACTAGGGGTCACCATTGACAAAACAGTAAAGTTAAACATATGAGATATTGACTAAGAGGTGTGAATACTTGTTATGACCTGCCCTCTCAAAAGAGGTGCCTACTCCCACACAGTATAGTGAGCACTGTTCTTGATCAAGTATTTAATATAAAATCTAGGGAAAATCTATAACTACATCTCATTCTTTAAATCAAAGTCTTTCATTAAAGTTGTTATCACCAAACCAACCAACTTATTTTCTTCATCTCTAATTGAAACTTGTAAAAGGAAGTTTCTCATGAGAACAATAACGTCTTGCTTTTCCCGCCTTGTGGATATGATTCTGGTTCTTACCAACTATTACTTGTTGAAAGTGAGAATCATAGTGACCGGTGTACACTTGCGTTGTCCACTGCGATTACACATATTTCGCACGTACCACATTTGCATATTTTAATGTTTACATTTGCAGATATGCTATTTGATGGAAGTATGAAATGGAATAGGATGCTAGTAGCACACAATAGATGACTAATTTACATGATCAAATAACGAATGAACTAGTATCAAATACTTAAATTTGAGACCTATATCCAAACTATGATGTTGATGTATTTTAATTATAAATATATATTAGTGGTGTTGTGATTATATCATTAAAGTCTTATCATTATGTTATATGAAGTTGTGGTTATTTTAAAAAACACTTAAATTGATATTTTTTATCATTCAAAATCAATCATTCGCCATATTTTTAAACATTATATTAATCAAAATTTTAATATAGACTAAGGGGTATGATGATCCCATATTAACAATATGTAACAATAAACTCACAAGATCAACAATGGAAGTCACAACTCATATGTATATTGGTTGAGAGAAATATGATTACAAAGTACGTTCAAACTGATAAGCATACTTGGAAAATGAAAGCAACAACTACAAATCATAAAAGACAAGACTATTTATACCCTAAGGTATTTACAAGATAGCCCCCCTCAGCTTTAACACAATTAAAAGTAACCCCAACAAAGTAAAATAGTTTTTTTTGTCATTCACACTATTTATTTAACACAACAATTTAGTTTAATCCATGCATAATTTAATTGAAAAACAATTAAACTAAAACTTAGTGTTATTTTGGGATTTAAACCCATTTATAGTAATGTTGTTGAATTTTAATGTGAATTTGTACATTTTACCAAATAAACTATTGTCTTGAACACGACAACACTCCATATCATTCAAACATCAAAAGCATAAACCTCATTCGAAGAATGAAATGAGCTACAATGATCACTTTGTTGAGAATCCATGAAATTAAAACCATGGAAAATATCGTTCATCTTCATCAATTTCATATGTTCATAGACAATGCCTATTGATTACTACAATATAAAACAAAAGAAATATCCATTCATTACTTCAAAATATAAAATGCAAATATCATTCATATTTAAATTGCTAAAAATTCGGGATATTGAATGTAACAGATTTAAAAAAAATAAATAAATAAATAAACTTAAATATACTAAAGTACCCCTAATCCTAAAAGTGGGTGTATCCTTTAACAAGAAGAATCTTTGCAATTTGATTGGCTAAATTTGATTTGTACAGTTAATACTATTTTGGGGGTTTAATAATTGGGGTATATATAGCAACTTTTGAAAGAATGGGAAACCTTTCACTATTCACTTTCCACCATCTAAGAACATCAAAGTCATCACAATCATCTACAATGGCCTCACCTAGGTATAATTCAAGCTCACTTTTTTTGTTTTCCATGACCCCACTTTCAAGTTTTTGTTTCTTTAATTGACTTTTCAACCTAGACTGTACCCTTCCAATAGGGATACATTTTTCCGATTGAGATTGTTAAGCCAAGATCACAACATCTGTAGAGAGAGAGTCTAGAGAGAGAAAAGTACGCTCAATGAAACAGTGAATTATATTCAAAAGTATGAAAGTCTTACAACTAAAACAAGCCAAGGGGACTTAAATACCCCAAGGCATTTACAAAACATAACAGAACAAAAGTACTGACAGATAAAGGAAATAAATACAATGATTACTATAAAATCAGATTTAACAATCTCCCCCTTAGTAATCATTGGCGCCGAGGTCTTCAAAAACAATCTTAAAAAACAACATTAACCATCTAGGCGACTTTGAAGGATCATTGACGTTCTTCTCGTTGACGTAGTCTGTTCAGCCCAACTAACACTTCCAATCGTCGCAGAGTTGAACGAAGATTCAGTCTATCTTGAATAGTGACCAAAGTTCTACGGATCAGACGAATTTCATCATTTTCAAAAATATATGACTCTCTTCTTGTTTCCAAAAACTTTCTTCTAGCCTCTTGTAGACAATGCTCCAACTGAAGTTTGATCACCTTTAGAGTTCCATCAGAGTAATATCCAATCTCATCAAATCGTAGAAAGCATTTTTCACTTGAGTTGTTCTTATATACTACTCTGTATGGATCTTCGATAATGGTGAATAACGGATAAGACTCTAGATTCTGCAAACTCCGGTTGGGCCTTTCAAGATTAACCACAGGCTGAAAACTTTCGACGGCCATCTGGAAGTCAAAAACACGATAAAATCGGATCTGTCGTCGAATGAATCGTTTAATAACAAAAAGAGTTTGAGAAACATCCTGAGTCCGGTGATAAAGATTTCTGAAGTGATCATACAAGAATTCAACATCATCAATTGAAAGATCAACGAAATCAGCCTCTGAAAAGTTGTACCGCTTGCAGTCTCTTCTTTCTACTTCAAGGTCTGGATACCATATGTTCAGAAACTTATTAAATGTGACACTGAGAACTCGAACTATTAGATGAGGAGAAGCAACGTTGTTATTCCTTTTGCGCTGGCACTTGATAAATGCTAAGTATTCATGCTGATAAACTTCTTATTCTTTCTCTACTCCAAGTATGGCATATATATTGATTGTCCTTCTTCTTGAAACAAAGATGTTGCTTTGAATATCTTCAAGAAAAGTTGTTCTGAGTCTAGAAGCCATATATCTCTGCTGAAGATTTCTCTGTCTTTGCTGTCTAGTTAAAGCTTCTCCTTCTTCTAGAAGAGATGGAGAAATTACCGGTTCGGAAAAAGGAATATCTGCTTGAGCTCTAGATGACTGACCAACTTCAAATGCACTTGAAGAAATATTGGTTGTTGGAACAGAACTAGATACTGAAGTAAATGAAGGTTGATCATCTTCTGGAAACTCACCTTGACTTGGAAGATCACCATATAGCAATTCAGACTCTTTTGTATCTGATGCATACATGAAAACAGACTCATCCTCTGTATCAGATAGAATGATGATATTGTTGCAATCTTCTTCTTTAACTCGAGCAACTTTCTCAAATCTAACTTCTTCATCATCATCTGAAGTTATTTCTATGAAGTTCGCGAAGAAAGATCTCATGTCATTTGTTGCTTCCGACTCTTCAACTTCATAAGCTCTACCTGAGACATCTGGATCCACATAAACTACTATTTGCATATTATTAATATTTGCTTCAGACAAGTTAAATTCATTATGCAAAGCAGTTACATCAACATTGTCAACCATGACATTCACTAAATCTTGAATACAGCAATCTTGAACTGTATCAGCAGTCTTTTCTCTATATTCAGTCACTTCTTTTTGAACAACTTCTCTCGCTTCAGAAGACCCTTCTGTTCTTTGTCTCTTTGCCATGTCCCCCTCATGGCCTTGATGATCGGGATCATTTTGGTCATGTCGGCGTTTAAGAGACGGGCCAGCCTCAGTCCTGCATGATTGCTCTAGATGATCAATCTTGTTAGATAGATCAGAGAAAGCTTGTGACATAAAAGAACGAAGATCAGATAAACTGGATCTAACTTCCGATCTGAATTCCTGAAATTCATGAGATAAAGCATTAATGCGATCAGAATCGGAAGAAGAAGAAACTGGAGGCAGCGTTGGCTGGAAGTTCCTCAGCAGAGAGATCAAATCTTGATCTTGATGTTGTGGCGGAGACATAGATAGAAGACGCGCATAAAGAAGATCAGATAGCTCAGAAATCGGAGAATCATGAATAGAAGCCCTGGAAGAAGTATCAGTCGGAGCAGACATGGAAATACCCGCAGACTGAGTGAAGATTGACGGAAAAGGAAGAGATACAATCGGTGATGTAGATGAAGACACCGTAGAAGAAGATTCCCGAATAATCACCCCTGAAGGACGACGGAAAGGAATCTCAGGAAGAAGAACCGAAGTATCTATCTCTGGCATTTTCCCTTTGAAAAACGACTTCAGCTTGTTAATATCTTCTTCTTTTTGAGCATCCACCCTGTCTGAGAACTGACGAATTACCTCATTCAGAGTTGTAAATTTCTCCAAAGAAACACGTGCAGGAACCATAGAAAGCTCAACAGCAGAAACAGTGGTAGCAGTAACCTCAAAAGAAAAAGAAGCAGAAGCTTGACTCTGTGTTTGAGTGGAGGTTTGAGCAAATGAGATATCCAGTTCATCAACATTTAGACGAGCAGCAGAGGGATCAATAGATACCGATTCATCTTCTGAAACATCTTCTGAGACAACAACCACTTCTGGTGTTTTTATTTTCCGTTCATACACTTTCATGTTGAGTTGTTCGTCATCATCATCACCATCATCTGAATCACTTGTTGAAGTTTCACCATCATCAGAAAGATCAGCATTTGTCTCATCATCATCAGCAATTCCAGTTTCATCAGGATTAGCATCTTCTCCAATAGCAGCATTAACAGTAGTGACTTCAGCTTCGATAGCAGCAATGACAGATTTCACATGATGAGTAGCAACGTCTTGTGGTGCTGCAGAAAGATCAACATCTGTCTCTAGTGTAGTTGCAACGACAGTATCTATTTCCTGAGTCGTTGTTTCAACTTGCTCTTCATGAGTAGTACCAGCTGGAGTGCCATGAGAAGGTTCTACCTGTTCAGCCTCTACAAATTCATTTTCTAAACAATAATCGATGATACTGTCATCGGTCATGTCAGCATAATTGGCAATAAGACCATAAGGAATGGTCATAGAAAAAGTGAATGACTTCTTCTGTTTCTGAAGATAAAGCATCTCAGAATCCTGAACTTGCGGCCAAGATAATCTACGTGGAATGGCCGGATTACTTCGAAACATACTTCTAATAATCAGCTTGAGAAACCTGATGAAAGGAATGAACTTTCATCGCTTGTTGGTTAACTTGTCTTGCACTACTTCAGAAAGCTCGGTCCAGAAAATAATCGTATAGTCAACATGCAGGTCATAGACTACTGCATGGAACAGTCGAAGATAGTGAAGACTAGAACTATCCGTGCCGGTATGTTTAGAAGTTAAGCACCTGTTGATGACAGAAAATAAAGAATACCAGACAGGAGGAAGGTTAGACTTGTCAAAGTCTACAACTTTGTTCAGTGGACCAACATAGCCTAATCTTTTGATGCCCTCAAAAACTTCCTCTTCGGATGGAAACTGATCATATGTTGTCCTTCCAGGTCTAGAAGTAGGCTCAGGAAGCTCAAGAATCAACCGTAAACGCTTGTAAGAAAGATATGAATCAAATTGATCATTTTTTAGATCAAATCGATGAGGACGTGCCAGTTCATTCTTAGTGATGGTGTGCCATACTTGCTGGACATAGACTTCCGGAACATCAGCAACTGAACAAAGAGCTTGAGAGAGCGGATGTCCACGAAGAATAGTGCGTATGACAGGATGAATCTTGATGCGATCAAAATCAACAAAGTAGTTGTTACGCTTATAAGGCATGTACATGATGTTAGGGAACACATCATTTGGAGATCGCCTGGAAATAGAAAGATCAGCACCAACAGACGGGACAGACGGCATAGGTGTATCATGAGATGTCTGATCAGCCGGATCCTGAAGAACGACATTCTCGTCTTGAATCATTGGATCAGTATTTGTCCGAGAAGTCATGATTACCTGAAACACAATTAAACATTTAACAGAAAACACGAAAAATTTTCCAAGTATGATTTGCGGATCCTTAAGGAAACACGAAGAAAGAAATGCGTGTCCTGAAGGGAACGCATAGGAGGAATGCGTGTCCTGAAGGGAACGCATAGGAGGAATGCGTGTCCTGAAGGGAACACATAGTAGGAATGCGTGTCCTGAAGGGAACGCATATGAAGGAATGCGTGTCCTGAAGGGAACGCATATGAAGGAATGCGTGTCCTGAAGGGAACGCATATGAAGGAATGCGTGTCCTGAAGGAAACGCATAGAAGTGAATACGTGTCCTTAATGGAACGCAAAACATACTTTGAAACACACAATGAGTTTACGTGTCACTAAGGAGACGCAAGATAGACTTTGCGTGTTCTTAGTGAAACGTAAACTACACAAAGAAAAACACTAGAAGAAATTCGGGTTAAGGGTGAAACGCATAGTTCACTATGCGGGTCTTAAAGAGACAAGTAAAGATCACTTTACGGTTCTTGTTAGAAATGCACAGTATAATTTACGGGCCTAGAAAGACACGCAAAGAACACTATGCAGTTCTAACAGGATACGCATAGTAACCTATACGGGTCTCAAAGACGTGAACAAAACACTAAAATGCGGAAGTTCGAACCCGAAAACCACAAAAATCAAATTCTAAGCACAAAACAACGAAATTAAACCTAAATAAAACATACCTGAGAGTCGATTATAAGGTCTAAACAAAACCCAATACGCAAATCGATCAAAATCAACTTGAATCTGAGTATTTAGAAATCGATGAACAGTGAAAAAAAATCGCACATCAGATATAACAGACAATAAGAGACCAAGAGAGAAAACAAAACAAAGTAATAAAATACTAATCAAACAATCAATCAAAGAATGAAAAACACAAACATACCTGAAATTCCAAAATCGCACTCTGAAAATAAACAGATAAGAACGCAAGAAGAAGAACACGCAGAGAGAATGGAGGGAAGATGAATAGTCAAAGAAATTCAAAGGGAATAATAAAAACACACTATTACTTCTATATATTCTAAAAAGAACACTTAAAAAAAACTATGAGAAAATTACCTTATAAGCCCTCATTCACTCCCCCTACACAAATGCACAAAATTTATCAAATTAGTTTAGCATTTGTATAGTAATTTCAGAAATACTTATCTGATGAATTTCTGATCAGCACAAGAAGTAATTTATCAGCAACATTCACTCCCCCTCAAAAATAGAATATTAGCATATATGGAACTCAGATAAACACTTCCCCTTGAAAAATGCACAGACCATATGACAAAAACACAGATAGCAAACATAAAGACATCAATATGAAAGATGATCTTATGGAATATAAATTTTGTAACAACTGAATATATAAAATTTTAAACACTAAACAAATTAAAGTCTACTTAGTAAAATTTATCAGTTTTATCAATCATTTGAAATCAAACATGAGTTATTGGATACAAAAACAAGTTTCATTGCATATCAAGTTAAGACATGTTCAGCTTCAAACACATGCAGGTATCTATTCAGTGTGCTCACATGCGATCTTTGATTAGCTTCAAAAAAAATGCAATTCTAAACATAAAATGGAGAACTTTGCATTTACATACACTAAGACATCAAGAATTAAGATTTTCACAAATTTACAGGTTTATCGCAGCTCAAAATATATCACCAAGTATCAAGAGATGTGTGCTCATTGGCATCTTTTAGCTGTGTGCTCATTGGCATCTTCACATGAGTGTGCTCTTTGGCATCTTTTAAGCGTTGTGCACTTTGGCATCTTTTAATCAAAGAGTTTATTAAGTAAAGAACATGCCGTAAACGTAACTTTCTATCTGACCCTATTGCAGGATTTGGGTTAGCCGCTCCCAAACCAGTTGGCCTTAGGGGACTAGGTGTCAAGCACCCCTTGGAACTTACTTTCCCGAATCAGAAAGGCTACATCGACATATCCTAAACCCATTCATACCAGTAAAACATGACTTTCGATCTGGTTCTATAGAAGGATTTCTGTTCGATCACTCCCAGATCAATTGACCTTAGGGGACCAGATGTCGAGCATCCCTCAGAACTTACTTTCCCAAACCAGAAAGGTCACAGGTACAAACTTTTAAACTCAAGGATTTCTGTATTTTAAATGCTTAAAAATAAAATCATCTCAATAACTCAGATCTATATCAAATAGCTTAGCCCATATTTTCATTACGATCTACAATTCTGATCACTTAGGATGTTCATGCAAATTAAACCATAAATATGCCGACTTACATATCTTTAAAGCAGTATCTAAAGCGTCAAGCATGTTGCTGACTTTTTGATGTTTGTAAGATTTGAATATTGAACATATAAAACTTTAATATAAACAAAGTGACTTGTAAAAGATCCTAGAATCACATTCTATTCAAAAGAAAGAAAATTTGAAAATTTTTACTTTATAGAGTAAAATTTGTAAAGATTTAAACTTTTAAGTTCAACATGCCAATTTTGGAAAGCAAAACGTTAAAACGTTTTTCATCCAAAGCTTTTGTAAATATATCAGCAAGTTGATATTCAGTTGGTACAAAATATAATTCAATAGTACCTTCTTCCACGTGATGCTTTATAAAATGATATCTCATATCTATGTGCTTGGTCTTGGTGTGCTGAACAGGATTGACCGATATTGCAATTGCAGATTTCCTATCACAATATATTGGCACAGTCTTGTATAGCATCCCGTAATCGCGAAGTTGCGTTTTCATCCAGAGCACTTGAGCACAGCAACTAGCTGCAGCGACGTATTCAGCTTCGGCTGTTGATATTGAAACGCAGTTTTGCTTTTTCGACGTCCAGCTTATCAGTCTGTCACCCAAAAACTGAAGATGACCAGAAGTACTCTTCCTGTCCAATTGATTACCTCCAAAATCTGCATCTGAATAAGCAATCAAATTATAGTCAGAACTTTTAGGATACCATAATCCTAAATAAGGAGTTCCTTTAATATATCAAAAAATGCGTTTGACTGCTAAAAGATGAGATTCTTTTGGTTTAGCTTGAAAACGGGCACACAGGCATGTGGAAAACATGATATCTGGTCTACTTGCTGTCAGATACATTAGTGATCCGATCATCCCCTGATATGTCTTGACATCGACATCTTTTCCATCTGGATCAAGTCCGATCTTTGTTCCATGAGCCATGGGCGTTCCAATCAAAGATGATTTGTCCAAATTGAATTTCTTCAAAAGATCAAATATGTACTTCGACTGGTTGATAAAAATACCATCTGGAAGCTGCTTTACTTGTAAGCCGAGGAAGAAGTTGATTTCTCCCATCATGCTCATTTGAAACCTGGAGGTCATAAGATCAGAAAACCAAGTACATAGAGATTGATTAGTAGCACCAAATATTATGTCATCTACATAAATTTGAACTAAGCAGATATCCAAGTTAGAACGATATATAAACAAAGTGGTATCGATGGTTCCTTTGGTGAAGCCGGATTTGAGCAGAAAGGCAGACAGCTCATCGTACCATGCTCGAGGTGCTTGTTTCAACCCGTATAAAGCTTTATCGAGTAAATATACGTAATCGGGATGATCTTTGTCCACAAACCCCTCTGGTTGAGATACAAATACTTCTTCTTTCAATTTACCATTGAGGAAGGCAGTCTTGACATCCATTTGATATACGGTGAAGTTTCGATAAGCCGCGAACGCGAGAAACATCCTGATAGCTTCTAATCTAGCAACCGGTGCAAAGGTTTCGTCGTAGTCAATCCCTTCTTGTTGTCGATATCCTTTGGCTACCAATCTGGCTTTGTTGCAAACAACTATACCATCTTTGTCCTTTTTGTTCTTGAATATCCACTTGGTTCCTATGATGCTTTTATCCTTTGGCCGTGGAACAAGTCTCTAAACTTTTAGCGCGTCAAACTGATTGAGCTCCTCTTGCATTGCTAAAATCCAGTCTGGGTCTTCCAACGCTTCAGATACTTTGGTAGGTTCAATCTTGCTTAGGAAGCAAGTGTACAAACATTCGTTGGAAGAAGCTGTTCTGGAGCGAGTAGAAACACTTGCTTGAGGATTCCCAATAATTTGATGGATTGGATGAGACCTTGTCCATTTTGTTGTATGAGGGAGAGGATCAATAACTTATTGAACCACTTCTAATTGATGAGGAGGATCTTCAGATGAAATAATGTCAGAAGATGACACATATATGGTTTCAACTGGAGGAGGAGGTATTTCCATAACATCAGATTCAGGCTCTTGTTGACCAGACATAGCTTGTACTTCTTGTTGAACATTTTCTACCGGTACAGCTTCATCTTCTACAGACTCCTCATGAACAGTTTCAGCAATTTCTGGTTCATGTATGAATTGATCAGGATGATGTTCAGAAGTTATGTCTTGAATCTCAGGAGGTACTGAAGCAGCATCAGGTTCAGAGGTTGATGCAGCGGAAGTAGAATTAGATGCACTCACAGATTCCTGATTCAAGACATTTGACACATTATCAGTGTTTGGTTTAGGCACATCATCATAAAAATTTTCAAACAGAAAATCAAGATCAGAAAGATTAGACAGAGAATTAGAAGAATCCTGATTTATCGATTGAAGTGCAGGTTCTAAACTAATTTGTTCAGAAGCTGAGTTTTCAGTAATAGCGGGTTCTGAACTGTGTTGTCCAAAAGCCAAATCAGCAGCTTCATCAAATTTGACATTCACTGGTTCTATCACTTTTCTTGCAGAGAGGAGAAAGACTCTGTAAGCAGCAGAGTTAGAAGAATAGCCCAGAAATACGCCTTCTTCTGCCTTTGGACTAAATTTGTTCAGATTATCTCTGTCATTCAAAACATAGCATTTACAACCGAAAGACTTGAAATATTTGATGTTGGGTTTGATACCGTTCATCAATTCATATGGAGTCTTGTTGAACCGGCGGTGTAGAATTGATCTGTTTTGAGTATGACAGGCAGTTGATATGGCTTCGGCCCAGTGAGACAAAGGAAGACCTGAATAAGCAAGCATAGATCTGGCAGCTTCCACAAGCGTTCTGTTTCGTCTTTCAACAACCCCATTCTGTTGCGGTGTTCTTGCAGCAGAAAACTGTTGTTGTATTCCTTGATCATCATAGAATGCTTGAAGAGTTGAATTCTTGAATTCTGTGCCATTATCTGATCTTACAACTTTGACATGCTTTTGCTTATTTGTCTGAATAGTTTTGATGAGGTTGATGAGAATTTCGGGTGTCTCGTCTTTAGATTTGAGAAATTTCACCCATGTATATCTTGAGTAATCATCAACAACAACCAAAACATATTTCTTCTTACCAATACTCTTTGTCTTCATTGGTGCGCACAAATCAACGTGAATTAGATCTAGGATGTCCGTAGTACAATGTTCAGGCTTAGGCTTATGAGATGCTTTCTTCATCTTTCCTTTCTCGCATTCCTGACAGAGATGGTCTTTCTGGAAACGGAGGATTGGAAGACCTCTCACAGAATCATTCTTGACCAAGCGATCCATATATTTGAAATTGAGATGAGCTAGTCGTCGGTGCCACACCCAGCTTTCATGAATAGAGGCTTTTGATAGAAGACAAATATCTGATGGAACCTTTACTTTGGAAAGATTAATGGTATAAAGATTTGATCGTCTCTTTCCAACAAGTAAGTCCATGCCGCTATTATTCTTTACAGCAACTCTTTTAGACTTGAAACTGAATTCAAGATCTTTATCGCAGAACTTTCCGATGCTGAATAGATTGTGACTTAATCCTTCGACATAGCTTACTCTTTTGACAGTAATATTACCTTGAACAAGATCACCATAACCAAGAATGGGAGCCGTCTCGCAGTTTCCAAATTTGACACGACCGCAACATTTTTCTTTAAAATTTGAAAGTAGAGATTTGTTGCCAGTCATGTGTTTGGAACACCCCGAATCCAGATACCATAACTGATTTAGCTGCACAATCAAAAATTACTGAGATTTAGGTACCCATATGAATATGGGTCCCTTCTTGTTAGTCCTTTCCTTTTTCTTTTTCAAAGAATTATTTTTCCAAAACATCTGAGACTGATCAAATAAAGCATGAACATCATCACAAATTAGAGAAGAAACACAATCATCAGAATCAGAACTAGAGAGACAATATGAGATATTCTTTGAAATTTGAAACATTTGCTCTACAGAATATTTTGTAGATTTATTACAAAAGGCAAATGAGTCTTGTTTACAAAGAAAATCTACACATTTATCTTCTACAGAAACAAATTCTTCAGATCTCTGTTTCTTTAGCCAAACAGACTTCACAGACTTCTTCAAAGGCCTATCTGAAATAGATGAATCAGAAGAGTTAGAATTTTCAGAAATATCAAACTCTTTCTTCTTTTTCTTCTTTGATCTTCTTCTTTTACGTTTTGTTTTATAGAAATTATCATTTAGCGTAAAAGTGTCATCAACAATTTCAGATAAAATATTTGATTTAGAAGAAGAAGTTTTATCAATAAAACCAAACTGATCAGTTATTTTATTTGGAAAAACCTCAGAGCAAGAAACATCAGATGAACACAAGTTGATGGAAGATTTGAGAAGACCAGAATTATTTTCTTTAAAACTTGATGTCATAAAAGAAAAAATGACATCGTTTTCAATTTTTCTCAGAATCTCTTGTTCTTCCAATTGTTCTTCTAGATCAAAGATTTGGCATTCTAATACTAATGGAGGTATATATCTCTTAGTATCATAAGATACTGGAGATATATTGTCCTTATTAGGATTAGTTGTATTTAAATCAAAGAAGTCATTCGATCTAGAAGATTTAGTAGAAGAAACAATGTTTAAATTTTGTTTTCTCTTCTTTATTTTTTCAGGAAAATATTTTGCATTTTCTTGAGTGTAAACAAAAGGAACTTCCATTCTCTTGTTGTTTATCCGTTTTTTATCTTCCTCAATTATAGTTTCTTTAGCACTTGTCCAAAGAGGTTTGTATTGTGAACCATATTGAGAAAGACCAAGACAGTCGTAGTCATAAAAATTGGGAATCTCAAATTTAGCTTTCTTTAAAAACTAAGGATTTTTAACTCCAAGACCCCAATTTTCTTTTAACGACTCATAGCTCCTTGGTTTATGCATATGTATTGTTTGTTCAGTTTGATTTTGTTTATATAACTTTTCTTCTAATTCAAATATTTTATCCGAAAACTCTTGATTTAAAATTGAGAAATCAGACAAAGAATCATGAGAAGTCTGTTTTTCAATTTCTAAATCTTCTATTCTTTCTTGAAATTTCTCTTTTGTAAATTTTAAAATAGCTTTTTCATCTCTCAGAGAAATCTTCAATTTTTCAATTTGAATAGACTTTTCTTGATTTTCACGTTTTTCGGATAGAAGCTTTAAACGAAAGTCATGTAAAGCCTTTGTAATGACATTCATTTGCGATGAAATGA
The DNA here is from genome assembly GCA_954870635.1 of Arctium minus. Classification (NCBI taxonomy): domain Eukaryota; kingdom Viridiplantae; phylum Streptophyta; class Magnoliopsida; order Asterales; family Asteraceae; genus Arctium; species Arctium minus. The sequence goes on along the minus strand of OX941080.1, from coordinate 69,857,715 downwards.
AATTAAAATCAAACTTAGATGGTACCTCAGATTCATCGGTTGAAGTCTCCTCATCCTCATCATCATTGTTGTCGTCTCCAATAAAACACATAGCAGCAGTCTCTTCATTATCAGCTTCATTATCTGAGTGGTCTAACCAGTATTCCTCCTCAGCCAACAGAATTGTTCCACTAGCTTTCTTCTCAGCCAAAGCTAATTTCTTCTTATAGAAATTAACATCTTTCACAATCTTCTTTCTGCACTCCTTTGAAATATGCCCGGGTTTGCCACAGTTGTAGCAAGTCACAGCCTTCTTATCTTCTTTCTTTGGTTCAGCTGATGTAGCAGGCTCATATTTGGGAAAGAAAGGCTTTGATGTAGTATCGGGTTCTACCTTCTTTGATCCAGAGGAGAAACGAAGATTGTTTGAACTTGACCGTTTCTGATATTTCTTTTGATAGTGCTGACTTAGAAGAATCATGGCTTTTTCCAATGCTTCGCCATCATCATCTGTTGACCCGTTATAAGCAGACCCAGTCAAGGCTTGCTCAGCCATTTGACTAGCTAAAAGAGCGATTGGATCCACAGTCTTAGGCTTCTTCTTATCCAGCTTAGCTTTCTTCTTCAGAACCATGGCTTCATCAGACATCAGAATTTCAAACATTTCTTGGATGGGCATTTTGGAAATTCTGGGATCATTCCTCATTCGATGACAGGATTTTTCCCATTCAGGTTTGAGTGCATTAAGAAACTTCAGATTTGTCTCCAGCTCATTCTTTGTTACCTTGATCTTATACAGATCATTAATAACAGTCCAAAACCTGTCGAAGACACTTTTCAGACTTTCCCCATCCTTAGCTTTGAACTCTTCAAAGTTGTTCATGTATCTTGTCTGATGAAGCTGAGTAGACATAGCAGTACCAAGCATGATTTTCTCCAGTTGTGTCCACATCAGCATAGGATTATGTTTGAAACAATCAATTCTATTATAGATGGAGTTTGGAAGAGAAAGAATCAAATTCGACTTGGCTTGATTGTCAGCTTGGTATCTTAGAAGTTCATCAGCCTCATATTCTCTCAGGGCCTTTTCTACAGTAGTTGCTGGAGTGTTTCCAACAGCTGGTATCACTTTCATTGGCCTGACCATGGGACCTTCAGTCAAAGCTTTCATCATATTTTATCCATTTGGTTGCCTTTCGATGAAATTAATAAACCGGTCCTGCCATTGCTCAAATTCGTTCTCATTTATCAACACAGGAGGACAAGTATCAGACCCCAACGACATCATGAGGTCATTCTTGTAAAGTTGAGCTTGTAGAGACATTTTGATGAAATCTGGAATTCAGAAAAAAATAACCAAGTCTTGAAGACCCGAACACCCAAGGTATGCGTTTCTGTCTTGAAACACAAAAGAAACTATTCGGGTCCTTGTAGATACGCAAACAAGGACTTCTCGTGAGATAGAAGAAGCGAACACTGAATATGACTATGCGTGTTCAATGAGGCACGCACTTGAAGCTTTGCGTGTTCAGAGTGACACGCACTTGAAGCTATGCGTGTTCAGAGTGACACGCACTTGAAGCAATGTGTGTTCAGAGTGACACGCACTTGAAGCAATGCGTGTTCAGCAGGGCACTCACTAGATGTTATGCGTGTTAAAAGAGACACGCACTTGATGATCTGCGTGTGATGACAAATACACAAGAGAGTGCGTTTCCAAGATAGACCCGATAACCTGAGACAAACATTAACACCCAAAAGTTAGTTATACAATGAATATATGATGGAGGCGCATACTAATAATATGAATATGAATAACCTGCATACTTAATGAATCACACGCAAACTTCAAAATCTATGACTAACATGCAAACTTTTATATCAACCCGCACAACATATGAATCACACGCACAATAGGATGAATGACCCGCATAATACTTGAATCACACGCATACTTACACTCGATGATAAATTTGCAATATCAATCATATCAATGATATTAAATCCAAACACATTACACACAATCGATCGAAAACAAGTTTTTAATACAATTCTATTAACAAATTCGATCAAAACACTCCAAATCTCAAAAATTCAATTAGAACAGACCATAGAACTCGACATTTTCAGAACATATACAAATTCAAAATCGAAGCACCAAATCACGTTTTTATGCAAATCAACAAGAAACAACCTAGATCGACTATCCAAAATACATCTAATAACATCAAATTCATAGCAATTCGATCACTTAATTGACTGAAATTGGTGAAAATCCAGAAAACGAGATTTTTCTTGAAAAAACAACAAAAATCGATCAAATTTTCGAATAATCCACACAAATCAGGAACAAAATTACACTAATCTCAATTCTCTCAAGATCTTGAAGGCTCTGATACCAATTGTTAAGCCAAGATCACAAGATCTGTAGAGAGAGAGAGTCTAGAGAGAGAAAAGTGCGCTCAATGAAACAGTGAATTATATTCAAAAGTATGAAAGTCTTACAACTAAAACAAGCCAAGGGGACTTAAATACCCCAAGGCATTTACAAAACATAACAGAACAAAAGTACTGACAGATAAAGGAAATAAATACAATGATTACTATAAAATCAGATCTAACAGAGATTGAGAAGCTTCAGATTCAGAAGTAGAATATTTTGCCACATAATCTTCAAATAAGGAAATGAGTTTAGACTTTACCTTTGTAAAACATGTTTCACCTTTTTCTTCACCATACAACTGACTGAACTGGAATGACATGTATTCAACTTTAGCTCTTGGATGAAAAATGTTGGGAAAAAAATTACCAAGTTCATCTTCTTCGGATCACTCCAACATTTATCAAACTTTTCCTTCATTTTTTTCTCCCATATTATGTTTATAGAAAAATCAAGAAGATAGTCAAGAACTAAACACATGTAAATCACAATGTAATTTAAATAAATTAAGCCGAATTATGAAAATAGTTGTATCTTTTCAGTTATTATGAGAAGTCGTCATATCCGCAAGAACGCAACTCAAATCAGAGATCTCGGTTAAGTAAGAATTAGAAGTAATATAAAGAGAGCCTGAGATTCTTATTGTCATCTCATAAAATGTCTTCAAAAGGGTTACGAAGCTCTCTAAATAATACCAATCAAAATCCGCAAGCACAAAATCACCCAAATCTAACTTGAATGAGGCATCATGTCTTTCATAGGTTTCAAACACTCTTCTATAAGGAATGGAAGTCAAGCATCATGTAAGTTGAGTTCCATCTAGTAGGAACATCAAGGCAAAGAGAACTTTTTTCTTCCACTCCAAGCAAAGTAGCAAGTTCTCTAAACTTTGACAACCTAGTCGGAGAGCCCCTTACCCACCTAACAGTATCCCTAAGCTTCTTAACCGCTGAATCTACCATTTCAATCCATCTTGGACAACCAAATTCAGAATATGTGCAATGCATCGCATATGCAAGTATTGAGCCTTAACAGATGAACACCCCCAAGATACTAGTTTGCTTCTCAAGAACCCAATGGCAACATCGTTACTAGATGTATTATCTACTGTGATAGTGGCAATGTTTTTTATGCCCCAGTCAACCAAACATATCCCTAAAGCTTTCGCTATGGAATCCCCCTTGTGTGATTGGATTGGCACAAAATATATGATCTTTTTATTCAATTTCCATTGGGCATCAATAAAATGTGCAGTTATGCACATATAATTGATCATTTGTATAGATGTCCAAGTGTCGGTCGTTAAGCTAATCCATCCATCTAGATGATATCTTAAACATAGGACATGTTTCCTCAACAAATTGTTTGAACCCCCTACCCTCTACAAACTTGAAATCCAGTTCATCAATAATGACCATCTTCGCTAATGCTTTCCTAACATTCTCTTGATTAAAAACTCAATCAGTCAAAACACTTTCATTGTTTTCAAACTTCGATGTGAATGCCAACATGGATTTTCTAGTTTCTTTGGATTGTGGGTTTTTAAGGCATGAAAGCGAGTGATTTTTCAAGGAGGAAGTGCATGCTTTTTCGGGTCATCCGCATATATTTTTCCACAATATTTGCACTTTCCTTTGATCAAATTACCCTCCAGGTTTAAAACTTTTTCAAAGTGATCCCATTCCCATACACGAGATCTTGTTTCAGTAGCTTTACGCTTCTTTGGTTCAGGCGGCTACTATCATCTTGAGATTGAGACATTCCAAAATCCAAAATCATTGTTTACCAATAACTAAAATACCAAATTAACATAATAACGTCTACCAAAATAAATGAAATCATTATTGAACAATCAACAATGTGTTTAAAATTTACTGTTTACCAATAACCAAAATACCAAATTAACATAATAACATTTACCAAAATCAATGTTCAAACAAATCTCAACAAAAATACCAAATTACCAAAATGAATGAAATCATTCATGAACAATCAACAATGTGTTTATAGTTTACTGTTTACCAATAACCAAAATACCAAATTAAGTTATCAGTTATGAACATTTGTTGTATTCAAACAAATGAACAATCAAAATTCAATTAGTCAACAGACATATCTCAAATCAAGACTCAAACAGATCTCATCATCTCAAACTCTCAAAAAAAGTAGGTTAATAAGTTTAGGAACTTACCAATTAGGAGTTGGGCAGTCAATGGTGGTGGTGGTCGGTGGTGGACTAGTGTGGTTAATGCCTCACTAGTCACTGGTGGACGGTGGTGGTCTCGTCGGTGGCCGACGTTGGCATGAGGGATTGAGCCGCCAAGGGGTGAGGGTTGTAAGCTTGGCGATGCGAGGTGGGAGAGACGAGGTCACGGTGGTCGTGGAGCTTGGGAAAATGACAGTCGAGAGCAAAGTGAGAAGTCAGAACTCTTTAGACTAGGTTTAAAATAGAAATAGATTAATTTTCTTAAACATGGATATTCGGATATTCGGACGGGTCGGGTGGGTGATTTGGATATCCAACCCGATCCTACTTATCCGAAAATGTTAACGGGTATCGGGTATTTCGGATGGCGGGTTTTGGGCACAAATTCGAATCGGTTAGGTCGGGTTTATCGGATTTTTCAGGTTATGCTCACCCCTAGGGATCCCTACTTTTTGTCGAAGTCTAGGGATGAAAATGCAATCATATTCTCCGGCAATAATGACCGGTCATTTGCTTTTTCTATTAGTCAGTTTAATGCAAGGTTCTAAATGGCATGAGACATGGTGTGGCAGCAAGGCCAAGCCTCAAGCCTTTAGGAGCCATGGCGTTTTCAAGGCGTGACTTATGACGTCAAATTTCTAATTCGTATATAATATTATATATAAAAACATATGTTTTGTAGTGTTACTCAATGAGTAAGTAGTAATAAGCAAAAATAAAATTTGGTTATATATTAAAAACTTGCAAATAAGACATTGAAAACGTAAACAAAAATCAAATATTGCATTACGAAAACTGTGCATTAGGCCATGGCACACCATGACGGCTGTACGACGAGTTTTTTATAACAGTGGTTTAATGACTTATTCGTGTTCATTTATTATATAATGTTTGTTTTTTGGTTATTCAACTATCTTATTAATTAATGTCTTGTATTTTTTTAATTATTCATACTAGTCTTTTTATATGACATTTCATGAAATACATCAAATAATCCGAACCTTGTTATAATGAGTTAAATATAAACGTCATACCTCGAAAAGCTATTTATATTAGCGTTTCACTTGTTTTGAACGAAAAAAAAGGGAGACAATTAATTTTACAATTAAAGTTGAAGACTGATTTTGATACGTAAGATGATTAGCCTTTTGATGGATAAGCCTTTTGATTTGTTTTCTTTAGTTACACTAGCGTGTTTTTTTCCTTTGTTTTTGTGTTTCTAAAAAGTATACATATGATGAAAATTGTTGCTAACTTTATTCCGTAAAACATACTTTCAAAATTACATTTAAAAATCTATAATTTAAGTTTGAAAACAAAAAAGGACCCGATAACTCGTATAACCATCCACTGATTACCTATATGTACAACTTTAAATGCGAACTTAAACTTGGCTTGGATCTCGTCCGATCTCCTACGCAACTTTGATATTGAACTTGCTTTGCATCTCACCCGATCTCGTACGCTATGTCGAACATGAATTTCATTTTGCTTACAAAGTCATGTATACATGGTCCTAAGGATTGGATCTCTTTTTTATTTTAAAACCTAAATTCTAAACTTTTAATCATGTGTTCAAAAAATATATATCTCAAATTAAAATTAAAACAAAATGCACTCTCTCCGTGGAATTGTGGGGTTTCCTGTGATTGGCGGTCGTTTTCAGCTTTTCGGGACAGTGCCTTTTTGTTTTCGTGGTAGACTTGACGAATTAATTTAATAGCTCAGATATTGTTATTCATGTTATTGATCCTTTGTTTTTACGGGGCTTGCCTTGAGTCTCTCTCGGTGGTGTAGGCGTTCAGGTGTTATTGACCGCTTTCTTGTTAGGTATTGGTTTTGACTTGTTTCTTCAGTTTTGTTCAGGGACGGATCACAATAGGGGCTATGGGGGCATGGCCCCCCTGCTTTTTTAATGTTTAGTAGGTTTGATTTTGTAAATAAATGAACTTTTACTTGGCCCTGCACCTTCCAAGTCCTCTTTTTTAGTTTCTTTTCAATGCCATTTGTTATAGATGGTTTAGCAAAAGCAAGAAACAAAATTCCTAGAGTAAAATTGTACAAAAATTAAATAAAATTTAAAGCTTTAAAATTTATCTATGGAGGTGGGTTGTTACTTGCTTTTACAGGGATGGGTCAAGAAGATGACCCAATTCATGTTTGGTATTTAAAGACATTTATGAAAAGTTGTAACTTTCTCCCTTGAGTTTCATAATTTAGCTTTTTACTATCGTTCTTCGTTAAAGGTCTTCAAGTTCATATTTTGGCCACTTGAGTTAAAAAGAGTCTAAAATAATTCCGTTTTTGCTATTGTCTAAACATCGTAATTTTACCAATTTAAACCCAAAAAAGATTAACTAGATTTCTATTCGCAACGATTTCACGTACAAATATATAAATATCATATTTAAAATGTCAAAATATTTGATTTTTTTAGCTAGTGTTCATTGTTTAATCCTAAATTTTAAGGCTTCTTTAAATTTTACATGGATTTGAGATACTATTTTTCTGTTAGTGATCTAGTCATTTAGATTAGTCCTTCTTTATTTAATTTTACCCTTAGATTATTAGGTTGTTATTTAACAATTTCTTTAAAAATAAAAGATGATTAGTTTTGAGTGACTCGGTTTGATTCATTGAAAGGGCCAATTGGTGAAAGGATTAGTTTGGAGGATATTGTGTAAGATTCAAAACTCCAAAAGATCAACAAGTTTTTAGATGAATGTTGTTCAAAATTTTCATATTTTTTGTCTTGTTTTAGAGTTTTAATATGTTATAACTTTGAATAGTGTATTTTTTATGTCATACATATATATATATATATAGAGAGAGAGAGAGAGAGGGAGTTTCAAATACAAGCCATGTAATTGTTAACTCTAGATATAATAGTATATTTGGTTTGTAGAGTTTGTAACAATTAAATGGTTTGTATTTGAAACTCTCTCTATATGTATTAGTATATTACATTAAATCAAATTAGACTTGTCCATGTGACACCTAAAAAAATTAGGTTCAGCCCCCGAGGTCAAAAGACTTGTATTCCGCCCCTGGTTTTGTTGTTTGGTTGATGCTGCTTCTTACGGACCTTATGTTCTTGTTCCTTTTTTTTTTTTAAAGTATTATATTGCTGCCTTTTAAGAAAAAGTCTGCTTACTTTTGATAAAATTTGCAGTTTTAGAAAGCAAAAACTTAAAAAAGTAAACTAAATTTAATGTTTCGACTCTTTACAAATACAAGCTCTGGTCACTTGGATTTTCCAATCAAGGTGCGTTAAGCTGGTTGGATACCCGCTATTAGGGGGTGTTAATGATTAGAGCTTTTAATGAGTTATTTGAGTTTAAGGTCAATTATCTCGAGTTCAAATTAATAATTCTTGAGCTTAAATCGATCTCGAACCCAAATAAAAATCGTTTAAATTAACGAGTCGAGCTTCATAACACCAAGACTCCGCTCTTTCGAAAGTTCGATTAAACTTTTCAAGTTGAACCAAGCCGAGTAGATGATTCATATGGTGCTATGAAGCTCGACATTAATTCATACAATCAAAGTACACAAATTATTGAGTTGAAATCAATAAATGAATTAATCAAATTCGAGTTCGGAGTCCATAAATGTTATAAAGCTTGAATTTAGGTATTGTGTAACTTAAATTTGTTAACTAGCACCGAACATTTCAAAAAAATATTCGAGCTTTCGAGTCGAGTTGGAATAAGCTGCTAATCGACTCGGCTAGGCTCGTATATACCGTTAACAAAACAAAAAAAACACAAGTGACTAACAAAACAAAACTAGCAAGCTTTGAAATAAAAAACCAAAGTTAAACATATATTTGTAGCAAGCAAGAACCATCCATTGCGATGCATGTAGTAAAAACAATAGAACAAGGTATATATGTATCAAGATCAAGAGGGCACAAACGACTTTCTAACCGCCTTCGTTCCTCTGTATTTTAATGGACTCCAAACCAACTGTTTCCGTTGCAAAGCGACAACCGTTGGATGCTTCGGCTTCCATGAACCAACAACTTGGGAAGGCGGTGGGCTCCCCATAAACTTACTGCTCCTTACCGGTGTTGCCTCAACCATCATTCCTCCCTTCGACTGTGGTGATTGCACCCTTGTCGTCCGCCACACTCTTTGTGGGTCCCACACAAACGATTGCCTCCCCACCACTCGATCATTCCTCATCCGTGGACCACCATTCGATGTGCCGCTGATCGGAGTGCTCATCATCATGCTATTAGAACTCGATTCAGAATGAAGGGTGGTGGCAATGGATGCCCGTCTTTTTGGCTTCAGAACCTGATTTCCCATTGGAGCAGCGGGTTTTAAAGCAAACGATCCCCGTCTGGCTCTTGACAGCGGTTTCATGTTTGATCCTCTTGATGTATTATTCTCTTTATCCTCGTTTGAGAGCTGAGGTGGAGGCATAAAGGATTTGGATTTTTGTGATTGGGCGGGAGACGGATGAGCTGGCATGACGTTAGTGATTCTTCTGAGCGGAAGCCTCAACTTTGAAGAAGGGGCTAACGGGGGTCTTTTCTCCGATATTGTACTCAGACCTTGTTTTAGAGAAGAAAGTGAAGAGTGTGAAGAAGCCACAGCAAGAGCTCTATTCTCCTGTTTCTGTCGAGTTTTCCGCTCTTCGGCTAATTGGTTTTCAAGATCTCGAACCTACACAATAACAGTAGATGAGTAATTGTTTGTTCCTTTGAGCCTGCTTAGTTAGGGGGGGGGGGTAAAATAGTCATTTATGTTCCATTAACAATTTGGCTGTTTTTCCATTAAGACATGTATGAATTAAATTCGAGCCTTAGGCCAAATAAACAACATGGTATCCATTAAAACTGAATAAACAATAGCATGCCTATGGAATATCAAGCAAAACTGGTTTTAAACAATATATATCAATCTCGTTGTTCACAAATTAAACTGTATGTACCTTCTCTTGCAGACTTCTACATATATGTTCTCTTGCAGAAAGACGTAGTTGCAAGGACTGTAAACTATCCTGCAACTTTTTGGTTTCTTTCTCATCGTGCTTTGCTTTCTCTGCCTATTTGACATAGGAAAGTAAATAAATGGAACAAAATTAGATGGGACAGAGTAGTTAGTTATTGTTATTGCAGTTTGAGGAGTATTTTGAATGCAAATTACCAGCTGCTTATACTTGAACAGCTCACTGGTGTCTGTTTGTTTGCGAGCAGGGCCATGCTCAACGCCTCTCACACGACTTGCAAAATTCAGTGAACAAATGGTTTCACCCAGGTCTGCTGAGCTCGGGCTAATTTGGACGAACATTAGGGTCTTGCAATCACCTCCTGCACCATTTTGAGATAGTTTCACACGTGCAACAATTGGGATCTAATATCCACCATAAGATGAATTACAAAATAACAATTGGGTCTACAACAAAAGTGTCATTGACCAAGCAGTGTCCAGCCTCCCTGGAGGTTAAGGGTTCAAGTTTCACCAAATGTGAGGAGTGCGAGTATTTGTCGTATATAAATATGCGAGTATTTGTCGTACATATGCTATTCACCCAAGAAACCTCACCTAGAGAACTCTGCAGAATATGGGTAAGCTTCGAATTCCTGATGTTGTCAAAAAGTAGATGGAAATTAGAGGATAATGATGCTAACACTGGTGGTAAGAGGTGAGGGTGTAGGGAAGGTGGGACGCATACCTGTAGGGAATGTGAGCCGTCTTTGAAGCAAGAGCGGAAATTACATCTCCTAAAGCTGACAGAGATTTATTTATGAACTGGGATTCCTTCAGTCGTTCACCTTCCACCTCAATCTTTCCCACTCGCTCACTTCCCGCCAAATCCACAAGCCAAAGGTGGCTTCTGGTCCGCTGTCCATTCACCAAGTTCTTCCCAAGAACAGTCAATCGCAATAAGCTACACCACAAGATTTTTGGTAAGCAATTTTAGAACTCGAACCCTTTTCAATAGCTCACAGAAGAATAGAAGGTTATGAAAATTTACCAGTGAGAACGGCTACTAAGCTCATTAGCATTGGTTGAACCAACAGATCGTACACGACTCCCCCTCTTAAGCAGTTCCCAAACTTCATCTGTCTTATAGACGGGCACCTCAGATAGTCCAGGAACTTCTTGGGTTCCTTCAGCTGATTGTTTTATCTCCAACCTGCGTACAGAGATATCAACCACACAGTCAACCTCTTTTAAAGTCTACTAACCACTTTCATCTGCAAACTGATTCTTTTTTACGTTCTTTAAGATTGTTATTTGAAATAAGCATCACACATCGCTTGTTCACAGAGGATGTCAACACAACTCCATGTATGCACATTTCATTTTCTTTTGTCCTAGAAGCAGTAAGATCTTATGTATACTCTTCAAGATAGCAACAATCTTGGGGAAAATTGAATAGCTATATTGGTACAACTTAGGAGGGGAGATTAAAACTTTTATGCGATTTAAATGTGGAACAAAAATATAGCAGAATACAATATACATATTCAATGTACATGAGTGTCTTGCAATCAGCAACTTATGCATCTATTCTTGTTATTTACAAGTAAAGGCACAAATTAAGTAAGAGAATCTGCCAATAAGCTTACTTTTTAGCAGGTTGGTTGGCATCTTCAACCAAGAGGTCTCTTATCCTCTCGTTGTAGACCTCTAACATGCTTACAAACAGTTCGTATCTCATAATATCGCTCCTTTCTCCAGATACCCTGAATAACTCCTCTAAGGTACGGTAGTTAACTCCCCTATTTCCGTCAGTCCCTTCCATTGTGAATGTTTTCCCGGTTCCAGTTTGCCCATACGCGAAGATACAAACGTTGAATCCATCAAGTGCTGACACCACTAGAGGCGAAGTTTGTGCAAAAACAGCCTCTGCAAACATAGTAGAAACAAGTGCTTATAAACAAGAGAACCAAGAAAAAGAAATGAGAAAGAAATAATCATTTAACTCTGAAAAATACCTTGGTTGTCCTCAGGTTTGAAGATATGGTCAAACTTGAATTGCTTTTTTGACACATCAGATCCGGTTATCTTTAGCTCATTCTCATGAGCTGATTCAAAATCAACAACCAATGTCGAACCTTTAGCAATCTCATCGTCGTTTAAAGGTCTACATCTGCAATAAACCCTTATATTTCCTTTGAGTTCAATCACTTCATTGTACAGCCGTCTTCTCTCTGAGCACTCTAGTTGGCATCTATTCTTCAAGCTTTGGCACTCTTTTTGATACTTCTTCTTCAAAATCTCATGTTCCTCACCTTATAGTCACAACATGATAAGAAACAATTAAATCATGTAAGCTAAAGGCAACTAGCAAGCAGGAAGAGAACCAATAACAAATTGAAGTGTAATTAAAGAACTTACCAAGACTCTGAAGAGCAGTAAAAACTTCAGAGCCAGGAAAAGAATCAGCAGTTATGGTTTTCACTTCATTGCAAAGTGTCATATGTTCTTTTCTCAAATTCTGAAACAAAACAAGCACAACAGTTTTTAAATAAGTAGTTATTAAGATGACTATTTAAATAACAAAAGAAACAAAGGCCTTGTAATTCATACCGCCACTTTGTTGCTCAATTTTTCGAATTTTTCAAATATAGGAAGGGTCTGCTGCTCTAGCTCAGATTGCATTTCACTGTTACTATCATCCCCATTGTATTCCAGATTTTCTGAAAGTTTCCAAACAGAAAACATCCAATTGAGCAACAATTATGAACAAGACTAAAAGCAGATCTGCTGTGTGTGGTTTTGTATGTGAATGTACGTGTGAGGGAGTGGAATTGAATTGAGTTCTCTCAGCGTATACAAATCAAATATTCAAAAATTGTCAAGTTTAGATTTAGATAACAGAACTAATAACCAAAGAAACTAAACGTTTAGAGTAAGAAATTTAACCTGTATCACAGTTTGGGGATTCATCTAGGGTTTGATCAAGTTTCAATTTCCTCATATTCATCGTCACGGTTTCTAAATCTGGGCTTCTGTCTGAAAATTCAAGAAATACAAATCAATCGCAAAGACTACAGTCAAGCATTCAATCGATATACGTAGACGTAACCTAAATAATAACAACAAAAAATTTAAAATCACCTGCCATCAATCTCTGCTTTGACAACCGTAAAATTAGAAATTGCTACTGAAAATCTTCGAAGAGAACAAGACAATTAGACAAATCGGTGAAGAGCAAAGGACTATCGATGAGAGAGAGAAAGAGAGAGAGAGAGAGCGTATCAACAAATTTAAACGGCCAAGAACATGAGAGTATAAAGGGGGGATTCCAATTGATTTTGAATTTGAATAATCTAAGCCGTTGATTCAAGAAGCTAAATCTCAACGTTTATATTTTTTCAATTCGGGGTTTATTTTCATTTAAGCCACTAAAGTTTGTATATTCTTAATTTGATCCCCAGATGTTTTAGCTTCGTCCAAAAGCGACCCTTTTTTTCTCTTTCATGTTATTCGCATCCTCGTTCATCCATTTAATTAACAACCGTAATGTCATATATTGTCCATAAAACTAGAGGTTTTAGGATTTTACTGGATGTTTTCATTTTTTTTATTGTACGTCATGTCTTTCTGAAAGAAGAAATGTTTTTTTGTCTAATTTAAATTTGTGGAACAATTGAATTAGTTGAGCGATAATTTAATCTATGCAAAATGAGTCAAAAACAAAATGTACTTTGTTCTATTTCCAATTTTGAGAAGACTATTCGGCGAATCAATGTCTTTGGAGACGTGTATCCAGTGAATCAATGTTTCCTTGGTGCATAATAGGAGATTTTAGTAATATCTCAAGCCACGACGAACAGAAAGGGGAAGCTAGATACCCAAATACTATCATATTGACTTTTATCAAATCGTTTATTGTGGGCTACAAGACATAGAGCTTGAAGGGTACTCGTTCACGTGGGAGCGATCTAGGGGTACAGAGCAGTGGGTGGAATCAGGACTTGATAGAGATATGGTCAATCAAAGGTGGTGATATATGTTCAAAATGGAAAAAGCTTTTTAATCTCGAGGTTTCCTCCTCAGATCATTGTCCAATTTTGTTGAACTTAATGTTGGGATGAAATACGATAAAAGGCATGGAGTTTGTTTCGAAAATGCCTAGGTCCGTGAGCCGATGCTATCAATTTGTGAAAGAATGTTGGACGAGAAATGGTTCGATCAGTGATAAGGTGGCGAAGTGTGGGGAAGTTCCTAGGTCAGTGGGGCTACGAGACCATGGGTGAGGCTAAGAAGAAGACTCATACAAAGTTGTGATCCATCGTTACAAAAGCAGAAGAGACGTGGAGGCAATTCATGAATACAACAAAGATAAAAAAAAAAAAAGTTTGTTTGAGGTCCTACAAAGTCAAGACGTGTACTGGAAGCTGTAAGTTATTATATGCCCACGACACGTGTCACACAGAGATACGGCTGAGGAGTATGTAAACATATAGGGTCGCACACAAAGAATGCGTTTGTTTCCATTTGTAGAAACCCGGATTTTATGAAAATATGTGTTAAACTGTAATTATGATAATTACAGGGTGAAAACGTAATTATGTTAATTACGAGGAATTATCTGTAATTATATAATTATATTAGTTTAAAAAGGATAATTATATATACTTATATAACTATATTTTAAAGTTTAAAAGGATAATTATATATATATATTCATATATATATATATATATATTTGAATTTGAATATTACAGATAATTATTAAACCTTATTTAATCTTTAATTTAATTATAGTCTAACTATAATTCTTCTGATATAAATAAGGGGTTAGGCCAAACCATTTTATATAGAATTAGCCTTTCAGTTAAATATATAAAAAATAAACATTTTCTTTTCTGTAAAACACATATAGATCCAGGGTTCTTGGGCTAGCACCCGGTGGAAACGGGAAACGTGTTCGTGTGTGGACTACCGATAGAGGAAACCTACTTTGGTTTCTTGGTGCTTCAGTTATAATCCCGTCAGATCTTGAAAGGTACATATTTTAAACCCCCTATGGCGTGGTTTATTTTAATTAAATACATCATTGGATCCGATTGGGTTTTCAAGGTTTATTTAGAAAAGCTTTCTATATTTGTTGTAACCAAAAGTTTTGTTTTTCCGCTGCGTTTATCGGTTACAATTTTGAGTAAAACCCTACAGTGGTATCAGAGCCACTTTGATGTTATTTAATTAAAAGAAATACGAATTCTATATGGCAAATTAAATTGGTCCCAATTTCAAATTGGATTTAAAATTTAAATCTAGTTGGGCTTTCATGTTGAAGGCTTGTATGGTACCTAAAATAAATAAAATAAAATAAATGGGTTATCTTTTTTGGTCGATGGTAACAAAACAAAAGGGGGTTTTATAACCCTAATTTATTGCTCCACATCAAAACCGCTATAAGGCATTCTGCCTATATGCCAATCGCCGCCTGCCGGCCGCCGCTGGTCTTGTACGACTGTTGCCACTGCTTGCTGTCATAGCCGGTGGTTTTTCCGTTGTGGTTCTGCCTCTTTTCTTCTTCGAGTAGTTTTGGCATCCAGATCGCCGCCCTATGGGGCTGGTGGTGTTGGTTCGTTTTATCTCAAGCCGTCGCCGATGTAATACGGTTGACTTGGCCACCGCCGCTGGCTTTTGAGTCAGGCGGCGATTCTCTTCTTCATCACCGGTTGTTAATGACCCAGTCGCCATTGACAGTCACTGACCGGAGACTAGTTGATTGTCTTCGACCATCATTGTTTCCTGCGGTGGTTAGTCACCCCTCTGATGTGGTTGCTACCATCTCAGATCGATGCACCACCGCCGACAACATCTTCTTCCTCACCGACCACCGCCGTGGTTGATTTTCTTGCAAACTGGAAGTTTTCCGGTTAGGTTCCACGACTGCTTCCGTTTTCTGGTTGGGTCCAACGGCTACTGCCGTTTTCTTGTTCACCACACCGCCACTCCAAGCGGGTGGAGTTTAGTTTTCCTTTTGATTCAAGATTCCAATGCTAGACATCGAGCCAAACAACGGTTTATGGTCAAATCGTTGTTGTTGATAGTTTGGGCTCGTACTAATAGTGGAACAGTGGTGGGACTAGGGCTATGGCCCAAAGTTGCCGTCACCGGCTGCTGCCGTTATTCATTGAACACAACTAAAGGGTTTTTGGTCGTCGGTTTCTTTCTTTCCTTCACCATGGATAGTTGATTGCGTGATCCATGGTCAAGCTATCAGTGTTGTTGCCACATGATACAATCACGGTCTAGGACCATATGGTTCATCGGCCTAATCCACAACTTAAATCGTCGATTTTGTTTCGATTAGTTTGTCCCCAAAATTCAACGGTTTCGTGTCTAATGTTTTGGGCCAAATCTTTAGTTTGGGTGTTGGACTCGGCTAGTAGGCCCAAGTTTTTTTTTTATTTTATTTCACCCTAGCTTTCTTGTTGGGCTTGTGACCTAAACGACTTGATCGTAGGACGACCCAAGGCCCGTTTTATTGGGTCAACTCTCTTTTGGGTTTGGTTTGTTAACCAGCAATTAATTAGGACAATAAATTTAAATTTGCCATATAATAATTTGTTCTAATTAAATTGGTCATTTAATTATGTTAATTATAATCCGGCCAAATTTGTATTTATTTTATGTTTAGAGTAAATAAATAATATATGGATTGCCCCGAGAAGACCCGTGGTTTGGTTTGTTTATATTTATGTTTTGGAAAATTAAAATGTATTAATTGCAAGGGTTGTAATTTTAAATTTTCCTAGATAGGGACAACTGTAAATAGTATAGATATGTTATCTTTCTATTTTAAAATTGTAAATCAAACCGAGACGGAGTTCCAAGAGATCGAGACGGAGTCCCTGGAGTTCACCAAGATGGCGAATCTAGTGGGAGATTGAAGATGTCCTTAGAATTGACCGTGACTGTTGTGTTGGCTCACAACATCATATTAGAGGCAAATCCATATATTATTGTTGTGATTATTTATTTTGTGTTTGCTTTTATTTATTGTTTTATTGTTATTATGAGAACTGCAAACGTTTCAAAAATAAAATCAAACACAACAAAATTTTAAATCGGTAAATAAAATATGATATTTTATAATTGATATGTTTATCAAATTCAAACCGATTTAATAATACAAACTTTTAAAACAAGATTTTAGAGATAAAGTCAAACGTTTTAAAAAGGGAATTAGAATGTTTTCTAAAATTCAACCTTTTACAAAACGTAAACTAAACGCCACCCATTTAAGGTACTTGTCAAGCATACAGGATCCTGGTATGGTCAGTGCTCAGCCAATCATGCCGGTTGAATGTAGTGTAAGATAAGGAGCCAAAATAACGAAATTTAAGTGGACAGTTGCTTGGCCATTCACTTAAATAGTCGCATTTTGGACGACTGGTCCAGTAAACCCTAAGTCTAGTATTTAGGTGGGATCACGATACCTTATATGGTTTGTTTACTTGAGAATATCATAGACAGTTGCTTGGCCATTTATGAGTATTTTCAAGGCGTTGAAGTGGGATTAAACATGCCAATTTCAATATATGATATATTGAATAGGATCCCACGACATCTAAGAGTTATGTTGAACATAATTGGATGATTCCTACCTAAATAGCCTAATTCTATAGACAGTTGCTTGGCCATTTATGGAAGTAGGTGAAATATGGATCTTAGCTCAAATCAAATTATTTTGAAAGGTTAATCTATTTATTTGAGACATTAAAGTTATTAAAATTAAATCATGTTTTTGTAGATGTCTACCTCATATTCAAACTCAAACAACTTATCCCAATTTACACTACGGTCAATCCTGGATAAGGAAAAATTGGACGGAACGAACTTCATCGAATGGTTTCGATTCCTAAGGGCAGTCCTTAGGCATGAAAAGAAGTTCTACGTTCTTGAAAACCCCCCTCCAAATGCTCCTGTCAGAAATGCTCCAACTAAAGTCAGAACTGCTTATGATAAGTACCAAAATGACTCTCTGATTGTTGGTTGCCTAATGTTAGCCACCATGACTCCCGAATTATTACGGGATCATGAAAACATGACTGCTTGGGATATGATATCTTCACTGAAGTCTATGTTTCGGTTACAAATAAAGCAGGAGAGATTTAATACAGTTAAAGCATTGGCTGCTTGTAAAATGACTGAACGTTCTTCAGTTAATACCCACATTTTGAAAATGAAAGGATACTTTGATCAACTGACCCGTCTTGGTTCCCCACTGGGTCAAGAGTTGGAAATCGATATGGTTCTCAACTCCCTACCCAAAACATATAAACAATTCATTAAGGACTATAATATGAAAGGTTTGAATAAAACTCTCACAGAGCTTTACAACTTACTTAAAACTACTGAGAGGGATATGAAATCCAAGTTGGGTTCAACCAAACCAAAACAGGCTTTGATGATCAAACCTGACAGTGGGATAATCAAGAAAAAGGGGGAGATAACCAAGGGTAAAACACATGTTGGAAGCTCCAACATAAATAAGGGCAGAGGAGAAATTCCTGAGGCTGCAGTATGGTGTAATTGTTTTCACCATGGGCACCAAATGAGAACTTGTCCAGCCCGATTGGCAGAAATCAAGAAGCAGAAGGCTAACAGAGTCGGACCTTCAGGTATGTTTACCATTTTGATTTAATTCACTTCTGACTAAGTGTTACATATTGAGTATGATACTCATATTAGTACTACTTTTTCAGGAAATAAGAAGTGAAGAGAAGATGAAACCAGACCAAATGAAGCTAAGCTAGATGTTGCTCAAAGGGACATATGATATGAACTTTCCAGATGGTCTTACATTGACACTTAGCAAGTGTCTTCATGTACCTAGTGCTACTAGGAATTTAGTTTCATTTTCTCAATTACAACGAACCGAATTTATGTTTTAGAAATAAATTTTCGTTTTATCTTAATAAATGTTTTATGAAATTAATAGTTGTAATTATAAATCATTATAACGAATTAAGCGGGGCTTAAAAAAATGATCTATTTGTGACATTTAAACAAGAAACACATAGTCAAACTCCAGGCGAACGGAGAGTTGGAATCATATGATGATCCATATGATATATGTGTATCTTGTTAGTCAAGATGACAAAAGAGCCTTCAAAGGGTAAACCTTTAAAGGCCACAAGAACTATTAGGGGTTAACCATACTGATGTATGTGAGACTTATAGTTATGTCACAAGATACGATTATCGCTACTTCATTACATCCTACTGATGACTTCAGTAGACATAGGTATGTTTACCTAATACAACAAATATATAAAAGCTTTGAAATTATTCAAAGAGTTTTAGAAAGAAGTAGTGAGTATACTTAGCAAAGGATAAAGATGCTTCGGTTAGATCGAGGTCATGAATATCTAAGCCAATAGATCATCCTAGAGATTTTTGGGATTGTATCCCAGTTAACTCCTCATGGGACACCGCATCACAACGGTATCCGAGAAGATAAGTAGAACCATGTTGAACATGGTTCACTCTATGATGAGTCTCACCACTCTGCCTAAATGTTTCTGGAGTTATGCCCTAGAAACAGTTGCCCAAATACTAGTTTATGTAGCAACCAACAACGACCAATAAAACTCACTCTCTTAATATGAACTGGGAAGATCCCAAAGTAATCATATTTGAGAATATGGGATTATAATGCTTAAGCTAAGCATAAAGCTTTTGGAAAACATGATTCAAAGGTTTGAAAAGTACATCTTTATGTGATATCCAATTGGATATTATTTCTACAGGTCTAGCGAGAACAAAAGTTTTGTTAACGCACCATAGTGAGTTCTTAAGAAACGATTTTCTATCAAGAATCACAAATGGGGATACAGTAGATCTTGAAGAAATTCAAGAACCACAAAGATGGGACGATGGTTGACACTGACATTCAACAAGATATTGAGCTTCAACAAATTGTTGAAGATAATAAACGAGATACAAGATAATCCGAAGATCGGATTACTGATAAATGGCAAGAAGCCATGAAGAAAGATGTCAAAAGCCACATTCCTTAAAAGGAATATTGAGCGAGGACGTATACAAGGCTTTAAAACATCAAACCTAAAAGTGCAAGTTACAAAAGTCCATTTATGGACTAGAACAATCATCTCGTAATTGAAATCTTGTATACAAGAAGGTCAGTGGGAGCATAACAGTATTCTAGATCCTATATGACATCCCAATGCTTGAAGGTGTAAAATCATGGATTAAGATAGTACTTCGCGATGAAGGATCTAGAAGAGACAAAGTCCTTGGTATAAAGATCTCTCGTAGCAGATCAAAATGCTTAATTAGATTAAGCAAAAGTACATACATTGACAAGATCTTGAAACGCTTCAAGATGAAGGGTTCCAAGAAAGAAAATTTGCCAATAGAACATAGTGTACATCTGAGTAGAACTCAGAGTCCTAGCACTAAAGAGGACATGAACCGTATAAAGGGTGTTTCCTGTGTTTTCAACCAATTGTTCAAATAATGTACGCCATGTTAATGTACTAAAACCAGACGTCTCGTATGCCCTGAGCATGACGAGCATATATTAGTCAGACCCAAGTGATGCTCATTGTACAACAGTGAAGAACATTCCGAAGTATCTGAGAATAACTAAAGATATGTTCTTACTGTACAACGGTTATGAAAGAGATCTATGTGTATAAGGATATACAGATGCTAGTTTCCAAACCGAATGTAATGACTTGAATTGTAATAGGGATATATTGAACGGAGGTACTATGAGCTGTAAGAGCTTACATACAAATCTACTTGTCAAGCCTATGTCTCAAAACAAACATGATGTTCATGTTATAGGCTTGAGAATTTTTATATTGAATAATAATTTTAGTAAACTTTAAACTTTTTGGAACATTAAAACAATTATGTTTTTATCTGATATAGCATACTGGGTATGAGTATATACATTAAACATTTCTGTGTTCTTTATTAGCATGTTTAAGTATCCTTAAATGAATATGATGATCATATTATTTAAAACTGTCCTTGATCACTTATTATTAGGGGACTAGTAATAAATCAAGATCATTGTGAAGTCTGGTCATAGTCCAAGTTGGAAGTGCACTAGGTGCAACCAGAGTCACATGCGCTTGTCGGAGCACAAGGCGTTGGACAAGACCCACGGTCAAGATCACCTCATAGATCGGCGTCATAAGGTGAGTCTTGAAATAGTATAAGACTATTTATCCTCAGACCTGAGATGTACATTGGGATCTAATGCACAAGGAGTGTTATACTTTGATATAGTCTAACGTTACCCTTGACCGGGTAATCATAAGGGCTATATTAGGTATAACATGAATTATGTAGTTAGTCGTGTACATGCAATATGGGATTTGCTCCTCTCAAGATGAGAGAGATATTTCTGGGCCCCTCGATTACATATTATGATTTACATGCATGAACAAGTGGATTAGTTGGACTAATGACACTTGTATAATCAAATATGTTGGAATCGAGAAACATATTCTTTGAACTATAAAGGATGAGATAGATCTATGCCTTAAGTCCAAAACAAAATATCGTGAAGCAAAAGGATAATGAATGATTATACTATATGATTGATTGAATCAATCAAATTGCTTAAAGGTAAAAGCATATTTACATAACCTTGGGGGCGGTGACGTGTTGCTAGACGCTTACCATCGTCTGTGTTACTGTGTATCGTGTGCAAGTGGGAGAATGTAAGTTATTATATGCCCACGACACATGTCACACAGAGATACGGCTGAGGAGTATGTAAACCTATAGGGTCGTACACAAAGAATGCGTTTGTTTCCATTTGTAGAAACCCGGATTTTATGAAAATATGTGTTAAACTGTAATTATGATAATTACAGGGTGAAAACGTAATTATGTTAATTACGGGGAATTATCTGTAATTATATAATTATATTTTAAAGTTTAAAAAGGATAATTATATATACTTATATAATTATATTTTAAAGTTTAAAAGGATAATTATATATATATATATATATATATATTCATATATATATATATATATATATATTTGAATTTGAATATTACAGATAATTATTAAACCTTATTTAATCTTTAATTGAATTATAGTCTAACTATAATTCTTCTGATATAAATAAGGGGTTAGGCTAAACCATTTTATATACGATTGAATTAGAATTAGCCTTTCAGTTAAATATAGAAAAGAAACCATTTCTTTTCTGTAAAACACATATAGATCCAGGGTTCTTGGAATAGCACCCGGTGGAAACGGGAAACGTGTTCGTGTGTGGACTACCGATAGAGGAAACCTACTTTGGTTTCTTGGTGCTTCAGTTATAATCCCGTCAGATCTTGAAAGGTACATATTCTAAACCCCCTATGGCGTGGTTTATTTTAATTAAATGCATCATTGGATCCGATTGGGTTTTCAAGGTTTATTTAGAAAAGCTTTCTATATTTGTTGTAACCAAAAGTTTTGTTTTTCCGCTGCGTTTATCGGTACAATTTTGAGTAAAACCCTATAGAAGCAAAGAGACAAACAATATTGGCTTCAATTAGGGATCTAAATACTCGTTTTTTTCATGCTTGTGCAAGCAAACAAAGAAGAAGTAATCTAATTCATGTGTTACGGGATGAGGAAGGCAGATAGAAACAGTGGGTTGCAGGCCTGGATGAGGTGTTGCAAAGATACTTTTCAAATATATTTACCTCAGACCATACAGATTTCCCGCAAGTCTTAACGGGTATCCAACCGTCAGTCACAATGGAGCAGAATGAGGCATTCATAGGGATGGTCACGACAGAAGAAGTAAAGCGTGTAGTGTTTGAAATGCATCTAGATAAATCCCCAGGGCCAGACGATAAACCTAGGGTTGTACCAAAGATACTAGGACATAGTCGGCAACGATGTGGTTAAGACGGTTCAAAATTTCTTGATAGAGGAGTTGTCTGTTAATATAAACCAAACCCACATTGTCTTAATCCTGAAGAAAAAGAAACTAGAAACTGTTTGGGTAAAATTTTCACAAGTCACGACCGACGCAAGGAAACCAAACATCTCCAATCTAAGGACGACTCTTGCATTAAGATAAGGTCCTGACGATCACACACATCGAGAATCACGGTCGTCCCTCATGACGACGGTCGAGAGTTTCTCACGTCCACGACCAAAAAGAACCTCTCGATAGACTTATATCTCACAACCTTTATAACGTAACTAATGATTGTTTATCATTTATTACATACAACCATTTTCTTTTATGAATCATTTATTACAGGTTTAAAGCGCATAATGACCAACGGATATAACGGATGAACGTCATCCAGATCAATCATTATCAAGACTGTTGGACATTTAATGCTCATTTATGGTGACCAAAAGCTATATATACAAGGCCTGAAAAACCATTCGGGACATCTGAACTCATCTGAAACATTCAACGCTCAAGAACACTCACTTATTTTCTCTCAACAAGAACTCTCGACGAAGTGTTCCAATCGCACGACGAACAATCACAAACTTACGATTTGTTTATTATTCACTTGTAACATTGTCAATTGTACCTTCAATCACTCCTTCTAAAGGACGACGTCCCTATTTGACGTCCATAGTGCACTTGACTATCTATGCTATCGTCCGCGATTTTTACCCTCGACGGGGTTTTCCGCGTCACCAAATTCTCTGTCTCTTATTTATTTTTATTATCTGTCGTACGATTTGTCGATCGATCGCTTACTTTAATTGTTAAAGCTCCACACCGACCTTAGACCTTCCTTGGGATGATTTTTGGCATTAACAGTTTGGCGCCCACCGTGGGGCCTCAGCTAGAGTAAAATCTTCGACAAAGAGTGTGGCCTACTAACAGTTTCAATGCAGCTTTTTTGACTAGCAGGATCATGGAAGCTTAGGGAACTCAAGACCACATCATTGCTCAAATGCATATGGAACTTGATGCTACTCGCAGTCGCATTAACGCTCTAGATGAGCAGAATCGCAGAGCAGCTGAAGAACTCTCAGCAATGAGAAATCAAAATGTGGGAAACCAATTTAGGTCTCAGTATGGTCCAAGGCCACCTTTTTACATGCCTTTTGCAGGTGTTCAACCTCCATTGCCTCCATACCCCAGGCCAACGCAAGGTACTGGAGCAGCCACTAGAGTCGCCACATTTTCTATCCCGACGATTCCAATGATGCCGCCACCAACTACAACATTTCCATCAATGTATGTGCCTCCCATGCATGCACCAATGAATGGTGACGCTGGAGAGACATAACATCGCAACAGGTTTTTTTCCAAATGCAGGTGTCATGTCTCAAGACTCTGGATTTGTGCCAGTTTCGCTCCCGACGAGAAACGGTTTCACTCTAGACGATCCTGTCGCACGACGATTGAAGCAGTTAGAAGAACATAATGAAAAGATGTTGTCGTTACTCACAAAGCTTCCAGGAGTTGTTGTACCTGTGGACATTGAACCAAGGACCAGGTTTCAAGCATCACCATTCCTCGACGAAATCGCCATGGACGACGTCCCAAAAAAGTACAACATCCCGACGTTCAATCCGAAGTAACTCTGGAATTAGTGATCCGACCGAGCATATCGTACAGTATAAACAATTGATGTGGACTGTGTCGATACCCCATCAGTATCAGGAGATCTGCATGTGCAAAAGCTTTGGTGTGACTTTCATGGGTGCTACACTTCAGTGGTTGATTAACTTACGACCCAAGTCTATCGGCAACTTCGCAGAGCTAGTCAACCAATTCTTTCAACAGTTTGCTAGCAGTCGTAAGATGGAAAAGCAAACAAGCGACCTCTATTACATCACCTAGAAGACAGGCGAGTCAGTTTGGAACTACTTCAATTGCTTCAACTCTGAGATGATCGGTGTACAAAACTGTGATGTCAGAACTGTGATCGAGGCTTACAAGCGAGGTCTCGACGATAGTTCAGACCTGTATTTGGATCTGACAAAGTATCCACCGAAAAACTTTGAAGACGTTCGAGCTCGAACACTGGCCTACATGCGGGTCGAGGACGATGCAACCTTCCGTCGCAAGCACTCTAGTGATAAGAAAGCATTGAGCGTCAAGAAACCGGACTTCAAGGCTAGATCGACATCCAAGGTCGAGACGTCTAAACAAATCTCGAACGTGAGATTTGACAAAAAAAAAGACTGCACCAGCGAACAAGTTTCCCCAATATCCCAAGATTTCATCTTAGGGATTCAAAGGAACATCTAAAGAGGTGGTCGAGGCCCTATAGAATGTTCAGACCAACGTCAAATGGCCTCCAAAAAGTGAAAGAGATGACGCCAATAAAGACAAATCCAAATGGTTCGACTTTCATAACGACCATGGCAACGTAACGGACGATTGCATCGCCTTACGAAGAGAATTGGCTTGGCTTGTACCAAAAGGCCACTTGCAAGACTTGCTAGGTGTAAACGTTTGGCCAGCTTCACCAGAACATGCAAAAGTTGTTAATTGCGTGACTGGAAGTTCCGATATTTGTGGATTAACTTACTCGGCAACCAAACGACACGCTAGTCGAGGACCTGAAGAACTTCCTGTCTCATGATCGTCACGACCAAAACGTGAAATGCAGTTGGAGGCCATGCCTATAACTTTTGATCAAGAGGATCTTGGCGAACAATGGCAGAAACATTACGATGGCTTAATCATTTAGCTTATGATTGGGAATTTCTCGACTAAGAGAATCCTGGTCGACGAAGGAAGTTCTGCCAATATCATTTTCCTAGGCACGATCAAAGCTATGGTAATTAACAAGTCTGAATTGGTGCGACGTTCGACGGTCCTTGTGGGCTTCAATGGAGACATGGCTAACACCATTGGGGAAATTACTCTCCCAGTATTCGCTAAAGGGGTCAACAAGCAGACCAAATTCAACGTCATAGATTGCTCGTTAGCATACAACATTATCCTAGGGCGACCTTGGATTCATGATATGAAGCCTGTTCCATCGACATATCATCAGACAATCAAGTTCCCTACGCCTTGGGGAGTTCAAGAAGTTAAAAGCGAGCAAAAGATCGCGGGAGATTGCTACAAAGTTACGATGAAGCCTCGAAAGCAGAGTATCTAGCAATTATATAACCAGGTCCATCCTGACACCATTAACAACTATCGACTGGAAGAAGTTGTCTTGGATAAGGATAAACCTGACAGGGTCGTTTTTGTAGGTACGTCTCTCGATTCTTCCTTAAAAGAATCGTTGATTTCTTTTATGCAGGATAATGCTGACTGTTTTGCTTGGACATATGATGATATGGTTGGCATCGACCCTGAGGTCATCTCACATCAACTCAACGTCGATCCGTCGTTCAAACCAGTCAAACAAAAGCAATGCAAATTCACTCCTGGGCGAAACAAAGTATTCAATGAAGAAGTCGAAAATATACTCAAGACTGGAAAAATTCGAGAGGTAAAATATCCCGAATAGCTGGCAAATGTCGTGGTCGTATAGAAGAAGAACGGGAAGTGTATAGTATGTATCAATTTCATTGATCTCAACAAAGCTTGTCCTAAAGACCCATTCCCATTACCTCACATTGACGCTATGGTTGACGCGACTGCTGGACATGAACTCTTAACGTTCATGGACGCATACTCGGGATACAATCAAATCCTGATGCATCGCGACGACCAAGAGAAGACGACATTCATGACAGACAAAGGGATTTACTATTATAAGGTCATGCCTTTCGGTCTCAAGAATGCGAGATCAACAAACCAACGACTGGTCAACAGGATGTTCAAAGAGCGTCTTGGCGACACAATGGAAGTATACATAGATGATATAACGGTGAAATAAAAACAGGCGATCGATCATATCAATCATCTGAAGCAATCATTCGATATTCTCAATGAGTATCATATGAAGCTCAATCCAACAAAATGTTCCTTCGGAGTAAGTGCAGGAAAATTCTTGGGATACTTGGTCACCCGTCGTGGGATCGAGGCCAATCCCGTCCAAATAAAGGTGATCATGGACATTAAGTCCCCGTGTAACCTTAAAGAGGTCCAGTGACTTACTGGATGAATTGTGACATTAAATAGGTTTATCTCTCGATCTTCAGATAAATGCCACTTATTCTATAATGTTTTGGAAAAAACAGGGGTTTCGAATGGACGAGCGATCATGAAAATGCACTCCAAAATCTCAAGGAGTACATGGTGTCGCCACTTTTACTGCGGAAACCTGAGGATCACGAGGTCCTCCAACTTTATCTAGCTGTCAGCTCGACTGCTGTAAGTGTTGTCCTAATCCGCGAGGACGAAAAACAAAAACTTCCAATCTATTATGTAAGTAAGTCACTTCTCGACGCCGAAACCAAGTATTCCTCTATGGAAAAACTTTTTTTAGCTTTAATTACAGCGGCAAAAAAGTTACGTCATTATTTCGAGTCACATCCTATAACTGTCGTGACTAACTTTCCTCTTAAGTCTGTCTTGAGGAAACCCGAGTTGACAGGTTGACTGGCAAAATGGAGCATCTACCTTAGTAGTTAGATTGAATACAAACCCATGACCTCTATCAAATCGCAAGCACTGGCCGACTTCATCACTGATTTCAGCCCAGAGTTAGATGTACCGATGGAACCTGTGGCCATTCTCGACGACGCGAGCTAGATTTTACACGTCGACGGACCATCCAACGCCCGGGGGGCAGGTCTTCGCGTCGTACTCAAGTCGCCACAGGGGGGCAAGATGGTGTACTCCATACGGTGCGATTTCAGAGCTACGAATAATGAAGGTGAATACGAAGCTTTGATCGCGGGAATGAATATGGCTTACGAATTGAGGGTAACAAGACTTCACGTCAAAAGTGATTCCCTCCTAGTCGTCAATCAAATGAATGGGGAATTCACAGCTAAAGACTCTAAAATGACGGCTTATCTCAAAAAAGTCAAAGCTAAGTCCGAGGAATTTCAGGATTTTGCTATCTCACATATCCTGAGGGATCAAAATACATAAGATGACGCATTAGCTAATATTGGATCGGAACTCGGACAATCCCAATTTGACGTCGTTCCAATAATTCATCTAGCGAGGATGTCCATTGAAAACGAAAACGACGTCCAAGCAATAGAAGAGGAAGACAACTGGTCAAGCGACATCAGAAGAATCTTAACGAACGACCAACTTCCTGAAGACAAAATGGAAGCCCGAAAAATAAGATTTAAGGCATCCATATACATTATGATTAGAGGAAAACTCTACAGATGATTATTGACAGGACTAAATTTACGATGTGTTACCAATAAAAACCAAGTCCAAAGCATTTTGCAAGAAATGCATGATGGAGAGTGTGGAAATCACTCAGGTGGTCGTAGCCTGGGAAATTGTATCTCTCAACAAGGATACTATTGGCCGACCTTACGATAGGACGCAATAAGGTACGTCCAAAGTTGTGACGCATGCCAACGACATTCAGGTATGTCACATAAACCTTCTGAACCCTTGCACTCGACTTTAACTCCATGTCCCTTCATGCGATGGGGAATGGATATTGTCGGCAAGTTACCTCCAGCCCCCGGGAAAAAGGTATTCCTTCTGGTCCTTACAGATTAATTTTCAAAATGGATAGAAGCGGCAGCTTTCCCCCAAGTTTGGGACAAAGAAGTCATCTCTTTTATCCAGACTAACATCATGCAGGTTCAGAATTCCATCTGAGATCATATGTGATAATGGGTCAAAATTCATAAGCGATAGAACCCAGCAGTTCTGCGAAGATCGTAACATCAAACTTACGACTTCGACTCCCCGGTATCCTCAATCAAATGGGCTTGCCGAGTCGAGTAACAAAATGATCATCAATTCGATCAAGAAAAGACTTAAGGCAGCAAAAGCAAGTGGTTCGAAGAACTTTCGACAGTTCTTTGGGCCAATCATACGACGCCTTTTACATCCACATGGCAAACTCCTTTCTCTCTGGTCTATGGTTGCGAAACGGTCTTGTCTGTCGAGACCCAACTTCCGACCTCACGACACACATCGTTCGATCACAACTTAGTCGACCTAAGTTACGACCTCGACACGTTGGAAGAACTAATTAAAATGGCATCCCAGAAACAATTGGTCGAACGGAACTTCAATAAGAATGTCAAGGTCAAGATCTTTCAAGGAGGCGATTATGTCTTGCGACGTGTGTTTCAGAACACCCAAGAACCAAACTCAGGTAAGTTGTCCACCAAATGGGAAGGTCTATACCGGATAACTGAGGTTGTTGGAAAATGAGCTTATCGATTGCAAACCCTCGACGGTCGTAACATTCCTCGAAGTTGGAACGCGGTATATATGAAGAAGTATTTCTTTTAAACATATTTCTTTTTTCTTACGATTATCTCTTCATGACTATTACTGACTTAAGCATCGGAGAGTCGTTGGCTAATGTCGTTTCACTGCGGGATCAATAGACTATACAACTACATTCATGGTTGTATGATCATCTCACGACCAAGTCGTACGATCTGCAACCTAGTATAAGGAATCTTACCTTGATTGCAAGTTCATTGGTTCCATCCTTTGGGTTAACATTTACTATTTGATCATATATGATGGTCCTTTTTACTTAAGGATGATTTAAACATCTAAACAGGTTTACTCCAGACGCAAATTCAATCTCGGTTGACGGGTGTATAATTTGCGTCGATCGCAAGTTACTTGGTAAAATTATTGTGATCCCAGAAATCAAGTCATAACAAACAATCATGCACAAAGAATTAACAATCAAAGATTCATAGATGAGAGAGAAATGTGTTTGTCATATATCTCTTAGTCATACGTTTACAAAGATTACAATCACAACCTTACACAACTCCTACAAACTTACAAAGAAACAAATACTTATATATGGGTCAAACAAACCTTGACCTCATACAAAGGCAACAATACAAAAGACATCTAATTGACTCAAAACTAAAGGTCTAACAATCTCCCCCTTTTTGATCAATTAGACTTTCTTGAACCAGTCCATCTCCTCATGCTTGTCTTCCTCATCCTCATGTATCCTTCAAACCTTCTTATGGCAGTCCTGAATCTTAATCTGTCCTTGATAGCATCTATCACATTCTCTGTCCAAATTCTGTCCATACGACGCCAATGATCATTTTCAGCTAATCTCTTCTTCTCACTTTCCTCATGCAACTCTTCCATCTTTTGTAACACATCTTCAAGAGTACCATCAGAGAACTTATGAATTTCAGCTGCTCTCATGAACCTCTTCTCCTTTTTGAACTCATTCTCATACACAACACCAAGTTCTGGCTTCCTTAGCACTGTGTAGAGTGGTGTCTCTTCAAGCAATGGATGTGTAAAGTCAGGCTTCAGAATATTAACTCTGTTCTGATTTGTCTCAATGACTAGTTGGAAATCATGAAGATAAGTATGGTAGATATGTCTCCGAATGAATCTTTTGATAGTATCAAGACCAAAAACAATCTCTGGATGTCTGATAGTTCGGTTCCTGAAATCATGATAAATGAACTCAATGTCACTGAAATAAAGATTGGCAAACTCAGCTTCATTGAATGAGTAGATCTTCAGATTCTTTCTTTGCACAGTGAATTGAGGATAGCAGATTTTTCCGAACTTCATCAAAGTTACTTTGACAACCTCCAGAATTTCAGACTTGATCTTGACATCTTTTCTTGTTCCTACCATAGTCTGTAACATCCGAATATAATCTTTCTGATATTCAGGAGATTTATCTTGGATTCCCAAAAGTTGAGCTTCATCCAACTTTCTGATGTAGCTAACAAAGATCTTAACTCC
Source organism: Arctium minus (assembly GCA_954870635.1). Lineage (NCBI taxonomy): Eukaryota > Viridiplantae > Streptophyta > Magnoliopsida > Asterales > Asteraceae > Arctium > Arctium minus. Next base: position 69,827,328 of record OX941080.1, on the reverse strand, counting down.
ATCCTCCAGATGTGGAACACGTAACATACGTCTAATCCTTTTAATTTCTTGCTTGGACATCCCTTCTTTATCATATCCAGTATAAGGAATAGAACTTTCAGCTTTAGAACTTGAAGACTCTTTTTCAGCTGGGAATTTTGGCACTATGGGAGGCTCTCTTTCAAACTCTTTTTGGACCAAAGGACTATCAGGATTTTTCTGGTATGGCAACTCTTCTTCAACTTGAACATTAATAGCTGTACCACTTTCCAGATTGACATTATGCTCAACCTCAGAAGTTTGAGATACATTAGGATTAGAAGCAAACTCATGAAATGATGGAATAGTCTGAACAGCAGAAGGTTTTGACATCTTCTCATGAACAGGACTTAGATGAAGTCCTTCAGGAGTACTCTGCTCAAACATGATATTAAGAGCATCTGAATCTCTTTCTTCAAACAAGTTACCCAGAACACTTGCTTCATTCAATGAAATCTCTTCAGATCTATTGACAATATCATATATACTTTCTCCTTCATTGTCATCTGAATCAATATCAATACATATATCTTTCTGATCTTCCTCTTTCATCTTCCAATAGAGATCATACTTTGCATGGACCTGATCAAGAGTATCATCATCCAAAACAATAACAACAGGTTGAGACACACCTATAAACTCCATGATCTCTTCCATAGTTGCAACCTTAGGCTTTTCAACCCTTGGTTCAACACTCTCCTTAGCATAAATCACTATCTGCAACTGATTTTGCTTTAACCTTTCAACATCATCAGCTCCCCTATCACCACCTTCATCAGATTCAACTCTATTTTCCATCAACACATCACCTCTAGAGCTTTCTGCAGCCTGTTTCCCTTTTACCTCCCCCTCATGATCATTATCAGAATCATGATCATGTTCTTTAGTGGAAACAGATGCCTAGGCTTTGCATGAAGTTTGAACTACCTGTTTAAGATCAGATAGAGAAAACATGACATCAGATTTAAAAGAATTAAACTCTGTGGCACTAACCAAATCTGTTGGGTATACAGATTGTGGCGGTTGATTATATTGGTGGGATTGCAGAAGGGTAAGAAGATCTGCATCATGCTGAGAATCCGGAGCTTGAGATAACAATTTGGCTAACAACAAAGACTTAAGCTCATCAATGGATAAATCAACAGGCTCAGTGTTTGGCAATTTCTGACTTGGAATAACAGGTTCAGGTTCAACAACCGGATCCTTTCCTTTCAAAAGCCTTTTCAGATCTCCAACCTCCTTTTCAACTTTCTCCATAATCCTGGTTTCAACAGCCTTTAAGGCGCCGTCGAATAGTTCCTTTGACACAAAGTCAGGGTTATTAACACCGGTATCACTTAGATTAACCGTTTTCATGACAACTGATGAATCAATTGCATGGCATGTGTTCATCGGTGGCAAAGACGTGTCGATGACAGGACTTCCAACTGATCCTTGTATTCCGGATTGCGGAGATACTACGGTTGTTCCGATCGGATCACGAAGACTTCCGATGGTAGCTGTAAGAAAATGTGACCTAGGAATAACAATTGGCAATTCAAAGGGCACTAGACTCGATTGTGAACAAAATGAAGTCGAGATCCGGGGCAGGTGTTCTCTATTTTCAATACCTTGATTCTCCGAATGAGAATTCGGTAGACTTTATGCTATATCCCCGTGAGAACGTGAAACTATTTCTTCTTGAGAAGAAATAGAGTGGATGGCCTGGGTGTGCGAGTGCATAAGTGGACTACTTATGTTTTGTGCATTTGTACGCAACACATGCGATGGAGCACTTGATGTGGTTGTCCTTTTGGATAGGTAGGTTCGGGCATACACATGCTCACTCTCACCATGTTCTTTTCCTTCCCTGTCACTCTCTTTCTCAACATTTTCAACTTTATCTCCCTCAATTCCCCTTATATCACCAACAAATGCATTTAAAATAGAATCAACATGACGTTGCTCATCCACTTCCATGGTTACAGTACCATAGAATGGTTCAAAGACATCTACATCATCAAGTAAATCAGCTTGAGTCTCAACAAACTCTGTAGATTCATCATCATCAGCAAGTTCAACAACCTTAGTATCAACAACAATCTTTGAGGTTTCAACAGTAACAGCAGTAGCAGCATCATGACCATGAGCATCATCACCATCATTATCATCATCATCCTTATCTTTATCACCAGCAGTTGATCCACCAACAGAATCTGATTCAGTTTCATCATCACCATCTTTTGAACTTGAAGCAGATGGAATTTTACTTGATTCACTTTCATTGCCTGCCTCATCATCAGATGCAAGATCCAGATCTCTTTCAGATTCAAGACTTTCATTAACAACTCGTGTCACTATATGTGGGGTAACAACCCGTGACCCAGATGTCTCCAGTCTCTTTCTTTGACCCCCACCAGAACCCCTCTCGGAATTTTTCCTCTTCGCTCCCCGTTTCTGAACCCCCTCGGTTGCAGAAACCCTCACAGACTCCACTCTCCTATGGGTTGATCCTGGGGTAGGAATGACCGGTTCTGGTCTTTCCACAGACTCTCTATAATTGGTCATACTTTCACCTTCTAGATCTGCATAGTCTAGAAGTGCTTCAGGCACAGGCATACTAAATGGAAACTCTTTCTTTTGCCTCATCAAATATCTCATGGCATTAACAGGAGAACATGGATAATTGTTTCTTTTAGGGATATTTTTATTGCTTCTCAACATGCTTCTGACAATTAAAGCCATAAACCTCTGATACGGTATGTAATTCGGTGCTTTGTCCGTCTTCTTATCAACAACCTTCTCATATAGTTCAGTCCAAAAGATTTCAGCATAATCAATGTGAAGATCATGAACTACGGAGTAAAATAACTTCAGAATATGGCTACTTGAATTATCTGAACCATAATTCTTTGCAGTGAGGCACCGATTGATCACGGAGAACAAAGTATAGTAGAATGGAGGTAAGTTGTTCTTCTTGAACTGACCGACTTGAACAAGTTGTCCAACATACTCCATATCTCTGATTCCCCTTAGCACAGTTGTATCAGATGGTAGCTCATCATAAGTACTTCTTCCTTCTCTAGCATTGGCATCCGGAAGACTCAAAATGAATCTAAGTCTTTGTAGAGTAAGTACTGTGGTGAAGTGATCAATTTCCAGCTTGAACACTTGAACTTTCTGTCCTTGTTCCTTGATGTGGCTAGATCGGATAGTTTTCCAAGCCTGTTGCACATACAGCTCTGGAACAATAGCTTGAGCAGTGAGTGCATTTCTCAAAGGATGATTTTGGATAATATCTAGCACCAGTTGATCAATATGGATTGAGAATTGCAACAAGTGATTGTCCGGAGACTGTGGTTTCATCTCAACAGGTGATATCAGGAATTGATCAGGATTGACATTCGGTGGAACTTGAAAGTATGATCGGGATGATGGTAAAGGACACTCCTCAGAAGCTTGATGAAGTGCTTCTGGTGAGTTTTCACCGGTTTGGACATGCTGATCAACTGTCTGATCCGCCATTTGTACCTGAAAAGATTCAACAGTTTTGAACAAGGTTCAAATGGGTTAGTGAAAATAAAAAAAAATGAGTTTTAGACATGAAAAACCAAGTTTTGAAAATCACTAAGTCCAGAATTCGCTAGATAGGCATCTGCGAATTCTATACTTAGAAATTCTTGGAAACAATCAAGAATTCGTTAGAAGGAATTCGTAAGACACAAGAATTCGTAAAGATCAAGGTTACGAATCCTTTACTTAGAAAGAATTTACGTAACTCCAGAATTCGTAATAGTCAATTTTACGAATTCTATACTTAGCAAAAATAAAACATGAAGTTCCAGAATTCGTAAAACACACTGTTTTAGCAAGAATTCGCAAAACTCATACATTTTTGAAAATCATTTGAATGTTCATCAATCTCTCAAGAACATCTCCAAACCTTCAAGTCCAAACCCAGATCCAAAAATCTCAAAAAATTGAATTTTAACCCAATAAATTTATTTTGTTACGATCGATTTGATATTTAAACTAATTTTGAACAAACAAAACTAACAATCAAGAACTTCTGATCATTTAATTTTGAATATCAATATGAACCTGATGAACTTTACGAAAAGTCGAAAAGTCAGTGTTAAATTCAATCCCAACTACTTAATGATTTTAGGTCTAAATTTGTATAAATCATGGGTTCGATTTAAGTCCAGAAACATTCCTGTGAGTCAAATATACACTCAACAATTATCAAGAACAAGAATTTGAAAAGAAATAAAAGATGAGTTCACGGGTTCTTGGAATGAAAAATTCATACGAATCGACAGATTGAATCCTAAGTCCAGTTTAGGGTTTCCCTGCACAAAATCAACCAACAAGATCGATATAATTTGAACAAACAAACAAAAATCAAATGAATTCCTTTTGGAACAAGAATCGAAGAAAATCGATGAAGAAGATGAGAAGTCGTAGGCTAGGGTTCTAGTGCTCTGGAAAAATTCGTATGACAAATGGAATGCGAAAAGTGAGGCTTTCTCAGAAAAATACCCTATTTATACTCAAGAACGAAGTTGACACGTGGCACGATGTTATTGGACCACCAAATTTTCGCAAATGACTCTGAAGCGAATTGTCTTAGAAAAATTAAGACAAAGTGTGTGAGAATTCGCAAAGGACGATTATGTGAATTCTGTGCAAAAACTTCCAAGAATTCGTAAAGATGTATATTGCGAATTCTTCACATTTCGCAAGAAACACTAATGCGAATTGTTAGAATTCGTGACACTCACATCTGCGAATTCTTAAGAATTCGTATCTCTCACATCTGCGAATTCCTCAGATTTCGCATATGTGAGGTATACGAATTCCTGACTTAGCCAAATTTCCAACTTTTTGAAAAACATTCTAAAATTGTTGGGTCTGATATGTGCTAAGGATGGATACTACTGCTAGAGTTAAAGATTAATACTGCTATTTGAAGATTACTACTGCTAGTAGAATTACTACTGATTGAAGAGTTAGTACTGCTATGAGAATGGTTAGTACTGCTTGGAGAGTTAGTACTGCTAGTAGTTAGTACTGCTGAAGAATTACTACTGCAAAGCATGGTTAATACTGCTGAGGAGATTAATGCTGCTAGAAGATTAATGTTGCTTCTGATGATAATGTTGATAAAGATGAATTGATACAAAAGACTAGGAGCTGAAGATAATTATGATCTGGATGCTGAAGATCAATATTTCGTTTATAATTATCTTGTAATCAGTTCTGTATATATAGTCTAGATAGTTTTTGATAGTTTTATTGAGATAGAATACGTTTAGAGAGAATTAACCTCAAGGTTCTTAGTAGTCCTTTCAATAGAGAAGTATTGAACGTCTGTTGAGCTTGTTCAACAGATTGAGGTTTTGTTTGTAATCATTAAGTTAAATCAATATAACTTGTGATTTGATTTCATACACTGTTTGATTGATTTACTGTTAAAGTGTTTTTTCGCAACTTCTTTAACATAGTTTCTGAGTGTTTATTAAATTCTTGTTTCGAATTTCGATCCTGACAAGTGGTATCAGAGCCATCAACTCAGAAATCAAAAATCATCATGGACGGATCTCATGACAGTGTTCTTGTTTCAAAAGTCCCCATGCTCAAACCCAATGAGTTTGACATGTGGAAAATCAGAATCAGGCAGTACATTCTTCTTACAGACTACTCAATGTGGGACATCATTGAGAATGGTCCATCTGATGGAGGAAAGATGGACGCAGATGGCAAGAGAACTCCACCAAAGACTGATGGAGAAAGAAAGATGAGGCAGACTGAGATGAAAGCCTTGAGCACTCTGCTCTTGGCAATTCCTAATGAATACGATCATCATTTTTGCAACTGTTCTGATGCTCAAATCCTCTGGAATGCATTGGAGAAGAGATTTTCAGGTACTAAAAGCACTAAAAGAAATCAAAAGGCAATTCTCAAACAACAATATGAGAATTTTATGTCTACAAAGAATGAGTCCATGACTCAAACCTTTGATAGATTCAACAAGTTGATTGGAGAGTTGGCCACTGTTGGTGTCAAGATGGACCAGGATGATGTCAACAGAAAATTTCTAAGATCTCTTGGTGAAGAATGGGTGATGTACACTGTATCCTTCAGACAGAATGATAATCTGGAGGATAAGGAGCTTGATGGTCTCTACAATGATCTAAGGGTGTTTGAAGCAGAAGTTGAATCCAAGAAAAGACCATCTGGATACTCTCATAATGCTGCTCTTTTATCATCTACTACTGATTCCTTTGCTAATCCAGAATCAATTAGTACTTCTTATGGCTCAAAACAGGATGGACCTAATGATTATGTTTTGGAAGCATTCCTTGATAGTCATGCTAAATCTGCTCTTATCAATGATGATCTGGAGCAGATCAATGTAGATGACCTTGAAGAGATGGATATCAAGTGGTAGATGGCAATGCTCACCATGAGAGTCAAAAGATTCATCAAAATAATAGGTAGAAACAATTTTGCCATGAGAAGAGAAGATGGTGCTGGATTTGATAAATCCAAAGTGGAATGCTACAAATGTCATAATCTGGGACACTTTGCAAGAGAGTGCAGAGGAGGAATTGCTCAACAGCATGGAAGCAATAATCAACAACCAAAGCCTACTAACTATAACAGGAATTCATCTCAAGCTCTTGTCTCACAAGAAGGGATGGGCTTTGATTGGAGTGATCAAGCAGAGGAGGCAATTCAGAACCAAGCATTGATGGCTGAGGTTTCAGAGTCATCAAGCACTGCAATCCCCACTGAGGTAAAATCTAACCTTTGCTCTAAAGCATGTCTTGAAACTGTTAAAAAGTATAGGGATCACAATCAGAGCATGTGTGATGACCTTAAAAGGTTAGAAAAAGATAGAAGAGAGTATGTTGTGATCGTTGAGAAGTTTGAAGAACAAATAAAGGCATATCAAGCCAATGAACTTCAACATGAATATGATCTCAACTACTGGAAGTGGGAGAAGAATCAGTTAGAGATTAAGCTAGAGAAGTCTAGAGAGGAGTGTGAAAAAGTTAAGAGTGAATTTGAGAAGGCCAAACTAGATATTGAGAAATATTCCAATGCTTCTAAAGCAATGGACTCTTTACTTAAATCTCAAATTCATGACAAACTAAAGAGAGGTATAGGCTACAACAACACCCCTCCACCTTACAATAATAACTATATTCCTCCCACCTCAGACCTCTTAGAAAGACATGATAAGAAGGAATTACCTGCAGAAGCCACAGAAGTAGATCCATTAGACAAAGTAGTGGTTGAGACAGATTCTGAAGAAGAGAACTCTGAGGGTAAGAATAAGGAAGTCCATAATGATATTCCCTTAGAAAACCATACTCTGAAAAATGAAAGGGGGGGGGGGTAAACCATTTGTCAAGAGTGAGAAAGTGGAGAAGTCCAAGGCTGGGGAAGAGACTGTTAAGAGTGAGAAAGCTGAGACCTCCAGAAAAGGGAAGGAAAAAGTACAGGGAACTCATTATATGCAAACTACTGTTGTAAATCCCTGTACTTGTCAACAGAACAAGTCCCATAAACATGATAAAATAAGGGGAAATCAGAGAAACAGAAATAATCAGTGGGCTCAAAAACATGGAATTGATCTAAGAAAAGTCAATAGACCAAAGCCTTGTTTTATTTGTGGCAAGTTAAATCATCTAGCCAAACACTGTTATTTCAATCCTATTAACCAAATATTTTCTTTTCAAAGACAAACTCAAAATTCAGTTGGTTATAGGAAGCAATCAAGAAATCACATGGCTGCAAATATGAGAACAGTACCAATGAAAACTGGGACTGCAAAATCTCATATTTAGAATAAGTTTGCTAAATCAAAAGAAGATACTCCAAGCAAGTCAAGGAGTAACTCACAGAACAAGAAAGCAAACAACTTTGTCAAGATTTGGGTCCCAAAATTCAAGAAACCTGTTAGTACTGCTATCTCAAATAGTACTGCTAACAGAAATAGTGCTGCTGATAGCAATACTACTGCTAACCAAGTTAGTACTGCTAACCAAGTTAGTACTGCTAACAAGGATAGTGCTGCTACCAGTGTTAATGCTGCCAAGCCTATAATTTTGACAAAGTATTCCAGCCATGATATTCCTAAACCTGATCATCTCATCCAGACTAAGATTACTGATTATAAATATGTTGATGAGAAAGGGCAACCGAAGACCACTTTGGCTTAGGTTCCTTCTAAAAACTAACTGATTTATATAGTGTGCAGGGCAACCAACAACTCAAGGGGAAGAACATTTGGCATGAAGACAGTGGTTGCTCTAGGCACATGACAGGTAACATGGGCTGCCTTCAAAACTTCAAAAGATTTGATGGAGGACTTGTTGCCTTTGGTAATAATCCAGCAGGAAGTAAGATCAGTGGTAAAGGTATGGATTCAAAAGATAAGTGCTCAGGTAGGGGTTAATGCTGCTAACTATGTGTGTTTAAGTGTTTCAGATTACCTTGCTGATTAGAAACTTTGTACTTCTAGTTAAGTTAATACTGCTCTCACTACTAATCCTGCTGCCAGTTCAAATATGGTTAAGTATGGTTACTACTGCTTGGTGGTTTATACTGCTAATGCAAAGTTACTACTGCTTACCTTATTTCTACTGCTAGACAGTGTTACTACTGTTAGTCTGTGTTAATACTGCTAGTCTGTGTTAATGCTGCTAGTATGTGTTACTACTGCTAGTCTGTGTTAATACTGCTAGTCTGTGTTAATGCTGCTAGTATGTGTTACTACTGCTTATATGGGTTAGTACTGCGGGCTTGTTAATGCTGCTAGGGTACTTAGTACTGCTTCTAATGAAACCTTCCACCTATAAATACCCTCTTTGACCACCAAAATCCAAACGGCTCTTTGAATTTCCTACGAGTGTTCATCTTCTCTCTCTCTCTCTCTCTCGAATTCTTACTTACCAGTGCGTAACCCTAGTTTCGATCGAGAAGATGGCAGGACTGATGTTTGTTGATGATCACAATGAGTTGGCAATGCTACAAAAACCCAAGAAAGCAGAGGGTTTTCATCAGATTGTGGATTTCCTAAAATCCTCCCACATCACCTACGCTCTAACTGTCAATCCCACAATCTATGTGGAGCACATGCGTCAGTTCTGGGCCAATGCCTCTATCCAGACTATTGATGGCAATCAGGTCATCAAATCAAGGGTTTGTGATAAACCTCTAACCATCACAGAAGGTTGTATTCGCATTCATCTACGACTAGATGATGCCTCAGGTATTACCTCTCTGTCCAAGGAAGTTCTCTTCCAAACAATTAGTCGAATGGGGTATGAAGGTCCCACTGAGGTTTATAAGTTCTTCAAGAGCAAATTTTCACCTCAGTGGAGATTCTTTGTTCATACTCTTCAGCATTGTATTTCTAGAAAAACAACTGGATGGAGTGAGTTCAGCAGTACCTTAGCTTATGCTCTAGTCTGCTTAGCTACCTCTAGCAAGTTTAATTTTTCTCAAATGATTTTCAATGATTTAGTGTCGAACCTGGATACCAAAACCAAAAGCTTTTATATGTATCCCAGGTTTGTACAAGAAGTACTTAACCAAGAATTGACGGATTTACCCTCTTTCCAAGAGGTGTATGTACCAAAACCTCCCAAAGGGAAGGTATTCTCAAACATGAAAAGACCAAGTAAGGACTTTTCTGGACAAGAGACACCATTGTTCTCTACAATGATGGTTATGTCTCATTCCCATGGTGAGGCATTAGTGTCAAAGCCCACATCTGACCACCAAACTGATGACCTACCCACACCATTCATTTCAATTGATACTCCTCAGATCCCTATTGTCAAGCCAAAATCCCCCATCACCAAAACATATACAAGGAAAAAGGTACAGAATGTTCCTTCCCTTCTTGTATCTTCACCCCCAAAGCCTACAAGCCCTCTAATGGAGCATTCTCCAGTAGAGAATATCCAAAGGGAAACCACAGGGGTGTCTCCCAACCCCAAGAAGGTGCTCTATAAGGAGAAGGATGAGCATGTGGGCAGTAAGGCTCACACTACTGATTCTGCACAAGGTGTAGATCAGGACAGTGTGAACATCTCTAAGACCTTCCCCACGGCAACTTTAGATGAGCAATCATCTAAAGGTCATAGGTGCCAAGAAACCACGGGGGTAGCAGGTGCTTCTGCTAGGCAGAAGACCTCTACTAAAAGATCCAAGGATCCTCCAAGGGTGGTAAAAACACCTAAAGGAGGTGAGGACAGATATACTTATGATGAATTGATGGATACTCTTGGTACAATAAGTCTGGAAGTTCACAATCAAAATTTGGAGATATAAGAGATGAAAAAGGTGATCACTTCTCAACAAGTGCAGATTACCAAGCTCAAAAAGATGGTCTTCAAATTGGTGCACAAAAAGAAGAAAACCAAATTTGTTTTGAAGAAGAGGAGCATTGATCATGATGCTTCCAAAAAGGGGGAGACTCAAGAGGATGAAGATGAAAAGCAAAGCCCTGTTGGCATGGAATCTCATTTTGAGGGGGAGTGGAATAGTGACGTAGAAAAGAAACAAGCAGCAGAAACAACAAAAGCAGTAGAAACTGAGAAAGAAGCAGTAAATGAGGCAGTAGTAGAAACTGAGAAAAAAGTAGAAACTACATCAGCAACAGAAACTTTTGTAAAAGCAGCAGAAATTAGTAGAGCAGCAGTAACTGTAAAAGCAGCAGAAACTGAGACAACAGTACAAACAGAGAAAGTTGCAGCTGAAACAGGTATGTCTGCAGAGGAAATAGAAATTGCAGAGACTCTAGTGAAGGCAAAGACTGACACTCCCAAGGCTACTCAAAAGGCCAAGGGAGTGGTAATCAAAGAAGGTTGTTCACGAGTTCATACGCACTGTATCATCAACCATTTTGTATTGTGAATGTTTGTTTTTGAAATTCTTGTGTTGTAATCAGTTCTAATATTGTAATCGAGCATTCATACAAAGTTTCAGCTCATTTGGTGGAGATTTGAATCGAATTTGAAGTGAAAATCAAGTTTTTGTTCGAAAAACTTCAAGAACGCGCAAGATCTTCAAAACGCGCAAGTTCATCGGACAAGCGCGCAAGGCTCATCTGGAAGAACGCGCAAGTCGAAGGGTTGTTTTTGGTTTCAAACGCACAAGGCGTTATTAGCGAGTTCTAGAAACTCGCAGGTTGAAGTCTGCGAGTTTTATCAGGAACAGGGTTCTGCGAGTTTTGAGCTTCTGCGATTTCCACAGTGATTTGCGAGTTTTCATACTTAGAATTTTTTTTTCTGAGAAATTTTTAAAACTGTAATATGCCCTTTAATAGTGATCCCCGTGCTAAGTCTGCGGAGGGGGACATAGTTCTTTTTGTGATCAAAATCTCTGAATTTTTTTTATTTCAAGTTTTTCTGTATTCTTGTGATTTCATATTGGATTAACGATCAAGTTCAAGTTCTAATCGCTAACAAACAATCAAGATGAGAATTCGAAATCATATGTCATTGATTCATTCATCAAGATTACAAACTTACAACTTTCTCTCTCTACTTTCTCACACCAGAATAATATTCAATGAACTCTTCTCTAATATGCTCTCTCAATCACAATCTGAATCACACTGACTTTCAAAGATAAACAAGGTATTTATACCTCCAACAATTACAAAGAAACAAATTACAATTACATTGACTTTGACTTTATTAACAAAAGACTTTGACTTTAATTGAAAGTTGACTTTTCTCAGCTTTGACTTCTTGTATTGTTGACCTTTCAGTCTTCTAACTTTAATGATCTTGAATCCAACAATTATGTGCTCTAACAATCTCCCCCTTTGGATCAAGATCATTACTAAAAGATTTAGCAATGCGATCTTCTCTCTTTAAGCTCGATTGAAATAACTCCCCCTTTGATCAACCTTTATCTTCTCTTGTAATCTCCCCTTTTGAAACAAACATGATATACAAACTCCTCCTTAACACAATGAAATTCTTCTTTAGCTTTGTCTTCAAAAACTTTCAACAATCTTCTAAATGTCTGATCTTTAAACAGAATAGCATTCTCTCCCAAACGTTGTAACCAAACCTCTTTCAGACACCAATCTGATTGCTTCAGCAAATTATCTTCAACAAACTGAAATCTTTGAACTCTTTTCATCTTTGAACAACAACTTCAACAAAAATTCGAAATTAACTATCAATTACAGTGCAAATGACAAATTTGACTATACAGACTCGATCAGATACACTCTGCGATCATAACCTGATCAAATACAACATCTAATTCGCACTAAAACTCAAACTTGATCTGAACAATGAAGAACACAGTGACGATGAACAATATATTGATTTCTTGATTTGATTTCGATTTGGATCTGCTCTGATACCAATTGTTATTCCCAATTTCAAGTTCTAATCGCTAACAAACAATCAACATGAGAATTCGAAATCATATGCCATTGATTCATTCATCAAGATTACAAACTTACAACTTTCTCTCTCTACTTTCTCACACCAGAATAATATTCAATGAACTCTTCTCTAATATGCCCTCTCAATCACAATCTGAATCACACTGACTTTTAAAGATAAACAAGATATTTATACCTCCAACAATTACAAAGAAACAAATTACAATTACATTGACTTTGACTTTATTAACAAAAGACTTTGACTTTAATTGAAAGTTGACTTTTCTCAGCTTTGACTTCTTGTATTGTTGACCTTTCAGTCTTCTAACTTTAATGATCTTGAATCCAACAATTATGTGCTCTAACAAAAGAAGTTAGTGAGACAGAGATCAAGAGGAAAGGGAAAGAAAAAGTGGTTGAATCTGTGAAGCCATCAAAGAAATCCTCACAAATAGTCCTGGATGAAGAGTTAGCAAAGAAGCTGCAAGAAGAGATAGAAAAGGAGGAAGAGATTCAAACAGTTAAAGACAGACAAATTGCCTTAGATTTGTCTACAAAGCTTAATGAAGAATATCAAAGGAGTTTGAAGAATGTTGCTGCTAAGAAAGTGACCTTGAAAGCAACTAGACGAAGCCAAAGAAAGCCTTCAAAGACATTCTTGGCAAATCAAGAAAGAAGAGAAATGATAAACTTTCTGAAAGGAGCTATTGGAGTTCCTGAAGGAATGTTTACCAGTATGTCATTTGGAAGGATAGAAGAGCTATACAAGAAGGAGATGGCCAAGCTGAAAGGGGATTACTGTGACAACTGTCAAATTCTGATTAATGAGGTCAGCACCCTCAGAATAATTTATAAGTTTTGTCACTTTTTAAATTTTATTAAAAGACTTTAAGATAAAAAGTTTCCCCGAAAAATTTAGAAGTTGCGTTAAAGACCCGGAACAGTTCCGCATCTGACCGTCACTGTCCAGAAATGCCAAATAAGTGAATAAAAGTCCAAAATTCTTAAATTATAAAAATCAGAATTTTAATTTCTCTTGCATTGCAAAATTTTCAAATTTGCCATTTATTTAGCAAAAATTGAGAATCGGGTATTTCAGTTCTCAAATATATCTGATATTTATAGATTAGACTAGCAATTTAACTAATAATACTAAATTAAAATATTTTGTGGGAGAGTTACTTAGGACACTTGTCCTAATCCTACAACACCTTGTTTACCATTAAAAACAAATTTAAAAAAAAAACTAGAATCATCCTCATTTCTCATTTTTAACTCTTCACCTCCTCTCTCTCCTCTCTCTCTCTCTTTTTCGGCCGAAAGCCACCACCACCTCCACCATTTCCATTTTTCTTTCTTCATTTTCTCCTTCCATTGCTAAGATTCAAGAATCCAACCAAGAATCTATCACCATTTTGAAGTTGGAATCCAAGTCTTCATCTCTTTTGTTAAAGGTAATCATTTAACCCTCCATTTTCTTTTAAGTTTATAATCAAAAGTGGTATGTTTTCATATCTTTTATGTAAATGTTGTATAATCCAAGTTGTGGAAGTGAAATGGGATGCATTAGCATCTATATATTTGCTAATGAACCATTTAATGATCTTCCAATGAAACTAGGGTTTCCATGTGTGTTACTTTGAGTTTTTGCCAAAGAGATGATGATTTTATGAAATGTGGTTTTTGGTCCACAAAATTTTATTAAGGTTGGATTGAAATTTATGCATTTATATCAATTTTGTGTATAAATAAACTCTTAGGATGAGATTGTTCAAACTCATATGATTAAGAGTTCTATATAATGTTAAATCACTAATCTAGTGTTTATGTTGTCTTGCATGTGGGTGAAAACTTGTTAATAAGATGGTTTACCTTTGATATTTATATAATATGAGTTTTTGACTCTTGATACATTGAGTGTTAGTATAAAAATGTTCTTATGAAGGAATTTTCTAAGTTCTACATGATTAAGAACATTGTATCAATATTAATGTCTTATCTTCTTTATTTTGTGTTCATGCATGCATTTGGATGAGCATTTAGATTGCCATGAATCCATGATGCATGTGTTAGTTTATCATGTGTTGAAAGGTGAAGACATGGTTTTTAACCAAAAACCATGTCTAATGATCATTATTTGTGAGTTAAATTAGCATTCACATCATTCTAGAATCTGTCCAGAAAATGGACCTCACTTCTAGCTTGCACAACTCACAAACCACATGTCCAAATTTGGGGTTTTTGCTTCTAAACTTCAGTTTAGAGTGTTTGCTTTCTAAAAAGTCCAGAAACATAGAATTTGGAGATGATTTGAGCACTTAATTGGATTTTATAAGAAAATGGTGCAATCTGTCCAGTGAAGACAGATTCATACACCTATTTTGTAGAGGCCATAACTCCCTCACTACTCATCCAAATTAAGTGAATCTTTTTCCAAATGTTAGGATTTTGAGTTAGGTTTGCATCCATATATGGATCACTAGCTAATTCCAAGAATTGATACCTCAAAAACCTGTTACAAGTGAGGTATGTCACTGATCCGAAAATCAGTGACACTTTATTTTATAAAAATGATTTGATGTACCAAAAGTTATTCAAAAATTATGAAAAAGTGCAGATTTAATCTAAACATACCATAGTTACATCCTAAAAATTGTGATTAAATAATTCTCTTGAGAAGTTAAGTTTCCGTGTTGAAATTACCGGATAACTTTCTGGACAGCATGTGCTGTATCCAGAAAAGTTGTGTTATCAAGTTTAAGTAATGCCTTATTTTATTTTGGAACTTCGTTTAGACAAAATAATTATGGACTAAGAAACTTATTTGATGGCATTTCATGGGACAATTGGACATATTGGTTGGACATCGGAATAGGGTATTAATGTGTTTCTTATGGCAACTCTTATATAGGGAAAGTTAAGGCGTGACAAAACTCATTAAGTTTAAAGTAAAGCTTCACTCGTTGCTTGCATCAAGGTGAGTATTCACAGCCCCACTTTTATCGTTTTAATTTATTTTGGGGTGGAAAGCATGTTTAAATTGCGTATTTAAAGATTCATGAGATTGTTTGAAAGTATTGCGAATTGGCAATTTATAAGGCTTTGTTAAAAGCATTTGGAATTATAAGCTATATGATAAGTATGCAATTGATGTGTTGAGTTTTTAATGTTAAGACCCCGTGACACTACTATTAACTCGAAGAAAATCGGGCCTATAGTATTAGTGGATAGCGCTATTTGGTGTGACAAGCCCACCTTAATGCTGACGAGCAGGGGTGCACTATACTAGATAAGATGACTAAACATGTGGCATGAACCACCGCTGAGTTAGTTCATTGGGGGCGTTGAAATTGGTCAGGGATGGCTTAGTAGTGGCTCAACGTAATACTATCTTTGCGTACACTTATCATAAAGAAATTAAATTGTGATGCTCATGAATCAAAGAATTGAAGTTGGTTTATACGTATGTTTTACAAATGTCGACTTGCATATAAAAATGATTTGTGCATATTTAAAACCTGTGAACTCACCAACTCTTTGTAGTTGACCTTGGTTTCTATTCATGCTTTTCAGGAATCAAGAAAGTAATTCCATGATGTTTTATCAGCGCACTTCATATTTTGAAGCAAGATTATTTTTTTTTTGCTTTATGCGTATCGTTATATTTTAAAGTTTGGGATTTGTAAACAATGACGATACCTTGTACTTAAAAATGTATTGTATTTTGAATGTTAAGTAAATGTTGGTATGTTTATAATCTTGTGCTATGACATTGGAGCTGTTATGCCTCGTGTTTCCGCTTTAGCGGGGTGTGACAATTACTCTCAAAGGGTTGAGGTTGAAAGAAAGTTTAAAGAAAAACATGATCTCAACATACAATAGCCTTTCCCTGACAGTGAAGAAGGCACTCCTACCAAAGACATGGCAAAAGTGAAGGAAGAAGAGACCTTAGCTCAGAAAATTGGAGCTATAAAAAGAAAGAAATCTATTGCTACCAAGAAACAGGCAAAGAGGCCAAGAATTGAAGAAGTTGAAAAGGAGAATGAAAGTGAAAGAGCAGAAGCAGAATCAACAGAACATGTGTTAAAGCAGAATCAAGATCCTACAAGTCAATCAAGACAATCTGATGTGCAATTTGATTTGTACATGACAGTATCTGATAAAGAACCTCTGAAGGTTGATCCTATTTCAGTGAATGCTCCTGAAATCATTCATTGGGATATTTTGGTAGATCAAGGCAAAGAATACTTCAGGATCAAGAGAATGGGTGATCATTATGAAGTGTATGCTACATGGGGTAAAATTATCAGAAGCTGTTCCAGGTCTGATTTGGAAGAAATGCACAAAGTTGGACTGAGCTTATATAGCAAAGTGTTGGAAGAAGCTGGGATGAGTCTAACAAAGATGGCCATGGAATACTTGTGCATGATGTTTGATCCTGAAAAAGTGCAGCATGTTATCAAAGACTTGCATCTTGAGAATAAATTTAAAAGAATAGATAATTGGATGTTATTTGAAAGATGTGGAGTCTATGCCATCACTATAGATAAAAGCTATCATGAGTATTACTTGGTTGACAAGGTGTATGACCACAGCAAGGCAAAGTTGCAAGTAA
The DNA here is from genome assembly GCA_954870635.1 of Arctium minus. Taxonomy (NCBI): domain Eukaryota; kingdom Viridiplantae; phylum Streptophyta; class Magnoliopsida; order Asterales; family Asteraceae; genus Arctium; species Arctium minus. The sequence goes on along the minus strand of OX941080.1, from coordinate 69,810,286 downwards.
TGTCGAATGCAAAGTTGGTCTGCCCTAAAGATTCAGAAATGGCTAGAATAGTGATCAGAAGAACAATTAATCAAAGTCTGGGACTGGATCCAAATCTTGGGAATTGAACTGGAGTTTTGAAAGCATCATGAAGACCCTATGCTGAAAAACTTAACTTCTCATTTTGAAAAGTTAAGTTAGGGGGAGATTGTTGGGTCTGATATGTGCTAAGGATGGATACTACTGCTAGAGTTAAAGATTAATACTGCTATTAGAAGATTTCTACTGCTAGTAGAATTACTGCTGCTTGAAGAGTTAGTATTGCTATGAGAATGGTTAGTACTGCTTGGAGAGTTAGTACTGCTAGTAGTTAGTACTGCTCAAGAATTACTACTGCAAAGCATGGTTAATACTGCTGAGGAGATTAATGCTGCTAGAAGATTAATGCTGCTTCTGATGATAATGTTGATAAAGATGAATTGATACGAAAGACTAGGAGCTGAAGATAATGCTGAAGATAATTATGAGCTGGATGCTGAAGATCAATATTTATTTTATAATTATCTTGTAATCAGTTCTGTATATATAGTCTAGATAGTTTTTGATAGTTTTATTGAGATAGAATACGTTTAGAGAGAATTAACCTCAAGATTCTTAGTAGTCCTTTCAATAGAGAAGTATTGAACGTCTGTTGAGCTTGTTCAACAGATTGAGGTTTTGTTTGTAATCATTAAGTTAAATCAATATAACTTGTGATTTGAGTTCATACACTGTTTGATTGATTTACTGTTAAAGTGTTTTTCCGCAACTTCTTTAACATAGTTTCTGAGTGTTTATTAAATTCTTGTTTCGAATTTCGATCCTGACAATGAGGAAACTTGCTAATTTTGGGAACTTTTTCATAAAGCTTGCCAAAAATAGAAACTTTCCATAAATGGAAACTTTCCAAAAATGACATTTTCATTTAATTTTAATTCCAAAAACAAATTTTACACACTCAGCACACTTACAACCCTTTTCAAATTTTACCATTAAGCCCCCCCTTGACTTGATGCCTGTTCCTTCTGTTCTTTGACATTGGATGTATTTGTCTGTCTGATTTTGCTACTGGGCTCCCCCTTGACATTATGTGGACATTTTGAACAACTTGTACATATATGCTCCCCCTTCATATCTGCATCCAGATAAAAATTTGACAATTAAGAATACTACATTCTCCCCAAACAATTCATTCACTTATAATGCAAAATATGACATGTAATATTAAAACTCCCTGGTATGATTTAGCAATCAAGATCATCAGTATCTTGACATTGAAGTTTGAGTCCTAGACTGTTTTGTCTAGAAGTCATAGTCTTGAACATTGAAGATTGGGTCCTAAACTGCTATGTTTAGAAGCTATAATCATGCTCACTCCTTCTTGATTTGAGTATCCTGCATCACAGGTTGAATAGGTTTTGATACCCAGATAAGTTTGGGTCCAGTCTGGTTCGTATGTGGAACATTCAGTGAGTGATGTCCACCTCTGTGATAAGCAGTATCAGTAAACTTCTTCTTTGAGAAATATCTTTTGTGGATGTGTGCTTTATGAACAAAATCATTACTGCAACAATATGAACAACAAAGTTTTCTTTTTGCTAACCTGATCAGATGTTGATTTGACTTGATATCATCAGGTGCAAAAGATTTACCTTTTTGTGCTCTGTTCTTCTTTTTCAATTCAGCTTCTGCAGATGATTTCTGGTACTTGACTGATTCAGGAGAACCTTTAACAACCCAAATCATCTTCTCTTTCTTGGAAGCATTGAATCCATAAGCATATCTATCAACAGATTTGACATAAAATGGACTAGAAGGTTTAATCTGATTTGATTTCAAAATTTCAGATTTAACAGTTTGTTTCTTGAAAACCATTTTTTGATACAAGCTATTTACTGATTGAAAAGAACACACTGATTCACTTGCATCACCATCATAAGAAGATAACACAGGTGTATCAGATGCTAACTTGTTAGATAAATCAGCATTAGCTTTCTCAAGTTGACTAATCTTGTCATTCAACTTGGCTTTTCCATTACAAAGCTTGTCAAATTTACTTTGCATTTCAGATCTAGTCTTCTGTCCCTTTTGTATATCTATTGACAAGACACCTAATTTGTTAGAAAGTTCAGAAATCACAGATTCAAAATGTTTTCTTTCAGCTTCAAAATCTTTCTCCAAGTTCTGATTTTTATCAGAAATCTCTTTGAACAATAAAGAGTTTTTCTTTTCAAAATTCTTTCTTTCTTTGTCAAAGATATCTCTTTCAGATATGACTATCTTTTCAAAATCAGAAACTTGTTTTGAAAGTTTTGTACATCTGATTTCTAACTCTTTCTTTTCAGATTCAACTTTCCTTGAAATTTCAGATAATTTCAGATTGAAGGTTTTCTCCAGTTCAACTTTCTCTTTCTTGAATCTTTCATCAACTCTCTTGATCCATTCTTTTCTTTTTGATTCATAAGTTGATACTTGTGCTTCAACTTTTGTTAATTTGACATTCAGGGTATCAATCTTTGTTCTGAGCTTTGAATTTTGACTTTTGAGCTTTTCATTCTCAGCTTCTATCTTTGGAATTTCCGGCATGTATGACAATGCACATTCCCTGTTTATAAGACAAAGATTTCCTTTCTCATCAGTATAAGGCATGATTAAAATCTATGAACAGTTATGCTTGAAATGATCTTTTATCAGAAAAATAGTAAAATTTAAAGTAAAAACACTGAAAAATCAATTAAAATGAATTTTAAGGCAAGAATTCGTAAGCCACACACAAGATACAATTCGCAAGGCAAGAATTCGTAAGATATACAAGAATTCGTAAGACACAATTCGTTAAAAGGATATGAGTAAGGATACGAATTGTGAACTTTTCGCAATATGGCTTGTGCGAGTTCTTCACTTTTCGCAATAAGGCTTATGCGAGTTCTTCACTTTTCGCTAGAAGGCCTATGCGAGTTCTTAGAATTCGTGATAGACACAACTGCGAATTCTTCAGAATTCGTGTCTCTCACAGATACGAAATCTTAGCTTTTCGTATAGAACACTTCTGCGAATCCTTCACTTAGCCATTTTTCTTCTTCACTAATGCGAATTCTTCACTCTGCGAATTCTGTTACTTTGCGAATTCTCTCCTTGTAAATAACAAGAATATGTATTCTGCGAATTCTTTCACTTTGCGAGTTCTTCTAGCGAGTTCTTCTAGCGAGTTCTTCATGAATGTAGCGAATTCTTCAGATCTCGGCCTCATTTTCGAATTTTCTGCTAGAAATCCACTCAAAACTTGATGTTTGATCCTGAAACTTTGTAAGATCAATCTTTATACCATCGATGACAACCCTCTGAAAGTAATTTTCATACTAATCACAGATGAATTGGGAATTGATCTTCGACAGTTCGAAAGTTGAAAGTTTCTTAAATTGGAAAGATCAATCAAATTAAGACATTCTGTTGATCCAACTAGCAATCGACCAAAACAAGAACCAATCCTTTATCACAAACGAACACTGTGAATACAATTTTACATCAAAAATTCCATGAAATCAAGAATTCGATTTCAATGAAACAGTATCTTGCCGAAATAGAAAACTTTGATCAATCTATCTTCAAATTGATGCACAAATCTTCCTGTTGTTTCTGATTAAGATCTGATACCAATTGTGATCCCAGAAATCAAGTCATAACAAACAATCATGCACAAAGAATTAACAATCAAAGATTCATAGATGAGAGAGAAATGTGTTTGTCATATATCTCTTAGTCATACGCTTAAAAAGATTACAATCACAAGCTTACACAACTCATACAAACTTACAAAGAAACAAAGACTTATATATGGGTTAAACAAACCTTGACCTCATACAAAGTCAACAATACAAAAGACATCTAATTGACTCAAAACTAAAGGTCTAACAATTATTTACTTGCCCAGTCGTTAATCTATCGATTTATGCTTGATAGTATTGAATGTCGTAAGTTACTTGGAAAATTTCTGTCTCTACTTTCCTCTCGATGTTTGTTGTGAATAACTTATGCAATTATTCTAATGGTTGGTACGACAAAGTAAAGATTGCGATAGAATAAAGTTTCGACAGGTTTCATAGTCAAAAATTCTTGTATTAATATCTAAAAATATATTACAAGACATGGAACGACCACCAACGGTCGTCCAATTAAAAAAACAAAAAAAAATTCAAAACACCTAAACTAAGGAGCTGGGTGCTTCTGCTCCTGTTGTTGGTGCTGAGGGTCGACCGCAACCTCGGCATCACCATCTTGAGAAGCCTCATCTTCTAACTCAAGTTCACGCTCGTCATCGGAGTCAAGGTCCTCCTCATTTCCAATGGACTCCAGAAATAAGGATAGCTCACCCTCTATTGTCGCCAGGGGATTCTCTCCCCTTAGGTGACGCCGTATCAGGGCCGCACGTGACTTGAGCTGAGTGAACGCCTCGACGGACGTCACTCTTTCTTCAAGGGCCGCAACCTGCTTACGGTCTGTGTCCCGATCCGACCTCAAGGTCTCGACTTCTTTTGCATTCACAATCGAGACCCCCTTGGTTACGTCCAACTCCGCTTCAGCCATAGAAACCTGGTCGAGAGCTTCCTTCAGACATCCTTGAAGTTCCGCCTTCTCGCGTTCCACGACCTCTAACCTTCTGAGGACATCGTGAAGACGAGCGGAAATCTCCTCCCTTTTTTGTCTCCGCTTCCTTTGCTTTAGCAAAAGCCCTCTTCTCTCGATCTAAAGCCCTAGTGTTAGAGCATATATTTGTTGGATATAAGATCATGAAGTTTGAAGATTGAAGTCAAAGCCTCTAGTCAACTCTCAAGCATCAAAGTCAAAGTCGTTGTAATAAAAGTCAAAGTCAAACTTGTAATGTGTTGTAAGAGTTTTAGTTTTCTGCGCGTTTCTATAGCGTGCGTGTTTGTTGTTTTGATATAAATAGTAGTTTTGTGCGTGTTAGATAGGTAGCAGCTTAGCAGAGTGATATACGAGTTCATATTGTGTAGAGAGAGAAAAACTTGTGTAATTGATTTCTGAAATTAATACAAGTGAGATTGATGGAATTGATTGTTATCTTATATTTACATTGTTATCTGGGATAACAATTGGTATCAGAGCAAACAAAATTCATAGAAAATTGGATCTAATTCAAGATTTGTGATCGACAGTTTTCAAGAACTCGCAAGTTCCTGTTCAGAATCAATTTTTACAATCTAGTAATGTTTTTGATATGAGTATGACTTGTATGTACTAGATTAGATTTTTAGAACAAATTAAGTTTGAATTGTTTTGTCAAATTCACAACTTATTAGTGTGAATTTGGATTTGGTTAGATTTTGTGTTCGAAGTTGATTACTGATAGCGGAAAATCATATAGGTCCACAAAGTGGCCACTATGTTGCCACAGTGGCGGTGGAAGTGCACACCGGACACTATGATCGCTACAAGTAATAAAGTGGTAGAGTACGGAGATCGTTTCCACAGGGACTAGTCAACTAAGAATCAGAGAACTTTTCATGAACTTCTAGTGCTTGGTTGATTTTTGAGAACAATATCAATATTTTGTGAGTTTTAAGCGAATTAAACAACGATTAAACGGAATTAACAGTATTAAAGATAGGATGTGGGTACAAGCATTGACTAAGACTGATGTAGTAACAACTTGGTTAGAAACAAAATGACACACGACAGCCTTAAAAACCCTTTTCTCTCGAAAATGAACCTTCTCGGAACGTGGCCACGTTGTCCCCACTTTGTCACCACGTTGGACAACTCTAGACTTGCCGACTTAACTAAGTAAACCTCTAAGGATTTCAGTTCCACCAGTATAGATATGGACGCCCAAATCTCTTTGTGACACTCATATCAACCGACATTTGAACCTTAGTTATAGTCATGCAAAAACCCGTATCTCTACGTGGTTATAAAAGACTTTCTCAAATCTTCTTTGCATCACCCAAGCCGTTTTTCAGATCTGCCCCTCTCGAGGTCTAAGATCTAATATTAACACTAACAAGTGATCGGCTTGTCCGTATTGAGTTGAAGTCCCGACTCAAGTGACCAAGTCTAAGAGTTAGCAACGATAGCAACACCCAAGTGTTGCCTACTAGTCTTAGTTTTGGCTCATACCCACACCCAAAGGGGTGTTTAGCTCATAACAACAGTAAAAGACATGGGAGAAGAAGGAGAAAACATAAACATAAATTGCATAAATAACCAAAGAGCTACTGCCAAAGTGGTGACAAGGTGGCCACTTTGGAGACAGCTTTTACAAAGAAGTTAAAATTAAATGCAACTAAATTACAAGCTTTAAAGAAAGACTAGAAATTAAATGCTTAAGCTCCAGAAGTCTTCAATGCTCCTGGAAGTTTTTGTTGCTCAAATGGTTCCTCCAAGCCCTCATTTATAGCCCAAGGAAGAGAAAAGTGTTGATGTGACTATTCCTCAAAAGTAGCTTTTAAGGAAGAGTGTTGAACTTTCCTTGGACCTACACTTTTTGTCCTCTTCCTTGAATATTCTAGTGAAAGATCAGAAGACTCTTTACATTTCATCAGAAGTCAAACTTTCCGAAAATGGCTGGAACTTATCAACAAATTTTCAGCCCAGGTTCAACGTAGTGACAAGGTGGCCACTTTCTGCACAAAAGTTAGTGAAACCGAAATTTTTGCATTCTTGAGACTTCATCATCATGTTTGAACACTTAAGACCAAATGAAGGAGATGAGAGACAAAAAGGGGTGAAAATGTGGTAAAACGAATATAAAAAGAGAGGAATTAACTCTCAATATTTGAGAGTTATCAATTACGTACAGTGTAAGAATCAAAATTGTAATCTTGATGTATTAGTTTGTAATCATTTACTTGTAATATGTTCGAAATCAGTTCTTGAGCGAATCTACAAAATTTCAAGTCAATTGGAGAAGTGTTGATTCGATTTCAGGTTGAAAACTTGAGTTTTTGTTCGAAAAACTCAAGAACTCGCTAGATCTGAGAAACTCGCTAGTGAAGAACTCGCAGGATCAAGAACTCGCAAAGACCTTGATTTTGTGTTTGAAGTGAAGAACTCGCAAACAATTGTATGCGTGAAGCAAGAACTCGCACAACACTAGGTGCGAGTTTGTATTGTTCAAACTCTTCATCGTGCGCGAAGTGTATCCTGCATGAAGTTATTTGCGCGTTTCCTTTTTGCGAGAAGTAATTTTGTCAAAATAATCTAAGTCCAAAACTTGCAAGACCTGTTCTTGCGCGTTTGCATTTAGCGTGAATCAAGTTTCTGAAAAATATTCTAAGTCTCGATCACGCAAGCATTTGAGCGAAGTTCCAAAACTCGCACACAATATTGTACACGAACTAAGAACTCGCATAAGGCATCGTGCGCGAACCTCAGTTCTCGCATCCTGTGTCTTGCGCGAACCACAAACTCGCACAACTCAGTATGCGAGAAGTGAGTTCACTTGATTCTTCTTTATGCGCGAAGTTCTAATGCGCATAAAGTGTCTTGCGCGAAGTGTTTTTGTTCAGTAGTCTGCGCGTTTTATACTTAGAGATTTTTTTCTGATTTTTCTGAAATTTAACTGAGTTTGATTTTTGTAGATCCAATTTGTTTTCTGAATTTTGACGATCATTCAAAGCAGTGTAAAAGCTAAAGATGACTTCCAGAGAAGCTCTCGCGATAGGAACTGATGTAAAGCCTCCAGTGCTCTTTAAAGGTGAATACGAGCAGCGGAAAGATCGCTTTCTGGATTTTATAGATCGGAATGATCTCGGAGACTACATCAGATTATCTCTAAAGGAAGGAGTTATGAAAACTCCCACCAAAATCCTGTCTACTAAAGGAGAGAATGGTGAGGAAATTGTAAACAGAGAATACCCACTGACACCGGATGAGTATACTGATGAGCAGAAAAGGAGAGTAAAAGCAGACAGATTGGCTAGATTTTTCATACTAAAAGAAATACCAAATGAGATCTATGTCAAGATTGATAGTTACAATGCAACGGGCAAGGAAATGTGGGATTAATTAGAGAAGATGATGCTTGGATCGAAGATTGGCAACCAGCTCAAGGTTTCTAACTGTCTCAACAATTATGAGGAGTTCAAAGCCAAGGAGGGAGAATCTCTTGAGGCAACTTATGATAGATTTGTGACTTTGCTAAACGAACTAAGTAAGAACAAAGTAAAGAAGTCACAGATTGAACTTAATGTCAAGTTCCTCAGTATTTTGCAGCCTGAATGGAAAAGATTTACCAGACAAATGAAGCAAATGAAATATCTAAACGAGATTCCACTCCATGAGGTATATGAGACTCTCAGGAAAAATGAGGAAGAGGTGGAGGAGATAAAAGAAGATAAGAAAAAGGCTGAAAAGATGGTTGCTGATCCGATTGCTTTTGTTGTGAAGAAGAAGTGTGTGAGCCTCAAGAAGAAAAAGAAAGTGATAGTTTATGTGTCCGAAGAGGCAGAAAGTGATGAGAATTCAGATTTTGATGACTGTGAGAATTTGAAGCAGGCAATGTTGATGTTGACTAAAGCATTTCAGAAGAAATTTTACAAAAAGCCTGGCTCAAACAATCAAAGGTATTCTTTGGGATCTAGGAACTATGAGCACAAAGAGAGAGTAGAAGGAAAGAGATTGGAAGAGAAGAGGCCTGAAGAGAAAAATTACAGAGCTGAACAGAAGAAAGAGCCAGAACCAACCAAGTGTTATAATTGTGGAAAAATCGGACACTTTGCGAAAGACTGCCGAAAGTCGAAGGTCCGAAACTCCGAGTATTACAAGAACAAGATGCTTTTAGCCAAGCAACAAGAGGTTGGCAAGGCACTGATGGCGGAGGATGAATTTTGGCTCAATCACTCAGAGGAAGAAGAGGAGAAAGAAGAGAAAGCTCATATGTGCTTTATAGGCAAGACAGAGATAGAAGCTGAAGTTGAGTCTGATGAAGAAGACACAGAAGAGGTAAGTGATATGACTGAATCAGATTTTTTAAATGAAATGCATGTCATGATGATCAAACTCCAAGAGTTAGAGTTGAAGCTTAAGCATAAGAGAGGTATCAACAAAGAACATAATCAATCAAAACTGAAACTTAGCAAGGATAATGCTGAGAAGAATGTATTGATTGAAGCTTTACATAAAAATGTTGATACTAACGCTAAAGAAAAGACTATAATTCATAAAGAATTATCTGAAATAACTTCCAAATTTAGAATGTGTGAGTTTGAAGTTAAAGAATTTGCTAAAAAGTGTTCCTCTTTAACGAGAGAGAACAAATCTTTATCAGAAAAAGTGAATGTATTAGAAGAGAAACTTTATACATTAGGTCAAACTGAATAGACCATTCATTTAAACAAATCGAAAGAGAGTAGTGAGTGTTGGGGACTCGGTTACGAGAACCCACACTTTCTCAAAAAGGGTATTTCTAAAGTGCCTGCGCTTTATGATTTAGGATTTTTAAAACTGGCACCTCAATACCCTGAACTCAAAGTTAAGTGGACTAAACTTTCTGAAGAGGATAAAGCTAAAGAAAAGGAGAAAAGGAAGAATAAAACTAAAATGCAACTTCCATTTCGTTATGAGAAGTTGAATTCTAGTTATAGTTCTGATAAATCAAAATTTTTTTCGAATGACTATTTTGAAAGTTATTCTTCAAAAGAGTTGGAGGATGAGCCTGTAAAAGGTAAAATATATGTACCTCCACTCGTGTTAGAAATTAAAATTTCTGAACTCGAGAATACTCTTACAGAAGAAAGAATTTTGATGAATCTAGAACAACTTGTGTTTTCTACTGTGTTTAAAAATTCTGAATTTATTAAATCTTCCAAAGCTTCAAAATCTGATGACATTCATGGTCTACTTGATGAAGAGTTTGATTTTCTTAACTTTGACGATTGTTTGGATGATTGTGCTGGTTCTTTTGATTTTAGTGCTAAACTTCCTGATCATTCACAGTTTATTATATACTCTTTTGGATTACCCAGTGTGTACGAGAAAGGTGAAACATCATCAAAAGTTGATGAACCAATTTCTGTGAATTTTAAGAGAGTCAAAGGTAAGAAAAAGAAATATAGGAATTCACAGAAAACCAAAACCACTAGTAAACCAAAGAAGAAGCAATTTTTCAAATCACACTGTTCTAAATCTAAAGTTTCAAATGTTTCAGATATGAGAAAAAAAAAGACTGGAGTGAAATCAGCATGGTTACCAAAGCAGAAGCTTGAAGAGACTGCTAAATCATTTTCTGATTCTTCTTGTAATAGGGAAACTTCTAATACTACTGATATAGTTGAGAATGTTGCTTTCAATAAACAAAAACTTGTATCTTCTTACAAGAAATATTTAATAAAGCAATTGTTCCAATTATTTCCGTCTACTAGAATGTCTTCTAATTCTAAAAGAAATGATTATGCGTCTCAACAAAATTCTGATGTTTGGTTTGGCACATATCATGTATATTCTTGTTATTAAAATAATGCTTCAAATAATTTTCAAAAGAAAAGAGGACCCAAATTTAAATGGATGCCAAAATCTTGTGCTAACATTGTAGGACCCATCTATAAATGGGTACCTAAAGCTATTGTTTCGTGATTTCTCTTGTGCAGACCCGTCATATGTGGTACTTGGATTCTGGTTGCTCCAAGCATATGACCGGGCAGAAAGATATTTTATCTAATTATACAGAGAAATACTGCGGAACAGTTAGATTCGACAACGACCAGTTCTCACCAATTCTGGGTTATGGTGATGTGCTTCATGACAACATAACGATTACGAAAGTGAGTTACGTGGAAGGATTAGGACACAACCTGTTTAGTATTGGCCAGTTCTGCGACAAAGGTTTAGAGGTAAATTTTAAAGCTAAGAGTTGTTCTGTACGTACTGAAGACGGTAAGGAACTCTTAGCCGGAACTCGAAAGTCCAACCTCTATACGATCAATCTGTCAAAAGTCCAGACTGACAATGAGGTTTGTCTACTGTCAAAAGCCTCTCTATAACAAAGCTGGTTATGGCACTGAAGGCTTTCTCACCTGAATTTTTGCTACATCAACAAACTGGTAATGGGAAAATTGGTAAAAGGACTTCCTGAGCTGAAATATGTAAAAGAACATCTGTGTGCAACTTGTGAAAAGGGTAAAATGAAGAGGGCCACACATATGCCGAAACTCGAACCAAGTACAAGCTCTCCACTGGAATTGTTTCACATGGATCTCTGTGGTCCGATGAGAACGCAAAGCATGGGAGGGAAGAAGTATGTGTTAGTTAATAGTAGACGATTTTTTCGTGTTACACATGGGTAAAGTTTCTAAGGACAAAAAAAAAGACGCCCGAAGTACTCATCAACTTTTTGAAGACTACCCAAGTAAACTTGCAGAAGACAGTTAAGCTCCTTAGGACGGATAACGACACATAATTTAAAAACAAGACTGTAGAAGAGTATCTCGAATCGGTCGGGATAACTCACCAATATTATGCTGCTAGGACACCAGAACAGAATGGAGTAGTAGAAAGACACAACCGAATGCTAGTCGAGGTCGCTCGCACTATGCTCAGCTAGTCGGATCTACCTCTGTTTCTGTGGGCAAAAGTTGTCTCAACTGCATGTTATACGCAAAATCGCTCTATTATTCACAGAAGGTTTGGAAAAACTCCTTATGGATTAATTAACAATCGTACACCTAACATTAAGCATTTTCATATTTTTGGTTGTAGGTGTTTCGTGCTGAATGATAGAAAGAGCTTGAATAAATTTGAACCGAAGGCTGATGAGGGAATCTTCATTGGTTACTCCCAGACATCTGTTGCATACAGAATTTATCTAAAGAAGTCAAAGACAGTAATTGAGAGTGTTAGCGTAACATTTGACAAGGATATGGCTTCTGAACAAAGCAGTTCAGGACCCGTACTTACTGGAGTGCTAGCTTCTAGGCAGATCAGTCCAGAACATGTGCCTAAAGCTACTAAATCAGATGAAGCGTCATCGTCGACATCACACTTATCTGATTTAGATTTATTATTTGAACTGTTTTATGATGAATTTCTTGGAACTAAAGTGTCTAAACCTGTTGTGGTTGACAGATCAGAAGATTCACAAAGGCATCAACCAACCACTTCAGACATATCTACTGAATCAAATTCCCTGATTCAGCAAGAGATTCCAGTTCAAACATCTACTCCAACAGTTGAAGCGATAAATGTTAACGACGAGACAGAAGTTCCTGAATCAGTTGGGTGTACCGTCATGACAAATCAACAGTCAGACAATGTTGTTCCAACTGAAAATTCTACACAAGACACTTCAACTGTACCCCAATCAATTCCTGAGCAAAATGATGAAGCTGACACTGGATATCTAGATGATAACCATGATCAATCTACATCGAATCCACTCCCTCACGAGCAAAAATGGACCAAAGAGCACCCGATAAGCCAAATTATTGGAGATCCAAATTTACCGGTGCAAACTAGGTCTACGACTTTGAACATATGTATGCATGATTCCTTTCTGAGTAAGATAGAGCCAACTCGAGTATCATAGGCTCTCGCTGACTCATATTGGGTGACTGCCATGCAAGAGGAGCTAAATCAGTTTGAAGCTTTAAAGGTCTGGAGACTTGTGCCAAAACCGGAAGGTAAATCTATAATCGACACCAAATGGGTATTCAAAAATAAAAAGGATGAAGATGGTATCGTTATTAGAAACAAAGCACGACTTGTTTCAAAAGGCTACCGGCAAGAGGAAGGCATCGATTATGACGAGACTTACGCTCTAGTAGCACGTATTGAAGCTATCAGAATGTTTCTTGCGTATGCTGCTCATAAAAACTTCACTGTCTACCAGATGGACGTGAAGACTGCCTTTCTAAATGGTATACTTAAGGAGGAAGTCTACGTTACACAACCAGAAGGCTTTGTGAATCCAGATAAACCAAATCATGTATATATTCTGGATAAAGCACTTTATGGACTAAAACAAGCGCCTCAAGCCTGGTACGATGTTTTATCAAAGTTTTTGGTCAAGTCGGGCTTCACTAAAGGTAAAATCGATACTACTTTGTTCATTAAGAAAGAAAAAGTCGATATCATTCTTATTCAAATATATGTGGATGACATTATATTTGGCTCTACAAATCCAAAATACTGTAAGAACTTTTCTAATCTAATGGTGTCAAGATTTCAAATGAGTATGATGGGAGAGATGAACTTCTTTCTCGGATTACAAGTAAAACAATTTTCAACGGGGATTTTTATAAACCAAGCTAAGTACATTTTTGACATTCTTCGGAAATTCAAAATGGAAACTTGTAAACCAATTGGAACCCCGATGGCACCGGGAACTAAGATCGGCATGGATCCTTCGGGAAAACCTGTTGATGTTAGAACCTATAGAGGAATGATTGGTTCTTTGATGTATTTAACTTCAAGTAGGCCAGATATTATGTTTTCTACATGTTTATGCGCAAGATATCAGGCTAACCCCAAAGAATCCCATTTGTCCGCGGTCAAACGGATCTTCAGATATCTAAAGGGCACTGCAGATCTTGGTCTGTGGTATCCTAAAGATACTGGTTTTGAACTGACGGCTTACTCAGATGCAGATCATGCAGGCTGTATGTTACACAGGAAGAGCACATCGGGTCATATACAGTTTCTTGGAGATAAACTCGTTAGTTGGGCATCAAAGAAACAACTGTGTGTTTCCACATCAACGGCTGAGGCAGAATATGTTGATGCTACAAGCTGCTGCTCTTAGGTGTTGTGGATGAGGACACAACTACGAGATTATGGTTTCAAATTTGACAAGATTCCGATTTATTGTGACTTTAAAAGTGCCATTGCTATATCAGCAAATCCTATACAGCATACAAAGACCAAACACATAGATGTAAGATATCATTTTATCAAAGACAATGTTGAAAAAGGTACAATAGAACTTTATTTTGTAAACACTGATTATCATCTTGCAGATTTATTCACCAAGCCTTTAGATGAAAAGAGATTTAATTTTCTCATTTCTAAACTTGGTATGTTAAATCTTAAGTCATAATCAGTGATTACCTACTAAAGTTTTTCTTATTGTTATTTTTTTCATTTTTTATCTTTAGTCTGAAAGAAGTCTGCACTTTAAGGTATGTTCATGATTTCAGGGGGAGTATGAAAAGATGAAAAGTTGATCAACAATCATTTGAGGGGGAGTTCATATTTCTGCATACGTTTTTCACTGATAAAATTTTCTGTTGCATAAATGCAGGGGGAGTATGAATAAGGAGTAAGGAATATGATTTTTGATTATATTTGATTAGAACTCGTACTTTTTACACGTTTTACTGCTTTATGTCATTTTCTTTTTCAATAAATGTTGTGAATAAAGTTGTTTTGACGGACTTTGTGACTGATGCAGATTGAGAGGATGTTTACAAGATCATATCTTATATGACTTTAAGTTGACTTCATGAGATTTAAGACAAAGCGAAAAGGTTTATTTCTATTCTTAATCTCATATATGGTTGAAAGAAGAATGACTTTCAATCATAGAAAACATGTTCTTAAACGTTCAAACCACTTCCCGATTCTTAAATAGATTTCATGATTTGGAAGTGTGATTTTAAATGTTTTCATTATATGATGAGCTGAAATGTTTATAAACGTGTGTTTCCAAAGATTAATACTTGCGTATTATCTTTTCTATATACTTTCAAGTATTCACACACACCGGTTCAATTTTTGATTGTTCTTGTTCTTACCATGTCTCTAAACTGAAACAAATTTTCGATGGTAAGACACCCTGATTGAACTTCAATGAATTTTGAGCGTAATTTCATTTCTAAACAATTCTTTCAAGAGTGTCTATATTTTGGTTCGAATAGACAACATCCAATTTTTGCTGACCAAAGCCTTATTTGATAAATCATTTATATTGTGATCTTTATCATACAATGTCAGATTTTCAAACAAGTTTCTTGTGTTCATTTCATTCATTCAATATACTTGTTTTGAAGAGTCTTCAATGTTTAAAATGCTCAAATCTTCATGATTATTGTTCTGAGCATACAAACATCTGACTTGTATCTTTTGTGCTTTAACTGCAATGTTAAACCAGTTGAGCAACATGATCTTTTAGGAAAACAACATGGGTTCATTGTGTAAGCTTAAATGAAACTTCTATGGATTCACGTTAACCAGTGTTTCCTACCCAAGAAGTTAATCCTTGAGTGATCGATTGTGTGATGAGTCATATACTGAGTGTGGATTGAGTGAAGAGGTAAAATGTAAAAGAGAGTTTGGTTAGATGTGAGCTTAATGATTTAAAAGAAAGAGGGTGAGAGATCAGAGTAAAAGAATATTAAATTCTGCACCAACTACTTTCTGAGCCGGGCAGCCACATTACTAGTGTTTCACAATTCTTCGTGAACATTATTGAAACAGGCAACTAGCCCATGCCAACTCTTGATTAAAACCCCACCAGCTACTCATTTTCTTCTCAAAAAGAAAATGTTTCATATTTTAAGGGGACGCAACACATATGCTATCTGATTTTCATTTGGAAAATCTGGATATTGAAAAGTAAGGAAGTTTGCCCCACCTTCACACTTCGATCATGCACAATTGAGTCTGTGTATAATTACTGTTGTCTCAATGGTTTACACAATGTTGAGCCTTATATAAGCAATCATCATGTGCTTTAATTCTTTCTAACACTTACACGAACACACAAGGAAATTTGTTTTTCTTGTCATAATGTTCATAGAAATTCCTTTGTGGTGTTTCGATGATTGAATGGAAGCCCCGGGGGAGTGAACATAACAAAAGCTCCTTTCCAATGTGTATTCGTTACACACAGCGACTTCGTGTTACTGACAGGCACTTCTAAATGATTCATTTGTTGATTCAGGTGTTACACTCATATTTGTTTGGATTTGAAAAGATCTAGATGAATACCTTATTTTGGATCGACAGCGAATCAGAGGCTCTTGTGTTCAAAGATCAACGACCAGTTCAGATTTTCAAAGACATTTCTTGGTGAAAGTTTTGATGATCTCGATGCCGCAATAATCAAAAGGGGGAGAAATCAAAGATTAAGAAATGTCTGGAAAGAAATGTTTGTATCAGATATGGGGGAGAGATATTCAAGATTGTTGATAGATGAAAGCGAAAGTTCAAAGATTTTTTAAGATAAGCAAAATTTTACAGAAATTTTCTTTGAAGATATTTTGCTGAAGCATTCAGAGCTAATTCTGAAGATAATTTCTTTTCAAGTCTGAAAGAAGGTTTTTATAACCTTGGGGAGATTGTTGAAGAACATTTCTACCATCTTTGAGGGAGATTGTTAATATGTTTGTAGACAGACGTTGGAGAGACTACATAAATTTTGTGAAGACTGTTTTGAGCTCAATGTCTGTTCTGCTAAAGTTCTACAAAAAGGGAATATAAATTTATTAAAGACTTACAAAGGGAAATTATATTTTAAGCTTAAAGAAAAAAGATTGCATTGCAAAATCTTTTTAGAGATGATCTTGAATCCAAAGGGGAAGATTGTTAGAGCATATATTTGTTGGATACAAGATCATGAAGTTTGAAGATTGAAGTCAAAGCCTCAAGTCAACTCTCAAGAATCAAAGTCAAAGTCGTTGTAATAAAAGTCAAAGTCAAACTTGTAATGTGTTGTAAGAGTTTTAGTTTTCTGCACATCTCTATAGCGTATGTGTTTGTTGTTTTGATATAAATAGTAGTTTTGTGCGTGTTAGATAGGTAGCAGCTTAGCAGAGTGATATACGAGTTCATATTGTGTAGAGAGAGAAAAACTTGTGTAATTGATTTCTGAAATTAATACAAGTGGGATTGATGGAATTGATTGTCATCTTATATTTACATTGTTATCTGGAATAACACCTGGGGACCAGCTTTTTCACCTCAATGAGACATGAGTTGAGGGCCAGGGATTATTGGAATGCCTATAATAAATATATATGATAAGTAAATATCAAATCAAAAAGCTATGAAATAAAAAAGAGGCTTACGATTTCTTACCATGAAGGAGATCCCAGTCACATTGGCCCCATATCTTCAATCGTGGTGCCCCTGAAGCGATCACGAAAGGTCGGAAGATAGAAGTTGCTTATATGAGGAAAAAACTCCTTCCTTTCCAAACCATCGGACGACATAAACTCGGCTAGCAGCTGAAAGTTTACCGACATCATGTTCGGATCCTCATCAATCTGAGGACCCTTCCCCTTGTCTTCCGACGAATGAGTCTCCACCCCTGATGGTGAAGCAAAGGAAACCGGCATGTCTTCCACGACCGGTGGTGGCATCACCTTCTCTGTGACAACGACCTCAGGATCGTCGCACGTCGAAGACGGTTCTCTTGGAACCATCTTAGTCTTCTTTACCCCTGACCCAGATGTCAGAAGAGCCCTTCTTTTCATCGCTCGACCTTGTCAAGCAAGTTAGGCCAACGCCTCCCTCCTCGAGGGACCCATCACCTGCTTTGTTGGAGTTAAACTTCCTGCAAAACACAAACAGATGACCGAGTAAGTGATGTCTCAGGACTAGTCTTACACGTAAGATTACACCTTACAAAAACCTTACGATCTGTAGGTAGAGTCTTATGAATAAAAACCCTACATGATCTTGAGACCATTGAGTGACGCCTCAGGCTAGACCTCACAATCAACAGGTGACTCTTAAAGACTAGACTCTACAAATAAATAAAACGAAGAAGAACCAATACCTGTCACAGTTTCTCGTATGACCCCTACAGCATACACCTCTTCTTCTTCATCCTCTTCCGCATCATCGACAGAGACTTATACGACGACTACTTCATCATCCTCATCCTCATCCTCGTCCACTGATGACATGGGGAAAAAGATCGATCCTCGACACTATATTTGAGAAATCTCTCGATCTTCAAAGCTGAATCAGAATACGGCACGACTCTAGAAAAGTCGATCGCTAAAAAAGAAAAATCAGTAGACAAATGCTAAAATACCAAGGGTCAAGGAAAATCTAAAAACCTTACCCATGGTATTCCACCCTGTGGTGAGCCATCGAGCGTTATCGTCGTCTGACGAAACACGACCAAAAACATATCGCGTCTTCCATTTGTGATCATTGACCACGGTCTCCTGAACCAAAACACGATCTCCTGTATATTTATAAAAAGACTATACCTATGGTTTGTCTCCACCTTGACCGTATAGGCTAGTAAGAGATCGTTAACCGAAAAAGGCGACGCCCAACCTACTGTCAATCGTTCAATTACTTGACGATTCTCCAGAATTAGGGCATCCTTTGCTCGGGCGATAACCCAAAGGTTTTCAAAAACAACCTCGACAATGGAGAGAAGGGCCAGGCAAAACCTATCTTTAATGGATATTCGTATATAAAAAAATACCTATTTGGACATTGCTCAGGCCACAATTGGTCGAGAGCACTCAACCTCACGTCAGCTGGAATCTTGGCAAGAAGCCTAAAAACCTTCATCTCCGCCTCCCCTCTTATGGTACTAGGAGGATCAATCGCCATTTAGAAATATTTTTGCAAAGATTTGTCGAAAATATGAAAGCTCTCTCTCTCAAAAGAAATTGTAATCGCGTAAAAAGGAAAGGATTCAACCAGAGATTCCTATTTATATGGGATTCAGTGTCAGGTCGAGTCTACAGATGGTCGACACCTGTCATTGACCTTTTGCACGCCAGTCGTCAGATGGACGACACTTGTCCCTATACCTGACACCATGCGCCCCACGTCGCTATGACGTCACGGCCGTTAAACGGTTGCATGCTTTCCCTCGTAATCACTTCGGTTTTCGAGGAACCAATTCAGTTACAACTTTTCAACACGTGTCCAATCTTGTTACAAAATTCGAAACGTCGGCTTGCCGCCTAATTTTCAAAATTGGGGGCAAACTGTTTGGGTAAAATTTTCACAAGTCACGAACGACGCAAGGAAACCAAACATCTCTAATCTAAGGACGTCTCTTGCATTAAGATAAGGTCCCGACGATCATACACATCGAGAGTCACGGTCGTCCCTCATGATGACGGTCAAGAGTTTCTCACGTCCACAACCAAAAAGAACCTCTGGATAGACTTATATCTCACGACCTTTATAACGTAACTAATGACTGTTTATCATTTATTACATACAACCATTTTCTTTTATGAATCTTTTATTACAGGTTTAAAGCGCATAATGACCAACGGATATAACGGAAGAACGTCATCAAGATCAATCATTATCAAGACCGTTGGACATTTAATGCTCATTTATGGTGACCAAAAGCTATATATACAAGGCCTGAAGAACCATTGTGAACATCTGAACTCATCTGAAACATTCAACGCTCAAGAACACTCAACTTATTTTCTCTCAAGCAAAAACTCTCGACGAAGTGTTCCCATCGCACGACGAACAGTCACAAACTTACGATTTGTTTATTATTCAATTCTAACATTGTCAATTGTACCTTCAATCACTCCTTCTAAAGGACGATGTGCCTGTTTGACATCCATAATGCACTTGACGATCTCTGCTATTGTCCACGGTTTTTACCCTCGACGGGGTTTTCCGTGTCACCAAATTCTCTGTGTCTCATTTATTTTTATTATCTGTCGTATGATTTGTCGATCGATCGCTTACTTTAGTTGTTAAAGCTCTACACCGACCTTAGATATTCCTTGGGATGATTTTTTGCATTAACAGAAACAATGGGTAACCTTCACCCTATATCATTATGCAATGTTGTATACAAAATTATCTCTAAAGTGGTGGCAAATAGGCTAAAAAGATCCTCCATATGGTTATATCCCTACGCAAAGTGCTTTTATCCCGGGTAGGCTTATAACAAACAACATCATGGTCTCGTTTGAAGCACTTCATTATTTGAAGAGGAAAAGATATGGAAAAGAGGGATATATGTCTCTCAAACTCGACATGAGCAAGGCCTATGATAGGCCTGAATGGGTATATGTGTGCTACTCTAAGACGTATGGATTTCCAGGAAATATGGATTCAGATGATTCGAGCTTATACCGGATCAGTAAAGTTGTTCACAGGGGAAAGGAAATTGGGCCTATTTATCCATCGAGGGGTGTTAGGCAAGGAGACCCATTGTCCCCATACATGGTCATCATAGGTTTCGAAGGCCTTTCAATGCTTATACATCAATATGAGCAAAAGTGGTTGATTCATGGGTGTCGTGTTGCAAGGTGAGCTCCTGTCATTTTTCATATGCTCTTTGCCAACGATATTTACCTATACTGTAAAGTGACCGTTAAAAGGCTAGCATGATCAAAGAAATGTTAAAGTTTTTTGAACGAGCGTCAAGGCATAAATTTAATTTTTCTAAATCATCAATTTTCTTCAGCTCAAATACATAGGAAGGAAGAAAACAAAGATATGCAAGGAGCTTAACATGGTTAAAGCAGACGAACACAATAAATACTTGGGCTCCAAAAGCTATGGGTAGAAGTAAGAATGTGATTCTGGATTTTTAAAGGAAGGATTCAGACCTGGGAAGGAAGGCTTTTGTCAAAAGCTAGTAAGGGAATTTAATTGAAGAATGTTGTTCAAGCTTTACCCACCTATGCGATGAGTGTTTTTCTCCTACCGGTAGAGATGTGTCGTGAGATCAAGAGGATGATGGGGCGATGGTGGTGACAAACAAAACCAACCCAAGAACAAGGTGTGAGTCGAATGAGTTGGGAACGACTATCTAAACATAAACATATGGGTGAGATGGGTTTTCGAGACTTGATGGATTTCAACCTCGCTATCTTGGGTAAACAAGGATGGAGGTTGCTGGAACAAGAGAACTCTTTGATGAGAAAGGTGTACAAGGCCCGCTATTTCTCAAAGAGAAATTTTCTATCAGCTAGAATTGGTAATAATATAATCTTCATTAGGAGAAGCATTCATGGGGATCAAGCTTTGATTTGTTTAGGGGGAAGATGGAAAGTGGGGCGGGGGAAGGATATTAACATTCTCGGTGACCATCTGAGTATCACGTCAAATAGGGATGGGTTAGAAAAAAGAGAGTCGAAAGTCTGTTGGTAGAAGGGATAATTCGTGGGATGAGGATATTTTGAATGCCATGTTTAATTAGAGGGATATGGATAAAATTCATACCATCCAGTTAAGAGATACGAGTAAGGAGGATGGGTGGCGATGGGCGAAGAAGGTGACAGGTATTTATTCGGTATGTAGTGCCTCCAGGCTTTCTAGAGCAAAAGGGACAATGACACCAAAATGAGAATACTCTAGTTGAGAAACAGCTGCGGAAGTTGAAAGTGTCCTCGAAAGTGAATAACTTTGCCAGGAGAGCGTTCTTTAGTTGCCTACCACCTAGAGTTAAGTTTGGGGTTAAAAAAGTTGACGTCCTGATGGTTTTCTTGATGTGCAATACATCACTAGAAACCATATTTCATGTGTTGGTTGACTACAATTTTGTGCAGGTTTGCTGGAAAATATGGGTTTCATTCGAGATCCAAGAGGGGTGGGGAAGACGGGTTTTGTAACACCCTAAAAATTGGGGAAAACATAAAACTTAAAATTTTCGCAATATAATGTTTATATATGGAGAAAACCACCAAATAAGGGGAAAGTGTAAGCGTTTACAAAACCTGTATAATGAATAGGGAAATTAACAACGAACTAATCTAAACATCATCTATCTAGATTATGCCGGTTGTCACTCCAAAATTCCAAAATGTTTCAATCTATTTGTACGCCAACCTCTAAGAGAATCCTATCCCAAAAATGCCTCAATGACTCCAAACTCTTTCCTCAAACCTTGGGCGTCCCACCGCTAAGGGAATCTGTTATACACGTCATTTGAGAAAAAGTGTTAGGCTTACGCCTAGTGAGAACAAACAGTTTATATCAACATTTAGAAATGATTTAAATGCAACAAATAAAAGATCTTACAATAAATTGGATTATAAAATGTAATATTAACCATTTGAGGACCTTTCGGTCCAAAGCACATCTTTCGATGACGGAGGAGACCCGATTTCCAAGGATCATGGCGGAACACAAAAGTAGGCCACTTTCCGAGTTATTGAGCTCAACATACTAGGATCAAGGCCACGAACTCGCCGGCTCATACTCAGATATGGGGGAGGGCACCCAATGAACCTAATCATGCTCATTCACTAGAATTTACATTTACGACCCACAACTAGTATCTGGTCCCACATAACCGTACTAAGTTGCCTTCCTAGGGTCCAATGTCTCAACTAGATACAAAAGGGACTTAACCCAAAATTAAGTCGACCTTATACCTATGGATCCATTAGTAATAGTCTAGACTTGTCACAATTACATTTGTGACCAACTATAATCACACATATAGTTCTCAGATTATCAACATTCCAATAAGATGTTTTTCTTGCATAAGCATCACCATGTGAAGGTAAATTCCAAACCAAGGTCTAACAAAAAACCATTCTCATTTTCAACACAATATGTTCACAAAAAGAATTTATAAGACTTTAAGATAATTTTAGTCTATCCAAATGATAATCTAATCATTTCCTTCCACAACCCATTTTACCAAATAAGCTTCCCAATATAATGAAAATCATACATATGACTAAAATGGGTTACTCAAGTTTTCTACCATAAACATGCATATAAACCTCGTATCATAGCATTTAACATAAAACCCATCATTTTTCCATAAAATGGTAAAAACCCTAAAACTTCTCAAAATAATCAAGTTAGGTCAAAACCCATCAAATGAGACAATGTATTTGGGAGAAGTTCAAGAGATTAAAATACAATGTTTGACATGGATAAAGTTTTAAGAAAGTAGAATGAACTCACAATGTGGGTTTTATCAAAACCGTAGCAAAACCCTAGCTGGAAGAGGTTAGATCTTGAACTTGAATGCTTGAAATCTTCTCACTTAATGCTTGACAACCCTAAAATGAGTAGCAAAAGATCTTAGGGTTTCATTTACTAGCAATGAATGAGGAGAGAAGATGAGGCTTACCTAATACCCAAGAAAATCGCCCAAAGTGATGAGAAGTTGAAATAAATGAGCAATGGGTCTGATGGTTCTGATTTATACTCAAAAGCCCGACCATGACCTTGCTCGGTGAGAGTGACATTTGTCACAATCGCGGGCACTGTCGTCCGCTAAGGGGATCTCTCGGTACCATCCTAGCAAGAGTGCCAGGAGAGAGTGACTCTGGTCACAATCGTCGGCACTATTGCGCCATCTGTACCGCGGGGTTCACCTCCTCCGCGATTGTGACCTGCGACCTTGACATTCTGTCATAATCGCGGGCATAATCTCATACCTTATACCAAGGCCCGATTTGCTCTCATCGATACTTAACCCCTCGATTTCTTTTGGTTATGACACTATGGTTAAGGATTCACACAAAACCAAGGCATAAATATAAACTGGGGTTCTAACATACGCAAATGGACGAATAAGATTTTACGGGGCTACTTACCGAAATTTCCGGGTGTTACAATCCTCCCCAACTTGGAAACAATTTCGTCCTCGAAATCTGGGCTACTCAAATAAATGAGGGTAGTGTCGCTTCATGTCTTCCTCCGCTTCACACGTCACATTGGCCCCACGATGATGTTTCCATTGTACCTTGACCATTGTGACTTCTTTGTGGCGAAGTTTCTTGGATTTACTCTGTAGGATAGC
Organism: Arctium minus; assembly: GCA_954870635.1. Lineage (NCBI taxonomy): Eukaryota > Viridiplantae > Streptophyta > Magnoliopsida > Asterales > Asteraceae > Arctium > Arctium minus. The sequence goes on along the minus strand of OX941080.1, from coordinate 69,786,594 downwards.
CTCGGGTTCCTCCACACAACGATTCCCTTCATCCACCCTTATCTCCGAAAGAGGAATGACGCTCTCATCTTCTGCCAAACATTTTCGGAGATAACAATGTGGAAAGTGTTGTGGATCCCATTCATTTGTGGTAGAAGTTCCAATTGGTAGGTTTGTAAACCTACCCGCTTAAGCACTGTGAATGGTCCAAGGAAATGAGGACTCAACTTCTCGCGCTTTCCGAACTGGATAATGCCTTTTCAAGGTGTGACTTTAAGCATCACAGGGTCACGCACTTGAAACTCCATTGGTCGCCTCTTCTTGTCGGCATAACTCTTTTGCCGATCTTGAGCCGCTTTCAGACATTCCCAAATACCCTTCACTTTATCGGCCTTTTCTCGCACAATTTCGGGTCCGGTGAATTGTTTCTCGCCCGCCTCAAGCCAGTACACAAGGGTTCTGGACTTCCGCCCGTACAATGCCTCAAACGGTGCCACCCCAATACTCGAGTGGCAGCTATTATTGTAAGCGAACTCCACCAAAGGCAGGTGAGAGTCCCAACTACCCCCGAAATCAATAACGCAAGACCTTATCATGTACTTGATCGTTTGGATCGTTCTCTCACTTTGGCCGTCGGTTTGAGAATGGTAAGCCGTACTCAACTTCACTCGCGTACCAAGCACTTTCTGCAATCCATCCCAAAAGTTTGAAGTGAACCGACTATCGCGATCCAACACAATAGACAAGGGCACTCCATGTCTCGAAACCACCTCATTGATGTAAAGCTTTGCCAACTGGTCCATCGGTAGAGTCTCGCACATGGCCAAGAAGTGAATGCTCTTGGTCAACCGATCAACTATTAGCCATATGGTGTCGTGACCTCGCAAGGTTTTTGGAAGCTTAGTCACGAAATCCATGGTAATGTGTTCCCACTTCCATTCGGGGATCTCTAAGGATTGAAGACTCCCATACGGTCGTTGGTGCTCGGCCTTCACTTGTAAGCAAGTCACACAACGCTCCATGTAACGTTCTACATCAAGTTTCATCATCGGCCACAAATAATGTAGCTTCAAGTCCCTATACATTTTTGTACTCTTTGGATGGATGGAATACTTGGACTTATGGGCATCTTCAAGAAGAAGTTCCCGATCGCCTCCCATTTTGGGCACCCACACACGACCGTTGAACAATTTCACCCCACGGCTATCCTCCGTCTGAAGTAAACGTTGTTCGTCATAACTTCCTCTTTGAGATTCTCCTCCAACAAGGCCTCTACTTGAGACACCTTGATTCTTTCAACAAGGCTCGACACTAGCTCGATTCTTGAAAGGGTAGCCCAAATGCTTCCGCTATAGTCCTTTCGACTCAACGTATCGGCCACCACGTTTTCCTTACCGGGGTGGTAAAGCAACTCGCAATCGTAATCCTTGAGTAACTTGAGCCACCGCCTTTGCCTCATGTTCAACTCCTTTTGATCAAAGACATATTTCAAACTCTTATGATCCGTGTAGAGTGTACATTTCATGCCATAGAGATAGTGTCGCCATAGCTTCAAGGCGAACACTACCGCTGCCAACTCCAAATCATGGGTAGGATAATTCTTCTCGTGAACTTTTTGTTGTCTTGATGCATACGCGATCACCTTACCTCTTTGCATCAAGACGCATCCTAAACCCATTTTTGAAGCGTCGCTATATACCACAAAGTCTTTCGACCCTTCAGGTAGTGATAGAATCAGGGCTTCGCACAACTTCTTCTGTAAAGTCCGGAACGCCTTATCTTGCGCTTTGGCCCAAATAAACTTCACGTTCTTCCAGGTTAGAGAAGCAACCCACCCCTTGAAGTTGATCGAACAGATCGTCGATTCTCGGAAGCGGATACTTATTCTTCACCTTTACCTTATTCAGTTCACGGTAATCGATACACATTCTCATCGTGCCATCCTTCTTCTTGACAAACAAGACCGGAGCTCCCCAAGGTGACGAGCTCGGTCTTATAAAACCCTTCTCCAGAATCTCATGGAGTTGAGCCATCATTTCTTGCATCTCGGATGGCGCTAGCCGGTAAAGGGCTCGGGCAATCGGAGCCACCACTGGAACAAGGTCAATTTGAATCTCTACCTGACGATCGGGTGGTAAAGAGGGCAAGTCGTCTGGGAAAATGTTGAGGAACTCGCGTACCACATTCTGTTAGCCCCAATTATGAATTGTAAAAAGTATTGAAAATAATCTAAGTCCTATTTCAGAGGACTTCCAGAGATAGCCTTCAGAGAGAAAGCCTGCCTCAGAAGATCATTCCAGAGATAGAGAAATGCAGCAGAAGATATCATAGATAGCTTCATCAAAGGTCTATGTCAGAGCTCTGAAGATCAAGCTGAAGAATTTCTACAAGTGTTGACACAAGAACAGAAGACACGTCACTTAGTGATAATATTTATCTTTCTAGATAGGTTACTGTTCAAGCATGTCTTGAGCTTACCTTTTAGGTAAGACATTATTCAAGCATGCTTCTTATGTCGGGAAAGTACACTATTCACTTTATGGTCCTATAAATAGGACGTGCATCCGTTGCTCAAAGTGTGCTTTTCAATACAAACTTGTAAAAGAATTATTTCTTTATACTGAAAAGTATACAAGAAGATCTTGTAAAACTAAACCACCTTTTTGGGTGTTCTTGATAATCTACTTGCATTATCTAGTGAATATTAGGTGTTGTTATATTTGCTTTATTGGATATATCTTCTTATTACTGTGTGTGTGAATCTTGCTTTGATTTAAACATTATTTGCTTCCGCTATTCTTATTATTGTTATATGTTTATATCATTGTTAAAAGACTGATTCTGGGATCCAAAAATTGGTATCAGAGCTTCTTTGTTTTTCTTAAAACAAACAAGATCAAATATGTGTACTCGGATAGATTCATGTCTTTTTTATTCAAGTTTTCATAATTTGTGCATGTTCATATAAACTTTTGTTTATTCAAGAACCTAATATGATCCAAGTTTGAAAATCACTCACAGTACTTCATTTTGATAAAATATCTTCTTTTAAGCATCATTTCTTCAAAACTTCATCTTCTTCTTTGCAAATATGGAAAACTCCAGTATAAGTGCCATACATACAGCTGGATCTTTGACAAAACCTCCTACTCTTCTGAGGGATGAATATCCCCAATGGAAGATCAGGATGGTCAACTTTTTGGAAGGAATGGATAAAGATATAATGAGATCTGTCAATGATGGACCACACCTATCCATGGTTTTGGTACCTAGAGTTCCTGCTACTGCAACTACAACAGAAATACCTGCATTTTTTGAAAAGAAAACTTCAAACTTCACTGAAGAAGAAACAAAAATAATGGAAAATGATTCCAAAGTTGTTAGACTGTTGATTATGGCTATACCCAATGATATATTTCAAGAACTAGATTCTTGTGTGAGAGCAAAAGAAACTTGGGATCAGTTGTTAAATCAACTGGAAGGTGGCATTCAAACTCAGAAAAACAGAAGAACTCTTTGCATTAATGAATATCATCACTTTAAAGCACAACCTGAAGAGACACTTCACCAAACTTATTCCAGATTCAACATCCTGATAAATAAATGCAAAAAGTTTCGAGTTATGAGGACAAAAGAGGAGAATAATATACTTTTTCTTAAAATCTTAAATGAAGAATGGTCACAATTGTCCATGTCAATTCAAGCCAATCAAAACCTTGAATCATTGTCATTAACTAACATTTATGGCACCCTTATTGCCCAAGAAAATGAAGTTGCCAAACAAAAGACCAAGACCTCTTTAGGTGGACCTCTTGCACTTATGTCAAAAGAAAAAGGTGTTCTAGAAGAAAGTCATAATGAAAGCAGATCCAAAAGCTCCAAAAGAGAAATCTTTTGAAAATGAGCCCAAAAGAAAATCAAAAAGGGCCATGATAGCTGAAAATAACAATATTTCAGACACAGATGAAGATGAGGATATTAATGCTTTTGCTAAATCTCTTGCCTTGATAACTCATCAATTCAACAAGAAATTTGGCAAGAAAGTATTTGAAGGAAGGAGAAATGATGAAGAAAGAAGAAGAAATCAAGAAAGAAGAATATCATCAAGAACCCAGATCTACTCTGCATAGTGATCAAAAGGGTAGTCAATACAACCACCATGAAGTTGTTCAACAATCAAGACCTCATCAACCATTTCAACAGAAGTATTCCCAACGTCAGAGATACTTCCAACCTCAACCTCAAAATACAGAAGCAGTTGCTAATCTTTCAGCAAATCAGAATGATGGAAGATGCTTTAGATGTGGAAAACCAGACCACTTTTCTGCAAACTGCAGAGGTAGACTGATCAAGGATCAGGACTACTACAAGAACAAATACAAGTACAATATCATAGAGAGGGTACTTGTAGCTGAAATGGAAGATTGGTTGTAAGAAGTGATGAAGAAGAAGAGCCAACCAACCTCTGTGGCATGGCTATGGAAGATGGTGATCAATCAGATGGATCATCACAGGATTACTCTGAAAAGGTAAATTCTCCATTCACCTCTGAAAGTGCACTTGAAATGGATGTACTTAAACTAACAGATGATTTTCAGAGCTTAAAGCAGAAACTCTTTGAGGAAAAAGAAAAGAGAAAACAAGTCACAAAAGACTTGAATTTTTATAAAAGAGAAAAGGATCTTTTGGAATCAGAAAAGAAAAAAAATTTAATGAAAAATCTGAGCTTGAAAAATCTCAGAGATTAAAAGAAAAATCTTTTTCTGATAAATACAAAGAACTTGAAAAGGTTTTAAAGGCTAAAGAACAAGAAGTTAAGAAATCAGAGTATGAAAGACTCAACTCTGTGGCCTTGACTAATTTTTTCCAAAAAGAAAGTGAAGTTTTACTTCAATCTTTGAAAAAAAAGAACTTCAAATCAAAAGTTATCAAGATACACAAGATGTACACATTAAGATCAATCCACAGATGGATACTTAGGGCCTTGGATTCAATGATTTAGATCCTTTCACTGGAAAGAAGAAAACTTCATTATCCTTAACTTTCTGTATGGGAAAGATCCAGAAGCCTGACTTTCCATCTCAGGAAAACTCTAATATCTTTAAAAGAGTTAGAACCTCATAGGGATCAAAACTCAGAGCTCTCAATTTCAGAAACACTTTCTACTCTGAAACTAAGATAGATTCAAAACCTATCTTGGAATCAAAGAAGGAAACTACGAAAGTCCATTTCTTAAAACCTCAGAGTAATGATCCCAAAGATATCTTTAGATTTGATTCCTTCATCACTCAAGAGCCAGAGGTCTCTAAAGCAAGTACCTCTGAAGTCCAACCTCAGTGCACACTTGATCCAGAAGCACCTATGTATTATCCAAAGTCAGATGAAATAATCAGAACTAGTTTTGAAGAGGATATTAGGAGAATTTACAAGGAAAATGTCATATATGATTTTATAAAGAAATCTTGCATGAAAAAGATGATCGAAGTTTCAAAACCCAAAGAGATTGTTAGATCTTCAGAGATAGTCACCTCTGACAGAGTAAAAAGAGACTTTCATGACTCTGACAAAGTTGATGAACAAATAATTTTTACACCAGGGAAGGTCATCCATAAACAGACACATACTATTGGTTTTGGAATCTTAAGCAAATCTATTCCAATTCTTAAAGAAAAATCAAAAAGTACCAATATGTCCTTATTTTCTTGACATGTGTTTGAAAGCTAAAACTTCTCTGGAGTTGGAAAAAGAAATAAAGGAAAAAACCAAGAGTAAAACTGAAACTTCACAATTCTATGCCTATAAACCAATCAAATTCTGTCCTGAACAAAAAGGCAAATGGCAAGAAATTAACCATTCTGTTCCTGTTTGTGCAGTGAGCCAGAAGGAGAAGAAGATGTTTTGGGCCAAGAAAAAGCAACTTGAAAAGAAGGCCAAGAAGTCTGAAATAGTTAGGAATACTTGTAATGTTCCTAGTGCAAATTCAGGCAAATTTCAAAAGAAAAATGTACCCACGATCTTTAATTCAATCACAAGCTTTGCTCCAACTTCATCTTGTTCTATTAACTGTAATTGTATCAATCTTCTGATAAAGTTGAAAATCACTTCAATGGTTCTCATTGTTTCCTGAATCAATCTCTAAAAAAGCCTTAAGAGACTAAAACTCAGAAACAACAAAAAAACAATTCTGGCAAAGCATCAAAAGATGGAATGCCAATCTCTAAAAAGAAAACTCCTAAACCTAACAAGAATGGACCCATAATGAGATGGGTACCTAAAACTCTTTAATTTGTCTTGTAGAAACAACATATGCCCATCTGGTATTTAGATTATGGATGCTCAAGGCATATGACCGGAGATAAGAAGTTGTTATCCTCTTTCAAAGAAAAATCTGGAGGAGCAGTAACTTTTGAGGACAATATGCAAGGTCTGATTAGAGGTTATGGAGAGTTAATAAGAGGTAATGTTTCTGTATCCAAAGTTGCTTATGTTGATGGACTCAAGCACAACTTAATTAGCATAAGTCAACTCTGTGACCATGGTTTTGATGTGAAATTTCAAGAAAAATATTGCTCATTACTTCACTCAAAAATAGGTCAAGAAATGCTAAGAGCGGACAGAAAAGGTAATCTGTATAGAATTAACTTTACCAAACATATAGATATTGGTTCATAGAAGCTCTATCTGGTATCTCTGAACAATGAGGATGTCTGGCTCTGGCATAAGAAGTTTGCACATTTAAACTTCTCATCACTTGATAAGTTAGTTAAACTTAATTTGGTCAAGGATCTATGTAACACCCTAAATTCTGGAAATAGCAACTAATTAAAAATTTTCTAAAATACATCGATAAATAATTTATCTACAAACACAATATAGGATTTAACCTCAATAAACACATTTATTCTCTACATACAGTCTATAATAATGACGGGTGCTACTAAAACCCAATAATAAACTGCGGAAGACTTCATCAATCTACTTACTCTCGTGTAAGTCTATAGCTCAACTCTTCAAAGCACCGCTAGAACCAAAACCCAACTGGAACCTGATGCACATGCCGACAAATGAAAAGGTTAGGCTTAACGCCTAGTGAGCTCAAGAGTTTTTCGTTAGAGATAAATAAAGCAATAACTTTAGGAATGTTATTTAAAAATTAAGATTTCCAAAATGCAATACCTTTAATTTGAAAGCAACCAAAAATGAAATCCTTTAAATCTTAAAACCATCTCCTTTCATCATTCACCCTTTTCGGGATTAAAATAATAAAACGCACGCCTCTTTAAATAAAGCCAAAACCCAAAGCGCACGTAAAACATAAATAGCATTATAATAGTCAAGCACTAAAAATGTAGTTAACTCCAACTTCCAAAACATTCCAATAACTTGAATGAGTTTCAATAACCCAAACCTTAAAACATAGATAAATACCCATATCCAAATATATCCGAAAATATGGATTGTAATACTCCATAACCAAAACCCCGCCTATTGGTGACGGGAAAGACCTGGTTACATTGTACGTGACGGAACACAAAGTAGGTCACATAATTGTGTAAGAAATCAAAACATGTGGGTTACACATAAAACACCCACCGAGTTCAACTCCTCTGAGTCTATCACTCGAAAACATCAAGTCAACCCCTCTAGGTCTATTCTTGAGAGTTCCAAAGAGGGGAAATCTAGCACAAGGGAATTACACCTTACTGCCCATGAGACGCTGCCCGACCGTATAGGTCCACACCTTACTTATCATGGTGACCCGATGCCTATTCCGTGCCAAATGGTGAACCAAATGTCCAAAGCGGGGACATAGGAACACCGTGCCTATGGATCCATTGCACTAACTAAACCATTACGTGACTCAAAGTGAATCAACTAATGCATCCAAAACATGTAATTCTCAACTAAGATGCAGGAAATGCAAATCATAACCAAACACTCAACATTGAACTATTAAAAGCGGACAAGTGTCCTCGAAACCCAACAAAATCCAAGCCGAGCCATAAGCTCAAACAAATCCAAAGACTCAATGTTGAAAATCATAAATTGGAATCAAACATAAACAACCCATACTTATGTAAACCCATAATCCAAAACATATAATTAATTCCAACGTAGTTTAGATTGGGACAAATCATTTTCCAAGTGAGTTTATAACATTTACCTCTCAAAACGTCCCATAACACAAAACCATGCATTTCTCCAAAACACAAAATGAAATACATTTATTCTCAAAATCTATTTCCATAAAATAAAACCTTAAGATACCAAAATATATGATTTATTTATCATAGTATCCAAAATCCCAGAGATGTGTGATATATAAGTTTATGAAGTTAAACACTTTCAACTAATCAAACTTATCAGCAGTTAATAATTTTCATGTAAGACGCAAAACACTTTAAAATAAGCATTTTGGCATGTACACCGTTTTCACAAATCAACTTGAACTCACCTTTCTAGGTTAAGTTAAACCTAGGTTTCAATCCACAACCATTGGCCTCCACAAGCACAGATCCCACCCAAAGCTTTCCGAAGACACCCATTCCAACTCTTCAACTCAAGCTTCTAAAACCTAGATCCACACATTTTCGACCATAAATAAACATATCCAACCATAAATGATTGTTACCCAAACATTTGTATCAAAATCCCCAAATTTGACCAAACCCTAATTTTGACCTAACCTTCCCAAAATCAACCAAAACGAAATTAGAGAAACATAATACTAGGAAATCACCCACGGTGTGATTATAACTCATAAAGAAGCTTAGAGACTGAGGGGACGAACTTACACTTAGGTTTTTGAGCAAAACCCCAAAACTTATGAATCTTCAAAAAGTGGTGATGAACACTTGAATCTTGCTCAAGAGGTTGAGGTTACAAGTACAGATGATGAGGGAGTACAAGATTGTAAGGGAAAACCCCCAAAAATGGATTAGGGTTCGTTTGAGGGGTTGGATTCGGTTGAGAGAGAGTTCAGGAGAGAGTGGGTTAAAGGAATAAATGAGAAAAGTGGGAAAAAGGGATTTAATGGAGTCTGGACCCCGACGGTGAGAGTGCCCCGCGAGAGTGACACTCTGTCACAATCGCGGGCACAATCGCCCGCTCCTACCCACTCTCGGTACAAGGGCCGCGAGAGTGCCCCTGCGAGAGTGACACCCTATCACAATCGCGGGCACAATCGCCCACACCGTACCGAGGCCAAATTTGTTGACCTTTCGACCTGAAGCGCTCCCGATCCAACGTTCTAATTTCACAAGGATTTATAATGAAGGGTTTTCGATTAGAAACTAGAAAAGAAGGGCAAGGCAAGGCTTAACAAAATACGGGTGTTACAATCCTCCCAACCTTAAAGAGATTTCGTCCTCGAAATCTAGGTTCTCATAAAACGTTGCCCACATAATAGGTTAACTCTACACCGCTTGCCAGAACTACTCCCATAACCTCGCGATGGTAATCACGATTACTGTTCCCCTTGGGCACTTCACCCTTACATTCGAATGAACAATTAATTTACTATTGTAGCCTTTAACAGTGAGACTGCGGTTGTCTCCCAACCTTGGGGAACACATACTACCTCAAGGGTAGTCTGTGATTTTAACTTCTCACTGGCCAAAACACCTCAGGTCCCCCATGTTTCTGAACCCAAACTCAAAGTTCAACATCAAATTCTGAAGAATTCTCAAAATTCTTCGCCACCACCATCGGTATTCAATATGGTTTTCCTTCCAAGGACGTACCAATACGCTCTTTGGATATCTGGTTAGTGCAGATCCGGCAACCAACCAACTCTGATCTACTCTCGAACCTAAAACATTCCCCCAATAAAATCTTTACCACTTCAGGAAAGTCTACACACCCCCATATTTAATCACCAACATTTAATCTTCCCTTAAATTCCACCACCGAGAAGTCACTTTTCTCATGACTTACCCGGGATACTTCCAAACATTCCATGATTCATTGACTTCAAGAAATGAGTCGACGCCTAATACCAACATGGTGACATCAAAACATGGACATCCCGCCCAATGCTTCATTCCATAAATATTGTCGCATTAGGTCGACACCTAACAGAGGACTAATATTCCCAAATCTTACATTCCTAACAAACGGACCACAAAAGTCCTTTGTTCACAAAACTCATTAAGACGGTACACCGTTAACCAATAGCATGATGGCAAGCGAACCATCAACCTGCCAAATCAAATCCAACCACGTATAGAATCATACAAGGCCTTATCCCGCAAGCCTACCGAAGCATAGAGGTCATCTCTTAATCAACTGGGGAACAAAATCTAATACCTCCACTACTCAAGCGTAACCCGATTCAAAATTTGAAACCCAATTTCAAGATTGACCACAAGTCGGATCATCCGACGCTTCAAATCCCAAGGACTCCTCTAGTCCCTTTATTAATGCTCCTGTCACGACAGGGGTTTAAATCTATAAGCCTAATGAGTTCAAGGTTTTCAACTAATATGCCAATTTAAACTCTTATAAAACTTTTAAATACACAAGTTTTATAACAATTAACCGTACAGTGAAAATACACTATCGTTCATCCGATAGATTTCAAAACTGGGTACCAACACTATGCATATAAAACCATTTCAAAAATCCTTTAGCCCTTACTTACGCTAATCATGACAGTAATAAGGATATACAACAAGCTTTTTTTTTTCAAATGGGCCACTATGGTCCCAGTTCGCATCAACATACCCCATTCGTGGGAAAATAACTTTATGTGCCAAAACAGTGTATAGCGAGACGGTTGAACAAAACTCCCAAGAGACAAGTGACGCAATCGAGTTCTCAAAATTTCTCATTTGACTATATAAAAGTATGGAATAAAATTCCCAACAAGGCCCACATGCTGAGTTCGTTTCTCAAAACTTAGCAACACAAAATATGCATGCAATTGGTCAACATACAATAGATTTAAATCAATTTTCAAACTTTAGGTTGTACAATGAAATGATTTTGTCCGAAAATAGTGGCTACAATGACACGTACCCCGATAACTCACTTAACGCGTTGCGGAATTCATAACGGTAAAATCAACAACTGAAATGCGTTCAAAGCGAAAGTTCAATATGACACGACATAAATCTTTCATATGTTTTACTCACACCAACAATTTAAAACAACTCGAATACTATGCAGCATACAACGAATAACACTTGTATAAAACCCAAAAGAGAAATCACATAATATTGAAACTTCCCAAAATAACATATGGGATAACATCTATTAACAAAACTCTCAAAACGTCTCTTACGGTTGCGAAGATACAGATGCAAAACTCGCACGAGACAAAATATTAAATGAAAATTTATAAGTTAACGCACACAATAATGCAAATATACACCTCTCAATTTCAAGAGCATGACGCAAAATGTCGTAAAATAGAATTCCGTAAGACCCAATAAAACCTTCCATAAACCCAATGAAACACAACGATGCTCAGCATCATATGGTGCCAAAACCGTCATTCCTAAAATCAAATAGCATGAAACAAAGTCATGACTAAAATGTCAAAATTCCAAAATTTTATCTTTTATCGCACCTGATAAATATAAACGGCACTTTCACCAAAACCCGCATGAGACTCAACGCTTCACTAAAACTCATAAACTTACACGCAAATGAAATTAAAACTAACGCAATTTGAAATACACTCGCGAGTAACAAAGCGTCATAAAATAACGTGTCATGAATTCAATATGACTCGTACCGACTAAAATTCCAAAGAACATTTCGACTCAAGAACATAGGGACAACTCGTCCTTTAAAACTTTAACATACGTGGAGGAGATCCAATGTCAGAGTCTAAAATTCCATAGTTATTTCCCAAACAACCCAAATAACATTAAATCATGAATATTACAATATTCGAAAAATAGTGTCAGACACGAAACAAGGATAAAGAGATTTTCAATAAAAATTGCAACCACGTGCAACAAAACAATTTTTATGCATGCTTAAGCTCACGGTTTAAAATTTGATGAGTGTTAAAGGCTTTACCAAGGCTTCATAGTACAACTCACTTTACGCTTCGAAAACATGGGGAAACAATTGATGCAAACTTATTTTTAGAAATAAATTTCGTGCATGACTTTGGTCGGCACTCAACATTCCGAAATCTTATTCCTCAATTTTCCATCATACTATTGTCATCCGGGTGATCAAACATCTTAAAGCAATCATCGAAAATTTCATCCGTTCATCGTACAATTTCTCCTCGAATAATGTCGATTCCAAAAGTCTACGGTTCTATTCCATCCATTCATTCCGACCCGAAACGGTCCACTTAACGCTTTCACCATGCTTACTGTCATTCTAAGCATCGAATACTCAAATCATCAACTCTTTCTAACGATTTCTCAATCAAAAACTTCCTTACTACCCCGACGGTTATCGTACCAAGGCAGTTCAAAGATGCTTATGTAACTCGTAAGTTCACCATAACACTGGCCAGGTGCTATTATGAACGTACTGTACATGATCATCCTTGCCATTTTTGGAGTGATTCCCGTTCCTAGTGAATCCACTCACCTCAAATCATCAAATATTAAAGTGCTTAATGGTGTGATCTTACATTCAAACGCTTAAATTACGCTAGTTTGAGTCTAGGCATTCTAAAATCAGTAACTAAATCTCTCAAACTTAAGCTCTGATACCAACTTGTAACACCCTAAATTCTGGAAATAGCAACTAATTAAAATTTTTCTAAAATACATCGATAAATAATTTATCTACAAACACAATATAGGATTTAACCTCAATAAACACATTTATTCTCTACATACAGTCTATAATAATGACGGGTGCTACTAAAACCTAATAATAGTCACTATCTCCAACTGCGGAAGACTTCATCAATCTACTTACTCTCGTGTAAGTCTATAGCTCAACTCTTCAAAGCACCGCTAGAACCAAAACCCAACTGGAACTTGATGCACATGCCGACAAATGAAAAGGTTAGGCTTAACGCCTAGTGAGCTCAAGAGTTTTTCGTTAGAGATAAATAAAGCAATAACTTTAGGAATGTTATTTAAAAATTAAGATTTCCAAAATGCAATACCTTTAATTTGAAAGCAACCAAAAATGAAATCCTTTAAATCTTAAAACCATCTCCTTTCATCATTCACCCTTTTCGGGATTAAAATAATAAAACGCACGCCTCTTTAAATAAAGCCAAAACCCAAAGCGCACGTAAAACATAAATAGCATTATAATAGTCAAGCACTAAAAATGTAGTTAACTCCAACTTCCAAAACATTCCAATAACTTGAATGAGTTTCAATAACCTTAAAACATAGATAAATACCCATATCCAAATATATCCGAAAACATGGATTGTAATACTCCATAACCAAAACCCCGCCTATTGGTGACGGGAAAGACCTGGTTACATTGTACGTGACAGAACACAAAGTAAGTCACATAATTATGTAAGAAATCAAAACATGTGGGTTACACATAAAACACCCACCGAGTTCAACTCCTCTGAGTCTATCACTCGAAAACATCAAGTCAACACCTCTAGGTCTATTCTTGAGAGTTCCAAAGCGGGGAACTCTAGCACAAGGGAATTACACCTTACTGCCCATGAGACGTTGCCCGACCGTATAGGTCCACACCTTACTTATCATGGTGACCCGATGCCTATTCCGTGCCAAATGGTGAACCAAATGTCCAAAGCGGGGACTTAGGAACACCGTGCCTATGGATCCATTGCACTAACTAAACCATTACGTGACTCAAAGTGAATGAACTAATGCATCCAAAACATGTAATTCTCAACTAAGATGCAGGAAATGCAAATCATAACCAAACGCTCAACATTGAACTATTAAAAGCGGACAAGTGTCCTCGAAACCCAACAAAATCCAAGCCGAGCCATAAGCTCAAACAAATCCAAAGACTCAATGTTGAAAATCAAAAATTGGAATCAAACATAAACAACGCATACTTATGTAAACCCATACTCCAAAACATATAATTAATTCCAACTTAGTTTAGATTGGGACAAATCATTTTCCAAGTGAGTTTATAACATTTACCTCTCAAAACGTCCCATAACACAAAACCATGCATTTCTCCAAAACACAAAATGAAATACATTTATTCTCAAAATCTATTTCCATAAAATAAAACCTTAAGATACCAAAATATATGATTTATTTATCATAGTATCCAAAATCCCAGAGATGTGTGCTATATAAGTTTATGGAGTTAAACACTTTCAAATAATCAAACTTATCAGCAGTTAACAATTTTCATGTAAGACGCAAAACACTTTAAAATAAACATTTTGGCATGTACACCGTTTTCACAAATCAACTTGAACTCACCTTGCTAGGTTAAGTTAAACCTAGGTTTCAATCCACAACCATTGGCCTCCACAAGCACAGATCCCACCCAAAGCTTTCCGAAGACACCCATTCCAACTCTTCAACTCAAGCTTCCAAAATCTAGATCCACACATTTTCGACCATAAATAAACATATCCAACCATAAATGATTGTTACCCAAACATTTGTATCAAAATCCCCAAATTTGACCAAACCCTAATTTTGACCTAACCTTCCCAAAATCAACCAAAACGAAATTAGAGAAACATAATACTAGGAAATCACCCACGGTGTGATTATAACTCATAAAGAAGCTTAGAGACTGAGGGGACGAACTTACACTTAGGTTTTTGAGCAAAACCCCAAAACTTATGAATCTTCAAAAAGTGGTGATGAACACTTGAATCTTGCTCAAGAGGTTGAGGTTACAAGTACAGATGATGAGGGAGTACAAGATTGTAAGGGAAAACCCCCAAAAATGGATTAGGGTTCGTTTGAGGGGTTGGATTCGGTTGAGAGAGAGTTCAAGAGATAGTGGGTTAAGGGAATAAATGAGAAAAGTGGGAAAAAGGGATTTAATGGAGTCTGGACCCCGACGGTGAGAGTTCCCCGCGAGAGTGACACTCTGTCACAATCGCGGGCATAATCGCCCGCTCCTACCCACTCTCGGTATAAGGGCCGCGAGAGTTCCCCGCGAGAGTGACACCCTGTCACAATCGCGGGCACAATCGCCCACACCGTACCGAGGACAAATTTGTTGACCTTTCGACCTGAAGCCTCCCGATCCAACGTTCTAATTTCACAAGGATTTATAATGAAGGGTTTTCGATTAGAAACTAGAAAAGAAGGGCAAGGCAAGGCCTAACAAAATACGGGTGTTACAATCTACTATCTCTGAAGTTTAACAAATACCATCTTTGTTCTGCATGTGAGATGGGAAAATTGAAAAGATCATCCCACAAGACCTAAAGTGATAATAATTGTCCCAGACCTCTACACATGCTTCATGTGGACCTCTGTGGTCCTATCTCTGTGCAAAGTCTGTCTGGTAAGAAGTATATTCTTGTACTTATAGATGAATACTCAAGATATACTTGGATTGAATTCATCAGAGCTAAATCTGATGTACCTAATATTCTGATGAGTTTGTTAAGAATATTACAGGTTCTGTTCAACAACAAAGTTCAAAAGCTGAGAAGTGACAATGGAATAGAGTTCATAAATGCCAAGATTAACTCTTATCTTTCAGAAGAAAGCATCGCTCTAAAATTCTCTATAGCAAGGACACCTCAACAAAATGGTGTTATTGAGAGGAAGAATAGAACACTTGTTGAAGCTGCAAGAACAATGCTTGCAGGATCTGATCTTCCAACTAACTTTTGGGCTGAAGCAGTATCAACTGCATGCTTTACCCAAAACAGATCCATAATTGTCAAAAGATTCAAGAAAACAACATATGAACTCATTAACAACATAATACCAAATGTCAAATATTTTCATGTTTTTGGGTGCAGGTGTTACATCTTGAATGATAGAAATCATCTTGGTAAGTTTGATAAGAAGGCAGATGAAGGCAAATTCATTGGTTATTCTTTAACCTCAAAAGCCTTCAGAGTATTTAACCTCAGAACCAGAACTATCCAAGAGAGTATCAATGTCCCTTTTGACGAAACCAGAAGCTCTGAAACTCAGAATAATCAATACACAACAAAGAAAATCTCTGAATCATCAAAGCTCAGAGAATTAGAACTCAACAAGATATTTGAATATTTGTTTGATGATGATAACTTTGAATTCATTTTCAGAGACATTCACAGAGCATCATCAGAGGAACCACATAGTTCAATTACAATCCTTATTGGTCCCTCTGATAACACACCTTCTACTTCACTCAATACAGGTTCAAGTGAAACATCAAGACCAATTGATGAAGAACAACAGTCTTCAGAAGAAGAAGAAGGTGAATCAGAGACATCTGGAGAAACTCCAGAGCCACAATCACCATCTCTAGAAACTTCTTCAGAGCCTCTGAACAACACCACAGAGATGTCACCACCTGTCATCTCTGAAGCTCAAACTCCACCCCACATTCATGCTCCCATGACAAGATGGACCAAAGATCACCCCCATGATCAGATCATAGGATCTCCCTTAGATGGTGTCAAAACAAGATATGCCACAATCAATGAATTCTATTTTGTAAACTTTTTAAGCATCATTGACCCGAAGAAGGTAAATGAAGCTCTTGAAGATCCAAGTTAGATCAATGCCATGTAGGATAAGCTTCAAGAATTTGAAATAAATAAAGTCTGGACCCTGGTTCCACTTCCCAAAGGCAAATTTGCAATTGGAACCAAATGGGTTTTCAGAAACAAAAAGGATGAAGATGGCATAATCATCAGAAACAAAGCTAGACCGGTTGCTAAGGGATATTGCCAAGAAGAAGGCATTGATTATGATGAAACCTTTGCACCTATGGCTAGGCTAGAAGCAATTAGAATCTTCTTAGCCTATGTTGCACACAAAGGGTACAAAGTGTATCAAATGGATGTTAAATCTTCTTTTCTTAATGGAAAACTTAATGAAGAAGTATATGTCCAACAACCACCTGGATTTGAAAGTACAGAGTTTCCAAACCATGTTTATCATCTTGATAAAGCTTTGTATGGCCTTAAACAATCCCCTAGAGCATGGTATGCAACTCTGTCCACTTTTCTGATTAAAAATGGATTTGAAAAAGGAACTATTGATACCACACTGTTCATCAAAAGATATAAAAATGAGTTGTTGTTAGTACAGATATATGTTGATGATATTATATTTGGGTCTACAAACCAAAAGTATTGTGATAGGTTTTCAGAGTTGATGAAGAGTGAATTTGAAATGAGTCTCATGGGAGAATTAATTTTCTTCCTAGGACTTCAAGTAAAACAAACATCAGATGGCACTTTTATAAATCAAGCCAAATATGTCTCTGATATTTTGAAAAAATACAAACTCAATGATTCAACTCCTATGAGAACTCCTATTGCCACAGGAGTCAAACTTGACTCTGGTCCTTCAGGAAAATCTGTAGATGTTAAAACCTACAAAGGCATGATTGGTTCACTCTTATACTTAACTGCCAGTAGACCTGATATAATGTTTGCAACATGTCTCTGTGTTAGATATCAAGCCAATCCAAAAGAATCTCACTTATCTGCAGTAAAGAGAGTGTTTAGATACCTCAGAGGCACACCATCTCTTGGTCTCTGGTATCCAAAACTCTCTGGTTTTGAACTAACAGCCTACACAGATGCAGATCATGCTGGATGCAAGTTAGATAGAAAAAGTACCTCTGGATGCTGTCAACTTTTGGGAAATAAACTAGTGAGTTGGTCATCTAAGAAGCAAAATTGTGTATCAACTTCTACAGCAGAAGCAGAATATGTTGCTACTGCTAGTTGTTTTTCACAAGTCATTTGGATGAGGACTCAACTTAGAGACTATGGTTTTCAGTTTGATAGGATTCCCATTTTGTGTGACTCCAGAAGTGTTATTGCCATCTTTGCTAATCCAGTGCAGCATTCCAAGACAAAGTACATTAATTTCAGGTATCATTTCCTTAAAGATCATGTTGAAAAGGGAACAATTGAAATGTATTTTGTACCAACTGATCTCCAACTTGCTGATATTTTCAACAACGCTTTATATGAACGAAGGTTCAATTTCTTAATCAGCAAGTTGGGCATGCTTTATATGAACGAAGGTTCAAATCTAAGTTAGGCATCCTTTCACTCTCACTTACCACGTGTCAATATCTGAGTTGGTGGACGATGGAACGTTTCTGACATGGGGACTCACAATCGATGTTTCCGTAGCCCCCTATCCCACGTCTCACGTCCATAAAAACCCACTTCTCACCTCATTTTTATTTTACTCTCTCAAGATTTCTTTCCAAACTTCATCTTTCTTTCTCTAGCAATTCATCTTCTTTTTCAAAAGTTTCAAGAACTCCCCAACCTGCAACAATGTCGAACCAACAAACTGGCTCCGCAGACTCTAGTAGAATTGTCCCGAGTTTGAATCTTTCTTAGTTCGATGTTCTAGTCAAAGGAAACAACTACCATCTCGATCTTACGCCTTCTAAGTTCGATAAACAATTTCGCCCTGTCCTGGAGTTTTTTCGCTCATGTGAACTCAAAGATGCCCTAACCGCTTATGACACAAATGTTCCTCTCAGCTTTGTGCAACAATGGTAGTACTCAAGTGAGTACAATGAACAAGCTGAAGGAATCCTTGGCTATGTTGATCTTGGAGAAAGAGGAGTCAACATACACATTCATCCTGATACCTTAAGACGACGACTGTTTCTACTTGACACCACTAATCTTCAAATACCAAGGTTTGAAAAACCCCCACTCAGGATGTTCTTCTCCAGTTTCTTTATCATCTTGGATACAACAAGGAGATCACTCGATTGAGTGAATTCAGGAGACAACACCTTCCTCCCATCTGGAACTTTATATTCAGTGTGCTAAACCGTACACTGACATATAAGATTGGGAGTCATGATCAAGTAAACCCCACTCTATTAGAGATAATGTATGCCCTGTACTTCAATTGAAGCATAGACATGGCGGGACTGCTCTACTCTGAAATCCTCACCGTAGTTGATCGTAAGAACAAGGCTCTGGAGAAAGGAAAACAACCAATCTCAGTGTTGTTTCCAAGGTTTATCTCCCAAGTAATAAGACGAGCAATGACAAAATTTTCCAAATCTGAGGAAGGACCAAAAACACCTCTCTATGTGATGAACTCTTTCAAGGCAACCACAATGCCTCCATATCCCAACGAGAGGAGGTTTCCTTAAAGCATGCTCCAGTATATTCCTGAAGACCACCCCACCCATGTCCTTCTTAGTCGTGTTGCCAAACCATTAGAGCCAACGGTAGGATCCTCAACACACTTAGGCTCTGAACCTGAGTTAGAATCAGAGAGTGAATCCTCTGAGGCTACTCAACATGAAAACAGAGGACAACCCAGGAAGCCTCTAAAGAGAGAAGAATAGAGGTTACCTCTAACGTCGAGGAAGAGATTAGCTCTCTCACAGCAGAAGAAGGTGAGAATGAGAGTCCAAGAGAGGGTGTGATTCTTAAACCCATAGGAGTCGAGGGCCGTAAGGTAGAAAAAGATGCCTTTGACAGCACAAGTGAGAGAACACCAAGCCCAACTCCTCGTGTAAACATGTTGATCCCAGTTTTGTGTTCTCACAGTGATTAAACCAAAATAACTACAAAACAGAGATGAGTATGCGAAAGAGATTTATATGTAGACATATGGTTTGATTTGGTAGTAAACACACTAAAAAGTAACAAGAATATCAATGCACAAGTAAGATTTAGTCACAGAAAGATATTTCTCATTCACTTGCCAAATTACACCAAGAACACACAGTAGTGTGTGTAGGAATGCTCTCAACAGATTTGAATTATAAAACAAAGTGTGGGTGAATTTGTGTGTGCTCGCATGTTGTGAATTCAGGAGATGCTCCCTTCATATACAATGGGAGAGCACACAATAGCACAAGACAAGGGCTGACATTCCATAAAAGGAATGCCACCTGTAAAGTAAAACCATCGTGGATGTGTACTATTGATCTTGAGGATCTTCGTACAGCAGGGGTCACATGATCTGCGCGTGGTCTTGTCTTCTCCTTAAAATTCACAAGTCTTCAGGTCTTCCATATTTAGAGCTTAGCCACCACAGAGGCTCGGCGGTCTGAGAGTTATCTTCAGGTTAAGAGCTTATCGAGTGGATGGTCAACAGAGTTTCGGAGCTCGACACTTCTGTGGTGAAACTTGGTAGTTTGGCAGATATCTTCAGAGAATCCCATACTTATCCTATTTTTCAATACTTCTATACAATGAATGGAGCTAACAATCTCCCCCTAAGTATTGAAAAATAAAAAAATTGGAATTATGGAGTGTATAAGCTAAGTAGGAAACGTAAGAGGTGAAAAGAACTCAACCTCTGAAGACAGATTTCATTCATATATAAAAGATGCCAGAAGGCATTTACAGAACATGAATAAAATAAATTACAAAATTACATAGGGAAATCATTTATCGGTCGAGTGAATCTCTCAGCTAATGTTTTTCTCATAGTAAGAATGAGATCCCTAAACCTGAACTAAGCATTGATACTATCTATCATCCTCTCTACAGGGCCCCTCTGTACCCTTTCAGAGTTTATCTTCTTTAGTATAGTGTTTCGGATCTTCATCAGGTTGTTGTTTGAGTACTTGTGGCTCTGATGAGGCTTGAATATCTTCTTATTTCCATCATCATCTTTGTAAACAAACCAATTCTCCGATTCAACTATCAAAGAGTTGGATGGGATGTCCTCTATGCCAGGAATGCGATCATCCGGCTTTGTCACTGCAAGCTTGTCAACTCCAAGTTGTAGAGCAACTTCAAAGTCCATCCTGCTGTGGTATCTGATTTATTCGCGCATGACTTCCTTTATATATCCATTTGCGATTCTAAACTCTTTTCTCTTGTCCAGTCTCTGCTCTGTGTATGCGTGCAGTTGAGGAAGATCGTAAGGACAGAGGTTCTTCGGGTCTGCATCTGTGAATTCATACATCTTCCCATCTTTTCTTTCAATAGCATACTTCACATACATAATTGTTCTGTTGGCGAAAGAGTGCAAGGAGAGCCCCAGAACTTGCTTTATATCAGAGAGTGACCAGACCACTGACTTCTCTTGTGCAGTATTTAAGAATCTTCTTCTGACATCCTCCTTTATCAGAGGGTGCATGTTGGGTTGTAAGAACACCTCTTCACATTCTGCGTTGTAGAGATAATTGTAGATATTCTCATGAAAAGACAGCTCCTTCTTTGGTGGCCTTAGAATGGGTATCTGCATGGCGTCCATTGATTCGACTATGCTCTTCATACGATCTTATGTTGGTTTCTTTTTCTCAAAGGCAACAGCTGCAGAGGGTGTCTTCCCTTTAGCTTTAGATTATGAAGGAGTAGGAGTCAGAGTCTTCTATCGCAAGTTCTTGGTGGGAGTCATATCAGTATCTTCACCATCATCATTGGCATTGATTAGCTCCAGGGCAGAAAATTGGACAGAGGGTATAGGGCTACAGGCATGAGCTTTGGACTTGATGGTTCTACGAATTTCTCAAGCCCTTCTACGATTAATTCAGCTCCTATGTTGATCTTTGCCTTGACCGAGGGTTCTGCACGGGTGACAGGGATGGAGACATCAGCGTTCAAGTTCTTCATCTCAGAGGCACAGGATTTTGATCTCTGAGTTATGCCCTCTGAGGTTCCCTTCTCTTGTGGCACAGTGTTAAGGGGAGTAGCCGCAATAGGGTTTTTAGATAAAGTTGGCAGAGCTTTCTCCCCTTCATGACGACCAGAAGGACCGGAACTATCCAACCCTTGGTCATCATGCCTCCTCTTCTTCTACGATGTCTCTGCCTGGCACAAAGAGGGTCCTTTCTCTTCTTTCTTCGGCAAAGATTGGATCTGGCATGGTGTTCGATCATGGAGACTACATCCTATGTGGCCATGGTTGCTTTATTGACTTCATAATCGGTGTGAAATTTCATAAGGTCCACTCTTCTTTTAAGTTCCTCTAATACGGATTGACCCTTAGAGACCATGCCTTAGCCGATTTTGTACACTTCCTGCAGAAGCTTCTCCCCCATCTTGTGTAGTTCAGCTTTAGAGGCCAGGGTAGAAGGATAGCTGACTTCTGCAGGATTCTGTGGTTGAGAAGTAGATGGTGGCAGAGGGACCATGGTACTGTGAGCCATGTCCTTGATTTCCATTCTCAGAGCCGCCAAGTCATCTACCGCAGAGGCTGCTGTCACTGCCGCGACTTTTGGGGCTTCATCCATCACAATATCCCCTAGAATCTTCAGAGCATCTATTTGCTTATCCACAACCGTGATTATTCGGTTAGAGTCTTCGTGAGTGGCATTTGTGGCAGAGGCTTGGACCAACTTCTGAATTTCCAGAGAGTTATGGGCTATGATTTTCTTTAAGTCATCCAGAACTTCTGTATTGGCCTTCAGAGCCTCTGTAAGCAGGTGGAAGTCCGCCTTGGATATGTAGTTGTCGGTGGTGATGGAGCTTTGCAACTCATCAAGACGTCGATACATATTGTCCTTGAAGGTTTTAAACTCATCCTTCATGACATATGCACCAGGGGCAACCTCTGGACCAACACATGGTCCATATTTGGCCAATGAGTCTTTGGCACTTAGGGAGCTTGTTTTGACGTTGGGCTCCTCAGGATTTCCTTTCGATCATCGATGTCCCTTAGAGGGGGAAGCATCTACAGAAGTTTTGTTATTGATTTTCTCAAGTGAAGATTCAGAGTCAATCACATGAGTTTCGATAAGTGGAGTATGTGGCTGATCTAGACCCATAGTCATTGTGTTTTCTCATAGGAACCTCTGAAGTGCCTTGGTTTTCACTCGTGTGTGCACCAGAGGCAACAAATGCCTCTATAGTAGTGAGTGGCATGCTCTGGGGTAAATGAGCATTTATGTCTGCACCACCATCCTTTTGAGAGGATGAGGTGGTTTGGGTGTCCCCGGTTAAAATGGGCGTAGAGGATGAAAAAGGCTCCTCTGTCCTGGTGGTTTAGGTAGGGTTCGGAGTGTGCACTCCTTCTTCAACATCCTTATGCACTAGATCTGCAGGGATGGATGGGTGGCTAGTACTGGGAGGGGTTTTGGATGTGTGCCAAAGGCACTTTTTCGACCTCTCTCTCCACCTTCGATTGTTTTTTCTCCTCACCCTTCTCCTCTTCTTCATCACTGCTCAAGAGACCAGTGACATCCTCCACCTCTATGGTAGTATCCATCACTCCCAGAGCCTTTAACACAGATTTATATGCTTCATCTTCCTTTGGTGGGGAACTTAATCGTTCCACCACCTATTGGGTGATTTCTATGGATATTTTTAGAAGGCTCTGAGGCTTGATTTGCTCTTCGATTTTGGCCTCTTTGGTATCCAAGGTTTCATCAAATACAACCTTATGTTTTCTTCTCCTCTGGAGAGGTACCTCTTCAGTATCTATAGGCTCCCTTGAGTCCACATTTGCTTGTGCCATTTGAGAGGGCACAGAGGCATTATTGGTAGCATCTTTGTCAACCATTTTTACCAGTCTTCTCTTCTTCTTCTTCTTCGATGGCTCCTTAGAGGCTCGTACCTCTGGAGGGGTACAGAGGCCTTTTCAGCATTGGTCTTAGGCTTTTTGGCCTTCTTCTTCTTCTTCTTCTTTAGAGGGTACTATACCTCTGGCACTTCCACCTCTGTGGGGATTAGGACTTCTTCTACAGTCCTCTTCTTGGGTTTATTTTTCTTTTTCTTCTTTGAACTATCACCCCCGCCCTACTCTCTGGGGTTTCCCTCTCTTCTACTCTCTCCTCACCTTCTACGACCTGTACTCCCTCATCTAGACTAGGCCTAAGTTAAATCGCAATCTCTCCCTCAAAGAAACCTATGCGTAGAGGGGTTGCAGGACTTGGTTCAGGAGTCATGTGTCTACGGATGTAGCCCAACCTATCTTCTTCACTACCCCGATATGACAGAAGTTTGGCAGGCAGAGGTCTTGCTACAGGGTATCCGGTTGCTAGCATAGTGGGTTTATGAGACTTCATCTCATAGATCTTGATCATCTTGACTTCAAAGGCTAGCTTGCCAGGGCCTATCATCTCATTGCCAAGAAGTATGGCAATGAATCTGTTGAATACCAGGGTTGTAGGTTCCTTCTCCCTCCTCTTGTCATCCTCTTTGATGATAACAACATTGATCATCTCTCTGAGGATTATCTTGGCATAATCCAGAGGTAAGTCGTCATAGATTCCGTACATGACGTCCAGTATGTTGTGGCTTGACTGGTCAGGACTGCCCACCTTGCACGTCAGAGCCCTATTAAGAATGGAAAAGAGGACGTTCCACATGGGGGTAAGTTCTGTCTTCTGAACTCCGCCCTCTTAGCAATGGTCTTGGCATACCCAATGAACCTAAGAATGTCTAAGATTTCCTCATCAGAGGGTTCTTTAGAGAACTTAATCAGATTTAATTGGTCCTTAGTGGGGAGTCAAATATCTCAGAGACAGGTCTTTTGTTTATCCCAAGTTCAAGGAACTTTACATTTCCAGCAGAAGTAGCATACCCCATAATGCAGTGGCCAAACTGAGGATGTTTCTCATATTTGCATCCTTGCGAGAATTGTTGAACATAGGACTCAGGGATATCAGTCCTAGTCATAGTTAGAGCCTTGTTCAAGAAATGATTTTTTAGTAGTTTTATCAAGGGTTCAACTTCAGTGGGGTATCCCTTGGGTTCAAGAATAACGAAATGGTTGTTTAGCTTCAGTTGAAGGGAAGTTATATGGTACTGGTGCCTAGTGAAGGAGATGATTCGGCTACTTAGTTGTTGTTGATGGTCCACAGATGCAGAGTCATCTTTCTGGGCAATGGAGTGCTGAGAGTTTTGGGAGTTTTCACCGGATCCAGATCGAGAAGCCATTGTTTGCAAGAAAGTAGAAGAAAAAGAGTTGCAGGTATTTGCCTTGTTCTTTAGAGAGTAATAAGTTTCAGGTAAAAATGAAGGAAAGGAAGGGTTGGGGTATTTATGGTGTGAGAGGGGTAAAAATTAAGCGGTAAAATATAAATATTTGAAATCCGTAATAAGTACCTAGCCATCTAAGGAGCCGTTAGAAAAAACGACGATACAGTTCATGGTCCAATCACATTTTGCCACATCACTGAGGGCGGTGCACAATCGAGTACGCGCGCCTCCCACTATTCTCACGCACGTGGCATTTGTTATACCCAAATGCCTGTCACTTTGAAAAATAACCCGCACCCCAAAACTTATGAAAAGAGATAAGTATTGAAAATGACAGAAGCTCTGTGGGTTGAAGAGCTTCTTAGGATTGGGGTTGGCTCTTTTGCGCACATTGATACACTTTGTACCCAAAAACATTTGAAGTCGATGGAATGATCGAGTTTGTCTTTCCAGAAGAAAATTTGATGTCAAGAAGTATCTTTGTGGGATACTGTTGGATCCCAGATTTAATCTTATAACAATGATATAAACAACAATAATAATAAGAACAGCGGAAGCAATATAGTTTAAATATCAAAGCAGATTCAATATCATAGTTCAAATAAGATGTATAAATCGTAATAGATCTTCTTTAAAATACTTTCCAATATATTAAAAATGAATCAGATACAAGATATTTGAAAAATACACTTTTGTCAATGGAGTGATGGTCCTATATATAGGACCGTAAAGTGAACAGTGTACTATCCTGACATAAGAAGCATGCTTGAACAGTGTCTTACCTAAAAGGTAAGCTCAAGACATGTTTGAACAGTGACCTACTCTAAAAAGTAAATCTTATCACTAATGATGTGTCATATGTTCTTCTGTCAACACTTGTAGAATTCTTTAGCTTGATCCTAAGAGAGAGTGTCTTTAGAGCTCTGACCTCTGATGAAGCTATATCTGATCTCTTCTCGACTGAAGAGTCTATCTCTGAACTGACTTCAGAGGTAGACTTGGCTTTCTTGGCAACAGTCTCTGATTGTCTTCAGATGAAGACTTGGGATATTTTCAATACTTTTACATTACTGAATTAGGGCTAACAATCTCCCCCTAAGTATTGAAAATAAAAAATTGCCAAAATGGTAGAGACAAAAATTTAATCTAGAAAACGAAGAGGAGAAAGCCATTCTCTTTAAATGTTACTTCTCAAAGGATAGAAATTACGAGCAGAGAATATAACAACAAAATAAATAAAAGAAGATAATCAACACCTATCACTAGAGCAGATCCTATGGAACTTCATAATGAGCTCTCTAAAGTTAATCAATGAGCTAATTTCCAAGTCTAGTTTCGCCAATAGGTCAACTTTGTGTCGTTCTTCCTTCACATGTATCATTCTTAATATGCCTCTCAAAGTCTCATCTGAATATTTGGTCACCTCTAAAGCCAGGAAGATCTTCTTGATAAGATTGACTCTATAGACAAATCCCAGAGGCTCAGCGATTATTGAACCAGTCTTATGTTTGTTCAGATCTGCAATTTCCTCCACTGTTTCAGTAACTCCAAGTCTTGTTTCTCCCAAATTTAGAGCAATCTGAAAATCAAGTCTGGCCCTTAGTTTGACATGAGCTTCCATAGCATGCCTGACTTCATATAGACTCATTTTGACTGCCCTTCCTCGTTCATATTTTGCTGAGCAGTAGGCGTGGAGGTGAGGAAGATCATAAGGGTTTAGATTTACGAGATCATTGTCATTAAACTCATAAACCTTCCCATCAGAGCGAATCACCTCAAAATGTCTGTAGGTGATTTTGTTGTAGGCAAATGTCTTTTCAGAGACTTTGTTTATCTCTGTGATATGGAATTTTGAGAGAACACTTGCTCTTGGACTGGTCTTATCTCTGATAAATCTCTGCTCAAAATCTTCCATGTTTTCTCTGATTCTTGGATTCAGAGGAAGAACTTGAGTATCATCTAGATTGAACTCGCAGTAGAGATATCTGAAATGGTCCTCTATCGAAGTCTCTGGCTCAGAGGAAAGAAATGTTGGAGGTTGAGTGAACTTTGAGAGTGTCGGTATGCCAATGTTTGTCTTCTGAATAGGTACCTCTGGAGGGGCCTGTTCATCAACAACCATGGGGGGTTCTTCAGCAGATAGTTGTGGAGTTATCTATGTTTCTTTCCTTTGGATTTGAGGGGATTGAGGTAGGGTTTCGTTGATGGCAGAGGATATTAGATTTTTTATTTTAGTAGTGTCTTCAATTTTGTGCTCTATCTCTGATGTAGAAGGAAGATGAGCCTGAGCATTCTTGTAGACATACTCTTCAACATCAATTATCTCATCTTCTTTTGCTTTTTCCATATTAGCAGCTTCGTCTTCAGACTGTGACTCAAACGCATCTCTCATGACTATAGTTGGCCTTTCAGGTGATGAGAATGCGTCTTCAGAGCTGGAGAAGTCAATTAATTTCTCATCTCCTTCTTCTTCATCCAGAGCACCTATAGTTTCTAGAGTAGCATTTACTGCCTGGATTATAAGTGCATCTAAAATTGATGGTGCTAGAAATACAATAGGGATTGGAGACTTTGAGATTGTTTGATTGTCTTCAGCAGAGGTGGAGTGCCTCTCTAGTTCACTCTCTTGTACTCCTTTATCTTTGTTGGTGGAAGGATATGGAGCGGAGCTACTGCTTTTGCAGCTTCAGATGATTGTTCTTGTGTTGTCCCTTGCATCTCCCCTTTTTGATAATCAGAGGCTCCATCATCATCAGAGTCCTCTGAATCATCAAACCTTGGCCTCTTTGCTTCCCCATTGCAAGTGTCATCAATAATGACTCTCTTCCTTCTGTACTTTGGGGATTCTAGCTCAATGAAACCTTTGCCTTTGATGTCGATTGCAACTTTCTTGATTGATTCAATGGCCGCTGAAGCAACTTGAAGAATATCAGAGACCTGATCTTCAACATGAAACTTATGGATATCAAGTGTAGCCTGAACCTTTTTCTGTGAGACCATGAAGATTTTGGAGGAGCAGGTCAGTATGCGGCTCATAATCCCTTCTTTAAATGATGCAAGATCACTTTTGGTGACAACGTCTTCAGCAGTTATGGGAGGTGGAGGTAGAAGCTCTGAAGCTGGTGCTGGATGTGGCATTGAGGCACTGATAGTTGACTTGATTAGTTCAGAGATAAAATCCATTTGCTTTGAAGAAAGTAATAACGATTGTTTGGCCACTATCTCTGTTCTGAGATTTTGAACTTCAGACTGCAGCTTCTCTGTATTTGAAGTGGATTGTGTGTTGGATGCAGTGATGGATTCTTTCAGATTCTGCACTTCCCTCTGAAGGTCTGAAAGAGATGCAGTGTTGGAAGATTGAGTTCTGAGGTCGGCAACCTGTGCTTTGAGTGCAGCAATCTTTAGTGAGGACACAGTGCTCTGCTCCCATATCTGTCTTTCCAACCCCTGAATCCTATTGGTAGATTCGAGGAGTTTGGTCTTCAGAGTAGAGACCTCTGCCTTGAGTTTTTCATTTTCAGAGACAAGGGCAGAGGTCTCTGAGCCGTCAATACTTTGAAGTTTATGCTCTTTCATGGAGCCTCTGATTTATTCACTAAATCTTTCGAACTCTGATTTAGTAAGAAGATCAAAGATAGGTAACTTGGCAACAACACATGTTGCCAATTTTTCCTCGAGTTCAGAGGAGCCTTCTTTCAGAGATGGTTTGAGGTTGTCTCTGGAAGGACTTCCACTCTATCCTTGACGTTCTGGAGAATCGTCTCTGAGTGTTCTATGCAGATCCAATTCCTCCTTCTCATAATCAGAGGATTGGAAATGAATGTGGGAGTTGACCTGGTGATCCAGACAGGTTAATCCTTATGCTTGTAGGTCTAACCAATGTCCCTGAGTTGGACAGGTGCTACGTGAAATCCTAAAAGATTTCAGAGGTCTAGGAGAGGGATGGGGATGTGCCACAGAGGCATCATCATGTGTGTGGATTTCTGACGTACTCCAAGGCAATTGAGTACTTATATCAATGACCAAGTCCTTTGAGAGGACTTGTTCAGAAGTTGGGTTTCCTTTGGCTCGTGTACTTCAGAGGTGGAAGGAAGTACCTCTGAAGAGGTTTGCAGGTTAGGGTTCGAGGTATGCACCTCTAATTCAATAGCCTTAGCATCTGGATCACGCTGGCGAGTAGATGTGGACGCACTAGGAGTGGGCGATAGACTACTAAAATAAAGAGCTTTGATCAAGTGGCCATGGGGGTCTTCATTGCTGAAGAGTCAGAGAGTTTGTATTTTGAATGTATGTCAGAGACATATTTTGATTGATTTAGAAAAATATTGTCTGGAGTTTGTTTGACTTGTAATCCTAGGAATAATGTTAATTCTCCCATCATACTCATCTCAAACTCACTCTTCATCAACTTTTCAAACTTTTGACAATAAGATTCATTAGTAGAGCCAAAAATAATGTCGTCCACATATATTTGTACAAGCAGTATCTCACCTTTTCTTGTATCAGTTGTACCTCTTTCGAAACCATTAACAAGCAAGAAGTTGGAAAGCCTTTCATACCATGCTCTGAAGGCTTGCTTCAGTCCATACAGAGCCTTGTCTAAGAAGTAGACATGGTTTGGATACTTCGTGCTTTCAAACCCTGGTGGTTGTTGGACATATACTGCTTCTTGAATTTGCCCATTTAGAAAGGCCGACTTGACATCCATTTGGTACACTTTGAAACCTTTGTGGGTTGCGAAGGCAAGTCTTGACTCTATCAGAAGCAAGAAGTTGGGCTCAATGTTACTAACAAAATTTGTGAAGAAACAAAAATTTGCAGTAGCAAAGCGAGTCTTGACTCTATCAGAAGGGTCACCTATGATTTGGCTCTGTGGGTGACTTTTGGCCCATTTGGTCATTCTAGGGTGATGGTCATTGGAGCCATCAAGTAGCATATCTGAAGAGATTTCTTGCTCTTGATCAGCTTCTGTAGCAGAAGGTTGATCATTTGTGCTTACCACAGGGCTTGATTGTACTCTTTGAGTTGATGTGGAGAGCTCTGTAGTATCTCGGTTAGAGTTCTGTGATTCCTCTGGCGTTGACTCCTCTGAGATTGTTGGAAGATGATCTACAACTTTGTTGAGCGTGGATCCTTGATTGATTTTGGTCTCTGCGTGCTCCCCCACGACGTTTGGTCCTTCAAAAGTAGATGAAGAGGGTGAAGTATCACTAGGACCAGTTAGAGATGTACCTGTTTGGTCCGCAGAGAGGTGTCAGCTTCAGAGGCTCTGTGATCATCTCCAGAGGGGTCATCATCGTTGAACATTTCTTCAAACAAATGATGTAGTTCACTTGCTCGTGTAGATGATTTACCAGAGTCTTGCGATTTAAGATCGAGTCCTGAGCTGATTTGCTCAGAAGTCAACTGAAACGAGTCATCAAAGGAAACATTAATACTCTCGAGTATATGTTTTGATTTCAGCAAGTAGACTCGATATGCCTTAGAGGAAGCTGAATAACCAATGAACTTGGCTTCATCATCTTTGCGATCAAACTTTTCTATGTTCTCTCTGTCATTGAGAACAAAACACCTGAAGCCAAAGACATGAAAGAACTTTATATTGGGCTTCCTCTGGTTCAGAAGATGGTAGGGGGTCTTTGAGTGCCTCTTCAAGATTAATGATCTGTTTTGAGTGAAGCAGGTCGTAGAGATGGCTTATGTCTAAAAAGAAGTTGATAATCCAGAAGCAGTGAGCATTGTTCTGGCAGCCACGACAAGTGTCCTATTTTTGCGTTCAACGACACCATTCTGCTGCAGAGTTCTTGCAGAAGAGAAGTTATGTGAAATGCCTTCTTCCATGAGATAGGCTTCAATGGTTAAGTTCTTGAACTCTGTGCCAGTCACTTCGAATCTTCTGTACCTTGCTGTCATACAGAACTTGAATCCTCTTCATAAGATTGATTAGTACTATAGGAACATCAGACTTCTTTCGGACAAACTCTACCCAAGTGTATCTAGAGAATTCATCTACTAGCATAAGTATATACTTTTTTCCACCTAGGCTCTGTACTGAAATAGGACCACATAGGTCAACATGCAGCATATACAGAGGCCTAGTACATGATACATCTGACTTGCTCTTATGGGCGGCTCTTTTGAGTTTTCCCATTTCACAAGCAGAGCATAGATGATCTCTGTCAAATTTAATGTTGGGAAGACCACTTACCAAATTTAATTTTACAAGTTAGTCAAGAGTATGAAAATTTAGATGACAGAACCTATTGTGCCAGAGCCAAGCCTCTTCATTCTTACTTGATACTAAACAGAGCTTTTCTTCTCTGCTGGGGGCCTTGAAGTTCATGAGGTATAGATCACCTCTTTTTTTGTATTTCAGAAGCTATGTTCCTGTTCCAGAGCTTAGCAGGGAACAATATTGTTGTTTGAACATCACATCGAATTCGTTGTCACAGAGTTGGCTAACACTGAGTAAGTTATGCTTAAGGCCATCCACATACGCCACTCTGCAGACTTCGATGTCCTCTTAGGCAATGACTCTATAGCCTTTAATCTGCCCCTTGTTATTACCTCCAAAGGTCACAGAGCCTCCTCTAGCTTTCTCTTGGTGTGAGGTGAGTAACCCTCTGTCGCCAGTCATATGACGTGAGCACCCGGAGTCTAGGTACCAGATGGACACACGCTGCTTCTCCTGCGATCAGATTAAGGGGTTTTAGGTACCCATTTCCAAATGGGTCCATTCTTGTTAGGGGTCTTAAGAGATGCCTTAGCACTCTTTGGTTTGGCATCATCTTCTTTTACAGAAGAACCATTTTGCTTCTTCTCACCCTTGAATTTTGCATTCTTGGGCTTGGGGTGAGAGACAAAGCAGTATGGGCTTGAAAAATGTTGGTTCGAAGCATGCATAAAATCAAATCATTTACAATAAGAGACTTCAGAAGCAAGTTGTTTGAACTTTTAATTGAAAATATCAAAGGTGGGTACAGAGCATTTATTAATACAATCTCACCTAGCATTGGACTTCTTTTTACAGAAAGACCTATCTAGACTAGACTGTGTTTTCTCAAAACTCCTTCTCGGATGGCTCTTTGGTTGTACCCTCCCTCTATGGGATCCGTCCTTCGGATTGACTGCCTCAGAAGCAAAAGATTTGTCATTTTTAATCCATTTATGCTTTTGCTGCCAAGTGAATTTCTCTTGAAAAGGTTTTGAAGGTTTTATAGCTTTAGTCTTCTAAGATGACAAAGCCTTTTTGTTTGTTCAATTTTTCGAGCTCAAGAGAAGTCTTGACTTGTAGGCACATGTCAAGGAAATCAGAGCAAATAGGTATCTCTGCAGAGCTCCATTTGGGAGTAATCATTATGTTAAGTATGCCAAAGGGAAGTTTAGATCCCTCTAGAGTGCAAGGAACTATTTTTAGCTCTACAGAGCTAGTCTCAGTTTCGACAGAGGATGACTCAGACTCGGATTCAGAATCAGAATCAAGGAAATCTCTGTGATTTGAGGCATGATTTTCTAGACATGCACTACTTTTTCCATCATTAGTGTCCTCTTGAATATTTAACTTTTTGACAATACATGGGACAACAGCAGGAATACTTAAGCTTTCCATCAAGTCTTGCTCGAAGATTTCATGCAAGACAGAGGTCATATCAAGACTGTTGAAAAAGTGATTTTCATAAGTTCTTCTTAAATCATTTTCTAGAAAGATTTTGAACAACTTTTCTTCTACAGAGGTTGGAACAAACTCTAGTGCCTCATAGGACAACTCCTTTTCAGGGGTCATCATGCACACAAAGGCTATTTGAGTTTGAGTCTCTGGATGACCAAACTTGAAAAGTCCAATATGTTTTTGAGACAGATATTTCCTTGGAATGGAATTCCTCTTTATAGAGGTTGATGATGACAAATTATTGTTTTCATACCAAACATTTGTCATAATCAGAGGATTCCTCTCGTGTGGTTCTCCAGAGGTTTTTCGCCTCTTAAATGTAGAAGTTAAGTTGGGAAATCCTGTTTTTTGAACTTTCCCAAGGCTAAAGATATTTGATAAAGATTTATTTCTTTTGTTTCCAGTATAGGGATCAACATCAGTGAACCCTATACCCCTTCTGCCAACTTGGGTATTTACTTTTTCATGCACCTTCTGTGCGTCTTGATACATCCTGATGAATAGATCTCTGTCGAGCAAGTCTTGGGGAAGGACTTCTCTTTCTCTTTGGAAAAAATTCTTTAAAGCAACAAAATTTAATTTGTCACTTTCATTATCCTTTAGCTCTTTAATCTTTAATTTTAAAGCTTTGTTGAGTGAAATAACATTTTCTTTAAGTGACTTCTTTTCAGAAATATGCTCGGCCACAAGAGATTTCTTTTCAATGTATAACTTATCCTTCTCTTGAGTAAGAAGTCTAGCTTCTCGTTCATAGAAGGCAAGATTCTTTTCAAGCTCTGAGCATGTGTTTTTGAAGGCTTGGAATTCCTCTTGAAGTTTAAACAATTTGCAATCTGAGTTAATAGAATTACAGTTGGATGTGGATACCTCACTTTCTGCCTCAGAGGAGTTGAGTTATGCCATTCCACAGAACAATGCATTGGTGTCCCCTTCGTCAAAGGACTCATCAGTGACAAGGTTGTCTTGCTCTTCCATTAGGGACCTTTGTGTGTAGTATTCATCCTTTTTCTTGAAGAAAGTTGCGTCTCTGACAGGTTTGCCTCTAGGGGCATTAGTTTTGCATTCTGCTGCAAAGTGTCCAGGTTTTCCACACTTGAAACAACCTTCATTCTGTGGGGTGTTTGTTGCAGTCTTCTCACTTCCTCTGCCATCATTTCTCTGAGCACCCCTCGTGGGTACTCGATGGCCTTCTGATCCACATACCTTCTCTCATCACTTCTCTTTTCCAGCTGCCTCTGATCTCCAACTTCTTCTCTTCCATAATTCCTCTACTCATATCCACCATATCCTCTGTGTTCTCCTCTCTCATCCTTCCCTTTGTTGAACATGGACTTCTTCTTGAGTCCCCTGTTGTACTCTTTAGTCATAAGAGCCAGGGTTTTGGCCATAGAAGCCATGTCCATTTCTTCTTCAGAACTATCTTCTGCTTCACTTTCGGCGACCAATATTTTCTTCTTTTTCTTCTTCAGACCCTCCTCCACAACTTTCTCCTTCTTAGGTTTCTCCTGAACCTCTGTAGCCTTGCTAACTAATGCTAATGGACCACCAACTTGTGTTTTGACCTGAGCAATGCGATTTTCTTGGCTAACAAGTGGGCCAAAGAGGTCTGACAGAGACCAAGTATCCATATTTAAAGTAGTTTGGAGTGGCATTGACAGATGGAGCCATTCATCATTCAGACTCTTCAGAAAAATGACATTATTTTCTTCAGAGGTTCTGTGGATTCCATATCTTCTACACTTGTTGATCAAAGCGTTAAACCTATCATAAGTGCTCTGAATGGGATCATTCAGCAGAGCCTTGAATGCATAATATTCATTGATGCACAAAGCTCTGTTGTTATTTTGGGTCTTAGCACCCCCTTCGAGTTGTTTTTCTAACTCTTGCCACAAGTCTTTGGATGTTTCACACGAATCTAAGGATTGAAAGATATCATTAGGAATGGCCATGATAAGCAGTCTTTTGGCTTTCTTTCCTAGTTCATGTAGCTCTATTTCTTGCTCACTTCACTCAATCACAGGCTTAGGTTTTTGGTATTCTGTAACTTCAG
The DNA here is from genome assembly GCA_954870635.1 of Arctium minus. Lineage (NCBI taxonomy): Eukaryota > Viridiplantae > Streptophyta > Magnoliopsida > Asterales > Asteraceae > Arctium > Arctium minus. The sequence goes on along the minus strand of OX941080.1, from coordinate 69,751,947 downwards.
GGGTTGTAGCTGTAGCAGGTACCCTTGGTACAGTGGTCATGGGAATATATGGAGGATTGTGAATAAATTCAACCAGTCTTGGATCCACCCCTTTGAGAAAATGGACCATTCGAATCTTCCACTGAGGATATTCATCCCTCAATAGAGTGTGGAGTTTGGACTGAGATCCAGCACTAAAGAAAGTAACAGCATTCGCCATTTTTGGTGAAATGAAAATATTGATAGAGAAAACAGAGTATAGTTTGAATAACTAGACTTGGATGAAATAAGATGAGATATGGCTAAAATATGAAGATAAAGAAGTATAGCAATACTACTCTCAAGCTTTTGAACTATTCTAAGAACAAGAAACTTTCCTATTACTAAGTATAAATCAAACTTGTTGAAGAAAACTCGGCAAACAGGGACTGTTCTTTTGAGAATGAAAAACGAAACTAAGAACAATTCAAAACACTACCAAATAGTTAGGAATCATGTTAAAACAGGATCCTTTGATATTGATCATCAAAGTCTGCTTTGATACCAATTCTTGATCCCAGTTTTGAGTTCTAACAGTGATTAAACCAAAATAACTACAAAACAGAGATGAGAATGCGGAAGCGATTTATATGTAGTCGTATGGTTTGATTTGGTAGTAAACACACTAACAAGTAACAAGAATATCAATGCACAAGTAAGATTTAGTCACAGAAAGATATTTTCTCATTCACTTACCAAATTACAACAAGAACACACAGTAGTGTGTGTAGGAATGCTCTCAACAGATTTGAATTACAAAACAAAGCATGGGTGAATTTGTGTGTGATCGCATGCTGTGAATTCAGGAGGTTCTCCCTTCATATACAAGGGGAGAACACACAATAGTACAAGAAAAGGGCTGACATTCCATAAAAGGAATGCCACCTGTAAAGTAAAACCATCGTGGGTGTGACCTATTGATCTCGAAGATCTTCGTACAGCAGGGGTCACGTGATCTGCGCGTGGTCTTGTCTTCTCCTTGAAATTCACAAGTATTCATGTCTTCCATCTTCAGAGCTTAGCCACCACTGAGGGTTTGTGAAGAGTCACAGAGGCGTTGCGTTCTAAGAGTTATCTTCAGGTTAAGAGCTTCTCAAGTGGATGGTTGACAGAGTTTCTGAGCTCGGCACTTCTGTGGTGAAACTTGGTGGTTTGGCAGATGTCTTCAGAGAATCCCATACATAGCCTATTTTTCAATACTTCTATACAATGAATGGAGCTAACAAAACATATATGCTATCCTAGGTGGTACAGCACCAAAGGATATTGAAAAAGAGGTACACACCTCGAACCCTGCCCAAACTAACCTCTCAGAGGCACATCCTTTTGCCTCTGAAGCACGCACCCTTGGGGAAACCTCTAACACAATTAAGTCCTCACAAAAGGGTTTAGTTGTTGAAACAAGTACTCACTTGCCCCAGAGTACGCCACTATCCCACACACATGATGCCTCTATGGCTCATGACATAGGTGCCCGTCCCAGAGTATCAGAATTCTTTAGGATCTCGCGTAGGGATTGCCTCACTGAAGGGCAATGGAATGACTTAGTCGAACAGAAACTAACTTTCCTTCACAGCAAGGTGTCCAAACACATTAGGTTCTGATCCTCTGAATCTGACTCAGAGGATGATGTTGGTCCCGGAGGTGCTTAACAAGTTTGTAGAGGGGGGGTTGAATACAAACACAGTATTTAAAGTTTAATAAATTGTTTATTGAATAATCAAACACAATTTACATGTTTGTTGCGGAATAAGATTAAGACAGACTCAATCTAAACAAACTTAAGAAACACAAAGATGGTTGCACAAGAATATAGAGAATGGGGGGTTTTAGAAGTATAGAAAACAAAGGTTTCTATGTTGGTTCAAGAATAGAGCACACTCTCAGATGGAGAGGTGATCTTTCTATTTATACCCTATGCATTAAATGCATGGCAGGGTACTTTACACGTGTCATTCAGTGATTGGCTTTGGTAGTCTGACTTTTGGGAGACATGATTTTGGTCGTATCTTGAACAGTGTAGTTGACAGAGTTATTGTACAATTTGTGGCAGAGATATGTCCGTTCTGACACATCGTACTGGTTGTGCAAGGTAAGACAAAAGTAAACTTGAGGCATAAGCTTTGTGATCGATTGATCGCTGAATATCTCTTTCTTCAGAGATATAAAGATGTCCAGCTATCGCTGAAGCTTTTCCTCATGTTCCTTCGCGTATAAGTAGAGTTGTCTTTGCTTCACTAATATCCGCATCAGGTCACTAGTAGACTTCTCTTTGTTCAGTGGCTTCGTCTTCGATTCAGCTATGAACATATGTTGACGCGAGACTTGTCTTCAGGGATTACGTTACTGTTTACATCAGAACTATCAGCGATAACTGAACAGAATCAGTTTGATCACTGATAGTGAAACACTAATACATATTAAATGTTTATAAGAAAGACTATCAGCGATAACTGAACAGACTCAGTCTGATCGCTGATGGTGAAACACTAATACATATTAAAACGTAATTTTCACTAAGTATAGAAAAGGGTCGTTATCAAATCACTGAGAGAATTTGGATCAACAATCTCCCCCTATTTGATAATGACAAAGTAACTGAAGAAAATTACTTTAAAGTTCAAAATAAGGAATAATCAGGACTCATAACATACACGTCCCAGTTACTATTTTGAGGGATCTTTTACAGTACTGATAGAGTTAAGTACTTCACTGAAATTTTCATTAATTCAAGAAAAGAATTACAAGGTATGAAAATTACAAGTACAAGTGAAGAACTAACTACTATAAGTTTAACTAATAGATTACAAGAAATAGGAAACTAATCTATCAGCTATCTAAAGAAGATTTTGCAGGATTGATCATATACTCAGGTATTTCTTCTCCTTTCTGCCTTCGATCTGAAGATTCTTGAGAGAAGTCACACCATAAGCATAAGAGATCCTTGAGATGGCTGAGGGGATAGATAGGAATTTCAGAGACTCTCTGAAATCTGAGTTCTTCCTCATCATCTCTGAAGAAGATTCCAAAAGGTTCTTTAAGTACTTGTCCTGCAACATATGGTCCACCAGGGGGCAGAGATAGATCAAGAACTGAAAGATCAGGAGGAGGACCGAACAGAGCTTCTCTTGAGAACTTGATGGAGGATTCATTTTTGATCACTGCGACATTTTCAGAGGAGGAGGAGACAGGCTTTCTTTTGAACTGCCTTGGCTTGGAAGGAAGAGCAAATGGTACTTTTAACACAGTGGAGACTCTGTTGATGAGGGCTTCTAAGATGCCTTCGACATAGCCTCTGCTGGTTGATTTGGATTTCTTCAGCGCATCTTTGAACTCTAGCCATTCCATATAACCTAAGCTTTCCAACTTTGAAACGAACATGGCCTTACAGCTTCCATCCTCTCTGGTAATCTCCATAGTGACAGAAACTCGGTCCTTCTTCTTTTTCCCTGAGATGACAACTGCTATGATCTTCATTGGGTCAGAGCGATAGTCGATTTTGCTTTTACACCATTCGACTGAGCTATCACTGACCCTTTGTTCTTTTGAGCGCTCCTCTTCAATCTCTTTCAAAAGAGCAGCTTGGACTTCAACTGGTTTCTTCTTCAGCTTCTTGTCTTTGACTTGAGATGACTGAATCTTGAGAGCAAGAGAGACATCTCTTTGACAATCAGCTATCAGCTTCTCAGCCCTGACAGATTCTTCGATTTCAGCTTTAGTCAGGAACTCTAGATCTGTTGATTGATAGGGGATCTTTAGTCGTTGATTCTCTAGATGAGAAATCATCTATGTTCGTCTCTTCATCTCTTCCTCTGACCAGTGAGATGGTCTGGAGGGCCTCCCTGAATGTTGTAGGGACTCTTCTTCCTCATCTTCTTCATCAATCTCTCTTACAGAGATTGGGATTATTTGTTCATCAGCTACAGCGGCTGGGATTATTTGAAGTTCTTTACCCTTAAGCAGGGGAGAGAACTGTCTGGTCAGAAAAACAGAAAGAAAGAAAGGACTTAGTGTATGTTTTGGGAAGAGAGAGATAAAGGTTAGAAAGAGAGAGAGGGTTTGTAGAAAGAAACAGGGACAAGTGAGAGGCATACCTGAGAAGGATTCTCCTCAGATAGTGAAACAGTCTTCAGGTTTCCCTCAGCAACCACACTTTTGGATTTGCTTTGGGAAGGGGTTCCTGAGGATGTTCCATGACTCCCCCCTGCTGTGACAACTTCTTTCGAAGTTATCACTGAAGATGTGATGGTTGCTGAAGAACACCATAAGGACTGATCTTCTTCATCGTCATCATCATCATCATCATCTTCTTGATGAGGTTGCTCTTCCTCTTGATCATCAAGATCAAGATCTTCTTCATCTTCATCCTCTTCTTCTTCTTCGACAAAGTCTTTGAAAGAAGTAAGGGTTTGGTCAGCAACCTTCTCCCCCTCAACATGAGAGGAAGGATCTTCAAGTTGAACCTCAGCAGCTTCAGCTTCCCCATCTTTAATTTCTTCAGCTGCTTTCTCCCCCTCTTTGTCATTATCAGCCAGGGAGAGATTTTCGGTAGGAGAGGAAGGTTATGCAGAGGCTAACTTTTGGACTTCAGCCTCCAGGCTATCCAGTCGTCCTTCAATCACCGGGAGATCTGAAGTATCTTGATGAATGAATTCAATAGCTACGTTCAGTGAGGTGCGGTCATCCGATGTGAAGGAAGGTGATGAAGTCGGAGTTGGTGCATTCAGCTTGTTGAGGACTTGCTGAAGAAGAGTTGTGCAAGAATCAACCTTTGACGATAGAGCGTCAAACTTTCGCTGAGTGTCTTCCTTTACTTTGACAAGCTCTGCTTGAAGATCAGAGATGTGAAAGGCTTCAGCTTTGGTCTGGGAGGCAACTGTCAAGGTCTTCAGTTCAGTACCAGCGGTATTGACTGCGTTGGTGGTGGTGTTGACAGCAGCGGTGAGAGAAACCACCTTTTCAACTAAACTGTTGACATTCGTGTCAACAATTGCCAAACTAGGACCTGATCGATCAAACATGTTGAAAAATTGCATGTCTCTTTCAAGCAATTGAGGATCAGGTCCTCAGTCGCTTGTTGAACTGGAATAATGGGTGGGGTCACTGATGTTGTGACAGCGACCGAGATCGCTGGCACGGTTGATGATGTAGGTGCTGAGGATGTGGAGGAAATGACCACGAAATCATCCAAGGAAGTTTGTCGAGAAACTTCCTCAGGCCTTGAGCTAGAGGCGCTTGTCTCCTTAGTCACTTTGGCCTTTTTAGAAGGACCAAAGGAACTAACCGATGGGCGTTTGGAACCAGTGGTAGCGGCAGGGCTAGCAGAAGAAGGAACCTCCTGCGTGGCCGCTGAAGTAGAAGAAGTGTGGAGAGAGAGTCGAGAGCGAAGGGTAGAGATACTTACCTCGTTTGCTAGAGGTTTGACCTCTAGTGTACGCTGACCCACTTTGGCGAAGGAGCCATCAGCAGTAGTGGGGTAAGTGTTGGCGTAGAGGAACTTCAGATATGCACAGATAAACCGTACATATGGGATCTTGGAATCCCTCTCCGTCTTCTCTATCTTTGACCTTAGATCGTCAAAGATAGTGGTGGCAAAGTCGAAATTTTTGCCAGCGATGACCGAGTAGGCCATCTGGAGCTGTACTTTACTGGCCTGATCAAGGGAACCACTTTTCCCACTCATGCATTGAATGAAGTGAGAAAAGAAAAAGTTCAGTTGAGAAAGCATGTTCGCCTTCTTAATGAGAGTCAGCTTCTTGTTGGGGATAGTGGAGCGGGGCTTGTTTTCCCAGCAGTACTCCATATCATCCAGAAACCGGATGAGTTCAGTGTCAGTAGGTAGAGCTTCAAAGCCACTCTTAGGTTTGTCAGGAAACCTGAGAGCCTTCCTTAAGCTGAAAGCGGTCATCATTCCTTTGCCGCGGTTAGTGCAGAAGGAAATTGCAGGGACCTGATCACCTTTCTTGTTGGTGATGGTAGTTTCTTCAGCTGTGAACCAAAACTGTTGAAGGAGAGTTTTGGAGGGTTTTGGATCAACAGTGAGAGCATAAGCAATGCAGGATTCCTTCAGGAATTTGGCAGCATCCACCAGGTGTGGGTATTTGATTCCATCAAAGTCGAGGCGTCCAAGATGGTTATTCTTGGGGACTTCAGATTCAGGGATGGCGAACTTGACGTTCTTGGAGGGAACAAGTGCTGACTGTGCCATTTCTGAATAAGGAAAGAAATAAAGAATAGAAGGGAACGATTAAAGTCTAAAAATAAAGAAGTTTTTACCAGATTAAGATAAAAACAAAAATATTTGAAGATTAAGAAATTGTTCTTAGTTTAAGAAGGAAGAACAATGAGAAAACCAAAGGTTTTGAAAGAATAAAATCAAAAAGAATGATTTTAGTGAGTAGAAATCTTATAAAAATCCATAATGATGGAACATAAGTAGGATTAAGTAACAAGATTTAAGTAAAAGGAAGATCAAAATAACCTGTTAATCCTTAAGGAAGAAGATGCAAATGATTTGAAAGATGTTCTTGCAAATGCTTGAGAGAATTCTTGCTTGAAAAAGAATTTCCAGAAAGCGTAAAAGATAAGAATGAAAAGAAACATTCCTTTTATACGTAGAGAGTAGGAGAGAGAAAGAGGCGGGAATACAAATGTTCATCATGACATGGACACGTCCCACGAAGTTGATTGGATAGAAGGGCAACGGACGAACGTGTCAGAAAAAGGCATGTCGTGGATTGTCGGTTCAAATGACGTCATAGGAGAGAGAAAAATGTTTCATTTGTCCGTTTTTGAAATTATTTCTGAAGAAAAGTCAGAGATAGGTTTTCCTTTAAAAGAATCCCTGATGAAAATTCAGAGATTGATTTTTATTTCAGAGGGATCACTGAAGAGAAATGTCAGTGATAGATTTTATTTATCAAAAAGCTTTTAATCATTTGAAGAAAACTTCAGTGATCAAAGTTTTATTTAAAATGTCTTACTGACTGAAGATTCAGTGATTTGGATTAAGAGAACATACCTGAGAGTCAGAGTTTTAATCAGTGATTGAGTGATAAAGGGGAACTTATGATCACTGACTTAATGCATGAACGCTGAAGATTTAATCTTCGAGATTCAGCATTCCAAGCTCACTGATGAGAAAGTTGAACCTTGTCTCATCAAGAGGTTTGGTGAATAAATCAGCAAGTTGATAGTCAGTGGGAATAAAATGGAGTTCAATATCACCATTCATCACATGATCTCTGATAAAATGATATCTGATCTCTATATGTTTTGTCTTTAAATGTAGTACTGGATTGTTTGCTATAGCGATAGCACTAGTGCTGTCGCAATAGATTGGAATCTTTGATAGCTGAAGGTCATAGTCCAATAGTTGATTTCTCATCCATAAGACCTGAGCACAACAACTTCCAGCGGCTACGTATTCAGCTTCAGCTGTGGAAGTGGACACTGAATTTTTCTTTTTGCTTGTCCAGCTTACCAGCTTTCCTCCTAAGAGTTGACATCCACCAGTGGTGCTCTTTCTATCGAGTTTACAGCCTGCAAAATCACTATCAGAATATCCAGTTAGATCGAACCCTGAGTCTTTGGGGTACCAAAGACTGAGGTTAGGAGTCCCTTTGAGATATCTGAAAATTCTCTTAACAGCGATCAGATGGGATTCCTTGGGTTCAGATTGATAGCGTGCACATAAACAAGTAGAGTACATAATGTCAGGTCGGCTCGCTGTAAGATACAGCAGGGAGCCTATCATTCCTCTATAGGCAGTGACATTAACAGGTTTTCCAAATGGATCTTTGTTAAGTGTCAGAGGAGGTGCCATAGGGGTTTTCATCGCTGAAGTTTGTGTTAGATCAAACTTATTCAGCATATCTTTAACATACTTACCTTGGCTGATAAAAGTACCTTTGTTAGATTGTTTAATCTGAAGACCAAGAAAATATGTCAGCTCACCCATCATACTCATTTTGTATTCTTTCTTCATTCTTTCAGCGAAGCGAGTACACAACAATGGGTTAGTAGAACCAAATATGATGTCATCAACATATATTTGTACAAGAATAATATGACCTTTTATCTTTCTGAAAAACAATGTATTATCAATTTTGCCACGTTCAAGTTTTTCAGAGATAAGAAAAGATGAGAGAGTGTCATACCAAGCACGAGGGGCTTGTTTGAGACCATAGAGAGCCTTATCCAATTTATAAACATAATTTGGATACTTAGGGTCATAGAACCCTGGAGGTTGTTCTACATAGACTTCTTCATTCAACTTTCCATTTAGGAATGTTGATTTTACATTCATTTGATAAACAATGAAGTCTTTATAGACTGCATAGGCTAAGAATAGTCAAATTGATTTGAGCCTAGCCACAGGGGCAAAGGTTTCATCATAGTCTATGCCTTCCTCCTGTCTGTATCCCTGAGCAACAAGTCGAGCCTTGTTGCGGGTTACAGTCCCATGTTCATATAACTTGTTTCTAAACACCCATTTGGTGCCTATTACAGTTTTGTCAGATGGTCTAGGAACGAGATTCCAAACTTTGTTGTGGGAGAACTCAGTCAGCTCTTCTTGCATAGCATTGACCCAGTTTGGATCTCTGAGGGCATCATCAGCCTTCTTTGGCTCTATTAAAGAAATAAAGTTTACAAAGAGACAGATATTACCTGAACTTCGTCGTGTCTGAATACCTGCATCGGGATCACCAAGAATTTGATCTATGGGGTGATCTCTGGTCCATCGCTGAGCGTGAGCATGATCGCTTACTTCAGAGATTGAATCAACAATTGGAATGTTCACTGATGATGATGCTTGAGGCTCATCAGCTATCAAGTGTTGAGTGTCAGATATAATATTGTTTTCTGAGAGGTGTTCAGATGAAGATGGTTCTGAGGGAAGAAGTGTGTTTAGAGGCTCTGATGAGATCCATGGGTTGGATTCAGCGTTAGGAGGTATGATGTTTGGATCATCATCAGCAGCTGGAGGATTTGAATGCTGATGGTTTGAGAAGAAAGGTTTTGTTTCTCTGTAGTGAGAGAACATCCAAGCATTTAACTCTTCATTGTCAGCGATTGGTTTAGAGTTCGCTGAGCGAGTTTCATCAAAGGTGACATGAATTGTTTCTTCCACAGATTGTCTTCTTTTGTTGAACACTCTGTAGGCTTTGGAGATGGAGGTATATCCAAGAAATATTCCATCATCAGCTTTTGGGTCGAACTTTCCAAGCTGATCTTTGTTGTTTAAGATAAATCACTGACAACCAAAGATATGAAGAAAACTGATAGATGGTTTTCTTCCATGAAAAAGTTCATAAGTTGTCTTTCCAAATTGCTTTACGATCAGCGATCTGTTTTGAGTAAAACAAGCAGTGTTAACGGCTTCAGCCCAAAATTGAGTAGGGAGGTGAGAAGCGCTGAGCATTGATCTAGAAGCTTCCATGATCGTTCGGTTTCTTCTTTCAGCGACTCCGTTTTGCTGAGGTGTTCTTACTGAGGAGAAATTATGAGAAATTCCCTTGTTCTCAAAGAAATTGTTCAGATAACTGTTTTTGAATTCAGTTCCATGATCACTTCTTATAGAGCGAATAGTAAGATTATTCAACACTTCCATCTTTTTAACAAAAGATATTAGTTCTTCTGGAGTATCACTCTTGCAGCGAAGAAAGATAACCCAGGTGTAGCGAGAGTATTCATCTACAATGACAAGCTTGTATTTCTTTCCAGCTATTGATTGGATGTTGATAGGGCCAAACAGATCCATATGTAAGAGCTGAAGAGGACTTGTCACTGAGGAAACTTGTTTAGATTTGAAACTAGCTTTTGTCTGTTTTCCTTTTTCACATGTCGAGCAGAGAGATTCTTTAGCATATGAGTGCTGAGGAAGACCAGAAACCAGTTCCTTAGAAGAAAGAGAATTCAGGGTTTTGAAATTTAAATGAGAAAGCCTTTTGTGCCATAGCCAGTTGACATCACAAGAGGCTTTAGAAAGAAAACATAAGTTTTCAGTGGTAGTAGAGTCCATATCTATTACATAGACATTTTCTCTGCAATAACCACTGAGAGCAAGTTTTTCTTTCTCATTCACCACTGAACATGCTTTCTTAGAAAAGCGAACTTCGTAGTCTTTGTCACATAGCTGACTGATGCTTAGAAGGTTATGCTTCAGTCCATCTACATAAGAGACTCTTCTGAAGGTAGTTGTCCCATTGCTGAGCACACCAAACCCTCGGGTATAGCCTTTTCCATTTCCACCAAAGGTCACAGAGGGACCTTTCTCTTCCTTGTATTCAGTGAGCAGGTCTTTTTGTCCAGTCATATGACGAGAACATCCACTATCGAGATACCAGATGCCCTTTGATCCCTGCACACATAAGGAAGATTAAGCGTTGTTTGGTACCCACTTTTCAATGGGTCCTTTTGGGTTAGTGGAGATGGAAGGTTCAGTAATCTTCACAACAGATGAAGATTCAGCTTCAGTGGTAATCTTCACTTTGGTTAATTTCTTAACCTTAGTGGTATTCTTCACCTTGGTTGATTTTTTAGCTTTGGTGACCTTCTCAGCCTTAGAGGCATTTATCTTCACTTTAGTTGTTTTATCATCTTTGGTGGCAGTTGGACATTTGCTTGCAATATGGTCAGTAAAACCACAGTGATAGCATTTTCTATATTTGAAAGTGATTTTAGGACCAGAAGTAGAAGGTTTTGAGAATTTAAGATGAGAGGGGCCAGGTCCAAGAATGCTTTTCTCATGAGATCTGGGAGGAATTTTTATTTCTTCAGATCTCTTAGGCTTAAGGTCAATCTTTAGCTTTGGAGGACATGGATCAAAGATTTCTATCACAGAGATAGAAGATTGATTTGCTGAAGGTTTAGAAGGAACCTTCAGCTTTTCTTTCCTGGTAGCCTTTTGAGGATGAAGAATGGATTTTCCTTTATCCGCAGACTTAGAGCCTTTGGATATTTCTTCAAGGATGGGATTAGAAGAAGAACATGGATAAAATTGATTATAAGAAGTGTCAGAGATAGAAGTGACAAATGTTCCGAACTTAAGCATGGAACTTTCTTCTTTAGGCTCATCATGTGGTTTCCAAAAACCAAGACCAGTTCTATCACTTTCAGGAGTTTGAGCATTTATTATCTCAGAGATCTTTGTTGATGATTTGCACCATTTTTCAACATGAGCCTTTTCTGCTTTTAGAGCAGCGATGGCTTGTTCGCGTTCAATGTTGATGATTTCATTTATAATAACTTGATCTTTCAACTTTTCTTCTAAAAGATTCAGTTCTTTGATCTTTTCATGACATTTCTCTAACTGTTCAGCTAAGTCAACATTTTTGTTCTCAGCTAGAGTTTTTCCGTTTAGAGCATTATAAAGATCAATAGTCAGCACATCAACAGCGCGACTTCTCTCAGCTTCAGGTAGAGAGGGATTAGTAGAGATAGATACCTGAGATGATACGTAATTTTCACTAAGTATAGAAGAGGGTCGTTATCAAATCACTGAGAGAGTTTGGATCAACACATGATCGGTTAATCAGAATCATCATAGAGAAATCCACTAAAAAGGATTCTCCAGGATTGATGGGAAGTCCTTCCATAGCCAACATCAAGCAAGCTCTGAATGAAGGCCCCTATGGACTCGAGGGAAAATTGGATCCATGTGTTGGATCCAAGGTTACGAAATGTGATTATGTCACCAAAGAAGAGTTCAAAATCTTTGGTGATGAAATCAGAGGATCGCTGAACGATCTAAAACTTCATTTGGAGAAGACCTCAGAGGCCTCTGCCTCGAACTCTGAAGTTGCTAAATTAACTTCAGAGGTCTCTGAGTTGCATGTTGCACTTACCTCCAACAACAACCGCCTTGATTCTCTGGAAAAGATGGTCCTCAACAACTCAATTGCCATATCTACGGAGATCTCAGAGGCAAAAAAAAAGATTATCAGAGCCATTCCATCTCCCTCTACTCCAACTCCCTCTGTCACCTCTGACGATTTTACGAACTTCAAGACTGAGTTACTCAAAGTGCTCATAGAAACAATCACCAAGCTGCCAGTTCCTGCTACTCAATCTTCAGAGACAACCAACTTGGTCACCAAAGCAGACCTTCAAGACTTCTCCAAGTTGGATATCAACAAAATGTTGACTGTCTCAAGCAAATTTGTTGCTAAGGCAGGCCAACAAACGCAGACTGTGCAAAAGCTACTTCAGAGAACACTCACTCTAGAGGCAGAGTCGAAGTTAAAACGAAAGGTTCCAGAGACCTTATGTGTTGAGGAAGCAAAAAAGAAGGCGAAGTTTGATGGTTCTGATGATGACCATCATGATGACCGACCTGAAGGATCATCAGAACATCAAAATGGGGAGAAACAAGGTTCTCTCAGAGCTAAAGCAAGTGGCTATCCTCCCCCCTCCTTTGCAAACAAAGGAAAAGGAGTACAAGAGATGAGTGAACCAGAGAGGCACTCCACCTATGCTGAAGACAACGAAAAACACTCTTAAAGTGCCAATAATATTTTTGGCACCTTCCACCAATTCTGATGCAGCATCACTACTTCCAGTAATAGACGCCACTCCAGAGACAATTGGTGCTCTGGATGAAGATGAGGAAATGGTGGGTTACTCAAGTAGTCCTTATTTAGATAATGGTTTCTCCTCTCCTGAACGTCCAACGATAATCATGTGAGATGGATTTGGGACTGAATCTGAAGAAGAAAACATTGTTGAAAAATAGGAGTACACTTATCAAAATGTTCGGCCTCACCAGATTGATACATCAGATATAGAGCTCCAGAACGAAGACGACACGCAAATTGAAGTGCTACTCTCATCTGAAATAAAAGGAACACCTCCATCATCCCCACAAGTCCAACAAAAGGAACCAGAGACAGCTCAACAGTTGTCTGTTGGTGAATCAACAGTGGTTGTTGATGAACAAGTACCTCCAGAGGAACCTGTTCAGAAGACAAGCATTGGGATCCCTGCATTCTCAAGATTTACAAAGCCTCCAAAGTTCCTAACCACAGAAGAAAAGGCATCAGTAGAAGATAACTTCAGATGCCTATATTGTGAATTCAATAGAGAGGACACACTTGCTTTTCCTCTGAATCCAAGAATCAGAGAAGGCATGGACGAGATTGAGCAGAGGTTCATCAGATAAAAGACAAGCCGAAGAGTAGATGTTCTTTTAGAGTCACCTATTAAAAAGATAAACAAGATCTCTGAAAAGAAGTTTGCCTACAACAAGATCATATATAGGCACTACAAGGTCATCCGCTCTGATTGAAAGGTATATCAATTTAATGATAATGACCTTGTGAACCTGAACCCATATGATCTGCCTTTACTCCATACCCACTGCTCTGCAAAATACGAAAAAGGAAGAGTATTCAGAATGGGTCAATACGAATTCTGACATGGTATGGAAGCTCACATAAAACTTAGAGCAAGATTAGACTTCCAGATTGCTCTAAACCTCGGAGAAGAAAGGTTAGGGGTCACTGCTCCAGTTAAGACCTGCAAAGACTTGGAGAAATTCAAGACTGGCTCAATCATAGCAGAGCCTCTGGGATTCGTCTTCAGAGTCAACAACGTCAAGAAGATCTTCCTTGCATCAGAGGTGGCTAAGTACTCTGATGAGACCTTAATAGGAGGGTTAAGGATGATAGGTGTGAAGAAGGAAAGACACAGAGCTGACCTATTTGAGAGACTACACTTGGAGATTAGCTCAATGATTGAATTTAGAGAGTTAATCATGAAATTTCATAGGATCTGCTCTGGTGTTAGAATTTAGTTTCTTTCCTTGTAATTTTTGTTTGTTATCTTCTCTCAGTTTGTAACTTAAAATGTTTAGTGAGAAGTAACAATTAACAGAGGATGATTTTCTCCTCTTTGCTTTTTAGTTATTTTATCTATGTTATTTTGCATTTTTTTCAATACTTAGGGGGAGATTGTTAGCCCCAATTCTGAATTGTAAAAAGTATTGAAATCAATCTAAGTCCTATTTCAGAGGACTTCCAGAGATAGCCTTCAGAGAGCAAGCCTGCCTCTGAAGATCATTCTAGAGATAGAGAAATGCAGCAGAACTTTATGGTCCTATAAATAAGACGTGCATCCATTGCTCAAAGTGTGCTTTTCACTACAAACTTGTAAAAGAATTATTTCTTTATACTGAAAAGTATACAAGAAGATCTTGTAAGATTAAACCACCTTTTTGGATGTTCTTGATACTCTACTTGCATTATCCAGTGAATATTAGTTGTTCTTATATTTGCTTTATTGGATATATCTTCTTATTACTGTGTGTGTGAATCTTGCTTTGATTTAAACATTATTTGCTTCAGTTGTTCTTATTATTGTTATATATTTATATTATTGTTAAAAGACTGAATCTAGGATCCAACACCTTCACATCCTCAAGTTTCTTCTTCTCAAGCTTGGCATCGATCACGTATGCTAGAAAGGACGAACATCCCTTCACTAGGCATTTTCGCGCTTTAGCCATGGTGATGATTGCTACATCACCCTTTCTCCTTTCTCCATTGATCACCACCATTTCACCACTCGAAATGGGTAGTCGGATCAATTTCTTGGAGCACACAATTTCGGCTTGGTTCTCTGCTAGCCAATCCATGTCGACCACCACGTCGAATCCGCCAACAATCATAGGCATTAAGTTGATCGAGAATTTCTTCCCTTCAATATCAAACGTGCATCCTTTCAAGACGTCGCGAATCACTACTTGACTACCATTCGCTATTTCCACCACTAGAGCCTCTCCTAAACTACTAGTGGGCATGGCAAGTTTATGATAGAACACATCAGATACAAAAGAGAAACTGGCACCCAAATCAAATAACACACGCGTAGGTACGGAGTTTAGGAGAAATGTACCCGATACCACGTCGGTGGATTTTTTGGCCTCATCGGCCGTCATCTGGAAAGCTCGGCCCGGAACCTTGGGAGAGTTATCCTTCTTCTCCGGGGCACTCCCTGTCTTCCATTTCGGACAATCCTTCAGGAAATGTCTCGGAATCTTGCATTCAAAGCAAATGATTCCCATAACTAGGCAATCTATGGTAGTATGATCGGGCTTCCCACACTTGGCACAAGAGGTGGGGTTGGAATTACAGTTGCCGTGGTGCTTGATTCGGCATCTAAGGCACCACCGCGCCTATCGGTGGTTATCAAAGCTTCTTCCCCCGTTGAAGGGCCTCGCCCTCTTGAGAGGCTCGGGGTTGTTTTCCCATTCCCTCTTGTCCCCTACCACGATAGCTTTCTCTTCATTTCCCCTAGCGTAGACGTCTTCCATGATCTGCACCTCCTCTATCATCTCACATCGATTAGAGGATTTAGAGTTGAGGACCATAGACATCATGTCTGCCGGTAGACCTTTGAGATAGGCCTTTATATTCTCTTTCTCAGTTGGGGCCACATGCCCCACCAGACCCAACTTCTCCATAAATTTGCGGGTATACTCTCTTACCGTCAAGCTTCCCTTCTTAAGATTCTGAAACTCTTCTTCGATACGGTCCATGGCCTTCTCATTGCAATATTCTTCCATAACTTTCTTCTTGAATTCGGCCCAAGACGGTTGAGCCAAAATAGTAGAGGATAGGGTGGACTTGGTGACATTCCACCAGTTGAGTGTCGGGCCCTTAAGCATTTGGGATCCAAATCTCACCTTCTGACCCTCCTCGCATTCAGATGAGTCGAAGGCCTGCTCGATCTCTTGTATCCAGTTCATGCAGGCAACTGGATTGTCAGACCCGGAGAACTCCGGTAGCTTACTGCACAAGAAAGACTTGTAGGAGCAAGCCCTCCTTCCTTGCCTCATGTCAATTGTCGCAGGTTCCTCAGTTGGGTTACCTCCGGATCCGACCACCACAACGTTCTCCTCAACCGTTTCATTCCTACGGTTTCTCACGTCGCGGTCCTCGATTACTTTCAAAAGAAACTTTTGTTGCTTGGCCATGGCCTCATTCATCGCCAGCATCATAGTGGCCAACATTTCAGACTGAGGGTTACTTCGCGAATGACCGGATTTGACGAAGCCAGGTCCACCCGCGGAATAATTTCGGGCCCTCCACCTAACAATGGCAGTATGGGTGGACAAGTAGCGGCTTCAACCCTCTCCGGTTGATCCACCGTTGAAGCGGTCACCTCGCCCCCGTCGGCCCGTGTACGCGTTCTACCACGCGTACTAACCATCTTTAATTTGCCACACACGTACGAGAATGGAGGTAAGAATAGGTTATATGAATTTAAACACAAGGGAACGTACTAATACATCCATTAATCATCATAACAATAGTACATCAAGCATGCTCACGTAATAATACATTCATAATAGCATTAGACAAGTGAAATTATGAGCATATTCCACACAAGAAGTCTCGTTACCATCATCATGATTTTCAATTAATGTATTTCCATTGACTTCTAAGATCGTCTTTTCTTAAAACTTCTACCTAATCTCACCAATCATAACCTAATATTCTTAATCTAAGTCTAGACATCTTACATCCATGCCTAGTTCACTTAAACTAGAGCTCTGATACCAACTTGTAACACCCTAAAAATTGGGGAAAATTTAAAACTTAATTTTTTTGCAATATAACGTTTATAAATGGAGAAAACCACCCAATAAGGGGAAAGTATAAGCGTTTACAAAACCTGTATAATGAATATGGAAATTAACAACGAACTAATCTAAACATCATCTATCTAGATTATGTCGGTTTTCACTCCAAAATTCCAAAATGTTTCAATCTATTTGTACGCCAACCTCCAAGAGAATCCTATCCCAAAAATGCCTCAATGACTCCACACTCTTTCCTCAAACCTTAGGCACCCCACCGCTAAGGGAACCTGTTATACACGTCATTTGAGAAAAAGTGTTAAGCTTACGCCTAGTGAGAACAAACAGTTTATATCAACGATTTAGAAATGATTTAAATGCAACAAATAAATGATCTTACAATAAGTTGGATTATAAAATTTAATATTAACCACTTGAGGACCTTTCGGTCCAAAGCACATCTTTCGATGACGGGGGAGACCCGATTTCCAAGGATCATGGCAGAACACAAAAGTAGGCCACTTTCCGATTTATTGAGCTCACCATAATAGGATCAAGGCCATAAACTCGCCGGCTCATACTCAAATGTGGGGGAGGGCACTCAATGATCCTAATCATGCTCATTCACTATGATTTACATTTATGACCCACGGCTAGTATCTGGTCCCACATAACCGTACCAAGTTGCCTTCCTAGGGTCCAATGTCTCAAGTAGCTACAAACCGGAGTTAACCCAAAATTAAGTCGACCCTATACCTATGGATCCATTAGTAATAGTCTAGACTTGTCACAATTACATTTGTGACCAACAATAATCACACATATAGTTCTCAGATTATCAACATTCCAATAAGATGTTTTTCTTGCATAAACAACACCATGTGAAGGTAAATTCCAAACCAAGGTCTAACAAAAGACCATTCTCATTTTCAACACAATATGTTCACAAAAAGAATTTATAAGACTTTAAGATAATTTTAGTCTATCCAAATGATAGCCCAATCATTTCCTTCCAAAACCCGTTTTTACCAAATAAGCTTCCCAATATAATGAGAATCATACATATGACTAAAATGGGTTACTCAAGTTTTCTACCATAAACATGCATATAAACTTCGTATCATAGCATTTTTCCATAAAATGGTAAAAACCCTAAAACTTCTCAAAATAATCAAGTTAGGTCAAAACCCATCAAATGAGAAAATGTATTTGGGAGAAGTTCAAGAGATCAAAATATAATGTTTGACATGTATAAAGTTTTAAGAAAGTAAAATGAACTCACAATATGGGTTTTATCAAAACCCTAGATGGAAGAGGTTAGATCTTGAACTTGAATGCTTGACAACCCTAAAATGAGTAGCAAAAAATCTTAGGGTTTCATTTACTAGCACTGAATGAGGAGAGAAGATGAGGCTTACCTAATACCCAAGAAAATCGCCCAAATTGATGAGAAGTTGAAAGAAATGAGCAATGGGTCGGATGGTTCTGATTTATACTCAAAAGCCTAACCGCGACCTTGCCTTGCGATAGTGACATTTGTCACAATCATCGGTATTGTCGCCTGCTAAGGGAAGTTGTGAGTTCCAGATCCAAGCTACAATCAATCACACTCACCAATTATAGAAATCATTATGAACAATCTGATCTTTTATTACAATGATTTCGTATCACAAGTAGTACAAAGTGTCACATATCTCATGTTTTCTCTCTCTACAAGTCTATACGAGTTCTCTGTGATCTGAGTGTGTTGTTATCTAAAATACAAAGACATAAGGTATTTATATGGTCAACCTTATGACCTTACAACTCAAAAATTAATGTCAAAGTCAAACCCTTTGACTTACAAGGCTTTTTACAAATAATTATAACTTTTCACAACTTTACAACTTTGACCCCTATTTTTAATCTTGAATACAATTTATGACTTAACAATCTCCCCCTTTGGATTCAAGATTAAAAAAAATACACTAATCTTCAGGTCTTCTTACAGTTGTAAAATCTTCAACACAAAGTCTTTAACAACTTTAAATCTTTGATAATCTCTCTCTTTGGAATTCTTTTCAACAGGAATACTCTGTCTTTCTTCACAAACTTTAAATCTTCTTCAATCTCCCCCTTTGCTCATAGACAAAATTATCTTCAGAAACATTGTTGAAATCTTCAAACTTTCTCAGTTTTCAACTTTCACTTTCACTTTCACTTTGAGTTCTCTCCATTTTACGACTTTCACTTGACTTTGCTTACTTCAGAAATAGAACTTTGAATGATATCCCCTTTTTTATAAGATCAGCATAATTCTGACTTTGAAATTCTTGAAATATCTCCCTCTTTTTGATGAATGATGACAAATCAGAATCATCAAAACATTTCAATGTCAGCACCGCCTTTGATAATATGTCCCCCAAATATCAAGATAAGCATAGTCATCATACTAAACAGAAACAATCTCCCCCATTCAGTATGATAAGCAATCTCCCCCGAAGAGAATAGTTTCGCCCTCTGATCTGATATGAACATGTAACCGTCAATACATGAATGTATTTATCCGAATCTTTTCAAAATCAGACAAATTTGGAATGGTAACCCTGAATCAACAAATGATACAGTTATTGTGCTTGTAAGTAACACGAAGTCACTTATTACAACAGATGTACTGTACAAGGAGCTTTAGTGACGTTCACTCCCCAGGTCTTCCATTCAATCATTGAAAAGCACAAGGTAATTCTATGAACGTTCTGACAGAAAAACGAATTTTATGTGTGAATGTGATTGTGTATGAAAGAATTAAGCATAAGCTTGTTTTTATTAGGCTCAAAAATATGTAAACCATTAAGATAACAATAGTATTACATGGACTCAATGTCCATGAAAGAGATTCGAAGGTGGGGCAACTTTCCTTCTTTTTCAATATCAACATCTTCCAAATGAAGATCTGATAATAGATGTGTTGCTTCCCCAGAAAATATGAAACCAGGTGGGGTTTATGCAAGAGTTAGCATGGGCTAGTGCCTGTTTCAATGAAGGTCACAAAAAAATGTGAACCAACAGATTATGTGGCTGCCCGGCTCAGAAAAAGTTTTGGTGCAGAGTTTGATATTCTTTTACTCTGATCTCTCACCCTCTTTCTTTTGATCATTTAAGCTCGCTTCTAACCAAACTCTCTTTCACATTTTACCTCATCACACACCCACTCTATTTGATTTTGACCCCTCTCCCCTCAATCACTTGGGATAACTTCTTGGGTAGGAAATACTGGTTATTGTGATTCCATAGAAGTTCTGATAAGCACTCACACTGATTCCCATGTATTTTGTCCGAAAAAAATGTGTTGATCAACAATTTATCTTGATAGATAAGCACAAGATATCATTGTCAGAAAAGATATCCTCGTCAATAATAAGAATGAAATTGAGCATTTTAACTTTGAAGATATCTCAAAACAATTAGAATGAAGAAATGAAGTCAAATTAAGTGTTTTGAGAATCTGACAATGTTTTAATCAGATCAGCTATCAAGAAAATATAGCTTGGGGTATCAAAGAATTGAAATGTGTTTATATGAACAAATATAAACATATTGACAATGAAAGCAAAAAACTTAGAAATGACGTCTAATATCAATCAACGGTGAATTTCAAATGGGAGTATTACCATCAAAAGATTTATCATTTAGAGACATGGTAATAACAAAGTCAATAAAAAGTACTGAACAGATGTGTGTGAATACTTGACGGTATATAGACAAGACAATAAACAAGTATTAGCCTTTAGAAACACACAATCAGTTAATCAAGAAAGTTCTGATATGAAAAACATTTAAAATCGCACTTCTAGATTCATGAAATCATTTAAAGAATAAGAAGCGATTTGAACGTTTAAGAAATCGTTTTTCATACCTGAAAGTCGTTCTTCTTTCAAAGTATGTTGAGATTAAGAATTAGAATTATATACCTTCAGTTTAGAGTTCTTAACTCCCCCTGAAATGAATATTCTCTCTATTATGCTCCCTTGACAAAAACATCAGATATACTCCCCCTTTATATATGTAAAAAGTTAAATCATTAGAAAAAGAACAATATGAATATGACAATGAAATTTATTTTTCCTTTCTCCCCCTTAAAAATATGACAGTGAAAATTTTAACTATCTCCCCCTAAAACAGACAGCAAATACTTCCTGAATAAGATGAATCTTTTCAGCTTCAATAAGAGTGAAAACATTGAAGTATGGGTTCTGAACTAAATTATCCAGAAACCATTATCACATCCTTGTAACCTGCAAAATAAGAAAGATTTTGGTAATCATTTATGATGATTCCGCCTTCGTAAGTAGATAAGAAAAATATAAACAGATATTGTAACTCCCCCTAGACATATGCAAAATTAAGATCAACTCCCCCTAGAATCATGCAAGAAATACCAACAGACTTAAGAAGACATGTTAAGCATACCGAGTTTGCTGATTAGAAACTTGAAACGTTTTTCATCCAAAGGTTTAGTAAACAGATCAGCCAACTAGTAGTCAGTCTGGACAAAGTGCATTTCTACATCACCTTTCTCGACATGATCCTTGATGAAATGATAATGAATATCAATCTGTTTCGTTTTTGAGTGATGAACCGAATTAGTCGTTATTGCAATAGCGCTCTTCGAGTCGCAATAAATAGGAACACGCTTGTAAGTGTACCCAAAGTCTTTGAGTTGCGTCATCATCCACAGCACCTGAGAGCAGCAGCTTGCAGCAGCAATGTACTCAGCTTCGGCTATTGATGTAGACACACAATTTTGTTTCTTTGAAGTCCAACTTATGAGCTTGTCGCCTAGAAATTGACAGGAACCCGATGTGCTCTTCCGGTCTAGTTTGCAACCTGCGTGATCTGCATCGGTAAAAGCAGTAAGATCGAAATTGGACTCCTTCGGATAGCAAAGGCCTAACTCGGGAGTGCCTTTGAGGTATTGAAGTATCCGTTTAACTGCTATAAGATGAGATTCTTTAGGGTTCGCCTGATAACGCGCGCAAAAACATGTAGTAAACATTATATCCGGTCTACTGGCCGTCAAATACAATAATGAGCCAATCATGCTTCTGTACGTCTTCTGGTCAACAGATTTACCGGTTAAATCTGCATCCAGGAGAGTTCCAGTTGCCATGGGCGTCTTCATTGTGGAACTATCGACCATATTGAACTTTTTCAAAATATCTTTTATATATTTAGACTGATTGATAAAAATGCCATCCGAGAACTGCTTTACTTGTAAACCAAAGAATGTCAGTTCTCCCATCATGCTCATTTCAAATCTAGTCTCCATTATTTTTGAAAAATTATTGCAAAATTTTGGATTTGTAGAACCGAAAATAATTTTGTCTACATAAATCTGTATAAGAATCAAATCCTCACCTTGTTTCTTCAGGAAAAGAGTTGTATCGATTGTACTTTTCTTAAATCCAGAGACCAGCATGAATTGTGTCAAGGTTTCGTACCATGCTCTCGGCGCTTGTTTTAGACCATAAAGTGATTTGTCGAGAACATATATGTGGTCAGGATGATGAGGGTCAACAAAGCCTTCGGGTTGATTGACATAAACTTCCTTATGAAATATCCCATTTAAGAACGCTGATTTCACGTCCATTTGATAGACTTTGAAATTTTTGTGGGCAGCATAAGACAGAAATATTTGAATAGCTTCTATTCTCGCAACAGGGGTAAATGTCTCATCGTAGTCGATACCCTCCTGTTGACAGTATCCCTTTGTGACCAACCTTGCTTTGTTGTGGACAACAATTCCAGCCTCATCTTTCTTATTCCTGAAGACCCACTTTGTTCCTATAATAGATTTATCTTTGGGTCGTGGGATTAGCCATCAGACCTTGTTCCTTTCGAATTGGATTAATTCATCTTGCATTGCAAGAATCCAATCTGGATCTTGTAGCAACTCCAAAACTTTCTTAGGCTCAAGGGAACTAAGGAAACTGGAATACAGACAGAAATTTGTCGATGCAGTATGGGTTTTAATACCACTATCGATGTCACCGATGATATTATGTAGGGGTGATCTCTAGTCCATTTTGTGGTACTAGGCAGAGGTTGAACATGAACTCTATTATTATGTTCATTATATTCATCTATGATTGCAGGTACAACTTCTATTGTTGTAGGAACTTCTTCAACAGGTGATTCTGATTGTGGTAGCTCTGGTATGACGGAAGAAGTGCTCGGGACTTCATTACCGGAATTTGTATCTGTAGGAAAAGAACCACTGTGAGATTGATCAGAATCATTAGGCATTGTAATACCTGAAGAAGTTGTTGTGACAGGTTCAGACGGTCCAGAAATATCTACACTTGTAACGGGGACCTCTGAAGTAGATGCGGATACATTTGATTTGCCAAAATCTGCGCAAAAATCCATAAATGCATCAAAAAATAATAAATCTAACTCAGATGTAGAAGTTTTAGAGTTAGAGTCAGAAGACTTAGTCTCTTTAGAAACAAGTTCTATTTTGTCTTGAATAGATGCATTTTCTTTAAGTTTGAGTCCTGAAATGTTGTGTTCAAAAGTCAATGTTGAATGCTCATCAAAAGATACATTGATGCTCTCCATGAAAGTCTTGGTGCGTCTGTTGTAAATACGATAGGCTTTGGAAGTCAAAGAATATCCAAGAAAGTAGCCTTCATCCGCCTTTTTATCGAACTTACCAAGATTATCACGGTCGTTTAGGATGTAGCATCTGCAACCAAATACACAAAAAAACTTGAAGTTAGGTTTTCTGTTATTAATAATCTCATACACTATCTTATTTAACCGTTTATTGATGATCGTTCAATTCTGAGTATAGCATGTTGTAGCAACGGCTTCAGCCCACAAATACAGAGCTAGTCCTAAGTAAGCCAACGTTGTTCTCGCAGCTTCCACCAGAGTATGATTCTTGCGCTCTACAACTCCATTTTGTTGAGGCGTACGAGCGGAAGAAAAGTTATGAGATATTCCTACGGACTGAAGATAGCCTTGTAGAGTCTCATTTTTGAATTTCGTGCCATTGTCGCTTCGTAGCTTTTTTATCGGAAGTTGTAGCAAGACTTGCACTTTATTAATAAAGGCAATGATTATCTCACGTGCGTCAAACTTGGCTCTCAAGAATTCTAACCACGTGTATCTGGAATATTCATCAACCATGACAAGTATGTACTTCTTTCCACTGATTGACTGAATACGCATTGAGCCGCAAAGATCCATATGTATCATCTCGAGCTGCGATTTATAGGAAGATTCCATCTTTGGTTTGTGGGAACTCCGTTTCATTTTTCCCATCTCACATGTTGAACACAAGGAATCTTTCTCAAATTGCATTTCTGGTAGACCTTTGACCATGCTTTTGCTTGCTAAAGTATCTATTGCTTTGAAGTTCTAGTGAAAGAGACGATGATGCCATATCCAACTATCTTCCTTTGAAGCTTTTGCAATCAGACAGACTGATCGAGTGGAAGATAGAGTCGGAAAATTTACTGCATATAAGTTCCCGTATCTCTCATATTTAAAAACCTCAGAACCGTCAGGATCTTCTATGTGATAGTGCGTAATGGTAAACCTAACTTGGTAGAGGCTATCACAAATTTGACTTGTACTAAACAGATTGTGATCAAGCCTTTCTACATACAAAACTTTCTGTATGATTAAGGTGTTGTTTTTTAGCATGTCGTACCCTCTGACATAACCTTTCAGCTAAGAATTAGCAAAACCAACTGTTCCTACAGGATGTTCAACATAAATGTGAAGTAGATGCTTGAACCCTGGCATATGCCTTGAACATCTGGAATCAATTATCCACAGATGACAGGCCTACAAAAGAACAGACTACTTCGCTCTAGGTACCCATATCCAGATGGGTCCTTTGGTGTTAGCATTCTTTAACTTTTGGAAATCGTCGGCCTTGCCTTTAATACGCCATTCATATCTAGGCTTAGGCAACCATTTCCAAACCATATTAACATTTAAATCATGAAAATCCTTTTTCTTTGAAAACTTGTTCTGTTTAGCCTTGAATATTTGAATTGGTTGAGTCGAGGCTTTGCAAAAAGTTTTGGCACGAGAAAAGCTTTTGACTTTCTTTGGTTTAGGAATAGTGGAGTGAAATGAGAATGAGTTGTCGCCACAGTGATTGCATATGATGTTCTTTTGAGCAAATGTCGTGATTTTTGATTTATCAAACGACTTACATTTATTTTTCTCAAAACTATTATAAGCAATACTACAATCACTATCAGTCACAATACTCTCTTCTTTCGATACAGAAATACATTTTTCAGAAACATTTTCAACAACTTTCTGTTCATAAACTTTTCTTCTCCACTTTCCCTTCACTTTTCCATTTACATTTGAAAAAACAAAAGAAACTGAATTAGATGAATTATTTGAAGATGAGTTAGTTTTCTTAACACCTGAAGTTTCACCTTTTTCAAATACACTTGGTTGTTTTACAA
Organism: Arctium minus; assembly: GCA_954870635.1. Classification (NCBI taxonomy): domain Eukaryota; kingdom Viridiplantae; phylum Streptophyta; class Magnoliopsida; order Asterales; family Asteraceae; genus Arctium; species Arctium minus. The sequence continues at coordinate 69,726,870 of OX941080.1, read as the reverse complement.
AATCTTTTAAATAAACAACTGTTGGTTTGGCTAGTGTCACAAACTCTGGATTAGATCTCACATTCCATTTCTTGTCATCAAACTCTTTCTTATCTGATAAATTCTTTTTAAACAAATCATTTTTCAACTCATTTATCTGTTTACAAAGCTCTCGGTTTTCTTATAAAGATTTATCCAATTTAAAACGAAGATCACAGTTTTCATCTTCAACTTCCTCGAGAGTCTTTTGTAAGTCAGATATTTTCTTTTCAAAATTAGAAGTTTGATTTAACACGGGGTCGGACTCAAGCTTTTCTATAACATGAACAGGATCTGAAGAGTTCGTTATTTCATCAAAAATTGATTCAGACATATTTTCAATGAACTCAAACTTTCTATCGAAATATGTGACATTCGATGACTTTTCTATCTTATCTCCTTTCGGGGATTCAGAAGTAGTAGATTCAGACAAAAGATTCTGATCACAAGTATCAGTATCTGACTCATATTCGTCATACTGACACTTGGTTTCAGGATTATTTTATCTTCGTTGACTGATTCATCATTTGTAATAGGTGTGGAAAATAATGATTCAAATTCTACGAATTCCAGTTTTCTGGTTTTGTAGCTTGTATTCAAATCATTATATTGAAATCCCACAGATTTGAAATCTGATGACTGTGAATCAGCACAACTAGATTTGTCATCATCTATAACTTCTTTACCTTTATTTGGAGTATCATATGTTAAAGTCTCAGCTTTGACAAACATGTCACGTATGTTCAATATCTTCTTGGCATTAGGACCCATTTTGTCAAAATTATATAAATTTTCTGGAGCCTTTTTTAAAATATCAGTTTCAGACAAACCCAAACCCATTTTCGGATTGTAAAATCTTACGTCTTGGAGTTTGTTTGTCAGAAGATTCAAAGTCTATTCAGTTTGTCCACGTTTTAAATTTAAATCCTCCAGTTGTTTAATTTTACAGTAAGCCTTGTTACGTTCTTGGAAGCAAACTTCGAATTTAATTTTATACTCACCTTTTTTGGAATTCAAGTTCACTAAGTCCTTTTGGAGCTCAGTGATCTTAGATGTCAAATCAGCCTTTTCTCTTTTTAAATCATTTTTCTCATTTTCCTTGTCCTCGATGATAACTTTCAACAATGCATTTTCATCTCGAAAATTCATCATTGTTTGTCTTTCAAGGCTAAGTTTACTTTTAAGCACATTAAACTCATTTTCCATGTTTTGAATTTAAGCAATTAAAGATTGAATTACCTCAGAGTTTTCAGATTGTACGCTTACCTCAGAATCATTATCAGAATTGTCAGCAGTAGGCAGTGCATCCTCTTCCACCTTGTCCATCATACAAATCTGTGTAAAATGAGCTTCCTCTTCGTCCAAAGTCTCACAGAGCCAGTTCTCTTCTTCGGCCATCAGCACTTTGCCATCTTCCTGCTTCTTTACCAGTAATGACTTTTTCGCGTAATATTCTGAGTTCTTTATCTTTTTAAATCGGCAATCCTTGGAAAAGTGTTCGTGTTTTCCACAGTTGAAGCACCTTCCACTCTGGGGATCAATTCTCTCTTCCTTCTTCTCTTCTTTTCTCTCCTCCTTCTTTCCATACTCTTTCTCAAAACGGGGCTTGTATTTCTCAGTCTTGTCTTTCTTGTAACCTTCAAACTTTGGCTTTGAGTAGTACTTCTTTTTGCCAAAACGTTTGTTGAATTTCTTAGTGATCAAGGCAAGATTTTCTGCAAACCTCTTAATGTCTTCATCAGAATCCACTTCTTTCTCATCATCAGATGAATCTGAACTTGAACTTGGTAACTCTGTCAAATAAGCCTTTGACAACTTTGGTTTGGACTTTGACCCGGAACTAGAACTAGCTTTTACATCTTTCTTATCAACAAGAAGAGCTAAAGATTATTTCACCATCTTCTTTTCTTCACTTATCAATTTCACCTCATCTTCTTGCTGAACTAAAGTCACAAAAATATCATTGACGTCCTCCAAATACATATCTTTAGACATTTGCAAGTTGATAGCATAATTCTTCCATTAGGGATTGAGGTTCTTGATGAATTTGTAGTTTATCCTAGATACAGACTTATTCATTTCGTTCCTTCGCAGATCATTCAATATCACATTGAATCTGTTGTATGTGTCCACCAAAGCTTCACCATCCTTAGCTTTGAAACCCTCGTAAGCGTTGATACTCTGATTTAGCTTCGCTTTCATAGATCGGTATGTACCTTGAAACTGACGCTCAAATTCATCCCACATAGCTTTGGCTGATTCACGACTATCCACACGGTTGTAGACATTGTTGGGGATGACCATTGTAAGTAGAATGAGTGCTTCCTCATCAATCTTGGCCTGAGCTTTCTCCTTCTCACTATAGTACGGATATATGGCTTGGGTACATATCTCTCTAGAATTTCTGGAGAAGTTTCAGTTGTTGGCTGACCCAGAACAGTAACAACTGGGCTTACTGGGCCTTCAAGGAAAGATTTCATAAGTTCCCGATTCTTATGATTCAAAAACTGAGTCATCCAACGTTTCCATTGTGGGTATTCCCCGATAGACAAAACCGGAGGCTTGAACTGAGACCCCATACTGAGCAAATCCTTAGACATCTTTAGATTCTGTAAAACAGTAGCTTGGAACGATCGTTAATCAAAAAAATCAACAAAACTCAACTTAGAATAATTTTCAAAAAAACTCCAAAATTTTCTCTAAGTACAGAATCCTCACACCACTGAGTTCGCTTCACTTTTTGCGCACCAAACAACCTTCTTTTCGCACAAAGACTGAAATCTGCACGCCAAAGAACAGAAGTCTCAACTTTTCATGCGCAACAGTATGCGAGAAGTCACTTTTCGCACACCGTTATATGAGAATTACACCTTTTCGCACGTCGTTGGATGCGGATTCTGGATTTTCGCACAAGAGAGATGTGAATTCTTGACTTGTTCCTTTTCCAACTTGAACTTTTCGCACACTAATGTGATGCGAATTCCACACTTAGTCAAATTTAGCCCTCTCAACTTCACGTATCGATGCGTGTCTTGGACTTAGAAATTTTATCCTCTTCGCTATGCGAATTCCTCAAAATTCATATGTAATGATATGTGGATTCCCACTTTTCGTACCCAGTACTATGCGAAATCTTCCCTTAGACTTTTAAAGTTTCACTTTTCGTATGCTTTACGATGCGAAATTCTCCTTTTCGCATATAATATCGTGCGAAATTCTAACTTTTCGTACAAAGGCTTGTGAGAAATCCTTCCTTAGCTTTCTCAAAATCCAAGAGTCATGCGAAGTTTTTCCAAGATCATGCGAAAAGTACAAATCTTGCGAGTTCTTTGGGTTTCGACTCAAAAATACTCTGATCAATCAAGAATCCTTTCAAATCTTTGAATATGTTTCTGAAATTGCACCAATATTATCACGAGAACATGTAGAATAGGTTACAAACAATTAATTGCAACAAAATCAACACAAAAATACATCTTGATTGGAAATACAGTGCGTAAAAACTCAAAACTCTAAAACTTACAAAATTGAGAAATTAAACAAGAATTACAGTGCAATTTTGTATACAAACTGAATAAGATTGATCTAAGACATTGTGCGACTACAGTGAAATCATCAAAATGAACAATTATAACCAAAATCAATGAATTTATCAAAACTCAGTGATCATGCGAGTTCTTCCCATTTCGAATAGTTGATTTGATCTGATTTCTACTCTGATACCAAATGTGAGTTCCAGATCCAAGCTACAATCAATCACACTCACCAATTATAGAAATCATTATGAACATTCTTATCTTTTATTACAATGATTTCGTAATCACAAGTAGTACAAAGTGTCACAGATCTCACGTTTTCTCTCTCTACAATTCTATATGAGTTCTTTGTGATCTGAGTGTGTTGTTATCTAAAATACAAAGACATAAGGTATTTATATGGGCAACCTTATGACCTTTCAACTCAAAACTAATGTCAAAGTCAAAACCTTTGACTTACAAGGATTTTTACAAACAATTATAACTTTTCACAACTTTACAACTTTGACCCCTCTTTTTAATCTTGAATACAATTCATGACTTAACAGGAGCTCTCTGTGCCATCCTAGCGAGAGTGACTCTGGTCACAATCACCGACACTATCGCGCCATCTGTACCGCGGAGTTCACCTCCTCCGCGATTGTGACCTGCGACCTTGACATTCTGTCATAGTCGTGGGCACAATCGCATGCCCTGTATCGAGGCCCGATTTGCTCTTATCGATACATAACCCCTCGATTTCCTTTGGTTACGGCAATGTGGTTAAGGATTCACTCAAAACCAAGGCATAAATATAAACCGAGGTTCTAACATACGCAAAGGGTAGAATAAGATTTTACGGGGCTACTTACCGAAATTTCCGGGTGTTACAGGTTTAGAGCTTGGTTTCACAAGGCCATCTTAAGGGACTCAACTGAGGTAATAAGTAAAAAGTTGATGCTATGTTTGGAGACCTGGAATGCTCGAAATGACAAAGCTTGGAACCAAAAAAACACACAAGTGAGTAAAGTGGTGAAGAGCTTCCAATACCACTATACTTAAAGGGTTGATGGTCAAGACAAAGAAAGGATCCATTGGAGGAGTTCTATGACCGTTACCGATGGGAGGGGTGTCGAACAACCATCATGCAATGTTGTCAAGATCAATAATGATGTGGACCTTTTATTAGATCATGGGAGGTTCTCTTTTTGTTGTGTAGCCCAGGACCACGAGGGAAGGTTCATCGGAAAGAAGAGAGAAAGCCGACGAGGAGAGGTAGAACCAGTTATCGCGAAAGCAATTGGGCTCAAAATACTGCTAAGTTGGATAACTACTAAAGGTTGGCAACTGACGGTGGTGGAAACAAATTGGCTGGTCGTGGTTCAAGCCCTTCGAAGCAATATGAGACTAAGATCGATGTTTGGTTCTATTATCCAGGACTGCAAGGAAATCCTTAGTCGAACCAACGATACTTCAGTTTCTTTTATTAAATGATCTGGAAACACGGAACTATTAATCCCTAATGTTTTTTTTTTGTCCTTCTTTGTTTAAGATTTTTGCGGGTGTTATAAAAGGTTTCTTTTAGTTTTAAAAAAAGTTAACATTTTACAATTTTATAAATAATAAAACATATTATAATTTCGTAAAAAATCATGTTTAAAAAAATTCTAATTAAAAATAAAGCTTTTGAAAATGTTATTTAAAATAAGTACCACAATGAAGTATGTTATGTTTTAACACAATTTACCTTAAAAATATGAAAACGGAAAAAATTAACAAACATGCAACTTAACCTTATGACGCCAAAACTTGTGAAATTAATCATCATGCCTTTTTTAAATTAAAAGAAACACTATAGTTGGGGACTTCAAAAAAAAAAGATAAATGTTGGTCACGAGAACTCCCATATAAGAGTCATAGGCGACAACCATTTGATGTGGAAATTAATGTAGTACCGTATGATGTTTTTGTGTCCATATCCATGTCATTTTGAGTCTTTTTCGCTCGGTCTTCTATAAGTTGATTTGAGGTGGTAGGGTTTATCTTTGTTTGTTTTACATTTATGAGTTTTTCTTTTTTTTTAATATAATCAAGAAAAGAAGACGTATAAGGTGAAGTTGGACAACAACCACAACCATGAGAAAACAAACTTTGAGACACAAAGAAAAGAAAGAGCATAGTCGACAAAATAATACCGTCTTCTACTGATGATGGTAATAAAACACAAATAAAAGCATGTGGGATTTGGCAGAACCTCAAGACAGGTGTGTACAATCTACATGTGGGAAAAGGCCAAAAAGTCCCCATATGCAAAAAAAAAAGTAGGAGATGAAGATATGGTAACAATGTAACACGAGCACACCACCCCATTACCAGTTAACTACAACCTTTCACGAAGTTAGAGAAGAAGAGAAAGTAAAAAGACATATAAATAGAGTTGATGGTCCATTATTGAACGCATTTCAAGTTTAAGGTGACATTTGATTCAGGAAAATCTGACAAAATTGAAATGAAAGATTTTGTTAACTCAATATCAAGAGCTTGTTTGGTTTGCATATTGGGAGGAATTGAATTATGCATAAATAAGAAAATTCATTTACTTGAGGGAATTCATTGGTTCTTTACATATATGATTTCAATTCCATTCCCAAATGATTTTGTTCAAAGACAAAACTATATACAAATAAACCTCGGTGTTGGTTTGTGACTCGTTACAACATTAAAAGAATATGGCTTCTTACAATCTTATGATGACTACTCTCTTTTTACCTATTCTCGAGGATCGACTCAAATCAATGTACTGGTTTATGTTGACGACCTCATTATTATGGGAATGGTTTTGCTGCCTTGAAATTTTTTTAAACCTACTTGAGCATTTATTTCCATATGAAGGATATCAGAGTTCTGAAATATTTCTTGACATCGAGGTAGCAAGAGGTCCTAATGGAATTTTTATTTGCCAACGAAAGTATTCTTTTGAATCATCTCTGAAATCGGACTTTTAGGTGCCAAGCCTACCTCCTTTCCCATTAAACAGAACCATCATCTGGCACATGCTTCCGGGGATCCCTTGCCTAATTTGGTGTCTTATCAACGTTTGGTTGGTCGTTTAATCTATTTGTCGGTCACTTGACCTGATCTGGCATATTATGTTCATATTTTATCACAATTTTACAGAACCAAAGCAAGAACCTTGGGAGGTTGACTTATGTGTGGTCCGTTATCTAAAAGGTTTTCATGGCCAAGGCATCTTACTTAGAGCAGACAACTCTCTCTCTCTCTCTTTAACGGGTTGGTGTGATTCTGATTGGCAAGGATGTCCTCTCACTTGTCGTTCTCTCACGGGTTGTCTTGTGTTTTTTGGTCACTCCCCGGTTTCCTAGAAGACCAAAAAGCAACACACAATAGCTCTTTCTTCGGTATAAGTTGAATAATGTTCCATGGCTGCTATCACTTGAGAGTTAAAATGGTTGAAAGGTCTTCTCTTGAGCATGGGTATTCAACATAAAGAGGTTATTGATCTACATTGCGATAATCAGTCGGTTCTACACATTGCATAGAATCATGTGTTTTACGAACGCACAAAACATATTGAGGCATATTGTCACTTTGTTCGTGATGCCATTAAAGATGGTAAAATTCTTCCATCATTTGTTCCTTCTACTGTCTAGCTAGCCGGCATCTTTACCAAATCTTTACGAACACGACAATTTCTGTTTCTACTCTCCAAGTTGGGTATTCTTGATCCTCATGCTCGATTGAGGGGGTGTTGAGATTTTACCGGTGTAACATCCCAAATATTAGGTAAATAAATAGTTATGGAAAGAAAAGCAACAAAAAAAGAGGAAATAAAATAAATTGGTTTTATTTTATTGGAAAAAAACAATGTAAAGAAAGATGTTTAGAAGGGTCAAATATGAAATTCAATATAAGTATAATAAAGGAATAAAATAATGTGTGTGTATATATATGTGTGTGTGTATATATATATATATGTGTGTGTGTATGTGTAGACTCTTCGTTTTGGGACCAAAAATGTAAGGCATTGTGTCAGAAAGGGTAGAATGCAATGAAATGATAGTTAAAGGGGCCGAATGTAATATTCCCTATAATAGAGGGACATGTTTTGTCAAAAAGATAGATCTGATGGTTTTCAGACTTTAAAGGTGATGGATGAGTTTAGAGCATCCTATTGGCTCGCCTCGTCAACTAATACGCCAAAACACTGAGATATTATTATAGAGAATTAAAGGAGAAACATTTTCATTCATAAAACTCGAGATCTAAGCGAACATTGAGAGAGAAATCGGAGCTCAAAGTTTATACAAAAATATTTGGTCTTTCGTCGGTCCAAGGTGAGTCTCTTAACCAAATCTTATGATTTTTATGTCAATGACTTCGTTTTTAAGAGTTCGGAACCCTAATAACCTCTTGTCTCATATTTGTGATTTCATGGTGCAAATCAGCGGTCAAGACGTTGAGTTTTAGTTTTAGAAACCTAAACTTTGAATGAGAAAATGAGGCTCATTTCTTGAAGAAAATATGTGTTCCTTACGTCAAAATCTCGGGGAAAATGTGTAACACCCGAAAATCTAAGGTAAGTATTCCCCTCGTTACTTGACTTTTTGGCTAACTTGAGAATCTCTTGTGTGCTTAATGTGTGATATATTAACCTGTTAATAGCATGTTCATCTGCGTATTTAGCTTCACTTCATTGAGCATGAGAAAAGTCAAGTTTTGGTGCCAAGGGGGTGTGGCGCGATAGTGCCACGCGACAGTGCCCTGGGCACAGTCGCTGGTCACTATTGCGGGAGTTGTACCGTAGGGTCGGTGGTGGTCGCGATTGTGCCACCGCGATAGTGTCCTTGGCACAATCGCCAGGCACTATCTCCTGAGTTGTACCGAGAGTCGTTAGAGTGGCACGATGATGACCCCGCGATAGTGCCATTGGCACAATCGCCAGGCACTATCGCCGGCGGTGTCTGAGAGTATAAAAACACCACTTTGACTATTTTGACTTCACTTCTCATCTTATATCGTTTTGGGGCCGGCTTGGAACTAGCTTAGGCGATTTTCTTCTACTTCTAAACCCACCAACCATTTATTGAAACCCTAGATTAGTTGGGGACATTTATTGGTGGTTGAGGAAGCTTCAAGAGTCATCAAGTGAAGTATTTAAGGCACATTCAAGTTCTCATCCTCTCATCCAAGTTTTCTAGGGTTTTGTGTGAAACCCTAGATAGTGAGTTTCTTACATTAATTTCAAATGAGATACATACTTTATATGCTTTCATGTCTAATGTGTTATTGTTATGATAAGATCTGATCACCTGATAAGTTTGACCTAACTGTTAATTTTGGTGTCATTGGTATTTAGACTTGGATATGACTATGGACATGGATGAGGTTATTACTCTTGATGTTTTAAGCATGTTTACATATATGTCTTGGTGAGTCATGGATTATATTGGGTGTTTGCATATCTTAGAGTTTTGTACCTAAGTGTGTTTGGAATTGTGGTGGTCTTATACATGTATCTTATGGGTATGAAATGATGTATAGAGACGGACATTGTAAGTGCACCGAACGAACCAGGAGTAAGTGCTAGGAGGATGTAGTCTTAGGTGCCACCATAACGGTATGCGCCTAGACCTCCGCCATTTGGAGTAATGCCTGGGAGGTAGTCTTCAAGTGTGCCGGGCCTTCGGGATGTTGCTCAAGCGAGTGAACATCAAGGTACATTGACTCGAGGTAAAACTCATTGGTATGATGGGTCTCCCCCATGATTGGCCCCGTATGGACTTTGGTGTTGGAAGTGTCTTAATTGTTCATAACATGCTTTATATAATTATGTTATGTTTTATGCAACTCACTAGACCCGTTTGGTCTAACGCTTGATTGTTGGTATGTATCTCAGGTTCTAGCGGCGCGAGCGCCAAGGAGGCCTAGACGTCTTTAGTGGTGAGCTTGGGAGCATTTTTGGGATGCCAATATTGAAGACTATACTTTTGGATATAGTTGACAACCTTTTGTAATCTTATGTCTAGTGAGGCCTAGATTAGAGTGTTGTCATCTATTATTGCTTCTTATTACAAACTTATAATTAACTGGCATTTATGGTTTCCTGGTGTATGAGCTCATTGTCTTGGCAATTTATTTACCCCATTTCCATTTTCCGGAAATTTTTGTTAGCCCCATTTTTGGGGTGTTACAAGTTGGTATCAGAGCCACTCCTGTGTCGTTCGGGATATGGGGCAAACCTCATCGAGGACGATGAGTCCCAAGGGGGGGTGTTTGTAACACCTTAGGCATATCCCATATCGGCCGTGGACAGGAGTGATGTTGGGTGTTATAAGTAATATCTTGGCCTTCCTAACAACAACGCGTTTTGGGGCCACAAGCATGTCAGGTTCTGGGAACTCTGAGGTTAAGCGTGCTTGGGTGGGAGTAGTCCCAGGATGGGTGACCCCCTGGGAAGTTTCTCACCAGGTCGCCAGAAACAAATCCGTGCGCTACACGTTGGTTAAATCCAGGGGCAAAGCGGACAATATTGTTGTCGAGGCAGGCGGGATGTTACAGATGGTATCAGAGCTCTAGTTTAAGTGAACTAGGTGTTGACCTTAGCATGCCTAGACTTAGACTGACGAGGCTTATAAGATCACTATCCACTTGGGTAGAGCAATCTTAGGTGGGGAGAGTACTAGGAATTCGGAATTACATTGATTGAGAATTATAACGATGACAACGAGGATTCTTGTGTAAAATATGTTCACAATCTCACTTGGCCAGTGTTGTTCTGAATCTATGATTACGTGAGCATGTTTGAAGTTATTATTGTGATGATTAATCCTTGTAGTAGTACGTATTAAATCGATTATCTTTTAAAGAATTAATCGGTACCACTCTGGTCATGTGTGACAGTTCGTTATGGTAAACACGAGAAGTCGGATCGGGGCGACCAAAGAAGCAAATGAAGCAAGTGTAACCGCTCCGGAGTTTACCCGCCCGGTGAACGCACCGATAGACCAAGTCATTCCACCGATACCCCAATGCTAGAGGGTATCATAGACGCAGACCCCCAAGTGAACTTGGAAACCGAGGACCCAGTTATTCAAGAAGCGGACCCCCAGTCGGTCCTACTAGCCAGCATAATGCAAATGATGAACTCCGCAATGGACAAGCGGGACGAGAAACTCCTGAAGGTCTTAGAAGACCGAGATGCAAGTAACCGTAGGCACGAGACGGTGGAGGACAATGCGGTTTTGGGATCGGGCGGTGCGGATAATGTTATGGGCACCGAAGAGCATGCAGTCAGAGCTAATAAAGGGAAGGAAAAGGGTTGTTCTTTCAAGACCTTTCTGTGTAGTCGAGCTCCGGAATTCTCGGGAACAACTGATCCGCTAGCCTGCATTAAATGGATTCAAGATGTAGAGATGGCTTTCGAGTCAAGTGAGTGCGCAGATTCTCAGAGAGTCAAATTTGCCTCTCAACTGCTTAGAGGGGATGCTCTGAGTTGGTGGAACATCACCCGAAGGGCACTCACACCGGAGATTCTGGCCAAGCTTCCTTGGCCGGCATTCAAGAAGAAGATCATGGAGAAGTACTGCAACGAGAGAGCCCTCGACAAAATAGAGGAAGAGTTCAAGAATCTGAAGAAGGGAAACCTGTCAGTCGCAGATTATGCTAAACAGTTCTTGGACAAGCTCAGCATAGTCGAACATCTGGCATCAGATGAGAAGTCCAAAATAAAAGCCTTTGTGAAGGGGCTACCCGCGGATATGAAGACGGGCGTGAGGAATGCTCATAAAGTTACGTTACAAGAAGTGATAGAGGAGTCCCAATTGGTGGAAGATGATCTGATTCAAGAGCAAGAGGAGAAGAAAGTTCAAGGCGAGAAGCGTAAATGGGAGGGGCCAACCAGGCCTGTGCGATCTTCCAAACCCTTTATCGGGGGGAGGAACACTGACCAGCGACGAGAGGCGAGGTGGTGCCCCAAGTGTAAGAGTAAGCACTTCGGGCCGTGTAATCCGAGGCCGTTTTCGGGAGCTTCGGAATGTTTCAAGTGTGGGCGAAAGGACCACATGAGTCGGGATTGCCCCTCACGGGGAGTGTGTTATGAGTGTAGGGAACCGGGGCACATCAAACGCGATTGCCCTAAGCTAGCAAGGAGTAATCAAGGGGCGTCAAGTGGGATTCCGCCAAGGAAAGAAGTCCCGCCGAAGGCGCCAAGTCGGGCCTTTCAGATGTTGACTAACGAAGCAAGAGAAGCAGCGGACGTAGTGTCGGGTACGTTTCTAGTGAACTCTCTACCTACCCGTGTTTTATTCGATTCTGGTGCGAACCGATCTTTTGTGTCTACCTCTTTTTGCAAGAACCTCTCTACTCCTTGTAGTTCGTTGAATGATGCCCTAGTGGTAGAAGTAGCTAATGGGGAACATTTGGTGGTTCGGAGTTGTTACGTAGGGTGTACCTTAGAGTTAAGTGGAGAACTCTTTGTTATAGATTTGTTACCGACCGACATTGGAGAATTTGATGTAATAGTGGGAATGGATTGGTTAGCTAAGCACGACGCCGGCATATTTTGTTCTAAAAAGTTGATTCGGGTACCCTTGCCTAAAGGAGGTGAAGTGTTAGTGTACGGAGAAAAGAGCCAAAGAACCAATACGATTATATCGTCACTCAAAGCACGTAAGAAACTAGCCAAAGGATGTGAGTCATACTTAGCCTACGCAATCGACGCGAAGCGGGAAAAGAAGAAATTGGAAGAAGTGGAAGTGGTGTGCGACTACCCGGATGTCTTCCCGGATGACCTACCCGGACTTCCACCGGAACGACAAGTGGAGTTCCACATCGACCTTACCCCGGGAGCCGTCCCAATCGCTCGTGCTCCCTACCGTTTGGCCCCGACAGAAATGCAAGAGTTGATGATGCAACTCCAAGAGCTAATTGAGAAAGGATTCATACGACCGAGCTCGTCGCCTTGGGGAGCGCCGGTGTTATTCGTGAAGAAGAAGGATGGGTCTATGCGGATGTTTATAGACTATCGCGAACTCAACAAAGTCACCATAAAGAATAAATATCCGCTACCCCGGATCGACGATCTCTTCGACCAACTTCAAGGGGCGGGGTGTTTCTCCAAGATAGACTTGCGATCCGGCTACCATCAAGTGCGTGTGAAAGGGAGTGATATACCGAAGACGGCGTTTCAGACGAGGTACGGTCACTACGAGTTTTTAGTCATGCCATTCGGTTTGACTAATGCTCCAGCCGTGTTTATGGATTTAATGAATCGAGTATGCCGACCCTTCCTAGATAAGTCGGTCATAGTTTTTATCGACGATATCTTGATCTACTCGCGGAATGAGGAAGAGCATCGGCAACATTTGCGGGAAGTTTTAGAGATTCTTAGACGAGAGAAATTATTCGCCAAATTCTCGAAGTGCGAATTCTGGCTACAAGAAGTGCAATTCCTGGGCCATGTGGTGTCAAAGGATGGGGTAAAGGTGGACCCGGCTAAGATCGAGGCAATGATGAATTGGGAACCACCGACGAGCCCAATGGAGATAAGGAGCTTCTTGGGTTTAGCCGGTTACTACCGACGGTTCATCCAAGATTTTTCAAAGATTGCGTCTCCACTCACGTCTCTGACAAGGAAAGACGTGAAGTTCTCATGGACCGAGGCACAAGAGCAAGCCTTCTGAACCCTTCAGAAGAAGTTATGCGAAGCACCGATCCTATCCTTGCCCGAAGGATCCGAAGATTTTGTGGTTTATAGTGACGCCTCCAAGCTTGGACTCGGGTGTGTTTTGATGCAAAGAGGAAAAGTGATCGCGTATGCATCGCGGCAACTCAAGGAACACGAGAAGAATTACCCCACGCACGACTTAGAGTTAGCGGCGGTGGTCTTTGCCTTAAAGTTATGGCGGCATTATCTTTATGGGACGAAGCATACGTTGTTCACCGATCACAAAAGTTTGAAGTACATCTTTGACCAAAAGGAGCTCAACATGCGGCAAATGAGATGGTTGGAGCTTTTGAAAGATTATGATTGTGAATTGCTTTATCACCCCGGTAAGGCCAATGTGGTAGCGGACGCCTTAAGCCGAAAGAGCTATGGAGGGGAGAGTAAAGTAACGTTTGCGAAACTTGAGGTAATATCAAGTCTTATGGAGGACATCAAGAAGAGTCAAGACAAAGCACTCCGCGAGGAGAATCTCAAGGACGAGGTCATGGTGAAGCAAAAGGACTTATTATCGGAGGATAGCCGCGGCCTCAAGTTATTCCAAGGAAGGATTTGGGTGCCGAAAATCGGGGGAAACCGCGAGTTGCTCTTGACAGAAGCACACAAGTCAAAGTACTCCATACATCCTGGTAGCACCAAGATGTATAGAGATTTGAAACTTCATTATTGGTGGCCGGTAATGAAACTCGACGTGGCGAATTATGTGGAAAGGTGTGTAACATGCCTTCAAGTGAAAGCGGAGCATCAACGACCTTACGGGAGTTTGCAACCGTTAACCATACCGGAGTGGAAGTGGGAGCACATCACGATGGATTTCGTCACAAAATTGTCGAAGACTTTAAGAGGACATGATACCATTTGGGTGGTAGTGGATAGACTTACCAAGAGTGCTCATTTCTTGGCGATGAGGGAAACGCTACCAATGGACAAACTTGTTAAGCTATACATTGACGAAGTGGTGTCACGGCACGGTGTTCCGTTATCCATAGTCTCGGATAGAGATAGTCGGTTTACTTCCAAGTTTTGGGAGGGATTTCAAAGGGAGTTGGGCACGAAGATTAAGTTGAGTACGGCGTATCATCCCCAAACGGACGGACAAAGTGAGAGGACGATCCAAACGCTCGAGGACATGCTTCGATTGTGTGTCATAGATTTTGGGGGAACTTGGGATTCACACCTACCGTTAGTAGAGTTCGCTTACAATAACAGTTACCATTCGAGCATCGGAATGGCTCCATTCGAGGCGCTCTACGGACGGAAATGTAGGACACCAGTATGTTGGCTCGAGGCGGGAGAAAAGCAATTTGCGGGACCGGAAATTATGCAAGCAACGACGGATAAAGTAAAGGGCATTCGAGAGCGATTAAAGGCGGCCCAAGACCGACAGAAGAGTTACGCGGACAAAAAGCGAAGACCGGTGGACTTCCAAGTGGGAGACCGGGTTATGTTGAAGGTATCGCCGTGGAAGGGGATCATCCGTTTCGGGAAGCGCGGGAAGTTTAGCCCTCGTTTCCTTGGACCCTTCACGATTTTAGAGAAAATTGGACTTCAAGCTTATCGGTTAGACTTACCGCCAGAGATGGACGGAATCCATCCTACCTTTCATGTTTGCTATCTTCGCAAGTGTTTGGCCGAGGAGGAAAGTGTTATTCCTTTGACGGAAATTCGAGTAGATAACGGGAACCGATGTGTAGAAGAACCGGAAGCCATTCTAGAGTCAAAGACGAAACAATTGCGGCATAAAGAAGTAACGATGGTGAAGGTTCAATGGAAACATCATCGGGGCACTAACGTGACTTGGGAGTCGGAGGAAGACATGAAAAAAAGATATCCACATCTATTTTGGTAGATAAGATTTCGGGGACGAAATCCCTATTAGGTGGGGAGGATTGTAACACCCAAAAATCTAAGGTAAGTATTCCCCTCGTTACTTGACTTTTTGGCTAACTTGAGAATCTCTTGTGTGCTTAATGTGTGATATATTAACCTGTTAATAGCATGTTCATCTGCGTATTTAGCTTCACTTCATTGAGCATGAGAAAAGTCAAGTTTTGGTGCCAAGGGGGTGTGGCGCGATAGTGCCACGCGACAGTGCCCTGGGCACAGTCGCTGGTCACTATTGCGGGAGTTGTACCGTAGGGTCGGTGGTGGTCGCGATTGTGCCACCGCGATAGTGTCCTTGGCACAATCGCCAGGCACTATCGCCTGAGTTGTACCGAGAGTCGTTAGAGTGGCACGATGATGCCCCCGCGATAGTGCCATTGGCACAATCGCCAGGCACTATCGCCGGCGGTGTCTGAGAGTATAAAAACACCACTTTGACTATTTTGACTTCACTTCTCATCTTATATCGTTTTGGGGCCGGCTTGGAACTAGCTTAGGCGATTTTCTTCTACTTCTAAACCCACCAACCATTTATTGAAACCCTAGATTAGTTGGGGACATTTATTGGTGGTTGAGGAAGCTTCAAGAGTCATCAAGTGAAGTATTTAAGGCACATTCAAGTTCTCATCCTCTCATCCAAGTTTTCTAGGGTTTTGTGTGAAACCCTAGATAGTGAGTTTCTTACATTAATTTCAAATGAGATACATACTTTATATGCTTTCATGTCTAATGTGTTATTGTTATGATAAGATCTGATCACCTGATAAGTTTGACCTAACTGTTAATTTTGGTGTCATTGGTATTTAGACTTGGATATGACTATGGACATGGATGAGGTTATTACTCTTGATGTTTTAAGCATGTTTACATATATGTCTTGGTGAGTCATGGATTATATTGGGTGTTTGCATATCTTAGAGTTTTGTACCTAAGTGTGTTTGGAATTGTGGTGGTCTTATACATGTATCTTATGGGTATGAAATGATGTATAGAGACGGACATTGTAAGTGCACCGAACGAACCAGGAGTAAGTGCTAGGACGATGTAGTCTTAGGTGCCACCATAACGGTATGCGCCTAGACCTCCGCCATTTGGAGTAATGCCTGGGAGGTAGTCTTCAAGTGTGCCGGGCCTTCGGGATGTTGCTCAAGCGAGTGAACATCAAGGTACATTGACTCGAGGTAAAACTCATTGGTATGATGGGTCTCCCCCATGATTGGCCCCGTATGGACTTTGGTGTTGGAAGTGTCTTAATTGTTCATAACATGCTTTATATAATTATGTTATGTTTTATGCAACTCACTAGACCCGTTTGGTCTAACGCTTGATTGTTGGTATGTATCTCAGGTTCTAGCGGCGCGAGCGCCAAGGAGGCCTAGACGTCTTTAGTGGTGAGCTTGGGAGCATTTTTGGGATGCCAATATTGAAGACTATACTTTTGGATATAGTTGACAACCTTTTGTACTCTTATGTCTAGTGAGGCCTAGATTAGAGTGTTGTCATCTATTATTGCTTCTTATTACAAACTTGTAATTAACTGGCATTTATGGTTTCCTGGTGTATGAGCTCATTGTCTTGGCAATTTATTTACCCCATTTCCATTTTCCGGAAATTTTTGTTAGCCCCATTTTTGGGGTGTTACAAAATGTCTACTAAAAAATGAATATTTTTGGAGAATTTATTTTAGATTACGTAACATTTCTCATGGTGAAAAAGGGTGTTACAAGCGGGATTTTCATGTGAGGGCTACATAAACAGACTTAACGGCAACTACGTAACAGTGTTAACTTGAGTATTATAAAAATGAAAAGTTAGGGACCACCAGTGTAGATAGTTTGTTTTAGGGACCAAATCCAAAATTTGAACAAACCACAGTGTGACGCCCCGTTTTTTTTTCCATAATCGTAATCATCTTTACATTTGCGGAAGCGTTCTGGCAATAGTTCAATAGCCTAACATTTATAATGGCTACTTTTAAGAACTATAATTCGTCGTGCGATCCCTTCATGTCTTATCCTGATCTTACCTGAGATACATATATGGAATACGTAAGTTTTAAGCTTAATGAGCAGTTATGGTTTCATGCAAAATCATAAAAATATCATTTTAGTGCATGAATGAAAATTCAATATACTTCTCATAATCATGCATAACAACATTTATGCATAACCCCAATTCTGTAAAGACATCATATTCTTTTAGTGCGAGATCTCATATGTGTAAGTATGTCCACTACTTTCAACAGGATCCTAGATCCCTGGGGTTCCATAAAGGATCTTCCCCCTAGGGTTCCGCGAAGGATCTTCCCCCTGAGTCCATTTGCAAGACGTCCTTCATCATTATACCCCGTCGGGTATTACTATGAACATACTTTCACATGCACAAAGCTTTTATAAACCACATGTAGAACATGTGCTTTTATCATAACTATGTCAAATGTTTTTGTTAATAATATCCATGATTTCATCCAAAATGTTTGATAATAACATATTCATATGTGTAGAATAACGACTATAAATGTATAATAATAACATAATAATTTGTGCATAGTAACAACTATAAATGTTTAATAATAACATATTAATTTATGCAGAGTAACGACTATAAATTTTTAATCGAAATATAAAGAACACAATAAAATTACACATATATATATATATATATATTCAGTAAAATACATAACAAACTCACCTTGATTACTTAATCGAAATGCTTAATCTTCTTAACTAGCTAGTTTAACTAGTTCTCGCTAAACATTTCGAATATGATTTGATATCAATTCAATGAAAGTGAAACTACATATTATATACTATAACATTTATCAGAACACTGTTCATGAAAAATTTTTTTTTTTTTCATACAGTAACTTACAGATTTGGTCCTTCAGGTTTTTAGTAAATTACAGATTTGGTCCTTGAGGTTTTATCTTCCTGTTAGATTTAGTCCTATGTTTGTAGAGTTACAGATTTGGTCCCTATAGTTTTATTTTCCTCTTGGATTTAGTCCCCATAATTTGTTGATTCCAAAATAGACTTTCGATTTTGCATTTGCGTAACGTTTTGGTCCTCGAAACTAAAAGTTGTTAGCTCCTGACCGTTAAGTAAATGACATTTCGATCATTTATAACTTTTTCATTTTCTAATTTAAATAAATAAAATTTATATTATACAAATTATTTTTATTATATAAGCATAAAATAAAGATCCCTTAACATGCATCGCATCTCAATGAATGTGTCTTCTCCAACCCAAAACCTTCCGCCTTCCCCATCAATCCAAGCACATAGTCGTAGGTGATTCACGCACCAATTTTTTATTTATTAATAAAGTAATTTATCATAATTTATTTTATGTTTAATAATGATGTAAAATTTGTTTAATTCATATTTTTATTATAATTTAATTTAGGTTTAATAACAATGTAACTTTTTTTAGATTTAATGATGTAATGTACCATTTGCCAATTTATTTTCGCTTCCTATCATACACACACATCATCCTCATAGGGCATTTTGTAAATTATAGTCATGCTGCTAACAGACACAAAATGTTTTGTTCTCATAATTGATCATGCTCAAATTTATGGTCTTAATATTTCCTTCCATCTGCAGCAACTTACGGACATTAATCCCCCTCGTTTATACTAAATTCGAATGAGTTATAAAGTGTGAGGCAGTACATGGCGGTGCATGCCGCCGCCTTTTCTTCTTATCAACACGTATGTATATATGTAAAATATTTTAATTATATCTTGTTTATCCGTTTCTTTTCTGTTTACCATCCTTAAGCATCAAGTAATTTTAATCAAAGATATAATATTATATTTTACATAATATATCATTTCATACCTAATATAATTTCGTATTTATAATCCAAAATCTTAATATAAACATATATTTAGGACATATGCGATAGTATTTACCGATAGGTATGTTATTGCTATACATTTTTCTGAGTTGTATAAATTTCTATAATCATATTTTGATCTTTTTGATATTTACGGTATCTAGGAGTTCATTTTTCATATTAGTTTATGCAATGATTTATTTTATCGCATCCGTCGTTATCATATTAGATTCAATAATTTTGCATTTTCATACAATGAACAAAATGGGTCTTGTACGTCTACTCACATAAGTGAAAGGGGAAGCAAATAGCACCCGTTTAGATTGCTAATGACACCCCTATCAAATGATCTTTTCCTCACACACATCAACATATAAACCTGTTTTTTACATTCCTAATACATGAATTAACCTGATTTTAACATTAATAAGGTTGTCAATAGTATTCCCAAAGTGAAACCAATGCTTCATCATGAAAAGACATATTTTTTTCAAAAGCATATCATCATGACAAATAGAAAAGCAATTGCAAAATGTAGGACACAAGAAAGACCTTAAGAAGCTTTTTAGTTTGCAATGGTGCTATATTAGTATTTGCTCCCATGAATTTTAGCATTTGCTCCTCAGTTATGTAAAAAGCCACCATCATATCATTTTGCATAAGCTGTATGTACTACCATATGAAATGAATAATTCATTCCATTTATCTAAATGCATTAAAGTTTGGTTTAATTCCTATTTAGTGTAACAATTTCTTTTTCTCAATCGATGTAACAAAACTTAAAATCTCTTATTATGTAGTTTGTACCCATTTTAAACCAGGACCCAGATGAACTTGATGACAATGGATACCTGCTTACTAAAGGTTTACGATGAAGTGGACTATATATTTGATCCAGAAATACCATATCCATGGAGATGACACTCCTTGAAGAAGCAAGAGAAATCTACTATCAATCTTGTAGGTTTTGTAACAACCCGTCATACATACATGTAAAAGTAAATTTCTGAACTCATTATAAGTTCAAAGTAATACAGAGAGATCATATTTGATAAATATGCAATCATGTATATATCCATTTCACATGAAGCAATTTTTTTTTTGAAAAAATAGACTTTGATGTCAAAATGTACCGGAGCATCTCCAACAACTATCTTATTTTAAAAATTCTAGAGATTTGAATTTTTTTTATGCTTTAACAGTTATGCCAAACCGACAATATGAAGAAATCTTACATAAAAAAAAGTATATATATAACAAAAGGCATCAGTACTTGTACATTTTTAATTACATGTTTATTCATGGTCTATTTGTGATATGATTCATGGGTTATCGTATGAATGCTGCAAAACTCGATTTCTTAGAGGTATGTATATGCACTTCTCAAAGCTTTTTACACATCCTTACTTCCCCCCCCCCCCCCCCCCCAACCCCTAATTGCCATGTTGTAAGAATTTACCCTATAGTATTCAAATTCGATCTTATGGTGTTTTTTTTATGCTAAAATCAATATTTGAGCAAAAGTTATAACATTGGAAGCATTGTCATTTTAATTTCAAAGGTCTTTGTGTAGCAACCATGTTGGTACTTGTCATAAATCACAAATCATTACAATCGGGCAACAATTCTTAATGTTTGTTGCAGCTTACTTTCAAGTACAAACAATTGTCACGGTTTAATTCATTTGGTTCCTAGATTTCAGGCATTACCCTCTGAGGGGATGTATGGTTCATGGAATTGGAAGGAATTGGAATGGTCAATTCTATTGACCAAATTCCAAGCTCATGTTTGGTTCACGGAATGAAAGCGATGAAATCTTTCCAATTCCATTGAATTCCACAATTTAAGGAATTCATCATTCCTTCCCTTAAGTGAATGAATTGAATTCTTACCAATAAACGCGTGGTCAAATTCCATTCCAATTCCTTCAAAGTCAAATTTCTTCGATAGATTTCAATTCCATCAAATTCCATTATGTGAACCAAACGCCCTGAGTAATAAAAGAGAATAAGAGCACAATCAAACCCTGTGCTGCCACTTGTATACATGATGACTACATTGTCCTTCTTGATAGGCAGTTTGGCATCAACAAAATTCTTTTGCCCCAAGTGATTTTTATTAGAGTTTCTATGGTCAAATTTTGTTTGGCAATTGAAGGTGATAAGGCTATTTTCTCTTTTGAGTTATTCTTATTCCTAAAATATTTGAACTAATCCTTGATGCATGCATTTGTTACATGGCATTAGAATCAATTCACTTATAAAAAGAACTGTCAAGCTTTAGGTGTCTTGATCTGCAGTTGCTCATATTGTTGTATGATATCAGGGTCAGAATACGGTGCCCGATGAGTTCTGATTCAAGAGATGAGACGAGGGAGGTGACATGAGCATGGCCAACTGTGGCATGTGCATGGACATGAAGATGAGAAGCATGATCATCACTAGTTATACTTTAATATGGGGGAACTTGGTGAAGCAAAAAGCTTGCAAAAGCATAATACGTACGGAGCTGAGCCATGGCCCATCGAGTGAGCAATTTGGATAAAACGGTTGTTGATAACTGAAGATTAAAAATGAAGGGGCGTCTATTCAACTCAACTTTACTAGGATCATCTTTCATCTATTAGGGTGCGTTTGGTTTGCAGACTGAATGGGACGGGACAGGACAAAAATTCACTGTACCACGTTTGGCGTGACATGGAACAGGACAAAAATTCACTGTCCCACGTTTGGCGCGACATGGGACAGGGACAAAGACTGGAGAAGGTGGGACAAGATGGGACAAAAAATGGTATTTTCTTGTTCCACCAAAATAGGTGGAACAACATGGGACAAAAATGAGGCAGAAACTAAAAATCATTGATTTACCGCTATTTGATGTATAATCCTAATATGGTATTAGTCTTAAGGGTCACCACTACCCATCACCGCCATTACCACCATCGGTGGCCACCAGTAGTCACCGCCAACCACCATCGGCCACCTCTACCTATTTCTCTACCATAACAACCTCATCCACCACCTCCACAACCATCGGCCATCGCCACCACTACTACCATCGTCGACCACCTCCACTAACACCGATCAACACCACCTTTGGCCGTCACCACCATCAACGGCCACCGGTAGCCACCACCAACCATCGTCGACCACTTCCACATCTTCCTCCACTACTACAACTTCCTCCACCACATCCACAACCACCGCCTATCGCCACCTTCACCGATCACCACCACCCATTGCCGCGGCCACCACCGACGATTACCGCCAACTACCGTCGGTGACCTCCGCCTCTTCCTCCACTACAATAACCTCTATTACCCTTGTCCACCGCCACCACCACTACCATCGTCGGCCACCTATACCTCCACCACATCAACCATAACAACCACCTGCACCACCACCATCCACTATCTTTCACGTTCTTCACAACTACCGTCCTTCACGGGCCACCCATCGCATTTATCTTTATCTGTCGCTGCAACTATGCATCCGCGAATTCATTAAGATCTTCCAAATTGAATCAAATATTATATTTTCTTTATATGAATCAGATTTTTTCGAACTACCATCAATTATTTCAGATTCTTCATTCAAATTTTCTACCCTTGTTTTTCTATGTATTTATATGTATGAAAATCGTTTAAAAAATAAAAATGTTTTTAATTAAATTATTTAAAGATATACTTTATTTGTGTTATTTATAACTATTATATGATATATAAAATCATCAAAAAACTTTTAGGAAAATTTGTCCAATCCAGTCCTAGCCATACCAAACACAAGACAGACATTTGACTTGTTTTGTCCAGTCCTGTCCCGTCCAATCATGTCCTAGCCTCTTGTTCTGTCCTGTCCAGTCTCGTCCAATCATGTCTGCGTACCAAACGCTACATTAAGGACAATCCAAATGCAGAGTGATATTTCAATCTTCACTATAGATAGAATATAAAGACCTAGCCTGTAAAGGTACATGGCTCACTTGTCTTTTGCAAGACTTAACGACCACGCTTCCTACACCCATCATCATCATCTTCTGTTTTTTGTACAAGCTGATGGCTACAGACACCAAAAATTACACTTGTGAAGCCAATCAGTTAAGCATACCATGCATGGGCCTTGTGTGCATTACATAAGGGTCCATTGATATTTCTCAACTTCATCTTAGCTGGTTGATACTTCCTTATCATTAACTTCCACTATGGTATAAAAATCCCATTGATAAAAGGCATTGAACCTCTTTTATTCCACGTAAAGTTGGAGCATGATGACATGTATACCTGTTGAATTGAGAACCGACCGACTTGATCAGCTCATCAGCCAATCTTTGTTCATGAAACATGATGGGCCTTGTAACAACACTTGCCAGTATACTCGTATTCTCATACTTCGTCAGGGTGCTTTTCGAATCCTTGATCCCTTAGGTTTTGGGGCCCAACCTGCTTGATAGAAAACATATAGTTACTGCATATCACTTGCAATTATTTCATGAATCATGAATGAACTCCGTGGAAGAACGATCATCCTCAGTACCTTGCTATCGAGATTCCGAATGATCTTCCTAGCTCATTCATGAACCCAACATAATCGACTTTGATCATCAATTAAGGTTAGAAACTACTTTCCCTTTGATGTCCCCAAACGAATTATATAAAATGGGTTTCACGCAGAATAAGGTTTCATCTAAATCTAACATGATAATTTTTTCATAAATGATCAACTTCACACTGCAGGTCTAAACTGTCGAACTTTCTCAAGAATTCAAGAAACAAATGTCTAGGATTTAATATGGCTCGAACTTAATTGGATGCCATAACAATGATGTCAAAGCATTAGTCGATCATGTCATCATGATGAAGTCTCTGACTCATACTACTGAAGTCGTGCATTTTTTATTACCAAACAAGAATCATCGAAATAATAAAGTTCATCTATCCTTATTATATCACTACCAATTATCCTCTATACGTGGGAAAAGAACATTATTTATTCATGAAAACCAAACGAAATGAGCCTAGTATATCCCAGACAGAGGTAGGGTAAGGTATGGGGTGGATGTAGGCAGACATTGCATCTACCCAAGAAGTGGAGAGGTTGTTTCCATGAAGAACCTGGACTTGCAAAACAAATAATTACAAGGACATAGGCGAGACAAATTGCAGAGAAGTGTGGGAAAACAAGCAATAATGAACCAAAAAGGGAGTAGGGACACATAGGAGAGACATAAGATAAAAACCAACAAGGAAACATAAAGCAGTAGAACTAAAACTACTAGAGCAGGCGGAGAACTTAACGAGCATACAGGATAGCAGGCAAAACTAAGACTAGCATCAATAAAATATGAGAAGTAGGAAAAAAATTAAAACAACTTTCTATCTAACGTAGGGCTGTAATCAAGGACAACAATATATTTCGAACACATGGTGTGAACGCACCATTTCATTATTGTGTTTGCAGTCTGCCACAGATTTCCATTCTTATGCATTGAACATATCCTAGTCTTGTCATATCCGTTCTAAAGACTTCAAACGTTTTGTAAAATTACTCCTCATTGTAATGAATATCTCCATGCGTTAGTGTCGATTCCTAAGGTCCAAAAGCATGTGGGTGACATTGTCCTAGAATTCCTCTGTGATGTAGCAGTCCATATAGTTGGAACTGATGTCTTCCATCATTGAATTCACAAGCCAAGTTATTGCCATAGAATTCTCAGCATCCCATCTTGCAAAAGTTGTGTCTGTTCCTTTTGGCATATTTGTGCTCCTTGTGATGTAACCAACTTTTCTAAACCCTCTGATGTCCGGACGCTAGACAACTTGCAACCAATTGCAAGTTAGTTGCATGGCGGCGATTTGCATAGGTTTGTGCTTGAAACAACACAATATGTGAGGCTTGAGTTCAAGTTGATTTGGGTTTCAGATGAGATATAATATATGGTTTGCTCGATGATAAGAGGGACCAATTTAACATGATATCTAATACAAATTTAACAAGAAATGTGATAAAAAAAATTTGTCTCAAGTTTATTTGAACTACATCCGTCTATATAGGAAAAAGAAGCCCACAAGCAGAAAGCGAAACGGTAGGAGTAGATTAGGATGTTATCACTGATTTCTCTTAATTCACCCTATCATTCTCGATATTACGCTACAACTAAAGGCTTTTATTTGACCACTTTGTTGCCTATTAATTCCTGACAAAAAGCATGGTTCGACAAGTTTTCCCTGTTCATCAAGTTGACATGTTTGTTGGAAAGTAATGACAAAGAGGTAAATTCACTCAGAAAGTAGGATTGTTGTGCAAAAAGTGGTGTGAACATAAGATATAGTGGTCGAGTGACTGATTTTAGTAGTGGTGCCCCAAATGTTATTTTGCTCGCACATGCCCAAGAAATGTGTTTGGTTATATCATACGTGTATATAAAGTAAGAAATATAATCCACGTCAAGAATTTAACTTACACAAGTCCTATGCGGGAACATGACTGGTATGAAAGAAATCTCTCATTGCAGCTTCTGCTGATGGATACCGTTTTATGTACCATGGTCAAAGAATGGTTGCAGAAGATTCTTGCAACTAGTTTCATCCCATTCCAACCCATCCCACCAATTTCTGTTTCCCGTGATGTGCTTAAGAGAGGATGGCAAGTAGATAATGGGGAATGGAAGGGTCCTCAACTTCTCACAGTCCCATATCTCAATTGTTTCAAGGGAATCGCAGATCAGAATCCTTTTTGTGATGTATTTCAATTCTGGTAATATGGACAAGGACAAGTGGCAGAGCTTTGGAAGTAAGAAAGCTGAAAGGGTAGCAATATTGCCTCCAGTTTTCTCTTCTACCATCTCTTCAATCAAATGTGAATTCCATACTTCAATCCCTTCAAGGCTTTGGAAATCTTGTAGCATACTAGATGAAAACAAATATTTCATGTTATTGCAACTATGGATCTGAAGGGTCTTCAGCTTTGTGAAAATCTGACTTACTGCAATACCGTTAGATATGGCCTTCAACTTGGGCAGTTTTCAAATGACTAGTATCTCAAGACTCGGAAAAGGGTTACCTGCCATTGTGATGAATTCCATGCCATTGCAATTTGAGAGGTAACATCCTCTTAGATTTTCCAAGTTGGTTGTGCAAGAGAGTTTTGATAAAAAAGTAATATCATGGCAACTATGCAGCGCCCAACTACTGGATGTTGTTTGGAAGCTAGGTCACTGTGTCTTGGCAAACAAGGTTACAACCTTGAATTTCAATACTGCGTGATCCCTTGGAAATGGGTAGAAAAATGGATAGCCGATCTATACCAAGATGGTAGCTTTGTAGAAGTTGCCAGTACTTAGATCTCACATAGTATATGAAGTTGGTTCGATCCTCAAAGGAAAGACCGAGACATGTTAATCTTGACAAGTTTGAAATTTCATTAAATCCTACCCCTTCACGTAGTCTAATTGATGACCATCTCCAATTGCTTTTAAATATCGAAAAATTCTCTAGGTAAGAATGCTTTTGGATAATACAAGATGGAATTGTCAGCAGTTTTCCAGTGTATGACAAATCTAAACGCCTCAGATTGTTTAATTTGTCTATATCATGTGGTAGTGTTTTCAGAAGGGTGTGTGTCAGGTCAACACCCCCAGCTCCTTCAACATGGTTAGCTAAGGAAGCTCCTTCAACAGACTGAAGCTTAGAAGGAGTACGCGAAGCTTACATAAAGTTGAAATAGACTTTGGTAATGACCGGATGTCAGTATTGGAGAGGTCAAGTACTTTAAGACACTTCATATGCACAAAGAATGAATCAGGAATCTTTTCAGAGAGAGGGTTCCGCTGAAGAAGTAAAGTAGAAAGTTTTTGGCTGTTTGGATAATCAGGTACAACACATATGTTGTTATCCATTACAGAGACCCACTCAACGTTTTCGACACATTCCCTTGCCAATCGGTTTAATTTCATTGCAGATTTATTAATCAACTTCGGACCCTCCCTTGCAATCCTGATAGCCATATCCCTTAGTCATGCATCTTGACATAATCTGATCCAATATCCTCCAGCAAGCAAGCATCTTTAAGCTTTTCTAGCACTGTGTACCCCTTGTTGATTTCTTTTTCTCGATCTCCCACTTCGGTGATCAATTCTTCTGCCATCCAGTACTTTATAAGTTCTGCAGCATCAATTTTCTGATCCTAGGGGTATAATGCACAATACAGAAAACCCTCTTGGACATGGTCATCTTTTAAGTAAAGATGGCTAAACTTTAGCCGGGCAAACACATCTTCTTCCATTCCTAGAATTTCTGCCCTTGAGCTTTCTAATTCTTCCGGTTCATTCTTTCAGAGTCTTTTATTGTCAATTTTCCTCATGGCTCGTCCCACTGTGATGATTGTAAGTGGCAATCCCCCACAATTTTCACAGACTGCCTTTGCAACAGGTTCTAGCTCATCGCAATGAATTGAACCTGATTTGGTTGTGATAAATCTCATGCTTCATTCTTGGATAAGAGCTCAACTTTGATTTCCCTTTGAGTTTCCATTCCACGACATACTTCCATAAGTCGAGTCATGAACACAAATTTGCAACCATTATCTATGCTTGGCTGTGAGAGTAGGATACCCACCTCTTCTAATGAAAACTTATGCCACATGTCATCTAGGATGAGAACAAACTTTTTTCCATGCAAATGCTCAATAGCCTTGTCGATCTCCATACCACATTTTCTTTTTGAGAGTTCCAAGTTTGTAGCATTTGCAATATCTAGTTGCATTTTATCCATATCAAAACTCTTTGAAACATTCACCCAAATGACCTTGTCAAAGATCTTACAATCGATTAGCTGGTAATAAATATGCATCATAATAGATGTCTTGCTAACACTGCCCATTCCATAAACACCAATCTTATTAGTATTCATATCAGCCAGAGCCAGTAATTCCCAAATCACCTTTGCAACTCTGTGGGGAGTTGTATGTCCCACTAATCCAGTTGTTGGTAGGATTCTCCCAGTATCTGGAAAAGAACCAACCTTTAGCATGAAGCTAACCCATATCATTAATGCTCTTCACCATCCTTTTACCTAATCTGTAACGTGCAAGGTAATTACTAATTAGGGAAACATCCTTTCATGCATCTTTCTCATTGGGTGATTTCAGTTTAAATGTGCTTAACCTCAGCTACAAGCTTCTCAACGCTTGTAAGCCACAACTGTGTCTCACTTATGAGCTTCTTTCTTTGGTTCACCATGGAAGTATTGATTTCTGCTTTGAAATCATTTTCTTTCCTAGTTAGTTCCTCCATTTTACAATGCAATGTCCTAGCTCGTTCTTCAAATTTTCTTGAATAAAATCAACACCTCTCAAGAGGTGTCCATAACAAGGAAATAGTCATTGAGCTACTGGAAACAATGTCCATGCTCCCTGAAAAGAGAAACATAAAAGTATGTATGAACAAGAACAAATAGTTATAAACTCCAAATTTTCAAAATATATGTTGTTATGCATAGAAAAATAAAGGGATAAGTACAATTCATAGGGAAAACGGATTCATGTATTCACTTAAGGTAGAAAAAGACAAGGGCCATTAGCAACCGGCTACAAGGGTTTCTTTGAGTTGTTGATTTCTCATACACTTGTGGTTCCTGAATGAATTAACAAGGGTGCATCAGTCGCAAGTTTAGAATCCCCTCAGTTTTAGACACCATGTGAGATTTTTCTAGCTTAAAAGAACACGAATCACATGATTACATATACATGTATGTATATATGTATGTTTATGTGTGTGCTACTCTTGTGCAGCTACAACCATTAAAAGGTTACTCTATTCTACTTCGTTTTATATATGCAACAAGTTTTCAACTCCCTTTTGCAATGTGAAACACAATTATATAGGGCCAGGGGAAGCATATCAGTAAAAACACAACTCAATGCAAATTTGTAGGTAAGGAACCACAAACGGTTCACTTTTGACGTCAAAGGTATGGAATCTGAACAATTTATCAGAAAATTCTTTGGCCAAAAGCACGAAAATTGGAATAATTTTGAAATTGGAAAGTATCTGATGCAAAAGCGCACGATTCTTGTGTTGATATAAATTGAAGGAATCAAAAATAATAATCAAGTGTACAAACAATGAGGAGTTACCAAAAGGGTGTTAGCCTAGTGGTAAGGCATGTGGACTAGCTAGTAGCGGTCTCATGTTCGAACCCTAGGGGACGCATCCTGGAGGTACGAGGGCTTCGACCCCGGGCTGCATGCTTTAGCAGTCGGGCTTCGGCCCATATTGCCAGGGATTAGTCTGGGCCCAATGTGGTCTGGGATACCCTCTCAAAAAAAAAAAAAAAAAAAAAAAACAATGAGGAGTTATGATCATTTGAACAAAATTTGGTATTTAGGTATGGTAAAATCCATCGTATGACATTGAACACAAAATAGAAAGAAGAGATTGTCACCTTGAAGTTAGAATCGTTGTTTCGATTCTTCAAATCAACGTTTAAGTTGAATTAATGGCATATTCAAGGTAAACAATTTGGATTTTGAGATCTTCCCGTCCGCGTCCAGTAACTCCAAATCTTCCTTTTGACCGGAAAACATGGGTTTGATGCAAAATGATTTGGTCATAAAATCAAATACTATTGTTTGCTAATTGTTCAAAATAAAATTGGGATGGTCGATATATAAAATTATTCCGAGGGTTTTGGAACCACTAAAAGGGTGACAGTTTTTTTTTTGCTAAACAAGATTTAGATTCGAATGTTGTCTTTTAATGTAACCATTAAGAAGTAAACAAATAACCTCTGCAACGATTTTTCTAAAACTCTCTTCGGCAGTTATACCGAAATTGTCCTCCACTACAATATTTCTCTTCAGTTTCTTAATTCTCAATATAAAAAACTATATTTTTATAAAATAATAATAATTTATTAATTAAATACTAGGCATATACCCGCGCATGATGTGGCGCGAAAAATCGTGCAATCGAAGGAACAATTGACAAAGGTATGTATCCGCTCGCGAAACATCTCGAAATCAAAATGACAACAACGTTTTCATTTTAAGTTTGTATTCTTCGTTCTTATCGATATTTTAGTCTATGAAAACACGGTGCTTGAATCGTTTGGTGCACTTATATGTGAATCATAAACTAAAGTATCGATAAGGACGAAGAAATACAAACTTAAAATGAAACGTTGTTGTCATTTTGATTTCGAGATGTTTCGCGAGCGGATACATATCTTTGTCAATTTGTGAAAATGTAATTAAACCCAATTCAATCAAGATTCAATTCAAGATTTGACAATTATGAACTTAGAGAGAGAGTAGAGAGAGAAACAGTCACAAGTCTATTAATCTGAAAGTTACAATGCAATCTCGTTACAAACACTTACAACACAAAAGGTATTTATACCTAAGATAAAACTCTCACAACACTAAACTCTCATAACAAGAGAAACTCTCAAAGACTATTGTTGACTATGTTGACTTTACAGACTTTGACTTTTCCTATTAAATCTTAGATACAATTATACACTAACAATCCCCCCCCCCCCCTTTGTATTCAAGATTTAATAAAAATTTGACAATCGTCTTCAGCGCTTTGATTCTTCAATCTTTGACTCTGATGGCTTTAAACTTTGTAGCTCTGACAGTCTTTAGTCTCTAATGCTTTGAAGAATCTTGAAAAGTCATTCATAATTAGCATCTTTTGAAAATCAACAAGTCTTGAACACAAATTTGAATTTTTGAAACTTTAGAAATCTTTCAACTTTTGAGGAATCTTTAATCTCTTATCTTCATCTCTGTAATCTCTGGATCGTCTTCAGAAAAACAAACTTTCTTGATCATCTTAATTTGACTCTGAATCATCTCGGAATGATTTCTTTTCATCAGTCTTTAATGAATAGAACTTTCTGAATATCTCCACAAGTCTTTTCATATCTTTGAAATTGAACTTTGTAGATTTCTCCCCCTTTTTTACATCTCTATTTGACTTTGAAATTGATCTTTCAGAAATTTCTCCCCAAGTCTTTTCATATCTTTGAATTTGAACTTTGTAAACCTCTTTAAACTTGTTTACATCTCTATTTGACTTTGAAATTGAACTTTCAGAAATTTCTCCCCCTTTTTAATGAATTGTGAGAATCAAAATCATCAAAATTGTTAAGTCTAAATATTGTATCCAAGATTTAATGTGGAAAGTCAAAGATGTAAAAGTCAACATAGTCTTTGTTTTAGAAAAGTCAAAGCTAGTTTAGCATTTCCTTAGTTGTTAAGTCTTGTTAGATAGGTGGTTTATATAGGTTGTTGGTGTTGTATGCTTGTAACAACGTAGCTCAGATTGTAATATCAGATTTGTGAGATCAATGACTATTACTTTCTCTCTCTAGTTCTTGATCTAAATTGTAATATTCTTGAGTAATTGCTTGATAAATTGGGATTATATGATTAACAATTGGTATCAGAGCTGAACCAAACTTTTCAGGAAAGATTTGATCATGATTTGAATTGAAATCTGTGTGTTTTTGGATCGAAAATTTGAGTGTTTCGAAAGTTTTTCAAGAAAACGAGTTTGTTACTGTTTCATTCGAATTCTATGTGAAAAATCGTTTTTAGTTAAAGAATATGGATTTTTTGAGTTCGATTTATGTTTAGGATCGATTCTTGTTTGGATTATATCTTGTAAATTGATCAATTTCGATTTCAATTTCTGATTTTTTGAAGTTTTCTTGAAAATGAGTTCGAACTCTGTTCATGTTCGAATTCGTGTGATTTGATGTTTTAATCGAAAATTGGTTGTATTTGTGTGTTTAGAACTGTTTTTCGATGATGCTGATAAGTTCTTGAGATCAAATGTGCAGGTTTCAATCGATCTGAGAAAGAATCTGTCAAGAACACGCTTTGGGCAACTTTCATACGGTTTGCGCAAGATTCATCGAAGGTTTGCGCAAGATCATCTGATTTGCGCAAGATTCATCGAGTGCCATCTTCGGTATTAAGGAAAAGCTACTTTGCGCATACAGACCAATACGCAAAGCTACTTTGCGTATCACTCAGGGTCCGAGAAATTCACTTTGCGCATCAAGACCAATACGCAACTTTGCGTATCACTTTGGTTCCGAAAACCTGACTTTGCGTATCTCATTACATACGCAAGACTTTACTTTGCGTATCCCACTGATTCCGAGAACTATACTTTGTGCCTTATCTTTCAAGGTTTAAAAAAAAAAAAAGGTCTGGAATTTTTTTTTTTAGTTTGTCATATATGGATTTTTTTTAACTTTACGTCATTTCAAGTGTTTTTCAAATTTTCATTTTTTACGAAATATTTCAATTCAATCTGATTTTTGATTTCCTGATATATAGTTTGGAACGGTCATTCACATCAAGTTGATTACTCTTTCAAATGTCAATTTTGTATAAATCTGAGATATCTGTTATTGAAGCTGAACGAAATGATCTGAAAATAAAAAATTCATAATATCTCAAAAGGATTCAGGAGTTGCAACTTAAATTGTTCAATTGTGTTAAAACTCCTGAATGTATACAGTGTACTAATAATCTTTCTAAATTTTCAGATATCATCTATGAGAAGGAAAAAGAGATAAAAGAGAAAGAAAAAGAAATTATAACTCTACAAATCCAACTGAAGCCAACTGAACAGAAATCACCTGAGCTACAAGCAGAATTAGTTGAGCTTCAAAACAAGTTGAAGGCTTTCAAAGAGAAGATGAAGGGATTGGAATTTGAGAATGCTGAACTTAAAAAGAATATATGTGGCTTGGATCAACAGCTTGCTGAAAATAAAGCTGATTTTGAAAAAGAAAAGAAAAGTTTTTCAAAGAAATTCTCAGATTTCTCAAAGAAGTGTTATGAAGAAAAGAAGTTAGTGGAGCTTAAATGCTTAAAACTTTCTCAACAAATCTCTGATTTTGAGAAAGTATTGATTTTGGAAAGAGAGAAGTTTGAGAAAGAAAAGAAGGCCATAGAACAGAAGAGTGTGGGATTCTTTAAAGAATTGTCCGACCAGAGAAATGAGTCAGAGAAAGGATTTGAAGAAGAACGTTCAATCTTTGAAACTGAAATCAAAAGACTGACTTCAAAGTTATCTGAACTGTTTGCTACTGCACTGAAAGAGCAAAAGACAAAGTCTGAATTCAAGACAAAGATTGACCAACTTGTGAAAGAAAGAGACAACTTCGCATCAAAGATCAAAGAGCTTGAAAAGTATGTTTCAAGTTCTACTCAGAAATCTGTCTCTTCACAAAGGTCAGTTAAATATTTTGATCAGATTCGTCGATCTAACATTTTCTATGATCAATTTTTAGATAGTTCAGATACATATCCGAGGAAAAGAAGCTACAATAAAGAGAAACTGGTCTGGCAAAAGAAACCAGTTAAAGATGACAAGTCAGATGAGCTGAAAAGAAACACATCATGTGTACATGTACACAAAGCAAAGAAGAACAAAGAGCATAAAGGTAAACCTGATCATAAATACTCAAAAGATCAATTACTCAGGTTTTCAGGTAATAAATTTTATTGTTCTTACTGCTGTACACATGATCATATACACAAGACCAGTGATCATTTCTGGTATGGTTCTTACTCCATATTCCCCTACACGAACTGCAACTAACATTTCTGGACCCAAATACCAGTGGGTACCAAAGAAGAAAACTGATTCTTTGTTGCAGGCAACACAAGTCAAGGGGGAGTAAGAAAGATTATGGCTCTTGAGTAAATCAGCTCAAGACACGGACTTCAAAGTTGAAAGATTATGGCTTTTGAACATAGCAGTTCAAAACCCGAACTTCAATGTCAAAATTATGGCTCTTGAATAACATAGTTCAAGACCCGCACCTAAATGTCAAGATTATGGCTTCTAAGTACACAGCTTAGGACCCGGTCTTCAATGGAGTTTGACTTCTAAACACAACAGTTTAGGACTCGGACCTCAGCGATCAAAAAGACCTTACTCCTGTGTTTTTGCATCCGATGGATATTGATGGTCTCCATCCCAAGTGAATTGATCTGATCTCTATCCTATACTTTTTCACTGCTAGATTTTTCTGATATTGATGGTCTAACAATTCAAAAGGGAGTGTTTGATCTCTATCCTGTTTTATCTGACATATTTCAGATGCCTAATTTAAGGGGGAGTAAAGGTGATGACTTCTGATTACTTCAGATCAGAACTCATACTATAAATTGTTTTACTGCTTTCTATCTTTTATTTTTGAATAAATAATGTGAATAAAGTGACTTCTGATCACATTACAGATCAGGACCCGTTTTTCAATGATCAGAAAAGGATATTCTGCTAATATCCAGGGGGAGCTTCAAAGATATAAATCATTTAATCATGATTTGAGGGGGAGCTGAAAAGGTAAATATTTTCTGATCCTAGATCTCTGATTGTTTGAAAGAAGAACAACTTTCGAACATGAAAAACGCTTTCTTAAATGTTCAAACCACTTCTTATTCTTAAAAGATTTCATGAATTTAGAAGTGTGCTTTTAAATGTTTTTCATTTTTGAGATTAATATTTAACTGACTGTGTGTTTCCAAAGATCAATACTTGTGTATTATCTTGTCCATATACTGTCAAGTATTCACACACACCGGTTCAATATTTTATTTGAAATTGTTATTATCATGTCTCAAATTCGAACCAATTTTTTGATGGTAATACCCCCGTTTGCTTTCAAAGTTGTTGAGTATCATTCATCGTTTACATATTTGTGCTTTCATTGATAAATTGTTTATATTTGTTCATATAAACAAAATTTCCAATTCTTTGATTCCTTAGCCATTTCATTTGATATGATCTTAATCATTGTCAGATTCTCAAAACATTTCTATTCTTTCTTGATTATTCATTCATATAAAGTTTTGAGAAATCTTAAATGTTTAAAAAATGCTCAAATTTCATTTTTGATTTTTGATGAACATACATACACTTGTTAGCCCCAAATCTGAACCAATGAAAGTATTGAAAATAATTAAGTCTTCAACTAAAGACTTTCAAGAGACAACAGTGAAGAAAGCAAGTCTGTCTCTGAAGTCAGTTCAAAGTCAGTCTGAAGAAAGCAAGTCTGTCTCTGAAGTCAGTTCAGAGTCAGTCTGAAGAAAGCAAGTCTGTCTCTGAAGTCAGTTCAGAGACAGTCTCACGGAAAGACATCAGAGAGCCCCTCATCAGAGATCCTACTTCAGAGCTATGAAGATGTTCACTCTGAATTTCTTGACAAAGAAGAACAGATGACACGTCACCTTGTGATAAGATTTACTTTCTAGAGTAGGTCACTGTTCAAGCATGTCTTGATCTTACCTCTTAGGTAAGACACTGTTCAAGCATGCTTCTATTTGTCAGATAAGTACACTGTTTACTGTATGGTCCTATAAATAGGACCATCACCTTATTGTTCAAAGTGTGCTTAAGAAGTCTTATAACTGATAATATAAGTTGAATATTTTATTCAAAGAATATCTTGTTTATCTATTATTTGCTTTATGAACTGTGATATTTGAATCTCCTTTGATATTAAACTATACTGCTTCCGCTGTTATTATTACTCTTATTGTTTATATCATTGTTGTGAGATTAAATATGGGATCCAACAATTGGTATCAGAGCCTCCTTTGTTTTCTAAACAAAGAAAGATCGCATCTGCATACTCGGATAGATTTACATCTCATTGATTCTAACTTTCAATATCCGTGCATGTTCAAATAAACCTGGTTTATTAAAGAACACCATATGCTCAAGATTTGATAGTAAATCACTGTTCAATACAAAAAGCATCCGTTCTTCAAATCTTCATCTTTTTGTTCAAAAATGGCAAACTCAAGCATAAGTGCCATTTATACAGTTGGGTCATTAACAAAACCTCCTACACTTTTAAGGGATGAATATCCCCAATGGAAGATAAGGATGGTAAATTTCTTAGAAGGTATGGACAAGGATCTCTTTAGATCAGTGAACGTTGGACCTCACATTCCAATGGTGTTGGTACCAAGAGTTCTTGCAACAGCAGATACTGCTGAAATCCCTGCATATTATGAAAAGAAGACCACAAACTTCACTGATGAAGAAACAAATATGATGGATAATGACTCAAAAGTTGTTAGATTACTTATAATGGCCATTCCCAATGATATATTTCAAGAACTTGATTCTTGTAAAACTGCAAAAGAGATATGGGATCAGTTGTTAAATCAACTTGAAGGAGGCCTACAAACCCATAAAAATAGAAGAAATCTATGCATCAATGAATATCATGATTTTCATGCTCTACCAGAAGAAATATTACACCAAACTTACTCAAGATTCAACATTCTTATCAACAAATGCAGAAAGTTTAGAGTGATAAGAACAAAAGAGGAAAACAACGTTCTTTTCTTGAAAAGCTTAAATGAAGAATGGTCACAACTGTCCATGTCTATACAAGCCAATCAAGATCTTGAGTCATGGTCATTAACTGACATTTATGGCACTCTTGTTGCACATGAAAAGGAAGTTATGAAGCAAAAATCAAAACTGTCTTTAGGTGGACCCCTTGCACTTGTTTCAAAACAAATTTCGAAAGAAAACAACTGTGAAGAGTCACAAAAAGGTTTGGAAACAAAAAGAAGATCCAAAAAGGTCCTAATGGCAGAAGAAAATCATTCAGATTCAGACTCAGAAGATGATATCAATGCCTTCGCCAAATCTCTTGCATTAATCACTCATCAATTTAACAAGAAACTTGGCAAGAAAATATTTGAAGGAAGGAGAGAGAATGAAGAAAGAAGAAATCCTGAAAGAAGATTTCAACAAGATGGTGTCAGATTTCAACAAGAACCCAGATTCACTCCATATAGTGATCAAAAGGGTACAAACTTCAACAACAATGATGCAACTCAACAATCAAGACCCCGGAAGAAATCCTTTGAGTGTTTGAGGGGAGAGGGGTCTAAAAGAATTGAGTATGGGAGTGAATTGAGGTAAAATGGAAATGAGAGATTGGTTAGATGTGAGCTTATATGTTTAAAAGAAAGAGGGTGTGAGAACAGAGTTAAAAGAATATCAGAACTCTGCACCAAACATCTTTCTGAGCCGGGCAGCCACATTACTGATTGGTTCACATTTCTTTGGTGACCATCATTGAAATAGGCAAATAGCCCATGCCATCTCTTGCATTAACCCCACCAGCTACTCATTCTTTTCTTAAAAAGAGAATGTTTCACATTTTCTGGGGAAGCAGCACATAATCTATTGGTTCTTCTCTTGGAAGATACTGATATTGAAAAAGAAGGAAAGTTGCCCCACCTTCGACCCTTTCTCATGCACATTGAGTCCATGTACAATCATTGCTGTCTCAGTGATTTACATACTTCGAGCCTTATGAAACACAATCATTGTGCTAATTCTTTCAAACACAAGCATGAGCACACAGAAAACTTGTTTTTCTGTTAGAACATTCATAGATAAACCTTGTGTTTTTCAATGATTGAATGGAAGTCCTGGGGAGTCTTCATTAAACCAGCTTCTTATATTGTACATTTGTTGTACACAGTAACTTTGTGTTACTGACATGCATTCCTAACTGTTTCATATGTTGAATCAGGGTTACACGCTCATTATGTCTGAATTTGAAAAGATTCGGATATATACAGTTCATGATTCGGCTTTTCAAATCAAAGTACAACATCTGTCAAAGGGGAGATTGTTAGTTGATCAAAAAGGGAGAAATCAAAGTCTGTGCTGAAATTGAAGATGTTTTGATGATAATGATGCTCACATCATCAAAAAGGGGGAGAATTTTATAAAGATTCAATTTCAAGTTCAAATTCAAAGTTCAAGTCAGAATTTCAAAATGCTTCTGCTGATTTAAAGTTCAAGTCTGATAAAGAAATTCAAAGCCAAAAGATTCTGAAGGAAGAATGTTCAAAGTTTAATCAAGATGGTTTGTGAAAGTTTGTTCTTTCAAAGACGGTTCTGAGATCAAAGTGATGAAGATACTTGTCTGTCTGTTACCGTCAACATTTCAAAGATGTTTCAAA
Source organism: Arctium minus (assembly GCA_954870635.1). NCBI lineage: Eukaryota > Viridiplantae > Streptophyta > Magnoliopsida > Asterales > Asteraceae > Arctium > Arctium minus. The sequence goes on along the minus strand of OX941080.1, from coordinate 69,688,838 downwards.
GATGAAGTTTCATGTTCAAAGATGTTTCATGTATTATAATTTTCGTTCATGACTTGTTGACTTTCAAAGCTTCAAAGTGCAAAAGACTTTCCAAGATTCTTCAAGAGCTGAAAGAGTAAAGACTGTAAAAGCTTCAAAGTTCAAAGTTTAAGAGACAAAAGCTGAAGAATCAAGAGCTGAAGATCAGTAACAAATTTTTATTAAATCTTGAATAAAAAAGGGGAGATTGTTAAGTCTAAATATTGTATCCAAGATTTAATATGGAAAGTCAAAGATGTAAAAGTCAACATAGTCTTTGTTTTAGAAAAGTCAAAGCTAGTTTAGCATTTCCTTAGTTGTTAAGTCTTGTTAGATAGGTGGTTTATATAGGTTGTTGGTGTTGTATGCTTGTAACAACGTAGCTCAGATTGTAATATCAGATTTGTGAGATCAATGACTATTACTTTCTCTCTCTAGTTTCTCTCTCTAGTTCTTGATCTAAATTGTAATATTCTTGAGTAATTGCTTGATAAATTGGGATTATATGATTAACAAAAATTCATTTCAATTTCAGCTCTGTCTTTGAAACTTCTCTCCCTTTTTGAACAATGTAGAACAGTCTTCATGATCTGAACATTCTTCCAATTGATCTTGATAATGAGCCGTTAATTCAAGAATGTATTTATCCGAATCTTTTCAAATTCAGACAAATTTTGAGTGATCAACCTGAATTAACACATGAAACAGTTAGGAATGCCTATCAGTAACACAAAGTTACTGTGTACAACGAATGTACAATTTAAAGAGCTGGTTTGATGTTGACTCCCCAGGACTTCCATCCAATCATCGAAAAAAGCAAGGTTTAACTATGAATGTTCTAACAGAAAAACGAATTTTCTGTGTGCTCGTGCTTGTGTTATGAAAGAAAAATTAGCACAATGATTGTGTTTCATAAGGGTCAAAATATGTAAACCATTGAGACAACAATGATTATACATAGACTCAATGTGCATGAGAAAGGGTCGAAGGTGGGGCATCTTTCCTTCTTGTTCAATATCAGTATCTTCCAAGTGAAGAACCGATAGATTATGTGCTGCTTCCCCAGAAAATGTGAAACATTCTCTTTTTGAGAAAAGATTGAGTAGCTGGTGTGGTGTTTTCAAGAGATGGCATGGGCTAGGTGCCTTTTTCAATGTTGTACACAAAAAATTGTGAAACAACAGTTTATGCGGCTGCTCGACTCAGAAAGAAGTTTGGTGCAGAGTTTGATATTCTTTTACTCTGATCTCACACCCTCTTTCTTTTAAACATTAAAGCTCACTTCTAACCAATCTCTCTTTTCCATTTTACCTCATCACACACCACTCTCAATCTTTTGACCCCTCTCCCCTCAATCACTCAAAGGATTACTTCCAGGGTAGGAAACACTAGTTATCGTAAATCCATGGAAGTTCTTTTAAGCACTCACATCGAATCCCATGTATTTTTCCTAAAAGCATTCGTTACTCAATGATTTTCTTGACATTAAAGTGCAAGAAATCAATTGTCAATATATGTATGCTCTCTGATTTTGATGAGCATTTTAAGCATTTAAGATTTCTCAAAGCTTTTTATGAATGAATAATCATGAAAGAATAGAAATGTTTTGAGAATCTGACAATGATTAAGATCAGATCAAAATTCATGAAGAATAATATTTTGGGAAAACAAAGACGAATGTTGTTTATATGAAAGATATATAAACATGTTAGAAATGAAAGCACATATAATGATGAAATGATGTTTGATTCAACCAACAATGAATACAAACGACGGGAGTATTACCATAGAAAGATTTATCATTTGATACATGGTAATAACAAAATCAAGAAATGTACTGAACCGATGTGTGTGAATACTTGACAGTATAAAGACAAGATAATACACAAGTATTGATCTTTGGAAACACACGGTCAGTTAAACATGAAGGCTCAATAATGAAAAACATTTAAAAGTCACACTTCTAAATTCATGAAATCTTTTGAGAATGTGAAGTGGTTTGAACATTTTAAGAAAATGTTTTTCATGTTTGAAAGTTGTTCTTCTTTCAAACAATCAGAGATCTAGATCAGAAGATATTTACCTTTAAACTCCCACTCAAATCATGATACAATGATTTATATCAGATAAGCTCCCCCTGGATATTTGCATAATATCCTTATCTTAAACATGTAAGAACGAGTCCTGATCTGTTGTAATCAGAAACTACACTCTTTATATTGAGGTGCGGGTTTTGAACTGTTTTGTTCAAAAACCTTAGTTCTTTAAACGTTGAAGAATGAGTCCTGATCTGTACATAATCAGAAGTCGATGTTCTTTCTCCTTGAAGAGCGGGTCTGGAACTGAATTGTCCAAGAGCCAATGTTCTTGCTCCCCCTTAAACTTTGGGTGCCTGCAACACAGATTTAGCTTTTGGTACCCATTGGTATTTGGGTCCTGAAATATTAGTTGCAGTTCTTATGGGGGTAACATTATAAGAACCATACCAGTAATTAACAAAATTATTACTTACAAAGTCATGTGCTCCACAGTAAGAACAACAAATCTTCTTTTGAGCAACCCTGATCAAATGATTAGTAGAATAAAACATATCAGAATTACCAAAAGATTTACCTTTATGCGCACTGTTCTTTTTAGCATTGGATGTGGAAGCAGATGCTTTGTCCTTCTTCTTCTCATCAGAAGAATCTTTAACTCTCCATGTGAGTCCAAGAATCACTGAATCAATAGAGAGAGAAAGTAGAGAGAGAGACAAGGATGCGCAAAGTAATTGAATATTGAAAGTGTGCGTGAAGTTCTTACAAGGAACAAGACCAAAGGGACTTAAATACCCTTGGTCAATACAACACAGTATTAGACAATAGACACAGTATTTGACCAAGCCCTATAAATACAATTATTACTATAAAAACAGACTTAACAATCTCCCCCTTAGTAATCATTGGCGCTTTGGTCTTCAAAATTCATCTTCTAAAACAACATGGACCATTAAAGCGACTTTATGAAGCTTTCTGACTTTTAAAGAAAAATTTCTTCTCAGCATCTTTCAGATTGATTTGACTTTGCTTCCTTTGACAAGTCTGGACCAGATTGGAATAAACTTGAACGAACAGTTGATTCATCAGCTTGTGCTCTAGACGACACATCTCTTTTGAAAGACCTTGAATGAACTGTGGTGGTCGGAGCAGAACAGCAAAAGAAAAAATTTAAGCTGAGAGAATAGAATCTTTGAGCAAATCTTGATCAGCAGATAAACTTTTGAGCTCTTTGTCTCTTTATCATCTCCTTGACTTCTCTGATTTCTCCCCCTCATGACCTTGATGAACTGGTTCAACTAGGTCATGCCAATGTTGGAGACGAGACAGCTTAAGATCTGCAAAATCAAAGAAACAGAGAAAACAGGGGAGGTTTGCACTTCACGTTGGTTGCGCAAACTGAGGTTTGCGATACACCAAGGTGGCGCAAAGTGAAGTTTACGTTACACCAAGGTGGCGCAAAGTGAAGTTTGCGTTACACGAAGGTGGCGCAAAGCAAGGTTTGCGCGACCAACTGATGGCGCAAAGCTGACTTAATACTCAAAAATTTTTACCTTTTTGAGCTCTTTGACTCCCCCTACACAAATGCACTAGATATGACAAATCAAGTTAGCATTCATATAAAGAAAATCAGATACTCCCCCTCAAAAACAGATATGATCATTTAGAAAATTCTTCTTTTTCACTCCCTCTTGAATAATGCTCAAACCCATTTGAAATATATTTATGAGAACACAATGAATGTAAATATCAATGTAGAAAAATATACTGAATATTTATTTTGAAACGACTAAATAGATAAAAATTTAAACAAAAACAAATAAAATTCTACTTAGTAAAATATCACAATAAAATTCATCAAATGAAATCAAATGTATGTGTTTGGATACAGAGACAAGTTTTATTGCATATCAAGTTAATATATGTTCAGTTTCAAAAACTTTCATCAATCTATTCAGTGTGCTCGCATGTGAACTTCGACTAGCTTCAAGAAAATGTAATTCTAAAAATATAATAGAGAACTTTGCATGTAATCACACTAAGCCATCAAAAATTCCGACTTTCATAAATTTACAGGTTTATTACAACTCAGAAATATATAACCAAGTATCATGAGATGTGTGCTCATTGGCATCTTTTTAGCATTGTGCACTATGACATCTTTACATGAGTGTGCTCTTTGGCATCTTTTAAGCATGTGCACTTTGACATCTTTTTAATCAAAAAGTTCATTAAGTAAAGAACATGCCGTAAACGTAACTTTCTATCTGACCCTATTGCAGGATTTGGGCCAGCCACTCCCAGACCAGTTGGCCTTAGGGGACTAGGTGTCAAGCACCCCTTGGAACTTACTTTCCTAGATCAGAAAGGCTACATCGACATATCCTAAACCCATTCATACCATTAAAACATGACTTTCGATCTGGTTCTATCGAAGGATTTGGGTTCGATCACTCCTAGATCAATTGACCTTAGGGAACCAGATGACAAGCATCCCACAAAACTTACTTTCCCAAACCAGAAAGGTCACAGGTACAAACTTTTAAACTTAGAGATTTCTGATTTATAAGAATTTGATAATCATCTCAAACACAAGGTTTTACGTCTAAGTGCTTAGCCCATATTTTCATTACGATCCAAAATTCTGACTTTTTAGGTTTTCTAAGCATTGTAAACTATAAATATACTGAATCATACAACTTTAAAGCAATATCAAAAGCTACAAACATGTTGCTGACTTTTCGACTTTTGTTATAACTGAAATTTGAACATATAAAAACTTCAATATAAACAAATCAACTTGAAAAATTATCCTAGACACACATTTTATTCAAAGGAAAGAAAAAATTGTAAAACTTTTACTTTATATAATAAAATTTGTAAATGTTTAAACTTTTAAAACAACATGCCGATTTTTTTTTTAAATTCGGCAAGTTTATATTCAGTTGAAACAAACTATAATTCAATAATATCATCTTTCACACAATGTAAAAAAAAATTTGTGTCTCATTTGTAAAAATTGGGTTGAATCAAAATTCAGGAGTTGAAATGAAAATGCTCAGATTCTTTTAAAAACAAATGAGAAAACTGGAACAACATCAATATCAGATAAAAAATGTAGCGGAATAGAATAGATGTACTCAAAGTATCTCATTTAGTCAGAAGCTTAATGCTATGAAGAGCGAGTCCTAGACTGACATGTCTAGAAGTCATAGTCGTTTAAGCGCGGGTTCTTAGTTGAAGTACTCAGAAGCCATAATGTTGACTTTGAAGTTCGGGTTTTGAACTGTTGTGTTCAAAAGACATACTTTCTCTTACTCCCCCTTAACATGAGATGCCTGCAACTTTGAATCAGATTGAGACTTGGGTACCCACTTGAATTTGGGCCCGTGTTTGTTAGTTGCAGTTCTTATGGGGAAATAGTTATAAGATTTGATACGAGAAGTATGAGAAACATGATCAGAATGATAGGCACAATCATCAGAAGGGAAAGCATAATCATCAGAACTAGAATCTGAGGAAGAACATGAGACATGTTTTGAAATTCGAATCATTTGTTTTATAGAATACTTTGAAATTTTATTACGAGAAACAAATGAATCACTTTTATAAAGTTTGTCTACACATTTATCCCCATCAAAAGTAGGTTCATCAGATGTCCGCTTTGTTTTCCAGATCTGCTTCTTTGACTTGCTCAAAGTCCTATCTGAAAGATTAGAATTGGAAGAATTAGAACAGTAAAAAATAACTATATCTTGTTTCTTCGACTTCTTTGACCGTCTTCTTTTACACTTAGGTTTATAATATTGATAATTTAGCATAAAAGAATCATCAAGAATTTTAGACTTAATATTTAAATCAAGAAGGAATAATTTTATCCAAGCAACCAATCTGATCAACTAATAAGTCTGAATTTTCCTCGGAGTCTAAAGAATTTTGAGAAAAGTTTTTAAAATTAGAAACTTCACTTTTGTTTACTTGAGAATCAGAAGAAAGGGTAGAAATAGAATCTGGTTTTGGAGAAAATAAATTTTCTTTAAGACTAGAAGTCATGAAAGAAAGAATGATATCAGATTCAATTTCCTTTAAAATATTTTGATCTTCTATCTTATATTCAAGATCGATGATTTTACTTTCTAATACTAAAGGAGGAGTATATTTCTTAGAATCATAAATGATTGGAGAAATATTTTCCTTATCAAAATTAGAAGAATAAGGAACAATAAAATCATCAGACATTGAAGATTTGATAGGAGATCTATCATTTAAAATTCTTCTGCCTCTCCTTGATTTTTCAGGGAAATATTTTGCATTTTCATACGTATAAACAAAAGGAATTTCATTTTTCTTGTTATTTATCCTTTTCTCATTTTCCATATCTAACACTTGCTTCTCATTCATCTAATCAATTTTAAATTGAGGAGCATAATGAGCAAGAGTCAGATAATCGTATTTATATAAAGTTGGGGATTTTTCAATCGCATTGTTTAAAGAATGAGGATTTTCAAAACCAAGTCCCCACCTTTGTTTTAAAGCTTCTTCACTCCTCGGTTTATTCATAAAAATTGTTTGTTCAGATTGATTTCTCCGATATAGTTTTTCTTCTAATTTATTTATTTTATCTGAAAATTCATCTTTTAAAGATGTCATAGCTGTCAAAGAATCAAGACAAGTCTTATTTGAATTTTCCAAATCATCCAATTTCTTTTGAAAGGTGTCTTTAGAATTTTCTAAAATAGATTTTTCATCTTTCAAAGAAATTTTCAATTTGGCAATCAAATCTGACTTTTCAGAATTTAAATTCTTTTCAAATAATAACTTCAAGCGAAGATCAGATAAAGCAGAAATAATAATATTCATCTGAGAGGTAATGAATTTGTACTCAAAATCAGAATGTACCTCATCTTTATCAGTGTCAGAATCAGTATCATCATCATTTTGATCATCTCCAACGAAACACATGTGAGTAATCTCAACATTTGCAGCTTCATCATCGGAGTGATCTAACCAAAAATCTTCTTCGGTTAGCAAAGCTGTTCCACTTTCTCTCTTCTCAGCAAGTTCCATCTTCTTTCGATAATAAGCTGAGTCCCTAACCTTCTTTGCTCGACACTCCTTTGAGAAGTGGCCCGACTTTCCACAGTTATAGCAAGCAACAATCTTTGGCTCAGGCACTTTGACTTTAGAACCGGAAGTGAAGAGAGAAGAATTGGAACCAGTTCTTTGTTGAAACTTTTTCTGGTAATGCTAAGAGAGAAGGATCATCGCTTTCTGCAGAGCCTCACCATTGTCATCAGTTGACCCGTTGTAAGCGTTGTCAGACAACGCTTGTTCAGCCAGTTGGCTCGTGAGGAGTGCAACCGGGTCTACTGTCTTCTTGTTCTTTTTCTTCAGTTTGGCCTTCTTCTCTAGCACCAAACTCTCATCAGTCATCAGAATCTCATATAATTCCTGGATTTGCATAGTAGAGATTCTGACATCGTTCGTCAGTCTATGGCATGTTTTATTCCATTCTGGTTGCAATGTGTTGAGGAACTTCAGATTTAATTCAAGCTCTGTCTTTTCAACCTTAATCTTCCTAAGATCATTTATCACGGCACAGAAATGATCATACATAGTCTTTAGTGGCTCCCCGTCCTTGGCTTTGAATTCTTCAAAATTATTCATGTAACGAGTGTGTCGAAGTTGAGTTGCAACAGAAGATCCAAGCATAATCTTTTCCAGCTGTTGCCACATTAGATTAGGATGAGTTTTAAAACAATCAATCCTGTTGTATACAGAGTTTGGCAAGGCCAACATCAGATTTGCCTTAATGTCACGATCAGCTTGATATGAAGACAACTCATCATGTGAATACTCTTTAGTGGGCTTATATAATCCAGAAGCCAATTTGGGTTTTTCAAACGGTCCTTCAGATAAAATAATCATCATGTCATTTCCATTCTTTTGTCATTCAATGAAGTTTAGGAACCGATCTTGCCACTGTGTAAATTCATTTTCATCTAAATTAGCACTGGTGGACGATTTTCTGTACCCAGAGACATCATAAGATCACTTTTGTAAAACTGAGCTTGATAGGTAAACTTGTCAGAATCCATGTTTCAGATAATCCAGAAAAAATTCTAAGTGTGAGACTTGCGCAAAGTAGAGATTTACGTAAGAAGACAGAAACACAAACTAGACTTTGCGTGAGCAGGCTGATGCGCAAAGTAGCTTTGCGTAAGTCAAGAGATACGCACAATGAGCTTTGCGTAAGCCTAGAGATACGCAAACTGAGCTTTTCTTAAGCTGTTGGATACGCAAACCACCTTTGCGTGAGTAGCGGAATACGCGAACTGAAGTTCTCGGGAGCAGAAGGAAACGCAAAGTAGCTTTGTGGGATGAACAAGATACGAAAACTTTACTTCTCATAAAGCACTTGATACGCAAACCTTGCTTTGCGTAAATCGCCCAATACGCAAACCTGAAATGCTAACATAGAGATTAGTACAACATGAACTTGCGCAAACTAAAATGAACTTGCGCAAAGTATGAAGAACTTGCGCAAAGTTAAGATCTTGCGCAAACCGAAGGAAAAACACAAAATCTTCTAAAAACACGATTTCAACACAGAATTTGATGAAATTTTCTTATATCAATTCGTTCGAAAACACCTTTTTAACACAATTCAATCAACAAATTTGATTAAAAACCATGAAATCAAGATTTCGTAAATCACACAATACGTAAAAACTCGAGTTCTTGAAAACACGAAATTTCTCAAAATTAACCTTCAAAACTTGAATTTCTTGAAAAACAATGTGAATCAAAAGTTTTCTTCTAGCAAAAACGAATCCAACAAACTGATTTTCAATAAAATTCGATCAAAAAGACATCCGAATTTGATAAAAAATCAAGAAAACGAGATTTTCTTGAAAAAATTCAAGAAAATCGATCAAATTTTCGATTTAATTCACAAATTCAGATTAAAAAAAAACAATCTCTCAATCCTCTCAAGATTCAGATAGCTCTGATACCAATTGTGAGTCCAAGAATCACTGAATCAATAGAGAAAGAAAGTAGAGAGAGACAAGGATGCGCAAAGTAATTGAATATTGAAAGTGTGCGTGAAGTTCTTACAAGGAACAAGACCAAAGGGACTTAAATATCCTTGGTCAATACAACACAATATTAGACAATAGACACAGTATTTGACCAAGCCCTATAAATACAATGATTACTATAAAAACAGACTTAACACTCCAGACCATCTAACCTTTCTTAGATTGCTTCCCAAGAAATTTTACATAAAAGCTCGTTGGACTATCAACAAACTTGTCATAAAATAGATTAGATGGTTGGATCTGATTTGAATTGACAGTATTTGGTTTGACACTTTTCTTTTTGAAAACATTTTTACCATGAATAGAACTTGAAGCTGTTTTGAAAGAACAGACTGATTCTGTTGAGTTATCAACAGGTGATTGATCAATCACATCAGTTGAAATTTTATCTGACAATTTAACATTTGCAACTTCCAAGTTCTTTATCTTTTCGGATAAAATGTTTCTTTTAGCAATGAGTGTATCAAACTTCTTTTTCAAATCAGATTTAGCCATCTGTTCTTTCTGGATGTCTGAGGATAGAACAAATATCTTGGATAAGAGCTTAGATATTTTAGATTCAAAATATTGACGTTCTAGCTCAAAATATTTTTCCATGTTCTTAGTTTTCTCGGAAATTTCTTTGAAGATCCCAACATTTCTCTTTTCAGATTTCTTCTTTTCAAGCACACAAAAGACTTCTTCTTTTCTTGAAAAACTTGTCTTTTTTTCTCAAGTAAGTCTTGCAAAATAGAGATCTGTTTGGGAAATTCAGAAGTTTTGTCTTCAAGAACTTTTCTTTCTTTGGCAAAAATGTCTCTTTCTGTAATCAAAATTTTTTCAAACTCAGACACTTGCTTTGAAAGTTTTAAACATCTTAACTCAAGATCCTTTCTCTCTTGGTCAGCTTTCTTGGAAATATTAGACTGCTTTTGAGCAGAAGATTTCTCCAGATTTGTCTTCTCTTTATCTGCTTGGAGACTCTTCTTCAGATCAACATTTTGTGACTCCAAAACAGATATCTTTTCTTCAAAAGCCGTAAACTTTTGTTGAAGCTCAACTGATTTAGCTTGTAGTTCCAATGATCTTTGTTCAGTTGTCTTCAGTTGGTTTTGAAGAGTCACAATCTTTCTCTCTTTCAACTTGATTTCTTTTTCACAAGTCTGAATAGTATTTTCTTTTAAAGCTATCATTTTCTCTTTCTCTTTAATCTCTTTCTCTTTTGCACTGATGATACCTTCAAAATCAGATTTAACAGTATTAGTACATTTAATACAATCAGGAGTTTTATTAGAATTTGACAATTTAGATTTGAACTCCTGAATTTGTTTTAGAAGAACTGAATTCTGATTTTTCAGTTTATCTCTTTCAGCTTCTATTGCCGGTATCTCAGGCATGTACATGATCGCACAGGCTCTCCCTGACAAAACTGTAGACATCTTGAATAGAATGATTAGTCTTCAATGAATGATCGTTCCCAAACAATTCAGAAAAGTTGACTAAAAGTCAAAATCAGATCACCACTTGAAAAAATATTTCCAGAAAAAAATACAAGTCCAGAACTTGCAAACACTTGACACTCGCAGACCACAAAAACTCGTAGAACTCTAAACTCGCAAAGTATTGTTCAACTAACTTCGCGCTAAACGTTATGTGCGCGAAATCAAAACTCGCAGAACACTGAATGCGCGAAGTGAGAAACTCGCTAGACGTGATATGCGCGAAGTTGCTTCACGCAAGGCACTGTGTGCGCGGATTGGACTTAGAAAAAATTCTGAGAAATCAAGAACTCGCAAATCAAATGAGAAAACCCTTTGCGCAAAACTGTTTCTCGTAAGCCGTACTATGCGCGAACCTGCAAAACTCGCACAACAAGCAGATGAATAGTACTTTGCGCGTTCTTCCTTAGCGCGAAGTATAGATCTAGCGAGTTCTTCCCTTACTTTATGAAAATCGATCCAAAACACAAAATTCCTGCAAATGGCTTTACAAACACTTACAACAGGTTCAAAAAGTGATATTTATCACTTTTTGAACAAACAACAATGATCAAAATTGAAAATTACATTGCAATTCAATGAAAATACAGACCCGTGTTCGTGTTTCAAAAATTCAAGAAAAACCAAAATTACATCAAATCAATTGATTAATTCGTGTTTGTGTGTGAATACAAAGTGTTTTCTAACACAAACCGATCACAACTATTACAATTTTACACACAAATTTCAACAAAACAAGAAAAACTCGATCAAATAGTGAAATTTCAAGAATACGACCGTGTTCTTGAAATTTTCAGAAATTCGATCAAATTCGACAATCTATTCACTCTGAAATCTCTTGGGTAGGCTCTGATACCAATTGAAAATGTAATTAAACCCAATTCAATCAAGATTTGATAATTATGAACTTAGAGAGAGAGTAGAGAGAGAAACAGTCACAAGTCTATTAATCTGAAAGTTACAATGCAATCTCGTTACAAACACTTACAACACAAAAGGTATTTATACCTAAGATAAAACTCTCACAACACTAAACTCTCATAACAAGAGAAACTCTCAAAGACTATTGTTGACTATGTTGACTTTACAGACTTTGACTTTTCCTATTAAATCTTGGATACAATTATACACTAACAATTTGTTTATTTGATTTCACGATTTTTCGTGCCACATCGTGCACGGGTATATGCCTAGTTTATAATAATAACGAAATGTATTTTTAATATGTTTTAGTTTATCTATGATTATGTATTTTTAAAATGTTAACGGTGAAAAAAAATAAAACGTATGGATAGAAAACAAATTAATTCATAGATATTCATAGTTTTTAATAGTACGATTAAATTAAAAAATATTCAATATTGGGCTCGCTTTGAAGGTATTGACGATAGTATGAGACCGAGGAGCGTGAATTCAAGATGTTGAGTGCCGACCAAATTCATGCACGAAATTTATCTTTAAAATAAGTTTGCATCAATTATTTCTCATGTTTCTCGCATCATAAAGTGAGTATATTATAAAATCTTGGAAAAATGTTTAGCACACACAAGATTTTAAACCGTGAGTTTAAACATGCATGAAATTGTTCTATTGCACGTGGTTGCAAAATTTTATTGAAAATCTCTTTATCCCCGTTTCTTGTCTAACGCTATTTTCGGATATTGTAATGTCCGTGTTTTAATATTATTTGGGGGTATTGGGCAAGTATCTGCGAAATTATAACCTAGACATTGGATCTCTTCCACGTATGATAAAGTTTTAAAGGAAATGTTATTCCCACATCTTGCGTCTGAGTTTTCTTGGGAATTTTAGTCTGTACGAGTTTTGTCGAGTTTTATAGGGTATTATTTTACGACGTTTTTCGACGCGTAAGTGAGCACTGAAATGCGCGAGTTTTGATTATGTTGCGTGTAAATTCATGAGTTTATTAAGCGTCATGTCTCATGCAAGTTTTGTTGGAAAGTGTCACTTTATATCACGATGCGATAAAAGAGAAATTTTGAAAACATTACACATTGGTCATAACCTAGTATTATGATATTTGATTATGGTAAACTAAAGTTTTTGCTCCATTTGATTTTAGGTGTCGTTGAGTTTCATTGAGTTTTATGAAATTTTGTTGAGTCTTATGGAGTTCTATTTTCCGACATTTTACGTCGCATAGATGAATTTTGAAACACGTATACTGAATTATTGTGTGCATCAACTTCCGGGTTGTTGTTTAACATTATTGTCACATGCAGGTTTTGTACGTGTCATTTCACAACCTCACAAGGCATCTTGAGAGTCTTCATATTACATAGTTGTGCTTTTGGGTTTTATACAAGGGTATTTCGTGTCGAACTTTTACTTTGAACACTTTTAGGTTGTTGGGTTTTATTGTTATTGTGTCGCACAACGCATTTTATTGGTCTATTGGTATGCATGACTTGGTGGCCACTATTTTGGAGTAAAGAATGTCTTGTTTGTGCGACTTAAATGTTTGAAGTCGATTTAAATTATTTTACGATTCGACCAAATCGCATGCATCTATCGTTTTACTAAGTTTGGAAAATAAACTAATGTATGTGAAGCCTATTGAAATTTTATTTCATGACATTTTATGGTTAAAAAGGAGAATGTGGATCTTGAAATTGTGGAGTCCCTCTTTTGGGAGTTTGTACAAACATATATTTCGTATTATATTGGTGGAGAAAAATTATTTTATGTACATGGCACAGATTAATGAATATTAGGACCATAGCGGTCCATTTGAAAAGTTGTTGCGCCTTTCTGTGATTATCATTATTAGCGTGAGTACTGATCAAATGCTTTTCGAAATAGTTTTATGTGGGCGACATTTGTGATCACTTTGCAAAACTATCGAGTAAACGGTAGTGGATTTTACACGTACTTTTAATTGTTATAAAGCTTTTGCGTTTAAAAGTTTTATAAAACTCCAAAATGCATATTAATCTGAAAACCTTGAACTCCTTAGGGCTATAGATTTAAACCCTTATCGTGAAAGGACTTGTAAGGGACTAGAACGCCCTTGGGAATCGAACTACGAATGATCTGTATGGTTGACAGATTTGAATTGAGGGAATGCAACCTATTGAGGTCAGACCAGGTATGATTGTTTGAGGTAGTAAATCTATATTAATATCCCAGCCAGGCAAGTAGTGACCTTTCCCTCTTGGTAAATTTCGGGTTGAAACCCTGTGAGATTATTCACATATGGTTGGATTTAATTTGATGGTTTGCTTGTTCGCTCGGTACCATGATAGATGTTGGTGGTGTATCACCTTATTGAGCCTTTCAGAATAAAAGAAATATTGTGGTTCACCTGTTAGAGATATAAGAGTGGAACTTTAGTGCCTTTTTAGGTGTCAACTTTAAATTCGATAATAAAAACCCGGGCATAAATAATTGATGGTACACCACGTTTGCGGTGTAGTCGTTTTGAGGATAGGATTCGACTTTAGATTCGAGGACAATGACCGTTAGGGTGCTTCAGGACGTACCCGATGAATCCTGTGTGTTTGCAATTTAAGCGGTAACTGCAAGAATGTGGATGTTAGTAATTAAGTATTAATGATTAAAATTTCCTTGATATGGTAAGATTTGTATTGACAAGAGGATTGATGTTTATGCACAATCGCCGAATTTGAATAAACCGACCCGAGGAGAACGTTTTGGCGCCCCTGGAAGGATGGATCTACCAATGGCAAGGGCAAATGGTTAAGGGATTTTGGGGATTCTTTGGATCAGGTGCTGACCATCGGGATACGGGTCCAGAATCATGTTGAGCTGGTAAGGATTTGTCAGAAAGTGGTTGAGGTTACAAACTACCTTTGAGGTAGTACGAGTCACCCAAGGTTGGGAGACAAACGCAGTCTTGCGGATTAGAAGCTGCCTTAGTAAGTTGAGCGTTCACTCAGATATAAGTGTAATGTGCCCAAGGGGACATTTGTTGTGAGTATCAACATGAGATTTATCGTGGTTGTTCTGGCAAGTGGATTTGGGACAACCAAATATGTGGGGCAACGTAAATGGGAACTAGATTTCGAGGACGAAATCTCTTTTAAGGTTGGGAGGATTGTAACACCTGTAATTTTCGACAAGTAAAGGTCACCCAGACATTTTTGGAACTTGTAAATGGTGGGATTTTGTTGGGAAAACATTATTTAAAGTCCCTTAGAGTATCGAGAGTGTTGGCGTTGAAAAAGTTGAGTTTCGGGGCTTGGGAAGGGTCTCGCGACAATGCCCGACGACTATGACAATATCATAGTCGCACTGTCCCAATCACATAGAAGATACCATGGGCTGGTACACTCCAGCGACAATGACCAACGACATTGCCCAGGGCAATGTCGCCTGGCAATGTCGCACCAGGAGGATGGATGGCTGTTAAATTCGGGAGTTTGCTCCTTTCTTCATTTCTCATCTCCCATTTCACCCCAACTCTCTCTAAACTCTTCCAAGACCACCCAAACCCATCTATGGTGGTTTTGATTCATTAAATTCCTCAAGCCTCAAGTATTTAAGTGTCATCAAGGGTAGAATCTAGACATCAAGAGTCTCCATCTCCATCTTCATCTTCAACCTTAAGCTCCATTTTAGGGTTTCACCAAAACCTAAGTGGTGAGTTAATCCTCCTAGTTTCTAAACTTTATTATAAGTTATAAATACTCCATTGATAATTTCCTAGTGATTATGTTTCTCAAATTTCGGATTTGATGATTTTGGAGAATTTAGGTCAAAACTAGGGTTTTGGCCAAAATGGGGATTTTGACATAAAATGTTTGGGGAACTATTCTAAATGGTTGGATATGAATAATTATGGTTGGAAACTTGTGGATCTAGGTTTTTGGAAGGATTGTCTTGTGGATTCAAGTTTATTCAAAGGAACTCAAGTTGGGGAAAAATATAGATTTAGCCTAAATCTAGTAAGGTGAGTTCAAATTGATTTGTGAAAACGGTGTACATGCCAAAATGTCAAGTTTTAAATGTTTATATGTTTTACATGAAATTATCAAATGTTGAGTATTTGATGAGTTTGGATTATTTGAAGTGTTTAACTTAATAAACCTTGTAAAACACCTACATTGGGGATTTTGGGTATTTTGACAAATAAATCACAAGTATTTGTGTTTTAATGAGTTATTTTGTGGAAGTAGATATTTTGAGTAAAAATGTACATTTAATGTGTGTTTTGGAGAATGATTTATTTTGTGTTATGGGAAGTTTTTGAAAGAATAAATGGTATAGACTCATTTGGAAAATGATTTGTCCCAATCTAAATTGTGTTGGAGTTATTCATGTATTTTGGAGCATGTGTTTGCATAAACGTTGGTCGATTTTATTTTATTTCGTTTGTGGATTTTAGCATATGGATAGTTGATTGGTTGATCTTAAGGCTCGATCCTTCGTCTTTGTCAGGTCTTGGGGACATTTGTCCGGTTTGAATAAATTAAAGAAGAGTTTGGGTGTGAGTTGCGTCTATTGCACTTTATTTTGGAGAATACATGGTTTGAGTGCGTGTGTCATTCATTTAGAGTCGTGTATTTTAGGCTGTAACGCATTGGATCCATAGGCATGTAAGTCATTCATATTTAAGGGTGAGGAGTCTTGATATTCTCACCTTTGGAATTATGCCGTGTTGGCATTGTTGTTGTCCTGGTCGTTTTGCGGAGAGGAATCTTTATGGGTTGTACTTCGGGACCATGGGTTTTGTGATTTGATGTTCTAATTCTTGTGCACGAGGGTTAGACATCATGAGTTATCAAGTAAGGAGCTGAAGCTCCTATCTTGAATGCTAGGGAGTAGGTACTAGGGGTCGAATGAGTACCCTAAGGATGAAACTCCACTAGAGACCGAACATGCACTAAGATCGCGTATCTTTGAGGTGAGGCTCGACGGAGCAGGCAATAGGGGATACGGTGTTTTTAGGAGTTGGAATAAAGTCCGACTGGAGGTGTATCTCCGTAGAGCAGGCAATACAGTTATGATCTGAGGTGAAGTTCAACAACGTGGCTATGTGTCTTAACTTTGTGTTCCACCACATACAACAGAATCGGGTCTCCCCCGTCACCGGAAGGTGTTATTTGGGTATTAAATTGTGTTATTTTATTATCCATGTTTTCGGTGACGTTTTGCATATACGGATTTTTATTCAAGATTTATGGGTTGAGTATTATTCCCCACCCGTGTTTTGGGGTTTCGGGAAATAAAGTTCTATCCGTTTTTTTATAAATTGGGAGTCCATTTACTTTTCACGTTTTGGGTGAGTTGGGGTTGAAGTTGCTTTATAAAGGAATGTCTATGTTGGGATACATGTCTTTAAAAGTGTGTGCTATTGGAAAATGAGTCGTTTAATATTTAAAGTAAATCTTTTTGAAAGATTATGATTTAAATTGCATTCTTCCCCTTTAACAAATATATTTGTTTCTTGTTGAAAACTCTTGAACTCATTAGGCGTTAGCCTAAACTTTTTATTTGTCGGCATGTGCATCAGGTTTGGTTGAGTATCATTGCTAGAGACTTCGTGGTGAGATGAGTGCTAGTCCTGGACGAGAGAGAGTAGCTTGGTGAAGCCTTCCGCGCTTTTGGAGATAACAATTGTTATTGGGTTTTAGGAACACCTGACTTTGATTAGTCTTTATACAAGATTTGACCTATTATTTGTTGAAGTTAAATATAGCTTTCTAATTGAGGTGACTCAAGTGATGATTTGTAGACTAGATTTTATCCTTATTTGATGTATAATTGAAAATTTTAAATTAGTTGCTCTTTCCAAATTTGATGGTGTTACAAGTTGGTATCAGAGCTTAAGTTTGTGAGATTTAGGTGTTAATTTCGGATACCTAGACTCAAACTAGCGTTCTTCTAAGTATGATAAAGTGTGATCACACTACTAGACACTTTAAGATAAGATATTTTGAAACGATAGAATCATTAGAAGCGGGAATCATGGCGAGGGTAGCAAGGATAATCATGTACGGTGTGTTAATAGTTACACCTGGCCAGTGTCGTGGTGAACTTACATGTTACATGTGTGTTAGAGCACATATTTGTTGGATTCAAGATCATAAAGATTGAAGATAAGAGTTCCAGAAGTCAAAGTCTCAAAGTCAACTCTCAAGCATCAAAGTCAAGGTCTTTGTAATAAAAGTCAAAGTGTCTTGTGTTGTTTTAGTTGCTAGTATAAATAGTCTTTGTATTCCTTGTAATTGTAAGAAGTCATTTTCATTGTGAGCTGATTGGAGAAGATTTGATAGAATATCATTCTAGAGAGAGAGAGAGAATGTTTGTAGAGAGAGAAAGTGAGAGATTGTAAACTTTGTGATTTGATTCAATGACATATGATTTACAAAATGTTCATCTTGATTGTTTGTAATTAGAAAGAACTTGAATTCAGGGACTAACAATTGGTATCAGAGCAGAAGAAATTCAGAAACGGATTAAAATTTCAAGATTTTGGTCGATTTTTCAAGAACTCCCTAATCACCGTTCAGATTCGATTTTGTTGCTACAGTGATGTTTTTGATCTGAGTTTTGTGTCTTTGTACTCGGTTATATGTCTAGAAAAGGTTTAGTTTGAATAGTATTGTCAAATTTACAATAGACCGATCTGAATTTTGATTTTTGTAATGTTTTGTTCGAAGTTTAGTCCAACACTATTCTAAAGACCGAACATGTAAAATTGTTGTTTCTTGTTGAAATTAATCGATTGTATTTGGTTCGAATTATGTTCGAGATGAATTCTGCAAGATTTCAAGTCAATTGAATAAGATTTGGGCCGAAATCAGAGAGAAAAATCAAGTTTTTGTTCGACAGAAGCAAGAACTCGCAAGATCTGAGAAACGCGCAGAGGAAGAACACGCACAAGGAAAGAACTCGCAAGATTCAAGTATGCGCAAATACTGAATAACACGGATGACATTGAAATTCGCAAAATGATGAAGAACTCGCAAATAGTTATGTGCGAGAAGTAGAAACTCGCACAAACTTGCATGCGATTTTGTACTGTTCAAATACTTCAGTGTGCGTGAACAGTAATCTGCGAGAAGTTGTGTTCTGCGAGTTTCCATTTAGCGAGAAGTGAACTATTGGAAAAATTTCTAAGTCCATAACACGCAAGAGGGTTTTGCGAGAAGTAATCTTACGCGTTTGCATTTTGCGTGAAGTAAAAAGTGTAAAATTTGTCTAAGTCCAGAATGCGCAAACATATTGTGTGAACTGTGTGCGCGAAGTGTCAAGAATTCGCACGTAGTTACCTGCGCGAAGCAAGAACTCGCACGAGCCTGCTTGCGCAAACCTCAGAACTCGCAACATTCTTTGTGCGCAAACATAGAATTCACACGTCTTTATTTGCGAGAAGTGTGCTCTTATATCCTTTGGTCTACGTGAAGTACAAAACGCGCAAGTTACTGTTTTTGCGCGAAGTTAATATTCTTTGGTTTGAGAGTTTCATACTTAGAATATTTTTCTGATTTTTTCAATATTTGACGAAATTTGATTTTTTTTGTAATACAGGTTATTTCTGAATTTCTAAAGATCAAATTCAAGTTTATTTTTTGTAACAGACTTTCAAGATGAGTTATTCTGATGATGATGAAGAGAAGATAGCCAAGCTCAGAATAGAGGTCAAAAATCTCTCTTCTTCACTTCTCTACTACTCAAAGCGATCAAAAAGATATTCTGATGAAAGGAAGATAATGAGGAAAGAAGTTCGTGCATTAAAGACGATTAATGAAGATCTTCTGAAACAGACTTCTGGGCTGAATGATGAGAAGATACTGAGTTTGGAAGCTGAGAACACAGAGCTAAAAAGAAAAATCTTTGACTTGGAAGATCAGATTATCCAAATCCAGCAAGAAGCCTCTGTTGAACGTTATGAGGAGAAGATTAAGGGTCTGGAAGATGCTAATGCTGAGCTTCGAAAGAAAATATCTGATTTGGAACAAAAGATGGTCAAAGATAAAGATGATTTTGAGAGTGAAAAGAAAGAATTTGCAAAGAAATTCTCAGACTTTTCAAGAAAGAGTTGTGAAGAGAAGAAGACAATTGAGCTGAAATGTATAAAGTTTTCTCAACAGATTTCAGATTTTGAGAAAGTAATCATTCTAGAAAGGGAAAAGTTTGACAAAGAGAAGAAGATCATAGAACAAAAGAATGTTGGATTCTTTAAAGAGATATCTGATGGAAGAAAGAATGTGAAAAAGGACTTTGAAGAAGAAAGAAATATCTTTGAGGCAGAGATCAAGAAGCTTACTGAGAAGCTATCTGAGCTATCTACAAATGCATTGAAAGAGCAGAAAGCGAAGTCTGAATTTAAGAAAGAGATTGACCTGCTTGTCAAAGAAAGAGACAATTATTCTTCAAAGATTAAAGAGCTTGAAGATATTATTTCCAAGGTGGTGGTGACTGAGCAAACGACTCCAGAGTCACAAATCCACACACCTAGAAATAGTTCAGCTGGTTCTAACAAGACAGCCGCAAGCTCACATCAGAAAACTTTTTCTTCAAATAGGTCAGTTAAATCATATGATCAGATTTGTACTACTAACATTTTCTTTGATGAAAACGTAGATGGTTCAGGTACACACAGGAGAAGAAGGAGATCTAATGAAGAGAAACTGGTATGGAGAGTAAAACCAGTAGATGAAGATGAGAAGAAGGAAGAAAAGAAAGGAAAGAAGGATGAGAAGAAAAGTAACAAATCATGTGTACATTCATCAACAACCAAGAAGAACAAAGTGCTAAAAGGTAAACCTGATTATGCTTATTCGAGAGATCAATTATTCAGGTTGTCAAGGAAAAGGTATTGTTCTTACTGTTATACATATGATTATGCTCATAAACCGAGTGATCATTACTGGTATGGTTCTTACTCTATTACTCCCATTCGAACTGCAACTCACAACCATGGACCCAATTACTAGTGGGTATCAAAACCGAAAGATGATTATGTGTTGCAGGCACCTCAAGTCAAGGGGGAGTAAGACAACCGATGTTTGGCTTCTGAATAAATCAGTTCAGGACCCGTACTTCATCGAAGTTTGACTTCTAAATACAACAGTTTAGGACTCGCTCTTCAATGATCAAGAGATGATACTCCCGTGCTGATATGAGAATGTACTCCAATACTCAAATGAGGAAATCAACCTTCAAGGGGAGTATATATATATATATATATATATATATATATATTGTTCTGGAAATATGTATTCGGAAGATATGACGATCTACAATTCAAAAGGGAGTTGTATCTGATCTCTATCATGTGCTTTTTCACTGACATATTTTAGATGCATATTTTCAGGGGGAGTAAGAATTATGATTTCTGATTGTTTCAGATCAGAACTCGTACATTCAACGTTTTACTACTTTATGTAATTTAATTTTTCAATAAATGTTGTGAATAAAGTTGCTTTGACGGACTTTGTGACTGATGCAGATTGAGAGGATACTTAATGATCACATCATTATGACTTTAAGCTGATTTCATGAGATGTAAGACAGATTGAAAAGGTTTATTTCTATTCTTAATCTCATATATGGTTGAAAGAAGGACGACTTTCAATCATAGAAAACATGTTCTTAAATGTTAAAACCACTTCTGATTCTTAAACGATTTCATGAATATAGAAGTGTGATTTTAAATGTTTTCATTTTATTTGTGCTTTCATGTTATACAAACCGTGTGTTTCCAAAGATTAATACTTGTGTATTATCTTGTCTATATACTGTCAAGTATTCACACACACCGGTTTAATTTTTGTTGAATTCGTTCTTACCATGTCTCTAAATTGAAACAAATTTTTAGATGGTAAGACACCCCGTTTGTTATTCAAAGGTTGATCGTGATTTCATTTCTAAACGTTATTTCAAGAATGTCTATATTTTTGATTCGTATAGACAATATCAATTTTTTGCTAACCAAAGCCTTGATTGTTATATCATTTCGATATTGATCCTATTATACAATGTCAGATTTTCAAAGAAGTTTCTTGTATTCATTTCATTCATTCAATTTTCTTGTTTGAAAAGTCTTCAATGTTTAAAAATGCTCAAATCTTCATGATTACATCTCTGAGCATTCCTATATCTGACTTGTATTTCATATTTTCTGTTTTAACTGTTCAAGTTAAATCATTTTTGAGCAACATTGTGCTTTAATTGGAAAATATGGGTTCATTGTGTAGGACTTAAATGAAACTTCCATGGATTCACGTTAACTAGTGTTTCCTACCCAAGAAGTTAATCCTTATGATCGAGTGTGAGGAGTCAAAAAGAAATGAGCGTGGGATTGTGTGATGAGGTAAAATGAAAAAGAGAGTTTGGTTAGATGCGAGCTCAATGTTTAAAAAGAAAGAGGGTGTGAGATCAGAGTAAAAGAATATTAAACTCTGCACCAACTTTTTCTGAGCCGGGAAACTACATTGCTAGTGTTTCATAATTCTTCGTAAACATTATTGAAACAGGCAACCATCCCATGCCAACTCTTGTTAAAAACCCCACCAGCCACTCATTTTCTTCTTAAAAAGAAAGTTTTAATATTTCAAGGGGATGCAACATATAATCTATCTGGTTTTCATTTGGAAAATCTGGATATTGAAAAAGAAGAAAGTCTGCCCCACCTTCGCACTTCGATCATGCACAATTGAGTCTGTGTTTAACTGTTGTTGTCTCAATGGTTTACACAATTTTGAGCCTTATAATAAGCAATCATCATGTGCTTAATTCTTTCTAACACTTGCACGAACACACAAGGAATTTGTTTTCTTGTCATAACGTTTATAGAAATATCTTTGTGGTGTTTCGATGATTGAATGGAAGCCCTGGGGGAGTAAACATCAAAAAGCTCCTTTCCAATGTGTATTTGTTACACACAACAACTTTGTGTTACTGATAGGCATATTAACTGATTCATTTGTTGATTCAGGTGTTACATTCTAATTTGTCTGAATTTGAAAAGATTCGGATGAATATTTTTATGGGTTGACGGTGAATCAGAGGGTCTTGTGTTCAAAAGATCAGTGGTCAGAATTGATAATGACATTTCTTGGAGAAATTTTTGATGATCTTTATGCTCTAATCATCAAAAAGGGGGAGAAGATAAAGGTTACGAAATATCAGAAAAGAAAAGTTTGTATCAAGTTATGGGAGAAAAGTTCAGAGATTTGCAAAGATTGAAAGTTTGAAAGAGCAAGAGTTCAAAGTTTTTCAGAATTGTTGAAGATAAATTTGCTGAAGCAAAGTGTGCTAAATTTGAAGATTATTTCTTTTCAAGTCTGAAAGAGGTTTGTTTACAACCTTGGGGGAGAATGTTACTAATTTGAAGAACAGACTTTGAGAAGATTGCTGAAAGTTTAAAGACAAAGTTTATCAAAAGAAAGGGGATAATGTTCTAAGCAGAAAAGGGGAGTTTATATCTCATTGAATATGCTTATTTCTGAAGATGATTTGAATTGTCAAGAAATCTACAAGGGGAAGATAAAGTTTATCAAAGGGGAAGATTGTTCAAACTGAGCTTGAAGAGAGAAGATTGAATTGCAATATCTTTTTAGAAATGATCTTGATCCAAAGGGGGAGAATGTTAGAGCACATATTTGTTGGATTCAAGATCATAAAGATTGAAGATAAAAGTTCAAGAAGTCAAAGTTTCAAATTCAACTCTCAAGCATCAAAGTCAAGGTCTTTGTAATAAAAGTCAAAGTGTCTTGCGTTGTTTTAGTTGCTAGTATAAATAGTCTTTGTATTCCTTGTAATTGTAAGAAGTCATTTTCATTGTGAGCTGATTAGAGAAGATTTGATAGAATATCATTCTAGAGAGAGAGAAAATGTTTGGAGAGAGAGAAAGTGAGAGATTGTAAACTTTATGATTTGATTCAATGACATATGATTTACAAAATGTTCATCTTGATTGTTTGTAATTAGAAAGAACTTGAATTCAGGGACTAACAATGTGTGTGCTTGAACCGCCCTTATCTGAGGACCGATAGGGTAGTGGATGAGTTTCCGAGGAGTAGTGGCTTGAAGAGGTTAATGTTTATAGTGCTGTCACTTGTAGTGACGGTTAAGAATGGTGATTGCATTAAGTGGACCGTTTCGGGTTAGAATTATTGGTTTGATTAGAACTATAGACTTATGGAATCAACATTATTCGGGGAGAAATTATAAGATGGTCGGATGAAACATTCGATTATTGTTTTAAGATGTTTAAGCATCCGGATGACGATAGTATGAGACTGAGGAGCGTGATTTTGAGATGTTGAGTGCCGATCAAATTCATGCACGAAATTTATCTCTAAAATAAGTTAGCATCAATTATTTTTCATGTTTCTCGCATCATAAAGTGAGTATATTATAAAATGTCAGGATCGAAATTCTAAACAAGAATTTAAACTAAACACTCAGAAACTATGTTAAAGAAGTCGCGGAATAACACTTTAACAATAAATCAATCAAACAGTGTATGAACTTAAATCATAAGTTATATTGAATTAACTTAATGATTACAAACAAAACCTCAATATGTTGAACAAACTCAATAGACGTTCTATACTTCTCTAAAGAAAGGATTTCTAAGAATCTTGAGGTTAATTCTCTCTAAACGTATATTCGTATGAATAAGACTATTTTAAACTTGTTAAACTTGTTAATCTATCAAAAACTACCAGACTATATATACAGAACTAATTACAAGATAATTACTAAAGAAATATTGATCTTCAACATCCATTCCATAATTATCTTCAACATTATCTTCAGCTCCTAGTCTTTTGTTCCAAGTCATCTTTATCTTCACGAGCAACATTAATCTCCATAGCAGTATTAACTTCCTCAGCAGTACTAACCATGTTTGTAGTACTAACTATGCTTGCAGTAGTAATTTTTCAAGCAATACTAACTATTAGCAGTACTAACTACTAGCAGTACTAACTCTCCAAGCAGTACTAACTATTCTTCTAGCAGTACTAACTTTTCAAGCAGTAGTAATACTACTAGCAGTAGCAATACTACTAGCAGTAGCAATTCTTTCAAGTAGCAGTATTAATGTATTCAGCAGTAGTAATGTAATCAACAGTAGTAATCCTTCAATATAGAGCAACACTAACCAGACTTAGTTCATTTCAGACCCAACATAATCTTTTCTGAGAGATTTGAGAGCCTTGTGCAGAATCAGTAGTGTGAGCCTTACTGCCCACATGCTCATCCTTCTCCTTTTAAAGCACCTTCTTGGGGTTGAGAGACACCCCTGTGGTTTCCCTTTCGATATTCTCTGATGGAGAATGCTCCATCAGAGGGCTTGTAGGCTTTGGGGGTGAAGATACAAGAAGGGAAGGAAACTTCTATACAATTTTCCTTATATATATTTGTGTGATGGGGGATTTTGGCTTGACAATAGGGATCTGAGGAGTATCAATTGAAATGAATGGTGGGGGTAGGTCATCAGTTGGGTGGTCAGATGTAGGCTTTGACACTGATGCCTCACCATGGGAATGAGACATAACCATCATTGTAGAGAATAATGGTGTCTCTTGTCCAGAAAAGTCCTTACTTGGTCTTTTCATGTTGGAGAATACCTTCCCTTTGGGAGGTTTTGGTACATACAACTCTTGAAAAGAGGGTAAATCCGTCAATTCATTATTTAGTACTTCTTGCACAAACCTTGGATACATATAAAAGCTTTTGGTTTTGGTATCCAGGTTTGACATTAAATCATTGAAAATCATTTGAGAAAAATTAAACTTTCTAGAGGTAGCTAAGCAGACTAGAGCATAAGCTAAGGTACTGCTGAACTCACTCCATCCAGTTGTTTTTCTAGAAATACAATGCTGAAGGGTATGAACAAAGAATCTCCACTGAGGTGAAAATTTGCTCTTGAAGAACTTGTAAACCTCAGTGGGACCTTCATACCCCATTCGACTAAGTACTTGGAAGAGATCTTCCTTAGGTAAAGAAATAATACCTGAGGCATCATCTAAGCATAGATGAGTGCGTATGCAATCCTCTGAGATGGTGATGGGTTTGTCACAAACTCTTGAGTGAATAACCTGGTTTCCTTCCACAGTCTGTATTGAGGCATTTGTCCAGAACTGTCGCAAGTGTTCCACATAGATTGTGGGATTGACAGTGAGTACGTAGGCAATGTGCGACGATTTGAGGAAATCCACTATAGCATGGAAACCCTCAGCTTGCTTGGGTTTCTGTAGCATTGCCAACTCATTGTGATCATCAATAAACACCAGTCCTGCCATCCTTCTTGGATTAAATCACTACTAGGGTTTATGCACTGGGAAGCAAGAATTTGAGAGAAAGAGAGAGAAAGAACACTCGTAGAAAATTCAAAGAGCCGTTTGGATTTTGGTGGTCAAAGAGGATATTTATATGATAATGGATTCAGTTAAGAGCAGTACTAAGTATCCTAGCAGCATTAACAAGCCCGCAGTACTAATCTATATAAGCAGTAGTAACACATACCAGCAACATTAACACAGATTAGCAATAGTAACACATACCAACATCATTAACACAGACTAGCAGTATTAACATTGTCTGGCAGTAGAAATAAGGTAAGCAATAGTAACTTTGCACTGGAAATATAAACCACATAGCAGTAGTAACCATACTTAACCATATTTGAACTGTCAGAAGGAGTAATAGTGAGAGCAGTATTAACTTAACTAGAAGTACTAAGTATCCAATTCAACAAAGTAATCTGAAACCATACCTTTGCCACTTATCTTACCTCCTGCTGGATTGTCATTAAAAGCAACATGTCCTCCATCACATCTTTTGAAAATTTGAAGGCAATCCATGTTACCTGTCACGTGCCTAGAGCAACTACTATCTACATGCCAAATGCTCTTCTTCTTGAGTTGTTGGTTGCCCTGCACACTAGATAAAACAGTTAGTTTCTAGGGGGAACCCAAGCCAAAGTGGTCTTGGGTTGCCCTTTCTCATCAACATATTTATAATCAGTAATCTTAGTCTGGATGAGATGATCAGATTTAGGAATCTCATAGCTAGAATACTTTGTCAAAATTATAGGCTTGGCAGTATTAACACTGGTAGCAGCACTATCCTTGTTTGCAGTACTAACTTGGTTAGCAGTACTAACTTGGTTAGCAATACAAACTTGATTAGCAGTAGTATTGCTATCAACAACACTATTTCTGTTAGCAGTACTATTTGAGGTAGCAGTACTAACAGGTTTCTTGACTTTTGGAACCCAAATCTTGACAAAGTTGTTTGCTTTCTTGTTTTGTGAGTTACTCCTTGACTTGCTTGGAGTATTTTCTTTTGATTTAGCAAACTTATTCTGAATATGAGATTTTGCAGTCCCAATTTTCATTGGTACTATTCTCATATTAGCAGCCATGTGATTTCTTCATTGCTTCCTATAACCAACTGAATTTTGTGTTTGTCTTTGAAAAGAAAATCTTTGGTTAATAGGATTGAAATAAAGTGTTTGGCTAGATGATTTAACTTGCCACAAATAAAACAAGGCTTTGGTCTATTGAGTTTGCTTAGATCAATTCCCTGTTTTTGAGCCCACTGATTATTTCTGTTTCTCTGATTTCCTCTTATTTTATCATGTTTATGGGGCTTGTTCTGTTGACAAGTACAGGGATTTACAGCAGTAGTTTGCATATAATGAGTTCCCTATACCTTTTCCTTTCCTTTCCTAGAGGTTTCAGCTTTCTCACTCTTACCATTCTCTTTCTCTATCTTGGACATCTCCAATTTATCACTCTTGACAAATGGTTTGCCCCCCCTCTCATTTGTAAGAATGTGGTTTTCTAAGGGAGTTTCTTTATGGTCTTCCTTATTCTTACCCTCAGTATTTTCTTCTTCAGACTCTGTCTCAACCACTACTTTATCTAGTGGATCTACTTCAGTGGCTCTGTTGATCCCGAAGGTGCTTAACAAGTTTGTAGAAGGGGGGGGGGTTGAATACAAACACAGAAATTTAAAGTTTAATAAATTATTTATTGATAAATCAAACACAATTTACAAGTTTGTTGCGGAATAAAATTAAGACAGACTCAATCTAAACAAACTTAAGAAACACTAAGATGGTTGCACAAGAATTTCAGAGAATGGGGGATTAAGGAATATAGAAAACAAAGGTTTCTATTTGGAGTTCAAGGATTGAGCACTGCCTCAGATGGAGGGGTGAACTTCCTATTTATACCCTATGCATTAAATGCATGGCAGGGCACTTTACACGTGGCGTTCACTGATTGGGTTTGGAAGTCTGAATTTGGGAGACATGCTTTCGGCCGGATCATGAACAGTGTAGTTGATAGAGTTGTTGTACGAATTGTGGTAGAGCATGTCCGTTCTGACACATCGTACTGAGTTGTGCAAGGTAAGACAAAATGAAACTTGAGGTATAAGCTTTGTGATCATTCGATCGCTGAATATCTCTTTCTTCAGAGACATCAAGAGTTCAGCGATCGCTGAATCTTTCCTCATGTTCCTTCGCGTATAAGTAGAGTTGTCTTTGCTTCACTGATATCCGAATCAGGTCACTAGTATACTTCTCTTTGTTCAGCAACTTCGTCTTTGATTCAGCTATGAACATCTGTTGACGCGAGACTTGTCTTCAGGGAACGTTACTGTTTACATCAGAACTATTAGCGATAACTGAACAGACTCAGTTTGATCACTGATAGTGAAACACTAATACATATTAAATGTTTATAAGAAAGACTATCAACGATAACTGAACAGACTCAGTCTGATCGCTGATGGTGAAACACTAATACATATATAAACGTAATTTTCACTAAGTACAGAAAAGGGCCGTTATCAAATCACTGAGAGAGTTTGGATCAACAATCTCCCCCTATTTGATAATGACAAAGTAACTGAAGAAAATTACTTTATAATTCAAAATGATGGAATAATCAAGACTCATAACATACATGTCCCAATTACTATTTTGAGGGATCTTTTACAATACTGATAGAGTTAAGTACTTCACTGAAATTTTCATTAATTCAAGAAAAGAATTACAAGGTATGAAAATTACAAGTACAAGTGATGTACTAACTACTCTAAGTTTAAACTAATAGATTACAAGAAGAAAACTAATCTATCAGCTATCTAAAGAGGGTTTAGGAGGATTGATCAAATACTCAGGTATATCTTCTCCTTTTTGTTTTCGCTCTAAAGATTCTTTGCTAATGATCACTTTGATTTGCTCACCAGCAGGAGAAAGATCACACCATAAGCACATGAGATCCTTGAGAAGAACGAGGGGACAGATAGAGATTTCAGAGATTCTTTGAAATCTGATCTGTTCCTCGTCTTCTCTGAAGAAGATTCCAAAAGGTTCTTCAAGTACTTGTCTCGCAACATATGGTCCACCAGGAGGCAGAGATAGATCCAGAACTGAAAGATCAGGAGGAGGACCGAACAGAACTTCTCTTGAAAATTTGATGGAGGTTTCATTCCTGATCACCGCGACATTTTCAGAGGAGGAGGAGACAGGCTTTCTTCTGATCTACTTTGGCTTAAAAGGAAGAGCAAATGACACATTTAATATTGCAGCGACTCTGTTGATGAGAGCATCATTTATCCCTTCAACATAGCCTCTGTAGATTGACTTTGATTTCTTCAGTGCGTCTTTGAACTCAAGCCATTCCATATAGCCGAGGCTTTCCAGCTTTGAAACAAACATTGCCTTGCAGCTTCCATCCTCTCTGGTAATCTCCATAGTGACAGAAACTTTGTCCTTCTTCTTTCTTCCAGAGATAGCGACTGAAACAATCTTCATTGGGTCAGAGCGATAGTCGAGTTTATGTTTGCACCAATCGACTGAGCTATCGCTGACCACTTTTTCTTTTGAGAGTTCCTCTTCAATCTCTTTCAAAAGAGCAGCCTGGACTTCAACTGGTTTCTTCTTCAGTTTCTTGTCTTTGACTTGAGAAGACTGAATTTTGAGAGCCAGAGTGGCATCTCTTTGACAGTCAGCGATCAGCTTCTCAGCCCTGACGGATTCTTCAATTTCAGCTTCAATCAGGAACTCTAGATCTGTTGATTGAGAGGGGATCTTCAGCCGTTGACTCTCCAGATGAGAGATCATCTCTGTTATTTTCTTCATCTCTTCCTCTGACCAATGAAGTGGTCTAGAGGGCCTCTGTGGGTGTTGCAGGGACTCATCTTCTTCATCAATCTCTCTTACAGAGATTGGGATTATCAGGTCATCAACTACAGCAGCTGGGATTATTTGGAGCTCTTTACCCTTAAGCAGAGGAGAGAACTGTCTGGTCAGAAAATGAAAAAGGTTAGTTTATTTTTAGAGAAGAGAGATAATGGCTTAGAAAGAAACAGGGGTGGGATTTTTATAGAAGGATAAGGGAACGAGGGAAAGGCATACCTGAGAATGATTCTCCTCAGATAGTGAAGTCATCTTCAGGCTTCCCTCAGCAGTATCACCTTTGCTTTGGGAAGGGGTTCCTGAAGAAGTTCCATGGCTCCCCCCTGCTTTGATAACTTCTTTCGAAGCTATCGCTGATGAAGTGACGGCTGAAGAACACCATAGCGATGGATCTTCTTCATCGTCATCATCATCATCATCTTGATGAGGTTCTTCCTCTTGATCGTCAAGATCAAGGGCTTCATCTTCATCGTCCTCCTCTTCCTCTTCATCGATTAACTCATCGATGGTAGGAGGGGCTTTTTCAGCAGCTATCTCCCCCTCAATCTGAGAGGGAGTTTCCTTCTATTGGACCTCAGCAGCAACTTCAAACTCCGTATTTTCTTCAGCTGCCTTCTCCCCCTCTTTGTCATTATCATTGAGGGAGAGATCTTTGGAAGGAGATGAAGCTTTTGCAGCGGCCAACACCTGAACTTCAGCCTCCAAACTGTCCAGATGGCCTTCAAACGTAGGAAGATCTGACGTAGCCTGATGAATGAACTCCACGACAATGTTCAGTGAGGTACGATCGTTCTCTGTGAATGAGGGAGTAGGAGTCGGAGCTGGTGCCTTCAGGTGAATCAGGATTTGCTGAAGAAGAACTTCATAGGAATCAACCTTTGTAGCCAGGGCTGCAAACTGTTGCTGTGAGTCTTCCCTGACTTTGGCAATCACTTCTTGGAGAGTAGCGATTTGAGAAACGTCAGCTTTGGAGGCGCATTGAGCTGTGAGCGTCTGCAGTGCTTCACCAGCGGTATGAACAACGCTGGTGGTGTTGTTGAGAGAGGCAGTCAGAGACTCCACATTTGCACTCAAACTGTTGACATTGGTGTCAACAGTCGCCAAACTAGGACCTGAAATATAAGTTAGTTTTTGAGAAACAAGCTTATATGGTGAGTTGGGAGAAGTGTTTAAGGTTATAGATGTACCTGAATTATCAAACATTTTGTAGAATTGCATAGATTCCTCAAAAGATTGATGTTCAGGTCCTATGGGTCCAAACTGTGGTTGTGAGAAAGTAGAGGATGGGTCAGAGACCAAAGAAATAGAAGGATGAGAGATGGGGATAGAAGATGTAGGGATAGGGGTAGTTACCTCAGTTTGTTGCTGAACTGAGATCGTAGGTTGCGTCACTGTTGTTGTGACAGCGACCGAGATCGCTGGCACGGTTGAAGTGGGTATCGCTGAGGATGTGGAGGAGAGACCCACGAATGCATCCAAGGAAGTTTGTTGATAAATATCCTTAGGTATTGAGCTAGAGGTAGCTTTCTCCTTAGTCACCTTGGCCTTCTTCAAAGGACCAAGGGAGCCAGTTGATGGTCGTTTGGAAGGGGTAGCGGCAAGGATAGCAGAAGAAGGAACCTCCTGCGTGGCCGCTGAAGACGAAGAAGTGAGGAGAGAGAGTCAGGAGCGAAGTTCAGAGATACTTACCTCGTTGGGGAGCAGCTTGACCTCCAGGGAGCGCTGACCCACTTTGAGAAAAGATGCATCAGCATTAGTGGGGTAAGTAGTAGGGTAGAGGAACTTCAGGTACGCACAGATGAAGCGTACATAGGGAATCTTAGGATCCCTCTCGGTCTTCTCTATCTTTGACCTTAAATCGTCAAAGATAGCTGTTGCGTAGTCGAAATTTCTTCCGGCGATCACTGAGTAAGTCATTTGGACCTGAATCTTGCTGGCCTGGTCCAGTGACCCACTCTTTCCACTCATACACTGAATGAAGTGAGAGAAGATGTAGTTAAGCTGAGAAGGCATGAGCGCCTTTTTCACCAGAGTCAGCTTTTTGTTTGGAATCGTCGTCCTTGGCTTGGGTTCCCAAGAGTATTCCATAGCATCTAGGAATTGGATGAGTTCAACATCAGTGGGTAAGGCATCGAATCCATTCCTAGGTTTGTCGGGAAATCGCAGAGCTTTCCTTAGCCCTAAGGCTGTCATCATCCCTGTTCCAAGTTCAGTGCTGAAAGAAATAACAGGAACTAGTTCACCCTTTTTGTTGGTGAGAGAGGTATCTTCAGCGGTAAACCAGAATTGTTGGAGAAGAGCTTTTGAAGGTGTGGGATCCACAATGATAGCATAGGCAATGAAGGATTGCTTCAGAAATTTTGCGGCTTCCACCAG
This sequence comes from Arctium minus, assembly GCA_954870635.1. Lineage (NCBI taxonomy): Eukaryota > Viridiplantae > Streptophyta > Magnoliopsida > Asterales > Asteraceae > Arctium > Arctium minus. Next base: position 69,656,665 of record OX941080.1, on the reverse strand, counting down.
ATGTGGGTATTTGACACCATCAAAGTCAAGGCGAGCAAGATGATTGTTTTTAGGAAGCTCAGAGTCAGCGATGGCGAACTTGACGTTCTTAGAGGCGACAAGTGCAGATTTAGCCATTCTGAATATGAACAGATAGAAGAATAGAAGAAAGGTTTTAGTCTAAAAATAAAGAAGGTTTTCCCAGTTTCTATTTTAGGAAAGAAACATAGAAAAATCAACATATTTGAAGATTAAAAAGGTGTTCTTAATATAACATATAAGAACAAAAAGAAAAACCAAAGATTTTGAATGAAGATAATCAAAAGGAAATGCTTTTGAATGAATAAAATCAAAAAGAAAAATGATTTTATGAAAGAAAATCTTATAAACCCATAATGGAAGTCCATAAATGGAGTATTATGTAAAAATATTTAGAACAAGAATAAGAAGAAGATCAAGAATAACCTGTTGATCTTGAAGGAGATGATGCAAATGCTTGAGAATGCTAGAATTCTTTTAAGAGAGTTTTCTTGCCTTGAAAGTATTTCCAGAAAGCGTAAAATGATAAGAATGGAAAAACATTCTTTTTATACGTGAGAGAGAAGGAGAGAGAGTATGAGAGGCGGGAAAACAAATGTTCATCATGACATGGACACGTCCCACGAAGTTGATTGGATGGAAGGGCAACAGACGAACGTGTCAGAGAAAAGGCATGTCGTGGATTGTCGGTTCAAATGACGTCATAGAAGAGAGAGAGACTATTCATTTGTCCGTTTTGAAATTATCGCTGAAGAAAAGTCAGCGATAGATTTTTCTTTTTGAAAGTATCCCTGATGGTAAAGTTAGGGATGAATTTTCTTTTAAGAAGGATCACTGACTAGAAATATCAGTGATAAATTTATTTTTCAAAAAGCTTTTAATCATTTGAAGAAAGTTCAGTGATTAAAGTTTATATTTTGAAAAACATCTTAACTGAATGAAGATTCAGTTGTAGGGATGGAGAGAACATACCTGAGAGTCAGAATGTTTATCAGAGTGATAAAAGGGGAACTTATGATTACTGACACAATGCATGAACGCTGAAAAATTATTCTTCGAGATTCAACATTCCAAGCTCACTGATGAGAAAGTTGAACCTTGTCTCATCAAGAGGTTTGGTGAATAAATCAGCAAGCTGAAAGTCAGTAGGGATGAAATGAAGTTCAATATCACCGTTCATCACATGATCTCTGATAAAATGATATCTGATCTCTATGTGTTTTGTCTTTGAATGTAGCACTGGATTATTTGCTATAGCGATAGCACTAGTGCTGTCGCAATAGATTGGAATCTTTGATAGCTGAAGGTGATAGTCTAATAGTTGATTTCTCATCCATAAGATTTGAGAACAACAACTTCTAGCGGCTACGTATTCAGCTTCATCTGTGGAAGTGGACACTGAATTTTGCTTTTTGCTTATCCAACTTACCAGGTTTCCTCCTAGTAGTTGACATCCACCAGTGGTACTCTTTCTGTCAAGTTTACACCCTGCAAAATCACTATCAGAATAACCAGTTAGATCGAACCCTGAGTCTTTGGGATACCAAAGACCGAGATTAGGAGTTCCTTTCAGATATCTGAAAATTCGCTTAACAGCGATCAGATGGGATTCCTTGGGTTCAGATTGATAGCGTGCACATAAACAAGTAGAGTACATGATGTCAGGTTGGCTCGCTGTAAGATACAGCAGGGAGCCTATCATTCCTCTATAGACAGTGACATTAACAGGTTTTCCAGATGGATCTTTGTTAAGTGTCAGGGGAGGTACCATAGGAGTTTTCATCTCTGAAGTTTGTGTAAGATCAAACTTGTTCAGCATATCTTTAACATACTTACCTTGGCTGATAAAAGTACCTTTGTCAGATTGTTTAATCTGAAGACCAAGAAAATATGTCAGCTCACCCATCATACTCATTTTGTATTCTTTCTTCATTCTTTCAGCGAAGCGAGTACACAGAGATGGGTTAGTAGAACCGAATATGATGTCATCGACATATATTTATACAAGAATAATATGACCTTTTATCTTTCTGAAAAACAATGTATTATCAATTTTGCCACGTTCAATATTTTCAGAGATAAGAAAAGATGAAAGAGTGTCATACCAAGCACGAGGGGCTTGTTTGAGACCATAGAGAGCCTTATCCAATTTATAAACATAATTTAGATACTTAGGGTCATAGAACCCTGGTGGTTGTTCTACATAGACTTCTTCATTCAACTTTTCATTTAGAAACACTGATTTTACATCCATTTGATAAACGATGAAGTCTTTATAGACTGCATAAGCTAAGAATAGTCGAATTGCTTTGAGCCTAGACACAGGGGCAAAGGTTTCAACATAGTCTATGCCTTCCTCTTGTTTGTATCCCTGAGCAACAAGTCGAGCCTTGTTGCGGGTTACAGTTCCATGTTCATCTAACTTGTTTCTAAACACCCATTTGGTGCCTATAACAGTTTTATCAGATGGTCTAGGAACGAGATTCCAAACTTTGTTACGAGTAAACTCAGTCAGCTCTTCTTGCATAGCGCTGACCCAGTTTGGATCTCTTAGGGCATCATCAGTCTTCTTTGGTTCTATTAAAGAGAGAAAGTTAACAAAGAGACAAATATTACCTGAACTTCATCGTGTCTGAATACCTGCATCGGGATCACCAAGAATTTGATCTATTGGGTGATCTCTGGTCCATCGCTGAGCAGGAGCATGATCGCTTAACTCTGATGTTGGATCAACAATTGGGATGTTTACTGATGAGGACGTTTGAGGTTCATCAGCAATTAACTGTTGAGTAGTGGATAGACTATTGTTATCAAAGAGGTTTTCAGACGAAGGTAGATCTAATGGTAGCAGTGTGTTAAGAGGTTTAGCTGAAACCCATGAGTTGGATTCAGCGTTAGGATGTATGATGTTTGGATCATCATCAGTAGTTGGTGGATCTGTGTGCTGATGGTTTGAAAAGAAAGGTTTTGTTTCTCGGTAATGAGAAAACATCCAAGCATTTAGCTCCTCATTGTCAGCGATTGGTTTAGAGTTCGCTGAGCGGGTTTCATTAAACGTGACATGAAATGTTTCTTCCACAGATTGTCTTCGCTTGTTGAAAACTCTGTAGGCTTTGGAGATGGAGGAATATCCTAGAAATATTCCATCATCAGCTTTTGGGTCGAACTTTCCAAGCTGATCTTTGTTGTTTAAGATAAGGCACTGACAACCAAAGATATGAAGAAAGCTCATAGAGGGCTTTCTTCCATGAAAGAGTTCATAAGTTGTCTTTCCAAATCTCTTTACTATCAGCGATCTGTTTTGAGTAAAACATGCAGTATTAGCCCAAAATTGTGTAGGGAGGTGAGAATCGCTGAGCATTGATCTAGCAGCTTCAATGATCGTTCTGTTTCTTATTTCAGCGACTCCGTTTTGCTGAGGTGTTCTTACTGAAGAGAAGTTATGAGAAATTCCCTTGTTTTCAAAGAAATTGTTCAGAGAGTTGTTTTTGAATTTAGTTCCATGATCACTTCTTATTGAACGAACAATAAGATTATTCAGCACTTCCATCATTTTAACAAAAGATATTAGTTCTTCTGGAGTATCACTCTTGCAGCGAAGAAAGATAACCTAGGTATAGCGAGAGAATTCATCTACAATGACAAGTGTATATTTCTTTCCAGCTATTGATTGGATATTGACAGGGCCAAACAGATCCATATGTAAGAGCTGAAGAGGATTTGTCACTGAGGAAACTTGTTTAGATTTGAAACTAGCTTTTTGTTAGCCCCAAATGTGAACCAATTAAAGTATTGAAAATAACTAAGTCTTCATCTAAAGACTTTCAAGGGACATCAACAAGTCTGTCTCTGAAGTCAATTCAGAGTCAGTCTGAAGAAAGCAAGTCTGTCTCTGAAGTCAGTTCAGAGTCAGTCTGAAGAAAGCAAGTCTGTCTCTGAAGTCAGTTCAGAGTCAGTCTAAAGAAAGTATGTCTGTCTCTGAAGTCAGTTCAGAGACAGTCTCTCAGAAAGACATCAGAGAGCCCCTCATCAGAGATCCTACTTTAGAGCTCTGAAGATGTTCACTCTGAATTGATGACAAAGAAGAACAGATGACACGTCACCTTGTGATAAGATTTACTTTCTAGAGTAGGTCACTGTTCAAGCATGTCTTGATCTTACCTCTTAGGTAAGACACTGTTCAATATCTTGATCTTACCTCTTATGTAAGATACTGTTCAATCCATGCTTCTATTTGTCAGATAAGTACACTGTTTACTTTATGGTCCTATAAATAGGACCATCACCATATTGTTCAAGTGTGCTTAAGAAGTCTTATAACTGATAATATAAGTTGAATATTTTATTCAAAGAATATCTTGTTTATCTATTTGCTTTATGAACTGTGATATTTGAATCTCCTTTGATATTAAACTATACTGCTTCCGCTGTTATTACTCTTATTGTTTATATCATTGTTGTGAGATTAAATCTGGGATCCAACAATTGGTATCAGAGCCTTCTTTGTTTTCTAAACAAAGTAAGATCGCATCTGCATATACTCGAATAGATTTACATCTCATTGATTCTAACTTTCAATATCTGTGCATGTTCAAATAAACCTGGTTTATTAAAGAACACCATATGCTCAAGATTTGATAGTAAATCACTGTTCAATACAAAAAGCATCTGTTCTTCAAATCTTCATATTTTTCTTCAAAAATGGCAAACTCAAGCATAAGTGCCATTTATACAGCTGGGTCTTTAACAAAACCTCCTACACTTTTAAGGGATGAATATCCCCAATGGAAGATAAGGATGGTAAATTTCTTAGAAGGTATGGACAAGGATCTCTTTAGATCAGTGAACGTTGGACCTCACATTCCATGGTGTTGGTTCCAAGAGTTCCTGCAACAGCAGATACTGCTAAAATCCCTGCATATTATGAAAAGAAAACCACAAACTTCACTGATGAAGAAACTAATATGATGGATAATGACTCAAAAGCTGTTAGATTACTGATAATGGCCATTCCCAATGATATCTTTCAAGAACTTAATTCTTGTAAAACTGCAAAAGAAATATGGGATCAGTTGTTAAATCAACTTGAAGGAGGCCTACAAACCCAGAAAAATAGAAGAAATCTATGCATCAATGAATATCATGATTTTCATGCTCTACCAGAAGAAATATTACACCAAACTTACTCAAGATTCAACATTCTTATCAACAAATGCAAAAAGTTTGGAGTGATAAGAACAAAAGAGGAAAACAACGTTCTTTTCTTGAAAAGCTTAAATGAAGAATGGTCACAACTGTCCATGTCTATACAAGCCAATCAAGATCTTGAGTCATGGTCATTAACTGACATTTATGGCACTCTTGTTGCACATGAAAAGGAAGTTATGAAGCAAAAATCAAAACTGTCTTTAGGTGGACCCCTTGCACTTGTTTCAAAACAAATTTCGAAAGAAAACAACTGTGAAGAGTCACAAAAAGGTTTGGAAACAAAAAGAAGATCCAAGAAGGTCCTAATGGCAGAAGAAAATCATTCAGATTCAGACTCAGAAGAAGATATCAATGCCTTCGCCAAATCTCTTGCATTAATCACTCATCAGTTTAACAAGAAATTTGGCAAGAAAGTATTTGAAGGAAGGAGAGAGAATGAAGAAAGAAGAAATCCCGAAAGAAGATTTCAACAAGATGGTGTCAGATTTCAACAAGAACCCAGATTCACTCCATATAGTGATCAAAAGGGTACAAACTTCAACAACAATGATGCAACTCAACAATCAAGACCTCAACAATCATTTCAACCAAGGTATCCACAACCACAGAGATATTTCAAACCTCAAGAAAAGAAGCCAGAGACAAGTACTGCCACTCTTCCAACAAATCAAAATGATGGAAGATGTTTCAGATGTGGAGAAATAGGCCATTTCTCTGCAAACTGCAGAGGAAAACTTTTCAAAGATCAAGATTACTACAAGAACAAATACAAGTACAACGTAAAAGAAAGAGTTCTTGTAGCAGAAATGGAAGACTGGCTATCAGACTCAACAAGTGATGGAGAGGAAGAACCTACCAATCTATGTGGTATGGCCTTTTCAGATGGAAATCAAACTGATGGAGCATCAGAAGACAACTCTGAAAAGGTAAACTCTCTTTACACTTCTGACAGTGATCCTGAAATTGATGCTTTTAAATTAATTAATGAACTTCAAGATCTAGAGCAAAAGTTTTTCTTGAAAAGAACCAAAGTTGAAGAAACTCACAAGCTAAAAGAAAAATCATTTTCAGAAGAAATAAGAAAAATTGAGAAAGTTTTAAAAGGAAAAGAAGAAGAAGTAAAGAAATCTGAGTATGAAAGGCTCAATTCTATTGCCTTAACCAAATTTTTTCAAAAGGAAAGAGAAATCCTACATCAATCTCTAGATAGAAAAAATCTTCGAATCAAAAGCTATGTTAATGCACAAGGTGTTTTCGACAAAATAAAAACTCAAATGGACTCTCAAGGGCTGGGATTCAATGAGTTGAATTCATTCACTGGATTGGAGAAAACTTCACTTTCTTCCACTTTCCGTATGGGAAAGGTCCAAAGCTTTGAAGGTCCATCTCTGAATAATTTCAAAAGAATGAAAACATCAGAGGGATCAAAAGCAAGAGCTCTAAATTTCAAAAATACTACATACTCTGAAGTAAAAAACTTTCACGAATCTGTGTTACAAATAAAAGAAGAAACTTCAGAGGTACACTTCACAAAACCTCAGAGCTATGATCCCAAAGAAATTTTCAGATTTCATGCTTTCATCTCAAATGAATCAGAGACATCGGAACCAAGTACCTCTGATACAAGTACTTCTGAAAATGAATCTCAGAGTTCACTTAATACGTATGCCCCTCTGTATTCACCAAAGTCAGATGAAAACATCAGAACTACATTTGAAGATGATGTTAAAAAGATATGGAAAGAAAATGTCATGGAGGACTTAAAAAGAAAAGAAAGCATGAAACGGATCATTAAAGTCTCTAGAACAAAAGAAATTGAAAAACCAATAGAGGTAGCTATCTCTATTAAAACTAAGAGAGACTTTCTTGATTCTGATTCAGAATCTGATCAAGAGATTGATGAACATATTTTTTGTAAACCAGAGAATGTAATTCACAAAAAGATAGAAACTGTTGGGTCTAGTATTTTGAATGTTCCAATTTCAATTTTGAAAACCAAAACCAGAATTCCAATAAGTCCTGATTTTGCAAATATGTGTTTACATGCAAAAACGTCTCTGGAACTTGAAAAAGAATTACAAGAAAAGGCAAGGAATAAAACAAACACTTCTAATTCTTACACCTATAAAACAATAAAATTCTCTCCTGAACAAAAAGGCAAATGGACAAAAATTAACCATATTGATCCTGTTTGTGCAGTAAGCAGCAAAGAAAAGAAGATGTTTTTGATCAAGAAAAAGCAACTTGAAAAGAAGACTGTCTTTCAAGCAAAAAGGAAAGAAGTAGTTAGGGATACATGTAATATTCCTAATGCTAGTTTCAAAATAAATCAAAATGTAACAAATGCTTTTAATAAAAAGAAAAACTTTGCTCCTACTTCTTCTTGTTCTATTAATTGCAGCTGCATTCATCTCTTGATCAAACTGAAAAATCATTTCAGAGGATCACATTGTCTTCTGAATCAATCTCTGAAAAATATCTCAGAGACAAAATTTCAACAGAAGACAACAAACGGCAAGACATCAAAAGATGAAATGCCAAAAAGTCATACAAATCCACCAAAGTCTAACAAAAAAGGACCCATAATGAGATGGGTACCTAAGAAACAATAATCTGTCTTGCAGAATCAGTCAATGCCAATCTGGTACCTAGATTCTGGATGTTCAAGGTATATGACTGGAAATAAGGAACTGCTATCCTCATTCAAAGCAAAATCTGGAGGAGCAGTTACTTTTGGAGACAATGTGCAAGGACAAATTAAAGGATATGGTGAGTTGTCAAGAGGAAATGTTTTAGTATCAAAGGTTGCTTATGTGGATGGATTAAAAGACAATCTGATCAGCATAAGTCAACTTTGTGATCATGGTTTTGATGTGAAATTTCAAAGAAAATATTGTTCACTTCTCCACTCAGAATCAGGTCAAGAATTACTAAGAGCAGACAGAAAAGGTAACCTCTACAGAATGAATTTTACCAAAATAAACGACACTGATTCAGAGAAACTTTGTCTTGTATCTCTGAATAGTGAAGAAGTCTGGCTCTGGCATAAAACGTTTTCACATCTAAACTTTTCCTCACTTGATAAATTAGTTAAACTTAATTTGGTTAAGGGATTACCATCTCTGAAGTTTAACAAAGATCATCTTTGTTCTGCTTGTGAGATGGGAAAAATGAAAAGATCTTCACATAAAACCAAAAGTGAAAACAACTATCCTAGACCTCTGCACATGCTACATGTGGACCTCTGTGGTAAGAAATACATTCTGGTTCTAATTGATGAATTTTCCAGATTCACATGGATAGAATTCATCAGAGCCAAATCTGATGTACCTGATATTTTGATAAGATTGTTGAAAAGATTACAGGTTTTATTCAGCAGCAAAGTTCAGAAACTAAGAAGTGATAATGGAACAGAGTTCAAAAATGCCAAAATCAATTCATATCTATCAGAAGAAGGCATTACTCCTAACTTTTTTGTAGCAAGAACCCCTCAGCAAAATGGAGTAGTTGAAAGGAAGAACAGAACACTTGTTGAAGCTGCATGGACAATGCTAGCTGGATCTGATCTTTCAACAAATTTTTGGGCAAAAGCAGTGGCATCAGCCTGCTTTACTCAAAATAGAGCTACAATTGTCAAGAGATTTCAGAAAACATCCTATGAACTCATTAACAATAGGAAACCTAATGTTAAATATTTTCATGTTTTTGGATACAGGTGTTACATTCTGAACGATAGAGAATCTCTTGGAAAGTTTGACAAGAAAGTTGATGAGGGCAAATTCATTGGATATTCATTAGCCTCAAAAGCTTTCAGAGTGTTCAATCTTAGAACAAGGACCATCCAAGAGAGCATCAATATCACTTTTGATGACAATAAAAGCTCTGAACAACAAGAAAGTCTCTCAACACCTATCTCTGAATCATCAAGAGAATCTGAATTAAACAGAATATTTGAAGATTTCTTTGATGAAGATAACCCAGAATTAAACTTCAGAGATAGACCAAGAGAAAATTCAGAAGGACCCCAAGAAACAGGTACAACCCTTTCTGGACCCTCTGAATTAACACCTTCTGTTTCACCAAATTCAGATCAGCAAAGTGAATCTGTCAGGATCGAATTCTCAACAAGAATTAATTCTCAGAAACAATATCAAAGAAGTTTGCGGAATAACACGTTGATATTTAATCAAACAGAAAATCAACACAGTAGATATGAAGAACAAACTGTAAACTTGTATTGAATGCTTTGAAGTTACAAGATTACACACTCAACCTCAATATTGATGAACAGGCTCACCAATACGAATTCTACTTCTCTAGAATTAGGATCTATACCTTGAGGTTGATTTTCTCTCTAAAAGAATGAATTACCAAAGTTCTCTTTTCTATCTATTCTATACATTCTATACATATACTAGTTAAAAGATAATTACAATAATTAAACAAATCTTCAGTATATCTTCCATGTATATCTCAAAGCTTCCATAATCTTCAGATTATCCAGCTGTCATTCTTTCCATCCGAATCTCTTAAGCAGCACTAACCATGATCAGCAGCATTAACTTCTTCTAGCAGCATTAACTACTAAGCAGCACTAACCACTAGCAGTACTAACTAGCTAAGCAGTACTAACTTTGTTCAAGCAGCACTAACTTTGACTAGCAGTATTAATAGTACTAGCAGTAGTAACACTCAACAGTATTAACCTTTAAGTCTTCTAGCAGTATTAACTCTGAACCAGCAGCATTAACCATACTTGAGTTTTTCTTCAGTTCCCAACAATCTCCCCCTAACTTGACTTTTAGGAAGAGAAGTCAAGTTCTTCAGATGCTCCCAAAATCTTCATTGATCTACTCCAATATTAGGATCCAGTCCCATACTCTGATTGATAGTCCTCTGAATTAGATACTTGGCCATTTCTGAATTTGGTGCACAACCCAACTTCTTATTCAACATGGCATGAAGCTTAAGATTTGTATGCTTGTAGACCCTATCCACCAAGTAGTACTCCATGTGGAAAGTATCCAATGCTAGTTCATAGACTCCACTCCTTTCATAGAGAGTCCATCCTCTAACAGTTTTGAACACATCTCTGATTAAGTGCTTCACTACTTCTGGATTGAATAACATACACAAGTATTCCATGACCAGCTTTACTATAGGTAACCCTGGAGCTTTCAACTGATCTGCATAAATTTTCATCCCCACTTCAAACATTTCTTCCAAATCAGATCTTGAACACTCTCTGACAATTTTGTTCCAGGTGTTGTATACTTCATACTTCTCATCATTTCTTTTCAATCTGATGTATTCTTTACCATCCACGTCCATAATATCCCAATGGATAACTTCAGGAGGTTTAAATCCAACAGGTTCAACTGAAATAGGCTTTGGAATTTTATCCATTACCACCATATACATGTTTACATCTGAACTCTGTGGTATTTCTTCCTGAGTTTTAGCTTCATTCTGAGGTGCCTCTTCTTCTTCAGTAACCTTTTGCTCTTCTTCTACTCTAGGCTTCTTTACACTTTTCTTTCTTTTAGCCATCATTTTGGTTCTTTTCAGAGTCTTTTGAACCTGCACTAAAGTAGCTTCCTTCTTCTTTTCTTCCTTGTTCTCTACCCTTTCTTTGATAGGAGTTCCCTCTTCACTTTCAGGGAATGGTTGATGTATATTCACATCATGTCTCTCCTTTGCCTTCTTTTCAAACTCCACTCTATCCTTTTCATTATTTTTCAGCTTCCCCATTTCTTTCTCATAAAGATCCCTGATTTCATCAAAAGTCATCTTCACAAACATTTCTTTCTTTACCCCAATTGCACTCCTCAAGAAAGTTATCATTTTGTTTCTTTTCTGAGTGGCAAGGTAAGTTTGTGAAGGTCTTCTTTTCTTTGCACTTGATTTGACTATCATGGCCTTTCTTAAGCTTATTGCCCTTTGCTTAGCTTTCTCTGTTTCAAGCCCTTTCTGATAAGCTTCATTTAATTCAGCAGCTAGAGCCTTTGCCATCTCCCTGTCTTTTTCAACCTGAACTCTTTCTTCTTTTTCAATATCCTCCTGCATCTTCCGGGCTAGAGCTTCATCTGATTCAACCAACCTTTGCTTCTTGACTGGTTGATCAGATTCCACCATCTTTGCTTTTCCTTTGTCTTTGTTCATTGGCTTCTTACTGTTATCTTTCTTGCTCACTTCTCCTTTTTCTCCCCCTTCATTTATGACCACTCCCTTTGTTTTGGGAGTGTCATTTTTTGCTTTGATGAGCATTTCAGCTACTTCAATTTCTGTTGGAGATAACTCTGTTACTACTGCTTGTGAAGTTTCAGCAGCATTAACAGTTTCTGCTTCTAACTCCCCATCATGCTCCCCCTCAACTTGTTCTTTTTCCTCATTCAGGTTTACTTCAGCCTCTGACTCCCCCTTTTTGGGAGCATCAGACACTGGTTCCCTTCTCTTTAGCACAAATTGTTTCCTTTTCTTCTTTTGAATCAGCCTTGTCACCATCTTCTTTAGTTTTGCAATCTGGACTTGTTGTGACAGGATCACCAGCTTCATCTCCTCTATTTCTTTTCCTTGTTTCAGAACATCTATGTTGATGTTACCCATTGTCTCCATCAATTCATCATAGTTATATCTGTCCTCACCTTCTCCAGGAGTGTTACCCCCTATTGAAGGATCATGGGATCTTTTATTAGTGGAAGTCTTCTGCCTAGCAGAAGCACTGTCCACCCCTGTGGTTTCTTGGCACCAGGGACCTTCAAATGATTGCTCATTCAAAGTTGCCATGGGGGAGGTCTTATTGATGTTACCACTTTCCTCCTCTGTGCTAGCAGGAGTAGTGGTAGCCTCATCACCCATATGCTCTACCTCCTCCTCAGAGAGCACCTCCTTTGGGTTGGGAGACACCCTTGTGGTTTCCCTTTGAATATTCTCTAGGGGAGAATTCTCCCTTAGAGGGCTTAAAGGCTAAGAGGGTAATGGTACAAGAAGGGAAGGAGCCTTCTTTACCTGTTTTCTCTTGTAAGTTTGGGTGATAGGAGAGGTTGGTTTTTCAAGAAGGGACTGGGGAATTGATTTTGAGAGGGAAGGTTGGGCTTGGCTAGCAGTGGGTTGGTCTAATGGGGGCCTTGACCCTGCTGCCATACCTTCATTGGTTTGGGACACCACCATCATTGTAGAGAACAATGGGGTGTCGACTCCTTCAGAGTCCCCAACAGATCTTCTCATATTTGAGAAGACCTTGCCTTTGGGGGGTTTAGGTACATATACCCCAACAGGTTGAGATAGATCCGTCAATTCATGAGTAATAACTTCTTGAACAAACCTGGGATACATAAAGAAGCTCTTTTTGTTTCCCATGTTTGAGACAAGATCACTGAAAATCATTTTAGAAAAATTATACTTTCTGGCAGTGGCCAAGCACACCAAAGCATAAGCAATAGTGCTGCTGAACTCACTCCATCCAGTAGTCTTTTTGGAGATACAATGCATAAGAGTATGGACAAAGAAACGCCATTGGGGTGAAAATTTTGCTTTAGAGAATTTGAAAACTCCCAATGGGTCTCCATACCTCATTCTTGTAAGATTTGAAAACAGTTCATCATTTGGGATAGAGGTTATACCAGAGGCATCGTCTAGACGTAGACTGATGCGAATAACCTCTTCAGTAACCGTTAGTGATTGATCACAGATTCTTGTCTTGATCATCTGCACACCATTCTCAACAACAATGGTTGCATTAGCCCAGAACTGCCTTTGATGCTCGATATAGATTGTAGGGGATACAATAAGAGCATGAGCAATGTGGCTTGACTTGAGGAAATCCACAATCTGATGAAATCCTGCAGCTTGCTTTGGTTTTTGTAGCATCGCAATCTCATTGTGCTCGTCAATGAAAGTCATTGATGCCATTGATCTTAGTGAAAAGCTTGCCTGAAGACTTCGAACTTGAGAGAGAAAAGGTTTAGAGCACAAGAGAACAGTATGCAAAGAGTCGTTATGAACTTTTAGGCGGGCAAAGAGTATTTATAGTATTCGGAACATAAGCAGTATTAACCTAGAGCAGTATTAACTACTAGCAGTATTAACTACTAGCAGTATTAACTAACTAGCAGTATTAACTACGAGCAGTATTAACTAACTAGCAGTATTAACTGAAAGCAGTATTAACTACTAGCAGTATTAACTACTAGCAGTATTAACTGAAAGCAGTATTAACTACTAGCAGTATTAACTGAAAGCAGTATTAACTACTAGCAGTATTAACTAAAAGCAGTATTAACTACTAGCAGTATTAATAGTACTAGCAGTATTAACTACAAGCAGTATTAACTGAAAGCAGTATTAACTACTAGCAGTATTAACTGAAAGCAGTATTAACCACTAGCAGTATTAACCATTGAACGCAGTATTAACTAACTAGCAGTATTAACTGAAATACTCCTTTTAAACTTGCTAAACACTGAGTACTGCTATGCATATCCTGAAAAAGAAGATTAGTAACTCCAAGAATAATATACAGGTATACAGCCACTTTTTGAGAAGGGGATTATTCAGAGTTGATCATTCCCACACTTGTTACCAAGAAAGTGAATCTACCCACATCAAAAGCTTTAGTGAATAGATCAGCAAACTGATTATCAGTGTGAACTTTGACAACTTGAATAAGTTTCTTTTCATTACAATCTCTTATAAAGTGATACCTGATCTCAATGTGCTTTGTTTTTGAGTGCTTGACAGGATTATTCACAATGCTAATAGCACTGCTGTTGTCAATAAAGATTGGAGTGTGTAGAAAGGTTACCCCATAATCCAAAATTTGATTCTGAATCCATAAGACTTGAGAACAGCAACTTGCAGCTGCTATGTACTCTGCCTCTGTTGTAGATGTGGATATTGTGGTTTGTTTCTTGCACTGCCATGAGACTAGTCTAGCACCCAAAAACTGACATCCTCCAGAAGTAGATTTTCTGTCCAAGTTTGCCCCACCTAGATCACTGTCTGAGTATGCTATTAGGTCAAAGGGTGAGTCATGAGGATACCAAAGTCTCAATCTGGGTTGCCCTTTGAGATATCTGAATATCCTCTTAACAGCTTGAAAGTGAGATTGCTTTGGCCTAACTTGGAATCTTGCACATACACAGACTGGAAACATTATATCTGGCCTTGATGCTGTGAGATACATGAGAGAGCCAATCATGGATCTATAATGATGCACATCCATATCCTCCCCCTCAAGATCTGCTGTGATCTGCTTGTGTGTTTCCATAGGTGTGCTGGCAGGTTTTGATTCTGAGAAACCAAACTTGGTTAGAATATCCTGCACATACTTGGATTGACAGATGAAAATGCCATCTGACTTCTGTTGAACTTGGAGTCCAAGGAAGAAAGTAAGTTCCCCCATGGAACTCATTTTGAACCTTTGATGCATTAAATCTTCAAACTCCTTGCACATGTTGTTTCTTGTAGATCCAAAGATAATGTCATCAACATAGATTTGGACCAGCAAGATATCCTTTTTCTTTCTCTTGATAAATAGAGTCTTATCAATGACTCCTCTTTCAAAGTCATTTTCCAAGAGATAGGATGACATAGTGTCATACCATGCTCTTGGAGCTTGATGTAGTCCATAAAGTGATTTCTTTAATTTGTATACCCTGTATGGATAGCTTGGGTTTTCAAACCCTGGTGGTTGACAGACATATACTTCTTCTTCAATTGACCCATAGAGAAAAGCACTTTTTACATCCATTTGATAGACTTTGAAATTCATGTAAGAAGCATAGGCTAGAAATAGTCTGATTGCTTCTATTCTAGCCACAGGTGCAAAAACTTCTTCATAATCTATACCCTCTTCTTGAGTATATCCTTGAGCCACCAGCCTTGCTTTGTTCCTTATGACAATACCTCTTTCATCTCTCTTGTTTCTGAAAATCCACTTTGTGCCAATTGCTCTGTGACCTTTAGGAAGGTCTACTAGATCCCATACATCTTGTAGCTTGAACTGTAACAGTTCCTCTTGCATTGCTTCTATCCAGCTAGATTCTTTCATAGCATCATGTGCCTTTTTAGGCTCAAGCTGTGATAGAAAACAAGAAAGCACTGTATGCTGTTGATCTTGCATTTCCTGAAGCCTGCTTTGATGTCTAGTCATCATAGGAGAAGAGATATCTCCTATTACCAGTTGTGGAGGATGATTCTTTTGAACTCTGGTGTTATGACTAGGTTCTCCATTCAGTCCAGCCTCAAGATTGGATTCATGCAACTCAACTGAAGTGTTTTCAGATGCCACTTCATTATTTTCTTGAGTCTCCTCATCTCTAGTTTCTTCTTCACTCTGACTTGGTCCAGAAAATGATTCCTTTTCACAGTCTTCAACAGAATTTACTGTGGGTATGGGAAAAATCACAGATTTAGATATACTTTCTTGAACTTGTGTGATTCCTGATCCTCCACTTCCTGTTCCTGTATACTCATTGCTGAAACCAAAAGAGTTAGTTAGTGAATCAATGTCAAATAGCCACTGAGGTCCAGACCCAACAGGATTTGGTGTGTTCTCATTGCATTTGACATTGTCACTTTCTTCAATTATTCTAGAAGAAGAGTTAAATACTCTGTATGCCTTACTCTGAGATGAATATCCAACAAGAAATCCATCATCTGCTTTGCTATCAAATTTACCTAAGTGAGATTTGGTATTGAGAATTGTACAAGGACACCCAAAAGGTTTGAAGAAGCCAATGAAGGGTTTTCTTTGATTTAAAAGCTCATATGGGGTCTTGTTCTTTTGCTTGACCACTAGAACTCTGTTTTGGACATAACAAGCAGTATTAACTGCTTCAGCCCAGAAGGTAATTGGCAATTTTGAATCAGCCAACAGAGATCTAGCAGCCTCTATTAGTGTTCTATTTCTCCTTTCAGCAACACCATTCTGTTGAGGAGTCCTAGGAGCACTATATTGCCTCTCAATACCTTTTTCTTCACAAAAGGTGTTTAGATCATGATTTTTAAACTCAGTTCCATTATCTGATCTAATGACTTTTACTCTTTGATTAGTTTGGTTTTCAATTCTTAGAATAAAGGATTTGATAAGACCACTTGTTTCATCCTTAGTCCTTAGAAAATATACCCAAGTAAATCTGGAGTAATCATCAACAATAACCAAGCAGTAAGATTTCTTGCCTATACTCATAACATTTGTAGGACCAAACAGATCCATATGCAGTAACTGGAGACAAGAAGAAACAGAATTTAACTCTTTGGTCTTATGAGAAGTTTTGTGTTGTTTGCCTTTAAGACAAGCAACACAATGATCATCACATGAAAAGACTTTTGAAGGTAAACCTCTTACAAGATTGTTTTTAACAAGATTGTTCATAGTCTTGAAATTCATGTGACACATCCTTCTGTGCCAAAGAGAGGATTCATCTACAGAAGCTTTTGAAACAAGACAATTTAGAGATGAATCACTATCAACATTGTCCATATCCAGACGGTAAACATTGTCCTTTCTTGGAGTTCTAAGTAGTATCATGCTTTCATCAACTACCTTGAACCCTGGAGCAAGGATCATACACTCTGTATTAGTAAATAATATACTATGTTGTTTGTCACAAACCTGTGATACACTTAACAGGTTGTACTTTAATTGATCAACATAGTAGACATCCTCAAATGTCATCTTACCTTTGGTGACATTACCTTTTCCACTTATCTTACCACCAGTAAGATTATCTCCAAATGCAACATGTCCTCCATTGATATGCTTAAAGTCCTGAAGGCATAACATGTTGCCTGTCATGTGCCTAGAGCAACCACTATCAACATGCCAAATGCTCTTTCCCTTGAGCTGTTGGTTGCCCTGCACATTAAATAAATCAATTAGTATGAATTAGGAACCCAAGCCAAAGTGGTCTTGGGTACCCCTTTCTCATCAAAATACTTGCATTCTTTCTTGACAAGATTTTTGAACTTTAATTCCTCATTCTTGGAGTACTTTGTTACAATAATAGGCTTGGAAATGTTTTTGCTAGAATCAGTACTGGTTTTAGAAGTACTAACTGCCTTGGCAGCACTTGCATGCTTAGCAGTACTAACCTTGTTAGCAGTAGTAACTGTGTTAGCAGCAGTAACTGTGTTGGCAGTATTAACCTTTGAAGAGGTATTAACAGTATTAGCAGCATTAATATTTTCAGCAGTACTAACACTGTTAGCAGTAGTAACTGTGTTAGCAGTACTAATATTGTTAGCAGTACTAACACTGTTAGTACTTCTAGGTACCCACATTTTGACACTTTCTTTTAAAATCTTTTTCTTTAAAGTGCCTTTACTTTCAATAGATTTCTTTATCACATGTATCTTTCCAGCCTTCCTATAACCCACAGATTTTTGCACAAATCTTTGAAAGTTCATCTGTTGGTTAATAGGGTTAAAGTAACAATACTTAGCCAAATGATTCAACTTGCCACATATAAAACAAGGTTTTGATCTATTGATTTTATTCAGATCAACTCCTTGTTTCTGAGCCCATTGATTATTCCAGTTTCTTTGATTTCCTCTTTTTATACCAGAGTTTAGGCTCTTGGCTTTATTGCAATCACACTGTTTACAAGATCCAGGATTCACAACTGTGGTTTGTTTGTAATGGACCTTGTTATCATTTCCTTTAGTCTTCTCTATCTCCTTGGACTTGACCCAGATTTTCCCACATCCCTCATTGGTGATAATATTGTTTTCTAATGGTATCTTTTTACTCACATTATTATCCCTGTTCTCACTGGCTCCTTTCTCAGTCAAATCCTTAACTACTACCTCATCCAAAGGATCTATCTTAAAAGCTTCTTCAGACAAGTCCTTTTTCTCCTTAGTTTCTAACAAGTCTGATGTAGGAGAAATATAGTTGTTATTGTAAGGAGGGGGTGTATTGTTGTATCCAATACCAGGCTTCATCTTATCATGTATCTGAGCCTTTAGAAGAGAGTCCATTGCTTTTGAAGCATAAGAAAACTTGTCTATGTCAAGCTTAACTTTTGACAGTTCCTCTTTCAGTCTATCATTCTCTTCTAAGGACTTAGACAGTTTGGTTTCTAACTCATTCTTTTCCCACTTCCAATAGTTTGTGTCATAAGAGTGTTGAAGTTCATTAGCTTGAAAGCCTTTGATTTGCTCTTCAAATCTCTCTACTATCAACACATAATCTCTTCTGTCCTTTTCTAATCTTTTGAGGTCATCACACATACTTTGATTGTGATCCCTGTATCTTGTAACAGTGTCAATGCAAGATTTAGTGCAAAGATTAGAACTTACCTCAGTGGGGAGATCAGACACTTCTGCCATAAGAGCTTGGTTCTGAATGGCTTCCTCTGCTTGATCACTCCAGTCAAATCCCATTCCTTGTTGAGAAACAAGGGCTTGAGCAGGATTCTTGTTCAGATTGTATCCTCCATTCTGAGCTTGTTGATGGTTGTTGTTTGGAACAGCACTCCTGCATTCTCTAGCAAAGTGTCCTTTCTTGTGACACTTAAAACATTCCACCTTGGTTTTGTCAAAACCAGCTCCATCTTCTCTTCTTTGAGAGAAGTTATTTCTTCCAGTTCTTTTAATGAACTTTTTCACCCTCATGGATAACATGGCCATCTGCCATTTAATATCCATCTCCTCCAGATCATCAGGGTGAATTTGATCAAGATCATCATTAATCAGAGAATTGCTGCTATGACTGGACAAAAAGGCTTCAAAGATAGTTTCAGTGCCTTTTTCTGAACTTACTCCACTGGCAGTACTAACTGCTTCAGGGTTGGCAGTAGTATCAGTGGATGCTGAAAGAAGAGCAGCATTGTGAATATAACCAGAGGGCTTCTTCTTGGTTTCTACCTCAGTTTCAAAAACTCTTAGATCATTGTATAAATCATCAAGTTCTTTCTCTTCCAGATTGTCACTCTGTCTATATGAGACAGTGTACATAGTCCATTCATCCCCAAGAGATATGAGGAACTTTCTGTTGATATCATCTTGTTCCATCTTCACCCCTACAGTAGCCAGTTCACCAATGAGTTTATTGAACCTATCAAAAGTTTGAGTCATAGACTCATTCTTTGTGGAAGTGAAGTTCTCATACTGCTGCTTTAGAACATCTCTTTGATTTATTTTGATGCTCTTAGTTCCAGCAAATCTTTTCTCTAGAGCATTCCAGAGAATCTGAGCATCAGTGCAGTTGCAAAATTGATGCTGATATTCATTGGGAATGGCCAAGAGCAGAGTGCTCAAGGCCTTCATCTCTGTTTGTCTGATCTTCCTCCCACCATCTGTCTTTGGTGGAGGTCTTTTCCCATCTGGTCCTATCCTTCCAGCTTCAGAAGGACCATTCTCAATGATATCCCACATTGAGTAGTCAGTGAGAAGAATATATTGTCTGATTCTGATCTTCCACATGTCAAACTCACTTGGTTTGAGCATTGGAACCTTAGAAACCAAAGTACTGCTTGATTCTGTAAGATTTTCCATGATGAATAACTGTTTCTGAGAGAGTTAGGCTCTGATACCACTTGTCAGGATCGAATTCTCAACAAGAATTAATTCTCAGAAACAATATCAAAGAAGTTTGCGGAATAACACGTTGATATTTAATCAAACAGAAAATCAACACAGTAGATATGAAGAACAAACTGTAAACTTGTATTGAATGCTTTGAAGTTACAAGATTACACACTCAACCTCAATATTGATGAACAGGCTCACCAATACGAATTCTACTTCTCTAGAATTAGGATCTATACCTTGAGGTTGATTTTCTCTCTAAAAGAATGAATTACCAAAGTTCTCTTTTCTATCTATTCTATACATTCTATACATATACTAGTCAAAAGATAATTACAATAATTAAACAAATCTTCAGTATATCTTCCATGTATATCTCAAAGCTTCCATAATCTTCAGATTATCCAGCTGTCATTCTTTCCATCCGAATCTCTTAAGCAGCACTAACCATGATCAGCAACATTAACTTCTTCTAGCAGCATTAACTACTAAGCAGCACTAACCACTAGCAGTACTAACTAGCTAAGCAGTACTAACTTTGTTCAAGCAGCACTAACTTTGACTAGCAGTATTAATAGTACTAGCAGTAGTAACACTCAACAGTATTAACCTTTAAGTCTTCTAGCAGTATTAACTCTGAACCAGCAGCATTAACCATACTTGAGTTTTTCTTCAGTTCCCAACAGAATCAGAAGAAGCTGAAGATCAAAAAGAAAATGATCAAGGAGTGTCTGAAGTAACTCCAGAAACAAATAGTGAAGAAATTCAAGAATCTGCTTCACCATCTCGGGAAACAACTTCAGAGCCTCTGAACAACACAACAGAGATGTCACCAACTGTCATCTCTGAAGCTCAAACTCCACCCCAAATCTTTGCTCCAATCTCAAGATGGAAAAAAGATCATCCAATTGATCAAATCATTGGATCCTCATCAGAAGGAGTTAAAACAAGACCTGCAACAATCAATGAATGCTTCTACGTAAACTTTTTGAGCATTATTGAACCAAAGAAGGTAAAACAATCTCTTGAAGATCCTCATTGGATTTTTGCAATGCAGGATGAATTTCAAGAGTTTATAAGAAACAAAGTCTGGACCCTATTTCCCCTTACCAAAGGAAAATTTGCAATTGGAACAAAATAGGTTTTCAGAAACAAAAAGGATGAGGATGGAATTACAATCAGGAACAAAGCCAGGTTGGTTGCTAAAGGATATTGCCAAGAAGAAGGTATTGATTATGATGAAACCTTTGCACCTGTAGCTAGGCTAGAAGCAATCAGAATCTTCTTAGCCTATGTTGCACACAAAGGATTCAAAGTTTATCAGATGGATGTTAAATCTTTCTTTCTACATGGTAAATTAAATGAAGAAGTTTATGTCCAACAACCACCTGGATTTGAAAGTACAGAGTTTCCTAATCATGTTTATTATTTGGATAGGGCTCTGTATGGACTTAAACAAGCTCCAAGAGCTTGGTATGCAACTCTGTCCACTTTTCTGATTAAAAATGGATTTGACAAAGGCACAATTGATACAACATTATTCATCAAAAGGTACAGAAATGAGATGCTATTATTACAAATTTATGTTGATGACATTATATTTGGCTCTACAAATCAAAAGTATTGTGACAAGTTTTCAGAGTTGATGAAGAGTGAATTTGAGATGAGCCTCATGGGAGAATAAACTTTCTTTCTGGGCTTACAAGTAAAACAAACTTCAGAAGGCACTTTCATAAGTCAAACTAAATATGTCTCTGAAATTTTGAAAAAGTACAAACTCAATGATTCAACTACTATGAAAACGCCTATTTCCACCGGAGTCAAACTTGACTCTGATCCTTTAGGACAATCTGTGGATATAAAAACCTACAGAGGCATGATAGGTTCACTATTATACTTAACTGCAAGTAGGCCTGACATAATGTTTGCAACATGTCTTTGTGCTAGATATCAAACAAATCCAAAAGAATCTCATTTATCTGCTGTCAAAAGAATTTTCAGATACCTAAGAGGGTCACCATCTTTAGGCCTCTGGTATCCAAAACTTTCTAGTTTTGATCTAACAACTTACACTGATGCAGATCATGCAGGATGTAAGCTTGACAGAAAAAGTACCTCTGGGTGCTGTCAGTTACTAGGCAATAAGCTGGTAAGTTGGTCATCCAAGAAACAAAACTGTGTTTCAACTTCAACTGCAAAGGCAGAATATGTTGTTGCTGCTAGTTGTTGCTCTCAAGTAATATGGATGAAAACTCAGCTCAGAGATTATGGCCAACAATATGAAAGAATACCCATTCTGTGTGATTCAAAAAGTGCCATAGCCATCTCTGCCAATCCAGTACAACATTCAAAGACAAAGCACATTGATGTAAGGTATAATTTCTTAAAAGATCATGTTGAAAGGGGAACAATAGAAATGTATTTTGTACCAACTGATCTCCAACTTGCTGATATTTTCACAAAAGCTTTAGATGAACGAAGGTTCAATTTTTTAATTAGCAAGTTAGGAATGTTGAATATGTCTACCTAACAAGGAAGAAACTCAGAGTCTCTTGATCAAATAATCAGAGCCTCTGAACCAAGTAGCATATTTCAATATCAGTCTCTGAATGTTCTCCAAACACAACAAAAGGGAGAAAAATAAAAAATGTTGTTCTTTTGTCAAGGGGGAGAAAAAGAACTTTTTCAGAAGACATCTCAGAGTCTCTGAATTTCATCTCAGAGTCTCTGAAATTGAGAAAAAGAACTTTTCAGAAGACAACTCAGAGTCTCTGAATTTCATCTCAGATTCACTGAATTTTGTCTCAAAAGAAATTTTCAAATGTCAACTCAGAATCTCTGAATTTTGTCTCTGAATCAAATTAAATTTTTCTCAGAGTTTCTGAAAATGGTCTCTGAAGTCTACTCAGAGTCTCTGAAATTAATCTCAGAGTCTCTGAAATTGAGGATTTTTTTTCACAAATCATCTGTCAAGGCGGAGTCAACAACTTTCAGACCAAGACATTCCTCAAACAAGAACCTTTTAATAAATAAGAAATTTTTGATATCATTTGAAATTAAAATTTCAGTTTAACTGAACCTTATTATTTCAAGTAATATCTTAAATTACTTCTTAAGGCGAAAGGTTTGTCTAGTCAGCACAAAGAAGATATTCAATTTTTTATTGAAAAATGACGCCCCTTTCCTATTTTCTTGGAACCTACATTCGTAGGTACAAAATTTTCAAGGCCACGTGTCACAAAAAGGAATGAGTGAAAGGCCAAACGGTTTTATCCAAAAGGTCAAATCACTGCCGTTTCACCTTATGTACTCGAGTGTATCTTTTTCTAAATTTGGATACAAAACCAATTTAAAATCCGGATATTCATTTTTACAAATTACTCTCGAGCACAATCTCTTTTTCTCTCCAAAAAGAATTTGAACTTCATCTTCTTCACTTGAACTCAAAAATGGCGTCTTCAAATGAATGGTGCAAGTTTTTTCCCAAATCTGGTGAACCTTCAAGATTGTATCGTTTTCCAATCAAAGACAACAATCATATGATTCAGCTTGATTCTCCCAAATTTGAGGAACAATACGGAATAATCTACGAGTTCTTCTCCAACTGTGAACTGACTCAAGCCCTAACTGCTTTTACCAATGAATGTCCACTCTCATTTGTTCAAGAATGGTATTCTTCAAGTCACTACAGCGATGCACATAACGGAATAATCGGCGAGTTCGACATATCTCAAGTCGTAAAATGTCGAATACTCATCAATCCTACTGTTCTAAGAGAAGTTCTCCCACTCCTAACAGCTGAGGAACTTCAAATTACGCGTTTTGAAAAACGTCCAACTTCTGAAACCCTACTGCAGTTTATTCGAATGCTAGGTTACAACACTGAAATCACCAGATTGAACAACTTCCGACGACAACACCTACCACCAATCTGGAACTTCATGTTCTCTGTCCTAAACAGAACTCTCACCTGCAAACTGGGGAGCATGGATCAAGCAACACCAGAAATACTGTCAATCATGTATGCCCTATTCTTCAATCGCAACTTGGACATGGCCGACATAATCTTTGATATGATTCTGACATCAATAGAGAAGAAGAACAAATGCTTGGCAAAGGACCCTGAACAAACGACCCAATCATCCAAAGTTCCTTCAATAACATTCCCAAGATTTCTGTCTCTAATCATCCATGCTGCGATCGAGAAGCTTCATATTTTGATTGCCCCTGAACAACCCAAAACTCCTTTCTACATAATGAACAACTTCAAACCGACGATTCTATCTGAAGGCTATCCAAAAGCAAGGAGGATCCCTCACCACATGCTGAATCAGGTAAATCCTCAATCTGTAGCCTTAGCTTCTTATCTCAGTGTTGCCCAAGGACTAGAACCAGTTCTGGGAACCCCAACACACTTAGGTCCTGAACCTGGAATGGAGAGTAAGAGCATCTCGGGTTCTGAGGGATCTGAGGACCCTGAAGTACAGAGCTCTCACAAGAGTGAACCAGAGGGTACTCTTGCTAGAGAAACCGAAGTTGAGAGAGATGACAGAGCACTTGAAAGGGCTGTCAATGAGGAAGTAAGGGAAGAAACCTCATCTGCTAGTGTAGAGGATAACTCGACTAGCTTTGAGGAAAGTGAGGATGAATCTTCAGAGACTAGCTCTGAAGATTCTCAGAGGGAAGAGAGCAAGTCTTCTAAGGACTTGGAGAAACCTGAGAGTTCTTCCCCTTCCATACAAAAAGATGCCTCAAGGCACATATATTTTAGGAGACCAACCCCATCTCCCAGTGCAACCACACAATCTAACCTACCTGATCTAGAGGTAATGGTTATTGAATCAGAGGTGCATACCTCGAATCCAAACCAGCCAGCCACTTCAGAGGTACCTTTTTCCACCTCTGAAGTTCACTTAACTGAGGAAACTCAGATTTTGGATAAGTCCTCTTCACAGGACTTAGCCAATACTTTAAGTACTCAGTTGCCTTAGAGTACATCCGAAAATCCTACACATAATGATGCCTCTGTGGCTCATCTCTCACCCTTTAGGATATCCAGAAGTAGTTGTCCAACTCAGGGACAATGGCTTGGCCTACAAGCACAAGGATTGACTTTCCTGGATCGCAAGCTCAACTCCCACATTCACTTCCAATCCTCTGAATCTGAGGAGGAGGACTTGGATGAGAACAGAACACTCAGAGATGATTCTCCGGAACATCAAGGATTGAGTGGAAGTCCTTCCAGATACAACATCAAAACAACTCTGAACGAAGGCTCCTCTGAACTCGAGGAAAAATTGGCTACATGTGTTGTAACCAATGTACCCCTCTCTGAACTTCTCACAAAATCTGAGTTCCAGAGATTCTGTGAAGAAGTCAGAGGCTCCTTGACTGAGCATAACTTTCAGAGAATTGACGGTTCAGAGACCTCTGCTCTTCGCTCTGAAAACACAAACCTCAGAGCAGAGGTTTCCACTCTGAAGACCCAACTTTTGGACTCCTCAAACAGAATCCAAGAGTTGGAACAAGAACTATTCAGACAGAAGGCTCAATCATCTTTGGAGATAGCCAATCTTAAAGCTCAGAATACATCTCTTCAAAGTCAAGCATCTACAACCATCGATGTCCAGAAGGCTCTACAAGAACTAAGGAACGAGGTATTAGCCACCAGATCATCTTCACTCTCAACAGATTAAATGGCCTCTATCTCTGACCTCATCAAAACTATAATTCAAGCCTCTGTACCAGAAGTCACCGCACTATCAGCAACACCACAGCCGCCACCTCGAACTTCTGAAGACCTCATCACTAAAAGTGATCTGGCCTCTTTCAAATCCGCAATAATGAGCAGAATGCTGACTTGTTCTTCCAAGATCTCTACAATTGCTCAGAAGCAGGTCAAAGCTACTCTGGAACTTCACAACTATAAATCAGAGGACCAGATTGCTGAAATCAGAACTACTGCTTCAGAGGCAATCAAATCCATTCAGAAGACACTTCTGGATCCCAAAGGAAAAGGAATCGCTGAACCAAGCTCTCCCAAATACAAACGCAAGTTTTCTGGTGGGACTTGTAGCGATGCAGTGAAGAAAGCCAGATTTAATGATTCTGAGGATTCTGATGATGATGAGCACTCTGAATCACAAGATAGGGAGATCAGAGATACAACCACGCATACCTTTAAAGCTGCTCCCTCTGCACCAGTTCAAGAGAAGGAACCAGAGAGGAACACCACCTCTTCTGATGAAAACCGAACTTTGCAATCATTCACAGCACCGGTAATACTTTTTGCCTCATCAACACCAGGTGTTCCTATCACTCCAGTTACCGATGCAACTCCAGAGAAAATTAGAGCTCTGGAAGAAGAAGAAGAACAACTTGTAGACTTCTCTACATCCTCTGAAGATGCATTCTCATCACCCGAAAGACAACCAATGGTGATGAGAGATGCCTTTGACTCAGAGTCTGAGAAAGAACAGAAAGATTCTGACAGAAAGGAAGAAGCTGCTGGAGAAGAGATCGAGGTAATTGATGTCGAAGAATATGTTTTCAAAAACGCTCAACCTCATCATATCTCAACAGCTTCAGAATTAAGAGAATCTCCAGAGATAGACGGATATATCTCTGAACAACCTTCAGAGATAACTCAGTCACAGCTCAAGGACAAAGAAACCATGGTTGTTGATGAACAGGCTTCTCAAGAGAATCTTGTTCAGAAAACAAGCATCGGTTTACCATCCAAGGTCTTCACTCATCCTCCCACATTCTTATAATCCACTCCTGAAGCATCGATAGAAGATCACTTTCGGCATATATACTGTGAGTTCAATTTGGAAGACACTCAAGTAATCCCTCTGAATCCAAGAATCAGAGAGGATATGCCAGACTACGAACGAAGATTCATACAGTCAAACACATCACCAAGAAAGGCGGTTCTCAACGATGCTCCAATAATAAAAGTTGAGAAAATCACTGAAAAGACATTCGCCTTCAACAAAATCATATATAGGCATTATGTGGTGACTTGATCTGATCAGAAGATTTACGAGTTCAATGATAATGATCTCGTAAATCTAAATCCTTATGATCTCACTCATCTCTATGCCTACTGCTCTGCAAGATACGATTCAGGAAGAAGGGATATAAGAATGGGCATGGTTGAAGTAAGACGGGCAATGGAAGCTTACATCAAACACAGAGCCAAACGAGACTTTCAGATAACTCTGAACTTGGGTGAAGAAAAGCTCCAAGTGACTGAACCAGAGGAAACGATCGAAAACATGGACAAACATAAGACTGGATCAATCATTGAAGAACCTCTGGGTTTTGTCTACAGAGTGAACCAAGAGAAGAAAATCTTTCTAGCTTCGCAAGTAGCGAAGTATTCTAATGAAACCTTGAAAGGCGTACAAAAGATGATCCATGTAAAGCAAGAACGGCACAGAGCAGACCTACTGGCGAAACTAGACTTGGAAATTGGCTCAATGATTAACTTCAGAGAGCTAATCATGACGTTTCATAGGATATGTTCTAGTGATAGGTTCTGAATTTTTTTTAATATTATTCTCTTGTAATTCCAAATTCCTATGAGAAGTAATATTTAAAGAGGATGGCTTTCTCCTCTTCGCTTTCTAGTTAAATGTTCTATGTGTTCTTTATTTATTTTCAGTACTTAGGGGGAGATTGTTAGCCCCAAATCTGAACCAATGAAAGTATTGAAAATAACTAAGTCTTTATCTAAAGACTTTCAAGGGACATCAACAAGTCTGTCTCTGAAGTCAATTCAGAGTCAGTCTGAAGAAAGCAAGCCTGTCTCTGAAGTCAGTTCAGAGTTAGTCTGAAGAAACAAAGTCTGTCTCTGAAGTCAGTTCAGAGTCAGTTTGAAGAAAGTATGGCTGTCTCTGAAGTCAGTTCAGAGACAGTCTCTCAGAAAGATATCAGAGAGCCCCTCATCAGAGATCCTACTTCAGAGCTCTGAAGATGTTCACTCTGAATTGATGACAAAGAAGAACAGATGACACGTCATCTTGTGATAAGATTTACTTTCTAGAGTAGGTCACTGTTCAAGCATGTCTTGATCTTACCTCTTAGGTAAGACACTGTTCAATATCTTGATCTTACCTCTTATGTAAGATACTGTTCAAGCCATGCTTCTATTTGTCAGATAAGTACACTGTTTACTTTATGGTCCTATAAATAGGACCATCACCTTATTGTTCAAGTGTGCTTAAGAAGTCTTATAACTGATAATATAAGTTGAATATTTAATTCAAAGAATATCTTGTTTATCTATTTTCTTTATGAACTGTGATATTTGAATCTCCTTTGATATTAAACTATACTGCTTCCCCTGTTATTACTCTTATTTTTTATATCATTGTTGTGAGATTAAATCTGGGATCCAACAATTGTTTGTATTCCTTTTTCACATTCTGATCAGAGAGATTCTTTAGCATATGAGTGCTGAGGAAGACCAGAAACCAGTTCCTTAGATGAGAGAGAATTCAGGGTTTTGAAATTTAGATGAGAGAGCCTTTTGTGCCATAGCCAGTTGACATCAGAAGAGGCCTTTGAGAGAAAACATAAGTTTTCAGTGGTAGTAGAGTCAATATCTATTACATAGACATTTTCTCTGTGATAACCACTGAGAGCAAGTTTTCCTTTCTCATTCACCACTTAACATGCTTTCTTAGAAAAACGAACTTCGTAGTCTTTGTCAGATAGCTGACTGATGCTTAGAAGATTGTGCTTCAGTCCATCTACATAAGCGACTCTTGGAAAGTTAGTTGTTCCATTTCTGAGAACACCAAACCCTCGGGTATATCCTTTTCCATTTCCACCAAAGGTCACAGAGGGACCTTTCTCTTCCTTGTATTCAGTGAGCAGGTCTTTTTGTCCAGTCATATGACGAGAACATCCACTATCGAGATACCAGATGCTCTTTGATCCCTGCACACATAAGGAAGATTAAACGTTGTTTGGTACCCACTTTTCAATGGATCCCTTTGGGTTAGTGGAGATGGAAGGTTCAGTAATCTTCACAGCAGATGAAGATTCAGCTTTAGTGGTAATCTTCACTTTGGTTAATTTCTTAACCTTAGTGGTATTCTTCACCTTGGTCGATTTTTCAGCTTTACTGACCTTTTCAGCCTTGGAGGCATTCATCTTCACTTTAGCTGTTTTATCAGCTTTGGTGGCAGTTGGACATTTTCTTGCAATATGGTCAGTAAAACCACAGTGATAACATTTTCTATATTTGAAAATGGTTTTAGGACCAGTTATAGAAGGTTTTGCAAGTTTATGATGAGCAGGTCCAGCTCCAAGAATGCCTTCATCATGAGATCTGGGAGGAATTTTTATTTCTTCAGATCTTGTGGGTTTAAGGTCAATCTTTAGCTTTGGAGGACAGAGATCTAAGATTTCTATCATAGAGCTAGAGGATTGATTCACTTAAGATTTAGAAGGAACTTTCAGCTTTGCTTTCTTGGTAGCCTTCTGAGGACGAAGAATGGATTTTCCTTTATCCGCAGACTTAGAGTCTTTGGATTTTTCCTCAGGGATAAAATTTGAAGAAGAAGGATAAAATTGATCATAAGAAGTGTCAGAGATAGGAGTAACAAACGTTCCAAACTTAAGCATGAAACTTTCTTCTTTAGGCTCATCCTCTGGTGTCCAAAAGCCAAGACCAATTTTATCACTTTCAGGAGTTTGAGCATTTATTATCTTAGAGATCTTTGTTGATGATTTGCACCATTTTTCAACATGAGCCTTTTCTGCTTTTAGAGCAGCGATGGCTTGTTCGCGTTCAATGCTAATGATTTCATTTATAATGACTTGATCTTTCAACTTCTCTTCTAAAAGAGTTAGTTCTCTGATCTTTTCAAGACATTTCTCTAGCTCTTGAGTTAAATTAACATTTTTATTCTCAGCTTGAGTTTTGTCGTTTAGAGCATTATAAAGATCAATCGTCAGCACATCAACAGCGCGACTTCTCTCAGCTTCAGGCAGAGAGGGATTAGTAGAGATAAATACCTGAGATGATATGTAGCTCATGGAAGGTTCAGATGCTTCTTCCACTTCTTCTTTAATCTCAGCCATGAGGCAAAGATTAGCGACTTCTTCTTCATCAGAACTTGATTCTTCTGATTCAGCCAGTCGTATTCTTTAGCGATGAGACCTTTACCTTTTCGCTTGTAGCTTTTCAGCTTTTGATATTTGTTCTTCAGCTTTAGGTATTTGTCATCACTGGATCTTCTTGAGGTAGAGGGCTTGAAGACCTTTTTAGACCTGCACTCACTAGCAAAGTGTCCAATCTTTTCACAGTTATAGCAAGTGGCAGTAGCCTTATCAATAGGAGTTGATTTTGGCTTTTTAGTGAGAGAGAGAGGCTTATTTCTTCGGAAATTGCTCTTTCTTGAAAATCTCTTAAAAGAGTTTGTCAAGAGTTCTAAGGACTCATCGAACTCTGAAAGATCAAGGTCTGATAGATCCTCAGATTCAGAATCTAACTCAGTGATGGTGAGAGTAGATCGCTGAGATGGAATTATCTCTGAAGAGACTAAAGCAACAGGAGTGCTTTTGGAGTCTTTAGAATCTTTCACAAGATTCTTCTTTAAGAGATTCGATTGATCATAGTTGAGCAATATTCCATACAGAGTGCTGAGAGAAAGAGAATTTAAGTCTTTTGTCAGCTTAAGACATATTGAATAACTGTCCCAACTTTCAGGAAGACATTCTAAGAATTTTGTTAGGACCTCATAATTAGAATAGGTCCTAGCAACTGTTCTTAGATCAATGATTAAGCAGTTAAACCGCTGATGAACGTCAGAGAGAGATTCATTCTTACCAGCGATGAAACTTTCATACTGTCTTACCAAGTTAATCTTTCGAGTTTCTTGGATTTCAGTGGTCCTTCGTATTGAACACAAATGGTTTCCCACATTTCTTTAGAAGTTTTAAGATGCATGATGGAATGGAAAACTTCATCAGGCAGAGCCATTGAGATAATGGTCTTTGCTCTTGCATCTATGCCTACCTTCTTTTTGTCTTCATCACTCCACTGTCTTATTTCCTTAACGACATAGCGTTCAGGGACAACTTTAGTGGTGGCAGTAGCGGGAACTGCAACTATAATTCTAACAGGTTCATAGGGTCCATTTTCTATATATTCAGGTATAGTAGGATCAACACCTTCAAGAAATAGCATCATTCGATTTTTCCATAGAGAAAAGTTATCTCTGCTAAATCGAGGAGGTTTAGAGAGTGAACCATTATCATAGTAGTTAGTGTTTGTGTTAAGTGCCATTTAGAACAACAAGGAAGAGAATAAAGCAAGATCTTGTTTATCAGATTAAATAGTCTGCTCTGATACCACTTGTTGGTCCCGGAGGTGATTAACAAGTTTGTAGAAGGGGGGGGGGGTTGAATACAAACACATAAATTTAAAGTTTAATAAATTGTTTATTGATAAATCAAACACAATTTACAAGTTTGTTGCGGAATAAGATTAAGACAGACTCAATCTAAACAAACTTAAGAAACACTAAGATGGTTGCACAAAAATTTCAGAGAATGGGGGATTAAGGAATATAGAAAACCAAGGTTTCTATTTGGAGTTCAAGGATTGAGCACTGCCTCAGATGGAGGGGTGAACTTCCTATTTATACCCTATGCATTAAATTCATGGCAGGGCACTTTACACGTGGCGTTCACTGATTGGCTTTGGAAGTCTGACTTTGGGAGACATGCTTTCGGCCGGATCATGAACAGTGTAGTTGACAGAGTTGTTGTACGAATTGTGGAAAAGGCATGCCCGTTCTGACACATCGTACTGAGTTGTGCAAGGTAAGACAAAAGGAAACTTGAGGTATAAGCTTTGTGATCATTCGATTGCTGAATATCTCTTTCTTCAGAGACATCAAGAGTTCAGCGATCGCTGAAGCTTTCCTCATGTTCCTTCGCGTATAAGTAGAGTTGTCTTTGCTTCACTGATGTCCGCATCAGGTCACTAGTAGACTTCTCTTTGTTCAGCAGCTTCGTCTTCGATTCAGCTATGAACATCTGTTGACACGAGACTTGTCTTCAGGGATTACGTTATTGTTTACATCAGAACTATCAGCGATAACTGAACATACTCAGTTTGATCACTGATAGTGAAACACTAATACATGTTAAATGTTTATAAGAAAGACTATCAGCGATAACTGAACAGACTTAGTCTGATCGCTGATGGTGAAACACTAATACATATTTAAACGTAATTTTCACTAAGTACAGAAAAGGGTAGTTATCAAATCACTGAGAGAGTTTGGTTCAACAGGCTCCTTCAGGTAATTCCTTCTTATCTTGTCTTTCTAAGAGGTCTGAGGTGGTTGGAATGTAGTTATTATTGTAAGTTGGAGGGGTGTTGTTGTAGCCTATACCTCTTCTCAGTTTGTCATGAACTTGAGTTTTGAGTAAAGAGTCCATTGCTTTAGAAGCATTGGAATATTTCGCAATGTCTAGTCTGGCCTTCTCAAATTCACTCCTAATTTTCTCACATTCCTCTCTAGACTTTTCTAGTTCTATCTCTAACTGATTCTTCTCCCACTTCCAGTAG
Organism: Arctium minus; assembly: GCA_954870635.1. Classification (NCBI taxonomy): domain Eukaryota; kingdom Viridiplantae; phylum Streptophyta; class Magnoliopsida; order Asterales; family Asteraceae; genus Arctium; species Arctium minus. The sequence goes on along the minus strand of OX941080.1, from coordinate 69,624,306 downwards.
TTGGTATCATATGAATGTTTAAGTTCATTGGCCTGATATGACTTAATTTGTTCTTTAAAATTCTCAATGATCAAACTATACTCTCTTCTATCTTTCTCCAACCTTTTAAAGGCATCACACATGCTCTGATTATGATCCCTGTACTTTTTAACAGTTTCAAGACATGTTTTAGAGCAAAGCTTAGATTTTACCTCTGTTGGAATTTCTGTGTTTGACGACTCTGAAACTTCAGCCATCAAAGCTTGATTCTGGATTGCCTCTTCTGCTTGATCACTCCAATCAAATCCTATTCCATCTTATGAGACAAGAGCTTGAGATGGGTTCCAGTTGTTGGTGGACTTTGATTGTTGATTGTTGCTCACATGCTGTTGAGACATTCCTCCTCTGCATTCTCTTGCAAAGTGCCCCAACTTATGACACTTGTAGCATTCTACCTTGGATTTATCAAATCCAGCCCCATCTTCTCTTCTCGTGGCAAAGTTGTTTCTGCCTATTCTTTTGATGAATCTTTTGACTCTCATGGTGAGCATTGCCATTTGCCACTTGATGTCCATCTCTTCAAGATCATCAACATTGATCTGCTCTAGATCATCATTGGTAAGAGCAGATTTAGCATGACTAGCAAGGAATGCTTCCAAAACAGAATCATTGGATCCATCCTGTTTTGAGCCATAAGAAGTACTAACTGATATCGTATTAGCAGAAGAATCAGTAGTAGATGATAAGAGAGAAGCATTATGAGAGTATCCAGATGGCCTTTTCTTAGATTCAACTTATGCTTCAAACACCCTGAGATCATTATAGAGATCATCAAGTTCCTTGTCCTCCAGATTATCATTTTGCCTGAATGATACTGTATACATCACCCATTCTTCACCAAGAGATCTTAAAAATTTTCTGTTGACATCATCCTGGTCTATCTTGACACCAACAGTAGCCAATTCTCCAATCAGCTTGTTGAATCTATCAAAGGTTTGAGTCATAGACTCATTCTTTGTAGACATGAAATTCTCATATTGTTATTTGAGAGTTGTTTTTTGATTCATCTTTGTGCTTTTAGTGCCTGAAAATCTCTTCTCTAATGCATTCCACAGGATTTGAGCATCGAAACAGTTGCAAAACTGATGTTGGTATTCATTAGAAATTGCCAAGAGCAGAGTGCTCAAGGCTTTCATCTCAGTCTGCCTTATCTTTCTTTCTCCATCAGTCTTTGGTGGAGGTCTCTTGCCATCTGCTCCCATCTTTCCTTCATTGGATGGACCATTCTCAATGATGTCCCATATTGAGTAGTCTGTGAGAAGAATGTACTGCCTGATTCTGATTTTCCACATGTCAAACTCATTGGGTTTGAGCATGGGTACCTTTGAAACAAGAACACTGTCATGTGATCCGTCCATGATGATTCTTGATTTCTGAGTTCCTTAAGCTCTGATACCACTTGTCAGGATCGAAATTCTAAACAAGAATTTAAACTAAACACTCAGAAACTATGTTAAAGAAGTCGCAGAATAACACTTTAACAATAAATCAATCAAACAGTGTATGAACTCAAATCACAAGTTATATTGAATTAACTTAATGATTACAAACAAAACCTCAATCTGTTGAACAGACTCAACAGACGTTCTATACTTCTCTAAAGAAAGGATTTCTAAGAATCTTGAGGTTAATTCTCTCTAAACGTATATTCGTATGAATAAGACTATTTTAAACTTGTTAATCTATCAAAAACTACTAGACTATATATACAGAACTAATTACAAGATAATTACTAAAGAAATATTGATCTTCAGCATCCATTCCATAATTATCTTCAATATTATCTTCAGCTCCTTGTCTTTCGTTCCAAGTCATCTTTATCTTCACGAGCAACATTAATCTCCATAGCAGTATTAACTTCCTCAGCAGTACTAACCATGTTTGCAGTACTAACTATGCTTGCAGTAGTAATTCTTCAAGCAGTACTAACTATTAGCAGTACTAACTACTAGCAGTACTAACTCTCCAAGCAGTACTAACTATTCTTCTAGCAGTACTAACTTTTCAAGCAGTAGTAATACTACTAGTAGTAGCAATTCTTTCAAGTAGCAGTATTAATGTATTCAGCAGTAGTAATGTAATCAACAGTAGTAATCCTTCAATACAGAGCAACACTAACCAGACTTAGTTCATTTCAGACCCAACATAAAATCTTGCAAAAATGTTTAGCAAGCACAAGATTTTAAACCGTGAGTTTAGACATGCATGAAACTATTCTATTTCACGTGGTTACAAAATTTTATTGAAAATCTCTTCATCCCCGTTTCTTGTCTAACGCTATTTTCGGATATTGTAATGTCCGTGTTTTAATGTTATTTGGGGGTATTGGGCAAGTAAGTGCGAAATTCTAACCTTGACATTGGAACTCCTCCATGTATGTTAAGGTTTTAAAGGAAAGGTTATTCCCACATCTTGCGTCTGAGTTTTCTAGGGAATTTTAGTTTGTACGAGTTTTGTCGAGTTTTATAGGGTATTATTTTACAACGTTTTTCGACGTGTCAGCGAGCTTTGAAATGCGTGAGTTTTGATTATGTTGCGTGTAAATTCATGAGTTTATTAAGCGTCTTGTCTCATGCAAGTTTTGTAGGAAAGTGTCACTTTATATCACGATGCGATAAAAGATAAATTTTGAAAACATGACACTTTGGTCATTACCTAGTATTATGATATTTGATTATGGTAAACTAAAGTTTTGGCTCCATTTGCTTTTAGGTATCGTTGAGTTTCATTGAGTTTTATGAAATTTTTCTGAGTCTTATGGAGTTCTATTTTCCGACATTTTGTGTCGCATAGATGAATTTTGAAACACGTATACTGAATTATTGTGTGCATCAACTTCCGGGTTGTTGTTTAACATTATTGTCTCATGCGGGTTTTGTACGTGTCATTTCGCAACCTCACGAGGCATCTTGAGAGTCTTCATATTGCATAGTTGCGCTTTTGGGTTTTATACAAGGGTATTTCTTGTTGAACTTTTACTTTGAACACTTTTAGGTTGTTGGTTTTATTGTTATTTTGTCGCACAACGCATTTTATTGGTCTATTGGTATGCATGACTTGGTGGCCACTATTTTGGAGTAAAGAATGTCTTGTTTGTGCGACTTAAATGTTTGAAGTCGATTTAAATAATTTTACGATTCGACCAAATCGCATGCATCTATCGTTTTACTAAGTTTGGAAAATAAACTAATGTATGTGAAGCCTATTGAAATTTTATTTCATGACATTTTATGGTTAAAAAAGAGAATGTGGATCTTGAAATTGTGGAGTCCCTCTTTTGGGAGTTTGTACAAACATATATTTCGTATTATATTGGTGGAGAAAAATTATTTTACGTACATGGCACAAATTAATGAATATTAGGACCATAGCGGTCCATTTGAAAAGTTGTTGCGCCTTTCTGTGAATGTCATTATTAGCGTGAGTACTGATCAAATGCTTTTCGAAATAGTTTTATGTGGGCGGCATTTGTGATCACTTTGCAAAACTATCGAGTAAACGGTAGTGGATTTTACACGTACTATTAATTGTTATCAAGATTTTGCGTTTAAAAGTTTTATAAAACTCCAAATTAGTATATTTATCTGAAAACCTTGAACTCCTTAGGGCTATACATTTAAACCCCTCCCGTGAAAGGACTCGTAATAAGGGAATAGAGATGCCCTTGGGAGTCGAACTACGAATTATGTGCATGGTTGACACATTTGAATTGAGGGAATGCAACGTCTTGAGGTGAGACTAGGCATGATTGTTTGAGGTAGTAGATCTATATTAATATCCCAGCCAGGCAAGTAGTGACCTTTACCTCTTGGTAAATTTCGGGTTGAAACCCTATGAGATTATTCGCATATTGTTGTATTTAATTTGATGGTTTGCTTGTTCGCTCGATACCATGATAGATGTTGGTAGTGTATCACCTTATTGAGCCTTTGGGAATAAATGAAATATTGTGGTTCACCTGTTAGAGATATAAGAGTGGAACTTTAGTGCCATGTTAGGTATCAACTTTAAATTCGATAATGCTAACCCGGGAGGAAATAATTGACGGTACACCACGTTTGCGGTGTAGTCGTTTTGAGGATAGGAGTCGACTTTCTATTCGAGGACAATGACCGTTCGGGTGCTTCAGGACGAACCCGATGAGTCCTGTGTGTTTTCAATTTAAGCGGTAATTGTAAGAATGTGGATGTTAGTAATTAAGTATCAATGATTAAAATTTCCTTGATATGGTAAGATTTGTATCGACTAAATGATTGATGTTTATGCACAATTTGGGGGTTATGAAATCGTCGAATTTGAATAAACCGACCCGAGGAGAACGTTTTGGCGCCCCTGGAAGGATGGCTCTACCAATGGCAAGGGGGAATGGTTAATGGATTTTGGGGATTCTTTGGGTCGGGTGCTGACCATCGGGATACGAGTCCAGAATCGTGTTTTGCTGGTAAGGATTTGTCAGAAAGTGGTTGAGGTCACAAACTACCCTTGAGGTAGTACGGGTCACCCAAGGTTGGGAGGCAACCGCAGTCTTGCGGATTAGAAGTTGCCTAAGTAAGTTGAACGTTCACTCGGATATAAGTGTAATGTGCCCAAGGGGACATTTGTCGTGAGTATCAACATGAGATTTATCGTGCTTGTTCTAGAAAGTGGATTTGGGACAACCAAATATGTGGGGCAACGTAAATGGGAACTAGATTTCGAGGACGAAATCTCTTTTAAGGTTGGGAGGATTGTAACACCTGTAATTTTCAATAAATAAAGGTCACCCAGACGTTTTTGGAACTTGTAAATGGTGGGATTTTATTAGGAAAACATTATTTAAAATCCCTTAGAGTATCGAGAGTGTTGGCGTTGAAAAAGTTGAGTTTCAGAGCTTGGGAAGGATCCCGCGACAATGCCCGACGACTATGACAGTGTCATAGTCGCACTGCCACAATCACATAGAAGATACCGTGGGCTGGTACACTCCAGCGACAATGACCAACGACATTGCCCAGGGCAATGTCGCACCAGGAGGATGGATGGCTGTTAAATTGCGGAGTTTGCTCCTTTCTTTATTTCTCATCTCCCATTTCACCCCCAACTCTCTCTAAACTCTTCCAAGACCACCCAAACCCATCTATGGTGGTTTTGATTCATTAAATGCCTCAAGCCTCAAGTATTTAAGTGTCATGAAGGGTAGAATCTAGACATCAAGAGTCTCTATCTCCATCTTCATCTTCAACCTTAAGCTCCATTTTAGGGTTTTCTAGGGTTTCACCAAAACCTAAGTGGTGAGTTAATCCTCCTAGTTTCTAAACTTTATTATAAGTTATAAATGCTCCATTGATGATTTCCTAGTGATTATGTTTCTCAAATTTCGGATTTAATGATTTTGGAGAATTTAGGTCAAAACTAGGGTTTTGGCCAAAATGGGGATTTTGACATAAAATGTTTGGGGAACTATTCTAAATGGTTGGATATGAATAATTATGGTTGGAAACTTGTGGATCTAGGTTTTTGGAAGGATTGTCTTGTGGATTTAAGTTTATTCAAAGGAGCTCAAGTTGGGGGAAAATCTAGATTTAGCCTAAATCTAGCAAAGTGAGTTTAATTTGATTTGTGAAAACGGTGTACATGCCAAAATGTCAAATTTTAAATGTTTATATGTTTTACATGTAATTATCAACTGTTGAGTATTTGATAAGTTTGGATTATTTGAAGTGTTTAACTTTATAAACCTTGTAAAACACCCACATTGGAGATTTTGGGTATTTTGACAAATAAATCACAAGTATTTGTGTTTTAATGAGTTATTTTGTGGAAGTAGATATTGAGTATAAATGTACATTTAATGTGTGTTTTGGAGAATGATTGATTTTGTGTTATGGGACATTTTTGAAAGAATAAATGGTATAGACTCATTTGGAAAATGATTTGTCCCAATCTAAATTGTGTTGGAGTTATTCATGTATTTTGGAGCATGTGTTTGCATAAACGTTGGTCGATTGCATTTTATTTCGTTTGTGGATTTTAGCATATGGCTAGTTGATTGGTTGATCTTAAGGCTCGGTCCTTCGTCTTTGTCAGGTCTTGGGGACATTTTTCCGGTTTGAATAAATTAAAGAAGAGTTTGGGTGTGAGTTGCGTCTATTGCACTTTATTTTGGAGAATACATGGTTTGAGTGTGTGTGTCATTCATTTAGAGTCGTGTATTTTAGACTGTAACACATTGGATCCATAGGCATGTAAGTCAGTCATATTTAAGGGTGAGGAGTCTTGATATTCTCACCTTTGGAATTATGCCGTGTTGGCATTGTTGTTGTCCTGGTCGTTTTGCGGAGTGGAATCTTTATGGGTTGTACTTTGGGACCATGGGTTTTGTGATTTGATTGTCTAATTCTTGTGCACGAGGGTTAGACATCATGAGTTATCAAGTAAGGAGCTGAGGCTCCTATCTTGAATGCTAGAGAGTAGGCACTAGGGGTCGAATGAGTACCTGAGGATGAAACTCCACTAGAGACCGAACATGCACTAAGATCGGGTATCCTTGAGGTGAAGCTCGACAGAGCAGGCAATAGGGAATACGGTGTTTTTAGGACTTGGAATAAAGTCCGACTAGAGGTGTAGCTCCGTAGAGAAGGCAATACAGTTACGATCTGAGGTGAAGTTCGACAACGTGGCTATGTGGCTTAACTTTGTGTTCCGCCACGTACAACAGAATTTGGTCTCCCCCGTCACCGAAAGGTGTTATTTGGGTATTAAATTGTGTTACTTTATTATCCATGTTTTCGGTGACGTTTTGCATATACGGATTTTTATTCAAGATTTATGGGTTGAGTATTATGCCCCGCCCGTGTTTTGGGGTTTCAGGAAATAAAGTTATATCCGCGTTTTTATAAATTGTGAGTCCCTTTACTTTTCACGTTTTGGGTGAGTTGGGGTTGAAGTTGCTTTATAAAGGAATGTCTATGTTGGGATACATGTCTTTAAAAGTGTGTGCTATTGGAAAATAAGTCGTTTAATATTTAAAGTAAAGCTTTTTGAAAGATTATGATTTAAACTGCATTCTTCCCCTTTAACAAATATATTTGTTTCATGTTGAAAACTCTTGAACTCACTAAGTGTTAGCCTAATCTTTTTATTTATCGGAATGTGCATCAGGTTTGGTTGAAGATCATTGCTAGCGACTTCGTGGTGAGATGAGTGCTAGTTCTGCACGAGAGAGAGTAACTTGGTGAAGCCTTCCGCACTTTTGGAGATAGCAACTGTTATTGGGTTTTAGGAACACCTGACTTTGATTTGTCTTTATACAAGATTTGATCTATTATTTGTTGAAGTTAAATCTAGCTTTCTAATTGAGGTGACTCAAGTGATGATTTGTAGACTAGATCTTATCCTTATTTGATGTATAATTGAAAGTTTTAAATTAGTTGTTTTTTCCAAATTTGAGGGTGTTACACGGGCCCGACCAAATATCCAAGGCCTAGTTAACCTTCTTTGTAACCGGTTTTGAGAACCAGTCCCGGGCTAAGGCCCAAATCGTTTCCACTTAATTTTTTCATTTTCTTTTAAATTGATTTTTAACATATTAAAAATATTTTTTTTTGAAAAATTTGATCAATCAAATACACTAACAAATATGTTTTTATTATAATTGGCCAATCATATACACTAAAAAATACGTTTTTGTGTTAAAGAATTTGGTCAATCAAATATAATTTAAAATATTTAATTGGGTCAATCGAATACACTAAAAATACAATTTTATTATAATACACTTGATAAAATACACTTAAAAATACATTTTGGCCTTCAATCAAAAACACTTAAATATACATTTAAAAATTAATTTTAAATAAAAAATTGGACCGACCGGTCCTGGATCGGGCCTTGTTTTTGGTTGGAGTTTCGTAATACGGTCCTTAATTGGCGGTCCCAAACGGTCCCTGGTCCCGGTTCTCCGCGGTACATTTAGCCATCTTTACATGATGGCATGGACTTTTTCACATATTTGATCCCTAGACCAAATTCAAGGGCAAAATCGTCTTTTTAATGTTCCTAATCTTTAACATATTTAATTAATCTTTTTTTTTAAATACGGAGCCAAAATGTATTGAGTCAAAACTTGGAGGGTCAAAGAAGAATATCCACTTCTTTTCCAATTGTCTAAGCTTCCATCCTTTCCGTCAAACCGGTCACCATTTTTCGACAACCTATCCAACTATCCTAAGCCCATGTTTACTTCAGAGAATAGGTCTTTTTAGACTTTAAGGTAGGACTCGACATGGGACCTTTTTCTCTAGGGACTCTAAAACATCCTTAAGTTCTTCCTAGATACATGGCTTACATACCCAACTAAACATTCTTGGAATACAATTTCATATTATTGTAGGAGATCAGTGAAACTATCTTCTAGATAAATCCCCTCCCCTTTATCTTCGTCACGACCACCTACCCCTTTCTTATATCATTGTCCTCGCTGCCTAACCACCCCCATCATACACCCATCAGTGAGCCTCCCCCTCTTCCCCTTCCCTTTCGTCACTTTAATTTCCCACACATAACCATCTATGTCGATCACATCACACACAGAGTAATCACCATCTTCGTCAGAGCAATGTTTAGGTCACCAAGAAAAACTATGGGTTGTAGAAAGTGATGGGTCAGTGGAATAAACTCCAGATTTTGGTCCATGTGGGTTATAACACCCTCATTTTTACCATGAGAATTTTCTCATCCTCAACAATAACGTTCCCATAAATATCTCCAAAATAACGGGTAAATAAAAATCATTTATGGCAGTAAACTTTAAAACAATAAACATGTAACTTAAATGTTAACTTGTCCCATCCCGGGTTACATAGGTTACATTACAAAAACATATCCAAACCATAAAAAGTGTTAATACTCGAACTATTCTTAAATATATAAGAGTAAAATCTTTCTATACATGTGTAACACCCTAAAAATAGGGATAACAAAAACTTTCCCAAAGAGGAGAAATGGTATATAAATTGCCTTAGCAAGAGCCTCCCAAAAATGGGGAAATAAATAAACTTGTTTAATCACAATTGTAATTGAACGGAAAATAAACAACAACCAACTAATCTAATTTCTATATCTAGAAAAGAGATTACAAAAAATGTGTCATCTATAAGCCCAAAAGACTTCTCCAAAAATGTATGTCCCAGTGCATTTCCCCAAGCTCTCACCCAAGCCTACGCCTGCTTAGAAACGGCGCCACTAGAACCTGAGATACACATCGACACCAAACAAGTGTTAGGCCAAAAAGCCTAGTGAGTTGAACAAGAAAAAAACATGTTAAAGCAATTACAATTCTTATCAGCAGTTAACCAGGTTTCATTTAATGTGGAGTCAACGGGGGATACCATAGCACCAATCAAGTTCCACCCAAAGAGCTGATATACCTTGATGCCAACTACTACGAGTGACATCCGAAAGGCCAGGCACATCCGAGGACTACAACCATGGCATTACCCCGAATGGTGGAGGTCTAGGCACATACCCACACGGTGGCACCCACGACTACATCCTCCTAGTGTCTACTGACTTGGTTCGTCCAACATAATTTTTTAATAAGCCTCAAGGCACAGTGTGACCAAGAATATTATCCATACCAACCATGGGTACAATATTACAAGCCATTTAATATTAAGTCTATAACAAGACCAATATAACCACGTATTTAACCCTTTAGTTTTGACCCATAAAATGGAGTCCCAAATAAAATGTCATTTCTCTAACAAGATATTCATATACATATCCCAATATCTCCAAGCATGATATAGATAAATATGACTCATAAAGAAATCCCCCAAATACTTGGGCATATACAATGAACATTTTAAGTCGGATGCAAGATGATAACAAGTAGTAGATTATGATGTGTATCTAGTTTTAACAAAAGGTTAGTAAACTCACTATCTAGGTTTTTGACCAAAACCTAGAAAAGATGGAACCCTAGAAGTTGGATGAAGGTGATGAAGACTTGAAGTCTTGAGATCTTGAGGTAGATGGAAGCCCAATAAATGATTTTACCAACCAATTTTTGCAATAAATGATAAGAGGGTTTAGAGGAGAAGATAATCGCCCAAACACTAGTTTCTCTCGGTTTAGATCTGAATTTAGTGGTAACAATAAGAGAAAAACGGGAAATTAGGGGTTTTGGGACATGCAGGTCGCCCCGTGACTTGTGCCGCGACTTGCACCTGCGGCATAAGTTCCCCGCTTGCTCATCCAAGTGAACTCCAGTGGGTTACGCGGCTAATGCCGCAACTTGCACCTGCGGTGTAAGTCGCGTAGCTCACTGCCAAACAAAGGCTGGTCTAAAACTTCCAAATCAACACCAAATAACCATTTTAAACAGAACTAGCAATTAAGAATATAATTTCTACTGTGATAAACGCATAAAATAAGATTAACAAAACCTTAAACTTACCTGAAATTCCGGATGTTACAATCCTCCCCACCTAATTTGGATTTCGTCCCCAAAATCACATTTATACAAACATATGAGGATAACGCTTCTTCAAGTCCTCTTCGGACTCCCAAGTGATATTAGCACCACGATGGTGCTTCCATTGGACCTTGACCATGACTACGTCCTTATGCCACAACTTCTTCACTTTCGATTCCAAAATTGCTTCCGGTTCTTCCACACAACGGTTCCCATTATCTATTCGAATTTCCGTTAAGGGAATCACAATTTCCTCCTTGGCTAAGAACTTCCGAAGATAACATACATGAAATGTAGGATGTATCCCATCCATCTCTGGTGGCAAGTCCAACCGTTACGCTTGAAGTCCAATCTTCTCCAAAATTACAAAGGGTCCAAGGAAGCGAGGACTAAGCTTCCCGCGTTTCCCGAACCGGATAATCCCCTTCCATGGAGATACTTTCAACATGACACGATCGCCCACTAGGAAATCGACCGGTCTTCTTTTCTTATCCGCATAACTTTTCTGTCGGTCTTGAGCCGCCTTCAATCGTTCTCGAATTTCTTTCACTTTGTCTGCCGTCTCTTGAACGATTTCCGGTCCGTCGAATTGCTTTTCGCTCGCTTCAAGCCAACAAACCGGTGTTCTGCACTTCCGTCTGTACAACGCCTCGAACGGTGCTATTCCGATACAGGAATGGTAACTGTTATTATACGCAAACTCCACCAAAGGTAGGTGTGTGTTAGACCCAATTCAGATTGTAAAAGTATTGAAAATATCTAAGTCCTATTTCAGAGGACTTCCAGAGATAGACTTCAGAGGACACACCTGCCTCTGAAGTACATTACAGAGATTGAAGATTTTAGCAGAAGACATCAGAGATGGCTTCATCAGAGGCTCTGAAGATCTCCTAAGAGCTCTGAAGACATTCTCTCTGAAGATGGCACTGATTATATTTCTACAAGTATCAGAAGAACAGATGACTCATCATTTAGTGATAAGATTTACTTTCTAGAGTAGGTCACTGTTCAAGCATGTCTTGAGCTTACCTTTTAGGTAAGACACTGTTCAAGCATACTTCTAATTGTCAGGATAGTACACTGTTCACTTTATGGTCCTATAAATAGGACCGTCACTCCATTGACAAAAGTGTGCTTTTTGATAAATCGTAACTGATAAATCAATTGAATATATTTCATAGAAGATCTTGCTCTTTCTACATATTTGTTTATGAACCGTGATATTTGAATATGCTTTTGATATTAAACCATATTGCTTCCGCTGTTATTACTCTTGTTGTTTATATCATTATTATTGTAAGATTAAATCTGGGATCCAACAATTGGTATCAGAGCCTCCTTTGTTTTCTAAACAAAGAAAGATCATATCTGCATACTCGGATAGATTTATATCTTACTGATTCAAGCTTTCATTATCTGTGCATGTTCATATAAACCTTGATTTATTAAAGAGAACTTCATATGCTCCATATTTGAAAGTAAATCATAGTTTTATTTCTTGATAAAGATCTTCATAGAAAAGCATCAGTTATTCAAATTTTCATATTTTCTTCACAAAATGGCAAACTCAAGTATAAGTGCCATTTATACAGCTGGATCATTAACCAAACCTCCTACACTTCTAAGGGATGAATATCCTCAATGGAAGATAAGGATGGTAAATTTCTTGGAAGGTATGGATAGGGATCTTTTAAGATCAGTGAACGATGGACCTCACCAACCAATGGTGTTTGTACCAAGAGTTCCAGCAACAACAGATACTGCTGAAATACCTGCTTACTATGAAAAGAAAACTTCAAACTTTACGGATGAAGAAACTAACATGATGGAAAATGATTCAAAAGCTGTTAGATTACTTATTATGGCCATTCCCAATGATATCTTCCAAGAACTTGATTCTTGTGTAACTGCAAAAGAGATATGGGATCAGTTGTTAAATCAACTTGAAGGAGGCCTACAAACTCAGAAAAATAGAAGAAATCTTTGCATCAATGAGTATCATGATTTTCATGCATTACCTGAAGAAACCTTGCACCAAACATACTCAAGGTTCAACATCCTAATCAATAAATGCATAAAATTTGGAGTTATGAGGACAAAAGAAGAAAACAATGTTCTATTCCTCAAAAGCTTAAATGAAGAATGGTCACAACTTTCCATGTCAATACAGGCCAATCAAAATTTAGAATCATGGTCATTGACTGATATTTACGACACTCTTGTAGCACAGGAAAAAGAAGTTGTTAAACAAAAATCAAAAACCTCTTTAGGTGGAACTCTCGCACTCATTTCAAAACAAAAAGGTGTATCACAAGAAGGCAGAAATGCAGAAACAAATAAGTGTTTGAGAAAGGAACCTAAAAGAAAATCCAAGAAGGTTCTGATGTCTGAAGAAGTTGAACTCTCAGATTCAGACTCAGATGATGACATCAATGCCTTTGCCAAATCTCTTGCATTAATCACTCATCAATTTAACAAGAAATTTGGCAAGAAAGTTTTTGAAGGAAGAAGAGCTGATGAAGAAAGAAGAGGAAATCCAGAAAGAAGATTTCAGAAAGCTGATTATCAACAAGAGCCCAGATCTACTCTGCATAGTGATCATAAGGGTGTCCATTTCATCAATCATGAAACTACTCAACAATCAAGAACTCAACAACCATTTCAACTAAGGTGTCCTCAACCTCAGAGGTACTTTCAGCCAACACCACAAGCTCAGAAGATAGAATCAGTTGTTTCTCTTCCACCAAACCAGAATGATGGGAGATGTTTCAGATGTGGAAAGCCAAGCCATTTCTCTGCAAATTGCAGAGGTAGGATTATCAAATATGAAGACTACTACAAGAACAAATACAAGTACAATGTCAAAGAAAGAATACTTGTTGCAGAGATGGAAGATTGGTTGTCACACTCTACAAGTGATGGAGAGGAAGAACCTACCAATCTCTGTGGTATGGCTTTTACAGATGATCAGACTGATGGATCATCAAAGGACTGCTCTGAAAAGGTAAACTCTCCTTCCACCTCTGAAAGTGAACTTGAATTGGATGTTATTAAGCTAACAGATGAGTTTCAGTGCTTAAAGCAAAAAAATTTTGAGGAAAAAGAAAAAAGAAAGCAAATGACAAAAAATATTAGTTTTTACAAAAGAGAAAAAGATCTTCTTGAGTTAGAAAAGAGAGAGATTTTTGTTGAGAAATCTGAACTTGAAAAAGCTCAAAAACAAAAAGAAAATTCTTTCTCAGAAAAATTCAAAGAACTTGAGAAAGTTTTAAAAGTTAAAGAAGAAGAAGTAAGAAGATCTGAGTATGATAGGCTCAATTCTGTTGCCTTAACCAACTTTTTTCAAAAGGAAAGAGAAATCCTACATCAATCTCTGGAAAGGAAAGAACTTCAAATCAAAAGCTATTTAGATGCTCAAGATGTACATATAAAGATAAATTCTCAAATGGACACTCAAGGACTGGGATTCAATGAATTGGATCCATTCACTGGATTGAAGAAAACTTCACTTTCTTCCACTTTCTGTATGGGAAAGGTCCAGAGTTCTGACTGTCCATCTCTGAACAATTTCAAGAGAACAAAAACATCAGAAGGGTCAAAAGCAAGAGCTCTGATTTTTAAAAATATTGCATACTCTGAAGTAAAAAACTTTCCAGAACCTATCTTAAAGATAGAAAAAGAAACTTCAGAGGTATTTTTCACAAAACCTCAGAGCAATGATCCCAGAGAAATTTTCAAGTTTGATGCATTTATCACAAAAGAATCAAAGTCATCTGAAACAAGTACTTACGAAGATGAACCTCAGAGTTCACTTAATCCAGATGCTCCTCTGTATTCACCAAACTCAGATGAATGCATCAGAACTACATTTGAGGATGACATCAAAAGAATAAATAAAGAAAATGTCATAGCTTATTTAAAAAAGAAAGAAAGCATGAAAAGAATCATTAAAGTCTCTAGACCGAAGGAAATCAAGAAACCTACATAGGTAGTTATGTCTGACAAGGCTAAAAGAGACTTTCTTGACTCTGATTCTGAAACTGATCCAGAGATAGATGAACAAATATTCTGTAGACCAGAGGAAGTAATTCATAAAAAGATAGAGACTGTTGGTTCTGGAATTTTAACATTCCTATTTCTGTTTTAAAAAATAAACTCAGAATACCAATATGTCCTGATTTTGTAGACATGTGTCTACAAGCAAAAACTTCTCTGGACCTTGAAAAAGAATTACAAGAAAAGGCAAAGAATAAAACTAACACTTCTCAACTCTACACTAATAAACCAATCAAGTTTACTCCTGAACAAAAAGGAAAATGGCAAGAAAATAACCATTCTGATCCTGTTTTTGCAGTGAGCAACAAAGAGAAGAGGATGTTTTTGAACAAGAAAAGACAACTTGAAAAGAAGGATGTCTTTCAAGCTAGAAGAAAGGAAGCAGTTAGGAATAATTGTAATATTCCTAGTACACATTTGAAAAAGAATCAAAATGTATCAAATGCATTTAATGAAATGAAAAACTTTGCTTCTAATTCTTCTTGTTATGTAAAGTGCAATTGCATCCAACTCCTGATGAAACTGAAAAATCACTTTAGAGGTTCTCATTGTTTTCTTAACCAGTCTCTGAATAAAAATTCAGTGACAAAGCCTCAAAAGAAAAAGGACAACTCTGCCAAAACATCAAAAGATGAGAAGGCAAGTGTTCAAAGAAATCATCAGAAACCTAACAAGACAGGACCCATAATGAGATGGGTACCTAAGAAACTCTAATATGTCTTGCATAAACAATCTATGCCTATCTGGTACTTGGATTCTGGATGCTCAAGGCATATGAATGGAGATAAAAAGTTACTATCCTCTTACAAAGCTAAATCTGGAGGAGTAGTAACTTTTGGAGACAATATGCAAGGTAAGATTAAGGGTTATGGTGAGCTATCAAGAGGTAATGTTTCTGTATCAAAGGTTGCTTATGTTGATGGATTAAAACACAACTTAATCAGCATAAGTCAAATTTGTGACCATGGTTTTGATGTGAAATTTCAAGAAAAATATTGTTCACTTCTTCAGTCAAAAACAGGTCAAGAAATGCTCAGAGCTGACAGAAAGGGTAACCTATATAGAATGAATTTTACTAAACACATAAAAATTGACTCAGAGAAACTTTGTCTAGTATCTCTGAACAGTGAAGATGTCTGGCTCTGGCATAAAAAGTTCTCTCATCTGAACTTTTCTTCCTTGATAAATTGGTCAAAATAAATCTGGTTAAGGGATTACCATCTCTGAAGTTTAACAAAGATCATCTCTGTTCTGCTTGTGAAATTGGAAAAATGAAAAGATCTTCCCACAAGATCAAAAGTGATAATAATTGTCCAAAACCTCTGCATATGCTTCATGTGGACCTTTGTGGTCCTATCTCTGTGCAGAGTCTATCAAGTAAAAAGTATGTTCTAGTTCTGATTGATGAACATTCTAGATATACTTAGATATAATTCATCAGAGCCAAGTCTGATGTCCCTGATATTTTAATAAGATTATTAAAAAGATTGTAGGTTCTGTTTGACAACAAAGTTCAGAAGCAGAGAAGTGATAATGGGACAGAGTTAAGAAATGCCAAAATTAACTCATATCTTTCAGAAGAAGGCATAACTCCCAACTTCTCTGCAGCAAGAACCCCTCAACAAAATGGTGTTGTTGAGAGGAAAAGCAGAACACTTGTTGAAGTTGCAAGAACAATGCTTGCAGGATCTGATCTTCCCACAAAATTTTGGGCAGAGGCAGTGGCTACAGCCTGTTTCACTCAAAACATAGCTACCATTGTCAAAAGATTCAAGAAAACATCTTATGAACTAACTAACAATAGGAAACCTAATGTTAAATATTTTCCTATCTTTGGATGTAGATGTTATATTATGAAAGATAGAGAGTCTCTTGGAAAGTTTGACAAGAAAGCAGATGAAGGCAAATTCATTGGATATTCATTAGCCTCAAAAGCTTTCAGAGTGTTCAATCTCAGAACAAGAACAATCCAGGAAAGCATCAATGTGTCTTTTGATGATGACAGAAGTCTTACCACCAAGTATATCAATTCTTTTGCCAAAAATATTTCTAAATCATCAAAGCTAAGAGAATCTGAACTAGACAAAATATTCGAAGACTTCTGTGATGATGAAAACTCAGAATCTCTTCTCAGAGATATTCCCAAAGAAACTTCAGAGGAACCTCAAAATATAGGTACAACTCTCTCTAGTCCCTCTGAAGTTACAACTTCTACTTCCTTAAATGCAGGTCCAAGAAATGAATCAAGACAAACTGAAGGACAATTCTCTTCAGAAGCAGAAGATGAACAAGAGACATCTGAAGAATTGCCAGAGACATCTCTTGAAGAGATTTTAGAGCCTGTCTCACCATCTCTGGAATCAACTTCAGAGCCTCTGAACAACACAACAGAGATGTCACCCACTGCCATCTTTGAAGCTCAAACTCCACCTCATATTCATGCTCCAATCACAAGATGGACAAAGGATCATCCCCATGATCAGATCATTGGATCACCTTCAGATGGAGTCAAAACTAGATCTGCCACAATCAATGAATGCTATTTTGTAAACTTTTTGAGCATGATTGAACCAAAGAAGATAAATGAAGCTCTTGAAGATCCTCATCGGATCTCTGCCATGCAGGATGAGTTTCAAGAGTTTGAAAGAAACAAATTTTGGACCCTAGTTCCCCTTCCTAAAGGAAAATTTTCAATTGGAACTAAATGGGTCTTCAGAAATAAAAAGGATGAGGATGGCATTATAATCAGAAACAAAGCCAGGTTGGTTGCAAAGGGATATTTCCAAGAAGAGGGTATTGATTATGATGAAACCTTTGTACCTGTGGCTAGGCTAGAGAAGCAATTAGAATCTTCTTAGCCTATGCTGCACATAAAGGGTTCAAAGTATATCAAATGGATGTTAAATCTGCCTTTTTAAATGGTAAATTAAATGAAGAAGTTTATGTTCAACAACCACCTGGATTTGAAAGTACAGAGTTTCCTAACCATGTTTATTATCTTGATAAAGCTCTGTATGGACTTAAACAAGCTCCAAGAGCCTGGTATTCTACTCTGTCCACATTTCTGATTACTAATGGTTTTGAATAAGGTACAATTGACACAACTTTGTTCATCAAGAGGTACAAAAATGAGATGCTTTTAGTACAGATATATGTTGATGACATTATCTTTGGCTCTACAAATCAAAAGTATTGTGACAGGTTTTCAGAGTTGATGACGAGTGAATTTCAGATGAGTCTCATGGAAGAATTAACATTCTTTCTGGGATTACAAGTAAAACAAACATCAGAGGGTACTCTTATAAGTCAATCCAAGTATGTCTCTGACATTTTGAAAAAGTACAAACTCAATGATTCAAATTCTATGAAAACACCTATTGCCACAGGAGTCAAACTTGACTCTGATCCTTCAGGAAAATCTATAGATGTCAAGACTTACAGAGGCATGATAGGATCACTTCTATACTTAACTATAAGTAGGCCTGATATAATGTATGCAACATGTCTCTCTGCTAGATATGAAGCAAATCCAAAAGAATCTCATTTATCAGCAGTGAAAAGAATTTTTAGATACCTAAGAGGCACACTTTCTTTAGGTCTCTAGTATCATAAACTGTCTAGTTTTGATTTAACAACATATACTGATGCAGATCATGCAGGGTGCAAGCTAGACAGGAAGAGTACCTCTGGATGCTGTCAATTATTGGGTAATAAGCTGGTAAGTTGGTCATCCAAGAAGCAGAACTGTGTTTCAACTTCTACTACAGAGGCAGAATATGTTGCTGCTGCTAGTTGTTACTCTCAAGTTATCTGGATGAAAACTCAGCTCAGAGACTATGGCTTACATTATGACAGAATTCCAATTCTGTGTGATTCCAAAAGTGCCATAGCCATCTCTGCCAATCGAGTACATCATTCCAAAACAAAGCACATTGATGTCAGGTACCATTTTATGAAAGATCATGTTGAAAAGGGAACAATTGAGATGTATTTTGTACCAACTGAACTTCAGCTTGCTAATATTTTCACAAAAGCTTTAGATGAGCGAAGGTTCAATTTCTTAATTAGCAAGTTGGGAATGTTGAACATGTCTAACTAAAACAAGAGAAAATCAGAGTCTATGATCCTCTCATCAGAGTCTTTGCATGATTGGCATGTTCAACCCCAGAGCCTCTGAAACATTCTTCAGAGACTCTCAATTTTTCACAAATGGTTAAGATCATTCTTTTTTATCTCTAAGCATCGGTCAAGGGGGAGAAGATAAAACGAATACATTCCTTGGTCAAGGGGGAGCAAAAGAACCTTTCATCTATCAAGGGGGAGCAAGGGAATTTTCAGCTTAATCTCTGAATTTCATCTCAGAGTCTCTGATCTAGTCTCTGATATTCATCTCAGAGTCTCTGATCAAGTCTCTGATATTCATCTTAGAGTCTATGATCTAGTCTTTGATATTCATCTCAGAGTCTCTGATCTAGTCTCTGATATTCATATCAGAGACTCTGATCTTTTCTCATTTTCTATTTTTGGAATAGTCGAGGAAATTGATTTTAATTCTCATTTCTTTTCTAAATAACTCATATTTAGAAAAGAACAATTTATTTTGAGAAAACAAACGTGTATAAGTGACACCGTTTTGGATAACAATTAATTTTTAAATCCTACTGATGGTTATCTGTCACCAAGCGTCCCTTCACTACTCTCCTATACGTGTCACCTATTACTTAGGGGAATGATGGAACGTCTTTCTGACATTGGAACACACAATCGCTGTTTCCCTAGCCTTTCTCTCACTACTCTTTTTCATAAAAACCCATTTCATCCTCCTTCATTCTTTACGCGCTCATTTTTTTCATCCCCAAATACTCTCTCTCTCAAAAGCAAGAAAACCTGCAACAATGGCCGCTCAAGCTCAAAACTCAAGCGATTCCAGCAGAATGGTTCCCAATCTGAACTTGGCCAAGTTTGATGTACCAGTGAAAGGCAACAACTACCATCTAGACGTCACCCCTACTAAATACGATGAACAATTTCGTCCTGTACTGGAGTTTCTTAGCAAGTGCGAACTAAGAGATGTCTTCACCGACTATGCTTTCGATGTTCCTCCCAGGTTTGTCCAACAATGGTGGTATTCTAGCAAATACAATGACAATCAAGAAGGATTGGTAGGGTATATTGACCTAGGAGAAAAAAGAATAAACGTCAGAATCACCCCTAACACACTGACTCACAGATTCAACTTGCCCACCCTTGCAGATCTTCAAATTCACCAGTTTGAGAAGCCACCTACTCAGGATGTTATCATTCAATTTCTTCTACACTTGGGCTACAACAAGGAAATCACACGTCTGAGTCAATTCAGACGTCAATACCTTCCTCCTACATGGAATTTCATGTTCAGTGTGTTGAATCGCACTCTTACATGCAAAATTGGCAGCCAAGATCAGACTCATCCAACCATTCTTGCAATCATGTATGCTCTTTTCTTCAACAGGAGCATTAATATGGCGAATCTTCTATTCTGTGAGATTATGACTGCAGTGGACAAAAAGAACAAGGATTTGGCTAAAGGCAAACAACCAATTTCAGTACTGTTTCCCCACTTCATTTCCATTATCATTCGCCATGCAATGGAAAGATTCTTTCTCACTGAAGAAGGCCCAAGGACACCATTGTTTATTATGAACTCCTTCAAACCAACAGTGGTTCCTCCATACCCTAATGAGAGAAGGTTTCCACAAACAATGCTTCAGTACATTCCTGCTGACTCTGACACCCGTCTCATACTTAGTCGTGTTGCTCAACCATCAAAACCGATGGTGAGATCCCTAACACATTTAGGTTCTGAACCTGAGCTTGAATCAGAGAGTGACATCTCTGATACTGCTCAAAATGTTCACAGAGAGCAACCACAGGGTGTCTCTGCGAGAGTGAGTGAGCGAGAAAAGGAGAACCCTCCCTATGAGTAAGAGCCTAACTCTGTCAGAGGAGAGGAAGGTGAGCTAGAGCGCACACCAGAGGGTGAGTTTCTGAACCTAGCATCCGAGAGGTTTGAGGTAGAAAAAGATGCCCTTAATTGCACAAATGAACGATTCCAAAACCCCAATCCCTGTGCTAACATATCTACTGTCCAAGGTGGTCCAACACTAGTGGACATTGAAATAGAGGTGCACACCTCGACCCCTTCCCAAGCCAGCCACTCAGAGGCATATTCTTCTGCCTCTGAAGCACGCACCCAAGGGGCAACCACTGATATGGCTAAGTCCTCCCAACAGTACTTAGACCAAGACAAAAGTACTCATTCACCCCAGAGTATGACACCACCTCACACACATGATACATTTGTGGCTCATGATATGAAGGACCGTCCCTTAGATCAAGAGAGACTTCAGATCTCTCGTAAGGATTTCCTGTCAGAGAAACAATGGAATGATCTTCTTACACAAAGACTCCTTAGCCTAGACAACAAGGTATCCACACATGTTAGGTTCTCGTCATCATCTACCTCTGACTCTGATGATGGCAGACCTATTAGAACCCTTTTAGATAAATCTTTGAAAAAGGATTCTCAAGGATTAAGGGGAAGTTCTTCCGAAGTCAACATCAAATAAACTCCGAAAGAAGGTCCCTCTGAACTCGAGGGAAAATTAGAATAATTTGTTGATTCTAAGGTCACCCCTCTGATTATTTCACCAAGGAAGAGTTCCATGTCTTTGGTGATGAAATCAGAGACTCTCTGAAGGAGATTAAACTTCACTTGGAGAAGACCTCAGAGGCCTCTACCTCAAACTCTGAAGTTGCAAAGCTCACTTCAGAGGTCTCTGAGTTGCGCACCACCGTACATTCTCAAGGCTCAAGACTGGAGGCTCTGGAAAAGCTTCTCATCGTCAATTCCTCTGTCCTGTCAAAGGAAATTCAAGAATCGAAGGCAGAGCTCATCAAGGCTATCTGACCTCCCTCTGCTCTAACGCCAACCTCTGAAGATTTTTCTCATTTCAAAAAGGAACTTTTGAGGACATTAGCAGAGACAATCGCCAAAATCCCATCTCCACCTATCAGAGCTTCTGACGAACTGGTCACCAAGGGTGATCTGCAAACCTTCAAACTGGGGATCGTGAGCAACATGTTGACATGCTCCTCCAAGATCTCTTTGATTGCCCAAAAAAAGGTCAAAGCTACTCTGGAAGTTCACCGCTTCCATACAGAAGATCAGGTGGCTGAACTCCTTAGCTCAGCTTTAGAGGCAATCAACACAATAAGGCAAGCTGCACTTGATCCCAAGGGAAAGGGAATGGCTGACCCTGAATTCCCAAAGTACAAACGCAAATTCAGAGAGGATACATGAAGCGGAGCAACTAAGAGGTTTAAGTTTGATGAATCAGAGGGCTCTGATGAAGATGGAGCCTCTGATCTCAAAAGGGGGAGATCAGAGCGACAATAGAGCAAAGGTCCTCTGAAGCTGCACCCTCTGGACCTACAAAAACAGGTGGCTCTACTCCAACATCCACTAACAGAGGAGCTCAAGAAAAAGAACCAGAGAGGTACTCAACCTCTGCTGAAGACAAACAAACGATTCTTACATCTTCAGTACCAATAGTCTTCTTAGCACCATCAACATCAGGGGCTCCAATGGTTCCGATTGCAAACGCTGAACCAGAGACGATTGGGGCTCTGGAGGAAGATGAAGACGAACAATTTATAGACTTCTCACCCTCTGATGATGCATTCTCATCACCAGAGAGACCAAACATTGTGATGAAAGATGCCTTCGGATCAGAAACTAAAAAGGAAGAAAAATCTGATTCTGAAGAAGAAGAAGAAGCTGCTGAAGAAGTTGAAGTAATCGATGTTGAAGAATATGTTTTCAAAAATGCCCAATCACATCAAACTTCGACTGAAGCATAATTAAGAGAATCACTAGAGATTGATGGATATATCTCTGAACCAAATCAAGAGCAATCAAAGCTAAAGGAACCAGAGACAACTCAACTGTCTGCTGAAGAAACAACCATGGTTGTTAATGAACAGGCTCCTCCAGAAGATCTTGTTCAGAAAATAAGCCTTGGTTTACCAGCCAAAGTTTTCACCCATCCTCCTATATTCCTTGCCTCTAAACCCGAATCCTCCATAGAAGATCACTTCCGATATATCTAATGTGAGTTTAATATGGTAGATACTCAAGTCATTCCTCTGAATTCAAGGATCATAGAGAAATGCCTGACTATGAGCAAAGATTCATCAGAGATAAAACTACTCCAAGAGCAAAGGTCCTCTCTGATGATCCAGTCATCAAAATCAACAAAATCTCTGAAAGAAAGTTTGCCTACAACAAGATCATCTACAGGCACTATGAAGTCATTCGCTCCGATCAGAAGGTTTACGAGTTCAATGATAATGATCTCGTAAATCTAAATACATATGATCTACCTCACTTATATGCATACTGCTCTACAAGATACGACAAAGGAATGGAATTCAAAATGGGCATGTTTGAAGTCAGAAGAGCAATGGAAGCATATGTAAACTCAGAGCAAAACTTGACTTCCAGATTGCTCTGAATCTGGGCGAAGAAAAACTAGGAGTGACTGAACCTGTGGAGACAAGATCAATTATTGCAGAGCCTCTGGGTTTCGTCTACAGGGTGAATCAAGTCAAGAAAATTTTTCTTGCTTCAGAAGTATCGAAGTACTCTGATGAAACCTTAAGAGGCGTGCAGAAGATGATTCATGCGAAGGAAGAATGGCACAGAGCTGATCTTCTAGCGAAACTGGACTTAGAGATTGGCTCAATGATTAACTTTAGAGAGCTTATTATGAAGTTTCATGGAATTTGTTCTAGTGATAGGTGCTAGTTTATTTCCTTATTTTTGAATGTTACTTTCTCTGTTATGAATTTCCAAATGTTTGTGAGAAGTAATATTTAAGAAGATGATTTTCTCCTCTATGCTTTCTAGGTTAAATTTTTTTTCCTGTTCTCTGCTACTCTTGCAATTTGTTATTTTCAATACTTAGGGGGAAATTGTTAGCCCCAATTCAGATTGTAAAAGTATTGAAAATATCTAAGTCCTATTTTAGAGGACTTCCAGAGACAGAATTCAGTGGACACACCTGCCTCTGAAGTACATTACAGAGATTGAAGATTTCAGCAGAAGGCATCAGAGATGGCTTCATCAGAGGCTCTGAAGATCTCCTAAGAGCTCTGAAGACATTCTCTCTGAAGATGGCGCTGATCATATTTCTATAAGTATCAGAAGAACAGATGACTCATCATTTAGTGATAAGATTTACTTTCTAGAGTAGGTCACTGTTCAAGCATGTCTTGAGCTTACCTTTTAGGTAAGACACTGTTCAAGCATGCTTCTAATTGTCAGGATAGTACACTGTTCACTTTATGGTCCTATAAATAGAACCATCACTCCATTGACAAAAGTGTGCTTTTTGATAAATCGTAACTGATAAACCAATCGAATATATTTCATAGAAGATCTTGCTCTTTCTACATATTTGTTTATGAACTATGATATTTGAATCTACTTTTGATATTAAACTATATTGCTTCAGCTGTTATTACTCTTGTTGTTTATATCATTATTATTGTAAGATTAAATCTGGGATCCAACAGTGTGAGTCCCAACTCCCGCTGAAATCTATGACACACGATCTCAACATATCTTCGAGCGTCTGAATTGTTGTCTCGCTTTGACCATCTGTTTGAGGATGGTAGGCCGTGCTCAAATTTAATCTAGTTCCCAATTCTTTCTACAAGCTAGCCCAAAAATTTGAGGTGAATCAACTGTCTCGATCCGACACGATAGATTGCGGAACTTCGTGCCTCGACACCACCTCATCGATATAAAGCTTAGCTAATTTCTCCATTGGCAAAGTCTTTCGCATAGCAAGAACATGCGCACTCTTGTTCAAACGATCCACGACCACCCATATAGTATCATGACCTCGTAAGGTCTTCGGTAGCTTTGTCACAAAATCCATGGTGATGTTTTCCCACTTCCACTCGGGAATGGACAACGGTTGCAAACTCCCGTACGGTCTTTGGTGTTCCGACTTGACTTGAAGACACGTGACACACCTCTCCACATAATTTGCCACGTCCAGCTTCATCACCGACCACAAATAGTTCAACTTTAAATCCCTATACATCTTGGTACTATCGGGATGTATAGAATATTTCGACTTATGCGCTTCTTCGAGAAGTAACTCCCGGTTTCCACCAAACTTTGGCACCCAAATTCTCCCTTGAAAGAGTTTAAGTCCTCGACCATCTTTCGTCAAAAGTCCCCTTTGTTTCACCATGACCTCAGCTTTGAGATTTTCTTCTTTGAGTGCTTCCATTTGACTCGCCTTGATGTTTTCCAAGAGACTCGATACTACATCGATTCTCGTGAGGGATAACTTAACACCACCCTCATAACTCCTTCGGCTCAATGCATCCACCACCACGTTGGTCTTACCGGGATGATAGAGCAAATCACAATCATAGTCCTTTAGTAACTCAAGCCACCTCCTTTGTCGCATATTGAGTTCCTTTTGATCGAAGATGTACTTGAGACTCTTGTGATCGGTGAAAAGAGTACATTTGGTTCTGTATAAATAGTACCACCATAACTTCAATGCAAAGACCAACGCCGCTAATTCCAAGTCATGAGTCGGGTAATTCTTCTCGTGATCCTTTAGTTGCCGTGACGCATAAGCTATCACCTTTCCCCGTTGCATCAACACACACCCGAGACCCATCTTAGAAGCATCACTATATACAACGAAGTCATCCGATCCATCGGGTAAGGATAGAATAGAAGCTTCGCATAATATTTTCTTGAGCGTCTGAAAGGCTTGCTCTTGCAAGTCAGTCCACCGAAAACTGACATTCTTCCTTGTGAGGGATGTGAGTGGCGAATCTATCTTAGAGAAATCTTGAATAAAGCGTCGATAGTAGCCTGCCAAACCCAAGAAACTCCGGATTTCCGTCGGACTCATTGGCGGTTCCTAACTCATCATCGCCTCTATCTTCGCTGGGTCTACCTTTACCCCGTCTTCAGACACTACGTGGCCCAAGAATTGAACTTCTTTAAGCCAAAACTCGCACTTTGAGAACTTCGCATACAACTTCTCTTTTTGGAGAACTTTTAGCACTTCGCGCAAGTGCTTCTCATGCTCAACCTCGTCTTCTGAGTAGATCAGTATGTCGTCGATAAAGAAAATCACGAACTTGTCCAACAATGGGTGACACACGCGGTTCATTAGATCCATGAATATGGCCGGAGCATTGGTCAAGCCAAAGGGCATCACCAAAAACTCGTAATGGCCATATCTCGTCCGAAAAGCCGTCTTCGGTATATCTTTCTTCTTCACTCTGACTTGATGATAACCGGATCTAAGATCGATCTTTGAAAAGCATCCCGCGCCTTGCAATTGATCGAAGAGATCGTCGATGCGTGGTAGAGGATACTTGGTCTTCACCGTGACTTTATTCAATTCCCGATAGTCGATACACATTCTCATGGACCCATCCTTCTTCTTTACAAATAAGACCGGAGATCCCCAAGGCGACGAGCTTGGTCGAATAAATCCTTTCTCGAGAAGCTCTTGAAGTTGCGTCATCATCTCCTGCATTTCTGTCGGAGCCAAACGATAGGGTGCCCGAGCTATCGGAGCCGCTCCCGGAGTTAGGTTAATTTGAAACTCCACTTGCCGTTCCGGCGGTATCCCGGGTAGATCTTCCGGAAATACGTTCGGGTATTCTCGCACGATCTTCACGTCTTATACTGATATCTTCTCTTTCTTGGCGTCCACCACATAAGCCAGGTACGAAGGGTAACCCTTTGCTAGAAACTTACGAGCTTTAAGGGAGGAGATAATAGGGTTGCTTCTCTTCCCTTTCTCCCCGTAGATGGTGACTACACCGCTTCCCGACAAAGGCACTTGGATCATCTTTTTGGAGCGAAAGATGTCGGCCTTATGTCTCGTTATCCAGTCCATGCCTATGACTACGTCGAACCCACCTATTGCCATTGGTCGTAAGTCTACTTCAAAAGGATTCCCGTCAATCTCTAGAGTGCAGTCACAATAACAATCTCAGATGATCACTCGATCTCCATTAGCTACTTCTACTACTAATGCATCGGAAAGGACACTAACAAAAGTGATGAATTGCTTACAGAATAAATCCGATACAAAAGAACACTTAGCACCCGAATCAAACAACACACGAGCGGGCAAGAAGTTTACTAGATACGTACCCGAAACAACATCGACGGTATCCTTCGCCTCTTCGGTTGTCATTCAGAATGCTCGGCTTGGCACTCTTGACGGTTGCTCGACCCGCGCCGTTGATCCAAAAGAATTTCCTCGGTTTCCGCCCACAAGCTTTGGGCAATCCTTCTTCATGTGTCCCGGTTCCCGACACTCAAAACAAATCGTTCCTCGAATAGGACAGTCCCGGATCGCGTGACCCATCTTGCCGCACTTGGCACACTCATCAGAACCCGAGTGATGTTTTGGGTCGCACGGGCTAGAGTGCTTGGCTTTGCACTTATGGCACCATCGCCACTCACGAAGATTATCACTCACTCTTCCTCCCACAAATGACTTAGGTTGACGAATGGGCCCAGACGGCCCTTCCCACTTCCTCTTCTCTCCTACTGCAACTCTCTCATCTTTCTATGCCTCCATACCGTCTTCTATCAGATACGACTCCTCGATCACATCCTGAAGAGTCAACCCCTAGCATTCCTTAATGTCGTCCTCATCCGGGCCGGCAGCCCTTGCTGATAAGCCTTGATCTTTGATCTCTCATCCGGGACGAGATGTCCCACCAAATTCAACTTCTCCAAGAAAAGTTTGGAGTAGTCGATGATGGACAGAGCCACCTTCTTCAGGTTCTTGAACTCTTCTTTCAGCTTGTCCACCGACTGCTCGCTGCAGTACTTATCCATGATCTTTCGCTTGAAAACCGGCCAAGTTAACTTAGCCAAAACTTCAGGAGTGAGGGCGGACCGTGTGAGATTCCACCAAATCAAGGCCTCACCCCTCAAAAGTTGAGAAGCGAACTTGACCCGCTCTGAGACATCGCATTCACTAGATTCAAAAGATATCTCGACTTCCTTCAGCCAATACATACAAACGACTGGATTTGCTGAGCCCGAAAACTCCTTTGGGTTGCACCCCAGAAAATCCTTGTAGGTGCATCCTTTAACCTTCCCCTTACTTCCGTTCTCGGTTTGCTCCTCAGTTAACACCACGACCGGTCCACCACCCGATCGCATAACGATATTCTCGACCATCGTCTCGGGTTGGCGGTTACTGGCATCTTGATCTTCCAGAAGCTTCATGAAGAATTCTTGCTGTTGAGCCATGACCGAGTTCATGGCCAACATCATGCTGTCTCTGATTCTAGTCTCTATAGTCACCTCCTCCACTATAGCATTGCTAGCTGCAATGTTCACGCGTGGGATCTGTTCGGGTCCTCTTACCAAGAGATTGGGCATGGGAGGCACCATAGAAGTATTGACCACATGAGGTTGGTCTGCAGTAGATTCTATCTCTACGCGCCTCTCTGGCATGCTCGGTAACCTGCTCCAAGTGTTTACCATCACTATCTGCCAAACATGATCGAGAAAGAGATTGAAAAAAGACTAAGTGAGTTGAACTCAATGTACGTACTATTACACATTTCAATTATCATAATAATAATGGCATTTGCAAACATACTTACGTAACACCATATTCATAATAGCGGTAGCTAAGTGAAATTATGAACAAATCATACAAAAGGATTCTTGTTACCACAATTACGACTCTTAATTTGCATAATTTCGTAAGTCCTAACGTTCTCCCTACCTAGGATCTCTACCCCAAGTGGACAGTGAAGCAGTAAAGTCTAAAGCTTAAGTCTAGATATGCTAAAACAATACCTAGTTCACTTAAACTAAAGCTCTGATACCTACTTGTAACACCCTAAAAATAGGGATAACAAAAACTTTCCCAAAGAGGAGAAATGGTATATAAATTGCTTTAGCAAGAGCCTCCCAAAAATGGGGAAATAAATAAACCTGTTTAATCACAATTGTAATTGAACGAAAAATAAACAACAACCAACTAATCTAATTTCTATATCTAGAAAAGAGATTACAAAAAGGGTGTCATCTATAAGCCCAAAAGACTTCTCCAAAAATGTAAGTCCCAGTGCATTTCCTCAAGCTCTCACCCAAGCCTACGCCTGCTTAGAAACAGCGCCACTAGAACATGAGATACACACTGAAACCAAACAAGTGTAAGGCCAAAAAGCCTAGTTAGTTGAACAAGAAAATAGCATGTTAAAGCATTTACAATTCTTATCAGCAGATAACCAAGTTTCATTTAATGTGGAGTCAACGGGGGATACCCATAGCACCAATCAAGTTCCACCCAAAGAGCCGATATACCTTGATGCCAACTACTACGAGTGATATCTGAAAGGCCCGACACATCCGAGGACTACAACCATGGCATTACCCTGAATAGCGGAGGTCTAGGCACATACCCACACGGTGGCACCCAAGACTACATTCTCCTAGTGTCTACTGACTTGGTTCGTCCAACATAATTTATTAATAGACCTCAACGCACAGTGTGGCCAAGAATATTATCCATACCAACAATGGGTACAATATTACAATCCATTTAGTATTAAGTCTATAACAAGACCAATATAACCACGTATTTAACCCTGTAGTTTTGACCCATAAAATGGAGTTCCAAATAAAATGTCATTTCTCTAACAAGATACTCATATACATATCCCAATATCTCCGAGCATGATATTGATAAATACGACTCATAAAGAAATCCCCCAAATACTTGGGCATATACAATGAACATTTTAAGTAGGATGCAAGATGATAACAAGTAGTAGATTATGACGTGTATCTTTTTTTAACAAAAGGTTAGTAAACTCTCTATCTAGGTTTTTGACCAAAACCTAGAAAAGATGGAACCCTAGAAATTGGATGAAGGTGATGAAGATTTGAAGTCTTGAGATCTTGAGGTAGATGGAAGCCCAATAAATGATTTCACTAACCAATATTTGCAATAAATGATAAGAGGGTTTAGAGGAGAAGAAAATCGCCCAAACCCTAGTTCTCTCGGTTTAGATCTGAATTTAGTGGTAACAATGAGTGAAAAACGGGCAATTGGGGGTTTTGGGGACCTGCAGGTCGCCCCGCGACTTGTGCCGCGACTTGCACCCGTGGCATATGTCGGCCGCTTGCTCAGCCAAGTGAAATCCAGTGGGTTACGCGGCTAATGCCGTGACTTGCACCCGCGGTGTAAGTCGCGTAGCTCACTGCCAAACAAAGGCTGGTCTAAAACTTCCAAATCAACACCAAATAACCATTTTAAACATAACTAGCAATTAAGCATATAATTTCTAATGTGATAAACACATAAACATAAGATTAACAAAACCTTATACTTACCTGAAATTCTGGTTGTTACAGCATGTCCCTTTCCTTGATTGACTCCCGAAACGTTCGCTCCTAAGATACATACTATAGTCAGCTAAATAGCCCAGTGAGTTTTCATGGCTTTCGTGCAATCACACTTATCCAATATTATATATCTCAATGCAATATATTTAAGGAAAAACACCATATGCATTTTCAGAAGAAAACACAACTGTTACAAGATCTCACAAACTGTCTCATTGAGTAGGAACTGATAGGTCGCAAACATTCTTTGGGTGTGTATGACTCTCCCTAGAGCCAGTAACCCATTACGGGGTCATGTTTCTATCTCACAGGCATTCCCTGGTGTGTACGACATACACAAAGCCAATCACCATTTCACAATTATGCCTCCTCTTAAGTGTGACACACCATACTAACATATCATTCCTTTGATTGCATACCCTTGGAACAATTTAAATCAACCAAAAACTTTAGCATGCGAGAAATGTTTATTACCTAAAAACAATCAGCATGCATACCCATAAATCTCCATATACATGTAATCATAAAAAGGAGAACATGTATCTAGAACATCTTATCACGCATAACATACATCACCACATAGTCATACATGTAAAATACATTTTCATACTGTCTTTCAAGAAAAATAAAAAAATAAATATATTTTCATACTTATGTATACATCTCAGCAGAATCTCATGAAGACTCACCTAAATGCTTACTACCAAAAACCCGACACGAATCGTGCACACTATTTAAGGTGAACACCTACATGTCATATAAAATCCACAAGGTACAATGCCAACAATTACTTCCTTATGTGGCCCTAAACATGCACTATAACATGTATCAAGTTGACTAAACTGAAAAATAATTATTTCAGCATTGAACACGTTACAAAACCCAATGATTTCTCATACCTCCGAGGGTTTTCAGAATCCAATATCTAAAAAGAAGTTGCAGATAAACCTGCATATATTAAAAACACTCCTCAATTACAGTTATTATAGATTTTACAAGCAACATGTACTTTTATGATTTTCTTTGTTATTTTCAGCAACACCAAAATTCGATTTCTTTTCATTTTATTAGCCTCATGACTAAATATATATAGAAGTGATATAAAACACTTCTAGAATATTAGGCTACTAACGTAATAATCTCATGATTATATAACCTAGAAAAAGGCTACAACAACCAATAAATCATGCAACTATACATCTCTTTACTAGTATCCTCCAAAACAAGTAATAGTGGTAAGTATTACCATGTATCATACCTCAAGGACAAAGGAAGACAAGGATTGAGGAAGTCAAATTTAAAAATGGATTTCAAATGGGGATTTTGAAGCAATTGTTTTTTAGAGACTTAAAACTAAAGTGATATAACAATAATTAAAGAAAAACATTGGTGTAGTTGAGATTTTGAGCACAAGTGCAACAAAATCTTGTTATAGCATAACATGAGGTTGTTGCAGTAGTAGTTCTCAACATCACATTATTGGATCGAATGATCTTCTTTTGAAGTCTAGTTTAGACATTTACTAGTAGTACCCTCATCGTATCAATGATGAGTACAAATCCAAGCTTAGTATATAATTTATCCTTCTTTCCATATAGGTGTAACTATATCATTTGCTGCATTAATAGGCTGCAACATTCTACAACTTTTTATTTCCTTTTTTTTACGTTGTCTGCTAATAAGATCAACGCATCATGATAAAATAACATGTGTCAATTTGTCAAAGATTATCAGATGAAACATGAAGACATGAAGACATGAAGTGAAAAGTAGAGTTCATAGCTGTTGCAAAAGCAATTATCCACATACACGGTTGGCTTAATCTCCCAACCTTCACTCACACCCAAGCTAGGGTGATTAACCCATCATTGCTTTGCAAACATAAATGAAAGAAGTGAAATTAAAAGACATAAATGTGAATGACTTGAAGAGTAAATGACTAGAATGTAAATGACTTGAAGAGTAAATGCTTAAATGTAAATAATTTGAATGTAAAGGACTTGAAAGTAAAGGATTTGAAAGTAAAGATGTTGTAAGAACTGAAGAACTTGTTGCAGGAAGTCGGAAATGATAATTCTTAACCAAAAGTCTTAAATTTCATTCCCCACAAGAATCGTAGGTACTTGAGTTTAGAGAACTCATCTATAATGGTACAACTGACTGAGATCTGTAGAATGCGTTGAAATAAATGCTTGAGGCCATTTCTTTATGTACCTAAGAGATGCCTCTAAAAGGGGGAACATAACTTACAAGACACATAATACCCAAAATGTATTATTAAAGGGATTACATAAACTAATTAATTAAGTAAAATTCAAATGACCATATCCAAGCATGCAGATCTGCGCCGTGATGTTTGAAATGAAAATTCTTCAAAAATTGCCTCCTTTTGAACATTTTTTATGCGACCAGTTCAACGATGTTGTAGCAACCTAGTAGAGAAATTGAACATATTAATTACTTGTACATTTTTAGCATAAGACAAATCCAATTCTTTAACCTAGCTCCAAACTCAATAACTTATAGAATAAGAATAAAAAGACTCAAATTCTAATTGGAAGTATGAAATAAAGTAAAAAATAAATTCCCAAATAGGTATTCAAGTGTACATTGTAGTAGCATTTATCACCTAATAAGAAAATAACAAGTTTTACGGAAATATTATGCCTCAAACTTGAAAATCTATCTTCCCGAATGATATTGTTTCTTATCGTTCTTCAATGGTGTTCGAGAACACCAAGCACACACATACCAACTATTTTTCTCCCTCTTCCTCCTTTAATTTTCGAAAAAAATGGAGAAAGGAAGGGAATTATGTTTTATAGCTATTCTCTCCCAATCACCATTATATGCTATGAATTTCCTTTCCAATAATACACCATCTCATATTCTCCTTCCATATACATGAAATTATTCAAAAAGATAAATTTCAAAACCCTTAATAGTTACTTAATCTTCTAATACTTCTCCAACTATTGTCTAGTAATAATAACGAACCATCCCTATGGTTATGTTTGAGCACTTGACGAATCTAGTCCTTCCTTATATAACATTTATTACAAGGTGCCCCTATTTGTGGGTGTTACATGTGTGGAGGGAGGTGATTGTTGTATAAGGAGGATGGTGGTTCAGCGAGAAGGGGATGTGAGTGATGGTTGGTATGGTCGGTCGCCGGTTTAGCATGGGGGTGTGCTAGGAACGACAATGTTGTATGTGTATATTATATATATATATATATATATATATGTGTGTGTGTGTGTGTGTATGTTTGAGATTTGTGAAGATGGAAGTCAATTGTGGGTGGTCATGTCGATGGGAAATGAGGGGAGAGATGAAAGTTTTTTTTGTTTTAAATCCATGCTACATGTCATAATCTAAATGGTGGTTAAAAAAGACAAAGAGACAAAATATTGTAAGAACATCTCTTATAGATTCTTTTAGGGGTTAGCATCGGAAGCGGGTACCCACCTTTGGAACCGGAACCGCTCCGGAACTGCTGGTTTCGGAACCGAAACCGATGTGATTGGTTCCGATTCCGATTCCTAAAATATGGAACCGATCGGGATCAGTTCCGGTCCGGTACTCATTTTTTGGAACTGTTTCTAAACTCAAAGCAAAGATTGCCAGTCTTGAAGAAAAGATTGTACAAAAGCGTGACAAATATTGTCGGGAATCATAATTTGATTGATTACTATAAGAAGTTAGAGAGTGAACGAGTTGTTTCTTTTAATAAACTTAAAGAATGGCTCCACTTGCATATTGCAGATCTGAAAAAGGAAACTAAGTCTGATAATTATTCCAAATTCTTTGCTGAGTATAAACAGGACATAATAGAGCTTCAGAATGGAATTATTGAAATTTTGAAAGGTGACATAATTCAGAATTTGAAAGAACAAAATTCTGAGTTAATGAAGAGGATTTCAGAGATGGAGCAAGGTATAGATTGCAAGAAGATTGAGGAGACAAAAAAGGGTTTAGAAAATGCTAATGCAGAATTGGGAAAGAAAGTTTCAGAATTGGAACAGAAGTTTTTCAAAGACATAAATGAATTTGAGAAGGAAAAGAAAAGGTTTGAACATAAATTCTCTGAGTTCTCTAGAAAGACATTTGAAGAGAAGAAAGCAGTAGATCAGAAATGTGCAAATCTCTCAAAACAAGTATCAGACTTTGAGACAGTAATAATTGTTGAAAGAGACATGCTTGAGAAAAAGAAAGTTGAGTTTGGTTCTGAATGAAAAACTCTCAAAAGAAAGATTTCTGAGTTAGAAAGCCTGTTGGACAAAGAGAGAAAAGAGTTTCAGAAGAATAAGAAGAGATTAGAGCAGAAAAATGTTGGAGTTTTCAAAGAAATATCTGATCAGAGAAAGAATGTCGAGAAAGATTTTGAAGAAGAAAGGGAGGTTTTTGAGACGGAGATTAAGATACTGACAAGAAAATTATCTGAGTTGTCAACAAAAGCAATGAAAGAGCAAAACACTAAGTCTGAATTTCAAAAAAAGATTGACCTACTCATCAAGGAAAGGAATAGTTTATCTTCCAAGATAACAGAACTTGAAGATATTGTGTCTAAGGTGGTTTTGACTGAGTAGAAGACTCCATAGTCAATTATTCAAACACCTAGAGATGATACAACATCAAGTTCACTCCATACAACTGTTTCTACAAAGACGTCAGTTAATTCAAATGATCAGATTCGTACAACTAACCTTTTCTATGATCGAAATGTTGATAGTTCAGGTACTTTTAGAAGAAGACATGTTAATGAGAAGTTAGTATGGATAGTGTTGGATCATAAATTGTATTCAAGATTAAATTTAAAGTTAAGAGTTTAAACTGTAATTATGCTAAAGTTAATTAGAGGGTCTAATTAGTATTTAGTTAATAGTTTTATTATTATTGGGCCCAAGACCATTAGGCATTAGGCTTGAGTATAAATAGTTTTAGTTATTTAGAGTTTAAGGTTAATCTCTCAATTATACAATAATCATATTAGAGAGAGGTAGTCGTATTTTCTCTGTAATCCTACATTCAAGGTATCAAGAACACACAAGGTTTTCATTGATTATTCAAGGGATTGGTATGTTATTCTAATCTTTATATCTCTTCATTTATATTGTGTTGTGTGTTAATTATCAACTAGATTAAACTGGGTTAACAAGTGGTATCAGAGCCTAAACCCTAAAACCTAAAAAAATTACTTTGTTTAAAAATGCTTCAAATGATAAACAATTGTTCAATGATCCAAGTTGGAAAGTAAGAACTAATCCAGAATTTGATGCTCCTGCAAAACCTTCAGTTGTTTACTCTGATTGTCCTGAATATCCACCGAGTATTTTTGAGAAGGGTGAGACTTCCAGTAGCTCTAGAAAAGAACCACCCTCTAAGATAGAGACTAACAAGGTTCCTGTTTCTGTTTCAGATATAAAAGGAAATGGAGTTGGGAGGATTAAGAAGAATAAAGATAATAGTTTGAATAAGAATGATAGGTTATCTAGTGAAATTTTTGCTTCAAATAGTTGTACTTCAGACAGTGTTATTTTGAAAAGAAATTCTTTTGATGAACATGAATGTAAGATTTGTTCCGATAAATCTAAGTTTATGAATTTTGCTTGAAAGAATCTATATTGCAAACACTGCTGGGATAATTCATTCAAATACTACTCCCCTCCAAAGTCCAAACAGAGTAAGAGAAAAGCTAAATTGAACCTTAAGTCTAATTCTAATTCTAATTCTTCCACACAACCCAAAGTGTTTCGAGCTAAGGTTGCCAATCCTAGATCTAAGAAGCATTTTCGGGAATTAAATGTTAAGATGGTTTGGAAATGGGTTACAAAACCTCGTTATGAATGGCGAGTGAAATTTAAACCTGCTGATATTCCTGAATTGCTTGGTGCTAACCGCGAAGGATCCATTTTGATATGGGTACCTAAGCAAAACTAATTGTCTCTTTTGCAGGCCTGTCGACTGTGGGTGATAGATTTCGGATGTTCACGCCACATGACAGGATTCAAGCACCTCTTGTATAACTATGTGGAGGAGCCTGCCGGAGCAGTTAGATTTGCAAATTCTGAAGTAGAGGGACACGTCAGAGGATATGGAATGCTCGATAATGGTGTTGTGAAGATTCAAAGAGTGTTATATGTTGAAGGACTTAATCACAATCTGTTTAGTACCAGTCACTTCTGTGACATGAAATATCAAGTCCGCTTCACAACCACTCATTGCTATCTAGAGGATCCCGATGGTTACGAAGTCTTCAAAGCTGAGAGCCATGGAAATATATACTATGTAGATTTTCCTACACTGTCTGCCACACGTCCAGTTTGTCTCCTAGCCAAAGCTTCTAAAGCACAATCGTGGACGTGGCATCGATGCTTGTCTCATCAAAATTTCAGATCTATAGCTAAGTTACAGAGACAAGGTCTGTTCAAAGGTCTACCAGAAATGAGGTTTGAGAAAGACTCACTATGTTCTGCATGTGAGTTGGGCAAAATGAAGCGAAGCTCATTCAAGTCCAAGACTGAATCATCGACCTCATCTGCACTGTAACTTCTTCATATGGACCTTTGTGGCCCAATGCGAACGGCGTCTATCAACGGCAAAAAGTACGTTTTAGTAATGATAGATGACTATTCACGGTATACATGGATCGAGTTTCTTCGCAACAAGTCAGATGCGCCAGAGTTGATTATCGCTTTTATCAAGCGCATCTAAGTATGTCTTCAATTGCTAGTTCGAACGATTCACAGTGATAACGGCATGGAGTTCAAGAATGACACCTTGCAGAGCTATCTTATCTTTGTAGGTATTTCACATAACTTCTCCACAACCTACACTCCAAAGCAAAATGGCATTGTTGAACGGAAGAACCACACTCTTGTTGAAGCAGCTCGTACTATGATTGCTTATTCAGATCTACCTATGTACCTCTGGGCCGAGGCAGTCATGACAGCATGGTTTACATATAATCGTTCCATTGTGGTTAAGCACCTTAATAAAACAGCATATGAGTTAATCAACAATCGTTCCATTGGTTGCAGGTGTTACATTCTTCGAGAGCGTCAAGGATTATCAAAATTTGTAAGAAAGCGGATGAAGGATATCTCGTTGGATACTCTCTGACATCCAAAGCTTATCGAATTTACATTATTCTAAATAAGACGGTTGTTGAGAGCATGAATGTCTCATTTGATGAGAATTCTACTAGGACTTCTGGACACAACTGTTCAGATTTCGATCTTAAGGATAAAGCTTCTATTCTATCCAGAATAGAACCAGCTTCTAAAGGATCCACATCTTCTAACTCTAACTCTACTTCATCTGAGTTAGATTTATTGTTTATTGATGCCTTCGATGATATTTGTGCAGATTTTGATAAAGGCATATCTACATCAATAACAATCTCGGAGGTCCCAACTATTTCTGAAGACATGTCTGGACCGTCCGAAGAAGTCACTGAAACTTCATCTCCATCAGGTACAACTAAAACGTTAGTTTCTGGCTCTACTAATGCTGAATCTGTCTGTGCAAATAGTTCTTCTGGAAATGAAGTCACTAGTACTTCAACTGCTAGTCTAGAAGCTTCAGTATCAGAAACACCAGTACAAGATGTCCCGAGTACATCTATGGAGCTACCTGTCGTGCATGATGAAAACGATGAATCAAATACGCAACAAACATTTGAATCCTTACCAAGCACACATCGTTGGACTAAGGATCATCCCTTGCATAATGTGATAGGTGACGTACAATCTGGTGTCACAACAAGATCTGCATCAACCAACTTCTGTATGTTTTCAAGCTTCCTTAGTTCCTTAGAGCTAAAGAAAGCGTCTGAAGTTCTACGTGATACCTTCTGGATTTCTGCCATGCAAGACGAGCTTCTGCAATTCGAACGGAATAAGGTATGGTTCTTGATCCCACTACCTAAAGGTAAATCTGTTATTGGAACAAAGTGGGTTTTCAGAAACAAGAAAGACGAAGCTGGAGTAGTTGTGAGAAACAAAGCTTGTTTGGTCGCAAAAGGGTACTATCAACAGGAGGGCATTGACTATGAAGAAACATTCGCCCTTGTTGCAAGGATCGAAGCCATCAGAATCTTCCTAGCCTATGCAGCGCACAAAAACTTTACAGTCTATCAAATGGATGTAAAGTCAGCTTTACTGAATGGCGTTCTGCATGAGGAGGTCTACGTGGCATAACCTGAAGGTTTCGTTGATCCTCATCACCCTGATCATGTCTATGTTTTAGACAAAGCGCTTTATGGTCTTAAACAAGCACCACGAGCCTGGTATGAAACTCTCACTAAATTTCTCTTAGCTTCTGGTTTCAAGAAAGGTACAGTTGATACTACCTTATTTCTTAAAAGTCATGGTGAGGACTTGATTCTTATTCATATATATGTTGACGACATAATATTTTGGTCGACAAATCAGAAATTTTGCAAGAACTTTTCAAAGATAATGGAAGCAAAGATTGAAATGTCGATGATGGGTGAATTGAATTTCTTTCTTGGTTTACATGTAAAGCAATTACCCGAAGGCATATTTATTAATCAAGATAAATACATAAAAGATATTTTGAAAAAGTTCAATATGTCAGATAGTTCAGTCATGAAAACACCAATGGCTACTGGTACACTCTTAGACGCAGATCCCTCCGGGAAACCTGTTGATCAAAAGGTATATCGTAGCATGATTGGTTCTTTACTTTATCTGACTGCCAGTCGCCCAGATATAATATTTGCCACATGTTATTGTGTGAGGTATCAGTCTAATCCTAAAGAGTCGCACTTAACGGCTGTTAAGCGAATCCTTAGATATCTCAAAGGCTCTCCTAATCTAGGCCTTTGGTATCCAAAGGATTCTCGTTTTGATCTAACCGCCTTTACAGATGTTGATCATGCAGAATGTAAGCTAGACCGGAAAAGCACCTCTGGATCATGTCAATTTATAGGTGACAAACTTGTGAGTTGGACCTCAAAGAAACAAAACCGTGTTTGAACATCCACTGCCGAGGCTGAATATGTAGCTGCTGCTAGCTGCTGTTCTCAAGTCCTCTGGATGAAGACATAGTTACGGAACTTTGGATAAAACTATAAGCGTGTTCCTATTTATTGTGATTCCAAGAGCGCAATCGCCATAACTGCTAACCCGGTACAACATTTGAAGACCAAGCATATAGATGTACGCTATCACTTCATCAAGGATCATGTAGAAAAAGGTGACATTGAAATACATTTTGTTCAAACCGACTTACAGTTAGCTGATCTTTTCACCAAGCCGTTGGATGAAAAGAGGTTCCAATTTCTAATAAGCAAACTCGGTATGTTGAACATGTCTTCTTAGACCTTACTCATGATTCTAGGAAGAGTATTCTACGTTTTAATCTTGTGTTTTATTCTACAAGTCCTACTAACGAGCGAGGAATCATTTTCACAAATGATTACCATGTTTTCTTTAAATGTGCAGGTATGTTCAAATGACAATGGCTTCTAATCACATCGGATTAGAACCCGCACTTCAGTGCTTTATTTTTTTGCTATCTGTTTATTTTTCCGTTCTAAAAAAAATTATTATTTAGTTGAGGGGGAGCTTAATAGAAAAAGAGCTTAATCGTCTATGAAGACATGAAATGTTTTCGCTTAAGCTTCTTCAAACATCTATGCGCTTATTTGTCAAACTCTTTCAGTTTGAGGGGGAGAATCGTATTGTCAAACACCAAATGTTTTGACTTCTCCAAATTTTATTCTTCATGTAATTGTATTCCTTTGTGCTTTCATGTACAAAAGCTTGTTGAAAAGTATGTTCTTTTAGGAAAATACATGGGATTCAGTGTGTGAGCTTCACAGAACTTCCATGGAGTCACGGTAACCAATGTTTCCTACCCAGGAAGTATTTCCTGAGTGATTGAGGGGAGAGGGGTCAAAAGAATTGAGTGATGGTGTGTGAAGAGGTAAAATGGAAAAGAGAGATTGGTTAGAAGTGAGCATTAAAAGAAAGAGGGTGAGTGAACAGAGTAAAAGAATATCAGACTCTGTACCAAACTTCTTTCTGAGCCGGGCAACCACATAATCTGATTGGTTCACATTTTTTGGTGACCGTCATTGAAAAAGGCACCTAGCCAATGCCATCTCTTGCATACAACCCCACCAGCTACTCATTCTTTTCTCAAAAAGAGAATGTTTCACATTTTCTGGGGAAGCAGCACATACGCTATTGGTTCTTCATTTGGAATATACTAATATTGAACAAGAAGGAAAGTTGCCCCACCTTCGAACCCTTTATCATGCACATTGAGTCTATGTATAATTTGTTGTTGTCTCAACAAGTTTACATACTTTGAGCCTATATTGAAAAGCAATCATCTATGCTTAATTCTTTCATACACATGCACAAGCACACAGAAATTTGTTTTCTGTCAGAACGTTCATAGATAACCATGTGTTATTCAATGATTGAATGGAAGTCCTGGGGAGCCAACATCAAAACCAGCTCCTTATATAGTAACTTTGTGTTACTCAGTGACTTTGTGTCACTGACAGGCATTCCAAACTGAGTCATTTGTTGATTCAGGGTTACACCTATTAAACCGTTTGAATTTGAAAAGATTTGAATGGTTACTACTTCTTATTTGAATCTGCAAAGATTGAAATAATCACTTTCTCCATTTGGAGAGAGTGCTCTTATTTCACACAGGGCTCGTTACATGAAGACGGTGCTAACTTGATGATCATATTCAGAGGAGGAGATTGTTCTGCAAAGTTTTGATGATGATGATTCTCACCACTCATCAAAAAGGGGGAGAATATACAACAAGGGAGAATAAAAAGAAGATTTCAAGAATTTCAAGAATTTTGAAGATAAAGATGAAGATTGTTTCTGAAGTTTTCAAGAAAAGTGAAAAGAAGTGAAGACCCGAAGTCTATTGCCAATTTTTTTTTTTAATCTTGAATCCAAAGGGGGAGATTGTTGGATCATAAATTGTATTCAAGATTAAAGTTAAAGTTAAGGGTTTAAACTATAATTATGCTAAAGTTAATTAGAGGGTCTAATTAGTATTTAGTTAATATTTTTATTATTATTGGGCCCAAGCCCATTAGGCATTAGGCCTGAGTATAAATAGTTTTAGTTATTTAGAGTTTAAGGTTAATCTCTCAATTATACAATAATCATATTAGAGAGAGGTAGTCGTATTTTCTCTGTAATCCTACATTCAAGGTATCATGAACACACAAGGTTTTCATTGATTATTCAAGGGATTGGTATGTTATTCTAATCTTTATATCTCTTGATCTATATTGTGTTTGTGTGTTAATTATCAACTAGATTAAACTGGGTTAACAGAGAGTGAAACCATCTTCTGATGAGAAGAATGAGCAGAAATCATTTGAGCATACACTCAATGCCAAGAAGAACATTGTGCATAAAGGTAACCTGATCTTGTTTATTCGATAAATCAGTTAATCAGGTTAGCTAAAAGGAAAATTAACTGTTCTTACTGTGGCTCAAATGATTTTGTTGGTAAAGATTTTGCTAATTACTGGTATGGCTCTTATTGTATTACTCCTAATAGAACTGCAACTAACAAACATGGACCCAAATACCAGTGGTTACCAAAGCCAAAAGATCCATCTATGTTGCAGGCACCTCAAGTCTAGGGGGAGTAAAGGAACCATGGCTCTTGGATAACATAGTTCAAGACCCGTTCGTCAATGTTCAGAAGTTAGCCTTCTGAGTAAATCAGCACAGGACTCAAACTTTAATGTCAAAGAGTTTGATTTCTAAACACAACCGTTTAGGACTCATACTTCAACGATCAAAAGAAAGTATACTCCGATGCATCAAAAGAGATGATCAACCTTCAAGGGGGAGTATACATATTACCTCTACTGATAATATTGAGAATGCATATTTTCAAGGGGAAGTAAATGACTTCTGATTAATTTAGATCAGAACTCGTGTTTCAACATTTTCTTTGACTAAGACTTCTGTACTTTGACGACTTTTTGACTATTTGCAGATTTTGAGGGGGAGCTTACATGATCATATCAATCATGACTTTGGAGTTGAATTTATGAGATTAATGATGCGCGTGGCATATTCTAATCTTAATCTCATATCTGTTTGAAAGATGGACAACTTTCAGACATGAAAACATGTTCTAATTGTTCAAACCACTTCTCAATTCTTACACAGATTTCATGAATTTTGAAGTGTGATTTTAAATGTTTTTTTTCATGAGCTTTATTGTTAACTAACCGTGTGTTTCCAAAGATAAATACTTGTGTATTATATTTTCCATATACTGTCAAGCATTCATACACACCGGTTTAGTACTTTTATTGACTAAGTTCTTACCATGTCTCAAACTTGTACCTAATTTTCGATGGTAAGACACCCCGTTTTGTACTTCATTGATATTTGAGCGTTAATTCATTCAAATCGTTTCTTTCAAGAATGTCTATATTTGATTCGTATAGACAACATTCAATTTTTCATGACCTAAGCTTTTATTGATAAATCATTCATATTTGATCTTTTCTATACATTGTCAGATTCTCAAACAAGTATTTTGTATTCATTTCATTCTTTCAATTTACTTGTTTTTGAGATAATCTTCCATGATTAAAATGCTCAAATCTTCATGATTATCATACTGAGCATACATATATCTGACATGTATTTCATTTTGTGCTTTAACTGTTGAAGTTAAACTATTGAGTATTGAGCAATATTTTCTTTTAGGACAAAATACATGGGGTCATTGTGTGAGACTTTAATGAACTTCTATGGATTCACGATAACCAGTGTTTCCTACCCAAGAAATTATCCTTGAGTGATTGAGAGGTGAGGGGTCAATATCTGAGTGTGGGTGTGTGATGAGGTAAAATGGATAAGAGAGTTAAATGATAAAAAGAAAGAGGGTGTGAAAACAGAGTTAAAAGATTATCAAAACTCTGCACCAACCACTTTCTGAGTCGGGCAACCACATTACTGTTGTTTCACAATTCTTTCATGAACATCATTGAAACAGGCACTAGCCCATGCCAACTCTTGATTTATACCCCACCAACTACTCATTTCTTTCTCAACAAAGAGATGTTTCAATTTTTCTTGGGGACGCATCACATAATCTATGTCATCTTCATTTGGAAGATGTGGATATTGAATTAGAAGGAAAGTTGCCCCACCTTCGCACTTCGATCATACACAATTGAGTCCGTGTAATACTGTTGTTGTCTCAATGGTTTACACATTTTGAGCCTATTTGAAAAGCTTAAGTAGCTTCAATCATTCTACACTATGCACGAACACACTAGGAATACGTTTTCTTGTCTTAACATTCATAGAAAATTTCTTTGTGATTTTTCGATGATTGAATGGAAGCCTTGGGGGAGTGAACATCAAAAAGGTCCTTTCTAATGTGCATCTCTTGCACAAACTGGATCCATGCTACTTACATGCATTTTAACTGATTCATTTGTTGATTCATGGTTACATTTATATTTGTCTGAATTTGAAAAGATTCGGATGCATATATTATGAATTTACGGATGTTAAGTGGCTTGTGTGGAAAGATCGGTGGTCAGAAAACATTCATGACATTTCTTGAAGAAGGTTTTGATGATTTCTATGCTCTACATCATCAAAATGGGGGAGTGTAGTTCTAGTTTCTAACTCATGATTAACACACAAACATATAGGAAATGATCTATTGTTGATTGATCACAGATTACAACAAATCCTTTAGTCACAAGTATCTTAGTGCCACATATCTCACTTGACAGAATATTCCTCTCTCTAAGTTGTGCTAAATCTGTGTTGTGTGCGTGCTCATACTGAATCTAACAAGGAGACAAAACTATTTAAATGGTCAACATGACCTCTCTCAAACTAAATTCAAAACACTCTCACTTTACACTAAAACCCTTACACTTTACAAACATTTACACAAAAGACCCTCATTTAATCTTAAATACAATTTTGACTCAACATTCTCCCCCTTTGGATTCAAGATTTAAATTTTTTTTGACAATACTCTTCAGGTCTTCTTTCACTTGAAAAATCTTCAGCATTTTAATCTTTATCAACTTTAAATCTTGAACAACTTTATCATCTTCAGCAAACTTTGAAATCTTCAAAACTTTATCATCTTCAACAATCTCCCCCACTTGTTACAATCGTGCAACAAGTTCTCAGAAAATTTCTTTAATACAACAATAATCAGAACTTGATTTGACTTGAAGTACAAATATCTTTAGCTTTTCAACTTTCTCTTGACATAGATCTCTTCTTTGAATCATCTCTTCAACAAACTTTTCTCCTTTAGAATAAACAACAATCGGACTTTATTTTCTTCCCCTTTATCAGTCTTACTTGACTTTGCTTTCTCTTTGAAACTGATCATTGAAAACTCTCCCCCTTTTTGATGAATTATGAGAATCAGAATAATCAAAACATTATCAATTTCAATTATGGATTTGAAATTATCTCCCCCAAATAGCAATGTAAAGATAGTCTTCATGAGAAATACAGATATTCTCCCTCTTTGGAAAAATAGACAATCTCCGCCAAAGAATATAATCTCAGTTTAATCTGATATAGAATTCTGCCGTCAATTCATAAAAGTATTTATCTGAATCTTTTCAAATTCAGACAAATTATGAGTGGTAACCCTGAATCAACAGATGACTCAGTTAATCTGC
The DNA here is from genome assembly GCA_954870635.1 of Arctium minus. Classification (NCBI taxonomy): domain Eukaryota; kingdom Viridiplantae; phylum Streptophyta; class Magnoliopsida; order Asterales; family Asteraceae; genus Arctium; species Arctium minus. The sequence continues at coordinate 69,579,570 of OX941080.1, read as the reverse complement.
TTGTCAGTAGCACGGAGCCACTGTGTGTAACGGATATACATTGGAAATGAGCTTTTTGATGTTCACTCCCCCAGGGCTTCCATTCAATCATTGAAAAACATAAGATAACTCTATGAACGTTATGACAAGAAAAATTATTCCTTGTGTGCTTGTGTAAGTGTAGAAATGATTGAAGCAATTAAAGCTTAAAAAAGCTCAAAGTATGTAAACCGTTGAGACAACAACATATATTACATAGACTCAATGTGCGTGAGAAAGGGTCGAAGGTGGGGCAACTTTCCTTCTTTTTCAATATCCGAATCATCCGAATGAAGATCAGATAGATTATGTGTTGCTTCCCCTTTAAAATATGAAACATTATTTTGTTAAGAAAAGAATGAGTAGCTAGTGGGGTTTTATGCAATAGTTGGCATGGCCTAATTGCCTTTTTCAATGAAGGTCACCAAAGAATGTGAACCAACAGATTATGCGGCTGCCCGACTCAGAAAAAGTTTGGTGCAGAGTTTGATATTCTTTTACGCTGATCTCTCACCCTCTTTCTTTTTAACTGTTGAGCTCACTTCTAACCAATCTCTCTTTTACATTTTACCTAAGCACACACCCACTCTCAATTCTTTTGACCCCTCTCCCCTCAATCACTTAAGATTACTTCCGGGGTAGGAAACACTGGTTAACGTGAACCGTGGAAGTCTTTGAAGCACTCACACTTAATCCCATGTATTTTGTCCTAAAAGCAATGTGTTGCTCAACAGTTATCTTGACATTTAAGCATAAGATATCATTATCAGAAAATATATGCTCAGTAAAGATAAAAATGAAATTTGAGCATTTTAAACATTTAAGATTTCTCAAAACAATGAAATTGAATGAAACGAATTCAAGTGAAGTGTTTTGAGAATCTGACAATGATTCGATCAGATCAAATATCATAAAGAAAAATATTGGAATATCAAAGAACGAATATTTGTTTATATGAACAAGATATAAACAAATTTGCAATGAAAGCACAATTAAAAAGAAATGACGTCTGATTTCAAACAATTTAGAATAGTAAACAGGAGTATTACCATCGAAAGATTTATCTTTTGAGACATGGTAATAACAAAGTCAATAAAAATGTATTGAACCAATGTGTGTAAGAATACTTGACAGTATATGAAAAAATAATACACAAGTATTTATCTTTGAGAAACACACGGTCAGATAGTCATGAAAGTACTTGATATGAAAAACATTTAAAATCACACTTCGAAATTCATAAAATCTTTTTGAGAACACGAAGTGGTTTGAATTTTTAAGAAATTGTTTTTCATAACTGAAAGTCGTTTTTCTTTCAAAGCATGGTAGAGTTTGAAATTTTGAAAGATATACCTGTAGTATAGAAAACTGTTGGGAACTGAAGAATTCATCAAGTATGGTTAATGCTGCTGGTTCAAAGTTACTACTGCTAGAAGACTTAAAGGTTAATACTGCTGAGTGTTACTACTGCTAGTACTATTAATACTGCTAGTCATAGTTAGTGCTGCTTGAACAAAGTTAGTACTGCTTAGCTAGTTAGTACTGCTAGTAGTTAATGCTGCTTAGTAGTTAATGCTGCTAGAAGAAGTTAATGCTGCTGATCATGGTTAGTGCTGCTAAAGAGATTCGGATGGAAAGAATGACAGCTGGATAATCTGAAGATTATGGAAGCTTAGAGATATACATGGAAGATATACTGAAGATATTTTATTTATTGTAATTATCTTTGTATTCAGTATATATATTGTATAGTTTAGAATAATGAGTTAACTTTTGTTTTCATTCTTTTAGAGAGAAAATCAACCTCAAGGCATAGATCCTAATTCTAGAGAAGTAGAATTCGTATTGGTGAGCCTGTTCATCAATATTGAGGTTGAGTGAGTAATCTTGTAACTTCAAAGCATTCAATACAAGTTTACAGTTTGTTGATTATATTCTGTTTTGATTTTCTGTTTGATTAAATATTAAAGTGTTATTCCGCAAACTTCTTTGATATTGTTTTTGAGAATTAATTCTTGTTGAGAATTCGATCCTGACAAGTGGTATCAGAGCCTAACTCTATCAGAAACAGTTATTCATCATGGAAAATCTTACAGAATCAAGCAGTACTTTGGTTTCTAAGGTTCCAATGCTCAAACCAAGTGAGTTTGACATGTGGAAGATCAGAATCAGACAATATATTCTTCTCACTGACTACTCAATGTGGGATATCATTGAGAATGGTCCTTCTGAAGCTGGAAGGATAGGACCAGATGGGAAAAGACCTCCACCAAAGACAGATGGTGAGAGGAATATCAGACAGACAGAGATGAAGGCCTTGAGCACTCTGCTCTTGGCCATTCCCAATGAATATCAGCATCAATTTTGCAACTGCACTGATGCTCAGATTCTCTGGAATGCTCTAGAGAAAAGATTTGCTGGAACTAAGAGCATCAAAAGAAATCAAAGAGATGTTCTAAAGCAGCAATATGAGAACTTCACTTCCACAAAGAATGAGTCTATGACTCAAACTTTTGATAGGTTCAATAAGCTCATAGGTGAACTGGCTACTGTAGGGGTGAAGATGGAACAAGATGATATCAACAGAAAGTTTCTCAGATCTCTTGGGGATGAATGGACTATGTACACTGTCTCATATAGACAGAGTGACAATCTGGAAGAGAAAGAACTTGATGATCTATACAATGATCTAAGAGTTTTTGAAACTGAGGTAGAAACCAAGAAGAAGCCCTCTGGTTATATTCACAATGTTGCACTTCTTTCAGCATCCACTGATACTACTGCCAACCCTGAAACAGTAAGTACTGTCAGTGGAGTAAGTTCAGAAAAAGGCACTGAAACTATATTTGAAGCCTTTTTGTCCAGTCATAGCAGCAATTCTCTGATTAATGATGATCTTGATCAAATTCACCCTGATGATCTGGAGGAGATGGATATTAAATGGCAGATGGCCATGTTATCCATGAGGGTGAAAAAGTTCATTAAAAGAACTGGAAGAAATAACTTCTCTCAAAGAAGAGAAGATGGAGCTGGTTTTGACAAAACCAAGGTGGAATGTTATAAGTGTCACAAGAAAGGACACTTTGCTAGAGAATGCAGGAGTGCTGTTCCAAACAATAACCACCAACAAGCTCAGAATGGAGGATACAATCAGAACAAGAATCCTGCTCAAGCCCTTGTTTCTCAACAAGGAATGGGATTTGACTGGAGTGATCAAGCTGAGGAAGTCATTCAGAACCAAGCTCTTATGGCAGAAGTGTCTGATCTCCCTACTGAGGTAAGTTCTAATCTTTGCACTAAATCTTGCATTCACACTGTTACAAGATACAGGGATCACTATCAAAGTATGTGTGATGACCTCAAAAGATTAGAAAAGGACAGAAGAGATTATGTGTTAATAGTAGAGAGATTTGAAGAGCAAATCAAAGGCTTTCAAGCTAATGAACTTCAACATTCTTATGACACAAACTATTGGAAGTGGGAAAAGAATGAGTTAGAAACCAAACTGTCTAAGTCCTTAGAAGAGAATAATAGACTGAAAGAGGAACTGTCAAAAGTTAAGCTTGATATAGACAAGTTTTCCTATGCTTCAAAAGCAATGGACTCTCTTCTAAAGGCTCAGATACATGATAAGATGAAGCCTGGTATTGGATACAACAATACACCCCCTCCTTACAATAACAACTATATTTCTCCTACATCAGACTTGTTAGAAACTAAGGAGAAAAAGGACTTGTCTGAAGAAGTGTTTAAGATAGATCCTTTGGATGAGGTAGTAGTTAAGGATTTGACTGAAAAAGGAGCCAGTGAGAACAGGGATAATAATGTGAGTAAAAAGATACCATTAGAAAACAATATTATCACCAATGAGGGATGTGGGAAAATCTGGGTCAAGTCCAAGGAGATAGAGAAGACTAACGGAAATGATAACAAGGTCCATTACAAACAAACCACAGTTGTGAATCCTGGATCTTGTAAACAGTGTGATTGCAATAAAGCCAAGAGCCTAAATTCTGGTTTAAAAAGAGGAAATCAAAGAAACTGGAATAATCAATGGGCTCAGAAACAAGGAGTTGATCTGAATAAAATCAGTAGACCAAAACCTTGTTTTATATGTGGCAAGTTGAATCATTTGGCTAAGTATTGTTACTTCAACCCAATTAACCAACAGATGAACTTTAAAAGATTTGTGCAAAAACCTGTTGGTTATAGGAAGGCTGGAAAGAAACATGTGATAAAGAAATCTGTTGAAAGTAAAGGCACTTTAAAGAAAAAGATTTTAAAAGAAAGTATCAAAATGTGGGTACCTAGAAGTACTAACAGTGTTAGTACTGCTAACAATATTAGTACTGCTAACACAGTTACTACTGCTAACAGTGTTAGTACTGCTGAAAATATTAATGCTGCTAATACTGTTAATACCTCTTCAAAGGTTAATACTGCCAACACAGTTACTGCTGCTAACACAGTTACTACTTCTAACAAGGTTAGTGCTGCTAAGCATGCAAGTGCTGCCAAGGCAGTTAGTACTTCTAAAACTAGTACTGATTCTAGCAAACATAGTTCCAAGCCTATTATTGTAACAAAGTACTCCAAGAATGAGGAGTTAAAGTTCAAAAATCTTGTCAAGAAAGAATGCAAATATTTTGATGAGAAAGGGGTACCCAAGACCACTTTGGCTTGGGTTCCTACTTCATACTAATTGATTTATCTAATGTGCAGGGCAACCAACAGCTCAAGGGAAAGAGCATTTGGCATGTTGATAGTGGTTGCTCTAGGCACATGACAGGCAACATGTCATGCTTTCAGGATTTCAAGCATATCAATGGAGGACATGTTGCATTTGGAGACAATCTTACTGGTGGTAAGATAAGTGGAAAAGGTAATGTCACCAAAGGTAAGATGACATTTGAGGATGTCTACTATGTTGATAAATTAAAGTACAACCTGTTAAGTGTATCACAGGTTTGTGACAAACAACATAGTATATTATTTACTAATACTGAGTGTATGATTCTTGCTCCAGGGTTCAAGGTAGTTGATGAAAGCATGATACTACTTAGAACTCCAAGAAAGGACAATGTTTACTGTCTTGATATGGACAATGTTGATAGTGATTCATCTCTAAATTGTCTTGTTTCAAAAGCTTCTGTAGATGAATCCTCTCTATGGCACAGAAGGATGTGTCACATGAATTTCAAGACTATGAACAATCTTGTTAAAAATAACCTTGTAAGAGGGTTACCTTCAAAAGTCTTTTCATGTGATGATCATTGTGTTGCTTGTCTTAAAGGCAAACAACACAAAACTTCTCATAAGACCAAAGAGTTAAATTCTGTTTCTTCTTGTCTCCAGTTACTGCATATGGATCTGTTTGGTCCTACAAATGTTATGAGTATAGGCAAGAAATCTTACTGCTTGGTTATTGTTGATGATTACTCCAGATTTACTTGGGTATATTTTCTAAGAACTAAGGATGAAACAAGTGGTCTTATCAAATCCTTTATTCTAAGAATTGAAAACCAAACTAATCAAAGAGTAAAAGTCATTAGATCAGATAATGGAACTGAGTTTAAAAATTATGATCTAAACACCTTTTGTGAAGAAAAAGGTATTGAGAGGCAATATAGTGCTCCTAGGACTCCTCAACAGAATGGTGTTGCTGAAAGGCGGAATAGAACACTAATAGAGGCTGCTAGATCTCTGTTGGCTGATTCAAAATTGCCAATTACCTTCTGGGCTGAAGCAGTTAATACTGCTTGTTATGTCCAAAACAGAGTTCTAGTGGTCAAGCAAAAGAACAAGACCCCATATGAGCTTTTAAATAAAAGAAAACCTTTTATTGGTTTCTTCAAACCTTTTGGGTGTCCTTGTACAATTCTAAATACCAAATCTCACTTAGGTAAGTTTGATAGCAAAGCAGATGATGGATTTCTTGTTGGATATTCATCTCAGAGTAAGGCCTACAGAGTATTTAACTCTTCTTCTAGAATAATTGAAGAAAGTGACAATGTCAAATGCAATGAGAGCACACCAAATCCTGTTGGGTCTGGACCTCAGTGGCTATTTGACATTGATTCACTAACTAACTCTTTTAGTTTCAGTAATGAGTATACAGGAACAGGAAGTGGAGGATCAGGGATCACACAAGTTCAAGAGAGTATATCTAAATCTGTGATTTTTCCCATACCCACAGTAAATTCTGGTGAAGACTGTGAAAAGGAATCAATTACTGAACCAAGTCAGAGTGAAGAAGACACTAGAGATGAGGAGACTCAAGAAAATAATGAAGTGGCATCTGAAAACACTTCAGTTGAGCTGCATGAATCTAATCTTGAGGCTGGACTGAATGAAGAACCTAGTCATAACACCAGAGTTCAAAAGAATCATCCTCCACAGTTGATAATAGGAGATATCTCTTCTCCTATGATGACTAGACATCAAAGCAGGCTTCAGAAAATGCAAGATCAACAACATACAGTGCTTTCTTGTTTTCTATCACAGCTTGAGCCTAAAAAGGCACATGATGCTATGAAAGAATCCAGCTGGATAGAAGCAATGCAAGAGGAACTGTTACAGTTCAAGCTACAAGATGTATGGGATCTAGTAGACCTTCCTAAAGGTCACAGAGCGATTGGCACAAAGTGGATTTTCAGAAACAAGAGAGATGAAAGAGGTATTGTCATAAGGAACAAAGCAAGGCTGGTGGCTCAAGGCTATACTCAAGAAGAAGGTATAGATTATGAAGAAGTTTTTGCACCTGTGGCTAGGATAGAAGCAATTAGAGTATTCCTAGCCTATGCTTCTTACATGAACTTCAAAGTCTATCAAATGGATGTAAAAAGTGCTTTTCTCTATGGATCAATTGAAGAAGAAGTATATGTCTGTCAACCACCAGGGTTTGAAAACCCAAGCTATCCAGACAGGGTATACAAATTAAAGAAAGCACTTTATGGACTACATCAAGCCCCAAGAGCATGGTATGACACACTGTCATCCTATCTCTTGGAAAATGACTTTGAAAGAGGAGACATTGATAAGACTCTATTTATCAAAAGAAAGAAGAAGGATATTTTGCTGGTCCAAATCTATGTTGATGACATTATCTTTGGATCTACAAGAAACAACATGTGCAAGGAGTTTGAGGATTTAATGTATCAAAGGTTCAAAATGAGTTCCATGGGGGAACTTACTTTCTTCCTTGGACTCCAAGTTCAACAGAAGTCAGATGGCATTTTCATCTGTCAATCCAAGTATGTGCAGGATATTCTAACCAAGTTTGGTTTCTCAGAATCAAAACCTGCCAGCACACCTATGGAAACACACAAGCAGATCACAGCAGATCTTGAGGGGGAGGATATGGATGTGCATCATTATAGATCCATGATTGGCTCTCTCATGTATCTCACAACATCAAGGCCAGATATAATGTTTCCAGTCTGTGTATGTGCAAGATTTCAAGTTAGGCCAAAGCAATCTCACTTTCAAGCTGTTAAGAGGATATTCAGATATCTCAAAGGGCAACCCAGATTGGGACTTTGGTATCCTCATAACTCACCTTTTGACCTAATAGCATACTCAGACAGTGATCTAGGTGGGGCAAACTTGGACAGAAAATCTACTTCTGGAGGATGTCTGTTTTTGGGTGATAGACTAGTCTCATGGCAGTGCAAGAAACAAACCACAGTATCCACATCTACAACAGAGGCAGAGTACATAGCAACTGCAAGTTGCTGTTCTCAAGTCTTATGGATTCAGAATCAAATGTTGGATTATGGGGTAACCTTTCTACACACTCCAATCTTTATTGACAACAGCAGTGCTATTAGCATTGTGAATAATCCAGTCAAGCACTCAAAAACAAAGCACATTGAGATTAGGTATCACTTTATAAGAGATTGTAATGAAAAGAAACTTATTCAAGTTGTCAAAGTTCACACTGATAATCAGTTTGCTGATCTATTCACTAAAGCTTTTGATGTGGGTAGATTCACTTTCTTGGTAACAAGTGTGGGAATACTAAACTCTGAATAATCCCCTTCTCAAAAAGTGGTTTTATATCTGTATAGTATTCCTGGAGTTACTAATCGTCTGTTTCAGGATTTGCATAGCAGTACTCAGTGTTTAGCAAGTTTAAAAGGAGTAAGTTAGTGAATACTGCTTTCAGTTAATACTGCTAGTGGTTAATACTGCTTTCAGTTAATACTGCTAGTAGTTAATACTGCTTTCAGTTAATACTGCTAGTAGTTAATACTGCTTTCAGTTAATACTGCTAGTAGTTAATACTGCTTTCAGTTAATACTGCTAGCAGTTAATACTGCTAGTCAGTTAATACTGCTAGTCAGTTAATACTGCTAGTCAGTTAATACTGCTAGCTAGTTAATACTGCTAGCAGTTAATGCTGCTAGTAGTTAATACTGCTCTAGGTTAATACTGCTTATATTCCGAATACTATAAATACTTTTTGCCCGCCTAAAAGTTCATAACGACTCTTTGCATACTGTTCTCTTGCGCTCAAAACCTTTTCTCTCTCAAGTTCGAAGTTTTCAGGCAAGCTTTTCACTAAGATCAATGGCATCCATGACTTTCATCGACGAGCACAACGAGATTGCGATGCTACAAAAGCCAAAGCAAGCTTCAGGATTTAATCAGATTGTGGATTTCCTCAAGACAAGCCACATTGCTCATGCTCTTATTGTATCCCCTACAATCTATATTGAGCATCAAAGGCAGTTCTGGGCTAATGCAACCATTGTTGTTGAGAATGGTGTGCAGATGATCAAGACAAGAATCTGTGATCAATCACTCACGGTTACTGAAGAGGTTATTCGCATCAGTCTACGTCTAGACAAGAATCTTTTCAAACCTTACAAGAATGGGGTATGGAGGCCCATTGGGAGTGTTCAAATTTTCTAAAGCAAAATTCTCACCCCAATGGCGTTTCTTTGTCCATACTCTTATGCATTGTATCTCCAAAAAGACTACTGGATGGAGTGAGTTCAGCAGCACTATTGCTTATGCTTTGGTGTGCTTGGCCACTGCCAGAAAGTACAATTTTTCTAAAATGATTTTCAATGATCTTGTCTCAAACATGGGAAACAAAAAGAGCTTCTTTATGTATCCCAGGTTTGTTCAAGAAATTATTACTCATGAATTGACGGATATACCTCAACCTGTTGGGGTATATGTACCTAAACCCCCCAAAGGCAAGGTGTTCTCAAATATGAGAAGATCTGCTGGGGACTCTGAAGGAGTTGACACCCCATTGTTCTCTACAATGATGGTGGTGTCCCAAACCAATGAAGGTATGGCAGCAGGGTCAAGGCCCCCATTAGACCAACCCACTGCTAGCCAAGCCCAACCTTCCCTTTCAAAATCAATTCCCCAGTCCCTTCTTGAAAAACCAACCTCTCCCATCACCCAAACTTACAAGAGAAAACAGGTAAAGAAGGCTCCTTCCCTTCTTGTACCATTACCCACTAAGCCTATAAGCCCTCTAAGGGAGACTTCTCCCCTAGAGAATATCCAAAGGGAAACCACACGGGTGTCTCCCAACCCAAAGGAGGTGCTCTCTGAGGAGGAGGTAGAGCATATGGGTGATGAGGCTGCCACTACTCCTGCTAGTACAGAGGAGGAAAGTGGTAACATCAATAAGACCTCCCCCATGGCAACTTTGAATGAGCAATCATTTGAAGGTCCCTGGTGCCAAGAAACCACAGGGGTGGATAGTGCCTCTGCAAGGCAGAAGACTTCCACAAATAAAAGATCCAATGATCCTTCAAAGGAGGGTAACACTTCTGGAGAGGGTGAGTACAGATATACGTACGATGAATTGATGGAAACAATGGGGAACATCAATCAAGATGTTCTCAAACAAGGCAAAGAAATTGAAGAAATGCAGCTAGTAATTCTGTCACAACAAGAACAGATTGCTAAGCTGAAGAGGATGGTGGTTAGTCTGGTACAAAGGAAGAAGAGAAAGCAATTCCAATTAAGGAGAAGGCCAACTGAGGATGATGCTCCCAAAAAGGGGGAGATCAACATGGAAGAAGCCACAAGAAAGGGGGAGCTTGATGGAGAGAAAGTTGATGTTCAGGGGGAGCAGCAAGAAGAAACAGTTACTACTGCTGACATTAATAAAGCAGCAGAAACTGTGAAAGAAGTGTTAACAGATCTTGAGATTGCAGAAACCTTACTAAAAGCCAATAATGATACTCCCAAGGTCACTTCAAAGACCAAAGGTGTAATCATAAAAGAACAAGGTGAAGTGATCAAGAAAGATAACAGTAAGAAGGCAATGAGCAAAGACAAAGGAAAAGCAAAGATGGTAGAATGTGATCAACCAATCAAAAAGCAAAGGTTGGTTGAATCAGATGAAGCCCTAGCTAAAAAGATGCAGGAGGATATTGAAAAAGAAGAAAGAGTTCAGATGGAAAAGGACAGGGAAATGGCAAAAACTCTAGCTGCTGAACTGAATGAAGCTTATCAACAGAGTATGGCAACTGAAATTGCACAGAAGAAAGATGCAAGTATGAAGAAATCTGGGGTGAAAACAGTTGCAAAGAAGAAAAGACCCTCAAAGACATTCCTAGGTACCCAAGAGAGAAACAAGATGATTATATTTCTCAAAGGTGCTGTAGGAGTCAAAAAGGAGATGTTCTCCAAAATGTCTTTTGAGAAGATCAAAGAGCTCTATGATTCAGAGATGTTAAAGCTTCAGGGAAGTGAAACTGCTAGGGTGGAGATGGAGAAGAGAATAAAAGAAAGCAATGACGTTGATTGTCAAAATCCATTTCCAGATGAGCAAGAAACACCTCCTAAGAAAGAGTCCACCCTGGGAGAAAGTCTAAGGACTTTAAAGAGAACAAAAATGATGGCAAGGAGAAAGCCAATCAAAAAGCCTAGAGTATCTGAAGAAGAGGCTGATAAGGTTGCTGAAGAAGAAGGGGCACCTGAGTCATCTAAACAGACAGAACTATCTAACACTGATGATGTAAATTTGTATATGGTAGTGATGGACAAAGTGCCTGAACCAATTTCAGCAGAACCTGTAGGAGTTAAGCCTCCTGAGGTCATTCTCTGGGATACATTGACAGTGGATGGAAAGGAATACATAAGGCTGAAAAGAAAGGATGAAAAGTATGAAGTGTTCAACACATGGGCAAAAATTGTCAGAACATGCTCTAGATCAGATCTTGAAGAGATGTTTGAGATAGGAATGAAGTTGTATGCAGATATTCTAAAGGCTCCAGGAATTTCAATTACAAAACTGGTAATGGAGTATCTGTGTATGATGTTCAAACCTGAAGAAGTAAAGCATATGATCAAGGATGTATTCAAGTTGGTCAACAGTTGGACTCTATATGAAAGTAGTGGAGTATATACAGTGACTTTGGATTTAAATCACACTGAATACTTCCTAGTGGATAGAGTGTACAATCATAACAGATTGAAGCTACATGCCATGCTGAAGAAAAAGTTAAGGTGTGCTCCAGATTCAGAAATGGCTAAATACTTGATTCAAAGAACCATCAATCAGAGTTTGGGATTGGATGCAAACACTGGAATTTAGGCCATAATAGAGTTTTGGGAGCATCTTGAAGATTAATTCTGAAGAACTTGACTTCTCTTCTTAAAAGTCAAGTTAGGGGGAGATTGTTGGGAACTGAAGAATTCATCAAGTATGGTTAATGCTGCTGGTTCAAAGTTACTACTGCTAGAAGACTTAAAGGTTAATACTGTTGAGTGTTACTACTGCTAGTACTATTAATACTGCTAGTCATAGCTAGTGCTGCTTGAACAAAGTTAGTACTGCTTAGCTAGTTAGTACTGCTAGTAGTTAATGCTGCTTAGTAGTTAATGCTGCTATAAGAAGTTAATGCTGCTGATCATGGTTAGTGCTGCTAAAGAGATTCGGATGGAAACAATGACAGCTGGATAATCTGAAGATTATGGAAGCTTAGAGATATACATGGAAGATATACTGAAGATATTTTATTTATTGTAATTATCTTTGTATTCAGTATATATATTGTATAGTTTAGAATAATGAGTTAACTTTTGTTTTCATTCTTTTAGAGAGAAAATCAACCTCAAGGCATAGATCCTAATTCTAGAGAAGTAGAATTCGTATTGGTGAGCCTGTTCATCAATATTGAGGTTGAGTGAGTAATCTTGTAACTTCAAAGCATTCAATACAAGTTTACAGTTTGTTGATTATATTCTGTTTTGATTTTCTGTTTGATTAAATATTAAAGTGTTATTCCGCAAACTTCTTTGATATTGTTTTTGAGAATTAATTCTTGTTGAGAATTCGATCCTGACAAAAACTCAACTCCCCCTAAAATGAATATTATCTTTTAAGCATCCTTGACAAAAACCTCAGATATTACCCCTTGATATCTGTAAAAAGCAACTCATCCGAAAAATATAACATTGAAAGTTTTCAGCATCCTAAGAAGAAAAACAGTTTAGAGCGGGTTCTGAAAAGAAGTATTCAGAAGCCATAGTCACAAAGAATAACCTGCAAAACAATAAAGATTTTGGTAATCATTATAAAAATGATTCCTCTTTGGTCAGTAGTCAAGAATATAAGCAACTGTTCTGATTTCCCATAGACAAAAACAATTAAGCATAAGTAAGATAAACTCCCCCTCAGATCATGGATAAGTATTCAAGCAGACATATTCAACATACCGAGTTTGCTGATTAAGAATTTGAAATGCTTTTCATCTAACGGTTTAGTGAAAAGATCAGCTAATTGGTAGTCTGTTTGAACGAAGTGCATTTAAACATCGCCTTTCTCCACATGATCTTTAATGAAATGGTAGCGCACGTCGATATGCTTAGTCTTTGAGTGTTGAACGAGATTAGCAGTAATTGCATTTGCACTCTTAGAATCACAATAGATAGGGAATCGCTTGTAAGAATATCCAAAGTCCTTCAATTGTGTTTTCATCCAGAGGACTTGTGAACAGCAGTTTGCAGCAGTTACGTATTCTACCTCACCAGTGGATGTAGACACACAATTCTGCTTTTTGGATGTCCAACTTACAAGTTTATCTCCTAAAAATTGACACGATCCAGATGTGCTCTTCCGATCAAGTTTACAGCATGCATGATCAGCATCAGTATATGCAGTTAAATCAAAACCAAAATCCTTAGGATACCAAAGGCCTAACTCGGGAGTGCCTTTCAAGTGTCTAAGAATTCTTTTGACAACTATAAGATGAGATTCCTTCGGGTTAGCTTGATATCTCGCACAGAAATATGATATCAGGTCTACTTGCTGTGAGATACAATAATGATCCGATCATGCTACGATACGTTTTCTGATCGACAGATTTACCGGTTAAATATGCGTCCAGAAGCGTGCCGGTAGCCATGGGCGTTTTCATTACAGAACTCTTAGTCATGTTAAACTTCTTCAAAATGTCACAAATATACTTACACTGGTTGATAAAGATACCGTCTGGGGATTGTTTCACTTGAAGCCCAAGGAAAAAAGTCAGTTCACCCATCATCGACATTTGCAAACTGAGTCTCCATAATTTTTGAAAAGTTTTTGCAGAATTTAGGATTGGTAGAACCAAATATTATGTCGTCTACATAAATCTGTATTAAGATTAAGTCCTCACTTTGCTTCTTAAGGAACAGAGTGGTATCGATTGTACCTTTCTTAAAGCCCGAGGCAAGTAAGAATTGTGTGAGAGTGTCATACCAAGCTCCTGGTGCTTGTTTTAATCCATACAATGCTTTGTATAGAACGTAGACATGATATGGGTGATGTGGATTAACAAAGCCTTCAGGTTGTGCTACATAGACCTCCTCATGCAGTATACCATTGAGAAAAGCAGATTTCATGTCCATTTGGTAGACATTGAAATTATTATTGTGTGCTGCATAAAATAGAAAGATTCTGATGGCCTCGATCCGTGCAACAGGAGTAAACGTTTCATCGTAGTCTATCCCCTCCTGTTGACAGTAACCCTTTTGCAACAAGTTGAGCCTTGTTTCGTATGATAACTCCAAACTCATCTTTCTTGTTCCTAAAGACCCACTTTGTGCCTATCACTGATTTGTCTTTTGGACGTGGGATTAGCCGCCATACCTTATTCCTTTATTATTGTAGTAGATCATCTTGCATCGCTAGTATCCAGTCAGGATCTTGAAGAGCTTCAGAAACCTTTTTCGGCTCTAAGGAACTAAGGAAACTTGAGTAAAGACAAAAACTTGCTTATGTTGCATGCGTTTGTATGCCACTATGTATGTCACCAATAATATTGTGAAGGGGGTGATCTCTCATCCATCGATTTGTGCATGGGAATGGTTGAACATGATACGCGTGTATTTTTCTCATTGTATTCATCGACTATTGCAGGAACAACCTCAGAAGTAGACGAAACTTCTTGTACTGGTGTATCTGATGAAAGTAATTTTGGAGCAACAGAGGAAGTGCTCGGGACTTCTTGTCCAAAATTTGTATTTGCAGAAGTATAATCTGTATTAGTGTTATCAGAAACATTAGGTGTAGATGTACCTGAAGATGTTGTTGTTGTGACTGGCTTAAAAGGTCCAGATAAATATTTAGTTATAATTGGAACCACTGAAGTTGACGTGGACACGCCTGATTTGTCAAACTCTGGACATATGTCCATAAAAGCATCAAAAAATAACATATCTAACTCAGATGTAGCATTGGAAGAGGTAGATGACTTAGTCTGTTTTCGCTCGGGTTCTATTCCGTTATGAACATAAGCCTTTCATTTAAGCCTGAGTTCTGAGCTGTGTTGTTCAGAAGTCAGTGTAGAATTTTCATCAAAAGACACATGTATTCTTTCCATGATAGTCTTGGTCTGGCAATTATAAACACGATAGGCATTAGACGTTAGAGAATAATCGATAAAGTAGCCTTCGTCTTCTTTCTTGTCAAACTTGCCAAGATTATCATGGTCATTGAGTATATAACACCTGCAACAAAAAACACGTAAAAAATTAATATTTGGTTTACGTTTATTAATCAGTTCATAAGCTGTCTTATTAAAACGTTTAATCACAATCGTCCGGTTTTGAATAAAGCAAGCGGTTGCAACGGCTTCAGCCCAGAGGTATAGTGGTAGACCAAAATATGCCAACATGGTTCTCGCTGCTTCGACCAAAGTTCTGTTTTTCCGTTCAACAACGCCATTTTGTTGCGGTGTTCGCGCGGCCGAGAAATTGTGAGAAATCCCAACTGAATTTTGATAGCTTTGAAGAATCTCATATTTAAACTTTGTGCCATTATCTCTACTGTTAGAACATAAATATGTTCTAGTTTAGAAGTTTAGTAAAGTAATCAACATGTGTTGTATTGGGCCTTATAATGGGTTTGGGCTTAATAGTGTACAAGGGATGTGGGGGTAAATATATAGAATCTTGTAGTGTTAGTTTTAGTTGTAAGTTTTTACAATGTACACATTCATACGAATTGCTCTCAGTAGTTGTAGTTTTACATTCAATAAATAAAACATCTACAAATTCCTCCTCAGAATCTCTTGTTTATCTTGTTAATTCAATCAATCATGATCTCAGGGACTTCACAATTGGTATCAGAGCCTAACGACGGATATTTTTATCGACGATCGAGATCTGTTTGATTGAATAAGATCAATCACTGTTGAAAATTTCGATTTCTGGAATTGATGCTTGATTGATTGTTATTTGTTGCCAAATTGATTTAGAGGTTATTGTCGATCACTATTGAATCAATTACTTGTTACAATTTCATTTCAGAAAGTCGAATTTATCGATTTTTGAGTTTTTAAGTTCGAAAACTTTTATTCAATGTGGTTGGATCGAATTGTAGTTTAGAGTTGTTTTTGGATCAGATCATCAACTACAAATATGCTCCATTGATGTTTTCGAACCTGGGTACAAAAGTTCAACTAAAAATTCGAAGTTTTGAAGGTTGAATTTGAAGAAAACGTGAAAAAACGTTCGAGATCTATAGAATTCGCATGATTCGTTGAAGAACTCGCATGATATTAGAAAGAATTCGCAGAATGAAGGATTCTTGAAGAATTCGCATGCTAGAAATTCGCACGATGAAGGACTTTAGACGAAATTTTTCCAAGTATGGATTTCGCATGATAGAGATATGCGAAATGTGCAGAATTCACATGCTAGTAATGTACGAAATGTTATACGAATTCCTTGAGCGTGAAAGAAAAATCTAAGTCAAGATTTTGCATGTGAGATTTATGCGAAAAGAATGGAATTCGTACATGTGAGATATGCGAGAAGTTATGAATTCGCATGTAAGTGTGATGCGAAATGAAAGAATTCGTAGAAGAGTGTTATGCGAAATGCGAGGAATTCGCATATAGACGCTTGTGAGAAGTGTGGATTCGCATGCAAGCCTATGCGAATTGTGGTGTTAGGCTTATGCCATCATGCGAATTGTGCTTCAATGTCAATAGTGATCTGCGAATTGTTAGCTTTATGCGAAAAGTTTTGGTGTTTTTGAGAATTTTGACTGTTTTGAACCCATTTTTCTACAAGTTTGCCCTGTTCCCGACCTTCATACGCGGAATGCATATGTGACATCACTCTTATCATATGTTGGTCACATATCTTTAGCAACTGATCTATTCTTACAACGAGTACTCATGTTTTTCAAGATTTTCATATTCTGGATTTGATGATTTAGTCTCTGATTGGATTGAGTTAGTTGCCTAAGCATCTACAATCATCAGTCTGGAGAGCTTCTTTTGTGGTTAGACCATTGAGTGCACTTTATCATTCTTCTGAATTGATCACTCAGTAGTGTGAGCGACTGCAATCATTGTTCTGACACTTGAGTTGTGATTCAGAATCCTGAGTACTTATAATCATCCAGCTGATTCGTGAAGAAAGGAGTTATGGGTTTGATTATTCAGTATTCTGGAAAGTAGTCAGAAATGATCATCTTCTATCAGTTGTTGAACATTTCTTGCCTTCTAACCCTTGCTTTGTAGTGTTGCTACCGGATGCTACCACCCGTAAGCTTATCAGATGAAGTTCTTAAGTTGAATTCTTATTTCAACTCGTGGTTCAAAGACAGATCAGATGTTATACACTGAAGATGCACTTGGTTGTCATTCCAATATTTAACACATATCATTCTTCTAGGCATACAGAATGTTTTGGGTTTACAAGAGTCAAAAGTTGTCTTTATGTGCACTCAGTCGAGGTTACTGTCTACATCAGATCTGATACTTCAGTTGAAACTCCAAGGATAAGAGCTACTTTTAAAGGGGAGCTAGAGGAGCTTTGAAGTTTATGAAATGCTAAGTTTTTTTAAAGAAATCAAGGGGGAGAGGAGCTGAAGCTGGAGCTGATCAGATAATGATTACTTTACAAAACTTAGGGGGAGAATGTTAGAACATAAATATGTTCTAGTTTAGAAGTTTAGTAAAGTAATCAACATGTGTTGTATTGGGCCTTGTAATGGGTTTGGGCTTGATAGTGTACAAGGGATGTGGGGGTATATATATAGAATCTTGTAGTGTTAGTTTTAGTTGTAAGGTTTTACAATGTAGGCATTCATACGAATTGCTCTCAGTAGTTGTAGTTTTACATTCAATAAATAAAACATCTACAGATTCCTCCTCACAATCTCTTGTTTATCTTATTAATTCAATCAATCATGATCTCAGGGACTTCACATCTACGCAACTTCTTTATTGGCAATTGAAGCAGAACTTGACCTTTCTTTATGAATGCAATGATCAGTTCTGGTGCGTCTGATTTGGCTCGCAGAAATTCCAACCATGTATACCTTGAGTACTCGTCAATCATTACCAATATGTACTTTTTACCGTTAATTGACTGAGTCCGTATTGGGCCGCAACGGTCCATATGAATCATTTCCAATGGTGTTGTGCAAGAAGATTCAGTCTTTGGCTTGTGGGAACTTCATTTCATCTTGCCCATTTCACATGCAGGACATAGAGAATCCTTCTCGAAATGCATCTCAGGAAGACCTTTGACAATGCCTTGTCTTGCCAACGTATCAATAGCTTTCAAGTTTTGATGAGACAGGCGCTGATGCCAAATCCAACTTTGTTCTTTCGCCGCTTTAGCAAGTAGACAAATAGAACGTGTAGTGGAAAGAGTTGGAAAATTGACCGCATAAAGATTACCATATCTTTCAGCTCTAAAAATTTCTGAACCGTCCGGAGTTTCGATGTGACAGTGAGTTGTAGTAAACCACACTTGATACAAACTATCACAAAAATGACTCGTGCTGAACAAGTTGTGATCAAGTCCTACAACATATAAAACTTTGTTGATGGTTACGGTGCCATTTGTTAGCATGCCGTATCCTCTGATGTAACCTTTCAGATCAGCATTCGCAAAGTTAAATGTTCCCGCAGGTTCTTCCACATAATTATGTAGTAAGTGTTTGTATCCTGTCATATGTCTTGAGCAACCAGAGTCTATGAATCACAAAGGACAGGCCTGCAAAAGGAACAAATTACTTCTTTTTAGGTACCCATATCCAGATGGGTCCTGATTTGTTAGCATCTTTCACTTTCTTAACATCATCTGTTTTGCCTTTGATTCTCCATTCATATCTTGGTTTTGGCAACCATTTCCAAATAATTTTAACATTCAAATCATGAAACTGCTTTTTCTTTGAAAAATTAGCAGACTTAGCTTGGAATACATGAATGTGTTGTGTTGAGGAGTTAGAGTCAGATTTAGCTTTACAAACTCTTTTAACATTCTTTGGTTTATGAGGAATGGAGTAAAATGAAAAAGAGTTGTCACCACAGTGATTACATATGAAGTTCTTGCGAGCAAATGTCAATATCTTTGATTTATCAAAAGAGTTACATTTATTCGAACAAACTTGACATTTATTTGCTTTAGAACTATTACATGTCAAATTTTCATCACTACTAGAAACAACACAATCATTTTCAGACAAAACTTGACAATCTTTCTTGTCACTATCTTTCTTCCTCCAGTCTCCTTTACCAACACTTCTATTTAGATCTGAAACACGAAAAGAAATTTTATTAGTCTTCTTCTTAGAGAATGAATTCTTTTTAATGATTCCAGAAGTTTCTCCCTTTTCAAAAATGCTTGGCAGATAATCAGGACATTCAGAATAAACAACTGTAGGCTTGACTGAAGTTACAAACTCTAGATTAGATCTAACATTCCAATTTTCATCATCAAACACCTTTTGTTCAGTTATGTTCTTTTTAAACAAATCGTTTTTCAAATCATTTATTTCTTTACAAAGCTCTTTGTTCTCTTTTAAAGATTTATCCAATTTGAATCGAAGATCATAGTTTTCATCTTCTATCTCTTCAAGAGACTTTTGTAAATCTGAGATTTGTTTAAGTAAATCAAATGTTTAATCAATCGCAGAGTTAGACTCAAGCTTTTCCAAAATCGGGACAGGATCCGAGGAATTCATCATATCTTCAAAAATCTCCTCAGAGATTTGATCAACAAACTCATTTCGAACACTGGAATTCATGACATTTGAATTCTCTTCTACCTTAACTTCATTTGAGGAGTCAGAGATAATGGATTCAGATAAAGGGATCTGATCACAAACATCATTATCAGATTCATAATCATCATACTGACATTCGGTTTCAGATGTGTTTTTATCATCTTTTGCTGATTCATAAGATGACGGTGTGGAAAACAATGATTCAAACTCAACAAATTCTAATTTTCTATTCTTATAACTTTTGTTTAAATCATTGTATTTAAATCCAACCGATTTAAAACTATTTTGAGAATCAGCACAACTTGATTGATCATCTTCCATTACCTCTTTACCTTTAGATGAAGTGTCAGATATTGGAGTTTTAGCTTTAACAAACGTATCATGAATATTTGGGATTTTCTTTCCGGTTGAGCCCAATTTTTCAAAGTTATACAAACTTCTGGGGCTCTTTTTAAAACACCATTTTATGATAAACCCAATCCCTGCTTTGCATTGTAAAATCGAACGTCTTGGAGTTTGTTGGTTAAAAGATTTAACGTTTTCTCAGTCTGTCCTCTTTTCAAATTTAAGTCTTCCAGTTGTTTAATCTTAAAGTATGCCTCATTCCTTTCTTGGAAACAAACTTCAAACTTGATTTTGAATTCACCCTTTTCAGAATTAGAATTAACTAAGTCCTTTTTGAGTTTCGAGATCTGAGTTTTCAAAATTTATCTTTCCTTTTTTCAAAGCATTTTTTTCTTTCTCTTTATCCTCAACAACAACTTTCAATAATGCATTTTCGTCACGAAAATTCATCATTGATTGCCGTTCAAAGCTAAGTTTACTTTTTAGCAGTTCAAATTCAGATTCCATGTGTTGGATTGGTACTTACCTCAGAATCACCTTCTGATTGCTCAGAAATAGCTTCTGCATCTTCATCAACTTTAGCCATCATATAGACTTGGGTAAAGTGGGCCTCCTCCTCATCGGAGCTTTGGAATAGCCAGTTCTCTTCCTCGGCCATTAACACTTTCCCATTATCTTGTTTCTTAGCAATCAAAGACTTTTTTGCATAGTATTCTTAGTTCTTTACGCGCTTGAACTTGCAATCTTTAGAGAAGTGACCAAATTTGCCACAGTTAAAGCACCTACCAGACTGAGGATCAATTTTCTCTTTTTTCTTCTCTTCCTTCTTCTCTTCTCTCTTTCCAAAACGGGGCTTGAACATTTCATACTTATCTTTCTTTGGACCTTCATACTTGGACGTAGAATAATATTTGTTTTTCCTAAAGATCTTGTTGAATTGCTTTGTGATGAAAGCCAAGTTCTCAGCAAAGCTCTGAATGTCGTCATCATAATTGACCTCAACTTCTTCTGCCGAAGACTTAGAACTAGAATGAGTAAGCTCAGTGAGATAAGCTTTGGACTTCTTAAGCATGGATTTTGAACCAGAAATTGAACTAGAACTAGAACCTTTCTTCCTTTCTGCTAGTAGAGTTAGTGAATCTTTTACCATCTTCTTCTCCTCGCTCAACATCTTTACCTCCTCCTCATGCTGAGATAAAGTAGCAAATATATCATTCACATCTTCTTGTGCTATGTACTTTGACATTTGGAGATTTATGGCATAGCTCTTCCACTTTGGGTTCAAGTTCTTGATAAACTTGTAGTTTGTTTCAGATACAGATTTGTTCATCCCATTTCTCCTTAGGTCGTTTAAAATCACATTAAACCTATTGTAGGTTTCTATCAAAGCTTCTCCTTCCTTAGCAAGAAATCCCTCGTAAGCATTTATGCTTTGATTTAGCTTGGCTTGAATGGACCTTTCTGTCCCTTGGAATTGCCTCTCTAATTCATCCCACATCGCTTTTACGGATTCAAGACTGTCTACGCGATTGTAGATATCGTTTGGGATTGCCATCGTTAAGTAAATGAGGGCTTCTTCATCAATCTTAGCAAGCTCCTTCTCCCTTTGGCTATAGTATTGATATAGCTTTGGTACGTAGCGAACAGGTATTTCCGGAGAAGTCTCGGTTGCTTCTTGACCTGGAACAGTAACTAGAGGATTGATTGGTCCTTCAGTGACGGATTTCATGTACTCTCAGTTCTTGTGGTTCAGGAACTTTGTCATTCGGCGCTTCCATTGGGCATATTCTCCTATAGAAAGAACTTGAGGTTTTGATTGTTACCCCATCGAGAGAAGTTCTTTTGACATCTTTACAACCTGTTTAAAATATGAGCTAGAAATGATCGTTAGTTCGAAAATAATCAACAATTAAACCACTTAGAAATTTTCAAAAAAAGAATTTCCCAAAAATTTCTAAGGTAAGAATTATCACACCACTAAGTTTCAAAACAATTCGCACATCAAATAAATAACATTAGAATTCGCAGAAAGTGAGGAATTCGTACACCACTAAGTCACAATTCACACACAAGAAGCAATTCGCATGATTTGGTATACGAGTTCTACGAAATTCGCACGTCGCTATATGCGAAATCTGAGCAATTCGCACGACGTTGTATGCGAATTCTGAACAATTCACACACGACTATAAGCGAATTCTGAACAATTCACACACGACTATAAGCGAATTCTTAACTTAACCAAAATTTGACCTTCAAGCTTTTCGCATAAAATTTTCGTATGATAGGGAGATGCGAATTCTACACTTGGAAAAATTTCTTGATCTTCAACATCCCTTATCTATAAGAATTGTGTACTTAGAAAAATTTTCAATTTTGTATGCGAAAAGTACAAGAATTCGTATGATATACTTATGCGAATTCTGGAAAATTCGTATGCCTTTTTATGAGTATTCTCCACTTTTCGTATAAAGGCATATGCGAATTTTGTCCTTAGAAATATTTCCACCAACTTTTCGTATGAGAGAGATATGTGAATTCTTCAACATCTCGTATAAGACTATATGCGAATTCTGTGATTTTCGTATAACACTCTTATGCGAATTCCATACTTGTCTTTTTCAAAAAATAAATGTTATGCGAAATCCTTTCACTACGCGAGTTCTTCGTGCGAAAAGTTCAGATCTTGCGAGTTCTTTAGGAATTATGTGAGTTCTTAAACTTTCGATGAAAAATCCTTCAAATTAGATCGAAACCCTATCAAATCTTCAAGTTTTGATCTGAAACTTTGCCAATTTGTTCACGATCACTATTAGAGCCATTACAAACAAGGAATTTCAGTAAAATAAACTCAAAAATACAATTCCATGATTGAACAGTGCATAGAACTCGTGAAACCAAAAAATCACAAAAATCCAAATTGAATGAAAAATTACAGTGCAAAAGTGTATCTAATCAATACAAAACCGTTCTATGATGCTAATCGATCATCATACAAACACCAATTCACACAATTACAAACTAAAATTCACAAATTAATCGAAAATAAGAAACTCAGGGTGCGATGTCCATTTCTTGTTGAATTTGATCGAATCAAGCTCTGATACCAATTGTAGTTCCAGTTTCTAACTCATGATTAACATACAGACATATAGGAAATGACCTTTTATTGATTGATCACAAATTACAGCAAATCCTTTAGTCACAAGTATCTTAGTGCCACATATCTCACTTGACAGAATATTCCTCTCTCTAAGTTGTGCTAAATCTGTGTTGTGTCCGTGCTCATACTGAATCTAACAATGAGACAAAACTATTTAAATGTTCAACATGACCTCTCACAAACTAAAGTCAAAACACTCTCACTTTACACTAAAAACGTTACACTTTACAAACATTTACACAAAAGACCCTCATTTAATCTTGAATACAATATTGACTCAACAGGGAGAAATAATTTCAAGAAATGTTGTATGGATAACAGTTTGTAACAGTTTTTGGGGAGAAAGTCAAGAAATGGATAAGAAGTTATGGGAGAAAGATTCAAGAAATGAGAAATATATTGTGAATAAAGTTCAGATTTCAAGAATGTTCAAGAAATTTTCTTTGATGATTATTTTGGAAAGATAAAAGTGGGCTACAACCTAAGATAATTTCTTTGCTAAAGGATGTTTGTCAAAGTCTTTGGAGGAGAATATTAAAGATCACTAGAAGGGGAGAACAATGTTCAAAATAGTTGTGGCTATCAATATCAGTTCAAGAAGTGGAGATTATCAGTATTTCATCTTAATAGGGGGGAATGTTGATTGCCTGAGAAGATCAGTTTTTATCCCAAAAGGGGAGAATGTTCTTGAAAGGGGGAGAACGTTCTTTAAAGATGCAATTCATTTGAAGATAAGTGCAAGTTTATCCAAAGTGGGAAATCACTTGTTTTTGAATCAAAGGGGGATAATTTGTTTTTGAAGATGATCTTGAATCCAAAGGGGGAGAATGTTAGAGCACAAATTGTTGTCTTCAAGATCATCTAGATTGAAAGTCAAAAGCCTAAGTCAAAGCCTCAAGATTGCAAGTCAAAGTCAAAGAGTTATTCAAAGTGAAAAGTCAAAGTCAACTCAATTCAAGCAATGTCAAGTCTTGTTATTTTGTCTCTTGTAAGTACCTTAGTATAAATAGGTTTTGTTGTTTTTGTAATTAGTGTGTGGAGCCTAATTGTGTGCGTACATTGGAGTATCATATCACATATTCTAGTGAGAGAAAATAGAGAGAAAGAGTGATTGTATACTGTTAAATTCATATCAATGACATATGAGATTTGATTGAGTTCCTTTGTTAATCTTGATAATCTTGCACATCACTGGGAATAATATAATATAATTAATATTTACCTTTTTATAATATAAATGATAAAAAAAATTTAAAATTAAACAATGGGTACCCGGTACCGGAACCGGCGGTTTCGGGACCGATTCCCAAATATAAAGAACCGGTGTAACCGGTTCCGGTTCCCTGTTCCGGTTCCGATTCCAGGAATTTTAGGCGGACACCCGCCTTTGCTCACCCCTAGATTCTTTAAAATGGAGAATTAAAAGTCAAAATTTCTAACAAAAAAATGTTCATCTCCAACAATTTCTCTATTTGGATATTACAATATGAATTATAGTATTAAAATATTCAATACATTTCATAAAATATTATTTCTCTCTTATAAATACTTAATTTCAAGGCTCATCATTCGTACGAATAATAAAATATCATCTTTTTCCAAAGCAATCACTTTTGGATAGTTCTCCAAATTTCTCTCATACTTTATCCATTTTGGAATAGGTTTTGGAGAATCTATTGGAGCAAAAATCCCCAAAAGACAAAAGTGCCCTTAAAATCATCTATATACAATCCTCTATATAAAAATGGAGAGAAACATTAAAATACTATAAGAATGGAGAGAAATGTTAATAAGACAAAAATGCCCCTAAAAATAACGGAGCAAATGGATGGGGTTTGGTCTAGGGACCAATTTCTTGAAAAGTTGCATACCAATAACTGTTCTATATAATAAATGAAGTCTACGGATCAGTACTGTAAAAACTCACATCCCATAAGGGCCAAATCTGTAATTTTTTACTCTTATTTATTAAAATTTTGAAACGATGTTCTTAGTTTTAGAGTAAATTACACTTTTAATTCTTGTAGTTTGTCACTCACTATCAAGTCTCATCCCCATTTTAAAATAATTACATTTCTAGTCATTGTGGTTGCCACTTTGTTTCACGTTTGGTCCTCTTGACTAGCTTTAGTTAACAAAGTCCGTTAACTCAAGGGCATTATCATCTTTTTATGATTATATTTAATTTTTAATTTAAAAGTTAAATAAATAAATTATATTATTGTTATTATTATATAAACACACAATACATATGTCATTCCTCTATCGAAGAATTACGCAATATATATGCTTCCTCCGATGGTTATGCTTCGCAGGCGATGGGTTGCTTCGCACCTTCACCTAATGATCTGCTTCATCCATGGATTTGGTCACAAGTCATCAACCATCATCCCCTAGACTAACCCGATGGTCTGCAAACCCTATAACACCCACCCTTTCGTCGCCCCACCTCTTTCGGTGCCTACCTTTCCCCTGTTCACCGCGTCAATCCCAAGATTTCTTCTCTTTTCCAAACCCAACCCCTTCCATTGAGCATCCTCAGTGACAATACCCACCTCCCCGACCACCACTGTAACCACCAACACCTTTCCTGCCTCTAGATAAATTCGTTATCTGACGTGTTTTTACCCTCTAAATCATAAGTTTACGGCTTCTCTTGAAGTAAGAAATGGCATTTCGGACTAATATTTCTGTGCAAGTTGTGTGTAGACATGCAAGATGTCAAGTGGAAGAAAAGTTGCATATTATTACTCCATATTGACATCCCAGACAAGGAAAGCATCGAACCAAGTGAACGGGCAAAGAAAATCGACAAATTTGGTATTGGCTAAAGTGCCATGCGAAAGTGACAAGTGTAATTCTCGCTGGCACTATCGTGAAAAGTGTACCGCGAGGTTTGGGAGTCTGAGAGAAAGTGGCTAGAGAAAGTGACACATGTCACTCCTGCATGTCACTCTCTCGGTCGGGGGCTGATTGTATAAAA
This sequence comes from Arctium minus, assembly GCA_954870635.1. NCBI lineage: Eukaryota > Viridiplantae > Streptophyta > Magnoliopsida > Asterales > Asteraceae > Arctium > Arctium minus. Next base: position 69,553,569 of record OX941080.1, on the reverse strand, counting down.
AGTTGTAGAAACTTAATTTTTAGGGTTATCTCAGGATTATTGGAGGCTAGGCCCTAGGAGAGTTGTTCTAAATCGCTTTTGGAGCTGAAAGGATGACTTATTGGGAAGGTGGAAACAACATTTGGAGCTAAAAATTGGTAGTGTGTATCAATCATTTAGGGAGTTTATCATTCCATTTGTATTTTGTTGAGAAACAATGTATTTGGGTGTTGTCATTTTCTTCTCTATGGTGTTATTTACTACTAGTAACATGAGCTAAATACTTTGAGGTTGGGGGAAGGATGGATTTTGGTTTTATACCATTGAATATATGATATTTGCATTTATTTAGTCATTACACTTGTTGGCTGAACTTTATCTTCCTTGTTCTTATTGTTTATGAGATTGTCCATCTTATTCATCTTTTGGTTATATTTCTTCTTGAGAAATTGGTTTTATAATTTGAAAAAAGTTAGATAAACCTAGGGTGAGATATTGGATAGAGATATACCAAGCAAACCTTAGTTTTGTGTTTGTGATTCTTATGCTTAATGAGTTGAGTGTTTATGTTTATTAATCGAAAGATTTCAATAAATATTGCATGATACATTCTTGCTATTGCTTGAGAGGGAGTAGTGAGTATTTTTGGAATTTCTAAATTTAACCTTGTATTTTGATTTATTGAATGTGTGTTGTTTATTTGTTGGTGGAATCCAAATGAAATCCAACCCCTAGACTTTCCTAATCATTTAAGTATTCTCTTTGTGATGTTTGAATCTTGCTTTCGCGCTTACTTTCATTTTCTCTAGATAAGTAGTTTAATTAATCAAACTCAAATCATTTTATCAACAACCCAGTTAGAAGTTGTGGTAGCCTTTGTGGTACTTAAACTCGTAGTTCCTTGGATCGATACTCGTACTTAGTACGTACTACTTGATTGACACCGTACACTTGCGGTAGATTTGGAGTGTTGCAAAAACCTTCTATCAAGGAACTATTGTAGTGTTAATATCACTACCGGTTATAGTGCTGCTAGATTGGACATTATTCTTTATATTCCTTATTTTTTACTCACCATTCTTTTGGTTTGTTTTCAGGCACTCATTCTAGTGTACGCCAAGGAGACGCAACCGAGGTATAATAGTGTTGCCCTTGGATCCAGAAATTGAATGCACACTTTGACTAAGGAGAAGAGAGATAGAACAAGAGTAAACTATGGCTAACAATCAAGCATTAAGAGACTTTTCTTATCCTACTTATTATGGATCACAACAGGGCATCCGTGCTCCTAATGTGGAGGCTGACACCTTTGAAATCAAGCCGACCATCATAAATATGGTGACAACAAGAGCAGTTCGGAGGGCTACCTTCCGAAGACCCGGTTAGCCATCTCAAAAGATATAATGAAGCCATTCGTCTTATGCTTTTCACATTTTCTTTGAGAGATCGGGCCAAGTCATGGCAATGAAGTATTCCTGCCGGACAAATCACCACATAGGACCAATTCATAAAGGCCTTTCTGACAAAGTTCTTCCCTCCGGTACGTACTGCAAGACTGAGGGTGGAAATCACTCAATTCAAGCAAATGGAAAGAAATCGGGGTTGGAGGAGATGATGATGAAATGTTTGTCAAAGATGGATATGGTTATTGGTGAACAAGGTGCAACTATCAAGGCGGTCATGCAAAGTAATGAGCAAAACGCGGCCATAATTAAAGCGGTTGTACAAAGCAACGAACAAAATACCGTCGCCATTTGGAATCTCGAAAGGCAATTTGGTTAGTTCGCGGATTCTCACTCTTCAAGGAACCATGGCACTTTGCCTAGTCAAACCGAGCCAAATCCTCGAGAGCGTTGCAAGGCCATTACTCTAAGAAGTGGGAAGCCATTGATCAAGGATCCAACTAGAGATCACATGGGTCCCGAGGAGGAAGAAGTACCAATCACCCAAGAGCCGGAACTCGTCGAAGTTAAGGTTGAAGATGTTGTAGAAATGCCAAAGAAAACACAAGAGGCGCCATCATCATCCAAACCGGTTGTGAAAGCATACAAGCCACCAATACCATTTCCCAACCGACTCAAGGAATATAAGGACCAACAACAATTTGATAAATTCTTGGAGGTCCTTAAAAAAATACAAATCAACATTCCTGTTGCGAACGCGTTGGCTCAAATGCCCTCTTATGCGAAGTTCTTGAAGGACATTTTGTCCAACAAGAGAAAGATTGAAGAGCATGCCACCATGGCCCTCACTGAAGAGTGTAGTTCCAACATTCAAAACAAGCTTCCACCCAAGATCAAGGATCCAAGGAGTTTTACTATTCCTATTCAAATTGGAGATTTTGAGTTTGGTAAAACTTTATGTGATTTACGTGCAAGTATTAATCTTATGCCTTTATCTATTTTCAGGAAGCTTGGTCTTGGTGAAATTAAATCAACACGTCAAACTTCAATTGGCGGACCGTTCTATCAATCACCCGCACGGAATCATTAAAGACGTCCTAACCAAAGTTGGGAAGTTCTACTTCCTCATAGACTTTGTTGCTTTGGATATGGAAGAGGAAGTCGATGTACCTCTAATTCTTGGAAGACCTTTTCTAGCAAACGGAGGTGCATTAATTGATGTCCTAGGAGGAAAATTGACCTTGTGGGTGGGATATGAAGATGCGGTCTTCAATGTGTTCAATTGTGCACGAAGCCGAAATGATGTGAACGTTTACTTTAGTGTGGATGTTGTTGACCAAGCGGCACAAGAAGTCTTTGAAAGGAAAGCTATCGATTATGAGCTTGGAAATGTATTGATGAATGGTCTTTATGAAAAAGAAAGTGATGAAGATGATGGTGTGGAATGTGTGATGCATTTGGAAGCCACCCCTTTCCAAAAATTCTCAAGGCACCAACAATTTGAAGAGTTGGGATCTCAAAATGCCAAACCCCAACCGTCGGCGGAAGTGCCTCCGCAATTAGAACTCAAGTCATTACCGTGTCATTTGGAGTACGCTTACTTAGGGGCAAGTTCTACATTGGTCGTGATCATTTCATCACAACTAAGTAAGTTGGAAAAAGAAAAGTTGCTTCGGGTTTTGAGGGAGCACCAATCCGCCGTCGGGTGGATGATTGCCGATTTGAAGGGGTTGAACCCTTCCTTTTGCATCCACCGAATCGATATGGAAGATGGATATAGGCCATCCATTGAGCACCAAAGTAGATTGAACCCTACCATAAAGGAGGTAGTGAGGAAGGAGGTGATGAAGCTTCTTGACGCGGGAAGTATTTATTCAATTTCTGATAGTCCTTGGACTAGCCCCGTTCAAGTGGTTCCAAAGAAGGGTGGGGTAACCGTGGTGAAAAATGAGATAAATGAGTTGATTCCTACAAGAACGGTTACCGGTTGGAGAGTTTGCATCGACTATCGCAAGCTAAAAAACGCCACAAGGACGGATCACTTGCCCTTGCCATTTATTGATCAAATGTTGGGGAGATTGGCCGGACACGCTTATTATTGCTTTCTTGACGTGTATTCGGGATATAATCAAATCCCGATTTCCCTAGGAGATCAAGAAAAGACGACGTTTACTTGCCCATACGGCACATTTGCTTATCGTTGTATGCCCTTAGGATTATGCAACATACCTGCCACATTCCAACGTTGCATGATGGCTATCTTCTTCGATATGATATAAAATACGATGGAGATAATCATGGATGACTTCTCTATTTTTGGGGACTCTTACGACGCTTGTTTGGTAAATCTCAAGATGGTCCTCAAGAGATGTCAAGACACCGACTTGTCTTGAATTGGGAGAAATGTCACTTCATGGTGACTGAAGGAATTTTATTGGGCCACAAGGTGTCCACCATGGGTATTGAAGTTGACAAGGCCAAGGTTGAAGTCATTGAGAAACTCCCGTATCCAACTTCCGTGAAGGGGATTCATAGCTTCTTGGGTCACGCAGGGTTCTATCGTCGATTCATCAAGGATCTCTCCAAGATTGCCAAGCCCCTATCCAAGTTGCTATTCAAAGACGCTAAGTTTGAGTTCACGGAGAATTGTGAATGTAACACCCTAAAAATATGGTAAATTTGAAACTTAAAATTTCAGCAACATAATGTCTGTAATAAGGAGGTTAACACCCTGTAAATATGAACAACTAAAACCCAAAAATATGGGGTAGTTTGCACCAATTATAGTAACTAATGAATGAGACATAAAACACAACAACCTATTTAATCTAGAACAATAATTAAGACTAGATTAATGTAGGTGTCGCTATATCTCCAAAACACTCTTCTCAAAAGATTCCCAAAAGCCCGGTCCTTCAAAACTCTTAGGTGAACGAACGACAAATAAAGGTGCCCTATGCACACCGCTAGTAGGACATGAGAGCCAAAAAAACACCAAGACAAGTGTTAGACAAATAGTTTAATGATATTGTAAGATTTAACAGTTTATGATTTCGGCAATTGCATCATAATTAATTGTTACCGATACACCCAAGGGTTGAACTAATTCCAACACTCAACCTGGCAAAGATATTCCACACCTGAACAAATACACACACGAGATATCTCTTGAAATACGGGGGAGACCCGTTTCCATCTGGGTGACGAGAACACGTGAATGGGGTTACCCGTGATGTTATTGGATTACACCTCATGTCTCGGTCCTAGTTCCCATGCCATCAAGACATCACAACCTCAAACCGTTTATACCTTTATTGCCTACTCCGTCGAGTTACACCTCAAGGAGTTATGGGCATTATTGCCTATCCAATCTAGACGAGTTACACCTTAAGGACTATAAAGTCCCCCATTGCCTACTCGCTAGTGACCACACATGGCCAACAATTATAACCAAGTATATCATGCCATCTAAATCCTCGTGCACAAGGAAATAGACATTAAACTTCACATTATGATCATGACCAGTTAAAGATAACAATTCCCATGCATAATTCATTCCATACTAAAACATGATATTTCATATTTCATATTCCTATTAAAATAACATGCTTCAACACCAAGTAATGACATGAATAAACTAGAGAGACTAGTCTAGCTACAACCATGGTCTTCTAAGTCAAAACTCCCTTTTTTGTGGAAAGTAACTCTTTACTAGCACATAACGCATTTCACATTTCTTTAGACATATGAGAGCCATCATAAACAAAAAATGCATTTAGTGAAAGCAACTAACCATATTTAAGCCAAATCCACCAAACCCTATTTTAAATTAACTCCAAAGTACCCACAGATTCTCATTTAAACAAATAATGATAGTTATAGTAATGTAAGGGTTAGGGAACTCACCAAATGGGTTTGTGATGTAAAAATCCTAAAGAATGTGAATACCTAGATGTGGAGATGATAACTTGAGGTTCCCAAATAGAGCTAGCTATCTTCCTTGAACCGTAGGATCATTAATGACCATAAATGTTACCTAAGTGTGATTGGAATCTCATTAAATGAGGAGAGGGAGGGAAAAGAGTTAGGATCTTACCTTGGAGTTGAAGGAGTATGTTTCTTCAAAGGAGATCCAACATGAAGAGTGAAAAGTGCTGAAAACATATTTAAAAACAACTCACTGGAGGGCGCGGGCGATAGTGACATTACGGCAGTGCCCTTGTCACAATCGTCGGGCATAATCTTGGGGATTGTACCGTGGCCCTTCCTCGTTGAGCGATAGTGACACGACAAGAGTGACACTGTCACAATCGCGTGGCACTCTCGCGGGATATGTACTGAGAGTTTCCCCATTCACGCGACAGAGCCCTAGCGATAGTGACAAGGTCGCTATGGTTGGCACAGTCGTCGAAACTGTACCGAGTGTAGAATATCTTTAAAACAATACTAATTTCAAACAATCCTCGACCTATCTTAGAAAAACATGTGTAGCAGAATTAATACCAGGATGGAGGTAAATTAAGGGTTCAAACGAATTTTCGGGGTGTTACAATCCTCCCCTCCTTGAAAAATATTTCGCCCTCGAAATCTCGTACTATTGAAAAAGATGAGGATGTCTCCTCTTCATGTCTTCTTCAGATTCCCACGTCACGTTTTCCCCGCGATGGTGTTTCCATTGAATCTTCACCATGGTCACTTCCTTGTGCGTAATCTCTTTGTTTTCTTTTCTAAAATAGTTTCGGGTTCCTCCATACATCTATTGTTGTCCACTCTAATCTCTGATAAAGGAATGACTCTCTCCTCTTCGGCTAAGCACCTTCGCAAGTAACACACGTGGAGGGTAGGGTGAATTCCATTCATCTCGGGTGGGAGGTCTAACTTGTAGGCTTGAAGCCCAACACGCTCAATAATGGTGAAAGGTCCACGAAAACAGGGACTAATATTTCCACGCTTTCCCAACCTAATGATCCCCTTCCACGGCGATACCTTCAACACCACACGCTCCCCCACTTGGAACTCGACCGGTCTTCTTTCCTTGTCCGCGTAACTCTTTTGGCGGTCTTGAGCCGCCTTCAACCGCTCTCTAATGCTCTTTACCTTGTCGTCCATTTCTTGCACGATCTCCGATCCGGCAAACTAATTTTCTCCCGCCTCTAGCCAATACAGGCGTCTTACACTTCCTTCCGTACAATGCCTCGAACTGCGCCATACTGATTCTTGAGTGATAACTGTTATTGTAGGCGAATTCTACTAATGGAAGATGCGAATCCTTACTTCCCCGAAATCGATGACACATGACCTCAACATGTCTTCAAGGGTTTGGATGGTCCTCTCGCTATGGCCGTCTGATTAGGGATGGTATGTGGTACTCACCTTTATCCTAGTACCCAACTCCTTTTGTAGACAATCTCGAAAATGGGAAGTGAAACGACTATATGTCGGACACAATAGAGAGTGGCACCCCATGCCTCGAGATTACCTCATCTATATAAAGTTTAGCCAACTTGTCCATCGGTAGAGTTTACCGGCAAGAAATGCGCACTTTTGGTCAATCGGTCCACCACCACCCAATATGGTGTCGTGACCCCTCAAGGTCTTCGGTAGTTTGGTTACAAAGTCCATGGTAATGTGCCACTTCCATTCTGGTATCTCTAGGGATTGCAAACTACCGTAGGGTCGTTGGTGCTCCAATTTTACTTGTAAACAAGTTATGCACCGCTCCACATAACTGGCTACATCCAATTTCATTACCGGTCACAAATAGTTTAGCTTCAAGTCCTGGTACATTTTTGTGCTCCCCGGATGAATTGAGTACTTGGACTTATGAGCATCTTCCAACAACAAGTCTCGACATCCCCCGATCTTCGGCACCTAGATCCGCCCTTCAAACAGTTTCAAACCCTTTTCGTCTTCTGTTAACTAAAGATGTTGCTTCGTCATAGCTTCTCCTTTAAGGTTTGCTGCAAGTAATGTTTTTGATTGAGACATTTTGATTCTAGAAAGTAGGCTTGATACAACTTCAACCATCACAAAGGTAGCTTGGACACTACTACCATATTCCTTCCGTCTCAACGCGTCCGCCACGACATTGGCTTTTCCGGGATGATACAAAAGTTCACAATCGTAGTCTTTGAGTAGATCTAGCCACTTTCGTTGCCGCATGTTCAATTCTTTTTGGTCAAAGACATATTTTAAACTTTTATGGTCGATAAAAAGCATGCACTTCATACCGTAGAGATAGTGTCACCATAACTTCAAAGCGAACACTACCGCCGCTAGTTCGAGGTCATGGGTTAGGTAGTTTTTCTCATTCCCTTTAAGTTGCCTTGAGGCATAGGCTATCACTTTGCCCCTTTGCATGAAGACACACCCCAAATATATATTGGACGCGTCGCTGTAGACCACAAAATCCTCCGTTCCCTCAGGTAGGGATAAGATTGGCGCCTCTATATTTTCCTTTGCAGAGTCCGAAAGGCTCTCTCTTGACTCTCGGTCCAAAGGAACTTCACATTCTTCCTTGTCAAAGACGTCAAGGGAGAGGCGATTTTAGAGAAGTCCTGAATGAATCTTCTGTAGTAGCCGGCTAGGCCCAAGAAGCTCTGAATTTCGATGGGACTCTTGGGTGGTTCCCAGTTCTTCATTGCTTCAATCTTCGAGGGATAAACCTTTAATCCTTCCCTTGTCACCACGTGACCCAAGAACTGGACCTCGTGCAGCTAAAATTCACACATAGAAAATTTGGCGTAAAGCTTCTCATTTCTCAATACCTCCAACACTTCTCTCAGATGTCGCCCGTGCTCCTCTTCATTCCCTGAATACACCAAGATGTCATCAATGAACACGATGACCTACTTGTCTAGAAATGGTCGGCAAACCCGGTTCATCAAATCCATAAAACGGTTGGCGCGTTGGTTAGCTCAAAAGGCATAACCAAGAACTTGTAGTGGCCATATCGGGTTCTATAGGCAGTCTTGGAGATATCCTCCTCTCTAACATTCACCTGATGGTAGCCCGAGCGAAGATTGATCTTGGAAAAACATCCGGCTCATTGTAGTTGGTCGAAGAGATCTTCTATTCGGGGTAGCGAATACTTATTCTTGACGGTCACTTTGTTCAACTACTGGTAATCGATGCACATTCGCACGGACCTGTCTTTCTTCTTGACAAAAAGTACAGGACCTCCCCAAGGCGAAGAGATTGGCCTCACAAATCCTATCTCTAGCAATTCCTGAAGTTGAGACATCATCTCTTGCATTTCGGTCGGAGCAAGGCGATAAGGTGCATGGGATATCGGTGCCTCTCCCGGAACTAGGTCGATCCGGATCTCCACTTGGCGATCAGGCGGCAAGCCCAGAAGGTCGTCGGAAAAAACAGTCGGATATTTGCTAACGATCTACACATATTTGATCTTCTTCTTCTCCGTTTTGGTGTCAATTATGTAAGCGACGAAGGACGGGCAATTATTCACTAGACACTTATTTGCTTTGACGGATGAAATGAGAGCCACCTCACCCTTATGCTTCTCCCCATAAACAAAGACGAAATCCCCGCTTGAGGTTGGTATTTTGATCAGCTTCTTTGAACATAAGATCTCCGCTTGGTGTTTAGACAAGCAACCCATTCCAATCACCACGTCAAAACTCCCAATCGCCATAGGAAGTAAATTCACTTTAAAGAGTTCACAACGAATTTCTAGGTGACACTTTTTTAAGACTTCTCGCACGATCACTTTCTCCCCGTTTGCTACCTCTACTACCAAGGCATCACTAAGATTACTAGAAGGCACATTCATGGCTTTGCAAAACTCAATGGACGCAAAAGAGAAATTGGCACCGGAATCAAATAGTACTCTAGCAGTAAGGGAGTTGATTAAAAACATACCCGACACCACGTCGGCGGTCTCCTTCGCTTCCTCTCTCGTCATTTGAAGGGCCCTCCCTTGAGCCTAAGGGATGACCTCCTTCTTTGGTTGAATTCCCGAGCTTCCTCCTCTTGCCCCTCCTTTAAGTTTGAGGCACTCCCTTTTCACGTGTCCCATTTCTTTGTATTCATAACAAATTGTCCCTCTAATAGGACAATCTGGACTAGTGTGACCCGGCTTACCGCATATAAAGCAAGATATTGGGTTAGGGTTGGGTTGCAAAAACCATAGTATTTTCTTTTACACTTGGAGCACCACTTCGACTCACGGAGATTGGCAAAGATTTTACCGCTTGGTTGAAATCTCTTCTTCTTGAACGAACTCGGTGGGCTCTCCCACCTTCTCTTCTCCACCACCTTGGCTTTCTCCTCCTTGTCCCTCGCATACACTCTTTCCATGATCTTGGCTTCCTCAATCGTATCTCGGAGGTTCGTAGCTTTGGAGTTGCAGACCATGGACATCATGTCCGCAGGCAAACCTTTCAAATAAGACTTCACCTTTTCTTTCTCAGTTGAGGCCACATGCCCCACAAGATTCAACTTCTCCATGAAGATTCAGGTGTATTCCCTCACTGACAAATTTCCATTCTTTAACGCACGAAATTCTTCCTTTATCAAGTCCATCTCTTGCTCGTTGCAATATTCTTCCAAAATCTTCTTCTTGAACATCGTCCAAGACATCTTGGTCAACACCGAATCCTCAAGATTCGTGGTGAAAATGTTCCACCATGTCAACACCGTAACCTCTAATCATTTGAGAACCAAATTTTACCTTGTTGCTCTCTTCACAGTTGCATTCCCGGAAGGCTTGCTCAATTTCCCTGAGCCAGTTCATGCACACCACAGGGTCATCTGATCCGACAAGCTCCAACGGTTTGCAACAAAAGAAAGACTTGTATGAACAAGCCCTCCCAAGGTCACTAGCCCGTCCATACGGTTCTCGTCTCTGGTACCCTCGGACCCCGTTACAACCATATTTTCCTCTATCGTCTCATGTCGGCGGTGATTAACCTCTTAATCTTCTAGTAGCTTCATGAACAATTCTTGTTGTTTCGCCATGGTCTCGTTCATGGCTCTCATCATGTCCATAATTTGTGTCTGAGGTGTTACCTCAGTCAGAATTGGATCGGCGGTGTCAATATTTGTTCTCGGTATATGCTCCACCCTCCCACCAAGTAAGGGCGGAAGTTAAGGAGGCGCATTTGTCGTCACTATATTCGGCCGATTGGCCGTGGATTCAGTCACGGTATTCCCCCTCCGAAGAGGATGGATGATGACTCTGAGTGTTTACCATCTCAGTCTGTCACACAATCGAGAGAGGAGTAAGAGATAGACTATACGAATTTATACACACGAAAACGTAATATTACAATTCATCGATCATAGTAATTCAAGCATGCTCACGTAACCATATATTTATAATAACAGTAGCTAATTGAAATTATGAACATACTATACATAAGAATTCTCGCTACCACTTTTATAATTCTCAAAGGTGTAGTTTCCGTCGACTCTAAGACTGTCCCATCTTAAAAGTTCTATGCAAATCTCACAATTTATAACTTAATTATCTCTGCTTAAGTCTAGGCACAAAGTTTTCATACCTAGTTCACTTAAACTAGAGCTCTGATACCAACTTGTAACACCCTAAAAATGTGGTAAATTTAAAACTTAAAATTTCGGCAATATGACATCTGTAATAAGGAGGTTTATAACACCCTGTAAATATGAACAACTAAAACCCAAAAAGTTGTGGTAGTTTGCACCAATTATAGTAACAAATGAATGAGACATGAAACAAAACAACCTATTTAATCTAAAACAATAATTAAGACTAGATTAATGTGGGTGTCAGCATATCTCCAAAACGCTCTTATCAAAATATTCCCAAAATCCCGGTCCTTCAAAACTCTTAGGTGCACGACTGGCAAATCAAGGTGCCCTATGCACATCGCTTGTCACAATCGTCGATCACAATCGTGGGGATTGTACCACGGCCCTTCCTCTTTGAGCGACAGTGACATGGCGAGAGTGACACTATTACAATCGCGTGACACTCTCGCGGGATATGTATCGAGAGTTGCCCCATTCACGCGACATTGCCCTAGCAATAGTGACAGGGTCACTATTGCTGGCACAGTCGCCGAAACTGTACCGAGTGTAGAAAATCCTTAAAACATTACTGATTTTCAAACAATCCTCGATCTATCTTAGAAAAACATGGGAAGCAAAATTAATACCAGGCTGGAGGTAAATTAAGGGTTCAAACAAATTTTCGAGGTGTTACAGTGAAGTAGCCTATGATAGGCTAAAGAAAGAGCTTACATCCGCACCAATCCTCACCGCACCGGATTGGACCTTACCCTTCGAAGTCATGTGTGACGCTAGTGACTTAGCCATGGGGGATGTTTTGGGCCAATGAAAGGATAAGAAACTCCATGCAATATACAATGCTCGCAAAACCATGGATGAGGAACAAGTCAATTATGCCACCATAGAAAAGGAGTTGCTAGCAGTTGTATTTGCATGTGAAAATTTTAGATCATATCTTGTTGGGTCTAAAGTCATTATTTACATAGATCATTCAGCTCTTAGATATCTTATGTCGAAGAAGGATGCAAAACCAAGACTAATCCGTTGGATTTTACTTTTGCAGGAATTTGACATTGAGATCGTTGACAAAAAGGGGACGGAAAATCTCGTTGAGGATCACTTATCAAGGTTGGAGAGATTGTAGAGAGAAGATGTAGTCCCGATCAACGAATAATTCCCAGATGAGCGTCTGTATGCCATAGGGGTATCTGACCCATGGTATGCAGATGTGGTGAGTTTTTTTGGCAAGTGGTGTGGCTCTTCATGGCCTAAGCTCGCATCAAAGAAGCAAGTTCTTTGCTGATGTGAAATACTACTTTTGGAAGGAGCCATACCTATATAAGCATTGTGGATATGGGATGATTAGGCGGTGTGTGGTCGATGAAGAGAAATCAAGTGTGCTTAAGCATTGTCACTCTCTCGAGTGTGGCAGTCACTTAAGCACTGATCGCACCGCGTCTAAACTCTTACAATCCGGATTATATTGGACCTTTTTGTTCAAGGATGTCCGAAATTTCATAACTTCTCATGATAGATGTCAATGGGTCAGAAATATCTCCAAACGAAATGAAATGCCCATGAAGATTTTCATGGAGATGGAGATATTTTACGTTTGGGGTATCGACTTCATGGGTCCATTTCCGCCGTCATATAAGAACGAATATATTTTCATGGTGGTGGATTATGCTTTCAAGTGGGTGGAAGCAATTGCAACCCCAAAGAACGACTCCAAGGTTGTTATCAATTTTCTACGCAAGCACATTTTTTCGAGGTTTGGAGTTCTGAGGGCATTGATGAATGATGGTGGAAGTCACTTTTGCAACTGATATTTGGATGTCGTACTTAAAAAGTACTATGTCACTCACCGAGTCACTTCACCCTACCCCCCCCCAAGCCAATGGACTAGCCGAAGTGTCTAACAGAGAGCTCAAGCAAATCCTAGAAAAGACGGTTAACTCATCAAGAAAGGATTGGTCAGCAAAACATGATGATGCATTATGGGCATATCATACAACATTTAAAACGCCCATAGGTATGTTATTTACCGAATAGTCTTTGGCAAGTCATGTCATTTACCGATGGAATTGGAGCACCACACATATTGGGCAATCAAGGCCCTTAATTTTGAGTTGAATGCATCGGAGAAGAAGCGAACATTGCAACTTAACGAGCTCGACAAAATTCGTCTAGATGCGTATGAAAGAGCACGCATCTACAAGGAGCGGACAAAAGGATTTCATGACAAATTCATCATGAACCAATCATTTTATGAAGGTCAAAAGGTGCTACTGTTCAATTCTCGTCATCGGCTATTCCCCGGTAAATTGAAATCATGATGGTCTGGTCCGTTCATAGTGGTCAAAGTTCATTCGTACAGGGCTATCGAGTTGAAGGGTGATGATGGGGGGATTTTTAAAGTTAATGGCCAAAGGTTGAAGCAATATCTGGAAGACGAGTCAATACAAAGCAAGGACTTCGTCTTACTCTCGACACCAGCTTGAAGATCATCAAGGTCGTGACATGACCCTAAATAAAGCGCTGGGTGGGAGGCAACCCACCAAGGTTAGTTCTATTTTTGTGGATAATAGCATCTTTGAGTTTACCAATGTGTTTTCCCATGAAAACCAGGAAATATACCCCATTTTTTGTCACATTTCATAGTGACAACAGGTATGAGACACCCTATCAAAATTTTGTTCTCGGTACAGTTTCAGCGAAAGTGACAAGCGAAAGTGACGATGCCGAGTCATAGTCGCGCGAAGCCAAATTTCTCTCAGTACATTTACGACGGTAGTGCCTCGTGGAAGTGACATATTGTCACTTTCTACCTGTCAATCTCCTATAACCCTCACGCGTTTAATCCCTCATCTCTCAATACGTTTTCCTTGGAATTGCCAAGAGAGAGTGACATATTGTCATTCTCGTTGTGTCATACTCGCCTAGACCCTCGATTCCCTATCGCTCACTCATGGTTCAAATTCGGCGGAAGTGTCAAGCGATAGTGACAAGGGTACTTTCGCCTGTCACTATCGATGACGGTGTTAAGGGTTTTAAACCCCCTTTTTGGTCGATTTCTCACACACGCACACATAGCAAACCTAATTGGGGGCGATTTTGACATTCCTTTTGGGCAATTTTTTGCTCCTCACCGATTCCTCTACGATTTTGCTCATATTTTGTTCAATACCACCTATAAGTGAGTGTTCTCTACTTCCTGTCACTCTCATTTCATCTCCATTGTTCAGATTTCAAGATTAGGTCACATAAATTCTCCATGTTCATGATTTTTTGTAGTTGTGCTAGGATTTAGGTTTGGAGTTGTATAGTTACTTGTAAATGCATGATTTAACTCCACATTGTTAATCTTTTGCACAATTTCACCATGGATTGAAACTAGGGCACACATTTGAGTTTTATGCTTAAATGATCTAGACATCGTGGTTTTGGGTTATTTTGCTAGTTTAATTAAACCTTTCAAGTTCTTGCAAACAAGTTTGCCTAAATCTTTCTATTGTCATGCTTTTAGTGTCAAATGTTGTTAAGATGCATTTTGTGCTAAAATTGCTACATAGTATATATCAACTTTGGTTTGCTTAATGTGGTTGATTAATCTTGATTAGTTTATGGTATGATACTATGCTCTCATTATACATTGTTTGGTCATGCATGCAACTTGTTTCGGGTAGTTGTTTTTATACTCAATTTTGGGATTTTTGACTCTCGTCTCATGTTAATTAGGGGTAATCTAAGTTATGATACTCATTATGGGATATCGTATGATTTTTATACAAATTGTGTTTTTACGTTCCTTTGGTTGATTTTTGCACATTTATTCAAGCCTTAGTGTCATTCATAGGGCATGAATGGTGTGCAAGGGTGGACCATTACGACGCTACATGCATTTTCACCACAACTTGATCATCATAGCTCTGTGAATTTCTTGAAACATGTTACCATGTCACTTAATTCATTTTTTATAAACAATTACTCATGGCTTAGCTCTCCAATTTTCTTGTAGGTTCCCAATATGGTACGCAGCGCGCGACTAACAAAGGATCGCTACCAACTCTTTGCCAAAATTCCTGCGATGGAGTAGCAAGCCTTGGCTAGTGATCCAAATCGAGCGTACCAAGCTAGGTTTGATCAAACCGAGGGGCGTGGCTTCTTGGTTGAGCATGGTATTGCACTGAATGGGCTTGAGTCGACAGCCATTCCGAATGTCATTGGGCAATGCCAATGGGCTCACTTCACTAGAACTCGTGAGGCATATCACTCGGGTTTAGTGCGTGAGTTTTATGAGTCCATGGTCCCCGAAGTACTCCATGATTGCGGCAGAGTCTGGGTACGGGGTGTGCTCGTGGAGATAACCTCTGGCGCCATCAATGAGTACCTCCACACCCCGACGATACCGGATGCAGAATACCACCACGGTTTTCCAGTGCATGCACGATTCTATCCGGAATTGGGGCAGATAGCTGTTGCCCTTCGTCGTGATGAATCCAACATTTAGATACCTGGGACCACTGACCTACAGCATGGCGAGTTACTTCCCGACATGGCTTTTTGGTCAATCTTCGTCAAGCACAGTCTTGTTCCCTCCACTCATTGCACCATCGTCACCACCGAGACCACAAGATTGTTGTATGCATTAGGACGGGTGTGACTTTTGACGTTGGGTACTTCATCCTTGGCAGCATCCTCAAGACTGGGACCAAAAGTCGATGCCTCCTTAACTTCCTGCCTCATCACTTACTTTTGTAGGAGGGCAGGGATTGCCGAAGCTTTTAAGGAGGCGACACCTGTGGCACCACCGTCGGATATTTGGAAAAAGGCATATAACCTTTTTTGTACCCAACATAGGTTACCCAATATCTCATCCACCGGTCACTACCGGAATAGAGGATACCACAGGGCTGCAGCTCCACATCAGGAGGCACCAGTTCAGGGTGCCGAACCACCATCACCACCACCGGTTGGTGGTCATCCGGATATCCTACACCCTTGAGTTGAACGACTCATTCACGCGGTAGAGGTATTGACCGAGGGACAGAGTCAGCTCAGCCAGAGCCTTGAACGGGTTCTCAATCAGAGACCAAGGTTCTAAAAAAACGCGCCTTGGTGCCGCCATGGCGTCGAGGCGCGTTATGGCGTTACAAATTCTCGACGCCGAGCTCGTTATGGCGCGCCATGGAATGCCATGTCCCTCCATTGCGCGTTATGGCTTTACAAATTTATGTACTTTCGATTCTTCGGATTTGTGTACTTCGAAATTCGATTGGAATTTATCCATTACTATCGATTATAGTTTAGAAATTTTTTTGTTTATCGTTTTATATGAATTTAAATTGTTAATAACTTGTTCATTTTTGTTCAAGACACTGATAAAAACACACACATACACATATATACATATAAATTATATACAGATTTGTCGCCTTAAGCCACGCCTTGGAAAACGCCATGGCCTCGCCATAACTCTTAAGGATTGAGGCTTTACCTCGCCGCCACGCCATGCCTCATGTCATTTAGAACCTTGTTAGAGACACCATGCCATGACGTATCAGCGACGGCCTAGAGATTCGACCCCTATACCATCATCCTCAGAGACACCATGCCATGACCAGTTTGCTTTTCCCTTTCACTTTGTTCATGTTCCTTATATGTTCAGGTATGTATTTTTTTATACACACGTCAACTGTGATGGTTAAATTCTACAAACACGACTTTGTAACTAATGGGGCAAATTGGGGACAATGTGTCTCAAAGGTTTGGAGTTGTTGTTTTTGCTTTTTAGTGGGTCAACTTGTATGAACTTTTATTTTGATCAATTGAAATGCATTGGTTGTATAATACTTAATTAATTGGAATGAATACATAGGTTTGAAGTTATTGGTAAAGTGAGTTGGAAAAACTTTTCTTGACATAAATATCTGTTGTTGAGTCATGTTTGTAGAGAGACAGTGTAGTTGTGTACACTAATTGTGGACATTAGTGGAGACCACCCTAGTGAGATTTTGAGCTTTAATGCCATTAATTATGAGTGATGCTTTAACTTGTTCACCATATTTATACACGTTTCAATCCTTTCAATTTGATAGTTTGATCTCAATTGTTCTTGCAGTGAGTAGTAAAGATTAATCTTCAAGATTAAAATGTGTATTATTTGCAAAATTTTGTGGACCTTGAGATATGATATCGAGATAAGTGTGCACTTTCCTTTGGTCTATCATCTATCTTCCCTCCTTCTTGACCCTTGTTTATGAGTTACCCCTACCCAGTTTGCGTTCATTACGAAAGCCTAAATACCCTAATCTATCCGGATACACTTACTCACTCGTTTTCAATGACTAAAATGGTTGTTCACATTGTTCCCTTTCCAAAACCCATCACTTTCGTAATCTTGCTTGTTACGTCATTTTACTTTTCCTTACGCCAATTTTTGCTTGAGGACAAGCAAAAGCTAGGTTTGGAGTTGTTGATAACTTCGTTATTTGACGGGTTTTTATCCTCTAAATCATAAGTTTAAGGCTTGTCTTAAAGTAAGAATTGGCATTTCGGACTAATATTTCTGTGCAAGTTGTGTGTAGACATAAAAGATGTCAAGTGGAAGAAAAGTTGCATATTATTACTCCATATTGACATCTCGGACAAGGAAAGCATCGAACCAAATGAACAGGCGAAGAAAATCGACAATTTTGGTCTTGGCTAAAGTACCATGCGAAAGTGACAAGTGTCACCACGCGAAAGTGACAAGTGTCACTCTCGCTGGTACTATCGCGCAAAGTGTACCGCGAGGTTTGGGAGTCTGAGCGAAAGTGACACATGTCACTCTTGCGGTCGGGGGCTGATTGAATAAAAAGCTGTAGAAACTTAATTTTTAGGGTTATCTCAGGATTGTTGGAGGCTAGGCTCTAGGAGAGTTGTTTTAAACCGTTTTGGAGTTGAAAGGAAGAGTTACATTGATTAGGAAGGTGGAAACAACATTTGGAGCTAAAAATTAGTAGTGTGTATCAATCATTGAGGGAGTTTATCATTCCATTTGTATTTTGTTGAGAAACAATGTATATGGTTGTTGTCATCTTCTTCTCTATGGTGTTATTTGCTACTAGTAACATGAGCTAAATACTTTGAGATTGGGGGAAGGATGGATTGTGGTTTTATACCGTTGAATATATGATATTTGCATTTATTTATTCATTACAGTTGTTGGTTGAAGTTTATGTCCTTGTTCTTATTGGTTATTAGATTGGCCATCTTATTCATTTTTTGGTTATATTTCTTCTTGAGAAATTGGTTTTATAACTTGATAAAAGTTAGATAAACCTAGGGTGAGATATTGGATAGAGATATACCAAGTAAACCTTTGTTTTGTGTTTGTGATTCTTATGCTTAATGAGTTGAGTGTTTATGTTTACTAATCGAGAGATTTTAATAGATGTTGCATGATACATTATTGCTATTGCTTGGGAGAGAGTAGTGAGTATTTTTGGAATTGCTAAATTTAACCTTGTGTTTTGATTTATTGAATGTGTGTTCTTTATTTGTTGGTGGAATCCAAATGAAATCCAACCCCTAGCCTTTCCTAATCATTTAAGTATTCTCTTTGTGGTGTTTGAATCGTTGTTTGAATCTTGCTTCCGTGCTTACTTTCATTTTCTCTAGATAAGTAGTTTAATTAATCAAACTCAAATCATTTTATCAACAGCCCAGTTAGAAGTTGTGGTAGCCTTTGTGGTACTTAAACTCGTAGTTCCTTGGATCGATACTCATATTTAGTACATATTACTTGATTGACACCATACACTTGCGGTAGATTTGGAGGGTTGCATAAACCTTCTATCACCCCTGCCCCTTCGTCTTCCCTACCCGTTTTGACCAGGCGAGACAGAGAAATATAACATATGCAAAAGAACGATGCAAAGCCCTCTTTCTTTTTATGGGTTTCAAACATTTTTTGGGTTTTCTTACGACACTAGAATTATTAAGCAACTAGTTTGATTCAGATTTTAGATCTGCGTTTGCTTCAAATTTACGGCTTAAGTTTTAGTTTTTGATTCAAGCTATTTGATTCTAGCCAAACACAAAACCCTCTATCGATATGGGATTGCTTCAGATTTAGGGCTTCATCAATGATTGATGTATCGAACTTCTTCCTTTATTTTTTTGGGTTAACTTGTTTTGTTTTGTACCACTTTTACAAACACCGATATGCATTCATCTTCTGGATTTTTTTGTTTTAAGAAAAAAAGTTTGTTATGATTTCGATCAGCATTTGGTTTGTATATTTATGTGGTTTTTGATGGTTATTTTGGTTTATTTGTTTGGGATTTCCGGAGAAGATGATCGTATGGTGAGGAGGTCGTTGGAGAAGATGATCGGAGGGTGAGGGTGCAATCAGGTAGGTTGTGGAGGTGAGATAAGATGCATCAATAGGTTGTACATATGTTGTAAGCATTATATCTTTACATTTATTAAAATAAATAGTAAAGTATAAATTAAATCTGATAAAAGAAAAAAGATAAAAAAAAGAGAGAAAGACAAAAATGCCCCAGGTTAACATAGTTTTTTTAACGGAGTTAATTTGATAGACTAAAACCAAAACACAATAGCAACTAAATGGACCAAATTCAAAGTAAAGTGGCAACCGCAATGATCAAAAGTGTAATTAGTTTGAAATAGGGACGAGACTTGATATTTGATATTGGGTGGCAACCATCGGTACTTAAAGTGTAATTTACTCTTAGTTTTTATATAAACCACGGGGACCAAAATTGTAGTTTGCTTTTAGAATATCTTTAACGCAAGTGTATTTTAAAACTACTTTCAAAATCTTTGTTGCAAAGAACGTATCATATATATATATATATATATATATATAATAACTTTGATGAAAAAAAATATTCTAATTTAAATAAAATTGTTGAACCTTTTTATTTGAAATATTTTTGTCTTAAACATCAAACTTGAGATTTTGAATTTCTTTCTCAAAATATAAAACAAAAGAAATTGTGTTCAGGATTAATGTAATTTGTTTCAATGAATTAGTGTTAAATTCTTGCTTTTTGCTTCATTTGTTCAAACAAATATATAATATTTGACTAATTCTTTTATTGGCAATTAAATAAGTTAATACATTTCTAAGACAAAATTAAAGAAAAAAATATCGTACTGCCAAACAAAGATGGCCATATGTAATCGATAATGCTGGAGGTATAAGGACTCGTAGGGCTAGTTAAGGCCCGATATGTGAAGCTCTTAGAAATTTATTTGGAGGATTGGTTAAGGGCCAACCTTTTAAACAAACTATCAGACCCGTTAAAAAAGTTTGTCGGTATCTGCTAAAAAGACCTATTGGATAAACAAAATTATATTATTATTTAAAGGTTTGGTTAAGAAAACATATTTTTAAATGTAAACAAAATTATAAATTTGTAAAAAAATAAAGTAGAAAACAATGTCGAGTTTTATATAATTCTAATAAAAGTTTATTTTAGTGGCTCAATCTCAAATATATTGGAATTTGAGAAATGCAACTTTTAAAAGGAATTAAAAGCGTATTTTATGGTAAAATATTATAAAAGACATGATTTCTTTTATAAAAAAACTTGCCTACTAAGTTAGGGATCGGTTAATGATTCTTAGCAAAGGACCGAGATGGGGACAGGTACGAGCGATTACTCTTTTAAAATCCTTAACCTCAATGTCGTGTCGGAAGGTGTACTAATATGAGATTCCAAACAAAGCCCCCAAAATTTTTGGCCCCCCGAACTCGTTTAGGGTCCAATTATATATATTTTGATTTTTAGTCCATATTTTAAGCTCAATCCTTTCGGCCTTCTCTATGTTATTAAATGTTTTAGCAATTTAGTCCACTGCCCCAATCCTTTCCAACTTCTACCGGATTTGTCAAATCCTAACTCCCGACTGCGACTACAAATCTGCAATTCCTTCTCCTATTGTCCCCAATTTGAAGATTGAACTCTCCTAGTCAGCTAGTACCATTCATCTTTGTTTTTCCAATGGGAAACTTAATGATTGAAGCACCAAGCATGGCCATGTTTAATAATCTTACTCTTACTTGTTCAACAAGCAACCTCACCTGCAATTTTGTTGTTAGGTCACCGATGGATTTGTCGATGACCCTCCGATCACTCTTTTAATCTTCATCATCTTATACTTAGCTAGATTTTAGTTCTTTGTAAAAGGTTTGGTTTATGCTTATTAGATTGGCGACATTGAAGACTAGCTGATATATCAAGATTTAGATGAAACAGTGTGGATCAAAGATCTACTATCCGACTTAGACACCAAGCCTTCCTCTCAAGAATCCTAATTTTATGATCAGATAGTCATCTGGATTCTAGACCATCGGTCGATCATTCTGAAGATTCTCCTGGAAAACATCTTTGACAAATCTCACCGATTTTGTACTTGATAAATACATTCTCTTAATCACCTAAAAAGGTATATTTGTCCTAATATGCTCCTGATGTGACCCTTCAAAACTAGTTGTGATATTTCATAGTGACAAGTCCCATTACCTTGTACGATAAGAAGGACTTTCCAAAAGTTCTTAAGTTAATGTTGAGCATCTTATCCCTAAGTGACATGTGTCCACATGCATTTAATGCACATGGTGGTATTTAAGGCAGAGTTCTCCTCCCATGCATAGTTATGCCTTTAGAAAAGCTTTCACGTCAGTCAATCAACTACCAACTTCCTTTCCCAAAAAATGCCAACCTCTTAGAATGTGTTGTGTGTTTGTGTAATCTGAGTGAACAATTGTTTAGACTAGCTTTAATCTGTTTAAACTTCCTGTTTCATCATCAGTCTTTTACTCCAAGTGTAATTCTTTATATCTTTATCAATAAGAATTAAAATTAAAGTGAAAATTTGTGTAACTGTATGTAACCCCCTTCTACAATTACTTGTTGAGTTACCATCATCCCATTTGGGACTAACAAGTGGTATTAGAGCAAATAATTTAATTCATAAACTAGTTATGCGATGGCATCATCATCTTCAATTGTTTGTCCCTCCTCATCAACTCATGTTCCTACCTCGTATGACAATGGATCCATTGTTAAACCTCCAAAGTTCAACAAGAACAACTTTTCCCACTAGAAAAGTCGCACGATGTTCCTAGAAGGTGTAGACAATAGGTATCCTACCATTCTGAGAGGAGGACCCATTATCCTAGAAATTGAGTTCGTCAGGGCAATAAGAAAAACAGCAAAGATGATGACTCAAATAACTCCTCCTCTAATGAAGAAAAGTTGGAAGCTAGTGGAGATATTTGATCAAGAATCTGAGCTAATACAATAACGATGACAAGAGAACTACTTCTCTGGACGTCAATGAAAGGGCCATCATTGATGTCTTTCTCCCAGATGAAGTATACCATTCCTTGGTAAATCCTACCACAACCAAGGACGTGTGGAATACTCTGTGTGTTCTTTGTGACTACTGTAACTGGTTCAACAACCTTCTAAATGATCTCAAACTTCTTGGTCGCATATATGAGAATGAAGAATTTTTATGCAAGTTCACAGACTGGCTACCCGACTTCTGGGAAAACATATGTCCTTGCATCAAAACTACAAAAGATCCTACTCACATTCCTCTCACCACTCTATATGTAACTCTTCGTAACTATGAGCAAACCAAGATTCAAAGAAAATTTATTTTCAAGGAAACGAGAAGTACTAAGCTATTATCGTAGACTCTTCTAAAATATCTGTATGTGAACCTAGAATCACCTATCCACCCTCTGAATCTAAAGCTGAAAGTTGTAAAGGATCAAACTGTCTTATCGAATCATACTTCAATAATGTTGATGATGAAATAGAAGAATCAGCTATCAAACATCTATCTAATAGTATGGTTATGATGGAAAGTAACCAACGAGTGAACAAAGATGTTCTCCATAAATAGACACTCTGTCCAATTTAAGTCTTCTCTCAACGATAAAACAAAAGAAGACTGCTAAAATTGTCAGAAGAAGGGTCACTTTGCCTCTGAATGTAGAAGCAAAAGAACAAGTAAACATCGAACCTCTCAACTATCCAGCCGATTCTCCTCTCAATCTTCTAGCCGATTCTTATCCCAATCAATCAGTCGATTTCCATCCCAATAATCTAGTCGATTTTCTTCCCAGCAATCAAATCACTCATCTCATGACAAGGACAAAGGCTAGTATAAGAGAGAGATGGCAAAGAACCAAAGCCTTCAAAAGAAAAGAAAAGGTTTACTTGTTGAATCACATGATTGGATTGACAAGCCAACTTATTCAAGTGAAAGTGAAACTGCTCACTTATGCCTGATGGTCCCCATTAGAGAAATGGATGATCAGGAAAAAAAGACCCATTTTGCGACCTCTTCAGCAATGATCTCGGCTTCCAATTTCTCCTCAGAAGGAAAGAAAGAATATGGGAAGCAAATCAATGACATCAACAGATATGGTACTTCGACAGTGGATGTTCAAGACACATGGATGGAGATATATCCTTTCTCATTAAATTTGTGTCTGAAAAAGGTCCAAATGTGACATTCAGTGACAATGCCAAAAGTATCACCAAAGGTTATGGTGTCTTGTCAAATGGTTGGATAACTTTTAATATAGTAGCACACGTGGAAGGTCTTATGCATAATCTTCTTATCATAAGTCATATGTGTGATGTTGGATACTCCGCGATGCTTAGAGATGGAAAGTGTGTTGTGTCCGCTGCTTCTAGAAAAAGGGTTCTATCTGGTTTCAAGAAAGACAATGTATACATCATTAACATGAACTCTCTCCTATACGCTTTCAACATATGTTTTCTCTCTAAAGACTCGGCCGAAAACAATTGGTTGTGGCACAAACATCTTTCTCATCTAAATTTCAAAATGATCAACAAACTCTCCAACAAATATTTGATCATTTGACTTCCCAAGATCTCCTTTGTCAAGGAAAAGTTATATGTGACTTGTGAAAAGGGTAAGAAAACCAAATCATCCTTCAAATCCAAGCAATGTTCATCCATATCCGCTTCTCTCAAAATGCTACACATGGATATTTGTGGTCCAGTAAGTACACAAAGTCTCGATGGAAAAAGATACACATTGGTCATCATTGATGAATTCCCGAGATATACCTAGGTGTTTTTGCTCTTGTATAAAAGTGATGCTACTGTAGAAATCATCAACTTTGTGAAGAAATTCAAAGTTCTGAACGGCCAAATGATCATATTTGTACGTAGAGACAATGGAATAGAATTCATAAACAAAATTCAAAAACAGAGCTCTCGTAGACTTCGTCAACGACCAAGGTATCTTTCAAAACTTCCCTGCCGATCGGACACCCCAACAAAATGGAGTAGTTGAACAAAAGAACAAATTTATGTGTGAATGCATGATCAAGGATAAGTGAAGCAAACCTATTGATCTACTTCTGGGTAGAAGCTATGAGTATTGCATGTTTTTCTCAAAAACGATCAATCATTGTCAAAAGACACAATATGACTGCATATGAAGTATTTCATGGTCAAAAACCAAATGTGATCTTCTTCCATGTGTCCGGATGCATTTATTTTAGTCTGAATGACCGTTATCAGCTTAGGAAATTTGATCCCAAATCCAATGATGGTATCTCTATGTGATACTCTCTTTCTTCCAAAGCCTATAGAGTATTCAATCTTTGCAGAAAATGCATTTATGAGTCTATCCATGTTAAGTTTGATGATCTTCGATCCTCATCCCTATCATGTGATGATTTGGAACTTGATCAGAGGCTAAACTCTTAGAGCATCTCCAACGGCATGCTATATCTTACTTTTTACCATTTTATACACTCCAATCGCACGCCACACACACACACACACACACACACACACACACATATATATATATATATATTTGCAGGCCACAAGAATCAAACGACATATTTGTCGTGGGTTTATCCAACCGGCAAAACAAGATGGCCCACCATTTGGCTACTTTTTTAAGAGCATCTCATTTTATATTAATATTAACAAGTTAATATTGTTAGATCTGTTTTTATAGTAATCATTGTATTTATTTTCTAGCCAATACTGTGCTTAATGTTCTTATCTATATTGTAAAGGCTAGGGGTATTTAAGTCCCCTTAGAGCCTTTGTTTTGTAACCTTGGCACTCACATTAATCATACTTTCATACTTTGTGCTTCAATACTCTCTCTCTCTCTCTACTTTCTCTCTCTAAAGAATCAGTGATCTTGAACTCACAATTGGTATCAGAGCAATCTGAATCTTGAGAGAATTGAGAGATTGTTTTTCTGTATCTGAATTTGTGATTGAAATCGAAAATTTGATTGATTTTCTTGAATTTTTCAAGAAAATATCGTTTTCTTGATTTCTCATAAAATTTGGATCTGTTTGTGGTCGAATTATATTGATCTTTGGTTCATTAGTTTCGATTTTGATAATCGATCATTGTTGCTTATTGTATTTTTGTATAAAAATCTTGTTTAGTCTGTTAATTTGGTGATTGTGGTATTTTCTGGAAAAACGCCATTCTTGTTCTGTTCCTTGTAGAATTTTTAGATTGTGTTGATTTTAATCGATTTTGTTAATCAAAAGTTGTTAGAAAGGTGTTTTCGATATTAAGTGTGTGTTCTCTTTGCATAAATTTCTTAGTTTGATTTGTTCTTGCGAAAATCTGTGAGTTGGTGAAGTTTGCGTTTCATTCATTGAAGTTTGCGTGTCATTCATGAAGTTTGCGTGTCATTCATAAAGTTTGCGTGTCATTCAGAGTCTTTGCAAGAATTAATAGTGTTTCTGAACTTTGCGTTTCATTCATATATGTTTGCGTGTGATTTATATAATCTTGCGCCTCATTCATATATTCATAATGCTTTGCGTCTCATTCATGCATTCATATATCTTGTGATCTAACTCTTATATTAGTGATTTTTTATTCAGGTTTGCGGTTCTCATTGGAAACGCAAAGCTCAAAGTTTCAAGTTTCTCGGTTCTAGTCTAACACGCAAACCATCAGTTTGCGTTTCTCTCTTCAAGTGAAAAGTCTTAGTGCATCAAACACAAAGTCTCAACCCGCAAAGTAACACTTTGCATGTCTCAAAGCAAACGCAAAGCTCAGTTTGCGTTTCCCTCTGCAAACGCAAGACCTTCTCTGCGCTTCTCATTACAAACGCAAACCTCTAGTTTGCGGGTCTCTCATACTTAGAAATTTTTCCAAATTTTCTGATTTTTCAAGATGTCTTTGCAAGCACAAATCTACAAGAATGACCTCATGATGTCTTTGGGGTCTGATACTCGTCCACCAGTTCTTATCAATGAGAATGAATTCGAACAGTGGCAAGATCGGTTCATCAACTTTATTGAAAGGCAACCGAATGGGGAGAACATGAAGAAATCACTGACTCAGGGTCCTATGGAAATACCAAGGAAAGTTGTTCCAGCTACAGCAACTTTAGTTGCTACTTCTGTTGAAAAAGCTTTAAGGGAATATGATGCTGATGAGATGTTAAGACATCAAGCTGATAGCCAGGCCAAATCAAATCTGATCCTTGCTCTTCCCAACTCCATCTATAATAGAATCGATTGCTTCAAACATAACCCAATGATGATGTGGACACAACTTGAGAAGATTATGCTTGGTACTGCTATGTCTACTCAGTTGTGTCAGACTAGGTACATGAACAACTTTGAAAAGTTCAAGGCCAAGGATGGGGAAAGTTTGAAAAATGTTTTTGATCGATTCTGGGCTGTTATCAATGATCTCTACAAGATTAAAGTTACCAAGACTAAGTTGGAGGCTAACTTGAAGTTTCTGAACGCTTTACAACCTGAGTGGAACATGTCATGCCACAGAATGAGAAACGATGTCAAAATCTCAACCATGCCAATTCAGGAGTTATACGAAATCTTGATGACAGATGAATCTATGGTAATGGAGAAGAAGGCGAAACTGGATAAAAGAACAAGCCTCTGTCAGTAGATCCTATTGCTCTTTTAGCTAGCCAACTGGCTGAGCAAGCTTTGACTGAAACAGCTTATGATGGATCAACGGATGATGATGGCGAAGCTCTAGAGAAGGTCATGATACTTTTGACTCAGCACTATCAGAAGAGATTCAAGCACAAATCTGGTTCAAACAACTTGCGGTTCACTTTTGGTTCAAAGTATGAACCAGCTAAGGTGGTTGAACAGAAGAAGGATGAGAAAAAGGTGGTTAACTGTTTTAACTGTGGAAAGCCTGGACATATGGTTAAGGACTGCAGAGTCAAAGTGGTAAAGGATGCTGCTTTTTACCGAAAGAAGTTGGCTCTTGCTGAAAAGAAAGAAAGTGGAACTATCCTGTTGGCCGAAGAAGAATACTGGTTGGATCATTCGGACAACGAGGCTGAAAATGAAGAAACTGCGGCCATGTGCTTTATAGGAGATGACAAATCTGATGATCAGGAAGAGGATACATCATCTGATGGTTCTGAGGTAATATCTGAGTTTAACTATAATTTCTTTTTATCTCAAATGAATGTTTTTATCACTGCTTTGCATGATTTGCGCTCAAAGTTTGTTTCTGAAAAGTTTAAAAATCAAGAAATGTCTGATTTAATCGAAAAACTGCAAATTTCTTTAAAAGATGAAAAGTCAATTTTAATTGACACAAAAGAGAAATTTAATAAGCAGTTGGTCGAGTTAGAAAATTCAAATCAGACTTATCGTGATTCGTTGACTGAACTGACTTCTTCAAATAAAATTCTTTCTGACAAGATAATTGTTTTAGAAAGGAATTTGTATAAAAGAGAACAGTCTGAGCAAACCATTTACATGAATAAACCAAGGAGTGAAGAAGCCATAAAAGAAAAGTGGGGACTTAGTTTTGAAAACCCGCATTTTTTAAATCATGCTAAAAATGAAGTTCCTACTTTATATGAATATGATTACTGTACTCTTGCAAGATATGCTCCTCAGTTTAAATTCTTTTGGACAACTGAGAAACAAATTTTGGAAGAAGAAAATGTGAAAAGAATGAAAAACAAGAGGATGGAAATGCCATTTGTTTACACTTCTGAAAATGCAAAGTATTTTCCTGATCAATCTAAGAAATCCAGAAAATTTCAAAATTTTTTAAATGTCAAATTTTCCAATAAATCTTCATTTTCAACAGATTTTGTGGATATTTTTGCTAACACTGATAAGGAAAATGTATCTCCGGTGTCTTATGATACTAAGAAATACATTCCCCCATTAGTGTTAGAAGAAAAAATTGTTGATCTTGAAGATCGATTGGAAGAACAAAATCTTCAAACTTGTTTAGAAAACGATTTATTTCTTTTTATAATGAAATCAAGTTTTGAAGATAAAATTTCTTCTGGATTGTCAAAAGATTCTAAGGAAAATTCTAAAGTTTTGAAAAACAATGGCCATTTGCGTTCCACATTGGAAACGCAACGCGTGCAGTTGGACGCGCAAAGCTCAGTTTGCGCCTCCAATGGGAAGCGCAAACCTCCTCCAAACTTGTGCA
This sequence comes from Arctium minus, assembly GCA_954870635.1. Taxonomy (NCBI): domain Eukaryota; kingdom Viridiplantae; phylum Streptophyta; class Magnoliopsida; order Asterales; family Asteraceae; genus Arctium; species Arctium minus. The sequence goes on along the minus strand of OX941080.1, from coordinate 69,525,167 downwards.
ATTTTGAAAATTTTCACTCCGAGGCTAGTTCTTCAATGTCAAATGCTAAGACTGATTTCTTTGATAAAGTTTCTTCTTCTGATTCAATTATTGATAATTCTTTACTGCTAAATGCTCAATTTTATAAAAAGAAGCGTAAAAGAAGAAGATCAAAGAAGTCAAAGAAACATGATACAGTCTTATCTGAAAATTCTAATGTTTCTAATTTTTCTTCTTCAGATCGGGCTGTGAGGAAGACATCAAGGCAGATTTGGAGGATGAAACAGCCAATTTTAGAATCTGAACTATTAGGAGTTAACTGTGTAGACAATCTTTGTGATTCTGATACATTTGCTACATGTAATAAAAACCCAAAATATTCTTTTCAGCAAATGTTTGATATATCAAAGAATATCTCATATGCTTCTTCTAGTTCTGATTCTGATAATTGTGTTTTATCTTCTATTGATAATTGCTTTCATTCGTGCATGAAAAATAAATCTATGAAAAAATAAAAAGCATAAATCTAACAAGGGACCCATAAGCATATGGGTACCTAAAAAGGTGTAGTTTCTGTGTGTGCAGCTTAGTCAATTATGGTATATGGACTCAGGATGTTCAAAACATATGACTGGCAACAAATCTCTTCTATCTAATTTTAAAGATAAATGTTGCGGTCGTGTGAAATTTGGCAACTGTGAGACAGCTCCGATTCTTGGTTATGGTGATTTAGTTCAGGGTAACATAACTGTCAAAAGAGTAAGCTACGTCGAGGGTCTAAGTCACAATCTTTTCAGCATAGGACAATTCTGTGATAAAGACCTTGAAGTCAACTTCAAATCCAAAAGAGTTGAAGTGAAGAATGATAATGGCAAGGATCTTCTGGTGGGAAAAAGGCAATCAAATTTATATACCATTGATCTTTCCAAGATCAAAATTCCTTCAGATGTCTGCTTGCTTTCTAAAGCTTCAATTCAAGAAAGTTGGATTTGGCACAGACGATTAGCTCATCTCAACTTCAAGTATATGGATCGCCTGGTCAAGAATGATTCAGTGAGAGGTCTTCCAGTTCTCCGTTTCCAGAAAGACCATCTATGCCAGGATTGTGAGAAAGGAAAAATGAAGAAAGCTCCTCACAAGCCTAAGCCTGAACACTGCAATTCGGCTATTCTTGATCTTTTGCATGTTGATTTGTGTGGTCCGATGAAGACAAAGAGTTTAGGACATAAGAAATATGTTTTGGTGGTTGTTGATGACTACTCCAGATATACTTGAGTAAAATTTCTGAAGTCAAAAGACGAGACTCCTGAAGTACTCATCAACCTCATCAAGACAACTCAGACAAATAAGCAGAAGCAAGTGAAAGTGGTAAGATCTGACAATGGCACTGAATTCAAAAACAGTACTCTTCAGGCATTCTATGAATCTCAAGGAATACAACAACAATTTTCTGCTGCACGTACTCTGCAACAGAACGGCGTTGTTGAAAGAAGAAACAGAACGCTTGTTGAGTCAGCCAGATCAATGCTTGCTTATTCAGGTCTACCTTTGTCTTACTGGGCTGAAGCAGTTTCAACTGCCTGTCATACACAGAACAGATCAATTCTGCATCGTCGTTTCAATAAAACACCGTATGAACGGGATCAAACCGAATATCAAGTATTTCAAGTCATTCGGGTGTAAATGCTACGTTCTGAATGACAGGGAGAATCTCAACAAGTTTAGTCCAAAGGAAGATGAGGGTGTATTCGTGGGTTATTCTTCAAACTCTGCTGCTTATAGAGTTTTTCTGTTCTCTGCAAGAAAGATCATAGAAAGTGTCAATGTAAAATTTGATGAAGCTTCTGATTTGGTTTCTAGTCACTCAGGCTCAGAACCCGCTTTTACTAGAAATTCAGTTTCTGAGCAAATCAGTTCAGAACCTGCTCTTTCACCGAATAACCAGGATTCTTCTACTCCCTCTCCTAATCTTTCTGATCTAGATTTTCTGTTTGAAAATTTTTATGATGATGTGCCTAGGTCTAATTCTGCAAATGTTTCTAATGTTTTGAATCAGGAAACTGAGAGCTCATCTATTCCAAATTCCGTTGCATCTATCTCTGACAATGATGCTGCTCCAGTCTCTCCTATTCAACAAGAACTGGTACAACAAGATTTTGTTCAATCAGACAATGTTCAATTAGAAGCTGAGCTTATTCATGAAGAACATACTCAAGAAGAGTCAATTCAAGATCAACCTGTTCAAAGTGAATCACTTTAGGAAGAAGTACAGAATGATGTTATTCAACAAACTGTTCCCGAATATGATTCAGATATTGTTGAGATACCTCCTCCTCAAATGGAATCTATTTCTATCTCTTCATCTGATGTAGAAGTTTCTGAAACTCCCTCTCTTCATTTAGAAGTGTTTCAAGATGTAATTAATCCTCTCCATCATACAACAAAATGGACAAGATCTCATCCAATTCATCAAATTATTGGAGATCCTCAAGCCAGTGTTTCTACACGCTCCAAAACGACTACTTCCAACGAATGTCTCTTCACTTGCTTCCTAAGTAAGATTGAACCTACAAAAGTTTCTGAAGCATTGGAAGACCCGAATTGGATTATTGCTATGCAAGAGGAGATCAATCAATTTGATGCGCTCAAAGTGTGGAGACTTGTACCAAGGCCGAAAGGAAAAAGCACAATTAGTACAAAGTGGATATTCAAGAACAAAAAGGATAAAGATGGTATCGTCATGCGAAACAAAGCAAGGTTGGTAGCCAAAGGATATCGACAAGAAGAAGGTATTGACTACGATGAAACGTTTGCACCCGTTGCCAGATTGGAAGCTATCCGAATGTTTCTTGCCTTCGCTGCTTATCGAAACTTCACAGTATATCAAATGGAGGTCAAGACGACATTTCTCAATGGCAAACTGAAAGAAGAAGTATATGTATCTCAGCCAGAGGGATTTGTTGACAAAGATCGTCCAGATTATGTATATTTTCTCGATAAAGCATTGTATGGTTTGAAACAACCTCCACGGGCGTGGTATTACGAGTTGTCAGCTTTCTTGGTCAAATCCGGCTTCACCAAAGGATCTATCGATACTACTCTTTTCATTTATAGAACTAACCTTGATATCTGCTTAGTACAAATATACGTAGATGATATTATTTTTGGTGCAACTAATAAATCTTTGTGTACATGGTTTTCTGATCTTATGACCTCTAGATTTCAGATGAGCATGATAGGAGAAATCAATTTCTTCCTCGGCTTACAAGTGAAACAGCTTCCTGATGGTATCTTCATCAACCAGTCAAAGTATATATTTGACATCTTGAAGAAATTCAAGATGGACAAATCTACTTCAATCGGAACGCCGATGGCTCATGGTGCCAAACTCGGACTCGATCCAGATGGAAAAGTTGTGGATCAAAAGACATACAGAGGGATGATCGGATCACTGATGTATCTAACTGCCAGTCGCCCGTACATAATGTTCTCCACGTGCTTGTGTGCCCGATTCCAGGCTAAACCAAAAGAATCTCATCTTTTAGCAGTCAAACACATTTTTAGATATATTAAAGGAACTCCTTATTTAGGATTATGGTATCCTAAAAGTTCTGACTATAACTTGATTACTTATTCAGATGCAGATTTTAGTGGTAATCAATTGGACAGGAAGAGTACTTCTGGTCATCTTCAGTTTTTAGGTGACAGACTGATAAGCTGGGCGTCGAAAAAGCAAAAAATGCGTTTCAATATCAACAGCCGAAGCTGAATACATCGCTGCAGCTAGTTGCTGTGCTCAAGTGCTCTGGATGAAAAGGCAACTTCGTGATTATGGGATGTTGTACCAGACAGTGCCAATTTATTGTGACAGCAAGTCTGCAATTGCGATATCGGTCAATCCAGTCCAGCACACCAAGACCAAGCACATAGACATGCGGTACCATTTTATAAAGCATCACGTGGAAGAAGGTACTATTGAATTATATTTTGTACCAACTGAATATCAACTTGCTGATATCTTTACAAAAGCCTTAGATGAAAAACGTTTCAATTTTTTTCTTTCAAAATTAGGCATGTTGAATTTAAAAGTTTAAATCTTTACAAATTTTATTCTATAAAATAAAATTTTACAGATTTTCTTTCTTTTGAATAAAACGTATGTTTAGGGTCTTTAACAAGTTATTTGTTTATATTAAAGTTTTATATGTTCAACTTTCATGTCTTACAAAAGTCAAAAAGTCAGCAACATGTTTGTAGCTTTTAATACTGCTTTAAAGATATGTGAGTCTGAATTTTTATAGTTTACTTTACTTAGACTACCTAAATGATCAGAATTATAGATCGGAATGAAAATATGGGCTAAGCATTTAGACGTTGATCTGAGTAATTGAGATGAATAATAAATTCTTAAAATACAGAAATCTTTGGGTTTAAAAGTTTGTACCTGTGACCTTTCTGGTTTGGGAAAGTAAGTTTCGTGGGATGCTCAACATCTGGTCCCCTATGGTCATTTGGTCTGGGAGTGATCGAACAGAAATCCTTCTATAGAGTCAGATAGAAAGTCATGTTTTACTGGTATGAATGGGTTTAAAATATGTCGATGTAGCCTTTCTGATCCGGGAAAATAAGTTCCAAGGGGTTCTTGACACCTAGTCCCCTAAGGCCAACTGGTCTGGGAGTGGCTGACTCAAATCCTGCAATAGGGTCAGATAGAAAGTTACGTTTACGGCATGTTCTTTACTTAATGAACTCTCTGATTAAAAGATGCCAAAGTGCACGCGCTTAAAAGATGCCAAAGAGCACACTCATGTTAAGATGCCAATGTGCACACTGCTAAAAATATGCCAATGAGCACACATCTCATGATACTTGGTGATATGTTTGAGTTGTGATAAACCTGTAAATTTGTAAAAGTCTTAATTTTAAATAACTTAGTGTAAGTTCATGCAAAGTTTTCTATATTAATTTTAGAACTGCATTTTTCTTGAAGCTAACTGAAGTTCACATGCGCACACACTGAATAGACAAATGGAAGTTTTCGAAACTGAACATGTCTGAACTTGATATGCAATTATACTTGGTCTTGCATCCAACAACATATGCTTGATTTCAACTGATTGATAAATCTGTGAAATTTTACTGAGTAGACTTTAATTTGTTTAGTGTTTAAAATTTTATATGTTCAGTTGTTACAAAATTTATATTCAATATGGTCATCTTTCATATTGATGTCTTTATGTTTGAGTATATGTATTTTTTTTTTTGGATATGGTCTGTGCAATTTTCAAGAGGGAGCGATAAAATGAAAAAGTTATCTGATTGTTTCTGTGGTTGAGGGGGAGTATGGAAGAAACTTATCTGTGCTGATCAGAAGTTAAACAGGTATGTTTCTCAGATTTTTCTACACATTTGCTATATTAACAGTTAAATTTTTGTGCATTTGTGTAGGGGGAGCAAAAGAATTTCAGGTATATTTTTTTACATTTTTTTTATTTTTATTTTTATGTTTTATTTATTTTTATTTTTTAGATTTGTTTTAGTTTTCTAGGTTTAAATAGTGTTTTTCTTTTCATTTTTTTCTCTTTCCCGCCTACCTGTTCTTGGTCTTATGTCTTTTCGGCTCCATTTCTCTCTGTCGCTCTCTGAGTTCACGGTTCCAATCTGATTACTTTCATATTTTAATTCGAGAAATCAAGGTATGTTTTGATTCTATTCCCTTCGTATATTGATGTTGAGTTACACTTGTTTATCGATTAGAGTTTTCCAAAATCCGATGTTCGTATTTCTCGTTCCATTCAAAATACTCAGATTGTGATTTCGTGCATTTTTTCTTAAATCAAGTATTGCGTTTTGCTTAGAACAGCTAAACGATCTTCAGGTATGTTTTTTTTTACTTTAATTTCTTGTTATCTAGCTTTAATTTTAGTTTTTGTGTTTTTTGGGTTTTTTGACTCGCAAAAAATTAGGTTTGGAGTTCAAGTTTGATAGACCCGCAAAGTCTACTTTGGGCGTCTAGTTAGAAACGCAAAGTGAACTTTGCGCGTCTAACTAGAAACGCAAAGTGAACTTTGCGCGCCTAGTTAGAAACGCAAAGTGAACTTTGCGCGTCTAACTAGAAACGCAAAGTGAACTTTGCGCGTCTAATTTGTTAAACAAACCTATTTTTCTTTCAAGTGTTGTTTACGTATCAACTAGGACACGCAAAGTGTACTTTGCGTCTCCTCTTTGACACGCAAACTTTCTTTTTTTTTATACTTCGTGTTTTGTTAAGGTTTTGATTTCAAGTATGTTTGTCCCGCAAAAAGTCTACTTTGCGCGTCTAGTTAGAAACGCAAAGTGAACTTTGCGCGTCTAACTAGAAACGCAAAGTGAACTTTGCGCGTCTAGTTTGAAACGCAAAGTGAACTTTGCGCGTCTAACTAGAAATGCAAAGTGAACTTTGCGCCTCTATCTAGAAACGCAAAGTCTACTTTGCGCTTCTAACTTGATACGCAAACCTTCCTTTGTGTTTTTGTTTTGTTTTTCTAAGTATAGTTTTCGGACCATGTTAGACATGCAAACTTACCTTTGCGTCTCATGTCTAAAACGCACACCTTGGTTTGCTCTTCTAACTTGGCACGCAAACCATACTTAGAATATTTTTTTTTATTTTTGTCTAAATCTTTTTTATTTTGTTTTCCAGGTCTATTATGTCTTCCAAAACCAATACTGATCCAATGATTCAAGACGAGAATGCCATTCTCAATGATCCGTCTGATCGAGCTTCTCATGATACTCCCATGCCGTCACATCCTTCTGTTGGAGCCGATCTTTCTGCTTCTCGACGTACACCAAATGATGTGTTCCCAACCATCATGTATATGCCATACAAGCCGAACAACTATCACGTGGACTTTGACCGAATCAAGATACATCTAGTGATACGAGCAATTCTCAAAGGTCATCCACTTGCCCCTGCTCTTTCTTACTGCGCAGATGTTCCTGAAGTATATCTACAGCAGGCTTGGCATACAATAACAAAGAATGAAATGGCTCATCCGCATCACTTTGATCTTCAAATCGATCAATTTGAATCATTCCTCTCATACAAGCGACTGAGATTGATACTGGAGCTTCCTGAACCGAACTCCAGACCAGGCCGAACTACATATGACAGCTTTCCATCTGAAGAAGAAGTCTATGAAGGGATACAGAATCTTGGATATGTTGGTACTTTGAACAAACCTACAGACTTTGACAAGTCTAATCTACCTCCAGTATGGTATGCACTGTTCTCAGTTCTCATCAGGTGCCTGACATCGAAGCATTCTGGCACAGACAGTGCAAGTTTATTGTATCTCCAATTGTTCCATGCAGTAGTCTATGACTTGCATGTCGACTACACGTTTATTTTTTGGACCTCAGAGGTGGTACATGACAAGTTCACCAACAAGAAACGGAAGTTCATTCCGTTTGTCAGATTTCTGAAGCTTATTGTTCGAAGCATGCTCCGTAGCAATCCAGCTATTCCTCGCAGGTTATCTTGGCCTCAGGTTCCAGACTCGGAAATGACTTATATTCAGAAGCAGAAGAAGTCTTTCAACTATTCTATGACTATTCCATATTCTCTTATTGCCAATTATGCTGATGTTACAGATGAGGATGTCATAGAATATTGTATGGAGAATGAGTTCATGGAAGCTGTACAAGATAAGCCTTCTAATGACAATCAAGGTGCTGAAAAAGATGTTGAAGTTGAAGCAGCTATTCATAAACAAGAGCCTGAAGCTGAAAAAGAGGCTGAAGATGAGCAAGAAGTTGCAATATTTGTTGAAAAAGACATAGTTCAAGAGGATGTAGCTTCTCAACAAATTGAGAATGTTCTAACTGCAATTGTTACTGAGTCTCCTATTCCTGTTCCTTCTGATGATGTTGATGATGCTAATGATGCTGCTGTTATTGCTAGTGATAATGATGAGGATGAAAGTGATTCTGATGATGATGATAGTGATCATGCTGATCAACCGAGTATTCAAGTTTATGAAAGGAAGACCAGGACACCGAAAGTGATTGTTCAAGAGGATATTCATTCTGAAGTCGAATCTGTTCCCATCAATCCGAAAGTTGCTGATATACTGGTCGATGAACTTGATTTAGCTTTTGCTAATGTTTCAACTCATCATCAGGTTCTAGATACTGCTGTTTCTCCATCTTCTCTCGAGCCTTCTTCCAGTGTCGAAACTTCTTCAGTCGAGGTACGGGATTCAACAGCAAAATTTTCTACTCTGAATGATGTGATTCGACAGATGAATGAGCAGTTTGAAGAACACAAGAATTCGGAAATTCAGAAGTTACGTGCTTTCTTAAAGGGAAAAATGCCAGAGATTGATACATCCTCAATACCTGAAGTAATTCCTTTCCGACGCCCATCTGGGGTGGTTATAAGAGACTCATCTACTGCTGTTCAATCATCTGCTCCTGCAATCATGTCTATTCCTCAACCTCCACCATTTTTGCAGTCTGTTGGTGTTTCTACTTCTACTCGTCCTCCTGTATCGACTTCAACAACTCCAGTCTCTGATCTTCCAATTTCAGAGTTGACAGATTTGCTCTATGCTCGACTTCTCTCTATGTCGCCGCCTGAACATCAAGATAAAGATCTTATCTCTCTTTTATGGAACTTCCAACCTACGCCGCCTCCAGTTCCTTCTTCTGAATCTGACCGGATTACAGCTTTATCTACTGAATTTCATGCATTCAGATCAGAGGTTCAATCAAGTTTTGCTGATCTCAAATCGTTTATGTCTCAAGCCTTCTCTGATTTATCTTCAAGGCTTGATTCTCATGAACAAAGCTGCAGATCTGAGGCCGGCCCGTCTCTTAAGCGCCGACATGACCAAGATGATCCTGATCATCAAGGCTATGAGAGGGAGATGGCGAAGAGACCGAGAGTTGAAGGATCTTCTGAAGTTAGAGAAGATACTCAAGAAGAAGCGGCTGGTGACAGAGGAAAGAGTGGTGAATCTGTTGAAGACTTCAACATTCAAAATTTAGTGAATGTGATGATTGAGAATGTTGATCTGTCTTCTTTGCATAATGAACTGAACATTTCTGAGAGTAATATTAACAATAATATGCAAATTGTTGTTTACACGGATCCAGATGTTTCTACAAGTATTCATGAAGTTGAAGAATATGAAGCTGCAAATGACATGAGGTCATTCTTTGCTAACTTCATAGAAATTAATTCTGATGATGATGAAGATGTCAGGTTTGAAAAGATTTGTCAAGTCAATGAAGAAGACTGTGATGACATTATTATCATATCAGATACAGAAGATGACTCAGTGTTCATGGATGCGAAAGATGAAGAAGAAGCTGATTTGTTATACAGTGATCTTCCTGCTCATGATGAGATTCCTGAATCAGTTAATGTCACATCTACTCCTGTTGCTAGTTCAGCTACGACTACCACTATTCCTTCAAGATCATTTGAAGTTGGTCAGTCGTCAAGAGCAGAAGCTGATGTTCCATCTTCTGATCCTGTAATTCCACCATCCATTCTAGAAGAAGGACCAGCTTTATCTAGACGTCAAAGGCAAAGGAATTTGCATCGTAGATATTTGGCATCAAGGCAAAGATCAGCCTTTCTAGAAGACACTCAGAGAAACATCTTTGTCTCTAGAAGAAGGGCGATTAACATCTATGAAATCCTTGGAGTGGAGAAAGAGTCAAATGCCTATCAATATGAGTACTTGATGTTCATCAAGTGTCAGCGCAAAAGGAATAATACCGTTTCTTCTCAACACTTGATTGTTCGAGTCATCAGTGTTACAATCAACAAGTTTGTGAACATCTGGTATCCCGATTTTGAAGTTGAAAGAAGAGACTGCAAGCGGTACAAATTTTCAGAGGTGGACTTTGCTGATCTTTCTATAGATGTTGAATTCTTATATGATCACTTCAGGAATCTGTATCATAGATCTCAGGATATTTCACAAGCTTTGTTCGTCATTAAAAGATTCATTCGACGACAAATCCAATTCTTCAGGGTTTTTGATTTCCAGATGGCAGTTGAAAGCTTCCAACCAGTTGTGAATCTTCTCAGGCGTAACCAAAGCTTACCAAACATAGAGTCTTATCCTTTTCTCACTATTGTTGAAGATCCATATGGACTTGTGTACAAGAATGGCTCTAATGAAAAATGCTTTCTCAGGATTGAAGAAATTGCTCATTACTCCGATGGAACCTTAAAAGTGATCAAGCTACAGTTAGAACAACGTCTGAAGGAGGCCAAAAGAAGATTTATGGAATCAAGAGAAAATGCATTCCTGGTTGATAATGATGAAATCTGTCTTATCCAGAAGACTTTAGATTCAATTCAAGAAAGATTGAATCTCCGCTCAACTCTAAGACGACTGGATGTTTTAGTTGGTCTGAATCGACTTCGTCAAAGAGAAGAGCGTCAGTGATTCTTCAAAGTCTCCTGGTTGGTCTATGCTGTGTTTGAAGATTGTTTTTGAAGACCACGACGCCAATGATTACTAAGGGGGAGATTGTTAGATCTGTTTTTATAGTAATCATTGTATTTATTTTCTATCCAATATTGTGCTTAATGTTCTTATCTGTATTGTAAAGGCTAGGGGTATTTAAGTCCCCTTAGAGCCTTTGTTTTGTAACCTTGGCACTCACATTAATCATACTTTGCGCTTCAATACTCTCTCTCTCTCTACTTTCTCTCTCTAAAGAATCAGTGATCTTGGACTCACAAATATATTTATACAATATAAATTATATTCTCCTTTAATTATTTGTTTTTTATAAATTAATATATATATATATATATATATAAGAGAGAGAGAGAGAGAGAGAGAGAGATGGAGGATCAAATGAGAACAATAACTATTTAAAAGAACACGAGAACTAACAAAATCATTAGTGATTTTATATTAACGTGCAAAAAATCCACGCGAACCTAAAGTCGCTGCCAAAGTCCTTTTCTCGTGTGTTAATGTAAAATCACTAATGATTTTGTTAGTTCTCGTGTTTTTTTAAATAGGTATTGTTCTCGTTTGAACCCGACTCTCTCTCTCTCTATATATATATATATATATATTTAAAAATTATATTTTAAATAAGACAAAGAAATTTAACATTAATATAAAAATAATAAAATACAAATTCATAACATACTAAACATACATAACACTGGATAAGCATAACGTCATAGCAGAAAATTAAAAAACTGAGACATAAATTAAAGCGTCTATTGGATTCCATAAGTTTCCTGTCACATTTTGAGATCCTCCGGCCTGGTCTTGAACTCCTTCTCCAGATCCTTGAAGTTCTTCTCCAGATCCTTGAAGTCCTTCTCCAGATCCTTGATATTGAGATGCTCGATATTGAGATCCTTGGTATTTTGCTCCTTGTCCATACGTATCAACCTGGCCTTCTCCTGTTCTCTTTCTCAATATTCGGATTTTCTAATTTTTTATAAACTCAAGAAACACGGGATCAGTGATAGAATTTAAATCAGTAAACATAATTTTTTCATCCGCCAACCTTGTATTTATTGCATTTTTCTCAGCTTGAACTTCATTCCTTTTCATGGCAAGTTCTGTATTTTTGTTTATTGCTTTGATCATCTTTTGCTAGCTTTAACTAGAGTTTCTAACTTATTATCATATAGGAGCCTTGATTTTGCCTTTCTTACACCAATTGGTCTCTGAGTTGAAGTAATACCATCGTTAAGATTCAACAAGGGTAAACTAGTATATGTCCTTGACGATGAACAAGGACCGGGAGAAGGTGACTGATAAGGACTTTGTCGTTGATATTGAGGTGTTGCATTGGCATTTGATAAACTCTCGAAATCTTTCATGATGTGCCAAACATGATCAAACGTAAACCCCTTCTTGTAGGATGCGTCTAGTTTTAACAACTCTTTCGCTTCATTCATCTATGAAAAAAACATATAATATATTTGGATTAATAAAATAAGAATCAACTAAAACAATAAATACTTACGATATCTTGTTCAGAAACACCACTTGGATTCCTGTTTTGAACTTGATTGATACATCCTCGTAATTTTTTGGTAGCTTTCTGAATGCAAGACATGCATGTTTCCAGTGATCTTCTTGGTCGAGGATTGGTTGTGAATGGCAATGAAATTCATTTTCTATTCTTGTCCAAAACTTCTCTTTTGTTTGGTTTCTACCTATTATTGGATTTTGAGACACATCAAGATAACGACATAATTGTATATCTTCGTTATCTTTGTGGATTGAACTTAGGACTGATGAAGACATTTTTAAGATGATATTTGTGTGGTTTGGTTTTTTGAATCACCCATTATTTATATACAAAATTTCATTTCACTCTAAATATAATATCAGACAGATTAGACAACACCCCTCCATCTCTACCATCTCTCTGATAAAGCATAAAACGTAAAGCATAAAGCATAACACTATCACCATCCACAATCCAATCTAACCCAATCTATACTAAAAAATTAATTTCTCTATCTTCCACCTACCCGATCTCGAATTCCAATTCAATCTCATTTTTATGGTTTATCAGTGATCCAATCCAATCTCAAATATTTTTTAAACATTAAATTTTAATATTTCATCATATCTATCATTTTTTTTTTATTGTTCTTGCCTATAAAAAATAGATTTCTTAAACTATTTGATACTTTAAAACATAATCTTAATTAAAAAAAAACTTATAATTGAAAATAATTAAAACAAGTTACAAAAAGAAATACGGAATTACATATCTAAAAGACATAAATGACATAATTAATTACAAATGACATAATCAATCAAATCATTTTTTAGAGCATTATGTGCTTTCCTATCACGAAGTTGTTCTCTATTAGCCATATAAGTGGCTAGGTTTCCAATTCGTTCAGTAGAGTATGCAAACGGTTGACCATCATATTCTGTATAGCTTTTGGGTTGTCGATTGTGGGCATATCATCAGTGGCGGAGCCAGAGTTTTATACAAGGGGGTGCACCATATAGAATAAAAGCAAAAGTTGACATTTTGAAAATGGCAAAAGTATCGATATTATATTGAGTATATTCGATATTTACATAGTTAACAATGACCTCGACGAGTTTTCATTTTATGGAACTTATCTCTCCCGATTTGTTTTTTTGTTTATTGAACATTGAAGAAAGTCAAATTGGTGTTGGGTTTTCACTGTGTGCTAACTATGTTTTCAACACAGTATCTGTTTATTGAACACTAAAGAAAGTCAAATCAGTGCTTGTTTTCACTGTGTTGAAAAAGGAAAGAAAAAAACCAATAATATGAAAGAATGTCTTTTTGGTAAATTTACAGAGATAAGTAAAAATTGTCAAACACTAAAAAACTTATTGCGTTTTGGTACAGTCATAAGGTAGTCCAAACACTTTTTTTAAAACCCTCTTTGCACACCACATACGTTAATAATCACTTTTACAAATAAGCATAAGTTGTTTAAATAAGCAATTCCAAACACCCCTAAGTAAAAATAAAATAACCTATTTGACTTTGAATGTTCCACTTCCGGTCTATCACATTTTACATGGAAATAAAATAAACTATTTAACCTCACATGAAAATAAACATAAAACACTAGTCTAGCACACAGTAGCACGAACATGAAATAGAATTTTGGTGAACTGGTGATTACATAAAGAATGTATTTCTCATAGTGGTTCTAACATAAATAAGCATTAAAAAGAATGTATTTCTCATTAAATTCTAACATAAATACATAATCAACAATCAACATAAAGTATTTCTCTTATATAGAAAAAGATTAAAAACAATATAAAAAAGTGATCACATTTTTAAAGTAAAGAAACCCTAACCTGCAGAAGTAGAATCAGTGATGGAGAGGATAACAAGTGCAGAGCATCGGTAGACACTACAGATAGTCACACCAGAGGCCTCTGGCAGAGATTGCCGAAACAGTGGACTGTGTTTTGTGAAAAAAGAAAAATAAAGCTTGCTCTACACGGCGGTTTAGGAGAGCGGGAGCTATAGGATGACAAAAGAAATTAATATTTAGATGTAGGCCTCTCATTTTACGTCATTGGGTTTGGGGCCTTAGTGGAGGTTAGGAAGAGCCCAAGTCTTAAAAATTTGAAATTCGGCTAACTATCAATGCTTTAATTTTTTTTTTCAAATTATGAGGAGTTGCCAATGCACCTTCTAGTGCTATGGTACCTCCGCCACTGAATATCATTAAGAAATTCAGTTGGATCATAAAAATGGAGGTATGTCTCTCGTTTGTCTTCAACTATCATATTAAGCAGGATGATACAAGCAATCATAATTCGTCCCATATTATCTTTGTCCCAAGCATGACATGGGTGTCGAATAAATGCAAAACAAGCTTGTAGAACTCTAAATGCTCGTTCAACATCTTTTTTGGCAGACTCTTGACATTGAACAACTTATGTTTCTCGATAGTGGGAAACGTAATTGACTTGACAAATATATACCATAAAGGATATATGCCATCTGTGAGATAATATGTCCTATCGTTTTCGCAACCATTCACGATATAACTAACTTTTGGTGCTCGACTTGTCAATACATCATCAAAAATAGGAGATCGATGGAGTACATTAATATAATTTAACGAACCTGGTGTTCCAAAGAAAGTGTGCCATATCCATAAATCATATGATGCAACAACTTCTAAAATGAGTGTTGGATTTCCACTTCTCCCGGCATATTGTCCAGCCTATGCGTTCAAACAATTTTTCCATTCCCAATGCATGTAGTCAATACTACCTATCATACCCGAGAATCCACGTTGATCTCCAGCATGGAGTAGTCTTGCCAAATCATCGTTGTTAGGCTTTCAGAGGTACTCGTCACCAAAACATGAGATGACACCATCAACAAAGTTCATGAGAGCATCCCTTGTTGTGGTTCCACTCATTCTCAAATATTCGTCAACTGTGTCGACTGATGTGCCATATGCCAACAAGCTCATGGATCCAGTACATTTTTCAATGGTGAAAGACATTGTCTACCGTAGCATCAGGTCTTCGTTGAAAATAATCGTCATTAGCAGTCACAGCATCAACTACACGACAGAATAAAGGTCTTCTCATTCGAAATCTTCTCCGGAAGATAGCGTCATCATACGTCGGATTGTCTACAAAGTAGTCTTGCATCAAACGCGCTTCACCCATTTCGCGTTGCCTGTTACGATACCTTATTTTTGCTCTTGGAGGTTGATCTCCTATGAACATATTGGAGGAGTTGATGAGGATATCCTCAAGCATGCAATCAATTTGTTGGTTTTGTTCAAGAACTTGTGATTGTCATGCATAAAAATCATCAACTAATTCCAGTGATGAGTTTTCATTGAAAGATATTTTAGTGAAATATGGAATTTTTTGTAAGGCGTTTGAGGAAAGATTGTATGAATAAATCTTGATGAAAGACAATCAAATATATAATAAAGTTTTGAATTATTAGTAGGGGACAATGGCATGTGATCTTTAGGGAAAAAGACAACACATAATCAGTGAGGCATAATGGCATGTGATCTTTAGGGAAAAAGACAACACATAATTAGTGGGGGACAATAACATGTGATCTTTAGGGAAAAGGACAACCATTCATTTTAACATACAAAACAATACATAATACGAATTACTTATACAAAATACGAGAAGTACAAACAAATACACGAAATACTAAATTACCAATACATAATAATAAAATTAAAAACACATCATTATCCATACAACTTTTCCATAAGACGTTCTTTCAACTCTTCTTGTGCTCGTGACAGGTTTTCTTTAGATACCAGTACGTGCAACATTTTGGGGTCTTGAACGATTTGAAAATTCTCTTGATCAAAATGGATTTTCTTTTTCATCATTTCAACTTCATTGTTTCTTGTAATCGTCAATGCACGAATAATTTCATTACATTCATTTGAAATCGAAGAAAATTGTGATGCCTTACCTTTTCCTTTTTTTGTTGCATCTCTACCAGCGGGACGTTGAATTGTTGAACCACCAGTTGGCGATTCTTGGTTGATTTCGACAGAATCTCCTTCCTTCGTAGTTCTTGATCTTTTTGTGTTTCCACCACTTTCTTCATCACCCACTTCATATACCGAGCGAGAACGTGTTGTTTCACGATGTAACTGTATGTCCCACTTGGGATGTTTACACATAACTTCGTTAAATACCTTTAGATCATTAAACTTTTTCCCAACCGCCTCATAAATTTTGTGAGCTACGTTCTCTACATCCATGTTACTCATTCCACTCTTTTTTTACGGTGTGCTTCCCTGTAAGCACCAACCCACTTGCTTGAATTTTCTTGTCAAGACCAACGACCTTTCATTTGATTTTCGTTTCGGACACCAAGCCCTTTTGAATGTTCTGTTCGAGTTGCATAATAGTGTTCTTTCACTTGTGACCATAACTTCCCTTTCTTTTGGTTTTTGCCACGAGTAGCATCTTCACTAACGAAGCTCCATGCTGACATCAGAACCATATTCTCTCGTATCCCATGTATCGACTCTTGAGCCCTTTTTTGAAGTTTGGACATTTTCAGGGATACTAACGTGATTATGATAAGAAGGTAACTCAGAGTTTTTATATTGTGTGTTTGGGTAATTTTGAAGGTTATCAGGATATTCAGAACCGAAACAATAATTTGGGTAGTTTGGATCCATAACAGAAAATTGCAAAAAAAGTAGAGTTTTCAAGATTAATAGAGTATTGAAATAGAGAGAAAGACTGGTGTGATGAAAGTATGTCAATATTGCTCTCTATTTGTAGGGAATTGAAAAATATGAATTTTGGTATATTTTTTATTTTTTAATTTTTTTTTGTTAAACTCATCTTTTTAATATGATAAGATTTATCTAAAAAAAGATCTAAACTTAACCAATGAGATGTTGACATGTGTAAAGTAGTTTAAATAAAAAAAAATCTCAATCCAAGATTGGATTGCAACACTGATAGAATTGACCATGCTACTTTTATTTCTTTTCTCTTTTCTTTTCTTTTGTTTACTTTATTTTGTCTTTTACCTCTTTTGGTTTGGATTGGATTGCTAAAGATCACCATTGCTGATAGTCTAATATTCTCAGACGGATTAGACAACACCCCTCCATCTTTTCCACTATAAAACTTGAATCACATATTAGACAATACCACTCCATCTTTCACCCATAAATGGCTGATAATTCTTCTTCAGGCGATGAGACTTTTAATAATACTAATGTTGAATTAATGAGTGAGGCATTCAACCTAGCCTCTGAAATGGATAACTATATCCAAAATTATTTTCAAAACAACCAATTATCTTATCGAGGTTCGATTCCTGGTTATATAGTTATGAATCGTGATCGAGAAAATGTTGGTCACAATCTCTTCAATGATTATTTTTCTGAAAATCCTCGATTTTCTGAGTCGATGTTTCGTCGACAATTCCAAATGGGTCATACTTTACTTATTTGTATTTTGGATGTTATCCAAAGTAATGAAAACTACTTTGTTCAACGAAGGAATGGATGCGGCAAACTTGGATTATTCGGTTTTCAGAAAGTCACTGTTGTATTTAGAATGTTGGCATATGGTGCTTCTACGGATTCGAAAGACGAGTACATTAAAATAAGCGAATCCACGATTTTAGAAGCTTTGAAGCGATTTTGCTAGGCTATCGTGGAGGTGTTTGGAGAGTGCTATCTACGAACACCCAATGCTAATGGTGTGGCACAACTACTCCAAATTAGAGAACAACGAGGTTTTCCAGGAACGTTAGGTAATCTAGATTGTATGCATTGGAAATGGAAGAATTGTCCAACGGGTTGGGGAGGACAATACTACGGTCGTAGTAGATCTCCAAGTATTATTCTGGAAGTTGTAGTTGACTATGATCTTTGGATATGGCATGCATTTTTTGGTTTACCGGTCCAACAATGACATTAATGTGTTGGAATCGTCCCATATTTTCGTAAATCATACAACGGGTACTTCTCCTCCTGCTAATTATGTCATCAAAGGAAAATCGTATAATATGGGCTATTATTTAGCTGATGGTATATATCCAAAATGGGCCACTCTTGTTCAATCTATTCATGATCACGTGGATCTAATTTTTTTTTTGCAATGAAACAGTAAACGTGTAGAAAATACATGGAATATGCATTTGGCGTATTGCAATCAAGATTTGCAATAGTAGCAGGACCTGCACGGTTATGGAGGAAGGAAATATTGCGTGATATAATGACTTCATGCATCAGTATGCATAATATGATCATTGAAGATAAACGTGATATTAATGCACCAATGAGGTGTCAGATGTGGGAGTTGAGAGGGTGAACGATAACAATGGTGGACTTGAACAATTTATTGCTCAACATAAAAAGATCAAAGATAAAGACGATCACTTTGAACTTCGAGATGCATTAATTGATCATTTGTGGGACGAGTATACTAACTCGGAGAATTAGTATTATTTAATTATGTTTTTAATTTGTGTTATTTGAATTAATGTAATTTTATTTAAATGTAATATTAATTAAAAAATTATCGTTTTTATTTTAATAAGTCCTCATTAAATAAATTAATTACTGATTATTTATTATTATAATATGTATTTACAAATTATAATTATTGTTATTGAAAATAAATAATAGTAGATAAAATATGTTATTTTAATGTGGGGTTCACAAATTTGGTGTTTTTTTAGAGTGTGGTTGGAGTTGAGTTTTTTTAGTGTTGACGAGCCCACCAAATTTGGTGTTTTTAGTGTTAAATTTGGTGCTATGGTTGGAGATGCTCTTATATTAGAGACAGTTCTACATCCATCGATCATCTTCCCGATCAACATCAAGATAATGGTGAATTACCTTTCACCATAGATATCTTGTCAAATCCCCACCAACATATACTTGATCATGTTTACTGAAATCCCCATATACCTGATCCTGCTATATCCGACTCTTATCCTCCTAACTCTCCCTCAGTTCAAATTGATCTACCGGTACCATCTTTTCCTTTACTCTCTTTTCCTCCAGATACTAAATGGACTACATATCACATGATTGATCAAATAATTGGAGAGATGAACAAGCTGGATTTCAAACACGTCGTGGATCAAGCAATTTCTGTCTCTATGTCAATTTCCTCACCATCATTGAGGCTAAACGTATCGAAGATGCTCTTGTTGATCCTTACAGGATTAGTCCCATGCAAGAAACACTCTCACACTTTGAGCGAAATAAGGTATGGAGACTTGTTCCTCGCCCACCTCATAAAATAATCATTGGTATCAAATGGGTGTTCCAAAACAAAATGGATAAAGAAGGAATAGTTATAGGCATTAAGGATTTAAACCTTTACACTAGTTTCCTGATTATAAATCATCTGAATCTTCCTTGCTTATGTTGCCCATATGAATTTTAGAGTCTTTAATTCAAATGGATGTTAAGAGTGTCTTTCTCAATGGAAAGCTAGCTGAAGAGGTCTATGTGAAACAACCTCCAGATTTCAAAGATCCATCTCATCCTGGCCATGTATATCGACTAGATAAGGCTCTCTACGGTTTTAAACAAGCTCTTCGTGTCTCGTATGACACATTATCTCGTTTTCTCTTAGATAATGGCCTCTCTCAAGGAAAGGTCGATAATACTCTCTTCCTTCGTAAAACCAAAGGTAATATCATTCTTATTCAAATTTAGGTTGATGAAATTATTTTCGGTACCACCGATAAGTCTTTGTGTCAAAAATTCTCAAAACTGATGCAAAGTCGGTATGAGATGAGTATGATAGGAGAGTTTATTTTCTTCTTGGGTCTTCAAGTCAAAAACACTAGTGAGGGAATTTTTAAAAATCAAAGCAAATACATTCGAGACCTCTTGAAAAATTTTGATTTTGAAAACTGCTCTCCCACGAAAACTCTGATGGCACCACCTTTAAAAATTCATGCAAAAACCAATGGAAAATCGGTGAATGTCATGAATTATCGAGGAATGATCAGTTCGCTTGTTTATCTCACTGTTAAACCGAATATCATGTTCTCTACATGTCTATTTGTTCGTTACCAAGCTAATCCTAAGGAATCTCACTTAGCTGTTGTCGAACGATTTTTTCAGTATCTAAAAGGTACACTCCACCTGGGTTTTTGGTATCCCAGAGACTTAGGTTTTGATCTAATCGGCTATTCATATTCTGATTATGCAGGGTGCAAGGTGGATCGCAAGAGCACAACTGGCAGTTGTCAATTGTTGGGTGGCAAGTTGGTTAGTTTAGTCAAGCAAAAAACAACAAACAGTCTCTACGTCTACTGTCGGAACTGAATATGTTGTAGCCAATAGTCATTTTCCTCAAATTATATGGATGAAGAACCAACTCACCGACTACGACAAGCTCTATTCTGAAGTCCCGATCTCCTACGAGAATTCCAGTGCCACTGTCATAGCAAACAACCCTGTCAAGCAATCTCATTATAAGTATATCGATATTCGATATCACTTTATCGGATATCATATTTTGAAAGGAGACGTTGATCTATATTTCATTCCTACCGATCTCCAACTCGCCAATTTGTTCAGAAAACCTCTGGATGAAGCAAGATTCAATTTTCTCATTGGTGAGCTTGGCATGTTGTTCCTTGATAAGTACTGATCATTTCCACTCTCTCAAAAAAATGTCGGCTACTTCTTTCTTGTATATTCGGATACCTTATGATTGGAAGAAAGTTAGTCGGGTCCTTCTTATATGATACCCCTTTGGTCTATTTCCCCAATCAGCTACCCTTTGTTCGGATAGTTCTTATTGGCCCCTTTCCCCTTACGCTTCCCCATTGACACATGTGACATCAGCCACTTCATCTATCAGCCATCATGGGGTGATGGTTGACAGTCTCGACCCTGCAAATTCGCTTTTTTCAAGCTGTCCCTTTGCCTCCACCATCATTATTCCTCTGTATCTTTTCTCTCTCTCTCTCTCTCTATCTATATATATATATATATATATCTAACTATATATTCTCCATCTTACCTTCATTTTTACTTTTACCATCTTCTTCTTCATTCCTACAAGTTTCCTTGCTCTAAACTTCATCTCCTTCATCAAATTTATGTACCCATTCTACTGACATCAATGGAGTCTACCACATCTACACCGTCTAAAGCTTCATGAAAGGCCAAGAAGCATGTCGCCCTTACCCTTGATAATCTGTATTTCCCTGCTTGCAATTACAGCACTTGGTTTCGGGCTGATCCTGAACACCTCGAGGTTAAGCCTTGGCCATGTTTTCACCCATATACCCAAAATGAGCTAGTTTCATTTGGATAACTTTTGGATAACTTGTGCCAATGATAAAGAAACCAAATCTTTGCATGCTTCGGTTCTTACACCTGACGACGTAATGTTCAACTGCTCGGACCTTCGCCGGATTTTTGTAAATATCAGCCTTCTCCTCTTCAGACTCTCAACTACATTCAAGACCCCAAAGCCAAGAGTCAATGGACACTTCTCATAAAATATATGGTTAGAATCTAGAATTTCTTCTTCACTCACATCATTCATTGTCTCAGCAGGAAGACCAGTGCCATGACCGATCTCCCAGCTACATCATTGACCTGGCTCATACCCTCATTTTTCAACGGTGCATTGATTTTGCCTATTACTTCTTAAAGGAAATCATCAAGACAATTGAGCCTCCCTGCCAACCACAAGTGGCTTTCCACCGATTTCTCCCCATGGAAATTATGGATAAGATTGGGGTCTCTATACCCACCGGTGGGTCCATTTCTTTCGATCTATATGTCTCTCAAGTAGGCAAGCAAAGCTAGAAGAAAGAACCTCTACTAACCAACAACCCTATCCGAACAAGTATGGTTTTTTTCTCCGAATCTTCCGATTTATCATGGGTGGTGCCGATTTTTCAGCTACTGCTAGGAATCCCTCTAGTCGCATTCCGAGAACTTCTACTCCCTCCTTGACAGTGGCTCTGAACCCTCACCCTCCAGTGAAAATAGAGGTGCAAAAGAAGAGGAAGGTTGCGATCAATCCACCCTCACCAACAATTCTTTCCACATTTGCTTCTCAGGTTAAGGTGTCGAAAGAACCTTCGACATCTCACCCCGCCTCATCTTTTTTGAAAAAGAAGTTGAGGCACTCTTCATCCCCTCTAAGTCCTCACCGAAGAGGCATAGAAAACCTCACAGGGCTAAAAACTCCCAACCAACTACAGATTCCTAACAACCCGTAGTTGTTGAACTTGACCCTTCTAAGACTAGGGTATCTGCTCTTACCCCCTCCCCCGCGGTGCCGTTTCTACAAGATGTCGTTATATTATCGGGGTCCCCTACCAAACCTCTGTCGACCTCTCAAAAATCGATTGGTTGACTCGCACTCCTCCCCATTCCGAGGTCGTTCTTCTCCACCACAACCTACCACCCGAGATCGACGATCTTGATGATATTGCATGATCCGATGATAGGTCGGCCAGTCTAGTGGTCGACTCTAAGGATCCTGTTGACTTTTTGTATTTTGTTCCATGACATAGGTGATCACCGATTCATCTTTTCACCAAGTTTCAAAGAATTCATTCTCTTTACCAGTTTTAAGACTCCCTCACCTTACTGGAGTCCCATTGTTCAAAAATCTCCCGACGCACCAACCAAACCCTCTGCTTCCCTTGACAAGAAGGTTTTCACCTTCCTTTTCCTCCGAACATTTGCAGCTCTCTAAAGTCCTCCTCCCTGACGAAACCCACTCTCCAACCCCCCCCCCCGAAGGAAACCCCCCCCCCCCCAATCCTCCTCGAAGGCAACTACCCTCAACCCTCTCCGAAATAATCCATCCCCAACCCTCTCTAAATAAATCTACTCCCAACCCTACACAAAATAATCCAAACTCAAACCATCACTGGATCACCAGCACCCCAAGCAATGCAGAAGAAACTGACCCCCAAGCCTCCCAGAATAATCCAGTCCGCTAACCCTCCCCATATAATGTCGGATCCGAACGACCAAGGGATTTTTCTCTCTCCCTTCCTCAAGGAAACCCCACTTACTCTCCTGCCCCCAAGATCATCTATGCTCTCCCCGCGTTCGTCGTGGGCACCTTTGAGGACATTGAAAGAAAATGTCATCAAATGGGGGTTCAAAATGCAACATCCATCACTAGTTTGATCGAGTCATTTCCAGCATTGAAGAGAGGATGTCTATCATGGAGGATTGTAGGGGTCAAGATTATCGGGAAACTAATAATCATATTTGGGCCCTTGAAAAACTGGACGATTGGAATGATAGTTTGGACGTCTATAGTAGGGAATTTCTTGCTCTTCTCATGCCCAACAACAAGGACCAGATTCATTTGAATACTGATGTGTTTCGATGCTTTGATGTTGTTAAGTTTGGTGTCTCTCCCATCAATCAATCCATCTCTATTATGCTATATGATCTCAATTCCAAGTGGATGCCCAGTCTACACTCAACTCTAATGTACTCTCTTCTGTAGGGTTTATTTTGGCACTTCTTTCTTCGATGGTTCCGATTGGTATTGTCTACAATGGTTATCCAAAGAAGTCCTTACTCATGATGGGGTTCTTACAACCATTTGAGCTAATGTCTCCAAGTTGTTGGTTCTCCTCCCCTCTGCCACTTGGGGGGGGGGGGGGGGAGGAATGTTGCTGCTGACCAAAATAATAGTGACAAGGTGGAGGAGGCATCTAAAGATGCATGTACAAAGGAGGGAATTGACAGTCGGGTTGAGAGGGAGCAACCTGTGTATGCATGTCGAAGGAACATTGATCATCCCTTCTTCAGCCGATGCTTCAACTAAGGGGGAGAAGTAAAAGGAATATGAGGCTCCCAAGACGACAGTAGCCGATGAAGAGATCTACTGATTTCCCTCCAATGGCAAGAAGAATTTAACGCCCAAAGAGGAAGTTGTCGAAGCTAAAAGGCAAAAGGCCGAAAAGCATTAGGAGCTAGCTTTAAAGGCAAAAAAATCTGAAACTCCAATCGTCATCCTCCATTATTCCTGGGCTCGAATTATCAAAAGAAGAAGCACAAAAAGCCTTTTTAGCTCAATGACAATTTGAAGAAAGTCAAAAATTGATCAAGTAATTTGCAAAGGAAGAAGCTGACCAGCCAGAAATGGATAAGGTAGAGAAAAGAAAGAAAGTTGAAGAAGACAAGAAGAGCTCAAGAATCAGATGGTACAATGAGTCTGTTGTAGACCGATACTACCCTCTCTTATCATGAGTGTCCGAATTTGTGGACCCAAAACCTTTTCCACAGATTCACACCTATTTCTTCGGCAAGTCGGCAGAGCCAATGGAGTCGTCTGAATTGAAAAAAACTGATTTGGATGCATGTATGCGGTCTATCTGAGTGGGCCGAAGTGATCAAGATTGTCAAGCAAAGAAAAAGCAGATACCGCAGATACGGTCATCAGTCATTAGTCATCTGAACTTTATAATTAAGAAACTTACTAGGATAAGAACTCATTACAACCTTTGAAACTGTTGAACTTCAAAATCTTCAGCAACAGATTTCAACTCCTACCAACCCCAAGTCCAGATCTCCAAAGCATGTGTCCATTTTTCAAGAACTAGCCAAGATTGGAAAGGCCCACAACATCTCCTCTCTGCTTCATCCACATTGATAGTGGTAGCTCATCAAGTCGGCACAATTATCCACTCTTTAGTTTGTGGGATATTGTTTGAGGATGCGCTAAGGAACATAAGATGTTTCAAATCCTACGAGATCCCCATTGCCGACAGTCAATTCCTTCGTGCCATGCTAAGTGTTTTTATGTATGATCAAGATGGTTTGGCTTTATACAATCTTCTGACCGACGAGCTAAAGAAGCGAGATGTTGAACTCCCCCACATCCCCTTCCAAGATTTTCAAAGTTAATTTCGAATCCTCTATCTTTGTATCTTTTGTTCTTGTAAATGCCCCTTTGAAATTTAATACAAGTATCCCTTCTTACATTTCTTACTTTGTAAACTTAAATTTCGTTTACTTTTTTGTATATATCGGATACTTCAAAAAAAATCCAAAAATAAAAAAGAATGGTCTAGATGAATAAGAACCCAAAAGAATGAAGAATGGGTTACAAAATTTATGAGTTCTAATTTTTCCTTTTTTTCTGCTTTACCCATTAATAAGTATTAGATGTCATCATCAAATAGGGTGAGATTGTTGGACCATCGATAGATTTGTTGATGACCCTCCAATCACTCTTCTAATCTTCATCTTATACTTACTTACCTAGCTTTTAGTTCATTGTAAGAGGTTTGGTTTTACGCTTATTAGATCGACGACATCGAAGACTAACCTATGTCAAGAGTTAGATCAACCAATGTGAATCACAGATCTATTATCCGACTTACACACCAAGCCTTCCTCTCAAGTAGTCGATTTTATGATTGGATAGTCATCTGGACTATCAACCGATCATTTTGAATATTCTCCTGCAAAACATCTCTGACTAAATCTCACCAACTTCGTACTGACAAAGACATTCTCTTAATTTACCTGAAAAGGTATACTTGCCTAATATGCTCCTGATGTGACCCATTAGAAATGTCTGTGATATTTCTCAACGACAATTCCCTTTACCTTGTACGATGAGAAGGACTCCCCAAAAGTTCTTAAGTCAACGTTAAGCATCTTATCCCTAAGTGACATGTGTCTCGATGCATTTAATGCACATGGTGATATTTAATACGGAGTTCTCCACCGATGTAAGGTAACGCCTCTAGAAAAGCTTTCTACATGAATCAATTGGCTACTAACTTCCTTTCTCAAAAAATACCAACCTCTTAGTGTGTTGTGTGTTCCTGCAATATGAGTGAATGATTGTCTAGGCTAGATTTATTATGTTTAAGCTTCCTATTTCTGCATCAATCTTGTACTGTAAGTGTTATTTTTGATATCTTTATCAATAAGAATTAAAATTAACGTGAAAAATTGTGTAATTGTATTCACACCACCCCTCTCCAATAACTTATTAAGTTATTGTCATCCGATTTGGGATTAACATTTGTTGACTTCGTTCATCGTGATATTCATCGTCATTGTTCAGAGCACTATAGCACTTTGATAACACAAAATAATCCAGAGCCGATGAATAATTTTGCCCTAGGATCGAGCTAAAGTTTGTTGAGAACTTGAGGTAAACACCAGGTGAACTTCTAAGTGCCAAATTTTCAATTTAACGAATTATTGGAGAAAGTTAATTGTGAAGAACTAATTAAAACTTTTGTTTTGAATAATATTAGAAGAATGATTCTATTTAAGTGAATTTTGTATGTTACTTTCTCACTTCAAGACATTTTTATTGTTTTAATGTGTAAGACTTTTAATATAATAGTGTGAAATTTTATATTTTGTGTAACAGGGCCTCCAAAAAGAATGAAACAACCCTGCTGAACCTGTCCCCAATGAGGCCCGGATTTTGGCCATCTCTACTACCAAATGCTTATTAACAGATAACTGGATCAAATATGTGTTAGAAAAACAGAAGGCGAGAGTCATTTATATTCTGAAGCAATATTTGTAGAATCATAAGATGATGATGATGTTCACTTGGAGATAACTTTCATGAATCTGTTGAGTGATTTAAAGATTCCTACTGCTTGACTAAACAACGATGGACCCTGCTCCGAATCATCTCCGCCTTCTCCAAATATTATCTAAAAGAACAACCAAAATCCCGTTATAAAACGAAACCAAACCCAGTATATCCCACTCAGAGGTAAAAATAGAATTTTTGATCACTGACCTCAATGTCTTCGGAGTCGGGACGGCTTATCATTTCCTTGCCTAGTATGTAACGGTTTGGTCTATCCTTGTCATCGAAGAACACCTTCCATAATCTGCAGGTCAAATTAAAGAATGTGTACACATTAATTAATAAAATGGGAAATAGATTAATAAAATTACCCGGGATAGCATCTAAATACAGCGCCTGTAGGTAGAGGTTTCATGGAGTAAACGGTTGTAAAAGATCTGCGTAAAACAAGATGAAATTGTAATGATTGGCAGCATCAGAGTTAAGAGTTGGGGGTTGTTTGGTAGATGTTGAATGATTAAGTTATACCTTAAGAAGTATCTTCTCAACTTGCGGACATTGAATCCAACTCCAACGTCCTCGCTGATAAGACGTGGGTTCCACATGATGAGTGGTCGTGCCTAATTCAATGTCAAGATAACATAAGCAAACTATTTAATTAAGGTATAAATTCATAACAATGTATGGAACAAAAAGATTTTAAAATATGGTAAAATCTAGACGTGGTAGATCCAGGCTCTCATACCATGTGAAAATATGTGAAACCCATTTGATTCACTACTCGTCACTACTTCATCTAATATACATATATTCAACTTGTCGGTTTATTCTCTGTCTCTCGCTCTTCGATAAAAGGATGATTTGTCAAAGATTGATTGGTGGATAGGAAGGGGATAGGTGATTGGTATTCACGAGAAAAACTTGCTACGATTTTCCAAGAGCCCAGAAAGCTTGGGTTCATCTTACTTGAATACACCCACACCTAGAAAGGCATGTAAATGTCATTCTTTTCCATTTTCAAAATAATGATTACCGGTTCATCTGATAGATGAGAGGCGATCCGCTCTACGTATTCCAACATCTGATAATCTGGCAGTACCATCACAACAATCTCATCATCTTTCTCCACGGGCTTTCGGTCACTTAAGCTGATACAACAAGTCACAAATTTTAAACCAATAAGGTTACATTAACAAAAACTAACCTAACCTAACCGTAGTTGTAAATAAACTAACCTGGCGAAACTGAAAGTGGCATCATTCCACTTATACTTGAGAAGTGCAGCAGCACCAGCATCAGGAAATATTGCTTTGACCCTCTAATAATGAACATCGATATGAATTGGCAACTTAAATCACAACAAATAACTTTAAAAGACGGTGAAGTTGTTGAAAGAAGCTAGTAAGGACTCAAGGTTCTATTACATTCTCCTCAAGTCTTCACTCTCTTATCTTGTTTTGCAAGCAGTTGTTTCATGGAAACAATCTCCCTACTCTTTGACCCTACCACTGTGTGAGATATATTGGGTTCGTTTGGTTTGGTTATCGCGTTTCTTCTCACATGAAGTAAACAAAACTAGAAAAGCATCTTCATTTAATTTTGTTCAACATCCATATACATGGGACGAACAAAATATAAATGTTATATGGTACAAGTATTGACCTTTGTGTTAGAGAAAAAGCCAAAAGGCAGCAAGTTAGATTACTAACCTCACATCCCGTTTCTTCAATGAGTGCATCCACAAAAATTCTTGACAATTCCCACAGTTCAGCCTGGGCACCTTCATCATCAAGAAACTGCAACTGTGGGATTAAGAGCTCCACCTTCACAAAACATAACGAATGAGAGATTTTGAAATTGTAACCATTGATTGTACTTGACTTTAGCTTCAAAAATTCATCATACATTCATACTCCCCCCCCCCCCCCCCCCCCTTCTCTTTCTTTCTCCCCAACACCCACACACCCATCCATAAAAAACATCATACATGGAAAGCTTGAACATTTTTCCTCTAACTTTTGCAACCATGACGGGTTTTTTTATGAAAGCTAAATCTAAATACAGTTCCATGTATATTTTTATCGTTTTTGGGATTTGTTCAGCTACTAAAGTCAAGTTAATGACTCTAACAAAGATTCCAAAAATCATACAAGGAAAGGAGGAATGATGAAGAGCTTCTTTACAAAACTCAAGTTGCAGAAAACTAAGGATTCGACCAAATACTGTCAAGTGGAGGAACCAACACCAAGACTTTGAGTATTTTAAGGAAAAGAATGAGAGACCCTGCCAAGTCTCATTGGTTTGGCAAAAAGGTTGTTTTTGTTACTCAAATCTGTGATCTTAAAGGAATAATCTTGCAGGTTGGTCCAAAGTATCCTCATTAAGTAACACACGAAAAGATAATAATCTATTTTGACTTGTAACTTTCTAACTGAATACATGGCATGAACATTAAGAAAGAAATGTTGTTATAGGTACTGTTTATTTGATTTGAGGAGAACTGAAGACGGATCCACAAAAAAATTGAGAATGATGAGTGGATGAAAATGATAAAAAATGAGTGCAGCCTATGATTTTAATGAGGCCGTCAAGAAACTTGAGAAATTGCTTATTGTATTTAGTAACCAAATCTGAAAATGATGGCATGAGACACTATGAAACGGATAATTTTTTAAGTCACAAAGGATATAAGTAGTAATATCGGGTATGCTCACAACTTTGTAGTACATACGATGGCTCTCATCCCTCCTGAGGACACAAATGCAGCACTTGCTTCACTCGACTGTCGAACTGCACCCTCCAGATCCGAAGGCAAGCAACTGAAAAACATTTCTTAATTTGCTCAATAAAATGACATGCCAACGAATTCAAAGCTTTCATAAGCATAGAGTCGTTGAGATTTATTTTCTCGAGGCAGGTATGATTTGATTGCCACAGGAGGAGAGATATGTTTGTATTTGAAGTATGAAATTTTGTCAATTCACACCACATCTTGCTTGCACATATTCAATAGCACACAAGAACCAAGTGCTACTTTGATGACTAGAAAAGTTTGCTTACTAATATCTCCATTGTACTCTTATTATCAACAAGATGTAATGATCCTCCCCATTAAGGTCTTATAAAATCTCCATCTTGTTAGTCCCATTTGTACGAAAAAAGCTATGTTTGGCAAGCTAGCTGATGAGAAAGTCACGTTTGGTAAAAACTAGTTTTTGAGCATTTAAAATTACCAAAAAGGACATCAAAAAATAATAATTAATTACAATATTTAGTAATATAAATTAAACAAATTTATAATAATATAATATTTTAATTAATACAAACAAGGTAGTAAATAATATAATATATTAATTAAAAGAATTTGAAATTTATTATTATATATATTATAAATTTTGAATTTGTTAAACAAAATTTCAAAAAAAATTCTACATTTAACTTATGTTTTTAAAAAACCGTTCCATATAATATTAAAAAAATAATTAAAAATAATAATAATTGATAACTAAAATATATTGATTAATATAAAAAAAATTGATATAATTATCAATAATTATAAATAATTAAAAATTAATATCAATGTATAATTAAAATTTATTTTATATTTTTAAGTGAATATTAATTAATAATAATTAATATTTATTTATAATTAATAGTTAATAAATAATAGTAATCAATATTAATGAGGGCATAATTGGAATAATCAGAACAAGCTCCTCATAAAGTAGCTTATCAAAAAGTTAGCTTATAAGCTATCTTATAGCTTATTAGTTACTTTTGTCCGATTCAAGCATGTACCTAGAAAATAAGCTACCTTATTAACTAGCTTATTTTTGCCAAAAGATGTCAAATGTGATTGTGGGTCCCATTGAAATTGTGCCATAAGAAATAAAGAATAGCTAGGGAGCCTGAATGACAATCCTCCTGATATGCTGCTATATATATGAAGTAGAATGGGGGAGTATTTGGCATGAATTCTTATTAACTCTTTTCATCAGTTTATGTGTAATGTTGATGAAAACAAGAATTATTCACAGAAATGTATTTAAGGTAGGTTAGATTTGTATCAGAAACAATTGGTGAAAGTGGGCAATGTTATATAGGGAGTATTTTATCTTAATTATGTTTTCAGATGAAATACACATGATGTTTGATGGTTATTGTCATTCAACCGCTATATGACAGATATTTGGATCAACCAATAACCTATACAAGGCTGGTAATTGTGAGTGCAGGCACCAAGAAAGACACACACATAATGATTTTCTGAGGAAAGTTTTGGCAACAAACATAGTGCAGAAAATTACAGAGATACAAAAACCAAAAGTATATTACAACTGCAGTTTTCATAGGTATGTAAGCCAATTGCCATGAATAGAGTCCGTTTTCCATTTGTGATTCGACCGCCATGTTCATCCCCAATACTTATCATGAATTCAAGCAAGTAGTTAAAATTTTGGCATTTGGATTTAAATTCCTTCAAGTGGGATGCTTAATCAACCAATCATACAGACTGGGTAGTAAAAAAAAACTAGCAAATACGTAAGTTTAGCTTCAAATTTCGCCAAAAAAACGAATATCAAAATTTGTTTTGAAGATTCATGGGAGAAATTGGAAATTCACCTGTCATCATCTTCTTCTACATCCCCTTGTTGAAGTGTTTGTTGTAGTGAAGGTGATGGGATTTCTTGGAAAATTTCATTTGAGGATTGACCTTCAAACTTGTCAAACTTGGCATATGTTCTGGAGTCAAATGGAGGTCTGAGGAGTGAAACTCCATTGTAGCCACAAGATTGAGAAGGGTGGAGAGATGATGGGAAGCAGGTGTAAGAGGGTAATTTGGGAATAATAGAGGCAGCAGAAGAAGAACAACAGCAGAGGTTTGAAAACGAATATGAGGAAGCCATGGAAGATTTGGAAATGGAAGCCATTGATTACGGGGAAAGGAGGGAGGGGATAAGCGTGGAAACGTCCTGGGGTACAAGCATCATCCAATGGGTTAGATACCGCCACGCCTCCAACCTCAACTTTCAACTGAAATTGACGAAAATATTTGGAATTCATTTATTTATTTTTTATTTTTTTTACATTTCCGAAAGCCATTTCCTCAAATGGCCAGGCTTTATGTAGAAAGTTTACGTAGAAAGGTTTTTCTATGTAAGCGTTATTTTTAAGAAAAAAAATTAAAGAAATCAAAGTTTACGTAAAAGAATAGTTTTTTGCATAAACTTTGTTGAGTCGACGTCTAAACAACACTTATGGGCCGTTTGGTTCGCGAAATTCGAAGGAATTGGAATGACAAATTCCTTTGACCAA
The DNA here is from genome assembly GCA_954870635.1 of Arctium minus. Taxonomy (NCBI): domain Eukaryota; kingdom Viridiplantae; phylum Streptophyta; class Magnoliopsida; order Asterales; family Asteraceae; genus Arctium; species Arctium minus. Next base: position 69,493,305 of record OX941080.1, on the reverse strand, counting down.
ATTCCAATTCCTTTGTTTGGTTCACATATTGATCATGATAAAATTCTTTGAATTCTATTGAATTCCACAAATCAAGGAATTCATCATTCCTTAGCTAAGGTGAAAAAATTGAATTTCATCCAATTCCTACCAATCATACGGGTGGTCAAATTCATCATTTAATGTTGGAGTGATGTAAAGTGTGTCCGACTCTGAAGCCAAAGGTCATGGTGTCCTCATTCTACCACAATTTTTACTTACTGTTAATGCAGTACAATTATCCTATTGTGATGTTCTGATTAGAAAATTACTTATCATAATCTGATGGCGACGCCATATGCCGGCGTATGGTGTTGGTGTGTGGAACTTTCACTTGGCAAATGGTTGTCTCAAAGAGCAATTTGTTTATTCCAGGTGTCTTTCACTTGGCATATGGTACACTTTCACTTTTTCCTTCTCCGTTGGGGCCACATAGCCTCACCAAATGTAGTTCTCTATGAAAAGTTGGATGCACTCTCTTACCAACAAGTTCTTCTTCTTGAGTGCTTGAAATTCCTCTTCGACGTGATCCTGTTAGAGCATAAATATGTTGGATGCAAGATCATAGAAGACTGGAGGTCAAAGTTCAAGAAAATCAAAGCTGAAAGTCAACTCTCAAGCAAAGTCAATAGTCAAATGTCAAAGTCAATATATTAGTTGTTTGATTTTGTTGTAAGCGTGTAGTTTTAGTTTCCTTTTATAGACTTGTGTTTAGTTAGTAGTTGTAATCTTGAGTGTAGAAATTACTTGTAACAATTGTAGAGCTTTAGAGAGAGAAAGCTAAAGAGAGAAAGTGATTTGTACGAATTGTTATTTGAATTGAAATCAATAGGTTGAGTTGTTAATTTGAATTCATCTTGTTTTGTTTGTGATTGTTAGATTCAGTAAGAACATGATAATCTGGGACATTATCAATTGGTATCACAGCAGATTCAATTTGAAATCAAGAAAATCAGAGTTCGACACTGTTTCATCGAGTTTAGATTCAATTTTGAATTTGTGTTGATAATTCGAGTTGTAATTGATTATTTTGTGTTCTAATTGAGTATTAGATTGAGTTTGTATAGGTTAATTCGAATCTTGCACTGTAATTTGTGTGAATTTGGTGATTTTAAGAGTTTTGAGTTCATGAGTTCTTATTGCACTGTATTGGATCGAATTTGTATTTTTAAAGGTTGTTAGTTGAATTTCTTTGATAGATTTTGATTCTATATGTGTTAGAGATCGAATTGTCATAGTATCACATCAAAATCCACATTATAGATAGGTTTTTGAGAATTTCAGAGGTTATTTTAATTCGAGATTTGAAGAACTCACAAATAGATCTGAAGAACTCACAGATTCGATGGATTTCGCAGAACATTAGTTTTCGCATAGTAATGTGTTTCTGAAAAATATCAAGTGCAGAATTCGTAGATCTCTTATCTGCGAAAAGTATAGAATTCGCAAACTAGTGTAATGCGAATTTCATAAGATTCGCATATCTGTGTGTTACGAATTCTTAAGAATTCGTATCGGTCTTTCTGAAATTTGCCAATAATTCGCATAATATATTTGTGCGAAAAGTTGTTGAAAATATTTTCAAGGAAAGAATTCGCAGATGTCCAAGCTACGAATTCTTTGAATTTCGCAGACGTGAATCTTGTGAATTATGATGTTTTGTTGTTTACGAATTTTGTGCCTACGAATTCTGCTTTGTTGTAGTCTGCGAATTCTAAAGTTGATATGGGTTATATGCGAATTCTTGTTAACTTGGTGAAGTGGCCTGCGAATTTTTGTTGAATTTCTCTTGGGTACGATTTCTAAAATCATAGCTTGTGCGAATTCTAGTTGTTTTGTTATTGTATGCGAATTCCTAAGTGATTTACTCTATTCTGCGAATTTCACACTTGGTGATTTTTGGAAAATTTTGATTTCTGATAATTTTCTGTATTTTTGTGATTTCAAATTGGACTAACGATCAGTTTCATGTTTCTTATTGAATATTTCATTCAACTGGATGACTTCTAAAGACGCTCTTTTTATTGGTACGGATGTTAAGCCCCCTTGTTCTATTCAAAGGAGAATACGAGCAGTGGAAAGACAGATTTCTTGACTTTGTTGACCGTCACGCGAATAGAGAAAATATTCTATTGTCAATTACTAAAGGTTCTATGATTCCTCCTACTATAGAGATACCTGATGATGAATCTTTAGATAGTGAGGATGGAGACGAGGATAGGGTGAGAAAAACTGTTGCTATGGATTTTGCTCAGTACACTGACGAACATAAGAGCATATTCAAAGCTGATAAACAAGCCAGATCTCTTCTACTTCAGAGTATCCCGAATGAGATATATATTAAGATCGACAGCTACAAAGCTAACACGAAAAATATGTGGGATCAGTTACAGAAGACGATGATGGGTTCCAAGATGGGAAATCAGATGAAAGTGGCAAATTGTATAAACAACTATGAAGAGTTTAAGGTTAAGGACAGTGAGAGCCTGGAAGAAACGTATGAGAGATTCATGCTTCTTCTGAACGAACTCTCAAAGAAAAAAGTTAAGAAGAAACAGATCGAGAATAATGTAAAATTCCTCAGCATTCTGCAACCTGAGTGACATACTTCTGCACGAAGTTTATGAGACATTACGACAGAATGAAGAGGAGGTTGAAGAGAAAAGGGCAGAGAAGAAGAAATCTGAGAAACCAGCTGACCTCATTGCCCTGTAGCTGGTAAGAAAGAGAAAGAGAAGAAAGAGAAGAAAAAGAAGAAGAAGATTGTGCTCTCTAGCTTAGATGATTATGATTTTGAGTCTGACAGTGATGACGGGGAGAACCTCAAATAAGCCATGTTGTTGTTGACCCGTTCTTTTCAGAAATTTTTTTACAAGAAACCGGGGTCAAACTCTCAGAGGTACTCTTCTTCTCGTTGAAAGAATCATGAGCATCGGGAAAGGATAGAAGGGAAAAGATTTGAGGAAAAGAGATATGAGGAGAGGAAACCAGAAGAGAAGAAAAAGTATCTAAATGATTATATTGGTGCTGAAAATAAGACAGATGACCTAATCAAAGGCTACAACTGTGGTAAGGTTGATCACTATGCAAAGGACTGTCGGAAGCCCAAAGTTCGAAATTCAGAATATTACAAGAACAAGATGCTCTTAGCCAAGCAGCAAGAGGCTGGCAAGGCACTCATGGCTGAAGATGAGTTCTGGTTAGATCATTCAGATGTCGAAAAAGAAAGAGAGGAGACAGCACACATGTGCTTGATGGGCAATACAGTGAAATATGATGATTTTGATGAGGAGACAGCTGATGAGGTACTAAATCTATCTGAATCTGATTTTATGAGCAAAATGGAAGCTATGATGATCGAACTTCAAGATCTTCAGTGTAAACTGAAAAAGGAAAAGAATAGAGTTGTGAAGAAAAATCAAAAGATCTTTGAACTTAACAAGGACCTTGTTGGGAACAAAGATCTGATTAATTCTCTAAATAAATATGTTTCTATTTTTAAACAGGAAAAAGATTGTGTTGAAAGTAAGATTTCTGATTTTGAATCTAAACTATCTAAGTCTGATCTTGAAAAACATGATTGTGTTCTAAAAGCTCATATTTTGCAGGTCGAAAACAAGAACTTAGAAAAGAAGGTAAATGGTTTGGAAGCCAAACTTTATGCTCGAGGCCAAACAAATCAAACTATTTTTCTAAATACACCTAATGAAGAGGCTGATTTTAAAGAAAAATGGGGACTCGGTTATGAAAACCCCCATTACTTAAAGAAAGCCATCAGAAAACAACCAACACTGTATAATTTTGATTTTCTTTTTGCTGCTGGTAAATATCATCATTTAAAACCCAAATTTGTTACCAAGTCATCGGATGAGGTAGAGGCTAAAGAAGATGAGAAAAGAAAGAATTTAAAGAAAATGCAACTACCATTCTGCTATCAAAAGTTGAATGATAGTTATCTTTCTGAAAAACTGAAGGTTATTTCAAACGATTATTTTGCTAGCTATTCTACTACTTAGATGGAGGCAAAACCAGTTAAAGCTAAAATTTATGTTCCTCCACTCATTCTAGAAAGCAAAATAGTTGATCTTGAAAATTCTTTATTTGATGAAAGAATCTTGGTTAATATAGAACAAAGTGTATTTTCAATTGTATTAAAGAACACTGTTTTAAAACCTGAATCTCATAAGTGTTCTAATTCTTCTAATGCACCTCAAACCCTTGAACCTGATTTTGATGACTTATTTGCGTCTGCAAATGATTTTCTAAATTCTGATGAAGGGTGTGTTGATGAGATTGATTTGTTTGACTTTAACGCTAAACTTCCAGATCATTTTACTTTTATTATAAATGGTCAAGCTTTACCAAGTGTGCATGAAATAGGTGAATCATCAACTAAGGTTGATGAATCAGTTTCTATGAATGCTGATTATTATGCAAAAGGTAAGAAGCAAACGAAACGACATTCACAAAAACAGACTAACACTGATAAGCTAAAGAAAAGACAATTTTAGATATCTGATTTTCCTAATAAATTAAAATTTTTTGTTTCAGATTTAGGAAAGAAAAGGTCAGAAGGTCGAACAGAATGGCGACCAAAACAGAAGATAGATGAGAGTTCTGAATCAATTCCTGATATAGATTGTAATAGATTTACTAGTAGTATTTCTGATGTAATTGGATCTATTGCTTCAAATAAACAAAATCTTGTAACTTCTTACAAGAGATATACAATAAAGCAATTATTCCAATTATCTCGGTTTGCTACTAAGTCATCTACTTATAGACGGAATGGTTTTGTCTCTCACCGATATTCTGATGATTGGTTTGGTACTTATCATGTTGGTTCTTATAAGTCTTTTACATCAAAAGTTTTTCAAAAGTTCCAAGGATCCATATACAAATGAATACCAAAATCTTGTACTAATCCGATAGGACCCACTTTTAAATGGGTACCTAAAGTAGTTATTCCCTGATTTCTCTTATGCAGACCCGTCATATGTGGTACTTGGATAGTGGGTGTTCCGAGCATATGACTGGGCAAAAGGATTAATTGTCTAATTATATAGAGAAACTCTGCGGGAATGTACGTGTTAGGGCATAAATCTGTTGGATACAAGTTCATGAAGACTGAAGGTTAAAGGTTCAAGAAGTCAAAGCTGAGAAAGTCAAACTCTCATTAAAAGTCAAAGTCTTTGTTAATAAAAGTCAAAGTCAAAGTCAATGTTTTGTTTTGTAATTGTTTTGTTTTTCTTGTTATTAGTTGTAGGTATAAATAGTTTGTCTTTGCTGTTTAATAGATAGATGACTAGAATTAGATGGCTAGAGTTTGAGATTGAGTTTTAGAGAGAATTTGTAGAGAGAGAGAGAGTATTCTAGAGAGAGAAAGTTGTAATCTTTGAGTTTTGAGAATTGAATCAAATAGGTAATTGAATCATTCTTGTTTGTGTTTGATTAATTGCAATTAGAATCTTGAAACAGGGACACCCAATTGGCATCAGAGAAGATTCAAATTGAAATCAAATCAAGAAAGTTGTCGACACTGTGTTCTTGAGGTTTTGAATCTGTTTGAGTTTTTGGTTGATTTAGTGCCTGTAATTGAAAAGAATGTGTTCGTATATTGTTTTAGAACAAGTTTGTATAGGTAATTTCATCAATTGCACTGTAATCGATCTTGAGTTTTTAGTTTTGTCGAGTTTTTAGTTCACGAGTCTTCGAACACTGATTCATAGATCATTTCATACTTAGTTTTTTTGTTTTTGAAATTCAATGGTTGTAATATGTTCTAGATGTTTAGGTGGTCGAATTCTCAAAGTTTTAAGTTGTAATTCAAAGTCTAGATAGGGTTTTGGTCGATTCAGATTGGTTTTTGTTCGAAAACTCCAAGAACACGCAAGATCCATCAAACGCGCAAGTTCATCGGAAGAACGCGCAAGCTGAAGAATTTTGTTTCTGGACGAAAACGCGCAAAGTGTGGTTTGCGAGTTCGAGAAACGTGCAGATCGAAGCCTGCGAGTTTAGCTCTTCAGTCTGCGAGTTTGAAAATTGGGAAAAAGTTTCTAAGTGTTGAAGCGCGCAAGTAGACCTTTGCGAGTTCTCCAAACGCGCAAGACTAAGATTGCGAGTTTCTTCGGAATAGTAATCTGCGAGTTTGTTCAAAACGCGCAACTAGGCATTTGCGTGTTCAGGAAAAGAGCACGCTGCTATCTGCGAGTTTCAGCGATTCCTTTCGATCTGGGAGTTTGCCAAAACACGCAACCCTTTGCTTGCGAGTTTCACAAACACGCACGCTTAAGCCTGCGACTTTTCTTTTTGAATAGTGGTTTGCAAGTTTCTGTGTCTGCGAGTTTCAAGCTTCTTTAGTGATTTGCGAGTTTTAATACTTAGTCAATTTTTTTTGTTTTGTTTATCTTTGTGATTTCATTTGGACTAACGGTCAATTTCAAGTTTCTTATTGCATATTTTTATCAAACAGGATGACTTCAAGAGACGCTCTCTCAATTGGCACTGATGTCAAGCCCCCAGTTTTGTTCAAAGAGGAATATGAACAATGGAAAGACAGATTTCTTGATTTTATTGATCGACAAAAGAATGGAAAGAACATTCTGACATCTATTACAGAAGGTCCAATGCCAAAAGTTTTTGAGGAGATTCCTACTGAAGGTAATGATTCAGATGGAGCTCCTAAAACAAAGAGAAGTGAGAAAGATTATGCAAAATTCTCTGATGATCAAAAGAATCGGTTTGATGCTGATAAAACTGCCAGATCTTTGCTGTTACAAAGCATCACCAATGAGATCTATGTGAAAATAGACAACTACAATGCAACTGCCAAATCTATGTGGGATCAACTTCAGAAGATGAGGTATGGCAACTATTAGTTTTCACCGATTCTAGGCTACGATGACGTGATACAAGATAATGTGACGATTACGAAGGTGAGTTACGTGGAAGGTTTAGGGCATAACCTATTCAGTATTGGCCAGTTCTGCGACAAAGATCTAGAGGTAAATTTCAAGGCCAAGCGATGTTTTGTACGTACTGAAGATGGAAATGAACTCTTGGTCGGAACGCGAAAGTCTAACCTCTACACCATTAATCTATGAAAAGTCCAAACTGACAATTAGGTTTGTCTACTATCAAGAGCCTCGCTGCAACAAAGCTGGTTATGGCACCGAAGGCTTTCTCACCTGAATTTTCGTTATATCAATAAACTGGTCACGAATAATATAGTCAAAGGACTTCCTGAGCTGAAATACGAGAAAGAACACATATGCGCAACATGTGAGAAAGGAAACATGAAGAGAGTTGCACATAAGCCTAAGCCTGAACAAAGTACTATTTCTCCATTGGAATTGCTTCATATGGATCTATGTGGTTCAATGAGAATGCAAATCATAGGCGGCAAGAAATATGTCTTAGTTATTATGGACGATTATTCGCGATATACTTGGGTCAAATTTCTGATATCTAAAGATGAGACGCCTGATGTCATTATCAATTTCTTAAAGACTACCCAAGTAAATCTGCAAAATCCAGTGAAGCTTCTAAGAACAGATAACGGCATAGAGTTTATGAACAAAACTGTTGAAAATCTTCTCGAAATAACACATCAATTCTTTGCTGCTAGAACGCCAGCACAGAATGGAGTAGTAGAACGACGAAATAGAACTCTAGTCGAGGCCGCTCGTACTATGTTGAGTCAATCTGATCTACCTCTGTTTGTATGGGTAGAAGCTGTTTCGACTGCGTGCTATACACATAATCGATCCTAATACATCGTCGGTTTGGTAAAACACCTTGTGCTTTGATTAACAATCGTACACCTAGCATTAAACACTTTCATGTTTTTAGATGCAGGTGATTTGTACTTAATGGTCGAGAGAACTTGAACAAGTTTGGATCGAAGGCTGATGAAGGCATCTTCATTGGTTACTCTCAAACATCTGCTGCATAACGGGTGTACTTGAAGAAGTCCAAGATAGTGATAGAAAGCGTAAACGTAACATTTGATGAGGAGGTGGCTTCTGAGCAAAGCAGTTCAGAACCCGTGTTTATAGGAGTTTTAGCTTCTGGACAAATTAGTCCAGAACCTGTAGCTAATGAGAATAATTCGGATAAAGCATCTACTTCTACATCTCACTTATCTGAATTAGGTTTATTGTTTGAATTTTTCTATGATGAGTTTCTAGGATCTAAACTACCTAAGTCTGTTGTGGTTGATAGGTCAGAAGATTCAATGACTAATCATCCAACCATTTCAGATTCAAACAAATATTCCTATGGTTGAAGATGTACAAGCAAATGTTGAACCAGAAGTTACAACTTCAGTTGGTTGTATTGTGATGGATAATCAACAGACTGAACAAGTTGTCCCAATTGAAACTTCTGTACAAGAAACTTCAACGGTAACCCCAACAAATGTTGAACAAGGAGAAGATGAAAGTGGATATTTAGATAATTTGTATGATCAGTCTACATCGAATCCGCTCCCTCACGAACATAAGTGGACCAAAGAGCATCCGATAAGCCAGATAATTGGAGATCCAACTTTACCGGTGCAAACTAGGTCTGCTACTTTGAATATGTGTATGCATGACTCATTCCTGAGTAAGATAGATCCTACACGCGTATCAGAAGCTCTAGTTGACTCGGATTGGGTGACTGCTATGCAAGAGGAGCTGAACCAGTTCGAAGCTTTGAAAGTCTAGAGACTTGTACCAAGACTAGAAGGAAAATCTATAATTGGTACAAAATGGGTATTCAAGAATAAAAAGGACGAAGATGGTAAAATAATTAGAAACAAAGAAAGACTTGTTGCAAAAGGCTACCGGCAAGAGGAAGGCATTGATTACGATGAGACTTATGCTCCAGTGGCACGCATTGAAGCGATCAGAATGTTTCTTGCATATGCTGCTCACAAAAACTTCACAATCTACCAGATGGACGTAAAGACTGCCTTTCTAAATGGCATTCTTATGGAGGAAGTCTACGTATCACAACCAAAAGGCTTTGTGAATCCAGATAAACCAGATCACGTATATATATATTCTGGATAAAGCACTTTATGGATTAAAACAAGTTCCTCGAGCCTAGTACGAGGTATTGTCAAAGTTTTTGGTCAAGTCGGGCTTCACGAAAGGTAAAATCGATACTACTTTGTTCATTAAAAAGGAAAAAGCTGATATCATTCTTATTCAAATATATATGGATGATATAATATTTGGCTCAACAAATCCTAAATACTGTAAGAATTTCTCAAACCTCATGGTGTCTAGATTTCAAATGAGTATGATGGGAGAGATGAACTTCTTTCTTGGATTACGAAAAAACAATTTTCAACGGGGATTTTTATAAACCAGGCTAAGTACATTTTTGATATTCTTCGGAAATTTAAAATGGAAACTTGTAAACCTATTGAAACCCCGATGGCACCGGGAACTAAGATTGGCATGGATCCTTTGGGAAAACCTGTCGATGTTAGAACCTGTAGAGGAATGATTGGTTCTATGATGTATTTAACTTCAAGTCGCCCATATATTATGTTTTCTACATGTCTATGTGCAAGATATCAGGCTAACCCCAAAGAATCCCATATGCCTGCAGTTAAGCGCATATTTAGATATCTGAAGGGCACTGCATATCTTGGTCTGTGGTATCCTAAAGATACAAGTTTTGAACTGATAGCCTATGCAGATCATGTAGGCTGTATGTTAGATAGGAACATCACATCGGGTCATATACAGTTTCTTGGAGATAAACTCGTTAGTTGGGCATCAAAGAAACAATTATGTGTTTCCACATCAACGGCTGAGGCAGAGTATGTTGCTGCTGCAAGCTGCTACTCTCAAGTCTTGTGGATGAGAACACAACTGCGAGATTATGGCTTCAAATTCGATAAAATCCCGATTTACTGTGACTCTAAGAGCGCCATTGCAATATCAACAAATCCTGTATAACATACAAAGACCAAACACATATACGTAAGATATCATTTTATCAAAGACAATGTTGAAAAGGTACAATAGAACTTTATTTTGTAAACACTGATTATCAGCTTGCAGATTTATTTACAAAGCCGTTAGATAAAAAGAGATTTAAATTTCTTATCTCGAAACTTGGTATGTTAAATCTTAAGACATAATCGGTGATTCCCTACTAAAGTTTTTCTTATTGTTATTTTTCTTCATTTCTTTATCTTTATTTTGAATAGATATCTACACTGAAAGGTATTCGTGATTTCAGGGGGAGTAAGAGAAGATGAAAAGATGGTCTACATCTAATTGAGGGGGAGTTTATTAATTTTGTTTATGATAATCACTGATAAATTTTCTGATGCATAAATGCAGGGGAGGTTCAAGTTAAAAGCAAGGAGTATGAATAATGACTTCTGATTATTTCAGATCAGAACTCGTACATTCAATGTTTTACTGCTTTATGTCTTTTAATTTTCAATAAAGTGTTGTGAATAAAGTTGCTTTGACGGACTTTGTGACTTTGAAAGATTGAGAGGAAGTTTAAATGATCATATCATTTATGACTTCGAGCTGACTTGATGAGATTTAAGACTGTACGTCAAAGGTTTATTCCTAATCTTAATCTCATACTTATCTGAAAGAAGGATAACTTTTAGGTATGAAAACATGTTTTTAAATGTTCAAACCACTTCTGATTCTTATACACACCGGTTTAATCTTCGTTGAATATGTTCTTACCATGTCTCTAAAGTGAAACATATTTTCGATGGTAAGACACCCCAATTGTTATTCAAAGTTTGAGCGTGATTTCATTTCGAAACATTTCTTTCAAGAGTGTCTATAAATTGATTCGTATAGACAAAATCCAATTTTTGCTGACCTAAGCCTTAATCGATAAATCATTTCTTTTTTATCTTTTCATACAAAGTCAGATTTTCAAACGAGTCTTTTGTATTCAATTCATTCTTTCAATATACTTGTTTGAAAAGTCTTCATTGTTTAAAAATGCTCAAATATTCATGATTACATCTATGAGCATACAAACATCTGACTTGTATATTTTGTGCTTTAACTGACAAGTTAAACCAGTTGAGTAACATGTTTCTTTAGGATGATACATGGGTTCATCGTGTGAGCTTAAATGAAACTTCTATGGATTCACGTTAACCAGTTTTTCCTACCCAAGAAGTTAATCTTTGAGTGATTGAATGTGTGAGGAGTCAAATACTGAGTGTGGGTTGAGTGAAGAGGTAAAATGAAAATGAGAGTTTGGTTAGATGTGAGCTCAATGTTTAAAAGAAAGAGGGTGAGCGAACAGAGTAAAAGAATATCAAACTCTGCACCAACTTTTTTTGAGCCGGGCAACAACATTACTAGTGTTTCACAATTCTTCGTGAACATTATTGAAACAGGCAACTAGCCTATGCCAACTCTTGCTAAAACCCACACCAGCTACTCATTTTCTTCTCAACAAGAAAATGTTTCATATTTTTTAAAGGGACACAACACATAATCTATCTGATTTTCATTTGGAAAATCTAGATATTGAAAAAGAAGGAAGTCTGCCCCACCTTCGCACTTCGATCATGCACAATAGAGTATGTGTTATACTATTGTTGTCTCAATGGTTTACACAATTTTGAGCCTTATCAAAAGCAAACATCATGTGCTTAATTCTTTCAAACACTTTCACAAACAGACAAGAAATTTGTTTTCTTGTCATAACGTTCATAGAAATATCTTTGTGGTGTTTCGATGATTGAATGGAATCCTTGGGGGAGTGAACATCACAAAAGCTCCTTTCCAATGTTTATTCGTTACACACAGTGACTTTGTGTTACTAACAGACATTATAACTGATTCATTTGTTGATTCAGGTGTTACATTCCTAATTTTTCTGAATTTGCAAAGATTCGGATAAATATCTTTTGGATCGATGGAGAATCAGAGGCTCTTGTCTTAAAAGAGCAGTGCTTAGAACAGATTTCAGAGACATTTCTTGTTGAAAGTTTTAATGATCCCGATTGTTAGTGTATTATTGTATCCAAGATTTAATAGGAAAAGTCAAGTCAAGATAAGTCAACAAAGTCAAAGTCTGTTTAGTCAAATATGAGTTTACTTAGGTGTTAAGCTTGTAGTTTTAGTCCTTGGTATAAATACCTTGGTTTGTAATAGTTTGATAGGAGGTTCATCATTGTTAAATACATATGACTACGTTTCTCTCTCTAATCTCTCTCTAGACTTTGAATGTTAGATCTTGATTGATAGATTGTGCTTGAATTCATTGGGAATACAATTTCACCGATGCTGCAATCATCAAAAAGGGGGAGATGACAAAGTTTAAAGAAATGTCGGACAACAAAAGTTTGTGCTTGTTATGAGAGATGATCAAGACATATGTGAGAAATTTCAAGAATTGTTGACGATGAAAGAGAAAAGTTCAAAGATTTATGAAGATGTGCTAAAGTTTACTAAAATTTTCCTTGAAGATTATTGGCTAAAGCATTCTGAACTGAATCTGAAGATAATTTCTTTCTGAAGTCTGGAAAGAGGTTTTTATAACATTGGAAAGAATGTTACTATACTTGAAGAACAAGCTTTGGAAAGATTTCTGAATGTTTGAAGGTTGCTAAGAAAAAGGGGAGATTGCTCAAATGATTATTTTTGATGAAGATGATCTTATTTGAAAGAAGTCTACCAAAGGGGGAGAATGAATTGCTAAATCTTTAAGAAATTATCTTGAATCCAAAGGGGGAGATTGTTAGAGCATAAATATGTTGGATGCAAGATCATAGAAGACTGGAGGTCAAAGTTCAAGAAAGTCAAAAGCTGAAAGTCAACTCTCAAGCAAAGTCAATAGTCAAATGTCAAAGTCAATATCTTAGTTGTTTGATTTTGTTGTAAGCGTGTAGTTTTAGTTTCCTTTTATAGACTTGTGTTTAGTTAGTAGTTGTAATCTTGAGTGTAGAACTTACTTGTAACAATTGCAGAGCTTTAGAGAGAGAAAGTAGAGAGAGAAAGTGATTTGTACGAATTGTTATTTGAATTGAAATCAACAGGTTGAGTTGTTAATCTGAATTCATCTTTTTTTGTTTATGATTGTTAGATTCAGTAAGAACTTAATAATCAGGGACATTATCTTATCCGTCTCTCATTCATTACAATATTCTTCTAAGATCATCTTCTTGAATGAACCCCAAAACAGACGGGCTAGGACTGGTTTTTGAAGGTTGGCTTTGGTGGCATTCCACCATTGGAGAGCAGTGCCCCTTAGCATTTGAGAGGTGAATCTCACCCTTGATTCCTCTCAGCAGTCAATTGACCCAAAAGCTTGTTCTGTCTCCCTTATCCAGTTCATACAATCAATCGGATTATCTGAGCTAGAGATTCTAGCGGCTTGCTGCACAGGGAAGTCTGAAAAGTGAAATCCTTTCGCCCCTTCCAACAACGGTGATGACTTGATCCTTCAATCTTGTGACATTTCCCGTTCCCCTGGAACCTTTCACAATGTTTTCGACCACTGCCTCATGTATTCAATGACTGTTGTCCCTGTCTTCCAACATTTTCATAAACGTATCTTGTCGTTTCTCTAAGGTAGCGTTAAGCATTTGCATCACGTCGTAACATCTCAGTTTGAGGATTTACTTCATGCATAACAGGTGTTGGGGAGCTCAAGTTAACCCTTGGCACGTACTCCGGTCCTCCTCTTAGTAGATGGTATAGGTGGAATCACGGTTGTCTCCATATTTTCCATTTAATGTGACGTGGATGCGGTCGCCTCGTGACCATCCACTCGTGTTCGGGGTTTACCTAGTGTGTTTACCATATTAGTTACCCACACATCAGAATTAGGATGAGAGATTAAATAGATACACACACACACACACATATATATATATATATATGCTAATAAACGTACTACTACATTCATTAATCATTGCATAATATTGAAGTCAAGCATGCTCACGTATTGACACATCCATAATAGCATTAGCTAAGTGAGATTATGAACATATTATACATAAGAAATCTCGTTATCATCATTACAACTTTTAATTAGCGCATTTACCCCTAACTCAACGCTCTCCCTTTCTTAACGTCTTAGTTTAAGTCTAGATATCTTACATACACACCTAGTTCACTTAAACTAGTGCTTTGATACCAACTTGTAACACCCTAAAAATTCAAACCATAAAGGTAGGGAATTCTTGGAAACAAATAAAATAAAACTTTCAACATCAAGACAACTATAACCCAACAATGGGAAAGTTTGTACAATCGGTAGTATCAGCGTAATTTGATATAATAATAACAACCTACTTAATCTAGACTATTAACAACTAGATTAACATTAGGTGTTACTATGTTATCCAAAAACATCGATCTTCTCAATAGATTCCCAAAAATAGCTCGACTCCTCTAGATCCGCACCGATCGACATCTCAACACATCCTTGATTCGCCACTAATGGGACCTATAGCCAATACACATCACAAGAAGTGTTCGGCTACAAGCCTAGTGAAATCTTACATAAATACATTTATACATAGGAGGTATTAATACACAATTTAAATGTTACCCGATCCGTATTGGTAGCACTTTACCATGATTCCAATTTCTAACGATGTTCACGCTTGAACATATGCACAGAAAGAAATCCTTAAATTACGGAGGAGACCCATTTCCATTAAGGTGACAAGAACACGTGAGTGGAGTCACCTAATGATGTTACTGGGACTACACCTTGGGTTCATGGTTTTAGCGCGCCAATTACCTTGGTAACACCTCAAACCATTACATACCTTTATTGCATACTCGGATGAGTTACACCACAAGGATTTGTTGAACTGTTGTGTCTACCCAAGGTAGACGAGTTCCACCTCAAGGACATCGATATCCTTTATTGTATACTCGCTAGTGGCCCACAAATTGTCCTACCCAATATGAATACACAATACATATACTAAATCCTCATGCATATGGATTTAGGAACAATTTCTATACATGCTCGTGTACAAG
This sequence comes from Arctium minus, assembly GCA_954870635.1. Classification (NCBI taxonomy): domain Eukaryota; kingdom Viridiplantae; phylum Streptophyta; class Magnoliopsida; order Asterales; family Asteraceae; genus Arctium; species Arctium minus. The sequence goes on along the minus strand of OX941080.1, from coordinate 69,478,294 downwards.
GGTTAAAATACAACAATTATCCTTAACATACTATATTCCTCTTGTTACATGCAATTGTTCTTCAATGAATCCCAAACATTGAACATTAGAACTCAATATATTTATTTTCTCATTTCAGGCTTCTATCATGTTAGACACATAAATAACCCGTAATTGTCATATATAATTAAAAGGGAAAATTCTCTTAATTCACTCCTTCCTCAAAACACACAAAGTCTCTTTTAGGTCAAAGTCTCCTCCAACATTCCAACATTTCCATATGATTCAAAATATTAAAACGAATTCCTTCATGCATCAAGATCTGAGGAAATAACACATTTGTAAGTGAAGGTGAAATAAACCCACAAACTCACATTTTAGGGCAACATTACAAACATTCACATTTTTGTCAGATAAATCAAATAACACATGTATATGAAGAGATAAGGGTAGAAGATTCACCAAAATGGGTTTGTAAAGTAAAAACCATGGAAGTGTTAAAAACCCTAGAATGGAGATGACTTGAAGCTTTATCAAACCCTTGAAGCTTTTAAAAGGATGTCAGGATCTTTAGTTGAGGCTCTAGAACCCTAGGATGAGCATTAACTCCTTGAACCTTAACTTGTCATTCAATGAAGAGAGATGGGTAGCGAAGAGGGTAAAATCGCCTGTAGATGGAAAAGGAATCAGGTTCTCAAATGAAATGGAAAACTGAGGTCTTAAGCACAAAATCGGCTTAAGTTAGAAGTCCCTGCAGCCTGTAGGCGACCTTGCCCTCATGCGACTATGCCTTGGCATTGTTGTAGGGCATTCTCGCCCAAGATGTACCATGCTCACCTCCATCCGCACGACATTGCCTAGGGACTATGACTCGGGCATTCTCGTCGGTCATAGTCGCACCATATGTAACGAGGGATGGGGTCTCCTCGCGACCTTGCCATTATAACTATGCCCTGGGCATAGTCACCAAACATGCCCCAGGACCCAAGATTTCGTAACTTGACCCAATTCGATGCTATTTTACTATGTCCACCATTTAAAACACAAGTTTACATAAGCACAGATAAAAGGTGAAACTAAGAGGGTCACAAGTAAGAAAATAGGTCTCATGACTTGATGTAAAATGAAGGGAGTTTACTTACTCGAAATTTAGGGTGTTACAATAATAGCCTCTAAAATCGATAAATTGGGGATGCATATCCGTGTTAGAGAAACATGGGAAAAAGTGAATAATGTTATGGAGTATGTATATGATGAAGTTATGAAACATGGTGTAATGTTGGCATGCAACATCACACATGACACGTTGGTCAACTATGTTGCACAAAATTTGACATAAAAGGTGTATTTAGGTTCTCGTACAAGTATAATGGATGTTGTTGTCCCATATTTGTCTCATAAACAATCCATACTCAAAATATATCAAAGTTTGGTACGGAAGCTAAATGTATATAAAGATATTTTAGGTAGAAATATAGTAGAATGATGAAAGCAATCAATGACAAACAAAAAACAGTGATTGAGTCACAAATATCATTGTATTGATGAGTAGATGATTGATTACAATAAGAGCATCAAGAACACACACTGACTATATATAATTCTCTCTCTAACCCACCAAAACTCTCTCAGCTACTGTGTGCAATTGTGTGTGAAAATCTATTGAGGGAATATTGAAAATTGTACAAATCTCCTACACAAATATTCTATTTATAGGAGAATCAATACAAAGTCAAACCAAGCACCTACGAGAGGCTTTTTCCATGTGTAAAGGTAAAGTAACCGTTTCAAGCTGACATGGTAGAGCTACATTGGTTGATGCAGCTGTGAGAGAGATTACTTGTTGAAATATTCAGTATAGGTAGCATAGAGGTTGATTTAAAGAGCCTTCCACAGAAGCTCTGTGGGTCTGTGATCTTCTTCTGGTTAAGAACTCTCTGTGCTTATTGATAGCAGAGCTTCTGAAGATTCAACTGCTTTCTTTGACAGAGGTCCTCTAGCTCTGAGGACTTATCTTCCTTTTGAATACTTTTACAAGTCATATTATGGGGCTAACAATCTTCCCCTAATTATTTAAAAAAGAAGAAGTGAAAATATGGAAATGAAGACCTTCTAGTCTAGAAATCAAGAGGTGTTAAATAACCTCTGTAAAGGGAAATTTCATTGAATATTAAGTACAAAACTTTTACAAGAGAAAATTACATAGTGAAATAATCCACCTTGTTTGTGAAGCTCTCTGTTAAGGTTCTGCACATAGACATAATTAATTCCCTAAATCTAATCTGAGCATCAATATCAGAGATCATCTTCTTTATTAGCCCTTGTTGTACTCTGGCAGTGCCCATTTTGTGGCTAATTGTTCTTTTTACCTTCTGTAGAGTATCATTTGAATACCTGTGACATTGACGTGGCTTGAATATCTTACTTCTGTCGTCACTGTCCTTGTACACAAAGCCATTCACGGGCTCAACTACCAAAGAATTTCAAGGAATGTTTTCAATACCTGCAATAAGATCACCAGGGGCTGTTACTGATAGCTTATCGACTCCCAACTTTAGTGCTATCTGGAAGTCAATTTTGCTATAGTATTTGACTTGTTCTCTCATCACCTCCTTGATGCATCCATTGACAATTGTTTCCTTCCTTGTACCTAGCCTCTGCTTAGTGTAAGCATGTAGTTGGGGCAGATCATAGGGGCTGAGGTTCACCAGGTCGGCATCTGAGAAGACATGTTGTTGCCATCTTTCCTTTCAACCATGTATTTGGCATATGAGTGTAGAGTAATAGCCAGAAAAACCTTAATGTCGTATTCAGAGAATACTTTGCTCTTTTATTGCACGGTCTGACAGAACCTCCTTATCGCCTTCTCCTTCATTAGAGGATGAATGTTGGGGGTAATAAACCCAGTTTCATCTTCTGTGCTTTAGATATGGTTGTAGATATTCTCGTGGAAAGTAAGTTCCTTCGGTGGGGTCTAGGGATTGGACTCCTCATCTCATCCATCGTTCTCATTATATCCTTCACTAGATCATCTGTAACTTCCTTTGGCACCGTCAACTTAGCTATGACAGAGGGCTTCTTTGCTTTTGGAACATAGGTGGTGGCTTTAGACTTCTGCAGTTATTCTGAAGGCAACTTCTGTGGGACTTCTTCTGCAACGTTGACTGGTTCTGTCAAGGAGTATTGTACGGACGCAACAATGACTTCTGGGATTATTTCTCGACTTGTGTGCTTGACAAATCTTGCCAGATCTTCTGCGATGAACTTTGACCCAACATTTACTGTAGGCTTCGGTAGAGGCTCTGATGGGATGCTGATTGAAGCTGAAGTGGCAGAGGGGCAGGTGCATGTTTTCTTCTGAGATGTGCCCTCTGTGCTTAATGGAACTACTGCAAGGGGAGTCTCAGAGATTGGTTTTGTATTAATAGTTGGCTGCTTCTCCCCCTTATGATGTCCCGAAGAGCTAGAGCCATTAGGCCCTTGGTCATCATAATTCCTCCTCTAGGCTTGTGCTTCCGCCTCGCACAAGGAGGTTTCCTTCCTCTTCTGCCCCGTGGGATTCATATTCTACTTGATAGATTTTCCATCATAGATACGATATCCCCTGCAGCCAATGTTGCCTTGTTGACTTGATAGTCACATTTAAATCTCCTCAAGGCAACATTTTTCTTGATCGTTTCAATGGTTGTGTTTGCAGAGGTCGTGAACTTATCCCCAATGGAATTGACCCTTTATAGTAGAGCTTCCCTTAGCTTATGCAGGTCAGCTTTTGTCACGTATTCAGTGGAAGGAGTCAATTGGTTCTACGGTTGGTTGATTGAGGAGACCGGGACCATGGTACTACGAACCTTGTCTTGAATGTCTAAGCGGAGCTTGGTCAGTGCTCCCTCTGCATTGCTCGAAAAGTCGGCTGACTCTATAGGTTTCTGATTGATGATCTCTGCAAAGCACTTAATGGCCTCTATGTTCTTCTGCACTACCTCTGCTAAGGTTGTAAATTGTTGTTGAGTGACAGTAGAAGAAGAGGAAGTGGTTAACTTCTGAAGTTCAGAAGTGTTGGCCATGGAAGTGTTCTTCATTTGCTCGAGACAGTCTGTTAGTTGATCATGTTGAGCTTTGGTCTAAGTGGAAGGTTCACTGTTGTATTGGTGTTGCCTATTCGGTTTGACAGAACCTCTAAGTGATGAGCACGTTCAGTTGTAGCAGTCACCAAGCTTTTCAACTCGGTGATGTTTAGCTTCATAAGTTCAACAAAGTTTTAGAATTCAACTTTTGTGAAAATGAAGCGTCGCTAACCTCTGGATCAACAAATGTTCCAGATTTAGCCTTTGTTCCTAAGGCACCTGGAGAATCTTCTTTGAGATTGAGCTCTTCAGGATTTCCACTCAATCCTTGAATATCCTCTGAAGAGAATGATTCTAAGAGTTTTAAATCATCATCATCGCCAAGTGGAGATCCAGAGTCTTCCACTTATGATGTGGTGAGTTGACTTGGAGGTTGGTTGGTCTCTAGGAAATGTATCCCTATTTTTCAATAAAGGAATAGCACACACGTATGCATGCCAAACCAATATCGTTTTGAAAACAAGTAATAAAGTGGTGCTAAGTACCAAATATCGATCCCACAGAGACAATTAAAGCAAGCAATTAATACAAGTCAACTTAAAAGGTGATTTCAATTAGAGAATTCGAAGGAATGATCTTTGAGTAAGTTGATAGCTTTGAAATAGATTTAAAACAGTAAAGGAAGTACATGGGTTTAAGTTCAGGCTGGAGTTTAGCTACAGTGTGTTTAGGTAGATTGCTACACCATGAAGCTGCAACATTGGATCTCGACCTTAGTACTGAATTGAGAATCCCTCTTTCAAGGTGCAGAGGAGACTATGTAATGGCAGCTTCACGCATTCAGGAGACCCAACCAATGTCGTGCTAATCTTACTGCTCTTTTCATGTAGTTCACAATCCTATTGGATTGATACAGTCCATCAATACCACTACAACACTTCCGTGTTCTAAAATTTTCGTTGGCTTGCATTCAAGTCCAACTCATCTAAGTGGAACAACAATCTTCACTTTGTCAAGAAACACTTAGATAAAACTTAGAAACAAGGGGTGAATAACAAGGAGGATAGCCAATAGCGAAAGCAATCTTTCACTACCACAAAGGCCTTTATCTCCCAACCTTTACTTACACCCAAGCTAGGGGTATTAGCCCATCATCTCTTGAAAATAAATACAAGACATAAATGTAAATGCGAAATGTAAAAACATGAAATATAAAGTACCAAAAGATAACTTATATTAAAGCAAGTAAAAAGTGACAATAGCTACTAAGTAGTTAGAGGAACCACTTAGTTGTTTCCCTTGTCAAAGAAACTACAAGTACAATTAAACTAAATGTTAAAGCTAATGGTTACTTGCAAAAGCAAGCTGAAAGTTGTTGTTAAACTACTGAAGTTAAGCCCCTATTTATACAACGGGAGGGCATCTAATGTCAAATACAAAGTACAATTTTTTTTAACCAATGGTCTTTACCTAAAGTGTAATGGGATTACAAGATGTTTTCTTTAACATGACCATAATATGATTATATTCTTCAAAAGATGCCTTCAGCTCCAGCTTGCAAAACGGGTCTTGGTGACACCAAAAAGATCCCCCAACAAAAAGTTTATGAAGTGACGTCTTGTACTTGCTGAAACTGCGAACATGCTGTAGCCTTCTGTTGCAAGAAACCAAACTGTTAAATTCTTCTAAAAATTAGCACAAATGAGTACATTCCTCTTACTTAGCTCCAAACTACAATAAAGGGTAAAAATAGACTAAAAGACTCAATTTTGGTGACTGGGAGACTAAAATAAGAGCAAAAGTAAAACAAATAAGTGCATAGAATGTGACAAGTTATGCACTTATCACAACTCGACACTTGAACTATTGCTTGTCCCTAAGCAATGAAAAAGAAAAATACAAAGACTCAATTTGAAGGGTGAAAAATAAAATAACATGCAATAGAGGTTAGTGAACAAATCATCAAAGAATTGACATAGCCTTTCATAAATCAATGTTTATTCAATTTCCCAAAATGCACCACCATATGCCAAGGCACATGTTCCTATTGTTAGACAAAAACAGAACCTCGGACTAAGGATCGTTCGGACTTTTTGGGTTTGGAAATCTCGGGCTTTACTTACTTTCTCTCACTTTCCTTGCATATTCTGTGCCCATGCTACAGAAGATGCTGCAGCATGTACCTTCTGCCAAAGTTTTGAAAATTTTAAGGTTGGCGTAAATGGTTTGATTGAGCCGATTGTACCAATATCACATAGGAAAAGGGTACATGATTGAGCCATGGGTGCCAATATCAAGAGGGTTGATTGAGCCTATAATCCCAATATCACAAGTTGATTGAGCCAGTGATGCCAATATCACAAAAGTGTTTCTCTCTTTATTGGACAAGATAGAAGGACTATGTCCTTTTTATCTATCTGTTTGGGCACAGACCACATAGATCCCAACTCTACACTTTGAATGAAACAATGTCCTCATTATTAAAAAGAACATTTTAGGCACTAAGGTCTAGGGGTGCAAGGGTTGGTGGTTTCCAGGCTTAGTGTATGAAAAAGATGGCCTAAATCCTTTCCTAAAGTCCAAAACTGTTGCCTAGTTGCTTCCCAGGTAGTCATGGCTTGGTTCTAGTATGTACAAAGGAAAATGAACATGCAACAATCAAATTACTTGGGCTATGTCACGTTTGACCATCTAACTAACCAACTATCACACTAAAAATGTAAAAAGTTCCCAGACTCTTATAGACTTAAAAAAATGGAAAATAACAAAGTGTAAAATCTAAATGGAGCTAAGTATTAAGATTGAACCTGCCTACTTAGGATGAGTAGGTGCTGCAGCAGTCCTCAACAACCTCTCATCACCATCAAGCAACTCCTGTAGGTATGTTGGAAAACCAGTAGAAACTTCCATGTTCTGTTCTTCCCAAACACTCATCATCACATCATCTTTCTTTTTCTCCCACTGCCTATGCAAGGAAAGCTCTTTCCTCAGCTTCTCCAACTCTCTTTCTTGTCTCTGGATTCTCCTTCCCAATACCAACTCTCTTTCTTTAAATTCAGCCATGAGGTCATCCCTTTGGGTGTTCAGGTTCTCTTCCCAAAAACTTTCTTGATCCTCCAGTCTTGCCACTATCTTTAGTTGATTCTCTTCCATCATATTTATAAGCAGAACCACAATAGTAGTGTCTAGAGTACTGGAACTAGGCTCAGATGTTGCAACAGATGCTGCAACATAGTCTCTAGTAATGGTCCTTGGCTCTCTTCCCTTCTTTTGGCTTGGTTTCTCAGGATCCTCCCTACTGCAATTATATCCACAGCAGTCTTCTTTTTCACTTTCTCATCATCTTCCATCTCTTCAACTCTAGCCTTCTTCATAAGGGTGGTGATTAAGGTAGGATGCCACAATCCACCCCTTGGCTTTTCAGCACAAGCCTTGATGCTCTTGTTGATGATCTGCCCCACATCAAAAGCTTTATTCTCCATGATTGAGTAAATTAGGACACACCTTTCAAAAGTCACATTGGTGTCATGTGATGTGGGTAGAATGGTGTGCCTAACAAAGTGGTACAAGACATTGGCTTGGGGTTTCAGGTTGTATGCTTCCAGAATCTTTCCTTCTTCTCTTTGCTCCTTCTAATCTACCCCAGGCTTGACAATCATATCCATTATCCTTTTGGAGTCAGCAACAGATGCTCTCCTCATGAGATTTTTATAGACTGAATCTGCAGGTGGTGTTAGTTGAAACAGGGAGTTAATTTGTGAAGGTGAGTACAATACCTTCCTGCCCCTTGCTGTCACCGTATCCCGCTTTGACACAGAAACCTTAGTGAAGAATTCCCTCACCCAATCAATGTTATGGGTGGAGGGAACCTGGCGTAATTCTTCCCATCCCAAGATTTCAATGGCATCTTTGATTAATGGGGTAGTCTCTATAACCCTTGATGTGAATCCTTTGTCCAAATGCCCCTCCTTGTTCATGAACTGCTCATACCTATACTCAGCATTCAAACAGATAAATATCTCCCCAAACCTTCTAGTGGGAGTTTGATCCAACTTCTCTTCCTCAAGATGTTCCTCCTCTTGAACTTCATCTTTACCCAACTCCTCTTCATTTTCTTCCTCATTCTCTACAGTTCTAGAAGTGGCTGCCATGGCTTTGGCAGCCCTAGTGGTTCTCCCAGTTGTCCTCTATACCCTCTACCTCTTCTTACCCTTAGATTTCTTTTACACAACAATTTCCTCCACATGCTATTCTTCTGCTATCTCATCAGCTTGTCTTTCCTCTACTACATCATTATTGTCACCATCAACAACCCCCTCTTCATCGTCAGGCACCCTTAAATCAGAGATGGTGTTTTCTGAAGTGTTAAGAAGAGCATCCAACTTCTCATTGACTTCAGTATGTGTTCTTGGTGGTGATGGCGGTACAGTGAGTGTCACTGCATCATGCTGAGATACTGGAATGTTCATGGCGAATGATTACTTTACAAAACTTAGGGGGGGGGGGAATGTTAGAACATAAGTATGTTCTATTTAGAAGTTTAGTAGAGTAATCAACATAATTGTATTGGGCCTTGTATATGGGTTAGGGCTTAAAATGTATACAAGGACTTGGGGATATAAATTGGAATCTTGTAGCTTAGTTTAGGTCAAGTTTTCATTCTACAATGTAGACATACGGTTTTAAACACCCTCATTAGTTGTAGTTTACTTTTCGTATGAATAAATCTACAGATTTCTTCCATAAAAAAAGGAGTTGGAGCTGATCAGAGAATGATTAATTTACAAAACTTAGGGGGAGAATGTTAGAACATAAATATGTTCTATTTAGAAGTTTAGTAAAGTAATCAACATAATTGTATTGGGCCTTGTATATGGGTTAGGGCTAAAAATGTATACAAGGACTTGGGGATATAAATAGGAATTTTGTACCTTAGTTTAGGTCAAGTTTTCATTCTGCAATGTAGACATACGGCTGTAAACACTCTCAGTAGTTGTAGTTTACTTTTCGTATGAATAAATCTACAGATTTCTTCCCTAAAAAAAGGAGCTGAAGCTGGAGCTGATCAGAGAATGGTTACTTTACAAAACTTAGGTGGAGAATGTTAGAACATAAATATGTTCTATTTAGAAGTTTAGTAAAGTAATCAACATAACTGTATTGGGCCTTGTATATGGGTTAGGGCTTAAAATGTATACAAAGACTTGGGGATATAAATAGGAATCTTGTAGCTTAGTTTAGGTCAAGTTTTCATTTTAGAAATGTAGACATACGACTGTAAACACTCTCATTAGTTGTAGTTTACTTTTCGTATGAATAAATATACATATTTCTTCCCTATGATTCCTTGTTATTTTTTATCATCAATCTAATCTTGATCTCAATGGACCTAACAAGTAGATGCATCTTTGTTAAACACAGAAGTGTCTAATACAAATACAGGGAAAATGCTTGTAGGGACTGTTTGCATGGTGGTGTTTATAATGGTTGTGATGAGAGGTAGGCTTTGGGCTTGTTGTGAGGGTTATAGGTTCATATCAAAACTATCAGAATGAGGGTTTATAGTGTCTTCAGGGTTTTGGGCAACATTCATGAGAGATGAGTCCTCCTCTTGGTTTACAGGGGTGTTTGGATTGGTGATGTTGAGGTCTAAAGGTCTCCTAGTGTTGGTGTCCAGATTATAGACATCCCCACGACAAGAAGGGGTTGTGGGTTCAACCACAGTAGGTTTGATTACAGATGGTTCAAGCATAGGGGGGTCAAAAATAGGGGGTTCAACCTCTGTGGTATTTTCAGATGAAGGTGGAGAGGGAGCAATATCAGCTTTACCTTTTCCTTTTCCTTATACCACCTTCTTCTTCGGTTTAGTGGTCACTGCCGGTGAGGATTACGGCGAGTGGATGACCACTCCCTTCGCTTTCTTTTCCTCTTTTTTCGATTTGTCCACAGTAGAGGATCGTGTTTTTCTTCTGTTGTAAGTGACTGACTTGCTTGGTGTTTCCTTTTTCATGTCTTCCATCGTAGTTAAGCAAGGATAAGAGAAAAACTCAGTGGGTGTTTCTTTGAATGACAATGAATGAGAGGGAGATGAAAGGTTGGTTTTCAAATGGATTTTGTAAGAAAACCGCTTGTTTTCGGTTTCTCAAATAAAAACCGATTCCTTTTTCCAAAAAAAATAATTAGAATGCTACTAAGTAATTTGTATTTAGTTCAATAGTTAAGCCAAGATGTTATTTAATTATACCTTAATTAAAAAGAAAATAGGAAAAAGGGTACACTAGTGAGAATCTTCATGATGCTTTATAAAGGTGAAGCTAGTTACTTTACTATTGTACCTTTTTCATTTTTTTTTCTTTTTAACCCTTACAAACTTGTTTCTTTTTATTTTTGGTTGAACTATTCTAATAAATACAAAAACTTGAAACTGCTATCTACATTTTTATCTTAAATTTTTTAAAACCATCGACCCTATGTTCTGTCTGCAATGTTGCAGCAACAATCTCCCCACTACATACTTTTGTTTTCCAATGCACATCATCAACCAACTAAAATGTACCTGATCTAAAACAAAAGATATTTACAATTGTACAATTTGGACTTTTGGGAGCATCATGGACCAAAGGATCATTAGGGTTGGAGCTGCACTACAGAGGTAGACCCTGTAGCATCACCATCTAGATAAGACTTGATCCTTTGTCCATTCACTTTAAAAGAAGATCGTGTGTTTGAATCTATGAGTTCCACAACTCCATAAAGAAAAACATGTTTGATTTCAAATGGTCCAGTCCATTTTGACCTTAGTTTTCCAAGAAAGAGTTTCAATCTTGAGTTAAACAACAGAACTTTTTGACCAACTTGAAAATTATTTTGTAAAATCCTTTTGTTATGTCACTTTTTGGTTTTTTCTTTGTATATGTTGGCATTCTCACAGGATTAGTCCCTTAATACTTCCAACTCATTTATCTGCAATTTTCTCCTTTCACCTGCATCATTAATACTCATGTTCAGTTCTTTTAGAGCCCAAAATGCTTTGTACTCTAGTTCTAATGGCAAGTGACAAGCATTTCCAAAGACAATATTGTAAGGAGACATTCCAATTGGGGATTTATAGGCAGTCCTATAAGCCCAAAGAGCATCGTCTAGCTTAAATGACCAATCCTTTCTGGAAAGTTTGACCACTTTTTATAGAATACTCTTGATTTCCCTATTTGAGAGTTCAACTAGGCCATTTGTCTGGGGGTGATAGGCTGTAGCAACTCTATGACTAATGTTATACTTGTCCAAAATATCTTTCATCATTTTATTAACAAAGTGTGTTCCCTCGTCACTAATTATGGCCCTAGGTGTGCCAAATCTGGTAAAATGTTCCTATGAAGGAATTTGACCACTGTCTTTGCATCATTACTGTGGCAAGCTACAACCTCTACCCATTTTGAGACATAGTCTACAACTACCAAGATGTATTGACAGTTTCCAAAAATAGGAAATGGTCCCATGAAATCTATTGCCTAAACATCAAATATTTCAACTTCCAAAATGCCATTGAAAGGCATCTCATGTCTTTGGGAAATAGATCCAGTTCTTTGACATTCATTACATCTTTTAACAAAATTGTTAGCATCATGAAAAAGTGTGGGCCAAAATAATCCAGATTGGAGTACTTTTGCTGCCGTTCTTTGGCCACCAAAGTGGCCACCATATGCTGAAGCACGACAATGCTCAAGCACTGCGGTCACATCTTCTTGAGGGATACACCTCCTCAAAATATGATCAACCCCTAATTTGAATAAAAAGGGATCATCCCAAAGATATTTCTTTGCATCTGAAAACAACTTTTTTCTTTGGTTCTTGGTGAGTTCATGTGAAATGCTTCCAGCAGCCAGATAGTTTGCAATATCAGCAAACCAGGGTGCTATAGCATGATGCGGTAGCTTCAAGAGTTGTTCAGGGAACTGTTCATTTATTTCAACAAGAGTTCCTTTTCCATAATCTAGTCTAGATAAGTGATCTGCAACTTGGTTTTTCAGTTCCCTTCCTATCTATTATTTCTAAGTCAAACTCTTGTAACAACAACACCCACCGAATTAATCTTGGCTTTGCATCTTTTTTAGAAATCAAGTATTTAATGGTTGCATGGTCAGTGTGAGTTGTAACCTTGGTCCCCATCATATATGATCTGAATTTTTCAAAGGCAAATACAACAACCAACAATTCTTTCTCAGTGGTTGTGTAGTTAATTTGTGACGCATTAAGAGTTTTAATAGAGTAATAGATAGGGTGAAAAATCTTTTCTTTCTTTTGTCCCAAAACTGCACCAAGTGTCCAATCACTTGCATCACACATGAGTTCAAATGGTTTTGTCCAATCTAGTGAGGTCACAATAGGGGCTGAAATCAAAGCATCTTTCAAAAAGTTAAAAGCTTTCCTACATTCATCATTGAAATTAAAAGGCTGGTCATGCTGCAGTAGAATACAGAGGGGTTTTGAAATCTTTGAAAAGTCCTTTATAAATTGTCTATAAAAGCCAGTATGACCAAGAAAACTTCTAATTCCCTTGACATATGTAGGTTCTGGAAGTGTTTCAGTTATTTCTAATTTTTCTTTGTCAACCTCAATTCCTCTATTTGAAACCATGTGTCCCAAAACAATGCCTTCTTTGACCATGAAGTGTCATTTTTCCCAATTTAAAACTAAATCAGTCTCTTCACATCTTTTAAGGCTTTGTTCAAGATTTTTCAAACATTATTCATAGGAAGATCCATAGACAAAAAAATCATCCATGAATATTTCCATAGAAGTTTCGAACATGTCAGAGAATATGAACATCATGCATCTTTGAAATGTAGTTGGTACATTGCATAGTCCAAAAGGCATTCTCCTAAAAGAAAAAGTACCAATGAGACAAGTGAAAATGGTTTTCTCTTGGTCCTCAGGTGCTATGGCAATCTGATTGTAGCCAAAATATCCGTCTAGAAAACAGTAATACTCCTTCCCAGCAAGTCTATCCAACATTTGGTCAATGAAAGGCAATGGAAAATGGTCCTTGTGGGTTGCTTTGTTGAGTTTCCTATAATCCACACAGATTCTCCATCCTGACACTACCCTAGTTGGGATCAACTCATTTTTTCATTCTCTACCACTTTTACACCTCCTTTCTTAGGGACACACTGGACAAGACTTACCCAAGAACTACCAGAAATGGGGTAAATTATTCCAGCATCTAACCACTGAAGTATCTCTTTTTTAACTACCTCTTTCATCACAGGGTTCAATCTTCTTTGTGGTTCTACAGATCTGAAGTCCTTGTCCTCTAAAATGATTTTCTGCTGGCAGATTGATGGATTGATGCCTTTTAGGTCAGAAATTGCCCAACCTATGGCCTTAGTGTGGGCTTGAAGTACTTTCGCTAACTGTTCTTCCGTTTTTTGTTCCAAAGTGGTAGAAATAATTACAGGTAATTTGTCTCCTTAATTTAGAAAAACATATTTGAGATGTACAGGAAGTTGTTTAAGTTCAAGAGTTGGTAGTACTTCAATGGATGGTAAGGGGTTTTCTCTAGTGCTCTCTTCCAATATTTCATATGCTGCCACAGGCTGCAACATATTCACACTATGATGGTCATCACTTTCATCTAAGTCATCATCATCATCATCATCATCATCATATTCCTTATCTTCTAAGTCATCTACATTCAAGTCATCCTCATCATACTCTTCATCTATTATCACTTATCCTATATTTTCTTATAAGGATTCCTCATGACATAAAGAGTCTATAGAGCTTAGGCCATAACAATCTTCTTTCTCATTTGGAAATTTCATAGCATTAAAGACATTGAAGGTGACATTTTGGTCTTGAACTCTCATGGTCAACTCTCCTTTCTGAAAATCTATGAGGGTTCTACCAGTGGCTAAGATTGGCCTTCCTAACAAAATAGGAGTGTCTTTATCAGCCTCAAAGTCTAAAATGATGAAATCAGCAGGAAATATGAATTTGTGTACTTGCACCAAGACATCTTCAATCTTTCCTTTGGGGTATGCTATGGATCTGTCAGCTAACTGTAAGGTAACAGTTGTGGGTCTAGCCTCTCCTATTCCTAGTGTGTTGAAAACAGACAAGGGCATGAGATTGATGCTAGCACCTAGATCACACAAAGCTTTTCCAACCTCTTTTCCTCCTATAGAACAAGGAATTGTGAAACTACCTGGGTCTTTCTGTTTAGTGGGAAGTTTGTTGGTCAACAAGACACTACACCCTTCTGTCAAGGCTACGATATCATATTCATTGAGTTTCTTTTTCTTGCTCAAAATATCCTTAAGAAATTTGGCATTACTAGGCATGTTTTCAATTGCCTCCACCAAAGGGATGTTGATGTGCAATTGTTTGAACACATTTAGAAACTTTTTGAATTGTTCTTTTTTTTTTTTTTCGTCCTTAGCCTCTGGGGGTATGGAATGTAAAGGGGTATTGGTGGGACAACAACCTTCTTAGGATCAGAAGTGGTTGAAATAGTAGTTGTTATCTGTTCACTTGTTGTTTTTGGTTTTTTCAGTTCTGCTAGTTGATGCTTCAGCATCTGTCGTAGCATCTACTGCATTGGACTTGTTCTACATGTTATTATTAGGGAATAACAAAGGCAACTCAGACCTATCAGGTATAGACACAAAATCATGGATTGATGTGGGTCCAAGAACTTTATCAGGAGGTGTAACAATAGTAGGGGGCATCACAGTAACACTATTTTCCTTGTCTGTGTTGCTAATAGTCTGGGGTTCTTTTGGTATGGTCTCCACTAATCCTTTTCCACTCCTAAGGGACAAAACTTTAACATGTTCTTTGTTTGTATTGATCTAAAATCTCTAAGTGATTTGATAAAGACCCTTTTTCTACTTAGTGAAAATTACGTTTAATAATATGTATTAGTGTTTCATCATCAGCGATCATACTGAGTCTGTTCAGTTATGACTGATGATATTTCTTGTAAACATTCATATGTATTAGTGTTTCACTATCAGCGGTAAAATACTGAGTATGTTCAGTATCGTTGATAGTTTTTGATGTAAACAGTTAGACGTAATCCCTGAAGACAAGTTTCACGTTAAAAGATGTTCATAGCTGAATCGAAGACGAAGCTGCTGAACAAAGACAAGTCTACTAGTGACCTGATGCGGATATCAGTGAAGCAAAGACAAATCTACTCACACGAAGAAACCTGAGGAAAAGCTTCGGCGATAGCTGAACTTCTTTGTATATCCGAAGGAAGAGATACTCAGTGATCGATGATCACTTAGATTATGACTCAAGTCTCTTTTGTCTTTCCCTTTCAAACCCAGTACGATGTGTCAGAACGGACATACCTCTGCCACAATTCGTACAACAACTCTGTCAACTACACTGTTCATGATACGACCGAAAGCATGTCTCCCAAAGTCAGACCCTCTCAGCCAATCAATGAAGAACACGTGTAAAGTGCTCTACCATGCATTTAATGCATAGGGTATAAATAGAAAGATCAACTCTCAATCTGAGATTTGCCCTAAGCCTTCATCTTTCTAAAATATAGAAACCCTTGTTTTCTATACTTCTCAAATCTCCCTTTCTCTATATTCTTGTGCAACCATCTTAGTGTTTCTTAGGTTTGTTTAGATTCAGTTCTACTTAATCTTATTCCGCAACAGACTTGTAAATTGTGTTTGATTTATCAATAAACAATTTATTAATCTTTAAATTCTGTGTTTGTATTCAACCCCCCCTTCTACAAACTTGTTAAGCACCTTCGGGACCAACAAGTGGTATTAGAGCAAAATGTTTAAGCTAATAAACAAGATCTTGCTTTATTCTCTTCCTTGCTATTCTAAATGGCACTTAACACAAACACAAATTACTATGATAATGGTTCACTTTCTAAACCTCCTCGGTTTAGCAGAGATAACTTTGCTCTCTAGAAGAATCGAATGATGTTATTTCTAGAAGGTGTAGACCCTACTATACCTGATTACGTAGCACATGAACCTTATGAACCTTTCACTATCATAAGCGTCGTTCCCGCTACTGCCACCACTTCTATTGTTCCTGAGCGCTATTGTCGGTCCAACAATACTTTATAACAAGTTCTTAGAAACAACACAATAAGATTACCTTTAACTAACTATTACAATACTTTAACTTCTATTGTTCCTGAGTTTGTATGTGTGATAAGTGATCTGATCTTGAGAGACTAGAGATACACTTAAAATCTAGCAAGTGTGTTGAACACACTATCAAGATTAATATCTAGATATTAAATCTAGATATTATATCTAATATAAACTAGAAACTAAATAACTAACTAAGTTACCTTTAACTAACTATTACAATACTTTAACTTAGATATATAGATCTAAGTAAACTAAAACATATTACATTAAATTACATTGACATTTATTACAAATAGACATAGACTTTTATATCGAGAGTCGACGTTCCGGCTTTAGCTTCAGATTACGATCTTCAGATTGGATGATCTTGAATCCAATGAGACTGTGGTCTAACAATCTCCCCCTTTGGATCAAGATCATTTAATAAAAAGATTTATCCAATTCAGTCTTCTTGTTCAGCTCAGAAGATGCAATCTCTTTCTCTGAAATTCAGCATGTCTTCAATCTAACAATCTTCCCTTTTGAAGAGTAGACATGATTCTTGAAACATGTGATCTTTGCCATTTCTTGTGTAGTCATTCTCCCCCTTTTTGATGTTAAGTGCAACGACTTCATCAAAATTTGTGGTAAGAAATGTCAATCTTGCGGTTAGAGCCCCTGATTCGTCAATTCATAAGAGATTCATCTAGATCTTTGCAAATCCAGACAAATGTGTCGTGTAACACCTGAAATCAACTAATGAATCAGTTATCATGCCTGTCAGTAACACTAAGTCACTGAGTGTAACGAATACACATGGGAAAGGAGCTGTTTGATGTTGACTCCCCCAGGGCTTCCATTTAATCATCGAAACACCACAAAGGTAATTTCTATAAACGTTATGACAAAGAAACTAAATCCTTGTGTGTTCGTGCTTGTGTTGAAAGAATTAAGCACGGATGATTGCTTATTGGCTCAAAATCGTGTAAACCACTGAGACAACAGTAAGTTAAACACAGACTCAATGTGCATGATTGAAGTGCGAAGGTGGGGCAGACCTCCTTCTTTTCAATATCTAGATTTTCCGAATGAAAATCAGATAGCATATGTGTTGCATCCCCTTTGAAAATGTGAAACACTTTCTTGTTGAGAAGAAAATGAGTAGATAGTGAGGTTTGATCAAGAGTTGGCATCGGCTAGTTGCCTGTTTCAATAATGTTCACCAAAGAATTGTGAATCAGTAGAATGGTGGCTACCCGGCTCAGAAAAAGTTGGTGCAGAGTTTTGATATTCTTTTAACTCTGTTCTCACACGTTCTTTCTTTTAAACTTTTTGCTTTCTCTAATCACACTCATTCCTTTTCTATTTTCACACTCAATCACTAAGGATTAACTTCTAGGGTAGAAATCACTGGTTAAGGTGATTCCATTGAAGTTGTGTTAATTCTTAGCACAATGATTCTTTGTTTTCCTAGATGCACGTGATGCTCAGATTGGTTTAACTATTTCAGTTAAAGCACAATTTAGATCATGAAAACATTTAAAATACACTCCCAAAATATAAAATGTGATGAAAAATCGGGAAGTGTTTTGAACATTAAAAACAATGTTTTCCAATGATTGAAAGTTGTCCTTCTTTCAACCATATGTGAGATGAAGATAAAGGAATATACCTTTAAGTACGATCTTCCATCTCATGAAGCTAAGCTTAAAGTCATAAAGATATGATCTTTTAAGCTTCTCTCAAACTTCTGCAAAAGTCTTAAGTCAAAGTCAAAGTAAAATTTATTCACTTAAATTGAAAAGACAAAAAGCAGTAAAACTTTTTAAAGTACGAGTTCTGATCAGAAATAATCAGAAGTCATCACCTTTTACTCCCCCTGAAATTATGCATTTGAAACTTTATCAGTTGTAAAAGATATGCATAAAATTTCAGAAAAGTATGTACTCCCCCTTGATGGTTGATTTCCTCATTCGAGTATCGGAGTACAATTTTCATGTTCAGCACGGAGTAAGGTCTTTTGATCGTTGAAGTGCGAGTTCTAAACTGTTGTGTTTAGAAGTCAAACTTTGTTGAAGTACGGGTTCTAAGCTGATTTACTTAGAAGCCTCTTTGACATTGAACTCCGGGTCTTGAGCTGATTTACTCAAGAACCATATGTTCTTTAATGTCCGGGTTTTGAACTGTTTGATCCAAAAACCTATTTTTGACTTTGAAGAACGAGTCCTGATCTGTACATAATCAGAAGTCGCTTTCTCTCTAAGCTTTGTGTGCCTGCAACACAGATTTCACTTTAGGTACCCATTGGAATTTGGGTCCTACTGTGTTAGCACATGATTTTGGTATCCATTTCAAATTGGATCCTATTTTCTTTTGAAATGCATGAGAAGAATTGGTATGAGATGAATGCACATGGTAATTTCCAAACCAATCTTCAGAATCTTGACAAGATATAGATATATGTTTATCATAAAAAGAAGACTTTCCAGCAGATAAAGATAACTGAAATAATTGTTTCATTGTATATTGTTTACGAGAAACAACAAGTTTTGGGTTCAAAACAGCAATATCAGCAATTACAACATCTTTAGTAAGCGAAGTCTTATTACAATTAACACTACTAGACGTTAAGACGGTCTTGTTAAGGTTCCGTTTGGGTTGCCACAGAGAATTTGCTTCTGGCCTTTGATTTCTCAGATCTGAAACATGTAAAGCTGGTGAGTTAGACCTTGGAGCAACAAACGAATGCTTCTTCTTGGAATTACCAGTAGTGGTCGGTTTCTGTGAATGCTGAGATATTTTCTTACCTTTAGCACTCTTAGCGTTCACAGAGACTGATTTATCAACGAAAGCTTTTGTTGATTTTGCACTGTTCACAGGCTTACTGGTTTTTCTTAAAGTTTTCTTCACAAAAGATGAATGGTTGGGAAGTTGTGTATTAAAGTCAAAGAGATTGGAACCATCATCTGAACTACCGTCAAAGTTCAAAAAATTAAGACTTTTATTTGATGAACCAGACAAATCCTTAGAGTTTGAAGCTTTTGAAATAACAGAATTTGAAAACACGGTTGAAAAAATGTTTTGCTCAATATTTATCAAAAGTCTTGCATCTGATAAAGAATTCTCGAGTTCAGAAATTTTACGTTCTAAAACGAGAGGAGGGACATATAGTTTACCTTTAATAGGCTTCGCCTCCATTTCCTTTTCAGTATAACTTAGAAAGAAATCATTTGAAAGAGTTTCCTTCTTTTTGTATATTGGGTTTTCATCATAACTATTATTCAACTTCGCATAATAAAATGGAAGATGAACTTTAGCTGATTTCATCCGTTTTTCCGTTTCATTGGCTTCATCCTCTTTTGATAGCTTAGTCCAAAAAGTTTTAAACGCGGGGAGTCTGCGGGCTAATTGCATATTAAGATGATCATAAAGTCCTGGAACTTCAGACATCCCCTTTTTAAGACAGTGAGGATTCTTATAACCGATTCCCCATCTCTCTTTCTCCTCTTTGGGTTTGTTCAGAAAAATAGTTTGTTCAGTTTGACCCATTTTATACAACTTCTCTTCCAAACTTTTTAGTTTTCCTAACAAAGAAAAGTTCTCTTTTGTACAAGAAGCATGCAACTTTTTCAGCTCAAAAATATCTATTGCACCTTTTAGCAGTTGAGATTTAAGATCAGAATTCTCTTTTAGAATTATTGTCTTTTCCTTAGCATTGGTGTCATTTTCTTTATGTAAAACCTCAATTAATACTTTCTTCTCAGCAATTTCATTGCTAAGTTTCTGTATCAATTGGTTTTTGTCTGTCATGACACCATTATCTTGTTTAGGATTAGATTCTAACTCTCTTTGTTTCATACTCATGGCATGCATTTTATTCATGAATTCTAAATCAGAAAGATTACATACCTCCTCTTCTTCATTGTCAGAATCAGCTTCAGCATATGATTCTATCTTTCCCATCAAGCACATGTTTACAGCTTCTTCTCTATCTTCATCATCTTCTTCTTCATCATCTGAGTGATCGAGCCAGTATTCGTCCTCAGCCATCAGTACCTTGCCTGCCTCTTGTTGTTTTGCAAGAAGCATCTTGTTCTTGTAATAGTCTGAATTTCTGACTTTAGATCTGCGGCAGTCTTTGGCATAGTGACCTGGTTTACCACAGTTGTAGCATGTAGGCGGTTCTGGATGACTTGATCCTTCAGCTTTGAATTTCCTTTCTTCCGGTCTCCTCTCCTCTATCCTCTTTCCTTCCGACTGAAACCTTCTCTCTTCTGGTTTCCTCTCCTCTGATCTTCTCCCATCAAATCTCTTCCCTTCGTATCTGCTACCTTCAATCCTTTCTTTATGAATGTAGTTGTTCGGACCAGATGAATATCTCTGATTATTTGATGTTGGCTTTGTGTAGAACCTTTTCTGAAAGGCACTAGTCAGCATCATCATTGCTTGCTTCAGCTGATCGTTTTCATCTGATTCTGAGTTTGCACAACCTTCATTTTCTTCATCTGATTCATATACAGTCGCCTTGTTCTTCTTCTTTCTGACTACAAGGGCGACTGTGTCTTCAACTACCTTTCCTCTCTGTCTCTTCTCATTCAGAATTTCATCCACCTCTTCTTCATTCTGACGGAGGGTTTCATACACCTCGTGAAGTGGAATCTCATTCAAGTCTTTAATTGTTGGGAACTGAAGAATTCATTAAGTATGGTTAATGCTGCTGGTTCAAAGTTACTACTGCTAGAAGACTTAAAGGTTAATACTGCTGAGTGTTACTACTGCTAGTACTATTAATACTGCTAGTCATAGTTAGTGTTGCTTGAACAAAGTTAGTACTGCTTAGCTAGTTAGTACTGCTAGTAGTTAGTGCTGCTTAGTAGTTAATGCTGCTAGAAGAAGTTAATGCTGCTGATCATGGTTAATGCTGCTAAAGAGATTCAGATGGAAAGAATGACAGCTGGATAATCTGAAGATTATGGAAGCTTAGAGATATACATGGAAGATATACTGAAGATATTTTATTTATTGTAATTATCTTTGTATTCAGTATATATATATTGTATAGTTTAGAATAATGGGTTAACTTTTGTTTTCATTCTTTTAGAGAGAAAATCAACCTCAAGGCATAGATCCTAATTCTAGAGAAGTAGAATTCGTATTGGTGAGCCTGTTCATCAATATTGAGGTTGAGTGAGTAATCTTGTAACTTCAAAGCATTCAATACAAGTTTACAGTTTGTTGATTATATTCTGTTTTGATTTTCTGTTTGATTAAATATCAAAGTGTTATTCCGCAAACTTCTTTGATATTGTTTCTGAGAATTAATTCTTGTTGAGAATTCGATCCTGACAAGTGGTATTAGAGCCTAACTCTCTCAGAAACAGTTATTCATCATGGAAAATCTTACAGAATCAAGCAGTACTTTGGTTTCTAAGGTTCCAATGCTCAAACCAAGTGAGTTTGACATGTGGAAGATCAGAATCAGACAATATATTCTTCTCACTGACTACTCAATGTGGGATATCATTGAGAATGGTCCTTCTGAAGCTGGAAGGATAGGACCAGATGGGAAAAGACCTCCACCAAAGACAGATGGTGAGAGGAAGATCAGACAGACAGAGATGAAGGCCTTGAGCACTCTGCTCTTGGCCATTCCCAATGAATATCAGCATCAATTTTGCAACTGCACTGATGCTCAGATTCTCTGGAATGCTCTAGAGAAAAGATTTGCTGGAACTAAGAGCATCAAAAGAAATTAAAGAGATGTTCTAAAGCAGCAGTATGAGAACTTCACTTCCACAAAGAATGAGTCTATGACTCAAACTTTTGATAGGTTCAATAAACTCATAGGTGAACTGGCTACTGTAGGGGTGAAGATGGAACAAGATGATATCAACAGAAAGTTTCTCAGATCTCTTGGGGATGAATGGACTATGTACACTGTCTCATATAGACAGAGTGACAATCTGGAAGAGAAAGAACTTGATGATCTATACAATGATCTAAGAGTTTTTGAAACTGAGGTAGAAACCAAGAAGAAGCCCTCTGGTTATATTCACAATGCTACACTTCTTTCAGCATCCACTGATACTACTGCCAACCCTGAAACAGTAAGTACTGCAAGTGGAGTAAGTTCAGAAAAAGGCACTGAAACTATATTTGAAGCCTTTTTGTCCAGTCATAGCAGAAATTCTCTGATTAATGATGATCTTGATCAAATTCACCTTGATGATCTGGAGGAGATGGATATTAAATGGCAGATGGCCATGTTATCCATGAGGGTGAAAAAGTTCATTAAAAGAACTGAAAGAAATAACTTCTCTCAAAGAAGAGAAGATGGAGCTGGTTTTGACAAAACCAAGGTGGAATGTTATAAGTGTCACAAGAAAGGACACTTTGCTAGAGAATGCAGGAGTGCTGTTCCAAACAATAACCACCAACAAGCTCAGAATGGAGGATACAATCAGAACAAGAATTCTGCTCAAGCCCTTGTTTCTCAACAAGGAATGGGATTTGACTGGAGTGATCAAGCTGAGGAAGCCATTCAGAACCAAGCTCTTATGAAAGAAATGTCTGATCTCCCTACTGAGGTAAGTTCTAATCTTTGCACTAAATCTTGCATTGACACTGTTACAAGATACAGGGATCACAATCAAAGTATGTGTGATGACCTCAAAAGATTAGAAAAAGACAGAAGAGATTATGTGTTAATAGTAGAGAGATTTGAAGAGCAAATCAAAGGCTTTCAAGCTAATGAACTTCAACACTCTTATGACACAAACTATTGGAAGTGGGAAAAGAATGAGTTAGAAACCAAACTGTCTAAGTCCTTAGAAGAGAATGATAGACTGAAAGAGGAACTGTCAAAAGTTATGCTTGACATAGACAAGTTTTCATATGCTTCAAAAGCAATGGACTCTCTTCTAAAGGCTCATATACATGATAAGATGAAGCCTGGTATTGGATACAACAATACACCCCCTCCTTACAATAACAACTATATTTCTCCTACATCAGACTTGTTAGAAACTAAGGAGAAAAAGGACTTGTCTGAAGAAGTTTTTAAGATAGATCCTTTGGATGAGGTAGTAGTTAAGGATTTGACTGAAAAAGGAGCCAGTGAGAACAGGGATAATAATGTGAGTACAAAGATACCATTAGAAAACAATATTATCACCAATGAGGGATGTGGGAAAATCTGGGTCAAGTCCAAGGAGAAAGAGAAGACTAACGGAAATGATAACAAGGTCCATTACAAACAAACAACAATTGTGAATCCTGGATCTTGTAAACAGTGTGATTGCAATAAAGCCAAGAGCCTAAATTCTGGTTTAAAAAGAGGAAATCAAAGAAACTGGAATAATCAATGGGCTCAGAAACAAGGAGTTGATCTGAATAAAATCAATAGACCAAAACCTTGTTTTATATGTGGCAAGTTGAATCATTTGGCTAAGTATTGTTACTTCAACCCAATTAACCAACAGATGAACTTTAAAAGATTTGTGCAAAAACCTGTTGGTTATAGGAAGGCTGGAAAGAAACATGTGATAAAGAAATCTGTTGAAAGTAAAGGCACTTTAAATAAAAAGATTTTAAAAGAAAGTATCAAAATGTGGGTACCTAGAAGTACTAACAGTGTTAGTACTGCTAACAATATTAGTACTGCTAACACAGTTACTACTGCTAACAGTGTTAGTACTGCTGAAAATATTAATGCTGCTAATACTGTTAATACCTCTTCAAAGGTTAATACTGCCAACACAGTTACTGCTGCTAACACAGTTACTACTTCTAACAAGGTTAGTGCTGCTAAGCATGCAAGGGCTGCCAAGGCAGTTAGTATTTCTAGAACTAGTACTGATTCTAGCAAACATAGTTCCAAGCCTATTATTGTAACAAAGTACTCCAAGAATGAGGAGTTAAAGTTCAAAAATCTTGTCAAGAAAGAATGCAAATATTTTGATGAGAAAGGGGTACCCAAGACCACTTTGGCTTGGGTTCCTAATTCATACTAATTGATTTATCCAATGTGCAGGGCAACCAACAGCTCAAGGGAAAGAGCATTTGGCATGTTGATAGTGGTTGCTCTAGGCACATGACAGGCAACATGTCATGCCTTCAGGATTTCAAGCATATCAATGGAGGACATGTTGCATTTGGAGACAATCTTACTGGTGGTAAGATAAGTGGAAAAGGTAATGTCACCAAAGGTAAGATGACATTTGAGGATGTCTACTATGTTGATCAATTAAAGTACAACCTGTTAAGTGTATCACAGGTTTGTGACAAACAACATAGTATATTATTTACTAATACTGAGTGTATGATTCTTGCTCCAGGGTTCAAGGTAGTTGATGAAAGCATGATACTACTTAGAACTCCAAGAAAGGACAATGTTTACTTTCTTGATATGGACAATGTTCATAGTGATTCATCTCTAAATTGTCTTGTTTCAAAAGCTTCTGTAGATGAATCCTCTCTATGGCACAGAAGGATGTGTCACATGAATTTCAAGACTATGAACAATCTTGTTAAAAATAACCTTGTAAGAGGGTTACCTTCAAAAGTCTTTTCATGTGATGATCATTGTGTTGCTTGTCTTAAAGGCAAACAACACAAAACTTCTCATAAGACCAAAGAGTTAAATTCAGTTTCTTCTTGTCTCCAGTTACTGCATATGGATCTGTTTGGTCCTACAAATGTTATGAGTATAGGCAAGAAATCTTACTGCTTGGTTATTGTGGATGATTACTCCAGATTTACTTGGGTATATTTTCTAAGGACTAAGGACGAAACAAGTGGTCTTATCAAATCCTTTATTCTAAGAATTGAAAACCAAACTAATCAAAGAGTAAAAGTCATGAGATCAGATAATGGAACTGAGTTTAAAAATCATGATCTAAACACCTTTTGTGAAGAAAAAGGTATTGAGAGGCAATATAGTGCTCCTAGGACTCCTCAACAGAATGGTGTTGCTGAAAGGAGGAATAGAACACTAATAGAGGCTGCTAGATCTCTGTTGGCTGATTCAAAATTGCCAATTACCTTCTGGGCTGAAGCAGTTAATACTGCTTGTTATGTCCAAAACAGAGTTCTAGTGGTCAAGAAAAAGAACAAGACCCCATATGAGCTTTTAAATAAAAGAAAACCTTTTATTGGTTTCTTCAAACCTTTTGGGTGTCCTTGTACAATTCTAAATACCAAATCTCACTTAGGTAAGTTTGATAGCAAAGCAGATGATGGATTTCTTGTTGGATATTCATCTCAGAGTAAGGCCTACAGAGTATTTAACTCTTCTTCTAGAATAATTGAAGAAAGTGACAATGTCAAATGCAATGAGAACACACCAAATCCTGTTGGGTCTGGACCTCAGTGGCTATTTGACATTGATTCACTAACTAACTCTTTTAGTTTCAGCAATGAGTATACAGGAACAGGAAGTGGAGGATCAGGGATCACACAAGTTCAAAAAAGTATATCTAAATCTGTGATTTTTCCCATACCCACAGTAAATTCTGGTGAAGACTGTGAAAAGGAATCAATTACTGAACCAAGTCAGAGTGAAGAAGACACTAGAGATGAGGAGACTCAAGAAAATAATGAAGTGGCATCTGAAAACACTTCAGTTGAGCTGTATGAATCTAATCTTGAGGCTGGACTGAATGAAGAACCTAGTCATAACACCAGAGTTCAAAAGAATCATCCTCCACAGTTGGTAATAGGAGATATCTCTTCTCCTATGATGACTAGACATCAAAGCAGGCTTCAGGAAATGCAAGATCAACAGCATACAGTGCTTTCTTGTTTTCTATCACAGCTTGAGCCTAAAAAGGCACATGATGCTATGAAAGAATCCAGCTGGATAGAAGCAATGCAAGAGGAACTGTTACAGTTCAAGCTACAAGATGTATGGGATCTAGTAGACCTTCCTAAAGGTCACAGAGCGATTGGCACAAAGTGGATTTTCAGAAACAAGAGAGATGAAAGAGGTATTGTCATAAGGAACAAAGCAAGGCTGGTGGCTCAAGGCTATACTCAAGAAGAAGGTATAGATTATGAAGAAGTTTTTGCACCTGTGGCTAGGATAGAAGCAATTAGATTATTCCTAGCCTATGATTCTTACATGAACTTCAAAGTCTATCAAATGGATGTAAAAAGTGCTTTTCTCTATGGATCAATTGAAGAAGAAGTATATGTCTGTCAACCACCAGGGTTTGAAAACCCAAGCTATCCAGACAGGGTATACAAATTAAAGAAAGCACTTTATGGACTACATCAAGCCCCAAGAGCATGGTATGACACTCTGTCATCCTATCTCTTGGAAAATGACTTTGAAAGAGGAGTCATTGATAAGACTCTATTTATTAAAAGAAAGAAGAAGGATATTTTGCTGGTCCAAATCTATGTTGATGACATTATCTTTGGATCTACAAGAAACAACATGTGCAAGGAGTTTGAGGATTTAATGCATCAAAGGTTCAAAATGAGTTCCATGGGGGAACTTACTTTCTTCCTTGGACTCCAAGTTCAACAGAAGTCAGATGGCATTTTCATATGTCAATCCAAGTATGTACAGGATATTCTAACCAAGTTTGGTTTCTCAGAATCAAAACCTGCCAGCACACCTATGGAAACACACAAGCAGATCACAGCAGATCTTGAGGGGGAGGATATGGATGTGCATCATTATAGATCCATGATTGGCTCTCTCATGTATCTCACAGCATCAAGGCCAGATATAATGTTTCCAGTCTGTGTATGTGCAAGATTTCAAGTTAGGCCAAAGCAATCTCACTTTCAAGCTGTTAAGAGGATATTCAGATATCTCAAAGGGCAACCCAGATTGGGACTTTGGTATCCTCATAACTCACCTTTTGACCTAATAGCATACTCAGACAGTGATCTAGGTGGGGCAAACTTGGACAGAAAATCTACTTCTGGAGGATGTCAGTTTTTGGGTGATAGACTAGTCTCATGGCAGTGCAAGAAACAAACCACAGTATCCACATCTACAACAGAGGCAGAGTA
The DNA here is from genome assembly GCA_954870635.1 of Arctium minus. NCBI lineage: Eukaryota > Viridiplantae > Streptophyta > Magnoliopsida > Asterales > Asteraceae > Arctium > Arctium minus. The sequence goes on along the minus strand of OX941080.1, from coordinate 69,451,110 downwards.
CATAGCAGCTGCAAGTTGCTGTTCTCAAGTCTTATGGATTCAGAATCAAATGTTGGATTATGGGGTAACCTTTCTACACACTCCAATCTTTATTGACAACAGCAGTGCTATTAGCATTGTGAATAATCTAGTCAAGCACTCAAAAACAAAGCACATTGAGATCAGGTATCACTTTATAAGAGATTGTAATGAAAAGAAACTTATTCAAGTTGTCAAAGTTCACACTGATAATCAGTTTGCTGATTTATTCACTAAAGCTTTTGATGTGGGTAGATTCACTTTCTTGGTAACAAGTGTGGGAATGATCAACACTGAATAATCCCCTTCTCAAAAAGTGGCTTTATACCTGTATATTATTCTTGGAGTTACTAATCTTCTTTTTCAGGATATGCATAGCAGTACTCAGTGTTTAGCAAGTTTAAAAGGAGTATTTCAGTTAATACTGCTAGTGGTTAATACTGCTTCCAGTTAATACTGCTAGTGGTTAATACTGCTTTCAGTTAATACTGCTAGTGGTTAATACTGCTTTCAGTTAATACTGCTAGTGGTTAATACTGCTTTCAGTTAATACTGCTAGTTAGTTAATACTGCTAGCAGTTAGTGCTGCTCTAGGTTGTTACTACTGCTCGTAGTTACTACTGCTAGTTAGTTAATACTGCTAGCAGTTAGTGCTGCTCTAGGTTAATACTGCTTATGTTCCGAATACTATAAATACTCTTTGCCCGCCTAAAAGTTCATAACGACTCTTTGCATACTGTTCTCTTGCGCTCAAAACCTTTTCTCTCTCAAGTTCGAAGTTTTCAGACAAGCTTTTCACTAAGATCAATGGCATCCATGACTTTTATCGACGAGCACAACGAGATTGCAATGCTACAAAAGCCAAAGCAAGCTGCATGATTTCATCAGATTGTGGATTTCCTCAAGTCAAGCCACATTGCTCATGCTCTTCTTGTATCCCCTACAATCTATATTGAGCATCAAAGGCAGTTCTGGGCTAATGCAACCATTGTTGTTGAGAATGGTGTGCAGATGATCAAGACAAGAATCTGTGATCAATCACTCACGGTTACTGAAGAGGTTATTCGCATCAATCTACGTCTAGACGATGCCTCTGGTATAACCTCTATCCCAAATGATGAACTGTTTTCAAATCTTACAAGAATGGGGTATGGAGGCCCATTGGGGGTTTTCAAATTCTCTAAAGCAAAATTTTCACCCCAATGGCGTTTCTTTGTCCATACTCTTATGCACTGTATCTCCAAAAAGACTACTGGATGGAGTGAGTTCAACAGCACTATTGCTTATGCTTTGGTGTGCTTGGCCACTGCCAGAAAGTATAATTTTTCTAAAATGATTTTCAGAGATCTTGTCTCAAACATGGGAAACAAAAAGAGCTTCTTTATGTATCCCAGGTTTGTTCAAGAAGTCATTACTCATGAATTGACGGATATACCTCAACCTGTTGGGGTATATGTACCTAAACCCCCCAAAGGCAAGGTTTTCTCAAATATGAGAAGATCGGCTGGGGACTCTGAAGGAGTTGACACCCCATTGTTCTCTACAATGATGGTGGTGTCCCAAACCAATGAAGGTATGGCAGCAGGGTCAAGGCCCCCATTAGACCAACCCACTGCTAGCCAAGCCCAACCTTCCCACTCAAAATCTATTCCCCAGTCCCTTCTTGAAACACCAACCTCTCCAATCACACAAACTTACAAAAGGAAACAGGTAAAGAAGGCTCCTTCCCTTCTTGTACTATTACCCACTAAGCCTATAAGCCCTCTAAGGGAGAATACTCCCCTAGAGAATATCCAAAGGGAAACCACACGGGTGTCTCCCAACCCAAAGGAGGTGCTCTCTGAGGAGGAGGTAGAGCATATGGGTGATGAGGCTGCCACTACTCCTGCTAGTACAGAGGAGGAAAGTGGTAACATCAATAAGACCTCCCCCATGGCAACTTTGAATGAGCAATCATTTGAAGGTCCTTGGTGCCAAGAAACCACAGGGGTAGATAGTGCCTCTGCAAGGCAGAAGACTTCCACAAATAAAAGATCCAATGATCCTTCAAAGGAGGGTAACACTTCTGGAGAGGGTGAGGACAGATATACGTACGATGAATTGATGGAAACAATGGGGAACATCAATGAAGATGTTCTCAAACAAGGCAAAGAAATTGAAGAAATGAAGCTAGTAATTCTGTCACAACAAGAACAGATTGCTAAGCTGGAGAGGATGGTGGTTAGACTGGTACAAAGGAAGAAGAGAAAGCAATTCCAATTAAGGAGAAGGCCAACTGAGGATGATGCTCCCAAAAAGGGGGAGATCAACATGGAAGAAGCCACAAGAAAGGGGGAGCTTGATGGAGAGAAAGTTGATGTTCAGGGGGAGCAGCAAGAAGAAACAGTTACTACTGCTAACATTAATAAAGCAGCAGAAACTGTGAAAGAAGTGTTAACAGATCTTGAGATTGCAGAAACCTTACTAAAAGCCAAGAATGATACTCCCAAGGTCACTTCAAAGACCAAAGGTGTAATCATAAAAGAACAAGGTGAAGTGATCAAGAAAGATAACAGTAAGAAGGCAATGAGCAAAGACAAAGGAAAAGCAAAGATGGTGGAATCTGATCAACCAATCAAAAAGCAAAGGTTCGTTGAATCAGATGAAGCCCTAGCTAAAAAGATGCAGGAGGATATTGAAAAAGAAGAAAGAGTTCAGATGGAAAAGGACAGGGAAATGGCAAAAGCTCTAGCTGCTGAACTGAATGAAGCTTATCAACAGAGTATGGCAACTGAAATTGCACAGAAGAAAGCTGCAAGTATGAAAAAATCTGTGGTGAAAACAGTTGCAAAGAAGAGAAGACCCTCAAAGACATTCCTAGGTACCCAAGAGAGAAACAAGATGATTATATTTCTCAAAGGTGCTGTAGGAGTCAAAAAGGAGATGTTCTCCAAAATGTCTTTTGAGAAGATCAAAGAGCTCTATGATTCAGAGATGTTAAAGCTTCAGGGAAGTGAAACTGCTAGGGTGGAGATGGAGAAGAGAATAAAAGAAAGTAATTACTTTGATTGTCAAAAGCCATTTCCAGATGAGCAAGAAACACCTCCTAAGAAAGAGTCCACCCTGGGAGAAAGTCTAAGGACTTTAAAGAGAACAAAAATGATGGCAAGGAGAAAGCCAATCAAAAGGCCTAGAGTATCTGAAGAAGAGACTGATAAGGTTGCTGAAGAAGAAGGAGCACCTGAGTCATCTAAACAGACAGAGCTATCTAACACTGATGATGTAAATTTGTATATGGTAGTGATGGACAAAGTGCCTGAACCGATTTCAGCAGAACCCGTAGGAGTTAAGCCTCCTGAGGTCATTCTCTGGGATACATTGACAGTGGATGGAAAGGAATACATAAGGCTGAAAAGAAAGGATGAAAAGTATGAAGTGTTCAACACATGGGCAAAAATTGTCAGAACATGCTCTAGATCAGATCTTGAAGAGATGTTTGAGATAGGAATGAAGTTGTATGCAGATATTCTAAAGGCTCCAGGAATTTCAATTACAAAACTGGTAATGGAGTATCTGTGTATGATGTTCAAACCTGTAGAAGTAAAGCATATGATCAAGGATGTATTCAAGTCGGTCAACAGTTGGACTCTATATGAAAGTAGTGGAGTATATACAGTGACTTTGGATTTAAATCACACTGAATACTTCCTAGTGGATAGAGTGTACAATCATAGCAGATTGAAGCTACATGCCATGCTGAAGAAAAAGTTAAGGTGTGTTCCAGATTCAGAAATGGCTAAATACTTGATTCAAAGAACCATCAATCAGAGTTTGGGATTGGATGCAAACACTGGAATTTAGGCCATAATAGAGTTTTGGGAGCATCTTGAAGATTAATTCTGAAGAACTTGACTTCTCTTCCTGAAAGTCAAGTTAGGGGGAGATTGTTGGGAACTGAAGAATTCATTAAGTATGGTTAATGCTGCTGGTTCAAAGTTACTACTGCTAGAAGACTTAAAGGTTAATACTGTTGAGTGTTACTACTGCTAGTACTATTAATACTGCTAGTCATAGTTAGTGCTGCTTGAACAAAGTTAGTACTGCTTAGCTAGTTAGTACTGCTAGTAGTTAGTGCTGCTTAGTAGTTAATGCTGCTAGAAGAAGTTAATGCTGCTGATCATGGTTAATGCTGCTAAAGAGATTCGGATGGAAAGAATGACAGCTGGATAATCTGAAGATTATGGAAGCTTAGAGATATACATGGAAGATATACTGAAGATATTTTTTTTATTGTAATTATCTTTGTATTCAGTATATATATATTGTATAGTTTAGAATAATGGGTTAACTTTTGTTTTCATTCTTTTAGAGAGAAAATCAACCTCAAGGCATAGATCCTAATTCTAGAGAAGTAGAATTCGTATTGGTGAGCCTGTTCATCAATATTGAGGTTGAGTGAGTAATCTTGTAACTTCAAAGCATTCAATACAAGTTTACAGTTTGTTGATTATATTCTGTTTTGATTTTCTGTTTGATTAAATATCAAAGTGTTATTCCGCAAACTTCTTTGATATTGTTTCTGAGAATTAATTCTTGTTCAGAATTCGATCCTGACATTAATTTGCTTCATCTGACGAGCAAATCTTTTCCATTCAGGTTGAAGAATACTAAGGAATTTGATATTCAGCTCATTTTGAGATTTGTGAACTTTGTTCTTGCTAAGTTCATTCAGCAATGTCACAAACCTGTCATAGGTTTCTTCTAAGGTTTCTCCCACCCTGCCTCTAAATTCTTCATAGTTATTTAGGCAGTTGGAGATCTTCAGCTGATTTCCAATTTTTGAACCCAACATCATTTTCTCGAGCTGATCCCACATTTCTTTACCTGAAGCCTTGTAACTGTCAATCTTGACGTATATTTCATTTGGGATCCCCTGTAAGATGTATGACTTTGATAATTTGTCGCCTTTGGCTCTTCTGAGGTTATCATCTTGTAGCTCGTGATACTTCAGTTCAACCTGACTAGGCACGTTATCAATTACACGAGTCGTCATTGGTGGTGTCATAATCCCTTCTTCAATAGATGTTCTGATATAATCACCCAGCTCGTGTCTGTCAATGAAGTTTAGAAACCTATCCTTCCACTGTTCGTATTCTCCTTTGAATAGAACTGGTGGCTTGGTGTCAGTTCCTATTGCAAGGGCTTCTCTGGATGTCATCCTGTTTGATTTGATGTGCAAAAAGAACTGTTTGATTTGACCGTTAGTACAGATAAAATTTGATCACACAAGAAATTTTGTCCCCCTAGGCAGACTTAGCACGGGGGTCCCGCTAATGGGACCCGAGAAGTGAGGTTCGAGTTTCTAATGGGACCCGAGAAGTATGCTTTGCGGGTCACTTGGGAACCGAGAAGTTTGAGCTTTGCGGGTCACTTGAGAACCGAGAAGTTGAGCTTTTCGGGTCACTTGGGAACCGAGAAGTTGAGCTTTTCGGGACGCTTGGGAACCGAGAAGTTGAGCTTTTCGGGTTATTCAACCTCTGGAATGCGGGTGTTCGACCTGTTCTTCTGTAAATCGTATGAATCTTGTTCCTGAAACGATTTAGCAATAACAAACACTACCCTTATGTCTAGAAACACTTCTAGAACAGATTGTAGGCACTCGATCTCACTAAAACACTCTTTTTAGAAATTAATCTGATCGCACAGTGACTTACTCTTCTCAACTCTTTTCTCACAAAAACCACAAATTGGAACTCGATTTAAGCTTTAACGTGAAATTAAACACATACAACTCGATCTAGCATGTATTTCGATCACACTCTGATCGATTCTAACACCTAAAACACTCTTACACTCGAAATCAAATTTTTTTTTTCTTGAAGAACACAGAGACGTTTTTCTGAAAAACTTGTTTGATCTTAATCAGGCTCTGATACCAATTGTCGGTCCAACAATACTTTATAACAAGTTCTTAGAAACAACACAATAAGATTACCAACCTGTTTGATATATAAAATAACGATTACAAGGTTGATCGATTAAGCTTTGCTTTGTGTTCTCTATGTTTTCTCTCTTTTACACCTTGATGTGTGTGTTTGTATGTGTGATAAGTGATCTGATCTTGAGAGACTAGAGATACACTTAAAATCTAGCAAGTGTGTTGAACACACTATCAAGATTAATATCTAGATATTAAATCTAGATATTATATCTAATATAAACTAGAAACTAAATAACTAACTAAGTTACCTTTAACTAACTATTACAATACTTTAACTTAGATATATAGATCTAAGTAAACTAAAACATATTACATTAAATTACATTGACATTTATTACAAATAGACATAGACTTTTATATCGAGAGTCGACGTTCCGGCTTTAGCTTCAGATTACGATCTTCAGATTGGATGATCTTGAATCCAATGAGACTGTGGTCTAACAGCTATGCTCTTAAGGAGATAAGACAGTGGAGTGATAAAGACAAAAAGAAAGTCAGACTAGATGCAAAGGCAAAAACCATTATCTCTATGGCTTTGCCGGATGAAGCTTTCCATTCCATCATGCATCTTAAAACGTCTAAAGAAATGTGGGAAACAATCTGTGTTCAATATGAAGGAACCACTGAAATCCAAGAAACTCGAAAGATTAACTTGGTAAGACAGTATGAAAGTTTTATCGCCGGTAAGAACAAATCTCTCTCTGATGTTCATCAACGGTTTAACTGCTTAATCATTGATCTAAGAACCCTGGGTAGGACCTATTCTAATTCTGAGGTCTTAACCAAATTCCTAGAATGTCTTCCTGAAAGCTGGGACAGTTATTCAATATGTCTCAAGCTAACAAAAGACGTAAATTCTCTTTCTCTCAGCACCTTGTATGGAATATTGCTCAACTATGAGTAATCAAATCTCCTGAAGAAGAATCTTGTAAAAGATTCTAAAGACTCCAAAAGCACTCCTGTTGCTTTAGTCTCTTTAGAGATAATTCCATCTCAGTGATCTACTCTCACTATCATAGAGTTAGATTCTGAATCTGAGGAACTATCAGACACTGATCTTTCAGAGTTTTATGAGTCCTTAGCACTTTTGACAAACTCTTTTAAGAGATTTGCAAGAAAGAGCAATTTCCAAAGAAATAAGCCTCTATCTCTCACTAACAAGCCAAAATCAACCCCTATTGATAAGACTACTGCTACTTGCTTGAACTGCGAAAAGATTGGACACTTTGCAAGTGAGTGTAGGTCGAAGAAAGCCTTCAAACCTTCTACCTCCAAAAGAACTAGCGATAGCAAATTCCTGAAGCTCAAAGAAAAATATCAAAAGTTGAAAAACTATAAAAGAAAAGGTAAAGGACTTATCGCTGAAGAAAACGACTGGGCTGAATCAGAAGAATCAAGTTCTGATGAAGAAGAAGTCGCTAATTTCTTCCTCATGGATGAGATTAAAGAAGAAGTGGAAGAACCAACTGGGATTTCCATGAGCTATATATCATCTCAGGTATCTATCTCTACTAATCCCTCTCTATTTGAAGCAGAGAGAAGTCGCGCTGTTGATGTCCTGACGATTGATCTATACAATGCTCTAAACGGTAAAACTCTAGCTGAAAGCAAAAACATTGATTTAACTGAACAGCTAGAAAAATGTCATGAAAAGATCAGAGAACTGACTCTTTTAGAGGAAAGTTTGAAAGATCAAGTCATTGTGAATGACATCATCAGCATAGAACGCGAATAAGCCATCGCTGCTTTAAAAGGTATTAAAAGGACACTGTTGAAGGATGGTGCAAATCCTCAACAAAGTTCACTGAGATTATAAGTGCTCAGATCCTTGCCAGTGATAGAACTGGTCTTGGTTTTTGGAAACCACAGGATGAACCTAAAGAAGACAGTTCCACGCTTAAGTTTGGAATGTTTGTCTCTAATATCCCTGACACGTCTTATGTTCAGTGCTCTTCTTCCTCGTCTTCAAATCCTATCCCGGAGGAAATATCTAAAGGCTCTAAGCCTGCAGATAAAGGAAAATCTATTTTCAATCCTCAGAAGGCTACTAATAAAGCAAAGCTGAAAGTTCCTTCTAAATCTTCAGCAAATCGATTTTCTATCTCTATGACATAAATCTTTGATCTCTGTCCTCCAAAGCTGAAGATTGATCTTAAGCCTAAAAGATCTGAAGAAATGAAAGTTCCTCCCAGATCTCATGCTAAAGGAATTCTTGGAGCTGACCTTGCTCATCTCAAATTCTCAAAACCTACTAGTCATGGTCCTAAAACCACCTTCAAATATAGAAAATGCTGTCATTGTGGATTTACTGACCATATTGCTAGTAAATGTCCAACTACCACTAAAGTTGATAAAACAACTAAAGTGAAGATGAATGCTTCCAAGGCTGAGAAGGTCAGCAAAGCTGAGAAATCGACCAAGATGAAGAATACCACTAAAGTTAAGAAATTAACCAAAGTGAATGTTACCACTGAAGCTGAATCTTCATCTGATGTGAAGACTGCTGAACCTTCCATCTCCACTAACCCTAAAGGACCCATTGAAAAAGTGGGTACCAAACAAAGCTTAATCTTCCTTATGTTTGCAGGGATCGAAGGGCATCTGGTATATTTATAGTGGATGCTCTCGTCACATGACATGACAAAAGACCTGCTCACTGAATACATGGAAGAGAAAGGTCCCTCTGTGACCTTTGGGGGAAATGGAAAAGTATATACCCGAGGGTTTGGTCTCCTCAACAATCGGACAAATACCTTCAGAAGAGTCGCTTACATAGACGGACTGAAGCACAATCTTCTGAGCATTAATCAACTATGTGACAAAGACTATGAAGTTCGCTTTACTAAGAAAGCATGTTTAGTGGTCAATGAGAATGGGAAACTGGCTCTTAGTGGTTATCGTAAGGAAAATGTCTATGTAATAGATATGGACTCTACTACCACTGAAAACGTATGTTTTCTGTCAAAAGCCTCTTCTGATATTAACTGGCTATGGCACAAAAGGCTCTCTCATCTAAACTTCAAAACCCTTGATTCTCTCTCATCTATGGAACTGGTTTCTAGTCTTCCTCAGCACTTATATGCTAAGGAATCTCTATGCTCAACATGTGAAAAAGGAAAACAGACAAAATCTAGTTTCAAATCTAAACAAGTTTCATCAATGACAAGTCCTCTTCAACTCTTGCATACGGATTTGTTTGGCCCTGTCAATATCCAATCCATAGCTGGAAAGAAATATACACTTGTCATTTTAGATGAATACTCTCGCTACACCTGGGTTATCTTTCTTCGCTGCAAGAGTGATACTCCAGAAGAACTAATATCTTTTGTTAAAAAGATATAAGTGCTGAATAATCTTACCGTTCGTTCAATAAGAAGTGATCATGGAACTGAATTCAAAAATAGTTATCTGAACAATTTCTTTGAGAACAAGAGAATTTCTTACAACTTTTCCTCAGTAAGATAAGAACGCCTCAGCAGAATGGAGTCGCTGTAAGAAGAAACATAACGATCATTGAAGCTGCTAGATCAATGCTCAATGATTCACATCTCCCTACTCAATTTTGCGCTGATGCTGTGAACACTGCATGCTTTACTCAAACACAAGTCGTTGATAGTAAAGCAATTTGAAAAACAACTTATGAACTCTTTCATGGAAGAAAGCCATCTATCAGTTTTCTTCATATCTTTGGTTGTCAGTGCTTCATTCTAAACAACAAAGATCTACTTGGAAAGTTCGATCCAAAAGCTGATGACGGAATATTTCTTGGATATTCCTCTCTCTCCAAAGCCTGCAGAGTCTTCAACAAGAGAAGACAAACTGTGGAAGAAACTATTCATGTCACCTTTGATGAAACTCGCTCAGCGAACTCTAAACCAATAGCTGACAATGAAGAGCTAAATGCTTGGATGTTTTCTCATTACCGAGAAACAGAACCCTTCTTCTCTAACCATCAACACACATATCCTCCAGCTGCTGATGATTATCCAAACATCATACCTTCTAACGCTGAATCCACCTCATGGGTTTCAGCTGAACCTCTAAACACACTCCTACCATCAGATCCGTCTTCATCTGAAAACCTCTCTGAAAACAATGGTCTATCTGACACTCAACAATTAATAGATGATGAACCTCAGGCTTCTTCATCAGTGAACATTCCTATTGTTGATCGAACTCCTGAAGTGAGCGATCATGCTCCTGCTCAGCGATGGACTAGGGATCACCCCATAGATCAAATTCTAGGTGATCCCGACTCAGGTACTCGGACTCGACGAAGTTCAGGTAATATCTGCCTCTTTGTTAACTTTATTTCTTTAATAGAGCCACAGAAGATTAATGATGCCCTCAGAGAACAAAACTGTATCAACGCTATGCAAGAAGAGCTGACTGAGTTTACTCATAACAAAGTTTGGAATCTCGTTCCTAGACCATCTGATAAAACTGTTATAGGCACCAAATGGGAGCTTAGAAACAAATTAGATGAGCATGGAATTGTAACTCGCAACAAGGCTAGACTTGTTGCTCAAGGATAGAGACAAGAGGGAGGCATATACTATGATGAAACCTATGCCCCTGTGGCTAGGCTCGAAGAAATTAGACTCTTCTTAGCTTATGCAGTTTACAAAGACTTCATTGTATATCAAATGGATGTAAAATCAGCGTTCCTAAATGGAATACTGAATGAAGAAGTCTATGTTGAACAACCCCAGGGTTCTCTGATCTTAAGCATCCCAATTATGTTTATAAATTGGATAAGGCTCTCTATGGTCTAAAACAAGCCCCTCGTGCTTGGTATGACACTCTCTCATCTTTTCTTGTCTCAGAAAATTTTGAACGTGGTAAAATTGATAATACCTTGTTTTTCAGAAAGATAAAAGGTCATATTATCCATGTGAAATATATGTCGATGACATAATATTTGGTTCTACTAACCCATCTCTATGTACTCGTTTGGCTGAAAGAATGAAGAAATAATACAAGATGGGTATGATGGGAGAACTAACGTACTTTCTTGGTCTTCAGATTAAACAATATGAAAAAGGTACTTTTATCAACCAAGGTAAGTATGTTAAAGATATGTTGAAGAAGTTTTATCTCACATAAACTTTAGCGATGAGAACCCCTATGGCACCTCCTCTAACATTAAACAAGGATCCATATGGAAAACTTGTTAATGTCACTACCTATAGAGGAATGATATGCTCCCTGTTGTATCTTACAACGAGCCGACCTGAGATCATGTACTCTACATGTCTGTGTTCAAGCTTTCAGTCTAAACCCAAGGAATCCCATCTGATCGCTGTCAAGCGAATCTTCAGATATCTGAAAGGAACTCCTAACCTCGGTCTTTGATATCCCAAAGACTCAGGGTTCGATCTAATTGGATATTCAGATAGTGATTTTGCAGGTTGTAAACTCGATAGAAAGAACACTACTAGTGGATGTCAACTTCTAGGAGGAAAGCTGGTAAGTTGGACAAGTAAAAAGCAAAATTCAGTGTCCACTTCCACAACTGAAGCTGAATATGTAGCCGATGGAAGTTGTTGTGCTCCAGTCTTGTGGATGAGAAATCAACTATTAGACTATGACCTTCAGCTATCAAAGATTCCAATCTATGGCGATAGCAGTAGTGCTATGGCTATAGCAAATAATCTAGTGCTACATTCAAAGACAAAACACATAGAGATCAGATATCATTTTATCAGAGATCATATGTGAATGGTGATATTGAACTTCACTTTTTCCCAACTGACTATCAGCTCGCTGATTTATTCACCAAACCTCTTGATGAGACAAGATTCAACTTTCTCATTAGTGAGCTTGGAATGTTGAATCTTGAAGAGTGGCTCTTCATCTTTCACGCATTATGTCAGTGATACTAATATCCCCTTTATCGCTTACTCTCTGAACAAATATCTCTGACTCTCAGGTATGTTCTCTCACTCTCAATCACTGAATTTTCATTTAGTAAGACGTTTTTCAAAATCAAAACTTTAATCACTGATTTTTCTTCAAATGATTAAAAGCTTTTTGATAAAGAAAATCTATCACTGATATTTCTCATCAGTGATCCTTTAAAAAGAAAAACCAATCTCTGGATTTTTTTTGAGATTATTTCAAAAAGAAAACATATCTCCGACTTTTCTTCAGAGATAATTTAAAAAAAGGACAAATGAAACGTTTTTCTTTCTCTCTCCTATGACGTCATTTGAACCGACAATCCACGACATGCCTTTTTCTCTAACACGTTCATCCATTGCCCTTCTATCCAATCAACTTCGTAATACGTGTCCATGTCATGATGAGCATTTGTTTTCCCGCCTCACTCATTCTCTCTCTCTCCCTCCTCATATAAGTAACAATTATTGATGTGAAATTAACAATTATCAAAACTCAATTCCTATTAAAAAACCATACTAATAACAACCATAATTTCTAATACTAAAATGTGCTAGGTCAACACTTGATACACTTGTCACTTAAGAAATTACCTAAGTAATCCTCGTAGTGAATGGTCTTATTCATGTTATTTTTACATGGACATCTCCAACCCAATACTGAAATCACTAAAAACACAAAATATAGGTGTTTTCATCTCTTACCCATCACTAAAGCATTATAGAAAAATAGTGGCCTACGAACTTGGCCTATATACTCGGAGTTCAAAAATGTTGGACACCATAAATGAAATTTTAATATAATAAGTTTTACAATTATATATAAATATATAAATATGTTCATTAAAAGTTTAATATATTAACATGTTTATTATTATTATAATATAACTAGAATCGTACCACTGAAAACGTATGTTTTCTGTCAAAAGCCTCTTCTGATGTTAACTGGCTATGGCACAAAAGGCTCTCTCATCTAAACTTCAAAACCCTTGATTCTCTCTCATCTATGGAACTGGTTTCTAGTCTTCCTCAGCACTTATATGCTAAGGAATCTCTATGCTCAACATGTGAAAAAGGAAAACAGACAAAATCTAGTTTCAAATCTAAACAAGTTTCATCAATGACAAGTCCTCTTCAACTCTTGCATACGGATTTGTTTGGCCCTGTCAATATCCAATCCATAGCTGGAAAGAAATATACACTTGTCATTTTAGATGAATACTCTCGCTACACCTGGGTTATCTTTCTTCGCTGCAAGAGTGATACTCCAGAAGAACTAATATCTTTTGTTAAAAAGATGTAAGTGTTGAATAATCTTACCGTTCGTTCAATAAGAAGTGATCATGGAACTGAATTCAAAAACAGTTATCTGAACAATTTCTTTGAGAACAAGAGAATTTCTTACAACTTTTCCTCAGTAAGATAAGAACGCCTTAGCAGAACGGAGTCGCTGTAAGAAGAAACATAACGATCATTGAAGCTGCTAGATCAATGCTCAACGATTATCATCTCCCTACTCAATTTTGCGCTGAAGTTGTGAACACAGCATGCTTTACTCAAAACAAGTCGTTGATAGTAAAGCAATTTGAAAAACTGTTTATGAACTCTTTCATGGAAGAAAACCATCTATCAATTTTCTTCATATCTTTGGTTGTCAGTGCTTCATTCTAAACAACAAAGATCTACTTGGAAAGTTTGATCCAAAAGCTGATGACGGAATATTTCTTGGATATTCCTCTCTCTCCAAAACCTACAGAGTCTTCAATAAGAGAAGACAAACTGTGGAAGAAACTATTCATGTCACCTTTGATGAAACTCGCTCAGCGAACTCTAAACCAATAGATGACAATGAAGAGCTAAATGCTTGGATGTTTTCTCATTACCGAGAAACAGAACCCTTCTTCTCTAACCATCAACACACATATCCTCCAGCTGCTGATGATTATCGAAACATCATACCTTCTAACGCTGAATCCACCTCATGGGTTTCAGCTGAGCCTCTAAATACACTCCCACCATCAGATCCATCTTCATCTGAAAACCTCTCTGAAAACAATGGTCTATCTGACACTCAACAATTAATAGCCGATAAACCTCAGGCTTCTTCATCAGTGAACATTACTATTGTTGATCGAACTCCTGAAGTGAGCGATCATGCTCCTGCTCAGCGATGGACTAGGGATCACCCCATAGATCAAATTCTTGGTGATCCCGACTCAGGTATTCAGACTCGACGAAGTTCAGGTAATATCTGCCTCTTTGTTAACTTTATTTCTTTAATAGAGCCACAGAAGATTGATGATGCCCTCAGATAACAAAACTGGGTCAACGCTATGCAAGAAGAGCTGACTGAGTTTACACATAACAAATTTTGGAATCTCGTTCCTAGACCATCTGATAAAACTGTTATAGGCACCAAATGGGTGTTTAGAAACAAATTAGATGAGCATGGAACTGTAAACCCGCAACAAGGCTAGACTTGTTGCTCAGGGATACAAACAAGAGGAAGGCATATACTATGATGAAACCTTGTGCCCCTGTGGCTAGGCTTGAAGCAATTAGACTCTTCTTAGCTTATGCAGTTTACAAAGACTTCATTGTATATCAAATGGATGTAAAATCAGCGTTCCTAAATGGAATACTGAATGAAGAAGTCTATGTTGAACAACCCCAGGGTTCTCTGATCTTAAGCATCCCAATTATGTTTATAAATTGGATAAGGCTCTCTATGGTCTAAAACAAGCCCCTCGTGCTTGGTATGACACTCTCTCATCTTTTCTTATCTCTGAAAATTTTGAACGTGGTAAAATTGATAATACCTTGTTTTTCAGAAAGATAAAAGGTCATATTATCCTTGTGCAAATATATGTCGATGACATAATATTTGGTTCTACTAACCCATCTCTATGTACTCGTTTGGCTGAAAGAATGAAGAAATAATACAAGATGTGTATGATGGGAGAACTAACGTACTTTTTTGGTCTTCAGATTAAACAATATGAAAAAGGTACTTTTATCAACCAAGGTAAGTATGTTAAAGATATGCTGAAGAAGTTTGATCTCACATAAACTTTAGCGATGAGAACCCCTATGGCACCTCCTCTAACATTAAACAAGGATCCATCTGGAAAACTTGTTAATGTCACTGCCTATAGAGGAATGATAGGCTCCCTGCTGTATCTTACAGCGAGCTGACCTGACATCATGTACTCTACATGTTTGTGTTCATGCTATCAGTCTGAACCCAAGGAATCCCATCTGATCGCTGTCAAGCGAATCTTCAGATATCTGAAAGGAAATCCTAACCTCGGTCTTTGGTATCCTAAAGACTCAGGGTTCGATCTAATTAGATATTCATATAGTGATTTTGCAGGTTGTAAACTCGATAGAAAGAACACCACTGGTGGATGTCAACTTCTAGGAGGAAAGCTGGTAAGTTGGACAAGTAAAAAGCAAAATTCAGTGTCCACTTCCACAACTGAAGCTGAATATGTAGCCGATGGAAGTTGTTGTGCTCCAGTCTTGTGGATGAGAAATCAACTATTAGACTATGACCTTCAGCTATCAAAGATTTGAATCTATGGCGATAGCAATAGTGCTATCGCTATAGCAAATAATCTAGTGCTACATTCAAAGACAAAACACATTTAGATCAGATATCATTTTATCAGAGATCATGTGATGAATGGTGATATTGAACTTCACTTTTTCCCCACTAACTATCAGCTCGCTAATTTATTCACCAAACCTCTTGATGAGACAAGATTCAACTTTCTCATCAGTGAGCTTGGAATGCTGAATCTTGAAGAGTGGCTCTTCATCTTTCACGCATTATGTCAGTGATACTAATATCCCCTTTATCACTTACTCTCTGAACAAATATCTCTGACTCCCAGGTATGTTCTCTCACTCTCAATCACTGAATTTTCATTTAGTAAGACGTTTTTCAAAATCAAAACTTTAATCACTGATTTTTCTTCAAATGATTAAAAGCTTTTTGATAAACAAAATCTATCACTGATATTTCTCATCAATGATCCTTTGAAAAGAAAAACCAATCTCTGGATTTTTTTTGAGATTCTTTCAAAAAGAAAACATATCTCTGACTTTTCTTCAGAGATAATTTCAAAAAAGGACAAATGAAACGTTTTTCTTTCTCTCTCCTATGACGTCATTTGAACCGACAATCCACGACATGCCTTTTTCTCTGACACGTTCACCCATTGCCCTTCTATCCAATCAACTTCGTAATATGTGTCCATGTCATGATGAGCATTTGTTTTCCCTCCTCACTCATTCTCTCTCTCTCCCTCCTCATATAAAAAGAATGCCTTTTTCCATTCTTATCTTTTTACGCTTTCTTCAAACTTTCAAAGCAAGAAAACTCTCTCAAGGCATTCAAGCAAACAAAAACCCATTCTAGTCTTTGAATCTTCATCTCTTCAAAGATCAACAAGTTTTTGTTTATTTCCTTCTTAACTTCTTCTTAAAATCCTACATGTTTCATTATCATGGATTTTAAACTATTTTCTCAAACACTAAAATCATTTCTTTTGAAATTATCTTCTCTGAAAACTTTTGGTTTTCTACATGTTCTTTCTTCTTCACAAAGAACATTGTTTTACTCTAAAAAACAATGTTTTTCTATGTTTCTTTCTAAATACAGAAACTGGTAAAAACTTCATTGTTTTAAGACTCTAAACCTTTCTCTCAAATATATTTCTTTCTATATTCAGAAATGGTTCAAGCATCGCTCATTGCTTCCAAGAATTTCAAATTCTCTATCACTGAATTTGAGATCCCAAAGAACAACCACCTCGCAAGGTTGGACTTCGAAGCTGCATATCTGAAGCAGTCTTGTTTGGCTTATGCTCTCACTGTGGACCCCAAACCTTCCAAAACACTTATGCAATAGTTTTGGTTTACAACTGATGAAACCACCATCACCAACAAAAAGGGTGAAGTGGTCCCCGCTATTTCCTTCACTACTGAATTGGGATCAGGCTTGCTCACTGCCTATGGTCTCCGGAAGGCACTTCGATTCCCTGAGAATACCAAAAATGGATTTGATGCCCTCCCTACTGACGTTGAGCTCATCCAGTTCTTGGATGATATGGAATACTGTTGGGATAACAAGCCTCGCTCCACAATCCCCAACAAGCGCCTGACAATCCAAACGGCAAACATGCCTTCCCAACTCAACTACATCTTCTCACACATAATTCAGAGCATCAGTCGGAAGATTGGCTCCTTGGATCAAGCGAGCAAAGTTCAACTCCAGATGGGCTATACGGTCATCACTAGTAAACACTTCGATTATGCTGGTGCTATCTTTAACGATCTTAAGTCAAAGATAGAGAAGACGGGGAGGGATCCCAAGATCCCATATGTACGCTTTATTTGTGCATACCTACAGTTTCTCTACGCTGACAAGTACCTAACTACCCACGATGGAATTTTTTTCAATGTGGGTCAGCGATCGCTCGAGGTCAAGCCGGTCGCCAACGAGGTAAGTATTTCAACTCTCCGCACCCGTCTCTCTCTACATTCTTCATCTTCATTGGCCACGCAGGGGGTTCCTTCTCCTGCTATCCCTGCCTCTACCACCGCTCTCAAACGACCATTAACTACTCTTCCTGGTCCCTCTAAGAAGGCCAGAAAGACCAAGGAGATCGCCCCTTAGGGTTCTGTTCCTGGCGTAGTTTCTAAACAAACTAATTTGGATGCTTTTTTGGGTATCTCCTCCACAATCTCTACAGCTAATACAACAACCATTTCAGTGATGACAATCGTTGAAACTGTCCCTGTGACGACCCCCATCTCCTCAGTTCTTCAACAACCACCTGAGTAATTTCCACTATCCAAATATCTTCTATCCCCATTACTCCTCCTCCTATTTCTTTGGTCTCTAACCCTCCATCTCTTTCACAACAACCTCCAGTTGCACCCATAGGACCTGATAATCAAAATTTTGAAGGGGATTTGCACTTCTTCAACATGTTTGATAATTCAGGTACTCCTAAAATCCTATACACACCTCCCATCTCTCCATATAAGTCTGAGCAACGTTGTGCTCATCCACTAACTTTAATTGCAGGTCCTAATTTGGCAACTGTTGACATTCTTGCTGAAAAGGTGGAATCTCTCACCACCTCTGTCAACGAATCCACCGGTGCTGTGAATCTTGCTGGTGAAGAGTTGAAAAGGTTGACTGCTGCATCCTCCTCCAACGCAGATTCTTCTTAAATGACAGTTGTTCAGGAGGACATTGTCAAGATCAAGGAAGAGCTTGTTGGAACTCATCAACAGGTCCAACTTATTTAGGGTCTGTAGAGCACCCTCAACAATGATGTTCGGGACCTTTCCCTTAAGGTTGACTCTTGAACCATGGTCCTTCAGCAAGTACTCGCCAAGATGAATGAATAGCTCCAATGTCTACACATTTTTTTACAGAGAATGATTGTACATCTCTGAATGTAGCTGTTGAATTCATTCATCAGGCGACTTCACACATTTCTGTCATCGAATGTCGTCTTGAGTGTTTGGAGGCTGAAGTCCGGTCTCTGGCTACTGCAAAAGCTGCACCTCAAACTGCTGAACTCTCCCTCGCTGATAATGACAAAGAGGGGGAGAAAGAACTTAATGAAGAAAATATTGAGGAAGCTGATGCTGAAGTCCAAGCGAAAGAACCTCCCTCTCATGTTAAAGGGGAGAAGGTTGCTGATCAAACTCCTTCTTCTTCTGCACTCTCTCAAATTCTTAATGAAGAGGAAGAGGATGAAGAAGATGATGAAGATCTTGATCTTCATGATCAATAGAAGGGAACAACCAGCTAAAGATGATGATGACGACGATGAGGAGGACCAATCTCTCTGGTTCTCAGCGACTAAAGTCACTTCAGCGATAGCTTCGAAAGAAGTTATCACAAAAGAAGCAGGAGGAGAGGTGAAACATCTTCAGGTACTCCTTCTCAAAGCAAGCAGAAGGGTATAGCTGCCGAGAGAAACCTGAACATTGTCTCACGATCTGAGGGGGAGAATCCTTCTCATGTATGCCTTTCCATCGTACCCATCTCTTTCTATACCTATCATACCCCTGTCTCTTTCTAAGCCTTTATCTTTTTTTTCCTAAAAATATACACTAACTCCTTTTCACTTCTTGTCCAGACAGTTCTCTCCCCTGCTTAAGGGAACCGAACTACAAATAATCCCAACTTCTACAGCTGAAGACCAAATAATCCGAATCTCATTCAGTGAGATTGATGAATAATAATAAGAAGAAGAAGCCCTGTTCCACCCCGGAAGGCCCTCTAGACCAGCTCATTGGTCAGAGGAAGAACTGAACAGAAGAACAGAGATGATCTCTAATCTGGAGAGTCAACGACTGAAAATCCCTCTTCAATCTGCATCCAAAGAAATTGACTTCCTAATTGAAGCTGAGATAGAAGAATCCATCAGAGCTGAGAAGCTTATTGCTGAATGCCAACAAGACGCAACTCTTGCTCTTAAGGTTCAATCTTCTTAGGTCAAACATAAAATATTTAAGAAAAATCCAGTGGAAGCTCAAGCTGCACTTTTAAAAGAAATTGAAGAGGAGCGCTCAAGAGAACAAGAGGTCAGTGATAAAACAGTCGAATAGTGTAAGCAAAAAGTCGACTATCGCTCCGATCCAATGAAAACTACAACCGTTTTCATCTCTGGAAGAAAGAAGAAGGACCGAAATTCTGTAAACATGGAGGTAATCAGATAGGATGCAAGCTCAAAGGCAATGTTCATTTCAAATCTTGAGAGTTTTGGCTACATGGAATGGCTAGAGTTCAAAGATGCGCTGAAGAAATCCAGGTCAACCTATAGAGGCTATGTCGAAGGCATCCTAGAAGCCCTCATCAACAGAGTCACTATAGTTTTAAACGTGCCATTTGCTCTTCCTCCTAAGCCAAGGCAATTCAAAAGAAAGCCTACTTCTTCCTCCTCTAAAAATGTCGCTGCTATCAGAAACGACACCTCCATCAAATTCTCAAAGGAAACATTGTTCGAACCTCCTCCTGATCTCTCAGTTCTAGACCTATCCCTGCGTCCTGGTGGACCATATATTCCCAGGCAAGTACTCGATGATCCTCATGGAATCTTCTTTAGAGATGATGAAGGGGTGCTCAGATTTCAAAGAGTCTCTGAGATTCCCATCTGTCCCCTAAATCATCTCAAAGATATTTTGTGTCTATGGTGCGACTTCTCTCCATCAGCTGACTATATGATCAAGGTTCTAAAATCCTATCTAGATAGTTGATAGATTAGTCTCTTAATTCTTGTAATATATTAGTTAGACTTGCAGTAGTTAGTTCTTCACTTGTACTTTATATTCTAATCTCTTGTAATTCTTTCTTTGAATTAATGAAAATTCAGTGAAGTACTTAACCCTATCAGTACTGTAAAAGATCCCTCAAAATAGTAATTGGGACATGTATATTACGAGTCCTGATTATTCCTTATTTTGAATTAAAAGTAATTTTTTCAGTTACTTTGTCATTATCAAATAGGGGTAGATTGTTGATCCAAACTCTCGAAGTGATTTGATAAAAACCCTTTTTCTAATTAGTGAAAATTACGTTTAATAATATGTATTAGTGTTTCATCATCAGTGATCAGACTGAGTCTGTTCAGTTATCACTGATAATCTTTCTTGTAAACAATCATATGTATTAGTGTTTCACTATCAGCGATTAAATACTGAGTATGTCCAGTATCGTTGATAGAGTTTATGATGTAAACAGTTAGACGTAATCCCTAAAGACAATTTTCACGTTAAAAGATGTTCATAGCTGAATCGAAGACGAAGCTGCTAAACCAAGACAAGTCTACTAGTGACCTGATGCGGATATCAGTGAAGCAAAGACAAATCTACTCACGCGAAGAAACTTGAGGAAAAGCTTCAGCGATAGCTGAACTTCTTTGTATCTCTTTAGCAAGAGCTACTCAGCGATCGATGATCACTTAGGCAATATGTGTTATTGAGTATCACTAGGCAAGGTTCTAACGGGTCCGTTTCTCAGTTCCAAAGCAATCTGTCCAATCTGTGTTTCCAAGGTCCTCAAAGTTGTATTTTGATGATTAATAGTTGAGTTTGTGTGGTTTATAAAACCTTTCAACATTGCCTCCAAAGAAGTAGGTGAATCAGCATGTTTGTTTGATTTCCCTTGAAAATATGATTGATTTTGCTGAAAATGATTTTGAGAGATGCTTGGTTGGTTTTGAAAATTAGAAGTTCTCTGTTCCTTTGCATTAGGTGGGTTCAAACATAGACTATTCCAAGAGAAATTGGGATGATGCTTCCAACTTGAGTTATAGTTGTTTGAAAACTATCCATTTCTGTTATGCAAATAGTTCACAGATTCAGTATTGTGGGTACGTTGGTCTTAGGTATGTCCTTCACCACAGGCTACACATTATACAAGCATAGGTTCAAGAATAGATGTTGCAACAATAGTACTAGTGGCAACAGACATGTTTTTAATCATGTTGGCCATTGAGGTGAGTAATGCAGTAAGTGTAGTATAAGGATCTACTTCATGAATACCAGCTGTCTTTTTGGGTACTATTGCACGTGGATCCGACCAATAACCATTGTTACTTGAAATCTTTTCGAAAATATCAAAACTATCATTATAGGTATTAGAGGTGAAGGCTCCTCCTGCAGTAGCATCGAGCATCTGTTTAGCAGTGGTACTTAAACCATTGTAGAATGTATCTAGCTGTATATAGTAGGGTATGCCATGGTGAGGGCATTTCCTTAGCAACTTTTTAAACCTTTCTCAAGCATCCGGAATTGCTTCATCGTTCATTTGTCTAAACATGCTTATCTCGTTTATGGACTTATCATTATGTGTTGGTGGAAAATATTTTTTTAAAAACCTTTCAGCCATTTTATTCCATGTTTCAACTGAGTTAGGCTGCAAAGAATTATACCATGATCTTGCTCTATCTCTGAGTGAAAAAGGGAATAACTTCAGCCTTAAGGTGTCATCAGTTACTCCACTGAGTTGAAAAGGGTTAGTGATTTCCATGAAAGTGTTGAAATGCAAATGAGGGTCTTCAAATGGCATGCCACTGAACTGTCCCCTGGATTGTAACATGTTAAACATTACAGGTTTCAGTTTAAAATGGGCACACTCAATCTATGGTCTAACTATGCCAGTATGCAATTAATCAAGCATAGCCATAGCATAGTCCATAATCCTTCCCTCTTTAGAGTTTGCAATATGAATAATGTCTTGGGCCTCGGGCCTCGGTTGTGGTCCATGCACAGGTTCATCTATTACAAATGTTTCAAAAATCGATGCTAAATTTCTTTGTATTCTTCTCCTTTTTCAAAATGTTCTTTCAATATCAGGTTCAAATTCAAAAACTTCACCGTGAAACAAACATGGCATGCAACCAAAATCAATAACAAAGTTTGACTAGAAAAATCAGATTAAAAGTGACTTAAGAAAATTCTTGCTTTGGCTTGTCCCCGGTAACGGTGCCAAAAACTTGGTCTCTATGAAATATATCCCTATTTTTCAAAAAAGGAATAGAACACAAGTATACATGCCAAACCAATATCGTTTTGAAAAGAAGTGATAAAGTGGTACTAAGTACCGAATATCAATCCCACAGAGACAATTAAAGCAATCAATTAACCCAAGTCAACTTAAAAGGTGATTTCAATTAGAGAATTCGAAGGAATGATCTTTGAGTGAGTTGATAGCTTTGAAATAGATTTAAAACAGTAAAGGAAGTGCATGGGTGTAAGTTCAGGCTGGAGTTTAGCTACAGTGTGTTTAGGTAGATTGCTACAGTATGAAGCTGCAACATTGGTTCTCGACCATAGTATTGAATTGAGAAGCCCTCTTTCAAAGTGCAGATGAGACTATGTACTGGCAGCTCCACACATTCGGGAGACTCAACCAATATCGTACAAATCTTACTGCTCTTTTCATGTAGTTCACAATCCCAGAGGATTGATATGGTCCATCATTACCACTACAACACTTCCGTGTTCTACAATTTACATTAGCTTGCATTCAAGTCTAACTCATCTAAATGGAACAACATTCGTCACCTTGTCAAGAAACACTTGGATGAAACTTAGAAACAAAGGGTGAATAGCAAGGAGGATAGCCAATAGCGAAAGCAATCTTCCACTACCACAAAGGCCTTTATCTTCCAACCTTTACTTACACCCAAGCTAGGGGTATTAGCCCATCATCGCTTGAAAATAAATACAAGACATGAATGTAAATGTGAAATGTAAAAACATGAAATATAAAGTATCAAAAGATTACTTAGAATAAAACAAGTAAAAAGTGACAATAGCTACTAAGTAGTTAGATAAACCACTTAGTTGTTTCCCTTGTCAAAGAAACTACAAGTACATTTAAACTAAATGTTAAAGCTAATGTTTACTTGCAAAAGCAAGCTGAAAGTTATTGTTAAACTACTAAAATTAAGCCCTTATTTATACAACGGGAGGGCATCTAAAGGTCATCTAATTTCAAATACAAAGTACAAATATTCTTTTAACCAATGGTCTTTACCGAAAGTGTAATGGGTTTATAAGATGCTTTCTTTAACATAACCATAATATGATTATATTCTTCAAAAGATGCCTTCATCTCCAGCTTGAAAAACGGGTCCAGGTGGCACCAAAAAAATTCCCCAACAAAAAGTTTATGAAGTGACGTCTTGTACTTGCTGAAACTGCGAACGTGTTGTAGCCTCCTGCTACAACAAACCAAAGTGTTAAATTCTTCTAAAAATCAGCACAAAAGCGTACATTCCTCTTACTTAGCTCCAAACTACAATAAAGGGTAAAAATAGACTAAAAGACTCAATTTTTTGGTGATTAGGAGACTAAAATAAGAGCAAAAGTAAAACAAATAAGTGTATAGAATGTGACAAGTTATGCACTTATCATTGGTCTAGAGACTCCTTGTCAATTTGCACATGCTCTGACTGCTCTGTACAATCATTGGTTGTTCTCTCAAAAGTCTTAGAGGCAACACATGCCTCTGTGTGAGGTTGTGGCGTACTCTGGGGCAAGTGAGTACTTGTTTCTGCACCAGCATCATGTTGAGAGGACGTGTTGGGAATGGATTCTCCGGTTGAAACTAGAACAGAGGAAAAAGAATATTCCTTTGTCCGGCTAGCTGGGTTAGGGTTCGGGGTGTGCTCCCCTTCTTCAATGACTCTTTGCCCTAGACCAGCAGAGTCAGAAATGTGGATTGCACAAGGGGTTTGGTTTGGTTGTATGCCTTCAGAGGCATCTTTTTCACCATCCTCTCTCCTTGAACTCTCACTTAGGATTTCTTCATTTTCGGCCTCCTCAATGATGGGATAGATCCCATCACCCACCCTTCTCTCTCTGAACCCTTGAATGTTTTCGATTTGCGCCATGGGTTCTGTCGGTGTCTCTAGTAGTTCTTCGGAGTCCACAGGAGGTATAGAAGGACCCTCTGGTGGGCTTGGTGAGTCCTCATAGAGGTTGGCAAGTAACACCAGAGCCTCTGGTAGTTGTTCTTGAGGCTAATCCTCTATAGGTTGTGGACTCAATCTTTCTACAACCTCTGTTGCGATTTCTGCTGTAAGGGAAATGAGGCTCTGTGGAGCCTACACTTCTGTGATGACAGGTTATGCGTACATCACTGTAGGTTCTTCAATAATAACTTTAATGGAGCCTTCTTATTCACCTTTGCAGAGGTTGTTCTTCAACATCCTCTTCTGCAGGTTCAGTCCTTTGAGCTTGTAGGAGTGATGGTTCTGCAACTTCTGTCATTTGGGGATCTACATCTGTGACTTTCTTTTTGTGTTTTCTTTTCTTGTTCTCCTTCCTAGCTTCTCCTCTCTCACTCTCGTTTCTTATCTCAAATCTCGCTTCCTCTCTATCTTCCCTCTGCTTACCTCCTTGCACTCCCTTTGTAATGTCCGCATGAAAAATAACCACTAGCTCACCGGGGTTTAATCCTATGCACGGTTGGTTACAGGACTCAAATCTAGATTCTTTCTACCGCGTTTATACACTCTCGTAACTTCCTTCGTCTTGATGTAGCTTATCAACCTCTCTGGCAGAGGCCTTGAACTAGGATACCCAGAAGATAGGATCGTCAGCTTGTGAGTAGTCATGGCGTGGGTTTTGACAATATTTCCCGTCAGAGGCACCTTCGTTGTAACTATTTCATCTCGTAGCAGCGATAGAAGTGCCTTTCCTCTTTCTTGATCTTCTTTTCTCTTGATCACTACCCCTGCCATCTCCCTTAGAATAAGCCTTGCAAACTGTGGCTTGTCTGGTCTGGGCTCCCTGTCTTTCCAGTTAGGGTTCTGTACAAGATGGAAATTAATACGTTCCATAATGGGGGAAAGAATTGTCTTCTTAAGTCAGTCCTTTTTGAAATAGCGTTTAACTATTTTCAGTTGGCTTCTAGTGGGTAAGCAAAGATAGTGGAAATCAATTTCCTATTGATTCCAAGCTCCAGAATGTGGTTTCCTTTGGTGTCAGTCACATACCTAATGATAGTCGTGTGTTCTTCATCATACCTACAACGTTGCCAATATTGATGAATGTATGCTTCAAGTATATCATTTCATTTGAGGGTTAGGGCTTTGTTCAATAAATTCCCTTGTTTGGCGTTAGTGGTAACACGGTTAGATGATACCCTGCATTTGCAAAAGATTGGACGCGACTGGAGAGAGGGTTTTTGTTGTTCAACACTGTATGAGTGTTGTTCGATATCGTTCCTTGGAGGAAGGGAGATGTTCTCACCATATTCGGAGTGTGATGCCATTAGAATAAGTAGAAGAAAAGAGTACTTGCAGGTTTTTTATTTGTGAGGATTCTTGAGAATTGAAGAAGCTGAAAGCGTAAAGAATAAAAGAATGGAAATTGGGGGCTATAAGTTCGGCGGATTTGAAATAACACTTGCGTGCAAAAGGGTTGTTTCCCTAAATCGATGGTTTAGACACAACTAATGAGAGACGAACGCATATCCAAAAACATTTCAGAAATAAGGATGTGTGTATACGTCATGGACCACGCGCGTGAGACTTGTTGAAATAACAGGGCCGTGTCTTTCAAAAATAACTCGCGTCTTAGAAGAGAATTAAATACACAAGTATAGAATTCACAGAAGAAGTTCTGTGAAAACAAAATTTCAAAAGTCAAGACCGAGACCTCTCTTCACATGAATACACCTTTTTGTACCTAAACATTTGCAAACCAATGAAGTGTTCGAGAATGAGTGTCACAGAGGATGGATTTTTGACACAGAGGCTCTGCAGGTGATCGCAGAGGCGCTGGGATAAAAAATAGTCCTCATAAGAGACTTAAACGTAAAGGTTTTTGACCATTCAAATTTTAGTAGGTGAAAACCAAGTTTTGAGGATTAAGGTTCGAATAACATACCTTAATGTTGCATCTGATAAAGCTCCCCCTCAAATTGAGGTTCCTTTACTCCCCTTTGAACTATGCTTGGTTCATAAACGATAAGATTTGTGCAAGCCATAGAACAAGTAAAAACTCTGTAACCTAGCGTAGAGGTTATGGCTAGTAGAGCAGAGGCTCTGATGACTAAAGACATGACAGACAATATGTTTGAATGAATAATGTAAAAGTAAGTAAAGTGAAGAGCAATGCTCTATTTATTCCTCACAGAGGCTTTATACCAAGGTGCAGAGGGTCTGTGCACCTAAACTTACTCAATTAAGTTGAGCATACCTAACTTGTTGACCAAAAAGTTGAATCTATTCTCATCAAGAGCTTTGGTGAAAATGTCAGCAAGCTGGTAGTCTGTGGGCACAAAATACATTTCAGTGGTGCCCTTCTCTACATGATCTTTGATAGAGTGATACCTGTAATCGATATGCTTTGTTTTGGAGTGCTGCACAGGATTGGGAGAAATGGTTATTGCACTTTTGGAATCACAGAAGATGGGTATTTTGTCAAACTCAAAACCATAATATTTGAGTTGAGTCCTCATCCAGATGACTTGTGAGCAACAACTTGCAGCAACATCAGGATATCTGCGGTTGAAGTAGACACACAGTTCTGCTTGAAGTCCAACTCACTAGCTTGTTTCCAAGTAGATGGCAACTCCTAGAAGTGACCTTCCGGTCAAGTCTACTTCCTCCATGACCTTCATTTGTGTAAGTGTTGGGAACTGAAGAATTCATCAAGTATGGTTAATGCTGCTGGTTCAAAGTTACTACTGCTAGAAGACTTAAAGGTTAGTACTGCTGAGTGTTACTACTGCTAGTACTATTAATACTGCTAGTCAAAGTTAGTGTTGCTTGAACAAAGTTAGTACTGCTTAGCTAGTTAGTACTGCTAGTAGTTAGTGCTGCTTAGTAGTTAATGCTGCTAGAAGAAGTTAATGCTGCTGATCATGGTTAGTGCTGCTAAAGAGATTCGGATGGAAAGAATGACAGCTGGATAATCTGAAGATTATAGAAGCTTATAGATATACATGGAATATATACTGAAGATATTTTTTTTATTGTAATTATCTTTGTATTCAGTATATATATTGTATAGCTTAGAATAATGAGTTAATTTTTAGTTTTTCATTCTTTTAGAGAGAAAATCAACCTCAAGGCATAGATCCTAATTCTAGAGAAGTAGAATTCGTATTGGTGAGCCTGTTCATCAATATTGAGGTTGAGTGTGTAATCTTGTAACTTCAAAGCATTCAATACAAGTTTACAGTTTGTTGATTATATTCTGTTTTGATTTTCTGTTTGATTAAATATCAAAGTGTTATTTCGCAAACTTCTTTGTTATTGTTTCTGAGAATTAATTCTTGTTGAGAATTCGATCCTGACAAGTGGTATCAGAGCCTAACTCTCTCAGAAACAGTTATTCATCATGGAAAATCTTACAGAATCAAGCAGTACTTTGGTTTCTAAGGTTCCAATGCTCAAACCAAGTGAGTTTGACATGTGGAAGATCAGAATCAGACAATATATTCTTCTCACTGACTACTCAATGTGGGATATCATTGAGAATGGTCCTTCTGAAGCTGGAAGGATAGGACCAGATGGGAAAAGACCTCCACCAAAGACAGATGGTGAGAGGAAGATCAGACAGACAGAGATGAAGGCCTTGAGCACTCTGCTCTTGGCCATTCCCAATGAATATCAGCATCAATTTTGCAACTGCACTGATGCTCAGATTCTCTGGAATGCTCTAGAGAAAAGATTTGCTGGAACTAAGAGCATCAAAAGAAATCAAAGAGATGTTCTAAAGCAGCAGTATGAGAACTTCACTTCCACAAAGAATGAGTCTATGACTCAAACTTTTGATAGGTTCAATAAACTCATTGGTGAACTGGCTACTGTAGGGGTGAAGATGGAACAAGATGATATCAACAGAAAGTTCCTCAGATCTCTTAGGGATGAATGGACTATGTATACTGTCTCATATAGACAGAGTGACAACCTAGAAGAGAAAGAACTTGATGATTTATACAATGATCTAAGAGTTTTTGAAACTGAGGTAGAAACCAAGAAGAAGCCCTCTGGTTATATTCACAATGCTGCTCTTCTTTCAGCATCCACTGATACTACTGCCAACCCTAAAGCAGTTAGTACTGCCAGTGGAGTAAGTTCAGAAAAGGGCACTGAAACTATCTTTGAAGCCTTTTTGTCCAGTCATAGCAGCAATTCTTTGATTAATGATGATCTGGATCAAATTCACCCTGATGATCTGGAGGAGATGGATATTAAATGGCAGATGGCCATGTTATCCATGAGGGTGAAGAAATTCATTAAAAGAACTGGAAGAAATAACTTCTCTCAAAGAAGTGAAGATGGAGCTGGTTTTGACAAAACCAAGGTGGAATGTTATAAGTGTCACAAGAAAGGACACTTTGCTAGAGAATGCAGGAGTGCTGTTCCAAACAACAACAACCATCAACAAGCTCAGAATGGAGGATACAATCTGACCAAGAATCCTGCACAAGCCCTTGTGTCTCAACAAGGAATGGGATTTGACTGGAGTGATCAAGCTGAGGAAGCCATTCAGAACCAAGCTCTTATGGCAGAAGTGTCTGATATCCCCACTGAGGTAAGTTCTAATCTTTGCACTAAATCTTGCATTGACACTGTTACAAGATACAGGGATCACAATCAAAGTATGTGTGATGACCTCAAAAGATTAGAAAAGGACAAAAGAGATTATGTGTTGATAGTAGAGAGATTTGAAGAGCAAATCAAAGGCTTTCAAGCTAATGAACTTCAACACTCTTATGACACAAACTATTGGAAGTGGGAAAAGAATGAGTTAGAAACCAAACTGTCTAAGTCCTTAGAAGAGAATGATAGACTGAAAGAGGAACTGTCAAAAGTTAAGCTTAACATAGACAAGTTTTCTTATGCTTCAAAAGCAATGGACTCTCTTCTAAAGGCTCAGATACATGATAAGATGAAGCCTGGTATTGGATACAACAATACACCCCCTCCTTACAATAACAACTATATTTCTCCTTCATCAGACTTGTTAGAAACTAAAGAGAAAAAGGACTTGTCTGAAGAAGCTTTTAAGATAGATCCTTTGGATGAGGTAGTAGTTAAGGATTTGACTGAGAAAGGAGCCAGTGAGAACAGGGATAATAATGTGAGTAAAAAGATACCATTAGAAAACAATATTATCACAAATGAGGGATGTGGGAAAATCTGGGTCAAGTCCAAGGAGATAGAGAAGACTAAAGGAAATGATAACAAGGTCCAGTACAAACAAACCACAGTTGTGAATCCTGGATCTTGTAAACAGTGTGATTGCAATAAAGCCAAGAGCCTAAATTCTGGTTTAAAAAGAGGAAATCAAAGAAACTGGAATAATCAATGGGCTCAGAAACAAGGAGTTGATCTGAATAAAATAAATAGATCAAAACCTTGTTTTATATGTGGCAAGTTGAATCATTTGGCTAAGTATTGTTACTTTAACCCTATTAACCAACAGATGAACTTTCAAAGATTTGTGCAAAAATCTGTGGGTTATAGGAAGGCTGGAAAGAAACATGTGATAAAGAAATATGTTGAAAGTAAAGGCACTTTAAAGAAAAAGATTTTAAAAGAAAGTGTCAAAATGTGGGTGCCTAGAAGTACTAACAGTGTTAGTACTGCTAACAATATTAGTACTACTAACACAGTTACTACTGCTAACAGTGTTAGTACTGCTAACAATATTAGTACTGCTAACACAGTTACTACTGCTAACAGTGTTAGTACTGCTGAAAATATTAATGCTGCTAATACTGTTAATACCTCTTCAAAGGTTAGTATTGCTAAGCATGCAAGTGCTGCCAAGGCAGTTAGTACTTCTAAAACAAGTACTGAATCTAGCAAAAACATTTCCAAGCCTATTATTGTAACAAAGTACTCCAAGAATGAGGAATTAAAGTTTAAAAATCTTGTCAAGAAAGAATGCAAGTATTTTGATGAGAAAGGGATACCCAAGACCACTTTGGCTTGGGTTCCTAATTCATACTAATTGATTTATTTAATGTGCAGGGCAACCAACAACTCAAGGGAAAGAGCATTTGGCATGTTGATAGTGGTTGCTCTAGGCACATGACAGGCAACATGTCATGCCTTCAAGACTTCAAGCATATCAATGGAGGACATGTTGCATTTGGAGATAATCTTACTGGTGGTAAGATAAGTGGAAAAGGTAATGTCACCAAAGGTAAGATGACATTTGAGGATGTCTACTATGTTGATCAATTAAAGTACAACCTGTTAAGTGTATCACAGGTTTGTGACAAACAACATAGTATATTATTTACTAATACTGAGTGTATGATCCTTGCTCCAGGGTTCAAGGTAGTTGATGAAAGCATGATACTACTTAGAACTCCAAGAAAGGACAATGTTTACTGTCTTGATTTGGACATTGTTGATAGTGATTCATCTCTAAATTGTCTTGTTTCAAAAGCTTCTGTAGATGAATCCTCTCTATGGCACAGAAGGATGTGTCACATGAATTTTAAGACTATGAACAATCTTGTTAAAAATAACCTTGTAAGAGGTTTACCTTCAAAAGTCTTTTCATGTGATGATCATTGTGTTGCTTGTCTTAAAGGCAAACAACACAAAACTTCTCATAAAACCAAAGAGTTAAATTTTGTTTCTTCTTGTCTCCAATTACTGCATATGGATCTGTTTGGTCCTACAAATGTTATGAGTATAGGCAAGAAATCTTACTGCTTGGTTATTGTTGATGATTACTCCAGATTTACTTGGGTATATTTTCTAAGGACTAAGGATGAAACAAGTGGTCTTATCAAATCCTTTATTCTAAGAATTGAAAACCAAACTAATCAAAGAGTAAAAGTCATTAGATCAGATAATGGAACTGAGTTTAAAAATCATGATCTAAACACCTTTTGTGCAGAAAAAGGTATTGAGAGGCAATATAGTGCTCCTATGACTCCTCAACAGAATGGTGTTGCTGAAAGGAGGAATAGAACACTAATAGAGGCTGCTAGATCTCTGTTGGCTGATTCCAAATTGCCAATTACCTTCTGGGCTGAAGCAGTTAATACTGCTTGTTATGTCCAAAACAGAGTTCTAGTGGTCAAGCAAAAGAACAAGACCCCATATGAGCTTTTAAATAAAAGAAAACCTTTTATTGGTTTCTTCAAACCTTTTGGGTGTCCTTGTACAATTCTAAATACCAAATCTCACTTAGGTAAGTTTGATAACAAAGCAGATGATGGATTTCTTGTTGGATATTCATCTCAGAGTAAGGCTTACAGAGTTTTTAACTCTTCTTCTAGAATAATTGAAGAAAGTGACAATGTCAAATGCAATGAGAACACACCTAATCCTGTTGGGTCTGGACCTCAGTGGCTATTTGACATTGATTCACTAACTAACTCCTTTGGTTTCAGTAATGAGTATACAGGAACAGGAAGTGGAGGATCAGGGATCACACAAGTTCAAGAAAGTCTATCTAAATCTGTGATTTTTCCCATATCCACAGTAAATTCTGTTGAAGACTGTGAAAAGGAATCATTTACTGGACCAAGCCAGAGTGAAGAAGACACTAGAGATAAGGAGACTCAAGAAAATAATGAAGTGGCATCTGAAAACACTTCAGTTGAGTTACATGAATCTAATCTTGAGGCTGGACTGAATGAAGAACCTAGTCATAACACCAGAGTTCAAAAGAATCATCCTCCACAGCTGGTAATAGGAGATATCTCTTCTCCTATGATGACTAGACATCAAAGCAGGCTTCAGGAAATGCAAGATCAACAGCATACAGTGCTTTCTTGTTTTCTATCACAGCTTGAGCCTAAAAAGGCACATGATGCTATGAAAGAATCTAGCTGGATAGAAGCAATGCAAGAGGAACTGCTACAGTTCAAGCTACAAGATGTATGGGATCTGGTAGACCTTCCTAAAGGTCACAGAGCAATTGGCACAAAATGGATTTTCAGAAACAAGAGAGATGAAAGAGGTATTGTCATAAGGAACAAAGCAAGGCTGGTGGCTCAGGGATATACTCAAGAAGAGGGTATAGATTATGAAGAAGTGTTTGCACCTGTGGCTAGAATAGAAGCAATCAGACTATTCCTAGCCTATGCTTCTTACATGAACTTCAAAGTCTATCAAATGGATGTAAAAAGTGCCTTTCTCTATGGGTCAATTGAAGAAGAAGTATATGTCTGTCAACCACCGGGGTTTGAAAACCCAAGCTATCCAGACAGGGTATACAAATTAAAGAAAGCACTCTATGGACTACATCAAGCCCCAAGAGCATGGTATGACACTCTGTCATCCTATCTCTTGGAAAATGACTTTGAAAGAGGAGTCATTGATAAGACTCTATTTATTAAAAGAAAGAAGAAGGATATTTTGCTGGTCCAAATCTATGTTGATGACATTATCTTTGGATCTACAAGAAACAACATGTGCAAGGAGTTTGAGGATTTAATGCATAAAAGGTTCAAAATGAGTTCCATGGGGGAACTTACTTTCTTCCTTGGACTCCAAGTTCAACAGAAGTCAGATGGCATTTTCATATGTCAATCCAAGTATGTGCAGGATATTCTAACCAAGTTTGATTTCTCAGAATCAAAACCTGCCAGCACACCTATGGAAACATACAAGCAGATCACAGCAGATCTTGAGGGGGAGGATATGGATGTGCATCATTATAGATCCATGATTGGCTCTCTCATGTATCTCACAGCATCAAGGCCAGATATAATGTTTCCAGTCTGTGTATGTGCAAGATTTCAAGTTAGGCCAAAGCAATCTCACTTTCAAGCTGTTAAGAGGATATTCAGATATCTCAAAGGGCAACCCAGATTGGGACTTTGGTATCCTCATAACTCACCTTTTGACCTAATAGCATACTCAGACAGTGATCTAGGTGGGGCAAACTTGGACAGAAAATCTACTTCTGGAGGATGTCAGTTTTTGGGTGCTAGACTAGTCTCATGGCAGTGCAAGAAACAAACCACATTATCCACATCTACAACAGAGGCAGAGTACATAGCAGCTGCAAGTTGCTGTTCTCAAGTCCTATGGATTCAGAATCAAATGTTGGATTATGGGGTAACCTTTCTACACACTCCAATCTTTATTGACAACAGCAGTGCTATCAGCATTGTGAATAATCTAGTCAAGCACTCAAAAACAAAGCACATTGAGATCAGGTATCACTTTATAAGAGATCGTAATGAAAAGAAACTTATTCAAGTTGTCAAAGTTCACACTGATAATCAGTTTGCTGATTTATTCACTAAAGCTTTTGATGTTGGTAGATTCACTTTCTTGGTAACAAGTGTGGGAATGATCAACACTGAATAATCCCCTTCTCAAAAAGTGGCTTTATACCTGTATATTATTCTTGGAGTTACTAATCTTCTTTTTCAGGATATGCATAGCAGTACTCAGTGTTTAGCAAGTTTAAAAGGAGTATTTCAGTTAATACTGCTAGCTAGTTAATACTGCTAGTGGTTAATACTGCTTTTAGTTAATACTGCTAGTGGTTAATACTGCTTTCAGTTAATACTGCTAGTGGTTAATACTGCTTTCAGTTAATACTGCTAGTGGTTAATACTGCTTTCAGTTAATACTGCTAGTGGTTAATACTGCTTTCAGTTAATACTGCTAGTTAGTTAATACTGCTCGTAGTTAATACTGCTAGTTAGTTAATACTGCTAGTAGTTAATGCTGCTCTAGGTTAATACTGCTTATGTTCCGAATACTATAAATACTCTTTGCCCGCCTAAAAGTTCATAACGACTCTTTGCATACTGTTCTCTTGCGCTCAAAACCTTTTCTCTCTCAAGTTCGAAGTTTTCAGACAAGCTTTTCACTAAGATCAATGGCATCCATGACTTTTATCGACGAGCACAACGAGATTGCAATGCTACAAAAGCCAAAGCAAGCTGCAGGATTTCATCAGATTGTGGATTTCCTCAAGTCAAGCCACATTGCTCATGCTCTTCTTGTATCCCCTACAATCTATATTGAGCATCAAAGGCAGTTCTGGGCTAATGCAACCATTGTTGTTGAGAATGGTGTGCAGATGATCAAGACAAGAATCTATGATCAATCACTCACGGTTACTGAAGAGGTGATTCGCATCAGTCTACGTCTAGACGATGCCTCTGGTATAACCTCTATCCCAAATGATGAACTGTTTTCAAATCTTACAAGAATGGGGTATGGAGGCCCATTGGGAGTTTTCAAATTCTCTAAAGCAAAATTTTCACCCCAATGGCGTTTCTTTGTCCATACTCTTATGCATTGTATCTCCAAAAAGACTACTGGATGGAGTGAGTTCAGCAGCACTATTGCTTATGCTTTGGTGTGCTTGGCCACTGCCAGAAAGTATAATTTTTCTAAAATGATTTTCAGTGATCTTGTCTCAAACATGGGAAACAAAAAGAGCTTCTTTATGTATCCCAGGTTTGTTCAAGAAGTCATTACTCATGAATTGACGGATATACCTCAACCTGTTGGGGTATATGTACCTAAACCCCCCAAAGGCAAGGTTTTCTCAAATATGAGAAAATCTGTTGGGGACTCTGAAGGAGTTGACACCCCATTGTTCTCTACAATGATGGTGGTGTCCCAAACCAATGAAGGTATGGCAGCAGGGTCAAGGCCCCCATTAGACCAACCCACTGCTAGCCAAGCCCAGCCTTCCCTCTCAAAATCAATTCCCCAGCCCCTCTTGAAAAACCAACCTCTCCAATCACACAAACTTACAAGAGGAAACAGGTAAAGAAGGCTCCTTCCCTTCTTGTACCATTACCCACTAAGCCTATAAGCCCTCTAAGGGAGAATTCTCCCCTAGAGAATATCCAAAGGGAAACCACAAGGGTGTCTCCCAACCCAAAGGAGGTGCTCTCTGAGGAGGAGGTAGAGCATATGGGTGATGAGGCTGCCACTACTCCTGCTAGTACAGAGGAGGAAAGTGGTAACATCAATAAGACCTCCCCCATGGCAACTTTGAATGAGCAATCATTTGAAGGTCCCTGGTGCCAAGAAACCACAGGGGTGGATAGTGCTTCTGCAAGGCAGAAGACTTCCACCAATAAAAGATCCAATGATCCTTCAAAGGAGGGTAACACTTCTGGAAAGGGTGAGGACAGATATACGTACTATGAATTGATGGAAACAATGGGGAACATCAATCAAGATGTTCTCAAACAAGGAAAAGATATTGAAGAAATGAAGCTAGTCATTCTGTCACAACAAGAACAGATTGCTAAGCTGAAGAGGATGGTGGTCAGTCTGGTACAAAGGAAGAAGATAAAGCAATTCCAACTTAGGAGAAGGAAAGTTGAGAATGATGCTCCCAAAAAGGGGGAGATCAACATGGAAGAAGCCACAAGAGAGGGGAAGCTTAATGTTGAGGGGGAGCAGGAAGCAGAAACAGAAAGAGTTTCAATACCAAAAGAAACAAAAGAAGCAGCAGAAACAGTTACTACTGCTGACATTAATAAAGCAGCAGAAACTGTGAAAGAAGTTCTAACAGATCTTGAGATTGCAGAAACCTTACTAAAAGCCAAGAATGATACTCCCAAGGTCACTTCAAAGACCAAAGGAGTAATCATCAAAGAACAAGGTGAAGTGATCAAGAAAGATAATAGCAAGAAGGCAATCAACAAAGACAAAGGAAAAGCAAAAATGGTGGAATCTGATCAACCAATCAAAAAGCAAAGGTTGGTTGAATCAGATGAAGCCCTAGCTAAAAAGATGCAGGAGGATTTTGAAAAAGAAGAAAGAGTTCAGATGGAAAAGGACAGGGAAATGGCAAAAGCTCTAGCTGCTGAACTGAATGAAGCTTATCAACAGAGTATGGCAACTGAAATTGCACAGAAGAAAGCTGCAAGTATGAGGAAGTCAGTGGTGAAAACAGTTGTAAAGAAGAGAAAACCCTCAAAGACATTCCTAGGTACCCAAGAGAGGAACAAGATGATTATATTTCTCAAAGGTGCTGTAGGAGTCAAAAAGGAGATGTTCTCCAAAATGTCTTTTGAGAAGATCAAAGAGCTCTATGATTCAGAGATGTTAAAGCTACAGGGAAATGAAACTGCTAGGGTGGAGATGGAGAAGAGGATAAAAGAAAGTAATGACTTTGATTGTCAAAAGCCATTTCCAGATGAGCAAGAAACACCTCCTAAGAAAGAGTCCACTCTGGGAGAAAGTCTAAGGACTTTAAAGAGAACAAAAATGATGGCAAGAAGAAAGCCAATCAAGAAGCCTAAAGTATCTGAAGAAGAGGCTGAGAAGGTAGCTGAAGAAGAAGGGGTACCTGAGTCATCTAAACAGACAGAGCCAGCTAACACTGATGATGTAAATTTGTATATGGTAGTGATGGACAAAGTGCCTGAACCAATTTCAGCAGAACCTGTAGGAGTGAAGCCTCCTGAGGTCATTCTCTGGGATACATTGACAGTGGATGGAAAGAAATACATAAGGCTGAAAAGAAAGGATGAAAAGCATGAAGTGTTCAACACATGGGCAAAAATTGTCAGAACATGCTCTAGATCAGATCTTGAAGAAATGTTTGAGATAGGAATGAAGTTGTATGCAGATATTCTAAAGGCTCCAGGAATTTCAATTACAAAACTGGTAATGGAGTATCTGTGTATGATGTTCAAACCTGAAGAAGTAGAGCACTTGATCAAGGATGTCTTCAAATCAGTAAACAGTTGGACTCTATATGAAATTAGTGGAGTATATACAGTGACTTTGGATTTAAATCACACTGAATACTTCCTAGTAGATAGAGTGTATAATCATAGCAGATTGAAGCTACATGCCATGCTGAAGAAAAAGTTAAGGTGTGTTCCAGATTTAGAAATGGCTAAATACTTGATTCAAAGAACCATCAATCAGAGTTTGGGATTGGATGCAAACACTGGAATTTAGGCCATGATAGAGTTTTGGGAGCATCTTGAAGATTAATTCTGAAGAACTTGACTTCTCTTCTTAAAAGTCAAGTTAGGGGGAGATTGTTGGGAACTGAAGAATTCATCAAGTATGGTTAATGCTGCTGGTTCAAAGTTACTACTGCTAGAAGACTTAAAGGTTAGTACTGCTGAGTGTTACTACTGCTAGTACTATTAATACTGCTAGTCAAAGTTAGTGCTGCTTGAACAAAGTTAGTACTGCTTAGCTAGTTAGTACTGCTAGTAGTTAGTGCTGCTTAGTAGTTAATGCTGCTAGAAGAAGTTAATGCTGCTGATCATGGTTAGTGCTGCTAAAGAGATTCGGATGGAAAGAATGACAGCTGGATAATCTAAAGATTATAGAAGCTTATAGATATACATGGAAGATATACTGAAGATATTTTTTTTATTGTAATTATCTTTGTATTCAGTATATATATTGTATAGCTTAGAATAATGAGTTAATTTTTAGTTTTTCATTCTTTTAGAGAGAAAATCAACCTCAAGGCATAGATCCTAATTCTAGAGAAGTAGAATTCGTATTGGTGAGCCTGTTCATCAATATTGAGGTTGAGTGTGTAATCTTGTAACTTCAAAGCATTCAATACAAGTTTACAGTTTGTTGATTATATTCTGTTTTGATTTTCTGTTTGATTAAATATCAAAGTGTTATTTCGCAACCTTCTTTGTTATTGTTTCTGAGAATTAATTCTTGTTGAGAATTCGATCCTGACAGTAAGCTATTAGATCAACACCAGAATCTTGAGGGTACCATAGGCCAAGATGTTTGGTCCCCATAAGATACCTAAAGATCCTCTTGACTGCAATCTAGTGAGACTCTTTTGGTTTAGACTGAAATCTAGCACAAAGACATGTAGCAAACATCATATCTGGTCTACTAGCAGTAAGGTACAAAAATGAACCAATCAATCATGCCTCTGTAGATTCTTTCTTCTACAACCTTCCCAGAAGGATTAGGGTTAATCTTGGACCTTGTGGCCATTGGAGTTTTTATAATGGAAGAGTCATATAACTTGTATTTTGCTAAGATGTCAGAAACATACTTATACTGGTTTATAAAGATGCCCTCTATGGTTTGTTTAACTTGAAGTATGAGGAAGAAAGTTAATTCTCCCATCATGCTCATTTCAAACTCACTATTCATAGGTCTGGAAAACTTTTCACAATAAGAGGGGTTAGTAGAACCAAATATAATATCATCCACATAGATTTGTACTAAAAGTATATCATTTTTGTGTCTCTTAATAAACAAAGTTTTGTCAATATTACTTTTATTAAAGTTGTTTTTAAGTAAAAAGGAAGAGAGACACTCATACGATGCCCTTGGAGCATGTTTTAAGCCATGAAGTGCTTTGTTAAGGAAGTATACATGCTTTGGATGCTCTAAGCTCTCAAATCTTGGTGGTTGTTGGACATAAACTTCTTCTTGTAGTTTACCATTCAAGAAGGCTTACTTGACATCCATTTGATAGACTCTAAACCCTTTGTACACAACAAAGGCTAAGATAATTTGAACGGCCTCTAGCCTTGCTACAAGTACAAAGGTTTCATCAAAGTCTTTGCCTTCGGCTTGGCAGTATTCCTTGGCAACCAATTGAGCTTTATTCCTAATTACTATGCCAACCTAATCCTTATTGTTTCTAAACACCCATTTAGTCTCTATAGCAAATTTACCTTTTGGCAGTGGGACTAAGGACCACGCCTTGTTTCTTTCAAACTGCAGAAGCTCCTCTTACATAGACTCTACCCAGCTTGGGTTATCATTGGCCTTAGAAACCTTCTTTGGCTCAATCATGCTAATGAAAATCACGAAGAATGCCTCATTAGCAGTTGTTGTTCTTCTCTTTACACCTTCAAAAGGATCACCGATAATCTGGAATGAGGGATGGTCTTTGGTCCATTTAGTCATACTGGGTTCGAATGTAGAAGGAGCAATATCTTCTGCGTTGGATGTGGAAAGTAAGTTTATTGTGAAGTTGTCAATAGGCGAGGTAGATTCAGCATGTTCCGCCTCAACAGAATGACCTGCAGAAGTGGTCACAAAGGGTGAGTCTAAAGATGGTCCAGTGATTGTACCCGACTCTGGAGCCACAGAAGCTTCTACTGCAGAAGCTCTGTGATGTTCTACAGAAGCTTATTCATCATCAAGGACATCTTAAAACAACGTAGCAAGTTATGCATCCCTACTTGATGATGAGCCTTTGTTGTTCTATTGAAGATCGAGTTCTGAGATGAGATGCTTAGAAGTCTCAGGTGTAATGTCAACAAATGTAACATTGATGCTCTATAGGATCAATTTGTCTTCAATATGAAGACTCTATAGGCTTTTGAGGTTAGTAAGTAGCCTACAAACTTAGCCTCATTAGCCTTTTTATCGAATTTACCCAGTAGATCTCTGTCATTGAGCACATAACATCTGCAAACAAAGACATGGAAATATTTGATGTTAGGCTTTTCTTTGGTTCAAAAGTTCATAAGATGTCTTCATGTGCCTCTTTACTATTAAGGACCAGTTCTGAGTGAAGCATGCGGTAGATACAGCTTCAGCCCAGAAGTTGGTTGGTAATCCAGAGGCTCCATGCATGATTCTGGCAACTTCCACTATTGTTCTGTTGCGCCTTTCAACAATCCTATTTTGTTGAGTTGTACTTGATGCAGTAAAGTTCTAGGATACGCCTTCATTTTTCAAGTATTCATCAATTCTGTCATTCTTGAACTAAGTCCCATTATCACTTCTCAGCTTCTGAACCTTGCAATCATACAACACCTGGATTATTTTCAAGTGATTAATTATTAACTCAGGGACATCAGACTTCTTATGAATGAATTATACCCAAGTATATTTGGAATATTCATCGATTAGTACCAGAATATAATTGTTGCCTGACAAGCTCTGTACTACAATTAGACCACAGAGGTCGACATGCAACATATGCAGAGGCCTTGGGCAAGAGATGTCTGACTTGGTTTCTATGCATGGCACTTTTTGATTTACCATATTCATACGTAGAACACAAGGGTCTTTATCAATTTTAAGAGAGGGTAGACCACTAACAAGATTGTGCTTGTCATGTTTATGATGTGTATCAAAATTGAGATGTGAGAACCTGTTGTGCCAGAGCCATACTTCATCATTTTTCTTTGTGACAAGACAGAGTTTCTCTGTAGTGTTCATAGCATTAATATTGATAAGATAGACATCATCTTTTATGTCGGCTCTGAGTAGTTCTTCACCTGATTCTGCGAGTAATGAGTAGTACCTCCTCCTAAATTTGACATCAAAACCACTGTCACATAGTTAGCTTGTGCTCAGAATATTGTGCTTGAGACCATCAACATAAGAAACTTTCAACACATCCATATCTCCTCGGGCAATGTCTCCATAGCCTTTTATTTGACCCTTTTTATCGTCTCCAAAAGTTACTAATCCTTTAGATTTGTCTATGTATGAGAATGACAACTTCTTATTGATAGTCATGTGCCTCGAGCACCCAGAGTCAAGGTACCATACTGTCACATTCTACTTCTACAAAATTGATTAAACAATTTTAGGTACACATATCCATATGGGTCCTTTGTCATTAGTAGCTTTCGGTTTGACCACTTTCGCCTTATGCTTTGCTTTATGCACATAGTTCTTTTGTGGTTGTTTCTTCTAGCCCTTGAATTTTTCATTCCTTTCATTGGACCGAGAGAGAAAATAGTTAGGGTTTGAGAAATGTTTTTTCAATTGTTGTAATAAGTTTTTTCAATGAAAGGTGTGAATGCAAGAATGTTGCTTAAACTTTTCATTACATTTCTCAAAAACAGCTACAAAAGATTTAGGAATATCCTTCCTAGCATCAGATGTTTTGAAAAACTTCCTAGGTAGTTTGGATTTATTTTCAAATGTCTTCTTTCTCTGCAGAGGTCTCTACTCTGACTTCTTTCCATCATCTACAGGTTTTACTGCCATATAAGGATCATATTTATTACTTTCAATCTGTTTCCCTTCTGTTCTCTTGTGAACTTGATTGGCTTCTAAGCATAGGGTTTAGTCACTTGAGGAGTCACGATAGAAGTCTTCTCTTTTTGTTCTTTCTCAAGCTCCAAAGAAGTTTTAACATTTAGACACATATCTAAGAAATCAGGACAAATTGGTATCTTTGGTACATACTTTTTGATAGAAATAATTTTGTTTAGGATCCTAGAGAGAAGTTTAGGTTCCTCTGGATCACTTGCAATTAACTCTAGCACCTCTTGAGTCAACATAGGTTCGATGACTCCAAAAAGGTTTGCATTGATTATTTCTTCATCCACAGAGGATGAGTCATCTGAATCATAGTTGAGCTCAAGAAGATTTTTCTGAACTGACTCTTTATATAATTTCACTAAAACAGATGTAGCAAGTTCATTAGAACTCTCATTCTGACCAGTTTTTTGATATCCTTTGGAGTAAACTCACGCTCAAATGAACAAGAGTTTCCAACAGCCACTAGCTCTTCAAAGCCAGTCTATGGAGTGACAAAGGAAGAATCATCCTCAGAATCTGAATCTAAAGAATCTTTTAGTTTAACTCCATAGGCTTGATTTTTAGGATTTGTGCCAAGTCTATCAACCTCTTTTTCTGTTGTTTTGCATACCTCTATTACTGTGCAAAGCACAACATCAGGTTTAATGGAATTACAATGCCTCAATATTTCTAGAAGATCATCTTCAAAAACTGGTTCCTCTTCTGCCTTAGAGGGAACATATTCAGTAGCCACTACATTGAGTGCAGAGGTGGCCTGCTTCTGTGCCTCTAGATGGCCAAACATGAATAAGTCATTTTCCTTACCCTTTGCAATGTTTGGCTGCTCAGAGGAATAAACAATGTTTTCAAACCTCTGTGGGCTTCATATTCTTGTGCCATCAGAATTGTTCAACCTCTAAAAACAGAAGTCATAATAGGAAATGAAGGTTTTTGAGTTTTGCCTATGCAGAAGGTGGACACCAAAGAATATTTCTTCTTTCCAGTGAAGGGATCAGTATCACTAAAACCCAACCCTTGCGTATCCATTTGAGAACTTATCTTTGTATGTACATCTTGAGCATCTTGATATTTTTTAATAACGATTTCTTTCCTCTGTAAATCTTGGTGCATGAATAATGATTTCTTTCATCTTGAGCATCTAGAGTGTTCATTTTATCGGACTCAGACTCTTTGAGTTTTTTCTCTATGTTTTTCAAGTCCTTCTCAAGCTCCTCAAGCCTTTTCTTGAGCAGAAGTTCCTTGGAACTTTTATTTTTAATCAAGTCCTCCTTTTCTACGAAAATCTCATGTTTTTCTTTTTCCAGAAGCTCCTTTTCCCTTTTGTAAAAACCCAACTGTTTTTGGTTTTCAAAGAGCTTCTGGTCCATGTGCTTGAGATCTTCCTAGAAATAGTTAGCAATCTATTAACATGATAAAATAGAAGGGTCAGAAGTTGTAGGTACCTGAGAATCATCACCAGAGTCTGTCTTGCTCATTTCTGCTATGCCACAGAACATAGCCTGTCGGCAATCCTCATCAAAGGTATCATCTAGGACCCATTTTTCTTGCTCGACCACAAGTCTCTTTTGAGCATAGAACTCTACTTTTTTCTTATATAAGGCATCATCCTTCATTTGAGGGCTTCAACAATTGGCATAAAAATGACCAGGCATTCCACACTTGTAACACTTGGCGTCTGTCGTCTGTCTTCTTTGAGCCATCTTCTATGGATACTTTGGTTCAGAGGCTCTGTGCTGGACTTCCCTCTGCTAATGAGGCCTCTGTTCTTCTGCCCTCGACTAATATGCTTCTTTCCTGTATGAGAACCTTGGCTCGTAGGACTCTGGGGTCCATATTGCCTTTGGTATATGGGGGCAGCCCTCTGATACCTATCTCCCCTATCTTCTCTTTCTCTTCTGTAAGTGCTCTGCTTCTTAGGTAGCCTCTGCCGAACTCCCTTTTCAGTAGAGCTAAAGATTTAGCAATAAAGCTCATACTGTCCAATTCCTCCTCTTCACTCGCCTCTTCTCCATCACTTTCCATAACGAAGAACTTTTTGCCCTTTCTCTTTACCTGCCCTCTGGAATTCCCTTAAGGAGTTTTCTTCTTCGGCTTCTGTGCTAGAGCCTCTGTAGACTCTGAGACTAAGGCAGAGGGCCTCCAAGCACAACTTTCGACTTTAGAATGTGTTTTTCATGTGCAACTAGAGTGCCAAATATATCATGTAATGACCAAGCATCAAGGTCTTGATTGGATTGCAGAGACATAGAGAGCTGGACCCATTCATCTCCAAGGCTTTTGAGGAACATAACATTGTTTTCTTCATTGGTGCGCAGAATTCCAACCTTTCTACACTTGTTAATCAATCCATTGAATTGATCATAGGTTTGTTGCAGAGTTTCCTTTGGCTTGGCATAAAACTTATAGTAGTCATTCAAGCATTGTGACCTTCTGTTCTTTTAGGTTTTGACACCTCTAGTTCAACCCAAAAACTTTCAGCAGTATCACATGCATATAGTGAAGCAAATATATTGTTGGGAATAGCCATGATCAACATTCTTTTTTGGCCTTTTTCTCAGCCTATATCAATTCCCAATCAGTTTCATTATAAGAATCCATATTATTAGGTTTCTCATAGGCTGGAATCTCCTCTATGGTTGCAGTGGCAGAGACTTTAGGAACAGTCGTCATACGAACATGGGGTTTCCTTAGAACAACTTTATAGAGGTTTTTATCAATACCCTCGAAGAAATTAATCATTTGTATCTTCCATTTGGGGGTATTCGTCCCTAAATAGAGTGGGAGGTTGGGTTTGGGAACCCGCGGTTTAAATGGTATATTTAGGAACGGATGTTGATATTATACTCACACAAAAGTAATCTCTAAATAAAGAAAGTGCACTGATTTTACCCAAAGTGAACTCGTCAAAAATTAGGTAAAACAGGGACTAATATGAATTGAAAGAAGGTTTAG
This sequence comes from Arctium minus, assembly GCA_954870635.1. Taxonomy (NCBI): domain Eukaryota; kingdom Viridiplantae; phylum Streptophyta; class Magnoliopsida; order Asterales; family Asteraceae; genus Arctium; species Arctium minus. The sequence continues at coordinate 69,406,777 of OX941080.1, read as the reverse complement.
AAAGTAAAAATCTACCTATGAGCAAATCAACAATCGAGAGACTAATCGATTTAATTCCAGTGAATCAATCAACTCTGATACCTCAAAATATATCAAAGTTTGGTGCGGAAGCTAAACGTATATAAAGAGATTGTAGGTAGAAACAACACTAGAATGATGAAAGTAATCAATGACAAACAACAAACAGTGATTGAGTCACAAATGGCATTGTATTGATGAGTAGATGAATGATTACAATAAGAACATCAAGAACACACACCGGTTATGTGTAATTCTTTCTCTAACCCAACAAAACTCTCTCAGCTACTGTGTGTGAAAATCTGTTGAGGGAATATTGAAAATCATACAAATATCCTACACAAATCTTCTATTTATAAAAGAATCAATACAAAGTCAAACCAAGCACCTATCAGAGACTGCCATGTGTAAAGGTAAGATAACAGTTTTGAGCTGACGTGGCAGAGCTGCATTGGTTGATGTATCTATGAGAGAGATGACTTGTTGAAATATTTAGTATAGGTAGCATAGAGGTTGCTTCCACAGAGTTTTTCACAAAAGCTCTGTGGGTCTGGGATCATCTTTTGGTTAACAACTCTTTGTGCTTGTTGATAGCAGATCTTCTGAAGATTCAATCACTTTCTTCGACAGAAGACCTCTGGCTCTGAGGACTTGTCTTTAATTTGAATACTTTTACATGTCGGATTCTAGGGCTAACATATGTCTTTTCCACTTAGGCAATGACGATGATGTTACCGGGTTTATGGAATTTTATTCCAATTAAATAAGACCGACTACATTTTGTGTTTAGGTCAAAAATCCGGGTAGATGAAGCAATGCTAGAAGAGGTTTCAACCCCCCCCCCCCCTCCATTTAATGAGGCTAAGCATATTTAACAGAGTCAACAACAATTTGTCCCTCGGAACCAACCTCCATTTTTTTTTATCAAGAACAGTTTCTACCGTAAGATGAGGTTCCTTTGTGCCTCAGTTTCTACCCCAAGAGGAACCTATCTATGGTCATAACAACAACTAGATTCCTGATATCGAAGAAAGTGAAGAAGGTGCTGATATATTTAAATTAGGTATACCTGAGATTGATGATCCAGACTCTGAAGATGGTGATGTAGTAGAAGAACGAGAAGGAGAAGGAGAAGGAGAAGAAGAAGAAGAAGGAATACATCATACTAGTCAATAACTTTCGACGATCAATAGTTTTTCTAGTATGTCTCTTATACTCACAACACCGGAATCAACGATCACACACAACGAGCTGCTCTATTATAATCTTATTATACACATCAGCCTTTGAGAAATATTTACCCCAAAAAAATGAATGGTATTAGCTATGGGCTTAAAATTTAGTCTAGAGGGTTTGAACTTTAAAGTCAATAGATCATCAAATAGTAAATATGAGGCTGTTTGTGTCCATGCAAATTGTGGTTGGATGATCAGGGAGAACTTATTTGGAACAAGTCGAATGTTTGAAGTTCGAAAATTAGAAGATCGACACACTTGTTTAAAAATTCAAATGCATCCAAATCATAAGCAAACAAATAAAAATGTTTTGGTTCATATACTAAAAAGGGCTCTTGCGGGTGAGAGTAGAAATTATCAGCCACAAGACATAAGAAATGATATGACCAAGCAATACAATATTTCCATTTTCTAAAGACAAGATTGGAGTGCGTGATGTCATACATTGGATTTTCTTAGGGGTACCCCAGAGGATTCCTTTAATAGACTCCCGCTGTATTTTTACAAGTTGGAGTGTCTAAATCCATGTATCGTGACAAGAAAAAGGACGGATGAGATGCAAGCATTCAAATGTGTTTTGCCACCCTTAGATGCGTAGTATGAATGATTTTTAGACTTTTAGTTTACAATCATATAATTTTTGATTTTGACTTAAATCACGTAATTTGTTTTGGATTCGAACGTTTTTGTATAATTTTAGGACGTTGATTGTAATAGACAGTGCTCATTTAAAGGGAAAGTGTTTGGGCACCATGTTCTTGGTTGTTGGCATGGATGCAAATAACCGAATCGTTTCACTCGCATTCAGAGTTGGGTGATCTGAGAGTGGGGAAGCATGGCCTTTCTTCTTGATGATGTTAAAACAATGCATCAGAGAAGTGGAAGGTTGGTATTCATCTTCTATAGAGTCGCTTCTATTAACCAAGCCATTACAATTGTCTATCCAAGTTCCCACCATGGTATTTGTTGTCGACATTTAGAGTTGAATGTTTACACAAGAGATAAACGAATTATGCCAATTAAACAATTATTTTTTAAGATAGTTAAAGTTTATATGGTTGATGAGTTTGAAACATTTATGTACAACTTATGAGCTTGTGTACCCGATGGTACTTCAGTGATGGATGAGGTTAGACCAAAGAGATGGTGATGACTTTAATTCTCTGGGATGTGATACAACATGATGACATCTATCAATACCGAGTCAGTGAATGCATTGTCTCGGTTTGCTCGTAAACTACCAATCATCACATTGTTTGCGTACATCCAGGAATTTCAACAATAGTGATATGTTCAACGTTAGGAAATAGGAGGTAATTTGTTAATTACTATTGCATGTAAAACTATTATACAAGTGTCATAGTACTAATCTTAGAAATATTTCTTTACAACACAACTTCAACATGAGCTAACACCCTAAGCCCAGAGAAAAATACAAAAACGAATTGTAAAGTCAGCAACATGGACGGTGCACCCCATGAATGAAAAAATGTATGAAGTTCGTGATGGCTGTAGGGACGCCATTGTAGATCTATATGGTCACACTTGTAGCTGTAAGAGATGGCAACTTTCCATTTTACCATATGGCCATGCAATCACTGTGGTGAAACATTTACAATGGAGAGACTGCTATAGTATGGTGTCATATTACTACATGATGAATAATTTCTGAGAAACCTACCAGGATGCGATAGTTCCTGTTGGCCCAAAATCAACATGGATTTTGCCTGATGAATATATGATCGTCAATCCCATACTCATTAAGAAATAGGTAAGCAGACTGAGAAAGCATGGACTTTTTCCATCATGTGGTGAAGAATCGAGACAAAAGACATGTAGTCGGTACGGACATCCAAGATATGATCTCCGATATTTTCCAGCTCCTATGCCAACAAGAGTGGCTAGTGTAGGAGCCTCCGGTAGCCGTAGCATAAATCAACCAGGTCAACCGTCACAAGTGGTACATTCATCCCAGGGAGATCATCCGACATGAGCGGCTCATTCATCACAACCACATTATTATGGAAACTCCTCCTACCCTACTTTTGATTTTAATGAATAAATCATCAAAAATTTTTGTGTTTTATAAAAAACATATTTTTGCATAAAGTTTGAATTTTTTATATTTATTTTAATGAAAGATGTTTTGTACTTTGGCTAAGATACTAGTGATATGGCACACAATCGATGCACAAACTGAAACATACAAAATCTTCAACTCCATGATAACATTTATCGGTGTTTAATAAAAAAGTAAAATAGAGAACTAAAACATCTACATATCAAAAGATCACTCAAATCTCAAGGTACGACTACACGGTGGTTATTTTTTGAACCTTCCTTTGACTTGTTATATGCTCCGGTGATATTTTCCTTGAAGTGTTAACAACCACTTCTTCCATGTACACTTCAATTACAGTATGGATGTCAACATATTGATGTATATTCATTATATCTTCATCAACAATCAATGTTTGTAGTCCACTTAATAAGTCTGATTTTGACTTTTTAAAATATATATTTAAATATTTGCGTTCGTCGTGTCCCAACTCTTCCATTATCTGGTGAACGAGTTCCATGGAAAGATCGTCGATATCCAACATGTCAACATAGATTTCTATGCCATTTCGGTAACATATATTTGGTGGTTCTGTAAAATACCCTTCATGATGAACAATTGTGGGTGAACAAATGTGGTTCAATATTAACAAAAATGTATTAGACAAAAAGGACCACAATTATGAAGACACAAACTTATATACTAACCATACAACTCAGTCATCATTGGTGGAAGCGGTTGTGATAAAGACCTAAAGTTCCAAACATGAAGTTTTGGGGATGCCATCTAAACAAGATATGTAATACTTTTGCATGTATGGGGAACTTTGATTGTTGGATTATTAGTTGTATTCAAGATTAAAATGATGAGAAGGGTCTTAATTGTAATTGTTTATAATTTCCTAGGGGGTATTTTGTAGTTATCTAGGTTTTACCTAGACTTGGTCATGTGGACCTATATAAGTCAATGTTTCTTTGAGAATCCCTAGGGCTTCATTTGAATTATTACACACACAAGGTAGTGACTACACCTAGAACACACACTCACACTTAGACTTGTGACACAAGAGATTTATGGCTATTTTGATTGATTCATCTTCATCTCTTATCTTTATTGTGTGGTGTTATCATTAATAAACTAATATCTGGGTTTAACTTTTGGTATCAGAGCCAAGAATCCAGAATTTTGGATTGAAAAATGCTTTTTCAAAAACTTCACTGTGTGAAAATCGTTCTTGAAAGTTATTGTGTTTTTTAGCCTAAAAAAGATTTGATTAGGTGCGCATAAGGTTATAGAACATCATCAGATTGCGTCATTTCATTTACAAACATCAATAGATTACTGTTTTGAAGATTTTTTTTGAAGTTTTGTTCATGAGAAGTTCGAACACTGTTCCATTCAAATTTGAGCATATAAGTTGTTTTTTGGTGATTGATTTTGATTGGGGTTTGATCGTAGTATATAGGTGAATGAATTGTGTGATTTTTACACTAAAATTTTACCATTTGATATGTTTTTTAATTAAAAGTCGAGTACAGGGACTGTTTTGTGAAGAACTCGTATGTTCTACGAAGAACTCACAAGATATCTGAATTCGCAGAGATTGTTAAAATTGTCTAAGTATAGGATTCGCTTGTGTTTGTATTACGAAAACCTCAAGACTCGCAGGACCTTTATCTACGAAAGTTAGAATTCGCTGGACTCCTAAAAGTTGAAAATTTGATTAAGTATAGGTTTTGCAGGTGCCTTGCTTGCGAATACTGAAGAACTCGCAGGCTACTAGTTTGCGAATCCTTTAAGATTCGCAAGTTGTGTTTACGAATCCTTGATCTTTAACTTCCAAAATTTTCACTAAGTATAGGTTTGCAGGATCTTAAACTCATAACTCTAATCAGGTTGCGAAAGTTTATTTGCGAAAGTTAAGTGAAAAGTTAAAAGTTTTCTAAGTCCAGGATTCGTAAGTCTATGTTTTGCGAATCCTTGGTTACGAAAGTTGTGTTGTGCGAATTGTGAAAACTTGCAACCTGAAACATTTTCTATGTATAGAACTCGCTACTCTATACTCTGCGAATTCTACTTATGAAAACCAGTATTCTGAAATTATTCTAAGACAAGGATTCGCTAGCTATTGCTTTGCGAATTGTAAAGATTTCGCAGGTCTACTGTTTGTGAATTCTAGGTTTCGCAGAAAGCTTGGTTGCGAATTCTAACTGTCTGCGAATTCTACTTGTCTGCGAATTCTACCTGTCTTGATTGTGAATTTTGAAGTTTTCCCTTCTGTCTGTGAATCTTTTTGTGGTTCTTATAGCTTGCGAATTCCACACATGAGTATTTTTAGAAAATCTTCTTTCTGGAATTTTTTGAGTGTAGATTTTATCCAATTCTTGATTCAAATATCTTATTAGTTGATTTAAATTGTACAGATAAGTTTGCATACTAATGAACTGCAATAGATGTCGAATCAACTCCTTTCTATGGGATCTCAGTCCAAACCCCCAGTCTTGTTATTTAATGAGTACCAATAGTGGAACAAACGAATGATCCAGTTTCAGAATCATAAGAGCAGAGATTATATGGAATCTATTACTTCTGGTCCTGTAAATTCCATGATCAGAGTGCCTCGTCAAGCCGCTACAAATACCTCTCTTGAGATCCCTGGCAAATTTGTTCCAAAACCATGTGAATACTTCACTGAACGGGAGAAAGATTTGTTCAAAATAGACAAAGAAGGTCTCATCTTTTTGACAATGCCCATTCCTATTGACATCTACAATCGTGTAGACAGCAGAAGTTCTGCAAAAGAGATATGGGATGAGCTAGCAAGACAATTCGAGGGCAGTGAAGCTTCAATACATGCTAAATAAAATTTGTGCATCAATGCATATGAGGGATTTCATGCTAAGGAAAGGGAGACACTGCTGGACACTTACAACCGATACAACATCATCTTGAATGATTTGAGGAGGAACAACATTACCAAGTCTGCTTCTGAAATAAACTATAACTTTATTAAGAACTTGAACCCAGAGTGGAAGAACTTTGCCATCAATCTTTAGATGTCAAAGAATATGTCCCAAGAGAATGTGATTGACATCTTCTCCACTATTTCCTAACATGACGATGAAGTGAGATCTATCAACAATGAGTCCAAGGATCTGAAGGACTCAGTGGATCTTATTGGTGGGAAAGGAAAAGGTTCTAGTTCTGGTCCTGTTTCTTCTTCAAACTCAAATAAGAAAGTGTCGAAAGCATTTGTCACTTAGCTTACTGATTCAGACTCTGATACTAGTGAGGAGGAACTCAAGGTCGATTCTGATGACGATATACAAAGATTTTATGAAAACTTGACCCTTATTACGCGTCAATTCAAAAGAAACTTTGGCGAAAAGAAGTATTATTTGAAGTCGGAGTATGAAGGGTCAAGAAGGACAAGTCTGAGCTGCGGTACAAGCCAACGTATGGAAGGAGAGATGATAGGAGAAAGGACAAAAGAGAAGACAAGAAAGAAGAAAGGAAAGAATAAAAGAGAGAAGACAAGAAGGAAGAGAAGAAGGATGAAGTAGAAAGGTGCTTCAACTGTGGAAAGTTTGGACACTTCGCTAAGGACTGCAAGTTCAAAAGATTCAAGAACTCGAAGTACTACACAAGGAAGTCTTTGATTGCCAAGAAAGTGGAGGAAGGGAAGGTGCTCATGGCCGAGGAGGAGAACTGGTTGTTTCAAAGCTCGGACGAGGAGGAGCAAGCACACTTCAATCAAGTCTCCTACATGGCAAAGCTTGATTTTGATGATGAGACTTCTGAGGCTCATTCTGAGGATGAAAATTGTGAGGTAAACGAAAACTCTGAACTTATTGAATCAATTATGGTCCAAATCCAAAACATGAGAGATGAATTTGAACTGTTAAAAGGTAAACATAGCTCAGAACATCAAACAGTTTGAGTTTTCGTGATGAAAACGCTCTGCTGAAAGTTGTCGTGGAAGAAAAGGAAAAGGAGAAAGATAATTTAAAAGCTGAGAAAGAATCCTTAAAAAGAAAAATATCTGGTTTGGAAAATGATCTTGTTAATCTTAACACTAAAAAAGGTGATTTTAAAATTAAATTTGAAGTCTGTTTTCAGGAGCGAAATTAAGCTTAAACTAAGATTAAACAGCTGGAGAACATAAACATGAAACGTGGTCAGACTGAGCAAACATTAAATCTGTTGACCAATAAACTCCAAGATGAACGATTTTATAAAGTTAAACCAGGTTTGGGTTTTTTCCAGTAAATGAAGTTTTGAAAAAGGCCCCAGAGCACTTGTATAACTTTGACAGACTTGGCTCCACGGTTAAACCTATTCCTGACATTCGTGCGACTTTCGTTAAAGATGATACTTCTAAACCTCTTACAGAGACCAAAGGTATAGAAGCAATAGGAGAGGATAAGTCTAGTGGTACTATTTCGCAAAATTCTTTTAAATCGGTTGGTTTTAAATATAGTGATTTAAACAAGATTTATAAGACTCAAAAGATTGAATTTGTTGAGTTTGAATCACTATTTACCACACCTTCAAATGAATCAGTCAACAATGACAAAATCCTGGATGAAACTAAATGCAAATACGATGAGTATGAATCGGATGCAGATCCATTAATTATACCATGAGTTTCAAACCCTATTACTCGTGAACCTTTACTTGTTGAAAAGGTTGAAGAAGATGCCAATGTCACGAATGAATCTTGTTTCAAGAATGATAAAACGGAGTTTGTTGAGAACATGATTGAAGCAATATTTTCTGAAATGATGAATGTTTCAGACCCTGATCCCGTTTCGATTTCAAAAGAGTCAAATTCTATGAGTGATCATACATCTGATTTGATGAAACAAATTGATATGTTGCAAAAATCTCTTGATGAAATTGAAGATGAAAACTTTGATCTCAAATTTAAACTTGAAAAGTCTTTGAAAGACAATCAAGAGCTTTGCAAAGAGATGAAAGATTTGAAAGTCACTTTGTTTAAAAATATTTCAAATGATAAACAAATGCTTAATGATCAAAGTTGTAAGGTAAGATCTAATCCAGAATTTGATGAGTCAACAAAACCTCCAGTCATTTATTCTGAATGCCCTGAGTATCAACCAAGTATTTTTTAGAAGGGTGAAACTTCAGGTACTTCAAGAAAAAGATTGCCTTATATGAAAAAGACTGACAAGGTTTCTGTTTCTGTTTCAGATTTGAATGGAAATGGAGTTTGGAGGAGAACGAAGGATAAAAATGATTATTTAAATGTTTGTGAAACTGATGTTGAAAACTGTTGTACCCAAGACAATGATGATTTGAGATGTACTTCTTTTGATGAGAATGAATGTCAGATTTGTTCCGATAAATCTAAACTTATGACATTTGCTCGAAAGAACTTATATTGCAAACACTGTTGGGACAATTCTTTTAAATTTAACTCTACTCCTAAGACCAAGAAAAGCAAAAAGAAAGAAAAAATGAACTTTAATTCCAATTCTTCCACACAACCTAAATTTTTCGTGCTAAAGTTACTAATCCAAGATCTAAAAAGCAACTACAGGAATTAAATGTTAGAATGGTTTGGAAATGGGTTCCGAAAGCACGATATGAATGGAGAGTTAAAGTCAAATCTATTGATATTTCTGAACTGCTTGCAGCTAACAACAAAGGACCCATTTGGATATAGGTACCAAAGTGAAACTAATTGTTTTTTTTGCAGGCCTGTCGATTGTGGGTGATAGATTCAGGATGTTCACGCCACATGACAGGATTCAAGCACCTACTGCATAACTATGTGGATGAGCCTACTGGAAAAGTTCGTTTTGCAAATTTAGAAATAGAAGGACATGTCAGAGGATACAAAACGCTTGATAACGGAGTTGTGAAGATACATAAGGTGTTATATGTTGAGGGCCTTGATCATAATCTGTTCAGCACCAGTCACTTCGGTGACATGAAATACCAAGTTCACTTCACAACACCTCATTGCTATCTTGAGGATCCAGATGGTTACGAAATTTTTAGAGTTGAGCGCTGTAGAAATCTATATTATGTAGATATTCCAACACTGTCTGCCACATGTCCTGTATGCTTACTAGCTAAAGTTTCTGAAGCACAATCATGGAAGTGACATCGCCGCTTGTCTCACCAGAATTTTAGATCAATAGTTAAGCTACAGAGACAAGGTCTGGTAAAAGGTCTACCAGAAATGAGGTTTGAAAATGACTCACTGAGTTCAACATCTGAGATGGGTAAACTGAAGCGAAGCTCATTCAATTCCAAGACTAAATCATCAACCTCATCTGCGCTTGAACTTGTTCACATTGATCTTTGTGGCCCAATGCGAACGACGGCTATCAACGGAAAGAAATATGTTTTAGTAATGATAGATGACTTTTCAAGATACACAAGACTCGAGTTTCTTTGGAACAAGTTGTATGCGCCAGAACTGATTATCGCTTTTATTATGCGTATTCAAGTACGTCTACAATTGCCAGTTCGGACACTTCATAGTGATAACGGCACGGAGTTCAAAAATGACACCTTACAGAGTTATCTCATCTATGTGGGAATTTCACATAACTTCTCCGCGACCTACACTCCACAACAGAAAGACATTGTTCAACGAAAGAACCGCACCCTTGTTGAAGCTGCTCGTACCATGCTTGTGTATGTTGATCTACCAATGTATCTTTGGGTTGAGGCGGTCGCGACATCTTGCTTTACTCAGAATCGTACCATAGTTATAATAACTGGACTTTCATATCGAACTTTAAGTGAGAAGTTGGTGTTTGGAGTTGGTCATTGCTTTGTATGCTTGTACATATAGCATATGGACTTAAACCGAACTAAGTTGTCAAACATGGCCATCATAAGGGTTAAACATGGACAACTGAAACTTAATTTAAACCAAAATGTAAAAGAATTGACTAATCATGGTAAATATGCAACTTATGAAACTTGAGGGATTTAAAGTGAATAATTGAAAAATATAAAAACAAATTATGAAAATAAAAGAAATCATAATCAGATTATATTGTCTTCTTCTTCAACGTTTTCTTCTTAAAACCCTAGAACCAAACCTATCCCCATGAAATTAGACCTCAAAACTTTGATGAAATGATGAGAAATTGATGATTTTGAAGCTAAATCTTGAACGTAACCAGTAGCTAAGCTTGTAATTTTGAAATCTAGGTTAATTGAGGAAGATTCATACTAAGTTTGTGTGTGTTTTGTTGATTAGGGGCTGGAGCTAGTAGGGGATTAAAGGAATCTACATCTTAAAGATTTTGTAACCATCCTTAAAGGCTGTGAAAACAAAATAAAATTACTTTAAATTGGTTCATAGATAGTTTAGAATGGTTATCAAATCAAAACGGTAGTGTTGATATCTTGAAATAGTTAAAAATGATGTTGTTGGAACAAACCCAAATCTGCAGGTTACTTTTAAAATATGTATAATATTAACCATTGATCCAAATGAGGTGTGTGATATATGGTTGGAAACCTTAGTGTGTCTAGAATAATTGTTATGAAGAGTCCAAAACCTAATTTTGAGCTTAAGTGTGCCAAAATACCAAATTACAGTAGTTGGTCTTTGAAAACTCGAGATTTGCACACTGTTAGTAAAAACTTCATATAAAAGCAATCATAGCTTCAAACAATATGAATCCAGAGCGATTGGATTCCTAAGAGGCATAGGTAAAACTTTCAGTTAGACAATATCACCAAATTAAGCTCCTATGTATAAGTAATATGTCTAACAAAGAGATGGACAGAAGTTGAAATGTGCAGGGGAACATTCTTTTGCAATATTTTGGTTGTTTTGTTCAAGTTCTTTTGAACCATTTCATAAACACTAGCATTGAACTATAAGCATATAAGGTGGAAATAAAGTTAACATAAACTAATAAAAGGGTGCCAATAGGATGAAGAGATCAACAAATATACGAAATCATTGTATAATTTTAATGTCCCATTTGGTTTGCGGGAATGGAATGGATTTGGAAGGATTTGGATTCTAAATCCATTCCAATCCTGCGTTTGGATTGTGAGAATGGAAAGTTTTGACTGGATTTAAAATCCTTTGACTATTTTAAAATCCAATGTTTGATGGATTTGGAAATCCTTTGGGTTGGGCCAGGATTTCAAATCTAATCCGGATGGATTTTAAGTCGCTTCCTTCTAAATCCAATAAAAATATACAATTTTAGGAAAATCGATAAAAAAAAGTAATTTACCAATAAAAATAAATTCTTTATAAAACAAACAAATAAAAAAAACTCAATCAAAATCCAAATCTTACAAACCAAACAAGACTTGTAAAGGAATGGATTTGAAATCCATTCCAAATCCTACAAACCAAACACATGAAGGGATTTCAAATCCCCCCAAATCTAAAACCCTCCTTGAAATCCAATCCATTCCATTCCAATCCTGCAAACCAAACGCGCCCTTAAGTGTATATATATTACTTGTGATAGGAAAATCCGACTAGCAAGGATTTTGGACACTTTGGCATTTGGGCATCGTATTTTTGTTATCTCGACTATATAAAAGTACGGATCTCTAATTTTCTTGGAACGGGATTGACCTATTGTTGAGGGTTAATCCATTCAAATATGATTCACGAATTGTAAACTTGAGATAAAAAAAAAATAACTCAATGATATTGATTCTTGGATTTTGATCGTCTAATTTCTTTGTTGAAATCCATTTGGTGTCCCATTAGTTGAGCACAACTTAGGAGTATTCCAAAGTCTGTTGCTCCTAATAGGGACCGTTGGCCCGGTTCTTGAGTTTTACTCTGAATGCTGAGGCACAAATGGAATGTGATAAATATGGTTTGTTGAATCGGTCCAATGACCGTGATATTATCAGATTGAGAATGGCACGACTAGATAGAGTCAAGCCATATTGACATTTTTCATTGATTGTTGTTATATCTTTGTGATCCGGCTAGATCACATATGTTGTGATCCTTTACCTAGAAACTTAGTCGGGGCACCGACTTTATGATGCTTCCATGGTGGCTATAATCACTATGGCGTCCTTGTGTATGCATGGAAAGTACGCTGGCCCTAATCCAACCATAGGGGCGAATGGATATCCTAGGAACAGAGCAGAACCAGGACTGCGTTAATAGTAGTCGAGGGCTAGTAAGTATCGTGCCCACACCGCTAGTTCTTATTTATGCCCATAGAACCGTACATTCTTTGGGAACAACGGGTTTAGTGTATTCGATTGATTTATGTGAACTTGAATAACACGAAACATGGAACGGGTGATTACGTGAACCCCTTTGTTATATCTTTGTGATATTTGATTGATTTATTTTATCGTTTCCTAATTATAGGGATAATTTGTACTTACCCTATATTGTTTATTGTTGATTTCATTGACCAGTTCACTGAGTTATTGCTCAACGATGTTTGTTATTCCGTGGCAGGTTCTAGAGACAGACTTGGGGATTATCCGGGTTGAGGGACCAAAATGGATATTTTGAAGACTGACTTACCGGACAACCATATTTTGTGAATAGTTACTTTTGAGATTGTATATATATGTACCTTAATGTTCGGTTGTCAATAACTAGTACTATTTTGTTGTAAAGTTTACTTAGTTGGTCTATATGTGTTTAAGCTAATATAACTAGTATGGGATGTTACATTTATGGTATCAGAGCATAGGTTGCGACCTGTAGAATAAATCTATGTTTGACCTGTGAGAAATGGGTAGACTTAGGATGGGATAGAAATAGTTTATTATGTCATATTACATTATGTGTTATTTAACTAATTTTCATTTAGATGAATTCACTAATCAAGATGCTTTATGTGGTGTAATCAGAATGCCACCAAGAAAGAATACACGTCGGAGGCGAATAGAGGAGGTCTACGGTGATGGTAATCCCCCTCCTAATCAGCCGAATCCTGAAATTTATGAGGCTGTGCAACAAGCACTGAACTCAATGATGCCTGGTCTAATAACACAAGTAGTTGAAGTTGTGCGTCAGGCTGGTGGGACCGCAACTCCTAATAATGTTGGAGGTACTAGTCTTATATCTTCAGGTACCACCACTGCTACAGTTGGGACTCAGCTAACCCTACACCAGTGGTTAGAAAAGTTCCATAAACAGAAGCCTCATTCTTTCTCATCGGCCACGAATCCTGTTGAGGCCGAACACTGGATTAAACATCTAGAGAAGATATTTGAAATACTTGAATATCCCGATAGTATTCAAGTCAGATTGGTGGCATACAAATTAGAGGGTAATGCAAATCAATGGTGGGAATTTTGGAAGTAGGTTCGAGGACGTAATACAGTTGTAGAAAATCTTACGTGGAGCCAATTTACAGATGCATTTCTCCAGCAATACATTACTGAAGCCGATAGAGAATCATATATGCAGGAATTTTCTTCGCTCAAATAGCATGAGGACGAGTCTATAACAGATTTTGTGGCTCGCTTTCTTCGATTAGTCGCTTTTGCCGGACCACTTGTCGGTGCTGAGGTTAATCAAATATAAAAATTTAAATGGGCCTTACAAAGAAAATATCGTTCAAGGATGATGGGGCAAAGATTCACAGAGTTATCTCATATTATTAACACAACACGAGACATTGAGCTTGACCTGATTGACTTTCTTGCTACTAAAGTTGATTCAAAGAAAAAGAGTCGAAATTCATATTCTATAAGTCAAAGCGGGCAGGAAACTATTCGACAAAAGTATAACTCTGTAGGGCAACGAAAACCAGCTAGTTCACGATCATCCTTATCATCGGGAGCAGCATCAAATACAGTAAACCTCACTCCCCTATTAAATGTAAAGATTTCGGTAAAATCCACAGGCCAGGTCCGTGTCTTCGAATGACGGGTGATTGTTATAGTTGTGGCCAACAGGGTCACATGGCTAGAGACTGTAAACAGGGTGTAAATGGTAGCTTGGGATCGAAAGATAAGGGTGTCAGGATCGAATTCTCAACAAGAATTAATTCTCAGAAACAATATCAAAGAAGTTTGCGGAATAACACTTTGATATTTAATGAAACAGAAAATCAAAACAGAATATAATCAACAAACTGTAAACTTGTATTTAATGCTTTGAAGTTACAAGATTACTCACTCAACCTCAATATTGATGAACAGGCTCACCAATACGAATTCTACTTCTCTAGAATTAGGATCTATGCCTTGAGGTTGATTTTCTCTCTAAAAGAATGAAAAACTAAAAATTTAACTTATTATTCTAAACTATACAATATATATACTGAATACAAAGATAATTACAATAAATAAAATATCTTCAGTATATCTTCCATGTATATCTATAAGCTTCCATAATCTTCAGATTATCCAGCTGTCATTCTTTCCATCCGAATCTCTTTAGCAGCACTAACCATGATCAGCAGCATTAACTTCTTCTAGCAGCATTAACTACTAAGCAGCACTAACTACTAGCAGTACTAACTAGCTAAGCAGTACTAACTTTGTTCAAGCAGTACTAACTATGACTAGCAGTATTAATAGTACTAGCAGTAGTAACACTCAGCAGTACTAACTTTTAAGTCTTCTAGCAGTAGTAACTTTGAACCAGCAGCATTAACCATACTTGATGAATTCTTCAGTTCCCAACAATCTCCCCCTAACTTGACTTTTAGGAAAAGAAGTCAAGTTCTTCAGAATTAATCTTCAAGATGCTCCCAAAACTCTATCATGGCCTAAATTCCAGTGTTTGCATCCAATCCCAAACTCTGATTGATGGTTCTTTGAATCAAGTATTTAGCCATTTCTGAATCTGGAACACACCTTAACTTTTTCTTCAGCATGGCATGTAGCTTCAATCTGCTATGATTATACACTCTATCCACTAGGAAGTATTCAGTGTGATTTAAATCCAAAGTCACTGTATATACTCCACTAATTTCATATAGAGTCCAACTGTTTACTGATTTGAAGACATCCTTGATCAAGTGCTCTACTTCTTCAGGTTTGAACATCATACACAGATACTCCATTACCAGTTTTGTAATTGAAA
Organism: Arctium minus; assembly: GCA_954870635.1. Lineage (NCBI taxonomy): Eukaryota > Viridiplantae > Streptophyta > Magnoliopsida > Asterales > Asteraceae > Arctium > Arctium minus. Next base: position 69,391,425 of record OX941080.1, on the reverse strand, counting down.
TTCCTGGAGCCTTTAGAAAATCTGCATACAACTTCATTCCTATCTCAAACATCTCTTCAAGATCTGATCTAGAGCATGTTCTGACAATTTTTGCCCATGTGTTGAACACTTCATACTTTTCATCCTTTCTTTTCAGCCTTATGTATTCCTTTCCATCCACTGTCAATGTATCCCAGAGAATGACCTCAGGAGGCTTAACTCCTACAGGTTCTGCTGAAATTGGTTCAGGCACTTTGTCCATCACTACCATATACAAATTTACATCATCAGTGTTAGCTGGCTCTGTCTGTTTAGATGACTCAGGTGCCCCTTCTTCTTCAGCTACCTTCTCAGCATCTTCTTCGGATACTTTAGGCTTCTTGATTGGCTTTCTCCTTGCCATCATTTTTGTTCTCTTTAAAGTCCTTAGACTTTCTCCCAGAGTGGACTCTTTCTTAGGAGGTGTTTCTTGCTCATCTGGAAATGGCTTTTGACAATCAAAGTCATTACTTTCTTTTATCCTCTTCTCCATCTCCATCCTAGCAGTTTCATTTCCCTGTAGCTTTAACATCTCTGAATCATAGAGCTCTTTGATCTTCTCAAAAGACATTTTGGAGAACATCTCCTTTTTGACTCCTACAGCACCTTTGAGAAATATAATCATCTTGTTCCTCTCTTGGGTACCTAGGAATGTCTTTGAGGGTTTTCTCTTCTTTGCAACTGTTTTCACCACTGATTTCTTCATACTTGCAGCTTTCTTCTGTGCAATTTCAGTTGCCATACTCTGTTGATAAGCTTCATTCAGTTCAGCAGCTAGAGCTTTTGCCATTTCCCTGTCCTTTTCCATCTGAACTCTTTCTTCTTTTTCAAAATCCTCCTGCATCTTTTTAGCTAGGGCTTCATCTGATTCAACCAACCTTTGCTTTTTGATTGGTTGATCAGATTCCACCATTTTTGCTTTTCCTTTGTCTTTGTTGATTGCTTTCTTGCTATTATCTTTCTTGATCACTTCACCTTGTTCTTTGATGATTACTCCTTTGGTCTTTGAAGTGACCTTGGGAGTATCATTCTTGGCTTTTAGTAAGGTTTCTGCAATCTCAAGATCTGTTAGAACTTCTTTCACAGTTTCTGCTCCTTTATTAATGTCAACAGTAGTAACTGTTTCTGCTGCTTCTTTTGTTTCTTTTGGTACTGAATCTCTTTCTGTTTCTGCTTCCTGCTCCCCCTCAACATTAAGCTTCCCCTCTCTTGTGGCTTCTTCCATGTTGATCTCCCCCTTTTTGGGAGCATCATTCTCAAATTTCCTTCTCCTAAGTTGGAATTGCTTTCTCTTCTTCCTTTGTACCAGACTGACCACCAACCTCTTCAGCTTAGCAATATGTTCTTGTTGTGACAGAATGACTAGCTTCATTTCTTCAATATCTTTTCCTTGTTTGAGAACATCTTGATTGATGTTCCCCATTGTTTCCATCAATTCATAGTACGTATATCTGTCCTCACCCTTTCCAGAAGTGTTACCCTCCTTTGAAGGATCATTGGATCTTTTATTAGTCGAAGTCTTCTGCCTTGCAGAAGAACTATCCACCCCTGTGGTTTCTTGGCACCAGGGACCTTCAAATGATTGCTCATTCAAAGTTGCCATGGGGGAGGTCTTATTGATGTTACCACTTTCCTCCTCTGTACTAGCAGGAGTAGTGGCTGCCTCATCACCCATATGCTCTACCTCCTCCTCAGAGAGCACCTCCTTTGGGTTGGGAGACACCCTTGTGGTTTCCCTTTGGATATTCTCTAGGGGAGAATTCTCCCTTAGAGGGCTTATAGGCTTAGTGGGTAATGGTACAAGAAGGGAAGGAGCCTTCTTTACCTGTTTCCTCTTGTAAGTTTGTGTGATTGGAAAGGTTGGTTTTTCAAGAGGGGACTGGGGCATTGATTTTGAGAGGGAAGGTTGGGCTTGGCTAGCAGTGGGTTGGTCTAATGGGGGCCTTGACCCTGCTGCCATACCTTCATTGGTTTGGGACACCACCATCATTGTAGAGAACAATGGGGTGTCAACTCCTTCAGAGTCCCCAGCAGATCTTCTCATATTTGAGAAAACCTTGCCTTTGGGGGGTTTAGGTACATATACCCCAACAGGTTGAGGTATATCCGTCAATTCATGAGTAATAACTTCTTGAACAAACCTGGGATACATAAAGAAGCTCTTTTTGTTTCCCATGTTTGAGACAAGATCACTGAAAATCATTTTAGAAAAATTATACTTTCTGGCAGTGGCCAAGCACACCAAGGCATAAGCAATAGTGCTGCTGAACTCACTCCATCCAGTAGTCTTTTTGGAGATACAGTGCATAAGAGTATGGACAAAGAAACGCCATTGGGGTGAAAATTTTGCTTTAGAGAATTTGAAAACTCCCAATGGGCCTCCATACCCCATTCTTGTAAGATTTGAAAACAGTTCATCATTTGGGATAGAGGTTATACCAGAGGCATCGTCTAGACGTAGACTGATGCGAATAACCTCTTCAGTAACCGTGAGTGATTGATCACAGATTCTTGTCTTGATCATCTGCACACCATTCTCAACAACAATGGTTGCATTAGCCCAGAACTGCCTTTGATGCTCAATATAGATTGTAGGGGATACAAGAAGAGCATGAGCAATGAGGCTTGACTTGAGGAAATCCACAATCTGATGAAATCCTGCAGCTTGCTTTGGCTTTTGTAGCATTGCAATCTCGTTGTGCTCGTCGATAAAAGTCATGGATGCCATTGATCTTAGTGAAAAGCTTGCCTGAAAACTTCGAACTTGAGAGAGAAAAGGTTTTGAGCGCAAGAGAACAGTATGCAAAGAGTCGTTATGAACTTTTAGGCGGGCAAAGAGTATTTATAGTATTTGGAACATAAGCAGTATTAACCTAGAGCAGTATTAACTACTAGCAGTATTAATTATCTAGCAGTATTAACTACGAGCAGTATTAACTAACTAGCAGTATTAACTGCAAGCAGTATTAGCTAACTAGCAGTATTAGCTAACTAGCAGTATTAACTGAAAGCAGTATTAACTACTAGCAGTATTAACTACTAGCAGTATTAACTAACTAGCAGTATTAACTGCAAGCAGTATTAACTAACTAGCAGTATTAACTGCAAGCAGTATTAACCACTAGCAGTATTAACTGAAAGCAGTATTAACCACTAGCAGTATTAACTACTAGCAGTATTAATTATCTAGCAGTATTAACTACGAGCAGTATTAACTAACTAGCAGTATTAACTGAAAGCAGTATTAACTACTAGCAGTATTAACTAACTAGCAGTATTAACTGCAAGCAGTATTAACTAACTAGCAGTATTAACTAAAAGCAGTATTAACTACTAGCAGTATTAACTACTAGCAGTATTAACTAACTAGCAGTATTAACTGCAAGCAGTATTAACTAACTAGCAGTATTAACTGCAAGCAGTATTAACCACTAGCAGTATTAACTGAAAGCAGTATTAACCACTAGCAGTATTAACTGAAAGCAGTATTAACCACTAGCAGTATTAACTGAAAGCAGTATTAACCACTAGCAGTATTAACTAAAAGACTCCTTTTAAACCTGCTAAACACTGAGTACTGCTATGCATATCCTGAAACAGAAGATTAGTAACTACAAGAATAATATACAGATATAAAACCACTTTTTGAGAAGGGGATTATTCAGAGTTGATCATTCCCACACTTGTTACCAAGAAAGTGAATCTACCCACATCAAAAGCTTTAGTGAATAAATCAGCAAACTGATTATCAGTGTGAACTTTGACAACTTGAATAAGTTTCTTTTCATTACAATCTCTTATAAAGTGATACCTGATCTCAATGTGCTTTGTTTTTGAGTTCTTGACAGGATTATTCACAATGCTAATAGCACTGCTGTTGTCAATAGAGATTGGAGTGTGTAGAAAGGTTACCCCATAATCCAACATTTGATTCTGAATCCATAAGACTTGAGAACAGCAACTTGCAGCTGCTATGTACTCTGCCTCTGTTGTAGATGTGGATACTGTGGTTTGTTTCTTGCACTGCCATGAGACTAGTCTAGCACCCAAAAACTGACATCCTCCAGAAGTAGATTTTCTGTCCAAGTTTGCCCCACCTAGATCACTGTCTGAGTATGCTATTAGGTCAAAGGGTGAGTCATGAGGATACCAAAGTCCCAATCTGGGTTGCCCTTTGAGATATCTGAATATCCTCTTAACAGCTTGAAAGTGAGATTGCTTTGGCCTAACTTGGAATCTTGCACATACACAGACTGGAAACATTATATCTGGCCTTGATGCTGTGAGATACATGAGAGAGCCAATCATGGATCTGTAATGATGCACATCCATATCCTCCCCCTCAAGATCTGCTGTGATCTGCTTGTGTGTTTCCATAGGTGTGCTGGCAGGTTTTGATTCTGAGAAACCAAACTTGGTTAGAATATCCTGCACATACTTGGATTGACATATGAAAATGCCATCTGACTTCTGTTGAACTTGGAGTCCAAGGAAGAAAGTAAGTTCCCCCATGGAACTCATTTTGAACCTTTGATGCATTAAATCTTCAAACTCCTTGCACATGTTGTTTCTTGTAGATCCAAAGATAATGTCATCAACATAGATTTGCACCAGCAAAATATCCTTCTTCTTTCTTTTAATAAATAGAGTCTTATCAATGACTCCTCTTTCAAAGTCATTTTCCAAGAGATAGGATGACAGAGTGTCATACCATGCTCTTGGGGCTTGATGTAGTCCATAAAGTGCTTTCTTTAATTTGTATACCCTGTCTGGATAGCTTGGGTTTTCAAACCCTGGTGGTTGACAGACATATACTTCTTCTTCAATTGACCCATAGAGAAAGGCACTTTTTACATCCATTTGATAGACTTTGAAGTTCATGTAAGAAGCATAGGCTAGGAATAGTCTGATTGCTTCTATTCTAGCCACAGGTGCAAACACTTCTTCATAATCTATACCCTCTTCTTGAGTATATCCCTGAGCCACCAGCCTTGCTTTGTTCCTTATGACAATACCTCTTTCATCTCTCTTGTTTCTGAAAATCCACTTTGTGCCAATTGCTCTGTAACCTTTAGGAAGGTCTACCAGATCCCATACATCTTGTAGCTTGAACTGTAACAGTTCCTCTTGCATTGCTTCTATCCAGCTAGATTCTTTCATAGCATCATGTGCCTTTTTAGGCTCAAGCTGTGATAGAAAACAAGAAAGCACTGTATGCTGTTGATCTTGCATTTCCTGAAGCCTGCTTTGATGTCTAGTCATCATAGGAGAAGAGATATCTCCTATTACCAGCTGTGGAGGATGATTCTTTTGAACTCTGGTGTTATGACTAGGTTCTTCATTCAGTCCAGCCTCAAGATTAGATTCATGCAACTCAACTGAAGTGTTTTCAGATGTCACTTCATTATTTTCTTGAGTCTCCTTATCTCTAGTGTCTTCTTCACTCTGACTTGGTTCAGTAGATGGTTCCTTTTCACAGTCTTCAACAGGATCCACTGTGGGTATGGGAAAGATCACAGATTGAGATAAACTGTCTTGAACTTGTGTGATCCCTGATCCTCCACTTCCTATTCCTGTATACTCATTACTGAAACCAAAGGAGTTAGTTAGTGAATCAATGTCAAATAGCCACTGAGGTCCAGACCCAACAGGATTTGGTGTGTTCTCATTGCATTTGACATTGTCACTTTCTTCAATTATTCTAGAAGAAGAGTTAAAAACTCTGTAAGCCTTACTCTGAGATGAATATCCAACAAGAAATCCATCATCTGCTTTGTTATCAAACTTACCTAAGTGAGATTTGGTATTTAGAATTGTACAAGGACACCCAAAAGGTTTGAAGAAACCAATAAAAGGTTTTCTTTTATTTAAAAGCTCATATGGGGTCTTGTTCTTTTGCTTGACCACTAGAACTCTGTTTTGGACATAACAAGCAGTATTAACTGCTTCAGCCCAGAAGGTAATTGGCAATTTGGAATCAGCCAACAGAGATCTAGCAGCCTCTATTAGTGTTCTATTCCTCCTTTCAGCAACACCATTCTGTTGAGGAGTCCTAGGAGCACTATATTGCCTCTCAATACCTTTTTCTTCACAAAAGGTGTTTAGATCATGATTTTTAAACTCAGTTCCATTATCTGATCTAATGACTTTTACTCTTTGATTAGTTTGGTTTTCAATTCTTAGAATAAAGGATTTGATAAGACCACTTGTTTCATCCTTAGTCCTTAGAAAATATACCCAAGTAAATCTGGAGTAATCATCAACAATAACCAAGCAGTAAGATTTCTTGCCTATACTCATAACATTTGTAGGACCAAACAGATCCATATGCAGTAATTGGAGACAAGTAGAAACATAATTTAACTCTTTGGTCTTATGAGAAGTTTTGTGCTGTTTGCCTTTAAGACAAGCAACACAATGATCATCACATTAAAAGACTTTTGAAGGTAAACCTCTTACAAGGTTGTTTTTAACAAGATTGTTCATAGTCTTGAAATTCATGTGACACATCCTTCTGTGCCATAGAGAGGATTCATCTACAGAAGCTTTTGAAACAAGACAATTTAGAGATGAATCACTATCAACATTGTCCAAATCAAGACAGTAAACATTGTCCTTTCTTGGAGTTCTAAGTAGTATCATGCTTTCATCAACTACCTTGAACCCTGGAGCAAGGATCATACACTCAGTATTAGTAAATAATATACTATGTTGTTTGTCACAAACCTGTGATACACTTAACAGGTTGTACTTTAATTGATCAACATAGTAGACATCCTCAAATGTCATCTTACCTTTGGTGACATTACCTTTTCCACTTATCTTACCACCAGTAAGATTATCTCCAAATGCAACATGTCCTCCATTGATATGCTTGAAGTCTTGAAGGCATGACATGTTGCCTGTCATGTGCCTAGAGCAACCACTATCAACATGCCAAATGCTCTTTCCCTTGAGCTGTTGGTTGCCCTGCACATTAAATAAATCAATTAGTATGAAATAGGAACCCAAGCCAAAGTGGTCTTGGGTACCCCTTTCTCATCAAAATACTTGCATTCTTTCTTGACAAGATTTTTGAACTTTAATTCCTCATTCTTGGAGTACTTTGTTACAATAATAGGCTTGGAAATGTTTTTGCTAGAATCAGTACTGGTTTTAGAAGTACTAACTGCCTTGGCAGCACTTGCATGCTTAGCAGTATTAACCTTGTTAGAAGTAGTAACTGTGTTAGCAACAGTAACTGTGTTGGCAGTATTAACCTTTGAAGAGGTATTAACAGTATTAGCATCATTAATATTTTCAGCAGTACTAACACTGTTAGCAGTAGTAACTGTGTTAGCAGTACTAATATTGTTAGCAGTACTAACACTGTTAGTACTTCTAGGCACCCACATTTTGACACTTTCTTTTAAAATCTTTTTCTTTAAAGTGCCTTTACTTTCAATAGATTTCTTTATCACATGTACCTTTCCAGCCTTTCTATAACCCACAGATTTTTGCACAAATCTTTGAAAGTTCATCTGTTGGTTAATAGGGTTAAAGTAACAATACTTAGCCAAATGATTCAACTTGCCACATATAAAACAAGGTTTTGATCTATTTATTTTATTCAGATCAACTCCTTGTTTCTGGGCCCATTGATTATTCCAGTTTCTTTGATTTCCTCTTTTTAAACCAGAATTTAGGCTCTTGGCTTTATTGCAATCACACTGTTTACAAGATCCAGGATTCACAACTGTGGTTTGTTTGTAATGGACCTTGTTATCATTTCCTTTAGTCTTCTCTATCTCCTTGGACTTGACCCAGATTTTCCCACATCCCTCATTGGTGATAATATTGTTTTCTAATGGTATCTTTTTACTCACATTATTATCCCTGTTCTCACTGGCTCCTTTTTCAGTCAAATCCTTAACTACTACCTCATCCAAAGGATCTATCTTAAAAGCTTCTTCAGACAAGTCCTTTTTCTCCTTAGTTTCTAACAAGTCTGATGTAGGAGAAATATAGTTGTTATTGTAAGGAGGGGGTGTAGTGTTGTATCCAATACCAGGCTTCATCTTATCATGTATCTGAGCCTTTAGAAGAGAGTCCATTGCTTTTGAAGCATAAGAAAACTTGTCTATGTCAAGTTTAACTTTTGACAGTTCCTCTTTCAGTCTATCATTCTCTTCTAAGGACTTAGACAGTTTGGTTTCTAACTCATTCTTTTCCCACTTCCAATAGTTTGTGTCATAAGAGTGTTGAAGTTCATTAGCTTGAAAGCCTTTGATTTGCTCTTCAAATCTCTCTACTATCAACACATAATCTCTTCTGTCCTTTTCTAATCTTTTGAGGTCATCACACATACTTTGATTGTGATCCCTGTATCTTGTAACAGTGTTAATGCAAGATTTAGTGCAAAGATTAGAACTTACCTCAGTGGGAAGATCAGACACTTCTGCCATAAGAGCTTGGTTCTGAATGGCTTCCTCTGCTTGATCACTCCAATCAAATCCCATTCCTTGTTGAGAAACAAGGGCTTGAGCAGGATTCTTGTTCAGATTGTATCCTCCATTCTGAGCTTGTTGGTGGTTGTTGTTTGGAACAGCACTCCTGCATTCTTTAGCAAAGTGTCCTTTCTTGTGACACTTAAAACATTCCACCTTGGTTTTGTCAAAACCAGCTCCATCTTCTCTTCTTTGAGATAAGTTATTTCTTCCAGTTCTTTTAATGAACTTCTTCACCCTCATGGATAACATGGCCATCTGCCATTTAATATCCATCTCCTCCATATCATCAGGGTGAATTTGATCCAGATCATCATTAATCAAAGAATTGTTGCTATGACTGGACAAAAAGGCTTCAAAGATAGTTTCAGTGCCTTTTTCTGAACTTACTCCACTGGCAGTACTAACTGCTTCAGGGTTAGCAGTAGTATCAGTGGATGCTGAAAGAAGAGCAGCATTGTGAATATAACCAGAGGGCTTCTTCTTGGTTTCTACCTCAGTTTCAAAAACTCTTAGATCATTGTATAAATCATCAAGTTCTTTCTCTTCTAGGTTGTCACTCTATCTATATGAGACAGTATACATAGTCCATTCATCCCCAAGAGATCTGAGGAACTTTCTGTTGATATCATCTTGTTCCATCTTCACCCCTACAGTAGCCAGTTCACCAATGAGTTTATTGAACCTATCAAAAGTTTGAGTCATAGACTCATTCTTTGTGGAAGTGAAGTTCTCATACTGCTGCTTTAGAACATCTCTTTGATTTCTTTTAATGCTCTTAGTTCCAGCAAATCTTTTCTCTAGAGCATTCCAGAGAATCTGAGCATCAGTGCAGTTGCAAAATTGATGCTGATATTCATTGGGAATGGCCAAGAGCAGAGTGCTCAAGGCCTTCATCTCTGTTTGTCTGATCTTCCTCTCACCATCTGTCTTTGGTGGAGGTCTTTTCCCATCTGGTCCTATCCTTCCAGCTTCAGAAGGACCATTCTCAATGATATCCCACATTGAGTAGTCAGTGAGAAGAATATATTGTCTGATTCTGATCTTCCACATGTCAAACTCACTTGGTTTGAGCATTGGAACCTTAGAAACCAGAGTACTGTTTGATTCTGTAAGATTTTCCATGATGAATAATTGTTTCTGAGAGAGTTAGGCTCTGATACCACTTGTCAGGATCGAATTCTCAACAAGAATTAATTCTCAGAAACAATATCAAATAAGTTTGCGGAATAACACTTTGATATTTAATGAAACAGAAAATCAAAACAGAATATAATCAACAAACTGTAAACTTGTATTTAATGCTTTGAAGTTACAAGATTACTCACTCAACCTCAATATTGATGAACAGGCTCACCAATACGAATTCTACTTCTCTAGAATTAGGATCTATGCCTTGAGGTTGATTTTCTCTCTAAAAGAATGAAAAACTAAAAATTTAACTTATTATTCTAAACTATACAATATATATACTGAATACAAAGATAATTACAATAAATAAAATATCTTCAGTATATCTTCCATGTATATCTATAAGCTTCCATAATCTTCAGATTATCCAGCTGTCATTCTTTCCATCCGAATCTCTTTAGCAGCACTAACCATGATCAGCAGCATTAACTTCTTCTAGCAGCATTAACTACTAAGCAGCACTAACTACTAGCAGTACTAACTAGCTAAGCAGTACTAACTTTGTTCAAGCAGTACTAACTATGACTAGCAGTATTAATAGTACTAGCAGTAGTAACACTCAGCAGTACTAACCTTTAAGTCTTCTAGCAGTAGTAACTTTGAACCAGCAACATTAACCATACTTGATGAATTCTTCAGTTCCCAACAAAAGGCAAGCAGACCACTGCAGGCGGGCGAGTCTTTGCATTATCAGCAGATCAAACTACCGATGGTATGGTTTCTGCCACTGTTCTTATTAATGATAATGATTTTTATGCCTTATTCGACACCGGAGCTACTCAATCTATAGTGTCAGAAAAGTTTGAGAAATTTTTCAAGCCATATAAACGGCCATTGAATGAATTCTTTACTATTGCAACACCTTCAGGCTACACGAAATACGTTAACGATGAATATGTTGATTGTCCATTGATGATTGGGAACAAAGTCTAGATAGCCACCTTACATCCAATGAGAATGAGAGATTTCGATCTCATACTCACTATGAACTGGTTGGCTAAACATCAAGTCACAATTGACTGTGAAGCCAAAAAAATTATATTTGGGGATGTCACTGAAACCTGAACATATACTTCAGGGTATTACGCCCCAAAAATCTATCTTTTTTATCTCTGCTTTAAAGACTCATAAACTAATGGATCGTGGGTGTGAAGTGTTTCTAGATGCGGTCCAGGATGTTTCTAAAGCAAGTCCTAAATTGGAAGATATTTCCAATTGTGAAAGAATTTCCCGATGTCTTTCCAGATGAACTTCCTGGGTTACTGCCTGAACGGGAGGTTGAATTCTCAATCGATGTTATTCCAGGAGCTGGCCCAGTTTCAAAATCTCCATATCGTATGGCCCCATCTGAGCTGAAAGAACTGAAGGAGCAACTGCAAGATATATTAAACAAAGGGTATATTCGACCCAGTGTATCTCCGTAGGGCGCACCTGTACTCTTTATAAGGAAGAAAGATGGTTCCATGAGACTATGTATTGACTATCGTGAGTTGAATCGTCTCACTATCCAGAACAAATACCCTTTACCTAGTATTGATGATCTGTTTGATCAGTTACAGGGTGCCAGTTGTTTCTCAAAGATTGATTTGAGATCCAATTATTATCAGCTCAGAATCAAGGAATCAGATATACCGAAGACTGCATTCCGAACTCGATACGGTCACTATGAGTTTATAGTTATGCCATTCGGGTTGACAAATGCTCCAACAATTTTCATGGATATGATGAATATAGTATTCAAAAATTATTTGGACGACTTTGTGATTGTCTTTATTGATGATATTCTTGTTTATTCAAAGTCAAAGTCTAAACATGAAACACATCTCCGATTAGCTTTGGATACACTTCGAAAGAAAAAGCTATATGCCAAACTATCGAAGTGTGAGTTCTGGTTGGATCGAGTGGCATTCTTAGGACACGTTATTTCAGTGGATGGCATTCAAGTTGATCCCGCTAAGGTTGAAGTCGTTACTAATTGGACAAAACCAATAAATGTTGTTGAGGTGCGTGCATTTCTGGGATTAGCTGGATATTATCGACGTTTTGTTGGAAACTTTACCAGGATCGCACTTCCGTCGACTCAACTCCTACGAAAAGGAGTAAAGTTTGTATTGGGTGATGATCAGGATAAAAGTTTTGAAGAACTAAAGAGATGACTCATAATTGCACCGGTACTTGCCTTGCCAACTAGATCAGGCGGGTATCAGGTTTACAGTGATGCTTCCAAATCCGAATTAGGGGTGTGTATTAATGCAAAATGGACGGGTTATAGCTTATGCTTCGTATCAACTCAAGTCATATGAAGTTAACTATCCGATACATGATTTAGAGCTAGCTGCGGTTATCTTCGCTTCAAAGATTTGGTGGCATTACTTGTACGATGAAACATGTGACATGTTCACCGACTACAAAAGCTTGAAATATATTTTCACGCAAAAAGAACTCAACATGAGGCAGTGTCGATGGTTTGAATTGTTGAAGGACTATGATGTCCGAATACAATATCACCCTGGAAGAGTAAATCTTGTGGCCGACGCTCTTTGTCGGAAAGGTGTCGGATCTGTATCATATTTTTCTGTTCAACCCCAAATAGCAACATATTTGGAAAGAATGGGAGTCGAATTATGTTGTCGAGTTGGAGACGGAGTGTTAACTAATCTTACTGTCGAACCGACCCTCATTTCCAAAATTAAAGAAGCTCAACAATTTGATAGGAAGCTTTGAGGAATACAACACAAGATCCAAGGTGATTCTGAAACTAACTTTCATGTTGATGATAAAGGTGTGTTGTGGTTTCGGGAAAGATTGTGTGTTCCGAACGTTCAGAAACTGAAGGAAGAAATCTTGGTTGACGCTCATAATTCTCCGTTTTCTATTCACCCAGGTTCCACAAAGATGTATCACGATTTAAAACAACATTTTTGGTGGAACGGGATGAAAAGAAATGTAGCTGAGTTTGTTTCTAAATGCCTAACTTGTCAGAAAGTCAAAATTGATCATCAACGAGTCGGTGGATTGTTACATCCGTTGGATATTTCTGTGTGGAAATAGGAGAATATCACGATGGATTACTTAACCGGTTTGCCGAAAACATCCCGGAAGAATAATGCAATATGGGTTGTTGTCGATCGACTTACAAAATCGGCACATTTTCTCCCTATTAAAGAAACGGTTTCTATCGGTAAACTTGCCGAGCTTTTTAACCGTGAAATTGTTCGATTACATGGTGCTCCTGTTTCTGACAGAGACCCACGATTCACTTCACGATTTTGGGCCGGACTTCAAAGTGCTTGGAGAACCCGGTTGAATATAAGTACCGCATATCATCCACAGACTGACGGCCAGTCCGAAAGAACTATTCAAACTTTGGAAGATATGCTACGTGCATGTACTTTAGAGTGGTCTGGAACTTGGGACGAGTATTTGTTTTTGGTTGAATTTGCGTATAACAACAGTTACCAATCTTCGATCGGAATGGCCCCGTTTGAAGCTCTATATGGCCGAAAGTGTAGAGCTCCAATATGTTGGAATTAAGTGGATGAAAGGAAGATTGAGGGTCCTGAATTAGTTCAGATCACTACTGAAAAGGTCGAGTTGGAAAAATAGAAAATGCGAGAGGCCCAGTCTCGACATAAAAGTTACGCCGACAAACGTCGTCGACCTTTAGAGTTCCATCCAGGTGATCGTGTCTTTGTTAAAGTGTCTCTGATCCATGGTATGTGAAGGTTTGGAATTAAAGGCAAACTGAGCCCTCGATATGTTGGTTCGTTTGAAATTCTGGAAAGAGTGGTCGGAGTTGCTTATCGACTTGCCTAACCTCCACAGATGTCTCACATTCACAATGTCATCCATGTTTCTTTGTTACGAAAAAGCTACGAAACCGATCGATTCCATATATAAAAGTCCTTTGGAGGAATCAGGATTATCGAGAAGCGACATGGGAGCAAGAGGAATCGTTTAAAAATGATTATCCAGACTTCTTTAAAAAAGTTGTAAGTCCTCTAACCCTATTCTAGATTTCGAGGACGAAATCTTATTTTAAGGGGGGGGGGGAGGAATATACTAACCGAACTTTCATATCAAACTTTAAGTGAGAAGTTAGTGTTTGGAGTTGGTCATTGCTTTGTATTCTTGTACATATAGCATAGGGACTTAAACCGAACTAATTTGTCAAACATGGCCATCATAAGGGTTAAACATGGACAAGTGAAACTTAATTTAAACCAAAATATAAAAGAATTGACTAATCATGGTAAATATGCAACTTATGAAACTTGAGGGACTTAAAGTGAATAATTGAAAAATATAAAAACAAATTATGAAAATCAAATAAATCATAATCAAATTATATCTTCTTCTTCTTAAACATTTTCTTCTTAAAACCCTAGAACCAAACCTATCCCCATGAAATTAGACCTCAAAACTTTGATGAAATGATGAGAAATTGATGATTTTGAAGCTAAATCTTGAAGGTAACCATTAGGTAAGCTTGTAATTTTTAAACCTAGGTTAATTGAGGAAGATTCATACTAAGTTTGTGTGTGTTTTTGTTGATTAGGGGTTGGATCTAGTAAGTGTCGGTCCATAAATAAACCGTTGAACCAGTTCTTATCAAATAACAACAAACAATATGATTACCAACCTGTTTTAGATTATGAATCATGAATTACAGATTGATGTTTTCGGTTTGAAGCTCTCGATGTTTTTCTCTCTCTGATGAACAGTAAACACCGTGTATGTATGTGTTGTATGTGATCTGATATCTAACTTCTCTAGCACACTAACATACATAATATCTAAACTAGATATTATGTAAAACAAAATATCCTAAACTAAATATCTATTATTAGATATTTAGGACTAATATTAAATACTATAATTAACACAATAATTAACTTTGACATTTATTACAAACGTAACATTAGACTAATGTTTAGAGTTGACTTTCCAGCTTTAGCTTCAGATTGTAAACTTCAGATTGGATGATCTTGAATCCAATAGATCTGTGCGCTAACAATCTCCCCCTTTGGATCAAGATCATTACTAAAATGATTTAGCAATTCAGTTTTCTCTTTCAGCTCAAAAGATGCAATCTCCCTCTTAGTCTTCAACAAGTAGCAATCTCCCCAAAAGACGTAGATAAACTCTCTTTCAGATGATGGGAACAAATTATCTTCAGATTTAGCTCAGAATGTTGTAGCAAAGTATCTTCAAAGAAAATTTCTTTCAAATCAGCATGTCTTCAGAATACTTGCTCTAAACTTGTGTTGTTCACCATTTCGTGGTTAGCTCTTCTCTTTTCCAATCTTGTAATGTAATGGACATTTCTTCAAGCTTTAGGTTCTCCGCCTTTTTGATGAATAGAGAAACGATTTCATCAAAACTCTGAGTTAGAAATGTCTTTCATTTGGAGCCTCTGATCCGTCAATTCAAAAGATATTCATCCAGATCTTTGCAAATCCAGAAAAAATAATCGTGTAATACCTAAATCAACAAATGAATCAGTTAAAATGTCTGTCATAACACTAAGTCACTGTGTGTAACGAATACACATTGGAAAGGAGCTTTGTGATGTTCACTCCCCCAGCGCTTCCATTCAATCATCGAAACACCACAAAGGTAAATTCTATGAACGTTATGACAAAGAAACAAATTCCTTGTGTGTTCGTGCATGTGATAGAAAGAAATAATCACTGATAACTGCTTATAGGCTCAAAATTGTGTAAACCACTGAGACAACAGTAAGTTAAACACAGACTCAATGTGCATGAGTGAAGTGCGAAGGTGGGGCAGACTTCCTTCTTTTCAATATCCAGATTTTCCAAATGAAAAATCAGATAGTAAATGTGTTGCTCCCCTTTGAAAATGAAACATTTTCCTTTTAAGAAGAAAATGAGTAACTGGTGGGGTTAATCAAGAGTTGGCATGGGCTAGTTGCCTGTTTCAATAATAGTCACCAAAGAAATGTGAAACACTAGAAATGTGGCTGCCCGACTCAGAAAGTAGTTGGTGCAGAGTTCTGATATTCTTTTAATTCTGTTCTCACACTTTCTTTCTTTTAAACATTAAGTTTACTTCTAACCAAACTCTCTTTTTCTGTATATCTCATCACACAACCCACACTCAATGCTTTTTGATTTCTCACACTCAATCACTATGGATTAACCTCTTGGGTAGGAAACACTGGTTAAAGTGTATCCGTAGAAGTTGTGTTAAGTCCTTGCACAATGAAATCCGATGTTTTCCTAGAAAGCATATGATGCTCAAAATGGTTTAACTTATCAGTTAAAGTACAAATTATATCTTGAAAACATTTACAGGCACACTTCCAATTCATGAAATCGTTTTGAGATTCGGGAAGTGGTTTGAAATTTTAAGAACAATGTTTTCTATGATTGAAAGTTGTCCTTCTTTCAATCATATATGAGATTAAGATAAATGATTATACCTTTACGTGCGATCTTACATCTCATGAATCTAAGCTTGAAGTCATAAAGATATGAACTTGTAAGCATCTCTCAAACTGCAAAAGTCTTATGTCTTTGTCAAAGCAAATTTATTCACTTCAATTAAAAAGACAAAAAGCAGTAAAACAATGAAAGTACGAGTTCTAATATGAGATAATCAGAAGTCATAAGTATTTTACTCCCCCTGAAATTATGCATCTAAAAATATGTCAGTTAAAAAGATATGCATTGAAGTTTCAGACAAATATGTACTCCCCCTTGAAGGTTGATTTCCTTATTCGAGTATTTGAGTACAATCTCTTATTAGCACAGGAGTAAGGTCTTTTGATCATTGAAGTACGAGTCCTAAACTATTATTTTTAGAAGTCATTCTTCGTTGAAGTACGGGTTCTAAGCTGACTTACTTAGAAGCCCCCGTCTTGACATTTAAGTCTCGGGCTTGAACTGCTGTATTCAAGAGCCATTGTTGACATTGATGTCCGGGTCTTAAGCTGATTTACTCAAGAACCATTATTCTCCTACTCCCTCTTGACAATAGGTACCTGCAACACAGAATCATCCATTTATTTGGTATCCACTTGTATTTGGATCCAACTGTGTTAGTATACGATTTTGGTACCCATTGGAATCTGGGTCCTTTTTGCTTTTAAGAATCAAATGAAGAATAATGATGAGAGTGAACATGATAATTTCCAAACCAAACATCAGAATCTTGACAAGAAGCATAAGCATGTTTATCATAATATGAAGACTTTCTAGCAGACAGACGTAACTGGAATAATTGTTGTACGGAATATTTCTTGCGAGAATCGACAAGTTTTGGTTTTATACAAGCAACATTCGAAAAAGATTTAGCAGTCTCGTTAATCTCCTATTTTGGTTTCCATTCAGATTTAATTCCTAGCTTTTTCTTGCTCAGTTCTGAAACATTTGAAACTCGTGAGTTAGATTTTTGAACAACAAACGAATGCTTCTTCTTTGGCTTTCCAGTAGTGATCGGTTTCTGTGAATGATGAGATTTCTTCTTACCTTTCGCATTCTTAGTTTTCACAGAAACTGTTTCATCAACTTTCGTTGATGATTTGCTTTTCACAAACTTACTGGATAATCCCTAGGATTTCACAACAAAAGATGAATGATAAGGAAGTTTGGCACTAAAATCAAATTCATCAAAACAATCATCGAAACCACCGTCAGAGTTTAGACAATCATACCCTCCATCAGTTGAACCAAACATGTCATCAGATTTTGAAGCCTTTGATGATTTAGAAAGAACAGAATTTTTAATCACAGTTGAAAACACTTTTTGTTCAATACCAATCAAAAGTCTTTCATCTGTAAAAGAATTCTCAAGTTCAGAAATTTTACTTTCCAAAACGAGAAGAGGGATATAAAGTTTACCTTCAATAGGCTTAGCCTCCATTTCTTTTACAGAATAACTTTGAAAGAAGTCATTTCAAAGATATTTTGATTGATATTTAGGATCATCATTATAACTATTATTCATCTTCGCATAACGAAATGGAAGTTGAACATTAGATGTGTTCTTTCGTTTTTCTGTTTCCTTGGCTTCATCTTCTTTAGATAGTCCAGTCCAGAAAACTTGAAGCTTAGGGAATCGTCGAGCTAGTTTCAAAAAAGTAAAATCATAAAATGCAGGCACTTCAAATTTACCCTTTTTAAGGTAGTGAGGATTGTCATAACCAATTCCCCAGCTCTCTTTATTCTCTTCGGGTTTTTTTAGATGAATGGTTTGTTCAGTTTGACCCAATGAGTATAACTTCTTTTCCAAAGTATTTAATTTTTCAAGTAAAGATTTGTTTTCTTCAGTACGCCAAGAATACATTCTTGTAAGCTCTTTGAAATCAAACTCACTTTTTCTCAATTTTGACTTAGTTTCAGCAATCTCTTTATGAATTATGGTCTGCTCTTTTGCACTAGTTTCAACGTTTTTATGTAAAACCTCAACCAATACTTTCTTCTCAGCAAGGTCATTGCTAAGTTTCTGTATTGACTGGTTTTGATCATGATTAACACCTTTTTCATGCTTAAGTTTCGACTCTAATTCTTAGAGTTTTAACATCATGGCATGCATTTGATTTAAGAAATCTGACTTATCTAAATCACATACCTCTTCGTTATCATCTTCATCGGAATCTGCTACACCTTCTATCTCCAACTTTCCTATGAAGCATAGGTGTGCTTTCTCATCCTTCTCTTCATTCTCATCTTCTTCCTAGTCTGAATGATCTAGCCAGTATTCATCTTCTGCCATCAATGCCTTTCTAGCCTCTTGTTGTTTGGCTAGAAGCATTTTGTTTTTGTAGTAGTCTGAGTTTCTGACTTTGGGTCTTCGGCAGTCTTTGGCAAAATGTCCAAGTCTACCACAGTTATAACACTTTGGAGGTTTTGACTAACTAGTTTCTTCAGTTTTATACCTTCTCTCTTCCGACCTTCTTTCCTCTACTCTTTTTGCTTAAATCCTCTCTTTGTGAACATAGTTGCTTGGACCAGAAGAATACCTCTGATTGTTCGAGCTCGGATTTTTGTAGAACTTCTTTTCAAAAGCCTTAGTCAACATAACCATAGCCTGCTTTAGTTGTTCACAGTCGTCAGAGTCAGAGTTCTCTTCATTTTCAACCTCATCTAATTCAGACATAATCATCTTTATCTTCTTCTTTTTCACAACAAGTGCAACTGAATCAGCAAGTGTCTTCTCAGACTGTCTCTTTTCATCCATGATCTCATCCACCTCTTCCTCATTCTGTTTGAGGGTTTCATACACCTCGTGAAGTGGAATCTCGTTTAGATCCTTGATTTTTTTCATTTGTCTGGCAAACCTCTTCCATTCAGGCTGGAGAATGCTGAGGAATTTGACATTCAGCTCTATTTGTGATTTGTTGACCTTGTTCTTGCTTAGTTCATTCAGCAAGGTCACGAATATGTCGTATGTTCCTTCTAGAGACTCTCTAACTCTGCCTTTGAATTCTTCATAGTTGTTGAGGCAGTTGGATATCTTGAGCTGGTTCCCAACTTTTGAACCAAGCATCATTTTCTCTTGCTGATCCCACATCTCTTTGCCAGAGGCTTTATAGTTGTCTATCTTCACATATATTTCATTTGGAATCCCTTGAAGAATGTAAGACTATGCTAATCTATCACCTTTTGCTCTTTTTAGGTTATCACCTTCGAGCTCTTCATACTTAAGTTGAAACTCTGTTGCCATAGTTCCCTCCGTACGAGTCTCATAAACTGGTGCCATAACTCCTTCTTCTATTGATTTCCTGATTAAATCACCCAAATTTTGTCTTTCTATGAAGTTCATGAACCGATCTTTCCACTGTTCATACTCTCCTCTGAAGAGTACTGGTGGATTTGTGTCAGTTCCGATAGCTAGAGCTTCTCTTGAAGTCATCCTTTGAAAAAGACTAAGTCTGGTTCTGGAGCAAAAGACCCACTTTGCGCTAAAGGAGGCTGGCGCAAAAGAGTTTTGCGCGAGGTGTAGGCGGCGCGAAGTAACACTTTGCGCTAGAAGACGCTGGCGCAAAAGTCAAGTTGCGCTATAAGGAGTTGGCGCAAAAGAAAACTTTGCGCGAGATGAAGGTCGCGCAAACTTTGAAGATAGAGATTTGCGCGAGATGTTTATGGCGCAAACCTGAACTTTGCGTTAATCGAAGTTGGCGCGAAGGACACTTTGCGCGAGTAACAGAGCGTAAAAGTAACTTTGCGCGATTAACTGATAGCGCAAAAGTAACTTTGCGCGAATAACTTTGAAGTACTTCTTTTGACTTTGGCGCAAACCTTGCTATGAACTGGCGCAAACTTGAACTTTGCGCGAGTTCGTCCCTACAGCTTCAAAAAACAACTAATTTGACAAATAAACCTATCTAGACCTCGATTTAGCAGACCCAAATTTGACAAATCGACCACTAACACTTCTAGAATCGATTACAAGCCTTTGATCTCAATAAGAATCACTTTTTGAAAAAATAGATCGATGGAACAGTGCTATTTTTACTCGTGAACAGTTTGATGCAAATATCACAAAATGGGAATCGATTGAAGTGCAATAATGAAATCAAACTATACCAAATCGATCTAATACACTTATCGATCACAACTAGATCGATTTCAACACCTAAAACACTTTAAATCTCAAAAATGGTTTTGCAAATGAAGAATATAGTGTCGAGTTCTTAAAAATTTGATTTTGATCTAGTGTTAGCTTTGATACCAATTGTCGGTCCGTAAATAAACCGTTGAATCATTTCTTATCAAATAACAACAAACAATATGATTACCAACCTGTTTTAGATTATGAATCACGAATTACAGATTGATGTTTTCGGTTTGAAGCTCTCGATGTTTTTCTCTCTCTGATGAACAGTAAACACCGTGTATGTGTGTGTTGTATGTGATCTGATATCTAACTTCTCTAACACACTAACATACATAATATCTAAACTAGATATTATGTAAAACAAAATATCCTAAACTAAATATCTATTATTAGATATTTAGGACTAATATTAAATACTATAATTAACACAATAATTAACTTTGACATTTATTACAAACGTAACATTAGACTAATATTTAGAGTTGACTTTCTAGCTTTAGCTTTAGCTTTAACAATAGATCTGTGCGCTAACAGTAAGGGATTAAAGGAATCTACATCTTGAAGATTTTGTAACCATCCTTAATGTAAGAAGTTTGTAAATCCTTCATTACATGTTTGGTAATCTAAAATTCTATTGAACTTTTGAATATGTGATGTTCAAGGATATGAAAACAAAATAAAATTACTTCAAATTGGTTCATAGATAGTTTAGAATGGTTATCAAATCAAAATGGTAGTGTTGATATCTTGAAATAGTTAAAAATGATGTTGTTGGAACAAACCCAAATCTGCAGGTTACTTTTAAAATACGTATAATATTAACCATTGATCCAAATGAGGTGTGTGATATGTGGTTGGAAACCTTAGTGTGTCTAGAACAATTGTTATGAAGATTCCAAAACCTAATTTTGAGCTTAAGTGTGCGAAAATACCAAATTACAGTAGCTGGTCTTTGTAAACTCGAGATTTGCACAATGTTAGTGAAACATTCATATAAAATCTATCATAGCTTCAAACAACATGAATCCAATGCGATTGGATTCTTAAGAGGCATAGGTACAACGTTCGTTTATACAATATCATTAAATTAAGCTCCTATGTATAAGTAATATGTCCAACACAGAGATGGATAGAAGCTGAAATGTGCAGGGGAACTTTCTTTTGCAATATTTTGGTTGTTTTCTTCAAGTCCTTTTGCACCATTTCATAAACACTAACAATGAACTATAAGCATATAAAGTGGAATTAAAGTTAAGATAAACTAATAAAAGGGTGCCAATAGGATAAAGAGATCAAACAAATATACGAAATCATTGTATAATTCTAAGTGTATATATATTACTTGTGAGAGGAAATTCCGACTAGCAAGGATTTTGGACACTTTGGCATTTGGGCATCGTATTTTGGTTATCTCGACTATATAAAGGTACAAATATCTTATTTTTTTGGAACGGGATTAACCTATTGTTGAGGGTTAATCCATTCAAATATGATTAACGAATTGTAAACTTGAGATAAAAAAATAACTCAATGATGTTGATTATTGGATTTTTATCATGTAATTTCTTTGTTGAAATCCATTTGGTGTCCCATTAGTTGAGCACAACATAGAAGTACTCCAAAGTCTATTGCTCCTAATAGGGACCGTTGGCCCGGTTCTTGAGTTTTACTCTTAATACTGAGGCGCGAATGGAATGTGATAAATATGGTTTGTTGAATCGGTCCAATGACCGTGATATTATCAGATTGAGAATGGCACGACTAGATAGAGTCAAACCATATTGACATTGTTCATTGATTGTTGTTATATCTTTGTGATCTAGTTAGATCACATATGTTGCGATCCTTTACCCGGACACTTAGTCGGGGCACCGACTTTGTGATGCTTCCATGGTGGCTATAATCACTATGGCATCCTTGTGTATGCGTGGAAAGTGCGCTGGCCCTGATCCGGCCATAGGGGCGAATGGATATCCTAGGAACAGAACAGAACTAGGACTGCTTTAATAGTAGTCGAGGGCTAGTGGGTGTCGTACCCACACCGCTAGTTCTCATTTATGCACATAGAACCGTACATTCTTTGGGAACAATAGGTTTAGTGTATTCGGGTGATTTATGTGAACTTGAATAACATGAAACACGGAACGGGTGATTACGTGAACCCCTTTGTTATATCTTTGTGATATTCGATTGATTTATTTTATCGTTTCCTGATTATAGGGATAATTTGTACTTACCCTATATTGTTTATTGTTGATTTCATTGATCTGTTCACTGAGTTATTGCTCAGCCACGTTTGTTATTCCGTGGCAGGTTCTAGAGACAGACTTAGGGATTATCCGCGTTGAGGTACCAAAATGGATATTTTGAAGACTGACTTACCGGACAACCCTATTTTGTGAATTGTTACTTTTGGGATTGTATATATATGTACCTTAATGTCCGGTTGTCAAGAACTAGTACTATTTTGTTGTAAAGTTTACTTAGTTGCTCTGTATGTGTTTAACATAATATAATTAGTATGGGATGTTACAATAGTGGTTAAACGCTTCAATAAAACTACATATGAGTTGATCAACAATCGTAAACCTAATATCAAATTCCTTCGTATTTTTGGTTGTAGGTGCTACATCTTAATAGAGCGTCAAGGACTTTCAAAATTCGAAAAGAAAGCGGATGAAGGCTATCTTCTTGGATACTCGTTGAAATCCAAAGCTTATCGGATTTACAATACAAGAACCAAGAGGGTCGTTGAAAGAATGAACGTATCGTTCGATGAGAATTATACTCGGACTTCTGAACACAAGCGTTCAGAACTCGGACCTAAGCACAAAGCTTCTATCCCACCCAGAATAAAACCAGCTTCCAACTCATCTACTTCTTCTAACTCAACTCTACTTCATCTGAGTTAGATTTGTCTACTTCTTCTAACTCAACTCTACTTCATCTGAGTTAGATTTGTTGTTTATTGATATCTTTGATGAAATTTGTGCAGACTTTGATAAAGGCATAACAACGTCAACACCAAGTTCGGAGGTTTCTATTATTGTTAAAGACATATCAGGACCTTTTGAAGAAGTCACTGAAACTGCAACCCCATCAGGTATAACTACGTCGATAGTTTCTGATTCGACTAACACTGAATCTGCTCCTGCAGTTATTCCTTCTGGGAATGAAGTCCCGAGCACTTCAGCTGCAATTCCCAAAGCTTCTGTATCAGAAACTCCTGTACAAGATGTCCCGAGAGCATCTGAGGATCAACCTGTAGTTTATGATGAATATAATGAGACGAATACGCAACAAGCCGTTGAGTCTTTGTCAAGCACACACAGATGGACAAAGGATCATCCCCTATACAACGTGATAGGTGACGTACAATCCGGTGTCAACACACGTGCTGCATCAGCAAATTTCTGTATGTTCTCAAGCTTCCTTAGTTCCCTAAAACCAAAGAAAGCATCATAAGCTCTACGCGATCCCGATTGTGTATCTGCTATGCAAGATGAGCTTCTGCAATTCGAACAGAACAATGTTTGGTGCTTGATCCCACTATCTCAAGGTAAATCAGTTATTGGAACTAAGTGGGTGTTTAGAAATAAGAAGGACGAGTCTAGAGTTATGTTAAGAAACAAGGCTCGTTTTGTAGCAAAAGGGTACTGTCAATAGGAGGGCATTGATTACGATGAAACGTTTTCCCCTGTCGCAAGGATCGAAGCAATCAGAATCTTCTTAGCATATGCAGTGCACAAAAATTTTACTGTCTATCAAATAGACGTAAAGGCAGCTTTTCTGAATGGCGTTATGCATGAGGAGGATTATGTTGCTCAACCTGAAGGTTTAATTAATCCTCATCACCCTGATCATGTTTATGTATTAGACAAATCACTATATGGTCTCAAACAAGCATCACGAGCATGGTATGAAACTCTAATTAAATTTCTCCTAGCTTCCGGTTTCAAGAAAGGTACAGTTGACACTACTTTATTTCTAAAAAGGCAAGGTGATGACTTGATTCTCATATAGATTTATGTTGACGACATTATATTTAGTTCGACAAATTCGAAATTCTGCAAGAACTTTTCAAAGATCATGGAAAAGAAATTTGAAATGTCGATGATGGGTGAATTGAATTTCTTTCTTGGTTTGCATGTAAATCAATTACCCGGAGGCATTTTCATTAATCAAGATAAATACATTAAAGATATCTTGAGAAAGTTCAATATGTCAGACAGTTCTGTCATGAAAACACCAATGGCTACTGGTACACTCTTAGACGCAGATTTATTTGCTAAACTTGCTGATCAAAAGGTGTATCGTAGCATGATTGGTTCTTTACTTTATCTGACTGCAAGTCGTCGAAATATCGTGTTTGCAACCTGCTTTTGTGCGAGATATCAAGCTAATCCCAAAGATTCGCACTTTAATGTTGTTAAGGAATCTTTAGATATCTTAAAGGCACTCCTGATTTAGGTCTTTGGTATCCAAAGGATTCCCGTTTTGATCTCACTACCTTTACAGATGCTGACCATGCAGGATGTAAGCTAGACCGTAAGAGTACTTATGGATCATGTAAAAGCATAGGAGACAAGCTTATTAGTTTGACATCAAAGAAACAAAATTGTGTTTCTACATCCACTGCTGAGGCAGAGTACGTAGATGCTGCTAGCTGCTATTCACAAGTCCTCTAGATGAAGACGCAGTTGAAGGACTTTAGGTACAACTACAAGCGAATGCCTAACTATTGCGATTCCAAGAGCGCAATTGCAATAACTTCTAACCCAGTCCAGCACTCAAAGACCAAGCATATAGATGTACGCTATCACTTCATCAAGGACCATGTAGAAAAAGGTGATATTGAAATGCACTTTGTTTATACCGACTTTCAGTTAGCTGACCTTTTAACCAAGCCGTTGGATGAAAAGAGGTTCAAGTTTCTAATCAGCAAACTTGGAATGTTGAACATGTCTACTTAAACCTTTTCTCATGACACGAGGGGGAGTTTTCTGTATCTTAATTTTCTTGCTTGTGTATTGATTCTCAAACAGTTGCTATTCATATCTTTTACTGACGGAAGCGGAATCATTCATATAAATGATTATCAATATTCCTTTTTGTATGATACTTTAAGTGACTTTGGCTTCTAATTACATCTAATTAGAACTGGTACTTCAATGATTTTATTCTAAAAAGAATGCTTTCAAGCTCACATCATTCTAGAAGTTTTTGCGTCCAGGGGGAGCTTAATTGTGAAATATTTCTTTTTTGAAAGGGAGAAATGTTGAAACTTTAACAGTCATATCTGTTAGAGAGAAAAGATATGTGCATTGATATTGTCATATTTTGCTGATAAGTTGACTTTTCACCGGTTATAGGGGGAGAACCTGAGCTTTTGTCCCAGAACTCAATCAATAATATATTTAGGGGGAGTTAAGGATATCATACTCAAGGTATATCTTTCTATTTCTTAGACTCCATGACAACCACTGATCATGTGTTTCCAATGACAAATACTTGTGTACTTGTCATTTGTTTATACTTTACCTGGTATTCTTACACACATTGGTCAGTACACTCATTTTCTAGACTTTGTGATTACCACATCTCAAAAGATAAATCTTTCGATGGTAATCCTCCCACTTGAAATTTCATTGTTTGTTTGGAAATCAGACGTCATTTCATTTCCGTGTGCTTTCATTGCCAATATGTTTATATAGCGTTCGTATAAACACTTTACGTCTTTGGTCTTCCAAATCTTAGTTCTTCATGATTAACTGTGCTTTATTGTGCTTTCATGTACAAATGACTATTGAACAACATGTTCTCTTAGGAAAATATGGGATTCAATGTGAGGTTATTAGAACTTCCATGGATTCACACTAACCAGTGTTTCCTACCCCCGGAAGTAATCCTGAGTGATTGAGGGGAGAGGGGTTAATTAAAAATAGAGATGGGGAGAGTGCTTAGTTAAAATGCAAATGAGAGTTTGCTTAGAAGTGAGCTCAATTGATTTAAAAGAAAGAAGGTGGAAGATAAGAGTAAAGGAAAAATAAACTCTACACCACATCTTTTCTGAGTCGGGCAGCCACATAATCTATTGTTTCCCAGTCTTTGGTGAACAATATTGAAACAGACAACTAGCCCATGCCACCTCTTGCATATAACCCCACCAGATACACATCTTCTTCTCAACAAGAAGATGTTTCATATTTGAACGGGGAGGAAGCACATACTCTATCTAATTATCACTTGGATAATTCGGATATTGAAAAAGAAGGATAATTCGGATATTGAGTCTTTGTATAATTTGTTGTTGTCTCAACAAGTTTACATACTTTGAGTCAAAGTTAAAAAGCAATCATCTGTGCTTAATTCTTTCATACACATGCCTGAGCACACAGAAATTTGTTTTGTCAAAATGTTCATAGATAACCATGGGTTATTCGATGATTGAATGGAAGTCCTGGGAAGTCTACGTCACAACCAGCTCCTTATATAGTAACTTCGTGTTACTCAGTAACTCTGTGTTACTGACAGGCACTTCTAACTGTTTCATCTGTTGATTCAGGGTTACAACTCCTAAATTATTTGAATTTTCAAAGATTCAAATAATTACATTGTATTAATTGACAGCCGAATCAGACCC
The DNA here is from genome assembly GCA_954870635.1 of Arctium minus. Taxonomy (NCBI): domain Eukaryota; kingdom Viridiplantae; phylum Streptophyta; class Magnoliopsida; order Asterales; family Asteraceae; genus Arctium; species Arctium minus. The sequence goes on along the minus strand of OX941080.1, from coordinate 69,364,500 downwards.
GATCGTATTTTGAAGAGATTAGTATCTTTCTCTATCTGGGGGAGATTGCTATTATTCCCAAAGAGGGAGATATTCATGAAGACTGCGCTTAAATGTTGATTTAGGGGAGATAATTCCAAGACTGACCTGCTTTAAAATGTTTTGATGATGCTGATTCTCAACATTCATCAAAAAGGGGGAGAATATTCAAGGATTTCCAAGTCAGATATGAGTTACTTTGTTCAAGAATGAAAGTTTGTTGAAGATTGTTGAAGGATTCAAAATTTTCAAAGATTTCAAAGTGTCTGAACCTATCTGGATTATCAAAAGTCTGACTGAAAATGATCGCCAGAAGGACATTTCATTCCAATTTCAGCAAAAAGGGGAAGATAACAGTTTCCTCAAAGTTGTGAAGACTGTGAAGAGCTACAAGTTTTGAAGTTGTTAACAACAAATCTGCTATAGTTTTCAAGAGGAGTAAAGACCCGAAGAAAATTGCCCAATTTTTTTAAATCTTGAATCCAAAGGAGGAGATTGTTGGATCATTAGTTGTATTTTCAAGATGAAAATGATGAGAGGGGTCTTAATTGTAATTGTTTATAATTTCCTAGGGGGTATTTTGTAGTTATCTCGGTTTTACCTTGCCTTGGTCACGTGGACCTATATAAGGCAATGTTTCTTTGAGTATCCCTAGGGCTTCATTTGAATTATTACACACACAAGGTAGTGACTACACCAAGAATACACACACTCATACTTAGACTTGTGACATAAGAGATTTATGGCTATTTTGATTGATTCATCTTGATCTCTTATCTTTATTGTGTGGTGTTATCATTAATCAACTAATATATGGGTTTAACACCGATGTAGTTTATAACGACTTGGAAGGGTATTTTTAACCAAATCAAGAGGTGGTATTGTGAACTTGTTGTCCGCCAAGATTCGGCAAGAAAAGCCGGAAAGATTATCCTGGAAATTCCCGCAAGATTCGCCTAGAAAAGCAGGAAATATTTGTCTGGAAAATCCGAAAATATTTACTAGAAAATATTCAATTAATATAATATATTTTAAATACAGTTTAATTTATTAGTATTAAAGTAATAACTAATATATTTAATAATTAATAGATTATTTTTGTAATAATCTAAATACGATATATAATTTACTAAATAATAGGATCAAACAAAATTTATATTGTGATGAATAATATAACAGAAAACTAAGACTCTACTCTCATTGAATAAAAGACATGCAGCATCTCCTATCGAAACTCCCAGGCAGTCCATGTCATGTCTCCTCGAGCATATGGCTTCCGACCTTGTATCAACTCCCATATAAACTTACAAACTCAGACTCTACAATCACCTACAAAACCTGACCGAAGGCTCGTAAAATGTCTTCCTGTTTTCTCCTAAATTGCTTTAGCACAACCTTCACAACGTCCTTTTATCGATGCTAGGGTTGTAAACGAATCGAATGTTCAGCGAACCGTTCATGAATGTTCAAGTGGAAGTTCGTTTATGTTCGTTTATTTAATAAACGAACCAACATGAAAAAGTTTTTTTGTTCGTGTGGTTAAACAAACGAACATGAACAAATGTCTTGTTCGTTCATTTACGTTCGTGAACGTTCGTTCATTTATGTTTGTCAAGGTTCGTTTACATTCGTTTATTATGTTTGTTTACGATCTTTTATCATGTTCGTTTATGTTTGTTTACTTAAATTTATTTATTATAATATAATAATCATAATTATTGCTATAATAATTATAATACTTTAAATTTTAGTTAATAATTATAATATGCTAACAATAAAAGATGGTAGCGGTAGTCCACCTAACAACTTTCTTGATATACTTGTTTCCTAGCCTTATTTTCCTCTAAGAAAACGATGTGATATGAGCATAACCCCAAATCACATGTTTACCGCATATAGTAGCTCACCTGATGGTTTCTCCTTATCTCTTTGTCCCGCATTGGCTAATTAGAGAAACTTTTTCTTCTAAGTTGTTGTATATATACCCCTTACAAGGATTCATTTTTTCTAAACAAGAAAGTAGCTTAAGCCCATGTGGACCGGTGAATGGTTTTGTTGGAGGCTTGGAGCACCTAAAAAAATTTAGAGGGAGCACCTTGTGTTTTTTAAGTCTAAATTTTTATGTCTGTTTAGTTATGTGCATTTAGGATCTTACCGAACAAATATGAATGAACACGAACTCATCCTATTTTTAAACGAACGAACACGAACACAAATGTTTTAGTTCGTTTACTGTTTTTGTTTGTTCCTTTGTTCGGTTAGGTTAAATGAACGAACATGAACCAGATTTTGTTCGTGTTCGTTTGGTTTGTTTACAGGCCTAATCGAGGCATTTGTTAGGTATCGTATACCATGAAGGTCATCGAATCCACGTCAAAATCAACATGTATCCAATGTCGATCCACAACGTTTATTGGTATAATTACCTGAAATCAGAGGATCAAGATAAATAACTTTAAAAATTGTTGAAAAAACATATTTAATTCCATAACATACCTGCTTAACGACCCACCATGCTGGAAATGGGGCCATTGATACATCACCGTACGAAATGATCGTAGAAATCCCATCCCACCCCACTAGATAACAAAAAAACTCTATTGCCTATATCGTGCATGTGGTATCGGCCAGACTCCACGAGGAGGTGTACCTAAGCTAAGATATGTTGTTCATCAAAGACAAGAAGGTTAAGTATGAGTATGTTGTTAAATGCATTATAAAATAGTCATTTAGAACATGTTAACTAATCATGGCATTTATCCAAACACAATTGGTATCAGAGTATAAACGACAATCGTTATGCGCTACCAATCGTAGATGATTATCCAAGGTACACTTGGATCAAATTTCTAAGATGAAAACATGAGACTCTCGATGTCATCATATCATTTTTGAAGGGTATCCAAGTGAACATGCAAAGAGCAATCAAGCTTATTTAGATAGATAATGGCACAAAATTTAAGAAAAAAATAGGTGACGATTATCTCGAATCGGTTGGGATACTCATCAGTTTTATTCTGCCAGAACGCCAGAACAAAATGGGGTAGTTGAAAGAAGAAATCGGACTCTAGTTGAGGTTGCACAAACGATTTTGAGCCAATCCGATCTACCTTTATTTTTGTGGGCAGAAGTTGTCTCGACTACATGCTATTCTCAAAATCGTTCTATCATCCATCGTCAGTTTGGTAAAACGCCGTATGATTTGATTAATAATAGACTACCTAGAATCAAACATTTTCACATCTTTGGATGCAGGTGTTTTGTGCTGAACGATAAGGAGAACTTGAACAAGTTCATTCCCAAGGCTGAAGAAGGCATTTTCATTAGCTACTCTCAGACATCTGCAGAATACGGAGTCTATTTGAAGAAGCCAAAGATTGTTGTTGAAAGCATTAATGTTACATTTGATGAAGAGATGGCTTCTGACCACCTCAGCTCAGAACCTGTTATAACAGGAGTTTTAGCTTTTGGACGAATTAGTCCAGAACCAGTTTCTACTGTACCTAATTCTGATAATGGATCCACATCTACATCGCATCTTTCATAATTAGATTTTCTATTTGAACATTTCTATGATGAGTTTCTTGGAACTAAAGTGACTAAACCTATTGTGAGTATTAGGTCTAGAGATTCAAGTAATAATCAGCCGATCATATGAGATGTCTCAACTGAACCAGAATCCCTGATTCAAGTAGAAACTCAAGTTCAAATACTTGATCAATTAGTTGAAGTTACACAACAAAGTGAAGATCCAGAAGAATAACATCAAGTTGGATGATTTGTAAGGCCTACTCAACAGACAACAAGTGTCCAACCAACTGAATCTTCTACACCAATCACTTCAACTGAACCATACCAAGAAGAATATGAAGGATACTTAGATGATCAAAATTATCAATCTACATCTAATCCACTCCCTCATGTACACAAGTGGACCAAAGAGCACCCGGTTCATCAAATAATCGAAGATTCGTCAATGTCGGTAACTAGGTCTACAACTACGAACGAGTGCATGTTTGATTCTTTTCTGAGTAAGATAGAGCCTACCCAAGTATCTGAAGCTCTAGTTAACGCAGATTGGATAACAACTATGCAAGAAGAGCTTAATCAATTTGAAGCGCTTAAAGTCTGGAGACTCGTGCCTTGACCAGAAGGAAAAATGATAATAGGCACGAAATAGGTTTTCAAAAACAAAAGGATGAGGATGGTATCGTGGTAAGAAATAAAGCAAGACTTGTGGCTAAGGGATACCGGCAAGAGGAAGGTATAGATTACGATGACACATATGTTCCAGTTGCTCGTATAGAGGCAATAAGGATGTTCTTAGCCTACGTTACATATAAAAACTTCACCGCATATCAAATGGACATGAAGATTGCCTTTCTCAATGGCATACTAAAGGAGGAAGTATACGTCTCAAATCCAGAAGGATTTGTCAATGCGGATAAACCGAATCATGTCTTTATACTTGACAAAGCCCTCTACGACTTAAATCAAGCTACTCGAGCCTGGTATGATGTCTTATCAAAGTTTTTAGTCAAGTCTGGCTTGTCGAAAGGTAAAATTGATACCACTCTTTTCATTAAAAAGGAAAAAGTTGATATCATTCTTATTCAAATATATGTCGATGACATAATTTTGGGTTCAACAAAGCCAAAGTATTGTAAGAACTTTTCTACTCTAATGGTATCAACATTTCAAATGAGTATGATGGGAGAGATGAATTTCTTTCTCGGATTGCAAGTAAAACAATTTTCTACGGGGATTTTTATAAACCAATCAAAGTATATTTCTGATATCTTGAAAAAGTTTAAAATTGAAAATTGTACTCCTATTTCAACCCCGATGGCACCAGGAACTAAGATTGGAGCTGATCTTTCAGGAAAAGTTGTTGATTTTAGAACCTATAGAGGAATGATCAGTTCATTAATGTATTTAACGGCGAGTAGACCGTATATTATGTTCTCTACATGTTTATGTAATATCAAGCTTCGCCCAAATAATCCCATCTCACGGCGGTAAAGCGTATATTTAGATATCTGAAGGGGACTGCAGACCTTGGTTTGTGGTATCCTAAAGATACTGGTTTTGAGCTAACAGCATATTCAGACACAAATCATGCAGGCTATATGCTTGACAGGAAAAGCACATCGGGTCACATTCAATTTCTTGGAGACAAGCTCGTAAGTTTGGCTTTAAAGAAACAATTATGTGTGTCTACATCTACCGCTAAAGCAGAATACGTAGTTGCTGCAAGCTGCTGCTCTCAGGTTTTCTGGATGAGAACACAACTACGAGATTATGGATTTCAATTCAACAAAATCCCAATTTATTGTGATTCGAAGAGCGCCATAGACATATCAGCTATCCTGTTCAGCACACGAAGACGAAGCATATTGATGTTAGGTATCACTTCATCAAGGATAATGTCGAAAAAGGTACAATTGAACTTTACTTTGTAAACATCGATTACCAATTAGCTGATTTATTCACTAAACCTTTGGATGAAAAGAGATATAACTTTCTCATTTCGAAATTAGGTATGTTGAATATTAAAACATAATAAGTATTTACCTAGTACATTTTTATTTTTAATTTTTCTTCTTTTCTTTATATTAAGTCTGAATGATATCTACACTGAAAGGTTTTGATCATGATTTCAGGGGGAGTGTGAGACAAAGATCAGACGATCATACTTTCCAGGGGGAGTTAGAGAATTTTCGCATATATTTTGTACTGTTAAATTTTATGTTGCATATTTTCAGGGGGGGAGTAAGGACATTGATTTCTAATCATTTAGTTTAGAACTCGTTCTATAAACATTTTAATTCGCTTTTCAAGTCTTTATTTATAAATAAATGTTTTACTTTCAATAAGAATTTTGTACTTTGATGTCTTCATGACTACTTACAGATTTTAAGGAGAAGCTTACATGATCATATCAATCATGACTTTGGAGCTGATTTTTTGAGATTTTGGATGTGCATAAGGATAATTATAACCTTAATCCCATATGTGTTTGAAAGATGGACGAAAACGTTCAAACCACTTCTTATTCTCAAAAATATTGCATGAATTTAGAAGTGTGATTTTAAATTTCATCATTTATGAGTGTTAATCAATAAAATCCCAAACAATCAAGCAATTACTCAAAAATACAATCAAGAACTAGAGAGAGAATCTAGAGAGAGAAAGTAGATCTTTAATTCTAATCACAAGTCTTATAAAGTTTTCAATTACATGCTTCCAAGATTCATACAACAAGATTACAAAGCAACTCTATTTATACCATCTATCTAACAAAGACATAATGACTAAGTAAACTAGACAAGCTTTGACAATTCTAAAACAAAGACAATGTTGACTTTTACACCTTTGACTTTCCTATTAAATCTTGGATACAATATTTAGACTTAACAATCTCCCCCTTTGTATTCAAGATTTAATAAAAATTTGATACAGATCTTCAGCTCTTGATTCTTCAGCTTTTGTCTCTTTATCTTTGAACTTTGAAGCTTTCACAGTCTTTAGTCTTTCAGCCTTTGAAGAATCTTGGAAAGTCTTTTTCTCTTTGTAGCTTTGAAAGTCAACATGCCTTGAACGTGACACAGAATTCTTGAATCTTTTTGAAACACCTTTGAATCTTTGACATTAAACTTCTTTCACAAACTTTGAACATCTTTGAATAATCTTTGAAACAACATGTATCTTCATCACTTTGATCTCTTGACTGTTTTCAGAGAAACAAACTTTCACAAAAACATCTTGATTCTTGATTTATCTTTGAACAAAATTTCCTCAGAATGTTTTATTTGAATAAGCAAAAGCAATTGAAACAACATGTATCTTCATCACTTTGATCTCTTGACTGTTTTCAGAAAAACAAACTTTCACAAAAACATCTTGATTCTTGATTTATCTTTGAACAAAATTTCCTCAGAATGTTTTATTTGAATAAGCAAAAGCAATTTTTCACTTTGACAACTCTTCATAGATTTGAAATTGATCTTGAAATTGATCTTTGTAACATTCTCCCCCTTTTTGATGGTTGAGAGCACCATAATCATCAAAACTTTATCAATTTTAGCACAGTTTTTGATTTTCCCCTTTGTGACCAAATAACAATCTCCCCTTTTACATTGTCCGCCCGTTGATCTGAATAGCCGTCAATTCATGAAAGATATATATCTGAATCTTTTCAAATTCAGACATAATGAACGTGGTAACCCTGAATCAACAAATGAAACAGTTAGGAATGTCTGTCAGTAACACAGAGTTACTGTGTACAACGAATGTACAATGTAAGGAGCTGGTTTGATGATGACTCCCCAGGACTTCTGTCAGGATCGAATTCTCAACAAGAATAAATTCTCAGAAACTAATATCAAAGAAGTTTGCGGAATAACACTTTGATATTCAATAAAACAGTAAACCAAAACAGTATATAATCAACAATTTGTAAACTTGTATTGAATGCTTGAATTTACAAGATTAAACACACAACCTCAATATTGATGAACAGGCTCACCAATACGAATTCTACTTCTCTAGAATTAGGATGTATGCCTTGAGGTTGATTCTCTCAAAAACTTAGAAAAAATGAATTAATTAATTAGTAAACTATTCTATCAAATCTGTACATATACTGAACAAAAAGATAATTACAATAAATAAAATATCTTCAGTATATCTTCCATCATTATCTTCAAGCCTTCCATGAATATCTTGATTCTTTCCAGCTGTCATCCTTTCCATCCGGATCATCAAGTCATAAGCAACAATAACTATGCTCAGCAGCATTAACTACTTCAAGCAGCATTAACTACTAAGAAGCACTAACCACTAGCAGTACTAACTAGCTAAGCAGTACTAACTTTGTTCAAGCAGTACTAACTTTGACTAGCAGTATTAATTCTACTAGTAGTAGTAATACTCAGCAATATTAACTTTGAAGTCTTCTAGCAGTAGTAATTCTGAACTAGCAGCATTAATCACTTGAGTTATTCTTCAGTTCCCAACAATCTCCCCCTAACTTGACTTTTAGGAAGAGAAGTCAAGTTCTTCAGATTTTCTTCAAGATGCTCCCAAAACTCTATCATGGCCTAAATTCCAGTGTTTGCATCCAACCCAAACTCTGATTAATTGTTCTTTGGATCAAATATTTAGCCATTTCTGAATCTGGAACACATCCTAGCTTCTTCTTCAGCATGGCATGAAGCTTTAATCTGCTATGGTTATATACTCTATCCACTAGAAAGTATTCAGTGTGATTTAAATCCAAAGTGACTGCATATACTCCACTAGTTTCATATAGAGTCCACTTGTTGACTGATTTGAACACATTCTTGATCACATGCTTTACTTCATCAGGCTTGAACATCATATACAGATACTCCATCACCAGTTTTATAATTGAAATCCCTGGAGCCTTCAGTATATCTGCATACAACTTCATTCCTATCTCAAACATTTCTTCAAGATCTGACCTAGAGCATGTTCTGACAATCTTGACCCAAGTGTTGAATACCTCATACTTATCATCTTTCCTCTTGAGTCTAATATACTCTTTTCCATCCACTGTCAATGTATCCCAGTGAATAACTTCAGGAGGCTTTATACCAACAGGTTCTGCTGAAATTGGTTCAGGAACTTTGTCCATCACTACCATGTACATCTTTAAATCATCAGTACTTGAAGATTCTTTCTTTTCAGATGACTAAGGCGCCCCTTCTTCTTCAGCAACCTTCTCAGCCTCTCCTTCAGCTATTCTAGGCTTCTTGATTGACTTTCTCCTTGCCATCATCTTGGTTCTCTTTAAAGTCCTTAGACTTTCACCCAGAGTGGCTTCTTTCTTTGATGGTGTTTCCTGCTCATATGGAAATGGATTTTGTATCAGAAAGTCATTACTTTCTTTCATCCTCTTCTCCATCTCCACCCTTGCAGTTTCATTCCCCTGAAGCTTTAACATCTCTGAATCATACAGCTCTTTAATCTTCTCAAAAGACATTTTGGAGAACATCTCCTTTCTGACTCCTACAACACCTTTGAGAAATATAATCATCTTGTTTCTCTCTTGGGTACCTAGGAATGTCTTTGAGGGTTTTCTCTTCTTTGCAGCTGTTTTTACCACCACTGATTTCTTCAGAATTGCAGCTTTCTTCTGTGCAATTTCAGTTGCCAGGCTTTGTTCATAGGCTTCATTTAGTTCAGCAGCTAGAGCCTTTGCCATCTCCCTGTCCTTTTCAACCTGAACTCTTTCTTCCTTTTCAATGTCATCCTGCATCTTCCTGGCTAAGGCTTCATCTGATTCAACCAACCTTTGCTTTTTGACTGGTTGATCAGATTCCACCATCTTTGCTTTTCCTTTGTCTTTGTTCATTTTCTTCTTACTGTTATCTTTCTTGATCACTTCACCTTGTTCTTTGATGATTACTCCTTTGGTCTTTGAAGTGACCTTGGGAGTATCATTCTTGGCTTTAAGTAAGGTTTCTGCAATCTCAAGATCTGTTAATACTTCTTTCACTGTTTCTGCTGCTTGTTTAATTTCAGCAGTATTAACCATTTCTGCTGCTTTACTTGAACTAGCAGTATTAATGGTTTCTACTGCTTGCTCTGTTGTTACTGCTGCTTCTTGTGTTTCTATTTGCACTGATTCTCTTTCTGTTTCTGCTTCCTGCTCCCCCTCAACATCAAATTTCTCCCCCTCATCACCATATTTCATCCCATCAAGCTCCCTCTTTTCTGTAGCTTCTTCCATGTTGATCTCCCCGTTTTTGGGAGCATCATTCCCAGATTTCCTTCTCCTTAGCACAAATTGTCTCTTCTTCTTTTTCTGTACTAGCTTCATCACCAATTTCTTGAGTTTGGTAATCTGCACTTGTTGGGACAAGATTACCAATTTCATTTCTTCAAGTTCTTTTACTTGTTTGAGAACATCTTGGTTGATGTTTCCCATTGTTTCCATCAATTCATAGTAAGAATATCTGTCCTCACCCTCTCCAGAAGTGTTACCTTCTTTGGAAGGATCATTGGATCTTTTTGTAGTGGAAGTCTTCTGCCTAGCAGAAGCACTGTCCACCCCTTTGGTTTCTTGGCACCAGGGACCTTTGAATGATTGCTCATTCAAAGTTGCCATGGGGGAGGTCTTATTTATGTTACCACTGTCCTTCTCTGTGCTAGCAGAAGTAGTGGCAGCCTCAGTACCCATATGCTCAACCTCCTCCTTAGAGAGCACCTCCTTGGGGTTGGGAGACACCCCTGTGGTTTCCCTATGGATATTCTCTAAGGGAGAATTCTCCCTCAGAGGGCTAGTAGGCTTAGTGGTTGATGGTACAAGAAGGGAAGGAGCCTTCTTTACCTGTTTCCTTTTGTAAGTATGGGTGATTGGTGAAATTGGTTTTTCAAGAAGAGACTGGGGAATTGATTTAGAGTGGGAAGGTTGGGATTGGCTAGCAGTGGGTTGGTCTAATGGGGGCCTTAACCCTGCTGCCATACCTTCATCAGTTTGGGACACCACCATCATTGTAGAGAACAATGGGGTGTCAACTCCTTCCGAGTCCAGAGGGGATCTTTTCATATTTGAAAAGACCTTACCTTTGGGAATTTTGGGTACATATACCCCATCAAAATGTGGTATATCCGTCAATTGATGGTTAATAACTTCTTGGACAAACCTGGGGTACATATAAAAGCTCTTTTTACTTCCCAGGTTTGAGACAAGATCAGTAAAAATCATTTGTGAAAAATTATACTTTCGGGCAGTGGCTAAGCATACCAAAGCATAAGCAATGGTGCTACTGAACTCACTCCATCCAGTAGTCTTTTTGGATATACAGTGCATGAGGATATGGACAAAGAAACGCCATTGGGGTGAAAATTTGGCTTTTGAGAACTTGAACACCCCCAATGGGCCTCCATACCCCATTCTTGTAAGAGTAGAAAACAGTTCATCATTAGAGATAGAAGTTATACCAGAGGCATCGTCTAGACGTAGACTGATGCGAAGTACCTCTTCAGTAACTGTCAAGGGTTTGTCACACACCCTTGTTTTGATCATTTGCGCACCATTCTTAGTAACAATGGTGGCATTTGCCCAGAATTGCCTCTGTTGCTCTATGAAGATGGTAGGAGATAGAGTGAGAGCATGGGCAATATGGCTTGACTTCAGAAAGTCGACTATCTGGTGAAAACCTTCAGCTTGTTTTGGCTTTTGGAGCATCGCTATTTCATTGTGTTCGTCTATGAACGCCATGGATGCCATTGGCCTTGAAGATTCTTGCCTGAAAACTTTGAACTGGAGAGAGAAAGGGTTTAGAGCGCAAGTGAACAGTATGCAAAGAGTCGTTATGAGCTTTTAGGCGGGCAAAGAGTATTTATAGTATTCGGGACATAAGCAGTATTAACCTAGAGCAGTATTAACGACAAGCAGTATTAACCACTAGCAGTATTAACTGAGAGCAGTATTAACTGAAAGCAGTATTAACTACAAGCAGTATTAACCACTAGCAGTATTAACTGAAAGCAGTATTAACTACTAGCAGTATTAACTGAAAGCAGTATTAACCACTAGCAGTATTAACTGAGAGCAGTATTAACCACTAGCAGTATTAACTGAAAGCAGTATTAACTACTAGCAGTATTAACTGAAAGCAGTATTAACAATGCACTGGCAGTAGTAATAATGCACTGGCAGTATTAACAATGCACTGGCAGTAGTAATAATACTTACTCTTTTCTACTTAAGATGAACTGAGGACTGCTATGAATTCCCTGAAGAGACAGATGAGGACCACCAAGAATACATAATGGACAGGTATTGAATCACTTTTTGATGAGGAGTTTATTCAGAGTTGATCATTCCCACACTTGTTTCCAAGAAAGTGAATCTACCCACATCAAAGGCTTTGGTGAATAGATCAGCAAACTGGTTGTCAGTATGAACCTTTACAACTTGAATAAGTTTCTTTTCATTACAGTCTCTTATGAAGTGATACCTGATCTCAATGTGCTTTGTCTTTGAGTGCTTGACAGGATTATTCACAATGCTAATAGCACTGCTGTTATCAATAAAAATTGGAGTGTGTAGAAAGGTTACCCCATAGTCCAACATTTGATTTTGAATCCATAAGACTTGAGAACAGCAACTTGCAGCTGCTATATACTCTGCCTCTGTTGTAGATGTGGACATTGTGGTTTGTTTCTTGCACTGCCAAGAAACTAGTCTTGCACCCAAAAACTGACATCCTCCAGAAGTAGATTTTCTGTCCAAGTTTGCTCCACCTAGATCACTATCTGAGTAGGCAAGTAGGTCAAAGGATGAGTCATGAGGATACCAAAGTCCCAATCTGGGTTGCCCTTTGAGATATCTGAATATCCTCTTGACAGCTTGATAGTGAGATTGCTTTGGCCTAACTTGGAATCTTGCACATACACAGACTGGAAACATTATATCTGGCCTAGAGGCTGTAAGATACATGAGAGAGCCAATCATGGATCTATAATGATGAACATCCATATCCTCCCCCTCAAGATATGCTGTTATCTGCTTGTGTGTCTCCATAGGTGTGCTGGCAGGTTTTGAATCTGAGAAACCAAACTTGGTTAGAATATCCTGCACATACTTGGACTGACAGATAAAGATTCCATCTGACTTCTGTTGAACTTGGAGTCCAAGGAAAAAAGTAAGTTCCCCCATGGAACTCATTTTGAACCTTTGATGCATTAGTTCCTCAAACTCCTTGCACATGTTGTCTCTTGTGGATCCAAAAATGATATCATCAACATAGATTTGGACCAGCAAGATATCCTTCTTCTTTCTTTTGATAAATAGAGTCTTATCAATGACTCCTCTTTCAAAACCATTTTCCAAGAGATAGGATGACAGAGTGTCATACCATGCTCTTGGAGCTTGATGCAATCCATAAAGTGCTTTCTTCAATTTGTATACCCTGTCTGGATAGCTTGGGTTTTCAAACCCTGGTGGTTGACAGACATATACTTCTTCTTCAATTGAGCCATAAAGAAATGCACTTTTCACATCCATTTGATAGACTTTGAATTTCATATAAGAAGCATAAGCCAGGAATAATCTAATTGCTTCTATCCTGGCCACAGGTGCAAATACTTCATCATAGTCTATTCCTCTTCTTGTGTATACCCTTGAGCCACCAGCCTTGCTTTATTTCTTATCACAATACCTCTTTCATCTCTCTTATTCCTGAAGACCCATTTTGTTCCTATTGCTCTTTGGCCTTTAGGAAGGTCTACCAGATTCCAAACATCTTGCAGTTTGAATTGCAATAGCTCTTCTTGCATTGCTTCTATCCAACTAGATTCTTTCATAGCATCATGTGCCTTCTTAGGCTCAAGCTGGGATAAAAAGCAAGAAAGCACTGTATGCTGTTGATCTTGCAATTCTTGTAGTCTGCTTTGATTTCTAGTCATCATAGGAGAGGATATATCTCCTATTACCAGTTGCAGAGGATGATTCTTTTGAATTCTGGTGTGATGATTAGGGTCTTCATTAAGTACCACCTCTAGATTTGAGTCATTCAACTCAACTGAGGTGTTTTCAGCAGCTACTTCTGATTCCTTATTGACTTGAGTCTCCTCATCTCTACTTTCTTCTTCACTCTGACTTGGTTCAGTAGATGGTTCCTTTTCACAGTCTTCAACAGGATCCACTATGGGTATGGGAAAGATCACAGATTGAGATAAACTGTCTTGAACTTGTGTAGTTCCTGATCCTCCACTCCCTGATCCTGCATAATCATCACTACTGACACCAAAAGAGTTAGTTAGTGAATCAATGTCAAATAGCCACTGAGGACCAGACCCAATTGGATTTGGTGTGTTCTCATTACATTTGACATTGTCACTTTCTTCAATTATTCTAGAAGAAGAGTTAAAGACTCTGTAAGCCTTACTCTGAGATGAGTAACCAACAAGAAATCCATCATCTGTTTTGCTATCAAACTTACCTAAGTGAGATTTGGTATTGAGAATAGTACAAGGACACCTAAAAGGTTTGAAAAATCCAATAAATGGTTTTCTTTTATTTAAAAGCTCATATGGGGTCTTGTTCTTTGGCTTGACTACTAGAACTCTGTTTTGGACATAACAAGCAGTATTAACTGCTTCAGCCCAGAAGGTAATTGGCAGTTTTGAATCAGCCAACAGAGATCTAGCAGCCTCTATTAGTGTCCTATTTCTCCTTTCAGCAACTCCATTTTGTTGAGGAGTCCTAGGAGCACTATATTGTCTCTCAATGCCTTTCTCTTCACAAAAGGTGTTTAGATCAAGATTTTTAAACTCAGTCCCATTATCTGATCTAATGACTTTTACTTTTTGATTAGTTTGGTTTTCAATTCTTAGGATAAAGGATTTGATCAGTCCACTTGTCTCATCCTTAGTCCTTAGAAAATATACCCAGGTAAATCTAGAGTAATCATCAACAATAACCAAGCAGTAAGATTTCTTGCCTATACTCATAACATTTGTAGGACCAAACAGATCCATATGCAATAAATGGAGACAAGAAGAAATTGAGTTTATCTCTTTGGTCTTATGAGAAGTTTTGTGCTGTTTGCCTTTAAGACATGCAACACAATGATCATCACATGAAAATACTTTTGAAGGTAAACCTCTTACAAGGTTGTTTTTAACAAGTTTGTTCATGGTCTTGAAATTCATGTGACACATCTTTCTGTGCCAAAGAGAGGATTCATCCACAGAAGCTTTTGAAACAAGACAGTTCAGGGATGAATCACTAACAACATTGTCCATATCTAGACAATACACATTGTCCTTTCTTGGAGTTCTAAGTAGTATCATGCTTTCATCAACTACCTTGAACCCTGGAGCAAGGATCATACACTCAGTATTTGTAAATAATATACTATGTTGTTTGTCACAGACCTGTGATACACTTAACAGGTTGTACTTCAACTGATCAACATAGTAGACATCCTCAAATGTCATCTTACCTTTGGTGACATTACCTTTTCCACTTATTTTACCACCAGTAAGATTATCTCCAAATGCAACATGTCCTCCATTGATATGCTTGAAATCCTGAAGGCATGACATGTTGCCTGTCATGTGCCTAGAGCAACCACTATCAACATGCCATATGCTCTTCCCCTTGAGCTGTTGGTTGCCCTGCACATAAGATAAATCAGTTAGTATGAAATAGGAACCCAAGCCAAAGTGGTATTGGGTACCCCTTT
This sequence comes from Arctium minus, assembly GCA_954870635.1. Taxonomy (NCBI): domain Eukaryota; kingdom Viridiplantae; phylum Streptophyta; class Magnoliopsida; order Asterales; family Asteraceae; genus Arctium; species Arctium minus. The sequence continues at coordinate 69,349,255 of OX941080.1, read as the reverse complement.
CTCATGAAAATACTTGCATTCTTTCTTGACAAGATTTTTGAACTTTAACTCCTCATTCTTGGAGTACTTTGTCACAATAATAGGCTTGGAAACATTTTTGCTAGAAGCAGTACTGGTTTTAGAAGTACTAACTGCCTTAGCAGCACTTGCATGCTTAGCAGTACTAACCTGGTTAGAAGTAGTAACTGTGTTAGCAGCAGTAACTGTGTTGGAAGTATTAACCTTTGAAGAGGTACTAACAGTATTAGCAGCATTAATATTTTCAGCAGTACTAACACTAGTAGCAGCAGTAATACTTCCAGCAGCACTATCCCTGTCAGCAGTACTAACAGTTTTAGTGCTTCTAGGCACCCACATTTTAATACTTTCTTTTAAAAACTTTTTCTTCATGGGGCCTTTACTTTCAACAGATTTCTTCATCACATGTTTCTTTCCAGCCTTCCTATAACCAACAGGTTTTTGCACAAATCTTTGAAAGTTCATCTGTTGATTAATAGGGTTAAAGAAGCAATACTTAGCCAAATGATTTAACTTGCCACATATGAAACAAGGTTTTGGTCTATTGATTTTATTCAGATCAACTCCTTGTTTCTGAGCCCATTGATTATTCCAGTTTCTTTGATTGCCTCTTTTTATACCAGAATTTAGGCTCTTATCTTTATTGCAAGCACACTGTTTACAAGATCCAGGATTCACAACCGTGGTTTGTTTGTAATGGACCTTGTTATTCTTTGCTTTGGTCTTCTCTATCTCCTTAGACTTAACCCAGATTTTCCCACATCCCTCATTGGTGATAATGGTGTTTTCTAATGGTATCTCTTTACTCACAACATTATCCATATTCTCACTGGCTTCTTTCTCAGTCAAATCCTTAACTACTACCTCATCTAAAGGATCTATCTTAAAAGCTTCCTCAGACAAGTCCTTTTTCTCCTTGGTTTCTAACAAGTCTGAAGTAGGAGAGATATAGTTGTTGTTGTAAGGAGGAGGTGTATTGTTGTATCCAATACCAGGCTTCATCTTATCATGAATCTGAGCCTTTAGAAGAGAATCCATTGCTTTTGAAGCATATGAAAACTTTTCTATGTCAAGCTTAACTTTAGACAGTTCCTCTTTCAGCCTATCATTTTCTTCTAAGGACTTAGATAGTTTGGTCTCTAACTCATTCTTTTCCCACTTCCAATAGTTTGTGTCATAAGAATGTTGAAGCTCATTGGCTTGAAAGCCTTTGATTTGTTCTTCAAACTTCTCAACTATCAACACATAATCTCTTCTGTCCTTTTCTAATCTTTTATGGTCATCACACATGTTTTGGTTGTGATCCCTGTACCTTTTGACAGTGTCTTTGCAAGATTGAGTACAAAGATTAGAAATTACCTCAGAGAGGAGATCAGACACCTCTGCCATAAGAGCTTGATTCTGAATGGCTTCCTCAGCTTGGTCACTCCAGTCAAACCCCATTCCTTGTTGAGAAACAAGGGCTTGAGCAGGGTTCTTGTTTTGATTGTAGTCTCCATTCTGAGCTTGTTGGTGGTTGTTATTTGGCACACCACTTTTGCACTCTCTAGCAAAGTGTCCCTTCATGTGGCATTTATAACATTCCACTTTTGTCTTGTCAAACCCAGCTCCATCTTCTCTTCTTTGAGAGAAGTTGTTCCTTCCTGTTCTTTTAATAAACTTCTTCACCCTCATAGATAACATGGCCATCTGCCATTTAATGTCCATCTCCTCCAGGTCATCAGGGTGAAGTTGATCCAGATCATCATTAATCAATGAATTGTTGCTATGACTGGACAAAAAGGCTTCAAAGATAGTTCCAGTGCCTTTTTCTGAATTTACTCCACTGGCAGTACTAACTGCTTCAGGGTTAGCAGTAGTATCAGTAGATGTTGAAAGAAGTGCAGCATTGTGGATATAACCAGTGGGCTTCTTCTTGGATTCTACCTCAGTTTCAAAAACTCTTAGATCATTATATAGATCATCAAGTTCCTTCTCTTCCAGATTGTCACTCTGTCTATATGAGACAGTGTACATAGTCCATTCAACCCCAAGAGATCTGAGGAACTTTCTGTTGATATCATCTTGCTCCATCTTCACCCCTACAGTAGCCAGTTCACCAATGAGTTTGTTGAACCTATCAAAAGTTTGAGTCATAGACTCATTCTTTAAAGAAGTGAAGTTCTCATACTGCTGTTTTAGAACATCTCTTTGATTTCTTTTGATGCTTTTAGTGCCATCAAATCTTTTCTCTAGAGCATTCCAGAGAATCTGAGCATCAGTGCAGTTGCAAAATTGATGCTGATATTCATTGGGGATTGCCAAGAGCAGAGTGCTCAAGGCCTTCATCTCTGTCTGTCTGATCTTCCTCTCACCATCTGTCTTTGGTGGAGGTCTTTTCCCATCTGGTCCAATCCTTCCTGCTTCAGAAGGACCATTCTCAATGATATCCCACATTGAGTAGTCAGTGAGAAGAATGTATTGTCTGATCTTGATCTTCCGCATGTCAAACTCACTGGGTTTGAGCATTGGGACCTTAGAGACCAGAGTACTGTTTGATTCTGCAAAGTTTTCCATAATGAAAGAATAGATGTTTCTGAGGGAATTAGGCTCTGATACCACTTGTCAGGATCGAATTCTCAACAAGAATAAATTCTCAGAAACTAATATCAAAGAAGTTTACGGAATAACACTTTGATATTCAATAAAACAGTAAACCAAAATAGTATATAATCAACAACTTGTAAACTTGTATTGAATGCTTGAATTTACAAGATTAAACACACAACCTCAATATTGATGAACAGGCTCACCAATACGAATTCTACTTCTCTAGAATTAGGATCTATGCCTTGAGGTTGATTCTCTCTAAAACTTAGAAAAAATGAATTAATTAATTAGTAAACTATTCTATCAAATCTGTACATATACTGAACAAAAAGATAATTACAATAAATAAAATATCTTTAGTATATCTTCCATCATTATCTTCAAGCCTTCCATGAATATCTTGATTCTTTCCAGCTGTCATCCTTTCCATCCGGATCTTCAAGTCATAAGCAGCAATAACTATGCTCAGCAGCATTAACTACTTCAAGCAGCATTAACTACTAAGCAGCACTAACCACTAGCAGTACTAACTAGCTAAGCAGTACTAACTTTGTTCAAGCAGTACTAACTTTGACTAGCAGTATTAATTCTACTAGCAGTAGTAATACTCAGCAGTATTAACTTTGAAGTCTTCTAGCAGTAGTAATTCTGAACTAGCAGCATTAATCACTTGAGTTATTCTTCAGTTCCCAACAACTTCCATTCAATCATTTAAAAACACAAGGTTTATCTATGAATGTTCTGACAGAAAAACAAATTTTATGTGTGCTCGTGCTTGTGTATGAAAGAATTTAGGCACAATGATAGTGTTTCATTCGGCTCAAATTGTGTAAATTGTTGAGGCAGCAACAAATAATACACGGACTCAATGTGCATGAAAAAGGTACGAAGGTGGGGTAACTTTCCTTCTTTTTCAATATCTAAATCTTCCGAGTGAAGACTAGATAACATATATCCTGCGTCCCCAAAGAAAATGAAACATTTCTTTGTTAATAAAGAAACGAGTGGTTGGTGGGGTAATTTCCAGAGTTGGCATGGGCTTACTGCCTTTTTCAATGATGGTCACCAAAGAATTTGATCCAATCAGTAAATGTGGCTGCCCGGCTCAGAAAGTGGTAGGTGCAGAGTTCTGATATTCTTTTAACTCTGATCTCACACCCTCTTTCTTTTTAACATTATGCTCACTTCTAACCAAACTCTCTTTTCCATTTTTCCGCTCCACGCAATGAGAATAACTCAACCGGATGAGTTATCTCCCCCACTCTTTGATTTTGACCCCTCACCCCTCAATCACTCAAGGATAACTTCCTGGGTAGGAAACACAGGTTGCATGAATCCATGGAAGTTCTGTTTAAGCTCACACACGAATCCCATGTAAGTCCTAAAAAGCATGGTTGCTCAACAATTTAACTTGATCAGTTAAGCTCAAAAAGATAACAATGTCAGAATGTATGCTCATGAGATTTGAGCAATTGAACAATTAAGATTTCTCAAAACAAGAATATTTGAATGAAGGAAATGAAAGTAAAAGAATTGTTTTGAGAATCTGACAATGAATCAATCAGATCAAATCAAATGGTTAGGGTATCAAAGAATTGAACATTTGTTTATATGAACAAATATAAACAATTTTGCAATAAAAGTTCAAGATAAGAAAAAAATGATTGATCCTCAACAACAATGAGTTTCAAACGGGGGTATTACCATCGAAAAATTGGTTCGAATTTGAGACATGGTAATAACAATTTCAAATAAAATACTGAACCGGTGTGTGTGAATACTTGACAATATATGGACAAGATAATACACAAGTATTGATCTTTGGAAACACACGGTCAGTTAAACATTAAGCTCAAAATTGAAAAACATTTAAAATCTCACTTCTAAATTCATAAATTCTTTTGAGAACCAGAAGTGGTTTGAACATTTAAGAAAGCGTTTTTCATGCTTGAAAGTTTTTCTTCTTCCAAACAATCAGAGATCTAGATCAGAAGATATTTACCTTTATGCTCCCCCTCAAATCATGATATAATGATTTATGTCTTTTGAGCTCCCCCTGGATATTAGCATAATATCCTTCTTTGATCATTGAAAAACGGGTCCTGGTCTGTCATGTGATCAGAAGCCACTTTATTCACATCATTTATTCAAAAATAAAATGACAGAAAGCAGTAAAACAGTTTTATAGTATGAGTTCTGATCTGAAATAATCAGAAGTCATCACCTTTACTCCCCCTTAACTTAGGCATCTGAAATATGTCAATTAAAATAGGATGGAGATCAGACACTCCCTTTTGAATTGTAGACCATCATATCAGAAAAATATATCAATGAAAAAGTATATGATAGAGATCAGATCAATTCTCTTGGGATGTAGACCATCATATCCATCGGATGCAAAAACACAGGAGTAAGGTCTTTTTAATCGCTGAGGTCCGAGTCCTAAACTGTTGTGTTTAGAAGTCAAACTACGTTAAAGAACGGGTCCTAAGCTGATGTGCTTAGAAGCCATTTTCTTGACATTGAGGTGCGGGTTTTGAACTGCTGTGTTCAAAAGCCATAATCTTTCAACTTTGAAGTCCGGGTCTTGAGCTGATTTACTCAAGAGCCAATGTTCTCTTACTCCCCCTTGACTTGAGGTGCCTGCAACACAGAATCAATTTTCTTCTTTGGTACCCACTGGTATTTGGGTTCAGAAATGTTAGTTGCAATTCGTGTGGGGGAAATCGAGTAAGAACCATACCAGAAATGATCACTGGTATTGTGGATATGATCATGTGTACAACAATAAGAACAATAAACTTTATTACCTGAAAACCTGAGTAATTGGTCTTTTGAGTATTTAAGCTCAGGTTTACCTTTATGCTCTTTGTTCTTATTTGCTTTGTGTACATGTACACATGATGTCTTCCCTTTCAGCTCATTTGATTTGTCATCTTGGACTGATTTCTTTAACCAGACCAGTTTCTCTTTCTTGAAGCTTTTTCCTCTTGAATATGTACCTGAACCATCTAAATATCCATCATATAAGATGTTAGTTTGACGAATCTGATCAAAAAATTTAGCTGACCTTTGTGAAGAGACAAATTTCTGAGTTGATCTTGAGACAGACTTCTCAAGTTCTTTGTTCTTTGAAGCAAAATTGTCTTTTTCTTTCACAAGCTGGTCAATCTTCTTCGAGAACTCAGACTTCGTCTTCTGCTCTTTCAACGCATTAGCAGATAGTTCAGATAACTTTGAAGTCTGCCCAGAAGATCTTTTCAGAAGATCTTCATTGATAGTCTTTAAAGCACTGATTTCCTCTTTCAGTCTTATGCTTTCTTCATAATGTTCTTTTGACTTTTGTGAGTGAAAGTCAACAACATGACCCAAATTAACTTTCTCTAAATTCAGCTTTCTAATCTTCTCTTCAAGTTCTGCAAAATATCCCATTTTGAATGAGTTCATCAGATTGATATGAATGATCGTTCCAAACTATATATCAGAAAATCAAAAATCATAATGAATTGAAATCTAGCACAAAAAATTAAAACAACACTTGATATAGCGCAAAGTAGAGTTTTGCGTGAGCTATGTGTTGCTCTAACCAAGCTTCTCGTGATAAGCGAATAGCGCAAAGTACACTTTTCGGAAGCAGAGTGTGACACAAAGTAGACTTCTCGTAATCCGTGGGAGACGCAAAGTAGGTTTGCGTAACCTACTGAAGACGCAAAGTAGGATTTGCGTAAGTGTCTAGTAGCGCAAACTGAACTTTGCGTAATAGGCTTGATGCGCAAAGAGAACTTTGCGTAATGGTCTTGAAGCGCAAAGTGAAATTGTATTCAAGTGTGCATGAAGATACTTTGCATGAGCTGCCAGATATGCAAATAAAGCTTTGCGTAATAAGTGCAATACGCAAATTAAGCTTTGTGTAAGACGTTGAATGCGCAAACTTTGCTTTGCGTGAAAGGTTAGATACGCAAACTAGACTTTGCGATATAAGAGCATGACGCAAACGAAATTCTCAGTCTAGAAAATCTCGCGCAAACCATATGAACTTGCGCAAATAGTATTCTTGACTCTTTCTAACTCAAATCGATTTAAACCTGCAAATTTGATCTCAAAAATATATCAGAATCACCAAAAAACACTTCGAAACACAAATTTATTATCAAATTTCGATTAAAAACAACAATTCACACGATTTCATTCAAGAACAGTGTCCGAACGTCATTTCAAGAAAATTTCAAAATTCAAAAATTGACATTGAATTTGATCGAATTACGAAATGATATCAAAATAAGAAACAATCCTGAACACTATTCGAATCCAATGAATCCAATTTCTTGCACCAAAAACTATTTTTCACACAAAATTCGGATGAACAGTACCCAAACTCGTTTTCTTGAAAAAATTTCAGAAAATTAGATTTTCGATCTAAAACTCCAGATTTTAACTCAAATCATGATCAAATCATTTTTGAAAAGTTTGGTTCAGCTCTGATACCAATTGTTAATCAATAAAATCCCAAACAATCAAGCAATTACTCAAAAATACAATCAAGAACTAGAGAGAGAATCTAGAGAGAGAAAGTAGATCTTTAATTCTAATCACAAGTCTCACAAAGTTTTCAATTACGTGCTTCCAAGATTCATACAACAAGATCACATAGCAACTCTATTTATACCATCTATCTAACAAAGACATAATGACTAAGTAAACTAGACAAGCTTTGACTATTCTAAAACAAAGACAATGTTGACTTTTACACCTTTGACTTTCCTATTAAATCAGAAAATCTCAGATCCTACAAATGAACAACAATTACACCTTATATACTAGCCCACAATGCTAAGCCCAAACACATTATGCTTAACCCAAGGCCCATTAAAAAGTGCAAAGCCTTTAAGAAGGACTTTACAAAACTTTCAACTACTTAGGACAATTTGTATCCTAACATTATCCCCCTAAAGTTTTGTAAAGGAATCATCACATTTCATCTCCTTCAGCTTCAGCTCCTCCCCCCTTTGTTTTCTTTGGAAAACTATAATGCTGCTTTTCTTCAAGAAAATTTAGGATCCCCTTGAATAAAGCTCTTATTGTTAATAATTTCAACTTTATAACCAGATTTAATACGCAACAACCCCTACTAAATACACTAAAAGTAGTTTTCTCTGTAGAAACCCGACACATCCGATAAGCCCACAAGAAATAATGTGTGAGTTACGTGATAATCCACAATCCAAGTTCAGATTATAACAAAGAATTCTGCCTTTGAACCGCGAGTTGAATAGGAATTCAGCTTAAGAACTTGTTCCAATTAGCTCGTAGGAGGAAGCAACTTGTAGCAAACACCACTTAACAAGGGTTAGGAGAATCAGTCAAAAATATTGTTCAGCAACTGACGAAATATGCTCATTTCCAAAATACTTTCCAAAATATTGAATGAAGAAACGCATAAGTCCAATCTTCATAAATCAGCTTAATGATTTTAAGCACTCAAAAGTCTGAATCACAACCAAGGCACCAGAACAATGATTGCAAGCACTCATAATTCTGATTGATCAGGTTAGAAGAATGATTAAGAGCACTCAAAGGTCTAGCCTCGTAAAGAAAACTCCAGAATTATATACTCAAACGTCTAATCCAATATGATCAAAGTCTGAATCCAAACACCCAATATCTGAAAATCATGACAAACTTGAGCTCTGTTAATCTTGGTTAGTTGCTTAGAAATTTGTAACACACTGAATATTGAAATGATGTGACATATGCTTTACGTGATAATCCCATGAACAGATTGTCCAACTCTTATAACTTAGGCTATTACCCTTATGACTTGCGATAATCTTCAACTTATCACAGACTGAATATCATGCACAGTTATTTGTCGCATACAATTTCTTGCGATAAGTTCTATTGTCGCAACAAGTTACTTACGATAAGATCCCTTAAGAAAAATCATGAATGTTGCGATAAACTCTATGAAGGTATGAAACACTAGTTGACATTAATCCATAGAAGTATGTTAAGCTCTCACACTAATGCCATGAAACTTATCCTAAAAAGATTATGATGTTCAACAGTTTAACTTTGAACAATTATGAATCTCATAATATGAAACACATTGTCAAATGAATGTATGCTCCGCAAAAATATCATCATTATTTGAGAATTTTGAACAGTGAAGATTTCTTACAAAAAAAAATATTCAATGAATCAAATAAATTCGAAAGACTTGTTTGAGAATATGACTATGTATCAAAAAGATCAAATATTATGAATGATAAGAATGAAAGGCTTAGGTTAACAAAAAGATTGGAATTTTGCTTACATGGACAAATATAAACAATCATGAAAGAATCTCTTTGGTTGAAAGAATATATGATGCTCAACAAACGTGGAATACAAATGGGAGTATTACCATCCAAAAAGCGTTTCATTTTGAGACATGGTAATAACAAAAATCAATAAGAAGCTAAATCGATGTGTATGAATACTTGAAAGTATAGATAAGATAATACACAAGTATTAATCATTGAAAACACAGGGTCAGTAAATCAGCAAATCTCAGATATTAAAACATTTAAAATCCGACTTCTAAATTCATGAAATCTGTCTAAGAATAGAGAAGTGGTTTGAACACTTAGAAAATAGTTTTCATGCTTAAAAGTTGTTCTTCTTTCAAATAATTTGAGTTTAAGATCAGAAAATACATACATTCATTATAGTTCTCATAACTCCCCCTCAAATTATGATAAATTGATTGAAAATCATAAATTTTCCCCTTATCACGTGCAAAATATCTTTAGCTGTATAAAATCTGCACATATGACAAGAATTAAACAAAAATATCCTTAAACACTAAAACGAGTTCTGAATTTGGGGGTGTTTGGGATTGCTTATTTAAAACAACCTATGCTTATTTTGAAAAATGCTTATCAACTTATGAGGTGTCAAAACAAGAGTTTTCTAAAAAGTGTTTGGATTAACTTATTGTGGTACCAAAATATAATAAGCTAATAAGTTATTTTTTAAAGTTGTTTGGGCTTGCTTATACATATAGAATAACTAAAAAGTCATAAGTACTTTTCAAAAAAGTTGATAAGTTAGAACCAAATGACTTATCAAAAACACACCTTTTCAGCAGTTTGACATAGCTATAAGCCTTTTTAATTTTTCTCCATCCAAACACTAGAAAAGTGCTTATCTCCGGTGCCACAAATAAGCAATCCCAAACACCCCGTTAATAGGAATGAAAGTAAATTCAGAAGTCATAGTCGTTGAAGAACGAGTCCTGATCAGAAATGATCAAAAATCAAAATCTCTGAAGATTGAGTCCTAAACTGATGTGTTTAGCCGTCTGAAACACTTGCTCCTCCTACAAATATGCATAATCAAGAGTCCATCAATAAGCACAATTATAAACCAAAATTATAAAAGTTCAATGGTAGATGAAATATTGAAATACTGGTACTTTTCTTCAAGTTCTGCACATATCTCTTCTATTTTCCAGTCATGTGTCTGTAATACTTCTGGCATTCAACACTACACATGATTAACCAACAAAACGTATTAAGTAGATTTTGGTACCCAACGGAACTTGGGTCCCAATTTGTTAAATACAGATACATTTGAATGAACTTGATAAGTACCATACCAATTCTTAACTTGATATTTGTTAACAAATTCATTAGTCCCACAGTAAGAACAACAAACTTTCTTTTGAGCTAACCTGAGCAACTGATTTGTAGAATAAACTACATCAGGTTTCATAAAAGAATTTGCATGAAAAGTAGTGTTCTTGTTGACATTTGGTTTGGAAACAAATGACTTTGAAACTTTCTGTTCTGGTGAAGATCCTTTTACCCTGTATTCCATTTTGATAGGTTTAAATACTGGAATGTTATTACCTGAACCATCAACAGAATGATCATAGAAAACGTTAGAAGTACGAATCAGATCATTTGATTTAATTAACCGTTGTGAAGAAACAGTTATATGATGTGAACATGAAACAGTCTTGGAAGAATATTCAGAGTCAACTTAATCATCCAATGATATTGTACAATAGTATCCGGACTCTTTCGTTTAGTCAATTCCACCTTGAAATTGATTTCTTCAAGTTCTTTGACCTTGGTAGACAAACTGTCACTTTCATCAACAAGTAGATCAATCTTCTTTTTCATATTAGACTTCTCATTCTTATCTTTCAATGCTTCTATTGATAACTCAGATAATCTCTTTGAAAGCTTCCTTATCTCAGTCTCAAACATCTGTGTTTAATTCTCAAACGCCTTCTCTAAACAATTTCTCTTATCAGATATCTCTTTAAAGAATCCAAGATTTTTCTATTCAGTCATTTTCTTTTCTCTCTCAAAAATCTTTATCTGATTCTCAGATTTCTTTCTTTCCTGCTCTAACATCTTTTCCAGATCAGATATCTTCAATGAAACTGATTTTCTTTCTTCTTCAAAAATTTTTCTCTCTTTCTGAAATTTATCTCTTTCAATTATCAAAACCTTCTCAAAATCAAAAACATTTTTAAAGTTCAGGGACTATACTCCGAATACAGGGACTAAACTTGAAAAAAGTGAAAACTTCAAAGTACAAGGACCAAAAGTAACAAAATATAAAGCTTGAAAGACCAAGGGTCAAAATTGACAAAATATGAAACTTTAAAGTTTAGGGACCAAAACTGACAAAAAGAAAGTAGAAAGTACAGGGACTGAAAATGATAAAAAGAAAGTTAAACTAACAAATATAACGGAGAAGGACTAAATCTGAAAAGAAATTTAACAAAACTTAACCTAACAGAGTTAACTAGACCTTAACAGAAAAAGGACTAAATTTGAAAAGAACTTAACGGACTTAACGGACAACTAACGAAAAAAGACTGAAAACGTAATAAAAGCTAACGATTCTAACGGACACTTAACAGAACTAACACTTAGCTGACTTAACAAAGACTTAATGGAAAAAGGGATGAAAATGTAACAAAACTAACAAACTTAATTGAAAAAAGACTTAATATAGTGTCCTCATCCGATGATCTCGGATACAGTTATATTAGACCTAACAAAAAAGTTCATGTAGAAAGTAGTTTTCTACGTAAACTTTGTTGAGTTAACATTCCTACGTGTTGTTTGAATGCCGACTCAACAAAGATTACGCATAAAGTTAATGCAGAAAGCTATTTTTTGCGTAAACATTGTTTTTTTAATTTTTCTTATAAAAAAGAAAGTTTACACGAAAAAAAGAGAACATTTCTGCTTAAACTTTTTGCGTAAAGTCTGGCTATTTGAGGTAATTGCTTTGAGAAATGGCCAAAAAGTGAATTCCAAAATTCTTAATCGACTATCTTCGTCAACTTCCCAATATTCTATATTTGCATTCATTTCAAAAAGGAATACAAAAATAAATCATTCATAGGAACCTTCTTCTCACATTATTTTCTTGTCATCAAAATCTATTCAACAAAAAGAATACAATACTAAAACCTCACTATGGTTAAGAATTTTTTTGTAGGTCACCTTGACTTAATTGTTCTTTTTATAGAAAAAATATATAAAAATAATCTAAAACTACATTTTTTCAAATAAACACCCATTATTTCCCTATTTTCACGAAAGAAGAAAGGGCCCACAAAAATCCATCTGAACCCCATAGGCAGAGCTGCAGAGGGCCATAAGGGCCTTTAGGAGCCATGACCCATTGACCCTTGTGATTTTACGAATGTTTAATACACATAGTTTACTCTAATAGTATAGTTTAATAAAAAAATTGAGCCCCTCCACTCAAAAATGTTAGACTCTTTATTAGACCAAGAAAAGTAATTGATTAGCTAAAAAATCAATTGTGGTCCATAAATTATGTGTCTTATGTTAAAAGATTTGCAGTAAGTTAATGGGATGTTTTTGGGCCTCCTAGCAAGTTTTCTAGGACACTTTTAATATATCATGTTTGACATTTTCATATCTAATATTTAATGTCTTCTTTTAGAGTTTCAGTATATATTAATCATATGTTATAACTTTGGATGGTGTACTTTTTGTGTATTGGAAAATATATAAGAGATTACGTTCGACCACTACAGTTAAAAAGCTTGTGTCCGCGACCAGTCGGCCTCACAAAAATCAAAAAAGTTGAGGGTCGATGGGACCCGTTGGCAGGTTTCGCGAATTTCCTTGCACGATATGAAATGGCACACCGACTTGACCCTATATGACACCAATTTAACCTCTTGCTCCTTCCCACCATCATAGGGATTGCCCCTAGTTTTGTATTTTTATCAAAAAACATTGTTTGGAAAATGCATATATATATATATATATATGGATGGTCGATTTTTATAAACAACTCTCAAACCAAACCAACATTTTCTAACATTCATCCACTACCTTGACCATTGTTGACCACCAATGATCGTCGTTGATCGTCGTTGACCGCCATTGCCCGTCGTTGACCGCCATTGCACGTTGTTCATCATGGTTAGTTTTCTTACATCAAATGAATAACATATTTTCATTACACGACAGTTTGGATTTTTATATGTTATTTTTCTAACTCTTGTAATATATTAGGGAAATTGTTACAACACAATTGTTATAATAAATTCGAAGGTAGAAATTGTATATACAATTTTGTCCAATTTGCGGGTATCAAGTAAAAGAGTAGAAATGTTTAAGAATACATGTTTTGGGCATTGGCTCGATATCGAGTCTGCACATAGAAACCTGATGCTCGTGCAGTTGATTTTACAAATGCAGGTATTTCCTAAGGAAGCCCGACAAAATGCTATGTATTTTATGTAGGAGGATACAAATTTTGTTTTGGGCTAGAAGAATTAGGTCTTATTACCGGTATGTGATTTGGCCAAAAGCCTGTGTTATCGGAGTCGTTAAAGCAGTCAATCAAGAAAATGGTTTTAGACATTGATGAAGATCAATCAGTAAGGACGACAGAGGACAAATTTTAATCGAGTGTTTACGGGTTCTAAATGTAAAAAGATAACAGACATTGATGCAGTACGTATATGCCTACATGTATGATATTTTCTGCTCTTTCTCCAAGACCAAATTTGACCTTTTCTACGGATCGAGAGATAGCTAGGCAATTCTTAATTGCTAAATTTTTTTCCTTATCCAAGAAGAGATCTTAGATGGCCTCCTCTCCATCTCCTTCTTCTAGACCGACCAAGAAGTCTAAGAAATTCGGTACTATTTCAAAAACAATATCGGATGTTCCTTGAAAATGTAATTTCCCAGTTTAATCAAGCTATTCAAACAATCAAGATATGACAATCAAGATTCTAGAGAGAGAGAGTAGAGAGAGAAACAGTCATATATCTATTGATCTGACAATTGTATTTAATTTCCTTACAAAGCTAAACACTATTTATACTCACTACATAAACTCTCACAAGTTTACAAACATCACAAACTCCTAAGATTGACTTTGACATTACAGACTTAGACTATTCACATTAAATCTTGGATAAAATAAAATACACTAACAATCTCCCCCTTTGTATTCAAGATTTAATAAAAATTTGACAATCTTCTTGAACAGACAAACTTTCATCTGAGTTGAAAATTCTGTATTATCTCTTCCAACTTCATTTGACTTGAAAATCCAGAATTTCTCCAAAAGTCTTTTTCACTTTGACATCTCTTTATAACTTTGAAATTGATCTTTCAGAAATTTCTCCCACTTTTTGATGATTGAATGGAAGCCCTGGGGGAGTGAACATCACAAAACTCCTTTCCAATGTACATCCGTTGTACAAAGTGGCTCGGTGCTACTTACAGGCATACTAATTGTATCATTTGTTGATTCAGGTTTACAATTCCTATTATATCTGAATTTGAAAAGATTCGGGTATATACATTCCATGAATTGACGAATACTCAGGTGAAAGAGCAAAGATTGTCATTTTATAAAGGAGGAGAATGTTAGTTTATGATAAAGGGGGAGAATCAAAAACAATGATGAGATTGAGGAAATTTTGATGATCATGATGCTCACAATCATCAAAAAGGGGAGAAATTTCTGAAAGATCAATTTCAAAGTTATAAAGAGATGTCAAAGTGAAAAAGACTTTTGGAGAAATTCTGGATTTTTAAGTCAAATGAAGTTGGAAGAGATAATACAGAATTTTCAACTCAGATGAAAGTTTGTTTGTTCAAGAAGATTTAAAGATGTCTCAAGAAATAAAGATGATTCGAGGTGATACCAATTAAAAATGTAATTTCCCAGTTTAATCAAACAATTCAAACAATCAAGATATGACAATCAAGATTCTAGAGAGAGAGTAGAAAGAGAAACAGTCATATATCTATTGTTCTGAAAATTACAATGCTTCTATTTAATTTCCTTACAAAGCTAAACACTATTTATACTCACTACATAAACTCTCACAAGTTTACAAACATCACAAACTCCTAAGATTAACTTTGACATTACAGACTTAGGGGTTGTTTGTTTAACTCTTAATGGTTCTATTAAGAGGCAACCTCTGAATCGTTAAGAGGTAAATCTTGTTTGGCAAAAAAAAAGGTTGCCTCTTAATGGTTCCAAAATCCTCTTAATGATTTTGTATCCTGACCCTCCCTTAACCATTAAGAGCCCTAATTTCATTATGAACAATTAGCAAACAACCATATTTCATTTTACACTATATCACAAAAACCTTTTAATCATTCAGACCACTTAATCATTCTGTACTAAACCATTCAGCAACTGGCAAACAACCCCTTAGACTATTCACATTAAATCTTGGATACAATAAAATACACTAACATTCCTGGAATCTCCTTCTCAGTTGCTTTCTTTTCATCATTTACTGAGACTACGAATCTAAAAGAACCTTCAGATTCCACCTAGGTCTCACAACGCTCGAAAAAAAAACAAAACTCATCATTCTAGTCAATCAGGGTTCTTCAAAGAAGACCTTGTCATCCCAAAGGCTAAACCAGTAGACTGTTTAAAGGCTCTCAAAAGCCTATGGATATTGAAATTCTCCAATCCAAGCCCTTTGCATCTGCTAACCCAACTATCTCCTTCATATCCTCCCAACAGGGTATTGTTGTACAAAAGAGAGGATAATTTAATGAGATTTTAGTGTCGACTATCGCTGAGGATAATTCATATCTAATGGCTTTATTGGAAGAAACCATGGCTCTCAAATTATATCAAGCCAAATAACTCATCCTTGTATCCATCTAAGGATATTCCATTTGTGGTTCAACAATCCATTGATATTTGATCAACGACTCAATCAATAGTTTGTGTAACTTCATCTGCCGACATTGATGAATTCACTGAAGCACTGAAAATTTTGTATCCAGTCTCCTTGGTTGGCGGATTATGTAACCCGAAAATCACAAATGGAATACCATGCAAGTATATATGTTAAACCGCTATCGCTTGAACAAGTAATAAAGTGGTGCTAAGTACCGAATATCGATCCTACAGAGACAATAAAACTAGTTATATTCCCAAGTCAAGCTTAAAAAGTGATTTTCAAAAGAGGTTTAAAAAATGATTTCAAAAGTGTTGTTAACAATAATGAAAGTGCTTAAAACAGATTAAAAAGAAAGCAAGAATGTAAGATCCTGTTGGAGTTGTAAGCAACTATATAATAGGAGTCATGCTACAACAGATGTTGCATCACTAGTTCTCAACTTCACTATCGGTTCGCACAACCCTTATACAAGGTTCTTATTAGGATAGGTTACTAGCAGCGCCTAATTAGGCGACCCAACTGACGCCATACAGATATTATTGTTCTCCCCATATAGTTTACAATCAATCAAGATTCAGGTGGTTTGTTACAACCCTCTATAACTGTTAGAGCATAAATATGTTGGATACAAGATCATAGAAGTTTGAAGACTGAGGGTCAAAGCTAAAGTCAACTCTCAACATCAAAGTCAAAGTCATTGTGTAATAAAAGTCAAAGTCAATTTTAATTGTATTTTTTTGTTTCTTTATATTCGTTGTTAGTATAAATAGCTTGTATCTTGTGTTGTAAAATACATATGACTAGAAGAGTTAAGTACGCGTCCTGTGTTTTTTCAACTTCTAGAGAGAGAAAGCTAGAGAGAAAAAGCGTGTTCAGAGAGAACTTTGTAAACAAACTGTGTTTATTTGAAATCAATATAACAGGTTTTTTTTAAATCTGTGTAATCTTGTTATTTGTTAATTGAAATTGAATTAGAAACTTGAATCTATGACACACAATTGGTATCAGAGCAGATCCAGATTGAAATCAAATCAAGAGATGTTGTCGACACTGTATCATTGAAGACCAGATTTGATTTTGAGTGTTTGTGTATTTTAGAGTTTGTAACTGATTGAAATGAGTTCGTTTATTGTACTAGAACGAGTTTGTATAGTTTGATTAGTCAATTGCACTATAATTTTCTTGAATTTTTGAAATCTGTCAAGTTTGAGTTCACGAGTTTGTCGTACACTATAATCGATCAAATTGTATTGATTGTTGATGTTTGTTGAAATTCTTTGATAGGATTTTGTTCTAGGTGTATAATTCATTGATCTGTCAAAAGTTTAGATCGAAATTTGAAGTTCGGGTGGGTCTTTAGTCGATTCAGAGTTGTTTTTCTTCGAAAACTGAAGAACTCGCAATCTTGCTCAAGAACTCGCAGAGTGTCAAGAATTCGTAAATTTTGAAGAATTCGTAAAAAGGCTTGAAGAATTCGTTGAGATCATCAAATTTCTCATTGTCAATTTCTGAAAAATTCATAAGGACCGAATTCGCAGTACTCTATATTGCGAAAAGCATAGAATTCGTACTTGAGTTTGTTGCGAATTTCTTAGAATTCGCAGAGGATTAATTCAAAAAAGTTTCAAGTTCAGAATTCGCAATTGTCTTTATTGCGAATTGTCCAGAATTCGCATTACTATGTGTTGCGAATTGCTTAGAATTCGCAGTTTTTCTAGAAATTTTTATCAAGTACAAAATTCGTATCAAGAATTCTCATAAGACTAGTCTAAGAATTTCTTGGATTTCGCAGAAGAGTAGTCTACAAATTTTTCGTATTTTATGAAAAGTTTTGAAAATTTTCTAAGTGTAGGATTCGTAAGTCTCTGTCTTGCGAATTTTTTTCTTGCTTGCGAATTCTAATTCCAATCTTACGAATTTCTTGTGTTTTTAAGTGAATCCTACGAGTTCTTTGTGATTCTAGTGTACCTTGCGAATTCTTTGTACTTCTAAGTGTATCCTGCGAATTCTAGACTTAGTGAATTTCAGAAATTCATTTGTCTAGTTCATTTTCAGTGTTATTCAATATTCTTGTGATTTCTATTGGACTAACGGTCAGTTTCAAGTTTCTTATTGCATATTTTTATAACAGGATGACTTCAAAAGACACTCTCTCTATCGGAACGGATGTAAAGCCTCCTGTTCTATTCAAAGGTGAATATGAACAGTGGAAGGATAGATTTCTTGACTTTGTCGACCGGAATGCAAATGGAGACAACATTTTGCTGTCAATTACTGAAGGTCCAATGGTACCACCGACAGTGGAGATACCAGATGATGAATCCTCTGACAGTGAGGATGGAGACGAAGACAGAGTAAGAAAGATAAAGACAGTTCCGAAGGACTTTGCCCAATATTCAGATGAGCAGAAAAACAGATTCAAAGCCGACAAACAAGCAAGATCTCTTCTGTTACAAAGTATCCCGAATGAGATATATGTAAAGATCGACAATTACAAAGCTAATGCGAAGAAGATGTGGGATCAGTTACAGAAGATGATGATGGGCTCTAAGGTGGGAAATCAGATAAAAGTGGCCAACTGTATCAACAATTATGAAGAGTTCAAGGCCAAAGAAGGTGAGAGCTTGGAGGAAACCTATGAAAGATTTGTGCTTATGTTGAATAAACTTTCCAAGAATAAATTCAAGAAGAAGCAGATTAAGAACAATGTGAAGTTTCTCAGTATCCTACGACCGAAATGGAAGAAACATACTTGCCGGATGAAGCAAATGAAAGACTTAAGTGATATACCTCTTCATGAAGTTTATCAGACACTACGTTTGAATGAGGAGGAGGTTGATGAGAAAAGAGCTGATAAGAAAAAGAATGCTGAGAAAGTTGTTGGCCTTATTGCTTTAGTTGTTGGTGAGAAGGAGAAAGAGAAGAAAGAAAAGAAAAAGAAATAGCAGATAGTTATTCTAGTTCTGATTTTGGTTCTGACCCAGATAGTGATGATGGTGAAAATCTCAAGTAAGCCATGTTTCTACTGACCCGTGACTTTCAGAAAAAGTTTTACAAGAAGCCGGGCTCTAACTCTCAGAGATACTCATCATCGGGGTCAAAAAATCATGAGCACCGTGAGAGAATAGAAGGAAAGAAGTATGAAGAGAAAAGGTACGTGGAGAGAAAACCAGAAGAAAAGAAGTTTGTGAATGATTATACCAGTGCTGATAAGAAGACTGATGATCTGATCAAATGCTACAACTGTGGCAAGGTTGGACATTATGCAAAAGATTGTCGGAAGCCTAAAGTCAGAAATTTTGAATACTACAAGAACATGATGCTCTTAGCCAAACAACAAGAAGCTGGCAAGTCATTGATGGCTGAAGACGAGTTTTGCTTAGATAATTCGGATGAGGAGGTGAAAGAAGAATCAACTCACATGTGTTTGATGGGCAACACTCTAAAGTATGATGATTATGATGAAGAATCAGTTGACGAGGTAATTAATCTTTCTAAATCTGATTTTATGGTTAAAATGGAAGCTATGATGGTTGAACTTCAAGATCTTCAAAACAAACTGTAAAAGGAAAAGAGCAGAGTTGAAAAGAAAAATCAAATGATCTTTGAACTTAACAAGCAAGTTGTTGGGAACAAAGATTTTATTGATTCTGTTCGCAAATATGTTTCTGATTTTAAACAAGAAAAAGATTGTTTTGAAAGTAAGATTTCTGATTTTGAATCTAAAATTTCTAAGTTTGTTTCTGAAAAGCAAGAATGTGTTTTAAAATATCATAAACTGCAGGTTGAGAACAATAGCTTAACAAAGAAGGTAAATGGTTTGGAAGCCAAACTTTATACACGAGGTCAAACAGATCAAACTATTTTTCTTAACACCCCAAATGAGGAAGTTGATGTTAGAGAGAAGTGGGGTCTCGGTTACGAAAATCCACACTATCTAAAGAAAGCTATCAGAAAACAGCCAGTTTTGTATAATTTTGATTATCTTTTTGTGGCTGGAAAATATCCTCATTTGAAACCCAAGTTTGTTACCAAATCATCTGAGGAAGTAGAGGCTAAAGAGGATGAGAAACGAAAGAACCTAAAGAAAACGCAACTACCATTCTGCTATCAAAAGCTGAATGATAGTTATATTTCAGATCAACCAAAATCTCTTTCAAATGATTATTTTGAAAGTTATTCGACAAAAGAGTTGGAGGCAAAACCTGTAGAAGCTAAAATTTATGTTCCTCCACTCATTTTAGAAAACAAAATAATCGAGCTTGAAAATATTTTATCAGATGAAAGAATATTGGCTGACATTGAAAAAGATGTATTTTCAACTATTATGAAGAACACAGTTTTCAAAGTTGAATCTAAAGAGTGTTTAACATCTTCTAAGGCACCTCATACTTCTGAATCTGATTTTGATGACTTATTTGAGTTTGCAAATGATTTTTTAAATTTTGATGAAGGGTGTGTGAATGAGATTAATATGTTTGATTTCCATGCTAAACTTCCAGATCATTCTATTTTTGTTATTAATGGCAAGCTTTACCTAGTGTACATGAAGTTGGTGAATCATCAACTAAGGTTTGTGAAACAGTTTCTGTGAATGCTGATTACTATGCTAAAGGTAAGAAGCAAAAGAAACAGAGTTCACAGAAACAGAAACACACTGGTAAGCTTAAAAACAAACATTCTCATAAATCTAATTTTCCTAACATATCTAAATTTTATGTTTAAGTGAATAATAAAAGATTTGAAGAACGAAAGGAATGGCGACCAAAGAGGAAGATCGATGAGAGTTCTGAATCATCTCCTCAAATAAACAAAACCTTGTAATTCCTTACAAGCGATATTCCATAAAGCAATTACTCTGATTGTCTCAATCTACTACTAAGCAATCTACTTATAAACGGAATGATTTTAGTTCTCAGAGATTTTCTAATGATTGGTTTGGAAATTATCATGTTGGTTCTTACAAGACATTTGTTTCAAACGTTTTTCAAAAGTTCAGAGGATCCATCTATAAATGGATACCAAAATCTTGTGCTAAACTGAAAGGACCCGTTTTTAAATGGGTACCTAAATCTGTTATTCCCTGATTTCTCTTATGCAGACCCGTCATATGTGGTTCTTGGATATCGGGTGTTCCAAGCATAAGACTAGGCAAAAGGATTTATTGTCTAATTATACAAAGAAATTCAACGGGAATGTTCGTTTTGGCAATAATAAATTTTCACCGATTATTAGATATGGTGATGTGATACAAGAGAATGTAACGATAACGAAGGTGAGTTATGTAGAAGGATTAGGGCACAACCTATTAAGTATTGGCTAGTTCTACGACAAAGGATTAGAGGTAAATTTTAAGGCTAAGAGTTGCTCGGTGTGTACTGAAGATGGCAAAGAACTTTTAGTCGGCACTCGAAAATCCAACCTCTACATGATCAATCTTTCAAAGATCTAGACTGACAATCAGGTTTGCTTATTGACAAAAGCCTCGATGCAGCAAAGTTGGCTTTGGCACCGAAGGTTGTCACACCTGAATTTTCGCTACATAAATAAATTGGTCAAAGGCAGATTGGTGAAAGGTCTTCCTGAGCTGAGTTATGAAAAAGAACATCAATGTGCAGCATGTGAAAATGGTAAAATAAAGAGGGCAACTCACAAGCCAAAACCCGAACCGAGGACAAGTTCTCCGCTTGAAATTTTGCATATGGATCTTTGTGGTCCTATGCGTACTCAAAGTATAGGAGGAAAGAAATATGTATTGGTAATTGTGGATGATTATTCGCGTTACACATGGGTAAAGATTCTAAGGACAAAAGATGAGACGCCCGAAGTACTCATCAACTTTCTGAAGACTACCCAAGTGAACTTGCAGAAGACAGTTAAGCTTCTAAGGACCGATAACGACACAAAGTTTAAAAATAAGACTGTTGAAGATTATCTCGAATCTGTCGGGATAATGCATCAATTATCTGCTGCTAGGACGCCCGAACAAAATGGAGTTGTAGAAAGGCGCAATTGAACGCTAGTCGAGGCCGCTCGGACTATGCTCAGCCAATCAGATCTACCACTATTTTTTGTGGACAGAAGTTGTCTCTACTGCATGTTATACGCAGAATCGATCAATTATTCACAAACGGTTTGGAAAACATCCTTAAGCATTGATTAATAATCGTACACCTAATATAAAATATTTTCATGTTTTTGGTGTTTTAGGCTTAATGACAGAGAGAACTTGAATAAGTTCGGACCGAAGGCTGAAGAGGGAATCTTCATTGGATACTCCCAGACATCTGTTGCATATGGGATATATATGAAGAGCTCAAAGACTGTTATCGAAAGCGTCAATGTCACATTTGATGAGGAAGTGGCTTCTGAACAAAACAGTTCAGAACCCGTTCTAACCGGATTCTTAGCTTCTGGACATATCCGTCTAGAACCTGTTTCTACAAAGAATAATTCTGATAAAGCTTCTACATCTACATCGCATTTATCTGAACTAGATTTGTTGTTTGAATTTTTCTATAATGAGTTTCTAGGATCTAAACTTCCTAAATCTGTTGTGGTTGATAGGTCTGAAGATCCAACGATTAATCATCCAACCACTTCAGATGTATCTACTGAACCAGTTCCCCCACTTCAGAAAGAAACTCAGATTCAAACACTTACTCCTACAGTTGAAGTTATACCTGATCATTGTTAAGTCAGATTTTATAGTAATCATTGTATTTATAGACTTGGTCTAATACTATGTTTTAGGGTGATTTTATGTTTTGTATTAGCCAAGGGTATTTAAGTCCCTTGTGGCTTTGTGTCTTGGAAGAAACTCACGCATATCCTAATTCAATTGAACTTTTGCACTTTCAACTCTCTCTCTACTTTCTCTCTCTAGGATTTAGAACGATCTTGCATTATCAATCATGTTGAACTAGAAGTTTCTAATTCAGTTGGATGCACTGAGGATGATAATCAACATATTGCACAAGCTGTTCCAACTGACACTTCTGAACAAGATACTTCAATTGCACCCCAAACAACTATTGAACAACAAACTAAATAAAGTGGATATTTAGATGAGTTTTATGATCAATCTATATCGAATCCACTTCCTCATGAGCATAAATGGACCAAAGAGCACCCGATAAGTCAAATAATTGGAGATCCAAATCTACCGGTGCAAACTAGGTCTACAACAATGAATATGTGTATGCATGATTCCTTTATGAGTAAGATAGAGCCAACTCGAGTATCAGAGGCTCTCGTAGACTCAGATTGGGTTACAACGATGCAAGAGAAGCTAAATCAGTTTCAAGCCTTGAAAGTATGGAGACTTGTACCAAGACCTGAAGGAAAATCCATCATTGGTACAAAATGGGTATTCAAAAACAAGAAGGATGAATATGGTATTGTAATTCGAAACAAAGCAAGACTTGTTGCCAAAGTTTACCGGCAAGAGGAAGGCATTGATTACGACGAGACTTACACTCCAGTAGCACGCATAGAAGCAATTCGCATTTTCTAGCATACGCTGCTCATAAAAACTTCACTGTCTATCAGATGGACGTGAAGATTGTCTTTCTGAATGGTATACTTAAGGAAGATGTCTATGTCTCGCAACCAGAATGCTTTGTGAATCCAGATAAACCAAATCATGTCTACATCTTGGATAAAGCACTTTATGGGTTAAAACAAGCGCCTTGAGCCTGGTATGAGGTATTATAAAAATTTTTGGTCAAGTCGGGCTTTACAAAAGGTAAAATCGATACCACTTTATTCATTAAAAAGGAAAAAGCCGATATCATTCTTATTCAAATATATGTTGATGATATAATATTTGGCTCTTCAAATCCTAAATATTGTAAGAACTTTTCAAATCTAATGGTGTCAAGATTTCAAATGAGTATGATGGGAGAGATGAACTTCTTTCTCGGATTACAAGTAAAACAATTTTCAACGGGGATTTCTATAAACCAAGCTAAGTACATTTTTGATATTCTTCGGAAATTCAAAATGGAAACATGCAACCCAATTGGTACTCTGATGGCACCGGGAACTAATATTAACATGGATCCTTCGGGAAAACCTGTTGATGTTAGAACCTATAGAGGAATGATCGGTTCTTTAATGTATCTTACTTCAAGTAGGTCGTATATTATGTTTTCTACATGTTTATGCGAAAGATATCAGGCTAACCCTAAAGAATCTCATATGTCTGCCGTAAAGCGTATATTTAGATATCTGAAGGGGACTGCAGATCTTGGTCTGTGGTATCCTAAAGATTCTGGTTTTGAATTAACAGCTTACTCAGATGCAGATCATGCTATGTATGTAAGACAGGAAGAGCACATCGGGTCATATTCAATTTCTTGGAGACAAGCTCTTTAGTTGGGCATCAAAGAAACAACTTTGTGTTTCCACTTCGACTGCTGAAGCTGAGTATGTAGCTGCTGCCAGTTGCTGCTCTCAAGTCTTGTGGATGAGAACACAACTTTGAGACTATGGTTTCCAGTTCAACAAAATACCGATTTACTGTGACTCGAAGAGTGCCATAGCCATATCAGCTAATCCTGTGCAACATACTAAAACCAAACACATCGATGTAAGATATCATTTTATAAAAGATAATGTTGAAAAAGGTACAATAGAACTTTATTTTCTAAACACTGATTATCAACTTGCAGATTTATTTACCAAGCCTTTAGATGAAAAGGCATTTAATTTTCTTATCTCTAAACTTGGTATGTTAAATCTTATGACATAATCAATGATTACTTATTAAAATTTTTCTTATTGTTATTGTTATTTTTCTTCATTTCTTTATTTTTAATCTGAAAGATATCTGCACTTTAAGGTTTGCTCATGATTTCAGGGGGAGTGAGATATGATGAAAAGATGAACAATATCCAATTGAGGGGGAGTTTATATTGTTGTTTATGCTTATCACTGATAAAATTTTTCTGATGCAAAAATACAGGGGGAGTAAGAGTAAAAACAAGGGGTATGAATGATGACTTATGATTACTTCTGATCAGAAGTCGTTCATTTACTATTTTACTGCTTTATGTCTTTTACATTTATCAATAAAGTTTTGTGAATAAAGTTGTTTTGACAAGACTTTATGACTGATGCAGATTGAGAGGATGCTTACAAGATCATATCTTTTATGACTTTAAATTTCACTTCATGAGATTTAAGACAAATCGAAAGGTTTATTTCTATTCTTAATCTCATATATGGTTGAAAGAAGGATGACTTTCAATCATAGAAAACATATTCTTAAATGTTCAAACCACTTCCCGATTCTTAAACAGATTTCACGAATTGGAAGTATGATTTTAAATGTTTTCATTTTATTTGAGTTTGAATGTTTTACAAACCATGTGTTTCCAAAGATAAATACTTGTGTATTGTCTTTTCTAAACACTTTCAAGTATTCACACACACTGGTTTGACTTATTGTTCAAAATGTTCTTACCATGTCTCAAATTTGAAACATTTTTTCGATGGTAAAACACCCCGCTTGAACCTCAACGAATATTGAGCGTTAATTCATTTCTACACGTTTCATTCAAGCATGCCTATATTTTTGTTTCGTATAGACAACATTCAATTTTTGTTAACCATAAGCCTTAATTGCTATATCATTTTATTCTGATCATTTTCATACAATGTTAGATTTTCAAACAAGTTTCTTGCATTCATTTTCATTACTCTATATACTTGTTTGAAATATCTTCATTGTTTAAAATGCTTAAATCTTCATGATTACATCTTTGCACATACAAACATCTGACATTTGTATGTTTGTGCTTTAACTAACAAGTTAAATCATTTTGACCAACATTATGTTTTCATTGGAAAATATGGGTTCATTGTGTAGGACTTAAATGAAACTTCTACGGATTAATCCTTAGTGATCGAGTGTTAGGAGTCTATATTCTAAGTGTGGGTTGTGTGACGAGGTAAAACGAAAAAGAGAGTTTGGTTAGAAGCAATCTCATTGTTTAAAAAGAAGGAGGGTGAGAGATCAGATTAAAAGAATATTAAACTCTGCACCAACTACTTTCTGAGCCGGACAACCACATTACTAATGTTTCACAATTCTTCGTGAACATTATTGAAACATGAAACTAGCCCATGCCAACTCTTGACATTAACCCCACCAGCCACTCATTTTCTTCTTAAAAAGAAAATGTTTCATATTTCAAGGGGACGCAGCACATTATCTATCTGATTTTCATTTGGAAAATATGGATATTGAAAAAGAAGGAAGTCTACCCCACCTTTGCACTTTGATAATGCACATTGAGTCTGTGTTTCACTACTGTTGTCTCAGTGGTTTACACAATGTTGCGCCTTATAAAAGCAATCATCAAGTGCTTAATTCTTTTTATCACTTGCATGAGCACACAAGGAATTTGTTTTCTTGTCATAACTTTCACAGAAATTGCCTTTGTGGTGTTTTGATGATTGAATAGAAGTCCTGGGGGAGTGAACATAACCAAAGCTCCTTCCCAATGTGTATTCGTTACACACAATGACTTAGTGTTACTAACAGGCATATTAACTGATTCATTTGTTGATTCAGGTGTTACATTCCTAATTTGTCTAGATGTGAAAAGATCTGCATGAATATCTTATTTTGGATCGATGTTGAATCAGAGGCTCAGTTCAAAAGATCAGTGGTCAGAATTGTTAATGACATTTCTTGGAGAAAGTTTTGATGATATCGATGCTCTAATCATCAAAAAGGGGGAGAAGGAATCAAAAATGATGTTTGTGGGGAGATGACAAAGTGAAAGAATTGTTTGATTAAGAAATATTTGTGTTCAAGAGTTATTTGCTTGAAGTTTGACAAAGATTGAAAGACTGATAGATAAAAGTTAACAGTTTTCTGAAGATGTGTTAAAATTCAGAAATTTTCTTTGAAGATTAATTGCTGAAGATGTGTAGATCCCAGTACAGTGCAATCACGAACAATAATCAACAATGAATAACAATAATATAACCACAACCTCTAGTCATATGATTAATATTCAAGAAAGGATTTAGGTTTACAGAGAGAATATCTGATCAGTAAATGTAAACCTATTGACTAGAGAATTATGAATAATGCGACTTAACTTTCTCTACTGAAATATGAAAACTAAATATGCCTTTACATATTTAGGCTTACAAGATTAATGGGCTAATGGGCTTGTTAAGTCTAAATATTGTATCCAAGATTTAATAGGAAAGTCAAATGTGTAAAAGTCAATATTGACCTTGTAATAGTTAGTCAAAGTTAGTTTAGTTTCCTTTGCCATTAAGGCTTTGTAATAGATAGTTGGTATATATATTGTTTGGTTTGTGTAATCTTGTAAGTAACGAACTAGAGTGCATTGTATTGTGATTCTAGAGTGTGTGTAATACAAGATCTACTTTCTCTCTCTAGACTTTCTCTCTCTAGTTCTTGTGCATAATGTTCATATTTTGAGTAATTAGCTTGATTGATTGGGATTTATGATTAACAATTGGTATCAGAGCAATACCAAACTTTTCAGAAGAGATTTAATCATGATTTGAATTGAAAATTGTGTGATTTGATTTGAAAAATCGTGAATTTCGAAATTTTTTTGAAGAAACAAGTTGTTTACTGTTTCATCGAATTTTTTGTGAAAAATTGGTTTTAATGCAAGAAAATGGTTTCCGTGTGATCAATTTATGTTGGTGATTGATTGTTGTTTTGATTCCATCTTGAAATTCGAACAAAATTAGTTTCAATTTTTGATTTTTTAGTTTTTCGTGAAAACGTGTTTTGTCACT
The DNA here is from genome assembly GCA_954870635.1 of Arctium minus. Taxonomy (NCBI): domain Eukaryota; kingdom Viridiplantae; phylum Streptophyta; class Magnoliopsida; order Asterales; family Asteraceae; genus Arctium; species Arctium minus. The sequence continues at coordinate 69,321,624 of OX941080.1, read as the reverse complement.
GTTCTTGAATCAAATTTGTTGATTTCTGTGTTTTTAATCGAATTTGCTTGCTAGAATTGTGTTCGATTTGTGTAGGTGAGCGAATTGTCAAATTTTCAGATTGAAATTCGAGGTCTAGATAAGTTTTTGGTGCAAATTTGTTGGTTTTATAGATATGTGTTTCATTCATCAGATATGCGTTTCATTCATCTGAGATATGCGTTTGATTCATCTTGGTTTGCGTGTGATTCGTACTGGTTTGCATATTGAAAGTTTACTTGTGCTTAATTTGTATTGTGCGTTTCACGACACAAACGCATTCTGAGTTGTGCGTTTCACGACATAAACGCATTCTGAGTTGTGCGTTTCACGACTCAAACGCATTCTATACTATGCGTTTCCTTAAGGACCCGCATTCTATACTATGCGTTTCCTTAAGGACCCGCATACCTTACTATGCGTTTCCTAAAGTACCCGCATACCTCACTATGCGTTTCCTCAAGGACCCGCATACCTCACTATGCGTTTCCTAAAGGACCCGCATACCTGACTTTGCGTTTCCTCAAGGACCCGCATACCTCAATATGCGTTTCCTTCTACACCCGCATAATTCATTGTGCGGTTCAGGCTACATACGCATAGCCTGTTGTGCGTTTCCTCTGTGACCCGAATTCCTCTGTGACCCGAATTCCTCAATTGTGCAGGTCTCCCTGTCTTAGTTAAAAAAAAAAACAAGAATTTGGAAATATTTTTTTTCTACACTGCGAAATAACAAGTATTGTTCAAATTTCAATTTTCACGAAATATTTTTTTTAAGATTTCAATTCAATCTGATTTTTGATTTTCTGATATATAGTTTGGAACGATCATTCACTGCAAGCTGATGTACTCATTAAAGATGGGATATTTTGGTGAGCTTGAAGAGAAAATTAGAAAGCTGGAATTAGAGAAAATTAATCTGGGTCATGCTGTTGACTTTCACTGACAAAAGTCAAAAGAGCATTATGAAGAAAGCATCAGACTGAAAGAGGAAATTAGTGCTTTAAAGATTATCAATGAAGATCTTCTGAAAAGATCTTCTGGGCAGAATGATGAGAAGATAAAGGGATTGGAATATGAGAACTTTGAGCTGAGAAAGAATTTATCTGATTTGGAAAAACAGCTTGATGCAAATAAAGCTGATCTTGAAAATGAAAAGAAAAAATTTTCAAGGAAGTTCTCAGATTTCTCAAAGAAGAGTTATGAAGAGAAGAAGTCAGTGGAGCTTAAATGCATCAAGCTTTCTCAACAAATCTCAAATTTTGAGAAAGTACTGATATTGGAAAGAGAGAAGTTTGATAAAGAGAAGAAGGCCATAGAACAAAAGAATGTAGAATTCTTTAAAGAGTTATCTGGCCAGCGAAATGATTCAGAAAAAGGGTTTGAAGAAGAAAGATTAATCTTTGAATCTGAAATCATGAAACTGACTTCCAAATTGTCTGAACTGTCTGCAGCTGCGCTGAATGAACAAAGGACGAAGTCTGAATTCACAACAAAGATTGAACAGCTTGTGAAAGAAAGAGATAACTTTGCATCAAAGATCAAAGAACTTGAAAAATCTGTTTCAAGTTCAAGTCAGAATTTTATCTCTTCACAAAGGTCAGTCAAATCATTTAATCAGATTCGTCGCACTAACCTTTTCTACAATGAATTTTTAGATGGTTCAGATACTTATCCAAGAAGAAGTTTCAAGAAAGAGAAACTGGTTTGGCAAAAGAAACCAGTCCAAGATGATAAGGAAAATGAGCTGAAAAAGAAGAAATCATGTGTACCTGTACACAAAGCAAAGAAGAACAAAGCATCTAACGGTAAGAAATTTTATTGTTCTATTTGTTGTACACATGATCATTTTCACAAAACAAATGATCATTACTGGTATGGTTCTTACTCCATATCCCCCACACGCACTGCAAATAACATTTCTGGACCCAAATACCAGTGGGTACCAAAGAAGAAAATTGATACTATGTTGCAAGCACCTCAATCCAAGGGGTAGTAAGAAAGACAATGGTTCTTGAATAACACAATTCAAGACCCACATCTCAATGTCAAGACAATGGTTTCTAAGCACATCAGCTTTGGACCCGGTCTTCAACGGAGTTTGGCTTCTAAGCACAACAGCTTAGGACCCGTACCTTAGTGATCAAAAAGACCTTACTCCTGTATGCTTGCATCCGATGGATATTGATGGTCTTCATCCCAAGAGAATTGATCTGATCTCTATCCTATACTTTTTCTTTGATAGATTTTTCTGATATTGATGGTCTAACAATTCAAAAGGGAGTGTTTGATCTCTGTCTTGTTTTACTTGTAATATTTCAGATGCTTAATTTAAGGGGGAGGAAAGGTGATGGCTTCTAATCACATGACAGATCAGGACCCGTTCATCAATGATCAAAGACGGATATTGTGCTAATATCCAGGGGGAGCTTAAAAGATTAAAATCTTTATATCTTGATTTGAGGGGGAGCCACAAAGGTAAAAATCTTCTGATCCTAGATCTCTGATTGTTTGAAAGAAGGACAAATTTCGAACATGAAAAACCTTTTCTTAAATGTTCAAACCACTTCTTATTCTCAATCGATTTTATGAATTTAGAAGTGTGATTTTTAAATGTTTTTCAATTTTTGTGCTTTAATGTTTAACTGACCGTGTGTTTCCAAAGATCAATACTTGTGTATTATCTTGTCCATATACTGTCAAGTATTCATACACACCGGTTCAATATTTTATTTGAAATTGTTATTACCATGTCTCAAATTCAAACAATTTTTCGATGGTAATACCCCCGTTTGAAATTCAAAGTTGTTGAGCATCATTCATCTTTTTCATATTTGTGCTTTCATTGATAAATTGTTTATATTTGTTCATATAAACAAAATATCCAATTCTTTGATACCCTAGCTATTTCATTTGATTTGCTTTTAATCATTGTCAGATTCTCAAAACAATTCTCTTGACTTCATTTCATTCATTCAATATTCTTGTTTTGACAAATCTTAAAAGTTCAAAATGCTCAGATTTTATATCTTATTTTTGATGAGCATACATACACTGACATATGATTTATTATGCTTTACATGTCAAGAAAATCATTGACCAGGATGTACTTTTAGGAACATGGGATTCAGTGTGAGTGCTTAATAGATCTTCCATGGATTCACGATAACCAGTGTTTCCTACCCCGGAAGAAATCCTTTGAGTGATTAAGGGGAGAGGGGTCTAAAAGATTTGAGTGTGGGAGTGAGCAGAGGTAAAATGGAAATGAGAGATTGGTTAGATGTGGGTATAATGATAAAAAGAAAGAGGGTGTGAGATCAGAGTTAAAAGAATATCAGAACTCTGTACCTACCACTTTCTGAGCCGGGCAACCACATTACTGATTGGTTTACATTTCTTTGGTGACCATCATTGAAATAGGCAAATAGCCCATGCCATCTCTTGCATAAAACCTCACCAGCGACTCATTCTTTTCTTAAAAAGAGAATGTTTCACATTTTCTGGGGAAGCAGCACATAATCTATCGGATCTTCTCTTGGAAGATACTGACATTGAAAAAGAAGGAAAGTTGCCCTACCTTAGACTCTTTCTCATGCACATTGAGTCCATGTATAATCATTGTTGTCTCAGTGATTTATATACTTTGAGCCTTATGAAACACAATCATTGTGCTAATTCTTTCAAAACACAAGCACGAGCACACAGAGAATATGTTTTTCTGTCAGAACATTCATAGAATTACCTTGTGTCTTTCAATGATTGAATGGAAGTCCTGGGGAGTCAACATCAAACCAGCTCCTTGCATTGTACATCCGTTGTACACAGTAACTTCGTGTTACTGACAGGCATTTCTAACTGTTTCATTTGTTGAATCAGGGTTACACGCTCATTATGTCTGAATTTGAAAAGATTCAGATATATACTGTTCATGATTCGGTTCTTCAGATCAAAAGTACGACAATATCAAAGGGAGATAGTTTGTTGTTCATAAAGGGAGAAATCAAAGCCTATGCTGAAATTGATGATATTTTGATGATAATGATGCTCACATCATCAAAAAGGGGGAGAATTATAAAGATTCAATTGGAGAGTTCAAGTTCAAAGTTCAAGCCAAAAATTCAAAATGTTTCCGCTGCTGTTTCAAAGACTGATTCAAAGTCAAAAGTTTCTGATAAAGAATTTCAAGTTTCAAGAAGGTTTGTTCTTCCAAAGACTGATTCAAAGTCAAAAGTTTCTAATAAAGAATTTCAAGTTTCAAGAAGGTTTGTTCTTCCGAAGACGATTCAGTGATCAAAGTGATGAAGATACATTTTTGATCAAAGTCAAAAGATTTTTCAGAGTTAAAGTTTACAAAGCTGTTTTCGAAGTTTCAAGAGTTTCCAGTTTTGTTCAAGGTTTGTTGACTTTTAGAGCTTAAATGTTGAAAAAGACTTTCCAAGATTCTTCAAAGGCCAAAAGAGTAAAGATTGTGAAAACTTCAATAGATGAAAGATGAAGAATCAATAGCTGAAGATCTGCATCAAATTTTTATTAAATCTTGAATACAAAGTGGGAGATTGTTAAGTCTAAATATTGTATCCAAGATTTAATAGGAAAGTCAAATGTGTAAAAGTCAATATTGACCTTGTAATAGTTAGTCAAAGTTAGTTTAGTTTCCTTAGCCATTAAGGCTTTGTAATAGATAGTTGGTATATATAGTTTGGTTTGTGTAATCTTGTAAGTAACGAACTAGAGTGCATTGTATTGTGATTCTAGAGTGTGTGTAATACAAGATCTACTTTCTCTCTCTAGACTTTCTCTCTCTAGTTCTTGTGCATAATGTTCATATTTTGAGTAATTAGCTTGATTGATTGGGATTTATGATTAACACGGCTTTTGGCCCAACTAACAAACAACTATCAAAGAATTACAAATCAACCCCTTATAAATGCTTTAATCAACTTTCAACGCACAAGACTTTCAGTCCTAACAATCTCCCCCTAAAGTTGAATAAGGCATTTATCTTCTAGAAATCTTTAGGCATTGATCTTCTTTAAATCTTCAGGTTTGATCTTCTTTCCCTCTTGAATCTTTGAAGAACTTTGGTGTTGCATGTCTTCATGTCTTTTCAAACTCCCCCTTGAATAAAGCTCTTGGTCTTCATAATTTCAACTTTGTAACCAGATTCAATGTACAATAGCCTCGACTGAACGCACTATCAAGCATCTTTCAACTGTAGAAACTCAATCACATCGGATCAGCTCACAAGAAAGATAATGTGAGAGTTACTTGACATTCCATAGTGCATCTTCAGTTTAAAACAAAGAATCTGTCTTTGAACTGCGAGTTGAATTGACTTAAAGAACTTGTTTCAATCAGCGCGTAGGAGGAAATGACTTGAAGCAAACACCACATGATACGGGATAAAAGAAATACAATCTTTGAAATCTTCAACTTTGAAATCTTCAACTTTGAAAATTGAAACAGCATTGAACTCATATCTTCATCTCTTTGATCTCTAAACTGTCTTCGGAAAAGGAAACTTTCACGAATCATCTTCATTCAGAAATTGAATCATTATGGAATGATTTCTTTTTACCAATCTTGAACTTTCACAAAACTTTCTTTCTTTATAACTTTTGAAATTGAACTTTGTAAAATTTCTCCACCTTTTTGATGATTGTGAACATCATGATCATCAAAACTTCTTCAATTTCAGCACCTTCTTTGATTTCTCCCTTTGTAACGACTAACAATTTCCCCTTCATAATAATTTGACATACTCTGCCCGTTGATCTGATTATCCGTCAATTAATGAAATGTATATATCCGAATATTTTCAAATTCAGACATAATGAACAATGTAAGCCTGATTCAACAGATGAAACAGTTAGTATGCCTGTAAGTAGCACGGAGCCACTTTGTACAACGGATGTACATTGGAAAAGAGCTTTTGTGACGTTCACTCCCCCAGGGCTTGCATTCAATCATCGAAAAACCACAAAGGAATTTTCTATGAATGTTATGACAAGAAAACTCATTCCTTGTGTGCTCAAAAGTGTAGAAATGTTTGAAGCTATATCAGGATCAAATTATGTAAACTGTTGAGACAGCAACAGATATTACACGGACTCAATGTGCATGAAAGAGGTGCGAAGGTGGCGCAACTTTCCTTCTTTTTCAATATCTAAATCTTCCGAATGAAGACTAGATAGCATATGTGTTGCGTCCCCAATGAAAATGGAACATTTCTTTTTCGGGAAAGAAATGAGTGGCTGGTGGGGTTATAGCAAGAGTTGGCATGGGCTCACTGCCTGTTTCAATGATGGTCACCAAATAATGTGAACCAATCAGTAGATGTGGCTGCCCGACTCAGAAAGTGTTTGGTGCAGAGTTTTCATATTCTTTTAACTCTGCTCTCACACCCTCTTTCTTTTTGTCATTAAAGGTCACTTCTAACCAAACTCTCATTTACATGTTACCGCTCAGTACAATGAGAAAAACTCAACCGGATGAGTTATCTCCCCCACACATTGATTTAAAACCCCTCACCCCTCAATCACTCAAGGATTACTTCCGGGGTAGCAAACACTGGTTAACGTGAATCCATGGAAGTTCTATTTAAGTTCTCACACAAATCCCATGTAAGTCCTAACAAAAATAGTTGCTCAACAGTTTAACTTGGACAATTAAGCACAAAATGGATGATAACATTGTCAAAATGTATGCTCATGATATTTGAGCAATTGAACTTTGAAGATTTCTCAAAACAAAGATATTGAATGGATGAAATGAAATCAAAAGAATTGTTTTGAGAATCTGACAATGTATCAATCAGATCAAATGAAATGGTTAGGGTATCAAAGAATTGGATATTTTGTTTATATGAACGAATATAAACAATTTTGCAATGAAAGCACAAGATTAGAAATTATGATTGATGCTCAACAACATTGAATTTCAAACGGGGGTATTACCATCGAAAAATTGGTTCGTTATGAGACATGGTAATAACAATTTCAAATAAAATATTGAACTGGTGTGTATGAATACTTGACAGTATATGGACAAGATAATACACAAGTATTGATCTTTGGAAACACACGGTCAGTTAAACATTAAAGCTCAAAATTTGAAAAAAACATTTAAAAGACACACTTCTAAATTCTTAAAATCTTTTGAGAACCAGAAGTGGTTTGAACATTTCAGAAAACGTTTTTCATGTTCGAAAGTTGTTCTTCTTTCAAACAATCAGAGATCTAGATCATAAGATATTTACCTTTGAGCTCCCCCTCAAATCATGATAGAATGATATAGATCAGATAAGCTCCCCCTGGATATTTGCAAAATATCCAAGTCTGAACATTGAAGAACGGGTCCTGATCTGTTGTAATCAAAAGCCAAACTCCGTTGAAGTACGGGTTCTAAGTTGATTTACTTATAAGCCTTAATTCTTCTACTCTCCCTTGATAGTAGGAGCCTGCAACACATAATCGATTTTAGGCTTTCGTACCCACTGGTATTTGGGTCCATGAATGTTAGTTGTAGTTCGAATGAGAGTAATGGAATAAGAACCATACCAGTAATGATCACTAGTCTTGTGAATAGGATCATGTGTACGGCAATAAGAACAATAGTATTTCTTACTTGAAAACCTGATTAATTGATCTCTCGAGTATATATGATCAGGTTTACCTTTACGCGCATTGTCCCTTTTGGCTTTGTGTTTATGTACACATGATTTCTTACCTTTCAGCTCATCTTTATTCCCATCTTTCTTCTCATCTTCAACTGGTTTCTTCTTCCAGGCCAGTTCCTATTCCTTGTATCTTATTCTTATCCTTCTTTGTGTACCTGAACCATCTACATTTTCATCAAAGAAAATGTTAGTACTGCGAATCTGATCATATGATTGAACTGACCATTTTGTTGAAACAGTTTTCAGATGTGAGCTTGAGGCTGTCTTTTTGAAGTCAGCTGAATTATTTCTAGGTGTGTGGATTTGTCAAGTCACCACTACCTTGGAAACAATCTTTTCAAGCACTTTAATCTTGGAAGCAAAGTTGTATCTTTCTTTAACAAGCAGGTCAATCTTCTCCTTTAATTCGTACTTCGCTTTCTGCTCTTTCAGTGCATTCTCAGATAGTTCAGATAACTTGACAGTCAGCTTTCTAATCTCAGTCTCAAACATGCTTCTTTCTTCTTCAAATCCCTTCTCAGCATTGTTTCTCTGGCTGGATATTTCTTTGAAAAATCCAACATTCTTTTGTTCAATGGCCTTTTTCTCTTTGCCAAACTTCTCTCTTTCCAAGATAAGTACTTTCTCAAAAGCAGAAACTTTCTGAGAGAGATTGATACATTTCAGCTCGACTGATTTCTTTTCTTCACAACTATTTCTGGAAAACTCTGAGAACTTCTTTGCAAAAGATTTCTCTTTAGTCTCAAACTCGAATTTGTCTTTTACAATCTTTTGCTCCAAATCAGAGATCTTTCTTTTAAGCTCAGAGTTCTCAGATTCCAATTCTCTGCCTTTTAAAATCACATTTGGCCCTAGCATCAACCATTCAGTACAATCCTACAACTCTTTTCCTGTCATTTTGTAATACTTTATTTGACCAGAAATTTCACTAAAAATGTCACGAAAAAGGTCACAAGAAATACTCTTTGTCATAAAATATCGAGCTATATTATTAGCCCTCTTTCTTTTCTCCTGTTCCTCAGAAGAAGCTTCTTTTGGAAGTTGGGATTGCATCTCTCCTTCAGTCAATGATAATATGATATAGTAACCCACCTCATGTTCATTTACAAAATTCAAAAAATCAACTTTCCACTCTTCATATTCTCTTTTGGACCGTAGCCTTGGTGGGTTCATCCTTTTTGATCGTATCGAATAGAATTAATTCGATCCGGCTTTGAAAGGCTTGACAAGAGATGAAACTTGAACGGGTTTAAACTTTAATCTTAATTGCACTTTAGCGATCGTGAGACACACAAGATGATCCAAAGACAATAAATAAATAAACAGGGCAGGACAAGGACCGGTCGAGCAAGGACCCGGTCAACAGAGATACCGGTCGACCGCTGAGTACCGGTCGCTCAAGGTGCCGGGCGCAAGAAAAAGGTACCGGTCGAAATGGGGTACCGGTCGATTCACAAGTCTGGTCAATAAATCACCAGTCGCCAAAGCGATCCAGTCGAATCAAGGTATCGGTTAACAAGGTATCGGTCGACACAAGGATCCGGTCGAACAATGTACCGATCAATAGGTCCGAACGAAATCGAATAGATAAACACAAACAAATAACAGATAACACCGATAAAATCGATGAATCTGAGTCGATCGAATTCAACCAATCGACCTAGAAAATCAATCGATCAACAAATTAGTAGCTCGATTAGCAATTGTAGATCGATAATCAACCCAGAAAGAAACATAACACAGATCAACCAGAAAACTCAGACCGATAATAATAAAAAAAATTAATTTTGAAGAACACAGTCTATCGAATCTCTCTTTTTCCAGAAAAAATTCGACCGAACTTTAACTCAGAACAAAATCGATTCCAAAAACAATTAATCTACCCAGAAATCAATCGAACCCAGATAATCAAACATTCATGCAGATATGACCTTCAATATTCCAGAATCAAAGAAGATATGCAGACCAAACTCAGAGTTTATGAACCCAGAAAAATCAATTTTCAGAAACACAAATATAGCATACCTCAGATCAATCGATAACCAGTTAAGCAAGGAATATAATCAAATAAGCAATTAAAGGGTTTTAGACAAACCTTTTTGGATCAAACCTTCTGTCTCTTTGCTCTGATACCAATTGTAGATCCCAGTACAGTGCAACCACGAACAATAATAAACAATGAAGAACAATAATATAGCCACAACCACTAGTCATATGATTAATATTCAAGAAAGGTTTTAGGTTTACAGAGAGAATATCTGATCAGTGAATGTAAACCTATTGACTAGAGAATTATGAATAATGCGACTTAACTTTCTCTACTGAAATATGAAAACTAAATATGTCTGTATATATTTAGGCTTACATGCTTAATGGGCTAATGGGTTTTGGGCCCAACTAACAAACAATTATCAAAGAATTACAAATCAACCCCTTATAAATGCTTTAATCAACTTTCAATGCACAGGACTTTCAGTCCTAACAAGATGTCTGAGAAAATTCTGAAGATAATTTCTTTCTAAAGTCAGAAAGAGGTTTGAGATTACGTTCGAAAGATTTTTGAAGAGTATTTCGACCATTTTTGGAGGAGATTGTTATTATTTGTTGAAGACAAATTTTGAGAAGAATTCAATTGATTTTAAGATGAGTTGGGTTAACAAAGTTTGACAAAGGAAGAGATTGTCCAGATTGAACCAAAAGGGGAGATTGATTTCCTTTGCTAAATCTTTTTGAAGATGATCTTGAATTCAAAGGGGGAGATTGTTAGAGCATAAATATGTTGGATACAAGATCATAGAAGTCTGAAGACTGAAGGTCAATTTTAATTGTATTTGTTTTGTTTCTTTATATTCGTTGTTAGTATAAATAGATTGTATCTTGTGTTGTAAAAGACATATGACTAGAAGAGTTAAGTACGCGTCCTGTGTTTTTTCAACTTCTAGAGAGAGAAAGCTAGAGAGAGAAAGAGTGTTCAGAGAGAACTTTGTAAACAGATTGTGTTTGCTTGAAATCAATATAACAGGTTGGTTTAAATCTGTTTAATCTTGTTATTTGTTAATTGAAATTGAATTAGAAACTTGAATTTGGGACACACAATAACACTTAAGTGTACTAAAGTTTACGTTGTCTTGCAATCAAGCCAACTCATCCAGGTAAAACAATGTACGTCACCCCATCGAGAAGTACATGGATGAAACTCAGAAACAAGGAGTGAATAGTGAAATTGATTGCTAGTAGCAAAAACAATTATCCAAAGTTACATAGGCTTTTATCTCCCAACCGTCTCTTACACCCAAGTTAGGGACTTACTCCATCATCGCTTTACACATGGTGTACAATATTATTGGAAAGACAATAAGCAAGTACATAAAAGTAAATGACTGGAATTGCAATGCGTGAATGTAAAGGACTGAAATATAAAGCTGAAATGTAAATGACAAGAAATTGTAAAGATGCTACAAACAATGTTTGTGACACTGGACAGTAGTGTACTGAATGCTTAAAGACTTAATATTAAAAATACTTAAAGTAGCAAATTAGAATAGCTATGTGAGCGATCTAACCGTTGTGTTTAACAAAGAAAGCGAGCCTCCTTTTTAATTCAAATATAATCTCACTACTAAACAAACTAAAGAAAACATCTAAAAGTACATGGTCACATGTGACCTAAAAGCATAAAGTTAAGGTATTAAATGTCAAATACAAGTACACAAGATTATTTTAAGGAAACATCAGGCATCTTTGTGGCATATATGTTTTGCTCCACTTCCTTCTTCAACCGAAACCATCTAGTTCCCATCCAAAAAGCTTGTTACATGAACCAAAAAGATTATGAAGCTTGGTCTTGACAGTTGTCCCATGTTACGACTCCTGTTACAGAACTAACTCTTTAGCAATTTTTGTACTTCAAACAAGCAAATAAGGTAAATTTCTTATACTCAGCTCCAAACACAATAAATGGTAAAAATTAGAATAAAAGACTCAAATATGGTATTTGGAAAATTAAAATGAATAGAAAATCCTAATAAAAAGTGTTAGAAAGTGTGACAAATTATTCACTTATCAGTCCACTCCAAAAATAATCAAATCTCATCCCCTATACAAACCATCGAGTGTCTAGTTAGATATGAAGATCCTATCATCTCGATGATCTCAATTCCATACTTTTAAGTCTCGGTTGGTACCATTCCATCACTTCATATTCCATCCAACTCAGAAGCAATCCTTACATCTACATATCCCATTACCCATATTCACTTTTCGGATAGACCACAACCAACCGCTAAGACCCATCCCGGATGCGATCATCTCCATCAAATTCAGACACTATATACTCTCCCAACCTAGGAACTAGATCGTCTATGTGAGTTCAACTTACATACTTGTCTATCCGGAGCACAGTTGGCTACCTTTTCCCAACAATTGATGGAAAAGAGTCGATTGTTATCTGAAATATGAAGATGCTTTGAAGAAGCGGGTTGAAGATCATGATGAGCAATATAAATGCATGGGTAGATTGCTCAAAAGGATTGAAGATCTTGAAAGCACTCATGATCATTGTAACGAGATCATGAATGATGGTATGCTCTATCAAAATTCTAGTGTTGATTTACTTGTTCTTCGTTTGAAAACATACATAAACTAACTGACAAGATAGACGGGTACCAATCGGATATGATTTCAGTAGATAAATACCTTGGTACATCGATGGGTGGTGTGCAATGTCAAGTTCAAAACTTAACCAATTCATCTTATGTTGATGGTATAAAGGAATCTCTTTGATGCTAAATGCAAAGATGGATGCATAAACAAAGATCTCTCATACCATCATCTAAAGGTTATAATAACATATTGTTCTTATGGAATCCTCATTTACCTTCACTATAGCTGATAGGGATCTACTATACATCATCGAGAGGAGAACCAAGAAACTTGAGAAGTTATTTGATCATCTGATTAGACAGCTTCAGACCCTACTTGATCTGTCTCCGAGTGTTAATGATGGGAGAATGACTCAGATCTTTCAACTAACATAGGAGCATATGATAATGATGATTCATATTGACCATCCGATAAAGAGGCATCAGATAAAAGGGATTCATAAGAAGAATTTTTTGGAGGGAACAAAATAAAGAAGATGAGACCAAAGGTGAGCTGAAGGATCAATAAAAGGATGATTCTATAATTGAGGATGAAGAGATCATCAAAGAAACTAAGCAAGTTTTGGAAGATCCGATTACTTTAACTAGTCCATCTGAAGCGATTTCTATATGTCGAAATCATGATTGTAGAAGTTAATATGAAGAAAAAGTAAGAGGAAATAGAGGAAAAGATTCGACTATCCACTTAGGTCTTCAATTTCAACCACTCATCAGATACTCTAATTCTTCCACCTTCGAAATCCACAGCCTTGGATTTCGGGATTTCAAATAAAGAGTTAACAGATGCACCTAAAGCTCTACAAGTTGAACAAGATATGTTGAAAGAGGAAAAGCTCAAAGAATTCAACAAGAAATTTCTCAGGAGAAGTCTGAAATCATAAATAACCAAAGCTTCAATAATGGGGGTTCAAAAAGGGCATATACAAAACTCCATTGGTGAAGTGTTGGAGCAAATATTGTTGTATCCGAGGTCGTAAAGTGAGAATTGTATATTGAAGATTAAATTTGCCAAAGCTTGAAGTTTGAAAGTCAAAGTTCATGAGAGAGTTCAAAGTCAAAGGAGCTTAAATGAAGAAAAGTCGAAGTCTTTATAATTGTAAAAGTCAAAGTGTTTAGATTACTTGTATTTTCTTTCCTTGTAAACTTGTTGGTATAAATACCTTTTGTTCTTTGTATTTTGTAAGAGAGCTTATCATTTTACCATATTTTAGAGAGAGGTTTTAGTGATAGAAAGCTTTAGACACTTCATACATGTAGAGAGAGAAATATTGTGATGTTCTTGAAATCAATGAAGAATATGAGATTTGTGGTTGATTTTCTTGTTTTAATTGTTGACTTTGGGACTAAGAATTGGTATCAGAGCAGAATCAAATCCAAATTTGATTTGATAGGATCAAATTTTCAAGAATTTTGGAGAAAATCAACTAGACCTGAAGAGTTTATAATCGGCGACTGTGTTCTTCAAGATCTCATTGATTTCATCTAATCTCTCTTGATTTTATCCATTTATTTGCAAAAGATGGATTGATTCGTTGTTAGAAATGTTTTGTATTCATATATTGTGTGTTAATTTCAACAATGTTGGAGCAATTTTGGATCAGATTTGAGTTTTTGGAAAAAAAATTGATCGCACTATGTTCTTCATGATTTCCATAAATTCGAGCAATTGAGTGTGATTTGATCGTTTGAAATCGCAAAGGATTGATTGTTTTATGTTTGTAATCATCTCTCGATCGTTAATATACAAGTTTTAGATCAATTGTTGATTCATGATTTCTGGATCATATTCATTAGTCGTATACCAGGAGAAGTAGTTTACCGGATTTGATGAAGAAATTGATCCTTACTGGGAGTGAATTCGATTATTAATCGTGTTTGAGACTAAAGCCATGTGTACTGGGTATTGGGTTGGCAGCGACACATTCAGATTGTAGGTCGACAGTCGGGACATGATTGATCTGGGTTTTTGTGTGTAAGGATCAATATACAGTAGTGCCTATATCGGGACTTGAATTTCGAATTACAATCCAGGAGTCCCTCACAATTCGGGAGTCCCTCACAATCTAGGATTTAGAAAAGCTAATACCGGGATTTAGTATTGATCAGAGCGCCATCCGGGAGATTAAGTTGGAACCGGGTATTGATCCCATGCCATCCGGGATTTGATACCTTGTGACCTAGGAACACCATATTAGCCTTATCTACTGGGATTGCATTTTGGAACCGGATTTAAACCACAAGAGGTCGTGGTCACCGAATTTCAACCTTGATACCCGGTTTCTATTATATTGGTATCGAATTTCAATTGAAAATTCTTGCCACTTTGCGACAAGTTATCTTGCTATGGTCTGTATGCGACAAGTGGACACTGTTGTTAGCGACAAGTTTTAGTTTTGTGAGAAAATTTCTGATTTTTATTAACGATCAATGCAAGTGTTATCAAAATGGGATATTTTGAAACGGATTCTTTAAAAGAAGAAAATGCTAAACTCAAAGCAGAAAATCTAAAACTTAATACAATAGTTGATAAGTTTTTCAATATATGTGATAAGCATACTAGTACACAGGATTTACTCCATGAAGAGATCAGTGTGTTAAAGAACACAGTTACAGTTTTCAGCAACAGGTTTCTGATTTACGGCAAGTAAAAGGTTGCCAGAATAAAGAAGAAAAAGTACAGGCTTTGGAAAGTGAAAATACTAAATTGAAAAAGAATATTTCAGACTTGGAAGCTCGGATTGTCAGAGATAATAAATATGTTACCAAGTAAAGTAAAAAAAATCAAAGGCTTTAGACAGTAAAACTGCTGATCTGAAAAAGCAAATTTCAGACTTAGAACAAGAGATTACTAGAGACATAGCTGAATTTGAAAAGGAAAAGACAAGATTTGCGAATGAAAAACAAATGTTTGCACAGAAGTTTTCTGAGTTTAAAGAAAGAATTTTGAAGAGAAGAAAGTTGTTGAGCTTAATAGTGCAAAACTTTCAAAACAAGTACCTAATTTTGAGAAAGTGATAATTATGGAAAAAGATAAATTTGAGAAAGAAAAGAAGATGTCTGAGCAGAAGTATGTTGGAGTCTTCAAATAAATATCAAAAAAATGAAAGAGTGTGGAAAAAGATGTTGAGGAAGAAAAGAAAGTGTTTGAAACGGAGATAAAGAAGCTTACAAAGAAATTAGCTGAATTATCAACAACAACAATGAAAGAAAAGAATATAAAGTCTGAATTACAGAAAAAGATCGATCTACTTTCAAAAGAAACAGACCGTTTTCCACCAATATATCAGAACTAGAAGGAATCATTTTCAAGGTTGAGTTGAGTGCTCAAAAGAGTCCAGATACTATTGCTCAATCACCTCTGAATGATTCAGCTGATTCAGAATGTTCATTTAAGACAACTTCAAGTTCATTTCATCCAAATGTTTCTTCAAAGAGGTCAGTCAATTCTAAAGATCTGATTCGTACTACTAACCTTTTCCATGATAAATATGTCTATGGTTCAGGCAATATTAGAAATAACAATGTTAAAGAAAAGATGGTTTGGAGAGTCAAAGGTTCTACTGATGAAATGAACGTTCAAAAATCATTTTTGCACACATCAAATGCCAAGAAGAACAATGTCCATAAACGTAAATCTTTTGTTAAACATGGTCTTGTTTATTCTATAAATCCATTAATCAGGTTAGCATAAAAAAAAATCTCTTATTCTTACTATGGTGCAAATGATTTTTTTCTCAAAGTTTATATTCATAATTGGAATGGATCATATCATATTACTTCCCATAGATATGCAACTAACAAATATGGACCTAAGTTACAGTGGGTACCAAAACCAAAAGTTACTCCATCTATGTTGCAGGCACCTCAAGTTTAGGGGGAGTAAGAACATTGGCTTCTGAATATTTCAGTTCAGAACCCGTACTTCAAAGATTTTGTTCTTCAATGACTAAGCTGAGATGATCAATATTCAAGGAGGAGTATTATTACATATATTCTTTATTTTTCCTACTAACAAATATTTCTGATTTTTCAGATGCATTTCATGCATAGTTTCAGGGGGGGTACATAAGACATGTTGACTTCTGATTATTTCAGATCAGAACTCGTTTTTCAATGTTTTCACTTCTATTTTAAACTATGACTTTTATATTTTGACGAGATTTTGACTTTTTGCAGATATTGAGGGGAGCTTATTTGATTTTTAGTATACTATCATAATTTGAGGGGAAGTTATAAGACTTAAGTTGAATGTAAGATTTTTCAAACACTCTGAGATTGTTAAATTGTTTCAAAGAAGGACAACTTTCGGATATGAAAAGATGTTTCTAAATGTTCAAACCACTTCTAGATTCTCAAATGCTTTTATGAATTTAGAAGTGTGATTTTAAATATTTTCATACATGAGCTTTATTGATTAACTGACTGTGTGTTTCCAAAGATCAATACTTGTGTATTATCTTTTACATACAATGTCAAGTATTCATACACACCGGTTCAGTCTTTCTTACTGCTAGTTGTTATTACCATGTCTCAAAATGAAACAATTTTCGATGGTAATACACTCGTTTGCATTTCAATGTTTGTTGAGCGTCATATTCATTCAAACATAAGCGATTCTTTCATGATTGTTTATATTTGTTCATATAGACAAATTCCAATTCCTACATGACCTAAGCTTTTCATGTTTATCATTCATATTTGATATTTCTTATACATTGTCAGTTTCTCAAACAAGTATTTCGAATTCGTTTCATTCATTCAATATTCTTGTTCTGAGAAATCTTCAAACTTCAAAATGGTTATATAATCATGATATTTTTGTGGATCATACATTCACTAACGGTGTAATTTATATTATGAGATTCTTTGTTGTTCAAGTTAAACTGTTGAACAACATTATTCTTTTAGGACACATTTCATTGGATTAGTGTGTGAGCTTAAAGAACTTCTATGGATTTATGATAACTCGTGTTTCCTAGCCAAGAAGTTATCTTGAGGGACGATGGGTCATACATCAAAAAGTGGGGGAGGAAGTTCATACGGTTTAACAACCTCATTGCAATGAGCGGAAAAATGGAAAAGAAAGTTTGGTTAGAAGTGAGCAAAAATGAAAAACAGACATGGGGTGAGCAAACAAAGTTAAAAGAATAAGAGAATTTTGCACCAACTACTATCTGAGTCGGGCAACCAAATTAATGATTGTTTCACAATTCATTCGTGAACATCATTGAAACAGGTAATGAGCCTATGCCAACCCTTGTTTTAACCCCACCAGCCACTCATTTCTTTCTCAACAAAGAAATGTTTCAACTTTTCATGGGGATGCAACACATATGCTTTCTTATGTTCATTCGAAAGATTTGGATATTGCAAAGAAGGAAGTTCACCCCACCTTCGCACTTTGATCATGCACATTGAGTCGTGGAAAACTTGATGAGTCTCAATAGTTTACACAATTTTGATCCCCATAAAGCACAAAATGCATAAATTCTTTCATACATAAGTACATTCACAAAGAATATCTATGTTTCTGTTGGAACATTCATAGAATTACCTTGTGGTTTTTGATGATTGAATGGAATCCATTGGGAGTGAAATTTAATAGAACTCCTTAAACAGTACATCTGTTGTACTAAGTGGCTTCGTGCTACTTACAATCATGTTAATTGTTTCATTCATTGATTCGGGGATACCACAAGTTCTGAATTTGAAAAGATTCAGAATTATTTTGAATTCACGGATGGTTTGAATATTCATATGGATAGATCAAATGTTATTGGTCAGAAATTGAAAAACGACATTTCTTGCAAAGTTTTGATGATGTTGTTTCTCACATTCATCAAAAAGGGGGAGAATATATTAAGAAATGGATTGTGAAGTATTTGTTTCAAGTTTACATTTTGAGAAGATTCAAAGATTTAAAGAGTACTGAAAACTATCTGATTGAGAGATCAAGTCTTCTAAGAAGGATTGCTGAAGATTTTTGACAAAATTTTTTGTTTATAAGAAAGTGGGAAAAAGATGAAGATAATTTGTTTGTTGAAGACTATATTCATTCCAAAAAGAGAGATTTTTGTTGAAAGCTGATAAATAATGTCTTTGAAGAAGATTACTTCAAAAGAGAAGACCGTTAAAGCTGAATTTATTTTTCAAGAGTGATCTCGAATCTAAAAGGGGAGATTTTTGGAGCAAATATTGTTGTATCTGTTAGCTCCATTTGCAATGTATAGAAGTATTCAAAAATAATCTAAGTGTAGGAACCACAGAAGACTTCTACCTTATACCAAGACTCAACAGAAGTGCATTGCTTAAAAGATCTATCGACCATCATCCGCAAAGAACTTAACCAGAAGAGGATCTTCAGACCGTAGAGCCTATGTGATCCTTCACAGAGCCTTTGTGGTGGCTACCTCAGAAAGATGGAAGACTTGTGAAATTCATGGAGAAACAAGACCATGCGTAGATCACGTGCCTTCTACTATACGAAGAATCACCATATCAATAGTACACAAACGTTGTCTCTACTTTCCAGATGGCATTTTGTTTATGTAATGTTAGCATTTGTCTTGTACCTTTGTGCGCTCCACTAATCTGTATATGTAGGGAGCACCTCCTGAATTCACAATGCACACACATAAATTACCCACACTGGTCTAGTAGTGATAAATCTGTTGAGAGCAAATATTACACACACAATTACGTGTTCTTGGTGTATTTGGCAAGTTAATGAAGATGAACTTTTTGTGATTCATTCCTATTATTTATTGTTATCTTTATTGCTTGTTTGTGCGTGTTTACTACCAAACCAAACCATTCTTATGCATTAAATCGCTTCCGCGTATCTTTCTGTTCGCATTTGTTTTGGTTGAATCATTGTTAGACCCAAACCGCTATTCCATCCCCGTTATCCATTGAGCCCGCCCTGAATAATCCACCCCTTCTCTTTTCTTTTTCACAAATAAGAAGTTTCGTATTCAATTCGGAGATGGGGCGATTCAGGTGAGATCCAATGTAGATCCAACTTTCGATTCACTCGTGGGATCCGGGCGGTCAAGCAGAAAAAATTAAACTGATAATCTTTTCTGGAGATATCCATTTTCTTGGAAAGACAAATAAGGCATTCCACCCTTTGCCTTAGGATTAGTCAGTTCTATTTCTCGATGGGGGCAGGGAAGGGATATAACTCAGCGGTAGAGTGTCACCTTGACGTGGTGGATCCCTATCTACCAAAATTTTTACTTCTGGTTCCGGCGGAAGTCCACAGAAAAATTATTGCTAATTGTTAGGCCCAAACTAGGAACCTACAATTGGTATGAGAGCAAACTTTGATGCTCAATATCAAAGGATCATGTTCCGCAATGATTTAAAGTCATTTTGGTAGTAATTTGAACTGATTTTAGCCTTGCATATCATTCTAAAGTGACTGTCTCTGTTTTCTGTGTTTTCAACAACAAGTTTGATTTGACCATAGATATAGGAAAGTTTCTTATCTCAAATTATTCAAAAGTGTGTCATAAGTGTTACAATACTCTTTTCTTCCTTATTTGAACCAAATCTCTTTCTATTTCATCAAAGGTTCATCAAAATCTTTCGTTACAATTTGTACTCTGTTTTTCACTTCAAAACACTTCGTCTACTTTAAAATGGCAAATACTTCTAATTTCTACATAGATGGGTCTCAAACAAAACCCCCCACTCTACTGAGGGATGAATATCCTCAGTGGAAGATTCGTATGGTCCATTTCCTGGAGGGGGTTGACCAAAAGCTTGTTGAGTACCTTCACAACCCACCGTATGTGCCTTTGGTAACTGTTCCCAGGGTTCCAGCAACTGCTACTACACTTGAAGTCCCTGAATATCAAAAACCCAAACCAATCGCTTAATGGGGAGAACAAGACTAGGAAAAACATGAAATGGCCAAGAAAACCAAAAGACTACTCATTATAGCCATTCCCAATTACATTTTCCAATCTTGTGACTCATGTGAAACTTCCAAGGACTTATGGGTGGAACTAGAGAAATAGTTGGAGGGGGGAGCTAAATTCAAAAGAACAATCGAGCTTAATGCATCAATGAATACGATGCATTCAAGGCTCTGCCTAGCGAACCCCTACAAAGCACTTATAATAGATTTAACTCTCTTATCAACAAGTGCAGAAAATTTGGTATCCTAAGAACTTCTGAGGAAAATAATGTCATTTTCCTTAAAAGCTTTAATGATGAGTGGCTCCAACTATCTATGTCTCTCCAAGCAACACAAGATCTAGATACTTGTACCTTGTCAGACCTCTTCGGTACTCTAGCTGGCCAAGAACAATGCATAGTCCAGGCCAAAACCCAAGCGGGTGGGCCTCTGGCACTGGTTGGCAAGGCCATAGAGATTCATGACAAGCCTCAGAAGGACAAGGTTGTAGAAGGAGTGAAGAAGAAAAAGATGAAAAAGGTTCTTGTAGCAGAATGTGACGAAGAGGAAGGTTCTGATGATGAGGTGTTGAACATGGCTTCCCTTGCCAAGACTCTGGCACTAATAACAAAGGAGTTCAACAGAGGTTCCAAAAGAAAGCCCATGTTCAATAGAGGATAAGATGAAAGAGAAGAGGGAAGTGATTGATTCCAGGGTCATGGACCATAGAACGATAGAGGATTTCGTGACCATAAGGGATATGGACCACCACAGGGTTTTGAGCAAAGAGGCTATGGAAGGGAAGAGTTTGTGGATCAACACATGATACATGAGCAGAGAGGAGACGAGAGAAAGATGGTGGATAATCAACAGAGGGCCATTTAGTACCCACTGAGAGGCAGCCAGAAAGATGATGGTAGAGGAGGATAAATGATAGGTCCATTTGAGATCATGATTGGTATTGATTGATGATATCAAGGAATCACAGGGATAGAAATTAGTAGTTTATTCAAGACAGAAAATAAAGCTACACTAACAGATAAACAAGCCGTGACTACATTGAATAAGACTGAAAATTACACAATGAAAGGTTAACCCTAAAACACACTACAAGATTCCTATTTATACCCCCATACTCCCTTGTGTACACTTAAGCCCAAACCCAATACAATGCCCAATACAAAAATGTTGATTACTTTATAAAACTTCTAAATAGAACATAAAATATGTTCTAACATTCTCCTCCTAAGTTTTGTAAAGTAATCATTTTCTGATCAACTCCAGCTTCAACTCTTCTCCCTCTTGATTTCTTTATAAAACTTAGTACTGCATAAACTTGAAAGCTCATCTTGCTCCCCCTAGAAAGTAGCTCTTATCCTTGAAGTATCAGCTGAAATATCAGACCTGATGTAGACTATAACCTCTACTGAGTGCACATCAAGACAACTTTTGACTTTAGTAAACCCAACATATTCCTTAACGCCCATAAGAATGATATATGTGGATTATGGAGTGACATCCAAGTGCATCTTCAGTGTATAACATCTGATCTGTCTGTGAACCATGAGTTGAAATAAGAATTCAGCTTAAGAACTTCATCTGATTAGCTTACGGGCGGTAGCATCCGGTAGCAACACTACAAGGCAAGGGTAGAAGGCAAGCAATTGTTCAACAACTGATAGAAGATACTCATACTGACTTCTCTCTAGAATATTGAATAATCAAACCCATAACTCCTTTCTTCATGAATCAGCTGGATGATTATAAGCGCTCATGATTCTGAATTACAACTCAAATAGCAGAACAATGATTGTAGTCGCTCACACTACTGAGTGATCAGTTCAGAAGAATGATAAAGAGATCTCAACAGTCTAAGCACAAAAGAAGCTTTCCAGACTGATGATTGCAAATGTTCAAGCAGCTAACTCAATCCAAGCATGGACCAAATCTGAAAATCCAGAATCTGAAAATCTTGACAGGCATGAGCACTTGTGTAAGAATAGATCAGTTGCTAATGATATATGACCAACATATGATAAGAGTGATGTCACATATGCATTATGTGTATAAAGCTCAGGCAGGGCACACTTGTATGAAACAGGGTTCAGAACAGTCAGAATACTCAGAAAATTCACCAAATTTCGCAAACCATCAACATTCGCAGATCACTGTAGCAATTTGAGGATAATTCGCAAGACGGCATAAGCCTGAACCACAATTCGCAGAGGCTTGCATTGCGAATCCCGAACTTTCGCAAGCCTCATATTTGCGAATCCTAGCATTTCGCAGAGCATATACCTGCGAATCCTCACAATTCGCAATTCACTAACCTGGGAATTCTCAACTTTCGCAACATACAAGTGTACGAATTCCACACTTAGGCAAAAAAAATATATCATCTTCAAAGTCCACGAATTCTGACATGTGAATCCTTCAAACTCTTCAGCATGCGAATTCTATGTTGCGAAACCTTCTAAAAACACCTTCAATCTACGAATCCTTCCAACATTTGCGAGTTCTTCATCTGAATCTTGCGAATTCTATGGATCTGGAACAAATTTTCACATTTTCTTCAACAAAGTCTTCAAAACTTCGATTCTTGAGTGAAGCTTTTGAACGAAGGTTCGAAAACAAATTTTGAGCACATTTGTAGTTGTTCATTTTGTATAATTTTGACTCTAAAACACATTTCGATCCAACCACAGTGAATAAACGTTTTCGAACAAAAATACTAAAAATCGACCAATCTGACTTCTGGAATGAAATTTATACTAGCAATTGATTCGATAGAGATAGACAATAACCTCTGAATCAATTAATCAACAAATAACAATCAATTTCACAATGAATCCAGAAATCGAGATTTTCATCAGACTGTTCTTTCAAAAACCAAATCAGATCTCGATCGTCAAAGAAATGTATCTTCGTTTAGCTCTGATACCACTTCATAGGTCCGTTTGAGATCATGATTGGTATTGATTGATGATAACAAGGAATTACAGGGATAGAAATCAGTAGTTTATTCAAGACAGAAAATAAAGCTACACTAAGAGAGAAACAAGTCGTATGACTACATTGAATAAGACTGAAAATTACACGATGAAAGGTTAACCCTAAAACACACTACAAGATTCCTATTTATACCCCCATACTCCCTTGTGTACACTTAATCCCAAACCCAATACAATGCCCAATACAATAATGTTGATTACTTTATAAAACTTCTAAATAGAACATAAAATATGTTCTAACAAGAGAAGGCAACGACAAACATAAAATATGTTCTAACAGAACAATGGCTGCTTTAAGTGTGGAAAACCCGGACACTATGCTGTAAGTGTTGAAGTCAAGCCCTAGAGGTCACCCTATCAGAGATGCTACCTTTTATAAAAATAAGGCAGAGTACTACACTCAGAAGTCCTTGATAGTTGAGCAGAGCAACTGGGTCTCTGTCGAATCCTCTGATGAAGGGGACAGAAACACTTTGTTTTGTGGAATGGCAAAACTCAACTCCTCTGATGCTGATAGTGAGGTATCCACGTCTAACTCAGACTCTAATGACACAGAATGTAAATGTTTTAAACTAATAGAGGAATTCCAAGCCTTCAAAATTACATGCTCAGATCTTGAAAAAAAGCTTGCCTTTTATGAGCGAGAAGCTAGACTTCTCACTTAAGAAAAGGACAAGTTGTTCCTTGAAAAGACAAATCTTGAATCTCAGCACATTAAAGAAAAGAAATCTTTA
Organism: Arctium minus; assembly: GCA_954870635.1. NCBI lineage: Eukaryota > Viridiplantae > Streptophyta > Magnoliopsida > Asterales > Asteraceae > Arctium > Arctium minus. The sequence goes on along the minus strand of OX941080.1, from coordinate 69,297,619 downwards.
AAAGAAAAGGTAATTTCTCTTGATCAAGCTTTGAAAATTAAGACCAAGGAGCTAAAGGATAATGAAAGTGACATATTAAATGCACTTGCTCTGAAAAACTTTTTCCAAAAAGAAAGAGTAGTCCTCCATCAGGATATCCTCGACAGAGATCTGTTGATTAGGAAATATCAGGATGCACAGAAGGTGCATGAAACGGTTAACACCCAAATTGGAAGAAGGGGTATAGGGTTCTGTGACATTGACCCTTATACCAGAAACAAACGAAATCAATCCTTATCTAACATCTTCTGCCTTGGGAAAGTTTAGAAAACAAGATTTCCCAACTTAATTTCTGCTTTTAAGAGGCACAGAACCTTTGGAGAACCACATGAGAAGAATCCATTGATTATGACAAATGTTTGGTATGAAAACAAGGTTTTGTCATCTTCAACCTCTTTCAAGAGGAAATCTATTCTAAAGAAGTATTTGTCCCAAAAACAGATAGATAGGACTCTTCAAATTTGGTCATCCAGAAACAGAAACACAAACACAAACACAAATGGCCTTTGTGAGCATGATAACTCTTGAAAAAGACCTGTCTCTCAGGCACCTGAGTTTGTTCTTGCCTTTGCAGAAGGAAAGTTGGTTGAAATTTTTAAGAATGATTTAAAAGAAACCTATAAAAACCACCTTTTCCATTGTCCTGATATGACCTCTATCGTACATGAAATCGTTGAGCAAGATTTGACAGAGAGTTTAAAAGTTCCTGAAGTTGTCCATGCATTATAAAATATTTAAATACCTCAAGGGACAATGATGATGTAAAATGTAGTACATATCCAGAAGATCATGCCTCTAGTCATAGAGATTTTCTTGATTCAGACTCTGAATCTGAGAATGAATCATCTTCTGTCAGTATGGAGACTGTCTCTGTCGAGCTAGAAGTAGTTCCTTGAAAACTAGGGGGTTTTAGACTACCCTTTGGCATTCCTAACAGAATGGTTTCTCCTAAAGTGAGCTCTACAAGGATTCCTATTTGCCCTGATTTTATATATATGTGTCTACAAGCTAAGACTTATCTTGAGCTTGAAAAGATAAACAAACAAAAAGTGTTGTCACCTCAGAAACCTAAAGATCAAAGACCTCCAAAGCCTATTCAAGAAAAATGCACTTGGCTACAAAAGCAGAAATGGGTTAATAATGACAAATCTTTTGCTTTTGTGGCAGTAAATCCAAAGGAAGGATCCCACAGAGGAAGGGTATAACCTATGAGCCATCCGAAGAGGATTTTTGATAAACATCAGTCTAACCTAGATAGGAATTTTTGTAAAAAGAAGTCCAACGCTAGGAGATATTGTACCCAACTTTGATGATTTTAATGAAAAGTTTAAATAACATGCTTCTGGTGTCTCAAATTGCAAATGTTTCCATCTCGTCCATGCTTTAAGCCAACATTTCTGAAGCCCTCACTACCTCCTCTCTCAGCCCAAATCTAAGAATGCAATGTTCATAGGTGAGAAGAAGCAAAATGGTTTTTCTTCTTTAGAAGGTAAAACCAAACCTAAGGATGCTAAGGCAACCTTAAAGACCCCTAACAAGAATGGACCCATTTGGAAATGGGTACCTAAATCTCCTTCATCTGTGCAATAGAAGCAGTATGTACCCATATGGTACCTAGACTCCGGGTGCTCTAGGCACATGACTGGCGACAGAAGGTTACTCTCATACAAAGAAAAATCTTGAGGAGGCTATGTAACCTTTAGAGACAACAAGAAGGGGCAAATCAAAGGCTACAGAGTCATAGCCAAGGAGGACATCGATGTTTGCAGGGTTGCATATGTGGATGGCCATAAGCACAATCTTCTAAGTGTTAGCCAACTCTACGACAATGGCTTCGATGTTATGTTTAAGCGGAAATACTGCTCTCTGCTCAGTGAAGGACCGAGCATAGAGCTTCTTCGTGCCAACAGAAGAGGTGACTTGTACCTCATGAACTTTAAAGACACCAACAAAGAAGAAAAGCTTTATTTGGTCTCAAGTAAGAACGAAGAAGCTTGGCTCTGGCATAAAAGGTTATGTCATCTAAATTTTCATATTCTTGACAAGCTTGTTAAACTGAATTTGGTGAGTGGTCTGCCCAACATAAAGTTTGACAGAGATCATCTATGATCTGCTTGCGAAATGGGAAAACTCAAAAGAGTTGCCCACAAGACCAAGTCAGATGTATCGTGCACTAGGCCTCTGTACATGCTTCATGTCAACCTTTGCGGTCCTATTTCAGTACAGAGCCTAGGTGGCAAAAATTAAAGTTTTGTACTCATAGATGAATTCTCTCGATATACATAGTTTGAATTTTTCTGAAAGAAGTCTGATGTTCCATTAGTACTAATCAATCTTATGAAGAGAATAAAAGTTCTTTATGACATCAAGGTTCAGAAGCTAAGAAGTGACAATGGCATAGGGTTCAAGAACTCAACCATTGAAGCCTATGTTTTCGAAGAGGACATATCACATAACTTCTCTGCCGCAAGGACTCCACAACAAAATGGTGTTGTTGAACGTAAGAATCGAACACTTGTGCAGGCTGCAAGAACTATGCTCACTCCTTTAGGATTATCCATTCTTTTTGGGTAGAAGCCATATCAACAGAATGCTTCACTCAGAACAGGTCTCTGATAGCGAAGAGGCATTCAAATACCCATTATCATCTAATCAACCAACAGAAGCCGAATATCATGTTCTTTCACGTATTCGGATGTACTTGCTTTGTCCTAAACGACAGAGAGCACGTTAGGAAGTTTGATCGTAAGGTTGATGAAGCCAAGTTCATTGGCTACTCAGCAACCTTTAAGGCCTACAGAGTCTATGTTCTGAAATCAAAACTTATACTTGAAAGTATTAATGTTTCATTTGATGACTCTTTTCAGGTGACTTCTGAGGAAATTAGCGCAGGACTCGAAATACAAGTGAAAGCTTCAGGTGAAACATCCACTCAAGCCAATGAGTTAAATCAATTGTTCGAAGAAATGTTCAATGACAATGACCCCTCTGAAGATGATCACAGAGCCTCTAGAGTCAAGGCCTCTGAGGACCAAACAGGTACATCCCTAACCAGTCCTAATGTTACCTCACCCTCTTCGACCTCTTTTGTAGAAGAGACTATTGAGGGGGAGAAAGCAGAACATGCATAGAATGAATACTCTATGTCAACTCAAGCCAATGATCATACTCCATCAACAACATAGAAGTCAACACCAGAGCAAGCCGAGAACTCCAACCAAGGCACAACATGGGCTTCTACATCGACTCGAGAAGCAAACTCTACACCTGTGATGAGCACGAACGATCAGCCCTCTATCTCAGAAGCTGTCCAAGAACCCGAAGATCTATCTACAGAAGTTCAATTTTATGCTTCCAATGACCATCTCCCAAGAATGACAAGATGGACCAAAAGTCACCCACAGAGCCAAATCATTGGTGACCCATATGATAGTGTCAATACTCGTTCTGCTACTGCAAACTTTTGTTTCTTTACAAACTTTGATAGTATTATCGAGCCCAAGAAGGTTTCTGAGGCCCTTGATGATCCAAAATGGATAGAATCTATGCAAGAGGAGCTTTTATTGTTTGAACGTATTAAGGTGTTGACCCTAGTGCCTCTGCCAAAAGGCAAAACCGCAATAGGGACCAAATGGGTCTTCAGGAACAAAAAGGATGAAGATAGGGTGGTCATTCGGAACAAAGCACAGCTGGTGGCCAAGGGATATTACCAAGAAGAGGGGATTGACTATGAAGAAACTTTTTACCCTGTCGCATGACTCAAAGCAATTAGGATCTTCCTAGCCTTCGCAGCCTACAGAGGTTTTAAAGTGTATCAAATGGATGTCAAGTCAGCCTTTCTGAATGGACAAATACAATAAGAAGTCTATGTCCAACAACAACCAGGGTTTTAGAGTTCCAAGCATCCAGACCATGTGTACTATTAGGATAACGCTTTGTATAGACTCAAACAGGCCCTAGAGCATGGTATGATAGGCTTTCCAACTTCTTGTTTGAAACTAATTTTCGAAATAGGTACAACTGTTACAACTCTATTCATCAAAAAGAGAAAAGGTGATATTCTGCTTGTACAAATATATGTGGATGATTTTATATTTTGTTATACTAATGAATCTTACTACAAAAAGTTTGAAACATTGATGAAGAGTGAGTTTGAAATGAGCATGATGGGAGACAAACATTCTTCCTCGGGCTTCAAGTCAAACAAACCATAGAGGGTATTTTCATAAACCAATCCAAATATGTCTCTAACATACTTTCAAAATACAAACTCTCTGACTCTTCTGCAATGAAAACCCCCATGGCCACTCGATCCAAGCTATATACAGATCCAGAGGGTAAATTTGTGGAGTGTAAACTCTACAAAGGCATGATTGGGTCTCTTCTGTACTTAACTGCCAGTAGACCAGATATAATTTTTTGCCAGATGTCTCTGTGCAAGATTTCAAGTTAACCCAAAGGAATCCCATCTTTATGCTGTGAAGAGGATCTTTAGATACCTTAAAGGAACCAAGAATCTTGGCCTCTAGTATCCAGAGGACTCTGTGATATTCCCAGATTCTAGTTTCCAATCAAGATTAATCAAACAAACAAGATTAACAATCAAATTACCTGTTTGATTTCAATTCAATTCCAAGATTACACTTTCTCTCTCTACAATCTCTCTCTAACGAACTCTCTCTCTGATATTTCTCTTTCTAAAATACAACTGAATAATGATTCAATTAAGTTCTATTCTAATTACCAAAGGAAAGGAAACTATTTATACCTACAACTAAAACAAGGAAACTAAAATACAATACAAAGATGTTGACTTTTATTAAAACAGACTTTGACTTTAATGAGATTTGACTTTCTCAACTTTGACTTCTTGAACTTTGACTTCTGTCTTCTTGATCTTGTATCCAACATATTTATGCTCTAACAATCTCCCCCTTTGGATTCAAGATCACGGTTGAAAGATCTAGCAAATCAGTCTTCACTTTAAGCTTTGTCAGTACAATCTCCCCTTTTTCTTTGACTGTATTCTTTCCAAAAATATCTTCAAACAATGAACAATCTCCCCAAAACTTTCACAACACACTTTCAGATTTTGGAAAGAATTTATCTTCAGAATCAGCTCGAATTTGCTTTAGCAAAAAAATCTTCAAAGAAAATTTCCTCAAATCTTCAGAAATACTTTGATCGTCTTCAAATCTTTACTTTTGAATCTTCTAACTAAGACATTTCTAAAAATCTTCTCTCAAAACTTTATCATTTCTTTATATCATCTCTTCCAAACTTTAAAACTTTAACATTTCTTGATATCATCTCCCCCTTTTTGATGATTTGAGCATCTATATCATCAAAACTTTTCTCCCAAGAAATGTCGTTGACCATTCTGATCTGTCAAACTGAGCCTCTGATTCTGTGATCCATAACGAAGTATTCATCTAGATCTTTGCAAATCCAAACAAAATAAGAACATGTAACTCCTTAATCAACAAATGAATCAGTTAAAATGTCTGTCAGCAACACGAAGTCACTGTGTGTAACGAATACACAATATAAAGGAGCTTTTTGATGTTCACTCCCCCAGGGCTTCCATCCAACCATCGAAATACCACAAAGGCAATTTCTATGAATGTTATGACAAAGAAACGAATTCCTTGTGTGTTCGTGAATGTGTAGAAAGAATTAAGCACTTGATGATTGCTTTTAAGTAAGGCTCAAAGTTGTGTAAACCACTGAGACAACAATAGATAAACACAGACTCAATGTGCATGATTGAAGTGCGAAGGTGGGGCAGACTTCTTTTTCAATATCTAGATTTTCCAAATGAAAATCAGATAGATTATGTGTTGCGTCCCCTTGAAAATGTGAAACATTTTCTTTTTAAGAAGAAAATGAGTGGTTGGTGGGGTTTTAACAAGAGTTCGCATGGGCTATTTGCCTGTTTCAATAACGTTCACCAAAGAGTTGTGAAACGCTAGTAATATGGCTGCCCGACTCAGAAAGTAGTTGGTGCAGAGTTTGATATTCTTTTACTCTGATCTCACACCCTCTTTATTTTAATCATTAAACTCACTACTAACCAAACTCTCTTTTCCATTTTACCTCATCACACCCACACTCATTTCTTTTAGACTCCTCACACTCAATCTCTATGGATTAACTTCTTAGGTAGAAATCACTGGTTAACGTGATTTCATAGAAGTTCATTTAAGTCCTAGCACAAAGAACCCATGTAGTCCTAAAAAAAACATGTGTTGCTCAGATGATTTAGCTTTATCAGTTAAAGCTCATATACAAATGTCAGATGAATGTAAGCTCATAAAATATAATCATGAATATTTGAGCATTTTTATACATTGAAGTATTTTCAAACAAGTATACTGAATGAATGAATATGAATGCAAAAGACTTGTTTGAAAATCTAACATTATATGAAAATGATCAGAAATGAAATGATATAGCAATTAAGGCATATGGTCAAAAATAACGAATATTGTCCATACGAAACAAAATATAGACATTCTTGAAATGACGTTTCGAAATGAAATGACGCTCAAAATTCTTTGAAGTACAAGTGGGGTGTCTTACCATCGAAAATATGTTTCAATTTAGAGACATAGTAAGAACATTTTGAACAAAAAATCAAACCGGTGTCTATGAATACTTGAAAGTATATAGAAAAGACAATACACAAGTAATTATCTTTGGAAACACACGGTTTGTAGAAACATTTAAGCACAAAATAAAACGAAAACATTTAAAATCTCACTTCCAATTCATGAAATCTGGTTAAGAATCAGGAAGTGGTTTGAACATTTAAGAATATGTTTTCTATATCTGAAAGTTGTCCTTTCAGATACATTTGAGATTAAGATAAGAAATGTACCTTTTCGCTCAAACTTAATACTCATAAAGTCAGCTGAAGTCAAAAATGATATGATCGTGTCATCCTCTCTCATCCTGTATAAGTCTCAAAGTCTAGTCAAAATTTATTCACAAAATTTATTTGAAAAATAAAAAACATAAAGCAATAAAACGTTGATTGTACGAGTTTTGATCTGAGATAATCAGAAATCATAGTCTTACTCCTTTTGATAAGCTCCCCCTAAAATCATGCATCACAAAATTTAATCATTTAAGTAAAATGCAGAAATTAGTTATGCTCCCCCTCAAATGAATGTAGATCATCTAAAATCTTCTCTTACTCCCCCTGAGATCATGAGCAAACATGTTAAAGTACAAATATCCTTCAGAAATAAAAAATAAAGAAAAATGATGAAAAATAACAATTCGTAACTTTAGTAGGTAACAACCGATTACGTCTTAAGATTTAACATACCAAGCTTAGAGACAAGAAAATTAAATCTCTTTTCATCTAAGGGTTTGGTAAATAAATCTGCAAGTTGATAATCTGTTTTTACAAAATAAAGTTCAATTGTTCCTTTTTCGACATTATCTTTTATAAAATGATACCTGACGTCAATGTGTTTGGTTTTCGTATTCTGGACAGGATTAGCAGATATGGCAATTGCACTCTTCGAGTCACAATATATTGGAATTTTGTCGAACTTGAATCCATAGTCTCTTAGTTGTGTTCGCATCCACAAGACTTGAGAGCAGCAACTGGCAGCAACTACGTACTCTGCTTCAGCAGTCGATGTGGAAACGCATAATTGTTTCTTTGATGCCCAACTAACGAGCTTGTCTCCAAGAAATTGAACATTACCAGAAGTACTCTTTCTGTTCAACATGCAACCTGCATGATCTGCATCTGAGTAGGCAGTCAGTTGAAACCCAGTATCCTTAGGATACCACAAACCAAGATCTGCAGTGCCCTTAAGATATCGAAAGATCCGTTTGACAGCAGCTAAATAGGATTCTTTGGGAGCAGCCTGATATCTAGAACATAAGCATGTTGAAAACATAATATCTGGTCTACTAGATGTAAGATACATTAACGATCCTATCATACATCTATAAGTCCTAACATCAACACTTTTACCCGAAGGATCAGTGTTAATCTTAGTACCTGGTGCCATCGGGGTTCCAATTGGTTTACAATTTTCCATTTTGTACTTCCGAAGAATGTTCAAAATGTACTTAGATTGGTTAATGAAAATCCCCGTAGAAAACTGCTTAACTTGTAATCCGAGAAAGAAATTCATCTCTCCCATCATACTCATTTGAAAACGTGACACCATGAGGTTAGAAAAGTTTTTGCAAAATTTTGGATTAGTAGAACCAAATATTATATCATCAACATATATTTGAATAAGGATAATATCAGCTTTTTCCTTTTTGATGAACAAAGTGGTATCAACCTTACCTTTAGAAAAACCGGACTTGACCAAGAATTTAGATAAAACGTCATACCATGCTCGAGGGGCTTGTTTTAAACCATAGAGGGCTTTGTCCAAGATATAAACATGATATGAATTCTCTGGATTGACGAACCCTTCTGGTTCAGACACGTACACTTCCTCTTTAAGAATGCCATTCAGAAAGGTTGTTTTCACATCCATCTGAAAGACTGTGAAATTCTTATGAACTGCATAGGCTAGAAACATGCGGATTGCTTCTATACGCGCTACTGGAGCATACGTCTCATCGTAGTCTATGCCTTCCTCTTGCCGGTAACCTATGGCAACAAGTCTAGCTTTGTTTCTTATGACAATACCATCTTCACCCTTTTTATTCTTGAATACCCATTTAGTGCCTATCACGGTTTTACCTTCTGGTTTTGGAACTAATCTCCAAACCTTTAGGGCTTCAAACTGATTGATCTCTTCTTGCATAGCAGATACCTAGTCCGAATCAGCAAGAGCCTCAAATACTCGCGTTGGCTCAATCTTACTAAGAAATGAGTCATGCATACATTGATTAAGAGTCGCTGACCTAGTTTGTACAGGCTTGTTGAGATCTCCAATTACTTGATGTAAAGGATGCTCTTTGGTCCAGCGATGCTCATGAGGGAGTGGAGTAGATACTGATTGAACATGATCATCATCTAGAAATCCACTATCAGAATCTTCAGTTTGAATAACAGGAGGGGGGTTTGCAGTTGAAGTTTCAGGTGCAGAAGCATCAGTTGGAACAACAGAATCTGGCTGTTGAGTAGACAATGTATGACACCCAACTGAAACAGTTACTTCTGGCTCAACAGTTTCTTGTATATGTTCAACTGTAGGAGTAATTGTAGGAATGTGAGCTTCTGACTGAACAGGGGATTCTTGTTCAGTTATGACTTCTGAAGTGACTGGATGATTGCAACTTGTGTCTTCAGACCTGTCAGTCACAGCAGATTTAGGTATATTAGATCCTAGAAACTCATCATAAAAGAATTCAAATAACAAATCTAAATCAGATAAATGTGAAACTGAAGTAGAAGCGTTATCCGAATTTTTCTCTGTAGAAACAGGTTCTGGACTGATCTGCCCAGAAGCTAATACTCCAGTGATCACGGGTTCTGAACTGAGTTGTTCAGAAGCCATATCTTCATCAAATGTTACATTAACGCTCTCGACAACTGTCTTTGACTTCTGCATATAAACACGATATGCTGCCGATGTTGAAGAATAACCAATAAAGATACCTTCGTCCGCCTTAGCACTGAATTTGTTCAGACTCTCTCTGTCGTTAAGCACAAAACATTTACACCCAAATATATGAAAATACTTGATTGTTGGTGTTCTGTTGTTGATCAACTCATATGGAGTCTTTTGAAAACGGCGGTGTATCATGGATCGATTTTGAGTATGGCATGCAGTCGACACAGCTTCTGCCCACAAGAATAGAGGCAAGTCCGATTGGCTAAGCATAGTCCGAGCGGCCTCGACTAGCGTCCGATTTCGCCTTTCGACTACTCCATTCTGTTCAGGCGTACGAGCAGCAGAGTACTGATGTGATATCCCGACCGATTCGAGATATTCTTCAACTATCTTGTTTTTGAACTTTGTGCCGTTGTCCGTTCGAAGAAACTTGACTTGTCGCTACATTTTCACCTGGGTCGTCTTTAAGAAAGTAATGAGAACTTCCGGCGCCTCATCTTTTGATCGAAGAAATTTGACCCACGTGTATCTTGAGTAATTGTCCACAACAACCAACACGTATTTCTTTCCACCCAAACTCTGAGTTCTCATTGGACCACACAAATCCATATGTAATAATTCTAATGGAGAATAAGTGCTTGGTTCAGGCTTCGGTTTATGTGGAGATCTCTTCATCTTACCCTTCTCACATGCAACACATAAGTGTTCTTTCTCGTATTTCAGCTCAGGAAGTCCTTTTACCAATTTCCCACTAACCATCTTGTTGATATAACAAAAGTTCAAGTGAGATAAACGTCTGTGCCAGAGCCAACTTTGATGCAATGAATATTTTGTCATTAAGCAAACTTGATTGTCATTTTCTACCTTTGAAATATTGATGGTATAGAGGTTCGTCTTTCGATTTCCGACTAAGAGTTCATTGCCATCTTCCGTACGAACCGAACATCTCTTAGCTTTGAAGTTGACCTCTAACCCTTTATCACAGAATTGACGAATGCTGAATAAGTTGTGCCCCAAGCCTTCGACATAACTCACCTTACTTATCGTTATGTTGTCTTGAATGATGTCACCATATCCTAAGATTGGTGAAAGCTGATCGTTTCCAAATCTGACATTTCCACTGAATTTCTCTGTATAGTTAGACAATAAAGCTTTTTGCCCAGTCATATGCTTGGAACATCCACTGTCCAAGTACCACATATTCCGGGTCTGCAGGAGAAATCAGCCAACAATAGATTTAGGTACCCATTTAAAAACGGGCTCTAACAGATTAGCACAAGATTTTGGTATCCATTTGAAAATGGACCCTTTGTTCTTTTGAAAACCTTTAAAAATATTTGATCTTGAAGAATACACATGATAAGATCCGAACCAATCAGAAGAATTATGAGAGTAAGCAAGATCATTTCTCCGATAATGATAAGATGTAGTAGAAATAGGAGATAATTGAATCAATTGCTTTATTGAATATCGCTTGTAAGAAGTTACAAGGTTTTGTTTATGTGAAGCAAATTGATCAACTACATCAGTATCACTACTAACTGATCTATTACAAGAATTATCAGAAACTGATTCAGCTTTCTCATCACCCTTCCTTTTTGGTCGCCATTCAGTTCGAGCTTTCAAACTTTTCTTGCTTATATCTGAAACACAAGATGTAGATTTATTAGGAAAAGCAGATTTCTGAAACTGAGTTTTCTTTTGTGTACCAGTGTGTTTCTGTTTCTGTAATCGCTGTTTCTTATGTTTCTTACCTTGAGAATAATAATCAGCAGTTACAGAAACTGATTCATCAACCTTAGTTAATGATTTAACAGTTTTAAGAACACTTGGTAACACCTTTTCATTTGTAAGACAAGTAGAATGATCAGGAAGAGGAGCATTGAAGTCAAACATATCAATTTCATCTATGTACCCACCATCAGAGTTTAAAAAATCATTTGCAGACTCAAATAAGTCATCAAAGTTATCAGTTGAAGTTTGAGGTGCCTTTGAAACTGTAGAACACTTTGTAGATTTAAATTATAAAACAGTGTTCTTTAAAACTGTAGAAAACACACTTTGTTCAATATCTACCAAAAGTTTTTCATTAGATAAAACATTTTCAAGCTCAATTATTTTGCTTTCAAGAATGAGTGGAGGAACATAAACCTTTGCAATTGCAGATTTTGCCTTCATCTCAGAAACAGAATAACTAGCAAAATAATCGTTTGAAAGAACTTTTGGTGTTTCTGAAAGATAACTATCATTTAACTTTGCATACTTAAATGGTAGTTGCATTTTCTTTACATTCTTTCTATTTTCAGTTTCTTTGGCCACAACTTCTTCCGGTAATTTGGTAAGAAATTTGGGTTTTAAATGAGTATGTTTACCAGCACATGCAAGAAAATCAAAATTATATAATGCTGGTTGTTTTCTGATGGCTTTCTTTAAGTAATGGGGGTTTTTAAAACCAAGTCCCCAATTTTCCTTAACATCAGCCTCTTCATCCGGTGCATTAAGAAAAATGGTTTGATCTGTTTGGCCTCTTGCGTAAAGTTTGGCTTCCAGACCATTTACCTTCTTATTCAAAAGCTTGTTTTCAACCTGCAGTTTATGAACAATTAGTGCAGATTCTTTCTTCTCAAACTCATATTTAGAAACTTTAACTTCAAAATCAGAAATATTCTTTTCAAAACAATCTACTTGAGATTTAGAATCAGAAGCAGACTTGCGTAAAGAATCAATCAGATATTTGTTCCCAATAACCGACTTATTGAGTTCAAATATCTTATTGTTTATTTTAGCAACTCTGTCTTTTTCTTTCTTCAGTTTTAATTGAAGATCATTAAGCTCAACCATCATAGCTTCCATTTTGGTTACAAAATCTTTTTCAGTTAAGTTTAATACCTCATCAGCTGTCTCGTCATCTGACTCATCATACTTCACTTCTTTTCCCATGAGACAGAGATGAGCAGTTTCTTCCTTCTCTTCCTCTTCACCTTCTGAATGATCCAACCAAAATTCGTCTTCAGCCATTAAAGCGATGCCTGCTTCTTGTTGTTTGGCTAATAACAGCTTGTTCTGATTATACTGAGAATTGCGAACTTTTGGCTTTCTACAATCTTTTGCAAAATGACCAATCTTGCCACAGTTGTAGCATTTGACTGAATCACTTGCTGGCTTTTCTACAACAGTGTAGTCATTCACATACTTCTTCCTGTCATCAGGTTTCTTCTCAACATATCTGTTCTTTTCATATCTCCTTCCTTCCACCCTTTCTTGGTGCTCATGATTCTTAGAACTTGATGAAAAGTACCTCTGTGAGTTAGATCCCGGCTTCTTGTAAAACCTTTTCTGGAATGCACGGGTCAATAACAACATAGCCTGTTTGAGGCTTTCTCCATCATCACCATCTGATTCAGATTCAGACTCTCAACTGGTAATCACTTTCTTCTTTTTCTTCTTCTCTTTCTTCTTCTCTTTCTTTTCTTTCTTTTTCTCTCCGGCTACCAATGCAATCAGATCAGGAACCTTTTCAGCCTTCTTTTTCTCAGCTCTTTTCTCTTCCACTTCTTCTTCATTCTGCCTCAAAGTCTCATATACCTCATGTAATGGTATGTCATTCAGATCCTTTATCTGCTTCATCTAACGTGTATGCTTCTTCCATACAGGTTGTAAGATGCTCAGGAATTTGACATTGTTCTCAAGTTGCTTCTTTTTCACCTTATTCTTAGACAACTCATTCAGAAGCAAGACAAACGTTCATAAGTATCTTCTAAGCTTTCATTCTCTTTTTCTTTGAACTCCTCATAACTATTGATGCAATTAGCCACTTTCATCTGATTCCCGACCTTGGATCCCATCATCATTTTCTGCAACTGATCCCACATCTTCTTAGCATTTCCCTTGTAGCTGTGTATTTTGATGTAGATGTCATTCGGGATACTTTGAAGAAGTAAAGATCTTGCTTGTTTATCTGCTTTCTATCGGCTTTTCTGTTCTTCAGAATATTGAGAGATATCCACTGCCACTGTTTTCATCTTTTGATCTCTTTCCTCAGTACCATCTTCACTATCAGAAGAATCATCATCTGGTATTTGAACCATGATTGGTGCCATAGGACCTTCTGTGATTGATAGCATAATATTCTCTCGATTTGCATGTCTGTCTATAAAATCAAGGAGTCTGTCTTTCCACTGTTCATACTCTCCTTTGAACAGTACAGGTGGCTTGACATCAGTGCCAATTGAAAGAGCATCTTTGGAAGTCATCTTGTTTAAACCTGTTTGAGAAATATATGCAATAAGAAACTAGAAACTGATCGTTAGTCCAAATGAAACAATCAAGAAAATACAGAAAACTTGAAATATTAAATCAGAAATTTTGATCACAACCAGAAATATGTCCCCCTCGGCAAACTTAGCACGGGGGTCCCGCTTTGAAAAAAAAATTGACTAAGTCCTCCACACTTTGCGCTTCAAGTGGGAAACGCAAATCTTGACTTTGCGTGTCATACGGGAAACGCAAACCTATACTTTGCGTGTCATACGGGGAACGCAAACCTCTACTTTGCGTGTCATACGGGGAACGCAAACCTCTACTTTGCGTGTCATACGGGGAACGCAAACCTCTACTTTACGTGTCTTACGGGGAACGCAAACCTCTACTTTTCGTTTCTCACAGTGAACTTTGCGTTTCAAGTTGCAAACGCAAGATACACTTTGCGTTTCTAGTTGCAAACGCAAACCACAATTTGTCTCTGAGCCCAAACACTTCTACTTTGTGTTTGTTTAAAAACGCAACTCTTACTTCTCGATTCTTGATTGAAACGCAAACCTGTACTTCTCGATTCTCAAATGAAACGCAAACTTGAACTTCTCGATTCTCAAATGAAACGCAAACTTGAACTTCTCGATTCTCAACTCTCAATGAAGGAAACACAAACTTTTATGAACACACGCAAACCTTGATGAACACCCACAAACTTTGATGAATGACCCGCAAACCTCTAAAATCGAACAAAATCGCACCAAAAACTCATTTAGACCTAGAAATTCAACACTATACTTCGACAATTCACTCGTCTAACTAATTCGAACACAAAACTAACACAAAAATTCGATCAAATACGCAAACGATACAAATTTGATACAAACACAATGTCAAGAACTCCTGAACAGAAAAACTACAAAAATTCGAAAATTCGAATTGATTACAGTGCAATTCACAAATCTTTCTATACAAACTCAATCGATTACACTATTCTAACAGAATCTAATCAAAAGCAACTCGAAATTCGCACAAAAACTCGAAAACATATCTGAACATGAAGAACAAAGTGTCGAACATTCTGATTTTCTTGATTTTTCGATTTGGATCTGCTCTGATACCAATTGATATTCCCAGATTCTAGTTTATAATCAAGATTAATCAAACAAACAAGATTAACAATCAAATTACCTGTTTGATTTAAATTCAATTCCAAGATTACAGTTTCTCTCTCTACAATCTCTCTCTAACGAACTCTCTCTCTCTCTCTCTCTCTTTGATATTTCTCTTTCTAAAATACAACTGAATAATGATTCAATTAAGTTCTATTCTAATTACCAAAGGAAAGGAAACTATTTATACCTACAACTAAAACAAGGAAACTAAAATACAATACAAAGATGTTGACTTATATTACAAAAGACTTTGACTTTAATGAGATTTGACTTTCTCAACTTTGACTTCTTGAACTTTGACTTCTGTCTTCTTGATCTTGTATCCAACATATTTATGCTCTAACACTCTGGCTTTGATCTTATGGCTTATACAGATTTAGATTATAGAGGATGTAAGTTAGACCGAAAGAGCACCTATGAGAGTTGCCAACTCCGAGGAGGAAAAATCGTAAGTTGGACTGCTAAGAAGCATAATTGCATGTCTACTTTTATGGTAGAAGTTGAGTACGTAGTTGCAGCTTGTTGTTGTTCATAAGTTTTGTGGATGAGAACTCAAATAAGGGACTACAGTCTATATATCGAGAAATTCCTATCCTCTGCGACTCAAAGAGTGCCATTGTGATCTCTGTCAATATTGTTCAACACTCAAAGACAAAACACATCGATATTAGGTACCACTTTCTTAAGCATAATGTAGAGCAGGGCACAATAGAGATGTACTTCATGTCCACAGACTATCAGCTTGTCGACTTGTTCACTAAAGCTTTAGACGAGAAGAGATTCTCATTTCTGGTTGGCACGTTAGGCATGCTTAACTTAAGTTGATCCACAGAACCTCTGCACCCTTGTCTCAGAGCTTCAATCGAACATATTTTTACCTCAATATGTATAGTTTCATTTCTGGATGTACATTTTTACTTCTGTCTATATAGTTGTTTTCTTTACTTTGGTTTTGTCATTCTTTATATCTCGTGGTTCTTTGATTTATGTCTTGTGTAAAACTTATCACATATGATCCAAGCATAGGTCAAGGGGGAGAAGAAGGAGACCTTGAATAGGATCACAGAAGTTGATCATTCAAGGGGGAGCCAAAGAAGCATCTCTATTGAGAAGATTGCAGTGTAAGGTAAGCTCTTTGCACAACCATATGTCAAAAACATTTTTCTCGGACACCCATTTTTAAATATGTCCAAAATTACCAGAATAAACAAATCAAAACCTTGATTGATCAAAATTTCTCATAATCTTTATTTTATTAGAAATTTTTGGTCTTAGAGCCTCTGTGTGATGTAACAGAGTCTCTATGGCCAAAAGAGACCTCTATGATCACACCACTTTCTTTCAACCATTCTGGTAACGAAAAGTTGTTACTCTGTCAAAGTTCTTTACCACCCCTAGATAGCAGAAGCTCTTGAACCCATAGAGCCTCTGCAATACTCAACACTTGTTGAAAATTTTCAAATGCTTTCTGGGATGCGGGTTATTTTGAAAGTCACATGCATTTGGTTATAGAAAATGCCACGCACATCAGATTAGTAGGAGGCACACGTATTTGATCGTGCACCACACTAAATGACGGGGCAAAATACCATTAGGCCGGAAACTGTGTCATCGTTTTTGAAACATTTTTTTAAAACGGCTATGTACTCATCACGAATTCCAAATATTTAAATTTTACCGCCTATTTATTACCCCTCTCACACCATAAATACCCAAACCCTTTCACTTTTTCATTTTTTACATGCAACCTTTCTCTCTCAAGAACGCAAGCAAGAACCTGTAAGTCTTTCTTCCTACTTTCTTCTTCAATGGCAACTCACTCCATCTCTGCACAAAACTCCAACAACTCTGAACAACGAAGCCACGACAACAACTCTGTTTCAGTCACACAAGAAACAATGACTAGCAGAATGGTTTCCTTCGCAAGACATGAATACCACCTACACAATCTGCCATTGAAGCCCAACAACCACTATGAGGTTCTTGACCCTAAGGCTTTTGCCAAAGACTTCGAACCCCTCATTCTTTTGCTACAAAACCATTTCCTCACCAAAGCCCTAATAATGACCAAAACGGATGTCCCTAAAACTTATGTCAAACAGTTTTGGCAAAGTTGTAACTATGAAAAACATGAAAAATTTGGACCTGCAATCATGGGATATGCCACTACACCTTCTTCACCTGATGTACTCGAACTGTGGATTAATAAAAAAACTTATCTCCTCTGTATTTGAACTCCCCACAAAAGACCCACTTGAACCTACTCCGATATTCTGACGAACCCTCTGATGAGAAACTTGTGCAATTTTTGAGCTTTATTGGATATGGAAAACCAATAACCAGGAGGACTGATTTCAGAAGACAGTCCCTTCCACCTCTGTGGAACGTTTTGTTCTCCTTCCTCAACAGGACTCTGACTGGCAAGGTGGGTAGCCCAAACCAATCAAGCCACAACATCCTGGCAATCATGTACGGGGTATACTTTGATCTACCACTAAACAACGCCAACTTTATTCTGAGCGAAATGATCAACATCGTAATGAAGTAGTGTGAAGATTAGAGAAAAGACAAGGCTCTGCCATCCTTGGTCTACCAACGGTTCATTGTCGTTCTTCTCAGAGATGCCAAGATTGGAAAACATAAGCTACCCGTATAGGTTAAAACCATCAGGTTGCAAGCAATGACAACCCATAAACCCACCATACTACCCTCTGGATATCTGAATGCCAGACCTCTGCCAGCGAAACTCCTAACCTACTTGGGTAGAGAAGAAGAAAGGGTATACATACATGGAAACAAGACTCCAGAACCGAGTCCTGCAACCCCTCCACGAATAGGAGCTAGAGAAGGTGATGTCGTTATATTTCTTAGGCCTAGTATAGAAGAGGGAGAACAAGGAGGAGGTCCTAGGGAGGTCAAAGTAGAACATGTAGAAAAACCAGAGTGTGGGGAAGGGAGTGAGAAACCCAAGAAGCAAAAGAAAAAGAAACCCAAAAAGAGGACTATAGAAGAAGAAGTCCAAATCCTAATAGAGGTTCAGCTACTAGAAGTTCAAGAGCCTTAGAAGAAGAAAAGAAAGAAATCACATAAGGGGGTAGAGCATTAAGAACCACATGTTGATACGGCCTCTGTACCATCTTTTAAGGTACAAGTTACAAAAGAACCCTCCAAGAAGAGAAAGAAGAAGAAGCTAGAGAAATTGGCTGATAAGGCCCAAGTTGAACTTGCCTCTGTGCCCTCTGAAAATGCACTAGCAGATTTTGATACGGAGGAACCTGTAGTGGTTGAGGAAGCACCTCTACAGAGGAGAAGAAGAAGGGTTGTTATTGAGGAGGCTCAGAATACAGAGGTTGAGGCTACAATAGATGAAAGGACTCAGATCTCTATAGACTTGGCAATAGCAATTGCCAATGAGGTGGTGGAACGACTAAGTCCCCACCTACAGACGACTTTGCTGAAAACCCACTACCAGAGGCTCTGGCAAGCCTAGCATCCCTCTATGAGGATTTTCCAACCCTAGAACCATCACCAAAGAGAGATCCACCAACAGAAGAAGAAGAGGTTTTGTTGGAAGAAGTGAATAAAGACGAAGAGAGTGGTGGTGAGGAGAGGTAAAATGATAAGTAGGAGACCTTAAGGGAAAAAGATGCCAATGACACACCAACCAACCCTCCTCCGTGTACGAACCACCCATCTACCTCTGTAGGTCTAGTGTAGTAGGGTATTGAAGAAGGAGTGCACAGTCTGAACCCAACCCCATTCATCTGGGTAGAGGAACCTTTTTCCTCCTCTGTGCCACTTATATCTGGGGAAAACCAAACAACCCATTCTCACCAATGGATTTTGGTGGTGATATAAATGCTCAATCGCCCAGAGCATGAAAGTTCAAAACACAGAGGTATTTGTTGCCTCTATCACACACGAGGGAACAACCCAAGGTCGTTTATAGCGACCTGAGAGCTCACTTACATACGGAGAGGTTCTAGGCCAACCTTCAAGTAATTCTCATATCACTCTGCATAATGACTCTGAATCCCCTGTAGATGATGATGATACGGACGGAACGTTCGTAGACAGCTCTCCTTCTGGAAGCTTGGATGCATCCGACGGAAAACCTAAAGGGCCCAATCTCAACAAAAGCTCTTTAGGTGACAAAGGTGATTTTCCCAATATGGACCATGTGTTGCTCCAGAGGGTTACCCCTCTGCACATGTCACAAGGGCTGAATTTATAGCCTTTCCTGATATTGTGTATTCTGCACTTGGCGAGATGAAAATCTTGGCCGAAGACGCAGAAGACAAGACGAAGCATTCCGAGGTCCTCTCTAACAGGGTCACGAATGTATACTCAGAGGTATGCTCACTGATGAAAGAAGAACTGAAGAAAACCTAAGAGAGCATAGAGAGTCTTAGAAAAGAAACTACCCAAAACTCCTATGATATACAATCCCTCATTAAGACCTCTGCCAATCAGATCTCCAAAGAAGAATTCGGAAAGTTGACAGAGCTTGTTCAAGCCAATACAGAGGCTCTGAGGTGCCTGGCTGAGGTTGTGACCAAACAGAATCAACCATAACCAACTCCAACCAACACTTCATCCTCTGCAGAAGAAGCACTCGCGGCTCTGAGAACCTAAATAAAGGACATGGATCGTAGTACCATGGTCCCTCTGCCATTTACATCTCAACCGCATAATATGAATGAAGTGAGCCTCCCATCCTTTCTGGCCACAAAAGCTAAACTGCATAAAATGGGTGAGGCTTTGATGAATCAAGTCGACAAAATCGGTGATGACTTTACAACCAAAGTAAACAAGGCTGCAAAGGATGTAAAGAAAAATATAGCCTTAATGAAGGTCATCACTGATTATGAGGTCAACAAAGCAACTATGGTCGCTTAGGATATCGTCTCACTCATCGAATACCATGCCAAGAAGTTACTCAAGTCGAAGAAGAGAAGGAGTTCACCCTTTTCGTACCAAACAGAGGTCGACGCAAAGAAGATGAAGCACGATGACCAAGGGCCAGATGGGTGTGGTCCTTCTGGCCATCGTGAAGGGGAGACTCTGCCAGCATTACCTACAATTAAAGTATCCATAGCTCCCCTAAACCAAGTTCCAGTGAGCTCAGAGGCCAATACTCAACAGAAGACACAAGCCACCTTTGCAGCTTACTCTCCTATAAATGTCCAAGTACCAAAGTATACAGAAGTTCAGAAAACAATAGCCACTGAAGCCCCCAAGCACAAGCCTTCTGCCAAAGACAAGGGCAAAGCCATAGCTACAGAGGTCTCAAAGTCAAAGTCCAAGCCTCGACCCAACGTTGAAAATATTATGAATAGTGCCTTCGACTCTTTCGTAATGCCCAAACCCGAAGAATATGACTGGGCTTTCGATCTAGAACCTACACTCTCAAAAGAAATCATCTCAGAGGAAACCATAAGGTTTTACAAAGAAATGGAACAACCAAAAGCAAAGGTTTTCTCTATGGAAAATATCACAGAAGTTATGGGGATAAAGCTTCAGCACACCAAGTGTAAGAACTTCTGGTACAATCAATACGTTGTTTAGAGGGAAGATGGGAAGAAGATGAAGTTCACAGACTTGATATGCATTGTTTTATACAATGTTTGAACACCCATTTCTTCACTTATATTTAGCTTTCTCTTTTACATCCTAAGTTGGAGTCTTTTATTATCTTATTTTCCATTTCTTGTTTTATAGAGCTAAGGTTATGATTTATCTGTAATAAGAATATGGAAGGCTAATTTCACCTTTTGGACAGGCTGTTTATGCTAGGACTGTGTTGCAACATTGACAAATTGCTTGGAATGAAGGCATGAAACGTGGATACAATGGAATGAGCTAAAGATAATTTTTTGGTGAAGAAAATATCACATTTTGAATACCCTTTTACAAATCTAATGGTTTTAGTATCTCATTTCGTCTAGAATGTCATTTCAACTTTTTTTATTTGACTTTTGTGTACGTAAAATTTGGACTTAAGTTTCACATAGTGCACTTTACTCCCTCTCTTCTACTATAAATAGAGGTGTTGAGGTTGGAGTTTTAGTACCCTTAGTGGATCTAATTTGATTTAGTTTTATCTTTCGAAGTATTTAATTTATGCTTTTGTCTTAATATATTTCTTATTATACTTTCTTGAACCTTGTTATTCAATATATGTTGTTATAGCATTGCTTACTTCCTTTACATTCTTTACATTCTTACTTTTGTATCTTTAGTTTTTTCTTCCATTTAGTTTTCCATGCAATTTAATTCATTTATGAGTAGCTGATATTCATAGTTTGAGTTTGACACAAAAGGTGAGATTTCAAACCAAAGAGAAGTGGACATCGTTTAGCAATAATAATGTTCCACCATTGGGTTTACAAAATACAACAAGGAACTTTTGGACAAGTTGATTACTTAAAAAACTTTTAATGTGTAGTGGTCTTAGAGATAAGCCACTTGAATACACATCAACTTGAATGACATAAGAAGTACCCTTAAGAGGATTGTTTTTTTAACAAAGAGATTTGTTAATCTATGTATTTTGAGGATAACAAAGTAATTCTTGATAGGTTGATCACTTGCCAAAATGTTAAAGTGTAGTGGTGTTTTACACATCAACTTGAACGAAATGGGAATATACTTAAGAAAGATAGGTTGAAAAAAGATTTGTTGATCCATATATTTTGAGGATACAATTGCACACTTTATCTTTGTCTTGGACTTGCATCGAGATATGCAGGTTCTAAAGACAGACTTTGTGTATTGATAAAATCTTGAAAGAGCATTCCACAAAATAGATGGTGAAACTAATTATTGCTAACTCGTCGTTGTAGCATTTGTTAATGCAATCGTTTGCTTGAATTTATGTTTATATCTCATCAAGAGTCTTACGACCATGCTTCCTTTACATATAATAGTAATCTTAAGTAGTTATAAGCCCAAAGAAAACAATTTCGCAAATTCATCATCTAAAATTATTTCTTTCACTAGACTTTTACAAAACTTTTGCTCCAATCTCCGTGAACGATATTCGATATTTTACCACTATACCTTGTAAAAGACGATATTGGACCATATTGTATACTTTCTTTTGGTTCCAATTATCATATGTCTGAGGAGCAATAGATCTCCATGAGGAAGGGATAGATCGAGATTGTTGGTGATAAGCAGATATATGCCACATATGACCTCTCACAATCCAAGTTGATCAAACAGTCATATAAGCCCTTGCATTATCTAGTGATCTTCATCTTGATCTATACCTTCCTCATAGAGATCCATTGCCCCAAGAAACTTTTCTTTTCCTCCCATTGGAACGTATGTATTTATATGACATATTTGGTGATCTCCGATTTCAACGATCAGCAGAACTCCCTCTCGCAGACACAAGGCATCTACATGTTATTCTCCAAATTGCTCCCAGTGATGAATTCGGAAGAGCATTTTCGGATGGGATGAAGGTTGTTCTTCCGAATCGGTTCAGCCAACCAGGATCGGGACAAATTAAGTTTGAAGACTTAATTTTTGAATAATAAATATCTTATCCAATGTAAACTTTCATTTGTAATTTTTCAGTTATGCCTAGTTAAATGAAATTTTGCGTTTTCAGTATTTTGTTTCTTTGCACCATCTTTTTTTCTTTCAAACATATGTAACCCAAAAGGAAAACAAAGAGAAGAGAAGATCAAAACAAAACAAAAAAAACACCTTCAAAAACAAATGAAAAACAAATAAAAAACAAAAAATAACAAAAAGGAAAAGGAAAAAAGAATCCAAAAATAGATCACTGAATTTATGAGTTTGGATAATTTTTTAACCTTATTTATCAATTTGTATTATTAAACGATATGGGGAGATTGTTTGTCTCAACCATTTAATTTGATAATAACAAAAATATATCTAATCTAACACTTAGAAATACTCTTGAAGTTATGTCTTAAGATCCAACTGTAACACCTGGATTTTTTTGGCATCAAATATTTTCAAGTTTCGTATTATTTTAGCCTTAAAATAGTCAAATAGAAACATTGTGGGATTGATTGTTTTGTGTTTGTAATCATCTCTTGATCGTTAATCTACAAGTTTTAGATCAATTGTTGATTCATGATTTCTGGATCGTATTCATCAGTCGTATACCGGGAGAAGTAGTTTACCGGATTTGGTGAAGAAATTGATCCTTACCGGGAGTGAATTCGATTATTAACCGGGTTTGATACTTGTTAGAGCATATTTGTTGGATACAAGATCATGTTTACTGAAGCTGAAAGTCAACCAAGTCAAATGCTCAAAGTCAACTCTCAAGTGAAAGTCAAAGCCAAAGTTATAAATAAGTCAATAAGTCAATAAGTCAAAGTCTTGTTTTGTACTTTATGTTTTAGCGCGTATTGTTTTGTTTTCTCTTTAATATACATATGACTAGTTTAATTGTGTAAGGTGTTGTTCGGTTCGTTTTCTGTTAAAACCTGTATGGATATAGTTGTCTGTATGTATATATAGTTGTCTGGGTGTTAACAGATAAGTTGTTGTTCGGTTGTTGTACTGAATAAACAGTCTGAATGTCAGAAATGACCATTTTACCCCCAGTCTAAATTTATATATTAATAAAAACAACCATATAGTAAATTAGTCATTTTCTCATTTATCTATATTTTACAAGTTTTTAATTAATTTGATTTGACTTTCTTAAATATTAATTGATTATAACAAATAAAACCCTAAAATAACACAACCCCATCTTCTACTACCCTTCATCTCCACCAAGCAGCCAAGCATACAATAGTTCTAACACAAACACTAAACAACAGAAAGATGAATCGACGAGAAGATGAACCAAAGCGATAATCAAACCTACCAGTTACAACTATTTCTTCCACCCTTAGAATATGAATCAGTGAGGAGATGAACAGGAGCCTTGAAATTTCACGAGTCTAGATTCGAATTCACGAGTCTTGAAATTTCTGGTTTCGACTTTAGATCTGGTTTCAATTTCAAAATGGGTCATATCAGTTTCTCAAAATTTCCAAAGAGCCACAGAGGTTGAAGACGCAACAGAGGTTGAAGACGCAAAGGTTGAAGAAGAAATCGATGGGTTTAAACCCACAAAATCGATGGTAACCCATAGTAGTTGTGGGAGAGATCAAAAAAATGGTGATGGAAACGATGGAGTTCCAAGTTGCTTCCTGTTAGTGCACGGATCTATTGGATTCAAGATCATCCAATCTGAAGATCCAATCTGAAGCTAATGCAGAAAAGTCGACTCTTAAATATAAGTCTAATGTCGTTTGTAATAAATCGTCAAAGTTAGTTTAATTGTTTGTTTAAGTATTTTAGTTGTTTTATCTAAATATCGAAGTATTTAGATATTTGTTTTGAAATAATATCTAGATAATATCTAGATATTAGTTTTAGTTAGTTTATTATTATTATGTTAGGTGTGTTTTGATATTATCGTACAGATCATATTGCACACATAGTAAACAACAAACCAAGGTGTAAAAAGAAAGAGCTTCAAAGATCAAAACCAAACCATGTAATCGTTGAATATTAATCAAACAGGTTGGTAATCTTGTTATTGTTATTGTCGATAAGAACTTGATCATATATATTGTGGACCGACAATTGATATCAATGTTACCGGAGTACTAGCTTCTAGGCAAATCAGTCCAGAACCTGCATCTCAAGCGAACAAATCAGATGAAGCATCAACGTCTACTAATCATTTATCTGATTTAGATTTATTATTTGAATTGTTTTATGATGAATTTCTTGGATCTAATGTTAAGAAATCTATTGTGGTTGACAGGAATGAAGACTCAACGACTACTCATCCAACCATATCAGATATCCCTATTGAATCTAACACTCAGATTCAACAAGAAATTCCAGTTCAAATGCCAACTCCAACAGTTGAAGTTGTGTCAAATAATGAAGAGACAGAAGTTGTTGTATCAGCAGGATGTTCTGTACAGACTAATCTACAGTCGGACCAAGCTGTACCTGCTGAGACTTCTGCACCTACTGTCAAGAGGGAGTAGGAGAACAATGGTTCTTGAGTTAATCAGCTCAAGACCCGGACATAAATGTCAAAATGGCTCTTGAATACAGCAGTTCAAGACCCGGACTTAAATGTCAAGACGAAGGCTTCTAAGTAAATCAGCTTAGAACTCGTACTTCAACGAAGAATGACTTCTTGAAAAAACAGTCTAGGACTCGTACCTCAAAGAACAATGGCTCTTGAATACAACAGTTCAAGACCCGCACTTCAATGATCAAAAGACCTTACTCCAGTGCTGATATGAAGATTGTACTCCAATACTCGAATGAGGAAATCAACCATCAAGGGGGAGTACATATTTGTCTGAAATTTTATGCATATCTTTTTTAGTGATAAAGTTTTAAATACATAATTTCAGGGGGAGTAAAGTTGATGACTTCTTATTATTTCTTATCAGAACTCGTACTTTCGTTGTTTTACTGCTTTTTGTCTTTTCAATTTAAGTGAATAAATTTACTTTGACTATGACATAAGACTTTTGCAGTTTTTGAGATACGCTTACATGTTCATATCTTTATGACTTTAATCTTAGCTTCATGACATGTAAGATCACACGTTAAGGTATAATCCTTTATCTTAATCTCATATATCTTTGAAAGAAGGACAACTTTCAATCATTGAAAACATGTTCTTAAATGTTCAAATCACTTCCCGATTTTTCATCAGATTTTATATTTTAGGAGTGTACTTTAAATGTTTTACATGAGCTTACATGATAAGCTAAACCAGTTTGAGCAACATATTCTTTATAGGATATACGGAATCAGTGTGCTAGGGCTTACATAAACTTCTATGGAATCATGTTAACTAGTGATTTCTACCCAAGAAGTTAATCCATAGTGATTGAGTGTGAGAAATCAAAAGAAATGAGTGTGGATTGGATAATGAGCTATAATGCAGAGAGAGTTCGGTTAGCAGTGAGCTAAATGTTTAAAAGAAAGAGGGTGTGAGAACAGAGTTAAAAGAATATCATAACTCTGCACCAACTACTTTCTGAGTCAGGCAATCACATTTCTAATGTTTCACAATTCTTTGGTGATCATTATTGAAACAGGCAACCAGCCCATGCCAACTTTTGATCAAACCTCACCAACTACTCATTTTCTTCTTAACAAGAAAGCGTTTCACATTTTCAAAGGGGAAGCAACACATTTCTATCTGATTTTCATTTGGAAAATCTGGATATTGAAAAGAAGGAAGTCTGCCCCACGTTCGCACTTCACTCATGCACATTGAGTCTGTGTTTAACTTACTGTTGTCTCAGTGATTTACACAATTTGAGCCTTATAAGCAATCATCAAGTGCTTAATTCTTTCTATCACAAGCACGAACACACAAGGAATTTGTTTCTTTGCCATAATGTTTATAGAAATAACCTTTGTGGTGTTTTCGATGATTAAATGGAAGCCCTGGAGGAGTGAACATCACAAAGCTCCTTTCCAATGTGTATTTGTTACACACAGTGACTTAGTATTACTGACAGGCATTTTTAACTGATTCATTTGTTGATACAGGTGTTACACAACTAATTTGTCTGGATTTGCAAAGATCTAGATGAATATCTTATGAATTGACGAATCAGAGGCTACGAAAGATAGACATTTCTTGACATTAAATTTTGATGAACTCGTTCCTCTTTTCATCAAAAAGGGGGAGAAGCGCCAAAGAGCTAACCAAGAAATGGGGAACAACACAAGATTAGAGCAAGTATTCTGAAGACATGCTGAATTGCAAGAAATTCTCTTTGAAGATACCTTGCTACAATAATCTGAGCTACAACTAGAGATAATTTCTTCCCAACATCTGAAAGAGATTTTATCTACATCAAAAGGGGAAGATTATTATATTCTGAAGACTAAAGAAGGAGATTGCATCTTCTGAGTTGTACCAAAAGATTGAGTTAAACAGATCTAATGGATAAATCTTTTTAGAATGATCTTTATCCATAAGGGGAGATTGTTAGCGCACAGATCTATTGGATTCAAGACCATCCAATCTGAAGATCCAATCTGAAGCTAATGCAGAAAAGTGGACTCTTAAATATAAGTCTAATGTCGTTTGTAATAAATCGTCAAAGTTAGTTTAATTGTTTGTTTAAGTATTTTAGTTGTTTTATCTAAATATCTAAGTATTTAGATATTTGTTTTGAAATAATATCTAGATAATATCTATATATTAGTTTTAGTTAGTTTATTATTATTATGTTAGGTGTGTTTTGATATCATCGATCAGATCATATTGAACACAAACAGTTAACAAAAAACCAAGGTGTAAAAAGAAAGAGCTTCAAAGATCAAAACCAAACCTTGTAATCGTTGAATATTAATCAAGCAGGTTGGTAATCTTGTTATTGTTATTGTCGATAAGAACTTGATCATATATATTGTGGACCGACACTTCCTTCCCGTTCTGGTTGTTGTTCTTCATTGAGAGTTACGAAGAGGACGGTCGGGTAGTTGGGTAGTGATGGGGGTTGATAGGGAAAGTAGAATTTAATAAATGGTTGAGTACTAATGACATCAATTTTGTAGTTGATTCGGTCAGCCACCAGCTGACCGATTAAGCTGCTACCGAACACTCAGATATGGCTGATCGAATAAGCCATATCCCTTATTCAGCCCATTAAGCTACTACCGAACATGGCCTAAGTCAGAGTAACTAGATTATGTATTGTACGCGGACATAGATAGACTTTTAGAAGGAGAAATTTGAGAGAGAAAAGTGTTTGTATACGAATCCTTTTAGTGAATCAATAACAGAGCAAATCGAAGTTTGAAATCAAGAAAATATGGCGTCACACTGTGTTCGTTGAGTCTTAGATCGAATTTCGAGTCCTTGTGAATTTTTCGAGTTGTAATTGATTTGATTGTGATCGAATAATGAATTAGAACAATTTTGTATAGGTTTGTTGCTGAATTGCACTGTAATCTTGATTAATTTTGAGAATTTTCGAGTTTTTAGATACACGAGTTCTTTCGCACTGTAATGGAATCAATATGCTTTGTTGAGTGATTTTTGTTGTAACTCTTTGGTAGAATTTGATTCTAGATGTGTTAGAGTGCAAATTGTCAAAGTTTCAGATTGTAAATCAAAGGTTTGATAGGATTTTGAGTCGATCAGATGATGTTTTTTCATCGATATCTAATGAACTCACAGAACATCTCAAGAACTCGCACAAAGAACTCGCAGACTTAGTGGTTTTCGCATAACCATTAGAATTCACATAATTGTGTTTCTAAAAATTCTGAAGTATAGAATTCGCAGATGGGTGTGGTACGAATTGCTTAGAATTCGTTTATCTAAGACGTGCGAATTGATAGAATTCGCATAAGTGTTTGTGCGAAAAGTTGTCCAGAAAATTTGATAAATTTTTCAAGGAAAGAATTCGCATAACTCTTGTATACGAAAATTAAAGAACTCGCATAAGAGTGGTATACGAATTATGTAGATCTCGCATATTAGTTTTTTCAAAATTACTTCAAGGATAGAATTCGTATAATTCTTTGGTGCGAAAAGTTTATACCAAAAGTTTATTTTCCAATTTTTTCTAACTTCAGAACTCGCATAACTCTTCATGCTAATTATTCTTGCATGTGAATTCTGTAGTTATTCTTGTATGCGAATTATGTTGAAGTTTTTCAGGTGTGCGAATTTTGTTGATTGATGTGTGTAGTGTGTGAATTCTGCAACATGTACGAATTGTACATGCGAATTTCATGTACTTCACTCTAGTGTGCAAATTCTACTCTTAGAGATTTTTGGAAACTTGTTTTCTGAATTTTTCTTTCTAAGTCTTTCTGTATTACTTGATTTCACTTGGACTAACGATCATTTTTCAAGTTCTTTTTATAACAGATTTTCAAGATGAATTTTTCTGATGATGAAGAAAAGATTGCCAAACACAGAATAGAGAACAAAAATCTCACTTCTTCAGTTGACTACTACTCAAAGAGGTCAAAAAGATATTGTTAAAGCACATATTTATTGGATTCAAGGTTATAACTATTTGAAGAAGGAAATATGAAGTCAAAGATGGAAAAGTCATCTCAACAAATAATTTAGGGTCCTTTTGTAATAAATAGTCAAAGTCTGTTTACGTATTTTATTTTTTAGTTTTATATTTATTTAATAAGTTTAGTTTTAGTTGTTGGGCCTAATCCTTGTCAAGCCCATTAGGCTTTTTAGTCTAAGTTTAAATAGATTTTGTTTTGTGTTAATTAAGTGAGGGAAGCTTAATTGCAAATTAATATTGAGAGAGAAGCTGCTGGTGGTGCGCCGTGAACAAGACAGAGAGAAAGAGAGATATCGATTTCAAGTTTGTAACCTGTTGAATCGTTTGATTAATCATATCAGGTTTGATTTATTGTGTTGAATATATGTTTACTTGATTGAATGATTACGTATTGGGACACACAATTGGTATCAGAGCACGTTACAGATTGAATTGAATATTTGTTGTTCGGTTCTGTTTTCTGTCAAAGATTCATAATTTTTATTTTGTAATTGTTCATTCAAGTGTTTATTTATTGGGTAGTCATTGATATGCATATTCTATTGATTTGGTATTGTTAGATTTGATTATTGCATCCTTTTTGATTATCAATTTGGTGTTTTTGAAAAGTCTGGGTTCGGTTTTGTATCGCACTGTCTAATCAATCAATTTGTTCTTAAAGTGGTTTGTATTGAAAGTAATTGATTGGAATCTGTTCAATTTGATTATTTGATTGTTTTGGCAATGTTTGGTTGTTTAGTTCGAGATATTGTGTGTTTTCTGGGCTGATTTTTGGTTTCTGGGTCGAAGAACTTAAGAACATATCGGTCTTTGATTTCTTCTGGTCGAACCTTCACTTTGCGCATCCAACTAGACCCGCAAACCTTCACTTTGCGCTTCGGTCGTGACGCACAAACCTCTACTTTGCGCTTCGGTCGTGACGCGCAAACCTCCACTTTGCGCTTCGGTCGTGACGCGCAAACCTACACTTTGCGCATCGGTCTTGATACGCTAACTTCACCTTGCTACTAACAATTTTTTTTCTGAATTTCATTCTAAGATTTTCAGTATTGTGTGATTTTATCTTGACTTCTAATGATCTCATCCAGTTGATTGTTTCATATCAGATAAGTTTGATTTCTAATCATATAAGTAAAGATGTCTCGGGAAGCTCTTGCTATTGTAACAGATGTGAAGCCTCCAATACTTTTCAAGGGGGAGTACGAGCAGTGGAAGGACATATTCTTGGACTTCATCGATCAACATGATTTGGGAGATTATATCAGAAAATCTCTGAAAGAAGGAATCATGACACCTCCAACCAAGGTTCTCACTGTAGCCAGAGAAAATGGTGAAGAAGAAGAGACAGAGTATAAGTTATCGATTGGTGAATATACGGAAGATCAGCTGAAGAGACACAAGGGTGACAAGCTGGCAAGATCATTTATTCTCCAAGGCATATCGAATGAAATATATGTCAAGATTGATAGTTACAATGCTACCGGCAAGCAAATGTGGGATCAATTGGAGAAAATGATGATTGGATCAAAAGTCGGCAACCAGCTTAAAGTTTCCAACTGCTTGAATAATTATGAAAAATTCAAAGCCAAAGCTGGAGAATCGCTCGAAGCCACTTATGACAGATTTGTCACGTTGCTGAATGAGCTCAGCAAGAACAAGATCATCAAATCTCAAGTTGAGCTAAATGTGAAATTTCTCAGCAACCTTCAGCCAGAGTGGAAGAGATTCACCAGACAGATGAGGCAGTTGAAAGATCTGAACGACATTCCACTTCATGAAGTTTATGAAATCCTCAAACATAATGAGGAAGAGGTGGATGAAATCAAGGCTGAGATGAAAAAGGCTTACAAAGCAGTTGCTGATCCAGTTGCTCTTGTAGTAAAAAAGAAGTCTAAGAAGAAGAAGGTGATAGAATCTGAATCAGATGAGGCTGATAGCGAGGCAAAGTCTGACTCTGATGATTGTGAACAACTGAAGGAAGCCATGCTAATGTTAACCAAGGCTTTCCAAAAGAAGTTCTATAAAAAGCCAAACTCCAACAGTCAGAGGTACTCGTCTGGTCCGAATAACTACAAGCATAAGGAGAAGGTTGAAGAAAAGAGACAAGAAGAAGGATGGAGCTGATGAGTTCAAGAAGGATGATCCGATGAAGTGCTACAACTATGGCAGATTCGATCATTTTGCCAAGGACTGCCAAAAACCTAAGGTCCGAAACTCCGAATATTACAAGAATAAGATGCTTCTAGCCAAGCAACAAGAGGTTGGAAAAGCATTAATGGCGGAGGATGAATACTGGCTCGACCATTCGGATTAAGAGTCTGAAGAAGGAGAGAAGGATGAGACAGCACATCTGTGCTTGATGGGGAAAAACCAGTCAGAAGTTGATTCTGATGATGGAGACAATGATGAGGTATGTAACTTAACTGAATTTGATTTTCTGAACCAAATGCATGCCATGATGTCTAAACTCCAAGAATTAGAGTCTAAACTGAAGCGAGAGAAAGGTATCATAAATGAGAAAAATCAATCTATACACAAACTTAGTAATGATATTGCTGAGAAAAATGTATTAATTGAAACTTTGCATAAAAATATAGACATCTGCGCTAAAGAAAAGACTTTAATTCATAAAGAGTTATCTGAAACTGTTTCTAAGTATAGAGAATGTGAGTTTAAGTCTATAGAGATTTCTAAAAGGTATTTTTCTACTTCTAAAGAAAAGAATTGTTTAATAGACAAGGTGAATGCTTTGGAAGAGAAATTACATTCTTTAGGTCAAACTGAACACACTATTCATTTGAACACACCTAAAGAGAAACCTGATACTTGGGGACTTGGTTACAAGAACCCACATCATCTTAAAAAGGGTATATCTGAAGTGCCTGCACTTTATGACTTTTGGTTTATGTTGTTGGCTCCTCAACATCAAGAACTCAAACCCTTTTGGACTAGTCTGTCTGAAAAAGATAAAGCCAAGGAATATAATAAAAGAAAGAACACATCTAAAGTTCAACTTCCATTTCGCTATGAGAAGTTGAATAACAGTTATAGTTCTAATAAATCAAAATTTCTTTCAAATGATTATTTTGAGAGCTATTCTGTAAAAGAGTTGGAGACTAAACCCATCGAAGGTAAGCTTTACGTATCTCCTCTAGTTTTGGAAAGTAAAATTTCTGAACTCGACAATACTCTTACCGAAGAAAGAATTTTGATGGACTTAGAACAAACTGTATTTTCAACAGTGTTCAAAAATACTACTTTTCCTAAATTCTCCAAGGCTTTAAATTCTGATGACAGGTCTGGTTCACTTGAGAATGATCTTAATTTCTTAAACTCTGATGGTAGTTTGAATGATTGTGTTGCTCGATTCGATTTTACCTCTAAACTTCCTGATCATTCATCTTGTGTTGTTAATTCTTTTGGATTACCCAGTGTGTTTGAAAAAGGTGAAACATCAACAAAAGTTGATAAATCCGTTTTTGTGAAATCAAAGAAAGCAAAAGGTAAGAAACAAAAATCTCAGCTTTCACAGAAACCGATCCACACTAGTAAGCCAAAGAAGAAGCATTCTCTTAATTCTCATCATTCTAACTCTAAAGTTTCACATATTTCATATTTGAGAAAGCAAAGGGTTGGAGTTAAGACTGCATGGATACCGAAACAGAAGATAGACGAGAAAGCTAAATCTAGTTCTAGTTTTATTTTAAATAAAAAGACTTCTAGTAAAGATGATGTGATTGTGAATGTTGCTACTTTTAAATCTAATGTTGTTGATTCTCGCAAGAAGTACTCTATAAAGCAACTATTCCAGTTAGCACCATCAAATAAAAAGTTTTTAAATTATGGTGAATGTGATTATGCTTCTCGTAAATATTCTGATGTTTGGTATGGCTCATATAATGTTTCATCTTATCATTATCATTCGTTTTATTATGCTTCTGGTTTTCAAAGAAAAAGCGGACCCAAGTTTAAATGGGTGCCAAAATCAAGTACTAACAGTGGAGGTCCCATTTTTAAATGGGTTCCTAAACCTCTTCTTTCTTGATTTGTGTTGTGCAGACCCGTCATATGTGGTACTTGGATAACAGATGTTCCAAGCAAATGACCGGGCAGAAGAGTATGTTGTCTAATTTTACGGACAAATATTGCGGCACCGTTCGTTTTGGGAATGATCAGTTCTCACCAATTCTGGGATATGGTGATGTTGTACATGACAATCTTACGATCAAGAAGGTGAGTTACGTTGAAGGCTTAGGGCACAACCTATTCAGCATTGGCCAGTTCTGCGACAAAGACTTAGAGGTTAACTTCAAGGCCAAGACATGTTCAGTACGCACTGAAGAGGGTAAAGAACTCTTGGTCGGCACTCGCAAGTCAAACCTCTACACCATAAACTTGTCAAAGGTCCAGGCTGACAATCAGGTCTGTCTACTATCAAAGGCCTCAATGCAACAAAGCTGGTTATGGCATCGACGACTTTCTCACCTCAACTTTCGGTACATCAACAAGCTGGTCAGTGGCAAGTTAATGAAAGGACTTCCAGAGCTGAAGTATGAAAGAGAACACCTGTGTGCAACGTGTGAAAAGGGAAAGTTGAAGAGAGCCCCACACAAACCAAAGCTTGAACCGAGTACCAGCTCTCCTTTAGAGTTGTTGCATATGGACTTGTGCGGTCCTATGCGAATGCAAAGCTTAGGAGGAATGAAGTATGAGCTAGTTATCGTGGACGACTATACGCGATACACTTGGGTTAAGTTTCTACGGTTTAAAGATGAGACTCCCGATGTTCTCATTACGTTTCTGAAGACGACCCAAGTCAATATGCAAAAACAAGTCAAGATTCTCAGGACTGACAACGGCACAGAGTTCAAGAACAAGATAGTTGAAGAATATCTCGAATCGGTCGGGATATCACATCAATACTCTGCTGCTCGCACGCCTCAACAGAACTTAGTCATCGAAAGGCGAGATCATACACTTGTCGAGGCCGCTCGGACAATGCTCAACCAATCTGACTTACCTTTATTTTTATGGGATGAAGATGTATCGACTGCGTGTCACACTCAGAATCGCTCCATGATACACCGCAGATTTCAGAAGACTCCGTATGCATTGATCAACAACCGAACACCAACCATTAAATATTTTCATGTTTTTGGTTGTAAGTGTTTTGTTCTAAACGACAGAGAGAATCTGAACAAGTTCAGTGCTAAGGCGGATGAAGACATCTTTGTTGGTTATTCCTCTACATCTACTGCATATCGGGTTTATTTGAAGAAGTCGAAGACTGTGATCGAGAGCGTCAATGTTACATTCGATAAGGATATGGATTCTGAGCACGTCAGTTCAGAACCCGTAATTACTGGAGTTCTAGCTTCTGGACCAACCAGTCCAGGACCTGCACCTTAAGAGAACAAATCAGATGGCGCTTCGTCGTCAACTTCTAATTTATCTTATTGGATTTATTATTTGAACTGTTCTATGATGAATTTCTTGGATCTAAGTTGCCTAACTCTGTTGTGGTTGACATGATAGAAGACTTGATGACTACTCATCCGACCACTTCCGATATCTCTACTTAATCCAATTCCCCGATTCAGCAAGAAGTTCCAGTTCAAAGTCCTACTCCGACAGTTGAAGTTGTGACCAACACTAATGATACAGAAGTAGCTGACTCTGTAGGATGTACTGTAAGGACTGATCAACAGACTGCCCAAGCTGTACCTACTGCCACTTCTGCAATGACTACTTCAACTGCAACCCCCGTTAATTCTAAACCATCTGAAGGCGATAACAGTGGACTCCTAGATGCTGACAATGATCAACATACATCTAATCCACTCCCTCATGAACATAAGTGGACCAAAGAGCACCCGGTACATCAAATTATTGGAGATCCTTCTGCACCGGTG
This sequence comes from Arctium minus, assembly GCA_954870635.1. Taxonomy (NCBI): domain Eukaryota; kingdom Viridiplantae; phylum Streptophyta; class Magnoliopsida; order Asterales; family Asteraceae; genus Arctium; species Arctium minus. The sequence goes on along the minus strand of OX941080.1, from coordinate 69,262,622 downwards.
CAAACTAGGTCTGCATCTTCAAATCTATGTATGTATGAATCCTTTCTGAGCAAGATCGAGCCTACTCGCGTATCTAAGGCTCTTGTCGATTCAGATTGGGTAACTGCGATGCAAGATGAGCTGAATTAGTTTGAAGCACTGAAAGTCTAGAGACTCGTACCCAAACCGCAAGGTAAAACTATCATTGGTACGAAATGGGTGTTCAAAAACAAGAAAGATGAAGATGGTACCGTTATCCGAAACAAAACGCGACTTGTTGTCAAGGGATATAGGCAAGAGGAAGGGATAGACTACGACGAGACTTACGCTCTAGTGGCACGTATAGAGGCGATTCGGATGTTCTTAGCCTATGCAGCCCACAAGAACTTCACCATTTATCAAATGGACGTGAAGACAGCTTTTCTGAATGGAGGACTCAAGGAAGAAGTCTACGTGTCTCAGCCTGAAGGGTTTGTAAATCCAGATAAGCCGAACCACATCTACATCTTGGATAAAGCTCTTTATGGACTGAAACAAGCTCCTTGCGCCTGGTATGATATTCTATCTCAGTTCTTGGTCAAGTCTGGTTTTACAAAAGGTACGGTTGATACCACTCTTTTTATTAAAAAGGATAAAGGCGATATCATTCTTATTCAAATATATGTGGATGATATTATTTTTGGTTCTACAAATCCTAAGTACTGTAAGAACTTTGCAAACCTCATGGTGTCACGTTTTCAGATGAGCATGATGGGAGAGATGAACTTCTTTCTCGGATTGCAAGTCAAACAATTTTCAATGGGGATTTTTATCAATCAATCTAAATACATTATGGATATTCTTCGGAAATTCAAAATGTAAAATTGTAAACCGATTGGTACCCCAATGGCACCTGGTACTAAGATTGGCACCGATCTTTCGGGAAAGGCTATTGATGTTAGGACTTATAGAGGGATGATAGGTTCTTTAATGTATCTTACTTCTAGTAGGTCGGATATAATGTTCTCTACATGCTTATGTGCTAGATATCAGGCCAATCCTAAAGAATCCCATTTGTCTGCTGTTAAGCGGATTTTTAGGTATCTGAAGGGGACTGCAAATCTTGGTATGTGGTATCCTAAGGATACAAGCTTTGAACTAACATCTTATTCATACGCAGATCATGTTGGTTGCATGTTAGACAGGAAGAGCACCTCGGGTCATATCCAATTTCTCGGAGATAAACTCGTCAGTTGGGCTTCGAAGAAGCAATTATGTGTATCTACATCAACGGCCGAAGCGGAATATGTAGCTGCTGCTAGCTGCTGTTCTCAGGTCTTATGGATGAGAACACAACTGGGAGACTATGGGTTTCATTTCAATAGAATCCCGATCTATTGTGATTCGAAGAGCGCTATTGCGATTACCGCTAACCCTGTTCAGCATACTAAGACCAAACACATAGATGTCCGGTATCATTTTATAAAAGATAATGTAGAAAAGGGGAAAATTGAACTTTACTTTGTAAAAACCGATTATCAGCTTGCAGATTTGTTTACCAAACCTTTAGACGAAAAGAGATTTAATTTTCTTGTCTCAAGACTTGGTATGCTAAATCTTAAGACCTAATCGGTGGTTACCTATTAAAGTTTCTTATTGTGTCTCTTTATCATTTCTTTATTATTATTTCCGCATGATACCTGCTCTTTAATAGTTTGTTCATGATCTCAGGGAGAGTGTGAGAAGTATCTTATGGATGGTCAATGTTATTTTGAGGGGGAGCAAAACTGAATGCATTGTACTTATTGATAATTTGTTAGTAATGCATGATTTTAGGGGGAGCATACAAGTAAAGAGTATGGCTATGACTTCTGATTATTTCTGATCAGAACTCGTACACTAATTGTTTTACTGCTTTATGTCATTTCAATTTCAGTGTATAAAGTTACTTTGACTAGACTTTTAGACTTTTGTAGGTTGAGAGTTGCTTCAAACATCATATCTTTATGACTTTAAGCTTGACTTTGTGAGATGTAAGACTGCACTCAAAAGGTATAATTCCTTATCTTCATCTCATTTATGGTTGAAAGAAGGACAACTTTCAATCATAAGAAAACATGTTCTTAAATGTTCAAACCACTTCCCGATTCTCAAACAAATTTCTTGAATTGGAAGTGTGATTTTAAATGTTTTCTGCTTCATCTATGCACTTTAACTGCTAAAGTTAAACCATCGGAGCATCATATGCTTCATAGGAAAACATGGGATCAGTGTTCTAGGACTCATCTGAACTTCTATGGATCCACGTTAAATAGTGTCTCCTACCCAAGAAGTTAATCCTTAGTAATTGAGTGTAAGGCGTCAAAAGAAATGAGTGTGGGATGTGTGATGAGAGAAAAGATAAAAGAGAGCTTGGTTAGCTGTGAGCTTAAAGATTAAAAGAAAGAGGGTGAGAGATCAGAGTAAAAGAATATTAAACTCTACACCAACTACTTTCTGAGCCGGGCAGCCACATTTCTAATGTTTCACAATTCCTTGGTGAACATTATTAAAACAGGCAACTAGCCCATGCCAACTCTTGACATTACCTCACCAGCTACTCATTTTCTTCTCAACAAGAAAATGTTCCATTTTCAAAAGGGGACGCAGCACATAAACTATCTAATTTTCATTTGGAAAATCTGGATATTGAAAAGAAGTAAGTCTGCCCCACCTTCACACTTCACTCATGCACATTGAGTCTATGTTTAACTACTTATCTCAGTGGTTTACACATTTTGAGCCTTATAAGCAAACATCATATGCTTTATTTCTTTCTACCACTTGCACGAACATACAAAGAATTTGTTTCTTTGTCATAACGTTCATAGAAATTACCTTTGTAGTGTTTCGATGATTGAATGGAAGCCCTGGGGGAGTGAACATCATAAAAGCTCCTTTATATTGTGTATTCGTTACACACAGTGACTTTGTGTTACTGACGGGCAATTTTAACTGGTTCATTTGTTGATTTAGGTGTTACCTTTCATATCTATCTATTTTTTCTGGATTTGCAAAGATCTGGATACACATCTTTATGAATTGACGGATAATCAGTGGTTCTGTTTGCAAGATCAGTGTTAGACGACATTTCTTGACGTAAAGTTTTGATGAACTTCTCGTTGCTTTCATGAAAAAGGGGGAGAAGTGTCAATCAAGAAATGGAGAGAAGATTGGAAGTTTCTGAAGACTTGCTGAATTGAAGAAATTTTCTGAAGATGATTTGCTAAAGCATTATGAGCTAAAACTGGAGATAATTTCTTTCCAAGAGATTTCAACTATTGGGGAGATTGCTACATTCTGAAGACAAAGAAGGAGGTTACGAGGTTACATCTTCTGAGCTTAAAAGAGAAGGATTGAATTGCTGAATTTGTTTAGTAATGATCTTGATCCAAAGGGGGAGATTATTAAAGCACATATTTATTGGATTCAAGGTCATAATTATCTGAAGATGGAAATCTGAAGTCAAAGCTGGAAAAGTCATCTCAACAAATAGTCTAGGGTCTTTTTGTAATAAATAGTCAAAGTCTGTTTACGTATTTTATTTTTTAGTTTTATATTTATTTAATAAGTTTAGTTTTTGTTGTTGGGCCTAATCCTTGTCAAGCCCATTAGGATTTTTAGTCTAAGTTTAAATAGATTTTGTTTTGTGTTAATTAAGTGAGGGAAGCTTAATTGCAAATTAATATTGAGAGAGAAGCTGCTGGTGGTGCGCCGTGAACAAGACAGAGAGAAAGAGAGATATCGATTTCAAGTTTGTAACCTGTTGAATCGTTTGATTAATCATATAAGGTTTGATTTATTGTGTTGAATATATGTTTACTTGATTGAATGATTACGTATTGGGATACACAGATATCATGAGGAAAAGCGGATACTTTCAGAAGAAATCAGTGTTTTAAGGGCTATAAACGAAGATCTTCTGAAACAGACTTTTGGGCTGAATGATGAAAAGGTACTGAGTTTAGAAGTTGAAAACATTGAGCTGAAAAGAAAGATATCAGTATTTGAAGATCAAATGGTTCAAATCCAGCAAGCAGATTCTGTTGACATATATGAGGAGAAAGTTAAGGATTTGGAGTGTGCAAATGTTGAGCTTCATAAGAAGATTTCTGATCTGGAGATTAAAATGGCCAAAGAAAGAGATGATTTTGAGAAAGAAAAGAAAGAGTTTGCAAAGAAGTTTTCTGACTTTTCCAGGAAGAGTTTTGAAGAGAAGAAGATTTCTGACTTTTCCAGGAAGAGTTTTGAAGAAAAGAAGATGGTTGAGCTTAAATGTGCTAAGCTTTCTCAACAAGTATCTGACTTTGAGAAAGTGATCATCCTGGAAAGAGATAAGTTTGAAAAAGAGAATAAGGTTATTGAACAAAAGAATATTGGAATCTTTAAAGAAATATATGGTCAAAAGGAGAATGCTGAGAATGGTTTTGAAGAAGAGAGAAATATTTTTGAGGAAGAAATAAGGAAGCTCACAGATAAGTTATCTGAACTATCCACAAGTGCACTAAAAGAGCAAAAAGCGAAGTCTGAATTCCAGAAAGAGATTGACCTGCACATCAAAGAAAAGAACAATCTATCTTCAAAGATAAAAGAGATTGAAGATATTGTTTCAAAGGTGGTGGTGACTGAGCACACGATTCTAGAGTCCAAAATCCACACACCTAGAGATGATTCAGCTGATTCTGAATGTTCATTCAAGACAACTTCAAGCTCAAATCAGAAAATTGTTTCTTCAAAAAGGTCAATTAACTCATTTGATTAGATTTGTTCTACTAACATTTTCTTTGATAGAAATATAGATGGTTCAGATACATTTAGAAGATGAAGAAAAAGAAGAAGAAGGAGATATGAAGAAGAGAAGCTGGTTTGGAAAGTAAAACCAATTGATGGTGAAAAGAATGATGAGAAGAAGAAAGAAAACAAATCATTTGTACATGCATCAAAAGCCAAGAAGAACAATGTGCGGAAAAGTAAACCTGATCTTGTTTACTCGAGAGATCAATTAATCAGGTTGTCTGAAAAGAAGCATTGTTCTTACTGTCGTACATATGATTTTGTTCATAAAAGGAGTGATCATTACTGGTATGGTTCTTATTCAATTACTCCTAATAGAACTGCAACTCACAAACATGGACCCAAATACCAGTGGGTACCAAAACCAAAGGATGATTCTGTGTTGTAGGCACCTCAAGTCAAGGGGGAGTAAGAGAACCAAGGCTTCTAAATAAATCAGTTCATAACCCATACTTCAACAGAGTTTGACTTCTAAATACAACAGATTAGGACTCGTACTTCAACGATGAAAGAGATGATACTCTCAGGCTGATATGAGAATTGTACTCCGAGATTTAAATGAGAAGATCAACTTTCAAGGGGGAGTATAAGAGTTAAGGAGTATGGATTATGACTTCTGATTACATTTGATCAGAACTCGTACTTTCAAAGTTTTACTACTTTATGTCATTTACTTTTCAATAAAACTTTGTGAATAAAACTTTGTACTTTGACGACTTTGTGACTTTTGCAGAATTGAGAAGAAGCTTACATGATCATATCTTATATGACTTAGAGTTGACTTGATGAGATTTAAGACTGAGCGGAAAAGTTTATTTCTAATCTTAATCTCATACGTATCTGAAAGAAGGACAACTTTCAGATATGAAAACATGTTCTTAAATGTTCAAACCACTTATGACTCTTAAAACGATTTCATAAATTTTAGAAGTGTGATTTTAAATGTTTTCATTTTTATTTGTGCTTAAATGTCCATAAACCGTGTGTTTCAAAAGATAAATACTTGTGTTTTATCTTTTCCATATATTTTCAAGTATTCACACACACCGGTTTAAATTTTTTCTGAATATGTTCTTACCATGTCTCTAAATTGAAACAAATTTGTGATGGTAAGACACCCCATTTGATATTCAAATTTTGAGCGTTGATTTCATTTCGAAACATTTCTTTCAAGAATGTCTATATTTTGGTTCATATAGACAATATCCTATTTTTGCTGACCTAAGCTTTACTTGATAAATCATTCAGAATACGACTTTTTTCATACAATGTCAGATTTTCAAACAAGTTTCTTGTATTCATTTCATTCTTTCAGTATACTTGTTTGAAATATTTTCAATGTTTAAAATGATCAAATCTTCATGATTATATTTATGAGCATACATACATTTGACTTGTATATTTTGTACTTTAACTTCAAAGTTAAACCATTTTTGAGCAACACTATTCTTATAGGATTACATGGGTTCTTTGTGTGAGATTAACTGAAACTTCTATGGATTCACGTTAACCAGTGTTTCCTACCCAATAAGTTAATCCTTTAGTGATCGAGTGTGAAGAGTCAAAACAACTGAGTGTGGGTTGTGTGATGAGGTAAAATGTAAATGAGATTTTTGTTAGATGTGTGCTCAATGATTAAAAGAAAGAGGGTGAGAGATCAGAGTAAAAGAATATCAAACTCTGCACCAACTTTTTCTGAGTCGGGAAGCCACATTACTGGTGTTTCACAATTCTTCATGAACATTATTGAAACAGGCAACTAGCCCATGCCAACTCTAGATAAAAACCCCACCAGCTACTCATTTTCTTCTCAACAAGAAAATGTTTCAATATTTCAATGGGATGCAGTACATAATCTATCTGGTTTTCATTCGGAAAATCTGGATATTGAAAAAGAAGGAAGTTTGCCCCACCTTCGCACTTTGATCATGCACAATTGAGTCTGTGTTTAACTGTTGTTGCCTTAATGGTTTACACAATTTTGAGCCTTATAACAAGCAATCATTTGTGCTTAATTTTTTCAAACACTTGCACGAGCACACAAGGAATATGTTTTCTTGTCATAACGTTCATAGAAATTCCTTTGTGGTGTTTCGTTGATTGAATGGAAGATCTAGGGGAGTGAACATCACAAAAGCTCCTTTCCAATGTGTATTTGTTATACACAGTGACTTCGTGTTGCTGACAGACATTTTAACCGATTCATTTGTTGATTCAGGTGTTACACTCTTATTTTGTCTTAATTTGAAAAGATTCAGATGAATATCTTTTGGATCGATGGACAATCAAAGTCTCGTTGTTAAAAGATTAGTGGTCAGATCAGAATTTTAGTGACATTTCTTGTCAAGCTTTGATGATCTCATGCTTCATTCATCAAAAAGGGGGATAGATGATCAAGAAATGTTTGTGTTAAAAATGAATATGGGAGAGGATCAAGAAATGTTTGAGAAGTGATCAAGAATTGTTGGTCTTATAAAGTAAAGATGGAGCTGAAAGAAGAAATTTATGTCAAGACAGTGAATTTAAATATGGGAGAGGATAAAAAAATGTTTGAGAAGTGATCAAGAATTGTTGGTATGATAAAGTAAAGATGGAGCTGAAAGAAGAAATTTATGTCAAGACAGTGAATTTAAAGAAAGATTGTTAAAAGCTGAAACAAAAGAATTCAAAGATTTCAGAAGTCGAGCAGAATTTTACTGAAATTTTCTTTGAAGACAATCTGCCGAAGCAAACTGAGCTAAATCTGAAGATAATTTCTTTCCAATATTTGAAAGAAGTTCTTACAACCTTGGGGGAGATTCTTACTATGTATGAAGACAGACTTTGGGGAGAATACAGAAAATTTTGAAGACAATTTTATCAAACAAAGGGGGAAATTGTAATACTTATGCTTAAAGGATGAGATTGATTTGCAAAATCTTTTAGAAATGATCTTGAATCCAAAGGGGGAGATTTTTAGAGCATATTTGTTGGATACAAGATCACGTTTACTGAAGCTAAAAGTCAAACAAGTCAAATGCTCAAAGTCAACTCTTAAGTGAAAGTCAAAGTCAAAGTTATAAATAAGTCAATAAGTCAAAGTCTTGTTTTGTACTTTATGTTTTATCCCGTATTGTTTTGTTTTATCTTTAATATACATATAACTAGTTTAGTTGTGTAAGTTAGAGTAACTAGATTTTGTATTGTACGCGGACATAGATAGACTATTAGAGAGAGAAAGTTTGAGAGGGAAAAGTGTCTGTATACGAATCCTTTCAGTGAATCAATAACAGGTTGAGTGATTAATTCATACTATCTTGTTATTGTTATTATTTGTATAATGAGAACTTGATAGAATTGGGACATTATCAAGACTAAAGCCATGTGTACCGGGTAATGGGTTGGCAGCGGCATATCCGGATTGTAGGTTGACAACCGGGACTTGATTGCTCCGTGTTTTTGTGTGTAAGGATCAATATACAGTGGTGCCTATACCGGGACTTGAATTTCGAATTACAATCCCGGAGTCCCTCACAATGCTGGAGTCCCTCACAATCTGGCATTTAGAAAGCTTATTACCGGGATTTAGTATTGATCAGTGCTCCATCCAGGAGATTATGTTGGAACCGGGTATTTATCCCTTGCCATCCGGGATTTGATACTTGTGACCCGGGAACACTATATTAGCCTTATCTACCGGGATTGCATTTTGGAACCAGATTTAAACCACAAGAGGTCGTGGTCACCGAATTTCCACCTTGCTATACGGTTTTATTATATTGGTACCGAATTTTATTTGAAAATTCTTGCCACTTAAGTAATTTTTGTTTCCAGTTGTTTGCGACAAGTTGTGTTGTTGTGGTCTGTCACAAGTTTATTCCTTCAGCCAGCGACAAGTGGTCACTGTTGTTAGCGACAAGTTTCAGTTTTATGAGAAAATTTCTGATTTTTGTTAACAACCAGTGCAAGTGTTATCAAAATGGGATATTTTGAAACTGAGTCTTTAAAAGAAGAAAAATGCTAAACTCAAAGCAGAGAATCAAAAACTTAATGCATCAGTTGATAAGTTTTTCAATATATGTGATAAGCATACTAGTACACAGGATTTACTCCATGAAGAGATCAGTGTGTTAAAGAACACAGCTACAGATCTTCAGAAACAGGTTTCTGATTTACAACAAGTAAAAGGTTGCCAGAATAAAGAAGAAAAAGTACAGGCTTTGGAAAGTGAAAATACTGAATTGAAAAAGAAGATTTCAGACTTGGAAGCTCGGATTGTCAGAGATAAAAAATATGTTACCAAGGAAAGTAAAGAAAAATCAAATGCTTTAGACAGTAAAACTACCGAGCTGAAAAAGCAGATTTCAGACTTAGAACAATAGATACTAGAGACAAGGCTGAATTTGAAAAAGAAAATACAAGATTTTCGAATGAAAAACAATTGTTTGCATAGAAATTTTCTGAGTTTTCAAGAAAGACTTTTGAAGAGAAGAAAGTTGTTGAACTTAAGTGTGCAAAACTTTCAAAACAAGTATCAGATTATGAGAAAGTGATAATTATGGAAAGAGATAAATTTGAGAAACAAAAAGAGATGTCTGAGCAGAAGTATGTTGGAATCTTCAAAGAAATATCAGATAAACAAAAGAGTGTGGAAAAAAATGTGCAGGAAGAAAGGAAAGTGTTTGAAATAGAGATAAAGAAACTTTCAAAGAAATTACCTGAATTATCAACAACAACAATGAAAGAAAAGAATGTGAAGTTAATTACAGAAAAAGATTGATCTACTTTCAAAAGAAAGAAACAGTTTTTCCACCAAGATATCAGGACTTGAAGGAATCATTTTCAAGGTTGAGTTGAGTGCACAAAAGAGTCCAGATACTTTTGCTCAATCACCTCTGAATGATTCAGCTGATTCAGAATGTTCATTCAAGACACCTTCAAGTTCATATCATCCAAATGTTTCTTCAAAGAGGTCAATCAATTCTAAAAATCAGATTCGTACTAAAACCTTTTCTATGATAAATATGTTGATGGTTCAGGCAATATTAGAAAAAACAATGTTCAAGAAAAGATGGTTTGGAGAGTCAAAGGTTCTACTGATGAAAAAAAAATGTTCAGAAATCATTTGTGCACACATCAAATGCTAAGAAGAACAATGTCCATAAAGGTAAATCTTTTGTTAAACTTGATCCTGTTTATTCTGTAAATCAATTAATCAGGTTAGCATAAAAGAAAATCTTCTGTTACTATGGTGCAAATGATTTTTTTCACAAAGATTATATTCATAATTGTTATGGATCATATCATATTACTTCCCATAGAACTACAAATAACAGATATGGACCTAAGTTATAGTTGGTACCAAAACCAAAAGCTACTCCATCTATGTTGCAGGCACCTCAAGTTTATGGGGAGTAAGAACATTAGCTTCTGAATATTTCAGTTCAGAACCTGCTCTTCAAAGATTTTGTTCTTCAATGACTAAGCTGAGATGATCAATATTCAAGGGGGAATATTATTGCATATTCCTTTTATTTCCTACTGACAAAGATTTCTGATTTTTCAGATGCATTTCATGCATAGTTTCAAGGGGAGTACAAAAGAAATGTTGACTTCTGATTAGTTCAGATCAGAACTCGTTTTTCAATGTTTTGACTTCTGTTTTTAACTATGACTTTGATATTTTGATGAGATTTTGACTTTTTGCAGATATTGAGGGGAGTTTATCTGATTTTTAGTCAACTATCATAATTTGAGGGGGAGTTATAAGATTTTAGTTGAATGTAAGATTTTTTAAACACTCTGAGATTGTTAATTTGTTTGAAGAATGACAACTTTCAGACATGAAAACATGTTTCTAAATGTTCAAACCACTTCTCGATTCTCAAAAGATTTTATGAAATTAGAAGTGTGATTTTAAATGTTTTCATAAGTTTTATTGATTAATTGACTCTGTGTTTCCAAAGATCAAAACTTGTATATTATCATTTACATATATTGTCAAGTATTCATACACACCGGTTCAGTCTTTCTTATTGACAAATTCCAATTCCTTCATGACCTAAGCTTTTCTTGGTTATCATTCATATTTGATCTTTCTGATACATTGTGAGTTTCTCAAACAAGTATTTCGAATTTGTTTCATTCATTCAATATTCTTGTTCTCATAACTTTTTAAACTTCAAAATGCTCAAATAATCAATATATTTTTGTGGAGCATACATTCACTGACGGTGTGATTTATATTATGAGATTCTTTATTGTTCAAGTTAAACTGTTGAACAACACTATTATTTTTGGACACATTTCATGGGATCAGTGTGTGAGCTTAAAGAACTTCTATGGATTTACGATAACCAGTGTTTCCTACCCAAGAAGTTATCCTGAGTGATTGAGGAACGAGGGGTCATACATCAACGATTGGGGAGGAAGTTCATACGGTTAAACAACCTCATTGCGATGAGCAGAAAAATAGAAAAGAGAGTTTGGTTAGAAGTGAGCAAAATGAAAGGTGATCAAATAGAGTTAAAAGAATAAGAGAACTCTGCACCAACTACTTTCTGAGTCCGGCTTCCACATTACTGATTGTTTCACAATTCATTCATGAAAATCATTGAAATAGGCAATGAACCCATGCCAACTCTTGCTTTCACCCCACCAGCCACTCATTTCTTTCTCAACAAAGAAATGTTTCAACTTTTTATGGGGATGCAGCACATATGCTATCAGATCTTCATTCGGAAGATTTGGATATTGAAAAGAAGGAAGTTTTCCCCACCTTCGTACTTCGATCATGCACATTGAGTCATGGAAAACTTGTTGTATCTCAACAGTTTACACAATCTTGAGCCTAATAAAGCACAAAATGCTTAAATTCTTTCATACACATGCACATTCACACAGAAAATTTGTTTTTCTATCGGAACATTCATAGAATTACCTTGTGGTTTTCAATGATTGAATGGAAGCCCTTGGGAGTGTAATTTAATAAAACTCCTTATACAGTACATCTGTTGTACTAAGTGGCTTGGTGCTACTTACAGGAATGTTAACTATTTCATTCGTTGGTTCAGGGTTACCACTCAGTTCTGAATTTGAAAAGATTCAGAATTATTATGAATTGACGGATGGTTCAAATATTCATATGGAGAGATCAGATGTTATTGGTAAGAACATGAAAGACGACATTTCTTGCAATGTTTTGATGATGTTGTTGCTCAGATTCATCAAAAAAGGGAAGAATATATTAAGAAATGGATTGTGAAGTATTTGTTTCAAGTTTACATTTTGAGAAGATTCAAAGAGTACTGAAAACTATCTAATTGAGAGATCAAGTCTTCTAAGGGGTTGTTCGGTTGTGGCTTAATGGGTTGTATAGCCTATATGGCTTATTCGCTCAACCATAACTAGTCGTTCGGTTGTGGCTTATTCGCTCAGCAAGTGGCTGAATCGCTTAGCTAAAAAACATCACTCCTCTACATTAAGTTGTTCAAAAGACGCATCATACCCCTCATTAACTCAAACCATTTCCCACCCCCATCTGGAAACCCCTCAAACCCGTAGATCCATAACTATCAAGCTCCCGCCATGGTTGTCTTGTGCCTCAATATTGACGACAACCGTTTCCCTTTGCCTCACCACCGTTGGTCGTCCCTGCCCTCCAACTCACCACCGTCGGTCGTCCCTGCCTTTGCCTCACCATCGTTGGTGGTCTACCTCACTGCTCCATCTTCGAACTTCCTTCTGTCCTGGTGCTTTCCATCTTCGATCTACGCTACCCCCTGCTTCATCGCTCAATTCTTTGTTGCTCCAATCTTCGATTGAACCAAGAAGGCTCCATCTCCTCCAACCCTTATAAAATTAGTTTTTTTTTTAATTTTTCCAAGTATTCAAGAGGAAAGTAGAAAAAAAAGAATTAAGAAAAAAGAAGATGACACAATCGAAATAATGGAGGCTGGTGATGGCTTGGTTTTGACAGAAAGATGGAATGGGTGATGAAAGATATTGACGGCATCTTGTCCAGGAAGAAGAAAGGAATGGAAGAAGGATAGAATATGCTTATTATTATTACATATATAATAATAATTAGTAAATAATAATACAAATTTTTTTACAATATAAGTTTTTATTTAACAATTCAAATTTTTTCAATGGTTTATTATTTTAGGGTTCATGTATTTGGATTTTTTTATAATTAGGGTTTTATTTGATTTTATTATTGTACTATGCAATATGATTGATTTATAGAAATTGTGGCCCAGTGATTACTAGCATTAACACATTTAGATTGACACAAACACTTTTATTAGATCAATCACATGAATTACAATTAATCACAGATCTAATATCTAGTCACAGATCTCACGTATGTGTGTGTTCTTTGTGTGTGTTCTTACTCTCTCTCAACTACCACCAATATTACACCTTCACTTTCACACACTTACTCTCTTACACGTCTAATAGAAACAACACAAAGACTTGCTTATATATAGGTCAACATGACCAAGCAAGGTCAAACCTTCTAAGCTTATTACAACTCACACACAAACACTAATTACAACAATGACCCTCATTTAATCTTGAATACAATTACAGTCTAACAATCTCCCCCTTTGGATTCAAGATTAAAAAAAATTTGGCAATAATCTTCAGGTCTTCATATCTTCAGAATTAACTTCAACTTCAAATCTTTTCTGGCTTTGACATCTCGAAAACTTTGACAATTCTTCAAACTTGTCTCTCCCTTTGAATTAACTTTTGCATAAATTCTGACTTTCTTTCAAACTCTGACTTTCTTTCACTTTCTCTTTGATAATCTGACAACTTTATCTCCTCTGAAATCTTTAAAACTTCAATCTGATCTTGAACTTTGATTATTCTCCCCCTTTTTAATGATTTGTAAGAATCAATCATCATTAAAACACTTCAAGGTCAGATCCGTCATTGAATGAACTTCCCACCATCTAATAAGCACAATCTTCATGAAATTTCATCTCCTCCTTATGATAACAGACAATCTCCCCCATATAGGAAAATTAGAATCTCCTCAATACATGATGTGATAAAATCTGTCATCCGATCTGAAAGAACCGTTGAACCATGAATGTATTCATCTGAATCTTTTCAAATTCAAACGAAATAAGAGTTGTAACCGTGAATCAACATATGAAACAATTAGAAATGCCTGTCAGTAACACAAAGTTACTGTTTACAATAAATGTACAATATAAGGAGCTTGTTTGATGTTGACTCCCTAGGACTTCCATTCAATCATTGAAAAACACAAGGTAATTTTATGAATGTTCTGACAGAAAAACAAATTCTCTGTGTGCTCGTGCTTGTGTTTTGAAAGAATTAGCACAATGATTATGTTTCATAAGGCTCAAAGTATGTAAATCACTGAGACAACAATGATTATACATGGACTCAACGTGCATGAGAAAGGGTCGAAGGTGGGGCAACTTTCCTTCTTTTTCAATATCAACATCTTCCAAGTGAAGATCCGATAGATTATGTGCTGCTTCCCCAGAAAATGTGAAACATTCTCTTTTTAAGAAAAGAATGAGTAGCTAGTGGGGTTGTATGCAAGAGATGGCATGGGCTATTTGCCTATTTCAATGATGGTCACCAAAGAAATGTGAACCAATCAGTAATGTGGCTGCCCGGCTCAGAAATATGTTTGGTGCAGAGTTCTAATATTCTTTTAACTCTGTTCTCACACCCTCTTTCTTTTAAACATTTAAGCTCACATCTAACCAATCTCTCATTTCCATTTTACCTCAGCTCACTCCCACACTCAATTCTTTTAGACCCCTCTCCCCTCAGTCACTCAAAGGATTTCTTTCGAGGTAGGAAACACTGGTTATCGTGAATCCATGGAAGATCTAGTAAGCACTCACACTGAATCCCATGTTCCTAAAAGTACATGTTGTTCAATGATTTTCTTGACATGTAAAGCACAAGAAATCATATGTCAGTGTTTGTATGCTCATTTAAAAAACAGAAATGAAATTTGAGCATCTTAAACAGTTAAGATATCTCAAAACTTTATATGAATGAAAAGAATAGAAATGTTTTGAGAATCTGACAATGATTAAGATTAGATCAAATTATCATGAAGAAAAATATTTGGAAATTCAAAGACGTATGTTGTTTATATGAACAATATATAAACGTATTATCAATGAAAGCACATTAAAAAATGAAATGACGTTTGATTCAAACAACAGTGAATAACAAACAACGGGTGTATTACCATAGAAAGATATATCATTTGATACATGGTAATAACATAATCAAATTTGAAAATACTGAACCAGTGTGTGTATGAATACTTGACAAAGTATATAGAAAAGAAAATACACAAGTATTATTCTTTAAAGAACACACGGCGAGATAAACAATGAAGTATCCAAAAAAAACATTTAAAATTCACACTTCTCAAATCATAAATACATGTTAAGATCGTGAAGTGGTTTGAACATTTTAAAACCATTTTTCACAAGTGAAAATTGTTCTTCTTTCACAAGTGTTAGAGTATAAGGATTAGAATGTTATACCTGTGAATTAAAATCCTTAACTCCCCCTGGAATGAATATAGCAATTAAAATATCCTTGACTAGATATCCTCCCCCTTGATATCTGTAAAACGTCAATCTTTTTAGAAATATTATTATAAAAGATATAGCAATATTATATCTAAACTCCCTTTCAAACGAAAAACTTCCTGATAAAATGTAATCTTGAAAGCATCCTTCACAAGAAAACATTTGAATACGGGTTTTGAACTGAATTGTCCAAAAGCCAATGTCACATAATCAGGTCCTGATTAGCAAGCTTTATAAGGGTTGTGTTCTGGAGGTCGAAGAGAGGAAGTTTCTGGCGAATCTCTTGCCAATGTCTATCGGTGGTTTTGACGTGGTGATGGGAATGGATTGGTTGGTGGAGAACTGAGCCAAGATTCTTTGCTCCAATAAGCTAATCCGGATTTCGATGTTTGGCGAAGACGCAGTGATTGTTTACGAGGAAAATAAGAAGGGAGACGTCACAGTCATTACCATGGCTAAAGCACGTAATTTCATGGTGAAAGGATGTCCATCCTTTATGGCATACGTGATCGATGTCAAGCTTAAGAAGAAAAAGCTTGAGGATGTGGAAGTGGTGTGCGAGTTTCCCGATGACTTGCTCAGTTTTCCACCCGATAGGCAAGTAGAGTTCCAGATTGATCTTATTCTGGGGGCAGCTCCAATCACCAGAGTGCCTTACAAATTAGCGTCGTCCGAGACACAATAGATGATGGCGCAACTACAAGATCTTCTCGATAAGGTATTTGTGAGACCGAGCTCGTCGCCTTGAGGAACTCCGATCTTGTTTGTTAAAAAGAAAGATGGCACCATGAGGATGTGCATCGATTATCGAGAGTTGAACAAAGCAACCGTAAAGAACAAGTATCCACTCCCAAGGATCGATGATTTGTTCGACTAACTTCAAGGAGCAGGTTATTTCTCGAAGATAGACCTCCGTTCGAGATATCATCAACTGAGGGTGAAGAATGATGACGTACTAAAGACAGCGTTTAGGACTCGTTATGGTCACTATGAGTTCTTGGTTATGCCTTTTGGTTTGATGAACGCACCAACGGTGTTTATGGACCTGATGAATTGAGTGTGTCGGTCATTCCTCGATAAGTCTGTGATTGTGTTCATCGACGACATCCTTGTCTATTCAAAAGACATGGTCGAACATGAACGACACCTTCGTGGAGAAGTTGTATGCAAAGTTCTCCCAATTCAATTTCTGGTTGAAGGAAGTCCAATTCTTGGGTCATGTGGTCACCCAAGATTAGGGGTGTTCTTCTAAACCGGCAAACTGCACAAACCACCCACACCGCACCGCACCGCAAAGTGCGGTTTAGAACGTTCGCAGTGCGGTTTGTGGTTTGCATTTTTACCAAACCGCACTATGCGGTGCGGTTTGCGGTTTTGAGTTATCAAACCGCGATTCAAACCGCACCGCACATTATATATATATATATATATATATATATATATATATATATATATATATATATATATATATATATATAGAGAGAGAGAGAGAGAGAGGGGGGATCATTTGTTAACCGTGTGTTTCTTGCTAACTATGTGAACCGTCATCAACCAATAAGATTGCAAGGTTTGTTTATGTTTTATTTTTTTATTTATTTAATAGAAAAGGGTAGTATTGTCATTTTGATATGTAATCTTATGTCATTAATTGTATAGGAGTTACAAATATCAAGATTCCAAATTTGGGTGTAGGTTACGATTTCAAAATTGTATCCTTTTTCATATTTCTTTTGAATATTTTGAATATTTTTATAGTAGATTTGTTCATTTTTCGTTAAATCCGTATATCGTATAGTTGGTCTTTTCGAGAAATTTGTCCGTTATACGAGATGAACATACCTGTCATGAACCAAACAAGGAGATGCAATGAACTGTAATGAATGATCATAGATGTTCATTCGTTATATACATGTCCATATATGTTCATATACGTTCAACAAATATGTCAAATGAACTCTAATGAATGATCATAGTTGTTCGGTCGTGATATATATGTCCATTTATTTTCATATACGTTCACTTTCTCAAATGAACACTAATGGAGTGGTTGTTAACATATACATGTTCATATATGTTCCCTTATAAATTCTTTTACTTTTTTGCCATCCCATTCATACTAATTTTGTTAACATAATTCAACCATTAGTAAGCCATTGTTAGCCTTGGTTTAATATATATGTACAATAAATATATGATGTCATTATTGCATTTTTTTTTGTTAATTGTAACATTTATTTAATGTGGGGGTTACAATACTAAATGTGAAAAAGGGTTATGAATTTCCTCAAAAGCCCCTATCATATATGTTCAATATAATTAATTATTATAAGGCTAATAAATAAGAGTTAATGTAAATGGGTTTTAATCTTAGCCCTTCATCTTAATATCAATGGTCAAGATTTGGTTCACAAAGTTAGTACAAAAAATCGGGTTAACAAATGAACCCGACCCTATATATATATATATATATATATATATATATATATATATATATATATATATATATATATATATATATTTTTTTTTTTTTTTTTTAATTTTATATATTAAACACACATATGTGTATATATAGAATAATTGCAATATTTGTATAATATGTATTTTAGAATCGGATGTATTGAATATTTTTGTTTTTAAGGACTATGATCACATTATTGTTGATTTTAAAATGAAGTTTTGAACTTATAATTATTGAATTGTAGGTGTAAAATGCGTAAGGTACAAACCGCATAAACCGCACTGCACCGCATTTTGTGGTGCGGTTTGGTGCAGTATGAGATATATGCGGTGCGGTTTGCAGTTTGGAAAAATGCTCAAACCGCATATGCGGGTGCGGTTTGCGGTTTTGCCCCAAACCGCATCAAACAGCACCGCGAACACCCCTACCCAAGATGGAGTGAAAGTTGATTCATCTAAGGTCGACGCAATGATGAATTGGGAACCGCCCAATAGCCCGTCAGAGATCTGAAGTTTCTTAGGCTTAGCGGGTTATTACCGAAGATTCATTCCAGATTTCTCCAAGATCGCTTGTTCCTTGATAGCCTTGACGAGAAAGAATGTGAAGTTCGTAAGGACCAAGACCCAAGAGAAAGTGTTCCGGAATTTACAAAAGAAACTATGTGATAAGTACCGATCTTGTCCCTATCCGAAGGATCTGAAGACTTTGTGGTCTATAGTGACGCCTCCAAAATGGTTTTGGGGTGTGTTTTGATGCAAAGAGGCAAAGTGATCGCCTATGCGTCGAGACAACCTAAATAGCATGTGTGAAACTACCCTACTCATGATTTGGAATTGGCGGCGGTAGTGTTTCCCTTGAAATTATGGCGACATTATCTCTACAAACCAAATGTACTCTTTACACCGATTACAAGAGTTAGAAGTATGTCTTTGATCAGAAAGAGTTGAACATGAGGCAGCGAAGATGGCTAGAATTGCTCATGGATTACGACTGTGAATTGCTTTACCACTCGAGTAAGGCAAATTTGGTAGCGGATGCATTGAGCCGAAAAGAATATAGCGGAAGCATCCGAGCCACCTTTTTCCATAATTGAGCTAGTGTCGAGCGTAATCGAAAATATAAAAGCGTCGGAAATTGAAGCATTGTTGGAAGAGAATCTCAAGAGTGAGGTGATGGTGAAGCAACATTTAATGTTAACGGAAGACGGTCGGGGAGTAAAGCTCTTTGGGGGACATGTTTGGGTCCCCAATATCGGGCATAATCGTGAATTGCTTTTGGAGGATGCCCACAAGTCTAAATATTCTATACACCCGGGGAGCACAAAAATGTATAGAGACTTGAAGTAGAACTATTGGTGGCCCATCATGAAGTTGGACGTGGATAATTATGTGGAACGATGTGTGACGTGTTTGCAAGTGAAAGCCGAACACCAACGACCATATGGGAGTCTTCAACCTTTGAAGATCCCGAAATGGAAGTGGGAGCACATCACCATGGACTTTGTGACCAAATTGTCGAAGACTTTAAGGGGTCATTATACGATCTAGGTGGTGGTTGATCGTTTGACCAAAAGTGCTCACTTTCTAGCCATGCGAGAAACATTACCGATGGACAAGTTGGCAAAGTTGTACATTGATAAGATCATTTCTAGACACGTAGTGCCTTTATCGATTGTTTCAGACAGAGATAGTCGGTTCACTTCGAACTTTTGGGACGATCTACAAAAGGAGTTGGGCATAAGGGTGAAGTTAAGCACGACTTATCACATCCTTAGACTGATGGTCAAAGTGAGAGGACCATTTAGACTCTTAAAGATATGATCGGGTCGTGTGTTATTGATTTTGGCGAAAGTTGGGATTCTCACCTACCGTAGTGGCGCTTGCCTACAATAATAGTTGCCATTCTAGTATCGAAATGGCTCCATTTGAAGCCTTGTATGGTCGAAAGTGTAGGACTCCTGTTTGTTGGCTTGAAGTGGGTGATAAACAATTTACAAGCCTCGAGATCGTACAAGAGACACCTGATAAGGTTTAGGGGATTCAGAAGAGCTTGAAATCGGCCTAAGACCGTCAGAAAAGCTATGTCGACAAGAAGAGGTGACTGATGGAATTCTAAGTAGGAGATCATGTAATGTTGAAGGTATATCCTAGGAAAGGTATCATTCGGTTCAGAAAGTGCGGAAATTTAAGTCCCCGTTTCCTTAGACTGAGTACCGTATAAAGCGGGTTGGACTCTAAGTTTACCAATTGGAGTTACCTCCTGAAATGGATGGAATTCACAGCACTTTCCACATATGTTACTTACGGAAGTCTTTGGAGGAAGAGGAGAGCCTTATCCCTCTCTCATAAATTTAGGTAGATGAAGGCAACTGTTGTGTTGAAGATCTCGACGCCATTCTAGAGAGGAAATCAAAGAAGCTTCATCATAAGAAGATCATGATTGTCAAGGTGCAATGGAAGCACCATCATAACGCCAACGTGACATGGGAATCCGAGGAAGATATGAAGAGATATTATCCTAATTTGTTTAATTAGTGAAGATTTCGAGGACGAAATCAATTCTAAGATCGGGAGGATTGTAACACCCGGATTTTTTTGGCATCAAATATTTTCAAGTTTTTTATGTATTTTAGCCTTAAATTAGTCTTATGGAAACATTGTAGGTGATGATTGGGTTGGATATCGCTTTTGGAAAGAAAAAAAAAACATTTTTGGTCGAAAATTGTACTACTCGTGCCTGCGAAGCCATTTGCTCGCGCCAGCGCAGCGATTTCTTGTTCATGCGCAACCATTTGCTCGTGCGCACGAGATTTACCCAAAAAGTGGGCAGTAAGTGAACTGGGTTCAGGCGACCCATTTTGTGCGAGCCAAGGTTGCATCCAACAGGTCACATACGACCATAAAACTTGCTTTTTCAGCTCTCTAACTCATTTATTTCACTTCTACTCTTTCCCCTCTCATTTACTTTTGGTTCTAGAGCAGTTTATTCACCAAAATCGAAATCGTTTTGAACATTTAAGATATTGGAGCTAAGATTCAAGTATTAGGTGTTTGGAGCTTCAAGATCTTCATCTTCTCCACTCTTTTCCACCATTGTTGAGCATATTTTACGTTTGTGAGTACATTTTTACTTTTCTAAACTTTTATACATATCAAAATTCTTCTTTTTAGTCTCCTAAATCATTTCTCTTGGTGTATTTTTTAGATATGTGTATTTTGACCAATTTTGGGCATTTTGGGAGATTTGGGGGTTTTTACCCTTTTATTATTAAATGATGAAATCTTCAAGTATATTTATATATGTATGTTTTAAGTACACAAATGTTTTTATAAGACTTCAACTACATTTCTATGTTTATTTTTGGTTTTCACATACTTAAAGGTATGTCATGGTAAATGGTCATATTATGAAAATGAATGATACTAGTACATAGGGATGGAATGTTTGCGGCTTGACAACATATGGAACTCTCATTGATTTTATTACTTGAATTTGTTATGGGTTTGGGGTCAAGAAACTTAAAATGCCTATTTGATTTTATCTTCAGTTTGTTGGTTTATTGTAAATATTGGTGTTTGGGAAAAACTATGTGTTTGATTATAGTAAATTGCTAAAAAGGTAATAGTATGTATTCGACGATATTTAATGGATCCATAGGCATAGAAGTCGGTATTATTGTGCACGCATGGGATGAAATTCCCAAGTTGTAATTTGAAAATAGGCATCGGTTATATAATGTAATTTCCAAATGAACAAGCTTTCCTTGGATTTGTGAGATCCCAAGGTAAAGACCTGTATGAGGTTAAACTTGGTGACTCCTCAAACGAAAGACTTGGATAGAGTTGGGCTTGATAACTCATTGGACTAAAGACCCGGATAAGGTTGATGTCAATGTTTGTTTGTCCTCGAGGAATGCTTAAATAACATTGATTTGTGGCTTACTAACGTATTCCGTCACAACAAATGGTATATCGGGTTTGTTGAGCCTAAATGTTGTATTCAAGATTAAAGGGTTTAAAGTGTTAAAGTTGTATTAGTTGTATTTGTAAAGTGTTGTAAATGTCAAGGTGTTGACTTTCTCTATAAAGCATGATGTTGTAAGTCAACTATGTTGACTAGGTATAAATATCCCTTGTGTCCTTTGTAATCATGTAACCAAGAAAGAGCTAGCGGTGTAAATTGAGAGAGGATTGTATAAGTGAGATGTGTGGCTAGTGAGAGAAAGTCTTATGCTTAGAGAGAGAAATACATTGTAAATCCTTTCATATTAATACATATGACTTTGTGATTAGATTTGTGTGTTCAATCTGATTGAGCTTCATAACTGGAATAACAGGGTCTCCCCGATCATCTTACGATGTTTACACCCTTCCAAGGGTAAAAAATGATCTATTTTTACCAAATATCTTTGTTCAAGCTTTGTTATCTGTTTTAGTGTTTTATAGCTTTATCATATAATTGTTTGTTCTTACTAGGCGTCAAACCTAATATTTTTTTCTTAAATGAAATGTATATCAGGTTCTCTTATGCGTTTGGTACACTGAAGAGGACAGGACAGAACAAAACAGAGATTATTATCCCACATTTGACAACGACTGTTAGATGGAAAAGACAGGAACAGAGTAGAACAAAAGTTGAACATGTATGTTCCACCCCATGAAACAAGCTGGAACAGACTTATGTTTTACCATATAACCTCAAAATAAAATCTAATTTTCTTCTAAAACATTAGATACGCCTTCTTTTTTATATTTGAGTAAATTGCAATTTTGGTCCCTATGGTTTTTTGTTTTTCTCACTTTTGGTCCTTACAAAATTTTTATTGCAAGAAAAATCGTGTCATATGCAAAAGTGCTTGGATTTGGTCCCTGAGGAGTACCATTAGTTCGCTCCGTTAAAACCTTTCCAAAATTGCAATTTATTCTTTTATAATTGTATCGTTTATTTAAAACATAATAATTATATTATATAATTAATAAATAATTATCACTTGATTTAAAAATAACTTATTAATAAAATTACAAAATTTTAATTAATTAATAATTTATGTTTACATTTCGTCGATAAAAATTATAATAATAAATAATTTATATTTTCGTTTTTAATAAGTTTCAATTTTAATAGAAAAATAAATTATTCAATCCCCTTGAAGGGGGGTTGGGGTGACATCCAGGATGAAAATAAATTAAAGGCATGCGGTTTTTTATTATTTATATAAAATATAACATATATAATATAAGAAAATCTAGCACATATTAAAACGGTATATGAAATAATCTTTAAACAAAGTAATTTTATAACTAAATTACATCTTATTGAACTGAATATTCTTTTAGAATTTTTAAATAAATTATCCTACGATTATTAAAATGATAGAACATGTTTGAGAGAGGAGAAACGACCAAAAAAACCTTTGAAGCAACTCCAACATATTATTCAAAAAAATGTGAAGAATCAAAATTACAGTTTACTCCTTATATTTTATTCATTGTTTAAATTTTACTTATTTTATTTTATGTTCTTTAGGTATAGCATCATCAGAAACTACCTTGCTACCATCATCATTTTTCTTACCAATCCACCATCCAACTTCAAACGTATGATCATTCATATTCGAAGGGGATGGTGTCATGCATCTTTCAACTTGTTCTTCATCACTCATAACAAGCTTGGTAGAGCACATAATCTTGCGATGTTTATCCACCTCCTCTTCTCTTCGATCATTGGACCAAACCTTAACTTTTTTCAACCGATCACCACGAAGACTTGAGATGGATCTCAAAGAACTCATTTGAAGGTTTGGAATACGAGATCTACGTGTTTTACGATGTATAGATTCCTTCATGACCAAAGAAATTCCGATCATAAAAGAAATAACAACCTAAAAACCCAAAGAAAACAACAAAAAACACAAAAACCTCTAGAGAGAAAATTCTAGATAGAGAAAGTAGAGAGAGTGGGTTTCGGGTTTTTTGGGGTTTAGGTTTTAGTGTTTATGGGGTTTAGGGTTTAGGGTTTAGTGTTTAGGGTTTAGTGTTTTAGGGTTTTGGGTTCATGGTTCATGGTTTAGGGTTTATGGTTTAGGATTTAGGGGTTATGGGTTATGGGTTATGGGTTTTTTTTGGTAAAAGAGTATCCCAGACCACTTTGGACCCAGACTAATCTCCTGGAAAATAGTCATATGGCCCGCGGGCATTCATCCTGTGGCCACAATGCTGCGAGTGGGGCTCGAACCCGGGCAACCGCTATGAAGTCCCCATGCTCTTATCACCACGCCACAACCTTGTGGTTAGGGGTTACGGGTTAGGGGGTTTAGAGGGTTTAGGGTTTATGGAGTTTAGTATTTAGTGTTTCTTTTTGGATAAATGGGGACGGAACCCCCGGAAAAACTTTATTGATTAAAAAGAAAAAATTTTACAAAATACAAGGGGCATACCCCAGGATATAAAATTGAGAACTCAAAATGTGTTTAGGAAAAAAACCACATAAAAGGTTTAATCCAATTATCCAACTTTGGAAAATAAACCCAAAAATCCCACATAAAGAAAACCAACAAAATAACCCATAAAATATGGTCCATGAAGTGATCCATCAAGATAAAGTGAAAAAAACATGTATTCTGGGCCCATATCAACATAGAAAACGATAGCCTAAACATCCAAAATTAGAGAGCCCAAATTATAACCCAATCTCATCATCTCTTTAGAATGGACAGCCCATTGTATATACACCCAAGACTTTAAAAGAATTAAAGCCACCAAAAGGAGCCCATTTCCAATAATCCATGCTATTAAAATCAGCCCAAAAATAAGCATAATTGCAATCCCAAACATTAATAACTTTTTCCTCCTCTCAGCCCACATCCAACACATGATTAACTCCATTTTAAAATCATGTCCATCAAACTTAGCCACAAAAAAACTCCACGTAGCCCACCTCCAAATTAAATTTGAGCCACATATTATTTCAGCCTCACATTTCCTTATCCGCATTTCAAGAAGACTTCCTTTTTATCAAGATTACACCCATCATCATTATTATCCCAATCCCACTTCACTTTCCAACAAAAGAAAATTACAGACTTCCAAAATCTTGTCCTCCAACTACAAAAATTGCAATTCAAGATTTTGGATTTAAGGATGACTCTTCGACGATCAGACATCCCTGGTACACATAATCTGACTTTCCATAAATTTAGATCAGATGTTCTTCTTCTACTCCTCCTTCTATCATCCCAAAACACCAAGTCCACAAACCATGAGTTTTTTATAAATCCCAAGTCATGAACATTCCAAAAACCAGTTCTAAATTGGCCACTGGCCTTTACAACAGGATCCAAAATAAAAAATATTTGATGAATGAGACCAAATGAAAGAATAGGGAACAACTGCTGGAAGGCCAGTTTAGCCTCCAAACCATAGCAAAGACCAATCAAAAAGGTGAGAAGAAAATATTGAGTATTTGTTAAGGTACTCAAAATCAGAAATATAAGGACCCTTATAAACTTTTCCATATCGTTAATCCACTCACAAATACCCCATATCCATCGAAATAGCAAGCAAAAAGTGAGAAAGTAAGCCTTAGAAAAAATCATTTCAGTCGAAGAGTGCAACCAGTACTCAAAAACCAGCAGGCACCATAACCAATCCCACCATCCAACCTTTATCCACCAAACCCAGATCCACCAAGCTCCATATTCTGTATTGATATAAATGCATATATCTGCAAGTTGGCTAATAGCCATTGCATAGTCACTTCTTCCAATAATCCCAAAAATCGTGATCTGGACTGTAAAACTAGTGTTCCATATATGTCTCATAAACTCAGACCCAATAGAGTGTTTAGTGTTTAGGGTTTATGGTTTAGGGATTAGGGTTTATGGTTTAGGGTTTAGGGTTTGTGTTTGGGTTTAGGTTTAGGGTTTAGGGTTTAGGGTTTATGGTTTATGGTTTATGGTTTAGGGTTTAGGGTTTAGGGTCTAAGGTTAATGGTTTATTGTTTAGGGTTTAGTGGTTAGGGTTTAAGGTTTAGGGTTTAGGGTTTAGGGTTAGGATTTAGGGTTTAGGGGGTTTAGAGGGTTTATGGTTTATGGTAGAGGGTTTATTGTTTAGGGTTTAGGTTTAGGGTAGAGGGTTTAGGGTTTATGGTTTATCGTTTATGGTTTAGTGTTTATTGTTTATTGTTTAGGGTTTAGGGGTTATGGTTTAAGATTTAGGGTTTACTGCTTATGGTTTACGGTTTAGTGTTTAGGGTTTAGGGTTTAAGGGTTATTGTTTAGGGGTTAGGGGTTAAGGTTTAGGGTTAGGGGGTTTAGAGGGTTTTGGGGTTATGGTTTAGGGTTTAGGGGGTTTAGAGGGTTTTGGGTTTATAGGGTTTAGTGTTTAGTGTTTAGGGTTTATGTTTTAGCGTTTAGATATTATGGTTTAGGGTTTAGGGTTTAGTGTTTTAGGATTTAGGGTTTAGGTTTAGGGTTTATGGTTTATGGTTTAGGGTTTAGGGTTTAGGGTTTAATGTTAACAGTTTAGGGTTTAGGGTTTATTGTTTAGGGTTTAGGGTTTAGGGGTTAGGGTTTAGTGTTTAGTGTTTAGGGTTTAGTATTTGTGGTTTAGGGTTTAGGGTTTTACTGTTTTAGGGTTATGGGTTATGGGTTTTGGGTTTAGGGTTTAGGTTTATTTTTATGTTTAAGGTTTAGGGTTTATGGTTTATGGCTTAGGGTTTAGGGTTTATTGTTTAGGGTTTAGGGGTAAGTATTTAGGGTTTAGGATTTAGGGTTTAAGGTTGATGGTTTAGTGGTTAGTGTTTAGGGGTGAGGGGGTTTAGGTTTAGGGGTTAGGGTTTAGTTTTTTTGGGTTTATGGTTTAGGGTTTAGGTTTAGGGTTTATGGTTTATGGTTTAGGGGTTAGTGTTTATGGTTTATGGTGTAGGGTTTAGGGTTTATGGGGTTTAGAGGGTTTAGGGTTTATGGGGTTTAGGGTTTAGCGTTTAGAGATTATGGTTTATGTTTTAGGGTTTATGGTTTGGGGTTTAGGGTTAAGGGTTTAGGATTTATTGTTTAGGGTTTATGGGTTAGGGTTTAGGGTTTAGGGTTTAGGGTTTAGGTTTAGGGTTTAGGGGGTTTAGAGGGTTTAGGGTTTATGGGGTTTAGGGTTTAGTGTTTAGGGTTTATGGTTTATGGTTTAGGGTTTAGTGTTTAGGGGTTATGGTTTAGGGTTTAGGGTTTAGTGTTTAGGGGTTATGGTTTAGGGTTTAGGGTAGAGGGTTTAGGGTTTATTGTTTAGGGTTTAGGGGTTATGGTTTAAGGTTTAAGGTTTAGGGTTTAGTGTTTATGGTTTATGGTTTAGTGTTTAGGGTTTAGGGTTTAGGGTTTAAGGGTTATTGTTTAGGGGTTAGGGGTTAAGGTTTAGGGTTTAGGAGGTTTAGAGGGTTTAGGGGTTATGGTTTAGGGTTTAGGGGGTTTGGAGGGTTTTGGGTTTATGGGGTTTAGGGTTTAGTGTTTAGGGTTTATGGTTTAGCGTTTAGATATTGTGGTTTAGGGTTTAGGGTTTAGTGTTTTAGGGTTTAGGGTTTAGGTTTAGGGTTTATGGTTTAGTGTTTAGGGTTTAAGGTTAACAGTTTAGGGTTTAAGGTTTATTGTTTAGGGTTTATGGGTTAGGGTTTAGGGTTTAGGGATTATGGTTTAGTGTTCAGTGTTTAGGGTTTAGGGTTTATGGTTTAGGGTTTTACTGTTTTAGGGTTATGGGTTTAAGGTTTAGGTTTAGGGTTATGGGTTTAGGGTTTATGGTTTATGGTTTATGGTTTATGGTTTATGGTTTATGGCTTAGGGTTTAGGGTTTATTGCTTAGGGTTTAGTGTTTATTATTTAGGGTTTTTAGGGTTTAATGTTTAGGGTTTAGGGGTTAGCGTTTATGGTTTAGTGTTTAGGTTTATGGTTTAGTTTTTTATGGTTTAGTGTTTATGGTTTAGGGTTTAGGGTTTTGGTTTAGGGTTTAGTTTTTTGGGGTTTAGGGTTTAGGGTTTATGGGTTAGGGTTTATGGTTTAGGGTTTAGGTTTAGGGTTTAGGTTTAGGGTTTATGGTTTATGGTTTATGGTTTAGGGGTTAGGGGTAGTGTTTATGGTTTATGGTTTAGGGGTTAGGGTTTAGGGGTAAGGGGGTTTAGAGGGTTTAGGGTTTATGGGGTTTAGGGTTTATGGTTTAGGGTTTAGGGTTTAAGGTTAACTGTTTAGGGTTTAGAGTTTATTGTTTAGGGTTTAGTGGTTAGGGTTTAAGGTTTAGGGTTTATGGTTTATGGTTAGGGTTTAGGGTTTAGGGGGTTTAGAGGGTTTATGGTTTATGGGGTTTATTATTTAGTGTTTAGGGTTTAGGGTTTATGGTTTAGGGTAGAGGGTTTAGGGTTTATGGTTTATGGTTTATGGTTTATGGTTTAGTGTTTTTTTGATACAGAGGGGGGTGGCCCATCCGATCAAGAAAAAAAAAGACAATTTTTTTTGATTTTTAATTTTATGACAAAAAATAAAACCAAGGCAACACTCGGGTGGAAGCTAAACCGAAACAACCACCGGAAAAAGTGCAAAGCTCAAAGAACAAGGGGAGAGAAACAGAAGAAAAAAGGGGGGAGAAAAGAAGAAAACCAACCACTAGGGGAGGTTCCACGAATGTCTAGCATGCACGACATTCGGGGACGACTTCAGATTCAAGTCGAGAAGCCTAGACCGAACATCATCAGAAATAGTCTTAACCACCGTATAATGCGATCTTCTCTTATTCTTGAAGATACGATTATTCCTTTCATTCCAGAGGTGGTAGACAGTCCCAGCCAACACTAATCTGCGAATAATAGACCAAATGGTCTTGCCTTTGGTGGCCGGCTGGAGAAGTCTGATAATGTCCGTCCAGTTGTCCGGGACAAGAGGGAGGTTTAGCTTTGGCTTGAGGCCCAGCCAAACCTTCTTAGGAAAAGAACACTCGAAGAAGAGGTGATTGTGAGAATCCGACCCATTCTGACAGAACCCACACGAGAGATTCGGGTAGGCCTCCCACGAACGGAGCTTATCATGCGTCTTGAGACGCTGATGCAAGGCAACCCAAAGGATGAAAGCATGTCTGGGAATATTCTGCGAGAACCAGACCATGTGATGCCAATCCGTCTCAGGCTCATTGGGGCGGATGCTGAGCCAGACTTCATGCACCGAGAAAGGAGTAAGGTTGCCATCCCGCTTTCTCCAAAGGAGTTTGTCCGGGATAGAAGGGGAGAGAACAGGAGGATCGAGACGACCAAGCAGGGAGGTAGGGTTATCCTGCATCTGAGGACAGACCCACCTACCGTTATGAATAATGTCAATAACCCTAGCATTCATAGAAAGATTTGCATTGAGAATGTTGCGAGGGGTTATCGACCTGTAGAGAGGACCGGCAGGATGCCAATTGTCAAACCAGGCAGAGGTGGTCATACCATTGCCAATCTGAGAGACCATGCAGTCTCGAATCTTATCCCGCATACCCAGAATTTTCCTCCAGCCCCATCCGACATCACTTCGGATTGGGGCATCCCAGAAGTTAGGATCTTTAAGCCTGTAGGAGTGGATCCATTTAACCCATAGAGAATCCTTGTTGGTAAGGATCATCCACGTTTAGGAGGCCACGAGGGCAAGATTCCAACTGGCAAGACTCTTGATACCGAGACCGCCTTGAGACTTGGGAATGCAGACGGTCTTCCAAGAGACTTTGGCTTTCCCTCTTTTAAGCTCACCATGGCACCAGAGGAAGCCACGCATAAGCTTCTCAATCTCCTTGGTAATGGAGATTGGGAGAACAAAGATAGAAGCCCAATATATTTGCATAGAAGACAGGACCGAGAGAATAAGTTTAGTGTTTATTGTTTATTGTTTAGGGTTTAGGGGTTATGGTTTAAGGTTTAGGGTTTAGGGTTTAGGGTTTACGGTTTAGTGTTTAGGGTTTAGGGTTTAAGGGTTATTATTTAGGGGTTAGGGGTTAAGGTTTAGGGTTTAGGGGGTTTAGAGGGTTTTGGGGTTATGGTTTAGGGTTTAGGGGGTTTTGGGTTTATGGGGTTTAGGGTTTAGTGTTTAGTGTTTAGGGTTTATGTTTTAGCGTTTAGATATTATGGTTTATGGTTTAGTGTTTTAGGATTTAGGGTTTAGATTTAGGGTTTAGGGTTTATGGTTTATAGTTTAGGGTTTAGGGTTCAATGTTAACAGTTTAGGGTTTAGGGTTTATTGTTTAGGGTTTAGGGTTTAGTGTTTAGGGTTTAGTGTTTAGGGTTTAGTGTTTATGGTTTAGGGTTTAGGGTTTAGGGTTTTACTGTTTTAGGGTTATGGGTTTAGGGTTTAGGGTTTAGGTTTCGGTTTATGTTTAAGATTTAGGGTTTATGGTTTATGGCTTAGGGTTTAGGGTTTATTGTTTAGGGTTTAGGGGTAAGTATTTAGGGTTTAGTGTTTAGGGTTTATGGTTTAGTGGTTAGTGTTTAGGGGTGAGGGGGTTTAGGTTTAGGGGTTAGGGTTTAGTTTTTTTGGGTTTAGTGTTTATGGTTTAGGGTTTATGATTTAGGGTTTAGGGTTTATGGTTTATGGTTTAGGGGTTAGTGTTTATGGTTTATGGTTTAGGGTTTAGGGTTTATGGGGTTTATAGGGTTTAGGGTTTATGGGGTTTAGGGTTTAGCGTTTAGAGATTATGTTTTTTTTTTTGATACAGAGGGGGGTGGCCCCTCCGATCAAGAAAAAAAAAAGACAAAATTTTTTGATTTTTAATTTTTTGACAAAAAATAAAACCAAGGCAACACTCGGGTGGAAGCTAAACTGAAACAACCACCGGAAAAAGAGCAAAGCTCAAAGAACAAGGGGAGAGAAACAGAAGAAAAAGGGGGGGAGAAAAGATGAAAACCAACCACTAGGGGAGGTTCCAGGAATGTCTAGCATGCACGACATTCGGGGACGACTTCAGATTCAAGCAGAGAAGCCTAGACCGAACATCATCGAAAATAGTCTTAACCACTGTATAATGCGATCTTCTCTTATTCTTGAAGATATGATTATTCCTTTCTTTCCAGAGGTGGTAGACAGTCCCAGCCAACACTAATCTGCGAATAATAGACCAAATGGTCTTGCCTTTGGTGGTCGGCTGGAGAAGTCTGATAATGTCCGTCTAGTTGTCCCGGACAAGAGGGAGGTTTAGCTTTGGCTTGAGGCCCATCCAAACCTGCTTAGGAAAAGAACACTCGAAGAAGAGGTGATTGTGAGAATCCGGCCCATTCTGACAGAACCCACACGAGAGATTCGGGTAGTCCTCCCACGAACGGAGCTTATCATGCGTCTTTAGACGTTGATGCAAGGCAACCCAAAGGATGAAAGCATGTCTGGGAATATTCTGCGAGAACCAGACCATGTGATGCCAATCCGTCTCAGGCTCATTGGAGCAGATGTTGAGCCAGACTTCATGCACCGAGAAAGGAGTAAGGTTGCCATCCCGCTTTCTCCAAAGGAGTTTGTCCGGGATATAAGGGGAGAGAACAATAGGATCGAGACGACCAATCAGGGAGGTAGGGTTATCCTGCATCTGAGGACAGACCCACCTACCGTTATGAATAATGTCAATAACCCTAGAATTCATAGAAAGATTTGCATTGAGAATGTTGCGAGGGGTTATCGACCTACAGAGAGGACCAGTAGGATGCCAATTGTCAAACCAGGCAGAGGTGGTCATACCATTGCCAATCTGAGAGACCATGCAGTCTCGAATCTTATCCCGCACACCCAGGATTTTCCTCCAGCCCCATCCGACATCACTTCGGATTGGGGCATCCCAGAAGTTAGGATCTTTAAGCCTGTAGGAGTGGATCCATTTAACCCATAGAGAATCCTTGTTGGTAAGGATCCTCCACGTGTGGGAGGCCATGAGGGCAAGATTCCAACTGGCAAAACTCTTGATACCAAGACCGCCTTGAGACTTGGGAAGGCAGACGGTCTTCCAAGAGACTTTGGCTTTCCCTCTTTTAAGCTCACCATGGCACCAGAGGAAGCCACGCATAAGCTTCTCAATCTCCTTGGTGATGGAGATTGGGAGAACAAAGATAGAAGCCCAATAGATTTGCATAGAAGATAGGACCGAGAGAATAAGTTTAGTGTTTATTGTTTATTGTTTAGGGTTTAGGGTTTAGGGGTTATGGTTTAAGATTTAGGGTTTAGTGTTTATGGTTTACGGTTTAATGTTTAGGGTTTAGGGTTTAAGGGTTATTGTTTAGGGGTTAGGGGTTAAGGTTTAGGGTTTAGGGGGTTTAGAGGGTTTTGGGGTTATGGTTTAGGGTTTAGGAGGTTTAGAGGGTTTTGGATTTATGGGGTTTAGGGTTTAGTGTTTAGTGTTTAGCTTTATGTTTTAGCGTTTAGATATTATGGTTTATGGTTTAGGGTTTAGGGTTTAGTGTTTTAGGATTTAGGGTTTAGGGTTTAGTGTTTTAGGATTTAGGGTTTAGGTTTAGGGTTTAGGGTTTATGGTTTATGGTTTAGGGTTTAGGGTTCAATGTTAACAGTTTAGGATTTAGGGTTTATTGTTTAGTGTTTAGTGTTTAGGGTTTAGTGTTTATGGCTTAGGGTTTATGGTTTAGGGTTTAGGGTTTTAGGGTTATGGGTTTAGGGTTTAGGTTTCGGTTTATGTTTAAGGTTTAGGGTTTATGGCTTATGGCTTAGGGTTTAGGGTTTATTGTTTAGGGTTTAGGGGTAAGTATTTAGGGTTTAGGGTTTAGTGTTTAGAGTTTATGGTTTAGTGGTTAGTGTTTAGGGGTGTGGGGGTTTAGGTTTAGGGGTTAGGGTTTAGGGTTTAGTTTTTTTGGGTTTAGTGTTTATGGTTTAGGGTTTATGATTTAGGGTTTAGGGTTTATGGTTTATGGTTTAGGGGTTAGTGTTTATGGTTTAGGGTTTAGGGTTTATGGGGTTTAGAGGGTTTAGGGTTTATGGGGTTTTGGGTTTAGTGTTTAGAGGTTATGGTTTTTTTTTTTGATACAGAGGGGGGTGGCCACTCCGATCAAGAAAAAAAAAAGACAAATTTTTTTGATTTTTAATTTTTTGACAAAAAATAAAACCAAGGCAGCACTCGGGTGGAAGCTAAACCTAAACAACCACCGAAAAAAGAGCAAAGCTCAAAGAACAAGGGGAGAGAAACAGAAGAAAAAAGGGGGGAGAAAATAAGAAAACCAACCACTAGGGGAGGTTCCAGGAATGTCTAGCATGCACGAAATTCGGAGTAGACTTCAGATTCAAGCCGAGAATCCTAGACCGAACATCATCAGAAATAGTCTTAACCACCGTATAATGCGATCTTCTCTTATTCTTGAAGATACGATTATTCCTTTCATTCCAGAGGTGGTAGACAGTCCCAGCCAACACTAATCTGCGAATAATAGACCAAATGGTCTTGCCTTTGGTGGCCGGCTGGAGAAGTCTGATAATGTCCGTCCAGTTGTCCGGGACAAGAGGGAGGTTTAGCTTTGGCTTGAGGCCCAGCCAAACCTGCTTAGGAAAAGAACACTCGAAGAAGAGGTGATTGTGAGAATCCGACCCATTCTGACAGAACCCACACGAGAGATTCAGGTAGGCCTCCCACGAACGGAGCTTATCATGCGTCTTGAGACGCTGATGCAAGGCAACCCAAAGGATGAAAGCATGTCTGGGAATATTCTGCGAGAACCAGACCATGTGATGCCAATCCGTCTCAGGCTCATTGGGGCGGATGCTGAGCCAGACTTCATGCACCGAGAAAGTAGTAAGGTTGCCATCCCACTTTCTCCAAAGGAGTTTGTCCGGGATAGAAGGGGAGAGAACAGGAGGATCGAGACGACCAAGCACGGAGGTAGGGTTATCCTGCATCTGAGGACAGACCTACCTACCGTTATGAATAATGTCAATAACCCTAGCATTCATAGAAAGATTTGCATTGAGAATGTTGCGAGGGGTTATCGACCTACAGAGAGGACTGGCAGGATGCCAGTTGTCAAACCAGGCAGAGATGGTCATACCATTGCCAATCTGAGAGACCATGCAGTCTCGAATCTTATCCCGCATACCCAGGATTTTCCTCCAGCCCCATCCGACATCACTTCGGATTGGGGCATCCCAGAAGTTAGGATCTTTAAGCCTGTAGGAGTGGATCCATTTAACCCATAGAGAATCCTTGTTGGTAAGGATCCTCCACGTGTGGGAGGCCATGAGGGCAAGATTCCAACTGGAAGGGATCCTTCAGGAAACTGTATTATATCAGTGATAGCATTTTTGGAGTGCTTACCAACATTACAAAAGAAAGCCTCACTCTTGGCCGCACTAGGGTAGAGGCCAGATACAGCAGAGAACTCAGAAAGGGAATCTTTGAGGATCTTAGCAGAATCACTATCACCATGACAGAAAAGGATAAGATCATCAGCAAAGCAAAGGTGAGTGATTTCCTGCTCCTCGCAATTCCGGTGGAAGGTAAAAGAGTCGGTTTCGGCTATCTTCCTTTTAATCATAAGGTTGAGGACCTCCATGACCAAAGTGAAGAGGTAGGGGGATAGGGGGTGTCCTTGCCGAAGGCCCCTCTGGCCCTTTAAAAAACCATGTAAATTTCCGTTGACTCTAACCGAATAGGACGCAGTGGAAACACATGTCATAATCCAGCCGATCATGGTCAGAGGGAAACCAAAACCGAAGAGAGCAGTGCGAAGAAAAAACCAATCCACGGTATCATAAGCCATCTGAATATAAACTTTAAAAGCACATCGAGGAGGGCCTCGATGCCTATGATAACCGCGCATAATCTCTTGGACAAGAAAGACATCGTCCGTGATGAGACGTCCCGGGATGAACGCAGATTGGTTCTCATTGACCAGCGAAGAAAGGTGAGCTTTGATCCGGTCCGCAATAATCTTGCTAATACATTTATACAAGACATTGCAGCAAGCAATGGGTCTGAAATCCGTAACTCTAGAAGGGGTGGAAGACTTAGGAATAAGGGTGAGACAAGTGTTGTTGAGAACCTTTAAGAGTTTCCCAGAGGAGAAGAACTCACGCACAGCAGCACACACATCGATTCCAACAATATCCCAGGCGGATTTGAAAATTTTAGCTGTGAAGCCATCCGGCCCAGGAGCTTTGTCATCACCCATTTGGAACAGGACATTTTTAATCTCATCATCTGACAGAGGGGTAAGCATCGAGGCCGCTTGCTCCTCCGAGAGCTTATTAGAGAAAAGAGACAAAGGATCTCGAATGGAGGAGGTAGAATGGGCAGAACCCAAGAAGTTTTGGAAATGAGTGACAAAAAGATTGGGAACCTCCTCGCTATCGACCCAACGGCCGTCAGAATCCTAGATGGTATCAATGTGATTCCGTCTGGCACGACTTTTAACAGATTTATGGAAGAAAGAAGAGTTCTTGTCTCCTTCACGGAGCCAATCAATCTTCGCTTTCTGAATAAGGAATCTCTCCTCATCAAGACAGGCCTCATTGTAGGCATTAAGGTACCTACTATGCTCTTCGTGAAGCTCAAAATTCTTAGGATCCCTATCAAGGGCAATCTGGACCCTATCAAGTTCAACCCGAAGCTTTGAAACTTTCGTAAAGATGTTACCCTGGTCCCTTAAGAATTTACGCATAAGACTTTTAAGATATTTCAAATTTTGGGAAATTTTATACATCTCATAACCCGAAATATTGGGATCCCAGCTCGAGGCAACAACCTGCTTGAAGCCCTCCTTATGGGTCAGGAAGTTGGAGAACTTAAACGGTTTGAGCTTATGAGAAACACGAGAGGGGATAGAAAGAACCGCCGGACTATGATCCGAGGTGCGATAGGGATGAAAGTTGACAGAAGCATAATAGAATTGGGAAAGGAAATGAGAGTTCCCAAGGACACGGTCGATCTTTTTAAGAAGACCACTAGTGTCATTGGGGTTTTTGGTCCAATTATAGAAAAGACCCTTGAAGTTTATGTCCTCAACCTCAACCTGACGCATACAATCACGGAAATCATCCATACCACGCGTGACTCCCGACATACCAGAAGTGTTATCTCTGGTGTCAAGAGCAACATTAAAGTCTCCCAGGATGACCAAGGGGAGTCCTTAACCACATGATTATGGGCACAAAGAGAGGCCCACAGATGTCGCCGAGTGATATGGTAATTATCCGCATAGACAAACGAGACGAAGAAAGACTTATTAGAATCCCGGATTTTGACACTAAAATGCATCACTTGGTAAGTGGCATCGATGAGCATCATATCTACATGGGTAGGATCCCATGCAACTATGATACGAGTGCCTCTAGGGCAAAGGGAGCCGTTAGAGACCCACGACCAATGACTAAAGACACTATCACAAATCCGGGGAAGATTAGAGACAAGAACACGAGACTCAAGCGCAGCGCAAATATGAAGGTTATTATCCCGAATAAGGTCTCTCATAGCTTTCTGGTGAGATCGCATACAGAGACCACGGGAAATCCACGAGGCAAGCCTTGTCATCAGGAAACAAGGGAAGGGGTGGAGTCCATCCGCTCGGGCTCCGGAGTAGGCACAGGATTAACCCTGGGAGGGCATAGGGTCACGAGTGAGGAACCGGGCAGTGGCACCTTCATCCGAATCAACCTCAATCACATCCTCCTCATCAAGGAGGTCATCCTGCTCAAAAACAGTATCCATTGGCTCAGAGGGATCCAAATGGATAGAGGAAGAGAAACTAGAAGACCCAGGGTCCTTAGTCAAGGATGGGTCACCGAGAATAGAGATTATGGTTTAGGGTTTAGGGTTTATGGTTTAGGGTTCAGGGCTTATGGTTTGTGGTTTAGGGTTAAAGGTTTAGGGTTTATTGTTTAGGGTTTATGGGTTAGGGTTTAAGGTTTAGGGTTTAGGGTTTATGGTTTAGGTTTAGGGTTTAGGGGGTTTAGAGGGTTTATGGTTTATGAGGTTTAGGGTTTATGGTTTAGTGTTTAGGGTTTATGGTTTAGTTTTTTATGGTTTAGTGTTTATGGTTTATGGTTTAGGGTTTTGGTTTAGGGTTTAGTTTTTTGGGGTTTAGGGTTTATGGGTTAGGGTTTAGGTTTAGGGTTTAGGTTTAGGGTTTAGGGTTTAGGTTTAGGGTTTATGGTTTATGGTTTAGGGGTTAGGGGTTAGGGTTTAGGGTTTACAGGGTTTAGGGTTTATGGGGTTTAGGGTGTAGCATTTAGAGATTATGGTTTATGGTTTAGGGTTTAGGTTTAGGGTTTAGGGTTTAGGGTTTAAGGTTAATAGTTTAGGGTTTAGGGTTTATTGTTTAGGGTTTAGGGTTTAGTGTTTATGGTTTAGGGTTTAGTGTTTAGGGTTTAGTGTTTAGTGTTTATGGTTTAGGGTTTAGGGTTTAGGGTTTAGGGTTTACGGTTTTGGGTTTAGGGTTTTACGGTTTTAGGGTTAATGATTTATGGTTTATGGCTTATGGCTTAGGGTTTATTGTTTAGGGTTTATGGTTTAGTTTTTTATGGTTTAGGGTTTATGGGTTTAAGGTTTAGGGTTGTTGGGAAATTCTAAAATGCACAAATACAGTTAATACTGCTAAAATAACTTGGTTACTACTTCTGAAGTTAATGCTGCTAGAAGAACTTGGTTACTACTTCTGAAGTTAATACTGCTAGTCAAGATTAATACTGCTAGAAGAAATTACTACTGCTAAGCAATTTTAGTACTGCTAGTAGTTAGTACTGCTGAACATTAACACTGCTCAAAGTATTAATGCTGCTAAAGACTTAGTGCTGCTTAAGAGATAATCAAGATTCGTGCAGATCAAGTTCGAAGATTATGGAAAGCTTGAAGATAAATATGAAAGATTATTCTGAAGATCTTTTATTATTTTGTAATTATCTTTTATCTTCAGTATATATAGAATAGTTTTTAATTGATAGAATATAACTTTTATAACCTTTAGAATTTTGAGTTTTTGTTTTCATAGAGAGAATCAACCTCAAGGCTTATAGTCCTAGTTCTAGAGAAGTAGAATTCGTATTGGTGAGCCTGTTCATCAATATTGAGGTTGAGTGTTGAATCTTGTAGCTTTACAATCATTCAATAAAGTTTACAAGTTGTTATTCTGATTCACTGTTTCATTGAATATTAAAGTGTTATTCCGCAAACTTCTTTAATATTGTTTATGAGTGTTTATTCTTGTTAAGAATTAAGATCCTGACAAGTGGTATCAGAGCTTGTACTCTCAGAAATCTTATTCATCATGGAAAACACAGTTGAATCAACAGTACTCTGGTCTCAAAGGTTCCAATGCTCAGATCCAATGAATTTGACATGTGGAAGATTAGAATCAAGCAATACATTCTCCTCACAGATT
The DNA here is from genome assembly GCA_954870635.1 of Arctium minus. Taxonomy (NCBI): domain Eukaryota; kingdom Viridiplantae; phylum Streptophyta; class Magnoliopsida; order Asterales; family Asteraceae; genus Arctium; species Arctium minus. The sequence continues at coordinate 69,224,441 of OX941080.1, read as the reverse complement.
ACTCCATGTGGGACATCATAGAGAATGGTCCATCTGATGCAGGAAAGATTGGTGAAGATGGAAAAAGAACCCCACCAAAGACGGATGCAGAAAGAAAGACAAGGCAGACAGAGATGAAAACCTTGAGCACACTGCTCTTGGCCATTCCCAATGAGTATCAACACCAATTCTGCAATTGCACTAATGCACAGATGCTCTGGAATGCTCTAGAGAAGAGATTCTCTGGTACTAAAAGTACCAAGAGAAATCAAAAGGCAATCTTGAAACAACAGTATGAAAACTTTATGTCAACTAAGAATGAGTCGATGACTCAAACTTTTGACAGGTTTAACAAGCTTATTGGTGAACTAGCTACTATGGGAGTACAGATTGATCAAGATGATGTAAACAGAAAGTTCTTAAGGTCCCTTGGAGATGAATGGACCATGTACATTGTTTCATTCAGACAGAATGAACAATTGGAAGAGAAAGAACTTGATGATCTGTACAATGATCTTAGAGTATTTGAAGCTGAGGTGGAGGCAAAGAAGAAACCTTCTGGATATATTCATAATGTTGCACTCCTATCAGCATCAATTGATTCTACTGCTAACCCTGAATCAGTTAATGCTGCTAATGGAGCAAATCAAGAGAAAAGCACTGAATTTGTGTTTGAAGTCTTTCTTTCCAGCCATGGAAACTCTTATTTAATCAATGATGATTTGGAACAACTTCATCCTGATGACCTTGAAGAGATGGATATTAAATGGCAGATGGCCATGCTTTCCATGAGGGTGAAGAAGTTCATCACGAAAACTGGGAGGAACAACTTCTCCCAAAGAAGAGAAGATGGAGCAGGGTTTGATAAATCAAAGGTGGAGTGCTATAAATGCCATCTGAAGGGACATTTTGCCAGGGAATGCAGAAGTGGAGTGTCTCACAACAACAACCACCAACAAGCACAGTCTGGAAACCTCAACCATAACAGGAAATCTGCTTAAGCCCTTGTTTCTCAACAAGGAATGGGGTTTGACTGGAGTAATCAAGCAGAAAAGGTTATCCAAAATCAAGCTCTTATGGCAGAAGTATCTGATCTCCCAACTGAGGTATGTTCTAATCTATGTTCTAAAACTTGCATAGACACTGTTAGAAGGTACAGGGATCACAATCAGAAGATGAGTGATGACCTTAAGAGATTAGAAAAAGATATAAAAGACTATGTGAGAAATGTTGATTGGTTTGAGGAACAGATTAAAGGTTTTCAAGCCAATGAACTCCAACACTCATATGATACAAATTACTGGAAGTGGGAGAAGAAGGATCTAGAACTCAAATTGACCAAATCTAAAGAGGAGAGTGAAAAGTTGAGAGAGGAGCTAACCAAGGTTAAGCTTGATTTGGAAAAGTTTTCCAATGCTTCTAAAGCAATGGACTCTACTACAATCTCAAATTCATGACAAATTGAGAAGAGGAATTGGGTACAATGCCACACCACCACCATATAACAACAATTACATTCCTCCTACTTCAGACTTGCTAGAAACCAAAGATAGGAAAGACTTTCCTGAGGGAGCCACTGAGATAGATCCCTTAGATGAGGTAGTTGTTGAGGATAAGACTGAGAAAGAGGTTGGTAAGAGTAAGCAGAACAATGTGTGTGTTGAGATTCCTCTAGAGAATAACATTATCACCAATGAGGACTGTGGAAGGGATTGGATCAAATCAAAGGACATAGAGAAGACAGAGGGAAAGTCTGGCAAGGTCCATTACAAACAGACCACAGTTATGAATCCAGTTCCTTGCAAACAGTGTGCATGTAAGAAAAATGAACCCCTAAAACATGATAAAAAAGAGGGGAAATCAAAGAAACTGGAATAATCAGTGGGCACAAAAACAAGGGGTTGAGTTGAGTAAAATCAATAGACCAAAACCTTGTTTTATCTGTGGCAAATTGAATCATCTTGCCAAATACTGTTATTTCAATCCTATGAACCAAAGGATGAATTTTCAAAGATCTATGCAAAAACCCTTTGGTTATAGGAAGATTGAAAGGAACCATGTGGCTAAGAAATCTGTTAAACCTAAAAGCCACATGAAGAAAAAGATTGTTAAAGAAAGTGTCAATATGTGGGTTCCTAAATGCACTAAACCTGTTAGTACTGCTACCCCAAATAGTAATGCTGACAATGATAGTGCTGCTAGAAGCAATACTACTGCTATCAATGTTAGTGCTACTGACATTGTTAGTACTTCTTCAAATGTTAATACTGCTAACTCTGTTAGTACTGCTAACAAGGTTAGTACTGCTAAACCTGTTAGTGCTGCTAACTCTGTTAGTACTTCTATGGTTAGTATTGCTCCTAGTGTTTGTGCTGCTAAGCCAATCATATTGACAAAGTACTCCAATAAAGAGTGTACTGATTTTAAAAACCTCATCAAAAAGGAATGTAAATACTTTGATGATAAAGGGAGACCCAAGACCACTTTGGCTTGGGTCCCCAGTCAATACTAACTGTTTAATCTTATGTGCAGGGCAACCAGCAGCTCAAGGGGAAGAGCATCTGGCATGTTGATAGTGGTTGCTCTAGGCACATGACAGGGAACATGTCATGCCTCAAGAATTTCAAGAAAATTGATGGTGGGCATGTTGCCTTTGGTAATACTCCAGATGGAGGTAAGATAAGTGGTAAGGGGGATGTAACCAAAGGTAAAATGACCTTTGAAGATGTATTCTATGTTGAGCAGTTAAGGTACAACCTATTAAGTGTATCACAAGTTTGTGACAAACAACATAGTATATTATTTACTGATTCTGAATGTATTATCCTTGCTCCTAGATTCAAGGTAGTTGATGAAAAGATGATACTACTAAGAACTCCCAGAAAGGATAATGTATATTGCTTAGATATGGAAAGTGTTTCAACTGATTCATCTCTAAATTGTCTTGTTTCAAAAGCTTCTTTGGATGAATCATCACTTTGGCATAGAAGGATGTGTCACATGAACTTTAAAACAATGAATAAATTTGTTAAAAACAATCTTGTAAGAGGTTTACCTTCCAAAGTCTTTTCATGTGATGATCATTGTGTTGCCTGTCTCAAAGGCAAACAACACAAAACTTCTCATAAGTCCAAAAAGTTGAACACAATCTCTAATTCTCTTCAGTTGTTGCATATGGATCTGTTTGGTCCTACAAATGTTATGAGTATAGGTAAGAAATCATACTGCCTAGTTATTGTTGATGATTACTCTAGATTTACTTGGGTATATTTTCTAAGGACTAAGGATGAGACAAGTGGACTGATCAAATCCTTTATTCTAAGAATTGAAAACCAAACAAATCAAAAGGTAAAAGTCATTAGGTCAGACAATGGTACTAAATTTAAAAATCATGACCTAAACACCTTTTGTGAGGAAAAAGGAATTGAGAGGCAATACAGTGCTCCTAGGACTCCGAAACAAAATGGTGTTGCTGAGAGAAGGAATAGGACACTGATTGAGGCTGCTAGATCTCTCTTGGCTGATTCAAAACTACCAATTACTTTCTGGGCTGAAGCAGTTAATACTGCTTGTTATGTCCAAAACAGGGTTCTAGTAGTCAAGCCTAAAAACAAGACACCATATGAGCTTTTAAATAACAGAAAACCATTTATTGGATTTTTCAAACCTTTTGGGTGTCCTTGTACCATTCTCAATACGAAAACTCACTTAGGAAAGTTTGATAGCAAGGCAGATGATGATTTTCTTGTTGGTTACTCATCTTAGAGTAAGGCTTACAGAGTTTTTAATACTTCTTCTAAAATAATTGAGGAAAGTGACAATGTCAAATGCAATGAGAACACACCAAATCCTATTGGGTCTGGTCCTCAGTGGTTATTTGACATTGATTCACTAACTAACTCTTTGGGTTTCAGAAGTGATTATCATGCAGGTTTAGGAAGTGGAGGATCAGGGGATGATCAAGTACAAGTACAAGACATTATTCCTCAGTCTGTGATCTTTCCCATACCTACAATAGAGCCTGTTGATGTCTGTGCAAAGGAAACTATGACTGAACCAATTCAGAGTGAAGAAGAAGGAAGAGATGAGGAGAATCAAGTGCATGAAGAGCCAGAAGCAGCTGATGAGATCCCCTCAGGTGACTTAAATGACTCAAATCTAGATGTGGGACTCAATGAAGAACCTAGTCATCAGACTATAACTCAAAAGAACCATCCTCCAGAGCTGGTCATAGGAGACATTTCTTCTCCTATGATAACAAGGAATCAAAGTAGACTTCAAGAGCTGTAGGATCAGCAACACACAATACTCTCTTGCTTTCTATCTCAAATTGAGCCTAAGAAGGTTTATTATGCAATGAAAGATTCCAGTTGGATAGAAGCTATGCAAGAAGAGTTACTGCAGTTCAAATTGCAAGAAGTTTGGAACTTGGTGGACCTTCCAAAAGGTCATAGAGCTATTGGCACCAAGTGGATTTTCAGGAATAAAAAGGATGAGAGAGGAATTGTGATCAGAAACAAAGCAAGGCTTGTGGCACAAGGGTACACTCAAGAAGAAGGCATTGACTATGAAGAAGTGTTTGCTCCAGTGGCAAGGGTAGAGGCAATTAGGCTATTTCTAGCCTATGCATCATACATGAAGTTCAAGGTATACCAAATGGATGTGAAGAGTGCCTTTCTTTATGGTACAATTGATGAAGAAGTATATGTCTGTCAGCCCCCTGGATTTGAAAATCCATCATATCTAGACAGAGTATACAAACTGAAGAAAGCACTTTATGGTCTTCATCAAGCCCCAAGAGCATGGTATGATACACTGTCTACCTATCTCTTGGAGAATGGATTTGAAAGAGGAATAATTGACAAGACCCTCTTCATTAAAAGAAGTAAGAAGGACATCCTACTTGTTCAGATTTATGTGGATGATATCATCTTTGGATCCACAAAAGATCAGATGTGTAGAGACTTTGAAAAGTTGATGCACAAGAGCTTTAAAATGAGTTCAATGGGTGAACTTACCTTCTTCCTTGGGCTTCAAGTGAAACAGAAGAAAGATGGGATCTTCATAAGCCAATCAAAATATGTGAAAGACATCCTGGATAAGTATGGTTTAACAGACTCAAAGCCAGCAAGCACACCTATGGAGACTCATAAAAAGATCACTGCTGATCTTGAGGGGGAGGATGTTGATGTCCATCTATATAGATCAATGATTGGATATCTCATGTATCTCACAGCCTCAAGACCAGACATCATGTTTCCAGTGTGTTTGTGTGCCAGATTCCAAGTCAATCCAAAGCAATCACATCTTCAAGCTGTTAAAAGGATTTTCAGATACTTAAGAGGGCAACCTAGATTAGGTCTTTGGTATCCTTATGAATCCAACTTTGACTTGATTGCTTATTCAGATAGTGACTTGGGAGGTGCTAACATGGACAGAAAGTCTACTTAAGGTGGATGTCAACTTTTGGGTGCAAGACTAGTATCTTGGCAGTGTAAGAAACAAACCACAGTGTCCTTATCAACAACAAAAGCTGAGTATATTGCTGCTACAAGTTGCTGCTCTCAGGTTCTATGGATTCGGAATCAGATGTTGGACTATGGGGTAACCTTTCTTCACACTCCAATATTCATTGACAATAGCAGTGCTATAAGCATTGTTAACAATCCAGTCAAGCACAACAAAACAAAGCACATTGAGATCAGGTATCACTTTATTAGAGATTGTAATGATAAGAAGCTAATTCAAGTTGCTAAAGTTCATACTGACAACTAGTTTGCTGATCTATTCACTAAAGCTTTTGATGTGGGTAGATTCACTTTCTTGGTCACAAGTGTGGGCATGATCAACTCTGAATGAGCTCATGTTTTTAAAAAGTGTTTACATACCTGTTATTGGTTTATTCTTTGGTACTACTAACATCTTTCTCAGTAAGTTATTACCTTGCTCAGAGTACCTCAAGCTTCAAAAAGTGTAAGTATAGTTAATGTTGCCAGTGCAATTTTAATACTGCCAGTGCACAGTTAATACTGCTACTGGTTAATACTGCTAGTTAGTTAATACTGCTAGTGGTTAATACTGCTAGTGGTTAATACTGCTAGTTAGTTAATACTGCTAGTGGTTAATACTACTCACAATTAATACTGCTAGTTAGTTAATACTGCTAGTAGTTAATACTGCTCACAGTTAATACTGCTAGTTAGTTAATACTGCTAGTGGTTAATACTGCTAGTGGTTAATACTGCTAGTTAGTTAATACTGCTAGTGGTTAATACTGCTCACAGTTAATACTGCTAGTTAGTTAATACTGCTAGTAGTTAATACTGCTCACAGTTAATACTGCTAGTTAGTTAATACTGATAGGAGTTAATACTGCTCTCAGTTAATACTTCTAGCTCGTTAATACTGCTAGTAATTAATACTGCTTATGTCCCGAATCGTATAAATACCCTTTTTGCCCGCCCAAAAGTTCATAACGACTCTTTGATTTCTATTCATCTGCTCTCTAAACCTTTTTCTCTCAAGCTCCTAGTAAGTTTCAGGCAAGAACACTCAAGTTCAATGGCATCCATGACATTCATTGATGAGCACAACGAGATTGCGATGCTACAGAAGCCGAAACAAGCTGCTGGATTTCACCAGATTGTGGACTTTCTCAAGTCCTGCCACATTGCCCATGCTCTTACTTTGTCGCCAACTATCTACATAGAGCATCAAAGACAATTCTGGGCGAATGCCACCATAGTCACAGAGAATGGTGTGCAGATAATCAAGACAAGGGTGTGTGACAAACCCTTGTCAGTTTCTGAAGAGGTGATACGAATTTGTCTACGTCTAGACGATGTTGCAGGTATTACTTCTATTCCAAATGAGGACTTGTTCTCAAATTTGTCAAGAATGGGGTATGGAGGCTAATTGGGTGGTTTCAAATTCTCAAAAGCAAAATTTTATACCTAATGGCGTTTTCTTGTTCATACCCTGATGCACTGTATTTCCAAAAAGACTACTGGATGGAGTGAGTTTAGCAGTACCATTGCTTATGCTTTGGTCTGCTTGGCCACTGCCAGAAAGTATAATTTTTCAAGAATGATTTTCAGTGATCTTGTATCAAACTTGGGAAGCAAAAAGAGTTTTTATATGTACCCAAGGTTTGTACAGGAAGTTATAACCCATGAATTGACGGATATGCCTCACTTTGATGAGGTATATGTACCAAAAATCCCCAAAGGTAAGGTCTTTTCAAACATGAAAAGATCTCCATTGGACTCGGAAGGAGTTTACACCCCATTGTTCTCTACAATGATGGTGGTGTCCCACACTGAAGAAGGTATGGCTTCAGGGTCAAGGCCCTTATTAGACCAACCCACTAAAAGCCAATCCCAACCTTCCATCACCATATCAATCCCTCAGTCCCTTGTTCAAAAACCAATTGCACCAATAACCAATACATATATCAGGAAAAACGTAAAAAAGGCTCCTTCCCTTCTTGTACCTTCACCCACAGAGCCTTTAAGCCCTATAATGGAGAATTCTCCATTAGAGAATATCTACAGGGAAACCACAGGGGTGTCTCCCAACCCCAAGGAGGTGCTCAATGAGGAGATGACTGAGCATATGGGTGCAAAGGTTGTCACTACTCCTGCTAGCACAGAGGAGGTCAGCGGTAACATAAATAAGACCTTCCCCATGGAAACTTTGGGTGAGCAATCATCCAAAGGTCCCAGGTGCCAAGAAACCATGGGGGTAGCAGGTGCTTCTGCTAGGTAGAAGACCTCTACTACAAAAAGATCCCATGATCCTTCAAAAGGGGGTAACACTCCTGGAGAAGGTGAGGACAGATATGACTATTATGAATTGATGGAAACAATGGGAAACATCAACATGGATGTAATCAAGCACGGCAAAGAAATAGAAGAGCTAAAGCTGATCATTCTGTCTCAACAAGAACAGATTGTCCATCTGAAGAATATGGTGAAGAGATTGATCCAGAAAAAGAAGAAGAAACATTATGTACTCAAAAGAAGGGAACCAGTTACTGATGCTCCCAAAAAGGGGGAGTCAGAAGCTGATGCCAACATGGAAAAATGCCAAAGAGAAGGGGGAGCAAGAGAAAGTTGATTTTGAGGGGGAGCAACAAGCAGCAGAAAAAGAGAAAGCAGCGGTAACAGAAACAGAACAAGCAGCAGTAACAGTTAATGCTGCTGAATCAAGCAAAGCAGCAGAAACTTTTAGTACTGGTGAACTAAATGAAGCTGCATAATTAGTACAAGAAGTACTAACAGATCTTGAGATAGCAGAGACCTTAATCAAAGCCAAACATGATACTCCCAAGGTCACCTCAAAGGCCAAAGGAGTTGTCATCGAAGAAAGAGGTGAGGCTGTAAAGAAAGCAAGTGTTGAGAAGGTGATAAGCCAAGATAAAGGCAAAGCTAAAATGGTGGAATCTGATCAACCAATCAAAAAGCAAAAGTTGGTTGAGTCAGATGAAGCTTTGGCCAGGAAGATGCAAGATGATCTTGAGCAAGAAGAAAGGGCTCAAGTTGAAAAAGACAGGGAAATGGCTAAGGCTCTGGCTGCAGAATTAAATGAAGCTTATCAACAAAGTCTGGCAACTGAAATAGCACAAAAGAAAGCTGCAACCATGAAGAAATCTGTGTTGGTCAAAAGAGCTGCAATGAAGAGACAACTCTCAAAGACATTCCTTGGTACTCAATAAAGAAATAAAATGATTACATTTCTTAAAGGTGTTGTAGGAGTCAGAAAGGAGATGTTCTCAAAGATGACTTTTGAGCAGATTAAAGAGCTGTACAATTCAGAAATAACCAAGCTTCAAGGGAATGAAACTGCCAGGGTGGAAATGGAGAAGAGAATGAAAGAAAGCAATGACTTTCTGATAGAAAAGCCTTTTCCAGATGAGCAAGAAACACCTAAGAAAGAAGCCACTCTAGGTGAAAGTCTGAGGACTTTAAAAAGAACTAAGATGATGGCCAGAAGAAAATCAGTCAAGAAGCCTAGAGTAGCTGAAGTAGAAACAAGGAAGGTTGCTGAAGAGGAAGGGGCACCTAAGTCATCTGAACAGAAAGAACCATCAAGTAGTGATGATGTGAATTTGTACATGGTAGTGATGGACAAAGTGCCTTAACCTATTACAGCAGAACCTGTTGGAGTTAAGCCACCTGAGGTCATTCTATGGGATACAATGAAGGTGGATGGAAAAGAATACATCAGGCTCAAAAGAAAAGATGAAAAGCATGAAGTGTATAATACTTGGGCAAAGATTGTTAGAACATGTTCCAGGTCAGATCTAGAAGAGATGTATGAAATAGGAATGAAGTTGTATGCAGATAAATTGAAAGCTCCAGGGATTTCAATCATAAAACTTGTGATGGAGTATCTGTGTATGATGTTCAAGCCTGAAGAAGTGGAGCATGTGATCAGAAGTGTGTTTCAAAAAGTCACCAACTGGACTCTATATGAAACTAGTGGAGTATATGCTTTGACTATGGATTCAAATCACATAGAATACTTCCTATGGATAGAGTGTACAACCACAGTAGACTGAAGCTGCATGCAATGTTGAAAAAGAAGCTTGGATGTGCTCCAGATTTAGAAATGGTAAAGTATATGATTCAAAGAACAATCAATCAGAGTTTGGGGTTGGATGCAAATATAGGTGTATGAGCTATGAAGTTTTGGGAGCATATTAAAAGATCATCTGAAGAACTTGACTTCTCTTCCTAAAAGTCAAGTTAGGGGGAGATTGTTGGGAAATTCAGAAATGCACAAATACAGTTAATACTAGTAGAAGAACTTGGTTACTACTTCTGAATTTAATGCTGCTAGAAGAACTTGGTTACTACTTCTGAAGTTAATGCTGCTAGTCAAGATTAATACTGCTAGAAGAAATTACTACTGCTAAGCAATTTTAGTACTGCTAGTAGTTAGTACTGCTGAACATTAATATTGCTCAAAGTATTAATGCTGCTAAAAACTTAGTGCTGCTTAAGAGATAATCAAGATTCGTGCAGATCAAGTTCGAAGATTATGGAAAGCTTGAAGATAAATATGAAAGATTATTCTGAAGATCTTTTATTATTTTGTAATTATCTTTTATCTTCAGTATATATAGAATAGTTTGTAATTGATAGAATATAACTTTTATAACCTTTAGAATTCTGAGTTTTTGTTTTCATAGAGAGAATCAACCTTAAGGCTTATAGTCCTAGTTCTAGAGAAGTAGAATTCGTATTGGTGAGCCTGTTCATCAATATTGAGGTTGAGTGTTGAATCTTGTAGCTTTACAATCATTCAATAAAGTTTACAAGTTGTTATTCTGATTCACTGTTTCATTGAATATTAAAGTGTTATTCCGCAAACTTCTTTAATATTGTTTCTGAGTGTTTATTCTTGTTAAGAATTAAGATCTTGACAAGGGTTTATAGTTTAGTGTTTAGGGTTAGGTTTAGGGGTTAGGGTTTACGGGTTAGTGGTTAGAGGTTATTGTTTATGGGTTAGGGTTAGGGGTTAGGGTTTATGGTTTAGGGTTTAGGGTTTTATGATTTTAGGGTTTAGGGTTTTAGGTTTATGATTTAGGGTTTTAGGTTTAGGGTTTAGGGTTTGGGCTTAGGGTTTGGGCTTAGGGTTTATGGTTTAGGGCTAACGGTTTAAGGTTTAGGGTTTATTGTTTAGGGGTTATGGTTTAGGTTTTAGGTTTAGTGTTTAGTGTTAGCGTTTATGGTTTAGGGGTTAGGGTTTATGGGTTAGGGTTTAGGTTTAGTGTTTAGGGATTAGGGTTTAGTGTTTAGGTTTTATGGTTTAGGGTTTTAGGGTTTATGGTTTATGGTTTTAGGGTTTTGGGTTTATGTTTAGAGTTTAGTGTTTAGGGTTTATTGTTTGTGGTTTAGGGTTTAGGTTTAGGATTTAGTGTTTAGGGGTTAGTGTTTTGGGTTTAGGGTTTAGTTTTTTGGGTTTAGGGTTTATGGTTTTAGGTTTAGGATTTAGGGTTTCGGGTTTAGTGTTTAAGGGTTAGGGGTTAGGGTTTATGGGTTTAGCGGTTTAGGTTTAGGGTTTGTGTTTTAGGGTTTTACGATTTTAGGGTTTAGGGTTTTGGGTTTAGGGTTTTGGGTTTTAGGTTTAAGGTTTAGTGTTTAGGGTTTAGTGTTGAGGGGTTAGGGTTTAGGGTTTAGTTTTTTAGGGTTTTAGGTTTATGGTTTATGGTTTATGGTTCATGGTTCATGGTTCATGGTTCATGGTTCATGGTTCATGGTTCATGGTTCATGGTTCATGGTTCATGGTTCATGGTTCATGGTTCATGGTTCATGGTTCATGGTTCATGGTTCATGGTTCATGGTTCATGGTTCATGGTTCATGGTTCATGGTTCATGGTTCATGGTTCATGGTTCATGGTTCATGGTTCATGGTTCATGGTTCATGGTTCATGGTTCATGGTTCATGGTTCATGGTTCATGGTTCATGGTTCATGGTTCATGGTTCATGGTTCATGGTTCATGGTTCATGGTTCATGGTTCATGGTTCATGGTTCATGGTTCATGGTTCATGGTTCATGGTTCATGGTTCATGGTTCATGGTTCATGGTTCATGGTTCATGGTTCATGGTTCATGGTTCATGGTTCATGGTTCAGGTTAGTAGGTTTAGGATTTAGGGTTTAGAGTTTAGCGTTTAGGGTTTTGGGTTTAGGGTTTTGGTTTAGGGTTTAGTTTTTTGGGGTTTAGGGTTTATGGGTTAGGGTTTAGGTTTTGGGTTTATGGTTTATGGTTTAGGGGTTAGTGGTAGTGTTTATGGTTTATGGTTTAGGGGTTAGAGTTTAGGGTTTAGAGGGTTTATGGGGTTTAGGGTTTAGCGTTTAGAGATTATGGTTTATGGTTTATGGTTTAGGGTTTAGGTTTAGGGTTTAGGGTTTAGGGTTTAAGGTTTAAGATTAATAGTTTAGGGTTTAGGGTTTATTGTTTAGGGGTTAGGGTTTAGGGTTTAGGGTTTAGTGTTTATGGTTTAGGGTTTAGTGTTTAGGGTTTAGTGTTTAGTGTTTATGGTTTAGGGTTTATGGTTTAGGGTTTAGGGTTTAGTGTTTACGGTTTAGGGTTTAGGGTTTTACGGTTTTAGGGTTAATGATTTATGGTTTATGGCTTATGGCTTAGGGTTTATTGTTTAGGGTTTATGGTTTAGTTTTTAGGGTTTAGGGTTTATAGGTTAGGGTTTAGGGGTGAGGGTTTAGGGGTGAGGGGGTAGGTTTAGTGTTTATGGTTTAGGGTTTAGGGTTTACAGTTTATGGTTTAGTGTTTAGGGTTTATGGTTTAGTTTTTTATGGTTTAGGGTTTATGGGTTTAAGGTTTAGGGTTTATAGTTTAGTGTTTAGGGTTAGGTTTAGGGATTAGGATTTAGGGGTTAGTGGTTAGGGGTTATTGTTTATAGTTTAGGGTTAGGGGTTAGGATTTATGGTTTAGGGTTTATGGTTTTACGATTTTAGGGTTTAGGGTTTTAGGTTTATGATTTAGGGTTTTAGGTTTAGGGTTTAGGGTTTGGGCTTAGGGTTTGGGCTTAGGGTTTATGGTTTAGGGCTAACGGTTTAAGGTTTAGGGTTTATTGTTTAGGGGTTATGGTTTAGGGTTTAGGTTTAGTGTTTAGTGTTAGGGTTTATGGTTTAGGGGTTAGGGTTTAGGTTTAGTGTTTACGGATTAGGGTTTAGTGTTTAGGTTTTATGGTTTATGGTTTTAGGGTTTTGGGTTTATGTTTAGAGTTTAGTGTTTAGGGTTTATTGTTTGTGGTTTAGGGTTTATGTTTAGGATTTAGTGTTTAGGGGTTAGTGTTTTGGGTTTAGGGTTTAGTTTTTCGGGTTTAGGGTTTATGGTTTTGGGTTTAGTATTTAGGGTTTAGGGTTTAAGGGTTAGGGGTTAGGGTTTATGGGTTTAGCGGTTTAGGTTTAGGGTTTGTGTTTTAGGGTTTTACGATTTTAGGGTTTAGGGTTTTGGGTTTTAGGTTTAGTGTTTAGGGTTTAGTGTTTAGGGGTTAGGGTTTAGGCTTTAGTTTTTTAGGGTTTTAGGTTTAGGGTTTATGGTTTATGGTTCAGGTTAGTGGGTTTAGGTGTTAGGGGTTTGGGTTTAGGGTTTATGGTTTGGGTTTAAGGGTTAGTGGGTTTAGGATTTAGTGTTTAGGGTTTATGGTTTTGTTTTTTACGGTTTTAGTGTTTAGGCTTTATGGTTTAGGTTTTTAGTGTTTAGGGTTTATGGGTTTAGTGTTTAGTGTTTATGGGTTTATGGTTTACGGTTTAGGGTTTAGGGTTTAAGATTTATGTTTATGGTTTTGGGTTTACGGTTTTGTGTTTAGGGTTTAGGGTTTAATGTTTATGGTTAAGGTTAGGGTTTTAGGGTTTTGTGCTATAATTCATATTTTCTGATTTGATTTTCTAAAAGTTTATAAAATCTGTATGGATTGAATACTTAAAATTTTCTTGTAAAACAAAATAAAATTTGAAAAAAAAAACAACACAAATACTTCCAAAACAAGTAATATGGATTTGGTACAGTCCCACTAGTGCGGTTTCATGAACCCACACGAAACCGGAGTCAAAGCCCAAGAAAATCTTCGACTCCTACCAACTAGCTTTGCCAACTCGATTCCTCCGATTCTTTAAATACAAAAGTATTTAAAATGCTACAACATCTAATCTATTTATAACATTACATTATAAAATACATAACCCAAATAATTGATACATTTAAAAGGCTAATAAACACAACCATAGGTCAATACCAAATCCATTAAAAGCAAACATGCATAACATTGGGCTTGGATCCATCAAACATAAAATAAACAAGCCCATTAAATGCGGCCTAAAACCCGGCCAACAAAGGGAGATCCACACAACCAACCAATAAACTTTTTGTTTTCTGGGCATTGACGTCGGCCGAAATTTCCCACGGCCACCCGGCGCCCAAACGAGAGGTTGAAGCCTAACTCGAGTCACGCCTATCGGTGGCTAAGAAAACAGCCACGCTAGGTAGCGACGTGATTTTTCCGGTTTTGACCGTTTTTCACCCAATTTTCTGCACTATTACATAACAAAGGGGATCTCTGAAACCCATTACGGCCTGAATCCAACGCATATGTAATAGAAACAAAAAACAACCATAGAATGTTTCAGAAAACTACCTCAATGACTGATAGCGAGAAGATTGAGGCACGAGAGACCGACGTCTTAGCATTGAAAATGAAATAGTTAGAATGGTTGCCTTTGAAAATGAAATAGTTAGAATGGTTGCCCTCAAGGTAAGTTCCTCACATTATCATTCTCCCATGCTTACAACATTTCCCTGTTATCATTAGATTATGAAATAAAAACTAAATAGAACATGAAAAAATAACAATTTTGATGCATTCTCGTATAATTTATACTATGAAAAAGAGGATTAAGTGGGTAGTATATGCATTTACAACTAAAAAACAATCAATACAAAGAAAACTATTGTTGATGTGTTGCACACTGAGAAGCAACTTACTAACAAATTATGGAAACTAATTCTTAAAGAAAACCATGAAGAATTGCACCTAAATTAAATGAAAACAACATATAACTAATTAACAACCACAGAACCCGGAACAAATGAAGTAATCGTAAACAAATACAAAAAATTAACCAAAATGCCACCATGATTCATAAAAAATAAGCATGATGATCATGTTTTGATCAAACCTCTAAATTCTATTTAGCATTAGTCTTAGCAAACAGTTAATTATCATATAAAGAAAATTATATATTAATGCAAATATATTTTCTAAGCAAAAAAAATTATTTTCTAAGAACAATAAAACAATAGTACAAATAGAAACGTTAATAAGAGATATTAGAAAAACTGGCAAATGGTAAACACAATCATGAAGTGAGATATTTAGCACAAGTACAAGCCTCAAAAAGCAAGAAATAGTTTGATCATGATTGTTAGCTTACACACAATAAAGAGCTAAATAATAGGGATACGGTGAACAGAAAATCATGATAAGAAAATTGAAGAACCAGAAATGGTAACAATCCACTCACAAGCGCAAGCGCAATTATCAAAGTTGTATCAATTTCATCTTAATCAAGTTAATGATTTGCCTCTCCAAAAAGAAGGCAGGTCTATGCTTGTCATAATGAACCCTTTGATTCCTTTCATGCCATATCATATACACCACAGTAGCAAGAATGAGTCTGTGTATCATACTCCAAATAGAATTGGTGCAGGGGAATAAAGCCAACTTAGAAATCAAACTGGACCAAACATTGGTATCACCCCTCCAACCATGAATTAGATCAAAAACACCATAAAACCCTTTAAGAGCTCTCCACACCTCAAGAGCATAAGTACATTCCACAAACAGATGGTTGTGAGATTCCACAGCATCATGACATAAGACACAAATGTCATTTTCAACAACCCCTCATCTAGCCAATCTGTCTAAACTTCTCAGCCTCTCTTTTATAGCAAGCCAAAGGAAGAAGGCATGCCTGGGAATTCCTTGACTTAGACACACCATTCTGGACCATGAGACAGATTCAGTATCAAAATAAACATCATTCCACATGGAGGCAACTTTAAAGTCAACCAACTTTCCATCCTTACACTTCCACTTCAATCTATCATTCATACTTTTCTTAAGGATAGGCATGTATTGTCCCAAGATATCCCCATATTTGCTCTAAATTTCAGTTGGCCACTTCCACACACCATCAATAAACATTTCATGAACTTTCATATCAAGCCTCAAATTAGCCATGTAGATCTCCCTTTTAGATATAAAACCACACAAAGGACCACTAGAATGCCAAGAATCAAACCAGAGGGAAGTAGATTTCCCATTACCTAAGATATGGATAATGGGATCTCTAATAATGTCTCTAAATCTGATTGCTTTTATCCAAAACCTGGGAGCATCAAAGACTTCACCCACTTGCCAAAAATTTATGCCCTTCAGCCTATACTCATGAATCCACTTGACCCAAAGAGAATCTCCATGTTCAATGATCTTCCAAACTTGCTTGGCTAAAAGAACTTTATTCCATATCTTCAAACCTTTAACACCCAGACCACCATTATCTCTTGGTAAGCACACAATATTCCATGAAACTTTCGCTTTACCCCTTATGGTTTCCCCGCTACTCCACATAAATGTTTTTAACAATTTCTCAATCTCTTTAACCACAGAAATGGGAAGCAAAAACAAAGATGCCCAATAGAGACTAATAGAAGATAAAACAGAGTTGATTAACTAAAGCCTTCCAGCAAAAGATAAGCATTTATTCTTCCAGTCAAGCACCCTTCTCCTGATTTTATCAATTAGCCATAAACAATCCTTGTGAAATAGATTAGTGGACAATAGAGGAACTCCCAAATATCTGACAGGGAGAGGGCCCAATTTGAAAGGTAAAATCTTCAGAATCTCTTCTCTATTCACACCCACAACATTTCCCAAATAGGAAGTGCTCTTCCCAGGACTTGTCTTTAAACCTGAAACACCACTAAATTCCATAAGAGCATTCTTGAGAATCAAAACAGAATTTGCATCACCATGACAGAACATAAAAAGATCATCTGCAAAGTACAGATGTGTAATGCCAAGTCTTTCACACTTAGGATGAAACTTAAAACTATCATCCTCTTTAATTTTTCTTTTCACCATCAAAGTCAAGACTTCCGTAACCAGAGTGAAAAAGTAAGGAGAAAGTGGGTCTCCTTGCCTAATACCCCTCATACCAGGTAAAAAACCATGATGATCTCCATTCACTCTAATAGTAAAAGAGGCTGTAGAAACACATTTCATGATCCAATGAACCATATAAGAATGGAAACCAAACTATTGAAGAATAAACTTCTGAAAACTCTAGTTGACAGTATCATAAGCCTTCTGAATATCTATTTTGAATGCACACCTCTTTATACCTCTTTGTCTATGGTACCCTCTAATGAGTTCTTGAGCCAACAAGATATTGTCACTAATCTGTCTCCCTGGGATGAAAGCAGATTAGTTTGGATCAACAAGGAAACCAAGAGAACCTTTAATTCTATTCACAAGAATTTTATTAATGCACTTAAAAAGCACATTGCAGCATGCTATGGGCCTAAAATCAGCAACATTTTTAAGACATTGCACCTTGGGAACAAGAGCTATAACAGTAACATTAACTTCACTCAACAACTTCCCATTCTCAAAAAACTGTTTGATGGCCAAACATACATCTTTCCCAATCACAGGCCATGTTTTCTTAAAGAAATAAGAGGAAAACCCATCAGGACCAGGAGCTTTAGTATCATCAATATCAAAAATGGACAATCTGATTTCCTCATCACTCACAAATCTGACCATTAAATCAGCCTGTAGTTTGGATAACCTTTTCTGAAAAAGAGAGCAAGGATCAACAATATTAACCACAGGTTCCACAGTGCCAAGAATAGACTTAAAATGCTTGATAAACTACTCTGGGATACTTTGGCCAACAAATCTATTTCCCTCCATGTCTTCATTCTCATCAACTCTTCCTTTATTAACTCTGGAATTAAAAACTTTATGGAAATATGTTGAATTTGAGTCTCCTTCCTTCAACCAGTGGACTTTGGCTCTTTGTTTCAAAAACTTTTCTTCAGCTGTCATAGCATCTTTTAAGGCTATAAGATAGGCAACTCCTTCAAACTGCAGCTCCCCATTATATGGATCCAAATCAATGCAAGATTAGGCAGAATTCAATTCAGCCCTCAACTTTTTAACTTTCTCAAAGACACAACCATTTTAAACATTCAGCTTTCTAATACCCTTCTTAACATCTTTTAATCTAGAAACAACTGAAAACATGTGACATCCCACAATATGTGTGTCCCAAGCCTTGTCAACCATAGGAATGAAATTATGGCAGTCACCAAGATGGTTACTGAATTTGAAAGGCCTAGCCTTAAATTTCCAAAGGGAAGGAAGTTAGACCACAACAGCACTGTGATCAGATAATTCATAAGGCAAAAAGACAACAAAAGCAGAAGGATAAGATCCAAAAAAAATTCCCAAAAGTTGTGTCAAGTTTTTTGAATAAACCCTTTTCACCACCAGAAGCCGCTTTTGAACCCATGTGTACTTCTCGCCAGAAATATTAACGTCTTCAACTTCGACATTAGAGACACATTCTCTAAAATCTTGCATACCTCTAGATACATAAGAAGATCCATGAGAGCTATCACCAGGGTTAAGGCTCACATTAAAATCACCCAGTATCATCCAAGCACTACCATTCACAACAAGACTGAATTTGGCTATGCTATCCCATAAGATCCTTCTCTCACACATGTCATTGGCAGCATAAACAAATGAGGCATAAAACATCTTACCAGACTCATTATGGAATAACTGGCAGTGCATAACTTGATCAATTTGTTCTACAACATTAACATTGAAGCTAGAAGCATTCCAGCCTAAAATTATTCTAGTTCTACCTTTGCAAACCTGGTTATTAGTAACCCAACTCCATCCACCAAAAATTTCATCACACACCACTTTAAGATTTTTCTTGCACACTTTGGTCTCAACAGCAGCACAAACATCAAGACCTTCTTCAACAACAAACCTTCTTAAGTCCTTTCTTTTAGAGGCCACATTAAGACCCCTCACATTCTAAATTGAAATTTTGGCCATGGGATTAATTTTTGGACTTTACCATTCTGTCCCCACCTTTTCTTCTCTCCTCCTTGTCAAATTTCATAAAATCTAGTGCATAGTCATCAGGGAAGGCATCTTCTTTCAGCTGAGCAAGCTTATAGTAATCAACCTGATTTCTTGACCATTTACTGAACACATTTGTATGAGGATTAACACCTCTCTCAATATAAGAATCCACTTCCTCTTTCTCCACAAACCATCTTTGTTCTTCATCATCTATCTCTATATCATTCAAAATATCAAAAGAATTTTTAACATGCACAACCTCTTGAAATAGTTATGTTTTCACACTGTTTTGATGCTTATTGCCCCTATTCAAAATTTCAACTTTAACACCTTCCCCTTTTATTTCTTTTAACTTCTCATGACTACTTTTCTGTTGATCCTGTTGAGCAACCCCCTTTGCACTACTCCCTTGATGAACTTTCTGCCCAGATCTATTTTGATTATCCTCCAAAATTGAACTGCAACTGCCCTTAAACTCAAATTTGACCCCCATTCTGTTGCCCCTTACTGCTACTGCCAAAACCATCTTTCTTGACCCCATTTTGTTGGCCACCAAAAGAAAAATTCATACCTTTGGCATTAAAACCAATATTCTTTCTGCTCAGACCCCAATCCTGTAACAACCCCCTTCTGGTCAGGTTTACCATCCACCTTAGGCTTGGTTTGCCACACCATTTGCTCATTTTTCTGCTGACCTTGATAAACATTACCTCCAGAAAGTTTCTGTCCACCTTGGTTTTGCTTATTATTACCATAAAATTTTTTATTCACCCAACTTTTAGTACTCTCATTATGACTAGCCCATGTCCTTCCTTGATTTTGGTCTTGGACTAGTCTGTTCTTTTTACCAACAGTTTGGAAACCTTCATCATCAACTTTTTTGCCTCTATTAAATTCATCCCTTTTAAGTTTGGCAATCTTCTCATCATCACTGAGAGGCCTTATAGAACCAGAACTAAAAGAGTGACCAAACACACTGCAATGATTACATCTGGATGGCTTCCAGTTGTATTCAGATCTGATTATGACTTCTTTTTCAGACGGACCATCAATAGAAGGGACTAAAGCAATGATAGAATCTGGGATAGGTTTATCAGCAGAAACTTCTATCAAAACTCTAGCAAATCCATCCCTTCCATACTGTGTAAGACATCTCTCTTAAGTTGCCCTATCCAAAGTAAAAAGGACACCAACACCATTTTCCAGTTCACTCAAACCCTAAACATTCCATACCTCAAGTGGCACACAATAAAAGTTAGCACACAAAGGAAGAGTTTTCAACACAGGCTTCCCAAGATAGGTACCAGCTTCCCATTTTTTTTAAAAAGAGACACGCCATTGATCATCCAATGCCCATTTTCTAAAACATAATTCATTCCTTTTTCATTATTGAATTTAATCATGTAATATCCCTCATTATTGGAAGCAACATTAACCAATCCACATCTTTTCCACAGCCTGTTCAAATTATTATTCAAAACAAAGAAAGGCATAGATGTTCCTACAAAATGTGCAACAATCAACATTGAACTAGATTTGGCACCTTCCATTATCACTTCTTTTGAAAAATGAATATCAGTTCTACCATCATTTAAAATCACAAGAGACTTAAAATTCAACACAACTTTACTATCAGAATTCCCCTTAATTTTTTCAGCAAGAGTAGTACCTTTAGAAATCCAAGCATTAACAGGCTTAGAAGGGGCTGAGTTGACGACCGGTGTAGTAGACTTGATATTCTCAGCCATCACAACATCAGGAACTTGATTCACATCAGATTTGCTAGAAGAAGCATGATTTGGTTACAGATCCACCAAATCCACTTCCCCTGTCCATAGATCCTCTTAGGGTTAGGATTTATGGTTTAGGGTTTATGGTTAGAGTTTAGGTTTATAGATTATTGTTATTTAATACAGAGGGGGCGACCCTTCCGATAAATAAAAAAAGACATTTTTTTATTTTTTAAGTTTTTTGACATAAACATAAAACCAAGGCAGCACTCGGGTGGGAGCTCAACCGAAGAAACCACCAGAAAAGAGCAAAGCTCAAAGCAACAAGAGATAAGACAAAAAGATAAATGGGGGAGTAAAAGAAAGAAAACCAACAACTAGGGAAGGTTCCATACATGTCTAGCATGCACAAAATTAGAGGCAAGCTTCAAAGTCAAGCTGAGAAGCCTAGACCGAACGTCATCAGAGATAGTCTTAACCACAGTATAATGCGACCTTATCTAATTCTTGAAGATACGATTATTCCTTTCAATCCACAAGTGGTAGATAGTCCCAACCAACACTAATCTGCGAATAATAAACCAAGTGGTCTTGCCTTTGGTGGCCAGCTTGAGAATTCTGATAATGTCCGCCCAGTTGTCCGGGACATTAGGGAGGTTCAGTTTTGGCTCAGTTTTGGCTTGAGGCCAAGCCAAACCTGCTTGGAAAATGATCACTCGAAGAATAGATGATTATGAGAATCAGACCCATTATGACAGAACCCACACGAGAGATTCGAGTAAGCCTCCCACGAACGGAGCTTATCGTGCGTCTTGAGACGTTGTTGCATGGCAACCCAGTTATCAAACCAGGCAGAGGTTGTCACACCATTACCAATCTGAGATATAATGCAGTCTCGAATCTTATCCCGCATACCTAGGATTTTCCTCCAACCCCATCCTACATCACTTCGGATTGGGGCATCCCAAAAGTTACGTTCTTTAAACCTATAGGAGTGGATCCATTTAACCCATAGAGAATCTTTATTGGTAAGGATTCTCCACATGTGGGAAGCCATGATGGAAAGATTCCAACTGGCAAGACACCTAATACCGAGACCACCCTGAGACTTGGGAAGGCATCTGCCTTCACAAGTCTCACTATGGCACCAAAGAGACTTTGGTTTTCCCTCTTTTAAGCTCACTGTGGCACTAAAGGAAACTATGCATAAGCTTCTCAATTTCCTTCGTGATGTATATAGGAAGGACAAAAATAGAATCCCAATAGATTTGCATGGAGGACAGGACCGAATGGATAAGCTGGAGCCTACCGGCAAAGGAACGAGACTTGTTCCTCCAGTCATTAAGCCTAGACTTCACCTTATCAACCAGACATTTTCAGTCACTGCAATCATTAGTTTATGGTTTAGGGTTTATGGTTTATGGTTTAGGTTTAGGGTTTAGGGTTATGGGTTATGGTTTATGATAATTAGTGTTTAGGGTTTATGGTTTGAGTTTATGGATTATGGATTAGGGTTAGAGTTTAGGGTTTATAGGTTAGTGTTTATGGTTTAAGGTTTAAGGTTTTGGTTTAGGGTTTAGGGTTATAGTTTAGGGTTTATGGTATATGGTTTAGAGTTTAAGGTTTCGATTTAGGGTTTAAGTTTTATGGTTTATGGTTTTGGTTTATGGTTTATGGTTTAGGGTTTAGGGTTTAGGGTTTAGTGTTTATTGTTTAGGGTTTTGGGTTTAGGTTTAGGTTTTGGGTTTACGATTTTGGGTTTATGTTTATGGTTTATGGTTTAGGGTTTATGTTTACGATGTTGGTTTAGGGTTTAGGGTTTAAGGGTTATGGGTTAGGGTTATGGTCTAGGCGTGTGGTTTAGGGTTTAAGGTTTATGTTTTAGGGTTTAGAGTTACAATTTATGGTTTATGGTTTAGGGTTTAATGTTTAGGGTTATGGTTTAGGGTTTATGCTTTATGTTTTAAGGTTTAGGGTTTAGCGTTTAGTGTTTATGGTTTACAGTTTAGTGTTTAGTGTTTATGGTTTATGGTTTAAGGTTTAGGTTTAGGGTTTAGTGTTTGTGTTTAGGGTTTAGAGTTTAGGGTTTAGGGTTATGGTTTATGGTTTATGGTTTATGGTTTATGGTTTATGGTTTATGGTTTAGGTGTATGGTTTTTATTTAGTGTTTAGATCTTAGGGTTTATGGTTTAGGGTTTTGATTTAGGGTTTAGGGTTAAGGTTTTTGATTATGGTTTATAGGGTTTTGTGTTAGTGTTTTAGGGTTTAGGGTTAGTGTTTTACGGTTTAGGGTTTATTGTTTATGGTTTAGGGCTTAGGTTTTAATGTTTAGGGTTTAGTGTTTAGGATTTAGTGTTTATGGTTTAGGGGTTAGTGTTTAGTGGTTAGGGTTTAGGGGTTATAGGTTAGTGTTTAGGGTTATGCTTTAGGGTTATGCTTTAGGGGTTATGGGTTATGGATTAGGGGTTAGGGGTTAGAGTTTAGGGTTTAGGGGTTAAGGGTTAGGGGTTATGGTTTATGGTTTAGGGTTTATGGTTTATGTGTTAGGGGTTAGGGTTTATGGTTTAGGGTTTATGGTTTTGGGGTTTAGGGTTTATGGGTTAGTGGTTATGGGTTAAGGTTTAGGGTTTAGGGTTTATGGTTTATGGTTTAGTGGTTAGGGTTTATGGGTTAGGGTTTAGGGGTTAAGGTTTATGGGTTAGTGTTTAGTGGTTAGTGTTTAGGGTTTAGGGTTTAGGGGTTATGGGTTAATGTTAACGTTTAGGGGTTATGGGTTAATGTTAGGGTTTAAGGTTAGGGGTTAGGGGTTAGGGTTTAGGGTTTAGTGTTTATAGTGTTTATGGTTTAGGGTTTAGGGTTTAGGGTTTATTGTTTAGGGTTTAGGGGTTAGTGTTTATGTGTTATGGTTTAAGGGTTAGGGTTTAGGGGTTATGGGTTATGGGTTAGGGTTTAGGGTTAGGGTTGATGGGTTTGTGTTTAGGGGTTAGGTTTATGGTTTAGGGTTTAGGGTTTATGGGTTAGGGGTTAGGGTTTATGGTTTAGTGTTATTTTTATGTAGTTACTATGTTTTGAATAATTTACTTAAGTTATTAAATATTAATAGTAAAAAAAATAGAAAAGGTTAAAAAATAAAAATTGGAAAGTATATAAGCTTTTTATTTTGGTGTCACTTTAATCTATCTTGAAGATAACTTTCTAATACTACATTTTGTTATAAAAAATATGTATTTCGTTATAATTTAATTAATTACATAATTAATCAATATATATAAATATATAAACAACTTATTAGAGGTAAATTGGTCATTTTATCTGTTCTGTTCTTTCCAGATCTGTTTTACCAAACGTTGAAGAGTTGTTCTGTCCTGTTTTATTCTGTCATGTTCCGCCATGTCCTGTTTTGTCTTGTCTGCATACCAAACACACCCTTAGCGGTGGGGCTCCGATGGTTTGAGTTGAGAGTTTGGTTGTTGATAGAGGAATTTTTGGGAAGGATAATTTGATGGTTGTTAATTTTTGGGAAGGATTCTTTTGGTGATGATAGTGACACCCATCCATAATCTGAACTTAGTTTAGTTTAGATTAGTAGGTTGTTAATTATCATCTATTTATTGGGTTGTAAACACTTTACAATTTCTCCTTTTAGGGTGATTTCAATTATATATATGTATGTTCTCTATCGTTTATTCAGGTTTAAATTTACACCTATGTTAGGGGTGTTACACCAACTGCTTTATATCAGAAAAGACAACAATTCGGATTGCTCCATAAAACCGATTTGTATTACATCCGGATTTATCATCCGAATTTATCACTTGGATTTATCTTCAATAAAATCCGAAATATGTAAGGATCTGAATCCAAATTATATCGAAATCATATTTCCAATTCTTTGTGGATCCGAATAAATCCTAGTCTTGCTGGAATCCAAAATATAGCTTATGTTTCATAGAAAAAAAATTTTGAATAGGACTTTTATGTAAAGGTCTTATTATTATTTGTATTGGTCCAAAAGCAAAATGTCTTCGACAAAATCGAATACTAGTTGAAGTGAAGCCCAAGATAGTCACCACAGCGAATTGAAAACCAGTATGAGACTACTAAATCAAAATAGTCTAACAAATACTACTTTTGGCGAGCCCCAATTTTTAGTGCAAACTTAACCATCAAGTTTGGCTCACTAACTCTACCAACTCTTGTCTTGGTATGAGAAAATGCTTCGCACGTCAGACAAAGTTCAAAAAGTAGAAATTTTATTAGTACCAAATTTCCTTTAATGTTTCCACTACATATGGGTTGTAATGACAAATATCTATATCATATCTTCAAGATATTCAAAGGTTTAAATGAAGAGTACAAGCATGCATTGATCAGCAAATTAGATGCAGACACCAATTAAAGTTGGATAGCAACATTTAATGTGATGGTGTCTATAAAAGGCGATCGTTGTCAAATGTTGCAACTCACCCATTTTGAAAGGAATTCTGAGTGATAGTTTATTAGGCAAAATCGGCATCAACTATCTGTAGGACTATCTCAGTTCTTCATATCTGAAACAATAGCTTCTCCTACTACTCTTTTAGTCTTTAGCAAATTTATCATCAGCAGATTGTTTACTATTAGGTCGTACCTCCCTAGATTCCGAATTAAATCTGTATTATTTCTTTTTATAAACATACATAATTAAAAAGTGAAAATTTGTTATGTTTGTATTTAACCCCTCCCCCCCCTTCTATAAACATTTTTTGTGTAGGTCACTACCATTATAGGACCAACTAAACCCAAGACAAAACTCAACTTATAACTCAAGAAATTATGGATATACGTCAATCCCCGACAACGGTGCTAAAAACTTAATAGCCGAAAATCGTATAGGTCTACAAAGTGGCCAAAGTGTTATCACTGTCGCGGTGTAAGTGCACATCGGACACTATGATCATTCTCAAGTAATAAAGTTGTAAAAATACTGAGATCATATCCACGGGAATCGAATTTCAGATTTTCAAGTAATAAGTCGAGAATACAATAATTTTAATTATAGAATAATAAGAATGCTTTGAGCGAGTTTGGTATTTTTCATAATGAAATCTACACAAGTAACTAAAAATAGGTACGAGTGTAAATGTCATCTAAGAGAGAGTAATAACAAGATGGTCAAGGAGACCGGTCTACAAAAACGTCCATAGAAGTTGATTTCTCTTGAAAGTGAACTTCCACAAAGAATGCCCACAATCTCCCGACAAAGTCATCACCTTTGGCATCAGAAAACTTGTCGACCGAACTAAGTAGATTTCTATGAATCTTAGTTACATATGGAGACGATGCTCAAATATCTTTGTAACACCTCTCCTGACTGATGTTTTGAGCCTTAATCATAAATCTTGTAAATACTCATATCTCTACCTGGTTATGAAAGAATTTCTCAAATCTTATTTCATAACTCAAGCCGTATTTTTGAATTCGCCCATCTTTCGGTCTAGGACCTAATATTAATACTATCAGTGGTCATCTTGTCCAAGTTGAGTTAAGGCTTGGACCCGAGTAACCAAGCCAAAGAGTTAGCAATGACGGCAACACCCAATTGTTGCTTACGAATCTTGGGATCAACTCACGCCCACACCCACACCTACACTCAAAGGGTACTTAGCTAGTGCTTCAAGTAAAAAAAAAAAGCAGGTTCAAAAAGGCGAGTCAAGGTGCTCTATGGCGTAAGACGCGTCTCCGTCACCATGATAAATTATATAGCATTGTTGTAAGGCGTGGCTCACGCCATGGAGCCTTGAGGTGCGCCGTGGCGTGCATCTTTTATAAGGCATGACTTTTTTCAAAAAATAATAGTTTTTAGTTTTTTTTTAATTTAGCTTTTGTGTTTTTACACTTTTAACTTTAAATTTCACAATTTTATAGATTTTCTTAATCATATCACTCACAGTTACAGGAATTCATACACATCAAGGACTCATGATTAAAATGAAGTTGTAAAATTACTCTTCTATGTTATATTTGAATATTTTAATCAAAAAATATTTTATAATAATAATCTATATGATTTTTCTTCTTCAAATATTAATGTAAAATTTTTAATATCATTATCTATTTGAATAATATATAGAAAACATATATGTACTTATATAATTCGATATATTACATACAAATTTGTCTTCCTATGTAACGCCTTTAAAAAAAACGTCGTGTCTTTGTTGTCGTGGTGTGTAAGGCTTGACTTCGCTGCCACACCACACCTTACGCCATTTAAAACTTTGAGAAAAACATAATATAAGAAGAGAAATACTCAAAAATTACTTCCATTAAAAATAAAAGACAAATTGTCTCCATAGAGGTACAAAAATTACAACTACAATTAATTAAGAAACTAAAATGAAGAGATCAAGTAAAATAATTCTACATTGTTGGAGGTGTGTTTTCAAATGGAGACCCAAGGCCTCTATTTATGGTGGAGAAGAAAAGAAGATAAAACCCTTTTACCCAAAAGGGTTTATCATATAATCAAACACCCATTGACCCAAAGGTCATTTGTTTTCTTCCTCTATCAAGCCTTATTTTCACCCATGTAAGTATTTATGTAGTTGAAAATAGCAAAATAAATCTTCTCAACATTTGGCCCGAAGACGGCACTATGGTGACATTATGAGCACATTCCATAGTCCATCATTTAACCCTAAAATGATGCGTACAACTATCAAAATAAAAAATTTATCCTCAAAAACTTCAAATGAAAATAAATAAAAAGGAAAAACACGAACACATAAAAAGAAAACGCACACTAAAAGAAAGAAAAACGCACACAAACAAAGTGTAAATAACATTCAAAATGAGAGTTATGAATAAGAATGCAACAATTCTTATTCCTAAGAACATCAGACAAAGAAATGAGAGAAGAAGAGATATCTCGGATGAATAAACTAATTGATGTTTTTATAGGCTTGGGTTGATAGTTTATGCAGTTAAACAACTGTCGTTTGATGTTATAGAGATAATATCAAAAAACCAAAATAAAAAACATAATATGGATAGAGGAGAGTCCACCTCATCTCAATCACAGCCTTCTTGTGTCCATAGCTTGAGTTTCGCCATGCGTTACCTCGAGTAGGATCACATATGCACAAATTACTAAGTATTATCATTAGACCTTTAAATATTTACTAATGTATTCCCAAACTAAGTAGCAATTCAAGCCCATCCTCTTTAAACCCAATAGTGACATATTCGTTTCAGCAAATATATTAGGATTTATAAAGTAGCCAACATTTTCATTTCCTTTCCAATGTGTTACAAAGCTCCTATATTCAAGACTAACTTCAACAACATCCTTGTCACCATCCTCCACTACTTCTCACTGCTATCTCACAGCTTCATCACCATCGTAACTCCACTACCTCCACTCTAGAGAAAACACTCAACAGTCAACACTTTGCGCTTCCTCCCCCTAGTCGAGTTCCCTTCTCCGATGATGCATATCTTCTCCTTAAAGTATCGGGAGTATTCTGTGTGATAAAAGATTAATTTTGGGACTCGGTACAGACTGGGCGACATGCCCTACGACTGTGACAGTGGCATAGTCACCTGGAAAAGTCGCAAGGAATGGAGCACCCTCTGTACACTTCTGGCGACAATGACCTACATTATTTCCATGGCATAGTTGTTTGGCAATGTCGCCCAAGGGTGCCAGACTGTTAAAAATGCGATTTTTCAGCATTGTTCTCATTCCTCACTTCTTAAACTCTTTCCTTTCTCTCCGAAATCGACTCTCCACCCTCTCATATGAACCCTAACTCATTTTAGGAATATTTACTTGTAAATCAAAGTGTTCCTTCATCATCAAAGCTTGTGATTACAACCTCAAGTGCTAGATCAAGTGTTCATCCTCATTTCTTGAGATTTATAGGTTTTTGGGGTTTTGCTCAAAACCTAAGTGGTAAGTTCATTCTACTCTTTTCTAAATCTTTATTCAAGTTATAAATGCTCTATTTATGACTTCCAAGTGTTTTCATTTCTCAAATTTCGATTTGGTTGATTTTGGAGAAAGTTAGATCAATATTAGGGTTTTGGACAAAATGAAGATTTTGATAAAAGATGCATGGAGAATAATTTTAAGAACAGGGGTCTGTTTGTTTATGTTTTGGGAGCTTGTGGATCTAGGATTTGGAAGGATTTCTTGAAGATTCAAGTTTCTTCAAGGAAACTCGAGATTGGGGTAAAAATCTAGATTTAACCTAAATCTAGTAAAGTGAGTTCAAGTTGCTTTGTGAAACTTTGTGCATGCCAAAAAATGTCATTTTTTAAGTATTTATGTGTTTTACTTGAAAAGTATCAAATGTTGGAATATTTGATGAGTGTTGATCATTAAGAGTATTTGATCTTAAATCTTAAGAAACACCCATGTTTGGGATTTATAAATAAATCATAAGTATGTTTATTTCAATTATTTATTTGGTAAATGGAGATTATTTGGTGACAATGCATTGTTAGTGTGCGTGTTTTGGAAAAATGCATATTATTGCTTTATGGGATGTTTGGATATATTATGGTTTCATTCTGGAAATGATTTGTCCCGGCTAAAGTTAAGTTTTTAGAGCTAATCATGTTGTGGAGCTTGTGATTGCATAAACATGGGTCAAATACGTTTTATCACATATCATGATTTTTATTGATTAGTCAATTGATTTGTTGAGCTTTTAGTGCGGTTTTGACTCCGAAGAGTCTTGGGGACATTCATCAGTTTTTAGTGCATGTGTCATTCAATTGGAGTCATGTATTTTAGACTGTAATGCATTGGATCCATAGGCATATGAGGCAATCATATTTGAATAGTGAGGAGTCTTGATGTTCGTACTTTGGGGGAAAATGCCCGAGTAGCCATTATTGTCGTCCTGGTGTTGGGGAGATGAACCTTTATGGGTTAGACTCCGGGATCATGGGTTTTGTGGTTTTGATGCTCTAACTCTTATGCATGAGTGTTAGTGTATATATTGTATCCAAGATTTAATGTGTACAGTCAAAGTCTGTAAAGTCAAGCTGCAACTTTAGTCAATCTTAGTGGTTTGAGAGAAGTCTTGTTTAGAGAGTTTAAGCTTGTAAGAGAAGTGTTGTTCATATAAATAGTCTTTGTTGTAAGAGTTGTAGAGTGGAGAGTAATACGTGTAATATCTTTGTTAGATCAATGACATTGTAGTTTCTCTCTCTAGTCTCTCTCTAGATCCATAATTGTCAAATCTTGATTGAATACTGGGAGTTTACATTTTCAATTGGTATCGGAGCTGAACCGGAATAATTCAGAGTGTTTTTTATTTCACTTGGATTGATCGATTTTTAATTTTCTCAAGAACTCGCAGTCGACTTTCTTGATTTCACCATTTTGATCAAATTCGTATTTGACAGTTGTTGTTTGCTTGTATAAATGGTTAAGGAGTGATCGAATTTAGGTTCAGAACACTTTGTATTCACATTGTTTCACGAATTGATCACGAAATCAGATCGAATTTTGAATTTTTTTTAAAATTTTTTCAGAAAAAGTTCGAACACTGTATTGATATGGATTGCACTGTAATTTTCTTGGTTGTTAGCATTTTCAGTGTATTAGAAAAGTGTTCAGAACATAATTTCGATCATATTGGTGCATTATTGGAATCAATTTACAGGTTTACATCGATTTGGATCGACTCCGTGAGTACAAGTGTCAAACGCTCAAGATCCATAGAACGCACTAACGAAGAACACGCACATCGAAAAACGAGCAAGTTTTATCTGTGAGAAGCTCAAAAATGCGCACATCCCTTCTAGCGCGAACCTCAAACGCGCATCCAAAACTTTAGGGGGAGAGGAGCTTAAAGACATGAAAATGATTTACTTTCCAAAACTTTAGGGGGAGAATGTTAATGTATTATTTTAGAAAGTTTTGTAAAGTAATTGTTTTGTAAAAGGCCTTCGGCCTATTGGGTTTTAATGTTTAAGATTGGGCTTGGTCTTAATTGTTGTAACAAGGGTTGTGATAGTTGTGGACTATAAATAGTCTTGTATTGTAATGTTTCATTATATAATTCCATTTTTCACAATGTAGCCCTTAAATCATTCTCTCTCTCTAGATTAGATTTACTTTCTCTCTCTAGAATAAATAGTCCTCTATTATCCTATCTAGTTACATAAACATGAAATGATCAAGATCTCGGACCAAACAAGTGGTATCAGAGCCGAACGATGAAATTTTTCTCGTAACGATTATCGATCTCGACATTTCGTGTTTCTTTTTAGCCCGATCTACATGTAAGTGCCTTCAAAACTCAATTCCTCTTGAAGATTTGTTCTTGATGAGATTACAGATCTACTACAACTTTTGGATTCGAATTTCGTTGAGTTTTGAGGTTTTTCGAATTTTTCATTCGAAATTTTCGGTGTTCTTCGCGTCAAATTTTAGATCCGAAAATTTTCGTGCATTAGGTAATTTAACTTGCCTAGATCTGTTCTTTGTTGAAAATCGAGCATCCTACATTTTTTAGATCTGAATTTCGATGAAAAATGAGTGAGATATGAGGTTTGAGTTGAAAAACTGTCAAATTTTCATACAGATCTGCTACTAATGTTTATCTCGATCGTTTATCACTTGTTTGATGAAATATCAAGCAAGAAATCGGGACATATGATCTATTGAACAACACCTCGCCGGAAAATCACAGGACACCGGATTTTCTACTTTTCTACTGTTCATCGACCGAAATTTGAGATTTGCGCTGAAATATTGTTCAAACTTTGTTACAAATCAGTTTATAATGTTGTTTCGATCTATTTTCAATCATTTGCCATGAAATTTCAGCAAGAAATCGAGAAGTGTGAATTGTTGAAAATCTCGCCGGAAAAACGAGTTGGCCGGAAACTGCACTGTTTTCGCCGGAGATCTATTGTAACTTCGTCCAAATCTCGTTATTTTCTCATTTCGATCAGTTTTCAAGTTAGTTACAAATTTTTCAAGATGAAATCGAAGTTTTTTTTTTGGTTGTTGGAAGAGCTCACCGGAAGAATCTGTTACTCCGCCGGAAAAATTCTGTTATATCGCCGGCTATTAAAACTGTTCACGATACATGGATGGATTTGTTTCTGAAAAAACGTTTCCTTGATGTTTCATGAAACTATTAGATGCATCAAAAAGGTTTTTTGGTCGTGAATGGTGAAAAAAAAGGAAGAGAAAAAGCATCAGTTCATGTGATTTCATATAAAGTGATGATGAATAGTAAAGTTAACGGACCGTTAGTGCTCCGTTAGTTTTTCTAACTTTTTTGGTCCAAAGTCAGTTAAATTGGCAAATTTGTTCCTCATCCCCTACAATGTAGTGTGTGATCATTTGTTCCCTCTTCGAGCAACACATTTACGACTCTCAAGCCGAACTCCTATTCGACTCGCGGTTAACGACCATTCCTTTGTTAAAAACTAAGAATGCACTCGGTTTGTCACATCAAACTCGCTCGTTATCATTCTTGTGGGCTTATCAAAACGAGTTTGGTTTCTACATTTCGAGATGTTTTATCGTGCACTTAGTCGAGCTTACGGTGTACATCGGATCTAGTTTTAAAGTCGAAAACGAAGAATGAGAGCAACTTTCAAGAGGGAGCCGAGCTTATAATTGTCAATGCATGCACTAAAATTTTTTCAAGCAAATCAAGGGGGAGAGGAGATTAGAGCTTGAAGATAATTTACTTTCCAAAACTTTAGGGGGAGAATGTTAGTGTATGAAAGTCTAGGAAAGAAAATGTATTTGATTTGTTTGTTTGTAATTGTAATTGGGCCTATTGGCTTGTATTATTGTATGGGCTTGGGCTTAGAGTTGTAACAAGGTAGTGGTAGTAGTGGACTATAAATAGATGTCATTAGCTTGTAATTGTTTCATAATTCCAATTAATGAAAATGTAGTCCTTAAACACTTTCTCTTTCTAGATTAGATTTAGTTTCTCTCTTTAAATAATTAGTCCATTCCTATTATATTCTTGTTACACAAACACTTGAGATGTGAGAGATCATGGACCTAACAAGTTTTTTTTTTTTTTTGCTTAATGATCATTTTCAAGTAAAAATTTTCAGATTTCAAGATGTCTACAGTTTTGGCAGGGAGAGATGTTGCTATTATGTATATGCCTGAGATACCGGCAATAGAAGCTGAACGAGATAAACTGAAAAATCAGAATTCAGTTATTCTTAAACAGATTCAGGAGTTGAAATCTAAGTTTTCTAATTCTGATAAAACTCCTGATTATGTAAAATGTGCTAATCATGCTAAATCTGATTTTCCAGGTATCATCAGAGCAACAGAGAAAAAAATCAAAGAGAAAGAGAAGAATATTTCTTTAAAGGAGAATACTATTGAGACATGTGAGAAAGAGATAAAGCTGAAAGAGAGAAAGATTGTGAATCTTCAAAGCCAACTAAAGACAACTGAACAAAAATCATCAGAACAGCAAGCTAAATCAGTTGAGCTTCAACAAAAGTTTATGGATTTTGAAGAAAAGATATCTGCTTTGGAAGCCAAAAATGTTGAATTGTTGAAAAGTCTCCAAGCAAATAAAGTCAAATCAAATCTAGAGAATGCTTCTACTCAACATTTGTCTGATCTTTCAAAGAAAACTTTACAAGAGAAAAAGGATCTTGAGCTTAGATGCATTAAACTCTCAAAGCAAGTATCAAAGTTTTAAAAGATTATTATAACTGAAAGGGATACTTTTGCAAAGGAGAGAAGAGTTCTTGAAGATAAAGTACTTGAATTTCCCAAACAGATCTCTACATTACAAGACCTACTTGAGAAAGAAAGAAAATGTTTTCAGGAAAATAAAAGGTCTTATGATGTTGAAAAGAGAAATACTGGGATTTTCAAGGAAATATCTTAAAAGACCAAGAACTTGGAAAAAGATTTTGAACTAGAACATTTAAATTTTGAATCTGAAATATCTAAGCTCATATCCAAAATATATGTTCTGTCATCAGATGTCCAAAAAGAACAGATGGCTAGAACTGATTTGGAAAAGAAGTTTGACACACTTTCTGATGAAAGAAACATTCTATCCAAAAAGATAAAGGAATTAGAAGTTGCAAATGTTGATTTGTCAGAAAAAGTTTGTGCTGATGTGATTAATCAATCACCTCTTGATAATTCAACAGAATCAGTTTGTTCTTTCAAAACTGCTTCTAGTTCTATTCATGAGAAAAATGTTTTTAAAAAGAAAAGTGTCAAACCAAACATTGTCAATTCAAATCAGATTCGTCCATCTAATCTATTCTATGACAAATCTGTTGATGGTTCAGCGAGCTTTTATGTTAAATCTCTTAGGAAGAATTCTAAGAAAAAACAGATGGTCTGGAGAGTTAAAGGTTCTTCAGATGAAAAGAAGAAAGACAAAGCATCTGTGTCCACATCCAAAGCCAAAAAGAACAGAGTTCATAAAGGTAAACCTTTTGGTAATTTTGATATGTTTTATTCTACTAACCATTTGATCAGGACTGCTGAAAAGAAGATTTGTTGTTCTTACTGTGGAGCAAATGATTTTGTAAGTAATAATTTTATTGATTACTGGTATGGTTCTTATTATGTTACCCCCAAAAGAACTACAACTAACACATCAGGACCCAAATACCAGTGGGTACCAAAAGCTAAATCAGTGTTGCAGGCACCCAAAGTTTAAGGGGGAGCAAAGAACAATGGCTCTTGAATAATTCAGTTCAAGACCCGGACTTTAATGTTAAAGGACCATGAATTCTAAGTAAAATAGCTTAGGGCTCGGTCTTTAATGTTTAAAGATAAGGATATTTTGAAAATATCCAGGGGGAGCTTATCAGAATATAAATCATTTTATCATGATTTGTGGGTGAGCTAAATTGTAAGTATCTTCTGATCTAGATCTCTGATTGTTTGAAAGAAGAATAACTTTCAAGCATGAAAAATGTTTTATTAAATGTTCAAACCACTTCTCTATTCTCAAAAGATTTCATGAATTGAGAAGTGTGATTTTCAAATGTTTTTCATACTTGAGCTTTAATGTTTAACTGACCGGGTGTTTCCAAAGATCAATACTTGTGTATTATCTTGTCTATATACTGTCAAGTATTCATACACACCGGTTCAGTACTTCATTTGAAATTGTTATTACCATGTCTCATAACGAAACAATTTTTGATGGTAATACCCTCGTTTGTAGTTCGCTGTTGTTGAGCATAAATCATCATTTCAATTCTTGAGCGTTTATTGCTAAATTGTTTATATTCGTTCATATAAACAAACTGTCAAGTTCTTTGATACCCCAACCATTTCATGTTCATACTCATGTTATTTGATATGTTTGATACATTGTCAGATTCTCAAAACAATTCTCTTGATTTCATTTCATTCATTCAATTTCCTTGTTTTGAGAGATCTTCATTGTTCAAATGCTCAAATTTCATTCATATGTTTGATGAGCATACATTTTGACAATGTTATCATATTTTGTGCTTAACTGTTCAAGTAAAATTTTTGAGCAACCATTCTTTAGGATAAAATTACATGGGATTAGTGTGAGAGATTAAACAGAACTTCCATGGATTCACATTAACCTGTGTTTCCTACCCCGGAAGTTATCCTAGAGTGATTGAGGGGTGAGGGGTCATAAATCAAAGAGTGGGGGAGATAACTCATCCGATTGAGTTTTTCTCAGTGTGTGGAGCGGAAAAATGTAAAAGAGAGTTTGGTTAGAAGTGAGCTAAATGTTAAAAAGAAAGAGGGTGTGAGATCAGAGTTAAAAGAATATCAAAACTCTGCACCAACCACTTTCTGAGTCGGGCAGCCACATCTACTGATTGGTTCACATTCTTTGGTGACCATCATTGAAAAAGGCAGTGAGCCCATGCTAACTCTTGCAATTACCCCACCAACCACCCGTTTCTTTGTTAAAAAAGAAATGTTTCATTTTGTTTGGGGATGCAACATATATGCTATCTGGTCTTCACTCGGAAGATTTAGATATTGAAAAAGAAGGAAAGTTGCTCCACCTTCGCACCTCTTTCATGCACATTGAGTCAGTGTAATACTTGTTGTTGTTTCAACAGTTTACACATTTTGAGCTTGATAAAGCTTAAGTAGCTTCAATCATTTCTACACTTTCACGTACACATAAGGAATATGTTTTCTTGTCACAACATTCATAGAAAATTCCTTTGTGGTTTTTCAATGATTGAATGGAAGCCCTAGGGGAGTGAAAATCTCAAAAACTCCTTTCCAATGTACATCCGTTGTACAAAGTGGCTCCGTGCTACTTACAGGCATATTAACTGTATCATTTGTTGATTCAGGGTTACAACGTTCATTATATCTGAATTTGAAAAGAATCGGATATATACATTTCATGAATTGACAGATACTCAGATCAAAAGGACAGAAGTTGCTAGTTTCACATAAAGGGGGAGATTCAAAGAAAGTGATAAATTGAAGAAGTTTTGATGATCATGATGCTCACAATCATCAAAAAGGGGGAGAAATTTCTAAAAGATCAATTTCAAAGTCATCATTTTCAAAGCCAAAGAGAGATGTCAAAGTGAAAAGACTTGGGGAGAAATTCTAAAAAGTTCAATTTCAAAGTCATCATTTTCAAAGCCAAAGAGAGATGTCAAAGTGAAAAGACTTGGGGAGAAATTTTGAGAAAGTTCAATTCAACCAAGTTTGATGAAAAGAAATTATTTAGAGTTGATTCAAAGATAAATCAAGATGATTTTAGAAAGTTGGTCTTCTGAAGACGATCCAGAGATCACAGAAATGAAGATACGAGATCAAATATTCCTCAAAGATGTTTCAAGCTTAATGATCAAGAAGTCTCAAAGACCTCAAAGAATTTCAAATGTTTGTTCAAGACTTGATGAAAGTTTAGAGACTTTGTGAAAGACTGTTCAAGATTCTTCAAAGCATCAAATGATTGAATATTGCCAAAGCTTCATCGTTTTAAAGCTATCAAAGTAAAAAAGTTTGAAGAATCAAGCGCTGAAGACGACTGTCAAATTTTTATTAAATCTTGAATACAAAGGGGGAGAATGTTAGTGTATAAATTGTATCCAAGATTTAATGTGTAAAGTCAAAGTCTGTAAAGTCAACTTTAGTCAATCTTAGTGGTTTGAGAGAAGTCTTGTTTAGAGAGTTTAAGCTTGTGGGAGAAGTGTTGTTCATATAAATAGTCTTTGTTGTAAGAGTTGTAGAGTGGAGAGTAATACGTGTAATATCTTTGTTAGATCAATGACATTGTAATTTCTCTTTCTACTCTCTCTCTCTAGATCCATAATTGTCAAATCTTGATCTTGTTTGTGCTTGAATACTGGGAATTTACATTTTCATTGAGGGTTAAACATCTTGGGTTATCAAGTAGGGAGTTGAGACTCCTATCTTGAATGTTAGGGAGTATAAAGGTCGAATAAGAACCTTGAGATTGAAACTCTACTAGAGAACGAACAGATAATAAGCTCGTGTATCCTTGATATGGAGCCTAAGGTACTGTGTCATTGAGGTGACACACATATTGAGTGGGTGCACTATGGAATCGGAGACTTGATATGCAGCTTAAATACTCAAATACTACGATTGTGAACTCCTATATCATCCTGGAAAGGACAATGTCGTGGCGGACGCTTTGAGCCAGAAAGAGTATGGTAGTGGTGTTCAAGCTACTTTTGCAAGAGTTGAAGTCGTCTCAAACCAAATTGATAAAATCAAGATGTCCCAGTCAGAAGCATTACTTGAAGCAAATCTCGAAGGAGAAGCTATGGCGAAACATCTTCAGTTGACCGAAGACGGTATGGGTCTAAAGTTGTTCAAGGGCTGATCTGGGTGCCGAAGATTGGTGGATGTCGAGACTTGTTATAGGAAACGTACATAAGTCCAAGTACTCAATTCATCTGGGGAGCACAAAAATGTGCCGAGATTTGAAGTTAAATTATTGGTGGTCCGTAATGAAATTGGATGTAGCTAGTTATGTGGAGCGATGCATAACTTGCTTACAAGTAAAGGCAGAGCACCAATGACCTTACGGTAGTTTGCAATCCCTAGAGATACCAGAATGGAAGTGGGAGCACATCACTATGGACTTTGTAACCAAGCTACCGAAGACCTTGAGGGGTTGCGACACCATTTGGGTTGTGGTGGACCGATTGACCAAGAGTGCACATTTCCTGCCTATGCGAGAAACCCTACCGATGGACAAATTAGCGAAACTTTACATAGATGAGGTGATCTCGAGGCATAGGGTACCACTCTCTATTGTGTCCGACCGTGATAGTCGTTTCACTTCCCATTTTTGGGATAGTCTACAAAAGGGGTTAGGTACTAGGATCAAGTTGAGCACCGCATACCATCCCCAAACAGACGTCCAGAGCGAAAGGACTATCCAAACCCTTGAAGACATGTTGAGATCATGCGTCATCGACTTTAGGGGAAGTTGGGATTCACATCTCCCACTGGTAGAGTTTGCCTACAACAACAGTTACCACTCGAGCATTGGTATGGCGTCGTTCATCGACTTTAGGGGAAGTTGGGATTCACATCTCCTTGTACGGAAGGAAATGTAGGGCGGCCGTGTGTTGGTTAGAGGCGGGAGAAAAGCAGTTTGCCGGACCGGAGATCGTGCAAGAAACGACCGAAAAGGTAAAGAGCATCAGAGAACGGTTGAAGGCAGCTCAAGACCGCCAGAAGAGTTATGCGGACAAGAAGAGAAGATTGGTCGAGTTCCAAGTGGGGGAACGAGTGATGTTGAAAGTATCACCGTGGAAGGGAATTATTAGGTTCGGAAATCGAGGGAAGCTTAGTCCCCGTTTCCTTGGACCTTTCACCATCATTGAGCGTATTAGACTTCAAGCTTACAAGTTGGACCTACCGCCCGAGATGAACGGGATTCACCCTACCTTTCATGTATGTTACTTGAGAAGATGTTTGGCCGAAGAATAGAGCGTTATTCCTTTGTCGGAGATCATGGTGGATAACAACCGATGCGTAGAGGAACCCAAAACTATCTTGGAGACGAAGACAAAGAGGTTACGGCACAAAGAAGTAATTATGGTGAAGGTTCAATGGAAACACCACCGGGGAGCCGATGTGACGTGGGAGTCAGAGGAGGACATGAAGAGACGATATCCCCACCTGTTTGAGTAATTGGAGATTTCGGGGACGAAATCTACTTCAAGGAGGGGAATATTGTAACACCCGAAAATTTAAGGTAAATATAATTCTAATTCTTATATGTATTTTATACTAGTTATGTTTTAGTATACTTTGTTTAGATTTTAAAATAATATATACATACATATATAAATATATACATATAAATCTTAAAATAAGTCCTAAATATGTATATGTATCCACGTGTATGATTATGGGTATGTGTTATTATGATTTGGTGTTCATGATTAATTATTTAATTAAAAATGTTTCTTGAGATTAACATTTATCCAATCATCACATTTATTAAGTGCTACTTAAATTATTATATTGTGTCATTGGGAAAATGAGGTAGTAATCGAGGGAGGGGGGTTTAAAAGCAAAAGTGGAAAGGGAATCTTGGGTTTTGAGTGGAAGAAAGATGTAGTGGGCGGCTAGCATAGCGGGTTTACCCGCGGCTAAAGCCTCCTGCGGCACTGATGGGTGGGAAACAACAGAGGGCCCCGCGGGCTAGGCTGCGGCTTGAGCCGCATGGAGAGTCGACCGGGGATTTTTCTCTCCTATATCATGCCCTCTTATCTAGCACCCATACTTGACCATTAAAACCACTTTGACCACCATAAATTAAGACCTGCACCTTTTTTTCATTATTGATTCTTCCAAATTTTTATTTCTCTCACTCGACAACTACCATCCCCAAAATTAAAATTTCTACTTTTTCTCCTCCACTTCTCCTCCCCCATTGAATGCTAAGGTTATTTTACCAAGAAGTTAATACTCATTATTAAGAGCTAGTGATCATCTCAAGAAGGATTTAGTACATCAAGCTTCAAGGGTTTTAAAGCTCCAAGATCTTGATCTATATTTCTAGGGTTCCATAGATTTTGGGGTTTTCTCCTATAAAACCCATAGATCAGTTATCTTTATGAAACTATCTTCTTAAATACTCTTTATGTGATATTTATGGTGGCATAATGTGTTGGGGTCTTTGGTCTAAGTTAGGGTTTTCACAAATCTTAAATCAAGTATGAGTTTTTTCTCATATTTCTTCATTTAATAAATGTTGCACTTATAAAATGTGGTTTCCCATGTGATCTGGACTTATAACTCGAATAATAAGATTTCATAGGTTTCGACATTTTTTTTAAAGGAATGGATATATGTATTGCTCAAAAGGAATAACATGTGTTCGCGTGAATTATATATATATATATATATATATATATATATATATAATGTTGGAGAGTTACAAAATGAGAAGCAAGCACTTTATATCTTGACATAGGGGCGGATGGACTCTTTGGTGGTAGGGGTCCTGGCCCTACCAGCCCACCACATGACAGCCAAAATTTTTTTTACTGATATTTTGTAGTGTTTAAGCATATGGGCCCCCTACAATAATTATTTGAGGCCCCTTCCACTTTCCGGCCCATAAACATCAATACAACAATACTCTTCTCAATTTCTCAGACCTTAGTTCTCCCTTCTCTCTCGCTCAATTTCTTAGACCTTAGCAGCCCATAAAAATCAATACTGATACGCCAAATATAGAATTAGAAAGACAAGACGCAACTGCAATTGCGTCTCCCTTCTCTCTCGCTCGATATTCTCTATTTCTCTTGACGCTTCGCCTCGCTCGCTTCCTTCTTTCTCTCGCTCAATCGTTGCACCAACACCAAGTCGGCAACTACAAGTTTGCAACTGCAGTCCACTGATCAATCGGCTGACTTCAGATTTGGGTAAAATTTAAAAACCTAATTTGATTTATACTCTTGATTTTAGACTTTAGTTGATATTTGATAAATAATTTTGTTGAATTGTTAGTAACTTTACTTGGTATTTGGTTTTATTTTCCTAGTATTTGTTATTTGCAATTTGGGTATTTGGTATTTTGGATTGATTTTGTAGGTTTTTAAACAAATTGAAATGTTTGTTACTTGTTAGGTACTGTACTTACTTGCTACTTAGGTTAATTTTGCAATTATCTAGTTATTGTTAATTGGTATTTTAGATTGATTTTGTTAGATTGATTGGATTTGTTATTTGGTATTTTACAATTTACAGAATAGAAATGTTTGTTAATTGTTAGGTTAATACTTAATAAACCATTGATTTTGATATGATTATCTTGCTATTGTTATTGCTAGAAAAAAATGGAAAGATTTTTTAAAAGGAAAGCATCAACTGATCAACACCCAATCCATTAAATAAATACCTAATTAGCTATCTATTTTATTATGAATCAGTCGAATTTTGTATTAATATGTAATGTGTTAATTTGTTTTAAGTTGAATCGAGATATAAAAATATAAAAATAGTAGTATAATGTCTCAGTTTAACCGAAATAGTAAAACAATTAACTAAAAATTGAATCGAATAAGTTATCTTCATTTGATTTAACGAACCATGTAAGGAAAAAACGAATAACCCGAAACGGTTTTGGTTCGGATAAATTATTCAGTTTCGGAAATTTTTCGACACCCTTAAGGGTGCCCCCAACCAAGAAATTTTCTGGATCCGCCACTGTCTTGACACTTACTTGAGATCGTTGAAATACCCTATGTGTGGAATATGAAATAAATAACATAGCAAAATTTGTTATAATTATTTGAAG
This sequence comes from Arctium minus, assembly GCA_954870635.1. Lineage (NCBI taxonomy): Eukaryota > Viridiplantae > Streptophyta > Magnoliopsida > Asterales > Asteraceae > Arctium > Arctium minus. The sequence goes on along the minus strand of OX941080.1, from coordinate 69,183,255 downwards.
AGTGAATTTATATATAATGATCATATTGGTGGATTGTTGTGTCTATCTCCTTGTGCACGAGGATTTAGATTTTTGGATTACCTAATTATGTTGATTGGGTCGTGTGAGGACACTAGCGGGTATACAATAAAGGATATCGATGTCCTTGAGGTGCAACCCGTCTATATTGGGTAGTCAATAAAGTCTCATAAGTCCTTGAGGTGTAACTCTACGGAGTAGGCAATAAAGGCATGAACATGGTTTGAGGATGTGATGTCTTGATGGCATGTGCACTAAAACCGAGACTTAAGGTGTAACCCAATAACATCATGGGTGACTTCATTCACGTGTTCTCGTCACCTTGATGGAAAGTGGAAACGGGTCTCCCCCGTATTTTTGAGAGATGGCTCTCGTGTGTGATTTGTTCAGGTGCGGGACATCTTTACTATATGAAGTTGATATTAATGAAATCAAGAAGACGCGATAACATTATCATACGTATTCACTTATTTACTTGTATCTGGTTTTATTTTTATAATGGCTCACTGGGCTTTAGCCTAACACTTGTGGTTGTGAACGTGTGGTTTACAGGTCGGTGCATCTAGGCCGTGTTGAGTTATCGATCGTGCGGTTAGGAGCACTTGGGAAGTCGGGCTTTTGAGAAAGACTTTTGTGAAGAAAGATTCTTTTGGAGATGTAGTGACACCCATGTTAATCTAGCTAAACCATATCTAGATTAAATATGTTGTCGTGTTATATCTCATTATTCTATAGATTTGAAAATCGTACAATTATATCCGGAACTTTGAAGGTTTATGGTTGATACTTTGGAAGTTCTATTTTGTTCATTTTCCGAATTTTGTCCCTATATTTATTGTTATTTTGTAGGGTGTTACACATAATGAATTAAACCAATTTTCGGTTGTGAATTAGGAAACAAAAGAGAGTGTGTCATGTGTCTACACCTTCACGGGTCATTCATATATTATTCATCATGAATAATGTATCATTCAGGATGAATAATACAACATTCAGGATGAAAATACACGATTCATGATAAATAATACATGAATCATGGATTCGTGTATTATTCATCATTAATATTGTATTATTCATCCTGAATACTGTATTATCCATCATGAATAGTGAATGAACGTTCACCTGTGTTATTCATACTGAATGTGGACACCCGAGGACGTGCATGCATATTCATAATAAATATAACACATATATAGAATTTCACGTAAAAACGGTTAAAACAAAAAAAAAATCCTGAATATTGTATTCACTCATCATGAATAGTGAATGAACGTTCACATTTGTTATTCATACTGAATGTGGACACCAGAAGACGTGCATGCATATTCATAATGAATATAACACATATATAGAAGTTCACGTAAAAAACGGTTAAAACGAAAAAAAAAAACTATATCGAGATGGATGTTATATCGAAAAGCGCGAAATTCTCGTTTTTTTGATGTAATTTGTTTGATTACAATATTAGTAAATTTTAAGATAAATTATTTTAAAGTTTAAAGGGGTACATTTTTTTAATTAAAAATAAAAATAAAAAGTCAAAGAAGATAGGCGTTAATTCAAAATTACAATTTTGTCCTTAATGACTTCCCAATTAACCTTATTATGTATTAACCATTGATTAATTTTCTAAGTTTGATCAATGGTTAAGATTTGTCCTCATATGCATAATGAAAGATGAGTTTTCATTTGAACTCATCACTATATATATATATATATATATATATATATATATATATATATATATATATATATATATATATTAACTGAAGTCCATGTTGTTTGCAAAATTGCTCTCTCAAGCCCCTGTTGATCAATCTATATATGTAGATATTGTTGGCCTACTCCGCAGTCAATAAACCCCAGCTATTCATGTTACTCCACCAAGTCATGTGACCTCAACTGAGTTCAACCTGTTCAAGTTAGAAGTTCTCTCTACACTCCAGTCCATGCAGCAATCTATTAGTGACTTAACAGCCAAGACGAACGTAGTACAGACATATTGCAAGGAACAGGCTGAGGGTACAAAAAGGAGACATGACCATGATGAAGATCATGATCATGAGGGAGAGATGTCTAAGAGGCAGAAAGTATTTGAGGCTTTAGGTCAAGTTCATTCTAAAGAGACGATCACTGCTGATGAGGTGGCCCAGAGATTCCAATCTGGTCAGTATGGAGTGGAAAGCAGATTGTACTGTATGTAAACACCGATGTATAACCAACGGTTGAAAAGCCTGTGGTTGCTTCCGATAAGGAGATCTTGCAAATATCAAGTATGTATGTTGAAGTTGTTGATATAAGATTAGATGAAGATGAAACCATTGATATGTATAGCAAGTTTTGGAAGGTGAAAGAGGAGTTTGATGATTTGATAGAGCTGTCATAAAATGAACCCACACACACACACACACACACATATATATAGGTGGGTTCATACGAGAACAACATCATATATGATTCACATACAAAATCATATATGATTCACGCGACTTTGCCCACGACTTTAGGTCGCGGCCAAAGTCCCCCGCGTCCATTTTTTTCGGGTTAGTGTAAAATCACATATTATTTTGTACATGATTTGTTGTTTTCTTACTTTCTTAAATAGCTAGCGTTTTCATTTGAACCTCCTCCATCTCTCTGTATATATACATACATATATATATATGTGTGTGTGTGTGTGTCACGGTTATTTGCAACTCCTATATATATATATATATATATATATATTACATATGCGGTTGGGTTCCCGTGAGAATGAAAGCTATGAGGAGAAGAGTAAGAAAGGATCTTCACCCTTGGATGCACATTAGGATGAGATTCACAGAATGAATTCTCGTATTAAACACGATTATGTTAGTGATTGATTGGTTCAATAGTTGATTGATTCATTTCAACATCAACTATCCCATAAGCTTTGATTGATGCAGCTCAACATAAACCATTCGATAAGCTTTGATTGATGCAGCTCAAAGAACGTGGAGCATCATCTTCAACCTATTACCACCCATTTGATTAGAAGATTTGGAATTAAGTTTTATTCTAATTTCAAGTTTAGTTTGAAGAATAGTCCAAAATTTAAAATCCTAGGATAGTTGATGTTTTACAATATTTTATAATATTTATTTTAATAATGTTTTAAAACATGTTAAAAACATTTATTTTATTGATAATCAATTAATCAACATTAATTTAATCATGATTATTTATAATTTGCTTTTATAAATTATCAATAAAGAATGAAATTCTGTTCCAAAGCCTTTCATTTCTAAATCCTTCTATAAAATCAAAACCCCTCAAACATATTCTATTAAACCAAATGCCCTCTAAGTTTACTATTAAACAATAATGCAGAACAAAATTCAAAAACCCAGATTTTATACATTAAATCAAATTACTTAAAAATAATGAAAAATTATTTAGACATGAGAATAAGATATATGTATATATAGAAAAGAAATGAGTGGGAAGATGGCAGAGTAATAGAAAAAGAGTGAGCTATATGAGTTATACAAATCACAACTGAAATATGAAACACAACCTTCTCTATCCATTCCTATTCCTATTCCATTCTTACCAAATCAAGGAAAGGAATGAAAGCTGCCATTTTCAAACACAATTTTGAAATTTTGCTTATTCTTCTTCAATCCCATTACACAACAAACAAACAAACAAACTCATTTTCCTGGAGATGCAAATCTCGACTTATCATTTGCTCGATTTGATCCTCTATCTATCGGTGATGATGTCTTTCCTCCAACGCCTACTTGCCGCATCATCTCTGTGCACACCAAAACTAACTTTTCATTCTTACCAAATTGGCTTCCAATTTCCATTTCATGTAACGTACTTTCAAAAAACCTTCATTTTTAGTTCGATTCCTATTTTGTGCAACATACTTTGGTCTAAATGTTTGAGATATCACATATCAAGTACCAAAATGAAGATATTAAAAGCATACTACACAAAATAGGGAATCAAACAAAAGTACGTTGTAATTTCATGCAATCTCCCCTTTGTATATCATTAAAATCATACCTCGTTTTCTCTCAAGCTCTTGGTCGAGCTCCTCCTTCCACTTTCTCTGTACTTCGGAGAAGTTCACACTGCAAATACCACGTCTAACTTCAGCAAATATGAGCATATACATGTAAAAACTGAAAAGATAAACGAAACAAAACAAGCCCACTATATCCCACGTAGGGGTGGGGTGGGGTCTAGGGGTAAGGTGTACCCCAAATAGTAGAGTGACTATTTCCATGAAAACTGAGAAGATGATAAGCCATATACGGACCCAGGACTACTTGCTTCTTGTTGAGATTCCACCCCCATCATATCATTACACTGTGGTGATGGAAGGTCCATCGGACTATGAGCACTTTCTTCACCACTCACGTTTGACGTGCGTCGGGTTCCACTCCCAGGGCTTGCATTACTTGCAGCATCAACTGCTTTATAGGGAGTACCAAGTGGGAATCGATTAGGAGACCTGCTTTTTGGTGGCAGTTTCAAGTAGTTGGGACCACTTCCATTGCCTGCCACTTCAATGTTGTCCATGGAGCAGGAAGGAACTATGTTGTTGTAGAACTCTTCGTATAAAGGTGTTTGAAGTCCTTTAAGTTCTAATGCCTGAAGTCATATAAATGTAGCCCTTAAATCATTCTCTCTCTAGATTAGATTTACTTTCTCTCTCTAGAATAAATAGTCCTCTATTATCCTATCTAGTTACATAAACATGAAATGATCAAGATCTCGGACCAAACAAGTGGTATCAGAGCCGAACGATGAATTTTTTCTCGTAACGATTATTGATCTCGACATTTCGTGTTTCTTTTTAGCCCGATCTACATGTAAGTGCCTTCAAAAGTCAATTCCTCTTGAAGATTTGTTCTTGATGAGATTACAGATCAACTACAACTTTTGGATTCGAATTTCGTTGAGTTTTGAGGTTTTTCGAATTTTTCATTCGAAATTTTCGGTGTTCTTCGCGTCAAATTTTAGATCCGAAAATTTTCGTGCATTAGGTGATTTAACTTTCCTAGGTCTGTTCTTTGTTGAAAATCGAGCATCCTACATTCTTTAGATCTAAATTTCGATGAAAAATGAGTGAGATATGATGTTTTAAAGGTTGTTCGCCGGAAAAACGCACATGACCGGAATCTCGCCGGAAAATCGAGGTTTGAGCTGAAGAACTGTCAAATTTTCATACAGATCTGCTACTAATGTTTATCTTGATCATTTATCACTTGTTTGTTGAAATATCAAGCAAGAAATCGGGACATATGATCTGTTGAACAACACCTCATTTTCTACTTTTCTACTGTTCATCGACCGAAATTTGAGATTTGCGCTGAAATATTGTTCAAACTTTGTTACAAATCAGTTTATAATGTTGTTTCGATCTATTTTCAATCATTTGCCATGAAATTTCAGCAAGAAATCGAGAAGTGTGAGTTGTTGAAAATCTCGCCGGAAAAACGAGTTGGCCGGAAACTACACTGTTTTCGCCGGAGATCTATTGTAACTTCGTCCAACTCTCGTTATTTTCTCATTTCGATCAGTTTTCAAGTTAGTTACAAGTTTTTCAAGATGAAATCGAAGTTTTTTTTTGTTGTTGGAAGAGCTCACCGGAAGAATCTGTTACTCCGTCGGAAAAATTCTGTTATATCGCCGGCTATTAAAACTGTTCACGATACATGGATGGATTTGTTTCTGAAAAAACGTTTCCTTGATGTTTCTTGAAACTATTAGATGCATCAAAAAGGATTTTTGGTCGTGAATGGTGAAAAAAAAAGGAAGAGAAAAAGCATGAGTTCATGTGATTTCATATAAAGTGATGATGAATAGTAAAGTTAACGGACCGTTAGTGCTCCGTTAATTTTTCTAACTTTTTTGGTCCAAAGTCAATTAAATTGGCAAATTTGTTCCTCATCCCCTACAATGTAGTGTGTGATCATTGGTTCCCTCTTCGAGCAACACGTTTACGACTCTCAAGCCGAACTCCTATTCGACTCGCGGTTAACGACCGTTCCTTTGTTAAAAAATAAGAATGCACTCGGTTTTTCACGTCAAACTCGCTCGTTATCATTCTTATGGGCTTATCAGAACGAGTTTGGTTTCTACATTTCGAGATGTTTTAGCATGCACTTAGTCGAGCTTACGGTGTACATCGGATCTGGTTTTAAAGTCGAAAACGAAGAATGAGAGCAACTTTCAAGAGGGAGCCGAGCTTATAATTGTCAATGCATGCACTAAAATTTTTTCAAGCAAATCAAGGGGGAGAGGAGATTAGAGCTTGAAGATGATTTACTTTCCAAAACTTTAGGGGGAGAATGTTAGTGTATGAAAGTCTTGGAAAGAAAATGTATTTGATTTGTTTGTTTGTAATTGTAATTGGGCCTATTGACTTGTATTGTATGGGCTTGGGCTTAGAGTTGTAACAAGGTAGTGGTAGTAGTGGACTATAAGTAGATGTCATTAGCTTGTAATTGTTTCATAATTCCAATTAATGAAAATGTAGTCCTTAAACACTTTCTCTTTCTAAATTAGATTTAGTTTCTCTCTTTAAATAATTAGTCCATTCCTATTATATTCTTGTTACACAAACACTTGAGATGTGAGAGATCATGGACCTAACAAGTTTTTTTTTTTTCTTAATGATCATTTTCAAGTAAAAATTTTCACATTTCAAGATGTCTACAGTTTTGGCAGGGAGAGATGTTGCTATTATGTATATGCCTGAGATACCGGTAATAGAAGTTGGACGAGATAAACTGAAAAATCAGAATTCAGTTATTCTTAAACAAATTCCGGAGTTGAAATCTAAGTTGTCTAATTCTGATAAAACTCCTGATTGTGTAAAATGTGCTAATCATGCTAAATCTGATTTTCCAGGTATCATCAGAGCAAGAGAGAAAAAAATCAAAGAGAAAGAGATGAATATTGTTTTAAAAGAGAATATTGTTGAGACATGTGAGAAAGAGATAAAGCTGAAAGAGAGAAAGATTGTGAATCTTCAAAGCCAACTAAAGACAACTTAACAAAAATCATCACAACGGCAAGCTAAATCAGTAGAGCTTCATCAAAAGTTTACGGATTTTGAAGAAAAGATATCTGCTTTGGAAGCCAAAAATGTTGAAATGCTGAAAAGTCTCCAAGCAAATAAAGTCAAATCAAATCTAGAGAATGCTTCTACTCTACAGATGTCTGATCTTTCAAAGAAAACTTTACAAGAGAAAAAGGATCTTGAGCTTAGATGCATTAAACTCTCAAAGCAAGTATCAAAGTTTTAAAAGATTATTATAACTGAAAGGGATACTTTTGCAAAGGAGAGAAGAGTTCTTGAAGATAAAGTACTTGAATTTCCCAAACAGATCTCTACATTACAAGACCTACTTGAGAAAGAAAGAAAATGTTTTCAGGAAAATAAAAGGTCTTATGATGTTGAAAAGAGAAATACTGGGATTTTCAAGGAAATATCTGAAAAGACCAAGAACTTGGAAAAAGATTTTGAACTAGAACGTTTAAATTTTGAATCTGAAATATCTAAGCTCATATCCAAAATATCTGTTCTGTCATCATATGTCCAAAAAGAACAGATGGCTAGAACTGATTTGGAAAAGAAGTTTGACACACTTTCTGATGAAAGAAACATTCTATCCAAAAAGATAAAGGAATTAGAAGCTGCAAATGTTGATTTGTCAGAAAAAGTTTGTGATGATGTGATTAATCAATCACCTCTTGATAATTCAACAGAATCAGTTTGTTCTTTCAAAACTGCTTCTAGTTCTATTCATGAGAAAAATGTTTTTAAAAAGAAAAGTGTCAAACCAAACATTGTCAATTCAAATCAGATTCGTCCATCTAATCTATTCTATGACAAATCTGTTGATGGTTCAGCGAGCTTTTATGTTAAATCTCTTAGGAAGAATTCTAAGAAAAAACAGATGGTCTGGAGAGTTAAAGGTTCTTCAGATGAAAAGAAGAAAGACAAAGCATTTGTGTCCACATCCAAAGCCAAAAAGAACAGAGTTCATAAAGGTGAACCTTTTGATAATTTTGATATGTTTTGTTCTACTAACCATTTGATCAGGATTGCTGAAAAGAAGATTTGTTGTTCTTACTGTGGAGCAAATGATTTTGTAAGTAATAATTTTATTGATTACTGGTATGGTTCTTATTATGTTACCCCCAAAAGAACTACAACTAACACATCAGGACCCAAATACCAGTGGGTACCAAAAGCGAAATCAGTGTTGCAGACACCCAAACTGTCAAGTTCTTTGATACCCCAACCATTTCATGTTCATACTCATGTTATTTGATCTGTTCGATACATTGTCAGATTCTCAAAACAATTCTCTTGATTTCATTTCATTCATTCAATTTCCTTGTTTTGAGAGATCTTCATTGTTCAAATGCTCAAATTCCATTCATATGTTTGACGAGCATACATTTTAACAATATTATCAGATTTTGTGCTTAACTGTTCAAGTTAAATTGTTGAGCAACCATTCTTTAGGATAAAATTACATGGGATTAGTGTGAGAGATTAAACAGATGTCCCAGTCAGAAGCATTACTTGAAGCAAATCTCGAAGGAGAAGCTATGGCGAAACATCTTCAGTTGACCGAAGACGGTAGGGGTCTAAAGTTGTTTCAAGGGCTGATCTGGGTGCCGAAGATTGGTGGATGTCGAGACTTGTTATAGGAAACGTGCATAAGTCCAAGTACTAAATTCATCTGGGGAGAACAAAAATGTGTCGGGATTTGAAGTTAAATTATTGGTGGTCCGTAATGAAATTGGATGTAGCTAGTTATGTGGAGCGATGCATTTATTGCTTACAAGTAAAGGCAGAGCACCAATGACCTTACGGTAGTTTGCAATCCCTAGAGATACCAGAATGGAAGTGGGAGCACATCACTATGGACTTTGTAACCAAGCTACCGAAGACCTTGAGGGGTTGCGACACCATTTGGGTTGTAGTGGACCGATTGACCAAGAGTGCACATTTCCTGCCTATGCGAGAAACCCTACCGATGGACAAATTAGCGAAACTTTATATAGATGAGGTGATCTCGAGGCATAGGGTACCACTCTCTATTGTGTCCGACCGTGATAGTCGTTTCACTTCCCATTTTTGGGATAGTCTACAAAAGGGGTTAGGTACTAGGATCAAGTTGAGCACCGCATACCATCCCCAAACAGACGTCCAGAGCGAAAGGACTATCCAAACCCTTGAAGACATGTTGAGATCATGCGTCATCGACTTTAGGGGAATTTGGATTCACATCTCCCACTGGTAGAGCTTGCCTACAACAACAGTTACCACTCGAGCATTGGTATGGCGTCGTTCATCGACTTTAGGGGAAGTTGGGATTCACATCTCCTTGTACGGAAGGAAATGTAGGGCGGTCGTGTGTTGGTTAGAGGCGGGAGAAAAGCAGTTTGTCGGACCGGAGATCGTGCAAGAAACGGCCGAAAAGGTAAAGAGCATCAAAGAACGGTTGAAGGCAGCTCAAGACCGCCAGAAGAGTTATGCGGACAAGAAGAGAAGATCGGTCAAGTTCCAAGTGGGGGACCGAGTGATGTTGAAAGTATCACCGTGGAAGGGAATTATTAGGTTCGGAAAACGAGGGAAGCTTAGTCCCCGTTTCCTTAGACCTTTCACCATCATTGAGCGTATTAGACTCCAAGCTTACAACTTGGACCTACCGCCCGAGATGAACGGGATTCACCCTACCTTTCATGTATGTTACTTGCGAAGATGTTTGGCCGAAGAAGAAAGCGTTATTCCTTTATCGGAGATCATGGTGGATAACAACCGATGCGTAGAGGAACCCGAAACTATCTTGGAGACGAAGACAAAGAGGTTACGGCACAAAGAAGTAATTATGGTGAAGGTTCAATGGAAACACCACCAGGGAGCCGATCTGAGTGGGAGTCGGAGGAGGACATGAAGAGACGATATCCTCACCTGTTTGAGTAATTGGAGATTTCGGGGACTAAATCTACTTCAAGGAGGGGAATATGGTAACACCCGAAAATTTAAGGTAAATATAATTCTAATTCTTATATGTATTTTATACTAGTTATGTTTTAGTATACTTTGTTTAGATTTTAAAATAATATATACATACATATATAAATATATACATATAAATCTTAAAATAAGTCCTAAATATGTATATGTATCCACGTGTATGATTATGGGTATGTGTTATTATGATTTGGTGTTCATGATTAATTATTTAATTAAAAATGTTTCTTGAGATTAACATTTATCCAATCATCACATTTATTAAGTGCTACTTAAATTATTATATTGTGTCATTGGGAAAATGAGGTAGTAATCGAGGGAAGGGGGGTTTAAAAGCAAAAGTGGAAAGGGAATCTTGGGTTTTGAGTGGAAGAAAGATGTAGTGGGCGGCTAGCATAGCGGGTTTACCCGCGGCTAAAGCCTCCTGTGGCACTGATGGGTGGGAAACAACAGAGGGCCCCGCGGGCTAGGCTGCGGCTTGAGCCGCATGGAGAGTCGACCGGGGCGGATGGACTCTTTGGTGGTAGGGGTCCTGGCCCCTACCAGCCCACCACATGACAGCCAAAAAAAATTTTTTTACTGATATTTTATAGTGTTTAAGCATATGGGCCCCTACAATAATTATTTGAAGCCCCTTCCACTTTCCGGACCATAAACATCAATACAGCAATACTCTTCTCAATTTCTCAAACCTTAGTTCTCCCTTCTCTCTCGCTCAATTTCTTAGACCTTAGCAGCCCATAAAAATCAATACTGATACGCCAAATATAGAATTAGAAAGACAAGACGCAACTGCAATTGCGTCTCCCTTCTCTCTCGCTCGATATTCTCTATTTCTCTTGACGCTTCGCCTCGCTCGCTTCCTTCTTTCTCTCGCTCAATCGCTGCACCAACACCAAGTCGGCAACTACAAGTCTGCAAATGCAGTCCCCTGATCAATCGGCTGATTTCAGATTTGGGTAAAATTTAAAAACCTAATTTGATTTATACTCTTGATTTTAGACTTTAGTTGATATTTGATAAATATTTTTGTTGAATTGTTAGTAACTTTACTTTGTATTTGGTTTTATTTTCCTAGTATTTGTTATTTGTAATTTGGGTATTTGGTATTTTGGATTGATTTTGTAGGTTTTTAAAGAAATTGAAATGTTTGTTACTTGTTAGGTACTGTACTTACTTGCTACTTAGGTTAATTTTGCAATTATCTAGTTATTGTTAATTGGTATTTTAGATTGATTTTGTTAGATTGATTGGATTTGTTATTTGGTATTTTACAATTTACAGAATAGAAATGTTTGTTAATTGTTAGGTTAATACTTAATAAACCATTGATTTTGATATGATTATCTTGCTATTGTTATTGCTACAAAAAATGGAAAGATTTTTTAAAAGTAAAGCATGAACTCTGATCAACACCCAACCCATTAAATAAATACCTAATTAGCTATCTATTTTATTATGAAACAGTCGAATTTTGTATTAATATGTAATGTGTTAATTTGTTTTAAGTTGAATCGAGATATAAAAATATAAAAATAGTAGTATAATGTCTCAGTTTAACCGAAATAGTAAAAAAATTAACTAAAAATTGAACCGAATAAGTTATCTTCATTTGATTTAACGAACCATGTAAGGAAAAAACGAATAACCCGAAACGGTTTTCGTTCGGATAAATTATTCGGTTTCAGAAATTTTTCGACACCCTTAAGGGTGCCCCCAACCAAGAAATTTTCTGGATCCGCCACTGTCTTGACACTTACTTGAGATCGTTGAAATACCCTATGTGTGGAATATGAAATAAATAACATAGAAAAATTTGTTATAATTATTTGAGGAGTGAATTTATATATAATGATCATATTGGTGGATTGTGGTGTCTATCTCCTTGTGCACGAGGATTTAGATTTTTGGATTACCTAATTATGTTGATTGGGTCGTGTGAGGACACTAGCGGGTATACAATAAAGGATATCGATGTCCTTGAGGTGCAACCCGTCTAGATTGGGTAGGCAATAAAGTCTCATAAGTCATTGAGATGTAACTCTACGGAGTAGGCAATAAAGCCATGAACATGGTTTAAGGATGTGATGTCTTGATGGCATGTGCACTAAAACCGAGACTTAAGGTGTAACCCAATAACATCATGGGTGACTTCATTCACGTGTTCTCGTCACCTTGATGGAAAGTGGAAACGGGTCTCCCCCGTATTTTTGAGAGATGGCTCTCGTGTGTGAATTGTTCAGGTGCGGGACATCTTTACTATATGAAGTAGATATTAATGAAATCAAGAAGACGCGGTAACATTATCATACGTATTCACTTATTTACTTGTATCCGGTTTTATTTTTATAATGGCTCACTAGGCTTTAGCCTAACACTTGTGGTTGTGAACGCGTGGTTTACAGGTCGGTGCATCTAGGCCGTGTTGAGTTATCGATCGTGCGGTTAGGAGCACTTGGGAAGTCGGGCTTTTGAGAAAGACTTTTGTGAAGAAAGATTCTTTTGGAGATGTAGTGACACCCATGTTAATCTAGCTAAACCATATCTAGATTAAATAGGTTGTCGTGTTATATCTCATTATTCTATAGATTTGGAAATCTTACAATTATATCCGGAACTTTGAAGGTTTATGGTTGATACTTTGGAAGTTCTATTTTGTTCATTTTCCGAATTTTGTCCCTATATTTATTGTTATTTTGTAGGGTGTTACACATAATGAATTAAACCAAATTTCGGTTGTGAATTAGGAAACAAAAGAGAGTGCGCCATGTGTCTACACCTTCACGGATCATTCATATATTATTCATATGAATAATGTATCATTCAGGATGAATAATACAACATTCAGGGTGAAAATACACGATTCATGATAAATAATACATGAATCATGGATTCGTGTATTATTCATCATGAATACTGTATTATTCATCCTGAATACTGTATTATCCATCATGAATAGTGAATGAACGTTCACCTTTGTTATTCATACTGAATGTGGACACCCGAGGACGTACATGCATATTCATAATAAATATAACACATATATATAATTTCACGTAAAAAACAGTTAAAACAAAAAAATCCTAAATATTGTATTCACCCTGCGTGCGTACTGTATTATTCATCATTAATAGTGAATGAACGTTCACATTTGTTATCCATACTGAATGTGGACACCCGAAGACGTGCATGCATATTCATAATGAATATAACACATATATAGAAGTTCACGTAAAAAACGGTTAAAACGAAAAAAAAAAAAAAAAAAACTATATCGAGATGGATGTCATATCGAAGAGCACGAAATTCTCGTTTTTTTGATGTAATTTGTTTGATTACAATATTAGTAAATTTTAAGATAAATTATTTTAAAGTTTAAAGGGGTACATTTTTTTAATTAAAAATAAAAATAAAAAGTCAAAGAAGATAGGCGTTAATTCAAATTTACAATTTTGTCCTTAATGACTTCCCAATTAACATTATTATGTATTAACCATTGATTAGTTTTCTAAGTTTGATCAATGGTTAAGATTTGTCATCATGTGCATAATGAAATATGAGTTTTCATTTGAACCCATCACTATATATATATTAACTGAAGTCCATGTTGTTTGCAAAATTGCTCTCCCTGTTGATCAATCCATGTATGTAGATATTGTTGGCCTACTCCGCAGTCAATAAACCCCAGCTATTCATGTTACTCCACCAAGTCATGTGACCTCAACTGAGTTCAACCTGTTCAAGTTAGAAGTTCTCTCTACACTCCAGTCCATGCAGCAATCTATTAGTGACTTAACAGCCAAGATGAACGTAGTACAGACTTATTGCAAGGAACAGGTTGAGGTTACAAAAAGGAGACATGACCATGATGAAGATCATGATCATGAGGGAGAGATGTCTAAGAGGCAGAAAGTATTTGAGGCTTTAGGTCAAGTTCATTCTAAAGAGACGATCACTGCTGATGAGGTGGCCCAGAGATTCCAATCTAGTCAGTATGGAGTGGAAAGTGGAAAGCAGATTGTACTGTGATGTGTTTTAAATTTATAACCGCAAGCGTACGGGTATTGTAGCATACGGGTCGATCATAGGGAGGCAATGGACTAAACACGGACTCGTTCTAGACTATGGCCTAGCTACGGGAAATATCAATATTTTGATTTTTATATTAAAACTAATTAAATAAATAAACAAAAGGAGGAAGAAAAACAAACTAACGGACATTGGGTAATGTCAACTTCAGATTTTAGTAATGGTGGGAATTCGTTATGCAAAATTACTTCAACCCTCTTTCGAGATGGAGAAGTTTTTCTAACCCAAGACCCATATTTACTTTCGCAATATGTATACGTTGGGAAGAAACTTTATGATTTAAAACGAATATTTTTCCCAATCAACGTCCCTAACTATTCGAAAATGTTAGAGTCGTTCTCATCGATCAATTTAATCTAAGTAAAAGATTAAAACTTTCGTTTCATCTAAAACTAATCGAATTAACTAAAGACGTTCTATTAAACCAAATGCCCTCTAAGTTTACTATTAAACAATAATGCAGAACAAAATTCAAAAACCCAGATTTCATACATTAAATCAAATTACTTTAAAATAATGAAAAATTATTTAGACATGAGAATAAGATATATGTATATATAGAAAAGAAATGAGTGGGAAGATGGCAGAGTAATAGAAAAAGAGTGAGTTATATGAGATACAAATCACAAACTGAAATATGAAACACAACCTTCTCTATCCATTCCTATTCCTATTCCTATTCCTATTCCATTCTTACCAAATCAAGGAAAGGAATGAAAGCTGCCATTTTCAAACACAATTTTGAAAATATGCTTATTCTCCTTCAATCCCATTACACAACAAACAAACAAACAAACAAACAAACTCATTTTCCTGGAGATGCAAATCTCGACTTATCTCTCGCTCGATTTGATCCTCTATCTATCGGTGATGATGTCTTTCCTCCAACGCCTACTTGCCGCATCATCTCTGTGCACACCAAAACCAACTTTTCATTCTTACCAAATTGGCTTCCAATTTCCATTTCATGTAACGTACTTTCAATAAACCTTCATTTTTAGTTCGATTCCTATTTTGTGCAACATACTTTGGTCTAAATGTTTGAGATATCACATATCAAGTACCAAAATGAAGATATTAAAAGCATACTACACAAAATAGGGAATCAAACAAAAGTACGTTGTAATTTCATGCAATCTCCCCTTTGTATAACATTAAAATCATACCTCGTTTTCTCTCAAGCTCTTGGTCGAGCTCCTCCTTCCACTTTCTCTGTACTTCGGAGAAGTTCACACTGCAAATACCACGTCTAACTTCAGCAAATATGAGCATATACATGTAAAAACTGAAAAGATAAACGAAACAAAACAAGCCCACTATATCCCACGCAGGGGTGGGGTGGGGTCTAGGGGTAAGGTGTACCCCAAATAGTAGAGTGACTATTTCCATGAAAACTGAAAAGATGATAAGCCATATACGGACCCAGGACTACTTGCTTCTTGTTGAGATTCCACCCCCATCATATCATTACACTGTGGTGATGGAAGGTCCATCGGACTATGAGCACTTTCTTCACCACTCACGTTTGACGTGCGTCGGCTTCCACTCCCAGGGCTTGCATTACTTGCAGCATCAACTGCTTTATAGGGAGTACCAAGTGGGAATCGATTGGGAGACCTGCTTTTTGGTGGCAGTTTCAAGTAATTGGGACCACTTCCATTGCCTGCCACTTCAACGTTGTCCATGGAGCAGGAAGGAACTATGCTGTTGTAGAACTCTTCGTATAAAGGTGTTTGAAGTCTTTTAAGTTCTAATGCCTGAAGTCATATAAAAACAACCATGTAATGAATAAATAAGCAGCCAGATCCATACTCCATCCCATTTATAGTTATCTAAACTCTTAATGAATATTTATTCATATCAACTAATTGGTAAAAAAAGTGACTTTAGAAGCTCATAAAGGTCCATTTACAGGATAAAGGCTTATTGATTAGCATACCCGTTGTATTTGCACAAAACTATGTAAAAACAGTACCTTCTCACCCAGAAAAGCTCTTATTTTAGATTCCGTAAGCTCATCGTCATCCTCAGAGAGGGATCGGCCAACTTGAAATGAAGTACAGCTGTCAGTAGGAGATTTGATCATGTTACCCACAAGTCCATCTAAATGTTGTTCATTGTCCAATGTTGCTCGCCCTTGCAGTTCGTAAGTATCATCAACAGAAGGTTCTTCCACAGGGTTGAAACTCTGATTACCAAATGTTTACTTAAATATATTTAGTTTCTTAAGGTCCTTTGCCAAATAGTAAAAAAAAATATCATAGATAAATGAAAGAAAAAAAAATCCACCTTATTGAAGTCATCAAGCAATGAAACAGATCTCAACTTTACTCCTTCATCCTCCATAAAATCATCTCCGTCCATCTGACACATGTCATTATCGCTGTTTTCTGCTCCCCATTCATGTTTACTTTCTTTAAATTTCCCAGAATTTACAGTAGAGAAGTTGAGTGTACCCAGATTACATACATCAAGGGAACCAGGGCTGATTGTCATTTAAGTACAAAAAACAAAATTAATGTTGCATCCCATCATCGCCATCCTTAACATAGCAGACAATTTCCTATGTTCCAAAATAAATGCAACAATTTCCTTTTTGGGATATCACAGCGTTGCAACATTTTCCTTTTCGACAAAGTTTCAATCCTAAATACTTGTCTGTCATCTGTAACCATTACAGAAAATTGACAGCATCAATTTTGCTCTACAAATTTCCTCTATTTCTCATCATTGATAATTAATACTTAGATACTAATAGTCAAATACCTTAACTGAACTGTTTTACCCAGTCAAACATTGCATTTATTTTGGGATGGATGTAGTATATCTAAAAGCATCATATTAATATACTCACGAATGATCCAAAGTGTTTGTGCAGGAAGAGGGAGGAGCTTCAATATTTTCCTGAAGACGGTACAATAAAATGCGATGAAATGATGGGTGGAGGATTATCCAAAAACTGCATATGCCACAGAGCCAAATAACTAACCATTGTAGAAGTAGCAATAAAAGAATTATGCTGAGATTTCCCGGTAACAAAAGGATGCTGCAAGCCAAAATGCAGATATATTAAACAACAAGTTGAGACCTTAGACAAATTACAGAAGATACAAAAATAGAATCACCTGAAGTAAATCAGAAGCAGATGGCCTCAACTCAGGTTCCCTGAAATATAACCAAATTAGTGTAACTGGAAGGAGATGAAAAAACAAGTCAACCAACATAAGTAAAAAGATGAAAGAAAAGGAATGTGTTTACAATTTCATACAATAAATATACAACAAAAAAGGTGAATGTGAAAATAAGGAGCTTGAGGTATTCATGATTCAAATGCCAATACACCATCAAAGTGCCAATATGGTGTACATACTTGTGTAAGCATTTCAGCAGTAAATCTTGTGCCTCAAGAGAGAGATGCTCAGGAATAGGAGGATGAGACTTTGTAGTGCCGATATAAAAGAGAGCCGCAACCTGAAATGAAGATGAAGTTATAGATGGCATGGGCAATGACCATAACTTGCAAGATAAGTACTCAAATCTAAGACATATTCAGAAAAAGGTAACTACCTCTTGATATTGTTGGCTCCAGGGAGGCTTCCCTGTAGCCATCTCAATCACCGTACACCCAACACTCCATATGTCAGCAGAGCTAAAGATTATAGAAGAGAGAAAAAGAAGTCTGAGAAGACTAACATCTAAGTGAATAGAGTATAAGCACAATTTTCGGGATGCATAGATGATGGTTAAGAAACTGAAGGAAGGGATAATAAAGGATGCCAAATGGGGAAGGACAAGAGAAGCAACTTAATAAGTCACTGTACAAAACCAGTAATAGCCACAATTAAGGAACATAAAGCAAAAAAAAAAGTCATTGAGAACTAGTACCAACCAGCAACCAACTGCAAACCTAGATAATATATTATGATCTATAAAACAAAAGCATGAGAAGAACATAGCCCGGGCTTTGTTGTGTCTAAAAACTTTTCTAGACATGATTCATTTCTTTACGCAAGACAAATTGCTACAAGAAGGTTGTTATGAAAATTGCTTCTCCAGTCCAGTCATATTTACAAATATCTTATGCATTTATTTTTGAAAGGAAGTTTCTCTCTTGGTTTTCAAGCCTTGATGTATCCACAGGAATTTGTTGTTTCCCATATTTGCTAACACCATGAAGGTATGTTCTTCCTCAGCAGCTTCACCAGCCCTCTGGCCCTTCACTCATATCCTTGGACAAAAGATCCCCTTCATCCTAGAAACTGTAACGTACACACTACAAAACCTAGGCAGCAGAAGGTGCCTTGAAATGAACTGCTATCAAGCATATCTTTGTTCCAGTCAGACAATATATTGTAAGGGGCTGTTTGTTTACCTCTTAATAGTTTCATTAAGAGGCAATCTCTGAATCGCTAAGAGGTGAATTTTGTTTGGCAATTTCTTTTTTTTTTTTTTGCCTCTTAATGGTTCTAAAGACCTCTGAGCCATTTTGTATCTTGGGCCTCCCTAAACCATCCAGAGCAATAATTTTTCCAAGATTGCCCTCTTTCCTCACGCCTCCCTCTCACGTCGCCCTCCACGTTCCCCTCCACGTTCTTCAGGTACTCCCCATTCAATTTCATCTGTTTGAAACATGTTCCATTCCAATTTATGTTTCATCTGTTCGATTTCATATGTTTCATCTGTTTTTCGATTTTTTCATCTTTTCGATTTATGCTATGTTCGATTTCATTTTTTCATCTGTTCGATTTCAATTATACAAACTAACCAGCAACTTCTTTGCAAAGCTTTCTTTGATTTTACACCATACAAAGCTTTCAGAGACTAATTTGCTGCCATGGTGTACGTGGTTAATGTTGTCTCATTTGCTGCCATGGTGTTACCTCAAAGCCAAAGTGGGTGATAGGGGCGTCGAAACAAACCTTTCAAAAGATTTCAATTTTGTTAATCAAAATTTACAGTATGATATTTGACGAAAAAAATAGGGTGGATACATTTTGACAGATTCTCGAAAAAACAGTTCCATTGATCAAAATTTACCAGAAGATATTTCTAAAGAAATTGGATCGGTAAAATTCAATAGTGTGAACATGTCCACAAAGCTGGAAGAATTTCTTCAGCAATTAGTGGCTCCAAAGCTGTTAAAAGGGCACAGTGATTGGTTTGTAGGTTGGCATCTAGCAGTTCTTGCAGTTTTGCCCGGAAAAGAAGTGATAAAAACTTTGATCAGGGAACATCAAGTTATTTTTCATTTGGACTTCTCTTGGTGTCTCTTTAGACTTTGTATATGCCCTTGAGAGTGGTATGGTGATTTTTGAGGTGGTTCTGAAGATGGAGTTTCAAAGATCAAGAGATATATCACGTTTGCAGCCTCTCTATACTTGTTTGTAAAATAGGTAGAAGAAAGCTCTCAACCAGCAGCAGCAGCATCTAAGGACCAGTCTCACAACAATTATGAGAGGAAGGAGATTGGTTACAGTTTAAAAGTCCTTTTAAGGTAATATCATGTAAAATCTGTCTACTGTCTCAGTGATTTGGCAAGAGTTCATCTGATAGAATCAAAGCAAGGAGAATCAATGTGGTAGAAGTGGGATTGAGAGCTTTCAAGACCAGTGGAAAAAGGGAGACTAGTTCATAACCTCCAAATTTGGTTCCAAGTTTTTTTTGTTCATGTAAGTTCTTTTTCCAGGTTGTATAGGTTAGTTGATGACTTGATGATACATATAGGTGATTTTGAGTTTGACTCTATTGTAAAAACACAAGGCATTCTTTATCAATGGAAAAGAATTTGACCATGATTGGGAAGAATATAGTAATATTTGTGAAGTAATTGTAAAGTAATTGTTTTATTCAAATATTTACCAAACAACTATATTTCATTCTAAATCATACAGAGGGTTAAAATGGTAATCTTTTGTCATTCAGACGTCTATTCAGAACAGTTACCACACAACCATACTTCATTATGCACTATAAGCCTTTCAATCATTCTGACCACTTAACTATTCGGCATCAAACCATTCAGCAACTGTCAAACAGCCCCTACGTGTTTATATATTGTAGAATAAGTTCTTGGAATCACCATTGAATTATACAATATTTATACTTAATTAAATAATTAATCAATGAAACACTCCATAAAAATTAAATAGTTAAGACTATGTCTGATTATACTAAAAGTGGGTGTAACTATTCAAGGAATATGAAAAATAGACAAAACTATGAACTAGGGAGTAGGGAGTTAGCAGTACTGACCCCTATTCTAACCGAAGGAAATTGTATTTCTTCTTGATGCTAATTACATATACAAGACCTATATTTATACAAGGCTTAGGGAAATCAAATCTGAATAATTTCCTAATCAAAAGGATTTAGTTTCCTTTTTCTTGCTATTTCCATAACACTCCCCCTCAAGCTGGAGCATAGATATTGATCATGCCCAGCTTGTTACAAATGTAGTCAATACGATTCCCATTCACGGCTTTCGTAAAAATGTCTCCAAATTGATCTTTTGATGGAACATGTCCTGTTGCAATGAACCCATCCTCAATTTTGTCTCGAATGAAATGACAATCAATTTCGATATGCTTAGTTTGTTCGTTGAAAACAGGATTTGAAGCAATATGAAGGGATGCCTCGTTATCACACCAAAGCTTTGCCGGAAGTCCAAGCGCATAACCAATTTCCTTTAGCAGCTGACGTATCCATACTATCTCACAAATCCTGTCGGCCCATTGCCCTATATTCTGATTCAGCTGTGGACCGAGATACCAACATTTTGTTTCTTACTCCTCCATGAAACCAAATTTCCACAAACAGACACACAATACCCAATACCCTGAGGTAGCAGCTGTCATCCTTGCATCCACCATAGTCTGCATCCAAAAAAGCTTCAATTAGGCCGGTGAAGCATTCTTTCTTGGCATGCCTATGACGTCCATAAAACAATCCTCGTCCTGGAGCTCCTTTATGATAACAAAGAATTTGTTATTGGAGGGCCCAATGATTAATCGTTGGAGCAAACATGAATCGACTGACGACACTTACTGCAACTAGCCGTCTATACCTCTCAGGGTCATGAAATGGTTCTCCATCATTCTTTCTTGGGTATATATTAGGAGTTATTGGGGTGTTACATGGTCTAGCTCCCAATTTCCCTGTTTCTTTTAGGAGGTCGAGAACATATTTTCTCTGTGATAAGAAGATTCCCCTTTTGTTCCTCATGATCTCTATTCCAAGAAAATATTTCAGTGGTCCCAAATCCTTTGTCTGGAAGTGAGACTGAAGGAACATCTTAAGTTCTGATATGCCTCGACTATCACTTCCCGTAATCACAATATCATCAACATATACTACAATTTCCAAACCATGCTCGAGGACTCTGCTTCAACCCATACAATGATTTCAGAAGTCGACATACTTTCCCAGACTCCCCCTGAGCAACAAATCCGGGTGGTTGCTCCATATATACTTCTTCCTGGAGAGAACCGTGAAGAAAAACATTCTTGATATCTAGCTGATGCAAGGGCCAATGAAAGCTAGCTGCCAAAGAAACAATCAGTCAAATAGAAGTGAGTTTAGCAACCGGAGAAAAAGTGTCGAAGTAATCAGTCCCATATTGTTGAGCATAACCCTTAGCAACGAGGCGAGCTTTAAGTCTAGTCACAAAGCCATCCGGCTGATACTTAATAGTGAACACCCATTTACACCCGATTACCTTTTTGTCAGCAAGCAAATCTACCAATGTCCATGTACCATTATGATCAAAAAGGGCATTCATTTCCTCAATCATAGCCGTACGCTATCCAGAATGAGCCAATGCTTCACCAATAGTTTTAGGAATCAAAGTGGAGTCTATTTGAGCAATAAAGGAGCGCGAATGGGCAGACAGTTGATTATAAGAAACAAAAGAAGAATACGATACGTACATTTACGTTTTCCTTTCCGAAGAGCAATAGGTATGTCAGGTGATGGTGTAGGAGTAGGGGCATTAGGTGGATTTGTCGACGAAGACGGAGGTAAAGGATTAGAATTGTCGTAGGACGATGTCGCCTCTGATATACTTGAACAATAGGTGGGCGGTCATGCTCTGAAGTATGCTCGGGAGGAGGTGTGCTAGGAGACGTTACAGAATGTTCTTGAGTAGGTGCAATGTAATAGATTAACAAATATCATCCTCTCTCTGATGAGTAATGTTGTTGTTGGTGGACACAGAAAAAAAAGGAATATTTTCATGGAACGAGACATCTTGGGAAACAACATAACAGTTAAGTTTATGAGAGAAACATCGGTACCCCTTTTGAAGATGAGAATAGCCAAGGAACACACACTTAAGAGACTTGGGGTCTAACTTGGTGATATGAGGTCTAGTATCTCGTACAAAACAAGTACTACCAAAGGTCTTTGGTTCAACAGGAAACATTGGCTTGTTTGGAAAAAGGACTGAAAATGGAACACAACCACCAAGAACGACCGACGGCATTCGATTTATGAGAAAGCAAGCAGTTGAAACAGCATCTGTCCAAAAAGGCTTTGGAACACCCATTTGAAATAAAAGTGCACGAGCAACCTCAAGAAGGTGACGGTTTTTACGTTCGGCAACCCCATTTTGTGTTGGGGTGTCAAGGCAGGATGACTCATGAAGAATGTCATTCTGAAGCATGTAAGACTGAAAAGACTCAGAAAGATATTCTTTGGCATTATCACTCCGCAACGTTTTAATTAAAACACCAAATTGGGTACGTATTTCAACACAAAAAGATTGAAAGTGCGTAAATATTTCAGTTCGGGTTTTCATTAAATAAAGCCAAGTAACACGAGAGTAATCATCAACAAAGGTAACAAAATACTTAAAACCAGTTTTAGAAGTAACAGGACACGGACCCCAAACATCGGAGTGAACTAACTCAAAATGGGACATAGCTCGCTTATTGACTCTAGGACTTAGGTGATGTAACACCCGTGAATTTGGAAACCCTTAACCATTGTAGTGTAACTGTATAACTCTTATGATGGAAAGTTATTGAGGTTTACCACTTTATCGTAATGGAAATCTCAAGGATCGAGTCGGGCACGAAGATCTGGGCAGGACGGGGTTGGACAGTGAGTTGCGCTACCTGGCGCGCGACTCAGGTCGCGTAAGTCTCTGAGTTTTGGGTTCCAGCAACACGTGCGGCTTGGCCCGCGACTTGAGGCCGCGGGAAGCTGTCTGGTCGTTTTTATACCCAAAATCTAGGGTTTTCTCTCATTTTACTCTCACTTTCCATTTCTCTCTTCCTTGGGACGATTTTGAGAGCTCAAGAGCCGAGTTTGGAGCAGCTTGAGGTGAATCCACTCTAGAGAGATCAAAGGGTTGGTGATTTGAAGCTTAGTTATGGGAAGAGTAAAAGATTTCTTGGGAGGTACGTGGTTTGGAAGATTTCAGGTTCGTTTGAGGTAAGCATCTTGTAAATCCAAGCTTTAGTATAAGGGTCTTTGTAGATCTAAAGGTTTACTTGTTGTTGGTTTATTTCTAGAGTTGGGGAAATGGGTTATTTGGAAACTCTAGCTCATTGTTGAAGATGACTTGGAAATGGTGGAATCTTCACTATTGGAGGCTAATGGTTGGATTTGGAACCTAGGTTTAACCTAACCTAGCAAGGTGAGTTCAAGTTGATTTGTGAAAACGTTGTACATGCCAAAATGTCCATTTTAAAGTATTTATGTGTTTTACATGAAATTGTCAACTGTGAAGGTATTTGGCAACTTTTGATTATTTGAAGTATTTAGCTTATTAAACTTTATAAAACATCCACATTTGAGATTTTGGACATTTTGTTAAATGTGTCATAAATGAATGTGTTTCGATGATTTATTGCATAAATTGATATATGGTCAAAAACGCATTTTAGTGTTTGTCGGGTTTTATGCATCATTCATGTAATGGGACGTTTTGAAAGAAAGAGTGTGTGAGTCCTTTGGGTTGGGACATTCCCGACCTGGGGAACATTTTAGAAAATAATAATCCTTTTTGGGTTTTGGGCCGAAAATTTGAGAAACAGAGATTTTAGGGAAGGATATAATTTGGGTTATATAACCATATTGGCTCTCGTGTTTTAGCCAAACGTTTATTAAGCCTTTTGGGGCTTGATTTGTACTCGGTTGAGTCTTTGAAACATTTGTTCAATTTTGGTAGCTCGTTAAGGAGCCTTGAACGTATGGTGTACTTAGTTGCATCTTATTTGAGAGTTACACGTTTTGAATGTGTTAGTTCATTCGTTTGAGTCATGTAACGTTTAGATTGTAATGCATTGGATCCATAGGCATATGAGTCAGTTAGTTGGTTTAGTGGGGACTTTATCCCCGTTTTGGGACTGGATATTGTTTATGGCTAGCGGGAGCTCGAGGTATAGATCGTGGGTGGTTGAACTCGATAACCGTGTAACCTTTATTAAAGGGCTCGAGGTATAGATCGTGGGTTTGAACTCGATGCCCGTTTGTAATCCAGTCTGGTTACTCATCGTGGAATTTAGTGTCCGCATTTGAAGTCTAGTGAGTGGTCCCCAAATCATGTTTTTATGGAAGCTTGCGGTGGTGCTCTACAGAGCCGTATACGTAGCTAAGTCTTGCGGTGGTGCCCATGGTGAGCCGGATATGGGGACTTGTGGCTTTTGTGGTGACACTCATTTAGAGGTCGAGTAGACACTAGAGGCATTTGGGTATCTTGCGGTGGTTGCTCGGTTGGGAGCCGTATATGGGGATCCATGGCTCTGTGTGAAGCTCGAGAACATTGATAAGTGGCCTAACTTTGTGTACCCGCCACATTCGATGGAATTCGGGTCTCCCCCGTCACCGAAAGGTGTTGTTTTGGGTATTGAGTTTTATTATCCAAGTTTTCGGTGACGTTTTGTATATATGGATTTTATCCATGATTTCTGGGTTGAGTATTATACCCCACCCGTGTTTTTTGGTGTTTCGGGATATAAAGTTTTATCCGCATTTCATAAAATGGAGGGTTCAATTTCTATTCACGTTTTGAGTGAGTTTGGGTTAAATTTAATTTACGAATGAACGTTTTATATTGGAATCTTCGTCCTTGAAGTAGCTTGGATTGAAAAACGTATATATTGGTGTTTCTTTGCCTAAAATGCATATTATTGGAAAACGAGTCGTTTTCATATTTAAGACATCAAATTGAAAGATTATGATTTAAATTGCATTACTCCTTTTTAACGATATCTTTATCCATGTTGAAAACTCTTGAACTCACTAGGCATTAGCCTAACCTTTTTATTTGTCGGCATGTGCAACAGGTTCCGGTTGTGAATAGTCCTAGTCACACTGTGAAGCGAAGAGTGCTAGTTGTGTGCTCGAGGAGTAGATATCTTAGTGAAGTCTTCCGCATTTAGAGCAACTTGCGTTTAAGGGTTAAGTAGAACCCGACTGTGGTTTAGTCTTTGTGTATTATTGGAGTTTGTATTTGTTGAGGTTATTTATCGAACTTCATAATTGGAGCGTAATGAGTTTTGAATTGTAGGATGATGTGTTGATTTATTTGATGTTATATCGAAAGTTTTCATTAGTTGCTCTTACCAAATTTGAGGGCGTTACAGGTGAGTACAATGAAGTTTTGCAAATTGACAAGCATCACACTGTAAAGACGACAAATGAGAAAATTGGGGACATAGTTTCTTCAAATCCTGGAGTGATGGATGACCTAATCGACAGTGCATTTCAAATGGAGGCAAGGATGTCTTGGAGCATACGAAGGAGCTAGGTGCTTGAGGTTCATATATATAGAGGCCATCAGATTCCCGTCCTTTACCAAGGATTCGCTTCGTCGTAAGATCCTGAAAGACACAATAAGTAGGAAAGAATGAGACGCTACAGTTTAGACTACGGGTAAGCTAACTGACGGACAGTAAATTAAATGAGAAATTAGGTAGGCTTAAGACAGATGGTAAGGAAATAGCAGGTGTGAGGTTAATGGTGCCAGATCCCAGAACACGTAGGGTGGTTCCATCAGCAACGGTGACATGGGATGGGGGAGCATGGGCATGGGCATGGAATTCAGAAAAGAGATTGCGATTTCCTGACATGTGGTCTGAAACACCGGAATCAATGACCCATTTAGAAGAAGATGATAAAAGACACTGGGCAGATTTACCTGTCTCAACAAAGGCAGCAGTAGCAGGGTTTACGGATGCTGTAAGTCGAGCATATTCATCAGCCGAGACGGTGACAGAATTCTCCGAAGAGGAAGCAACATGTGCAAAGTGACCCTGTTGAGTTTTGGCCAAGAGTTTCTTGCATGTAGGTTTAGTGTGCCCCTGTTCATGGTAGTAATAACATTCAACAACATTATCGGTATTTTGGACGCGAGAATCAATAACCTGTTCACTATGACTACTTCGATGGCCACCACGATATCCACCACGAGATGCCCCACGACTAGCGAGTGCGCTATTGTGAGACTGGGGTTGAGGAGACTGAAGGTCCTCATTACGGAGGACTCTAGCAAAGGTTTCCTGAAGGGAGAGAATGGTGGATTCATTAAGAAATTGGGATCTGAGAGCCTCAAATTCTGGTCTCAGGCCAGTCAAAAAACTCATTACAGCAATCTGCTCCCGTTGATTTTGCATAACCTTTACATCAACGCTGAGTGGGAGAACAATATTAAGATCCTCATAGATTTTCTTGAACTCCATAACATAGGCAGTTAATGAACGATCTTGTTGCTCCCCCCGATGAAAAGATTTACATACATTGTAAATACGGGAAATATTATTTTGTCTAGAGTATAAGAAAGTCAGATAATCCATTAATTCTTTAACATACTCACAGTGATTAATCAAAGGAGTGACAGAACGCTCGATAGAGTTCCTAATTTGTAGGAACAGTTTGGCGTCATCCTGAAACCATTGCTCCTTACCATCGACCTTACCATCGACAGGGGGATTAGATGTAAGATGAGATGCCTTACCGATACTTCGTAAATATACATGAACCATCTTACTCCTCCATTCAAAGAAGTTGGAGTCGTTGAGTTTGTTATCGGTAATCCGAGTTACAATCGGAATCACGTCAGTCATAACTGGTTTTGCTTTTTCATCCATTAATCACAAGACGAGGGGATATGAACAGAAAATAACTCGTGAAATCCAAATGAAAGAACTTAAATAGAACCAAACCAAACCAAAAGGAAACAAATAAGACCTGCTTGTTGGTGATACCCAATAAGAACCAGACATAATCTCCAAAAAAAAGTTGTTGCTAAACACCAAAAAACACCGAAACTTGCAGAAGCGAAGAACCAATAGAGTAAACAGATCAGGGGTGGAAGAACAATGGCGGCAATGGCAAGACCAGCCAGAACGAAGGCGGCACACGCCTTCACGCGTCGGCAGGCGGTGGAAGGAGGCAGCTTGTGGGGCTTACGCGCTGATCGGATGACGGCTGTACTCACTGGGTACGCCGACAAGCTTCGTCTGAGTCGATTGATGATGGATGTGAGATCGTGTGGTGGTTGGACAGTGGTCGCACGATAATCAGCAGCCGACAGCTTAAATTTCAAAACCCTAATATGTTTTTCTTTCTTCAAGGCTCTGATACCATGAAAAAAATTGTATTTCTTCTTGATGCTAATTACATATACAAGACCTATATTTATACAAGGCTTAGGGAAATCAAATCTGAATAATTTCCTAATCAAAAGGATTTAGTTTCCTTTTTCTTGCTATTTCCATAACACTAACAAATATAACCAAAGGGTTAAGGGGTAGTAAACTCCCTCGACTTATCGTTAGATTTATGTTCGGGTTATTTTAATTTCAGTTCTTTTCAACACTCTTCAACACTTTTTACTAGAACCAAAGCTTTTTGACCACCTCAATTCCTTGTAGAGACGATCTTAGCCTATCTTGTACTATGTTTAGGACTTAATTTGATTTGCCATGCACATCAACACACAACAATATCATAGAACAAAGCTATACTTCTAGATTTGCTCAATAAGCAAATGAACTTGATGTCGGTAACGACCAAATATAGTAGGCAGCTTCAACAATAATATCTAGAAAAACGACAAAGACAAATATTCAATAACTAGAACTACACTATTAATGTTATAACATAGAATTTCAGTGCTTCAATGTAGTAGGTCCTCTATCATCCCTTTCCTTTATGATGTGCTTAGGGAAACATCTTGCGAAAAAAAAAAAAGAGGCATATACCGATACTCTCTCTCAAATAGGGGTGAGCATGGGACCAGTACCGTACCGAAAATACTAACGATATTTCGGTACTAGTACCCCATCAGTACCGAACCGATTACCGATTATAGGAAAAACATGGAACTGATTACCGTACCGAAATACATGAGACGGTCCGGGATCGGTACGGTACCGGTTCGGTATCGAGATTTGGGACTCCTTGCTCACCCCTACTCTCAAACATAGAAACTCTGGATACAAGAAAAGAGTGTGCTAGAAGAATTTCCAAGAAGCATATAAATGGCATAAATTGCTGAAACGTTTATAGCATATGTGTCACACGTGGTTTAATAAACTTCTGTGAGATGTGTATGGAGTCAAATGAGAAATTATTGGACGTGGGGAGCAATTGCTCGACTTTTGCACCACATAAGTAAGCTATCCCTAGGTTACCACATTTTATACTATGTAACATGGCACTTAGGTGCGCAGTTCAAAAATGAGCCACATCTGATGAAATGTATTAAACTATTTGTTCTCTCTCAATTTGCATCAACTGTTGCAACTCAATACCAATAAGTAAAGACAGGAAGTATTACAGGATATGAACACAGAACATATCTAGTATAAATCACAAGTTAGTGAACTAAGTATGAACCTCGAAAAACAAAAACAAAACAGGAACAGAAAAAAGAAAGCAGGAAACAATAATTACCACAAACTTTAGCATATTTGCATCAAGAGTAGAAACTCAATGTGTAAGTTTTAGGTCTATATAGTGACTTCCACTGGAAACACAATTGCAAAGATGGTAATGTATATACTTACAAGCTATGACCAGTCTGAAGTATAACTTCAGGAGCCATCCAATATGGTGTTCCCTTCATTGACTTGGCACCTGATCCATTAGCCTGACCAAAATTTAGTTTTAAATTAAATATCATATTTGCCTAATATCTATAAATAAATAAAGGTGAGCCGTGAGGCAGATGATGGGTTTACCAGCTCAACAACTTGCTTTGATGCACCAAAATCAGCTAGTTTAATGCATCCTTTATTGTCAACAAGGATGTTTGCCCCCTGAACAAAAGAATATTTATATTTCATTACAATATAGTGAAGAGGAAAAAGGAAATAAGACAGAAGATACACCTTAATATCCCTATGCATAATGCCATTCTTGTGCAAGTAATCAAGCCCCAATAACAATTGCTTTGTGTACATTCGTATGACCTGCTTGAAAAAATAGATAATCTAGCATATCAGAGGATACTTGAAGGGATTTAAAAATATAACCCCATATATTGAAAATTACATACCGCTTCAGGGAAGGGTCCAAATTTCCCTAAAAGAGATGAGATTGATCCTCCAGGAACAAATTCCAAAAGAATATTCAAGGTTTCCTCCTCTCGTACAGTTCCTAGATATCTCTGAAGTACCAAGAAGTTACAACATTAGCTTGATAAAGAACCAGTGGTTCCTAGCAACTAAATGAGATTGCACTTACAACAATATTTGGATGAGAAAGATTCTTAAGAAGCTTTACTTCTTCTTCTAGCTCCCTTATGTGAACCTACTTGTACATTTAAATGAACTAAGTAAGCACTAACAAGATTTAATAACTTGTAACAAAGTGACAAAAAGAAGTGATCAGCACTGGTGAAAATTGCCAATTTCACTTGACAAGTAAATCCAAAGTATATTATTCTACCAAACATGTGTCCATATGTACAGAGATGGAGAGAGGGGTGCAAACTATATGAAATTGCATTAGCAATATGTTGCATAAAATAAAGGTAAAAAACATCAACACATTATGAAAATATTTCTTGGGGGGTGGAAGTCACAGAGTTATCATCAGAACCTATAAGTTTTGCCAATTAAAGACTAATAAATGTATCTACGTTCATGGAGCATCAGCTTTTCTCTATTGTAATTCCCATTCACATGACATTCTCTGTTGTCTGGCTCTCATGAACAAAAGGGCACACGCGGACTAAGATCAAACATAATGATGATCAGATCAGTAGAATGGGTGTTGCTACTTACTAACCCCCTCCAGGATCCATCCCAAAGTAGATGACAAAGTACCATTTATTCAGGGACTGGAGTAGCATGTATTGGTGTCTGAAATAAGACTTGATCAATGAAGTATTCAAATGCTTTTAATATGTGATTCCATTATATTACTTGAGGTAAGCAGCCTGATTGCCTATCCAAACTATCATTAAGAAGTAAAAAAGAAAAAAAGATACATCTTATACTGTTAAATGCAAATAAACATAGCATACAAACCTGAGTCTTCTCCTTGGAAGCACCATTGGCAGCAATTGAAACCTGAAAACAGAATAATCGAGATCATAACTCAAACGAGAGTCAAAAAACCAAAAAGGCGGCAAATGAGATCAAAAGTTAAACCTGCTTAACAGCAAGAAGCTCTCCAGAATCGAGATTCATGCCCATATACACTTGGCCAAACGCCCCACAGCCGATCAATTCACCCTTACGCCAGCGGATAGCAGGCACTTTCTGATCATTCTGCTTGACCACCTTCGGGGGAGAAGAGAGAAACGAAGAAGATCTAGAGAAAACTCTGGACTTGCGGATACATGAATTGATTTTGTCGACTAGGGTTCCGGGATCGGCGCCGTCTGGAGTACGAAAAACCAGAGATCGTCGGACTGATCCGAACATGTCGTGCATTTCTACTGGTATCAGATTATTAGAAGGTTATTAGGGTTTATGGATTCATCGAGTGAAGACAGTTTGTAGTTGGAGAGAGAGTGTGTGGGGGGGATGAGATGTGGGGGAAAGGAGGGAAATATGATGCCAATTCCCTTTTTTTCAAAAACCTTTACCGACTAAATTCCCAACTTTCACATAAACCTTCTTTGACTAACGTTGACTTTCAGAAATTATAAATAAAGTTCACTTTTGATCCTTCTCGTTTGTCATTTTCAATGGATGTAGTCTCTCAACTAATCGAAACTCGGATTTGGTCCCTCACGTTTGTCATTTCACTTTGGTTTTGGTCCCTCCTTCTAACGCCGGTTAACTTTTTCCGTTATATCCAATTAGATAAGGGGTATTATGGTCATTTCATATATTTTCTTAATTTTCTATTAAAATTATATTTATATAATACTAGTCTTCAACATCGCGCAACATCAAAACACATTTCAAATAAAAATGTTATGATGCTACATCAACCAAAACTTGAAAATACTAAATTCTCGTCGTACATTTGTCAATACCCTTTTAATATATCAAGACATCTCTCCTTCTTTCATATATTCATCAATGTGGGATAAACAAAACTCAACTACAATTCATTATTTGAGAAAATACAAAAGTCTCATTGTATCATGTTAATACTTTCTAGCCAACATTTCTTTCATAATGATATTTACTGTAATTATATTTATATTCATGATTGTATTGATTTGATTCTAATGAACATTTTACATTTAATGAAATCGGAAGTGAAAGATGTCATTTTTTAAATAAAATATTTTTATCACATAACTTCAAAATTGTCATTTAATCCAAATGGCAAGTGTCACATTTTTAGCCAACCAATTTTTTTAATCTTAAAGGCATACCCCCTCATTTCATATACTAACTACTCTTTCACATATTTGTATCATTTTAATATACCATGTGATTGCTAGAAATATGTGAAGTATATGGCTATATGGCTAACCCGATAAAAAATAATCAACAATAATTGTTGATGTATTTATGTTGTGAAAATAAAAATAATATAAAATAATAAAGAAAAGAGTAAACTTCACTTTTGGTCCTTAATGTTTGTCAATTTTAACGGATATCGTCCCTAAACTATTGAAACTCACGTTTGTCATTTCACTTTGGTTTTGGTCCCTCCCACTAACGGACGTTAATTATTTCCGTTGTTAAGTCAAAATATTGTATCCAAATATTAATAGTAAAGTCAAAATTGTAAAGTCAACATTGTAAAGTCAACATTGTCAAAGTCAAGATAAGTCAAAGTTGTATTAGTTTACTTTGCTTTTAAATCTTTGTTAGATTTGTGGTATAAATAGGTTTAGGCTTTGTAAGAATGTAGAAGAACCTCATTGTAATAATTCAATACGTGTGATATTCAAGATCTACTTTCTCTCTCTAGTTCTTGATTGTTGATTCTTGATGAGAATAGCTTGATTGTTTGGGATTTTACATTCACAATTGGTATCAGAGCCGTACCAAACCATTTTCAGAAATGATTTGAGCAGAAAATTGGATTGAAATCTGGAATTTTTGGATAAAAAAAAGTTGGATTTCCTTGAAAAATTTTCAAGAACATGCAGAAATTTTTTTTATCGATTCCTTGTGCTTTGATGTTGTTAATCTGAAATTAGTAGTGGATATGTGTTCTAAATCTGTTTTTGATCATAGTGATACAATATGTTTAATTAAATTGCAGAAATTTGTGGATTGATTTCTGGAAAAATCAAGAACGCAGTCGACTTTTGATTATTCACTATTTGAATCAAATCTATGTGTCTTGTTATTCTTAATCTGAAATTGATATTAGATTTGTGTTTAGTATTGATTTTCGATGGTATTGATACAATTTTGAGAATCAATTTGCAGGTTTGAAGAGATTTGATTTGATTTGAAGAACACTGGGCCGATTTTCTAAAAGGGATATGAACTAGCGCAAAGTTTTATGATACTGGCGCAAGTTGTTTGAATCTGGCGCAAATCAAGAATCGGCGGATTTATTCATGAAATCGGCGAGTTTGTTTTGTTAGTGGAGATTTGGTGTAATTGAAATTGGAGTTTAATTTTTGTTTTGCGCCAACCTAAACCAAACTTTGTGCCAACATATTGCATTGATTGGCTTTCAAGACATAAGTGGAATTCAAAATATTGCGCCACTCATTTCATGCTTTGCACCGTTTCAAGATTAGTGGGGTTGTGTTTATGTTTTGTGCCAACATAAAAATTTCTTTGCGCCAATCATTAATCGCGCAAATCTCATTGTTTGCGCCACACACTTGGTGGATCAATTTGATTTAGTAGGACGGTGGCTGTAATTTTCCAGGAACCTGCAGCAACTCTTAAATTGTATTTTGCGCCAATCACAGAAGATCTCATGTGTTGAGATTTTGCGCCACCCATATTATTTGTTTGTTTTGCGCTAATCACATCTTGTTCAAATCTCAGGTTTGCGCCACCAACAGTTCACGCAAATTTCAAACTTTGCGCCACCAACCGTTCACGCAAAACTGTTTCTTGCGCCACCAATAGTTCACGCAAAAGCTTACTTTGCGCCAAACTTTATCACTTTTGCGCAAGATTTCATTTAATTGGAATTTACTTTTGCGCATTTCTTTATTAAATAAATTGGTCTGCGTTTTTAAATTTCAGGTGTTCTGCGAGTTCAAGTTCAAGAAATTTGAGAGAAGTTCCAGTGCTTTGAGAGTTTCAGAGATTGAATTTTTCTGAGATTATTTTTTGTTATGCTGATCTAAGTTTGACTTTCAGTCAAATTTCTCTGAATTGTTTGGGAACGATCATTCTTATCAAGCTGTTTTCTCATTAAATATTACATCTATGGGATATTTTGCTGAGCTTGAAGCGAAGGTTGCAAAGCTCAAACTAGAGAATGTAAATATTGGTTATGCTGTTGATTTTCACTCGAAAAAGTCAAAAGAATATTATGCTGAAATCATCATATTGAAAGAAGAAGTTAGTGCATTAAAGACAATTAATGAAGATCTTCTAAAAAAGACTTATGGGTTGAATGATGAGAAAATACTGAGTTTGGAATCTGAGAACACAGAGCTGAAGAGAAAGATCTCAAATATGGAAAATCAAATGATTCAAATTCAGAAAGCATCCGTTGAAAGTTATGAAGAGCAGATTAAGAGTCTGAATGATGCTAATGTTGAGCTTCAAAAGAGAATATCTGATTTAGAGCAAAAGATGGTTAAAGACAAATATGATTTTGAGAGTGAAAAGAAAGGTTTTTCAAAAAAGTTCTCAGATTTTTCAAGAAAGAGTTTTGAAGAAAAGAAGACATTTGAGCTTAAATGTATAAAGCTTTCTCAACAAGTTTCTGATTTTGAGAAAGTACTCATCATGGAAAGAGAGAAGTTTGCCAAAGAGAAGAAGGCTATTGAACAAAAGAACGTAAGATTCTTTAAAGAAATATCCGGCCAAAGAGAGGATGCTGAGAAGGGATTTGAAGAAGAACGAAGCATGTTTGAGACTGAGATCAAAAAGCTTACTGAGAAGCTATCTGAACTATCTGAAAGTGTGCTGAAAGAAAAGAAAACGAAGTCTGAATGCGAGACGAAGATTGATCTTCTTGTCAAAGAAAGAGACAGCTTTGCATCAACGATTAAAGAGCTTGAAAAGACAGTTTCAAGTTCAAATCAGAAAATTGTTTCTTCCAAGAGGTCAGTTAAATCTTCTAATCAGATTCGTAGTACTAACCTTTTCTATGATAGAAATATAGATGGTTCAGGTACACATCAAAGAAGAAGGAGATACAAAGGAGAGAAACTGGTCTGGAAGAAGAAACCAGTTGAAGATGAGAAGAAAGATGAGCTGAAAGGAAAGAAATTATGTGTACATACACACAAAGCCAAGAAGAACAATGCGCATAAAGGTAAACCTGATCATATCTACTCGAGAGATCAATTAATCAGGTTGTCAGGTAAGAAATACTATTGTTCTTATTGTTGTACACATGATCCTATTCACAAAACCAGTGATCATTTCTGGTATGGTTCTTACTCGATAACCCCCACAAGAATTGCAACTAACATTCATGGACCCAAATACCAGTGGGTACCAAAACCGAAAATTGATTTTGTGTTGCAGGCACCTCAAGTCAAGAGGGAGTAAGAGAACCAAGGCTTTTGAACAAAGCAGTTCAAAACCCGGACTTCAAAGTTGAAAGACTAAGGCTTCTAAGTAAATCAACTTAGAACCCGTACTTCAACGGAGTTTGACTTCTAAACACAACAGTTTAGGACTCGTACTTCAGTGATCAAAAGACCTTACTCCTACCATGAGATTGTACTCCAATACTCAAATGAGGAAATCAACCTTCAAGGGGGAGTACATTCTTATTTTGCATTCGATAAGATATGACGATCTACAATTCACAAGGGAGTTGTATTGATCTCTATCATGTGCTTTTTCATTGATAATATACTTACGATATGACGGTCTACAATTCAAAAGGGAGTTGTATTGATCTCTATCTTGTGTTTTAACTGACATATTTCAGATGCATAACTTAAGGGGGAGTAAAGGTGATGGCTTCTGATCACATGACAGATCAGGACCCGTTCTTCAATGTTCAGATAAGGATATTTTGCAAATATCCAGGGGGAGCTTAATAGACCTAAATCATTTTATCATGATTTGAGGGGGAGCCTAAAAGGTAAATATCTTCTGATCTAGATCTCTAATTGTTTGGAAGAAGAACAACTTTCAAGCATGAAAAACGTTTTCTTAATTGTTCAAACCACTTCTGATTCTCAAAAGGTTTCATGAATTTAGAAGTGTGATTTTAAATGTTTTTCAATTTTGAGCTTTCATGTTTAACTGACAGTGTGTTTCCAAATATCAATACTTGTGTATTATCTTGTCCATATACTGTAAAGTATTCACATACACAGGTTCAGTACTTCATTTAAATTTTTTATTACCATGTCTCATAATGAAACAATTTTTCGATGGTAATACCCCCGTTTGCAATTCACTGTTGTTGAGCAACAATCATCATTTCTAATCTTGTGCTTTCATTGCTAAATTGTTTATATTCGTTCATATAAACAAAATATCCAGTTCTTTGATACCCTAACCATGATATTTGATCTGATTGATACATTATCAGATTCTCAAAATAATTCTCTTGATTTCATTTCATTCATTCAATATCTTTGTTTTGAGAAATCTTCAAAGTTCAATTGCTCAAATCTCATGAGCATACATTTTGACAATGTTATCTTATTTGAGCTTAAATGTTCAAGTTAAACTGTTGAGCTATCATTCTTTTTAGGACTTACATGGGATTCATGTGTGAGCTTAAACAGAACTTCCATGGATTCACGTAAACTAGTGTTTCTTACCTAGGAAGTTATCCTTGAGTGATTGAGGGGTGAGGGGTCAAAATCAAAGAGTGGGGGAGATAACTCATCCGGTTGAGTTTTTCTCATTGTGTGGAGTGGAAAAATGGAAAAGAGAGTTTGGTTAGAAGTGAGCTTTAATGATTAAAAGAAAGAGGGTGTGAGAACAGAGTTAAAAGAATATCAGAACTCTGTACCAACCACTTTCTGAGCTAGGCAGCCACATCTTCTGATTGGTTCACATTCTTTAGTGACCATCATTGAAACAGGCAGTGAGCCCATGCCAACTCTTGCAATTACCCCACCAACCACTCGTTTCTTTCTCGAAAAAGAAATGTTTCATTTTCTTGGGAACGTATCACATCTGCTATCTAATCTTCATTCGGAAGATTTAGATATTGAAATAGAAGGAAAGTTGCCCCACCTTCGCACCTCTTTCATGCACATTGAGTCCGTGTAATATCTGTTGCTGTCTCAACAGTTTACACAATTTGAGCCTGATCAAGCTAAATAGCTTCAATCATTCTACACTTTCACGTACACACAAGGAATAAGTTTTCTTGTCATAACATTCATAGAAAATTCCTTTGTGGTTTTTCGATGATTGAATGGAAGCCCTGGGGGAGTGATCATCACAAAAACTCCTTTCCAATGTACATCCGTTGTACAAAGTGGCTCCGTGCTACTTACAGACATGCTAACTGTTTCATCTGTTGAATCAGGGTTACACGTTCATTATGTATGAATTTGAAAAGATTCAGATATATACATTTCATGAATTGACGGCTATTCAGGTCAAAGGGCGGAGAATGTCAAATCATTATGAAGGGGAGATTGTTAATCATTACAAAGGGGGAAATCAAATAAAGTGTTGAAATTGATGAAGTTTTGATGATCATGATGCTCACAATCATCAAAAAGGGGGAGAATTTTACAAAGTTCAATTTCAAAGCCGAAATGTCAATATTGGGGAGAAATTTCTGAAAGATAAATTTCAAAGCCATCAAGAAGATGTCAAAGTGAAGATAGACTTGGAAAGAGATTTTGAAAGTTTTGTCAAAGAATTTAAAAGATTTTGAAGATAGTTGATTCGAGAAAGTTTGTTTTTATGAAGACTGTCAAGAGATCAGAGTGATGAAAATACAGTTTTGAAAGATTCCTCGAAGTCTCAAATGTTTCAAAGATTTCAAAGATGAAGTTTTCAAAGATGTTTCAAAGTTGAAGTTTCAAAGGAGTTTCAAGTATTATGTTTCGTGTTCAAGACATGTTGACTTTCAAAGCTACAAAGTGAAAAAGACTTTTCAAGATTCTTCAAAGGCTGAAAGATTGAAGATTGTTAAAGCTTCAAAGTTCAAAGTTGTCAGAGACAAAAGCTGAAGAATCAAGTGTTAAAGACTAGTGTCAAAATTTTATTAAATCTTGAATACAAAGGGGGAGATTGTTAAGTCAAAATATTGTATCCAAGATTTAATAGGAAAGTCAAAATTGTGAAGTCAACATTGTCAAAGTCAAGATAAGTCAAAGTTGTATTAGTTTACTTTGCTTTTAAGACTTTGTTAGATTTGTGGTATAAATAGGTTTAGGCTTTATAAGAATGTAGAAGAACCTCATTGTAATAATTCAATACGTGTGATATTCAAGATCTACTTTCTCTCTCTAGTTCTTGATTGTTGATTCTTGATGAGAATAGCTTGATTGTTTGGGATTTTACATTCACATCCGTTAACTCCAATTAAATAAGGGGTATTATGGTCATTTTCCTTAATTTTTAGTTTCCTATTAAAGTTTAAAATATATTATATAATATAAATCCAAAAACACCACCAACCATCATCATTGACTACCATCCACCACCGTTGACCAACATTAACTACCGTCCACCACCGTGGACCACCATCTACCACAATCACAAATCCAAACACAAGGTATTCAAAGTCGTAATTGAAACATATGTCCAAACTCAAAAGTCTTAATAAAACTTAAAATAGTTTTTTCAAAGAAATACAAAACTTAAATTAAAATCAATACCATAAAACCCTAAACCTTAATTGATCCTAAATCAAAACCCAAAACCATAAATCAAAGAAAAACTAAATCAAATGAACATAAATCAAACCGTATGATCATAACCTGAATAACAACCCTTAAAATCAAAAACCTAGTTCGACACAGATCTGGGTTCAAGCTATTCATGGATGTGATTACAACACATATCTGGTCCGTTCACATCAGAGATAAGGGAAAGAGATCTAGGTTGAAGAGGGAGTCGGAGACCAATGTGCGGCAACACCACAAATCCAAGGAAGAGGTGTTGAGAAAATTGGTAGCGATGGTGGGAATCCGATTGTAGATCTAGTGCTGGTGGCCTCGTGATGGAGTAGAAGTTCGATGCAAATCCGATGGTAGTGTTGTGTCGTTGTGGGATGCGGATTTGCTCACTTGGTCAACAGAAAAAGTTAAAGGCCATTAGTGGGAGGGACCAAAACCAAAGGGAAATGACAAACGTGAGGGACCAAATCCGAGTTTCGATAATTTAGGGAGGATATCTGTTAAAATTGGCAAACGTTAGGTACCAAAAGTGAAGTTTACTTTAAAGAAAATGAAAGGTTAAAACTCATTTAATGAGAAACTTTTTATTTAAAAGAAATTCAAAATCATTAGAAATTAGAAAAATGTGAATGAAGGTTTCTCATTGTGCCACCTAAGCAACTCCACATTTTGTTTTTTATATATACTAGTGTTCGACACCGCGCGTCGGTGACAATATTTTTTTTTGAAAATATTGAAGTTAAATGGGCGATAATCACATATCAGATATTAAACTAATATGAATCGATATTACACTTGATATGAAGTTGTTTCATCATCCTCGATTGTTTCTTTTGATATATATAATTAACTAATAAGTCTACATCATCGAACTTTATAATTGGCGCAAAATGATAAAAAAAAATGTGTGAGACTAATGATTATAATCATGAGGTGTTTATGAGAATTGTTTTGTCATAACTCATAATATATCGATTTATATTCTCTACATATATTCCCATAAAATATGTGATTTACCATGCAAATGTGATGCTGTTACCTAGTTTTGTATAATTGCGAGACAGTTTGATAATTTCCTTACATTTGTTGTAATGTACTCGTTTGCAACTTTGACCAAAAACCCTCCTCGAAATCCTTCCTTCCCAAACCTACGATTGCACGAAGAGTAACAGTATTCATCGGTATAGTCACCACTTCGACTCTAGGAAAGTCTGATTGTGTTGTTAAATTTTCATTTCATTTGTTCGACTTTTTTCGATCTGCTTAACAATGTTTCTTCATAGTTTGGTTTCTCGATATATATAGTTTGATTTTAACTTAATTTAAGAAAATGAAACCAAAATAATTTATATATTATAATTGTAGTAAGCTATTATTTCTAATTTTATATATTTGGTTATTCTAAATTAATCTTTATATATTATTTTTCTCATTTTCTTTTATACATATCGATTCTAATAAGTTTTAGTTCTGATTATAATTTTTATTATATATATTAAATCTAGATTTTTTTTATTTTTATGTATTGAACATAATTAGTGATATTAATTGTAATATTTTTTTAGTCTAACAGTATGGAAAAACGAATAATATAATAACAAATCACCTTTTATTGAAGAACATACTTCTACATACTTGTACATAAACTTTCATGACTTCAATTTTCATCCTCTTCATCATCCATCAAATGAACTTCAAGAATTTCATTTTATTTATTATTGCAACTTTAAAAGTCAAATCAATTAAGAAATAAAAGAAAAGTAAATGAAGAAGCAAATCAAGGGTTGGGGGTTAAACTCATGCATGCAAATTTATTAAAAAAAACCAAGTTAATAATGAATTTACACATTTTTCATATAGGGGTATAAAAGTCTTTAGCATATTAAACATTTAAAAAATCAAAAAGTTGAAAATTTGGAAAACATATCTCTTACTCTAACAACTTATCACCACATCTCTCTATGTTTCTCTTTTTACATATAGATATCGAATATAGATATAAAAGATATCGATATATCAATTTTAATAAACTCTATATGTTTATAAATTCCCAATTTTATTTTGTTATATATTTATGTATATAAATAAGAAAAAAAATGAAAGGCTTCCGCGTTTTCTCTTTAGTTTTCATAAATAAAATTTATTAATGAATAAAAGTGTTATCATTTAATATTCAAAAATATTCAAAACCTAAAGAGAAAATGAAAAGTATGTTCATTTAATAAAAATTTTTATTTAAAACATAATTCAAAAACATGAAAAAATAGAAAACTATGAATCAATCATTATCAAGAGGCCACATCATCTCTCCATGATTTTCCTTTATTATAAGTTTTTTTAATTTTAAATTAATTTAAGTTTAGAGAAATAGAAAATAATATTTGAAGCTTCCTTAAGATGTTACCATCTTTTGAAAAAATAAAATATAAAACTAAGTTTTAGAGCACTTGTAAATAAGCAACATACAAGTTAAAATGAAAATCTAGAAATAAGAAAAACTTTTAGCCCATACAAACCAAATCTACGAACATTTTCAACAACAAATATTTCGACGTTTGATAATTAAAAGAAATTGTACTTTCTCAGAAGACCCACCTCTGATGAATATACAAACTTATATCATAGACTTTGAATGTACGACATCAAAAGCCAAAGAAATGATCCCTAAAACATCAAATCCTTGTAATGATTTGAACTCTTTTGCTAAGATTTGAGCATAATTTCTTGAGGGTAAATTCATAGAAATTATCATAGCAATGACAACGTTAATGTCAATAGAAAAAATCTATGCCACTTGAAGTAGTCAAAACTTGATGCGATGTATCAATCATGTATAAACGGCACACCATTTCACATTATTTCAACATTAATCTACCCCTTATATACACATTTTGATCTTTCAATTTTCTATCTTTCAACCAATATGAGACAACCTTAACAAATGTTTCATCTCTTCACCAAGGCTAATATTTTTAAGTAAAAAAAATTCAAAATTATGAGAATTGAGATAAATAGAAATGAAGGTCTCTCATGGTGCCACCTCATCACTCTTGGGTTTTCCTTTTATATGTATAAAAATAGATTATACAAGAAAATAAATAAATAAAAACCCTTGCCGGCAACTCCTCTCTCACCCACTCCCTTCTTCTCTCACAAAATACATTCACAACAAACACACACATATATATAATACACACACACATTTATATATATAACACACACACACATATATGTAATACACACACCTGCACATATATGTAACACACACACACGCAGCTTTCCGGCGGAAATTTGATGTCTTCCGTCGTATAATCCACGAAGATTCTTGTAACATCCGGAAATTCTCAAGGTAAGTATTTGTTCCCTTAATACATAAATTGTGTTTATCTGGAAATATGAACCTTTATATGCTTATGAACCTTATTTTAATGCTATGATGTTATCTGGTTAGTATTAAAGATGCATGTGTTTAGACCTCGCGCTCGTTTTCGATTTTGGTTAAGTTTTCGGGCCGTTTTGGGTTTGGCGCGAGAGTGCCACGCGATAGTGACATTGTCACTATCGCCGGGCATAATCGCCGAGAATGTACCGTGAGTGGGGGGAGTTTCGCGATAGTGACACGCGATAGTGACAATTGTCACTATCGTCGGGCATACTCGCGGAGGATGTACCGAGGGTGTGTTTGTGTTCGCGAATGTGACTCGCGATAGTGCCCTTGGAACTATCACCGGGCACTATCGCCCGCGTGGTCTGGTCGATTTAAAACACCATTTCAACCCCTATTCACTTCATAACTTCAAAAATCAGAACTAGGATTTGGTTGAGAGCATTTTGGGGCGATTTTCTTCACCTCTCCACTCTCTTACTTCATTTATTACATAGAGGTTGTTGGGGGTTTACAAGTATCTTATCAACTACTTCAAGGGTGCATTCAAGACCTAGCAATCAAGTGTTTGGAGTCTCAAGACTTCATTCTTCTCCATTTCATCTATTTTCTAGGTTTTGGTTCAAAACCTAGATAGTGAGTTTACTAACCCTTTGTTAAAACTAGATACACATCATAATCTCCTATTTGTTACTTTATCTCTATGTATTCAAATGTTTGGGGATTCTTCATGATAATAGTTGGAAGATGCATATATATATGGGTGATTTGCCATGACTATTGTTATATGTATCATTATTTGGGATTTGTCTCATAGATACATAATGTGGGTACCTTGATATGTTAAATGTAT
The DNA here is from genome assembly GCA_954870635.1 of Arctium minus. Classification (NCBI taxonomy): domain Eukaryota; kingdom Viridiplantae; phylum Streptophyta; class Magnoliopsida; order Asterales; family Asteraceae; genus Arctium; species Arctium minus. Next base: position 69,140,528 of record OX941080.1, on the reverse strand, counting down.
GCATATATGGGCATGATGATGATTCTAGTTGGAACACCATTTTGGTGATATGTTTATATGTATGATGAGCATGATTTACATTGGGTCTTTTGTTAGACATCATGAGGATAAGGTGGTAATATTATACCCGTAGTTGGTATTGAATTATGTGGGTTGAAATATACCTAAAGGACCCCTTATAAATGTTATGTGGACGAACCAAGTCAGTACACTAGGAGGATATAGTATTGGGCGCCACTATGATGGTATGTGCCTAGACCTCCGCCATTCGGGGAATTTTCTTAGCGATAGTCTTCGGGTGGGCCGGGCCTTTGGGGTGTTCCTTGTTAAGGGCATCAAGGTATATCGACTCTTGGGTGGGACTTGATTGGTGCTATGAGTCTCCCCTATTGACTCCACATTTGTTGAACTATGGTTAACTGCTGATAAGAAATATGCCTTTTCATGCATGCTTATTATTGTTCAACTCACTAGGCTTTTTGGCCTAACACTTGTTTGGTGTCGATGTGTATCTCAGGTTCTAGCGGCGGCGGTCTTAAGCAGGTTTAGTTGCATTGGGGTGAGAGCTTGGGGAATTGCACATGGACGCGTTATACTTTTGGATATCGACCGTTTGGGTCTATAAATGACAACCCTTTTTGTAATCTCTTTTCTAGATGTAGAAATTAGATTAGTTGGTTGTTGTTTTTTGTCCGTTAAATTACAATTGTGATTAAACAGGTTATTTAAATATATATATTCCCCATTTTTGGGAGGCTCTTGCTATGGCATTTTTAGTATACCTCATGTCCGTTTTCCGGATTTTTGTTATCCCTATTTTTAGGGTGTTAAAAGTTGGTATCAGAGCTTTAGTTTAAGTGAACTAAGTATTGTTTAGCATATCTAGACTTAAGCTTTAGACTTTATGACTTCACTGTCCACTTGGGGTAGGAATCCTAGGTGGGGATAGCGTTAGGATTACGGAATTACTGTAATTGAAAGTTGTGATGATGGTGACCAGAATACTTGTGTATGGTTCGTTCATAATTTCACTTAGCTACTGCTATTATGAATGCATTGTTACGTGAGCATACTTGGTTTACTATTATTCTGATAATTGATGAAGGTAGTAGTACGTACAATGAGTTCAACTCGCTTAGTCTTTTCTCAATCTATTTCTCGTACGTGCATGACAGATTTTAATGGTAAACACTCGAAGTAGATTACCGGACATGCCAGAAGGGCAACCGGAAGTGGAATCTGCAACAGTACGACCCCCGGTGGGGGCAACCTCCGATGACATACCTATACCCAGAATCTTGGCAAGAGGGCCTGAGCACATTCCACGCCGGAACCTCAACACAGGTGACGCCATCATGGATGAAGTTACCATGGAGACCCGGCTTCGGGATAGCATGATGTTGGCCATGAATGCGGCTTTGGCTCAACAACAGTTGGCCATGACTTCCGCCATGACCCAACAACAAGAGTTTTTCATGAAATTTCTAGAGGATCGAGACGTCAGTAACCGTCAACCCGAGACTATGGCTGAAAACGTTATTGTGGGGTCGGGTGGATCGAATGTGGTAACGATTGAAGAACCATCCGCTGAGGGAATCAGATCGAAGACTAAAGGGTGTACCTACAAGACGTTTCTGGGGTGTCACCCTAAGGAGTTTGCGGGTTCAGACAACCCGGTTGCTTGTATGTATTGGCTCAAGGAATTAGAGATGGCCTTCGAGTCCAATGAATGCGATCCTTCTCAACGGGTCAAGTTTTCTTCTCAGCTACTTCGGGGAGAGGCTCTGATTTGGTGGAACCTCACCCGATCCGCCCTCATCCCGGAAGTTCTGGCTAAGCTAACTTGGACGGTGTTCAAAGAGAAGATCATGGACAAATACTGCAGCGAGCGGTCGTTGGACAGGTTGGAGCGGGAGTTCCGAGATCTAAATAAGGGGAATATGTCGATTGTTGGCTACTCCAAGCTCTTCTTGGAGAAGCTAAACTTGGTGGGACATGTAGTCCCCGACGAAAAGTCGAAGATGAAAGCATATCAACAGGGTTTACCGGCCGGAATGCGAACGGATGTAAGGAATGCTAAGTGTTCGACTCTACAAGAGGTTATCGAGGAGTCCTTACTCATTGAGGACGACATCAATTCGGAAAGGGATGAGAAGAGGTACGTTGGTGAGAAACGGAAGTGGGAGGGGACATCTGGGCTCGTTCGTCAATCTAGACCCTTTGTAAGTGGGAGATCGGGTGATCAACGCCGTGAAGATCGGTGGTGCCACAAGTGCAGGTCAAAGCACTCGGGGCCGTGTGCTATAAGGACTCCCTCCGGTCCAACTGGGTGTAGCAAGTGTGGTAAGAAAAACCACACAACTCGAGAGTGTTCCCTCCGTGGGGCGGTTTGTTATGAATACGGAGAGCCGGGGCATATGAAGCGAGAGTGTCCAAGGCTGGTTAGAGGAGGTGGTGGAAATTCTGTGGGTTCGACGGCTAGGGTCGAGCAACCATCACGGGCACCGGGTCGAGCTTTACGGATGACTACCGAGGAGGCAAAGGAGACCGCGGATGTTGTTTCGGGTACGTTTCTAGTAAACTCCATGCCTGCTCGTCTCTTGTTTGATTCGGGTGCTACATGTTCTTTTGTGTCAGATGCTTTCTGTAAACGATTCACCACTCCTATTAGTGTTCTTCCCGATGCGTTAGTAGTAGAAATAGCTAATGGAGATCAAGTGATCATTCGTGACCGTTTTTGTGATTGCACTCTAGAGATCGACGGAATTTCTTTCGGAGTAGATTTACTACCTATGACTATAGGAGGGTTTGATGTAGTCATAGGCATGGATTGGTTAGTGAGGCATAAGGCGGACATCTTTTGCTCCAAAAAGATGATCCAAGTACCATTGCCGGAAAATGGTGTGGCAACCATTTATGGAGAGAAAGGAAAGAGGAATAATCCTATTATCTCATCTCTTAAGGCTCGCAAGTTTTTAGAGAAAGGCTACCCTTCGTACTTAGCCTACGTTGTGGACGCAAAGAAAGAAAAGAAGTCGGCGGGAGAGGTGGAGGTAGTGCAAGATTATCCAGACGTCTTTCCGGAAGACTTACCCGGTTTACCGCCAGAACGACAAGTGGAGTTTCAGATTGACCTCACACCGGGAGCGGCTCCGATAGCTCGTGCTCCATATCGTTTGGCACCGACAGAAATGAAGGAGATGATGACGCAACTTCAAGAGTTGTTGGAGAAGGGCTTCATTCGACCAAGTTCGTCACCTTGGGGAGCACCGGTTTTGTTCGTGAAGAAGAAAGATGGATCCATGCGGATGTGCATAGATTATCGGGAGTTAAACAAAGTCACGGTGAAGAACAAGTACCCTCTACCTCGCATCGACGATCTTTTTGATCAACTCCAAGGGGCGGGATGTTTCTCGAAGATTGACCTTCGGTCCGATTATCATCAAGTGAGAGTGAAGAACGAAGATATTCCGAAGACGGCTTTCCGAACGAGATACGGTCATTATGAGTTCTTGGTGATGCCGTTTGGCTTAACCAACGCTCCGGCCGTATTCATGGATTTGATGAACCGTGTGTGTCGCCCATTTTTGGATAAATCCGTGATTGTCTTCATCGACGATATTTTAATATATTCAAGGGATGAGTCCGAACATGGAAGACACTTACGGGAAGTATTAGAAGTTCTAAGAAGGGAGAAACTGTTCGTGAAGTTCTCGAAGTGCGAATTTTGGCTTCAAGAAGTGCAATTCTTGGGGCATGTGGTATCAAAGGACGGGGTAAAAGTGAATTCGGCAAAGATCGAAGCAATGATGAGTTGGGAACCCCCAACAAGTCCGACGGAGATTCGAAGCTTCTTGGGTTTAGCTGGTTACTACCGACGTTTCATTCAGGATTTCTCAAAGACGGATACACCGCTCACTTCCCTTACAAGAAAGAACGTCAAGTTTCTTTGGACCGATGCACAAGAGCAAGCGTTTCAGATGCTTAAGAGGAAGTTGTGCGAAGCCCTGATCTTGTCCTTACCCGAAGGATCGGAAGACTTTGTGGTGTATAGTGACGCTTCCAAGATGGGACTTGGGTGCGTACTAATGCAAAGGGGAAGGTAATAGCCTACGCGTCGCGACAATTAAAGGATCATGAGAAGAACTATCCGACTCATGATTTGGAGTTGGCGGCGGTAGTTTTCGCGTTGAAGTTGTGGCGACACTACTTGTATGGAACCAAGTGTACTCTTTTCACGGATCACAAGAGTCTCAAGTACATCTTCGACCAAAAGGAGCTCAACATGCGACAAAGGAGATGGCTAGAGCTTTTGAAGGATTACGATTGTGACCTACTCTATCATCCCCGTAAGGCTAATGTGGTGGCGGATGCATTGAGCCGAAGGAATCATGGCGATGGTGTCAAAAGTCCCTTACCAGAATCGAAGTGGTGTCGAGTTTGTTGGAAAGTATAAGAACGAGCCAAGCGGAATCACTTAAAGAAGAGAACCTCAAGGCCGAGGTTATGACCAAGCAAAAGGAACTCTTAACAGAAGATAGTCGTGGACTCAAACTCTTCCAAGGGCGAATTTGGGTGCCCAAGATTGGGGGAAATCGTGGCTTGCTTCTCGAGGAAGCACATAAGTCGAAATATTCTATACATCCCGGTAGCACCAAGATGTATAGAGACTTAAAGTTAAATTATTGGTGGCCGGTGATGAAGTTAGACGTGGCAAGTTATGTGGAGAAGTGTGTCACGTGCCTCCAAGTCAAGGCGGAGCATCAAAGACCGTATGGGAGTTTGCAACCGTTGTCCATTCCCGAGTGGAAATGGGACAACATTACTATGGATTTCGTGACAAAGTTACCGAAGACCTTGCGTGGTCACGACACCATTTGGGTGATCGTGGATCGGTTGACCAAGAGCGCGCACTTTCTTGCGATGCGGGAGACTTTGCCAATAGATAAATTGGCTAAACGGTACATCGACGAGGTGGTGTCAAGGCACGGAGTTCCGAAATCTGTGGTATCGGATTGGGATAACCGATTCACTTCGAACTTTTGGGCTAGTTTGCAAAAGGAGTTGGGTACTCGATTGAATTTGAGCACGGCGTATCATCCTCAAACGGATGGTCAAAGTGAGAGGACGATCCAGACCTTAGAAGATATGTTGAGGTCGTGTGTAATAGATTTCGGGGGAAGGTGGGATTCACACCTACCTTTGGTAGAGTTCACATACAACAACAGTTACCATTCTAGTATCGGAATGGCACCGTTCGAGGCCTTGTATGGGCGGAAGTGTAGAACCCCAGTTTGTTGGCTAGAAGCGGGTGAAAAGCAATTCGTCGGGCCATAAATAGTGCAAAAGACGGCGGACAAGGTGAAAGAAATTCGAGAAAGACTAAAGGCGGCGCAAGACCGACAAAAGAGCTATGCGGACAAGAAGAGAAGACCGGTTGAGTTTGAAGTGGGTGACCGGGTCATGTTGAAGGTGTCACCATGGAAGGGGATCATACGTTTTGGGAAACGTGGGAAGCTTAGTCCTCGTTTCCTTGGACCGTTCGTTATTTTGGAGAAGATTGGTTTGCAAGCCTACTGGTTGGACTTACCACCGGAAATGGATGGGATACATCCTACGTTCCACGTGTGTTACCTTCGAAAGTGCCTAGCCGAAGAGGAAAGCGTGATTCCTTTGTCGGAAATTCGTGTGGACAATGGAAATCGTTGTGTGGAAGAACTGGAGTCAATTTTAGAATCGAAAGTGAAAAAGTTGAGGCATAAGGACGTGGTCATGGTTAAAGTCCAATGGAAGCATCATCGGGGTGCTAACATTACTTGGGAGTCCGAGGATGATATGAAGAAGCGTTATCCTCACTTGTTTAATCTAGGATAAGATTTCGGGGACGAAATCCCAATTTAGGTGGGGAGGATTGTAACACCCGGAAATTCTCAAGGTAAGTATTTGTTCCCTTAATACATAAATTGTGTTTATCTGGAAATACGAACCTTTATATGCTTATGAACCTTATTTTAATGCTATGATGTTATCTGGTTAGTATTAAAGATGCATGTGTTTAGACCTCGCGCTCGTTTTCGATTTTGGTTAAGTTTTCGGGCCGTTTTGGGTTTGGCGCGAGAGTGCCACGCGATAGTGACATTGTCACTATCGCTGGGCACAATCACTGAGAATGTACTGTGAGTGGGGGGAGTTTTGCGATAGTGACACGCGATAGTGACAATTGTCACTATCGTCGGACATACTCGCGGAGGATGTACCGAGGGTGTGTTTGTGTTCGCGAATGTGACTCGCGATAGTGCCCTTGGCACTATCGCCGGACACTATCGCCTGCATGGTCTGGTCGATTTAAAACACCATTTCAGCCCCTATTAACTTCATAACTTCAAAAATCAGAACTAGGGTTTGGTTGAGAGCATTTTGGGGCGATTTTCTTCACCTCTCCACTCTCTTACTTCATTTATTACATAGAGGTTGTTGGGGGTTTACAAGTATCTTATCAACTACTTCAAGGGTGCATTCAAGACCTAGCAATCAAGTGTTTAGAGTCTCAAGACTTCATTCTTCTCCATTTCATCTATTTTCTAGGTTTTGGTTCAAAACCTAGATAGTGAGTTTACTAACCCTTTGTTAAAACTAGATACACATCATAATCTCCTATTTGTTACTTTATCTCTATGTATTCAAATGTTTGGGGATTCTTCATGATAATAGTTGGAAGATGCATATATATATATGGGTGATTTGCCATGACTATTGTTATATGTATCATTATTTGGGATTTGTCTCATAGATACATAATGTGGGTACCTTGATATGTTAAATGTATGCATATATGGGTATGATTATGATTCTAGTTGGAACACCATTTTGCTGATATGTTTATATGTATGATGAGCATGATTTACATTGGGTCTTTTGTTCGACATCATGAGGATAAGGTGGTAATATTATACCCGTAGTTGGTATTGAATTATGTGTGTTGAAATATACCTAAATGACCCCTTATAAATGTTATGTGGACGAACCAAGTTAGTACACTAGGAGGATATAGTATTGGGCGCCACTATGATGATATGTGCCTAGACCTCCGCCATTCGGGGAATTTTCTTAGCGATAGTCTTCGGGTGGGCCGGGCCTTTGGGGTGTTCCTTGTTAAGGGCATCAAGGTATATCGACTCTTGGGTGGGACTTGATTGGTGCTATGGGTCTCCCCTATTGACTCCACATTTGTTGAACTATGGTTAACTGCTGATAAGAAATATGCCTTTTCATGCATGCTTATTATTGTTCAACTCACTAGGCTTTTTTGCCTAACACTTGTTTGGTGTCGATGTGTATCTCAGGTTCTAGCGGCGGCGGTCTTAAGCAGGTTTAGTTGCATTGGGGTGAGAGCTTGGGGAATTGCACATGGACGAGTTATACTTTTGGATATCGACCGTTTGGGTCTATAGATGACAACCCTTTTTGTAATCTCTTTTCTAGATGTAGAAATTAGATTAGTTGGTTGTTGTTTTTTGTCCGTTAAATTACAATTGTGATTAAACAGGTTATTTAAATATATATATTCCCCATTTTTGGGAGGCTCTTGCTATGGCAATTTTAGTATACCTCATGTCCGTTTTCCGGATTTTTGTTATCCCTATTTTAGGGTGTTACAATTCTGTTCTCGGTTGCTCATTGACGTTTGATTCCGGAAGTGGGTTTTCCTGAGGGGTGGAGAATGGGAATTCCGTGAGGGATTTGACGTTTTGGTTGTAGAGAAAAATCCGGCGAGAATTAGAGAGAAGAAGAGGTTGGAAAGAGAGGTTATTTTTCCGGTGATTCATGGTGGCGCCGGTGCAAGGTGTTGAAGATGAAGATGGATGGAGAGAGACATTTATGGGGGAAATTAAGGAGGAATTTGGTGAAAGGTGATTGTCTTATAAGAGAAATTGGTGAAGAAATCGATTGTTCTAAGTTCTAACAACTTGTTTCTTGGTAGTCCATTAATGGGTTTCTTGGTATTCCACATATATATAACACACACACTTATACACACACACACACACATATATATATATATATATAAATATAAATCTATAGGTGTGTATGTATATTATATATATAATATATGTGTGTGTGTTTTATATATTTATAGAAATCCGTAGGTGTGTGTATTTTATATATATATGTGTGTGTGTTATATATATAAATGTGTGAGTATATATATAAGAGTGAATAACATTTTTGGTTCTTTTGAGTTTAGAATAAGACAAAAAAAGAGAAAATGACAAAAGAAAAATAAAGAAAAAGGTAAATTGACTAAAATACCCTTCATTAAATTAGACCTAACGGAAAAAGTTAACGAACGTTAGTGGGAGGGACCAAAACCAAAGTAAAATGACAAACGTGAAGGACCAAATCCGAGTTTCGATAGTTTAGGGACGATATCCGTTGAAAATGACAAACGTCAGGGATCAAAAGTGAACTTTATTTTATAAATAAATATGACAAAAAACTAATCTTATTTTTTTAAATATATAATCTTTATATATGATAAATGAAAGTTGCATAAATGTCTCATCTTTAGTGAGGTTAAAACCCTTAAACTATAGGAAGGTTGGGGTATCGAATATCGCTAGACTAAAAGTCCCTTATTAAAATACCCGAACTCAGTATCCATTAGGTTTGACCGAGGAATCTTTGAGAGTTGACCAGGGACGGAGATTGTGAATTTGTTAATATGGAAATTGTCCTAAATTCGAACCTGACAAATTATATAGTATTTAATAAATTATATATAATGTTAAAAAAAAGATTAATTCTTAGGTGGCGTTTGGTTCATATAATGGAATCTGATGGGATTGAAATCTGTCAAATGAATTGGAATATAAAGGAATTGAAATGAAGTTTAATCAGGTTTTGTAACACCCATAATTTTCAGTAAGTGAATGTCGCCCGAACGCTTCTGTATCTTGTAAATAGTGGGAGTTTCGTTGGGAAAACATTATTTAAAGTCCCTAAGAGTGTCGAGGGTCTTGGTGTTGAAAAAGTCGAGTTTCGGATCTTGGTACAGGCACATCTACAATGCCCGGCGACTATAAGTGTCATAGTCGCACCTGGCAATGTAGCAGCAAGAAACAGAACATGGGAGGAAGCTGGCGACAATGACCAGCGACATTGCCCTGTCGCCTGGCAATGTCGCACTTGGGTCTGGTGTGCTGATAAATTCGGGATTTTGGCTTTCTTCTTCATTCTCACCTCACATTTCACTCCCAACTCCCTCTAAACTCTCTCAAGATCTCCTAAATCCATCCATGGTGGTTTTGATCCATCAAATGCCTCCATCTTTAAGTATTGAAATGTCATCAAAGGGTAAAATCTAGACACCAAGAATCTCCATTGTCATCTTCAACCTCAAGCTTCATTCTTGGGTTTTCTAGGTTTTCATCAAAACCTAAGTGGTAAGTGGATCCCTCCCATTTATAAACCTTGTTCTAAAATATAAATGCTCTCTTGATGATTTCCTAGTGATTGGTTTCTCAAATTTCAGGTTTGATGGTATTGGAGAAATTAGGTCAAAAATTAGGGTTTTGGTCAAATTGGGGATTTTGATGTAAAATGTTTGGGGATCGATTCTTAATGGTTGGATGAGTATATTCATGGTTGGAAACTTGTGAATATACGTTTTTTTGGGAAGGAATTGCTTGTGGTTTCAAGTTTCTTCGAGGAAGCTCAAGTTAGGGGGTAAAATCTAGATTTAGCCTAAATCTAGTAAGGTGAGTTCAAGTTGATTTGTGAAATCATTGTACATGCCAAAGTGTTCATTTTAAAGTGTTATTATGTTTTGCATGAAATTATCATTTGTTGGAATAATTGGTGAGTTGATTATTTGAAATATTTGACTTTATAAACCTTGCAAAACACCCACATTTGGGATTCTTTGGGTATCTTGATAAATAAGTCATTTTAAAGTATTTTGATGGTTTAATGCATAAATGGAAATCGTTTGGTGAAAATACACTTTTAGTGTTTGTCCGGGTAAAAGGTTGATTTTGTGTTATGGGACGTTTTGAAAGAATAAAGAGTATAAATCCATTTGGAAAACCATTTGTCCCAATCTAAACTGTATTGGAGTCTACCCATGTATTTTGGAGTGTGTTTGCAAGAGGTGAGTCAATTGCATTATGTAATTGGGGAGTGTTAATCGTTGGTCAAAAAGGGTTTTGAGCATTTTAGCTCGGTGTTGACTTAAAAGAGTCTTGAGGACACTTGTCTGGTTTTAATGGCTCGATATAGAGCCCGATTATAGTTTACACACTAATGCACCATGTTGTATATTGATGTTTATTACATGCTCGAGTGCGTTGGTCATTCCTGTGAAGTCATGTAATGTTAGATTGTGTTGCATTGGATCCATAGGCATGTAAGTCAGTCTATTTGGATGGTCAATTGGGTATTGTGGGGTTGAACTCCGGTACCCATGTTTTACGACCGAAAACTTTACAAGTAGGCAATGGAGGGTTGAGTCTGGAGGTGCTACCTGAGAGGTAGGCACTAGGACCTCTGCCGCTTGAAGTAATGCCTGGGAGATATTCTTTAAGTGTGCCGGGCCTTCAGGATGGAGTTCTTTGTAATGTTCATCAAGGTCAACCGTCTCTTAAGGTGTAACTTGTTAAGAAGTCGTAGGGACACTTGAGCTTTCATGTCGTGAGGTGTCATGCGATTAACGTTGCAAGAGTGACATACTTTTGTGTTCCTCCACTCTCAACGGATACGGGTCTTCCCCATCGTCGTCTAACTGTATCTTATATGTTGACGCCTTACTTTATTATCATTGGTCTTATGTGGTCAACAGTGAATGAGGACCTTAATATTGACCTTCCTCCATGTATATCAAGGTTTGAATGAAGTATGTTATCCCCATGTTTTGATATTTGGTTTCTTTTCGCTTATGGTCGCGTGAGTATTGGGCCTAGTGTCCATGTTTTCGGACGTATTGTATATGTGGATTTTGACCATGATTTATGGCTAGGGTATTTTACCCCACCCGCGCATGGGTATTTTGGGGTGTAACGCTTTATCTACGTTTCTTAAATGGGAGTCAATTCATATTATTGATTTGAGTAAGTTTGAGTTGCATCATTTTATAAAGAATGTTTGTAATGAGGTGCCCATCTTTGAAAATGCATGCTATAGGAAAAGAGTCGTTTCCACGTTTTAAAGTACATTATTTGAAAGGTCATGATTTTAAGTGAAGTTCATTCTTTTGAAGATATATTTACTCATGTAAAACTCTTGAACTCACTAGGCGTTCACCTAACCTTTTTATTTGTCGGCATGTACAACAGGTTCTGGTTGGGAATAGTTCTAGTATCTCAGTGAAGAGAGGAGTGCCATTTGTGTGCCCGAGGAGTGAGTAGCTTGATGAAGTCTTCCGCATTAGGTTAAGTGACACCCGACTTCAATTTAGTTTGTATATATTATTGGAGTTTATTATTGTCAATGTTAATTATAGAATTCGTAGTTGAGTCATATATAGTTTTGGATCGTAAGAGGAAGTTTCATCCCTTATTTGATGTTATGTTTGAAAATTTAAATTAGTCCCTCTTACCAAATTCGAGGGTGTTACAAGTTGGTATCAGAGCTTAAGTTTGAGAGAATTAGGTGTTGATTCTGAATGTCTAGACTCAAGCTAGTGTTTTTTAAGTGATTGAGAGAGAGAGTTGCACCAATAGGCAGTGTAAGATTTGATGTTTCGATGTTAATAGAATTGCTGGGAACGGGAATCACGTTGAGAGTAGCAAGAATGATCATGTACAATACGTTCATAATTGCACCTAGCCAGTGTTATGGTGAACCTACACGTTACGTGTGTATGCTTGGACAACTTTGATGTGACGACCGTTAGGGTAGTGAAGGAGTTTCTAAGTGGGCAACCGTTAAGAGAAGTTGATACTCTTAGCATTCGTCAATTAGAGTGACAATAAGCATTGTGATAGCATTAAGTGGATCGTTTCGGGTCGAAATGATTGGTTGGATTAGAACAATAGACTTTTGGAACCGACATCATTCGAGGAGAATTGTTAGGTGAACATATGAAACCCTTGAGTTTTGCCTTAAGATGTTGAATATCTAGATGCCAATGGTGTGGCTAGAAATTGAGAAGCGTGATTCTAAGACGTTGAGTGCCGACCAAATTCATGCACAAAACTTATTTCTAAAATAAATTGCATCGATTATTTCTCATGTTTCCAAATCACCATGTGGATTATATTAAGAAATCTTGGAAAAATGTTTAGTACCCACAAGTTTTTAAACCATGATTTCAAACATGCATAAAATTACTTTATTGCATGTGGTTGCAAACTTTGTTGAGACTTTCTTTGTTCTTATTGTGGTCCAACGCTATTTCGGATTTTGCGATGTGCATATTTTGAGGTTGATTAAGGTATTGGACAAGTAACTGCAGTTTGTGACTTTAACATTGGACCTTCTCCACATGTGTTAAAGTTTTGGATGAAGAGTCGTCTTCCATTATTTTGGTGTTTGAGTTTTACTTAGAATTTTTGTTCAGTGTGATTTTTGTGAATTTAATGTAGTAATTTTAGTGGCGTCCCGTTGTATTGTTTTTCCCGTGAGTTTTGTGCGAGCAATTTGGTTGCGTATGGTATGCATGCATGTTTTGTTTGGAAAATTCTGTCATGGTGTTTAGCCAACATTTAAAGCGAAGAAAGCATATGGTTGATTTTGTTAGAACTTGAAAACGGCGTAAATTATTTGATATTTTTACCAAAGTGCATACACATACCATTGTACTAGTTTTGTGAAATAACCGTCTCATGAAAGTTTTGTGTGGAATCTTATTTCGTGTCGTGTTGTGACTAAAGAAAGAAAACTGTGGGAGTTTGATGTCATGAAAATTCCATTTTGAGTTTTACAAAAAATTCGCCGCATATCGTTTGATGCACGAATTAATTAACACCTTGGTGTGAGGAGATGTATTAGGAATCTGTGTTAATTTGTACTAAATGTTTGTTTTGCACATTTATGGTTGTTGGCATCACTTTTAAGGGTTCATGCAAATATGTCATTATGTAGTTAAAAAAATGGGAACTTGATTATGTGAACTTTTTCCTTGAGGGCTTTGTACAAATGCCTGGTTATGAACTGTTTTGGTACATAAAATTATTTTCTGTCCATGGTGTAAATTTATGCATACTAGGACCATAGTGGTCCATTTAAAAAGTTTTGTAGTGCATCCTTGTTTATTATCATTGTTAGCGTGAGTAACGGTTAAATGCTTTTTTTTGAAATGATTTTATGAGTGTGGCGTTTATTGCCACTTTGCAAAACTATCGAGTAAACGGTAGTGAGTTTTACACGTACGATAAATTGTTATAAAGTTTTTGCGTTTAAAAGTTTTACAAAATTCCAAATTGGCATATTAATCTGAAAACCTTGAACTCATTAGGGCTATAGATTTAAACCCCTATCGTGAAAGGACTGGTAATAAGGGACTAGAGACACCCTTGGGAATCGAAAATGTGAATGATCTGAATGGTTGGCAAAATTGAATTGTGGAAATCCAACTTTATGAAGTCGGATCAGGTATGATTGTTTGAAGTAGTAGATCTATATTATTATCCCATTAGGCAAGTGGTGTTTTTTTCCCTCTTGGTAAATTTCGGGTTGGAACCCTGTGTGATTATTTTGCATACGGTTGGGTTTAATTTAATGGATTGCTCGTTTGCTCGACATCATGTTATGTGTTGGTGGGGTATCGTCTTAATAAGCTTTATGAATAAAGGGAATATTGTGGTTCGTCTGTTAGAGATGTAAGAGTAGGTCTTTAGTGACATGTTAAGTGTCAATTTTAAATTCGGCAATGCTAATCCGGAATGAAATATTTGGGCGATACACCCACGTTTACGGCATAGTCATTTTGAGGATAAGTGTCGACATTCGATTCGAGGACAGTGATCGTTGGGGTATTTCAGAACATTCCCGATGAATCCTGTGTTGAATTTAAGCGATAACTCTAAGCATGTTAGATGTTAGTAATTAAGTATCAACAATTAAAATTTTCTTGATTGGTAAAGGATATATCGACTAGATGATTGATGTTATGTTCGGTTTGGGAGTCGCGTAATCATCAGAATACCGATCCAGAATCATGTTGAACTGGTACAAATTTGTCAGGGGGAGATTGAGGTCACAAACTACCCATGAGGTGGTACGTGTCACCCAAGGTTGGGAGACAACCGTAGTCTCGTGATTAAGGACTATTTTAGTAAGTTAAGCGTTCACTTGAATACAGGGGTAATGTGCCCAAGGGGACAGTTGTCGGGAGTATCAGTGTAGGGTTTATTATGGTTGTTCTGGCAAGTGGATTAGGGACAATATGCTATGTGGGCAATGTTAAATAGGAATCTAGATTTCGAGGACGGAATCTCTTTTAAGGTTGGGAGGATTGTAACACCCCTAATTTTCGGTAAGTAAAGGTCGCCCAGATGCTTCTGTATCTTGTAAATAGTGGGATTTTCGCTGGTAAAACATTATTTAAAGTCCCTAAGAGTGTCGAGGGTCTTGGTGTGGGAAAAGTCGATTTTCGGAGCTTGGTACGGGCACGACTACAATGCCCGGCGACTATGACAGTGTCATAGTCGCACCTGGAAATGTAGCAGAAGAAACAAAACTTTGGAGGAAGCTGGCGACAATGACCAGCGACATTATGTCGCCTGGAAATGTCGCACTTGGGTCTGGTGTGCTGATAAATTCAGGATTTTGGCTTTCTTCTTCATTCTCACCTCACATTTCACTCCCAACTCCCTTTAAACTCTCTCTAGACCTCCTAAACCCATCCATGGTGGTTTTGATCCATCAAATGCCTCCATCCTTAAGTATTGAAATGCCATCAAAGGGTAAAAGCTAGACACCAAGAATCTCCATTGTCATCTTCAACCTCAAGCTTCATACTTGGGTTTTCTAGGTTTTCATCAAAACCTAAGTGGTAAGTGTATCCCTCCCATTTCTAAACCTTGTTATAAAATATAAATGCTCTCTTGATGATTTCCTAGTGATTGGTTTCTCAAATTTCGGGTTTGATGGTATTGGAGAAATTAGGTCAAAAATTAGGGTTTTGGTCAAATTGGGGATTTTGATGTAAAATGTTTGGGGATCGATTCTTAATGGTTGGATGAGTATATTCATGGTTGGAAACTTGTGAATATAGGTTTTTTGGAAGGAATTTCTTGTGGATTCAAGTTTCTTCGAGGAAGCTCAAGTTGGGGGTAAAATCTAGATTTAGTCTAAATCTAGCGAGGTGAGTTCAAGTTGATTTGTAAAATCGTTGTACATGCCAAAATGTTCATTTTAAAGTGTTATTATGTTTTGCATGAAATTATCATTTGTTGGAATAATTGGTGAGTTGATTATTTGAAATATTTGACTTTATAAACCTTGCAAAACACCCACATTTGGGATTCTTTGGGTATCTTGATAAATAAGTAATTTTAAAGTATTTTGATGGTTTAATGCATAAATGGAAATCGTTTGGTGAAAATACACTTTTAGTGTTTGTTTGGGTAAAAGGTTGATTTTGTGTTATTGGACGTTTTGAAAGAATAAAGAGTATAAATCCATTTGGAAAACCATTTGTCCCAATCTAAACTGTATTGGAGTCTACCCATGTATTTTGGAGTGTGTTTGCAAAAGGTGAGTCAATTGCATTATGTAATTGGGGAGTGTTAATCGTTGGTCAAAAAGGGTTTTGAGCATTTTAGCTCGGTGTTGACTTAAAAGAGTCTTGAGGACACTTGTCCGGTTTTAATGGCTCAATGTAGAGCCCGGTTATGGTTTACACACTAATGCACCGTGTTGCATATTGATGTTTATTACATGCTCGAATGCGTTGGTCATTCCTGTGAAGTCATGTAATGTTAGAATGTGTTGCATTGGATCCATAGGCACGTAAGTCAATCTGTTTGGATGGTCAATTGGGTATTGCGGGGTTGAACTCCGATACCCATGTTTTACGACCGGAAACTTTACAAGTAGGCAATGGAGGGTTGAGTCTGGAGGTGCTACCTAAGAGGTAGGCACTAGGACCTACGCCGCTTGAAGTAATGCCTGAGATGTAGTCTTTAAGTGTGTCGGGCCTTCGGGATGGAATTCTTTGTAATGTTCATCAAGGTCAACCGTCTCTTAAGGTGTAACTTGTTAAGAAGTCGTAGGGACACTTGGACTTTCATGTCGTGAGGTGTCATGCGATTAACGTTGCAAGAGTGGCATACTTTGTGTTCCTCCACTCTCAACGGATACGGGTCTCCCCCGTCGTCGGCCAACTGTATCTTATATGTTGACGTCTTACTTTATTATCATTGGTTTTATGTGGTCGACAGTGAATGATGACCTTAATATTGACCTTCCTCCACATATATCAAGGTTTGAATGAAGTATGTTATCCCCATGTTTTGATATTTGGTTTCCTTTTGCTTATGGTCGCGTGAGTATTGGGCCTAGTGTCCATGTTTTCGGACGTATTGTATATGTGGATTTTGACCATGATTTATGGCTTGAGTATTTTACCCCGGCCGGACTTGGGTGTTTTGGGGTGTAACGCTTTATCTACGTTTCTTAAATGGGAGTCAATTCATATTATTGATTTGAGTAAGTTTGAGTTACATCATTTTATAAAGAATGTTTGTAATGAGGTGTCCATCTTTGAAAATGCATGCTATAGGAAAAGAGTCGTTTCCACGTTTTAAAGTACATTATTTGAAAGGTCATGATTTTAAGTGAAGTTCATTCTTTTGAAGTGCCATTTGTGCGCCCGAGGAGTGTGTATCTTGATGAAGTATTCCACATTAGGTTAAGGAGAGCAACTTGTATTTGGGTTAAGTGACACCCGACTTCAATTTAGTTTGTATATATTATTGGAGTTTATAATTGTCAAGGTTAATTATAGAATTCGTAGTTGAGACATATAGAGTTTTAGATCGTAAGAGGAAGTTTCATCCCTTTATTTGATGTTATGTTTGAAAATTTTAATTAGTTCCTCTTACCAAATTCGAGGGTGTTACAGGTTTGACCATATGTTTAATTGACACATATTAAAATGAAATATGTCAAAAATATTGGAATATGTCTGTTTGTTTCGCTGGATATAATTTCTGAATTATAATAAAATAATGATAAATAGAAAAAGTACCCTTTTTATAACATTTTCATATATTTTTACTTAAAATATAATTATTAATGATAAAGATTAATAATCTTCTTAATTGTTGGTGGTGGTGATGGCAACTACGGTGATGGTGGTGGCGGCGACAATGGTGGGGGTGGTGATGGTGGCGTGGAGACAATGATGGTGGTGTTGGTGGTTGCAGTGGTGGCGACAGTGGTAATAGTGGTGGCGGTTATGACTGTATTGGTAGGATTGAATGAGTTATTGTAAATATAAGAGTATAACAGTGATATAAAAAAGAATTAGAATTCCTTAGTGAACCCAAATAATTTAAATTTTGTCATATGTGGAATTGGAATTACATACTAAAACTCGAATAATGAACTAAACGCATATATATAATTTAGCTTATGGATTTGAGCATTCCAATTATTTCAGATTCTGTCGGATTTCGACGAATCAAACGCTAGCTTAAATATTTCCCACTATCCACAATTCACTTCCTGCCTTCTTCCCTCGCTCGCACAATCGAGAGTCAATTTCGTCGTCCATCTATCTTTATTCACCCTCAATGAGACAACAACGTTGTCATTCTGCAACAGACAATAGTAACAAGCAATGCCTTCCTCATGAGTCACAACTCACCTCAAATTAGACACACTTTGTCTCTAAAGCACTTCCCCTCTTGTGTTGTCTCTAGGGAGTCTGCTGAAGTTGCTGAGATGGTTCAATAGTATATTAGATAAAGGCTCTTACTACTTCCCACGTAGACAAGTCATGGATATCAATTGGCTCAGTATCCACCCAAATATCACTGTGATATACGGGTATCCTCTTTTACCCCTCCTAATCTCTATCTTGACGACTTATGGGCTATTCAAAAGTAGATTAATGGTTGAATGAAATGCATAACTTATTCGGTAACCCATAGATGGTTGTTTTGTTGTAACTTAACGATTAAATAGGTGGTTGATCTGGGACCGGTCAACGAGTGCTTAATCCATTAAGTCGTCCATTTTCCTTTCCTACCGTTTGTTCTCCATGATTCATGCTCCCTATAAAAAATGATTGCAAAAGAAAGGTGACAGCCCCTCCATATGAGTGAAACCATTATCGCCCATCTACTATTATTTTTAACCCTTAACATATCACACATAACACAATAGATACCGCTAGAGGAGGTTTACCTTGATCCCTCGTGCTTTGGATTTCAACCACATCTTTTGAGGTAGTAATTCTTTAAAACCCCCATGGTTTTATTTTGTTCCTATTTACATTTTCTATGGATTCGGTCTTACAAGGGTTTCACGGTTACTTTTGTTTATATATGCATGTTTTGTTTATATATGTTTTCGGTTGCGTTCTTGTGATCCCATTGAAACCCTACAATGGTATCAGAGTGTAACACCCGTAATTTTCGGTAAATAAAGGTCGTCCGGACGTTTTTGTAACTTGTAAATGGTGGAATTTTTGTTGGGAAATCATTATTTAAGGCCCCTTAGAGTATCGGGAGTGTTGGCTTTGAAAAAGTTGAGTTTCGGGGCTTGGGAAGGGTCCCGCGACAATGCCCGACAACTATGACAGTGTCATAGTCGCACTGTCACAATTGCATAAAAGTTACCATGTGCTGGTATACACCAGAGACTATGAGCAGCGACATAGCCCAAGGAAATGTCACCTGGAAATGTCGCACAAGGGCCTGAAGGGCTGATAAATTTGGGATTTCTCTCCTTTCTTCATTTCTCATCTCACATTTCACTCCCAACTCTCTCTAAACTCCCCCAAGACCACCCAAACCCATCTATGGTGGTTTTGATCCATTAAATGCCTCAATCCTCAAGTATTGAAGTGTTATCAAGGGGTAGAAGCTAGACACCAAGAATCTCCATCTCCACCTCCATCTTCATCTTCAACCTCAAGCTCCATTTTTGGGTTTTCTAGGTTTTTACCAAAACCTAAGTGGTAAGTTCATCCTCTCCATTTCTAAACCTTATTATAAGATATAAATGCTCTATTGATAATTTCCTAGTGACTGGTTTCTAAAATTTCGGGTTTGATGATTTTGGAGAAATTAGGTCAAAAATTAGGGTTTTGGCCAAATTAGGGATATTGAAGTAAAATGTTTGGGGATCGATTCTAGATGGTTGAATATGTATACTTATGATTGGAAATTGTGAATCTAGGTTTTTGGGAGTTTTGGCTTGAAGATTCGATTTCCTTCAAAGGAGCTCAAGTTGGGGAAAATCTAGATTTAGCCTAAATCTAACAAGGTGCGTTAAAGATGATTTGTGAAAACAGTGTACATGCCAAAAATGTCAATCTTTAAATGTTTATACCTTTCATGTGAAATTATTAATTGTTGAGTTATTTGATAAGTTTTGACTATATGAAGTGTTTAACTCATTAAACTTGTGAAACACCCATCTTTAGGATTTTTGGGAATTTTAATGAATATATCATAATGAAAATGTTTTGACGACTTATTTTCATAAATGGAGATTATTTGGTAAAAATGCATTCTTGTGTTTGTTGGTAATATGTGTATTTTATGGCGTGGAATGTTTTGAAAATACTAGCGTGTGGGTGTTTGGAGTTTGGTCGTTCTCAAACTCGTGTTACGGGATGTTTTGAAAGAGTCAATGGGTTTATAAATTTATTTGGGAAATGATTTATCCCGATCTAAATTGTGTCAAGGTTTATGCATGTATTTTGGAACAGGTGTTTGCATAAATGTTGGTCTATTGAGTTTTATTGCAATTGGGGTTTTTAACATATGGTCATTTATTTTGGTTGAGCTTAAGGCTCAGTTTTTGTAATTACCGAGTCTTGGGGACATTTGTCTGGTTTTAATAACTTAAAGTGAAGCTTTGGGTGGGAGTCACATTTATTACGCTTTATTTTGGAGGATACATGTTTGAGTGCGTGTATCATTCTTTGGAGTCATGTATTTTAGACTGTAATGCATTAGATCCATAGGCATGTAAGTTAGTCGTAGTTAATGGTGAGGACTCTTGGCATTCTCATCTTGGGTAATATGTCGGGTTGCATTGTTGTTGTCCCGGTTGTTCGGCGGAGATAAACCATTATGGGTTGTACTCTAGGACCATGGGTTTTATGTTGTGATGTTCTAATTCTTGTGCATGAGGGTTAGACATCATGAGTTATCAAGTAAGGAGTTGTGGCTCCTATCTTGAATGTTAGGGAGTAGGTACTAGGGGTCGAATGAGTACCCTGAGGATGAAAACTCCACTAGAGATCGAACATGCAATAAGATCGTGTATCCTTGAGGTGTAGCTCGGCGGAGTAGGCAATTGGGGATACAATGTTTTGGGACTTGAAATAAAGTTCGACTGGAGGTGTAGTTCGACAGAGCAGGCAATACAGTTACGATCTAAGGTGTAGTTCGACAACGTGGCTAGGTAGCTTAACTTTGTGTTCCGCCACATACAACGGAATCGGGTCTCCCCCGTCACCGAAAGGTGTTATTTGGGTATTAAATAGTATTATTTTATTATCCATGTTTTCGGTGACGTTTTGTATATACAGATTTTATTCGTGATTTATGAGCCAAGTATTATGCCCTCCCGTGTTTGGGCGTTTCGAGAAATAAAGTCTTATCCACAATTTTATTAATTGGGAGTTTAATTACTATTCACGTTTTGTGTGAGTTTGGGGCTGAAGTTGTTTTACAAAAGAATGTTTATGTTGGGTTGCTTGTTTTTAAAGGTGTGTGTTATTGGAAAATGAGTCGTTTAATATTTAAGGTAAATCATTTTGAAAGATGATTATTTAAACTGCATTCTTTCCTTTAACAAATATATTTGTTTCATATTGAAAACTCTTGAACTTACTAGGCGTTAGCCCAACCTTTTTATTTGTCGGCATGTGCATCAGGTTTGGTTAAGGATTGTTCCTAGCGACTTCGTGGTGAGATGAGTGCTAGTCCTGCATGAGAGAGAGTAGCTCGGTGAAGCCTTCTGCACTTTTGGAGATAGCAAATGTTATTGGGTTTTAGTAACATCCGCCTTTGATTAGTCTTTATACAAGACTTGACCTATTATTTGTTGAAGTTAAATCTATAATTCTAATTGAGGTGACTCAAATGATGATTAGTAGAATAGATTTTATCCTTATTTGATGTATAATTGAAAATTTTATTGAGTTGCTCTTTCAAAATTTGAGGGTGTTACAAGTTGGTATCAGAGCATAAGTTTGATAGAATTAGGTGTTGATTTCGGATACCTAGACTCAAACTAGCGTTCCTCTAAGTATGTGAAAGCGAGATTGCACTACTAGACACTCTAAGATAAGATATTTTGAGGTCGATAGAGTCACTAGAATTGGGAATCATGACGAGGGTAGCAAGAATAATCATGTACGGTACGTTCATAATTGCACCTGACCAGTGTCCTGGTGAACTTACATGTTACATGTGTGTGCTTGAACCGCCTTCATGTGAGGATCGATGGGCTAGTGTATGAGTTTTCGAGGAGTAGTGGCTTAAAGGAGTAAATGTTTATAGTGTTGTCACTTGTAGTGACGGTTAAGAATGTTGAATGCAGTAACTTGACCATTTTGGGTTGGGGCAATTGGTTGAAGTAGAACCATAGGCATATTGAATTGACTTTATTCCAAGAAGAAAGGGTGAGGTTAACCGGGTTAGTTACCTATCGTTACCTTAGGATGTTGAGCATCCGGATGTTGGTAGTGAGATCGTTGGATTTAGTGTTAAAACACAGTTTAGATCAAATAAGTTTCTTTTGTAATTTGACTTTTCTTGTAAACTTGTGTAGAGGTCAAGGTATGTTTGACCCTATATAAGTAGTGTTTCTTTGTCTTGTAAGAATTAAGTAACAGATTGTAAGTCTCAAGTTGTAACCATTCAATGTTAGATATATGACTACGACACTTGTGACCAAAATTCTCTCTCTAGATTCTCTCTTTGATTTTGTTCTCTGATTGGTATCAGAGCTATATCAGATTGAATTGGGAAGATCAACAACATAAAATTTTGAAGAAAAATCGATTTCCAAGATTGGAAATGTTACTGTTCATCGTACACTGTTCCATCGATCAAGATTTAGATTTTGTGATGTTTTGATTGTAAATTTCATTGCACTATAATCGCATAATGATATAGAACAAGATTGGTTCACATTGTAATCACAATTGCACAACAAATTAGCTTCAATCGATTTTTTTTTGTAATTTCTTGATAAGTCATTATACGTACTGTTCAAGATCAAATACCCACGATTATGTTCATTCTTGGTGAAATTCATGCCAAAGGGATGTTTTTGATGCTACAGTGATCACTTGTACAAATTTTCAGAGGCTAATTTCAAGTCTTGAGTGGATTTAAGTTGAATTTTTCGAAAAAACGTTCAAGATCCACAGAATTCACACGAACCATGAAGAACTCGCATGGTGAAGAATTCACATCATTAAGTGTGAAAAATGTTTCAAGGATAGAATTCGCATAAGAGTACCATACGAATTCTCAAGAATTCGCACACAGTGTTGCACGAAAAGTGAAGATTTCGCACAAAGCTTCATACGAAAAGCATGGAATTCGCATCTGAGAGTGAAAATTTTTTTCTAAGGGAAGAATTTGTATCGATACGAATTGTTCAAGCCTAGAATTTTTCTAAGGGAGGAATTCACATCTCTATGATAGCACTTTATATGAGAAGTTCAGAATTCGTACCCTTCTATATGCGAAATGTGCAGAATTCGCACATAGCCTTATGTGAAAAGCTCATAACTCGCTTACTAGTACATGCGAAAAGTGAAGTTTTCTTATCTTTGCTTATGCGAATTGTGTATATGCGAATTGTGAATTGTGTGTGCATGCGAATTGTAGTGTGTGAGTATCATACGAATTCCATACTTAGCTTATTTTTGAGTGATTTTTCTGTGATTAACAGTTGATTTTTCTGATTATCTGACTAACGATCTTTTCAAGCATTATTCTCAGATAAATACTAATCACGCCTTACATAGATGAGAAAGGTAACACTGTTCTCACAAAAAGAGACTGTGCAGTGGCATACATGCCTGAGATACCTCTGATAGAAGAAGAGAGTGCAAAGCTTAAACTTCAGAACTCAGAACTAAAAGCTGAGAATGAGAGTATGAATGTCAAACTGACAAAAGCTGAAATTCAAGTTTCCACATACCAGGCAAAAGACAAAGATTGGCTCAAGAGAGTTGATGAGAAAAGCAAGAGAGAGAAAGCTGAATTTGAGAAAACTTTCAACCAGTGATTATCTGATCTTTCTAAGAAAGCTGAATTAGAAAAGAAAGTGTTAGAAATCAGATGTGCTAAACTTTCTAAACAAGTTTCTGAATTTGAGAAAATTGTTATTACTGAAAGAGATATTTTTGAAAAGGAAAAGAAAAATACTGAAAAGAAAAATACTGTGCTTTTCAAAGAAATCTCTGAGAAAAATCAGAACTTGGAAAAAGAGTTTGAATCTGAAAGGAATTTTTTTGAAAATGAGATTTCTAAACTCACAAGTAAGTTGGCTTCTTTATCTTCAGGTATTCTGAAAGGACAAAAGAATAGATCTGACCTGCAAAACAAATTTGATAAACTTTGCAATGAAAAATCTAAGTTGAATGACAAGATCAAACAACTTGAGAAAGCTAATGCTGATTTGTCTGACAAGATAACATCTGAAACACCTGACTTATCTTCCTATGATGATGATTCAGTTGAATCAGTATGTTCTTTTCAATCAGTATCTATCATATTTCAAATGATGGTTTTCAAGAAAAAGAATGTCAAACCAGAAATCTTGAAACCAGATCAGATTAAGACTTCTAGTTCATTTTATGTCAAATCTGTTGATAAATATGTTGCTTATTCTTCAAATTATGGATTTAAAGCTTCTAAGAAAGAAAAGATGGCCTGGGTTGTGAAGGGATCTCCTGAATTAGTCAAATACCATAAATTATTTGCACAAGCTGCAAAGAGAAACAAGAACATACATGCAAAAGGTAAATCTTTTACTCCTGATTTTGTCAAGTCTACAAAGCATCTGATCAGGTTAGCTAAAAGAAAACTTTGCTGTTCTTATTGTTGTACTGATGATTTTGTACACAAAGCACACATGAATAACTACTGGTATGGTTCTTACAAGAAATATTCTGATACTGCATTTCACAGAGGTGAAAACCATTCAAGGAAGTTTTCACATACTAACCAGACTGGACCCAAATTTATCTGGGTACCAAAACCAGTTAAACCTGTGATGCAGGAGCCTACACTCAAGAAGGAGTAAAAGGGCTATGACTTCTGAGTAAAGCAGCTCAGGACTCATTCTTCAATGTTAAAGAATGATGGCTTCTGATTACAATAGATCCGGACCCGATCTTCAATGTTCAAGTGATGACTTCTGAACACAACAGTTCAGGACTCAATCTTCAAATAATTCTACTGAAAGAATTTTTGAATGTCAAATCATTCCAGGGAGTATTTCTTACTTGTATAATCATCTTGATTATGGGGATATTGATTTTGAGAAAATTGTGTTTCAATGTTATATTTTTCAAAAAGAGAGTAACAGATATATATGGTTATATTTTTTATTTTCAAAGGGAGAAACAGATTCATATTGTT
This sequence comes from Arctium minus, assembly GCA_954870635.1. Lineage (NCBI taxonomy): Eukaryota > Viridiplantae > Streptophyta > Magnoliopsida > Asterales > Asteraceae > Arctium > Arctium minus. The sequence goes on along the minus strand of OX941080.1, from coordinate 69,115,737 downwards.
ATATTTTACTCCGTATGCAGATATGAAGGGGGAACATATCTGTACAAATTCTAGAAGATCCATCTCATGTCATGTAACACCCCGAATTTTTGTTTGGTTTTGCGAAGATGTATTGAGGAAAAGAGGTTCCTGTGGCTGTCCGTGCGCCCTCCTTCAGGAAATTCGCACGGGTCGTGCGCAAGGGTCAGGGTCCGGCAGTGGCTTTCGCATGGGCCGTGCGCCATCCCTTCTTTGAAATCGCACGGGCCGTGCGCTGTGTTGGGAATGGTGAGATATTTTGTTAAATATCTCATTTTGATGGATTTTCTGATAAAATCTCAAGATCTCAGTTCTCTCTCTCTCCTTTTTCTCTTTTTCTTCTTTTGATCCTCAAGGCTCGTTTGGTTGCTAGTTTTCGGTGTTTCTAGCAAGGGGTCGGTGTTTTAAGCTTCACCTCTACGTCGTGATCGTTATCTGGTTTTTCGGGTTTTATTCTAAAAACCTACCGGTGAGTTCCTACTACCATTTTACAAACTTTATACATGTCAAAACTCTTATTTGCGAAATCCGAAGTATTTCTACGGTATGATTTCATGTTCTCTACATTTTCATATAAATGAAGTTTTTGGTGATTTTCGGGGTTCCCGATCAGTTTTGACTAAAATAACTGGTTCCGCCTTATTAAAGTAAAATGATGTTTTACTTGCACATTATGTGGATATGTGAAAAGAATGTTTATGAACCCATTTTAATTATTTTCATTCTTACCAGAAGTTGAACTGGAAATGACATTTGGTTTATAAAATGTGTTTATACCATATGTTTATTTATGGTTGGTCACATATGTTGTTGTGACGAGTCTGTACCATTACTAGCGGATCCCTAGGTTTTGAGTCAACTGTATTATTGGGATGTCATATTCCCCATTTTGTAGCTATGGATGCATATGTTCCTCGAGGGCAACTTGGTACGGTTATGTGAGGCCGGATTCTAGCCATGGTTCATAGTGATCCTAGTGAAGGAGTATACATTGGTTTTGCTTGGGGCTAGATCTCACTTTGTAGCACGGACTTATGTGTTCGTATCCTCGGATTCCAATTGTTTAGCTCATAACTCGGATTTGTGGTCTACTTTGTGTTACACCACAATCCTTGGTAAAATGGTCCTTATGTCATCGTTTAACGAGTTTTGGACCGAAAAGGCCCGGTTGTGGCGAAATGTAATCTCTATAAACTAAACCTTTATGAAAAGATTTCCTTATGATACTGATGTTAATATCTTTTGAGCTTTATAAACTGTATGTTCTCACCAGGCTTTAAGTCTGACACTTTTTCTCAAATGATATGTATAACAGGTTTCCCTTAGCGGTGGGATGCACTGGGTTTTTAGAGACGAGTTGGGTCTCGGGGCTTTTTTAGATGACTAAAGTGTTGATAGTTGGGCATTGTTAAGTCCCATTCTTTTGATGAATATTGAATTGTCAACTGATGTAATCTAGATAGTTATGTTTAGATTAGTCTGTTGATAAATTCTAAATCCGTTCAGGTTTTGTAAAGTCTTAAGGACTGATACACCTTTTCGAGAAGTTTATAGCAATGCAGATGTCATGTTGCCAAGTTTTCCAGGTTTTAATTTACTCTGATTCTTAGGGTGTTAAAGGTTGGTATCAGAGCTCTAGTTTAAGCGAACTAGGCATGAATGTAAGATGTCTAGACTTAGACTGAGTATGCTAAGAATTGATCTGCGAGATTGGGTAGAGCTTCTAAGATGGGTTAGTCTTAGAGTCAACGGAAAGTACGTTATTCAGGCGTTGTGGTGATTGTGACGAGAACTTTTATGTGTTATATATTCATAATATCACTTAGCTAATGTTATTATGAAGATATCGTACGTAAGTGTGCTTGAATTTCTATTGCTATGACGATTGGTAATGTGGGAGTACGTTTCCTTTGTGTTCATTCAATCTCTCTCTCTTAGCTCTTTTCCTGTTTTGTGAAGCAGTTCTGAATGGTGAATACGCGTGGTAGACCGCGTACGCGTGTTGATGGTCTGGAAGCGACAACCTCCACCGCTGATCAGCCGGAAGGAGTTGAGGTTGTCGTGCGTCCACCAGTTCAACAAATACTAGGTGGGGGGCCAGAGATCATTCCGCGTGTGGACCTGGCTTCGTCCCACCCAGTAATCAGGGATGCTAGTTCCCCGTCTGAATTGATGGCCAGCATAATGTTGGCAATGAGGGAAGAGATGGCAAAGCAGCAAGAGTTTCTGCTGAAAGTGATTGAGGACCGCGATGTGAACAATCGGAGAAGTGAGACGGTTGTGGAAAACATTGTAGCAGGTCCTGGAGGCGTTGGTACAGGGGTCAGGGCTGAGGAAATCAGGATTGTTGGCGCTCCGGGAAATAGGAAACATTGTTCCTACAAGTCCTTTCTGGGTTGCGGACCGCCAGAGTTCTCTGGTTCCGACGACCCAGTCTTGTGTGTGAAGTGGATTCGAGCGGTCGACCAAACTTTTGGCTCTTCCGAATGCGGAGATGATCAAAGAGTGCGGTTCGGTACCCAACTGCTGAGGGATACCGCGCTCATTTGGTGGAATGTCATTCAATCCACCCTATCTCCTGCTGTGTTGGCTCAGTTGTCTTGGGCCGAGTTCAAGAAAAAGTTGTTAGGAGAATTCTGCAATGAAAGAACAATGGACCGAATTGAGAAAGAATTTCGGTCTCTGGTGAAGGGAAGCCTGACGGTGAGGGAGTACACTCGTCAGTTCATGGAGAAGCTAGATCTGGTGGGACACGCTGCCCCAACAGAGAAGGATAAGATGAAGGCCTATCTGAATGGTTTACCTGCGGACATACAATCTATGGTCCACAATTCTAAAGCTTCTAACCTCCGCGAGATGATAGAAGAAGCTCAGTACATGGAAGAGATGTTCGCAAGGAACAAAGTTGAGAAAGCCGTAGTGGTGACTGATAAGAGAAAGTGGGAGAGCAATTCTGCTCACCCCAAGAGATCACGACCTTTTGGCGGAAACCGAAACTTCAGCAATCTGCAGGAAGCTAGGTGGTTCCACAAGTGTCGAACTAAACACCACGGTGACTGTAATACCACTTCTCAAACTTGTTATAAGTGCGGGAAGCCTGGGCACACTTTCAGAGATTGCCCGGTCAGAGGACTCGTCTGTTATGAGTGCAAGGCAACGGGGCATGTGAGAAGAGATTGCCCGAAGCTTGTGTCGGGTAGCATGCCAGCAAGGAAGGAGAACCCGCCGAAGGTTCCGGGACGAGCATTTCAGATGACGGACGAAGAGGCCAGGGCATCCGCTGACGTGGTATCGGGTACTTTCCTTATAAACTCTGTACCTGCTTGTATTTTGTTCGATACGGGTGCTAGTTTCTCTTTCGTATCTGAATTGTTCCGTCAAAAAATTTCTATGCCCACTACTAGTCTTGAGGATGCATTAGTGGTAGAAATAGCCGATGGTAGTCAAGTTCTGATCCACGAGGTTCTGAAGCAGTGTACTCTTAGTATCGAAGGGAGAGAATTCTCGATCGATCTACTGTCGATGTTAATCGGGGGTTTTGATGTTGTGGTCGGCATGGATTGGTTGTCAAACAATCATGCCGAGATCGTATGTTCCAAGAAGTTGATTCGACTTCCCAACCCCTCTGGCGAAGTCGTTGTCATCTATGGCGAAAAGAGAAAAGGTGAAGTGGCAATAATCACAATGGCAAAGGCACGCAAGTGCTTAGTAAAAGGATGTTCGTCTTTCCTAGCCTATGTGATCGATGCCAAGTTAAAGAAATCAAAGATGGAAGATGTAAAGATCGTGCGTGAGTTTCCAGATGTCTTTTCAGACGACTTGCCCGGGTTACCACCCGATCGCCAGGTAGAGTTTCGGATTGATCTTGTGCCTGGAGCAACACCAATTGCTAAAGCTCCTTACCGTTTAGCGCCGTCAGAGATGCAAGAAATGATGGCACAACTCCAAGAGCTTTTGGAGAAGGGCTTTATAAGACCGAGTTCGTCACCCTGGGGAGCTCCGGTCTTGTTTGTAAAGAAGAAAGATGGCACAATGAGAATGTGCATTGACTATCGTGAGTTGAATAAAGCTACAGTAAAGAACAAATATCCGCTTCCGAGAATAGACGACTTGTTCGATCAACTTCAAGGAGCGGGTTGTTTTTCCAAAATCGACTTACGTTCGGGTTATCACCAAGTGAAGGTAAGAGAAATTGATGTTCCGAAGACAGCTTTCAGAACGCGTTACGGCCATTACGAATTTCTTGTAATGCCTTTTGGTCTAACGAACGCACCAGCTGTGTTTATGGATTTAATGAATAGAGTATGCCGACCATTCCTCGACAAGTCGGTCATTGTATTCATTGATGACATACTCGTGTACTCCAAGAGTGAGTCAGAGCACGAGCAACATTTGCGTAAAGTTCTGGAGGTATTGAGAAAAGAAAGGTTGTACGCCAAGTTTTCCAAGTGCGACTTTTGGCTTAAAGAAGTACAGTTTCTGGGTCATGTAGTCACTCGGGTCGGAGTGAAAGTAGACCCCTCCAAGATTGAAGCTATGATGAATTGGGAGCCTCCTAAGAGTTCGTCCAAGATCCGAAGTTTTATTGGGTCTGGCGGGATACTACCGGAGATTTATCCAAGACTTTTCAAAGATCGCTTCTTCCTTGACAGTTCTGACTCGGAAGAATGTGAAGTTTGAATGGACCGAAATCCAAGAGAAGGCGTTCCGGATCCTTCAAACGAAGTTGTGTGAAGCTCCGATCTTGACGTTACCTGAAGGGTCGGAAGATTTCGTGGTATACAGCGACGCTTCAAAGATGGGACTGGGATGTGTGTTGATGCAACAAGGCAAGGTGATCGCTTATGCCTCGAGGCAGCTTAAGATACACGAGCAGAATTATCCAACCCATGATCTGGAGTTAGCGGCGGTGGTGTTCGCTTTGAAACTTTGGCGATATTACCTCTACGACACGAAATGCACTCTATACACGGATCACAAGAGCCTGAAGTATGTCTTTGATCAGAAAGAGCTGAATATGAGGCAAAGGCGGTGGCTCGAGTTGCTCAAAGATTACGACTGTGAATTGCTTTACCATCCCGGTAAGGCGAACGTGGTGGCCGATGCGTTAAGTCGGAAGGACTATATCGGAAGTATTCGAGCTACCCATTCGAGGATCGAGCTAGTGTCTAGTCTTGTTGAGAAGATCAAGACATCACAAGTGGAAGCACTGCTAGAAGAGAATCTAAAAGATGAAGTCATGACGAAGCAGCGTTTACTCTTAACGGAAGATAGCCGTGGAGTAAAACTGTTCAGCGGTCGTGTGTGGGTACCCAAGATTGGGGGTAACCATGATCTGCTGCTAGAGGATGCTCACAAGTCTAAGTATTCCATTCATCCAGGAAGTACAAAGATGTACAGGGACTTGAAGCTGCACTATTGGTGGCCAGTAATGAAACTTGATGTAGCGCGTTACGTTGAGCGTTGTGTGACGTGTTCGCAAGTTAAGGCCGAACATCAGCGATCATATGGGAGTCTACAGTCTTTAGAGATTACCGAATGGAAGTGGGAGCATATCACCATGTACTTCATGACGAAGTTGCCTAAAACTCTTCGAGGTCACGATACCGTTTGGGTGATAGTTGACAGATTGACAAAGAGCGCTCACTTCTTGCCTATGCGCGAGACTTTACCGATGGATAAGTTGGCAAAGCTTTATATCGATGAGGTGGTCTCGAGGCATGGGATACCATTGTCGATCGTGTCGGATCGCGACAGTCAGTTCACTTCGAACTTCTGGGATGGGTTTCAGAAAGAACTTGGTACTCGAGTGAAGTTGAGTACGGCTTACCATCCGCAAACTGACGGGCAGAACGAGCGAACGATCCAAACGTTGGAAGACATGTTGAGGTCTTGTGTCATCGACTTCGGGGGTAGTTGGGACTCTCACCTGCCTTTGGTGGAGTTTGCTTACAACAATAGCTACCACTCGAGTATTGGAATGACACCTTTTGAGGCATTGTATGGGCGAAAGTGTCGAACTCCCGTATGCTGGCTAGAAGTGGGAGAAAAGCAGTTTGTCGGACCTGAAATCGTGCAAGAGACTGCCAATAAGGTCAAGTGCATTCGTGAAAGAATGAAAGCGGCTCAGGATCGACAGAAAAGCTATGCCGATAAGAAGAGGCGACCGATGGAATTCCAAGTAGGCGACCGCGTTATGCTTAAGGTGTCGCCGTGGAAGGGCATTATTCGGTTCGGAAAACGTGGGAAGCTGAGTCCCCGTTTCCTCGGACCTTTCAAAGTGCTTAAGCGGGTGGGTTTGCTAGCCTACCAGTTGGAGCTTCCACCGGAGTTGAGCAGAATACACAACACGTTTCATGTTTGATACCTCTGGAAATGTTTGGCGGTAGAAGACAGTGTCATTCCCCTTTCAAAGTTTATGGTAGACGAAGGTAACCGTTGTGTGGAGGAACCTGACGCCATCTTAGAGAGAAAGTCTAAGAAGTTGCGTCACAAAGAGGTCACTTTGGTCAAGGTGCAGTGGAAGCATCACCGGGGAGCAAATGTGACGTGGGAAGCCGAGGAGGATATGAAGCGAAGATATCCTCAACTTTTTGAGTAGTTGGGATTTCGGGGACGAAATCATTCCCAAGTTGGGGAGGATTGTAACACCCCGAATTTTTGTTTGGTTTTGCGATGATGTATTGAGGAAAAGAGGTTCCTGTGGCTGTCTACAGGGCGTACGGGTCGTGCGCCCTCCTTCAGGAAATTCGCACGGGTCGTGCGCAAGGGTCAGGGTCCGGCAGTGGCTTTCGCACGGGCCGTGCGCCCTCCCTTCTTTGAAATCGCACGGGCCGTGCGCTGTGTTGGGAATGGTGAGATATTTTGTTAAATATCTCATTTTGATGGATTTTTTGATAAAATCTCAAGATCTCAGTTCTCTCTCTCTCCTTTTTCTCTTTTTCTTCTTTTGATCCTCAAGGCTCGTTTGGTTTCTAGTTTTCGGTGTTTCTAGCAAGGGGTCGGTGTTTTAAGCTTCACATCTACGTCGTGATCATTATCTGGTTTTCCGGGTTTTATTCTAAAAACCTACCGGTGAGTTCCTACTACCATTTTACAAACTTTATACATGTCAAAACTCTTATTTGCGAAATCCGAAGTATTTCTACGGTATGATTTCATGTTCTCTACATTTTCATATAAATGAAGTTTTTGGTGATTTTCGGGGTTCCCGATCAGTTTTGACTAAAATAACTGGTTCCGCTTTATTAAAGTAAAATTATGTTTTACTTGCACATTATGTGGATATGTGAAAAGAATGTTTATGAACTCATTTTAATGATTTTCATTCTTACCAGAAGTTGAACTGGAAATGACATTTGGTTTATAAAATGTGTTTATACCATATGTTTATTTATGGTTGGTCACATATGTTGTTGTGACGAGTCTGTACCATTACTAGCGGATCCCTAGGTTTTGAGTCGACTGTATTATTATTGGGATGTCATATTCCCCATTTTGTAGCTATGGATGCATATGTTCCTCGAGGGCAACTTGGTACGGTTATGTGAGGCCGGATACTAGCCATGGTTCATAGTGATCCTAGTGAAGGAATATACATTGGTTTTGCTTGGGGCTAGATCTCACTTTATATCACGGACTTATGTGTTCGTATCCTCGGATTCCATTTGTTTAGCTCATAACTCGGATTTGTGGTCTACTTTGTGTTACACCACAATCCTTGGTAAAATGGTCCTTTTGTCATCGTTTAACGAGTTTTGGACCGAAAAGGCCCGATTGTGGAGAAATGTAATCTCTATAAACTAAACCTTTATGAAAAGATTTCCTTATGATACTGATGTTAATATCTTTTGAGCTTTATAAACTGTATGTTCTCACCAGGCTTTAAGTCTGACACTTTTTCTCAAATGATATGTTTAACAGGTTTCCCTTAGCTGTGGGATGCACTGGGTTTTGAGAGACGAGTTGGGTCTCGGGGCTTTTTGAGATGACTAAAGTGTTGATAGTTGGGCATTGCTAAGTCCCATTCTTTTGATGAATATTGAATTGTCAACTGATGTAATCTAGATAGTTATGTTTAGATTAGTCTGTTGATAAATTCTAAATCCGTTCAGGTTTTGTAAAGTCTTAAGGACTGATACACCTTTTCGAGAAGTTTATAGCAATGCAAATGTCATGTTGCCAAGTTTTCCAGGTTTTAATTTACTCTGATTCTTAGGGTGTTAAATGTCAAGGGGGAGCAACTAGATTTCAAACATCAATTGTCATGCTAAGGGAGAAACAAACAAACCATAGATCCAATCAAGGGGGAGCTTAATACAGAAATATCTTTTCAAAAGGGTTGTAAGGTGCATGTTGGGTCTGAATATGCTAAGTATGGTTTATGCTGCTGATTAATGTTGCTAAGTGATTAATACTGCCAGACTATCAAGATTACTACTGCTAGTAGAATTAATACTGCTTAAAGAGTTAGTGCTGCTACTTGAATAGTTAGTACTGCTTGGAGAGTTAGTACTGCTAGTATTTAGTACTGCTGAAGATTAATGCTGCTGAAGATGGTTAATACTTCTGAAGATTATTAGTGCTGCTTATAAAGATAAAGATGCCTTGGTGATAAAGACAAGCTGGAGATAAGGCTGAAGATAATTATGGGATTGATATTGAAGATCAAGTTTATTTTGATAATTATCTTGTAATCTACTCTGTAAATATAGTCTAGATGTTATAGATTATATAGTACATTCTGAGAGAATTATTCATTGATTAGTTTTTAGAGAGAATTAACCTCAAGACTAGTCTAGATCCTTTCTATAGATAAGTATAGAACGTCTTTTGATCCTGTTCAACAGATTGAGGTTTTGTGTGTAATCATCAAGTTTAATCAATATAACTTGTGATTTCAGTGCATATACTGTTTCATTGATTGTTAGTGTTAAAGTGTTTTTCTGCAATTTCTTTAGCATTGATTCTGAGTGTGTGTGAATTAAATTCTTGTTTGAATTTCGATCCTGACAAGTGGTATCAGAGCTTTGTTAAACTCAGAAAAACAACAATCATCATGGACGGTTCAAGTGATAGTGTTCTGGTCTCAAAGGTTCCAATGCTCAGATCTAATGAGTTTGATATGTGGAAGATTAGGATCAGGCAATACATCCTTCTCACAGATTACTCTATGTGGGACATCATTGAGAATGGCCCATCTAATGAAGGAAAGATTGGAGCAGATGGAAAAAGAATCCCACCAAAGACAGATGGAGAGAGGAAGATAAGGCAGACAGAGATGAAAGCCTTGAGCACACTACTCTTGGCTATTCCTAATGAGTATCAACACCAATTCTGCAACTGCACTGATGCCCAGATGCTTTGGAATGCTCTAGAGAAGAGATTCTCTGGTACCAAAAGTACCAAGAGAAATCAGAAGGCAATACTGAAGCAACAGTATGAAAACTTCATGTCAACTAAGAATGAGTCCATGACTCAAACTTTTGACAGATTTAACAAGCTGATTGGTGAACTAGCTACCGTTGGAGTGCATATTGATCAAGATGATGTAAACAGAAAGTTCTTAAGGTCCCTTGGAGATGAATGGATCATGTATACTGTCTCCTTCAGACAGGATGACAAGCTGGAGGACAAAGAACTAGACGATCTTTATAATGACTTAAGGGTGTTTGAGGCTGAAGTTGAAGCCAAGAAAAGACCATCTGGATACACTCATAATGCTGCTCTTTTATCATCTTCTTCTTCTACTGTTTCTGCTGCTAATACAGAATCAGTTAGTACTGCTTATGTATCTAAGCAGGATGTATCTAATGACTCTGTATTAGAAGCTTTTCTTGCTAGTCATGCTAATTCTGGTTTAATTAATGATGATCTTGAACAAACTAATGCAGATGACTTTGAGGAGATGGATATAAAGTGGCAGATGGCCATGCTAACTATGAGGGTCAAGAGATTCATAAAGAGGACTGGCAGGAACAACTTTTCTCAGAGGAGAGAAGATGGTGTTGGGTTTGACAAGTCAAAGGTGGAGTGCTACAAGTGTCACAAAATGGGACACTTTGCAAGAGAATGCAGAGGAGAAATTCCTCAACAACATGACAGTAACCATCAGCAAGCACATTCCTCAAGCTTCCAAAACAACAGAAACTCCACTCAAGCTCTTGTTTCTCAAGAAGGAATGGGATTTGATTGGAGTGATCAAGCAGAAGAAGCTGTTCAGAATCAATCCCTGATGGCAGAAGTCTCAGAATCTTCCAGCACAGATATTCCAAATGAGGTAAAAACTAAACTGTGTACTAAAGATTGTCTTCAGACTGTACAAAAGTACAGGGATCATAACCAAAGCATGTGTGACGTCCTTAAAAGGTTAGAAAGAGATATAAGAGAGTATAAAGTGATTGTTGAGAAGTTTGAAGATCAAATCAAGGCTTACAAGGCCAATTAACTTCAGCATTACTATGACACAAATTACTGGAAGTGGGAGAAAGATCAATTAGAGATTCAAATAGAAAAGTCTAAAGAGGAGTGTGAGAAGATAAAGAGTGAGTATGAGAAAGCTAAGCTTGACATTGAAAAGTTTTCTTATGCTTCCAAAGCAATGGACTCTTTGCTTAAAGCTCAAGTTCATGATAAGATCAAGAGTGGTATAGGGTACAATGCAACACCTCCACCTTATAACAATAATTACATCCCTCCCTCTTCAGATCTCTTAGAAAACCAAAATAAGGAGGACTTACCTATAATAGCAATAGAAGTAGATCCTATTGATAGTGTGATGGTTGAAGAAGAGAATGAGGAAGAGAATTCTGAGAATAAGAATGTAGAAGAGATTCCTGTAGAAAATCATATCCTTACCAATGAAGGGGGAAGGGGTAAACCATTCATCAAGAGTGAACAGGTGGATAGCTCAAAGAGAGAAAAGGGAAAGGTACATGGAGTCCACTATATGCAGACCACAGTTGTGAATCCCTGTACATGTAAACAGCATCAACCCAAAAAACATGATAAAACAAGGGGTAATCAAAGAAACTGGAATAATCAGTGGACACAAAAACAAGGGGTTGATCTGAGTAAAATCAATAGACCAAAACCTTGTTTTATTTGTGGAAAGCTTAACCATATTGCCAAATACTGTTATTTCAATCCTATGAACCAGAGGATAAACTTTCAAAGACATATACAAAATCCTGTTGGTTATAGGAATCAAAGAAGGAATCATATGGCTGAAAATGTAAAAAGAGCACCTTTAAAAGCTCTTGCTCAAAACAAGTTTGCAAAATCAAAGAAAAATACTCCAAATAAGTCAAGGAGTAACTTAAAGAAAAATAAAGCAAACAACTTTGTTCAGGTTTGGGTTCCAATAGTAAAGAAATCTGTTAGTACTGCTACTTCAAATAGTACTGCTGACAGAAATAATGCTGCTGCAAGCAATACTACTGCTAATGAAGTTAGTACTGCTAACAAAATTAGTACTGCTAACAAAATTAGTACTGCTAATAATGTTAGTACTGCTAACAAAGTTAGTACTGCCAATCAAGTTAGTACTGCTTCCAGTAACAGACCCATTATTGTGACAAAGTATTCAATCCATAAGATTCCCCAGTCTGAAAAGCTCATCAAAACGGATTGTGAATATGTTGATGAGAATGGGAAACCCAAGACCACTTTGGCTTGGGTTCCTACTAAAAACTAACTGTTCTACTTTATGTGCAGGGCAACCAATAGCAAAAAGAGAAGAGCATTTGGCATATTGATAGTGGTTGCTCTAGGCACATGACAGACAACAAGTCCTGCCTAAAAACTTCAAAAGAATTGATGGAGGACATGTTGCATTTGGTGATAATCCATCTGGAGGAAAAATTAGTGGTAAAGGTATTGTGTCAAAGGGTAAGATGACTTTTGAGGATGTCTACTATGTTGAGCAATTGAGATACAACCTGTTAAGTGTATCACACGTTTGTGACAAGAAACATAGTATATTGTTTACTGATACTGAATGTATTATCCTTGCTAAAGGGTTCAAGGTAGTTGATGAAAGTATGATACTACTGAGAACACCAAGAAAGGACAATGTTTATTGCTTAGATTTAGAGAATGTATCTAATGATTCATCATTTAATTGTCTATTTTCAAAAGCTTCTATTGATGAATCATCTCTTTGGCACAGAAGGATGTGTCACATGAACTTTAAAACAATGAACAATCTTGTGAAAAACAACCTTGTAAGAGGTTTACCACAAAAGGTATTTTCATGTGATGCTCATTGTGTTGCATGTCTTAAAGGCAAACAACACAAAACTTCTCATAAGTCCAAAGAGATAAATACAATCTCTTCACCTCTTTCTTTATTGCATATGGATCTGTTTGGTCCTACTAATGTGATGAGTATTGGCAAGAAATCTTACTGCTTGGTTATTGTTGATGATTTCTATAGATTCACTTGGGTCTATTTTCTGAGAACTAAGGATGAGACAAGTGGACTGATCAAATTCTTTGTTCTTAGAATTGAAAACCAAACAAATCAAAGAGTTAAAATCATCAGGTCTGATAATGGAACTGAATTTAAAAACCATGATCTAAAGAACTTCTGTGAGGAAAAAGTTATTGAGAGACAATACAGTGCTCCTAGGAACCCTCAACAGAATGGAGTTGCTGAGAGGAGAAATAGGACACTGATTGAAGCTGCAAGATCCCTATTGGCAGATTCAAAACTGCCAGTTACATTTTGGGCAGAAGCAGTTAATACTGCTTGTTATGTTCAAAACAGGGTTCTAATAGTTAAATCTCAAGGCAAGACACCATATGAACTTTTTAACAAGAAGAAACCTTTTATTGGTTTTTTTAAACCATTTGGGTGTCCTTGCACAATTCTTAATACCAAAACTCACTTAGGCAAGTTTGATAGCAAAGCAGATGATGGATTTCTGGTTGGTTACTCATCCCAAAGTAAGGCTTACAGAGTTTTTAATACCTCTTCTAGAATAATTGAGGAAAGTGACAATGTCAAATGCAATGAGAGCACACCAAATAAACTTGGTACAGGCCCTGATTGGCTTTTTGACATTGATTCACTAACTAATTCTTTGGGTTTCAGTTATGAGAATAATGCAGGAACAGGGACAGAATCAGTACAAGACAAAAGACAAGAGTTTGTACTATTCCCAATCCCTACAGCAGATTCTACTGAACTCTGTGTTCAAGAGAAGAAAGATGCTTCAGATTCAAAGGATACTGAAACTGCTCAGAATGAAGAGGAGAGAGGTGAAAAGGAGGATCAACTTTTGACTTCAGAACAGCTAGAACCTGAGATGCCTGCATTGGCAGAAGATGATACTGCTGATGAGAACTCCTCAGTGTTTGGTGGCAGCTCTCCTGAAAAGAATGACTCTAATCTGGATGCAGAGATTAATGAAGAGGCTATTTATCAAACAAAAGTGCATAAAGATCGTCCTCCTCAGTTGGTGATTGGTGACATCAATTCTCCAATCATCACAAGGAATCAGAATAAGTTGGGAGGATTAAAAGACATACAATTAGGCTTACTATCTTGCTTTCTATCTCAGGTTGAGCCCAAAAAGGCACATGATGCAATGAAAGACCCAAGCTGGTAGAAGCAATGCAAGAGGAGCTGCTGCAGTTTGTACTGCAAAATGTATGGTATTTGGTAGAACTGCCTAAAGGACACAGAGCTATAGGGACAAAATGGATTTTCAGAAACAAGAAGGATGAGAGAGGAATAGTGATCAAGAACAAGGCTAGATTGGTAGCACAGGGGTACACTCAAGAAGAAGGAATTGATTATGAAGAGGTTTTTGCACCAGTGGCTAGGATTGAGGCAATTAGGCTGTTTTTAGCCTATGCTTCTTTCATGAAGTTCAAAGTCTACCAAATGGATGTGAAAAGTGCTTTTCTATATGGAAAAATTGAAGAAGAAGTATATGTCTGTCAGCCTCCAGGGTTTGAAAATCCCAAGTATCCTGACAGAGTATACAAATTGAAGAAAGCACTGTATGGACTACATCAAGCACCAAGAGCTTGGTATGACACCTTGTCTACCTATCTCTTGAAAAATGGTTTAGAGAGAGGAATAATTGACAAGACTCTATTCATTCAAAGGAAGAAGAAGGACATCCTGCTAGTGCAAATCTATGTGGATGACATCATCTTTGGATCCACTAAAGATCAATTGTGCAGAGATTTTGAAGAATTTATGCATAAGAGATTCAAGATGGGTTCTATGGGTGAACTTACTTTCTTCCTTGGGCTACAAGTTAAGCAGCAACAAGATGGAATCTTCATAAGCCAAACCAAGTATGTACATGACATTTTAACCAAGTTTGGGTTCTCAGATTCCAAGCCTGCAAGCACACCCATGGAGACACATAAACAGATTACTGCAGATCTTGAGGGGGAGGATGTGGATGTTCATTATTACAGATCCATGATTGGCTCTCTCATGTATCTCACAGCTTCTAGACCAGATATCATGTTCCCTATTTGTGTGTGTGCAAGATTTCAAGTTAGGCCAAAGCAATCACATTTTCAAGCAGTCAAGAGGATATTCAGATATCTCAAAGGTCAAACCCAGATTAGGCCTTTGGTATCCTCATGACTCACCATTTGACCTACTTGCATATTCAGATAGTGATTTGGGAGGAGCTAACTTGGACAGAAAGTCTACAACTGGAGGATGTCAGTTTTTGGGTGTAAGACTAGTATCATGGCAGTGTAAGAAGCAAACCAAAATGTCCACTTCAACAACAGAAGCAGAATACATAGCTACTGCAAGTTGCTGCTCACAAGTGCTATGGATTCAGAATCAAATGATGAACTATGGTATGACATTTCTTCACACTCCTATTTTCATAGACAACAGCAGTGCTATTAGCATTGTTAATAATCCTGTCAAGCATTCAAAAAAAAAAGCATATAGAAATAAGGTACCACTTTATCAGAGACTGTAATGAGAAGAAGCTAATTCAAGTTCAGAAAGTACACACAAGTAACCAGTTTGCTGATCTATTCACAAAAGATTTTGATGTGGGTAGATTCACATTCTTGGTCACAAGTGTGGGCATGATGAACAATGAATAAGTATATTCTCATTCTCTTTATGTACCTATATAGATTCCTCCTTATTTACTTTCATTGAATTGATGCTATTAACCCCTGTGTGTTTAAGTGTTTCAGGTTGTTTTGATTGGATACTTAGTACTTCTAAATCAGTTAATACTGCTCACTATATTACTCATGATAAATTTTCAAAAATGGTCAAGTATGGTTACTACTTCTAGGTGGTTTATACTGCCAGTGCAAAGTTACTACTGCTTGACTTATTTAATACTGCTAATCCGGGTTACTACTGCTGGTCTGTGTTAATACTGCTAGTCTGTGTTAGTATTGCCAGTATGTGTTACCACTGCTATTGTGAGTTAATACTACGAGTTCATTAATACTGCTAGGGTAATTAGTACTGCTTCTAACTGAAATCCTCCACCTATAAATACCCTGTGTGACCGCCAAAATCACAAACGGCTCTTTGAATTTACTACTAGTATACTCTCTCTCTCTTGTTCTCTTGAATTCTCTCTTACCAGTGCGTAACCCTCGCTTCGACCAATCGCTCAAGAAGATGGCAGAACTGATGTTTGTTGATGAACACAATGAGTTGGAAATGCTACTTAAACCGAAGCAAGCAGAAGGATTTCATCAGATTATAGATTTTCTACAGTCCTCACACATCGCCCACGCTCTAACTGTCAATCCCACAATCTATGTGGAACACCAAAGGAAGTTCTGGGCCAATGCTGCTATTCATACTAAAGATGGCAATCAGGTCATCAAAACCAGGGTGTGTGATAAACTCCTGACAATCACAGAAGGAGTTATTCGCATTCATCTACGACTAGATGATGCCTCAGGTATAACCTCTTTACCCAAGGAAGATCTCTTCCAAGCTCTTAGTCAAATGGGGTATGAAGGTCCCACTGATGTATTCAAGTTCTTCAAGAACAGGTTTGCACCACAGTGGAGATTCTTTGTTCATACCCTTCAACACTGTATTTCAAGGAAAACAACTGGCTGGAGTGAGTTCAGCAACACCATAGTCTATGCCTTGGTCTGCTTAGCTACCTCTAGAAAGTTCAATTTTGCTCAAATGATTTTAAATGATTTTATGTCAAACCTGGATACCAAAACCAAAAGCTTTTATATGTATCCCAGGTTTGTACAAGAGATTATACTGAATGAATTGACGGATATACCTCATTTCAATGAGGTATATGTACCAAAACCCCCAAAGGGGAAGGTGTTTTCTAATATGAGGAGGCCTAGTAAGGACTTCTCAGGTATTGACACACCATTGTTCTATACAATGATGGGTGTGTCTCCTTCCCATGGTGAGGCATCAATGTCAAAGCCCTCATCTGACAACCAAAATGATGACCTACCAACACCACTCATTTCTATTACCATCCCTCAGTCCCTTCTTCAAAAGCCAACATCACCCATCACTCACACTTATATAAGGAAAAAGGTAAAGAAGGTTCCTTACCTTCTTGTACCTTCACCCCCACAGCCTTCAAGCCCTCTAATGGAGCATTCTCCATTAGAGAATATCCAAAGGGAAACCACAGGGGTGTCTCCCAACCCCAAGAAGGTGCTCAATAAGGAGAAGGAAGAGCATATAGGCTGTAAGGCTCACACTACTGACTTTGCACAAAGTGCAGGGTAGGACAGTGTGAACATATCTAAGACCTTCCCCATGGAAACTTTGGGTGAGCAATCATCCAAAGGGGGTAGAGGGTGCTTCTGCTAGGTAGAAGACCTCTACTACTAAAAGATCCAAGGATCCTCCAAGGGTGGCAAACACACCCAAAAGAGGTGAGGACAGATATAACTACCAAGAATTGATGGATACTATAGAAAACATTAATCTTGATGTCATCAAGCAAGGCTCAGATATAGAGGAGATGAAATTGGTAATTCTGTCTCAACAAGTGCAGATTACCAAATTGAAGAAGATGGTGATGAAGTTGGTACAGAAAAAGAAAAGAAAGAGTATGTCTTGAAGAAGAGGGGAGTTGCTTTCAACAAGGGGGAGAATCAAGATGAAGGGGAGAAACACAGTCCTATTGGTATGGAAGCACAATTTAAGGGGGAGTTGAATAAGGAAACAGAAAATAGCAAAGAAGCAGAAACAGTTGAACCAGCAACAACAACTGAAAAAGAAGTAGAAACAGAGACAACTGCAGCAGAAACATCATTGTCCAGAGAGGAAATGGAGATTGCAGAAACCTTGGTCAAAGCTAAGAATGACACTCCCAAAGCTACTCAAAAGGCTAAGGGAGTAATAATCAAAGAAGGAGGTTTAGAAAAGAAAGAAACAGAGGTTAGTATGGAGGATGCAAAGAAAAAGGGAAAGGAGAAGATGGTTGAATCTGAGCAACCTTTAAAGAAAAAGAATCAAATAGAGTTAGATGAAGAAGTGGAAAAACAGCTTCAAGCAGCGTTGGAAAAGGAAGAAGAAATTCAATCTGCCCAAGACAGAGAGCTTGCACTAGATATGGCTAAAAGGTTGAATGAAGAGTTTCAAAAGAGTTTGAAGACTGCAGCTGCTGCCAAGATAGTTACAAAGAAGGCTTCAAGGCAAAGGCTGGCATTAAAGCAAAGACAGAGACAACCCTCAAAGACCTTCCTGGCTAATCAAGAAAGGAGGAAAATGATAAACTTCCTGAAAGGAGCTCTTGGAGTTCCTGAAGGAATGTTTACAAATATGCCTTATGGTAGGATTGAGGAACTGTATACAAAGGAGATGTCAAATCTGAAAGGGGATTCCACTCAAAGGGAAGAAGCTGAAAGGTGGATGAAAGAGAGGCATGATCTCAATATCCAACAACCCTTTCCTGAGAGTGAGGAAACCACTCCTTCAAAAGAAAAGGATGAAGAAAAGAAGTAAGAACATGTTGCTGTGGAAGTCAAATCTGCCAAGAGAGTGAAAACTATAGCTTCCAAGAAACAGTCCAAAAAGCCAAGGGTTGAAGAAGCAGAAAAAGAGGCAGAACCATCTGTTGCAAGTCAAAGTGCACAACAACCAAGTCAATCTGATAGGCATTTTGGTCTTTACATGACCTTAACAGATGAAGAACCAGTACAAGCTGTTCCCATTTCTATGAAGGCACCAGAAATCATCTTTTGGGATATTCTGAAGGACAACAGAAAAGAATACTTTAGACTCAAAAGAATTGGTGATTTGTTTGAAGTATATGCAACTTGGGGCAAAGTGATCAGAAGCTGTTCAAGGGCTGACTTAGAGGAAATGCACAAGGTGGGAATAAAGCTGTATGAGTCTGTGATGCAAGGAACTGAAATGAGTTTACTTAAAATCGCCATGGAGTATTTATGCATGATGTTTAGTCCAGATCTTGTCAAGCATGTCATCAAAGATGTATTCAAGTCTGTGGACAACTGGATGCTCATAGAAAGATGTGGGGTATATATCTTGACCATAGATAAAAGCTTTCATGAATATTATCTGGTGGATAAGATATATGATCACAACCTATCTAAGCTTCATGGGATGCTGAAAGCCAAATTAATCTGTTCTCAAGGCTCAGAAATGGCAAAGATTGTGGTTAGCAGGATAATAAATCAAAGTCTGGGACTGGATCCAAATTTGGGCAACTGAGTTGAAGTGTTGAAAGCATCTTGAAGACCATATCATGAAGAACTTAACTTCTCCTTCTGAAAAGTTAAGTTAGGGGGAGATTGTTGGGTCTGAATATGCTAAGTATGGTTTATGCTGTTGATTAATGTTGCTAAGTGATTAATACTGCCAGCCTATCAAGATTACTACTGCTAGTAGAATTAATACTGCTTAAAGAGTTAGTGCTGCTACTTGAATAGTTAGTACTGCTTGGAGAGTTAGTACTGCTAGTAGTTAGTACTGATGAAGATGAATGCTGCTGAAGATGGTTAATACTTCTGAAGATTATTAGTGCTGCTTATAAAGATAAAGATGCCTTGGTGATAAAGACAAGCTGGAGATAAGGCTGAAGATAATTATGGGATTGATATTGAAGATCAAGTTTATTTTGATAATTATCTTGTAATCTACTCTGTAAATATAGTCTAGATGTTATAGATTATATAGTACATTCTGAGAGAATTATTCATTGATAAGTTTTTAGAGAGAATTAACCTCAAGACTAGTCTAGATACTTTCTATAGAGAAGTATAGAACGTCTGTTGATCCTGTTCAACAGATTGAGGTTTTGTGTGTAATCATCAAGTTTAATCAATATAACTTGTGATTTCAGTGCATATACTGTTTCATTGATTGTTAGTGTTAAAGTGTTTTTTCGCAACTTCTTTAGCATTGATTCTGAGTGTGTGTGAATTTTCTTGTTTGAATTTCGATCCTGACAGTGCATGTGTGTGTAAATCTTTTTGAAGTTAAAATGAGCTTAAAAATGTCATTTTTTGGATGATTTCCATTTTTGGAAAGTTTTGGAAAAGTTTCTAAAGATAGCAAGTTTCCATGTTTAGAATGTTTTTCAAAAGTTGGGAAATTTTGCTAAGTCCAAAATTCGCATAACAGTGTCATGCGAATTCTGAAGATTTCACATACCTTGTTATACGAATTGTTGGAATTCACAGGCAATGCTATACGAAATCCAACTTTTCGCATGCTTCTATATGCGAAAAGTGAGGAATTCGTATATCAGTGTCATATGAATTGTGGTTTTTGCACAGAATTCACATCTTGCTTCGTGCAAATTCTCACACACTATTGTCTAAGTCTTTCTAGACAACTCGCATACTAGTGTTCTGCGAAAAGTGAGTGGCCCAATCAGACCGTGCCACGTGTCTATTCTATTCAATTGTATAAATCCGTATTTCGTTCATTGTAACCCTCACTTTTCGTAAGTATCAGTCTTCTATGATTTCTTTCGAGCACAACACCCTTAAACCTCTTGCTACGAACTCTTCGATTTCAGTCTTCGATCTTCAAGACTATTTGATTTCAAGGTTGATTTTTGTTTCTTATTGATTGTTTATTGCTTGTTTGTTGTTTGTATCCTTGCAGGTGTACCCCAAACTAGATTAGATTTAGGGTTTATTTCTCGATTGGACTGTTCATCTTCAATGTTCGAAGGGACTTTAATTTCTGAAAATTTGAACCTTGATTTTTGTTCTTTGTGATGATTTGGACTTAAAGATACATTAAAGTTGTATAATCGAACCCTCTTTAACATAAATTTTAACCTAATTTCATATTTTTGGGATTTGATTTGGACTTGAAGTATTTGACTGTTCTTGATAATCTTCAAAGTGTTCTTGGTTGAAAATTGAAATTGTTGTTCTAAATGGTCCATAATCCCAAATTTCCTTTGTTAATGTTGTTCATAAACATTAATCGATCTTAAAGGATTTAAAGTTTTGGGTTAAAAATCAATATGGTGATTTTAGTAATCTGGGTTCATATAAAATTTTGAATGTTTGAATATATTCATGATAGTGTTCTTGATGTTCATATAACACTTAGAAAATTTTCAAATTTCAAATTTTGAGTTTTTGAAGTCTCATGCGAATTCTTTTTGATACAGTGCCATACGAATTCTTGGAACTCAATTCTAAATCTTTCTAAATCCTCAATTGGTATATTGGTCTCATACGGATTCTTGGTTTGTCAAGTTAAAATTCTTCTAAGTGAAGAATTCGTATACTTGTTTCATACGAATTCCATGTTGCTTCACTTCATTTTATTCCTAAGTGAGGAATTCACATAATTGGTCCATGCGAATTCTATACTTAGAGGTTTTCAAAACTTGGTTTTCAATGTCAAAACTTCAGTTTTTCACTAACCACTTGGACCTTGTCCATACTGTTCATCTTTTTCAAGTACCAATGGCTGAACAATCTGTTGACCAACATGTTCAGATAGGTGAAAACTCACCTAATGAGGCATCCTATGAATGTCCAATGCCATCCTCTAGACCAGACTTTCAAGTGCCACCGAATGTCAATCCTGATCTATTCCTTATCTCATCATCAGAGATGAAACCACAATAGCCTAACAATCATCATCTGCAGTTTACCATCAACATAGATCCTCTTGTTCTAGATATTCTGAAGAATCATCTACTGAGAAATGCTTTGACAGTTCAAGCTGCAGTTCCAGAATTGTATGTTCAGCAGGCATGGAAAACTATCTGATTCAGTCACACAAGGGTAGAAGGTGAAAGGATTCCTATTTTCAAGTTGGAGATAGATCATTTCACTTCTGTACTGAATCTTGAAAGACTCAGATTTATGCTCAGTCTACCTGCTGCTAATGCCAGAGAAGGAAGAACTACATATGATGAACTGCCATCTGATGTAGAAGTTTTCAAAGGCATCAGGAATATGGGTTATCTTGGACAGATGGCTCAGGTCAACCATTTCAAAAAGAATAACTTGCCTCCGTTCCACTACACCTTGTTCTCTGTCATCAACAGGTGTTTAACTGCTAAGATCTACGGAACTGACAATGCAAGTATTCACATCCTTAAGTTGTTCTACTCAGTGGTTCATGATCTTCACATTGATTATGCAAGCATATTCTCGATGGAACTTTATGAGAAAGTTGTTGCCAAGAAGACTTGTAAGGCACCAAACTACATTCTGTATCAGAGGTTTATGACGGTTTTTGTCAGAAGTATGCTGAGGAGCAAAAAACAAATTCCAACAAGAATTAATCATTCACTTGCACTGGTAAGTGAGATGAGATATCTGATGAAGCAGAAAAGAGAGTTCACTTTTTCTATGCCAGTCCCAGAAATCTTGTTAGATTATGTTGATCTAGAGTGCAATAGTAAGATAACCTATAGAGAGTCTATGGGATAACCAAGACCGGTTGACCCTACCCAAGGCTCAAACCCTAGAAGAGAGGAGTCCGTGAGGGTTTCTGATACTGTGGGAGTTCAGAAACAGGGAGCGAAGAGAAAAAATACTGAGAGGGGATCTGGAGGGGGTCGGAGACCAAGACTAGAGGCATCAGGGTCATGGGTCTTTACCTAACGTTCAGTGACACCTCCTGCTGATGACGGTCAAGGCTCTGATAATGATCTGGATCAAGCTAACAGACTGGTTGATGAAAGTGATACAAGTGAAGTTCCTTTGACTACCAGTGATACTGAGAATATTGCCAATGAAAGTGATGAGGATTCTGAAACTGAGACTGCTGCTGATAATGATAATTCAAATGATGATGATGGTAATAATGATGGTCCTGAAATAAATGCTGATACTAATGCTCAGACTACTCAAGTACAAGATGATGTACATGATGATGATGATAATATTGATGGCTTTGAACCTTTCTATGATACTGATGTCATGGAAGTTGATGCACAGGTTGGTACTTTTGTCAATACAGTGGTAGGAGATATAAGGAGTGATGAGGGAGTATTAGTTGAAAATCCAGAAGAGAGAGTGAGAGAAAATGTAGAAAAAGAACATGGGGAGCGTGTGTATACCCGAACTTACTTATCCAAAAGGGCAGCCACATCTACCACTTCGCCGCATTTGTTGCGAGCAGGTGTTGAAACAGACATAAGTCGCCCACTTATGCAAGTGCACACCTCAGCCAGCCACTCTACCTCCTCTCAACAGGAGATAATTTCATCATCTCACGGGGATATAACACATAATCTACCGGTTTCTCATTCGGAGAATATTGGTATTGAAAATAGAGATTAGAAGCCCCCGTTCTCAACTTCCTTAACTGCACCTTTAAGTCTAGTGCCTTTTGAGATTCCAATTGTCATTCCTAGGACACATTTTGAAATAGCTACCATCGGAAGTCTTAGTGACCCGATCGAAACATCACGAGTAGATCCTCAATCCGGACTACAAGGACAGGATGGAAGTCCTGTTATAGTTAAAACTGTGCCAACTATAAACACAGGCCATGCAGTTGGTTCTACCACTGTCATGCAAACGGATAATCTATGTGATTCCTGTGTTACTAACCCTGACTCTATGTCAAAGGAATTTCTCGACGGCGCCTTAAAGGCTGTTGAAACCCGGTTAACTAAGAAGTTGGAGGATGAGATGTATGAAATCAAAAGGATGATGAAAGGAAAACACTCTGCCGAACCTGAACCTATTCCTCAAACACAGTCACTTCCACAAAATCCTCAACCTGCTGACTTATCCATTGATGAGCTGAAATCCTTGTTGTTCGCTAAACTGTTAACACAAGCTCTGGATAACCAACAAGATGCAGATCTTTTTTCACTTCTGCAATCCCACCTTCAACAACAACCGCCACAATCTGTGAAACCAACAAATTTGGTCAGTGCTTCAGAGTTTTCTAATTTTAAAACTGATGTTTTGCTTGCTATATCTGATCTTAAACAGGTAGAACAAACATCATGTAAAGCCCAGACAACTGTTTCTAAGCCTAGACATGATTCTGATCAAGATCATGATCATGAGGGGGAGAAAAGGGAGAAACAGGCAGCTGCTGGATCTGAGGTTGTTATAGTTGATGAAAGAGCTGATAATGCTGAAGGGAATGCTGATCATGGTGAAAAGCAGAATGATCAAAATGTCAATGATGAGGAGGAAGCTGAGATGATTGGTGATGAAGTTGAAATTGTTGGTGAAGGGAGAGAAATTGTTTTATATGTAAATGAAGAAGTAGAACCAAGAGTTGCAAAGCCTAAGGTTGCTACCAGGGAAGAAATTTTGTTGCTTACTGGGCTTGATGCTATAAATGTTATAGATCTATCATCTGATGAAAAGGAAACTACCAATGAAAAGTATGAAAACTTTTGGAAGGTAAAAGAGGAAGAAAGGGAAAATTTGATGGGATCAGATGATGAGGGAAATGAAAACATCTTGGATATTTTGACAGAAAATTCAGAGGATATTCAGTTGATACTAATGCAAAATGATTTGCCTGAACCTTCAAGTTCTGCACCTGAAATTCCTTCTTTCAAAGAATTTATCCTTTCTGAGCAAGCAGAGATACCTCAAAGTATTTCTAGTCCTTTGAATCAACCAAGTCCTGTCAGATCACCAAGCCCAAACAGAATTACTAGTCTACTTCAAGATGATCAACCCAAAAATGATGACCAACCTGAACCCAATCCCGAAGCTGAATCTGAAGTGCATTTTCTATCTAACCCTGTTGAAGCTCAAGTAGGTCCATCAAATGAGCCAGATGTTCCTCTTATGCCAACTGAAGCTCAATTAAGACAGACGAGAAATGTTTTAAGAGTACCTTTTCTTGAGAAGGAGATGAAGAAAGTATTTGTGCATAAGCTCAGAAAGATGGATATCTACAAGATTTTGGGGGTTACCAATCATATTATGGAGTATCAGATTGAGTATGCAAGATTCATGAATTGGGAAAGGAAAGCAGAAAAGTATGTTAAAAACACGTCTAGGATTATAACTGTGAAAGAAGTGAGACTCAGGAAATTTCAGCATATCTGGTATCCAGTCTTCTTTATCCAGAGAAGAGACCTGACTGAATGTGAATTTTTCGAAGCAGATTTCAAGTTCTTAAATGTTGATGATATTGAATATCTGTACCATTTGTTCAACAATATGATCATAAGGCCTGAGAATATCATCTTTGCTCTGGAAGCTGTAAAGAGATTCATGAGAAGACAGATGAACTATACTTATTTCTATGATTTTCAACTGGGAATTGAAACAAACCAGAAGAAAGTCAACATGTTAAAGCCTAACCTTGATCTGGAAGAGATTGATAGTTATGATCTGTTCACTATCCTTGGAGTTCCAGAACTTGGTGTGATTTACAAAAATGGAGAAAACAAGAAGAGATTTTTCAGAGTTTCAGAGATTGCTAAATTTTCTAATGGAACTTTAAAGGTGATCAGACTTCAGCTTAATCAGAGATTCAAGAAAAACAAAGAAAAGATACAGCGAGGAGAAAAACTAATGTCAAAGTTTGATAGATTAGCTTTGGAGAGAGTTCTTGATGCATTGGATGACAGAATCCATTTCAGAAGAGGTATAAGGAATTTTGAATCTTTGTTTGGCATCAGACAAGGAAGTTTTTCAAGATGGGACAGATAAAGTTTTTGTTATTTAATCTAAAAGGGGGAGATTGTTAAAGCATAATTTAGATCAAATAAGTTTCTTTTGTAAGTTGACTTTTCTTGTAAACTTGTGTAGAGGTCAAGGTATGTTTGACCCTATATAAGTAGTGTTTCTTTGTCTTGTAAGAATTAAGTAACAAGTTGTAAGTGTCAAGTTGTAACCATTCAATGTTAGATATATGACTACGACACTTGTGACCAAAATTCTTTCTCTAGATTCTCTCTTTGATTTTGTTCTCTGAATGTTATATTGCTTGAAATCTGGGATCACACTTAGTAAGCTCGGTTCTAAGATTTTGGGCCTTGACCAAACTTATGCACGAAATGTGTTTTTTTTAAATGATTTGCATAATGTGTTTCATACTTTCCCAAATTTTCATGCGGGTCGTATCTTGGATCCGTGGAAAGACGTCTAACACGCACAAGATTTTAAGCCCTAAGTTCGAACATGCATAAAATTGTTTTATTGCACGTGGTTGCAAACTTTGTTGAGATTTTCTTTATCCCTGTTTTGTCGAACACTATTTTGGACATTGTAAGTATTTACGGTTTAACCTTGTTTAAGGTCTCAGGAAAGTAACTACGATTTATGACCTTGACATTGGATCTCCTCCACATATGTTAAGGTTTTAAAAGAAAAAGTTATTTCCACTATTTTGGTGTTCGAGTTTTATTGAAAACTTTATTCCGTGTGAGTTTTATTGAGTTTTATGAAGTATTATTTTATGATGTTTTGCTACGCATGCGTGAACTTTGAAATGCGTAGGCTTTAATCTTAATGCATGTAAATTTATGGGTTTTATTGAACGTTATGCCTCATGCTAGTTTTGTTGAAAAGTGTCACTTTATATCACAATGTGGAAAAAGGGAAATCTTTAGAATTATGACATTTTAGTCATAACTTTGTTTTATGCTATTTGATTATTGGAACGCAGATTTTGGCACCATTTGATTTTGAGTGTCGTTGGTTGTCGTTGGGTTTCATTGAGTTTTATGGAAAATTTTGCTGGATCTTATGGGATCCTATTTTATGACGTTTTATGTCGTGTAGATGAACTTTGAAACACGTATATTTGAATTGTTGTGTGCATTAGTTTATGAGTCTTTGTTTAGTATTTTTGTCTCATGCGAGTTTTGCACATGTCTTTTCACAACTATAAGAGACGTCTTAAGAGTTTTGTTGATAGATGTTATCCCAGGTGTTATTTTGGAAGTGTCAATATCATGTGATTTCTCTTTTGGGTCTTATATAAGTGTATTTCGTTGTAAGTTATTTAGTATTTGAATTGATTTATACTTTGGTGTGAGTAAACATATAAATGACCTCTGATGGTTCGTGTTGACTGTTGCTGTATGTATCCTTCGATTGTTGATTTTATCGTTATTATTTCACGTAGTGCATTATATTGATTTGTTGGTATGCTTGACTTTATAGTCACCATTTTTGGACAAATGCATTTTATTCGTGCGGCCCAATGTTTGAAATCGATTTAAAAAGTTGTTTATGTTTGATCAAATCGCATGCACCCATCGTTTTACTAAGTTTGGGAACTAAAATGATGTATGTAGGCCCTGTTGGAAATTTTACTTCATGACATTTGTGGTTTAATGAAAGGAATTTTGGAGTTGGAAATTGCGAAACTCCTCTGTGGAGTTTGTACAAACATTTGTTGCACATGTTTTAGTGTAGAAAATTATTTTCGCGTACACGACATGAATTGATGCATGCTAGGACCATAGTTGTCCATTTGAAAAATCTTATTGTGTGTATTTGTTATTGCCATTATTAATGTGAATAAGGATAAAACGAATTTCGAAATCGTTTTATATGTGTGGCATTGGTAACCATTTTGCACACCTATCGAGAAAGCGGTAGTGGATTTTTACACGTACGATTATTTATTAACAAAGTTTTTGCATTTGAAAGTTTTATGAAATTTCAAATTGGCATATTAATCTGAAAACTTTGAACTCATTAGAGCTATAGATTTAAACCCCTATCGTGAAAGGACTTGTAATAAGGGACTAGAGACGACCTTGGGAAATCGAATATATGAATGACCTGAATGGTTGGCAAATTTGTATTGTGGGAATTCAACCTCCTGAGGTCGGATCAGATATGATTGTTCGAGGTAGTAAATCTATGTCTTTATCCCAATTAGGCAAGTGTGATCTTTTCCTCTTGGTGAATTTTGGGTTAGAGCACCATGTGATCACCTGTTTATGGTTGGATTTAGTTTGATGGTTTGATTGTTCGCTCGACATCATGTTATGTGTTGGTGGGATATCGCCTTAATAAGCCTTAGTGAGTAAAGGAAATTTGGTGGTTCGCCTGTTAGAGATGTAAGTATGGAACTTTAGTGCGATATAGGTGTCAACTTTAAATTCGATAATGCTAATCCGGAAAGAAATATTTGACGGTACACCCATGTTTTCTATATAGTCGTTTGAAGGATAGGTGCCAACTTTCGATCCGAGGGAAATGACAGTTGGAGTGCTTCAGAACGCACCCGATGGATCCTGCGTGTTTACAATTTAAGCGATGACTTTAAGGATGTTAGATGTTTGTGATTAAGTATCAATGATCAAGATTCTTGATATGGTAAAGGTTTATATCGACCATCAGGATTGATGAGTAAGTACAGTTTGGAGTTGCGCAATTGTCGGATTTGAATAACCCGACACGTGGAGAACGTGTTGGTACGTCCCTGGAAGGACGACTCTACAAATAACAAGGGTGAATGATAATTTTGGGAATTCCTTGGGTTGGTGTTGATCATCGGAATACGGATCCAGAATAGTGTTGAACTGGTACAGATTTGTCAGAAAGAGATTGAGGTCACCAACTACCTTTGAAGTGGTACATGTCACCCAAGGTTGGGAGATAACCGTAGTCTCATGGTTAAAGGCTACTTTAGTAAGTTAAGCGTTCACTCGGATATAAGTGTAATGTGCCCAAGGGGATGACTGTCGTGAGTATCAGCATAAGATTTATGGTGGTGCTTCTTACAAGTGGATTAGAGACAACCTATTATGCGGGCTGCGGGCAACATTTAATGGGAATCCAGGTTTCGAGGACATAACCTCTTTTAAGGTTGAGAGGATTGTAACACCCGTAATTTTTGGTAAATAAAGGTCGCCCGAACGTTTTTGTAATTTGTAAATGGTGGGATTTTTGTTGGAAAATCATTATTTAAAGTCCCTTAGAGTATCGGGAGTGTTGGCGTTGAAAAAGTTGAGTTTCGGGGCTTGTGAAGGGTCCCACGACAATGCCCGACGACAATGACAATGTCATAGTCGCACTATCATAATCTCATAAAAGTTACCGTGTGCTGGTACCTGACAATGTTGCACCAGGGGCTGAAGGGCTCATAAATTCGGGATTTCGCTCCTTTCTTCATTTCTCATCTCACATTTCACTCCCAATTCTCTCTAAACTCCCCCAAGACCATCTAAACCCATCTATGGTAGTTTTGATCCATTAAATGCCTCAATCCTCAAGTATTGAAGTGTTATCAAGGGGGTAGAAGGTAGACACCAAGAATCTCCATCTCCACCTCCATCTTCAACCTCAAGCTCCATTTTTGGGTTTTCTAGGTTTTTACCAAAACCTAAGTGCTAAGTTCATCCTCTCCATTTCTAAACCTTATTATAAGATATAAATGCTCCATTGATGATTTCCTAGTGATTGGTTTCTAAAATTTCGGGTTTGACGATTTTGGAAAAATTAGGTCAAAAATTAGGGTTTTGGCCAAATTGGGGATATTGATGTAAAATGTTTGGGGATCGATTCTAGATGGTTGAATATGTATACTTATGGTTGGAAATTGTGAATCTAGATTTTTGGGAGTTTTGGCTTGAAGATTCGATTTCCTTCAAAGGAGCTCAAGTTGGGGAAAATCTAGATTTAGCCTAAATCTAGCAAGGTCAGTTCAAGATGATTTTGTGAAAACGGTGTACATGCCAAGAATGTAAATCTTTAAATGTTTATACGTTTCATGTGAAATTATTAACTGTTGAGTTATTTGATAAGTTCTGACTATATGAAGTGTTTAACTCTATAAACTTGTGAAACACCCATCTTGATTTTTGGGAATTTTAATGAATATATCATAATGAAAATGTTTTGACGACTTATTTTCATAAATGGAGATTATTTGGTAAAAATGCAGTCTTGTGTTTGTTGGTAATATGTGTATTTTATGGCATGAAATGTTTTGAAAATACTAGCGTGTGGGTCTTTGGAGTTTGGTCATTCTCAAACTCATGTTATGGGATGTTTTGAAAGAGTCAATGGGTTTATAAATTTATTTGGGAAATGATTTGTCCGGATCTAAATTGTGTCGGGGTTTATGCATGTATTTTGGAACATGTTTGCATAAACGTTGGTCTATTGTGTTTTATTGCAATTTGGGGGATTTTAACATATGGTCATTTGTTTTGGTTGAGCTTAAGGCTCAATTTTTGTAATTACCGAGTCTTGGGGACATTTGTCCGGTTTTAATAACTTAAAGTGAAGCTTTGGGTGGGAGTCGCATTTATTGCGCTTTATTTTGGAGAATACATGTTTGAGTGCGTGTATCATTCTTTGGAGTCATGTATTTTAGACTGTAATGCATTGGATCCATAGGCATGTAAGTTAGTCGTAGTTAATGGTGAGGACTCTTAGCATTCTCATCTTGGGTAATATGTCGGGTTGGAATTGTTGTTGTCCCGGTTGTTCGGCAGAGATGAACCATTATGGGTTGTACTCCGGGACCATGGGTTTTCTGTTTTGATGTTCTAATTCTTGTGCACGAGGGTTATACATCATTAGTTATCAAGTAAGGAGTTGTGGCTCCTATCTTGAATGCTAGGGAGTAGGCACTAGGGGTCGAATGAGTACCCTAAGGATGAAAACTCCACTAGAGACCGAACATGCAATAAGATCGTGTATCCTTGAGGTGTAGCTCGGCGGAGCAGGCAATGGGGGATACGGTGTTTTGGGACTTGAAATAAAGTCCGACTGGAGGTGTAGCTCGGTAGAGCATGCAATATAGTTACGATCTGAGGTGTAGTTTGACAACGTGGCTAGGTGGCTTAACTTTGTGTTCTGCCACATACAACGGAATCGGGTCTCCCCCGTCACCGAAAGGTGTTATTTGGGTATTAAATAATATTATTTTATTATCCATGTTTTCGGTGACGTTTTGTATATACGGATTTTATTCGTGATTTATGGGCCGCGTATTATGCCCTCCCGTGTTTGGGCGTTTCGAAAAATAAAGTCTTATCCGCAATTTTATAAATTGGGAGTTTAATTACTATTCACGTTTTAGGTGAGTTTGGGGTTGAAGTTGTTTTACAAAAGAATGTTTATGTTGGGTTGCTTGTTTTTAAAGGTGTGTGTTATTGGAAAATGAGTCATTTAATATTTACGGTAAATCATTTTGAAAGATAATGATTTAAACTGCATTCTTTCCTTTAACAAATATATTTGTTTCATGTTGAAAACTCTTGAACTCACTAGGCGTTAGCCTAACCTTTTTATTTGTCGGCATGTGCATCAGGTTTGGTTGAGGATTGTTGCTAGCGACTTCGTGGTGAGATGAGTTCTAGTCCTGCACGAGTGAGAGTAGCTCGGTGAAGCCTTCCGCACTTTTGGAGATAGCAAATGTTATTGGGTTTTAGTAACATCCGTCTTTGATTAGTCTTTATACAAGACTTGATCTATTATTTGTTGAAGTTAAATCTATAATTCTTATTGAGGTGACTCAAGTGATGATTAGTAGAATAGATTTTATCCTTATTTGATGTATAATTGAAAATTTTAATTTAGTTGCTCTTTCCGAATTTGAGGGTGTTACACAAAGTCCATTAGCAATGTAATAGGGCAGGAAATTGTGTGAAAACGGTCAAAACAGAAAACCACAAAAACACCACCATGTGTCGCCGACGGTGGGTTGTCGGGGCTCCCCGGTTTGGCCTCCCTCACGACTTCGGCCGTCGGGGTTGGGTCGTGGCCTGGGTGGGTTCAACCCATCTAGGGCACCGGTTGGACACGGCTTGGGCGGTCTTGGCCGACGTCTTAGACCAAATTTTTGATTTTTCAAAACCCTAAAAATTTTGAATGGGCTACGATTTTTGGTGAGTCGAGTGGTTTTCCTTTCGTTGACCGGGTTTGGGACCAAGTTTAGTGGGCTTGTTTTTTTTATGTTTAATTGGATCCAAGCCCAATTTTGGCATGTTTGCTTTTATCGGATTTGGTATCGACCCTTTTGACCCATCATTGTATGTTTTTAATTTTGGAAATTAAAATGTATTGTTATTTGGGTTATGTATTTTTTATGTATTTTTAAAACGATCTGCTTATCGATTTATTTAATTTTAAATGTAATGTAATAGATAAATTAGAAGTTGTAACATAGAATAGCATTAGTTTAAAATTATTTTGTAAGCGAAGAATCGGAAGACTGAATGAATCGAATATGGCATCCCGGAGTCACCTCGGTTTGTGGAGCTAGTAGGAGTCAATGATGTCCTTAGGGTTTGACTGAGGCTTCCGTGTGGGCTTACGGAACCTCTCTAGTGGGCCAAACCAAATACATTTGTTGTGTTTGTGTTGTTTTATTTTTTGCGCTTTATTTTGCTTTATAATTATATGCTATAATTGTCGCAATTTAATTATCAATAGGAAAATTAAAACACAAACAAATTTAAAATCGGTAAACATGTAAATGTATTTACAATAAACTGATAAGTTATCAAATTATACCGATTTGTGAGTTCTATAAAATTGAAATATTGTTTTAAACTCAATACTGACATGAATATTGTTTTAAAAACGAATTTTAAAACTTCAATTATTTTAAGAGCTCGGTAAAACCCTTATAAACAATTTGCAAGTTTTTCACCAACCATTTAAATACTTATCGGACATACAACTGTCCGATTTGGTATGATCATTGGCCAAGCCGAGTCGGATAAGTGTAGTGCAAGATAAGGATTCGGTTAATGAGATCACAATACGTTGTGTATCTACCGCCTATTGTTATAGGTATGATCCAGACGATCAATTTCTGAGTTGTTACTCGAAATAGAAATTGTAATGTTTTAGTATGGCCCAGACTTGCTTGATATACTTATGCATTGTGTATTGTCCGTCCATAAGCATCCCCAAGATGAAGAAGTGGGATTAAACATGTTTTTAAGTAATAAATAAAGAATCACACGAAGGTCTAAGAGTTGTGATGATTAAAATCCGAAGTTGCCTACCTAAATAACTATCTCTCACAATTTCAGAGTTGAACAATCGTGAGATTTAGTAAAATATGGATCTTAGCTCAATTTTGAATTTAAAAAATTTTTAGTAATTATTACTAAAATAAACTTTTATTTTTCTGTAGATGTCTGCTTGTAAATGTATTTTGTTTAGATCAATTGTTTGACTTTTATATGTTTGACTTTGACCTTGTCAAGACTTTGAGAGTTTCAAGTCTTTGAGAGTTTTACTTTGTGAGAGTTTTAGTCCTTCATATATATATATATATATATATATATAACTTTGTAAGCTTGTGAGAGTTGTGAGACCTTGTGTATTGAGCGTTCATTGTAATCATTTGACTAAGTGAGATATACGACCACCTCATTTCTCTCTCTAGATTCTCTCTCTAAATTTGTGTTGAATTGATTGAATTGTTCATCATGGCTTGAAATCTGGACTTACATTCATCATAGACATTTGATTACAACAGATCAGAACTCGGACTTTAATGTCAAAGATATTGACTTCTAAGTACTACAGCTTAGAACTCAAACTACAATGTTAAAGGACTTAGACTTCTAAACACATCAGTTTAGGACTCAGTCTTCAATGTTTAAAGATAAGGATATTTTGAAAATATCCAGGGGGAGCTTATCTGATCTAAATCATTATATCATGATTTGAGGGAGAGCCGAAATGTTTGTAAGTATCTTCTGATCTAGATCTCTGATTGTTTGAAAGAGGAACAACTTTTGAACATGAAAAATGTTTTCATAAATGTTCAAACCACATTTATTTTAAAAAGTTTTCATGAATTGAGAAGTGTGCTTTTAAATGATTTTCACTTGGATACTTTGATGATTATCTGACCGTGTGTTTCCAAAGATCAATACTTGTGTATTATCTTGTCTATATAATGTCAAGTATTCATACACACCGGTTCAATACTTTATTGGAAATTGTTATTACCATATCTCTAAACGAAACAAATTTTCGATGGTAATACCCCCGTTTGATTTCAAGTTGTTGAGCTTCAAACATCATTTCAATCTTTGCATTGCTAAATTGTTTATATTCGTTCATATAAACAAACTATCAAGTTCTTTGATACCCCAACCATTTCATGTTCAAATACATGATATTTGATCTGATTGATACATTGTCAGATTCTCAAAACAATTCTCTTGATTTCATTTCATTCAATCAATTTCCTTGTTTTGAGAGATCTTCATTGTTCAAATGCTAAAATTTCATTCATATTTTTAATGAGCATACATTTTGACAATGTTATCATATTTGTGCTTAACTGTTCACGATAAATTGTTGAGCAACCATTCTTTATAGGACAAATTACATGGGATCAGTGTGAGAGCTTAAACAGAACTTCCATGGATTCACGTTAGCCAGTGTTTTGCTACCCCGGAAGTTATCGTTGAGTGATTGAGGGGTGAGGGGTCTTAAATCAAAGAGTGGGGGAGATAACTCATCCGGTTGAGTTTTTCTCATTATGCTGAGCGGTAAAATGTAAATGAGAGTTTGGTTAGAAGTGAGTTTTAATGATAAAAAGAAAGAGGGTGTGAGAACAGAGTTAAAAGAATATGGAAACTCTGCACCAACTACTTTCTGAGCCGGGCAGCCACATCTTCTGATTGGTTCACATTCTTTGGTGACCATAATTGAAAAAGGCAGTGAGCCCATGCCAACTCTTGTATTAACCCCACCATCCACTCGTTTCTTTCCCGACAAAGAAATGTTTCAATTTTCTTGGGGACGCAACATATATGCTATCTGGTCTTCACTCGAAAGATTTAGATATTGAAAAAGAAGGAAGTTTTCCCCACCTTCGCACCTCTTTCATGCACATTGAGTCCGTGTAAGACTTGTTGTTGTCTCAACAATTTACACATTTTGAGCCTGTTCAAGCTTCAGTAGCTTCAATCATTCTACACTTTCACGTACACACAAGGAATATGTTTTCTTGTCATAACATTCATAGAAAATTCCTTTGTGGTTTTTCGATGATTGAATTGAAGTCCTGGGGGAGTGAACATCTCAAAAACTCCTTTCCAATCTACATCCGTTGTACAAAGTGGCTCTGTGCTACTTACAGGCATTTTAACTGTATCGTTTGTTAATTCAGGGTTACAACATTTATTATATCTGAATTTGAAAAGATTCAGGTATATACATTTCTTATGAATTGACGGATACATAGATCAAAAGAGCGAAGATTGTCATTTCATAAAGGGGGAGAATGTTAGGAGATCATAAAGAGGAAGATAAATTTTCAAAGACGATGACTTGAAAAAGGTTTTGATGATTTTGCTGCTCATAACTCATCAAAAAGGGGGAGAAATTCAGGAATTTCAAGTCAAATCTAATAAAAGGGAGAGATTTTCTAAAGAAAAAGGAGGAGACATTTCTGGAATTTCAAGTTCAAGACAGATGAAAGTTAAAGGTTTCTCAAGAAAATGTTTAAAAGATGATTCAAGAAAGTTTGTTTGTTCAAAGACTATTCAGAGATCACAGAGATGAAGTTACAAGTATTGAAAGACTTCTCAAAGATCAAAGATTTCTCAAAGTTCAAAGAAGTTTCCAAAGTTTCAAGAGTTTAAGTTCAAAAATTTCAAAGTTTTGTTAAAGTCTTGATGACTGTTCAAAGGCATTGTGAAAGACTTTTCAAGATTTTTCAAAGCATCAAAGATTGAAATTTTTCAGAGTTTCAAAGTTTAAAGCCGTCAGAGTTAAAGTTTTGAAGAATCAAGAGTTGAAGACTTGTCAATTTTTTTTAAATCTTGAATCCAAAAGGGGAGATTGTTAGTGCATTATTGTATTCAAGATTTAGAGTAAAAGTCTTTGTAATTGAAAAGTCAAAGAAAGTCAAAGTTATCAAAAATCAAAGATGTTAAAAGTCAAAGTAGTTTACTTTGTAATTAGTCAATGTGTTTGTAATTAGGTTTAGGTATATTAGATTGCTTTGTGGTTAAGCATTAGGTTCAAGAAGCTTTCATTGTCATATTATCTTAGAGAGAGAAAATGAGAGAGTTTAGAGAGAGAAATCTTGTAATTCATTGTTATTCATGTAATTCTTCAAGATCAATGAAATTCAAGTTTCTTACCTAATAGATCTGGGAATTTACAATTGGTATCAGAGCTTTGGGAGACGATTTGTGAACAATTTAAACAAAATTCGTCCAAAATTGATCAAGAATTGAAGATTTTTGAAGAATTCTGCATTTTTGAAGAACTTGAAGAACACAAATGGGTTACACATTTCTTGTTGGTTTTTGAGTTTGATTTTGATTGCAAAACGTTTCCTCAATGTTATATTTCATGTTTGCATCAAAAGATTTTCAAAAACGTATCAAGATTTGAGGAATTTGAAGATTTTTTTTAAAGTTTGGTGTTCTTGAGAAAAACTCTCTGTGAAAATTTTTGTAAATGGATTTTGCAAATTTTGTGTTGATTTGATCCGCTTTTGTGCAAAATCGTTTCTAAAAAGTTATTTTAGACATGATTTGATCATTGTTTTCAAGGTTTAATCACAAAATCTCATTTTTAATTTTTTTTATGGTTTAATGTGTTTTTGAGTGTTCTTGAAAGTTTTTTTAATATGAGTTTTTGATTCGAAAAAGTTGATGTAATGTTTCAAAAATATGTTTTTGAATGTTTTAGATCCATAATTCACATTTTTGTTTTAGTTGATACCTGTTTTTGCAAGTTTTATCTTTGAACAGTAAAGGAAATGAGAACATCCTAGATATCCTTACAGGCACCCCAAATGACATCCAATTGAGTCCTATGCAGTATGAACTTCCATAAACTATCAGAACCCCACCTAAAATACCATCCTTCAAAGAAATAAACCTTTATGAACCTATCGAACAACCACTAAACATACCTAGCCCAGTTAACCAACCTATTCCTAGCCCAATTAACCTATCCATCCCAGAAAGACAACCTAGCCCTGTAAACCAACAAATACCTAGCCAAATAAACCTTCCTAGCCCAAACAGAATACCAAGCCCAATACCTGATAACCAACCTGAAACCAATCCTGAAGCCGAACCTGAAACCTATTTTCCTTCTAACCTAGTAGAAACCCAAGCTGGCCCCTCAGAACAACCTGAAACACATCTTATACCCACTGAAGCCCAAATTAGACAAATGAGGAATACTCTGAGAGTACCTTTTCTGGAAGAGGAAAAGAAGAATTTTTTTTGCATAGGCTCAAGAAGTTAGATATTCATAAAGTTCTGGGTGTTTCTCATTTGCCTCCAGAGATACAAGAGGAGTATGCCAGGTTTATAAGCTGGGAGAGAAAAGTGTAGAAGTACGTAAAGAACAAATCAGGAATTGTGACTGTTAAAGAAGTCAGAATGAGGAAGTTTCATAGAAAGTTTTGGTATCCTGTATTCTATGTGCAAAGAAGGGATCTTACTCACTGTGAATTTACAGAAGCTGATTTTCAACACCTGAATGTAGATGACATTGAATACCTCTACCACTTATTCAGAAACATGACAGTTCGTCTAGAGAACATTGTCTTTGCCTTAGAAGTGTCAAGAGGTTCATGAGAAGGCATGTTAATTACAAATACTGCTATGATTTCCATCTTGCTATTGAAACCAATCAAAAGAGAGTGAATATGACAAAGCCAAACTTGGAGTTAGAAGATTTAGAGAACTATGATTTGTTCACAGTTATTGATCAACCAGAGCTTGGAGTAGTGTACAAAAATGGGGAGAACAAGAAAAGATTTATGAGGATATCTGAGATAGCAAAGTTTTATGATGGAACACTGAAAGTGATCAGACTCCAGCTGAATCAAAGGTACAAAGAGAATGAAAAGAAAGTTAGTCAAGGAGATAAAGGTCTTGGTAAATTTGACAGACTTGTTTTGCTCCGAGTATTGGATGCTTTAGATGATCAACTTCATTTCAGACGGGGAATAAGGATATTTGAGTCACTACTCAGGATCAGACAAGGAAGCTACTCAGATGGAGTAGATAGATTTTTTGCTCAATTGATCTAAAAGGGGGAGATTGTAAATGTATTTTGTTTAGATCAATTATTTGACTTTTATATGTTTGACTTTGACCTTGTCAAGACTTTGAGAGTTTCAAGTCTTAGAG
The DNA here is from genome assembly GCA_954870635.1 of Arctium minus. Taxonomy (NCBI): domain Eukaryota; kingdom Viridiplantae; phylum Streptophyta; class Magnoliopsida; order Asterales; family Asteraceae; genus Arctium; species Arctium minus. The sequence continues at coordinate 69,078,220 of OX941080.1, read as the reverse complement.
AGTTTTACTTTGTGAGAGTTTTAGTCCTTCATATATATAGCTTTGTAAGCTTGTGAGAGTTGTGAGACCTTGTGTATTAAGCGTTCATTGTAATCATTTGACTAAGTGAGATATACGACTACCTCATTTCTCTCTCTAGATTCTCTCTCTAAATTTGTGTTGAATTGATTGAATTGTTCATCATGGCTTGAAATCTGGACTTTGCTAATCAAGATAACACAAACAATTCAAAACATCACCCAATTCACTCACCGCTCAATCTTGGATAAAGAAAAACTGAATGGCCAAAACTTATTGGAATGGTTATGCTTCCTGAGGGTCGTTCTCAGACATGAAGATAAGTTATATGTTCTCTAGAACCCCCCCCCCCCACCTCCTGCTAGGAATGCATCTAAGAGCGTTCAAGATGCTTATGATAAGTATGGTCAAGACTCTCAGAGCATTTCGTGTCTGATGTTGGCCTCAATGACTCCTGAACTTTTAAGGGATCATGAGGAAATGTCGGCTTGAGATATGATTATCTCTGAGGACCATGTTTCATAAACTAGCTAGGCAAGAGAGATTAACAATGTGCGATCACCACATGTTTGTGATAAACCAAGATCGATCTAAAATACTAGAGAGAGAAAGTAGAGAGAAAGAGTGAGACGCAAAAGCTTGATGTATTCAATATGCAGCGCAAAGGTTCTTAGACAAAACAAGACACAAGGGCCTTAAATACCCTTGGCCAAAACAGATACAAAAGACTAGCTAAACAACAGTTAAGGCTACAAGTAATAATTACATTGATTACTACAAAATTAGACTTAACAATCTCCCCTTTAGTAATCAATGGCGCTCAGGTCTTCTATGATGTCTGTTTAACTCGATCAGGACCTCTAAGCGTCTTAAAGTAGCACAAAAATTTAATCTTTCCATGATTGAGTTCAAAGTTCTTCTGAGAAGACTGATTTCAGCATTACCAATCATAAACAGAGTTCTTCTTGATTCCATAAACCGCTTTTCAGCATCTTTCAGTCTGTGTTCCAACTGAAATTTGATAACCTTCAAGATGCCATCTGAATACTTGTTGATTTCTTCAAACCTCATAAAACGATGATGACAAGAAGCATCTCTATATCCAACACACCATAAGGATCTTCGATAATAGTGAACAAGTCGATTAGGTCTTTGAAGATTGACAACTGGTTGAAAACTCTCAGCAGCCATCTGGAAATCAAAGACACGGAAGAATCTGATTTATCTCCCCAATTCTGATATAAACTTTTTCATTTGAACTTGAACTTTGATACATCTCCCCCTTTTTGATGAATTGTGAGAATCAAAATCATCAAAACTCTTCAAGATTAGATTTGTCTTTGGAACATCTCCCCCAAATAAACAAGTAAGCACTGTCTTCATGACCTTTCCCTTTGAAATGATAAGAGAAAATCGTTTATCTGATATGAGTGAGCCGTCAATTCATGAATGTATTCATCTTAATCTTTTCAAATTCAAACAAATTATGAATGGTAAACCTGAATCAACAATATGAAACAGTTAGAAATGCCTGTCAGTAGCACAAAGCCACTGTGTACAACGAATGTACAATGTAAGGAGCTGGTTTTATGTTGACTCCCCAGGACTTCCATTCAATCATTGAAAAACACAAGGTATTTTCTATGAATGTTATGACAGAAAAACACATTTTCTGTGTGCTCGTGCTTGTGATATGAAAGAATTAGCACAATGATTGTGTTTCATAAGGCTCAAAATATGTAAACCACTGAGACAACAATGATTATACATAGACTCAATTATGCATGATAAAGGGTCGAAGGTGGCGCAACTTTCTTTCTTTTCAATATCAGTATCTTCCAAGTGAAGAACCAATAGCATATGTGCTGCTTCCCCAGAAAATGTGAAACATTCTCTTTTTAAGAAAAGAATGAGTAGCTGGTGGGGTTGTATGCAAGAGATGGCATGGGCTCACTGCCTTTTTCAATGATGGTTACTAAAAAAATATGAACCAATCAGTAATGTGGCTGCCCGACTCAGAAAGATGTTTGGTGCAGAGTTTATATTCTTTTACTCTATTCTCTCACCCTCTTTCTTTTAAACATATAAGCTCACATCTAACTAATCTCTCATTTCCATTTTACCTCTTCACACACCAACACTCAATCTTTTTACCCCTCATCCTTCAATCACTCAGGGAATACTTCCTGGGTAGGAAACACTGGTTATGGTGAATCCATGGAAGTTCTGTTAAGCTCATACAATGAATCCCATGAATTATCCTAAAAAGAATGTGATGCCTCAATGATTTTCTTGTCATGAAAGCATAAGAAATCAATGTTAGTGTATGTATGCTCAACAAAAATCAGAATGTAATTTGAGCATTTTAAGCATTTAAGATTTCTCAAAACTTTATATGAGTGAATAATCATGAAAGAATAGAAATGTTTTGAGAATCTGACAATGATTAAGATCAGATCAAAATTCATGAAGAATAAAATTTTGGGAAATCAAAGACGAATGTTGTTTATATGAACAATATATAAACATTTTAACAATGAAAGCACATGTAATAATGAAATGACGTTTGATTCAAACAACATTGAATACAACTGGGATTATTACCATAGAAAGATGTAACTTTGGATACATGGTAATAACAAAGTTCAAGAAAAATGTACCGAACCGTTGTGTACGAATAATTGACAAAGTATATGAAAAGAAAATACACAAGTATTTTTCTTTAAAGAACACACGGTCATATATGCAATTAAGTATCCAAAATCAAAATCATTTAAAATCACACTTCACAATTCATGAAAATCTTTCAAGAATAGGAAATGGTTTGAACATTTAAGAAACCATTTTTCACAAGTGAAAGTTGTTTATCTTTCAACAAATGATAGTGTACAAGTATTAGAAATGTATACCTTTAGGATAACATCCTTAACTCCCCCTGAAATGATTATTTTCAGTGAAGTATCCTTAACAAAAAACTCAGATATCCTTCCCCTCGATCCCTGTAAAAATTCAATTTATTACATGAATATAACAATGAAAGTATAAAGCATTTATATCTCCTCCCCCTAAAATCAAAAACTTCTAACTCCCCCTCAAATCAAAAACTTCTAGAAAAGATATTATCTGATTAGCATCCTTCAGAAGAAAATATTTGAGTACGGGTTTTGAATTTAAGTATTCAAAAACCATAATTACATATTCTCCGGTGAGAATATTAATGATCAGTGTTACCAATGAAGACCGGGTTCTGATCTGATATAATCAGAAGCCAACACCTTTAGTCCCCCTGAAATTATGCATCTAAAACATGTCAGTGAAAAAGCACATGATAGAGATCTACAATTCTATTTTGAAATGTAGTTCATCATATCTATTGGATGCAAAATATTTCAGACAAGTATGTACTCCCCCTTGATGGTTGATTTCCTCATTCGAGTATTGGAGTACAATCTCTTATCAGCACAGGAGTAAGGTCTTTTGATCACTGAAGTACGAGTCCTAAACTGTTGTGTTTAGAAGTCAAACTTTGTTGAAGTACGGGTTCTAAGTTGATTTACTTAGAAGCCTTGGTTCTGTTACTCCCCCTTGACAGTAGGTGCCTGCAACACAGAATCAGTCTTTGGTTTTGGTACCCACTGGTATTTGGGTCCATGTTTGTTAGTTGCAGTTCTAATAGGAGTAACGGAGTAAGAACCATACCAGAAATGATCACTAGTTTTGTGAACATAATCATGTGTACGACAATAAGAACAATAGTATTTCTTACCTGATAACCTGATTAATTGATTTTTCGTGTAGACATGATCAAGTTTACCTTTTTGCACATTGTTCTTCTTGGCTTGATGTGTATGTACACATGACTTCTTTCCTTTCTTCTCATCTTTCTTCTCATCATCAAGCGATTTCACCTTCCAAACCAGTTTTTCTTCTTTGTATCTCCTTCTTCTTTGATGTGTACCTGAACCATCTATATTTCTATCATAGAAAAGGTTAGTAGTACGAATCTGATCATATGAATTAACTGGCCTTTTTGAAGAAACAGTTTTATGATGTGAGCTTGAGGCTGGCTTGTTGGAACCAACTGACTTATTTCTAGGTGTGTGGATTTTTGACTCTGGAGACGTTTGCTCAGTCACCACATCCTTTGAAACAGTCTTTTCAAACTCTTTTATCTTTGAAGATAAGTTGTCTCTTTCTTTGACAAGTAAGTCAATCTTTTCCTTGAAATCAGACTTCATTTTCTAATCTTTCAGCACACATTCAGACAGTTCAGATAACTTCTTAGTAAGTATCTTGATTTCTGCTTCAAACATGCTTCTTTCTTCTTCAAATCCCTTCTCAGTATTTGTTATTTGACCAGATATCTCTTTAAAGATTCCAACATTCTTCTGTTCAATTGCCTTCTTTTCCTTGGCAAACTTTTCCCTTTCCAGAATTATTACTTTCTCAAAGTCAGACACTTTTTGAGAAATCTTGATACATTTAAGCTCAACTATCTTCTTCTCTTCACAAGTCTTCTTAGAAAGTTCTAAGAATTTCTGTGCAAACTTTGATCTTTCTTTTTCAAAAACAGATTTGTCTTTAGCAATCTTTTGCTCCAAATCACATATATTCTTCTGAAGCTTAGTGTTAGCATCTTCTAAACTTTTAATCTTCTCCTCATACCTTTCAACAGATACTGCTTGCTGGAATTGCACAATCTGATTTTCAAAATCAGAGATCTTTCTTTTCATCTCAGAATTCTCAGATTCCAATTCTCTTCCTTTTAATACCACCTTTGGCCCTGACATCAACCATTCAATAGATACCCACAAATCTTTTCCTGTTAACTTGTAAGTATTTATGTGACTAGAAATTTCAAGAAAAATATCACGAGAAATACTATCCGACATAAAATTTCTAGCTATATTATCAGCTCTCTGTCTTTTCTCCTATTCCTCAGTACAATCTTTTATTGGAATTTGAAGTTTCATCTCACCTTCAGTCAATGACAATCTGATATAGTAACTCAGCTCATGTTTATTTACAAAGTTTAAAAAATTAACTTTCCACTCTTCATACTTTCCTTTGTACAACATTGGTGCCTTCATCCTGTTAAAAAATGATCGTTAGTCCAAAATGAAAGTTTGAAACTGGCGCAAACCCAGAAATGCGCAAACCCAGAAATGCGCTAAAGGCAGTAGCGCAAAAGACAATTTTGCGCTAAGTGAAGCTGGAGAGAAACTCAGAATACTAGAGACTTTGAAACTGGCGCAAAACTCAGAAACTCGCTAAGGGCAGTGGCTCAACAAACAATTTTGCGCTATGTGAAGATGGCGCAAAAGCTATCTTGCAAAAAAACTCTGAACACGCAAAAGCTCTAAAGACGCAAAAGCTCTGAACACGCAAAAGCTCTAAACACGTAAAAGTGACTTTGCGCTAAGCACGGTAATCACTTGAATTTGGCGAAAAATAACAATGATCTGGCACAGAACTATATAACTTTGATGCTGAAGAAAACCTCAAACTGATGAAGTTGGTGCAAAAAGTAGATCTGGCACAAAACAAGAAGTTCTTCTAATTCGATCACAAAATCGAATTTGATGAATTATGCACACTCAGATTTGATCGAAATCTGATTTCTAACCACAAAGAACAACCAATTCGAACAAATTTTCGCAGAATCGAGAAATTGAGAATCGAACAGTAACTTTTCGCAGAACGGTCCAAAACCACGAAAAACCTCAAATTGATCTTCAAACATTGAATTTCTTGCAATTTGATGTGAAACAAAAATGATCTAATACTGATTGAGAATCCAACGAATCAAATCTTAAGAAAAACCGATCAAATTTCAGTATAAATTTGTGAAAAATTCAGGGAATGAGATTTTCTTGATCAAGATCAAGAAAATCGATCAAATTCTCTGAATTAATAACAAATTCAGATTGAAAATTGTTTCTCTCAAATCTCTCAGAATTAGATTGGCTCTTATACCAATTGATAAACCAAGATCGATCTAAAACACTAGAGAGAGAAAGTAGAGAGAAAGAGTGAGACGCAAAAGATTGATGTATTCAATATGCAGCGCAAAGGTTCTTAGACAAAACAAGACACAAGGGCCTTAAATACCCTTGGCCAAAATAGATACATAAGACTAGCTAAACAACAGTTAAGGCTACAAGTAATAATTACATTGATTACTACAAAATCAGACTTAACAGTTTGTATGATGCAGAAGGGGACACCAGTCAGTTCTCATGTTTTGAGAATGAAAGGGTATATTGACCGACTCCCTCGATTTGGATACCCTCTTGGACAATAGTTGGAGGTCGATTCGTTTCTTAATTCTTTATCTAAATCATATGATAACTTTGTACTCAATTATCATATGAACGAATTGGACAAATCCCTTACACTGTGTTCTTTAATCTAGAGAGAAAAGAAAAGAAAAGAATTGATGGAAAAGATAGGGAGAGAAAAGAAAGGAAAGGAAAATAATTTTTTTCATTTGTGTTCTTGAAAGGCAAGGAAAAAAAATAGTTTTTCATGCTCTTGAACAGGAGAGAAAGGAAAGGAAAGATGTCATTTTACAAATATACCCTTTAAAAATTTATTCTTTATAATGAAAGGTTGGGTAGTTTTGTAATTTTAATAATTTTAGTAATTTTTTAAATGATTTTAGTTTCTTTCCTTTCATTTCCTTCCCTTTTCTCCCACATTTGGGAGGAAAGTTATCATTATTTTCCTTTCCTTTCCTTTCCTTTCTCTCCTAAAAAAGTTTTGAGAACATAGTTTTTTTTACTTTCATCCCCTTTCCCTTTCTTTCCTTTCCTTTCCTTCGTAAAAAGAGTTTCGAGAACACAACGTTACTGAATTTCATGGAATGTTGAAAACTGTTGAAAGAGGGATTACCTCCAAGTTGGAGAAATCCAACCCTGTCCTAATGATCAAGGCAAAAGGAAGGGTAACCAATGAAAAGTGTGACTGGAAAAGGAAAGGCAAAATCTAGAAGCTCCAACATACCTAAAATATATGAGAAAAAGATCCCTCCGGATGTTGTTTTCTTTGAATGTTCTGAGAAAGGGCATTGGAAAAGGAACTGTCCGATTCTGATGGCAAAGGCAAAGAAGGATAAAGCTCAAGAATCCAAAACTTCAGGTATGTATAACATCGATTTGTTCACTTCTGATTATGATTCCTAGGTATTGGATACTGAATGTGGAACTCATATTTGTTCATCTTTACAGGGACTAAGCATGATGATCACACCAGCTCTATAGGTTTAAAATTTCTGAACATTTTAACTGATCTGTAATTTTATTATACCTTTTGGAACATTAAGTAATGAAAATTCCATATGTCTTAGCTTACTGGGTATGAATCTTTACATTAATTTCATTATGTTATATATTAGCATGTTTAAATCCATAAATGATATGATATTGTTTTAAACTATCCATGATCAGTTGTTACTGGGGACTGGTAACGAACTAAGTGTTAGATCGTGTTTAATCAAGTTGTAATAGTTAGTCCTTTATTATATTTTGTTTGTATTTCGTTAATTAGGCTTGTATAGGTGTCAAGGTTGTTGACCCTATATATAGTCTCTTGTTTTTACCTTTTAGGTTAAGCTACAATATTCAATCATTGTGTAATCATTTGTAGCCGTCATCTTTTCCTCTCAATGAATCCTATGACTTCTTGATCATTCATCTTTTCTGTGATTCATACTTGTTTAGTACTCTGATTATGATTATGTGTGCTTGATTCTGGAACAACAATTGGTATCAGAGCTATATCAAAAATCAGTTTCAAATCGATTTATGCAGAAATTGATCTCAGTTTGCTAGTTTTCGAAAAAGTCACTGTTCCATTAGTGATTTTGAGAATTAAAGGCTGTTTGAATGCAATCTTTGGCTCAATAGAGGCATATGATGATTATGAACATGTTTCGTATTAATCAGAAACAGGTTTACACATATTTGATTGGTCTATTTAATCATTCTTCGATTTTTTAGACTTAGTCGTATGTGACCTGTTCAAATTCAAAAGTTCAGATTTGTTGAAATTTTTGAAGATACAGTGATTGGGGTTTGTTCACGGTCGATTATTAGGCATAGTGTCAAATTTTAAGGTTGATTGAACAACTTTGGCCATGAATCTGGTGAAAAACTGAAGTCAAAGTCCGAAACAAGCAATTTTCGCAAGAGTGTTTGAAGAACTCGCAGAGATCAGGGTAGAACTCGCAAGGTACCTGAAACTCGCAAGACAAAGTGAAGTTGAAAATACACAAGGACAAGATTCGCAGAATCGGCATGTGCGAAAGTTGAAGGTTTCGCAGAATAACTACTTACGAATTCTCAAGGATTCTCAGAGAAAAGCCTACGAAAGTCACAGAATTCGCAGACCTCTACCTTGCGAATTCCACAACTTTCTTAGTTCAAGCACTTGCGAATTCTGAGCCAAATTCCTTTGATCTGCGAAAGTTGTATCCTCATAGTATCCTTGTCTATTATTTGCGAATTCTTGCTTTGTTTCTCACATTTTTGTGCATATTTGTTGACTTTCTGTTCTCAATATCTGATTTTCTGATTAAAGATCACTTCAAGCACATATTTGAAGTACACAGGAAAGATGCCTTATACAAATGATAAATGAAATACAGTGCTCACTCCAAGAGATTGTGCTCTGTCATACATGCTAGAGATACCGAAAATGGAAGCTGAACTTGAAAATCTCTGATGTCAAAACAAGGAATTAAAAGCTGACATGGAGGCCTTAAATGACAAAGTGTCAAAGGCTGAATTTCAAGTGAAAAGGTATCAATACAGAGGACATGACTGGCTTAAGAAGGTGGATGAAAGAAAGAATAAAGAAATTGCTGAACTGGAGAAAACTTTCAACCAAAGACTGTCTGATGTTTGTAAAAAGTCTGAGTCTGAGAAGAAGCAACTGCAGATTAAAATCTCAAATCTTTTAAAACAAGTATATGACTTTGAACAGATCATCATATCTGAAAGAAAATCCTTTGATGATGAGAGAAAAGATTTTAAAAATAAAAATACTAATCTGTTCAAAGAAATTTCAGATAAAAACCAGATCTTGGAAAAAGATTTTGAAGAAGAAAGAAAGGTTTTTGAAAAGGAAATCTTTAATCTTACAAGCAAATTGATAAACTTATCTACTGAGATCATGAAGGAGAAGAGGAGTAAATCTGGATTTCAAAGCAAATTTGATAAGCTCTACAGTGAGAACTTTAAGTTGTGTGACAAAATTCAGCAGCTTGAGATCGATAATACTGACTTGTCCAACAAGTTAAAATCTGATACATCTAACTCATCCTTTTATGATGATGATTCTGCTGAATCAGCTTGTTCCTTTCAGTCAGTATCAAGCATGTTTCAAAAAGTGGTTTTTAGAAAACAATCTGCAAAATCTAAAGTTTCTAAACCAGATCAGATTAAGACTCCAAAGTCTCCTTCTGTGAAATCAGCTGATAATAATGTCAATTATTTTCAAAAATCTCCGACTCTGTCTCCAAAGAAAACTCAAAAGGTCTGGGTGATAAAGGGTTCTCAAGAAGCAGCAAAGCTTCACAAAGCAAACAGGAAGAAGAACAGATCTTCAAGAAGTAAGTCCTTTGCCCCTGACTTCATTCAATCAGCTACATATTTGATCAGGTTAGCAAAAAGGAAATTGTGTTGTTCTTATTGTTACACTGATGAGTTCATTCACAAAGCACAAGCTTATCACAGATCTTATCATCACAAGGCTTATCACAGGTATGAGAATCACTCTAAGAAATTCTCAAAACACTGACAAACTTGGACCCAAGTCTATATGGGTACCAAAACCTAAACTTGTGGTGCAGGATGAAAAAGGAAAAGAGAAAATGGAAGATGTCCCAGTCATGAAGGACTGAGGAATCAATGACTTCTGATTACTACAGATCAGGACTCTTGCTTCAATGTCTAAACCTTGACTTCTAAGTACTACAAATTAGAACTCATACACAACTGTCAAAAGTTGTTGATCTTCTGGAAAACAGGGAGTTTCTTTTACTCTGAGTCTCTATCTCATAATGATTATTGCCTCTCAACATTTGAGAAAATAGAAGAAATTAAACTTAACTGCCAAATTATCCATGCAGATATGAAGGGGGAGCATATCCGTGTAAACCTTGTCAAAAGATCCACATCATGTTAAGGGAGCTGCATGAACCAATCACAGACAATTCTGATCAAAAGAAAGATCAACCAGAGATCAGATCAAGGGGGAGTATCTGATGAGTTCAAGGAAAACCATACTGCTACATCAAGGGGGAGCAATGAAGTGTTGTAAGTAGGGTGTGAGTAAACCTTTTTAGAATTAAAATTGATAAAAATGCCATTTTTGGAAGGTTTCTTTAACTAGAAAATTTCCATTTTTGGTACATTTTGTGAAAGGTTTCCCAAAATAGCAAGTTTCCTTATTTATAATGTTTTTGAAAGGATGGAAACTTGGCTAAGTATAAGATTCACAACCCACTAAACCCTCTAAAACCCTTGTTCACTAACTCTCGCTCTCAAACACTTTCTGATTTCATCCTGTTTTTGAACCAAGGTTGAGTTTTGTTATGATTATTATATCTTATGTTGTTATTGTGATTATTGATTGCAGGGAACCCTAACTTGGATTAAGATCAGTTTCAAATGATTGTTTTTGGACTCTTGAACTTCAAAGGACCGAATGTCGATAAAATCTCAGATTTTCTGAACCCTAATGTTAAATCTCGGTGTTATAATGATCTCATTACCCTCGTAATGCTATACTAGTACCCACAGATTGTTTAATTGATTGAAAACCTAAGTTTTGACTACTTCTCAGTGATTTTGTCGATTGGTGTTCTTATAAAACCATCGACTGTTCTTGACTTTGATTCAAATTTTGGTCATAAATGGGTGTTTAAAAACAAAATTAATAGTTGAACTCATGTTCACATTGCTAAATCGAACACCATGGTATAAATTTCAATCCCTAACATTGATTTTCATAAATTTCTCAATCTGGGTCCATGAATAGTGTTCTTGGTGTTCTTGAGGATCTTTTTGAATGTTCAAGTACAGATTTCGTAACTTTTTGAATGTTTTAAGGGCTTTACGAATCGTGTGCTTCACGAATCCTTGTTTGTGTTGATTTTTTCAAAAACCCTAAGGACAAGATCCACAATCCCATTGTCTGCGAATCCTGATATACCTTGATCTATCTTGCTTAATTTGCTAAGTCAAGGATTCGCAGAGAGCCTGCCTGCGAATCTTGAGCACCTAAGTGTAAGAACTCGCAAGCCTATAGCCTGCGAATCCTACACTTAGAATTTTTTAAATGTGAGGTTTTCTCACTGTTTCACTCTTATGTAATGACTCTAAGTCTTTGGACTTTGTCCAACTTCTTCTATTTCATGTTGCAGATCAAATGGCTGACAGTAATTCACAAAATGTTCAGATGGATGAAAATTCCATTCATGAAGCTGAACAAGAGCACTCAATTCCTTCTCAGAGGACATCTGACATTCCACCTCCAAATGTCAACACTGACATGCTGTTGATTCCTCAATCTGAATATCTGCCTCAGACTCCCAACAATCACAAGTTTGAGTTCAGTCTCAACATTGATACACTTGTGAACCTTATTCTTCAAAATCACCCTCTTAACAGAGCATTATCAGAAAGTGCAAAAGTGCCGGAGATCTACGTGCAACAAGCTTGGAAGACCATCCAGCTTTCACATATTACTGTTGGACATATCAGGTGTCCAGTTCTTCAAGTAAGGGTTGATTTCTTCTCTGCCAACATTGACCTTGAGCTATTTAGACGATCTCTTCAACTACCTGAAGCAAATTCCAGGGAAGGCCACACTACTTTTGATGAACTGCCTACTGAAGAAGTTGCACTGGCTGGTATTAGGGAAATGGGCTATATTGGTGACCTTGACAGAGTCAGCCAGTTCAAGAAAAATAATCTGCCTCCCTTCTACTATGCACTATTCTCAGTTATCAACAGATTCCTGACTGCAAAATCTTATGGCACTGACAACGCAAGCAATCACATACTGAAGCTATTCTATTCTATCGTGCATGATTTGCATATAGATTATGCAATAGTCTTTTGGACTGAGTTACTTGAAAAGATAGATGCCAAGACGAACACTATCAAAGTTCTCACTTACCTTCCATATCAGAGGTTTATGACATTTTTGGTTAGATGTGTTCTAAGAGGAAACAAGAAGATTCCCAGGAGAAGTTCACATGCCTTTGCTGAAGTGCATGAAATGAAATTTCTAGTGCGTCAGAAGAAGCAGTTTAACTACTCTATGCCAATCCCTGAAGGCCTACTCAGATATGTTGATCCAGAGGCTGAGTGTTTAGTAGAGTATAGAGAATCTATGGCACAACCAGAACCGACTGTACCTACCCCAGGTTCAATCCCTAGGCGAGAGGTGTCTGTGAGGGTATCCGAAACTCAGGGAGTTCGGGTACGGGGAGAGAAGAGGAAAAACACAGAGAGGGGAACCGGAGGGGGTCGGAGACCTAGACTAGAGACATCAGTGTCACGGGTTCTTACCCCACCTCATGTTACACCTGAAGTCCGTGAAAGTCAAGGCTCTGAACATGCCTTGGATCAACCTGAACATCATGACATAGAGGCACAACACGAAGAATTGCATGCTGAAGAAGAAATTCACTCTGTTGCTAGCTCACCTGACCAAGTAACAGAAAATGTTGACTTGGGCGATTAAAGCTCTGACTCTGAAAGAACGAACTCAACAACAAGAGAAGATGATTATGACAATGACACATCTGATGATGATGATGATGATCAACATCATGATGGAGCTGAAACTGTTATGGAAGTTGATTCCCATGCTGCCATCATTACAAGTGACATTGGTGAAATAAGGAGACATGAGGGAGATACAATCGAAGATGTCAGTGAGTCTGTGAGAGAAAAGGCAAGAAAAGAAAACAAATAGAGAGAGAGAGATCCACAACCCATTATACCAGAAGATCAACCACATTACACACTTCTGTGCATTCGTTGCCAGAAGATGTAGACATGAGACGATCACTCATGCACGTGCACACCCAAGCCACCCACTTTATTTCCTCTCAACAGGAATTAGTTTCATCTTCACACGGGGTCAAGCACAACTTCTATCAATGTCTCACTCGAAGACATCTGATATTGAAATTAGAGATCAGTTGCCCCAGATCAACTTCTTTCAGTGCACCTGTCCTAGAGCCTATTGTCAGAACACCTATTTTTGTTGATAGGACACTATTTGGAGGACTTGATCTCGGTCGTCTTTGTGACACGAGCAGAACATCCAGAGTAGATCCGCAATCCAGACTACAAGGAACGGATGGAAATCCTGTCACAGCTAACACCATGCCAGCTGTGAACACAGGTCACACTATGAATTCATCTTTAGTCGTGCAAACGGGTAATCTAAGTTAACCCGGTGTTAGCTCACATGACTTCGTGTCAAGGGAATACTTCAACGGCGCCCTAAAGGATGTTGAAAACAGGTGGTCGGAGAAGTACGAAAGATTCAAAAAGGAACTGGGTGACATTAAAAGACTATTAAAGGGGAAGCAAGTTGCTGAACCTGAGCCAGAAAGGAGAACACCAGCTACACCCAGTCCACCAGCCACACAGAGTAATACAGATCTTACCATCGATGAGCTTAAGTCTTTGCTTCTTGCAAAGCTTTTGTCTCAAGATCCAGAAAATCAACAAGATGCTGACTTGTTCACTTTACTGCATTCCCATCATCAACAACAACAGCAACAATAGCCCCAACAACCTTCACCTACAGATATACTCACAGCCCTATCTCTACTGAACCAAGCCTTTCCACTATCTTTCCAAACTCAAGCAGCTGCTAATGTTCCTAGGAATGACCATGATCACGATCATGATGATGAGGGGGAGACAAGGGAAGAACAGTTTGCTGCAGGAAGAGAGATAGTAGTTGTTGAAAGTGTTATGCCAATAAGTACCGTTCCCGGACAGAAAAGTTCCAGCAGTCAAGGTACTGGCACGAGTCAAGGAGTATCACAAAGTTTAGTAGTATACGTTGCGGATGATGAGTCAAGGGTTGAAAAGCCTAAGACTGCGACATATGAAGAAGTTATGGAAGCTATGGGCATATCAACGCACAATGTTATAGATGTTGATGAGCTGAATACGGACGAGGAAGCAATAGCAAAGTATGATCTCTTATGGAAATTGAAAGAGGAAGGAGAAAGGGTAATAGACTTTGAACTTCAAGATGCTGCTCGAACAGAGAATACTGTGAATGTCGAAGAATATGTCCGAAATGTGGCAGACACTGCGGTTCCGGGTAGTGATCATAGTGAAAATGTACTTGAAGATATCTTCGGTACTGATTTTGATGATCAGGAAGAAGAAGCTGAAAAAGATGAAACCGAACAAGTGCATGTGGCTTCTCTAGTAGATGAGCCATACGTACCCATTGCAATTCCACTGGTTTCACCTGACAGACATTGTGTTTCTCCATCTCCTAGTGAAGTTTCAAATCCTGTTGCTCAAAGCGTTGCATTACCTTTTGAAGAATCCATTGAAAGAGTTTTGAAAAGAGATCCTTCAGATCCCACAGCCCCAGTAGTTCTTGATATGGAAAAGCTAAGAAGAGCTATGAGAAGAGATAGAAAGAAGATAGAGAAAGAAGAGAGAAGAAGAAAGAGGGAAGCTTGAGAGAGAGAAGAGAAAGAGAGAGCTGAACAAGAAAGAGCTGATTCTGAAGCTCTTCCTTACATCAGAAATCCTGATAGCCTGAGAATATTGAGCGGTGCTGAGCATCCAAAGCCAGTATTTGTAACTCCCATGGAAGCAGAGAATCTTGCAAAGAAACATCAGGACTCTCAAGAAGGTCCTTCTACTCCTGTTAGAGTTAGATCTACTACTTTTACAGGATATGATGGTCAAGATGCTTCTCTTGAACTTATCAAACTTATCCGAAAATCTCTAAGAGTGTCGTTTTTAGAAGAATCCATCAGAATCTTCGTCAAAACGCCAGTAAAGATTGACGCATGCAAGTTGAATGGTACCATTGATCAATCACTACTCTATAAAAGAAATTACCTGAAGTTCATTGAAAATGTCTGAAGAACAAAAGGTTATACTCAAAGACCAAGAATCCTGCAGGTCATGGAAGTCAAAATGAACAAATACTTTGATGTTTGGTACCCTGAATTTGATGTTTAAAGGAGAAATCTAGAAATGTCAAAGTTCAGTGAAGCAGACTTTGATAACTTAAATGTGGCAAATCTAGAGTTCATATATCATGATTTCAGGAGCCGAACGATCAGACCCAGAGCCATGGTCTTTGAACTAGATGCGGTGAAGAAATACATGAAGCGTCTAATCAACAATACTTATATTCTTGATTTTTAGTTGGGGGCATAGACCAATCAGAACAACATAAACTTAACTGCTCCTAACTTTAATCACTATCTGATGGAGGACATACCACTCTTCAAACCGGTTCTTACTCCTGAGCTTGGAGTTATGTACGTGAATACAAATACTCATAAGAAGTAGTACATGCGAGCCAGTAAGGTTGCCAAGTTTTCTGATGGAACTTTGAAGATGGTTTGGAAAGAACTTGAAGATAAACTCAAACTCTCAGAGATGGAGAGACGTGCAAAAGGTAAGTTCATACCCACAATGGATGCGTTCGTAATGGAGAAGATGATTAATGCTATCAAAGAAAGGATTAATTTCAGGGAATGCTTGAGGAGATTTGAAAGCTTCTTGGGGATGAGGAGAACCAGTTTCAGAAGGTGGAATCGGTGAAGATTACAACATTGATTAAAAGGGGGAGATTGTTAGATCGTGTTTAATCAAGTTGTAATAGTTAGTCCTTTATTATATTTTGTTTGTATTTCGTTAATTAGGATTGTATAGGTGTCAAGGTTGTTGACCCTATATATAGTCTCTTGTTTTTACCTTTTAGGTTAAGCTACAATATTCAATCATTGTGTAATCATTTGTAGCCGTCATCTTTTCCTCTTAATGAATCCTATGACTTCTTGATCATTCATCTTTTCTGTGATTCATACTTGTTTAATACTCTAATTATGATTATGTGTGCTTGATTCTGGAACAACACTAAGATCATTGTGAAGTCTGGTCATGGTCAGGTTGGACCAACATGGGGTGCAACCAAGAGCCACATGCACTTGTGGGTACAAGTGTTGGACATACTTGCTTTCAATATATGAGATATCGTGTAGCAGAGGGATAAGGAATAATTATTCATACCGTTGGTTGTGTCAATGGGATGCTTGGAAAGCACATATCCATTTGTCTTTGGGGGCGGTGGCGCGTTTCTAGACACATAACCACTGTATGTGTTTTATGTGTCGTGTGTAAGTGGGAGACTGTAGATTTTAGTATGCCCACATCACATATAAACACTGTTGAGGTCAAATGAACCTATGAGGGTTGCACACATAGAGTATGTATGTTCTGAACTTTATCATGATGATCATAAACCATATAAGATTACATGTTGTAATATATAAAAGATAATTATTTCTCTAGTAGAGTAATAATTATAAAATTGTTGTATAAAATGTAATTATGATAATTACAAAATATGGGCTTAATATAGAGAATTAATTATTAAGTCAATAATTAATTAGGCCTTAAAGCCCAACATTGGAAAGTAATGATTTACTTGAGCCCAATAATTAATTATTATTAAGTTAATAACTAATTAAACTAAAAGGCTTAAAAGCGTAAAACTTGTTTAAGTTTAAAGAGTCTGGTCCATATAAGGAAAGGAGGAAGTATTTAAAACTAATGATAATTAGGTTTAGGGTTAAACAAGAAACCACTAGCCTCTTCCCTCCCTCCCTCCTTGGCCGTCGAACACACACAGACACACACAACACAAGAAAATCATTTGTTTTTTCTTGTGTGGTTTATTGGTTCATCAGGCTAGCAACCAGTTTGGGATTAAAGCATTCTCACGTGTGAATACCGCCTAAAGGAGGTCTACCTTGATCCCTCATGCTTTGGATTGCGGCCACATCTTTTGAGGTAGTAATTCTTCAAAACCCCTATGGTTATATTTTGTTCCTATTTACATTTGCTATGGATATGGGCTTACAAGGGTTTCACCGTTACTTTTGTTTATATATGCATGTTTTGTTTATATATGTTTTCCGCTGAATTCTTGTGATCCCGTTGAAACCCTACATTAACGACAATAAGAAGTCTTGTGTCAATAATCATTCGAGTCGATATCTTAACTTCTCAAGATCGCTTGTTGGTTGTCTCCTATCGCGTGGTATGACACACGTCGTATGACACATGTCATACAACCATGATCAACATATGACATATAACATAGTTTTTGGTCTTATGAGAAAGACTAGACGATCATAAGATCAACGACATGAGAATCTTAAGACTAAAGATGGAAAATTTACCCATAGGGGAGGGGATTCCTCCTTGGTTTGGCAAGTAACAAGGATTTATTTTCATACCTGAAGTTGGGCTGGGGATGGCATTACCGGCCCTTAATCCGACCCCGATTAAATTTTTTATTTTATTTAATATATGTATAGTGTGTGTGTGTGTGTATAAATAAATGTATATGTTAATGCCAAAATGTTGTTCCAGATTCTAGCTATCAATTATCACACAAATGATTAAGAAACACTTTCTGTATTGATTCACACAATCTAAATCAATCCATATACCTATTTAGTGCGTTTTTACACTAAGCTCTATGTGTGTTTTTCTATGGTGTAAACTCAGAATGCGCATGTGTAATCTTTTTGTTCTAACTATTTGACCTGCTTTATATATGGTCAACATGACCTTAGCACTTGGTCAACTACACTACAACAATTACAAGACAAACACTCACACTTTACAACAATTATAACAAAGACCCTTATTTTAATCTTGAATACAATTTAACTCTAACAATCTCCCCCTTTGGATTCAAGATTAAATTTTTTTTGACATTAATCTTCATGTCTTCTCTTTCTTGAAAAAATATTCAGTAAATGATCTTTCACGACTTTAACATCTTCAAATCTTTGTCACTTTACTTGATCTTTGACAACGCTTTTAAATCAATCTTCCTTTTTTGGATTTCTTAACAACTTTTAGCAATCTCTTTATTTTGACTTGCTTTGACAAATTTCTTCAATCTCCTCCTTTGGTTACAAATATGCAATAATCTCTTTCAGAAAATCTCTTTAACACAACAATCTTTGAAATATGAACATCTTCAGCTTTTCAACTTTCTCTTGACTTTGATTTCTTCTTTCAATCATCACTTTAACAAATTTCTCTTCCTTTTGAATAATCAACAATTCTGACTTTATTTTCTTCTCCTTGTACTCTCCCCCTTGTAACTAATCAATCATTTGACTTTGAAATCTTGAAATTCTCCCCCTTTTTGATGAATTATGAGAATCAGAATCATCAAAACATTTCAAGGTCAGCTCTGTCTTTGAAATATCTCCCCCTTCATGATCAAATAAGCACAGTCTTCATGAGTAACAGAAACAATCTCCCCCATGTAGGAAAAGAGACAATCTCCCCCAAAGAATTTTATGAACATTCTCCGTCTGATCTAATAGTCTGCCGTCAATTCATAAAATGTATTTATCCGAGTCTTTGCAAATTCAGACAAATTAAGAATGGTAAACCTCAATCAATAGATGAAACAATTATGATGCCTGTAAGTAACACAAAGTTACTTAGTACAACGAATGTACTTTATAAGGAGCTTGTGTGATGTTCACTCCCCAGGACTTCCATTCAATCATCGAATAACGCAAGGTTAATCTATGAACGTTCTGACAGAAAAACAAATTATCTGTGTGTACGTGCTTGTGTATGAAATAATTAAGCATAATGATTGCTTTTAATAAGGCTCAAAATTATGTAAACCGTTGAGACATCAACAAATATTACATAGACTCAATGTGCATGAGAAAGGGTTGAAGGTGGGGCAACTTTCCTTCTTTTTCAATATCAACATCTTCCAAATGAAGATTTGATCGATGCTGTGCTGCTTCCCCTTTAAAATATGAAACATTCTTTTGTTAAGAAAAGAATGAGTAGCTGGTGGGGTTATATGCAAGAGTTGACATGGTCTAGTTGCCTTTTTCAATGAAGGTCACGAAGAAGTGTGAACCAATAGATTATGCGGCTACCCGACTCAGAAAAAGTTTGGTGCAGAGTTTGATATTCTTTTACTTTGATCTCTCACCCTCTTTATTTTAAACATTTGAGGTCACTTCTAACCAACCTCTCTTTTACATTTTACCTCAGCACACATCCACTCTCTATCTTTTTTGACCCCTCTCCCCTCAATCACTTAAGGATTACTTCCGGGGTAGGAAACACTGGTTAACGTGAATCCATGGAAGTCTTTTAAGCACTCACACTGAATCCCATGTATTTTGTGCTAAAAGAAATGTGTTGCTCAACAGTTATCTTGACAGTTAAGCACAAAATATCATTATCAGAGAATGTATGCTCATTAAAGATAAGAATGAAATTTGAGCATGTTGAGCATTTATGCTCTCTCAAAATTTTGAACATTTATTATCATTCAATTTCATTGTTTTGAGAATCTGCCAATGATTCAATCAGATCAATTATCTTGAAGAAAGTTAATAAGGGATATCAAAGAACGAAAGTTGTTTATATGAACAAGATATAAACAATTTATCAATGAAAGCGCATTATAAAGAAATGACGTCTGCTTTCAAACAATATTTAATTTCAAACGGGAGTATTACCATCGAAAGATTTATCTATTTGAGACATGGTAATAACAAAGTCAAGAAAAATGTACTGAACCGATGTGTGTAAGAATACTTAACAGTATATAGACAAGATAATACACAAGTATTGATCTTTTGGAAACACACGGTCAGTTAGTCATCAAAGTATCCATATGAAAAACATTTAAAATCACACTTCTCAATTCATGAACACAATTTAAGAATAAGAAGTGATTTGGACATTTAAGAAAACATTTTTCATACCTGAAAGTTGTTCATCTTTCAAAATATGATAGAGTTTAAGATTTAGAAAGATATACCTGTAGTATAGAAAACTCAACTCCCCCTAAAATGAATATTATCTTTTAAGCGTCCTTGACAAAAACTTCAGATACTCCCCTTTGGTATCTGTAAAAACTCAACTCATTAGAAAAATATGACAATGAAAGTATGACTAACTTTTCTCATCTCCCCTTTAAAAATATAACAGTGAAAATCTTATAAACTCCCCCTCAAATCAACAGTAAAAATTCCTTTGAAAGATGTTATCTGATTAGCACCCTTAAAAGAAAAACCGTTTAGAGCGGGTTCTGAACCGAAGTATTCAGAATCCATTTGTACATATTCTCCGATGAGAATAGTAACTTTCCATCTTTATCATTAAAGACCGGGTCTTGAACTGTTTTGTTCAAAAGCCAAACATCTTAAACATTGAAGACCGGGTTCTGATCTGGTATAATTAGAAACCAACATTCGTTGAAGTACGAGTTCTGAACTGCTGTATTCAGAAGTCTACTTTGATCTTTTAGATACGGGTTCTAAATTTTAGAGTTTAGAAGCCATTTTTCTTTGACATTGAGGATTGAGTCCTAAGCTTCTTTACATCGAAGTCATTCATCTTTCTCCCTTAGTCTTTAGGTGCCTGCAACACAGATTTAGCTGTTGGTACCCACTGGTATTTGGGTCCTGGTTTGTTAGTTGTAATTATATTAGGAGAGATGTAATAAGAACCATACCAGTAATTCATATAATCTTTGCAAACAAAATCATTTGTACCACAGTAAGAACAATTAATTTTCTTCTATGCTAACCTGATCAATTGATTAACAGTATAAACAAGATCTAGTTTGCCAAAAGTTTTACCTTTAGGAGCATTGTTCCTTTTAGCATTGGATGCATGCACAAATGATTTTTGTTCCTTCTTCTCACCTGAGGAACCTTTCACTCTCCAAATCCACTTTTCTTTGTTATTTGTCCTTTTATGTTTACTTGAACCATCAACATGTTTATTATAGAAAAGGTTAGAAGGATGAATCTGATCTTTATGTTTAGAAGTATGATTATCATCTGAATCAAACAAAGGATTATTAGAAACATTCATAAAATGTGAACTTGCAGCTGTTTTGAATGAACATTCTGATGTAGCTAGATCATCTCTTGGTGATTGAACAATTGATTCTGGCGTCTTTTGCTAAGTCAACTTCACCTTGAACATGATATCTTCAAGTTCTTTGATCTCGATTGACAAACTGTTTCTTTCCTTTGAAAGTAGATCAAACTTCTTATGCAATTCAGACTTCACATTCTTCTCCTTTAGTACAGTAATTGACGGCTCAGATAGTTTCTTTGAAAGCTTGGAAATCTCTGTTTCAAAAACCTTTCTTTCTTCCTCAAAATCTTTCTCTACAATATTTCTTTGATCAGATATTTCTTTAAAGACTCCATGATGATGTCCAATCAAATCACAATCACAAAACAATCAAGAAAAATGAGAAAGATTTAAAATTTTTTTTGACATTAGTCTTCAGCACTTGAATCTTCAATCTTTAACTCTGACGACTTTGAACTTTGAAGCTCTTTCTGAAGTTGTTGAAGAATCTTGAAAAGTATTTAACATTTTACATCTTCGGAATGTCAACAAGTCTTGTAGACGAACCATTTGAAGTCTTGAAACAATACTTTGAAAACCTCTTTAATCTTCTTTGAAAAAAATTCATCTTTGAACTTTGAGGAATCTCTTTAAACTTCTTTGAAAACTTTGAAACTTTTGGAACTTCGAGGAATCTATGAAAACTGTATCTTCATTACTATAATCTCTTAACTATCTTCAGAAAAACAAACTTTCTCGAATCATCTTCAGAATCTGTCTCTGAAACATAGTAAGCATCTGAATTGTCTTGAACATTCAGAATTATCTCTTCAAGATTATCTTCACCATTTGTCTTAGAATCATCTTTGTTTCTTCAGAATCTGTCCGCAAGTCTTTTTGACTTTGACATCTTCTTTGATGGCTTTGAAATTGATCTTTGTAGATGTCTCCCCCTTTTTGATGATTGTGAGCACCATAATCGTCAAAACATCTTCAATTTCAACATTATCTTTGATCACCCCCTTTGTATTCAAAGTAACAATCTCCTCCTTTATGATAATTTGACATTTTCCATCCTTTGATCTGAGTATCTGAATCATGAACTGTATATACCCGAATCTTTTCAAATTCAGATATAATGAACATTGTAACTCTGATTGAACAAATGAAACAGTTAGAAGTGCCTGTCAGTAACACAGAGTTACTGTGTACAACGAATGTACAATTTAAGGAGCTGGTTTGATGATGACTCCCCAGGACTTCCATTCAATCATTGAAAAACACAAGGTTTATCTATGAAGGTTTATCCAGAAGTCTAACTTCTCAACATTGAGGTGCGGGTTTTGAACTGCATTGTCCAAAAGCCATTATTCGTTGAAGTATGAGTTCTGAACTGATGTATTCAGAAGTCTAGGTTCTTTTACTCCCCCTTGAATTGAGATGCCTGCAACACAGATGAATCTTTTGGCTTTGGTACCTACTGGTATTTGGGTCCATGTTTGTTAGTTGCAATTCTGTTAGGAGTAATAACAGGTTTAGGTACCCATTTATAGATGGGTCCTAGCAAGTTAGCACATCATTTTGGCATCCATTTGAATTTGGACCCTTTGATCTTTTGAAAATCTTTTCAAACATATGAATTATATACATGATATGAACCAAACCAATTATCAGAATATTGTCGAGACACAAAATCATTTCTACGATATGTGAAAGACTTATTAGTAGACGGAGATAACTGGAGCAATTGCTTTATTGAATAGTTCTTGTAAGAAGATACAAGTTTTGTTTTGTGAAAAGCAATATTACCAACTACATCAGTATCACTAACAGTCACTCTATTACATTCAATATCAGAACATGATTTTGTAGTCTCCTCAACTTTCTTCTTTGGTCTCCATACTGATTTCACTTCAGGCTTTCTCTTTTTCTCATCTGAAACATATGAATTTTGAAAGTTAGAACTATGAGATTTAAAAGATTGTCTTTTCCTAGATTTACCAGTGTCAATCTGTTTCTGTGAATGCCTATTCTTTTTCTTCTTACCTTTGGCATGTGTGGTACTCACATAAACTGATTTATCAACTTTCGTTGATGATTCACTCTTTTCAAATACACTTGGTAAACCATTGGAATTCACAATAAATTGAGAATGATCTGGAAGTTTTGCATTAAAGTCAAATTGATCAACACATTCATCAAAGCAACCATCAGAGTTTAGGAAATCAAACTCTTCATCAAACAGACCATTAACATCATTTGATTTAGAAGCTTTGGAAGAATTTAAGAAATATGTGTTAACAAAAACAGTTGAAAATATCATTTGTTCTAGCCCAGTCAAAATCTTCTCATCTACAAGAGTGTTATCAAGTTCAGAAATTTTACTTTCTAAAATGAGTGGAGGAACAAAATTTTTACCTTCAATTGGTTTTGCCTCCATTTCCTCTGTAGAATAGCTTTGAATATAATCATTAGAAAAAAATTTTGACTGTATAGAACTGTAACTAGAATTCAACCTCCCATAACGAAATATAATTTGCATTTTAGTTTTATTTTTTCGTTTCTCATTTTCCTTAGCTTCGTCCTCATCTGATAATTTTGTCCATTTGACTTTGAGTTCAGGGTATTGAGGTGCCAATTTTAGAAAACCAAAATCATATAAAGCAGGAACTTTGGAAATACCCTTTTTCAAATAATGTGGGTTATTGTAACCAATACCCAACACTCACTACTCTCTTTTGGTTTATTAAGATGAATGGTTTGCTCAGTCTGACCTAGAGTATAAAGTTTTTCTTCCAAACCACTCACTTTCTCAACCAAAGATTTATTTCCTTTCTTTAAAGATAAACACTTTTTAGCAACCTCTTTAATCACAAGTTCGCACAGTTTGAATTTGGATGATGTTTCAGATTGTTGATTATGAATTACAGTCTTTTCTCTAGCACTGGTATCAATATTTTTATGTAAAGCCTCAATCAATACATTCTTCTCAGCAATATCATTGTTGATCTTCAGTATTGCTTGGTTTTTATCTTTAATGATACCTTTTTCACGTTTAAGTTTAGACTGCAAATCCTAAAGTTCAATCATCATGGATTGCATCTGAGATAAAAAATCAGATTCAGTCATATCGTTTACCTCTTCAGAATCCTCAACATCAGAATCTTCTTCAGTGACATTCTAACCCATGAAGCGCATGTAAGCAGTTTCCTCTTTGTCAGAATCAGGTTCAGAATGATGTAACCAATATTCATCTTCAACCATTAATGCTTTTCCAGCTTTTTGTTGCTTGGCCAGAAGCATTTTATTCTTGTAATATTATGAGTTATGAACCTTTGGCTTCCGACAATCTTTAGCAAAATGGCCTACTTTACCACAGTTATAACACTTTACTGGTTCATCCTCTTTCTTCTCCTCATATCTGTTCCCATACTTCTTCATTTCCGGTATCTTCTCCTCAAACCTCTTACCTTGTACTCTCTCCTTGTGCTCAAAGTTTCTGGATCCTGATGAGTACCTGTGACTATTTGACCCTGGTTTCTTGTAAAATTTATTCTGGAAAGCCTTGGTCAATAGAAGCATTGCTTGCTTCAGATTCTCACCATCATCAGAATCAAAATCCTCACTGACTACTTCATCAGATTCAGAAACCAACACCTTTTTCTTCTTCAGACTCACTGACCTTTTCTCTTTTCTCTTTACAACCAAAGCAACTGGATCAACTGTTGGTTTCTCAGCTTTCTTCTTCTCATCTTTAATCTTATCAACCTCTTCTTCATTTTGTCTGAGAGTTTCATAAACTTCATGTAGAGGTATCTCATTCAGATCTTTCATCTGTTTCATCTGCCGAGTAAACCTTTTCCACTCAGGTTGCAAAATGCTCAGAAACTTGACATTTAGCTCAATCTGAGATTTCTGTACTCTGTTCTTGCTAAGCTCATTCAGAAGAGTAACAAATCTGTCATAGGTAACTTAAAGACTTTCATTTTCCTTTGCTTTAAATTCTTCATAATTGTTCAGGCAATTTGACACTTTCAACTGATTTCCTATCTTAGACCCTAACATCATCTTCTCAAGCTGATGCCACATCTGCTTTCCTGTATCATTGTAGCTATCTATTTTTCACATAAATCTCATTGGGAATTCCTTGCAGTATAAAAGATCTGGCTAGTTTGTCAGCTTTTTGCCTTTTTTTGTTCCTCAGAATATTCTTCAACAGGCATTGGATATTCCTGGTTTACAACCTCCTCTCCAACAGCTTCAGTAGAATGAATCTTAGTTGGAGGTTTCATCACTCCTTCTTTCAGTGATAGTCTGATGTAATCACCTAGATCATTTCTGTCAGTGAAGTCCAGGAATCTGTCCTTCCATTGCTCGTATTCTCCTTTGAAAAGAACTGGTGGTTTAACATCTATTCAAATAGCAAGAGCCTCCCTTGAAGTCATCTTGAAATTTACACTGATTCGATCGTTCAAAAATTCAGAACTAAACTTTTAAAAGTCAAACTTGGTCAACACTCGAAAAACTCAAAAAAAGTTCTAAGTGTCAAAACTCGCAGAACACTGTAGATCAAACTTCGTGCACACAGTTCTTTGTGTGTTCTAGTGTCGCATAGAAAGAACTATGCGAGTTCTTGGTTCGCACAAAAAGCAACTTGCGCGTTCTTAGTTCGCACAAAAAGCAACTTGCGCGTTCTTAGTTCGCGCAGGCTATAGTCTGCGTGTTCTGAGCTTCACACAGGCTTTGATATGCGAGTTCTTGCTTTGTGCACGCATTGATCTGCGCGTTCTTACTTCGCGCAGGCTTAGACTTGCGCATTTTTGAGGATCACTTCGCGCAAACTCTCTGCGAGTTCCTACACTTAGAAAAATTTTCAGTCTTTAACTTCGCGCAATGCGTCTGTGCGTTCTTCACCCTCTGCGCGTTCTAGCCTTTTGCGTGTTCTTGCTTATGAGCCTTGCGTGTTCTTCAGATCTAGCGAGTTCTTCACCACTTCGACCAAAATCTAACTTTTCAGCCCATATTCGATTCAAATCTCTAAATCGGTCCATGAAACATTGTCAATTTGTCCTCGATAACAGTTTGAACAATTTACAAACAATTGATTACAACTAAATCAACAAAACTACAAATCGATCTCAAGAACAATGCATTTACAAAACTCGAACAAAAATTACACTAAAATCCAAAATTCACACCTAATTGTTGTGAATTAGGCTAAACAATGCAAATCAATTGTATTCTAGATACAAAAACGAGTACAATGGTATCAAATCTAACTCAAAAACATCACTAATTCTCAGAAATCGATCTTCAACAGTTGACTTGCGAGTTCTTAAAAATAGTCGACCAAAAATCAAATTATTAACATGATTTTGAATTCTTGTAAGCTCTTATAACAATTGTGTGTCCCACAATACGTGCAATCAATTAAGATGACAATAATTCAATTCAATTCCATTTCATTTCAATCACAATTTTGAATACAATGATACGCTCTCAATATTTCTCTCTAAACAATAACTCTCTTTTTGCCTAATCTCTCTTCTAGTCTAATGAGTCTACTAACAAAAACAAGTTATTTATACTCTAACTATTACAAAGACAAACCTAACAACAAGTTGAATTTTACATTGACTTATTACAAAAGACTTTGACTTTATGCTTGAGAAGCTTTGACTTGAGTTTTTGACTTTGACTTTGACTTTCATCTTCATGATCTTGTATCCAACACATTTGTGCACTAACAGAATCCCTTGGCGTCGGCTGAAGGAGAGTTATCCTTCTTTCTGGAGGCTGTCGGGGCCGAGAGGGAACTCGATTCCGAGGACGAGCAAGAGCTAGAGTCGGGGGACGCCGCCGCCGAAGGTGGAGATGCTGGAGTCACACCCCAGTGACAAGAGTTGGCGTAACTGAAGGCTCCTTAGATGTTTTTTATGATTTTCTGTTTTTTACCTAGTCAACCATCGGTGGTCAGGCCTTTTCCTTGTAATTTTTTGATATCAATATACAAATCTTTTGGACAAATTCAAACTGTCGCAACTTTACTTTGTTGTCAGAATCAGTCCACAGAAGGGTTTTTACAAACAATTCACGACAACCATCGAGAGATAATAGAAATTTCTCTAAGTAACATACTGCAAACATCGAAAGATCAATGGCAAATTTTTCTAAGCAACACATGACATAAGAACACGATCAATCATAAGTAAATAAACTTGCGATTGGACAAGTAAAGATAATTCACAAAGAACTTGCGATTAGTACAAACAACAAACCTACCGGTAGATTTAAGTCTTGCGACTGGGCAAGTCATAACCTATTAATCGATCAAACCCAAGCATTCGTAAATAAGGCCAAATAAGATTCGACCAAATTTTTCAGGTCATAAAGGAACGAATGTGAATGTTGGACTCAGAAATAGAGCAAGGTTTTTACGACTAAGGTAAAGTTTTGACATCAGGTCCTTAGATCATACCGACTTGGTCGTGAAATGATCGTAAACCATAAGTATAGTCGAGTGATCGATAAATCCTGCAATGAAATAACTTTAGAAAGGGTCGTTGGCTAGGCCAACGACTCTCTGATGCTTAAGTCAGTAACGGTTGTGAGAAGATAATTTTTTGGGTAAAATTTCACAAGTCACGATCGACGCAAGGAAACCAAACGTCTCCAATCTAAGGACAATTCTTGTATTAAGATAAGGTCTTGATGATCATACAAATCGAGAGTCATGGTCGTCCCTCGTGATGACGGTCGAGAGTTTCTCACGTCCATGACCAGAAGAAATCTCTCGATAGACTTATATCTTATGACCTTTATAACGTAACTAACGATTACTTATCATTTATTACATACGATCGTTTTTCCTTTATGAATCCTTTATTATAGGTTTAAAGCACATAATGGCCAACAGATATAACGGACGAACGCCATCAAGATCAATCATTGTCAAGACCGTTGGGCATTTAATGCTCATTTAAGGCGACCAAAAGCTATATATACAAGGCCTGAAGAACCATTCGGGACAACTGAACTCATCGTACCTACATGTTGATCCAAACTCACTCAATGATTTGATAATGACCCGCTGTTATACTTAGTGAAAATTACGTTTAACATCTGTATGTATAAGTGTTTCACCATCAGCGATTAAGTACAGAGTATGTTCAGTATCGCTGAACTCTCTCTTGTAACAGTTAGACGTAATCCCTAAAGACAAGTTTCGCGACAAAGATGTTCATCACTGAGTCGAAGACAAAGTTGCTGAACAAAGGACAAGCCTACTCATGATCTGATGCATATATCAGTAAAACCAAGACAAGTCTACATTCACACAAAGAAACCTAAGGAAAAGCTTCAGCGATTGCAGAACTTCCTTCTATCTATGTGAAGGAAGAGATATTCAACAATTGAAGATCACTTAGCTTATATCTCAAGTCTCTTTTGTCTTACCTTTGCACACATAGTACAAATGTCAGATGAGACATACCTCTACAACAGATCGTACAACAACTCTGATAACTACACTCTTCACCATACGACCAAAAACATGTCTCCAAAAGTGTGATGCAAGCAACCAACCATCGAAGGATACGTGTAAAGTACCCTTCCATGCATTTAATGCATAGGGTATAAATAGAAAGATCACGACTCTATCTGAGGGTTGCCTTCTATCTTTCTATTCATATAGAAACCCTTGCTTTCTATATTCTCTCAATCTCTATTCTCTAAATTCTTGTGCAACAATCTGTGTGATTCTTAAGTTTGTTTAGATTAGGTTTTACTTAATCTTATTACGCAACAAACTTGTAAATTGTAATTTGATTTATCAATAAACAATTTATTAAACCATTAAATTTTGTGTTTGTATTCAACCCCCCTTCTACAAACTTGTTAAGCACCTTCGGGACCAACAAGTGGTATCAGAGCAAATTGTTTAATCTCATAAACAAGATCTTGCTTTATTCTCTTCCTTGCTATTCTCAAATGGCACTTAACACAAACACAAACTACTATGATAATGGTTCTCTCTCAAAACCTCCTCGATTTAGCAGAGATAATTTTGCTCTCCGGAAAAATCTAATGATACTATTTCTAGAAGATGTAGGCCTTACTATACCTGAATATGTAGCAAATGGTCCATATGAACCTTTTATGATCATAGCTGCAGTTTCTGCCACTGCTACCGCCCCTGCCATTCCTGAAAGATATGCTCCTAAGGAAATTAGACAATGGAGTGATGAAGATAAAAAGAAAGTAGGTTTAGATGCTAAGGCAAAAACCATCATTTCTATGGCCCTGCCTGATGAATCCTTCCATTCCATCACGCATCTGAAAACCGCTAAAGAAATGTGGGACACTATAAGTGTTCAGTATGAAGGTACCACTGAAATCCAAGAAACCAGAAAGATCAATTTGGTAAGACAATACGAAAGTTTTATATGTGGTAAGAATGAGTCTCTATCTGATGTTCACCAAAGATTTAACTGTTTAATCATTGATCTAAGGACTGTTGGTAGGACCTATTCTAATTCTGAGGTCCTAACTAAATTCTTGGAAAGTCTTCCTTAAAGCTGGGATAACTATTCAATGTGTCTTAAGCTGACAAAAGACCTAAATCATCTCTCTCTTAGCACTCTATATGGAATATTGCTCAACTATGAACAATCAAATCTCCCGAAGAAGAATCTTGTGAAAGATTCTATAGACTCCAAAAGCACTCCTGTTGCTTTAGTCTCTTCGGAGATCATTCCATCTCAGCGATCTACTCTCACTATCACTGAGTTAGATTCTGACTCTGAGGAATTATCAGACGCTGATCTTTCAGAGTTTGATGAGTCCTTAGCACTCTTGACAAACTCCTTCAAAAGATTTGCAAGAAAGATCAATTTCAGAATAAATAAGCCTCTCTTTATATCTGATAAGCAAAAAATCAACCCCTGTTGATAAGGCCATTGCTATTTGCTATAACTGTGAGAAAGTTGGGGATTTTACTAGTGAATGCGGGTCAAAGAAAGTCTTCAGACCTTCCACATCCAGGAAAACCAGCGATTAGCTGAAAGAAAAATATCAAAAGCTGAAAGGCTTTAAGCGAAAAGGTAAAGGTCTTATCGCTGAAGAGCGTGACTGGGCTGAATTAGAAGAATCGAGTTCTGATGAAAAAGAAGTTTCTAATCTATGTCTTATGGCTGAGATTAAAGAAGAAGTGGAAGAACCAACAGTGTAACACCTTGGTTTTTCATTATATATGTATCGTTCTAAATCTTGTGTATAACTCTTGTCGTTATCACCGTTATTAGTTTTTCGTTCGAATGCGTGGTTTTCGGTGAAAATGTGAACTTCCAGTGAGTTTCGCGACTTGCTCGTGACTTGGAGTCACGGCATGAGTCGCGATGACCACTGTTGATTATGGGTTTACGAGCTTCGTGACTTGCATGAGAGTGGTAGTCGCAGCATTAGTCGCGAAAGCCTCTGTGGGTTTTAGGGTTTGATGGCACGGGCGAGTTATGCCGCGAGTTGAGGTCGCGGCATAACCCGCGAAAGACCCTGGCCGACTTAAGGGTTTCAGTTTCCAAATATCTCACTCTCTCAATCTCTAAGTCTCTCTCATCCTCTCTCTAGATCTCTCTCTCTCTCTCTAAGTATATTTCTCTCTCTAGAGTTTGGTGGTTAATATCTAGTGTTTGATCTGAGGTTTCGGTGTAGAAAGCTTCATTTTATCAAGAGAGTCGATACCTGGTTCTTCGGGTTTTCGTATAAACCTATTGGGTGAGTTCCTACTATCATTTTAAACTTTATACATATCAAAAGTTACCTTTTGGAACTCCTATATATCTCAATGGTTTCAGATTTAAGTTCTCTACATATTTGATGTAACTTGAGTTTTGGGAGATTTTAGGGTTCCCGATCATATATGTTTACTAAAATGATGGATCTTATCTTATTGAAGTAAAATGATGTTTTACTTGCACATTATGTGGATATGTGAAAAGAATGTTTAAGAACTCATTTTTAATGATTTTCATTCTTACCAGAAGTTGAACTGGAAAATGACATTTTGTTTATAAAATGTGTTTATACCATATGTTTATTTATGGTTGGTCAAATATGTTGTTGTGACGAGTCTGTACCATTACTAGCGGATCCCTAGGTTTTGAGTCGACTAAATTGTTGGGATGTCACATTCCCCATTTTGTAGCTATGGATGCATATGATCCTCGGGGGCAACTTGGTACGGTTATGTGAGGTCGGATACTAGCCATGTTTCATAGTGATCCTAGTGAAGGAGTATACATTGGTTTTGCTTGGGGCTAGATCTCACGTTGTAGCACGGACTTATGTGTTCGTATCCTCGGATTCCAATTGTTTAGCTCATAACTCGGATTTTGGCCTACTTTGTGTTACGCCACAATCCTTGGTAAAATGTTTTATCGTTGGTCATTTGATGACATGTTTATAACGGAAAAGCCCGGTTGTGGCAAAGGTTTCAATTGTAAGATTTAACCTCTTTGGAAATATTATCTTATGATACAAACGTTTATATCTTTTGAAATTATTAAATTGTATGTTCTCACCAGGCTTTAAGTCTGACACTTTTTCTCAAATGATATGTATAACAGGTTTCCCTTAGCGGTGGGATGAACAGGGTTTTGAGAGACGAGTTTGGTCTCGAGGCATTTTGAGATGACTAAAGTGTGTTGATAGTTGGGCATTGTTAAGTCCCATTCTTTTGATGAATTTTGGATTGTCAACTGATGTAATCTAGATAGTTATGTTTAGATTAGTCTGTTGATGAATTCTAGATCCGTACAAGTTTTTGTAAAGTCCAAAGAATTGATACACTTTTGAGGAATTTATATCAATCCAGATGTCATGTTGCCTATTGTGAGAAGTTTTATTTTACTCTAAATTTTAGGATGTTACAAACAGGAACTTCTATGAGTTACATCTCCTCTTAGGTATCAATATCTTCTAATCCTTCTCTATCTGAAGCTGAGAGAAGTCGCACCGTAGATGTGCTGACAATAGACTTGTACAATGCACTAAATGGAAAAACTTTAGCTGAAAACAAAAATATTGATTTAACTACTTGTGTGTCCCACAATATTGTTCTTATTACGATTATGATCAAGATAACAACACAATTAAGAAAAACAAAATTTCAATTTCAATCAATATGAATTCGTACAGGATGATATCTTTGAATAATTCTCTCTCTTCAATCACTTATATGCGTAGCCTAATGATTCTACAAAACAAGAAAAGCTATTTATACTCACAACATAACAAAGACAACTAAACTACAAACACATTGACTTTGACCTTTATTACAAGAGACTTTGACTTTAGCTTGAGAGACTTTGACTTTCTTCTTTCAATCTTCATGATCTTGTATCCAACATATTTGTGCACTAACATTCTCCCCCTTTGGATTCAAGATCATATACAAAAAGATATGCATTGAAACTCCCCCTTTGGATTCAGATTAAATTTCAGCATCAAAGAACAATCTCCTCCTTTGTGTAAACCTGTTAAAAAACAATCTTTCTTTTCTTTGAACTGTCTTCAGACCTTCTGTAATATCTTTCAAAATCTGTGAATATCTTTTGCAAGAATCTTTAACAATCTCCCCAAGGTAATAAAACCTCTCTCAGACTTCAGAAAAGAAATTATCTTCAGATTTAGCTCATTTTGCTTCAGCAATTCATCTTCAAAAAAAATTTCAGTAAATCTCAGCAAACTTTCCGAATTCTTTGAACTTTTTATTTCAAATCTTGTACAATCTCACCAAATCCAACCATATAACTTCCTCAGATTCAAACATTTCTTGATCATCTCCTCAAAACTATTACACACTTGTTCACCATACAACATTTCTTGAAATTATTTCTCCCCCTTTTTGATGATGTAGAGCATAGAAATCATCAAAACTTCTTCAAGAAATGTCATCATGTTCTGACCATGATCTTTCCATAAGAGCCACTGAACATCCATCAATTCATAAGATATTCATCTAAATCTTTTCAAATTCGGACAAATAAGAATGTAACCCTGAATCAACAAATGAATCAGTTAATATGCCTGTAAGTAACACAAAGTCACTTTGTACAACGAATGTAATGTACAAGGAGTTTTATTGATGTTCACTCCCCAGGTCTTCCATTCAATCATCGAATAACACAAGATTATTCTATGAACGTTCCGACAGAAAAACGAATTTCCTATGTGTACGTGCTTGTGTATGAAAGAATTAAGCATAATGATTGCTTTTAATAATTAGGCTAAAAAATGTGTAAACCATTGAGACAACAATAGTAATACACAGACTCAATTGTGCATGATCGAAGTGCGATGATGGGGCATACTTCCTTCGTTTTCAATATCCACATCTTCCGAATGAAGATGAGATAGATTATGTGTTGCGTCCCCAAGAAAAATTGAAACATCTCTTTGTTGAGAAAGAATTGAGTAGCTGGTGGGGTTTAAATCAAGAATTGGTATGGGCTAGTTGCCTGTTTCAATGATGTTCATGAAAGAATTTGTGAAACAACAGTAATATGGCTGCCCAACTCAGCAAAATTTGGTGCAAAGTTTGATATTCTTTTATTCTGATCTCTCACCCTCTTTCTTTTAATCATTTAAGCTCACTTCTAACCAAACTCTCTTTTCATTTTATCTCAGCACACATATCCATACTCAGATATTTTGACTCCTCGCTAGTCGATCACTCAAGGTTAACTTCTTGGGTAGGAAACACTGGTTAACGTGAATCCATAGAAGTTCAATTAAGTTCTCACACAATAAACCCATATAGTTGTCCTATAAGAAAACTGTTGTTCAAATGGTTTAACTTGAACTGTTAAAGCACAAAATGAAATACATGTCAGATATTTGTATGCTCATGAAGATAATCATGAAGATTTGAGCATTTTTAATCATGAAAGATTCTTCAACACAAGTATATTGTATGAAGAGGGACTAAAGGGATGCTTTTTTGGGATTGAAGGATAAATTACATGCAAGTCGTGGGAGTACAGGGTTTTTTGAAGACCTCTCCCTTCTCCATTATTCTAATCTAACAATTTGGTGCAGCTGCAAGACCCAAGTCAATGTATTGGATTTTCATTAAAAAGCCACAGAGTGGGCAAATGCTCCCCTCCGATTGGGATCCCAGCAGTCAAACCACTGTCTTCGTAGGTTCTTTTCAGATTTCACATAAGAGGGTGCCTGTTGAGATGCTTCCTTGCAGCTAATCTCGCTAATATCTCATATCGGGGGACAACTCTGTCTCCATTACGCTGCTCGTCGAAATGAATACAATAAACTTGTTCGAAAATATGACATTGTATGAAAAGATCAAATATGAATGATTTAACAATAAAAGCTTAGGTCATGAAAAATTGGATGTTGTCTATACGAATCAAATATAGACATTCTTGAAAGAAACGTTTTGAACGAAATCAACGCTCGAATATCAATGAAGTTCAAAACGGGGTGTATCATCATCAAAAAATTGGTTAATTTGAGAAATGGTGATAACATAAACAACAAAAATACTAAACCG
This sequence comes from Arctium minus, assembly GCA_954870635.1. NCBI lineage: Eukaryota > Viridiplantae > Streptophyta > Magnoliopsida > Asterales > Asteraceae > Arctium > Arctium minus. Next base: position 69,043,462 of record OX941080.1, on the reverse strand, counting down.
GTGTGTGTGAATACTTGAAAGTATATGGAAAAGATAATACACAAGTATTTATCTTTGGAAATACACGGTTCGTAAAGCAATGAAGCACATAATAACAAAAAAACATTTAAAAATCACACTTCTGTATTCATAAAATCTGTTTAAGAATCGAGAAGTGGTTTGAACGTTTAAGAACATGTGTTTATGTCTGAAAGTCGTTCTTCTTTCAAACACGTATGAGATTAAGGTTAGAATAATCCTTGCACTCATCTTAGATATCATAAAGTCAACTCAAAGTCATGATTGATATAATCATGTAAGCTCCCCCTCAAAATCTGCATTCGGTAAAAAATAGTCAAAGTACAAAGTCTTATTCACAAACTTTATTGAAAAGTAAAGACATGAAAGCAATAAAACTTGTTAAGAGCGAGTTCTGATCAGATGTAATCAGAAGTCATTGTCCGTACTCCCCCTGAAAATATGCATCACATGATATGCCAGTGAAAATTATATGCAAAAATCTAGAACTCCCCCTAGAATGTAGATCAATTAAGCTTTATATCACTCCTCCTGAAAACATGAACATAACCTTTTCGTGCAGATATCTTTCAGATTAAAAATAAAGAAATGAAGAAAAATAACAAAACTAAACTGTACTAGGTAACAACAGATTAAGTTTTGAGGTTCAACATGTCAAGTTTCGAAATGAGAAAGTTAAATCTCTTTTGGTCAAGTAGCTTGGAAAACAAATCTGCAAGTTGATAATCTGTGTTTACAAAGTAAAGTTCGATTGTACCTTTTTCTACATTATCTTTAATAAAATGATATCTTACATCAATATGTTTTGTTTTAGTGTGCTGAACAGGATTAGCTGATATTGCAATGGCACTCTTCGAATCACAGTATATCGGAATTTTGTTGAACTGGAAACCATAGTCTCGAAGTTGTGTTCTCATCCACAACGCTTGAGAGCAGCAACTGGCAGCACCTACGTACTCTGCTTCAGCAGTCGATGTGGAAACACAAAGTTGATTCTTCGATGCCCAACTTACGAGCTTCTCTCCAAGAAATTGTATGTGACCCTAAGTGCTCCTCTTGTCTAGCATACAGCCTGCATGATCTGCATTTGAATACGCTGTTAGCTCAAAACCTGTATCTTTAGGATACCACAAACCAAGGTCTGCAGTTCCCTTTACATATCTAAATATGCGCTTTACAACAGACATATGGGATTCTTTGGGTGAAGCTTGATATCTAGCACATAAACATGTAGAGAACATTATATCTGGACGACTAGATGTCAAGTACATTAAAGAACCAATCATCCCTCTATAGGTTCTAACATCAACAACTTTTCCCGAAAGATCAGCTCCGATTTTAGTTCCTGGTGCCATCGGGGTAGAAATTGGTGTACAATTTGACATATCAAATTTCTTTAAAATGTCAACAATATACTTCGCTTGATCTATAAAAATCCCCGTAGAAAATTGTTTGCCTTGTAATCCAAGAAAGAAGTTCATCTCTCCCATCATACTCATCTGAAAACGTGACACCATGAGGTTAGAAAAATTCTTACAGTATTTTGGATTAGTTGAACCAAATATGATATCGTCCACATGTATTTGAATTAAAATGATATCAACTTTCTCCCTTTTAATGAATAAAGTGGTGTCGATTTTACCTTTTGAAAAGCCAGACTTGACCAGGAATTTGGATAAAACATCATACCAGGCTCAAGGGGCTTGTTTGAGTCCGTAAAGTGCTTTATCTAGAATGTAGACGTGATCTGGTTTGTCTTCACTTACGAATCCTTCCGGTTGAGAAACGTACACCTCTTCTTTTAGCAATCCATTCAGAAAGGCTGTCTTGACATCCATATAATAGACCGTAAAGTTCTTGTGTGCAGCGTAGGCTAGGAACATCCTAATTGCCTCAATACGCGCAAATGGTGCATACGTCTCGTCATAATCAATGCCTTCCTCTTGTATGTATACTTTGGCAACAAGTCATGCTTTGTTTCGAATTACAACCCCATCTTCATCTTTCTTGTTTTTGAATACCCATTTGGTGCCAATAATAGTCTTCCTTTCAGGTTTGGGCACCAATCGCCAGAATTTTAGCGCTTCGAATTGGTTGAGCTCTTCTTGCATGGCTATAACCCAATCTGGATTACTAAGAGCTTCTAAAACTTTTGTTGGTTCTGTTTTGCTCAGAAAAGAGTCAAATAGGCATTCGTTTGCAGTTGCAGGCCTAGTTTGCACCGACTTAGATGGATCTCTAATGATTTGATGAACCAGATGCTCTTTGGTCCACTTGTATACGTGAGGAAGTGGATTAGATGTAGATTGATCATGTTGAACATGTAGGTATTCACTCTCTTCTTGTTGTTCAGTAAGGGGTTCAGTTGAAGCAATCGGTGCAGAAGATTGAGTTGGTTGGACATTTGATGTCTGTTGAATAGGTGTTGCCGTACATCCAACTAATTGTGTAACTTCTGGCTCGACTGTTTCATTAGCAACTTCAACTGAGTGAGTAGGTGTTTAAATTTGAGTTTTTTACTGAATCGGGGGAACAGATTTAGTCGAGACATCTGAAGTGATTGGATGATGATTGCTTGAATCTTCAGATCTGTCAATCACAATAGGTTTAATCAATTTAGTACCAAGAAATTCATCATAGAAAAATTCAAACAATAAATCTAATTCTGTTAGGTGAGATGTAGATGTTGATGGTTTATCTGAATTAGAAACAGTAACCGCAGGTTCTGGACTGATTTGCCCAGAAGCTAATACTCTAGTTATCACGGGTTCTGAACTGTTTTGATCAGAAGCCATTTCTTCATCGAATGTTACGTTTACGCTCTCCACTACAATCTTCGACTTCTTCAAATAAACTCTGTATGCTGCAGACATATGAGAATATCCGATGAAAATGCCTTCATCAGCCTTAGGACTGAACTTGTTCAAGTTCTGCTTGTCGTTTAGCACGAAACACCTGCATCCAAAGATGTGAAAATGTTTAATGCTAGGCATTCTATTATTAATCAAATCATAAGGTGTTTTACCAAACCGGAGATGAATTATGGAACGATTCTGCATATAGCATGCAGTTGACACAACTTCAACCCACAGAAATAGAGGTAGATCAGATTGACTCAGCATAGTGCGAGAGCCTCAACTAGAGTTCTGTATCACCTTCCTACAACTCCATTCTGTTCTGGTGTTCTGGCAGTAGAATGTTGGTGTGTTATCCCGACCGATTTGAGATAACCATCTACAGTCTTGTTCTTGAATTATGTGCCGTTGTCTGATCTGAGAAGCTTGATTGTCTTCTGCATATTCACTTGAGTGGTCTTTAAGTTCGCATTGGACCATAGAGATCCATATGCAGTAGTTCTAAAGGAGTACTTGTGTTCAGGCTTAGGCTTATGAGAAGCTCGTTTCATCTTACCTTTCTCACACGTTGCACACATATGTTCTTTTTCATATTTCAGCTCTGGAAGTCCTTTCACCAAGTTACCAGTCACCAGTTTGTTGATGTATCTGAAGTTGAGGTGAGATATCCGTCTATGCCACAACCAAATTTGTTGCATAAAGGCTTTAGTGAGTAGACACACAACACTATTAGTCTTGACTTTTGACAAATTGATAGTGTAGAGGTTTGACTTTCGCATCCCGACCAAGAGTTTTTTTTCGTCTTCAGTTCTAACACAACACCTCTTGGCCTTAAAATTCACCTCTAATTCTTTGGCACAAAACAAACCAATGCTGAACAAGTTGTGTCCTAATCCTTCAACGTAGCTCACCTTCTTAATCGTTACATTTCCTTGCACAACAACTCCATAGCCAAGTATCGGTGAAAATTGGTCATTCCCAAATCTAACGTTCCCGCAAAATTTCTCTGTATAATTAGACAAAATATCCTTCAGCCCGGTCATATGCTTGTAGCAACCATAATCCAAGTACCACATACGACGGGTCTGCACAAGAGAAATCAAAGAACAATAGGTTTAGGTACCCATTTATAGATGGGTCCTATCGTGTTAGCACAAGATTTTGGCATCCATTTGAATTTGGACCCTTTGATCTTTTGAAAAACTTTTGATACAAATGAATTATATACATGATATGAACCAAACCAATCATCAGAATATTGTCGAGTCACAAAATCATTTCGACCATGTGTAGACAACTGAGTAGTAAACAGAGATAATTGGAACAATTGCTTTATTGAGTAAGTCTTGTAAGAAGTTACAAGATTTGTTTTAGAAGAAGCAATATTACCAACTAAATCAGTATCACTATCAGAAATCCTATTACATTCAGAATCAGAAAATGATTTTATAAGCTCTTCAACTTTCTTCTTAGGTCGCCGTTCAGATCTCACTTCAGACTTTTTCTTTCTTAATTCTGAAACAAAATATTTAGTTCTGTTTGGAACATGAGATTTCTGAGATTGTCTATTCTTTTGCTTACTTGTGTTGGTCCATTTCTGTGAGTGCCTTTTCTTTTGTTTTTTACCTTTAGAATAATAGGTACTCACAGGAACTAATCTATCAACCTTAGTTGATGATTCACCTTTCTCAAACACACTAGGTAAAGCATCAGAATTGATGATAAATTCAGAATGATCTGGAAGTTTTGAATTGAAATCAAACTTATCAACACTTTCATCAACCAACCATCATAATTTAAAAAATCATTTGTATCCGCAAATAAGTCATAAACATCATCATCAGAAACTTGAAGTGCCTTAGAAGAATTTGAACACATCTTTTGATAAGAAAATTTAGCTTCAAATTTAAAATTAGTGTTCTTCATAACTGTAGAAAACACAATCTTTTCAAGATCAACCAAAATTCTTTCATCAGCTAAAATGTTTTCAAGTTCAGTAATTTTGCTTTCTAAAATGAGCGGAGGAACATAAATTTTAGATTTAACAGGTTTTACCTCCAACTCCTTAGTAGAATATCTTTCAAATTAATCATTTGAAAGAAACTTTGGTTTGTCAGAAAGATAACTATCATTCAACTTTCTATAGCAGAATGGTAGTTGCATTTTGGTTGTGTTCTTTCTATTCTCATCTTCCTTAGCCTCAATCTCATCAGACGATTTAGTAACAAACTTGTGTTTCAAATGAGGATGTTTGTCAGCCACTTGTAGAAAATCAAAATTGTATAAAGCTGGTTGTTTTCTAATAACTTTCTTCAGATAATGTGGGTTATCGTAACCGAGACCCCACTTATCCTTAAGATCAGCTTCTTCCTTTGGTGTGTTTAGAATGATGGTTTGATCCGTTTGACCTCAAGTGTAAAGTTTTGATTCCAAACCATTAACCTTTTTCTGCAAATTTTTATTATCAACCTGCAATTTGTGAACTTTTAGAACAAACTCTTGTTTCTCACGTTCGGAAGTATTAAACTTTGAAACAGTTTCAGAAATTTGAGTTTCAAGACAAGCTTTTTGTTTTTCAAAAATGGTAGTAGATTTGTTTAAAGATTCAAGCAAGTTTTTGTTCCCAACAAGTTTCTTGTTAAGATCAAAAATTGTTTGACGCTTCTTTGCAACCCTACTTTTCTCCTTTTTAATCTTAACTTGTAAGTCTTGAAGCTCAACCATCATGGTTTCCATTTTCTTTACGAAATCAGATTTAGAAAAATTTTGTACCTCATTGGAAGTCTCCTCATCAGAATCATCGTATTTTACTTCCTTTCCCATAAGGCACATGTGAGCAGTCTCATCTTTTTCTTCATCATCTGAATGGTCCAGCCAGAATTCATCCTCAACCATCAATGCCTTTCCTGCCTCTTTTTGCTTTGCCAGAAGCATCTTATTCTTGTAGTAATCTGAGTTTCTCATAGTCGGCTTCCGGCAGTCCTTGGCAAAGTGACCAATCTTGCCACAATTATAGCATTTGACTGGCTCCTCAGACTTCTTTTCTCCATAATCATTCAAATACCTTTTCTTCTCTTCCGGCTTCCTTTCCACAAATTTCTTTTCCTCATACCTTCTACCTTTCACCCTTTCCTTATGATCAAATTTTCTCGACCCTGATGAGTACCTCTGGCTATTAGATCCTGGATTCTTGTAGAACTTCTTCTGGAACGCTCGGGTCAGCAGTAGCATAGCTTGCTTTAAGTTTTCACCATCGTCAGAATCAGAATCACCACCATCAGAATCATCAAAATTGGATATGACAACTTTCTTTTTCTTTTTCTTGTCCTTCTTTTCCTTTTCTTTCTTTGCAACCACCAAGACAATAGGATCCAGTACTGGCCTCTCATTCTTCTTCTTCTCTTCTCTATCCTCTATCACTTCCTCTTCATTATGTCTCAGTGTCTCGTATACTTCATGTAAAGGAATGTCACTAAGATCCTTCATCTGTTTCATCCTCCGAGTATGTTTCTTCCATTATGGCTGAAGGATGCTTAAGAAATTGACGTTGTTTTCAATCTGCTTCTTCTTCACTTTGTTCTCATAAGTTTCCTCCAGACTTTCATTCTCCTTGGCTTTAAATTCTTCATAGCTATTGATGCAGTTGGCCACTTTCATCTGATTGCCAACTTTAGATCCCATCATCATCTTCTGTAATTGATCCTACATCTTTTTAGTTGTTGCCTTGTAGCTGTCTATTTTGATGTAGATCTCATTTGGTATGCTTTGAAGGAATAGAGATCTAGCTTGCTTGTCAGCCTTGTATCTGTTTTTCTGTTCTTCAGAATACTGAGAAATATCCAATGGAACCCTCTTTGTCTTTTGTTCTTTTTCCTGATTCCCATCTTCACTGTCTGATGATTCATCATCGAGAATTTCCATAGTTAAAGGTATCATTGGGCCTTCTTCAATAGATAACTTGATATTATCACCATTTACATGTATGTCTATGAAGTCTAAGAATTTGTCTTTCCATTGCTCGTATTCGCCTTTGCAAAGTACGGGTGGTTTAACATCTGTTTCGATAGAGAGTGCATCATTTGAAGCCATCCTGACAAAAACACTGTACAATAAGAACTTCAAATGATCATTATTTCGACAAAAAGAATCAACAGATGCAGAACTTAAAAATTTTTAGAAAACAAATTTCCCAAAAATTTCTAAGTATATAATTCTTACACTATAGAGATTAGAAAGCAATTCGCATGAAAACAAACATCAGAATTCGCATGAAGTGAGAAATTCGTACAATTAAAATTAGAATTCGCACACCATCCACAATTCACATACAAGAGATAAGAGAAATCAACACAATTCGCATGTACCTATATGCGAAATCTAGGAATTCGTATATAGCTATCTGCGAATTCTTCACAATTCGTATATAACTCTAAGCGAATTCTTGCCTTTGAATTTTTTTGAAAAAACTAACCTTTTCGTACGAGCTTTTCGTATCATAAGGATATGCGAAATTTACACTTATAAAAAATTTCAAGCTCAAAACTTTTCACATCGATACGAAATCTGTACTTAGAAAGATTTTCAAAACATCAAGCGAAATGCACAAGAATTCGTACGAGGTACATATGCGAATTCTTCACAATTCGTATCCTTCTATATGCGAGTTCTTTACTTTTCGCACGCAGGTATGTACAAATTCTTTCCTTATAAATATTTTCAGTTCAAACTTTTCGTATAAGGGATATATGCGAATTCTAACTTTTTGTACAATAGCATATGCGAATTCTGCACTTAAAACAATTTTCAAGAAAGATTATGCGGATTCTAAGGAATGCGAGTTCTTCATACGAAAAGAATGGATCTTGCGAGTTCTTCGAGTTTCGGTTCTAAAACTTAAAAATTTGTCCAAAATCCAATCAAATCCTTGAATTGGAAGTTGTAAACTCCCAGAAACAATCACGATTAGTGTTAGAACAGAATATGATCAATGAATTACACTAAAAACAACTCGAACATCAAATTCCGTGATCAAACAGTACACAAACACGTCGAACCAAAAAAACTCACCAAAATCAAAATTTAGTGATCAAAATCGGTTTAACAGTGAAATTCAATCACACAAATTCATTTTAATGCATAAAACGAACACTTTTCAACCACAAGTTTGATCAAAAACACTTTTGAAATCAAAAAGCACTCAAAAACTCAAGAACTCAATGTACGACCCATTTTTCTGTCAATTTGTCGAATCTTGCTCTGATACCAATTGTGTGTCCGACAATATTGTTCTTATTAAGATTATGATCAAAATGACAACACAATTAAACAAAACAAATTTTCAATTTCAATCAATATGAATTCGTACAGGATGATCTCTCTGAATAATTCTCTCTCTACAATCACTGTATACGCGTAGCCTAATGATTCTACAAAACAAGAAAAACTATTTATACTCACAACATAACAAAAACAACTAAACTACAAACACATTGACTTTGACCTTTACTACAAGAGAGTTTGACTTTAGCTTGAGAGACTTTGACTTGAGCTTTTGACTTTGACTTTCTCCTTTCAATCTTCATGATCTTGTATCCAGCATATTTGTACACTAACACTACTCAGCTAGAAAAATGTCATGAAAATATCAAAGAACTAACTCTTTTAGAGGAAAGTTTAAAAAATCAAGTCATGGTCAATAAAATTATCAGCATTGAACACGAACAATCCATCGCTGCTTTAAAAGTAGAAAAGGCAACTGTTGAGGGATGGTGTAAATCTTCAACCAAGACCACTGAGATCATAAGTGCTCAAATCGTTGCTCATGACAAAACCGATCTCGGTTATCGTCATGAAAAGGATGAACCTAGCAGAGACTGTTCCATGCTTAAGTTTAGAATGTTTGTCTCTTCTATCAATGACACTTCTTCTACTCAGTGTTCTTGTTCCATTCTTATTCCTGAGGACATATCAAAAAGCTATAAGCTCGCTGATAAAGGGAAATCCATTTCCCATCATTCTCATAAGGCTAGTAAAATAACAAAGTTGAAAGTCCGTTCCAAACCTTCAGTAAATCAATCTTCCAGCTCTGGAACAAAAATCAATGATATTTCTCAAAGATCAATTCCAAAGCTGAAATTTGACATTAAGCCTAAGAAATCTGAAGAACCGAAAGTTCCTCCGACATCTTATGCCAAGGGCATTCTTGGAGTTGGCCTTGCTCAGCTCAAGTTTTCTAACTCAACTGCTCATGGTCTTAAGGCTACTTTTGTTTATAGAAAATGCTATCACTATGGACTTACTAACCATATTGCCAGTAAATGTCTTACTACCACAAAAGCTGATAAGATAGCTAAAGTGAAGATGAATGCCTCCAAGGCTGAGAAGGTCACCAAAGCTGAGAAATCTGCCAAGGTGAAAAATGCCACTAAGGTTAAAAAATTAACCAAAGTGAAGGTTACCACTAACTCTGAATCTTCAGATGGCGTGAAGATTGTTGAACCTTCCATCTACACTAATACTACTGGACCCATTGAAAAGTGGGTACCAATCAAAACTTAATATTCCTTATGTTTGCAAGGATCGAAGGGTATCTGGTATTTAGATAGCGGATGCTCTCGACACATGACTGGACTAAAAGACCTGCTTACTGAATACAAGGAAGAGAAAGGTCCCTCAGTGACCTTTGGTGGAAATGGGAAAGGTTATACTAGAGGGTTTGGCGTACTCAGTAATGGGACGACTACCTTCCGAAGAGTTGCTTACATAGATGGATTAAAGCATAATCTTCTTAGCATCAGTCAGCTATGTGAAAAATACTATGAGGTTCGCTTTTGTAAGAAATCATGTTCAGTGGTGAATGAAAAAGGAATCTCACTCTTAGTGGTTATCGTATGGAAAATGTCTATTTAATAGACATGGACTCTACTACCACTGAAAACGTTTGTTTTCTCTCTAAGGCGTCTTCAGATATCATCTGGTTATGGCACAAAAGGCTATCTCATCTCAACTTCAAAACACTGAATTCTCTCTCCTCAACAGAACTAGTCTCTGGTCTTCCTCATCACTCATATACCAAGGAATCTCTCTGTTTAACTTATAAGAAGGGAAAGTAGACTAAAGCTAGTTTCAAATCAAAACAAATTTCCTTAGTGACAAGTGTGTGTCCCTGAAATCAAGATTCTAATTGCAAACAAATCAAACAAACAAGATGATTACAATTACCTTTTTGATTCAATTCAAATCCAAACAATTACAAACTCTGTTTTTTTACTTTCCCTCTCTAGACTCCTCTTTCTCTCTCTCTACAACTCTATCAAGTTCTAACCACCTATCTATTAAACAACAAATCAAAGTATTTATACCCACTACTAATTACAAAAGAAACAAATACAATACAAGTAGACTGTGACTTTTATTACAAAATAACTTTGACTTTTAATGAGAGTTGACTTTCAGCTTTGACTTCTTGAATCTTTGACCTTCAGAATTCTTGATCTTGTATCCAACATATTTCTGCTCTAACAATCTCCCCCTTTGGATTCAAGATCATCACAAAAAGATTTAGCAAATCAATCTCCCCCTTTAGTTGCATTGATGAACTTTAAATCTCGCCTTTAAGCTCAATCAGATGATAGAAATATTCTTCAATAATCTCTCCAGAATTAACAAAAGACTCTTTCAAACTTCGGAAAGAAATTATCTTCAAATTTAGCTAAACTTGCTTCAGCAAATAATCTTCAAAGAAAATTTCTGAAAATCAGCACATCTTCAAACAACTTTGACTCTTCTTGAACAATCTCTCAACCTTTCAAACTTTGAAAGTTAACTTCTCCCAAACTTTAACTTTGAAAATTTTGAATTGGACATTTCTTTAAATCATCTCCCCCTTTTTGATGAAAAGAGCATCGATATCATCAAAGCTTCCTCAACAAGAAATATCTTTGACCATTCAGATCTGTCCAAGAGCCTTTGATTTGTTGCCAACTCGAACAATGTATTCATCCAGATCTTTTCAAATCTAGACAAAAATAAGAATGTAACAACTGAATCAACAACTGAATCATTTAATATGCCTGTAAGTAACACGAAATCACTGTGTGTAACGAATACACATAGGAAAGAAGCTTTTTGATGTTCACTCCCCCAGGGCTTCCATCCAATCATCGAAACACCACAAAGGAAATTTCTATGAATGTTATGACAAGAAAAAAAATTCCTTTTGTGTTTGTGCTAGTGTAGAAAGAATTAAGCATATGATGATTGCTTTTAATAAGGCTCAACATTGTGTAAACCTCTGAGACAACAGTAGATAAACACAGACTCAATGTCCATGATTGAAGTGCGAAGGTGGGGCAGACTTCCTTCTGTTTCAATATCCAGATTTTCCAAATGAAAATCAGATAGATTATGTGCTGCATCCTCAGAAAAATATGAAACATTTTCTTGTTAAGAAGAAAATGAGTGGCTGGTGGGGTATTATCAAGAGTTGGCATGGGCTAGTTTCCTATTTCAATAACGTTCACGAAGAAATGTAAAACATTAGTAATGTGGCTGCCCAACTCAGAAAGTAGTTGGTGCAGAGTTTGATATTCTTTTACTCTGATCTCACACCCTCTTTCTTTTAATCGTTAAGCTCACATCTAACCAAACTCTCATTTCCATTTTATCTCAACGCATAACCCACACTCATTTCTTTTTGACTCCTCACACTCAATCATTATGGATTAACTTCATGGGTAGGAAACATTAGTAATCGTGAATCCATAGAAGTTTTCATTTAAGTCCTATCACAAAGACACCCATATTTTCCTATAAAGCATATGTTGCTCAATATGGTTTAACTTGAACAGTTAAAGCTCAAATACAAGTCAGATGTATATATGCTCATAATATAATCATGAAGATATGAGCATTTTAAACATGGAAGATATTTCAAACAAGTAAATTAAATGAATAGACATGAATACAAGAGACTTGTTTGAAAATTTGACATTGTATGATGTTATCCCAGTTTAATCTAGTTGGTAAATAATCAATCAAGCAATCATAGAACACAATAATAATCAAGAGATATATAAATCAGAGTAACATACCAATCCCTTGAATAAACAATGAAACCCTTGAGTGTTCTTGATACCCTTTGATTACAGAGAAAACTTCACTTGACTATAATCTCTAAACAATAATTATCAAAGGTTCTAACCTAAACCTAAACTAAACATAACTTTAAATACCTAGGCCATATGGGCTTTAAGCTTAACAGGCTTTCTAATAGGCTTGGGCCCAATAGCTAATAAACTATTAATCTATTACAATTTAAACCCTTTAAATAACTTTGACACAATTGCAGTTTAAACCCTGAACTTTAACTTTAATCTTGAATACAATTATTTGATCCAACAATCTCCCCCTTTGGATTCAAGATTAAAATTTTTTTTGCAATTGTCTTCGGGTCTTCACTTTTATTCTCTTTTCTTCAGATATGTCGTTGATCGCTTTAAAACTTGATATCTTTAGATACCTTCAAAACTTCAAAACTTTGATAATCTTCAGCAGTCTTTAAATTATATTCTCCCTCTTTGAGTATTCTCCCTTTTTGTATCTTCTCCCCCTTTTTGGTGAGTGGTGAGAATCATCATCATCAAAACTTTGCAAAACAATCTCCCCCATTATGTATGATCACGTAAGCACAGTTTCATGTAACGAGCCCTGTATGGAAATAAGAACAGTCTTTCCAGATGGAAAGAGTGATTATTTCAATCTTTTCAGATTAAAATAGAAAGTAGTAACCATTCGAATCTTTTCAAATTCAAACAGTTTAATAAGTGTAACCCTGAGTCAACAAATGACTCAGTTAGAATGCCTGTTAATGACACAAAGTCACTGAGTAACACAAAGTTACTATATAAGGAGCTGGTTTGATGTAGACTCCCCAGGTCTTCCATTCAATCATCGAATAACACCTGGTTATCTATGAACGTTCTGACAGAAAACAAATTTCTGTGTGCTCGTGCATGTGTTAGAAAAAAAAATTAAGCATAGATGATTGCTTTTTCAATATAGGCTCAAAGTATGTAAACTTGTTGAGACAACAACAGATTGTACAAAGACTCAATGTGCATGAGAAAGGGTTCGAAGGTGGGGCAACTTTCCTTCTTTTTCAATATTAGTATCTTCCAAATGAAGAACCAATAGCGTATGTGCTGCGTCCCCAGAAAATGTGAAACATTCTCTTTTTGAGAAAAGAATGAGTAGCTGGTGGGGTTTTATGCAAGAGATGGCATGGGCTAGGTGCCTTTTTCAATGATGGTCACCAAAGAATGTGAACCAATCAGATTATGTGGCTGCCCGGCTCAGAAAGAAGTTTGGTGCAGAGTTTAATATTCTTTTACTCTGTTCTCTCACCCTCTTTCTTTTAATGCTCACGTCTAACCAATCTCTCTTTTCCATTTTACCTCTTTTCACACACCAACACTCAAATCTTTTGACCCCTCTCCCCTCAATCACTCAGGGAATACTTCCGGGGTAGGAAACACTGGTTATTGTGAATCCATGGAAGTTCTGTTAAGTACTCACACTGAATCCCATGTATTTTCCTAAAAGAACATGCTGTTCAACAGGCGTTTTGTACATGTAAGCACAAATACCACTTGTTACATGAAGAATAAAAATTTTGGAGAAGTCAAAACAGTTGTGTTTGACGATGCAATTCTCCCCCTCAAACTAAAAGAGTTTTACAATTAAGCTTATATCATTTTATCATGAAGAATAAGATTTTGGAGAATCAAAAACGAATATTGTTTATATGAACAATATATAAACATATTTTCAATGAAAGTACATGAAATGACGTTTTATTCAATCAACAGTGTATACAAAAAACGTGAGTATTACCATAGAAAGATTTAACTTTTGATACATGGTAATAACAAAGTCAAAATAGAATGTTTTGAATCGTTATGTGTATGAATACTTGACAAAGTATATTGACAAGATAAAACACAAGTATTTATCTTTAAGAACACACGGTCAGATAAGTATTTAAGTATCCAAAAGTTTGTTAGCATCACAGATATTCTCCCCCTTAACTAATAATTTATTATTATTTTTTTAACATAAAGCAAAAAAAAAATAAAGCACTGAAGTGCGGGTTCTAATCTGATGTGATTAGAAACCATTGTCACTTGACCAAACCTGTATAAATAAAAGAAATAAGGGTAATCATTTATGAAAATGATTCCTCTCTCGTTAGCAATAGTTTAAAAATAACACACAAGATAAAAGCATAGAATACTCCCCCTAGAATCATGAGTAAGGTCTAAGACATGTTCAACATACCAAGTTTGCTGATGAGAAATTGAAATTGCTTTTCATCCAATGGCTTGGTGAAAAGATCAGCTAACTGGAAGTTAGTTTGAACAAAGTGCATTTCAATATTACCTTTTTCTACATGATCCTTAATGAAATGATAGCGTACGTCGATATGCTTGGTCTTGGAATGCTGTACCGGATTAGCAGTTATAGATATTGCGCTCTTGGAATCACAATAAAAAGGAACACTCTTGTAGTTGTATCCGAAGTCCCTTAACTGTGTCGTCATCCAGAGGACTTGAGAACAGCAGCTAGCAGCAGCTACATACTCAGCCTCGACAGTGGATGTTGAAACACAATTTTGTTTCTTTGAGGTCCAACTTACAAGTTTGTCACCTATGAATTGACATGACCCAGAGGTGCTTTTCCGGTCTAGCTTACATCCTGCATGATCAGCATCTATAAAGGCAGTTAGTTCAAAACGAGAATCCTTTGGATACCAAAGGCCTAAATCAGGAGAGCCTTTGAGATATCTAAGGATTCGCTTAACAGCAGTTAAGTGCGACTCTTTAGGATTAGACTGATATCTCGCACAAAAACATGTGGCAAACATTATATCCGGGCGACTGGCAGTCAGATAAAGTAAAGATCCAATCATGCTACGATACACCTTTTGATCAACAGGTTTCCCGGAGGGATCTGCGTCTAAGAGTGTACCAGTAGCCATTGGTGTTTTCATGACTGAACTATCTGACATATTGAACTTTTTCAAAATATCTTTTATATATTTAGCTTGATTAATAAATATGTCGTCGGGTAATTGCTTTACTTGTAGGCCAAGAAAGAAATTCAATTCACCCATCATCGACATCTCAAACTTTGTTTCCATTATTTTTGAAAAGTTCTTACAAAATTTCTGATTTGTCGACCCAAAAATTATGTCGTCAACATAAATCTGAATGAGAATCAAGTCCTCACCTTGCCTTTTAAGAAATAAGGTTGTATCAACAGTACCTTCTTGAAACCAGAAGCAAGTAGAAATTTAGTGAGAGTTTCATACCAGGCTCGCGGTGCTTGTTTAAGACCATAAAGCGCTTTGTCTAAAACATAAACATGATCAGGGTGATGAGGATCAACGAAACCTTCAGGTTGAGCCACGTAAACCTCCTCATGAAAAACGCCGTTTAGAAAATCCGACTTTACGTCCATTTGATAGACAGTAAAGTTTTTGTGCACTGCATATGCTAGAAAGATTCTGATGGCTTCGATCCTTGCAACCGGGGCGAATGTTTCATCATAGTCAATGCCCTCTTGTTGACAATACCCTTTGGCGACCAGTCGAGCTTTGTTTCTCATGACTACTCCAGCTTCGTCTTTCTTATTTCTGAACACCCACTTTGTTCCAATAACGGATTTACCTTTAGGTAGTGGGATCAAGCGCCATACCTTGTTCCTTTCGAATTGTAGAAGCTCGTCTTGCATAGCAGAAATCCAGAAGGGATCACGTAGAGCTTCAGACGCTTTCTTTGGTTCTAGGGAACTAAGGAAGCTTGAAAACATGCAGAAGTTGGCTGTTGCAGATCTTGTCGTGACACCAGATTGTACGTCACCTATCACATTAGTCAGGGGATGATCCTTAGTCCAACGATGTGTGCTTGGTAGAGCTTCAACTGTTTGTTGCGTATTCGACGCATCGTTTTCATCATGCATGGCAGGTTGCTCCATAGATGTACTCGGGACATCTTGTACTGGTGTTTCTGATACTGAAGCTTCTGGACGAACAATTGAAGTGCTCGGGACTTCGTTTCCAGAAGAACTATCTGTAGAGACAGATTCAGCATTAGTAGAGTCAGAAACTAACTTTGTACTCGTACCTGATGGAGATGAAGTGTCAGTGACTTCTTCGGAAGGTCCAGACATGTCTTCAGAAATAGTAGGGACCTCCGAGCTTGTACCACTTGTTATTGATGTGGATATGCCTTTTTCAAAATCTGCACATATATCATCAAAGGCATCAA
Organism: Arctium minus; assembly: GCA_954870635.1. Taxonomy (NCBI): domain Eukaryota; kingdom Viridiplantae; phylum Streptophyta; class Magnoliopsida; order Asterales; family Asteraceae; genus Arctium; species Arctium minus. Next base: position 69,027,261 of record OX941080.1, on the reverse strand, counting down.
TAAACAATAAATCTAACTCAGATGAAGTAGAGTTAGAGTTAGAAGAAGTGAATCCTTTAGGTGTTGGTTCTATTCTTGATTGAATAGAAGCTTTGTCGTTAAGACTGAGTTCTGAACTGTTGTGTCCAGAAGTCCTTGTAGAATTCTCATCAAAGGAGACATTCATGCTCTCAACAACCGTCTTGGTTCGAATAATGTAAATTCATAAGCTTTGGATGTCAGAGAGTATCCAACGAGATATCCTTCATCCGCTTTCTTATCAAATTTTGATAATCCTTGATGCTCTTTAAGAATGTAGCACCTGCAACCAAATACACGAAGGAACTTGATGTTAGGTGTACGATTGTTGATCAACTCATATGCTGTCTTATTAAAGCGCTCGACCACAATGGTACGGTTCTGTGTAAAACATGTTGTAGCAACTGCCTCAGCCCAAAGGTACATGGGTAGATCTGAGTAACCAAGCATAGTCCGAGCTGCTTCAACCAGAGTGCGATTCTTCCGTTCAACAATGTCGTTTTTTTGTGGAGTGTAAGCGGCGGAGAAATTATGTGAAATACCCACGGAAGTAAGATAACTCTTCAGGGTGTCATTCTTGAACTCCGTGCCATTATCACTGTGAATGGTTCTGACTGGCAGTTGAAGACTTACTTGAATGCGCTTGATGAAAGCGATAATCAACTCTGGAGCATCTGACTTGTTGCGAAGAAACTCGAGCCATGTATACCTTGAGTAGTCATCTATCATTACCAACACATATTTCTTTTCATTGATAGATGTTGTGCGCATTGGGCCACAAAGGTCCATATGAAGAAGTTCCAGTGCAGATGAGGTCGATGATTCAGCTTTGGACTTGAAGGAGCTTCGCTTCATTTTTCCCAACTCACATGCAGAACACAATGAGTCTTTTTCGAACCTCATTTCTGGTAGACCTTTGACCGGACCTTGTCTCTGTAGCTTTGCTATAGATCTGAAATTTTGATGAGACAAGCGTCGATGCCACGTCCACGATTGTGCTTTGGAAGCTTTGGCTAGTAGGCATACTGGACGTGTGGCAGACAGTGTAGGAAAATCTACATAGTATAGATTTCCATGGCGCTCAGCCTTGAAGACTTCGTAACCATCTGGATCCTCTAGATAGCAATGAGTTGTTGTGAAGCGGACTTGATATTTCATGTCACAGAAGTGACTGGTACTGAACAGGTTGTGATCAAGTCCTTCAACATATAGCACTTTTTGAATCTTCACAACACCGTTATCGAGCATTCCATATCCTCTGACGTGGCCTTCGGCTTCAGAATTGGCAAATCTAACTGCTCCGGCAGGCTCCTCCACATAGTTATGCAAGAGGTGCTTGAATCTTGTCATGTGGCGTGAACATCCGGAATCTATTACCTACAATCGACATGCCTCAGAGTTTGCGTCTTCAGAATACGCTTCAGAATCTTCATCGTCACCGTACAGCTTTGCCATGTAGGAAACTTGGGTGAAGTGTGCTTGCTCCTCATCATCAGAACTTTGGAACAGCCAATTCTTTTCTTCAGCCATTAGCACCTTTCCTTCTTCAGCTTTCTTGGCAATAAGTGACTTTCGCGCATAATAGTCTGAGTTCTTGATCTTCTTGAATTTGCAGTCTCTGGAAAAGTGCCCAAATTTGCCACAATTGTAGCATCTTCCTGGTTCATCAGCTCTGTCTTCTTTGTTTTCTTCTCTCTTATCTTCTCTTCTGTCTTCTTTTCTCTCTTCTCGTCTTTCCTCTCGCCGTCCTTGCCTTGGCTTGTATCTTAATTCAGCCTTCTCTTTCTTGTGACCTTCGTACTTAGGCTTTGAATAAAACTTCTTCTTGCCAAAGGTCTTCTTGAATCTTCGAGTAATAAGAGCCAAGTCCTCAGAGAACTTCTGAATATCTGGATCAGAATCAATCTCCAGTTCTTTATCACTTGAAGCAGAGTCAGAGTCGGTAACTTCAGTAACTAGAGCTTTTGTCACCTTTTTCTTTGACCTTGCGGAAGATACAAAACTTTTGCCGTCTATGAAAGCCACATAATCCTTCAGTTTATTGGACTCAAGATTGATGGTTCTCACCTCATCCTCATGCTGAGAAAGAGTAGAGAAAATATCAGTGACGTTTTCCTGAGCCATGTTCTTTGACATCTGAAGATTGATGGCAAAGTTCTTCCACTCTGGATTTAAGTTCTTGATGAACTTATAATTAATCTCCGAAGCAGACTTAGAGATGTTGTTCCTCCGCAGGTCATTGAGAATGATGTTATATCTGTTGTAGGTCTCTAGCAGCGTCTCTCCTTCTTTTCCATGAAACCCCTCGTATGCATTTATGCATATATTCTGCTTAGCTTGGATAGAGGCTTCACTTCCTTCAAACTGTCTGGATAGTTCATCCCATATTTCCTTTGCAGAGTTCCGACTGTCTACACGGTTGTAGATGTAGTTCGGGATTGCCATGGTCAGATAGATAAGAGCCTCTTCATCTGTCTTGTACTGTTCCTTCTGCTTTTCAGTAAAGTACTGATAAGGTTTAGGAACACATCTGTCTGAGATTTCTGGAGAGGTGTCAGTTGCTGCTTGTCCATCAACTTTGATCATCGGATTGATAGGACCATTGATGATTGATTCCATGTAGTCTCTGTTTTTATGATTCAGAAACTGGACCATTCTCTTCTTCCATTGCTGATATTCATCAACCATAAGGACAGGCGGTTTGGACTGAGAGCCCATCGAGAGAAGCTGGTTCGACATCTTAGCTGTACGGTTAGTAATTAAACTTATCTGTACCAAGACAACCAACTAGATGAGATCGTTAGAATCAAGAGTAAAGACTACACTCAAAAATTTTCAGAAAAATAAATTTCCAAAGATAATCAAATTCAGTCCTCGCACACAGTATAAAGCACTAATATCTATGAATAAAATACTGAAAAATTAAGAAGATTATGATCAAGAGCAAAACTTTTGTCCCCCTTCGCAGACTTCGCAGACCGGTATAGAGAGTTCGACCGGTAAGTTGCTTGTACCGGTACTTTGTTCGACCGGGAATATAGTTAACCGGTATAGTGAAGACCGATAAAAATATTCGACCGATAAAAGTCTTCGACCGGGAGGTTGTAAGACCGGTAAACCACTTCGACCGATATTTTCTCAATGCTTTCGACCGATATGTTCTTAATGCTTTCGACCGATATGTTCTTAAGTCGACCCAGAACGATGAAGATTTCCCTAGAAAACACAATAAACACAAAAATTGAATCCAAATATCAACCTTTTGCACCAAATAACATATATCGAACACAATGCAATCAAACTTGAAGATTAAAATCAGCTTTTAAGAATTCAATTTGAAGAACACAATGCGACTTGTATACAAACCCAGTAAACATAAATCAACCAAAAAACCAATCGATTTTAGATTTTAATTGCAATTAACTAATTAGATAACTTTCAGCAGCATAAAACTCATCAAATCATATCAATTTCCAGCCTAAAAACAAGTTAATTCATGAGGTTGATTTTCACAGATTTATATATATCGAAGAACACAGTGATAAACCGATAAACACAGATTTAATCCAATTAACTTGATTCTTTGGCTCTGATACCAATTGTTATCCCAGTTTAATCTAGTTGGTAAATAATCAATCAAGCAATCATAGAACACAATAATAATCAAAAGATATATAAATCAGAGTAACATACCAATCCCTTGAATAAACAATGAAACCTTTGAGTGTTCTTGATACCCTTTGATTACAGAGAAAACTTCACTTGACTATAATCTCTAAACAATAATTATCAAAGCTTCTAACCTAAACCTAAACTAAACAAAACTTTAAATACCTAGGCCATATGGGCTTTAAGCTTAACAGGCTTTCTAATGGGTTGGGCTCAATAGCTAATAAACTATTAATCTATTACAATTTAAACCCTTTAAATAACTTTGACACAATTGCAGTTTAAACCCTGAACTTTAACTTTAATCTTGAGTACAATTATTTGATCCAACATATGAAAATGATCAGAATCAAATGATATAGCAATTTAAAGCTTATGGTCAAGAATAACAGATATTGTCCATATGAATCAAAATATAGACATTCTTGAAAGAACGTTTCGAAATGAAATAACGCTCAAAATTCATTGAAATGCAAGCGGGGTGTCTTACCATCGAAAAATATGTTTCAAATTTGAGACATGGTAAGAACTTTTTGAACAATAAGTCAAACCGGTGTGTGTGAATACTTGAAAGTATATAGAAAAGACAATACACAAATATTTATCTTTGGAAACACACGGTTTGTAAAACATTCAAACTCAAATAAAAATGAAGACATTTAAAATCACACTTCCAATTCATGAAATCTGTTTAAGAATCGGGAAGTGGTTTGAACATTTAAGAACATGTTTTCTATGATTTAAAGTTGTCCTTCTTTCAACCATATATGAGATTAAGATAAGAAATTTAACCTTTCTATGTAGTTTTAAATCTCATGAAGTCATGCTTAAGTCATAAAGATATGATCTTGTAAGCTTCTCTCATTCTGCACAAGTCTCAAAGTCATGTCAAAACAACTTTATTCACAAAATTTATTCAAATGTAAAAGACATAAAGCAGTAAAACAATTAAAGTACGAGTTCTGATCTGAAATAATCAGAAATCACATCCTTACTCTTTTTGTTGTACGCATAAACTCCCCCTAAATTCATGCATCACAAAAATTTAGCAATTAAATTCTATAAACTCCCCCTCAAAATAATATTGATCATCTTAAAATCTTGTCTCACTCCCCCTGAGAACATGAACAACATGTTAAAGTGCAGATATCCTTTCAGAAATAATGATAAAAAAAATGATGAAAAATTACAATAAAAGAAACTTTAATAGGTAATTACTGATTAAATCTTGAGATTTAGCATACCAAGCTTAGATACAAGAAAATTGAATCTCTTTTCATCTAAAGGTTTGGTAAACAAATCTGCAAGTTGGTAATCAGTTTTTACAAAGTAAAGTTCTATTGTACCTTTTTCTACATTATCTTTTATAAAATGATACCTGACATCAATGTGCTTTGTTTTAGTGTGTTGCACAGGATTAGCTGATATCGCGATAGCGCTCTCTGAGTCACAATAGATCGGTATTTTATCAAACTTGAATCTATAGTCTCGAAGCTGTGTTCGCATCCACAAGACCTGAGAGCAGCAACTGGCAGCAGCTACATACTCTGCTTTTGCAGTCGAAGTGAAAACATAAAGTTGTTTCTTTGACGCCCAGCTAACGAGCTTGTCTTCAAGAAATTGAATACGACCTGAAGTGCTCTTCCTGTCTAGCATGCACCCTGCATGATCTGCGTCTGAGTAAGCAGTTATTTCAAACCCTGTATCCTTAGGATACCATAGACCAAGATCTACAGTCCCCTTCAGATATCTAATAATCCGTTTGACAACAGCCAAATGGGATTCTTTAGGGTCAGCCTGATATCTTGCCTACAAGCATGTTGAAAACATTATATCTGGTCTACTTGAAGTAAGATGCATTAAAGACCCTATCATACCTCGAAAAGTCCTAACATTAACAACTTTTCCCGAAGGATCAGTGTTAATCTTAGTACCTGGTGCCATTGGGGTTCCAATTGATTTGCAATTTTCCATTTTGAATTTTCGAAGAATATTAAAAATGTACTTAGATTGATTAATGGAAATCCCCGTTGAAAACTGTTTGACTTGTAATCCGAGAAATAAATTCATCTCTCCCATCATACTCATCTGAAAACGTGACACCATGAGATTTGAAAAGTTCTTACAGTATTTAGGATTTGTAGAACCAAATATAATATCATCTACATATATCTGAATAAGAATGATATCAACTTTCTCCTTTTTAATAAACAAAGTGGTATCGACTTTACCTTTTGAAAAACCTGACTTGACCAAGAATTGAGATAGAACATCATACCAGGCACGAGGAGCTTGTTTTAGACCATAAAGAGCGTTATCCAAGATGTAGACATGATTTGGATTATCTGGATTTACAAAACCTTCTGGTTGAGAGACGTAGACTTCCTCCTTAAGTATTCCATTCAAAAAGGAAGTCTTCACATCCATCTGGTAGACAGTGAAGTTCTTGTGAGCTGCGTAGGCTAGAAACATGCGGATTGCCTCTATACGCGCTACTGGAGCATACATCTCTTCGTAATCGATGCCTTCTTCTTGCCTATATCCCTTGGCAAGAAGTCTTTCCTTGTTTCTTATAACAATACCATCTTCGTCCTTTTTATTTTTGAACACCCATTTAGTGCCGATAACGGTTTTTCCTTCTGGTTTTGGCACTAGTATCCAGAATTTCAGGGCTTCGAACTGGTTTAACTCTTCTTGCATATCAAAAACCCAATCCGAATCAGCTAGAGCCTCTGATACACGAGTGGGCTCTATCTTGCTGAGTAATGAGTCATGCTTACATTGATTCAAAGTTGCTGACCTAGTTTGCACCGGCTTGTTGAGATCTCCAATTACTTGGTGAAGAGGGTGCTCTTTGGTCCTGCGATGTTCATGAGGGAGTGGAGTAGATGAAGATTGATCATGATTATCATCCAAAAATCTACTATCAGCTTCATCAGTTTGTACATCATGAGGGTGGGATTCAGTTGAAATAATTGGTGCAGAAGCTGCAGTAGGTACAACTTGTTCAGTCTGTTGATCTGTCCTTACAGCACATCCTACTGACTCAGCTACTTCTGGCTCATCATTAGTAGATACAACTTCAACTATTGGAGTAGGTATATGAACTGGAATAGCTTGCTTAATCGAGGAATTTGATTCAATAGAAACAACTGAAGTGGTTGGATGAGTAGCCGTTGAATCATCCATCCTGTCAACCACAACAGGTTTATGTACATTAGACCCAAGATATTCATCATAAAACAGTTCAAATAAAAGATCTAAATCAGATAAATGATTAGTAGACGTTGATGCTTCATCTGATTTGTTCTTTTCAGGTACAGGTTCTGAACGGAATTGCCTAGAAGCTAACACTCCAGTTGTCACGGGTTCTGAACTGACTTGTTCAGAATCCATATCCTCATCGAATGTAACGTTTACGCTTTCAATAACAATCTTTGACTTCTTCAAATATAATCGATATGCAGCAGATGTAGAAGAATATCCAATGAAGATGCCCTCATCTGCCTTAGCACTGAACTTGTTCAGACTCTCTCTGTCATTGAGCACAAAACACTTACACCCAAATATATGAAAATATTTGATAGACGGTGTTCGGTTGTTGATCAAAGCATACAGAGTCTTTTGAAATCTGCGGTGTATCATGGAACGATTCTGAGTGTAGCATGCAGTCGAAATAACTTATGCCTACAGAAATAGAGGTAAGTCAGATTGGCTAAGCATAGTGAGAGAGGCCTCGACTAGCGTTCGATTTCTCCTTTCGACTACTCCATTTTGTTCGGGCGTACAAGCAGCAGAGTATTGATGTGATATCCCAACCGATTCGAGATACTCTTCAACAGTTTTGTTTTTGAACTCTGTGTCGTTATCAATTCTGAGAAGCTTGACTGGTTTCTACAAATTCACCTGGGTCGTCTTCAGAAATGTAATGAGTACTTCAGGTGTCTCATCTTTTGAACGAAGAAATTTGACCCACGTTTATCTTGAATAATCGTCCACAATAACCAACACATATTTCTTTCCGCCTAAGCTTTGCGTTCGCATCGGACCACAAAGATCCATATGCAACAACTCTAATGGAGAACTGGTACTAGGTTCAGGCTTCGGTTTATGTGGAGCTCTCTTCATCTTCCCTTTTTCACATGTTGCACACAAGTGTTCTTTCACATACTTGAGCTCAGGAAGTCCATTCCCTAACTTTCCACTGACCCGCTTGTTTATATAACGAAAATTCAGATGAGATAACCTTCGGTGCTAAAGCCAACTTTGCTGCATCGAGGCTTTTGTCAGTAAGCAAACCTGATTATCATTCTGAACCTTTGAAAGATTGATGGTGTAGAGATTGGTCTTTCGATTGCCGACTAAGAGTTATTTGCCATCTTCAGTACAGACCGAACAACTCTTAGCTTTGAAGTTGACCTCTAACCCTGTGTCACATAATTGACCGATACTAAACAGGTTGTGCCCTAAGCCTTCGACATAGCTCACCTTCTTAATCGTTATGTTGTCTTGAATGATGTCACCAAATCCTAAGATTGGTGAAAACTGGTCGTTGCCAAAATGAACATTGCCACTGAATTTCTCTGTATAATTAGACAATAAATCTTTCTACCCGGTCATATGCTTGGAACAGCCGCTATCCATGTACCACATATGTCGGGTCTGCAAGAGAAATCATGAAACAACAATTTTAGGTACCCATTTAAAAACGGGTCCTAACAGATTAGTACAACATTTTGGTATCCATTTGAATATGGATCCTCTTTTCTTTTGAAAACTTTTGATTTAGAAGAATAAACATGATAAGATCCAAACCAATCATTAGAATTATGAGGATAAGCAAAATCATTCTACTTATAAGAATAAGATTTAGTAGTAGTAGAAGATAATTGGAACAATTGCTTATTAGAATATCGCTTGTAATCAGTTACAAGGTTTTTATTATGAGAAGCAATAGAACCAACTACATCACACATACTACTAGTTGATCTATAACAAGAACTATCAGTAATTGATTCTGCCTTTTCATCACCCTTCCTTTTAGGTCGCCATTCAGATCTCCTTTCTGACCTTTTCTTTCTTATATCTGAAACACAAAATTTAGATTTATTAGGAAAATCAGATTTCTGAAATTGATTTTTCTTGTGTTTACTAGTGTTATTCTGTTTCTGTGAGCGCTGTTTCTTATGCTTCTTACCCTTTGCATAGTAATCAACATTCATAGAAACTGATTCACCAACCTTAGTTGACGATTCACCTTTTTCATGAACACTTGGTAAAGCTTGTCCATTTATCACAAAAGTAGAATGATTTGGAAGTTGAGCATTAAAGTCAAACATATCAATTTCTTCTATACACCCTTCATCAGAATTTAGAAAATCATTTGCAGACTCAAATAAATCATCAAAAACAGTTTCAGAAGTTTGAAGTACTTTAGAAGATGAAGAACACACTTTAGATTTAAAATGAAAATCTGTGTTCTTTAACACTGTAGAAAATACATCTTGTGTTAGATCACCCAAAATTCTTTCATCAGATAAAATATTTTCTAATTTGATTATTTTGCTTTCTAAAACTAGTAGAGATACATAAATTTTAGCTTGAACAGGTTTTGCCTCCATCTCAGTCGAAGAATAACTACCAAAATAATCATTTGAAAGAAATTTTGATATTTTAGAAAGATAACTATCATTCAGTCTTTCATAACAGAATGGTAGTTGCATTTTCTTTAAATTCATTCGTTTCTCATCTTCTTTGTCCTCAACTTCTTTTGATGCTTTGGTAATAAATTTGGGTTTCAAATGAGGATGTTTATCAGCAGCATACATATAATTTGCATTATATATACCTGGTTGTTTTCTGATAGCTTTTTCTAGGTAATGAGGATTATTATAACCTAGTCCCCATTTTTCTTTAAAATCAACTTCTTCATTAGGCGTATTCAAGAAAATCGTTTGATCTGTTTGGCCTCGAATATATAGTTTTGCTTCCAGAGCATTTACCTTTTTCTCTAAAGTCTTATTCTCAACCTGTAGTTTAAACGCTTTTAAAACACATTCTTGTTTTTCAGAATCAGACTTAGACAATTGTTTTTCAATATCAGAAATCTTACTTTCAAAACAATCCTTTTCATTTTTAAAAACATAAGCAAATTTGCGTAGAGAATCAATTAAATCTTTGTTCCCAATAACTGATTTATTAAGTTCAAAGATTTGTTGATTTCTCCTAGCAACTCTGTCTTTTTCCTTTTTCATTTTGGATTGAAGGTCTTGAAGTTCGACCATCATGGCTTCCATTTTGGTCATTAAATCATTTTCAGCTAAGTTCATTACCTCGTCAACAGTCTCATCATCAGAATTATCATCTTTCTCTTCTTTTCCCATCAAGCATAAATGAGCAGTCTCTTCTTATTCTTCCTCCTCATCAGAATGATCCGACCAGTATTCGTCTTCTGCCATTAATGCCTTGCCTGCCTCATGTTGCTTGGCCAAGAGCATTTTGTTCTTATAGTACTCTGAGTTGCGAACTTTTGGCTTCCGACACTCTTTTGCGTAATGTCCGACCTTGCCACAGTTGTAGCATTTGATCAGATCATCACCTTTCATTTAAGTACTAGTGTAATCATTCACATACTTCTTCTTTTCTTCCGGCTTCTTCTCAACAATTCTGTTTCCTTCCACCCTTTCTCTATGCTCATGGTTCTTTGAACTTGATGAAGAATATCTCTGAGAATTAGACCCTGGTTTATTGTAGAACTTTTTCTGGAACGCTCGGGTCAGTAACATCATTGCCTGCTTAAGACTCTCTCCATCATCTCCATCAAATTCAGACTCTGATTCATAACTGGAAACAACTATCTTCTTCTTTTTCTTCTTCTTTTTCTTTTCTTTCTCTTTCTCTTTCTCTCCAGCCACTAATGCAATAGGAACAACAACTTTCTCAGATCTTTTCTCTTCCACCTCTTCCTCATTTTGCCGTAGAGTCTCCTAGACTTCATGTACTGGAATCTCACTTAAATCTTTCATCTGCTTCATACGACGAGTATGCTTTTTCCACTCGGGTTGTAAGATACTGAGAAACTTGACATTGTTTTCTATCTGCTTCTTTGTGACTTTATTCTTGGAAAGCTCATTGAGAAGCAGTACAAATCTTTCATAGGTTTCCTCCAAACTCTCATCTTCTTTAGCCTTGAATTCTTCATAATTGTTGATACAATTGGCCACCTTCATTTGATTCCCAACTTTAGAACCCATCATCATCTTCTGAAGTTGATCCCACATAGATTATCCAGATGCATTGTAGCTGTCTATTTTCACATAGATCTCATTGGTGATGCTTTGTAAAAGCAAAGATCTGGCAGTTTTATCAGCATCAAACCGATTCTTTTGCTCATCAGAGAATTTTGCATATTCTTTCTCAATTCTCTTTGATTTCGGAGCTCCATCTGAATCATTACCTGCAACAGGAATGTCCTCAATTTTTTTTGGCATTTGACCATCTTCTATTGATGTTAGAATGTTCTTTCCATTCTTTTGTCGGTCAATAAAATCGAGAAATTTGTCTTTTCATTGTTCATATTCCCCTTTGAACAACACCGGGGACTTGACATCAGTGCCAATTGAGAGAGTGTCTCTTGAAGTCATCCTGTTTGATAAAAATATGCAATAAGAAACTTGAAATTGACCGTTAGTCCAAATGAAATCACAAAGAAATTTTTTTTTTGACTAAGTACTGAAACTCGCAAAACACTAAAGAAGCTTGAAACTTGCAGACGCCTAAACTCGCAAAATACTATTTACTGAGAAACTCCCAGGCTTAGGTGTGCGTGTTTATGTAACTCACAAGCAAAGGTTTGCGCATTTTGACAAACTCCCAAACCAAAATAATCGCTGAAACTCGCAGATAGAGGCGTGCGCTTTTCCTGAACACGCAAATGCCTAGTTGCGCGTTTTAACAAATTCGCAGATCGAAAGAACTCGCAGATTACTATTCCGAAGAAACTCGCAAGCTTAGTCTTGCACGTTTGGAGAAGTCGCAAAGGTCTACTTGCGCGTTTTAACAAACTCGCAAGCTAAACTCGCAAGATGAAACTCGCAAGGGTTGCGTGTTTCAACACATAGAAATTTTTTCCCAAATTTTCAAACTCGCAGACTGAAGAGCTAAACTCGCAGATTTCACCAAACTCGCAAATTGAAGACCAAACTCGCAGGCTTCGATCTGCGTGTTTCTAGAACTCGCAAACCAGACTTTGGGCATTTTCGTTCAGAAACAAAATTCTTCAGCTTGCGCGTTCTTCTGATGAACCTTGCGCGTTTCATAGATCTTGCGCGTTTGATGGATCTTGCGTGTTCTTGTGTTTTTCGAACAAAAACTTGATGTTCACACAGAATTTGATTCAATACTCCACCAAATGATCTGAAACTTTGCAGATTTCCTCTACTTCATATCTTAAATCCATTACAATACAAAGATTTCAATGAAAAACATTAAACATACAGAATCGATCTATGAAACAGTGCTTTAAACTCGTGAACTCTAAAAACAGCAAATTCATCAATTTACAATCAAATACAGTGCAAAAGACGAATTAATTTATACAAACTCGTTCTAGAACATGATTCAACCACAGTACAATCAATTACAACACTGAAAAACAACACAATTTCATAATTGAATCTGAAAGTTGATAGAACAGTGTCGACAAACTTTTTCTTGAAATGATTTCAATCTGGATTTGCTCTTATACCAATTGTGTGTCCCTGAAATCAAGATTCTAATTGCAAACAAATCAAACAAACAAGATGATTACAATTACCTGTTTGATTCAATTCAAATCCAAACAATTACAAACTCTGGTTTTTTACTTTCTCTCTCTAGACTCCTCTTTCTCTCTCTACAACTCTATCAAGTTCTAACCACCTATCTATTAAACAGCAAATCAAAGTATTTATACACACTACTAATTACAAAAGAAACAAATACAATACAAGTAGACTTTGACTTTTATTACAAAATAACTTTGACTTTTAATGAGAGTTGCGTTTCAACCTTGACTTCTTGAATCTTTGACCTTCAGAATTCTTGATCTTGTATCCAACATATTTCTGATCTAACAACAAGTCCTCTTCAACTCTTGCATATGTATTTATTTGGCCGTGTCAATGTCCAATCCATAGCTGGAAAGAAATACACACTTGTCATTATAGATGAATAAGGCTCTCTATGGGTTAAAACAAGCTCCTCGCGCTTGGTATGACACTCTATCCTCTTTTCTTATCTCTGAAAAATTTGAGGGTGGAAAAGTTGACTACACGTTATTTTTTTGAAAGATAAAAGGTCATATTATTCTTGTACAAATATATGTTGATGACATTATATTTGTATCTACTAACCCTTTTCTGTGTACTCGTTTCTCTGAAAGAATGAAGAAAGAATATAAAATGAGTATGATGGGTGAACTAACTTACTTTCTTGGACTTCAGATCAAGCAATCTGAAAAAGGTACATTCATTCATCACGGTAAGTTTGTTAAGGAAATGCTGAAAAAGTTTGATATCACTCAAACCTCAGCGATGAAAACTCCAATGGCACCTCCCTTGACATTAAACAAGGATCCAGCTGGAAAACCTGTTAATGTCACTGCCTACAGAGGAATGATAGGCTCCATGCTGTATCTAACAGTGAGTCGGCCTTATATCATGTATTCTACATGTCTATGTGCAAGCTATCAATCAGAACCCAAGGAATCCCATCTGATCGCCGTCAAGCGAATTTTCAGATATCTATAGGGCACTCCTAACCTCGGTCTTTGTATCCCAAAGATTCAGAGTTCGATCTAACTGGCTATTCAGATAATGATTTTGCAGGTTGTAAACTTGATAGAAAAAGCACCACTGGCGGATGTCAACTCCTAGGTGGAAAGTTGGTAAGTTGGACAAGCAAAAAGCAAAATTCAGTATCCATTTCCATAGCTGAAGCTGAGTATGTAGCAGCTGGAAGTTATTGTGATCAAGTCTTATGGATGAGAAATCAACTATTAGACTATGACCTTCAACTATCCATGATTCCAATCTATTGCGACAACACAAGTGTCATCGCTATTGCAAACAATCCAGTACTACACTCAAAGACAAAGCACATAGAGATAAGATATCATTTTATCAGAGATCATGTGATGAATGGTGATTTAGAATTCCACTTTATCCCTACTAACTATTAGCTCGCTGATCTTTTCACCAAACCTCTTGATGAGACAAGATTCAACTTTCTCATCAGTAAGCATGGAATGCTGAATCTTGAAGATTAAATCTTCAACTTTTATGCATCATGTCAGTTATAAAATGTTCTACCTATTCTCATAATCTCTGACTAAATATCTCTGACACTCAGGTATGTTCTCTTATTCTCTCTCACTCTATCCTATTCAGTAAGAAATTTTCAAAAACCAAAAACTTTAATCACTGAATTTCTTCAAGTGGTTAAAAGCTTTTTGAAAAACAAACCTTATCACTGATATTACTCATCAGTGATCCTTTGTAAAGAAAAAAAAAACTTATCACTGATATTTTTCTGTCAGTGATACCTTTCAAAAACTGAAACATTTTTCTCTCTCTTGTGACGTCATTCGAACCGATAATCCATGGCACGACTTTTTCTGACACGTTCATCTGCTGCATTTCTTGTCCAATCAACTTCGTGGGACGTGTCTGTGTCATGATGACCACCTTTTCCCGCTCCAAATTCTTTCTGTCTCCTCATATAAAAGGAATGCCATTTACAGTTTTGCCTTTTACGCTCTATAAAAACTTTAAAGGCAAGTAACTTTCTCTCAGCATGCAAGCAAAGAACCTAAGAACACTAAATCTTCAAATCTTCAAAAAGTTCCAGGTTTCTGTTCTTATCCTTTATCCTCTAAAAACACTAGTTTAATCTTAAATGTTCTTTTCTATTTTGGATTAAGAGTGTTTTTCACTTAAAATAATTTTCTTTATGATTTTATTGTATGCAAAAACCTTATGGTTTTTAAGAATGATCTACTCACTTCCTTTTTCGAAAACTGTTTTTCCTCTAAAAACAAACTTATTTTTCAAGTTTCTTTCCTTAACAAGAAACTGGTAAAATATTTTGCAATGTTTTTAGACTCTAAACCTTCTATTCTATTCTCCTTTTCTCTATTCCAGAAATGGCCCAAGCTACTCTCATTCCTTCCAAGACTATTAAGTTCACTCTTGCTGACTTTTAAGTTGCTAAGAACAACCACTTGGCACGTTTGGACTTTTCCACTGACAAATATCCTCATCTCGTGCAAGCTGCAAGTTTTCTCAAAGAATCATGTCTGGGATATGCGTTGAAGGTTGATCCCAAGCCTTCAAAGTATTTTCTTCAGCAGTTCTGGTTCACCGCTGATAAGGGTGAAGTCACCGACAAGCAAGGCAAACCAATCCCTGCCATTACTTTCCAAACTTAACATCGTCCAGGGAACATCACAGCTCTCGCCATCCGCACTGCTCTTTGTTTTCCTTCGAAGACAACCAATGGCTTCGACGCTCCAGCAACTGATGCTAAACTTATTCAGTTCCTTGACTTCATGGGTTACCAATGGGACTTCAAACCCCGCACCAGCATTCATGACAAAAAGCTGACGAAAATTCACAAGGCAAAGATGCCCTCAGAGCTGAACTTTATCTTCACTCATATCATTCAGAGCATGAGTGGAAAGGTTTGATCCCTGGACCAAGCTAGAAAATTACAGGTCCAGATGGTATATTCAATGATCGTTGGTCGACATTTCGACTACGCTGGAGCGATCTTTGAAGATCTCATGTCTAAGATCGAGAAGCCTAAAAAGGATATCAAAATTCCCTACGTTCGCTTCATCTCTGCCATCCTCCACTTCTTCCTTGGCAAAAAGTACCCTAAGAAAGGTGGCTGCAGCTTCTCCAAGGTTAGACTTCGAGCCCTGGAAGTTAAGCCCGCTGACAACGAGGTAAGTCTTCCAACTCTACGCCTCCGACTCTCCCAAACTTCTTCGTCTTCAGTGGTTACGCAAATGGTTCCTTCATCAGCTATCCCCGCCACTACCACCCCTCAAAAACGCAAATCAACAGCTCTTACTGGTCCTTCTAAGAAGGCCAAGAAGACTGTGGAGCAACCCCCTCTCGCAAATGTACCTGAGGTAGTCTCTCAACAGACGACCTTAGATGATTTCGTGGCCCGCTCCTCCACAGCTGCTCCAACAACATCCGTGTCAGTGACATCCAACGATGATACAACAACGGTGATTGCCCCAATTCCCTCAGTACTCTAACCCCATCTGAGGTAACTTCTATCATCAACAGTGTTTCCTCTTCTATCCCTGTTACTTCTCCTTCTATTACTTTGGTCTCTAATCTTCCACCCTTACAACAGCCAATTCTTAATGCTGCACATATAGGACCTGTTGTGCCTCAAACATCGCTGCCTTACCCTTCCGTTGAAGGCGACTTGAATTTCTTCAATATGTTTGACACTTCAGGTATCACTAAAACCCTATACATTTCTCCCACCTCTCTAAATAAGCCTGAGCATCGTTTTGCTCAAACGCTAACTTGTTTTTCAGGTACTACTTTAGGAACGGTTGATGCTACTGTGACCAAGATTGCTGACAAAGTGGACTCTCTTGTTGTCTCTCTCAACACCAACACCACCGCTGTAAATACAGTGGGTGAGGAGCCGAAGACCCTCTCTGCTGCCACTTCCACCAAAGTTGAGGCTTCTTAACTTAGCTCTCTTCAAACAGAGGTCACCACGTTGAAGGAAAACGTGGCCAACAATTCAACGCACATCCAATTTCTTAATGGCCACGTTGATCACCTGACTGGCGAAGTCAAGACCCTCAACGACAGGCTGGAGACTGCGAATCAACTACTCGCTCAAATTCTGTCAAAAGTGAATGCACCAGCTCCTGCTTTTACTCCCTCATTCACTGAGAATGACAGAGTGTCCCTAAATGTTGCAGTGGAATTCATTCTTCACGACACTTCTGCTATTCCAGAGATAGAAGGACGTCTGGATAAGCTGGTGGATGATGCCCGCAAAGAATCTGTTGTTGACGCTGTTGTCGCAACTACTGTTGACCTCCCCCATGATGATGACAAAGAGAAGGAGAAGAATCTCAATGAATAAAATTCAGCGGAAGCATAGGAAACAGCGGATGAACCTCTCTCTCATGCTGAGGGGGAGAAGGTTACTGAAGAGAAAGCCCCTCCCTATGCTTCTGTAGTACTAGTTGAAGAGGAAGAGGAGGAAGAAGATGAAGAACTTGATCTTCAAGATCAAGAAGGTAACGACGACGTCATCGTTGACGATGATGACGACGAAGACCCATCTCAGTGGTATTCTTCAATAAAAGTCTCATTAGCGCCAACGATTAAAGGCGTTGTTATAAATGAAGCAGGGGGAGACAGAAGGACAGAGCTTCAGATACCTCATCCCAAGGCAAGCAGAAGGGAATCGCTGTCGAGGGATACCTGAAACTCCTATCACCTTTTGAGGGAGAGTTACCTTCTTAGGTATGTCTCTCCATTGTACCTCTATCCTTCTTTTCCTACCATCCACCCCTGTCTTTCTAGCCTTTATATCTCTCTTCCTAAAAAACATACACTAACTCCTTTTCTTTTTGCTCAGACAGTTCTCTCCCCTGATTAAGGGAACTTCTCTTAAAATAATCTATTAGTGCATATATTTGTTGGATACAAGATCATAAAGACTGAAGTTCAAAGTCAAGCCAAGTCAAAGCTCAAAGTCAACTCTCAAGCAAGTCAAAGTCAATTGTAATAAATTCAAAGTCAAAGTCTTTGTATTTGTGTTCTTGTATTGTTTTTGTAAGCGTGTGTTTTGCTTTAATAGACTTTTGACTAGCTTAGTAGTTGTAAGTCTGAGAAGTTAGTAGTTTCAAGTTGAGATTGTATGCAAATACCGTTTCTAGAGAGAGAAATATTCTCAAAGCATTGTATACGAATTCCTTCAGTAATAGAAATTGAAACAGGTTGAGTATTCCATTTGTAATAATCTTGTTTGTGATTAATGTTGTGATTAGAACTTGATAATTGGGACATATTAATTGGTATCATAGCAGATTCAAGTTGAAATCGATTGAAGAAATGGAGTCGCACTGAGTTTTTCGAGTCTTGATCAAATTTCGAGTTTTTGTGTGAATTTGTGATTGTAATTGGTTTGATTGTGTTCGTAGATTGTATTAGAATCATCTTGTATAGGTTTGTGGCAACTTTGCACTATAATTTTCTGCAATTTGATGTTTTTGTCGGTTTTAGAACACGACTATGTACGCACTGTAATAGAATCAATTTGTATTTTTGAGTGATTCTTGTTGAAATTCATTGGTCGAAATTGTTTCTAGATGTTTTAGTGAGTAATTTGTCAGAGTTACAGATCGAAATTCGAAGGTTAGATGGGTTTTTTAATGAATAAGAGTGTATTTTGATCGAAGATCTGAAGAACTCGCAGAACTCTCAAGAACTCGAACGAAGAACTCACATACCATTAGATTTCACATAATAGTTTTTCTGAAAAGTCCTTAAGTATAGAGTTCGCATGATTGTAATGTGCGAAATGTCTAGAATTCGCATGTGTGTCTCGTGCGAATTGTCAGAATTTTCATAATCCTTTTGTGTGAAAAGTGTTTGTTAAAATTTTCAAAGGACAGAATTCACATAGCATTGTTTGCGAAATGTTAGAATTCACATAAAAGGAGAGAATAGAAGGAAAGAGGACAGAAGAGAAGAGGCCTGAGGAAAAGAGGTATAGAACTGAAGAAAAGAAAGAGCCAGAACCGACAAAGTGCTACAACTGCAGAAAACTCAGACATTTTGCGAAAGACTGCCGAAAGCCTAATGTCCGAAATTCTGAATATTACAAAAATAAGATGCTCTTGGCCAAGCAGCAGGAGGCTGGCAAGGATCTTATGGATGAGGATGAATTATGGCTTGATCATTCAGAAGATGAAGAATAGAGAGAAGAAAAAGCCCACTTATGCTTTATGGGTTAGACAGTGACTGAAGATGAAGCTGATTCAGACTGTGAAGACACTGAAGAGGTATGTGATATGACTGAATCATATTTTCTTAATGAAATGCATGTCATGATGATTAAACTCCAAGAATTAGAGTCTAAAATTAAGTGTGAAAGAGGTATCAATAAAGAAAACAACCAATCAATACTGAAACTTAGCAAGGATATTGCTGAGAAGAACGTATTGATTGAGACTTTGCATAAAAACATTGATACCTGCATGAAAGAGAAGACTATAATTCACAATGAACTATTTGAAACTACTTCCAAATTCATAATGTGTGAGTTTGAAGTGAAAGAGGTTGCTAAAAAGTATAGCTTTTTAAAGAAAGAAAACAAATCTTTAACTGATAAGGTGAATGTTTTGGAAGAAAAACTTTACAGTTTAGGTCAAACTGAACAAACCATTCATCTGAACAAACCCAAAGAAAGTAGTGAGTATTGGGGTCTTGTTTACGAGAACCCACACTACCTCAAAAAGGGTATTTCTAAAGGTCCTGCGCTTTACTATTTCGGATTTTTAAAACTGGCACCACAATACCCCGAACTCAAAGTTAAGTGGATTAAACTGTCTGAAGAGGATGAAGGTAAGGAAAAAGAGAAAAGGAAAAAGAAAACTAAAATGCAACTTCCATTTCCATATGAGAGGTTGAATTCTAGTTATAGTTCTGATAAATCAAAATTTCTTTCTAATGACTATCTTGAAAACCATTCTTCAAAGGAGTTGGAGGCTAAGCCTATTGAGGGTAAAATTTATGTACCTTCTCTCGTGTTAGAAAGTAAAATTTCTGAAATCGAGAATACTCTGATAGAAGAAAGGATTTTGGTTAATCTAGAACAAACTGTGTTTTCTACTGTGCTTCTAAATTCTAATTTTTCTAACACTTCCAAAGCTTCAAAATCTAATGATTTTAGTGGTCTACTTGATGAAGAGTTTGATTTCTTAAACTCTGAAGGTGATTTAGATGATTGTGTTGATCAATTTGATTTTAATGCTAAACTTCCTGATCATTCAAAGTTTGTTATAAACTCTTTTGGATTACCCAGTGTGTATGAAAAGGGTGAAACATCAACGAAAGCTGATGTACCAGTTTCTATGAATACCAAGAATGTCAAAGGTAAGAAGAAGAAATCTAGGCATTCATAGGAACAGAAAACCACTTGTAAGTCAAAGAAAAAAGCAATCTTCCAAATCTCACAGTTCTAACTCTAAAGTTTCAAATGTTTCAGATGTGAGAAAGAGAAAATATGGAGTTAAATCAGAATGGCTACCAAAGAAGAAGATTGACGAGAATGCTAAATCATATTTTGATCCTGATTGTAATAGAGGAACTACTAGTAAAACTGATGTAGTTGAGAATTTTGCTTTTCAAAAACCAAAACTTGCAACTTCTTACAAGCGTTATTCAATAAAGCAATTGTTTCAATTATCTCCGTCTGCTAGAAAGTCTTCTAATTATAAAAGAAATGATTATGCTTCTCGAAAATATTCTGATGTTTGGTTTGGCACATATCATGTATATTTCTATCATTCTTATGCTTCAAATGATTTTCAAAAGCAAAGAGGACCCAAATTTAAATGGGTGCCAAAATCTTGCGCTAACACTGTAGGACCCATCTATAAATGGGTACCTAAATCTATTGTTTCGTGATTTCTCATGTGCAGACCCGTCATATGTGGTACTTGGATTCTGGTTGCTCCAAGCATATGATAGGGCAGAAAGATTTATTATCTAATTATACAAAGAAATATTGCGAAACAGTTCGATTTGGAAATGATCAGTTCTCACCTATTCTGGGCTATGGTGATGTGATTCAAGAGAATGTGACGATTACGAAGGTGAGATACGTTGAAGGATTAGGACATAACCTTTTCAGCATTGGACAATTCTGTGACAAAGATCTAGAGGTTAATTTCAACGCCAAGAGATGTTCTGTGCGTACTGAAGACGGTAAGGAACTCTTGGTCGACACGAGAAAGTCTAACCTCTACACGATTAATCTCTCAAAAGTAAAGACTGACAATGAGGTTTTTCTACTGTCAAAAGCCTCGCTGCAACAAAGTTGGTTATGGCATCGAAGACTTTCTCACCTGAATTTTCGTTTCATAAACAAATTAGTCATGGGACAGTTAGTAAAAAGACTTCCTGAGCTTAAATATATTAAAGAACATCTGTGTGCAGTGTGAGAAAAGCTCAAGATGAAGAGAGTCGCTCATAAGTCGAAACCTGAGCCGAGTACAAGTTCATCCTTGGAACTTCTGCATATGGATCTTTGTGGTCCTATGCGTACACAAATCATAAACAACAAAAAGTACGTATTAGTGATTGTGGACGATTACTCGCGGTACACTTGGGTCAAATTTCTGAGATCAAAAGATGAGACGCCCGAAGTCATCATCACATTCTTAAAGACTACCCAAATGAATTTGCAAAAGACAGTCAAGCTTCTTCGAATAGACAATGACACAGAGTTCAAGAACATAATTGTTGAAGATAATCTCGAATCGGTCGGGATAACACATCAGTATTCTGCTGGCAGAACGCCTGAACAGAACAAAGTTGTAGAGAGACGTAATAGAACGCTAGTCGAGGCCGCTCGAACTATGCTAAGTCAATCGGATCTACCTCTGTTTCTATGGGCTGAAGCTGTGTCGACTGCTTGCTACACGCAGAATCGATCTATAATCCACCGCCGGTTTGGTAAAACTCCATATGCTTTGATAAATAATAGTACACCTAGCATTAAACATTTCCATATTTTTGGATGCAGGTGCTTTGTACTGAATGACAAGAAGAACTTAAACAAGTTCAGTCCTAAGGCAGACGAAGGCATCTTTATCAGCTACTCTCAAACATCTGCAACTTACAGAGTGTATTTGAAGAAGTCGAAGATCGTAGTAGATAGCGTCAACGTTACATTTAATGAGGAGATGGCTTCTGTTCAAGATAGTTTAGAACCCGTTATCACTAGTGTACTAGCTTCTGGGCAGATAAGTCCAGAACCTGTGCTTACTGCTAATATATTATATGAAGCGTCATCGTCTAATTCTCATTTATCTGATTTAGATCTTTTGTTTGAATTCTTTTATAATGAATTTCTTGGAACTAAAGTGTCTAAACCTATTGTGGTTGACAAATTAGAAGATTCACGAAGAAATAAACCAACCACTTCAGACATATCTACTGAATCAAATGCCTCAGTTTAGCAAGAGATTCCAATTCAAACGCCTACTCCAACAGTTGAAGTTCTGAACATTCATGATGAGCCAGAAGTTGTTGAGTCAGTTGGTTGCACTGTAACGACTAATCAACAGCCAGATAATGTTGTACCAACTGAATCTTCTGCACATAACACTTCAACTGCACCCCTATCAAATACTGAGCAAACTGATGAAGCTGAAAGTGGATTTTTAGATGAAAACCATGATCAATCTACATCAAATCCACTCCCTCATGAACATAGGTGGACCAAAGAGCACCCGATACATCAGATCATAGGAGATCCATCTAAACTGGTGCAAACTATGTTAGGTCCGAGATCTGGTGCATTTCATGTTTGAGTAACTAGATAGGATAGAAGTAGACTAATTATTCTAGAGAGAGAAATTAAATCTAATCTAAAGAGAGCACATGAGATTAGAGGACTACATCTTGAATTATAAAATGATAATATGAATTATTACAACTCAATACTCCTATTTATAGTCCACAACTACCACTACCCTTGTTACAACATTTAAGCCCAAGCACATTTAATAACTAAAGCCCAATAGGCCCAAGGCCTTTTACAATTACATTTACTTTCCAACACTTTCTATAAAATATTACACTAACATTCTCCCCCTAAAGTTTTGGAAAGTAAATCATCTTCAAGCTTCAAGCTCCTCTCCCCCTTGATTTTCTTGAAAAAACTTCAGTGCATGCATTGACAATTTTAGGCTCGGCTCCCCCTTGAAAGTTGCTCTCATTCTTGATGTTTCCACTTTAAAACCGGATCTGATGTACACCGTAAGCTCGACTAAGTGCACGAATATCATCTCAAAATGTAGAAACCCAACTCGTTCCGATAAGCCCACAAGAAAAATAACGAGTGAATTTGACGTGACAAACCGTGTGCAATCTTAGTTTATAACAAAGGAACCGTCGTTAACCGCGAGTCGAGTAGGAGTTCGGCTTGAGAGTCGTAACCGAGATGCTCGAAGAAGGAACGATAGTCATACACTACAATGGTAAGGGATGACGAACAAATTTGGCCAAACTTAACTGAATTTTGGACCAAAAATGTTAGAAAACTAACTGGTGACTAACGAAATCGTTAAGTCACTATTCATCATCTTCTTTAAAATAAAACCCACATGAAATCACACACTTTTAATATTCTTCACTTTTTCTTTGCTTCAAAACACATTCAATCTACCTTAATATAGCATCCAATAGCTTTAAGTAACATCAAACAGTTTGTCACCGGCGAAGTAACAACAAAAATCCAGCAATGCAACAAATTTTTCCGGAGATAACAACCATTTCCCGGCGAACTTTTTCAAACAACCAAAATCTCGAATTATTGTTGTAAAATGTGTAAAAATCTTGTAAACATATCGACATGATGAGCCAAATGAGATATGGACTGATATTGCAAAGAAAATCCGACGATACAGTAACTTTTCGGCCAACTACAATTTTCCGGCGAACTCATTCCAATAGCTCACAAATCGTTTAGTTTCTTGATCAAATCATGTAATTACCTTGCAAATATGATTGACATGAACACACAACCAGATCTGGACGAATTTTTGACAAAATCACAGCACAAATCTCGTTTTTCCAGCGAGTGAATAGTGATTTTTCCGGCAACTCGTTTTTCCGGCGAGGTGATGTTCAACAAATCATAAAAATCGATTTTCTTATTCAAAAATACTTCAAACAATCGAGAATGACATGAATAACAAATCTGGAAGAGATGTGACAATATCAACGCTCAAAACCTCAAAGTCCAGTCAGATTCCGGCGAGATCTAAAAATTCCGGTGAAACGACTTAAAATGCTCATAACTCGCTCAATTTTCGATGAAATTCAGATCCGAAACTTGTAATTCTCTAGAAATTCAATAAAGAATAGATCTTGACAATTTAAATTGATTCATGCAACGATTTTTCGGATTGATAGATTTGACGCGAAAAACGATACCGAAAATATCGAAAAATCTCAAAAATTATCAAAATGCGATTCTACGAATTGAGATAGATCTGGAATACGATTAAGAACAAAACTTCAAGAGGATTTAGAATTTCGATGAACTTACGAGTAGATCGGGCTTAAAAACACATGAAATGTCGAGATCCGATAATCGTTACGAGAAAATTTTCATCGTTCGGCTCTGATACCACTTGTTAGGTCCGAGATCTGGAGCATTTCATGTTTGAGTAACTAGATAGGATAGAAGTAGACTAATTATTCTAGAGAGAGAAATTAAATCTAATCTAAAGAGAGCACACGAGATTAGAGGACTACATCTTGAATTATAAAATGATAATATGAATTATTACAACTCAATACTCCTATTTATAGTCCACAACTACCACTACCCTTGTTACAACATTTAAGCCCAAGCACATTTAATCACTAAAGCCCAATAGGCCCAAGGCCTTTTACAATTACATTTACTTTCCAACATTTTCTATAAAATTTTACACTAACAAACTAGGGCTGCTACTTTAAACATGTGTATGCATGACTCATTTCTGAGCAAGGTAGAGTTGTCGGTCCAACAATACTATATCAAGTTTTAGATTAAACAACACAATAAGATTACCAACCTGTATTGATTATAACAAATGGTTACAAGGTTGATCGATTCAAGCTATTTGTGTTATCTCTGTTTTCTCTCTTTTACAGCTTTTAGTATGTGTTTGTGTGTGTCGATTATGATCTGATCTTTTTAGAGTTGTTGAGAGAAACACAATATCTAATCTACCTAACATACATAATATCTAAACTAGATATTATGTAAATAAACATAATATCTATTTTAGATATTATGTAAACTAACTAAACTAAATAACTAACTTTATCTAACTAAGTTACTAGATCTAATATCTATTAGAAATAGATATTTAAACTAAGTTAACTAATATAATAAACAAACAATTACATTGACATTTATTACAAACGACATAGACTTTAATATCGAGAGTCGACGTTTCGGCTTTAGTTTAGATTGCGATCTTCGTATTGGATGATCTTGAATCCAATGAGACTGTGTCTTAACAATATCCCCCTTTGGATCAAAATCATTACGAAAATGATTTTAGCAATTCAGTCTTCTTGTTCAGCTCAGAAGATGCAATCTCTTTCTCTAGCTCTGAAATCAGCATGTCTTCAATCTTGGACGTGATTCTTGAAACATGTGATCTTTGTCATTTCTTATGTAGTCATTCTCCCCCTTTTTGATGTTAAGTGTAACGACTTCATCAAAACTTTTTGTAAGAAATGTCAACCACTTGGAGCCACTGATCCGTCAATTCAATAGTTATTCATCCAGATCTTTGCAAATCCAGACAAAATAGTCGTGTAACACCTGAATCAACTAATGAATCAGTTAACATGCCTGTCATTAACACTAAGTCAATGTGTGTAACGAATACACATTGGAAATGAGTTGTTTGATGTTGACTCCCCCAGGGCTTCCATTTAATCATCGAAACACCACAAAGGTTATTTCTATAAACGTTATGACAAAGAAACAAATTCCTTGTGTGTTCGTGCTTGTGTTAGAAAGAATTAAGCACTTGATGATTTCTTATTTGCTCAAAATTGTGTAAACCACTGAGACAACAGTAAGTTAAACACAGACTCAATATGCATGATTGAAGTGCGAAGGTAGGGCAGACTTCCTTCTTTTCAATATCCAGATTTTCCAAATGAAAATCAGATAGCAAATGTGTTGCATCCCCGTTGAAAATGTGAAACACTTTCTATTTGAGTAGAAAATGAGTAGATGGTGAGGTTTGATCAATAGTTGGCATGGGCTAATTGCCTATTTCAATAATGTTCACCAAAGAATTGTGAAACACTAGTAATGTGGCTACCCGGCTCAGAAAAAGTTGGTGCAGAGTTGTGATATTCTTTTAACTCTGTTCTTACACGCTCTTTCTTTTAAACATTTAGCACACTCTAATCAAACTTTATTTCTTTGTTTGACACACTCATTTATTTTCGCTTCTCACACTCAATCACTAAGGATTAACCTCTTGGGTAGATATCACTGGTTAAGGTGATTCCATAGAAGTTGTGTTAAGTCCTAGCACAATTAAAGTCTTGTTTTCCTATGATTACGTGATGCTCATATTGGTTTAACTATTTCAGTTAAAGCACAATTTAGATTATGAAAACATTTAAAATACACTCCGAAAATATAAAATCTGTTGAAAAATCGGGAAGTGGTTTGAACATTATAAACAATGTTTTCCAATGATTGAAAGTTGTCCTTCTTTCAACCATATATGAGATGAAGATTTAGAATTATACCTTTACGTACGATCTTTCAACTCATGAAGCTAAGCTTTAAGTCATAAACATATGAACTTGTAAGCTTCTCTCAAAAATTCTGCAAAAGTCTTATCCGAACTTGCAAAAGTCTTAAGTCAAGTCAAAGCAAATTTATTCACTTAAATTGAAAAGACAAAAAGCAGTAAAACTTTTAAAGTACGAGTTATGATCAGAAATAATCAGAAGTCATATCCGAACTCCTTTCACTTGAAGAGCTCCCCCTAAATTCTTGCATTAAAAAAAAAATTGGCATTAAAAGGTACATGCAAAATTTTATGAGCTCCCCCTCGAAGTAATATTGACCACTTGTCAATTTCTTCTCATAATCCCCCTTGGTTCATGAACAGAAATAGAGAAGTGCAGATATCAATCAGAGTTAAGAATGAAGAAATGATGAAAATGTATACAATTTAGAAAACTTTATTAGGTAACTACTGATTAAATCTTTAGATTTAGCATACCAAGCTTAGAGACAAGAAAGGTAAACCTCTTTTCATCTAAAGTTTTGGTAAACAAATCGGCAAGCTGATAATCAGTTTTTACAAAGAAAAGTTCAATTGTTCCTTTTTCAACATGATCTTTAATAAAATGATACGTGACGTCTATGTGCTTAGTTTTGGTGTGTTGAACAGGATTCGCTGATATTGCGATGGCGCTCTTAGAGTCACAGTATATCGGGATCTTGTTGAAGTGGAAACCGTAGTCGCGCAATTGAGTTCTCATCCATAAGACCTGAGAACAGTAGCTAGCAGCTGCTACATATTCTGCTTCGGCCGTGGAGGTTGAAACACAAAGTTGCTTCTTCGATGCCCAACTTACTAATTTGTCACCGAGGAACTGTATATGTCCTGACGTGCTCTTCCTGTCTAACATACAACCTGCATGATCTGCATCTGTGTAGGCTGTTAGTTCAAAACTAGTATCTTTAGGATACCACAGACCAAGATCTGCAGTGCCCTTCAGATACCTAAATATGCGCTTCACAGCAGACATATGGATTTCTTTAGGATTGGCCTGATATCATGCACATAAGCATGTTGAAAACATTATATCTGGCCTACTAGAAGTAAGATACATTAAAGAACCTATCATCCCTCGATAAGTCCTAACATCAACAGCCTTTCCCGAAGGATCGGTGCCAATCTTAGTACCTGGTGCCATTGGGGTACCAATCGGTTTTGAATTTTCCATTTGGAACTTCCGAATAATATCCCTAATGTATTTTGATTGATTGATAAAAATACCCGATGAAAATTGTTTTACTTGTAAACCGAGAAATAAATTCATCTCTCCCATCAAGTTCATCTGAAATCTAGACACCATAAGGTTTGCAAAATTCTTACAGTAGTTAGGATTTGTAGAGCCAAAGATAATATCATCTACATAGATTTGAATTAATATGATATCGCCTTTTTCCTTTTTGATAAACAAAGTGGTATCCACCATTCCTTTTGAAAAACCAGACTTAACTAGAAATGTGGAAAGGATATTATACCAGGCTCGAGGTGCTTGTTTCAGACCGTAGAGTGCTTTGTCGAGAATGTAAACGTGATTCAACTTCTCTTGATTGACAAAACCTTCTGGCTGAGAGACGTAGACTTCCTCCTTCAGAATTCCATTCAGGAATGTTGTCTTCACGTCCATTTGAAAGACCGTGAAGTTCTTGTGGGCTGCGTAGGCTAGAAACATTCTAATTGCCTCTAATCGTGCCACAAGATCATATGTATCGTCGTAGTCGATTCCTTCCTCTTCTCTGTATCCTTTGGCTACTAGTCTTGCCTTGTTTCGGATAACGGTACCATCTTCGTCCTTTTTGATCTTGAAAACCCATTTCGTACCTATAATTGTTTTACCTTTAGGCTTTGGTACGAGTCTCCAGAATTGAAGTGCATCGAACTGATTCAGCTCTTCTTGCATTGAGATCACCCATTCTGGATCAGCAAGTGCCTCTGATACACGTGTTGGCTCGAGCTTGCTCAGAAAGGAATCATGTATGCACATGTTCATTGATGCTGACCTAGTTTGCACCAGTTTTGATGGATCGCCAATGATCTGGCTTAGCGGGTGCTCTTTGGTCCATTTATGTTCATGAAGCAGTGGATTAGATGATTGTATGTCGGTTGTACCATCTATAAATCCACTTGTTTCTTCTTCATCTTGTTCGGGAGGAATAATGATTACAGTTGAAGTGGTAGGTTTAGAAGGTTGAGTAGGTACAACTTGTTCCGGCTGTGGATGGATCTGTACAAAACATCCTACTGGTTCAGCTACTTCTGTCTCTTCATCACATGGAACTTCTTCAACTGTTGGAGTCGGCATTTGAATTGGAACTTCTTGTTGAATCGGGGCGTTGGATTCAATAGGAACATCTGAACTGGTTGGATGAGTAGTCGTTAAGTCTTCTATCCTGTCAACCATAACAGATTTCTTTACATTAGATCCAAGAAATTCATCATCAAACAATTCAAATAATAAGTGTAAATCAGATATATGATTAGTAGAAGTTGATGCTTCATCTGATTTATTTTGTTGAGACGCAGGTTCTGGACTGAGTTGCCCAGAAGCTAGTATTCCGGTTATAACAGGTTCTGAACTGTGTTGTTCGGAAGCCATCTCTTCATCAAACGTGATGTTGATCCTTTCAATCACCGTCTTTGACTTCTTCAGATAAACACGAAATGCAGTTGATGTCGAGGAATAGCCAATGAAGATGCCTTCGTCCGCCTTGGCGCTGAACTTGTTGAGACTCTCCCTATTGTTTAGAACGAAACACTTACACCCAAATATATGGAAATATTTGATTGTCGGTGTTCGGTTGTTGATTAAAGCATAAGGAGTCTTCTTGAATCTGCAATGTATCATGGAGCGATTCTGTGTGTAGCACGCGGTCGATACAACTTCTGCCCACAAAAATAGAGGTAGGTCTGATTGACTTAGCGTAGTACGAGCAGCCTCGACTAGCGTTGGATTTCTTCTTTCGACCACTCCATTTTGTTGAGGCGTACGAGCATCAGAGTATTGATGTGAAATCCCGACAGATTCGATATATTCTTCAATTTTTTGGTTCTTGAACTCTGTGCCGTTGTCTGTTCTTAGAAACTTGACCGGTTTCTGCAGATTCATCTGGGTCGTCTTTAGGAATGTGATGAGGACATCTGGTGTCTCATCTTTTGAATGTAGAAACTTGACTCATGTGTATCGCGAGTAATCGTCCACGATCACGAGTATGTACTTCTTTCCACCTAGACTTTGAGTTCTCATCGGACCGCAAAGATCCATATGCAATAACTCTAACGGAGCGCTTGTACTTGGTTCAGGCTTTGGTTTATGAGGTGCCCTCTTCATCTTGCCCTTTTCACAAGCTGCACAAAGATGTTCTCTTTTATATTTGAGCTCTGGAAGTCCTTTGACGAGCTTTCCACTGACCAGATTGTTGATGTACCTGAAGTTGAGGTGAGAGAGCCTTCGATGCCATAACCAACTTTGTTGCATCGAGGCTTTCGTCAATAGACAAACTTGCTTTTCAGTCTGGACATTTGATAAATTGATTGTGTAGAGGTCTGATTCTCGAGTACCGATCAAGAGTTCCTCACCTTCCTCAGTGCGAACTGAACACGTCTTGGCTTTGAAGTTGACCTCTAAGTCTTTGTCACAGAACTGGCCTATGCTCAACAAGTTGTGTCGTAAGCCTTCTATATAGCTCACCTTCTTGATCGTGACATTGTCATGTTGTACATCACCATATCCCATGATTGGAGAAAACTGGTCGTTGTCGAATCTGACTGTTCCGCAATATTTGTCTTTAAAATTAGACAGTATCTCTTTTTTCCCTGTCATGTGCTTGGAACATCCGCTGTCCAAGAACCATGTATGACTAGTCTGCATAAGAGAAATTACAAATTTATATATTTATACGACAACATTGGAATATTCACTTTGATTATCGCAGTGCGGGTCTTGAACTGATTTGTTCAAAAGCCTATTTTGACTTTGATGTTCGGGTTTTGAACTGCATTATCCAAAAACCTATTTTGACATTGAAGAACGAGTCCTGATCTGTACATAATCAGAAGTCGATTTCTCTTTAAGCCTTGTGTGCCTGCAACACAGATTTAGCCTTAGGTACCTACCGGAATTTGGGTCCTGCTGTGTTAGCACAAGATTTTGGTACCCATTTCAAATTGGGTCCTGTTTTCTTTTGAAATGCATTGGAAGAATTAGTATGAGATGAATGCACATGAAAATTGCCAAACCAATCTCCAGAATCTTGACAAGAGATAGAAACATGTTTATCATAAATAGAAGACTTTCTAGCAGATAAAGATAACTGAAATAATTGCTTCATTGTATATTGTTTATGAGAAACAACAAGTTTTGAGTTCAAAAGAGCAACATCAACAATTAAGACATCTTTACTAGGCGAAGAATTACTATAATTAACACTACTAAACCATTTAACAGTCTTCTCAAGCTTCCGTTTGGGTTGCCATTGAGAATTTACTTCTGGCATTTGCTTGCTCAGATCTGAAACATGTGAAACTGTGGAGTTAGATTTTGGAGCAACAAAAGAATGCTTCTTTTTCGGATGACCAGTAGTGTTCGATTTCTGTGAATGCTTAGATGTAATCTTACCTTTAGCAATTTTAGCTTTCATAGATACTGAGTTATCAACTTTCGTTGATTTTGCACTGTTAACAGGCATACTGGTTTTTCTCAAAGATTTCGTAACAAAAGATGAATGGTTAGGAAGTTTTGCATTAAAATCGAATTGATTAGAACAATCATCTAAACCACCGTTAGAGTTCAGAAAATCAAGCTCTTTATTAGCTAGACCAGACATATCCTCAGAGTTTGAAGCTTTAGAAATAACAGAATTTGAAAACACAGTTGAAAAAAATTTTTGCTCAATATTCATCAAAAGTCTTTCATCTGATAAAGAATTCTCGAGTTCAGAAATTTTACTTTCTAAAACGAGAGGAGGGACATATAGTTTACCTAGAATAGGCTTCGCCTCCATTTCCTTTTCAGTATAACTTTGAAAGAAATCATTTGAAAGAGTTTTCTTCTTTTGATATATTGGATTTTCATCATAACTATTATTCAATTTCGCATAATAAAATGGAAGATGGACTTTAGATGATTTTAAACGTTTTTCAGTTTCGTTGGCTTCATCTTTTTCAGATAGTTTTGTCCAGAAAGTTTTAAACCCAGGAATTCTGCGAGCTAGTTGCATAGAAAGATGATCATAAAGTCCTGGCACTTCAGACATCCTTTTTTGTAGACAGTGAGGATTCTTATAACCGATTCCCCATCTCTCTATTTCCTCTTTGGGTTTGTTCAGATGAATAGTCTATTCAGTTTGACCTATTTTGTATAACTTCTCTTCCAAACTTTTTAATTTACCCAGTAAAGAAAAGTTTTCTTTGGTACAAGAAGAATACAAATTTGTATGCTCATATAAATCAATCCCACTTTTTATCAGTTGAGACTTGAGTTCAGAATTCTCTTTAAGAATTATTGTCTTTTCCTTTGCGTTGGTGTCATTATCTTTATGTAAAATCTCAACCAATACTTTCTTCTCAGCAATTTCATTGCTAAGTTTCTGTATCAATTGGTTTTTTGTCAGTTATGACACCATTTTCTTGCTCAAGATTAGATTCAAACTCTTTTTGTTTTAAACTCATGGCATGCATTTTATTTATGAAATCTGAATCTGATAAATTACATACCTCCTCTTCTTCATTATCTGAATCAGCTTCAGCATCTGATTCTATCTGTCCCATCAAGCACATGTTGACGGCTTCATCTTTCTCTTCACTCTCTTCTTCCTCGTCTGAGTGATCAAGCCAGTATTCATCCTCAGCCATCAGTGCCTTACCAGCCTCATGTTGCTTTGCAAGAAGCATCTTGTTCTTGTAATAATCAGAGTTTCTGACTTTTGGCCTTCGGCAGTCTCTGGCATAGTGACCTATTTTGCCACAGTTGTAGCACGTTGGTGGTTCTGTCTGACTGGATCCTTCAGCTTTGAACTTTCTCTCTTCTGGTTTCCTCTCCTCTAATCCCTTTCCTTCAGGCTGATATCTTCTCTCTTCAGGTTTCCTTTCCTCTATCATTTTCCCTTCAAATCTCTTTCCTTCATACCTACTTCCTTCAACCCTTTCTTTGTGGATGTAGTTGTTAGGACCAGAATAATATCTCTGACTATTTGAACTTGGCTTTGTGTAGAACTTTTTCTGAAAAGCATTTGACAGCAGAATCATTGCTTGCTTCAGTTGTTCATTTTTATCCATGTCAGAGTTTGCATAACCTTCATCTTCTTCTGATTCATACACAATCGTCTTGTTCTTCTTCTTCCTAACTACAAGAGCGACTGTGTCTTCAACTGTCTTTCCTCTCTGCCTCTTCTCATCTAGAATTTCATCCACCTCTTCTTCATTTTGTCTGAGAGTTTCATACACCTCATGAAGTGGAATCTCATTCCAATCTTTGATCTGCTTCATTTGCCTTGCAAATCTTTTCCATTCCGGTTGAAGAATACTCAGGAATTTGACGTTCAAATCAATTTGAGATTTGTGGACTTTGTTCTTGCTAAGTTCGTTCAGCAAAGTCACAAACCTGTCATAGGTTTCTTCTAAAGTTTCTCCCACCCTGCCTCTAAATTCTTCATAATTATTTAGGCAGTTGGAGATTTTTAGTTGATTCCCAACCTTCGAACCCAGCATCATCTTTTCGAGCTGATCCCACATTTCTTTGCCGAAGGCCTTGTAGCTGTCAATCTTTACATATATTTCGTTTGGAATTCCTTGTAAAATGTATGACTTAGCTAATCTGTCGCCTTTGGCTCTTCTGAGGTTATCATCTCCTAGCTCATGAAACTTAAGTTCAACTTGAGTCGGCACAGTTCCAACTAAACGAGTCGTCATGACTGGTTTCATAACCCCTTCTACTATAGATTTCCTGATGAAATCACCCAGCTCGTGTCTGTCAACAAAGTTCAGAAACCGATCCTTCCACTGTTCGTATTCTCCTTTAAAAAGAACTGGTGTCTTGGTGTTAGTTCCGATTGCAAGGGCTTCTCTGGATGTCATTTTGATGAAAATTCTAAGTCTGGATTGGGGCAAAGAGAGGTTTGCGTATCAAGCGGGATGCGCAAAGTGAGTTTTGCGTGTCTCGTTAGATGCGCAAAGTGAACTTTGTGTTTCGAGAGGGTTGCGCAAACTGGACTTGATCTTTTCGTGAAGAGATTAACACTTGAACTGAGAGAACTGAGCTTTGTGTATCCTTGGGTTGCGCGAAGTGAGCTTTGCGTTTCAAGTTGGATGCGCAAAGTGAGCTTTGCGTTTCAAGAGGGTTGCGCAAAGTGAACTTTGCGTTTCAAGAGTGTTGCGCAAACTTGAATTTAATGCTGCTTGTAGGTTACGAGAAGTGTACTTTGAGGTTTACGTTCCAAGTGTGATGCGAAAAGTGAGGTTCGCGTGAGCCGTTGGATGCGAGAAGTGGACTTTGAGTTTTGTTTGAGATGCGTAAAGTAGGGTTTGCGTATCAGGCGTGATGCGCAGAGTGAAGTTTGCGTATCACGTTAGATGCGCAAAGTAAGATTTGCGTATCACGTTGGTAGCGCAAAGTGGACTTTGCCTGTTGAGTTTGTTACGCAAAGCGTGTTACGCAAAGTGAGCTTTGCGTGTGTTCTTCTTCGGGTTTGCGCAAGTTCGTCTGTACTTTGATAATTTCGACTTTTCAACCTGTTTTACCAAGATTAACAGACCCAAACTCTACCAATATGTCTAAAATCATTTCTAGAACTGAATGTGACCACTTGATCTCGATAAAAATCACTTTTTGAAATTTAAATTGATAGCACAGTAACTTTTAGAAACTTGACTTTCAGACCAATAAAATCACAAAATAGAACTCGATTTAAGCTTCAAACTGAAATCAAACACTCACAACTCTATCTAACATGAATATCGATCACAACCTGATCGATTTTAACACCTAAAACACATTAACACTCGAAATCACTTTTTCAAATAGAACACAGAGTCGTTTTTGTAAAAACTTGATTTGATCTTAATCAGGCTCTGATACCAATTGTCGGTCCAACAATACTATATCAAGTTTTAGATTAAACAACACAATAAGATTACCAACCTGTATTGATTATAACAAATGGTTACAAGGTTGATCGATTCAAGCTATTTGTGTTCTCTCTGTTTTCTCTCTTTTACACCTTTTAGTGTGTGTTTGTGTGTGTCGATTATGATCTGATCTTTTTAGAGTTGTTGAGAGAAACACAATATCTAATCTACCTAACATACATAATATCTAAACTAGATATTATGTAAATAAACATAATATCTATTTTAGATATTATGTAAACTAACTAAACTAAATAACTAACTTTATCTAACTAAGTTACTAGATCTAATATCTATTAGAAATAGATAATTAAACTAAGTTAACTAATATAATAAACAAACAATTACATTGAAGGAAAGACTATAATTGGCACAAAATGGGTATTCAAGAACAAAAAGGACGAAGATGGTATCGTGATCAGAAATAAAGCAAGACTAGTGGCTAAAGGGTATAGGCAAGAGGAAGGTATTGAGTATGACGAGACTTATGCTCCAGTGGTGCGCATCGAGGCTATTCGCATGTTTCTTGCATATATGCCGTTAACACGAACTTCACCGTCTACCAAATGGACGTGAAGACTGCCTTTCTCAACGACATATTAAAGGAGGAGGTCTACGTCTCTCAACATGAAGGCTTTGTCAATCCAGAAAAGCTAAATCATGTATACATTATGGACAAAGCTCTTTACGGTCTAAAGCAAGCCCCTCGCGCCTGGTACGAAGTGTTATCTAAATTCCTAGTCAAGTCTAGATTCTCGAAAGGTAAGATCGATACTAATTTGTTTATCAAGAAGGAAAAAGCCAATATCATTTTAATTCATATTTATGTGGGTGACATCATATTTGGCTCAACAAATCCAAAATACTGTAAGAATTTTTCTAACCTCATGGTGTCCATATTTCAGATGAGTATGATGGGAGAGATGAATTTCTTTCTCGGATTACAAGTCAAACAATTTTCCATGGGGATTTTTATTAATCAATCAAAGTACATTTTCGATATTCTTAGAAAATTCAAAATGGAAAATTGTACACCTATTGGAACCCCGATGGCACCAGGAACTAAGATTGACATTGATCCTTCGGGAAAAGTTGTCGATGTTAGAACCTACCGAGGGATGATTGGTTCTATAATGTATTTAACATCTAGTAGGTCAGATATAATGTTCTCTACATGTCTATGTGCTCGATATCAGGCTAATCCAAAAGAATCCCATTTGTCTGCAGTCAAAAGAATTTTTAGATATCTGAAGGGCACTGCAGATCTTGGTCTGTGGTATCCTAAAGAAACAGGTTTTGAACTGACAACATATTCAGATGCAGACCATGCAGGTTGTATGCTTTACAGGAAAAGTACGTCGGGTCACATATAATTTTTAGGCGATAAACTCATGAGTTGGGCTTCAAAGAAACAACTTTGTGTATCAACATCAACAGCTGAGGCTGAGTACGTTGTTGCGGGGAACTGCTGTTCTCAAGTGTTGTGGATGAGAACACAACTCCGAGATTATGGCTTCACATACAACAAGATCCCGATCTACTGTGATTCGAAGAGCGCGATTGCCATATCTACGAATCCTGTTCAATATACCAAGACCAAACACATTGATGTGCGATATCACTTTATTAAAGATAATGTGGAAAAAGGTACAATTGAACGTTATTTGGTAAACACTGATTACCAACTTGCTGATTTATTTACCAAACCTCTACATGAAAAGAGATTTAATTTTCTTGTTTCAAAACTTGGTATGTTAAATCTCAAGACTTAATCTGTTATTATTTTCAAACAAGTTTCTTATATTTATTTCATTCATTCAATATACTTGTTTTGAAATATCTTCAATTTTTAAAATGCTCAAATCTTCATGATTACATCTATGAGCATACACATATCTGACTTGTATTTCATATTTTGTGCTTTAACTGCAAAGTTAAACTGTTTGAGCAACATTGTGTTTTTAGGATTACATGGGTTCATTGTGTGAGCTTAATTAAAACTTCTATGGATTCACGTTAACCAGTGTTTCCTACACAAGAAGTTAATCCTTGAGTGATCGAAGAGTGAGGAGTCAAAATATATGAGTGTGGTGTGATGAGGTAAAATGAAAATGAGAGTTTGGTTAGATGTGAGCTCAACGTTTAAAAGAAAGAGGGTGAGAGAACAGAGTAGAAGAATATCAAACTCCGCACTAACTTTTTTTGAGCCGGGAAACCACATTGCTGGTGTTTCACAATTCTTCGTGAACATCATTGAAACAGGCAACTAGCCCATGCCAACTCTTGATAAAACCCCCACCAGCTACTCATCTTTTTTCTCAAAAAGAAGATGTTTCATATTTCAAGGGGACGCAACACATAATCTATCTGGTTTTCATTTGGAAAATCTGGATATTGAAAAAGAAGGAAGTCTGCCCCACCTTCGCAATTCGATCATGCAGAATCGGGTCTGTGTTTAACTGTTGTTGTCTCAATGGTTTACACAATTTTGAGCCTTAACCAAAGCAATCATTTGTGCTTAATTCTTTCATACACAAGCACGTACACACAAGAAATTCGTTTTTCTGTCAAAACGTTCATAGAATATACTTGTGTTATTCGATGATTGAATGGAAGACCTGGAGGAGTGAACATCAAAAAGTTCCTTTCCAATGTGTATTCATTACACACAGTGACTTCATGTTACTGACAGGCATTTTTAACTGATTCATTTGTTGATTCAGGTGTTACACTCATATTTTGTATGAATTTGCAAAGATTCGGATGAATATCTTTTGGATCGATGAATAATCAGAGGCTCTATGATGAAAGATCAGTGGTCAGATCAGATTGGTATATGACATTTCTTGTGGAAGTTTTGATGATTTCAGTGCTCCAATCATCAAAAAGGGGAGAAGCGATCAATAAATGATTGAGTCAGAAATGTTAAAGATGAGAGAGAGAATCAAGAAATATTTTCAGTGATCAAGAAATGTGGGAAATAATAAGGAATAGTTGGAGCTAAAAGAAGAAATTTGTGTCAAGACAGTTATTTTGAAGAAAGTTTGTAGAAAGTTGAAAGAGCAAATTCGAAGAATTCTGAAGACGAGCTGAATTTCACTGAAATTTTCTTTGAAGATAATTTTCTAAAGCAATCTGAGCTGAATTTAAAGGTAATTTCTTTCCATTGTCTGAAAGAGGTTTTTATAACCTTGGGGAGATTGTTACTATTCTTGAAGACAGACTTTGGAAAGAATACATATTTGTTTTTGATCTGAGATTGACAAGAAGTCTACAAGAGGAGGTAAAGTTGTTAAAGTTCAATCAAAAGGGAAGATAGTTTGTGTTGTACATAAAGGGGGAGATTGCATAAATTGAACCTAAGGGGGAGATTGTTTTGTAAAATCTTTTAAAGATGATCTTGAATCCAAAGGGGGAGATTGTTAGTGCATATATTTGTTAAATACAAGATCATAAAGACTGAAGGTCAAAGTCATGCCAAGTCAAAGCTCAAAGACAACTCTCAAGTAAGTCAAAGTCAATTGTAATAAATTCAAAGTCAAAGTCTTTGTATTTGTGTTCTTGTATTGTTTTTGTAAGCATGTGTTTTGCTTTAATAGACTTGTGACTAGCTTAGTAGTTGTAAGTCTGAGAAGTTAGTAGTTGCAAGTTAAGATTGTACGCAGATACTATTTCTAGAGAGAGAAATATTCTCAGAGCATTGTATATGAATTCCTTCAATAATAGAAATTGAAACAGGTTGAGTATTCCATTTGTAATAATCTTGTTTGTGATTAATGTTGTGATTAGAACTTGATAATTGGGACATATTATAATTCCAACTCAAATAGCTGAAGAATCAGTAATCCCAATCTCTATCAATGAGATAGATGAAGAAGAAGAGGATGAATCCCTGAGTCATCCAAGAAGGCCCTCTCGACCTCTTCAAAAGTTAGAGGATGAAGTACAAAGACAAGCAGAGATAATCTCCAACCTGGAGAGTTTACGGCTGAAGATCCTTCCTCAATCCTCAACTGAAGAGTTTGACTTCCTTTCCAAAGTTGAATTTAAAGAATCTGTTAGAGATGAAAAATTGATTGTTGAATACCAACAAGATGCTGATCTAGCTCTTAAGGTTTATTCATCTCTATTCAATTATGACAAGATGAAAAATAATCTAGTAAAAGTTCAAGCTGCTCTTTTGAAAGAAATAGAGGAGGAAAACGCTAAAAGAAAAGAGATAAGCGATGCCAGTCTAGCTTGGTGCAAGAAACAGCTCGACCATCGATCTGATCCAATGAAGATCACTGTCGTGACAATCTCAGAAAGGAAAAAGAAGGATCGAACAAATATCACCATGGAGATATTCAGAGAAGATGGAAATGCAAAAGAAATGTTCTTATCAAAACTGGAACACTTCAGCTATTCAGAATGATTAGAGTTCAGAGAAGCACTAAAGAAAACAAGATCAACGTACAGAGGCCATGTTGAAAACCTTCTTGAAGCTCTCATCAACAGGGTCACTGACAAAACAAATGTGCCCTCAGCTCCTTCATCTCAGCTAAGACCAGTTAAAAGAATTCATGCCTCTTCTTCTGAAAATGATGCAGTTATCAGAAATGAAACCTCCATTAAATTCTCCAGGGATGCACTGTTAGGGCCTCCTCTTGATCTCTCAGCTCTAGATCTATCACTGCCTCTTGCTGGACCATATTTACCAGGGCAACTGATAAAGAAGCCTTATGGAATCTTCTTCAGAGATGATGAGGAACAACTCAGGTTTCAGAGAGTCTCTGAGATCCCTCTCTGCCCTCTAAGCCATCTACAAGATCTTCTATGCTTGTTGTGTAGATACTCTTCATCAGCAGATCCCATCAAATCTCTTATTCAATAAGAAGCCAATAATCGAACAAGGAAATGAGAGAAGGTACCAGATTATATGATCTCTCCAGAGACCTCATAGCTGATAGACTCTCATCTACCTCTTGTAATCTATTAGTTAGTCTTACAGTAGTATAGGACTTCTCTTGTACTTACAATTTTCATGTTCTACTTGGTAACCTCTTTTTACAATTTAATGAAAATTTCAGTGAAGTACATAAACTCATCAGTACTGTAAAAGATCCCTCAAAATAGTAATTGGGACATGTATGTTATGAGTTCTGACTATCCTTATATTTTGACTTAAAGTAATTTTCTTCATAGTTACTTTGTCATCATCAAATAGGGGGATATTGTTGATCCAATCTCTTTCAGTGATTTGATAATGACCCGTTGTTATACTTAGTGAAAATTACGTTTAACATCTGTATGTATAAGTGTTTCACCATCAGGGATTAAGTAACGAGTATGTTCAGTATCGCTGATGATCTCTCTTGTAACAGTTAGACGTAATCCCTGAAGACAAGTTTCGCGACAAAGATGTTCATCACTGAGTCGAAGACAAAGTTGCTGAACAAAGGACAAGTCTACTCATGATCTGATGTGGATATCAGTGAAACCAAGACAAGTCTACATTGACGCGAAGAAACCTGAGGAAAAGCTTCAGCAACCGCTGAACTTCCTTCTATCTTTGTGAAGGAAGAGATATTCAGCAATTGAAGATCACTTAGCTTATATCTCAAGTCTCTTTTGTCTTACCTTTGAACACATAGTAAAAATGTCAGATGAGACATACCTCTGTGACAGATCGTACAACAACTCTGATAACTACATTGTTCACCATACGGCCAAAAGCATGTCTCCAAAAGTCTGACGCATGCAACCAACCATCTAAGGACACGTGTAAAGTACCTGCCATGCATTTAATGCATAGGCTATAAATAGAAAGATCAAGAATCTATCTGAGGGTTGCCTTCTATCTCTCTATTAATATAGTAACCCTTGCTTTCTATATTCTCTCAATTTCTATTCTCTAAATTTTTGTGCAACAATCTGTGTGATTCTGAAGTTTGTTTAGATTAGGTTTTACTTAATCTTATTCTGCAACAAACTTGTAAATTGTAATTTGATTTATCAATAAACAATTTATGAAACCATTAAATTTTGTGTTTGTATTCAACCCCCCCCCCCTACAAACTTGTTAAGCACCTTCGGGACTAACACTACACAATGCTCAAGAACATTCAACTAAATTCCTCTCAAGCAAGAACTCTCGACGAAGTGCTCCATCATGCGACGAACAACATAAACTTATGATTTATTTACTTTTCATTGAAATATTGTCGTTTGTACTTTCGATCACTCCTTCTAAAGGACGACGTCCCTATTTGATGTCCATAGTTCACTTGACGATCTCTGCTATCGTCCGCGGTTTTTACCCTCGACGGGGTTTTCCACGTCACCAAATTCCCTGTCTCTTATTTACTTTTATTCTCTATCGTACGATTTGTCGATCGATCGCTTACTTTAGCTGTTAAAGCTCCACACCGACCTTAGATCTTCCTTTGGATGATTTTTGGCATTAACAGTTGGCCCACCGTGGGGCCCTAACTAGAGTAAAATCCTCGACAAAGAGTGCGGCTTACTAATAGTTTCAGTGATGCTTTTTTGATTAGCAGGATCATGGAAGCTCAGGAAACTCAAGCCTATATCATTGCTTAAATGCATATGGAACTCGATGTTGCTCGTAGTTGTATTAACACTCTGGATGAGCAAAAATCGCAGAGCGGCTGAAGAACTCTCAGCAATGAGGAATCAAAATATGGGAAACCAGTTTGGGCCTCAGTATAGTCCGAGACCACCTTTTTACATGCCTTTTGCAGGTGTTTAACCGCCACAGCCTCCATACCCCAAGCCAACGCAAGGTACTGGAACAACCACCAGAGTCGCCACTTTCTCTA
This sequence comes from Arctium minus, assembly GCA_954870635.1. Lineage (NCBI taxonomy): Eukaryota > Viridiplantae > Streptophyta > Magnoliopsida > Asterales > Asteraceae > Arctium > Arctium minus. The sequence goes on along the minus strand of OX941080.1, from coordinate 68,985,996 downwards.
TCCCGACGATTCCAACAATGCCACCGCCGACAACAGTGTTTCCATCAATGTTCACGCCTCACATGCACGCACCAATTAATAGTGACACTGGAGAGACATCACAGCACAATGGATTTTTTTCTAATGTAGGTGTAGCATCTCAAGACTCTGGGTTCATGCCAGTCTCGCTCCCGACCATCAATGGCTTTAATCTGGACGATCCTGTCGCACGACGATTGAAGCAGTTAGAAGAACATAATGAAAAGATGTTGTCGTTACTTGCAAAGCTTCAAGGAGATTCTGTACCTGTGGACGTTGAACCAAAGACTAGGTTTCAAGCATCACCCTTCATCGATGAAATTTCCATGGTTGACGTCCCAAAAAAGTACAACATCCCGACGTTCACTACGAAGTATTCTGGAATTAGTGATCCGACCGAGCAGTTGATGTGGACTGTGTCGATACCCTATCAGTATCAAGAGGTCTGCATGTGCAAAAGCTTTGTTGCGACTCTCACGGGTGCTGCACTTCAATGGTTGATTAACTTGCAACCTAAATCTATCAGCAGTTTAGCAGAACTAGTCAACCAATTCTTTCAGCAGTTTGCTAGCAGTCGTAAGATGAAGAAGCAAACCAGCGATCTCTACTACATCACTCAGAAGACAGGCGAATCAGTTCGGAACTACTTCAATCTCTTCAATTCAGAGATGATCGGCGTATGAAATTGTGACGTCCGTAATGCGATCGAGGCTTGCAAGCGAGGTCTCGACGACAGTTAGACCTGTATATGGTTATAACAAAGTATTCGCCGGAAAACTTTGAAGACGTTCGAGCTCAGACATTATCCTACATACGTGTCGAGGATGATGCGGCCTTCCGTCGTAAACACTCCAATGACAAGAAAGCATTAAGTGCCAAGAAACCGGAATTCAAGGCTAGATCGACCTCCAGGGTCGAAACGTCTAAGAAAATCTCGAACGTGAGATTTGACAAGAAGAAAAGTACTCCAGCAAACAAGTTCCCCCAGTATCCTAAGATTTCATCTTACGGATTCAAAGGAATATCTAAAGAGGTGGTTGAAGCTCTAAAGAATGTCCAAACCAACGTCAAATGGCCTCTAAAAAGCGAACGAGATGACGCTAAGAAAGACAAATCCAAGTGGTGCGACTTTCATAACGACCATGGTCACGTGACGGATGATTACATATCCTTACGACGAGAATGGGTTTGGCTCGTACCAAAAGGCCACCTACAAGATTTGTTAGGCACAAACGTACGACTAGTTTTGCCCGAACATGCAATGGTCGTTAATTGCGAGACCGGAGGTTCCGACATCTATGGATTAACCTACTCGGCAGCTAAGTGACATGCTAGTCGAGGACCTGAAGAACTTCCTGTCTCACGATCGCACGACCAAAACACAAGTTGGAGTTCGAAGCCATGCCCATCACTTTCGATTAGGAGGATCTCGGCGAGCAATGGCAGAAACATCACGATGGCCTGATCATTCAACTTACAATTGGAAATTGCTCGACCAAGAGAATCCTGGTCGACGGAGGAAGTTCTGCCAATATCATTTTCCTTAGCACAATCACAGCTATGGGAATTGATAAGTCAGAAATTGTACGATGTTCGACGGTCCTCGTAGGCTTCAATGGAGACATGACTAACACCATCGGGGAAATTATTCTCCCAGTATTCGCTAAAGGGGTCAACAAGAAAACCAAGTTCAACGTCATTGATTGCTCGTCAGCATACAATGTTATCCTAGAGCGACCTTGGATTCATGACATAAAGGTTGTGCCCTCAACATATCATCAGACGGTCAAGTTTCCAACAACTTGGGGCATCCAGGAAGTCAAGAGTGAGCAAAAGATTGCTCGCAAATACTATAAAGTTTCGATTAAGCCTAGAAAGCAAAGCATCTAGCAATTACAGAACCAGGTAGATCCTGAAACTGTCGACGACTATCGACTAGAAGAAGTCGTCCTGGATCAGGGGAAACCTGATAGAGAAGTTTACATCGGTACGTCTCTCGAACCTACCTTAAAGAAATCGCTAATTTCTTTCTTGCAGGAATATGCCGATTGTTTCTCTTGGACGCATGAAGACATGGTTAACATCGGCTCGGAGGTCATTTCTCATCCGCTCAACATTGATCCTTCGTGTAAACCTATTAAACAGAAGCGTCGTAAGTTCGCCCCAGAACACAACAAAGTAATCAACGACGAAGTTGATAACTTGCTCAAGACAGGGAAGATCAGGGAAATAAAATATCCCGACTAGCTGGCCAACGTCGTAGTCATCCAAAAGAAAAACGGAAAATGGAGAGTCTGCATAGACTTCACAGATCTTAAAAAGGATTGTACTAAAAACCCATTCCCATTACCTCACATTGATGCTGGTCGACACAACTGCTGGTCACGAGTTGCTCACGATCATGGATGCATATTCGGGGTATAATCAGATCCTGATGCATCAAGATTACCAGGAAAAGACAACATTCATGACAGACTGTAACATCCCAACAATTTCGAAAAAAAATTGAACTTTTATAATTACCCATTTAATTGCATAAGATACTATTAATAATCCAAATAACCGTTTCATTGAAAACTTAAATAATAAATGTTCTTATTTAAACTAGACAGCGAAAGTAAAATGTTCTAAAACATAAATTAAATCTCATGCCGTTTTTCATGGACTAAAATCTTAAGATGTAAGGTAAGTGATAGCGTTGAATGTATCGGTAAGCGCTTACCGGGTAAGTTATTGGGTAAACGGCCCCTAATTTCCACATAGTTATAAGCTGAATCAGGTTTTTGCTAAAACACGAAAAATGTGCCCAACACAGAATGTGAACCGTGGGCACCAGTTTCGCCTCGAACCGAGCTACAACAGAAACGTTATGGCTGCCGCAAAACAGTGGCAGATTACACATTCTCATATAAATTGATACCCTCTTTTTCTTAAAAAACGGCCAAGGGTTTTCGGGTTTGCAACGAGTCCGGGTTTTAGAGTTTGCAAGGGCTGGACAAAACCACGCACCACCCTCTGCCACCTCCGGCAGTCGTGGTCGGCGGCGGCGGCCACCGGCGGTGATGGCGTCTTTCTTTGGTTTTCAACGCCGAAACGAAAAGAAAAGAAGAGAAATAGAAAATAAACCTTACGTCTCGAGAAACGCGACTCGACGGCTCCGTATCTCTCTCTCTCACTCTCGTTCACACTGGCGGCAAGCAGCGGCGGCGGCGGTGGGATCTTGGGAAACTCACAGCGCAAGGGAGGGAGGAGGAGAGAAAAAAAGGTTTTTCTTTTAGCCAAATAGGGTTTGCCATGCTTAAATATCAAGGCCATGAGGAAATAGAATCGGTCCTCAAGGCCCGACCCATGCAACCTTTACCAATAACCAAATCTAGTCCCTCACTATAAAGTCTTGCCAAAATTTTAACCCACAAAAACTTGGATTTTTAAATATTTAACCCCTAAGGACCAAAAATGTTTACAAACGCATTATTTACATAAAACATAAAAAAAAATTAAAACCATACCGGGACACGGGCTTTACAACTCTTCCCTGCTTGGCTTAGACTTCGTCCTCGAAGTCTCGGTCGGCGAGTAACTCAGGATAACTCTCGCGCATCTCTGCTTCGGGCTCCCACGTCCATTCTGAACCCTTCCGATGTTGCCACTGGACTTTCACCAATCAAATGACTTTGTTGCGCAAGGTCCTCGTCATTCTTTCCACGATAGCTATCGACTTCTCCACATAGTTAAGCCTTTCATCAATCTGAATGTCCTCAAGAGGAATCACTGCAGATTCATCCACTACACACTTCTGCAATTGGGAAACGTGGAAGGTGTTGTGAATCAAGCTCAGCTCGTCCGGTAACTCTAAGCAATAAGCTACCATACCCACTCGAGCAATGACCTTGTAAGGTCCAATGTAACGGGGCCCTAACTTTCCCCTTTGCGAAACCGGATCACCCCTTTCCAGGGTGACACCTTCAGAAGAACATAATCCCCGACCTAAAATTCCAAATCCGATCGTCTCTTGTCGGCGTAGCTCTTCTGCCGGCTTTGTGCAGTGACTAATCGATATCGAACCATCTAAATCATCTCAGTAGTCTTCAACACAACATCGGTGCTCCCCAACATTCGATGGCCAACCTCGCCCCAGCAAATGGGCGTCCTGCATTTCCTACCATATAGCACCTCGTAGGGCGGTCTGTCGATACTGGAATGGTAGCTGTTGTTGTAGGAGAACTCAGCTAACGAGAGATATTGATCCCAACTACCCCAAAAGTCAATAACACATGCCCGCAACATGTCCTCGAGTGTCTGAATAGTACGCTCACTCTGCCCGTCGGTCTGAGGATGAAACGCTGTACTGAAATGCAATCGTGTACCCATCTCACCTTGAAACTTCTCCCAAAACCGAGACGTAAAACGAGTATCCCGATCAGAGACAATTGAAACTGGCACACCATGCCTGGTCACAATCTCTCTGATGAAAATCTCCGCGAGCTTCTACGCCGAGGAGCTCTCTCTGATGGCCAAAAAGTGAGCACTCTTAGTCAGACGATCGACAATCACCCAAATAGCATCATTCCCACGTGGGATCCTGGGAAGTTTAGTGATGAAATCCATCGTGATTTGCTCCCACTTCCATACTGGATCTTCCAAAGACTGCAGCTTCCCATACCGTCGTTGGTGCTCCGCCTTGACCTTCCGACAAGTCATGCATACCTCAACACATTCTGCGACATCCCGCTTCATGCCAGGCCACCAATAATCCTCTCGCAGGTCTCGGTACATCTTTGTGGCTCCAGGATGGATCGAAAACTTAGACTTGTGCGCCTCGTCCAGCAGTATCTGTCGATTCCCACCAATGAAAGGAACCCAATCTCTACCGTGTCGAGTCAGTAACCCTTGACTATCCTAGACAAAATTCGGGATTTCTCCCGAAATCCTCTCACGTTTGGCATTCTCAGCTAATATTGCCACTTTCTGAGCACTATCTGTCGACTCGAGAAGAGGTGCGACCACCGTCAACCGTTCACACAAACCCCGTAGTGGTTCACCAACCGGATGTCGACTAAGTGCGTCCGCGACCACATTCGCTTTACCCGGGTGGTAAAGTATCTCGCAATCATAGTCTTTTACCACATTGAGCCACCTTCTCTGACGCATATTGAAATTCTGCTGATCCATCAGGTATTTGAGGCTCTTATGGTCAGTGTAAATCGTACACTTGACACCAAACAGATATTGCCTCCAAATCTTGAGAGCAAACACCACCGCTCCCAATTCTAAGTCATGAGTCGGGTAGTTCGCCTCATGAGGATTCAACTGTCTCGAAGCGTAGGCTATATCCTTACCGCGCTGCATGAGCATGACACCCAAGCCCTGATAGGAAGCGTCACAGTACACCACCAAATCCTCCATGCCCTCTGGCAAGGTTAATACCGGAGCCTCGCATAACCGTCTGCGTAGCTCCTCGAAAGCCCTCTGTTGCTCCTCACCCCAGCTAAAAGCCGCATATTTCTTTGTCAAACGGGTCAACGGCAACGCAATCTTGGAGAAATCTTAGATAAATCTCCGATAGTACCCCGCCAACCCTAGAAAACTCCGTACCGCTGAAATCTTGGCCGAATCGACCATAATACCATTCTGGTTCAAGACATGTCCTAGGAATTAGACCTCTCATAACCAGAATTCCCACTTGGAGAACTTAGCATAAAGCTTCTCCCGCCTCAAACCAGAATTCTCACAAATGCGTCTCGTGCTCTTCCTTTGTCTTCGAATATACGAGAATATCGTCAATGAACAAGATCACCGACCGGTCCAACATCGGGCTACATACCCGGTTCATGAGGTCCATGAACGCTGCTGGTGCATTGGTGAGCCCAAAAGGCTTCACCACAAACTCGTAATGGCCATAACACGTGCGAAAGGCCGTCTTCTCCGTATCCTCACTCCTTACTCGCATCTGATGATATCCCGACCTCAAATCAATCTTAGAGAACCACGAGGCTCCCTAAAGTTGGTCGAACAGATCGTCAATCCTTGGCAGAGGATAACGATTCTTCACCGTAAGCTTATTCAGCTCGCGGTAGTCTATACACATCCGTTGAGACCCACCCTTCTTCTTCACAAACAAAACAGGGGCTCCCCACGGTGAACAACTTGGCTTAATGAAGTCCTTTTCAAGAAGCTCCTTTAACTGCGCATACAACTCCTTCATTTCCGGTGGAGCAAGGCGGTAAGGTGCCTTGGCCACCGGAGCAGCACCCGGAACCAGATCAATTCGAAATTCTACCTGTCACTCGGGAGGTATCCCCGGCAAATCATCAGGAAAAGACATCGGTAAACTCCCGTACGACTGGCACGTCTTCCGCAATCTCCTTTCCCTCGTTAACTCGCATGTCTAACACATATGCCAAGTATCCCTACCCACTATGCTGTAAATACCTCCGGGCCCTTGCAGCTGAACATATCGTTGAATTCCGTCTAGGTTCCCCGCTTGGGGTTCGAACTCACACTTGCTTGTGACGACAAACAATCTCCGCATCAAACGTATCCATCCAATCCATGCCCACAATTACACATAGTTCACGCATAGCAATTTGAATTAGGTCGATGGGAAACGTCACACCCGAGTTTCCAATGGGCATCCCCGATAGACATCCGAAACCGTCAAGGTCCTGTCATCAGCAACCTCGACTACCAGAGGACACCCTAAGCGCCCTACAACTCGGCCCAATCTTTCGCTAAAAGTGCGAGACACAAATGAAGGAGTAGCCCCGCTATCAAACATCACTACCGCAGGCACCGAGTTAACTAGGAACGTACCTAACATGCCATAAAACCACATAATAATAAATAAAAAAATTAATACAAAACGCATAGATAGGGAGGACAAAGAAGAAAGAGCAACGAAATGTACCTGTCACCACCTTAGGCGTCGCCTGCGCCTCGTCCACCTTAAACTGGTGGACTCTAACTCGGGTTGCCTCCTTCCCCGACTGACCCACTCGACCATCAGTAATACGCAGTGGGGCATTCACAGGAGCCCTCTGTGCCCCACTCCCATCAGCTACCCTCGCGTTCGGACAATTGGCCTTCACGTGACCCGTCTACTTGCAGTTAAAACATACCATTAATGGCACTTTACAATCTTGACTGAAATGACCGGCCTGCCCAAACTTGAAGCATCCATCAGTTCTCTTCCCACTAGCATCCCTAGGCTTAAACCCACCGCTCGGGCTCGAGCTTTAGTCCAAGAATCTTGACTTCTTTGGTACCGCAGAGATTGGCGTCACCGCCTGTGCCGCCTTTCTCTTCTTCGCTTGAGTCTCTAACTCGAGTTCCCGTCTCCGGGCAACCTCCATCATCGCAGTGAGTGAAGCATACTGCGTAGTTCGCATGAACTCCCTAATCTCGGTACGTAACATGTTCTTGTATCGAGACATCTTCTTGTCCTCCGAAGCAGCATACTGAGGACAGAACAACGCCATCTCTGTGAACTTCCGGTTCATCTCCTTCACAGTCTCTGTCGTCTGAGTGAGCTCTAAAAACTCCTTCGCGATACTCTCCATCTCTACCGGGGGCACGTACTCTGCACGGAACCGGGTGACAAACTCCTCCCAGGTCATAGTAATACGTTCAACCAACGTCAACGCCGTAGCACACCAATCCTTTCCTCCGTCACGTAGCAAATTCACCGCGAAGCGAACCTTTAATTTGTCGGGGCAGCCACTGGTCAAAAACGTGCACTCCATGTCTGATATCCATCGCATACTGATAATCAGATTCGGGTCCCCCTTGAACTTAGGTGGAGCACAAGCAGAGAGATCCCGATACTGAAATTCTCGAGTATGCGGCTGTCCTCCTGCCGGTGGTGGAATCGCAACAATGCGCTCCTCCATCAGAGTTACCACCTCGTCGCGGATGGTAGTAATAATCTCGGCGATCGCCTCCCCGATCGTATGTGCCACCTTGGCAGCAATCATCTCCCGGATTTGCTCCGCAGTGATCCCGGCACTAGTCTCTGGCTCGACGGTGTTGTTTCTCCTAGTGATGGCCATTTCTGGGTAGAAATTACAACGAGTTATTAGTACATAATAACTCACTCTAACGATGCTCACACTCAACTCCTTGGATTCCTCGTGAATTTCCCCGACTCAAGCATTGATCATGTGCTTCTGGTAGTAGAAGCTCTGCTACTACCTTCCACACCATTTCTCGTTCCGAGTCCCATCCCGAAGTGTGCAAGTAGTCTCTCGCCGATAACTATACCCATATACCCGCACCAACATATGTACACACTCTTCCTAGCTTCCTAGAAATTTCCATCTCAAAACACTACCCTTGCTATAAAGAAATCCCTACTAGTCATAACGAGTTACCTCGCGAATACCCCGTCACATGCAGTATGAAACAAATAGACATTCGAATACAAGATTCTATCCTAGAGTGGTTTGACTCAAACAACAGCTGCACAATAGAACTAAATCAAATATTCTAAGTCTATGCGATTCTTATTGCATACAACCTATAGGGCATTCACTTAACAACCTACCGTGACTAGCATGAATTTCTACTAGCAAGCGATGAACATACATCACAGTACAAATAGCACAAACAATCTAGCATGCATACCCCTATGGAAAAAAACAATAACTACACTAAGTACTGTACCTTTTCCCTTGGCTCCGGCTGACTGTACACACTGCGCCCTCGATCATCGTTTCTCAAACGCATTTTCCTTTCTTTTATTTTCCAAAAACTTAAAAAATATATATATTTATAGCCGCAAACATGAGATCAACCACACCGAGATGTGTTTGATTCACTCAAGTTGTGCTCTGATACCAAGTTGTAACATCCCAACAATTTCGAAAAAAAATTGAACTTTTAGAAATACCCATTTAATTGCATAAGATACCATTAATAATCCAAATAACCGTTTCATTGAAAACTTAAATAATAAATGTTCTTATTTAAACTAGACAGCAGAAGTAAATTGTTCTAAAACATAAATTAAATCTCATAACTACAAAGAGCCCTTTGTACGCGCCAGTGTGTACCGTCACGCCTTGGAGCCACTAGTACCTGAAACCACAATTTATAGGGAAAGGGTAAGCACGAAGCTTAGTGAATTCAACACCACATATAGTACGATTATAACCTTACCCCTAAACAGGTAGATATACAAAACCGAGCATCCAAGTCAAAGAACGCATCCTTAACAAGCATACTCACACTAACCCACCTAACCAAGCATCCATCGGTCTCCCCGATGACACACGATAACCGTGCACGTATCCCTCGGTCCCACCGAGTTCCTACGCCACTCGTGTACACAATCCTCAGTCCCACCGAGCCCTCAGTCCCACCGAGTTTACACGACCTCTAAGGTCCATACTAGACACAACACCATTTAGTATCACATAACAAGTAATACCACATAGCACAAGCAAGATACAGTGATGTAAAAATAATCATAGTTCTACGTAGTGAGTGAACTCACCTCAAAAGGGATGCACAAAAATCTCGAACGATCACATGAGCTAGCCAACTCTAAAATAACTTCTTGACACCTAGATAAGTGCTATATAGTGTCAACTCGAAACCCGAACCCTTAATTATAAGCATAAGATTACACGGGTGATATTTCGTCTTTTCGATCTAAACTGCAGGTCTGTTAGGGACCTATTTAGCCCCTTCTAAACCAACGAATTTAGAGAAAAATTTTACAATCAAATAGATCTAGGTCTTAGCATTCCAGGGACATATTATACGCGTTCTAACGATTTTCCTACGATTTTATATGATTTTTCTAAAACTGAAGCGTCAATCTGGCAGATTCGGAACTTCTGTAAAAATGGCTAATTTGCACATAGTTAGAAGCTGAATCAGGTTTTTGCTAAAACACTAAAAATGTGCCCAACACAGAATGTGAACCGTGGGCACCAGTTTCGCCTCGAAGTGAGCTACGACAGAAACGTTATGGCCGCCGCAAAACAGTGGCAGATTACACATTCTCATATAAATTGATACCCCCTTTTTTTTTAAAAACGGCCAAGGGTTTTCGGGTTTGCAACGAGTCCGGGTTTTAGAGTTTGCAAGGGCTGAACAAAACCACGCCCCACCCCTTGCCACCTCCGGCAGTGGTGGTCGGCGGCGGCGGCCACCGACGGTGATGGCGTCTTTCTTTGGTTTTCAACGCCGAAACGAAAAGAAAAGAAGAGAAAGAGAAAAGAAACCTTACCTCTCGAGAAACGCGACTCGACGGCTCCGTATCTCTCTCTCTCTCACTCTCGTTCACACTGGCAGCAAGCAGCGGCGGCGGCGGTGGGGTCTTGGGAAACTCACGGCGCAAGGGAGGGAGGAGGAAAGAAAAAAAAGGTTTTTCTTTTAGCCAAATAGGGTTTGCCATGCTTAAATATCAAGGCCATGAGGAAATAGAATCGGTCCTCAAGGCCCGGCCCATGCAACCTTTACCAATTGCCAAATCTTGTCCCTCGCTATAAAGTCTTGCCAAGATTTTAACCCACAAAAACTTGGATTTTTAAATATTTAACCCCTAAGGACCAAAAATGTTTACAAACGCATTATTTACATAAAACATAAAAAAAAAATTAAAACCGTACTGGGACACGGGCTTTACACAGACAAAAGGATCTACTGTTACAAGGTTATGCTTTCGGTCTCAAGAATGCAGGATCGACATACCAGCGACTGGTCAAGGTAATGTTCAAAGAACGTCTTGGCGACACCACGGAAGTATACATCGAAGAATTGTTGGTCAAATCAAAGCAGACAATCGATCATATTGATCACTTGAGGCAGTCATTCAATATTCTCAAAGAGTATCACATGAAGCTGAATCCAATGAAATGCTCCTTTGGGGTAAGTGTAGGAAAATTCCTGGGATATATGGTCACCCGTAGAGGGATCGAGGCCAATCCCGACCAAATAAAGGTGATCATAGAAATTAAGTCCCCGCGTAACCTTAAAGAAGTCCAATGACTTACTGGACGAGTTGCAACGTTAAACAAGTTTATCTCTTGATCTTCAAATAAATGCCATTTATTCTATAATGTCTTGAGAAAAAATAGGGGCTTCGAATGGACGAACGACCATGAGAACGTGCTCCAAAAGCTTAAGGAGTACATAGCGTCTCCACCCCTGCTGTCAAAACCCGAAGACCATGAGGTCTTCCAGCTTTATCTAGTCGTCAGCACTAACGCTGTAAGTGTCGTTCTGACCCGAGAAGATGAAAAATAGCAACGTCCAATTTATTACGTAAGTAAATCATTTCTCGACACCGAAATTAGGTATTCCTCTATGGAGAAACTTTTGTTGGCTTTAATAACAGTGGCAAAAAAGTTACGTCGTTATTTCAAATCACATCCTATAACTGTCGTGACTAACTTTCCTCTTAAGTCTGTCTTGGGGAAACCTGAGTTGACAGGTCGACTGGTGTTGGGAACTGAAGAATAACTCAAGTGATTAATGCTGCTAGTAGAATTAATACTGCTAGTCAAAGTTAGTGCTGCTTGAACAAAGTTAGTACTGCTTAGCTAGTTAGTACTGCTAGTGGTTAGTGCTGCTTAGTAGTTAATGCTGCCAAGACTTAATGCTGCTTATAAGGTAATGTGAAGATAATGATGAAGAGATCGTGGGTAAAGATAAACAAGGATATTCTGAAGATATTCATGGAAGATATACTGAAGATATTTTATTTATTTGTAATTATCTTTTTGTTCAGTATATGTATAGTTTTGACAGAATAGTTTAGATACAGATTAACAGATTTAATTCTAAGTTTTTGTTCTAGAGAGAATCAACCTCAAGGCATAGTTCCTAATTCTAGAGAAGTAGAATTCGTCTTGAAAGAGCTTGTTCTTCAAGATTGAGGTTGAGTGTGTAATCTTGTGATTTTAATACAAGTTTGCAAAGTGTTTATTATATACTGTTTGTTTACTGTTCCATTGAATATCAAAGTGTTATTCCGCAACTGCTTTGATATTGTTTCTGAGACTTTATTCTTGTTGAGAATTCGATCCTGACAAGTGGTATTAGAGCCTGTTCTCTCAGAAACATCTATTCACTCATCATGGAAAACTTTGCAGAATCAAACAGTACTCTAGTCTCAAAGGTTCCAATGCTCAGACCCAATGAATTCGATATGTGGAAGATCAGAATCAAGCAGTACATACTCCTCACTGACTATTCTATGTGGGACATAATTGAGAATGGTCCTTCTGAAGCAGGAAAGATTGGTGCAGATGGAAAGAGAACTCCATCAAAAACTGATGCTGAAAGAAAGACTAGACAGACACAGATGAAAGCCTTGAGCACTTTGCTCTTGGCTATCCCCAATGAATACCAACATCAGTTCTGCAACTGCACTGATGCAGAGATGCTCTGGAATGCTCTAGAGAAAAGATTCTCAGGTACCAAAAGTACCAAGAGAAATCAGAAAGCCATTCTGAAGCAACAATATGAGAATTTTATGTCAACCAAGAATGAGTCCATGACTCAAACTTTTGACAGGTTCAACAAGCTTATTGGTGAACTTGCTACAGTGGGAGTACAAATTGATCAAGATGATCTGAACAGAAAGTTTCTAAGGTCCTGAGTGATGAATGAACCATGTATACTGTGCCTTTCAGACAGAATGATCAACTGGAAGAAAAGGAACTTGATGATCTGTATAATGATCTAAGAGTTTTTGAATCTGAGGTAGAGGCTAAGAAAAGGCCTTCTAGGTATGTTCACAATGCTGCACTTCTTTCAGCAACAACTGATTCTACCTCCATCCCTGAATCAGTTAGTATTGCCAATGGAGCACCTCAAGATAAAGGCACTGAAACTGTTTTTGAAGCCTTTCTAGCAAGTCATGGAAACTCTTCTCTCATTAATGATGACTTGGAACAACTCCATCCAGATGATCTTGAAGAGATGGACATTAAATGGCAGATGGCCATGCTCTCTATGAGAGTTAAGAAGTTCATCAAAAGAACTGGAAGGAACAACTTCTCACAAAGAAGAGAAGATGGAGCAGGTTTTGACAAGACAAAGGTGGAATGTTATAAATGCCATCAGAAAGGACACTTTGCTAGAGAATGCAGAAGTGGAATGCCTCAAAACAATAACCACCAACAAGCTCAATCTGGAAGCTTCAATAGTAACAGAAACTCTGCACAAGCCCTTGTCTCTCAACAAGGCATGGGGTTTGATTGGAGTGATCAAGTTGAAGAGGCCATTCAGAACCAAGCTCTAATGGCAGAGGTGTCTGATCTCCCAACAGAGGTAACTTCCAATCTTTGTTCTCAAAATTGCATTAACACTGTTAAGAGGTATAGGGATCACAATCAGAACATGAGTGATAACCTTAAGAGATTGGAAAAGGACATAAAAGATTATGTCAGGATAGTTGGGAGATTTGAAGAGCAGATTAAGGGTTTTCAAGCCAATGAGCTTCAACACTCTTATGACACAAACTACTGGAAGTGGGAGAAGAATGACTTAGAACTTCAACTGACCAGATCCAAAGAGGAGAATCAGAAGATAAAGAGGGAGTTTGAGAAAGCCAAGCTGGATATTGAAAAATTCTCCAATGCTTCTAAAGTAATGGACTCTTTGCTCCAAACTCAAATCCATGAAAAACTTAGAAGAGGAATAGGATACAACACCACTCCACCACCCTATAACAACAACTACATCCCTCCTAGTTCAGATTTGTTAGAAACAAAGGATAGGAAGGACCTACCTAAGGGAGCCACTGAGATAGATCCCTTAGATGAAGTAATTGTTAAGGATAAAACTGAGAAAGAAGGTGTCAAGGATAAAGACAACATTGTGAGTGGTGAGATTCCTATAGAAAACCACATAATCACAAATGAGGGATCTGGAAAGCATTGGATCAAATCCAATAAGATAGAGAAGACTGAGGAAAAGAACAAGAAGGTTCACTATAAGCAGACCACTGTTGTGAACCCTATCCCTTGCAAACAGTGTGCATGCAATAAATTTAAGCCCCAAAAACATGATAAACCAAGGGGAAATCAAAGAAATTGGAACAACCAATGGGCACAAAAACAAGGCATTGATCTAAGTAAAATCAATAGACCAAAGCCTTGTTTCATATGTGGAAAGTTAAACCATTTGGCTAAGTACTGTTTCTTTAACCCTATTAACCAACAGATGAACTTTCAAAGATTTGTGCAAAAACCTGTTGGTTATAGGAAGGCTAGAAAGAAACATGTGGTGAAGAAATCTGTTGAAAACAAAGGCCCCATGAAGAAAAAGGTTTTGAATGAAAGTATTAAAATGTGGGTGCCTAAAAGCACTAAAATTGTTAGTGCTGCTGACAGAGATAGTGCTGCTAGAAGCATTACTGCTGCTACCAGTGTTAGTACTGCTGAAAATTTTAATGCTGCAAATACTCTTAGTACTTCCTCAAAGATGAATACTGCTAACACAGTTACTGCTGCTAAAACAGTTACTACTTCTAATAAGGTTAGTACTGCTAAGCATGCAAGTGCTGCTAATGCAGTTAGTACTTCTAAAACCAGTACTACTTCTAGCAAATGTGTTTCCAAGCCTATGATTGTGACAAAGTACTCCAGAAATGAGGAGTCAAAGTTTAAAAATCTTGTCAAGAAAGAATGCAAGTATTTTGATGAGAAAGGGGTACCCAAGACCACTTTGGCTTGGGTTCCTATTTCAAACTAACTGATTTATCTTATGTGCAGGGCAACCAACAGCTCAAGGGAAAGAGCATTTGGCATGTTGATAGTGGTTGCTCTAGGCACATGACAGGCAACATGTCATGCCTTCAGGATTTCAAGCATATCAATGGAGGACATGTTGCTTTTGGAAATGATCTTACTGGTGGTAAATTAAGTGGCAAAGGTAATGTCACAAAAGGTAAGATAACATTTGAGGATGTCTACTATGTTGATCAATTGAAGTACAACCTGTTAAGTGTATCACAGGTTTGTGACAAACAACATAGCATATTAATTACTAACACAGAGTGTATGATCCTTGCTCCAGAGTTCAAGGTAGTGGATGAAAGCATGATACTACTTAGAACTCCAAGAAAGGACGATGTTTATTGTCTAGATATGGACAATGTTGATAGTGATTCATCCCTGAACTATCTTGTTTCAAAAGCTTCTGTGGATGAATCCTCTCTTTGGCACAGAAGGATGTGTCACATGAATTTCAAGACTATGAACAAACTTGTTAAAAACAACCTTGTAAGAGGTTTACCTTCAAAAGTCTTTTCATGTGATGATCATTGTGTTGCTTGTCTTAAAGGCAAACAACACAAAACTTCTCATAAGACCAAAGAGTTAAATTCTATTTCTTCTTGTCTCCAGTTATTGCATATGGATTTGTTTGGTCCTACAAATGTTATGAGTATAGGCAAGATATCTTATTGCTTGGTTATTGTTGATGATTACTCCAGATTTACTTGGGTATATTTCCTAAGGACTAAGGATGAGACAAGTGGACTGATCAACTCCTTTATCCTAAGAATTGAAAACCAAACTAATCAAAAAGTAAAAGTCATTAGATCATATAATGGGACTGAATTTAAAAATCTTGATCTAAACACCTTTTGTGAAGAGAAAGGCATTGAGAGACAATATAGTGCCACTAGGACTCCTCAACAGAATGGAGTTGCTGAGAGGAGAAATAGGACACTAATAGAGGCTGCTAGATCTCTGTTGGCTGATTCAAAATTGCCAATTACCTTCTGGGCTGAAGCAGTTAATACTGCTTGTTATGTCCAAAACAGAGTTCTAGTAGTCAAGCCAAAGAACAAGACCCCATATGAGCTTTTAAATAAAAGAAAACCATTTATTGGATTTTTCAAACCTTTTGGGTGTCCTTGTACTATTCTCAATACCAAATCTCACTTAGGTAAGTTTGATAGCAAAGCAGATGATGGATTTCTTGTTGGTTACTCATCTCAGAGTAAGGCTTACAGAGTCTTTAACTCTTCTTCTAGAATAATTGAAGAAAGTGACAATGTCAAATGCAATGAGAACACACCAAATCCAATTGGGTCTGGTCCTCAGTGGCTATTTGACATTGATTCACTAACTAACTCTTTTGGTGGCAGTAGTGATGATTATGCAGGTTCAGGGAGTGGAGGATCAGGAACTACACAAGTTCAAGACAGTTTATCTCAATCTGTGATCTTTCCCATATCCACAGTGGATCCTGTTGAAGACTGTGAAAAGGAACCATCTACTGAACCAAGTCAGAGTGAAGAAGAAAGTAGAGATGAGGAGACTGAAGTCAATAAAGAATCAGAAGTAGCTGCTGAAAACACCTCAGTTGAGTTGAATGACTCAAATCTAGAGGTGGGACTTAATGAAGAACCTAATCATCACACCAGAATTCAAAAGAATCATCCTCCACAACTGGTAATAGGAGATATATCCTCTCTTATGATGACTAGAAATCAAAGCAGGCTGCAAGAATTGCAAGATCAACAGCATACAGTGCTTTCTTGCTTTTTATCTCAGCTTGAGCCTAAGAAAGCACATGATGCTATGAAAGAATCCAGTTGGATAGAAGCAATGCAAGAAGAGCTACTGCAATTCAAACTGCAAGATGTTTGGGATCTGGTAGACCTTCCTAAAGGCCAAAGAGCAATAGGAACAAAATGGGTCTTCAGGAATAAGAGAGATGAAAGAGGTATTGTGATAAGGAATAAAGCAAGGCTGGTGGCTCAAGGGTATACACAAGAAGAGGGAATAGACTATGATGAAGTATTTGCACCTGTGGCCAGGATAGAAGCAATTAGATTATTCCTGGCTTATGCTTCTTATATGAAATTCAAAGTCTATCAAATGGATGTGAAAAGTGCATTTCTTTATGGCTCAATTGAAGAAGAAGTATATGTCTGTCAACCACCAGGGTTTGAAAACCCAAGCTATCCAGACAGGGTATACAAATTGAAGAAAGCACTTTATGGACTGCATCAAGCTCTAAGAGCATGGTATGACACTCTGTCATCCTATCTTTTGGAAAATGGCTTTGAAAGAGGAGTCATTGATAAGACTTTATTCATCAAGAGAAAGAAGAAGGATATCTTGCTGGTCCAAATCTATTTTGATGATATCATCTTTGGATCTACAAGAGACAACATGTGCAAGGAGTTTGAGGATCTAATGCATCAAAGGTTCAAAATGAGTTCCATGGGGGAACTTACTTTTTTCCTTGGACTCCAAGTTCAACAGAAGTCAGATGGAATCTTTATCTGTCAGTCCAAGTATGTGCAGGACATTCTAACCAAGTTTGGTTTCTTAGATTCAAAACCTGCCAGCACACCTATGGAGACACACAAGCAGATAACAGCAGATCTTGAGGGGGAGGATATGGATGTTCATCACTATAGATCAATGATTGGCTCTCTCATGTATCTTACAGCATCTAGACCAGATATAATGTTTCCAGTCTGTGTATGTGCAAGATTCCAAGTTAGGCCAAAGCAATCTCACTATCAAGCTGTTAAGAGGATATTCAGATATCTCAAAGGGCAACCCAGATTGGGACTTTGGTATCCTCATGACTCATCCTTTGACCTACTTGCATACTCAGATAGTGATCTAGGTGGAGCAAACTTGGACAGAAAATCTACTTCTGGAGGATGTCAGTTTTTGGGTGCAAGACTAGTGTCTTGGCAGTGCAAGAAACAAACCACAGTGTCCACATCTACAACAGAGGCAGAGTACATAGCAGCTGCAAGTTGCTGTTCTCAAGTCTTATGGATTCAAAATCAAATGCTGGACTATGGGGTAACCTTTCTACACACTCCAATTTTTATTGATAATAGTAGTGCTATTAGCATTGTGAATAATCCTGTCAAGAACTCAAAGACAAAGCACATTGAGATCAGGTATCACTTCATAAGAGACTGTAATGAAAAGAAACTTATTCAAGTTGTAAAGGTTCATACTGACAACCAGTTTGCTGATCTATTCACCAAAGCCTTTGATGTGGGTAGATTCACTTTCTTGGTAACAAGTGTGGGAATGATCAACTCTGAATAAACACCTTCTCAAAAAGTGGTTCAATACCTGTATATTGTGTATTCTTGGTGGTTCTAATCTTTCTTTTCAGGGAATACATAGCAGTCCTCAATTCATCATAAGTTGAAAAGAGTAAGCATTGTTAATACTGCCAGTGTATTGTTAATACTGCCAGTGCATTGTTAATACTTCCAGTGCATTGTTAATACTGCCAGTGTATTGTTAATACTGCTAGTGCATTGTTAATACTGCCAGGGCATTGTTAATACTGCTAAGTAGTTAATACTGCTTTCAGTTAATACTGCTTTCAGTTAATACTGCTTTCAGTTAATACTGCTTTCAGTTAATACTGCTTCCAGTTAATACTGCTAGTAGTTAATACTGCTAGTAGTTAATACTGCTAGTAGTTAATACTGCTTTCAGTTAATACTGCTCTTAGTTAATATTGTTCTCAGTTAATACTGCTCTAGGTTAATACTGCTTATGTCCCGAATACTATAAATACCCTTTGCCCGCCTAAACGTTCATAACGACTCTTTGCATACTGTTCACTTACGCTCTAAACCCTTTCTCTCTCAAAGTTTTCAAGCAAGAACCTTCAAGATCAATGGCATCCATGGCGTTCATAGACGAGCACAATGAAATCGCGATGCTCCAAAAGCCAAAACAAGCTGAAGGTTTTCACCAGATAGTCGACTTTCTGAAGTCAAGCCATATTGCCCATGCTCTCACTCTATCTCCTACCATCTTCATAGAGCATCAGAGGCAATTCTGGGCAAATGCCACCATTGTTACTGAGAATGGTGTGCAAATGATCAAAACAAGGGTGTGTGACAAACCCTTGACAGTTACTGAAGAGGTACTTCGCATCAGTCTATGTCTAGACGATGCCTCTGGTATAACTTCTATCTCTAATGATGAACTGTTTTCTACTCTTACAAGAATGGGGTATGGAGGCCCATTGGGTGTGTTCAAGTTCTCAAAAGCCAAATTTTCACTCCAATGACATTTCTTTGTCCATATCCTTATGCACTGTATATCTAAAAAGACTACTGGATGGAGTGAGTTCAGTAGCACCATTGCTTATGCTTTGGTATGCTTAGCCACTGCCAGAAAGTATAATTTTTCACAAATGATTTTTAATGATCTTGTCTCAAACCTGGGAAGTAAAAAGAGCTTTTATATGTACCCCAGGTTTGTCCAAGAAGTTATTAACCATGAATTGACGGATATACCTCATTTTGATGGGGTATATGTACCCAAAATTCCCAAAGGTAAGGTCTTTTCAAACATGAAAAGACCCCCTCTGGACTCGAAAGGAGTTGACACCCCATTGTTCTCTACAATGATGGTGGTGTCCCAAACTGATGAAGGTATGGCAGCAGGGTCAAGGCCCCCATTAGACCAACCCACTGCTAGCCAATACCAACCTTCCCACTCTAAATCACTTCCCTAGTCTCTTCTTGATAAACCAACTTCACCAATAACCCATACTTACAAAAGGAAACAGGTAAAGAAGGCTCCTTCCCTTCTTGTACCATCAACCCCTAAGCCTTTAAGCCCTCTAAGGGAGGATTCTCCCTTAAAGAATATCTGCAGGGAACCCACAAGGGTGTGTCCCAACCCAAAGGAGGTGCTCTATGAGGAGGAGGAAGAGCATATGGGAGAGAAGGCTGCCACTACTCCTGCTAGCTCAGAGAAGGTCAGTGGTAACATACATAAGACCTTCCCCATGGCAACTTTGAATGAGCAATCATTCAAAGGTCCCTGGTGCCAAGAAACCAAGGGGGTGGATAGTGCTTCTGCTAGGCAGAAGACTTCCACTACAAAAAGATCCAATGATCCTTCAAAAGAGGGTAACATTTCTGGAGAGGGTGAGGACAGATATTCTTACTATGAATTGATGGAAACAATGGGCAACATCAACCAAGATGTTCTCAAACAAGGGAAAGAAATTGAAGAGATGAAGCTGGTAATTCTGCCACAACAAGTGCAAATTACCAAACTCAAGAAATTGGTGATGAAGCTAGTCCACAAAAAGAAGAAAAGACAATTTGTGCTAAGGAGAAGGAAATCAGGGGATGATGCTCCCAAAAAGGGGGAGTTTAACATGGAAGAAGTCTCTGATAAGGGGGAGCTTGATGGAGTAAAACATGATGTTGAGGGGGAGCAAGAAGCAGAAACAGAAAAAGAAACACAAAACGCAGCAGTAACAACAGAGCAAGCAGTAAAAACCATTAATACTGCTAGTTCAAGTAAAGCAGCAGAAATGGTTAATACTGCTGAAATTAAACAACCAGCAGAAACAGTGAAAGAAGTATTAACAGACCTTGAGATTGCAGAAACCTTACTTAAAGCCAAGCATGATACTCCTAAGGTCACTTCAAAGACCAAAGGAGTAGTCATCAAAGAACAAGGTGAAGTGATCAAGAAAGATAACAGTAAGAAGGTAATGAACAAAGACAAAGGAAAAGCAAAAATGGTGGAATCTGATCAACCAGTCAAAAAGCAAAGGTTGGTTGAATCGGATGAAGCCTTGGCCAGGAAGATGCAGGCTGATATTGAAAAGGAAGAAAGAGTTCATGTTGAAAAGGACAGGGAGATGGCAAAGGCTCTAGCTGCTGAACTGAATGAAGCCTATCAACAAAGCCTGGCAACTGAACTTGCACAGAAGAAAGCAACATCTTTGAAGAAATCTGTGGTGATAAAAACAGCTGCAAAGAAGAGACAACCCTCAAAGACTTTTCTTGGTACTCAAGAGAGAAACAAGATGATAATTTTTCTCAAGGGTGCTATGGGAGTCAGAAAGGAGATGTTCTCCAAGATGACATTTGAGCAAATCAAGGAGTTGTACAATTCTGAAATGACCAAGCTTCAAGGTAATGAAACTGCCAGGGTGGAGATGGAGAAGAGAATGAAAGAAAGTAATGATTTCATGATAGAAAAACCTTTTCCAGATGAGCAAGAAACACCACCAAAGAAAGAAGCCACTCTGGGTGAAAGTCTAAGGACTTTAAAGAGAACCAAGATGATGGCAAGGAGAAAGTTAACCAAGAAGCCTAGAATAGCTGAAGAAGAGGCTGAGAAGGTTGCTGAAGAAGAAGGGGCACCTGAGTCATCTGAAAAGAAAGAATCTTCAGGTACTGATGGTTTAAAGATGTACATGGTAGTGATGGACAAAGTTCCTGAACCAATTTCAGCAGAACCTGTTGGTATAAAGCCTCCTGAAGTTATTCACTGGGACACACTGACAGTGGATGGAAAGGAGTATATCAGACTCAAGAGGAAGGATGATAAGTATGAGGTATTCAACACTTGGGCCAAGATTGTCAGAACATGCTCTAGGTCTGATATAGAAGAAATGTTTGAAATAGGAATGAAGTTGTATGCAGATCAGTTAAAAGCTCCAGGGATTTCAATTACAAAACTGGTGATGGAGTATCTGTGTATGATGTTCAAACCTAAAGAAGTGGAGCATGTTATAAGAAATGTGTTTCAAGTAGTCACCAATTGGACTCTATATGAAACTAGTGGAGTATATGCAGTGACTTTGGATAGAAATCAGATAGAATACTTCCTAGTAGATAGAGTATACAATCACAGCAGACTTAAGCTACATGCAATGCTGAAGAAGAAGCTTGGATGTGTTGAAAACTCAGAAATGGCCAAATATCTGATTCAGAGAATGATCAATCAAAGTTTGGGGTTAAATGTTGATACAGGGATCTGAAGAATGGTATTTTAGGAGCATCTGAAGAACTTGACTTCTCTTCCTAAAAGTCAAGTTAGGGGGAGATTGTTGGGAACTGAAGAATAACTCAAGTGATTAATGCTGCAAGTTCAGAATTACTACTGCTAGAAGACTCCAAAGTTAATACTGCTGAGTATTACTACTGCTAGTAGAATTAATACTGCTAGTCAAAGTTAGTGCTGCTTGAACAAAGTTAGTATTGCTTAGCTAGTTAGTACTGCTAGTGGTTAGTGCTGCTTAGTAGTTAATGCTGCCAAGACTTAATGCTGCTTATAAGGTAATGTGAAGATAATGATGAAGAGATCGTGGGTAAAGATAAACAAGGATATTCTGAAGATATTCATGGAAGATATACTGAAGATATTTTATTTATTTGTAATTATCTTTTTGTTCAGTATATGTATAGTTTTGACAGAATAGTTTAGATACAGATTAACAGATTTAATTCTAAGTTTTTGTTCTAGAGAGAATCAACCTCAAGGCATAGTTCCTAATTCTAGAGAAGTAGAATTCGTCTTGAAAGAGCTTGTTCTTCAAGATTGAGGTTGAGTGTGTAATCTTGTGATTTTAATACAAGTTTGCAAAGTGTTTATTATATACTGTTTGTTTACTGTTCCATTGAATATCAAAGTGTTATTCCGCAACTTCTTTGATATTGTTTCTGAGACTTTATTCTTGTTGAGAATTCGATCCTGACAACTGGGAAAGTGGAGTATCTACCTTAGTAGTTAAATCATCAAATACAAACCTAGGACTGCAATCAAATCTCAAGCACTGGCCGACTTCGTCATAGACTTTAACCCATAATTAGATGTACCGACGGAACTTGTGGCCACTCTCGACGACGCGACCTGGACTTTACACGTCGATGAACCATCCAACTCCCAGAGGATAGGTCTTGGCGTCGTCCTCAAGTCACCACAGGGGGCAAGATGGTGTACTCCATACGATGCGATTTCAGGGCCACAAACAATGAGGCTGAATACGAAGCTTTAATCGCAGGAATGAATATGGCTCACGACCTAGGGGCAACAAGGCTTCACGTTAAAACCGATTCCCTCTAAAATGATGGCTTATCACAAAATAGCCAAAGCCAAGTTCGAAGAATTTCAAGATTTTTCTATTTCATAGACCCCGAGAGATCAAAATACCCAAGCTGACGCATTAGCTAATATTGGGTCGGCACGTGGACAATCCCCTTTTGACGTCGTCCCAATAATTCATCTGGCGATCCCATCCATCGAAAACGAAAACGACGTCCAAAGGATCGAAATGGAAGACAACTGGTCGAGCGATATCAGAAGATTCTTAACGAACGACCAACTTCCTGAAGACAAAATGGAAGCCCGAAAAATCAGATTTAAGTCATCCAGATACATTATGATCAAGGGACAACTCTACAGACAATCGTCGACAGGACTAAACTTATGATGTGTTACCAATAAGAATTAAGTCCAAAGCATTTTCCAAGAAATTCACGATGATGAGTGCGGTAATCACTCGGGAAGTCGCAGGTTGGCAAATCGTATCTCTCGACAAGGATACTATTGGCCAACTCTACGACAGGACGCAATAAGGTACGTCCAAAGTTGCGATGCATGTCAATGACATTTAGGTATGTCACATACTTCTAAACCCTTGCACTCGACTCTAACTCCATGGCCCTTCATGCGATGGGGAATGGATATTGTCGGCAAGTTACCTCCGGCCCCCGGGCAAAAGGTATTCCTTCTAGTCCTTACGAATTATTTTTCAAAATGGATAGAAGCGGTTGCTTTCACCCAAGTTTGGGACAAAGAAGTCATTTCTTTTATCCAGAATAACATCATTTGTAGGTTCGAAATCCCATCCGAGATCGTATGTGATAACGGGTCGCAATTCATAAGCAACAGAACCCAACAGTTCTGTGAAGATAGTAATATCAAACTTACGACTTCAACGCCCCGGTATCCACAATCAAATGGACTTGCCGAGTCGAGTAACAAAACGATCATCAATTCGATCAAGAAAAGACTCAAGGCAGCAAAAGGCAAGTGGTTCGAAGAACTTCCGACAGTTCTCTGGGCCAATCGTACGACACCTCGTACATCTACAGGACAAACTCCTTTTTCTCTGGTCTATGGTTGCGAAGAAATCTTGCCTGTCGAGACTCAAATTCCGACCTCACAACACACGTCAGTCAATCATAACTTAGTCGACCTAAGTTACAACCTCAACGCATTGGAAGAATTACGAGAGTCGGCATTAATCAAAATGGCTTCACAGAAACAATTGGTCGAACGACATTTCAATAAGAATGTCAAGGCCAAGATCTTTCAAGAAGGCGATTATGTCTTGCGATGTGTATTTTAGAACACCCAAGAACCAAACTCAGGTAAGTTATCCATCAAATGGGAAGGTCTGTACCGTAAAACTGAGGTTTTCGGAAAAAGAGCCTACCGATTGCAAACCCTCGACGGTCGTGACATTCCTCGAAGTTGGAATGCGAGGCATTTAAAGAGGTATTTCTTCTAAACCCATTTCTTCTTTCCTTACGATTATATCTTTACAAACATTACTGACTTAAGCATCGGAGAGTCGTTGTCCTAGCCAACGACCCCCTCTAATGTTGTTTCGTCCGAGGATTAGTCGAGCTCTCGAATTTATTTAAAGGTTATACGATCATATCACGGCCAAGTAGTACGATCTATAGCCCAGTATCAAAGTCTTGCCCTAGTCGCAAGTTCCTTTATCTATCTTTTGTATGGTAATCAACCTTGAATTTTAGGTCCCATTGATTTAAAACTGATTCAACAACTTAACAGGTTTGACATTTACTCCAATCGTAAGATTAATATTAATTGACAGTTTTATAATTTGCATCAGTCGCAAGTTCCTTGGTAAAATTTTTTACTTGTCTCGTCACAAGTTTGTCACCTTATGCTTGATCTAATCAGGTGTCGTGAGTTACTTAACAAAATTTTTATTTGTTCTCTTGATTGATCTTTTTATGTTTGTCGTGAGTAACTTGTACAATTATTATAATGTTTGTTTCGACAAAATAAAGATTACGATAGAATAAAGTTTTTGACAGGTTTCATAGTCAAAATATTCATTATATTAATATCAAAAGATATTACAGAGCATGGAATGACCACCAACGGACTCCCGATTGAAAAACAAAAGATTTAGACTAAGGAGTCGTCAGCTGCTCCTGCTCCTGTTGAGTCGCGACCCCAAGCGTCGCTACCTTAAGGAGCCTCGTCCATCAACTCCAGCTCGTGCTCATCCTCGGATTCATGGTCTTCCTCGCCTCCAACAGACTCCATGAAGAAGATTAGCTCATCTTCTATTGTAGCCAGGGGGTCCTCTCCTCTTTGGCGACACCTAACAAGAGCCGCACGCATCTTAAGTCGAGTGAACGCCTCGATGAATGTCACTCTCTCTTCAAGAGCCGCAACCTGTTCTCGGGCCATGTCCCGCTCCAACCTCAAGATCTCGACTTTTTTTGCATTCACAGCTGAGATCCCCTTGGTCACGTCCAGCTCCGCTCGATCCGTGGAGGCCTGAACGAGGGATTCCTCTAGGCGACCTTGAAGCTCTGCCTTCTCGCGCTCGATAGCCTCTAACTTGCCAAGGGCTTCGTGAAGACAAAGGGAAACCTCCTCCCTCTTCTCGTCCGCCACCCTAGTCTTGGCAGAGGCTTTCTTTGCCAGATCAAATGACCGAGAGACCAACACATTCACATCAATAATACACGAGTGAAGAGCCAAGGATGCCTGGAACGCCTACAAAAACACATGACAATAGTTAGATCGAACGATTAAAAACCAGAGGAAACTCAAAAGTGTCTTACCATAAAGGAGAGCCCCGTAACGCTATCCTCCACATCCTCGATCGCGAGATCCTTGAAGCGCTCATGAAAATTCGGTAGGTAGAAATTGTTCAAACGAGGGAATAATTCCTTCCTATCAAAACGGTCAGACGACATGAAATCGGCCGACAACTTAAAGTTTACCGACATCGTGTTTGGATTCTCATTCGTCTGAGGAACCTTTCCCTTGTCTCTCGATGAAGATACTTCCACCCATGGTGGTAGGACCGGGGAAACCATTTTGGTTTCCACAGCCGGCGGCGGCATCGCCTCCCTAGAAGCGACAACCTCAGGGTCGTCGCTGGT
Source organism: Arctium minus (assembly GCA_954870635.1). NCBI lineage: Eukaryota > Viridiplantae > Streptophyta > Magnoliopsida > Asterales > Asteraceae > Arctium > Arctium minus. The sequence continues at coordinate 68,960,039 of OX941080.1, read as the reverse complement.
TGCAAACGGTTCCCTCAGAACCGTCTTAACCTTCTTGACCCCTGATCCAGATGTCGAGAGGGCCCTTCTCTTCAATGCTCAACCCTGCCAAGATAGTTGAGGTAACGCCTCCCTCCTCGAGGGACCCGTCGTCTGTCTCGAAAGAATCAAATCTCCTACAAAAAATATATCGGCCGACTATCAATAAGTGACGTCTCGCGACTAGACCTTACATTTTCTCAACCTATAAGTAACGTCCCAAAAGACTAGACCTTACGATAGATCTTAGAGGTAACGTCCTACGACTAACCCTCATAATCTCACGACCAGTGGGTAACGACTTCGGCTAGACCCCACAAAAAACAAACAATCAGTGGGTAACGTCCTACGACTAACACCCTACACTTTAGATATCATGACTTACCTGGAGCGGCCTCGCCGTCCTCTTCCTCCTCTTCTTCATTGTCCTCCTCCTCTTCATCGTCCTCCTCCGCAGCATTGATAGACGCTCCAACGATGACTGCCTCATCATCTTCATCCTCGTCCACTGGCGACCAAGGGAAGAATGATCGATCTTCGACACTATATTCGAGAAACCTCTCGATCTTCGTAGCCGAGTCAGAATAAGACACGAATCCGGAAAAATCGATCGCTGAAAAAGAAAAATCATTAGACAAATATAAAAAATACCAAGGAACGAGGAAAATCTAAAAACCCTACCTATGGTATTCCACTCTGTGGTGAGCCATCGAGCATTATCGTCGTCCGATGAAATGCGACCAAAAACGTATTGTGTCTTCCATTTGCGATCGTTGATCGCGGTCGCATGGACCAGGACACGGTCTCCTCTATACCTAGAAAAAAGACTATACCTATGGTTTATCTCCGCCTTTACCGAATAGGCCAACAGGAGATCATTGACAGAAAAGGGCGACGTTCACTTGGCTGTCAATCTTCAATAACTTGAATGATCTGCCAAAACTGGGGCATCATTTGCCCCGGCGATAACCCAAAGGTTGTCAAAAACAACCTCAACAATGGGGATAAAGGCTAGGCAAAACCTATCTTGAATGGATATTCGTATAAAACAAAATACCCATTCGAACATTGCTCCGGCCTCAGTTGGTCTAGAGTACTTAACCTCACGTCAGCTGGGATCTTGGCATGAAGCCTAAAAGCCCTCATCTCTGCCTTCCCTCTCACTGTACTAGGAAGATCAATCTCCGTTAGGAATTATGTGTTTTCCTAGATCCGTAATTCTTAAAACACTTTAAATAAGATTCTATCTATGAGTTAACCACGACAACAAAAGCTCTGAATAATCTCTCTAAAAAATTACCAAAGGCGTAAAAAGGAAAGGACTCGGCCAAGGGTTGATAATTATACTTGATTTGGTAGCAGGTCAAGTCGACAGATGATAGATACCTGTCATCACCTTTTCACGCTCCAGCCGTCAGATGGACGACACTTGTCCCTATGTCTGACACTACGTGCCCCACGTCGCCATGACATCATGGCCGTTAAGCGGTGCACGCTTCCCCTCGTAATCGCTTCGGTTTTCGAGAAACCAATTCAGTTACAAATTTTCGACGCATGTCCAATCTGGTTACAAAATCTAAAAAATCAACTTGTCGCCCAATTTTCGAATATTGGGGCCAAACTGTTTGGGTAAAGTATCACAAGTCACGACCGACGCAAGGAAACCAAATGTCTACAATCGAAGGACCATTCTTGTATTAAGATAAGGTCCTGACGATCATACACATCGAGAGTCATGGTCATCCCTCGTGACAACGGTCGAGAGTTTCTCAAGTCTATAACGTAACTAACGATTACTTATCATTTATTACATACGATTGTTTTTTCTTTATGAATTCTATATTACAGGTTTAAAGCACATAATGGCCAACGGATATAATGGACGAACGCCTTTATTACAGGTTTAAAGCACATACGATCGATCACTTACTTTAGTTGTTAAAGCTCCACACCGACCTTAGATCTTCCTTTGGATGATTTTTGGCATTAACAATAATCATAAGAAAATATGAAATGGGCTTAAAAGAAATACTTCCATAAATGTACCGCATTCCAACTTCGAGGGATGTCACGACCGTCGAGGGTTTGTAATTGATATGCTCCTTTTCCAACAGTCTCTGTTATTCGGTACGGACCTTCCCATTTGGTGGATAGCTTACCTGAACCTGGTTCTTGAGTGTTTTGAAATACTCATCATAGAACATAATCCCATACTTGGAAGATTTTGGCCTTGACATTTTTATTGAAATGTCGCTCGACCAACTGTTTCTGAGATGCCATTTTGATCAGAGAGAAGGGTGTTTGTCCTGTAGATGTACGAGGTGTTGTACGATTGGACCAAAGAACTGTCGGAAGTTATTCGACCCACTTGCCTTTTGCTGCTTTGAGTCTTTTCTTGATTGAGTTGACGATAATTTTGTTACTTTACTCGGTAAGTCTGTTTGATTGAGTATATCGGGGTGTTGAAGTCGTATGTTTGATGTTACGATCCTCACAGAACTGCTGGGTTCTATCGCTTATGAATTGTGATTCATTGTCGCATACAATCTCAGATGGGATTCCAAACCTGCAGATGATGTTAGTCTGGATAAAATATATGACCTCTTTGTCCCGAATTTGGGAGAAAGCAGCCACTTCTACCCATTTTGAGAAATAATCTGTAAGAATCAGAAGGAATACCTTTTGCTCGGGGGCTGGAGGTAACATGCCGATAATATCCATTCCCCATCGCATGAAGGGCCATGGAGTTAAAGTCGAGTACAAGGGTTCATAAGGTTTATGTGACATACCTGAATGTCGCTGACATGCGTCGCAACTTTGGACATACCTTATAGCATCTTGTCGTAAGGTCGGCCAATAGTATCCCTGTCGAGAGATACGATTTGCCAGGCTACGTCCACCTGAGTGATTACCACACTCACCATCGTGCATTTTTTGCAAAATGCTTTGGAATTGGTTTTGATTGGTAACACATCGTAGATTTAGTCATGTCGAGGATCGTCTGTAGAGTTGTCCTCTAATCATAATGTACCTGGATGTCGTAAATCTGATTTTTTGGGCTTCCATTCTGTCTTTAGGAAGTTGGTCGTTCATTAAGAATCTTATGATGTCGCTCGAGCAATTGTCTTCCTGTTTTATTGCTTGGACGTCATTTTCAATTCCAATGGACGACGTCGTTAGATGAATTATTGGAACGACGTCAAATGGGGATTGTCCGAGTGCCGATCTAAGATTAGATAATGTGTCCACTTAGGTGTTTTCATCCCTCGGGATTGGTGAAATAGAAAAATCTTGAAATTCCTCGGACTTGGCTTTAGCTTTTCTGAGATAATCCATCATTCTGGAATCTTTGGCTGCGAATTCCCCATTCATTTGATTCACGACTAAGAGGGAATCGCTTTTGACGTGAAGTCTTGTTGCCCCCAAGTCGTGATCCATATTCATTCATGTGATCAAAGCTTCATATTCAGCTTCAATGTTCGTAGCTCTGAAGTCGCACCAGTAAGTCGTTGGACTTCTTTAAGGTTACGTGGGGACTTAGTGTCCATGATCGCCTTTATTTGATTGGAATTGGCCTCGATCCCACGACGGGTGACCATGTATCCCAAGAATTTTCCTACGCTTACTCCAAAGAAGCATTTTGTTGGGTTGAGTTTTATATGATATTCTCTGAGAATATAGAATGATTGTTTCAAATGATCGATATGATCGATCGCCTATTTTGATTTCACCAACATATCGTCGATGTACACTTCCATTGTGTTGCCAAGATGCTCTTTGAACATCCTGTTTACTAGTCGTTTCTATGTTGATCCCACATTATTGAGACCGAAAGGCATGACTTTATAACAGTAAATCACTTTGTCTGTCATGAACTCCATCTTCTCTTGGTCATCGCGATGCATTAGGATTTGAGTGTATCCCGAATATGCGTCCATGAACGTTAGGAGTTCATGTCCGGCAGTTGCGTCGACCATAGTGTCAATGTGAGGTAGTGGGAACGGGTCTTTAGGACAAGCCTTGTTGATATCAGTGAAATCGATTCATATTCTCCATTTCCTGTTCTTCTTTTGTATTACCATGACATTTGCTAACCATTCGGGGTATTTTACTTCCCGAATTTTCCCAGTTTTGAGTAGATTATCGACTTCTTCGTTGATTACTTTGTTTCGCTCAGGACAGAATTGACGTCGCTTTTCCTTAACTGACTTGAATGATGGATCGACGTTGAGTCGATGTGAGATGACCTCAGGCTCGATGCTAACTATATCCTCGTGTGTCCAAGCAAAACAGTCGACATTATTCTGCAAAAAAAAATCAGTGATTCTTTTAAGGAAGGGTCGAGAGATTTACCAATGAAGACGACCCTGTCAGGTTTATCCTTATCCAAGACGACTCCTTCTAGTCGATAGTCGTTAGTGGTGTCAGGATCGATGTGGTTTTGTAATTGCTAAATACTCTACTTCCGAGGCTTCATCGTAACTTTGTAGCAATCTTGCGCGATTTTCTGGTCACTTTTAACTTCTTGAATACCCCAAGGCGTGGGTAACTTGATCGTCTGATGATATGTCGATGGAACAACGTTCATGTCATTAATCTAAGGTCGCCCTAGGATAATATTGTATGCTGACGAGCAATCTATGACTATGAATTTGGTCTGCTTGTTGACCACTTTGGCGAATACTGGAAGAGTGATTTCCCCGATGGTGTTAGCCATGTCGCCATTGAAGCCCACAAGGACCGTCGAACGTCACACGATTTCTGACTTGTCGATTCCCATAGCCTTGATAGTGCTAAAGAAAATGATATTTGCAGAAATTCTTCCGTCGACCAAAATTCTCTTAGTCGAACAGTTCCCGATCATAAGCTGAATGATTAGGCCATCGTAATGTTTCTGCCATGGCTCGCCGAGATCCTATAGATCAAAGTTATAGGCATAGCTTCTAACTACAATTCATGTTTTGGTCGTGACGATCGTGAGACGGAAAGTTCTTTAGGTCCTCGACTAGCGTGTTGCTTGGCTGCTGAGTAAGTTAATCCACAGATGTCGGAACCTCCAGTCACACAATTGATGACTTTTGCATGTTCTGGTGAGGCTGGTCGTGCACTTTCTCCGAGCAATTTTTGCAGATGGACTTTTGGTACGAGCCAAGCCAATTCTCATCGTAGGGCGATGCAATTGTCTGTTACGTGGCCATGGTCGTTATGGAAGTCGCACAATTTGGATTTGTCTTTCTTGGCATCGTCTCTTTCACTTTTTGGAGGCCACTTGACAATGGTTTGGACGCTCTTTAGGGCCTCGACCACATCTTTAGATGTTCTTTTGAATCCGTAAGTCGAAATCTTAAGATATTGGGGGAACTTGTTCGCCGATACATTCTTTTTTTTTGTCAAATCTCATGTTCAAAATTTTCCTAGACGTCTCAACCTTTGGGGTTGGCTTGGTCTTGAAGTCGGGCTTCTTGACTCTTAATGTCCTTTTGTCGTTGGAATGCTTACGTCGAAAGGATGCATCGTCCTCGACTTGCATGTAAGCCAGTGTTCGAGCTCGGACTTCTTCGAAATTTTTCGGCGAATATTTGGTTAGATCCATATATAGTTCTGAACTGTCGTCGAGACCTCACTTTTAAGACTCGATCGCAGTCCGGACGTCACAATTCCGTACACTGATCATCTCGGAATTGAAGCGATTAAAGTAGTTTCGAACTGATTCTCCGGTCTTCTGGGTGATGTAATAGAGGTCGCTAGTCTGCTTTTCCATCTTTCAACTGTTAGTAAATTGTTGAAAGAATTGGTTGACTAGTTCCGCGAAACTGCCGATAGTTAATCAACAATTGAAGTGCATCACCCGTGAGAGTCGCACCAAAGCTTTTGCACATGCAGACCTCTTAGTAATGATGAGGTATCGACACAGTCCATATCAACTGTTTATACTGTGCGATTGCTCGGTTAGATTGCTAATTCCAGAGTACTTCGGAGTAAATGTAGGGATGTTGTACTTTTTTCGGACATCGACCACGGCAATTTCGTTGATGAAAGGTGATGCTTAGAATCCGGTCCTTTGTTTAACGTCGACAGGTACAGTAGCTCCTTGAAGCTTTGCGAGTAGCGACAACATCTTCTCATTTTGTTCTTCTAACTGCTTCAATCGTCGTGCGATAGGGTCGTCTAGATTGAAGTCGTCGCTCATTGGGAGTGAGACTAGCACAAATCTAGAATCCTGAGATGTGACACCTACATTAGGAAAAAACCCATTGCGTTGTGATGTCTCTCCAGCGTCTCCAATGATTGGCGCATGTATGGGAGGCACATACATCGATGGAAATACGGTCCTTGGTGGTGGCATCGTTGGAATCGTCGAGATGGAGAAAGTGGCGACTCCGGTACCCTGCGTCGGCCTGGGCTATGGAGGTAGGGGCAGTTGAAAACCTGCAAAAGGCATGTGGAAAGGTGGTCTTGGACCATACTGAGGCCCAAACTGATTTCCCACATTTTGATTCCTCATTGCTGAGAGTTCTTCAGCTGCCCTGTAGGTTTTAGTATGCCCACATCACATATAAACATTGTTGAGGTCAAATGAACCTATGAGGGTCATACACATAGAGTATGTATGTTCTGAACTTTATCATGATGATTATAAACCATATAAGATTACATTTTGTAATATATAAAAGATAATTATTGCTCTAGTAGAGTAATAATTTTAAAGTTGTTGTATAAAATGTAATTATGATAATTACGAAATTTGGGCTTAATATAGAGAATTAATTATTAATTCAATAATTAATTAGGCCTTAAAGCCCAACATTGGAAAGTAGTGATTTACTTGAGCCCAATAATTAATTATTAAGTTAATAATTAGTTAAACTAAAGGCTTAAAAGCGTAAAACTTGTTTAAGTTTAAGGAAAGGAGGAAGTATTTAAACTTAATGATAATTAGGTTTAAGGTTAAACAAGAAAACACTAGCCTCTTCCCTCCTTCCCCTCTTTGGCCATCGAACACACACATACACACTCAACACAAGAAAATCTTTTGTTTTTTCTTGTGTGGTTTATTGGTTCATCAGGCTAGCAACCTATTCAGGATTAAAGCATTCTCACGTGTGAATAGTGCTAGAGAAGGTCTACCTTGATCCCTCATGCTTTGGATTGTGGGCACATTTTTTGAGGTAGTAAATCTTCAAAACCCCTATGGTTATATTTTGTTCCTATTTACATTTGCTATGGATATGGGCTTACAAAGATTTCACGGTTACTTTTCTTTATATATGCATGTTTTCTTTATATATGTTTTCCGCTGCATTCTTGTGATCCCGTTGAAACCCTACGCTAACGACAGTAACAAGTCTTGTGTCAATAATTGTTCGAGTCGATATATTAACATCTCAAAATTGCTTGTTGTTTGTCTTCTATCGCGTGGTATGACACATGTCATACAACCATGATCAACATATGACATATAACATAATTTTTGGTCTTATGAGAAAGACTAGACGATCATAAGATCATCGACATGAGAATCTTAATATTAAAGATGGAAATTTTACCCATAGGGGAGGGGATTTCTCCTTGGTTTGTCAAGTAACAGGGATTTATTTTCATACTTGAAGGTGGGTCGGGGATGGCATTATCAGCCCTTAATCCGACCCCGATTAAATCTTTTATTTTATTTAATATATGTTTATATAGTGTGTGTGTGTGTGCATAAATAAATGTATATGTGTTAATGCCAAAAATCGTCCAAAGGAAGATCTAAGGTTGGTGTGTAGCTTTAACAACTAAAGTAAGAGATCAATCGACAAATCATATGACAGGAAATGAAAGCAATAAGAGACAAAGAATTTGGTGACGCGCAAAACCCCGTCAAGGGTAAAAACCGCGGACGAAAGCAGAGATCGTCAACTGCACAATGGACGTCAAACAGGGACGTCGTCCTTTAGAAGGAGTGATCGAAAGTACAAATGAAAATATTACAAACAGAAATGAGTAATTCGTAAGCTTGCAACTATTCGTCGTTTGATTGGAACACTTCGTCGAGAGTTCTTTCTTAGGAGAAAATAAACCGAGTAGTGTAGATGAATTCAGGTTGATTTGTGTTGTTCAGTATGTCCTCAATTATTCTTCAAGCCTTGTATATATATCTTTTGGTCGTAAAAAATGAGCATTGAATGTCCAACGGTCATGACAATGATTGATCTTGATGATGTTTGTCCGTTATATCCATTGGCATTTATGTGCTTTAAACCTGTAATAAAGAATCATAAAAGAAAATGGTTATATGCAGTAAATGACATAATCGTTAGTTACGCTACATAGGTCGTACGATAGGAGTCGTCGAGTGACTTCTTGGTAGCCGTCGAGATAAACTTACGACCATCGTCATAAGTAACGACTATGATCCTTGTCATGTGCGATCATCAGGACCTTATCTCAATACAAGAATGGTCCTTAGACTGGAGACGTTTGGTTTCCTTACGTTGGTCATGACTTGTGAAATTTTACCCAAACAATATGTATATATGTGTACATTTGTTAATAAATGTCAAATATATTTGATTTTCAAAATTGGTAATTAACTTAGTGACAATTCGTTAAAATTTAAATTTTAAAATACATTTTTTCTTTTGTTTTACTAAACGGGTATCCAACGGGTTCCTCGAAACCGTCAGGGATTAGTTGGGGATAGGTTAAACGGGGTCGGGGTCAGGGACGGGGGTTGCATTACCCACCTAATATATGTCCCGTTTCCATCCCTACTTAAGACTGATGTCAAGATATTAAGACCGACGTTAGAATCATAGATTTTCTAGACCCTTAAGACCGAACGTTCAAACGTCTATCATAAGACCTGATGTAACACCCTAAAAAATCACGTAATTTTGAAAATTGAAAATTCGGCAATAAAACGTTTATAAGTAGGGCAAACCACCCATAAGGGTAACAGTGTAAGCATTTACAAAAACATGTGAAGAAGTATGGGGAAACGACAACAAACTAATCTAAACCACAACTAGCTATATTACATAGGTTGTCAACCCAATACCAAAATGGAATAATTGTTTTAAATGCTAACGCTTCCAAAAATAACTATCATCCAAAAATGCCCTCAAGAGACCACGCTCTTCTCTCAACCCCTTGACGACCCGCCACTAAGGGAACATGTTATACACATCATTTGAGAAAAAGTGTTAGGCTTAAAGCCTAATGAGAACATACAGTTTTTATGAATGATAGAAAGAATAATTAATTGTAACATAAATAAATTGTTTTCGTCAACCGACTTTTGCAAAGGATTTGATAAGCACATAGTGACCTTCTGGCCCAAACTTCATCTTGCAATGACGGGAAGAACCCGAGTTCCAAGGATTGTGGCGAAAAACAAAGTAAGCCACTTTCCGAGTTTTGAGCTCGCCATACTAGGATCAAGGCCACGAACACACCGGCTTGTACTAAGATGTGGGGGAGGGCACCCAATGATCCCTAATCATGCTCATTCACTAGGATTTACATTTACGACCCACGGCTAGTATCCGGTCCCACATAACCGTACCAAGTTGCCACCCTAGGGCCCAATGTCTCAACTAGCTACATACGGGAATTACCCCCAAAAAATAAGTCGACTCTATACCTATGGATCAACTAGTAATAGTCTAGACTTGTCACAATTACATTTGTGACCAACTATAATCAAACATATAGTTCATAACATCATTAGTTCCCAAATCACAGTTTGTTTGGTTAACTGCTGATAAGAAATACAAAGCCCAAACATATATCATAGGGCTACCTTCCCATTTTCCAATGTAATTCCTTAACAGTAAACACCACAAGTGTAAAAGCCATTTAAAGGTAACATGGACTTCCTCAAGACTAAACCATTTATTTCTCCTTTCAAGATAACACTTTCAACCAAAAATACCCATAATATGTTTAAAACATAAACTTGACTAGGAAGTCATAAATTGAACATTTACTTCATCAAAATATGAAACCAATCATATTTGTGGTTCTAAGACATGGGTTATTTCTTTATTTTACAAAATGGTAAGAAACCCTAGAAATCTCCAAAATACCAAGTTAGGTCAAAATCTTATCAACAAATGAAAATGTAAACAAGGAGATATCTAGAAGTCAAAGATGCATTTTAATGTGTATAAAGTTTGATAAAAAGGAAGTATGAACTCACCAAGTGGGTTTTTGAAGAAAACCCAAAACCCTAGGTCTTGACTCTTGAAGAAGATGAAGATGGAGATGGAGCTTCAAATACTGAATCCTTGGATGGTGCACTTACACTAGCAATAAATGGTGAGAAAGATGGTTGGACCAAACCCTAAATGGAGTAAATGAAGAGGGAGGGTTTTGAGAGAGAAAACTTGGAAGAAAAGAAATGTGAAATTAGAGAAGTGGGGCTGAAAACTCACTTAAGACGTTCAGGGTCTCCGCGCGGGTCATGGCGTAGTCCAAACCGCGCGGTGACTCGCGTCGAACATTGGATCCACGACCAAACAGACCCCCGCGCGGGTCATGGCGCGGGCCAAGCCGCGCGGCCACTCGTGCGGGCCACTGCTTCCAATTTTCTTCAAACCTGGCGAAACTAAAATTCGGGGTGTTATAATCCTCCCCAACTTGGAGATGATTTCGTCCCCGAAATCCCAACTACTCGAAAAGGTGAGGATATATTCGCTTCATATCCTCGTCAGCTTCCCGTATAAGGCCTCGAATGGAGCCATTCCAATACTCGAGTGGTAGCTATTATTGTAGGCAAATTCCACCAAAGGTAGGTGAGAATCCCATCTACCCCGGAAGTCAATAACGCAAGACCTTAGCATGTCTTCTAGCGTTTGGATCGTTCTCTCGCTTTGACCGTCGGTTTGAGGATGGTAGGTCGTACTCTACTTCACGCGCGTACCAAGTTATTTCTGTAGGCCATCCCAAAAGTTTGAAGTGAACCGACTGTCAGGATCCGAAACAATAGACAAGGGCACCCCATGTCTTGAGACCACCTCGTCGATGTAAAGCTTTGCTAACTTGTCCATCAGTAGTGTCTCACACATGGCCAAGAAATGAGCGCTCTTGGTCAACCGATCAACTATTACCCATATGGTATCGTGACCTCGAAGAGTCTTGGGCAATTTAGTCACGAAGTGCATGGTAATGTGTTCCTATTTCCACTCGGGTATCTCCAAGGATTGGAGACTCCCGTACGGTCGTTGATGCTCGGCCTTCACTTGCAAACATGTCACACAATGTTCTACGTAACGTGCCACGTCAAGTTTCATCACCGGCCACCAATAGTGTAGCTTCAAGTCCCGGTACATCTTTGTACTCCCCGGATGAATGGAATATTTGGACTTGTGAGCATCCTCAAGAAGAAGTTCCCAATTTCCCCCAACCTTGGGTACCCACACACGGCCGTTGAACACTTTCACTCCACGGCTATCTTCCGTTAAGAGCAAATGTTGTTTTGTCATGACTTCTTCCTTGCGATTTTCTTCCAAAAAAGCTTCCACTTGAGATATCTTAATTTTCTCAATGAGACTCAACACAAGCTCGATTATTGAGAGGGTGGCCCGAATGCTCCCGCTATAGTCCTTCCGACTCAAAGCATCGGCCACCACGTTTTCCATACCGGGATGGTAAAGCAACTCACAATCATAGTCCTTAAGTAACTCGAGCCACCGTCTCTGCCTCATGTTTAACTCTTTTTGATCAAAAACGTACTTCAAACTTTTATGATCTGTATAGAGAGTACATCTCGTACCGTAAAGGTAGTGTCGCCAAAGTTTCAAAGCGAACACCACTACCGCCAACTCTATTTCATGGGTAGGGTAGTTCTTTTCGTGAATCTTGAGTTGTCTCGATGCGTAGGCGATCACCTTGCCTCTTTGCATCAACACACAACCCAACCCCATCTTTGAAGCATCGCTATAAACCACGAAGTCCTCCGATCCTTCGGGCAACAATAAATTTGGGGCTTCACACAACTTCTTCTGCAGGGTCCGGAATGCCTTCTCTTGCGTTTCTGTCCACACGAACTTCACATTCTTCCTAGTCAAGGCCGTCAAGGAAGAAGTGATCTTGGAGAAGTCTTGAATGAATCTCCGGTAATATCCCGCCAAACCCAAGAAGCTTCGGATCTCGGACGGATTCTTGGGAGGCTCTCAATTCATCATGGCTTCAATTTTGGAGGGGTCCACTTTCACTCCGTCTCGAGTGACAACGTGACCCAAGAATTGAACCTCTTCTAGCCAAAAGTTACACTTGGAAAATTTGGCATACAACCTCTCTTTTCTCAAAACTTCTAGAACTTCGCGAAGGTGTTGCTCATGTTCTGACTCGCTCTTGGAATATACGAGTATGCCGTCAATGAATACAATGCCAACGCACTTTGTTATTCCCAAATTCTATCAAGTTATAATTGTAAAACAACAATAAATATTATTCAAACGTAATCATATGTCATTGATTCAATTCAACAATTACAATCTCAACTTTCTCCCACTACTCTCTCTCTCTAGAAATGTTTTCTAATCGCCTCTTCTCTAATCTACTCTCTACTACAACTGATTACCATTCTCAATTACAATCTCTTACTTACAAAGACTTACAAGAACCTATTTATACTCACAACCAATTACAAAGAAAACAAACAAAATACAATTACAAAACAACATTGACTTTGACTTTTATTACAAAATGACTTTGACTTTCACTTAGAGTTGACTTTCTAGATTTGATTTGCTTCACTTTAATCTTCAATCTCTATGATCTTGAATCCAACAAATCTGTGCTCTAACATTCTCCCCCTTTGGATCAAGATCATCTCTAAAAAGATATTGCAATTCAATCTTCTCTCTTTAAGCTTCATTTTGAATCTTTTCCCCTTTTGTAATAAAAAGATCTTCTCAAGAAATTAACATGCTCCCCCTATTAATATGAAATATTTACATTCTCCCCTTCTCTGATAAACTCTGTATCTTCAAAAATATACAACAATCTTCCCAAAATCTGATCTTCAAGAATAATAGCATTCTCCCCAAAGGTTATAAGAGAAACTTTGAACTCTTTCAACAATCTTTCTTTAACATCTTTCATAGTCAATCTTTGAACATTTTTCTCTCAACTTTAACATTTCTGACTCAAATATTTCTTGAACTCTTCTCCCCCTTTTTGATGATTAGAGCATCGATATCATCAAAACTTTCTCCAAGAAATGTCTCTGAAATTCTTTTCTGACCACTGATCTTTTGAACTAAGCCTCTGATTCATTGCCAATTCGAACAAAGTATTCGTCTAGATCTTTTCAAATCCAGACAAACTAGAATGTAACACCTGAATCAATAAATGAATCAGTTAAAAGGCCTGTCAGTAACATGAAGTCACTGTGTGTAACGAATACACATTGGAAAGGAGCTTTTGTTATGTTCACTCCCGCAGGGCTTCCATCCAATCATCGAAACACCACAAAGGAAATTTCTATGAACGTTGTTACAAGAAAACAAATTCCTTGTGTGATCGTGCATGTGATAGAAAAAATTAAGCACATGATGATTGCTTATAAAGGCTCAATAATTGTGTAAACCATTGAGACAACAACAGTTAAACACAGACTCAATGTGCATGATTGAAGTGCGAAGGTGGGTCAGACTTCCTTCTTTTCAATATCCAGATTTTCCAAATGAAAACCAGATAGCATATGTGTTGCGTCCCCTTGAAAATATGAAACATTTTCTTGTTAAGAAGAAAATGAGTGGCTGGTGGGGTATTTGTCAAGAGTTGGCATGGGCTAGGTGCCTTGTTCAATAATGTTCACCAAAAAGTTGTGAAACATTAGAAATGTGGTTGCCCGGCTTAGAAAAAGTTGGTGCAGAGTCTGATATTCTTTTACTCTGTTCTCACACCCCCTTTCTTTTAATCATTAAGCTCACTTCTAACCAAACTCTCATTTCCATTTTACCTCATCACACATCCCACACTCATTTCTTATCGACTCCTTGGGTAGGAAACACTGGTTAACGTGAATCCATAGAAGTTTCATTTAAGTCCTAGCACAAAGAAATCCCATGTTTTCATAGAAACCATATGTTTCTCGGATGATTTAACTCTATCAGTTAAAGCTAAAAAAAATACAAGTCAGATGGATATATGCTCAGAAGATATAATCATGAACATTTGACCATTTTAAACATTGAAGATATTTCAAACAAGTAAATGAAATGAATGAACATGAATACAAGAGACTTGTTTGAAAATCTGACATGGTATGAAAATGATCAGAAATGATATGTTATATCAATTAAGGTTTTTGGTCAAGAATAAAGGATATTGTCTATATGAATCAAAGATATAGACATTCTTGAAATTAACGTCTCGAAATGAAATGACACTCAAAGTTCTTTGAAGTACAAGCGGGGTGTCTTACCATCGAAAAAAAATTGTTTCAATTTGAGACATACTAAGAACTTGGTCAATAAAAGAATTAAACTGGTGTGTGTGAATACTTGAAAGTATAAGGAAAAGACAATACGCAAGTATTTATCTTTGGAAACACACGGTTTGTTTATCAATTAAGCACAATAAGATGAAAACATTTAAAATCACACTTCCAAATTGTAAAATCTATTTAAGAATCGGGAAGTGGTTTGAACATTTAAGAACATGTTTTCTATGATTGAAAGTTGTCCTTCTTTCAACCATATATGAGATTAAGATAAGAAATTAACCTTTTCGTGTAGTCTTAAATCTCATGAAGTCAGCTGAAGTCATAAAGATATGATCTTGATAGCTTCTCTCATTCTGCACAAGTCTCAAAGTCTAGTCAAAGCAACTTTATTCACAAAATTTATTCAAATGTAAATGACATAAAGCAATAAAACGTTGAGTGTACGAGTTCTGATCTGAAGTAATCAGAAGTCATAATTCGTACTCCCCCTGAAAATATGCATCTAAAATATTTCAGTGAAAAAGCACATGATAGAGATCAGATACAACTTCTCCTGAAGTGTAGATCATCATATCTTCCGAATGCATAAATTCAGAAAAATATGTACTCCCCCTTGAAGGTTGATTTCCTCATTTGAGTATCTGAGTACAATCTCTTATCAGCCCGGGAGTATCATGTCCTTTTGATCATTGAAGTACGAGTCCTAAACTTTTATGTTTAGAAGTCAAACTTCGTTGAAGCACGGGTCCTGAACTGATTTATTCAGAAGCCTCGGTTCTCTAACTCCCCCTTGACAGTAGGTGCCTGCAACACAAAATCAGCTTTCGGCTTTGGTACCCACTGGTATTTGGGTCCATGAATGTTAGTTGTGGTTCTTATTGGAGTAATGGAATAAGATCCATACCAGAAATGATCACTTGTTTTATGAACATGATCATGTGTACGACAATAAGAACTATAATATTTCTTATTTGAAAACCTGATTAACTGATCTCTCGAGTAGACACGATCAGATTTACCTTTTCGCACATTGTTCTTCTTCGCTTTAGTCTCATGTACACATGTCTTCTTTCCTTTCTTCTCAGCGTTCTTCTCATCTTTCTTTTCGTCTTCAACTGGTTTCACTTTCCATACCAGTTCTTCTTCTTTGTATCTTCTTCTTCTTCTTCTTTGTGCACCTGAACCGTCTACATATTTATCATAGAAGATGTTAGTTGTACGGATCTGATCATAAGATTTAACTAACCTTCTTGAAGAAACAGTTTTCAAATGTGAACTTGAGGTTGTCTTTTTGAAGTCAGCTGAATTATTTCTAGGTGTGTGGATTTGTGACTCTGGAGTCCTTTGCTCAGTCACCACCACCTTGGAAACAACGTCTTCAAACTCTTTTATCTTTGAAGATAAACTATCTCTTTCTTCAATGAGTAGGTCAATCTTCTTCTTGAATTCAGACTTCGTTTTCTTTTCTTTAAGCACACTTTCAGATAACTCAGATAGCTTGTCTGTCAGCTTCTTAATCTCTGCTTCAAACAAACTTCTTTCTTCCTCAAATCCTTTTTCAGCATTTGTTCTCTAACCAGATATCTCTTTGAAGATTCCCACATTCTTCTGTTCAATGGTATTTCTTTCTTTGGCAAAACTTTCTCTTTCCAGAATGATTACTTTCTCAATGTCAGAAATCTTTTGAGAAAGCATAATGCATTTAAGCTCAACCTTCTTCTTTTCTTCACAACTCTTCTTGGAAAGTTCGGAGAACTTCTGATCAAATTCTGTATTTTCTTTCTCAAAAGATGATCTCTCTTCAGCATTTTTCAGTTTTAGCTCAGAAATTTTCTTCATCAGCTCTTCATTAGCACACTCTGTTTGCTGAATTTTGACACTTTGATCTTCTAAGTCTGAGATCTTTCTTTTTAGATCTGAATTCTCAGCTTCCAAAAATTTTATTCTTGATGACATCTTTGGTTCTACCATTATTTTCTCAATATGTTCCCACAGTTCTTTTCCTGTAGCCCTTTTGCTTTCTAATTTGATAGAAATTTCTTTTGAAATCTCATCTGAAATTCCTTGCAATATAAATGTTTTGGCTAAATTGTCAGCTTTATATCTTTTTCTTTGCTCGTCTGAGTACATCTCAAGTGGTAATGGAAGCTCTTCTCTTTTTCTTTCTTCATTATACACAACAGAAAAAACTTTCCTTGGAGTTTTCATATGTCCTTCCCTCAGAGATATTCTAATAAGATCCCCTAATTCATGTCTATCAATGAAATCCAGGAACTGATTTTTCCATTGTTCATACTCTCCTCTGAAAAGTACTGGTGGCGTACTGATTACAGGAGCTTCACTGGAAGTCATTCTGTTACAAAAAGAACCTGACAAAAATGATCGTTAGTCCAAAATGAAATCAAGTAAATCAGAAAAACTTGAAATAGGAATTCAGAAATTCTGATCACAAAAAGAAATATGTTCCCCTACGCAGACTTAGCACGGGGGTCCCGCAGAGGCCATATTACAGTTTGCAAAAATTTGTCTAAGTATAGATTTTGCAGAAACACACAGAATTCGTAAAACACAAGAATTCGTAAGATGAAAGATACGAATTCTGAGGAATTCGTAACACACTTGTTAAACCCAGATATTAGTTGATAATCAATCACACAACACAATAAGAACAAGAGATGAATAGAAATCAAATCAATATGCCATAGATCTCTTGATAATCAGATGAATACGTGTATGTGTGTTCTTGGTGTAAAACCAATACCTTTGAACGTGTAAATCCTATTGAGCGGCCTCCTTTTTCACCACCGAAATCTAGAAACAAAATTCCTTTTATATGTAGGTCAACATGACCTAGGCATTACTAGATATCTACTAAAACACCCCCTAAGGAACTAAACACTATTACAAAATAAACCCCTTTTAAAATTTAATCTTGAATACAATTACTAATCCAACAATCTCCCCCTTTGGATTCAAGATTAAAAAAAATTTGCAATTGTCTCTAGGTCTTCACTTCTCTTGAAAACTGTAGCAGATATGACATTAAAAACTTCAAAGCTTGTAGTTTTACACTTGTAGCTTTACACAGTCTTCACAACTTTGAGCTCTTTCATTAAATGAAGTATCCTTCTGAAGATCATCTTCAGTCAGGCTTTTGGTAAATCATATAGGTTCAGACACTCTGTTATCTTTGAATTCTTCAGCATTCTTCAATCAATCTTAACATTTCAAAAATTCTTGTATTCTTCCCCTGTTTGTATTCTCCCCCTTTTTGATGAGTGGTGAGAATCAACATCATAAAAACATCTCAAATCAGTCTAGGAATTTTCTCCCCTAAATCAACAAATAAGCGCAGTCTTCATGTATAGGTCCCTTTGTGGAAATAAGAGCAGTCTCCCCCAGATAGAGAGAGTGATTATTTCAATCTTTGCAGATTCAAATAAGTGATGAGTGGTAACCCTGAATCAACAAATGACTCAGTTAGAAGTGCCTGTCAGTAACACACAGTTACTGGGTAACACAAAGTTACTATATAAGGAGTTGGTTTTGATGTAGGCTCCCCAGGACTTCCATTCAATCATCGAATAACACATGGTTATCTATGAATATTCTGACAGAAAACAAATTTATGTGTGCTCGTGCATGTGTATGAAAGAATTAAGAACAGATGATTGCTTTTCAATGTAGGCTCAAAGTATGTAAGCTTGTTGAGACAGCAATAAATTATACAAGGACTCAATGTGCATGAGAAAGTGTCGAAGGTGGGGCAACTTTCCTTCTTTTTCAATATTAGTATGTTCCAAGTGAAGAACCAATAGCGTATGTGCTGCGTCCCCAGAAAATGTGAAACATTCTCTTTTTGAGAAAAGAATGAGTAACTGGTGGGGTTTTATGCAAGAGATGGCATGGGCTAGGTGCCTATTTCAATGATAGTCACCAAAGAATGTGAATCAATCAGATAATGTGGTTTCCCGGCTCAGAAAGAAGTTTGGTGCAGAGTCTGATATTCTTTTACTCTGTTCTCTCACCCTCTTTCTTTTAAACATTTGAGCTCACGACTAACCCATCTCTCATGTTCATTTTACCTCTTCACACACCAACACTCAATATTTTTACCCCTTTCCCCTCAATCACTCAGGGAATACTTCCTGGGTAGGAAACACTGGTTAACGTGAATCCTTGGAAGTTCAGTTAAGCTCACACATCAAATCCCATGTATTTTCCTAAAAGAATGTGTTGTTCAACAACCTTTTGTACATGAAAGCACAAAGAAACACAAATACACATGAAGAATAAAGATTTAGAGAGATCAAAGACGTAAGGTGTTTGACAATACAATTCTCCCCCTCAAAATATAAGTGGTTGACAATTAAGCTCCCCCTCAACGCAAATTTTTTTTTTAATAGAAATCAAATCACTGAGGTGCGGGTTCTAATCAGATGTGATTAGAATCCATTGTCACCTGAACTCTCCTGCACACAAAATAAATCATGGTAATCATTTGTGAAAATGATTCCTCTATCGTTAGCAACAGTTGAAGAATCAATATACAAACCGCAAGATTAAGATCCAGAAGATTCCCCCTCGAATCATGAGTAAGGTCTAAGAAGACATGTTCAACATTCCAAGTTTGCTGATTAGAAACTGGAACCTCTTTTCATCCAACGGCTTGGTGAAAAGGTCAGCTAACTGGAAGTCTGTTTGAACAAAGTGCATTTCAATGTCACCTTTTTCTACATGATCTTTGATGAAGTGATAGCGTACATCTATATGCTTGGTCTTTGAATGTTGTACCGGTTAGCTGTTATGGCAATTGCGCTCTTGGAATCACAAAAAATAGGCACGCGCTTGTAGTTGTACCCAAAGTCCCTTAACTGAGTTTTCATCCAAAGGACTTGCGAACAGCAGCTAGCAGCAGCTACATATTCTGCCTCAGTAGTGGACGTTGGAACATAGTTTTGTTTCTTTGAGGTCCAACTCACAAGTTTGTCTCCTATAAATTGACATGATCCAGAAGTACTTTTCCAGTCGAGCTTACATCCTGGATGGTCAGCATCTGTAAAGGCAGTTAGATCAAAACGAGAATCCATTGGATACCAAAGGCCTAAATTAGAAGTGCCTTTGAGATATCTAAGGATTCACTTAACAGCATTAAAGTGCGACTCTTTGGGATTAGATTGATATCTCGCACAAAAACATGTGGCAAACATTATATCTGGGCGACTGGCAGTCAGATAAAGTAAAGAACCAATCATGCTACGATAGACCTTTTGATCTGCAGGTTTACCAGATAAATCTGCATCTAAGAGTGTACCAGTAGCCATTGGTGTTTTCATGACTGAACTGTCTGACATATTGAACTTTCTTAACATGTCTTTTATGTATTTGGCTTGATTAATGAAAATTCCTTCGGGTAATTGCTTTACTTGTAAACCAAGAAAGAAATTTAATTCACCCATCATCGACATTTTAAACTTTGTTTCCATGATTTTAGAAAAGTTCTTGCAGAATTTATGATTTGTCGACCCAAATATTATGTCGTCAACATAAATCTGAATGAGAATCAAGTCCTCACCTTGCCTTTTGAGAAATAAGGTAGTGTCAACCGTACCTTTCTTGAAACCAGAAGCAAGGAGAAATTTGGTAAGAGTTTCATACCAGGCTCGTGGTGCTTGTTTGAGACCATACAGCGCTTTGTCTAACATGTAGACATGATCAGGGTGATGAGGATCAACAAAACCTTCAGGTTGTGCAACATAGACCTCCTCATGCAGAACGCCATTTAGGAAAGCTGACTTTACATCCTGAAAAACATGTGGCTCCAAATAGGAAGTTGGTGGAAAAGAAATTTTTAGATATTGGCGCAATTTAAGATCTTATGAAAGAAGGAAATCTTACTGGATCAAACGCAAAAGGTTTAACTCTTTGGAACGGGGTGAAATGGACAACCCTCTATCTAATATGGTCGCATAGGAATAAAATTTTGTACAAAGAGGAGAAAGGCAAATTAATTGTCTTTGAGTTTCAAAGGAAAATTTTTGAGTGGGTGAATAGAAGATCCAAAAATTTGTTGATGGGATGGACGAAGTGGCTCGTTGATCCTAGTATCACATAAGGGGGATCATGGTGTTACGGCTGCGGTTGCAGAGCCGTATGAAGTCTGCTCCGAGGAGGGGAGGTCGTGGTTGGAAGACGACGGAGTTGTTTGTGCCTCACAATCTTCGTCGTTCTTTCTTTCTCGTCATGCTTTCTTTGGTTTAGCCGTGTGGTTTCGTTTTGTTTCTTTCTTTTTTTTCGTTTGCTGCTATTGTTGTTTTCTGCTTTGGTTTGTTTCGGTGTTGTGAACTTAGTTTTGTTGTGTTTTTTGGTTGGTATATAGTTTTTGTTTTTGCCGTTCAAAAAAAATCACGAGATTCGGCTTTTACTTTTGTGGCCTAAGAATATTTAAATTTAAAATGTTTGGTGACTTCTTAAGATAAGCAAGTTCGAGTGGTGCACCAGAATATTGAGTTGCCTCTTTTTGTGAGCACGTAAATTTCAGTTTTCAAGTATGAGTTGGCCAATGACCAAGCAGGGCTAATGAGCCTTACATATTCAACCACGTGCAATCGCCTAGGAACTTTTAACCTATTGCTATCAATATCTTAGACTCTAAAGGTATGTCAATGATTATAGATTTGGTCCTATAACTTCATTTATTACAAAAAAAACCTCCACCTATGCAGTTTGTTATGGATTTGGTCCCTCATGCTAGCGTACGTCTATTTTATTCGTTAAACTCAGTGGTATTTTGGTCCTTTACCATTTTTCTCCATTTAAATTTTTTCAAATTAAATTTCTTCATTTAATCAAGAACAATCTTCATCTTCTTCATTTTCTATGAATGTTCATCCATGAATCTTTATCTTCTTTACACTTTTATATAAAATTATTCAAAGTATTTTAATGTAAACCTTGAAATATAAATCAAACCTTAAATATGAATCAAATCATTTAATCAAAACCTAATTCAAGCTCTAAGATAAAAAAAATTCTAGTTAAAAAAAACGTAAATCACAGGGATAGAACCATAGGGACGAAGCATTGGGAAGGTGGGGATCGGTGGAGTTACAGGGATCGAACAATAGGGACGAAGCATAAAGAAGAAGGTGGAGATCGATAGAGATTTGTGGAGTTACAGGCATCGAAGCACAGTGACGAACCACAGGGAAGAAAAACCGGTGAACCCCTTGTCCTCCTTCGATTTCAAACACGGTAAGATTTTTGATGATTTCGACTCCAGAGGTTAGATTTCAGATCTTGATTACAAGACTTCTCCTTCGACTTCCGATTCCAGAGGGTTGATTTCAAATTTAGTTAGATTTTGATTAAACTCAGGGACGAACCATAGCTCTGGAAGAACACCCAAACACCTTCGTTTAAGTGGTTCGTCCATCTGGTTCATGACACATATATGGAAAAAGAACAAAACCAACGCCTTTTTCCTATATTTCTTCCCTGTGGTTTGTGACAGATCTGGAAGAAATAGCTGCATCATCAATCGTTTCGTGCTTTTTTGTGTATGTTGACCACCCGATTTCTTATTGATTTTGCACCACCGATCTGTCTTCACGTTCACCAAGTAATTTGTTCGACGGTTCTACTGAATATCCGAGAAGAAGGCATCATTTAGGGGTTTAATTTTTCGTTTTTATTTTGTTTTGATTAATGGTTTTTGATTTAGTTTTTTGCATTTTGTTAAATGCTTTTGATGAAAGAACATAGAGGAGATATTATTTGATTGTTAACTAATTTTGGATTCTAATTTTAGAAATGTTCTTTCATTGTTCATGATCTTCAAGGTTAATCAGATGAAGATTCAGTAAAAGAATTATTAATTAAAAAATGTTAAAATAGAAAAAATAGTAAAAGGACATAATACCCTTGAGTTTAACAGAGAAAGTGGATGGTTGTTAGCATGAGGGACCAAATCTATAACAAACTCCAAAGGTGGAGGTTTCTTTTGTAATAAATGAAGTTAAAAGACCACATCCATAATAATTGACATATTTTAGGGACCAAATCTATAATTTACTCTAATGTGTTTACAAGAATCCTTATGATGGACACAAGTTCTTGCCTACTTATAGGTTCTTATAAAAACGCTGGTGCTTGAACAAAAGTGTTGGCCTTTATCTCGATATTTCTCCTTTTAATTTGTTGTTTCTAACAACTTTATTTTATGTTGTTTTAATAAATTTATTAAAAAATGTTTAAATTAAAATTGATAATATATTATAAAATATAATTGTTAGTTTTGTTTAATTTTCATTTGTTGGTAGTTTTTTGACAAGTTATTAGTATTTTGTGTTATTAAATTTAGTTTTTACATAAGTAACTAAAGTTATATAATTATCAATGAATAACCAAAGTATACACCAAAATCGTTTTTTTTTAAATAATTTTAAATATATAATTTTAATTTTATGAACAGAATCAGTTTTCCCTTGCCTATGTAGAACCTTAACTTGGCAAACCCCTACCATAAGTAACTATGTTAACAAAAACTAATTGGTTTAGATGTCACAAATCTTCGTTTACACACGTATTGATATTGTGTACAATTCTAACCTATAAAGATGTTGAGTTTGAGAAATAGATTGAAAAAACAAATTACTGGGTTGAAAATAATATCATTAATTTTCCTTGGCAATTTGGATGATATTTTGAACAAACATGTTAAGGTTGCTAATCACTGTATTGAGAACAAATATTATCAAAATTAACGCATACTTCAACTTATCTTTATGTGAAAATGATAACAACCTGATGTCAAAATCAACTAGAATGATAAGCAAATCATGTGGAATGCATGAGAATTGAATATTGGAAACTTGATATTGTAAACCTTTTAAATTTGGAAGGATCTCAAAGAGTAATGGCCGAATGTATCAACATTTTCAGAGTCTTTGATATAGTTCTTTTTCAGATCAAGTTTCGGTGGCTAGGAATAATATCTTTGAGTTTTAAGTTTCAATGTTAATAACAAAACATGTGTTGCTGAATTAAGAGTTATCGACCCTTTTGTTGTAATTGAGTTATACATGAAAGTGAAATGGTTTTCGGTTAAACAATAATAGGAGTTAGGAGGTGCTGAGAGCACGCTTGTATAAGTTAAAATGGTGTCGGGATAGTCGAAGATCGTCATATGGCAACACCTATTGTTGTTTTCAAGGGGTACCCTTAACTGCTATTTACAATTTAGTGATTAACCAAATGGATGTCAATACAACATTTGTGAATGGTAACTTAGAAGAGGAGGTGTATATGAAACATCTAGAAGGATTAATCACGTCAGAAATAAGCATAAGGTTCTAGTTACTTAGGGTTTAGGGTGTGTAGACCCTAAACCGTTACATGGGATAAAAAGAAACACTTAAATATTGGCATCAAAAGCTTGATGAAGTTGTCTTTTCAAATGTTTGTAAATTAATTTAATCGAACAAGTGTGTGTCCTATAGAAAACTTGATATGTCCGGTAAATGAGTAATCATTTGGTCACATGTTGATCTTTGCTATGGACCAAAGGCAAATAATTAACTAGAAGTAATTTTTGTCATCATGAATGATACATGGGAGGGTATGTGATCCTTGATATAAGGATCAAGCATGAGAATAAATGGATTACAATTTCACAATCCCATTTTATTGATAAAGTACTCGATTAATTCAATTGCTTAGATTATTCTTCGGAGGGTACTCATGTGGATTTGAGTGTGAAACTTACGCCTAATACGAGTGAAGCTATATCACAACTACAATACTCCAAGTCAATAAGTCAATAGTGTGCTTAATGTGTGTCATAACAAGCATGAGGCCATGTATTGCTTGTGCGATTGGAAAGTTTAGTAGATTTGTTGATCATCCTAGTACTCATCATTCACAAAAAATAAAATGAGTATTCAAGTATTTAAAAAGGACCATGAATTATGGTTGCCATATATCACATATCGTTTAATGTTAGAATGATATTCGGATGCAAGTTGGATTAGTAACATCGAAGATCATTCTTCTACAAGTGGTTAGGTATTCTAGTTAAGGGAAGTTCTTTTTCATGGGCCTATAAGAAACATACTTGCATTACTAACTCAACTATGACATCGAAATTTTTAGTTTTAGTTTCTTTTGGGGAAGAATTGAAGTGACTAAGAAATTTATTCTACGAAATTCCTTTATGGCCAAAACCAATATCACCTACTTCTATTCATTGTGACAGTGCATGTGACTACTTTGGCTAAGGCAGATATCAAAATAGATAACGGCAAGTCTAGACACTTAAGTGTTAGCTAGGTATCTGAATTAATAAAAAATGGGGTGATTTTCCTGGAATTTTTTAGTCTCAACAATATTTAGCAAACCTTAGCTAGGTACTTGGTTTAACAATCGACAATAAAGGTGTAATCCACTTAACATCTTTAATGGTGAGTTACCTAATTTTTTTTCTAATACAACGTTAAAAGATTAATTCAATGTGGAAAGCTCGGACTTAGATATTGTAGAATTTTTTTTATCATTCAAAATATGCTCAGACCTACAAATGAATTTTAGGTTGAGGTTTATCTTCTTAATATTTCTTCTGAAAAAATGCATATGTTGTTTAATGATTAAAAGAACTACCTATATGTGTATGAAGTGTAGTCGCCTCAAGAAGCTTTGTATGACTTTATATGTGCTCGTGAATGGATAACATGGCTTGTAATAGCGTCTAGTTTAAAGACTAGAGTAATGTAGAAACTTATGTTTATATTATGTTCTCGTATTCAAATGGGTTGAAAGGATCAATCCTAGCAAGGACATCGTGATTCTTTAGTATTTGAACTACAAGGAGAGAAATTCAATCCTCAATATATTTTCAATTTTTCATGTGTTTAGTTTGTATACTTATTTACTTTTATGAATGAAGTATTACATTAAATTGAGGGAGGAATGTACGTTGGTGTTTTTTGTTTCATGGACGATTTGGAGAAATTGAGATTTACATGAGACTTAAGAGGGGCGGGGGGGGGGGGGGGGTTAAACTATAATATGTGAGTTCTCAGATGGGGGAGAGCATGCTTGTGTAAGTTAACTTGAATTTGAAAGCGCCATTCTGGGTCTTGGGCAGCGTCTCTCGCGGGGTCAAGGGGTACTGCCCCTTGTGGTGGTCTTGCTGTCACGGATGAGCAATGATGAGCTTGATGAGCGTTTTTTTATCCATATATTTAGTAGCCATTCTTTTGTTAGCGGTTATTTGGTAACCATCCGACAACCACAATTAACTCATGGTAATCACATGCCTATGAAAGGGAGTTTTAGTCTCATTTTTGAGATACGGACAAAGTAAGACATTTTTTGAAAGCTCTGATTTTGTTTCCTAAAAACTACAGTGTGAATTTGAATTATCACTACTACAAATATGACTTTTGTACAAAGGGGTTACTTTTATACACGGTTATTGCTACAAAACCTGTTAGGGTGAATTTATGTTGGATGGAAGTTCGGGGTGCAAAATGTAATTTCATTAAAGTTATTTGTTGTTGGGCTTTTGGGCCCAAGGCATTTGTGCGTATCATATATATTTGTTGCAAACCTAGAATTTAGGTTTCATGGTCATTAGATAGGTTTACACGGTTCTCAAGAAATTCTCCCTGTAACCTTAAACCCTTTGTTGATAAATCTAATCATACGACCAGCAGTTGTGATTCAATCCTTGCATTTTATTGATTATTATTTGTGATTGCACTGTTTCTATGATCTACAATTGGTATCATAGCAAAGAGACAAAATTTTTGATCCAAAAGGTTTCTCTAAAACTCTTTCGTTTATCGATTTCCGTTTAATCCACTTCTGGCTTCTTTGAATTGTGTTCATCTTAGTCAATTTTTTTTCTTGAGTTTTAGTTGTTTAGCGACTGTATTGAATTTGTGTTCAATTTTTCTTGTTTTTAAAAAGTGATTTTGGGTGAATTTGTGTTGAATCGCCACCATCGTCTTAACCTAAAAAAAATTGATTTCTCACACTGTGTTCTTCATAGTTCTTAAATTTGAAGTGGTTAGTTTGTGGTTTTATTGGTTTTTTCTTGAAATTAAATATGAAATTAAGGTTATCAAGTAAAATAGTTGGTTAGTTTTTGCTTTTAAAAGATTGATCTTTGTCGATTTTTGGGTTTATCGCCGATCTAATCGAAGAACACCCAAACTCCAAACCTCTCCCATGTCATCTCTTCCCGGTACTTCCCGGTTTTAGGTTCACCTCCCGGGACGTTGCACTCTCGGGTCCTTGTCTCCCGGGCCCTTGCGTCTCCCGGGTCCTTGCGTCTCCCAAGTCCTAGGTTTAAGACTATTTTTTTGGATCAAATACATTGCCTCACGATCGATACAGTGCATTAAAGATGAATTCTAGAGACACACTAGCCATTAGGACCGATAACAAACCTCCAGTGCTTTATCGGGGAGAATACCAACAATGGTACGATAGGTTCATGATCTTCATTGAATCAAAGGACACTTTTCCCGAGATACTCAAGTCCCGGACAAAAGGACCACCTACTACTCCAATGACTGAAATACCTAGCAATGAGGCTAACGGTATACCTGCTCGTACGGTCCCAAAGACAGTCGCTCAAATGACGACTCCAGAAAAGAAACTGTATGATGGGGAATGACTCGCAAAAATGTATTGTTAGGTCTGATTTTATAGTAATCATTGTATTTATAGGGCTTGGTCAAATACTGTGTTTAGTGTGCTATTCTGTGTTGTATTGACCAAGGGTATTTAAGTTCCTTTGGTCTTAGTTCTTTGTAAGAACTTCACGCACACGTCAATACAATCTTACTTTACGCTTCCTTGTTACTCTCTCTCTACTTTCTCTCTCTAAAGATTCATTGATTTTGGACTATCAATTGGTATCAGAGCCATCTGAATCTTGAGAGGATTGAGAGTTTGTATTTTTGCTATCTGAATTTGTGATTAAAATCGAAAATTTGATCGATTTTCTTGAATTTTTCAAGAAAATCTCGTTTTTTGATTTCTCATTAAATTTGGATGTGTCTGTGATCGAATTGTGTTGATTTGGGATTCATTAGTTTCGTTTTTGGTAATTGATCACATTTGTTTCAGTTTGTTTTGCAAGAAAAACTAGTTTTGATTGTCGATTTTGAGTTTTAAAAATTTTATGGAAAACTCGAGTTCGGTACTGTTTCATACTCGAATTTGAGTTTTTGTTGTTTTTAATCGAAATTGTTAGTTGAATTGTGTAAGAAAGTTGTTTTCGATATTCAGAGTGTGAATTACATGCCTTATTTTCAGTGTTTTAATCGATCTTGCGCATTATTTTTGATTTCCTGTGGTTTGCGCGTCATTCATATAGGTTTACGCACCATTCATATTGGTTTGCGCAAGTTCACTATTCTTCTAATCTTGTTGATAGTGTATTTCAGGTTTTCGCATCGAGTTCTCTTCAGTTTGCGCTTCCTTGGTAGTCCGAAAACCTCAGCTTGCGTATCCTTAGCAGTCTGAAAATCTCAGTTTGCGCATCTCAATGCTTACTTTCAGTTCAAGTCAAATTTGTTTATCTCTCTAAATACGCAAAGCCAAGTTTACGTACCTCTCTACATACGCAAAGTACACTTTGCGGATCCTACTGCATACGCAAACCTTCTGTTTGCACAAGTTCCAGACTTAGTTTTCGTATCAAGTGCCATCCGAGATTCAAAGTTTGCGTATCAGGCTGTAACGCTCTAAAATTCAGAGTAAATTAAAACCTGGAAATATGGCAACAAGACATCCGTATTGATATAAACTTCCTATAAAGGGGTTCAGTCCTTAAGACTATACAAAAACCTGTACGGATTTAGAATTCATCAACAAACCAATCTAAACATATACTTTCTAGATTACATCAGTTGACGATTCAAAATTCATCCAAAGAATGGGACTTAACAATGCCCAACTATCAACACTTTAGTCATCTCAAAATGCCTCGAGACCCAACTCGTCTCTCAAAACCCAGTGCAACCCACCGCTAAGGGAAACTGTTATACACATCATTTGAGAAAAAGTGTTAGGCTTAAAGCCGAGTGAGACCATACAGTTTATAAATTTCAAGAGATATAAACTTTTGTATCAAAGGGAATCTTTTCAAATAAGCTTTTCCAAGTTAACTGTTGATAAGAATAAAATCCATTAAAATGAGACCACAAAACTTCTTTCCAGAACCTCACAATTTAATGCACAAGTAGTTCTTTTATAAACTTCTCGAAATATAAACATCAGTATCATAAGGAAATCTTTTCCTAAAGGTTTAATTTATAAAAGATAACATTTCGCCACAACCGGCCTTTTCGGTCCAAAACTCATCATACGATGACAAAAGAACCATTTTACCAAGGATTGTGGTGTAACACAAAGTAGACCACCAATCCGAGTTATGAGCTAAATACTGGAACCATGGCCACGAACGCTTCGGTCCGTACTACGATGTGAGGGAGGCCCCCAAGGAACCAGTCATACTCGTTCACTAGACTACACTTGACCCATGGCTAGTAACCGGCCTCACATAACCGTACCAAAGGCCCCCGAAGATCAAGTGCATCTAGCTACAAAAAGAAGGGGTATATGACATCCCAACAGTAAGTTGTTAACGGCCAGAACCTCACAATTTAATGCACATGTAGTTCTTATTTGTTAACGGCCAGAGCCTCACAATTTAATGCACATGTAGCTCTATATTTTCTTTACTTGGTAACCACCAAATAATATCAGTCGACTCAAAACCTAGGGATCCGCTAGTAATGGTACAGACTCGTCACAACAACATATGTGACCAACCATAAATAATCATATGGTATAAAAACATTTTCATAAACAAAATGTTATATCCAGTTCAACTTCTGGTAAGAACGAAAATCATTAAAATGAGTTCTTAAACATTCTTTTTACATATCCACATAATGTACAAGTAAAACATATTTTACTTCAAATAAGATAGAATCCATCATAAAATGATCGGAACCCTAAAATCTCCCAAAACTCAAGTTATATCAAATATGTAGAAAACTTAAATCTGAAATCATGGAGATACATAGGAGTTCAAAATGTAACCATTTTGACATGTATAAAGTTTTAGAAAGGTAGTAGGAACTCACCCAATATGTTTATACGAAAACCCAAAGAACTAGATATCGACCCCCTTGCGAAGACGAATCTTTCTACACCGAAACCCCGAGCAATGCACTTAATACTAGCGATTAACGGAAGCTCGAAGATCCAAAGAATACCAACCAAACTTACAGAGAGATAAATATTTAGAGAGAGAATAGAGAGAGTTAGAGATTGAGAGAATGAGATATTTGATGAAAACCAACTTTAAGTCGGCCAGGAGAGCTTCGCGGGTTATGCCGCGACCTCAACTCGCGGCATAACTCGCCCGCTTACACAAAACCAAACCCATCCAGAGGGTTTCGCGGGTTGTGCCCCGACCTCAAGTCGCGGTGCAACTCGCGTAGTTCACTGTGGTTTGTCCAACCCACTAAAAGCCAAACTCAAACTTGGAACCAAACGCGGTGCTAACGACAAAATCTTAACACTATAATACCAAGGTTACATAACGAAATTCGGGGTGTTACACAGGCTACATACGGAAGACTCTACTTTGCGCATCTCTCTTCATACGCAAAACTTATTTACGCATCCCATAGCATACGCAAATCTCAACTTTGCATATTGTTCTGCTTCCGAAAAGCTCTTCTTTGCGCAAACCTTACACTTAGAAATTTTTCTGAAATTTTGAAATGAATTCTGCAAAGTTTGCCTTACAAGCTAAGATCTACTCAAACGATCTGATGATGTCTTTGGGATCTGAATCTCGTCCTCCAGTTCTTGTCGATGAAAATGAATTCACTTAATGGCAAGATCGTTTTCTGAATTTCATAGAGCGTCTAGCCAATGGAGTGAACATGATGAAGTCTCTATCTGAAGGACCATTCATAAAGCCTAATAAAGAGACTCCTCCATCACCTGAAGAGGCTTTACGAATGAAAGCTGATAGAGATCTAAGAGCTAATCTGATGCTGGCTTTACCAAACTCTGTCTACAACCGGGTTGATCACTACAAGGATTATCCAAATCTGTTATGGGCACAATTGTAAAGATAATGCTTGGTTCTTCGGTCGCAACTCAGCTCCGACATACTAGATTCATGAACAACTTTGAGGAGTTCAAGGCCAAAGACAGCGAGTCTATAAAAAGTGTTTTCGACAGATTCTGTGCAGTGCTGAATGATCTCCGAAAGATAAATGTGATCAAGACAGAGCTTGAGACGAATCTAAAATTCCTTAATGCTCTTCAGCCTGAGTGGAATAAAACTTGTCATAGACTAAGGAACAATGTTCGTATATCCACTATGCAGATTCAGGAACTTTACGAGATTCTGATGACTGATGAAAGCTTGGTGATAGAGAAAAAGGCAAAACTTGAGAAAAGGAAGAAGTCAGTAGACCCGGTTGCTCTTCTCACGAAGCAATTGACTGAACAAGCGTTGTCTGATAACGCCTACATCAGATCAACTGAAGATGATGGTGAGGCTTTGCAGAAAGCGATGATCCTTCTTTCTCAGCATTACCAGAGAAAATTCCAACCAAAGTCGGGTTCCAACTCTTCTCGCTTCACTTTCGGTCCTAAAGTCAAAGTACCCGAGCCAAAGACTGCTGCTTGCTACAACTGCGAAAAGTCGAGTCACATGTCAAAGGAGTGTAGAGCAAAGGTGGTTAGGGATTCGGCATACTACAGAACGAAAATGGAATTGGCTGAAAAGAGAGAGAACGGAACTGCTTTGCTGGTCGAGGAAGAATTCTGGCTAGATCACTCTGACGATGAAGCTTCAAACGTCGAGATTGCTCAGATGTGCTTGGTTGGAGATGACTAGTCAGACGATTCTGATACGGATGAGGATGAGGTATATTCTGAATTTGACTATAATTTCATTACCTCTCATATGAATATCATAATTAATGCTTTGTCTGATTTACGTTCTAAGTTTTTATCTGGAAAGAATTTAAATGCTGAAAAGTCAGATTTGATTGACAAACTGAAAATTTCTTTGAAAGATGAAAAATCTATTTTAGACAATACAAAAGACATCTTTCAAAAGAAATTGGATGATTTGGAAATTTCAAATAAGAATTATCTTGAGTCTTTGACTAAAATGACTTCTTTAAAAGATGAATTTTCAGATAAAATAAATAAATTAGAAGAAAAGCTTTATCGAAAAACCAATCTGAACAAACAATTTTTATGAATAAACCGAGGAGTGAAGAAGCTTTAAAACAAAGATGGGGACTTGGTTTTGAAAATCCTTATTGTTTAATCAATGCAATTGAAAAATCCCCAACTTTATATAAATACGATTATCTGACTCTTGCTCATTATGCTCCTCAATTTAAGATTGATTGGATGAATGAGAAGCAAGTGTTAGAAATGGAAAATGAGAAAAGGATGATTAATAAGAAAATCGAAATTCCTTTTTGTACACAAGTGAAAATGCCAAATATTTTCCTGATAAATCAAGAAGAGTTAGAAAAGGTTTACTTGATATATCTTCTGTCAAATCTTCAGTTTCTGATGATTTTGTTCCTTCTTATGCCCCTGATTCTGATAAGGAAAATATTTCTCCAATCATTTATGATTCGAAGAAATATACTCCTCCGTTAGTTTTAGAAGGCAAAATCATCGATCTTGTAGATAAGATAGAAGATCAAAATATTTTGAAGGAAATTGAATCTGATATTATTATTTCTTTCATGACTTCTAGTCTAGAAGAAAATTTATTTTCTCAAAAATCAGATTCTATTTCTAACCTTTCTTGTGATTATAAGGAAAACAAAAAGGTAGTTTCCAATTTTAAAATCTTTTCTCAAAATTATTCAGACTCCGAGGCAAATTCAGATTTATTAGTTGATCAAATTGGTTGCTTAGATAAATTTATTTCTTCTGATTTAAATATTAAGTCTAAAATTTTTGATGATTCTTTTACGCTCAATGATCAATATTATAAACCTAAGCGTAAAAGAAAACGGTCAAAGAAGTCAAAGAAACGAGATACAGTTCTTTCTGATAGTTCTAATTCTTCTGATTTAATTCTTACAGATAGGACTTTGAGCGATAAGTCAAAGAAGCAAATCTGGAGAGCGAAGCGGACATCTGATGAACATATTTTTGATGGGGATAAATGTGTAGACAAACTTTACAACAGTGATTCATTTGCTATATGTAATAAAATTTCAAAATACTATATAAAGCAAATGATTCGACTTTCAAAACATGTCTCATGTTCTTCCTCAGATTCTAGTTCTGATGATTATGCTTTATCTTCTGATGGTTGTGCTTATTATTCTGATGATATTTCTCCTGCTGCTCGTCTCAAATCTGCTTATAATTTCCCCATAAGAACTGCAACTAACAAACACGGGCCCAAATTTAAGTGGGTACCCAAATCTTTATCTGATTTAAAGTTGCAGGCATCACATGTTAAGGGGGAATAAGGGAAATTGGCTTCTGATTACTTCAGCTCAGGACCCGTACTTCATAGACTACGACTTCTAAACAAATCAGTTTGGAACTCGTTCTTCAAAGCCTTTAAGCTTCTGACTATATGAGATACTGTGAGTACATCAATTTTAATTCCGCTGCATTTTATCTCTGGTAATGATGTGTTCCAGTTTTTTTCTTTATTCTTTTCTAGAATCTGAGCTTGTTCATTTTTTCTTGATTTTGTATAACCCAATTTTTTAATTTGAGACACAAATTTTTTTTATAATGTGAAAGATGAAATAACTGAATTTTATTTTGTTTCAACTAAATATCAATTTGCCGAATTCTTTACATTTTGTCTTTAATGAAAATTTTTATCATCGGCATATTGAGTTTAAAAGTTTAAATCTTTACAAAATTTTATTCTATAAAGTAAAGTTTTACATTTTTTCTTTCTTTTGAATAAAATATGTGTCTAGGATAAATTTTCAAGTTCTTTTGTTTATATTAAAGTTTTTATATGATCAAATTTCAAGTCTTACAAAAGTTGAAAAGTTAGTAACATGTTTGAAACTTTTATTACTGCTTTAAAGTTGTGTGATTCGGAATATTTATAGTTTACAATGCTTGGAAAATTCTAAAAAGTCAAAATTTTGATTGTAATGAAAATATGGGCTAAGTACTTTTATGTAAAACTGAGTGATTGAGATGAATATTAAATTCTTAAAATTCAGAAATCTCTGAGTTTAAAAGTTTGTACCTGTGACCTTTCTGGTTTTGGAAAGTAAGTTCCGTGGGATGCTTGTCATCTGGTCCCCTAAGGTCAATTGATCTGGGAGTGATCGAACCCAAATCCTTCAATAGAATCTGATCGAAAGTCATGTTCTACTGGTATGAATGGGTTTAGGATATGTCGATGTAGCCTTTCTGATCTGGGAGAGTAAGTTCCAAGGGGTGCTTGA
This sequence comes from Arctium minus, assembly GCA_954870635.1. Taxonomy (NCBI): domain Eukaryota; kingdom Viridiplantae; phylum Streptophyta; class Magnoliopsida; order Asterales; family Asteraceae; genus Arctium; species Arctium minus. The sequence continues at coordinate 68,926,070 of OX941080.1, read as the reverse complement.
CACCTAGTCCCCTAAGGCCAACTGGTCTGGGAGCGGCTGATCCAAATCCTGCAATAGGGTCAGATAGAAAGTTACGTTTACGGCATGTTCTTTACTTAATAAACTTTTTGATTAAAAGATGCCAAAGTGCACAAGCTTAAAAGATGCCAAATAGCACACTCATGTTAAGATGCCAATGTGCACACTGCTAAAAAGATACCAATGAGCACACATCTCATGATACTTGGTGATATGTTTGAGTTGCAATAAACCTGTAAATTTGTGAAAATTTTAATTTTTGATGGCTTAGTGTTAGTACATGCAAAGTTTTCTATAATAATTTTCGAACTGCATTTTTCTTGAAGCTAATTGAAGTTCACATGCGAGCACACTGAATAGACAGATGGAAGTTTTTGAAACTGAACATGTCTTACCTTGATATGCAATTATACTTGTTCTTGTATCCAACAACACATGCTTGATTTCAACTGATTGATAAATTTGTGATATTTTACTAAATATACTTTAATTTGTTTAGTGTTTAAAATTTTATAAGTTTAGTCGTTTCAAAATTTACATTCAGTATATTTTTCTTTCTACATTAATATTTGATCATTGTGTTCTCATAAATATATTTTAATGGGTTTATGCATTATTCAAGGGGGAGTGAACAAGGAAATTTTCTTAATCGATCATATCTGTTTTTGAGGGGAAGTGTCTGACTTTCTATATAAATGTTATCTTGAATTGTCAAATTTAGGGCATTTGTGTAGGGGGAGTCAAAGAGCTAATCAGGTAAAATTTTCAGACTCCAAGTCAGCTTTGGGCAACAAGCGTCATGCGCAAACCTCACTTTGCTCATCCAGCGTGACACGCAAATCTTTTTTTGCGCATCAAGCATGATACGCAAACCTTGTTTTGCGCATCCAGCTTGACACGCAAACCTTGCTTTGCACATCCTGCGTGGTACGCAAACCCCAGTTTGCGCATCCTTCGTGATGTGCAAACCTCCCTTGTTTTTCTCTGTTTCTTTGATTTTGCAGATCTTAAGTCGTCTCGTCTCCAAAATTTGCATGACCAAGTTGATCAAGATCATCAAGGTCATGAGGGGGAGAAGTCAAGAAGAAGTTAACGAGACAAAGAGCTCAAATGTTTATTTGCTGATCAAGATTCGCTCAAAGATTCTATTCTCTTAGCTACAAATGATTCTTTTGTTGTTCTTGCTCCGAACACCACAGTTCATTCAAGGTTATTTAAAAGAGGTGTATCGTCTAGAGCTCAAGCAGCAAAGACAACTTAATCTAAAAGATGCTGAGAAGATTTTTTTTTTCTTAAAAGTCAGAATGCTTCTCAAAGTCGCTTTGTTGGTCCGTGCTGATTTCGAAGATGAATTTTTGAAGACCAAAGCGCCAATGATTAGTAAGGGGGAGATTGTTAGGTCTGATTTTATAGTAATCATTGTATTTATAGGGCTTGGTCAAATACTGTGTTTAGTGTATATTCTGTGTTGTATTGACCAAGGGTATTTAAGTTCCTTTGGTCTTAGTTCTTTGTAAGAACTTCACGCACACGTCAATACAATCTTACTTTGCGCTTCCTTGTTACTCTCTCTCTACTTTCTCTCTCTAAAGATTCATTGATTTTGGACTATCATGTATATTCTCCAAAGCTTGACCAACAACGTATACACAAGCATCGATAGGCACAAGGACACAAAAGGAATGTGGGACCAGATTCGCAAAATGATGATGGGCAGTCGAATAGGAAATAAGTTGAAGATCACTAGCTGCATTGCTTGATACGACAACTTCAAGGGAAGAAAAGGAGATACACTCACTATAACATATGAATGGTTCAACCAACTTCTGAACGAGCTGCACAAAAACAACATCAGGAAATCGAACATTGAGAACAACATCAAGTTCATGAAAAAACTCTAGCCGGAATGGAAGATGTTTGTTTCACATATCCGTCATACTCAAACCCTGGAGAATCTTCCTCTACATGAACTGTTTGAAATGCTTTTATAGGACGAAGATGAAGTTCTCGAACTGATGGGGAGTCAAAAGTCAGACGAAAAGCATGTGGATAATCCTTTAGCACTCGTCTCAGACAAAAGAGATCGATCTTACAGTCGCACCTCCGAAAAGAAACTAGTAAAGAGGGATTCTGAACCAGAAGACACTGACAAGGATTCGGATCCAGAATACACTCAGATCAAGGAAGATGTGATGTTCCTATCTCAATCCTTTTAAAAAAAGAAGTTCTTCAAAAAGACATCATCAAACAATCAGAGGTACTCCACTACACCTCACAAGCGACATGATCCTAAGGAGAAGTACGAAGGTAAGAAACGATTTGATGAAGAAAATATGGTCGAGAAGAAGCCTGATGAGAAAACCAAGGATGAGCCAATCAAATGTTATAACTGTGGTCATCTGGGCCACTTTACCAAAGAATGTCGAAAGCCAGTCGTTCGTAACTCTGAATACTACTAGGCCAAGATGCTTTTGGCCAAACAAAAGGAAGCTGGTAAGGCTCTCATGGCGGAAGATGACCATTGGCTCAACATGTCTGATGAAGAAGAAGATGATGCAAAAACTCACATGTGTTTCATGGGTAAGCACTCGACACAGTCTGATACAGACGACGATGATCGCGATTCCACCTGTCAGGTATATGCTCCTATCCAGAAAACCTTAATTGATCAAATGTAAATCACCAAGCAAAAGTTAGACTCTTACAAGAGAATCTTAATAGAAAATTCTCACCTCATCTCCACTTTAGAAACACAAGTGTCAACTCAGCATAAGACCCTTGAGGATCTTCTTGCAGAAAATGCTGGACAATTGTGCGAAATTTCAAGTCTAAAGGAACAATGTGAGATATTTTCAAAAGAGTCCATCGAGTTAAAAACTAAAGTAGATGAACTTACTGATAAACTTCGTATGTCAGAAAATGAAAAAATGGAGATTTTCAGTCAACGTGTTTCGTGTGAAAATGAAAATAAAAGGTTAACTGACAAGTGAAAGAATCTCGAACTGAAACTATATAAAATTGGTCAAACTAAACACACAATTCATCAGAACGCACCTAAAGAATTCCATCACTATAATCCAGAAAAGGGTCTCGATTACGATAACCCACATTATCTAAAAAGGGTCTTGTCTAATGTACCCACTTTTTATGCTTTCAAATTTTTGGGATTGGACAAGACTTATCCAGAGTACAAAGTCAGATGGACCGAGTCACTTGATGATGAGGATCCGGAACTGGAAACTTTGAGAAGAAAAAAATACTATCACGATGCAACTTCCTTTTGTGTATGACTCATTGAATGCGTCATATAACACCGATAAACCTACTTTTCTATCGAATGACTATTTTCAAAGCTATACTCAGGCTGAACTCGATTCAAAATCCGTTGAACCTGAGGAGGAATCGATGGATCACAAAATCTATGTTCCACCTATGATTTTAGAAAAGAAAATTGTTCAGTCAGAAGAGTCATTTGCCCAGGAAAGAACTAATTTTCAAAAGGAAAAACATGATTTATTATCCAAACTTGAGTGCCTCAATTCCGATCAAAAGGAATCTAGATCTAGGGAGGAAAAGGAATATCTTCAGATAGAGATAAACAAGCTTACTTCACAACTGTCTGCCTTGGCAACAGATCTGATGAAAGAACAACTTCACTAAGTTGATCTTCAAGCTAAACTTGACATACTCTAAGGTGAGAAAATTAATCTGTCAAAAAATTCCTATCCACCCTCAGACACCTCTTCCTGTAAAGCCTTTTTGGGTAATTCTTTACCAAATTCTTCTGATAAAGGAAAAGAGTCTAAGTTAAAGTATTTCCAAAAGGATCACCATTCTGATTTTCAAAATGCTTCCGCGCATGATCCTCTACAAAGCACAAATTCTTCCAGTTTCTCGAATCCCACAAGTGATAAGGTTCCTTCTGATGAGGAAATGGAATTTTCAACATTTCTGAATTCCGAGGTGTGTCCATACAGTCAGTTAGACCAATTTGATTTCAGTTCTTTACTTCCAAGTCATGTTAATTTTCTGAATTCCACTTGTGAGCCTCCGGTAAATTTTTACAAGGGCGAGAGTTCCAAATCATCCCCTCAAAACACTTTTGTGAATAAATCTTCTAAATCTAAATCTAAATCAAAAAATCGTTCATAGAAGAAGAAAAAGATCGGATGCTCAAACAAAAGACAATCCTTAAAATTCAAATCTTCTGACTGTGAGTTTAACGGTATTTCAAATACTTTTGGTCGAAGGAAAGGAGTCAAATACGAGTGGGTAGCTAACAAGTCTAAGGAGAGCATAGCGGAGACAGAATCAGTTAATCCAGTTTTGAATTCTAGGAAAAACAATAACAGTCATGATGTTTTAAATTTTAATACTTTGGTTGAACGTAGTGAATTGTTTCCTTTGAAAGTTTATTCAATTCAACAATTACTTCAACTATCTCATGATTGTGTTTGTTGTTCCAACTGTGGATTGAATGATTTCGTTGATCGTAGATATGCATCTGATTGGTTTGGTACTTATCATGTCTTTTATTATCGTTCAAAGTTTGATGCACCACGTCGTAGAAACAGACCCAAGTCCAAACATGTATCCAAGACGGTGTTCCTCCTAACCTCAAAGGAACCATTTACGAATGGGTACCTAAAAAGATTTAACCTGTTTTGCAGAACGTTCATGTGTAGTATTTAGATTCAGGCTACTCCAAACACATGACCGGAAGAAAGGATCTTCTCACGAACTTCACCGAGAAATTTTGTGGGAATGTACGTTTTGGGAATGATTACTACTCTCCAATTTTGGGATACAGAGACATAGTTAAGGACAACCTCACCATCAAGAAGGTGTCCTATGTCGAAGGTCTTGGTCACAACTTATTCAGCATCGGTCAATTTTGCGACAAGAATCTGGAGGTCAACTTCAAAGCCAAACGGTGTAGCGTTCGGACTGAAGATGGAAAAGAATTGCTTGATGGAACGCGTCGCACCAATCTCTACAGAATTGATCTCTCATCTCTGAAAGCAGAAAAGGAAGTTTGCTTGATGTCCAAAACTTCAACCGAACAAAGTTGGTTATGGTATCGTAGACTCTCGCACCTAAACTTCAAGAACATCAACATGTTGGTGCTCGGCGAACACGTGAAAGGCATGCCAGATCTCAAGTTCGAAAAGGATCACCTATGTGCCACATGCGAGATGGGTAAGATGAAGAAGACTTCACACAAGCCTAAAGCCGATCTGAGTACATCACGGTCCCTCGAACTCATCCATATGGATTTGTTTGGACTGATGCACGTTCGGAGTATCAATCACAAGAAGTACGTTTTATTCATGGTCGATGATTTTTCTCGATACACGTGGGTCAAATTCCTTCGATCCAAGGATGAGACCCCGAACTGATCATCTCACATCTGAAGAGCTTTCTAGTCAATCTCAATCAATTAGGTCAGACCACCAGGATGGATAATGGCACAGAGTTCAAGAATCAAGTGCTTGACGGTTATCTTAATTCAGTGGGATCACCCACAACTTCTCAGTTGCTCGTACTCCTCAACAAAACGGGGTAGTAGTGGGCCGCAATAGAACTCTCGTGGAAGTCGTACGTACGATGTTATCCCAGTCTAAGCTCCTGCTTTTCTTATGGGCAGATGCATTTGCAACTGCATGCTACACTCAAAATCGTTCTATCATCAACAAGTGGTTCAACAAGACGCCATACGAGGTCATCAACAATCGTGTCCCGAATATCAAGTATTTCCATGCATTCGGGTGAACGTGCTATGTATTGAACGATAAGGATGTTCTTGGAAAGTTCAACCTAAAGGCGAACGAAGGAGTGTTCATCGGCTACTCATCTCTAGCCCAAGCCTACAGAGTCTACAACAAACGAACGAAGACCATCATTGAGAGTGTGAATGTGACTTTTGACGAGACCGCTGATATGGCTTCTGAACACCTCAGTTCTGAACCCGCTTTAACTGGTGTGTTAGCTTCTGGACAACTTCGTCAAGGATCTACACAATCTCTAGTAAATTCAAATCAAGCGTCTACGTCACAAGCCCATCTTTCAATTTTGGATTTACTTTTTGAGCATTTTTATGATGAATATTTTAATCCTAAGCCTAATGAACTCTCATGTAACAGAATTGCAGCTGCTCAAGTACAAGACGTGACAACTGTCACTGGTCCATCCACATCACGTGAATCAACCTCGTTTGATGTTGCCAATCTTACTGTCACTGAATCAGAGTCACTAAGCTCAAGTGATCCCCCACCAACTACTCAAGCTGCTACTGAAGCACCGGCAACAGTAGCAGCTCTTGAACCGACCCCTGCTGAAGTTGTTCCAGAAGCTAGATCTCCGGCAATCCCAAAAACCGTTCCAGGTACATCACCTGCTGAGTCGTCTTCCGCTACTCGCATGAATCTAGCACAAGAGCTTCCACTTTACAGGTTGTCGTCACTCAAAGCAGTTCAAGATCTACCCCCAAGTGGTTATGTGGACCCCGATACTTCTCAACATACATATCAACCTCTCCCACATACCACCAAGTGGACACGTGCTCACCTCTACATCAGATCATAGGCGACCCCAATGCACCTATTTAGACTAGATCCGCAACCACAAATGACTGCCTCTTCTCTTCGTTCCTTAGCCGCATCGAACCCTCAACCATCTCCGAAGCGCTAAATGATCTAAACTGGGTGAGAGTTATGCAAGAGGACTTCAATCAATTCGAGAGCCTCAAAGTGTGGCAACTTGTTCCCAAGCCAAAGAACAAGACGGTGATTGGGACGAAATGGATCTTCAAGACTAAAAAGGACGAAGATGGAATTGTAGTACGAAGCAAAGCGTGTCTGGTAGCCAAAGGATATCACCAGCAGGAAGAAATTGATTACAATGAGTCGTTCACACCGGTTGCTCGGATTGATGCGATTCGAATTTTCCTTGCCTACACCGTCCACAAGAACTTCATTGTGTTTCAAATGGATGTGAAGACTGCTTTTCTGAACGACGTTCTCAAGGAAGAAGTGTATGCATCGCAACCTGAAGGATTTGGGAGTTTTGTCAAACCACATCACGTCTACATTCTTGACAAGGCTTTGTATGGTCTCAAGCAAGCACCACGAGCCTAGTATGATGCACTTTTATCCTTTCTAATAAAAGTTGGATTTTCCAAAGGTAAGATTGATATCATTCTTGTACAAATCTATGTTGATGATATAATCTTTGGCTCAACAAACACCAAGTATTGTCATAACTTCTTAGTCCTAATGAGCAAACATTTTGAAATGAGTATGATGCGTCAAAAGAATTTTTTCCTGGGTCTTCAAGTTAAACAATTATCCACAGGAATTTTCATAAATCAATCTAAGTACATCTCGGATATTCTTCAGAAATACCAGATGGAAAATTTTGCACCCATGAAAACGCCCATGTCTACAGGTACTAAGCTACACTCCGATCCTAACGGAAAGAATGTGGATGCTAAGACCTATAGAGGTATGATTGGTTCCCTGATGTACTTGACGGCTAGCAAGCCAAACATTATGTTTTCGACATTCTCGTGTGCAAGATTTTAGTCAAAACCAAAAGAATCTCATTTAATTGCAGTCAAACGCATATTTCATTACTTAAAAGGTACTGTTGATATTGGCTTATGGTACCCAAAAGAGATAGGTTTTGTGCTAAAAACTTATTCAGATGTTGACTATGCTGGAAACATGCTGGATCGGAAAAGTACTTCGGGACATGTCCAGTTCTTGGGAGATCGACTACACAACTGGGAATCGAAGAAATAGAACTGCTTCTTAACCTCTACCGCTGAGGCAGAGTATGTAGCAACCGCTAGTTGCTGCTCACAGGTGATTTGGATGCGAACCCAGCTCAAGGACTATGGATTCCACTACTCAAAGATCCCCATTTACTGCGACTTGAAGAGCACAATTGCCATATCAAGCAAACCCGTCCAACACACGAAGACGAAACACATAGACGTTCACTACCATTTCATCAAGGATCATGTTGAACGAGGTACAATTGAGCTCTACTTTGTTAATACAGAACATGAGATAGCAGACCAGTTTACCAAAGCCATGGATGAAACACGCTTTCAATATCTAGTGTCCATGCTAGGTATGCTTAATCTGAAATTTTGACCCTTCTATAGACCTGTACAAGTCTCATTCAATAACGAGTGACTGTGACTTAATGATCCAGTGATTTTTTCCTGGATGCTCAAGTCAACACTAATTGGTTCTTGCATTTTAGTCGTCCAATCCTGTTCAAGTTTCAAACTTCTATATTAATAAATTAGATTTTGTTCGTTTAGTTTCGCTTGATTTCTTTGGTTCGTTTCGTTGTGTTGTGTTTTTACTTTCGGTTGGTTGTTTTTCTATCAATTATCTAGCGTCGTTTCTGGTATCGTTAACCGTTTGCTCATCTGTTCAGGGGGAGTTTCACCATATGGTAATCTGTAAGTTTAAGTGTTCTTATTTTGAGGGGGAGCTGGTAAGATTTATTATGTTCCGATTCTGCTATGTAAACGTCAACGGGGAGCATTTCTTTTAGAGAAAAACGATATCTTCATCCGAGGGGAGTGTTTTAATTTTTTTAGTCTTTACTTTTTTATTTCAGTTTTGTTTGAAATTCTTCTTTAGTAATTTGTTTCGTTTCGTTAGTTTTAATGAAAAAAAATTTAAAAGTTAATTTTATGTTTAACGACCCGGAACCGGGATGGGTTTACTGGATAACTCGGCACCCAGGTAACCCGAGAAAGAGTGAACCGCCTGAGCGGTATTTTAAACCAAGTCCCAGGCAACCGACCTCAGTTGGCCTCGGCTTCTCCTATCTTCATTCTATCGCTCTCTGTAATCACTATCTCACTCTATCCACTCTCGGTTCTCCATCTCTCTCGCTTCTCTCTCTGTTTCGGTCGATCAAACTCACCAGGTATGTATTTCTCTTCCTTTTTCTCTCATTCCTTCGTCGCCACCGCCCCCTCCCTTATTGACTAATGCGTTCATGCGGCTGCCGTCGCCGCCGACCTACGACCATGACCCAGTCGACGCCCCACTCGTCGACTCATTCGGTTAGCGGGGTAAGAACCCTAAATCTCCGCCTAGTCGGCCCCCCACCCCGGTTGTTTGGTACATCGACCCACCACCAGTTCAAGTTAGGGTTTGTCGCCAACTCATCGACTCTGTCGATTTCCCGGGGTTGATCTTCGAGTTTATTCTCTATTGATTGTTCTAGTTAATATTTTGAATTTCCTCAGATCGATTATGGGTTTAAGTTTATGGGTTAACTGCATAAATGGTTATGTGTTTCCAATCGACTTCCGATTTATATTAACTTGCGATAATTGTTTTCTTGAGTTCGCTTAGAATTATGTTCTACATTTTACTGATTATTGTGTTTGGATTCGATTGGTATTGATTGAGGATCGTTTTTGTTTGTGTTTCTTGATTTGATTGTTGGGTTTCGAACTCCCGGGACTTACCCAACTCCCAGGTTCATTTTTCCCTGACTTCCGGTCGAGTCTACGACTACCGAGTTTAAACTCCCGGGGTTTTGAGTTTTCTAGGACTATCATTCTTCCGGACCCGATTCCCTGCCTAGACAACTCTCGGCCTCTCCCGGTATTTAACCATTCCCGGACCAAGATAAATCCTGGTACGGGACTTACCCATTCCTGGTTCCTCCCGGGACCAAGACCGTCTCCCGGTTAACGTTTCCAAACTCCCGGGCCTATAATTCCCGGGACCATCCTGGGTCGTACCATCTCCCGGTACCGTGCGCCCCCGGGTCTTGATCTCCCGGGGCCTTGTAACCCCGGATCGAGTACTCCCGGTACCATGGCTCCCGGGTTCTCGCATCACCTCCAGGTCCTAAGTCAAAGACCGGGACTTGACCTTCTCCCGGTACTTTCCCCTTCTTGTGTGTGTGATTGTTGTTGAATGCATAGAGTGTTCAATGCTTATATATATTTAAGAACTCGTCAAGTTTTTTTTATATAAATGTTCAAAAAAAATTTAACTCCTTGATGATAAGTGCTATTTTAATTGGTACATTTTTTTAGGAATTCGTTTCTTCTCACTCCGATTGTAGCACGGAACCTCCAGTCTAACTTTCTGATATTAACAGGTACCACGGCCCAGAATCCGAATCCGGAAATCGATCACGTCGCTGACAATGCTTTGTGATCAGTACAAATTAGTTCCTCCCGCTCACTACAAACAACTTCCACCTGGACTTCACACAGCTACGAGGCCAACACCATGTGGTCATTGAGATCCTCAGAGGCCACCCTCTCTCTTATGATCTCACTACAACCGTTGACGTTCCTCAGCTGTATCTCCAGCAGTTCTGGCGATCTCTCACTCACATTGAAGAAGAAGATGGATTCCATCTTGAGGCCCGAATAGACGACACGCAGATACTCCTCACTCGGGATCTCTTACGACAATTTCTTTGCCTACCCACAGCTGACTCAATACCAGGCAAAGATAGTTTCGATCCCATCATCTCAGATGCCACATTGTACGCAAATATCCACTAACTGGGATATGTGGAACCTCTACCATTCCCTTCAACCACCGACACTTAACACCACTATGGTACACTCTTTTCACGTTCCTCAACAGATACCTATCTTCCATCACCAAGGGCATCGATCAGAGTAGTGCCAACTTTCTACGGCTCTTTCATGGTGTTACCTTCCACTGCCATGTAGACTATGTCGACATTCTCTGGTTCGAGCTAGTTCAGAAGGTCCGAGATAGCGTAACAAAACGACGGAACTTCATTCTTTTATGAGGTTTCTTCAGATATTTATCAGGAGCTACAAAGAGATCATCTCACAATTTCTCGCCGCACCTCTCATCTGGTATGTCCTCACCACATCCTACTCACCGACTTCCGAATAGATAAAAAATCGCCAACTTAGTAGCTAGGCGAATTCCTGATGGCTTTCTAGTCTATGGAAGTCCAACGAGACCGAGTGTGATAGAATATAGGCGCACACACGGCATAGCTGCTCCTATGGTCCATCCACCACCGGAAGGACCTCCCCAGGGAGCAAGACTTGAGCGACGTAAGGGTCCACGCACGAGAGGTGGGAGAGTCCAGAGAGTTGGGGCTCCCGGACAGGATGTGTTGAGAAAAAATTTGGTAAGAGGAAATGAAGCGGGTGGTGCCGTTAGACAAAGCGAGGCTAGCTCTTCATGCCGACCGCCTACTCCACCTAAGGCAGACCCTTAGATTTTGGAGGAAGACACCGCGACTGAGACCATCACAACCGACTCTACATATTCCACCGCCACTTTGACCGATCGAGTCTATTACACTTCCCACACCTAATCTGACGATGTCGATGATCAATCAACCACCCAAGCTGAATCTGAACCCGAGTCACCGAAACCAAATGACGAGTTATTTGACTCTGATGATTACGATGACCAACCCTCACCCGGAGATATAAGGAGAGCGGAGGGAGTACAAGTTGAAAATGAAGAGATTCATAGAGAGAGAGGGAAATGAAAAACAAACATAACTTTGAGCGTATACGAGTGATGAGGCAACCACCTCAGGTTGACCTTCCTTTAGCCAGTGTCAGCCAGGTAGCCACATCCGCTACCCAGTCTCATGTGTTGGGACAGGGTATTGAAGATACCGTCGTGGACCTTGCGACGAAATTGTACACCCTACCTAGCCACTCAGACGTCTCTCAACAAATGTTGGTTTCATTTTCTCATGGGGACTCAGCACATATTCTACTTATCTCTCACTTGCAGAGTTCCGGTATTGAAACTAGAGGACAACTGCCCTAGTCCTCGACTTATTTTAGTGCACAGCTTATAGAGCTACTCAATGACATTTTTTCTTTGACTAGGACACACGTACATACTTCAACTACTGCTGGATGTCTTAGTGACCCAGCTGAAACAACCATGGTAACTCTACTTATTGGTGGATTACGAGGATTGGGTGGAAGTCCTACCACCGCTAACATCACGCTAGTTGTGAATGTAGGTTGTACGACTTCCACAGTCATTACCACAACTGGAAGTCCATGTGACCCAGGTGTTAGCTTTCCCGAGTTTGTCTCAAGGGATTTTCTGGACGACGTCCTAAAGGTTGTCCACTCACTCATGTGATCTGAAATGAAAGAGGAGGTAGATGCCCTGAAAAGAATGATTAAAGGTAAAGCCCCAATGACTGATCCTGAAACACTACCTCCACCACCACCTCCACCCACCGATTATTCAATAGATGACCTCAAATACATGTTACTGGCCAAACTATTATCGGAATCCCAAACTTAGCCTTCCCAAGATGCTGACCTAATCTATCTTCTACGTTCTCAAGTATGACCACCTACACCCCCACCCCCACCCATTATCTCTCCTGAAGTTTTCCAGCATCAAACCGCTATCCTTCAGTCTGTGCAGCAATCTCTAGATACACTAACTGAAAGAGTTACATCCTTGGAGGCGACCTACCGAGGTCAGGCAGAAGGGCTCAAGCGCAGACATGATGATTAGGATGATCCTGATCACCATGAGGGGGAGAAGCGCCAACGCACATCCAAGCCCGAGTTAGCACAGGCAGTGGTTACTGTAGAGGGACAGACAGAGATGGGTTCAGGTACACCGAACGAAGTACAGGGTCAGGCTCATGATCAGGTTATGGATTTAGTTTTATATGATGCCATTCCAACTGTTGAAAAGACCGAAGAATGTGACAGAGGTTCATCCGATGATCCGGATAATTGGGTGATTATTATTGATCCATATTCAGATATAAATCCTTCGTAGGAACCGATCAAAATGGAGAAAGCATTAGTAGTCTTTCAAGCTGAAATAGATGAACTATTCAATTTCGAAGGTGAAGAGTATATGTAAAGAGAAGACTATGACAACTTGTTCGAGCACGTGGTTCAAGATCATCATTCAGCCGAACACTCTTCTACCGGTATACCCTTCTTACTTATTAAACAAATCATCCCAATCAATCTCAGTCAGATCAACCCATCCGATCTCCGCCAGTCACACCAGTTCATGAAACCGAAAATACACAACCTGCTCCACCATTGAAATGGGAAAGAGTGAGAATCAACATTTGATTTCTTGAAGAAAGTCAGAAAAAGCTCTTTGCCCATTGGATTCGCCTGTATGATGAGGTCGCTATGTATGGTCTTCAGTCAATGACAGACAAAAAGAAGCAACACGAGTATATTTTTATGTACAAAAGTCTAAGAAAAGTGACCAGCCCTGACAGAACAAAGCACAGAATCAGATCGGTTGATCATATTTATTCATGCCGCTTTATGAGCATATGGTATTCGTTCTTTGTTGTGACCAGAGAAGATGGAAATCAATGGCATTTCTTTGAAGCTGATTTTGTAAGTCTCGAGTTGCCAGATCTTTCATTTTTGCTCCGAGACATGAAGACCAGACCTATACGACCAGGAGAAGTTACAGATACACTTGAAACTGTCAAATGATACATGAACTATGCCATGAAGCTTGCATCTATTGAAGACTTCCAGATTGGGTTAGAAAGCAACAAAGCAAAGATAAATCTGCTCAAGCCTGATCAAACTCTTCCTCCCGATGTTCAGAATGTACCTGCTTGTACAGTGGTCAAATTTCCAAAATTTGGCATGACTTACACTAATGGTAAAGGTGATTGTCAGGATCTGATTCTTAACAAGAATAATGAAACTCAGAAACAATATTAAAGAAGTTGCGGAAAAACACTTTAATATTCAAATATCAATGTAACAGTAAAATAAAAATCACAACTTGTAAACTTTATTGAATGATTAAAGTTACAAGATTTCACACAAAACCTCAATCTTGATGAACAGGCTCACCAAGACGAATTCTACTTCTCTAGAACTAGGGTTGTAAACCTTGAGGTCAATTCTCTCTCAAAACAAAAACTTATGAATAATCAAAAAATCTCTATCAAATACTTCTATACTATATATACAAGACTGAATACAAGATAATTATCAAAAATACAATTGATCTTCAATATCAATCCCATAATTATCTTCAGCCTTATCTCCAGCATGTCTTTATCTCCAAGGCATCTTTATCTTTATAAGCAGCACTAATTCTCTCCAGAAGTATTAACCATCTTCAGCAGCATTAATCTTTAGAAGTACTAACTACTAGCAGTACTAACTTTCCAAGTAGCAGCACTAACTCTTCAAACAGTATTAAATCTACTAGCAGTAGTAATCTTGATAGCCTAGCAGTAGTAATAACTTAGCAACATTAATCAGCAACATAATCCATACTTAGCATATTCAGACCCAACAATCTCCCCCTAACTTAACTTTTCAGAAAGAGAAGTTAAGTTCTTCATGATATGGTCTTCATGATGCTTTCAACACTTCAGTTCAGTTGCCCAAATTTGGATCCAGTCCTAGACTTTGATTGATTATCCTGCTAACCACAATCCTTGCCATTTCTAAGCCTTGAGGACAAATTAATTTGGCTTTCAACATCCCATGAAGCTTAGCTAGGTTGTGCTCATATATCTTATCCACCAGATAATATTCATGAAAGATTTTATCTATGGTCAAGATATACACTCCACACCTTTTTATGAGCATCCAGTTGTCCACAGACTTGAATACACCTTTGATGACATTCTTTACAAGATCTGGACTGAACATCATGCATAAATAATCCATTGCTAGTTTCTTGCGGTTCATCCCTGGATTCTTCAACAATTCCCCATACAGATTCATTCCTACTTTAAACATTTCTTCCAAGTCTGACCTGGAACAACATCTAACTATCTTCCCCCAAGTAGAGTAGACTTCAAAATGATCACCCATTTGTTTGATTCTGAAATATTCTTTGCCTTGATCTTCATGAATATCCCAGTGTATGATTTCAGGGGCTTGGACTGAAATGGGATCTACCTTCACTGAATCATTATCTGTTACAGTCATGTAAAGTTCAAAATGCACATTAGATTGACTTGGTTGTTGTGCACTTTGACTTGATTGTTCAGCTTGACTTGTAACAGATGGTTCTGTATCTTTCTCAGCTTCTGCAATCTTTGGCTTCTTAACCAGTTTCTTGGAAGCTATTGATTTCACTCTCTTGGCAGATTTGACTTCCATATCAGCATGTTCTTCCTTCTTTTCTTCAGCCTTTTCTTTTGAAGGAGTTGTTTCCTCACTCTCAGGAAAGGGTTGTTGGATATTGAGATCATTCCTCTCTTTCATCCTCCTTTCAGCTACTTCCCTTTGAGTGGAATCCCCTTTCAGATTTGACATCTCCTTTGTATACAGTTCCTCAATCCTACCATAAGGCATATTTGTAAACATTCCTTCAGGAACTCCAAGAGCTCCTTTCAGGAAGTTTATCATCTTCCTCCTTTCTTGATTGGCCAGGAAGGTCTTTGAGGGTTGTCTCTGTCTTTGCTTTAATGCCAGCCTTTGCCTTGTAGCCTTCTTTGTAACTATCTTGGCAGCAACTGCAGTCTTCAAACTCTTTTGAAATTCCCCATTCAGCTTAGTGGACAGATCTAGAGCAATCTGCCTATCTTTGGCCTGTTGAGTCTCTTCTTCTTGTTCTATCTCCGCCTGCAGACTCTTTGCTAATTCCTCATCAATCTCTATCTGTTTTAGCTTCTTGGGAGGTTGTACAGATTCATCCACTTTTGCCTGGCCTTTTCTTTTCATTTCTGCCTCACTGATTTCTTTTCTTTTCTGCTCAAGACTTCCTTCTTTAATTTCCACTCCCTTGGCCTTTTGAGTGGCTTTAGGAGTGTCTGTTTTGGCCTTTAGAAGAGTTTCTGCTATTTCTATCTCTTCAACAGATAGCCCTGTTACTGCTGCTGGCTCTGTTATAGCTGCTTGTTCTGTTACTGCTGCTTATGCTTTTTCCGCTGCTAGTTTAACTGTTTCTGCTGCTTTGGAACTTTCTGCTTCTATATTTTCCTTTTCTGTATTCAGCTCCCCCTCAAACTGAGTTTCCATGCCAATGGGACTGTGTTTCTCCCCTTCGTCTTGTTTCTCCCCCTTGTTGAAAGCATCTTCCCTTTTCTTCAAAACATACTTCTTTCTTTTCTTTTTCTACACCAACTTCATCACCATCTTCTTCAATTTGGTAATCTGCACTTGATGAGACAGAATTACCAATTTCATCTCCTCTATATCTGAGCCTTGCTTGATGACATCTAGATTAATATTTCCCAT
Source organism: Arctium minus (assembly GCA_954870635.1). Lineage (NCBI taxonomy): Eukaryota > Viridiplantae > Streptophyta > Magnoliopsida > Asterales > Asteraceae > Arctium > Arctium minus. Next base: position 68,909,824 of record OX941080.1, on the reverse strand, counting down.
AGTTTCCATCAATTCATTGTAGTTATATCTGTCCTCACCTCCTTTGGGTGTGTTTACCACCCTTGGAGGATCCTTGGATCTTTTAGTAGTAGAGGTTTTCTGCCTAGCAGAAGCACCCTCCACCCCCTTGGTTTCTTGGCACCTGGGACCTTTGGATGATTGCTCACCCAAAGTTGCCATGGGGAAGGTCTTAGTGATGTTACCACTGGCCTCCTCTGTGCTAGCAGGAGTAGTGGCAACCTTCTCACCCACATGCTCATGCATCTCCTTAGTGAGCACCTCCTTGGGGTTGGGAGACACCCCAGTGATTTCCCTATGGATATTCTCTAATGGAGAATTCTCCATTAGAGGGCTTTGAGGTTCTGGGTTTGTAGGAGGTACAACAAGGGAAGGAGCCTTGTGTACCTTTCTCTTAGTATAAGTTTTGGATATAACTGGGGTTAGCTTAAGAACAAGGGACTGAGGGAGTGATATAGTGGTTGAAGGTTGGGTTTGGCTATCAGTGGGATGGTCTAGTGAGGGCCTTGACCCTGATGCCATACCTTCTTGGTTGTGGGACACCACCATCATTGTAGAGAACAATGGGGTGTCAACTCCTTCCGAGTCCTTGGCAGATCTTTTCATATTTGAAAAGACCTTGCCCTTAGGGATTTTAGGTACATATACCTCATTAGACTGAGGCATATCCGTCAATTCAGAGGTGATAACTGCCTGGACAAATCATGGATACATGTAGAAACTCTTTTTATTATCCAAGTTTGACACAAGGTCATTGAAAATCATTTTTGAGAAATTATACTTTCTGGCAGTGGACAAGCAGACCAAAGCAAAAGCAATGGTACTACTGAACTGACTCCATCCAGTAGTTTTTCTAGAAATACAGTGCATAAAAGTATGAACAAAGAAACGACATTGGGGAGAAAAGTTAGCTTTGTAAAATTTGAAAACACCTAGTTGGCCTTCATACCCCATTCTTGTGAGATTGGAAAACAAATCCTCATTAGAAATAGAGGTAATACCTGAGGCATCGTCTAGTCGTAGACTGATGCGAATGACCTCTTCAGAGACTATCAAGGGTTTGTCACACACCCTTGTCTTGATAAACTCCCCACCGTTTTCAGTAACAGCGGTGGCATTCACCCAAAATTGCTTCTGGTGCTCGATGTAAATTGGTGGTGACACTGTAAGAGCATGAGCTATATGACTGGACTTGAGAAAATCAACTATTTGATGGAATCCAGCAGCCTGCTTAGGCTTTTGAAGCATTGCGATCTCATTGTGTTCATCAATAAATGCCATGGATGCCATCTGGCTTGAGGATTCTTGACTGAAACACACTGGTTGCTTGAGAGAAAAGAGTTAGAGAGAAGATGAAAAGTATTCAAAGAGTCGTTGTGAGCGTATTGGCGGGCAAAGAGGGTATTTATAGAATTCAGGAAAGAAGCAGTATTAACCCTAATTTTAGTTAAAGCAGTACTAACCCACTCGCAGTATTAACTGAGAGCGGTAGTAACCAACTAGCAATATTAACTAACTAGCAGTATTAACGAACTAGCAGTATTTACTAACTAGCAGTATTAACTAACTAGCAGTATTAACTAACTAGCAGTATTAGCTAACTAGCAGTATTAACTAACTAGTAGTAGTAACACATACCTGAAGTAGTAACTCAGACTAGCAGTAGTAATAATGAACCTGTTGTAGTAACTTTGCACTGGCAGCATTAAAACTGCACTGGCAGCATTAACTATACTTACACTGTTGAAGCTTGTGTTAGTCTGAGCAAGGCAATAAACTTCCTGAGAAAGATGATTAGTAGCACCAAAAAAATAAACAAATAACAGGTATACAAACACTTTTTAAAACATGAGCTCATTCTGAGTTGATCATGCCCACACTTGTGACCAAGAAAGTGAATCTACCCACATCAAAAGATTTAGTGAATAGATCAGCAAACTGGTTATCAGTATGAACTTTAGCAACTTGAATAAGCTTCTTTTCATTGCAGTCTCTAATAAAGTGATACCTGATTTCAATGTGCTTTGTTTTGGAGTGTTTGACTGGATTGTTAACAATGCTAATAGCACTGCTATTGTCAATGAGGATTGGAGTGTGAAGAAAGGTTACCCCATAGTCCAGCATTTGATTCTGAATCCATAGAACCTGAGAGCAGCAACTTGCAACAGCAATGTACTCATCTTCTGTTGTGGATAAGGACACTGTGGTTTGCTTCTTACACTGCCAAGAAACTAGTCTTGCACCCAAAAGCTGACATCCTCCTGAAGTAGACTTTCTATCCATATTAGCACCACCCAAGTCACTGTCTGAATATGCAATCAAGTCAAAAGTAGATTCATAAGGATACCAAAGACCTAATCTAGGTTGCCCTCTAAAGTATCTGAAAATCCTCTTAACTGCTTTAGCTTGACTTGGAATCTTGCACACACACTGGAAACATGATATCTGGTCTTGAGGCTGTGAGATACATGAGTGATCCAATCATTGATCTATAAAGATGGACATCAACATCCTCCCCCTCGAGATCTGCAGTGATCTGTTTGTGTGTTTCCATTGGTGTGCTTGCTGGCTTTGAGTCTGATAAACCATACTTATCTAGGATGTCTTTCACATACTTTGATTGACTTATGAAAATCCCATCTTTCTGCTGTTTCACTTGAAGCCCAAGGAAGAAAGTGAGTTCACCCATTGAACTCATTTTGAAGCTCTTATGCATCAACTCTTCAAAGTATCTACACATCTGATCTTGTGTGGATCCAAATATGATGTCATCCACATAGATCTGAACAAGTAGGGTGTCCTTCTTACTTCTTTTAATGAAAAGGGTCTTGTCAATGATTCCCCTTTCAAACCCATTTTCCAAGAGATAGGTATACAGAGTATCATACCATGCTCTTGGGGCTTGATGTAGACCATAGAGTGCTTTCTTAAGTTTGTATACTCTGTCAGGATATAATGAATTTTCAAATCCAGGGGGCTGACAGACGTATACTTCTTCATCAATTGTTCCATATAGAAAGGCACTCTTCACATCCATCTGATATACCTTGAACTTCATATATGAGGCATAGGCTAGAAACAGCCTAATTGCCTCTACCTGTGCAACTGGAGCAAAGACTTCCTCATAGTCTATGCCTTCTTCCTGAGTGTACCCTTGTGCCACTAGCATTGCTTTGTTCCTGATTACTATTCCTCTCTCATCCTTTTTATTTCTGAAAATCCACTTGGTGCCAATTGCTCTATGACCTTTTGGAAGGTCCACCAAGTCCCAAACATCTTGTAATTTACACTGTAGCAACTCTTCTTGCATTGCTTCTATCCAACTTGAATCTTTCATTGCATCATAAGCCTTCTTAGGCTCAATCTGAGATAGAAAGCAAGAGAGTACTGTATGCTGCTGATCCTGCAAATCTTGAAGTTTGCTTTGATTCCTAGTCATCATAGGAGAAGTGATGTCTCCTATTACCAGCTCAGGAGGATGATTCTTCTGAGTTCTTGTCTGATGACTAGGTTCTTCATTAATTCCCACATCTAAATTGGAGTCATTTAAGTCAGCTGAGGGGATCTCATTAGCTACTTCTGGATCTTCATGCTCTGGATTCTCCTCATCTCTTCTTTCTTCTTCACTCTGAATTTGTTCAGTAACAGTCTCCATTTCACAGATTTCAATAGGGTTCATTGTAGGTATGGGAAAGATCACAGACTGAGGAATAATGTCTTGTACTTGTTCATCCCCTGATCCTCTACTTCCTGATCATGCATGATCATCACTACTGAAACCCAAAGATTTAGTTAGTGAATCAATGTCAAATAACCACTGAGGACCTGAACCAATAGGATTTGGTGAGTTCTCATTGCATTTGACATTGTCACTTTCCTCAATTATTCTAGAAGAAGAATTAAACACTCTGTAGGCCTTACTCTGAGATGAGTAACCAACAAGAAAACCATCATCTGCTTTGCTATCAAACTTTCCCAAGTGAGTTTTGGTATTGAGAATGGTACAAGGACACCCAAAAGGTTTGAAAAAACCAATAAATGGTTTTCTTTTATTTAAAAGCTCATATGGTGTCTTGTTCTTAGGCTTGACTACTAGAACTCTATTTTGGACATAGCAAGCAGTATTAACTACTTCAGCCCAGAAAGTAATTGGAAGTTTTGAATCAGCTAACAGAGATCTAGCAGCCTCAATCAGTGTCCTATTCCTTCTCTCAGCAACACCATTTTATTGTGGAGTCCTAGGAGCACTGTATTGCCTCTCAATTCCTTTTTCCTCACAAAAGGTGTTTAGGTCAAGATTTTTAAATTCAGTACCATTATCTGACCTAATGACTTTTACCTTTTGATTTGTTTGGTTTTCATTTCTTAGAATAAAGTATTTGATCAGTCCACTTGTCTCATTCTTAGTCCTTAGAAAATATACCCAAGTAAATCTAGAGTAATCATCAACAATAACTAAGCAGTATGATTTCTTACCTATACTCATGACATTTGTAGGACCAAACAGATCCATATGCAACAACTGAAGAGAAGAAGAAATTGTGTTCAACTCTTTGGACTTGTGAGAAGTTTTGGGTTGTTTGCCTTTGAGACAAGCAACACAATGATCATCACATGAAAAGACTTTTGAAGGCAGACCTCTTACAAGGTTGTTTTTAACAAGTTTATTCATTGTTTTAAAGTTCATGTGACACATCCTTCTGTGCCAAAGTGATGATTCATCCAAAGAGGCTTTTGAAACAAGACAGTTTAAGGATGAATCATTTGAAACAGTTTCCATATTCAAACAATAGACATTATCCTTTCTTGGAGTTCTTAGTAGTATCATCTTTTCATCAACTACCTTGAATCCAGGAGCAAGGATGATGCATTCTGAATTTGTGAATAATATACTATGCTTTTTGTCACAAACCTGTGATACACTTAACAGGTTGTACCTTAACTGCTCAACATAGTAAACATCTTCAAATGTCATCTTACCTTTTGTTACATCTCCCTTACCACTAATCTTACCTCCATCTGGAGTATTACCAAAGGCAACATGCCCTCCATCAATTTTCTTGAAATTCTTGAGGCAAGCCATGTTCCCTGTCATGTGCCTAGAGCAACCACTATCAACATGCCAAATGTTTTTTCCTTGAGCTACTGGTTGCCTTGCACATAAGATAAATCAATTAGTATTGACTGGGAACCCAAGCCAAAGTGGTCTTGGGCCTCCCTTTCTCATCTAAGTACTTACACTCCTTTTTGATGAGATTTTTAAATTTAGAACACTCTTTACTGGAGTACTTTGTCAAGATGATTGGTCTAGAAGTACAAACACTAGAAGCAGTACTAATTTTAGAAGTACTAACAGAGTTAGCAGCACTAACAGGTTTAGCAGTACTAACCTTGTTAGAAGTACTAACAGAGTTAGCAGTATTAACATCTGATGAAGTACTAACAATGTTAGTTTTAGAAGTACTAATACTCTCAGCAGCACTAACATTGATAGCAGCAGTATTGCTTCTGGCAGCACTATCTTTGTCAGCAACACTATTTGTGGTAGCAATACTAACAGTTTTAGTGCTTTTGGAAACCCACATCTTGACACTCTATTTTACCGTCTTTTTCTTCATGTGGCTTTTAGATTTAACAGGTTTCTTAGCCACATGGTTCCTTTCATCCTTCCTATAACCAAAGGGTTTTTGCACAGATCTTTGAAAATTTATCCTTTGGTTAATAGGATTAAAATAACAGTGCTTGGCAAGATGGTTCATTTTGCCACATATGAAACAAGGTTTTTGTATGATGATTTTACTCAGATCAACTCCTTGTTTCTGAGCCCACTGATTATTCCAATTTCTTTGATTGTCCCTCCTTTTATCATGTTTTAGGGGCTCAGACTTACTACCTGCACATTGTTTGCAAAGAACAGGATTCACAACTGTAGTCTGCTTGTAATGGCCCTTTTTAGACTTTCCCTCAGTCTTCTCTACGTCATCAGATTTGATCCAATTCCTTCCACCACCCTCATTGGTAAGAATGTTATTTTCTAAGGGAATCTCACCACTCACAGTATTATCCTTACTCTTACCAGCTTGTTTCTCAGTCTTGTCCTCAACAACTACTTCATCTAAAGGATCTATCTTAGTGGCTCCTTCATGCAAGTCCTTCCTATCCTTGGTCTCTAGCAAGTCTGATTTAGGAGGGATGTAGTTGTTGTTGTATGGTGGTGGTGTGGTATTGTACCCAATTCCTGGTTTAAGCTTATCATGGATTTGGTCCTTTAGAATTGTATCCATGGCTTTAGAAGCATATGAAAACTTTTCCACATCTAGCTTAACCTTGGCTAGCTCTCCTCTCAACTTTTCATTCTCCTCTCTAGACTTTGTCAGTTGGATTTCTAGATCATTTTTCTCCCACTTCCAGTAATTTGTATCATATGTGTGTTGAAGTTCATTGGCTTGGAAACCTTTAATTTGTTCCTCAAACCTCTCAACAATTTTCACATAGTCTTTTCTATCCTTTTCTAACCTCTTAAGGTCATCACTCATACTCTGGTTGTGATCCCTATACCTTTTAACAGTGTCTATACAAGTTTGAGAACAGAGATTAGAGAGTACCTCAGTTGGAAGATCAAATACCTCTACCATGAGAGCTTGATTTTGAATGGCCTCTTCTGCTTGATCACTCCAGTCAAACCCCATTCCTTGTTGAGATACATGAGCTTGAGCAGAGTTTATGTTCTGGTTGAAGCTTCCAGTCTGAGCTTGTTGGTGATTGTTGTGAGACACTCCACTTCTGCATTCCCTGGCAAAGTGTCCCTTCATATGACACTTGTAGCACTCTACCTTTGACTTATCAAAGCCTGCTCCATCTTCTCTTCTTTGGGAAAAGTTGTTCCTCCCAGTCCTCTTGTTGAACTTCTTCACCCTCATAGACAGCATGGCCATCTGCCATTTAATATCCATCTCTTCAAGATCATCAGGATGAAGTTGTTCCAAGTCATCATTGATTAAATAGGAGTTACCATGGCTGGAAATAAAGGCTTCAAAAATAGATTCATTGCCTTTTTCTTGATTTACTCCATTAGCAGCATTAACTGATTCAGGGTTAGCAGAAGAATCAGTTGATGTTGATAGGAGTGCAGCATTATGAACACATCCAGTAGGCTTCTTCTTTGCTTCCACCTCAGATTCAAACACTCTCAGATCATTGTACAGATCATCCAGTTCCTTTCCTTCCAATTGGTCATTCTGTCTGAATGAAACAGTGTACATGGTCCATTCATCTCCAAGAGATCTGAGGAACTTTCGGTTGACATCATCTTGTTCCATCTGGACTCCAACAGTAGCCAACTCACCAATTAACTTATTGAATCTATCAAAAGTTTGAGTCATAGACTCATTCTTTGAAGATGTAAAATTCTCATATTGCTGCTTGAGAATATCCCTTTGATTCCTCTTAGTACTCTTGGTGCCAGCAAATCTCTTCTCTAAAGCATTCCATAGAATCTGATCATCAGTGCAGTGGTGAAACTGATGTTGATACTCATTAGGAATGGCCAAAAGCAGGGTGCTTAAGGCTTTCATCTCCAATTGTCTCACTTTCTTCTCAGCATCAGTTTTTGGAGGTGGTCTTCTTCCATCTTGTCCAATTTTACCTTCAGCAGAGGGACCATTCTCAACAATGTCCCACATAGAGAAGTCTGTAAGGAGGATGTACTACTTGATCCTAATTTTCCACATGTCAAACTCATTAGGTTTGAGCATGGGAACCTTTGAAACAAGAGTACTGTTTGATTCAACTGTGTTGTCCATGATGAATGAAGGTTTCTGAGAATACTAGGCTCTGATACCACTTGTCAGGATCTGATTCTTAACAAGAATAGTGAAACTCAGAAACAATATTAAAGAAGTTGCGGAAAAACACTTTAATATTCAAATATCAATGTAACAGTAAAATAGAAATCACAACTTGTAAACTTTATTGAATGATTAAAGTTACAAGATTTCATACAAAACCTCAATCTTGATGAACAGGTTCACCAAGACGAATTCTACTTCTCTAGAACTAGGGTTGTAAACCTTGAGGTCAATTCTCTCTCAAACCAAAAACTTATGAATAATCAAAAAATCTCTATCAAATACTTCTATACTATATATACAAGACTGAATACAAGATAATTATCAAAAATACAATTGATCTTCAATATCAATCCCATAATTATCTTCAGCCTTATCTCCAGCATGTCTTTATCTCCAAGGCATCTTTATCTTTATAAGCAGCACTAATTCTCTTCAGAAGTATTAACCATCTTCAGCAGCATTAATCTTTAGCATTACTAACTACTAGCAGTACTAACTTTCCAAGTAGCAGCACTAACTCTTCAAGCAGTATTAAATCTACTAGCAGTAGTAATCACTTAGCAACATTAATCAGCAACATAATCCATACATAGCATATTCAGACCCAACAGTGATATGCGGTTCATTCGTTTCAGTTCGATTGCCCAATACTGCGATGGTATATTGATGTTGCTTCGAGACAAGCTGAGGCGGTTCATTGATCAAGATGAAAAAGGGGTCTAGTCTTTGGATTCAAAGTACAGATGCCTTGTCCTCGAAGCTTTGGGTCAGATTAAAGAAAGGCTGGAGTACAGAACTTCAATGTGACATTTCGAGATCATTTTCGGTTTTCGGAAGACTCGTATTCCAAACTGGCATGTTTACGAACTTCAATTCAAAGGGGGAGATTTTTAGGGTGAATTTATGTTTAATAGAAGTTCGGGGTGCAAAATGTAATTTCATTAAAGTTATTTGTTGTTGGGCTTTTCGGCCCAAGGCATTTGTGCGTATCATATATATTTGTTGCAAACCTAGAATTTAGGTTTAATGGTCATTAGATAGGTTTACACGCTTCTTATGATATTATCTCTGTAAATCTTAAACCCTTTATTGATAAATCTAAACATATGACCAGCTGTTGTGATTCAATCCTTGCGTTTTATTGATTATTATATGTGATTGCACTGTTTCTGGGATCTACAAAACCGTGTGTAAAAGGTACATTTACACATGGTTTTTAGTAAGAAACCGCGAACAAAAGTAACCCTTTTGTACGCTGTTTTTTACACACAACCGCGTATAAAAGTAACCCCTTTGTACGCGGTTTTTTTACACACAACCGCGTATAAAAGGTCGTACCTATGTTTCCCTATAAATACAAAAGGAATGCACCATTTTTTCTACCCAATGCGGCTCCTTCTCGAAAACAACACTTTTTTGACCTTTTTTTTTTGCTTTTTGGAGTTTTTTTTATGGTTTTTGGCATTATTCTTCACAAAAAGCAAGGTATGATCATCATTTTAAACAAATAGTTCATCAATTACTACTTTTATATGCATTAATATCATGTTTTAAGTAAAATAATGTATGTAAATATATGTGCATGTGATCAACAGCTCGCAGGTACATACAAAATACCAATTCGTATAGGTGTACCAATTGGATTCGAACAATCAATTACCAAGCATACTGAGAAGAAAAAAGAGAAAAAGTTCGACTGCACTTTTCGGGCAAGTGCAGCCGTGCCGTTTCTTCTTCCTGGCGTTTGAACCGTCGGATCGTCATGATTTTTGGATAGTAGCTTCAAGACATAGTTATCTACATTCTGAACGGTGGAGATATATTTTGTAGGTTTAGAAGTGGTCCTTTTTCTGTTCGAAAGTCTGCAGTATTTTTGGTACGTTTTCTGATTGTTTTGGATTCGATTTTTCATCAGTCATGGTCGATATACCATGGAAGACAATGAGGAGGAACAAGGGTTTTGGTAGACCGACATTGGATTCATTTTCCAATTTGTGATGCATGAACAATATGCTTCCTCTCTCAAGGTACGTGTTATATATTGTACAAAATACTTTGTTTTGTTTATAATAACACCTAGTTTTAAATTTATATTTTGGACACATGGACGACCACGACTCCTTTCACAATTACACAAGTAGAAGAGATGGCTTGCAATATCGCCAGATCATTTACTTTGAAGCGCATGAAAGATGGTAAAATGTGGTAATGAATAAGATGTTTGTTTTAAGAATTATTAGACTTGATTATACGATACATAGTATTATAATGCTTGGTTATTTTGATATCTTACATTTACATTGACGATCTTTAAAGTTTAATTGTTACTTTGAGATGCTACATTAATTTACGTGTCTAGCTGATTTTTGTATTTGAAATTGTGTTTGAAATGTTCCATTATTTGAATTGGCATCGTATTTGGAAATGTAACTTATCGGATATAATGGAGCTTCACTAACATTTGAAATAATAGATGTTAACAAAATCGAGAAAAATATTAAAAATATAAATATAACTCATTATACACGGTTCTAGTAGAAAAAACCGTGTACAAATGTCTGCAAATTTTTTTTATAAATGGTTACATTTATACACGGTTTTGTTATGAAAATTGTGAAAATTTATTATAATTGTAAACGGTTTTAGCAAAAAAATGTGTAAGATAGATACTTTTATAAACGATTATATGACTTATTTAAAAGCTTTCATCCAAAAACCGTGTAAGATAGATACTTTTATAAATGGTTAGCAAGACTTTTTTAAACGTTTTCATCTAAAAACCGTGTAAGATTGTGACTTTTATACACGGTTAATATTCTTTTTCTAAACTATTTTGAAACCGTGTATGAAAGTTGAGTTACACGGTTTTGGAACCGTATATAAAACTCCGAAACTTTTACAAACACCCGCCTTATATGCGGTTCCAAAACCGTGTATAAAACCCAAAACAACCATTTATAAAAGCATATTTTGTACTAGTGATATATCCTCATGTACTTTTCGTAAAAAGGTCGAAATATTATTTTTTTTAAAAGGTGATTTTTACACGATCCAACTTTCTATCCAATTTTTATTCAATTGATACATCATGAATTCACCATATCTTATTTCTCACAACATGTGCTTTTTTCTTTGTTTACCTTGCATTATCTAACGGAACATGCTATGTTTCTTGCTCTACTATGTTTCATCAACTCTTGTTTTCTTTTCATTTCAGTTTTTTCTCTTTTTTCCAAAGGAAAAAAATAAGATACGCATACAATTACTTCTAATTGTGAAATATGTATGCATATATATATATATATATATATAACGACATATTGATTTCTATAATTGTTTGGTGTGGACAAGAGTGATCAGAAGAACAACTTTTTTGTGGAAGATGCATAGCAGCTTCTTTCAGGTACCCAACTAAGATTGTTCCCTTAACCTTGAGTTAATTCTACAGCAAAGGAAAGATATGTTCTACCCTACCCAACATCTTGTTGAAAACCGTGTTTGCTTTTATGTGATTCTTTGAAAAGCAAACCATTAGGCGGTGGATGTTGCATTGCAGCCTACATAGTCATTATTTTACCAACGCTTTAGTGCTCATTTATTTTAATCAGCCAAATCATGGTAGAGTTTTCTTTGTATTGTGCTTATATTCACTAGCTAACCGAACAATTTTGGCCCTCTTGAGGTCCAAGATATGCCTTGAATTTTTTATTTTATTTCAAACATTACACTAAAAGCCCATAGAGTTCCATTATTCCCAAGGCATGCCTTTATGCTGATTCCCACAGGCCAAATGGTGCACTAATGGTGCTTATGAATTGCAAAAAATATTATGCTGCTAAAGCAATGTGAAAATATTTTATGTTCTTTTGTTCTATTGCGATTTCATTTCTAGATTAACAACTTTTCGCTCCCAATCTGTCTTGGGTAAATTAGTGTCTGATTTCACTATTAAATCGGACCCTATCAACAATGGATATATATATATCCGTCATAAATGTTTAATTCCATCCGTGATAGTGTGTCGGCCCAATAGTAGTGGGTAATGCCAATCACCGATGGATTAGTGATGGTCACTATCACCGACAGATTAGTGATGGTCACTCTCATCGACGGATTAGCGGCTAATCATCGATGAATTAGCGACGGCTAATCATCGATGGATTAACGATGGTTAGCCGCACCGACGGATTAGCGAAGGACAACAATTACCTATAGTGACGGATTTCTGTCGATAATCCATTGGTGAATTTTAGTAATTTAAAAAAAATATTGCATTTCTTATATATTTTATACAAAGTCTTCCCATAAATTCAAAATACCAAATCAAAATTGCTCAACAATTTAAATATAACAAATTCAATCCAAATTCAATACCAAATTCATACAATTCAAAATACAAAATTCAAATATCCATTCAATAATAATCTAATTAATAATTAATAATTAATAATTTATAAATTATAAAATAATATCTAATTATAAACTATTAGTTCTTTATTATTTTATTAAATTAATTTTTAATTAATGGTTTTTGTCCCCCTCCTAAGAGACGTTAACTTTTTCGTTTAAGTCCAATTAAATCAGGGGTATTTTAATCATTTTAAACATTTCTCTATAATGACTAAAATACCCCTCATTTAACAGTGTGGTAATTGACTTAACAGAAGAATGTTTAAAACGACTAAAGTAATTTAGTTGAACTTAACGGAAAAAGTTAACAGCAATTAGGAGGATGGACTCAAACCGTTATGAAATTACAAATGAAATAGACGAAATCCAAGTTTTCGAAGTTTAGTGATGTAACACCCGGAAAATTATAAGGTAAGTATTCGTTTCCCTTATTTCGTTAATGGTGTTTAATTGAGATTATGAAACCTTTATATGCGCATGATCACTATTTTATTGTAGCAATGTTATACGAACTGCTTAAATATCTTAATTATCTAAACCTAGCGCTCGTTATCGTTTTCGGCTTAGTTTTCGGTCTGATTTGGGTGTGGGGCGATTGTGCCACGTGATAGTGACATTGTCACTATCGCCGGCCACAATCGCAGAAAATGTACCGTAGGGGTGTGGTCTGGTGCGATTGTGACCACGCGATTGTGACTTGTCATAATCGCAGGTCACTCTCGCAGGAAATGTATCGCGGGTGCCTTGTGGCTCGCGATTGTGCCACGCGATAGTGCCCTTGGTACTATCGCTGATAGGGAACTGGACTTAAATGAACCTTCAGCCGATTTTTAACCTCATTTTCTCTCAACCCTCTCTTTTATTGGCGATTTTGGAGCTCCCATTTTAGCCTCATTCCTCCATTTACAAAACCCTAACCCTCATAAATACAATCCTTTGGTGGTTGGGTCTTGGATACTAGCATTAACTCATCTCAAGGAAGATTTCTAGGGCTTCTCAAAGTGCACCTTCTCATCTCCAAGTCTCATCTTCATTTTCTAGGGTTTACATCTTTTCTAGGTTTTAATCAAAAACCTAGATAGTGAGTTTACTTACCCTTTGTTAAAACTAGATACACATCATTATCTCTTACTTGTTATCATTATTATTATTATTACTCAAATGTTCCTATCAAATGTGTAAGTATTTGGGGTTTTCTATGGATATGTGTATATGAGTAACTTACCACGATTTAATAAATGTATATCTTGGTATTATGATGATTTCTACCTGGAATGCCATTTGGGCAATATTGTATATTCATGATGATATGGATGTTATATGGGTTATATGTTGAACTTACATGATTAGGATGGTAATATTGTACCCTTGGTTGGTATCGAAATATGTTTGGTTAAAATATACCTCGAGGCCTCCTATATGTATTATGTTGGACGAACCAAGTCAGTAGACACTAGGAGGATGTAGTCTTGGGCACCACTGTGATGGTATGTGCCTAGACATCCGCCATTCGGGAAATTTCCTTAGTTGTAGTTCTCAGATGTGTCGGGCCTTTCGGGATGCCTCTTGTTAATTGGTGTTGAGGAGAAATCCCAACATTTGCTGGGAATGCCACAAGCATCCAGCGCCCTCACCTTCGAATCGGAAGTACGTAACTGGCCGGGACTAACAGCCCGACCCGCTGGCTCCACGAAAGTGGTGCAGCCCCTCATGTCCGCCTGTCGCTTAGTACGGGGCTTTACGCTACCATGGTTTAAGGAAATAAAGTTGCGCCTTCACCACCAGCAATTGCTTTTGGTGTAGTGGTAAGCGCTTGATCCTAACAAGTTAAGCGTGCTCGGGCGAGAGCAATCCTAGGATGGGTGACCACCTGGGAAGCTCAAGCCTTGGGACCTAACAATTGGTATCAAAGCGATGTCGCGGGTTCGAGTCTCCCAGTGTGCAAATGCTTGGGGGGGATTGTTGAGGAGAAATCCCAACATTTGCTGGGAATGCCACAAGCATCCAGCGCCCTCACCTTCGACTCGGGAGTACGTAACTGGCCGGGACTAACATCCCGACCCGCTGGCTCCACGAAAGTGGTGCAGCCCCTCATGTCCGCGCTGTCGCTTAGTACGGGGCTTTGCGCTACCATGGTTTAAGGAAATAAAGTTGCGCCTTCACCACCAGCAATTGCTTTTGGTGTAGTGGTAAGCGCTTTATCCTAACAAGTTAAGCGTGCTCGGGCGAGAGCAATCCTAGGATGGGTGACCTCCTGGGAAGCTCAAGCCTTGGGACCTAACAATTGGCTTCAAGGTATATCGACTCTTTGGGTGTAACTGATTGGTGTTATGGGTCTCCCCTATTGACTCCACATTTGTTAAACTCTGGTTAACTGCTGATAAGAATTGTAACTGATCATGCATGCTTATTATTGTTCAACTCACTAGGATTTTTGGCCTAACACTTGTTTGGTGTCGATGTGTATCTCAGGTTCTAGCGGCGCCGGTTCTAAGCTGGCATAGTTGCTTGGGTGAGAGCTTGGGGAAACCTTGCAATTCGATATACTTTTGGTAGAAGAAACTTTTGGGTTTATAGATGACACCCCTTTTGTAATCTATTTTCTAGTCATAGAAATTAGTTTAGTTGGTTGTTATTTATTATCCGTTAAATTACAACTGTAATTAAACAGGTTTGTATATTTCCCCATTTTTGGGAGGCTCTTGCTATGGCAATTTTATATACCTCATGTTCGTTTTTCGGATTTTTGTTATCCCTATTTTTAGGGTGTTACAAGTTGGTATCAGATCTTTAGTTTAAGTGAACTAGGTATTGTTTTATCATATCTAGACTTAAGCTTTAGACGTTATAGTTTCACTGTCCACTTGGGGTAGAAATCCTAGGTGGGGAGAGCGTTAGGATTACGAAATTACTTTAATTGAAACTTGCGATGATGGTGACAAGAATTCTTGTGTATGGTTCGTTCATAATTTCACTTAGCTACTACTATTATGAATGCATTGTTACGTGAGCTTACTTGGTTTACTATTGTTATGATAATTGATGAAGGTATTAGTACGTACAATGAGTTCAACTCACTTAGTCTTTTCTCAATCTATTTCTCATACATGTGTGGCAGTTATCAATGGTAACCACTCGGAGCAGGTTACCGAATACGCCAGAAGGTCATGTGGAAGATGAATCTACGGCCGATCAACCCCATGTGGTCGCAATTGCCAAGAGACCACCAGTGGCAAATATCTTGGGTGGAGGACCCGAGCATATACCCCGAACCAACATCGCCACCAATGACCCGGTCGTGGAGGAAGTGACTATGGAGACCAGAATCAGAGATAGTATGATGCTAGCCATGAACTCGGCCATGGCCCAACAACAAAAGTTTTTCATGAAGCTTTTGGAAGATCGAGACTCCAGTCACCGACAACCGGAGACGATGGCAGAGAACATTATTATGGGGTCAGGTGGACCGGTTGTTGTATCTGTTGAAGACCCAACGGATAACGGGAACAAGGTGAAGACCAAGGGGTGCACCTACAAGGCGTTTCTGGGGTGCAACCCGAAAGAGTTTGCAGGTTCCGATAATCTGGTTGCTTGCATGTATTGGCTCAAAGAGGTGGAGATGGCCTTCGATTCCAGTGAATCTGACATCTCTCAACGTGTCAAGTTTGCTTCTCAACTACTTCGGGGAGAGGCTTTGATTTGGTGGAATCTCACTCAATCCGCCCTTACTCCCGAGGTCCTTGCCAAGTTAACTTGGTCGGTTTTCAAGGAAAAGATCATGGAAAAGTATTGTAGAGAAAGGTCGTTGGACAAACTGGAACGGGAGTTCAGAGACACCATGAGGTTTGCAAAGTTCTTACAGTACTTAGGATTTGTATAACCAAAAATAATACCATCCACATATATTTGAATAAGAATGATATCGCCTTTATCCTTTTTAATAAAAATAGTGGTATCGACCGTACCTTTTGTAAAACCTGACTTGACCAAGAATTGAGATAAGATATCATACCAGGCGCAATGAGCTTGTTTCAGTCCATAAAGAGCTTTATCCAGGATGTAGACGTGATTCGGCTTATCTGGATTTACAAACCCTTCTGGCTGAGAAACATAGACTTCTTCCTTGAGTACTCCATTCAAAAAAGTTGTCATCACGTCCATTTGATAGACGGTGAAGTTCTTGTGGGCTGCGTAGGCTAAGAACATCCGAATCGCCTCTATACGTGCCACTGGAGCATAAGTCTCATCGTAGTCTATTCCTTCCTCTTGCCTGTATCCCTTGGCGACAAGTCGTGCTTTGTTTCGGATAACGGTACCATCTTCATCTTTCTTGTTTTTGAACACCCATTTCGTACCAATGATAGTTTTACCTTGCGGTTTGGGTACGAGTCTCCAGACTTTCAGTGCTTCAAACTGATTCAGCTCATCTTGCATCGCAGTTACCCAATCTGAATCGGCAAGAGCCTCAGATACGCGAGTAGGCTCGATCTTGCTTAGAAAGGATTCATACATACATAGATTTGAAGTTGCAGACCTAGTTTGCACCGGTGCAGAAGAATCTCTAATAATTTGATGTACCGGGTGCTCTTTGGTCCACTTATATTCATGAGGGAGTGGATTAGATGCATGTTGATCATTGTCAGCATCTAGGAATTCAGATGGTTCAGAATTAACGGGGGTGTTAGTTGAAGTAGTCGTTGCAGAAGTTGCAGTAGGTACAGCTTGGTCAATCTGTTGATCAATCCTTACAGTACATCCTACTGAGTCAGCTGCTTCTGTCTCGGCATTGTTGATCACAACTTCAACTGTAGCAGTAGGCTTTTGAACTGGAACTTCTTGCTGAATCTGATCCAGAATTTCAGTGCTTCAAACTGATTCAGCTCATCTTGCATCGCAGTTACCCAATCTGAATCGGCAAGAGCCTCAGATACGCGAGTAGGCTCGATCTTGCTTAGAAAGGATTCATACATACATAGATTTGAAGTTGCAGACCTAGTTTGCACCGGTGCAGAAGAATCTCTAATAATTTGATGTACCGGGTGCTCTTTGGTCCACTTATATTCATGAGGGAGTGGATTAGATGCATGTTGATCATTGTCAGCATCTAGGAATTCAGATGGTTTAGAATTAACGGGGGTGTCAGTTAAAGTAGTCGTTGCAGAAGTTGCAGTAGGTACAGCTTGGTCAATCTGTTGATCAATCCTTACAGTACATTCTACTGAGTCAGCTGCTTCTGTCTCGGAGTTGTTGATCACAACTTCAACTGTAGGAGTAGGCTTTTGAACTGGAACTTCTTGCTGAATCGGGGAATTTGATTCAGTGGAGATATCGGAAGTGGTCGGATGAGTAGTCATCGAGTCTTCTATTCTGTCAACCACAACAGATTTAGGCAATTTAGATCCAAGAAATTCATCATAGAACAGTTCAAATAATAAATCCAAATCAGATAATTTAGAAGTAGACGAAGAAGCGTCATCTGATTTGTTCTCTTGAGGTGTAGGTCCTGGACTGGTTGCCCCAGAAGCTAGAACTCCGGTAATTACGGGTTCTGAACTGATGTGCGCAGAAGCCATCTCCTCATCAAATGTAACATTGACGCTCTCTATCACAGTCTTCGACTTCTTCAAGTAAACCCGATATGCAGTAGATGTAGAGGAATAACCAACGAAGATGCATTCATCCGCCTTAGCACTGAACTTGTTCAGATTCTCTCTGTCGTTTAGAACAAAACACTTACAACCAAAAACATGAAAATATTTAATGCTTGGTGTTCGGTTGTTGATCAACACATACGGAGTCTTCTGAAATCGGCGGTGTATCATGGAGCAATTCTGAGTGTGACACGCATTCGATACAGCTTCAGCCCACAAAAATAAAGGTAAATCAGATTGGCTGAGCATTGTCCGTGCGGCCTCGACAAGTGTACGATTTCGCCTTTCGACGACTTCGTTCTGTTGAGGCGTGCGAGCAGCAGAGTATTGATGTGAGATCCCGACTGACTCGAGATATTCTTCAACTATCTTGTTCTTGAACTTTGTGCCGTTGTCAGTCCCGAGAATCTTGACTTGTTTTTGCAGATTGACTTGGGTCGTCTTCAGAAATGTAATGAGAACATCGGGTGTCTCATCTTTAGACCGTAGGAACATGACCCAAGTGTATCGCGTATAGTCATCCACGATAACCAACACATACTTCTTTCCTCCTACGCTTTGCGTTCGCATAGGACCGCACAAGTCCATATGCAACAACTCTAAAGGAGAGCTGGTACTCGGTTCAGGCTTTGGTTTGTGTGGGGCTTTCTTCATCTTGCCCTTTTCACATGCTGCACATAGATGTTCTCTTTCATACTTCAGATCTGGAAGACCTTTCACTAGCTTGCCACTGATCAGCTTGTTGATGTACCGAAAGTTGAGGTTAGAAAGTCGTCGATGCCATAACCAGCTTTGTTGCATCGAGGCCTTTGATAGTAGACAGACCTGATTGTCAGCCTGGACCTTTGACAAGTTGATGGTGTAGAGGTTTGACTTGCGAGTGCCAACCAAGAGTTCTTGTCCTTCTTCAGTGCGTACTGAACATGTCTTGGCCTTGAAATTAACCTCTAAGTCTTTGTCGCAGAATTGGCCAATGCTGAATAGGTTATGCCCTAAGACTTCAACGTAACTCACCTTCTTGATCGTAAGATTTTCATGTACAACATCACCATATCCCAGAATAGGTGAAAACTGATCATTCCCAAAACGAACTGTGCAGCAGTATTTGTCCGTAAAATTAGACAACATACTCTTCTGCCCGGTCATATGCTTGGAACACCCGCTATCCAAGTACCACATATGACGGGTCTCATCATTATCTCCATCATCAGAATTAGCTTCAGCTTCTGACTGGTTCTTTCCCATCAAGCACAGATGTATTGTCTCGTCCTTCTCTCCTTCTTCATATTCTTCGTCCGAATGGTCGAGCCAGTATTCATCCTCGGCCATTAATGCTTTTCCAGCCTCTTGTTGCTTGGCTAGAAGCATCTTATTCTTGTAATAGTCGGAGTTTCGGACTTTTGATTTGCGGCAGTCCTTGGCAAAATGACCGAGTCTGCCACAGTTGTAGCACTTTATCGGTTCTTCCTTCTTGGTCTCTTCAGCTCCACCCTTCTTCTTGTCTTCTGGTCTACTTTCTTCAACTTTCTCTTTATGCTTGTAGTTGTTCGGACCAGACGAGTACCTCTGACTATTGGAGTTTGGCTTTTTATAGAACTTCTTTTGGAAAGCCTTGGTTAACATAAGCATGGCTTCCTTCAGTTGCTCACAATCGTCAGAGTCAGACTTTGCCTCGCTATCAGCCTCTTCTGATTCGGATTCTATCACCTTCTTCTTCTTAGATTTCTTGACCACAAGAGCAACTGGATCAGCAACTGCTTTGTCAGCCTTTTTCATCTCAGCCTTGATCTCTTCCACTTCTTCCTCATTCTGTCTGAGGATTTCATAAACTTCATGAAGAGGAATGTCGTGCAAATCCTTCAGCTGTCTCATTTGTCTGGTGAATCTCTTCCACTCAGACTGAAGGTTGCTGAGAAACTTCACATTCAGCTCCACGTGAGATTTGTTGATCTTGTTCTTGCTCAGCTCGTTCAGTAATGTGATGAATCTGTCATAAGTGGTTGCAAGTGATTCTCCAGCTTTATCTTTGAATTCTTCATAATTATTCAAGCAGGTGGAAACTTTGAGTTGATTGCCAACTTTAGATCCAAGCATCATCTTCTCCAACTGATCCCACATTTGCTTACCGGTAGCGTTGTAGCTATCAATCTTGACGTATATTTCATTCGGTATGCCTTGGAGAATGAATGATCTTGCCAGCTTGTCACCCTTGTGTCTCTTCAGCTCATCTTCCGTACATTCACCAATCGATAACTTATACTCTGTCTCTTCTTCTTCACCATTTTCTCCGGCTACAGTGAGAACCTTGGTTGGAGGTGTCATGATTCCTTCTTTCAGAGATTTTCTGATATAATCTCCCAAATCATGTCGATCGATGAAGTCCAAGAATCTGTCCTTCCACTGCTCGTACTCCCCCTTGAAGAGTACTGGAGGCTTCACATCTGTTCCAATAGCAAGAGCTTCCCGAGACATCTTTACTTATATGATTAGAAATCAAACTTATCTGATATGATTAATCAAACGATTCAACAGGTTACAAGCTTGAAATCAATATCTCTCTTTCTCTCTGTCTTGTTCATGGCGCACCACCACCACACTAACCTCTCAATAATTAATTTTGCAATTAAGCTCCTTAACCTAATTACCACTAACCTAATCTTATTTATACTTAGGCCCTATAGCCTAATGGGCTTGACAAGGTTTGGGCCCAAATTACAAAAACAAACTAATAACTAAATTATAAAACAAATAAATAAAATACGAAAAATACACTTTTGACTATTTATTACAAAAGGACCCTAGACTATTTGTTGAGACGACGTTATCAGCTTTGACTTCAGATTTCCATCTTCAGATAATTATGATCTTGAATCCAATAAATATGTGCTTTAACACATTCAATTAATTGGGGACTAATTTAAGCTAACAATCTCCCCCTAATGTTTTATAAAGAAAGCATCATCTTGTAGTCTCCCCCCTTGCTTTCTTTAGAAACTTTGGTGTGCCATTCTTCGAGTCTTCAAAGCATCACAAGCTCCCCCTCAAATGTAGGCTCATATTCTTGAAAGACTTAGACGAATTATCCCAATTTGT
The DNA here is from genome assembly GCA_954870635.1 of Arctium minus. Lineage (NCBI taxonomy): Eukaryota > Viridiplantae > Streptophyta > Magnoliopsida > Asterales > Asteraceae > Arctium > Arctium minus. The sequence continues at coordinate 68,888,802 of OX941080.1, read as the reverse complement.
CCAGCTTTCATGTCTCAACTTTACCACTGTTTTTGACCATCAAGGAGTCTTATTGAGAGAAAACATAATGCATGCACATTGAACTCTAGCCTCATATCTTTTCAACAAGCTTTGATTCATCCATTTTGGATGAAAACTGAGTGAGTTGTGCAAGATTTTCCTCAGCTGCGCAAAATGGTTGTCAAAACAGAAAATTTGACTCTTCGAACCTCGTTGACTAAACATTAAGCACCGCGCCTTAAACTTGAATAACGGAGGAGGGAGTGACAAACAATGTGTCACATATGTAGCTTGAAACCATAAAGAACCGATGAGAGAACACCGTTCTTGAAAGCGGAAAGAGCATGAGTGAAATGCGATGCTTTTGGTCCAGCACTCTAACGCAGATGTTGAAACAGATTTTGGCATATCATCTCACGGAGTTTGAGAAAACTCAAAACATCAAAGTCGTACGTATGTGTTTTAGCGATTCAGCGCAACTGAACTCATGTAAATTGGAGCTTCGAGTAAAAAGTTGTGCGCGTGTTTCTGAAACAGCGCAATGCTGTCAGAAAATTCAAAAATTTCGGGCTTCGGGCACTTGGCTCATTGCGACCTCTGGACCATCGACCTCTGATGTATCAACTTCTGGTCTACCTCTGGTCCTCCCCTGGTCTCTACTCTTCAGAGGTTTTGGTCCACAGAGGCTCTGTGGATAACTTAAGAGCCTCTCTGAAATTCATTGTTGCACGTCTCTGGACAACCTCTGAACATATGTGCAACATGTGCATAGTTTCTGGAATGTCTCTGAATATCCTCTGCCCATATCTTCTGACATACCACAGTACCATCTGCAGGACAACTTTTGATCATGTGCATAGAGGTCTTCTGCACTTCACATTCTGAAAGGTTCTGGACAGCCTACAAAGGCTATGCAAAAACTTCTGCACTTTAGCCTCTGCGTATAATAGCCTCTGATAATGTTTTGCACAGTAGCCTCTTTTCACAGCAGCCTCTCGACATCTTCACAGAGGCTCTGGACATCTTCACAGAGGCTCTGAACATGTCTCTGATGTGAACAGCCTCTGCGGTTAACCTCTGATGTGAACTTTTTGTACCTTTGATTTTCTGCACCTTCATAGAGGTTCTGTGCATGCCTCTGCACCTTTTAACCTCTGAACAACCTTATAGAGATTTTTTTTTTACTCAAGAAAGCGAAGAGGAGAAAGTCATCCTCTGTAAATATTAATCATTGAGCCAATTTCCAAGTCTAGTTTCGCCAGTAGGTCTGCTCTGTGCCGTTCTTGCTTTACATGAATCAACTTTTGTACGCCTTTCAAGGTTTCATCAGAATACTTTGCTACTTGCGAAGCTAGAAAGATTTTCTTCTCTTGGTTCACTCTGTAGATAAATGCCATAGGTTCTTCAATGATTGATCCAGTCTTCTGTTTGTCCAGGTTTTCAATGGTTTCCACTGGTTCAGTCACTCTGAGCTTTTCTTCACCCATGTTCAGAGCAATCTGAAAGTCACGTTTGGCTCTGTGTTTGATGTAAGCTTCCATTGCCCGTCTTACTTCAACCATGCTCATTCTTATCTCCCTTCTTCCTGAATCGTATCTCGCAGAATAATAGGCATAGATATGAGTGAGATCATACGGATTTAGATTTACGAGATCATTATCATTGAACTCGTAAATCTTCTGATCAGATCGAGTCACCACATAATGCCTATATATGATTTTGTTGAAGGCGAATGTCTTTTTAGTGATTTTCTCAACTTTTATTATTGGAGCATCGTTGAGAATCGCCTTTCTTGGTGATGTCTTTGCCTGTATGAATCTTCGTTCGTAGTCTGGCTTATCCTCTCTGATTCTTGGATTCAGAGGGATTACTTGAGTGTATTCCATATTGAACTCACAGTATATATGCCGAAATTGATCTTCTACCGATGCTTCAGGAGTGGATTCTAAGAATGTGGGAGGATGAGTGAAGACCTTGGCTGGTAAACCGATGCTTGTTTTCTGAACAAGATTCTCTTGAGGAGCCTTTTCATCAACAACCATGGTTTCTTTGTCCTTGGGTTGTGACTGAGTTATCTCTGAAGGCTGTTCAGAGATATATCCATCTATCTCTGGATATTCTCTTAATTCTGAAGCTGTTGAGGTATGATGAGGTTGAGCGTTTTTTAAAACATACTCTTCGACATCAATTATGTCAGGATCTGAATTCTTAACAAGAATAAACACTCAGAAACAATATTAAAGGAGTTTACGGAATAACAATTTAATATTCAAAGATCAATGAAACAGTGAATCATAATAACAACTTGTAAACTTTATTGAATGGTTATAAAGCTACAAGATTTCACACACAACCTCAATATTGATGAACAGGCTCACCAATACGAATTCTACTTCTCTAGAACTAGGATTATAAACCTTGAGGTTGATTCTCTCTAAGAAAACTAAAAACTCAGAATAATTCTCTATCCTAAAGATACAAACTATTCTATACATATACTGAAGATAAAAGATAATTACAAAGAATAAAATATCTTCAGTATAATCTTCCAAAGTTATCTCCAAGCTTTCCATGAATATCTCCATTCAGTATAGCTGTCATCCTTGCCATATGAAGTCTTCATCTCATAAGCAGTATTAAGTCTTCAGCAGCATTAATACTTTGAGCAGTATTAAGTTCAGCAGTACTAACTACTAGCAGTACTAAAATTGCTTAGCAGTAGTAACTTCATTAAGCAGTATTAATCTTGACTAGCAGCATTAATCTTTCTCAGCAGTAGTAACCATTTAGTGCTAGCAGCATTAACCATACTTGTATAATTTTGAATTCCCAACAATCTCCCCCTAACTTGACTTTTAGGAAGAGAAGTCAAGTTCTTCAGATGCTCCCAAAACACCATTCTTCATATCCCTGTATTAGCATCCAACCCCAAGCTTTGATTAATTGTTCTTTGGATCAAATACTTTGCCATTTATGAATCTGGTGCACAACCAAGCTTTTTCTTTAACATGGCATGCAGCTTCAATCTGCTGTGGTTGTAAACTCTATCCACCAGGAAGTATTCTATGTGATTTATGTCCATAGTCAGTGCATACACTCCACTAGTTTCATATAGAGTCAAGTTGTTAACTATTTGAAACACATTTCTGATAACTTCCTCCACTTCTTCTGGTTTGAACATCATACACAAATACTCCATCACAAGTTTTGTGATTGAAATCTCTGGAGCTTTTAATTGATCAACATACAACTTCATTCCTATTTCAAACATCTCCTCTAGATCAGACCTGGAACATGTTCTGACAATCTTGGCCCAAGTATTATACACTTCATACTTCTCATCTTTTCTTTTGAGCCTGATATACTCTTTTCCATCAACCTTCATTGTATCCCAGAGAATGACCTCAGGAGGCTTAACACCAACAGGTTCAGCTGTTATAGGTTCAGGAACTTTGTCCATCACTACCATGTACAGATTCACATCATTAGTACTTGATGGTTCTTTCTGTTCAACTGACTTAGGTGCCCCTTCTTCTTCAGCAACCTTCTCAGCTTCTTCTTTATCCACTCTAGGCTTCTTGGCTGATTTTCTTCTTGCCATCATTTTAGTTCTTTTTAAAGTCCTCAGACTTTCACCTAGAGTTGCTTCTTTCTTTGGTGTTTCTTGCTCATCAGGGAAAGGTTTTTCTATCAGAAAATCATTACTTTCTTTCATCCTCTTTTCCATTTCAACTCTGGCTGTTTCATTCCCTTGAAGCTTTGTCATCTCTGAATCATACAACCCTTTGATCTGTTCAAAAGTCATCTTTGAGAACATCTCCTTTCTGACTCCCACAGCACCTTTGAGAAAAGTAATCATCTTCTTTCTCTCTTGAGTACCAAGGTAGGTCTTTGAAGGTTGTCTCTTCTTTGCATCCATTTTGACCAACACAGACTTCTTTAGGGTTGCAGCTTTCTTCTGTGCTATTTCAGTTTCCAAACTTTGTTGATAAGCTTCATTTAGCTCTGCAGCTAGAGCCTTAGCCATCTCTCTATCTTTGTCCACTTGAGCCTTTTCTTCTTGCTTTCAGCCTGAATCTTTTTGGCCAAAGCTTCATCTGACTCAACCAACTTTTGCTTTTTAATTGGTTGATCAGATTCCACTAACTTTGCTTTGCCTTTGTCTTTGCTTACTACCTTCTCAATACTTGCTTTCTTGATCACTTCACCTTTTTCTTTGATGATAACTCTTTTGGCCTTTGAAGTGACCTTGGGAGTATCATGCTTAGCCTTGATTAAAGTTTCTGCTATCTCAAGGTCTGTTAATACTTCTTGCACCATTTCTGCTGCTTCATTCAATTCAGCAGTATTAACAGTTTCTGCTGCTTGTTCAAACACACTTTCTGTTTCTACTGCTTTCTCTTTTACTGCTGCTATGCTTTCTATTTCTGCTGCTTGTACTTTATCTCTACTAACCCCATCAAACTCCCCCTCAACTTTAGCATCTTCCATGTTGGCATCAGCTTCTGACTCCCCCTTTTTGGAAGCATCAGTCACTAGTTTCCTTCTTCTGAGCACAAACTGTTTCTTCTTCTTTTTCTGGACTAATCTCTTCACCATTTTCTTCAGGTTGGTAATCTATACTTGTTGGGACAGAATTATCAGTTTCAGCTCTTCTATGTCTTTTCCCTGCTTGATTACATCCATATTGATGTTGCCCATTGTTTCCATCAATTCAAGATAGTCATATCTGTCCTCACCTTCTCCAGGAGTGTGACCCCATTTTAAAGAATCATGGGATCTTTTTGTAGTAGAGGTCTTCTGCCTAGCAGAAGAACCTGCTACCCCCATGGTTTCTTGGCACCTGGGACCTTTGGATGATTGCTCACCCAAAGTTGCCATGGGGAAGGTCTTATTGATGTTACCACTGTCCTCCTCTGTGCTAGCAGGAGTAGTGGCAGCCTTTGCACCCATATGCTCATTCATCTCCTCAGTGAGCACCTCCTTGGGGTTGGGAGACACCCCTGTGGTTTCCCTATAGATATTCTCTAATGGAGAATTCTCCATTAGAGGGCTTAAAGGCTCTGTGGGTGAAGGTACAAGAAGGGAAGGAGCCTTCTTTACCATTTTCCTTATGTAGGTATTGGTGATTAGAGAAGTAGGTTTTTGAATAAGGGACTGTGGGATTGATATGGTGATTGAAGGTTGGGATTGGCTTTCAGTGGGATGGTCTAATGAGGGCCTTGACCCTGAAGCCATATCTTCTTCATTATGGGACACCACCATCATTGTAGAGAACAATGGGGTGTCAACTCCTTCCGAGTCCAATGGAGATCTCTTCATATTTGAAAAGACCTTACCTTTGGGGATTTTTGGTACATATACCTCATCAAAGTGAGGCATATCCGTCAATGCATTGGTTATAACTGCCTGGACAAATCTTGGGTACATATAAAAACTCTTTTTGTTTCCCAAGTTTGACACAAGGTCGTTGAAAATCATTCTTGAAAATTTGTACTTTCTGGCAGTGGCCAAGGAGACCAAAGCATAAGCAATGGTACTGCTGAACTCACTCCATCCAGTAGTCTTTTTAGAAATGCAATGCATAAGGGTATGAACAAGAAAACGCCATTGGGTATAAAATTTAGCTTTTGAGAATTTGAAACCACCCAATTGGCCTCCATACCCCATTCTTGAATGATTTGAGAACAAGTCCTCATTAGGAATAGAAGTAATACCTGCAACATCGTCTAGACGTAGACAGATGCGAATCACCTCTTCAGAAACTGACAAGGGTTTGTCACACACCCTTGTCTTGATTATCTGCACACCATTTTCTGTGACTACAGTGGCATTTGCCCAAAATTGTCTTTGATGCTCTATGTAGATTGTTGGTGACACTGTAAGAGCATGGGCAATGTGGCTGGACTTGAGAAAATCCACAATTTGATGGAATCCAGCAGCTTGTTTAGGCTTCTGTAGCATTGCAATCTCATTATGTTCATTAATGAACGCCATAGCTGCCATCGAGCTTGAGTATTCTGGACCGAAACACTTGGTGCTTGAGAGAAAAGGGTTAGAGAGCAGATGAATAGAAATCAAAGAGTCGTTATGAACTTTTAGGCGGGCAAAAAGGGTATTTATACGATTCGGAACATAAGCAGTATTAACTAACTAGCAGTATTAACTGAGAGCATTATTAACCACTAGCAGTATTAACTAACTAGCAGTATTAACTGAGAGCAGTATTAACCACTAGCAGTATTAACTAACTAGCAGTATTAACTGAGAGCAGTATTAACCACTAGCAGTATTAACTAACTAGCAGTATTAACTGAGAGCAGTATTAACCACTAGCAGTATTAACTAACTAGCAGTATTAACTGAGAGTAGTATTAACCACTAGCAGTATTAACTTTGCACTGGCAGTATTAAAACTGCACTGACAGCATTAACTATACTTACACTTTTTGAAGCTTAAGGTACTCTGAGCAAGGTAATAACTTCCTGAGAAAGAAGTTAGTAGCACCAAAGAATAAACCAATACCAGGTATGTAAACACTTTGTAAAAACATGAGCTCATTCAGAGTTGATCATGCCCACATTTGTGACCAAGAAAGTGAATCTACCCACATCAAAAGATTTAGTGAATAGATCAGCAAACTGGTTGTCAGTATGAACTTTAGCAACTTGAATTAGCTTCTTTTCATTACAATCTCTAATAAAGTGATAACTGATCTCAATGAGCTTTGTTTTGGAGTGCTTTACTGGATTGTTAACAATGCTTATAGCACTGCTATTGTCAATGAAGATCGGAGTGTGAAGAAAGGTTACCCCATAGTCCAGCATTTGATTTTGAATCCATAGAACCTGAGAGCAGCAACTTGCAGCAGCAATATACTCAGCTTCTGTTGTTGATAAGGACACTGTGGTTTGTTTCTTACACTGCCAAAATACTAGTCTTGCACCCAAAAGTTGACATCCACCTGAAGTAGACTTTCTATCCATATTAGCACCACCCAAGTCACTGTCTGAGTATGCAATCAAGTCAAAGTTGGATTCATAAGGATACCAAAGACCTAATCTAGGTTGCCCTCTTAAGTATCTGAAAATCCTTTTAACAGCTTGAAGATGTGATTGCTTTGGCTTGACTTGGAATCTGGCACACAAACACACTGGAAACATGATGTCTGGTCTTGAGGCTGTGAGATACATGAGAGATCCAATCATTGATCTATATAGATGGACATCAACATCCTCCCCCTCAAGATCAGCAGTGATCTGTTTATGAGTCTCCATAGGTGTGTTTACTGGATTTGAGTCTGTTAAACCATACTTATCCAGGATGTCTTTCACATATTTTGATTGACTTATGAAGATCCCATCTTTCTTCTGTTTCACTTGAAGCCCAAGGAAGAAGGTATGTTCACCCATTGAACTCATTTTAAAGCTCTTGTGCATCAACTTTTCAAAATCTCTACACATCTGATCTTTTGTGGATCCAAAGATGATATCATCCACATAGATCTGAACAAGTAGGATATCCTTCTTACTTCTTTTAATGAAGATGGTCTTGTCAATTATTTATCTTTCAAACCCATTCTCCAAGAGATAGGTAGACAGTGTATCATACCATGCTCTTGGGGCTTGATGAAGACCATAAAGTGCTTTCTTCAGTTTGTATACTCTGTCTAGATATGATGGATTTTCAAATCCAGGGGGCTGACAGACATATACTTCTTCATCAATTGTACCATAAAGAAAGGCACTCTTCACATCCATTTGGTATACCTTGAACTTCATGTATGAGGCATAGGCTAGAAATAGCCTAATTGCCTCTACCCTTGCCACTGGAGCAAACACTTCTTCATAGTCTATGCCTTCTTCTTGAGTGTACCCTTGTACCACAAGCCTTGCTTTGTTCCTGATCACAATTCCTCTCTCATCCTTTTTATTTCTGAAAATCCTCTTGGTGCCAATAGCTCTATGACTTTTTGGAAGGTCCACCAAGTCCTAAACTTCTTGCAATTTGAACTGCAGTAACTCTTCTTGCATAGCTTCTATCCAACTGGAATCTTTCATTGCATCATAAACCTTCTTAGGCTCAATCTGAGATAGAAAGCAAGAGAGTACTGTGTGTTGCTGATCCTGCAGCTCTTGAAGTCTGCTTTGATTCCTTGTTATCATAGGAGAAGAGATGTCTCCTATGACCAGCTCTGGAGGATGGTTCTTTTGAGTTCTAGTCTGATGACTAGGTTCTTCATTGATTCCCACATCTAGATTGGAATCATTTAAGTCAGCTGAGGGGATCTCACCAGCTGCTTCTGGCTCTTCATGCACTGGATTCTCCTCATCTCTTCTTTCTTCTTCACTCTGAATTTGTTCAGTAGCATTCTCCTTTTCACAGACATCAACAGGCTCTATTGGAGGTATGGGAAAGATCACAGACTGAGGAATAATGTCTTGTACTTGTACTTGTACTTGTACTTGTTCATCCCCTGATCCTCCACTTCCTAAACCTGCATTATAATCACTACTGAAACCCAAAGAGTTAGTTAGTGAATCAATGTCAAATAACCACTGAGGACCAGACCCAATAGGATTTGGTGTGTTCTCATTGCATTTGACATTGTCACTTTCCTCAATTATTCTAGAAGAAGAATTAAAAACTCTGTAAGCCTTACTCTGAGATGAGTAACCAACAAGAAAACCATCATCTGCCTTGCTATCAAACTTTCCTAAGTGAGTTTTGGTATTGAGAATGGTACAAGGACACCCAAAAGGTTTGAAAAAACCAATAAATGGTTTTCTGTTATTTAAAAGCTCATATGGTGTCTTGTTTTTAGGCTTGACTACTAGAACACTGTTTTGGACATAGCAAGAAGTATTAACTGCTTCAGCCCAGAAAGTAATTGGAAGTTTTGAATCAGCTAACAGAGATCTAGGGGAATCTCACCCCTCATTGGTAATGATGTGATTCTCTAGGGGAATCTCACCACTCACATTGTTCTCCTTACTCTTACTAACCTCTTTCTCAGTCTTATCCTCAACAACTACCTCATCTAAGGGATCTATCTCAGTGGATCCCTCAGGCAAGTCCTTCCTATCTTTGGTTTCTAGCAAATCTGACGTAGGAGGAATGTAGTTGTTGTTGTATGGTGGTGGTGTGGTATTGTACCCAATTCCTCTTCTCAATTTGTCATGAATCTGAGTTTGTAGTAAAGAGTCCATTGCCTTAGAAGCATTGGAAAACTTTTCCACATCAAGCTTAACCTTGGTTAGCTCCTCTCTCAACTTTTCACTCTACTCTTTAGATTTGGTCAGTTGGAGTTCTAAATCCTTTTTCTCCCACTTCCAGTAATTGGTATCATATGAGTGTTGGAGTTCATTGGCTTGAAAACCTTTAATCTGTTCCTCAAACCTCTCAACAATTCTCACATAGTCTTTTATATCTTTTGCTAACCTCTTAAGGTCATCACTCATGTTCTGATTGTGATCTCTGTACCTTTTAACAGTGTCTATGCAAGTTTTAGTACAGAGAGTAGAACTTACCTCAGTTGGGAGATCAGATACTTCTGCCATAAGAGCTTGATTTTGGATAGCCTCTTCTGCTTGATCACTCCAGTCAAACCCCATTCCTTGTTGAGAAACAAGGGCTTGAGCAGAGTTTCTGTTGTGATTGAAGCTTCCAGACTGAGCTTGTTGGTGGTTGTTGTTGTGAGACACTCCACTTCTGCATTCCCTGGCAAAGTGTCCCTTCAGATGACATTTATAGCACTCCACCTTTGATTTATCAAAGCCTGCTCCATCTTCTCTTCTTTGGGAGAAGTTGTTCCTCCCAGTCCTCTTTATGAACTTCTTCACCCTCATGGAAAGCATGGCCATCTGCCATTTAATATCCATCTCTTCAAGATCATCAGGATGAAGTTGTTCCAAGTCATCATTAATTAAAGAGCAATTTCCATGGCTGGAAAGAAAGGCTTCAAACACAGATTCAGTGCCTTTTTCTTGATTTGCTCCATTAGCAGCATTAACTGATTCAGGGTTAGCATTAGAATCAATTGATGTTGATAGAAGTGCAGCATTATGAATATATCCAGAAGGTTTCTTCTTGCCTCCACTTCAACTTCAAATACTCTAAGGTCATTGTACAGATCATCAAGTTCTTTTTCTTCCAATTGTTCATTCTGTCTGAACGAAACAGTGTACATGGTCCATTCATCTCCAAGGGACCTCAAGAACTTTCTGTTTACATCATCTTGATCAATCTGTACTCCCATAGTAGCTAGTTCGCCAATCAGCTTGTTAAACCTGTCAAAAGTTTGAGTCATGGACTCATTCTTAGTTGACATAAAGTTTTCATACTGTTGCTTCAATATTGCCTTCTGATTTCTCTTGGTACTTTTGGTACCAGAGAAACTCTTTTCTAGAGCATTCCAGAGCATCTGTGCATCAGTGCAATTGTTGAATTGGTGTTGATATTCATTGGGAATAGCCAAGAGCAGTGTGCTCAAGGCTTTCATCTCTATCTGTCTTGTCTTCCTTTCTGCATCTGTCTTTGGTGGGGTCCTTTTTCCATCTGCACCAATCTTTCCTGCATCAGATGGGCCATTCTCAATGATGTCCCACATGGAGTAATCTGTGAGGAGAATGTATTGCTTGATTCTAATCTTCCACATGTCAAATTCATTGGATCTGAGCATTGGAACCTTTGAGACAAGAGTACTGTTTGATTCAACTTTGTTTTCCATGATGAATAAGATTTCTGAGAATACTAGCTTTTATACCACTTGTCAGGATCTGAATTTTTAACAAGAATAAACACTCAGAAACAATATTAAAGGAGTTTGCAGAATAACACTTTAATATTCAAAGATCAATGAAACAGTGAATCATAATAACAACTTGTAAACTTTATTGAATGGTTATAAAGCTACAAGATTTCACACACAACCTCAATATTGATGAACAGGATCACCAATACGAATTCTACTTCTCTAGAACTAGGATTATAAACCTTGAGGTTGATTCTCTCTAAGAAAACTAAAAACTCAGAATAATTCTCTATCCTAAAGATACAAACTATTCTATACATATACTGAAGATAAAAGATAATTACAAAGAATAAAATATCTTCAGTATAATCTTCCAAAGTTATCTCTAAGCTTTCCATGAATATCTCCATTCAATACAACTGTCATCCTTGCCATATGAAGTCTTCATCTCATAAGCAGTATTAAGTCTTCAGCAGCATTAATACTTTGAGCAGTATTAAGTTCAGCAGTACTAACTACTAGCAGTACTAAAATTGCTTAGCAGTAGTAACTTCATTAAGTAGTATTAATCTTGACTAGCAGCATTAATCTTTCTCAGCAGTAGTAACTTCAGAAGTAGTAACCATTTAGTGCTAGCAGCATTAACCATACTTGTATAATTTTGAATTCCCAACAAATTACTTCGATCTGATCTCCAACAGCCTCTTCCTCTCTGTCAGAATCTTTCTGTTCTTTCTCAGACTCTGAGTCAAAGTCATCTCTCATCACCATTGTTTGTCTTTCGGGTGATGAGAATGCATCTTCAGAGGATGTAGAAAAATCTACTAATTGTTCGTTTTCTTCCTCTTCTAGAGTTCCAATTTTCTCTGGAGTTGCATCGGTAACTGGAGTGATTGGAACACCTTGTGTTGATGAAGCAAAAAGTATTACCGGTGTTGTGAATGTTTGCAAAGTTCTGTTTTCATCAGAAGAGGTGGTGTTCCTCTCTGGTTCTTTCTCTTGAACTGGTGCAGAGGGAGCAACTTTATAGGTGTACGTGGTTGTATCTCTGATCTGCCTATCTTGTGATTCAGAGTTCTCATCATCATCTGAATCCTCAGAATCATCAAATCTGGCTTTCTTCACTGCATCACTACAAGTCCCACCAGAAAACTTGCGTTTGTATTTAGGAGAGTTTGGTTCAGCGATTCCTTTTCCTTTGGGATCCAGAAGTGTCTTCTGAATGGATTCGATTGCTTCTGAAGCCGCAGTTCTGATTTCAGCAATCTGGTCCTCTGATCTATAGTTATGAAGTTCCAGAGTAGCTTTGACCTGCTTCTGAGCAATAGTAGAAATCTTGGAAGAACAAGTTAGCATTCTGCTCATGATTGCAGATTTGAAAGAGGCCAGATCACTTTTAGTGATGAGGTTTTCAGAAGTTCGGGGTGGCGGCTGTGGTGTAGCTGATGGTGCGCTGACAGGTGGAACACAGGATTGAATTGTTGTTTTGATGACGTCAGAGATAGAGGCCATTTGATCTGTTGAGAGTGAAGATGATCTGTTGGCTACTACCTTGTCCTTTAGTTCTTGTAGATCCTTCTTAACATCGATGGTTGTAGATGCTTGATTTTGAAGAGACTCATTTTGAGCTTTAAGATTGGATATCTCCAGAGATGATTCAGCCTTCTGTCTAAACAGTTCTTGTTACAACTCTTGGATTCTGTTAGAGGAGTCCAAAAGTTGGGTCTTTAGAGTGGAAACCTCTGCTCTGAGGTTGGTGTTTTCAGAGCGAAGAGCAGAGGTCTCTGAACCGTCAATTCTCTGAAAGTTATGCTCATTCATGGAGCCTCTGACTTCCTCACAGAATCTCTGGAACTCAGATTTTGTGAGAAGTTCAGAGAGGGGTACATTGGTTACAACACATGTAGCCAATTTTTCCTCGACTTCAGAGGAGCCTTCGTTCAGAGCTGTTTTGATGTTGTCTCTGGAAGGACTTCCACTCAATCCTTGATGTTCCGAAGAATCATCTCTGAGTGTTCTGTTCTCAACCAAGTCCTCCTCCTCAGATTCATAGGACTGAAAGTGAATGTGGGAGTTGAGCTTGCGATCCAGGCAAGTCAATCCTTGTGCTTGTAGGTCAAGCAATTGTCCCTGTGTTGGACAGCTACTTCTGGATATCCTAAAGGGTGAGAGATGAGCCACAGAGGCATCATCATGTGTAGGATTTTCTGATGTACTCTGAGGCAAATGAGTACTTAAAGTATTGGCTAAGTCCTGTGAAGAGGGCTTATCCAGAATTTGAGTTTCCTCAGTTATGTGAACTTCAGAGGTGGAAAAAGGTACCTCTGAAGTGGCTGGCTGGTTTGGGTTCGAGGTGTGCACCTCTGATTCAATAACAATTACCTCTGGATCAGGTATGTTAGATTGTGTGGTTGCACTGGGAGATGGTGTTGGTGTCCTAAAATAAATGTGCCTTGGGGCATCTTTTTTTGTGGTAGGGGAAGAACTCTCAGGTTTCTCCAAGTCCTTAGAAGACTTGCTCTTTTCTCTCTGATAATCTTCAGAGCTAGTCTCTGAAGATTTATCCTCACTTTCCTTAGAGCTAGTCGAACTATCCTCTACACTAGCAGATGAGGTTTCTTCCATTACTTCCTCATTGACAGCCCTTTCAAGTACTCTGTCATCTCTCTCATCTTCAGTTTCTCTAGCAAGAGTACCCTCTGGTTCACTCTTGTGAGAGCTCTGTACTTCAGGGTCCTCATATCCCTCTGAAGCCGAGATGCTCTTACTCTCCATTCCAGGTTCAGGACCTAAGTGTGTTGGGGTTCCCAGAACTGGTTCTAATCCTTGGGCAACACTGAGATAAGAAGCTAAGGCTACAGATTGAGGATTTACCTGATTTAGCATGTGGTGAGGGATCCTCCTTGCTTCTGGATAGCCTTCTGATAGAATTGTTGGTTTGAAGTTGTTCATTATGTAGAAAGGAGTTTTGGGTTGTTCAGTGGCGATCAAAATATGAAGCTTCTCGATCGCCGCATGGATGATTAGAGACAGAAATCTAGGGAATGTTATTGAAGGAACTTTGGATGATTGGGTCGTTTGTTCAGGGTCCTTTGCCAAGCATTTGTTCTTCTTCTCTATTGATGTCAGAAACATATCAAAGATTATGTCGGCCATGTCCAAGTTGCGATTGAAGAATAGGGCATACATGATTGACAGAATTTCTGGTGTTGCTTGATCCATGCTCCCCAGTTTGCAGGTGAAAGTGCGGTTTAGGACAGAGAACATGAAGTTCCAGATTGGTGGTAGGTGTTGTCGTCGGAAGTTGCTCAATCTGGTGATTTCAGTGTTGTAACCTAGCATTCGAATGAACTGGAGTAGGGTTTCAGAAGTTAGGCGTTTTTCAAAACGCGTGATTTGAAGTTCCTCAGTTGTTAGGAGTGGTAGAACTTCTCTTAGAACAGTAGGATTGATGAGTATCCGACATTTTACGACTTGAGATATGTCGAACTCACCGATTATTCCGTTATGTGCATCGTTGTAGTGACTGGAAGAATACCATTCTTGAACAAACGAGAGTGGACATTCATTGGTAAAAGCAGTTAGGGCTTGAGTCAGTTCACAGTTGGAGAAGAACTCGCAGATTATTCCGTATTGTTCCTCAAATTTGGGAGAATCAAGCTGAATCATGTGATTGTTGTCTTTGATTGGAAAACGATACAGTCTTGAAGGTTCGCCAGATTTGGGAAATAGCTTACACCATTCATTTGAGGACGCCATTGTTGAGTTGTAGTGAAGAAGATGAAGTTCAAATTCATTTTGGAGAGAGAGAGAGTGCTCGAGAGTAATTTGTAAAAATGAATATCCGGATGTAAAATTTTTTTTGTATCCAAATTTAGAAAAAGATACACTTGAGTGCATAAGGGGAAACGGCAGTGATTTGACCCTTTTGATAAAGCCGTTTGGCCTTTCACTCATCCCTTTTTGTGACACGTGGCCTTGAAAATTGTTGTACCTACGAATGTAGGTTCCATGAAAATAGGAAAGGGGCGCCATTTTTCAATAAAAAATTGAATAACTTCTTTGTGCTGACTAGACAAACCTTTCGCCTTAAGAAGTAATTTAAGATATCACTTGTAATAAAAAGGTTCGGTTAAACTGAAATTTTAATTTCAAATGATATCAAAAATTGCTTATTAATTAAAAAGTTCTTGTTTGAGAAATGACTTGGTCTTAAAGTTGTTGACTCCCCCTTGACAGATGATTTGGAGAAAAAAAATCCTCAATTTCAGAGACTCTGAGATTAATTTCAGAGACTCTGAGAAGACTACAGAGACCATATTCAGAAACTCTGATATAAATTTAATTGATTCATAGACAAAATTCAGAGATTCTGAGTTGATATTTGAAAATTTTCTTTTTCTCAATTTCAGAGACTCTGAGATGAGATTCAGAGTTGATATTTGAAAAATCTTTTTCTCAATTTCAGAGACTCTGAGATGAGATTCAGAGACTCTGACATGTCTTCTGAAAAGTTCTTTTTTCTCCCCCTCGACAAAAGAACAACTTTTTATTTTTCTCCCCTTGTCATGTGTTTGGAGAACATTCAGAGACTGATATTGATATATGCTACTTGGTTCAGAGGCTCTGATAAGTTGATCAGAGACTCTGAGTTTCTTCCTTGTTAGGTAGACATATTCAACATTACTAACTTGCTAATTAAAAAATTGAACCTTCGTTCATCTAAAGCTTTTGTGAAAATATCAGCAAGTTGGAGATCAGTTGGTACAAAATACATTTCTATTGTTCCCCTTTCAACATGATCTTTTAAGAAATGATACCTTACATCAATGTGCTTTGTCTTTGAATGCTGTAATGGATTGGCAGAGATGGCTATGGCACTTTTTGAATCACACAGAATGGGTATTCTTTCATATTGTTGGCCATAATCTCTGAGCTGAGTTTTCATCCATATTACTTGAGAGCAACAACTAGCAGCAGCAACATATTCTGCTTCTGCAGTTGAAGTTGAAACACAATTTTGTTTCTTGGATGACCAACTTACCAGCTTATTGCCCAGTAACTGACAGCACCCAGAGGTACTTTTTCTGTCAAGCTTACATCCTGCATGATCTGCATCAGTGTACACTGTTAGATCAAAACTTGAAAGTTTTGGATACCAGAGGCCTAATGATGGTGACCCTCTTAGGTATCTGAAAATTCTTTTGACAGCAGATAAATGAGATTCTTTTGGATTTACTTGATATCTAGCACAAAGACATGTTGCAAACATTATGTCAGGCCTACTTGCAGTTAAGTATAATAGTGAACCTATCATGCCTCTGTAGGTTTTTATATCCACAGGTTGTCCTGAAGGATCAGAGTCAAGTTTGACTCCGGTGGCTAGAGGCGTTTTCATAGAAGTTGAATCATTAAGTTTGTATTTTTTTAAAATTTCAGAGACATATTTAGTTTGAATTATGAAAGTGCCTTCTGAAGTTTGTTTTACTTGTAAGCCCAGAAAGAAAGTTAATTCTCCCATGAGGCTCATCTCAAATTCACTCTTCATCAACTCTGAAAACTTGTCACAATACTTTTGATTTGTAGAGCCAAATATAATGTCATCAACATAAATTTGTACTAATAGCATCTCATTTTTGTATCTTTTGATGAATAATGTTGTATCGATTGTTCCTTTGTCAAATCCATTTTTAATCAGAAAAGTGGACAGAGTTGCATACCAAGCTCTTGGAGCTTGTTTAAGTCCATACAGAGCCTTATCCAAATAATAAACATGATTAGGAAACTCTGTACATTCAAATCCAGGTGGTTGCTGGACATAAACTTCTTCATTTAATTTACCATGTAGAAAGGCAGATTTAACATCCATTTGATAAACTTTGAATCCTTTGTATGCAGCATAGGCTAAGAAGATTCTGATTGCTTCTAGCCTAGCTACAGGTGCAAAGGTTTCATCATAATCAATACCTTCTTCTTGGCAATATCCTTTAGCAACCAACCTGGCTTTGTTCCTGATTATTATTCCATCCTCATCCTTTTTGTTTCTGAAAACCCATTTTGTTCCAATTGCAAATTTTCCTTTGGGAAGGGGAACTAGGGTCCAGACTTTGTTTCTTACAAACTCTTGAAGTTCATCCTGCATTGCAAAAATCCAATGAGGATCTTCAAGAACTTCTTTTACCTTCTTTGGTTCAATAATGCTTAAAAATTTTACGTAGAAGCATTCATTGATTGTGGCGGATCTTGTTTTAACTCCTTCTGATGAGGATCCAATTATTTGATCAATTGGATGATCTTTTGTCCATCTTGAGATTGGAGCAAAAATTTGGGGTGGAGTTTGAACTTCAGAGATGACAGTTGGTGATATCTCTGTTATGTTGTTTAGAGGCTCTGAAGTTGTTTCCCGAGATGGTGAAGCAGATTCTTGAATGTATTCACTATTTGTTTCTGGAGTTACTTCAGACACTCCTTGATCATCCTCTTTTTGATCTTCAACTTCTTCTGATTCACTTTGTTGATCTGAATTTGGTGAAACAGAAGGTGTTAGTTCAGAGGGTCCAGAAAGGGTTGTACCTGTTTCTTGGGGTCCTTCTGAATTCTCTCTTGGTCTATCTCTGAAGATTACTTCTGGGTTATCTTCATCAAAGAAATCTTCAAATATTCTGTTTAATTCAAATTCTCTTGATGATTCAGAGATAGGTGTTGAGAGACTTTCTTGTTGTTCAGAGCTTTTATTGTCATCAAAAGTGATATTGATGCTCTCTTGGATGGTCCTTGTTCTAAGATTGAACACTCTGAAAGCTTTTGAGGTTAAAGAATATCCAATGAATTTGCCCTCATCAGCTTTCTTGTCAACCTTTCCAAGAGATTCTCTATCGTTCAGAATGTAACATCTGCATCCAAAAACATGAAAATATTTAACATTAGGTTTCCTATTGTTAATGAGTTCATAGGATGTTTTCTGAAATCTCTTGTCAATTATAGCTCTATTCTGAGTAAAGCAGGTTGTTACCACTGCTTCTGCCCAAAAATTTGTTGAAAGATCAGATCCAGCTAGCATTGTCCTTGCAGCTTCAACAAGTGTTATGTTCTTCCTTTCAACTACTCCATTTTGCTGAGGTGTTCTTGCTGCAGAAAAGTTAGGAGTAATGCCTTCTTCTGATAGATATGAATTGATTTTGGCATTTTTGAACTCTGTTCCATTATCACTTCTTAGTTTCTGAACTTTGCTGCTAAATAGAACCTGTAATCTTTTCAACAATCTTATCAAAATATCAGGTACATCAGATTTGGCTCTGATGAATTCTATCCATGTGAATCTGGAAAATTCATCAATCAGAACCAGAATGTATTTCTTACCTGCTAGACTCTGTACAGAGATAGGACCACAGAGGTCCACATGTAGCATGTGCAGAGGTCTAGGACAGTTGTTTTCACTTTTGGTTTTATGGGAAGATCTTTTCATTTTTCCCATCTCACAAGCAGAACAAAGATGATCTTTGTTAAACTTCAGAGATGGTAATCCCTTAACCAAATTAAGTTTAACTAATTTATCAAGTGAGGAAAAGTTTAGATGTGAAAACTTTTTATGCCAGATCCAGACTTCCTCACTATTCAGAGATACAAGACAAAGTTTCTCTGAATCAGTGTCGTTTATCTTGGTAAAATTCATTCTGTAAAGGTTACCTTTTCTGTCTGCTCTAGTAATTCTTGGCCTGATTCTGAGTGGAGAAGTGAACAATATTTTCTTTGAAATTTCACATCAAAACCATGATCACAAAGTTGACTTATGCTTATTTTAGTCCCCAATTAATTGAATGTTTTATAAAGAAATTGTATTTGGGCTTTTTAATTAGTTGTGTGGGCTTGAGCCTTTTTATTGTAAATGGGCCCTATATAAAGGTTCCCATGGCTCATTTCTTCATAAGATTGTTGGAGAAGACACTTTTTACACACACAGACTAGGTGAATTTCATGAGAGTCGATTAATGTTTAGTGTGGTGTTCTTCCTAATATCCCCTCCATTGTTAATCAATCTAAGCATATGAGATGTGATTTTGATGAATATTGTTCTTCATTTCTCTCTTGTATCTTCTATTATATAGAGTTCTTCATTTGTTGTCTGTGTTGGGATATAACAGATACCAATTGATAGTCCCAAATATGCATGTGTAACAAGATATTCAATTACAAATCACATGTATATTGATCTTCCATGCTTTCTCTCTCTACAAGTTTTCTCTCTCTAGAAAACTCTCTCTACAAGATATGAAATTTAATGTAAAATCCTAACTACAAGATTACACAAAGGAATCTATTTATACCTAAGAATTACAAGGACTAAAACAAAGTAAACATTGACTTTCTATTAAATAAATTGACTTTGACTTTGAGCTTTGACTATTAACCTTTAAGCTTTGACACACATCTGATGATCTCGGATACAACAAAATCAGCTCTAACAACTTCATCAGACATAGTTCTTTCAATAAAGTCCCCCTTCGATCTATGGCATTAGAGACTTAGGCATCCTAATTCCGAGAGATTTTGTTTCTTATGTAGGCAATTTAGTTACATTAGTTCAAATAAATTTGATGAATGTAAGGTGTGCCCGATGGCTAAACGAACTATTTATCTTTTAATAAAAGTAGTATTTCTTCTACTTATTGTTTTCAAGTTATTCAATGTGATATATGGGGGCCATTTTATACACCTTCTTCAAATGGATCGAAAATTTTCTCACTATCGTTGATGACTTTTCTCATTGTACTTGGCTTTTCTTAATACGTCATAAATCTGAAACATTGAAATATCTCACTCATTTATTCAATTTCACAATAACTCAATATAAAATGTGTTACACTATCAACACGGCTAAACGACATAGTTGTCCTCCTCCTTTCCAAACTTTTAGATCAGATAATGGTTCGGAGTTTCTATCAAAACAATTACAAGAATGGTTCTCTACTCATGGCATTATCAATCAACAAACATGTATTTCCACATCACAACAAAATGGTGTTGCAGAAAGAAAACATAGACACCTACTCAATATTGTTAGGACATTACAATTTCAGCCTCAACTTCCCATTGAGTACTAGGGTGAATGTATCTTAACAACAAAATTTCTAATCCATAAATGACCTACACCACTTTTAAATAATAGAAGTCCACATGAAATTATTTTGGCTTCTACTCCTAACTATCAACACTTAAAAGTTTTTGGATGTCTTTGTTTTACAAGGAACACAAATAAAATTAAATTAAAAAAAATAAGCTTGATCCAAGAGAAAAACCAGCCATGTTCCTTGGTTATCTGTTTAAAAAAGAAAGGGTATATTGTCTTGGATATTGAAACAAAATCATCATATGTTTCAAGGGGTGTAACTTTCCATGAACATATATTCCCATTCAATGACATATCCAAATACTCACGTAGTACACAATCTTCTAATCTTTCTGATGAAGATTATTTGATCACTAGAATCATCTCATGGTCCATTAATCCCTTCCATATCCATCTCATCTACACACGCTACTTCATTTATGGAAAATAATGGATCACCTTCACTTCCACCACTTCACTCACCCTCGCATACTAGTAGGCAACCACCGTCTTCTTTTGAGCCACAATCATCATCCAATGAGACTTTACCCAATGGGCTTGAAGTTCTCCCCAATGATACAGTTACTCATTAAGGTCAAGGTCGTATTCGACATCTCCCTACGTGGATGAAAGATTACGTATGTGATATAAATTGTTGTACTACATCTTCCCCTTATCTACTGACAAATTGTTTATCTTTAAAACAATTCAGCCATCACTAATGATGAACCTCGAACATTCACCGAGGCAATGAAGCATTCTCATCAGGGTGATGTCATGGCTAAAGAAATGTCTACTTTAGAATCAAATTGCACATGGCACCTTTGTTGGGAAATTCATAAATGCTTAAGTATGGTTAATGCTGCTACAACAGAATTACTACTGCTAGTAGATTTTAATACTGCTTAAAGAGTTAGTACTGCTAGTAGTTAGTACTGCTGGAGTTAGTACTGCTAAAGAGTTAATGTTGCTGGATCAACTTAATGTTGCTTATAAGATGATGAGGACTTCGCATGGCAAGGATGACAGCTGGATTAATTAAAGATATTCATGGAAGTATTGAAGATAACTATGGAAGGATATACTGAAGATCTTTTATTTATTGTAATTATCTTTTATCTTCAGTATATATGTATAGAATTGATTAGAGTTGATAGAATTGGTTTAACTTCAGAATTCTGAATTTTTGTTTTGATAGAGAGAATCAACCTCAAGGTTAGAACCCTAATTCTAGAGAAGTAGAATTCGTATTGGTGAGCCTGTTCATCAGTATTGAGGTTGTGTGTAAAAGCTTGTGACTTTTAATCATTCAATAAGAGTTTACAAGTTGTGATTCTGATTTACTGTTTCATTGTTTTTCTGAATATTAAAGTGCTATTCCGCAGCTTCTTTAATATTGTTTTCTGAGTGTTTATTCTTGTTAAGAATTAAGATCCTGTCAAGTGGTATCAGAGCTAGTATAACTCAGAAATCAACATCATCATGGCTAAAGGATCAGAGTCTTCAAGCACAGAAATTCCCACAGAGGTAACAGCTAATCTTTGCTCTAAATCCTGTATTGAAACTGTTAAAAGGTACAAGGATCACAACCAGAAGATGAGTGATGACCTTAAGAGGTTAGAGAAAGATATAAAAGACTATGTGAGAATTGTTGAGAGGTTTGAGGAACAAATTAGAGGTTTTCAAGCCAATGAAACTCAGCACATGTATGACACAAATTACTGGAAGTGGGAGAAAAATCAATTAGAGTTTCAACTTAAAAAGAAAGAAGAGGAGTGTGAGAAGATAAAAAGTGATTATGAGAAAGCTAAGCTTGATATTGAGAAGTACTCATATGCTTCTAAAACCATGGATTCAATTCTAAAGGTCTAAATCCATGATAAGCTTAAACCAGGCATTGGGTACAATACTACACCACCACCATATAACAACAACTACATCCCTCCTACATCAGACTTGCTAGAGACCAAGGATAGGAAGGACTTGCCTGAGGGAGCCACTAAGGTAGATCCTTTAGACAAAGTGGTGGTTGAAACAAACTCTGAAGAAGAGAACTCTAATGATAAGAGTAAGGAGAACACTGTGAGTGGTGAGATTCCTCTAGAAAATCACATTATCACCAATGAGGGATGTGGAAAGATTTGGGTCAAATCTAAGGACATAGAGAAGACTGAGAGAAAGTCTGAGAAGGTCCATTATAAGCAGACCACAGTTGTGAATCCTGTCCCTTGCAAACAGTGTGCCTGCAATAAATCTGAGCCCCAAAAACATGATAAACCAAGGGGAAATCAGAGAAACTGGAATAATCAGTGGGCACAAAAACAAAGGGTTGATCTGAGTAAAATCAATAGACCAAAACCTTGTTTTATATGTGGCAAATTGAATCATCTTGCCAAATACTGTTATTTCAATCCTATTAACCAAAGAGTCTCTTTTCAAAGACAAATACAAAACTCTTTTGGTTATAGGAAGCAATTTAGAAATCATATGGCTGAGAACAGAGCACCTATAAAGTCTCATGCTCAGAATGAGTTTGCTAAACCAAAGAAAAATACTCCAAATAAGCCAAGGAGTAAGTTAAAGACAAAGAAAGCAAACAACTTTGTTCAAGTTTGGGTTCCAATAGTAAAGAAACCTGTTAGTACTGCTATCCCAGATAGTACTGCTAACAGAAATAGTGCTGCCGCATCCAATACTACTGCTAACAAGGCTAGTGCTGCTTCTAGTAGTAATGCTGCAAAGCCTATAATCTTGACAAAGTATTCCAGCCATGAGATTCCTAAACAACTCATCCAGACCAAACTGACAAATTATATAAATGAGAAAGGACAACCCAAGACCACTTTGGCTTGGGTTCCCTCCAAAACTAACTGATTTATCAAGTGTGCAGGGCAACCAATAGCTCAAGAGGAAGAGCATTTGGCATGTTGATAATGGTTGCTCTTGGCACATAACATGTAACATGGACTGCCTTCAAAACTTCAAGATTTGATGGAGGACATGTTGCTCTTTTTGTGATACTCCAGATGGAGGTAAGATCAGTGATAAGAGATGTCGTAAAAGGATGGTGGCAAATGGAGAGAAGGAATACCAGAGTGAGTTAAGAAGGAAGTTTATTACCTTGCTCAGAGTACCTCAAGCTTCAAAAAGTGTAAGTATAGTTAATGCTGCTAGTGCAGTTTTAATACTGCCAGTGCACAGTTAATACTGCTAGTAGTTAATACTGCTAGTAGTTAATACTGCTCTCAGTTAATACTGCTAGTTAGTTAATACTGCTAGTGGTTAATACTGCTCTCAGTTAATACTGCTAGTTAGTTAATACTGCTAGTGGTTAATATTGCTCTCGGTTAATATTAATACTGCTAGGAGTTAATGCTGCTTATGTCCCAAATCGTATAAATACCCTTTTTGCCCGCCTAAAGTTCATAACGACTCTTTGCTTTCTATTCATCTGCTCTCTAACCTTTTCTCTCAAGAACCAAGTGTTCCAGTACAGATTATTCAAGCTCAATGGCGTCTATGACATTTATTGACGAGCATAATGAAATCGCGATGCTACAAAAGCCAAAGCAAGCTGCAGGATTTCATCAGATAGTGGATTTTCTGAAGTCTAGCCATATCGCCTATGCTCTGACAGTGTCTCCATCAATCTATATCGAGCACCAACAACAATTTTGGGCTAATGCCACCATTGTTACTGAGAATGGTGTGCAAGTAATCAAGACAAGGGTGTGTGGCAAACCCTTGACAGTTACTGAAGAGGTAATTCGCATCAGTCTACGTCTAGATGATGCCTCTGGTATCTCATCTATCTCTTCTGATGAACTGTTTTCCACTCTTACAAGAATGGGGTATGGAGGCCCATTGGGTGTTTTCAAGTTCTCAAAAGCTAAATTTTCACCCCAATGGCGTTTCTTTGTCCATACCCTTATGCATTGTATTTCCAAAAAGACTATTGGATGGAGTGAGTTCAGTAGCACCATTACTTATGCTTTGGTGTGCTTGGCCACTGCCAGAAAGTACAATTTTTCAAGAATGATTTTCAGTGATCTTGTATCAAACTTGGGAAGAAAAAAGAGTTTTTATATGTACCCAAGATTTGTACAAGAAGTTATAACCCACGAATTGACGGATATGCCTCACTTTGATGGGGTATATGTACCAAAAATCCCCAAAGGTAAGGTCTTTTCAAACATGAAAAGATCTCCATTGGACTCGGAAGGAGTTGACACCCCATTATTCTCTACAATGATGGTGGTGTCCCAACCTGAAGAAGGTATGGCAGCAGGGTCAAGGCCCTCATTAGACTATCCCACTGCTAGCCAATTCCAACCTTCCATCTCTATATCAATCCCTCAGTCCCTAATTCATAAGCCAATTTCTCCTATCACCCAAACTTATACAAGGAAAAAGGTAAAGAAGGCTCCTTTCCTTCTTGTACCATCACCCACTGAGCCTTTAAGCCCTCTAATGGAGAATTCTCCATTAGAGAATATCCAAAGGGAAACCACAGGGGTGTCTCCCAACCCCAAGGATGTGCTTACTGAGGAGATGTTTGAGCATATGGGTGCTAAGGCTGCCACTACTTCTGCTAGCACAGAGGAGGTAAGTGGTAACATCAATAAGACCTTCCCCATGGAAACTTTGGGTGAGCAATCATCCACAGGTCCCTGGTGCCAAGAACCCACGGGGGTGGAGAGTGCTTCTGTTAGGCAGAAGGCTCCCACTACAAAAAGATCCTATGATCCTTCAAAAGAGGGTAACACTTCTTGAGAAGGTGAGGACAGATATAACTATCAAGAATTGATGGATACTATGGGTAACATAAACATGGATGTCATCAAGCAAGGGAAAGATATTGAAGAGATGAAAATGGTGATTCTGTCTCAACAAGTACAGATTACCAAACTGAAGAAATTGGTGACAAGATTGGTACAGAAAAGGAGAAGAAAGAAATTTGTGTTAAAGAAGAGGGACAGTGTTAAAGATGCTTCCAACAAGGGGGAGAATAAAGAAGCAGAAACAGAGAAGGAAAGCAAATCTGAGATGAGACTTGATGTTGAGGGGGAGAAAGAACCAGAAATAGAGAAAGAAACAGAATCTCAAGCAGCAGCAGTAACAGAAGAGAAAGCAGCAGAAACTGTTAATTCTGCTGAAGCAGCAGAAACAGTTAATACTGCTGAAGTAAAAGAAGCAGCAGTAACAGAAGCAGCAGTAACAGGGCTCTCTGTAGAAGAATTAGAGATTGCAGAGACATTGGTAAAAGCCAAAAATGACACTCCTAAGGCTAGTCACAAGGCCAAGGGAGTGGTCATCAATGAAGGAGGACTCTCAAAGAAAAGAAAAGAAACAAGTAAGGCAAGTTTGAAGGATGCTAAGGGAAAAGCAAAGTTGGTTGAAACTGAACAATCCTTAAAGAAGAAGAGTCAGACTGAGCTAGATGAAGAGGTGGCAAAGCAGCTTCAAGAACAGATGGAAAAAGAAGAACAGCTCCAAACTGAAACTGATAGAGAACTTGCACTGATAATGGCCAGAAAGCTAAATGAAGAATATCAGAAGAGCATGAAAGCTACAGTACAACAGGCCAAGAAATTACCAGTCAAAAGAATGTCACTCAAAAAGCAGAAGAGACAATCCTCCAAGACCTTTTTGGCCAATCAGGAAAGAAGAAAAATGATAAATTTCCTGAAAGGTTCAATTGGTGTCAAAGGGGAAATGTTTATTAATATGGCATACAGTCAAGTGGAGGAGCTGTATAAGAAAGAAATGGCTAAGCTGCAAGGGGACTCCTCACAAAGGGAAGAGGCTGAAAGAAGAATGAAGGAGAGGCATGATCTCAACATTCAACAACCATTTCCTGAGGAAGTGACACCTACAAACGAAAAGAAGGAAGAGCCAGAAAATGTTGGAATGGAAGTTAAATCTACAAAAAGAATAAAGACTATAGCTTCCAAAAAGCAGTACAAAAGGCCAAGAGTTGAAGAAAGAACAGAAACTGAAGCAGAACCTTCAGTTACTCCTTCAGCAGAATCTGTGCAGAATCCAGAATTATCCAACAAGCAATCAAATGAGCAGGTTGAATTGTTCATGACATTAACAAATGATGATCCAGTACAAGCAGACCCCATCTCTATCCAAGCTCCTGAAATCATCTTTTGGGATATCTTGGAAGATCAAAGAAATAAATTCTTCAGGATTAAGAGACTAGGGGACATTTATGAGGTGTATCCTACTTGGGGAAGTTTCATCAGAAGTTGTACAAGATCAAATCTAGAAGAGATGTTTAGAGTTGGAATGAGATTGTATGAAAAGGAATTGACAGGAGAAGAAAGGAACTTAATCAGATTAGCATGGAGTACTTGTGCATGATGTTTGAACCTAGTAAAGTTCAACATGTGATCAGGGATTTGCATCTGGAGAATAAATTTCTAAGGGTAGAAAACTGGAAGATAATTGAAAGATGTGGAGTCTATGTCATTACTGTGAATGGAGCATATCATGAGTACTACTTGGTGGACAAGATATATGAGCACAGCAAGGGTAAACTACAAGCAATGTTGAATGCCAAGCTTATTTGTTCAAAAGACTCAGAAATGGCAAAGGTTGTGGTAAGCAGAATCATTAATCAAAGCTTAGGTTTGGATCCTAATCTAGGGGTGTAAACTGAAGTGTTGAAAGCATCTTAGAAGACCATCTGAAGAACTTGACTTCTCTTCCTAAAAGTCAAGTTAGGGGGAGATTGTTGGGAAATTCAGAAATGCTTAAGTATGGTTAATGCTGCTACAACAGAATTACTACTGCTAGTAGATTTTAATACTGCTTAAAGAGTTAGTACTGCTAGTAGTTAGTACTGATGGAGTTAGTACTGCTAAAGAGTTAATGCTGCTGGATCAACTTAATGCTGCTTATAAGATGATGAGGACTTCGCATGGCAAGGATGACAGCTGGATTAATTAAAGATATTCATGGAAGTATTGAAGATAACTATGGAAGGATATACTGAAGATCTTTTATTTATTGTAATTATCTTTTATCTTCAGTATATATGTATAGAATTTATTAGAGTTGATAGAATTGGTTTAACTTCAGAATTCTGAATTTTTGTTTTGATAGAGAGAATCAACCTCAAGGTTAGAACCCTAATTCTAGAGAAGTAGAATTCGTATTGGTGATCCTCTTCATCAGTATTGAGGTTGTGTGTAAAAGCTTGTGACTTTTAATCATTCAATAAGAGTTTACAAGTTGTGATTATGATTTACTGTTTCATTGTTTTTCTGAATATTAAAGTGCTATTCCGCAGCTTCTTTAATATTGTTTTCTGAGTGTTTATTCTTGTTAAGAATTAAGATCCTGACAACCTTACTCCTTTACCGGATGGTAAAAAGGCCGCATGTTGCAAATGGGTGTATAAAATAAAACTTAAACTTTCAATTGGACTTATTTTTTCAATTGGTATGGATCTGCTTCTATTTCTACTTTCCGTAAGTGAGCCCAAGATTTTACCAGTTGTTCCATGGCAAGAAATATTGAATGGTGATGTGGGCGAGGGCTTCCGAGGAATACAAATAACATCTAGGTTTTTTCAGATTTGGCAAGCATCTGGAATAACTAGTGAATTACAACTCTATTGTAATGCAATTGGTGTGCAAAAGGCTATACCCAACAAGAAGGCATGGACTATCATGATACATTTGCTCCTGTAGCAAAACTAGTCATTGTTCGATGTAAACAATGCATTCATTCAAGGTGATCTTCTTAAAGATATTTTATGCAAATTCCTCCAGGAATTAACAAAAAGGGAGATACGAGGGTTTGTAAACTTAACAAATCTTTATACGGTCAAAAACAAGCATCTCGTCAGTGGTTTGCAAAATTTTCCTCTGCTTTCTGTTGTTCCAGATTCAAGCACACATAAACATTATCAGAGTAACAAAACAAGAATGAATCATAGAAAGATGAATGATTAAGAGAATGGAAATGTCATATGTTTCATTGAGAGGAAAGATGACGGCTACACAAAGTAATTAGACAATGATTGAATTTTGTAGCTTGACCTAAAAAGGTAAAACAAAGGACTATATATAGGGTCAATAACCTTGAAACCTACACAAGTCAAACTTAACAGAAAATACTAACAAAACATAACAAAGGACTAACTATTACAAATTGATTAAACTAGATCTAACACTTTCCTCGATGACGGCTTTATCCAAACTCGTGCAGACTACTCTCTTTTCACATTCAAATCAACAAAAATACAAATCTTTGTTTTAGTTTATGTCGACGAGATCATAATCACCTACATTGATAGGACATTTATTACATCTCTCAAAACTCGTCTCGAGACAAAATTCTCTATAAAAAATCTTGGTCTCCTCAAATATTTTTTAGGTATTGAAGTCTCTTGTTCTACTGCTGGAATTTTCCTAGGACAAAGGAAATATATTTTGGATATTATAACGGACTCAGTCTCACAAATACTAAAATCTCCCTTTTCCAATCGAACAACATCTTAAACTCACTACTTCAGGTGGCACACTACTTAAAGACCCCACATCATATCATCGATTGATCGGAAGACTCTTATATCTTCTTACTGTCACTTGACCTGATGTGGCTTTTGCTTATAACTATTTAAGTCAGTTCATTCAACATCCAAGTTCCACTCATCTTAATGATGCACATCGTGTTGTTCGTTATCTTAAAGGAACCATTAATCATGGAATATTCTTATCCTCAACTAGTTCTTTATCTTTAAGTGGATACATAGATTCCCCTTGGGCAGGATATCCAACTACTCGTTGCTCCACTATAGGATATTTCACTATGCTTGGGGATAGTCCTATATCTTGGAAATCAAAGAAGCAACCTACTTCTCGATCATCAGCTGAGGCTGAATATAGAACTTAGCTAATCTCACTTCTGAAATTCAATGGCTTAGTTATCTTTTTAAAGATCTAGGTTTTTCCTTTACTAAACCCGTTATCATTTATTGTGATAAGGAAGCAGCAATGCATATTACAACAAATCCTGTTTTTCATGAGCATATGAAACATATCGAGTTAGATTGCTACTTCGTTCGTGATAAGCTACTATTTGGCCTTGTCCCAAATTATATTCCTTCATGCAACCAGCTTGCAGACTATTTCACAAAACCTTTGGGAGCAAATCAGTTTCGAAGATTGTTTACCAAGTTAGGTGTTCGTTCCAATAATCCTCCCACTCCAGCTTGAGGGGGGATGTTAGACTTAAATGATGCAGAAGAATCACACAAGTCCAACCAACATTTAAATCAAAGAGCTTTCAAATTTCAAATTGTATTATTGTATTATTTTTATCTTATCTTTAGATTTTTTTAGTCAAGTTTATTGTATTGGATTACACTACTAAAATAAATCGTATTACCGACGGCTGAAACAGTCGGTAAACCGTCGGAAAAAGGCTTTAGCGACGGTTTTGTGACGGGAATGATCGTTGGTAAAAAGCTGGTCGGTAATATTCAGCGACAGTTTTCCGACGACAACTACCGACAGCTTACCGACGGTTCCAGTTACCGATGGTTTTCTGACGGTATTTACTTATTAAAAATAAATATAAAATGAAATGAAAAAAACAACCGTCGGTAAGCCGTCGGTATTTCACTAATTTTCCGACGGTTTTCCGACGACTTATTAAAAATAAATAAAAAATAAAATTAAAAAGATACCGTTGGTAGGCCGTCGGTTTGCCGTCGGTAAATACCGACTATTTTTTGCCGTCGGTAATTGTCGTCGGTATTTCACATTTTTCTAGTAGTGTTATATTGTATCTCCTATATAACTCTTCCCTTCTATTGTAGTCAAAACAAGTTGAATAGAAAGTCAATTATTGAATTTTTCACATATACAGCCACCCCCTATCCTGGTCTGTACCGGTTAAACAGAAGAAAAAGACCAACCTCCTACAATAGCTTATACAAGAAACCATGTCTTCTTCCATTTCCCGGTGTATATCTTTTGGCCACTTATTTCTCCTAGCAACGTTTTAAAAAATGTCACATATGACTCGTGCCAGATCATCTAACAACTTCATTATGTAGATCCCATTTATATGATTAAGATGAAATAAAAATGTGATTTGTGTCTTCCATTAAATAGATCCGAGTATAAAGGAATAGGAAACCCACTAAATAGAGGATGTAGAGTGCAAGAAAAGGGAATAAATGAGTAATTACTAAACAGTCAAAGAGAACTGTACCAAAAAGGTGGCAAATGATACAAGCAAGTTATTGGAAAAATGGAGTAATGGGACCTCAGATTGCGGCCAAATAAAAGAGACCATTCCACAGAAGCTTGTTCTTTGCCTAACCTCTTTTTTAAAGTATACTTTTTTAATACCAAAAGATCATATACAATATCGTATTATCTGTTTCACTAAACAAATCCAACTCTTTAATTTCTACGGCAGTATACCATAAAATATTTTCGACTATAAATATATCACAAACTCATTGTCATCATACATAAGTCGAGAGCTATCAAAACCATTATCGTATAACAGAGATCTCTTCTTCCAAATTTCCAAGTGTTAATGACAAAAGGCAAGCAGCAGAAGTCATTCTTTTCGTTTTTCAGCTTCTTTAGATCGCAGAAAGCTCGACGAGATGAGGGTAAGTTCGATGATATTCTTAAAGCCTACAGAGTTTACCCAAGTGATCAAGACGGAGTCCGTTGGGTGGCAGACCCTGCAATCGACAGAAAAGCTGCGTCTTATATTAATAGTGTAACAACTATGTGGAGCCATGATCTTGATATCCCCAAATAAATATCTTCGTTTCTTGAACATTCAACTACAACTACTTCCAGCTTTTCTATGATTTGTGTTACGATTGAAACCTACGTTGCTGTGCTGGCTTATTGCTACTCAGTTCTTAGGATATACCTAGATATTGATTCCAATAACTTTTTTAAGGATTGTATATGATTAAGTATTCTTTCCTACTGTGAAATGAATGGACATATATAATGTATGTGGCCAAGCCAATTCTGGGATGTATAATATGCCTAGAACAGTGTTATTATATATACGTAATTATATTTCTGTATTTTTTGGGGCAACTTTTCTAATATACACCACAAGTACCCTTTTCTAAAAGTTTAAATTAATAATCTACCAGTTGAAGGTAATTAACTAAAAATTATGATTCCATTAATCACACCTTATTCTAGCGTTCTCGCTCCTCGATCGATCGATATATGTACCATAATATATTAACTACCTGCTTAGTTATTTACTTATTTTGGATAGTCACCTATTTAGGGCATGTATTGTTGTAAACTAATTAATTTTATCTTCTTCTCTCTCATGCATGTACACCAAGACACTACTCTAAACCATTGTAAGCTCATTCATTCATTGCTTCATCATCTAGTGGAGATATATACTCCACAGGTGTCATTTTCCGTTTTCGGTTTTCGGCATGTATCTTCGTGTTCTCACATATCTCATTACTTTATGTTTGGAGGTTTATTGTTGTGTCATAATACTATTGTTGTTGTTGAGATTCTTATCTTTCTACAAGGCTTACTTAAGCATATATATAATAACAAAGATGAATACATAAGAACATAAACACGATCGGAAATCTATTTCAGCATGTTAACACAAAGAAAATTTTCTAAAACTTACAAGGAGAAGTACTTAACACTAGTGAACCTATTTTGTTTATGTACTCCACAATTTTTCTTAATTGCATGTCGTAGTTCACTTGTTTGATGATGACGTTAATTTTCATTTCCAATTTGCAAAACAAAGTGACTGGCTCATATACTATCACTCCTAAAACTCAGAGTTTTACCGACGGACATTTCCGTCGGAAGATTTTGCGGTGGATGAATACAAGAAAAGTCAAACTTTGTTGACTTCAACCACAAATCCGCCAATGATTTTAAAAATAATAATAAATAATTTATTTTGAATGAAATTTTTTGTAGATTTTAAAATTTAACAAATCTGCAACAAAATACAGTCTAATTTTTTTTTAAATAATTAATTTATTTAGTTAATTTTCCCGACGGATTTTAATTAATTATAATCCACTTCAAAGCTGTCAAAAATTTTAATTAGTTAAATTTTCAGGAAAATCTTTTTATAAGAAAATTAAATAAATAACAGTTTTAAAATATTTCCTATGGATCAACGACGGATAGGGGGTTCTGTCAAACATCCACCGAAAATATTTTAAAATTGTTATTTTTTAAAGAGATAAAAGAAATTAATTCACAATATTTACAGCGGATTTCTAGTGGAATCCTCCATCCGCTAGTGATCTGTCGGTAATATTATGGATTTAAAAACTTTAAATTTTATAACAAAAACTTATTTCCGATGGATTTTTCTGCCACAAAATCTGCCACTAATTTAAAAAATTAAAATTTTAACTTTTTTATTTTTTAAAGAAATAAAGAAGATTAATCTATTTTTCGGCGGATTTACAGCGGAATCCCCCCACCCTCGATGATCTACCGGTGATATTATGGATTTAAAAAACTAAAATTTTTTAAATTTTTATTTATTTCCGGCAGATTTTTTTATTATTATTTTTATAATGAATACTTATCATCATTTTGTTTATATTATATATGTGTAATATACTTACATACACACCATATGTATATCAATTACATACATATACGTATATATAGGGGTGAGTTCAAATGAAAACACATTTTCATTATGCACGTGAGGATCAATCTTAGTTATTGATCAAAACTTAAAAAACTAATCAATAGTTAAAACATAATAAGATCAAATGAGAAGTGATTAGGGACAAAACTGAAAATTTGAATTAGCGTCTACTTTATTTGATCTTTTTTTTCTTTTTTAATTAAAAAATTTTTACCTTCTTAAAGTTTAAAATAAATTATTTTAAAAATTACAAATATTTTAATCAAAAAAACTACATTAAAAAAAACAAAAATTTACTGCTCTTCGATATGACATCCATCTCGATATGGTTTTTTTTCCATTTTGACCGTTTTTTACGTGAAATGTTATATACTTGTTATATTAATTATGAATATGTATACACGTTCCCGGGTGTCCACATTCAGTATAAATAACAAAGGTGAACGTTCATTCACTATTCATGATGAATAATACAATATTCAGGATGAATAATACACGAATTCATGATTCATGTATTATTCATCATGAATCGTGTATTATTCACCCTGAATTTTGTATTATTCATCCTGAGTGATACACTATTCATGATGAACAATATATAAATGACCCGTGAAAGTGTGGACACATGGCGCACTCTCTTGTTTCTCGATTCACAACCGAAGTTTCGTTTAATTCATTATGAATATGTATGAACATCTCCGGGTGTCCCACATTTAGTATGAATAACAAATATGAACGATTATTCATATGAATAATGCAATATTCAGAATGAATTATACAACTAATCAGGATGAATAATACATGAATTTATGAATCGTGTATTATTCACCATAAATTTTGTATTATTCATCCTGAATGATACATTATTCATGATGAATAATACATCAATGACCCGTGAAGGTGTGGAGACGTGACACACTCTCTTTTGTTCACCGGTTCACAACCAAACTCCATAAGTTCTCAAATTGTCTCGATAGGTTCTCAATTCGTCTCGATGGGTGTTGGGTTACGGTGATGAAGAACGTGGTGCCTTACGACGTTGAAGAAAGTGTTGAAGAAGGTGTGTCGAGTTACGGACTTACGGTGTCGATGTGTTGTACACACTTGAACGTACATAAATATTCATAATGAATATTACACATATATAGCACGTAAAAAATGATTAAAACAACAAAAAAAAAACTATATCGAGATGGATGTCATATCGAAGAGCACGAAATTATCGTTTTTTTGATGTAATTTGTTTGATTAAAATATTAGTAATTTTTAAGATAATTTAGTTTAAACTTTAAATGGGTAAAAGTATTTAATTAAAAAAAATAAGAAATCAAATATTGTAGGCGTGAGATTAAATTATCTTCCATTTTTACCCCTAATCTAATTTTAATTAAAAACTCTATTTAATATGTGTTGTTGGATCAATAGAGATGGAGGGACCGAGATTTGTCCCCGCGTGCACTGTTAATGACAAAAATCGTCCAAGGGAAGATCTAAGGTCAGTGTGGAGCTTTAACAACTAAAGTAAGCGATCGATCGATAAATCATACGACAAATGTAAAAAATATACAAGAGACAAAGAAATTTGTGACGCGAAAAACCCCGTTGAGGGTAAAAACCGTGGACGATAGCAGAGATCATCAAGTGCACTATGGACGTCAAACAGGGACGTCATCCTTTAGAAGGAGTGATCGAAAGTACAAATGACAATATTACAGTGAAAAGTAAATAAATCGAGTGTTTATGTTATCCGTCGTGCGTTGGAACACTTCGTCGAGAGTTCTTACTTGAGAGAAACTTAATTGAGTGTTCTTGAATGTTGCGTAGGTATGATGAGTTCAGATGTCTCGAATGATTCTTCAGGCCTTGTGTATATATCTTTTGGTCTTCATAAATGTGCATTTAATGCCCAACGGTCTTGATAATGATTGACATTGATGGAGCTCTTCCGTTATATCCGTTGGCCATTATGTGCTTTAAACCTGTAATAAAGGTTTGATAGTCCCTGAATTCAAGTTCTTATCACATACAATCACACAAACAATATATGTAATCTACCTGTTTCAATTTCACTTCAAGAATCAAATGATTATAAATCTGTTTGTAGCTTTCTCTCTCTAATCACAAATATTTCTCTCTCTAAAACTCTTTCTAAAACAAGTTACAAGAAGTACTCTAACTCTAACTAGCTATATGTCTATTAACAAAACAAAGAAATACGCATAAAACAAAATTACAAAAACACTTTGACTTTTATTGATTTTGACTTTGACTTTGCTTGAGAGTTGACTTTCATCTTTGACTTGCTTGACATTGACCTTCTGTCTTCTATGATATTGTATCCAACATATTTATGCTCTAACAATCTCCCCCTTTGGATCAAGATCATCTCAAAAAGATTTAGCAAATCAGTCTTCTCTCTTTGAGCATCTTTAGCAAATTTCAGTATTCTCTGCAAAATCTTTCTTCAAAATAACAATCTTCCCCAAAAATGATAGATATACTCTTCCACGGTCTTCCCAAAGAAATCTCAAACATCTTTCAGTCTTCAGAAAGAAATTATCTTCATAATTTGCAGACTGCTTCAGCAAATAGTCTTAAAAAAAATTCTGTAAAATTCAGCACATCTTCAGAAAAACTTTGAATTTGCTCTTTTGAACTTTCAATCTTTGACCAAATGAATCTTGAACTCAAATATTTCTTAATCCTGTCTCCCCATATATGATACAAACTATTCTTTTCAATCATTTCTTTAACTTTGTTTCTCCCATTTGCAACATTTCTTGAACCTTTCTCCCCCTTTTTTGATGATTAGAGCATATTGATCATCAAAACTTTCTCCAAGAAATGTCATTATCAAGTCTGACCACTGATCTTTTGAACTGAGCCTCTGATTCTCCGTCGATCCAAAATAAGGTATTCATCTAGATCTTTTCAAAACCAGACAAATTAGAGTGTAACACCTGAATCAACAAATGAATCAGTTAATATGTCTGTCAGTAACACAAAGTTACTGTGTGTAACGGATACACATTAAAAAGGAGCTTTTATGATGTTCACTCCCCTAGGGCTTCCATTCAATCATCGAAACACCACAAAGGAAATTTATATGAACGTTATGACAAGAAAACAAATTCCTTGTGTGTTCGTGCAAGTGTTAGAAAGAATTAAGCACATGATAATTGCTTTTAATAAGGCTCAACATTGTGTAAACCACTGAGACAATAATAATTAAACACAGACTCAATTGTGCATGATCGAAGTGCGAAGGTAGGGCAGACTTCCTTCTTTTTCAATATCCAGATTTTCCAAATGAAAATCAGATAGATAATTAATATGTTACGTCCCCTTGAAAATATGAAACATTTTCTTGTTGAGAAGAAAGTGAGTGTCCGGTGGGGTTTTTATCAAGAGTTGGCATTGGCTAGTTGCCTGTTTCAATAATGTTCACAAAGAATTGTGAAACACTAGTAATGTGGTTGCCCGGCTCAGAAAAAATTGGTGCAGAGTTTGATATTCTTTTACTCTGATCTCACACCCTCTTTCTTTTTAATCATTGAGCTCGCTTCTAACCAAACTCTCGTGTACATTTTACCTCATCACTCAATCCCACATTCATTTCTTTTTGAGTCCTCACACTCGATCACTAAGGATTAACTTCTTGGGTAGGAAACACTGGTTAACGTGAATCCATAGAAGTTTCATATAAGCTCACACAAAGAACCCATGTTTTCCTAAAAGAACATGTTGTGCAAATGGTTTAACTATATCAGTTAAATCACAAAGATACAAGTCAGATATATGTATGCTCAAAGATGTAATCATGAAGATTTGAGCATTTTAAACATTAAAGACTTTTCAAACAAGATAATTGAATGAATGAAATCAATACAAGAAACTTGTTTGAAAAACTGACATTGTATGAAATAGATCAATATCGAGATGATGTAACAGTTAAAACTTGGGTCAACAAAAATTGATATTGTCTATATGAAACAAAAATATAGACATTCTTGAAAGAACGTTCAAAAATGAAATCACGCTCAAACTTTGAATAACAATGGGGGTGTCTTACCGTCGAAAAATATTGTTTCAATTTAGAGACATGGTAAGAACAATTTCAATAAGAATTACACCAGTGTGTGAATACTTGACAGTATATAGACAACATAATACACAAGGATTAATCTTTGGAAACACATGGTTTGTTGATCATTGAAGCACAAGTAATTATGAAAACATTTAAAATCACACTTCTATATTCATGAAATCGTTTAAGAATCGGAAGTGGTTTGAACATTTAAGAACATGTTTTCGATGATTGAAAGTCGTCCTTCTTTCAACCATACATGAGATTAAGATAAGAAATAAACCTTTCGATCGATCTTAAATCTCATCAAATCAAGCTTCAAGTCATAATGATATGATCACTAAGTATCCTCTCAATCTGCATCAGTCATAAAGTCTGTCAAAGTACAAAATTTATTCACAAAAATTTTATTGAAAAGTAAATGACATAAAGCATTAAAACAAAGAATGTACGAGTTCTGATCTGAAGTAATCAGAAATCATAATTCTTACTCATTTTCTTTACTCTTACTCCCCCTCCATTTATGCATTAGAAAAATATGTCAGTGAAAAATATATGCAAAAATGGTTAACTCCCCCTCAAATAGATATAGATCATCTTTATCGTCTCTCACTCCCCCTGAGATCATTAACACACGTTAAAGTGCAGATATCTTTTCAGAAATAAGATAAAGAAATGAAGAAAAATAACAATAAGAAAACTTTAATAAGTAATCACAGATTATGTCTTGAGATTAAGCGTACCATGTTTCGAAATAAGAAAATTAAATCTATTCTCGTCGAGAGGCTTGGTAAACAAATCAGCAAGCTGATAATCAGTGTTTACAAAATAAAGTTCTATTGTACCTTTTTCGACATTGTCTTGTATAAAATGATATCGAACATCAATGTGTTTTGTTTTTGTATGTTGTACAGGATTTGCAGATATTGCAATGGCGCTCTTCGAGTCACAATAAATCGGAATTTTGTCAAATTTGAAGCCATAGTCTCGAAGTTGTGTTCGCATCCACAAGACTTGAGAGCAGCAACTGGCAGCAGCTACATACTCTGCTTCAGCAGTCGAGGTGGAAACACAAAGTTGTTTCTTTGACGCCCAACTTACAAGCTTATCTCCAAGAAATTGAATGTGACCCGATGTGCTCTTCCTGTCTAACATACATCCAGCATGATATGCATCTGAGTAAGCAGTCAATTCAAAACCAGTATCTTTAGGATACCACAGACCAAGATTTGCAGTCCCCTTCAGATATCTAAAGATGCGCTTTACTGCAGACATGTGGGATTCTTTAGGATTAGCCTGATATCTTGCACATAGACATGTAGAGAACATAATATCTGGCCTACTTGAAGTAAGATACATTAAAGAACCAATCATTCCTCTATAGGTTCTAACATCGACAGATTTTCCCGAAGGATCAATGCCGATCATAGTTCCTGGTGCCATCGGGGTACCAATTGGTTTACAATTTTCTAATTTGAATTTCCGAAGAATATCAAAAATGTACTTAGCTTGATTTATAAAAATCCCCATAGAAAATTGTTTAACTTGTAATCCGAGAAAGAAGTTCATCTCTCCCATCATACTCATTTGAAATCTAGACACCATGAGGTTTGAAAAATTCTTACAAAATTTTGGATTTGTAGAACCAAATATAATGTCATCCACATATATCTGAATAAGAATGATATCGGATTTTTCCTTTTTAATGAATAAATTGGTATCGATTTTACCTTTTGTAAAGCCAGACTTGACCAAAAAATTTGATAATACCTCATACCAGGCTCGAGGCGCTTGTTTTAGTCCATAAAGTGATTTATCCAAGATGTAGACATGATCTGGTTTATCTGGATTCACAAAGCCTTCTGGTTGTGTAACGTAGACTTCCTCCTTAAGTATGCCATTTAGAAAGGCAGTCTTCACGTCCATCTAGTAGACTGTGAAGTTTTTATGAGCAGCGTACGCTAGAAACATGTGGATTGCTTCTATACGTGCTACTGGAGCATAAGTCTCGTCATAATCTATGCCTTCCTCTTGCCGGTAACCTTTGGCAACAAGTCTTGCTTTATTTCGAATTACAATACCATATTCATCCTTTTTATTTTTGAATACCCATTTAGTTCCGATAATAGATTTTCCTTCCGGTTTTGGCACAAGTCTCTAGACCTTTAGGGCTTCAAACTGATTTAGCTCTTCTTGCATTGCATTAACCCAATCTGAGTCGACGATAGCCTCTGATACTCGAGTTGGCTCTATCTTACTCAAAAAGGAATCATGCATACATACACATGTTCAAAGTTGCAGACCTAGTTTGCACCAGTAAAGATATATCTCCAATGATCTGGATTATTGGATGCTCTTTGGTCCACTTGTGTTCGTGAGGGAGTGAATTAGATGTACATTGATCATACAAATCATCTAAATATCCACTATCAATTTCTTCTTGTTCAGCATTGTTTGGGAGTGCAGTTGAAGTCTCTTGTACAGAAATTTCATTTGGTACAGCTTGGTCAGTCTGTTGATGATCCATGACAATGCAGCCAACTGAAGTATTAACTTCTGTTTCAACAATTTCAGGTGCAACTTCAACTGAAGGAGTAAATGTTTGAACTGGAGCTTCTTTCTGAACCGGGGGAACTAGTTCAGTAGATACGTCCGAAGTGGTTGGATGATTAGTCGTTGAATTGTCTAACCTGTCAACCACAACAGATTTAGGCAATTTAGATCCTAGAAACTCATCATAGAAAAATTCAAACAATATATCTAATTCAGATAAATGAGATGTAGAAGTTGAAGCTTTATCCGAATTAGTTGCATTAGACACAGGTTCTGGACTGAGTTGTCCAGAAGCCAACACTCCGGTAATTACGGGTTCTGAACTGTGTTGTTCAGAAGCCACTTCCTCATCAAATGTGACATTTACGCTTTCTATCACAGTCTTTGAGCTCTTCATATATATCCTATATGCAGCAGATGTCTGGTAGTATCCAATGAAGATTCCTTCTTCAGCCTTTGGTCCGAACTTATTCAAGTTCTCTCTGTCATTAAGCACAAAACACCTACATCCAAAAACATGAAAATATTTGATACTTGGTGTATGATTATTAATCAATTCATAAGGAGTTTTACAAAACCGTCTATGAATAATGGATCGATTATGCGTATAACAAGCAGTAGAGACAGCTTCTGCCCACAGAAATAAAGGTAGATCGGACTGACTGAGCATAGTAAGAAAATCAACTATTTGATGAAATCCAGCAGCCTGCTGAGGCTTTTGAAGCATTGCGATCTCATTGTGTTCATCAATAAATGCCATGGATGCCATTGGTCTTGAGAATACTTGACTGAAACACACTGATTGCTTGAGAGAAAAGAGTTAGAGAGAAGATGAACAGTATGCAAAGAGTCGTTGTGAGCTTTTAGGCGGGCAAAGAGGGTATTTATATGATTCGGGAAAGAAGCAGTATTAACCCTATTTTCAGTTAAAGCAGTACTAACCCACTGGCAGTATTAACTGAAAGTTGTATTAACCAACTAGTAGTATTAACCAACTAGCACTATTAACTGAAAGCAGTATTAACTGAAAGCAGTATTAACTAACTAGCAGTATTAACTAGCTAGCAGTATTAACTAGCTAGCAGTATTAACTGACTAGCAGTATTAACTGAAAGCAGTATTAACTGAAAGCAGTATTAACGAACTAGCAGTATTAACAAACTAACAGTATTAACTAACTAGCAGTATTAACTAACTAGCAGTATTAACTACCTAGCAGTATTAACTAACAAGCAGTATTAACACATACCTGAAGTAGTAACTCAGACTAGCAGTAGTAATAATGAACCTGCAGTAGTAACTTTGCAATGGCAGCATTAAAACTGCACTGGCAGCATTAACTATACTTACACTGTTTGAATCTTGTGGTAGTCTGAGCAGGACAATAAACTTCCTGAGAAAGATGATTAGTAGCACCAAACAAATAAACAAATAACAGGTATATAAGCACTTTATAAACATGAGCTCATTCAGAGTTGATCATGCCCACACTTGTGACCAAGAAAGTGAATCTACCTACATCAAAAGCTTTAGTGAATAGATCATCAAACTGGTTGTCAGTGTGAACTTTTGCAACTTGAATAAGCTTCTTTTCATTGCAGTCTCTAATAAAGTGATACCTGATTTCAATGTGCTTTGTTTTGGAGTGCTTGACTGGATTGTTAACAATGCTGATAGCACCGCTATTGTCAATGAAGATTGGAGTGTGAAGGAAGGTTACCCCATAGTCCAGCATTTGATTTTGAATCCATAGAACCTGAGAGCAGCAACTTGCAGCAGCAATGTACTCAGCTTCTGTTGTGGATGAGGATACTGTGGTTTGCTTCTTACACTACCAAGATACTAGTCTTGCACCCAAAAGCTGACATCCTCCTGAAGTAGACTTTCTATCCATATTAGCACCACCCAAGTCACTGTCTGAATATGCAATCAAGTCAAAAGTAGATTCATAAGGATACCAAAGACCTAATCTAGGTTGCCCTCTTAAGTATCTGAAAATCCTCTTAACAGCTTGAAGATGTGACTGCTTTGGCTTGACTTGGAATCTGGCACACACACACACTGGAAACATGATATCTGGTCTTGAGGCTGTGAGATACATGAGAGATCCAATCATTGATCTATAAAGATGGACATCAACCTCCTCCCCCTCAAGATCAGCAGTGATCTGTTTGTGTGTTTCCATTGGTGTGCTTGCTGGCTTTGAGACTGATAAACCATACTTATCTAGGATGTCTTTCACATACTTTTATTGACTTATGAAAATCCCATCTTTCTGCTGTTTCACTTGAAGCCCAAGGAAGAAGGTGAGTTCACCCATTGAACTCATTTTGAAGCTCTTGTGCATCAACTCTTCAAAGTCTCTACACATCTGATCTTTTGTGGATCCAAATATGATGTCATCCACATAGATCTGAACAAGTAGGATGTCCTTCTTACTTCTTCTAATGAAAAGGGTCTTGTCAATTATTCCTCTTTCAAACCCATTTTCCAAGAGATAGGTAGACAGAGTATCATACCATGCTCTTGGGGCTTGATGTAGACCATAGAGAACTTTCTTCAGTTTGTATACTCTGTCAGGATATGATGGATTCTCAAATCCAGGGGGCTGACAGACATATACTTCCTCATCAATTGTTCCATACAGAAAGGCACTCTTCACATCCATCTGATATACCTTGAACTTCATATAAGAAGCATAGGCTAGAAACAGCCTAATTGCCTCTACCCTTGCAACTGGAGCAAAAACTTCCTCATAGTCTATGCCTTCTTCCTGAGTGTACCCTTGTGCCACTAGCCTTGCATTGTTTCTGATTACTATTCCCCTCTCATCCTTTTTATTCCTGAAAATCCACTTGGTGCCAATTGCTCTATGACCTTTTGGAAGGTCCACCAAGTCCCAAACATCTTGCAATTTGAACTGTAGCAACTCTTCTTGCATGGCTTCTATCCAACTTGAATCTTTCATTGCTTCATAAGCCTTCTTAGGCTCAATCTGGGATAGAAAACAAGAGAGTATTGTATGTTGCTGATCCTGCAAATCTTGAAGTCTGCTTTGATTCCTAGTCATCATAGGAGAAGAGATGTCTCCTATTACCAGCTCAAGAGAATGATTCTTCTGAGTTCTTGTCTGATTACTAGGTTCTTCATTAATTCCCACATCTAAATTTGAGTCATTTAAGTTAGCTGAGGGGATCTCATCAGCTACTTTTGGCTCTTCATGCTCTGAATTCTCCTCATCTCTTCTTTCTTCTTCACTCTGACTTGGTTTAGTAACAGTCTCCTTTTCACAGATTTCAACAGGGTCCATTATAGGTATTGGAAAGATCACAGACTGAGGAATAATCTCTTGTACTTGTTCATCCCCTGATCCTCTACTTCCTGATCCTGCATGATCATCACTACTGAAACCCAAAGAGTTGGTTAGTGAATCAATGTCAAATAGCCACTGAGGACCTGAACCAATAGGATTTGGTGTGTTCTCATTGCATTTGACATTGTCACTTTCCTCAATTATTCTAGAAGAAGAATTAAATACTCTGTATGCCTTACTCTGAGATGAGTAACCAACAAGAAAACCATCATCTGCTTTGCTATCAAACTTTCCTAAGTGAGTTTTGGTATTGAGAATGGTACAAGGACACCCAAAAGGTTTGAAAAATCCAATAAATGGTTTTCTTTTATTTAAAAGCTCATATGGTGTCTTGTTCTTGGGCTTGACTACTAGAACTCTGTTTTGGACATAGCAAGCAGTATTAACTGCTTCAGCCCAGAAAGTAATTGGAAGTTTTGAATCAGCTAACAGAGATCTAGCAGCCTCAATCAGTGTCCTATTCCTTCTCTCAGCAACACCATTTTGTTGTGGAGTCCTAAGAGCACTGTATTGACTTTCAATTCCTTTTTCCTCACAAAAGGTGTTTAGGTCAAGATTTTTAAATTCAGTACCATTGTCTGACCTAATGACTTTTACCTTTTGATTTGTTTGGTTTTCAATTCTTAGAATAAAGGATTTGATCAGTCCACTTGTCTCATCCTTAGTCCTTAGAAAATATACCCAAGTAAATCTAGAGTAATCATCAACAATAACTAAGCAGTATGATTTCTTACCTATACTCATGACATTTGTAGGTCCAAACAGATCCATATGCAACAACTGAAGAGAAGAAGAAATTGTGTTCAACTCTTTGGACTTATGAGAAGTTTTGTGTTGTTTGCCTTTGAGACAAGCAACACAATGATCATCACATGAAAAGACTTTTGAAGGCAGACCTCTTACAAGGTTATTTTTAACAATTTTATTCATTGTTTTAAAGTTCATGTGACACATCCTTCTGTGCCAAAGTGATGATTCATCCAAAGAGGCTTTTGAAACAAGACAATTTAGGGATGAATCATTTGAAACATTTTCCATATCCAAACAATAGACATTATCCTTTCTGGGAGTTCTTAGTAGTATCATTTTTTCATCAACTACCTTGAATCCATGAGCAAGGATAATGCATTCTGAATCAGTGAATAATATACTATGCTTTTTGTCATAAACCTGTGATACACTTAACAGGTTGTATCTTAACTTCTCAACATAGAAAACATCCTCAAAGGTCATCTTACCTTTTGTTACATCACCCTTACCACTAATCTTACCTCCATCTGGAGTATTACCAAAGGCAACATGTCCTCCATCCATTTTCTTGAAATTTTTGAGGCAAGCCATGTTCCCTGTCATATGCCTAGAGCAACCACTATCAACATGCCAAATGCTCTTTCCCTTGAGCTGTTGGTTGCCTTGCACATAAGATAATTCAATTAGTATTAACGGGGAACCCAAGCCAAAGTGGTCTTGGGCCTCCCTTTCTCATCAAAGTACTTGCACTCCTTTTTGATGAGATTTTTAAATTCAGAAAACTCTTTACTGGAGTACTTTGTCAAGATGATTGGTCTAGAAGCACAAACACTAGAAGCAGTACTAATTTTAGAAGTACTAACAGAATTAGCAGCACTAACAGGTTTAGCAGTACTAACCTTGTTACAAGCACTAACAGAGTTAGCAGTATTAACATTTGAAGAAGTACTAACAATGTTAGTTTTAGAAGTACTAATACTCTCAGCAGCACTAACATTGATAGCAGTAGTATTGCTTCTAGCAGCACTATCTTTGTCAGCAGCACTATTTGTGGTAGCAGTACTAACAGTTTTAGTGCTTTTGGGAACCCACATCTTGACACTCTCTTTTACAGTCTTTTTCTTCATGTGG
Source organism: Arctium minus (assembly GCA_954870635.1). Classification (NCBI taxonomy): domain Eukaryota; kingdom Viridiplantae; phylum Streptophyta; class Magnoliopsida; order Asterales; family Asteraceae; genus Arctium; species Arctium minus. The sequence continues at coordinate 68,844,382 of OX941080.1, read as the reverse complement.
CTTTTGGATTTAACATGTTTCTTAGCCACATGGTTCCTTTCATTTTTCCTATAACCAAAGGGTTTTTGCATAGATCTTTGAAAATTTATCCTTTGGTTAATTGGATTAAAATAACAGTGCTTGGCAAGATGATTCAATTTGCCACATATGAAACAAGGTTTTGGTCTGATGATTCTACTCAGATCAACTCCTTGTTTCTGAGCCCACTGATTATTCCAATTTCTTTGATTTCCCCTCCTTTTATCATGTTTTAGGGGCTCAGGTTTATTGCCTGCACACTGTTTGCAAGGAACAGGATTCACAACTGTAGTCTGCTTGTAATGGACCTTTTTAGACTTTCCCTCAGTCTTCTCTACACCATTAGATTTGACCCAATCCCTTCCACCACCCACATTGGTAAGAATGTTATTTTCTAAGGGAATCTCATCACTCACAGTGTTATCCTTACTCTTACCAGCTTCTTTCTCAGTCTTGTCCTCAACAACTACTTCATCTAAAGGATCTATCTTAGTGGCTCCCTCATGCAAGTCCTTCCTATCCTTGATCTCTAGCAAGTCTGATTTAGGAGGGATGTAGTTGTTGTTGTATGGTGGTGGTGTGGTATTGTACGCAATTCCTGGTTTAAGCTTATCATGGATTTGGACCTTTAGAATTGAATTCATGGCTTTATAAGCATATGAAAACTTTTCCACATCTAGCTTAACCTTGGCTAGCTCTCCTCTCAACTTTTCATTCTCCTCTTTAGACTTTGTCAGTTGGATTTCTAAATCATTTTTCTCCCACTTCCAGTAATTTGTATCATATGTGTGTTGAAGTTCATTGGCTTGGAAACCTTTAATTTGTTCCTCAAACCTTTCAACAATTTTCACATAGTCTTTTCTATCCTTTTCTAACCTCTTAAGGTCATCACTCATACTGTGGTTGTGATCCCTGTACCTTTTACCAGTGTCTATGCAAGTTTGAGAACAGAGATTAGAAAGTACCTTAGTTGGGAGATCAGATACCTCTGCCATGAGAGCTTGATTTTGAATGGCCTCTTCTGCTTGATCACTCCAGTCAAACCCCATTCCTTGTTGAGAAACAAGAGCTTGAGCAGAGTTTCTGTTCTGGTTGAAGCTTCCAGTCTGAGCTTGTTGGTGGTTGTTTTGAGACATTCCACTTCTGCATTCCCTGGCAAAGTGTCCCTTCATGTGACACTTGTAGCACTCCACCTTTGACTTATCAAAGCCTGCTCCATCTTCTCTGTTGTTCCTTCCAGTCCTTTTGATGAACTTCTTCACCCTCATAGAAAGCATGGCCATCTGCCATTTAATATCCATCTCTTCAAAATCATCAGGATGAAGTTGTTCCATCATCATTGATTAAAGAAGAGTTACCATGGCTGGAAAGAAAGGCTTCAAAAACAGATTCATTGCCTCTTTCTTGATTTACTCCACTGGCAGCATTAACTGATTCAGGGTTAGCAGTAGAATCAGTTGATGCTGATAGGAGTGCAGCATTATGAACATATCCAGTAGGCTTCTTCTTTGCTTCCACTTCAGATTCAAACACTCTCAGATCATTGTACAGATCATCCAGTTCCTTTTCTTCTAACATGTCATTCTGTCTGAATGAGACAGTGTACATGGTCCATTCATCTCCAAGAGATCTGAGGAACTTTCGGTTGACATCATCTTGTTCCATCTTAACTCCAACAGTAGCCAACTCACCGATTAGCTTATTGAATCTATCAAAAGTTTGAGTCATAGACTCATTCTTTAAAGATGTAAAATTCTCATATTGCTGCTTGAGAATATCCCTTTGATTCCTCTTAGTGCTCTTGGTGCTAGCAAATCTCCTCTCTAAAGCATTCCATAGAATCTGAGCATCAGTGCAGTGGTGAAACTGATGTTGATACTCATTAGGGATGGCCAAAAGCAGGGTGCTTAAGGCTTTCATCTCCAATTGTCTCACTTTCTTCTCAGCATCAGTTTTTGGAGGTGGTCTTCGTCCATCTTGCCCAATTTTACCTTCAGCAGAGGGACCATTCTCTACAATGTCCCACATAGAAAAGTCTGTAAGGAGGATGTACTGCTTGATCCTAATTTTCCACATGTCAAACTCATTGGGTTTGAGCATGGGAACCTTTGAAACAAGAGTACTGGTAGATTCAACTGTGTTGTCCATGATGAATGAAGGTTTTTGAGAATACTGGCTCTGATACCACTTATCAGGATCTGATTCTTAACAAGAATAATGAAACTCATAAACAATATTAAAGAAGTTGCGGAAAAACACTTTAATATTCAAACTATCAATGTAACAGTAAAATAGAAATCACAACTTGTAAACTTTATTGAATGATTAAAGTTACAAGCTTTCAAACAAAACCTCAATCTTGATGAACAGGCTCACCAAGACGAATTCTACTTCTCTAGAATTAGGATTGTAAGACTTGAGGTTAATTCTCTCTCTGAAAAACAAAATCTTAGATTGAATTACTCATCTATCAAACTATTCTATACTATAAAAACAAAGATTGAATACAAGATAATTACAAAACATAAAAGATCTTCATTATATTCTTCCATAATTATCTTCAACATTCCACAATTATCTTCAGCCTTGATCTGCGCGTATCTTGATTATCACATAAGCAGTATTAATTCATAGCAGCATTAATAATCTTCAGAAGTATTAATCATCACCAGCAGCATTAACCCTTTGAGCAGTATTAATCTTCAGCAGTACTAACTACTAGCAGTACTAACTCTCCAAGCAGTACTAACTATTCAAGTAGCAGCACTAAATCTTTAAGCAGTATTAATTCTACTAGCAGTAGTAATCTTGAAAGCCTGGCAGTAGTAATCACTTAGACAAATCTTCAGTTCCCAACAGTATTTATTGCGAGAAACGACAAGTTTTGGTTTCAAAATAGTAGCAACATTCGCATTCAAAACATCTTTACTAGTCGTAGTCTTATTACAATCAACACTACAAAGTCTCGTCAATCTTCTGTTTTGGTTGCCATTGAGATTTAACTCCTAGCTTACTCAGATCTGAAATATTTGAGCCTTTTGAGTTAGATCTTGGAGAATCAAACGAATGCTTCTTCTTTGAGTTACCAGTAGTGATCGGTTACTGTGAATGCTGAGATTTCTTCTTACCTTTAGCATTCTTAGTTTTCACAGAAACTGTTTCATCAACTTTCGTTGATGATTTGCTTTTCACAAACTTACTGGATAATCCAATGGATTTCACAACAAAAGACGAATGATTAGGAAGTTTGGCATTAAAATCAAATTGATCAATACACTCATTTAAAACACCATCAGAGTTTAGAAAATCATACCCTCCATTAGTTGAACCAAACATGTCATCAGATTTTGAAGCCTTTGATGATTTAGAAAGAACAGTACTCTTAAGCACAGTTGAAAAAACTTTTTGTTCAATCTCAATCAAGTGTCTTTCATCTGCTAAAGATGTCTCAAGTTCAGAAATTTTACTTTCCAAAATGAGAGGAGGGACGTATAGTTTACCTTTAATAGGCTTCGCCTCCATTTCTTTTATAGAATAACTCTGAAAGAAGTCATTTGAAAGAGATTTTGATTGATATTTATGATCATCATCATAACTATTATTCAGCTTCGCATAATAAAATGGAAGGTGAACTTTAGATGATTTCTTTCATTTTTCAGTTTCCTTGGCTTCATCCTCTTTAGACAGTCCAGTACAAAAAAACTTTAAGTTCAAGAAATCGGTGAGAAAGCCTTAAGAATGTAAAATCATAAAGTGCAGGCACTTCAGATATACCCTTTTTAAGGTAGTGAGGGTTCTCATAACCAAGTCCCCAACTTTCTTTATTCTCTTTGAGTTTGTTTAGATGAATGGTTTGTTCAGTTTGACCTAATGAGTATAACTTCTTTTCCAAAGCATTTAATTTTGCAAGTAAAGATTTGTTTTCTTCGGAAGTTGAAGAATGAAATTTCGTAAGCTCTTTGAAATCAAACTCACTCTTTCTCAATTTAGAATTAGTTTCTTCAATCTGTTTAAGAATTATGGTCTTTTCTTTTGCGCTGGTGTCAATGTCTTTACGTAAAGTCTCAACCAATACTTTCTTCTCAGCAAGGTCATTGCTAAGTTTCTGTATTGACTGGTTTTGATCATGATTAATACCTTTTTCACGCTTAAGTTTCGACTCTAATTCTTGGAGTTTTAACATCATGGCATGCATTTGATTTAAGAAATCTGACTTATCTAAATCACATACCTCTTCGTTATCATCTTCATCGGAATCTGCTTCACCTTCTATCTCCAGCTTTCCCATGAAGCATAGGTGTGCTTTCTCATCCTTCTCTTCATTCTCATCTTCTTCGTCTGATTGATCAAACCAGAACTCATCTTCTGCCATCAATGCTTTTCTAGCTTCATCTTTCTTGGCTAGAAGCATTTTGTTCTTGTAGTAGTCAGAGTTCCAGACATTTGTTCTTCGGCAATCTTTTGGAAAATGTCTAGGTCTACCACAGTTGTAGCATGTTGGCGGTTCTGGATGTTTGATCCCTTCTTCTTTATACCTTCTCTCTTCTGGCTTCCTCTCCTCTAACCTCTTCCCTTCAAATCTCTCCTTGTAAATATAGTTGCTCGGACCAGATGTATACCTCTGACTGTTTGAGCTCGGCTATGTATAGAACTTCTTTTGAAAAGCCTTAGTCAACATAAGCATAGCCTGCTTTAGTTGTTCACAGTCGTCAGAGTCAGAGTTCGCTTCAACATCATCTGATTCAGACACAATCATCTTCTTCTTATTCTGCTTCACAACAAGAGAAACTGAATCATCAACTGTCTTCTCAGACCGTCTCTTATCATCCATGATCTCATCCACCTCTTCCTCATTCTGCTTGAGGGTTTCATAAACCTCGTGAAGTGGAATATCGTTCAGATCTTTGATTTGCTACATTTTCCTTGTAAATCTTTTCCATTCAGGCTGGAGGATGCTGAGAAATTTGACATTCAGCTCTATTTGTGATTTATTGACCTTGTTCTTGCTTAACTCATTCAGCAAGGTCACGAATCTGTCGTATGGTTCTGCTAGAGACTCTCCAACTCTGCCTTTGAATTCTTCATAGTTGTTTAGGCAGTTGGATATCTTGAGCTGGTTCCCAACCTTTGAACCTAGCATCATTTTCTCTAGCTGATCCCACATCTCTTTGCCAGAGGCCTTGTAGCTGTCTATCTTCACATATATTTCATTTGGAATGCCTTGAAGAATGTAAGACTTTGCTAATCTATCAGCTTTTGCTCTTTTTAGGTTTTCACCATCTAGATCTTCAAACTTAAGTTGATATGGTTGCTCATCAGTTCCCTCTGGATGAGTCCTCCAAACAGGTGCCATAACTCCTTCCTCTAAGGATTTCCTGAATTAAACACCCAAATCATGTCTTTCAATAAAGTCCATGAACCGATCTTTCCACTACTCATACTCTCCCCTGAAGAGTACTGGTGGCTTTGTGTCAGTTCCGATAGCTAGAGCTTCTCTTGAAGTCATCCTGATTAGAATAGATGTGCAATAAGAACATGTACTTGATCGTTAGTGCAGATAAAATCTAATGAATACAGATTAAAACAAATCATAAATGACTCAGGTACTGGCGCAAAAACACAATTTGCGCTAAGAGAAGGTGGCGCAAAAGTAAAGTTTGCGCTAGACGAAGGTGGCGCAAAACACAACTTGCGTGATGAGAGGTTGGCGCAAAATATAACGTGCGCGAATATTGTCTGGCGCAAAAGTATCTTTGCGCTATGAGACTTTGTGCTTTGAGAGGGTGGCGCAAAAAGGAACTTCGCGCTAATAGAGGCTGGCGCAAAAGGAAGTTTGCGCTACTAGAGGTTGGCGCAATTTCAGACTTGCGTTAATAGAAGGTCGCGCGAAATGTAGTTTGCGCGATATGTTGATGGCGCAAAGTGGACTTGTGAATTTTCCCTTTGGTTTGGTATGCCCGACCGGTGTGCTGACCGGGGTCTTGAGTGGCGCAAATGGAGGTTTGCACTAGGTGTAGGTGGCGCAAAACCTAGAAACCCTCCAATTGAAGCTGGGGAGAAACAGACTATGAACTGGCGCAAATCTCACACTCTCGCGAGTTCGTCCCTGCAGCTTCAAAAATCGAATTTGATCCACAATAAACCTATCTAGACTTCGATTAGCAGTCCCAAATTTTGACAAATCGACCACTAACACTTCTATAACAGATTACAAGCTTTTGATCTCCAAAATAGTCACTTTTTGAGAATTTGATTGATGGAATAGTGTCGTTCTTAAAGTCGACTTTCAGACACAAAAATCACAAAATTGGAATCGATTGAAGATCTATACTGAAATTAAACAACACCAACTCGATCTAGACCACAAATCGATCACAACTTGATCGATTTCAACTGCAATAAACCACTAAAACTCAAAAATGATTTTGAAATGAAGAACACAGAGTCGATGTTTTTAAAAATTGATTTGAAACTGGTTTTGCTCTGATACCAATTGTGTGTCCTGATTTAATCGTTGAACCAGTTTATATCAAACAAATAACAATCACAAACATATATATTTTACCAACCTGATTAGATTATAAACCACGGATTACAAGATTGGATGTTTGCGCTTTACACTTTGAAGCTCTCGACCTCTTTCTCTCTTATGAACAGTAAAACAGTGTGTGTGTGTGTGTGTGTGTGTGTAGTAGTAGTATATGATTTGATTTCTCTCTAGCTTCTCTAACACACTAACAACAACTTGCAAACATAATATCTAAACAAATATCCTAAACTTAATATCTATTATTAGATATTTAGGACTAATATTAAATACTATAATTAACACAATAATTAACTTTGACATTTATTACAAACGTAACATTAGACTAATATTTAGAGTTGACTTTCCAGCTTTACCTTCATATTGGATCTTCAGATTGGATGATCTTGAATCCAATAGATCTGTGCGCTAACAATAGATTTCGCAGATAGCTTCAAGAATTCGTTGATATCATCAGTTTTCGCAAAGTTGAATTTTCTGAAAACCATAAGTACAGGATTCGCAGAACAGTGTGTTACAAAAATCAGAGAATTCGCTTATGTGTCACTTGCGAATTTCATAGATTTCGCAAAGAGTGTTTAATCTGAAAATTTTGCTCAGAATTCGCAGATTTTCGAGAAATTTTCATCAAGGACAGAATTCGTATCAAGAATTCGCAGAAGACTATTTTACGAATTTCTTGGAATTCGCAGAAGTGAAGTCTACGAATTCTTGTGTGTTTACGAAAAGTGAGAAATCTGTGTTTGTTTCTAAAAACTTGCGAATTTCTTGTGATTCAAAGTGCTTCTTGCGAGTTCTTTGTACTTCTAAGTGTAGCCTGCAAATTCTAGACTTAGTGTTTTTCAGAAATTCTTTGTCTAGTTCATTTCAGTGTTATTCAATATTCTTGTGATTTCTTTTGGACTAACGGTTAGTTTCAAGTTTCTTATTGCATATATTTGAAAACAGAATGACTTCAAGGGAAGCACTTGCTATTGGGTCTGGTGTCAAGCATCCTGTTCTTAAGAACTTTCTGTTTACATCATCTTGATCAATCTACACTCCAACAGTAGCTAGTTCACCAATCAGCTTGTTAAACCTGTCAAAAGTTTGAGTCATGGACTCATTCTTAGTTGACATGAAGTTTTCATACAGTTGCTTCAATGTTGCCTTCTGATTTCTCTTGGTACTTTTGGTACCAGAGAATCTCTTTTCTAGAGCATTCCAAAGCATCTGGACATCAGTGCAGTTGCAGAATTGGTGTTGATACTCATTAGGAATAGCCAAGAGCAGTGTGCTCAAGGCTTTCATCTCTGTCTGCCTTATCTTCCTCTCTCCATCCGTCTTTGGTGGGATTCTTTTTCCATCTGCTCCAATCTTTCCTTCATTAGATGGGCCATTCTCAATGATGTCCCACATAGAGTAATCTGTGAGAATAATGTATTGCCTGATCCTAATCTTCCACATGTCAAACTCATTAGATCTGAGCATTGGAACCTTTGAGACAAGAACGCTATCACTTAAACCGTCCATGATGATTGTTGTTTTTCTGAGTTTAACAAAGCTCTTATACCACTTGTCAGGATCGAAATTCAAACAAGAATTTAATTCATACACACTCAGAATCAATGCTAAAGAAGTTGCGGAAAAAACACTTTAACACTAACAATCAATGAAACAGTATATGCACTTAAATCACAAGTTATATTGATTAAACATGATGATTACACACAAAACCTCAATCTGTTGAACAGGCTCAACAGACGTTATATACTTCTCTATAGAAGGGATCTAAACTAATCTTGAGGTTAATTCTCTCTAAAACAAAACGTATGAATGATTATTCTTTTTCTATCAAAGACTTCTATACTATATATACAAGACTGATTACAAGATAATTATCAAAATAAAATTAATCTTCAGTCCATAATTATCTCCTTTACTTTAGCTTCAATCTTTACAGTTGTCTTCATTCTCATACGGAGTCTTCATCTCATAAGCAGTACTATCTTCATGAGCAGTATTAATTCTGAACTAGTAGTATTAATCTCAGCAAGCAGTATTAATTTTGTCTCAGCAGCATTAACTCCTTTAAGCAGTAGTAATTGTGATCTGGCAGTACTAACTTCCTCAGGCAGTAGTAATAGTCATGTCTAGCAGTAGTAACCATCCTTACCACATTTCAGACCCAACAATCTCCCCCTAACTTAACTTTTCAAATTGAGAAGTTAAGTTCTTCAAAAACTGGTCTTCATGATGCTTTCAAAACCTAAGTTTACACCCCTAGATTAGGATCCAAACCCAAGCTTTGATTGATGATCCTGCTAACCACAATCCTTGCCATTTCTGAACCTTGAGGACAGATTAGTTTGGCTTTCAGCATCCCATCTAGCTTGGCTAGGCTATGGTCATATATCTTATCCACCAGGTAATATTCATGAAAGCTTTTGTCAATGGTTAAGATATACACCCCACACCTTTCTATAAGCATCCAATTGTCCACAGACTTGAAGACATCTTTGATCACATGCTTGACAAGATCTGGACTGAACATCATGCATAAATACTCCATTGCTAGTTTCTTGATGTTCATCCCTGGAGTCTTCAGCACATCCCCATACAGATTCATTCCCACTTTAAACATTTCTTCCAAGTCTAACCTTGAACAACATCTGACTATCTTCCCCTAAGTAGAATAGACTTCAAAGTGATCACCCATTCTTTTGATTCTGAAATATTCTTTGCCTTGATCTTCAAGAATATCCCAGTGGATGATTTTAGGGACTTGGACTGAAATGGGATCTGCCTTCACTAGATCATTATCTGTTACAGTCATGTAAAGTTCAAAATGCACATCAGATTGACTTGGTTGTTGTGCACTTTGACTTGATTGATCAGCTTGTCCTGTAACAGATGGTTCTGTTTCTTTCTCAGCTTCTGCAACCTTTGGCTTCTTAGACAGTTTCTTGGAAGCTATTTTCTTCAACCTTTTAACAGATTTGACTTCTTTAGTAGTAGCTTCCTCTTTCTTTTCTTCAGCCTTAGGGGTGGTCTCCTCACTCTCAGGGAAGGGTTGTTGAATATTGAGATCATGTCTCTCTTTCATTTGTCTTTCAAATTCTATCCTTTGAGTGAAGTCCCCTTGAAGCTTTGCCATTTCCTTCTTGTATAGATCTTCAACTCTTCAGTAGGACATATCAGCAAACATTTCTTCCTTAACCCCCACTGAGCCTTTCAGAAAGTTGATCATCTTTCTCCTTTCTTGATTGGCTAGGTAAGTTTTAGAAGGTTGTCTTTTCTGCTTCTTTGCTGGCAGTCTTTGTATGGAAGCTTTCACAGTGCTTTTCTTGGCCTCAGCTGCAGCCCTTAAGCTTTCTTGATATTCCTCATTCAGCCTAGTGGACAGATCTAGAGCAATCTGCCTGTCTTTGGCCTTCTGAGTTTCTTCTTCTTGATGTCGCTTAGCCTGCAGCTTCTTAGCCAGTTCCTCATCTAGTTCAATCTGTTTTAGCTTCTTTGGTGGCTTTGCAGATTCATCCACCTTTGCCTTTCCTTTCCTCATCAGTTCAGCCTCACTGATTTCTTTCCTTTTTAGCTCAGGGCCTCCCTCTTTGATTTCCAATCCCTTGGCCTTTTGAGAGGCTTTGGGAGTGTCTGTTTTGGCCTTTAGAAGGGTTTCTGCTATCTCTATTCCTTCAACAGAAAGCCCTGTTACTGCTGTTGTACTTGTTTCTGCTGCTAAGCCAATTGATGCTGCTTTCTTGAACGTTTCTACTGCTGGCTCTGTTTCTACTGTTGTACTGGTTTCTGCTTCTTTGCCCTTCTCCCCCTCAAAAGTAGAGTCCATTCCAACAGGACTCTGTTTCTCAGATTCAGCTCTATTCTCCCCCTTTTTGGAAGCATCATGAGGGATGCTCCTCTTCTTCAGTATGAATTTGGTTCTCTTCTTCTTTTGCACATGCTTGAGGACCATTTTCTTGAGGTTGGAAATCTGGACTTGTTGGGATAAGATCACTTGTTGCAGCTTCTCAATAAGTTTGCCCTGAGATAGGACATCATTATTGATATTGGCAATAGTTTCCATCAATTCATCATATGTATATCTATCCTCACCTCCTTTAGCTGTGTTTACCTCCCTTGGAGGATCACTGGAACTTTTAGAAGGGGTCCTCTGCCTAGTAGAGGCACCTTCTACCCCCATGGTTTCTTGGCACCGGGGACCTTTGGATGATTGCTCACCCAAAGTTGTCGTGGGGAAGGTCTTAGAGATGTTCACACTGTCCTGTCCTGCACTTTGTGCAGAAACAGTAGTGTGAGCCTTTCTGCCCACATGCTTAACCTTCTCCTTAGTAAGCACCTTCTTGGGGTTGGGAGACACCCCTTTGGTTTCCCTCTGGATATTCTCTAATGAAGAATGTTCCATTAGAGGGCTTGTAGGCTTAGAGGGTGTTGGTACATGAAGGGAAGGATCCTTCTGCACCTTCTTTTTAGTGTATAATTTGGTGATGGGAGGGGTTGGTCTGTTCAGAAGGGACAGAGGAATTGTTTTTATAGTGGAAGGTGTGGGTAGGTCATCAGTGGGTTGGTCCAATGAGGCTTGGGACCCTTATGCCTCACCTGTAGAGTGGGACACAACCATCATTATTGAGAACAATGGTGTGTCAATACCTGAGAAGCCCTTACAGGTCCTCCTCATATTAGAAAACACCTTCCCTTTCGGGACCTTAGGCACATATACCTCATTAAAATGAGGTAATTCCGTCAATTCCTTATTCAATATAGCTTGTACAAACCTGGGATACATATAAAAGGATTTTGACTTGGTATCCAGGTTTGACAGAAAATCATTTAAGATCATTTGCGAAAAATTGAACTTTCTGGAGGTTGCTAAGCAGACCAAAGCATAAGCAATGGTACTGCTGAACTCACTCCAGCCAGTTGTTTTCTTTGAAATGCAATGCTGGAGAGTATGAACAAAGAATCTCCACTGAGGTGAGAATTTGTTCTTAAAGAACTTATAAATCTTAGTGGATCTTCATATCCCATTCTGCTTATATTTTCAAAAAGATCTTCCTTGGGTAGAGATGTTATACCTGAGGCATCATCTAAAAGTAGATGAATGTGAATGGTCTCCTCCGAGATGGTCAGGGGTTTATCACAAACCCTTGACTTGATAACCTGAGTACCCTCTTCATTATGGATAGTGGCATTTGCCCAGAACTGTCTTTGATGCTCCACATAGATTGTGGGATTGACCGTTAATGCGTGGGCGATATGTGTGGATTTTAGGAAATCCACAATCTGATGAAATCCTTCGGCTTGGTTGGGTTTATTCAGCATTGCCAACTCATTGTGGTCATCAACAAATACAAGACCTGCCATTTGAGAGAGATTTGCTGCGAACTAGGGTTAAGAGCTTGAAAAGCAAGAACGTTAGTGAGAACGAGAGAGAAAGAGGATAAATAAGCGCAAGAAATTCAAATAGCCATTTTGATTTTTGGCAGAATAAGGGGGTATTTATACAATCAATGAAACAGTTAAGAGCAGTATTAATTTACATTAGCAGTAGTAACTGACCCCGCAGTAGTAACTCTTTGAAGCAGTAGTAATACTTACTAGCAGTTGTAATACAGACTAGTAGTAGTAATACACACTAGCAGTATTAAGACAGACTAGCAGCATTAACACAGACTGGCAGTAGGAAAACTAACCAGCAGTAGTAACCCAGACTAGCAGTGGTAATACATACTAGCAGTAGTAATACATACTAGCAGTATTAACTATACTTCACTTTTGTTTGGCCTTTCTTCCTGAAACACTTAAGCACACAAGGGTTAATAGCACAAATTTAATAAAAGAAAATAAAATGGAATCTATATAGGTACATAAAGAGAATGAGAATATACTTATTCATTGTTCATCATGCCCACACTTGTGGCCAAGAATGTGAATCTACTCACATCAAAAGCTTTTGTGAATAGATCAGCAAACTGGTTACTTGTGTGTACTTTCTGAACCTGAATTAGCTTCTTCTCATTACAGTCTCTGATAAAATGGTACCTTATTTCTATATGCTTTGTTTTTTAGTGCTTGACAGGATTATTAACAATGCTAATAGCACTGCTGTTGTCTATGAAAATAGGAGTGTGAAGAAATGTCATACCATAGTCCATCATTTGATTCTGAATCCATAGCACTTGTGAGCAGCAGCTTGCAGCAGCTAAGTATTCTGCTTTTGTTGTTGAAGTGGACACTGTAGTTTGCTTCTTACACTGCCATGATACTAGTCTTGCACCCAAAAACTGACATCCTCCAGTTGTAGACTTTCTGTCTAAGTTAGCTCCACCCAAATCACTATCTGAATATGCCAGTAGGTCAAATGGTGAGTCATGAGGATACCAAAGTCCTAATCTGGGTTGACCTTTGAGATATCTGAATATCCTCTTGACTGCATGAAAATGTGATTGCTTTGGCCTAACTTGAAATCTTGCACACACACAAACAGGGAACATGATATCTGGTCTAGAAGCTGTGAGATACATGAGAGAGCCAATCATGGATCTGTAATAATGAACATCCACATCCTCCCCCTCAAGATCTGCAGTTATTTGTTTGTGTGTCTCCATGGGTGTGCTAGCAGGCTTGGAATCTGAGAACCCAAACTTGGTTAAGATGTCCTGCACATACTTGGTTTAGCTTATGAAGATTCCATCTTGTTTCTGCTTAACCTGTAGCCCAAGGAAGAAAGTAAGTTCACCCATAGAACTCATCTTGAATCTCTTATGCATTAATTCTTCAAAATCTCTGCACAATTGATCTTTTGTGGATCCAAAGATGATGTCATCCACATAGATTTGCACTAACAGGATGTCCTTCTTCTTCTTTTGAATGAACAGAGTCTTGTCAATGATTCCTCTCTCAAAACCATTTTCCAAGAGATAGGTAGACAATTTGTCATACCAAGCTCTTGGTGCTTGATGTAGTCCATACAGTGCTTTCTTCAATTTGTATACTCTGTCAGGGTATTTGGGATTTTCAAACCCTGGGGGCTGACAGACATATACTTCTTCTTCAATTTTGCCATATAGAAAAGCACTTTTCACATCCATTTGGTAGACTTTGAACTTCATGAAAAAAGCATAGGCTAAAAACAGCCTAATTGCCTAAATCTAGCCACTGGTGCAAAAACCTCTTCATAATCAATTCCTTCTTCTTGAGTGTACCCCTGTGCTACCAATCTAGCCTTGTTCTTGATCACTATCCCTCTCTCATCCTTCTTGTTTCTGAAAATCCATTTTGTCCCTATAGCTCTGTGTCCTTTTGGCAGTTTTACCAAGTCCCATACATTTTCTAGTACAAACTGCAGCAGGTCCTCTTGCATTGCTTCTATCCAGCTTGGATCTTTCATTGCATCATGCACCTTTTTGGGCTCAACCTGAGATAGAAAGCAAGATAGTAAGCCTGATTGTATGTCTTTTAATCCTCCCAACTTACTCTGATTCCTTGTGATGATTGGATAATTGATGTCACCAATCACCAACTGAGGAGGATGATCTTTATGCACTTTTGTTTGATGAATAGCCTCTTCAATAATCTCTGCATCCAGATTAGAGTCATTCTTTTCAGGAGAGCTGCCACCAAAGACTGAGGAGTTCTCATCATCAGTATCATCTTCTGCCAAAGCAGGCATCTCAGGTTCTAGATGTTCTGAAGTCAAAAGTTGATCCTCCTTTTCACCTCTCTCCTCTTCAATCTGAGCAGTTTCAGTATCCTTTGAATCTGAAGCATCTTTCTTCTCTTGAACACAGAGTTCAATAGGATCTGCTGTAGAGATTGGGAACAGCACAAACTCTTGTCTTTTGTCTGGTACTGATTATGTCCCTGTTCCTGCATTATTCTCATAACTGAAACCCAAAGAATTAGTTAGTGAATCAATGTCAAAAAGCCAATCAGGGCATGTACCAAGTTTATTTGGTGTGCTCTCATTGCATTTGGCATTGTCACTTTCCCCAATTATTCTAGAAGAGGTATTAAATACTCTGTAAGCCTTACTTTGGGATGAGTAACCAACCAGAAATCCATCATCTGCTTTGCTATCAAACTTGCCTAAGTGAGTTTTGGTATTAAGAATTGTGCAAGGACACCCAAATGGTTTGAAAAAACCAATAAAAGGTTTCTTCTTGTTAAGTAGTTCATATGGTGTCTTGCCTTGAGATTTAACTATTAGAACCCTGTTTTGAACATAACAATCAGTATTAACTGCTTCTGCCCAAAATGTAGCTGGCAGTTTTGAATATGCCAACAGGGATCTTGCAGCTTCAATCAGTGTCCTATTTCTCCTCTCAGCAACTCCATTCTGTTGAGGGGTCCTAGGAGCACTGTATTGTTTCTCAATTCCTTTTTCCTCACAAAAGTTGTTTAGGTCATTATTCTTAAATTCAGTTCCATTATCAGACCTAATGAATTTAACTCTTAGATTTGTTTGGTTTTCAATTCTAAGAACAAAGGATTTGATCAGTCCACATGTCTCATCCTTAGTCCTCAGAAAATAGACCCAAGTGAATCTAGAGAAATCATCAACAATAACCAAGCAGTAGGATTTCTTACCAATACTCATCACATTTGTAGGGCCAAACAGATCCATATGTAGTAAAGTAAGAGGTGAGGAGATTGTATTTATCTCTTTGGACTTATGAGAAGTTTTGTGTTGTTTGCCTTTAAGACATGCAACACAATGATCATCACATGAAAATACTTTTTGTGGTAAACCTCTTACAAGGTTGTTTTTCACAAGTTTATTCATTGTTTTAAAGTTCATGTGACACATCCTTCTATGCCAAAGAGATGATTCATCAACAGAAGCTTTTGAAAATAGACAATTAAATGATGAATCATTAGATACATTCTCTAAATCCAAGCAATAAACATTGTCCTTTCTTGGTGTTCTTAGTAGTATCATACTTTCATCAACTACCTTCAACCCTTTAGCAAGGATAATACATTCAGTATCAGTAAACAATATACTATGTTTCTTGTCACAAACCTGTGATACACTTAACAGGTTGTATCTCAATTGCTCAACATAGTAGACATCCTCAAAGGTCATCTTACCCTTTGACACATTACCTTTTCCACTAATCTTTCCTCCAGATGGATTATCACCAAATGCAACATGTCCTCCATCAATTCTTTTGAAGTTTTGTAGGCAGGACTTGTTGCCTGTCATGTGCCTAGAGCAACCACTATCAACATGCCAAATGCTCTTCCCATTTAGCTGTTGGTTGTCCTGCACATAAAGTAGAACAGTTAGTTTTTAATAGGAACCCAAGCCAAAATGGTCTTGGGTTTCCCATTCTCATCAATATATTCATAATCAGTTTTGATGAGCTTTTGAGACTGGGGAATCTTATGGCTTGAGTATTTTGTCAGGATAATAGGTCTTGCAGTAATAACACTGGAAGCAGTACTAACTGAATTAGCAGTACTAACTCTGTTAGCTGCACTAACATTGGTAGCAGCACTATTTCTGTTAGCAGTACTATTTAAGGTAGCAGTACTAACAGGTTTAGTGCTTTTTGGGACCCAAACCTGGACAAATTTGTTTGCTTTCTTCTTCATTAAGTTACTCCTTGACTTGTTTGGAGTATTTTTCTTTGATTTTGCAAACTTGTTTTGAACATTAGCTTTTAAAGGTGCTCTTTTTACATTTTCAACCATATGATTCCTTCTTTGATTCCTATCACCAACAGGATTTTGTATATGACTTTGAAAATTTATCCTTTGGTTTATAGGATTGAAATAATAGTATTTGGCAATATGATTAAGCTTTCCACAAATAAAACAAGGTTTTGGTCTATTGATTTTACTCAGATAAACCCCTTGTTTTTGTGCCCACTGATTATTCCAGTTTCTTTGATTACCCCTTGTTTTATCATGTTTTTGGGGCTGATTCTGTTTACATGTACAGGGATTCACAACTGTGGTCTGCATATAGTGGACTCCCTGTACCTTTCCCTTTTCTCTCTTTGAGCTATCCACCTTTTCACTCTTGATGAATGGTTTACCCCCCCCCCTTCATTTGTAAGGATATGATTTTCTACAGGAATCTCTTCTGCATTCTTACTCTCAGAATTCTCTTCCTCATTCTCTTCTTCAACCACCACACTATCTATAGGATCTACTTCTGTTGCTCCTATAGGTAAGTCCTCCTTATTTTGGTTCTTTAAGAGATCTGAAGAGGGAGGGATGTAATTATTGTTGTAAGGTGGAGGTGTTGCATTGTATCCTATACCACTCTTGATCTTATCATGAACTTGAGCTTTAAGCAAAGAGTCCATTGCTTTGGAAGCATAAGAGAACTTCTCAATGTCAAGCTTAGCTTTCTCATACTCACTCTTTATCTTCTCACACTCCTCTTTAGATTTTTCTATTTGAATCTCTAATTGATCTTTCTCCCACTTCCAGTAATTTGTGTCATAGTAATGCTAAAGTTCATTGGCCTTGTAAGCCTTGATTTGATCTTCAAACTTCTCCACAATCACTTTATACTCTCTTATATCTCTCTCTAACCTTTTAAGGTCGTCACACATGCTTTGGTTATGATCCCTGTACTTTTGTACAGTCTAAAGACACTCTTTAGTGCACAGTTTAGTTTTTACCTCTGTTGGAATATCTGTGTTTGAAGATTCTGAGACTTCTGCCATCAAGGCTTGATTCTGAACAGCTTCTTCAGCTTGATCACTCCAATCAAATCCCATTCCTTCTTGAGAAACAAGAGCTTGAGTGGAGTTTCTGTTGTTTTGGACGCTTGTGGAATGTGCTTGCTGGTGGTTGCTGCCATGTTGTTGAGGAATTCCTCCTCTGCATTCTTTTGCAAAATGTCCCATCTTGTGACACTTGTAGCACTCCACCTTTGACTTGTCAAACCCAGCACCATCTTCTCTCCTCTGAGAGAAGTTGTTCCTTCCAGTCCTCTTTATGAATCTCTTGACCCTCATAGTTAGCATGGCCATATGCCACTTTATATCCATCTCCTCAAGGTCATCTGCATTAATTTGTTCAAGATCATCATTAATTAAACCAAAATTAGCATGACTAGCAAGAAAAGCTTCTAATACAGAGTCATTAGATACATCCTGCTTAGATACATAAGCAGTACTAACTGATTCTGTATTAGCAGCAGAATCAGTAGAAGAATAAGATGATAAAAGAGCAGCATTATGAGTGTATCCAGATGGTCTCTTTTTGGCTTCAACTTCAGCCTCAAACACCCTTAAGTCATTATACAGATCGTCTAGTTCTTTGTCCTCCAGTTTGTCATTTTGTCTGAAGGAGACAGTATACATGGTCCATTCATCTCCAAGGGACCTTAAGAACTTTCTGTTTACATCATCTTGATCAATCTGCACTCCAACAGTAGCTAGTTCACCAATCAGCTTGTTAAACCTGTCAAAAGTTTGAGTCATGGACTCATTCTTAGTTGACATGAAGTTTTCATACAGTTGCTTCAATATTGCCTTCTGATTTCTCTTGGTACTTTTGGTACCAGAGAATCTCTTTTCTAGAGCATTCCAAAGCATCTGGGCATCAGTGCAGTTGCAGAATTGGTGTTGATACTCATTAGGAATAGCCAAGAGCAGTGTGCTCAAGGCTTTCATCTCTGTCTGCCTTATCTTCCTCTCTCCCTCCGTCTTTGGTGGGATTCTTTTTCCATCTGCTCCAATCTTTCCTTCATTAGATGGGTCATTCTCAATGATGTCCCACATAGAGTAATCTGTGAGAATAATGTATTGCCTGATCCTAATCTTCCACATGTCAAACTCATTAGATCTGAGCATTGGAACCTTTGAGACAAGAACGCTATCACTTGAACCGTCCATGATGATTGTTGTTTTTCTGAGTTTAACAAAGCTCTGATACCACTTGTCAGGATCGAAATTCAAACAAGAATTTAATTCACACACACTCAGAATCAATACTAAAGAAGTTGCGGAAAAAACACTTTAACACTAACAATCAATGAAACAGTATATGCACTTAAATCACAAGTTATATTGATTAAACTTGATGATTACACACAAAACCTCAATCTGTTGAACAGGCTCAACAGACGTTCTATACTTCTCTATAGAAGGGATCTAAACTAATCTTGAGGTTAATTCTCTCTAAAACAAAACGTATGAATGATTATTCTCTTTCTATCAAAGACTTCTATACTATATATACAAGACTGATTACAAGATAATTATCAAAATAAAATTGATCTTCAATCCATAATTATCTCCTTTACTTTAGCTCCAATATTTACAGTTGTCTTCATTCTCATACGGAGTCTTCATCTCATAAGCAGTACTATCTTCATGAGCAGTATTAATTCTGAACTAGCAGTATTAATCTCAGCAAGCAGTATTAATTTTGTCTCAGCAGCATTAACTCCTTTAAGCAGTAGTAATTGTGATCTGGCAGTACTAACTTCCTCAGGCAGTAGTAATAGTCATGTCTAGCAGTAGTAACCATCCTTAGCACATTTCAAACCCAACAAAGTTGAAGAGAAAAGAGATGAAAAGAAGAAAGTTGAGAAAGTGCCTGATCCCATAGCACTTGTAGCTGGAAAGAAGGAGAAAGAAAAGAAAGAGAAGAAGAAAAAGAAGAAGTTGGTCATTTCTAGCTCTCTGAGTCTGATTCTGAATCTGATGGTGATGACGGGAAGAACCTCAAGCGGGCAATGCTTTTACTGACCCGAGCTTTTCAGAAAAAGTTTTACAAGAAACCAGGGTCAAACTCACAGAGGTATTCTTCTACGGGATCAAAGAATCATGAGCATAGAGAAAGAGTTAAGGGTAGAAGGTTTGAAGAGACAAGAGTTGTTGAGAAAAATCCAGAAGAAACGAAGAAGTATGTGAATTATTATACAAGTACTGAAAAAGAAAGATAATGATCTGATGAAATGCTACAACTGTGGCAAGGTCGGACATTATGCAAAAGATTGTTGGAAGCCGAAAGTTCGGAATTCGGAATGTTAGACCAGAATTGTATTCAAGATTAAAAGTGAGGGTTTGTTTTGTAATTGTTTAATAGTTTGAGTGTTTTGTTGTAAAGTCAATGTAAATTGACTTAGTATAAATAGGTTTTGTTATTTGATAGTTTGGTAGACACACGCACAAATACGAATTCAGAGAGTGGTAAGAAATTATACGCACACACACACAGTGAACGTGAGATCTGTGGCACATTGTTAGATCTGTGGTTAATTGAAATAATATGATTTGATCTTCATAAATATGTTTGTAATATGTGTTGTGATTGATATGCTAGTATAATCTGGGTCACAATTGGTATCAGAGCTCAGATCAGATTAATAAGAAAGATACGAAGTTCGTTTTTTAGAAAGTCATTGTTGAATTGAAATCAAGATTTTGATTTCATGGTGTTCTTAACATAAATTTAAGTTTACAGTGTTCGCTTGATATTGGAGAACAAGTCTTGTATTGATCAAAACTTAATTGGATCAACAGATTGATTGAATTGGATCAATCAGTGCATTTTTGAAGGTTTCAAGTCGTGAACTGTCAAAGATCAATTGTCACCAACATGTTTGATCTTAGTGAAATTCACTATGATATAGAGATCATTTCTGCAAATTTTCAGAGTCAAACATCAACATTTGGGTGGATTTATAGTGAAAAGTTTGAAAATGTCGACGAGATCTACAGAATTCGCAACATTCATGAAGAACTCGCAAGTAGAACTCGCAGACTGAAAGAATTCGCAGAGAAGAAAATTTACTAAGTGAGGAATTCACAAGTGTGAGACTTACGAATTCATAGGAATTCGCACCTGAGAGAGATACGAATTCAAAGAATTCGCTCAAGACACACTTACGAATTGTGCAGGATTCGCAACTGAGTGTTCTACAAAAAGCTCAGAATTCGTAAACCACTGTTCTGCGAAAAGTTCAAGATTTCGTATCCTAAGTGTCTTGCGAATTGTACCTTACGAATTCCTGTTCATTTTACGAATTCTTGATTGCTTACAAATTCTTGCCTTGCGAATTTTGTCTTGAGTATGTTACGAATTGTTGCTTACGAATTCTATACTTGTGAATTTTCTGTGTGTGCCTTGCGAATTGTGTCAAACGAATTATGTACTTAGCATATTTTTCAAGTAATTTTTCTGATTTTCTGATTAAAGGTCATTTCTAGCATATTTTTTTTGATATCAAGTTGCAATATGAGTTTTAACTGTCAAAAAAAATTTCTCGGAGCGCTGCCCCTTGACCCCACCCGCTAACCGGGTAGCGAGACCCCCGTGCTAAGTCTGCGTAGGGGTACATATTTCTTAGTGTGATTAAAGTTTCTGATTTTTTTTTGTATTTTTTTTCAGATATCAGCATGCCTTATACAGATGAAAAAGGAAATCTGGTGCTAACTAACAGAGATTGTGCTTTAGCGTATATGCCAAAGATTCCGGCTATGGAAGCTGAAATCAAGAATCTAAAGATTCAAAATTCATCTCTTCTTAATCAGATTACTAATTTGAAAAATTCTAGAGATACAAAGAAAGATGTTATTTGCTCAGACTGTGTAGCTAACTCTAAAATTAATTTTGCATGGATTATTGAATCAAAGGAAAAAGATATTTTTGTTCTGCAAACAAAGTTGAAAAAGTTTGAAGGTCTAAATGTAGATACTACATGGTCAAAGAAGGAGCAAATGCTAAAAGAGATTGATGATCTTATAAGGAGAGCAAACATTGCCTGTGAGACATCTGATGGGCTGAGAAAAATGAATTCTCAAATTTTTGAATAAAGAGATAAGCTGAAAGATAAAGTCTTCAGTCTTGAGGTTGAAATCAACATGATGAATGAAAAAGCAACCCAAGTCAAAGACAACACAAAAGCTCAAGAAGAAATGAAGAAGATTGAGAAGAAGAGAAAGGAATTAGAGAAAGAAAATGTTGAGTTGAGAAAGAAAGTTTCTGAACTAGAAGATCAAATGAAGAATGAGAAGAAAGAAAAAGTTGATTTTGAAAAAGAAAGAAAGGATTTTGCCAAAAAGTTCTCTGAATTCTCCAGAAAAGCTTTTGAAGAGAAGAAAGTAGTGGAGTTTAAATGCATAAAGCTTTCTCAACAAGTTTCAGACTTCGAGAAAGTAATTATCTTGGAAAGAGAAAAGTTTGAAAAGGAGAAGAAGAAAGCTGAACAGAAAAATGTTGGTATATTCAAGGAGATTTCTGGACAGAGAAAGAATGTTGAAAACGATTTTGAAGAAAGAAGAAAAGTATTTGAGTCTGAGATTTCAAAGCTTAACAAGAAGCTATCTGAGTTGTCAACAACTATTCAGAAGGAAAAGAATGCAAAATCTGAGTTGCATAAGAAGTTTGACATACTGTCAAAGGAAAGAAACTATCTGTCTACAAAGATTAAAGAACTTGAGGAGATCATGTTCAAGGTGAAGCTGACTGAGCACAAAACGCCAGAATCAATTGCTCAATCACCGAGAGATGATCTAGCTGCATCTGAATGCTCATTTAATTCAGCAGCAAGTTCAATTTTCACACATGTTTCTATTAATCCTTTATTTGATTCAACTGACAGTCATACTTCTAAATCAAATGATCAGATTCGTCCTTCTAACCTATTCTTTGACAAAAATGTTGATGGTTCAGGTAACATCAAGAAGAATGAGTCTCAGAAGACAAGATTTTGGAGAAGGAAAGATGAGAAAGAAAAAGAAAATTGGATTTGGATAGTGAAAGGTTCCTCGGAGGAGAAGAAGGAACAAAAATCATATGAGCATGCATCTAATGCAAAAAGGAACTATACTTCGAAAGGTAAAACTTTTGGCAAACCTGATCTGGTTTACACTATACATCAATTGATCAGGTTAGCTCAAAAGAAAATTAGTTGTTCCTATTGTGGTTCAAATGATTTTGTTAATAAAAATTATGAAAATTACTTGTATGGTTCTTACTACATCTCTCCTACTAAAACTGCAACTAACAAATCTGGATCCAAATACCAGTGGATACCAAAAGCTAAATTTGTGTTGCAGGCACCCAAGGTTTAAGGGGGAGAAAGAATCAAGACTTCTGAATACAACAGTTCAGAACTCGCTCTTCAAAGAAAAATTGACTTCTATACAAAGTTGTCTAGGACTCGATCCTCAATGTGAAAGAATGATGACTTCTGATCATATACAGATCAGGACTCGATCTTCAAAGATCAAAAGAGGGGAAGTAAATTTAACCGAGTTCTGAATTACATCGGTTTCATGATTAAGGATTATGCACATATTAAGGGGGAGCTTATATGCTTTATATTTTTACTGATGTATTTTCTGATTTTTCAGGAAAAGATTAAATATTATTCTCACTGGAGAATATGTATAATGGCTCTTGAATAACACAGTTCAAGACTCGATCTTCATTGGTAAAAATGAATGATACTATTCTCACCGGAGAATAAGTAATCATGGCTTCTGAATATTTCAGTTCAGAACCCGTACTCAAATGTTTTTCTTCTGAAGGATGCTAATCAGATAAATCTTTTCTAAAAAGTTTTTGATTTGAGGGAGAAATTAACTGCTATATCTTTTAGGGGGAGGAGATAATAGTTCGTTATATTTTCATTGTTATATTTTTTCTAAAAAACTTGAATTTTTACAGGTATCGAGGAAGAGGATATCTGAGTTTTGTCAAGGATTCTTCATTGAAAATATTCATTTCAGGGGGAGTTAAGGATTTTTTTAATGAAAAGGTATATATTTCTAATCCTTATACTCTATCACTTGTTGAAAGATGAACAACTTTCACTTGTGCAAAATGTTTTTTTTTAAATGTTCAAACCACTTCACATTCTTCAAATGTTTTTATGAATTGAGAAGTGTGATTTTTAAATGATTTTTGGATACTTAAACGCCTATCTGACCGTGTGTTTCTAATTACAAATACTTGTGTAATTGTCATGTCTTTATACTTTATCAAGTATTCATACACACATCGGTTCAGTATATTTTTTTTTGAACTTGTTATTACCATGTATCAAATGTTAAATCTTTCTATGGTAATACTCCCAGTTTTATTCACTGTTGTTTGAATCAAACGTCATTTCATTATTATATGTGCTTTCATTGTTAAATATGTTTATATATTGTTCATATAAACATCTTAAGTCTTTGATTTCCCAAAATATTTTTTCTTCATGATAATTTGATCTGATCTTAATCATTGTCAAATTCTCAAAACATTTCTATTCTTTCATGATTATTCATTCTTATAAAGTTTTGAGAAATCTTAAATGTTTAAAATGCTCAAATTTCATTCTGATTCTTACTGAGCATACACATTCTGACAAATGATTTCTTGTGCTTAATTTGTCAAGAAAATCATTGAGGCAATATATTTTTTTTAGGAAAAATACATGGGATTCAATGTGTGAGTGCTTAAAATAACTTCCATGGATTCACGAATACCAGTGTTTCCTACCCAGGAAGTATTCCCTGAGTGATTGAGGGGAGAGGGGTTAAAAAGATTGAGTGTTGGTGTGTGAAGAGGTAAAATAAAAATGAGAGATTGGTTAGATGTGAGCTTAAATGATTAAAAGAAAGAGGGTGAGAGATCAGAGTAAAAGAATATTAAACTCTACACCAAACTTCTTTCTGAGCCGGGCAGCCACATTTTCTGATTGGTTCACATTCTTTGGTGGCCATCATTGAAAAAGCCACCTAGCCCATGCCATCTCTTGCATACAACCCCACCAGTACTCATTCTTTTCTTAAAAAGAGAATGTTTCACATTTTCTGGGGAAGCATCACATAATCTATTGGTTCTTCACTTGGAAGATACTGATATTGAAAAAGAAGGAAAGTTGCTCCACCTTCGACCCCTTCATCATGCACATTGAGTCTATGTATAATCATTGTTGTCTCAGTGGTTTACATAATTTTGAGCCTAAACATCAATCATGGTGCTAATTCTTTCATACACAAGCACGAGCACACAGAAAATTTGTTTTTCTGTCAAAACATTCATAGAAAATACCTTGTGTTTTTCAATGATTGAATGGAAGTCCTGGGGAGTCAACATTAAACCAGCTCCTTATATTGTACATTAGTTGTACACAGTGGCTTTGTGCTACTGACAAGCATTCCTAACTGTTTCATTTGTTGATTCAGGGTTACCATTCCTAATTCGTTTGAATTTGAAAAGATTCAGATGAATACATTCATGATTCAACGGCAAATTCAGATCAAATGAACGATTCTTTCATATTATTCATTGGGGGAGATTGATAATTTTCCTATCTGGGGGAGATTGTTCATTTATTGTCAAAGGAGAGATCGTGAAGACTGTGCAAAATTGCTTATTTGGGGAAGATGTTCCAAAGACAAATCTAAACTTGAAGAGTTTTAATAATTTTGATTCTTACAAATCATTAAAAAAAGGGGGAGATAAATCAAAGTTCAAGTTCAGATGATTAAAAGTTTGAATCAAGAAAGGGGGAAGATGATTGTTCAGATGAAAAGTTTATATCATAATTGGGGAGATAATTCAGTTGATTAAAGAGATGTCAGAATATGAAATGAAAGGCGGAGATGAATCAAAGCTTAAAGACAAATGTTATATGATTGGTTGAGAAAGAGAAAGTAAAGTTGAAGAATGTCAAAGTTTTGAAGAAAGTTAGAGATTGAAGAAAAGGTTGATCTTTCATAAATTCTAAAAGCTAATCCAAAGGGGGAGACTACTTTAAAGAGCTGTAAAAGATCTGAAGAAGTTAAAGCTTTCAAGATGTCAAAGCTGAAAAAGATTCAGAGCTGAAGATTATTCTGAAGATAAGAAGACATGAAGATTAGCGTCAAAAAAAATTTAATCTTGAATCCAAAGGGGGAGATTGTTAGACCAGAATTGTATTCAAGATTAAAAGTGAGGGTTTGTTTTGTAATTGTTTAATAGTTTGAGTGTTTTGTTGTAAAGTCAATGTAAGTTGACTTAGTATAAATAGATTTTGTTCTTTGATAGTTTGGTAGACACACGCACAAATACGAATTCAGAGAGTGGTAAGAAATTGTACGCACGCACACAGTGAATGTGAGATCTGTGGCACATTGTTAGATCTGTGGTTAATTGAAATAATATGATTTGATCTTCATAAATATGTTTGTAATCTGTGTTGTGATTGATATTCTAGTATAATCTGGGTCACACGGAATACTATAATAACAAAATGCTCTTGGCCAAACAACAGGAAGCTGGCAAGGCATTAATGGCTGAAGACGAATATTGGTTAGATCATTCGGACGTCGAGGAAGAACAAGAAGAGACTGCTCATTTATGCTTAATGGGTAAAGAAGATAAGCATGATGATTCTGAAGATGAGACAGCTGATGAGGTAATGCACTTAACTGAAAATGATTTTATGAACAAAATGGAAGCCATGATAGTCGAACTTCAAGACCTTCAATCTAAACTGAAAAAGGAAAAAGACAGAGTTGCTAGGAGAAATCAAAAGATTTTTGAGCTTAATAAATCAGTTATTGGGAACAAATATTTAATTGATTCTCTACGCAAATTTGCTTCTGATTTTAAAAATGAAAAAGATTGTTTTGAAAATAAGATTTCTGATTTTGAATCTAAACTTTCTAAGTCTGATTTAGAAAATAAAGAATCTGTACTAAAAGCTCTTAAATTGCAGGCTGAAAACAAGAGCTTGACTAAGAAGGTAAATGTATAACTTTGATTTTCTTGTTGCTGTTGGTAAATATCCTCATTTAAAACCCAAATTTGTTACCAAATTACCAGATGAAGTTGAGGCAAAAGAAACTGAAAATAGAAAGAATGTAAAGAAAATGCAACTACCATTTAGCTATGAAAAGTTGAATGATAGTTATCTTTCTGAAACACCAAAAGTTCTTTCAAATGATTATTTTGCTAGTTATTCTGTTTCAGAGATGGAGGCAAAACCTGTAACTGAAAAAGTTTATGTTCCTCCACTCATTCTAGAAAGCAAAATAATTGAGCTTGAAAACATTTTATCTGAAGAAAGAATTTTGGTAGATATAGAACAAAGTGTATTTTCAACTATGTTAAAGAACATTGTTTTTCAAAATAAATCTACAAAGTGTTCTACTTTTTCTAAAGCCCCTCAAACTTCAACTGATAATTTTGATGACTTATTTGCGTCTGCAAATGATTTTCTTAATTCTGATGATGGGTGTGTAGAGGAAATTGATATGTTTGACTTCAATGCTCCACTTCCAGATCATTCTACTTTTATTATTAATGGAGAAGTTTTACCTAGTGTTCATGAAAAAGGTGAATCATCAACTAAGTTTGGTGAATCAGTTTCTGTGAATGCTGATTACTATGCTAAGGGTAAGAAACATAAGAAACAGCGCTCACAGAAACGGAACAACACTGGTAAACACAAGAAAAGTAAATCTCAGAAATCTGATTTTCCTAATAAATCTAAATTTTTTGTTTCAGATCTAAGAAAGAAAAGGGCGGAAAAGCGAACTGAATGGCGACCTAAAAGGAAAATTGATGACAAGGCAGAATCAATTCCTGATAGTTCAAATAGTAGTTTGTCTGATGTAGTTGGTTCTGTTGCTTCTACTAATAAAAACCTTGTAACTTCTTACAAGAGATATTCCATAAAGCAATTGTTCCAATTATCTCCTACTACTACTAAATCTTATACTTATCGGTGGAATAATTTTGCTTATCATCATTATTCTAATGATTGGTTTGGATCATATCATGTTTATTCTTCTAAATCAAATGTTTTTAAGAGTTTTCAAAAGAAAAGAGGATCCATATTCAAATGGATACCAAAATCTTACGCTAATCCGTTAGGACCCGTTTTTAAATGGGTACCTAAAATTATTGTTCCCTGATTTCTCTTGCAGACCAGTCATATGTGGTACTTGGATAGAGGTTGTTCCAAGCATATGACCGGGCAAAAGGATTTATTGACTAATTATACAGAGAAATTTTGCGGGAATGTAAGGATTCGAAACGACCAGTTCTCACCGATCTTAGGATTTGGTGATGTTATTAATGACAACATAACGATAACGAAGGTGAGCTATGTAGAAGGTTTAGGGAACAACCTATTCAGTATTGGCCAGTTCTGCGACAAAGGATTAGAGGTAAATTTCAAAGCAAAGAGTTGCTCGGTGCGTACTGAAGATGGAAAAGAACTCTTAGTTGGTACTCGCAAGTCAAACCTCTACACAATCAATTTGTCAAAGGTCCAGACTGACAATCAGGTGTGTCTACTTTCAAAAGCCTCGATGCAACAAAGCTGGCTATGGCATCGACGGCTCTCTCATCTGAATTTTCGCTACATAAACAAACTGGTCAGTGGAAAGTTAGTGAATGGACTTCCTGAGCTCAAGTATGTGAAAGAACACTTGTGTGCAGTGTGTGAAAAAGGGAAGATGAAGAGAGCTCCACATAAACCGAAGCCTGAACCTAATACCAGTTCTCCACTCGAATTGTTGCATATGGATCTCTGTGATCCTATGCGAACTCAAAGCTTAGGCGGAAAGAAATATGTTCTAGTTATCGTGGACGACTATTCACGATACACGTGGGTCAAATTTCTACGATCAAAAGATGAGACGCCCGAAGTACTCATCACATTTCTGAAGACGACCCAGGTGAATCTGCAGAAACCAGTCAAGCTTCTCAGAACTGATAACGGCACAGAGTTCAAAAACAGAACTGTTGAAGAGTATCTCGAATCGGTCGGGATATCACATCAATACTCTACTGCTCGTACGCCAGAACAGAATGGAGTAGTCGAAAGGCGAAATCGAACGCTAGTCGAGGCCGCTCGCACTATGCTCAGCCAATCAGACCTACCTTTGTTTCTATGGGCAGAAGCTATTTCGACTGCGTGCTACACTCAAAACTGTTCCATGATACATCACAGATTTCAAAGACTCCGTATGCTTTGATCAACAACCGAACACCAACCATCAAATATTTTCATATTTTTGGTTGTAAGTGTTTTGTGCTAAACGACAGAGAGAGTCTGAACAAGTTCAGTGCTAAGGCAGACGAGGGCATCTTCATTTGATATTCTTCTACATCTGTTGCATATCGAGTATACTTAAAGAAGTCAAAGACTGTTATCGAGAGCGTAAACGTCACATTCGATGAGGAGATGGCTTCTGAACAAATCAGTTCAGAACCCGTGATAACCGGAGTGCTAGCTTCTGGGCAAATCAGTTCAGAACCTGTACCTACAGTGAATAAATCAGATGTTGCATCATCGTCTATTACTCATTTATCTGATTTAGATCTTTTATTTGAACTGTTTTATGATGAATTTCTTGGATCTAACTTGACTAAACCTGTTGTGGTTGACAAGATGGAAGATTCAACGATTAATCATCCAACCACTTCAGATGTTTCTACTGAATCAAATTACCCGATTCATCAAGAAATTCCAGTTCATATGCCTACTCCGATAGTTGAAGCTGTAACTACTAACGAAGAGCCAAAAGTTGATGAATCAGTAGGGTGTACTGTAAGGACAGACCAACAGACTGAACACACTGTACCTACTGAAACTTCAGCACCAATTATTTCAACTGAACCCCTCCCTCATAATGTACAAACTGAAGAAGTTGATAGTGGATTCTTAGATGACAACCATGATCAATCTTCATCTAATCCACTCCCTCATGAACATCGTTGGACCAAAGAGCACCCTCTTCACCAAATCACTGGAGATCTAGACAAACCGGTGCAAACTAGGTCAGCAACTCTAAATCAATGTCTGCATGACTCATTCCTGAGTAAGATAGAGCCCACTCGCGTATCAGAGGCTCTAGCTGACTCGGATTGGGTGTCTGCTATGCAAGAAGAGTTAAACCAGTTCGAAGCCCTAAAGGTTTGGAGACTAGTGCCAAAACCAGAAGGAAAGACCATTATCGGCACTAAATGGGTATTCAAGAATAAAAAGGACGAAGATGGTATTGTCATAAGGAACATAGCACGACTTGTTGCCAAGGGATATAGGCAAGAGGAAGGCATCGATTATGACGAGACTTATGCTCCAGTAGCACGTATAGAGGCAATCCACATGTTTCTAGCCTACGCTGCTCACAAGAACTTCACAGTCTACCAGATGGACGTGAAGACTGCCTTTCTGAATGTCATTCTTAAGGAGGAAGTCTACGTATCTCAGCCAGAAGGGTTTGTAAATCCAGATAAGCCAAATCATGTCTACATCTTGGATAAAGCTCTTTATGGTCTGAAACAAGCACCTCGCGCCTGGTATGATGTTTTATCTCAATTCTTGGTCAAGTTAGGTTTTTCAAAAGGTAAAGTCGATACCACTTTGTTTATCAAAAAGGAAAAAGCAGATATCATTCTTATTCAGATATATGTGGATGATATTATATTTGGCTCAGCTAATCCTAAATACAGTAAAAAAAAATTCAAACCTCATGGTGTCAAGATTTCAAATGAGTATGATGGGAGAGATGAATTTCTTTCTCGGATTACATGTAAAACAATTTTCAACGGAGATTTTCATTAATCAATCTAAGTACATTTTTGATATTCTTCGGAAATTCAAAATGGAAAATTGCAAACCTATTGGAACCCCAATGGCACCAGGTACTAAGATTGGCATTGATCCTTCGGGAAAAGCTGTTGATGTTAGGACTTATAGAAGAATGATAGGTTCTTTAATGTATCTTACTTCAAGTATACCAGATATAATGTTTTCAACATGCTTGTGTGCTAGATATCAGGCCGATCCTAAAGAATCCCATTTATCTGCTGTAAAAAGAATTTTTAGATATCTGAAGGGAACTGCAGATCTTGGTCTGTGGTATCCTAAGGATACAGGGTTTGAACTTACTGCTTATTTAGAAGCAGATCATGCTGGGTGTATGTTAGACAGGAAGAGCACGTCAGGTCATATTCAATTCCTTGGAGACAAGCTTGTTAGTTGGGCGTCAAAGAAACAACTTTGTGTTTCTACCTCGACTGCTGAAGCAGAGTATGTAGTTGTTGCCAGTTGCTGCTCTCAGGTCTTGTGGATGAGGACACAGCTTCGAGACTATGGATTCAAGTTTGACAAAATATCGATTTATTGTGACTCGAAGAGCTCTATCGCCATATCAGCTAATCCTGTGCAGCATACTAAAATAAAGCACATTGATGTCAGGTATCATTTTATCAAAGATAATGTAGAAAAAGGTACAATAGAACTTTACTTTGTAAAAACTGATTATCAACTTGCAGATTTGTTTACCAAACCTTTATATGAAAAGAGATTCAATTTTCTTGTATCTAAGCTTGGTATGCTAAATCTCAAGACCTAATCAGCGATTACCTATTAAAGTTTCTTTTATTGTAATTTTTCCTCATTTCTTTATCATTAATTCTGAAAGGATATCTGCACTTTAACATTTTGTTCATGATCTCAGGGGGAGTGAGACAAGACTTTAAGATGATCGACATTATTTTGAGGGGGAGTTTATAGAATTTTTGCAATTACTTAACTGCTAAATTTTTGTGATGCATGAATTTAGGGGGAGTTTATGAGTACAACAAAAGGAGTAAGGATATGATTTCTGATTAATTCAGATCAGAACTCATTCAATCTATGTTTTACTGCTTTCTGTTGTTTACTTTTCAATAAATTTGTGAATAAAGTTGCTTTGACATGACTTTGAGACTTTTGCAGATTGAGAGAAACTATCAAGATCATATCATTATGATTTTCAGCTTGGTTTCATGAGATTTAAAGACTGAACAACAAAGGTTAAATTTCTTATCTTAATCTCATATATGGTTGAAAGAAGAACGACTTTCAATCATAGAAAACATATTCTTAAATGTTCAAACCACTTCCCGATTCTTAAACAGATTTTATGAATTGGAAGTGTGATTTTAAATGTTTTCATTTTATTTGAGTTTGAATGTTTTACAAACCGTGTGTTTCCAAAGATAATTACTTGCGTATTGTCTTTTCTATATACTTTCAAGTATTCACACACACCGGTTTGACTTTTTGTTCAATATGTTCTTACCATGTCTCAAATTTTGAAACATATTTTTCGATGGTAAGACACCCGCTTGAATTTCAATAAATATTGAGCGTTATTTCATTTCTGAACGTCAATTCAAGAATGTCTATATTTTGTTTCATATAGATAATATCCATTATTCTTGACCATAATCCTTAATTGATATATCATTTGATTCTGATCATTTCATACAATGTCAGATTTTCAAACAAGTCTCTTGCATTCATGTTCATTCATTCAATTTACTTGTTTGAAATATCTTCAATGTTTAAAATGCTCATATCTTCATGATTATATTCTGAGCATACAAACATCTGACTTGTATTTGAGCTTTAACTATTCTAGTTAAACCATTTTGAGCAACATATGCTTCATAGGAAAATATGGGTTCTTTGTGCTAGGACTTAAATGAAACTTCTATGGATTCACGATAACCAGTGTTTCCTACCCAAGAAGTTAATCCATAGTGATTGAATGTGAGGAGTCAAAAGAAATGAGTGTGGGTTGTGTGACGAGATAA
The DNA here is from genome assembly GCA_954870635.1 of Arctium minus. NCBI lineage: Eukaryota > Viridiplantae > Streptophyta > Magnoliopsida > Asterales > Asteraceae > Arctium > Arctium minus. The sequence continues at coordinate 68,812,266 of OX941080.1, read as the reverse complement.
AATGTAATGAGAGTTTGGTTAGATGTGCGCTCAATGATAAAAAGAAAGAGGGTGTGAGATCAGAGTAAAAGAATATCAAACTCTGCACCAACTACTTTCTGAGTCGGGCAGCCACATTACTAATGCTTCACAGTTCTTCGTGAACATTATTGAAACAGGCAAATAGCCCATACCAACTCTTGATAAAAACCCCACCAACTACTCATTTTCTTCTCAAAAAGAAAATGTTTCATATTTTCTGGGGACGCAGCATATAATCTATCTGGTTTTCATTTGGAAAATCTGGATATTGAAAAAGAAGGAAGTCTGCCCCACCTTCGCACTTCAATCATGCACATTGAGTCTGTGTTTATCTACTGTTGTCTCAGTGGTTTACACAATTTTGAGCCTTTATAAGCAATCATCAAGTGCTTAATTCTTTCTATCACATGCACGAACACACAAGGAATTTGTTTTCTTGTAACAACGTTCATAGAAATTTCCTTCGTGGTGTTTCGATGATTGAATGGAAGTCCTGGGGGAGTGAAGCTCATTTCCAATGTGTATTCGTTACACACAGTGACTTAGTGTTACTGACAGGCATTTTAACTGATTCATTTGTTGATTCAGGTGTTACACTCTAATTTGTTTGGATTTGAAAAGATCTAGATGAATACTTTGTTCGAATTGACAACGAATCAGAGGCTCAGTTCAAATGATCAGTGGTCAGATTTGATACATACATTTCTTGGAGGAAGTTTTGATGATATTGATGTTCTATTGATCAAAAAGGGGGAGATGAATTACAGAAATGTCTGAGTCAGAAATTTCAAAGTTAAAGAATTGTTTGAAATCAAAGGTTATTTGTGAAAGAAGGATGCAAAGTTGAAGACTTCTGAAGATATGCTGAGTTTTTACAGAAATTTTCTTTGATGGTTTGTTGCTAAAGCAAACAGAGCTGAAAATGGAGATAATTTCTTTCCGAAGTCTGAAATAGTTTTGTGATAGTTTTGGGGAGATTGTTGAAGATCATTTCTATCATATTTGGGGGAGATTGTTAATATTTTTTCAAAGACAGACTTGGGAAGAATACATTCAAAGAAATGAGAGTTTATAATGTTTGTGCTTAAAGAAGAAAATTTGTTGCAAAGGAGGAGATTGTACTTTTTTGAGCTAAAAGAGAAGACTGAATTGCAAAATCTTTCAAAAGTGATCTTGAATCCAAAGGGGGAGATTGTTAGAGCATAAATATGTTGGATACAAGATCATGAAGATCAGAGGTCAAAGTACAAGAAGTCAAATGCTGGAAAGTCAACTCTCAGTAAAAGTCAAAGTCATTTTGTAATAAAGTCAAAGTCAATGTATTGTTTTGTATTTATTTTGTTTCCTTTGTATTTGTGGTGTGGTATAAATACTTTGTTTTTGTGTTTAATAGATAGATGACTAGAAGAATTGGATACGCATCCTGAGAGAGAGAAAAAGACGTGTAGAGAGAGAAAGGCATAAACTGAATTGTAATTGTTTGATTCTTGAATTGAAATTGAAAACAAGTAGTTACTAATTTTGTTTGTGTTAATTGTTTTGTGATTATAAACTTGAATCAGGGACACACAAACATCGTCAAGTCATTTTAACTAGGACTAGTTACCTACCCGCACGCGATGCAGCGCGAAGAATCGTGAAATCGAAGAAACAATTGACAAAGGTATGTATTCGCTCGCGAAACATCTCAAAATCAAAATGGCAACCATGTTTCATGTTAAGTTTGTATTTTTCGTCCTTATCGATACTTAGTCTATGAAGTCATGGTGCTTGAATCATTTGGTGCACATCTATGTGAATCATGCATCGACTCTGAAGTACTTTGGTATGCATTTTCATCTATTATTTATACATCGTCCAGAAGATACTCTATAAATGTCAATTAGTAGTTCTAGTGCTTAATAAAGGTGAATTGTATGACCGGAGAACTGTACACCTTCTATTAAAAATAAATCAATCATATTTCATTTTTGTTTTGTTTTTGTCCATATTGATGTTAATTGTATACCTTTACAATTTAGTTGGTTATAAATTTTGAACTAATTTAATTAAAAAATATCTAATATAGATATGTATAAATTTGTGCACCTGGTTTTTTCTACAATAACCGTTACAAATGTTTATCGGTATGCTATATATATACATATATATAGTAAAATTGATTCGTATTTATTCTATTTTATAATACTACTAAATCAAGAAATATTCAAAAATAAACTTATTTTAAAAATATTGACGAACAAATAATAATTGTATAATTTATAATAAATATTCAAACGTGTTTTTAATATATATTAGTAGGTCTATGATTATGTGTTTTTAATACGTTAAAGGTGGAAAAAAAAATAAAGCGTAAGAACATAAAACAAATTAATTTATAGATATTCATGATATTTAATAGTACGGTTAAATTAAAAATATTCAATATTGGGCTCGTTTTGAAGGTATTGACGAGATGATTATAATAGTATAATTTGTAAAAAAGAAACATATTTTTTCATTGCATTTTTATTCAAATACGATTATTTGTGTTAACATGCTAAATGTGTAAAATGGAAAATAAAAAAGTAAAGGATATAAAGTAAATTAAATATATTATTATTTATTTTTAACATATTCCAAAATCCAACTAAATGGCAAAATCCCCATTTCAAAAGTTTGTAATGGGTTGGTCATCAAATAGACAAACTTGGAGTTTCTATTTCAGTGAAGACAATATATATTGAAGACCATTCGGTTAACTTCTGGATGGAGGGGGAATGAGAGCAATTACACTATTTTGATTACAAATTATTCATGCCTAATCCCAAATGCCAAAGTGGCAGTAGCTTCCACAATGAAGAACCACATTTGCAATATGATGCTTAACAATTATACAAGCAACAAAAAATTGTTGGCCTAAAACAAACAATGAGGATGTTGAAGCAGGAACCACCAAAACAGCAACAGCTAAGAATGTCAATGTATCCAATCCTAGATCGTTTATGACCTCGACGAAACCACCAACATCAAGCGTTGCATTCATACGGAATCTCCCCACCTCTCTAAGAATGTCGATGATTTGAGATAAAAGATCGAGAAATGAGGATGTTAACAAAAGTGCACCATGGTAGCTTTGCAGACGTGTGACAGCAATACGCGACAGGTGAAAAATGCTGGCGTATACAGTGTTTGTCATACCGATTTGGCTCATAATGAAGGTGTCGGAAAAGGTGTGACAGTGAAGAATCTTGCAATGTGGCTGAATGATAAGGTCATGTCCCTGCAACAAAAAAAAACATACATTGATAACCATTAAAAAAGATGCCTTAACATATGAAGCAAAAAGAAAATCTATTTCATTCCTTAAAGAAGTTCTGGTTTACCCAATTGATCTACTCAAACCAAAAATAATGATGGACTTCAAGAAAATCTATTTGCAACACGATGTTTTAACAACTTCTCATTGCTAACTATACAAGCATCCTTGTTTTTATTTCACACCAACTATGTACTACTCATTTTAACAACCAACATAGTATTATACCTTTTGAATATATATATATATAGGAGCGGACCATATTCTCATCAATATCTTGTACAATGCTTTCAGATTGACCTTTTTCAGTTGTAGTGATCCAACAACCATTCACACTGTACAATCTTCAACTTGTTTGAGCTTGGAATCAAACTTGGACAATAGAACATTACAACCACCTACAATTGTGAAAGAAACTCATAATATGCAAAGGATTCAAATTGACATGAAATAATGGGTCAAAAAAAATCCCAACAAAAACCATTCCTTAAATTGTATGTCTGTTCAACCATGGAACTTATTTATTTTATTGGATTTGGATGTATGCTTTTAGCTAACAAGATTGATTTTCTTGAATATCTTTTATCACATATCCCAGAACACAAAATCATATCGCATTGAATATGGGCCGATAGCAAACAGGTTGTGATCAAATCAATAACTCTTCTCCTACCTCTATATCAAGCTCAAGCAAATGTCAAGGTAAAGACGAGTCATCCTCTGTTCTTCGACATCCGTATTAAATATTATGAAGGATACAAATAACCGTCACTAAAACAAAGGTAGAAAGGCACTAACTAAACCTTCATCAACTAAATTTTGCAATCTTAGTTCCAATTTAATCCATTCAAATGCAATCTTAGTTCCAAAACACCAACAAGTTTACCCACAAAAATATAAAAAGAGCAAACAGTAGACAAGCAACCCAGGAATCCAATAGGTTAATGAAAGAGATTGCAAACCAAACCTTCACCGCAACCTAGCTCAACACTCTTGAAACGAGTCTGAGAACGCAAAAACTGAAGTAGGGTAGTTGAAGGGTCGACGGTAGACAGCTCAAAGCGTTCTCCATTCACAGCAAACACCAGTCTTTGATTTTGTTCCACTGTTTCAGAGGGGATCGATTGAGATATTTACCCACCTATACTGTATATATGGTATCAACTCAACCAAAAAATATTTAATATTTTTCAATCATATCCATGCCTTAAAAAAGAGGCATCTTAGCAACCAAAGTTATAAAATTTTCAACTTTCTTCTCTCTTTTTCAGATTCTCATGATTTTAAACAAGATTGTCCATCAACCACTTGTTTACTGCAACTTTTTTTAATGTTGTATGCAGATAATAGGCACTGATGCATGCAAGCAAAGATAGGGTTACAGTATTGAGAATCAAAGGTATACCTGCAAGTAACCATTCTCTTTTACATCCGCTACCAGAAGACATGCACAAAGCAACCAGTAAAAGAGTTGGATGATATTTAGCTAATTTTCAGCAAACAGTGAAAGCAGGTAATGCACCAGAAAAAGATTTTTTACCACAAGAAACACAAAATGTCGGATCATGGTCCATGTCCATGCTGTATATCCATCCAAACCAGCATGCACATGGATGCTGGTTACCATTGCCTGATCCTCAACTTCAAATACAACTGCCGATAAAACTAATTGTGCTTTCATGGCCCTAAATATTTACTATGCACTATCAATGAAAACAACAGACAAGTATATTAATATCATCATCTTCAAATTCAATTCGTGCATCTCTAGTTGCAGAGACTTGAGATACAAGGCATGAGTAGATATCCATTTTTCCCCTTCAGCAATTAAGCATCAAGTTAGCTAAACTATAATCCCGTCCTTTGCAAAGAAACAACCCATTATAGAAGATGCCTTTTGAAAGTGATCAGTCAATATGATGAACACTGCATTTCATTGATTTCATAATGATGAATCTACAACATAAAAAGGTATTTGTAGAACATACTTACATCTTGAAAAGGTAAGATGTGAGGACTACTACACAGAATTCTTTTTGCAAACAATGATCTGGAAAAGGCACCAACTGGTTGAACGTTGAACCATAACATCGATTAAGAACATGGAGGTCTGATCAACGATTTATCCATGGAACCATATTGCCGGGAAGCTCCAAACACGGGAAGAGTGTAGTTTACCAGCCACTATAAAACACACTGCTGCTATTTACACCCTACTTGATGAATCACAAAAAATCTAAATAATGAATGAGCCTTCCATATACAGGCGAAGGATCGTGTGAGAAGTTGAGTTAACGGTGAGAAGTGGATCTGAACCGTTGAACCGTTGATCTCTTTTAATCTCAAAGCCTTCCATGAATTGCGACTTAAAAGGAATTGATCCGGTGCATCTCAGTGCATCTTATCTCGATGCATCTCATCATAATATGCGTCCATTTCTCATCCAACGGTTGATAACCACTTCTCACGCTTCTCACCATTAACTCAACTTCTCACCGAAACCCAACCCCCATATACATGTAAAACTATTTTATCAGCATGAAATGCACAATCATGTTTTATAGTAGTTGAATGACAGTTACGGTACCCAAACAAGTGCATCTCTATTTTGTTCTTTTGTTATGTAACATTGAATGTGTCTTTTTTGCAAGAAAGTAAATGTCACCCGAATAACGTTTTGGTTTTTGTGTATGAGTATCCAGACAGATAAGGCCATGAAGATATTCAAAGGTGTATAATGAATGGTTGAATGCAAGTTGTTGAGGTCATGATCAAGTATATGCACAAGCTGTGGGAAATATATATATCATGGGGTCTAGCTACGAAATATTTCCCATATGTCGATGTGGGACTCCAACACTCTATATATATAGGGGTTGTTTAATTTGCAACCCACATCTTAACCGTCGGATTCATGATCTCCTTCCACTATATATATATATATATAAGAGACTAGTTGTCTACCCGCACAATGCGGGATGTAAAATTCAAATACAAACAAGGATGCAAAGTGCAAATAAAACTTTCATCAAATAAAATATATTTTGAAAGCAGGTTAAACGATAAAACATAAAATCAAAATATGACGAGCAAATCTCTAAATCGTATACACATTGTTGCATTATGATTGCACAAGCTTGGAACAGCCAATAGATTCAAGTATAAAATAGTAATTTATAACTAAAGGTTGAGAACAATGAGATTAATGTAAACAAAGAAAAAAGAAGAGCTTATTCAATTAAATAAAATTCTACTCCAAATATTACAATGCAAAAAAAAACAAAAAGAACAGCTCCTTGACGATTATAAGCGTTGTGAAATGCAATATCTATATAAGGCTTATGAGATAAAAATTTTGCAACTTAAAATGATTATAATAATAATATTAAACTAAAATCAGAAAATAACATATCGAATATTTTCTTATAGAATATAACAAATTATAGTTATAAGATGAAAAAAAACATCATGCATAAATGACTCGAAAAATAAAGCTTGGATGAACAACCGTAGCAAAACTTTTGATAGAACTTATGAGAATTGTAAAATGAGTGATTGCATGGTGCTACTCTGATGAGGTTCATATATTGTAGAAAGCTTGATCTCGTAGCTTATTTGATCACTTGGTCAACATATTCAAGCTGCATCAATTTGCATGTTGGTTGCAAGGACAATGGAAAAAAGCCACCATCCACGAAATCTCCAAATTGTTGTTGTAGAGATAAGGAATGTAATCAGAGATTATATTATTGCTTAACTTGTGTCATACAATGAAATAGTACAAGGATATATATATATATATAGGCAAGAACGCTAGGAAAAAAGGAAACCCTAAAAGAGAAAACCCTAAGGGCCCACGGGCTAATTGGGCCTAAGTAAAATAATTACATATTTTACATTCTAACACTCCCCCTCAAGCTGGAGCATAGATATTAATCATGCCCAGCTTGTTACAGATAGAAGAGATCCGCGAACCAGGTAGAGCTTTGGTAAAGACATCAGCAAGCTGACTTCCTATTCGAACAAAGGGAGTGAGACGGTTCCATCTTCTAGCTTTTCACGAATGAAATGGCAGTCCACTTCAATATGTTTTGTTCTTTCATGAAACACGGAATTATTTGCAATGTGGATAGCCGCCTCATTATCACAATATAGATTCATCGGTTTAGATTGAGCAAACCCAAGTTTACCTAGCAGATTACGCAACCATATCAACTCACAAGTGGTTTGGGCTATAGCCCTATATTCAGATTCAGCGCTTGACCAGGAAACGACATTCTGTTTCTTGCTTTTCCACGAGACTAGATTTCCTCCAACCAACACACAATAGCCTGTCATAGGCCGCCTGTTCGTAGGATCTCCATTATAGTCGGCATCTGTAAACCCTTCTATGACATGATGACCGCGATTTTGATAAAGAATGCCAAGACTAAGGGCACCCTTTAAGTACTTCAGTATATGTCTAACAGCCTCCCAATGTGGAGTTCTTGGAGATGACATAAAATGACTTGCAACTCACTGGAAAAGCGATGTCAGGACGTGTAATCGCCAGGTAGTTTAGCTTCCCCACAATTCTTCTGTACTTCTCTGGATCCTCAAGTAGATCTCCATCGTCTGTTTTCAATTTCATGTTCGGAATCATTGGGGCCTCACATGGTTTTGTTTCAATCATCCCAGAGTCATTCAATACATCCAAACAATATTTCCGTTGAGACAAACAGATCCCTTTCCGAGTACGAGATACTTCAATTCCCAAGAAGTATTTTAAAGGACCTAGGTTCTTTTGAAACCGAGACGCAATGAAATCTTTCAGCTTCTTGATCCCAATCTCATCACTCCCAGTAATCACAATGTCATCAACGTACACCACTAGTAGAATGCATCCAGAAGAGGATGATGTAAAGAACACAGAATGATCATAAGAGCTCCTCCGTAAGCCAAACTCAACCACTACAGCATTGAATCGTCCAAACCAAGCACGAGGGGATTACTTTAAACCATTCAACGAGTTACGCAGCTTACAGACTTTGCCAGACTCCCCCTGAGCAACAAACTCAGGTGGTTGCTCCATATAAACTTCCTCGTGTAAATCACAGGAATGCATTTTTCACATCCAGTTGGTGTAGTACCCAGTCATAAGTAGCGACTAATGAAATAAACAAGCGGATGGAGAGTACCTTAGCCACTGGAGAAAATGTCTCGTAGTAGTCGACCCCACAAGTCTGAGCATATCCTTTGGCTACCAATCGGGCCTTCAGACGAGCCACTGATCCATCTGAATTAACTTTCACAGTGAATACCCATTTGCAATCGATTGCCTTTTTACCTGCAGGTAACTCTACCAAATCCCGTGAATTATTATGATCTAGAGCATTAATCTCTTCAATCATAGCACCCCGCCATCCAGAATGGGCCAAAGCTTCATCAACCGTTTTACGAACAAAAAAGGAATCAAGTGTAGAGATCAAAGAGCGAGGACGAGAAGAAAGTTTATCATAGGAAACAACAGAAGAAATAGAGCAAGTACATGAACGCTTACCTTTTCGAAGGGCAATGGGAACATCAAGATTAGGATCCTGTGTATCGGAATGTGGTGGATCACTCGAAGCAGGAGAATCATCATTAGGAGGATCTGCAGACAATGACGAAAATGGTATAGGGTTGGGATCTGACGTAGGTCGTTGCCGCCTATTATACACATGAACTATCGGTGGTTTAGTAGGCTCTTGATGTTGTGTCGATTCGGATAGGATAGGAGACTCGGGAACCGGAATGGTATATACCAACAAATCATCGCTATCTCTTGGGTTGCAAGGAGTGGACACAGGAAAGAAAGGTATATTCTCATGGAATGTAACATCTCGAGATACAATGTATCGATTAAGTGTGGGGGAAAAACACTTGTACCCTTTTTGAAGTCGAGAGTAACCAAGAAAGACACATTTCAGAGACTTTGAATCCAACTTAGTTATGTGTGGTCGTGTATCACGGACAAAACAGGTACTACCAAAGATCTTTGGGTCGACAGGAAACAATGACTTTGTAGAAAACAGAACTGAGAAAGGACTTCTTCCATCCAAAACAACAGAGGGCATTCGGTTGATGAGAAAACAAGCAGTAGCAATAGCATCAGCCCAGAAGAGTTTTGGAACAGTCATGTGAAATAATAGAGCCCGAGCCACCTCTAAGAGATAACGATTCTTTCGTTCTGCAACCCCATTTTGGGTTGGTGCGTCAACATAGGAAGACTCATGAAGAATACCATTTTGAAGCATATATGACTGAAATGTTTGAGACAAATATTCTTTTGCATTATCACTACGAAGAGTTTAAATGGAGACTTTAAACTGTGTTTTAATCTCAGTATAAAGTGAACAAAAATGTGTAAACACATCAGATCGATTTTTCATAAAATAAAGCCAAGTAGTGCGAGAGTAATCATCAACAAAAGTAACGAAATACTTAAATCCAAGTTTTGAAGTAACCGGACATGGTCCCTAAACATCAGAATGGACTAACTCAAATGGGAATGGGGCCCGCTTATTACAGACTCTAGGACTTAAATGAATACGTTGATGTTTGGCAAACTGACAAGACTCACACTGTAGAGAAGATAAATAAGAAAACTCAAGACACAACTTCTTCAAATTCTGTAAAGAAGGATAACCTAATCGACAATGAACTTCAAGCGAAGACGAAGAGTTGGAACAAGTCAAAGAGTAAGGTATTTGATGTTCAAATATGTATAGGTCGTCGGTTTCTCGCCCTCTACCAATAATCCTCTTCGTCAACAGATTCTAAAAGACACAGAAATCAGGAAAGAATGAGACACAACAATAATAAAATACAGGGTGCAAGAAAACCGATGAACAGAGACATGAACGAACAGCGCACTCACATCACAGGGTGCCAGAAAACCCGACGAATAGAAAAGCGATCCAAAAAAAACGATCCAAAAAAAACGATCCAAAAAAAATTTCAATCCAAAAACGTACCAGAAAAAACCGATGCAAAAAATTTCGATTAGGGTGTTGCCTCAAACCCCATAATCAGTGTTTGTCACGAAACCGAGCTCTGATACCATGTAATCAGGTATTATATTATTGCTTAACTTGTGTCATACATAGAAAGAATACAAGGATATATATATATATAGACAAGAAAGCTAGGAAAAAAGGAAACCCTAAAAGAGAAAGGAAACCCTAAAAGAGAAAGGAAACCCTAAGGGCCCAAGGGCTAATTGGGCCTAAGTAAAATAAGTACATATTATACATTCTAACAAGGAAAAATATCAATGCAATAGGTCCTATAAATATTGTAGTAGGAGATATGAAAAGTTATGATGAGTATTAACAATACCCTGTTAGATATCTACACAATCAAAAGTAAATTTCTGAAGTGATGTGCAGTTTCTTTTTAAAGCATTACTTAACCCAGTTTCCAGTGTGAAAGGAAGAACATCAAGCAAAGGATGTGGATGTGCGATTTAAAATTATGGGAACACTAATTTCAAAACAAGTCTACAACATAGGGTATGAATTTCAACTGTTAAGAACATGAAGAGATTATATATGTTCCAGTCACAATGTGATGATAGGGCAACATTTTAAAATGGTTGAGGTGCAAGAAACTGTGATTGTCCACACAATGTTCCAATTTAGACTCATGAGCTACATTATTCAACATTTTTCAATTGACATTTCTAGTAACTCAGCAAATTAGACGCTCTAACATCTGAACTCTCAAAAATGACCAACATTCCTCTACGATTTAGTTCATTTATGCTGAAAGCATATTTAAACATCACATTACTTGATCAAGAGTACAAATGAAGATATTGAACCACATATTATGGGTAAGGGGGCATCAAGAGTACAAATGAAGATATTGAATCACATATTAGCGATAAGGGGCATCAAGAGTATAAATGAAAAAATTTGAATCACATATTAGTCACTCCTTAATACCATTTGGCTAAAATCCAAAAGATACTGAATCAACACATCAAGAGTACAATCAAGAAGGAAAATTTGTACTTAGCAATATGGAGAAAAGCTTATCTGAGATGGAGATTAGGGGTTTGATTCTCTTTTGAAGTATTTCAAGATAAACACGTAAGTAAACGATAATGATGTTGAGATCGGGATCGGGATTGAAATCAAAATCAAAAGTTTTAGTTACATGTTAATCCTTTGTGGTGGTTACCAAATATGTGAAATGAACTATAATGCAATGCAAAAGTTTTAACCGGGCAAAGTAGAAAAAAAAAACCAAGTCCAAATTATGAATAAAAAATTTGTGAAATGAACCATCTTGCAATAGCCCCAAAATCATGAGTTTTAGCTGGGAAAGTTAACATAAGGACCAAAACATTATAAGAATCATAAATCTTTATACTATAATCCTATTGAAGAGATATCAATTCAAGTCCAAATTGTAAGCAATAACTCCAATTTCCATCAGGACTTCAATATCAAATGCATAGAAGGCACTGAACATCCTCAAGAAATACAATTTCTGCATTGCTTGCAAGAAATCATCAAATTATAAACCCTAATTTGCAAAAACCCTCAATTTTCATTAATTTTGAGATGTAAGGTAACCAAATCAGGTGCAAAAAGAGCAGATGATTAGTAAGAAGTGATGAATTACAACAACAAAAAAAAACAAATTATTCATTAGTAATCTTAACTGAGCACGATCTCTCCTTGCCTAGTTTAGGAGCCAGTAGCTGAAGGACAGAGTTTCTGTACTTTGTAGGCATTGATTTCGATCTAGATCTCAATTTGGACAACAATTCAATAGTAGTTAGAATAAGATTGTTGAATTGAAGAGGTACTTAACAGGTAATTAAACAAAATGACAAATCAAAAAATGACACCAAAATGAACACATAACATGAAATTACCTCAAATTATGAGAAGATTGAGTGAGAGATGAATATGAACCTCTTTGAAAAAAATTTGTTATCAATTTCAAGATCAAACTCCATTGATCAACCAACCAAGGCACCCTTCAAGTCAAACCCAGATAATTTAAGTCTGATTGAAACCCTAATGATTTAAGAATAATTTCCTTCAAATCCTAAAACACGAATAAACGTATAAATTAGAAACCCAAAAACTATATGGTACAAGTAAATGAGTAATACCCAAGCATGTTCCGCTTCGTATTCAGCTTTTTATTTGGAGGCTATATGTTTTTCTTAATGATAGAGCTTATAGGTAATTGATCATCTATCTCATCCCCACTTACAGGGCTCCAACCTTGATTAGATTCAGAACTGGAGGACAATGTCAAAATTGATGTAGTTGGTGGTTATTTAAGAAATATAAAGCCACTATTATCAAATTGGTGATTTCCAAATAATGCAAATAGGTAGGCAGTAGCTAATACAGTCTTAGCCAAAAAAAAACCCATTAAAATTTATATGAATTTGTGGATTTAAATCATGAAAGACTTGGAAGTAAAGGAAGGGATCAGAGCACTCAAACTTTTAGATAGGATGCAAAATGCTGGAACACATGGAGTTATCAAATAAGCCTCTGGAATATGCAAGGTCTTGCAACCTATCTAAAAGTTTGAATGCTCAAAAATCTGAGGTGGGTTGAGGACAGGTTTTTAGAAACACTAAGTTAAGCCCAAAAGATGCACCAAGCAAGATATGAAATTGATGGATTATATATAAATCTCTTTGAGGCATTTCCTCGAACACCTTATCTGCACATTTACAACAGATTGAAGAAAGCAAGAAAAACTAAAATCCAAAAGCATCAAACCGAAATCAATGGAAAGCAAAAGTGAATCAATAGAAATTCAAAAGAAATCGAATAGAAGTGTGATTCGATGGAAAGCAAAATCAAATTACCTAGACCGAGAGTAAATCGATGAGAGTCTTGAGCAATGGACCGTGCTTGAATTGGTAAAGAAAGCATATACATATATATATATATATATATATGTTGGCAGAAACTTACCATCTGATAGAGAATCATAATCCCTGATTTCATGGGATTTGATTATAGCTGATTTTTCTTGATTTTCTTTATTGTAAGAAAGTTCCCTTTCTTGGTTTGTAATAGGGGTGTACGCGGGTTGGGTTGGGCGGTTTGGGACATTTTTACAACTCAACCCAATTATGGCGGTTTGGAAAAACTCAACCCAACCCAACCCATTCAAAAGTATAACTCAACCCAACCCAACCCTTGCGGGTTGGGCAGGTTAGGCAGTTTAGTAGTTTGCATAAAATTGTAAAATGAAGTACGATAAATACTACTAAGAACATACAAACGTTTAGCGAACCAAGAGGTTATTTGGTTAACATTTAGCAGTGCTAGGGCTGTAAATGAACCAAACGTTTGGCAAACCATTAAGAAGAATTTCGTTTACATTCGTTTATTTAAGAATTGATCGAACATGAATACATCTTTTTGTTCGTTTAGTTAAATGAACAAACATGAACAATGAGCTCGTTCGTTAATGTCCGTTTATTTATGTTTGTTTAGGTTTGTTTATATATATAAATATATATATATATATATATATATATATATATATTATGATATTAATATGTAAAATCATTAATTATATTAAAATTTAAGAATTCCTTTTTTATTATTCATAAATTTACCCTATTTTTCATTTTGTTATGTTATTTCGGAACGAAATGATGATTAATGATGTTTTTTTGTTCATTTGTGTTCGTTCGTTTATGTTCGCCTATTTACGTTCATTTAGCATCTTAACGAACAAACGTAAATGAACACAAACACATGTTCTTAACGAACGCACATGAACACAAAAAATTACGTTCTTTTACCGTTCGTGTTCATTCATTTGTTTGGTTAATTTTTTGAACGAACACGAACAAGCCTCCATTAGTTTAAGTGAAATGTATTATATATATAATGTATATAATATAGTTTGGGCTATAAATTTGCTTAAATAGACTAGTTGCTTTTTATTCTTGTATTATATATATATATATATATATATAATTATATAAAAACTATATATTAGTGGCGGGTTGACGGGTTAGGCGGGTTGAATAAATCGTAACCCATTTTCAACCCTCTTAATTTGCGGGTTGGCGGGTTGACGGGTGGACGGTTTGGCGGGTTAGGTTTAATTGGGTTGTTAGCAGTTTGGGTTGGGCGGGTTTCGCGGGTTGAAGGTTTTTTGTACACCCCTAGTTTGTAAATCCCTTAAATTAGGGAATGTATTTTAGGCCTTCTAGTCTGTTCATTATCAATGAAAGAGAAACAACAGAATTTCTCTAAAACTATATGGTATCAGAGCTAGAGCTTTACATTGTTCTTATTTTCTTCGGTTTTATTGCTGAAACTATTCTGTAAAGTTCTTTTCTTTTCGTCTATTTTTTTTCTAAAGAAGCCTATCCATGCCGACATCATCTGAATCCTCGAATATTACTGACCTGCTGGAGCACATTTGAATGAACTCGGAAATATTCAAGTTGCTTATCGACTCAACGGAAGGAACTACATGATCTGGTCCAGGTGGTTCGCACAAAACTCAAAGGTAAAGGCAAACTTCATCATATTCTTGAACCTGCACCAAAAAGAGAAGATCCCAAATATGGAGAGTGGGATACTCAAGATTCACTGATTATGTCATGGTTGTGGGACCAGAGGTAAGTGGAACCTGCATGTTTTTGACATCTGCAAAGGAGATATGGGAAACCGTGAAGCAGACGTATTCTAAAGTGAAGGATGTCGCATTGGTTTTTGAAATAAAAACCAAAATTCATTCAACCAAACAAGGTACCACATCTGTCACCGAGTATTATAATTGTGGGACTCGATGCATCCAGAGGTAAGTGAACCTGCATGTTTTTGACATCTGCAAAGGAGATATGGGAAACCGTGAAGCAGAGGTATTCTAAAGTGAAGGATGTCGCATTGGTTTTTGAAATAAAAACCAAAATTCATTCAACCAAACAAGGTACCACATCTGTCACCGAGTATTATAATACTCTTAATAGCTTATGGCTCGAACTTGATTACTATCACAGTATTCAGATGAAAAACAGTGAGGACGTTGTCTTACTGTTTAAGTTCATCGAAGGAGAAAGAATATACGAGTTCTTGGCAGGATTGAACATGGAATTCGATCAAGTTCGGATCCAAGTCCTTGGAAAGGAAGAATTGCCATTCCTCAACAAAGTTTTTGCTATAATTAGAGGAGAAGAAGGCAGGAGATCGGTCATGATAGAAGCCCCAGTTGTTAAACAAGAAGAATCTGCCTTGCTAACTGAAACCTCCAAAGCCGAAGAATCTGCCCTAGTGTCTATGAACAGATATGGAAACGGCAAAGGCTCTCACCAGTCAAGACAAAACAACCGCGAGACGGCTCGAAGCAATGATTTGTTTTGCAACTATTGCAAGAAACCAGGTCATGTCAAGGAGATTTGTTGGAAGCTCAATGGAAGACCATAGTTGGGAAGAAACAATGAAGGGAACTATCATGGAAACGATTCTCAGCAGAATTATAGCAATAAAAAGGCATGGAAGAGACAAGGAAATGTGGCAATTACAGGAGAATCATCAAATCATGAAGCATACTCGTTCAATAAGGAGGAGGTGGAAAGGATCAGAAATTTGCTTACTACACTTGACAAACCAAGTGACGTATTTATTCATCTCAAGCCTTTCATGTCTCAAGAAGTCACAGGTTCGACGATGCATGGGTCAGAGATTCAGGAGCTACAGATCACATGACTAACTCACCGTCCCATTTCTCAACATACATACCGTGTTCTGGACATCGTAAGATTCGGGTGGCTGATGGAACACTAGCGTCCATAGCTGGGACAGGAACTATCTCTATCACTCGTTTTATCACCCTTAAATGTGTTCTTCATGTGCCTAAATTATCTATGAACCTCCTGTCCGTTCCAAAATTGACCAAAGATTTGAGTTGTAAGGCCATCTTCTCACCTAATACATGCATCTTTCAGAACCAGCTACGGGGAGGACAATTGGGCTTGCTAAGGAGAAGGATGGTTTTTATTACTTGGACAGTGGCAAACCAACCAACAAACCTATATCCCTTGTTTCAGAATCATTGTCATCTAATAAAGTCCAGATATGGCTTCACCACTTCAGATTAGGACACCCTTCTTTTCATACTCTTAGAAACATATTTCCTCATTTGTTTAAGAAAATAAATGCATCTCTTTTTCAATGTGAATCATGCCAGTATGCTAAACATCAAAAAGTGTCATTTCAGCCTGTCAATCATAAAGCACTATTTCCTTTCACTATTGTTCATACTGATGTTTGGGGTCCATCTAGAATTGCAAGCCTAAATGGTGCACGTTGGTTTGTCACATTTATTGATGATTGTACATGTGTCACATGGTTATTCTTGATGAAAAATAAATCTGATGTGAGTACAATTGTCCCACACTTTCTAAGCTTGATCCAAAACCAATTTAACACTACAGTTAAAGTCATCATATCAGACAATTGAAAAGAATACTTTAACCAAATCCTATCTCCTATCCTTTAAAGCAAAGGCATCATACACTAATCCACCTGTCCAGATGCACCCCAACAAAATGGGGTAGCAGAAAGAAAAAATCGCCATCTGCTTGAAACCACCAGATCCCTTCTGTTTGAAAGGAAAGTTCCAAAACACTACTGAGGGAAGCAACCTTAACTGCTACCTATCTAATCAATAGGGTTAGTTCGCGTGTTCTCCATAACAACACTCCTATTCAGGCTCTCTCAAGTTTTTTCCCACATATTGATTTGAATCACGCCTTGCCACCACGAATTTTTGGATGTATATCATATGTTCATATTCATTCTCATCAGCATAGTAAACTTGATCCTAAAGCTCTTAAGTATGTGTTTGTCGGGTATCCTAGTACACAAAAAGGGTACAAATGTTACCATCCGCCCTCAAAAAGGTTTTTTGTCACCCGTGATGTCACTTTTGCTGAAAATCAATCATATTTTGATGTCCCTTCTCTTCAAGGGGGGACATAGGTGAAGAGAAGCAAAAGCAACTTGATGTGGAATTTGGAGATTTTCTAAATTTTCCGGATCTGGCCCTTCCGAAGCAGACACCACAACAAAATCACCATCTTGAAACCAATTATCAACCACAAAGCGAGACACCAAACCCCATTCTAGAAAACCCACAAGTACCTTTACCCTCACATGATCCAAATTCTGATACACAGCCTGCAAATCAAACTCCCGGTAAGCCACTGCATGTCTATTCAAGGAGAAAAACTAATCCAGAACCAAAGCAAGTTCAATTTTCTGAACCTGCAGCAGAGGTAATGAAGAGGTATGTAATGATTTTGTTGACCTTGATGTTCCTATTGCTATTCGAAAAGGAACTCGACAGCAAGGTTTTAAAAAGCGGAATCGTGCCTCAAGACGTTTTCCCTCAATGAGGCGAGGCATAAGCCTCGAGGCGGTCCGAGGCGTAAGCCCCGAGGCGGAAATAACACTATACAAAAATATATATATATATATATATATACACACTAATCTGCATTCCACTGCTTCTGCTAAGAAAATATATGCAATATATACACACACTTGAGTACTAGACACATAATATGTTAATATGCTCACAGCTCATAAAGAAAAGGATGTTAAATATCAACAAAGCGTGAGTAGAAGTGTGACTGTGACCCTCACACGTAGTAAAGACTAAATATAAAAGTAGTGTATCCAGTAGATACATATACATAAGACTTCTGTGAACCGAAGAGAATTGAAGAAGAAAATGCAAAGAAAACGGGAGAAAACTGGAGCTCAAGAAGGCCAATAGACAAGTAGCATAGGGGGCTTAGGAGAACCGGAGAAGAATAAGGTTTTTCAAAAAAGAAATAAAGAAGGTTTTAGTCATTTTTAAAATAATTTAGCCTCGGTATTGAGGCGTACGCCTCTCTACCGCCTCACGCCTCACAGCCCCAATCACCGCCTCAGACGACCGAGGCGTACGCCTCGTCTGGGGATTGAGAGGCGCCGTCGCAGGTGCGATTTTGGACCGCCTCGCCTCGAGGCGTACGCCCACACGCTTTTTAAAACCATGCTCGACAGTGTACTCAATATTCGATTGCCAATTACATGTCATTTGAAAATACCTCACCATCGTATAGGTCTTTTCTCACCAAACTGCAGTCAAATAGAATACCTCAAAGTGTGGATGAGGCCCTACAACATCCAGAATGGAGAAAAGCTATGGAAGAAGAAATGGCAGATCCTAAAAAGAACAAGACATGGGAGAAAGTTGACCTACCTGAACGGAAGAAACCTGTGGGGTGCAAATGGGTCTACACAATCAAGCATAAGGCAGATGGTTCCTTGGAGAGGTACAAAGCACGACTGGTTGCTAAAGGATACACTCAGACACATGGAGTTGATTACATGGAGACCTTCGCACCAGTGGCAAAAATGAATACGGTCAGAATTCCCATGTCCTTAGCAGCCAACTTTGATTGGCCTCTACTGCAGTTTGATGTGAAAAATGTCTTCCTACATGGCAATCTAGAAGATAAGGTGTACATGGAAGCACCAGCGGGTTTCAACAAGTCTTTTGACCAAAGAACTGTTTGTCGGTTAAAGAAAGCTCTATATGGACTGAAACAGTCCCCGCGAGCTTGGTTTGGGAGATTCACACATGCGATGAAGAAGATGAATTTTAAACAATCTCCAGGAGACCACACCCTGTTTGTGAAGAAATCAGAAGGGGGTAGAGTAACAGCCTTGATTGTGTATGTTGATGATATTATCGTCACCGGAAATGATCTTTGTGAGATTGGAAGGCTCAAGAAGAAGTTGGCACCAGAATTTGAAATAAAAGAACTTGGAAAACTCAAGTATTTTCTTGGTATCGAAGTAGCATACTCCAAAGAAGGCATATTTCTCTCCCAACGGAAGTATATTCTAGATTTGTTAAAGGAAACAGGGATGCTTGGTTGTAAACCATCAGACACACCAATGGAACAAGGATACAAGCTCAGAGAGAAGCCTGAAGATATGCCTGTGGACAGGGGGAGATATCAAAGGTTGGTAGGCAGATTAATCTACTTATCACACACTCGCCCGGATATAGCTTACGCAGTAAGTGTAGTTAGTCAATACATGCATGCGCCAAGGGAGGAACACTTAAAGGTTGTTTACAAAATCTTAAGATACTTGAAAGGTACACCTGGAAAAGGGATTATCTACAACAAAGGTGCGGCACTTAATCTTGAGGCTTACACTGATGCAAATTGGGCAGGCTCGGCATTGGACTATCGATCAACCTCGGGACTCTGCACTTTTCTAGGGGGGAACATAGTCTCCTGGACAAGCAAAAAAACAGCCTGTGGTAGCAAGGTCAAGTGTTGAAGCTGAACTTCATGCTATGGCATTAGGAGTATGTGAACTCTTATGGGTAAAATTTGTCCTTGGTGACTTGGGAATTGATTGGAAAGGAACCATGAAGTTGTATTGTGACAACAAATCAGCCATTAACATGGCCCATAATCCAGTTCAACATGACCGCACAAAACATGTGGAGATAGATCGTCATTTTATAAAAGAGAAATTGGAGAGTGGCTTGTTATGTATGCCATATGTTCCATCAAAAGAGCAGTTGGTTGATGTTCTTACCAAAGGATTATCCGGTACTTCACTTCAAGGGATATTGAACAAGCTCGGGATGAAGGACATTTTCACCCCAAGCTTGAGGGGGAGTGTTGGCAGAAACTTACCATCTGATAGAGAATCATAATCCCTGATTTCATGGGATTTGATTATAGCTGATTTTTCTTGATTTTCTCTATTGTAAGAAAGTTCCCTTTCTTGGTTTGTAAATCCCTTAAATTAGGGAATGTATTTTAGGCCTTCTAATCTGTATATATACCTGTTCATTATCAATGAAAGAGAATCAACAGAAAAACTCTAAAACTATAATGTATATATATATATATCAGGGACTGATGAGTGTCTTGAATCAGTAGTCATAATATCAGGAATCGATGAGGCATGATCAGTAATTGATGAGAGCATGTTTGGAATCGTCGTTTTGTATGCGATGAAAGCGTGGTCTGAATGGTAGCTTTAGGAATATAATTGCTGAGGGACTTTATGATAGTGTGCTTTAATGATTTGTACCATAAGCAATTATAAGTTGTAAAGTTGAAATTTAAGTAATTTAGCATTAATTGATTGTACCAAATGCTTAAAAGATTGTTTTTAAGAGTTTTCAACCAAATGCTTTATAATATAGTATAGATAGATTCAGAATACCTGTGATTAACACGCCTAGAATTGGAAGGAGAGATGCTCTACGGCTCTTTGTCTATTGCAACCGTCAAGAAAGCTACGCCATATGCTGGCATTTGGTGGGAAAGGCATCCCTGAAATCAACTGCTCTGCTTCCTTTAGGTTGCCATATCTAGCCATCAAGTCCACAACAAGAAGATAATGTTCCATTTCTGCTTCAATTCCATATTTTTCTTTCATTTGTTCAAATAATTCCATCCCTTCTTTTACTAATCCAGCATGTCTGCATGCTGAAAGAGCAGCTATAAAAGCAACCTTGTCAGGTGCAATACCAATGATCTCCATTTGTTTGAACCTTTCTAGTGCCTCTTGTGCATGTCCATGTAGGCCAAGGGCCGAAACCAGAGCTGTCCATGATATAACATTTTTCTCCATCATTTCAGCAAATAACAAAACTGAACTCTGCAGACTCCCACATTTCCCGTACATATCTATCATTACATTGCAGACCATTATGTCACAGCAGTTGAAATCAGCTTTTGTCATAAGGCCATGAAGAGAACTGCCTAAAGCAAGGTTACATAGTTTGGTGCAAATGCTTAAGAGACTAACATATGTGTAATTATCAGGTAGGATTCGATCCATCCGCATGTGTTGGAAAAGTTCAAAAGCTTCCTTGTAATCCCCATTTCGGGAACAAGCTGCAATCAGAATGTTCCATGATACAATATCGGGATCCTCTACTTCACAGAAGAGTTCCTGAGTTTTAAGGTACTGGCCACTCTTATTATACAGCCCAGCAATGACATTTGAGTGAACAACAGAATGTGGAATTTTAGCATCTTCAAAGAAACTTAATGCATCAGCGGCCAAACCATTTTTGGCATACGAGGTCATGAGTGCACTAGTTACATACTCATTCAAATGATAGCCCGTTTTTACAACCAAAGAATGAACTTCCTTCAGTTCCGATGCTAAAAGTGACTTTATAACACTAGAGAATGAAATTTCATTTGGAGAAATACCCAACTGTATCATTTCCCGGAGTAGCCAAAAAGAAGTTGAACAGCCTCTATTGGAATATCCAAGTAGCAAAGCGTTCCAGGAAATCAAATTCTTCTCAAGTATTTCATCAAAACAGCGATGAGCACAATCTAATCTATCACATTTAGAATATAAATTAACCAATGAACTACCTACAAGAACATCATTTTCAAATTGGTTCTTGATTATTATAGCATGAATAAGTTCTCCATGAGTTAGGTTGATTGACCTTGTACACGAGTTGATAGCACTTAGAAATGTGATCTGGTTTGGGAGAAACCCATCTATGTACATCTTGCAGAAGAACTCTATTGCTTTCAGGGGTTCTTCCCCTTTGGCCAGCACTCCGATAATTGTATTCCATGACAGCGGGTCTCTGTTGGGTACCGCCTTAAACATTTTCTCTGCTATACATGTGCCTGCACACTTGCCATACATTTTAACAAGAGAGTTGGCAACTGCAACTCTACATACCAATCCGAACTTAATAACCAACCCATGTAGTTGTTCACCTGATCCTAGGTCTTCCTCAGATTGAAACCCAGATAAAACACCCACAAAGGAAGGTTCAGACAATGTCATTTGAGTCCTCATGAGCTGACAAAACATCATCATACATTCATCTGCAGATCCCTGATGTCCAAACAAAGATATCATTGCATTCCACGTCACTAGATTCTTGAAAGGCATGTCTTCGAAAACCCAGAGTGCTTCATCAATGCAACCTTGCCTTCCAAACAAACCAAGCAAAGCAGTTCCCACAAAAGCATCAGCAAAAAGCAAACCGCTCTTAACAGCCACTGCTTGCAAATAAAATCCTTGTTCAATGCCCAATGAATCACACGAGAGAAGACTAGCACATGTGAACTGAGTAGGAAAGAACCCATGATTCCTCATCATAGAAAACAAATTCCAAGCTTCCTCTTCATTCCCATCACGACTATAAGCACCAATCATAGTATTGTAAGATACAACATTTTTATGAGGCATCTGATCAAACACCTTGCGGGCAACATATATGTAACCCAGCGTAGCATAAACAGAAATAAGGTTGTTTTGAAAAAAATGGATTTGTGGTATGCTTGATCCCATTGTACTAACGACTCCATGAAGAGACTTGATTGATTCAAGTGAATTAACCTTCAAGCACTTTCGAAGCAGCTGAACTAAAGGCGGAGCCAGGACTAACGGTCGTGCTGTCCAGAACTCGTTGCATAAAAGGAGGTCAAATATTCAGAGCTCGGAAGTTATCATGTAGCAAATATATAACTTTTTCCTTTGTAGAAACTAATTGTGTACCTGCGCAATGCGGCAAGGTGTAAAATTCAAATAAATGTAAGCAAAAATGCAAATTATAAATACGTTTTTATAAAATAAAATACATAGTTGGTTCCATCTTATATGTAGTAAGAATGGGTAGGGAAAAAAATGGTATGGCCATGAAAAACATATTTCCTTATGAATCAACACTTGTTAGAGTCTATGTACATAGGGGTGTCAAAAATAACCGAAACCGAATAACCCACCCGAACCGAATGGCATTTGGGTTAAACGGTTTCGGGTTATTCGGTTTTCAGGGTAAACGGTTTGATTAACCAAATAAGGATCCTTATTCGGTTCGATTTTCGGTTATTTTTTTCCTAATTCGGTTAAACCGACTAACCCGAACAACACATTTTACTAATATTTTATATATTTTATCTTTATAAAAAAATAAACCAAATACATGTTATACTATTATTATTTTACTTATTTTATTGATATATAATGTTCTTTATGATAGTAAATAATGTTTTTTTATTGTATTACGTTTTATGCTTGATTTACATCACATGAAGAAAAATAATATCATTTGGTAGATATTGGTTTTTTAAATATCATTTGGTAGATATTGGTTTTTTATAGATGGTGATTTTACTTGATATAAATTAATTGTTGAGATGAACGTATGATACAAATTATATATTAGAAACAACGGACACTTAATTTGGGAAAATTATTTAAGCAAGTGTCCAATGGAAAAAAATATAAATCCATATTCGGTTTAACCGTTAACCGAACCGAATAACCCGAAAACCGAATACCCAAAACCGATTAAACCAAACCTTATTTGGTTTGGTTATCGGTTAGGTTTAAAAAATCTTGAAAACCGATTAACCCGAACCGAATAAATCAAAAATCGATTTAACCGACCGAATAAATAGCTCCACCATCATCTTACAGAAACAAAAAGGATGTTAAACAAAACTCAAGTACAGGTGAGTGGTGTCGCTACACTCTGGAACATAATCTTATAGAAACAGAAAGGATGTTAAACAAAACTCAACTACGGTTGAGTGGTATCACGACACTCAACATGTTCAATGTGGTCAATTCCCATAAATAGCTCCACCATCATCTAATTCTCCAATCGTATTCCCTATTATAAGGCGATGTCATCCATTCTTTTTTCAACAACTTCTTAGAATCCAAATTCAAGAAATATATTTTTATTGATGGCACTTTATACTTAGCTTTTTCAAGTCCATGTTTGAACCCTCAATCATGCTTTCTACTCCTTTCAATATTTCGATAACTCTTGCATCACTTACCAACAAACAAAGATCAAATTAGTAGATTGTAGATGTGGCCTATGAAACTAAGTTGTTGTTTACCCAACGCTTACATGGTAAGCGCTTACTTACTTGGCCTTACCATCGCTCTTACAAGGTAAGATTCTCAATTCTTGTCATGTTCATCGACAAGGTAAAGTGACTCAGTAAGTGGTAACCACTCACTGGCTAAGCGTTAGTAAACAAGATAAAGATATTACAAGCAGATGGCATTAGGAGGACATCAGTGAACCATATACTTGCACATTAACATTAATAATATCGCTATCTATCACAGCTAGCAACACCAATAAAATCCTGAAAAATAAACACACATTACAACACAATTTCTTCAATATATTAATAGAACGAATGTGTTAATGTCATCATGTGTTGAGCCAAAAAATTGACAATAGATACCCGGAACACCCCCTAAATTATATTCATCTAAATTATGTTCATATATGGATAAGTATTTCAGCTGAGATCTATAGAAGTATTCGACTAAAAGCAATGGAGTTTATAGAAAGCCATTTTTCTTTCAACCAAACAAACAAAAACTGAAAGCAGAACAATATAACAAGTCAATATAGGGGGGCTATTTCTTTTGTAAACCTCCAAAACTGAAGATGGTGTAACAGAGGATGGTGTAAATTATCATATAGCTCATGGTTTTCAAAATCGCTCGAGGCGTACGCCTTGAGGCGAGGCGGTCCAAAACCGCTCCTGAGGCTTAAGCCTCATAGTCCCTGATAGAGGCTTACGCCTCAATCTGTGAGGCGGTGCCTCGAGGCGGTGAGGCGTGAGGCGTGAGGCGCTGGTGAGGCGGAAGCCTCAGCTATTATTATGTTTTTGGGATGTTTTTGGGGAGATTGATGTTTTTTTTTAAAGTGACTTGTACTTTTATTACCTTTTGTATATTTAAAAAAGGTAGAGCTAGTCAAACAACAAAAGCAATTGTACTTTTAGTAATTTTAAAGTACAAAAAGTCATTTTGGGGTGTCCTTCCCTCTTCTCAAGAAGAAAGAAAGAGGCTGACTTTCTTTTATGCACCACTACATCTTTTTTGTAGTTATTTTAGCTATTGTTTTCTCATTTTTAGCTACTGTTTATTCATTTTTTAGCTATTGTTTTCTCACTTTTAGCTATTGTTTTATCACCATTAGCTATTGTTTTATCACCATGTTGATTATGCTCAGCATTTTAGATTAGACTACAGCAGCCAAATGGCCAAATGTTTGTGATTTCTGACCATTGGAGGTCCGATTTCATCAGACTACAATAGCTAAATGGCCAAATGTTTGCTGTCATATACACACACACACACACACATATATATATATATATATATTATATACATATACATATACACGCCTCGAGGCTTACGCCTCGGACCGCCTCGAGGGAAAACGCCTCGAGTCCCGATTGGGATTTTTAAAACTATGATATAGCTATGCAATTACCATAAAAAATTGAACTAAACACATGGTAACTATGCAAAACAGAAGATGATGTAAAAGAGGTTGTAGTAGTCCTTGAAGGTAAACCATTTTACTTCCTTTATCTAATCTCTAAGCAAAGTAAGCTCACCATGGTATGCGACAAGTGGCTAAAAAACTATTAGATCAAAAGCAAATAATTTATTAGATGAAGAGATAGTTGCTCTAAATCTCTAACAAAACAAACTTAAAGATGTTGTAATAAAGGTTGTGGAGACGAAGGCTGGAAAGGGTTCTGCTAGACTCTCAATGGCATAAGTCCTAACTGATATGATCAATTCTGATATCCAGAAACAATAAGTCATGAAGTATTGGCAAAGGGTCCTAAATTCATTGCTATTTTAGCAGCCAAATGATACACATCAGGAAACAAAGAAGTATTTGCATCTATACATAAAATTCAGAAAACAAGCATTACAAACACAA
This sequence comes from Arctium minus, assembly GCA_954870635.1. Lineage (NCBI taxonomy): Eukaryota > Viridiplantae > Streptophyta > Magnoliopsida > Asterales > Asteraceae > Arctium > Arctium minus. The sequence continues at coordinate 68,786,132 of OX941080.1, read as the reverse complement.
GTAAATGCATTTGCAACTAACATATATGTTTTCAAAAGTTGAAGTGAGCATTTCTTATTTGAATACAGTATTTACTTTATCATGGTCACCCTTTGAATTATATATTCATTTTAAATATGAAGTTCTCATATGCTACTGAATACAACTTGTGCGATAAAATGCTAACCATACCAATCTCAGGGGCAGCCCCGATAGTGAATTGTTGGAAACCTCTAAACCTGAAAACCTCAATTTGCATGCCTCCACTGAATATTCCTTTTAACATACAAATGATAAAACAGAGGCACTAAAGCAACTGAGGATCCAAAGAAGTAATATTAGGAAATTCTGGAATAACGATGAGGCGTGGATTGATTAAAAAAAATAAGTCAGTTGTGAAGCTTCTATCTGATTTGAATGAAGTTTAAATGTCCGTAAATTCATAAGTTCCGTTAGGTAGTGATGTCAGCAATTCCTATGTATTAAAGAAGGTAAAAAAAAATCAGAACGAAATACATCAACAGAAAGAACTTTAAGTAACCATTTATGCTTTCCTCTACAAGAATGGGAAAATACCAACTCAACAACCAGCAGCCTTGTATCGATGAGGGAATGGATGAATGATTTACATAATATTCTCTAACTCATCTAATATGCTCAAACTTGCCCTTAAACAAACTCATATTTTACAATGAATGATTTACCCAAACAAAGTGCAGTGTGATGTTTTATAATGGCTAACGAATGAAAACCCTAAATAACTCTCTGAGTGTTTGCAAAATATATATACATATATATATATATTGAATAGCAAGTTACCTGATGAAGACGGGAAGAGAAAGAGAGCAGCGGCAGGGAGCGGCGCCAAGAGGCTATGGCCACCAGAGGAGAAAGGCTGAGGAGGGAACGAAGGGACGTTTGGGTTGTTGCAGTTTCGTAGAATTTTTTTAGGGGGTGTTTGGATTGCTTATTTGAAGTATTTTTTTTTTTTTTCAAGGTTATTGAGATTTTGGCATTAGAGATAAGCACTTTTAAGTGTTTGGAAGGAAAAAAATGAAAAGAGCTTACAGCGGTGTCAAACCGCATAAAAGTTGTTTTTAATAAGTCATTTTGTTTTAACTTATCAACTTATTTGAAAAATATTTATTACTTTTTTGGTTATTTTGTATGTATAAGCAATCTCAAACACTTTTAAATAACAATTTATTAGCTTATTACGTTTTGGTACCACAATAAGCTAATTCAAACACTTTTTTAAAAACTCCGATTTGACACCGCATAAGTTAATAAGCATTTTTCAAAATAAGCATAAGTTGTTTTAAATAAGCAATCCCAAACACCCCCTAGTTTAAGCACATTTTATAAAAGTCTTAAAAACAAGAGTAAACTAATTTTGGTCCCTGTGGTTTACCACTTTCTTTGAAAGTGGTCCCTGTGGTTCAAAAACTACAATTATCGGCCCATGGTTTGCATTTTGCTTTGAAAATCGTCCCTCGTCGTTAACTCCGTTAAAATTTTCCGTTAGAGTCAGGGGTATTTTGGTCCAACCATGATTTTTTTCTCTCCATTTGTAATTTTTCTTTGTTTTTTCTTACTTTTGTTTAAATCATAAAACAATAGGGACCAATTTGTAATTTGTCTTTGTTTGTATTAATATTATATTAATATTAATTCATATATATATATATATATATATGTAGGGGTGGGTTCAAACGAGAACATAGTGTATTTAAAAGAATAAATGGACGATTCTCAATCAATCATTTTTTAAATTAATTCCGAAAATAATAGTTTCTAAAATTAAGAGTAAAAGGGCAATAAAGTCATATTATGTTATGTATAATTTAGGATATTATTATCTTCTCCGGCGAGGTATCTCGATCTCTCTCTTCTCTATTATCTCTCTCTGTGTGTATCTCGATCTCTCTCTCCCTTCATCCTCCAACGCCACCAACGAGAACTCACGAACTAACGATTTTCGTCCAGGTGGTGGTCCAGCAGTGGAGGTGGGGGTTGCAGGTTACTCTCGTTGGTGGTGATGGGTTTCTAACCGGTCGTCTTCTCCGGCGAGCCTCCGACGAGGTATCTCGATCTCTCTCTTAAAAATATACGGCATCACCCCCTCCCCCTCCCCTCCTAAACCTCCGGCACCACCCTTCCACTTCTCATGTTAACCATGCGATACCACCGACAAGAAGAAAAAAGAGAGAGATGGTCCTTGTGATTTGTTTTTTAGATGGTCTCTGTGATTAAATCCTTTGGTGTCTAAGTTTGAGATGGTCCATGTGGATTGTTTCCAGTAGAACCACCAAATCGGAAAAAGTAGTCGGCGATGGGTTCTCCGGCGATGGGTGCTACGGCGGTCGATCGTCGGTCGTGGGTGTGTCTGTAGATATATGTATGTGTGTGATTATATGTGTGTATTCATATTATATATATATATATATATGTATATATATATTAAACTTACTGGTTATCTTCATGGCAAGGTGGGGGGGACGAAAGGGGGGGTGAGGGAAATATAATATAAATAATTTAATTTAATCTACTTAAAGTAAATTACAGTTTGGTCCTTGTAACTTAATCAAAATTGTGTGTGACTAGTCCCTATAAAAAAGAAAAAGACGAAAATACCCTTGACTTAACGGACGATTTTAACGGAGTTAGCGACGAGGGACGATTTTCAAAACAAAATGCAAACCATGGGCCGATTGCAGTTTTTGAACCACAGGGACCAAAATTGTAGTTTACTCTAAAAACAAATTCTAAATTTATAATTACGAATGGCAACGAGTCGGTGCGTTTGGTTTGTAGACTGGGTGGGACGGGACGGGACAAAAACTCACTGTCCCCGTTTGGCATGACATGGGACATGACAAAAATTCACTGTCTCACGTTTTACACGACATGGGATAGGGACAATGACTGGATAGGATGGGACAAAAAAAGATATTTTCTTGTTCCACCAAAATAGGTGGAGCAACATGGGACAAAAGTAAAACAGAAACTAAAAATCACTGATCTACCGTCATTTGATATATAATCCTGATATGGTATTAGTCTTAAGGGTCACCACTACCCATTACCGCCACTACCACCATCGGCAACCACCAGTAGCCACCGTCAACCACCGTCGGTCACCTCTACCTATTTCTCCACCATAACAACCTCCTCCACTACCTCCACAACCATCGACCATCACTACCACCACTACCATCGTCGACCACCTCCACTAATATCGATCACCACCACCTATGGCCGCCACCACCATCAACGGCCACCGGTAGCCACCACCAACCATCGTCGACCACTTCCACCTCTTCCTCCACTACTACAACAACTTCCACCACTACCTCTACAACCACCGCCTATCGCCACCTCCACCGATCACCACCACCCATTGCCCCGCCACCATAGACACTCATCATCAACCACCGTCGCTCGCCGCCAACCACCGTCGGTGACCTCCGCCTCTTCCTCCACAACAATAACCTCTATTACCACTGTCCATCGCCACCACCACTACCACCGTCGACCACCTATACCTCCACCACATCAACCACAACAACCTCCTACACCACCACTATCCGCTATCTTTCACGTTTTTCACAACTACCGTCTTTCACCGGCCACTCATCGCTTTTATCTTTACTTGTCGCTGCAACTATGCATCCGTCAATTCATTAAGATCTTCTAAATTGAATCAAATATTATATTTTATTTGTATGAATCGGATTTTTTTGAACTACCATCAGTTATTTCAGATTCTTCATTCAAATTTTCTACCATTGTTTTTGTATGTATTTATATGTATGAAAATCGTGTAAAAAATAAAAATGTTTTTAATTAAATTATTTAAAGATATACTTTATTTGTGTTATTTATAACTATTATATGACATATAAAATCATCAAACAACTTTTAGAGAAAATTTTCCAGTCCTGTCCTATCCAGTCTTAGTCGTACCAAACATAAGGCAGACATTTGTCTTGTCCATTCCTATCTAGTACAGTCCAATCCTAGCCTCTTGTTCTGTCCGGTCCTAGCCTCTTGTTTTGTCCAGTTCTGTCCTGTCCAGTCTCGTCCAATCATGTCTGCGTACCAAACGCTACCTTAGTGTCCCCGAAACCGAAACCGATAACCATACCAATCCCCATAATCGTCCTGATCCCCGTCAGGGATCTTATCGGACCCCATCGGGTCCCCGCGGTTTCCCCGATCTCCATTGGGGAACCCATTAAGAACATAAAATCACCGTTACCCGTTGGGTATAACCGAACCCGTAACCGAACCTGAAAAACTCACATTTGTCAAACATATTATTGAAGAACATAAACAAAAACCCTAATTCAATGTCCATTCCAACATAAAATAACATCTTAATGGTACCACTGTCACTCAATCACAAGACTAAAATCAATATATATTTCATATTCCAGAAAGAAAAAATCAACAGAAACAATTGATGATGAATTGTGAAGACTGAAGACTGAAGTCAGTTTCGGCATCAACAATAAAAATCATATACACATAAATATAATTATATCAAAGAGAGAGGTATGAGCTGTGAAGACCCGCGTGAACAAAGCAAGGAGTTAGACCTACGTGCAGCATGAAGTCGTGAACGATGTGAGGATTGAGATGCCGATAGGCGAAGATTGAGAGTTTGAGACTTGCGTGAAGCGTGAACGATGTGAGGATTGAGATGCCGAGAGGCGAGACCTGAGATGAGAACTCCATCTAGTATCTTCGGCTCGTTGTAACGTATCAATTTGATTGAGCCCTCTATCCGTCTCCAGTTCATCAATAGAAATAAAGTATGCAATTTGCTCGACTTGTGCATCTCGTAGTTGGTCAGTGCGTTTGGAAGAAGCACTAACAACATTAACAACAAAAGTCAAGTGCGTAAAAAACTTACGCAATGCTATAACTCCTTGAGAGGCGACCATCAATGCCAATTGTAACCGATGAGCAAGACAGTCAACATAATATGCGTATTTACAATCTTCTAAAATCAAAGCTTGCAAACCTTTAAACTGACCTTACATATTGCTTGCACCATCATATCCTTGTCCACGAATAGACTTGACATCAAGGTTGTAATGTGACCATAAGGAGTAGATTCCATCCTTGAGCGTTTGTGTTGTAGTGTCACGTACATGAACAAGTCCAAAGAAACGCTCTATAATGAAACCCTCTTTATTAACAAATCTCAAAACAATAGACATTTGCTCTTTATGAGACTCATCATGTGTTTCGTCAACAAGTAAAAAAACTTTCGACCACCAATCTCCTCAAAAATCATTCGTCGCACCTTACTTGATATAAGATTCAATATTTCCTTTTGAATCACATGTGATGTGTATGATGCATATTTGGGAGCACGACAGAATAACTCTTTAATCTCGGTGTTGAACTCACCAAGTGCCTCCAACATTTCAAGAAAATTCCCCCTATTAATGGAATCTAGTTTTTCGTTATGGCGTCTAAATGCAACTGCTTGAAAGGCACCCAAACGGACGCAATAAATAGAAGTCGTCAATCTCAATATGTTTTTCTCCCGATCTTCTGTTGTAAACTTCTCATACACATTTCGTAAATCTTGTTGCGCATTCAATAAACCATCCCATCCCTTTTGTGCCACATTATGGAAAGATGTACATTCAATTCCCATATGCATTAATAAAACACATTTTTCCCACCCACTTTTTTCCAATTACGAAACCCATCTATAGTAAATGCTTGTTGACCGTAGTATCCAAGTCCAGTTGGTTTGTTAAATAGAAAACATGGGAAACAAAAAGATGCATCCAAAGTCTTTGAATATTCAAGCCAAGGATATAATCTAAACCAAGAAGCTTGAAAGCTATGTTTATGAGTTTCCGATCCAGATTTTGGAAATATAGAAAGTGTAGGTTGAAGATGGCCAAGATTCATATAATCTCGTCGAATTGTATCTTGTTGATTGATAGGATAATCATAAACTTGAGGGTGCAAACCAGGGTCTCGTTCTAGTGTACTAAGATCGATATCATTACTTTCCATTTGAGCCTTTTTACAAGTTTTTTCGGTAGTCGGAACACTAGATGTAGGGGTATTATCTACATTTGTTGTTTGTTCAAAATCTTGAGATTGAGAAGAAGAAATAACATGTTTTCTATTAAAAAAACCCATGAATTATAGATTGGGTTTTCATCTTCATCTACATGTGAAACAAATTTTAACAAATTTAATCAAACAAAAACAATGAAACAAGTAAACATCCTAATCCTATTATCCCAAATTCATTACTAGTCGGTAGACATTTCAATTTCATATTTCATAGACAAAGAATCTCAAATTCTCAATCAAACAAACAATATCAATCAAACAATCTCAATTAAACAAACAATGTTACATTTTATAGACACAAATCACACAATGTCAATCTGGTCAAAGAAATCAAACAATGTCAAATAAATCTAAACCTAGATAATCAAACAATTTAAAACTCAAACAAGAAAATAAGCAATGGGCAATGATATTTTATAACTTGAATAAAATGGGAAAAAACTGTGATTTTGGGGCTGTTGGAGGATTATTTGATGAAGATGAAATTAAAATCAATGGGATTCCACTTGCATTTGGATTTGCTCTTCCATTGAAAACCTAGAGATTTACAGATTAAACTTTAGATTGGAGTTTAACTTAATTGTTTGAGTTTAAATCATGTAGATTGGAGAATTAAGATTCAAGAATGGAGATTGGAGAGTGACCTACTGACCTGCTGTGTAACTTGTGTTCCCGATGACCTGTTGTGTTCTCGAGAACTGAGAAGCAGAGCAGTAGTTGTTAGGTCTGATTTTATAGTGATCATTATATTTATAGGCTTGGTCAAATACTGTGTTTAGTGTCTAATACTGTGTAGTATTGACCAAGGGTATTTAAGTCCCTTTGGTCTTGGTTATTTGTAAGAACTTCACACACATTAATCATAGTTTACTCTTTGCGCCTTGAACTCTCTCTCTACTTTCTCTCTCTAGGATTTAGTGATTATTGGACTCACAATTGGTATCAGAGTTGTTCTAGATCTTGAGAGAATTGAGAGATTGATTTTTCGTTCCTGAATTTGTAGAATTAATCGAAAATTTGATCGATTTTCTTGAATTTCTCAAGAAAATCTCGTTTTCTTGATTTTTCATCAAATTTGGATGTGTTTTTGATCGAATTTCTTTGAAAATTGGTTTGTTGGATCCGTTTTTGATTGCAAAACTCTTTTAATTCACATCAATTTCCAAGAAAATCAGTTTTTGATTGTCAATTTAGAGATTTTTGAAGTTTTTGGTAAAACTCGTTTTACGAACTGTGCTATTCACGAAATCTTGATTTAGTGGTTTTTAATCGAAATTTTTGATTAAATTGTGTTAAAAATTGTTTTCGAACGTATTTGTATAAGAAAATTTCATCAAATTTAGTTTTGAAATCGATTTTTTTTGGAAGTTTTCTTGATTTTCTAACGGTTTGGGCCAGATTGGAACTTTGCGCGAGTTCTTCATAGTTTGCGCGAGTTCATCTTGTAGATTGCGCGTTCTACCTAATTTTGTCTTTGTATTTCAGGTTTTTGCTACATTTGTGTCACGCAAAGAGAGTAACTTTGCGTCTCCCGTGTATCAAAAGAAGTAAAGTTTGCGTATCATTCAGCTCACGCAAAGCTACTTTGCGTCTCCTTCAGCTCACGAGAAGTCTTGTTTGCGTTACAAGCTTCTAACGCAAAGTTCAGTTTGCGTCTCCTTCGTATCACGCAAATCTTGGTTCGCGTCTTCAACGACTCACGCAAAGTAACATTTGCATTACTAGTGCTTCACGCAAAGCTCCTTTGCGTCATAGCTTGTTCACGCAAAGAACAGTTTGCGTTTCATACTGCTCGCGAGAAGCTCAGTTTGCGTCTTCTGCTTCTCACGCAAAGATCAAGTTTGCGCCAGTTATCAGTCCAGACTTAGAATTTTTAGGAGTTTCTGAAATATGGATTCTGCGAAGTTTGCTTTCCAAGCTCAATTTTACAAGAGTGATCTGATGATGCAATTAGGCACAGAAACTCGTCCTCCAGTTCTAGTTGACGAAAATGAATTCACTCAATGGCAAGATAGGTTCCTGAACTTTATCGAGCGTCAAGCTAATGGAGATAACATGATGAAGTCTCTAACTAAAGGACCTTTCATAAAGCCTAATAAAGAGACTACTGCAACAACTGAAGAGGCTTTACGAATGAAAGCTGATAAAGAATTAAAAGCTAATCTAATGCTAGCTTTACCAAACTCTGTCTACAACCGGGTTGATAATTGTAAGGATTATCCAAATCTGTTGTGGCACAATTGGAAAAGATCATGCTTGGTTCTTCAGTCGCAACTTAACTCCGCCATACACGTTATATGAACAATTTTGAGGAGTTTAAAGCCAAAGAAAGTGAGTCTCTAAAGAGTGTTTTCGATAAATTCTGTACAGTGTTGAATTATTTACGAAAGATAAATGTGAACAAGATAGAGCTTGAGACGAATCTGAAATTCCTCAACGCTCTTCAGCCTGAATGTAACAAATCTTGTCACAGACTGAGGAACGATGTTCGGGTCTCCACCATGCAGATCCAGGAATTATATGAGATTCTTATGACTGATGAGAGCTTGGTGCTAGAGAAGAAGGCCAAACTGGAGAAGAAGAACAAGAAATCAGTAGACCCGGTTTCTCTCCTCTCGAAACAATTGACAGAACAAGCATTGTCTGATAATGCTTACAACGGGTCAACTGAAGATGTTGGCGAGTCACTGCAGAAAGCAATGATTCTTCTCTCACAACATTATCAGAAAAAGTTCCAACCACGTTCCAACTATTCTCGCTTCACTTCTGGGTCTAAAGCCAAAGTACCCGAGCCAAAGACTGCTACCTGCTACAACTGTGGAAAGTCGGGGCACATTTCAAAGGAGTGTCGAGCAAAGAAGGTTAGGGATTCAACTTACTATCGAAAGAAATTGGAACTGGCCGAGAAAAGAGAGAACGGAACAACTTTACTTGCCGAAGAAGAATTCTGGCTGGATCACTCTGACGATGAAGCTGCAAATGTCGAGATCGCTCATATGTGCTTTGTTGGAGATGATCAGTCAGATGAAGATTCTGACACTGATGAAGACGAGGTAATTTCTGAGTTTGATTACAATTTTATTTCTTCACAGATGAATGTTATCATTACTGCTTTACATGATCTTCGCTTAAAGTTATTATCTGAAAAGAATTTAAATTCAAAAAAATCTGATTTAAAGTTGCAGGCATCTCATGTCAAAGGGGAGTAAGAGAAAAATGGCTTTTGAACACAACAGTTCAAAACCCGGACTTCAATGTCAAGACTATGGCTCTTGAGTAAATCAGCTCAAGACCCGGACTTCATTGTCAACATTTTGGTTTCTGAGTAATTCAGCTCAGAACCCGTGCTTCAAAGACTTTGACTTCTAGACATGTCAGTCTAGGACTCGTTCTTCACTGTTCTAAGCTTCCGACTAATGAGAAACTGTGAGTACATCTACTTAATTTCCGCTGCATTTATCTCTGATAATGATGTTGTTCCAGTTTTCTCAAATGTTTTAAAAGAATCTGAGCATTTCAATTCAACTCCTGAATTTGTTCAACCAATTTTTTTTCAAATGAGACACAAATTTCATTTTTACATTATGTGGAAGATGATATTATTGAATTATATTTTGTTTCAACTGAATATAAACTTGTCGATCAAATATTTATATTTTTAAAATCTCTGCATGTTGTTTTAAAAGATTAAACATTTACAAATTTTATTCTATAAAGTAAAAGTTTTACAATTTTTCTTTCTTTTGAATAGAATGTGTGTCTAGGATAAATTTTCAAGTTGCTTTGTTAATATTAAAGTTTTTATATGTTCATCTTTCAAGTCTAACAAAAGTCGAAAAGTCAGCAACATGTTTGTAACTTTTGATTTTGCTTTAAAGTTGTGTGATTCGGAATATTTATAGTTTACAATTCTTAGAAAACCTAAAAAGTCGAAATTTTGGATCGTAATGAAAATATGGGCTAAGCACTTGGACGTAAAACCTTGTGTTTGAGATGATTATTAAATTCTTATAAATCAGAAATCTCTAAGTTTAAAAGTTTATACCTGTGACCTTTTTGGTTTGGGAAAGTAAGTTCTGTGGGATGCTTGTCATCTGATCCCTTAAGGTCATTTGATCCGGGAGTGATCGAACTCAAATCATTCTATAGAACCAGATCGAAAGTCATGTTCTACTGGTATGAATGGGTTTAGGATATGTCGATGTAGCCTTTCTGATCTAGGAAAGTAAGTTCCAAGGGGTGCTTGACACCTAATCCCCTAAGGCCAACTGGTCTGGGAGTGGCTGACCCAAATCCTGCAATAGGATCAGATAGAAAGTTACGTTTATGTCATGTTCTTTACTTAATAAACTTTTTGATTAAAAGATGCCAAAAATGCACAAGCTTAAAAGATGCCAAAGATCACACTCATGTAAAGATGTCATAGTGCACAATGCTAAAAGATGCCAATGAGCACACATCTCATGATACTTGGTTATATATTTCTGAGTTGCAATAAACCTGTAAATTTGTGAAAGTCTGAATTTTTGATGGCTTAGTGTGATTACATGCAAAGTTCTCTATTATATTTTTAGAATTGCATTTTCTTGAAGCTAGTCGAAGTTCACATGCGAGCACACTGAATAGATTGATGAAAGTTTTTGAAACTGAACATGTCTTAACTTGATATGCAATGAAACTTGTTTCTGTATCCAAAAGCATATATTTGATTTCATCTGATGGATTTTATTGTGATATTTTACTAAGTAGAAGTTTATTTGTTTCTGTTTAAATTTTTATATATTTAGTCGATTCAAAATACATATTCAGTATATTTTTCTTTCAATTATTGATGTTTCAATCATTGTGTTTTCATTTATATCTTAATGAATTTGAGCATTATTCAAGGGGGAGTGAAAAAGGAGAATTTTTCTTAATGATCATATCTGTTTTTGAGGGGGAGTATCTGATTTTCTATACAAATGCTAACTTGAATTGTCAAATTTAGTGCATTTGTGTAGGGGGAGTCAAAGAGCTAATCAGGTAAAAAATTTCAGACTCCAAGTCAGATTTGCGTCACCAGTTGGTAGAGCAAAGCTTAATTTGCGTCAACAGCTTCTAGCGCAAAGCATGTTTTGCGTTTCCTGCATGTCGCGCAAACCTCACTTTGCTTCCTTCTGTTAGCGCAAACTTAACTTTGCGCCACCAACTTATAGCGCAAACGTTTCCTCTTTTCTTCGTTTCTTTGATTTTGCAGATCTTAAGCTGTCTCGTCTCCAACTTATGCATGACCAAGTTGATCCAGATCATCAAGGTCATGAGGGGGAGAAGTTAAAAGAAGTTAAGGAGATGATAAAGAGACAAAGAGTTCAATTGTTAATCTGCTGATCAAGATTCTGCTGCTCAAGATTTTATTTTTTCAGTTATACTACATCTTTTGTTGTTCCTGCTCCGATCACCACAGTTCATTCAAGGTCATTTAAAAGAGGTATGTCGTCTAGAGCACAAGCTGATGAATCAACTGTTCGTTTAAGTTTATTCCAATCTGGTCCAGTCTTGTCAAGGCAACAAAGATAATTCAAACTGAAAAATGCTGAGAAGAAATTTGTTTTAAAAGTCAGAAAGCTTTGCAAAGTCGCTTAGATGGTCCATGCTGATTTAGAAGATGGATTTAGAAGACCACACCGCCAATGATTACTAAGGGGGAGATTGTTAGGTCTGATTTTATAGTAATCATTGTATTTATAGGCTTGGTCTAATACTGTGTTTAGAGTCTTATACTGTGTAGTATTGACCAAGGGTATTTAAGTCCCTTTGGTCTTGGTTATTTGTAAGAACTTCATGCACATTAATGATAGTTTACTCTTTGCGCCTTGAACTCTCTCTCTACTTTCTCTCTCTACTTTCTGGTTTGGGAAAGTAAGTTCTGTGGAATGCTTGTCATCTGGTCCCCTAAGGTCATTTGATCTGGGAGTGATCGAACTCAAATCCTTCTATAGAATCAGATCGAAAGTCATGTTCTACTGGTATGAATGGGTTTAGGATGTGTCGATGTAGCCTTTCTGATATGAGAAAGTAAGTTCCAAGGGGTGCTTGACACCTAGTCCCCTAAGGTCAACTGGTCTGGGAGTGGCTGACCCAAATCCTGCAATAGGGTTAGATAGAAAATTATGTTTACGGCATGTTCTTTACTTAATAAACTTTTTGATTAAAAGATGCCAAAAGTGCACAAGCTTAAAAGATGCCAAAGAGCACACTCATGTAAAGATGTCATAGTGCACAATGCTAAAAGATGCCAATGAGCACACATCTCATGATACTTGGTAATATGTTTGAGTTGTAATAAACCTGTAAATTTGTGAAAGTCTGAATTTTTGATGGATTAGTGTGATTATTTGCAAAGTTCTCTATTATATTTTTAGAATTGCATTTTCTTGAAGTTAATCGAAGTTCACATGCGAGCACACTGAATAGATTGATGAAAGTTTTTGAAACTGAACATGTCTTAACTTGATATGCAATAAAACTTGTTTCTGTATCCAAATACATACATTTGATTTCATCTGATGGATTTTATTGTGATATTTTACTAAGTAGAATTTTCTTTGTTTCTGTTTAAATTTTTATATATTTAGTCGATTCAAAATACATATTCAGTATATTTTTCTTTCTACATTGATGTTTCAATCATTGTATTCTCATTTATATCTTAATGGATTTGAGCATTATTCAAGGGGGAGTGAAAAAGGAGAATTTTTCTTAATGATCATATCTGTTTTTGAGGGGGAGTATATGATTTTCTATATAAATGCTAACTTGAATTGTCAAATTTAGTGCATTTGTGTAGGGGGAGTCAAAGAGCTAATCAGGTAAAAATTTTCAGTCTCCAAGTCAGATTTGCGTCACCAGTTGGTAGAGCAAAGCTTAATTTGCGCCAACACCTTCTAGCGCAAAGCATGTTTTGCGTTTCAAGCATGTTTTGCGTTTCCTGCATGTCGCGCAAACCTCACTTTTCGCTTCCTTCTGTTAGCGCAAACTTAACTTTGCGCCACCAACTTATAGGGCAAACGTTTCTTCTTTTCTCCGTTTCTTTGATTTTGCAGATCTTAAGTTGTCTCGTCTCCAACATATGCATGACCAAGTTGATCCAGATCATCAAGGTCATGAGGGGGAGAAGTTAAAAGAAGTTAAGGAGATGATAAAGAGACAAAAAGTTCAATTGTTAATCTGCTGATAAAGATTCTGCTGCTCAAGATTATATTTTCTCACTTATACTACATATTTTGTTGTTCCTGCTCCGATCACCATATTTCATTCAAGGTCATTTAAAAGAGGTGTGTCGTCTAGAGCACAAGCTGATGAATCAACTGTTCGTTCAAGCTTATTCAAACTGGTCCAGTCTTGTCAAGGCAACAAAGATAACTCAAACTGAAAAATGCTGAGAAGAAATTTATTTTAAAAGTCAGAAAGCTTCGCAAAGTCGCTTAGTTGGTCCATGCTGATTTAGAAGATGATTTTTGAAGACCAAAGCGCCAATGATTACTAAGGGGGAGATTGTTAGGTCTGATTTTATAGTAATCATTGTATTTATAGGCTTAGTCAAATACTGTGTTTATTGTCTAATACTGTGTAGTATTGACCAAGGGTATTTAAGTCCCTTTGGTCTTGGTTATTTGTAAGAACTTCACGCACATTAATCATAGTTTACTCTTTGCGCCTTGAACTCTCTCTCTACTTTCTCTCTCTAGGATTTAGTGATTCTTGGACTCACAGTAGTCGACTGTGGCTTTTAGCTATCGACATGTTGTTGTGTGCTACTATTGTGTGCGATAGCGATAGAGAGGGGAGAGCCGGAGATGAGTGATTGAGCGATTGGAGATGAGCAACGATTGTTGATTAAGAAAAAGACACCGATTGAATTTGAGGGTTTGGACTTTAGACTAAGAAAAGTCAAGCTTCTAAATCCTAATATTTTTATTGGACTCAATACTCATGGACCGGAAGGATGGAGTGGGGGCCCAAATAAAAAAAATATTATCACTTGGCACACCTAATACTCATTAATTAATGTGAGAAAAAATGCAGGGGCCTTGGCCCCCAATTGCCACAACTGTGTTTCGCCCCTGGATGTGAGGATTGAGATTTGAGATGTCATCCGATCTATTTACGTTAAGGGATTTAGGTTTGAATTTGGGGTGGGCTACTTCTAACATATATTTGGGTTTCTAGATATTACGGTAAATGGATTTTAATATAAGGCCTAATAAATTTCAAAGTTTGAAATCTATATATCGGGTCGGGCCGGACCGGACCGGTGAGTATCGACCTCGTTAAAATCTCCAATCCCTGCCCCGTCCCCATTAAGAAGTCTCCGAACCCAACCCGAAATATTTGGTTTTCACCGTCGGTTTCTGTTTTTTTTGCCATCCCTATTTCTAATGCATGATGTACTACCTTTTAAAGCATAAAGTCTTAAAATCTTAAAATCTTAAATCTCTTAATTACTACTTTTTATGCATTATGTACAAGTCGTTTTTATTCTTGAGATTTCCACACAGGCAATTACGCTCCCTAGGTAATCTCCAAGACAACGCAAACCTGCTTCATTCTCTTAGATGTGATGACGATTCAACCTCCCAAAAACCTCTCATCTTAAAGTGACGATTCAAACTCCGGACGAAATATATTTCTCTCCATCCATCTCTCGAGGTACGTAGAAAATAAAATAAATCAATTATGAGCCTGTTATTTTCTTGGCACTTGAAAAACGGTTACCCTGTATCCACATCTTTGGGTACACCCACATTACATGCATTTTTTTTTGCCAGGTATGATGAGTAATATATACGGTTTATGCAGATGACGGAACATATAAAGAAACGCCCATCATTTTCAATTAGACCAAAAACATTTAAAGTTTTTTTACATGGGTTGATGGAATTTATACATGATTATACTTACATTTATCAACAAAAAAAATACCATGTGAAAGCTAAAGCAATGAATTAATTCTTCAAAATTTAATATGAGATACCTCATTATTGAAAGGACTGAAATTTTATTGAATATGATATAAACTTAAAGATATAAGGTTTAGCCTAGAAACAAATTCTATGAATATGACTTACTTATTTCCTAAGTTTTATCTTTTTAAGCCATAAACCTGTCTGTCTTTTTTTCAATCAAACCAAAAACATTTTGAAGTTCTTTCACATAGGTTGATGGAATTTATACATGATTATAGTTACATTTATCATAAAATAAAAATACACAAATCATGTGAAGGCTAAAACAATGAATTAATTCTTCAAGATTTAATATGAGATACCCCGTTATTGAAATGATTGAAATTTTATTGAATATGATATAAACCTAAAGAGATAAAGTTTAGCCTAGAAACAAATCCTATAAATATGACTTACTTATTTCCTAAGTTCTATCTTCTTAAGCCATAAACCTGTCTTTTTTTCAATCAGACCCAAAACATTATGAAGTTCTTTCACATGGTTTAATGGAATTTATACATGATTATAGTTACATTTATCAGAAAATAAAAATAAACAAATCATGTGAAAGCTAAAAAATTAATTAATTCTTCAAGATTTAATATGAGATACCCCAATAGTGAAAAGATTGAAATTTTATTGAATATGATATAAACCTAAATAGATAAAGTTTAGCTTAGAAACAAATCCTATGAATATGACTTACTTATTTCCTAAGTTATATCTTTTTAAGAAATAAACTTGTCTTTTTTTCAATCAGACCCAAAACATTTTGAAGTTCTGTCACATAGGTAGATGGAATTTATACATGATTATAGTTACATTTATCAAAAAATAAAAATAAACAAATCATGTGAAAGCTAAAACAATGAATTAATTCTTCAAGATTTAATATGAGATGCCCCATTATTGAAAAGATTGAAATTTTATTGAATATGATATAAACCTAAAGAGATAAAGTTTAGCCTAGAAACAAATCCTATGAATATGACTTACTTATTTCCTAAGTTCTATCTTTTTAAGCCATAAACTTGTCTTTTTTTCAATCAGACCAAAAACATTTTGAAGTTCTTTCACATGGGTTGATGGAATTTATACATGATTATAGGTACATTTATCAAAAAATAAAAATAAACAAATCATGTGAAAGCTAAAACAATGAATTCATTCTTCAAGATTTAATATGAGATACCCCATTATTGAAAAGATTGAAATTTTATTGAATATGATATAAACCTAAAGAGATAAAGTTTAGCCTAGAAACAAATCCTATTAATGTGACTTACTTATTTCCTAAGTTCTATCTTTTTAAGCCATAAACTTGTCTTTTTTCACATGGGTTGATGGAATTTATACATGATTATAGTTACATTTATCATAAAATAAAAATAAACAAACCATGTGAAAGCTAAAACAATGATATAATTCGTCAAGATTTAATATGAGATACCTCATTATTGAAAAGATTGAAATTTTATTGAATATGATATAAATTATAGAGATAAAGTTTAGCCTAGAAACAAATCCTATGAATATGACTTACTTATTTACTAAGTTCTATCTTTTTAAGACATAAACTTGTCTTTTTTTCAATCAGACCAAAAAACATTTTGAAGTTCTTTCACATGGGTTGATGGAATTTATACATGATTATAGTTACATTTATCATAAAATAAAAATAAACAAATCATGTGAAAGCTAAAACAATGAATTAATTCTTCAAGATTTAATATGAGATACCCCGTTATTGAAATGATTGAAATTTTATTGAATATTAAAAGCGTACTCGCGCAATGCAGCGAGATACATCACGATTTTAATGTTTATTTTTATTTTATTTTTTTTGTTGATTTACAGTACGATTTTGGATGGTTTTTATTGAGTGATAATGGTTTTTATATATATAAATTTGTTTAATTTAGGCTTAACAATATAATGTTTTTTATATAAAAAAAATTAAGTAATTTGCTAAAATTTATTAATTATCTTATATATTTTAAGTTTTTTATATTTAAATTGAGGTGTTTATCTTGTTTTGATTATGTTTATCAGAATTCAAATTTCATAATTTTAGGATTTGGGGATTAGAGATAAGGATTTTGGGTGATAAGGATGAAATTTATTAATTATGGTTAAAAACATTTAAAAGTAGTACATATTGCTTCATTAATTGTTTTAAGAGATTTTAAGTAGATTAGCATTAAATAATAGTACATAATGATTAATACATCACGATTTTAATGTTTATTTTTATTTTTTGTTTTTTATTGATTTACAGTGCGATTTTGGATGGTTTTTATTGAGTGATAATGGTTTTTTATATATAAATTTTTTTAATTTAGGCTTAACAATATAATTTTTTTTATATAAAAAATATTAAGTAGTTTGTTAAAATTCATTAATTATCTTATATATTTTAAATTTTTTATATTTAAATTGAGATGTTTATCTTGTTTTGATTATGTTTATTAGAATTCAAATTTCATAATTTTAGGGTTTGGAGATTAGAGATAAGGATTTTGGGAGATAAGGATGAAATATATTAATTAGGGTTAAAAGCTTTACAGGTAGTACATTAGGCTTTAATAGTTATTTTTAAGAGATTTTAAGTAGATGACTTTAAATTATAGTACATAAAGCTTAGTGAGTTATAATTAAGAGTTTTTTATGCCATTTTTATAATATATTATAGATGATATAAACCTAAAGAGATAAAGTTTAGCCTAGAAACAAATCCTATTAATGTGACTTACTTATTTCCTAAGTTCTATCTTTTTAAGCCATAAACTTGTCTTTTTTCACATGGGTTGATGGAATTTATACATGATTATAGTTACATTTATCATAAAATAAAAATAAACAAACCATGTGAAAGCTAAAACAATGAATTAATTCGTCAAGATTTAATATGAGATACCTCATTATTGAAAAGATTGAAATTTAATTGAATATGATATAAACTAAAGAGATAAAGTTTAGCCTAGAAACAAATCCTATGAATATGACTTACTTATTTACTAAGTTCTATCTTTTTAAGACATAAACTTGTCTTTTTTTCAATCAGACCAAAAACATTTTGAAGTTCTTTCACATGGGTTGATGGAATTTATACATGATTATAGTTACATTTATCATAAAATAAAAATAAACAAATCATGTGAAAGCTAAAACAATAAATTAATTCTTCAAGATTTAATATGAGATACCCCGTTATTGAAATGATTGAAATTTTATTGAATATTAAAAGCGTACTCGCGCAATGCAGCGAGATACATCACGATTTTAATGTTTATTTTTATTTTATTTTTTTTGTTGATTTACAGTACGATTTTGGATGGTTTTTATTGAGTGATAATGGTTTTTATATATATAAATTTGTTTAATTTAGGCTTAACAATATAATGTTTTTTATATAAAAAAAATTAAGTAATTTGCTAAAATTTATTAATTATCTTATATATTTTAAGTTTTTTATATTTAAATTGAGGTGTTTATCTTGTTTTGATTATGTTTATCAGAATTCAAATTTCATAATTTTAGGATTTGGGGATTAGAGATAAGGATTTTGGGTGATAAGGATGAAATTTATTAATTATGGTTAAAAGCATTTAAAAGTAGTACATATTGCTTCATTAATTGTTTTTAAGAGATTTTAAGTAGATTGACATTAAATAATAGTACATAATGTTTAATACATCACGATTTTAATGTTTATTTTTATTTTTTGTTTTTTATTGATTTACAGTACGATTTTGGATGGTTTTTATTGAGTGATAATGGTTTTTTATATATAAATTTGTTTAATTTAGGCTTAACAATATAATGTTTTTTATATAAAAAATATTAAGTAGTTTGTTAAAATTCATTAATTATCTTATATATTTTAAATTTTTTATATTTAAATTGAGATGTTTATCTTGTTTTGATTATGTTTATTAGAATTCAAATTTCATAATTTTAGGGTTTGGAGATTAGAGATAAGAATTTTGGGGGATAAGAATGAAATATATTAATTAGGGTTAAAAGCTTTACAGGTAGTACATTAGGCTTTAATAGTTATTTTTAAGAGATTTTAAGTAGATAGCTTTAAATTACAGGTAGTCCGATTGGTTTGGCCGACCATCGGACAACGTGTCTTTGTTGCACGGAATTAAGAACTTATATGATTTGAGACTTTGATTTTGACATCCGTTGATTCGGATTTGTAGTTGTTTTCGAGTTATATTCGGATCACCATGATTTCGGTTTATTGATTAATTGAATGTATATAATTCCAACCAAGTTGATTTAAATGGTTAATTCATTTTTCATTGTACCTAATCTTATTAATTTATTCTTTGGATTACTATTTTTCTTTTTATATATATTATCCGTTCACTGAGCAATGTCGCTTAGCCGTGTGTTTTATTTGCACGACAGGTACTTGATGTAGAATCGGGATGGGGGCAAGGTGACGTGAGCGACACAAGTGAATTTTTGGGATAATCCTTCCTAGTGACGCTATATCTTTTGGTTATAATTAATAGTTATGCTAAGCTTTTGGAATTGTATTTTTGTAATGTATATATTTACTTAGCATGCTCTGTACTTTCCCAACCTCTTTCTGTAAATGAGGTTCTTTTGGGTTTATGTGAATATATATATATATATATATATATATATATGTGTGTGTGTGTGTGTGTGTGTGTGTGTAACGGAAACTGTCATAAATCACTCAGGACGGGGGTCGTTACACAATTTGCCATTAGCTTTGTGATTTAAATTATTTTACCACATGCATGATACATTATGATGCTTTGTGAAATTCATTATTGATATTATTCATGCATGAAAACCGTGTATTCACTGGGCCTTAGGCTCACCCAAATTCTTTTAAAATTGTTGCAACCTAGACATTTATTAGACTGGAAAGAAAAGTGGAATGAAGAGAAGATCGAAGGACCGATATTTGAAGAAGATATGTGCAGATCAAGGCTCTTATACATAGAGCAAAAGTATGTTCGTCAAAAATGTAAAGTTAGAGATTTTATTTCCGCTGCAATATAAGTGATGATCTTGGGATACTATTTTCAATATATTGAGGTATTCGAAAATTTTGGGATGTTACACATTTTGAAGTTCTTTCACATGGGTTGATGGAATTTATCCATGATTATAGTTACATTTATCAAAAAATAAAAATAAACAATTCTTGTGAAAGCTAAAACAATGAATTAATTCTTCAAGATTTAATATGAGATACCCCATTATTGAAAAGATTGAAAT
This sequence comes from Arctium minus, assembly GCA_954870635.1. Classification (NCBI taxonomy): domain Eukaryota; kingdom Viridiplantae; phylum Streptophyta; class Magnoliopsida; order Asterales; family Asteraceae; genus Arctium; species Arctium minus. The sequence goes on along the minus strand of OX941080.1, from coordinate 68,765,793 downwards.
TTTATAGAATATGATATAAACCTAAAGAGATAAAGTTTAGCCTAGAAACAAATCCTATGAATATGACTTACTTATTTCCTAAGTTCTATCTTTTTAAGCCATAAACTTGTCTTTTTTTCAATCAGACCCAAAACATTTTGAAGTTCTTTCACATGAGTTGATGGAATTTATACATGATTATATTTACATTTATCAAAAAATAAAAATACACAAATCATGTGAAGGCTAAAACAATGAATTAATTCTTCAAGATTTAATATGAGATACCCCATTATTGAAAAGATTGAAATTTTATTGAATATGATATAAACCTAAAGAGATAAAGTTTAGCCTTGAAACAAATCCTATGAATATAACTTACTTATTTCTTAAGTTCTATCTTTTTAAGCCATAAACTTGTCTTTATTTCAATCAGACCCAAAACATTTTGAAGTTCTTTCACATGGGTTGATGGAATTTATACATGATTATAGTTACTGTTAAGTCTAAATATTGTATCCAAGATTTAATAGGAAAGTCAATGTTGTAAAAGTCAACAATGTCTTTGTCAAAGCTTGTTTAGTTTCCTTAGCCTTTAAGGCTTTGTAATAGATAGATAGTTTATATAGGGTTTGTCTTGTAATCATGTAACAACGCTAGAGAACTATTCACATATTGTATGTGTGAGATTTGTGACTAATGCAATATCTACTTTCTCTCTCTAGACTCTCTTTCTAGTTTTTGATCTATAATGTTTAAATCTTGAGTAATTGCTTGATTGATTGGGATTTTATTGATTTACAGTTACATTTATCAAAAAATAAAAATACACAAATCATGTGAAGGCTAAAACAATGAATTAATTCTTCAAGATTTAATATGAGATACCCCATTATTGAAAAGATTGAAATTTTATTGAATATGATATAAACCTAAAGAGATAAAGTTTAGCCTAGAAACAAATCGTATGAATATAACTTACTTATTTCTTAAGTTCTATCTTTTTAAGCCATAAACTTGTCTTTTTTTCAATCAGACCAAAAACATTTTAAAGTTCTTTCACATGGGTTGATGGAATTTATACATGATTATAGTTACATTTATCAAAAAATAAAAATAAACAAATCATGTGAAAGCTAAAGCAATGAATTAATTATTCAAAATTTAATATGAGATACCTCATTATTGAAAGGACTAAAATTTTATTGAATATGATATAAACTTAAAGATATAAGGTTTAGCATAGAAACAAATCCTATGAATATGACTTACTTATTTCCTAAGTTCTATCTTTTTAAGCCATAAACTTGTCTTTTTTTCAATCAGACCAAACACATTTTGAAGTTCTTTCACATGGGTTTGATGGAATTTATACATGATTATAGTTACATTTATCAAAAAATAAAAATAAACAAATAATGTGAAAGCTAAAACAATGAATTCATTCTTCAAGATTTAATATGAGATACCGCATTATTGAAAGGACTAAAATTTTATTGAATATGATATAAACTTAAAGATATAAGGTTTAGCATAGAAACAAATCCTATGAATATGACTTACTTATTTCCTAAGTTCTATCTTTTTAAGCCATAAACTTGTCTTTTTTTCAATCAGACCAAACACATTTTGAAGTTCTTTCACATGGGTTTGATGGAATTTATACATGATTATAGTTACATTTATCAAAAAATAAAAATAAACAAATAATGTGAAAGCTAAAACAATGAATTCATTCTTCAAGATTTAATATGAGATACCGCATTATTGAAAAGATTGAAATTTTATTGAATATGATATAAACCTAAAGAGATAAAGTTTAGCCTAGAAACAAATCCTATGAAAGTGACTTACTTATTTCCGAAGTTCTATCTTTTTAAGCCATAAACTTGTCTTTGTTTAAATCAGATCAAAAACATTTTGAAGTTCTTTCACATGGGTTGATGGAATTTATACATGATTATAGTTACATTTATCAAAAAATAAAAATACACAAATCATGTGAAGGCAAAAACAATGAATTAATTCTTCAAGATTTAATATGAGATACCCCATTATTGAAAATATTGAAATTTTATTGAATATGATATAAACCTAAAGAGATAAAGTTTAGCCTAGAAACAAATCGTATGAATATGACTTACTTATTTCTTAAGTTCTATCTTTTTAAGCCATAAACTTGTCTTTTTTTCAATCAGACCAAAAACATTTTAAAGTTCTTTCACATGGGTTGATGGAATTTATACATGATTATAGTTACATTTATCAAAAAATAAAAATAAACAAATCATGTGAAAGCTAAAGCAATAAATTAATTATTCAAAATTTAATATGAGATACCTCATTATTGAAAGGACTAAAATTTTATTGAATATGATATAAACTTAAAGATATAAGGTTTAGCATAGAAATAAATCCTATGAATATGACTTACTTATTTCCTAAGTTCTATCTTTTTAAGCCATAAACTTGTCTTTTTTTTCAATCAGACCAAACACATTTTGAAGTTCTTTCACATGGGTTTGATAGAATTTATACATGATTATAGTTACATTTATCAAAAAAGAAAAATAAACAAATTATGTGAAAGCTAAAACAATGAATTCATTTTTCAAGATTTAATATGAGATACCGCATTATTGAAAGGACTAAAATTTTATTGAATATGATATAAACTTAAAGATATAAGGTTTAGCATAGAAACAAATCCTATGAATATGACTTACTTATTTCCTAAGTTCTATTTTTTTAAGCCATAAACTTATTATTTTTTCAATCAGACCAAACACATTTTGAAGTTCTTTCACATGGGTTTGATGGAATTTATACATGATTATAGTTACATTTATCAAAAAATAAAAATAAACAAATAATGTGAAAGCTAAAACAATGAATTCATTCTTCAAGATTTAATATGAGATACCGCATTATTGAAAAGATTGAAATTTTATTGAATATGATATAAACCTAAAGAGATAAAGTTTAGCCTAGAAACAAATCCTATGAAAGTGACTTACTTATTTCCTAAGTTCTATCTTTTTAAGCCATAAACTTGTCTTTTTTTTAAATCAGATCAAAAACATTTTGAAGTTCTTTCACATGGTTGATGGAATTTATACATGATTATAGTTACATTTATCAAAAAATAAAAATAAACAAATCATGTGAAAGCTAAAGCAATGAATTAATTAATCAAAATTTAATATGAGATACCTCATTATTGAAAGGACTAAAATTTTATTGAATATGATATAAACTTAAAGATATAAGGTTTAGTATAGAAACAAATCCTATGAATATGACTTACTTATTTCCTAAGTTCTATCTTTTTAAGACATAAACTTGTCATTTTTTTAAATCAGATCAAAAACATTTTGAAGTTCTTTCAAATGGGTTGATGGAATTTATACATGATTATAGTTACATTTATCAAAAAATAAAAATAAACAAATCATGTGAAAGCTAAAACAATGAATTAATTATTCAAAATTTAATATGAGATACCCTATTATTGAAAGGACTAAAATTTTATTGAATATGATATAAACTTAAAGATATAAGGTTTAGTATAGAAACAAATACTATGAATATGACTTACTTATTTCTTAAGTTCTATCTTTTTAAGCCATAAACTTGTTTTTGTTTCAATCAGACCCAAAACATTTTGAAGTTCTTTCACATGAGTTGATGGAATTTATACATGATTATAGTTACATTTATCAAAAAATAAAAATACACAAATCATGTGAAGACTAAAACAATGAATTAATTCTTCAAGATTTAATATGAGATACCCCATTATTGAAAAGATTGAAATTTTATTGAATATGATATAAACCTAAAGAGATAAAGTTTAGCCTAGAAACAAATCTTATGAATATGACTTGCTTATTTCTTAAGTTCTATCTTTTTAAGTCATAAACTTGTCTTTTTTTCAATCAGACCCAAAACATTTTGAAGTTCTTTCACATGGGTTGATGGAATTTTTAAATGATTATAGTTACATTTATCAAAAAATAAAAATACACAAATCATGTGAAGGCAAAAACAATGAATTAATTCTTCAAGATTTAATATGAGATACCCCATTATTGAAAATATTGAAATTTTATTGAATATGATATAAACCTAAAGAGATAAAGTTTAGCCTAGAAACAAATCGTATGAATATGACTTACTTATTTCTTAAGTTCTATCTTTTTAAGCCATAAACTTGTCTTTGTTTCAATCAGACCAAAAACATTTTAAAGTTCTTTCACATGGGTTGATGGAATTTATACATGATTATAGTTACATTTATCAAAAAATAAAAATAAACAAATCATGTGAAAGCTAAAGCAATAAATTAATTATTCAAAATTTAATATGAGATACCTCATTATTGAAAGGACTAAAACTTTATTGAATATGATATAAACTTAAAGATATAAGGTTTAGCATAGAAATAAATCCTATGAATATGACTTACTTATTTCCTAAGTTCTATCTTTTTAAGCCATAAACTTGTCTTTTTTTTCAATCAGACCAAACACATTTTGAAGTTCTTTCACATGGGTTTGATAGAATTTATACATGATTATAGTTACATTTATCAAAAAAGAAAAATAAACAAATTATGTGAAAGCTAAAACAATGAATTCATTTTTCAAGATTTAATATGAGATACCTCATTATTGAAAGGACTAAAATTTTATTGAATATGATATAAACTTAAAGATATAAGGTTTAGCATAGAAACAAATCCTATGAATATGACTTACTTATTTCCTAAGTTCTATTTTTTTAAGCCATAAACTTATTATTTTTTCAATCAGACCAAACACATTTTGAAGTTATTTCACATGGGTTTGATGGAATTTATACATGATTATAGTTACATTTATCAAAAAATAAAAATAAACAAATAATGTGAAAGCTAAAACAATGAATTCATTCTTCAAGATTTAATATGAGATACCGCATTATTGAAAAGATTGAAATTTTATTGAATATGATATAAACCTAAAGAGATAAAGTTTAGCCTAGAAACAAATCCTATGAAAGTGACTTACTTATTTCCTAAGTTCTATCTTTTTAAGACATAAACTTTGTCTTTTTTTCAATCAGACCAAAAACATTTTGAAGTTCTTTCACATGGGTTGATGGAATTTATACATGATTATAGTTACATTTATCAAAAAATAAAAATAAACAAATCATGTGAAAGCTAAAACAATGAATTAATTATTCAAAATTTAATATGAGATACCCTATTATTGAAAGGACTAAAATTTTATTGAATATGATATAAACTTAAAGATATAAGGTTTAGTATAGAAACAAATACTATGAATATGACTTACTTATTTCTTAAGTTCTATCTTTTTAAGCCATAAACTTGTTTTTGTTTCAATCAGACCCAAAACATTTTGAAGTTCTTTCACATGAGTTGATGGAATTTATACATGATTATAGTTACATTTATCAAAAAATAAAAATACACAAATCATGTGAAGACTAAAACAATGAATTAATTCTTCAAGATTTAATATGAGATACCCCATTATTGAAAAGATTGAAATTTTATTGAATATGATATAAACCTAAAGAGATAAAGTTTAGCCTAGAAACAAATCTTATGAATATGACTTGCTTATTTCTTAAGTTCTATCTTTTTAAGTCATAAACTTGTCTTTTTTTCAATCAGACCCAAAACATTTTGAAGTTCTTTCACATGGGTTGATGGAATTTATAAATGATTATAGTTACATTTATCATAAAATAAAAATAAACAAACCATGTGAAAGCTAAAACAATGAATTAATTCGTCAAGATTTAATATGAGATACCTCATTATTGAAAAGATTGAAATTTAATTGAATATGATATAAACTAAAGAGATAAAGTTTAGCCTAGAAACAAATCCTATGAATATGACTTACTTATTTACTAAGTTCTATCTTTTTAAGACATAAACTTGTCTTTTTTTCAATCAGACCAAAAACATTTTGAAGTTCTTTCACATGGGTTGATGGAATTTATACATGATTATAGTTACATTTATCAAAAAATAAAAATAAACAAATCATGTGAAAGCTAAAACAATGAATTAATTATTCAAAATTTAATATGAGATACCCTATTATTGAAAGGACTAAAATTTTATTGAATATGATATAAACTTAAAGATATAAGGTTTAGTATAGAAACAAATACTATGAATATGACTTACTTATTTCTTAAGTTCTATCTTTTTAAGCCATAAACTTGTTTTTGTTTCAATCAGACCCAAAACATTTTGAAGTTCTTTCACATGAGTTGATGGATTTTATACATGATTATAGTTACATTTATCAAAAAATAAAAATACACAAATCATGTGAAGACTAAAACAATGAATTAATTCTTCAAGATTTAATATGAGATACCCCATTATTGAAAAGATTGAAATTTTATTGAATATGATATAAACCTAAAGAGATAAAGTTTAGCCTAGAAACAAATCTTATGAATATGACTTGCTTATTTCTTAAGTTCTATCTTTTTAAGTCATAAACTTGTCTTTTTTTCAATCAGACCCAAAACATTTTGAAGTTCTTTCACATGGGTTGATGGAATTTATAAATGATTATAGTTACATTTATCAAAAAATAAAAATACACAAATCATGTGAAGGCTAAAACAATGAATTAATTCTTCAAAATTTAATATGAGATACCCCATTATTGAAAAGATTGGAATTTTATTGAATATGATATAAACCTAAAGAGATAAAGTTTAGCCTAGAAACAAATCCTATGAATATGACTTACTTATTTCTTAAGTTATATCTTTTTAAGCCATAAACTTGTCTTTTTTTAATTCAGACCCAAAAACATTTTGAGGTCTTTCACATGGGTTGATGGAATTTATACATGATTATATTTACATTTATCAAAAAATAAAAATACACAAATTATGTGAAGGCTAAAACAATGAATTAATTCTTCAAGATTTAATATGAGATACCCCATTATTGAAAAGATTGAAATTTTATTGAATATGATATAAACATAGAGAGATAAAGTTTAGCCTAGAAACAAATCCTATGAATATGACTTACTTATTTCTTAAGTTCTATCTTTTTAAGCCATAAACTTGTTTTTTTTTCTCTCAGACCCAAAACATTTTGAAGTTCTTTCACATGGGTTGATGGAATTTATACATGATTATACTTACATTTATCAAAAAATAAAAATACACAAATCATGTGAAGGCTAAAACAATGAATTAATTCTTCAAGATTTAATATGAGATACCCCATTATTGAAAAGATTGAAATTTTATTGAATATGATATAAACCTAAAGAGATAATGTTTAGCCTAGAAACAAATCTTATGAATATGACTTACTTATTTCTTAAGTTCTATCTTTTTAAGCCATAAACTTGCCTTTTTTTCAATCAGACCAAAAACATTTTGAAGTTTTTCACATGGGTTGATGGAATTTATACATGATTATAGTTACATTTACAATAAAATAAAAATAAACAAACCATGTGAAAGCTAAAACAATGAATTAATTCGTCAAGATTTAATATGAGATACCTCATTATTGAAAAGATTGAAATTTAATTGAATATGATATAAACTAAAGAGATAAAGTTTAGCCTAGAAACAAATCCTATGAATATGACTTACTTATTTACTAAGTTCTATCTTTTTAAGACATAAACTTGTCTTTTTTTCAATCAGACCAAAAACATTTTGAAGTTCTTTCACATGGGTTGATGGAATTTATAAATGATTATAGTTACATTTATCATAAAATAAAAATAAACAAATCATGTGAAAGCTAAAACAATGAATTAATTCTTCAAGATTTAATATGAGATACCCCGTTATTGAAAAGATTGAAATTTTATTTAATACTAAAAGCGTACTCGCGCAATGCAGCGAGATACATCACGATTTTAATGTTTATTTTTATTTTATTTTTTTTGTTGATTTACAGTACGATTTTGGATGGTTTTTATTGAGTGATAATGGTTTTTATATATATAAGTTTGTTTAATTTAGGCTTAACAATATAATGTTTTTTATATAAAAAAAATTAAGTAGTTTGTTAAAATTCATTAATTATCTTAAATATTTTAAATTTTTTATATTTAAATTGAGGTGTTTATTCTGTTTTGATTATGTTTATCAGAATTCAAATTTCATAATTTTAGGATTTGGGGATTAGAGATAAGGATTTTGGGTGATAAGGATGAAATTTATTAATTATGGTTAAAAGCATTTAAAAGTAGTACATATTGCTTCATTAATTGTTTTTAAGAGATTTTAAGTAGATTGACATTAAATAATAGTACATAATGTTTAATACATCACGATTTTAATGTTTATTTTTATTTTTTGTTTTTTATTGATTTACAGTACGATTTTGGATGGTTTTTATTGAGTGATAATGGTTTTTTATATATAAATTTGTTTAATTTAGGCTTAACAATATAATGTTTTTTATATAAAAAATATTAAGTAGTTTGTTAAAATTCATTAATTATCTTATATATTTTAAATTTTTTATATTTAAATTGAGATGTTTATCTTGTTTTGATTATGTTTATTAGAATTCAAATTTCATAATTTTAGGGTTTGGAGATTAGAGATAAGAATTTTGGGGGATAAGAATGAAATATATTAATTAGGGTTAAAAGCTTTACAGGTAGTACATTAGGCTTTAATAGTTATTTTTAAGAGATTTTAAGTAGATAGCTTTAAATTATAGTACATAAGGCTTAGTGAGTTATAATTAAGAGTTTTTTATGCGATTTTTATAATATAGTATAGATGATATAAACCTAAGGAGATAAAGTTTAGCCTAGAAACAAATCCTATGAATATGACTTACTTATTTTCTTAAATTCTATCTTTTTAAGCCATAAACTTGTCTTTTTTTCAATCAGACCCAACACATTTTGAAGTTCTTTCACATAGGTTGATGGAATTTATACATGATTATAGTTACATTTATCAAAAAATAAAAATACACAAATCATGTGAAAGCTAAAACAATGAATTAATTCTTCAAGATTTAATATGAGATACCCCATTATTGAAAAGATTGAAATTTTATTGAATATGATATAAACCTAAAGAGATAAAGTTTAGCGTAGAAACAAATCCTATGAATATGACTTACTTATTTCCTAAGTTCTATCTTTTTACGCCATAAACTTGTCTTTTTTTCAATCAGACCAAAAACATTTTGAAGTTCTTTCACATGGGTTGATGGAATTTATACATGATTATAGTTACATTTATCAAAAAATAAAAATAAACAAATCTTGTGAAAGCTAAAACAATGAATTAATTCTTCAAAATTTAATATGAGATACCCCATTATTGAAAAGATTGAAATTTTATTGAATATGATATAAACCTAAAGAGATAAAGTTTAGCCTAGAAACAAGTCCTATGAATATGACTTACTTATTTCCTAAGTTCTATCTTTTTAATCCATAAACTTGTCTTTTTTTCAATCAGACCAAAAACATTTTGAAGTTCTTTCACATGGGTTGATGGAATTTATACCTGATTATAGTTACATTTATCAAAAAATAAAAATAAACAAATCATGTGAAAGCTAAAACAATGAATTAATTCTTCAAGATTTAATATGAGATACCCCATTATTGAAAAGATTGAAATTTTATTGAATATGATATAAACCTAAAGAGATAAAGTTTAGCCTAGAAACAAATCCTATGAATATGACTTACTTATTTCTTAAGTTCTATCTTTTTAAGCCATAAACTTGTATTTTTTTCAATCAGACCCAAAACATTTTGTAATAACTCTAGTTTAAAAAAAAGAGAAAAATATATATTTATGGCATGCATTTGAAAGGCCTCAAACGAACGGATTGTGAAAGGTCGTCATCAATCGGCCATTTATGTTGCGTCCGTTGATATGCTTCGAAACTAACGGTAGGTTAATATAAATGGGACGATGCATGAAAGGTAACCATATGTAAAAACTGATTGAGAAGGAGAGTAATAGAAGCCAAGAAAGAAGACAAAGGTTCGCTACGAACATGGCTACTTCGACGTCAATTGGGAGACGCTAGCCACTGTGAAGATCGGTTTGGGCTACAACGAGTACTGTGAGTTATACGTGACTTTTCATAAATGGTTGCATGTTTTATAAAAAAATATTTACGAGCTTAGTGATATTTTTAAATGTCGTTTATGCATTAAACGTGAAATATTTCTATGATATGTGTTTTGGAATTTGTGTGGCAATGGGGGTGTATTACGGTGTAGACCGGAAGACGAACATGCTGTGTGAGCTTGTCTAAGCCGTAAGTGCGAACATGCTGTGTGAGTTCGCCTGTGTGAATCAAATACCTCCCAATATGTAATACCTCAAAAATCCGTCATTCGAATTATATATAATTGTGTGCATGCTTAAGTTGTACTTTATGCATTAGTTAGTTGTACCTTAGACTCTAGATTAAAATTGACTTTGTTGAGGGGCCAAAGCTAGCAAATTAAAACTTATTTTAAACTTGAAATTTAAGGAAAATTAATGTTAGGATATATTTTGTAATTCTTTTAGAAGTTTGAGGGTTCAAATTTAACAATTTCCTCAAACTTGTTGTTATTAGATAAAAGAAAAGAAAAAGATTAAATAGGTTTATTTTGATCTTCAAGTCTAAATCGTGTAGTGAGAGAGGAAGAGAGGGTTTGAGAGAGAAATGAAGAAATCAACAATTTTCTTGAGGATTTGAAGAGCTTATGGTGTAATATTGAAGATTGGAAGTCAAAAACACTAAGGTAATCCTTTGTTATCTTCAATTTTTGGTTTTTATGTTATAACACATACTAAGTATGTGTATTTCTCTTTGTTTTAGTAATTAGGTTGTTTAAAGTGGATGGATTCTTTTAGTTTAGCTAAAATCTTTCACAAATTGAAGTTATGTTTTGATTTGGGTCTTTAATCTTGAAATTGGGTTTTGCATGTAGTTGTATGTTTTTAATCTATGTTATATGGGTGCAAAATGTTTAAGGATTGGTAATTAGAACCATGAATATAGCTTTGAGCTCTAATTTGTAGTTGTGTCCTCCAAGTGTTTGATGAAATGCTTCAATAGAAATGCATATGTCTAACAGATTCTGTCCAGTGAGTTCAAAAATTCGTATAAAATAAATGGCTGATCCAAATAAGGTGTATGATATATCGTTGGAATTATTAGAGTGTCTAGAACAACTTTTTAGTTTACACAAAGACCCAATTATGACTTTAAATGGCTCAAAACAGTGAGTTTTTAGGACTGGTCACACTGTACTCGGGATCAGCATGTTGTTTTTGTAAAATTCATAGAAAATAGATGGTTTATCCAAATGAGATGAATCCAAAACGACTAGATTCCTAAGAGATCATATAACAACTTTTATTTTGATGGTAACTACTGTTTTGGATTCTAAATGGGAGGAAAAGTCAGAAACTTTAGGTATCAGAAAGCTGTTAATTTTCCAGAATGTGTTCTTCTTTGAAAATAAAATCTAGTGTTCTAAATGGCATGTAAATTCATGTTTACCTTGTTTAAAGTGTCTTAAGGATATTATTAGCACTTTGAGAGGTTCATAGATAATTTTAGGACCCTTGTGACTTGTGTGAGCATAGAATTCCAAATTCCGTTACCGATAATTCAAAGAATTGATGTTGAATTGCAGGAGACTATAAGGATAGGAAAGAGATCATCTCAGGTACGGATTCAATCTTCTTTGACACGGGAATGACCATTTGATGTGGTCATTTCATCCACATGATTCAATATGAATCCAAATATCCACAAAAGTGGGTATGTGAATTGATTATCCGGAATTGTTTACAACTTTTGATCATTTTTGCTTTTAGTTGTTGTCTTTTGATTATATAACATGCTTTTTGATCCGTTTGTGATTCCTTTTATGGATTTTTTCAGATAACGAACTTCTATTGGATATGAGTTTATATGTCTTAATCCAATTGCTCATTACATGAACTTTTATGTGAATTTCCGAAATCAAAATACGTTGAGAAATTAGAAACTCTTTTTGGGTTATGCTTTGATTCAATGAAATTGAATTTCGATTTTGGACTTGTTTTCCGAACACCGGACTTTGGGGCACCTTTGTCTGGGATGCTACCATAGTGGCTACAAAGACTATGGCGTCTTCAACGAATGGTACTTTGTACCCGGCCTTTACGGAACAGGCTACCCGAGGGCGTATGGATCGATCCTAGATGTAGTTCCAGAACTTGAGGCCGTGGTTAAATCCACGGTGGGACTTAGGCGGTGTGTGCCCGTACCCCTAAATTCCAACCGTCCGATTGGTTTGGCCGACCATCGGACAACGTGTCTTTGTTGCACGGAATTAAGAACTTATATGATTTGAGACTTTGATTTTGACATCCGTTGATTCGGATTTGTAGTTGTTTTCGAGTTATATTCGGATCACCATGATTTCGGTTTATTGATTAATTGAATGTATATAATTCCAACCAAGTTGATTTAAATGGTTAATTCATTTTTCATTGTACCTAATCTTATTAATTTATTCTTTGGATTACTATTTTTCTTTTTATATATATTATCCGTTCACTGAGCAATGTCGCTTAGCCGTGTGTTTTATTTGCACGACAGGTACTTGATGTAGAATCGGGATGGGGGCAAGGTGACGTGAGCGACACAAGTGAATTTTTGGGATAATCCTTCCTAGTGACGCTATATCTTTTGGTTATAATTAATAGTTATGCTAAGCTTTTGGAATTGTATTTTTGTAATGTATATATTTACTTAGCATGCTCTGTACTTTCCCAACCTCTTTCTGTAAATGAGGTTCTTTTGGGTTTATGTGAATATATATATATATATATATATATATATATATATATATGTGTGTGTGTGTGTGTGTGTGTGTGTGTAACGGAAACTGTCATAAATCACTCAGGACGGGGGTCGTTACACAATTTGCCATTAGCTTTGTGATTTAAATTATTTTACCACATGCATGATACATTATGATGCTTTGTGAAATTCATTATTGATATTATTCATGCATGAAAACCGTGTATTCACTGGGCCTTAGGCTCACCCAAATTCTTTTAAAATTGTTGCAACCTAGACATTTATTAGACTGGAAAGAAAAGTGGAATGAAGAGAAGATCGAAGGACCGATATTTGAAGAAGATATGTGCAGATCAAGGCTCTTATACATAGAGCAAAAGTATGTTCGTCAAAAATGTAAAGTTAGAGATTTTATTTCCGCTGCAATATAAGTGATGATCTTGGGATACTATTTTCAATATATTGAGGTATTCGAAAATTTTGGGATGTTACACATTTTGAAGTTCTTTCACATGGGTTGATGGAATTTATCCATGATTATAGTTACATTTATCAAAAAATAAAAATAAACAATTCTTGTGAAAGCTAAAACAATGAATTAATTCTTCAAGATTTAATATGAGATACCCCATTATTGAAAAGATTGAAATTTTATAGAATATGATATAAACCTAAAGAGATAAAGTTTAGCCTAGAAACAAATCCTATGAATATGACTTACTTATTTCCTAAGTTCTATCTTTTTAAGCCATAAACTTGTCTTTTTTTCAATCAGACCCAAAACATTTTGAAGTTCTTTCACATGAGTTGATGGAATTTATACATGATTATATTTACATTTATCAAAAAATAAAAATACACAAATCATGTGAAGGCTAAAACAATGAATTAATTCTTCAAGATTTAATATGAGATACCCCATTATTGAAAAGATTGAAATTTTATTGAATATGATATAAACCTAAAGAGATAAAGTTTAGCCTTGAAACAAATCCTATGAATATAACTTACTTATTTCTTAAGTTCTATCTTTTTAAGCCATAAACTTGTCTTTATTTCAATCAGACCCAAAACATTTTGAAGTTCTTTCACATGGGTTGATGGAATTTATACATGATTATAGTTACTGTTAAGTCTAAATATTGTATCCAAGATTTAATAGGAAAGTCAATGTTGTAAAAGTCAACAATGTCTTTGTCAAAGCTTGTTTAGTTTCCTTAGCCTTTAAGGCTTTGTAATAGATAGATAGTTTATATAGGGTTTGTCTTGTAATCATGTAACAACGCTAGAGAATTATTCACATATTGTATGTGTGAGATTTGTGACTAATGCAATATCTACTTTCTCTCTCTAGACTCTCTTTCTAGTTTTTGATCTATAATGTTTAAATCTTGAGTAATTGCTTGATTGATTGGGATTTTATTGATTTACAGTTACATTTATCAAAAAATAAAAATACACAAATCATGTGAAGGCTAAAACAATGAATTAATTCTTCAAGATTTAATATGAGATACCCCATTATTGAAAAGATTGAAATTTTATTGAATATGATATAAACCTAAAGAGATAAAGTTTAGCTTAGAAACAAATCGTATGAATATAACTTACTTATTTCTTAAGTTCTATCTTTTTAAGCCATAAACTTGTCTTTTTTTCAATCAGACCAAAAACATTTTAAAGTTCTTTCACATGGGTTGATGGAATTTATACATGATTATAGTTACATTTATCAAAAAATAAAAATAAACAAATCATGTGAAAGCTAAAGCAATGAATTAATTATTCAAAATTTAATATGAGATACCTCATTATTGAAAGGACTAAAATTTTATTGAATATGATATAAACTTAAAGATATAAGGTTTAGCATAGAAACAAATCCTATGAATATGACTTACTTATTTCCTAAGTTCTATCTTTTTAAGCCATAAACTTGTCTTTTTTTCAATCAGACCAAACACATTTTGAAGTTCTTTCACATGGGTTTGATGGAATTTATACATGATTATAGTTACATTTATCAAAAAATAAAAATAAACAAATAATGTGAAAGCTAAAACAATGAATTCATTCTTCAAGATTTAATATGAGATACCGCATTATTGAAAGGACTAAAATTTTATTGAATATGATATAAACTTAAAGATATAAGGTTTAGCATAGAAACAAATCCTATGAATATGACTTACTTATTTCCTAAGTTCTATCTTTTTAAGCCATAAACTTGTCTTTTTTTCAATCAGACCAAACACATTTTGAAGTTCTTTCACATGGGTTTGATGGAATTTATACATGATTATAGTTACATTTATCAAAAAATAAAAATAAACAAATAATGTGAAAGCTAAAACAATGAATTCATTCTTCAAGATTTAATATGAGATACCGCATTATTGAAAAGATTGAAATTTTATTGAATATGATATAAACCTAAAGAGATAAAGTTTAGCCTAGAAACAAATCCTATGAAAGTGACTTACTTATTTCCGAAGTTCTATCTTTTTAAGCCATAAACTTGTCTTTGTTTAAATCAGATCAAAAACATTTTGAAGTTCTTTCACATGGGTTGATGGAATTTATACATGATTATAGTTACATTTATCAAAAAATAAAAATACACAAATCATGTGAAGGCAAAAACAATGAATTAATTCTTCAAGATTTAATATGAGATACCCCATTATTGAAAATATTGAAATTTTATTGAATATGATATAAACCTAAAGAGATAAAGTTTAGCCTAGAAACAAATCGTATGAATATGACTTACTTATTTCTTAAGTTCTATCTTTTTAAGCCATAAACTTGTCTTTTTTTCAATCAGACCAAAAACATTTTAAAGTTCTTTCACATGGGTTGATGGAATTTATACATGATTATAGTTACATTTATCAAAAAATAAAAATAAACAAATCATGTGAAAGCTAAAGCAATAAATTAATTATTCAAAATTTAATATGAGATACCTCATTATTGAAAGGACTAAAATTTTATTGAATATGATATAAACTTAAAGATATAAGGTTTAGCATAGAAATAAATCCTATGAATATGACTTACTTATTTCCTAAGTTCTATCTTTTTAAGCCATAAACTTGTCTTTTTTTTCAATCAGACCAAACACATTTTGAAGTTCTTTCACATGGGTTTGATAGAATTTATACATGATTATAGTTACATTTATCAAAAAAGAAAAATAAACAAATTATGTGAAAGCTAAAACAATGAATTCATTTTTCAAGATTTAATATGAGATACCGCATTATTGAAAGGACTAAAATTTTATTGAATATGATATAAACTTAAAGATATAAGGTTTAGCATAGAAACAAATCCTATGAATATGACTTACTTATTTCCTAAGTTCTATTTTTTTAAGCCATAAACTTATTATTTTTTCAATCAGACCAAACACATTTTGAAGTTCTTTCACATGGGTTTGATGGAATTTATACATGATTATAGTTACATTTATCAAAAAATAAAAATAAACAAATAATGTGAAAGCTAAAACAATGAATTCATTCTTCAAGATTTAATATGAGATACCGCATTATTGAAAAGATTGAAATTTTATTGAATATGATATAAACCTAAAGAGATAAAGTTTAGCCTAGAAACAAATCCTATGAAAGTGACTTACTTATTTCCTAAGTTCTATCTTTTTAAGCCATAAACTTGTCTTTTTTTTAAATCAGATCAAAAACATTTTGAAGTTCTTTCACATGGTTGATGGAATTTATACATGATTATAGTTACATTTATCAAAAAATAAAAATAAACAAATCATGTGAAAGCTAAAGCAATGAATTAATTAATCAAAATTTAATATGAGATACCTCATTATTGAAAGGACTAAAATTTTATTGAATATGATATAAACTTAAAGATATAAGGTTTAGTATAGAAACAAATCCTATGAATATGACTTACTTATTTCCTAAGTTCTATCTTTTTAAGACATAAACTTGTCATTTTTTTAAATCAGATCAAAAACATTTTGAAGTTCTTTCAAATGGGTTGATGGAATTTATACATGATTATAGTTACATTTATCAAAAAATAAAAATAAACAAATCATGTGAAAGCTAAAACAATGAATTAATTATTCAAAATTTAATATGAGATACCCTATTATTGAAAGGACTAAAATTTTATTGAATATGATATAAACTTAAAGATATAAGGTTTAGTATAGAAACAAATACTATGAATATGACTTACTTATTTCTTAAGTTCTATCTTTTTAAGCCATAAACTTGTTTTTGTTTCAATCAGACCCAAAACATTTTGAAGTTCTTTCACATGAGTTGATGGAATTTATACATGATTATAGTTACATTTATCAAAAAATAAAAATACACAAATCATGTGAAGACTAAAACAATGAATTAATTCTTCAAGATTTAATATGAGATACCCCATTATTGAAAAGATTGAAATTTTATTGAATATGATATAAACCTAAAGAGATAAAGTTTAGCCTAGAAACAAATCTTATGAATATGACTTGCTTATTTCTTAAGTTCTATCTTTTTAAGTCATAAACTTGTATTTTTTTCAATCAGACCCAAAACATTTTGAAGTTCTTTCACATGGGTTGATGGAATTTATAAATGATTATAGTTACATTTATCAAAAAATAAAAATACACAAATCATGTGAAGGCTAAAACAATGAATTAATTCTTCAAAATTTAATATGAGATACCCCATTATTGAAAAGATTGGAATTTTATTGAATATGATATAAACCTAAAGAGATAAAGTTTAGCCTAGAAACAAATCCTATGAATATGACTTACTTATTTCTTAAGTTATATCTTTTTAAGCCATAAACTTGTCTTTTTTTAATTCAGACCCAAAACATTTTGAAGTCTTTCACATGGGTTGATGGAATTTATACATGATTATATTTACATTTATCAAAAAATAAAAATACACAAATTATGTGAAGGCTAAAACAATGAATTAATTCTTCAAGATTTAATATGAGATACCCCATTATTGAAAAGATTGAAATTTTATTGAATATGATATAAACATAGAGAGATAAAGTTTAGCCTAGAAACAAATCCTATGAATATGACTTACTTATTTCTTAAGTTCTATCTTTTTAAGCCATAAACTTGTTTTTTTTTCTCTCAGACCCAAAACATTTTGAAGTTCTTTCACATGGGTTGATGGAATTTATACATGATTATACTTACATTTATCAAAAAATAAAAATACACAAATCATGTGAAGGCTAAAACAATGAATTAATTCTTCAAGATTTAATATGAGATACCCCATTATTGAAAAGATTGAAATTTTATTGAATATGATATAAACCTAAAGAGATAATGTTTAGCCTAGAAACAAATCTTATGAATATGACTTACTTATTTCTTAAGTTCTATCTTTTTAAGCCATAAACTTGCCTTTTTTTCAATCAGACCAAAAACATTTTGAAGTTTTTCACATGGGTTGATGGAATTTATACATGATTATAGTTACATTTATCAAAAAATAAAAATAAACAAATCATGTGAAATCTAAAACAAATGAATTAATTCTTCAAGATTTAATATGAGATACCCCATTATTGAAAAGATTGAAATTTTATTGAATATGATATAAATCTAAAGAGATAAAGTTTAGCTTAGAAACAAATCCTATGAATATGACTTACTTATTTCTTAAGTTCTATCTTTTTAAGCCATAAACTTGTCTTTTTTTCAATCAGACCCAAAACATTTTGAAGTTCTTTCACATGGGTTGATGGAATTTATACATGATTATATTTACATTTATCAAAAAATAAAAATACACAAATCATGTGAAGGCTAAAACAATGAATTAATTCTTCAAGATTTAATATGAGATACCCCATTATTGAAAAGATTGAAATTTTATTGAATATTATATAAAACTAAAAAGATAAAGTTTAGCCTAGAAACAAATTCTATGAATATGACTTACTTATTTCTTAAGTTCTATCTTTTTAAGCCATAAACTTGTCTTTTTTTTCAATCAGACCCAAAACATTTTGAAGTTCTTTTACATGGGTTGATGGAATTTATACATGATTATATTTACATTTATCAAAAAATAAAAATACACAAATCATGTGAAGGCTAAAACAATGAATTAATTCTTCAAGATTTAATATGAGATACCCCTTTATTGAAAAGATTGAAATTTTATTGAATATGATATAAATTAAAGAGATAAAGTTTAGCCTAGAAACAAATCTTATGAATATGACTTACTTATTTCCTAAGTTCTATCTTTTTAAGCCATAAATTTGTCTTTTTTTCAATCAGACCAAAAACATTTTGAAGTTCTTTCAAATGGGTTGATGGAATTTATACATGATTATAGTTACATTTATCAAAAAATAAAAATAAACAAATCATGTGAAAGCTAAAGCAATGAATTAATTCTTCAAGATTTAATATGAGATACCTCATTATTGAAAGGACTGAAATTTTATTGAATATGATATAAACTTAAAGATATAAGGTTTAGCCTAGAAACAAATTCTATGAATATGACTTACTTATTTCTTAAGTTCTATCTTTTTAAGCCATAAACCTGTCTGTTTTTCAATCAGACCAAAAACATTTTGAAGTTCCATCACATAGGTTGATAGAATTTATACATGATTATAGTTACATTTATCAAAAAATAAAAATAAACAAACCTTGTGAAAGCTAAAACAATGAATTAATTATTCAAGATTTAATGAGATACCCCATTTGTAACACCCCCAGTCCCGCGTGGCTGAGGACAGGTTGCGTGTCACATTTTTGACCCAAAATAAAAATATAAACTAATTAACCATTAAGGTCGGTATCAAGAAATTAAACACAATCCAAAAGATAAATTTTGCGGAACCTCAAACATAAACACAACCGGCTAAATATAAAGCGTATAACACCTGAACAACAACTAAACTATGAAAAGATCCACCGGTTGTAACTTCAGGCCTACTCGATCAGTTCCCGGAATTTCCCCGAATCTTTTCTACTGAACCTGCCGTGTCAGAAACAAAGAACACGGCTGATCACAATTGCTCAGTGAACGGATTAAATATATATATATATACAAATAATAGCGGAAACAAATTCATTTCGTAGCGGAAACAATCATAATAGTTTGACATAACATAAGTCAAAGAATAAGCCAACATGTGAGTTATAAAATACTTTGAAAAAAAATGTGGTAAAGCATCGTGTAAAAATAAATTACAAGACCGGTTTCCCAGTTCATAATCACAAAGAGGATTCAACGGATGAAACCTTCAATGTGTCATAAATTCCACGGGAGGTTCAGTCCACATGGGTTGTGGGATGAAGTGCGGGCACACACATCCATTCCCGTACGCAACAAATGTGTATCATAATGCGCATATCCTAGGACCAGTCCATACGCCCCCACCCATGCCTAGGTAAAGCTCACACTATAGAGCACCAATATGGGGACGCTGTGGTTTACAAGCACCACAGAGCGTCACAATGATCTATGCCCTGATCATTGTGTCATACAAAATTATAACATCAAGTGAAAAATCATGAGAGTTAAAAGAAAATAACCACCATGAAATCTATCAAACGACCTTTATGGTTCAAAATATTATTGAAAGAAAATGTTCAATATCAAAATCGTTCAACTAAAGTCTAAATGACTTTTCAAGCCTCAAATAAGAATAATAGTTGAATGAACATGAATACTTTCAAAGTATCGTTTTTCCAAAGTGATTCATAAAGTAGGCACAAAATCATAGGAATGTTGTTGTACAAAGGAATATCGTATTTCGACAAAATAAAGGAATTTCGGATTCGAAATACATGCACTTACTTTTGTAGTGTCATGATTTAATCATGGAATGGATAATCTTATCAAGGAATTATCCTCGTATAGAATGAAGTAGAGAAATCCGTACCTGATATCCAAAAAGTGCTTAAAATGCTTCCACCAAGCTTTAGCTCATATCCTAGATCATACGCGACCCTAAGTCATATCGAACACACATTTAACACCTAATTAGAATATGATATAGTCATTCCTTTCTAACCAAGATTGTAACTACACCTTCTCGGGATTCCATCACAATTGAACTCACGATGATTGAAGCTAAGGTTTATTTGCTACAGATTAATAAAGACAGCAATAAATTTTCCGAGTAGCTGCAGACCAGCAGCTAAAAACTGTGTTTTTGAGCAACGTCAACTTAGATTTAGGTCTCGGTGCAAACTACAGAGTCGTAAAGGACATAAAGAACTTTCTAACTGCAAAATTTGAGCTTATTTGGACTTACGGTTGATTTTATACGAATTTTTGAAAACAGGGACAGAAAGTTAAAAATGGTTGAATAGCTGCAGACCAACAGCTAAAACTGTGTTTTTGAGCAACTTCAACTTAGATTCAGGTCTCGGTGCAAACTACAAAGTCGTAAAGAACATAAAGAACTTTCTAACTGCAAAATTTGAGCTTATTTGGATTTACGGTTGATTTTATACGAATTTTTGAAACAGGGACAAAAAGTTAAAAATTCACAGAATTGCAAAAAATGGTTGTGGCATTTTATCAAACACCTTGTGGGCAATAAACATTGAAGCTCAAAAACCATTTTAGTGGTTCCATTCATTTGCCCACTTTTGATACCAAAAGTTAACCAAGACCCAAATTTAACATTACTAACATATAATGAACCTAATACAACCATTTATCAATCTATACATCTAAGAAATCCTTAAGTAACTAAAATCAAACTTTTGCAATCTTACCTTCAATATTTTTGGTCTTTTAACTTCAAAATTACAAGGAAATCATCTCCTAAGCTTCCTTTAACCTAATACATCAAGATTTTCACAAAAGAGTTTCAAAACCTCAAAATCCATAAACAAAAATTTGAAGAAAACTAAAAACAAATGGTACCTACATGTAGCTCTCGATGAGTAGATCATTTCTCTAATTCGTTTTCTCAAAAGCTTCAAGTATCAACCTTAATTTCTAGAGAGATGAAGAGGGGTTTGGTAGATGGAAAATAGAGAAGGAGATGATGAAGATGAATACGTGTGAAATGAAGAAGAAATCCAAGTCTTATGATTTATAAACACTTTGGCCAAATGACAAAAATGGTCCTCCAAGTTGTGAGATTTATAAATTTAAACTATGTACAAGCTATTTGAGCTTGGTTACAAGTCTACGATGCGTGGGTATTATAATTCTCTCCCCCTTATGATAATTCGTCCTCGAATTAAAAGAAGTTAAAGGACTTACAATTATACTTGAAATCAGGATACTCCTGACGGAAACGGTCTTCCGGTTCCCAAGTCGCTTCCTGAGAATCTCGATGTCTCCACTGAACCTTGACATACGGAATAGAACGGTTCCGTAGTCGTTTCACCGTACGATCTAAAATCTGCTCAGGTTCCTCTTTATAAGATAAGTCTATAGCTAATTGATCTAGCGGATAGTCAATGACGTGTAGAGGATGATAATTATACCCGCGGAGAGAAGATACATGAAATACATCATGTATATGAGACATTTGTGGCGGTAAAGCTAACCTATATGCCACCTCACCCACACGTTCGAGAATCTCGAATGGGCCAATATATCGAGGACTGAGCTTTCCTTTAATGCCAAACCGACGAGTGATTCGAGTAGGGGAAACCTTCAAAAATACATGATCCCCGACATTGAACTCAAGTGGTCGTCGATGCTTATCCGCATAACTTTTTTTTTTGGCATGACTGAGCTTCGCGCGTCTTTTGCTTAGCCAGCTCCACCTTTTCGTTCGTGATTCGGACGAGTTTCGGCCCCTCAATAAGTTTCTCTCCCACTTCGTCCCAACAAATCAGGGTATGACAACGGCGACCATACAAAGCCTCATAAGGTGCCATACCGATAGAAGCTTGCCAACTATTATTGTAAGCAAACTCTACTAGACAAATATACTCGTCCCAATTGACAGACCACTCGAGTACACAAGCTCGCAACATATCCTCAAGTGTTTGAATGGTCCTCTCTGACTGACCGTCCGTCTGTGGATGGTAAGCAGTACTCATACGTAGTCGAGTACCCCATGCCTTTTGTAGACCTGTCCAGAACCGAGAAGTAAATCGAGGATCACGGTCAGATACAATGAATTAATTCTTCAAGATTTAATATGAGATACCCCATTATTGAAAAGATTGAAATTTTATTGAATATGATATAAATCTAAAGAGATAAAGTTTAGCCTAGAAACAAATCCTATGAATATGACTTACTTATTTCATAAGTTCTATCTTTTTAAGCCATAAACTTGTGTGTTTTTAAATCAGATCAAAAACATTTTGAAGTTCTTTCACATAGGTTGATGGAATTTATACATGATTATAGTTACATTTATCAAAAAATAAAAATAAACAAATCATGTGAAAGCTAAAACAATGAATTAATTCTTCAAGATTTAATATGAGATACCCCATTATTGAAAAGATTGAAATTTTATTGAATATGATATAAATCTAAAGAGATAAAGTTTAGCCTAGAAACAAATCCTATAAATATGACTTACTTATTTCCTAAGTTCTATCTTTTTAAACCATAAACCTGTCTTTTTTTCAATCAAACCAAAATTTTTTTGAAGTTCTTTCACATAGGTTGGTGGAATTTATACATGATTATGGTTACATTTATCAAAAAATAAAAATAAACAAACCATGTGAAAGCTAAAACAATGAATTAATTATTCAAGATTTAATATGAGATACCCCATTATTGAAAAGATTAAAATTTTATTGAATATGATATAAACCTAAAGACATAAAGTTTAGCCTAGAAACAAATCCTATGAATATGACTTACTTATTTCTTAAGTTCCATATTTTTAAGCCATAAACTTGTCTTTTTTTCAATCAGACCAAAAACATTTTAATGTTCTTTCACATGGGTTGATGGAATTTATACATGATTATAGTTACATTTATCAAAAAATAAAAATAAACAAATCATGTGAAAGCTAAAGCAATGAATTAATTCTTCAAAATTTAATATGAGATACCTCATTATTGAAAGGACTGAAACTTTATTGAATATGATATAAACTTAAAGATATAAGGTTTAGCCTAGAAACAAATTCTATGAATATGACTTATTTATTTCCTAAGTTCTATCTTTTTAAGCCATAAACCTGTCTTTTTTTTCAATCAGACCAAAAACATTTTAAAGTTCTTTCACATGGGTTGATGGAATTTATACACGATTATAGTTACATTTATCAAAAAATAAAAATAAACAAATCATGTGAAAGCTAAAGCAATAAATTAATTATTCAAAATTTAATATGAGATACCTCATTATTGAAAGGACTGAAATTTTATTGAATATGATATAAACTTAAAGATATAAGGTTTAGCGTAGAAACAAATCCTATGAATATGACTTACTTATTTCCTAAGTTCTATCTATTTAAGCCATAAAACTGTCTTTTTTTCAATCTAACCAAAAACATTTTGAAGTTCTTTCACATAGGTTGGTGGAATTTATACATGATTATAGTTACATTTATCAAAAAATAAAAATAAACAAACCATGTGAAAGCTAAAACAATGAATTAATTATTCAAGATTTAATATGAGATACCCCATTATTGAAAAGATTAAAATTTTATTGAATATGATATAAACCTAAAGACATAAAGTTTAGCCTAGAAACAAATCCTATGAATATGACTTACTTATTTCTTAAGTTCCATATTTTTAAGCCATAAACTTGTCTTTTTTTCAATCAGACCAAAAACATTTTAATGTTCTTTCACATGGGTTGATGGAATTTATACATGATTATAGTTACATTTATCAAAAAATAAAAATAAACAAATCATGTGAAAGCTAAAGCAATGAATTAATTCTTCAAAATTTAATATGAGATACCTCATTATTAAAAGGACTGAAATTTTATTGAATATGATATAAACTTAAAGATATAAGGTTTAGCCTAAAACAAATTCTA
Source organism: Arctium minus (assembly GCA_954870635.1). Classification (NCBI taxonomy): domain Eukaryota; kingdom Viridiplantae; phylum Streptophyta; class Magnoliopsida; order Asterales; family Asteraceae; genus Arctium; species Arctium minus. The sequence goes on along the minus strand of OX941080.1, from coordinate 68,740,968 downwards.
TGAATATGATTTATTTATTTCCTAAGTTCTATCTTTTTAAGCCATAAACCTGTCTTTTTTTCAACCAGACCAAAAACATTTTAAAGTTCTTTCACATGGGTTGATGGAATTTATACATGATTATAGTTACATTTATCAAAAAATAAAAATAAACAAATCATGTGAAAGCTAAAGCAATGAATTAATTCTTCAAAATTTAATATGAGATACCTCATTATTGAAAGGACTGAAATTTTATTGAATATGATATTAACTTAAAGATATAAGGTTTAGCCTAGAAACAAATTCTATGAATATGACTTATTTATTTCCTAAGTTCTATCTTTTTAAGCCATAAACCTGTCTTTTTTTCAATCAGACCAAAAACATTTTAAAGTTCTTTCACATGGGTTGATGGAATTTATACACGATTATAGTTACATTTATCAAAAAATAAAAATAAACAAATCATGTGAAAGCTAAAGCAATGAATTAATTATTCAAAATTTAATATGAGATACCTCATTATTGAAAGGACTAAAATTTTATTGAATATGATATAAACTTAAAGATATAAGGTTTAGTATAGAAACAAATCCTATGAATATGACTTACTTATTTACTAAGTTCTATCTTTTTAAGCCATAAAACTGTCTTTTTTTCAATCTAACCAAAAACATTTTGAAGTTCTTTCACATAGGTTGGTGGATTTTATACATGATTATAGTTACATTTATCAAAAAATAAAAATAAACAAACCATGTGAAAGCTAAAACAATGAATTAATTCTTTAAGATTTAATATGAGATGCCCTATTATTGAAAAGATTGAAATTTTATTGAATATGATATAAACCTAAAGAGATAAAGTTTAGCTTAGAAACAAATCATATGAATATGACTTACTTATTTTTTAAGTTCTATATTTTTAAGCAATAAACTTGTCTTTTTTTCAATTAGACCAAAAACATTTTGAAGTTTTTTCACATGGGTTGATGTAATTTATACATGATTATAGTTACATTTATCAAAAAATAAAAATAAACAAACCATGTGAAAGCTAAAACAATGAATTAATTCTTTAAGATTTAATATGAGATGCCCTATTATTGAAAAGATTGAAATTTTATTGAATATGATATAAACCTAAAGAGATAAAGTTTAGCCTAGAAACAAATCCTATGAATATGACTTATTTATTTCTTAAGTTCTATATTTTTAAGCCATAAACTTGTCTTTTTTTCAATCAGACCAAAAACATTTTAAAGTTCTTTCACATGGGTTGATGGAATTTATACATGATTATAATTACATTTATCAAAAAAATGAAAATAAACAAATCATGTGAAAGCTAAAACAATGAATTAATTCTTCAAGATTTAATATGAGATACCCTATTATTGAAAAGATTGAAACTTTATTGAATATGATATAAACCTAAAGAGATAAAGTTTAGCCTAGAAACAAATCCTATGAATATGACTTATTTATTTCCTAAGTTCTATCTTTTTAAGCCATAAACTTGTCTTTTTTTCAATTAGACCAAAAACATTTTGAAGTTATTTCACATGGGTTGATGGAATTTATACATGATTATAGTTACATTTATCAAAAAATAAAAATAAACAAATCATGTGAAGGCTAAAACAATGAATTAATTCTTCAAGATTTAATATGTGACACCCTATTATTGAAAAGCTTGAAATTTTATTGAATGCTAGAATTGTACCCCACAATGCTGAGGGATTATGAAATCTAGAACTCGAACTCTCGATCATGATTCATACTTTGTTTTGTTGTTAGTCTTTCTCGATCTTATTTTACGAATTTGAGAAAGCTATATTTAAAACAAAAATATATTTTATTTTAGTTTAATTATTAAGATTTTCTTTATAAAAATAATGATAAAGTATTTGTTAGGGTCAAATGATAACTGTATTTAAGATATTTTATATTTCAAATTAAAAGGATAATATAATTCAATAAAAAAAATAAAAATGAGGTGCTTTATCTCGAATTTTCTTGTGTTTATCGGTTAGTTATATGAATATTTTAAAATTTTAGATTTTTTAGAAAATAAAAATAAGTGTTTATCTGTAGTTAGTTACACTAATTCAAACATGAAGCTTTTAAAAAGTTGTACTTATGCTTAATCAACTTGTAATATTGAATTTTAAGTAATATGCATTAATAAGTGATACTTAATACATAAAAACTAATTTTTAAGAATTTAACTTAAATGTTTTATAATATAGTATAGATAACCAGATGTGTACCGTCCCTCATCCATTCATGCCTAGCCAACATCTATCTGTAGATACGTTCATATATGTTCTTGAATCATGAAGCTTTTCCTGGAATTTACTTTAGGTACCTCAAGATCCTATACACGACATTGAGATGACGTTGACCATTATACTGACATAGACTTGAGCGATCGTTGGTATCTCCCTTTAAACATTTTCGCTTTGTCTCGGAGTTCAATTGGGGTTGTGTTGGGTTTACAACCTAGCATTTGAGTTTCCTCAAGTGTATGTCCTTTGAGATACATAAATTAAAGATTTTGGTATTTGCAGTATTTCATTACAAGAGAATACAGGCTCTTAATATAGCCAAGAATTACAATAGGAAAGGAGAAAATTAAGGAGAAAATTAAGGAGAAAAATGGCTAATCAAACCTATTAAAGGAAAACTAATAAAGAGAAGAAATATTTGATAAAAATATACAAGGAGAAAATCACGGATTCCATTACTCCCCCTCAAGTTGGAGCGTGAAGATTTTGAACGCCTAACTTGTCAAGTAACAGGCGGAATTGTTGAGCTCCTAGGGCCTTCGTGAACAAGTCAGCAATCTGAGACTTGGTGTGAACGTTTAACGGCTGTATTTCTTGTGACTCAACCCTCTCACGAACAAAGTAGCAATCCATTTCAACGTGTTTTGTTCGTTCATGGAAAACAGGGTTGTTTGCAATATGTCGCGCAGTCTCGTTGTCACAAAACAAGGATGTTAGACCATTTTGTGTGACATCTAATTCGTTCAAAAGCCATCTCATCCATAGTATTTCGCTGGTTGCAGTTGCCATTGCCCGATATTCTGCTTCAGCGGATGATCGAGACACGACCGACTGTTTCTTGGATCTCCAAGAGATTGGTGCTCCACTTAAGAGTAAGAGATATCCCGTCCTCGATCTTCTATTGAATGGACACCCCAACCAGTCCGAATCACAATATGCAACAAGATTGGTTCCCCCGTCATGTGGAAGTAAGATTCCTTGCCCAAGTGTAGCTTTTAGATAGCGTAAGACACGAGTGGCAGCGTCCATGTGCGATTGACGTGGATCGGCAACAAATTGGCTTAACACGTTAACAGAATAAGCAATGTCGGGTCGGGTAGCCTGCAAATAAAGTAGTCTTCCCACTAGCCTTCGGTATTGACTCGCATCTATCTTGGGTCCCCCGCTATCCTTATCCAACTTCAATCTTTGCTCCATAGGAAAATTTGTTGGTCTACACCCTCGTAATCCACAATCATCCAAAATGTCTAAGATGTACTTCCTTTGGCTTAAGACAAGGCCCTCCCGTGTTCGAGCAACTTCACTTCCTAGGAAATACTTCAATACCCCGAGATCCTTAATACTAAACTTCTCATCAAGATAGCTCTTTGTTCGTTGAATCTTTTCAAGATTATTTCGTGCAATAATTACATCATCCACATATATGAGGGCTGTAATGCATGTATCACCATCTTTGTAGATGAAAAGAGAATGGTCCATCTTGGTTTGCTTGAACCCGATTTTGGTTAAGGCTAGCGTGAACTTTTGGTACCAATTTCGAGAGGCTTGTTTTATGCCATATAGTGACTTCCTTAGTCGGCATACTCTTGTCTCTTCTTTCTTGCCAAAACCTTGGGGTATCTTCATGTACACCTCTTCATCCAACTCTCCATGTAGGAAGGCGTTGTTCACATCTAGTTGGTGTATTACCCAACCTTTCTTTACCGCCACCGCAAGCAAGCTTCGAATAGTGACAAGCTTGGCAACTGGTGCAAATGTCTCATGGTAATCAACTCCTTCCATCTGGGTAAAGCCTTTAGCGACCAACCTTGCCTTGTATCTTTCGATTTCACCGTTGGGTTTGTACTTGATCTTATAGACCCATTTAGAGTCTATAGCACGCTTCCCCTTCGGTAGTTCTTCAAGACTCCATGTACCATTTTCTTCCGGTGCCCGAATTTCATTCCTCATTGCCTCTCTCCAATTTTCATTCTGAACAGCCTGAGCAAAGTACTTTGGCTCATCATTTGAATCGATGGCCGTTAGATAAGCTTTATGAGAGTTAGAGAAATTTTTATAAGAAATAAAATTAGCCAAGGGGTGTACCGTCGAGGATTCTTGATTGGTAGTGGGTGGTGCATGGTCTACCGATGGGGGAAGCTTAACATCATAGTCGGCAAAGCGTTTCAGTTGCGTTTTGCTTCTTCTTTCCCTGATTGGTTCTTCGACCTCAACTGCTTCCTCTTGGTTCATATTACCTTCACTTCCATTTATTTCGTTTGATTCACTTTGTTGGGCCAAGGAATCTTGATCTAGTTTGTCACCACTTTCATTTTCTTCATTTTGGGCCAATGAGGAGGCCCCTTGTATTGGACTATGTTCTTCTTCCGTTGGGCCGTTTTCCTTTTCGTGAGATTCAATGACCTCCTCCACTTCTTGCCATTCCCTTGGAAATTTAAAAACTTCCTCTTGGTCTTTGTCCTCATCAACAGTAGAGAAAGGAAATATATTTTCTTGAAATCTCACATCTCTTGAAATGATAATCTTTCCATCCTTTGCATCGTAGATCTTGTACCCTTTCGTGCCTCTCAGGTATCCAACAAAGGTTCCTAGTCTCCTCCGCACTTCAAGCTTGTCTCCCCTTGTTTCTGTGTTTCTGTAATATGCCAAGCACCCAAAAACCCTGAGATGGTCATATTCGGGTTTTCGATCATACAGAATCTCGAAGGGAGTCTTATTTTCTATCACTTCCGAAGGTAGACGATTAATCAAGTAAGTTGCGGTCAATATGCATTCACCCCAAAACTTTGTTGGCAGTTTTGCTTCAAACCTTAGGGCACGTGCCGTTTCAAGTAGATGACTATGCTTGCGTTTCACCACCCCATTTTGCTGAGGGGTGTGTGGACATGTTGTTTCTAGATCAATTCCTTGATCGGCATAAAACTTGAGCATTCGGTTTGATGTAAATTCCCCGCCATTGTCACTTCTAAACCTTTTAATGTTCGTTTCAAATTGAGTTTTAACCCAATTATGAAAAAATATCAGATATTCACTTGCATCATTTTTATGTTTGAGGAGAAAAACCCAAATCACCCTACTTTAATCGTCCACTATAGTGAGGAAATAGCGTGCTCGTGAAATTGAAGGTGTACGGTATGGACCCCAAATATCACAATGCATTAATTCAAAACAACTGTAAGTTTTAATAGAACTAACAGGAAAAGGAGCCTCGTGTGCTTAGCCCTAGCACAAGAATCACAAAACCAATCTTTATTCTTAGTTGCGACAATTTTAAGAGAATCAATATGAGAAAGCTTTGAACTTGACGCATGACCCAAGCGATTGTGCCAAATGTCGATGGTTGTCATCATAGCTTTCCTTTTATCTTCAACCATCCCCATTTGGTAAAGACCGTCTTTGCACCTACCCGTCCCAATCAATGTCCTCGAGTGTAAGCCCTGCATGACAAAGAAATCCGGAAAAAATGTTACTGCACATTGCACATTGGAGGTCCCTTGATATTTTGCTAACTGATAATAAGTTGCAATTGAATTTGGGAACATGTAAAACTCCTCTTATTTTCGTCCCATTTTTCATGGTATAGTCTCCCCTTCCTTCCACGACTATCCTATCACCATTTGGTATGATAACCGGGAGTTCGTGAGTTTCTTTGGTTTGATTTTCAAGAACCGAAGCCATGTTGGTAACATGATCTGTGGCACCCGAGTCCACGATCCAATTCCTTCTTCTTTCAATGTTACATGTTGTATGTGTAGTGGGGCCAGCCGAGGCCATATTTGCCATGGGCAAGACTTCCGGTTTCGTTCCTTTATCACTTCCTGCAAAAAGATTCAAAAATTGTTGGTATTGCTCACCGGTTAGTCCTGGTATAAGACTGGTTTCAGAGTCAACACAGGCGGCTGATCTGGGTTTGGTCTTTTCTCGCTTCGTTCCTTTTCCTGGCCACCAATCCGGGTATCCGATGCGTTTGAAGCATCCGTCCCGATTGTGTCCGTCCTTGCCGCAAAAGGTACAATGCTCAACTTGATCTCCAAAGTTTCTTTTGCCTTCCTTCTGGTTGTTCTTACTGACTTGATAGTTGTCACGTTTTGATGAAATGAAAGCTTGGAAAGTTGTCGCATCAACAGTAGGCTTCTTCCCGGTTGCTATGTTCCTTTGTTGTTCATCTTCCGACACTAGGTGATAAGCCATGCCTAGGGTTGGTATAGGGTTCATTGCTAGAATTTGCGTCCTGATGGTTGAAAACTCACTATCCAAACCAAGCAGAAATTCATAGAGCTTTTCTTTGTCGTTTAAGTCAACTGACTTCTTCCCCATTTCGCAGGAGCATTACATGAACATCTTGGGGACGGTAGGACTGACTGTAATTCATCCCATAGGACACGAAGCTTCGTGTAATACTTCGAGACCGAAGTACCGTCCTGTCGTGTCGTTGTAAGTGTCTGCTTCAATTCGTATGCCCTTGGGGAACTTTGCTTTCCAAATATTTCCTTTAGGTCCTTCCATATTTCTTCTGTCGTGCTAGCGTACTTAACACTATTTCTTATCTCCTTCTCCATGGCTGTGTTTAGCCATCCTTTGATCATCGCATCGCATCTCATCCATCCCATGTATTCTGCAGCGGTAGCGTCATGTATTCTGCAGCGGTAGCGTCTGGTTTCTTGATAGTCCTGTCAATGAAACCCGTCTTGTTCTTGGCAAAAAGGAAGTTGATCATCAGGGCCGGTCCTAAGGTTTTCGATGCCCTGGGCGAAAGGTCAAAAAAATGCCCCCAAAATACATTAAAAAAAACCAAACATACTATCATAGAAATAAGGCTTCATGCCCAAGAAGGAAGGAAAAGATACATAGAATGACAAAAATATGAGTTTAGTGTGTCTATATAACGCTGTTCTTAGGATGAAGACCATATATGAATGTACAATGATGTAATCACCAAAAAGGTTATGAGAAATTCAAGCAACAAACACTTAAGGAAGGAAGATTCAAGAAAAACACAGAGAAAGGAGAGTTTAGTGCCTATGTGTGTTCCATTCTTATTAACACGACTTAACTCAAAACTTAGACTCACATAAATCAAACTCAGACTCAACAAACTATAAATCAAACTCAAAACTTAGACTCACATAAATCGAACTTAGACTCAACAAACTATAAATCAAACTTAGCTATCCAAAACAACATAAATCAAAATTAGCAATTCAAAACAAATGTAAAACTCAAATACAGTGACTATTCCCAAGTGTCTGTCCCTTGCAAATCCCCTAAGTCATGGTGCATTGAAGACATGCTAATTCAACAAAATGTAGAAGAAGAAAAAATCATTTGTAAGGGCATGGTTCAAGAGGCAGATGTTTTTTTTTGGTAACTTGTGATTAAGTTGCCAATTGATAACCAGATTCATCAGTATATTCTAACACATTATATAACATCTTAAAATTCACAAATTGAAATGATTATAACTTGCAGATTATTAGATAAATTATGACCTACACATCAATCAATATAACCAGTAATCAACTTCATAAAAAACCTAACTTAAATCATAACATTATCAACAAATACAAAAAAAAAATCAACTCAAAATCAAAAATCAACTCAAAGCACAAGCATAAACTTATTTAAGCACATCTTCATCATAAATAAGCTATGAAAAATTAAAAAACCTAGGATTAAGGTATTAAGAATTTACCAAAAAATTAGATTCCAAGCTTGCTCCTTTATAGAGACCATAGTCCAGAAAGCAGAAGTCAGAAGAGATGAACAAAGCGATCGATTTAGGGCCTTTGTTTAAGGGCATAGATCGAGAGCCGAGACTCCAGAAGGTAGAAGCAAGGTAGAAGCCCAAGCCAAACCAGGTCGTGAGCGGTCAACGATAGGCAACGACGAATCATTGAAGTAAGAAGAGAGGAGAGGGTGTCCGTAGGGCAGACAATGAAAGCAAGGGAGAAAAGAGTCGAGAGGGAGGCGTGAGAGAATACAGAAGCGTCAATTTTTTTTTGAAAATTTTCAGAAGCGGAGAAACCTAGTGAAGCTAATATATTTGTTGGGCTCTGCTGCCCCTTGGGCTTTGCTGCCCTGGGCGGCGGCCCACGTCGCCCTATACAAGGGCCGGCCCTGTTGATCATCTCTTGAGATCAATCAACATAATTGTTGTCTGTGAGGGCCTCATTCACGTGCATCTGTCTGGGGTAATCAGAGGCATGAATGTAATACGGTGAATTATGATTGAAGGTGGCTCCATCCTTCTTGTTGGCTTCGTCGGATTTGTCGCCCATGGTGAAGATGACGAAGGTGAATTTTCTTGTTTTTAGAGTTTTGTTTTGCCTGCTCTGATACCATAAAGATTTTGGTATTTGCAGTATTTCATTACAAGAGAATACAGGCTCTTAATATAGCCAAGAATTACAATAGGAAAGGAGAAAAATTGCTAATCAAACCTATTAAAGGAAAACTAATAAAGAGAAGAAATATTTGATAAAAATATACAAGGAGAAAATCATGGATTCCATTATAAATACCTTCCTTCTTTGACCAGCCGGTGATAATGATGTCATCAACATACACAAACAAGTTTCACAAGTGCTTAAACAATCATTAAGACTTTATAATTTCTTACCAGTTGTGTATCGAGGAAAATATACTTATCACTACTAGCACAACTTCATACACCCAACAAAACATGCATGTATTATCTAAACGACCAATTTTATCATCCCATGTCTTACGTCTTAACAAACAAACAAACAAGATCATCGTCGAAAACAATATCTATGATTGAACCAACAAACAACCATATGCTTGTTATGCCATACATATACATATACAACATGAATCTACTCGTATTGGATTTTCTTTTTCTCATCCAACCCACTAATTGCAACTTCTCAATATTAAATTCTTACAAAAATCACAGAAAACAGATCAATTTGATATAGAGCTAATCACCATTAAAAAAAAGAAGGTAAAATCAATAGTCTCTTCATGTTGCTAACGAATATAGGGTAACCCTAGTTTCTTCAACTACAAATCATATGAAAAGCAGACCAAGGAAGCACAGATCTACAACAGAAAACAGAAACAAAGAAAGAAGCACATATACCGTTCTGAAAAACAAACAAGGCAAGGCAGAAGGGGGCGGAGGAGAGCTTGGTTGGTTTTTGTAAAAAGGGGAGAATATCTTTTGAGAAGGGCAGGGATGGGGAAAATCACATCACAGGCTGAGCGAATAAGTCAATGCTGAGTGATTAAGCCATAAACAAACACCCCATTAGTTTACATGTTCATAAAAGCAGGTTTTTAGTGTGGTGTATATGGTTGATAATTAATCGTAGAGTTATAGTGATAGACTTCTTTTAGTCTTTTACCCAAAGCATGTTTTGGGTAAACAATTAGATCAGTGTGATGGGTATGCCTATCTTTAAGTTGAAATCTTTTGCTTGTTTGAATACAATTTTTCCTACGGCTTTCGTCCCCTTTATCAGAAAAAAAAATTCATGTCTACTTATATGCTGCCGTTGCAATAAATCCTAATGTGATTCAACTTTATCTCAAAAGCAAAGTTGTTAAAGGCTCAATTGCGCACTTAAGTGCAAAGGGGTCTCGGGGCCTAGGCGCAAGGCGCAAGCGTGAGGCACAGGCCTTAGGAGCGCGAGGCACAAGCGTGAGGCACGGGCCTTAAGAATGCGAGGTGCATCTTATAAATACACACACACACACACACAGAGTTCAGACAACTCAAATAAGCAACAAGTACAAGCCTCCAATGCAACAACCAACAGTATATCGATAGAGGCAGAAGGGAGGGGTTTAAAGCGTGAGCCGTGAGGGAGAAGTTTTAAGGTCTGGGTATTTATAGAGAAGGAAGCTTGAAGTTTTAATGATTGAGTATTAAAGTCATCTATTTAATAACACTTCTTTTAAGAAGTTAGGAGATGAGGAGATGAGAAAACTTATTTAATATTGGGGTTTGACTAGGTATTTAGTAACTCTTTATGAGGCACGCCTAGGCCCACAAGGCGCCTCAGCCAATCGTGAATACGCCTAGCGTCGACTTTAAAAAAGCCCAGGACCTTGAGCCTTAGGAGCCTAGGAGCGCCTGAGGCGTGCTTTTAACAACTATGCTCAAAAGAAACCATATATGAGAGTATGGGACTTGTAATTTTTTTTAGAAAACCCTAAACCTCAAGAACAATTGTCCAGCACTTCACCATGACTCATGAGGCTAGGGAGAGCAGAATGTCTATGCCCCCAAATATAAAATCATCAATAACAACTACAATCTAGAACAGAAAATGTATTATTGAGGATGGGAAAGCAACAACTCTACTAACAAGTGCATGCAACAGTAGTGTATAAGTAAACAACGCAAATAAACATTGTCCTATGTAATATTTGTTGCTGGAAATGAAGTTGCATCATGTGGGAACTTGACTATGAATTAACCCTTTTGTCTCGTCTAGATAAAGAGAGAAAATTTTGAAGAAACCTACCTTTGTGCAATTTGCAGAATACAGTTACACCAAAGAAACCTCATTCATCTTGATTTTGCAATGAATCAGCTACTCCATCATCCCAGCAGCATAGAATGAATCTCTTATCTGGGACATATCCTTCATCTGTCAAATGTCTAAATAAAAGTAGCAAAACACTGAAAATTACCTCTGTTTGTGGGTGCATACGGTCATCAACGACAAAGCTATGAACTTGTTTCTCCAACTCAATCCAACTTGTCCCTGTATCCTTTGTCACCCCCACCTTCTTCATTGTTTTTATAGTTTCAGCTCTCTCTATCCATCTTCCTTTGGAAGAATATATGTTGGCCATCAAAATGTAAGGCACGGGGCTATCTGGTGCTGCAAGACACAACTGGGTGGCTGCATACTTCCCCATGTCTGAGTTACCATGAATGCTACAAGCACCTAACAGTGCTTGCCAAAGTTGTACATCAGGCTTTATGGGTAGTCCCTCAATATAACTTTTGGCTTCATTCAGAAGCCCGACCCGGCCTAACATGTCGACTATACAAGCATGATGCTCCTTTCTTGGACTAATTGCATACTCTTTCTCCATGGATTCCAAAAAACCCATGCCTTTACTTACTAAACCTACATGACTACAAGCATGAAGCAACGAGAGAAAGGTAATGTCTGTTGGTTCAATACCTTCTTGTTTCATCTCTTCGTATAATTGAAGAGCTTTAGAAGCATTACCATGACGAGCGAAAGCTGCTATCATGGAGTTCCATGAGACTGGATTTTTCTGAGGCGTTCTTTCAAAGACTTTGATGGACTCCTCTAATTCACCACACTTGGAGTACATATTGATTAGCCCGTTGCTGACAAAGGGATTTGAACCAAACCCCTTTTTAATGATTAAAGATTGAATTTGCTTACCAAAAGCCATGGAAGTTTCACCACCAAAGACTGCTAGAATAGCAGAGACCATGTTTGGATCAATCTCGATTCCCTCTTTCATCATCCTCACAAATACCTCCACAGCTTCTTCCTCACAACCATTTTGTGCAAAACCAGCGAGAATCACTGTCATGGAAACCTCATCAAGGACTTGAGCGGACTCGAAAATCTGCCATGCTTCTGGTATGCTGCCACATTTAGAGTACATATCCATAAGGGCACTTTCTATATGCAAATCCAAGTGCATGCCCAACTTCAAAACAAGCCCATGTATTTGACACCCTTCTTTTAGTGCCTTCAAGCCAGAACATGCCTGTATCGAACTCAAGTATGTCAACGTATTGGGAGACACCGACCCTTTAAGCATTTTTACAAACACCTTCAAGCTTTCTTCACAATATTGATTTTGTGCAAGTCCGGAGATCATTGCTGTCCAAGTAACTACATTTCGATCATTGATGTCTACAAAAACTTGCCTTCCGGAACAAAAACACCCACTACCGAAATACGCTGTTATTAAAGCATTTGCTACTGTGGTTTCCCGCCCATACCCATGTTTAAATACCAAGGAATGCATCATCTTATGAACATTAGAGAACTCCCATCCTTCACACGCAGATAAAATGGTGGTGATGGTTCCTCGATCGAAACGATAAACACCAAAAGAACCATACATCGTCTTGAAGTAATCAAATCCAACATCAAAGAAACCTTTCCTGAAAATGGCCGATATAATCGTGTTCCAGGACACAGCATCTTTCACTGGCATTTTGTCAAACAGCTTGGATGCATCAGACAAGTACCCACATTTCGAATAGAGAAAGAGGAGAGAATTCCAAACGGCAATGTTACATCGATGGTCGATACGGTTATCAAGGTTATTGAATAGTGGGTTCTTGATTAAGGAGCCATGGATTGAAGATCCAATTTGGAAATAGCCTTCTCTTCCACAAATGGACAGCAGACGGCATAACTGTTCGGGATTTAGGATGAAATGCGATGATGAAGGAGGAAAACCGGAAGAGGAAGCGAGTGATGAGAGCCATGAAGGAAGAATAGTTAGTTTTCGAAAAACCCAAGTTGGATTCATCCATGAAAACAAGGTAAAGCTTTGACTTGTGACTTGTGAGGGATCATGGTTCAAAATTTTGAATGTTAGTAAGAAAGATTATTATTATTATTTTTTTTATTTAAAATATTTAAAAAATTATTTAATCCATAATCAAAATATTACTATATTAGAATTAAACATTTTGTTTTTATTCCTATTTCAGGCCATCATTTATAATAAAATCTATTTTGAGGTTTAAAACAAGATATTTCAAATATTAAAGGAACCTGATTAATAGTTTTTAGTTACTAGTTGAGTGTAGTGTTCAAAAAGGCATGTCATCGTGTAAAATGAGTGCTTGTTGTTACGATAAGGCTCATAGTAGTTGTCTAAGACGTGTGTCTCACATCATGCCACACATTTTTTACAATACATGATCCTTTTTCAACTTCTTTTTTTAAAATTTAAATTTTTTTAACTTTAAATTTTATATTTTATAAACTTAGTTAATCACATCACTCAAAGTTTCTTGAATTCACACGTGTCATTGACTTACAGTTAAAACAAAGTTGTAAAACTCTTCCAATTCTATTTTGAAAATCTATTCACAAACTTTTTATATAAAACTCGTTGATTTATTTGGATGTAAAGTTTTTAATATCATTATATTATTTCCTTTCAAAAAAAAAATGTCATTATATTATTGGATAATAAATAGAAAACATATGTGTATATATATATATATAAATTTATATATGTGTCATACAAAATTTTCGTCTTATATCACGTTTTAAAAAACGTCACGTCCTCGTCGTGGCGTGTAAGTCTAGTTTGCCGCTACGCCATGTCTCACGTCATTTTAAACCTTGGGTGTGTGTCCGTGTGAAAATTTAATTATAAACTGTAAATAAAAAATTAATATAATTTCTTACTAAAAGAAGAAATTTTGAATTTATAATTGAATAAAATCAATATTATAAGTTGTTGAACACTTCAAAAACGCACTAAAAAAACAGAAAAAATAAATTAATATTGGTGCAAAAAACTCAATATTTCTTGTATGATTATAATTTGATTTTGTTAAAAGGACAACGAAAATAAAGAGAACCAAAAATCTATCTATTTTAATCATAAACCCTTTAAATTGGGAGAATTACAAAAACATCACGATAAGTATGAAAATAAGATTTATCTTATAAATAATTCTAATAGTTTATATTTATCTCTATCTATATCGTCATATCCTTTAGACAATAGCACATTTATCCTACAACACTCCCCCTTGTGCCGAGTCAAGGGAATGATGGTGCACATTTGTTGTCTCATTAGAACCTTACGCCAAAGTAAATACCCAGTGGGAAAAATAAAAATAGGACGAATGAAAGAGTACAACGCATCAGCTTCCTTGCAATGCATAGACTTTTCCTTTAGTCTAATATTATCTCTGATTTGTACATTAATCATAGGAGTTAGGAAAGCAAGATGGTATATCAATTGTTGCCTCATTAAAACCTTACACCAAGGAACAAACCCTAATTGGAAAAATAAAACCTTAGGTGAAAGGAAAGAGATAACATACCAATATTACATATATAATAGACTTTTTTTTTGTCTACTACTCCCCCTGATTCGTGCATTAATTAAAGGAGTTTGGAAAGTCTCAACATTCTAATACTTTCTATATGTTTCCCCAATATAGTTTTTGGTAATGATTTTGTAAACAAATATGTCAAATTCATCTGGCATCTTATTTGATTCACTTGAATTTAGAGGAGAGTTTGTTATTGATGATTGTATAGAAACTTAAGCAGAATATGTTTTGTGTTATTACCCTTGATGTATCTTACTTTCATTTCTTTGATATATGATGCATTATTTTCATATATGCGGGTAGGATGTTGGTTAAACTCAAAATACTAGCTCCTCTAATATGTGTAATGATAGTCCTAAACCATGTACACTCTTCAACAATCTCATGTAGAGTAATATTGCTGGAATAGTTCAAAGATGTAGCTACAAGGATTGTTTAGTTTACTTTCAAGAAATCGGCATGTTCTATATGGTAAGTCCTTATCCAGATAAGGAACAACCTTTGTCAGACAGTACCCAATATCAACAAATACATACCAAAAAGTTGTTTGGTGTTTTTCTATAAGGGTTGGTACATTGGCCGCTAACATTTTAAGTTCCATTATCAATCCCATTTTTGTTTCTATAAGGAAACTATAAACCCATGTCAATGGTTTCAAATGATTAATTTGATATCATTTCAATGACCTTGCGTTGGCGCTGAGCTAAATCTAGCTAACAAGTTCACTGAGAAATACAATGTACGGTCAAGTGTATTGTGCTAAATATAGTAATGCACCTGTTGTACTTAGGTAGGAAATTCCAGATCCCAACTCCTCTTTGTCATCATCCTTTAGATGAAATAGATCTTTCCTTATATCTAACACTTTGACTGGTCATGGGAGTGTTAGCCGGATGTGTTTTGTCCATATTAAATCGCCTGATCATTATCTAGACATATGTGAATCAGTGGATTAAATTCCACAAACTCGGTGTCATAGCTCAAGTAGCTAGACAAAACCAAGTTTTTCCCAGATCTTTCATCTCAAATTCAGATTTCAAGTAGCCTGTGTTTTCTCTTATTTCATCAAGAGTGCCTATTATGTTCATAACATCGACATTTGGAGCTACATTGAAAATCTGGAACTTGTTTTCCTAAATAAATACGCATGGGCACAGTTCATGATTCTTATATTCTTTCCCAATCAAGTATTCACTTAGGCGGGTGTACCACATCCGCTTAAACTGTTTTTATCTATAAAGTGAGCATTTCAATTTTATTGCAAACGCACTCCATGGTTTACAATTGCTTGATTTGGATAATGTAATGTCATCATGCACTTTTATATATCTCTGAATCTAGATCCAAATAGAGATATCTAGTAGCTACATCCATGAGCTGCAATTTCTTGTCCTTCGAAAACTACTAGGCTAATTAATTAGCATAACGTTATAACATCCATCACGAGAGAGTAAGTCTTCTCGTGGTCAATCCAGGGAGTTGTGAGAAACCTTGCGCCAAAGAAGAGTCTTATACATTATGACTTAATTATTCTTATTGTGCTTCTCTAACAAACGATTTATCTATGTCCTACAGGCTTTATACTTGGTGGGTTAGCACTACCAAACAAAATACTTGTTCATTTGTGAAATAATATAATTATCCTAGATTGTTTCTTTTAAATTAGGCCAATTTGCTTTTTGTTGACATTCTTCAACTGAGCATGGTTCGATGTCATCGTGCTCTATCATCTCATAAGCAACAGTATATGCGAATATATGATCTGTCCATTGACTCATATTCATTTGAGATTTCTTTGATCTTTGTAATCAATATTAACTTCGGAGCGTCCTCCAGTAAGATTCATAAACATAGTTATAAGATAATCTCATAATAGGTTTATGTATTGATGATAATGTTGTTGGTGATTTTAGTGTCACCAGACATTTAAGTGTAATTGGTTATAACACGAGTACTAATGGGTTTCAAACTGTGATCTAATACAAGTTAGGTGGTGCGGATTGCACACTTGTTATAAGACGAGTTTGATCCCGGACACGATGAAATGGCGGGGGATCAAGGGGCAACGTCCCTGGCGGTGATCCAAGAGGCAGAGCCTCTGAGCCTCTTTGGAACGTCAGAGCCTCTTTAGGCACGTCAGAGCCTCTGAGCCTCTTTGGCACGACAGAGCCTCTGATGGGCGTCTCTGGACCAGAAGCTCTTGGTGTCTATTTTTGGACTAAATCTGCATTTACTGAACATTTAATGCTCAATTATTTCCTGCCCTTAATTTTAGCTAAATTGATTGTAACCGACTATAATTGATAGTGATTTACAATCATTGCCATTTCCGTTATTTCCTATTTTACGAATGGGACTAGTATATATATCGTATATACTTATGTTTTAGACTCACGATTTTAAATAATCATATATACTCTCCAACAAATTTGCTCTCGTTTTTGTGCCTAAAAACGTGAGTGTTCTTGAGTCTTATCCCATATTGGATTTCGTGCAACCCAGGCATAGGGTCAAAATACCAATTCGGAAAGTGACTTACACGATTCTCAAGAAATCCGGTCAACTGATCGACTACTTTCCCCCTGATCTCTAACAATCTAATAGGTATCTCGACATGTTGATCATGGACGATTTTGTGAAAGAGATGACCTCAAAGTTTGGAAAGCTGGAGAAGTTTGAAGGCACTGACTTCAGACGTTGGAAGAAAAAGATGCACTTTCTGCTGACCGCTCTGAAGGTAGTGTATGTGCTGAGTACACCCATGCCAGAAGTGATGGAGGATGAGACGCTGGAGTACACAAGGAGAAGGAGCAAGTGGGAGAATGATGACTATATCTGCAGAGGACACATTTTAAACGGTATGTGCGATTTTCTTTTTGATATCTACAAAAATGTGGTAACTGCAAATGAATTATGGGATTCCCTCGAGTCCAAGTACATCGCTGAAGATGCTTCTAGTAAGAAGTTCTTGGTTAGCGATTTTAACAGTTATAAAATGGTGGACTCGAGGCCCGTAATGGAACAATATAATGAAATCCTTCGTATTTTGGGTCAATTTACACTACACAACATGCATATGGATGAATCTATTGCTGTGTCGAGTGTGATTGACAAA
The DNA here is from genome assembly GCA_954870635.1 of Arctium minus. Lineage (NCBI taxonomy): Eukaryota > Viridiplantae > Streptophyta > Magnoliopsida > Asterales > Asteraceae > Arctium > Arctium minus. The sequence continues at coordinate 68,723,523 of OX941080.1, read as the reverse complement.
CTACCACCTTCTTGGAAAGATTTTAAGCATAACTTGAAACATCAAAAAGAGGAACTGTCATTGGTTCAACTTGGGAGTCATTTGCGCATCGAAGAATCTCTTCGGGTGCAAGAAAATGACAAATCCAAGGGGAAAGTTGAATCTGGATAACCCTCTGTTCACATGGTTGAGGAGAACAAAGCCCACTCCAACAACAATGGAAAAGGCAAGAAACGTAAGTTTGATGGACCCAACAATTCCGTTAAAAAGAAAAAGGATTTGGTGTATTGGAGATGCAACAAGGTGGGTCATCACAAACGTGATTGTCGGGTGAAGTTGAACAATAATGGTGCTGGTTCGAGTGGAAGTGGATCGGGGTCTAATGATCGCGATCAAGTGAAAGGAGGTCAGTTTTTGACTAACTTTGATAATTCTGTCCAGAATTATGTTTCACTTATACCTGAGTCTTTTTATGTGCAGGATGATGACTGTGCATGGTGGATCGACTCGGGAGCGACAAGCCATATTTGCAAGGATTGTCGGTGGTTCGAGAAATTGACACCGGTTGAAGACGGTTCGGTGCTGAATATAGGAAACGAGTCGAGTGCACAAGTTTGTGGAGTTGGAGTAGTTAATTTAGAATTTTCTTCTAGAAATAATGTTAAATTGTTTGATGTTTTATTTGTGCCTAGAATTCGTAAGAACTTAGTGAGTGGTAGTTGTTTGGATACTCTTGGATTTAAACAAGTATTTGAATCGAATAGGTTTATCCTATCTCGTGGTGGCCGTTTTATTGGTTTTGGTTATCTGTGTAATCGCATGTTTCGCTTAAATGTCATTAATAAAATTCTATGTTCTGAAAATTCTGCTTTTATATCGTCATCGTCTTCTTCTAAAATTGTTGATTCAATGTTATGGCATGCTAGATTGGGTCATGTGAATTTTAGAAGGATGCATGAAATGTCAAAAGATGGATTAATTCCATCCTTTGACATTAATGCGGAGAGGTGCCAAATTTGCATGCTCACAAAAGTTACAAAACAACCTTTTCCGAACGTTAAACGGAATACAGATGTTTTGGAGCTTGTACACAGTGATCTGAGTGATTTTCACTCCACTCCTTCCTTGGGAAATAAGAAATATGTTGTCACTTTTATTGACGACAATACTCGGTTTTGTTATGTATATTTTTTGCATGCAAAGGATGAAGCTTTAGATAAGTTTAAAATTTACAAAACCGAAGTCGAACTACAATTGGGTAATTCTATTAAATGTCTTAGAACTGATCGGGGAGGGGAATATATGGATCCCCAATATTTTCAATCAGTTGGTATCATCCATGAGACAACGGCACCATACACACCCCAACAAAACGGGGTTTCCGAACGTAAAAATCGAGTTTTAGAGGAAATGGTAAACTCGATGCTTTCTTAATCGGGATTGAGTGAGGGATTTTGGGGAGAGGCCATGTTAACGGCCTGTTATGTTTTGAATATAGTTCCAAATAAAAGGAACAAAAGAACCCCATATGAACTTTGGTTCAAGAAAACTCCGAATTTGAATTATTTTCGAATTTGGGGTTGTCGTGATGTTGTAAAACTACCCGAACCCAAAAGGAAAACTTTGGGTGAACGTGAAATTGATTGTATATTCATTGGATATGCATAAAATTCCAAGGCTTATAGGTTCTACGTAATCGAACCTAATGATTCGGTGTCGATTAACACCGTAATCGAGTCGCGTGATGCGATTTTTGATGAGATGAGATTTTCATCAATACAAAGACCTAAGGACCTGTTTCCTAGCACCAATAAAGTGAAAAATCCAGAAAGTTTGGATGGTGTTTCAAGTCCAGAAACACAGCAGGTTCGGAGAATCCAAAGAGGTCGAATTGCCAAAAATTTCGGTCCCAAATTCCAACTGTATTTGGTGGAAGGTTCAAGGGATGAGCTTGGGCTTCAATACTCTTATTGTTATAGTATTGAGGATGACCCAAAGACTTTCAAAGAAGCAACGAAGTCTCGAGATGTCGCCTTTTGGAAGGAAGCAATTGATGACGAAATATCATCAATTCTTGAGAATAACAGTTGGGTGTAATTAGATTTGCCTCCAGGTTCTAAACCACTTGGATGCAAATGGATCTTCAAAAAGAAGATGAAAGTTGATGGGACGATTGATAAATTCAAGGCACGGTTAGTAATTCAAGGGTTTCGGCAAAAACCCGGTATTGACTATTTCGATACGTATGCTCCAGTGGCACGTATTTCGACTATTAGATTGTTAATCGCCTTGTCGGAAATTCACAATCTGATTATCCATCAAATGGATTTTAAAACAACCTTCTTGAATGGTGATCTTCAAGAGGAAGTTTACATGAAACAACCGGAAGGTTTCGTTATGCCCGGAAACGAACATAAGGTCTGTAAACTTGTGAAATCCTTGTACGGGCTGAAACAAGCACCTAAACAATGGCATCAAAAGTTTGATGAAGTTATTTTGTCATGTGGTTTTGCTTTAAACCAATGTGACAAATGTGTTTATAGTAGATTTGATGCTACTGTTGCGGGTGTGATCATCTGCTTGTATGTAGATGACATTTTAATTTTTGGGACTGACCAAAATCATGTAGATGAGACTAAGAAATTGTTGTCATCTAAATTTTCCATGAAAGACATGGGAGAGGCTGATGTAATCCTTGGTATAAGGATTAAACGGGTTAACAAAGGGATTGTTATGACGCAATCACATTATATTGAGAAAATTCTCAATAAGTTTAATTACCGTGAGTGTTCTTCCGCAAGCACTCCCATGGATCCAAGTGTGAAATTAATGCCTAATACGGGAAAGGCTATTTCACAACTTGAATACTCTAAGGCCATTGGTAGCTTGATGTACGCCATGACAAGCACCAGGCCCGATATAGCTTATGTCGTGGGACGATTGAGTCGGTATACTAGTAATCCTAGTACTCAACATTGGCAAGCGGTTCAAAGAGTATTCAAATATCTCAAGGGAACCATGGATTATGGTTTAAGTTATTTAGGATATCCTTCGGTTTTAGAAGGTTATTCAAATGCAAGTTGGATATCCAACATGGAGGATCATTCCTCAACTAGTGGTTGAGTATTTTTGCTTGGAGGAGGTGCCATCTCTTGGGCATCTAAAAAGAAAACTTGTATTACAAACTCAACAATGAAATATGAGTTTGTTGCACTAGCCGCCGCCGGTAAAGAGGCAGAGTGGCTAAGGAATTTAATTTATGAGATTTCATTGTGGCCAAAGCCAATTGCACCTATTTCAATCCATTGTGACAGTGCGACCACTTTGGCTAAGGCTTATAGCCAAGTTTACAATGGTAAGTCTAGACACCTGGGTGTTAGACATAGTATGATTAGAGAATTAATCATGAATGGTGTAATCTCCATTGAGTTTATTAGAACGCAACAAAATTTGGTAGATCATTTAACTAAAGGTCTGACAAGAGACTTAGTGCACAAGTCTGCGATTGGGATGGGATTAAAGTCCTTATAAATTTATAAAGGTGAGACACCCAATTCCCTTCTAATATGACATTAGAAGTTGAATTCAATGAGGAAAGCTCACACTTATAAATTGGAACACAAGTTGAATCATCCTAGGTATGTGTTCAGTCTTGCAGTGGTTAGGGTGAAGTTTATCTTCTTAATAATTCCTTTGATAAAGTGTATTTGTTGATCCCAGTAACTGATGTTCTTAACTTGATTGACCTTTTACTACACACTGATTTGAAATGACGTGAGTGCGGAAGCGTTTAATATATGTAGAAAAGGTAGAACATGCAAGGTAGTAAACACACTAGTAATCAATAAACAGAATAGTAAAGTATTGCAAGGAATTACTCAAAGCACTGTTTCATTGATTACTGAAGAACACCAAGAACACGCACTGGTATGTGCAAATATTCTCTCAGAAAATACAATCTCTATTCAAAACTATTGTGTGTGTGCTCGCTTCTTAAAAATCTAAGGTGGTGCTCCCATAATATACAAGGGGGATGCACCCCGTAGTACAAGACAAAGGCTGACATTCCATAAACGGAGTGCCACCTGGAAAGTAAAACCATCGTGCGCCGGGTGATCTGGAAATCTTCGTACAACAAGAATCACGTGATTTGCATGTGACCTTGTCTTGAACTGAGTTTGCATATCTTTGAACTGTATCCAGAGGTTAGCCATCACAGAGGCTCTGTGAGTGATCATAGAGGCTCTGTGATCTGAAGAGCATAATCAGATTTTGTGTCCTCTGGCAGAAGGTCGACAGATGTCTTCTGTGATTGTATCTTCTGTGGTGCACTTGGAAGCCCTGGGACAGACTTCTGTGATTCCTATACTTAACCTATTTTTCAATACTTCTATACAATGTGATTGAAGCTAACAATCTCCCCCTAAGTATTGAAAAATAAAGAAATGAAAAATGAGAGTTTGGCTAAGTTAGAAACACAAAGAGGTGAAATGAACTCAACCTCTGTCTACTTACATTCATTTAAGGAAATGCCAGATGGCAATTACATTTGAGTACAATGAAATTGAAAGTAAGAGAAAAAGAAAATACATTTCTTAAGAGCCTATACTTTGGCGTCTGGAAAATCATTTATTTTTCTTCCAAACCCTCCTTCCTTCTTCAGCTCTCTGTAATAGAACACTTACAAATTTCTGAAGTTGATGGTTGCACTTATATTCTCCAGAAGAACGTTTGCAGGTTCTGTGGGTACAAGTGGTGTGCCTCTGTGTTTGATGATTAGTTCATGGATGAATAGCAGAGACTGAGTCGAGTACTTGTGACTTTCAATCCCCATAAATATCTTCTTTTCGCCCATGGGATTTATGTACACAAAGCCAAAGGAAGGTGACTTGACTATGGAATTCGGAAGAATCGTGGTAGAGGTTGGTAGACTATCCTCTGGTGGAGGAAAGTTCACCTTCTTGACCCTTAGGTCAAGTGCCACCTGAAAGTCCACCACGCTGTAGAAGAGTAACTTTTCCCTCATAGTTCTTTTAATCGTGAGGTGGGCTTCTTGGTACTCCATCTTCCACCCGAACTTGTCTTCTGTCCATTTGAGTAGCTCTGGGAGATCGTGGGGATGAAGAGTTGTTAGATATGCATCTGTGAACGTCCATATCTCCCCATCATCTCTCTTCACGGCATACTGACTGAACCAGAATTTTTTGCATTTTGTATGGCCAAGCTTTATTGACAGAACCTCTGCGATTTTGGCCATAGAGAAGACTTGACCTCTTGACTTGGATTTATCTTTGTAGAATCTCCTCCTCTCCTCTGAAATGATTTCCTATAAGAGCTTTATAGAAGGCTGATCGTGGACCCCTCGGCTGTAGAGGTACTTGTAGACGTCTTCTTTTAGGTTCTTCTTCTGAGGAACAGGGAAGGGTCTTCTCAAGCTCTCGAAGCCTTGTATTACCTCTGCAACTCTGTCATTTGATAATTTTTCAATAGGGTCAAGGACGGGGAGTTCAGAGAGGGGTTGTAGATCGATTGCCCAGTCTTCTTCTTCAGGTTTTTGTGCCTCTCAGAGCCTCACTCTTGATGGCATCTATGGAGCTTTGGAGGAGCTTCTCTGTGCTAGGAGGAGCCTTCTTCTTCAGAGGTTCTGTGGCAATAGCCTTGCCTTTATCTTTCGCGGTGGGTGGTTCTTTCATTTAGATTTTAGGGATTTGGACTGTGGGAGATGATAAAGCAGCAGAGGCCTGTTTTTGATCTGGCTTCTGAGGTCCAGGCTCTATGCTTGTAGGGACTTGGTTAAGGGGTTCTGCTGAAATACGAACTGTTGGTATGATCTCCCCCTCATGAGGACCAGAGGCATCAGGATCCTAGTCCTCATGCCGTGCGCTCTTCTGCGACGCCTCGACTTGGCAAGTTGCAGGTGCCTTCCTCTTTCGTCTCTTGCAGAGATGATCGTCGATGTGCTTGGAGATCTTCTTCAGAACATCATCTGTAGCCAACGATAGTTTGTTGGCTTCCAGATCAGACTTGAACTTGATCGTGGCTATAGTCTTCTTCAGATCTTCTGCCACCTTTTTGCCTTGTTGAGAGATGTCAGATCCAATAAGGTTGAGGTTGCTTAGAACCATTCTACCCATTGTTTCTAATTCATTCTTTGTTGCTAAGGCAGAGATGTCAGTGGCAGAGTTTGGTGTTGGGGTTGCAGAAGTGGACGCCTGTGGTTGGAAAGGGACTATAACATTGCGAGTTATATCCTTGATTTCATCTCGAAGCTTGGTCAGATCATCCACCCCGGACTGAACTACTTGTGCAACAAATTTTCCCATCTCCTCCATGCAGATATCCCCCAGAACCTGAATTTGATCTGAATGAGCGACGATTGTTTTTCCGCATGCTTGAATATCAGCTCTAGTCACAGAGGTCTCTGCGAGCTTCTTGATCTCTGCTGAATGTTGTATTGAAGATTGGTGGAGAGCTTTGAGAGCCTCTGCAAGGATTTGGGAGTTGGCTTGGGATTCCTTCGTGACAGAGCTTTTCAACTCGTCAAGTTTTTGGAACACCATATCAACAAAGGTTTGAAACTCTCCCTTTGTGACGAAGGTGTCCGAGGTGACCTCTAGAACAACAAATGTTCCAGATTTAGCCAACGGGTGTTTGGCACCTTCAGAGCTTGTGATGAGGTTGAGCTCTGGAGGATTTCCTTCCAATCCTCGATGTTCCACAGAGGAAGCATCTATGGAAGTTCTGTCAGTAGGCTTCTTGAGGAAGGGTTCAGAGGCTTCCTCAAGGGTCCTAGTGAATAAGTTTTGTGGTTGTTCTAGAACTACAGAACTGGTGTGAGCTCTCACTGCCATCTCTGAAGCAGTTGGGTGTTCACTCTCGTGCGTGACAGAGGCAACAAATGCCTCTGTGTGTGGGGGTGATGTGTCCTGGGGCAAATGGACACGAGAAACAACACCTTCACCCTTATGAGAGGGTGAGGTGGATTTGGCTTCCCCGGATGGTGGCATAGAAGATGAAGGGATATCCTCTGTCCAGATGGTTTGGGTTGGGATCGGACTGTACGGTCCTTCTTCAATACCTTTATGCACTAGAACTGCAGAGGTAGTGGTGTGGGTTGCACGGGGAGTTGGTTTAGGTTGTGTGCCCAAGGCATATTTTATTCCACTCTCCTCCATCGATTTTTTGTCCTCTCCTTCCTCTTCTTCACTCTGTGACTTTCCAGTCACATCCTCCATCTCTACATCCACGGTTTCACCTAGGTCCCCTGAGTACCTAAGAATGACCTCTCTTGCTATGTCAGAAGCCTATTTTATCGGGCTCTGAGGTCTATCCTCAGGGGTTGTTTCAAAGACTAGTGCTCTTTTTGTCTTCTGCAGAGGTTTTTCGCCCCCTTCTGCAGGTTCGGTTCTAGCACTGAGAGCCTCTACCAGATCTTTCCTTTTCTACCGGATGGCTTCAGTAGATCTTTCCTTCTCTGCAAGCGTTCGCAGTTTTCTCCTTTTCTTTTTCTCAGAGGATTTGACCTCTGTAGTCTCCTCTGCAGTCTTCTCCATTGGAACCTCTTCTTCTTCGGTTCTCTTTTTCTTATTTTTCTTTTTCGCCTTTTTCTCACTCCCCTCCCCTCTAGCTAGCTCTACCTCTTTCTCACTCACTTGTGCCTCTGTGGCCTTAACCTCTGTCTCCTATTCTCCCTCCTCTCTCAAGTAAATAACTATGTCACCTACATGGAATCCTACGCGAGGGGGGGTTGCAGGACTCGGTTCAGGAGTCCTGTGCCCTCGTATGTAATCCTTAACACCCTATTCACTACCCAAGTATGTCAACAACTTTGTTGACAGAGGTCTTGCATTTGGGTATCCTGTTTTGAGGGTAGTGGGTTTATGATACTTCATCTCATGTAATTTGATCGCCTTGTCCTCTGCTGGCAGTTTGCCCTCCCCGATTAAGTCATCACCCAAAAGTAGGCCTAGGAAACGTCCAAAGGCTATGTTTTTGGCCTCTGTGCCCCTATCTTGATCTTGCTGCTTGGTGATCACAGCATTGTGACTAGACTGGTCTGGGCTCCCTACCTTCGACGTTAGGCATCTGTTCAGTATTGAGAAGAGCACGTTCCACAGAGGAGGCAGGTTCTGTCTTCTGAAGTTTGTGCGTTTGGTGATAGGAACTGCATAACCAATGAACTTCAGAAATTCCAGTATTTCTTCTTCTGTGGGCTCCTCTGAGAATTTGCACAGATGAAGATCAACCTTGTTGGGTAGTTCAAAGACGTCAGACAGTTTTCTTCGGTTGATGCCTAAGTCCAGAATCTTTGTGGTCGATGGATGTGTTGCATATCCAATGATGCAATGTCCATATCCTTCCATCTTAGCATGTCGAGCGCTCAGCCAGAACTGCTAAATGTAGGATTCAGGGATGTCATTTCTTTTCATTGTGAGAGCTTTGAACAGAAAATGGTTCTTGAGGATTTTGTTCAAGGGAGCGGCTTCATCGGGGAATCCAGAGGGGGTAAGAGTGACAAAGTGGTTGTTTGGCTTATTGTTCATTTGAGTTAAATGGTAGTCATGCCTAGTGAAAGAGAGCATTCTGCTCGTAAGCACCTGTTCTTGTCCATTGGAGGTTGAATCAGCTTTTTGAGCTGTGGAGTGGTGGGACTTGTTAGAGTTCTTGGAGCCGTTAGAGTTCTTGGAGCCGTTAGAGTGGGAAGCCATTGCTAGAAAAAGAGAAGAATGCTTGCAAAGGATGTTCTTGTGAGCAAAGATTGTAGGTAAAAGAGAGAAGAATAGGTATAGAAAGATTTATATACTGAGGGGGGGGGGTAGAAAAAATTAGCGGTAAAAGATAAAAATTTGAAATCCGTAATGAGTGCTAACGGATAAGTGGCCGTTTTCAAAAAGCGACGGTACAGATATGAACCAATAGGAATGTGCCACGTCAGGATAGGCGGTGCACGATCGAGTACATGCGCCTCCCTCTATTCTCACGCGCGTGGCAATTACTATTCCCACATGACAATGATTTTGATAAATAACCCGCACATAATGACAATGGTAATAAAAAATGTTGAAGTTAAAATTGGCAGAAGCTCTGTGGGATAAGAGCTTCTGAGGTCATCATGAGGTTTCAGAATACTTGAGATGACCAAGACTTTCGAAAGAGCGTACGAGTTGATCGAACACAGATCCAATTGAATGAGTAATGGACGAGAGACCCCTTTGTGAGGTACAGAGGCTCTGTGAAGGGTCACAGAGGCTCTGTGGAGGACCTCATAGGCTCTGAGATCCAAAACTTCTAATTTAGGAAACGATCTGAGTTGGTGATCACTCGATAGCTGTGAAAGCATTTTTGAGGGGCAGAGCGACATGTTTAACAAAATATGTCGATCTCCCCCTTGAAGTGTCAAGGTCCTTTAACTCAGCTCCCCCTTGATCTGTGCTTGGGTTTAAAAATGGACGATTGAGCAAGACACAGAGCAAGAGGACTACTTTAACAAAGGGGAGTATGTACAAATATACAAAATGTACTTACAGAGGGTCTGTGCAAGGGTACAGAGGCTCTGTGGATCAACTCATGTTCAACATGCCAATCTTGCCAACAAGAAAAGTGAACCTTTTCTCATCTAATGCCTTAGTGAAAAGGTCGGCAAGCTGGTAATCTGTGGGGACGAAGTACATTTCTATTGTTCCATGCTCCACATGATGTTTCAGAAAGTGGTACCTGATATCGATATGCTTCGTTTTAGAGTGCTGAACAGGATTGGTAGAGATCGCAATGGCGCTTTTGGAGTCACAGAGGATGGGGATTTTCTCGATGTCAAATCCATAGTCTCTGAGTTGGGTTCTCATCCACAGAACTTGCGAACAACAATTAGCAGCAGCAACGTATTCCGCTTCTACCGTGGAGGTCGAGAAACAATTCTGCTTCTTCGAAGTCCAACTTACTAGTTTCCCTCCAAGGAATTGACAACTCCCAGAGGTACTTTTTCTGTCTAACTTGCATCCTCCGTAATCTGAATCTGTGTACGCCACTAAATCGAAGCCAGAGTTCTCCGGATACCAAAGGCCAAGATACTTGGTCCCTTTTAGGTATCTGAAGATCCTCTTGACAGCATGAAGATGAGATTCTTTGGGGTTAGCTTGAAATCTTGCACAGAGGCATGTGGCGAACATTATATCGAGTCGACTCGCGGTTAAGTACAATAGAGACCCTATCATACCTCTGTAGAGTTTACACTCCACAGACTTACCCTCTGGGTCTGCATGAAGCTTTGATCCAGTGGCCATAGGGGTTTTCATTGATGAAGAGTCAGAGAGCTTGTATTTTTCAAGTATGTCAGAGACATATTTAGATTGATTTATAAAAATTCCCTCTTTGGTTTGTTTGACTTCCAATCCTAAGAAGAAGGTAAGTTCTCCCATCATGCTCATCTCAAACTTACTCTTCATCAAAGACTCAAACTTTTTGCAATAAGATTCATTTGTAGACCCAAAGATAATGTCATCAACATAAATATGTACAAGTAGAATCTCACCTTTTCTCTTTTTATAAAATAAAGTTGTATAAGTTGTACCTCTTTCGAAACCATTTTCAAGAAGGAAGTTTGAAAGTCTGTCGTACCAGGCTCTGGGGGCTTGCTTGAGTTCGTACAGAGCCTTGTCCAAGAAATATACGTGATTTGGGTACTTGGAACTTTCAAACCCTGGTGGCTATTGGACGTACACTTCTTCTTGAATTTGTCCATTCAGAAAGGCCGACTTAACATCCATTTGAAACACTTTAAAACCTCTGTGGGTTGCGAAGGCAAGAAATATTCTTATTGCTTCGAGCCTAGCCACAGGGGCAAAAGTTTCTTCGTAGTCAATCCCTTCTTCTTGGCAGTATCACTTGGCTACCAGCCTTGCTTTGTTTCTGATCACCACGCCATCCTCGTCCTTTTTGTTCCTAAATACCCATTTGGTCCCTATTGCGGTTTTGCCTTTCGGCAGAGGCACTAGGGTCCATACTTCGTTTCTTTCCAACTGCAGAAGCTTATCTTGCATAGCCTCTACCCAGTTTGGGTCTTCAAGATCTTCAGAGATCTTTTTGGGTTCGATGATACTCACAAAATTTGTATAGTAACAAAAGTTTGCGGTACTTGATCGAGTTTGGACTCTATCAGATGGGTCACCTATAATTTGGCTCTGTGGGTGACTTCTGGTCCACTTAGTCATTCGAGGTAGGTGATCATTTGAACCTTCTGGGAACACTTCTGGAGCATGTTCAGTTTCTTGAACCTGATCACCGTCTGTGGAAGGGAGATCATTTGTACTTGTCACTGGACTTTGGTCGTTCTGAGTTGATGTCACGAGCTCTGCGGTGCCTTGTTCAGAGTTCTCTGATTGTTCTGGTGTTGACCCTTCAGAGATGTTTTGAAGTTGACCACGTTCTTGATTAAGCATAGAGCCTTGGTCAATATTGCCCTCTGAGTGCTCCCCCTCGACATTTGCATCTGCAAAAGTGTTGGAAGAAGGTGAAGTATTGCTAGGACCTGACAGAAAGGTACCTGATTGTTCTACAGAGGCTTCAGCTCCAGAGGCTCTGTGGTCATCCTCTGAGGGTCCATCATCGTTGAACATCTCTTCAAATAGATGATGAAGTTCATTTATTCTTGATGATCCTCCAGTTTCCTTATCTCGGAGCTTGAGTCCTGAGCTGATTTGCTCAGAAATCACCTGAAACGAGTCATCAAATGAAACATTAATACTTTCAAGTATATGTTTTGATTTGAGCACATAGACTCGATAAGCCTTGGAGTTTGATGAGTAGCCAACAAATTTGGCCTCATCAACTTTGGCACTGAATTTCCCTATTTTCTCTCTGTCGTTCAACACAAAGCATCTGCAGCCGAAGACATGGAAGTACTTGATATTAGGCTTTCTTTGATTGAGTAGGTGGTAAAGGGTCTTTTCATGTCTTTTTACCACCAATGAGCGATTTTGGGTAAAACATGCTGTAGAGATGGCTTCTGCCCAAAAGGAGATTGGAAGTCCTGAGGCAGTGAGCATGGTTCTTGCAGCTTCCACAAGTGTTCGTTTTTTGCGCTCAACAACACCGTTTTGTTGTGGAGTCCTTGCACAGAGAAGTTATGTGAGATGCCCTCTGTTGTGAGATAGGCTTCTATTGTTGAGTTCTTGAACTCTGCCCCATTGTCGCTTCGAACTATCTGTACCCTGCAATCATGAAGAACTTGTATCCTCTTAAGGATATTGATTAGTACCTCAGGAACATCTGATTTCTTTCGAACGAATTCTACCCAAGTATATCTAGAGAATTCATCTATGAGTACAAGGATGTACTTCCTGCCACCTAGACTATGCACAGATATAGGACCACAAAGGTCTACATGAAGCATTTGCAGAGGTCTGGTGCAAGACATGTCTGTTTTGGTCTTATGGGCTGCTCTTTTGAGTTTGCCCATTTCACATGCAGAGCATAGATGATCCCTATTGAATTTGATACTTGGTAGCCCCTTTACCAGATCTAGTTTCACAAGTTTGTCTAAAGAATGAAAGTTTAAGTGACAGAACCTGTTGTGCCAAAGCCAAGCTTCTTCGTTCTTACTTAAGACCAGAAAGAGCTTTTCATCTCTGTTGATGGACTTGAATTCCATGAGGTATAGATCACCCCGTCTCTTGGCCCGCAGAAGCTCTGTGGTTGTGTCTTTTCTGAACAATGAGCAGTATTTCTTTTTGAACATTACATCGAGTCCATTCTCACAGAGTTGGCTAACACTTAGCAGGTTGTGCTTAAGGCCATCCACATATGCAACTCTGTTGACATCGATGTATCCGTTGTCTATGACTCCATAGCCTTTGATTTGTCCCTTCTTGTTGTCTCCGAAGGTTACAGAACCACCTCCAAATTTTTCTCTGTTGGTGGATAGCAACCCTCTGTCGCCAGTCATGTGCCTTGAACACCCGGAGTCTAGGTACCAAATGGGCACATGCTGTTTGTTCTGTGGACAGATCAAGAAGATTTAGGTACCCATTTCCAAATGGGTCCAGTCTTGTTAGGAGTCTTTAAAGATGCCTTAACATCTTTGATTTTGGTTTTATCCTCTTTAATGGAGGTACCATTTTGTCCTTTCTCACCTTTGAATTTGGCATTCATTGGCATTGGGTGAGATATAAGACAGGAAGGCCTAGAGAAGTGTTGATTTAATGCATGCACACGATCAAAACATTTGCAATGAGGAACCTTGGAAGCAAACTTCTTAAATATTTCATTGAAATTGTCAAAGGGGGGTACAGAGGAACTTTTACAACAACCCATTTTAGATTCGGGTTTCTTTTTACAGAAAACTTTGTCTAATCTAGGTTGCCTTTTGTCAAAAATTCCACTTGGATGGCTCTCTCTATGTACTCTCCCTCGACGACCTTCCCTTTGAGCTTTCACTGCCACAGAAGCATTATTTTTGTCAATTTTGGGTCATTTTGCCTTCTGTTTCCAGGTGAGTTTTTCTTGAAAAGGTTTTGATACAAAGACAGGTTTTGGAACTTTGGGAGTTTGCGTGATCTTGATCTTTTCACTCTTTAAATTTTCAAGCTCAAGAGAAGTCTTTGCTTGAAGACACATGTCCAAGAAGTCAGGGCAGATTGGTATTCCTGTGGTTCTCCTCTTGGGAGCAATTGTCCTGTTAAGGATGACAGAGGGTAGTTTATTATCCTCTGGACCACCGATGACCATGTCAAGTTCTACAGAACTTGTCTCTGATTCGACAGAGGACTCAGATTCTGATTCAGAGTCTGTGTCAAGGAAGTCCCTGTGAATATGATCGTGATTTTCTGGAGATGCGTTTCTTTGTCCATATGTAGTGTCCTTGGGAGTGTTTAAATCTTTTGAAATACAAGGAATAACCGTAGGAATACTAAGACAACATAGAACATCTTGCTCAAAGATTTCTCTTATTTCAGAGGTTAAATCAGGATGGTTGAAAAAATGATTTTCATAGGTTCTTCTTAAGTCACTTTCCAAAAACCGCTTAAATAGTTTTTCTTCCACAGAGGCCGGAACAAACTCTGGTGCATCAGAGGATAGTTCATTTTCAGGAACCATCATGTACATAAAAGCCATTTGAGTTTGTGTTTCTGGGTGACCGAATCTGAAGACTCCTATCTGTTTTTGAGACATATATTTCTTTGGAATAAATTTTCTCTTTGATGAGAGTGCAGATGGTAAATCATTGTTTTCATACCATAGATTTGTTATCTGCAGAGGTTTCCTCAGATGTGGTCCTTCAAAGGTTTTGTGCCTCTTAAATGTGGATAAAAGGTTTGGAAGACTTGGTTTTAAAAATTATCCAGGGCAGAAGATGTGTGATAAAGTTTTGTTTCGTTTATTTCCTCTATAAGGGTCAACATCCTCGAACCCTATTCCTCTTATACCGATCTGGGTGTTGATTTTTTCATGGACCTTTTGAGCATCCTGATACCTCTTAATTAGGATATCTCTATCGAACAGATCTTGATGAAGAACTTCTCTTTCTTTTTGGAAAAAGTTTTTCAAGGAGATGGCATTTAATCGATCACTCTCACTGTTCTTGAGCTCTTTCACCTTGTCTTTCAGGGCTTTATCGAGTTTAAAAATTCTTTCTTTCAACCCTTTCTTTTCAACAATATGTTCAGACACAACAGTTTTTCTTTCTTTGATAGATCTTGTCCTTTTCTTGAGTGAGAAGTCTTGTTTCTCTCTCAAAAAGGCCAATTTCTTTTCTAGATCTGAGCATATGTTTTTGTAGGCAAGAAACTCAATTTGTATTGTAAGAAGTTTGTTTTCAGAATCAGAGTCATAGGAGTTAGAAGTGGATACCTCACTCTTGTTGTCAGAAGAGTGGACTTCTGCCATTCCACAGAATAGTGCGTTATTGTCCCCTTCATCAGAGGACTCATCACTCTCAAGGTCTTGTTGTTCTGCCATCAGGGACCTCTGTGTGTAGTACTCTGCCTTCTTCTTGTAGAAAGCAGCGTCTCTTGTGGGCTTTCCTTTGATGGCAGAGGATCTGCACTCTGCGGCAAAGTGGCCTCGTTTTCCACATTTGAAGCATCCTTCAGTTTGCTTTGGGACTCTGTCACCACTTCTGCCATCTGGCCTCTGTCCGCTCCTCTTTTCTTCTTGTCTCTGCTCCTCGAATTCTTCTCTTCCATACTTTCTCATCTCACCAAATCCTCTGCTTCTTTCATCTCTATCCTCTATTCCTCTGTACTCTGGCTTTTTCTTGAGACCACGATTGAATTGTCGGGTCATTAGTGCAAGAGTCTTGGCCAAAGCAGCCATATCAATTTCTTCCTCCGATCCTTCCTCACTTTCGCTTTCTGCCACTAGGACCTTTTTCTTCTTCTTCTTCCTTTGAGCATCCTCTGTTGCTTTTTCTTTTCCTTTGTCCTGACCCTCTGTGGTGCTTCCCACCAATGCTAGAGGACCACCGACAGGGGTCATCAACTTCGATATCCTGTTTTCTTGACTTATCAAAGTACCGAAGAGGTCTGAGATAGACCAAACATCGAGATCCAGTGTAGCTTGCATGGACATGGTTAGATGAATCCATTCATCATTCAGGCTCTGAAGGAATCTGACATTGTTTTCTTCAGAGGTTCTGTGGATGCCATACCTCTTGCACTTGTTTAATATGGAGTTGTACCTGTTGTATGTGCTTTGGATGGATTCACTTGGTAGAGCCTTGAATGGAAAATACTCATTAATGCATAGAGCTCTATTGTTCTTAAGGGTTTTGGCTCTACCCTCAAGTTGTTTTTCTAGCTCTAACCATAAGTCCTTCGAAGTTTCACAGGAATCAAGGGACTGGAAGATGTCATTTGGGATAGCCATAATGATTAGTCTTTTGGCTTTCTTTGCAAGTTCATGTAATGCTTTTTCTTCTTCAGTCCACTCAATGATGGGTTTGGGATGCTGAAACTCAGGAACTTCAGGGGTGTTTGCAGTGGCAGGAACACGAGGAACTGTTGTCATTGGAATGAATGGAGGGTTGTGAAGAAGCTCAACCAATCCAGGATCCACACCTTCGAGAAAGTGCACCATCCTGATCTTTCACTGAGGATATTCATCCCTCAGTAGAGTGGGAGGTTTTGATTGAGATCCTGCACTGAAATAGTTAACAGGGTTCGCCATTTTTTAAATGAAGAATAAAACAGAGTATGAGGAGTTCTTTTGAGAAAGATAGGGAATGTGTCTAGCAGGGATGAATTTCTTGGTATGAGAAAGGTGACAACTAACTAACTGAGCTTTGAATCTGTCTTCAAAGAGTTAAACGCACTTGCCTTTCGATATACGTCAAACTAGTTAAAGTAGTTCCAGAAAAACAGAGTATGTTTATGAGTGTGGTTGAAGATGAAGAAACAGACTTCAAAATACTACCTAGAGCGTGGGAATCAAGTATAGAACAATATCCTTTGATATTAAGAATCAAAGTCTACTCTGATACCAATTGTTGATCCCAGTAACTGATGTTCTTAACTTGATTGACCTTTTACTACACACTGATTTGAAATGACGTGAGTGCGGAAGCGTTTAATATATGTAGAAAAGGTAGAACATGCAAGGTAGTAAACACACTAGTAATCAATAAACAGAATAATAAAGTTTTGCAAGGAATTACTCAAAGCACTGTTTCATTGATTACTGAAGAACACCATGAACACGCACTGGTATGTGCAAATATTCTCTCAGAAAATACAATCTCTATTCAAAACTATTGTATGTGTGCTCGCTTCTTAAAACTCTAAGGTGGTTCTCCCATAATATACAAGGGGGATGCACCCCGTAGTACAAGACAAAGGCTGACATTCCATAAATGGAGTGCCACCTGGAAAGTAAAACCATCGTGCGCCACTCCAAGGTGATCTGGAAATCTTCGTACAATAGGCATCACGTGATTTGCATGTGACCTTGTCTTGAACTGAGTTTTCATATCTTTGAATTGTCTCCAGAGGTTAGCCATCACAGAGGCTCTATGATCTGAAGAGCATAATCAGGTTTTGTGTCCTCTGGCAGAAGGTCGACAGATGTCTTCTGTGATTGTATCTTCTGTGGTTCACTTGGAAGCCCTGGGACAGACTTCTGTGATTCCTATACTTAGCCTATTTTTCAATACTTCTATACAATGTGATTGGAGCTAACAGTATTTGCAGGTACACAAAGTAAAGGAATTACCTATGTGATCATGAAGTGTAGCCGCATTTCAAAAGGTTGGGACTTGGCCTTTATACAATCATGAGAGGATTAGGACACACGGCTTTATAATTGTGTCAATTTTTAATTTGCTGGACGTATAGGAAATTTGTATGTATTTTATCCTCAAGTATTCAAATGACTTGATGGGTTCAATCCTTGGGACACCTTGATTCTCGAATATTTGGAATGTGTAAAATACTAATGTGGAAATTCAATCGTTTTGATATTTTCATTTATGTGCAAGTTTGGTTTGTTTAATTTAATGTGTGTTATTTCATGGGTTACATTAAAATGGGGGAGGATTGTTGGTGATTTTTGTGTCACCAGGCATTTAAGTGTAATTGGTTATAACACGAGTACTAATGGGTTTCAAACTGTGATCTAATACAAGTTAGGTGGTGCGGAGTGCACACTTGTTATAAGACGAGTTTGATCCTGAACACGATGAAATGGCGGGGGTCAAGGCGTAACGCCCCTGGCGGTGATCTAAGAGGCAGAGCCTCTTAAGGCACGGCAGAGCCTCTGAGCCTCTTTGGCACGTCAGAGCCTCTTAAGGCACGACAGATCCTCTGAGCCTCTTTGGAACGTCAGAGCCTCTTAAGGCATGACAGAGCCTCTAAGCCTCTTTGGCACGTCAGAGCCTCTTAAGGCACGTTAGAGCCACTGAGCCTCTTTGGCACGACAGAGCCTTTGATGGGCGTCTCTGGACCAGAAGCTCTTGGTGTCTATTTTTGGACTAAATCTTCATCTACTGAACATTTAATGCTCAATTATTTTATGTCCTTAATTTTAGCTAAATTGATTGTAACCGACTATAATTGATAGTGATTTACAATCATTACCATTTCCATTATTTCCTATTTTACGAATGGGACTAGTATATATATCGTATATACTTATGTTTTAGACTCACGATTATAAATAATCATATATACTCTCTAGCAAATTTGCTCTCGTTTTTGTGCCTAAAAACGTGAGTGTTCTTGAGTCTTATCCCATATTGGATTTCGTGCAACCCAGGCATAGGGTCGAAATACTAATTCGGAAAGTGACTTACACGATTCTCAAGAAATCCGGTCAACTGATCGACTACTTTTCCCCCGATCTCTAACAAATGTTAGGTTACGGGATCTCAAGCACAGCGGAAAATAAAACCGTAACCCTCCAAGGACCTATACGAACCAGAATAAACCCGATGTTTCAAAATTATACCTTACAGTTAATGAGACTTTGAATCACAGCAACAAAGCAAGCTTGATGCCTCCACAGTATCCACACGAATAATCTGAATCCTTTGCCTTCTCGTGATGCTAGTCACGGTTTCAAAACTTAGAAAGGAAAGAGAGCAATAGTTGTAGGTGATTTTAGAGAGAATTGCAAGAACAAAACAATCTTGCATACAATGTCATACATTATATATGGACATGAGAGGCATGGCATGAAAGCACCACCATCCCTAAACCTTACTTGCGTGTAGAAGTATCGATGCACCATAACTCATCTTTTCAAGACCATCCCTTGTCAACTTTATTTATGTCCAACATAAATAATATCTGATTTTATTTAATCAGATTAAATCAATACAAATTAGATATACTAATTAAACGTTTTTAATTATTTAAACTCCTTATTCGAATATGTTCAAAGCGTGTGACCCAATGGGTTCTCGACATGTTGGTAATAATTATAAATCTCGTATTTATATTTATAAACAATGAGCGGGATCTAGCAATACATCATTGTCACCCAAATGACGAGAATTGGTGATACAATAAATTATAGGTTTGTAGTCAATTTTATTTACACATCTAATTCTTTTGTCCTTGATGTCTAGATTGAACATGAGACATTGAATGTGTCATTCTCGTTATGTCCAATCTCTAGTTTCTTGATTCCCGAATATACAAATAAAAACAAAGATTGATATCTCATATCATTTATCTGAGCATGCATTTCCTTAGTATATATTTATCAAGGGGCCTAGAGACATCACTCCCGTCATAAAGGAGGGAAAAATCCTATCTCGATACATGTTAGTTCTATCATGTGATTTATAACATACCCAACAATAATTCTGTCACCCAGTTACAGAATGATTAAAACAAATGTCAAAATATATGTAACTCACACATAACAAACTCCATATATTGACCATATGAGAAACACTTATGACACTCACATGACATCCAATGAAGTGTTCTCATAGCGAGTCACGTCCGATACACAAAATCTCCATTTTGTACCCATATGCAGATTCAATATCTCTATATGAATCCCTACATATATGCTAGTCATTATCATATTACTTCAACCTTAAAACCCAAAATAATATTTAACTAGGGACATTTAGAATACATTATTCTATGGTTATTTATTATGAATAATTAAAACACAGAATATAACATAGACATAATAAATTGGCCAATGTCTTTTATTTATTTATTAATTTCATGAAACAAAACTCAAAATTACAATCATCGTATGATTAGCTTTTGGGCATTCACTAACAATCTCCCACTTGCACTAAAGCCAATCATCCATGCATCGTATATCAATGGATCTACAGTGGCCATCATGCTTCTGCTGTGTTAACGGCTTGGTTAGTGGATCAACAACCTTGCGGTCAGTTGACACTCTGCTTATACTAACATCGCCTCTTTCAATAATCTCTCTAATGAGATGATATCTTCTAAGAATATGTTTGGATCTTTGGTGAGATCTAGGTTCCTTGGCCTGTGCTATAGCTCCATTGTTGTCGCATAACAACTCTATAGGACAATCATTGCTAGGAACAACTCCAAGTTGAGAAATAAATTTCTTGATCCAAAACGGCTTCCTTGGCTGCATCTGATGCTGCGATGTACTCAACTTCCATTGTAGAATCAGCTACTGTTGCTTGCTTGGAACTCTTCCAGCTCACAGCACCACCATTAAGACAAAACACAAAACCCGACTGCGATCGAAAATCATCTTTATCCGTTTGGAAACTTGCATCAATGTAACCCTTTACACTTAACTCGTCTTCACCGCCATATACCAAGAATGAATCCTTTGTTCTTCTAAAGTATTTTAGTATATTCTTGACGGCAATCTAGTGACCATCACCTGGAATGGATTGGTATCTACTCGTCATGCTTAAAGCATATGATACATCAGGTCGAGTACATATCATGGCATATATGATAGATCCAATTGCCGAAACATATGGAATCTTACTCATTCGTTCACTCTCTTGAGATGTAGTAGGGCACCGCGCCTTAGAAAAGTGATATGCCATGAGACATAGGTAAGAATCCTTTCTTGCTATCAGACATGTTGAACCATTTCAACACTTTGTCTACATATGTACTCTGACTTAAGCCAAGTAATTTTCGTGACCTATCTCTATAGATCCTAACGCCTAATACATAGGCAACTTCTCCTAAGTCTTTCATTGAAAAACATTTTCCTAACCAATCCTTTATAAACTCAAGTGTCGGAATACCATTTCCAATGAGTAGTATGTCGTCTACATACAATAAAAGAAACGATACGGTGCTCCCACTAACCTTTTTGTAGACACAAGTTCATTCTCATTTTTTGAGAAGCCAGACTCTTTAATCGCTTCATCAATTCGATGATTCCAACTCCTTGAAGCTTGCTTCAATCCATAAATAGATCGTTGCAACTTGCATACCTTATAAGATTTTTCAGGAGCGACAAAACCTTCGGGTTGTATCATATATACGTCCTCAAGTAACTTTCCATTAAGGAAAGCTGTTTTGACATCCATTTTCTAAATCTCATAATCGTGATATGCTGCAATGGCTAGTAAAATTCTAATAGACTTAATCATTGCAACTAGAGAGAAAGTTTCTTCATAATCAACACCTTGAATTTGTTTGGAACCTTTTGCAACCAATCGTGCTTTATAGGAAATCACATTACCATCCATGTCGGTCTTTTTCTTGAATACCCATTTGCACCCTATAGGTCGTACCTCGTTGGGTGGGTCAATTAAGTTCCAAACTTGGTTTTCATACATGGAGTCCATTTCTATTCTCATAGCATATAGCCATTTCTCAGAGTCAGTGTTTGCCATAGCATCTTGGTAACTAGTGGTCTCATTATCCATGAGCATCACATCCACGGTATGAGTGATGAGAAATCCATATCTCTCAGGCTCATTCCGTTTTCTATTAGATCTACAAGCACTTTGTGTTACGACATCAGACTGCCTTTCCACATCACTTTGTGTATCCAAAATACTTGTGGTGTCTGTGTTGGTTCCATTTGTATTGACATATTTTGATCTTGAACAATTTCAAGTTCTACATTCCTCCCACTAATACCTTTGGAAATAAATTCCTTTTCCATGAAGACACCAGTACGCCCAACAAACACTTTATTATCGTGAAGATGATAGAAGTAGTATCCCATAGTTTCTTTAGGATATCCTACAAATATGCATTTATCATATTTTGGTTCTAATTTAGTTGTGATTAGACGTCGTAAGTAAACCTCACAACCCCAAATCTTCATAAAAGATAATTTAGGACTCTTCCCAGTCCATATCTCATATGGTGTTTTTTCAACAGATTTTGATGGAACTCGGTTTAATGTGAAAGCTGCTGTCTCTAGAGCATATCCCCAAAAGGATTTCAGAAGGTTAGATTGACTCATCATAGATCGTACCATGTCCAACAGTGTACGATTCCTCCTTTCGGAGACACCATTCCATTGTGGTGTTCCAGGTGGAGTGAGTTGTGATACAATACCACAATTTCTAAGATGATCAAGAAAAGCATGGTCTAAGTATTCTCCACTTCGATCAGATCGAAGAATCTTAATACCCTTTCCAAGTTGGTTTTGTACTTCATTTTGAAATTCTTTGAACATTTCAAAGGACTCGGACTTATGTCGCATTAAATATACATAGCCGAACCTACTGAGATCATCAGTAAATGTAATGAAGTATCTATAACCACCTCTATCATGTATGTTCATTGGACCACATACATCACTATGTATGATTCCCAATACATCACATGCTCTCTCACTTTGTCCAACAAAAGGAGCCTTTGTCATCTTTCCAATTAAACAAGCTTCACACGTCCCATATGATTCAAAATCTAATTTGTTCAATAATCCATCTTTATGGAGTTTGGAAATGCGAGTTTCGTTTATATGGCCAAGACGACAAATGCCAGAGACATGTTAAATTTGAACTATTCGATTTTGACCTCCCTTTTATCTATGTTATAAATCGGATTATCCATATTAAGAACATAAAGACCATTAATCAAACTTGCATCACCATAATATATATTACCAAAAGAGAATGAACAACATTTGTTCCCAATATTAAAGGTAAAACCTTTCTTGTCCAAACAAGATACATAAATCAAATTTCTAGAAATAGATGGTACACAATAACAATCATCAAATTCTAATAATAATCCGGTCGGTAAAGTTAACAAAATAGATCCTACGGCTATAGCAACAACCTTTGCCCCATTTCCAACACGCAGATCAACTTCACCTTTGCTCAACCTTCTAGTCCTTTTAGTTCCTGTACGTTTCTACAAATATGAGAACCACATCCAGTATCTAATACCCATGATGTACAAGAAGTAGAAAGATTAGCTTCTATCACATAGATACCTGAAATGGAAGTTACACTTCCTTTCTTCTTTTCCTAAAGGTAGAGAGGACAGTTCCTTTTCCAATGCACGAGTTTGTTGCAATGAAAGCACTCACCCTCCTTAGGTACAGTCATCTTGGGTTTCTTAATGCCTCCTTTTGGCTTCAAAGATTTAGAAGTGGGTTTGGCAATGGACTTTCCTTTGCTTTTCCCTCTCTTGTCCTTACGAACCATCAAAATGGTGGACTTGTTCTTTGCAAGCTCTTGCTCGGCTGTTCGTAACATATTGAGCAATTCTGGAAGGGATTTGTCAAAGTCATGCATGTTGTAGTTCATCACGAATTGACTGCAGCTATTTGGCAACGATTGCAAAACTACATCAATGGCCAACTCCTTTCGTAAAGAAAAACCTAGTCCTTTAAGACGCTCAATATGCCCAATCATTTTAAGCATATGAGTGCCAACAAGAGTACCTTCGGACATTCTACAACGGAATAGTTATTTGGATGTTTCGTACCTCTCATGTCTAGATTGCTCTTAGAATATCAATTTTAGGTGTTCGATCATATCAAAGCCCCCATGTTTTCATGTTGCTTCTGAAGCTCAGGTTCCATGGTTATTAGCATTAGACATGAGACGTCCAAAGCATCTTCATCATGTTTTTTAAAAGTGTTCCTTTCAGTTCTAGGAGCACTAGAATTAGGTTCTTCAGGGATTTGTTTCTCCAAGACATACAATTTCTTTTCAGCTTTGAGGACAATTCTCAAATTATGATACCAATTGATGAAATTTGTTCCATTTAGTTTTTTTTCTCGAGAATTGATCGCAAAGTGTTTTTGTTTCCATTGTTGGTTTGTGCCATTGGTAATCCACAATAGAGAAGCGGAGTTTTTAATGTCATGAAATTTTATTGTTTAATTAGGACTTTCATCAAACAAGCTCCCACTATTTTAATCAAAACAACAACCCTCTTCTATTGTTTCGAAAAACGTCATAAGCTTTCTAGCGGGCCAAGATCGATATTCTCATTATCGATCAATTTAACTTTAGCTAATCGATCAACCAATAATGTTTTAGGTAAGCAACAACATTGCTAATTACATCTCTATGTAACTCTTGGATAGTTAGGTAAATAACTTTTATTTAAATTCATCATATGAATGTTCCCAACACATGCCTCCAAATTCCCAATCCTATTAGGCTTAATTTGGTTAAGTCCGACCCAAAATGGCTTGTAGGAATCCTATGCTTACCTTATCTTACTAAGATTAAAGAGAGTACCCAGCTTTAGCATGCCTTACTGTGGGTCCTTGTGATTGAACACGATCTTTACCAAATAATCAAACAACAAACATATATAGATTACCAACCTGTTTCGATTACAAACGATGGATTACAAGGTTGATGTTTTTCACTGTTTAAGCTCTCTCACTTTCTCTCTAATGAATAGTGTTGGGTCGATGATAGGATTGTGTGAGAGTGATCAGTTTGTGAGATATATCAGATCTCACCTAACTTCTAACACTAACATAATATCTAAACTAGATATTATGTAAAACAAAATATCCTAAAATAAATATCTATTATTAGATATTTAGGACTAATATTAAATACTATAATTAACACAATAATTAACTTTGACAATTATTACAAACTGACTTTAGACTTATATTAAGAGTCGACTTTCCAGCTTTAGATTCAAATTGCGATCTTCAGATTGGATGATTTTGAATCCAATAGATCTGTGCGCTAACAATCTCCCCCTTTGGATCAAGATCATTACTAAAAAGATTTTAGCAATTCAGTCTTCTCTTTCAGCTCAGAAGTTGGAATCTTCTTCTCTGTCTTCAATATGTAATAATCTCCAGGTTTTAGCTCAGAATGCTTTTATCAAAGTATCTTCAAAGAAAATTTCTCTCAAATCAGCATGTCTTCAGAATACTTGCTTCAAACTTGTGTTGTTCTTCTCCCATTTCTTCAGAATAGTTTGAAGAATTCTCTAAACTTTTGATCTTTCACATTTCTTGTGTTGGATCTTCTCCCCCTTTTTGATGAAAAAGAGCAACGAATTCATCAAAACTTTGAGGTAAGAAATGTCTTTCATACAGAGCCTCTGATCCGTCAATTCAAAAGATATTCATCCAGATCTTTGCAAATCCAGACAAAATAATCGTGTAACACCTGAATCAACAAATGAATCAGTTAATATGTCTGTCAGTAACACTAAGTCACTGTGTGTAACGAATACACATTGGAAATGAGCTTTTTGATGTTCACTCCCCCAGGGCTTCCATTCAATCATCGAAACACCACAAAGGTAATTTCTATAAACGTTATGACAAAGAAATAAATTCCTTGTGTGTTCGTGCAAGTGATAGAAAGAATTAAGTACTTGATGATTGCTTATAAGGCTCAATATTGTGTAAGCCACTGAGACAACAGTAAGTTAAACACAGACTCAATGTGCATGAGTGAAGTGCGAAGGTGGGGCAGACTTCCTTCTTTTCAATATCCAGATTTTCCAAATGAAAATCAGATAGCAAATGTGCTGCTTCCCCTTTGAAAATGTGAAACACTTTCTATTTGAGTAGAAAATGAGTAGTTGGTGAGGTTTGATCAAGAGTTGGCATGGGCTAGTTGCCTGTTTCAATAATGATCACCAAAGAATTGTGAAACATTAGAATTGTGGCTGCCCGACTCAGAAAAAGTAGTTGGTGCAGAGTTCTGATATTCTTTTAACTCTGTTCTCACACCCTCTTTCTTTTAAACATTCAGTTTACTTCTAACCGAACTCTCTTTTGAATTATATCTAATCATACAACCCACACTCATTTCTTTTTGATTTCACACACTCAATCACTATGGATTAACCTCTTGGGTAGGAAACACTGGTTAACGTGTATCCGTAGAAGTTGTGTTAAGTCCTAGCACACTGAAATCATGTTTTCCTAGAAAGCATGTGATGCTCAAAATGGTTTAACTATCTCAGTTAAAGCACAAATTATATCTTGAAAACATTTAAAATCACACTTCCAATTCAGGAATTCGATTTGAGAATCGGGAAGTGGTTTGAACATTTAAGAACAATGTTTTCTATGATTGAAAGTTATCCTTCTTTCAACCACATATGATATTAAGATAAAAGATTATACCTTTACGTGCGATCTTACATCTCATCAAGCTAAGCTTAAAGTCATATAGATATGAACATGTAAGCATCTCTCAAAAACTGCAAAAGTCTTATGTCATAGTCAAAGAAAATTTATTCACTTAAATTAAAATGACAAAAAGCAGTAAAACAATGAAAGTATGAGTTATGATCAGAAATAATCAGAAGTCATAGCCTTTTACTCCCCCTGAAATTATGCATCAGAAAATTATCATTGAAAAATATATGCATAAAAAATTTCAGACAAATATGTACTCCCCCTTGATGGTTGATTTCCTCATTCGAGTATTGGAGTACAATCTATTTTCATATCAGCACAGGAGTAAGGTATTTTGATCACTGAATTACGAGTCCTAAACTGTTGTGTTTAGAAGTCAATCTTCGTTGAAGTACAGGTTCTAAGTTGATATACTTAGAAGCCATGGTTCTCCTACTCCCCCTTGACAGTAGGTGCCTGCAACACAGAATCATCCCTTTTCTTTGGTATCCATTTCCATTTGGATCCAACTGTGTTAGTTGCAGTTCTTATGGGAGTGATTGAGTAAGAACCATACCAGTAATGGTCACTCGTTTTATGAACATGATCATGTATACGACAATAAGAACAATATAATTTCTTACTTGACAAACTGATTAATTGATCTCTCGTGTAGACAAAATCAGGTTTACCTTTACGCGCATTGTTCTTCTTGGCATTATGCGTATGTACACATGAGTTTTTACATTTCAGCTCATCTTTCTTCTTTTCTTCCTTCTTTTCTTTAACTGGTTGCCTTTTCCAAACCAGTTCAGCTTCTTTGTAGCTGCATCTCCTTCTTTGATGTGTACCTGAACCATCTGTATTTCTATCAAAGAAAAAGTTAGTATTACGAATTTGATCAGAAGATTTAACTGAACTTTTTGAAGAAACAGGTTTGGATGTTGAACTTGCAGCTGACTTGAATGAGCATTCCAAATCAGCTGAATCATCTCTAGGTGAGTGGACAATTGACTCTGGAGTCTTGTGCTCAGTCACCACCACCATTGAAATAATCTTTTCAAGCTCATTTTCTTTGAAGAATAACTGTCTCTTCCTTTGATAAGAAGGTCAATCTTCGTCTCAAGCTCACACTTCTTTTTCTTCTCTCTCAGTGTACACTTAGACAGTACAGATAGCTTCTCGGTAAGCTTCCTAATTTCAGCTTCAAGGATGCTTCTTTCTTCTTCAAATCCCTTCTTAGCACCCTTTCTTCTATCTGATATCTCTTTTAAGAATCCAACGTTCTTCTATTCAATTGCCTTCTTCTCTTTGGCTAACTGATCTTTTTCCAAAATGATTACTTTCTCAAAGTTACTAACTTGTTGAGAAAGCTTTGTACTTTTAAGCTCAATCACCTTCTTCTCCTCAATACTCTTCTTGGAAAGATCTGAGAACTTCTTCTCAAACTCTGAAATTTTCTTTTGAAGCTTAGTGTTTGTACTCTCCAAATCCTTTATCTTTGCTTCATAGCTTTCAACAGAAGCTGCTTACAGGATCTGGACACTTTGATCTTCTAAGTCTGAGATTTTTCTTTTCAACTCATCATTCTCAGTTTCCAAAACCATTACCTTTTCTTTTGGAGACAATTTTGATATATCTTCAAGCTGATCCCATAACTGTTTTGCTGAAGCCCATTTGCTAAGTCTGCTATTCATTTGAATAGTAATCTCTTCTGAAATTCCTTTCAAGATAAGAATTTTGGCAAATTTATCAGCTTCATGTCTCCTTCGCTGCTCATCTGTGTATTCATTAAGGTATATTGGAACCTCTTTACCAAAAGTTCCTCGGAAAGAATTGAACATTGTTGGAATTTTCATCATCCCTTCCTGCAAAGATAATATGATATAAATGTTCAGTTCATGTTTGTCAATAAAGTCTAAGAAATGGATTTTCCACTGCTCTGATACCAATTGTGGGTCCTTGTGATTGAACACAATCTTTACCAGATAATCAAACAACAAACATATATAGATTACCAACCTGTTTCCATTACAAACGATGGATTACAAGGTTGATGTTCTTCATTGTTTAAGCTCTCTCACTTTCTCTCTAATGAATAGTGTTGGGTCGATGATAGGATTGTGTGAGAGTGATCAGTTTGTGAGATATATCAGATCTCACCTAACTTCTAATACTAACATAATATCTAAACTAGATATTATGTAAAACAAAATATCCTAAACTAAATATCTATTATTAGATATCTAGGACTAATATTAAATACTATAATTAACACAATAATTAACTTTGACAATTATTACAAACTGACTTTAGACTTATATTAAGAGTCAACTTTCCAGCTTTAGCTTCAGATTGCGATCTTCAGATTGGATGATCTTGAATCCAATAGATCTGTGCGCTAACACCTACCCTCGATGATCAAAGTCTTGACAAGTGCCATGTTTGGAAGACATCTTAAACTTAATATTTTGGTGAGGGATTTTTATTAGTATGATTTTTACCATTCTTTCTTTTGTAATAGATCGTTTCCTCATAGTTTGATTTAACCGAAATCCAGATTGGAGGAGGATTACGAGGATCACTTAAATACCTTCCTTTCATTGGCGGTTTAGGCCTTTGTGACAAAATTGGTTGAAATCTAACTATGATGTACTAAGACCTTATCTCTCAAGATCGACAGTCCACTTTATATCTTATATATAAATACCAAATTTTGTTTTATCAAAAGTCATTTTGATTTGTAAAACTCCTTTTACTTATATATTTTGAAATCATATTTTGTTTTAATATGTTGTAACAAGTATCACATACATACAACCACACATAATATATCACACCATATATAAAGCGTAAAAATAAATGTGAGATGGTTATAGCCCCCCTATGCGATATTCATAGAGCCAAGTATGAATATCATTACATAAAATAAACTCTTATGGTTCTAAGTCTTCTCATCATCATCACTTCATAACGCCTCCATCTTTTGCTTTCTTTTATACAAAATACTTTACATTTCAAACAAAGAAACCTCGAGTTACATTCGAGGGGATTGGATGAGAGGAGAATGTACCAAGAGAGTAGATAGAGAAAGGCATGACATGAAAGTCGTATTTATCAAATATAATACATCCATGACTAAGGGCTATAACCATTCACCAAGCAAATCACATTATACATATTCAATCACATTGAAACATAAAGCCGATTTGCAACACCACCGTATAAAATTAATACAAAATTCATACGATATCGAAAAAGGGTGATTCAAAGTTCTTTAGAAAACTAACAAAAAGATGCACATCTTTTATGTTTTAGGATTTCAAAGATCCAGAACCCTTATGGGTCGAAAATCAAGTCAAACCCGTAATGGGTTCGATTTTCGGACATCATTGCGACACTGTCGTAAAAAAATCATAAAACAATCTTACGAAGTTGAAATGATGCGATTTAAAATCCTGTGGAACCCTAACAGAAAGCTCCACGTTTTTATGTTTTAAGTTTTCCCAGATTCAGAATATTTCTGGAACGAAAAAAACAAAACATTTACGAAACAAAAACATACAGCAGGAAAACAGTTTTTAAAAATGCATGCATGTCACCAAAAACCGATCTAGAGGTTCATAAGTAGCTCTGATACCACTGTTAGGCTACAGGATCTCAAGCACAACGGAAAATAAAACCATAACCCTGCAAGGACCCATACGAACCGGAATAAATCGGGTGTTTCGAAATTATACCTCACAGTTAACGAGACTTTGAATCACAGCAACAAAGCAAGCTTGATGCCTCCACGGTATCCATGCGAACAATCCGAATCCTTTGCCTTCTCGTGATGCTAGTCACGGTTTCAAAACTTAGAAAGGAAAGAGAGCATATAGTTGTAGGTGATTTTTAGAGAAAATTGCAAGAACAAAACAATCTTGCATACAATGTCATACATTATATATGGACATGAGAGGCATGACATGAAAGCACCACCATCCCTACACCTTACTTGAGTGTAGAAGTATCCATGCACCATAACTCATCTTTTCAAGACCATCCCTAGTCAACTTTATTTATGTCCAACATAAATAATATCTGATTTTATTTAATAAGATTAAATCAATAAAAATCAGATATAATAATTAAACGTTTTTAATTATTTAAACTCCTTATTCAAATATGTTCAAAGCGTGTGACCCAATGGGTTCTCGACATGTTGGTAATAATTATAAATCTCGTATTTATATTTATAAACAATGAGCGGTATCTAGGTATACATCATCGTCACCCAAATGACGAGAATTGGTGATACAACAAATTATCGGTTTGTAGTCAATTTTATTTACACATTTAATTACTTTGTCCTTGATGTCTAGATTGAACACGAGACATTGAATGTGTCATTCTCGTTATGTCCAATATCTAGTTTCTTGATTCCCGAATATACAAATAAAAACAGAGATTGATATCTCATATCATTTATTTGAGCATGCATGCATTTCCTTAGTATATATTTATCAAGAGGCCCAAAGACATCACTCCCGTCATAAAGGAGGGACAAATCCTATCTCGATACATGCAAGTTCTACCATGTGATTTATAACATACCCAACAATAATTCTGTCACCTAGTTACGGAATGATTAGAACAAATGTCAAAATATATTACTCACACATAACAAACTCCATATTTCTCAAGTCAAAGAATTGCATGTATATTGACCACGTGAGAAACACTTATGACACTCACATTACATCTAATGAAGTGTTCTCATAGCGAGTCACGTCTGATACACAAAATCTCCATTTTGTACCCATATGTAGATTCAATATCTCTATATGAATCCCTACATATGCTAGTCATTATCATATTACTTCAACTTAAAACCCAAAATAATATTTAACTAGGGACATTTAGAATACATTATTCTATGGTTATTTATTATGAATAATTAAAACACATAATATAACATAGACATAATAAATTGGCCAGTGTCTTTTATTTATTTGTTAATTTCATGAAACAAAACTCAAAATTACAATCATCGTATGATTAGCTTTTGGACATTCACTAACTGATAAATGGTTGTGCCTTGCTTTTGCTTTCCTTTATATGAATATTTATGGAACCAAGTAGCTTCCCCTATTTCATATTGGGATCCATGACCACAACTACACCTCCATCATGTGTGATTGCAACACACTTTCCAGCAACATTGTGCCCTTGTTTAGGGACTTTTGACCTTGCAGGTATATTTCTAGCCCGTATATGTGATCTTGTCACTTTTGGAATAACATCAAATGTATAAGGTATCGAGTCTAATTCGTTTGACTTCAACTTTACATTGTGAAGTTTTTGAGATCAAAATGTGACAGAGTTGGAACATTCCATGACAGTTCCTGTCGTTCCCTTGAAAAATACTTTTTCCTATCTCCATCTAACGACGGGAAGACTGTCATCAAAGTGAAATCCATAAATCATGTGGTATAAGGATCACCTGTCAAAGGTTCTAAATAGCGGATAATTGTTGGAGATTCATATCCAACATATATATACTTAATCGTTTTTAAGGGTCCATTTTGGTGTGCTAAAGGGGTACAATTGGCACATATACTACATAAACAAACGTGCGTAAATATAAAAGATCAGACTTATATCTAGCTACCAACTACCAACTGGTATGGATGATAATGGTTGATTAGTAGTGGGTCTAAAAACAAATAAATAAAGTTGCATTTAATTTGCATAACCCCAAGTAGATGTGGGTAAATTGGTGTGCATAACCAATGCCCTAGTTAGCATCTCTGTCCTTTTGATGACAACTTTTATGAGACCACTTTTATGTATACATATGGGGGTATAGGATGTAATGATCATCAAATCCCTATGATGTAAAGTCTCCAACATTTCAAGTCATGTAGACTTGATGAGATAATCAAGGTGATGACACCTTAAACATATAGCTAATGTTAGGAGTGCAACATTTCATGTGGACAATAATACGACACGCGTTCATCGTTTTTGAATCCAGAACCACAAAGTACTTTAATATCCTGCTTTCTGGATGTTTATGCCCATAAATATCACCTTATATTGTAAGAATATAATATTTTTGTATTATGTCATTAACTTTAGGATGGTCTCATTCCTATCTTGGCTAAAAATCAGGGTTTACAAAAGTTCTAAGTATTGGAGAGGGCATATTGTTGGTCCTGGACCATAATGACTCACATAGAAAGTGTTTGTAGAACCCCAGGGGGGTTGCTCTTTTTAATTTTATTTTATATCAAACACAAAATTACAGATATGTTGCAGAAGCAAGGAGGCAAGACCTTTATCCTAAGCTATCTGAGGGGACAAATTTTCACACAGAAAGAGAGAAGAAGAAGGTTTTCTTTCAGATATGAGAGACTAAGATTGCTCTCAGATATTGACGCAAAATTTACTTTGAGCTATTACAGAGACATGTTCTTTCAAAATGGGTGATTTGCATGTTAAAACAATGAAGTCATTTTTATAGCCTTCATTGCATTAAATGCTCTCCTTCAACTTTAACACATGTCTTCGTTGGATTTGCTGATCCATGCATGCTTATACTTTTCCTTGAGCCTTTTGAGTTGATGTAGACACTTGTTAACCCTTCCCATCTCTATATATACAATGGAACAGTAAAGTATGAAAAGTATGAAAATAATACTTTAGAACATACTTAAACTGACATTCTTTTATATGTTCCCATACTTTAGGATGAGTGTCAGGAAGAGTTGGTGAACCAAACTTGCTGGACAAGTTTGCACTTCAAATTCGGCTTCCATTAGTAGTATTTGTCAAACTAAATAATGACTGTATCTTGTATTGATCTTCTTTTGTCTAGATGACAACCAATCCACTTTGGTGTCAATCTGACCACTCTTCAACTAATCTTCGACTTTGATGAAGGCTTCTTTACTCTTGGAACAATACAGATAGTAATAAATCTCTTACAAGTAAAAATCCTATGTGCCTATTTGTTAGTGCACATTTATGTTGGATCCAAGATCATGGAATTTGAAAGTCAATGCTCAAGTCAAAGCCTCATTGCAAAGTCAAGCAAGTCAAAGTCAAAGTCAAAGTGTTTGTTTAGTTTAGTTTTGTCTTTGTAAGCTTGTGGTATAAAAGCTTTTGTTTCTTTGTAATTTTAGAACATTTTTTAGAGTAGCACTTAGAAGAGAATTCACATATGACTGAGAGAGAGTAATTCTAGTGAGAGAAAGATTGTAAGAGAGAGTATTCTGTACTATCAAATTCAAAAATCAATATATGATGTTTTGGATTGAATTGAATTTCATTGTTATTCATCTTGATTAGTGTTGGTCCCGAAGGTGCTTAACAAGTTTGTAGAAGGGGGGTGTTGAATACAAACACAAAATTTAAAGGTTTAATAAATTGTTTATTGATAAATCAAATCACAATTTACAGTTTGTTGCGGAATAAGATTAAGTAAAACCTAATCTTAACAAACTTAAGAATCACATATATTGTTACACAAGAATTAGAGAATAGAGATTGAGAGAATATAGAAAGCAAGGGTTTCTATATGATATGAATGATAGAAGGCAACTCTCAGATAGAGTTTTGATCTTTCTATTTATATCCTATGCATTAAATGCATGGTAGGGTGCTTTACACGTGTCCTTCGATGGTTGGTTGCATGCTTCTGACTTTTGGAGACATGCTTTTGGCCATATGGTGAACAGTGTAGATTTTAGAGTTGTTGTACGATCTGTTGCAGAGGTATGTCTCTTATGACATTTGTACTATGTGTGCAAGGGTAAGACAAAAGAAACTTGGAGCATAAGGTATGTGATCTTCAATCACTGAATATCTCTTCCTTCACAGAGATAGAAAGAAGTTCAGTGATCGCTGAAGCTTTTCTTCAGGTTTCTTCGTGTATAGATAGAATTGTCTTGGTTTCACTGATATCCACATCAGATCATGAGTAGACTTGTCCGTTGTTCAGCAACTTTGTCTTCGACTCAGTGATGAACATCTTTGTCGCGAAACTTGTCTTCAGAGATTACGTCTAACTGTTACAAGAGAAATTATCAGCGATACTGAACACACTCAGTATTTAATCGCTGATGGTGAAACACTTATCAATACAGATGTTAAACGTAATTTTCACTAAGTATTAAAGTGGGTCATTATCAAATCACTGAGAGAGTTTGGATCAACAATCTCACCCTATTTGATGATGACAAAGTAACTATGAAGAAAATTACTTTAAGTCAAAATATAAGGATAGTCAGGATTTGTAACATACATGTCCCAATTACTATTTTGAGGGATTTTTTACAGTACTGATGGATTTAAGTACTTCACTGAAATTTTCATTAAATTGTAAAAAGAAGTTACAAGATAGAATATGAAAATTGTAAGTACAAGAGAAGTCCTATACTACTGTAAGACCATCTAATAGATTATAAGAGACAAGGGAATCTATCAGCTATGTTTTCAGGAAGTCTTTGGAGAGATCATATGTTATCTTTTCTCCTTTCCTTCTTCGATCAATGGCTTCTTGTAGAATAAGAGTTTTGATTGGATTCACCAATGAAGAGTATCCACACCACAAGCATAGAAGATCTTGTAGATTGCTTAGAGGGCAGAGAGGAATCTCAGAGACTCTTTGAAGCCTAAGCTTTTCCTCATCATCTTTGAAGAAGATTCCATAAGATTTCTTTATCACTTTCCTTGGTATATACGGTCCAGCAGGCGGCAGTGATAGATCTAGAACTGAGAGATCAGGAGAAAGACCGAACAGTGCATCCTTGGAGAAATTGATGGAGGTTTCATTTCTGATAACTGCATCATTTTCAGAGGAGGAGGCATGCTTTCGTTTAACTGGTCTTGGATGAGATGGAGGAGCTGAGGGCACATTTGTTTTGGTAGCGACCCTGTTGATGAGAGCTTCAAGAAGGTTTTCAACATGGCCTCTGTACGTTGATCTTGATTTCATCAGTGCTTCTCTGAACTCCAACCATTCATAGTAGCCAAAGTGTTCCAGTCTTGATAAGAACATAGCTTTTGAACTTCCATCCTCTCTGAATATCTCCATGGTGATTGAGGCTCGGTCCTTCCTTTTTCTTCCTGAGATTGTCACGGTAGTGATCTTCGTTGGATCAGATCGATGGTCAAGCTTATTTTTGCACCAAGCTAGACTAGCATCGCTAATCTCTTTTCTTTTAGCGTGCTCCTCCTCTATCTCTTTTAAAAGAGCAACTTGAACTTTCACCGGGTTCTCTTTCAGCTTGCCATCTTTGAATAGGGATAAATGTACCTCAAGATCTAGATCAACATCTTTTTGGCATTCAGCGATTAACTTTTCAGCTTTGACAGATTCTTCAATTTCTACCGATGAAAGAAAGTTTAGCTCTTCATTGGAGGTTTGAGAAGGGATCTTCAGCCGTAGACTCTCTAGGTTAGAGATCATCTCTGCTCCTCTTTGAACTTCATCCTCTGACCTTTGAAGAGGTCGAGAGGGCCTTCATAGATGACTTAGGGATTCATCCTCTTCTTCTTCTTCATCAATCTCGTTGACAGAGATTGGGATTATTGTTTCTTCAACAATTGGAGTTGGGATTATTTGCTGAGACGTTCCTTTATGCAGGGGAGAGAAATTTCAGAGAAATAAGAAAAAGAAGTTAGTGTATGTTTTTGAGCAGAGAGAGAGAGAGATAAAGGCTAGAAAGACAGGGGTGATTGGTAGGAAAAGAAAGATAGAGGTACAATAAAGAGACATACCTGAGAAGGTAGCTCCCCCTCAGAAGATGACAAGAGTTTCAGATTTCCCTCAGCAGTGATTCCTTTTTGTTTGCCTTGGGATGTGGTATCTGAATCTTTGTCATTTTGTCTCCCCCTGCTTCATTTATTACAACGCCCTTCATCGCTGGAGTTGATGAGACGTTTATTGCTGAGAACTATTGAGATGGATCTTTGTCTTTATCATCATCATCGATGACATCGTCAACCTCTTGATCCTCAAGATCAAGTTCTTCCTCGTCTTCTTCCTCCTCCTCTTCCTCTTCTTCTTCAACAAGCACCGAAGAAGAGGAAGGAGGGGATTTTTTTTAATTTTTTTAGCTATTTTCTCCCCTTCAGCATTAGAGGGAGGTTCTTCCACGTTCTCCTGTGCGGTTGCTGCATTTTCTTCATTTAGATCCTTATCCACCTCTTTGTCATCATCATGGGGGAGGGATGTGGCAGTAGCTTCAGCTTCAGCAGCAGTCGATTTGGGGGTATCAGCCTCCAACGCATCCATACGACCTTCTATCTCTAGAATGGTAGACGTAGCATGCTGAATAAACTCTACAACTAAGTTCCGCGACATTCTGTCATCGTTAGTGAATGAAGGAGTAGGAGCGGGAGCTGGTTCATTCAGTTTTGACAGGATTTGAGAGAGTAGCTGATTGGTACTGTCAGCCTTCCCACTGAGAGTTCTTACTTCTCCAGTAAGGGTCTTTACATTGGTGGAGAGTTGGTGGACATGACCATTGAGAAATTGTAGCTGAGTTGAGTTGGGGGTCACTTCTTCTTTCAGCGAATGGACCTCAGTTTGAAGAGTGTTGAGGTGAGATGCGTCAACTTTGGTGGAGATGGTGGTAGAGAGACTTTTCAATTCTTCACCAGCACTATTGACGGCAGTAGTGGTGGTGTTGATGGAAGTAGCGAGAACTTCCATTTTCTCGACAAGCTTTGTCAGCGATGTGTCAACAGTTCCCAAAGTAGGACATGAAAAACAAGTTAGCGGTTGATTAAGGCATTGCTCAGGCTTATTTAGCGAGGTGGGAGAAGTTTATATGGTTTTAGAGTTACCTGATGTGTCAAACATATTGTAGAATGCCAGGTCTCCCTCAAAAGAAGGAAATGGTAGCGATGTTTGAGGCAAACCTCCGAAAGGGAGGCCACCAGGTCCTACATGTGCATCTTGAAGAATAGGCTACTCAGATGGGGGTTGAGTCACTGAGGGAATCTGGGAGGTCACCGGTGGTGTGTCAGTTGTGGAGGTCACTAATACGGTTGTGGCGGGAGCAGGTGTGGAGTAGCGAGCCACGAAGTCATCCATAGTAGTCTGTTGAGAGGCTACCTCAGGTATATTTGCTAGAGGGGGTTGCTCCACAGTCTTTCTGGCCTTTTTAGAGGTACTAGAAATAGCTGATGACTTTCGTTTGAGAGGGGTTGTAGTGGCAGGGGTATCTGATGAAGGAACCATCTGCGTAGCCATTGAAGGAGAAGAATGTTGGGAGAGACGGAAGCGGAGAGTTAGAAGACTTACCTCATTTGCAGTGGGCTTGACTTCAAGTATGCGAGGGCCAACTTTGGAGAAGCTATAATCACTCTCCTTAGGGTACTTGTCTCCCAAGAAGTAATGAAGGATGGCAAAGATGAATCTAACATAGGGAATCTTGATGTCCCTTTCAGCTTTCTCGATCTTGGAGAGAAGATCTTCAAAGATAGCTCCAGCATAGTCAAAGTGACGACCAACGATCACTGAGTAACCCATTTGGACCTGAACCTTGCTTGCCTGATCTAGTGATCCAACTTTTCCACTCATGCTCTGAATTATGTATGTGAAGATATAGTTCAGCTCAGAGGGCATCTTGGCCTTTTGAATCTTCGTCAACTTTTTATCAGGGATGGTGGTGCGGGGTTTTTAGTCCCACTGATATCCCATGTGGTCGAGGAACTGAATGAGTTCAGCCTTAGTGG
Source organism: Arctium minus (assembly GCA_954870635.1). Classification (NCBI taxonomy): domain Eukaryota; kingdom Viridiplantae; phylum Streptophyta; class Magnoliopsida; order Asterales; family Asteraceae; genus Arctium; species Arctium minus. Next base: position 68,685,819 of record OX941080.1, on the reverse strand, counting down.
GTAAGGCATCGAAGCCTGCTTTTGTCTTGGAGGGGAATCAGAGAGTTATGCGAATAGCAAGAGCAGTGATATTCCCAGGTCCATGGTGGGTCTGGAAGGTGATGGCAGGGATCACCTTGCTTTGCTTGTTCAGTACTTCACCTTTGTCAATGGTGAACCAAAATTCCTGAAGAAGAGCCCTTGAAGGAGTGGGATCAACTTTTATTGCATAGCCCAAACATGATTCTTTGAGGAAGTTAGCAGCTTGCAGAAGACGAGGACATTTGTTTTTGGGAAGGTCCAAACGTCCCAAGTGGTTGTTTTTCGTGACTTCGGAATCAACAAGTGCAAATTTCACAGTCTTTGAGGGAATGAGAGTAGCTTGGGAGGCCATTTCTGGAATAGGTAAAAGAAGAATAGAATAAAAGGTTTTAGAGTCCAAAAACAGTGCAAACAAAATTACCAGTTTCTTATTAAATAAATAAACTTGTAAAAGACGTTTGTTGTTAGAGGAAAACCGTTTTTTTTTAAAAGAAGGGAATAAGAACAGTCTTAAAAACCATAAGGTTTTTGCAAGCAAAAAAAAAAGAAATCATTCAAAAATGATTTTAAGAAAAACATTTTTAATCCAAGATAAGAAAAAATATATAGGATTAAACGCAAGTTTTTGGAAGAAGATGTAAAGAATAAGAACCTGGATTGCTTGAAGATTTGAAGATTCAAGTGTTCGTAAGTTCTTTGCTTGAATGACGAGAGTATTTTCTTGCCTTTTAAGTTTTTAGAGAAGGTAAAAGGTAAAAAATATGAATGGCATTCTTTTTATATGAGGAGAGAGAAAGAATTTAGAGAGGAAAAAGGTGGTCATCATGACACGGAACGTCCCACGAAGTTGATTGGACAAGAAGTGCAACGGACGAATGTGTCAGAAAAAAACGTGCCATGGATTATCGGTTCGAATGACGTCACATGTGAGAAAAACGTTTCAATTTTTGGAAAGTATCGCTGATAGAAAGTCAGGGATATGTTTTCTTTGAAAAGGATCACTGATGAGAAATATCAGTGATAAGGTTTGTTTTTCAAAAAGCTTTTAACCACTTGAAGAAAATCAGTGATTAAAGTTTTGATTTTTGAGAACGTCTTACTGAATAAGATTCAGTGAGAGAGGATGAGATAACATACCTGAGTGTCAGAGATATTTAGTCAGAGATTATGAGATGAAGTAGAACTTTTTATAACTGACATAATGCATGAAAGCTGAAGAGTTAATCTTCAAGATTCAACATTCCAAGCTCACTGATGAGAAAGTTGAATCTTGTCTCATCAAGAGGTTTGGTGAAAAGTTCAGTGAGCTGATAGTCAGTAGAAATAAAGTGGAGTTCTATATCACCATTCATCAAATGATCTCTGGTAAAATGATATTTGATCTCTATGTGCTTTGTCTTCGATTGTAACACTATATTGTTTGCTATAACGATGGCACTAGTGTTGTCGCAATAGATTGGGATCTTGGATAGCTGAAGGTCATAGTCTAATAGTTTATTTCTCATCCATAAGACTTGAGCACATGAACTTCCAACGGCTACGTACTCAGCTTCAGCTGTGGAAGTGGAAGTGGATACTGAGTTTTACTTTTTGCTTGTCCAACTTACCAGCTTTCCAACTAGGATTTGACATCCGCCAGTGGTGCTTTTTCTATCAACTTTGCAACCTGCAAAATCACTATTTGAATATCCAGTTAGATCGAACCCTGAATCTTTGGGGTACCAAAGACCGAGGTTAGGAGTTCCCTTAAGATATCTGAAAATTCGCTTGACAACGATCATGTGGGATTCCTTGGGTTCTGATTGATAGCGTGCACAAAGACATGTAGAAAACATGATATCAGGTCGGCTCGCTGTTAGATACAGCAGGGAGCCTATCATTCCTCTATAGGCAGTGACATTAACAGGTTTTCTAGCTGGATCCTTGTTCAATGTCAGGGGAGGTGCCATAGGAGTTTTCATCGCTGAGGTTTGAGTGAGATCAAACTTTTTCAGCATATCCTTAACATACTTATCCTGATGAATAAATGTACCTTTATTATATTGCTTGATATGAAATCCAAGAAAGTAAGTTAGTTCATCCATCATACTCATTTTATATTCTTTCTTTATTCTTTCAACGAAACGAGTACATAGAGATGAGTTAGTAGAACCAAATATAATGTCAGCAACATATATTTGTACAAGAATAATATGACCTTTTATCTTTCTAAAAAATAACCTATTGTCAATTTTTCCACGCTCAAATTTTTCAGAGATAAGAAAAGAAGAGAGGGTGTCATACCAAGCACGGGGAGCTTGTTTTAACCCATAGAGAGCCTTATCCAACTTATATACATAATGTGGATGCTTAGGGTCAGAGAACCCTGGGGGTTTTTCAACATAAACTTCCTCATTCAGCTTTCCATTTAGAAAGCTGACTTGACATCCATTTGATATACTTTGAAGTCTTTGTAAACTACATATGCTAAGAATAATCGAATTGCTTCGAACCTAGCCACAAGGGCAAAGGTTTCATCATAGTCTATGCCTCCCTCTTGTCTGTATCCATGAGCAACTAGCCTAGGTTTGTTGCGGGTTACAGTCTCATTTTCATCTAATTTGTTTCTAAACACCCATTTGGTGCCTATAACAGATTTATCAGATGGCCGGGGAACGAGATTCCAAACTTTGTTTCTAGCAAACTCAATCAGCTCTTCTTGCATAGCACTGACCCAGTTTGGATCTCTGAGGACATCATCAGTCTTCTTTGGCTCTATGAGAGAAAGAAAATACAAAAATAGACAGATATTACCTGAACTTCATCGAGTCTGAATACCTGCATCAGGATCACCAAGAATTAGGTCTATGGGGTGATCTCTAGTCCATCGTTGAGCTGGAGCATAATCGCTTACCTCAGGAGTTAGATCATCAATAGGAATGTTCACTGATGAAGAAGCTTGAGGTTCTTCAACTATCAAATGTTGTGGTTCAGACAAAACATTATTCACTAAGAGGTTTTCAGAAGAGGGAAGATCTGATGGAGGAAGTGTGTTTAGGGAAATTGTTGAAATCTAAGAGGTGGATTCAACGTTAGGAGGTATGATGTTTGGATCATCATCAGTATTAGGAGGATCTGTATGTTGATGCGTGTTGAAGATATGTTCCGTTTCCCTGTAGTGGGAGAACATCCAAGCATTCAGTTCATCATTGTCAGTGATAGATTTAGAGTTTGCTGACCTAGATTCATCAAAGGTGACGTGGATTGTTTCTTCTACTGTTTGTCTTCTCTTGTTGAAGACTCTGTAGGCTTTTGAGATTGTGGAATAGCCAAGAAAGATTCCGTCATCAACTTTTGGGTCGAACTTTCCAAGTGCATCTTTGTTGTTTAAGATGAAACACTGACAACCAAAGATGTGAAGAAAACTGATAGAAGGTTTTCTTCCATGAAAAAGTTCATAGGCTGTTTTGCTGAAACGTTTTACTATCAGAGACCTGTTTTGAGTAAAACAAGTAGTGTTGACAGCTTCTACCCTGAAATTGTAATCCCCAATCCAAATCAAGCAATCTCTATTCAATATATGACAATATCAAGATTCTAGAGAGAAAGTGTAGAGAGAGAAAGTGTTCATCTCATAGATCTAACAATGATATTACAATTTATCTAGCTACATGATTTACAAGGCAACATGGTATTTATACCAAGGACTAAATCACAAGCTTAACAACTAAGTAAACTCATATTGACTAAACTAAACATTGGCTTTGTTGACTTATCTTGACTTGACTTTTCCTATTAAATCTTGGATACAATAATACACTAACAATCTCCCCCTTTGTATTCAAGATTTAATAAAAATTTGACATTAGTCTTCAGCACTTGATTCTTCAATCTTTAACTCTGACGTCTTTGAACTTTGAAGCTTTAACAGTCTTCAGTCATTCAATCTTTGAAGAATCTTGAAAAGTCTTTAATACTTTGTAGCTTTGGAAAGTCAACTTGTCTTGAAAACTTTGAAATCTTTGAAAAACTTCTTTGAAACTTCTAGGGATCTTTGAAAACTTGTATCTTCATCTCTTTGATCTCTTGACCATCTTCGGAAAAACAAACTTTCACGAATCTTCTTAATTTGGATTTGAATAATCTCAGAATGATTTCTTTTCATCTGACTTGGACTTTCAGAATCTTCTTTAGAAAGTCTCTTTTCTTCAAATCAGTTTTGAAATTTGAATCTTTCAGAAATTTCTTCCACTTTTTGACATCTCATCTCTGAAATTGATCTTTGTAGATATCTCCCCCTTTTTGATGATTGTGAGCTTCATGATCATCAAAACTTTCTCAATTTCAGCACTTTCTTTGAATCTCCCCCTTTTACAAATATTCTCCCCTTTTGAGATACATTTAACATTCTCTGCACTTTGATCTGAATAGCTGAATCATGAACTGTATATACCTGAATCTTTTGAAATACAGATATAATGAACTTGGTAACCCTGATTCAACAAATGAAACAGTTAGAAATGCCTGTCAGTAACACAAAGTTACTGTGTACAACGGATGTACAAGTTAAGGAGCTGGTTTGATGATGATTCCCCAGGACTTCCATTCAATCATTGAAAAACACAAGGTTTATCTATGAATGTTCTGATAGAAAAACATATTTTCTGTATGCCCGTGCTTGTGTATGAAAGAATTTAGCACAATGATTGTGTTTCATAAGGCTTAAATTGTGTAAACTGTTGAGACAACAACAAGTATTACACGGACTCAATGTGCATGAAAGAGGTGCGAAGGTGGGGCAACTTTCCTTCTTTTTCAATATCTAAATCTTTCGAGTGAAGACTAGATAGCAGATATGCTGCGTCCCCAAAGAAAATGAAACATTTCTTTGTTAAGAAAGAAAAGAGTGGCTGGTCACCAAAGAATGTGAACCAATCAGTAGATGTGGCTGCCCGACTCAGAAAGTGGTTGGTACAGAGTTTTGATATCTTTTTAACTCTGTTCTCACACCCTCTTTCTTTTTAACATTATGCTCACTTCTAACCAAACTCTCATTTACATTTTACCTCTCAGCACAGTGAGAAAAACTCAACCGGATGAGTTATCTCCCCCACTTTTTGATTTTGACCCCTCACCCCTCAATCACTCTTGGATAACTTCTTGGGTAGGAAACACAGGTTTACGTGAATCCATGGAAGTTATGTGTTAAGCTTACACATGAATCCCATGTAAGTCCTATGTTTAACAGTTTAACTGAACATTTAAGCACATATAAGATAACACTGTCAAAACGTATGCTCATTAAAGATATGAATTAAATTTGAGCATTTGAACAATGAAGATCTCTGAAAACAAGGATATTGAATGAATGAAATGAAATCAAGAGAATTGTTTTGAGAATCTGACAATGTATCAATCAGATCAAATAAAATGGTTAGGGTATCAAAGAATTGGATATTTTGTTTATATGAACGAATATAAACAATTTTGCAATGAAAGAACAAATTTGGAAATGATGATTGATGCTCAACAATAATTGACAGCAAACGGGGGTATTACCATCGAAAAATTGTTTCTTTTAGAGACATGGTAATAACAAAATCAAATGAAGTACTGAACCGATGTGTATGAATACTTGATAGTATATAGAAAAGATAATACGCAAGTATTAATCTTTGGAAACACACGGCCAGTTAAACATTAAAGCTCAATAATGAAAAACATTTAAAATCACACTTCTAGATTCATAAAATCTTTTGAGAATCAGAAGTGGTTTGAACATTTAAGAAAACATTTTTCATGATTGAAAGTTGTTCTTCTTTCAAACAATCAGAGATATAGATCAGAAGATATTTACCTTTAAGCTCCCCCTCAAATCAGTATATCATGATTTATTTTCTTTTAAGCTCCCCCTCAAATCAGTATATCATGATTTATTTTCTTTTAAGCCCCCCCTGGATATTTTAAAAATATCCATGTCTGAACATTGAAGAACGGGTCCTGATCTGTCATGTGATCAGAAGCCACAGTCTTTGAACTTTGAAGTACGGGTCTTGAACTGAATTATTCAATAGCCATAGTTCTATGCTCCCCCTTAAACGTTAGGTGCCTGCAACACAATTTTAGCTTTTGGTACCCACTGGTATTTGGGTCCTGAAGTGTTAGTTGCAGTTCTTGTGGGGGTAACATAATAAGAACCATACCAGTAATTAACAAAATTCTTACTTACAAAGTCATGCGCTCCACAGTAAGAACAACAGATTTTCTTCTGAGCAACCCTGATCAAGTGATTAGTAGAGTAAAACATATCAGGATTACCAAAAGATTTACCTTTATGCACACTGTTCTTTTTGGCATTGGTTGTGGATGCAGATACTTTGTCTTTCTTCTTTTCTTCTGAAGAATCCTTCACTCGCCAGACCATCTGATTTTTCTTAGATTGCTTTCCAAGAGATTTAACATAGAAGTTTGCTGAACCATCAACAGATTTGTCATAAAATAGATTAGATGGTCTGATCTGACTTGATTTGATAGTTTGTGGTTTGACACTTTTGTTTTTGAAAACATTTTTGTCATGGATAGAACTAGAAGCTGTTTTGAAAGAACAAACTGATTCTGTTGAGTTATCAACAGGTGATTGATTAATCACATCAGCTGAAATCTTTTCTGATAAATTGACGTTTGCAGCTTCTAAGTTCTTTATCTTTTCAGATAAAATATTTCTTTCAGAAATAAGTGTGTCAAACTTCTTTTTCAAATCAGATCTAGCCATCTGTTCTTTAAGAATATCTGATGATAGAACAGAGATTTTGGACATGAGCTTGGATATTTCAGTTTCAAAATATGAACGTTCTTGCTCAAAATCTTTTTGTAAGTTCTTGGATATATCAAAAATTTCATTGAAGATCCCAACATTTCTCTTTTCAGAATTTTTCTTTTCAGATTCAAAAGACTTTTTCTTTTCTTTAAAAATTTGTCTTTCTTTTTCAAGCAAGTCTTGTAAAATAGAAATCTGCTTGGGAAATTCAGTGTTTTTATCTTCAAGAACTTTTCTTTCCTTAGCAAATGTGTCTCGTTCAGTAATTATAACTTTTTCAAAATCAGACACTTGCTTGGAAAGTTTAATGCATCTCAGCTCAAGATCCTTTTTCTCTTGTAAAGTTTTCTTGGAAGTCTCAGATGATTGTTGAGTTGAAGATGTCTTCATATTTGATTTTTCTTTTTCTGCTTGGAGGCTTGTTTTCAGTTCAACATTTTTCTTCTCCAGAGAAGATATCTGATCTTCAAAAGCCTTCAACTTGTTTTGAAGCTTGACTGATTCATCTTGCAATTCTAATGATTTATGTTCAGTCGTCTTCAGTTGGCTTTGAAGATTGCTTATCTTTCTCTCTTTTTGTAAAATTATTTTCTCTTTTACCCCTATGATTTTTTCTTTTATTTCAATTTCATTCTCAATTGCTCTGATGATACCTGCAAAATCAGATTTAGCATTATCAGTACATTTTGCACAAACAGGAGTTTTATCAGAATTTGACAAATTTGACTTCAACTCCTGAATCTGTTTAAGAAGCTTTGAATTCTGATATTTCAGTTTCTCTCTTTCTGCTTCTATAACAGGTATCTCTGGCATGTATAAGACTGCCATATCTCTGGCTGAAAGTACAGTATTTGCTTTATCATCAGTAGTAGGCATCTTGAATAGAATGTTAGCTTAAAAAAATGATCGTCAAAAATCAGAAAATTATGACCACTAACAAAATATGTCCCCCTCCGAAGACTTAGCACGGGGGTTCCGCTAAGTCGCTAAGTACTGAAAGTCAAACTTGGATCACCACTTGAAAAAAAAATTTCAATTCTGAAACTCGCAGATCAAGTAAACTCGCTAAGTACTAAAACTCGCTAGTCACTATTCACTGAGAAATGCGCTAGACGTTATGTGCACGTTTGAGAAACTCGCAAGTCACTATGTGCGCGTTTGAGAAACTCGCAAGTCACTATGTGTGCATTTCGAGAACTCGCAGATCACTTGAATTACTCGACCAAAACTCGTAGGCTTTGGTTTGCGCGTTTATGAAACTCGCAAGTGCCTGTTAGTGCGTTTTAACACTTAGAAACTTTTTCGAATATTTCAAACTCGCAAGCCTCTTTTAGCGCGTTTCTGAAACTCGCAGAAGATGTTTGCGCGTTCTTTACTTGATGAATCTTGCGCGTTCTTCAGATGAACTTGCGCGTTTGCTAGATCTTGCGCGTTTCGACACTTTCGTTCACAAAATCGATCCAAAATGCTTTAAACCTGCAAATTGATTCTACAAATTGTACCAATATGATCGAAATACATATTAGAACACTTTTCTATCAATTCAAACTAGCTAAAAACATGAAATTACAGTGCATTGATCAAGATACAGTGTACGACTACAAGTTTTTCGAAAAACACAATTTGATCAAATTGATCAATCTAAAGTGCGAATTAGATTATGTGATATGAATAAAAGTTGATCCAATTGATAAAACGTATACAATCAAATCAATTTCTTGATTTAATTGTACAAAAACAATAAAACCACGGATCAAACAGTAACTTTTTCAGAAACAACAATTTTCTTGAATTTACAAGAATCTGATCCAAAAACTAATTTAGTGATCTTTTTGAATTTGTTTGGTATGCTCTGATTCCAATTGAAATTGTAATCCCCAATCCAAATCAAGCAACCTCTATTCAATATATGACAATATCAAGATTCTAGAGAGAAAGTGTAGAGAGAGAAAGTGTTCATCTCATAGATCTAACAATGATATTACAATTTATCTAGCTACATGATTTACAAGGCAACATGGTATTTATACCAAGGACTAAATCACAAGCTTAACAACTAAGTAAACTCATATTGACTAAACTAAACATTGGCTTTGTTGACTTATCTTGACTTGACTTTTCCTATTAAATCTTGGATACAATAATACACTAACATACCCAAAACTGAGTTGGAAGATGAGAATCACTGAGCATTGATCTTGCAGCTTCAATGATCGTTCAGTTTCTTCTTTCATCGACACCATTTTGCTGAGGAGTTCTTACGGAAGAGAAATTGTGCGAAATTCCCTTACTCTCAAAGAAGTTTGTCAGTGCACATATTTGTTGGATGCAAGATCATGAAGATTGAAGATCAAAGTAAAGCAAGTCAAAGCTCAAAGTCAACTCTCATTGTCAAAGTCAAAGTCTTTGTAATAAGTCAAAGTCAAAGTATTGTGTTTTGTTGTCTTGTATTTGTTGTTAGTATAAATAGTCTTGTTATTGTCTTTGTAATAAGAGTTGCAAGTGAATGAGTTGTGGTGGTAAACGGAGCAAATTAGAGAAGAGTTTATTGTATATCATTCTAGTGAGAGAAAGTAGAGCGAGAAAATGAATCTTGTAATCTCTGATTTCTAAATCAATGACATGTGAATACAAAATTTTCATCTTGATTGTTTATTAGTTTGTTTTACAATAAGAACTTGATAGATTGGGACATTATCAATTGGTATCAGAGCAGAGTCTATGTGAAATCATTCAGGAAATGGAGTTCGACACTATGTTCATCCAATCTTGATCATTTTTGAATTTTTGTGTGATTTTGGGTTTGTAATCGAGTTCAGTGTGTGCGTATAAGTTAATAGACCAATCTTATATAGGTTAATGGAGTTTTTGCACTGTATTTTCTTTAATTGTTGAATTTTTGTGAGTTTTTGAGTCCACGAGTTCGAACACTGTGAAAGGATCGATATGTATGTTTGAGTGTATCTTACTGAAATTCGGTGATTGAAATCGATTCAAGAAGTGTTGGTGAGCAAATTGTCAAAGTTTGAGATCGAAATTTGCAGAATTGATGGGGTTTCGAGGAAATCAGAGAGTATTTTCTACGAGATCTGAAGAACTCGCAGAACATCTCAAGAACTCGCAGATCATGAAGAATTAGCATAGGATTTGAAAATTTCGCATCTAGATTTCGCAACTCATTAGAATTCGTATCTTAGATTTCGCATAAATTGATTCTGAAATTTTATAAGTGTTGATTTCGTAGATGAGAGTGGTACGAATTGCATAGAATTCGCTTATGTGTGCCATGCGAAATGTCTTGAATTTGCAAGTGTGTCTCATGCGAATTTTCAGAATTCATAGAATCATTTTATGCGAAAAGTGGTTGTAAAATTTGTCAAAGGCAAGAATTCGCATAAGCTTGTTGTGCGAAAAGTGAAAGAACTCGCATATCACATTATACGAATTCCTAGAATTCGCATAACTGTGAGATACGAATTCCTAAGAATTCGCAGAAGAGCATTATACGAATTCCTTTGTGTTTAAAAGTTTTAAAATTTTTCTAAGTGTTGAATTCGTGTAAGTCTATCTTGCGAAAAGTTGCATGCGAATTCTAAAACATTCATGCATGCGAATTCTTGTTTGAATATTCCAGTGTGCGAATTCTTGTTGGTTGATCTTGTATGCGAATTCTGAGAGTTTAATTTGTGCGAATTATGCTTGTGTGCGAATTGTTTATACGAATTCCTTGCATTTCAGTGTTTGTGCGAATTCCATACTTGGAAATTTTTGGAAATTTCATTTTTTGAATTTTTCTGAGTTTTGCTGTATTTTGAGATTTCACTTGGATTAACGATCAAATTCAAGTTATTTTTATAAATAGATATTGAAGATGAGTTTTTCTGATGATGAAGAGAAGATTTCCAAGCTCAGAATAGAGAACAAAAATCTCGCTTCTGCAGTTGATTACTATTCTAAGAGGCCAAAAAGATATAATGATGAAAGGAAGATACTGAGAGAAGAAGTAAGTGCATTAAAGACGATTAATGAAGATCTTCTGAAACAGACTTCTAGGCTTAGTGAAGAAAAGGTGCTGATTTTGGAAGCTGAGAACACTGAGCTGAAAAGAAAGATCTCTGACTTGGAAATTCAGATTATCCAAATCCAGCAAGCAGATTCTGTTGACAGTTATGAGGAGAAGATTAAGAATCTGGAGGATGCTAATAAATAGCTGAACAAGAAGATTACTGATCTGGAACAAAAGATAGCCAAAGACATAGATGATTTTGAGAATGAAAAGAATCAGTTTTCAAAGAAGTTCTCAGAATTTTCCAGGAAGAGTTTTGAAGAAAAGAAGTTGAGCTTAAATGTTCCAAGCTTTCTCAACAGGTAACTGATTTTGAGAAAGTAATAATCTTGGAAAGAGACAGGTTTGAAAAAGAGAAGAAGACCATAGAACAGAAAAATGTTGGACTTTTCAAGGAAATATCTGGTCAAAGAATGAATGTTGAGAATGGTTTTGAAGAAGAAAGACATATGTTTGAATCAGAAATAAGGAAGCTGATAGAGAAGTTATCTGAACTATCAGCTTGTGCTTTAAAAGAACAGAAAATGAAGTCTGAGTTTCAAGAAAAGATTGACCTACTCGTCAAAGAAAGAGACAGTTTCTCTTCAAAGATAAAAGAGCTTGAAGAAATTATTTCTAAGGCGGTGGTGACTGGGCAAAAGACTCCAGAGTCATTTATCCACACACCTAGAAATAATTCAGCTGATTCAAAAAAGACAGCAACAAGCTCACATCAAAGAACTGTTTCAACGATAAGGTTAGTTAACTCATTTGATCAAATTCGTACTACTAACATTTTCTTTGATAAAAATGTAGATGGTTCAGATACATTTAGAAGAAGAAGAAGAAGGAGATATGAAGAAGAGAAGCTGGTCTGGAAAGTAAAACCAGTAGATGATGAAAAGAATGATGAGAAGAAGGATGAGAAGAAAGGAAACAAATCATTTGTACATGCATCAAAAGCAAAGAAGAATAATGTGCGGAAAGGTAAACCTGATTTTGCTTACTCGAGAGATCAATTAATTAGGTTGTCTACAAGGAAAAGGTATTGTTCTTACTGTCGTCTTTATGAGTTTGTTCATAAAATGAGTGATCATTACTGGTATGGTTCTTACTCCATTACTCCTAATAGAACTGCAACTCACAAATATGGACCCAAATACCAGTGGGTACCAAAGCCAGAGGATGATTCTGTGTTGCAGGCACCTCAAGTTTAGGGGGAGTAAGAGAACCAAGGCTTCTGAATACTACAGTTCAGGACCCGTACCTCAAAGATAAGGAGTTTGACTTCTAAACACAACAGTTCAGGACTCGCTCTTCAATGAACAAAAGAGATTATACTCCGTGTTGAACACGATTGTACTCCGATACATGAATGAGAAGATCAACCTTCAAGGGGGAGTACATATTTTTCCTGATGCATAGATTTAGGGGGAGTATATGACTTCTGATTACATCTGATCAGAACTCGTACATTCAAAGTTTTACTACTTTCTGTCATTTACTTTTCAATAAAGCTTTTGTGAATAAAGCTTTGCACTTTGACGACTTTGTGTCTATTGCAGATTTTGAGGGGGAGCTTACATGATCATATCTAATATGACTTTTGAGATGACTTCATGAGATTTAAGCAGAACGTAAGGTTCATTCTAAACTTAATCTCATACATGTCTGAAAGAAGGACGACTTTCGGATATGAAAACATGTTCTTAAACGTTCAAACCACTTCTGATTCTTACAAAGATTTTCTGAATTTAGAAGTGTGATTTTAAATATTTTCATTTTACATGTGCTTTCATGATTAACAAACCGTGTGTTTTCAAAGATAAATACTTGTGTATTATCTTTTCCATATACTGTCAAGTATTCACACACACCGGTTTAGTACTTTTATTGACCAAGTTCTTACCATGTCTCATATTGAAACCAACTTTCGATGGTAAGACACCCCGTTTGAAATTCAATGTTTGTTTAGCGTTGATTGATTCAAAACGTTTCTTTCAAAAATGTCTATATCTTGAGTCGTATAGACAAATTCCAATTTTTGCTGACCTAAGCCTTAATTGATAAATCATTCAGATATTTTGATCTGTTTCATACAATGTCAGATTTTCAAACAAGTTTCTTGTATTCATTTCATTTCTTCAATATACTTGTTTGAAATATCTTCAATGTTTACAAATGCTTAAATCTTCATGATTATATCTCTGAGCATATATATATCTGACATGTATTATTTGTGCTTTAATTGCAAAGTTAAACCATTTTGAGCAACATGTTCTTATAGGATTACATGGGTTCATTGTGTGAGATTAAATGAAACTTCTATGGATTCACGTTAACCAATGTTTCCTACCCAAGAAGTTAATCCTTGAGTGATCGAAGAGTGAGGAGTCAAAACAACTGAGTGTGGGTTGAGTGATGAGGTAACATGAAAATGAGAGTTTGGTTAGATGTGAGCTCAATGTTAAAAAGAAAGAGGGTGAGCGAACAGAGTAAAAGAATATCAAACTCTGCACCAACTTTTTCTGAGCCGGGCAGCCACATTACTAGTGTTTCACAATTCTTCGTGAACATTATTGAAACAGGCAACTAGCCTATGCCAACTCCTGATAAAAACCCCACCACCTACTCATTTTCTTCTCAACAAGAAAATGTTTCATATTTCAAGGGGGCGCAACACATAATCTATCTGGTTTTCATTTGGAAAATCTGGATATTGAAAAAGAAGGAAGTTTGCCCCACCTTCGCACTTCGATCATGCACAATCGAGTCTGTGTTTAACTGTTGTTATCTCAATGGTTTACACAATTTTGAGCCTTATATAAAAGCAATCATTTGTGCTTAATTCTTTCAAACACTTGCACGAATAGACAAGGAATACGTTTTCTTGTCATAACGTTCATAGAAATTACTTTGTGGTGTTTCGATGATTGAATGGAAGACCTGGGGGAGTGAACATCACAAAAGCTCCTTTCCAATGTGTATTTGTTACACACAGTGACTTAGTGTTACTGACAGGCACTTCTAACTGATTCATTTGTTGATTCAGGTGTTACATTCTTAATTTGTCTAAATTTGCAAAGATTCGGATGAATATCTTTTTGGATCGATGGATGGTCAGAGGCTCAGTATAAAAGATCAATGGTCAGAACAGATTCAGTGATATTTCTTGTTAAAGTTTTGATGATTTCCATGTTCCAATCATCAAAAAGGGGGAGAAGAGTTAAAGAAATGTTTGAGTAAGAAATGTTAAAGATGGGAGAAATGTTCAAGAAATAGTTGTGAAAGAAAATTTGTTGAAAGATTATTCAAAGCTTACAGAGAAAATTCAAAGAATTCCGAAAGCAGGCAGATTTAGAGAAATTTTCTTTGAAGATAATTTTGCTGAAGTGAACTGAGCTGAACCTGGTGTTAATTTCTTTCCTATGCCTAAAAGTGGTTTTTACAATCTTTGGGGGAGAATGCTACTATTCTTAAAGAACAAACTTTGAGAAAAATTCTTGAAAGTTTTGAAGATTGTTTTTATCAAAGACAGGGGAGAATATTCTAAGCTTAAAAGGGGAGATTGTACCTCAATGATTATGTTTATTTCTGAAGATGATCTGAATTGACAAGAAGTCTAAAAGGGGGGGGGGGGGGATAAAACTGATCAAAGGGGGAGTTTGTATAAATTGAGCTTAAAGAGGGAAGATTAAATTGCAAAATCTTTTAGAGATGATCTTGATCCAAAGGGGGAGAATGTTAGTGCACATATTTGTTGGATGCAAGATATTGTCAAAGTCAAAGTCATTGTCAAAGTCAAAGTCTTTGTAATAAGTCAAAGTCAAAATATTGTGTTTTGTTGTCTTGTATTTGTTGTTAGTATAAATAGTCTTGTTATTGTCTTTGTAATAAGAGTTGTAAGTGAATGAGTTGTGGTGGTAAACGGAGCAGATTAGAAAAGAGTTTATTGTATATTATTCTAGTGAGAGAAAGTAGAGAGAGAAAATGAATCTTGTAATCTGTGATTTCTAAATCAATGACATGTGATTACGGATTTCTCATCTTGATTGTTTATTAGTTTGTTTTACAATAAAAACTTGATAGATTGGGATATTATCAAAGTTGTTCAGGGAACTATTTTTGAATTCAGTTCCATGATCACTTCTTATTGAGCGAACAGTTAGATTATTCAGCACTTCCATCTTTCTAACAAAAGATATCATTTCTTCTGGAGTATCTCTTTTAGAGTGAAGAAAGATTACCCAGGTGTAGCGAGAATATTCATCTACTATAACAAGAGTGTATTTCTTTCCAGCTATGGATTGAATATTGACAGGACCAAATAAATCCATATGTAAGAGCTGAAGAGGACTTGTCACTGAGGAAACTTGTTTTGATTTGAAACTAGCTTTAGTCTGCTTTCCTTTCTCACAAGCTGAACAAAGAGATTCCTTGGCATATGAGTGTTGAGGAAGACCAGAGACTAGCTCTTTTGAGGAGAGAGAATTCAGTGTTTTGAAGTTGAGATGAGAGAGCCTTTTGTGCCATAACCAGTTGACATCTGAAGAGGCTTTAGAAAGAAAACAAACGTTTTCAGTGGAAGTAGAGTCCATGTCTATTACATAGACACTTTCCATACGATAACCACTAAGAGAGTGAGCTTTCCTTTTTCATTCACCATAGAGCATGTTTTCTTACAAAAGTGAACCTCATAGTCTTTGTCACATAGCTGACTGATACTAAGAAGATTGTGATTCAGTCAATCTACGTAAGCGACTCTTCGGAAGGTAGTGGTCCCATTGCTGAGTATGCCAAACCCTTTGGTATAACCTTTCCCATTTCCACCAAAGATCACTGAAGGACCTTTCTCTTCATTGTATTCAGTAAGCAGGTCTTTTTTTCCAGTCATATGTCGAGAGCATCCACTATCTAAATACCAGATACCCTTCGATCCCTACAAACATAAGGAAGATTAAGTTTTGATTGGTACCCATTTTTTAATGGGTCCAGTAGGGTTAGTGGAGAGGTTCAGCAATCTTCACGGCATCTGAAGATTCAGTGTCAGTGGTAACCTTCACCTTGGTTAATTTTTTAACCTTAGTGGCATTTTTCACCTTGGCAGATTTCTCAGCTTTGGTGACCTTCTCAGCCTTGGAGGCATTCATCTTCACTTTAGCTTTCTTATCAGCTTTTGTAGCAGTAGGACATTTACTGGCAATATGGTCAGTAAGTCCACAATGGTAGCACTTTCTATAGACAAAAACAACTTTAAGACCAGGAGCAGTTGAGTTAGAAAACTTAAGATGAGCAGGGCCTGCTCCAAGAATGCCCTTAGCATTAGATCGTGGAGGAACTTTCAATTCTTCTGATTTCTTATGCTTGATATCAATTTTCAGCTTTGGAGTGGATCTTTGAGTAATGTCAGTGAGTTTTGATCCAGAGCTGAAGGATTGATTTAGTGAAGGTTTGGAATGGACCTTCGGTTTTGCTATCTTAGTAGCATTCTGAGGATGATGAGAAATGGATTTCCCTTTATCAGTGATCTTGGTTGAAGATTTACACCATCCCTCAACAGTTGAGTTTTCCGCTTTAAAGCAACGATGGCTTGTTCGCATTCAATGTTGATAATTTCATTGACCATGACTCAATCTTTTAAACATTCTCTAAAAGAGTTAGTTCTTTGATCTTTTCATGACATTTCTCTAGTTGTTCAGTTAAATCAATATTTTGGTTTTCAGCTAAAGTTTTGCCATTTAGTGCATTGTAGAAGTCTATTGTCATCACATCTACAGCGTGACTTCTCTCAGCTTCAGAAAGAGAGGGATTAGTAGAGATTGATACCTGAGAGGAGATGTAACTCATGGAATTGCGTGTTGGTTCTTCTACTTCTTCTTTAATCTCATCCATAAGATAGAGATTAACAACTTCTTCTTCATCATAACTTGATTCTTCTGATTCAGCCCAATTATGCTCTTCAGCGATAAGACTTGGGGTATTGGTTACGATAACCCACATTAACTGAAGAAAGCTATCAGAAAGTAGCCAACTTTATATAACTTTGATTTCTTACAAGTGGCTGACAAACGTCCTCATTTGAAACCCAATTTTGTTACAAAATCACCTGATAAGGTTGAGGCTAAGGAAGATGAGAATAGAAAGAACACAATTAAAATGCAACTACCATTCTGTTATAAAAAGTTGAATAATAGTTATCTTTCTGAGCAACCAAAGTTTCTGTCAAATGATTATTTCCAAAGCTATTCTACTGAGAAGATGGAGGCAAAACCTGTTAAAGCAAAAATTTATGTTCCTCCACTCATCTTGGAAAGTAAAATTTATGAGCTTGAGAACACCTTAGCAGAACAGAGAATTTTGGTTGATCTTGAGAAGATTGTGTTTTCTACTGTCATGATGAACACTAGTTTCAAATCTGAAGTTACAACTGATAAATCCGAATCAGAAAGAGTTTGTGAAAACAACTCCACTGATTCAAATGCATCTTCTTGTAAAGTTTTCATGGGAAATATTTTTACTAATCCTAAATCTTCAGATTGTGCTAAAATGTCTTATGAAAAGAAGTGTTCTCAAAAGCCAAATGATTTCAAATTTTCAAATTCTTCCCAGGCACAACACTTTGATGATGATGTTGATGACTTGTTTGCGGTTGAAAATGATTTTTTAAATTCTGATAGTTGTTTGGATGAAAGTGTTGATAAATTTAATTTCAATGCTAAACTTCCAGATCATACTTCTTTTGTGATTAATAATGTTACTTTACCTAGTGTATTTGAAAAAGGTGAAACATCAACTAAGGTTGATGATTCATTTCCTGTGAGTACCTATTATTCAAAAGGTAAGAAGCATAAGAAAAGGCACTCACAGAAATGGACCAACACAGATAAGCACAAGAAAACACAAACTCTTAAAACTCATGTTTCTGATAAATCTAAATCTTGTGTTTCAGAATCGAGAAAGAAAAAGTCAGAAGCAAGACTAGAATGGAGACCAAAAAGAAAGATTAAAGAGTCTACGAAATCATTGTCTGGCATAGATTGTAATAGGATTACTACTAGTTTGCCTGATGTAATTGATCAATGTGTTTCTTCTAAAACAAAACTTGTAACTTCTTACAAGGTTTATTCAATCAAGCAGTTGATCCAATTATCTCATTTGCCTAGTAAGTGTTCCACTTTTGGTCAAAATGATTTTGTGACTCGACAATATTTTGATTGTTGGTTTGGTACTTATTATATACATCATTCTAATGGTTTTGAAAAACAACGAGGACCTAAATTCAAATGGGTGCCAAAATCTTGTGCTAACATGAAAGGACCCATATTTAAATGGGTACCTAAACCTGTTGTTGTCTGATTTCTCTTGTATAGACCCGTCATATGTGGTACTTGGATTCAGGCTGTTCCAAGCATATGACTGGGCAAAAAGATATTTTATCTAATTATACAGAGAAATTCTGCGGCAACGTAAGATTTGGAAATGACTAGTTTTCACTAATTCTTGGTTATGGAGATGTCGTGCAAGAGAACATAACGATAAAGAAGGTGAGTTATGTTGAATGATTAGGACACAATCTGTTCAGCATTGGTCAGTTATGTGACAAGGATTTAGAGGTAAATTTCAAGGCCAAGAGATGTTGTGTTAGAATGATGATGGCAAAGAACTCTTGGTCGGAACGCGAAAGTCAAACCTCTACACGATAAATCTGTCTAATGTCAAGACTGATAACGCGGTGTGTCTACTGTCTAAGGCCTCTATGCAATAAAGCTTGTTATAGCATAGAAGGCTATCTCATCTCAACTTCAGATACATTAATAAGTTGGTGACTGGAAACTTGGTAAGAGGACTTCCAGAGCTGATATACGAAAAAGAACATCTATGTGACGCATGTGAGAAAGGCAAAATGAAAAGAGCCTCACACAAGCCTAAGCTTGAACCAAGCACAAGTACTCCTTTAGAACTGTTGCATATGGATCTCTATGGCCTAATGCGAACGCAACACATAAATGGCAAGAAGTACGTTCTTGTGGTCATGGATAATTATTCTAGATACACTTGGGTCAAATTTTTAAGATCAAAAGATGAGACGCCCGATGTCATCATCTCATTCCTAAAGACCGTTCAAGTGAACCTGCAGAAGACAGTTAAGCTACTTCGAACTGATAATGGCACAAAATTCAAGAACAAATCACTTGACGATTATCTCCAATCGGTCGGGATAACTCATCAATTTTCTGCTGCCAGAACGCCAGAACAAAATGGGGTAGTTGAAAGACGTAACATAACATTAGTTGAGGTTGCACGCACGATGCTCAGTCAGTCAGACTTACCCTTATTCTTGTGGGCAGAAGTTGTATCTACTACATGTTATACACAGAATAGATCTATCATTCACCATCGCTTCGGTAAAACGTCTTATGCTTTGATTAACAACAGAACACCAAGCATTAAACACTTTCATATTTTTGGATCCAGGTGTTATGTACTAAACGACAAGGAAAGCTTGAAGAAGTTCAGTCCCTAGGCTGGCGAAGGCATTTTTATTGGCTATTCTCAAACATCTGCGGCATACAGAGTTTATCTAAAGAAGTCAAATATTGTGGTTGAGAGCGCCAACGTCACATTTGATGAAGAAATGGCTTCTGATCAAATCAGTTCCGAAACCGTGATAACATGAGTATTAGCTTTTGGGCAGATCAGTCCAGAACCTGTGATTAATGTTTCTAATTTTGATAAAGCGTCAACGTATACATCTTATTTAACAGAATTAGATTTATTGTTTGAACATTTTTACGATGATTTTCTTGGTTCAAAAGTGACTAAACCTATTGTGATTGACAGATCTGAAGATTCAAGTAATCATCATCCAATCACATCAGATGTATCGACTGAATCAAATTCCCCAATTCAAGAAGAAACTTCAGTTCAAACACCTACTCAATCAGTTGAAGTTACAAATGAAACTGCAGAGCCAGAAGTTGCACATTCAATTGGATGTACTGTCATGCTTATCCAACATACATCAAATGTCTAATCAACTAAAACTTCTGCACTAGTTACTTCAACTGAACCCCAACAAGAAGAAGATACTGGATATCTAGATGATCAACATGATCAGTCTACATCTATACCACTCCCTCATGTATATAAGTGGACCAAAGAGAACTTGGTACATCAAATTATTGGAGATCTTTCAATACTGATGCAAACTAGGTCTACAACAAATGAATGTTTATATGATTCATTCCTGAGCAAAATAGAACCGACAAAAGTTTCAGAAGCTCTTTGTGATCCAGATTGGGTTACAGCCATGCAAGAAGAGCTCAATCAATTTGAAGCGCTTAAAGTCTGGCAGTTGGTGCCCCGACTTGAAGGAAAGACAATCATTAGCACCAAGTGGGTATTCAAAAATACAAAGGATGAGGATGGTGTTGTGATTCGAAATAAATCAAGACTTGTAGACAAGGGATACAAACAAGATGAAGGCATTGATTATGATGAGACGTATGCACCAGTTGCACGTATTGAGGTAATTTGGATGTTCCTAGCCTATGCTGCACATAAGAATTTTACGGTCTATCAAATGGATGTCAAGACAACCTTTCTGAATGGATTGTTAAAAGAATAGGTGTACGTTTCTAAACCTGAAGGATTCGTAAGTGCGGAAAAACCAAATCATGTCTATATTCTAGAGAAAGCATTTTAAGGACTCAAACAAGCCCCTCTAGCCTGGTATGAAGTATTATCTAAATTCCTTGTCAAGTCTGGATTTTCTAAAGGTAAAATCGACACCACCTTATTCATAAAAAAGGAGAAATTTGATATCGTTTTAATTCAAATATATGTGGATGATATAATATTTGGTTCAATAATCTGAAGTACTGTAAGAATTTTTCTGCACTCATGGTGTCACGTTTTCAAATGAGTATGATGGGAGAGATGAACTTATTTCTCGGATTACAAGTTAGACAATTGTCAATGGGGATTTTTATAAATCAATCGAAGTATATTGCTGATATTTTAAAGAAATTTAATATGTCAAATTGTACTCCGATTTCAACCCCGATGGCACCAGGTACTAAAATCGGAGCTGTTCTTTCGGGAAAAGCTGTTGAGCTTTGGATTTACAGAGGAATGATAGGTTCTTTAATGTACTTAACGACAAGTAGACCGGATATTATGTTTTCTACATGCTTATGTGCTAGATATCAAGCTTCGCCTAAAGAATCCCATATGTCGGTTGTAAAGCGGATATTTAGATATCTGAAAGGAACCGCATATCTTGGTTTGTGGTATCCTAAAGATACAGGTTTTGAGCTAACAACATATTCAGACGCAGATCATGCAGGTTATATGTTAGACATCACAAGCACATCGAGTCACATTCAATTTCTTGGAGACAAGCTCGTAAGTTGGGCATCAAAGAAACAACTATGTGTTTCCACTTCGACTGCTGAAGGAGAGTATGTCGCTGCTGCCAGTTGCTGCTCTCAAGTTTTGTGGATGAGGACACAACTTCAAGACTATGGATTCTAGTTCAACAAGATTCCTATATATTGTGATTTGAAAAGCCCCATAGCCATATCAGCTAATCTTGTTTAGCACACAAAGACCAAACATATTGATGTGCGTTATCATTTTATCAAAGATAATGTCGAAAAGGTACAATTAAACTTTAATTTGTAAACATAGATTATCAACTTGCTAATTTGGTTACCAAGCCATTGGACGAAAAGAGATTTAATATTCTCATTTCAAAACTTGGCATGTTAAACCTCAAGACATAATTTGTAGTTATCTAGTAAAATTTATTTTTGTTATTTTTCTTCATTTCTTTATTTTTAATCTGAACAATATTTGCACTGAAAGGTTCTGCTCATGGTTTCAGGGGGAGTATGACAGAAAGTTTAGATGATCTACATTCTAGGGGGAGTTGTGGATATTTGCATACATTTTTCACTGACATATTTTGTGATGCATATGTTCAGGGGGAGTAAGGACATTGACTTCTGATTACATTAGATCAGAAATTGTTCTTAAAACGTTTTACTGCTTTCATGTCTTTAATTTTTCAATAAACGTTTTTCATTTCAATAAGACTTTGTTGCTTTGACGACTTTTTGACTATTTGCATAATTTGAGGGGGAGCTTACATAATCATTTTATTATGACTTTGGAGCTGACTGTATAAGATTAATGTTGAGCGTAAGGAATATTCTAATCTTAATCTCATTATGTTTGAAAGATGTACAACTTTCAGACATGAAAACATGTTTCTAAATGTTCAAACCACTTTTCGATTCTCAAAATAATTTCATGAATTTAGAAGTGTGATTTTAAATGTTTTCTTACATGAGCTTTCATGATAAACTAACCCTGTATTTCCAAAGATAAATACTTGTGTATTAACTTTTCCGTATACTTTCAAGTATTCATACACACCGGTTTAGTACTTTATTGATGATGTTCTTACCATGTCTCAAATGGAAACTAATTTCCGATGGTAAGACACCCCGTTTGAAATTCAAAGTTTGTTGAACGTTACTTCATTCAAAGTGTTTCTTTCAAGAATGTCTATATTTGATTCGTATAGACAACATTCAATTTTTTTCATGACCTAAGCTTTTTATGATAAATCATTCATTTTTGATCTTTCAAACATTGTCAGATTCTCAAAACATATTTATTGGTTTCACTTCATTCATTCAGTTTCTTTGTTTCGAGAGAATCTTCCATGTTTAAAATGCTCAAATCTTCATGATTATCTTATTGAGCATACTTTCATCTGACATATGTACTGTGATTTAACTGTTGAAGCTAAACTATTGCGCAACGATTTTCTTTTAAAGACAAAATACATGGGATCAATGTGAGAGCTTTAGTGAACTTCTATGGATTCACGACAACCAGTGTTTCCTACCCATGAAGTTATCCTTGAGTGATCGAGAGTCGAGGGGTTAATATCTGAGTGTGGGTGTGTGATGAGATAAAATGAATAGAGAGATTGGTTAGAAGTGAGGTTACATGATAAAAAGAAAGAGGGTGAGAGATCAAAGTAAAAGAATATCAAACTCTGCACCAATTACTTTCTGAGACGGGCAGACACATTACTGTTGTTTCACAATTCTTTCGTGAACTTCATGGAAACAGGCACTAGCCCATGCCAACTCTTGCTTAAACCCCACTAGCTACTCATTTTTTTCTCAACAAAGAAATGTTTCAAATTGTACTGGGGATACAACACATAATCTATCTAGTCTTCATTTGCAAGATGTAGATATTGAAAAAGAAGGAAAGTTTCCCCACCTTCGCACTACGATAATGCACATTGAGTCCGTGTATTTCTATTGTTGTCTCAGTTGTTTACACATTTTGAGCATTTTATAAAACATTCATGTTTAAATTCTTTCATACACAAGCATGAACACACAGAAAATTCGTTTTCTGTCGGAACATTCATAGAATTATCTTGTGTTATTCGATGATTAAATGGAAGACCTGGGGAGTGAACATCAATAAAACTCCTTATGCAGTACATTCGTTGTACTAAGTAGCTTCGTGCTGCTTACAGGAATTTTAACTGATTCATTTGTTGATTCAGGTTTTCACTCTTATTTGTCTGAATTTGAAAAGATTCGGATGAATATATTATGAGTTGACGGATGTTCAGTGGCTCATTTTGGAAAGATCAGTGGTAAGAAAACGGTTCATAACATTTCTTGAAGAAGTTTTGATGATTTGTTCGTTCTACATCATCAAAAAGGGGGAGACTTAGGGGGTGTTTACTTGTGGCTTAATGATCTTAATGGGGGTGAATGGCTTATTCGCGCAGACAACTGAAGTGTTTACTAGGGGCTTAATGGCTTATTCACACAGATGAAAACGACTTATTCACTCAGTAGGAAAATAGGTGTTGTCCCCATTAAGCCACAATTTTGACATTTCTACCCTTAAAAAAACATCAAACATAACTGATAACCCTAATCGCTTCCCTCCTAGCCTCCATCAACCAGTTCCCTCCCACATACATCGCCTCCATCACCGGCGACCACCCAATCATTTTCTTCATCGCCGGCGACCACCCGATCGTTTTCTTCATCGCCGGCGACCTTCCCGTCTCCGTTGTTCATCTCCAGGTATGTTAACTGGTTTCATAGCCATTTAATCGATTTTGGGTCCTTGCCGGGTTCATCATCAACGTCGTCTTCTCTGTCTCTGGCGACCATTATACCGCAAGCTCGTCTTCTTTGTCTCCAGGGGAAATGATGACTTGGTTTTACTGAGTTAATATGATCAAAATCTTCAAGAAATGGTGTCTAAAGAACAGACTGTGAAAATTCAAGGGAGACAGTGATCAGGAGATGACAAATTTGAATGTTATATTTCCGAAATATGGGGAGAATGTTCATAAAGAAAGAGAAAGTTCAAATGTTCAGAAAGTTGGTTGAAAATCTGCTGAAATTTTCTTTGAAGATTATTTGCTGAAGTAAAGTGAGCTAAATCTGAGGATAATTTCTTTTGTGAAGTTTGAAAGAGATTTTATTATCTTGGGGGAGATTGTTATAATTCTTGAAGAAGATAATCACAGAATTTGGGGGAGATTACTAAAAGTCTGAAGATAGTTCAAAGAAAGATTGTGTGCCCCACAATATGTGCAAATCAATCCAGATGATAACAAGATTCAATCAAACAATTTCTATTAATCTCGATTTTTACTTACACAAAGCTCTCACTATTTCTCTCTCTAAACAAACGGGTACATCTAGTCTAATGTTTCTCTCAAAGCCTAATGAGTCTACAAACAAAAACAAACACTATTACAAATTACAAGACAAAACACAAAATACAAACACTTTGACTTTGACCTTACTTATTACAAAGACCTTGACTTTATGCTTGAGAGGCTTTGACTTGAGCTTTTGACTTTGACTTTCATCTTTCATCCTCATGATCTTGTATCCAACACATTTGTGCACTAACAATCTCCCCCTTTGGATTCAAGACCATCTTCAAAAAGAAATTTCAGCAATAAAGCACAATCTGCCCCTTTGTTAAGAATCGTTAACAAAACATAATATTCCTCTTTGGAAATAACACTGATCATCTTCAAAGAATAAGATCTTGAGCTCCCTTTTTGAATTAGAAACAAATTATCTTCACCTTTCAGATAAGCAAACTCAACTTTCAACATTCTCGAGCAATCTTCTTCTTTAAGTTTTGTAACCTTCCCCAAATAATATTTAATAATCTCCCCTAAAGGTTATTACAACTTATTTCAGACTTTAGAAAGAAATTATCTTCAGATTTAGCTCTCTTTGCTTTAGCAAATAATCTTCAAAGAAATTTTTCTGAAATCTTTGAACTTTCTTTCAGATCTTGAACAATCTCTCCAGACTCTAGAAAAATATAAAATTCCAGCTCTGTCAATTCTTGATCAACTCGACATAACTGTTACAAACTTTTCTTCAAATCGCATTTCTTGAAATTAATTTCTCCCCCTTTTTGATGATAAAGCATAGAAATCATCAAAACATCCTCATGAAATGTCATGAATCTTTTCTGACCATTGATCTTAGCCACTGAACATCTGTCAATTCATAATATATGTTAGGGCAATTTATATGTTAAATAGAAGGTCAGGGTGTAAATGGTTATTAGTTGAAAGTTTAATAGCTTGTTGGGCCTAAAAGCCCATAAGCCCGTCTGTGTAAAGCCTGAGTATATAAAGGTTGTTTTACATTCTTTTATAAGTTAGTCTCATAATTTACAAACAACTAGTTTATAGGTTTACTCTCTCTGATCAGAATTCTTTTCTGTAAACCTGTAACCCTTTGATTTCATATCAATCATATGACTAGTTGCTATGACTCATATATTGTTCTTCATTGATTATATCTGTTGATAGCACTGTATCTGGGATCTACAATTGGTATCAGAGCAAAGAGACTAAAGGTTTGATCCAGAAAAAGGTTTGTCTAAAACCCTATAATCAATTATTTGTGTTAATCGCTTTTATCTGCATTAATTGATTATGTGTTTATGAGTTTTATTGGTCGATCTATTGTTTTCTGGAAAAGTGTTAATCAGATCTGGGTTGTGTATTTTTTTAAGATTTATCGGTCTAAGCTTAAGTTTACTGTTAATGTTATGATTGTCGATCGAAAGCTTCTGCTTATTAAAAAATCAATCTATCGGTCGAAGTTTATTTGCTGAAAAGGTTATTTATCGATCGTTTGAGGTGTTTATCGATTTTTTTTTTGGTGTTTATCGGTCTTTTGTTTGTTTATTTTCTGGGTCGAATAATATTGAAATTCATCGAGTTCTTCAGTGTTCTTTGGTTTTATCGATCCTATTTGCTAATTTGTTATATGACCGATAGACATCCTTCGACCGGGAAGTTGTAATTTCCGGTCATTGTGTTCGACCGGTGCCTTGCCTCTTCCGGTCCTTTGTTTACTATCATTGTCACTATCGGTCATTTTGTTCGACCTGCACCTAGCTTCAACCGGTACCCTGCATTACCGGTCCTTATGTTTGACCGATATAAGTATTGTTCTTTGACCGGTACATTGTGTTTATCGGTCATTTGGATTCGACCGATAGTTTGTCTATACCGGTCCTTTGCTTGACCGGTACGTTGTTTATACCGGTCCTTTGCTTGACCGGTACGTTGTCAATACCGGTCCTTTGCTCGATCGATACGTTGTCTATATCAGTCTTTTGCTTGACCGATACTTAGTTCGACCGGACCCTTGTCCTATTCTGCTTATTTATTTGTGTTTATTATTGTGTTTGGATCATCCTGCTTGTCTCACGATCATTACAGTGCTTTTAAGTTAAGAGATTTAAGATGAATTCAAGGGACGCGTTAGCTATTGGTTTGGATCAGAAGCACCCGGTTCTCTATCGAGGGGAATATCCTCAGTGGCACGATCGCTTCATGAACTTCATTGAATCAAAACCAAACTATGAAGCCCTTTACAAGTGTCTGACAGAGGGGCCGCAAGACTGGCCAATGAAAGTTGTACTAGGGAACACAGAAGAAGGTCGACCTGCGCGATGTGTTCCAAAATCTGTCGGTGAATTCACAAATCAAGAAAAGGATTTGCATCAGGCTGAAAAGCAAGCAAAAACATTTCTTCTTCAAAGTCTACCCAACTTTATGCTTGCATCGACAGTTATAAGGAGTCTGCAAAGAAAATGTGGGACCAGATTGAGAAGATGATGATAGGGAGCCACATCAACAATCAGCTCAAGGTAACAAATTGCATCACCAGGTACGATGGCTTCAAAGTAAGAAAAGGCGAGACACTGACAGAAACATATGAAAGGTTCAACTTGCTTCTGAATGATCTCCAGAAGAATAAGATCACAAAGATGAACACCGAGAACAACATCAAGTTCATGAACAACCTCCAGCCTGAATGGAAGCCGTTTGTCTCTCATATTCGTCATACTCAGACCCTGGAGAAGCTTTTTCTACATGAACTTTATGAAATGCTGCTCTAGGATGAAGAGGAGGTTATGGAACTAATGGGGAATCAGAAAGCTGAAGAAAAGGCGGTAGTTGATCCGTTAGCACTCGTATCTGAGAAAAGAGTGAAGTTTGTCAGTCGTTCGTCTGAAAAAGAAGCCAGTGCAAAGTGAGTCTGAACCCGAAGATCCTGATAGTGATTTGGATCCTGAATTCACTAAGATGAAAGAAGCTATGGTTTACCTAACTCAAGCTTTCCAGAAAAGGAAGTTCTTTAACAAGTCTTCCAACAAGCAAAGGTTTTCCACTCGTCGTGACCATCAAGAGAAGTCTGAAGGTAAAAGACATGTAGAAGATGGGAAGAAGTCTGAAAAGAGGCATGAAGAAAAGCCAAAAGAGGAGCCGATCAAATGCTACAATTGTGGTCGGTTGGGTCATTTTGCCAAGAATTGTCGCAAGCCTGTTGTGCGCAACGCAGATTACTATAGGGCCAAGCTGCTACTGGACAAAGAGAAGGAAGCTGGTAAGGCTCTCATGGCTGAAGATGACTACTGGCTACAAGTATCTGATGAAGAGCCTGAAGATGCCGAAGCACACTTGTGTTTCATGGGCAAGCATTCATCTCCTTCTGACACTGATGATGAAGATCAAAGCTCTCCATGTCTGGTATGTGCCCCTTTTCACGAATCTTTAATAGATCAGATGCAACTTGCTATGAATAAACTAGACTCCTTCAAGCTACTCATAAAAGAAAAATAACAACTCATCTCATCTCTAGAAAAACGAGTTGCTACACAGTCTGAATGTATTGAAAATCAAAGTTTAGAAATCTCAAGCAACTTGTGCACTATTTCTAATTTAAAAGAAGAGTGTGAGAGTTGTTCAAAAGATTCAAAAGAGCTAAAGACCAAAGTAGATGATCTGACTAATGAGCTACGGATGTCCGAAAATGAGAAAATTGATATTGTGTCTCAAAACGTGGCTTATAAAAATGAAAAACAAAGGTTATCTAATCAGTTAAAGGAGATTGAAAAGAAGCTTTATAGACTTGGGCAATCACAACAAACGTTAAATCTAATTGCACCAAAAGAACCCAAGTATGCGAATACGGGTATCGGTTACGATAACCCATATTATCTGAAAAAGGCCCTATCCAAAGTTCCTACGATGTATGCGTCCGAATTTCTTGGATTAGACAAGACCTATCTAGAATACAAAATCAATTGGACCAAACCAATTGAGGATGAGGAATGGGAAGAGGACAAGTTGAGAAGGGGAAATCTACTAAAATGAACCTACCTTTTGTTTATGATTCATTAAATGCTTCTTACAATGAAGAAAAATATTGTTTCTTGTCAAATGACAATTTTAGAAGCTACACTCAAGCTGAACTAGATGCTAAAACCGTTAAAACTGAGGAGGAACAACTAGATCATAAAGTCTATGTTCCACCTCTGATTTTAGAAAAGAAAATTGTTCAGCTAGAAGAGTCGTTTGAACAAGAAAGGAACAGATTTCAAAAGGAAAAACAAGAGCTTTTATCCCAAATTGAGTGCATCCATTCCATTAAAGAGGAAACTGTGTCAGTTAAGGAGAAAGAATACTTTCAGACGGAAATAAAGAAGTTAAATTCACAAATCGCTGCTTCGGCAGCAGATCGCCTGAAAGAGCAACTTCACAAGGCTGAGTCTCAAGCTAAGCCTTAAATTCTCCAAAGCGAGAACACTCGTCTGTCTGAAAATTCTTATCCTGCCTCCGACACATCTTCCTGCAAAGCCTTTTTGGATGACTCGTCACCAATACTTTCACACAAAGGAAAAGAGCCTCAAGTTTTCGAAACGGATCAATGTTCTGATTTTCAAAATGCTTCCACCTATGATCCGCTTCAAACTAATTCTTCTGATGTCCTGAATTCCTCAAGCGATGAGGTCCCTTCTGATGAGGAAATGGAATTTTCTGCATACTTGAATTCTGAGGTGTGTCTAGATAGTGATTTGAACCAATTTGATTTTGATCCTTTACTTCCAAGTCACGTTGATTTTCTAAATTCTTCTTGTGAGCCTCCAGTACAATGTTATAAGGGTGAATGTTCCACATCCGCCCCTCAAAAACCTTCTGTGAACGATTCTTCAAAGTCTAAATATAAAAAACGTTCAGAAAAGAAGAAAAAGACCGATAGCTCCAAAAGACAACAATCTTCAAGTTTCATATCTTCTGACTATGGGTTTAACGGTATTTCAGATACTTTTGGTCGGCAAAAAGAAGTTAAATATGCTTGGGTAGCTAAGAAGTCAAAGGAAAGCTCGGCGACACCAGAATTAGTTGATCCAGTTCTAAAGTCTAGGAAACACAATAACAATCATGATGATTTTAATTCTAAACCTTTAGTTGAATGTAATGGAATTTTTTCTTTAAAAGTTTATTCTATTTCGCATTTACTTCAACTGTATCATGATTGTATTTGTTGCTCTTATTGTGGATCGAATGATTTTGTTGATCGTCGTTATGCATCTGATTGGTTTGGCTCGTATCATGTTGCTAATTATAATGCTCAGTTTGATGTTCCCCGTCGTAGAAACAGACCCAAGTCTAAACGAGCATCCAAATCGGGTGTTAAATCTAACCCCAAAGGACCCATTTACGAATGGGTACCTAAAAAGAAATAACTTGTTTTGCAGGAAGGTCATGTGTGGTATCTAGATTCAGGTTGCTCCAAGCACATGACCCGAAGAAAGAAGCTACTCACAAACTTCACCGAAAAGTTTTGTGGAAATGTAAGGTTTGGGAACGATCATTTTTCTCTCATCAGGGGTTACGGAGATATCGTCAAGGATAATCTCACGATCAAGAAAGTATCCTACGTCGAAGGACTTGGTCACAATCTCTTCAGCATCGGTCAATTCTGCGACAAGGATCTAGAGGTCACCTTCAAAGCAAACAGGTGCAGCGTTCGGACTGAAGATGGTAAAGAAATATTAGCTGGAACGCATCGTATAAATCTCTACACGATTGACCTCTCGTCCCTGAAAGCAGATAAGGAAGTGTGTTTGATGTCTAAAGCATTTGCCGAACAGAGTTGGTTATGGTCGACTCTCGCACCTGAACTTCAAGACTATCAACAAGTTGGTGCTCGGTGGACACGTCAAGGGAATGCCTGATCTTAAGTTCGAAAAAGATCATTTATATGTTGCCTGCGAAATGGGCAAGATGAAGAAGGCTTCTCACAAGCCTAAACTCACTCCTAGTACTTCACGGTCCCTTGAACTCCTACACATGGATTTATGTGGACCGATGCGTGTTCAAAGCATTAATCACAAGAAGTATGTTCTGGTGATGGTTGACGAATTTTCTCGCTACACATGGGTCAGATTCCTCCGGTCAAAGGATGAAACTCCTGAATTGATCATCTCTCTTCTGAAGAGCATTCAAGTCACTCTTAACCTATCAGTTCAGACCATAAGGACGGATAACGGCACAGAGTTCAAGAATCAAGTGCTCTCCGGTTACTTGACTTCTGTGGGAATAACTCACACCTTCTCAGCTGCTCGCACTCCTCAGCAAAACGGGGTTGTAGAGCGCCGGAACAGAACTCTTGTCGAAGCAGCTCGCACGATGTTATCTCAGTCCAAGTTACCGCTATTCTTATGGGCAGAAGCAGTTGCTACCGCTTGCTACACTCAAAACCGCACCATCATCAACAAGTGGTTTAACAAGACACCGTACGAGAACTTCAACAAACGCATCCCCAATATCAACTATTTTCATGCATTCGGGTGCACATGCTTCATACTGAATGACAGGGATGATCTTGGCAAATTCAGCCCCAAAGCGGACGAAGGAGTGTTCGTTGGATATTCCCAGCAAGCCAAAGCTTACCGTGTCTACATCAAATGAACGAAGACCGTCGTTGAGAGTGTGAACGTGACTTTTGATGAGGCCGCTGACATGGCTTCTGAACACCTCAGTTCAGAACCCGCATTAACTGGTGTGTTAGCTTCTGGACAAGTTCGTTCAGGAGCTACACAATCTCCAGTAGATCCAAATCATGTGTCTACGTCAAGAGCACACCTTTCTGATTTGGATTTACTATTTGAGTATTTCTATAATGACTTATTTAATATTAAGTCTAATACTTTGTCTTGTAACAGGAATGCTCCTCAAGCACCAGAAGAAACACAAGTCACTAGTCCAACCGATCATTGGTTGTTCAAACTCGATCTACTACTGCGAACGATTGCTTATTTTCTTCGTTCCTCAGCCGTATCGAACCTTCCACCGTCTCCGAAGCGTTGAATGATCCAGACTGGGTGATCGCTATGCAAGAGGAACTCAACCAATTTGAGAGCCTCAAAGTGTGGCGCCTTGTTCCTCGGCCAAAGAACAAGACGGTGATTGAGACGAAATGGATTTTCAAGAACAAGAAGGAAGAAACTGGAATCATTGTCCGGAACAAAGCACGTCTAGTGGCTAAAGGATATCACCAGCAAGAAGGTATAGATTACGAGGAGACGTTTGTACCGGTTGCACGCATTGAAGCTATTCGCATGTTCCTCGCTTACGCCGCCCACAAGAATTTCATTGTCTTTCAAATGGATGTGAAATCTGCGTTCCTGAACGACGTTCTCAAAGAGGAAATGTATGTCTCGCAACCCGAAGGCTTCGTGAGTTCTGAATCTCCGAATCATGTTTATTTTCTTGACAAGGCCTTATACGGTCTTAAGCAAGCGCCACGAGCCTGGTATGACGCTCTGTCATCCTTCTTGATTAAATCTGGTTTATCTAAAGGTAAGATTGATACTACCCTATTTATTAAAAGAGAAAAGAAAGATATCATTCTTGTACAGATTTATGTTGATGACATTATCTTTGGCTCCACAAACCCCAAGTATTGTCAGAACTTTTCAGCCTTAATGAGTAAACATTTTTAAATGAGCATGATGGGGCAAATGAATTTTTTCCTGGGTCTTCAAGTGAAACAATTAGCAACAGGAATTTTCATTAATCAATCTAAATACATCTCGGATATTCTTCGGAAATACCAGATGGAAAACTCTTCACCTATGAAAACCCCCATGTCTACTAGTTTAAAGCTACACACCGATCCTGATGGAAAGGATGTGAATCCTACAACTTATAGAGGTATGATAGGTTCTCTGATGTACTTGATGGCGAGCCGGACAGATATTATGTTCTCGACATTTCTATGTGCACGATTTCAGTCGAAACCTAAAGAGTCTCACTTAGCTGCGATTAAGCGTATTATCCGATATTTAAAAGGTACTGCTAATCTTGGTTTGTGGTACCCAAAAGAGACAGGTTTTGAATTGACACCCTACTCGGACGCTGACCATGCTGGAAACATGCTGGACCGGAAAAGCATTTCCGGTCATGTCCAGTTCCTGGGAGATCGTCTCGTCAGCTGGGCTTCGAAGAAACAAAACTGCGTATCCACCTCGACCACCGAGGCCGAATATGTAGCAGCCGCCAGTTGCTGCTCGCAAGTTATATGGATGCGCACCCAGCTGAAAGACTATGGCTTTAACTACTCGAGGATCCCCATCTACTGTGACTCCAAGAGCGCCATTGCAATATCTAGCAATCCAGTCCAGCACACGAAGACGAAGCACATTGATGTTCATTATCACTTCATAAAAGACCACGTGGAAAGAGGTACCATCGAACTCTACATTGTTAATACAGAGCATCAGTTAGCAGACCTGTTCACCAAAGCTTTGGATGAAAACGCTTTAATTATCTTGTGTCCAAGCTAGGTATGCTAAATCTGAAAGTTTGATCCACTCACAACCCTCAACGAGTTTCATTCAATAACGAATGACTGTGTCTAATGCCCTAGTGACTTGTCTCTGGTTGCTCCGATCCACACTCCTTGGTTATTGCATTTTACTCGCTAAGTTCTGTGTCAATTTCAAACTTCTGTATTAATAAAGTAGATTTTGTTTGTTTCTATTTTTTTCTCGTGTGTTGTCTTGTCTTCGTGGTGCTTTCGTGTTTATTTTTGCAGTTTCTCCGGTAGATATCTGAAAGCGTAAGTCGTTTGTGGTGGTCGTTAGAAGATGTTCATGTGTTCAGGGGGAGCACGATCGTACGATGTTTGGTAAGGTTCTCTTGTCCTCCGTTCCAGGGGGAGCATGTAAGTTTCTCGTGTATCTCGTCGAGGGGGAGCGGTTTCTCGTAATCCATTAAATGTCCGAGGGGGAGCAATTTCTTTTTCCTTAGGTTTTATTTTTTTCCTTAGGAGTTTTTTTTAGGTTCATTTTTTTATTTTATTTTATCTTATATATATAAACAGAAAATCACAAATTTTTTTTATTTTTTTTATTTATAATTATGAAAAATCCAAAAATATCAGTTTTGTTTTGTTTGAAGTTTTGTTTGGACCAGACCAATATCAGGAACCGGCCCAATGTCTTGCCTCCGGCCCAATCTTGGCCCGGCCCACTACCCACCCCGGGCGACCCAAGTTCTTCGACCGGGGTATTTAAAACCCCGGTCTTCTTTCTCCCACCTCACTCTTAATTCTCTCGCTTTTCTAACTATCGCTCCGTCTCTCATATCGATCTTCTCTCTCTCTTTGTCGAACGTCTTGACCAGCAACCATCTCTCTCTCGATTCCTCTGTTTCGATCGTCATCAGGTTGGTTCTCTCGATTATCTCTCTCGCGATTCAGATCTCTCTGTCGTACTAGACCTACATCGACTCCGGTCGATTGATTACCTCGACCCCGATCGAATGCTTTTACCGGTCGAATGCTTTGACCGGTCGAATGCTTTTACCGGTCGAATGCTTTTACCGGTCGAATCCTGGTTTCCCGGTCGAATCCTTTACCGGGCTAAGACCACTCCGGTCGAAGCTAAATACCGGTTGATTACCTATCCCGGTCCTTTGGTACTCCTGTGTAATCTTGGTGTTTTTGGTTTAAGGGGTTTGTGTCTTATTTGCTTATATCTATATATATATATACATGTTTGTGCATGTGGTGGTTGTGCGAGTTCGAGTTTCGGCACCTTGTGGTGATACAAATTTTTAGTGGTGTTGCGTGAATTGGTTATAGACCCTATTTCCCGAATTGGGTTTGTTTTCCCAGTAATTTGGAGTTAGTGTAGCTTGTGGTTTCAATCATGGCCATGTAACTCCAACGGCATTCGTGTTTTAAATGTACCTCAGTTCTCACCGATTTATTCTTACCAGGTACTATGGCGCAAATTCCACCACCAGCGATTGATCCAATCGCCGATGCTGAGCTGATTCCCGAGGATTAGTTCCTTCAGCTCACACCAAAAAACTATCATCTCGATGTAACCCAACCTGCCATTCAATTTCAGGTCATCATTGAGATCCTCAGTGGGCATCCTTTATCATATGCTCTATCGGAGACAGCGGAAGTGACGCTATTATATCTACAACAGTTTTGGAAATCTCTACATGCCTTGGAGGCCGACGGTGAATTCCATCTGGAAGGCCAAATTGATCACACACCTGTGCTCCTTACTTGTGATCTATTCCGACAATTTCTTCATCTGCCAATCGCCGGTTCGGTCCAGGGACGAAACAGCTTCGACCCGCTCGTATCGGACGTCACTCTATGCACTGACATCGTGTCCCTCGGATACGGCGCAGATCTACGACTTCCATCCGCTTTCAACCGCAAGTACCTCTCCACGTTATGGTATACCATGTTCACTTACCTCAATCGATGTCTTTCGGCTATCACGAAAGGCATCGACCAGACGAGTATTAACATTCTCCGCCTATTCCACTCAGTGGCATTTCATCGCCATGCGGATTTCATCGACTTCCTATGGTACAACCTTGTTCAGAAAGTACGATCGAACGCGACAAAGAGACAAAACTTCATACCGTTTATGAGGTTCCTCCAACTGATCATCCAAAGTTACATGAATCTATATCCTCAGATTCCTCGCCGTTCAACGCACCCTACATGTCCGCATCACCCGACTCGTAAAATACCAGCACGCCCAGATCCAGAAGGTATCGTCGCCCGACAAATCCCAGTCAGGTTGCTGGCATACGCTCGTCCTTCGGCACTGAGTGTTATAGCTTATAGGCACACACACAATCTTCCAGCTCCCATGGTCCAACCAGAACCGGTAGGACCTGCCCAGGGAGCATGACTTGAGAGGCGTGAGGGTCCGCGTCCCCGTACGAGAGGTGGTAGAGTCCGGATAGCTGGGGCTTCCGGACCGGGTGTGACGAGTGATATCGTTGTGAGGGGAACTGGAGAGGGCAGTGCTGTTGGATCGAGACAAGCCAGTACTTCACGATGATCACCTACCCCGCCACGGGCGACCTCTCTGATGGTAGAAGACGACACAACTACTGAATCTGCCAACGTTCAGTCCTCTTCTGCCAATGCATCGGAAGAGGACACAGCTGCTGAAACCGCAACCGAGTCTACAGATGAAACAAGTACTTCTGGCACTCAGTCGGAAGCTCCCACCGACTCTGAGGAGGCATCGGATCAATCCGGAAGTCAGTCGGAACCATCCACAAACGTATCAGAATCAAATGAAGAGTCTTCTGACTCGGATGGTGACGATAATCAGCCATCACCTGGAGAAACAAGGAGAGCGGAGGGAGTTACAGTTGAAAATTTAGAAGTGATTAGAGAGAAGGAAAGGAGAACCAAGATGCATCATGAGCGTACACGAGTGACGGGGCAACTATCAACGGTTGTACCCCCTCTTAGCCACATCCACCCAGGTAGTCACGTCTGCTACCCAGTCTCATGTGTTGAGACAGGGTATTGAAGAAGACGCCGTGGACCTAGCGGCGCAATTGCACACCCCACCCAGCCACTCCGCCATCTCTCAAAAGATGGTGGTTTCAAGTTCACACGGGGACATAGCACATACGCTACCAGTCTCTCACTTGGAGAGTTCGGGTATTGAAACAAGAGAACAGCCGCCCCCGTTCTCGACTTCTTTCGGTGCACAGTGTCTAGAGCCATTTGATGTAATATCTCCCATTCCTAGGACACAAATACCTTTTTTGGCTACTGTCGGTCGCCTTAGTAGCCCGACCGGAACATCCATAGTAATTCCAACTTCGGTTGGTTTACGAGGATTGGGTGGAAGTCCTACCACAGCTATCATCACGCCAGCTGTGAACGTAGGCGGCTCGACTTCTACAGTCGTAGCTACAACGGGATGTCTGAGTGACCCCGGAGTTACCCCAACTGAGTTCGTCTCAAGGGAATACATGGACGGCGCCCTAAAGGTTGTCCAAACCATGATGCAAGAGGAGGTAGATTCACTGAAACGCATGATCAAAGGCAAAGGTCCTGCGACTGAGCCTGAACCGCTACCTCCTACACCACCACCTTTCATTCCTGCAACCGATATGTCAATCGAGGACCTCAAATCCATACTCCTAGCCAAGCTTCTTGCCCAATCTCAAACAGAACCCTCCCGGGATGCCGTTCTTCTGTCACTACTTCATACTCAAGCATCCACACCTACCCCACCACCCCACCAACCCATTATCTCTCCAGAGTCCTTCCAGCTTCAACAAGCCATGCTTCAGTCTCTGCAGCAAACCGTAGCTGTATTGACTGAACGCCTATCAGCCGTGGAGGATACCTGCCGAAGCCAGGCAGACAGGCTCAAGCGCCGGCATGATGATCAGGATGATCCTGATCACCATGAGGGGGAGAAGCACCAACGCCTAACAGAGCCGGAGATACAGTCTGTGGAATCAGCTCAAGTGGGAACGAAACAGGGTTCGGGTTCTGGTACTCGATCAGAAGGGCAGGGACAGGCACGGGAACAGTGTATGGATTTGGTGCTGTATGACATTCCAAGGGTTGAAAAGCCTGAGGAATTTGATGAAGGTTCTCCGATTGTCCCTGAAGACTGGGCGTTAATTCTTGATCCGTATGAAGTTATTGACCCGACAGGAGAATGTGCAAACACTGAAAGAGCTCTGGTAGTTATGCAAGCTGGAATAGACGATATTCTTAATCCAGACGATCAGACTTCTATCGTGGTTCCACTATTGACTTATCCTATTGATCACCCTGATCTTCCTGATACAGATATTCCCGCTAGATCTCCTCCAGCATCACCAGTTAAGGAAACAAAAAGTACTACACCAGTTCGTCCGTCCGAGTGGGAAAGAGTCAGAATCAAAGTTCCTTTCCTTGAAGAAATCCAAAAGAAGATCTTTGCCTACTGGATTCGTTCATATGATGAAGTTGTACTTCATGGTCTACAGTCTGTGAAAAACAAAGAAAAGCAGCGTGAGCTTGTGTTCGTGTATAAGAAGTTTCAACCCAAGCACTCCAAAACAAAGCTCAGGATTACATCAGTTGACCGGATTCAATCTGCCTTCTTCATGAAAGTAAAGTATTCAGACTTCATGGTAACGAGAGAAGATGGTCAGAAGTATTTTTTTTCTGAAGCTGACTTTCCGTGTCTTGAACCACAAGATCTGCTGTTCATTCCTTGAGACTTAAAAACCAGAACCATCAGACCCGGGGAAGTCATTGATGCACTCGAGATTGTAAAGAGGTATATGAAGTGTGCGATGAAACTTGCCTCGGTGGAAGACTTTCAGATTGGGTTGGAAAGCGACCAACCAAAGATAAATCTGCTCAAGCCTGATCTGAAGATTCCGTCTGATGCCCAGAGTGTACCTGTATTTACTGTGATACAGCTTCCAGAGTTTGGCATGTCTTATGTGAACGACAAAGGTATTATGCGGTTCATTCGTTTTAATCAGATTGCCAAATTCTGTGACGGTACGTTAATGTTGCTGAAAGACAAGTTGAAGCGTGCACTTGATAAAGATGAAAAAAGAGTTCAGCTTTTGGATCCTAAATACAAGCCACTTGTTCTTGAAGCACTGGGTGTAATTGAAGAGCGACTGGAGTACAGGACTCAGATTCGATATTTCGAGATCAGTTTTGGTTTCCGAAAGATTTATGTTCCTAACTGGCGCGACTATCAACTTCTATTTAAAGGGGGAGATTGTTAGGGCAATTTATATGTTAAATAGAAGTTCAGGGTGTAAATGGTTATTAGTTGAAAGTTTAATAGCTTGTTGGGCCTAAAAGCCCATAAGCCCGTCTGTGTAAAGCCTGAGTATATAAAGGTTGTTTTACATTCTTTTATAAGTTAGTCTCATAATTTACAAACAACTAGTTTATAGGTTTACTCTCTCTGATCATAATTCTTTTCTGTAAACCTGTAACCCTTTGATTTCATATCAATCATATGACTAGTTGCTGTGACTCATATATTGTTCTTCATTGATTATATCTGTTGATAGCACTGTATCTGGGATCTACAATATATTCATCTGAATCTTTTCAAATTCAGACAAATAAGAATGTAATACCTGAATCAACAAATGAATCAGTTAATAATGTCTGTCAGTAGCACGAAGCCACTGTGTGTAACAAATACACATTGGAAAGGACCTTTTTGATGTTCACTCCTCGAGGTCTTCCATGCAATCATTGAATAACACAAGGTTAAACTATGAACATTTAAACAGAAAAACGAATTTCCTGTGTGTACGTGCTTGTGTATGAAAGAATTAAGCATGATGATTGCTTTATCAATTAGGCTAAAAAATGTGTAAACCATTGAGGCAACAATAGTAATACACATATTCAATTGTGCATGATCGAAGTGCGAAGGTGGGGCAGACTTCCTTCTTTTTCAATATCTACATCTTCCGAATGAAGATGAGATAGATTATGTGTTGCATCCACAGAAAAATTGAAACATCTCTTTGTTGAGAAAAAGATGAGTAGCTGGTGGGGTTTAAATCAAGAGTTGGCATGGGCTAGTTGCCTGTTTCAATGATGTTCACAAAAGAATTGTGAAACAATAGTAATATGGCTGCCCGACTCAGAAAAAGTTGGTGCAGAGTTTGATATTCTTTTACTCTGATCTTTCACCGTCTTTCTTTTTAACATTTAAGATCACTTCTAACCAAACTCTCTTTTCATTTTATCTCAGCACACACCCACACTCAGATATTGACTCCTCGCCTCTCGATCACTCAAGGTTAACTTCTTGGGTAGGAAACACTGGTTAACGTGAATCCATAGAAGTTCTGTTAAGCTCACACATTTCCCATGTAATTTTCCTATAAGCAAAACGTTGCTCAAATGATTTAACTTTTCAGTTAAAGCACAAAATGAAATGCATGTCAGATATTTGTATGCTCATGAAGATAATCATGAAGATTTGAGCATTTTAATCATGAAAGATTCTCTCAAAACAAGGATATTAAATGAATGAAATGAATACAAATTACTTGTTTGAGAATCTGACTATGTATGAAAAGATCAAATATGAATGATTTCTCAATAAAAGCTTAGGTCATGAAAAATTGGAATTTGTCTATACGAATCAAATATAGACAAGGCTTGAAAGAAACTTTTTGAATGAATCAACGCTCGAATATCAATGAAGTTCAAACGGGGTGTCTTACCATCGAAAATTTGTTTCAAATTTGAGACATGGTAAGAACTTAGTCAATAAAGTACTAAACCGGTGTGCGTGAATACTTGACAATATATGGAAAATATAGTACACAAGTATATATATTTGGAAACACACGGTTAGTTAAACATTAAAGCCCATATCCGAAAACAATTAAAATCACACTTCTAAATTCATGAAATCTGTTTAAGAATTGAGAAGTGGTTTGAACGTTTAAGAACATGTTTTCATGTCTGAAATTTGTCCATCTTTCAAACACGTATGAGATTAAGAATAGGAGTGTTCCTTACGCTCAGTATGAATCTCATAAAGTCAGCTCTAAAGTCATGATAGATATGATCATGTAAGCTCCCTCTCAAATTCTGCATTCAGTCAAAAAGTCGTCAAAGTACAAAGTCTTATTCACAAACTTTATTGAAAAATTAAAGACATGATAGCAATAAAACTTGTTTAGAACGAGTTCTGATCAGATGTAACCATAAATCGTTGTCCTTACTCCCCCTAAACATATGCATCACAAAATATGTTAGTGTAAAATATATGCAGAATTATCTAACTCCTCCTAAATATCTTTCTCATAATTAGATAAAATATTTTTCTGCTCGGTCATATGCTTGGAGCAACGAGAATCCAAGTACCACATATGACGGGTCTGTACATGAGAAATCAAGGAACAACAGGTTTAGGTACCCATTTATATCTGGGTCCTAGCACGTTAGCACATGATTTTGGCATCCATTTGAATTTGGACCTTTTGATCTTTTGAAAATCTTTTGAAACATATGAAATAGAATAGACAAGATATGAACCAAACCAATTATCATAATATTGTCAAGATACAAAATCATTTCTACGATATTTAGAAGACTTATTAGTAGACGGAGATAATTGGGGTAATTGCTTTATTGAATAGGTCTTGTAAGAAGATACAAGTTTTGGTTTAAGAAACGCAATATTACCAACTATATCAGTATCACTAACAGTTATTCTATTACAATCAAAATCAGAAAATGATTTTGTAGTCTCTTCAACTTTCTTCTTTGGTCTCCATTCCGATCTCAATTCAGGCTTTTTCTTTTTCACATCTGAAACATATGAATTTTGAAAGTTAGAACTGTGAGATCTAAAAGATTGTATTTTTCTAGATTTACCAGTGTTAATCAATTTATGTGAATGCCTGTTCTTTTTCTTCTTACCTTTGGCACATTTGGTACTCACAGAAACTGGTTTATCAACTTTCGTTGATGATTCACCCTCTTCAAATACACTTGGTAAACCTTTGGAATTTACAAGAAATGGGGAATGATCTGGAAGTTTAGCATTAAAATCAAATTGACTAACACATTCATCAAAACAACCATCAGAGTTTAGGTAATCAAACTCTTCATCAAACAGACCATTAGCATCATTTGATTTAGAAACTTTGGAAGAATTTGAGAAATCAATGTTTTTAAAAACAGTTGAAAATATCATTTGTTTTACCCCAGTCAAAATCCTCTCATCTACAAGAGTGTTCTCAAGTTCAGAAATTTTACTTTTTAAAATGAATGGAGGAACATAAATTTTACCTTCAATTGGTTTTGCCTCCATTTCCTCTGTAGAATAGCTTTGAAAATAATCATTAGAAAGAAATTTTGACTATATAGAACTGTAACTAGAATTCAACATCTCATAACGAAATGGAAGTTGCATTTTAGTTTTATTCTTCCTTTTCTCAATTTCCTTAGCTTCATCCTCATCTGATAATTTTGTCCATTTAACTTTGAGTTCAAGGTATTGAGGTGCCAATTTTAGAAAACCAAAATCATATAAAGCAGGCACCATGGAAATACCCTTTTTCAAATAATGTGGGTTATTGTAACCAATACCCCAACACTCATTACTCTCTTTTGGTTTATTAAGATGAATGGTTTGTCCAGTTTGACCTAAAGTATAAAGTTTTCTTCCAAACCACTCACTTTCTCAACCAAAGATTTGTTTTATTTCTTTAATGATAAACACCTTTTCGCAACCTCTTTAATCTCAAGTTCACAAAGTTTAAATTTTGAAGATGTTTCAGATAGTTGATTATGAATTACAGTCTTTTCTCTAGCACTGGTATCGATATTTTTATGTAAAGCATCAATCAATACATTCTTCTCAGCAATATCATTCTTGAGCTTCAGTATTTCTTGGTTTTTATCTTCAATACCTTTTTCGCATTTAAGTTTAGACTGTAAATCCTGAAGTTCAATCATCATGGATTGCATTTGAGTTATAAAATTGGATTCAGTCATATCACATACCTCTTCAGTATCCTTAGCATCAGAATCCTCTTCAGTGACATTCTGACCTATAAAGCACATGTGAGCAGTTTCCTCTTTCTTAGAATCAGGTTCAGAATGATCCAACCAGTATTCGTATTCAGCCATTAATGCTTTGCCAGCTTCTTGTTGCTTCTCCAGAAGCATTTTTTTCTTGTAATATTCTGAGTTACGAACCTTTGGCTTCCGGTAATCTTTAGCAAAATGTCCTACTTTGCCATAGTTATAGCACTTTACTGGTTCGGCCTCTTTCTTATCCTCATATATATTCCCATACTTCTTCACTTCCGGTATCTACTCCTCAAACCTCTTACCTTGTACTCTCTCCTTGTGCTCAAAGTTTCTGAATCCTGATGAGTACCTCTGACTGTTTGACCCCGGTTTCTTGTAAAATTTCTTCTGGAAAGCTTTTGTCAATAGAAGCATTGCTTGCTTCAGGTTCTCACCATCATCAGAATCAGAATCTTCACTTTCTTCTTCCTCAGTTTCAGACACAACTACTTTCTTCTTCTTCTTCTTCAGACTTACTGATCTTTTCTCTTTCTTCTTAACTACTAATGCAACAGGATCTGCTATCAGTTTCTCAGCTTTCTTCTTTCCATCTCTTATCTCCTCTACCTCTTCCTTATTCTGTCTCAGAGACTCATACACTTCATGTAAAGGTATCTCATTAAGATCATTCATCTGTTTCATTTGACGAGTAAACCTTTTCCACTCACGTTGTAATATGCTCAGAAACTTGACATTCAGCTCAATCTGAGACTTGTGTACTCTGTTCTTGCTTAGCTCATTCAGAAGAGTAACAAATCTGTCATAGGTAGCTTGAAGACTTTCACCTTCCTTTGCTTTGAACTCTTCATAATTGTTGAGGTAGTTTGACACCTTCAGCTGATTACCAATTTTAGATCCTAACATCATTTTCTCGAGTTGATCCCATATCTGCTTTCCTGTAGCATTGTACCTGTCTATTTTCGCATAAATCTCATTGGTAATTCCTTGCAATATAAAAGATCTGGATAGTCTGTCAGCCTTGTGCCTCTTCTTCTACTCTTCAGAATATTCTTCAACAGGCATTGGATATTCCTGATTTACAACCTCCTCTCCATAAGCTTCGATAGAATGAATCTTAGTTGGAGGTTTCATCACTCCTTCTTTCAGTGATAGTATGATGTAATCACCCAGATCATTTCTGTCAATGAAGTTGTCAGGATCTAATTCTTAACAAGAATAATGAACTCAGAAACAATATTAAAGAAGTTGCGGAATAACACTTAAATATTCAACTATCAATGTAACAGTGAATCAGAAAATCACAACTTGTAACCTTTATTGAATGATTAAAGTTACAAGTTTTCAAACAAAACCTCAATCTTGATGAACAGGCTCACCAAGACGAATTATACTTCTCTAGAACTAGGATTATAAACCTTGAGGTTAATTCTCTCTCTAAAAACTTATTAATCAAAAGTTAATTCTATCAAAGACTTCTATACTATTTATACAAGACATATAACAAGATAATTATCAAAATACAATTGATCTTCAGTCCATAATTATCTCCTTTACTTTAGTAAGTCTTCTATACAGCTGTCTTCATTCCATACTGAGTCTTCATCTCATAAGCAGCACTAACCTTCTTCAGAAGTATAAACCATTTTCAGCAGCATTAAACTCCTCAGCAGTATTAATCATGTTGGCAGTAGTAATCCCTTAGCAGTACTAACTACTAGCAGTACTAACTCTCCAAGCAGTACTAACTATTGAAGTAGCAGTACTAACTTTTCAAGCAGTATTAAATCTACTAGCAGTATTAATCATGATATACTAGCAGCATTAACCATATTTGAAAAAATCTTAAATTCCCAACAATCTCCCCCTAACTTGACTTTTAGAAAGAGAAGTCAAGTTCTTCAGATATGGTCTTCAAGATGCTTTCAAAACTTCATCTTAGTTGCCCAAATTTGGATCCAGTCCCAGACTTTGATTGATTGTCCTTCTTATCACAGTTCTGGCCATTTCAGATCTTTTTCCACACACTAGCTTGGCTTTCAGCATTCCTTTCAGCTTCTCCTTGCTATGATCATACACTTTGTCCACTAGAAAATACTCATGATAGTAGTTATCTATTGTGATCATGTAGACACCACAGTTTTCAAAGAGCATCCACTGATCAATCCTTTTGAACCCATACTCATGATGCAAATCCTTGATCCTGAACACCACTTTTTCTGGTTCAAACATCATACACAAGTATTCCATAGCAACTTTTAGTAGACTTTCTTTAGTTCCTTTCAAAACAGGCTCATAAAGCTTTATTCCCACCTTATGCATTTCTTCTAAGTCAGCCCTGGAACAACTTCTGATCACTTTGCCCCAAGTTGTATATACTTCAAACAAGTCACCAACTCTTTTGAGTCTGAAGTAATCCTTTTTGTTATCCCTCAGAATATCCCAAAAGATGATTTCTGGTGCCTTCACAGAAATGGGAACAACCGATACTGATT
Organism: Arctium minus; assembly: GCA_954870635.1. Classification (NCBI taxonomy): domain Eukaryota; kingdom Viridiplantae; phylum Streptophyta; class Magnoliopsida; order Asterales; family Asteraceae; genus Arctium; species Arctium minus. The sequence goes on along the minus strand of OX941080.1, from coordinate 68,641,179 downwards.
CTATTAAAGTCATGTAAAGACCAACATGCTCATCAGATTGATTTGGTTGTTGAGTACTTTGACTTGTTTGCTCTGTATGATCTGCAACAGATGGTTCTGCCTCTTTTTCTGCTTCTTCAATCCTTGGCTTTTTGGACTGTTTCTTGGAAGCTATGGTCTTTACTCTCTTTGCAGATTTGACTTCCACAACAACATTCTCTTCCTTCTTTTCAGCCTTTTCTTTTGAAGGAGTGGTTTCCTCAGGGAAGGGTTGTTGGATGTTGAGATCATGTCTCTCTTTCATCCTTCTTTCAGCTTCTTCCCTTTGAGAGGAGTCCCCTTGAAGCTTTGCCATTTCCTTTTTATATAGCTCCTCAACTTTGTTGTATGCCATGTTAGCAAACATCTCTCCTTTTACACCAATTGAGCCTCTCAGAAAGTTTTTCATTTTTCTCCTTTCTTGATTGGCCAAATAGGTCTTAGAGGGTTGTCTTTTCTGAGTCTTTACAGGCATTCTGTGCTTGGGTGCTTTCACTGATCTTTTCTTGGCCTCAGCTGCAATTTTCAAACTCTTTTGATATTCTTCATTGAGATTTTTAGCCATATTCAGTGCAAGCTCTCTGTCTTTTTCTGATTGAAGTTGTTCCTCCTTTTCCATCTCTGCTTGAAGCTGTTTTGCCACTTGTTCATTCAGCTCTATCTGTTTCTGCTGCTTTAAAGGTTGTTCAGGTTCAACCATCTTAGCTTTTCCTTTCTTCTTTAATTCTGCCTCACTGATTTATTTGCTTTTCTGCTCAAGACCTCATTCTTTAATGACCACTCCCTTGGCCTTTTGAGTAGCCTTGGGAGTGTCATTCTTAGCTTTTACCAAAGTTTCTACAATCTCTAATTCTTCAACGGATAGCCCTGTTACTGCTGCTTGCTTTTATGTTACTGCTGCTTTCTTTTCTGTTACTACTGCTTTACTAGCTTCTGCCTCTTTGTTTTCTGTTTTCCTATTCTGCTCCCCCTCAAATTGTGCTTCCATACCACTAGGACTGAGTTTCTCCCCATCATCTTGTTTCTCCCCCTTTTTGAAAGCATCTCCCCTCTTCTTTAACACATACTGTTTTCTTTTCTTTTTCTGCACCAACCTCTTCACCATTTTCTTCAGCTTGGTAATCTGCACTTGTTGAGACTGAATAACCAATTTCATCTCCTCTATATCTTCTCCATGTTTGATGACATCTAGATTAATGTTGCCCATGGTATCCATCAATTCTTGGTAGTTATATCTATCCTCACCTTCTCCAGGAGTGTTACCCCCTTTTGAAGGATCATTGGAACATTTAGTAGTAGAGGTCTTCTGCCTAGCAGAAGCACCTGCTACCCCCTTGGGTTCTTGGCACCTGGGACCTTTGAATGATCGCTCATTCAAAGTTGCCATGGGGAAGGTCTTATTGATGTTACCACTGACCTCCTCTGTGCTAGCAGGAGTAGTGGCAGCCTTCTCACCCATATGCTCATGCATGTCCTCAGTGAGCACCTCCTTCGGGTTGGGAGACACCCCTGTGGTTTCTCTATAGATATTCTCTAATGGAGTATTCTCCATTAGAGGGCTTAAAGGCTTTGTGGGTGAAGGTACAAGAAGAGAAGGAGCCTTCTTTACCTTTTTTCTTATGTAAGTATGGGTGATGGGTGAAGTTGGTTTTTGAAGAAGGGTCTGAGGAATTGATATAGTGATTGAAGGTTGGTATTGGCTCTCAGTGGGATGGTCTAGTGAGGGCCTTGACCCTGATGTCTTACCTTCTTGGTTGTGGGACACCACCATCATTGTAGAGAACAATGGGGTGTCAACTCCTTCCGAGTCCATGGCAGATCTCTTCATATTTGAAAAGACTTTGCCCTTGGGGATTTTAGGTACATATACCTCATCAAATTGAGGCATATCCGTCAATTCAGTGGTGATAACTGCCTGGACAAATCTTGGATACATAAAAAAACTCTTTTTATTCTCCAAGTTTGACACAAGGTCATTGAAAATCATTTTTGAGAAATTATACTTTCTGGCAGTGGCCAAGCAGACCAAAGCATAAGCAATTGTACTACTGAACTCACTCCATGCAGTAGTCTTTCTAGAAATACAATGCATGAGGGTATGGACAAAGAAATGCCATTGGGGAGAAAATTTAGCTTTGGAGAACTTGAAAACACCCAATGGACCTCCATACCCCATTCTAGTGAGAGTGGAAAATAGATCATCATTAGAGATGGATGTGATACCTGAGGCATCGTCTAGTCGTAGACTGATGCGAATTACCTCTTCAGAAACTGTCAAGGGTTTGTCACACACCCTTGTATTGATAACCTGCACACCATTTTCTGTAATAGCGGTGGCATTGGCCCAAAATTGCTTCTGGTGCTCGATGTAGATTGATGGTGACACTGTAAGAGCATGAGCTATATGGCTGGACTTGAGAAAATCGAGTATTTGATGAAATCTAGCAGCCTGCTTAGGCTTTTGAAGCATTGCGATCTTGTTGTGTTCATCAATAAACGCAATTGATGCCATCGAGCTTGAGGAGTCTTGACTAAAACACACTGTTGCTTGAGAGAAAAAGATTAGAGAGAAGATGAACAGTATTCAAAGAGTCGTTATGAGCTTTTAGGCAGGCAAATAGGGTATTTATATGATTTGGGAAAGAAGCAGTATTAACCATCTAGCAGTATTAACTAACTAGCAGTATTAACTAACTAGCAGTATTAACTGAGAGCAATATTAACCACTAGCAGTATTAACTAACTAGCAGTATTAACTGAGAGCAGTGTTAACCACTAGAAGTGTTAACTAACTAGCAGTATTAACTGATACCTGGAGTAGTAACTTTGCACTGGCAGCATTAACTATACTTACACTATTGAAGCTTGTGTTAGTCTGAGCAAGGCAATACACTTTCTGAGAAAGATGATTAGTAGCACCAAAAATAAACAAATAACAGGTATACAATCACTTCTTAAATATGAGCTCATTCAGAGTTGATCATGCCCACACTTGTGACCAATAAACTTTAGTGAATAGATCAGCAAACTGGTTGTCAGTATGAACTTTAGCAACTTGAATAAGCTTCTTTTCATTGCAGTCTCTAATAAAGTAATACCTGATTTCAATGTGCTTTGTTTTGGAGTGCTTGACTGGACTGTTAACAATGCTAATAACACTGCTATTGTCAATGAAGATTGGAGTGTGAAGAAAGGTTACCCCATAGTCCAGCATTTGATTCTGAATCCATAGAACCTGAGAGCAGCAACTTGCAGTAGCAATGTACTCAGCTTTTGTTGTGGATAAGGACACTGTGGTTTGCTTCTTACACTGCCAAGATACTAGTCTTGCACCCAAAAGCTGACATCCTCCTGAAGTAGACTTTCTATCCATATTAGCACCACCCAGGTCACTGTCTGAATATGCAATCAAGTCAAAGTTGGATTCATAGGGATACCAAAGACCTAATCTAGGTTGCCCTCTTAAGTATTTGAAAATCCTTTTAACTGCTTGAAGATGAGACTGCTTTGGCTTGACTTGAAATCTGGCACAAACACACACTGGAAACATGATATCTGGTCTTGAGGCTGTGAGATACATGAGAGATCCAATCATTAATCTATAAAGATGGACATCTACATCCTCCCCCTCAAGATCAGCAGTGATCTGTTTGTGTGCTTCCATTGGTGTGCTTGCTGGTTTTGAGTCTGATAAACCATACTTATCTAGGATGTCTTTCATATACTTTGATTGACTTATGGAAATCCCATCTTTCTGCTGTTTTACTTGAAGTCCAAGAAAGAAATTGAGTTCACCCATTGCACTCATTTTGAAGCTCTTGTGCATCAACTCTTCAAAGTCTCTACACATCAGTTCTTTTGTGGAGCCAAATATGATTTCATCCACATAGATTTGAACAAGTAGGGTGTCCTTCTTACTTCTTTTAATGAAGAGAGTCTTGTCAATGTTTCCCCTTTCAAAGCCATTTTCCAAGAGATAGGTAGACAGTGTATCATACCATGCTCTTGGGGCTTGATGAAGACCATAAAGTGCTTTCTTAAGTTTGTATACTCTGTCAGGATATGATGGATTTTCAAAACCAGGGGGCTGACAGACATATACTTCTTCATCAATTGTTCCATATAGAAAGGCACTCTTCACATCCATCTGGTATACCTTGAACTGCATAAATGAGGCATAGGCTAGAAACAACCTAATGGCCTCTACCCTTGCAACTAGAGCAAAGACTTCCTCATAGTCTATACCTTCTTCCTGAGTGTACCCTTGTGCCACTAGCCTTGCTTTGTTCCTTATTACTATTCCTCTCTCATCATTTTTATTTCTGAAAATCCACTTGGTGCCAATTGCTCTATGACCTTTAGGAAGGTCCACCAAGTCCCAAACATCTTGCAATTTGAATTGTAGCAACTCTTCTTGCATGGATTCTATCCAACTTGAATCTTTCATTGCTTCATAAGCCTTCTTAGGCTCAATCTGGGATAGAAAGCAAGAGAGTACTGTATGCTGCTGATCCTGCAAATCTTGAAGTCTGCTTTGATTCCTAGTCATCATAGGAGATGAGATGTCTCCTATTACCAGCTCAGGAGGATGATTCTTCTGAGTTCTTGTCTGAAGACTAGGTTCTTCATTAATTCCCACATCTAAATTTGAATCATTTAAGTCAGCTGAGGGAATCACATCAGCTGCTTCTGGCTCTTCAAGCTCTGAATTCTCCTCATCTCTTCTTTCTTCTTCACTCTGAATTGGTTCAGCAACAGTCTCCTTTTCACAGATTTCAACAGGGTCCATTGTAGGTAATGGAAAGATCACAGACTGAGGAATAATATGTTGTACTTGTTCTTCCCTTGATCCTCTACTTCCTGATCCTGCATGATCATCACTACTGAAACCTAAAGAGTTAGTTAGTGAATCAATGTCAAATAACCACTGAGGACCTGAACCAATAGGATTTGGTGTGTTCTCATTGCATTTGACATTGTCACTTTCCTCAATTATTCTAGAAGAAGAATTAAATACTCTGTAGGCCTTACTCTGAGATGAGTAACCAACAAGAAATCCATCATCTGCTTTGCTATCAAACTTTCCTAAGTGAGTTTTGGTATTGAGAATGGTACAAGGACACCCAAAAGGTTTGAAAAATCCAATAAATGTTTTTCTTTTGTTTAAAAGCTCATATGGTGTCTTGTTTTTAGGCTTGACTACTAGAACTCTGTTCTGGACATAGCAAGCAGTATTAACTGCTTCAACCCAGAAAGTAATTGGAAGTTTTGAATCAGCTAACAGAGATCTAGCAGCTTCAATCAGTGTCCTATTCCTTCTTTCAGCAACACCATTTTGTTGTGGAGTCCTAGGAGCACTGTATTGCCTCTCAATTCCTTTTTCCTCACAAAAGGTGTTTAGGTCAAGATTTTTAAATTCAGTACCATTGTCTGACCTAATGACTTTTACCTTTTGATTTGTTTGGTTTTCAATTCTTAGAATAAATGATTTGATCAGTCCACTTGTCTCATCCTTAGTCCTTAGAAAATATACCCAAGTAAATCTAGAGTAATCATCAACAATAACTAAGCAGTATGATTTCTTACCTATACTCATAACATTTGTAGGACCAAACAGATCCATATGGAACAACTGAAGAGAAGAAGAAATTGTGTTCACTTATTTGGACTTATGAGAAGTTTTGTGTTGTTTGCCTTTGAGACAAGCAACACAATGATCATCACATGAAAAGACTTTTGAAGGAAAACCTCTTACAAGGTTGTTTTTAACAAGTTTATTCATTGTTTTAAAGTTCATGTGACACATCCTTCTGTGCCAAAGTGATGATTCATCCAAAGATGCTTTTGGAACAAGACAGTTTAGGGATGAATCAGTTGAAACATTTTCCATATTCAAACAATAGACATTATCCTTTCTGGGAGTTCTTAGTAGTATCATCTTTTCATCAACTACCTTGAATCCAGGAGCAAGGATAATGCATTCTGAATCAGTGAATAATATACTATGCTTTTTGTCACAAACCTGTGATACACTTAACAGGTTGTACCTTAACTGCTCAACATAGAAAACATCCTCAAAAGTCATCTTACCTTTTGTTACATCACCCTTACCACTAATCTTACCTCCATCTGGAGTATTACCAAAGGCAACATGCCCTCCATTAATTTTCTTGAAATTCTTGAGGCAATCCATGTTACCTGTCATGTGCTTAGAGCAACCACTATCAACATGCCAAATACTCTTCCCCTTGAGCTGCTGGTTGCCCTGCATATTAGATAAATCAATTAGTATTGACTGGGAACCCAAGCCAAAGTGGTATTGGGCCTCCCTTTCTCATCAAAGTACTTTCATTCCTTTTTGATGAGATTTTTAAATTTAGAATCCTCTTGACTGGAGTACTTTGTCAAGATGATTGGTCTAGCAGCACAAACACTAGAAGCAGTACTAATTTTAGAAGTACTAACATAGTTAGCAGTATTAACATTTGAAGAAGTACTAACAATGTTAGTTTTAGAGGTACTAATACTCTCAGCAGTACTAACATTGATAGCAGTAGTATTGCTTCTGGCAGCACTATCTTTGTCAGCAGCACTATTTGTGGTAGCAGTACTAACAGATTTAGTGCTTTTGGGAACCCACATCTTGACATTCTCTCTTACAGTCTTTTTCTTCATGTGGCTTTTAGATTTAACAGTTTTCTTAGCCACATGGTTCCTTTCATTCTTCCTATAACCAAAGGGTTTTTGCACAGATCTTTGAAAATTTATCCTTTGATTCATAGGATTAAAATAACAGTGCTTAGCAAGATGATTTAATTTGCCACATATGAAACAAGGTTTTGGTCTAATGATTCTACTCAGATCAACTCCTTGTTTCTGAGCGCACTGATTATTCCAATTTCTTTGATTTCCCCTCCTTTTATCATGTTTTAGGGGCTCAGATTTATTACATGCACACTGTTTGCAAGGAACAGGATTCACAACTGTAGTCTGCTTGTAATGAACCTTTTTGGACTTTCCCTCAGTCTTCTCAACACCATTAGATTTTACCCAATCCCTTCCACCACCCTCATTGGTAAGAATGTTATTTTCTAAGGGAATCTCAACATTCACATTATTATCCTTACCCTTTCCAGCTTCTTTCTCAGACTTGTCCTTAACAACTACTTCATCTAAAGGATCTATCTTAGTGGATCCCTCATGTAAGTCCTTCCTATCCTTGATCTCTAACAAGTCTGATGTAGGAGGGATGTAGTTGTTGTTGTATGGTGTAGGTGTGGTATTGTATCCAATTCCTGGATTTGGACCTTTAGAATTGAATCCATGGCTTTAGAAGCATATGAAAACTTTTCCACATCTAGCTTAACCTTGTCTAGTTCTCCTCTCAACTTTTCATTCTCCTCCTTGGACTTTGTCAGTTGGATTTCTAGATCATTCTTCTCCCACTTCCAGTAATTTGTATCATATGTGTGTTGAAGTTCATTGGCTTAGAAACCTTTGATTTGTTCCTCAAACCTCTCAACAATTCTCACATAGTCTTTTCTATCCTTTTCTAACTTCTTAAGGTCATCACTCATATTCTGGTTGTGATCTATGTACCTTTTAACAGTGTATATGCAAGTTGGAGAACAGAGATTAGAATGTACCTCAGTTGTGAGATCAGATACCTCTGCCATGAGAGCTTGATTTTGAATGGCCTCTTTTGCTTGATCACTCCAGTCAAACCCCGTTCCTTGTTCAGAAACAAGAGCTTGAGCAGAGTTTCTGTTCTGGTTGAAGCTTCCAGCTTGTGCTTGTTGGTGGTTGTTGTGAGACACTCCACTTCTGCATTCCCTGGCAAAGTGTCCCTTCATATGACACTTGTAGAATTCCACCTTTGACTTATCAAAGCATGTTCCATCTTCTCTTATTTGGGAGAAGTTGTTCCTCCCAATCCTCTTGATGAATTTCTTCACCCTCATAGAAAGCATGGCCATCTGCCATTTGATATCCATCTCTTCAAGATCATCAGGATGAAGCTGCTCCAAGTCATCATTGATTAAGGAATAATTACCATGGCTGGAAAGAAAGGCTTCAAAAACAGATTCATTGCCTTTTTCTTGATTTACTCCACAGGTAGCATTAACTGATTCAGGGTTAGCAGTAGAATCAATTGATGCTGATAGGAGTGCAGCATTGTGAACATATCCAGTAGGCTTCTTATTTGCTTCCACCTCAGATTCAAACACTCTTAGATCATTGTACAGATCATCCAGTTCCTTTTCTTCCAATTCATCATTCTGTCTGAATGAAACAGTGTACATGGTCCATTCATCTCCAAGAGATCTGAGGAACTTTCGATTGACATCATCTTGTTCCATCTGGACTCCAACTGTAGCCAACTCACCAATCAACTTATTGAATCTGTCAAAAGTTTGAGTCATAGACTCATTCTTTGAAGATGTAAAACTCTCATATTGCTGCTTGAGAATATCCCTTTGATTCCTCTTAGTGCTCTTGGTGCCATCAAATCTCTTCTCTAAAGCATTCCATAGAATCTGAGCATCTGTGCAGTGTTGAAACTGATGTTGATACTCATTAGGAATGGCCAAAAGCAGGGTGCTTAAGGCTTTCATCTCCAACTGTCTGACTTTCTTCTCACCATCAGTTTTTGGAGGTGGTCTTCTGCCATCTTGTCCAATTTTACCTTCAGCAGAGGGACCATTCTCAACAATGTCCCACATAAAACAGTCTGTAAGGAGGATGTACTGCTTGATCCGAATTTTCCACATGTCAAACTCATTAGGTTTGAGCATGGGAACCTTTGAGACAAAAGTACTGTTTGATTCACCTATGTTGTCCATGATGAATGAAGGTTTCTGAGAATACTTTGTTCTGATACCACTTGTCAGGATCCAATTCTTAACAAGAATAATGAACTCAGAAACAATATTAAAGAAGTTGCGGAATAACACTTTAATATTCAACTATCAATATAACAGTGAATCAGAAAATCACAACTTGTAAACTTTATTGAATGATTAAAGTTACAAGTTTTCAAACAAAACCTCAATCTTGATGAACAGGCTCACCAAGACGAATTCTACTTCTCTAGAACTAGGATTATAAACCTTAAGGTTAATTCTCTCTCTAAAAACTTATTAATCAAAAGTTAATTCTATCAAAGACTTCTATACTATTTATACAAGACATATAACAAGATAATTATCAAAATACAATTGATCTTCAGTCCATAATTATCTCCTTTACTTTAGTAAGTCTTCTATACAGTTGTCTTCATTCCATACCGAGTCTTCATCTCATAAGCAACACTAACCTTCTTCAGAAGTATTAACCATTTTCAGCAGCATTAAACTCCTCAGCAGTATTAATCATGTTGGTAATAGTAATCCCTTAGCAGTACTAACTACTAGCAGTACTAACTCTCCAAGCAGTACTAACTATTGAAGTAGAAGTACTAACTTTTCAAGCAGTATTCAATCTACTAGCAGTAGTAATCATGATATACTAGCAGATTAACCATACTTGAACAAATCTTAAATTCCCAACAGCAGTCCAGGAATCTGTCCTTCCATTGCTCGTATTTTCCTTTGAAAAGAACTGGTGGTTTAACATCTGTTTCAATAGCAAGAGCCTCCCTTGAAGTCATCTTGAAATTATGCACTGATTTGATTGTTCAAAAATTCAGAAAAAGTCAAACTTGGTCAACACTAGAAAATCTCAAAAAAAATTCTAAGTGTCAAAACACGCATAACACTGTAGACCAAACATCACGCACACAGTTCTTTGTGTGTTCTAGGTTCGCGCAGAAAGAACTATGCGAGTTCTTGGTTCGCGCAAAAAGCAGGTTACGTGTTCTTGGTTCGTGCAAGTTTCGATGTGCGTGTTCTTGCTTCGCGCACAATTTGATGTTTGTGTTCTTGCTTCGTGCACGCTTTGATGTGCGAGTTTTTGAGGATCACTTCGCGCAAACTCTCTGCTCGTTTTATACTTAGAAAAATTTCCACAAATTCTAACTTCGCATAATGTGTCTTCGCGTTCTTCAGCCTCAGTGTGTTTTAGCTCTCTGCGTGTTCTTGCCTAAGAACCTTGCGCGTTCTTCATCATATTGACCAAAAAACTACCTTTTCAAATTTGAATGCGAATCAAACCTTTGAAATTCACTCTGATACTCTGCAGATTTGTTCTAGACCATATATCGAACATGTTACATGCAATTGATTTCAATCAAAAACACCAAAAATTACTAATTGATCTAGACTCAGTACGTTTTCCAAACTCGAACAAAATTACAATGAAATCCATAATTCACACCGAAAAGTTGTGAATTAGGCAAAACAATACAAATCAATTGTGTTCTGGATATAAAAACGAGTACAAATGAATCAAATTCAGATAAAAAAACATCAAAAAATCTCAGAAATCGATCTTTAACAGAAGCTTTGCGAGTTCTTGAAAATGTCGACCAAAAGATCAAATTAAGATCATCATTCTGAATTATTGTATGCTCTGATACCAATTGTGTGTTCCACAATATGTGCAAATCAATCCAAATGACAACAAGATTCAATCAAACAATTTCTAATAATCTCGATTTTTACTTACACAGAGCTCTCACTGTTTCTCTCTCTAAAAAAACGCGTACATCTAGTCTAATGTTTCTCTCAAAGCCTAATGAGTCTACAAACAAACACAAACACTATTACAAATTACAAGACAAAACACAAAATACAAACACTTTGACTTTGACTTTACTTATTACAAAGACCTTGACTTTATGCTTAAGAGGCTTTGACTTGAGCTTTTGACTTTGACTTTCATCTTTTATCTTTCATCTTCATGATCTTGTATCAAACACATTTGTGCACTAACAAAGAAAGATTTTGAAGATGATCATGTTAGATACATAAAGAGGAAGATTGTTCGTGAATGCTAAAATTTAATTTGAATCAAAAGGGGGAGTTTCAATGCATATCGTTTTGTTAAGTACATTTTGTGCATGCATCATAGTAGTTTATAATTACATTTGCATCTAGTTTAATTGTTTGCACGTAGTTTTTATTATATTTTTATTTCATTTTTGTTTATTCATCGGTTGGGGATATTACATTGGTATTTTTGTGGTTTTATCGGATTTTAACAGGTAATTTACGTTGAAAGCGTGAACATGAATGACGATGAATTTAAAGTATTTGATCAATCATTTAAGTGGTGGAGCAATTCAAGAAATATGGCACAAGTTAGACCGAATCTTAAAGAACGAAAGATGAGAGGAACTTTATAAAAAAAGAAATCAAGAGGGGTGTTTTTGAAAATGCTACAAAGTTGGGGGGCTGAATTGAAAGTTTATTTGTTTAAATTGGAAATGTTTTTAGGTTTTTAAAAATCACTTCTCCTCCACAGAAAACAACCAACACCGTTTTTCTTCTTTTTTTTTCTTTTTTTTTCTCTTTTCTATTGATTTTTCTTTTGTTCTCCTTTACTTTTTTTTCTTTAACCCTTTTTAGTTAAGATTTTAGATTTAGTTTTGTTTTCTATTTAAATGTAATTCCTTTTTGCTCGAAGATGGAGATGTGATGAAATGCAATATGGCGGATCGAAGATGAAGTTGAAGGTTTATGGATTCTCACCCGTTGTATTGTATTCTTCCATTTTATCTTTTTAGTTTTATCTTTTAGTTTACTATAGTTTATTTCTTAGTTGTTGATACTTAAAGTTTAATTCCATTATTATTGTATGTTAACCATAAAATCCCAATCTTATCAAGCAATTCAACAAAATCAATCAAGAACAATGAATATTTCTAGAGAGAGAGTAGAGAGAGAAAGTAGATCTTAAAAGTCTTGAATCCCATAAATCTCACGTATCAGAATATTACATGAAAGTGCTTAGTTCTCTAGTTACAAGATTCTTAAAGACAAAACCTATTTATACTACCAATCCATCACAAGACTTAACAACTAAGTAATGCTAAACAAGCTTTGACTAAACTAATACAAAGACAATGTTGACTTTTACATCTTTGACTTTCCTATTAAATCTTGGATACAATATTTAGACTTAACAATCTCCCCCTTTGTATTCAAAATTTAATAAAAATTTGATACTGATCTTCAGCTCTTGATCCTTCAGCTTTTGTCTCTTTAACTTTGAACTTTGAAGCTTTCACAGTCTTTACTTTTTCAACCTTTTGAAGAATCTTGAAAAGTCTTTTTCACTCTGAAGCTTTGAAAGTCAACATGCCTTAAACGCGAAACTGAATTCTTGAAACTTTTGAAAAACTTTGACAACTTTGAAACAACTTTGAAATATCTTTGAAAACTTCAGCTTTGAACTTTGAAACATCTTTGATTGAGGACTCTTTGAAAAACTTCAGCTTTGAACTTTGAAACAACTTTGATTGAGGAATCTTCGAAAAACTTCAGCTTTGAACTTTTAAACAACTTTGATTGAGGAATCTTTGAAAAACTTGTATCTTCATCTATCTGATCTCTTGACAGTCTTCAGAAAAACAAACTTTCTCGAATCATCTTGATTTAACATTGAACATTCTTTCTTCAGAAACTTTTGACAATGAAATAGCGAAAGCATTTTGAACTTTGAGAAACTTTGACAACTCTTCATAATTTGAAATTGATCTTTGTATAATTCTTATAATTCTCCCCCTTTTTGATGATTGAGAGCATCATAATCATCAAAATATCTTCAATTTCAGCACAGACTTTGATTTCCCCCTTTGATCAACTAACAATCTCCCCTTTAACAGTTTCCGCACTTTGATCTGAAGAGGTGAATCATGAACTGTATATATCTGAATCTTTTCAAATTCAGACATAATGAACGTGTAATCCTGATTCAACAAATGAAACAATTAGGAATGCCTGTCAGTAACACAAAGTTACTGTGTACAACGAATGTACATTGTAAGGAGCTGGTTTGATGATGACTCCCCAGGACTTCCATTCAATCATTGAAAAACACAAGGTTTATCTATGAATGTTCTGACAAAAAAACAGATTTTTTGTATGCTCGTGCTTGTGTATGAAAGAATTTTAGCATAATGATTGTGTTTCATAAGGCTCAAATTGTGTAAACTGTTGAGATAGCAACAGATAATACATGGACTCAATGTGCATGAAAGAGGTGCGAAGGTGGGGCAACTTTCCTTCTTTTACAATATCTAAATCATCCGAGTGAAGATTAGACAGCATATATGCTGCGTCCCCAAAGATAATGAAACATTTCTTTGTTAAGAAAGAAATGAGTGGTTGGTGGGGTAATAGCAAGAGTTGGCATGGGCTCACTGCCTTTTTCAATGATGGTCACCAAAGAATGTAAACCAATCAGTAGATGTGGCTGCCCGACTCAGAAAGTGGTAGGTGCAGAGTTCTGATATTCTTTTAACTCGGATCTCACACCCTCTTTCTTTTTAACATTTAGCTCACTTCTAACCAAACTCTCATTTCCATTTTTCCACTCAGCACAATGAGAATAACTCAACCGGATGAGTTATCTCCCCCACTCTTTGATTTTAACCCCTCACCCCTCAATCACTCAAGGATAACTTCTTGGGTAGGAAACACAGGTTGCGTGAATCCATGGAAGTTCTGTTTAAGCTCACACACGAATCCCATGTTATTTCCTAAGAAGCATGGTTTCTCAACAATTTAACTGAAACAGTAAAGCTCAAAAAGATAACAATGTCAGAATGTATGCTCATTTAAAAATATGAATGAAATTTGAGCAATTGAACTTTGAAGATTTCTCAAAACAAGGATATTGAATGAATGAAATAAAGTCAAGAGAATTGTTTTGAGAATCTGACAATGAATCAATCAGATCAAATCAAAAGGTTAGGGTATCAAAGAATTGGAAATTTTGTTTATATGAACGAATATAAACAATTTATCAATGAAAGTACAAATATGAAAAAAATGAATGATGCTCAACAACTTTGAAAGCAAACGGGGGTATTACCATCGAAAAATTGGTTCTTTTAGAGACATGAACAAATTCAAATAAAATACTGAACCGGTGTGTGTGAATACTTGACAGTATATGGACAAGATAATACACAAGTATTGATCTTTGGAAACACACGGTCAGTTAAACATTAAGCTCAAAAAAAAATTGAAAAACATTTAAAAGTTACACTTCTGAATTCATGAAATCTTTTGAGAATAAGAAGTGGTTTGAACATTTAAGAAACTGTTTTTCATGTTCGAAAGTTGTTCTTCTTTCAAACAATCCGAGATCTGGGACAGAAGATATTTACCTTTAAGCTCCCCCTGGATATTAGCATAATATCCTTCTTTGATCGTTGAAAAATGGGTCCTGATCTGTCATGTGATCAGAAGCCACTTTATTCAGAACATTTATTAAAAGAAAAATAAAAGAAAGTAGTAAAACGGTTTATAGTATGAGTTCTGATCTGAATTAATCAGAAGTCATCACCTATACTCCCCCTTTAAATTAAGCATCTGAGATATATCAGTTAAAATAGGATAGAGATCAGACACTCCCTTTTGAATTGTAAACCATCATATCAGAAAAATCTATCAGTGAAACAGTATAGGATAGAGATCATATCAATTCTCTTGGGATGTAGACCATCATATCCATCGGATGCAAACATACAGGAGTAAGGTCTTTTTGATCGCTAAGGTCCGAGTCCTAAACTGTTGTGTTTAGAAGTCAAACTCCGTTGAAGTACGGGTCCTAAGCTGATGTGCTTAGAAGCCATTGTCTTGACATTGAGGTACGGGTCTTGAACTGTGTTATTCAAGAGCCATAGTCTTGACATTGAAGTCCGGGTTTTGAAATGCTATGTTCAAAAACCATAATCTACTACTCCCCCTTGACTTGAGGTGCCTGCAACATAGAATCAGTTTTCTTTTTTGGTACCCACTGGTATTTGGGTCCAGAAATGTTAGTTGCAATTCGTGTAGGGGTTACAGAGTAAGAACCATACCAGAAATGATCACTGGTCTTGTGGATATGATCATGTGTACAACAATAAGAACAATAATATTTCTTACCTGAAAACCTGAATAATTGATCTCTTGAGTAGATATGATCAGGTTTACTTTTATGATCTTTGTTCTTCTTTGCTTGATGTACATGTACACACGATGTGTTTCCTTTCAGCTTATCTTCCTTGTCTTTAACTGGTTTCTTCTGCCACATCAGTTTCTCTTTCTTGAAACTTCTTTTCCTCGAAAATGTATCTGAACCATCTAAATATTGATCATAGAAGATGTTAGATCGACGAATTTGATCAAAAGATTTAACTGACCTTTGTGAAAAGACAGATTTCTGATTGGAACTTGAGGCAGATTTTTCAAGTTCTTTGATCTTTGAAGTGAAGTTATCTCTTTCTTTCACAAGTTAGTCAATCTTCTTCGAGAACTCAGACTTCGTTTGTTGCTCTTTCAGTGCATTTGCAGACAGTTCAGATAACTTGGATGTCAACCTTTTGATTTCATTCTCAAAGATGGATCTTTCTTCTTCAAATCCTTTCTCTGAATCATTTCTTTGGCCGGATAATTCTTTAAAGAATCCCACATTCTTCTGTTCTATGGCCTTCTTCTCTTTATCAAACTTCTCTCTTTCCAAAATCAGTACTTTCTCAAAATCAGACACTTGTTGAGAAAGTTTTAAGCATTTAAGCTCTACTGACTTCTTCTCTTCAAAACACTTTTTAGAGAAATCTGAGAACTTTTTGAAAAAATTTTCTTTTCACTTTCAAAATTAGCTTTATCTTCAGTAATCTTTTGCTCCAAATCAGATATATTCTTTCTAAGCTCAGCATTCTCATATTCCAATTTCTTAACTTTATGCTCATTGCAATCAACAGAGATTGTCTGCTGAATTTTAGCTTCCAACTCAGAAATCTTTCCTTTTAGATCTGACACAACCGTTGGCCCTAACATCGTCCATTCAAGATAGTCCCATATCTCCTTTCCTGTTGACTTGTATAAATCTTTTCCTGTCAATTGATAGGTTTTTATGTGACCATTAACATCATGACGAATACTGTTAAACACAAAAGTTCGGGCTAAAATATCAGCTTTCTTTCTTTTCTCCCGATCCTCAGTACAATCTTCTGTTGGAGTAAGAGGTTTCATCTCTCCTTCAGTCAACGACAATCTGATATAACAACTCAACTCATGTGTGTCTACAAATTTGAAAAAATCAGCTTTCCACTGCTCGAATCTTCCTCTAAGCAAAATTGGTGAACTCATTCTGTTTCAAATAGAATTTGACAAAATTATCGTGAGTTGAAATGAATTCAAAAACAAAATACGAACAATCTAAAATTTTCTCTCTCTAAGAAAACTTTGAATGAGAAACAGCTTGATAAAAAAATGATCGTTCCCAAACAATTCAGAAAAATTTTAACTCTAAAACTTTCAAATCACTGGAACTTTCAAAACACAGAACTGAAATTCGCAAACCAAATGAAACTTAAAAATCTCAGATTAACTGGATAAGCTCAAAAACTACATAAAACGAACTAAAAAAAATGAAAATAGGGACTAACATCGACAAAATACGAAACTAGTACGGAAAACGAGGACTAAAATTGAAAGAAAATACTAAGACTTGACGAAAAACGAGAACTCAAAATGACAAAAATATAAAATCTAAAAACACAAAACTTAAAAAACAAGAAGGACTAAAAATGACAAAACAAGAAATTACAAACTACAGGGACTAGAACTGTAAAAGCCTAAAACAGTAAACTGCAGGGGCTTAAACTGTCAAACTTTAAAAAGAACTTAACTAAACTAACAAATCTAACGAAAAAGGACTAAAAATGGAACACATTTAACAGAAAAACTAACAAAGTTAACTATAGGGACCGAAAAAGACAAACTTTAAAAGATACTGTTAGCCCCAAATCTGAACCAATGAAAGTATTGAAAATAACTAAGTCTTCATCTAAAGACTTTCAAGGGACATCAACAAGTCTGTCTCTGAAGTCAGTTCAGAGTCAGTCTGAAGAAAGCAAGTCTGTCTCTGAAGTCAGTTCAGAGTCAGTCTGAAGAAAGTATGTCTGTCTCTGAAGTCAGTTCAAAGACAGTCTCTCAGAAAGACATCAGAGAGCCCCTCATCAGAGATCCTACTTCAGAGCTCTGAAGATGTTCACTCTGAATTTCTTGACAAAGAAGAACAGATGACACGTCACCTTGTGATAAGATTTACTTTCTAGAGTAGGTCACTGTTCAAGCATGTCTTGATCTTACCTCTTAGGTAAGACACTGTTCAATATCTTGATCTTACCTCTTAGGTAAGATACTGTTCAAGTCATGCTTCTATTTGTCAGATAAGTACACTGTTTACTTCATGGTCCTATAAAAAGGACCATCACCTTATTGTTCAAAGTGTGCTTAAGAAGTCTAATAACTGATAATATAAGTTGAATATTTTATTCAAAGAATATCTTGTTTATCTGTTTTGCTTTATGAACTGTGATATTTGAATCTTCTTTGATATTAAACTATACTGCTTCCGCTGTTATTACTCTTATTGTTTATATCATTGTTGTGAGATTAAATCTGGGATCCAACAGATACTAACTAGACTAACACTACTAACTGAGAAATGGACTAAAAAAGTAAAGAAAACTAACGAAACTAACACTCTAGGACCAAAATGTCATAAAACTAACGAAACTAACGGAGATAACAGTTGTCCGTTAGTTTACTGTTCATCTTCTCCAAAATCAAACGAACTGTGAACTTCAATCGACGATATCATCTTCGTTTCTCGACGAAAATCGATGAAACAAGTTGGAAAATACTCCTTGTTCACTCCAAAATCGATTCCAACGAAAAATATTCGAACATGTTGTGAGTGTTGCTCTGTATCTCGAGGTGAAAAACTCCAGCGATATATATTTTCCGGCGACCGGTTTTCGTCCTTTTAAAGCTTTTAAACACCTGGAAAACATCATCTGAAAATTAAATCCGGCGAAAAACGTTTTTCCGGCGAAACTTCAAACACTTGCAACTCACTCGTTTCTTAACGAAAATCGAATCCGAAACTTGTTCTGGAATCCTTGTGACAAGAAGAACAATTTAGAATCAATTAGATCGATCAAAAACAACAAACATCTAGACCCACTTGAGGCTCACGGTTGAAAAGAGAAAAAAAAATTTAAAAATCTAAGTGTAGTTCTCGTTAGCTTCTTTGAGCGAGAAGTATGGTTTGCGTAAGACAGCTGAAACGCAAACCTGTGGTTTGCGTAAGAAATGCTTTGCGAGAAGTTGTAGTTTGCGTGAGATGCCTAAAACGCAAAGCTATGTTTGCGTGAAGTATGTGAGGCGAGAACCTGTGGTTTGCGTAAGTCCTTCATTGCGCAAACTTGTGGTTTGCGTGAGTTCTTTAATCCACCGAATTCTTGATCTTTAATCCAATCAACTGCAGCTACCGATTTGAAAACAAATTCTAGCCTCACCCGTTGTGATTTGCATGAAATGGATGAAATGAAACTGCAGCCACGTGTGGTTTGCAGCACCGATCAACAGACCCACTATTGTAAATGATGACCCATGATCAAATTGTATCCAATCGTATTTTGAGAAAACAATTCATCACAGATTCTATTAATGGCACCATCCTACAATTCTATGGTTTGTTAACCTGCAGTCAATCAAACTTTGCGCAAGTTCATGATGCTTTGCGCAAGATTCATGATGCTTTGCGCAAGATTCAAAAAATATCACGAATTACATCAAATTCGATCAAACCTGCAAATTGAAACTCAAAAACGTATCAGTATCATCGAAAATCAATACTAAACACAATTTTAAAAACACTTTCTGATTAAAAACATCAAATCACAAAATTTTGATTCAACCAGTGTTCGAACTCCTTTTTCAAGAAAAATCCAAAATTCAAAAATTGAAATTGATTTAGTTCGAAATTTGTGATGTAATCAATACAAGAAACAATTTAAAACACAAATCGAATCTAATGGAACCAAATTCTTGCAACAAAATCGATTTAAAAAAAAAATCCGGATGAACAGTAACTTCACGTTCTTAAGAATTTTCAGAAAATCAATCTTTTTAATCAAAAACTCCAGAAATTGATTGAAATTCGTTATGAAAAACTTTCTGAAATTGTTTGGTATGGCTCTGATACCAAATGTTAACCATAAAATCCAAATCTTATCAAGCAATTCAACAAAATCAATCAAGAACAATGAATATTTCTAGAGAGAAAGTAGATCTTGAAAGTCTTGAATCCCATAAATCTCACGTATCTGAATATTACATGAAAGTGCTTAGTTCTCTAGTTACAAGATTCTTAAAGACAAAACCTATTTATACTACCAATCTATCACAAGACTTAACAACTAAGTAATGCTAAACAAGCTTTGACTAAACTAATACAAAGACAATGTTGACTTTTACATCTTTGACTTTCCTATTAAATCTTGGATACAATATTTAGACTTAACATTTTAGTTGTTATTTATCTTTTTCGTATTTAATTTTCTGTAATGTTCTTAAATTCATTTACTGCTTTCTTAGGGTAAAAACGATTTTTGGAGAGTGACACTCCTTGGATCAATCTTTATAGTTTTTGTAGATTAATTTTATTGTTTTCGTTAGATTTATGTTTACGTTTTGTTTCGTACTTTAGTTATCGTTCATTTGGATAATCATCATTTTGGATTGACGTTGTGGTATTGATCAATTGTTTTTATAATAAACTTTGAGTTTTAATTGGTTGATTTTTCATATAACGAAAGTTAATATTTGATTAACCGATTTTTATAAAGCGTCTTTAGTTAATTTCGATTAGTTTTAGATACGAACGAAGGTTTGGTCTTTTGCTTAGACTAAATTGATCAATGATTACGGTCCTAACATGATAAATAGTTAGGGACGTTGATTGGGAAAAATATTCGTTTTAAATCAAAATGTTTCTTCCCAACGTATACATATTGTGAAAGTAAATATGAGTCTTGGGTTAGAAAAACTTTTCCACCCTGAAAGAGGGTTGAAGTAATTTTGCATAACGAATTCCCACCATTACCAAAATCTGAAGTTGACATTACCCAAATGCGCGATAGTTTTGTTTTCTTCTTTTGCTTGTTTATTTTATTAATTTTATTAAAAGAAATAAAATATTGATAATTCCCGTAGCTAGGCCATAG
Organism: Arctium minus; assembly: GCA_954870635.1. NCBI lineage: Eukaryota > Viridiplantae > Streptophyta > Magnoliopsida > Asterales > Asteraceae > Arctium > Arctium minus. The sequence continues at coordinate 68,620,988 of OX941080.1, read as the reverse complement.
TCTAGAACGAGTCCATGTTTAGTCCATCGCCTCCCTGTGTTAGTGCACATTTATGTTGGATCCAAGAACATGAAATTTGAAAGTCAATGCTCAAGTCAAAGCCTCATTGCAAAGTCAAAGTCAAGCAAGTCAAAGTCAAAGTGTTTGTTTAGTTAGTTTTGTCTTTGTAAGCTTGTGGTATAAAAGCTTTTGTTTCTTTGTAATCTTAGAACAATTTTTAGAGTAGCACTTAGAAGAGAATTCACATATGACTGAGAGAGAGTAATTCTAGTGAGAGAAAGATTGTAAGAGAGAATGTTCTGTACTATCAAATTCAAGAATCAATATATGATGTTTTGGATTGAATTTCATTGTTATTCATCTTGATTAGCACACATCTTGGAACAACACTATTATGAAGTATAAGCTATACAACAGTTACCAGTAATAGACATTTATTGAAGGATAGTTTTGTCAGATATTAAATGCATAAAATAAATTAAAAGAGTATATAGAACCCGATAATGGTAATAATCCGATGATTGCTTGGAAACTTTCATCGGATTGTGATCTCTACTCTACGGCATTCAATCCGATGGTTGTAAATCCGATGGTTATTGAGATTGATTTTCTTTTTGAGAAAACATCATATTTAAGCCTTTATTGAGTGACTAATTCGATCTGTGAAGTATACATCCGATTAGTCCTACTTTTGTTGACAAAAAAGAGAATTTATTTCTAAGTGTTTGAACTTCGGATGTTTATATGTATGATGTATAAATTCGATGGTTGAGACTATCACATATTATGATGGTGGTGTTGCTTTTTATGTTGCAGAAGTCAACAGTTGCAATTTGGTTAATTGTCTCATTTTGCCTTTCACTCGAAAGAAATGTATCTATGTGTATTTTGCAACACACAGATCATTATATCATGACCATAGTGTCCCACGTGGTCATGTTGAATCATATATGTGTGTTATTGTCCCAAAGTTCTTTATTAGTGACAAAATATGATTCAATGACCCAAACAATCCACCAGTTTGACAAATTAGCTTCTCAAATACATGTTTTCTTTCATATTCCTTAGAGCTTATGAACAAATACCTATTTTCATTCTCGTAATATGATTTCAATGTCGAACGAAAAATTACAGAAGGTTTGATTCATATGGTGCTTTAGTGACTAATCTTGTGTCATTAGACAATAAGTGACAATCCATCATCTAAGTATTTTGTTTGAATGAATTATAGATAGTTAACTAAATCCGTTTCTTATGATTGTGTAGGAGGTCCCAAAAAAAACACTCATGTTCTTTTTGATACATTTCTACACGGAACGAAGAATATTAAGGGATTGGAATTTGTTTTTGATGTACTTCTTCACATCTACAGTAGTTATAGATTTGGATTTATATATGCAAATGCAATTTATTTGATTTTTAACCCCAACAATCATCCAACATAAAATTAATCTAGTTCATCAAGATCAAAAAATGTTGGAAACATAAGGGGTGGTCTAATATCCAATTAATATCGTTTTTCAACTTATTTGTTTTTCATTGGTGCATTTCCTAGTTATTATTCATTATCAGTAGGACGGGTTGTTACATTTATGCACCAAATTTTAAGAAAATATTTTGTCTCTTGTCATGACCTTGACCCTTTACACGGTCCCATACATGTGGTGTATAGTTGTCATGTGTGTGTGAATTGATGTGTTTAATTCTCTGTCCTTTGGTGCTTGAAATTTCATTATCATGACAATATTGGGATTTTGAATAATATCACATTACAAAGTTTTGTTGATAATACTTTATCAATATTTCAATTTTCGAAAATAAATCGCTCAGTATATTAGATTTCTAGGTAGTAGGGGAATCACATGAATTATTTGAGTCTCTACAAATCTTAGAGCTATTTATTCCTATTTGACAAAACCCTTTTGATATCTTGGGATTTATTTGTTTATAAAATTTGAAGATAACAATAATAATTATATATTTTTTGGCATGAGGACAAAAAAAATATGAGTTTGGCAAATGAAATCAACTTCAATATTTTAATACCTTATGGTATTTTTAGAGATTTTGCTATGAGACCAATATTGGTTTTGACATAAAATCAAAATTCGAACTTTTAACATCTTAATAGTATTTTTTTTTAAAAGGCAGTCAAATTCAACCAAGCAAACACAGGCGTCCAACAACCAAAACCAAAAACCTACAAGCAAACAACAGACCAAACAGCTTGCCAGAGGCAAACTAGCACCAACAAAACCCACACCAATTAGCAACTAACAGAAACAAAAGAAAATGAAACTAACAAGGGGATCCAATTACAACAAATAATGAGACGAGTTCAACTTCGCAGCTTGACACAAACGTGTATTTACCGAGATCACCCACGGCCAAAGATGGTTGTTGTTAATCAACCCCACGGAACAAACTCAGCTCGGTCCGGACAGAGCCTGTTTTGGGTCGATTAGCCATTGCGACCAACTTAACTTCTGATCTTTTAACCGACTTGTGATCCATTCGAAGCAACGTCGTTGCATTTCGTGGAACCTATCCTCTAGTTTAGTTCTTTCGTATTTAAATACCACTTGGTTTAGGTCAGACCAAATAAGATATAAGAAGCACCAAACTGTTTCCTTCCATTTCCTTCCATAATTTTGGTGACGAATCCGTACCTGCAGTGGGAAAGTTTCTCTCCGTAAGGTCTTGTATTGTGTTGAACCTTTCCTCCTTGTTTAACCAACACCACGTAACTTTTTGCCACACTTAATAGTATTGTGAGAACTTTTGTTAAAAGATCAAAATATATGGGGTAAGAAGTGTAACTTCTAAAAATTAATTAGAAGATTGTAATATATAATTAAGATAGAAATTTTAAATATTACGTGAGGAAACTAATTAAATACTAAACTTATAATCAAGTTTATAGATATTAATTGCCTCATATAATTAAATTAAAAATAGCAAGCTAAGCTAAGTTAAATAAATTAACTGTCACATTTAAATAATAATTGATTAGCATATCTCATAACAATATATTATTCTAATTAAAAAGATAACATCAAATTAGTGACATAAAAAGTAAATAACATTATCTATACTATATTATAAAGCATGGATAAAAAACTCTTATATACAAATTATTAAGCACAAGGTACCATCAATTTATGCAAGATTTTAAGAATCTCTTAATTTACAAGTATCAAAGCACAAGATACATATTACTACTGCAAGCTTCTAACACCCACCAATATGGTATATGCAATGTCTTCCTTTTATGCAGACCTTTCCATGTATCACTATTAATTTCCATGTATCACTATTAATTAATACTAGCAGTGTACCCGTGCAATGTATCGGGGTGAGCAAATGTAAATGAAAATAAAAAATTAATGTAATAGCTTATCAGAAAAAAAAAGAAAAAAATATATATAGAGTAAATCATATATTTATAACTTATGAAGCATTAGTAGTGATAAACGCATAACTTGAGTTTTTTCAATCATGAAGCATTAAAAAATTATATTAAAGTAATCGTTAAATGTATATTTGACTTTTAAAAACATGTATTAATCACCGATATCTAACGAATGATAATATTTTTTCAAAATACTGAAATATAGAATAGGTAAAAATAACAAATATAATGTTGGATAATATTATTTTGTATCTAAACGTATATATAGGTTCATTATTAGTTAGTTTTATAGAATTCAAAAAGCTTTAAAAACTTGTATACATGAAGAAAATACATGTACTATCATAATTAAATAAATATGTTAATTTGAGCAAGTAAATAACTTTTCTTCTTTTGGAGAAACCCCAAATGGAAGAGAAAAAACTTGAATATGGAAGGTAGTGAAAAAGTAAAGTTTGAATTTTTTTCATATGAGTTGTACCTTATGCATACTAAGTTGTGAATTAAGAGATTTTTGAAATGTATGCATAAAATGGTAGTACCTTATGTTTTATAAGTAGTAATTAAGAGTTTTTTATTCCGTCTTTATAATATAGTATAGATTAATATAAATGTAAATGTAAAATCTACATTTAAAATAGATTATGCTAATATAAAATCTATTTTATAAAATCCTCCACAAAAAAAACAAATAGTTATATTAATAAATGAGTATTCATTCCACAAATAGATACATTTAAAATAGATTATGCTAATATAAAATCTATTTTATAAAATCCTCCACCAAAAAAACAAATAGTTATATTAGTAAATGAGTATCCATTCCACAAATAGATGATTATGTGAGATATTGTGCTTGGAAAAGTTGTACCAAAGCATTATGAAATTGTAAATTAAGTAATTGACTTTAATTAGTTGTAACATGTGCTTAAAATGTTGTAATTAAGAGTTTTTTATACCGTTTTTATAATATAGTATAGATATTATATTACTATAATTTTGTTTTAATTATATTATTAAATATGTAATTGGTTATTTTTTCTAGATATCATTAAAATATATAAAATAATCATTGAATTTTAACAAAATACTTAATTTTTTTTATATAAAAAACATTATATTATTAAGCCAAAATTAAACAAATTTATAAAACATTATCACTTTCTCAAAATCATCCAAAATCGTACTGTAAATCGAGAAAAAAAAAACAAAAAAAAGGAACATTAAAATCGTGATGTATTTCGCTGCATTGCACGAGTACGCTTCTAGTTAATATATTATATTACTATAATTTTGTTTTAATTATATTATTAAATATGTAACTGGTTATTTTTTCTAGATGTCATTAAAATATATAAGATAATCATTAAATTCTAATAAAATACTTAAATTTTTTATATAAAAAATATTATATTATTAAACCTAAATTAAATAAATTTATAAAAAAAATATTATCACTGCTCAAAACCATCCAAAATCGTATCGTAAATCGACAAAAAAATAAAATAAAACATTAAAATTGTGATGTATCTCGCTGCATTGCGCGAGTACGCTTCTAGTATAATTAAATTAATCATCTAAACATATCAATATTATAAACTAATTTAATAATAAAAATAAATTTAAAATTATAAAGCTATTATATACATAAAAACTATCATTTCTTATTAAAATTAACATACGTTGAAACCAAGATTAAATTTATATCAACCTAATATATTAATATAACAAATATTTAATAAAAATAAATAAAAAAAACCAATTTAATAAATGTTAAATACAATCCATACTTCAAGTATACACGGTGAGCTATGTCTGTGATAGTCCTAGAAAAAAGAAAATTTAACTCAAGAATACAATTTTTTAACTAATTGTTTTTTTACAATAATTCTAAAGTTGCATAGTTTTCAAAAAAGTTATTGACTTAAATTCAAATTAAATAATGATCAATTATTATTATAAAAAAAAAATATCACCATTAAAAAAATTAGAAGAGTTTTGAAAGTAATTGGTTACAACCTTATGAATTGCTAAAACCATATTTGTTTGTTATTAAAATTGATCGGGTGATCACAAACTAATAAGAATAAGAAAGAAAAATAAAAATCAAAGCATATAAGCATAATGTCTTAATGAACCAGCATAAGGTTAGTGAAGCAGAAAACTAATGTAGTAATTTTTTTAACGTTATGGTTTTTTTTCCAAACGTCATACTGGATATATATTTTAAATTTCCAATTTATGTTTACTTGAGTAATTTTGCAGGTAAACATGCATACAGTAAATTTTTTACATATAGTTTGTAGAGTAATATACCCATTGAAAAGAAGTTATTGCCGAAACAATTGTTAGAAAAACTTACCGGGGATAACAGATTGTTAGAAAACTTAATGAAAATAAATTTGTAACAGAAAGTAAACAAGAGTAATTGAAATGACCGAGGCTTGTGTTGGACATAGCTCCCTTAAAACTGATTCGTCGCCTAGCGTATGTTTTCCAAGGTACAACGGCCTAAGCAGATGTACTGTTGGACTTAATCAACTTGCCTGATGTTTGAGTGTGTTTACCTTTGATCGTGGGTGAAATAAACTGATAGAGATTTCTCGCTTTGGAGTGTGTGCATCTCTTTTTGTATATTGAGACCTTTTCATGGAGAACTTTGATTTTTTTGGTTTCCTTCCACAAAATCTCTCCATCTTTCATCCCAAGAATGCATACACATATTCTTGTGAGTATGTGAGGAAAATGAAAGGGTTTAAACCCCGAAATTAGTTGTCTAATTAAATTAAATTAATGATGAGATTCAATTCAATTTAAATGAAAAATTAAATATGGATTTAATCATGAAATAATTCAAATCTAATTGAAAACTTAATTATGAAAATAGAGGATTAGAAATTTCCATTAGTTATAACGGGAGCAAAACAAATATATACACATTTCAAATTGAAAAAGAAACCACTATCCGATTTCTCAATACACCACACACTCCTTCTCTAGAACCCTTGTAGGAAACTAACTAGTTCTAGATCCCACTAATGTAGGACAATCATTTCCCACATAATCACCTCTTCGATACCATCTCAATGGTACTACTATAAGACTCAAGTTCTCATTCACCCAATGTCCGCTTTGGACAAACTCAACATCGTTACAAAGCTCTCATTTTTGACAAAAAGTTAACGATCAATCATTTAATATTTAACTCCAAAACCAGAAACACATATTTTTCTAACGATCCCCTACATGAATGAGAATCGTTTTGAAACAGAAGAAAACTACTGCAAACCTCAACGGTCGAATCCTGCAAAGGATAGGTAGGTGTTACCCTTTGAACCTTCCATTGTGAAGTGCACTTATCTATTGACTAACCAGCAGACATGATGTCCTTGAATTTTTCTATCGTTTGGATAGACAATAGTACACGCCATACAAGAGTTTCATGACAAGGTTAAGTCCTCATGATTATGTCCTTTATGGTCATGGACATTTGTATGGTTCTGTAAGAGCTCTTAGGAGTTGAGCCCTGAATACTCACTTTGAAGCGACCCTACTTCTCTCTTACATAGGTGATCTCACTTGGATCATTAAATGCCAAAAGTTTATCCTAATATCAATAATCACTATTATCAAAGGAATGGATAGGGTTTATGCCCACAGTCATCTGACTTGGTTCGTAAAATTAGGTTGTCCCATTAAACCTATATATTGGGATCTCCAGTCAACTCGGTTGAGTTTCCATTGCACAAACTTTCTCATGGGCCTCAATACCATTCCCCTTACAAGAATTACTCCGCAACTCTTTATTTTAGTTAGCGGATCTGCAAAGTTACATGTTCGACTAAATTTAGTCAAAACCGATAATAATAGGTGAGATTATTCGTCTAATGGTGTTAAGCCTTTGACACATGTCTAGACTCCGTATTTCACCATTTATTATCGGTGGTTCATGTCGTCTTAGAATGTATCCATTCATTTCTTCTCAAAGTTTCCCTTTCCCTCATAGATATGGGATCATATTTCATGGCCAACCTCGTTTAGGGATTTTCAAGTTATAATGTTACTTCCAAGTGTGATCACATACCTACCGGTTGCTTAGAGTCCTTATTATCTGAAATACATTATTACTCTCTAGTAATTTGTAACACCCTAAAAATAGGGATAACAAAAATACGAAAGACGGACATAAAGTATACTAAAATTGCCATAGCAAGAGCCTCCCAAAAATGGGGAAATGTATAAACAACCTATTTAATTACAATTGTAATTTAACAGACAATAAATAACAACCAACTAATCTAATTTCTACGACTAGAAAAGAGATTACAAAAGGGTTGTCATCTATAAACCTAAACGGTTCATATCTAAAAGTATAACGCGTCCATGTGCAAAATCCCCAAGCTCTCACCCCAAAACAACTAAACCTGCTTAGGACCGGCGCCGCTAGAACCTGAGATACACATCGACACCAAACAAGTGTTAGGCCAAAAGGCCTAGTGAGTTGAACAATAATAAGCATGTATAAACAGTTACAAATCTTATCAGCAGTTAACCAGAGTTCAATATATGTGGAGTCAATAGGGGATACCTAAAGCACCAATCAAGTCCACTTCGTCCCGTACAAGTAATGTCGCCATAACTTTAACGCGAAAACTACCGCCGCCAACTCCAAATCATGAGTCGGATAATTCTTCTCATGATCCTTTAATTGTCGCGACGCGTAGGCTATTACTTTCCCCCTTTGCATTGGAAGCGTCACTAAACACAACAAAGTCTTCCGATCCCTCGGGTAGGGATAAGATCGGAGCTTCGCACAACTTCCTCTTGAGCGTCTGAAAGGCTTGCTCTTGTGCATCGGTCCAACGAAACTTGACGTTCTTCCTTGTAAGAGAAGTGAGCGGTGTAGCTATCTTGGAAAAGTCTTGAATGAAACGCCGGTAGTAACCCGCCAAACCCAAGAAGCTTCGGATCTCTGTCGGGCTAGTTGGAGGCTCCCAACTCATCATTGCCTCGATCTTTGCCGGGTCTACTTTAACTCCGTCCTTCGATACCACATGCCCCAAGAATTGCACCTCTTGGAGCCAAAATTCGCACTTCGAGAATTTCTCAAACAATTTATCCCTTCGTAGGACCTCTAATGCTTCCCGTAAGTGTTTCCCATGCTCGGACTCATCCCTTGAATATATTAAAATGTCGTTGATGAAGACGATCACGGATTTATCTAAGAATGGGAGACACACACGGTTCATCACATCCATGAATACGGCCAGAGCGTTGGTTAAGCCGAAAGGCATCACCAAGAACTCATAATGACCGTATCTCGTTCGGAAAGTCGTCTTCGGAATGTCCTCCTTCTTCACTCTCACCTGGTGATAACCGGATCGAAGATCAATATTTGAGAAGCATCCCGCGCCTTGAAGTTGATCAAAAAGATCGTCGATGCGAGGTAAAGGATACTTATTCTTCACTGTGACTTTGTTTAACTCCTGATAATCTATGCACATCCGCATGGATCCATCCTTCTTCTTCACGAACAGTACTGGTGCTCCCCAAGGTGACGAACTCGGTCGAATGAAGCCCTTCTCCAACAACTCTTGAAGTTGCGTCATCATCTCTTTCATTTCTGTCGGCGCCAAACGATATGGAGCACGAGCTAATAGAGCCGCTCCCGGGGTGAGGTCGATTTGAAACTCCACTTGTCGTTCCGGCGGCAACCCGGGTAAGTCTTCCGGAAAGACGTCCGGAAATTCTTGTACCACTTCTACATCTTCTACCGACTTCTTCTCTTTCTTCGCGTCCACCACATAAGCCAAGTACGAAGGGTAGCCCTTCGCTAGAAACTTGTGAGCCTTAAGAGATGAAATAATGGGATTATTCCTCTTTCCTTTCTCTCCATAAATGGTAGCCACACCATTTTTCGACAATGGCACTTGGATCATCTTTTTAGAGCAAAAGATGTTCGCCTTATGTCTTACTAACCAGTCTATGCCTATAACCACGTCAAACCCACTTATAGCCATAGGTAATAAATCTACTTCGAAGGAATTCCCATCAATTTCTAGAGTGCAATCGCAAAAACGATCTCGAATGATCACTTGATCCCCATTAGCTATTTCTACTACTAACGCATCGGGAAAGACACTAACAAGAGTAGTGAATTGTTTACAGAAGATATCCGACACAAAAGAACATGTAGCACCCGAATCAAACAAAACACGAGCTGGTAAGGAGTTTACTAGAAACGTACCCGAAACAACATCAACTGTCTCCTTTGCCTCCTCGATAGTCATCCGGAAAGCTCGACTCGGTGCCCTTGGTGATTGTTCGACTATGGCCGTCGAACCCGTAGAATTTCCACCATTTCCTCCTACTAGCTTTGAGCAATTTCTTTTCATATGCCCCGGTTCTCCGCATTCATAACATACCGACCCACGGAGGGAACACTCTCGAGTTGTGTGGTTTTTCTCACCACACTTGGTACACCCGACTGGACCGGAGTGAGTCTTTGTAGCGCACGACCCCGAGTGCTTTGACCATCACTTGTGGCACCATCGATCCTCACGGCGTTGAGCACCCGCTCTTCCACTTGCAAAGGGTCTTGATTGACGAACGGGCCCAGACGGCCCTTCCCACTTCCGTTTCTCTCCCGCCTGACTTATTTCCTCCTTCCCCGCATTGATGTCATCCTCAATGAGCAAAGACTCTTCAATGACCTCTTGGAAGGTCGAGCCCCTAGCATTTCTTACCGCCGTTCGCATCCCGGCCGGTAAACCTTGTTGATAGGCCTTAATCATCGACCTTTCATCAGGGACCAGATGTCCCACCAAATTCAATTTCTCCAAAAAGAGTCTGGATTACTCGACAATGGACAGAGTCCCCTTCTTCAGATTTCGGAACTCCCGCTCCAGCTTGTCCGATGACCGCTCACTACAATACTTATCCATGATTTTCTCCTTGAACACCGGCCAGGTTAGCTTAGCCAGAACTTCCGGAGTGAGGGCGGATCTAGTGAGATTCCACCAAATCAGAGCCTCTCCCCGAAGTAGCTGAGAAGCAAACTTGACCCGTTGAGAGGGATCACACTCACTGGACTCAAAGGCCATTTCCACTTCCTTGAGCCAGTACATACATGCAACCGGGTTGTCTGAACCCGCAAACTCTTTAGGGTGGCACCCCAGAAACGCCTTGTAGGTGCACCCCTTAGTCTTCGTCTTGTTCCCATCATCAGATGGGTCTTCTACAGATACCACATTTGGTCCACCCGACCCCACAACATTGTTTTCCGCCATTGTTTCCGGTTGTCGATTACTGGCGTCTCGATCTTCTAAGAGTTTCATGAAGAACTCTTGTTGTTGGTCCATGGCGGAGTTCATGGCCAATATCATGCTATCCCAAATCCGGGTCTCCATGGTAACTTCTTCCATGATGGCATTACCCGCATTGAGGTTCCGGCGCGGAATATGCTCAGGTCCTCCTCCCAAGAGATTGAGCCTGGGAGGTCCCTCGGTGGTTACGCCCAAAGGAGGTCGGTCTACGGCAGATTCCACCTCTACGTGGCCCTCTTGCGTACCCGACATCCTAGTCCGAGTGTTTACCATTTCAATCTGCCATACACGTGCGAGAAATAGATTGAGAAAAGACTAAACGAGTTGAACTCATTGTACGTACTAATACCTTCATCAATTATCACAATAATCGTAAACCAAGCATGCTCACGTAACAATGCATTCATAATAGCAGTAGATAAGTGGAATTATGAACGAACCATACACAAGAATTCTTGTCACCATCATCACAACTTTCAATTAAAGTAATTTCGTAATCCTAACGCTCTCCCCACCTAGGATTCCTACCCAAGTGAACAGTGAAGTCATAAATTCTAAAGCTTAAGTCTAGATATGCTAAAACAATACCTAGTTCACTTAGACTAAAGCTCTGATACCAACTTGTAACACCCTAAAAATAGGGATAACAAAAATCCGAAAAACGGACATAAGGTATACTAAAATTGCCATAGCAAGAGCATCCCAAAAATGGGGAAATGTATAAACAACCTATTTAATTACAATTGTAATTTAACGGACAATAAATAACAACCAACTAATCTAATTTCTACGACTAGAAAAGAGATTACAAAAGGGTTGTCATCTATAAACCTAAACGGTTCATATCTAAAAGTATAACGCGTCCATGTGCAAAATCCCCAAGCTCTCACCCCAAAACAACTAAACCTGCTTAGGACCGGCGCCGCTAGAACCTGAGATACACATCGACACCAAACAAGTGTTAGGCCAAAAGGCCTAGTGAGTTGAACAATAATAAGCATGTATAAACAGTTACAAATCTTATCAGCAGTTAACCAGAGTTCAATATATGTGGAGTCAATAGGGGATACCTAAAGCACCAATCAAGTCCACTTCGTCCCGTACAAGTAATGTCGCCATAACTTTAACGCGAAAACTACCGCCGCCAACTCCAAATCATGAGTCGGATAATTCTTCTCATGATCCTTTAATTGTCGCGACGCGTAGGCTATTACTTTCCCCCTTTGCATTGGAAGCGTCACTAAACACAACAAAGTCTTCCGATCCCTCGGGTAGGGATAAGATCGGAGCTTCGCACAACTTCCTCTTGAGCGTCTGAAAGGCTTGCTCTTGTGCATCGGTCCAACGAAACTTGACGTTCTTCCTTGTAAGAGAAGTGAGCGGTGTAGCTATCTTGGAAAAGTCTTGAATGAAACGCCGGTAGTAACCCGCCAAACCCAAGAAGCTTCGGATCTCTGTCGGGCTAGTTGGAGGCTCCCAACTCATCATTGCCTCGATCTTTGCCGGGTCTACTTTAACTCCGTCCTTCGATACCACATGCCCCAAGAATTGCACCTCTTGGAGCCAAAATTCGCACTTCGAGAATTTCTCAAACAATTTATCCCTTCGTAGGACCTCTAATGCTTCCCGTAAGTGTTTCCCATGCTCGGACTCATCCCTTGAATATATTAAAATGTCGTTGATGAAGACGATCACGGATTTATCTAAGAATGGGAGACACACACGGTTCATCACATCCATGAATACGGCCAGAGCGTTGGTTAAGCCGAAAGGCATCACCAAGAACTCATAATGACCGTATCTCGTTCGGAAAGTCGTCTTCGGAATGTCCTCCTTCTTCACTCTCACCTGGTGATAACCGGATCGAAGATCAATATTTGAGAAGCATCCCGCGCCTTGAAGTTGATCAAAAAGATCGTCGATGCGAGGTAAAGGATACTTATTCTTCACTGTGACTTTGTTTAACTCCTGATAATCTATGCACATCCGCATGGATCCATCCTTCTTCTTCACGAACAGTACTGGTGCTCCCCAAGGTGACGAACTCGGTCGAATGAAGCCCTTCTCCAACAACTCTTGAAGTTGCGTCATCATCTCTTTCATTTCTGTCGGCGCCAAACGATATGGAGCACGAGCTAATAGAGCCGCTCCCGGGGTGAGGTCGATTTGAAACTCCACTTGTCGTTCCGGCGGCAACCCGGGTAAGTCTTCCGGAAAGACGTCCGGAAATTCTTGTACCACTTCTACATCTTCTACCGACTTCTTCTCTTTCTTCGCGTCCACCACATAAGCCAAGTACGAAGGGTAGCCCTTCGCTAGAAACTTGTGAGCCTTAAGAGATGAAATAATGGGATTATTCCTCTTTCCTTTCTCTCCATAAATGGTAGCCACACCATTTTTCGACAATGGCACTTGGATCATCTTTTTAGAGCAAAAGATGTTCGCCTTATGTCTTACTAACCAGTCTATGCCTATAACCACGTCAAACCCACTTATAGCCATAGGTAATAAATCTACTTCGAAGGAATTCCCATCAATTTCTAGAGTGCAATCGCAAAAACGATCTCGAATGATCACTTGATCCCCATTAGCTATTTCTACTACTAACGCATCGGGAAAGACACTAACAAGAGTAGTGAATTGTTTACAGAAGATATCCGACACAAAAGAACATGTAGCACCCGAATCAAACAAAACACGAGCTGGTAAGGAGTTTACTAGAAACGTACCCGAAACAACATCAACTGTCTCCTTTGCCTCCTCGATAGTCATCCGGAAAGCTCGACTCGGTGCCCTTGGTGATTGTTCGACTATGGCCGTCGAACCCGTAGAATTTCCACCATTTCCTCCTACTAGCTTTGAGCAATTTCTTTTCATATGCCCCGGTTCTCCGCATTCATAACATACCGACCCACGGAGGGAACACTCTCGATTTGTGTGGTTTTTCTCACCACACTTGGTACACCCGACTGGACCGGAGTGAGTCTTTGTAGCGCACGACCCCGAGTGCTTTGACCATCACTTGTGGCACCATCGATCCTCACGGCGTTGAGCACCCGCTCTTCCACTTGCAAAGGGTCTTGATTGACGAACGGGCCCAGACGGCCCTTCCCACTTCCGTTTCTCTCCCGCCTGACTTATTTCCTCCTTCCCCGCATTGATGTCATCCTCAATGAGCAAAGACTCTTCAATGACCTCTTGGAAGGTCGAGCCCCTAGCATTTCTTACCGCCGTTCGCATCCCGGCCGGTAAACCTTGTTGATAGGCCTTAATCATCGACCTTTCATCAGGGACCAGATGTCCCACCAAATTCAATTTCTCCAAAAAGAGTCTGGAGTACTCGACAATGGACAGAGTCCCCTTCTTCAGATTTCGGAACTCCCGCTCCAGCTTGTCCGATGACCGCTCACTACAATACTTATCCATGATTTTCTCCTTGAACACCGGCCAGGTTAGCTTAGCCAGAACTTCCGGAGTGAGGGCGGATCTAGTGAGATTCCACCAAATCAGAGCCTCTCCCCGAAGTAGCTGAGAAGCAAACTTGACCCGTTGAGAGGGATCACACTCACTGGACTCAAAGGCCATTTCCACTTCCTTGAGCCAGTACATACATGCAACCGGGTTGTCTGAACCCGCAAACTCTTTAGGGTGGCACCCCAGAAACGCCTTGTAGGTGCACCCCTTAGTCTTCGTCTTGTTCCCATCATCAGATGGGTCTTCTACAGATACCACATTTGGTCCACCCGACCCCACAACATTGTTTTCCGCCATTGTTTCCGGTTGTCGATTACTGGCGTCTCGATCTTCTAAGAGTTTCATGAAGAACTCTTGTTGTTGGTCCATGGCGGAGTTCATGGCCAATATCATGCTATCCCAAATCCGGGTCTCCATGGTAACTTCTTCCATGATGGCATTACCCGCATTGAGGTTCCGGCGCGGAATATGCTCAGGTCCTCCTCCCAAGAGATTGAGCCTGGGAGGTCCCTCGGTGGTTACGCCCAAAGGAGGTCGGTCTACGGCAGATTCCACCTCTACGTGGCCCTCTTGCGTACCCGACATCCTAGTCCGAGTGTTTACCATTTCAATCTGCCATACACGTGCGAGAAATAGATTGAGAAAAGACTAAACGAGTTGAACTCATTGTACGTACTAATACCTTCATCAATTATCACAATAATCGTAAACCAAGCATGCTCACGTAACAATGCATTCATAATAGCAGTAGATAAGTGGAATTATGAACGAACCATACACAAGAATTCTTGTCACCATCATCACAACTTTCAATTAAAGTAATTTCGTAATCCTAACGCTCTCCCCACCTAGGATTCCTACCCAAGTGAACAGTGAAGTCATAAATTCTAAAGCTTAAGTCTAGATATGCTAAAACAATACCTAGTTCACTTAGACTAAAGCTCTGATACCAACTTGTAACACCCTAAAAATAGGGATAACAAAAATCCGAAAAACGGACATAAGGTATACTAAAATTGCCATAGCAAGAGCATCCCAAAAATGGGGAAATGTATAAACAACCTATTTAATTACAATTGTAATTTAACGGACAATAAATAACAACCAACTAATCTAATTTCTACGACTAGAAAATAGATTACAAAAGGGTTGTCATCTATAAACCCAACCGGTTCATATCCAAAAGTATAACGCATCCATGTGCAAAATCCCCAAGCTCTCACCCCAAAGCAACTAAACCTGCTTAGGACCGGCGCCGCTAGAACCTGAGATACACATCGACACCAAACATGTGTTAGGCCAAAAAGCCTAGTGAGTTGAACAATAATAAGCATGCATGAATATTTACAAATCTTATCAGCAGTTAACCAGAGTTCAATATATGTGGAGTCAATAGGGGAGACCCAAAGCACCAATCAAGTCCACCCAAGAGTCGATATACCTTGATGCCCTTAACAAGGAACACCCGAAAGGCCCGGCACACCCGAAGACTACCGCTAAGGAAATTCCCCGAATGGCGGAGGTCTAGGCACATACCATCACAGTGGCTCCCAAGACTACATCCTCCTAGTGTACTGACTTGGTTCGTCCAACATAACGTCTATAGGAGGTCCTTTAGGTGTATTTCAACCCAACATATTTCAATACCAACTACAGGTACAATATTACCATCCTATTCTCATGAAGTCTAACAAAAGACCCAAATGACAATCATGCTCATCATGCATATAAATATGTCACAAAAATGGTGTTCCAACTAGAATCATCATAATACCCATATATGCATACATTTAACATATCAAGGTACCCACATTATGTATCTATGAGAAAAGCCCCAAATAATGATACATATAACATAAATCATGGCATATCACCCATATTTACATTTCTAACTATTTTCATACAGAAATCCCAAACACTGGAACATATATAGATAAAGTAACAAATAGAAGATTATGATGTGTATCTAGTTTTAACAAAGGTTTAGTAAACTCATAATCTAGGTTTTATACCAAACCTAGAAAATGGAAAACCCTAGAAGTTGGATGAGACTTGAAGGTGAAGCTTGAAGACTTGAGAAGAGTTAATGCAAGAATCCAAGGATCCAACCACCAAAGTAGGGTGTATTTATGAGGGTTAGGGTTTGGTGAGAAAAGGGACTGATTTATTAGCTCCAAAAATCGCCAAGGAAGAGAAGTGTGAGAACAATATGAAAGAAAATCGGCCAAAGAGGGGTTTTAGGGACCTACAGGTCGATCGCGACTTATGCCGCGACTTGAACCCGCGGCATAAGTCGCCCGCTTGCCTGACCAAATCGACTCCAGTGGACTATGCGGCTTGTGCCGCGACTTCCACCTGTGCCTAAGTCGCGGAGTTCAACAAATCCGAACACTCCAGTGGACTACGTGGCTTGTGCCGTGACTTCCACCCGCGCCTAAGTCACGTAAGCCACTGCCCAACAAATGCTAGTCTAAAACTTCCAATCCGACACCAAGCAACTATGATAGACGGAAATGGCAATTAAGCATATAGTTTTTACTTTGATAAACACATAAACGTAAGATTAATAAGGCTTCAAACTTACCTGAAATTATGGATGTTATATAATTGCAAGGTTTTCTTAGATATCTTGCGGATCGGATTGTACAAGCATCTCCTCACTCAGCTGTTTTTCATAAAGCTAAGAACAAGCTTCTACATCTTCCATTTCTATCCTCAAAGAATATGTTAGATAAACCATAATTGCCATGATCATCGCGCCATTCGTCAATTGATAAGGTATACTGCATGTATCAGTGGATTCACAAATACATTGGCCAGATGTATTTGTGAATATACCATACAGGTGTTTTCCTAATCTCTTTCCAGTAGGTTTCTCATAAATTATCAGTGAATGTATATGAGTTCGAAGTTTCCCTTTTTTATTGTGTTCAAATACGGTGTTTTATCAAAGTGGTCACCCCACATTACCAATCAACTAAATGATTTCATTTTGCTTGTAGTTTTCCTACTAACATTTTTTGTAAAGAATGACACATTATTTATTCATTTGGTATGTTCTTATAGAACTATCCATAGAAATGGTAATTGTGGTAACGTTTTCATTTAGGGAACACTTCCCCACAATTCTGGGCACCGTTAACAAAGCTCCAAAACTCCTCCTTAACAATTTATTTCCCTTTTATGTAGGAATCAATGAGTGAAAGTCAATTTAGTTCTTATTGCCGTATATGACGACTATCCCCATTAAACCAAAATCACATCAATCGATGTATGAGGCATACTTCAAATTATTGTTTAGGCATAAGAAGTTACAAGATAAACTCACCAACCAACTCGCAATGCGAAGACTGAAACACTACCAATTTGAGCATAAGTTTTCCATTCTTTCATGTATCCATGAGCAAAGTATCCAACTCTTATTTTACCTCATGTTGGATTCATTTCCCAACATCACGTTTTAAGATGTATTATATTATAATATATCGTGTTTATCTTATGAGATGTACATTGTTTTTTCCCCTTCCAACAACCAAGTTTTTATGTTTACACATTTTATAAACTAAACAGAGTTACTAACCTAGAGCTCTCACTTTCTGATATCTCAATAACATGATTAAGTTGCAATTGGTATATCTGACCTACGACCTTGATAACACCAATTTTTGGTGGTATTTTCATATCATTAACGGGGTAAAAGTGCTTAATTTCAAGTGAAATTAGCGGAGTTTTATAATTTAAATCAAGTGTTTCAGGATTATGCATCATGTTATGAGATAGCCAAGAATGAATGCAAAAGGTACGTTTCCGAACGATAATCGAGCATAACGTCTGTCAAGCTCCAAGCCCGAAAAATGTTCGGTGAGAAAGTGAAGTTAAGAAGAAATTTTCAAGTCCAAATGTAAGCCAAAATCAGTGGCTTAAGGGCCTTTTATGTGGGTTGCTGAAGCTGAACCCACTTGCAACCCACCTGGTTGGAAATTAGGGGTACTTTCTTGTGAGTTGTTGAAGCTGAACTCACGGATCAACCCACGAGAATGGTCCTGCACGTTTTTTATGTCTATCTCTTAGGGTTTTGACACACTTTTCATTTCATTCTCAATTGGGCGACGGGAGGAAGCAAGGGGGCAACCTTTGGGCGATTTTTATAAGAAGAAAACACCGAATTGAAGTGAGGAAACATCTTGGGACGCGATTCTTACATAGATTCTTCCAATCCTTCGTCGGTATTACATAATCAAAACAGACTTTTTCAATTCTTAATGTTTGAGAGAACCTTTCTTAGATCTATGACTTCTTCTACTATTTTCTTGTTTAATACCCCCAACATGAATTAATCTTTAGATGTTGGGGGTTGGTTTGACTTTGGTTTAAGCTTGTGAACATGTGATTGAGATTTTTATCAGTTTTTCTTAACTAATGAAGCATATGATTTGGGTTTTAATGCTTTTGTGAGTCTGATCAACTTTCATCTGATTTGTTCGTTATAAATTAAATTCGAGAGAATTAATTGTTAACAAGAACTGGAATTATATGCCTAGGGTGAGAAATTGGATAGAGATATACTAACTAAACCTTAGTATCATAATAATCTGGAACTTAATGTGTTTTGAATTCATGTGTTAAAATCGAGAAATGAGACTTGTTCTTTCAAAATAAAATCCGTTGTAGCTTGAGAAAGAACAACGGTGATTTACAGATTAGATTTTCGTTAAAGGGTTTAACTGATAATTGTTTTCAAGAATATTGTTCATTAGTGAAAACCATAGGATTTCCAACACTAAACTATTTGTCTTCATAAAAGTTTTCCAAAGTCGTTATTTGAATAGTGTGTTTATTTGATTTATTTTTAATTGTATTTAGTTAATCATTCCTAAAAATTCAATCTTTTGGACCGTTCACTTAATAGTGAATATAGTCATTGTGATACTCAGTTCCCTGTTCCTTTGGTTCGATACTCGTACTTCTAAGTATATATTACTTGATTCGACCCGTACACTTGCGGTTAGATTAGGGAGGTGTAAACCCGCCTATCAAGTTTTTGGCGCCGTTGCCGGGGAACTAGTTTGCACTGATAGCACTACCAACTATAGGCATTATTACATTGAACATATTATTTTATTTTAGTAATTTTTACTGTTGATTTCTGGTTACTAAATTCTCTTCTCTGATTTTGCAGGTACTAATTGGTCTATGCCAAGAGGTACTCGAGGAAAAAGTCTAGAGCCCATAGATCCAAAAATCGAACAAACCGTGCGCCATCTGAGAAAAGCATCAAAAGTTAGAAGGCGAATACAAATGGGTGTAGAAAGACCCATAAATGATGAGATGCCACCGCCACCTCCGCCTCCGGGAAGAGTGCCAATGAGATCGTATGCCAATCCGAATATGGCCGCTATCAACAGAGGCATTCAAGCCCCTACAGTAACAACAAACAACTTTGAAATAAAGTATGGCACGGTCCAGATGCTGCAATAAAAACAATTTGGTGGAGCACCAACAGAAGACCCCCACGCATATCTCCGTACATTCAAAAAGATCTGTAACACATTTAAGATCAACGGAGTGTCAGACGATGCAGTTAAACTGAGGTTGTTCAACTTCTCACTGAAGGGAAGGGCACAAATTTGGGAAGAGAGCCTACCCAATGGTCAGATTACCACTTGGGCCGACATGACTGCAGCGTTCCTATAGAAATTTTTTCCACCGGGGAGCACAACTCAATTAATGGCAGAAATAACCGACTTTGCTCAATGAGACCAGGAGACACTCTATGAGGCATGGGAAAGGTATAAAGACATGCTCAAAAAGTGTCCACATCACGGGTTACACGGCTGGGTTATCATCCAGACCTTCTTTGGTGGACTTCACCCGCAGTACAAGAATGATATTACTGAAGCAGCGGGTGGTACCTTGATGAACAAGACCTATGAAGAGACAGTTGAGCTGATTGAAAACTTGGCTGAACACAGTTATGCCACTCCACGATCCGATACAAGACGTGTAGCTAATGTTCAGGAATCTGATGAGCTAAAGGCGATAAAAGCCTAACTAGCCGCCATCACAAATCAGCTGAAAGGAGCTTCCATCCAACCTGCATATCACTATGAGGGAGACATTCCCGATTTGTTCCCTGCTTCTCATGAACCTGAACAGGTTCAATTATACAAACTCGGAATAATCGCCCTCGGAATGATCCATTCTCTAATACCTATAATGAAGGGTGGAAGAGGCATCCCAACCTCTCATGGAATCAACCGTAAAATCAACCAAGAGAGACTATGGGACAACAACAACAACAATATGGTAACAATTCTAATTTTAATCCTTCTTCTTATGCTAATAATGTTTATCGTCCCCCAGGTTATAATCAGAGAAGGCAGAAGGAAGGACAATCCAGAGAGAAGAAGCCAGGATTAGAAGATGTTCTGATGAAGTTCATCACAAAGATGGACAATACTGTTGATGGTATTACTTCTTCCGTAAGCAACTTGACTACCACTGTTGGCACTGTAAAAGCAGCAACGGATTAGAATACTGCTTCCATCCAGATCCTAGAGAGGCAAGTGGGTCAAATAGTTGAAGCCCGACAATCCCGCACTCAGGGTCAATTTCCTTGTCAGACTGAAAGAAAACCGAGAGAGCATTGCAATGCTATTCATCTGAGGAGTGGCAAGGAACTGATAAATCACCCTACACGAGAGCATGTGGTGACTGAAGAAGTAGGGGCTGAGGATGTTGAGACAAAAGATGGGGTAACTACTGATATTGTTGATCCAAATGAGCCAAAGGAAAAAGGTGTAACACCTCCATCAAATCCGACAGTCAACCCGTATGTGCCACCGCTACCTTTTCCGAATCGGTTGAAGGCACACGAGGATAAGGAACAGTTCAAGAAATTTCTTGACATTTTCAAGAAGCTACACATCAATATTCCATTTGCAGAGGCACTTGCACAAATGCCAACATATTTCAAGTTCATGAAATACATCTTGTCCAAGAAGAGGAAGATTGAAGATCATGCAACAATTGCACTTACTGAGGAGTGCAGTGCAATCATTCACAATAAGCTTCCCTCGAAGCTTCAAGATCCAGGGAGTTTCTCTATACCTATGCAAATTAGAGTTGTTCATTTCAATTAAGTGTTGTGTAACTTAGGAGCAAGTATTAATTTGTTACCTTTATCCATTTTTAGGAAACATGGCTTGAGGGAAGTGAAGCTAACAAACATGATACTCCAACTTGCAGATAGATCAGTGAAGTATCCGTACGGAATCATGGAAGACGTGTTGATAAAGGTCGGAAAGTTTTACTTTCCAGTTGATTTCGTAGTTCTAGATGTGGAAGAAGATGTTGAGGTGCCATTAATTTTGGGAAGACCATTCTTAGACACAAGCAAGGCTTTGATAGACATGGAAGAAGGTGTGATGACTTTCAGAGTTGGTAATGAAAAGGTAACCTTCCATGTTCTCAAAAGCGTAGAAAATAAAGCTGAACAAGAAAGGCGATCGATTGGATCAGAAATTGGTGATGATGGGAAAACAGATGTGGGGAATATCAGGAAAAGTCTTATGTGTGGGCGATTCAATTCCGCAAGCGATACCGAGCCAAATTGAGAGCTACACAGTCGTGCCATGACTATAAATAAGGCGCTAGGTGGGAGGCAACCCACCAGGTATGTTTCCTTTTCTTACTTTAATTTTAATTATTTTTCTTCTTATTTTTTTTATTTCATTTGTTTTGCTAGCTCAATTTTAATTTTTTTTCATAGGAGTTTTATTTGTTTTCGTTGTAGGTCTCTCGAGATTCGGATAAATTCCCTCCCAAAAAGGTAAGTCGTTTTCGTTGGGTTGAATTTTTTTTTGTTTTGGTTAAAGTTGGAGTGAATTGAAGAGAGGAGAGGAGCAAAGAGTTAGGATAAAAGAGCATAAAATTTAAGTTAAGAGAGCTTAAAGAGAGTTGGAATAACCCAACAACCCCTCACGTGACTCTTCCGTGAGTTAAATCTACCTAAACCCACGACCAACCCTCGTTAACCGCTACGTTTTTCCTTCCCTCATCAACCAAAATAGCCCCTAACGAACCTTTTCCGTGAGTTACTCAGCCCCTGACGTTGATTTGCTTGGGAGCAACGCTCAGTTTGGGGTTGTTGATAACACCAATTTTTGGTGTTATTTTCATATCATTAACCGGGTAAAAGTGCTTAATTCCAAGTGAAATTAGCGGAGTTTTATAATTTAAATCAAGTGTTTCAGGATTATACATCATGTTATGAGATAGTCAAGAATGAATGCGAAAGGTATGTTTTCGAACGATAATCGAGCATAACGTCGGTCAAGCTCCAAGCCCGAAAAATGGTCGGTGAAAAAGTGAAGTTAAGAAGAAATTTTCAAGTCCAAATGTAAGCCAAAATCAGTGGCTTAAGGGCCTTTTATGCGGGTTGCTGAAGCTGAACCCACTTGCAACCCACCTGGTTGGAAATTAGGGGGGACTTTCATGTGAGTTGTTGAAGCTGAACTCACGGATCAACCCACGAGAATGGGGTTGAACGTTTTTTTATGTCTATCTCTTAGGGTTTTGACGCACTTTTCATCTCATTCTCAATTGGGCGACGGGAGGAAGCAAGGGGGCAACCTTTGGGCGATTTTTATAAGAAGAAAACACCGAATTGAAGCGAGGAAACATCTTGGGACGCGATTCTTACACAGATTCTTCCAATCCTTCGTCGATATTACATAATCAAAACAGACTTTTTCAATTCTTAATGTTTGAGAGAACCTTTCTTAGATCTATGACTTCTTCTACTATTTTCTTGTTTAATACCCCCAACATGAAATAATCTTTAGATGTTGGGGGTTGGTTTGACTTTGGTTTAAGCTTGTGAACATGTGATTGGGATTTTTATCAGTTTTTCTTAACTAATGAAGCATATGATTTGGGTTTTAATGCTTTTGTGAGTCTGATCAACTTTCATCTGATTTGTTCGTTATAAATTAAATTCGAGAGAATTAATTGTTAACAAGAACTGTAATTATATGACTAGGATGTGAAATTGGATAGAGATATACCAACTAAACCTTTGTATCATAATAATCTGGAACTTAATGTGTTTTGAATTCATGTGTTAAGATCTAGAGATGAGACTTGTGCTTTCAAAATAAAATCCATTGTTGCTTGAGAAAGAACAACGGTGATTTTATAGATTAGATTTTCATTAAAGGGTATAACCAATAATTGTTTTCAAGAATATTGTTCATTAGTGAAAACCAAAGGATTTCCAACCGTCAACTATTTGTCTCCATAAAAGTTTTCCAAAGTTGTTATTTGAATAGTGTGTTTATTTGATTTATTTTTATTAGTATTTAGTTAATCACTCCTAAAAATTCAATCTCTTGGACCGTTCAATTAATAGTGAATATAGTCAATGTGATACTCAGTTCCTAGTTCCCTTGGTTCGATACTCGTACTTCTAAGTATATATTACTTGATTCAACCCATACACTTGCGGTTAGATTAGGCGGGTGTAAACCCACCTATCAGACCTCAACATAGCCCAAGGTACCACCTCAGCCTAAGTCATAACCCGAGAATGAAATCCCATCACATATCCTTCTCGAGTTAGTATTCTCACGGATACAAGTCTCTTGGATGTGTCGATAACATGAAGGACCTCTTTCAAAGTTAGAGTCTTCCCAGTTGTGAATCTTAGAATCACTGTTCCCCTGCCGATTACCCTTAATCATTGTCGATTTATCAATATGACATTTTTCGCGATACTTTCATATTCAACAAAATTTGATCGGGAGTTGGTTACATGACTATCAGTTCTTGAAGCCAAGAACCATCCTTGAGTAGCGGATATTCTTGTTTCGCTGGTTAAGAAACCATTCGTCCCATGACTTGGTCCCGAGATCTTCTTCCACGACCTCTTTGTATGGAACTATTCGCAGTTCTCGCCATTTCAAATTTTGAAATTCGATAATATCAGTAATTGGAGCTAATGTGGTTTCAAGAGCAAATTGACAACTATTTTGAACTTAAACCCAACCTCTATTTCTCAAAACCTATAATTAATATATATATATATATATAAGGTCATCTTCTTTTGTTAACCACCACATTGTCTTAACCATGATTACCAATCTCATCTGTTGATTATTAAGATCTATGGCTTACAATAAATCAGATTTTTTTATGTCAAATAATATGTACTTCACACGCTTGTTCTAGGAATGCATATATGCACAAGGGTAAAAAATAAAAAATAAAACATAAAGTAAAAAGGGAAATAACTCCGTGCACCACAAATCAAGGAGCAAAATTAGGGATTCAAGTGACATGCGATTGAGGGGAAGTCGATGCACTTCCAAACCGAATCTTGTTAATCGATAACCATATTGCTTCAACCTCGTGAAATCGGGATGACTAGAAAGAAGAAGAAAAGAAGGCGATATTCAAGATCATCGAGAAAATCGCACTCCATATCTCTATCCTCGGTCAAAAGCGTGCAATATAGATGAAAATGAAGGCGGGAATCGTTTAAGAAGGGTTTATAAAAGGGGAATTAGTCAATTAAACTTTTGTGAAATCATTGTTGCAGTTCGGCCTCCCAGTGAACACATATTCAAAAAGTCGGGGTTGCCGAAGTTCATGAACACCATAGACACACTTGTAGACGTTGACGCATATGAGAACCCTAACATAGGGGATTTGGTTGCTAAAATCGGCTAGAGCTCAGGGCTTACATCGACTGCCAATAGTGAAACGATGTCTGGAGAAGGTATTATTTTCTTGATTGTGCTACATTCAATTAGTTTTTTACAAGAAAAGTTATGATTTTGTTGTTATCAATTATTGCCAAACAAGTCAGAAAGTCAATCACACACACGACACACGTGTGCACAAAACATATTTAGTAATTGACATAGTTTATTATTGAAACTTATTAAAATGCATACGTGCACATGTTTTCCAACATTCAAAAAATGCATATGATATTCAATATGCATATGTTCACATGTTATTATGCAAAAGAAGAAAGGGAAGTAAAAGTTAATTGTGCACAAAAGAAATTTATTTTGTTCACAATATGCACATTAAGAGTACTTGAACATACTCTTAATGCATTTTGACAAAGGTTGAATGCTTAACTACCAAAAGTTGTATATGTTTCACTGTCAATTGGGGTTATATGTACATGACAACCTCTTGAACATACTCTTAATGCATTTTCACAGAGTTTGTGCACACTGTTTTTATAAGTGAATGTACACAAAGAATTGATCAATGCGCAAAATGGCATATACACACATCACAGTTTATCATTGTACACAATCACAGTTTCTCTATGTGCACATATACAATTTTTCTTGAAATGTTCACATGTGCACTTATTTCAGTACAGACATATGAAATGTGCATATGAGCACTTATTCCATTGTGCATGAGTGCAAAGATTGTAAATTGTGCACATATATTATGAGATTGGGCACTTGTTTTAAGAATTCACACACGAACCAACCACACATGTGCACACTATTTTTAAACATGACAGTTCCTGTTTGCGCTCACTGTAACGTGAAATTGTAAAATTCTGCACACTTTTGTTATTGGTGAATGTACACAATGTATTGATCAATGTGAAAAATGGCATATACACACACAAAAATTTTTCATTGTCCACAATCACAGTTTGTCTATGTAATCATTCTAGCCAAAAACCTTTGTTGTGCCCATTGTCTAGAAAAGAAGTTTGTTGTGCCCATTGTTAAGTCTGGACATGTGAACTTGTTCTGATGTGCACTTATGCATAGGCACAAATGATCCCAGTTGTGAAATGTGCATTTCTGCAGATATGATTGAGATGTGCATATATGTATTCATAGACATGTTGACTATTCCATGTGCCCCTAAACCCTAATTTAAATGAAACTAGTTTATCTACTACCCACTTATGTGTAACACCTGTAAATTTTCAGAAAATAAAAGCCACCCGGACGTTTTTGTAATTTTTAAATGGCAGGATTTTTGGTGGGAAATCATTATTTAAAGTCTCTTAGAGTATCGGGGGTTTTGGCGTTGAGAAAGTCGAGTTTCGGGGCTTGGTACGGGCACAACTACAATGCCCGACGACTATGACAGTGTCATAGTCGCACCTGTCATTGTCGCAGCAAAAGTCAGAAGCCAGGGGGAGTCTGGAGACATTTCCAGGCGACAATGCCCTGGGAATTGTCGCTGGTCAATGTCGCACAAAGGGACCAGGATGCTATTAAGTGCGAGAATTCAACCTTCTTTCTCATTTCTCTTCTCTAAGATTTTCCCATTCTCTCCCGAATAATTTCTCCTTCTTTCCCCTCAAACCCTAACTCATTTTGGGTCCATTCCTTGAGTTCCTAAGGTGTTCCATCATCAAGTGGTAGATTGGGAGCTATAGCAAAGAGTTCACAATTGTTATCTTCAACCTCAAGCTCCATGATATAGTTTTCTAGGTTTTCATCAAAACCTAAGTGGTAAGTGTATCTCTCCCATTTCTAAACCTTATTATAAGATATAAATGCTCTCTTAATGATTTCCTAGTGATTAGTTTCTCAAATTTCGAATTTGATGGTTTTGGAGAAATTAGGTAAAAAATTAGGGATTTGGTCAAGTTGGAGATTTTGATGTAAAATGTTTCGGGATCGATATTTATTGGTTGAATGAGTATATTCATGGTTGGAAACTTATGAATATAGGTTTTTCTTGTGGATTCAAGTTTCTCCAAGGAACCTCAAGTTGGGATAAAAATATAGATTTAGCCTAAATCTAGCAAAGTGAGTTCAAATTTATTTGTGAAAACGGTGTACATGCCAAAATGCCTATTTCAAAGTGTTTATATGTTTTACATGAAATTATTAACTGTTGAGTTACTTGGCGAATCTTGATTATTTGAAGTGTTTGATTTTATAAACTTTGTAAAACACCCACGTTTGGGATTTTGAGCATTTTGACAACTAAATTATACACATTGGTATTTTGATGATTTATTTCATGAAGTAAAGTTGGATTATAAATGCATTTTATTGTGTGTTTTAGATAAGTGTTTGATTTTGTGTTATGTGACGTTTTTTAAAAAGTAAATGATATAATTCACTTGGAAAATGAATTGTCCCAATCTAAACTATGTTGCAGTTAATTATATATTTTGGAAGTATGGGTTTACATAAAGTCGGGTTGTTTACGTTTGATTTCATTTGATGATTTTCAACGATGTGTCTTTGGATTTGTTGAGCTTATGGCTTGGATTGGATTTTGTTGGGTCTTGGGGACACTTGTTCGATTTTAATAGATCAATGTAGAGCGTTTGGTCATGATTTGCATTTACTTCATCTTATTTGAGAATTACATGTTTTGAATGCGTTAGTTCATTTGTTTTAAGACATGTAATGTTTTAGTTTAGTGCAATGGATCCATAGGCACGGTGTTCTTTATGTCCCGCTTTGGACAAGTTCACCACTTTGGCAAGGAATAGGCATCGGGTCACCATGGTATGTAGGGTGTGGACCTATACGGTCTGGCAGCGTTCCATGGGCAGTAAGGTGTAATTCCCTTGTGCATAAGTTCCCGTTTTGGAACTGGGTTCCCCGTTTTGGAACTCTCAAGAATAGAATCAGAGGAGTTGACTTGATGTTTTTTAGAAATAGACTTGGAGTAGTTGAGATCGGTACGTTTTATGAGTATAATCCATGCGTTTTGGTTTTCTACGTAGCTATGTGACCCACTTTGGTGTTTCGTCGCGTATAATGTAAGCGGGTCTCCCCCGTCACAAAAATGTGTTGATTTCAATATGGAGTTTTATAATCCATGTTTTCAGTGACGTTTTGGGTATGGATAGTCACCCATGTTCTAAGGTTTTGATTATTGGACCTTATCTATGTTTTTGGGATGTTTTGGAAGTTGGAGTTTATCTACGTTTTCAATATTTGATTATTAAAGTGTCAATTATGTTTTACGTGAATTTTTGGTTTTGGACTTATATTCAGAGAAGCGTTTTGTTTTGTGATTTTTAATCCCGAAGAGGGTGAATGTTGAAAAGAGATTGTTTTTAGATTTAATGTATTTCGTCTTGGTTGCTTTAGATTGAACCTATTATCATCTTGGAAATCACAATTTAAATAACATTCTTTACGTTAGTGTTATATATGTATTTATCTGATGAAAACTCTTGAGCCCACTAGGCGTTAAGCCTAACCTTTTTATTTTTCGGCATGTGCATCAGGTTCCAGTTGGGAAAATGGTTCTTGTAGTACTTTGAAGAGATAAACCCTAGTGTTTCACGAGGGTAAGTAGTTGGTGAAGTCTTTAGCAGTTTGGAGATAGTGACTGTTATTGGGTTTTAGTAGCACCCGTCCCTATAATAGACTGTGTACATAGAACGAAATGTGTTTATTGAAGTTAAACCTTAAATTGTTGTTGTAGATGAATCAGTTATCGATGTATTTAGAAAATTTTAAATTACTTGCTATTTCCAGATTCGATGGTGTTACAAGTTGGTATCAGAGCTTAAGTTTGAGAGAATTAGGTATTGATTTTGGATGTCTAGACTCAAACTAGCGTTATTTTAAGTGATTGAAAGTGAATTTGCACCATTAGGTATCTTAAGATACGATATTTTGAGGTTGATGGAGTCACTAGGAATGGGAATCCCATCGAGAGTAGCAAGGATGACCATGTAAAGTACGTTCATAATCGCACCTAGCCATTGTTATGGTGAACCTACGTGTTACATGTGTATGCTTGAACTGCCTTGGTATGATGACCGTTGGGGTAGTGAAGAAGTTTCTAAATGAGTAACTGCTAGAAGAAGTTGATGATTTTAGCATTCGTCACTTGGAGTGATAGTAAACATGGTGATCGCATTAAGTGGACCATTTCGGGTTGGAATGATTGGTTGGGTTAGAACCGTAGACTTTTGGAATCGACATTATTCGAGGAGAAATTGTAAGGCGAACTGATGAAATCTTCGATGATTGCCTTAAGATGTTTGATCATCCGGATGACAATAGTATGATGGGAAATTGAGGAGCGTGATTTTGGGATGTTGAGTGTCAACCAAATTCATGCACGAAATTTGTTTCTAAAATAAGTTTGCATCAATTGTTTATCATGTTCTCAAATCATAAAGTGAGTAGAATTACGAAATTTTGGAAAAAGTTTTAGCACACACAATATTTTAAACCATGAGTTTAAACATGCATAAAATCGTTTTATTGCACACGATTGAAACTTTGATTAAGATTTTCTTTATCCCTGTTTTTGTCGAATGATATTTTTGGATATTGTAGTGTTTGTGATTCAACCTTGTTTAGAGTCTCGGGCAAGTAGCTGCGACTTATGTCCTTGACATTGGATCTCCTCCACATATGTTAAGGTCTTAAAGGAAAAATTATTCCCATGTTTTGGTGTTTGAGTTTTATTGGAAATTTTATTCCGTGTAAGTTTTGTTGAGTTATATGAAGTATTATTTTATGACGTTTTTCTATGCATTAGTGTACTTTGAAATGTGTAGGCTTCAATTCGGATGCATGCGAATTTATGAGTTTTATTGAAGCGTTATGTCTCATGCGAGTGTTGTTGAAAAGTGTCGCTTTATTTCACAAATGCGATTAAAGAGAAATTTTTGGAATTATGACATTTTAGTCATAACTTTGTTTCTTGCTATTTGATTTTTGGGGAACGAAGATTTTGGCACCATTCGATTTTGAGTGTCGTTGGGTTTCATTGAGTTTTATGGAAAATTCTGTTGGGTCTTATGGAATTCTATTTTACGACATTTTGTGTCGTGCAGATGAACTTTGAGACGTGTATACTTGCATTATTGTGTTCGTTAACTTATGATATTTTGTTCAAAATTTTGTCTCATGCAAGTTTTGCACCGGTATTTTCACAACCATAAGAGACGTCTTCAGAGTTTTGCGAGGAATTGTTATCCCATATGTTATTTTGGAAGTGTCAATGTCGTATGATTTCTCCTTTGGGTTTTATACAAGTATTATTCGTTGTATGTTATTTAGTATTTGAATTGATTTATATTGTTGGTGTGAGTAAGCATATGAGAGATTTATGTTGGTTCGTATTGGACTTTTGCTCTGAACATGCTTCAGTTGTTGATTTTACTGTTATAAATTTTCCGCAATGCATTAAATGTGTTATCGGTATATATGTTATTGTAGCTACTACTTTTGTTTGGACAAGTTCATTTTATTTGTGAGGTCCAAGGTTTGAACTCGATTTAAAATTTAGTTACATGTGACCGAATCACACACCTATCATTTTACTAAGTTTGGGAAATAAACTGTTGTATGTGAACCTTATTGAAAATTTTACTTCATGGCATTTGTGGTTTAAAGGAGAGGATTTTGGAGTTGGAAAATTTGCAAAGCACCTCTTTGGAGTTTGTACAAACATTTGTTACACATGTTATAGTGCAGAAGATTATTTCCACGTTCACGACATAAATTGATGCATGTTAGGACCATAGTGGCCCATTTGAAAAGTTTTGTTTTGCATCCTGTTTATTACCATTGTTAACGTGAGTAACGATTAAATTCTTTTTGAAATGATTTTATAAGTGTGGCACTTGTTGCCACTTTGCAAAACTATTGAGTAAACGGTAGTGGGTTTTACACGTACGATTAATTATTACAAAGCTTTTGCATTTGAGCATTTTATAAAATTTTGACTTGTCATATTAGTTTGAAAAACCATGAACTCATTAGGGTATAGATTTAAACCCTATCGTGAAAGGAGTTGTAATTAGGGACTAGAGGAGTCCTTGAGAATTGAAGCGTCGGATGATCCGACTTGTGGTCAGTCTTGAATTTTGGGTTTCAGTTTTTGGATCGGTGCATGCATGAATAATTGAGGTATTAGATTTATGTCTTTCCCAGTTAATTAAGGGGTGATCTTTCTGCTTCGGTAAACCTGTAGGATAAGGTCTTGTGTGATTATCTGTGCATGGTTGGATTTGTTTTGATGGGTTGCTTGTCTGTTCGACATCATGTCATATGTTGGCGGTGTATCGTCTTAATGGGTTTTTTGTGAGCAAAGGAAATATTGTGGTCCATTCGTTAGAGATGTAAGATTGGGAACCTTAGTCCCCTGTTAAGTGTCTACTTTAGTATGACAATGCGTCTGGAATGAAATACTGGGTGGGATGTCCACGTGTTCAGTATTACCATTTTGGTTTTAGGCGATGATTTGTTCTTTTGAAGTCAATGAATCTTTGGAATGTTGGGAAATTTCCCGTTGGGTCATGAGAAGTGTTAACCTCGCGATGGTGGAGCCTAAAGGGAGATTAGGTGTTGGTAATTAAGTGTTGATGTGTATGATTTTCTTGATGAGGTAAGGATCTCATTGACGGAATGTTTGAAGTTTGAGGATAGATCGGGATGTACGATAGCCTAATCCGAATTAACTAACTCCCCGGGAGCGTATTGGTACGACCTTGGAAGGACGACCTTACCAATATCAAGAATGGATCATTAAGAAATTTTGAGAATTCTTTGGAGTTTGATGTCGATCCTTGGTTTTGGGTTCAAAAACATGTTGAGCTAAGATGAATTGGTCGGTAGGAAGTTGAGTTCACAAACTACCCTTGAGGTGGTATGTGTCACTCAAGGTTGGGAGACAACCGTAGCCTCCTGGTTAAGGCTACTCTAGTAGGTTAAGCATTCACTCGGATATAGGTGTATGTGCCAAGGGGACGGTTGTCGTGAGTACCAGCATAAGGTTATGGTGGTATTTCTGGAAAGTGAGGTAGAGACAACATATTCTGCGGACAATGTTTCATGTGGATCTAGATTTCGAGAACGAAATCTCTTTTAAGGTTGGGAGGATTGTAACACCTGTAATTTTCGGTAAATAAAGGCCACCCGGACGTTTTTGTAATTTATAAATGGTGGTATTTTTGGTGGGAAATCATTATTTAAAGTCCCTTAGAGTATCGGGGGTTTTGGCGTTGAGAAATTCGAGTTTCGAGGCTTGGTACGGGCACGACTACAATGCCCGACGACTATGACAGTGTCATAGTCGCACCTGTCATTGTCGCAGCAAAAGTCAGAAGCCAAAGGGCAGTCTGGCGACATTGCCAGGCATGGCATTGTCGTTGGTCAATGTTGCCAAAAGGGACCAGGATGCTA
Source organism: Arctium minus (assembly GCA_954870635.1). Lineage (NCBI taxonomy): Eukaryota > Viridiplantae > Streptophyta > Magnoliopsida > Asterales > Asteraceae > Arctium > Arctium minus. Next base: position 68,588,601 of record OX941080.1, on the reverse strand, counting down.
TTAAGTGCGAGAATCCATCCTTCTTCATCATTTCTCTTCTCCAAACTTTTCCCATTCTCTCCCAAATCGTTTATCTTTCTTTCCCCTCAAATCCTAACTCATTTTGGGTCCATTCCTTGAGTTTCTAAGGTGTTCCATCATCAAGTGGTAGATTGGGAGCTATGGCAAAGAGTTCACCATTCTCATCTTCAACCTCAAGCTCCAGGGTATAGTTTTCTAGGTTTTCATTAAAACCTAAGTGGTAAGTGTATCCCTCCCATTTCTAAACCTTATTATAAGATATAAATGCTCTCTTGATGATTTCGTTGTGATTGGTTTCTCAAATTTCAGATTTGATGGTTTTGGAGAAATTAGATAAAAAATTAGGGTTTTGGTCAAGTTGGGGATTTTGATGTAAAATGTTTGGGGATCGATTTTTATTGGTTGAATGAGTATATTCATGGTTGGAAACTTATGAATATAGGGTTTTCTTGTGGATTCAAGTTTCTTCAAGGAAGCTCAAGTTGGGGTAAAAACCAAGATTTAGCCTAAATCAAGCAAGGTGAGTTCAAGTTGATTTGTGAAAACGGTGTACATGCCAAAATGTCTATTTCAAAGTGTTTATATGTTTTAAATGAATTTATTAACTGTTGAGTTATTTGGCGAATCTTGATTATTTGAAGTGTTTGATTTTATAAACTTTGTAAAACACCCAGGTTTAGGATTTTGAGCATTTTGAGAAGTAAATTATACACATTGGTATTTTGATGATTTATTTCATGAAGTAAAGTTGGAGTGTAAATGCATTTTATTGTGTGTTTTAGATAAGTGTTTAATTTTGTGTTATGTGACGTTTTTTAAAGAGTAAATGATATAATTCACTTGGAAAATGAATTGTCCCAATCTAAACTATGTTGGAGTTAATTATATATTTTGGAAGTATGGGTTTACATAAAGTCGGGTTGTTTACGTTTGATTTCATTTCATGATTTTCAACGATGGGTCTTTGTATTTGTTGAGCTTATGGATCGGTTTAGATTTTGTTGGGTCTTGGGGACACTTGTCCGATTTTAATAGCTCAATGTAAAGCGTTTGGTCATGATTTGCATTTACTTCATCTTATTTGAGAATTACATGTTTTGAATGTGTTAGTTTATTCGTTTTGAGTCATGTAATGTTTTAGTTAGTGCAATGGATCCAATGGCACGGTGTTCTTTATGTCCCGTTTTGGACAAGTTCACCACTTTGGCACGGAATAGGCATCGTGTTACCATGGTAAGTAAGGTGTGGACCTATACAGTCGGGCAGCGTCCCATGGGCAGTAAGGTGTAAATCCCTTGTGCATAAGTTCCCGTTTTGGAAGTGGGTTCCCCGTTTTGGAACTCTCAAGAATAGACTCAGAGGGCTTGACTTGATGTTTTCGAGCAATAGACTTGGAGTTGTTGAGCTCGGTACATTTTATGAGTATAATCCATACGTTTTGGTTTTCTACATAGCTATGTGACCCACTTTGGTGTTTCGTCGCGTATAATGTAAGTGGGTCTCCCCCATCACCAAAAGGTGTTGATTTCAGTATGGAGTTTTACAATCCATGTTTTCGGTGACGTTTTGAGTATGGATAGTCACCCATGTTTTAAGGTTTTGATTATTGGACCTTATCCATGTTTTTGGGATGTTTTGGAAGTTGGAGTTTATCTACGTTTTTAGTATTTGATTATTAAAGTATCAGTTATGTTTTTACGTGAGTTTTGGGTTTTGGACTTATATTCGGAGAAGCGTTTTGTTTTGTGATTTTTAATTCCTTAGAGGGTGAATGTTGAAAAGAGATTATTTTCAGATTTAATGTATTTCGTATTGTTTGCCTCAGATTGAACATATTATCATCTTGGAAATCACGATTTAAATAACATTCTTAACGTTAGTGTTATATATGTATTTATCTGATGAAAACTCTTGAGCTCACTAGGCGTTAAGCCTAACCTTTTTATTTTTCGGCATGTGCATCAGGTTCAGTTGGGGAAACGGTTCTAGTAGTACTTTGAAGAGATGAGCCCTAGTGTTTCACGAGGTTAAGTAGTTGGTGGAGTCTTCTGCAGTTTGGAGATAGTGACTGTTATTGGATTTTAGTAGCACTCGTCCCTATAATAGACTGTGTACATAGGGCGAAATATGTTTATTGAAGTTACACCTTAAATTGTTGTTGTAGATGAATCAGTTATCGATGTTTTTAGAAAATTTTAAATTATTTGTTATTTTCAGTTTCGAGGGTGTTACATTATACAATATGCACATATGCACATGTGATCTTATGCAATGTGCACATATCTACATAAAAACAAGTATGGTATTGTGAATTTGTGCATACATTGTATTGTGAATTTGTGCATACATGTATTGTGAATACACAGTATGCATACACAGTGTGCATACATTGTATTACGGATTTGTGCACTTATTTTTAGATTGAACTTTATGGATGCACACACAACCCAATTGCACATGTGAAGACTGTTTGTGGAATATGTTCACTTAAGCAATGTGAACATATTCTCTTATTCCAATGTGAAGTTATGAAATGTGATTGACATATTGCATATGGGGACTTATGAAATTAGTGCAATTAATGAGTAGAAGCATGTGTGCATTTTGGACATGTGAACTTGTTCTGATGTGCATTTATGCACAGGTACTGATAAATGTGCATTTATGCAGATAAGATTAAGGGGCTGTTTGGCAGATACTGGATGCTTTAGTGCAGAATGATTAAGTGGCCAGAATGGTTAAGAGACTCTATATGGTTTAGTGTTAGATAGAAAATGTTTGTTTGGAGACTGCTCTGAATCAACAGTCTGAATGACATTTAATTACCATTTTACCCCCAGTCATTTATTGAATAAAAATTAACATTTGATAAAAGTTCTGAATGAAATTTCTAAAGGAAAATTATTAAATAATTAATGGTCCAAACAAATACTTAACATCATATAAATCCAAACAAACATAACAATAGTTGTTCAAGTTTTGACACAACAAAACATCACATGAAATGCAAGTTCATACACAATATTAGGTGTGCAATATCTAGTTTGAAGCATTTAAACTTTGAAGGGACAAGTTGTGGTATATTTTTTTGTCTACCATCACAAAAAATAAATTTTAAAAATAACAAGTTGTGACATATAGACGTTGAAGGAACTATTGCATATATAGACTTTGAAGTATCTAACAACCATGAAGTTTTTATAGTGCACACATCCTTGACATCTTACACACTATGAAGTATAGACTTTGAAGCATCAACAACTTTTACATAAAATGAGAAAGTGAAATTGTATTACTTGAATGAAAAAGGGTACATGAAACACCTACTTATACTAAACTAGAATAATAGGAATTTATATTTACACCATAACTCGATGATAAGAACAACTACAATATCATCTCATCGGTGCTTAGCATCCATAAATGGTATCAATTGGAGCGACAACGATGGGAACAAACACACTTTAGAGCTCGACGTCCATAACTCGATGATAAAAACTACTGATATACCAAGTTGACTTGACTTATTATGTGCTACCACTTCTAATACCAAGTGTGCAACCTGCCTTTGAACGCTCCAGAATCAAACATATGTGATGCAACTTATGATGTTCTTTCAAACATTATATCGAACAGTTGGCATGCAACTGTTGAAGTTCTTTCAAAATCAAAAGAATGTGTAGTTTTACTGAATATTATAAAAAACAATCATTATTGAGAAGAAATTAGACAATAAACAACAAACTTTAACTTTTTTCACTAAAATCATCAATACCCACATAACGTAGATTGAACTTTTCCACATGAACAAAGATAGCTTGCTTAATAACCAGAAACATGATTGGCAAATATCAAGAGAAGATGAGAAATATTCTAATAGCAAGAGACATCAACACCCTGATAGCAAGAAATTCAAACAAAAAATACCCTAATAGCAAGAAAGATGATTGGCTAAAATATGCAGATTGGCAAACATGATTCATAACAGAAGAACCCATTTATCCATAAAAAGATGAATCCACATGAAAATACCCATGGTCGAAATAACAGAAGATTAGAATCTATATTTATTCATAACAGAACCCACATGAAAATACCCATGGTTGAAATAAAATATAGGATCTCAAGGCAATAGATTCGACCCTTTCAAGGCATAGATTCGACCATAGAACATCAAGAAGGAGGAATTGAGAATGAGAGGATCGAAGAAGGAGGATAGATGGATGTTGTAGCCATTAGATTCAACCTGGATTGTGAGCGAAGAAGGAGGATAGATGGATGGATGTTGTGTGTAGCCGAGGAATTTAGAAAAGCAACGTCAGGGCTATCCATGGAAAAAATGTTATTTGAATCTGATAATCCAAGATTTACCAAATCTTAGAGAGAGAAAGTAGAGAGAGAGTATTTGCGCCAAATGTAGTATCTATTCAGATGAGCTCCAAAGTTACAAAGACAAAGAACCTAAGGGACTTAAATACCCCAAGGCCTAAACAGACACAGATAAGCAAACTAAACACAGTTAAGACCACGGTTAATAAATACATTGATTACTATTCAAAATAGACTTAACAATCTCCCCCTTAGTAATCAATGGCGCTCTTCTCTTTGACGAAGTCGATTCAGTCCAAGCAAAACTTCCAAGCGTCTTAGAGTTGAGCGGAAGATCAACCTCTCATCAATGGTATTCAATACTTTCTTGAGAAGTTGAATCTCTTCATTCTCTATCTGAAATAATTCTCTTCTTGTCTCCAAAAATCTTCTTTTAGCGGCTTTTAAACGATGATCCAACTGTAGCTTGATCACTTTCAACGTTTCATCAGAGTAATGATTAATCTCTTCAAATATTAGGAAGCAATTCTAACCCGAAGCATTCCTGTAAATGACTCCATATGGATTCTGAAGAATAGTGAATAAAGAATATGAGTCGATGTTCGGCATGCTACGATCGGGTCTTTGAAGATTCACAACAGGCTGAAAGCTTTCAGCAGCCATCTGAAAGTCAAAAACTCTGTAGAATCTAATTTGTCGTCGAATGAATCTTTTAATCACAAACAATGCTTGAGAGACATCTTCAGTTCTGTGATAAAGATTCCTGAAATGATCGTACAGAAACTCAACATCAATTGATAAACCCAAAATCACTAAATCTTTAGAGAGAAAGTATAGAGAGAGAGATTGAAAGCGCAAAGTAGTATGTATTGAATGTATGCATGAGAATCCTTTCCAAACCACAAATCCACAAGGGACTTAAATACCCTTGGTCAATACTACACATAATACACACTAAACACAGTATAAGACCAAGCCTATAAATACAATGATTACTATAAAATCTGACTTAACAATCTCCCCCTTATTAATCATTGGCGCTGTGGTCTTCAAAATTCATCTTCTAAATCAACTCGGACCATCTAAGCGACTTAGCGAAGAAGCTTCTTGACTTAAAAAAAAATTCTTCTCAGCATCTTTCAATATATATTGCCTTTGTTGCCTTAACAAGACTGGACCTGTTTGTGATTAGCTTGAAAGAACAATCGGTTCATCAGCTTGTGCTCTTGACGATTCACCTCTTTTAAATGTACTTGAATGAACTGTGGTGATTGGAGCTTGAACAGCAAAAAGAATTAGTAGCTGAGAGAATAGGTTCGTGAGCGAATCTTGATCAGCAGATAAACGTTTGAACTCTTTGTCTCTTTAACTTCTCCTTAACTTCTCCCCCTCATGACCTTGATGATCTGGATCAACTTGGTCATGCAAATGATGGAGACGAGACAACTTCAGATCTGCAAAATCAGAGTAAAAGAGAAAGAAAGGAGGTTTGCGCTAATTGTTGGTGGCGCAAACTTAGTTTTGCGCTAGATAAAGGATGATCAAAGTTTGTTTTGCGCTAGAAACTGTTGGCGCAAATCTGAGTTTTGCTCTACCAACTGTTGGCGCAAAGCTGACTTGAAATCCAAAAAATTTCACCTGTTAAGCTCTGTGACTCCCCCTACACAAATGCACTAAATATGACAATTCAAATCAGCATTCGTATAGAAAATCAGATACTCCCCCTCGAAAAGATATGATCATTTTAGAAAAATTCTCCTTATTCACTCCCCCTTGACTAATGCACAAACCCATTTACAAAAAAAAAATATGAGAACACAAGAATTGAATCATCAATGTAGAAAGAAAAATATACTGAATATGTATTTTGAAACAACTAAATATATAAAATTTTAAACACTAAACAAATTAAACTCTATTCAGCAAAATATCACAGATTTATCAATAAATTAAAATCAAGTGTATGTTCTTGGATACAGATACAAGTTTCATTGCATATCAAGTTAAGCCATGTTCAGTTTCAAAAACTTCCAGCAATCTATTCAGTGTGCTCGCATGTGAACTTCGATTAGCTTCAAGAAAATGCAATTCTAAAAATATAATAGAAAACTTTGCATGTACTCACACTAAGCCAACAAGAATTAAGATTTTCACAAATGTATAGGTTTATCGCAACTCAAACATATCACCAAGTATCATGAGATGTGTGCTCATTGGCATCTTTTAAGCATTGTGCACATTGGCATCTTCACATGAGTGTGCTCTTTGGCATCTTTTAAGCTTGTGCACTTTGGCATCTTTTAATCAAAAAGTTTGGTAAGTAAAGAACATGCCGTAAACGTAACTTTCTATCTGACCCTATTGCAGGATTTGGGTCAGCCACTCCCAGACCAGTTGGCCTTAGGGGACTAGGTGTCAAGCACCCCTTGGAACTTACTCTCCCAGATCAGAAAGGCTACATCGACACATACTAAACCCATTCATACCAGTAGAACATGACTTTCGATCTGGTTCTATAGAAGGATTTGGGTTCAATCACTCCCAGACCAATTGACCTTAGGGGACCAGATGACAAGCATCCCACGGAACTTACTTTCCCAAACCAGAAAGGTCACATGTACAAACTTTTAAACTTAGAGATTTCTGTATTATATATATATAATTTTCATCTCAATCACTCAGTTTTACATCTAAGTGCTTAGCCCATATTTTCATTACGATCCATAATTCAGACTTTTTAGGATTTCCAAGCATTGTAAACTATAAATATTGCAAATCACATATCTTTAAAGCAGAATACAAAAGTTTCAAACATGTTGCTGACCTTTTGACTTTTGTAAGACTTGAAAATTGAACATATAAAACTTCGATATAAACAAAGCAACTTGAAAATTTATCCTAGACACACATTTTATTCAAAAGAAAGAAAACCTATAAATCTTTTACTTTATAGAATAAAATTTGTAAAGATTTAAACTTTTAAATTCAACATGCCGAGTTTTAAAAGCAGAAAATTAAAACGTTTCTCATCTAAAGCTTTTGTAAAAATATCAGCCAGTTGATATTCAGTTGGAAGAAAATATAATTCAATAGTATTATCTTCCACATAATGTAAAATGAATTTGTGTCTCAAATGAATAATTTGGGTTGTACAAATTCAAGAGTTAGTTGAACTTGCTCAGATTCTTGAAAAATATGAGAAAACTGGAACAACATCATAATCAGAGATATATGCAGCGGAATAAAGTAGATGTACTCACAGTTTCTCATTAGTCTAGAAGCTATATGCATTGAAGAACGAGTCCTAAACTGACATGTTTAGAAGTTGAAGTCCATTGAAGTACGGGTTCTAAGTTGATGTACTTAGAAGCCAACTTTCTCTTACTCCCCCTTGACATTAGATGCCTGCAACTTAGAGTCTAACTTTGATTTTGGAACCCACTTATATTTGGGTCCATGCAAGTTAGTTGCAGTTCTTGTGGGGAAAAACTTGTTAGATTTGAAATAAAAGGCATGAGAAATATTATCAGAATAATGAACATAAGAATCAGTAGAAGAGAAAGCATAATCATCTGAACTAGAATCAGAAGAAGAATATGAGACATCTTTTGAAATTCGAATCATTTGCTTTATAGAGTATTTTGAAAATTTATTACAAGTAGCAAATGAATCACTTTTATAGATTTTGTCTACATATCTATCTTCATCAGTCGTAGATTCAGCAGATGTCCGCTTGACCCTCCATATCTGCTTTGTTGGAGTGCTCAAAGTCCTATCTGAAATATTCGAATCAGAAGAATTAGAATTCTCAGAAATACCAGTATCTTGTTTCTTAGACTTCTTTGACCTTCTTTTTTTACGCTTTGGTTTATAATAATCATCATTTAGCGTAAAAGATTCATCAAGAATTTTCGATTTAATATTTGAATCAGAAGAAGCAATTTTACCTAAGAGACCCAAGTGATCAACCAATAAATCTGAACTTACCTCGGAGTCAGAAAAATTTTGAGAAAAAAATTCAGATTTTAGAAATTCCTTTTTGTTTACTTGAAAATCAGAAGAAATGTCAGAAATAGAATCTTGTTTTGGAGAAAATAATTTTTCTTCAATACTTGATGTCATGAAAGAAAGAAATACATCTGATTCAATTTCTTTTTGAATATTTTTGTAACACCCCCAGTCCCGCGTGGCTGAGGACAGGATGTGTGTCACACTTTTGACCCAAAACACAAAATATAAACTAATTAAGCATTAGGGTCGGTATCAAGAAATTAAACACAACCCACAAGATAAATTTTTGCGGAACCTCAAACATAAACACAACCGGCTAAATATAAAGCGTATAACACCTGAACAACAACTAAACTATCAAAAGATCCACCGGTTGTAACTTCAGGCCTACTCGGTCAGTTCCCAGAATTTCCCTGAATCTTTTCTATTCAACTTGCCGTGTCAGAAACATAGAACACGGCTGAGCACAATTGCTCAGTGAACGGATTAAATATATATATATATATATATATATATATATATATATACAAATAATAGCGGAAACAAATTCATTTTGTAGTGGAAATAATCATAATAGTTTGACATAACATAAGTCAACATGTGAGTTATAAAATACTTTAAAAAAATGTGGTAAAGCATCGTGTAAAAATAAATTACAAGACCGGTTTCCCAGTTCATAATCACAAAGAGGATTCAACGGATGAAACCTTCAATGTGTCATAAATTCCACGGGAGGATCAGTCCACATGGGTTGTGGGATGAAGTGCGGGCACACACATCCATTCCCATACGCAACAAATGCGTATCATAATGCGCATATCCTAGGACCAGTCCATACGCCCCCACCCATGCCTAGGTAAAGCTCACACTATAGAGCACCAGTATGGGGATGCTGTGGTTTACGAGCACCACAGAGCGTCACAATGATCTATGCCCTGATCACTGTGTCATACAAATTATAACATCAAGTATAAATCATGAGAGTTAAAAGAAAATAACCACCATGAAATCTATCAAACGACCTTTATGGTTCAAAATATTATTGAAAGAAAATGTTCACTATCAAAATCGTTCAACTAAAGTCTAAAATGACTTTTCAAGCCTCACATAAGAATAATAGTTGAATGAACATGAATACTTTCAAAGTATCGTTTTTCCAAAGTGATTCATGAAGTAAGCACAAAATCATAGGAAAGTTGTTGTATAAAGGAATATCGTATTTCGACAAAATAAAGGAATTTCGGATTCGAAATACATGCACTTACTTTTGTAGTGTCATGATTTAATCATGGAATGGATAATCTTATCAAGGGATTATCCTCGTATAGAATGAAGTAGGGAAATCCGTACCTCAATTGAATTGAGATGCAACACGAGATTAATCGAGACCGATGACGAACTTTAACCCGTTCGATTTCCTATATAAACCACCAATTATTATTAACCGCACAACCTAAAACTCAAAGCTTATAAATACTAGCTTAATCAGAAATTTATATTCTCTTAAACATTAAACCGATCACTTGGTGTGCGGTTAAATATCTAGATATAAATAACACCATTTAATTCTAAACTTTACCCGTTTGTAATTTTAACAAAAACAAACATTCCTATATATGTAAATGATTATAACTTTGCTATATCTAACCATAATCTACCAACCAACTTCAACTACCCAAACTTACCAACTTAAATAACTTAAAAAGAAATTTATACCTCTAAGAAGGGCTCGAAGCGTAGATTTCGAATATGTAATTTTTTTTCGTCGATTGCTTCAACGGATTGAGAGATAATCTAGAGAGAAGATTGAGATGAGAGAGAGAATGAGGCGGTGGAGAGAAAAGAAAAATCACAGGGACGATGCAACGTAATTTACTCTTATAGATATGTATATATATCTATGTTTTTTTTTAATTATAATAATAAGTTTAGATAATTGACGACTTTAATCCCTCAACAATCCTTAATTGATATTTTAATATATTATATATATATATATATAGATATAAAACGTAATATATATAAAATATATATATATAAAGAGTTTAGGTTAATGATAATTTTAACCCTTAACTATCCTTGATTACCATTTTTAATTTCGGTTCAATTCGGGTAAGAAGTAATTATACGATTTTAAACCGAGTCTTATACGGGTATTACAATTTTGATCTTCTATTTTATCTTCAAGGTCAATGATTTTGCCTTCTAATACTAATGGAGGAGTATATCTCTTAGAATCATAAAAGATTGGAGAGATATTTTCCTTATTAGATTTAGTGGCATATATATCAACATAATCATCAGACACTGAAGACTTGATGGAAGATATGTCATTTAAACTTTTTCTGCCCTTCTTTGATTTATCAGGAAAATATTTGGCATTTTCGCTCGTGTATACAAAAGAAATTTTCTTTTTCTTATTATTCATCCTTTTCTCATTTTCGATTTCTAAAACTTGCTTTTCGTTCATCCAATCAATTTAAAATTGTGGAGCATATTTAGCAAGAGTTAGATAATCGTATTTATATAAAGTAGGGGATTTTTCGATAGCATTGTTTAAAAAATGAGGATTTTCAAAACCAAGTCCCCATTTTTCTTTTATAGACCCATAACTCCGCGGTTTGTTCAAATAAATAGTTTGTTCAGATTGATTTCTTCGATATAAATTTTCTTCCAACTCATTTATTTTGTCTGAAAAATTATCTTTTAATTTGGTCATTTCAGTCAAAGACTCAAGATAAGTCATATTTTATTTTTCTAAATCATCCAATTTCTTTTGAAAGATGTCTTTTGTATGATCCAAAATAGATTTTTCATCTTTCAAAGAAATTTGTAATTTATCACTCAAATTTGACTTTTCTGAATTTAATTGTTTTTCAGATAATAACTTCGAGCGTAAATCATGTAAAGCAGAAATAATAGTGTTCATTTGAGAAGAAATAAAATTGAAATCAAACTCAGAAAGTACCTCATCTTCATCAGTAGAATCTTCATCATCAGCATCACTCTGATCATCTCCGATAAAGCACATATAAGCAGTCTCCACAGAATCAGCTTCATTATCGGAGTGATCTAGCCAAAATTCTTCTTCGGTTAGTAAAGCAGTTCCATTCTCTCTCTTTTCGTCTAGTTCCATTTTCTTCCTATAATATGTCGAATCCCGAACCTTCTTCACTCGACACTCTTTAGCAATGTGACCCGGCTTTCCACAGTTGAAGCATGCAACATGTTTCTTAGCCTCGGGCACTTGAACATTCTTGGACCCAGAAGTGAATCGAATAGTGTTGGAACTCGAACGAGGTTGGAACTTCTTCTGATAGTGTTGAGAGAGAAGGATCATAGCTTTCTGAAGAGATTCGCCATCATCATCAGTTGCACTATCATAAGCATTCTCAGATAATGCTTGTTCAGACAGTTTGCTTGTGAGAAGTGCAACTGTGTCCACTGTCCTCTTATTCTTCTTGTCAAGTTTGGCCTTCTTCTCTATGACTATGCATTCATCTGTCATCAGAATCTCGTACAAATCTTGGATTTGCATAGATGATATTCTGACATCATTCCTCAAGCGATGGCAAGATTTATTCCATTCCGGTTGCAAAGCATTGAGGAACTTCAGATTTGTCTCCAGCTCAGTCTTTTCCACTTTTATCTTTCTTAGATCATTAATCACCGCACAGAATCTGTCATAAGTACTTTTCAGTAACTCTCCATCTTTGGCTTTAAATTCTTCAAAGTTGTTCATGTAGCGTGTATGCCGAAGTTGAGTTGCAACTGAAGACCCAAGCATAATCTTCTCTAGCTGTGCCCACATTAGCTTAGGATTGTTTTTGAAGCAATCAATCCTGTTGTAGATAGAATTTGGCAAAGCTAGCATCAGATTAGCCTTTACATCACGATCAGCTTGATATTGCACCAACTCATCGGGTGTATATTCTTTGGTAGGCTTTGATAATTCATTAGCCAGAGTGGGTTGTACAAAAGATCCTTCAGATAAGATCTTCATCATGTCATCTCCATTCTTTTGACGCTTGATGAAATTCAGAAACCGATCTTGCCACTGAGTAAATTCATTTTCATCAACTAGAACCGGAGAACGAGTTTCTGTGCCCAAAGACATCATGAGATCGTTTTTGTAGAACTGAGCTTGAAACGCAAATTTTTCAGAATCCATAGATGACAAATTTCAGAAAATGCTAAGTCTGGAAGCAGATAAGCTGGCGCAAACTGAAGGTTTGCGTGAGAAGCAGATGGCGCAAAAGATATTTACGCGAGCAGAATGTAGCGCAAACTAAGATTTGCGCGAGATTTTGGTAGCGCGAACTTGACTTTGCGTGACAAGAATATGGCGAGAACCACTCTTTGCGTGAGAGGTTAATGGCGCAAATTTAACTTTGCGTGATGTACTGATGACGAGAACTTTCACTTTACTTGAGCAGAAGATAGTGCAAAGGTAACTTGCGCAAGAAGGAGATGGCGCAAAAATGGCACAGAACTTGTGCACTGAACAGAACTTCTTGTGAGATGTAGATGACGCAATATGTACTTTGCGCGATATTAGGGTGACACAAAGTTTACTTTGTGTGATGAAGCAAAGACGAAAAGCTGAACTTCTCGCGAAGAAAACCTGAACTGCACAAAACTTGATGAACTGGAAGAACTCGCGCAAATTCCAGATGAACTCGCGCAAAAACCTGAAGAACTGGCGCAAAAGTTATATCTGGCGCAAAACTCACAGATTCAAGAAAAACCTTCTAAAATCGATTACAGATACGAAATTAAAGAAACTTTTCTCACACACAATTTATCGAAAACAGATTTCTAACACTTTTCAATCAAACAATTCGATCAAAAACAACAAAATCTTGAAATCGTGATATGAACAGTACGTATATCGAGTTTTCCAGAAAATCTAAATTTCTCAAAATTGAACTTCAAATCGTGAATTTCTTGCAAAAAGATGTGAATTAAAAGTGTTCCTCTATCAAAAACGAATCCAACGAATCAATTTACAACAAAATTCGATCAAAAATCAGTCCAAATTTGATGAAAAATCAAAAAACGAGATTTTCTTGAAAAATCAAGAAAATCAATCGAATTTTCTGATTCAACTACAAATTCAGAATAAAAAACAAGATACTCTCAATCTTCTCAGATTTAGAATGGCTCTGGTACCAATTGATAATCCAAGATCTACCAAATCTTAGAGAGAGAGTATGTGCGCCAAATGTAGTATCTATTCAAATGAGCTCCAAAGTTACAAAGACAAAGCACCTAAGGAACTTAAATACCCCAAGGCCTAAACAGATACAGATAAGCAAACTAAACACAGTTAAGACCACGGTTAATAAATACATTGATTACTATTCAAAATAGACTTAACAGAATCGTATAGGGGTGGTAAGGGGTAAGAAGCGATTAAAAGATGTTGTATTGTTTAGAACCTTTTTAAAAGTGTTGCCAAACAAGTTTATGTCTGACCGATTCAGACCGTTTCCTCTTAATAGCATCATTAAGAGGTAAACAAACACCCCCTAAGATGTGCACATGATTACAATGTGCATTTATGCATACATGTAAACTTGTTCTGATGTGCATTTATGCACAGGCATTGATAATTCCAGTTGTGAAATGTGCAATTATGCAGATATGATTAAGATGAAAACATATGCAATTAGCGCATATGCACATGTGATCTTATTCGATTGTGAAGTTATGAAATATGCTTCACATAATACATATGTGCACCTATGAATTTAGTGCATTTATGAAGAAAATGTGCCACCCATCAACAATCTTAATCTACAAAGACATCTTGATCAAGAACCTCATATTTAATATAAATCTTAATCTGTATGTGCAATTGTGCACTTGTTCACATAACACAAATACACATTCTCAGATTTTGTTTATCCCATATGCACATCATAAATGCATATTCTCATATTCATTTTATGCCATATGCACATCACAAATGCACATTCTCATATTTTGTTTATTAGTGTGCAGACAGGGAGATATGAATATGGAAAGTAGTATATGTATATTGTTTATGCATATTTAGACACTGTGATGGGCATATGTCAAAGAGTATCTTGGTTTGTAAGCATGCAAACTGTTTATGTACACATTGTACACCTACTCACATATGTTTCACCTAAATATAGGAAATGCATTAAAGAGAACAAAAAAAGGATCTAGCAGGGGGATCAAGCGTATGAGGTGTTGGAACAGGGTCGAAAACAAAAGGAGGTATAGAACTCAAAGTTATATTACACTTTCAATTTCCCTGCTGATTTAAATTTGATGTGTTTACATCATTAGGAACACAACTGTCATCTATGCCTGAGGTGAAACATCAAGTTGCAAAGAGAAATGGTGGAAAACGTAATTTGCTTAATAGCCTGGATATATTAAGTGTGCAAATATTATGATTTTGATTCTATTACAAATAAGGGAAATGATGTTGAGAAGGAGACTGATGAGGCACGTGTCACCAGATCAACAACCGTCAACAAACAAAAAAAAGGGTACAACCACATGTACATTGTACAAAAAGGTAAAAATGATGAATGACAACAAAATGATATCGTAATGACACTAATATTAAAATTGTTCATGTAACAGGTTTATCATCAGACAGCGACTTTGAAGATCAACCAAAGGTCAACTTGGTAGAAAAGAATGTTGAAGACGATAAAGCAAGGAAGGGAAAAAATGTTAAGAATAAGAAAGAGCAAAAGCAAAAAAGATCCACGGGATCTACCTGGTATATGAACGAGAACATCACCAAAGGCCTTGTTCGATATGGTACAGAACTTAAATGAAGAACATAGAAGGGGCTCTTTGTTTACCTCTTAATGGTTCCATTAAGAGGCATCCTCTGAATCGTTAAGAGGTAAATCTTGTTTGCCAAAAAAAAAAGTCTGCCTCTTAATGGTTCCAAAACCCTCTGAATGATTTTGTATCTTGACCCTTCCTTAACCATTAAGAGCCCTGATTTCATTCTGAACAATTAGAAAACAACCATATTTCATTTCGTACTATATCATAAGAGCCTCTTAATCATTCTGACCACTTAATCATTCTGCACCAAACCATTTAGCAACTGCCAAACAGTCCCGAAATGTTGTAAAGGCAATTAGGCTGTAATCGTTGCTAGATATATCAATTGACGGGGTACCTTCGAAGTTAGGCTACTATGTAGTCGACAGTATGAACACAACACAGATGCATGTGAAGGTGCAGAATAGGGTGATACCAACTACGGTGGAATCAACATATACGATATTAGGGATACTAACAGCAGAGTCATTAAAAGGAGATGACGATATGACCTACATCTGGAGAAAACTGTTTATAAAGGAATGAATGACACCACAAGACTTCCTAACAGAGATTTGAAGAACAAAGGAATCAGGAATAAAATCCATGCTAAATTTTCTAGTAATTGTCGTGAACACACTGGCAGAATGCAGCCGAATGGGGTGTTGCATAATAGACTTCCTGACAAAGATAAATGGTGTACAAATGATACCTGATATCGATTGGTGCAAGTACATCTATGATTGCATACCGTACAATAAGAATAATTGGCAAAAAGAAAGCTCTAAGGTGTTCTACGCAGGACCGTTGACATAACTTATGGTAAACACCTACCTATACCGCAATATTTTACATATTTATTGAAATACAATAACTATAATACACATTCGTAACAACTATTATACGACGAGTCAACGAGATGTCAAGGATTTCAATTGCAACGAAGCGACCGCCTAACAAAGAAATGGACACTGGACCTCCTAAGGAATAGACAGGAGGTGGAGTTACAAGAAGAAGGGTTTAGGATCTTTTCGTTACTAGATATTGGAAGCATTGGAGTTGAGCCAAGTAAGCATATTGATCGTTCAAAAGGAGATAATGACACTTAGATAGATAAAGAACAATGAAAAAAGGTAAACTTATATCAAAAGGGTCATAATCACTTACTGTCATCTATTACATTTGTCACACTATACATTTAACAATTATTAATTATCTTGAAATTGTATGGAGAGACTAGCTGGAAAGATGTTGAATGTTCATGGAACTAGATGGGAGGCAAATTCAAAACTATCTGCAGTGATTCAAGAGTTCCCAGAAGACTGTGATTTTGACACATACAAGCTTGAATTAGCAAGTATTTTCAAGAATAGCAAATGGGATATACATGATGAGGAGCACACTCAAAGAAACACACTAGTTGGAGATAATCAAAGGATCAATTTGCATCACGCGAGCATACCCCAATCACAGATCAAACACAAAAAGGTGCACCAGTACATCCGAAAGTGAATAAGGAGACTGCCATTGTTGTTTTGACATTAGCCACGAAATTCTACTATCCCCTTACTAGGAAGATCTGACTGTATATAAGGAGGTACATATGTGTTATGTCAATAGATATGGTATAGAAAGATGTGAAAAATGGATCAATGATGATCCAAGTACAAAAGTTACACCCGATGACGTAATTTAAGGGTACAACAAGGGGACACAAAAATCAGATGACATGCCCGATCATAGAACCCAAAAAGTCGATAAAGGAGGCAGATAGCCATTGACATGACACCCGACTAAGCCACAACAGGATAAAAAAACAACCGAATCTAGGATGGTTACTTTCGCTGAGTTTGCATCCCCAAACTTCGACTTAGGCATAAGCCCACCAAAAACACAAGTTAAGTTACAGATAGACTGTAACATGAAAGATCAAGCTGAAGCAGTACCAAAGGATATAGATGGAAAGAGAGCTAGACAGTTGGGAGCATTATTCCAGTCACCTTATGTGAAACTATCGGTGGGTTTCAATGTAACAAAAGATGAGATCCATTTAAGAGATTGCATGTTAAGAGGAATTGGGGGCAACATGTAAGTTTCTATATTTATAATCAATTAAACTGTTAACAATATGATTACCATATTTTGCACATTATTTATGTTATCTACATACGTTACACGGAAATATTGTTTTTAGATCAGATGGGTATGAGAATTGAGCAAAGAGATATGCAGTTTCTAGTCAGAGAAACAACCATTCCAATGAGAATCATTGACGGATAGGTGAAAATTATTAATTGCGAAGAGAGGTTTCGCAGTAACGATTCACCCCACATATTCTTATTCACAACGAACATTATGGTAAGCAATCTAAGAACTATGCACATGATGGAACACAATTCTTATAGTAGGTTTCATGTTATAAGTGTAATTTGACTCTGTCTATTACACACGGTGATGGTTTTGGCTATCAAATGAGCATTTGTGCACTACATGTACACTATACTTAATAGCACAATGGCATATAAATGCATCGGTTGCCTATGTCCACATTTGCACACAATGACACTAATTACATGGCAATTATATGCACAAATGGACAGTATGTGTTGTGCTATCAATGAGGTGTTTGGTAACTACTACAATCCTTGGTGTGCATATGTGAATCTAGTGGATATGCACATACCAAT
This sequence comes from Arctium minus, assembly GCA_954870635.1. Classification (NCBI taxonomy): domain Eukaryota; kingdom Viridiplantae; phylum Streptophyta; class Magnoliopsida; order Asterales; family Asteraceae; genus Arctium; species Arctium minus. Next base: position 68,570,731 of record OX941080.1, on the reverse strand, counting down.
TGTGAATGTGTAAAAGTGCACATATGCACAATACAATTTCTTGCTATGGATAAGTGAGAGTGGCACATGTGCACATTGTCTTCATGAATGTACATACTAAAAGTATGCCTATAGGTGCACACTGGCATAAGTTCATATATGCACATCACACTTTCTTGGTGTGCATATGAGGATCAAATCAAATTCCCTTTATGCACAATTGTACATTGTGCACTTATTCATATGATGAGTACAAAATAGTAATGGATAAAATGTCACTATGTGCACTTGTACACAAACTTATCAACATACGTAAATATGCATATATACACATATGCACATTGTACACATGACACATGAAATGATTGTACTGCTTTGAAAAAACTAACAGTTAAACAAATCAAACAAGTGATCACAAACCAACAATTACCGACAGAAAAGAGGTACGAAGTATTTCGTAAACATGTGGAGCATTGGGGGAAATATAATCCAGATGTGGTAACAATGAAGAATGTAGACTTGGTAAGTTAACATAATAATAACAATAACTTATTCTTATGTACCCATCATTAAATTTCAGTTTGGTAACAATTCGATAATTTAAATTTGCCATTTTAGGTTTTTCCCAGTTGTAGATGGCATATACTTCTCCCTTATCGTTTTCAACTTAAAGAACCCATCAGTAGTTATCATAGACAGTGAGGAGAGAGAAGGGGAATTGGATGAGTTGTATGAAATGGAGTCAGATGCGTTGGTATGTATTACTTTTCAAATGGCTAATAATCAGTACTTGCATAATACGAAAACTTACAACTACTTTAAATCGTTGTTTACCATCAAACAATGATGGTTCATCATCTTCGGATCAATAGACACAACTACTGGAATATCTTTGAAGAAATTGGACCGGACGTATTGAAGCTAGGATGGAGAGAAAAAGAGAATAAATATGACAAGGGTATCATCATGATGAGGAACATTGAAATGTACTACGGTGAAAAAGGTGCTGAGTAACATTGAAATGTACTACGGTGAAAAAGGTACTGAAGAACATTGAAATGTACTACGGTGAAAAAGGTACAAAGTGGGAAAGCGGGCTATACAAGGAAAGTACAAAACAAAAGAGACAGTTAAAGGATCTACGTTTGAAGTACTTACTGAATATACTAACCAGTGAGGTAAACATCAGGAAACATTCAATCGATATGGAAGTGGAAAGATTCATCGCAATGGACACAACTTTGAAGGCAAGAAGGAGTCAGTGATAAGCAACTTGAAAGACAGTGAAATTGGTTTGATTTTTGGGAACTTTTAAGTCTAACCTGTTGATTTTTGAGAACTTTTTTTTTCTAGAGTATTGTTTTGATGACACTGGTTACTTTAATTTCAATTGTGGTGTGTTTTAAATGACTTTTAACTTTAAAGAATGCTCTGTTAATAACATCCACAATTTCTTGTTGTGCATAAATACACATTTGCATATGTGAACAAACACATTGTGCATAAATTAACATCTTGTGGTTATTATGCGCAAGTGATCATGTTGCTTAAACCTTGAATACCTGTTTTAGTTATTATAGTCCACAAATGCACATTTTATGCTAGTAAATACATACTACTAGTAATATGTTATGTACATAAGTGCACATACGAACTATGTGCATAAATTGAAGGATACACAAAAGTTATGTGCAATAATTCTTGTTTATTAATTTAACATAAACATCAAATGCATGCAGCAATACCACCTTCGACCTATACTAAAAACTTCACATCATTTAATGTAAAAGCATAAATGTAACTTTACTAAAATTAAAACTTCATTACTAGTTGAACTTAAAACAATGCATACATCATGGATAACATACGAAATACATAGATAGATAATTATAAAAGGAATGGGTTTGGTAACGCAAACAAACATCATAACACCACACATATAAGTAACGAAACGAGATATACGACTAATCCTTACATATACAATTAACTTTGTACATAAAGAACTCATTCTCGATCGAACACTTATCCCATTCCGTATGGGCAAGTTTCCGTCGAACAACCCATAACTCCTCACGAAGATCCACGTTTTCCTCTTCTTGCTGGTTAAACTGCATTTCCTTGAAATCGCGTGCATCTTTAGCCCACACAAGTTGTTTTACGCATTAAAATTGTTATCAATTCATACAACTCAGTGAAGCACGTACAAAAAATATATGTACTTTAATATGTACCTGTTGCAACTGAACACGCAAGTGACGATTCTCATCTAGCAGCTTCTCGTACTCTTGGACAATATGTGGTAATGATAACCCATTACCATGGACATGCTCACGGTTGTTGTTAGAAGCTATGTTGCAAAAATAAGAAATATGAAGATGTTTGCCTTTGATGTAGGAACCTATGTGATAGTAAAAACCTAAATTTACTATATACAGATAAGAAAAATGTTGTACAATTCATGAGATTAACACTTCAACCACAAACCCCACCAAACATATTAAATTGTCTTACACCAAAAACCAACAATTAATTCTAATTATTACAAGTCAAACTTTGACAAACGTGAAAAGCTTACATATTTGTATACAATAATACTGATTTGCTATAAAAAAAACCAACATATATTATACAACTAACATAAAACACCTAAATAAATACAAACTTCAGTTAATCATAACATATATATTGTTCACATATGCATTGATACAAAAGACCAAGCAGATACAATATATGATTTTGTAAAAGTTGGTTACAATATGAACCACAAGAACAGGACTGCAAAAAAACACAATATTGAATGCAATGTTCTACTTCATAAACAATCAAAATAATAACCATTATTGAAATCTCATATACAAATATTATTCCTATCCTAATTACTATATATTAAATTATGAAAAACTAATGCATTTCAAGATCGTGAACTTAATGGACAATTGCGGGAATCGTGTCCTGTGCACTGTTCACATTTCTTACATTTACGTTTTTCTTTTTTACTCTTCATTGAATCTTCTCGGACATTCCAACCAAATACCACATATAGAAACTAATGAGAAAATGACTTGTCTATTACAACATTTCTAACGCGTATTTATACATACAAATAAATGAAAGCAAATATTCTAGATGATTACAAAAGTAATTACAAGAATCAAATCAAGAGATATGGAGGCATAGATCAAGGGATTTGATATGGAGGAATAGATCAAGGGATTTGATATGGAGGCATAGATCAAGTGATATGATATGGTGTATCATGATCACAATCTTTATCTTTATCATCCCCCCACAAGATAGACGGTCGAAGATGAAGGCCAATCTTGGATACGAAAGTCTGAAAAGCAGTACGTGGAGTGATTTGGTAAGTGCATCAGCAAGTTGATCTTCACTTGAAATGTGGGACACCCGGAGAGTCCTATTTTGAACATTTTCACGAAGAAAGTGGTAGTTAAGGCCTAAGTGCTTCATCTTCGAATGAAAATTTGGATTAGTAGCAACAAATGTGGCACCTGTGTTATCACAAAAAATGGATGGTTGGACCACGGATTGGTGACCGAGCTCGGTGAGCAGATTAAGAACCCAAAAAACTTCAGTCGTGGTCGATGCAATAGCCCGATACTCTGCTTCAGTAGATGAGCGGGCAACAGTTCATTGCTTCTTGGAGCTCCACGAGATTGGATTGCGGCCAAGGTAGACAACATATCCGGTAGTCGAAATGTAATCATCCTTGTCTCTTTCCCAGAAAACATCAGTAAAGGCATAAAGTCATGAAGGTAAATTGTTGTGAATTAGGATTTATTTATTGATTGTACCTACTAGATATCGTATGAGACGTTTGAGAGCCGCCATGTGCTCATCAGTGGGACAATGCATGTATTGTGACAACCTGTTAACACTAAAAGCAACATCAGGACGAGTTAGTAATAAATATTGAAGACTTCCAACAAGGGCCCGATATTCTGTTAGGTTGGCAAGAGCTGACCGGGAGTTAAGATATAGTGGTGTAGATGTGATCATAGGGGTGGGAATTGGTTTGGCTTCTTCCATGTGAGCTTTCTTTAGAATATCAAGAGTGTATTTTTGTTGGCTTAGAAAGAGACCACGAGGGTGAGGAATGACTTCAACACCTAGAAAATAGGAGAGGTTTCCAAGGTCTTTAAGAGAGAATCGAGCGGAAAATTTAGATATAAAGGTGTCAATGAGATTTTTATTGGAACCAGTAACAATGATATCATCAACATAGACAAGAAGATAGAGGACGTGATTATTGTGACGAAGAATGAAAAGAGAAGAATCAGATATAGCATTGACAAAATTAAGAGTGAGTAGATATTTTTTGAGCCCCGTGTACCATGCCCAAGGGGCTTGTTTCAATCCGTAGAAAGCTTTACGGAGTTTGCAAACACGATTGGGAGGCCTTTGTAAATGAAGCCAGGAGGTTGGGTCATATACACATCTTCCATAAGTGTACCTTGGAGAAATGCGTTATTGACATCAAGTTGGCGGAGAGACCAACCTAAAATTACAGCTAAAGAAAGGATGAGTCTGATGGTAGAAGGTTTAATAACGGGGTTCATTATAATCTAGACTGGGACGTTGATGAAAATATTTAGCCACTAGACGTGATTTATAGCATTCTATTGTGCCATCGGGGTTATATATAGTTCAAAATACCCATTTACAACAGACACGATTTTGGGAGGAAGATGGGGGAACAAGATCCCAAGTGTGATTGTGAATAAGTGCATCATACTCGACTTGCATGGCTTTTTGCCAAGGGGTAGATTGAAGATCTTGAGAGATTGTAGTAGGTTCAATAGAGGCATTTGCAATATGGATGGAAATGTTGTATTTAGGGTTAGGTTTTCGAATGTTGTTTTGGAGATGAGTGACGATCTTTCGAGATGGTTGGGGAGGTAGAGTGGTATTAGATGGAGGAGGAGGAGGGGTTGGGGGTGAGGTTGACTCTAAGATGGTGGTTGCATCATGTGAAGTAGGAGGAACGACAGGAAGAGGCATGGTGCACCATGTATCAATGTTAGGAGGTGGTTGGATAGAAGTGAAATTACTAAAAGGGAATGTTTGTTCAACAAACTTAACATGACGTGAGACATATATTTTGTGGGTTTTGGGATCAAGACAGTAGTAGGCACTTTGGGTGGAAGAGTATCCAACAAAGACAGATGGTGTTGAGCGTTGAGTGAGTTTATGTGAGGTATAAGGTCGTAGCCATGGGTAACATAGACTGCCAAAACTACGTAATTTCATGTAGTTCGGAATAAGGCCGAAAATTGTGAAAAGGGAGAGTGGTGCGCAAGAGTTAGAGTAGGTAATCTATTAATAAGATAAACGGCAGTTGAGAATGCTAAATACCAATATTTGAGGGGCATGGAGGCATGATGAAGAAGAGATAATCCTGTTTAAACAATATGTCTATGTCGACGCTCCGAATAGCCATTATGTTGAGGTGTGTGAGGAGGGGAAGTGAGGTGACTAATGCCATGTATAGCGAGAAAAGGGTTGAGTTTTTCATATTCTCCCCCATTGTCAGAGTAGAAAGTGATGATAGGACGATTGAAATATTTTTCAACTAGTGTTTTAAAACAAATGAAAACATCTTTTGTGTCATATTTATGTTAAAGGGGATAGAGCCATATATACTTAGATTAGTGATCAACAAATATGATGTAATATTTGTGACCGTCATAGGAGTAGATAGGAGAGGTCCATACGTCACTGTAACTAACATCTAATGGTACATTAGAGCTAATAGTAGATTGAGAGAACAGAAGTTTATGATTTTTATTGCAATCACATGCATTGCAATTTGAAGGAGAATTTGGAATAGAAAGGTTAAACATATTACTAATCATCTTCAGAGTAGAGAAGGATGGGTGTCCTAATCAGTGATGCCATTCTAATGTTGTAGATGAAGAAGTGGAGTTGATGGTTGGGTGGATGGGATGGCATTCATATATTCCAGATTTAGTTGGACCCTGAAGCAGTGTCGCTCCTGTTTGTATATCCTTCACAAGAAAAGAGTTAGGAAAGAAAGTGATGGAAGCATTATTATCAAGACAAAATTGAGAGCTGGAGATTATGTTTCTAGAAACTGAATGAACATGGAGATCATTATTTAAGCGAAAAGAGAGAGAGGGTGTGAGAAGAGATGTGAAACCAATATTTGAGATGGGAAGTCTGGAGCCATCACCAATGACTAGTTTGTTAGTGCCATCATAAGGAGCATGTAAGGAAAGCATCTCTAAATTGTTTGTAACGTGGTGGGAGGAACCGCTATCAAGTAACCACCCAGAGGTTGAAAATGGGGCACTCACAGTATAGGCTCTTGGGTTATGAATGGGTTGTTGATACCCTTTGAACACGGGTTTACGAGAGGATGAAGTAGGTGGTATTGCTTGAGGGAATTGTTGGTGAAAAATTGAGCATTGGGTGACATAATGTCCTTGCTCTTTACACCATTGGAAATGGCCTTGGTAGGGGCGGTTTGGTCTTGGTGAAGAGTAGTTGTTGGGTTCGGTAGTGGTAGGGATGAAGAATTGATCACTTGAAGACATTGAGATAAAGAGGAAGAAAGGAAGAACGAGATTAAGAGAATTGATAGATTAGAGCTCTGGTACCATGTAGAAACTAATGAGAAAATGACTTGTCTATTACAACATTGTTAACGCGTATTTATACATACAAATAAATGAAAGCAAATATTCTAGATGATTACAAAAGTAATTACAAGAATCAAATCAAAAGATATGGAGGCATAGATCAAGGGATTTGATATGGAGGAATAGATCAAGGGATTTGATATGGAGGCATAGATCAAGGGATGTGATATGGAGGCGTAGATCAAGTGATATGATATGGTGTATCATGCTCACAATCTTTATCTTTATCACCACATCCCTTGTTCATAAAACCCGTAGGGGGGAATATGTCAACCTCATCCTGAACTCGAACCCCCAAATACTCATTAATCGCATCGAACTTTTGCTTGCCTGGATCTTTGTATGGTAACTGTTTACCTATTTTGGTTTTGGTTTCATCAAGAATTTGGGAAAGCTTTCTTAAACATGATTTATCATTTCGAACACGGCTAACAATGTCATCGATCTTCGAATAGACGCCATTTATTAAATTCTATTTTTCAGCGTCGACCTCCCCATATCTTACACGAGCAGTTTGAATTTGGACAGGTACCAACTTCTGAGTCCATCTTCTGACAACATATTGATCAGGTATGGAATCAACCTGCTCATTCATAAGCACACCTTTAATGCATGGCGACATAAGACCCATTTCGGACAAAGAGTTTACATTCGCAATCAACAATGTTATTCATAGAAGTGCAAATAACCTAACAAAAAATGAAAACATAAATACTTATTTAAAACTACACAAAATAAGGTTAATATTTAAAAAGAAGACATGAAAGTTACCTTGTAAAATACCTTCGACAACGCCTACTTATTCTTATGGCTAATGATATACGTCTTCATATCACCAACACTTTCAACCCCCACAATCCCTCAAGACAACATAGCCTTCTTTATCTCTTTCTAGAAATCAAAGAATATATTTATTGTGTACAACTTCTCCCCATGCATTTCGATTAGCAAGGGACTAACTAATTGTGGATACGTCATCCTGGTAACGTTCAGTTACCAGATTGTATCTCACGTTGCATCCCAATTGCATTATCATAGTTGCTAAGAAACTCAACAAGGTCAAAAAGCGTTCGCACTCTTGGATCTTTTTCATAAGACCTGTTATCGGGGTATCTTTATAAAAGGCAAGTATCCATGAATGACGAATGTCGTACATCTCAGTGAACCACGGGTCACCGACAAGGTTGAATTTGTCAATCATCAAATGCCACTGCCTCTCAAACTCTTCAGGACTGATATGCACATTCCAAACAAGTTTGTTTATAATGCAATTAAACTCGAGATCCTGGTTTAATGCAACACTAACCTAACACAATACCCACAACATAAAATTAAATATAAACGACTAACAATATCGATAAATTAAAGTTAACATAATATCAAATAATAAAAAAAATAAATATTGTGTAACACCCTCATATTTGGAAAGAGCAACTAATTAAAATTTTCAACAATACAGCACATGAAGGATAAAAATCTCTTTCTACAAATCAATACTTGAAATACCTCAAATATAATTTTAAATTTAACCTCAACAAATAATCACCCAAGTCTTATATAAAGACTAAATAAATGTCGGGTGTTACTATACCCATAAGCGATTGTTATCTCCAAATGTGTGGAAGACATCACTCAATAGCTACATCCTTCTCGTGCATCTAAATAGCACTCAACTCTTCACGGTACCACTAGTAACATTCCCCAACTAGGACCATATGCACATGCCGACAAATAAAATGGGTTAGGCTTAACGTTTAGTGAGTTCAAGAGTTTTATCAATTATACAATCAATAAAACGGAAAGAATATTATTTAAATCACAATTTCCATTATGCAAAATGTTGAGAATAAATAGTGGTGTCTTTTCCAAAAATCTCATATTTCGTGATAAAACGCTTAAATAGAAATACTCCAAAAACATGGAAATAAAAAAATACTCACGCGAAACATAAATAGATAAAAACCCAAATACCAAAGCATGGAAATAACTACTTCATTCAAACCTTCATATATATGGAGGGAATCCAATATTAAAGTCATCAATCGCAATTACTCGCACAAGACCAAACGATATTGAAACATGGATATTACAACATCCGAAAACAATGTTTGACAACAACGGGGGAGACCTGTATCCATTGCGAGTAAAGGGAACACATGAGTATGTCACTCATACAACGTTGATCGTATAACACTTCGCGACTAGACGTTCAAATGTTCCTACGACTCCTTAGCAAGTTTCACCTCAAGAGTCGGTTGACCTTACTGTCTATTTCCACGAATTCCACCTTAAGGCCCAAGACACTTAAGGACTACTTCCATGGCCTACCTCCAAGGTAGCACCTCCAAACTTAACCCTCCTAGTGTCTACTTAAAAAGTTTATGGTCACAAAACATGGGTCCCAGAGTCCAACACCACAATACCCATTCGACCATCAAATAAAGACCGACTTATGTGCCTATGGATCCAATGCAACACAGTCTAAAATTACATGACTCAAATTAATGTCCAACATCCTTAAAACATGTAATTTACAAATAAATATGTCTTAAATGCATATAATTCCAAAAGAACGTCCAATACTCTCAAAACATAGAATTAACAATAAATATGCCTCAAATGCATACAACTTCAAAAGCCCATCATAGAGCAAAATAAACCGGTCTACTGTTCCCAAGACTCTTTTAAGTCAAAATGAGCCAAAAGCTCAAAAACTCAATTGACCATCAAATATAGGACATCAAAACAATAAACCACATTTAACCAGCATTTATGCAAATACATGCTTTAAATGTATGATTAACTTAAAAATACATAAATGGGTTGGGACAAATCATTTTCCAAATTAAACCCCCGTTATATTTCCAAAATGTCTCGTAACACAACGAGGTGCATTTTCCAAACGGATCGTAAAAGAACAAATACACCAAAAATGCAATAACATCAAATAAACTCCACTTGTGCAATAATTCACCCAAAGAGCACATTTTTGAGATTTTCTCGTCAAAATATCCAAAAACCCAATCATAGACATTTCATAGAATTTATCAACCCAAATTTACATATGAAAACTTTGTCATATACTCAACACGTTTGATAAATACCAAGTAACACATTTTTATCTCAAATACACATTTTGGCATATACATAGTTTTTACAAAGCAACTTGAACTCACCTTGCTAGATTTAGGCTAAATCTGGATTTTTACCCCAATTTGAGTTTCCTTGAAAAACTTGAATCCACAAGCAATCGTTCCAAAAATCTAGATTTGCAAGCTCCCAACACAAAACAAACAAATCCAAGTGCTTAGAATCATTCTCTAAACAACTTATATCAAAAGCTTTATTTTGACCAAAACCCTAATTTTGACCTCACTTTTCCCAAAATCATCTAAACTGAAATTTGATCATAAATTGAGATTTATAACTCATATAAGGTTTTGAAAGAATAAGAAGAAGAATGAATATACAATACTAGGTTTTGATAAATAAAAAAAGCCTAGAAATCTCCCTTGACGAAGATGAAGATGGAGATGAAGATCCCTTAGCTCCTAACTTCCAAATCTAGAAGATGAAGCCCAAATCTTGAAATAAATAAGGGAAGAATGCATTGGATGATTTATGGACCGAATTAAATGAGGGGGGTTTAGGTTGAGAGAGTTTATGAAGGATATGGGTGAAATCATAATGAGAAAAGAGGGGGAAACGGGTTTTAAGCCACTCTACAGGCCAACCGTGATTATGCCCGACGAGAGTGACAGGATGTCACATTCCCTGGCATATTCGCTGGCATAATCACTGGATTGGTACCGTGGGCATCTCCAAGTCCGCAACCTTGCCGACGATGGTGACACCCTGTCACTTTCGCTGGGCAATGTCGCCTCAGGCGCACCGACCCTCAAAACCCCACTTTTCTTACTCGAAAAGCCCACGTTTCTCTTGAGAACTAAAAGCAACATTTTCCCAACACCAAGTCAACAAATTAAGAACCTTAAAGGCCTTGGGATGACTTTACTTACTAAAATTCTGGGTGTTACAATATTCCCAACCTAAATAGAGATTTCGTCCTCGAAATCTAGTTCTCATGCAAAACATTTGAATACCATGCTAAACACTTATTAGATTCACTAGGTTCCCAACTAAAGCTCGTTCTTGTTACTTACCTTAGTTAGCCTTGGCAAAGAAATATCCCGAACATCTATGTCATGAAATTTACTTCTCACACAACACTTAACTGTGTGAGAGACATGAGCTTATCTAGACATACCACGCAACATGGGGCACAAGTCCGAAAATTGACTTATCATCTACTCTACCCCAAAAGTGTAACATTCTAGTGATATAAACCTCAAATAAAATCTTTTTCACCAAACTGGCCATTTCTTTCTCCAAGGATGTGTATGTGTCACTAACCCATTTTTCTTAAACGACCTCCGATAGGCAAACTGCCAGGATGATTCCATGTTGACTCGCACATCCAATATCCACTTCGATATGTTACACTCGTATCAGAGTGAACATCTAACTTTGCTAAGGTAGACCCTAGCCACATGACTTCGATTACCTCCTAATCTCAAGTAAACCCATACCACCTCACGGTAGATCACAACTTCAACTACTCAAATCCGCCATTGTTGCCCAAAATGAATTTACTCTTAGATATCCTCAACCACCTCTATTGGTCCCAATCATTAATCACTAATCACAAAATCTAATCTCCTCAGAATCACCACATTAACTTACGAACGTGTAACACCCCGAATTTCAAACCTTATTTATATGCTTAAAACTTATGGTTATATATTTATGGCATTCCCAATCTGATCTAGCGTGACTAAAGGTTTGAATTGGAAAAAATTTAACATTGCGATGGAATCGGAAAGCAACCTGGGTGGGACTGATGATGGTGCCGATGACTGTGCCAATGGCACTGTCGCCAAGGCATTGTCGCATGGAGACCACCATATGCGGTACATTGTGCGTGATAGTGACCGGCGATAGTGTCATGTCAAGATCACAGGTGTCACAATCGCAATCCAGGGGACGGCCTCCGTACAGTCCGGGTGATTGTGCCCCGCGACTGTGCCATTGGCACTGTCTCCCTGGCAATGTCACGGGCGGCTGGCCGGGGCTGTTTCATTAAATGCGTTTTTAGGGGAAATTACTATTTTTGGGGTTTTCAAGCTTAGAGAACTTTCACACACTTCCAAGGTGCGATTTTCACATACATCTCCTCATTTCTAATCACATTTAATGTCATGTTAGGTTAAAGCATTAAATGTCTTCTTGTTAAAGTTTCTAAGGTTAAGAAGCTTAAGGTACAAAAGGCTCAAGTGATTCAAGCTTCAGCTCACCACTCTCCATCTTTCTAGGGTTTCATTATTTTATGGTTTTTACATTACAAACCTTTTGGTGAGTCTTCTAACCTTCACTTTACTATAAATATGTATACTTGCTTATTTGATAATTGTAGGTAAACTTGGAGTTAACATAAAAACTAGGGTTTTGTAAATCTTGCTAGTGTATGAGTATTTGTTTCTTATAGAAGGTATTAAATGTCATAAAGGCTCCTATGAACCATATTTTACATAGAGTTGTAAAATGAGTGATACATTGGCAAAGAACCATATTTTTACAAAATGGGTTTTGGTTATAAATGACTATAATTGTAACTAGATTAATCACATTAGTATAATGGTGCCTCTTGTTGACAGGTGAATTATGTGGTTTAAATATGAGCATGAAACCTGTATTAATATGATTTGGAAGGGAATATGTTATGCATGAGAAATACTACCCTTACTTGGTCATGACCTAAATGTGAAGTTGATATCTATCTCCTTGTGCACGAGGATTTGGATGGCATGATATACTTGGTTATAATTGTTGACCGTTTTGGTCACTAGCGAGTAGGCAATAGGGGACTCAAGTCCTTGAGGTGTAACTCGTCTAGATTGGATAGGCACTAATGTCCATAAGTCCTTGAGGTGTAACTCGGCAGAGTAGGTAATAAAGGCATAAACGTTTGAGGATTGTAATGTCTTTTATGGCATGGGAACTAGAACCGGGACATAAAGTGTAATCCAATAACGTCACGGGTGACTCAATTCACGTGTTCTCGTCACCTAAGATGGAAACAGGTCTCCCCCGTATTTCAAGAGGTATCTCTTTTGGGTACATCGGTAACAATTAATTATGTTGTAAATGCTTACATTATAAACTGTTAAATCTTTATTGTATCACTAGACTTTGGTCTAACACTTGTTTTGGTGTTTATTGGCTCACAAGTCCTACTAGTGGTGTGCATAGGCCACCTTGACTCATCGGTCGCACATCTAGGAGTCTTCAAGGACCGGACTTTTTGGGAATCTTGTGAGAAGAGCATTTTGGAGTCATAGCGACACCCACCTTAATCTAGTCTTAATTGATGTTCTAGATTAAATAGGTTGTCGTGTAATTATGTCTTATTCTTCCGCTACTTTATTAATGCAACTACCCTAACCTTATTGGGTTTTTAGTCATTCTTATTTACAGGATTTATAAACCTTCTTATTTTAGACGTCATACTGCCGAAGTTTTAAGTTTTAAATTTACCCAAATTTTTAGGGTGTTACAGAACGCTTCCTCGAATTTAACTGATGTATCCAAAGTATCCTAATGGTTCTTGACCTCAAAATCAAAAGTCGACTCCTAAGGTCGCAACATGACCGTACTACAAAACCTTCTTCATTCCTAGAGACCCACCAAAATGGTGCACCACTAACACTCAACATGATGCCACACAAATAACTCACTAATTCAAATCTAACCATATGCAATCGATTACACAAATCTTTAATCCAAGGAATTACAGAAAGGGGAATATCACCACTTAAATAACTGGGATAATACGTAAATCTAATACCTTAATTAATCACACGTGAGCCGGATTTTCAGGATGAAATTCCATCATTCAGAACCGACCCCAAGTCGGATCATCCGACTCTTCATTTCTCGAGGACCCTTCTTGCCCTTAAATACAACTCCTTTCACAGAAGGGTCTGAGTGTATGGGTCTAATGAGTTCAAGATTTTCATATACAAAGCTTTAACAAATATGCCAATTTACTATTTTAAAAGATTTATCAAATATAAAATCTTCATGACTAATCTTACGCACACATAAAAATTATTAGTGCAACTAGGTAGTTGTGCAAAATAGCCACCAATGCCACACATATAAAAGTAGTTTGAAATCCATGTGACTGTGACTCAAATTAATAATAGCAACAACAAAAATTTATTCAACAAAGCCCTTCGAATAGACCGCTATTGTTCAAACATACACTTACTCACGACGTGTATGTAAGATAAAATAGTGTGCAACATAATATACTTTCACTAGGCTTGAAAGAGATATTTACATGCCATTTAACTTCCAAGGTTTTATATCTTTCCTATAAACGACATGGAAATCAAATTCTCGAACAAGACTCACATGTGGCAGTTTGCTTCTCAAAACTGGTAAAACGAAATGTGCATGCACGTTTATGTTGGCCTCAATTTAAAATTAAGGAGAAATACATTTTCATCGTTCTAAAATTCTATCTAAAATTCCATAAGAAGTGTTCCAAATAAAATATGTAGACAAATCATATGCAACAAACAAATTGTACAAAACTCAAGGGGAAAACTATACAAATGAACGCCATCAAAATCTTCACTTCTGACGACAAAGTCGCATATAATAAAATTCTCAAATAAATTTCAATAAATGTAAACTCACGCAATAACAAAACAATATGCATTTCGATTTCACCTTTGAGCTACAGAGGGTGTGAAATAAAATAAATTATATAAAACTTGCAAAGGAACGTAGAAGGTAAGTAGTTTCAGGAATCTTAAAACTCGACCCCAAATTACTCATGAATGTCAAATTATACATCAAAATGTGCAATATCGCATGCTCTTGGAAAACTCAAAGCAAAGATTGCTTAAAATTCGTGTTTCCAAAATTCCTCATTTAGCAACGAAATGACATGAAACAAAATTTCAAACAAAATTTTGCATTGAATAAAATTCTCGACAAAACTCATAATCAACACAGGCAATAAATCAAGCCTGAACATTTCAAAGTTTCATCCATGTAACACAAAGCGACATAAAATAAAACTTCATATGACTCAACAAAACCTCAATAAAACTCAATGTAACACCCAAAATTGTAGAGGAATTTAAAATTTTGAAAATCCGGCAATATGACGGCTATAAATGGAGAAAACCTGAATAACCTGATAATGACATTTTAACCAGAGTATGCCATCCCGAAAATGGGGAACAAAGTATGACGTTTACAACCCGAAAGAATAATTAAAGTTTAACTCAACAATCTACTAATCTAGACATAAATAAATCTAGATTAAAATCGGGTGTTGGCACTTTTATTCCTAAAAGTATATCAAGACTAAGTCGGGTGTGCGTCTCTATATCCTCCAAAAATGTTACTATTCTTCGACCTCTCTCCACTCAAGCCCGAGGAGTCCCACCGCTAGAATGACCTGTTATACATGTCATTTTAAGAAAAACTGTTAGGCTAAATCCTAGTGAGATCAAACAGTTAAGTAGAGAAATAATAATAATAAAGTGTTAGACAGAAATAAAAGTAAAGGCGGAGAAGTAATGGTATATAGACCTTTACCATAATATAACACCTCTTGGGTTAACGGGGGAGACCCGCTTACTAACACAAGTGACGGAACACAAAAGTAATCCACTTGACAAGTTAGTAAAACCAATACACATAATAAAGTACACGCAAGGGATGTGAGGCTTGGTAGCTTTAAACGTACACCCGCGGAAAGTCAATTTCAACCACATAGGGTTCTTACGTTGAGATCCTCATCTAATATCGTATACTAGCACGTAGGACTTACAACCCAATCTAATGCCTAAATGTGCCTCAATGTGGAAAACTAGTGTTCCATCATTGGATAAAATAATATAAACAAGTGTGGGGTCATGACGCCCAAATGCAACCAAACCAAATATGCCACATAAATGCCAATAGGTCCAATCCAATGCTCCAACAATTAATACGTCAACAAATGTGTTAAAACAAGATTTCATATGATATTTCACATAATTTCCAAGAGGTTCCAAATTAACACTTGAATAATGACTCCTTACTTTAAATCCAAGCTTCCAAAGTCCTTCTTACATATAACACGTTATTATCTCAAAACCCTAATTTTGCCTCCAAACATTTAGATATAACTTTCGAAGTAAACAAGTTTACAATGTGCTAATTCACAAATAATCCAAAATGTAAGTTTCATTAACTTTAAAATCATACTCATTCACATAAACCCTAAAATCTCCAAAATTTAGGTTTTTGGTGCAAAACTCACCCAAGTCAAGTAAATCAAAATGGAGATGATTAGAAGGTTAAAATTTACATTTTGACATGTATAAAGTTTATAAAAATGAATGAACTCACCTTGGTAGTTTTCAAAGAGAAAACCAAACCCTAGTATGAAGATGATGGATTTGAGAAAGTTATTCCAAGAAAAATCAATAACCAAAGGCACCTATAAATGTCATAAATGACCAAGAGATTAAGTAGGTGAAAGCATTAATGATCAAAGGGAGGTTTGGGACAGAACTTACCAAATTCTTGAAGAGAAAATTGTTGCTACCATGCTCCAAATAGATATAATGACCTAAAATCATGACATGTCAATTTATACCCAAATCCCCCCGTCAGCGATAGTTATATGCGATAGTGACAAGTGTCACTATCACGGGCACAATCGCCCGGTTCCACCCACTCACGGTACTTCTTCTACGGTTGTGACCCCACGACAGTGACCAAGGCACTATCGCCTGGCACTATCACGCGGTATGTACCTAGAGGCCCTCTCCTTCAGCGATTATGCCTTAGAGATAGTGACACCATGTCACTATCGCAGACACTATCACGGGCATGGTATCGAAGCTCTAGTTTGGAAAATTCTCTGTTGATCACACTCTATTTAATGCTAGAAATCCCAAACTTGCAACTGATTCTAAATGTACAATAACTCCCCAACAAGGGTTGAACATTTCAGAAGTTCACAAATTTTCGGGGTGTTACAATCCTCCCCAACTTGGGAGTGATTTCGTCCCCGAAATCCCAACTAAACAAACAATTTAGGATACCGACGCTTCATGTCTTCCTCCGCCTCCCAAGTCACATTGGTACCTCGATGGTGCTTCCATTGTACCTTGACCATTGTGACTTCTTTATGACGGAGTCTTTTGGTTTATTTTTCTAGAATGGTTTGTCGTCCACTCGAATTTATGATAACGGTATGACACTTTCTTCTTCCGCCAAACACTTCCAAAGGTAACACACATGGAATGTAGGATGGATTTTGTCCATTTCTGGTGGTAAATCTAGCTTGTAAGCTTATAGTCCAATGCGCTCGATAACGATGAACGGACCAAGAAAATGGGGACTTAACTTCCAACTCTTTCCAAATTGTATTAAGCCCTTCCACGGGGGCACCTTCAACATCACACGGTCTCCCACTTGAAACTCTATCGGTCGCCTCCTCTTATCGGCATAGCTTTTCTGTCGATCTTGTGCCGCCTTCAACCGTTCCTGGATTGGTTTGACTTTGTCGGTTGTTTCTTGTACAATTTCCGGCCCGGAAAATTGTTTTTCACCCGCCTCTAACCAACACACGGGGGTTCTACATTTCTTCCATACAAAGCTTCAAATGGTGCCGCTCGAAGGCTAGAGTGGTAACTGTTGTTGTATGCAAACTCCACCAAAGATAAATAGGTATCCCAATTACCACCAAAGTCGATTACACAAGACCGAAGCATGTCCTCAAAAGTTTGAATCGTTCGTTCGCTTTGTCCGTCCGTCTGTGGATGGTATGTCGTAATCAAATTTACACGTGTACCCAACTCTTGATGCAACGCTCACCAAAATCTAGAGGTAAATCAGCTATCACGGTCGGAGACTATAGACAAGGGTATACTGTGCCTAAAGACCACTTCATCGATATAGAGTTTTGCCAACTTATCTATTGGCAAGGTTTCCCGCATAGCTAGGAAATGAACACTCTTCGTCAAGCGGTCGACAATCACCCAAATGGTGTCGTTGCCCCGCAACATCTTCGGTAGCTTGGTCAAAAAATCCATAGTAATTTTTTCCCATTTCCACTCGGGTATCTCCAACGATTGCAGGCTCCCACAGGGTCGTTGGTGCTCAGCCTTCACTTGTGAACATGTCACACACCGTTCCACGTAGTGTGCCACATCCAATTTCATAATCGGCCACCAAAAGTGCAACTTCAAGTCCCTATACGTTGTGGTGCTTCCCGGGTGGATGGTGTATTTGGACTTGTGCGCGTCTTCCAATAGTAGCTCCCGACTTCCTCCAACCTTTTGTACCCAAACGTGTCCATTGAAACACTTGATTCCCCGGCTATCATCGGTCAAAAGTAGTCGTTGCTTGGTCATCACTTCTTCTTTGAGATTCTCCTCCCTCAAGGCTTCGGCTTATGACGCTTTAATTTTCTCCATGAGGCTCGACACTAATTCAATTCTTGCAAGCTTGGCTCGGATCTTCCCACTATATTCTTCCGACTCAAGGTGTCGGCCACCACATTTGCTTTACTCGGGTGGTAAAGTAACTCACAATCGTAGTCCTTGAGTAGCTCCAACCAACACTTTTGTCTCATATTTAGCTCCTTTTGATCGAAAACATACTTTAAACCCATGTGATTTGTGTATAAAGTGCACTTTGTGCCATAGAGCTAATGTCGCCATAATTTCAACGCAAATACTATCGCCGCCAACTCTAAATCATGGGTGGGGTAGTTCTTCTTATGCACCTTTAGTTGCCTTGATGCGTAGGCAATCACCTTTCCTCTTTGCGTGAACACGCACCCAAGACCCATCTTGGATGCATCGCTATAAACCACAAAATCCTCCGACCCTTCCGGCAAGGATAAGATCGGGGCCTCGCACAACTTCCTTTGCAATGTCTGGAAAGCCTTCTCATTAGATTCAATCTATACGAACTTCACATTCTTCTTGGTCAGGGCCATCAATGAAGAAGCGATCTTGGAGAAATCCTAAATGAACCTTCGGTAGTAACCCACCAATCCCAAAAAGCTTCGGATTTCGGACAGACTCTTGGGAGGTTACCAATTCATCATGGCTTCTATCTTTGCATGGTCTACCTTCACCCCATCTTTCATGACTACGTGCCCAAAAAAAGGTGATGAGTGGATAATTTATCACATTTCCATCACTTTTTATTAGGATTTTCTAGTAATTTTATTTTCCCAATCACCATATTTGAGTCTTTTATTCTACTTTTCGCTATTTATTGAGTTGGGAGCTAAGTTTGAGAAATTGACCTTACTTATGTGCTTTTATGCTAACTTACTGATGAATGACGCTGCAACAAGAGTCACAGCAGGAGGACTGCAGTCATGGACTAAACTTCATAATCTTTTTGATTAGTGTAACTAAGCTCTTTGGAGATAAATTGGAGATATTTGGTTGGAGAAGACAAGGAGCAGAGCATATATGCTCTTTTGACATTTTCTTATGTCCTTAAAAGATGCTAATGTACCTTAATTGACATTTAATTCCTTGTTAGTGGTGGGGACCATGTACTTTGATTCTCTTTTTGATGCTTTCTTAGTTGTTAAGCTTTAGGAGCTCCTCTAGTATAAATAGAGGGCTCATCTTCCGTAGTTAAATGTCTCTCATTGTATTGGGTACCACCGACAAGATAGCTCACATAGCTATCTTAGCCTTTTTAATATTAAGTCTTTAATTCCAGTACGCTACTATTCAGTGTCACATCACCGTTCACAACACCTTTACATTTCCTTGTCATTTACAATTCGGCTTTACATTTCTTCTTTACAATTACGCTGTCTAATTCCAGTCATTTACTTTCATGCATTTTCTCTTTATCTTTCCAATAATGTCGCACACCATGTGTCAAACGATGATGGGGTAAATCTCTAGCTTGGGTGTAAGTGATGGTTGGGAGATAAAAGCCTATGTAACTATAGATTAATGTTTTGCTACTAGCTATCAATTTCACTATTCACTCCTTGTTTGTGAGTTTCGACCAAGTTCTTCTTTATGAGGTGACGTACATTGTTTCACTTGGGTGAGCGGCTTGTTTGCAAGCTAGCATATTCTTCAGAACACTAAAGTGTTATAGGGGTTGTAACAAACCCTCTCAATCTTTATTGATTGTAAACTATACAGGGATCATAATAATATCTGTACGGAATCGGTTGGGTCGCCTAATTAGTCGCTGCCGGTAAACCTATTCTAATATGAACCTTGCAAAAGGGTTTTGTGAACCGATAGTGAAGTTGAGAACCTAGTGTTGCAGCATCTGCTGCAGCATCAGTCCTATTATTTAGTTGCTTACAACTCCAGCCGGATCTTACACTCTTGCTTTCTTTTTAATCTGTTTTAAGGACTTTAATTTACTGTCAACAACACTCAAAGAACATTCCTTCGAATTCACCATCTGAAATCTTACTTTAACTTTGACTTGTTATAAATCCTTACTTTCCTGTCCCTGTGGATCGATATCCGGTACTTTGTACCACTTTATTACTTATTTCTAACGATAGTGGTTTAACATGTATACTTGCGTGTTATTCCATTTGTAATTTTTGGGTTACATAATTCAAGAACCAAACTGCACCTCCTTCAACCAAAATTCACACTTGTAGAATTTCGTATAAATCTTCTCCTTCCTCAAAACCTCTGAAACATCACGAAGGTGACGCGCGTGATCGGATTCATCCTTGGAGTAAACAGAATATCATCAATGAACAAGATGACCAACTTGTTAAGGAACGGTCGGCACACGTAGTTCATTAAATCCATGAACACCGCCAGGGCGTTCATCAAACCAAAGGGCATCACCAAGAACTCGTAGTGTCCATAGCGCGTCCTAAATATGGTCTTTGGAATGTCGTCCTCCTTGACTCTCATTTGATGGTAGCCCGAACGTAGATCGATCTTCGAGAAACATCTTGCTCCTTGAAGTTGGTTTAACAAATCATCGATCCTAGGGAGTGGGTATTTATTCTTCACGGTCACCTTATTCAACTCCCTATAATCGATGGACATCCGCATGGTACCGTCTTCCTTCTTCACGAACAAGATCGGTTCTCCCCACTGTGACGAGCTCGGTCTCACAAATCCTTTCTCAAGAAGGTCTTGTAGTTGTTCCATCATCTCTTTCATCTCCGATGGAGCCAAACGGTACGGAGCCCTAGCTATCGGAGTTTCTGTAACACCCTGGATTTTCATTATATATTATCGTTGTATTCTTGCGTTTACCTTTTGTTGTAGACGCCGAGTTTTGAATCGAGAGTTAGTGTTTGGGTTTTGGTTGAAATTGTGGGAAACAGAGAGCTACGCGGGCTATGCCGAGGCTTGTAGGCCGCGAGGTAAGTCGCGTAACCCTCTGGAGGATACCCAGTTTGTTGACACGTGCAGGCTAGGCCGCGGCTAGTAAGCCGCGAGCTAAGTCGCGTGACCCACTGGAGTATTCCAGTTTTATGGCACGCGCGACTTTTCCCGCGGCTTGAAGGCCGCGGAGTAAGCCGCACAACCCTCTGGCCGACTTAAGGGTTGTCAGCCACAAATATCTCTTGGGCTGATGTTTTCTCTCTCTCTTCAAATCTCTCTCTCTCTCTCTCTCTCTAAGTTTTTTTTTCCTTTGGATCTTCAAGCTCCCGTAAGTTGCTAGTTTTAAGTGCATTGCTCGGGGTTTTGGTGTATAAAGCTTCGTCTTATCAAGGGGGTCGATATCTGGTTTTCCGGGTTTTATTCTAAAACTTGTTTGGTGAGTTCCTACTACCTTTTTCTAAACTTTATACATGTCAAAACTTACATTTTGAACTTCTATATATCTCCATGGTTTCAGATCTAAGTTTACTACATTTTGATATAACTTGAGTTTTGGGAGATTTTAGGGTTCCTGGTCATTTTCGATTAAAATGATGGGTTCCATCTTATTTGAAGTAAAAGGATGTTTTACTTGCACATTTATGTGGGTTACTTGAAAGAATGTTTAAACTTCATTTTGATGATTTTCATTCTTACAAGAAGTTAAACTTGAAAATGCATTTTTGTTTATAAATGTTATTTTATACCATATGACTATCCATGGTTGGTCACATATGTTGTTGTGACGAGTCTGTACCATTACTAGTGGATCCCTAGGTATTGAGTCGACTTATATTTAGGATGTCTTTTCCCCTCTTTGTAAATGGATGTATATGATCCTCGAGGGCAATTTGGTATGGTTTTGCAAGACCAGTTACTAGCCATGGATCATATTTTCTCTTATTTGTAGCTATGGATGCATATGATCCTCGGGGGCAATTTGGTACGATTATGTGAGATCGGTTACTAGCTAAGGGTCATATGGCAGTCCTAGTGAACGAGTTTGACTTGGTTTCCTCGAGGGCCCTCCCTCACATCGTAGTATGGACCTTTGTAGTTCGTGGCCAAGGATTCCAAGTGTTTCGACTCATAACTCGGATTGTGACCTACTTTGTGTTACGCTACAATCCTTGGTAAAACTGGTTATCTTTGTCATCATGTGATGAGTTTACATTTTAAAAATGCCCGGTTGTGGCAAAGGTTTCATTTGAAAATCAAATCTTATTGAAAAGATTTCCTTATGATACAATTGTTTATATCTCTTGAAATTTATAAACTGTATGTTCTCACTAGGCTTTAAGCCTAACACTTTTTTCTCAAATGATGTGTATAACAGGTTCCCGTTAGCGGTGGGTTGCTAAGGGATTGAGTGACGAGCTTGGTCTCGGGGATTTTGAGATGTCTAGTATTGATGTTGGACATTTGTTTAAGTCCCATTCTTTTGGTGATATTGGATTAACAACCGATGTAATCTAGATAAGTTATGTTTAGATTAGTTTGTTGTTGAGTTCAATGTCAGTATTCAGGTTTGTAAAGGTTAAGTACATCTTCCCCTTTTTGGGAGGTTTATACCATTAGATGATGCTTAATTGTGCAGTTTCCGCAATTTTAAATTACCCTAGTTTTTAGGGCGTTTCAAGTTGGTATCAGAGCTCTAGTTTAAGTGATCTAGGCATGAATGTAAGATGTCTAGACTTAGACTGATTATGTTAAGCATTGATTCGTGAGTATTGGGTAGAACTACTAAGATGGGTTGGTCTTAGAGTTAACGGAAATATAGTTATCGAGGGTCGTGGCGATGGTGACAAGAACCGTTATGTATTATATGCTCATAATCTCACTTAGCTAATGTTATTATGAGAATATTTATACGTGATTGTGCTTGATTTGCTGTTACCCTTACAATTGGTAATATGGTAGTACGTTTTTCTTTGTGTTTACCCTACCCTTCTCGTCTCTCTTTCTCTGTCTTGTGTAGCAGATCAGAATGGTGAGTACGTGCGGTAGACCGTGTACGCATGCAGATGGTGTCGAGGCGACAGCCTCAACCGTTGTTCAACCGGCTGGGGTTGAAGTCATTGTGCGCCTATCTATTCAACCAGTACTAGGTGGGGGATCAGAGGTATTTCCGCAGGTAGACCTGGCTCCGTCCCACCCAGTCGTCAGGGATGCGATTTCCCAATCCGAGTTGATGGCCAGCATGATGTTGGCAATGGAGGAAGCTATGTCTAAACAGCAGAAGTTTCTGCTGAAAGTGATTGAGGATCGCGATGCGAGCCATCGGAAGGTTGAGGCAATTGCGGAGAAGGTTGTGGCGGTTGCTGAGAAGAGGAAGTGGGAAAGCAGTTCAGTACCTCCCAAGAGAACCTGACCTTTTGTCGGAAACCGAAGCTTCAACGGCTATCAAGGAGCTAGATGGTGTCGGAGATGCCGAACCAAGCACCACGGTAGCTGTAACACCGCTCCTCAACTTTGCAGCAAGTGTGGGAAGTCTGACCACTTCTTACGTGACTGTTCGATCAGAGGGCTTATCTGCTTCGAGTGCAAGGCACCGGGGCACGTGAGGTGAAATTGCCCGAACCTCAAGTTGGGTAGCGCGTCTGAGAAGAGAGAGAATCCATCTAGGGTTCCGGGTCGAGATTTTCAGATGACGGCCGATGAGGCCAAGGCATCAGCCGATGTGGTATCGGGTACATTTCTTATAAACTCAGTACCTGCTCGTGATTTATTCGATACGGGTGCCAGTTTCTCTTTTATATCTGAGTTGTTTCGTCAAAAGATTGCTATGCCCACTACTAGTCTTGAGGATGCGTTAGTAGTAGAGATAGCTGATGGTAGTCGAGTCCTGATCCGTGATGTTTTGAAGAAGTGTGCTCTCGGAATCGAATGGAGGGAATTCTCGATTGACTTACTGCCGATGATATTTGGAGGTTTTGACGTGGTAGTCGGTATGGATTGGTTGGCGAACAATCATGCTGAGATCATGTGTTCTAAGAAGTTAATTCGACTTCCCAATCCCTGTGGCGAAGTCGTCGTGATCTATGGTGAGAAAAGAAAAGGTGAAGTGGCAGTAATCACAATGGCGAAGGCATGCAAGTGCTTGTTGAAAGGATGTTCATCTTTCCTAGCCTACGTGATCGACGCCAAGTTAGAGAAGTCAAAGTTGGTCGATGTAAAGATTGTGCGCGAGTTTCCAAACGTTTTTCCTGACGACTTGCCTGGGTTACCGCCTGATCGTCAAGTAGAGTTTCGGATTGATCTTGTGCGAGGAGCAACTCCTATTGCTAGAGCTCCTTACCGTTTAGCGCCATCAGAGATGCAAGAGATGATGGCACAACTCCAAGAGCTTTTAGAGAAGGGTTTCGTAAGACCGAGCTCGTCACCGTGGGGAGCTCCGGTCCTGTTTTTCAAGAAGAAAGATGGCACAATGAGAATGTGCATTGATTATCGGGAGTTGAACAAGGCGATAGTGAAGAACAAATATCCGCTTCCGAGAATAGACGACTTGTTTGATCAACTGCAAGGAGCGGGTTGTTTTTCTAAGATTGACTTACGTTCGGGTCATCACCAAGTGAAGGTAAGAGAAGAAGACGTTCCGAAGAAAGCCTTTAGAACACGTTACGGCCATTACGAGTTTCTTGTAATGCCTTTTGGCCTGACGAACGCAACAGCGGTATTTATGGATTTGATGAACAGGGTGTGCCGACCATTCCTCGAAAAGTCGGTCATCGTATTCATTGATGACATACTCGTGTACTCTAAGAGCGAGTTGGAGCACGAGCAGCACCTTCGCGAAGTTCTTGATGTGCTGAGAAAAGAAAGATTGTATGCCAAATTTTCCAAGTGTGACTTTTGGCTTGAAGAGGTACAGTTTTTGGGTCATGTTGTCACCCGAGACGGAGTGAAAGTAGATCCCTCTAAAATTTAAGCTATGCTGAATTGGGAGCCTCCCAAGAATCCGTCCGAGATCCGAAGTTTCTTGGGTCTGGCGGGATATTACCGGAGATTTATTCAGGATTTTTTCGAAGATCGCTTCTTCCTTGTCAGTTCTAACTCGGAAGAATGCGAAGTTTGATTGGACCGAAACGCAAGAGAAGGCGTTCCGGATTCTTCAAAAGAAATTATGTGAAGCTCCGATCTTGTCGTTACCTGAAGGGTCAGAAGACTTCGTGGTCTATAGCGATGCTTCGAATATGGGTTTAGGTTGTGTGTTGATGCAGCGGGGCAAGGTAATCGCTTACGCCTCGAGGCAGCTTAAGATACACGAGAAGAACTATCCTACCCACGATTTGGAGTTAGCAGCGGTAATGTTCGCCCTGAAGCTTTAGCGACATTATCTCTATGGCACGAAGTGTACACTCTTCACAGATCATAAGAGCCTGAAGTATGTCTTTGATCAGAAAGAGTTGAATATGAGACAAAGACGGAGGCTCGAGTTACTCAAAGATTACGACTGTGAGTTGCTTTACCATCCTGGTAAGGCGAACGTGGTAGCTGATGTGTTAAGTCGGAAGCACTATAGCGGATGTATCCGGGCTACCCATTCGAGAATCGAGTTGGTGTCTAGTCTTGTTGAAAATATCAAGACGTCGCAAGTTGAAGCTTTGTTAGAAGAGAATCTCAAAGAGGAAGTCATGACGAAGCAGCGGTTGCTCTTAACGGAAGATAGCCGAGGGGTAAAACTGTTCAGTGGTCGTGTGTGGGTACCCAAAGTTGGGGGTAACCGTGATCTTTTTCTTGAAGATGCTCACAAGTCCAAGTATTCCATTCATCCGGGAAGTACGAAGATGTACAAGGACTTGAAGTTGCATTATTGGTGGCCGGTAATGAAGCTTGATGTGGCGCGTTATGTGGAGCGTTGTGTTACGTGCTCGCAAGTTAAGGCCGAACATCAACGACCGTATGGGAGTCTTCAGTCTTTAGAGATTCCTGAGTGGAAGTGGGAGCATATCACCATGGATTTCGTGACGAAGTTGCCTAAAACTCTTCGAGGTCACGATACCATTTGGGTGATAGTTGATAGATTGACAAAGACCGCTCACTTCTTGGCCATGTGTGAGACATTACCGATGGACAAGCTAGCAAAACTGTACATCGATGAAGTGGTCTCGAGGCACGGTATACCATTGTCGATCGTGTCGGATCACGACAGTCGGTTCACTTCGAACTTTTGGTATGGGTTTCAGAAAGAGCTTGGTACACGAGTTAAGTTGAGTACGGCTTACCATCCACAAACCGACGGGCAAAGCGAGAGAACGATCCAAAAGTTGGAAGACATGTTGAGGTCTTGTGTCATCGATTTCGGGGGTAGTTGGGACTCTCACTTACCTTTGGTGGAGTTTGCTTACAACAATAGATACCACTCGAGTATTGGAATGGCACCTTTTGAGGCATTTTACGGGCGAAAGTGCCGAACTCCTGTGTGTTGGTTTGAAGCGGGAGAAAAGCAGTTCGCCGGACCTGAAATCGTGCAAGAGACGGCCGATAAGGTCAAGAGCATTCGTGAAATATTGAAAGCGGCTCAGGATCGGCAGAAGAGTTATGCCGATAAGAAGAGGCGGCCGATGGAATTCCAAGTGGGCAACCGTGTGTTGCTTAAGGTATCGCCGTGGAAGGGCATTATATGGTTCGGAAAGCGTGGGAAGCTGAGTCCCCGTTTCCTTGGGCCTTTCAAAGTGCTCAAGCGGGTGGATTTGCAAGCCTACCAATTGGAACTACCACCAGAGTTGAGCATAATACACAACACGTTTCATATTTGTTACCTTCGGAAGTGTTTGGCGGAAAAGGAAAGCGTCATCCCTCTCTCCGAGTTAACAGTAGACGAGGGTAACCGTTGTGTAGAAGAGCCTGACGCTATCTTAGAGAGAAAGTCTAAGAAGTTGCGTCGCAAAGAAGTCACTATGGTCAAGGTACAGTGGAAGCATCATAGGGGAGCCAACGTGGCGTGGGAAGCTGAGGAGGATATGAAGCGAAGATATCCTCATCTCTTTATATAGTTGGGATTTCGGGGAGGAAATCATTCCCAAGTTGGGGAGGATTGTAACACCCTGTATTTTCATTATATATTATCGTTGTATTCTTGCGTTTACCTTTTGTTGTAGATGCCGATTTTTGAATCGAGAGTTAGTGTTTGGGTTTTGGTTGAAATTGTGGGAAATATAGAGTTCCGTGGGCTATGTCGCAGCTTGTAGGCCGCGAGGTATGTCGTGTAACCCTCTGGAGGATTCCCAATTTGTTGACACGCGCGGGCTAGGCCACGGCTAGTAAGCCACGAGCTAAGTCGCGTGACCCACTGGAGTATTCCAGTTTTATGGCACGCGCGACTTTTCCCGCGGCTTGAAGGTCGCGGAGTAAGCCGCTCAACCCTCTGGCCGACTTAAGGGTTGTCAGCCACAAATATCTCTTGGGCTGATGTTTTCTCTCTCTCTTCAAATCTCTCTCTCTCTCTCTAAGTTTTTTTTTCCTTTGGATCTTCATGCTCCCGTAAGTTGCTAGTTTTAAGTGCATTGCTCGGGGTTTTGGTGTATAAAGCTTCGTCTTATCAAGGGGGTCGATATCTGGTTTTCCGGGTTTTATTCTAAAACTTGTTTGGTGAGTTCCTACTACCTTTTTCTAAACTTTATACATGTCAAAACTTACATTTTGAACTTCTATATATCTCCATGATTTCAGATCTAAATTTACTACATTTTGATATAACTTGAGTTTTGCGAGATTTTAGGGTTCCTGATCATTTTCGATTAAAATGATGGGTTCCATCTTATTTGAAGTAAAAGGATGTTTTACTTGCACATTTATGTGGGTTACTTGAAAGAATGTTTAAACTTCATTTTGATGATTTTCATTCTTACAAGAAGTTAAACTTGAAAATGCATTTTTGTTTATAAATGTTATTTTATACCATATGACTATCCATGGTTGGTCACATATGTTGTTGTGACGAGTCTGTACCATTACTAGTGGATCCCTAGGTATTTAGTCGACTTATATTTGGGATGTCTTTTCCCCTCTTTGTAAATGGATGTATATGATCCTCGAGGGCAATTTGGTACGGTTTTGCAAGACCGGTTACTAGCCATGGATCATATTTTCCCTTATTTGTAGCTATGGATGCATATGATCCTCGGGGGTAATTTGGTACGATTATGTGAGATCGGTTACTAGCTAAGGGTCATATGGTAGTCCTAGTGAACGAGTTTGACTTGGTTTCCTCGAGGGCCCTCCCTCACATCGTAGTACGGACCTTTGTAGTTTGTGGCCAAGGATTCCAAGTGTTTCGACTCATAACTCGGATTGTGACCTACTTTGTGTTACGATACAATCCTTGGTAAAACTGGTTATCTTTGTCATCATGTGATGAGTTTACATTTTAAAAATGCCCGGTTGTGGCAAAGGTTTCATTTGAAAAACAAAATCTTATTGACAATATTTCCTTATGATACAACTGTTTATATCTCTTGAAATTTATAAACTGTATGTTCTCACTAGGCTTTAAGCCTAACACTTTTTTCTCAAATGATGTGTATAACAGGTTCCCGTTAGCGGTGGGTTGCTAAGGGCTTGAGTGACGAGCTTGGTCTCGAGGATTTTGAGATGTCTAGTATTGATGTTGGGTATTTGTTTAAGTCCCATTCTTTTGGTGATATTGGATTAACAAAAAATGTAATCTAGATAAGTTATGTTTAGATTAGTTTGTTGTTGAGTTCAATGTCAGTATTCAGGTTTGTAAAGGTTAAGTACATCTTCCCCTTTTTGGGAGGTTTATACCATTGGATGATGCTTAATTGTGCAGTTTCCGCAATTTTAAATTACCCTAGTTTTTAGGGCGTTTCAAGTTGGTATCAGAGCTCTAGTTTAAGTGATCTAGGCATGAATGTAAGATGTCTAGACTTAGACTGATTATGTTAAGCATTGATTCGTGAGTATTGGGTAGAACTACTAAGATGGGTTGGTCTTAGAGTTGACGGAAATATAGTTATCGAGGGTCGTGGCGATGGTGACAAGAACCGTTATGTATTATATGCTCATAATCTCACTTAGCTAATGTTATTATGAGAATATTTATACGTGATTGTGCTTGATTTGCTGTTACCCTTACAATTGGTAATATGGTAGTACGTTTTTCTTTGTGTTTACCCTACCCTTCTCGTCTCTCTTTCTCTGTCTTGTGTAGCAGATCAGAATGGTGAGTACGTGCGGTAGACCGTGTACGCATGCAGATGGTATCGAGGTGACAACCTCAACCGCTGTTCAACCGGCTGGGGTTGAAGTCGTTGTGTGCCTATCTGTTCAACCAGTACTAGGTGGGGGACCAGAGGTCTTTCCGCAGGTAAACCTGGCTCCGTCCCACCCAGTCGTCAGGGATGCGATTTCCCAATCCGAGTTGATGGCCAGCATGATGTTGGCAATGGAGGAAGCTATGGCTAAATAGCAGAAGTTTCTGCTGAAAGTGATTGAGGATCGCGATGTGAGCCATCGGAGGGTTGAGGCAATAGCGGAGAAGGTTGTGGCGGTTTCTGAGAAGAGGAAGTGGGAAAGCAGTTCAGTACCTCCCAAGAGAACCCAACCTTTTGTCGGAAACCGAAGCTTTTCAACGGCTATCAAGGAGCTAGATGGTGCCGGAGATGCCGAACCAAGCACCACGGTAGCTGTAACACCGCTCCTCAACTTTGCAGCAAGTGTGGGAAGTCTGACCACTTCTCACGTGACTGTTCGATCAGAGGGCTTATCTGCTTCGAGTGCAAGGCACCGGGGCACGTGAGGAGAAATTGCCCGAAGCTCAAGTCGGGTAGCGCGTCTGAGAAGAGAGAGAATTCATCTAGGGTTCCGGGTCGAGAGTTTCAGATGACGGCCGATGAGGCCAAGGCATCAGCCGATGTGGTATCGGGTACATTTCTTATAAACTCAGTACCTGCTCGTGTTTTATTCGATACGGGTGCCAGTTTCTCTTTCATATCTGAGTTGTTCCGTCAAAAGATTGCTATGCCCACTACTAGTCTTGAGGATGCGTTAGTAGTAGAGATAGCTGATGGTAGTCGAGTCCTGATCCGTGATGTTTTGAAGAAGTGTGCTCTCGGAATCGAAGGGAGGGAATTCTCGATTGACTTACTGCCGATGATAATCGGAGGTTTTGACGTGGTAGTCGGTATGGATTGGTTGGCGAACAATCATGCTGAGATCATGTGTTCTAAGAAGTTAATTCGACTTCCCAATCCCTGTGGCGAAGTCGTCGTGATCTATGGTGAGAAGAGAAAAGGTGAAGTGGCAGTAATCACAATGGCGTAGGCACGCAAGTGCTTGTTAAAAGGATGTTCATCTTTCCTAGCCTACGTGATCGACGCCAAGTTAGAGAAGTCAAAGCTGGTCGATGTAAAGATTGTGCGCGAGTTTCCAAACGTTTTTCCTGACGACTTGCCTGGGTTACCGCCTGATCGTCAAGTAGAGTTTCGGATTGATCTTGTGCCAGGAGCAGCTCCTATTGCTAGAGCTCCTTACCGTTTAGCGCCATCAGAGATGCAAGAGATGATGGCACAACTCCAAGAGCTTTTAGAGAAGGGTTTCGTAAGACCAAGCTCGTCACCGTGGGGATCTCCGGTCCTGTTTTTCAAGAAGAAGGATTGCACAATGAGAATGTGCATTGATTATCGGGAGTTGAACAAGGCGATAGTGAAGAACAAATATCCGCTTCCGAGAATAGACGACTTGTTTGATCAACTGCAAGGAGCGGGTTGTTTTTTCAAGATTGACTTACGTTCGGGTCATCACCAAGTGAAGGTAAGAGAAGAAGACGTTCCGAAGACAGCCTTTAGAACACGTTACGGCCATTACGAGTTTCTTGTAATGCCTTTTGGCCTGACGAACGCAACAGCGGTATTTATGGATTTGATGAACAGGGTGTGCCGACCATTCCTCGAAAAGTCGGTCATCGTATTCATTGATGACATACTCGTGTACTCTAAGAGCGAGTTGGAGCACGAGCAGCACCTTCGCGAAGTTCTTGATGTGCTGAGAAAAGAAAGATTGTATGCCAAATTTTTCAAGTGTGACTTTTGGCTTGAAGAGGTACAGTTTTTGGGTCATGTTGTCACCCGAGACGGAGTGAAAGTAGATCCCTCTAAAATTTAAGCTATGCTGAATTGGGAGCCTCCCAAGAATCCGTCCGAGATCCGAAGTTTCTTGGGTCTGGCGGGATATTACCGGAGATTTATTCAGGATTTTTTCGAAGATCGCTTCTTCCTTGTCAGTTCTAACTCGGAAGAATGCGAAGTTTGATTGGACCGAAACGCAAGAGAAGTCATTCCGGATTCTTCAAAAGAAATTATGTGAAGCTCCGATCTTGTCGTTACCTGAAGGGTCAGAAGACTTCGTGGTCTATAGCGATGCTTCGAAGATGGGTTTAGGTTGTGTGTTGATGCAGCGGGGCAAGGTAATCGCTTACGCCTCGAGGCAGCTTAAGATACACGACAAGAACTATCCTACCCACGATTTGGAGTTAGCAGCGGTAATGTTCGTCCAGAAGCTTTGGCGGCATTATCTCTATGGCATGAAGTGTACACTCTTCACAGATCATAAGAGCCTGAAGTATGTCTTTGATCAGAAAGAGTTGAATATGAGACAAAGACGGTGGCTCGAATTACTCAAAGATTACGACTGTGAGTTGCTTTACCATCCTGGTAAGGCGAACGTGGTAGCTGATGCGTTAAGTCGGAAGGACTATAGCGGATGTATTCGGGCTACCCATTCGAGAATCGAGTTGGTGTCTAGTCTTGTTGAAAAGATCAAGACGTCGCAAGTTGAAGCTTTGTTAGAAGATAATCTTAAAGAGGAAGTCATGACGAAGCAGAGGTTGCTCTTAACGGAAGATAGCCGAGGGGTAAAACTGTTCAGCGGTCGTGTGTGGGTACCCAAAGTTGGGGGTAACCGTGATCTTTTGCTTGAAGATGCTCACAAGTCCAAGTATTCCATTCATCCGGGAAGTACGAAGATGTACAAGGACTTGAAGTTGCATTATTGGTGGCCGGTAATGAAGCTTGATGTGGTGCATTATGTGGAGCGTTGTGTTACGTGCTCGCAAGTTAAGGCCGAACATCAACAACCGTATGGGAGTCTTCAGTCTTTAGAGATTCCCGAGTGGAAGTGGGAGCATATCACCATGGATTTCGTGACGAAGTTGCCTAAAACTCTTCGAGGTCACGATACCATTTGGGTGATAGTTGATAGATTGACAAAGACCGCTCACTTCTTGGCCATGCGCAAAACATTACCGATGGACAAGCTAGCAAAACTGTACATCGATGAAGTGGTCTCGAGGCACGGTATACCATTGTCGATCGTGTCGGATCGCGACAGTCGGTTCACTTCGAACTTTTGGTATGGGTTTCAGAAAGAGCTTGGTACACGAGTTAAGTTGAGTACGGCTTACCATCCACAAACCGACGGGCAAAGCGAGAGAACGATCCAAAAGTTGGAAGACATGTTGAGGTCTTGTGTCATCGATTTCGGGGGTAGTTGGGACTCTCACTTACCTTTGGTGGAGTTTGCTTACAACAATAGATACCACTCGAGTATTGGAATGGCACCTTTTGAGGCATTTTACGGGCGAAAGTGCCGAACTCCTGTGTGTTGGTTTGAAGCGGGAGAAAAGCAGTTCGCCGGACCTGAAATCGTGCAAGAGACGGCCGATAAGGTCAAGAGCATTCGTGAAATATTGAAAGCGGCTCAGGATCGGCAGAAGAGTTATGCCGATAAGAAGAGGCGGCCGATGGAATTCCAAGTGGGCGACCATGTGTTGCTTAAGGTATCGCCGTGGAAGGGCATTATATGGTTCGGAAAGCGTAGGAAGCTGAGTCCCCGTTTCCTTGGGCCTTTCAAAGTGCTCAAGCGGGTGGGTTTGCAAGCCTACCAATTGGAACTACCACCAGAGTTGAGCAGAATACACAACACGTTTCATATTTGTTACCTTCGGAAGTGTTTGGCGGAAAAGGAAAGTGTCATCCCTCTCTCCGAGTTAACAGTAGACGAGGGTAACCGTTGTGTAGAAGAGCCTGACGCTATCTTAGAGAGAAAGGCTAAGAAGTTGCATCGCAAAGAAGTCACTATGGTCAAGGTACAGTGGAAGCATCATAGGGGAGCCAACGTGGCGTGGGAAGCTGAGGAGGATATGAAGCGAAGATATCCTCATCTCTTTATATAGTTGGGATTTCGGGGAGGAAATCATTCCCAAGTTGGGGAGGATTGTAACACCCTGGATTTTCATTATATATTATCGTTGTATTCTTGCGTTTACCTTTTGTTGTAGACCCCGATTTTTGAATCGAGAGTTAGTGTTTGGGTTTTGGTTGAAATTGTGGGAAACAGACAGTTTCGCGGGCTATGTCGCAACTTGTAGGCCGCGAGGTAAGTCGCGTAACCCTCTGGAGGATTCCCAGTTTGTTGACACGCACGGGCTAGGCCACGGCTAGTAAGCCGCGAGCTAAGTCGCGTGACCCACTGGAGTATTCCAGTTTTATGGCACGCGCGACTTTTCCCGCGGCTTGAAGGCCGCGGTGTAAGGCACGCAACCCTCTGGCCGACTTAAGCGTTGTCAGCCACAAATATCTCTTGGGCTGATGTTTTCTCTCTCTCTTCAAATCTCTCTCTCTCTCTCTCTCTCTCTCTAAGTTTTTTTTTCCTTTGGATCTTCAAGCTCCCGTAAGTTGCTAGTTTTAAGTGCGTTGCTCGGGGTTTCGGTGTATAAAGCTTCGTCTTATCAAGGGGGTCGATATCTGGTTTTCTGGGTTTTATTCTAAAACCTGTTTGGTGAGTTCCTACTACCTTTTTCTAAACTTTATACATGTCAAAACTTACATTTTGAACTTCTATATATCTCCATGGTTTCAGATCTAAGTTTACTACATTTTGATATAACTTGAGTTTTGCGAGATTTTAGGGTTCTTGATCATTTTCGATTAAAATGATGGGTTCCATCTTATTTGAAGTAAAAGGATGTTTTACTTGCACATTTATGTGGGTTACTTGAAAGAATGTTTAAAGTTCATTTTGATGATTTTCATTCTTACCAGAAGTTAAACTTGAAAATGCATTTTTGTTTATAAATGTTATTTTATACCATATGACTATCCATGGTTGGTCACATATGTTGTTGTGACGAGTCTGTACCATTACTAGTGGATCCCTAGGTATTGAGTCGACTTATATTTGGGATGTCTTTTCCCCTCTTTGTAAATGGATGTATATGATCCTCGAGGGCAATTTGGTACGGTTTTACAAGACCGGTTACTAGCCATGGATCATATTTTCCCTTATTTGTAGCTATGGATGCATATGATCCTCGGGGGCAATTTGGTACGATTATGTGAGATCGGTTACTAGCTAAGGGTCATATGGCAGTCCTAGTGAATGAGTTTGACTTGGTTTCCTCGAGGGCCCTCCCTCACATCGTAGTACGGACCTTTGTAGTTCGTGGCCAAGGATTCCAAGTGTTTTGACTCATAACTCGGATTGTGACCTACTTTGTGTTACGCTACAATCCTTGGTAAAACTGGTTATCTTTGTCATCGTGTGATGAGTTTACATTTTAAAAAGGCCCAGTTGTGGCAAAGGTTTCATTTGAAAATCAAATCTTATTGAAAAGATTTCCTTATGATACAATTGTTTATATCTCTTGAAATTTATAAACTGTATGTTCTCACTAGGCTTTAAGCCTAACACTTTTTTCTCAAATGATGTGTATAACAGGTTCCCGTTAGCGGTCGGTTGCTAAGGGCTTGAGTGACGAGCTTGGTCTCAGGGATTTTGAGATGTCTAGTATTGATGTTGGGCATTTGTTTAAGTCCCATTCTTTTGGTGATATTGGATTAACAACCGATGTAATCTAGATAAGTTATGTTTAGATTAGTTTGTTGTTGAGTTCAATGTCAGTATTCAGGTTTGTAAAGGTTAAGTACATCTTCCCCTTTTGGGAGGTTTATACCATTGGATGATGCTTAAGTGTGTAGTTTCCGCAGTTTTAAATTACCCTAGTTTTTAGGGCGTTTCAAGTTGGTATCAGAGCTCTAGTTTAAGTGATGTAGGCATGAATGTAAGATGTCTAGACTTAGACTGATTATGTTAAGCATTGATTTGTGAGTATTGGGTAGAACTACTAAGATGGGTTGGTCTTAGAGTTGACGGAAATATAGTTATCGAGGGTCGTGGCGATGGTGGCAAGAACCGTTATGTATTATATTCTCATAATCTCACTTAGCTAATGTTATTATGAGAATATTTATACGTGATTGTGCTTGATTTGCTGTTACCCTTACAATTGGTAATATGGTAGTACGTTTTTCTTTGTGTTTACCCTACCCTTCTCGTCTCTCTTTCTCTGTCTTGTGTAGCAGATCAGAATGGTGAGTACGTGCGGTAGACCGTGTACGCATGCAGATGGTGTCGAGGCGACAGCCTCAACCGCTGTTCAACCGGCTGGGATTGAAGTCGTTGTGCACCTATCTGTTCAACCAGTACTAGGTGGGGGACCAGAGGTCTTTCCGCAGGTAGACCTGGCTCCGTCCCACCCAGTCGTCAGGGATGCGATTTCCCAATCCGAGTTGATGGCCAGCATGATGTTGTCAATGGATGAAGCTATGGCTAAACAGCAGGAGTTTCTGCTGAAAGTGATTGAGGATCGCGATGTGAGCCATCGGAGGGTTGAGGCAATTGCGGAGAAGGTTGTGGCAGTTTCTGAGAAGAGGAAGTGGGAAAGCAGTTCAGTACCTCCCAAGAGAACCCGACCTTTTGTCGGAAACCGAAGCTTCAACGGCTATCAAGGAGCTAGATGGTGCCGGAGATGCCGAACCAAGCACCACGGTAGCTATAACACCGCAGTTTTAAATTACTCTGGTTTTTAGGGCGTTTCAGTTTCTCCCGGTGTTAAGTCAATCTTGAACTCTACTTGATGGTCGGGTGATAAACCAGGCAAGTCATCCGAGAATACGTCGGAGAATTCTCTTACCACTTCCACATCTTCAAGATTTTTCTTCTCGAGTTTGATCTATGATGTATGCCAAAAAGGATGAGCATCCTTTCGATAAACACTTCCGTGCTTTTACCATGCTGATAATTGCGACCTCGCCTTTCCATCTCTCGCCGTATACGGTCACCGACTTGCCATTCGAAATTGGAATTCGAATCAACTTCTTTGCACAAAGAATATCGGCATTGTTATTCGCTAACCAATCCATCCCAATGACAACATCAAATCCTCCATTGACCATCGGCATTAAATCAATCGGGAAGTCCTTCCCTTCGATTTCCAACTTGCAACCCCTAAGGACATCCCGAACCACTACTTAACCAACATCCGCTAGCTCTACCACTAAGGAATCCTCTAAGCTACTAGTGGGCATGGATAACTTTTGGCAAAAGGAATTCAACACAAACGAAAATCTTGCACTTGAATCAACTAAAATGCGTGTAGATACGGAGTTTAGGAGAAATGTACCCGACACTACATCCGTCGAAGCCTTCACCTCCTCGGTAGTCATCTGAAAGGCTCTACCTGTTTCTCTTGGAGGTTCCACCTTCTTTCCCCCGCTACTTCCAGTTTTCAACTTTGGGCACTCGCTCCTAATGTGGCCCGATTCCTTGCATCCAAAACAGATTTGCCCCCTAATCGGACAATCTCTATAATTGTGGCCAGACTTGCCACACTTGAAACAGGGTTCGGATCTCGAGTTACAAGGACCGAGGTGCCTGCTCCAACACTTAGAGCACCATGGGACCTCACGTCTCGGACCGGTCCCTCGAATGTTGTTGCTGAAAGGTCTCGGTCTTTTGGAAGGTACGGAACTCCCTTCCCATGTTCTCTTCTCAACCGCTCCACTTCTCTCCACCTTGCTTGAACCATAGGAATCTTCCACCAACTGTGCCTCCTCGATTGCCTCACGGAGAGTAGAGGCCTTAAACACTTGCACCATGTTCATCATTTCGGTCGGCAATCCTTTGATATAGGCTTTGATCTTCTCTCTCTCAGTCGGGACCAGGTGTCCCACCAAACCCATCTTGTCCATAAACTGACGGTTGTGCTCTTTCAACGACAAGTTTTCCTTCTTCAAGTTTCGGAATTCCTCTTCTATCCGGTCCATGGCCCGCTCATTACAAAACTCCTCCATCAATTTCTTCTTAAAAACCGACCAGTTCAGTTTAGCCAACATCGTGGCCTCCACCGAAGAGGAGTAAACATTCCACCACGTAAGGGTCGCACCTCTCAACATCTGAGAACCAAACATTGCCTTCTGGATTTCTCCGCATTCACTTTATCTGAAAGTCTGTTCCATCTCTCGGATCCAATTCATACATGCAACCGGATCGTCCGTGCCCTTAAATTCCGGTGGTCGGCAAAAAAGGAAAGCCTTGAAGGTGCAATTTTTCACCACTTTCCTTGCTTCCAGGGTTACGTTCTCAGCGGTGTGAACTCCATTTCCGGTACCCCTGGATCCCACCACAATGATATTTTCAGCGACCGTTTCGTGCCTAGGGTTATTGGTATCCCTGTCCTCAAGTAGCTTCAATAACATTTCCTGTTGTTGACCCATTGCCGCGTTCATGGCTTGCATCATCCGATCCACCATCCTTGATTCTGGAGTTACCTCTTCCATTATCGGCTCGGATGTGGCTATGTTGCGTCGGGGTATGCGCTCAGGCCCTCCGCCCAAAACGTTATGCTGGGGTGGGGGCAATTCAACCGTTGTTACCATTGGTTGGTCGGTCGTAGATGTCGTCATATCATGACCATCCGGCCTATTACAAGTATTTACCATTAAGTCTGCCACCCATATTCGAGAATAGGGTGTGAGAAATAGACCATGCAATTTAAACACAAGAAAACATACTGCCACATTCATCAATCATCATAACAATAGTAAACTAAGCATGCCCACGTAATAACACATTCATAATAGCAGTAGCTAATTGAAATTATGAACACGTCACACATAAGTATCCTTACTACCACCGTTACAATTCTCAACTTATGTAATTCTGTCGGTTCTAAGACCATCTTATCTTAAGAGTTCTACCCAATCTCACAATTCATAACTTATCCGATCTAAGCTTAAGTCTAGATACCTTACTTTCATACCTAGTTCACTTAAACTAATGCTCTGACACCAACTTGTAACACCCTAAATTTTAGAGGAATTTAAAATTTTGAAAATCCGGCAATATGACGGCTATAAATGGAGAAAACCTGAATAACCTGATAGTGACATTTTAACCAGAGTATGCCATCCCGAAAATGGGGAACAAAGTATGATGTTTACAACCCAAAGAAATCATTAAAGTTTAACTCAACAACCTACTAATATAGACATAAATCAATCTAGATTAAAATCGGGTGTTGGCACTTTTCTTCCTAAAAGTATATCAAGACTAAGTCGGGTGTGCGTCTCTATATCCTCCAAAAATGTTACTATTCTTCGACCTCTCTCCACTCAAGCCCGAGGAGTCTTACCGCTAGAATGACCTGTTATACATGTCATTTTAAGAAAAAGTGTTAGGCTAAATCCTAGTGAGATCAAACAGTTAAGTAGAGAAATAATAATAATAAAAAGTGTTAGACATAAATAAAAGTAAAGCCGGAGAAGTAATGGTATATAGACCTTTACCATAATAAAACACCTCTTGGGTTAACGGGGGAGACCCGCTTACTAACACAAGTGACGGAACACAAAAGTAATCCACTTGGCAAGTTAGTAAAACCAATACACATAATAAAGTACACGCAAAGGATGTTAGGCTCGGTAGCTTTAAATGTACACCCACGGAAAGTCAACTTCAACCACATAGGGTTCTTACGTTGAGATCCTCATCCAATATCGTATACTAACACGTGGGACTTACAGCCCAATCTGATGCCTAAACGTGCCTCAATGTGGAAAAGTAGCGTTCCATCATTGGACAAAATAATATAAACAAGTGTGGGGTCATGACACCCAAATGCAACCAAATATTCCACATAAATGCCAATAGGGACAACCCAATGATCCAACAATTAATACGTCGACAAATGTGTTAAAACAAGATTTCATATGATATTTCACATAACTTCCAAGAGGTTCCAAATTAACACTTGAATAATGACTCCATACTTTAAATCCAAGCTTCCAAAGTCCTTCTTCCATATAACACATTATTATCTCAAAACCCTAATTTTGCCTCCAAACATTTAGATATAACTTTTGAAGTAAACAAGTTTCCCATGTGTAAATTCACAAATAATCCAAAATGTAAGTTTCATTAACTTTAAAATCATACTCTTTCACATAAACCCTAAAATCTCCAAAATTTAGGTTTTTGGTGCAAAACTCACCTAAGTCAAGTAAATCAAAATGGAGATGATTAGAAGGGTAAAACTTACATTTTGACATGTATAAAGTTTATAAAAAGAATGAACTTACCTTGGTAGTTTTCAAATAGAAAACCAAATCCTAGTATGAAGATGATGGATTTGAGAAATCTAGGCCAAGCAAAATCAATAACCAAAGGCACCTATAAATGTCGGAAATGACCAAGAGATTAAGTAGGTGAAAGCATTAATGATAAAAGGGAGGTTTTGGACAGAACTTACCAAATTCTTGAAAAGAAAATCGCTTCTACCAAGCTCCGAATCAGATATAATGACCTAAAATCGCGACATGTCAATTGATACCCAAATCCCCCCCGTTGGCGATAGTTACATGAGATAGTGACAAGTGTCACTATTGCGGGCACAATCGCCCGGTTCCACCCACTCACAGTACATCTTCCACGGTTGTGACACCGCGACAGTGACCAAGGCACTATCACCTGGCACTATCGCGTGGTATGTACTGAGAGGCCCTCTCCTTCAGTGATTGTGCCTTAGCGATACTGACACCATGTCACTATCGCGGGCACTATTGCGGGTGTGGTACCGATGCTCTAGTTTGGCAAATTCTCTGCTGATCACACTCTCTTTAATGCTAGAAATCCCAAACTTGCAACTGATTCTAAATGTACAATAACTCTCCAACATGGGTTGAACATTTCACAAGTTCACAAATTTTCGGGGTGTTACACTCAATGAATTTCAAGGGCATCCAACAATCACTTGATGCCAAAGTTCCCGTTTCCAATGACAAATCAAATAAGACAAGATTATAAATAAACATCATAAATTCTTTAATGAATACAAACTCATGCAATAAATGAAGTTCACGTTTTTTTTTAAACTTCACACTTTGGTCACGAATCAACATGAGATACAATCTCAACAGGGATTGCAACCATATGCCATAAAACATCTCTATGTGGGTTTAAGATCATGGTTTAAAATCTTATGCGGGGAAAACGTATTGCCATGATTTTGTAACACAACCCGCACGGTGATTTTTGAAAAAGTACGACTTATGCAATTTATTTTAGAAGCAAATATCGTGCATGAAATTGGTCGAGACTCAAAGTCTTAAAACCACGCTCATCAAGTAATAATCGACATCTGAATGCTCAACCATCTTAAAGTAATAATCGGAAACTAAATTCGTTAACCTTACAATTTCGTTTTGAAACAAGGTTGATTCAATACGCATATGGTTCTAATTCAACCAATAACTCTGACCCAAAATAGTCTACTTAAAGTGCTTATCATGCTTAACTGTCACTCAAAGTGAAAATGTTATAAAGCTCAACTTCTTCTGATGACTATTCACTAAGAATTTATCCACTTCCCCCTCGATCATCAAATGCAGGTGATTCAAGCATATACATGCAACATGTAAGTTGACCATAACATTGGCCAAGTGTAATTATGAACGTAACGTACATGATTATCCTTGCTACCCTCATCATGATTCTCGATTCTAGTAACTCTGTCGACCTCAAAATATCCTATCTTAAAGTGTCTAATAGAACAATCTCACTTTTATTCACTTAGAATAACGCTAGTTTGAGTCTAGGTATCCAAAATCAACACCTAAATCTCTCAAACTTAAGCTCTGATACCAACTTGTAATACCTTCAAATTTGGAAAAAGCAACTAATTAAAATTTTCAAAAATACATCACATGAAGGATAAAAATCCCTTTCTACAAATCAATACTTGAAATAACTCAAATATAATTTTGGATTTAACCTCAACAAATAATCACCCAAGTCTTATATAAAGACTAAATAAAGGTCGGGTGTTACTAAACCCATAAACGATTGTTATCTCCAAATGTGCGGAAGACATCACTCAATAGCTACATCCTTCTCGTGCATCTAAATAGCACTCAACTCTTCACGGAGCTGCTAGTAACATTCCCCAACTAGGACCTGATGCACATGCCGACAAATAAAAAGGTTTAGGCTTAACGCGTAGTGAGTTCAATCGTTTTATCAATTATGAAATAAATAAAACGGAAAGAATGTTATTTAAATCACAATTTCTATTATGCAAAATGTTGAAAATAAATAGTGGTGTCTTTTCCAAAAATCTCATATTTCGTGATAAAACGCTTAAATAGAAATACTCCAAAAACTTGGAACTAAACCCAATACTCACACGAAACATAAATAGATAAAAAGCCAAATACCAAAGCATGGAAATAACTACTTCATTCAAACCTTAATATATGTGGAGGGAATCCAATATTAAAGTCATCAATCGCAATTACTCGCACAAGACCAAACAATATTGAAACATGGATATTACAACATCCGAAAACAATGTTTGATACAACGGGGGAGACCCATATCTTTTGGGAGTGAAGGCAACACATGAGTATGTCACTCGTACAATGTTATTCGTATAACACTTCGCGACTAGACGTCCAAATGTTCCTACGACTCCTTAGCAAGTTTCACCTCAAGATTCGGTTGACCTTAGTGTCTATTCCCACGAATTCCACATCAAGGCCCAGCACACTTAAGGACTACCTCCAAGGCATTACCT
Organism: Arctium minus; assembly: GCA_954870635.1. NCBI lineage: Eukaryota > Viridiplantae > Streptophyta > Magnoliopsida > Asterales > Asteraceae > Arctium > Arctium minus. The sequence goes on along the minus strand of OX941080.1, from coordinate 68,528,672 downwards.
TCAAGAAACGGAGGTCCTAGTGCCTACCTCCAAGGTAGCAACTCCAGACTCAACCCTCCTAGTTCCTACTTGAAAAGTTTAAGGTCACAAAACATGGGTCCCGGAGTCCAACCCCACAATACCCATTCGACCCTCAAATAAATACTAACTATGTGCCTATTGATCCAATGCAACACAGTATAAAATTACATGACTCCAAAAGAATGTCCAACATCCTCAAAACATGTAATTTATAAATAAATATGTCTTAAATGCATATAATTCCAAAAGAATGTCCAACACTCTCAAAACATAGAATTAACAATAAATATGCTTCAAATGCATACAACTTCAAAAGCCCATGATAGAACAAAATAATCCGGACGTATGTCCCCAAGACTCTTTTAAGTCAAAACGATCCAAAAGCTCAAAAACTCAATTGGCCATCAAATAAAGGACATCAAAACAATAAAACGCATTTAACCAGCGTTTATGCAAATACGTGTTTTAAATGCATGATTAACTTAAAATATAAATGGGTTGGGACAAATCATTTTCCAAATTAAACCCCCATTATATTTCCAAAATATCTCGTAACACAACGAGGTACATTTTCCAAACGGATCGTAAAAGAATAAATACACCAAAAATGAAATAACATCAAATAAACTCCACTTGTGCAATAATTCACCCAAAGATCACATTTTTGAGATTACTTGTTAAAATATCCAAACACCAATCATAGACATTTCATAGGATTTATCAACCTAAATTTACCAAATAAGAAAACTTTGTCATATACTCGACATGTTTGATAAATACCAAGTAACACATTTTTATCTCAAAATACACATTTTGGCATGTACAAAGTTTTCACAAAGCAACTTGAACTCACCATGTTAGATTTAGGCTAAATCTAGATTTTTACCCCAATTTGAGCTTCCTTGAAGAAACTTGAATCCACAAGCAATCGTTCCAAAAACCTAGATTTGTAAGCTCCCAACACAAAACAAACTAATCCAGGTGCTTAGAATCATTCTATAAACATCTTATATCAAAAGCTTTATTTTGACCAAAACCCGAATTTTGACCTCACATTTCCCAAAATCATCTAAACTAAAATTTGGTCATAAATGGAGATTTATAACTCATATAAGGTTTTGAAAGAAGAAGAAGAAGAAGAATGAACTTACAATACTAGGTTATGATTAAAAAACCCCTAGAAATCTCCCTTAAAGAAGATGAAGATGGAGATGAAGATCCCTTAGCTCCTAACATCCAAATATAGAAGATGAAGCCCAAATCTTGAAATAAATAAGGGAAGAATTCATTGGATGCTCTATAGACCAAAATGAGGGGGTTTAGGTTGAAAGAGTTTATGAAGGAGATGGGTGAAAGCATAATGAGAAAAGAGGAGAAAAACGGGTTTTAAGACACTCTGCAAGCCGACCACGATTATGCCCGGCGAGAGTGATTGGATGTCACAATCACTGGCTTAATCGCTAGATTAGTACCGTGGGCATCCCCTAGTCCGCGACCTTGTCAGCGATTGTGACACCCTGTCACTTTCGCTGGGCAATGTCGCCCTAGGCATACCGACCCTCAAAACCTCTCTTTTCTCACTCGAAAAGCCCACGAATCTCTTGAGAACGAAAAGCAACCTGTGACCTTCAGCTTTGACTTTCAAATACAATGATCTTGGATCCAACATTTATGCACTAACAATCACCCCCTTTGGATTCAAGATCATCTCCAAAAAGATAGGCATTATATTTTCCCTTTGAATTCAAACATCAACAAGGAACAATCTCCCTCTTTATGTCTCAGACAAACAATCTCCTCCCTTGAAAATCAATCTCCCCTTATTTGTAAAATTGTTCAATGTCAATCTTCCCTTTTCTTCTCTTTAAGAGTCTCTTCAAAATCTTTGACAATCTCCCTTTTTCTTTGAAAAATATTCAGATTTTCACAACCTCCTTCAAAGTCCGTAATTATCTTCTTCAAATACTATTACAATCTCCCCCAAGATTCATAGTAATCTCTTTCAGACTTCGAAAAAGAAATTATCTTCAGATTTAGCTCACTTTGTTGGAGCAAGTAATCTTCAAAGAAATTTTCTGTAAACTTCAGCAATCATTCAGACTTCTTTAACTTTTCTCTTTTATTCTGAATATTCTCCCACATATCTCTGAAATTTCACTTTCACGAGCTTTCATTTCTTGATACTATCTCCCTCATGAATTGTTTGTCATATAACACCTTTCTCCCCCATAGATCATTTCTTGTAATTATCTCTCTGTGACTATCATAATCCATTCTCCAATCAACATTTCTTGTAATTATTTCTCCCCCTTTTTGTTGATGTAGAGCATAGAAATCATCAAAGTTTCTTCAAGAAATGTCATGTACCCAATTTCTGACCACTTTTAGTATCTGATCTTTCCATATGATATTTGAACCATCCGTCAATTCATAAAATGTATTTATCCGAATCTTTTCAAATTAAGAAAAATAAGAATGTAACCCTGAATCAACAAATGAATCAGTTAGAAATGCCTATAAGCAGCACAGAGCCACTTTGTGCAACAAATGCACTTTGGAAATGAGCTTTTTAATGTTCACTCCCCCAGGGCTTCCATTCAATCATCGAAAATCACAAAAGAATTTTCTATAAACGTTATTGTTAGATCTGTTTTTATAGTAATCATTGTATTTATTTTCTAAACTTTTACTGTTCTTTATGTTCTTTTATGTTTTGTAAAGGCTAGGGGTATTTAAGTCCCCTTAGAGCCTTTATTTTGTAACTTTGGCACTCACATTTTAATACATCAGTTTAGACTTTGCGCTTCTTGTCTCTCTCTCTCTACTTTCTCTCTCTAAAGAATCAGTGATCTTGGACTCACAATTGGTATCAGAGCGTACTGAATCTTGAGAGGATTGAGAGATTAGTGATTTAGTTTCTGAATTTGTGAATTGAAGCAGAAAACTCGATCGATTTTCTTGATTTTTTCAAGAAAATCTCGTTTTTTGCTTCTTAATCAAATTTGGACAGGTTTTTTTGAACAATTTGTGTTGAAATTGGAGTCCAATTGATTCGTTTTTACTAATCGATCATAATTGCTTCTTTGTGTTTCGCATAAAAATCTTGTTTAGATAATCAATTTGCATATCTTGTATTTTTCTGGAAAAACGCCGTTTTCGTTCTGTTCTTTGTCAAAATTTGTGATTTTGTTGATTTTAATCGATTTTATTGATTAAAATTTGTTAAAAAGAAGTTTTCGAAGTTCAGTGTATGTTTTTCTAGGTTAATTTTCAAAGTTGTAGTTGATCTTACGTGAATTGATTGAGTTTATGAAGTTTGCGCTTCATTCATGTTAGTTTGCGTTTCATACATATGAGTTTGCGTGTGATTCATATGTTTTGCGCTTCATTCTTTCATTCATATATTTTGCATGTCTAACACGTGTTTTAGTGAATTTTTCAGGTTTGCGGTTCACATTGGAAACACAAAGTTTCAAGTGTCAAGTTTGCGTTTCACTCTGTAAACGCAAAGAGATTTCGCGTTTCTCTCTTAAAGCGAAAAGTCTTAGTGCATCACCCGCAAAGTAACACTTTGCGTTTCACGATGCAAACGCAAAGCTCAGTTTGTGTTCCCCTCTGCAAACGCAATACCTTCTTTGCGCTCCTCATTACAAACGCAAACCTCTAGTTTGCGGGTCTCTCATACTTAGAAAATTTTCTAAATTTTCTGATTTTTCTCAAGATGTCTTTGCAAGCACAAATCTACAAGAATGACCTCATGATGTCTTTGGGGTCTGATACTCGTCCACCAGTTCTCATCAATGAGAATGAATTCGAACAGTGGCAGGATCGGTTCATCAACTTTATTGAAAGGCAACCGAATGGGGAGAACATGATGAAATCACTGACTCAGGGTCCTATGGAAATACCAAGGAAAGTTGTTCCATCTACATCAACTTCTGTTGCTACCTCTGTTGAGAAAGCTTTAAGGGAATATGATGCTGATGAGATGTTACGACATCAAGCTGATAGCCAGGCCAAATCAAATCTGATCCTTGCTCTTCCTAACTCCATCTATAACAGAATCGATTGCTTCAAACATAACCCAATGATGATGTGGACACAACTTGAGAAGATTATGCTTGGTACTGCAATGTCTACTCAGTTACGACAGACCAGGTACATGAACAACTTTGAAAAGTTCAAGGCCAAGGATGGGGAAAGTTTGAAAAATGTTTTTGATCGATTCTGGGTTGTTATCAATGATCTCTACAAGATTAAAGTTACCAAGACTGAGTTGGAGGCTAACTTGAAGTTTCTGAATGCTTTACAACCTGAGTGGAACAAGTCATGCCACAGAATGAGAAACGATGTCAGAATCTCAACCATGCCAATTCAGGAGTTATACGAAATCTTGATGACAGATGAATCTATGGTAATGGAGAAGAAGGCGAAACTGGATAAGAAGAACAAGCCTCTGTCAGTAGATCCTATTGCTCTTTTAGCTAGCCAACTGGCTGAGCAAGCTTTGACTGAAACAGCTTATGATGGATCAACGGATGATGATGGCGAAGCTCTAGAGAAGGCCATGATACTTTTGACTCAGCACTATCAGAAGAGATTCAAGTACAAATCTGGTTCAAACAACTTGCGGTTTACTTCTGGTTCTAAAAAGATAGAACCTGGTGCTCCTTCAAAGACATACACTCCAAAGTATGAACCAGCTAAGGTGGTTGAACAGAAGAAGGATGAGAAAAAGGTGGTTAACTGTTTTAACTGTGGGAAGCCTGGACATATGGTTAAGGATTGCAGAGTCAAAGTGGTAAAGGATGTTGCTTTTTACCGAAAGAAGTTGGCTCTTGCTTAAAAGAAAGAAAGTGGAACCATCCTGTTGGCCGAAGAAGAATACTTGTTGGATCATTCGGACAACGAGGCTGAAAATGAGGAAACTGCGGCCATGTGCTTTATAGGAGATGACAAATCTGATGATGAGGAAGAGGATACATCATCTGATGGTTCTGAGGTAATATCTGAGTTTAACTATAATTTCTTTTTATCTCAAATGAATGTTTTTATCACTGCTTTGCATTATTTGCGCTCAAAGTTTGTTTCTGAAAAGTTTAAAAATCAAGAAAAGTCTGATTTAATCGAAAAACTGCAAATTTCTTTAAATGATGAAAAGTCAATTTTAATTGACACAAAAGAGAAATTTAATAAGAAGTTGGTCGAGTTAGAAAATTCAAATCAGACTTATCATGATTCTTTGAATGAACTGACTTCTTCAAATAAAATTCTTTCTGACAAGATAATTGTTTTAGAAAGGAAATTGTATAAAAGAGAATAGTCTGAGCAAACCATTTACATGAATAAGCCAAGGAGTGAAGAAGCTATAAAAGAAAAGTGGGGACTTGGTTTTGAAAACCCGCATTTTTTAAATCATGCTAAAAATGAAGTTCCTACTTTATATGAATATGATTACTTTACTCTTGCAAGATATGCTCCTCAGTTTAAATTATTTTGGACAACTGAGAAACAAATTTTGGAAGAAGAAAATGTGAAGAGAATGAAAAACAAGAGGATGGAAATGCCATTTGTTTACACTTCTGAAAATGCAAAGTATTTTCCTGATCAATCTAAGAAATCCAAAAAATTTCAAAATCTTTTAAATATCAAATCTTCCAATAAATCTTCATTATCAACAGATTTTGTGGATATTTTTGCTAACACTGATAAGGAAAATGTATCTCTGGTATCTTATGATACTAAGAAATACATTCCCCCATTAGTGTTAGAAGGTAAGATTGTTGATTTTGAAGATAGATTGGAAGAACAAAATCTTCAAACTTGTTTAGAAAACGATTTATTTCTTTTTATAATCAAAACAAGTTTTGAAGATAAAATTTCTTCTGGATTGTCAAAAGATTCTAAGAAAAATTCTAAAGTTTTGAAAAACAGTGGCCATTTGCGTTCCACGTTGGAAACGCAAACTGAAAGTTTGCGCGTACAGTTGGACGCGCAAAGCTCAGTTTGCGCCTCCAATGGGAAGCGCAAACCTCCTCCAGACTTGTGCAATTTTGAAAATTTTCACTCCAAGGCCAGTTCTTCAATGTCAAATGCTAAGACTGATTTCTTTGATAAAATTTCTTCTTCTAATTCAATTATCGATAATTCTTTACTGGTAAATGCTCAATTTTATAAAAAGAAGCGTAAAAGAAGAAGATCAAAGAAGTCAAAGAAACATGATATTGTCTTATCTGAAAATTCTAATGTTTCTGATTTTTCTTCTTCAGATCGGACTGTGAGGAAGTTACCAAGGCAGATTTGGAGGATGAAACAGCCAATTTTAGAATCTGAACTGTTACGAGTTGATTGTGTAGAAAATCTTTGTGATACTGATACATTTGCTACATGTAATAAAATCCCAAAATATTCTTTTCAGCAAATGTTTGATATATCAAAGAATATCTCATATGCTTCTTCTAGTTCTGATTTTGATAATTGTGTTTTATCTTCTATTGATAATTGCTTTCATTCGTGCATGAAAAATAAATCCATGAAAAATAAAAAGCATAAATCTAACAAGGGACCCATAAGCATATGGGTACCTAAAAAGGTGTAGTTTCTGTGTGTGCAGCTTAGTCAATTATGGTATCTGGACTCGGGATGTTCAAAACATATGACTGGCAACAAATCACTTATGTCTAATTTTAAAGATAAATGTTGCGGTCGTGTGAAATTTGGTAACTGTGAGACAGCTCCGATTCTTGGTTATGGTGATTTAGTTCAGGGTAACATAACTGTCAAAAGAGTAAGCTACGTCGAGGGTCTAAGTCACAACCTTTTCAGCATAGGACAATTTTGTGATAAATACCTTGAAGTCAGCTTCAAATCCAAAAGAGTTGCAGTGAAGAATGATAATGGCAAGGATCTTCTGGTAGGAAAAAGGCAATCAAATTTGTATACCATTGATCTTTCCAAGATCAAAATTCCTTCAGATATCTGCTTGCTTTCTAAAGCTTCAATTCAAGAAAGTTGGATTTGGCACAGACGATTAGCTCATCTCAACTTCAAGTATATGGATCGCCTGGTCAAGAATGATTCAGTGAGAGGTCTTCCAGTTCTCCGTTTCCAGAAAGACCATCTATGTCAGGATTGTGAGAAAGGAAAAATGAAGAAAGATACTCACAAGCCTAAGCCTGAACACTGCACTTCGGCTATTCTTGATCTTTTGCATGTTGATTTGTGTGGTCCGATGAAGACAAAGAGTTTAAGACATAAGAAATATGTTTTGGTGGTTGTTGATGACTACTCCAGATATACTTGGGTAAAATTTCTGAAGTCAAAAGACGAGACTCTTGAAGTACTCATCAACCTCATCAAGACAACTCAGACAAATAAGCAGAAGCAAGTGAAAGTGGTAAGATCTGACAATGGCACTGAATTCAAAAACAGTACTCTTCAGGCATTCTATGAATCTCAAGGAATACAACAACAATTTTCTGTTGCACGTACTCCGCAACAGAACGGCATTGTTGAAAGAAGAAACAGAACGCTTGTTGAGTCCGCCAGATCAATGCTTGCTTATTCAGGTCTACCTTTGTCTTACTGGGCTGAAGCAGTATCAACTGCCTGTCATACACAGAACAGATCAATTTTGCATCGTCGTTTCAACAAAACACCGTATGAACTTATGAACGAGATCAAACCAAACATCAAGTATTTCAAGTCATTCGGGTGTAAATGATACGTTCTGAATGACAGGGAGAATCTCAACAAGTTTAGTCCAAAGGCAGATGAGGGTGTATTCGTGGGTTATTCTTCAAACTCTGCTGCTTATAGAGTTTTTCTGATCTCTGCAAGAAAGGTCATAGAGAGTGTCAATGTAAAATTTGACGAAGCTGCTGATTTGGTTTCTAGTCACTCAGGCTCAGAACCCGCTTTTACTGGAAATTCAGTTTCTCTGCTCTTTCACCGGATAACCAGGATTCTTCTACTCCCTCTCCTAATCTTTCTGATCTTGATTTTCTGTTTGAAAATTTTTATGATGATGTGCCTAGATCTAATTCTGCAAATGTTTCTAATGTTTTGAATCAGGAAACTGAGAGCTCATTTATTCCAAATTCCGTTGCATCTATCTCTGACAATGATGCTGCTTCAGTCTCTCCTATTCAACAAGAACCGGCACAACAAGATTTTGTTCAATCAGACAATGTTTAATCAGAAGTTGAGCTTATTCATGAAGAACATACTCAAGAAGAGTCAATTCAAGATCAACCTGTTCAAAGTGAATCACTTCAGGAAGAAATACAGAATGATGTTATTCAACAAACTGTTCCCGAATCTGATTCAGATATTGTTGAGATACCTCCTCCTCAAGTGGAAACTATTTCTATCTCTTCATCTGATGTAGAAGTTTTTGAACCTCCCTCTCTTCAATTAGAAGTGGTTTAAGATGTAATTGATCCTCTCCATCATACAACAAAATGGACAAGATCTCATCCAATTCATCAAATTATTGGAGATCCTCAAGCCAGTGTTTCTACACGCTCCAAAACGGCTACTTCCAACGAATGTCTCTTCACTTGCTTCCTAAGCAAGATTGAACCTACAAAAGTTTCTGAAGCATTGGAAGACCCGGATTGGATTATTGCTATGCAAGAGGAGATCAATCAATTTGATGCACTCAAAGTGTGGAGACTTGTACCAAGGCCGAAAGGAAAAAGCATAATTGGTACAAAGTGGATATTCAAGAACAAAAAGGATAAAGATGGTATCGTCGTGCGGAATAAAGCAAGGTTGGTAGCCAAAGGATATCGACAAGAAGAAGGTATTGACTACGATGAAACATTTGCACCCGTTGCCAGATTGGAAGCTATCCGAATGTTTCTTGCCTTCGCTGCTTATCGAAATTTCACAGTATATCAAATGGACGTCAAGACGGCATTTCTCAATGGCAAGCTGAAAGAAGAAGTATATGTATCTCAGCCAGAGGGATTTGTTGACAAAGATCGTCCAGATTATGTATATTTTCTCGATAAAGCATTGTATGGTTTGAAACAAGCTCCACGGGCGTGGTATGACGAATTGTCATCTTTCTTCGTCAAATCCGGCTTCACCAAAGGGTCTATCGATACTACTCTTTTCATTTATAGAACTAATCTTGATATCTGCTTAGTACAAATATACGTAGATGATATTATTTTCGGTGTGACTAACAAATCTTTGTGTACATGGTTTTCTGATCTTATGACCTCTAGATTTCAGATGAGCATGATGGGAGAAATCAATTTCTTCCTTGGCTTACAAGTGAAACATCTTCCTGATGGTATCTTCATCAACCAGTCAAAGTATATATTTGACATCTTGAAGAAATTCAAGATGGACAAATCTACTTCAATCGGAACGCCGATGGCTCACGGTGCCAAACTCGTACTCGATCCAGATGGAAAAGTTGTGGATCAAAAGACATACAGAGGGATGATCGGATCACTGATGTATCTAACTGCCAGTCGCCCGGACATAATGTTCTCCACATGCTTGTGTGCCCGATTCCAATCTAAACCAAAAGAATCTCATCTTTTAGCAATCAAACGCATTTTTAGATATATTAAAAGAACTCCTTATTTAGGATTATGGTATCCTAAAAGTTCTGACTATAATTTGATTGCTTATTCAGATGCAGATTTTGGTGGTAATCAATTAGACAGGAAGAGTACTTCTTGTCATCTTCAGTTTTTAGGTGACAGACTGATAAGCTGGGCGTCGAAAAAGCAAAACTACGTTTCTATATCAACAGCCGAAGCTGAATACGTCGCTGCAGCTAGTTGCTGTGCTCAAGTACTCTGGATGAAAACGCAACTTCGTGATTACGGGATGCTTTACAAGACAGTGCCAATTTATTATGACAGCAAGTCTGCAATTGCGATATCGGTCAATCCAGTCCAGCACACCAAGACCAAGCACATAGACATGAGATATCATTTTATAAAGCATCACGTGGAAGAAGGTACTATTAAATTGTATTTTGTACCAACTGAATATCAACTTGCTGATATTTTTACAAAAGCCTTAGATGAAAAACGTTTCAATTTTTTGCTTTCAAAATTAGGCATGTTGAATTTAAAAGTTTAAATCTTTACAAATTTTATTCTATAAAATAAAATTTTACAGATTTTCTTTCTTTTGAATAAAACGTATGTTTAGGGTCTTTAACAAGTGTGAAATTTTACTGAGTAGACTTTAATTTGTTTAGTGTTTAAAAGTTTATATATTCAGTTGTTACAAAATTTATATTCAATATGATCATTTTTCATACTGATGTCTTTATGTTTGAGTATCTGTATTTTTTTTGTATATGGTCTGTGCAATTTTCAAGGGGGAGAGCTAATCTGAAAAAGTTATCTGATTTTTTCTGTGGTTGAGGGGGAGTAAGTAAGGAAGAACAGTATCTGTGCTGATCAGATGTTAAAAAGGTATGATTCTCAGATTTTTCTACACATTTGATATATTAACAGTTAAATTTTTGTGCATTTGTGTAGGGGAGCAAAAGAATTTCAGGTATATTTTTACATTTTTTTTTTATTTTTTATTTTTTTTATTTTTATGTTATTTTTTTTTAATTTTAGAGTTGTTTTAGTTTTCTAGGTTTAAATAGTGTTTTTCTTTTCATTTTACTCTTTCCCGCCTACCTGTTCTTAGTCTTTTGTCTTTTCGGCTCCATTTCTCTCTGTCACTCTCTGTGTTCACGGTTTCAGATTTTGTTTCGAGAATTCAAGGTATGTTTTGATTCTATTCCCTTCGTTTATTGATGTTCAGTTACACTTGTTTATCGATTAGTGTTTTCCAAAATCTGATGTTCGTATTTCTCGTTCCATTCAAAATACTCAGATTGTGATTTCGTTCATTTTTTCTTAAATCAAGTATTGGGTTTTGCTTAGAACTACTAATCGATCTTCAGGTATGTTTCCTTTTACTTTAATTTCTTCTTTTCTAGCTTTAATTTTAGTTTTTGTGGTTTTCGGGTTTTGGCTCGCGAAAACTAGGTTTGAAGTTCAAGTTTGATAGACCCGCAAAGTCTACTTTCCGCGTCTAGTTAGAAACGCAAAGTGAACTTTGCGCGTCTAACTAGAAACGCAAAGTGAACTTTGCGCGTCTAGTTAGAAACGCAAAGTGAACTTTGCGCGTCTAACTAGAAACGCAAAGTGAACTTTGCGCGTCTAATTAGAAACGCAAAGTATACTTTGCCCTTCTAATTTGTTAAGCAAACCTATTTTTCTTTCAAGTATAGTTTACGTATCAACTAGGACACGCAAAGTCTACTTTGCGTCTCCTCTTTGACACGCAAACTTTCTTTTTGTGTGTGTGTTTCTTGTTTTTGTTTTGAGTTTTATTTCAAGTATGTTTGTCCCGCAAAGTCTACTTTGCGCGTCTAGTTAGAAACGCAAAGTGAACTTTGCGCGTCTAACTAGAAACGCAAAGTGAACTTTGCGCCTCTAACTAGAAACGCAAAGTCTACTTTGCGTTTCTAACTTGATTCATAAACCTTCCTTTGCATTTTTGTGTGTTTTGCTTTGTTTTTCTAAGTATAGTTTTCGGACCATGTTAGACACGCAAACTTACCTTTGCGTCTCATGACTGAAACGCAAACCTTGGTTTGCGCTTCTAACTTGGTACGCAAACCATACTTAGAATATATATTTTTTTTTATTATTTTTGTCTAATTCTTTTTCATTTTGTTTTCCAGGTCTATTATGTCTTCCAAAACCAATACTGATCCAATGATTCAAGACGAGAATGCCATTCTCGATGATCCGTCTGATCGAGCTTCTCATGATACTCCCATGCCATCAGACCCTTCTGTTGGAGCCGATCTTTCTGCTTCTCGACGTACACCAAATGATGTGTTCCCAACCATCATGTATATGCCATACAAGCCGAACAACTATCACGTGGACTTTGACCGAATCAAGATACATCCAGTGATACGAGCAATTCTCAAAGGTTATCCACTTGCCCCTGCTCTTTCTTACTGCGCAGATGTTCCTGAAGTATATCTACAGCAGGCTTGGCATACAATAACAAAGAATGAAATGGCTCTTCCGCATCACTTTGATCTTCAAATCGATCAATTTGAATCATTCCTCTCATACAAGCGACTGAGATTGATACTGGAGCTTCCTGAGCCGAACTCCAGACCAGGTCGTACTACCTATGACAGCTTTCCATCTGAAGAGGAAGTATATGAAGGAATACGGAATCTTGGATATGTTGGTACTTTGAACAAACCTACAGACTTTGACAAGTCTAATCTACCTCCAGTATGGTATGCACTGTTCTCAGTTCTCATCAGGTGCCTGACATCGAAGCATTCTGGCACAGACAGTGCAAGTTTACTGTATCTCCGATTGTTCCATGCAGTCGTCTATGACTTGCATTTCGACTACACGTTTATTTTTTGGACCGAACTCTCAGAGGTGGTACATGACAAGTTCACCAACAAGAAACGGAAGTTCATTCCGTTTGTCAGATTTCTGAAGCTTATTGTTCGAAGCATGCTCCGTAGCAATCCAGCTATTCCTCGCAGGTTATCTTGGTCTCAGGTTCCAGACTCGAAAATGACTTATATTCAGAAGCAGAAGAAGTCTTTCAACTATTCTATGACTATTCCATATGCTCTTATTGCCAACTACGCTGATGTTACAAATGAGGATGTCATATAATATTGTATGGAGAATGAGTTTGTGGAAGCTGTACAAGATGAGCCTTCTCATAACATTCAAGCTGTTGCTGAACATGAAGTTGAAGTTGAAGCAGCTGCTGATCAAGAAATTGATATAATTGCTGAAACTGAAGTTAATATAGCTGTTAATCAGGAGGTTGAAGTATCTGCCGCACAAGAAGTTGAGGAAACTGTTGCATCTCAACAAATTGGATCTGTTATTGCTGATATTGGTACTGAAGCTACTGCTTTTGATGTTGAATATGAAGATGATTCTGCTGTTGATACTGATCTTTCTGATGATAAAGATGGTGAAGATTCTGATACTGATGATGATGATGATGATAGTGATAAACCAAGTATTAAGGTTTATGAAAGGAAGGTTAGGACACCGGAAGTGGTTATCTCAACAGAAGTTGTCTCTGAAGATGATTATGTTCCTGTTAATCCTTCAGTTGCACATCTTCAAGTAGATGAATTGGATACAGCTTTTGATCAAGCTTCAGCTCTGGTACAAAGTCAAGCTCCAGCAACTTCACTTGCAGCAATTCAGTCTTCTGATCAAATTCCAGCTGTAGCCCTTTCTTCTGATCAAGCTAGGGTATCTTCTGATAAATTCTCTACGTTGAATGATGTTATTCGTCAGTTATCTGAGAAAATGGATGCAGAAAAGGAAGCTCAAATTCTGAAATTGAAGACTTTCTTCAAAGGAAAGATGCCTGAGATTGATACTTCAGTGATTCCTCCAGAGATTCCTTTCAGACGACCAACGGGGGTAGTTCTACGTGAACCTTCTTCTGTTGTGCCTACATCTACTTCTCCGGTTGTTTCTCTTCCGTTTCCTTCGATGGTTTCTTTATCTGCGGGAATTCTTATGACTGCTCCTTCTGGTACATCTTCAAGGTCTTCTCTTCATGATCTTCCAATTTCAGAGTTGACAGATTTGCTCTATGCTCGACTTCTCTCTATGTCGCCGCCTGAACATCAAGATCAAGATCTTCTTTCTTTGCTTCGGAACTTCCAATCTACGCCGCCTCCAGTTCCTTCTTCTGAATCTGACCGGATTACAGCTTTATCTGATGAGTTTCATGCATTCAGATCAGAGGTTCAATCAAGTTTTGCTGATCTCAAATCGTTTATGTCCCAAGCCTTCTCTACTTTATCTTCAAGGCTTGATTCTCATGAACAAAGCTGCAGAACTGAGGTCGGCCCGTCTCTTAAGCGCCGACATGACCAAGATGATCCTGATCATCAAGGCCATGAGGGGGAGATGGCAAAGAGACCAAGAGTTGAAGGATCTTCTGAAGCTAGAGAAGATATTCAAGAAGAAGCGGCTGGTGATAGAGGAAAGAGTGGATCCAGATTTCTGAGAGTAATATTAACAATAATATGCAAATTGTTGTTTACATGGATCCAGATGTTTCTGCAAGTATTCATGAAGTTGAAGAATCTGAAGCTGCAAATGACATGAGGTCATTCTTTGCTAACTTCGTAGAGATTAATTCTGATGATGATGAAGATGTCAGGTTTGAAAAGACTTGTCAAGTCAATGAAGAAGACTGTGATAACATCATTATCATATCAGATACAGAAGATGACTCAATGTTCATGGATGCTAAAGACGAAGAAGAAGCAGATTTGTTATAAAGTGATCTTCCTGCTCACGATGAGATTCCTGAATCAGCTAATGTCACATCTACTCCTGTTGCTAGTTCAGCTCCGACTACCACTATTCCTTCAAGATCATTTGAAGTTGGTCAGTCGTCAAGAGCAGAAGCTGATGTTCCATCTTCTGATCCTGTAATTCCACCATCCATTCTAGAAGAAGGACCAGCTTTATCCAAACGTCAAAGGCAAAGGAATTTGCATCGTAGATATTTGGCATCAAGGCAAAGATCAGCCTTTCTAGAAGACACTCAGAGAAACATCTTTGTCTCTAGAAGAAGGGCGATTAACATCTATGCAATCCTTGGAGTAGAGAAAGAGTCAGATGCCTATCAATATGAGTACTTGATGTTTATCAAGTGTCAGCGCAAAAGGAATAATACCATTTCTTATCAACACTTGATTGTTCGAGTCATCAGTGTCACAATCAACAAGTTTGTGAATATCTGGTATCCCGATTTTGAAGTTGAAAGAAGAGACTGCAAGCGGTATAAATTTTCAAAGGCAGACTTTGCTGATCTTTCAATAGATGATATTGAATTCTTATATGATCACTTCAGGAATCTGTATCATAGATCTCAGGATATTTCACAAGCTTTGTTCGTCATTAAAAGATTCATTCGACGACAAATCCGATTCTTCAGGGTTTTTGATTTCCAGATGGCTGTTGAAAGCTTCCAACCAGTTGTTAATCTTCTCAGGCCTAACCGAAGCATACCGAACTTAGAGTCTTATCCTTTTCTCTCTATTGTTGAAGATCCATATGGAGTGGTGTACAAGAATGGCTCTAATGAAAAATGCTTTCTCAGAATTGAAGAAATTGCTCACTACTCCGATGGAACCTTAAAAGTGATCAAGCTACAGTTAGAACAACGTCTGAAGGAAGCCAAAAGAAGATTTTTAGAAACAAGAGAAAATTCTTTCTTGGTTGATAATGATGAAATTCGTCTTATTCAGAAGACTTTAGATTCAATTCAAGAGAGATTGAATCTACGCTCAACTTTAAGACGACTGGAAGTTTTAGTTGGTTTGAATAGACTTCGTCAACGAGAAGAGCGTCAGTAATTATCCAAAGTCGCCTGGTTGGTCTATGCTGTTTTTGAAGATTGTTTTTGAAGACCACGGCACCAATGATTACTAAGGGGGAGATTGTTAGATCTGTTTTTATAGTAATCATTGTATTTATTTTCTAAGTTTTTACTGTGCTTTATGTTATTTTTTGTTTTGTAAAGGCTAGGGGTATTTAAGTCCCCTTAGAGCCTTTGTTTTGTAACTTTGGCACTCACATTTTAATACATCAGTTTAGACTTTGCGCTTCTTGTCTCTCTCTCTCTCTCTACTTTCTCTCTCTAAAGAATCAGTGATCTTGGACTCACAGTTATGACAAGAAAACGAATTCCTTGTGTGCTTGTGCATGTGTAACAAAGATTGAAACTGCTTAGCTTTATATAATCTCAAAGTGTGTAAACCATTGAGACAACAACAGTATTACACGGACTCAATGTGCATGAATGAGATATGAAGGTGGGGCAACTTTCCTTCTTTTTCAATATCCACATCTTCCAAATGAAGACGAGATAGATTATGTGTTGCTTCCCCAAGAAAATTTGAAACATCTTTTTGTTGAGAAAAAGATGAGTAGCTGGTGGGGTTTAATTCAAGAGTTGGCATGGGCTAGTGCCTGTTTCAATGAAAGTCACCAAAGAATGTGAACCAACAGTATATGTGGTTGCCCGCTCAAAAAATATTTGGTGCATAATTATGATATTCTTTTAACTCTATTCTCACACCCTCTTTCTTTTAACCATTTAAGCTTACTTCTAACCAAACTCTCTTTTCATGTTACCTCATCACAAACCCACTCTTTGATTTTGACCCCTTGCCTTTCGATCACTCAAGGATAACTTATTGGGTAGGAAACACTGGTTATCGTGAATACATAGAAGTTATTTTAAGTTCTCACACTGATCCCATGAATTTGTCCTAAAAGCATAATGTTACTCAATAGTTTAACTTCAATAGTTAGAGCACAGTAATATGAATTACATATGTCAGATATATGTGTGCTCAATAAGATAATCATGAAGATTTGAGCATTTTTAAACATGGAATATTTTCTCAAAACAAGTAAATTGAATGAACGAAGTGAAATCAATAGATTTCGTTCATTCAATAGATATGTTTTGAGAATCTGACAAAGTATGGAAAAGATCAAATATGAATGATTTAACAATAAAAGCATAGGTCATGAAATAACTGGAATTTATCTATATGAATCAAGTATAGACAATTATTGAAAGAATCGCTTTGAATGAAATAACGCTCAAGAAACATTGAATATACAAAAGGAGTTTATTACCACCAAAAAATTGTTTCATTTTGAGACATGGTAATAACAAAGTCAACAAAAATACTAAACTCCTGTGTGTGAATACTTGACAGTATATGGAAAAGATAATACACAAGTATTTATATTTGGAAACACACGGTTAGTTAATCATGAAGGCTCATAACTGAAAACATTTTAAAATACACACTTCTGAAATTCATGAAAACATTTTAAGAATCGAGAAGTGGATTAAACGTTTAAGAAAATATGTTTTCATGTTTTGAAAGTCGTCCATCTTTCAAACATGTATGAGATTAAGGTTAGAAAAATCCTTATGCTCAACATTAAATCTCATAAAATCAGCCTCAAAGTCATGATTGATATGATCATGTAAGCTCCCCCTCAAAATTTGCATTCAGTCAAAAAGTCGTCAAAGCAACAAAGTATGTCAAACAATATTGAAAAATCAGAAAAATATGACAGTAAGGCACCCCTATAACATTTAATAACAAGTCCTGATCTAAAGTAACCATAAGTCATTTACTCCCCCTAAAATATTGCATTCACAATATTTGTCAATAGGAATAATATGTTGTTAGTGCATAAATGTTGGATCCAAGATCATTGAAGGTTGAAAGTCAAAGCCCGAGTCAAACTCTCAATGCAAAGACAAAGTCAAAGCTCAAAGGAAGAAAAGTCAATGTGTTTAGTTAGCATAGTTAGTTTGTTGATTTAGTTTTGTCTTGTAATGCTAGTAGGTATAAATAGCTTTTATCTTTTGTTAATCTTGTAACTAAGAGCATACATTTGAGAATACAGGGAGAGAAATATTGAGAGAGAAAGATTGTATACGAATTGTATAATCTGGGATATTAAGATCAATACAATATGACATTTGGCATCGATTTCTTGTGTTCATCTTGATTATATTGCACAATTTGGGCCACACATATGTACTCCCCATTGAAGGTTGATCATCTCTTATGCATCAGAGTACAAAATCTCTTGATCTTTGAAGTATGAGTCCTAAACTGTTGTGTTTAGAAGTCAATCTTGATCTTTGAAGTACGAGTCCTAGACTGCTTTATCTAGAAGTCAAACTTGATCTTTGAAGACCGGGTCCTGAACTGTTATATTTAGAAACCAACATCTTTAACATTGAAGATCAAATCTTGAACTGAATTATTCAAGAGCCATCATTCTTTGACATTGAGGACTGAGTCCTAAGCTGATTTAATCAGAAGTCTATTATCTTACTCCCCTAGACTTTAGGTGCCTGCAACACAGATGGAACTTTTGGTACCTACAGGTATTTGGGTCTAGGTTGGTTAGTTGTAGTTCGTTTAGGAGTAATATAATATGAACCATCCCAGTAATTGACATAATTTTTACTAACAAAATCATTTAAACCACATTAAGAACAATTGATTTCCTTTTGAGCTAACCTGATTAATTGATTGACAGTATAAACAAGATCAGGTTTACCAAAATATTTACCTTGATGAGCATTGCTCCTTTTGGCATTAGATGTATGCACAAATGATTTCTATTCATTCTTCTCATCAGAGTTAGTAATATGAATCTGATCTTTTGGAATGACTGACCTTTGTGAAGAAACATGAGTATGGTAAGAGCTTGATGCTGTATTGAATGAACATTTAGAATCAGCTGGATCATCTCTCGGTGATTGAAGAATTGAATCTGGAGTCTTTTGCTCAGACAAATTCACCTTGAAAACGATCTCTTCAAGTTCTGTGATCTTTGAAAACAAATCGTTTCTTTCTTTTTTGAGTAAGTCAATCTTCTTCTGAAATTCAGACTTTGCGTTCTTTTTTTTCATTACAGTTGTTGATAGTTCAGATAGCTTCTTTGTAAGCTTCTTTATCTTTGTCTCAAAAACCTTCTGTTCTTCCTCAAAATCCGTCTCCATGGTCTTTCTCTTATCTGATATTTCTTTAAACACACCAACATGTTTTTACTCTAAACCATTCTTGTTTTTCTCAAAGACTTTTCTCTCTTTTTCCAATAAGTTTTCTAATTCAGAAATTTTTCCTTTGAGAGACTTTCCTTTAGACCCAAAATCAGCTTTCTCTTTCTCAAATATGTCTCTTTCCATAATGATCACCTTCTCAAAACCTGACACTTGTTGAGAAAGTTTTCCACACTTAAGCTCAGCAACTTTCTTTTCTGCAAAAGTTGTGTTTCAAAAATCAGAAAATTTCTCTGTAAACTTTTGATTTTCCTTTGCAAACCCTTTATTTTCTTTTCCAAATTCTTCTCTTTCTTTGACAATTTGTTTTTCCAATTCAGTAATCATCTTTTGAAGCTCAACAGATTTACTATCCAAAACTTTAGATTTCTCTTCACTTTTCTAGACAGCATATTCTTCCTTGATTTGAACAATCTGAACTTCTAAATCTAAGATCTTTCTTTTCAACTCAATATTTTCAGTTTCCAAACCTTGTACTTTTTCTCAGTCTCCTTGATAATATCTGTCTCTATCTCTGAAATTTTCTTCTTTTGATCAACATTTTCAGTCTCCAAAACTCTTGCTTTCTCTTCAATCAACTTGATCTGACCATCTTGTAGTAAATCAAAAACACGTTGTTTGAGATCTTGATTGATTTTCTTTAAAGTACTGATCTCACTCTTTAACTTCCCTTCATTCTCTTTTCTTTTATTCCCATACCGAATTAAGCTCTTGTTGAGTCGATCATTATCTTCTCTCAAACTTTCGATGCTACGCGAATGCGTTTTCTTTTAATCTTCAAGTTCTGAAATCTTACATTTCTGATTTGTCTCACGACGTTGTTCAGAAGTATATTCCTCAACAAAAATATAATCATCCATTGTTACTGATAATACTTGCACATTTCATTCACAAAAATCAGAAATTTCTCAAAGTTCTGAAAATCAGTCAAAAATTGGCTAAGTATAGAATCCTTAAACCAAAGAATTCACTTCCCACAAAACACAGAGAAATCCCACAATCCGCAGAAAGAACTTTGCGAAAACCATACTCCGCAGACTACACCTTGCGGATTCGACACTTTCCGTAAACTATGCTTTGCGGATTCTTGCCTTAGAAATTATTCATACTTCCAAGGAAACTTTTCGCAAAATATCTTGCAAATTCAACACTTAGAAAATATCAAGAGTTAGAACTTTCCACAGGATGAAAGATGAACAGTAACGTGCGAGTTATGAGTTTTCGCAGAACACAAAATGTGAACAGTAGCTTTCCGCAACCTTCGGCATGCGGATTCTCTGCTTTCTGTAGACTACGCTTTGCGTAATGAGAACTTTTCGCAGATAGCGTTCTGCGAAATCTGAACTTTTTGTAGACAACCTTTTGCAGATTCAATGTTTGAAGCTTTTCATAAAAACAAAAATCCAACAAGGTCTGCGAGTTCTTTCAGAATTCGTACACTGAATGTTGCGAGTTCTATACTTGATCAAAATCACCAAAACACAAACAATTACTCTACGAGTTCTTCAGACTTGAAGCTTGCGGAATTTCAGATCTTGCAAGTTCTTGAGTTTGTCGAACTTAAAAACTCAAATTCAACCAAAATCAACTCAAAACTTCAAATTTGATCCTGAAACTTTGCCAAATTGACCTTGAACATAGTCTGAACTCTTTACTAATGAAGAATTACAGTTAAAAACAACAAAACTTACAACTCGATCAAAACTCAGTACGAACTTGACTTAGAACAAGAATTCAACTAAAAATCCAAATTCACACAAGACAGTTGTGAATTGGACAATGCAATACAAATGAAACTTGTTCTAGACACTAATTTGAATACAAATCTAGCAATTACAGTACTAAAATACAACAAATTCACAAAAA
This sequence comes from Arctium minus, assembly GCA_954870635.1. NCBI lineage: Eukaryota > Viridiplantae > Streptophyta > Magnoliopsida > Asterales > Asteraceae > Arctium > Arctium minus. The sequence continues at coordinate 68,508,104 of OX941080.1, read as the reverse complement.
TGAATCTGGACAGATATGCTTGCGAGTTCTTCAAGATTCGGCCAAATTTCAGAATTTGATCTTGATTCTGATTTCTGTTTGCTCAGATACCAACTGTGTGTCCCTAATTGTGCAATCTAATCAAGATGAACAACGAATTTCCATTTTAATAGCCATATGTCATTAAATCAATCTCACAGATTACAGTATACAACTCTCTCTCACTTACAAATATTCTCTCTCTATAAGTATGTTCTCTCAAAGTGTGTTACAAGATTCTACTAAACAAAAACCTATTTATACCTCTAAGAACGTTACAAGGAACAAAACTAAACTATCACAACTAACACTTTGACTTTTGCTTAGAGGTCTTTGACCTTGAGCTTGGACTTTCAAATACAATGATCTTGGATCCAACATTTATGCACTAACACAACCTTTTCCCAACACCAATTCCACAAATTAGGAACCTCAAAGGCCCTGGGATGACTTTTACTTACTGAAATTTCGGGTGTTACACCTTGGTAGTTACTTTCTTCATTATGTGCCAAATGCATAAACGATGCCTAGATTCGGTGAACACAAACGGGATGAATTGTTTCATAGCAGAGCATTGGTCAGTAATCACGACCAATAGCTGCTTCTCGTAACATCTCAAAAAGGACCTTAACACCCATTTAAAATTCTCAATCGTCTCTCCAACAATCAACGCGAACCCAACGACAACAGAAATTTTATGATTGTCAACCGCCAAAAACGGAACAAAAGCCAATGTGTGTCTAAAAATAAAACAGAACATTAAAATCAGGTAAAATATGCCAATTCAATAGTTCTATCAAAATATGCACTCATTAGTCCTATACGTAGCATCAAACGATATTACATCTCCAAACACTCTGTAATTAATCCGAGCAACTTCGTCCGCCCAAATATTGCATGCAGCTCTCGTTCGTGACAGTTATACTAAAAAATTCGATTTTTATCTCTTTCCTATTTGTCAATTTATTAATCAACATTTTCGCATCTTTGTTCTCGACAAACATATCAACATCTCTCTTAAAATTTTGGTAACCAACAACAGTACAACGATTGTGTTCAATTACGCCCTTCAAAGCAGTTTGAATTCGATGAGCTCTTGTTGCTCCGACCTTATAACTAGAGCTATTCAAAACATTTCTACAATCGGTGTACTGCATCTTCCTATTTTTCTGTGAAAAAGACGGTCATTTCTATTAAACAACATATGGTTATGCTGTTTGACAAACTCGTAAACCTCATCTCGAGATTTGTCCTTTATCAAATGTATCTTCACACAAGCATTGCAACCCGACCGTTTTACATTTAAGTTACGGACACGACGATCACCGGGACGAATATCAAGAGAATCAAAATTCTTCTTCGGGAAACCATCATTACTACAAACGAACCATCGCGTCTGAATCGACTCATTCTTGTTTGTCTTCTTCGCATTCAACCGAACATCAAACCTCACCTTATACGCTTAATTTATGTACATAGATTCGGCGTCAATAATAGACGGAAACTGGTCACCCAACTTGGGCTTAACTTCATCTGGTACCTTAGGTATCCATAACTTGTTTCCATCAGCAGACCCAACAACATCAAAATCCAACTCATCCACTACAGAGAAAAACCCGCAGAACATGTAAAAAACACATTAGAGCCTATCAATATACCCACATTAATGTACACCTCATTTAATGTACAATTATTTACTACACTCATTTACAAGGTCGTACATGCACATAATATGTAGTTCAAAATATGTATTAAGTTGTAACAAATGTACATATACATATGATATGAATTGTTCATATGTGCATAATAACTAAAATCATGTGAATAAAAAGTTAAAAACAACTTTTTCATGGTTTCCAGATAATCCTATATAATGTTACATATTAATGCATCTAAATCAAACACCATATTATGATCTAGTAAAAAAACCTTACCGCTATCAAAACCAATATTCGCTTCTCGAAACAGAGAACTAGAAGATGGATGATTTTCAATATTGAATTCGTCTACGGATATGTCATCAAGCCCGGTAGGATTACCAAACTCTTGGGTTAATCCTGTATTCCCGGATTGAACAAAGTCATTATCACGTCGGGTCGGGGAATCATGTTGTTCATCAAAAATAGATTCTAAGAGACTCTCGTTATCAACATCACACGTTAAACGTGTTCCGCTCATTCTGATATATCGCAAATTTTATCTTCTAAGTCTTCAAAAAAACAATCACACATATGTTCTTCACTTTCGGTAGGATAAAATCAATCAAATATTATATCTCAAATTCTAAATGCAGGTTTGATCACTTTTAAGATTGATCTTGATCCATTAACTTATTAAGAAAAGAAAATGTAACACCCGCAAAAATTCAGATAAGAATTATTGGCATGTCGTGTCTCATCTTTAGGGTTAGAGGTGTCTCGAGCTTAATTTTCCGTCTAGGATCTCTCTATAATCCTAGACCCTTAAGTCTGGGCTCGTATGTGTCGAAACGAAGAGTTTTCGGGGTGAATCAGGTTTGGCGCGAGAGTGACTCGCGATTGTGACAGTGGCACAATCGCTTGGTTTGTACCGCGATGGGGGAAGGCTTAGTGACAATGCCCCGGCGACATTGCCACTAGGCATAGTCGTCGGGCATAGTCACCCCCGTCATCTGTGTGTATAAAACGTGAACTCAACCCATTTAAACCCTATTTCTTCTACCACTCGTTTTGGAGACGATTTTTGGAGGCTTAGGGACGATTTTCTCTCTTCCAAACCTTCTCCTTGGTCAAATCTTCATCTAAGGTAAGGGAATCATCTTCTAAGTCTCAAGTATTGTATTTGGGTTAATTATTGAAAGGTTTCCTTATGTAAGTTCAAGAATTGAGACTCCTTCCTCATTTCCCTAAATTTCTAGGGTTTCATTCTATCTCCCATCTTTTGAAGAATTTGAGTTTGGTGTCACAGTAGTAACCCTAAAAGCTTATTATTGGTGGGTACAAGTTTGGTTAAGGTAATCCTCTCTTCTCCTCAACTTTGGAAAATTAGGGTTTCGGGTTATGATAAGTTTTCGTGTAAAATGTTTTGGGGAAAGATTCCAGATGGTTGAATATGGTTATTTATGGTTGGAAATTTGTGGACCTAGGTTTGGTAGGATTTTGCTCATGGATTCGGATTTCTCCAAGGAAGCTAAAGTTGGGGAAAATCTAGATTTAACCTAAATCTAGCAAGGTGAGTTCAAGTTGATTTGTGAAAACGGTGTACATGCCAAAATACCTATTTTAAAGTGTTTGTATGTTTTACATGAAAATTATTAACTGTTGAGTTATTTGGCAGATCTTGATTATTTGAAGTGTTTGGTTTTATAAACTTCGTAAAATACCCACTTTGGGATTTTGAGCATTTTGACAAATAAATCATACACATTGGTATTTTAATGATTTATTCTATGAAGTAGAGTTTAAGTATAAATGCATTTTATTGTGTATTTTGGACAAGTGTTTGATTTTGTGTTATGAGACGTTTTGAAGGAATAAATGATATAAACTCGGTTGGAAAATGATTTGTCCCAAACTAAACTACGTTGGGGTTATTTATATAATTTGGAGTATGGGTTTACCTAAATGCGGATTGTTTATGTTTGGCTTCATTTTATGATTTTCAACGTTGAGTCTTTGGATTTGTTGAGCTTATGGCTCGATTTTGATTTTGTTGGGTTTTGAGGACACTTGTCCGATTCTAATAGCTCAATGTAGAGCGTTTGGTTATGAATTGCATTTACTGCATCGTATTTGAGAGTTACATGTTTTGAATGCGTTAGCTCATTCGTTTTGAGTCATGTAATGTTTTAGTTAGTGCAATGGATCCATAGTCACGGTGTTCTTTTATCCCGTTTTAGACAAGTTCACCACTTTGGCACGGAATAGGCATCGGGTCACCATGGTAAGTAAGGAGTGGACCTATACGGTCGGGCAGCGTCCCATGGGCAGTAAGGTGTAATTCCCTTGTGCATAAGTTCCCGTTTTGGAACTGGGTTCCCCTGTTTTGGAACTCTCAAGAATAGACCTAGAGGGGTTGACTTGATGTTTTTGAGCAATAGACTTAGAGGAGTTGAGCTCGGTATGTTTTATGGGTATAACCTATATGTTTTGGTTTCCTACATAGTTATGTGACCTACTTTTGTGTTCCGTCACATACTATGTAATCAGGTCTCCCCCGTCACCGTAAGGTGTTGTTTTGGTTATGGAGTTTTGTAATCCATGTTTTCGGTGACGTTTTGGGTATGGATAGTTATCCATGTTTTTGGGTTTTGCATACTGAACTTTATCCATGCTTTTGGAATATTTTGGGTGAGAGTTTATCCACGTTTTCAGTATTTGATTATTAAAATGTCAGTTATGTATTACGCGAGTTTTAGGTCATGGACTTACATTCAAGGAAACGTTTTGTTTTGTGATTTTAATCACGAAGAGGGTGAATGTTGAAAAAGAGATTGTTTCCAGATTTAATGTGTTTCATTTTGGTTGTTTTCAAATTGAACGTATTTCATTTTGGAAATCACGATTTAAATAACGTTCTTAAAGTTATTGTTTTATATATATCTAATGAAAACTCTTGAGCTCACTAGGCGTTAAGTCTAACATTTTTATTTGTCGGCATGTGCATCAGGTTGCAGTTGGGGTTTGGTTCTAGCGGTGCTATGAAGAGATGGGCATTAGTTTTGCACGAGGGTGAGTAGTTTGGGAAAGTCTTCCGCAGTTGGAGATAGTAACTGTTATTGGGTTTTAGTAACATCCGTACCTATTATAGATCGTGTATAGGGATTGAATTGGGTTTATTGAAGTTAAACCTTAAATTGTTGTCGTAGTTGATTCAGTTATTGATGTATTTAGAAAAATTTAAATTAGTTGTTATTTTCAGATTTGAGGGTGTCACAGAAAACTCCAATATAATATAATTAGATAACTACCAAATTTAAATATGAGAAAATTATGGAAACTATTTAATCAATATTATAATCAATTAAAATACCAAAAATACCCTTTACAAAGTTATTAGGCGTGAAATGGACATAAAGTTTTGGTGAAATTTGATTGGTTAGGATTCGGTTAACACTAATGGAATGGTTAACAAAAGAATGTGGCTATATATATATATATATATATATATATATATATATATATATATATATAGAGAGAGAGAGAGAGAGAGGAAAGTTCAAATGAAAACTCAATGTTCATTGTGTGCGTGAGTACAAATCTCAGTCACTCCATCTCTTTTGATCCAACAACTCATATTAAATATAATTTTTTATTTTAAGATGCTTAGAGGTAAAAATGGAAGATAATTTAAACTCACATCTACCATATTTGACTTTTTATTTTCTTTTTTAATTAAAAATTTTTACCCAATTAAAGTTTAAAATAAATTATCTTAAAAATTACTAATATTTAAATCAAACAAATTACATCAAAAAACGAGAATTTCGTGCTCTTCGATATGACATCCATCTCGATATATTTTTTTGTTGTATAACCGTTTTTTACGTGAAATGCTATATATATGTTATATTCATTATGAATATTTATGTACGTTCAAGTCTGTACAACACCTCGACGCCGTAAGTATGTAACTCGACATCACCTTCTTCAACACTTTCTTCAACGTCGTAATGCATCACGTTTCTTCAGCACCGTAACCCAACACCCATCAAGACGAATCGAGAACCTATTGAGTAATTCTATTGTGAACCGGGGAACAAAAGAGAGCATGTCACGTCTCCACATCTTCACGGGTCATTCATGTATTATTCATCATGAATAATTTATCATTCAGGATGAATAATACAACATTCAGGGTGAATAATTCACGATTCATGAATTCGTGTATTATTCATCCTGAATACTGTATTATTCATCATTAATAATGAATGAACGTTCACATTTGTTATTCATACTGAATGTGGGACATCCGGGGATACACATACATATTCATAATGAATTAAACCCAATTTCGGATGTGAATTGGGAAACAAAAGAGAGTGCGCCATGTGTCTATACCTTCACGGGTCATTCATATATTATTCATCATAAATAATGTATCATTCAGGATGAATAATACAGGATTCGGGGTGAATAATACACAATTCATGATAAATAATACATGAATCATGAATTCGTGTATTATTCATCTTGAATATTGTATTATTAATCCTGAATACTGTATTATTCAACATGAATAGTGAATGAACGTTCACTTTTGTTATTCATACTAAATGTGGACACCCGAGGACGTGCGTGCATATTCATAATGAATATAACACATATATAGAATTTCACGTAAAAAACGGTTAAAACGACGAAAAAAAACTATATCGAGATGCATGTCATATCGAAGAGCACGAAATTCTTGTTTTTTTGGTGTAATTTGTTTGATTAAAATATTATTAATTTTTAAGATAATTTATTTTAAAGTTTAAAGGGGTAAAAAAATTTTAATTAAAAAATAAAATAAAAAGTCAAACAAGGTAGGCGTTTGATTCAAATTTTCAATTTTGTCCTTAATCACTTCTCAATTAACCTTATTATGTATTAACCATTGATTAGTTTTATAAGTTTTGATCAATGGTTAAGATTTGTCCTCATGAATGAAAGATAAGTTTTCATTTGAACCCACCCCTATATAACATTACTTAAATTATCCTTGGTCTATATATATATAGGACGATAATCAAACGATAACCATAAAAAGGTTGAAAACCGTGAGAACCGATCTAAGCCCTTATTTAGTTTTGATCCTATGCTTTTAATTGAAAGTTGTTTCACCACATGAAAAGAGCATAATTATCATTTTGGTAACAAAGATTCACCACATGAAACACATATTCACCATGTTTATTTCACCTAATGAAATAAAACACAATTTTCATTTATTTGTATTTCACCTGATGAAATCCAACATAATTTTTATATTTCACTACATGAATCAAACACACTTTTCGTCTATAATCTATTTCACCCCATGAATTTCAATACAATTTTCATCTACATGTTATTTCACCTCATGAAATCAAACACAATTTTCTTTCTATGTTATTTCACCACATGAAATCAAACATGGGAAACAAAAAAAAACTCTAAACCTGTTACTTTACCATATAAATCAAACACAAAATCGAGAAACAAAAAAACCCTAAATTTGTTATTGTTTTCTCCCTGGGAACACGAAACACCACACCCAAATTCATGAGGAACAAAATCGATGCCTTCTTAATGTTCATCATCTCTGCCGCTCGTCCGACGATGGATCCACCTTTAACCAATCCGTCTGTCGTCTAAAGTGAAGATGTATCCAAGTTGGCCAAGACTTCTCACAAATCTGCTACTGATTCAAACATTCATCTGCGAGAAGGCAAAATCAGATTTCAAGGAAACTACAACCAACAATCACCTGCCTGAACTAGAAAAAACTACAAATGATTTAACACCACCCAGACAAAGTTCTCCAGATTCCATGGTAAAGTACCTCATCAAGGGGCAAAACAGATCGGAAAAACAGTTAGATGATGAACAATAATGGAGGAGGTCGCCATCAACGGTGAAGGAGGGGGAAGGTCGTCGGAAACGGTGAAGGAGACGAAGAAGGGAAGGCCTCTGGAGATGATGAAGGGAGGTGGAGGGGTCTGAGATGTATGCCCTAATCCAATTGTGAAAAGAATTCATCAAATTTGAATTGTTATTTTGATTTCATATTAGTTTTAAATTGATTTTAATAAAATAATGTCCAAACTACCCTTTCAATGGCCTTACAAATTGTCAAAATTACCCTTACTTTTTGCTTTTATTACAAAAAGCCTCTTTATTTAATGACCATTGATTTATTCTAATCAATGGACTAGATTAGTCCTCAAGTTTTTAACCTTTTTTTAGTTCTTACTAGATTTAACCCCTATATATATATATATATATAGGATTGGGTTCACGTGAGACCAACCTGTTTTCGTGAGACCGGTGAGACCAAAAATTTACACTTGAAACTTCACAGCAAAACACTGTGAAAGTAAAAAAAATCTGAACCTTCACAGTGTTTTGCTGTGAAGGTTCAAGTGTAAATTCTTGGTCTCACGGGTCTCACGAAAACATGTTGGTCTCACGTGATCCCAAGTCTATATATATATATATATATATTAATGAAAATACAATAATTTTTATTTAATAAACAATGATAACTATCTCATTAGTTAATAACATTACTTAAATTGGTGGCTTAGGATACATCTCCTTAGATCTAACAAATTTTGAAAAACTCCTTTTTATTATTATAATAGAACAAGCAAAAGCATAAATACGAGTTTCACGTTTAATGGATGGACTTTCAACTATTTCACATTCTTCTTGGTGGAAGTTAATCTAACAAACTCACCCACCCACCCAATAATTTCCCCAAACTGAACTCAAATTTTCACTTTCAGTTTACACATTATTGTTTTATTTTTCACATTACAACTCCTTTTATTCTAGCAGTTTACAAATAAAAACCTACTATAGTTATTTTTAGACCATAAATATTCCATGTTGAATAGAAACTATTTTTATCGATCTATTTCAACGACCGAAACACAGTAAAATTACCTAGTTTCAGGATATAATAGGTGGTTCATTTAAAATACATATATATTATCATTGTTTCTTATCTCATTCCATGATCTCTGAAATAAAACCTTAATTGTTTTTTTTTTCCTTTTTCTTTGAATTCAATTAGTTACAATTGCAATTCAAAAAAAAAAATATATATATATATATATATATATATTCAAACGATATAGGTAAATAACCCGGTAAACACTTCCTTTAATATTTAATACAAATAATGTCAAAGTCAAATTTATTTCCAAACACCGTACACACAGTTTAATCCAGCACAACACCTGATACATTCACCAATCTCCTTATTACAACAGTGATTTCCTGGGCTACAACACAATGCAAACAGAAATGTGTAGTAATTTGTCCTAGTTTTCAGTATCAACCAGACTCAGCCAGATTTGCTGAGCATGGTGTTACCTTTTACACACTCGGAGTGAATTACTCGTTACTTGAGTTCAAAAACACACCCACGATTGCAAATGCACCTGATATCGTTACCTGATTTACTGAACGGTATGTGCGCTATCATAATTCCAGCCTTGAAGCGAAACCCGTGGAGTGACACCTTCAGGTACTTCAAAAGAAATGGTGACCGCCATCTCCTCACCCGGAACCAAAGAAAAATAGTTGTCCGAATAATGAACCGGAAGAATTCTAGTGTCTTCGCCTTTTCTATGATTTTGTGTAGAAGCATGAACAGAGAAATTAAGAAAGAAAGCAACCCCAACCCCACTACCATTTATTTCAGATACTTTAACTTCATTATCTTCTTTTGAAAAACGGCTGTAGATCTTCTGTAGCAAACCAATTTCCTGCTTCTTTTTATTGGATGATTTCAAGTCAAAATCACCATCATCGTTTCTTTCAATGAAATTGTTCTTGTAGAGTAAACTTTTGGGGTCGGGTTTCTTTGATGTGTTCTTTATCTGCACACGAACGTTATAAGTTGATCCGCTAATGGAAATGTCGGAAGTCATCTTGAGGGGTATTTTATTGTTTCTGTAGGGTTCCAAGAGTTTATAATCACCACCGGGGAGATGTAGCCAGTAAAAGTTTCGTGATAATATTCGAAAATCTGAAACATTATAGAGTTTGAGAAGAAGAAAGTAGGCAGCTTTAGGATTTTTGGATTTCGGGTACTTCATCTCAAATACTGGTACTGTTTTCTTTGGTGGCACGGAAAGTGTTTCAGATACTTTGTAGTAAGGACATGTTCCTTCAAGATCCCACACAGAAACCTCGATCGCCACATCAGAAAGTTTGCCAGATGTGGTGTTAACCACCTGAATTAAAGGAAAGAGTAAGCTTATTATGCTGTTACAAGTAGTCTATCTATTAGAAAATGTTACAGCTGCTATCTATACTAGAATAGTAAGTCCCTAAAAGGCACGATTACAGAATCTCTAACTGCAGAGCATCTCCAACAGATTCTCCAAACGGAGAAAATGGAGATTTTGGACTTTTTAGCCTTATTTTTGCTCCAATGAATTCTCCAAAATGGAGAAAGTAGGAGAAAGAGGGTAAAATTTTGAAAAACCCTCCAAAATTAAATACCAATTAAAAGTTATATTGAATATTTTATTATATAATTAATGCTTGAATCTCCAAAACGGAGAAACAGTTGGAGTTGAATGTAATTCTTTTTACAGATTTTGACTTTTCTCCATTTTGGATAAATTATGAAGAAACTGTTGGAGATGCTCTCACATGCATCAAGATTCTGAATGCAGTTATATACACCAACATGACCTCAGTAGGTACTAGCTAAATTCTTAGCGATAAAATCATTTTTGAGAGCTGTGTAGATTTCTCTTTTCTGAAATTCCCAAAGACAAGAGACACTTGAGCACAGAATCAACAAATAATGTGACCAAGAAATCAAGGATTTACCTCTATGAAATAACTTTCCAGGTTTAACTGGACATGTATTGGTTCTGCAGCATGGCGACAGCCATAAAATCCCGCAGTTTGGTCATGAAGATGATCATAAAATTGGCCTCGGAGACCCGTCCAAGGGTTTTGTGTTTTCCATATCAGAACACCTGTGTACTTAGTCCACATACGCGATGTCCATCCTTCTAATAATGCTTTATATTGGATATAATTCACTAATTGAGCCTGTGAAGCATTCGAAACAAAAAGAAAATTAGGACCAAGGGTGAAGAATAAAAATCCCATGAAAAAACTCATAAAAGTCACGGTTTACCTTCAGACAAAAATCATCAAGATCCTTTGGTTTACCATAGAGTAGTATCTGATCATGTACCTTATCTGGTTTCGAGTAAGGAATGTATTTATGGTATACCCATATAGGGTTTGGAACTTCTTTTACGTAGCCACTGGGTAACTCGTTAAATAAAGGAATCTGCCATCCCTCTGGAGGCATTGTTGCTCTGATAGTAGCAGCAACAGGCACTCCCACATTACCAACCTCAGGGTTAAACCCATATTTGTAGAAGTCATCTTTAAAAAAGTCCTCAGGGTTCTGAATTTCGTAAGGTCCATCGGACCAACCCCCCTCCCCATCTGCAAATCCTTCCCACAAGGACCCTTTTATGTAAATTCGTGTTCCATCTAGATATTGGCTGGGATCCATCAAAGTCGGGGTTGTTTCTTCCTTTGACTTATTGTTTTCATTGGCTTTCAGAAAAAATGGATGAAGCTTTAGATCATTTGTCAAAGCTTCATTGATATCATCTGGTGGTACTTGTTCATTTCCTCCCACCCACAAAGCAAGACTGGGATGATTTCTTAGAAGCTTGACGGTGTCCCGTGCACAATACAAGAAAAGGTCATGATCTAGTGGACCATCAGGGTTTGAGACAGGGTCACCTCTCCCATCAACATCTCCGGTTATCCAAAACTCTTGCCAGACCTACAAGAACTATCAGATCATTGATGCACAAGGTCATATAGCAAACAGAACTCTCAAAGCTATAACTTCTGCACAGATTTCTAGTGTGTGTTCTTTAATTTGCCTTGAGTTCTAAAATTAAGACCTGGACATCACTAGTGAGTGAGTTTTGTTCTACACTTCCACTTATGATTGTTCTCAAATAGCATTCTAGTTATATTAAATGAAAAGCAACCATTTCTGATGGATCACTTGCAACAGATAAAATCATTGGTTTTGAGTAACTAAGTTTTTTATAGACAATCAATCCAAACTACTGTTCATCATTTTAAAATGATATAAACCAAATTTGGTGTCTGGTTCATTATAATGTTTGAATTAAAATAATAAAATAAAAGGTTACATTTTATAATATATTTAGATCAAAGATAGATGGATTTCTGACCCCGAGAACCTACTTTCAATGGGATTTACTGGGTCAGTTAGGTTTGGTTTATAGATGGATTTCTGACAGATAGTTCTGTCATAAGTGATAACATTCCCTATGCATATCTCCATCGAATATGGTCATTTTCTTGTAACCCACCTCAGACAATTAATGATGGCATTCGTGCCATAACCCAACTAGTTTGAGATGGAAGGTTACTGAATTTAATCAATTACACTTGACACTTAAGTTTAGACCACCCTAAAGAGGCTATAAAGAGAAAAGGGGTGAGAGTTACCAGCAAACCGTAAATATCACAGTAGTGATAAAAATCAGGTCTCTCGGCCAATCCACCGGCCCAACAGCGTAACATGTTAAAGTTCATATCTGCATGAAACTTGATGTCGGTTTTGTAACGTTTCTTTGAAAGCCTGAGCAAACCATCAGATAGAATCCAATTTCCACCACGAATAAATACAGGTTCTCCATTGACCTTAAACAGCCTGCAAAAGGAACCGATAATAGACACAATTTTTTATACCCATATAACACTCAAGTTAATGATAAACCATACCTTCCACCAGTAGCACTATCAATTTCGCTATGAATTTCACGGAACCCAAAATGGTGGCTCCAGACATCAGACTCTCCATAACCCTCAACATCAACAGTAATTTCAACATTGTACAGGGATTGCTTGCCCATGCCATTTGGCCACCATAGATTTGGTTTGTAAAAAAAGAGCTGCAAGCAGAAATCATCAACATTTTAAATGGAGATAAGTGCTGCCAAAAGTTCAACGGTATTAGAGCAAGTGACATGCATATTTGGATGAGCTTTTCTGCAAGTAACAAGTGGATTCCAAGAGATCAATTATCATACTAGACTTCAAGCATGGAATGCTACATATACTCTTTTCTTGACCTCCTCACCTATGTGTTCCAACTGATATAGACCAAATTATTAAGTTGCTTAGAACATCTTCTATCAGAGCGCAGTTATACCGTATCAATATTCTGGATTCTATGATCACATTTATCCCTAACCTGAGAAAATGTAAAGCGCCAAACAGGGGAAATTTCGTAACGGAAAAGACTAAGAGAAGGAATTGAACCACATGTACACCGCTGTGAGTATCACAGTAATTTCCATGACGGCACTCTCACCCCCACACAACAAGTAGAAGAGAAACAGTGAGGAGTGCCAAAAAGGGGTGGGGGTTAATTATAAGAATATAATGGGAAGGGAAGGGAAGAGAACAGAGGAAGTTACATGCTGCATACATTGCAATCACAGCAGGATAGGATAATGCATTGAAATTTTCTATCATTTCCATTATCCAAGTTTAGCATGATACGGGCATTTTAAAGAATACCACACAGAACGAACATCCATCATACCCAACTTCACCTGATATTACTTTCATCATGGAGAAGTTATGAAACTCACAAATGACAGTAATGATACATACCCACTGTAGTTTTCTATTTAAAGCAATCGAGGTTAGATGAGTATAAGGAGCAGCAGAAATGGTTAAGTGAATATGAAAATTTCAGGTGATGGTTGTCCCTTGACAGTCATTGTAGTGATAGCAGTAGAGAATAAGGTTTTTCAATTTCAAATCCTTGCCAATCTGGTCACTTAGTACTTTGTAGATTTATACAGTGACTAGCAATGTGACGAGAGCAGAAGCCAATATCTCACAGAACAATATCTTCTGCTTGAAAGTTTGTCTATTCTTGTGTGATTACTGAATGTGGTTCATGGCGGTGGTATGACCCCATATATGATTTTTCGGTAGAGAAAACTACTTATTCTGATTTATGGAACTGTATTTGTGAGAAGATGATTTTGGCAATAAGAAATTTACCTCAGGAAATGTATATTGAGCATGTGATCCAGCAGGGACTGACAAGTGCTCAGTCTGAAGATGTTCAACCAAGCAAGTATTTCCTTCTAGTGTAGTTGACACTTCAATTTTCAAGGAACAATCAGCTGCCTTAGCACTTCTGTTTACCAACTCTGTGGTAGCATGCAGATAAACCCTCTTGTAATCATCAAAGAATGATGAAACCAAATGAGGATCTACAATTTTTAACGGCTGCAAGATAAGCAAGAACTAATATTAAATAGAGGGATCACATCTTCAATCAGTGATACTACAGCGTACTCATGTCTTATATCTATGACAACATATGATGAGATATATTTCCAAGTTAAGATATTAATGTTCCTTCATTTAAGCCTATTTTCCACCATTACTCATCTCCACGTATATGGCGGCCATAAAAGGAAACGAGAAATAAACTAGACCAATGGACCCTATGATACAGAATTTTCCAGCCATTTGCATCAGAAAGAAGGCAACCTTAAAAAAATGTTCAGGCAAACTAACCAAGATTTTCAAATGAAGAACTCCGATCTGTTATGTGCTCAATGAACCTGTTCTTTTATTTAATATGTATTAAAATTTAAAAATGAGTCTATAAAATGTCTTCTGGCAATCACTTGATGAGCTGTCAGACTATCTACACTTCAGTGATTTGCAAAATTGAGGATGGCATAACATGACAGGGCCAAAGCATAATTATTGGTAGTAAGGGGCAGAACAAGAAGATACTGCTACCTCACCAAAAACTATCAAATAAGTGGAAGGACGGAATCATGGGAAGCTTTAAATTGGAGACTGATCCGTTATAAAGTAGCATGGAAGAGGTGAAAAGACAAAACCATCTAGGCATTTAATCAAGGAATGGAAAAAAGTGAAGGCAAAAACAATTTGGGTATTTAATCAAGGACTCACCCCAGCAACAGTGATGGATACCTCATCCCAAATGCCAGTGTTCCTATCCCTGAAAAGATTATACATACATCATCAAACTCTAGAAGTGCAATTTCTTGCCCTCACCACATCATAAAATAATGCTGCTGCCATAAAGCAAATGAGAAACAATGGAGCATAACCTTCAGGTGGTATGTCAATACAAAAACCTTCTGAAATAACGAACAGAGACCTGTCCTGATAAGTGTTCAGCAAAGATTCCAACTTTTGACAATGGACGAAATAGATAACTCATCACAAAATGATTTTATGGAAACCAATCCAGTACCTTCTGGTTCAATAAAAAATGAAAATCATAACAAGGATGACTTGAATGGAGGCAACTAATCCATTCCCAGCACTTTAAAAGAGCCTAAAGCTGACGTGAGATGCTAAGAGAAAGAAACTTCTTTAAGCTGTGCAATAGCCACATACTGCTTAAAAAATGTTGGAAAATCATCCCTCTACTGGCAGGCACCATGCCTAAGGTTTAAAATTTACACATCAGAGTTTAATGTTTTTCAACCCTCAAATAGGCTTTTCTACATTCCAGCCATATAAACCTTGGTTCTATGAGAGCGTCAGATGGGGTGGAGAAAGTGAGAATCCATGTGAAGGTGTATAATAGACTGGAGAAAAGGTGGTTTGTTAAACACCCCCAGACTGGTTTCGATTTCTGAATGGGGTCATTAACAGGTTGAGCTGACGGGAATAAGCCAATAGACAAGCACCCCCTCATCAAAAATAATACAATTTCCTAGTTACATCAATGGTGGTTGTAGCACTTTTTCATAATAATTTGTCTTAGCATCAATGGTGGTTGTAGCACCAAAAATAATACAATTTCCTAGTTACATCAATGGCCGGCATGTCTTTCGGGCCTCACCGAAATAGCTACTCCCATAATAATTTGTCGTCTTCATGTCCCCATCTAGAGTTTCATAACACGATTTACAAACTTGCACCTTTTTTTTCCAAATTGATCTCTCCTTCCATCTTCCATCCTATTTTGATGGTTTCAAAGACGTACATTATTGAATCAAGTATTAATTCTCTTATTGGGCCTAAAATCCATAGATACAACAAATTGAGAGACTGCAATGAAGAGGGAGATGTTCCCACTGTTCTAAAAAACTCGCCGCACAGTCGCCATGGCGCACCATGGCACCAAGGCTTGTGTGTCACGCCACGTTAAGTGCATGGCACGCCATGGCCTAATGTGCAGTTATCGTAATGAGATATTTGATTTTTTTTTCTTTACGTTTTTAATGTCTTATGTGCAAGTTTTTAATATATAACCTAATTTAATTTGCGTATTACTATTAATTCATTAACACTACAAAACATACGTTTTTATATATAATATTATATATGAATAAAAAATTTGACGCTATAAGTCACGCCTTGAAAACGCCATGACTTCGCGTCGTGGCTCCTAAGGCTTGAGGCTTGGCCTCGCCGCCACGCCACGCCTCACGCCATTTAGAACCTTGGATATATCATGGATAGCTGTACAAGATCAGTGAGTGCAAGGAACCAAATATAACCATATCTTATACGTAACAGATCTTGAAGCAATACATCAATTGATGACCGCATATACATAGAGCATAATTAAGTATGTATTGTTCCCTTTGGAATAACTAAGATTCATGTGTTTGCGCCTCTTGCTATCCATCACTCTCACTCTCCCGAAAAAATATTTTTGGTTCTCTTTGTTAGTAGAACAATTTTAAACAAGAACAGAGTTTAACAAATAACTGACTAGAAGTTCCCACTGACCTGCATTGAAGTTGCTCTTAGTCTCCCTTCAGATTGAAAATCAACATCAGAGACAACCTTACCGAAAATTGAAGTTGATTTCTATGGATAACCTCTATTACTTCTCATATACGACTTTAATAAATATAACGCAACCAAGAGTGAGATTATATGAGGATACTGCAAATTCATAAATTAGAAGCTGAGACTGACATTCAACTTACTTAAGGAATAAACCAGAAAAATTTTCTATGAAGTGTAGAAACATTTTTGGTTATTGAACTGTCAAACTTCCGCATTTAGGGAACTCCAAAACAATAATAACAATAAATAAATAATAACTAAAACAAGAGGATACACAACTTCTTAACCAATATCATTTGCAGAGGAAATGTAATTAAGAAAGAAAAAACCCAGCTAGTTTTGATCACTCAGAAGATTGATGTTCTAACCTGATGGGAGCCATCCAATCCCACCCCTCAACATATTGTGTGGCAACATCTTTTCCAATCTGCCAAGGACACATGAGGTTATCAGCATCAGTCTTAGAGATAAGGGTAATAATAAATGTGCATATACCCAAGTAAGGGCCTCTTAGTTTCTTGCTTAATCAGCTCAACGAGTTTAATGGCTTATTCGCTCAGCCAAGAAACAGCTTTTTGCCTTAAATTTTATGCAATAGCTGGAAATGGCTGAGTAGGATAAATCTATCATGTATATGTCGTCCACATTAAGCCAATCTTATTCCAGACAGGTCTTCATAGGATGGAAAACAAATAGCCCCTAACATGATGTGCCTCATTTAGTGTTTATGCTTCTACACTCACAATTATGTGCCAGTAGACATTATATTGTCAATTTGTCATGTTTTTATTTAAAAGAATGATTTGACCATCCTAGGGTATCACATGTTTTTTTTGAACTTGGCTATTACTATATCAAACTTGGTGAGCAAACACTGAAGTATACCCAAGTTGTGAACAAAAATCACATAAACCATCTTGATTTGGTCAAGTGTGACTATCAATAGCGGTTGTGCCAGCAGTAACAATCGTGGATCTTAAAAGGAAGGGAATAGGGTTTGGAAGTCAGTATGTTGCCTTTTGATCAAGGGTTTATCGTACAATCAATGATTGATCACTAACGAATCCCCTGAATATTAATTTACAATATGGATAAAAGCGCATTTAGTGGAACATAGCAAAAATGATAACTACTAACAAGGGAGTCCAAAACAAAATGTTTTAAAGATAAAAGAGATGGAAGCCAATTATCCCCTTGGTTTATGGTAAAGCCGGTCACACTACAAGATTGGTAGCTGCCTAGAAATGTTGGTTGTAGCCTAGTTACTAAGGAAGACCAAAATGTTATGCTACTTTTTTCTCTCTTTTCCTGTGGGGGTGTTGGGTGGAGAATTGTGATGGTTGCCCACTAGAGGAGCCAGTAATTAGAATTTAGAGTTTGAAATTCACTAAATGGATGATGTCAAGGGAACATTGAAAGAACATATTTCTTCTCAAATTCCTGAGCTAATGATGTCATCTATATCCAATATCCATCAAGAGCTTTTACTTTATTTCATTTTACCAACTGCACAAGATTATCGTTATCATTCAAATTTAGTTTTGCTTCTATGAATTTGGAGGTAATCACTCAAGGCCCAAAAGTAGAAACCAACATAGGAAGATGAGCATTCATGCAATTAAGGGATATTCATCTTACCTCATGATCACCCCCTTGGCCTCCCTGAGGAGGAATGGTACCAGGATGATCAGGCGGGTGAACCAGAACTGCAAGCATATTTTGACCATCGGGATGAAGAATATCAGTCACATCAATTGAATGCCTACGAAACATCCCCTTTGGCAGGACGGTTTGGTGTCCATTCAAGTATACGTCAGCAGAGTAATTGATTCCCCGAAAATTCAGATCAACATGCTGATCACTTGACTGAAAAACATTCAACACATTAAATACTAACATACATAATAAGATCAGTATAACTAAATAAATTACAACCATAATTTATCCCTCTCTAAAATTTAATATAATTTTTACTTTCTCACAAATTTTCTTAGACAACTCTTGCTTCACTACTAAAAGTATCCTCAACTTTTTCCTTCATGAAATTAAAAAACCATTTTTTTTATTCATGAATATGAGGGCCTTATGTGTCATTGATGTGCATGATTCATGTTGATGCTTAACATCATTTCCCCTGCACTTTTTCCTTATATTTTACATCCTTAAATGGATTATTCGAGTCTTTTTTGTTATTCTTTTATGTCTTTCTTGTTTTTGGATTTGGAAGTACAAGTAATATGTTCAGGTGAATTTTGGACTGAAAATTGAGAATTTGATGAAGCAACGTGATTGCTATAGCATCAGCAGCAACAACAGTCAAGTGCTATAGCATGGTGGTAGCTTGATTTTGTGTTGTTAGAGAAAAAAAAGTTAGAAGAGACTGAAGAAGATTTTTGTGGATTTTGTCCCATGCCTGGAGTACAAGAAATCTAACTATGGAGGCTTCTTTTGCTAGAAAGAAGTACAAATATATTGAATTAAAGGAAGCATGTCTTTTGTACTTGAGCGTTTATCCAATGGGGTATTGACTTTTGTACTATTTGTTGGTTTCTACCTATTGTGCACTATCTCCATTTTGAGTATAAAAGGGAGGTGAGCTCCCTAGTGAAAGCAAGTAGTTTTAAAGAAATTCTTAGGAGTAGTTTTTAGTTGTAAAGTAGTGTAGTTCTTATTTTCTAATTTTCTAGTGTAATTTACATTTCTTGCAATTTATGTTTCTAGTTTCAATAACTTATCCTTGTTCTTACTCTTATCGTCTTAATTTCCTTCAATTGCTTCATGTTCATGTCTTTAAGTTGTTCCAAAGCCTTGTGATGATAAGTTAAGAACCTTAGCGTAGGTGTGAGGGGATATTGAGATTAAAACCCATATGAAGGTGGAGGTTGTTCTTCAATAACAATTATCTCCATCTGTTCATTTATAACATCTATTTACAAGTTGATCATTGTTAAAAATGTTGAAGTGTGATGGACTTAGAGATATGCTATCTTGAACATACCAACTTTACAAGGGGAAAGATTGTATCATGCACAGTTCTTTGCTTTACATAGAGATATGAAAGCCCGAGTATGGATGAGTGTCGTTCTCAACCTCGAGAGGTTGCCCTTAAATCAACTGTGTGATGATATGAGTTATGGCTATAGCAACATCCTCCCGCTGACTATTTGTTTGTCTCAGTCAAACCTAGCACCCTTGCTATCTGTTTAATTTTTTTTAAAACCCAAATATTTCTTCAACTTCACCATCTAAAGTTAGTTTCTCACCTTGAGAATCCTATCCCTATGGAAGACGATACTTGGTACTTTAACCACTTCATTACTTGATATTTGACGATAGTGAAAACACATGTATACTTGAATGGGTTACTGCTAATTTCTTTCCAAAGTCCATATATGAATTAAGCAGCCTAATTTGGTTCACAGTCGTTATAGTTGTGTACCGGAGAGTTAAAAGTTTTCACATGGCATATATGGAGTTACTTGCTTGGCTGGAATTAAAATTTTAATATTTATTCAAATTTCAGTATTGTTTACTATAAATGTCAATACTCTTTTTACTTGAATGGAAAAAATTTATCAAACTGAATTACATATGCAAAATATTTGGCATTTCTTCAACTCACATTTATTGGAAAATTGAATCCATTCCAAAAATGGAATTTAAAAGGAAAAAGAACTGAATTAACAATTTTGCCTTCATCAACGACATAAATCGAGTTAATGAAGTTGAGATTAGTGTCATAACATTGTTTCAACACCCTTTTAGCGTAGGAAGGGGAAAGCATCTCATAAGTTTTCTTCATACTTATAAGAGGATGAGAGATGGAATGGAGAAAGATTTGTTTTGAAACAGTGCACTTTGTAAAATTTACACCTCTTTTACTCATTTGAAGAGAAATTGTGAATCATACTAACCCGGAAACCTTGTATGTTCCAATTAATATATCTTAGTCAAGGTATACATGTTTATATCTCCAAGAGCATTTTGGTTTGTCAAACAACGGTTTTCATAAATATTAAGGTATTATCACAATCCCATAGTTAATTTCAACAATATTGATATTGGTCATCCATTGAGTTGTTGATTATGTATTACACCATGGGGCTTGTTCATTGGTAACCTTCGCTGATTGTGAAATTGATTTATCCCAAGTTTTATAGAATATTGCATACTGAGAGCGAAGTGAGAAATCATGTAGCGGTACTTTGGTGAGGCTCACAAGTGCAACTAAAAACCATTCTACAAATTAAAGAACAGGTTACACCAAATTAACCATGTGATAGAAAGGTTCTAGTAATTTATTATGCCAGTGAAGTTTTTGTAGTTATGGTTTGGGATGTGATTCAGCCACTTAACATATTTGGATTTTGGACCTTGATATGGATGCCTTTGTTTGTGTTCTATTATTTTGTGATTGGACACTTGTATCTTTGGAGGTCCAATAGATGCTTTCTAGTGGCTTTGGGTTTTTATCCTGTGTTTGTAAAGCATTCCCCTCCTTACGGAAAAGGGATGTTACATATAGGCACTATTTACCCAAGGAGCTTTATGGAGTAGAAGTAAGTTGTCGAGGACCTACCTACAAAATTTGGAGCCTGGGCTCAGGGCCTAGATAGTGATATCTTGGTCCTTCCTAGTATATGTATTTAATTTTGAAGACACTTAAGATGGACTATTCTTGCAATGCCATGTATTTCCTTCTGAAGACACTTGAGAAGAACTCTTGCAATGCCAAATACGTTTAGCAGAAACGGAAAACGAGGTGTGTGCGTGTGTGTGCGTGCGCGTGCGCGGCGTTCACTCAATAGTCAGGTTTTACAAAAAAGGAGCTGAATCAATCACACTAGCACCCTATCCATACACAAATAGCAGAGATTTACATGCATAAAAAAGAGCAATTCCACAAACTAAACACTTCTTAGAGAATGTCTGACATACCAGCTTACACTGAAATGTTGTGAAAAACCAGAACGTGTAGTATTCCCTCCCTGAATCACCAATGTCCATAATTGCTTCATTATTCAACCCATAGAAAGGATCTGGAATGAGGTTGTTCTTTGCAAGGGTTGCCAAAACACTGCCAATAAAATGACCTCAGCCTATGCATGCAATAAAACAAATGAACAATTGTAGGCCATGTAATTTATATAATATTCATATGAAGGAAAAATGACAAAACAGTGGCAAAGATTTGGTTTTGGTCGTAGGGGTTGAATAGTACCAAGACCCTTACAAACAAGACTCTCCTGCATAAAGCAACTAGATGAAGTGTTTCAATGTAATGATCATTCACAAAAAATTTAACTGGACAATATCTTGTCTGCTGAGACCATCCATTTATGCTCGATACATCATATTTTCAGTTCTGATTTTATATTCATGGGTAAAATTAAATTCCAACTAATATCTCATTTAACTTTCGTTACATTTGACGTAAGAAGACAAATGATTTATAAGCATTAGTTCTAATTTGGTAAGATATTTAGGAAAGCACCATGCTGCCATTTCAGATGGAGAAACTTCCTCTATAGGAGAAGATACAAAAGAATATAGTAACACTCCCTCTGTCCCAAAAGAGAATGTTGCGACATCTTTTATGCAACTCCAGTCAGTACTTGCCAAATGCAAAGTTGATCAGGACTTATTATTGCAAATTCAACCCTGGTATTATTCCATTTCTTGTACTTACTCCAATTAAGGCTAACTTACTCCCTCTTCCCTAAACACCTGACAAATTTTTACTAGACACATAGTTTAGTACACCCATGTGATGAAACGGAAAGCCTTTTACTTCTATTTATACACCTGAAGTACCCCTCAATAACAAGAAATACAGGAATCTTGTGTATAAACATCAACTGTCCAAATACGGTGTAATAATAACTAATTAGGAAATTGGTAGTTTGGGACTGAAACTTCACCAAAAGAAACACCTGCCAAATATGAAATTGTACACTTATTTTAATACAGAGGGAGCATGATAAGATAAAAGGATTTGAGGAACCAAAGCCAATCGCTTACATTTTGTAATGATTATATGAACAGTAAGTTTATCTCCAAGTTTTGCCCCAAAATAAGAAACTTGCCAATTGTTTAGGTCATCCAGAAATAGAAATTTTCCACCAACTATTTTCAGATGGAGGAAGTAATTGACAGATTTATGTCTAAAAGTTCACAGGAAAACAATGTCGTTGTTACAGAGTCAATACCGGAACAAAACCTACATTTAACACAATTCAAGCTGAATCTGTACAAACAGAAAGAAAGAGGTTTCCATACGTTCCAGGAATAACAGCAGGCATCCATGGAAAAGTGTCGGAAGAAGGAGGATGAGTAGTGGTCAGCTGTATTCCGGTGAGTTCAACATCAGTAGATCGAGCAGCCAACCATCCTTCCTCCAGCACCTTCTTCCCTTGCTCCTCCCCCATTTTTGAAGTTCAATTGCAGCAGCTGCTGCTTGTTATATTGATGCATATAGAAACCCTACTAATTCACAAATAGAAATGCAGCTGCACCATTACCAATTTGATCATTGTCGGTTGATTTTTGTCTCTTGTGCTAGCTGTCACTTTGTTTACTGAGACGGAGCACTTGTAAGTTGAGGTTTGTCAATCAATCTTCAAACGCAACATAAACACACCTTTTTTGGGCTTCATTTTTCAATCATGACTTCTTCATGATGTTGGATTCTTACTAAATATACATCTTATTTATCTTTTTTTAAACTTTAATATTTGAGTAAACTACTATTTCCGTGGTTTGGTGTTTATAACGATTTTCGTCCCTGATCTTTAAAAAATGCTTTTTTCGTCCCCATAGTTTTCACTTCATTTCTCTTTTCGTCCCTGAGACTAACTTTGTTAAAAATCTTTGTTAAACTAGGGGTAATTTTGTCTTTTTAGGTTTTATTTTTCTTATTCTTCTAATTAAATTTATATAAACATTTATTAAAAAAACAAACCTAACACATGACTCACCCTTCTCTTTCGCTTCTTTTTATATTCGCTTCTTTTTATATTACAACCACCCCGCAGTCGTCTCCCTCGGCAACCATAATTCTCAGCTTAATTTTGCATCGTCGGAGCCAAACAAATTTGGCTTCGCCGACATGCTCCGCCGATATACACTGGCTGCCATGTTCGGCGCCAACACCACTAACGTCACCGGTGCCGCCGCTTTCATCTGCGATCAGTTCAACACCGTCTCCACTAAGTTCAGCGACACCATATACGCCGTTGACACCACTTATCTTCTTTTCACCGTCTACCTCGTCGTCTCCATGCAACTTGGTTTCGCAATGCTCTGTGCCGGCTCCGTCCGTGCCTAAGAACACCATGAACATCATGCTCACCAACGTTCTTGACGCTGCCGCCGGTGGCCTATTCTACTATATTTTCAGATTCGTTTCCCCCTTCGGAACCCCATCCAACTATTTCATCGAATTACATAAGTTTTCTCTAAAATCTTTACCCTCATCCGTCTTTGACTACAGCTATTTTCTGTACCAATGGGCCTTCGCCATCGCCATCGCCGGAATCACATCTGGATCCATTGCTGAAAGAACCCAATTCGTCGCTTACCTTATTTACTCCGCTTTCTTGACCGGATTCGTGTACAAATTTCGATAACTTGTTTACCTTATTTACACTTTGGTTACCTTATTTACCCAGTCGTTTCTCATTGGTTCTGGTCAGTCGACGGATGGGCGAGCGCCACAAATTTCGATAATTTTTTTCTCGGATCAGGTGTGATCGACTTCACAAGATCTGCCGATCTGGTGTGGTCCATATGGTTGGTGGTGTCGCTGGCTTGTACGGTGCGTTCATCGAAGGCCCACGAATAGGCCGATTTGACCACAATCGTTGATCGGTTGCGTTACGAGGACATAGCGTGTCCCTCGTGGTGCTTAGCACTTTTCTTTTGTGGTTCGGATGGTTCGAATGAAAGAAGATCTGAAGAAGATTGAAGCTCCAATCTCGCTATTGATCTCTGGAGAAGAATATGAGGGCCGGGAGAAGACCGAGATGGTCACTGGATGGAAGGAAGGAGACGGGTTAGGGTTCTGTCACTTCTGTGGGGGTGAGGGACTATATGACAGGTTGGGGTTCTGTGGGTATATATATGTATATATACTTTAATAAAAAAGAAAGTTAAAATGATAAAAGACCAGATTACCCTTTATTTAACTAACCTTTCTTAACAAAGTTAGTCTCAGGGACTAAAAGAGAAATGAAATGCAAACCATAAGGATGAAAAAAGCAGATTTTAAAGACCAGGGACAAAAATTGTTATAAACATCAAACCACAGGGACGAAAATCGTAGTTTACTCTTAATATTTTTACATAATTAATGAAACATATTACAGCTTTAAAGAAAAATATATTATGAATTTATAAAAAAGAAAAAAAAAGTATTGTTGTTACTTTAAATATTTTATTGTAGACTCCAAAACGTAATTTTTGAATGTAGTAAAAATTGAATAAAATATGTTTGTTAGAAGTTTACTCGTGTGATACAATACGATACATTTCGATGATGAAGCCAAGAACTCGAACCTTAAATTTTGATTCATTTTTTTGTTATATTATTTGCCTCTTTTGATTTTATTTTATGGTTTTGAGGTTTTAAGAGAGTGTGAGTTTACGAGAAAAAAAACGAAGTGTTTATCCTGAATTTTACTATGTTGATTAGTTATTTATATGAATTCAAACATGAGCCTTAAAGAATTTGCACACATGCACTATTAATACATAACAATTATAAATAATAAATGCATACATTACGGTAATAAAGTAGATCCCGAAAAAAAAAGTGGGAATAAAATATTGACATGGATATGAAATTAACAAGGATATATAAAATACCTTTTTTTAATATAATTTGTTTAATTAAAATATTAATTGTATTTATGATATTTAAGATTTAAAATGAGGTATACATCGATAAAAACACACGTTCAAATATGAAGCTTGTTTATCATGTATTTGATTATGTTTATTCATTATTTATATGGATTCAAATATGAAGCTTTAAGAAGATGCATCAGTGCATCATTAACATGAAATCTTGAACACCAAATGGTATAGATGATAAAGATATTTATTGATAAATACATACGTCCAGTAAAAAAAATTATCAATATGGGTACAAATTAAAAACAAACAAAATGTTTTTTTTTTTGTAATTTGTTTTAATAAAATAGAGTAAAGTTAACTTTTGGTCGCTGACGTTTGTCATTTTCACTGGATATCGTCCCTAAACTATCGAAACTTTGATTTGGTCTCTCACGTTTGTCACTTCACTTCTCCCACTAACAGCCGTTAACTTTTTCCGTTAAAGCCTATTAAATAAGAGGTATTATGGTCATTTTTACACATTTTTTAGTTTTCTATTAAATATTATATTTATATAATATTATACAAAAGAAAAAAGAAAAAAAAACATTTGTCGCCAGCTTCTTCCCCCCCCCCCCCCCCCCATGCCACCATCTTCTTCCCCCACCATCTTCTTCACCTCATCTCCCACCTAATCACCACCCACACCCTTCCCCATCTTCTTCCTCTTATTCTCTCACAAAAAAACTTAAGAAAAATATAATACACACACATACACACACATATATATATATATGTATGTATATATGTAATACACACGTGCACATATATGTAATACACACACATTCAAACTAGACCTTTAGGAGAGACGGAGGTGTTGTTCTTTGATGGAGAAGAATGTAGCCCGGGAAATCTTTGAATCAGATCTGAAAAGGGTGGGGGACGTGGAGAGCTGCTAAAAAACGAGGGGGTTGGGGAGTCGTCGAAAAACACAAGAGGGTTTGGGAGTCTCCAGAAAATGCAGAGGTGGTTTGGGAGTCGTCGGAAAAACACATTTATGTGTGTGTGCGTTTTATGTGCACGTGTGTATTATATGTATGTTATATATATATATATATATGTATATATAAATGTGTTTATGTACTATATATATATGTGTGTTTGTGTATTATGTATATATATATATATAAAGGTGTGTTTATTATATATATATATATATATATGTGTGTGTGTGTGTGTGTGTGTGCAGAGTGAATAGGGATGGCAAAAAAACCGAACCCGACGGTGAAAACCGAAAATCGAACATTTCGGGTCGGGTTCGGGGACTTCTTATCAGGGACGGGGCGGGGATCGAGGATGTTATCGGGGACGGGGACGATACTCACCGGCCCGGCCCGACCGGACCCAACCCGACCCAACCCGATATATATAATATATGTGTATATATATGTTTTATATAAAATCCCATATATGTAATTTGTAATATTTTAGAAGCCCATACTTCAGCCCAAATTTAAAAACCTAAATCCCTAATCTAATTCTCTAATCGATTAACATTTTGGCAAAAATCAAAATCGACGTCTTTACTCTTCCCTCTTGGCCGCTCCCGCTCGTCGTCTCCCCTCTCGATCCAGATTTGACCTCTCGAGTCTCGACCAGTCGACCGACGACCATACCAAACCAGTCAACTCACGACGACCGACAACCAGACCAGTCGACCCACGACGACCAGACTTGACCTCGATCCAGACTTGAGTCCGGCTCAACAAAAAGACTTCAGGTACTAGATTTCTTTCTTTTCTATCACAATTTTCCGTCTTCTTATGCTCAGATTTTGATCTGATATGGATTACTTGTGCTCTATCAACTGGTTCAAAGTAGGAATGACAGTCAATGTTAATGCAGTTGGTATATTACAATTGCAGTTAAAGATTTCATGTTTGTACCTTCACACTTTTTAACTCCTTTGCTCTCTGATTAAATTTTTGGTTAGTTACTCGTGCCCTATCTACTGGTTCCTTAAGATTAAATTTTTGGTTAATTAGTTAGTACTCCATCTTCCTGCTAAGAGGCAGACCCAAAAGGGTATGCCGTAGTTGCCTGTGATTGTGATTGATTCCAAGAAATCCCATGTTAACCTTTCCGTGATTGTGATTGATTATAGAAAATCTATTTTGGCTGCTTCTCTTGCTTCTTGTTGTTAAAATATATTTTTGTTTGTGAACAAATTGTTCGGGTTCGGGTATCACCAACGGGTAACGGTGATTTTTTGTCCTTAACGGGTTCCCCGACGGGGATATGGGAAACCACAGGGACCCGATGGGGATCCCCGATAAGGTCCTCGATGGGGATCAGAACGGTTACAGGGATGAGGAAGCTTATCGGTTTCGGGGACGGGGACCTTAAAAACCGGTTCGAAACCGGCCTATTGCCATTCCTAAGAGTGAATGTCGTTTTTGGTCCTTGTGGGTTTAGAAGAAGACAAAAAAGAGAAAATGACAAAAAAAATCAAGAAAAGAGTAATTGACTAAAATACCCTCATTAAATTAGACTTAACAAAAAAAGTTAAAGGCCGTTAGTGGGAGGGACCAAAACCAAAGTGAAATGACAAACGTGAGGGACCAAATCCGAGTTTCGATAGATTAAGGACGATATCCATTGAAAATGACAAACGTTAGGGACCAAAAGTGAACTTTACTCAATAAAATATTAAGAGTAAATTGCAAATTTGGTCCCTATGGTTTGTTGTTTTTTCACTTTTGGTCTCTACAAAATTTTTATTGCAAGAAAATCCTCGTGGTATGAAAAAATGTTTGGTTTGGATCCCTGAGACTAACTCCGTTAGATTCCCTCCTATTAAACCCCCTCATTTGCCTTACATATGAGGATATATTAGTAATTTTGTCTTTTTTCATTTTTCACTAAAAACCACAAACCACAGGGACTAAACTTGCAATTTACTCTATTATATATGTATATATATACACATGTACCAAACCAGAGACTCGTTGTCTCTGGCCCAAACCATCGATTAGAGTCCTCCCCTTGCTCCGATCATCGTCGGGAACGCCATCACCATTTTTCCCTTCCTATCCCCAGCCATCTCAGGCTCTCACGACCTCCCTTCTCCTAAACCAACCCCGATGAGAATGTCACTCGACACATGATCTATTTGAAAAAAACACACAGAGGCCCACTCCCTTTCATTCTCGACGACAAAAAACCCTTCCCCTTTCATTCCTGGTGACAAAAACCCCACCCCTTTCCTTGCTCTGATCTGCTTCTGGTTATGTGGTTCACACCTTTTGCAGAAGTGATCGAAACCCATCTCTATCCATCCGGTTATGTGACCTTTAGAAAAAGAGATCGAAACTCACTTCTAGGATCGATGGTCTCCATCCATCTTCTCTATTTCAATCTCCCTTACCCATTTTTCAGCAGATCCGAGATCGAAACTTACAGCAGATCGTAATCCATTTTGTCGTGGTTTATGTAAATGTCATTTTCGCATTATGGCCATGGGAGGGGTGGTAGGGGGTTGGAATTGGAGGGGGTTGACGCCCATGAGAAGAGGGAGGGGTGGCGGGAGTTGGAACCGGAGGTTGGAGATGATCTATATATACACAATATATATATATATATATATATATATATATAAACTCATATTTCATTGTGCACATGAGGACAAATCTTAACCATTGATCAAAAGTTAGAAAACTAATCAATGGTTAATACATAATAAGGTTAATTGGGAAGTGATTAAGGACAAAATTGTAATTTTAAATCAACGCCTACCTTCTTTGACTTTTTATTTTTATTTTTAATTAAAACAAAAATTACCCCCTTAAACTTTAAAATAATTTATCTTAAAAATTACTAATATTTTAATCAAACAAATTACATCAAAAAAATGAGAATTTCGTGCTCTTCGATATAACATCCATCTTGATATAGTTTTTTTTCGTTTTAACCGTTTTTTACGTGAAATTCTATATACGTGTTATATTCATTATGAATATGCATGCACGTCTTCGGGTGTTCACATTCAGTAAGAATAACAAAGATGAACGTTCATTCACTATTCATGGTGAATAATACCGTATGCAGGATGAATAATACAATATTCAGGATTTTTTTTTGTTTTAACCGTTTTTTACGTGAAATTCTATATATGTGTTATATTCATTATGAATATGCATGCACGTCCTCGGGTGTCCACATTCAGTATGAATAATAAAAGTGAACGTTCATTCATTATTCATGATGAATAATACAGTATTCAGGATGAATAATCCATGAATCCATGATTCATGTATTATTTATCATGAATCGTGTATTATTCACCCTGAATGTTCTATTATTCATCCTGAATGATACATTATTCATGATGAATAATATAATATTCAGGATGAATTACACAACATTCATGACGAATAATACATGAATTCATGAATCGTGAATTATTCACCTTGAATGTTGTATTATGCATCCTGAATGATGTCATCTTTGAGTCTTTAGCCGCAGATTCTCCATTCATTTGGTTCACAACAAGAAAGGAATCGCTTTTGACGTGCAACCCTTTTTACCCTAAGTCATGTGCCATATTCATTCCCACGATCAAGGCTTCGTTTTCTACTTCATTGTTGGTTACCTTGAAATCGCATCGTATGGAGTACACCATCTTGCCCCCTTGTGGAAACTTCAAGACGACACTCAGTCCTGTGCCTCTAGCATTGGACGATCTGTCGACATGTAGAGTCCAGGGTTTGTCGTGGTGAGTCGCCACAAAACAATTTTCTTTTTTTGTTTCTTTCTCTAGTTAAGGACTAAAGTCGGCGACAAAGTCTGCTAGGACTTGTGATTTGATCGCGGTCCTGGGTTTAAAGTCGATGTCGTAGCTGCTAAGGTATATACTCCATTTTGCTAGTCGACCTGTCAATTCTAGTTTTCTCAAGACAGACTTAAGTGGGAAGTTAGTAACGACAGTTATAGGATGTGATTCAAAATAATGTCGTAACTTCTTTGCAACTGTAACTAATGATAGTAAGAGTTTTTCCATTGAGGAGTATCTGGTTTCGGCGTCGAGTAAAAACTTACTTACGTAATAGATAGGCAATTGTTATTTGTCGTCTTCTCTTACTAGGACTGCGCTTACTGCGTTCCATTGGAAGCCTTTGTTTTTTTTGCAAGACGTAAAATAGGTGACATTTATCTGACGATCGGGATATAAACCTGTTTAGGGCCGTCACTCGACCCGTCAAGCGTTGTACCTCTTTAAAGTTTCTTGGTGATTTGATCTCGACGATTGCTTTAATATGGTCAGGGTTAGCTTCAATGCCTCGTCGAGTCACCATGTATCCTAGGAATTTCCCAGCATTGACTCCAAAGGAACATTTCGTAGGATTTAGCTTCATATGGTATTGTCGGAGTATGTCGAACGATTGTCTTAAATGCTCGATATGGTCGACAGCTTGTCGCGACTTGACGAGCATGTCGTCAATGTATACCTCCATGGTGTCACCCAGTCGATCTTTGAACATTTTGTTGACTAACCACTGGTATGTGGATCCTACATTTTTCAAACCAAAATGCATAACCTTATAGAAATAAATACCTCGGTTTGTCATGAAAGTTGTCTTCTCTTGGTCGTCGACGTGCATCAGGATTTGGTTGTATCTTGAATAGGCATCCATAAACGTCAGGAGTTCATGTCCAGCAGTTGCATCGACTAGTGCATCGATATGCGACAAAGGAAACGGATCCTTTGAACATGCTTTATTTAAATCCGTGAAGTCTATGCACACCCTCCATTTGCTGTTCTTCTTCTGTACCACCACGATGTTAGCTAGCCAGTCGGGGTACTTCACTTCTCGGATCTTTCCGGTCTTGAGGAGGTTGTCGACTTCGTCGTTGATCACCTTATTTCGCTCTGGAACGAATTTTCGTCGTTTTTGTTTTACTGGTTTAAACGACGGATCCACATTTAATTTATGTGAAATGACGTTGGGGTCAATGCCAACCATGTCCTCGTGCGTCCATGCGAAACAGTCGGCATGATCCTGCAAAAAATAAATTATTTCCCTTTTAATAGAAGCGTCGAGCGTCGAAACTACGAAGACGATCTGGTTCGGTTTGCTCTGATCCAGGTTAACTTCCTCCAGTCGACAATATCGGGAGCATCCTGGTTCTATAATTGCTAGATGGATTGTTTTCTAGGTTTCATCGTTGTCTTGTAGAAATCCCGAGTAACTTTTGGTTCGCTTTTGGTCTCCTGGATTCTCCATGGTGTAGGGAATTTCATCGTCTGGTGGTACGTGGAGGGGATTGCCTTCATGTCGTGTATCCAAGATCTCCCAAGAATAATATTGTACGCTAAGCAACAATCGATCACGCTAAATCTGTTTTGCTTGTTGTAACACCCTAAAAATTCGGGTAATTTTGAACATTGAAAATTTGGCAATATAACGTCTATAAATGGGGCAAACCACCCATAAAGAGTAAAAGTGTGAGCAATTACAAAACCTGTAATGATGTATGGGGAAACGACAACAAACTAATCTAAACCACATCTAGCTAGATTACATAGGTTGTCAACCGAATACCAAAATGGATAATTGTTTTAAATGCTAAGGCTTCCAAAATATCCATCCTTCAAAAATGCCCTCAAGAGACCATGCACTTCTCTCAATCCCTTGACGACCCGCTGCTAAGGGAACCTGTTATACACGTCATTTCAGAAAAAGTGTTAGGCTTAAAGCATAGTGAGAACATACAGTTTATAATTCGAAGAAATATAGACAATTGTAATAAAAAGAAATACTTTCAAGAGAATTGAGTTTACAATTGAAATCTTTGCCACCTAAGGACTGTTCGGTCCAAAATTCATCTTGCGATGACAGGGGATACCCGTTTTACCAAGGATTGTGGCGGAACACCGAGTAAGCCACAATTCGAGTTATGAGCTAAATACTTGGAATCCATGGCCACGAACAACGCCGGTCTGTACTAAGATGTGGGGGAGGGAACCCGAGGAAACCAAGTCATACTCGTTCACTAGGACTACATTATGATCCATGGCTAGTAATCGGTCCCACATAACCGTACCAAAGGGCCTCCGAGGATCAAATGCATCCATAGCTACAATGGGGAAAAACATCCCAAAATATATATAAGCCGACTCAATACCTAGGGATCCACTAGTAGTAGTCTAGACTTGTCACAATTTCATTTGCGACTAACCAAATCTAAACATATAGCTTCCAACAACATTTAATTCCAAAATGCATTTTCCAAATTTAACTGCTGATAAGAATGAAAATCATAAAACGAGTTTATACACATTCTTTCAAGTACTTCACCATAAATGTGCAAGTAATACTTTATTTTAACACATATCAAATGGAACCTTTCAATTTAACAAAATGTAGCAAGAACCCTAAAATCTCCCAAAACTCAAGTTAGGTCAAAATGTGATAATCATAAATCCAAAACCAATGAGATATATAGGAGCTCAAAATATGAGTTTTGACATGTATAAGGTTTAGAAAATGATAGTAGGAACTCACCAAGTGGGTTTTTGAAGAAAACCCAAACCCTAGATTTTGACCCTTGAAGAGGATGAAGATGGAGGTGGTGGTTGGAAGCTTGCAAACCCAAAACCTTGGATGAAGCTCTTAACTCAACAATAAATGAAGTAGGTGGTGGTTGCAACAAACCCTAAAATGAAGTAAATGAAGAGGGAGGAGTTTGGGAGAGAAACCATGGAGTAATGAGGAGAAAGAAATGAATTTGGGGATAAAATCCCATTTAACCCACTCAGGGCCTCCGCGCGGCTTATGGCGCGACCTTATGGCGCGCCGTGACACGCACCAAGCATTGACTTCTACCTTCTTCAAATCTGATCAAAACCAAAATTCGGGGTGTTACAATCCTCCCCAACTTGGAGATGATTTCGTCCCCGAAATCCCAACTAATCGAAAAGAGTAGGATATCTACGCTTCATATCCTCCTCAGCTTCCCACGTCACATTTGTTCCCCAATGATGTTTCCATTGCACCTTAACCATCGTGACCTCTTTGTGACGATGCTTCTTTGACTTCCGCTCCAAGATAGCTTTGGGTTCTTCGACACAACGATTACCTTCGTCCAATCTTATTTTGGAAAGAGGAATGACGCTTTCTTCCTCCACCAAACACTTCCGAAGGTAACATATATGGAACGTGTTGTGGATCTCGTTCATTTCTGGTGGGAGTTCCAACTAGTAGGATTGCAAGCCCACACGCTTTAGCACCTTGAATGGGCCAAGGAAACGAGGACTCAACTTCCCACGTTTTCCAAACCGGATATTGCCCTTCCATGGTGACACTTTAAGCATTACATGGTCGCCCACTTGAAACTCCATCGGACGTCTCTTCTTGTCGGCATAGTTCTTTTGCCGATCTTGAGCCGCTTTCAACCGTTCTCGAATACCCTTAACTTTATCGGCCATCTCTTGTACAGTTTCGGGTCCCGTGAATTGCTTCTCTCCCGCTTCAAGCCAACACACAGGAGTTTTGCACTTCCGCCCATACAATGCCTCAAAAGGTGCCATTCTGATACTCGAGTGGTATCTATTGTTGTAAGCAAACTCCACCAAAGGTAATTGAGAGTCCCAACTACCCCCAAAGCCAATAACACAAGACCTTAGCATGTCTTCGAGCGTTTGGATCGTTTTCTCGCTTTGACCGTCGGTTTGCGGATGGTAAGCCGTGCTCAACTTCACTCGCGTACCAAGCTCCTTCTGAAAACCATCCCAAAAGTTCTAAGTGAACCGATTGTCGTTATCCGACACGATTGACAAAGGTATTACATGCCTTGAGACCAGTTCATCGATATAGAGTTTTGCTAACTTGTCTATCGGTAAGGTTTCGCGCATGGCCAAGAAGTGAGCGCTCTTAGTCAATCGATCGACTATTACCCGAATTGTATCATGATCTCGAAGAGTTTTAGGAAACTTCATCAAGAATTCCATGGTAATATGCTCCCACTTCCACTCCGGGATCTCTAAAGGCTGAAGAATCCCATACGGTCGTTGATGTTCGGCCTTCACTTGCAAGCACGTCACACAACGCTCCACGTAACGCGCCACATCCAGTTTCATTACCGGCCACAAATAATGTAACTTCAAGTCCCGGTACATTTTTGTACTTCCCCGGATGAATGGAATACTTGGATTTGTGGGCATCCTCAAGAAGTAGTTCACGGTTACCCCCAACCTTGGGTACCCACACACGACCGTTGAACAGTTTTACCCCACGGCTGTCCTCCGTTAAGAGCAACCGTTGCTTTGTCATGACCCCATCCTTGAGGTTTTCTTCCAACAAGGCTTCTAATTGCGATGACTTGATCTTCTCTACAAGGCTTGACACTAACTCGATTCTGAAAGGGTAGCCCGAATACTTCCGCTATAGTCCTTCCGATTGAGCGCATCGGCCACAACGTTCGCCATACCGGGGTGGTAAAACAACTCAAAATCGTAATCCTTGAGTAAATCGAGCCACCGCATTTGCCTCATGTTAAACTCCTTTTGATCAAAGACGTATTTCAAACTCTTATGATCGGTGTAGAGTGTACATTTCGTGCCATAAAGGTAATGCCGCCAAAGCTTCAAGGCGAACACCACCGCCGCTAACTCCAAATCGTGAGTAGGATAGTTCTTCTCGTGGATTTTGAGTTGCCTCGAGGCGTAAGCGATCACCTTGCCTCTTTGCATCAACACACATCTTAATCCCATTTTCGAAGCGTCTCTATAAACCACGAAGTCTTCCGACCCTTCGGGTAGCGACAGGATTGGAGCTTCACACAACTTCCTTTGCAAAGTCCGGAACGCTTTCTCTTGCACCTCGGTCCAAACGAACTTCACATTCTTCCGTGTCAACGCCGTCAAGGAAGAAGCGATTTTCTAAAAGTCTTGAATAAACCTCCGGTAATATCCCACCAAACCCAAGAAACTTCGGATTTTGGACGGACTCTTGGGAGACTCCCAATTCATCATAGCTTCAATCTTCGAGGGCTCCACTTTCACTCCGTCTCGAGTGAAAACGTGACCCAAGAATTGAACCTCCTCATGAGAAAAGTCGCACTTGGAGAACTTGGCGTACAACCTTTCTTTTCTCAACACTTCCAGAACCTCACGAAGGTGTTGCTCGTGCTCTAACTCGCTCTTAGAATACATGAGTATGTCATCAATGAATACGATGACCGACTTGTCAAGGAATGGTCGGCACACCCTATTCATCAAATCCATAAACACCGCCGGTGCGTTTGTTAGGCCAAATGGCATTACAAGAAACTCGTAATGGCCGTAACGCGTTCTAAAAGCCGTCTTCGAGACGTCTTCTCCCCTCACCTTCAGTTGGTGGTAACCCGAACGTAAGTCGATCTTGGAGAAACACCCCGCTCCTTGGAGTTGATCGAATAGATCGTCTATTCTCGGAAGTGGGTACTTGTTCTTCACTGTTGCTTTGTTCAATTCACGGTAATCGATGCACATTCTCATTGTGCCATCCTTCTTCTTGACAAACAATACCGGAGATCCCCAAGGCGACGAGCTCGGTCTTATGAAACCCTTCTCCAAAAGCTCTTGGAGTTGAGCCATCATCTCTTGCATCTCCGATGGCGCTAACCGGTAAGGGGCTCTAGCAATCGGAGCCGCTCCCGACACGAGATCAATCAAAAACTCTACTTGACGATCGGGTGGTAACTCGGGCAAGTCGTCCGGAAAGACATCGGGAAACTTCTGCACAATCTTCACATCTTCGAACTTTGACTTTTCCAACTTGGCGTTGATTACGTAGGCTGGACGAGCATCCTTTCACCAAGCATTTGCTTGTTTTAGCCATGGTGATGATTGCTACATCATCTTTCCTTTTCTCGCCGTAGATCACAACATCACCATCAGGATTGGGAAGTCGGATTATTTTCTTGGAGAATACGATCTCGGCATGATTGTTCGCCAACCAATCCATGCCGACCACAAAATCAAAACCTCCAATAATCATCGACATCAAATCGATTAGGAATTCTCTCCCTTCGATTCCGAGAGTACACTTCTTCAGAACATCGTGGATTAGAACATGACTACCATTCGCTATCTCTACCACTAACGCATTCTCTAGACTATTAGTGGGCATGGCGAGCTTTTGACGAAACAACTCAGATATAAAAGAGAAATTGGCACCCGAATCGAACAGTAGACGAGCAGGTACGGAGTTTAGAAGAAACGTACCCGACACCACATCGGTGGATGCCTTGGCCTCGTCGGCCATCATCTGAAAAGCTCGACCTGGAACCCTAGATGGATTCTCTTTCTTCTCCGGCACACTACCCGACTTGAGCTTCGGGCAATATCTCTTCATATGCCCCGGTGCCTTGCACTCGAAGCAGATAAGTCCTCTGATCGGGCAATCTTTGGTGGTGTGATCAAACTTCCCACACTTGCTGCAAGGTTGAGGAGTGGGGTTACAGTTGCCAAAGTGCTTGCTATGACACCTTTGACACCATCTAGCTTCTTGATGTCCACCGAAGTTTCGGTTTCCGACAAAAGGCCGGGTCCTCTTGGGAGGTACGGAATTGATCTCCCACTTTCTCTTGTCTACGGCCACCACCGTTTTCTCTGGTTTACCCCTCGCGTAAACCTCCTCCATAAACTGCGCCTACTTAATCGTTTCACGAAGGTTAGAAGCCTTCGATTTGCGGACCATGTACATCATGTCCGCCAGCAAACCCTTCAGATAGGCCTTTATCTTCTCTTTTTCTGTTGGGGCCACATGCCCCACCAACCCCAACTTTTCCATGAATTGACGGGTGTACTCCCTCACCGTCAAGTTCCCTCACCAGCAAACCCTTCAGATCCATGGCTCTCTCACTACAGTAATCCTCCAAAAGTTTCTTCTTGAACTCGGCCCAAGATAGTTGAGCTAACACAGTAGAAGAGAGGGTGTCCTGAGTGACAGTCCACCAAGAGAGTGCCGTATCTCGGAGTAATTGAGAGCCAAATCTCACTTTCTGATCGTCCTCACATTCGGAGGAGCCGAAAGCCTGTACGACCGCTTGGATCCATTTAACGCACGTAACTGGGTCTTCGGAACCAGCAAACTTTGGTGGTCCACAACCCAGAAAAGGCTTGTAGGAGCAACTCTTCCCACTTCTCGGAGCACCAACAACTCTGTGCTCTTCAGTTCTGATTCTGTTCCCGGTGCCTCTAGAACCAACCAACACATTCTCTTCCACTGCCTCATGCCTTCTGAGGCTCGCATCCCGGTCTTCCATCATCTTCAGAAACGCCTCCTGCTGCTTCTCCATAGCTGACGTCACCATATGCATGACGCTGGCTATCATATCAGCTTGAGGGTTTGCCTCATGAATAACCGGGTTCGTGGATGCCAATTCCACTCTAGGCACCTGTTCCACTTCCCTAGTGAATATCGGTGGCATACTAGGAGGAACGACAGTCGGCGCCCTTATCACCGGATTTCGATCGGGCGAACTAACATCGCGAAGGTCTCCGTCATCTAACTGACGACTACGAGTGTTCACCATAAGGAATAATGGCTGCAACACAAGCACGAGAAAGGGTAAGAGAGAGAGAATAAAACACAAAGGGAAACGTACTACCATATTTCCAATTGTCATAGTAACAACATTTCAAGCATATTCACGTAAAACATCCTCATAATAACATTAGCTAAGTGAGATTATGAACATATAATATATAAAGGTTCTCGTTACCATAGCCAGAACGCTTGATAACCATAATTTCCGTCAACTCTAAGACTAACCCATCTTAGAAGTTCTATCCAAACACACAATCAATACTTAACATACTCAGTCTAAGTCTAGACATCTTACATTCATGCCTAGTTCACTTAAACTAGAGCTCTGATACCAACTTGTAACACCCTAAAAATTCGGGTAATTTTGAACATTGAAAATTTGGCAATATAACATCTATAAATGAGGCAAACCGCACATAAAGGGTAAAAGCGTGAGCATTTACAAAACCTGTAATGATGTATGGGGAAACGACAACAAACTAATCTAAACCACATCTAGCTAGATTACATAGGTTGTCAACCCAATACCAAAATGAATAATTGTTTTAAATGCTAAGGCTTCCAAAATATCTATCCTCCAAAAATGCCCTCAAGTGACCATGCACTTCTCTCAACCCCTTGACGACCTGCCACTAAGGGAACATGTTATACACGTCATTTGAGAAAAAGTGTTAGGCTTAAAGCCTAGTGAGAACATACAGTTTATAATTCGAAGAAATCTAGACAATTGTAATAAAAAGAAATACTTGCAAGAGAATTGAGTTTACAATTGAAATCTTTGCCACCTAAGGACTTTTCGGTCCAAAATTCATCTTACGATGATAGGGGATACCCGTTTTACCAAGGATTGTGGCGGAACACCGAGTAAGCCACAATCCGAGTTATGAGCTAAATACTTGGAATCCATGGCCACGAACAACGCCGGTCTGTACTAAGATGTGGGGGAGGGCACCCGAGGAAACCAAGTCATACTCGTTCACTAGGACTACATTATGATCCATGGCTAGTAACCGGTCCCACATAACCGTACCAAAGGGCCTCCGAGGATCAAATGCATCTATAGCTACAATAGGGAAAAACATCCCAAAATATATATAAGCCAACTCAATAACTAGGGATCCACTAGTAGTAGTCTAGACTTGTCACAATTTCATTTCTGACTAACTAAAGCTAAACATATAGCTTCCAACAACATTTAATTCTGAAATGCATTTTCCAAGTTTAACTGCTGATAAGAATGAAAATCATAAAAAAGAGTTTATACACATTCTTTCAAGTACTTCACCATAAATGTGCAAGTAATACATTATTTTAACACATATCAACTGGAATCTTTCAATTTAACAAAATGTAGCAAGAACCCTAAAATCTCTCAAAACTCAAGTTAGGTCAAAATGTGATAATCAAAAATCCAAAACCAAGGAGATATATGAGTCTTGTAACTCCCGAAGATCAAATGTATCTAACTACAACAGAAGGGGTACAAACATCCCAACAATAAGCCGACTCGATACCTAGGGATCCACTAGTATAGTCATGACTTGTCACAATATTTCATGTGACCATTTTAAAGCTAGATAAACAGTTTTCAACACATTTATATTTCAAAATGCCATTTTCCAGACCAACTTATGGTAAGAAAGAAAATCATAAAACCAGTTTATATACATTCTTTCAATAAGCCACAAACATGGGCAAGTAAAACATCATTTTACTTCTAATAAGGCGGAACCCGTCATTTTAGTCAAAACTGATCGGGAACCCCAAAAATCACCAAAAACTTCATTTATATCAAAATGTAGAGAACATGAAATCATACCGTAGAAATACTTCGGATTTCGCAAATAAGAGTTTTGACATGTATAAAGTTTGTAAAATGGTAGTAGGAACTCACCAGTAGGTTTTAGAATAAAACCCGGAAAACCAGATATCAATCACGACAAAGAGGTGAAGCTTAAAACACCGACCCCTTCTTAGAAACACTGCAAACTAGCAACCAAACGAGACTCGAAGATCGAAGAAGAAAGAAAGAGAAAAGAGAGAAAGAGATCTGAAAATTGAGATATGTTAAGAAATATCTCACAAATGAGATATTTAAGGCAACTCCAAAAAGCAGCCTGGCGTGCGCCCTCAAAGAAGGAAATGTGCACGGCCCGTGCACAAGCCCACTGCCTCGCCGCTGTTTCATACGCACGACCCGTGCGTTTTTTCTGAAGGAGTCGTGCGCCATGTAGAACAGTACAGAAAACCTAAATCTCCAATCTTTTCCTCTTTGCAAAATGACCAAACGAAACTCGGGGTGTTACAATCCTCCCCAACTTGGGAATGATTTCATCCCCGAAATCCAGCTATACAAAAAGCTGAGGATATATTCGCTTCATATCCTCTTCAGCTTCCCACGTCACATTTGCTCCCCGGTGATGCTTCCACTGCACCTTGACCAAAGTGACCTCTTTGTGACGTAACTTCTTAGACTTTCTCTCTAAGATGGCGTCGGGTTCTTCCACACAACGGTTACCTTCGTCCACTCTTAACTCTGAGAGGGGAATGACGGTGTCTTCTACCGCTAGACACTTCCGAAGGTAACAAACATGAAACGTATTGTGGATTCTACTCAACTCCGGTGGCAGTTCCAACTGGTAGGCTTGCAAACCCACCCGTTTAAGCACTTTGAAAGGTCCGAGGAAACGGGGACTCAGCTTCCCACGTTTTCCAAACCGGATAATGCCCTTCCATGGCGACACCTTAAGCATCACGCGGTCGTCCACTTGGAACTCTATCGATCGTCTCTTCTTATCGGCATAGCTTTTCTGCCGATCCTGAGCCACTTTCATTCTTTCACAAATGCACTTGACCTTATCGGCAGTCTCTTGCACGATTTCAGGTCCGGCGAACTGTTTTTCTCCCGCTTCTAGCCAGCACACGGGAGTCCGACACTTTCGCCCATACAATGCCTCAAAGGGTGCCGTTCCAATACTCGAGTGGTAGCTATTGTTGTAAGCAAACTCCACCAAAGGCAGGTGAGAGTCCCAACTACCCACGAAATCGATGACACAAGACCTCAACATGTCCTCCAAAGTTTGGATCGTTCTCTCGCTTTGCCCGTCGGTCTATGGATGATAAGTCGTACTCAACTTAACTCGCTTACCAAGCTCTTTTTGAAACCCATCCCAAAAGTTCGAAGTGAACCGACTGTCGCGATCCAATACGATCGACAATGGTATTCCATGCCTCGAGACCACTTCATCGATATAAAGTTTTGCTAACTTATCCATCGGTAGAGTCTCGCGCATAGCCATGAAGTGAGCGCTCTTTGTCAATCTATCAACTATCACCCAAATGGTATCGTGACCTCGAAGAGTTTTAGGCAACTTCGTCACGAAGTCTATGGTGATATGCTCCCACTTCCACTCAGGAATCTCTAAAGACTGAAGACTCCCATACGGTCGTTGATGTTCGGCCTTAACTTGGGAACACGTCACACAACGCTCTACATAACGTGCCACATCAAGTTTCGTTACTGGCCACCAATAATGCAGTTTCAAGTCCCTGTACATCTTTGTACTCCCTGGATGAATGGAATACTTGGACTTGTGTGAATCTTCAAGCAACAGATCACGGTTACCCCCAAGCTTGGGTACCCACACGCGACCGTTGAACAGTTTTACCCCACGGCTATCTTCCGTTAAGAGAAACCGCTGTTTTGTCATGACTTCCTCTTTGAGATTTTCTTCTAACAATGCTTCAACCTGCGATGCCTTGATCTTTTCAACAAGGCTAGACACTAGCTTGATTCTCGAATGGGTAGCCCGAATACTTCCGCTATAGTCCTTCCGAATTAACGCATCGGCCACCACATTCGCCTTACCCGGATGGTAAAGCAATTCACAATCGTAGTCCTTTAGCAGCTCGAGCCACCACCTTTGCCTCATGTTCAAATCCTTTTGATCAAAGACATACTTCAGACTTTTATGATCTGTGAAGAGTGTACACTTCGTGCCATAGAGATAGTGTCGCCAAAGCTTCAGGGCGAACACCACCGCTGCTAACTCCAAATTGTGGGTAGGATAGTTCTTCTCGTGTATTTTAAGCTGCCTCGAGGCGTAAGCGATTACCTTGCCCCATTGCATCAACACACAACCTAAACCCATCTTCGAAGTGTCGCTAAAGACCACTAAGTCTTCTGACCTTTCAGGTAACGACAAGATCGGAGCTTCACACAACTTCTTTTGAAGTATCCGGAACTCCTTCTCTTGTGTTTCGGTCCATTCAAACTTCACATTCTTCCTAGTCAAAACTATCAAGGAAGAAGCGATTTTCGAAAAGTCTTGGATAAATCTCCGGTAGTATTCCGCCAGACCCAAGAAACTTCGGATCTCTGACGGACTTTTGGGAGATTCCCAATTCATCATAGCTTCAATCTTGGAGGGATCCACTTTCACTCCGTCTCGAGTGACAACGTGACCCAGAAATTGTACCTCTTTAAGCCAGAAGTCACACTTGGAAAACTTGGCGTACAATCTTTCCTTTCTCAACACTTCAAGCACTTCCCGCAGATGTCGTTCGTGTTCTGACTCGCTCTTGGAGTACACGAGTATGTCATCAATGAATACAATGACCGACTGGTCGAGGAATGGTCAGCACACTCTATTCATCAAGTCCATAAATATCGCCGGTGCGTTCGTTAGGCCAAAAGGCATTACAAGAATTTCGTAATGGCCGTAACGTGTTTTGAAAGCTATTTTCGGAACGTCTTCTTCTCTCACCTTCACTTGATGATAACCCGAACGTAAGTAGATCTTGGAAAAACATCCCGCTCCTTGAAGTTGATCGAACAAGTCGTCTATTCTCGGAAGCGGATACCTGTTCTTTACTGTAGCTTTGTTCAACTCACGATAGTCAATGCACATTCTCATCGTGCCATCTTTCTTCTTTACAAACAAGACCGGAGCTCCCCAGGGTGATGAACTCGGTCTTATAAAGCCCTTCTCCAAAAGTTCTTGGAGTTGTGCCATCATTTCTTGCATCTCTAACGGCGCTAAACGGTAAGGAGCTTTAGCAATTGGTGCTGCTCCAGGCACAAGGTCAATCCGGAACTCCACTTGCCGATCGGGTGGTAACCCGGGCAAGTCGTCAGGAAAGACATATAGAAACTCACGCACAATCTTCACATCAACAAGCTTTGATTTCTCTAACTTGGCATTGATCACATAGGCTAGGAAAGACGAACATCCTTTTATCAGACACTTGCGTGCCCTCGCCATTGTGATTATCGCCACTTCGCCCTTTCTCTTCTCACCATAGATCACAACAACTTCACTATTGGAATTGGGAAGTCGTATTAATTTCTTGGAACATACGATCTCGGCATGATTGTTTGACAACCAATCCATACCGACCACAACATCAAAGCCTCCGATAAACATCGGCAGTAAATCGATCGAGAATTCTCTCCCCTCGATCCCGAGAGTACACTTCTTCAGAACATCACGGATCAGAACTTGACTACCATCAGCTATCTCTACCACTAACGCATCCTCAAGACTAGTAGTGGGCATAACAATCTTTTGACAGAACAACTCA
Source organism: Arctium minus (assembly GCA_954870635.1). Taxonomy (NCBI): domain Eukaryota; kingdom Viridiplantae; phylum Streptophyta; class Magnoliopsida; order Asterales; family Asteraceae; genus Arctium; species Arctium minus. The sequence goes on along the minus strand of OX941080.1, from coordinate 68,464,504 downwards.
TATACGAAAGAGAAACTGGCACCCGTATCGAATAAAATACGAGCAGGTACAGAGTTTATAAGAAAAGTACCCGATACCACATCAGCGGATGCCTTGGCCTCTTCTACCGTCATCTGAAATGCTTGACCCGGAACCCTCGGAGGGTTCTCCTTCTTTGCCGCCACGCTACCCGTCACAAGCTTCGGGCAATTTCTTCTCACGTGCCCCGACGCCTTGCACTCGAAGCAGACCATCCCCATGATAGAACAGTCGCGGGCGGTGTGATCAGACTTCCCACACTTGAAACAAGCTTGAGAAGTGGTTCTACAGTTACTGTGGTGCTTTGTTCGACACTTCGAGCACCGTCTGGCTTCTTGATAACCGTTGAAGTTGCGGTTTCCGACAGAAGGTCGGGTTCTCTTGGGAGGTACAAAACTGCTCTCCCACTTTCTCTTATCAGTCACCACCACAACTTTCTCAGCTTTGTTCCTTGCGAACATCTCTTCCATGTACTGAGCTTCTTCAACCATCTCGCGGAGGTTAGAAGCTTTAGAATTGTGGACCATAGATTGCATGTCCGTGGGTAGACCATTCAGATAGGCCTTCATCTTATCCTTCTCTGTTGGGGTAGCGTGCCCCACCAGATCAAGCTTCTCCATGAACTGACGGGTGTACTCCCTTACCGTCAGGCTTCCCTTTACTAGAGACCGGAATTCTTTCTCGATTCGGTCCATTGTTCTTTCATTGCAGAACTTTTCTAACAACTTTTTCTTGAACTCGGCCCAAGACAACTGAGCCAACACAGCAGGAGATAGGGTGGATTGAATGACATTCCACCAAATGAGCGCAGTATCCCTCAGCAGTTGGGTACCGAACCGCAATCTCTGATCATCTCCGCATTCGGAAGAGCCAAAAGCTTGCTCGACCGCTCGAATCCACTTCACACACATGATTGGGTCGTCGGAACCAGAGAACTCTGGTGGTCCGCACCCCAGAAAGGATTTGTAGGAACAACTTTTCCCACTTCCCGGAGCATTAACTACCAAGCGCTCCTCGTTCCTGATTCCAGGGCCAACGCCTCCAGAACCAAGCACAATGTTTTCCACAACCGTCTCACTTCTCCGATTGTTCACATCGCAGTCCTCAATCACTTTTTGCAGAAACTCTTGCTGCTTTGCCATCTCTTCCCTCAATGCCAACATCATGCTAGCCATCATTTCAAACGGGGAACTAGCATCCCTGATGACTAGGTGGGACGAAGCCAGGTCTCCTCGCGGAATGACCTCTGGCCCCCCACCTAGCCCTTGCTGAACAGGTGGTCGCGCAACAACCTCAACTCCCTCCGGCTGACCAATGGTGGAGGCTGTCGCTTCCAGACCATCAACACGCGTACGCGGTCTACCACGCGTATTCACCATACTGAACTGATTCACAGAACAGAGAAAGAGATAAGAGAGAGATTGAATAAACACAAAGGAAACGTACTACCACATTACCAATTGTCACAGTAACAGAAATTCAAGCACATTTACATACAATATCCTCATAATAACATTAGCTAAGTGAGATTATGAACATATAACACATAAAGGTTCTTGTCACCATTTCCACAACGCCTAATAAACGTACTTTCCATTGACTCTAAGACTAACCCATCTTAGAAGCTCTACCCAATATCACAGATCAATTCTTATCATACTCAATCTAAGTCTAGACATCTTACATTCATGCCTAGTTCACTTAAACTAGAGCTCTGATACCAACTTGTAACTCCCTAAAATTCAGTGTAAAATAAATCCTGGAAACCTGGCAACATGACATTCGTATTGATATAAACCTCCCATAAAGGGGATCAGTCCTTAAGACTTTACAAAACCTGCACAGATATAGGATTCATCAACAAACCAATATAGGCACCTCTATCCAGATTACATCAGTTGACAATCCATAATTCACCGAAAGAATGGGACTTAACAAATGCTCAGTTACAATACTAGTCATCTCAAAATGCCTCGAGAGCAAACCCGTCTCTCAAAACCCTGGCAACCCACCGCTAAGGGAAACCTGTTATACACATCATTTGAGAAAAATTGTTAGGCTTAAAGCCTAGTAAGAACATACAGTTCATAAATCTCAAGAGATATAATCAAATGCATCAAAGTAAATACTTCCCAAAGGTTTAGTTATGCAAATACAGTTCTTTGATAATATACGGACAACCGGTCCAAAACACATCTTCCGATGACGGGGATTACCCGATTTACCAAGGATTATAGTGGAACACAAAGTAAGCCACATATCCGAGTTATGAGCTAAATACATGGAACCATGGCCACGAACGCTTCGGTCCGTACTACGATGTGAGGGAGGCCCCCAAGGAACCAGTCATACTCTTTCGTTAGACTACATTTGACCCATGGCTAGTAACCGGTCTCACATAACCGTACTAAGTGCCCCCGAAGATCAAATGTATCTAACTACAACAGAAGGGGTACAAACATCCCAACAATAAGCCGACTCGATACCTAGGGGATCCACTAGTATAGTCATGACTTGTCACAATATTTCATGTGACCATTTTAAAGCTAGATAAACAGCTTTCAACACATTTATATTTCAAAATGCCATTTTCCAGACCAACTGCTGGTAAGAAAGAAAATCATAAAACCAGTTTATATACATTCTTTCTATAAGCCACAAACATGGGCAAGTAAAACATCATTTTACTTCTAATAAGGCGGAACCCGTCATTTTAGTCAAAACTGATCGGGAACCTCGAAAATCACCAAAAACTTCATTTATATCAAAATGTAGAGAACATGAAATCATACCGTATAAATACTTCGGATTTCGCAAATAAGAGTTTTGACATGTATAAAGTTTGTAAAATGGTAGTAGGAAATCACCAGTAGGTTTTAGAATAAAACCCGGAAAACCAGATATCAATCACGACGAAGAGGTGAAGCTTAAAACACCGACCCCTTGTTAGAAACACCACAAACTAGCAAGCAAACGAGACTCGAAGATCGAAGAAGAAAGAAAGAGAAAAGAGAGAAAGAGATCTGAAAATTGAGATATTTTAAGAAATATCTCACAAATGAGATATTTAAGGCAACTCCAAAAAGCAGCCTGACAGTCGTGCGCCCTCAAAGAAGGAAATGCGCATGGCCCGTGCGCAAGCCCACTGCCTCGCCGCTGTTTCATACGGATGACCCATGCGTTTTCTCTGAAGGGTTGTGCGCCCTGCAGAACAGTGCAGAAAACCTAAATCTCCAATCTTTTCCTCTTCACAAAACGACCAAACGAAACTCGGGGTGTTACAAGTTTTGACATGTATAAGGTTTAGAGAATGATAGGAGGAACTCACCAAGTGGGTTTTTGAAGAAAACCCAAACCCTAGATTTTAACCCTTAAAGAGGATGAAAATGTAGATGGTGGTTGGAAGCTTGCAAACCCGAAACCTTGGATGAAGCTCTTAACTCAACAATAAATGAAGTAGGTGGTGGTTGCAACAAACCCCAAAATGAAATAAATGAAGAGGGAGGAGTTTGGGAGAGAAACCATGGAGTAATGAAGAGAAAGAAATGAATTTAGGGATAAAATCCCATTTAAACCGCTCAGGGCCTTCGCACGGCTTATGGCGCGACCCAACCTGCGCCTCGACACGCGCCAACCTCTGGAATCCTCAAACGGATAGTGCACCGCGCGGCTTATGGCGCGGTCCAACCCGCGCTGTGACATGAGCCAAGCACTGAATTCTGCCTTCTTCAGATCTGACCAAAACCAAATTCGGGGTGTTACACTTGTAGATTCCCTGGGCATAGACTGGAAAGGTGATTTCTCTGAAGGTGCTCTTCGTATCTTTATTGAATCCTACCAGTATCGCCGAGCGATGAGCGATCTCTGATTTATCGATCCCCATGGCCTTGATTGTATCGAGAAAGATGATATTTTCTTAACTTCCTCCGTCGACCAATACCCTTTGGGTTAAGCAATTGCCGATCTTGAGCTGGATGATTAACCCGTCATGATGCTTCTGATGTAAATCGCCTATATCATCCTGGTCGAATGTTATCTTCAAGGATTCTAGTTCCAATTCTTCTTTCGATCGTGAGGATCATGGGATTGGTTGATTACTTATACTCTGGGATGCGTGCCTCTTTGCTGCTGAATGGGTTAGACCGCATACATCTGATCTTCTCGTAACACAGTTCACAACTTTCTCATGAACAGGGGACGGTGGTCAAATGTTACTTTCAGGTGTCGCTGGTTCGTCGAAAACATCCTTGAGATTACCTTTTGGGGCATGTCAGGCAAGCTCTTTCTTGAGCGCTATGCAGTCATCGGCTGTATGACCGTGGTCGTCATGAAAATCGCACCATTTGCTCTTGTCTTTCTTGTCGACAACTTTGTCACTTTTCTTAGGCCAACGAACTGTTGCTCGTCCAGTTCTCAATGCCTCAACCAAGTCTTTGGAAGTACCCTTGAATACATAGGAGGAAATTTTGGGGTATTGAGGAAATTTAGCCGCAATCGAGACCTTCTTCTTGTCGAACCTGACATTCGAGATTTGTCTCGATGGTTTAGCTTTAGCTGTCGATCTGGCTTTGAACTCTGGTTTCTTCATACTCAACGGTTTTTTTATCACTAGAGTGTTTACGAAGAAAAGCCGTGTCGTCTTCGACCCTCATGTAAGCCAAGGTCCTTGCTCGTATGTCTTCGAAGTTCTCTAGGGGATACTTTGTTAGGTCGGTGTAAAGACCTGAGCTTTTGTCCAGACCACGCTTGTAGGCTTCAATCGCAGTCTTGATATCACAATTTTGGACGCTAATCATTTATGTGTTGAATCGGTTTAAATAACTTCGAATAGATTCTCCTGCTTTCTGCACGACATAGTACAGGTCGCTAGTTTGCTTCTCCATCTTGCGACTACTGGCGAATTGTTCAGAGAATTGATTCATCAGCTCCACGAAAATGACTCGATGGACATGGGTATGAGGCCAATTAACCAATGCAAGGCCGCACCAATAAGGGTCGCCCCAAAGATTTTGCACATATATACCTCTTGGTACTAGTGAGGGATTGAGATTGTCCAAATCAGTTGTTTGTACTGAGAGACGTGTTCAGTTGGATCTGAGATACCATAATATTTTGGTGTGAATGTCGGGATACTGTATTTCTTTGGGATGTCGACCATTGCAATCTCGTCAATGAAAGGTGATGCCTGGAATCCTGTACGAGGCTCGACGTCGACAGGTACCGCTGCCCCTGGAAGTTTAGCGAGTAGCGACAAGACACACTCATTTTGTTCTTCCAACATCTTCAATCTTTGGGTGACAGGATTGTCCCCTTGAGTAGCCGGCGGAACAGGTATTGAACTTTGAAATCCATTCCGCTGTGATGAATCTGAAGTGTATCCATTATACTGGAAGGCAGTCATAGGCATTGTAGGGATCGATGTTGATGGACGCCTTGAGGGAATCGGCGTCGTCGAATGAAAAAACGGCGGGATTGTAGTAACTAATGGCATCGAAAGAATTATCGCTGTCGATGGAAAGAATGGCGATGGTGGTGGCAACGTCGGTATAGGCTGACCGGGAAAACCAGGGAAAATCGACCAAGGTTAACTGGGAAGCGGAGGTCCCGACCAAGGCATACTGAATCTACATTGATTATGCGATGTCCCTGCTGCATTACTAGCATCTCGATTCCTTAGAGATTCGATCTCTTCCACTGTTTGCTGTTGAATCCCAGATTTAATCTTATAATAATGATATAAACAACAAGAATAAGAACAGCGGAAGCAATACAGTTTAATATCAAAGCAGATTCAAATATCACAGTTCAAAAACAAATATATGTAGAAAGTACAAGATCTTCTTTGATATATATTCAGATGATTTATCAGATACAAGATATCAAAAAGCACACTCTTGTCAATGGATTGATGGTCCTATTTATAGGACCATAAAGTAAACAGTGTACTATCCTGACAATAGAAGCATGCTTGAACAGTGTCTTACCTAATAGGCAAGCTCAAGACATGCTTGAACAGTGACTTACTCTAGAAAGCAAATCTTATCACTAATGATGAGTCATCTGTTCTTCTGATACTTGTAGAAATAAGATCAGCGCCATCTTCAGAGAGAATGTCTTCAGAGCTCTAAGGAGGTCTTCAGAGCCTTTGATGAAGTCATCTCTGATGTCTTCTGCTGAAAGTCCCATCTCTGGAATGTATTTCAGAGGCAGGTTCGTCCTCTAAAGTCTGTCTCTGGAAGTCCTCTGAAATAGGACTTAGATATTTTCAATACTTTTACAATCTGGAATTGGGGTTAACAATCTCCCCCTAAGTATTGAAAATAAAAATTGCAAGATTAGAAGAGAACAGAAAAAAAATTAATCTAGAAAGCATAGAGGAGAAAATCATCCTCTTAAATATTACTTCTCACAAACATTTGGAAATTCATAACAGAGAAAGTAGCATTCAAAAAATAAGGAAATAAATTAGCACCTATCACTAGAACAGATTCCATGAAACTTCATAATAAGCTCTCTGAAATTAATCATTGAGCCAATCTCTAAGTCTAGTTTCGCCAAAAGATCTGCTCTATGCCGTTCTTCCTTCACATGAATCATCTATTGTACACCTCTTAAGGTTTCATCAGAGTAATTCGAAACTTCTGAAGCAAGAAAGATTTTCTTGATTTGGTTCACCCTGTAGACGAAACCCAGAGGCTCTGCGATAATTGATCATGTCTTCTGTTTATCAAGATTCTCGATCGTCTCCATAGGTTCAGTCATTCCTAGTTTTTCTTCGCCCAGATTCAGAGAAATCTGGAAGTCAAGTCTTGTTCTGAGTTTAACATATGCTTCCATTTCTCTTATGACTTCAAACATGCCCATTCTGAATTCCCTTCCTTGATCATATCTTGCAAAGCAGTATGCATACAAGTGAGGTAGATCATATGGATTTAGATTTACGAGATCATTATCATTGAACTCGTAAACCTTCTAATCAGAGAGAATGACCTCATAGTGCCTGTAGATGATCTTGTTATAGGCAAACTTCCTTTCAGAGATTTTGTTGATTTTTATTATTGGATCATCAGAGAGGACCTTCACCCTTGGAGTTGTCTTATCTCTGATGAACCGTCGCTCAGAGGAATAACTTGAGTATCTCCCATATTGAACTCACAATAGATGTATCTGAAGTGATCTTCTATGGAAGTTTCGGGATTGGAGGCAAGGAATGTTGGAGGATGGGTGAAGACTTTGGCTGGTAAACCAATGTTTTACTTCTAAACAAGATCCTCTAGAGGAGCCTGTTTATCAACAACCATGGTTCTTTTTTCAGCAGACAAATGTGTTGTCTCTGGTTCCTTCGCATGTGGTTGAATTTCTGGAGTGGGTTCAGAGATATACCCATCAATCTCTCGTGATTCTCTTAATCTGGCTTCTGTTGAAGTATGATGTGGTTGGGCATTCTTGAAAACATACTCTTCAACATCGATTACTTCAACTTGTTCTTCAGCAACTCCTTCTTCTTCTTCTTCATAATCAGATTTTTCTTCCTTTTCAGATTCTGATCCGAAAGCATCTCTCATCACAATGTTTGGTCTTTCTGGTGATGAGAATTCATCATCGGATGTTGAGAAGTCTATCAATTGTTCATCTTCATCTTCCTCCAGAGCCCCAATAGTCTCTAGAATAGCATTTACAACTTGAATTGTTGGGGCCTCTGCAGTTGATGGTGCTAAGAAGATGACAGGTATTGGATATGCAAGAAACGTCGTTTGATTGTCTTCAGCAGAGGTGGAGTGCCTCTATGGTTCTTTTTCTTGAGCTCTGTTGTTGGATTCAGAGGGAGTTGACTCTTTGTTTATTTCAGCAACTTTGGGTGATGGAGTCTTCTCCCCCTTTTGAAGGCCTGATGACCCCTGAGGTTGATCATCCTAGTCATCAGAGTCTTCAAATCCTGCCTTCTTCCTAGCCTCTTCAGAGCATACCACCTTTGGTGCCTTCCTCTTTAATATTCCTTATGAAGAAATGGCATTCTTAAGTAGATCTTCAAAAGTCTTGCTCTGCTGACTGGCCTTGGTGACAAATTTACTGGAAATAGTCATCATGCTGCTGGTAATGGATTTTGAGAAGTTTTAGAGGTCAACTTTTATAATAAGCTCGGAAGAGATTGGAGGAGATGGAGTAGCGGTTGGTATAGGGATCTTGGCAATCGTCTCTGCTAATGACCTCAAGGCTTCCTCTTTGAAATGAGAGAAGTCTTCAGAGGTTGGTGTGGGAGCAGAGGGAGGTGGGATGGCTTGGAGAAGCTCTGCCTTCGATTCCTGAATTTCCATAGATAAAACAGAAGAATTGACGATGACAAGCTTTTCCAGAGCCTCCAGGCGTGAGATCTGAGAATTGTGTGTGGTGCGCAACTCAGAGACCTCTGAAGTGAGCTTTGTAACTTCAGAGTTTGAGGCAAAGGCCTTTGAGGTCTTCTCCAAGTGAAGTTTAATCTCTTTCAGATATTCTCTGATTTCCTCACCAAAAACTTTGAACTCTTCCTTGGTTGTCAGGATCGAATTCTCAACAAGAATTAATTCTCAGAAACAATATCAAAGAAGTTGCGGAAAAACACTTTGATATTTAATAAAACAGTAATCAAACACAGTATATAATGATCAAACAGTAAACTTGTATTGAATGCTTAAAGTTACAAGATTACACACTCAACCTCAATATTGATGAACAGGCTCACCAATACGAATTCTACTTCTCTAGAATTAGGAGCTATGCCTTGAGGTTGATTTCTCTCTTGAAAAATAATTATCAAAAGTTCTTTCTATCTATTCTAAACATTCTATACATATACTGATAAAAAGATAATTACAAAGAATAAACAAATCTTCAGTATATCTTCCATGTATATCTTCTAAGTATATCTTCAGTATATCCAGCTGTAGTATTTTCCATCCGGATCTCTTTAGCAGCACTAATAATGCTCAGCAGCATTAACTTCATCTAGCAACATTAACTGCAAGCAGTACTAACCACTAGCAGTACTAACTAGCTAAGCAGTACTAACTTTGTTCAAGCAGTACTAACTTTAACTAGCAGTAGTAATTCTACTAGCAGTAGTAACACTTAGCAGTATTAATCTTCAACTTGTTCTGGCAGTAGTAACTACATTTATACTAGCAGTAGTAACTACACTTAGTAGAATCTTCAGTTCCCAACAATCTCCCCCTAACTTGACTTTTAGAAGAGAAGTCAAGTTCTTCAGATATTCTTCCAGATGCTCTTTTTGATGCTCCCAAAACTTCCAAAATCATGCTCCTAAGTCTGGATTCAGTCCCAAACTCTGATTGATTATCCTCTGAATTAGATACTTGGCCATTTCTGAATTTGGTGCACAACCCAACTTCTTCTTTAGCATGGCATGAACCTTCAGTCTGGTGTGATTATATACTCTATCCACTAGGAAGTATTCTGTGTGATTTCTATCCAAAGTCACTGCATATACTCCACTAGTTTCATATAGAGTCCAACTTGTGACTTCTTTAAACACACTCTTGATGACCTGGTCCACTTCTTCAGGTTTGAACATCATGCATAGATACTCCATCACCAGTTTTGTAAGAGAAATTCCTGGAGTATTCAGATGATCTGCATACAGCTTAATTCCTATGTCAAACATCTCTTCTATATCAGATCTAGAGCATGTTCTGACAATCTTGACCCAAGTGTTGAATACTTCATACTTATCACCCTTCCTCTTGAGTCTGATGTAATCTTTCCCATCCATTGTCAGTACATCCCAGTGAATGATCTCAGGTGGCTTAACTCCAACAGGTTCTGCAGAAATTGGTTCAGGCACTTTGTCCATCACTACCATATATAAGCTTACATCATCTTTGATTGATGACCCTTGCTGGCTTGATGACTCAGGTGCCACTTCTTCTTCAGCAACATTTTGTTCTTCTTCTACTCTAGACTTCTTATCTTTCTTTCTTTTGGCCATCATCTTGGTTCTTTTCAAAGTCTTTTGAACCTGTACTAGAGTAGCTTCCTTCTTCTTTTCTTCCTTTTCCTTTGCCATTTCTTTGATAGGAGTTCCCTCTTCACTTTCAGGAAATGGTTGATTCATATCTATATCATTACTCTCCTTGGCCTTCTTTTCAAACTCTACTCTTTTCTTTTCATTGCTCTTCAGATTCCCCATTTCCTTTTCATAGAGCTCTCTGATTTGATCAAAACTCATCTTCACAAACATTTCTTTCTTTACCCCAATTGCACTCCTCAAGAAAGTTATCATTTTGTTTCTTTCCTGAGTGGCAAGGTAAGTTTGTGAAGGTCTTCTTTTCTTTAGACTTGTATTAGCCATCATAGCCTTTCTCAGACTTATAGCCCTTTGTTTAGCCTTTTCAGTTTCAAGCCCCTTTTGATAAGCTTTATTTAGCTCAGCAGCTAAAGCCTTTGCCATTTCCCTGTCCTTCTCCACCTGAGCTCTTTCTTCTTTTTCCATCTCCTTCTGCATTTTCCTTGCTAAAGCTTCATCTGATTCAACCAACCTTTGCTTCTTGATTGGTTGATCAGATTCCACTATCTTTTCTTTTCCCTTATTCTTTGATTCTGCAGCTTTGTCTTTCTGTTCTGATTTTCTGTCTCTCCCTTCATTTATGACCACTCCCTTTGCTTTGGGAGTGTCATTCTTAGCTTTGATTAGCACTTCAGCTACTTCAATTTCTGTTGGTGTTAACTCTGTTACTGCTGCTTGTGAGGTTTCAGCAGCATTAACAGTTTCTGCTTCCTTCTCCCCCTCAACTTCAACTCTTTCTTTATCAATCTCCCCTTCCCTTGATGCTTCTTCCATGTTGATCTCCCCCTTTTTGGGAGCATCAGTCACTGGTTGCCTCCTTCTGAGCACAAATTGTTTCTTCTTCTTTTGCAGAATCAGTTTCCTTACCATTTGTTTCAACTTGATGATTTGTTCTTGTTGTGACAGTACAATGAGTTTTAGCTCTTCTATATCTTTGCCCTGTTTGAGTACATCCATGTTGATGTTGCCCATTGCCTCCATCAATTCATCATAGTTATATCTGTCCTCACCTTCTCCAGGAGTGTTACCCCCTATTGAAGGATCATTGGATCTTTTAGTAGTGGAAGTCTTCTGCCTAGCAGAAGCACTATCCACCCCTGTGGTTTCTTGGCACCAGGGACCTTCAAATGATTGCTCATTCAAAGTTGCCATGGGGGAGGTCTTATTGATGTTACCACTTTCCTCCTCTGTGTTAGCAGGAGTAGTGGCAGCCTCATCACCCATATGCTCTACCTCCTCCTCAGAGAGCACCTCCTTTGGGTTGGGAGACACCCTTGTGGTTTCCCTTTGGATATTCTCTAGGGGAGAATTCTCCCTTAGAGGGCTTAAAGGCTGTGTGGGTGATGGTACAAGAAGGGAAGGAGCCTTCTTTACCTGTTTTCTTTGATAAGTTTGGGTAATTGGAGAGGTTGGTTTTGTAAGAATGGACTGGGGAATTGTTTTTGAGTGAGAAGGTTGGGCTTGGCTAGCAGTGGGATGGTCTAATGAGGGCCTTGACCCTGCTGCCATACCTTCAGTGTTTTGGGACACCACCATCATTGTAGAGAACAATGGGGTGTCAACTCCTTCCGAGTCCCCAGCAGATCTTCTCATATTTGAGAAAACCTTGCCTTTTGGGGGTTTAGGTACATATATCCCAACAGGTTGAGGTATATCCGTCAATTCATGGTTAATTACTTCCTGAACAAATCTGGGATACATAAAGAAACTCTTTTTGTTTCCCATATTTGATACAAGATCACTGAAAATCATCTTTGAGAAATTGTACCTTATGGATGTAGCCAAGCATACCAAAGCATATGCAATTGGACTGCTGAACTCACTCCATCCAGTGGTCTTTTTGGAGATGCAATGCATCAGGGTATGAACAAGAAAACGCCATTGGGGTGAAAACTTTGCTTTTGAGAATTTGAAAACACCCAATGGGCCTCCAGACCCCATTCTAGTAAGATTAGAAAACAGTTCATCATTAGAGATAGACATTATACCAGAGGCATCGTCTAGACGTAGACTGATGCGAATGACTTCTTCAGTAACTGTAAGTGAGTGATCACAGATTCTTGTCTTGATCATTTGCACACCATTTTCCACAACAATGGTTGCATTAGCCCAGAACTGCCTTTGGTGCTCAATGTAGATTGTAGGTGATACAGTAAGAGCATGAGCAATGTGACTTGACTTGAGGAAATCCACAATCTGATGAAATCCTGAAGCTTGCTTTGGCTTTTGTAGCATCGCAATCTCGTTGTGCTCGTCGATGAATGTCATGGATGCCATTGATCTTAGTGAACACTTGCCTGAAAACTTCGAACTTGAGAGAGAAAAGGTTTTGAGCGCAAGAGAACAGTATGCAAAGAGTCGTTATGAACTTTTAGGCGGGCAAAAAGTATTTATAGTATTCGGAATATAAGCAGTATTAACCTAGAGCAGTATTAACTAACTAGCAGTATTAACCGCGAGCAGTATTAACCACGAGCAGTATTAACTGAACTAGCAGTATTAACTACTAGCAGTATTAACCGCGAGCAGTATTAACTGAACTAGCAGTATTAACTACTAGCAGTATTAACTAACGAGCAGTATTAACCGCGAGCAGTATTAACTGAACTAGCAATATTAACTACTAGCAGTATTAACTAACTAGCAATATTAACTATACTTACTCCTTTTAAACTTGCTAAATACTGAGTACTGCTATGCATATCCTGAAAAGAAGATTAGTAACACCAAGAATAAAAATATACAGGTATACAACCACTTTTTGAGAAGAAGATTATTCAGAGTTTATCATTCCCACACTTGTTACCAAGAAAGTGAATCTACCCACATCAAAAGCTTTAGTGAATAGATCAGCAAACTGATTATCAGTGTGAACTTTGACAACTTGAATAAGTTTCTTTTCATTACAATCTCTTATAAAGTGATACCTGATTTCAATGTGCTTTGTCTTTGAGTGCTTGACTGGATTATTTACAATGCTAATAGCACTGCTGTTGTCAATAAAGATTGGAGTGTGTAGAAAGGTTACCCCATAATCCAGCATTTGATTCTGAATCCATAAGACTTGAGAACAGCAACTTGCAGCTGCTATGTACTCTGCCTCTGTTGTAGATGTGGATACTGTGGTTTGTTTCTTGCACTGCCATGAGACTAGTCTAGCACCCAAAAACTGACATCCTCCAGAAGTAGATTTTCTGTCCAAGTTTGCCCCACCTAGATCACTGTCTGAGTATGCTATTAGGTCAAAAGGTGAGTTATGAGGATACCAAAGTCCCAATCTGGGTTGCCCTTTGAGATATCTGAATATCCTCTTAACAGCTTGAAAGTGAGATTGCTTTGGCCTAACTTGAAATCTTGCACATACACAGACTGGAAACATAATATCTGGCCTTGATGCTGTGAGATACATGAGAGAGCCAATCATGGATCTATAAAGATGCACATCCATATCCTCCCCCTCAAGATCTGCTGTGATCTGCTTGTGTGTTTCCATAGGTGTGCTGGCAGGTTTTGATTCTGAGAAACCAAACTTGGTTAGAATATCCTGCACATACTTGGATTGACATATAAAAATGCCATCTGACTTCTGTTGAACTTGGAGTCCAAGGAAGAAAGTAAGTTCCCCCATGGAACTCATTTTGAACCTTTGATGCATTAAATCCTCAAACTCCTTGCACATGTTGTTTCTTGTAGACCCAAAAATAATGTCATCAACATAGATTTGGACCAGCAAGATATCCTTCTTCTTTCTTTTGATAAATAGAGTCTTATCAATGACTCCTCTTTCAAAGTCATTTTCCAAAAGATAGGATGACAGGGTGTCATACCATGCTCTTGGGGCTTGATGTAGTCCATAAAGTGCTTTCTTTAATTTGTATACTCTGTCTGGATAGCTTGGGTTTTCAAACCCTGGTGGTTGACAGACATATACTTCTTCTTCAATTGACCCATAGAGAAAAGCACTTTTTACATCCATTTGGTAGACTTTGAAGTTCATGTAAGAAGCATAGGCTAGGAATAGTCTGATTGCTTCTATCCTAGCTACAGGTGCAAAAACTTCTTCATAATCTATGCCCTCTTCTTGAGTGTAGCCTTGAGCTACCAGCCTTGCTTTGTTTCTTATAACAATACCTCTTTCATCTCTTTTGTTTCTGAAGATCCATTTTGTGCCAATTTCTCTGTGACCTTTAGGAAGGTCTACTAGATCCCACACATCTTGTAGCTTGAACTGTAACAATTCTTCTTGCATTGCTTCTATCCAGCTAGATTCTTTCATAGCATCATGTGCCTTTTTAGGCTCAAGCTGGGATAGAAAACATGAGAGCACTGTATGCTGTTGATCTTGCATTTCCTGAAGCCTGCTTTGATGTCTAGTCATCATGGGAGAAGAGACATCACCTATTATCAACTGTGGAGGATGATTCTTTTGAACTCTTGTGTTACGACTAGGTTCTACATTCAGTCCATCCTCTAGATTAGAGTCATGCAATTCAACTGAAGTGTCTTCAGATGTCACTTCTGATTCTTGAGTCTCCTCATCTCTAGTGTCTTCTTCACTCTGACTTGGTTCAGTAAATGATTCCTTTTCACAGTCTTCAATTACTTTTCCACTTATCTTACCACCAGTAAGATTGTCTCCAAATGCAACATGTCCTCCATTAATTTGCTTGAAATCCTGAAGGCATGACATGTTGCCAGTCATGTGCCTAGAGCAACCACTATCAACATGCCATATGCTCTTTCCCTTGAGCTGTTGGTTGCCCTGCACATTAAATAAATCAATTAGTATGATTAGGGACCCAAGCCAAAGTGATCTTGGGTCTTCCTTTCTCATCAAAGTATTTACATTCCTTTTTAATGAGGTTTTTAAACTCAGAGCATTCTTTATTAGAGTACTTTGTCAATATGATTGGCTTAGCAGAATCAACACTGGAAGCAGTACTAACCTTAGAAGTACTAACAGAGTTAGCAGTACTAACAGGTGTAGCAGTACTAACAGGTGTAGCAGTACTAACAGGTTTAGCAGTAGTATTACTTCTAGCAGCACTATCATTGTCAGCAGCACTATTTGTGGTAGCAGTACTAACAGTTTTAGTGCTTTTAGGAATCCACATATTGACACTTTCTTTAACAGAATACTTTTTCTTCATGTGGCTTTTAGTTTTAACAGTTTTCTTAGCCACATGGTTCTTTTCAATTTTCTTATAACCAAAGGGTTTTTGCATGGATCTTTGGAAATTCATTCTTTGGTTCATAGGATTGAAATAACAGAATTTTGCAAGATGATTCAATTTGCCACAGATAAAGCAAGGTTTTGGTCTATTGATTTTACTCAGATCAACCCCTTGTTTATGTGCCCATTGATTATTCCAGTTTCTTTGATTTCCTCTCTTTTTGTCCTGTTTTTGGGGCTCATTCTTCTTACAAGTACACTGTTTGCAAGGACCTGGATTCACAACTATGGTCTGTTTATAATGGACCTTACCAGACTTTTCCTCTGTCTTCTCTATGTTCTTGGATTTGATCCAAGCCCTTCCACAATCCTCATTTGTGATAATGTTGTTTTCTATAGAAGTCTTACCACTCACCTTGTTCTTCTTACTCTTGCCAACCTCTTTCTCAGTCTTATCCTCAACAATTACCTCATCTAAGGGATCTATTTCAGTGGCTCCCTCAGGCAAGTCCTTCCTATCTTTGGTGTCTAACAGGTCTGAAGTAGGAGGAATGTAATTGTTGTTATATGGTGGAGGTGTGGCATTATACCCAATTCCTCTTCTTAATTTATCATGAATCTGATTTTGCAGTAAGGAGTCCATTGCTTTAGAAGCATTGGAAAACTTTTCTATATCAAGCTTAACCTTGGTTAACTCCTCTTTCAGTTTTTCACTCTCCTCTTTAGATTTGGTCAGTTTAAGTTCTAAATCCTTTTTCTCCCACTGCCAGTAATTAGTGTCATATGAGTGTTGTAGTTCATTGGCTTGAAAACCTTTGATTTGATCTTCAAATCTCTCTACTATCCTCACATAGTCTTTTATATCCTTTTCTAGTCTCTTCAGGTCATCACTCATCTTCTGATTGTGATCCCTGTACCTTTTAACAGTGTCTATGCAAGTTTTAGAGCAGAGATTAGAACTTACCTCAGATGGGAGATCAGATACTTTAGCCATAAGAGCTTGATTCTGAATAGCTTCTTCTGCTTGATCACTCCAATCAAACCCCATTCCTTGTTGAGAAACAAGGGCTTGAGCAGAGTTTCTGTTGTTATTGAAGCTTCCAGATTGAGCTTGTTGATGGTTGTTGTTGTGAGACATTCCACTTCTGCATTCTCTAGCAAAATGTCCCTTCAGATGGCATTTGTAGCATTCTACCTTTGATTTATCAAACCCTGCTCCATCTTCTCTTCTTTGTGAGAAGTTGTTTCTTCCAGTCCTCTTAATAAACTTTTTAACCCTCATGGAGAGCATGGCCATCTGCCATTTAATATCCATCTCTTCCAGATCATCAGGATGAAGTTGATCTAAGTCATCATTGATCAGAGAAGAATTTCCATGATTAGAAAGAAGAGCTTCAAATACATAATCAGTGCCTTTATCTAAATTTGATCCATTAGCAGCATTAACTGATTCAGGGTTAGCAGTAGAATCAATTGATGCTGATAGGAGTGCAGCATTATGAACATATCCAGAAGGCTTCTTCTTTGCCTCCACCTCAGCTTCAAATACTCTAAGATCATTGTACAGATCATCAAGTTCTTTGTCTTCCAACTGATCATTCTGTCTGAATGACACAGTGTACATGGTCCATTCATCTCCAAGGGACCTTAAGAACTTTCTGTTCACATCATCTTGATCAATCTGTACTCCCATAGTAGCTAGTTCACCAATTAGTTTATTAAACCTGTCAAAAGTTTGAGTCATGGACTCATTCTTAGTTGAGATGAAGTTTTCATACTGTTGTTTTAAGATTGCCTTTTGATTTCTCTTGGTACTTTTAATACCTGAGAATCTCTTCTCTAGAGCATTCCAGAGCATCTGTGCATCAGTACAATTGCAGAATTGGTGTTGATACTCATTTGGAATGGCCAAGAGCAGTGTGCTCAAGGCTTTCATCTCTGTCTGTCTTGATTTCCTGTCTGTATCTGTCTTTGGAGGAGTTCTTTTGCCATCTTCACCAATCTTTCCTCCATCAGATGGGCCATTCTCAATGATGTCCCACATGGAGTAATCTGTGAGGAGAATATATTGCTTGATTCTGATTTTCCACATGTCAAATTCATTGGATCTGAGCATTGGAACTTTTGAGACCAAAGTACTGCTTGATTTTGTAAGATTTTCCATGATGAATACCTGTTTCTGAGAGAATTTAGCTCTGATACCACTTGTCAGGATCGAATTCTCAACAAGAATTAATTCTCAGAAACAATATCAAAGAAGTTGCGGAAAAACACTTTGATATTTAATAAAACAGTAATCAAACACAGTATATAATGATCAAACAGTAAACTTGTATTGAATGCTTAAAGTTACAAGATTACACACTCAACCTCAATATTGATGAACAGGCTCACTAATACGAATTCTACTTCTCTAGAATTAGGATCTATGCCTTGAGGTTGATTTCTCTCTTGAAAAATAATTATCAAAAGTTCTTTCTATCTATTCTAAACATTCTATACATATACTGATAAAAAGATAATTACAAAGAATAAACAAATCTTCAGTATATCTTCCATGTATATCTTCTAAGTATATCTTCAGTATATCCAGCTGTAGTATTTTCCATCCGGATCTCTTTAGCAGCACTAATAATGCTCAGCAGCATTAACTTCATCTAGCAGCATTAACTGCAAGCAGTACTAACCACTAGCAGTACTAACTAGCTAAGCAGTACTAACTTTGTTCAAGCAGTACTAACTTTAACTAGCAGTAGTAATTCTACTAGCAGTAGTAACACTTAGCAGTATTAATCTTCAACTTGTTCTGGCAGTAGTAACTACATTTATACTAGCAGTAGTAACTACACTTAGTAGAATCTTCAGTTCCCAACAATCTTGGTGACATAATCAGAGGGGGTAACCTTAGAATCAACACATGATTCTAATTTTCCTTCGAGAACAGAGGGGCCTTCTTTCGGAGTTGGTTTGATGTTGACTCCAGAAGGACTTCCCCTTAATCCTTGAGAATCCTTTTTCAAGGATTTTTCTAAAAGGGTTCTAATAGGTCTGCCATCATCAGAGTCAGAGGTAGATGATGACGAGAACCTAACGTGTGTGGACACCTTGCTGTCCAGGCTAAGGAGTCCTCGTACAAGAAGGTCGTTCCATTGGTTCTCTGACAGGCAATCCTTACGAGAGATCTGAAGTCTCTCCTGAACTAAGGGACGGAGCCACAAAGGCATCATGTGTGTGATGAGGTGGCGTACTCTGGGGTGAATGAGTACTTTTGTGTTGGTCTAAGTCCTGTTGGGAGGACTTAGCCATATCAAAGGTTTCCCCTTGGGTGCGTGCTTCAGAGGCAGAAGAAGATGCCTCTAAGCGGCTGGATTGGGAAGGGCTCGAGGTGTGCACCTCTGTTTCAATGTCCACTGGTGCTGGACCACCTTGGACAGTAGATGTGTTAGCATGGGGAGTTGGGTTTTGGAATCGCTCATTTGTGCCATCAAGGGCATCTTTTTCTACCTCACCTCTCTCGGATTCTAGGTTCAAAAACTCACCCTCTGGTGATCTCTCTGTCTCACCTTCCTCTCCTCTGACAGAGGTAAGCTCTTCCTCAGAGGGAGGGTTCTCTTGTTCTCTTTCACTCACTCGCACAGAGACACCCTCTGGTTGCTCTCTGTGAATATGTTGAGCAGTATTAGAGATGTCACTCTCTGATTCTAGCTCAGGTTCAGAACCTAAATGTTTTGGGGATCTCACCATCGGTTCTGATGGTTGAGCAACACGACTAAGTATGAGGCGGGTGTCAGAGTCAGCAGGAATGTACTGAAGCATTGTTTGTGGAAACCTTCTCTCATTTGGGTAAGGAGGAACCACCGTTGGTTTGAAGGAGTTCATTATGAACAACGGTGTTCTTGGGCCTTCTTCAGTGAGAGAGAATCTTTCCATTGCACGTCGTAATATTCCCATATTCTAGTTCCTAATCACAAACAATTAATCAAAACAAACAATTCAATCCAATTACCTGTTTTGATTTCAAATCAGAATTCAATTACAAACTTTCTCTCTCTAGAGCTCTCTCTCTCTACAAATTCTCTCTAGATACGTATTCTCAGATTCTCTCAATTAGATCACTTCTGAACTACTAATTACAAAGAAAAGGAAACTATTTATACCTACAACTAAAACCACAAGGAAACAAAACTAATACAAATGTTGACTTTGACTTTTATTACAAAGACTTTGACTTTCACTTGAGAGTTGACTTTCTTCAGCTTTGACTTCTTAAACCTTTGACCTTCAGTCTTCTTGATCTTGTATCCAACGGATTTATGCTCTAACAATCTCCCCCTTTGGATTCAAGATCACTGTTTAAAGATCTAGCAATTCAGTCTTCACTTTAAGCTCTGTCAGTACAATCTCCCCTTTTTATTTTAACGGTATTCTTTCCAAAACAGTCTTCAAACAATTAACAATCTCCCCAAAACTTTTACAAAACACTTTCAGACTTTGGAAAGAAATTATCTTTAGAATCAGCTCGGATTGCTTTAGCAAATAATCTTCAAAGAAAATTTCCTTAAATCTTCAGAAATTCTTTGATCTTCTTTAAATCTTTACTTTGAACTTTTCTGACTTGGACATTTCTGAAAATCATTTCTCAAAACTTTATCATTTCTTGATACCATTATCTCCCCCTTTTTGATGATTTGAACATCGATATCATCAAAACTTTCAACAAGAAATGTCTTTGACCATTCTGATCTGTCAAACTGAGCGTCTGATTCTGTGATCCATAACCAAGTATTCATCTAGATCTTTGCAAATCTAGACAAAATAAGAACATGTAACTCCTGAATCAACAAATGAATCAGTTAGAATGCCTGTCAGTAACACGAAGTCACTGTGTGTAACGAATACACAATATAAAGGAGCTTTTTGATGTTCACTCCCCAGGGCTTCCATCCAATCATCGAAATACCACAAAGGCAATTTCTATGAATGTTATGACAAAGAAACGAATTCCTTGTGTGTTCGTGCACGTGTAGAAAGAATTAAGCACGAATAATTGCTTTTATAAAGGCTCAACATAGTGTAAACCACTGAGACAATAGTAGATAAACACAGACTCAATGTGCATGATTGAAGTGCGAAGGTGGGGCAAACTTCCTTCTTTTTCAATATCCAGATTTTCCAAATGAAAACCAGATAGATAATGTGTTGCGTCCCCAGAAAATATGAAATATTTTCTTTTTGAGAAGAAAATGAGTAGCTGGTGGGGTTTAGACAAGAGTTAGCATGGGCTATTTGCCTGTTTCAATAATGTTCACGAAAGAATTGTGAAGCATTAGTAATGTGGTTGCCCGACTCAGAAAGTAGTTGGTGCAGAGTTTGATATTCTTTTACTCTGATCTCACACCCTCTTTCTTTTGATCATTAAGCTCACTACTAACCAAACTCTCCTTTACATTTTACCTCATGACACCCACACTCATTTCTTTTAGACTCCTCACACTCAATCTCTATGGATTAACTTCTTGGGTAGAAATCACTGGTTAACGTGATTTCATAGAAGTTCAGTTAATTCCTAGCACAAAGAACCCATATAATCCTAGAAAGCATGTGTTGCTCAAATGGTTTAACTATAGCAGTTAAAGATCATATACAAATGTCAGACGAATATATGCTCATAAAATATAATCATGAAGATTTGAGCATTTGAAACATTGAAGTGTTTTCAAAAAAGTATATTGGATGAATGAACATGAATGCAAAAGGCTTGTTTGAAAATATGACATTATATGAAAAATGATCAGAAATGAATGATATAACAATCAAAGCTTATGGTTAAGAATAATGGATATTGTCTATATGAACCAAAATATAGACATTCTTGAAATGAACGCTTCGAAAAGAAATGACGCTCAAATTTCTTTGAATACAAGCGGGGTGTCCTACCATCAAAATTATATTTCAATATGAGACATGGTAAGAACAATTTGAACAAAAATCAAACCAATGTGTGTGAACACTTGAAAGTATGTAGAAAAGACAATACACAAGTATTTATCTTTGGAAACACACGATTTGTTTATCAATTAAACACAAAAATAAAATGAAAACATTTAAAATCACACTTCCAAATTATAAAATCTGTTTAAAATTCGAGAAGTGGTTTGAACATTTCAGAACATGTTTTCTATATCTGAAAGTTGTCCTTCTTTCAGATATATTCGAGATTAAGATAAGAAATTTACCTTTTAGCTTTGTCTTAAATCTCATGAAGTCATGCTTAAGTCAAAATGATATGATCGTGTCATCCTCTCTCATCCTGCATAAGTCTCAAAGTCTAGTCAAAAATTTATTCACAAAATTTATTCGAAAATAAAAGAACATAAAACAGTAAAACGATTAAAGAACGAGTTCTGATTTTAAGTAATTAGAAATCATAGTCTTACTCCTTTTGATATTATATGCTCCCCCTAAAATCATGCATCACAAAAATTTGTCAGTTAATCAAAATGCAGAAATTAGTTATGTTCCCCCTCAAAATAATGTAGATCATCTAAAATCTTCTCTTACTCCCCTGAGATCATGAGCAAACAATTAAAGTGCAGATATCCTTCAAACATAATGATAAAGAAAATGATGAAAAATAACAATGCGTAACTTTATTAGGTAACAACCGATTATGTCTTAAGATTTAACATACCAAGCTTAGAGACAAGAAAATTAAATCTCTTTTCATCTAAGGGTTTGGTAAATAAATCTGCAAGTTGATAATCAGTTTTTACAAAATAAAGTTCAATTGTTCCTTTTTCTACATTATCTTTAATAAAATGATACCTGACGTCAATGTGTTTGGTTTTCGTATGCTGGACAGGATTAGTAGATATCGCGATTGCACTCTTCGAGTCACAATATATTGGAATTTTATCAAACTTGAATCCATAGTTTCGCAGCTGTGTTCGCATCCACAGGACTTGAGAGCAGCAACTGGCAGCAGCTACATACTCTGCTTCAGCAGTCGATGTGGAAACGCATAATTGTTTATTTGATGCCCAGCTAACGAGCTTGTCTCCAAGAAATTGAATGTGACCTGAAGTACTCTTTCTGTCCAACATGCAACCTGCATGATCTGCATCTGAATAAGTAGTCAGTTGAAAACCAGTATCCTTAGGATACCACAGACCAAGATCTGCAGTCCCCTTAAGATACCTAAAAATCCGTTTGACAACAGCCAAATGGGATTCTTTAGGAGCAACCTGATATCTAGAACATAAGCATGTTGAAAACATAATATCTGGCCTACTTGAAGTAAGATACATTAACGATCCTATCATACCTCTATAAGTTTTAACATCAACACTTTTACCCGAAGGATCAGTGCTAATTTTAGTACCTGGTGCCATCGGGGTTCCAATTGGTTTACAATTTTCCATTTTGTATTTCCGAAGAATATCCAAAATGTACTTAGATTGGTTAATGAAAATCCCCGTTGAAAACTGTTTAACTTGTAATCCGAGAAAGAAATTCATCTCTCCCATCATACTCATTTGAAAACGTGACACCATGAGGTTAGAAAAGTTTAAACATGAGTGTTCTGATAAACTCCCAGATAGATAAAACTCGCTTGACGCTGAAACTCGCAAGTGACTATTCCCTTTGAACTCGCTAACGTTTAAACACGCAGACCACTATTCACGATGAAACGCGCTAAATGAGACGTGCGCGTTTCCAAAACTCGCTAGTCAATACTTGCGCGTTTGAACAAACTCGCTAATCAAGCTTGCGCGTTCCAACACTTAGAAAATTTTCTTGAAATTCCAAACTCGCACGATGAATAAACTCGCAGATCACTGTTCCTCTCAAACTCGCACCCTTCGATTAGCGCGTTTGTAGAACTCGCTAACCACTACGTGCGCGTTCTGATCCTTAGAAAAAATTTCAGTTCTTCAAACTCGCAGACTTCAACTAGCGAGTTTCTAGAACTCGCTAATAACGCCTTGCGCGTTTTGTCCAAAAACGAGATTCTTCAGCTTGTGCGTTCTTGCGGATGAACTTGCGCGTTTTGCCGATCTAGCGCGTTCTTCAGTCTGACGAACCAAACCTTGATTTTTCCATCTGTGTTTCAATCAAACCTTTGTCAATTGGCTTGAAACTTTGTATGGATGATCGATTACAATACTAGAACTAATTACAATACAAGAATTACAAAAACAAACTCAAATTGTAACATATTGATGCGATTTACAGTGCTCAAGAACTCGTGACTCAAAACTCAACAAAAATCACAAATTCGTGAGAATTACAGTGCGATTCATGAAATTAACTAAACAAACTCAATCAATTACACTTTTTGAACAACACCTGAATGATTTAAACTCTTAAATAACACAAACACTCGAAAATCGATCTGGATATTCAAGAACACAGTGTCGAACATTTTCTTGAATTGATTTCACTTTTGGATCTGCTCTGATACCAATTAATATTCCCATATTCTAGTTCCTAATCACAAACAATTAATCAAAACAAACAATTCAATCCAATTACCTGTTGTGATTTCAAATCAGAATTCAATTACAAACTTTCTCTCTTTAGAGCTCTCTCTCTCTCTCTCTCTACAAATTCTCTCTAGATACGTATTCTCAGATTCTCTCAATTAGATCACTTCTGAACTACTAATTACAAAGAAAAGGAAACTATTTATACCTATAACTAAAACCACAAGGAAACAAAACTAATACAAATGTTGACTTTGACTTTTATTACAAAGACTTTGACTTTCACTTGAGAGTTGACTTTCTTCAGCTTTGACTTCTTAAACCTTTGACCTTCAGTCTTCTTGATCTTGTATCCAACAGATTTATGCTCTAACACGTCGAATGACAACATAAATGAAATGAGGAAACAATACTGAAACTGGCTGTTTGCCTTTAGCCAAAGCCTTGTTCTTTTTGTCCACTGCAGTCAGCATCTCATAGAATAGAAGATTCGCCATATTAATGCTCCGGTAGAAGAAGAGAGCATACATGATTTCAATAATGGTTGGGTGTGTTTGATCTTGGCTGCCAATTTTGCATGTAAGTGTGCGATTCATTACACTGAACATGAACTTACATGTGGGAGGAAGGTATTGACGTATGAACTGACTCATACGTGTGATCTCCTTGTTGTAGCAAAAGTGCAGAAGAAATTGAATGAGAACATCCTGAGTGGGTGGTTTTTCAAATTGCTGAATTTGAAGATCTACAATGGTGGGCAAGTTGAATCTGCGAGTCAGTGTATTGTGAGTGATTCTGACGTTTATGCCCTGTTCTCCTAGGTCAATGTACCCGACCAACCCTTCTTGTTCGTCATTGTATTCACTTGAATACCACCATTGTTGGACAAATCTTAGAGGAACATTGGAAGCATAGTCGGTGAAGACATCTCTCAGTTCACATTTGCTAAGAAACTCCAGTACAAGACGAAACTGTTCGTCGAACTTGGTAGGAGTGACATCCAAATGGTAGTTGTTGCCTTTCACTGGTACATCAAACTGGGTCATGTTTAGACTTGGTACTATTCTGCTTGAATCGCCTGAGTTTTGATCTTGAGGGGCCATTGTTGCAGGTTTTCTTGCTTTTGAGAGAGTTTGAGAGAGAGAGAGAGAGAGAGTATTTGGGGATGAAAATCTGAGCGCGTAAAGAATAAAGGGAGGAAGAAATGGATTTTTATGGACAAGGGTAGTGAGAGAAAGGCTATTGAAACGGCGATTGTGTGTTCCAATGTCAGAAGGACGTTCCATCATTCCCTTAATAAATAGGTGACACGTATAGGAGAGTAGTGAAGGGACGCTTGATGTCAGATAACCGTCAGTAGTATTTTTGAAAAAAAAAATTGAATGGTTATCCCAAAAGGTGTAACTTACTCACGTGTTTATTTTCTCAAAAGAAAATTTTCTTTTCTAAATATTTATTTAGAAAAAGATGATAATGAAAATCAATTCTTTATGAGAAATAAGCATTTGCCTGAATATTCCCAAATTGAGAAATTTAAAAAAAATTAGAGACTCTGAGATGAATATCAGAGACTAGATCAGAGACTCTGATATGAATATTAGAGACAAGATCAGAGACTCTGATATGAAGATCAAAGATTAGATCAGAGACTATGATATGAATATCAGAGATTAGGCTATGAAATTGTTGCTCCCCCTTGACAGATAAATGGTTCATTTTCTCCCCCTTGACCAAAGAATGCTTTCTTTTTATCTTCTCCCCCTTGACAGATGCTTAGCGACATAAAAGAATGATTTTGAACCTTGGTTAAAAGTCCAGAGTCTCTGAAACTAGTTTTAGAGGCTCTGGGTTAAAACATGCTACTTATGTCAGAGGTTCTGATGAGTAGATCAGAGACTCTGATTTTCTCCTTTGTGTTAGGTAGACATGTTCAACATTCCCAACTTTCTAATTAAGAAATTGAACATTCGTTCATCTAAAGCTTTTGTAAAAATATCAGCAAGTTGGAAATTAGTTGGTACAAAATACATCTCTATTGTTCCATTTTCAACATGATCTTTCAGAAAGTGATACCTCACATCAATGTGCTTTGTTTTTGAATGTTGTACTGGATTTTGCAGAGATGGCTATGGCACTTTTGGAATCACACAGAATTGGAATTCTGTCATACTGTAAGCCATAGTCTCTTAGCTGAGTTTTCATCCAAATTACTTGGGAGCAACAACTAGCAGCAGCAACACATTTTGCCTCTGCAGTAGAAGTTGAAACACAGTTCTGCTTCTTGGATGACCAACATCCAGAGGTACTCTTTCTGTCTAGTTTGCACCCTGCATGATCTGTATCAGTGTATGCTGTTAAATCAAAACTAGAAAGTTTTGGATACCAGAGACCTAAAGAAGGTGTGCCTCTGAGGTATCTAAAAATTCTCTTAACTGCAGATAAATGAGATTCTTTTGTTATTTGTCTTCTCTTTTCCTTTTCCTCAAAAAGTTTTTGCTTTAAGCTCTAAAACTCATCTGTTAGTTTAAGAACATCCATTTCAAGTTCACTTTCAGATGTAGAAGGAGAATTTACCTTTTCAGAGTAGTCCTCTGAAGATTCATCAATTTGATCATCTACAAAAGCCATATCACAGAGATTGGTAGGTTCTTCCTCTCCATCAGTTGTAGAGTCTGACAACCAATCTTCCATCTCTGCAACAAGTACCCTTTCTTTGACATTGTACTTGTATTTCTTCTTGTAGTAGTCTTGATCTTTAACAAGCCTACCTCTACAGTTTGCAGAGAAATGGCCTGGCTTTCCACATCTGAAGCATCTTCCATCATTTTGATTTGGTGGAAGAGCAACAACAGTTTCTGTTTTCTTAGCTTGTGGTTAGGGCTGAAAGTATCTTTGGGGTTGAGGATACTTTGGTTGAAATGGTTGATGAGTTCTTGATTGTTGTGCAACATCATGATTGTTGAAATTTGTACCCTTTTGATCACTATGAAATCTCCTTTCTGGATTTCTCCTTTCTTCATCATCTCTCTTTCCTTTAAAGACTTTCTTGCCAAATTTCTTGTTAAATTGATGAGTTATTAATGCAAGAGATTTTGCAAATGCATTGATGTCATCATATGAGTCTAAGTCTGAGTGTTCATCTTCTTCAGCCATTAAAACCTTTTTAGATTTTCTTTTAGATTCCTTTTTCAAACAGTTCTTTGTTTCTGAACTTCTGCCTTCTTGTGATACACCTGTTTGTTTTGAAATGAGTGTAAGTGGTCCACCTAAAGAGGTTTTTGACTTTTGTTTAACAACTTCTTTTTCCTGTGCTACAAGAGTGCCATAAATGTCAGTCAATGACCATGATTCAAGATTTTGATTGGCTTGTATTGACATGGACAGTTGTGAACATTCTTCATTTAAACTTTTAAGGAAAAGAACATTGTTTTCTTCTTTTGTCCTCATAACTCCAAATTTTCTGCATTTATTGATGAGAATGTTGAACCTTGAGTATTTTTGGTGCAAGGTTTCTTCAGGTAGTGCATGAAAATCATGATACTCATTGATGCAAAGATTTCTTCTGTTTTTCTGAGTTTGTAGGCCGCCTTCAAGTTGATTTAATAACTGATCACATATCTCTTTTGCAGTTATACAAGAATCAAGTTCTTGGAAGATATCATTAGGAATGGCCATTATGAGTAATCTAACAGCTTTTGAGTCATTTTCCATCATTTTAGTTTCTTCTTCAGTGAAGTTTGAAGTTTTGTTTTTATAGTATGCAGGTATTTCAGCAGTATCTGATGTTGCTGGAACTCTTGGTACCAACACCATTGGTTGGTGAGGTCCATCGTTCACTGATCTTCAAAGATCCCTGTCTATACCTTCCAAGAAATTTACCATCCTTATCTTCCATTGAGGATATTCATCACTTATAAGTGTAGGAGGTTTGGTTAATGATCCAACTGTATAAATGACACTTATACTTGAGTTTGCCATTTTGTGAAGAAAAAGATGAAGATTTGAAGAACATATGCTTTTCTTATGAAGATCTTTTATCAAAGAATGTAACTGTGATTTACTTTCAAATCTGGAGCATATGAAGTTCTTTTTAATAAACCAAGGTTTATATGAACATGCACATATTTTAAAAGCTTGAATCAGTAAGATATAAATCTATTCGAGTATGTAGATATGATCTTTCTTTGTTTAGAAAACAAAGGAGGCTCTGATACCAATTGTTGGATCCCAGATTTAATCTTATAATAATGATATAAACAACAAGAATAAGAACAGCGAAAGCAATACAGTTTAATATCAAAGCAAATTCACATATCACAGTTCATAAACAAATAAATGCAGAAAGTACAAGATATTGTTTGATATAGATTCAGATGATTTATCAGATACAAGATGTCAAAAAGCACACTCTTGTCAATAGAGTGATGGTCCTATTTATAGGACCATAAAGTAAACAGTGTACTATCCTGACAATAGAAGCATGCTTGAACAGTGTCTTACCTAATAGGTAAGCTCAAGACATGCTTGAACAGTGACCTACTCTAGAAAGCAAATCTTATCACTAATGATGAGTCATCTGTTCTTCTGATACTTGTAGAAATAAGATCAGCGCCATCTTCCGAGAGAATGTCTTCAGAGCTATGAGGAGGTCTTCAGAGCCTCTGATGAAGCCATCTCTGATGTCTTCTGCTGAAAGTCCCATCTCTGGAATGTACTTCAGAGGCAGGTTCGTCCTCTAAAGTCTGTCTCTGGAAGTCCTCTGAAATAGGACTTAGATATTTTCAATACTTTTACAATCTAGAATTGGGGCTAACACTTGCCTATGCTGATTTGTTAGAGCGTCAATATGGGTACGGGCAACATTCAGCTCCAAATTCATTTGAGCCATGATTTGATTTTGAGTTCCTTGAGGAGCTGACATTGTCCTGTGAAAAAGCAAAAACACTAGAGGAAATTGTTAGCACAACGTACTATTGTCTAGGATTTTCTTTAGATAGGGCCCCACGGTGAGCGCCAAACTGTTAATGCCAAAAATTACCCAAAGAATAATTTAAGGTCGACGTGGAGCTTTACTTGTCAGGATCTGATTCTTAACAAGAATAATGAAACTTAGAAACAATATTAAAGAAGTTGCAGAAAAACACTTTAATATTCAACTATCAATGTAACAGTAAAATAGAAATCACAACTTGTAAACTTTATTGAATGATTAAAGTTACAAGCTTTCACACAAAACCTCAATCTTGATGAACAGGCTCACCAAGACGAATTCTACTTCTCTAGAACTAGGGTTGTAAACCTTGAGGTCAATTCTCTCTCTGAAACAAAAACTTAGAATACTTGTCTCTCAAACTATTCTGAATAATTCTATACATATACTGAAAATAAAAGATGATTACAAAACATAAAAGATCTTCAGTATATTCTTCCATAATTATCTTCAACCTTCTATGATTATCTTATCTTCAAACCTTGATCTGCGCATCTTAATCACATAAGCAGTATTAAGTCATAGCAGTATTAACACCCTGAGCAGTATTAATCTTCACCAGCAGTAGTAACTATGCTTAGCAGTATTAATTTCTACAAGCAGTAGTAATTTGGCTCAGCAGTAGTAACTTGTCTCAGCAGTAGTAACCATGTACTGGCAGCAGTAATCATACTGAAACAAATCTTCAGTTCCCAACAATCTCCCCTAACTTGACTTTTAGAGAAAAGAAGTCAAGTTCTTCAGATATAGTCTTCATGATACTTTCAACACTTCAGCTCAGTTGCCCAAATTTGGATCCAGTCCCAGACTTTGATTGATGATCCTGCTAACTACAATTCTTGCCATTTCTGAGCCTTAAGGACAAATTAATTTGGCTTTCAGCATCCCATGAAGCTTAGCTAGGTTGTGATCATATATCTTATCCACCAGATAATATTCATGAAAGCTTTTATCTATGGTCAAGATATACATCCCACATCTTTCTATGAGCATCCAGTTGTCCACAGTCATGAATACACCTTTGATGACATGCTTTACAAGATCTAGACTAAACATCATGCATAAATACTCCATTGCTAGTTTCTTGATGTTCATCCCTGGAGTCTTCAGCACATCCCCATACAGATTTATTCCTACTTTAAACATTTCTTCCAAGTCTGACCTGGAACAACATCTGACTATCTTCCCCCAAGTAGAGTAGACTTCAAAATGATCACTCATTCTTTTGATTCTGAAATATTCTTTGCCTTGATCTTCAAGAATATCCCAGTGGATGATTTCAGGGGCTTTGACTGAAATAGGATCTGCCGTCACTGGATCACTATCTGTTACAGTCATGTAAAGTTCAAAATGCGCATTAGATTGACTTGGTTGCTGTGCACTTTGACTTGATTGTTCAGCTTGACTTGTAACAGATGGTTCTATATCTTTCTTATCTTCTGCAATCTTTGGCTTCTTAAACAGTTTCTTGGAAGCTATTGTTTTCACTCTTTTGGCAGATTTGACATCCATATCAGCATGTTCTTCCTTCTTTTCTTCAGCCTTTTCCTTTGAAGGAGTGGTTTCCTCACTCTCAGGGAAGGGTTGTTGGATATTGAGATCATGTCTCTCTTTCATTTGTCTTTCAAACTCAACCCTTTGAGTGAAGTCCTCTTTCAGTTTTGCCATCTCCTTTGAATACAACTCCTCTATCCTACCATAGGCCATGTTAGTAAACATTCCTTCAGGAACTCCAAGAGCTCCTTTTAGGAAGTTTATCATTTTCCTCCTTTCTTGATTAGCCAGGAAGGTCTTTGAGGGTTGTCTTTGTCTTTGCTTTATTGCCAGCCTTTGCCTTGAAGCCTTCTTTGTAACTATCTTGGCAGCAACTGCAGTCTTCAAACTCTTTTGATATTCTTCATTCAACCTTTTAGCCATATCTAGTGCAAGCTCTCTGTCTTTAGCAGATTGAATTTCTTCTTCCTTTTCCAACTCTGCTTGAAGCTGTTTGGCCACTTCTTCATCTAACTCTATCTGATTCTTTTTCTTTAAAGGTTGCTCAGATTCAACCATCTTCCCCTTTCCCTTCTTCTTTGCATCCTCCATGCTGACCTCTTTTTCTTTCTTTTCTAAACCTCCTTCTTTTATTATTACTCCCTTAGCCTTTTGAGTGGCTTTGGGAGTGTCATTCTTAGCTTTGACCAAGGTTTCTGAAATCTCTATTCCCTCTCTGGACAAAGATGTTTCTGCTGTAGTTTTCTCTGTTTCTACTTCTTTTTCAGTATTCAGGTCCCCCTCAAACTGAGTTTCCATGCCAATGGGACTGTGTTTCTCCCCTTCATCTTGTTTCTCCCCCTTGTTGAAAGCATCTCCCCTCTTCTTCAAGACATACTGCTTTCTTTTCTTTTTCTGTACCAACTTCATCACCATCTTCTTCAATTTGGTAATCTGCACTTGTTGAGACAGAATTATCAATTTCATCTCCTTTATATCCGAGCCTTGCTTGATGACATCTAGATTAATGTTTCCCATAGTTTCCATCAATTCATTGTAGTTATATCTGTCCTCACCTTCGCCAGGAGTGTTACCCCCTTTTGAGGGATCATTGGATCTTTTAGTAGTAGAGGTCTTCTGCCTAGCAGAAGCACCCTCCACCCCCTTGGTTTCTTGGCACCTGGGACCTTTGAATGATTTCTCATTCAAAGTTGCCATGGGGAAGGTCTTAGTTATGTTACCACTGGCCTCCTCTGTGCTAGCAGGAGTAGTGGCAGCCTTCTCACCCACATGCTCATGCATCTCCTTAGTGAGCACCTCCTTGGGGTTGGGAGACACCCCAGTGGTTTCCCTATGGATATTCTCTAATGGAGAATGCTCCATTAGAGGGCTTTGAGGTTCTGGGTTTGTAGGAGGTACAACAAGGGAAGGAGCCTTGTGTACCTTTCTCTTAGTATAAGTTTTGGATATAACTGGGGTTGGCTTAAGAACAAGGGACTGAGGGAGTGATATAGTGGTTAAAGGTTGGGTTTGGCTATCAGTGGGATGGTCTAGTGAGGGCCTTGACCCTGATGCCATACCTTCTTGGTTGTGGGACACCACCATCATTGTAGAGAACAATGGGGTGTCAACTCCTTCCGAGTCCTTGGCAGATCTTTTCATATTTGAAAAGACCTTGCCCTTAGGGATTTTAGGTACATATACCTCATTAGACTGAGGCATATCCGTCAATTCAGAGGTGATAAATGCATGGACAAATCTTGGATACATGTAGAAACTCTTTTTATTATCCAAGTTTGACACAAGGTCATTGAAAATCATTTTTGAGAAATTATACTTTCTGGCAGTGGACAAGCAGACCAAAGCATAAACAATGGTACTACTGAACTGACTCCATCCAGTAGTTTTTCGAGAAATACAGTGCATAAGGGTATGAACAAAGAAACGCCATTGGGGAGAAAATTTAGCTTTGTAAAATTTGAAAACACCTGGTTGGCC
Organism: Arctium minus; assembly: GCA_954870635.1. Taxonomy (NCBI): domain Eukaryota; kingdom Viridiplantae; phylum Streptophyta; class Magnoliopsida; order Asterales; family Asteraceae; genus Arctium; species Arctium minus. The sequence goes on along the minus strand of OX941080.1, from coordinate 68,432,306 downwards.
TTCATACCCCATTCTTGTGAGAGTAGAAAACAAATCCTCATGAGAGATAGAGGTAATACCTGAGGCATCGTCTAGTCGTAGACTGATGCGAATGACCTCTTCAGACACTATCAAGGGTTTGTCACACACCATTGTCTTGATGAACTGCACACCGTTTTCAGTAACCGCGGTGGCATTGGCCCAAAATTGCTTCTGGTGCTCAATGTAAATTGTTGGTGACACTATAAGAGCATGAGCTATATGACTGGACTTGAGAAAATCAACTATTTGATGGAATCCAGCAGCCTGCTTAGGCTTTTGAAGCATTGCGATCTCATTGTGTTCATCAATAAACGCCATGGATGCCATCTGGCTTGAGGATTCTTGACTGAAACACACTGGTTGCTTTGAGAGAAAAGAGTTAGAGAGAAAAACGAACAGTATTCAAAGAGTCGTTGTGAGCTTTTAGGCGGGCAAAAAGGGTATTTATAAAATTCAGGAAATAAGCAGTATTAACCCTAATTTCAGTTAAAGCAGTACTAACTAGCAGTATTAACTGACTAGCAGTATTAACTGACTAGCAGTATTAATAATGAACCTACAGTAGTAACTTTGCACTGGCAGCATTAAAACTGCACTGGCAGCATTAACAATACTTACACTGTTGAAGCTTGTGTTAGTCTGAGCAAGGCAATAAACTTCCTGAGAAAGATGATTAGTAGCACCAAAAAAATAAAATAAACAAATAACAGGTATACAAACACTTTTTAAACATGAGCTCATTCAGAGTTGATCATGCCCACACTTGTGACCAAGAAAGTGAATCTACCCACATCAAAAGCTTTAGTGAATAGATCAGCAAACTGGTTATCAGTATGAACTTTAGCAACTTGAATTAGCTTCTTTTCATTGCAGTCTCTAATAAAGTGATACCTGATTTCAATGTGCTTTGTTTTGGAGTGCTTGACTGGATTGTTAACAATGCTAATAGCACTGCTATTGTCAATGAGGATTGGAGTGTGAAGAAAGGTTACCCCATAGTCCAGCATTTGATTCTGAATCCATAGAACCTGAGAGCAGCAACTTGCAGCAACAATGTACTCAGCTTCTGTTGTGGATAACGACACTGTGGTTTGCTTCTTACACTGCCAAGAAACTAGTCTTGCACCCAAAAGCTGACATCCTCCTGAAGTAGACTTTCTATCCATATTAGCACCACCCAAGTCACTGTCTGAATATGCAATCAAGTCAAAAGTAGATTCATAAGGATACCAAAGACCTAATCTAGGTTGCCCTCTTAAGTATCTGAAAATCCTCTTAACTGCTTGAAGATGTGACTGCTTTGGCTTGACTTGGAATCTGGCACACACACACACTGGAAACATAATATCTGGTCTTGAGGCTGTGAGATACATGAGAGATCCAATCATTGATCTATAAAGATGGACATCAACATCCTCCCCCTCAAGATCAACAGTGATCTGTTTGTGTGTTTCCATTGGTGTGCTTGCTGGCTTTGAGTCTGATAAACCATACTTATCTAGGATGGCTTTCACATACTTTGATTGACTTATGAAAATCCCATCTTTCTGCTGTTTCACTTGAAGCCCAAGGAAGAAAGTGAGTTCACCCATTGAACTCATTTTGAAGCTCTTGTGCATCAACTCTTCAAAGTCTCTACACATCTGATCTTTTGTGGATCCAAATATGATGCCATCCACATAAATCTGAACAAGTAGGGTGTCCTTCTTACTTCTTTTAATGAAAAGGGTCTTGTCAATGATTCCCCTTTCAAACCCATTTTCCAAGAGATAGGTAGACAGAGTATCATACCATGCTCTTGGGGCTTGATGTAGACCATAGAGTGCTTTCTTAAGTTTGTATACTCTGTCAGGATATGATGGATTTTCAAATCCAGGGGGCTGACAGACGTATACTTCTTCATCAATTGTTCCATATAGAAAGGCACTCTTCACATCCATCTGATATACCTTGAACTTCATATATGAGGCATAGGCTAGAAACAACCTAATTGCCTCTACCCGTGCAACATGAGCAAAGACTTCCTCATAGTCTATGCCTTCTTCCTGAGTGTACCCTTGTGCCACTAGCCTTGCTTTGTTCCTGATTACTATTCCTCTCTCATCCTTTTTATTTCTGAAAATCCACTTGGTGCCAATTGCTCTATGACCTTTTGGAAGGTCCACCAAGTCCCAAACATCTTGCAATTTAAACTGTAGCAACTCTTCTTGCATGGCTTCTATACAACTTGAATCTTTCATTGCATCATAAGCCTTCTTAGGCTCAATCTGAGATAGAAAGCAAGAGAGTACTGTATGCTGCTGATCCTGCATATCTTGAAGTCTGCTTTGATTCCTAGTCATCATAGGAGAAGAGATGTCTCCTATTACCAGCTCAGGAGGATGATTCTTCTGAGTTCTTGTCTGATGATTAGGCTCATTGTTGGGAACTAAAGATTCTACTAAGTGTAGTTACTACTGCCAGAACAAGTTGAAGATTAATACTGCTAAGTGTTACTACTGCTAGTAGAATTAATGCTGCTAGTTAAAGTTAGTACTGCTTGAACAAAGTTAGTACTGCTTAGCTAGTTAGTACTGCTAGTAGTTAGTACTGCTTGCAGTTAATGCTGCTAGTTGAAGTTAATGCTGCTGATCATTATTAGTGCTGCTAAAGAGATACGGATGGAAAGTACTATAACTGGATATACTGAAGATATACTTAGAAGATATACATGGAAGATATACTGAAGATTTGTTTATTCTTTGTAATTATCTTTTTATCAGTATATGTATAGAATGTGTAGAATAGATAGAAAGAACTTTTCATAATTGTTTTTCAAGAGAAAAATCGACCTCAAGGCATAGATCCTAATTCTAGAGAAGTAGAATTCGTATTGGTGAGTCTGTTCATCAATATTGAGGTTGAGAGTGTAATCTTGTAACTTTAAGCATTCAATACAAGCTTACTGTTTGATCATTATATACTGTGTTTGATTACTGTTTTATTAAATATCAAAGTGTTTTTCCGCAACTTCTTTGATATTAGTTTCTGAGTATAAATTCTTGTTAAGAATTCGATCCTGACAAGTGGTATCAGAGCTAAATTCTCTCAGAAACAGTTATTCATCATGGAAAATCTTACAGAATCAAGCAGTACTTTGGTCTCAAAAGTGCCAATGCTCAGATCCAATGAATTTGATATGTGGAAGATCAGAATCAAGCAATATATTCTCCTCACAGATTATTCTATGTGGGACATCATTGAGAATGGCCCATCTGATGGAGGAAAGATTGGTGAAGATGGCAAAAGAACTCCTCCAAAGACAGATGCAGACAGGAAATCAAGACAGACAGAGATGAAAGCCTTGAGCACACTGCTCTTGGCCATTCCAAATGAGTATCAACACCAATTCTGCAATTGTACTGATGCACAGATGCTCTGGAATGCTCTAGAGAAGAGATTCTCAGGTACCAAAAGTACCAAGAGAAATCAAAAGGCAATCTTAAAGCAACAGTATGAAAACTTCATGTCAACTAAGAATGAGTCCATGACTCAAACCTTTGACAGGTTTAATAAACTAATTGGTGAACTAGCTACTATGGGAGTACAGATTGATCAAGATGATGTGAACAGAAAGTTCTTAAGGTCCCTTGGAGATGAATGGACCATGTACACTGTGTCATTCAGACAGAATGATCAGTTGGAAGAAAAAGAACTTGATGATCTGTACAATGATCTTAGAGTATTTGAAGCTGAGGTGGAGGCAAAGAAGAAGCCTTCTGGATATGTTCATAATGCTGCACTCCTATCAGCATCAATTGATTCTACTGCTAACTCTGAATCAGTTAATGCTGCTAATGGATCAAATATAGATAAAGGCACTGACTATGTATTTGAAGCTCTTCTTTCTAATCATGGAAATTCTTCTTTGATCAATGATGACTTAGAACAACTTCATCCTGATGATCTGGAAGAGATGGATATTAAATGGCAGATGGCAATGCTCTCCATGAGGGTTAAAAAGTTTATAAAGAGGACTGGAAGAAACAACTTCTCACAAAGAAGAGAAGATGGAGCAGGGTTTGATAAATCAAAGGTAGAATGCTACAAATGCCATCTGAAGGGACATTTTGCTAGAGAATGCAGAAGTGGAATGTCTCACAACAACAACCATCAACAAGCTCAATCTGGAAGCTTCAATAACAACAGAAACTCTGCTCAAGCCCTTGTTTCTCAACAAGGAATGGGGTTTGATTGGAGTGATCAAGCAGAAGAAGCTATTCAGAATCAAGCTCTTATGGCAAAAGTATCTGATCTCCCATCTGAGGTAAGTTCTAATCTCTGCTCTAAAACTTGCATAGACACTGTTAAAAGGTACAGGGATCACAATCAGAAGATGAGTGATGACCTAAAGAGACTAGAAAAGGATATAAAAGACTATGTGAGGATAGTAGAGAGATTTGAAGATCAAATCAAAGGTTTTCAAGCCAATGAACTACAACACTCATATGACACTAATTACTGGCAGTGGGAGAAAAAGGATTTAGAACTTAAACTGACCAAATCTAAAGAGGAGAGTGAAAAACTGAAAGAGGAGTTAACCAAGGTTAAGCTTGATGTAGAAAAGTTTTCCAATGCTTCTAAAGCAATGGACTCCTTACTGCAAAATCAGATTCATGATAAATTAAGAAGAGGAATTGGGTATAATGCCACACCTCCACCATATAACAACAATTACATTCCTCCTACTTCAGACCTGTTAGACACCAAAGACAGGAAGGACTTGCCTGAGGGAGCCACTGAAATAGATCCCTTAGATGAGGTAATTGTTGAGGATAAGACTGAGAAAGAGGTTGGCAAGAGTAAGAAGAACAAGGTGAGTGGTGAGACTTCTATAGAAAACAACATTATCACCAATGAGTATTGTGGAAGGGCTTGGATCAAATCCAAGAAAATAGAGAAGACAGAGGAAAAGTCTGGTAAGGTCCATTATAAACAGACCACAGTTGTGAATCCAGGTCCTTGCAAACAGTGTACTTGTAAGAAGAATGAACCCCAAAGACAGGACAAAAAGAGGGGAAATCAAAGAAACTGGAATAATCAATGGGCACATAAACAAGGGGTTGATCTGAGTAAAATCAATAGACCAAAACCTTGCTTTATCTGTGGCAAATTGAATCATCTTGCAAAAGTCTGTTATTTCAATCCTGTGAACCAAAGAATGAATTTCCAAAGATCCATGCAAAAACCCTTTGGTTATAAGAAAATTGAAAAGAACCATGTGGCCAAGAAAAATGTTAAAACTAAAAGCCACATGAAGAAAAAGTATTCTGTTAAAGAAAGTGTCAATATGTGGATTCCTAAAAGCACTAAAACTGTTAGTACTGCTACCACAAATAGTGCTGCTGACAATGATAGTGCTGCTAGAAGTAATACTACTGCTAACAAGGTTAATGCTGCTAACAAAGTTAGTACTGCTAAACCTGTTAGTACTGCTACACCTGTTAGTACTGCTAACTCTGTTAGTACTTCTAAGGTTAGTACTGCTTCCAGTGTTGATTCTGCTAAGCCAATCATATTGACAAAGTACTCTAATAAAGAGTGCTCTGAGTTTACAAACCTCATTAAAAAGGAATGTAAATACTTTGATGAGAAAGGAAGACCCAAGATCACTTTGGCTTGGGTCCCCATTCATACTAATTGATTTATTTAATGTGCAGGGCAACCAACAGCTCAAGGGAAAGAGCATATGGCATGTTGATAGTGGTTGCTCTAGGCACATGACTGGCAACATGTCATGCCTTCAGGATTTCAAGCAAATTAATGGAGGACATGTTGCATTTGGAGACAATCTTACTGGTGGTAAGATAAGTGGAAAAGGTAATGTCACCAAAGGTAAGATGACATTTGAGGATGTCTACTATGTTGATCAATTAAAGTACAACCTGTTAAGTGTATCACAGGTTTGTGACAAACAACATAGTATATTATTTACTAATACTGAGTGTATGATTCTTGCTCCAGGGTTCAAGGTAGTTGATGAAAGCATGATACTACTTAGAACTCCAAGGAAGGACAATGTTTACTGTCTTGATTTGGACAATGTTGATAGTGATTCATCTTTAAATTGTCTTGTTTCAAAAGCTTCTATAGATGAATCCTCCCTTTGGCACAGAAGGATGTGTCACATGAATTACAAGACTATGAACAATCTTGTTAAAAATAACCTTGTAAGAGGTTTACCTTCAAAAGTCTTTTCATGTGATGATCATTGTGTTGCTTGTCTCAAAGGCAAACAACACAAAACTTCTCATAAGACCAAAGAGTTAAATTCTGTTTCTTCTTGTCTCCAGTTATTGCATATGGATCTGTTTGGTCCTACAAATGTTATGAGTATAGGCAAGAAATCTTACTGCTTGGTTATTGTTGATGATTACTCCAGGTTTACTTGGGTATATTTTCTAAGGACTAAGGATGAAACAAGTGATCTTATCAAATCCTTTATTCTAAGAATTGAAAACCAAACTAATCAAAGAGTAAAAGTCATTAGATCAGATAATGGAACTGAATTTAAAAATCATGATTTAAACACTTTTTGTGAAGGAAAAGGTATTGAGAGACAATATAGTGCTCCTAGAACTCCTCAACAGAATGGTGTTGCTGAAAGGAGAAATAGGACACTAATAGAGGCTGCTAGATCTCTGTTGGCTGATTCAAAATTGCCAATTACATTCTGGGCTGAAGCAGTTAATACTGCTTGTTATGTCCAAAACAGAGTTCTAGTGGTCAAGCAAAAGAACAAGACCCCATATGAACTTTTAAATCAAAGAAAACCTTTTATTGGTTTCTTCAAGTCTTTTGGGTGTCCTTGTACAATTCTAAATACCAAATCTCACTTAGGTAAGTTTGATAGCAAAGCAGATGATGGATTTCTTGTTGGATACTCATCTCAGAGTAAGGCCTACAGAGTTTTTAACTCTTCTTCTAGAATAATTGAAGAAAGTGACAATGTCAAATGCAATGAGAACACACCAAATCCTGTTGGGTCTGGACCTCAATGGCTATTTGACATTGATTCACTAACTAACTCTTTTGGTTTCAGTAATGAGTATACAGGAACAGATGGTGGAGAATCAGAGATCACACAAGTTCAAGAAAGTATATCTAAATCTGTGATTTTTCCCATACCCACAGTAAATGAAGACTGTGAAAAGGAATCATTTACTGAACCAAGTCAGAGTGAAGAAGACACTAGAGATAAGGAGACTCAAGAATCAGAAGTGACATCTGAAGACACTTCAGTGGACTTGCATGACTCTAATCTAGAGGCTGGACTGAATGAAGAACCTAGTCATAACACAAGAGTTCAAAAGAATCATCCTCCACAACTGGTAATAGGAGATATCTCTTCTCCTATGATGACTAGACATCAAAGCAGGCTTCAAGAAATGAAAGATCAACAACATACAGTCCTTTCTTGTTTTCTATCCCAGCTTGAGCCTAAAAAGGCACATGATGCTATGAAAGAATCTAGCTGGATAGAAGCAATGCAAGAAGAACTGTTACAATTCAAGCTACAAGATGTATGGGATCTAGTAGACCTTCCTAAAGGTCACAGAGCAATTGGAACAAAGTGGATTTTCAGAAACAAGAGAGATGAAAGAGGTATTGTTATAAGAAACAAAGCAAGGCTGGTAGCTCAAGGCTACACTCAAGAAGAGGGCATAGATTATGAAGAAGTTTTTGCACCTGTAGCTAGGATAGAAGCAATCAGACTATTCCTAGCCTATGCTTCTTACATGAACTTCAAAGTCTACCAAATGGATGTAAAAAGTGCTTTTCTCTATGGGTCAATTGAAGAAGAAGTATATGTCTGCCAACCACCAGGGTTTGAAAACCCAAGCTATCCAGACAGAGTATACAAATTAAAGAAAGCACTTTATGGACTACATCAAGCCCCAAGAGCATGGTATGACACCCTGTCATCCTATCTCTTGGAAAATGACTTTGAAAGGGGAGTCATTGATAAGACTCTATTTATCAAAAGAAAGAAGAAGGATATCTTGCTGGTCCAAATATATGTTGATGACATTATTTTTGGTTCTACAAGAAACAATATGTGCAAGGAGTTTGAGGATTTAATGCATCAAAGGTTCAAAATGAGTTCCATGGGGGAACTTACTTTCTTCCTTGGACTCCAAGTTCAACAGAAGTCAGATGGCATTTTTATATGTCAATCCAAGTATGTGCAGGATATTCTAACCAAGTTTGGTTTCTCAGAATCAAAACCTGCAAGCACACCTATGGAAACACACAAGCAGATCACAGCAGATCTTGAGGGGGAGGATATGGATGTGCATCTTTATAGATCCATGATTGGCTCTCTCATGTATCTCACAGCATCAAGGCCAGATATTATGTTTCCAGTTTGTGTATGTGCAAGATTTCAAGTTAGGCCAAAGCAATCTCACTTTCAAGCTGTTAAGAGGATATTCAGATATCTCAAAGGGCAACCCAGATTGGGACTTTGGTATCCTCATAACTCACCTTTTGACCTAATAGCATACTCAGACAGTGATCTAGGTGGGGCAAACTTGGACAGAAAATCTACTTCTGGAGGATGTCAGTTTTTGGGTGCTAGACTAGTCTCATGGCAGTGCAAGAAACAAACCACCGTATCCACATCTACAACAGAGGCAGAGTACATAGCAGCTGCAAGTTGCTGTTCTCAAGTCTTATGGATTCAGAATCAAATGCTGGACTATGGGGTAACCTTTCTACATACTCCAATCTTTATTGACAACAGCAGTGCTATTAGCATTGTAAATAATCCAGTCAAGCACTCAAAGACAAAGCACATTGAAATCAGGTATCACTTTATAAGAGATTGTAATGAAAAGAAACTTATTCAAGTTGTCAAAGTTCACACTGATAATCAGTTTGCTGATCTATTCACTAAAGCTTTTGATGTGAGTAGATTCACTTTCTTGGTAACAAGTGTGGGAATGATAAACTTTGAATAATCTTCTTCTCAAAAAGTGAGTTTATACCTGTATATTGTTATTCTTGGTGTTACTAATCTTCTTTTCAGGATATGCATAGCAGTACTCAGTATTTAGCAAGGTTAAAAGGAGTAAGTTCAGTTAATACTGCTAGTTCAGTTAATACTGCTAGTAGTTAAGACTGCTAGTTAAGTTAATACTGCTAGTTCAGTTAATACTGCTAGTTCAGTTAATACTGCTAGTAGTTAATACTGCTAGTAGTTAATACTGCTAGTGGTTAATACTGCTTTCAGTTAATACTGCTAGTAGTTAATACTGCTAGTAGTTAATACTGCTAGTGGTTAATACTGCTTTCAGTTAATACTGCTAGTAGTTAATACTGCTAGTGGTTAATACTGCTTTCAGTTAATACTGCTAGTAGTTAATACTGCTAGTGGTTAATACTGCTAGTTAGTTAATACTGCTCTAGGTTAATACTGCTTCTATTCCGAATACTATAAATACTCTTTGCCCGCCTAAAAGTTCATAACGACTCTTTGCATACTGTTCTCTTGCGCTCAAAGCCTTTTCTCTCTCAAGTTCGAAGTTTCAGGCAAGTTTTCGCTAAGATCAATGGCATCCATGACATTCATCGACGAGCACAACGAGATTGCGATGCTACAAAAGCCAAAACAAGCTGAAGGTTTTCATCAGATAGTCGACTTTCTGAAGTCGAGCCACATTGCTCATGCTCTTACTGTATCACCTACAATCTACATTGAGCACCAAAGGCAGTTCTGGGCTAATGCAACCATTGTTGTGGAAAATGGTGTGCAAATGATCAAGACAAGAATCTGTGATCACTCACTTACAGTTACTGAAGAAGTCATTCGCATCAGTCTACGTCTAGACGATGCCACTGGTATAATGTCTATCTCTAATGATGAACTGTTTTCTAATCTTACTAGAATGGGGTATGGAGGCCCATTGGGTGTTTTCAAATTCTCAAAAGCAAAATTTTCACCCCAATGGCGTTTTCTTGTTCATACCCTAATGCATTGTATCTCCAAAAAGACCACTGGATGGAGTGAGTTCAGCAGTCCAATTGCATATGCTTTGGTATGCTTGGCTACATCCAGAAGGTACAATTTCTCAAAGATGATTTTCAATGATCTTGTATCAAATATGGGAAACAAAAAGAGTTTCTTTATGTATCCCAGATTTGTTCAGGAAGTCATTAACCATGAATTGACGGATATACCTCAACCTGTTGGGGTATATGTACCTAAACCCCCTAAAGGCAAGGTTTTCTCAAATATGAGAAGATCTGCTGGGGACTCGGAAGGAGTTGACACCCCATTGTTCTCTACAATGATGGTGGTGTCCCAAACCACTGAAGGTATGGCAGCAGGGTCAAGGCCCTCATTAGACCATCCCACTGCTAGCCAAGCCCAACCTTCTCACTCAAAAACAATTCCCCAGTCCATTCTTACAAAACCAACCTCTCCAATTACCCAAACTTATCAAAGAAAACAGGTAAAGAAGGCTCCTTCCCTTCTTGTACCATCACCCACACAGCCTTTAAGCCCTCTAAGGGAGAATTCTCCCCTAGAGAATATCCAAAGGGAAACCACAAGGGTGTCTCCCAACCCAAAGGAGGTGCTCTCTGAGGAGGAGGTAGAGCATATGGGAGATGAGGCTGCCACTACTCCTGCTAACACAGAGGAGGACAGTGGTAACATCAATAAGACCTCCCCCATGGCAACTTTGAATGAGCAATCATTTGAAGGTCCCTGGTGCCAAGAAACCACAGGGGTGGATAGTGCTTCTGCTAGGCAGAAGACTTCCACTACTAAAAGATCCAATGATCCTTCAATAGGGGGTAACACTCCTGGAGAAGGTGAGGACAGATATAACTATGATGAATTGATGGAGACCATGGGAAACATCAACCAGGATGTCATCAAGCAAGGAAAAGAAATAGAGGAGATGAAGCTGGTAATCCTGTCACAACAAGTCCAAATTGAAAAATTAAAGAAGATGGTGACCAGGCTGGTTCAAAAGAAAAGAAAGAAACAATTTGTGCTCAAAAGGAGGAAACCAGAGACTGATGCTCCCAAAAAGGGGGAGATCAACATGGAAGAAGCATCAAGTGAAAGGGAGTTTGATAAAGAAAGAGTTGAAGTTGAGGGGGAGAAGGAAGCAGAAACTGTTAATGCTGCTGAAACCTCACAAGCAGCAGTAACAGAGTTAACACCAACAGAAATTGAAGTAGCTGAAGTGCTAATAAAAGCTAAGAATGACACTCCCAAAGCAAAGGGAGTGGTCATAAATGAAGGGAGAGACAAGAAGTCAGAAAAGAAAGACATGGCTGCAGATATAAAAAGAAAAGGGAAAGAAAAGATGATAGAATCTGATCAATCATCTAAAAAGCAAAAGATGATTGAGTCAGATGAAGCATTAGCAAAGAAAGTGCAAGAAGAGTTAGATCTAGCAGAAAAGGAACAGGTTGAAAAAGACAGAGAAATGGCCAGAGCACTAGCAAATGAGTTAAATGAAGCATTCCAGAAAGGGTTAGAAACAGAGAAAGCCAAGCAAAGAGCAATAACCTTGAGAAAGGCTATGATGGTCAGATCAAGTGCAAAGAAGAGAAGACCTTCACAAACTTACCTTGCTACTCAGGAAAGAAACAAAATGATAACTTTCTTGAAAAGTGCAATTGGGGTAAAGAAAGAAATGTTTGTGAAGATGAATTTTGATCAAATCAAGGATCTATATGAGAAAGAAATGGAGAAGCTGAAGAGCAATGAAAAGGATAGAGTGGAGTTTGAAAAGAGGGCAAAGGAGAGACATGATATAGATATGAATCAACCATTCCCTGAAAGTGAAGAGGGAACTCCTATAAAAGAAATGGAAAGGGAAAAGGAAGAAAAGAAGAAGGAAGCTACTCTAGTGCAGGTTCAAAAGACTTTGAAAAGAACCAAGATGATGGCCAAAAGAAAGAAAGATAAGAAGTCTAGAACAGAAGAAGAACAAAATGTTGCTGAAGAAGAAGTGGCACCTAAGTCATCAAGCCAGCAAGGGTCATCAATCAAAGATGATGTAAGTTTATATATGGTAGTGATGGACAAAGTGCCTGAACCAATTTCTGCAGAACCTGTTGGAGTTAAGCCACCAGAGATTATTCACTGGGATGTTCTGAAAATGGATGGAAAAGATTACATCAGACTAAAGAGGAAAGGTGACAAGTATGAAATATTCAATACTTGGATCAAGGTTGTCAAAACATGCTCTAGATCTGATATAGAAGAGATGTTTGACATAGGATTTAAGCTGTATACAGACCATCTGAATACTCCAGGAATGTCTCTTACAAAACTGGTGATGGAGTATTTATGCATGATGTTCAAACCTGAAGAAGTGAACCAGGTAATCAAGAGTGTGTTTAAAGAAGTCACAAGTTGGACTCTATATGAAACTAGTGGAGTATATGCAGTGACTTTGGATAGAAATCACACAGAATACTTCCTAGTGGATAGAATATATAATCACACCAGACTGAAGGTTCATGCCATGCTAAAGAAGAAGTTGGGTTGTGCACCAAATTCAGAAATGGCCAAGTATCTCATTCAGAGGATAATCAATCAGAGTTTGGGACTGAATCCAGACTTAGCAGCGTGATCTTGGAAGTTTTGGGAGCATTAAAAAGAGCATCTGGAAGAATATCTGAAGAACTTGACTTCTCTTCTAAAAGTCAAGTTAGGGGGAGATTGTTGGGAACTAAAGATTCTACTAAGTGTAGTTACTACTGCCAGAACAAGTTGAAGATTAATACTGCTAAGTGTTACTACTGCTAGTAGAATTAATGCTGCTAGTTAAAGTTAGTACTGCTTGAACAAAGTTAGTACTGCTTAGCTAGTTAGTACTGCTAGTAGTTAGTACTGCTTGCAGTTAATGCTGCTAGTTGAAGTTAATGCTGCTGATCATTATTAGTGCTGCTAAAGAGATACGGATGGAAAGTACTACAACTGGATATACTGAAGATATACTTAGAAGATATACATGGAAGATATACTGAAGATTTGTTTATTCTTTGTAATTATCTTTTTATCAGTATATGTATAGAATGTGTAGAATAGATAGAAAGAACTTTTCATAATTGTTTTTCAAGAGAAAAATCGACCTCAAGGCATAGATCCTAATTCTAGAGAAGTAGAATTCGTATTGGTGAGTCTGTTCATCAATATTGAGGTTGAGAGTGTAATCTTGTAACTTTAAGCATTCAATACAAGCTTACTGTTTGATCATTATATACTGTGTTTGATTACTGTTTTATTAAATATCAAAGTGTTTTTCCGCAACTTCTTTGATATTAGTTTCTGAGTATAAATTCTTGTTAAGAATTCGATCCTGACACTCTTCATTAATTCCCACATCTAAATTGGAGTCATTTAAGTCAGCTGAGGGGATCTCATCAGCTACTTCTGGCTCTTCATGCTCTGGATTCTCCTCATCTCTTCTTTCTTCTTCACTCTAAATTGGTTCAGTAACAGTTTCCCTTTCACATATTTCAACAGGGTTCATTGTAGGTATGGGAAAGATCACAGACTGAGAAATAATATCTTGTACTTGTTCATCCCCTGATCCTGTACTTCCTGATCCTGCATGATCATCACTACTGAAACCCAAAGAGTTAGTTAGTGAATCAATGTCAAATAACCACTGAGGACCTGAACCAATAGGATTTAGTGAGTTCTCATTGCATTTGACATTGTCACTTTCCTCAATTATTCTAGAAGAAGAATTAAACACTCTGTAGGCCTTACTCTTAGATGAGTAACCAACAAGAAAACCATCATCTGCTTTGCTATCAAACTTTCTTAAGTGAGTTTTGGTATTGAGAATGGTACAAGGACACCCAAAAGGTTTGAAAAAACCAATAAATGGTTTTCTTTTATTTAAAAGCTCATACGGTGTCTTGTTCTTAGGCTTGACTACTAGAACTCTGTTTTGGACATAGCAAGCAGTATTAACTGCTTCAGCCCAGAAAGTAATTGGAAGTTTTGAATCAGCTAACAGAGATCTAGCAGCCTCAATCAGTGTCCTATTCCTTCTCTCAGCAACACCATTTTGTTGTGGAGTCCTAGGAGCACTGTATTGCCTCTCAATTCCTTTTTCCTCACAAAAGGTGTTTAGATCAAGATTTTTAAATTCAGAACCATTATCTGACCTAATGACTTTTACCTTTTGATTTGTTTGGTTTTCAATTCTTAGAATAAATGATTTGATCAGTCCACTTGTCTCATCCTTAGTCCTTAGAAAATACACCCAAGTAAATCTAGAGTAATCATCAACAATAAGTAAGCAGTATGATTTCTTACCTATACTCATGACATTTGTAGGACCAAACAGATCCATATGCAACAACTGAAGTGAAGAAGAAATTGTGTTCAACTCTTGGACTTATGACAAGTTTTATGTTGTTTGCCTTTGAGACAAGCAACACAATGATCATCACATGAAAAGACTTTTGAAGGCAGACCTCTTACAAGGTTGTTTTTAACAAGTTTATTCATTGTTTTAAAGTTCATGTGACACATCCTTCTATGCCAAAGTGATGATTCATCCAAAGAGGCTTTTGAAACAAGGCAGTTTAGTGATGAATCATTTGAAACATTTTCCATATCCAAACAATAGACATTATCCTTTCTAGGAGTTCTTAGTAGTATCATCTTTTCATCAACTACCTTGAATCCAGGAGCAAGGATAATGCATTCTGAATCAGTGAATAATATACTATGCTTTTTGTCACAAACCTGTGATACACTTAACAGGTTGTATCTTAACTGCTCAACATAGAAAACATCTTCAAAGGTCATCTTACCTTTTGTTACATCTCCCTTACCACTAATCTTACCTCCATCTGGAGTATTACCAAAGGCAACATGCCCTCCATCAATTTTCTTGAAATTCTTGAGGCAAGCCATATTCCCTGTCATGTGCCTAGAGCAACCACTATCAACATGCCAAATGCTCTTTCCCTTGAGCTGCTGGTTGCCCTGCACATAAGATAAATCAATTAGTATTGACTGGGAACCCAAGCCAAAGTGGTCTTGGGCCTTCCTTTCTCATCAAAGTACTTGCACTCCTTTTTGATGAGATTTTTAAATTTAGAATACTCTTTACTAGAGTACTTCGTCAAGATGATTGGTCTAGAATCACAAACACTAGAAGCAGTACTAATTTTAGAAGTACTAACAGAGTTAGCAGCACTAACAGGTTTAGCAGTACTAACCTTGTTAGAAGCACTAACAGAGTTAGAAGTATTAACATCTGATGAAGTACTAACAATGTTAGTTTTAAAAGTACTAATACTCTCAGCAGCACTAACATTGATAGCAACAGTATTGCTTCTGGCAGCACTATCTTTGTCAGCAGCACTATTTGTGGTAGCAGTACTAACAGTTTTAGTGCTTTTGGGAACCCACATCTTGACACTCTCTTTTACAATCTTTTTCTTCATGTGACTTTTAGATTTAACAGGTTTCTTAGCCACATGGTTCCTTTCATTCTTCCTATAACCAAAGGGTTTTTGCACAGATCTTTGAAAATTTATCCTTTGGTTAATAGGATTAAAATAACAGTGCTTGGCAAGATGGTTCATTTTGCCACATATGAAGCAAGGTTTTGGTCTGATGATTCTACTCAGATCAACTCCTTGTTTCTGAGCCCACTGATTATTCCAATTTCTTTGATTGCCCCTCCTTTTATCATGTTTTAGGGTCTCAGACTTATCACCTGCACACTGTTTGCAAAGAACAGAATTCACAACTGTAGTCTGCTTGTAATGGACCTTTTTAGACTTTCCCTCAGTCTTCTCTATGTCATCAGATTTGACCCAATCCCTTCCACCACCCTCATTTGTAAGAATGTTATTTTCTAAGGGAATCTCACTACTCACAGTATTATCCTTACTCTTACCAGCTTCTTTCTTAGTCTTATCCTTAACAACTACTTCATCTAAAGGATCTATCTTAGTGACTCCCTCATGCAAGTCCTTCCTATCCTTGGTCTCTAGCAAGTCTGATTTAGGAGGGATGTAGTTGTTGTTGTATGGTGGTGGTGTGGTATTGTACCCAATTCCTGGTTTAATCTTATCATGGATTTGGACCTTTAGAATTGAATCCATGGCTTTAGAGGCATATGAAAACTTTTCCACATCTAGCTTAACCTTGGCTAGCTCTCCTCTCAACTTTTCATTCTCCTCTCTAGACTTTGTCAGTTGGATTTCTAGATCATTTTTCTCCCACTTCCAGTAATTTGTATCATATGTGTGTTGAAGTTCATTGGCTTGGAACCCTTTAATTTGTTCCTCAAACCTCTCAACAATTTTCACATAGTCTTTTCTATCCTTTTCTAACCTCTTAAGGTCATCACTCATACTCTGGTTGTGATCCTTGTATCTTTTAACAGTGTCTATACAAGTTTGAGAACAGAGATTAGAGAGTACCTCAGTTGGAAGATCAAATACCTCTTCCATGAGAGCTTGATTTTGAATGGCCTCTTCTGCTTGATCACTCCAGTCAAACCCCATTCCTTGTTGAGAAACAAGAGCTTGAGCAGAGTTTCTGTTCTGGTTGAAGCTTCCAGTCTGAGCTTGTTGGTGATTGTTGTGAGACACTCCACTTTTTCATTCCCAGGCAAAGTGTCCCTTCATATGACACTTGTAGCACTCCACCTTTGACTTATCAAAGCCAGCTCCATCTTCTCTTCTTTGGGAGAAGTTGTTCCTCCCAGTCCTCTTGATGAACTTGTTCACCCTCATAGAAAGCATGGCCATCTGCCATTTAATATCCATCTCTTCAAGATCATCAGGATGAAGCTGTTCCAAGTCAGTATTTGATTAAGGAGAAGTTACCATGGCTGGAAAGAAAGGCTTCAAAAACAGATTCATTGCCTTTTTCTTGATTTACTCCATTAGCAGCATTAACTGATTCAGGGTTAGCAGTAGAATCAGTTGATGCTGATAGGAGTGCAGCATTATGAACATATCCAGTAGGCTTCTTCTTTGCTTCCACCTCAGATTCAAACACTCTCAGATCATTGTACAGATCATTCAGTTCCTTTTCTTCCAATTTATCATTCTGTCTGAATGGAAAAGTGTACATGGTCCATTCATCTCCAAGAGATCTGAGGAACTTTCGGTTGATGTCATCTTGTTCCATCTGGACTCCAACAATAGCCAACTCACCAATTAACTTATTGAATCTATCAAAAGTTTGAGTCATAGACTCATTCTTTGAAGATGTAAAATTCTCATATTGCTGCTTGAGAATATCCCTTTGATTCCTCTTAGTGCTCTTGGTGCCAGCAAATATCTTCTCTAACGCATTCCATAGAATCTGAGCATCAGTGTAGTGGTGAAACTGATGTTGATACTCATTAGGAATGGCCAAAAGCAGGGTGCTTAAGGCTTTCATCTCCAATTGTCTCACTTTCTTCTCAGCATCAGTTTTTGGAGGTGGTCTTCTTCCATCTTGTCCAACTTTACCTTCAGCAGAGGGACCATTCTCAACAATGTCCCACATAGAAAAGTCTGTAAGGAGGATGTACTGCTTGATCCTAATTTTCCACATGTCAAACTCATTAGGTTTGAGCATGGGAACCTTTGAAACAAGAGTACTGTTTGATTCAACTGTGTTGTCCATGATGAATGAAGGTTTCTGAGAATACTAGGCTCTGATATCACTTGTCAGGATCTGATTCTTAACAAGACTAATGAAACTCAGAAACAATATTAAAGAAGTTGCGGAAAAACACTTTAATATTCAACTATCAATGTAACAGTAAAATAGAAATCACAACTTGTAAACTTTATTGAATGATTAAAGTTACAAGCTTTCACACAAAACCTCAATCTTGATGAACAGGCTCACCAAGACGAATTCTACTTCTCTAGAACTAGGGTTGTAAACCTTGAGGTCAATTCTCTCTCTGAAACAAAAACTTAGAATACTTGTCTCTCAAACTATTCTGAATAATTCTATACATATACTGAAAATAAAAGATAATTACAAAACATAAAAGATCTTCAGTATATTCTTCCATAATTATCTTCAACCTTCTATGATTATCTTATCTTCAAACCTTGATCTGCGCATCTTAATCACATAAGCAGTATTAAGTCATAGCAGTATTAACACCCTGAGCAGTATTAATCTTCACCAGCAGTAGTAACTATGCTTAGCAGTATTAATTTCTACAAGCAGTAGTAATTTGGCTCAACAGTAGTAACTTGTCTCAGCAGTAGTAACCATGTACTGGCAGCAGTAATCATACTGAAACAAATCTTCAGTTCCCAACAAGCTTTATCCAACTAAATAAGGTAGTCTAACGACAATATGCACGATAAACAGTAAAATAAAGAGACAAGAGATTTGGTGACGCGAAAAAACCTCAACGAGGAAAAAACTGCGGAAAACAGAGGGGTGTCATCGTGCACTATGGTCACCAATCAGGGGTGATGTCCTTGAATGTTACAATGTGTTACACGATCGATACAAGAAATAGATGTATAATCGTAAAACAAGTGTATCTCATGTGTGAAAACACTATCGTTGTGTGAATAACACTACTGTTGCGTAAATGTAAGATTGCGGAGTTTCTTCAGAGAGCTTGTAAGTTGTATGCTTCGAGTCTCTGATATTAGTTGTCCAAGTGAAATGTAATCTTTAGAATTTATAGGCTTGGTCTCTCATAAATGTGTCTTCCGTAACGGTTGAGTCTTCATAAATGATCTTGATGACATTGATCCGTTGTGACCGTTGGTATTTATGAGCATTAAACATGCATTTAATGAATAAGAAAGGAATGTTGAGTTATACGTTAGTACGATCGAGGTCGAGTGTAAGTCTCGACGATGGTCGTGCGACATTCGACCAACCTTCGAGTTAGTCTCGACGGAGGTCAAGGTTATGCTCGGTCGACAAGATCTTATCCTGATACAAGACATGTCATGTAAAATATGCATTAAATTTTGCTTCGTCGTAATCGTGTATTTTTGACCCAAATAATCCTTATATTTTGAATTAAAGTAATTTTCTTCTATTTCTTTGTCATCATTAAATAGGGGGAGATTGTTGATCCAAACTTTCTTAGTGATTTGATTATGACCCTTTAATATACTTAGTGAAAATTATGTTTAACATTTGTATATATTAGTGTTTCACCGTCAGTGATAGCACGCTGAGTCTGTTCGATATAACTGATAGTTTCTAATGTATTTTTTTAAATGCAATCCCTGAAGACAAGTTTCACGACAAAGACGTTCACCGCTAACATCGAAGACAAAGTTGCTGAACAAACGACAAGTCTACTCATGATCTGATGCGGACATCAGTGAAACCAAGGCAAGTCTACAACACGTGAAGAACTTTGAAGAAAAGCTTCAGCGATCGCTGATCTTCCTTTGATCTCCCTGAAGGAAGAAATATTAAGCGATTGATGATCACAAAGCTTTCTCTCTAAGTTTCTTTTGTCTTATCCTTGCACAAAAAGTACAAATGTCAGAAGAGACATACCTCTGCGACAGATCGTACAACAACTCTGAAGACTACATTTTTCACCACTCGACGAAAAGCATGTCGCCAAAAGTCAGAGGCATGCAACTAACCAAAGGGCGACACATGTAAAGTATTATGGCATACATTTAATGCATAGGGTATAAATAGAAAGGTTGAGACTCTCTCTAAAGAGTTACCTTCTATCCTTTCTTTTGGTGAACCACATATAGAAACCCTTGATTTCTATATCCTCTCAACCTTATATCTCTAGTTCTTAGTGCAAACATCCGTGTGTTTCTTAAGTTTGTTTAGATTAGGTTCTACTTAATATTTTTCAGCAACAAACTGTAAATTGTGATTTGATTCTTCAATAAGCAATTTATTAAACTGAAAATTTGTGTTTGTATTCAACCCCCTTCTATAAACTTGTTAAGCACCTTCGGGACCAACACTTTCTAAATTGATTAATTATAAATCATTGGACCTATCATAAATGCAAGATTTTGATTAAGGATAGATTCTCGTTCTCCAAAGAGAATTGTTTATAAAACTCAAACCAAATATTGTACAAGGAGATGGAATCCTTAAACTCAAACCCATAATGCAATCCAAAGCTCAAATCCAAAATGAAATCTGAAACTCAAACCCAAAATAAAATCCCTAAACTAAAAAACATCACCTCGATCTCTCTTTGTAATTGTACCCGTACCGTACCAAAAGAGCTCAAAAATTAAAATTCGGACCTTAAAGTAGAAACCCTGACCGGGAGATGATGATATGTGAAGATGGGTTGACCAAGGGCGTGAGGGTCCTGGACTACCAAAGCTCAAAATTGAGACCTTTTTCGGATATGGTAATATGCTAAGATGGAGATCTGGGTGGTGCTCGTGTCGGTGGTGTTGTAGGTTTAGGGGGGAGAAGAAGTGGAGAAAGAAGGTAGGGGAGCCGGAGAAGGTGACCGAGGCTGATGGGTCGAAGAAGGTAACCAGAGGAGGAGGCTGACACAGGAGGAGGTCACCGTGGAAGAAGAAGGTTTTAGTATACTTCTATTCTTTAATTGATTTCAATAGATTATGTCATTTGTATTGTTTTCTTAATTATTGATGAGGTGGCTTTAAAATCCAGATAACATTTTTTTAATTGTTAAATTTGCCACATCATATTTAGGTTACCGATTACCTATTAAACCGGTTAACGAGACCCTTAAATATACGAAAATTTTGTTTTAAGCCCTTAAATGATGATTTTGAAAGTTGGTTCCCTAAAATAGGAATTAGACCAAAGTTTATTCCATTTTAATGCAATTTTCATTTTTTGAAATGAGATATTTGATGGCAACATGATCAATATGAACAATCACTTTGGTTCCCATCAAATATGATCTGAATTTTTCAAAAACCAAAACCACAAGTAATAATTCTTTTTTAGTAGTGGTGTAGTTGATTTAGGCCTCATTGAGAGTTCTACATAGTTAAAAGTCCAAGATCTACCAAATCTTAGAGAGAGAAAGTAGAGAGAGAGTTGAAAGCGCAAAGATGAATGTATTGAGAAGTATGCGTTAGGTTCCTTACACAACACAAAGCCACAAGGGACTTAAATACCCTTGGCTAATACAACACAGAATAAACCCCTAAACTCAGTATTAGACCAAGCCTATAAATACAATGATTACTATAAAATCAGACTTAACAATTTTTTTTTAACAATCTATTTGAAGCGCAAAGATGAATGTATTGAGAAGTATGTGTTAGGTTCCTTACACAACACAAAGCCACAAGGGACTTAAATACCCTTGGCTAATACAACACATAATAAACCCCTAAACTCAGTATTAGACCAAGCCTATAAATACAAAGATTACTATAAAATCAGACTTAACAATCTCCCCCTTAGTAATCATTGGCGCAGTGGTCTTCAAAATTCATCTTCTAAATCAGCACAAACCATATAAGCGACTTTGTGAAGCTTTCTTGACAAAAAAAATTCTTCTCATCATCTTTCAATCTCAGTTTGTGTTGCCTTTACTGCTTTGACAAGACTGGACCAGTATATAATAACCTTGAACAGTGTCTATTATTATTATTTATCTTTACTGATGAAAGCGGAATCATTTTTAAATGATTACCAAAAAAAATTTATCTTGCAGGTTATCATTCGTGTGACATTGGCTTCTGAGTACTTCAGCTCAGAACCCGTACTTCAATGGTTTATGACTTCTAAACATGACAGTTTAGAACTCATTCTTCAAAGTTTTTAGCTTCTGACTAACGAGAAACTGTGAGTACATCTATTTTATTCCGCTGCATTTATCTCTGTTAAAGATGTTGTTCCAGTTTTCTCATGTTTTTCAAGAATCTGAGCAAATTCAACTAACTTTTGAATTTGTACAACCAATTTTTTTTTTCATATGAGACACAAATTCATTGTACATTATGTGGAAGATAATATTATTGAGTTTTATTTTGTTTCGACTAAATATCAATTTGCCGATTTCTTTACATTTGTCTTAAATTTTCAAACTCGGCATTTGAATTTAAAAGTTTAAATCTTTACAAATTTTATTCTATAAAATAAAAGCTTTACATGTTTTCTTTCTTTTGAATAAAATGTGTGTCTAGGATAAATTTTCAAGTTGTTTTGTTTATATCAAAGTTTTATATGTTCATTTTTCAAGTCTTTCAAAAGTCGAAAGGTCAGCAACATGTTTGAAACTTTTGATATTACTTTAAAGTTGTGTTATTCGGAATATTTATAGTTTACAATGCTTGGAAATCCTAAAAAGTCAGAATTATGGATTGTAATGAAAATATGGGCTAAGCACTTAGATGTAAAACTAAGTGATTGAGATGAAAATTATATATATATATATATATATATATATAATACAGAAATATCTAAGTTTAAAAGTTTGTACCTGTGACCTTTCTGGTTTGGGAAAGTAAGTTCCATGGGATGCTTGTCATCTGGTCCCCTAAGGTCAATTGGTCTGGGAGTGATCGAACCTAAATCCTTCTATAGAATCAGATCGAAAGTCATGTTCTACGGGTATGAATGGGTTTAGGATATGTCGATGTAGCCTTTCTGATCTGGGAGAGTAAGTTCCAAGGGGTGCTTGACACCTAGTCCCCTAAGGCCAACTGGTCTGGGAGCGGTTGATCCAAATCCTGCAATAGGGTCAGATAGAAAGTTACGTTTACGTCATGTTCTTTACTTACCAAACTTTTTGATTAAAAATATGCCAAAGTGCACAAGCTTAAAAGATGCCAAAGAGCACACTCATGTGAAGATGCCAATGTACACAATGCTAAAAGATGCCAATGAGCACACATCTCATGATACTTGGTGATATGTTTGAGTTGCGATAAACCTATAAATTTGTGAAAATCATAAATTTTGATGGCTTAGTGTGAGTACATGCAAAGTTCTCTATTATATTTTTAGAATTACATTTTTCTTGAAGCTAATCGAAGTTCGCATGCTAGCACACTGAATAGATTGATGAAAGTTTTTGAAACTGAACATGTATTAACTTGATATGCAATAAAACTTGTAGTTGTATCCAACAACATATATTTGATTTCATTTGATAGATAAATCTGTGATATTTTACTAAGTAGAATTTAATTTGTTTAATGTTTAAATTTTTTTATGTTTAGTTGTTTCAAAATACATATTCAGTATATTTTTCTTTCTACATAGATGTTTCAATCATTGTGTTTTCATATATTTGTTTTAATGGGTTTGTGCATTATTCAAGGGGAGTGAATAAGGAAATTTTTTCTGAAAGATCATATATGTTTTCGAGGTGGAGTATCTGATTCTTTATACGAATGCTAACTTGAATTGTCAAATTTAGTGCATTTGTGTAGGGGGAGTCAAAGAGCTTAGCAGGTGAAATTTTTTAGATTCCAAGTCATATTCGCGTCAACAGTTGGTAGAGCAAAACTTAGATTTGCGCCAACAGATTCTAGCGCAAAACAAGCTTTGCGCATCCTTCAGCTAGCGCAAAACTAACTTTGCGCTTCCTTCTGTTAGCACAAAACTAAGTTTGCGCCACCAACGGTTAGCGCAAACCTTCTTTTTTCTTTACTCTGATTTTGCAGATCTTAAGCTGTCTCGCCTCCAACATTTGCATGACCAAGTTGATCCAGATCATCAAGGTCATGAGGGGGAGAAGTTAAGGAGAAGTTAAAGAGACAAAGAGTTCAAACGTTTATCTGCTGATCAAGATTCGCTCAAGATTCTATTTTTTCTCGGCTACTAATTCTTTTACTGTTCCAGCTCCGACCACCACAGTTCATTCAAGTATATTTGAAAGAGGTGTGTCGTCTAGAGCACAAGCTGATGAACCAATTGTTCTTTCAAGGTTATTATATACTGGTCCAGTCTTGTCAAAGCAGCAAAGGCAACACAAACTGAGATTGAAAGATGCTGAGAAGAAAAAAAAATTTAGTCAAGAAAGCTTCACAAAGTCGCTTATATGGTCTGTGTTGATTTAGAAGATTTATTTTGAAGACCACTGCGCCAATGATTACTAAGGGGGAGATTGTTAAGTCTGATTTTATAGTAATCATTGTATTTATAGGCTTGGTCTAATACTGAGTTTAGGGGTTTATTCTGTGTTGTATTAGCCAAGGGTATTTAAGTCCCTTGTGGCTTTGTGTTGTGTAAGGAACCTAACGCATACTTCTCAATACATTCATCTTTGCACTTTCAACTCTCTCTACTTTCTCTCTCTAAGATTTGGTAGATCTTGGACTTTCAATAGTAAATAGGTTGAAATATTTTTTCTTTCTTTTGACGTAAAACAACACCCAAGGCCCAGTCACTAGCATCTCACATTTATTTCAAAAGGTTTCGCTCAATCAGGTGTTACTACTACAGTAACAGTGACAAATGGTTCTTTTAAAATCCGAAAAGATTTTTTTCAATATTCATTAAAATTAAACACTTGGTCATGTTGTAGTAGTAAACAAAGAGGTTTTGAAATTTTTAAAAAATCCGTGATGAACCTCCTATAAAATTTTGCATGGCCCAAAAAAACCTTTGATTCCTTTTACTGTTGTTCGTTCAGGTAAATTTTCAATTATTTCCAATTTTGATTTATCAACTTCAATGCCTCTTTTGGAAATGAGATGCCTCAACACAATGCCCCCTTTGACCATAAAGTGGCATTTTTTTCCCAGTTTAAAACCAATTATGTTGCTTCACATCTTTCAATACTTTTTCATACTTTTGTAAACTTAAGTCATATGATGTCCCACATACAAAAAAGTCATCCATGAAAATTTCAATGGAGTGTTCCAATATGTCATAAACAATTGACATCATACACCCTTGGAAAGTGGCAGAGGCATTAAAAAGTCAAAAGGCATTTTTCTAAAAACAAAAGTCTCATATGAACATATGAAAGTGGGCTTGCCTGGTCATCCGATGCAATGGAAATTTGATTGTAACTATGGTAGCCATCTAAGAAACAATAAAACTCTCTTTCTGCTAATATGTTTAGCATCTGGTCAATTAAGGGTAGTGAAAATTTGTCTTTTTGAGTGACTTATTCAAGCCTTCTAAAGTCCATGCATATCCTCTAACCTGATACTATCCTAATAGGTATAAGTTCATTTTTGTCATTTGATACCACATTAACTCCACCCTTTTTGGGTATACATTGCACATGGTTAACACATGTACTACTTGCAATAGGATAGATTATGCCAGCATCAAGCCATTTCAAGATGTCCTTTTTGACAACCTCTTTCATTTTTGGATTAAGTTTTCTTTAAGATGCAATTGAGGTGAATTATTTATATCTTCAAAATGATTTTATGTTGACAGATGCTAGGACTTATGACCTTTAGGTCAGCAATGGTCCATCATATGGCTTTGGTATGAAGTTTCAACATGTTAACCAACTTTTCTTCTTGATCAGATTCTAGTGATGATGAAATAATGACTGGCAACTTCCCCGGGTCTCCTAAAATGGCATAGTTCAGATGTAAGGAAAGTTGTTTCAACTCTAAGTCTGGTGCAACATCTAAAGAAGGAACAAGAGTTTTCCTATCATCACTTTCTAAAACTTCAAAAGCAACAAATTCTTGTGGTACTTCTAATTCTTCTAAGTCTTCTAAGTCTTCATCATTTTTTATAACTATCATATTCTTCTAATCCCAAAATTTCCCGCAAACTTTTTTCTTGACACTAGTATTCTATCAAACATAAGGTAGAACGCCTTTCTTTCTCCTTATGATACTTAAGGGAATTAAACACATTAAAAGTCACTTTTTGGTCTTTGACTCTCATTATCGGTTCTCTTTTTTGTACATATATCAGAGTTCATCCAGTTGCTAGTGAAAGTCTTCCTAAAATGATGGGGATGTCTTTGTCAACTTTAAACTCTATGATGATAAAATTTGCAGAAAAAATAAACTTATCAACTTGGACTAGGACATCCTCAATAATTCCTTTGGGACAGGCTACAGACTTATCTGCTAATTAGAGAGTAATAGTTGTAGGCCTAGCTTCACATATGTCTAGGGTGTTAAAAACATATAAAGGCATAAGGTTTATACTAGTACCTAAATCATACAATACTTTTCCTATTTCTTTTCCTCTATTGAACATGGAATTGTAAAACTTCAAGGATCTTTTTCATCTTAGGAGGGATTTTACTGGACAACAAAGTACTACATCCTTCAATCAGAGCTACAATCTCATATTCAGTCAACTTTTTCTTTTAGCTCAAAATGTCTTTTAATTTTGCATAACTTGATATTTGTTCAATAGTTTCCACCAAAGGTATGTTTATATGCAACTGTTTAAAATTCATAATTCTTCCTTTTGATTCCTTAACCTTTGGGGTAAGGAATATAGGGAGTGACTGAAATAGGAGGTGTTGTCTTTTGAAGAGTAGTTTGCTGAAGTGGTTGTAAAATTGGTTCTACTTCGGTTTCTATTTTTGTCCTATAGGGTGCTATAGGATTGGGGTTAGAAGGTACTGTAGGACTGCCAATAGATTGTGGCACATAGACTAAAGTATCTTTTTGAGGCTTCTGGACTTTCTCATATTCATTAGAAAACAGTTACTAACTTAAAATGTGAATACTGAAAGTAAATTTCTCGGAAATGTAAACGACAAATTAAATTACTAAAAGTAAGTATGGGAATGTAAATAACAATAATTTAATACGGGAAATATAAAACTCAAAGCGATAAAGGAAATTAAAGAAATCAAGAACAATGTTGTAGGAGTTAGTAGCTTGCACAAAAAGTTTCGTTTCAAATCTAAAATACTTGCACTCAACACATGGCAAATAGAAATTAAACCACTTAAATGCTAGCTACAAGCCACAAATGGATTTGAAGTCCACCGTAATGCCACGAGTCCAACACTAGATCCGAGAATAAACAAAAGTAATCATAACAACCAAAAGGTAATCGTGAATACTTGAATACAACTTAGTGAGCAAAGATTACCACTTCTTAGATATTAGCCACGGGCCACAAATGGATTTGAAATCCAATGTAATGCCACGGGTTTAGGGCTAAGTCAAGAAGTGAAAATCGAAAGTAAAATCTAACTTAACTAAAAAGTGAACAAAGTCAAGCAAAGTAACTAAAAGGAAACAGTAACACCTTTGACTACTTGAAGACTGAAAAAAAAAATACCGAATTGCTTCAACCATGGATGTTTTTAGCACGAGAGAATTTGAATACTAGAAAGCATAAATATTACAAACTAATAACAAAATTAAGCAATAAAGCCACGAGTTGTTAGACTGAAATTGTATTCAAGATTAAATGAGGGTCATTGTTGTAATTAGTGTTTGGGTGTGTGTTGTAATGTGCTTAGAAGGTTTGACCTTGCTTGGTCATGTTGACCTATATATAAGCAAGTCTTTGTGTTGTTTCTAAGTAAGTGTGAACAATTAAGTGTGTAAAAGTGAAGGTGTAAGCATGGTATTGATTGAGAGAGTAAGAACACATAGTTGCACACCTTGAGAACACACACAAACACTCTGTCTTGAAAGGTTTATCACAAATAGGTATATGGTTTGATGTAATCTTTGTGATTAATAAACAAAAGTGTTTTGTGTAGATTTGTATGTGTTTATGCTAGTAATTCTTGGGCCACAATTGGTATCAGAGCCAAATCCATTTCAAAATCAAGAAAATTTTTTGAGTCGTACTGTTCACTGTTACTGTTCACGAAGTTCAAATCGATTTCGATTTTTAGTGGAAATTTCGAGTTGAAATTGGTCAGGTTATGATCGTGGAGTGAATTAGATCGAGTTTGTATCGTTTATTTTGGAAATTGCACTATAATTGATCATCAATTTGATGATTTTGTGTGTTTTTGAGTTCACGAGTTAATATGCACTGTAAATTGAGTCAAAGTGTATAATTTTGTGTTTGTTATTGAAATTCTTGCATTGTAACTTGTTCGAGTATTGAATTTGGGGATTTCTGCAACGTTTTGAAGCAATTGAAGAAGTTTTGAGTCGAAATTCGTTGAAAAAGTGAAGAACACGCACGGAAATCTGAAGAACGCGCTAGATCTGTAAAACGCGCAAGTTCGTCGATAGAACGCGCAAGCTGAAGAATCTCAATTTTGGCCAAAACGCGCAAGGCGTTGTTAGCGAGTTCTAGAAACTCGTTGGTCGAAGTCTGCGAGTTTGGAGAATTGAAAATTTTTCTAAGGACCAAAACGCGCACGTAGTGATTAGCGAGTTTTACAAACGCGCTAGTCGAAGTGTGCGAGTTTCATCAGGAACAGGGTTCTGCGAGTTTTACATCATGCGAGTTTGAAATTCTAAGAAAATTTTCTAAGTGTTGGAACGCGCAAGCATGGTTAGTGAGTTTGCTCAAACGTGCAAGTATTGACTAGCGAGTTTCGGGAACGCGCACGTCTCAATTAGCGCGTTTCAACGTGAATAGTAACTTGCGTGTTTAGGCATTAGAGAGTTTTGTCGAGAACAGTCTCTTGCGAGTCTTAACGACTAGAGAGTTTCAACACTTAGCGAGTTCAACATAACACGCAAGTCTTTGCGTGCGAGTTTCACAAAGTCTGCGGAGGGGGAACAAAGTTCTTACTGTGATCAAAATTTCTAAATTTCTAACGATCATATTTCAAGTTTCTTTGAAACATATATTCAAAATACAGTGTTATACTTGATTTTTTTGTGTTTTCTTGATTTGTTGGATTTAAAGATCTTTACTAGCTAATATTTTTCATCTTGTGTAGGTTTATACATCTTTCAATCATGGCAAATGAATTACTCTCTATGAGATCTCATCTAAAGTCTCTGGTCTTATCTATCGGAGGTTAATCACAATGGAAGAAAAGGATGACTTAGTTCTTGAATCTAAAGAACAGAGATTATATGGAGTCTATCATACATGGTCCAACTGAGCCACAAACGCATGTACCTGGACAAGCAGCAACAGCTACATCTCCAGAAATCCCAGATCGATATGTGCCGAAACCTTATCAATTCTTCAGTGATGCAGAAAAGGCAAGACACAAGATAGATGAAGAGGCACTTATCTATCTCACTATGGCAATTCCTAATAATATCTACAATCGCGTAGATAGTAGGGAATCTGCAAAAGATTTATGGGATGAAATGGAAAGACAGTTTCAGGGAACAAAGAAGTCAATTCAGACAAAGATGAATCAAAGTATAAATGCGTATGAAGGCTTCCATGCGAAAGAAGGAGAAACTTTGTTGGAAACATACAACCGTTTTAATGTGATATTGAATGATCTAAGGAGAAATGGAATGAACAAGTCAGAATCAGAGATCAATTATAAGTTCATTAAGAATTTGAACCCAGAATGGAAAAGCTATGCTATCAACATTCAGATGACTAAGGATATGGCACAAGAAGACGTCAATGATATCTTCACAACTTTATCTCAGCATGAGGATGAAGTAAAGCAGCTAAATGCTGAAAAGAAGATGGTCAAAGATTCTCTAGCCTTAATGTCTGAACGTAAGAAAGGGTCAAGTTTCAAGTCCAGTTCTTCTTACAAGACAAAGTCAAGGAAATCCAGAGCTCTCCTCACTAAAGTCACTGATTCAAGTACTGATGAATCTTCTACTGAAAGTGAAGAAAATTCTGATGAGGATATTCAACGATTTGCTGAAAATTTGGCTCTCCTCACAAAGCAGTTTAAGAAAAGCTTTGGTAAGAACAGATACTCCAAGCCGAAAGATGAGAGTTACAAGAAAGACAAGTACAAATCAAGATATGAAAAGAAGTATGAGAAAAGAGGAGAGAAAAGAGATGAAAGGCGAGAAGAGAAAAGAGATGAAACGCAAGAAGAGAAAAGAAAAGAGAAGAGAGAAGGAAAGAAAGAAGAGACTGAGCCGAAATATGGAAGATGTTATAACTGTGGAAAACCAGGTCATTTTTCCAAAGACTGCAAGCAGAAGCGAATAAAGAAATCAGAATATTATACTCGGAAATCACTGATAGCAAAGAAGGTGGAAGATGGTCAAAACTTAATGGCGGAAGAAGAAAATTGGTTCTACAAGAGTTCTGATGATGAATCTGCACACTTTACTCAGGTCTGTATGATGGCCAAAGTGAATGAGGACATTGGATCATCTTCTGATCATTCCAACTGTGGTTCTGAGGTACATATTCAATCTTTAAAGGCTCAAGTTAAATTCATGAAAGAAGAGTTTAAAACTTTGAAAGTCAAACTTAGTCATGAAAGACAAACAATATTGAATTTTCGTGATGAAAATGCAATGTTGAAAGATGTTGTTAAGGAAAAAGAATCTGAAAAAGATTTTTTAAAAAAGGACAAAGATGTTTTAAATTCAAAAATATCTGAGTTTGAAAGAGATCTTGTAAATTTAAATGCTGAAAAAGGTGATTTTAAAATAAAATTTGAAGCGTGTTTTCAAGAAAGAAACGAGGCATATTGTAAAATCAAGCAACTGGAGGATTTAAATCTGAAAAGAGGACAGACTGAGCAAACATTAAATCTTTTAACAAACAAACTCCAAGATGTCCGATTTTATAATGTTAAAAAAGGTTTAGGTTTTGAACCAAATAATGTTTTGAAAAGAGCACCAGAAAATTTGTATAATTTTGATAAAATGGGCTCTACTCCTACAAAACCAGATATTCATGATACTTTTGTAAAAGGTAAAGTCGTGAATGATGATGACACTTCATCTTGTGCTGATTCAATTTAAAGTTTAAAGTTTGTTGGTTTTGCTTATAAAGATTTGAATGAAAGTTACAAAACAAGAAAGATAGAATTTAGTGAATTTACGTCACTCTTTTCTCCTTGTTTACCAACAGAGTCAGCCAAGGTTGAAGAAAATAGTACTGAATCTCAGTGTCAGTATGATGAATCTGATTCAGAAATTGATGTTGAGAATCAAATTTCTTTATCTGATTCATTCACTTCTAATTCCTCAAAAGAATCAAAAGATGAAAATATCATGAATCAAAACCTTAATTCTGATTTTTCAAAAATTATGACTGAGGAGATCTTTACAGAAATGATGAATGCTCCAGATCCTGTTCCTATAATAGAAAAGATGGAATCAAACTCTGAGGTGAATCAATCATCTAATTTTGAGAAACAAATCACAAATCTTCAAAAGACAATTGAAGAGTTAGAAGATGAGAACGTTGATCTCAAATTCAAACTTGACAAGTCTTTTGAAGAAAACAAAGAACTCTCTAGAGAGTTAAATGTTTTGAAATATGATTTGTTTAAACAAAATCTAAAAGATAAAAAGATGTTTGAATCTCCAAACTGGAATGTTCATTCTAATCCAGAGTTTGAGACTATAAATTCTAAAACTTCAGTTGTTTATGCTAATACTCCTGAATATCCTCCGAGTATTTTTGAAAAAGGAGAAGCTTCTTGTAATTCAAAGCCAAAATCATCTTCTTCAAAGAAAGCTAACAAGATTCTATTTCCTGTTTCAGATATAAAAAGGCAGAATGGTAAAGGAGAATGGATGAAGAATGTAAAGGAAAATAAAGTTGCTAAAAATAAATGTAATATCAGTGATAGTGGTAGTTTGATGTGTAAAAATTCAAACGTTTACAAATGTCAAAGTTGTATGAATGCTTGTACTTCATTGGATAAATCTAAGCTTTTGACATTTGCATGTAAGAATTTTATCTGCAAACACTGTCATGATAATGCATTTATCATTCCTTTCATTTATTCTAAATCTAAAGATGCCAGAAAAACATCTCGTGTCAAATATGTTTCCAAATCCTTAACACATCAGGCTAAAAATTTTCATGCTAAGATTGATCATTTTTCGAAAAAGAAAACATTTCATGAGCTTAATGTTAAAATGATATGGAAATGGGTTCCTAAGCCTCGCTATGAGTGGCGAATTAAGGCTAAGGTAAATGATGTTGATGAATTGCAAAAAACTAACAAGGAAGGACCCATATGGATATGGGTACCTAAGCAGAAGTAATTTGCTCTTTTTGCAGGCCTTACATCTATGGTATATAGATTCAGGATGCTCGCGCCATATGACAGGATTTAATCATCTACTTCACAATTATGTTGAGGAACCTGCCGGTACTGTAAGTTATGCAAATTCTGAGGTTACTGGATACATTAGAGGACACGGATCTTTAACAAATGGCATCGTGACGATCAAAAGAGTACTATACGTAGAAGGACTTGATCGTAATCTTTTCAGTACAAGTCAATTCTGCGATAGTCAATTTCAAGTTCGGTTTACTGATAAATGTTGTTATATTGAAGATAAAGATGGTCGTGCAGTTTTTAAAGCTAAGCGGAATGCAAATCTTTATTCTGTGAATTTTCCAACACTTTCTGTATCAAGACTTGTTTGTCTGATTGCAAAAGCTTCACGAGCTGAAAGTTGGATATGGCATCGGCGTCTGTCTCATCAAAACTTTGATGCGATTAATCAGTTGGCGAGACAAGGTATTGTCAAAGGTCTACCAGAACTAAGGTTTGAGAAGAATTCTCTTTGTCCCGCTTGTGAAATGGGAAAGATGAAGTGAACATCTCATAAAGCAAAGACAAAATTCTCATCCTCAACACCTCTTGAATTGATACATATGGACCTTTGTGGCCCGATGAGGACTCAGTCTATCAATGGTAAGAAATATATTTTGGTCATGATAGATGAGTACTCCAGATATACTTGGCTGGAATTTTTAAGGAACAAATCAGATGCAGCAGAGCTGATCATTGAGTTTATAAAGAAAATTCAGGTTCGACTACAATTGCCGGTTATATATTTGAGAAGTGACAATGGCACGGAATTCAAGAATGAAAAACTTCAGAGTTATCTCATATCTGTTGGGATCTCTCACAACTTTTCTGCTGCCTACACTCCTCAGCAAAACGGCGTAGTTGAAAGAAAGAATCGAACACTGGTGGAAGCTGCGAGGACTATATTAGCCTATTCTGAGTTGCCAATGTTTCTGTGGGCTGAAGCCGTCGCCACTGCGTGTTTCACACAAAACCGCACGATTGTCATCAAAAGACATAAAAAGACAGCATATGAACTTATTAATCGTCGAAAACCGAATATTAAATTTTTTCGTACTTTTGGTTGCAGGTGTTATATTCTCAATGATCGAGACAATCTTGGTAAATTTGACAAGAAGGCTGACGAAGGCTATTTCATTGGTTATTCGTTAACGTCTAAAGCCTATCGAATCTACAATAGACGAACCAAGAAGATCATGGAGAGCATTAATGTATCATTTGACGAATCATCATCGTTGACTACTGATCACAACAGTTCAGAACTCAAGCTTAAGCAGAAGGTTTCTATTCAAGACGGAATAGAACCTGAAGTCAAACAGAATAAGTCTTCTAATTCAAATAAAACTACAGCTGAATTAGACTTATTATTTTTTGATGCTTTTCTGGATATCTGTGCAGATTTTGAAAAATCAAGCATATCCGCATCAACTTCAGAGGTTCCAATTATAATAGCAGATATTTCAGGACCTTCTGAAAATGTCACAATATCAACCACAACAGGTACATTCTGAAGGTACTAATGTTGATTCTGTGAATGCAGATCCAAATTCTGCAACAGAAGTTCCGAGTGATTCTTCTATTGCTCCGGAAATTTTTACTTCAGAAGAGGTTGTACAAGATGTCCCGAGTACATCTGGGGTTAATCAAGACTTACCAGCAGTATATGATGAATATGAGGAAGATAATACTCAAGTTGACATTCAACCGATTCCAAGTACCATGAAATGGACACGAGCTCACCCACTTCATAATATTATTGGTGATGCACAGTCTGGTGTACAAACGCGTGCAGCATCAGCTAATTTTTGTCTATATTCAAGCTTTTTAAGTTCTCTCGAGCCGAAGAAAGCTTCAGAAGCATTGCGTGATCCAGATTGGATACTGGCGATGCAAGATGAACTTCTGCAATTTGAGAGGAACAAAGTTTGGCGACTTATACCACTTCCAGAAGGAAAATCTGTTATTGGAACAAAGTGGGTTTTCAGAAATAAGAGAGATGTTAGCCCCAAATCTGAACCAATGAAAGTATTGAAAATAACTAAGTCTTCATCTAAAGACTTTCAAGGGACATCAACAAGTCTGTCTCTGAAGTCAGTTCAGAGTCAGTCTGAAGAAAGTATGTCTGTCTCTGAAGTCAGTTCAGAGACAGTCTCACGGAAAGACATCAGAGAGCTCCTCATCAGAGATCCTACTTCAGAGCTCTGAAGAATGTTCACTCTGAATTTCTTGACAAAGAAGAACAGATGACACGTCAACTTGTGATAAGATTTACTTTCTAGAGTAGGTAACTGTTCAAGCATGTCTTGATCTTACCTCTTAGGTAAGAT
This sequence comes from Arctium minus, assembly GCA_954870635.1. Lineage (NCBI taxonomy): Eukaryota > Viridiplantae > Streptophyta > Magnoliopsida > Asterales > Asteraceae > Arctium > Arctium minus. Next base: position 68,397,913 of record OX941080.1, on the reverse strand, counting down.
ACTGTTCAAGCCATGCTTCTATTTGTCAGATAAGTACACTGTTTACTTTATGGTCCTATAAATAGGACCATCACCTTATTGTTCAAAGTGTGCTTAAGAAGTCTTATAACTGATAATATAAGTTGAATATTTTATTCAAAGAATGTCTTGTTTATCTATTATTTGCTTTATGAACTGTGATATTTGAATCTCCTTTGATATTAAACTGTACTGCTTCCGCTGTTATTACTCTTATTGTTTATATCATTGTTGTAAGATTAAATCTGGGATCCAACAATTGGTATCAGAGCCTTCTTTGTTTTCTAAACAAAGTAAGATCGCATCTGCATACTCGGATAAATTTACATCTCATTGATTCTAACTTTCAATATCTGTGCATGTTCAAATAAACCTGGTTTATTAAAGAACACCATATGCTCAAGATTTGATAGTAAATCACTGTTCAATACAAAAAGCATCTGTTCTTCAAATCTTCATCTTTTTCTTCAAAAATGGCAAACTCAAGCATAAGTGTCATTTATACAGCTGGGTCATTAACAAAACCTCCTACACTTTTAAAGGATGAATATCCCCAATGGAAGATAAGGATGGTAAATTTCTTAGAAGGTATGGACAAGGATATTTTTAGATCAGTGAACGTTGGACCTCACATTCCAATGGTGTTGGTTACAAGAGTTCCTGCAACAGCAGATACTGCTGAAATCCCTGCATATTATGAAAAGAAAACCACAAACTTTACTGATGAAGAAACTAATATGATGGATAATGACTCAAAAGATGTTAGATTACTTATAATGGCCATTCCAAATGATATCTTTCAAGAACTTGATTCTTGTAAAACTGCAAAAGAGATATGGGATCAGTTGTTAAATCAACTTGAAGGAGGCCTACAAACCCAGAAAGATAGAAGAAATCTATGCATCAATGAATATCATGATTTTCATGCTCTACCAGAAGAAATATTACACCAAACTTACTCAAGATTCAACATTCTTATCAACAAATGCAGAAAGTTTGGAGTAATAAGAACAAAAGAGGAAAACAACGTTCTTTTCTTGAAAAGCTTAAATGAAGAATGGTCACAACTGTCCATGTCTATACAAGCCAATCAAGATCTTGAGTCATGGTCATTAACTGACATTTATGACACTCTTGTTGCACATGAAAAGGAAGTTATGAAGAAAAAATCAAAACTGTCTTTAGGTGGACCCCTTGCACTTGTTTCAAAACAAATTTCGAAAGAAAACAACTGTGAAGAGTCACAAAAAGGTTTGGAAACAAAAAGAAGATCCAAAAAGGTCCTAATGGCAGAAGAAAATCATTCAGATTCAGACTCAGAAGATGATATCAATGCCTTCGCCAAATCTCTTGCATTAATCACTCATCAATTTAACAAGAAATTTGGCAAGAAAGTATTTGAAGGAAGGAGAGAGAATGAAGAAAGAAGAAATCCTGAAAGAAGATTTCAACAACATGATGTCAGATTTCAACAAGAACCCAGATTCACTCCATATAGTGATCAAAAGGGTACAAACTTCAACAACAATGATGCAACTCAACAATCAAGACCTCAACAATCATTTCAACCAAGGTATCCACAGCCACAGAGATATTTCAAACCTTAAGAACAGAAGCCAGAAACAAGTACTGCCACTCTTCCAACAAATCAAATTGATGGAAGATGTTTCAGATGTGGAAAAATAGGCTATTTCTCTGCAAACTGCAGAGGAAAACTTGTCAAAGATCAAGATTACTACAAGAACAAAAACAAGTACAACGTAAAAAAAAGACTTGTTGTAGCAGAAATGGAAGACTGGCTATCAGACTTAACAAGTGACGGCGAGGAAGAACCTACCAATCTCTGTGGTATGGCTTTTTCAGATGGAAATCAAACTGATGGATCATCAGAAGACAACTCTGAAAAGGTAAACTCTCTTTACACTTCTGACAGTGATCCTGAAATAGATGCTATTAAACTAATTAATGAACTTCAGGATTGTGACATCCGGAAACCAGAACTTACAGGTTAGCACCCAAACAGTATAATACATGTCTTAACATGTAGGAACACCCACCCTAATATGACCTAATTATGTAGGCATGGGTTTTAATTTCCTAAGATTCCCGGCAGTGCGCTTAGAATATCCAGTTACTGCACGTAATGGTATATGTTGTCTTATAAAATGCCAATCCGATAAAATTAACATTTTATTATATTAATAACAATAATAAGTGGGTTAAATATAAAATTTAATTAATCAAATATAAATTCTAAACTTTAAGTAATGAAACCAAAAATTTAAGTAGATAATTGAAGAATTACCTACCTTTAATCCATCTTTTATAAAAATACAAATTAAATACCTAGATATTATAATTATTAGATTTAAAAAAAAAAAGGGATTAGAGAGAGAGAAATCCGGCTCCCCCTCCCCCTTCTCAAAAAAATTCTCATTATTAAACTCTTTCTTCAAGACTAACCTTTCATTTTTGGCATATTCACTCTCATTTTGAAATTCTCATCTCTCTCTCTCTCCCTCGCACTCCTTGGCCGATTTCCAGCCCAAGAACCCTCTCAATCCCACCACTTTGAAGGTAAGAATCATTCTCTAGTGTGGGTAAGTTCATGACCCTTGTATTCATCTTCATCTCTTTCTTTTCTTGCATTTTTCTTTCATTCTACTTGCATTTTCTTCACCTTTCTCTTCACTTTCTTGAGGTTTCTGAAAAGAAGACCTTCATAGGCAATGTGGATTTATTCCACCGCTGAGGTAATGACGTAACAATAATTGTCTTACACATGTGGATTTATTCCACCGCTGAGGTAATGACGTAACAATAATTGTCTTACACATGTGGATTTATTCCACCGCTGAGGTAATGACGTGTAAATTAAGGGGCATTGGTTGGTCGAAAGGTTTGGTAGTGGATCAATGTTAAGGCATTAATGTATACAGTTAACCTCGTGCTAATAATTGAACAATCAGTTTCTTAAGCGTCTTACGATCGAACGTTTCACAATAAAAATTTATGCATTCAAATTACTTTTGTGCATACGAAAACTTGTGAACTCACCAACTCAATGTAGTTGACCCTTTTTCTTTTACCATGCTTTTCAGGTACTGATAAGTAAGTGGTGGCATATAGGGTGCATCTGTGTGACATCATCAACTGCAAGAACATTAAAATATTTGGTCAACTTTTGTAACTGCCGTTTATTTTGAGAACTTTTTGGTTATGACTTGTACAACAATATTTGTACTTATTTATTGAATTTTGTGGTTGGTGTTATCTATTACTTAATGCTATGAAACCGTGTGCGGTCATATCTCGTGTTTCCGCTTTAGCGGGGTGTGACAGATTTGGTATCAGAGCCTAAAGTTATAGAGAATGTTGGTTTCCTTATGGAAACCTCAAACTATAACAAAATATAAACATAATTTCAAAACGGTTTTCGAAATGATTCTCAAAGGCTGAAGTGTATCACTAGTATAACTAGGTTGAGTGTCGTATTATTATACCATAACTTAGACAAAGCCTGATCACCTCTGTCTAATTTAGGTATGCATAATGGGGGACTTGAACTAGTTGTATTAGGAGCGAAAAAGGATTTTACTACTTAAAAGCGTCGAGCATAAATTTTGTGTGTGCATGCATAAACATTGCATATCTTAGACACTCCTTTTTCCCATAACACCCTTAGTAATAGTCCCTATACATCAGTACTATTTGATTCTGGAGCGGATAGAAGCTTTGTATCACTAAAGTTTAAGCCAAAAATTAATTTGAAACCCCAAAAGCTGAAAGAAGTCTACACTATTGAATTTGCGAATGGGCAAGAAGTTAGAGCTAGGGATATAATTACGGACTGCACTCTAAACTTAGCTAAAAAGAATTTTAGCATAGATCTTATCCCAATTGAACTAGGAAGCTTTGACATTGTTGTGGGCATGGATTGGCTATCCAAAAATTGAGCCAAAACATGTTGTTCCGAGAAGAGATCGTCCGGATTCTGTTACCAGAAGGAGAAACTCTCATCATTCATGGAGAAAAGCCCAGAAAGAATTTTAAGATCGTGTCGTGCATGAAAATGCGAAAATACTTGAAGAAGGGGAGCAATGCATTTTTTGTCCATGTCATCGACAAGGAAATGAAGGAAAAACACATCCAGGATTTTCCTGTTGTCCGGGATTTTCCCGAAGTCTTTCCTGAGGAGTTACCAGGATTGCCACCACCAAGACAACTCGAATTCCACATCGACTTAATTCCTGGAGCTGCAACAGTGGCCAAATCACCTTATCGATTGGCCCCATCGAAAATGCAAAAAAATGTCAGGACAACCCCAAGAGTTGCTCGACAAAGGATTCATAAGACCCAGTTTGTCACCGTGGGGAGGACCAGTTTTTTTTGTTAAAAAGAAAGATGGATCCTTATGAATGTGCATCAATTATACAGAGCTTAATAAGCAAACCATCAAAAACCGTTACGCTCTTCCCCGAATCGACGACCTGTTCGACCAACTCAAAGGCGCTACTTACTTTTAAAAAAAATTGATCTTCGATATGGATATCATCAAATGAGGGTCCGTGAGGAGGATGTTTTCAAGACGGAGTTCAAGACTCGTTACGGCCATTACGAGTTCCTGGTTATGCCTTTGGGGCTAACAAACGCACCAGCTGTCTTTATGGACTTGATGAACAGAGTTTGTAGACCGTACTTGGATAAGTTCGTGATCGTGTACATAGATGATATACTAATTTATTCACGAAGCAAGGAGGATCATGAGCGGCATCTAAAGTTGATTTTAGAACTACTCAAGGACCATAATTTGTATGCGAAGTTCTCCAAAGGCGAATTCTAGATTCGTAAGGAACATTTTCTTGGTCCGTTAATGAGAAAGGAATACATGAGGATCCTGCAAAAGTTGAGGCCATCAAGAAGTGGGAAGCTCCGAAGACCCCAACAGGAATTCACCAATTTCTCGGTTTAGCAGGTTATTACCAACGGTTCATAGCAAATTACTCGAAGATTGCTCAACCGCTGACGACTTTAACCCAAAAGGATAAGAAATTCATTTGGGAAGAGAAGCAAGAAGAAGCATTTCAAACGCTTAAGCATAATCTATGCAACTCACCAATTATGTCATTGCCAGAAGGCACTAAGAATTTTGTAGTTTACTGCGACGCATCACACCAAGATTTGGGATGTGTGTTTATACAAAAGGACAAGGTCATTGCATATGTGTCAAGACAACTTAAGGTTCACGAGAATAACTCTACAACTCACGACCTTGAGTTGGGAGTCGTGGTCTTCGCACTCAAGATTTGGAGACATTATCTTTACGGCACGAGATGCACCGTCTACACTGATCACAAGAGTCTCCAACACAGCTTTGACCAGAAGATGCTATATATGAGGCAAAGAAGGTGGGTCGAACGGCTAAACGACTATGATTGTGAAATAAAGTACCACTCAGGAAAGTCTAATGTGGTAGCCGATGCACTAAGCCAAAAGAGAAGAGTGAAACCGTCAAGGGTGCGAGCTTTGGGTGCGATCGTGCAGACGAGTCTAAAGGCACATATCCTCGAAGCTAAAGAAGAGGCATTGAAAGTAGAGAATTTGAAGGACGAGGCCCTACATCAATGCGAACGTAGCTTTAACACAAAGTTAGATGGGATACACTACTTTGATGACAGAGTCTGGATACCAAGGGTTAAGGATTTACGATCTATAAATTTTGGATGAAGCCCAATCAAGTTATTCGATTCACCCGGGAGCACACAAAATGTACAGAGATCTAAATGAATTCTATTGGTGGTCGGGGATGAAGAGAGACATAGCTTTGTATGTAAGCAAGTGCTTAACCTGTACGAAAGTTAAGGTCGAACATCAGAAACCATCTGGTCTGTTACAACAACCCGAGATTCCCCAATGGAAATGGGAACAAATAACCATGGATTTCGTAACCAAGTCACCCAGAACCGGGAAGGGGCACGACTCAATCTGGGTTATAATAGATCGAATTACAAAATCTGCGCATTTCCTTCCTATTCGGGAAGACTACAAGATGGAAAAGCTTGCACAAATTTACATTAATGAAATTGTTACACGTCATGGAGTGCCTATATCCATTATCTCAGATAAGGATAGCCGTTTAACATCACGATTTTGGCAATCACTCCAGGAAGCGTTGGGTACGCGTTTTAACTTGAGCACGTCCTACCATCCACAGACGGAGGGACAGACGGAGAGAACTATTCAGACGCTAGAAGATATGCTGCGTTCCTGTACGATAAATTTTGGTGGAAGTTGGGATACTCACCTACCATTAGCTGAATTCTCCTATAACAACAACTATCACACTAGCATTCATTATGCACCGTATGAGGCCTTATATGGACACAAGTGTATATCCCCACTCAGTTGGTTGGAGATTGGCGACAGACAATTGACTAGGCCCGACATCGTGCGAGAGACAACTGACAAGATCTCAATTATCAAGGATAGATTTAAGGTCGCAAGAGATCGTCAAAAGAGTTATGTTGTTAACCGTTGAAAGCCATTGGAGTCTCAAGTAGGTGATAAGGTGCTCCTGAGTACGCTTTGGAAAAAGAGGAAAGTTGAGTCCAAGATACATTGGGCCATTTGAAATAGTTGAAAGGGTTGGTCCAGTAGCGTATAACTCAAGTTACCGCAAGAATTGAACATCATCCATGACACATTCCACGTGTCAAACCTTAAGAAATGTCTAAATGATGAATCATTGGTACTACCTCTAGAAGACGTTCAGATCAATGATCGATTGAACTTTGTAGAAGAACCAATTGAGATCCTTGACCGAGAAGTCAAGCGTTTAAGTTGTAGTAGGATCCCAATCCTAAAAGTTCACTGGAATTCGAGGCATGGACCTGAGTATACTTGGGAGCGAGAAGATCACATGAAATTTAAGTACCCTCACCTTTTTGCGAAGAATCAGTCCGAAAGTGACAATCATTTAATTTCGGGACGAAATTCTTCTAAGAAGGGGAGACTGTGACATCCGGCAACCAGAACTTACAAGTTAGCACCCAAACAGTATAATACATGTCTTAACATGTAGGAACACCCTAATATGACCTAATTATGTAGGCAAGGGTTTTAATTTCCTAAGATTCCCGGCAGTGCGCTTAGAATATCCAGTTACTGCACGTAATGGTATATGTTGTCTTATAAAATGCCAATCCGATAAAATTAACATTTTATTATATTAATAACAATAATAAGTGGGTTAAATATAAAATTTAATTAATCAAATATAAATTCTAAACTTTAAGTAATGAAACCAAAAATTTAAGTAGATAATTGAAGAATTACCTACCTTTAATCTATCTTTTATAAAAATACAAATTAAATACCTAGATATTATAAATATTAGATTTAAAAAAAAAAGGATTAGAGAGAGAGAAATCCGGCTCCCCCTCCCCCTTCTAAAAAAAAATTCTCATTATTAAACTCTTTCTTCAAGACTAACCTTTCATTTTTGGCATATTCACTCTCATTTTGAAATTCTCATCTCTCTCTCTCTCCCTCTCACTCCTTGGCCGATTTCCAGCCCAAGAACCCTCTCAATCCCACCACTTTGAAGGTAAGAATCATTCTCCCCTCTCAATCCCACCACTTTGAAGGTAAGAATCATTCTCTAGTGTGGGTAAGTTCATTACCCTTGTATTCATCTTCATCTCTTTCCTTTCTTGCATTTTTCTTTCATTCTACTTGCATTTTCTTCACCTTTCTCTTCACTTTCTTGAGGTTTCTGAAAAGAAGACCTTCATAGGCCCTCAAATGGTAGGTTAGACACCAAAGACATGTTAAATGTCAAGAAATGGTGATAACTCATGATCCATGTAACCAAAACTCAAGAAAATGGAGCTTAGAAGACATCCATGGCTATTTTTTCTCACCATCTAAGATGGTAGAGTTCATGCATGTGTATATCCTTCTTTGTATATCTAAAGGATGTTGTTTTACAAAATTTATGTTAAAAAGCTTTGTAAAAACGTTTTCAACCAAGAAACCCCAATATATGGGTCAAAAAGTGTTAAAATGTTCATAAAATTAAGTTATTTCATTTTTAGTTTCTGTCAGATTTATTGTATGTTAGTATTTTGGGCATAACTTGAAACATATGGACTCAAATGCTATGAATATTCTTCTGGAATTTAATATAATGAAATACCAATCAAACCCCACTAGAATCACTCAAAAATATTGAGTTTGACCTGACCTTTCTATTTGTTCGCCAAATCTTGTTCAGTTCTATCCAAGCTCGGTTTTGTGTGAATCTTCGTGGAATTACATTCCCTTTCAATTGAGATATTGCGTATGATAAGAGAGAGAAAGGTTCCTTTTTTTTCCGGTATGACCGCACTTTCCCCTTGGGTTACCCTCACTCTACACAGGTGTGGGCTTACAGGGTTCATAAAGGAAAGAATGAATTGCACCCCTATTCGCATTTCTCATCGGACAAATCAAGTCAAGGAATCCAAATGACAATAACTAGTCGAGCAGTAAGAGTTGATTCTATTGCCAACAGAAGACCGTCTGCGACAACAAGAAGTAGCGATTCGCCTTCTTTCAATAGTAGTTCTATCTCTCCTTTCCTTCTTGATGAAGAATACTAACAGTACCCCTCAGTGGGGATAATATGTAGAGATCAAGACATGAGGCCCTGGGAATCCCATCGCAGAATCTATTTTCTTGGAAGGAATTAGCTAACTAGCCTAGCTGACAAGGCTCAACCTCACCTCTAAAGTTTGTGGTGCAAACAGAATCCGGCTGGACAAAAACTTTCAATCAATCAACCATAACCATCATTTAAATCTATAAAAACTAATGATTCCTTTTCTGGAAGTAACTTTAATGAGTTGGGAATCAAATAAAATTGGATTTACTCGAAAATATGATGATTTGGGTACTCAACCATCATTAAAAAGTTGAGTGTGCAAAAAGTAACTTTCTGCCAGGTTAGAACACTTGACTTAAAACGGACATAACTCACTCAATATTGATTTAAATGAGATGAATCTTTTTCTGGAAATTTCACCTTTGAAGCAGGAACAAAACCCAATTTGAATCACTTCAAAAGACTGAGTTTTGACCCTTGAAATGGCCGAGTCAACAGAAGGTGTAATCTGCATAGTTCTCTGTGACCAATAAACTTTAAAGTAATCATTACCCTATATAGACTTATCCAAAAATGTTGTAATTTTGCCAAAAGTCCCCTTATACATTAAAATAAGTTATATAAAAAATTGGTAAAATAATAAGTTTGGGAAAATACTCAAAATACAAAGATTTTATGACTTAAAATTTTGACAGCAAAAAGTAGCTAATGAACTTTCTTAAAATGATCATTTTGGACTTTTGGACATAATAATAATTAAAAATGAAGATTTTAATTTTAATATAAATATTATAATGTGATCAAACTTAAAATAAAATTTGTCAACCCATAAGCCTTAAAAATTTTATCCGAAGAACCGAAATTATGTCGATAAGTTAAGTAGGATTAGTACTCGCTAATCTTACGTAAAATAAATCTAAAGGCTTTTTCCCTTAAAAATTGTATGCCCAAAATATGTGATTTCAAGAATCATCCAACCTTATGAATATCTATAATACGCGCTAATGTGTTACCCAAATTTAATAAAAAGGCATGTAAAGCATTTTATAAGACATAGTGATCTAAGTAACGCCCGAAACCGTAAAGATAGGTTCGAACTGATAATGTGCTCCACTTTCATAGGAAGGGCTTAAACCTTGGGTTTTTATGCAACCTCGCGGCTATTTATGGGCTATCCACTGAACAAGTGAGTATTCACAACCCCTCTTTTACCGTTTTTATACGTTTTGGGGTGAAAAGCATGTGAATTTACAAATTGTTTCTACTGAATGATTGTTCGTTAAAATTGTTGAATTTTGAATTAAATTATTTATACACTATGGTATCATTGTGAGTATTCACAACCCCTCTTTTACTGTTTTTATACGTTTTGGGGTGAAAAGCATGTAAATTTACAAATTGTTATTACTGAATGATTGTTCATTAAAATTTGTTGAATTTTGAATTAAATTGTTTATGCACTATGGTATGTAAACTTTACGATGCAATTGAGTATTAAATGAATAAGTCCCCATTGGTTGGACACTACCTATTAACTCGAACGGGAGCCGATGGTATTCGTGGGTAGCGCTATTTGGATTGACAACCCCACTTTTGGCTGACGAACTAGAAGTGCACTTTACCAATAACAATAACTGTCTTACACATGTGGATTTATTCCACCGCTGAGGTAATGACGTAACAATAATTGTCTTACACATGTGGATTTATTCCACCGCTGAGGTAATGACGTAACAATAATTGTCTTACACATGTGGATTTATTCCACCGCTGAGGTAATGACGTGTAAATTAAGGGGCATTGGTTGGTCGAAAGGTTTGGTAGTGGATCAATGTTAAGGCATTAATGTATACAGTTAACCTCGTGCTAATAATTGAACAATCAGTTTCTTAAGCGTCTTACGATCGAACGTTTCACAATAAAAATTTCTGCATTCAAATTACTTTTGTGCATACGAAAACTTGTGAACTCACCAACTCAATGTAGTTGACCCTTTTTCTTTTACCATGCTTTTCAGGTACTGATAAGTAAGTGGTGGCATATAGGGTGCATCTGTGTGACATCATCAACTGCAAGAACATTAAAATATTTGGTCAACTTTTGTAACTGCTGTTTATTTTGAGAACTTTTTGGTTAGGACTTGTACAACAATATTTGTACTTATTTATTGAATTTTGTGGTTGGTGTTATCTATTACTTAATGCTATGAAACCGTGTGCGGTCATATCTCGTGTTTCCTCTTTAGCGGGGTGTGACAAGGATCTAGAGCAAAAGTTTCTTGATGAGAAAAAAAAAAGAGCAAGTGACAGAAGAGCTCATTTTTTTCAAAAGAGAAAAGAATCTTCTGGAATCAGAAAAGAAAGAATTTTTTCTTGAAAAAACCAAACTTGAAGAAACTCACCAGCAAAAAGAAAAATCATTTTCAGAAGAAATAAGGAAAATTGAGATAGTTTTAAAAGGAAAAGAAGAAGAAGTAAAGAAATCTGAGTATGAAAAGCTCAATTCTATTGCCTTAACCAATTTTTTTCAAAAGGAAAGAGAAATCCTACATCAATATCTAGATAGAAAAAATCTTCGAATCAAAAGCTATGTCAATGCACATGGTGTTTTCGACAAAATAAAAACTCAAATGGACTCTCAAGGGCTGGGATTCAATGAGTTGAATTCATTCACTGGATTGGAGAAAACTTCACTTTCTTCCACTTTCCATATGGGAAAGGTCCAAAGCTTTGAAGGTACATCTCTGAATAATTTCAAAAGAATGAAAACATCAGAGGGATCAAAAACAAGAGCTTTGAATTTCAAAAATACTATATACTCTGAAGTAAAAAACTTTCAAAAGTCTGTGTTACAGATAAAAGAAGAAACTTCAGAAGTACTCTTCACAAAACCTCAAAGCAATGATCCCAAAGAAATTTTCAGATTTGATGCTTTCATCTCAAATGAATCAGAGACATCGGAACCAAGTACCTCTGATACAAGTGCTTCTGAAAATGAATCTCAGAGTTCACTTAATCCGTATGCCCCTCTGTATTCACCAAAGTCAGATGAAAACATCAAAACTACATTTGAAGATGATGTTAAAAAGATATGGAAAGAAAATGTAATGGAGGAATTAAAAAGAAAAGAAAGCATGAAACGGATCATTAAAGTCTCTAGAACAAAAAAAATTGAAAAACTAATAGAGGTAGCTATCTCTATTAAATCTAAGAGAGACTTTCTTGATTCTGATTCAGAATCTGATCAAGAGATTGATGAACAGATTTTTTGTAAACCAGATAATGTAATTCACAAAAAGATAGAAACTGTTGGGTCTGGTATTTTGAATGTTCCAATTTCAATTTTGAAAACCAAAACCAGAATACCAATAAGTCCTGATTGCAAATATGTGTTTACAAGCTAAAACGTCTCTGGAACTTGAAAAAGAATTACAAGAAAAGGCAAAGAATAAAACAAACACTTCTGAATCTTACACCTATAAAACAATAAAATTCTCTCCTGAACAAAAAGGCAAATGGACAAAAATTAATCATATTGATCCTGTTTGTGCAGTAAGCAGCAAAGAAAAGAAGATGTTTTTGATCAAGAAAAAGCAACTTGAAAAGAAGACTGTCTTTCAAGCAAAAAGGAAATAAGTAGTTAGGGATACATGTAATATTCCTAATGCTAGTTTCAAAAGAAGTCAAAATGTAACAAATGTTTTTAATAAAAAGAAAAACTTTGCTCCTACTTCTTCTTGTTCTATTAATTGCAACTGCATTCATCTCGTGATTAAACTGAAAAATCATTTCAGATGATCACATTGTCTTCTGAATCAATCTCTGAAAAATATCTCAGAGACAAAATTTCAACAGAAGACAACAAACGGCAAGAAATCAAAAGATGAGATGCCAAAAAGTCATACAAATCCACCAAAGTCTAACAAAAAAGGACCCATAATGAGATGGGTACCTATGAAACAATAATCTGTCTTGCAGAATCAGTCAATGCCAATCTGGTACCTAGATTCTGGATGTTCAAGGCATATTACTGGAAATAAGGAACTACTATCCTCATTCAAAGCAAAATCTGGAGGAGCAGTTACTTTTGGAGACAATGTGCAAGGACAGATTAAAGGATATGGTGAGTTGTCAAGAGGAAATGTTTTAGTATCAAAGGTTGCTTATGTGGAGGGATTAAAACACAATCTGATCAACATAAGTCAACTTTGTGATCATGGTTTTGATGTGAAATTTCAAACAAAATATTGTTCACTTCTCCACTCAGAATCAGGTCAAGAATTACTCAGAGCAGACAGAAAAGGTAACCTCTACAGAATGAATTTTACCAAAATCAACGACACTGATTCAGAGAAACTTTGTCTTGTATCTCTGAATAGTGAGGAAGTCTGGATCTGGCATTAAAAGTTTTCACATCTAAACTTTTCCTCACTTGATAAATTAGTTAAACTTAATTTGGTTAAGGGATTACCATCTCTGAAGTTTAACAAAGATCATCTTTGTTCTGCCTGTGAGATGGGAAAAATGAAAAGATCTTCCCATAAAACCAAAAGTGAAAACAACTGTCCTAGACCTCTGCACATGCTACATGTGGACCTCTGTGGTCCTATCTTTGTACAGAGTCTAGCAGGTAAGAAATACATTCTGGTTCTGATTGATGAATTTTCCAGATTCACATGGATAGAATTCATCAGAGCCAAATCTGAAGTACCTGATATTTTGATAAGATTGTTGAAAAGATTACAGGTTCTATTTAGCAACAAAGTTCAAAAACTAAGAAGTGATAATGGAACCGAGTTCAAAAATGCCAAAATCAATTCATATCTATCAGAAGAAGGCATTACTCCTAACTTTTCTGCAGCAAGAACCCCTCAGCAAAATGGAGTAGTTGAAAGGAAGAACAGAACACTTGTTGAAGCTGCAAGGACAATGCTAGCTGGATCTGATCTTTCAACAAATTTTTGGGCAGAAGCAGTGGCATCAGCCTGCTTTACTCAGAATAGAGCTACAATTGTCAAGAGATTTCAGAAAACATTCTATGAACTCATTAACAATAGAAAACCTAATGTTAAATATTTTCATGTTTTTGGATGCAGGTGTTACATTCTGAACGATAGAGAATCTCTTGGAAAGTTTGACAAGAAAGCTGATGAGGGCAAATTCATTGGATATTCTTTAGCCTCAAAAGCTTTCAGAGTGTTCAATCTTAGAACAAGGACCATCCAAGAGAGCGTCAATATCACTTTTGATGACAATAAAAGCTCTGACAACAAGAAAGTCTCTCAACACCTATCTCTGAATCATCAAGAGAATCTGAATTAAACAGAATATTTGAAGATTTATTTGATGAAGATAACCCAGAAGTAATCTTCAGAGATAGACCAAGAGAAAATTCAGAAGGACCCCAAGAAACAGGTACAACCCTTTCTGGACCCTCTGAATTAACGCCTTTTGTTTCACCAAATTCAGATCAGCAAAGTGAATCAGAAGAAACTGAAGATCAAAAAGATGATGATCAAGGAGTGTCTGAAGTAACTCCAGAAACAAATAGTGAAGAAATTCAAGAATCTGCTTCACCAACTCGGGAAACAACTTCAGAGCCTCTGAACAGCACAACAGAGATATCACCAACTGTCATCTCTGAAGTTCAAACTCCACCCCAAATTTTTTCTCCAATCTCAATATGGACAAAAGATCATCCAATTGATCAAATAATTGGATTCTCATCAGAAGGAGTTAAAACAAGATCTACAACAATCAATGAATGCTTCTACGTAAATTTTTTGAGCATTATTGAACCAAAGAAGGTAAAAGAAGCTCTTGAAGATCCTCATTGGATTTTTGCAATGCAGGATGAACTTCAAGAGTTTGTAAGAAACAAAGTCTGGACCCTAGTTCCCCTTCCTAAAGGAAAATTTGCAATTGGAACAAAATGAGTTTTCAGAAACAAAAAGGATGAGGATGGAATCATAATCAGGAACAAAGCCAGGTTGGTTGCTAAAGGATATTGCCAAGAAGAAGGTATTGATTATGATGAAACCTTTGCACCTGTAGCTAGTCTAGAGGCAATCAGAATCTTCTTAGCCTATGCTGCACACAAAGGATTCAAAGTTTATCAAATGGATGTTAAATCTGCCTTTCTACATGGTAAATTAAATGAAGAAGTTTATGTCCAGCAACCACCTGGATTTGAAAGTACAGAGTTTCCTAATCATGTTTATTATTTGGATAAGGCTCTGTATGGACTTAAACAAGCTCCAAGAGCTTGGTATGCAATTTTGTCCACTTTTCAGATTAAAAATGGATTTGACAAAGACACAATTGATACAACATTATTCATCAAAAGGTAAAAAAATGAGATGCTAATAGTACAAATTTATGTTGATGACATTATATTTGGCTCTACAAATCAAAAGTATTGTGATAACTTTTCAGAGTTGATGAAGAGTGAATTTGAGATGAGCCTCATGGGAGAATTAACTTTCTTTCTGGGCTTACAAGTAAAACAAACTTCAAAAGGCACTTTCATAAGTCAAACTAAATATGTCTCTGAAATTTTAAACAAATACAAACTCAATGATTCAACTTCTATGAAAACGCCTCTAGCCACCGGAGTCAAACTTGACTCTGATCCTTCAGGACAATCTGTGGAAATAAAAACCTACAGAGGCATGATAGGTTCACTATTATACTTAACTGCAAGTAGGCCTGACATAATGTTTGCAACATGTCTTTTTGCTAGATATCAAGCAAATCCAAAAGAATCTCATTTATCTGCTGTCAAAAGAATTTTCAGATACCTAAAAGGGTCACCATCTTTAGGCCTCTGGTATCCAAAACTTTCTAGTTTTGATCTAACAGCTTACACTGATGCAGATCATGCAGGATGTAAGCTTGATAGAAAAAGTACCTCTGGGTGCTGTCAGTTACTGGGCAATAAGATGGTAAGTTGGTCATCCAAGAAACAAAACTGTGTTTCAACTTCAACTGCAGAGGCAGAATATGTTGCTGCTGCTAGTTGTTGCTCTCAAATAATATGGATGAAAACTCAGCTCAGAGATTATGGCCAACAATATGAAAGAATACCCATTCTGTGTGATTCAAAAAGTGGCATAGCCATCTCTGCCAATCCAGTACAGCATTCAAAGACAAAGCACATTGATGTAAGGTATCATTTCTAAAAAGATCATGTTGAAAGGGGAACAATAGAAATGTATGTTGTACCAACTGATCTCCAACTTGCTGATATTTTCACAAAAGCTTTAGATGAACGAAGGTTCAATTTATTAATTAGTAAGTTAGGAATGTTGAATATGTCTACCTAACAAGGAAGAAACTCAGAGCCTCTGAACCTAGTAGCATATTTCAAAATCAGTCTTTGAATGTTCTCCAAACACAACAAGGGGAGAAAAATAAAAAGTTGTTCTTTTGTCAAGGGGGAGAAAAAGAACTTTTCAGAAGACATCTCAGAGTCTCTGAAATGGAGAAAAAGAACTTTTCAGAAGACATCTCAGAATCTCTGAATTTCATCTCAGAGTCTCTGAAATTGAGAAAAAGTTTTTCAAATGACAACTCAAAATCTCTGAATTTTGTCTATGAGTCAAATTAAATTTATCTCAGAGTTTCTAAAAATGGTCTCTGTAGTCTTCTAAGAGTCTCTGAAATTAATCTCAGAGTCTCTGAAATTGAGGATTTTTTTTCAAATCATCTGTCAAGGGGGAGTCAACAACTTTCAGACCAAGTCATTCCTCAACAAGAACTTTTTAATTAATAAGCAATTTTTGATATCATTTGAAATTAAAATTTCAGTTTAACTGAACCTTATTATTACAAGTGATATCTTAAATTACTTCAAAAGGCGAAAGGTTTGTCTAGTCAGCACAAAGAAGTTATTCAATTTTTTTTATTGAAAAATGGCGCCCCTTTCCTATTTTCTTGGAACCTATATTCGTAGGTACAACAATTTTCAAGGCCACGTGTCACAAAAAGGGATGAGTGAAAGGCCAAACGGCTTTATCCAAAGGGTCAAATCACTGCCGTTTCACCTTATGCACTCAAGTGCATCTTTTTCTAAATTTGGATACAAAAACAATTTTACATCTGGATATTCATTTTTACAAATTACTCTCGAGCACTTACTCTCTCTCTCCAAAAAGAATTTGAACTTCATCTTCTTCACTACAACTCAACAATGGCGTCTTCAAATGAATGGTGCAAACTTTTTCCCAAATCTGGCGAACCTTCAAGACTGTATCGTTTTCCAATCAAAGACAACAATCACATGATTCAGCTTGATTCTCCCAAATTTGAGGAACAATACGGAATAATCTGCGAGTTCTTCTCCAACTGTGAACTGACTCAAGCCCTAACTGCTTTTACCAATGAATGTCCACTCTCGTTTGTTCAAGAATGGTATTCTTCAAGTCACTACAGCGATGCACATAACAGAATAATCGGCGAGTTCGACATATCTCAAGTCGTAAAATGTCGAATACTCATCAATACTACTATTCTAAGAGAAGTTCTCCTACTCCTAACAATTGAGGAACTTCAAATCACGCATTTTGAAAAACGCCCAACATCTGAAACCCTACTCCAGTTCATTCGAATGCTAGGTTACAACACATAAATCACCAAATTGAGCAACTTTCGACGACAACACCTACCACCAATATGGAACTTCATGTTCTCTGTCCTAAACAGAACTCTCACCTGCAAACTGGGGAGCATGGATCAAGCAACACCAGAAATAATGTCAATCATGTATGCCCTATTCTTCAATCGCAACTTGGACATGGCCGGCATCCAGAAGCAAGGAGGATCCCTCACCACATGATGAATCAGGTAAATCCTCAATCTGTAGCCTTAGCTTCTTATCTCAGTGTTGCCTAAGGACTAGAACCAGTTCTGGGAACCCCAACACACTTAGGTCCTGAACCTGGAATGGAGAGTAAGAGCATCTCGGCTTCAGAAGGATTTAAGGAACCTGAAGTACAGAGCTCTCACAAGAGTGAACCAGAGGGTGCTCTTGCAAGAGAAACCGAAGTTGAGAGAGATGACAGAGCACTTGAAAGGGCTGTCAATGATGAAGTAATGGAAGAAACCTCATCTGCTAGTGTAGAGGATAACTCGACTAGCTCTGAGGAAAGTGAGGATGAATCTTCAGAGACTAGCTCTGAAGATTCTCAGAGAGAAGAGAGCAAGTCTTCTAAGGACTTGGAGAAACCTGAGAGTTCTTCCCCTTCCATACAAAAAGATGCCTCAAGGCACATATATTTTAGCACACCAACCCCATCTCCCAGTGCAACCACACAATCTAACATACCTGATCCAGAGGTAATTGTTATTGAATCAGAGGTGCACACCTCGAACCCAAACCAGCCAGCCATTTCAGAGGTACCTTTTTCCACCTCTGAAGTTCACATAACTGAGGAAACTCAAATTCTGGATAAGCCCTCTTCACAGGACTTAGCCAATACTTTAAGTACTCAGTTACCTCAGAGTACATCCGGAAATCCTACACATAATGATGCCTCTGTGGCTCATCTCTCACCCTTTAGGATATCCAGAAGTAGTTGTCCAACTCAGGGACAATGGTTTGACCTACAAGCACAAGGATTGACTTGCCTGGATCGCAAGCTCAACTCCCACATTCACCTCCAGTCCTCTGAATCTGAGGAGGAGGACTTGGTTGAGAACAGAACACTCAGAGATGATTCTATGGAACATCAAGGATTGAGTGGAAGTCCTTCCAGAGACAACATCAAAACAGCTCTGAACGAAGGCTCCTCTGAACTCGAGGAAAAATTGGCTACATGTGTTGTAACCAATGTACCCCTCTCTAAACTTCTCACAAAATCTGAGTTCCAAAGATTCTGTGAGGAAGTCAGAGGCTCCATGAATGAGCATAACTTTCAAAAAATTGACGGTTCAGAGACCTCTGCTCTTCGCTCTGAAAACACCAACCTCAGAGCAGAGGTTTCCACTCTGAAGACCCAACTATTGGACTCCTCTAACAGAATCCAAGAGTTGGAACAAGAACTGTTCAGACAGAAGGCTCAATCATCTCTGGAGATAGCAAATCTTAAAGCTCAGAATTCGTCTCTTCAAAATCAAGCATCTACAACCATCGATGTCCAGAAGGCAATACAAGAACTAAGGGACGAGGTAGTAGCCACCAGATCATCTTCACTTTCAACAGATCAAATGGCCTCTATCTCTGACCTCATCAAAACTACAATTCAAGCTTGTGTTCCACCTGTCAGCGCACCATCAGCAACACCACAGCCGCCACCCCGAACTTCTGAAGACCTCATCACCAAAAGTGATCTGGCCTCTTTCAAATCTGCAATCATGAGTAGAATACTGACTTGTTCTTCCAAGATCTCTACCATTGCTCAGAAGCAGGTCAAAGCTACTCTGGAACTTCATAACTATAAATTAGAGGACCAGATTGCTGAAATCAGAACTGCGGCTTCAGAGGCAATCGAATCCATTCAGAAGACACTTCTGGATCCCAAAGGAAAAGGAATCACTGAACCTAACTCTCCCAAATACAAACGCAAGTTTTCTGGTGGAACTTGTAGTGATGAAGTGAAGAAAGCCATATTTGATGATTCTGAGGATTCATATGATGATGAGAACTCTGAATCACAAGAAAGGGAAATCAGAGATACAATCGCGCACACCTATAAAGTTACTCCCTCTGCACAAGTTCAAGAGAAGGAACCAAAGAGGAACACCACCTCTTCTGATGAAAACAAAATGTTGCAAACATTCACAACATCGGTGATACTTTTCGCCTCATCAATACCAGGTGTTCCAATCACTCCAGTTACCGATGCAACTCCAGAGAAAATTGGAGCTCTGGAAGAGGAAGAAAACGAACAGTTAGTAGATTTTTATACATCCTCTGAAGATGCATTCTCATCACCCGAAAGACAACCAATGGTGATGAGAGATGCCTTTGACTCAGAGTCTGAGAAAGAACAGAAAGATTCTGACAGAGAGGAAGAAGTTGCTGGAGATGAGATCGAAGTAATTGATGTCGAAGAGTATGTTTTCAAAAACGCTCAACCTCATCATATCTCAACAGCTTCAGAATTAAGAGATAACTCAGTCACAGCTCAAGGATAAAGAAACCATGGTTGTTGATGAACCAAGGTCTTCACTCATCCTCCCACATTCTTAGAATCCACTCCTGAAGCATCGATAGAATATCACTTTCGGCATATATACTGTGAGTTCAATATGGAAGACACTCAAGTAATCCCTCTGAATCCAAGAATCAGAGAGGATATGCCAGGATATGCCAGACTACGAACGAAGATTCATACAGTCAAAGACATCACCAAGAAAGGCGGTTCTCAATGATGCTCCAATAATAAAAGTTGAGAAAATCACTGAAAAGACATTCTCCTTCAACAAAATCATATATAGGCATTATGTGGTGACTCGATCTGATCAGAAGATTTACGAGTTCAATGATAATGATCTCGTAAATCTAAATCCTTATGATCTCACTCATCTCTATGCCTACTGCTCTGCAAGATACGATTCAGGAAGAAGGGAGATAAGAATAGGCATGGTTGAAGTAAGACGGGCAATGGAAGCTTACATCAAACACAGAGCCAAACGTGACTTTCAAATTGCTCTAAACTTGGGTGAAGAAAAGCTCGAAGTGACTGAACCAGTGGAAACCATCGAAAACCTGGACAAATAGAAGACTGGATCAACCATTGAAGAACCTCTGGGTTTTATCTACAGACTGAACCAAGAGAAGAAAATATTTCTAGCTTCGCAAGTAGCGAAGTATTCTGATGAAACCTTGAAAGGCGTACAAAAGATGATTCATGTAAAGCAAGAACGGCATAGAGCAGACCTACTGGCGAAACTAGACTTGGAAATTGGCTCAATGATTAACTTCAGAGAGCTAATCATGAAGTTTCATAGGATATGTTCTAGTGATAGGTTATGAATTTTTTTTGAATATTATTCTCTTGTAATTCCAAATTCTTATGAGAAGTAATATTTAAAGAGGATGACTTTCTCCTCTTCGCTTTCTAGTTCAATGTTCTATGTTTTCTTTATTTATTTTCAGTACTTAGGGGGAGATTGTTAGCCTCAAATCTGAACCAATGAAAGTATTGAAAATAACTAAGTCTTCATCTAAAGACTTTCAAGGGACATCAACAAGTCTATCTCTGAAGTCAGTTCAGAGTCAGTCTGAAGAAAGTAAGTCTGTCTCTAAAGTCAGTTCAGAGTCAGTCTGAAGAAAGTAAGTTTGTCTCTGAAGTCAGTTCAGAGTCAGTCTGAAGAAAGTATGTCTGTCTCTGAAGTCAGTTCAGAGACAGTCTCACGGAAAGACATCAGAGAGCTCCTCATCAGAGATCCTACTTCAGAGCTCTGAAGAATGTTCACTCTGAATTTCTTGACAAAGAAGAACAGATGACACATCAACTTGTGATAAGATTTACTTTCTAGAGTAGGTCACTGTTCAAGCATGTCTTGATCTTACCTCTTAGGTAAGATACTGTTCAAGCCATGCTTCTATTTGTCAGATAAGTACACTGTTTACTTTATGGTCCTATAAATAGGACCATCACCTTATTGTTCAAAGTGTGCTTAAGAAGTCTTATAACTGATAATATAAGTTGAATATTTTATTCAAAGAATATCTTGTTTATCTATTATTTGCTTTATGAACTGTGATATTTGAATCTCCTTTGATATTAAACTGTACTGCTTCCGCTGTTATTACTCTTATTGTTTATATCATTGTTGTAAGATTAAATCTGGGATCCAACAAGAGATGAATCTGGAGTTGTAGTTCGAAACAAAGCTCGCCTTGTTACAAAGAGTTATTGTCAACAGGAGGGGATTGATTACGAAGAAACGTTTGCTCCTGTGGCACGACTGGAAGCTATACGAATCTTCTTATCTTATGCAACGCATAAAAATTTTACTGTCTTTCAAATGGACGTAAAATATGCATTTTTAAATGGGACATTGCATGAAGAAGTATATGTTGCTCAACCAGAAGGATTCATTGATCTAAAGAACCCTGATCATGTCTATGTCTTAGACAAAGCCTTGTATGGACTCAAACAGGCACCAAGAGCTTGGTAAGAAACTCTAACTCAATTCTTACTTGCTTCAGGATTCAAGAAAGGTACAATTGATACTACTCTCTTTCTGAAAAAGCAAGGTGATGATATGATTCTAATACAGATTTATGTAGATGACATAATTTTCGGTTCTACAAATCCAAAGTTTTGTAAAAACTTTTCAAGAATCGTGGAATCTCGTTTTGAAATGTCAATGATGGGAGAACTGAATTTTTTCCTTGGTCTTCAAGTTAAACAGTTACCCAAAGGCATTTTCATTAATCAATCAAACTATATTCGAGATATTTTAAAGAAATTTAACATGAGTGACAGTTCAGTGATGAAAACACCGATGGCAACGGGCACACTATTAGATGCAGATATTTCTGGCAAATCAGTAGATCAAAATGTGTACCGTAGCATGATTGGGTCATTGTTGTATTTAACTGCAAGTAGACCGGGTATTATGTTTGCTACATGTTTCTGTGCTAGATATCAGGCAAACCCGAAGGAATCACATTTGGTCGCTGTAAAACGGGTTCTTAGGTATCTTAAAGGTACTACTGAGTTAGGCCTTTGGTACCCTAAGGGTTCGTCTTTTGATTTAACTGCCTATACTGATGCTGATCATGCAGGATGCAAACTGGATAGAAAGAGCACCTCTGGTTCTTGTCAGTTCTTAGGTGATAAGTTGGTTAGTTGGACATCTAAGAAACAAAATTGTGTTTCTACATCCACCGCCGAGGCTGAATACGTAGCTGCCGCAAGCTGCTGTTCACAAGTCCTCTGGATGAAAACACAGTTAAAGATTTTGGTTATACTTACCAACGAGTCCCTATCTACTTCGATTCTAAGAGTGCGATTGCGATAACAGCCAATCCAGTGCAGCATTCCAAGACGAAACACATCGACGTGCATTATCATTTTATAAAGGATCATATCGAGAAGGGCGATATCGAGATTCACTTCGTGACTACAGACTACCAGTTGGCTGACCTTTTCACCAAGCCGTTGGATGAAAAGAGATTTAACTTTTTAGTTAGCAAACTTGGTATGTTAAACACCACTTCATGATTCTAGGGGGAGTTTTCTAATCTTGTGTGTTATTTGCATATATTTTGGATATTTCATCATATGTTGACTGACTAAAGCAGAATCATTTTTATAATGATTACCAAAATCTTTTTCTTGCAGGATATTTTATGTGACTATGGCTTTTGGACAATTCAGTTCAAAACCCGTATTCAAATGTTTTCTTCTAAAGGATGTTGTCATGATTACATCTTTTCACGAAGTTTTTCGTTTGAAAGGGAGTTTAGAATTTATATTTTATAATAATAATTCTAAAAAGATTGATGTTTTACAGATATCAAGGGGGAGGATATCTATTCACAGATACTTTAAATTGCTATATTCATTCCAGGGGGAGTTAAGGATTCTGATCTACAGGTATTTCTTTCTAATCCTTATACTCTAACACTTGTGAAAGAAGAACAACTTTTACTTGTGAAAAATAGTGTTAAAATGTTCAAACCACTTCACGATCTTAACATGTTTTTATGATTTGAGAAGTGTGAATTTTAAGTGATTTTTGGATACTTATATACCTATCTGGCCGTGTGTTCTTTAAAGAATAATACTTGTGTATTTTCTTTTCTATATAATTTATCAAGTATTCATACACACACCGGTTCAGTATTTTCAAATTGATTATGTTATTACCATGTATCAAATGATATATCTTTCTATGGTAATACTCCCGTTTGGTATTCACAGTTGTTTGAATCAAACGTCATTTCATTTTTAAATGTGCTTTAATTGAGAATATGTTTATATATTTTTCATATAAACAATTTACGTCTTTGAATTCCCAAATATTTTTCTTCATGATAATTTGATCTGATCTTAATCATTGTCAGATTCTCAAAACATTTCTATTCTTTTCATTCATATAAAGTTTTGAGACATCTTAAATGTTTAAAATGCTCAAATTTCATTTCTGATCTTTGATGAGCATATATACACTGACATATGATTTCTTGTGCTTTACATGTCAAGAAAATCATTGAACAACATGTACTTTTAGGAACATGGGATTCAGTGTGAGTGCTTAATAGATCTTCCATGGATTCACAATAACCAGTGTTTCCTACCCCGGAAAAAATCCTTTAAGTGATTGAGGAGAGAGGGGTCTAAAAGAATTGAGTGTGGGAGTGAGCTGAGGTAAAATGGAAATGAGAGATTGGTTAGATGTGAGCTTATGTGTTTAAAAGAAATAGGGTGAGAGAACAGAGTTAAAAGAATATCAGAACTCTGCACCAAACATCTTTCTGAGCCGGGCAACCACATTACTGATTGGTTCACATTTCTTTCGTGACCATCATTGAAATAGGCAAATAGCCCATGCCATCTCTTGTCTACAACCTTACCAGCTACTCATTCTTTTCTCAAAAAGAGAATCTTTCACATTTTCTGGGGAAGCAGCACATAATCTATCGGATCTTCACTTGGAAGATACTGATATTGAAAAAGAAGGAAAGTTGCCCCCACCTTCGACCCTTTCTCATGCACATTGAGTTCATGTATAATCATTGTTGTCTCAGTGATTTACATACTTTGAGCCTTATGAAACACAATAATTGTGCTAATTCTTTCAAACACAAGCACGAGCACACAGAGAATTTGTTTTTATGTCAGAACATTCATAGAATTACCTTGTGTTTTTCAATGATTGAATGGAAGTCCTGGGGAGTCAATATCAAACAAGCTCCTTAAATTGTACATTCGTTGTACACAGTAACTTCGTGTTACTGACAGGCATTTCTAACTGCTTCATATGTTGATTCAGGGTTACAACTCTTATTTTGTTTGAATTTGAAAAGATTCAGATGAATACATTCATGGTTCAACGGCTCTTTCAGATTAGACGACATATTTTATCACATCATGTATTGGGGAGATTAATAATTTTCCTATCTGGGGGAGATTGTCTATTATCATAAGGGGGAGATGAAAGTTCATGAAGAATGTGCTTATCAGATGGTGGGAAGTTCATTCAATGACAGATCTGACCTTGAAGTGTTTTAATGATTTTGATTCTTACAATCATTAAAAAGGGGGAGACTAATCAAAAGTTCAAGATCAGATTGAAGTTTTAAAGATTTCAGAAGAGATAAAGTTTTCAGATGATCAAAGTCAAAGGTTAAAGAAAGCTTGTCAAAAAGAATGTGAAAGAAAGTCAGAGTTTGAAAGTAAAGTTGTCTATTCAGAATATTCAAAAGTTAATTCAAAGGGAAAGACAAGTTTGAAGAATTGTCAAAGATCATACAAAGTGTAAAAAAAAGACTTAAAGAATTCAAAGTTATGAAAGAGCAAAAGCTTAAAGCTGAAGACAATTCTGAAGATAAGAAGACCTGAAGATTATTGCCAAAAAAAATTTTAATCTTGAATCCAAAGGGGGAGATTGTTAGACTGAAATTGTATTCAAGATTAAATGAGGGTCATTGTTGTAATTAGTGTTTGGGTGTGTGTTATAATGTGCTTAGAAGGTTTGACCTTGCTTGGTCATGTTGACCTATATATAAGCAAGTCTTTTTGTTGTTTCTAAGTAAGTGTGAACAATTAAGTGTGTAAAAGTGAAGGTGTAAGTGTGGTATTGATTGAGAGAGTAAGAACACATAGTTGCACACCTTGAGAACACACACAAACACTCTGTCTTGAAAAGTTTATCACAAATAGGTATATGGTTTGATGTAATCTTTGTGATTAATAAACAAAAGTGTTTTGTGTAGATTTGTATGTGTTTATGCTAGTAATTCTTGGGCCACACGAGTGTTTAACAAAATGGAAGACACTTCCTTAAATAAGGCTAAGTAAATTAGGCTCCAAGTTTCCAAGTAAAAAAGATTAAGTAAGCCCTCAAGCCCAATTCATCAAGTTAGAGCTACCCCAAAAGTCCAAAATCAGCAATCCTACGGATAGATCATGCAACATCCTATAGGATTGGCCCAACAGCAACATAATTCCTGCAAGATTAAACAGGATTGACCTAAGTAAATCAAAGATGTGGGCTTAAGGCCCAATTAGCATAAATTCCAATAACATTCCAAACTTTTATATTAAGCTCTAAAAAGTAATAAGAGAGTAAAATGAATACTAAAAGACTTAATTTGGTCATTTAGGCAAATAAAGTGAGGTATAAAAGATGAGAAAAGTGGTGCTATAGGGACAACAAATTGACACCTATCAACGATCATTTGTTTCTACAAGATTAATAATCACTAAATTAATCAAACCTTGTTAAGATATTTATTCCAAACGGAAATCATATTATGAGAATGAAAATGAATATATATACATCACCTCTTATAAATATGGAAGGAAACATATATTAGACAAACTAGTGTATCAAACTTGTGAATAATATAGGCCAGTAAATCATATTTGTCACCAATAAAGAAGTTTGGAACATGACACATATATGTTTCGACACGACCACGTGGGACACCATGGTCATGACATAATGATTCGCAAGTTACAAAAATACATATAAACACATTCTTCTTCGAGTGAAAGGTAAATAAGGAAATGATCCAAATTGCAACTGTTGACTTATACGGCACAATAAAAAATACCATCTTCGCAATATGCACTCTCGAATACTTAAATATTTTGCAAACCCTGCTTCTTAGCCAAAATAGGAATGAGATCATCCTAAGCTAAGGATATAATACAAAATATTCCATTCTTACAACGAACCAAAGTGATATTTATAGACCTATACATCCAACATGCGGGCCACTCGGGTATTTTATGGTTTCGGTTGGAGTTTTGCCACGATAAATGCACGATGTAATATTGTCAACATGAACGTTGCACTCCTAGCACCAGCTATACATATAAGGTATCACTACCCTTATTATCTCATTATGTCTAGATGGCTTGGTAATGCTGAAGAATTTATGCCATAAGAATTTGATGATTATTACATGTGTATTTGGGACCGATCTAGAGCATCTGATACCCCCCATATATACACATAAACATGGTCTCGTAGAAATTGTCATCAAAAGGATATAAATGAGACCTAGGGCATTGGTTATATGCACCAATTTACCCACATTTGCCTAGGGTTATGCAATATTACTTTGAACTTTACTTATTTGTTTCTAGACCCATTACTAGCCAACCAATCTCATGCGTACCAGTTAGTAACTGGATATAAGCTTGGTATTTTACATTTATGAATGTTTTGTTGTGTATGTGTCAATTGTGCCCCATAAGACACCAAAATGGGTCCTTAAAGACGATTAAGTATATGTTGGATATGAATCCCAAAAATTATCCTCTAATTAGAACGCTTGATGGGTGATATCTTTATGCTAGATTTGCGGGTTGTCACTTTGATGAGACAATATTCCAATCATTGGGGACAGATAGAAAAAATGATTTTCCAAGGGAACAACAGGAATTGTCAAAAAATATTCCCACTCTATATCACTTTGATCCCCAAACTTCACAATCTAAGTTTGAAGTTAAACAAATCAGACTTGATACCTAATACATTTAATTTTATTCCATAAGTGATAAGATCACACACTCTAGCTGCAAATATACTCATAATGTTAAAAGTCCCAATAGAGACACAAAGTCGCTAGAAAGTGAGTTGCAATCACACAAAGTGGAGGTGTGATTGAGGTCGTATCTACCAAACGGAAATCGTGGAAGCTACGTGGTTCAATAGATACTCTTTTAAAAGAAGAGAAGAGGAAGGCACAACCATTTAGCATCAATACATAAAACCTCCCATGAGATTGTCTTTTAATATAACTATGTTCATGAATCAATACTAGAGGATGCTCCAAAGTTAATATTGATTCCAAAGAAGAAATAAATCTCAAGCAGATTATGAGAGTATATATGAGTCAATGGATATATCCTAAATACCCATTGATGATATATTCTGTTGGGTCATCTAAGATTTGAAGATGACCTCTCCTTTAGTTTGTGTTTACTCTTCTATAAATGATTATACATCTTAGAATTAGTTTGGCTCTTTGTAATAGCTTAGTTATGCATGAACAGATCGGTACGTCGAAGACCTGCCGAAATCAACATGAAAGAAGTCTACTTTGCGGATTGAGATGAACTTCAAAGTTAACTAAGCCTTGTCTACCGAACTCTATTCAGCAGACTACCCATCTGTCGAACCCTCTTCTGTTCGGCATCCTTCTGCCACTCCTTCGGTAGATATGTTCTTGTCGATCTTCCCTATGTCAGCAACATCCCATTATATGGAACCCTCTCGATTTGACATACTTCATCATTCCCAATGTACTTCTGACAATGGTAATGGAAGCTTCCTTCTCCTAGAAGATATTCACTTGAGTTCTGATTTTGATTGAGACGTTCATTTTCTAAAAGATCTCAAAAAGATTTGAACCAAGTATATTTTATTAAGATATTGTACTTTCATAGTACAAAAGTTACCTTTTGTGTTGTGATAAGTCACCTCAAATATCTTATAATTTATTGACAATATCTCAACCACCCATGCTTTAAATGATCAATGTCCTTTGCACTCATTGCCTTGGATAGTATATTAAGGGTTGGAGCTAACTCCTTGCTTCTCATGCTTTCAGCTCAAGAATTCTCCTTTGCAAGATTTCAAGCAGGTTGATAGCTATTACTTTCTCTCTAAGATTTAGTCTTTATGTTCTTTAAAGTCTTCTTAGTGTTAGATTGTTTGAGTAGTTCTTAAATATTCTTTTCCGCAACAATCTTTATTTCCTTTGTGTAATTCTTGATATTTATACCAATAAAAGAATTAAAAAATTAAGTATAATTTAAGTATTGTATTCAACCCCCCCCCCTCCCTTCTACAATACTTGTTTTGCTAACTTGGGACCAACAAGTGGTATCAGAGCGGTTGATTTAACCAGATCCGTGATGGCATCTTCATCAAAAGTTGATCCTTCTTCTTTTTCTTCTCAAACTAATAATGGTTCTATGGTCAAACCTCCTAGGTTTAATGCTAACAACTTTTCTCTCTGGAAAAGTAGAATGATGCTTTTCTTAGAAGGAGTTGACAACTGTTATCTGACCGTTCTTCGTGAAGGTCCACTTGTTCCTAAAGTATGGGAAAAATTTATCAAATCTTCCAAAAAGAAAGACAAAGAAAAAGATTCTCTTTTTCATGTTTCCGATGACTCTTCTGATGAGGAACGAAGTTCTGCAACTGGTATATATATTCTGAAGCTTGAAAAAGAATACACTGATGAAGATAGACGCACAATTGGACTTGATTCCAAAGTGCGAGCAATTATTGCTCAGTCGCTTCCAGATGAAGTGTACCACTCTCTTGTAAACTTTTCTACTGCAAAAGAGATGTGGTCGACCCTATGTGTTATGTACGAAGGTACAAATGAAGTCAAAAAATGTAGGAAAATTTCTCTCGTTCGAAAATACAAACTCTTCTCCCATGAAAAGGGAGAATCTCTTTCTAACTACTACAATCGCTTTAACAGTCTTTTAAACGATTTAAAACTTCTCGGAAAGCTTTATGAGAACGAGGAAATCTAGTGCAAATTCATGGACGGTCTTCCAGAATTCTGGGAAAATCTCAGTACTTGAATTAAGCCAACCAAGGACTTGGAAAGCCTTCCACTTACTTCTCTCTATGGAACTTTCTTCAATTACGAACAAACTCATCTTCAAAGGAAGTCCATCATTAAAAAAATAAGAGCCCCTTCTATGGCTCTTATCAATGATGGCTCCAAGAAATCTGTGTGTATTCCTCGTATAACCTACCATTCTGATGATTCTGAAAGAGAAAGTCATGATGACATATATCACTCTTCGGAGGCTTGTCTTAGTGAAGCCGATGATGATGGAGGAGACATCTCTGTTGATCATATGATGGAGGAGATGAGTATACTTGAAAACTTCTCTAAATTTAGAAAGAACCCTTCCTCCAACAATTTTTGAAACAACCGAAAATTTTCTTCTTCTTCCTCTAGAAATTCTTTGAACAAATCCAAGGAGGATTGTTACGCATGTGGTAAGAAAGGCCATTTTTCTTCTGAGTGTAGAAGCAATCCTCCTAGGATCTCTAAATCCAACTCCTCTAATTCTTCTAAGAGAAGAAATCTCAGATCTATTTCTATAGGTAGATCGCATCCTCGAAAACCTTCTCCTTCTTCCTCCTTCAAAGAGCTCTCTGACAAAGCCGATAAGTATGAAGCCAAGTACAAGAGAGAGAAGGAAAGAAATTTCAACTCTCAACGAAGAGGAAAAGGTTTAATGGCGGAAACTCTCGATTGGGCTGATGAGCCTACCTCTGACAGCGAAAAGGAAGTGTCAAGTAAATGCCTTATGGCAAAGCTTGATGAAGAAGCTAAAGACTCCTGTTCTAGGATGGACTTTAAAGCTGAGTGCTCCTCCTCTTCCTCTCAGGTACATCCCTTCTACTCTCTTTCTGATGAAGAAAATATTGAGGCATATGACTCTCTAACTGTACTTTTTCATAACGAAAAAGATGCAAAGAAAAGAGTCAATGCTCAAATCAAGTCTCTTTCTTCCCAACTTCAGGCTTCTCTATCCCAACTAAAGCATTTTAATAAACTAAAAGCTTAGTTGGAAGACTTGAAGACGATAAACTATGTGTTGGCTAAAGAAAAGAACAAACTTCTCAAGCATTTGATGTGGCCCAAGATTTACTAGCATAAACACATACAAATCTATACGAAACACTTTTGTTTTATCAATCACAAAGATTACATCAAGCCATATACCTATTTGTGATAGACTTTTCAATAAAGAGCGTTTGTGTGTGTTCTCAATGTATGCAACTATGTGTTCTTACTCTCTCTCAATCACCACCACGATTACACCTTCACTTTCACACACTTACTTAGAAACTAACAAAATGACTTGCTAATATATAGGTCAACATGACCAAGCAAGGTCAAACCTTCTAAGCTCATTACAACACAAACACAAACAACAAATACAATAAAGACCCTCATTTAATCTTGAATACAATTTCAGTCTAACAATCTCCCCCTTTGGATTCAAGATTAAAAAAAATGGCAATAATCTTCAGGTCTTCATATCATCAGAATTGTCTCCAGCTTTCAGCTTTTGCTCTTTCATAACTTTGATATCTTTAAGTCTTTTTACACTTTGTATGATCTTGACAATTTTTCAAACTTGTCTCTCCCTTTGAATTAGCTTTTGCATATTCTGAATAGACAACTTTACTTTCAAACTCTGACTTTCTTTCACTTTCTCTTTGACAAGCTTTCTTTAACCGTTGACTTTGACTATCTGAAAAATAGTTATTCTCCCCTGAAATCTTTAAAACTTCAATCTGATCTTGAACTTTGATTATTCTCCCGCTTTTTAATGATTTGTAAGAATCAAAATCATTAAAACACTTCAAATTCAGATTTGTCGATGAATGATCTTCCCACCATCTGATAAGCACAATCTTCATTTGATACAATGTAAGAAATCTCTCCCTTAGTGAAGAAATAGACAATCTCCCCTAGATAGGAAAATTATCAATCTCCCCAATACATGATGTGAGAGAATCTGTCGTCTAATCTGAAAGAGCCGTTGAACCATTAATGTAGTCATCTGAATCTTTTCAAATTCAAACGAAGTAAAAATTGTAACCCTGAATCAACAGATGAAACAGTTAGGAATGCCTGTCAGTAACACTAAGTTACTGTGTACAACGAACGTACAATTTAAGGAGCTGGTTTGAGGTTGACTCCCCAGGTCTTCCATTCAATCATTGAAAAACACAAGGTAATTCTATGAATGTTCTGATAGAAAAACAAATTCTCTGTGTGCTTCTGCTTGTGTTTGAAAGAATTAGCACAATGATTGTGTTTCATAAGGCTCAAAGTATGTAAATCACTGAGCCAACAATGATTGTACATGAACTCAATGTGCATGAGAAAGGGTCGAAGGTGGGGCAACTTTCCTTCTTTTTCAATATCAGTATCTTCCAAGAGAAGATCCGATAGATTATGTGTTGCTTCCCCAGAAAATGTGAAACATTCTCTTTTTGAGAAAAGAATGAGTAGCTAGTGAGGTTGTATGCAAGAGATGGCATGGGCTATTTGCCTATTTCAATGATGGTCACCAAAGAAATGTGAACCAATCAGTAATGTGGTTGCCCGGCTCAGAAAGATGTTTGGTGCAGAGTTCTGATATTCTTTTAACTCTGTTCTCTCGCCCTCTTTCTTTTAAACACATAAGCTCACATCTAACCAATCTCTCATTTCCATTTTACCTCAGCTCACTCCCACACTCAATTCTTTTAGACCCCTCTCCCCTCAATCACTCAAAGGATTTCTTCCGGGGTAGGAAACACTGGTTATCATGAATCCATGGAAGATCTATTAAGCACTCACACTGAATCCCATGTTCCTAAACGTACATGTTGTTCAATGATTTTCTTGACATGTAAAGGACAAGAAATCATATGTCAGTGTATGTATGCTCATCAAGAATCAGAAATGAAATTTGAGCATTTTAAACATTTAAGATATCTCAAAACTTTTTATCTTAACAAATAATAGATATCCTCCCCCTTGATATCTGAAACATTCAACTTATCAGAAAAAATATAACAATATAATTTCTAAACACTCTTTCAAACAACAAAAATAAAACTTCCTGAAAAGATGTAATTATGATGAAAGCATCCTTCAGAAGAAAACATTTGAATACGGGTTTTGAACTGAATTGTCCAAAAGCCATTGTCACATAAAATATCCTGCAAGAAAAAGATTTTGGTAATCATTATAAAAATGATTCCGCTTTAGTCAGTCAACAAATGATGAAATATCCAAGATATAGTCAAATAAAACACAAGATTAGAAAACTACCCCTAGAATCATGAAGTGGCGTTTAACATACCAAGTTTGCTAACTAAAAAGTTAAACCTCTTCTCATCCAACGGCTTGGTGAAAAGGTCAGCCAACTGGTAGTCTGTAGTCATAAAGTGCATCTCAATATCGCCCTTCTCTACATGATCCTTTATAAAATGATAACGCACGTCGATTTGTTTCGTCTTGGAATGTTGCACTGGATTAGCGGTTATCGCAATCGCACTCTTTGAGTCGCAGTAGATAGGGACTCGTTGGTAAGTATATCCGAAATCTTTTAACTGTGTTTTCATCCAGAGGACTTGTGAACAGCAGCTTGCGGCAGCTACGTATTCAGCCTCGGCGGTGGATGTAGAAACACAATTTTGTTTCTTAGACGTCCAGCTAACCAACTTATCACCTAAGAACTGACATGAACCAGAGGTGCTCTTTCTATCCAGCTTGCATCTAGCATGATCAGCATCTGTATAGGCAGTTAGATCAAAAGACGATCCCTTAGGATACCAAAGTCCTAACTCAGTAGTACCTTTAAGATACCTAAGAATCCGTTTAACAGCGACCAAGTGTGATTCCTTCGGGTTGGCCTGTTATCTAGCACATAAACATGTAGCAAACATAATATCCGGTCTACTCGCAATTAAGTACAACAGTGAACCAATCATGCTACGGTACACTTTTTGATCTACTGATTTACCAGAAAGATCTGCATCTAAAAGTGTGCACGTTGCCATCGGTGTTTTCATCACTGAACTGTCATTCATGTTAAATTTCTTTAAAATATCTCGAATATATTTTGATTGATTAATGAAAATGCCTTCGGGTAACTGTTTCACTTGAAGACCAAGGAAAAAATTCAGTTCGCCCATCATTGACATTTCAAAACGAGATTCCATGATTCTTGAAAAGTTTTTACAAAACTTTGGATTTGTAGAACCAAAAATTATGTCATCTACATAAATCTGTATTAGAATCATATCATCACCTTGCTTTTTCAGAAAGAGAGTAGTATCAATTGTACCTTTCTTGAATCCTGAATCAAGTAAGAATTGTGTTAGAGTTTCGTACCAAGCTCTTGGTGCCTGTTTGAGTCCATACAAGGCTTTGTCTAAGACATAGACATGATCATGGTTCTTTGGATCAATGAATCCTTCTGATTGAGCAACGTATACTTCTTCATGCAATATCCCATTTAAAAATGCAGATTTTACGTCCATTTGAAAGACAGTAAAACTTTTGTGAGCTGCATAAGATAAGAAGATTCGTATAGCTTCCAGTCGTGCCACAGAAGCAAAAGTTTCTTCATAATCAATCCCCTCCTATTGACAATAACCCTTTGCAACAAGGCGAGCTTTGTTTTGAACTACAACTCCAGATTCGTCTCTCTTATTTCTGAAAACCCACTTTGTTCCAATAACAGATTTTCCTTCTGTAAGTGGTATGAGTCGCCAAACTTTGTTCCTCTCAAATTGTAGAAGTTCATCTTGCATCGCCAGTATCCAATCTGGATCACGCAAGGATTCTGAAGCTTTCTTCGGCTCGAGAGAACTTAAAAATCTTGAATATAGACAAAAATTAGCAGATGCTGGACGTGTTTGTACACCAGACTGTGCATCACCAATTATATTATGAAGTGGGTGAGCTCGTGTCCATCTCATAGTACTTGGAATTGGATGAATGTCAGCTTGAGTATTATTTTCCTCATATTCATCATATACTGCAGGTAAGTCTTGATCAACCCCAGATGTGCCCGGGACATCTTGTACATCCTCTTCTGATGTAAAGATTTCCGGAGCAATAGAGAAATTACTCGGAACTGCTGTTTCAGAATTTGGATCTACATACACAGAATCAACATTAGTACCTTCAGAATGTATATGTGTAGATGTACCTGATGAGGTTGATATTGTGACATTGTCAGAAGGTCCTGAAATATCTGCTATTATAATTGGAACCTCTGAAGTTGATACGGATATGCTTGATTTTTCAAAATCTGCACAAATATCCATAAAAGCATCAAAAAATAATAAGTCTAATTCAGCTGTAACTTTATTTGAATTAGAAGACTTAGTCTGTTTGACTTCGGGGTCTATTCCATTTTGAGTAGAAACCTTCTGCTTAAGCTTGAGTTCTGAACTGTTGTGTTGAGAAGTCAACGTTGATGTTTCATCGAAAGACACGTTAATGCTCTCCATGATCGTCTTGGTTCGTCTTGGTTCGTCTATTGTATACCCGATAGGCTTTAGACGTTAACGAATAACCAATGAAGTATCCTTCGTCAGCCTTCTTGTCAAATTTACCAAGATTGTCACGATCATTGAGAATATAACACCTGCACCAAAAAGTGCGAAAAAAATTAATATTCGGTTTTCGACGATTAATAAGTTCATACGCTGTCTTTCTATGTCTTTTGATGACAATCGTGCGGTTTTGTGTGAAACACGCAGTGGCTACGGCTTTAGCCCACAGAAACATTGGCAACTCAGAATAGGCTAACATTGTCCTCGCAGCTTCCACCAGTGTTCGATTCTTCCTTTCAACTACGCCGTTTTGCTGAGGAGTGTAGGCAGCAGAAAAGTTATGAGAAATCCCAACAGATAGAAGATAACTCTGAATCTTTTCATTCTTGAATTCCGTGCCATTGTCACTTCTCAAAGATTTAACCGGCAATTGTAGTCGAACCTGGATTTTCTTTATAAACGCAATGATCAACTCTGTTGCATCTGATTTGTTCCTTAGAAATTCCAGCCAAGTATATCTGGAGTACTCATCTATCATGACCAAAATATATCACTTGTCGTTGATAGACTGAGTCCTCATGGGGCCGCAAAGGTCCATATGTATCAATTCAAGACGTGTTGAGGATGAGAATTTTGTCTTTGCTTTATGAGAGGTTCGCTTCATCTTTCCCATTTCACAAGCTGGACAAAGAGAATTCTTCTCAAACCTTAGTTCAGGTAGACCTTTGACAATACCTTGTCTCGCCAATTGATTCATCGCATCAAAGTTTTGATGAGACAGACGCCGATGCCATGTCCAACTTTCAGCTCGTGAAGCTTTTGCGATTAAACAAACAGATCTTGATGCAGAAAGAGTTGGAAAATTCACAGAATAAAGATTTGCATTCCGCTTAGCTTTAAAAACTGCACAACCATCTTTATCTTCAATATAACAGCATTTATCAGTAAACCGAACTTGGAATTGACTATCGCAGAACTGACTTGTGCTAAAGAGATTATGATCAAGTCCTTCTACGTATAGTACTCTCTTGATCGTCACGATGCCATTTGTTAAAGATCTGTGTCCTCGAATATGTCCAGTAGGCTCTGAATTTGCATAACTTACAGTACCGGCAGGTTCCTCAACATAATTGTGAAGTAGATGCTTAAATCCTGTCATATGGCGCGAGCATCCTGAATCTATATACCATGTATGTGAGGCCTGCAAAAAGAGCAAATTATTTCTGCTTAGGTACCCATATCCAGATGGGTCCTTCCTTGTTAGCTTTTTGCAATACATCAACATCATTTACCTTAGCCTTAATTCGCCACTCATAGTGAGGCTTAGGTACCCATTTCCATATCATTTTCACATTAAGCTCATGAAATCTTTTCTTTTTAGAAAAATGATCAATCTTAGCATGAAAAACTTTAGCCTGATGTGTTATGGATTTGGAAACTGATTTGACAAGAGATGTTTTTCTGGCAACTTTAAATTTAGAATAAATGGAAGGAATGATAAATGAATTATCATGACAGTGTTTGCAAATAAAATTCTTACGTGGAAATGTCAAAAGTTTAAATTTATCCAATGAAGTACAAGCATTCATACAACTTTGACATTTGGAAACGTTTGAATTTGTACAAATCAAACTATCACTATCACTGATACTACATTTATTTTTAGCAACATTATTTTCCTTCACATTCTTCTTCCATTCTCCTTTAACATTTTGCCTTTTTATATCTGAAACAGGAAACAAAATCTTGTTAGCTTTCTTTGTAGAAGATGATTTTGACTTTGTAGTACAAGAAGCTTCTCCCTTTTCAAAAATACTCGGAGGATATTCAGGAGTAGTAGTATAAACAATTGAAGTTTTAGAATTAATAGTCTCAAACTCTGGATTAGAATGAATATTCCAGTTTGGAGACTCAAACATCTTTTTCTCTTTTAGATTTTGTTTAAACAAATCATCTTTTAAAACTGTTAACTCTCTAGAGAGTTCTTTGTTTTCTTCAGAAGACTTGTCAAGTTTGAATCTGAGATCAACATTCTCATCTTCTAACTCTTCAATCGTCTTTTGAAGATCTGTGATTTGTTTCTCAAAGATAGATGCTTGATTCACCTCAGAGTTTGATTCCATCTTTTCTATTATAGGTACAGGATCTGAAGCATTCATCATTTCTGTAAAGATCTCCTCAGTCATAATTTTTGAAAAATCAGAATTAAGGTTTTGATTCATGATATTTTCATCTTTTGATTCTTTTGAGGAATTAGAAATGAATGACTCAGATAAAGAAATTTGATTCTCAACATCAGTTTCAGAATCAGATTCATCATACTGACACTGAGATTCAGTACTATTTGCTTCAACCTTGGCTGACTCTGTTTGTAAACAAGGAGAAAATAGTAAAGAAAATTCACTAAATTCTGGCTTTCTTGTTTTATAACTTTCGTTCAAATCTTTATAAGTAAAACCAACAGATTTAAAACTTGAAATTGAATCAGCACAAGATGAAGTGTCATCATCATTCACAACTTTACCTTTAACAAAAGTATCATGAATATTAGGTTTTGTAGAAGTAAAGCCCATCTTATCAAAATTATACAAATTTTCTGGTGCTCTTTTCAAAACATTATTTGCTTCAAAACCTAAACCTTTTTTAACATCATAAAATCTGACATCTTGGAGTTTGTTTGTTAAAAGATTTAATGTTTGCTCAGTTTGTCCTCGTTTCAGATTTAAATCCTCCAGTTGCTTGATTTTACAATATGCCTCGTTTCTTTCTTGAAAACATGCTTCAAATTTGATTTTAAAATCACCTTTTTCAGCATTTAAATTTACAAGATCTCTTTCAAGCTCAGATATTTTTGATTTTAAAACATCTTTGTCCTTTTTCAAAATCTCTTTCTCATATTCTTTATCCTTAACAACATCTTTTAACATTGCATTTTCATCGCGAAAATTCAACATTGTTTGTCTTTCATGACTAAGTTTGACTTTCAAAGTTTCAAACTCTTCTTTCATGAATTGAACCTGAGCTTTTAACGATTGAATAAGTTCATTGTTAGACAGAGTACTTACCTCAGAACCACAGTCGGAATGATCAGAAGATGATTCAGTGTCCTCATTCACTTTGGCCATCATACACACCTGAGTAAAGTGTGCCGTTTCATCATCAGAACTCTTGTAGAACCAATTTTCCTCTTCCGCCATTAAGTTCTAACCATCTTTCACTTTCTTTGCAATCAGTGATTTTCTAGCATAGTACTCTGAATTCTTTGTTCGCTTGAACTTACAGTCTTTTGAAAAATGACCTGGTTTTCCACAGTTATAGCATCGTCCATATTTCGGCTCAGTCTCTTCTTTCTTTCCTTCTCTCTTCTCTTCTCTTTTCTCTTTTCTCTTCTCGCTTTTTTTCTCTTTTCTCTCCTCTTTTCTCATACTTCTTTTCAGACCTTGGTTTGTACTTATCTTTCTTGTAACTCTCATATTTCGGTTTTGAGAATCTGTTCTTACCAAAGGTTTTCTGAAACTACTTTGTTAGAAGAGCCAGATTTTCAGCAAATCGTTGAATATCCTCATCTGAATTTTCTTCAACTTCAGTAGAAGATTCATCAGTACTTGAATCGGTGATTTCAGTGAGGAGAGCTTTGGATTTCCTTGACTTTGTCTTGTAAGAAGAACTGGACTTGAAACTTGACCCTTTCTTATGTTCAGACATTAAGGCTAGAGAATCTTTGACCATCTTCTTTTCAGCACTCAGCTGCTTTACTTCATCCTCATGTTGAGACAAAGTTGTGAAGATATCATTGACTTCTTCTTGAGCCATGTCTTTAGTCATCTGAATGTTGATAGCATAGCTTTTCCATTCTGGGTTCAAGTTCTTAATGAACTTATAATTGATCTCTGATACTGACTTGTTCATTCCATTTCTCCTTAGATCATTCAGAATCACATTGAAACGTGTATATGTCTCCAACAAGGTCTCTCCTTCTTTTTCATGGAAGCCTTCATATGCATTTATACTTTGATTCAGTTTTATCTGAATTGACTTCTTTGTTCCCTAAAACTGTCTCTCCAGTTCATCCCATAAAGATTTTGCAGATTCCCTACTGTCTACGCGATTGTAGATGTCATTAGGAATTGCCATGGTGAGATTCCCTACTGTCTTCTTCATCTATCTTATGTCTTGCCTTTTCTGTTTCACTAAAGAATTCATATAGTTTTGGCACATATCTATCTGGAATTGCTGGAGATGTAGTTGTGGCTGCCTGTCCAGGTACATGTGTTTCTGGCACAATTGGACCATTTATGATAGACTCCATATAATCTATGTTCTTTAGATTCAA
This sequence comes from Arctium minus, assembly GCA_954870635.1. Lineage (NCBI taxonomy): Eukaryota > Viridiplantae > Streptophyta > Magnoliopsida > Asterales > Asteraceae > Arctium > Arctium minus. Next base: position 68,358,675 of record OX941080.1, on the reverse strand, counting down.
GAACTAAGTCATCCTTTTCTTCCATTGTGAGTATTCTCCGATAGACAAGACCGGAGGCTTCAGATGAGATCCCATAGAGAGTAATTCATTCGCCATGATTGAAAGATGTATAAACCTATACAAGATGAAAAATATTAGCTAGTAAAGATCTTTAAATCCAACAAATCAAGAAAACAAAAAAAATCCAAGTATAACACTATAGCTTGAAATATGAAAAAAAAAATCAGAAATTTCGAAAAATTTGACTAAGTGACAAAACTCGCAAGTCACTGTTGAAACTCGCAAGTCACTATTTCTGAAAAACCCGCAGACCAAGACTTGCGCGTTTGTGAAATTCGCACGCAAAGACTTGTGTGTTTTGATAAACTCGCAGATGATTAAAACTCGCTAAACAATAAAACTCGCAAGCAACTAATCTTGAAGAAACTCGCTAACGCCTGAACTCGCATATTACTATTCACTCATAAACACGCAGGCTGAGACGTGCGTGTTTAAGAAACTCGCTAGGCACTACTAGCGCGTTTTGAACAAACTCGCTAGACAAGATTAGCGCGTTCTGACACTTAGAAAATTTTCTAAGAATTTCAAACTCGCAAATAACTGAACTCGCAAAACCCTGTTCCTGATGAAACTCTCACACTTCGACTAGCGCGTTTGTAGAACTCGCTAATCGTTACGTGCGTGTTTTGGTCCTTAGAAAAAATTTCCAATTCTCCAAACTCGCAGACTTCAACCAGCGAGTTTCTAGAACTCACTAACAACGCCTTGCGCATTTTGACCAAAAAAAATTTCTTCAGCTAGCGCATTCTAATGAAGAACTTGCGCGTTCTTCAGATCTAGTGCGTTCTTCAGATTTCTTGCGTGTTCTTCATCTGATTCACCAAAAACCAATCTAAACTTTGAAATTTAGGTCCAAACTTTGAGAATTTACTCACTTGATCATCGAGAACCCATTACTAACAACTAAATTCGATCCACAACACAAAAAGATAGAAATTGATTCAAATACAGTGTGTGAACTCGTGAACTTCAAAAAACAACAAAACTTCAAAAACAATGATCAATTCACATGCAATTCAAAAATTAAAAGATACAGACTCTATCGATTTCACTATATGATCATAACCTGATCAATTTCAACTCGAAATTTTCATTAAAACTCAAAATTGATTCGAACTTCGTGAACAGTAACTATGAACAGTGTCGACTCAAAAACTTTCTTGATTTTAAAATGAATTTGGCTCTGATACCAATTGTGGCCCAAGATTTACTAGCATAAACACATACAAATCTATACAAAACACTTTTGTTTTATTAATCACAAAGATTACATCAAGCCATATACCTATTTGTGATAGACTTTTCAATACAGAGTGTTTGTGTGTGTTCTCAATGTGTACAACTATGTGTTCTTACTCTCTCTCAATCACCACCACGATTACACCTTCACTTTCACACACTTACTTAGAAACTAACACAATGACTTGCTAATATATAGGTCAACATGACCAAGCAAGGTCAAACCTTCTAAGCTCATTACAACACAAACACAAACAACAAATACAATAAAGACCCTCATTTAATCTTGAATACAATTTCAGTCTAACACAAATGGCTCAAGATAAAGATACCGAACTAGATTTAAAGTTGGCCGAGGAAGAATCTGAAATCACAAAATCTCCTGCCGACGCAATCAAAGCTCAGCTGAGTGCTCTGGACGTTTCGGCAAAGAAAAATGAAGAGATTAAATCTTTGTGTATCGATTGGTACCACAAAGTACTCACCAAACGCCGATCCTCCGCCAAAATCACAGATGTTAAAATCATCAAACCATCTTCAAGTTGCAAAGACATTCGGCTAACTATTACAAGGGATGATGCTTCAAGATCAGTCGACAGACTAGATTCTCTTGTTCGGTTTGGGGTTTCGGAATGGATGGAAATTGGTATCTGCTTGGTAAACAGCCGAAATTCCCTCAAGCCTGAGGTTGACAAATATCTTGCAGATCTCCAAAAAAAGTTTAGGACCTACCGAAGGACGTATAATATTGTCCACACTCCAGCCGAAGAGGAGCTCATCAAAAATTTAAGGTTTGGTCTTCCTCCTCCCAAATCTAAGTCGAGGTCTAAAAAGGAATATGTGTTTGTAAAAATGGCAAGGGAAGGAAAGGTTCCAAATACTTTAAATCTCGATCTGACTCTACCAACTTTGGTTCCTCTTCCTTCCACCTCTGTGGTTAATGAGCATACTCACGGAATCTTCTTCAACGACGTATTTGGGCAGATTCGTTTCTTCAGAGCAAGTCAAATCCCTCTTGCCGACACTATATTTCTTCATGGGATTATTCAAATAATCCCACTTTCTGCAAAGGATCTCTATGTGAATGCCACCGATGAACTCAAGAAAAGGGATGCCGATCCTCATCTGCCCTTTGAATAAACTCGATGTAGTTATGCTTTTTGTACAAATTTTCTTTTATCTTGTATTGTAATCTTCTTATAAGATTAATACAATGAGCATTTCTAGTTAAATGTAAATAGCTTGAACAAATCATTATTTCATTCTTTTATACATGTAAATGTCGAATACACTAAAAAATTCCAAAAAGAAACAAAAAGAATGGTCTATGTGAAAAAGAACCCAAAAGAGTATGAACAAGGGTCAATGTGTATTATTCATGTTTTACCTCTTTATTTCTAAGTATGAGATGTCATCGTCAAATAGGGGGAGATTGTTGGGTCATCTAAGATTTGAAGATGACCTCTCCTTTAGTTTGTGTTTACTCTTCTGTAAATGATTGTACATCTTAGAATTAGTATGGCTCTTTGTAATAGCTTAGTTATGCATGAACAGAACGGTACGTCGAAGACCTGCCGAAATCAACATGAAAGAAGTCTACTTTGCGGATTGAGATGAACTTCAAAGTTAACTAAGCCTTGTCTGCCAAACTCTATTCAGCAGACTACCCATTTTTCAAACCCTCTTTTGTTCGGCATCCTTCTGCCACTCCTTCGGCAGAATATGTTCTTGCCGATCTTCCCTATGTCGGCAACATCCCATTATGTCAAACCCTCTCGATTTGACATACTTCATCATTCCCAATGTACTTCTGACAATGGGAATGGAAGCTTCCTTCTCCTAGAAGATATTCACTTGAGTTTTGATTTTGATTGAGATGTTTATTTTCTAAAAGATCTCAAAAAGATTTGAACCAAGTATATTTTATTAAGATATTGTACTTTTATGGTACAAAAGTTACCTTTTGTGTTGTGATAAGTCACCTCAAATATCTTATAATTTATTGACAATATCTCAACAACCCATGCTTTCAATGATCAATGTCCTTTGCACTCATTGCCATGGATAGTATATAAAGGGTGGAGCTAACTCATTGCTTCTCACATTTTCACCTCAAGAATTCTTCTTTGCAAGATTTCAAGCAGGTTGATAGCTATTACTTTCTCTCTAAGATTTAGTATTTGTGTTCTTTAAAGTCTTCTTAGTGTTATATTGTTTGAGTAGTTCTTAACTATTCTTTTCCGCAACAATCTTTGTTTCCTTTGTGTAATTCTTGATATTTATATCAATAAAAGAATTAAAAAATTAAGTAAAATTTAATTATTGTATTCAACCCCCCCCCTTTCTACAATACTTGTTTTGCTAACTTGGGACCAACATATTCATATATATTATTGCTCATAAGATGATAGAGCTTGATGACATCGAACCACGCTCAATTGAAAAATATCAACAAAGAGCATATTGGCTTAAATTGAAAGAAACATCCAGAAACAATTATATTTTTTTGACAAAGGAACGGTTATTTGGTCCGGTAGTGCTAACGCACCAAGTGTAAAGCCCGTAGACATAGATGAGTCTTTATTAGAAAGTGTAATGAGACTAATAAAATCCTAATGTATAAGGCTCTTCTTTGGTGCAAGGTTTCTCATAAACTCCCTGGATTGACCATGAGGAGACTTACCCTCCCATGATGTATGTTATGATGTCCCACTATTTAATTAGCATAATAGTTTTTGAAGGACTTAATATGCATCTCATGGATGTGGTTACTACATATCTCTAAGGGGATCTACATATATATATATATATATATACATAGAGAGAGAGAGGTAGAGAGAGAAAGAGAGAGGAAGGTTCAAACCAGAATGCTAACTATTTTTAAGAAAACAAGAAAACAGCAAATCATGTGCAAAATCCTATATGATTCAGCATTAATGGCCAAAATAATGGATGTGGGTGACTTTGCCAGCGACTTAAGTCGCGGAAAAGTAGCGTGTTATATGATTTTGTACGTGAATCATATATGATTTTGTATGTACTCGATCGTTCTCGTGTTTTCTTAAATATATATTGTTCTCGTATGAACCCACCTCTCTCTCTCTCTCTCTCTCTCTCTCTCTCTATATATATATATATATATATATATATATATATATATATATATATACTATATTATAAAGCATCTCTAAAAAACTCTTAAAAACAATTGTTAAAGCTTAATATACCGCTATTTAATGTTAATTACTTAAAATCTGTTAAAAACAACCATTAAAGTTTTATGTACTACATTTAATGTTATTTATTAACTTTGAATTTTTATCTCTAACCACTTTAACTCCCCTAAAATCACTCCCCACTTCAACTCCCCTAAAATCACTCCCCGCATAACTAAATACAGGATAAAAATCAAATTTTAAATATAAAAAATCTAAAATATAATTAAGAAAATCTAACAGAATATTTAATGTTTATTTTATAAATAAAAAAACATTATATGATTAAACTTAAAATAAATTATATTATTATTAAACTATCAGAGAAACTCTTAAAAACAAGTTTTTATGCATTAAGTACTGTTTATTGATACACATTACTTAAAATTCAAGATTACAAGTTATGATGCACGAGTACAAATTGTTGAAGCTATATGTTTGAATTCATAACTAACTGATAAACATAACTCTCTCAAAATCATCCAAAATCGTACTGTAAATCGATAAAAAAAACAAAAAATAAAAGGAAACATTAAAAACGTGATGTATCTCGCTGCAATGCATGAGTACGTTTCTAGTATATATATATATATATATATATATATATATATATATATATATATATATATATATATATATGTGAAAGTGTCTGATGACCTTATATTACCCAAGTCAAATAACTTTAAAACAACGGAGTGTGTTTGCAAATAAACTGAAACATTCACTTTATGGATTAAATTAGTTCATGCGGATGTAGTGAACTAACCTAAGTGAATACTTGATTTGGGAATAGATATAAGAATGACTAATTGTGCCCTAGTATACTTATAAAGAAAACGAATTCCGAATTTTCAATGGTAACTTTATAGGTCGACGATATAAAACCACAAAATACATGAAATCTAAATTTTAGATGAAAAATCTAGGTAAAACTATGTTTTATCTACTAGGTATTTGATCTAGGACACCGAGCTTGTAGAATATTGATCCATTGATTTGCATATGTCTAGAAAATGATTGGATAATTTAATATGGACAAAGCACATCTGGCTAGCACTCCAAAGATCGATTGAAGTGTTAGATAAAAGGAAAGATCTATTTCGTCTAAAGGATGATAAAGAGGTGTTGGGATTTGGGAACTGGAAATCCTTATCTAAGTATAATAATGCAACTATTGTACTTAGCACAATGTACTCGATCTATTTATTGTAATTGCAATGAACTTGTTAGCTAGATTTAGCTCGGCATCAACACAATGTCATTGGAACAATATCAAGAATGTATTTAGATACCTAAAAGAAACCATTGACTCGAGCTTCTTCTTTTCCTACGAGAGAAAATGGAATTGATTTCAACACTTACAAATAATGTAAGCGACAAATTATCAGCCCTTATACAAAACCAAACAAATGTCTTGGTAGATTTTGCTGATATTCGGTATCTCTCCGACTCATACAAATGTTGTTCCCAAACTGGATAACAACTTACCATGGGAACACAACATTACTTTGAATTCAACCAAGAGAACCCTTGTAGCTACCTCCTTGAACCATTTTGAGATATCTATGTAAGAGAATTTGATAGTGTATATGGTTAAGGATATCATTGCACATGATAGAGGAACGAGTGGTTTAAGTTCTACCACTAAAATCCTACATTCATATATGAAGATAATGCAATTAGTATTGAACAAATGAAAGTACGATATATCAAAGGCGATAATATAAAATATATTTAGCCAAAGTTGTTCAATCAAGAACAACAGACTCTCCTCAAGATTCAAATAATTAAGTAAGGTCTGAGGAGAATGTGGCAGATTTGTTTACAAAATTATTGCCTATGATTACATTTGAGAAATATTGGAAACCATTGAATGTGAAGGCTTTCTAAGCTCCGATATTTAATGTACATATCAGCGGGAGTAATATACAAAAGGAGGTGTCTACTAAACATGTAATATTGATGAATTGTGCTCTTTCTTTTGCCTAATATTTTTCCCATTGGGTTTTGTTCCTTGGTGCAAGGTTTTAATGAGTCAAGAGTTTATACATCATCTTGTTTTCTAAATCTCGATGATTGATGTATGGATCAAGAGAATAGCAAACTAAAAGAATTGTTTTGTTGTTGTCTCGTAATCTTTCTTTCGTCTAAAGTTTTTATTTTTTCCACTGGGTTTTGTTTTTTTGGCGTAAGGTTTTAACGAGATAAGAATAATGCACCTCACCCCTTTGACTGGGCACAAGAGGGAGTGTTGAAGAATTATGTTCCGTCGTCAAAGAGGAAGTGAATGAAAGAATTGTTTCCAAGTATTAGAATTTACCATCATGAATGTTTATTCTTCATTGTAAACTCATCTCTATTTAAAGGGTTTACGATTATAATTTACAGTTTTTCGGTTATCTCTACTTTCATCATCCTTTAACATGATATAGATTTTGTCATATTTTTCCATATCCATTCATTGACAATAACCAATGAATCCTACTTGAAAAGTTTTCCGGAATTTTTCTGACTCTCTTCTTATTCAGACATTTTTTTCCTAGACCTTTCAAGCAATCGATACGATCCAGGAAAGTTGCTTTTGCTAAACTCGAGCAATTTCTTGAAATGATCAAATGACTTTTTAGAGTGATGTTTGATTTGAGAGTGGAAACTAGGGGTTAAAATTTAACGACATAAATGTTTTATATATTATTGAAGTGTACCCATGTGATTCGGTAAAATGTAAAATTTAATTATAAATCGGAAATTGAATTGTTTTAAGTTTATGTTTTATAATTTTTTGTTTGTTTGAAATGGATCAATTCTAAGATGAAGTTTCCATAAATGTCAAATGTTCTATTGTTTACTTAGTTGATTATGTTAGGATTTATCCATAAAGCATCGAATTATTAAACAAACAGGAATAAGAACGTGCGTACCCGTCTCCATTAGTTAGGCTTGATTCTTGATTCGCAGATTCCCGGCTACGATTTTCTTCAACGCAAAATCCCGGATGTTCTTCCAATGGGGAGAGATCGAACCTTATGATTTTGGTGTGTTGGGAACCATAACCCTAGCCGTCCTTATATAGGTTGTAATTAGGGTTCCCATTAAACTCTAATTAAACCTAACGGGCTTCCTCTCATTAAGGCCCATACCATCCTTTTAGTTCTAATCGGGTTTCCACAATTAATTAATCACTTAATTGGCCCATTACTAAATAGCCTTAATATAATTGGATTAATAATATGTAAGCCCACAATAACTATTGGATTTATTAAATAAATCCCAACAATCTCCCACTTGGGCTACATGTTATTCATGATCAATTATATCAAAAATTTCCTCAGAGCTCAACCTTACGCTATTTTTTTACTTAGAAGTTCCTTAAGTACAATCTGGTCCATCTTGTACATCAGCAAGGATCATGGCGGCTTTTGTCACCTCAATAATGTGACTAAACCTTCCATGGTCACCATACCAACATATTTTAATGACATAGATCAAGTATGGATGAGAGGCATGGAAATTACATGGAATGTGATTAAAATCATGCCTATTTCCAACTGGTTCAACTTTAACCTTATGAGATCAAATACAAATTTCTAATTCAAACCAAAATCAGAAATTATATATTCAGAAATAGTCAATAAACAATAATCCGAAGTCTGCAGAAAATAAACTAATTATTGTTCATGGTATAAAACACCGAAATACAAACTCCCACTAAACCAATGTGTCATCCAAAATAACACCCATATTCATAGTGTGCCTGTGAAGACTTTAGGCACCAAGGCTTTGGTTAGCGGATCCGCAAGCATCGAGTTTGTCCCAATGTGTTCTATTGTAATCTGACCATTCTGAATCCTTTCTTTAACAACCAGAAACTTTATATCTATATGTTTCAACTTTATAGAGCTTATGTTGTTATTTGAATACAGCACAGTCGAATTATTGTCACAAAATAACTTTAGAGGTCTTTCGACACCCTCAACTACACGCAGCCCTGTGACAAAATTTCGCAGCCATATTCCATGATTGGATGCCTCGTAACAAGCTATGAATTCCGCCGCCATAGTCGAAGAAGCTACGAGCGTCTATTTGACACTTTTTCAGAAAATAGCCCCTCCAGCTAGCACATACACATAGCCTGATGTGGATCGACCGGTGTCTTGGCATCCACCAAAATCGGAGTCTGAATACCCAATGATCTCTAGTGAGTTCGATTTTCTGTAGGTGAGCATGTAATCCCTCGTTTTCTTTAAGTACCGCATGACCCGTTTGGCTGCTCTCCAATGATCCATTCTCAGGTTACTTAGGTATCTGCCCAAAACTCCCACTATGAAAGCTATATCGGGACGAGTACAAACCTGAGCATACATAAGACTACCCATAGCCGAGGCATAGGGAATTTTCTGCATTTCCTTTATCTCAAGTTCATTCTTGGGGCACTGTTTGAGACTAAACTTGTCTCTTTTAGCTATGGGCGTATCTCCTGATTTGTTATTCAGCATGCCAAATCTATCAAGGACTTTATCAATGTAACTCTTTTGTGATAACCTTAAAATTCCACGAGAACGATCTCGTAGTATTTGAATTCCTAATACAAAAGAGGCATCGTCAAGATCCTTCATCTCAAAATTCTTAGTGAGAAATCTCTTGGTGTCATGCAATAAAGCTAAGTCATTAGTGGCAATTAGTATGTCATCAACATACAATATCAGAAAGATGACTTTACTCCCACTGAACTTATGATATACACAATCTTCCACCAAATTTACCTCATAACCGAAAGAGGTGATTACATGGTGAAATTTGAGATACCATTAACGAGAAGCCTGTTTGAGACCATAGATGGACTTCTTTAATTTGCACACCATAGACTTTGAATCACCTAATACAAAGTTTTCAGGTTGCGTCATGTAAATTGTTTCATCAATGTTACCATTGAGAAACGTCGTCTTTACGTCCATCTGGTGTAGCTCTAAATTAAAATGAGCTACAAGTGCCATAATTGTTCTAAAAGATTCTTTCGATGAAACCGAAGAGAAAGTCTCTTTATAGTCAATGCCTTCCTTTTGAGTGAATCCTTTTGCGACAAGACGTTCTTTATATCTTTCGATGTTACCTTTTGAATCCTTCTTGGTTTTAAATATCCATTTACAACCAATGGGTTTCGCATCCTTCGGTAACTCGACAAGATCCCAAACGTCATTGTCCTTCATAGATTTCAATTCATCTTCCATGGCATTGATCCATTTTCGAGAATTAGAACTAGACAAGGCTTGATTCAAGTTAATTGGATCATCTTCCCTTATGCCTATTTATGTCTCATGTTCTTGAAGAAAGACGATATAATCATCCGGAATCGCACGTATTCTTTCTCTATTGGATCTCCTTAACGGCACTTCTTGAGTTTGTTGAGTTTGTTCAACAGGTGGAGGAACTTCATTGTTGTCTTGTACTGGAGGTACATCTTCACTGGTGTTTTGAACTGGAGTTGCATCTTGAACAATGATAGGTACATCTTCACGGGTGTTTTGAACTGGAGTTGTATCTTGAACAATGATAGGTATAAAGACCTTATCATTGTCAATAGCAGTGTTGGGAATAGAAGTATTTTGATCCTGAGCTTCATTTTCCTCAAAGACAACATTCCTTACTTTATCTTCCCCCCCAAACTCAACATCCTCAAGAAACCTTGTGTTTCCTGTCTCAAAGAAGCATTTGGTAGTGGGATTGTAAAACTTAAAGCTCCGAGAGCGTTCTGCATATCCTACAAAATAGCAACTAATTGTTCTTGAGTCTAGTTTCTTTTCATGTCGCTTGTAAGCCCTTGCCTCAGCTCGACATCCCCAAACATGCAAATGCTTTAGACTAGGTTTCTTGCATGTCCAAAACTCATACGGGGTTTTAGTTACTGCTTTTGATGGAACTCTATTAAGGATATAGACTGCAGTCTTTAGTGCCTCTCCCCAAAGTGGTTCCGGTAAAGAGGTATGACTGATCACTTCTAACCATGTCTTTAAGAGTTCGATTTCGTTTTTCAGCAACACCGTTCATGCTAGGTTTGCCTGGCATGGTGTATCGTGGGACGATTCCGCACTCCTTTAGGTAGATGGCAAATGGTCCTGGACGTTGTTCTCCTGATCCGTCATATCTGCCGTAATATTCACCACCACGATCAGATTTGACAGCCTTTATTTTCTTGCCTAGTTGAAGTTCAACTTCGGCTTTGAAATCCTTAAATACGTCCAAGGATTGAAACTTCTCATGTATCAAATATAGGTATCCATATCTAGAGTAATCGTCTATGAATGTGATAAAATACTGTTGACCATTCCAAGAAGCCGTAGGGAACGGTCCACATATATCAGTATGAATCAATTCTAAGACGTTCGTAGCTCTATTGGAACCTAACTTTCTTGAATTTGTTTGTTTTTCATTTTATACATTCAACAAAAACTTGAAAGTTGGTTAAATCTATATAATTGAGGATTCTTTCATCAACAAGCCTCTGAATTCTCTGTTTAGAGATATGTCCTAAACGCTTGTGCCATAGGATGGCAGAATCCTCATTTAATTTTCGCTTAGTACCTTTAGCAGCAGAGTGCAAAATTTCATTATCTAAAGCAACAGTTTCAAGCAGATTTAGTTTATCAATTAAAGAACCAGTGCCAACCAAATTCGAATTTAAGTAGAAACTAACCTTATTGTTTCCAAAAGAACAATTATAACCAAATTTGTCCAAACAGGAAACAGAAATTAAATTCCGCCTAAATGACGGTACAATAAAAGTTTTAACCAAATCGAAATAAACACCGGTTTTTAACAGTAATCTAAAAGTCCCGATAGCTTGAACTTTAACTTTAGTGTCGCCGCCCACATATATAAATCTTTCATTATCACTCGGCGGCCGGCTCCACAGGCAACCCTGCATAGACATAATTATGTGAGCAGTAGCACCAGAATCTACCCACCAAGTATTCTCAGGTACAAAAGCTAAATTAACTTTAGAACAAACAAAAGTGAGAGTCTTACCATGTTTCTCTCGCCAAGCAGCATACTTGGGACACTCCTTCTTCATGTGTCCCGCCTTCTTGCAAAAGAAACAGGTAAATTCCTTATCCTGATTCTTATGTTTTTTCTGCTTTGGCCCACTTTATGCAGTTATTTTAGCTCTCTTCCTTTTCTTATCCTGAAAGGTTGATGCCAAGTGAGCACTTTCCACCTTATCTTGCTTTAGTCTCTCTTCCTCTTGCACAAGATGTGACATGAGCTCATTAAGAGTCCATTTATTCTTCTGAGTATTGTAACTCACCACAAATTGACCAAATTGTGCAGGAAGAGATATGAGAATCAAGTGAACGAGCAGGTCATCCAAAAGCTCTAACTTTAGTTCCTTGAGTTTCCCATTGAGATTGGACATTTCCATAATGTACTCAATTATGTTTCCCTTTTCTTTATACCTCATGGTAACGAGTTTCATTAGGATGTTACTCGCTTCCGCTTTAGCATTCTTGGCAAAGAATTGTTCAATTTCCTTAAGGAACTTCTTGGCATTAGTGCTCTCAGTGATAGAGCCCCTGAATGTGCTCGGAATCGAGCGCTTCATGATCATCAGACACATGCGATTAGAGCGATCCCATTTCTCAATTTTATTCGTATTTGGATTTTCCGTAGTGGAAATGGGTCGCTCCACCCGAAGCGCATGGTCCAAATCCATGCAGCCGATAACGATTTCAACGCTCTCTTTCCACATGGCATAGTTTGTCCCGTTCAAAGTAGGGATACCAGCAAGTTGGGCAGACACGCTATTAGCATTAGCAATTGTACATATCAAAACATAACATGCTCAACATTTATATCATAGCGGAGAATAAAATATGACATAAATAATTCGAAAACTATTGGTGGGCCCATTAACAAGATACCTAGTACAACATTCATAATTAATCTTTGGACTAATTATTGACTCGTAATTGGTACTCTCAACGCGGTAATCAAATACTAAAAATAAATCCTGTCAAACAACAGTCGTCCTTTGGGTCGGTTATTACTCACATGGAAAACTTTATAATAATCACATATTTATTACCGCATGTATATCAATTATCCGGCCAAAATAACGACTTTCCTTTGGGCCAGTCATTATTTTGCATGAAAAAAATATTACATCTTCATATTTCGAATATATCAATTTTCACAACAGAGGTTGCTTTGGCAACTATGTTGTGTCAATCAATCTATTAAAAAATACAAGACAATTAAGTGTAAACCTAATGGAACAACACTTAATTTCAATGGGAAACGTTAATTTCACTTTAGCCCAACTAACATAATTCTCCGAATATTACCTAATGAGTGCAAGAGTCAAAACAGAAACCTAAGTTTCGACTATCTCGCGTCGCGAGGAATGAAGGTTATAATTCAGAGTGTGTCTCGCGTAGCAAGGAACCCAAATTCGCGTCGCGAGAATTTTGGTGCCAAAGCCTGAAAACCATCAGAGAGTGGCTCGCTTCGCGAGCCAGACTCTTCGCATCGCGAGAATCGCTAAACGAAAAACAAAAAAAAAAATAACTTAATAAAGCAGACTCACGTCGCGAATTTAACCATTCGCGTCGCGAGGTCCGAAAACTCAAATAAAAAAACGAAACGCTAAAGTAATATAATCTTCTCCAAATATGAACAACCACGATCGAGAGGAAAAGAAAAGATAAATAATTCAATGCGAACAAATCGTGGCTCTGATACCACTTGTTAGGATTTATCCATAAAGCATCGAATTATTAAACAAACAGGAATAAGAACGTCGTACCCGTCTCCATTAGTTAGGCTTGATTCGCAGATTCCCGGCTACGGTTTTCCTCAACGCAAAATCCCGGATGTTCTTTCAATGGGGAGAGATCGAACCTTATGATTTTGGTGTGTTGGGAACCATAACCCTAGTCGTCCTTATATAGGTTGTAATTAGGGTTCCCATTAAACTCTAATTAAACCTAACAGGTTTCCTCTCATTAAGGCTCATACCATCCTTTTAGTTCTAATCGGGTTTCCACAATTAATTAATCACTTAATTGGCCCATTATTAAATAGTCTTAATATAATGGGATTAATAATATGTAAGCCCACAATAATTATTGGATTTATTAAATAAATCCCAACAGATTAATCTTATATTTGCCAAGATTAGTGGATGTTTCCAAGAACTATGTTTTTAGCGTTTAAGGAATGACAAAATAGGATTATTATAGAAAAAATGAAATATTTTGTATGCATTATCAACTAAACATAATTACTAAGTTTTTGAAAAATTAAGAGTTTAGTGGGTGTTTGAGATTGCTTATACATATAAAATAATCAAAAAACTCATAAGTTGTTTCAAATAAGTTAATAAGTTAGAATGAAATGACTTATTAAAAATTCCTTATCAGTGGTGACAAAACGGTATATAAGCAGTTTTTTTCTCTCATTCAAACACTGAAAATTGTTTATCAGCGGTGACAAAAGAACGAAATAAGTTAATAAGCTCTTTAAATAAGCAATCTCAAACACCCCTTTAAAAAGGTAAAATCTAAATGTTTTATAATATAGATATTATAATACATTATAGATATTTTAAATATTACATAAAATATAATATAGTGCACCTCAATTTATTTTTGGCACTTGGGAAGGACCGGCAACAGGTAGTGTATCGGTAGGTTAAGGGTTATTATGTTATCCTATCTATTTAAAATAGCAGATAACGAAAAGGATAATTATTTATTTGATAAAACTCTTATTCATATTCTACCTTACCCATTAAATTAGCGAGTAACAAAACAGGTAATGAATAAATGATAAAACAAAATCTCATTTTCAACTACAAATAATATTATTAAACTTCAAATGTATAGCTAAAACATAAGTTCATAAATATATAAATTATTCTTTCAAAAAAAAATATATATATATATAAATTATTATATATCTAATTTATTCTAATAACCATTTTAATATTACTCCAAATAATTAAAGTATAATATTTTAAAAACCACATAAAAATTGTAAGACAAAATTTTTCGTTATATTTATTTTCCCGGCCTCATTTTGTTTTTCATTTAATTATATGAACTCTTTTTTACTCTATAAATAGAAAAATAGAAAAATAGAAAAATAGAAAAATAAGTTAAATTACACATTAATATACAACATAACATTATAAAAAATATTAATTTAACTATATATAATTATGTATATATATACATAGAGAGGGGAGAGGGGAGGGATATTCTTTTGTAAACAAAAAAAAAAGTTCTAAACTTTGTAAAACAATCTATACCATTGATTTAGGCTATAAGGGTATTTTTTTTCTTTTTTTTCTTAAGCGATAAGGGTAGTTGCAACTCGTTTTTTTTTTGTTTAGAAAAGAATAACCTCCCCCCCCCCCTCTCTCTCTCTATCTATGAGTATATATATATATATATATATATATATATATATATATATATAGCCTTAGGTTCATTTGAGAAATGATAAGTAATCCTAGCCATTCATACGGTCAAGCTCGGATTTGACTGGTCAAATATTTTGGCTTTGACTGGTCAAAAGTTACAGCTTTGACTAGTCAAAAGTTGCGACTATTCCAAAAATAGAAGGACACTTTCGTAATTTTTACAAAATACACGGGTTGTGTTCATATATGAACCTGTATAATTCACATATGAACTATATTTTCATATGTGAATCAGTGTAATTCACATCTGAACTCTTTTAACTGATTTATATATGAACCTTTGTGATTCATATATGAACTAATTAACTGATTCACATATGAACTAATTAACTGTAAGTTCATATATGAATCAGTTGAACTAATTAACAGATTCATATATAAACTTTTGTGATTCATATATGAATTAATTAATTGATTTTCATATGAATTAATTAACTGATTCACATATGAACGTATAGTTCATATGTGAATTATATAGGTTCATATATGAACTCATCCCGCGTATTTTACGAAACTATCCCTCTACCTTCTATAGACCATGCAAAGAATTATCCAGTGTTTCGCGGTCAAAGCCGCAAATGTTGACCAGATGAATGGATAAGATTACTTCTCTATTTCTCATACATTTATCATTTCTCAAATGAACTTCTCCCTATATATATATATATAAAGAGGAAAGTTCAAATGAAAACTCAATTTTCATTGTGCACGTGAGGACGAATCTCAGTCACTCCATCTTTATTGATCCAACAACTCATATTAAATAGAGTTTTTAATTTTAAGATTATTAGGGGTAAAAATAGAAGATAATTTAAACTCACGGCTACCATATTTGACTTTTTATTTTCTTTTTTAATTAAAATTTTTTACCTATTTAAAGTTTAAAATAAATTATCTTAAAAATTACTAATGTTTTGATCAAACAAATTACATAAATAAAACGAGAATTTCGTGCTCTTCGATATGACATCCATCTCGATATAGTTTTTTTTTTTTTGTTTTAACCGTTTTTTTATGTGAGATGCTATATATGTGTTATATTTATTATGAATATTTATGTATGTTCAAGTTTGTACAACACCTCAACATTGTAAGTCCGTAACTCAATACGATCTTCTTCAACACTTTCTTCAATGTCGTAAGGCATCACGTTCTTCATCACCGTAACCTAACACCCATTGAGATGAATCGAGAACCTATCGAGTTTTAATTGTGAATCGATGAACAAAAGAGAATGTGTCACGTCTTCACACCTTCACGGGTCATTCTTGTATTATTAATTATGAATAATGTATCATTCAGGATGAATAATACAATAGGGTGAATAATACACGATTAATGAATTCGTGTATTATTCATCCTAAATGTTGTATAATTCATCCTGAATACTGTATTATTCATCGTGAATAATGAATGAACGTTCACATTTGTTATTCATACTGAATGTGGGACACTCGGTGATGCGCATACATATTCATAATGAATTAAGCCAAGTTTTGGTTGTGAATCGAAAAACAAAAGAGAGAGTGTCATGTGTCCACACCTTTACGGGTCATTCATATATTATTCATCATGAATAATGTATTATTCAGGATGAATAATACAACATTCAGGGTGAATAATACACGGTTCATGATGAATAATACATGAATCATGAATAGTAAATAAACGTTCACCTTTGTTATTCATACTGAATGTGGACACCCGAGGACGTGCATACATATTCATAATGAATATAACATATATAACATTTCACGTAAAAAAACGGTTAAAATGAAGAAAGAAAAAACCATATCGAGATGGATGTCATATCGAAACGCACGAAATTCTCGTTTTTATGTAATTTATTTGATTAAAATATTAATAAATTTTAAGATAATTTAGTTTAAACTTTAAGAAGGTAAAATTTTTTTA
Source organism: Arctium minus (assembly GCA_954870635.1). Classification (NCBI taxonomy): domain Eukaryota; kingdom Viridiplantae; phylum Streptophyta; class Magnoliopsida; order Asterales; family Asteraceae; genus Arctium; species Arctium minus. Next base: position 68,341,767 of record OX941080.1, on the reverse strand, counting down.
ATTAAAAACGAAAATAAAACGTCAAACAAGATAGGCGATGATTCATATTTCCAGTTTTGTCCCTTATCACTTCTCAATTAATCTTATTATATTTTAACCATTGATTAGTTTCCTAAATTTTGATCAATGGCTAAGATTGGTCCTCACGTACACAATGAAAAATTAGTTTTCATTTGAACTCATCCCTATATATATATATATATATATATATATATATATTGTAAGAGGTAAAAGATAATGGATAATAAAAAACCGTTTATCCATATCCTACCATTAAAATACCTGGTAAACGGGTAATGAATAAGTAGATAAATGGATAAAATTTTCTTTATTCATATCCTTATCTAACGGGTTTACCTTTATCTATTGTCAACCTTACACTCGAGAATGCGTTTGGATAATGTAGTTATTTTACTTAAAAAATGAAGGGAACTTATTTTTGACACACAATCCGATATTGTAATTAAGATTTTAAATGGTGTAGTGACAGTGAAGCCTTTTCAAGGTATGATTTATGGTGGCAAATCTGCATATTGTATAATTTTTTATCTTAAAATAAGTGTCTACATTATTATTTTAATTTGTCTCAAAATAAGTATCCAAAATAAATGTTTATTTTCTCATTCTACCCTTACTTATGAGAAGAAGAAAATTCATTTCCCAGTAATTAAGGCTAAAATTGTCCTTTTGTTAATTAAAAATTGTAATAATTACACATTTGCTAAGACTGTGTGACTTATTTATTGTAGATATTTATTTTGGAACAGAGGGAGGTTATAACTAGGGGAGGAATCAAATGCAAAGCACCGTAATTTGTGCAAACTGTGCAAACCGTCGATTTCATTGGTTAATTTGATGAAATTGTTTCATTTGATGAAATTGTTTCATATAATTCTTTCTTGATGAAATTGTTTCATATATTTATGTCTTTTTAATGTAAAAATGAAATTGGTTCATGTATTTTCTCATTATGATGAAATTTGTTTCTTGACTAATTAACTCTCATGTATCCTTGATGAAATTGTTTCATATATTCTTGACTAATGAACATTCATTATTAAAAAAATGTGGGAAAAAAAATATGATTGATTGGCTTGAATTTGCACGGTTTGCACAAATTAGGGTGGTTTACAAATTAAACCACCCCTATGTAGCTATATATATAATTAGATATATAGAGGAAGGATCATGCAAGAAGTTAAACATTTTGTGAGAAGCCGAGAAATGTGATATCATATATGATTACACGGCTTGTGAGTGTGATTAATCATATATGATTAAATGTCTATGTATTACCAATATAACATGCGCTTAATCATATATGATTAAGCTTGTGTATCATATATGATTAATGTAACACCCTAAAAATAGGGATAACAAAAATCCGAAAAACGGACATGCGGTATTTAAAATTGCCAAAGCAAGAGCCTCCCAAAAATGGGGAAAATACACAAACCTGTTTTAATACAATCGTAAATAAACGGTCAATAAATAACAACCAACTAATCTAATTTCTATAACCAGAAAAGAGATTACAAATAAGGGTGTCATTTATAAACCCAAGGAATTCTCCTACCAAAAGCAACATTCCCAAATCTCTCACCCAAATACCAAGCCAACATAGAACCGGTGCCGCTAAAACCTGAGATACACATCGACACCAAACAAGTGTTAGGCCAAAAAGGCTAGTGAGTTGAACAATAATAAGCATGCATGAACAGATACAATTCTTATCAGCAGTTAACCAGTGTTCAATATATGTGGATTCATTAGGGGAGACCCAAAGCACCAATCAAGCCCACCCAAGAGTCGATATACCTTTATGCCCTTAACAAGGAACATCCCAAGGCCCGGCACACCCGGAGACTACTCCAAAGGAAAATTCCCCGAATGGCGGAGGTCTAGGCACATACCATCACAGTGGCGCCCAAGACTACATCCTCCTTGTGAACTGACTTGGTTCGTCCAACATAATGCATATAGGAGGTCCTTTAGGTGTATTTCAACCAAATATAATTCAATACCAATTGTGGGTACAATATTACCCTCCTCATAGCATGAGTCCAACATAAGAGTTAAATATCCACATAGCCACGTTGTAGATACAATATCACCAAGAGTATATTCCAAATGAAATCATCATAATATACCAAACATATATTCCTTTTTCATGTAAAATACCCATTGTGGCACACATAGTGGAAATCCCCAAATAATTACACAACATAGAGTAAATCATGGGATGATACTTCATATACATACATCTCACATAATCTCATGGAAATACCATCAAATACTTAAACCCGTAAAGATGACCATTTTGAGCAAATATGTGATAATAACAACAAATAAGCAAATATGATGTGTATCCAGTTTTAACAAAAGTTTAGTAAACTCACCTTGCTAGATTTAGACTAAATCTAGATTTTACCCACTTAGAACTTTCCTTGAAGAACTTGATTCTTCAAACCAAATCTTCCAAAACCTAGATCCACAAGGTTCCAACCATAAATATACATATTCTATCATAAACAATCATTTCCCAAACCATATACATGGATACCTCAACTAATACCGAAACCCTAACTTCCACAACCGAAGAGAATAGAAGATTACCTTAACCCAAGCTTGAATTCACCAACCAAAACACTTATAGTTCACCAAAATGATCACAAACCTTCAATCTATGAAAGGGAGAACAAGGGGTGGATGAAACCCTAGAATATTTTGGGGAAGAAGATGAATAGGGAGAGATGAGAAGATTACCACCACAAAATGCTCTAGTATACTTCAATATAATTCCAATATCTTGCTAGATCCTTGAAAAGCTCTCAAAAAAGAAACCGTAGCAACTTGAATCACCCAAATCGGAGCTCTGGATCAAAAGATATGAGGAAATGAAGTTTTTTGGGTGAAATGAGGCTGAATCAGGCTTTTAACTCGCGCCTCTGACCCCAACGCACGGCCCGTGCGTTTTTTTGAAGGGCCCGCGCACGGCCCGTGCGCCCCCTCTAGCGCGCCCATGATTTCCCGAAAACCGTTTTGGTCATAACTTCTTCGTTATAGCTCCGTTTTTGCTCCGGAAAGAACCGTTGGACTCATAATTGAATCATTCATCCATCTAGACTATAAAATCAAGGATTCAAGTCCAAAATTAAAAATCTTATTTTTCCTGAATATCTCGGTTTCTATATTAACTTGGATTGATACCTTTCGAAAATCGGGGTGTTACAATCCTCCCAACCTTAAAGAGATTTCGTCCTCGAAATCTGGAACCACCAAACACCCAACATCACACTTGGAAATATTGATTGATTTACTATCCAAAAGGAATACATTCATGAGACTTCACCTCATATACGGCCTGATTGCATCTCGGTTTAGGTTGTCGTTGCTTTCTCATACCGTGCCATTACAAACTAAACCTTAACGTTCAATATATTTTACCGATGTCAGGATGAACATTGAGTCCCTGATTAATCATTTTCTTAATCATTAAATCTCAGTTGCCTCCCAACCTTAGATTGCTCGTATTACCCCAAATCAAACATTTCGTTTAGATACCTCTAAATACGACGTATCAAGGTCTCCTTGATAATCGATTTGTACTTAAAATCCACCTCGACATTCTCACCAAATGTATCCAATAAACATTACCACCAAACTCCCACCATGCTCTCAAGCATCGATTTCCAAATCAACGAAAGTACTGACAATTATCACAATACCAATGGTTGATTTTCTTAATTATCAACATCTAAATTCCTTAAGTTTACCGTTTGTCCTAAAGACGCACCAGATCTAACGGAAATACATTGAAGCACACCAACAATCATTGTCCTCAAATTACGCGCCAACACCTAACCTCGAGACGGCCATTCTGCAAACGTGGGTATACTACCAAATATTTCCTTCCCGATTAGTAATGTCGATTCAAAGTTGACACCTACTCTTGGAAATAGTCACTCAAATCCAACCTCCTTACCAGTCAACCATAACATCATCATTAATCACGAATATCCAACAATATAGTACACCACCGACTCATAACATACCGTTGTATCAAAATCCCACAATTCCAAAACCAACCATACCCAAACAACCGAACACGATTTTAATCCGTAGGTTTAACGAAGCATAAAGATCGTTATCTAACTAACTGAGAGAAAACACATGTCTAACGCCTCAAACTCCGAGGACTCTTTAAATCCTTAATATCGACTCCTAACACGAGGGGGCTTACACCTATAGCCCAATGAGTTCAAGGTTTTTCACACTATGATGCCAATTTGAAATTTATAAAACTCTCAAATACATAAGTTTTATAACAGTTAAACGTGCGGTGAAAATACACTATCGTGCATTCGATAGTTTTCAAAATTGATCGCCAATGCCACACATATAAAACCATTTTCAAAACTCATTTGCTCATTACCTACGCTAATAAAACGATAACGAAAAATGCATAACAAAATTTTCAACGGACTACCATGGTCTTAGTATGCATCAATTTATGCCATGCACATGAAAATAACTTTCCGCCCTATAACACGAGCAATAAAAGTTTGTACAACTCACAAAAGAGGATTTCACAACTTCAACTTTAAAATCTTTTAATTTAACACAAAAATCGAAAGATAACATTTCCAACATGTCCTATATACGTCCGATCATTTCCCAAATGTAAAAACACAATAGGAACGTAAATATATATATATATATATATATATATATATTCGTGTTTCAAATTTAGGCTGCACCGATAAAACGTACCTACCCAAAGTTGTAATTACTACGACATGAAAACCGAAAATTCATTTCATGCATTGCGGAAAAACTCCTATCAGTAAAATCAATAACCGAAATATGTTCTGGGCAAAAGTTCTATCCGAAGTACCATAAATCTTTCATACGATTACTCACACCAACATTATAATTTATGTAATGAATGAGAGACACAGTGTATAACAAGACTTTCATACAAAACTACATACGGGAATTTTCACAAAATTGAACCTCAAAATTTCTGCAGTTCACCCAGAAATGTCATGAAATAAAACTTCCCAACGTGACTCGCGTACATCTGTTTATTCCCCAAAATTTAGTAAAGACATATGCATGTGATTTGAACAATTTCAAGAGTAATTTAGTTTAATTACAAACTGTATAAATAAAATGTTTGCAAAACCCGAGACAACATGCTCATAATACCGAACTCTTAAAGTTTTCTCTCTTTTAGTCACCATGTGGCACGAAATAAGATCTCAAAACAAAACTTGCATGCGACCGTTTATTTCGCAAAACTAGTAGATTGATATGCGTATGCACCCGGTTAAAACATGAAATAATTTATGTCATTTTCGAGTTCAAAGCCAAATATAAACATGCTCTCATCGTTCTAAAACATTGGCTAAAATACCATGACGGAAATTTCCAATAAGATATGCATACATGACCAAAAGTATAATTAACTAAAACCTCATTGCTGGTTGAGACAAACCATTTTTCAAAGGAACTCATATTCTTATGTTTTTAAAATGCCTCATAACACAATAATATGTATTTTCTGAAAAAGGTTTATAAGATCAAATACACGAAATGACACTTACGTCAATTGAACTCCAATTATATATGTAAAATCATCGAGGAAACATCTCAACATGATTTATTTACCAAAATACCCAAAGATTCCAAAATGGATGACTCGACATGTTCATAAAACTAAACATTTCAAATAATCAAAACTTCTCATTGGTTGCAACAAAATGTTTTCCAAATGAACTCTTTCTCTTCATGTTTCCAAAACGAATCCTAGTTCAATGACATGAATTTTCCAACGGTTTATAAAATCGTATGCACCAAATGGACAATTAAATATCCAAAATACAGCGACCAATAACGGGGATACCCGTATCCGTTGAGAGCGAAAGAGCACGAAGTATGCTACTCCTACAACGTTCATCGTATGACACCTAACGACATGAAAGCCCAAGTCTCCCTACGAATCCTTGACAAGTTCCACCCAAGAGACGAGATACCTTGATGCCACAAAGGACACCCGAAAGGCCCGGCACGTCCGAGGACTACAACTGAGGAAATTCCCCTACGGCGGAGATCTAGGCGCACACCCACACAGTGTCGACCAAGACTACCTCATCCTAGTGCCTACTTGTCAAGTTTTGGTCATAAAACATGAGTCCCGGAGTCCAACCCTGTTGGGAACTGAAGATTCTACTAAGTGTAGTTACTACTGCTAGTATAAATGTAGTTACTACTGCCAGAACAAGTTGAAGATTAATACTGCTAAGTGTTACTACTGCTAGTAGAATTACTACTGCTAGTTAAAGTTAGTACTGCTTGAACAAAGTTAGTACTGCTTAGCTAGTTAGTACTGCTAGTGGTTAGTACTGCTTACAGTTAATGCTGCTAGTTGAAGTTAATGCTGTTGAGCATTATTAGTGCTGCTAAAGAGATCCGGATGGAAAATACTACAGCTGGATATACTGAAGATATACTTAGAAGATATACATGGAAGATATACTGAAGATTTGTTTATTCTTTGTAATTATCTTTTTATCAGTATATGTATAGAATGTTTAGAATAGATAGAAAGAACTTTTAATAATTATTTTTCAAGAGAGAAATCAACCTCAAGGCATAGATCCTAATTCTAGAGAAGTAGAATTCGTATTGGTGAGCCTGTTCATCAATATTGAGGTTGAGTGTGTAATTCTGTAACTTCAAAGCATTCAATACAAGTTTACAGTTTGTTCCTCATATTTTCTGTATTGATTTACTATTTCATTGAATATCAAAGTGTTATTCCGCAAACTTCTTTGATATTGTTTCTGAGAATTAATTCTTGTTGAGAATTCGATCCTGACAAGTGGTATCAGAGCTAAATTCTCTCAGAAACAGTTATTCATCATGGAAAATCTTACAGAATCAAGCAGTACTTTGGTCTCAAAAGTTCCAATGCTCAGATCCAATGAATTTGACATGTGGAAAATCAGAATCAAGCAATATATTCTCCTCACAGATTACTCCATGTGGGACATCATTGAGAATGGCCCATCTGATGGAGGAAAGATTGATGAAGATGGCAAAAGAACTCCTCCAAAGACAGATACAGACAGGAAATCAAGACAGACAGAGATGAAAGCCTTGAGCACACTGCTCTTGGCCATTCCAAATGAGTATCAACACCAATTCTGCAATTGTACTGATGCACAGATGCTCTGGAATGCTCTAGAGAAGAGATTCTCAGATCAACTTCATCCTGATGATCTGGAAGAGATGGATATTAAATGGCAGATGGCCATGCTCTCCATGAGGGTTAAAAAGTTTATTAAGAGGACTGGAAGAAACAACTTCTCACAAAGAAGAGAAGATGGAGCAGGGTTTGATAAATCAAAGGTAGAATGCTACAAATGCCATCTGAAGGGACATTTTGCTAGAGAATGCAGAAGTGGAATGTCTCACAACAACAACCATCAACAAGCTCAATCTGGAAGCTTCAATAACAACAGAAACTCTGCTCAAGCCCTTGTTTCTCAACAAGGAATGGGGTTTGATTGGAGTGATCAAGCAGAAGAAGCTATTCAGAATCAAGCTCTTATGGCTAAAGTATCTGATCTCCCATCTGAGGTAAGTTCTAATCTCTGCTCTAAAACTTGCATAGACACTGTTAAAAGGTACAGGGATCACAATCAGAAGATGAGTGATGACCTGAAGAGACTAGAAAAGGATATAAAAGACTATGTGAGGATAGTAGAGAGATTTGAAGATCAAATCAAAGGTTTTCAAGCCAATGAACTACAACACTCATATGACACTAATTACTGGAAGTGGGAGAAAAAGGATTTAGAACTTAAACTGACCAAATCTAAAGAGGAGAGTGAAAAACTGAAAGAGGAGTTAACCAAGGTTAAGCTTGATGTAGAAAAGTTTTCCAATGCTTCTAAAGCAATGGACTCCTTACTGCAAAATCAGATTCATGATAAATTAAGAAGAGGAATTGGGTATAATGCCACACCTCCACCATATAACAACAATTACATTCCTCCTACTTCAGACCTGTTAGACACCAAAGATAGGAAGGACTTGCCTGAGGGAGTCACTGAAATAGATCCCTTAGATGAGGTAATTGTTGAGGATAAGACTAAGAAAGAGGTTGGCAAGAGTAAGAAGAACAAGGTGAGTGGTGAGACTTCTATAGAAAACAACATTATCACCAATGAGGATTGTGGAAGGGCTTGGATCAAATCCAAGAACATAGAGAAGACAGAGGAAAAGTCTGGTAAGGTCCATTATAAACAGACCACAGTTGTGAATCCAGGTCCTTGCAAACAGTGTACTTGTAAGAAGAATGAGCCCCAAAAACAGGACAAAAAGAGAGGAAATCAAAGAAACTGGAATAATCAATGGGCACATAAACAAGGGGTTGATCTGAGTAAAATCAATAGACCAAAACCTTGCTTTATCTGTGGCAAATTGAATCATCTTGCAAAATTATGTTATTTCAATCCTATGAACCAAAGAATGAATTTCCAAAGATCCATGCAAAAACCCTTTGGTTATAAGAAAATTGAAAAGAACCATGTGGCTAAGAAAACTGTTAAAACTAAAAGCCATATGAAGAAAAAGTATTCTGTTAAAGAAAGTGTCAATATGTGGATTCCTAAAAGCGCTAAAACTGTTAGTACTGCTATCACAAATAGTGCTGCTGACAATGATAGTGCTGCTAGAAGTAATACTACTGCTAAACCTGTTAGTACTGCTACACCTGTTAGTACTGCTACACCTGTTAGTACTGCTAACTCTGTTAGTACTTCTAAGGTTAGTACTGCTTCCAGTGTTGATTCTGCTAAGCCAATCATATTGACAAAGTACTCTAATAAAGAGTGCTCTGAGTTTAAAAACCTCATTAAAAAGGAATGTAAATACTTTGATGAGAAAGGAAGACCCAAGATCACTTTGGCTTGGGTCCCCAATCATACTAATTGATTTATTTAATGTGCAGGGCAACCAACAGCTCAAGGGAAAGAGCATATGGCATGTTGATAGTGGTTGCTCTAGGCACATGACTGGCAACATGTCATGCCTTCAGGATTTCAAGCAAATTAATGGAGGACATGTTGCATTTGGAGACAATCTTACTGGTGGTAAGATAAGTGGAAAAGGTAATGTCACCAAAGGTAAGATGACATTTGAGGATGTCTACTATGTTGATCAATTAAAGTACAACCTGTTAAGTGTATCACAGGTTTGTGACAAACAACATAGTATATTATTTACTAATTCTGAGTGTATGATTATCAAGGGAAAGGGAGATTGATAAAGAAAGAGTTGAAGTTGAGGGGGAGAAGGAAGCAGAAACTGTTAATGCTGCTGAAACCTCACAAGCAGCAGTAACAGAGTTAACACCAACAGAAATTGAAGTAGCTGAAGTGCTAATCAAAGCTAAGAATGACACTCCCAAAGCAAAGGGAGTGGTCATAAATGAAGGGAGAGACAGAAAATCAGAACAGAAAGACAAAGCTGCAGAATCAAAGAATAAGGGAAAAGAAAAGATAGTGGAATCTGATCAACCAATCAAGAAGCAAAGGCTGGTTGAATCAGATGAAGCTTTAGCAAGGAAAATGCAGAAGGAGATGGAAAAAGAAGAAAGAGCTCAGGTGGAGAAGGACAGGGAAATGGCAAAGGCTTTAGCTGCTGAGCTAAATAAAGCTTATCAAAAGGGGCTTGAAACTGAAAAGGCTAAACAAAGGGCTATAAGTCTGAGAAAGGCTATGATGGCTAATACAAGTCTAAAGAAAAGAAGACCTTCACAAACTTACCTTGCCACTCAGGAAAGAAACAAAATGATAACTTTCTTGAGGAGTGCAATTGGGGTAAAGAAAGAAATGTTTGTGAAGATGAGTTTTGATCAAATCAGAGAGCTCTATGAAAAGGAAATGGGGAATCTGAAGAGCAATGAAAAGAAAAGAGTAGAGTTTGAAAAGAAGGCCAAGGAGAGTAATGATATAGATATGAATCAACCATTTCCTGAAAGTGAAGAGGGAACTCCTATCAAAGAAATGGCAAAGGAAAAGGAAGAAAAGAAGAAGGAAGCTACTCTAGTACAGGTTCAAAAGACTTTGAAAAGAACCAAGATGATGGCCAAAAGAAAGAAAGATAAGAAGTCTAGAGTAGAAGAAGAACAAAATGTTGCTGAAGAAGAAGTGGCACCTGAGTCATCAAGCCAGCAAGGGTCATCAATCAAAGATGATGTAAGCTTATATATGGTAGTGATGGACAAAGTGCCTGAACCAATTTCTGCAGAACCTGTTGGAGTTAAGCCACCTGAGATCATTCACTGGGATGTACTGACAATGGATGGGAAAGATTACATCAGACTCAAGAGGAAGGGTGATAAGTATGAAGTATTCAACACTTGGGTCAAGATTGTCAGAACATGCTCTAGATCTGATATAGAAGAGATGTTTGACATAGGAATTAAGCTGTATGCAGATCATCTGAATACTCCAGGAATTTCTCTTACAAAACTGGTGATGGAGTATCTATGCATGATGTTCAAACCTGAAGAAGTGGACCAGGTCATCAAGAGTGTGTTTAAAGAAGTCACAAGTTGGACTCTATATGAAACTAGTGGAGTATATGCAGTGACTTTGGATAGAAATCACACAGAATACTTCCTAGTGGATAGAGTATATAATCACACCAGACTGAAGGTTCATGCCATGCTAAAGAAGAAGTTGGGTTGTGCACCAAATTCAGAAATGGCCAAGTATCTAATTCAGAGGATAATCAATCAGAGTTTGGGACTGAATCCAGACTTAGGAGCATGATTTTGGAAGTTTTGGGAGCATTAAAAAGAGAATCTGGAAGAATATCTGAAGAACTTGACTTCTCTTCTAAAAGTCAAGTTAGGGGGAGATTGTTGGGAACTGAAGATTCTACTAAGTGTAGTTACTACTGCTAGTATAAATGTAGTTACTACTGCCAGAACAAGTTGAAGATTAATACTGCTAAGTGTTACTACTGCTAGTAGAATTACTACTGCTAGTTAAAGTTAGTACTGCTTGAACAAAGTTAGTACTGCTTAGCTAGTTAGTACTGCTAGTGGTTAGTACTGCTTACAGTTAATGCTGCTAGTTGAAGTTAATGCTGCTGAGCATTATTAGTGCTGCTAAAGAGATCCGGATGGAAAATACTACAGCTGGATATACTGAAGATATACTTAGAAGATATACTGAAGATTTGTTTATTCTTTGTAATTATCTTTTTATCAGTATATGTATAGAATGTTTAGAATAGATAGAAAGAACTTTTGATAATTATTTTTCAAGAGAGAAATCAACCTCAAGGCATAGATCCTAATTCTAGAGAAGTAGAATTCGTATTGGTGAGCCTGTTCATCAATATTGAGGTTGAGTGTGTAATTCTGTAACTTCTAAGCATTCAATACAAGTTTACAGTTTGTTCCTCATATTTTCTGTATTGATTTACTATTTCATTGAATATCAAAGTGTTATTCCGCAAACTTCTTTGATATTGTTTCTGAGAATTAATTCTTGTTGAGAATTCGATCTTGACAAACCCCGTACTACCCAATTGACCATCCAATAAGACTGACTCACGTGCATATGGATCCAATGCAACACAACCAAAAAAATACACGACTACACATGGATGACAAAAGCACTCGAGCGTGTAACGATTATGCATATGCAATGAAATGCATTAAGATGTACGTCATAAATTGGATTTTACATCGAGCCATTAAAACCGGACAAATGTCCACAAGACTCTTTTAAGCCAACACCGAGCTAAAATGCTCAAAATCCATTTGACCAATAATTATCGGTCCCCCAAATAATGAAATGTCTTTAAGCGACGTTTATAAAGACACATGCCTCAAAAACGTGATTAACCCAAAACTCAACACGTATTGGGACCAAAGAGTTTCAAAAGGGTTTATGAATGCAAATTCACAAAAATGCATACAACATGTAATAGACTTCATTTGTACCAAAATTACCAAGATGCTTAAGTCATGAAATGGACTCTATTTGTACAAAATCCCAAAATGCTATAATCATGCTACTACTTATCAAGATGTCCAAATTCCAAATATGAGTATTTTATGGACCTAAAATAAGCCAAGTATATCAAATATGAAAACTCATTAAAATACTCACATTTTGACAAATACCAAGTAAAATACATTTTTATTTCAAAATACTCAAAACTTATCAGTAGTTAACCATTTCATGTAAAACACTTTAAAATAACCATTTTGGCATGTACACCGTTTTAACAAATCAACTTGAACTCACGCTCCTCGATTTCTATAGTTACACTATCGTCATCCAGATGCTCAACATCTTCAGGCAAAGCCACGGACTTCATAGGTTCACCTTACAATTTATCCTCGAATACATCGATTCAAAAGTCAATGGTTCTAATCCAACCAATTAATCCGACTCGAAACTGTCCACTTAATGCAATCACCATACTTACCGTTACTCCAAGTAACGAATAATAAAATCATCAACTATTTCTAATATATACCCATTCATAAACTTTCTTACGACCCCAACGGTCAACATACCAATACAGTTCATACAACCACGAGGGTGAATAAGGAGGAGATTAACAGAATTAAACACGAAGGAAGCGTACTACCACGTCTACCAAATATCATAACATTAGTAAACCAAGCACAAGAGAACGTACTACTACATTACCAATTGTCACAATAACGACACTTCAAGCACCATCACGTATAAATATCCTCATAATAACATTAGCTAGGTGAGATTATGAACATATAATACATAAAGGTTCTCGTTACCATCGCCACAACGCTTGATAACCATAGTTTCCGTCGACTCTAAGACTAACTCATCTTATAAATTCTATCCATCTCACAATCAATACTTAACATACTCAGTCTAAGTCTAGACATCTTACATTCATGCCTAGTTCACTTAAACTAGAGCTCTGATACCAACTTGTAACACCCTAAAAATAGGGATAACAAAAATCCGAAAAACGGACATGCGGTATTTAAAATTGCCAAAGCAAGAGCCTCCCAAAAATGGGGAAAATACACAAACCTGTTTAAATACAATCGTAAATAAACGGTCAATGAATAACAACCAACTAATCTAATTTCTATATCCATAAAAGAGATTACAAATAAGGGTGTCATTTATAAACCCAAGGGATTCTCCTACCAAAAGCAACATTCCCAAATCTCTCACCCAAATACCAAGCCAGCATAGAACCGGTGCCGCTAAAACCTCAGATACACATCGACACCAAACAAGTGTTAGGCCAAAAAGCCTAGTGAGTTGAACAATAATAAGCATGCATGAACAAATACAATTCTTATCAGCAGTTAACCAGTGTTCAATATATGTGGAGTCATTAGGGGAAACCCAAAGCACCAATCAAGCCCACCCCAAGAGTCGATATACCTTTATGCCCTTAACAAGGAACATCCCAAGGCCCGGCACACCCGGAGACTACTCCAAAGGAAAATTCCCCGAATGGCGGAGGTCTAGGCACATACCATCACAGTGGCGCCCAAGACTACATCCTCCTTGTGAACTGACTTGGTTCGTCCAACATAATGCATATAGGAGGTCCTTTAGGTGTATTTCAACCAAATATAATTCAATACCAACTGTGGGTACAATATCACCCTCCTCATAGCATGAGTCCAACATAAGACTTAAATATCCACATAGCCACGGTGTAGATACAATATCATCAAGAGTATATTCCAAATGAAATCATCATAATATACCAAACATATATTCCTTTTTCATGTAAAATACCCATTGTGGCACATATAGTGGAAATCCCCAAATAATTACACAACATAGAGTAAATCATGGGATGATACTTCATATACATACATCTCACATAATCTCATGGAAATACCATCAAATACTTAAACCCGTAAAGATGACCATTTTGAGCAAATATGTGATAATAACAACAAATAAGCAAATATGATGTGTATCCAGTTTTAACAAAAGTTTAGTAAACTCACCTTGCTAGATTTAGACTAAATCTAGATTTTACCCACTTAGAACTTTCCTTGAAGAACTTGATTCTTCAAACCAAATCTTCCAAAACCTAGATCCACAAGGTTCCAACCATAAATATACATATTCTACCATAAACAATCATTTCCCAAACCATATACATGGATACCTCAACTAATACCGAAACCCTAACTTCCATAACCGAAGAGAATAGAAGATTACCTTAACCTAAGATTGAATTCACCAACCAAAACACTTATAGTTCACCAAAATGATCACAAACCTTCAATCTATGAAAGGGAGAACAAGGGGTGGATGAAACCCTAGAATATTTTGGGGAAGAAGATGAATAGGGAGAGATGAGAAGCTTACCACCACAAAATGCTCTAGTATACTTCAATAGAATTCCAATATCTTGCTAGATCCTTGAAAGCTCTCAAAAACGAAACCGTAGCAACTTGAATCACCCAAATCAGAGCTTTGGATCAAAAGATATGAGGAAATGAAGTTTTTGGGTGAAATGAGGCTGAACCAGGCTTTTAACCCGCGCCTCTGACCCCAACGCACGGCCCGTGCGTTTTTTTGAAGGGCCCGCACATGGACCGTGCGCCCCCTCCAGCGCGCCCATGATTTCCTGAAAACCGTTTTGGTCATAACTTCTTCGTTATAGCTCCGTTTTTGCTCCGGAAAGAACCGTTGGACTCGTAATTGAATCATTCATCCATCTAGACCATAAAATCAAGGATTCAAGTCCAAAATTAAAAATCTTATTTTTCCTTAATATCTCGGTTTCTGTATTAACTTGGATTGATACCTTTCGAAAATCGGGGTGTTACAATTAAACACTTCTCGTCTTCTCGCAAAATGTTTAGCTTCTCGTTTGAACCTGCCCCTAGATATCTATATATATATATGTGTGTGTGTGTGTGTGTGTGTGTGTGTGTGTGTGTGTGTGTGTGTGTTCTACTATTACCTGATGCATTAATGATATTACACAATTTGAATTAAGTTATATATTGTTTGGGTAAAAAGTCCAACAGACTATGGTCGTACGACATAAGGTAAAGGACGCTCTTTCTTCAGGCGACCTCGACTAAAACGGTTAAATATCCGTCTAACGAATACCATCGTACGACATGATTCCAGTTACTAATTTATATCATACGTTATATTATGTTTAATGCAGGATTTAAAGGATCTTTACGACCAAAGATTATAACGGAATTCATCATCAATAGCAACAGACATAACGGATGCAATCATCAATGTCAAAACGGCTACTTTCTTAAAGATATGCATTCAAGACCTACTAACAGACGAATAGAGTATAAATATGAAGATTGAACTTCATATTCAGGGATCTGAGGCTCAAACTATGGAATTATACTCTCAAGCTTGCGCAATCTTTTCCCAAAGTTCATAAAGCCTTCCGCTGTTTGTCATACGACGTACGACCGAAGTCTAAATATATCCGACGCACGACCGACTTTATTTTATTGTACTATTTGATTTTACATTTCACTTATAACACTTGTTCTAAAGGACGACGTCCCTGATTGACGTCCATAGTGCACGACGACTTACACTCGTCCGCGGTTTTTACCCACTTTAGGGGTTTTCCGCGTCACCAATTCTCTCGTCTTATTTACTTTATTTCTATTATAGTCATACGATTATTGTCGTTACTTTCTTTGGTTGGATTAAGCTTCACGATTACCTTAAATTTTCCTTGGGAGATTTTTGGCATAAACAGTTTGGTGCCCACCGTGGGGCCCCATCCAAAGGAAATCTTCAATAATCTCACGACAGACTAACGTTTTCTCTTAGTGTTTTCTTGTCCAGTTATCCAGGATAATGGCATTCCAAGGAACTCAAGATCATATCGTAGCTCAAATGAACATGGAGCTAACAGCTGCTCGTGCTCGTATTGACGCCTTAACAACTCAAGCTCGACAAGCAGCTGAAACCATCGAGAATTTGAGAAATCAAAGTGGGAACAATGTGAGAGGGATCACGAATGCTTAAGTTGGTACTTGGAATGTACCCCCTCCATTACCAAATTATCCTCGTCCACCATCAATTAACCCTGCGACTTTTATGATTCCAACTATGCCTATGGCCTCTATTCCATTCAATGGATATGCCTCTGATGCCTCGCAGCAGAATAGCCTCAATGGGACTGGTTATGTTCCATTGGGTACTCCAAATGGTGTTCCCTTAGATCCCGTTGCACAAAGACTAAAACTTCTGGAAGAACAAAATGAACGTGTCCTGTCGATGTTGGCCAAGTTGTCGGGGGCAGCAGTTCCAATCGATGTCGAACCACGTGCAGGATTTCAGGCGTCACCGTTCATTGATGAGATCACGTTAGTAGATGTTCCAAAGAAATACAGCATCCCGACTTTCAATCCAAAATACTCAGGCGTCACAGATCCAACGGAACATGTCGCACAATATAAGCAACTTATGTGGACTGTTTCAATACCGTACCAATTCCAAGAAGTTTGCATGTGCAAAAGTTTTGGGACGACCTTGACCGGGGCAGCTTTACAATGGTTAATAAATCTCAAACCTAAAACTATTGGGTCTTTTGCAGAATTGGTGAATCAATTCACTCAACAATTCGCTAGCAGCCGAAAAATGGAGAAGCAAACGAGCGACCTCTACTACGTCGTGCAGAAGAATGGAGAGTCCATCCGGGGCTACTTTAATCGGTTCAACGCGGAGATGATCAGTATCCGCAACTGCGATGTAAAAACAGAAATCGAAGCATACAAACGAGGTCTGGACGATAGTTCCGGGTTATATCTCGATCTTACAAAGTATCCTCCGGAAACCTTTGAAGACGTACGATCACGGACACTTGCCCATATGAGGGTCGAGGATGACCTTGCATTCAGAAATAAACACTCGGGCGACCGGA
The DNA here is from genome assembly GCA_954870635.1 of Arctium minus. Lineage (NCBI taxonomy): Eukaryota > Viridiplantae > Streptophyta > Magnoliopsida > Asterales > Asteraceae > Arctium > Arctium minus. The sequence goes on along the minus strand of OX941080.1, from coordinate 68,324,781 downwards.
AAAGCTTAGGTGTTAAAAAGCCTGACTTTAAATCAAAGTCGTCCAATCGATTGGAACCTACTAAGCAAATTTCAAATGTCAGATTTGAAAAGAAAGGACCGGCGACTTCTAAATCTGTCCAGTATCCTAAGGTGTCATCTTATGGTTTCCCTGGATTAGCTAAAGATGTCGTCGTATCCTTGAAGCAGCTTCAGCAAAATGTACGATGGCCAAAGAAAAATGACAAAGATACCGACAAGAAGGACAAAACCAAATGGTGCGACTTCCATAATGACTTCGGTCATATAACGGATGATTGCATCGCCCTAAAGAATGAGCTGTCTTGGCTCAATTCAAAAGGTTACCTACAAGAATTGATGGAAGATAAAGACGCACGTCCCACATCCCAAGAGCATGCCAAGGTGATTAATTGTATTACCGGAGGTTCTGATATCTGTGGGACCACCTATTCAGCCGCTAAAAGACATGCCAGTCGCGGTCCTGATGATCGACCAATTCCGAAGGAGGCACGACTCAAAGAGGACGCAGAATTGGAGGCTATGCCCTTAACGTTCGACCAGGCGGATCTCGATGACGTACATCAGAAGCATCATGACGGACTAATTATCCAATTGAGCATTGGGAATTGTCTGATCAAAAGGATACTCGTCGACGGAGGTAGTTCAGCTAACATTATCTTTTTTGATGCAGTGAAAACAATGGGCATTGACAAATCCGAGATTACACGACGTTCGACCACACTCGTTGGGTTTAATGGTGGAGCGACAAACACCATGGGGGAAATCACACTCCCAGTATATGCTAAAGGAATCAACAGACAAACGAAATTCAATGTCGTCGACTGCTCATCAGCTTATAATGTTATTCTTGGGCGACCTTGGATTCATGACATGAAGGCTGTGCCTTCGACATATCATCAAACCCTGAAATTTCCCACGCGATGGGGAGTACAGGAAATCAAAGGCGAAAGAAAGGTTGCTAGGGAATGTTACAAAGTTTCCTTGAAGCCTCCGAAGCAGACAGTATAGCAATTACAGAACCAGGACGTTCCTGGGACTAACGACGACTATCGCTTGGAAGCTATCGTCTTAAACCAGGATAAGCCTGACCAGATGGTTTACATAGGTTCGACTCTCAACCCTTCCTTTAAAAAGCAACTAATTTCTTTTTTGCAGGACCACTATGATTGTTTCGCTTGGACGCACGAAGACATGGTGGGTATTGATCCGAGTATTATTTCTCATAAACTCAACATCGATCCATCGTTTAAACCCGTTCAACAGAAAAGACGAAAATTTACTCCTGAGAGGAATAAGGTTATCAACGACGAAGTTGATAATTTACTTAAAACAGGAAAAATACGAGAAGTCAAGTATCCAGATTGGCTCGCTAATGTGGTAGTCGTCCAAAAGAAAAATGGCAAATGGCGAGTCTGCATTGATTTCACAGACCTTAACAAAGCTTGCCCGAAGGATCCATTTCCATTGCCACATATCGACTCTATGGTCGACGCTACAGCATGACATGAGCTACTCACATTCATGGATGCATATTCTGGGTATAACCAGATATTGATGCATTCAGACGACCAGGAGAAAACAGCCTTCATGACGGATAAAGGTATTTATTGTTATAAGGTAATGCCTTTTGGTCTTAAAAATGCAGGTTCGACATATCAACGATTGGTGAATATGATGTTCAAAGAACATTTGGGTGATACTATGGAAGTATACATCGATGACATGCTTGTCAAATCGAAACATGCGGACGATCATATCGGACATTTGAAACAGTCGTTCGACATCTTGCGTGAATACAAGATGAAGTTGAATCCGACGAAATGTTCCTTTGGAGTTCGAGCTGGAAAATTTCTCGGTTATATGGTCACACGACGAGGAATCGAAGCTAATCCAGAACAGATTAAAGCAATTATCGAGCTAAAATCGCCCAGAAATTTTAAAGAAGTCCAACGTCTTACAGGACGAGTAGTAGCGCTGAACCGGTTCATTTCTCGGTCATCCGACAGGTGTCATTTATTCTACAATGTCCTGCGAAAGAATAAAGGGTTCGAATGGGCGGACAAGCATGAAGAAGCGTTGCAGCAACTCAAAAAATACATGATGTCGCCTCCTTTCCTCTCTAAACCTGAGAAAGGTGAAACTCTTCAACTTTATTTAGCTGTTAGCACTAATTCGGTAAGTGCAGTTCTTATACGAGAAACCGACAGTCGACAACTGCCAATTTACTATGTAAGTAAAACTCTATTAGACGCAGAAACCAGGTATTCGTCCATAGAAAAACTCTTACTTTCATTAATCATGGCTGCTAAAAAGCTACGACATTATTTTGAGTCACATCCTATAATTGTGGTAACTAACTTTCCCTTAAAATCTGTGTTAAGAAAACCTGAATTAACAGAACGACTAGATAAATGGAGCATTTACCTCAGCAACTTTGATCTGGATTTCCAGCCCAAAACGGCGATCAAGTCACAGGTCTTAGCCGATTTCATCTCAGATTTCAGTCCAGAACTAGAAAGCACGATGACGTCCGACAAATTAATTGTGGCGACTTTGCACGACACTACGTGGATGCTCGATGTGGATGGTTCGGCAAATATACGTGGCACAGGCTTGGGTGTCGTCCTACAGTCCTCACAAGGGGGCAAAATGGTATATTCCATACGGTGCGATTTCAAAGCAACAAATAATGAGGCAGAATATGAAGCATTGATTGCAGGAATCAAAATTGCTCACGACTTGGGGGCAACACGTCTGCACGTCCGAAGTGACTCATCCCTAGTTGTTAACCAAATCAATGGAGAGTTCGCAGCAAAAGATTCAAGGATGATTGCCTATTATAAAATAGTTAAAGAAGAAGCAAAGAAGTTCAGTCACTTTGTAATCGAGCAAATACCAAGAGATCAGAACACTCAAGCCGATGCATTAGCCAATTTGGGGTCAGCACTTAGTCGAACGACATTCAACAATATCCCAGTAGTTCATCTTGCAACCCCTTCCATCAAGGAGGATGATAATATTTCAGTCGCACCAATTGAAGAAGAAAATTCTTGGTCGGACGACATTTGAAATTACTTAGAGCACGATAAATTGCCCGATGATAAAATGGAGGCGAGAAAAGTTAGATTCAAAGCGTCGAGGTACGTTATGATCAGAGGACAATTGTATCGACGATCTTCAACTGGTCTGAATTTGCGGTGTATCACCAGCAAGGCACAAGTACACAAAATCTTACAGGATATGCACGATGGTGAATGTGGAAATCACTCCGGAAGCCGCAGTTTAGCCAACCGGATATCGAGACAAGGTTACTATTGGTCGACGATAAGACAAGATGCGACCAGGTATGTACAGTTGTGCGACGCGTGTCAAAGACACACAGGTATGTCTCATAAACCTTCTGAACCTTTGCACTCGACTTTGATTCCATGGCCCTTTATGAAATGGGGAATGGATATTGTTGGGAAACTTCCACCTGCTCCAGGGCAAAAGGTATTCCTTTTAGTTTTAACTGATTATTTCTCTAAATGGGTCGAAGCAGCGGCTTTTTCCCAAGTCCGGGATAAAGAAGTCGTTTCTTTTATCCAGACTAACATCATTTGTAGGTTTGGAGTTCCATCTGAAATAACGTGCGACAACGGGACACAATTCATCAGTGACCGAACGCGAAGGTTTTGTGAAGAAAGAAATATCAAGTTGGTAACATCAACGCCTCGATATCCACAGTCGAATGGTTTAGCTGAGTCGAGCAATAAAACTATCATTAATTCACTCAAGAAACGACTTAAAGCTGCCAAAGGAAAATGGGTGGAAGAATTGCCTTCCGTTCTATGGGCTAATCGTACGACACCTCGTACATCCACAGGACAGACTCCCTTTTCTTTAGTCTATGGATGTGAAGTTGTGTTACCTATTGAGGTACGACTACCGACTTCAAGACATACGTCTGTTGAACATAACTTAGTCGATCTAAGTTATGATCTCGGCGCCCTAGAGGAACTTCGGGAAGCTGCTCACATTCGCATGGCGTCGCAGAAGCAAGCTGTCGAGCGACATTTTAATAAAAATGTCCAGGTCAAAGTTTTTCAAGAAGGCGACTACGTCTTGCGACGTGTGTTTCAAAACACTCAAGAACCAAATGCAGGTAAACTTTCCACTAAAGTGGGAAGGGCCTTATCAAATCTCTGGTATCGTGGGTAAAGGAGCTTATAGACTCCAGACCTCCGATGGTCGAGATCTCCCACGAAGTTGGAATGCAATTCATCTAAAGAGGTATTTCTTTTAAATTCCATATTTAATTCCTTCGATTATTTTTTAAGAAAAATTACTAACTTAAGCATCGGAGGGTCGTTGGTCAAACCAACGACCACCCCGCTAATTTTGTTCTTCGCAGGGACGCATGACTTAACTAAGATTTTCATGTCAAGTAATACTCATACGATCGCATGTATGTGGTTGGTTGTAATTGTTGTTAAAGGTTAATTTTTTACACTTGACTCCCAGTATGTATATATATATACAAAAACCATTATTACGATTGCACTTGTTCGATCGTAAAACTCAGTTGATTTCATTATAGCATGTTAATGAATGATGGTTTGGTCGAATGTATAGTATATAGTGACTTTGTATCTTCTTAAACTTACTTGACGTACTTTTGAAAAAAACAAAGACGAGCATTGATAAGCAAAAGAAACTTTTTTCATTTCCAAAAAATTACAAGTGTAAGAGACGACCACAGACGGCCGACCCTTAATGGTAAATCTAAAGGAAAATAAGCTAAGAAGAAGGAGGAACCTCAAATTGTTCCTGCACGACGTCAGTCTCTACTGTTGCCACCTCTTTTCCGTCATCGCTCCCCTCTAGGTCATCATCTTCATCGAGGTCCCTTTCGGTCCCCACAGTGTCAAGATAGGTCTTGAGCTCCTCGGCGGCCGACACCATGGGATTCTTCCCATTCAGATGACGTCTCATCAAAGCAGCTCGGGCTTTGAGACGAGAGAAAACTTCAATCTGCCTATTCTCCTCCTCTAAATCTTTGACATCGCCCTCTAAACTTTCGACTTTCTTGAGGAGGGACGTGACTTCATCAGCAGAGGCAGCAGCGGCGGTAGTGGCCTTTATTTTCTCGACCTCCAGTTTGGTCGTTATCACCTCGAGCTCAAGGATGCGATCCCTAAACTCAATCTTCTCATTTTGAGCCTCGACGAGTTGAGCCTTAAGGCTCTCTACCTTCTTCTTCTCGGCCTCGACCGCCTCTAAGGCGACCTTCTCTTTTTCAAGAGCCTCGTCCGCCCTTTTTTGTACGTCACGGAAGGCCGCCCTGAGACCTTCTGTCTGAGCGTAAAAGCTCAGACACGCTTGAAAAGCCTGCAAGACAATAAAGAAAAGATTAAAAAACATAACAAGCAAGCAACAAAGAAAATTAAAAAAATAAAAATAAATAAATAAATAATACGAGCTTACCATGAAAGAAAGACCGGCAGCATGTGCTCCCGTATCCTCGATCCGAGAATCGTTGTAGCGATCGCGGAAAGTCGGGAGAAGAAATTTTCCCAAGTGCGGGAAAATGACGTCCCTCTCAAGAACGTCATTAACCATGAAGTCAGATGGGAGAGTGACTTTGAATGTCGCCTCTCCCACCTTCTCCTTGTTCTTCTCTTCCTTTGAAGAAGAAGAAGAAGGAACTTCGGAGATGGGCTTATTAACGCCCGACACCCTCGACAGGGGAATGTCCTTCGTCACCTGGGTCGAGCCTCCGAGCTCGACACCAGCAACGGTTCCCTTCATCGGTGACACCCCTGGAAGGGGCGTCAAAGTAACGTCGCTCGTTTTCTTAGGCGAAGTCCGAGGTTGCTTGCCTCGAACACGTCTTGGATCTACCCCTGTGGAAGGGGCAGATCTTTTCTTCGATTTCTCCCTTCCTTGACGAGCGAGCTCTAATTGCTCGGCTCGCCTAGCAGCAGCCGACTTTGCAGTTGCGTCTCCTAATAAAAAAAAGAGACAGAAAGAGCAAGTTAGAGAATACTTACGATACATAAGAAGGAGGTATTGTTGAACAACTTACTCGTCATCTCCTCTTCTCTTTCTACTTCTCTCTCCTCTTCTATATTCTCTCCTTCCTTCAAAGAACCCTCAGTAGGTGTAACTTCAGCGACTAGGACAACTTCGTCCTCCTCGTCGTTCGACCGAAGAGAGAATGAACGATCGACAATACATCTCTCTAAGATTCTTTGAACCTTGTTGAGAGAATCCCTCCTTGGCTTCACGACACTGAAGTCAATCACTGTAAAACAAAGACATATATTAGATAAAAACGCACGACAAAAACGCACGACCAAAATGCACAACAAAAACGCACGACAATAAACCTACCCGATTTATTCCAGCCTGATGACAACCATTGGCTATCTTCGTCACTTACGGATGGCACTTGAAGGAAGACATACCGATGTTTCCACCCACGGTCGTTCACCGTGGTGTTAAGTATCAGTACATTATCCCCCTTTGAACGAGGAAACAAGCTATAACGGTGATAACCATCTGGTCGCACGCTATAGGCTGTCAAGAGGTCGTTCACGTTGAACGGTACCTCCCACTCGGCTGTGACACGATCGATCACTTGGACAATACGCCAGAATTGAGGCATTAATTGTCCAGGTGTCAAATCAAAGGTATCTAAAAACGCCCTGACTAAAGGGCTAAAAGGCCAAGAGAAACCTATCTTAAAGGGGTACTCGTACAAGACACAGTATCCCCTCGGAACCTCGTCCGACCTTAAATCCTCTGGCGACACTAGATTTATCTCATCTGGAAGTTTAGCCAAACTCTTGAAAAAATCTATGTGCTCTTCTTCCCTGAACAAACTTACTGGCTCACTCGACATTTGAAAATCAGGGATGTTAAGAGTTGCACACCAATAACTCAAAATATCCCAAGCTTTCCTAGGTTTTCTAGCTATAGATTTTCTATGCATAAATCAAACACAAAGGAAGGACTGAAAATCGTACCTTAAATAACAGTCTAAACCTCGAATTTAGAGTGGAAAGGATTCTGATCGCTCGGAAATCTCGCCGGAGATATATATTTTCTAAGAAATGTAAGCGTAAAGAAGGAAAGGATTAGCAACAATCCTTATTTATATTGTAAATTTGGAAACCAAATCGACCGAGAAAGTAGGTCGCCAGTCGTCATTTGACACGTGTCACCTGTGTCAGAAGAAATACTCGAGTATGTCCTTCCAGTATGCGACACCTGTCCCTAATTAGTTGTCTGGATGATTACTTGTGCAGGTGATGACGTCATTATCTAGTTAGAAATGAACCAATTTGATTCTAATCGAAAGACCCGCGTTTTCTTTTGCAACACGTGTTTTAATCTTAAATTTAAATTTCAAAAAGTTGCCGCTTGAATTTTAAATTTGGGGGCAAACTGTTTGGGTAAAAAGTCCAACAGACTATGGTCGTACGACATAAGGTAAAGGACGCTCTTTCTTCAGGCGACCTCGACTAAAACGGTTAAATATCCGTCTAACGAATACCATCGTACGACATGATTCCAGTTACTAATTTATATCATACGTTATATTATGTTTAATGCAGGATTTAAAGGATCTTTACGACCAAAGATTATAACGGAATTCATCATCAATAGCAACAGACATAACGGACGCAATCATCAATGTCAAAACGGCTACTTTCTTAAAGATATGCATTCAAGACCTACTAACAGACGAATAGAGTATAAATATGAAGATTGAACTTCATATTCAGGGATCTGAGGCTCAAACTCTGGAATTATACTCTCAAGCTTGCGCAATCTTTTCCCAAAGTTCATAAAGCCTTCCGCTGTTTGTCATACGACGTACGACCGAAGTCTAAATATATCCGACGCACGACCGACTTTATTTTATTGTACTATTTGATTTTACATTTCACTTATAACACTTGTTCTAAAGGACGACGTCCCTGATTGACGTCCATAGTGCACGACGACTTACACTCGTCCGCGGTTTTTACCCACTTTAGGGGTTTTCCGCGTCACCAATTCTCTCGTCTTATTTACTTTATTTCTATTATAGTCATACGATTATTGTCGTTACTTTCTTTGGTTGGATTAAGCTTCACGATTACCTTAAATTTTCCTTGGGAGATTTTTGGCATAAACATATACTAAAAACTAAAAGGGAAAACAATAAAATGATTAAAAAAATTGAATATTGCACTACAAAAATTGTACATTAGGCCATGGCGTGCCATAGGGGTAGACTTACATAGAAGGATACGGTGGCATGGGTCACCGCTTCATGGTTCCATCGTAAAGGGGGAAATTACGTTTATGAAGGGTTTTCACTATATAATTTTTCAAACTGAAATGTTAATGTATGACTTTAATGGTGGAGATGGTAGACGTTCCTACCTCTGTATAAAAACCCAGGTTTGAGTCCCACTATTGGGCAAATCGTTGTTGTTTAGCTTGAATTTTGGTGTTCTTTTATATACCTCTTGTGTATTAAAAAATATATGTAAACAGGACTTTGGTGTTCTATACAGGGAAAGAAATTAACCAACAAATCTATTGTTAAGACACAGTCTCATTGGATTCAAGATCATCCAATACGAAGATCGCAATCTGAAGTTAATGCTGAAAGTCACTCTCAACCATAGTCTAGGGTCTAAATTGTAATAAGTGTCAAAGTTATAATATCTAGATATTATTTAGATATTATGTTTTAGTTTAATATTAGTTTTTATTATGTTTTGATAATATCTAATAAATAGATATTATCTCTCTCTACAATCAGATTAAGGAAACACAACATCGACCAAACACAAAGAACACTTAGAGAGAGAGAGCTCAAACTGTAACAATATCAACCTCTGTAATCCGCGTTTGTAATCCAAACAGGTTGGTAATATTTATATTGTTTGTTGTTTGATTTATCTGGTAACGATCACGGACTCACAATTGGTATCAGAGCCTGATCCATATCAAAATCAAAATTTTAAACTCTGTGTTCTTCATTTTTCTCAAACCACTGTGCTATAGATCAAAATTTTCATTTTGTGGTTATTTTCGAAACCAAGTGGTTGTATCTTGTTTTAATTGTTAAGGAGATCATACTGTCAAAATATTGGGCTGTAATTCGACTTTTAGATAGGTCGATTTGAGAGTTACAGGGCCGATTAATCGGAGAAGACAAGGTATCGGTCATTTACTCTATCGGTCCAAGCCTATTGACCGATAATACATTTTATCGGTCGAAGTTATCTCACTTCCGGTCGAAACCACTACACTCCATAGTATGGGTCAAAGGAAAATAACAATATCGGTCAAGAACTCCATTAGTACCGGTCGAGGTCGAACACACTACAATATACCGGTCGAATATTCCATTCTATCGGTCCTTTGTTCAATCAAGTTCCGGTCGACCCACATATTCTATACCGGTCGAGTAAAATTTCATCCATATACCGGTCGAACTCTCTAACACCACATATATCGGTCGAACCAATCTCAATACCGGTCTTACAATTCCTATCGGTCCTTGCACTAAATATCCGGTCAAACAAACAACCTCCCGGTCGAAGTTTTGTAATATACCGGTCTAAGCCCAACTTATATCGGTCCAACTACATTCATTTTTTTTTTACCGGTCGAGGACACTATTCTTATCGGTCCTCTCTCACAATTGTTGTTTTACCGGTCGATTAGCAATTTGAAAAGCTTTATCGGTCGAATCAAAGAAAATCATTTCATAAGAATTTCACGTCCAATATTGAAAAGCTTTATCCTTGCATGTTAACGGTCCAATCACAACTCTCCACTCACATTTTCACATGCAAAGAAATTCAACACACGTGTCCACCATCACCCTTAATCAAGCATTGTTTGTTGGCAATTCATAAGTGTCCACCATTAGAAGAAACATTTCACGTGGTCTCTCATTCTCCATTCCATGCACAATTCCATGCACAACTCCTCACGTTTTACAAAATATCGGTCCATCACTTAAATTTACATTTTTCCCGGTCGTTGAATTTTACCGGTCAATTATTTTTTACCGGTCGCAACAGTTTACCGGTCGAAAATTTTACCGGTCCTTACATCTTATTAATCAAATTTCACTTTGCGCGACCCAAGAGAAACGCAAAGCTCCACTTTGCGCGACCCAAGTGATACGCAAAGCTCCATTTGCGCGACCAACTACTCAAGCAAACCTCAACTTTGCTTCACCAACTGCTCAAGCAAACTTCAACTTTGTGCTATACACGTCTAGCGCAAACCTCCAGTTCGCGCGACCCGCTTCTCGCGCAAAATCCATTTTGCGCCAGCTTCTTCAAACGCAAAGTTTGACTTTTTCCTCCATTTCCAGACTTGGTTAAATTTGGAAATTTTTGGAAATTTTTATTTCTGAATTTTTTTTCTGATTTTAATTTGCATTAACGAACATATCTGTCAAGTTTTCTCTTAATCTAAACAGGATGTCATCCAGAGAAGCCCTCGCTATTGGAACCGACTCCCAGCCACCAATACTCTTCAGGGGAGACTTTGATCAGTGGAAAAGTCGGTTCATAAATTTCATTGAAAGACATGAAATGAATGATTTAATTAGAAAATCTCTGAGGGAAGGAATAATGACAATTCCAACGAAACCTTATACTCATGTGAAAGAGAATGGAGAAAAAGTATCAGCTCAGCTTCAATTAAGACTTGATGCATACACTGATGAGCAGAAAAAGAGACATGAAGCTGACGAGTTAGCCCGATCTTTCCTATTGAATGGAATGACTGAAGAGATTTCAAAAGAGATTTTTCTCAAATTAGATCGTGAAAGGGCTACAGGAAAGCTGATATGGGAACATATTGAGAAGTGTATGACAGGATCAGTAATGTCATCAAAAGTTAAGGCTTTGGAAGCTGAGAACTCAGAGCTAAAAGGAAAGATTTCTGGTCTTGAAGCTCAAATACAGAAGAAAGAGTCTGTTGCAAGCAACGAGAAGAAATTCAAAGATTTGGAGAGTGCAAATGCTGAGCTACAAAAGAAAATATCTGAGTTTGAAAAGAAGTTCTCAGATCTATCAAAGAAGGGTGTAGAGGAGAAAAAGGTGATTGAGCTTCAAAGTTTAAAGCTTTCTCAACAAGTTTGTAACTTTGAGAAAGTAATCATTTTAGAAAGAGATCAGTTTGCCAAGGAGAAGAAGGCAACTGAACAGAAGATTGCAGGATTCTTAAAAGAGATATCAGATGGAAAGAAGGGTGCTAAGAAAGGATTCGAAGAAGAAAGAAGCATCCTTGAAGCTGCAATTAGAAAGCTAACCGAGAAGCTATCTGAATTATCTAAGAGTGTACTGACAGAGAAGAAAAAGAAGTCTGCATTTGAGAAGAAGATTGAGCTCTTTATCAAAGAAAGAGACAGTTATTCTTCAAAGGTAAAAGAGCTTCAAGATATTATTTCAAAGATGGTGGTGGTGACTGAGCGAACGACTCCAGAGTCAAAAATCCACTCACCTAGAAATAATTCAGTTGGTTCTAACAAACCAGCCGCAAGCTCACATCAGAAAACTACTCTATTCAGAAGGTCAGTTAAATCTTCTAATCAGATTCATTCTACTAATATTTTCTATGACAAAAATATAGATAGTTCAGGTACACAAAGAAGGAGAAGAAGCTTCTAGGAAGAAGAACTGGTCTGGAACAGGACACCAGTTAAAGAAGAGCTGAAATGTAAAAACTCATGTGTACATACGCCTAATGCCAACAAGAACAATGCACATAAAGGTAAACCTGATTTCGTCTACACGAGAGATCAATTAATCAGGTTGTCAGGTAAGAAATTATATTGTTCTTATCGTCGTACACATGATCCTGTTCACAAGACAAGTGACCATTACTGGTATGGTTCTTACTTAGTTACCCCCATACGAACTGCAACTAACACTAATGGACCCAAATACCAGTGGGTACAAAAACCTGTTAAATCTGTGTTGCAGGCACCTACTGTCAAGGGGGAGTAGGAGAACATGACTTCTAAACACAATAGTTTAGGACTCGCACTTCAAAGATCAAAAGACCTTACTCCGTGCTGAAAAAGAGATTGTACTCCGATACTCGAATGAGGAAATCAACCATCAAGGGGGAGTACATACATATTTGTTTGAAATTTTATTCATATCTTTTACAACTGATAATGTACTGATGCATAATTTCAGGGGGAGTAAAAAGGTGATGACTTCTGATTATTTCTGATCAGAACTCGTACTTTTAAACTGTTTTTACTGCTTTTTGTCTTTTCAATTTAAGTGAATAAATTTTACTTTGACTTTGACTTAAGACTTTTGCAGAAGTTTGAGAGAAGCTTAAAAGATCATATCTTTATGACTTTAAGCTTAACTTCATGAGATGTAAGATCGCACGTAAAGATACAATCCTTTATCTTAATCTCATTACTGGTTGAAAGAAGGACAACTTTCAATCATTGGAAAACATTGTTTTTAATGTTTAAACCACTTCCCAATTTTTCAACACATTTTATATTTTGGAAGTGGGACTTTAAATGTTTTCAAAATTTCATTGTGCTTTAACTGAAATAGTTAAACCAATCTGAGCATCACGTGCATCATAGGAAAACAAGGAATCATTGTGCTAGGAATTAACACAACTTCTATGGAATCACCTTAACTAGTGATTTCTACCCAAGAAGTTAATCCTTAGTGATTGAGTGTGCAAAGCGAAAAGAAATGAGTGTGATTAGAGTGAGCTAAATGTTAAAAAGAAAGAGTGTGTGAGAACAGAGTTAAAAGAATATCACAACTCTGCACCAACTTTTTCTGAGTCGGGCAGCCACAATTCTAGTGTTTCACAACTCTTTGGTGAACATTATTGAAACAGGCAACTAGCCCATGTCAACTCTTGATCAAACCTCACCATCTACTCATTTTCTTCTCAACAAGAAAGTGTTTCACATTTTCTAAGGGGATGCAGCACATTTGCTATCTGATTTTCATTTGGAAAATCTGGATATTGAAAAGAAGGAAGTTTGCCCCACCTTCGCACTTCAATCATGCACATTGAGTCTGTGTTTAACTTACTGTTGTCTCAGTGGTTTACACAAAATTTCGAGCCTATAAGCAATCATCAAGTGCTTAATTCTTTCTATCAAAAGCACGAACACACAAGGAATTAGTTTCTTTGTCATAACGTTTATAGAAATTACCTTTGTGGTGTTTCGATGATTAAATGGAAGCCCTGGGGGAGTCAACATCAAACAGCTCCTTTCCAATGTGTATTTGTTACGCACAGTGACTTAGTGTTACTGACAGACATGTTAACTGATTCATTAGTTGATTCAGGTGTTACACGACTACTTTGTCTAGATTTGCAAAGATTTGGATGAATATCTTATGAATTGACGAATCAGGGGCTCTATAAGCATTACATTTCTTGACATATGTTTTGATGAAGTCGTTGTACTTTTCATCAAAAAGGGGGAGAAGAGCCTACCAAGAAATGTGAAAGATCAAAGGTTTAGAGAACTCTTCCAACTATTCTGAAGATAGAGAAGAGAAGAGCTAATCAAGAAAAGATTCTTCAAAGTATTCTAAAGACATATTAATCTGAGAGAAAATTTTCTTTTGAAGATACTTTGATGAAGAATTTCGAGCTGAAACTAGAGATAATTTCTTCCCATGAACTGAAAGAGAAAAATCTACATCTTTTGGGGAGTTTACTATATCTTGAAGACTAAGAAAGAGATTGCATCTTTTGTGCTGAAAGAGAAGATCGTATTGCTAAATCATTTTCGTAATGATCTTGATCCAAAGGGGGAGATTGTTAAGACACAGTCTCATTGGATTCAAGATCATCCAATACGAAGATCGCAATCTGAAGTTAATGCTGAAAGTCACTCTCAACCATAGTCTAGGGTCTAAATTGTAATAAGTGTCAAAGTTATAATATCTAGATATTATTTAGATATTATGTTTTAGTTTAATATTAGTTTTTATTATGTTTTGATAATATCTAATAAATAGATATTATCTCTCTCTCTCTCTCTCTCTCTCTCTCTACAATCAGATTAAGGAGACACAACATCGACCAAACACAAAGAACACTTAGAGAGAGAGAGAGAGAGAGAGCTCAAACTGTAACAATATCAACCTCTGTAATCCGCGTTTGTAATCCAAACAGGTTGGTAATCTTTATATTGTTTGTTGTTTGATTTATCTGGTAACGATCACGGACTCACATCTATATTAATGAAAAAAAATTAGATATTTTTATAGTTAAATTGTGTTACCATTTAAAAAAAAATTATAAGCCCGCCTTTGACGTGCCATAAATTCCGCTTAACATCAAATACAAACCTTATGTCACGATATATTGCACCATGACATGCCATGAACTTAATTGTATAAAAACAAATATGATTATAAAAAAAATTATATATTTTTTACTTTTTAACCACAAGGTTGTGGCGTGGTGGTAAGAGACTGGGGACTTCATAGCGGTTGCCCGGGTTCGAGACCCACTTGCAGCATTGTGGCCACGGGATGAATGTCTGCGGGCCATAGGCCTGTATTCCAGGAGATTAGTCTGGGTCCAAAGTGGTATGGGATACTCCTTTACCAAAATATATATATATATAGGGGTTGTTTTATTTACAACCCTTAAAAAGGTTGCAAATCTTGCAACCCACATCTTAACCGTCGGATTCATGATCGGTCTTTAAAAACTGCTTTTTTAATCTTTATGGTTTTCCTTTTGATTCCATATTCATCCTTCTTCAAACGCTGTTAATCATTGAAGGGTTAACCCATCAAAAAAGTGATAGTAAATTACATATTTGGTCCTTTAGGTATATAGATGTTTACAAATTTATCCCTTTCATTTTTATTTATTACATTATATATATTTTATTCCTTTTACTTTCTCTTTCTTTATTATATATTAATACTACATACATATAATTATATATGTTTTTTATTTAAAATTAAAAAAAATTGATTAATTAATAAAAAAATAGTTGATAAATACTAATTTATTTCACATTTATTGTAATTTTATTATGGATTATATATTCAAGTTTTATATATAATGTGATTAACTAATGAGATGATTAAGGGGATGACAATCATTATCTATTTTTTTCTCAAAACTTATTAAACTTCTTCAATTGGTAAAAGTTTAATAGGATTTGAGAAAAATAAAATCGATTGTCGTTTTTCTTAAATTCACTTTATTTGTTTACATTGTGTTTACAATGTGTACACAATATGACAATATGTATGTTAATACAGAGATAAAAGGAAATAGGAGAAAGAAAAAGAGATAAGTATAGAATATCCTAAAAAAAATGCATTAATTTTTGTTTAATAAATAATGATAATTATCCTCTTAATTATCTAATTAATTTATAACGTTAATTATTTTAAATTATGGATTATGATGAACTTTACGGATCTGACATATTTTGGAATTCTCAAATGATCAAGCCCCTATATATATATATATATATATATATATATATATATATATATATATATATATATATATATATATAGGGGTTAAATCAAATGAAAACCACAAATATGTTACAAACATGTGAGAACCAATATAAAAATATTTTTTCACATGATATATTTTCAATAAATGCTTGGATTTAATATATTTCTTTCCATATATTTGTTTCATAATATGATAATTTTACATGTATTTGTTTCACCACATAAATATTTTTTACCTGTATTTTTCATTTCACTAGATAAATCAAATTTTATTTTTCACGTGTAATCTTTTCACAAGGTAAACAAAAACATATATGAAACAATATCTTAAATCATAGGTTTTGATGGAAAAAATCATGTAAAAAAATATTTTTATATCGGTTCTCAAGGTTTGTAACATATTTTTGGTTTTCATTTGATTATCGGCCTATATATATATATATATATATATATATATATATATATTAGTTTGTATGTAAATATAGTATTAAAATACAATAAAGAAATAAAAAGTAAAAATAGTAAACTATATATATATATATATATATATATATAAGAGAGAGAGGGGTTCAAGGAAAAACGTTAAATAAATAAAAAAAAACCGAAAAATCATGAAAAAAACGAATGAAAACATATATCAATATTGATGTCAAATTAACGAGAAAAATATGAATGAGTTTTTTGTGTAATTTGTTTCATTCAAATTTTGATCATATTTTATTTTTTTCGATTTAAAAAATAAGGAGGGAAGATTTTTTAATTTAAAAATAATTTTGTAACTGTCTCTTAAATCACATCCATTAGATCGTTTAATCTAATGACTAATTGAGTGTTTTTCATTTATTTAAAATTTTCCCATTAAACCTCCCCCCTCCTCTCTCTCTCTCTCTCTCTCTATATATATATATATATATATATATATACTATATTATAAAGTATTTATAAAAACTTTTAAAAACAACTGTTGAAACTTAATGTACCGATATTTAATATTAATTACTTAAAATCTCTTGAAAATAACCATTAAAGTTGTATATACTACATTGAATTCTAATAAAATACTAATTTTTTTATATAAAAAAACATTATATTATTAAAGGTAAATTAAACAAATTTATAAAAAAAAACATTATCTCGCTGCATTGTGCGAGTACGCTTCTAGTGTATATATATATATATATATATATATATATATATATATATATATATATATATATATATATATATATAATCCATAATAAAAATTAGAATGCATGTGAAATAAATTTGTATTTATCAACTATTTTTTTAAAATTAATCAAATTAGTTTAATATTTAAATTAAAAACAAATATATAAATATATATAGTATTAAAACATAATAAAAAAAAGAAGAAGTAATAAATAGTAAATTATATAACTTAATAAATGAAATTTTAAAGGGTAAATTTGTGAAAACCTATATACTATAAGGACCAAATATGTAATTGATTTCATCACCTTTTTTATTTTAAACCCTCAAATTTTAACGGACGTTTAATAAGGGATGAAAATGGAATTAAAAGAGAAACCACAAGGATGAAAAAAGCAGTTATTAAAGACCAAGGACGAAAATCATTATAAATATCAAACCACAAGGACAAAAATCGTAGTTTACTCTTTTTTAAATGAATGTAACATACAAACAACAAAGATTACATGTTATTTATTTGAAATAATGATTTAATACATGTTGTAATATTTTATTTTATTTCGGTAAAAGTTTAGAAAATCCTAACGAATTTTCGTATTTTGAATGTTTAAGTCCATCAACTTCTTTTTGAATGAATAAACTATAGAATTTTCTCATTTTGAATTATCAAAGTTCTGAACTTTTCTTTAATAAAAATAAACCATCAAACTTTTACAAATTGGTAACTAACATTCTTTTTTTAACCACAAGGGTTGTGGTGTGGTGGTAAAGACTTGAGGAGTTCATAGCGCTCAACCCGGGTTCGAGCCCCACTCGCAGCACTTGTGGCCACTGAGGATAAACTCAGGGCTGCATGTTTTAGCAGCTGGGCCAAATGCCCTAATTGCCGGGGATTAGTCTGGGCCATAGGCCCAGGATATCCTTTCCAAAAAAAACATTCTTTTAACCCAAAAAATACTTGTAACAAGCTAGGAATGTCAAAGTAAATAAAATAAAATAAATAAATCAGTTTTATCATTTTTCAAACCCTACGTCATTCAAACCCCTATACCCAACGCCATGGTTTCCCATTGTTACCTCTCATCACCCTATCACTGTCCACTTTCTATCACTACTGTTTATTTATTCAAAAAATATTTGACGGTTTATTATTCAATAAAAATGTTCAGAAACTTAATCATTCAAAATGAAAATTTTCAATGGTTTATTCATTTAATTTTTTTCCAAGAATTTAATCATTTACATGGGAAAATGTATTGGGTTTTTCCAAACTTTTTAATTTATTTTCAAATACATTTAACAATTAGTAAATGTACAAACGCTAAAAATTCAATCAAAAATTTTGTACGTTATTTCATGTACTTTGCTCTTTTGATGGGTTAGATATTATTATATATGAACAATCTCTATATAGGAACAATAGACAAGCCTTCTAAGGCTATGTTTGGCAAAAAAAGCTAGCTTAGTAGACGTTCGGATGACTATAAGCTAGCTTATTGAAACGCTACTCAAAGTAGCGTTTTGAAAAGCTAGTTTATCAGCTACAAGCTAGCTTATAAGCTAGTTTGCCGAACATAGCCTAAGTGCTAACCCTAAAGCCTATACAACTTGCCATATAAACGAGTTTAATTTGTTTTTGTGTATAATATATAAAATAGATCCAAAAAAAAAACCTCTTTAAAGAAAAAAAAATGGAAGAACTTTTCAATACCGTTAGATTGAGATGATCTAATAGTTCTGGTTAAAAAAGTGATTATAATTTTCTTTTAACGAAAATAAAATATCCGTCTATTTCTTAATAAAATACCCCCCCCCCCCCCCCCTTCACCCACCCCCCATGTTGACTAAAATAAGAAACTCAAAGGAGAAAGATGCAACTTCTAAAAGTTTCTTTTAATACCCGACATTAATCAGTCTTCTTCTTAAGTCTTGACCCATCCCGTGAAAGTAACCATTTCATAGAATTTTTTTAAAATTTCAAGCTTTTATGTTTCTATACAATTTTACTCTAGATTCTTGTTTTTTGGGAGCTCTTTGGCATATGTTGAATAAGTTGGTGCAGAATAATTAAAAGATTCTATACAATTTAACGATGTTTGATAAATGTTCTAAATGAAATATCTAAATGACATGGAACTACCATTTCAACCCATACTAAATGACACTTAATAAATGTTCTAAATTAATATATTACTTTGTATATATATAATTTTGTAAATATAATTATAAAAAATACCATTTATATTTTTTATAAATAAAAAGTTTGTTGGTTGCTAGTGGTGAAGTTTGTGGGTTGGACAAAAGAGGTAGGGGCAAGTTAAAAACCAAGTAAAAAAGGCTTTTGCCTACAAAACTATGTGTTCAAATCAGATTATTGGTTTATTCTTGAAATTATGTGTTCTTTATCAGATTATTGGTTTGTTCTTGAAATTAATCGAAAATTAGATTATTTGTTCTTTATTAAACATGTTTTTCATAATCTTATAGATTGATTATAGATTCAATCTTAATTTTCTTTCTTTTATTGGTTTGTTTCAAATCAGTTTGGTATGTGTTTCATAATCTTATCGTTTGTTTATTGGTTAATTATTATCTAAGTATTTGTGTTCAGGGGTAAATTGGTCATTTCTGTTATTCAGACTGTTCATTCAGATAAAAAAGTAAACAACAACATCAATTTATCTAGACAGACACATTTATCTATACAAGGCTTAATGGAAGATTTGGTAAACAGACCCTAAGTAGGGATGGCCATGTCTGGCCCAAAACCGACTATAGGAACCAATTTTTTCATTGAAATTTAATATTTAAAATTCTTTACAAATTATAATACTATGTTTTTAAAGATTTTTTCAACTAAATGTAATATTTAAAGTGTATTTCAATATTCAATTTTAAAAATAACAATTAATAAAAACATGTATAACATTTTTATGTAGAAAATATTTTTTAAAAATGATTTTTTTTTATAATCGATGATACTCGGGACCAAATTTGGGATCGGTTATAAAGAGCCAGGACCAATTGTCGGGCCTAAGACCAGTCATAGTATTTTTGGTCGGGACCGAGACTAGCCGACTTGGTTACAAGCCAAATTCTTCAAACTGGAAAATAGTTGTTCTATTATTTAAAATAAGTGTCAGATTTATTAATCTACCTTCACATCCGAATACAATATACTGAACTCGTTTAGTTTGATTTGATTTATTTAACTAAACTTTCAAACAATGTTGCACTTTTGAAAAAAAAAATAGAAAATTATGACAATTTTTTATATCGGTCACTTGAACAATAACATATATAACAATTAATGTAAATAGTTAACCAAAAAATACTTCAAATATAATTATATTTTACTTTTACATTTATCAGTAAATAAATAAAATATTATAACATAAAGATTGCCTGGTTAAACTGACGAATCGTCAAGTGATCAATGAATAAATTATTTTTGTATGAACGTTAATTATACGAAACTATGTACAAATGTGTAAATTATTTGTTCATGGTTTGAAGTTGAATCTTGGAGACGAAGTATTTATGGGCTAAAAGATTACTAGACGGGTGGATTTAGTATATTTCAATGGATGATATAGTAGTTTGAGTAAAAAAGGTCGATTACTGACAACTTTGATTGGGCCCACATAAAACCTGACCTCTACGAACCACACGTCAGGAGGTCTTTCAGAGCTGACTTAGCGGCTGAGTCTATTGAAGTGAATAGTAGACAAGTAGTGACAGAAATTTTTAGTTGACAATAACTTTGTTGGGTTTGATGGGTTAGTTCGGTTTGAGATGGGCGTAATTCATAACTAGTCTTACTCTTATTGGTTTGTCTAATTTATAAACCAATGAAACATCAGGTTAAATAGAATTGGGTTGAGCGAGTTAGACTGATCCCTTAACCAACTATAATTGGTCTTGGTCAAAAGTTTTCATCACGTAATCGGTCTCGCTGAGGCGAACCTAGAAAGTTTTCAAGTGATGACACAGTTTGACACTAAGAGAGAAATCTGTCGAAACCTTTCATAAAATTGTTACAGATCTATTGGTTGGTCATTTGTCATTGCTTAAATAGAAACCATGTCTGAATCTTGCAATGGCCTTGTCTTTGAATTCTTCTTAAGACAAAAGCTATAGAAAATAACACAAATTTAAGCTAAAAAGTAATAAATACGACCTTTAGACAAAAGAGCAACACACTAACCATCTCTACCATAAAGAACATGTGCTATTATTGTAGTTTCAAAAAATATAAGGAGACCAAATGAAACAATACGATGGCACCTATCAGAATCTTAATCTTAATGTCTTTTCCATCATGACGAAACCATGAAGTGGTGACACATACCACTGTATGCTTTTAACTAGGTATGCCCTTACGGTCTAGCTTATTTAATTCGATCCTAACTCAAAATGTATAATTGAGGTAGACTGATATAACTAGGCATCAAGGCTCAATCCACTTTATCTTGTTCGTCGACCAATTTGCAAATGCCACACTACTTTTTTTTTTATAAATTTATTTTCGTCCCAACCAATTAACTTTAACATCCTTAGATGGTCATATAAATTATCGTATAAGATAAAGACATGTTGGTAACGGGAAATGTTCAAATTAGAACCATAAATATTTTAAAAGAACTGTGAGAACGAGTATATGTATTGTTGCATCAAGGTGGGTTTCCAGTAAAGATGAATTTTTTGGTGAGAATATGAGAACAAAACCTTTATTTACCTATTTATGTCATCATGCCTAAAAGTTTAACAAATTCACTCACCTGAAAGTGATTGAAGATACGTAAAAGTTTATAAAGGGAACTGAAAGTGAGATAAGATGAAGATGAAGGTTTGTGCCTTTTTTTGTTAACCGTAGGTGTCCATACCAGCTTACGCACACCTCGACTAATCCTAGGGCCCTGCAAAACAGCCGATAAAATCCTTAGTGACCTTGCAGGACTCGAAACAATGACCTCTGAGGAGAATCCCCAAAGGCCCAAACCTTATTGTCAGTTGAGAATCAATCCCCTGTTGTGCCGTTTGTCGGCCATCAGTTAAAAGTCAACATTTTTTTAACTGTGAGATCAAAAATCAAGTCATCTAAAAGCTTAAAATTGTATTCTAACATTCTCATCGAAACTCTACAAATCAAATGGATCAATATAAATTAGTGCATATACCGGTTCTTATTTCAACCTCCCCTCTATTGATCAAGGCCCAACCACCCAGTTAGGCCTTCTCTAAAACTCATATCAGCATCTTAAAAAGTGCTTCAAGCAACTTTCATCAACTATTTCATAACCCCTCCAAAGCCAAAATAATCAGGTCTGTTGGTTGAATGACCTTCGAACATTTTTTTTTAAATCCATATTCTTCAAACATGTTTCCAAACTGGCACCACTAAACTTGTCAAAAGGTTATGCTGCTAATAAAAATCTCATTTAAGGTCAGTGGCCTAAATAGTCCGTAATAAACGTAGCAAGATAGGCCTCGAGCTAATTTACCAGCAGATCGGTCAAGTTTGGTTCTTTGAAAAGCCATCTCTGTCGGTCTTTCTATGCATCTTCATGACTCAAGGTATGCTAATCTTTTTGCAATAACATTGTTGAAATACTTGCCCAGACCTACTTCCAGACGGGACATACTGGGCTCGTGGGTCGTTTGGTTTGATCATTGTTGATATACTCCATTCTAATACCATCCGACTGACTATCAAGAAACCAAGTTAAACTAAAGTGTCCTAGTAAATCCCACCAGAAAGTAGGGTCCGGAACACTGAGATATATGCAGACCTGTCATCTACCCCAAAAAGTAGTTCACTTGTTTCCATAAATACCTCCGACTTGTGCAAGAGTGTGAGCAAACAAGTAGAATGTCTGGCCATCAATCCGTTTTGATTATCAACTGAATTTGTATTCGTATAGAGAATCTTGCATAGCAAGTCCACAACGATCATGAAGGGTTCACAAGTCCCTTCTTCCCAGTACCATGTTCTATATACAGATGACATACGACATAACACTTATTGTATATGCACGTAGAAAGGCAACAGCACAACAAATCATGGTTTTACAACTGGACGTGTGTTATTCCAAAGCCACTCACGTGCAGACCCGTCCACCAATGATGAAACCTGTAAGAAATCAAAGTAAATATCCAAACAAATAGCAAAAACTAGAATCAAACTACTCCAAGTGCAAGTGGTAGAATCTTTTTGGCATTGTTCAAGATCTTTATCAGAGACCCATTTGGATCATATATTCTGTAATGATCCACAAGTTCCCCGTATAAGGTAAAAGCATGTTATAATCCCGCCATGTTTCCTTCTTCTGGGGAAGGTGGGATGCATGCAGATCTTTCATCTATCCCAAAGAATAGAGTGATCGTTTCCCCCGCTTACAAAAAGGTGTGTGCGAAAAAGTTATGACCCAACAGTTAATAAAGAGCTTGCTGAAAAGTTCTTTAAGTTTTGGAACAAAAAGTGAAGTGATTGTAATCACAATTTTCAAGAAGAAGCAAGATTAATTAAAATGTATGCGACGTAAAAAAAAGTGAGTACAATGCAGCATGAGACACTAAATAACTCCTGACAATACTGTCCTTGGGTAATACAGGGCATTGTCGATAAAAATTCGTTGAGCACAAATTGGTCCTTTTTGTCATCAAGGTAATTCCCTTTTCTGGAGGTATCCAATGTACATTGCTATTGTAGAGTCTAATGTAAGTGCTATATATTATGTATTACATAAAGTACAAAAGAAAGAAAAATCATAATCCAGTTCATATGATACACGACCACATCTACCAAAACCGCATTCCTACCCATTTCCCATAGTCCCCATTTCTCTCTTTCTCTTGCAGCCCCCTCCACTTTTGATAGGTATCTAACGCAATTCATGAGACACTAAATAACTCCTGACAATACTGTCCTTGGGTAATACAGGGCATTGTCGATAAAAATTCGTTGAGCACAAATTGGTCCTTTTTGTCATCAAGGTAATTCCCTTTTCTGGAGGTATCCAATGTACATTGCTATTGTAGAGTCTAATGTAAGTGCTATATATTATGTATTACATAAAGTACAAAAGAAAGAAAAATCATAATCCAGTTCATATGATACACGACCACATCTACCAAAACCGCATTCCTACCCATTTCCCATAGTCCCCATTTCTCTCTTTCTCTTGCAGCCCCCTCCACTTTTGATAGGTATCTAACGCAATTCATGAGACACTAAATAACTCCTGACAATACTGTCCTTGGGTAATACAGGGCATTGTCGATAAAAATTCGTTGAGCACAAATTGGTCCTTTTTGTCATCAAGGTAATTCCCTTTTCTGGAGGTATCCAATGTACATTGCTATTGTAGAGTCTAATGTAAGTGCTATATATTATGTATTACATAAAGTACAAAAGAAAGAAAAATCATAATCCAGTTCATATGATACACGACCACATCTACCAAAACCGCATTCCTACCCATTTCCCATAGTCCCCATTTCTCTCTTTCTCTTGCAGCCCCCTCCACTTTTGATAGGTATCTAACGCAATTCATTTAGAGGTGAAAAGTTCTGTACATCTTATAATGAAAAACGATTAGGTTCTGAACAATGAGCATCCAGCTTAAGGTTATAGAAACTGAATCTTCATCAGGTTTGTTTACAGGGATTATATTGGTTGAATGGTCAAGATGAAGAGGATACATTTTGATGTTGTTGGCCCACATTCACTTCTCCTCGCATCAAATAAATAGAACCATAATACAATTTCACCTTTGCTAACACCAAATATAGGGGACCCAAAAGAAATGGCGAGTAACCAAAAGACCACAAATAGATGAAACTCTAGATTGTTAATTGAAGGCATGAAAAGACATATCCAAACATGAAAAAGTACACCATATACATACCTTTGTATGGAACTATGGTGTAAAACCTGAACCCCAAGGAGCATCAATCATCATTATATAGCTGGGATCTACAGAATTAGTTATAACTTATACCATACTTCATCCCATGAAAATTGCAACAAATTGGAATGTCCCGAAAAATTGTAGTAATTTCCATTCCCAAGAAGCACTCTCTCTTATGTTCACTCTCCTTCCCCCCTTTCTGGGTCGGAAGTTTTCAAATTACAATTCAACTGCCTGTCATCATCATTACATAAGTTTGATGCTATTGATTTAGGTCCCAAAATTTTATTATTTTGT
This sequence comes from Arctium minus, assembly GCA_954870635.1. Classification (NCBI taxonomy): domain Eukaryota; kingdom Viridiplantae; phylum Streptophyta; class Magnoliopsida; order Asterales; family Asteraceae; genus Arctium; species Arctium minus. Next base: position 68,299,875 of record OX941080.1, on the reverse strand, counting down.
CCTAAAACCATGTGGGCAGTCTAAAAGCACAATTATGGGACAAAGTGTAAAATATTGTTGATTCTTTATTGTTTCATGATACCAAAGTATTCAATATTTCATGTTTAAAGTAAAAACATAAATAAACGTTTCCATATTGGTATGAGCGGTGTTAAACAAGTCAACGCTTCCATGAGCATGACAAAAAATCCGATTGTACTTTCACCAGAATGTCTTGAAAGGCACTTTAGACTTTTGATACAATCAAAAGATGTCCTAAAAGGCTAAAACATTGAGGCCACCCAAAAGTTGCAATTTTCATGGGGTGGGAGTAGAATCCTTTGATTGTTCATCATTTCAAGTCATGTCATATATTTGTTATCTCATGTTTGAAGTTGAAACAAAGATAAAGTTCAATTCTACTCACCATAAATCCTCTCAGTAGAACATAATACAGACGATAACAATATTGATGATGATGGCAAAAGTAGCAACAATGACAATAATTGTCATCATTGTCATTTTCTTTATTTTATAAATGACAGATATTATATAAATATTTACCTTCTCCCAAACTTGTGAATGGTAATCATTGAGCCAATCAATCTCAGCAGCAGAGAGCAAAGTTAAGTCAACCAATTTAGTCTGCATGATGAAACTGGCATTAGTATGCATTGAATTAAATCACAAAGAACACATGCAAAGTTTAAGAAGTAAATTCTAGCATATGCCCATCCAAGAACAAGAAGAGAGAAAAGGAAGACAAAAACCGTTACCAACATGGTATAATGGTAATGTGTAAAGGCACTTGGAGTTGATGTGATCCACTGTGAACAGCAAAATGCCGCAGAAATGTTTTTGGAATTTGGCATTCACAAAGGCTGCGGCATTGAGGGTCCTAATGTTCGATCTTCCTGCTGGAGAGACTGCCTCCAGATTAAGCGCCTATTTCTTGCTATCACACTTGGGCATTCTTTAAGCAGAGGTTGCTACAAAGTCTAACCTTCCAGCTCACCATCCATTTACCAAATGCGGATAGTTTAATTAAGTATCAATGTATATTCCCTACAATCTTAGATAACTTCACGCCACCATAATCATCCTAACAAGGGTATTCATGACGGCAGCTCATCCTTTCATTTCATATATTACTATCCATGTTATCTTTTCACAATGATTACTTCCATGAAGTTGGGGGAAGACCACAGAGAAATGAGGTCTTTTGGATGAATAGTTTCACGTCCTAGTTATTAAATATAAGCTGGTGTTTTACCTAACTAACCAACATCGAGTTTCCTTTACAAAGTATTAACAACTTTTTGGGCCAAGACCATGTTGTCATTTGTATATAATGTTTGAAATCCAAATAAATCATGTCAAGTGCAAGGTGTCATGCAAAGTTGATTATAAATCTATTTTCTTAAACACAGCAAAGGAAACTAAAATATGCTGTCAAAATCATTTGAGAACTGCATGATTTACACAAGCTACGAAATATAAGTTAGCATACCTGTATAGGGACAAAAGTAAGCTTCTCGAATCCAATATATGTAATTCCTCCAAAACGATTAGGAGTATCAATCTCTTTGACAAATAGAAGATTCTGCATGACATACCAAAAACATTAATATAATCTGCTAAAAATGCATAAATTAACTTTTTGTTACTCTTAAACATAAGCTACAGCAGATAATAAAATTAATACTACCTTAGATGCATTTGAAAACAAATGATAAGAGTTCATCCAGTCATGCCAAAATGGCATTGCCTATGATAATCAATCTACTGAAACAAAAGCAACAAAATTCTGCATGCACTTAATGTTCAAAGGAGTATAGATATTTGACTTGTAGAACAAACAACTTAAATATGATAGCAACAACACTTTCAGGGGCCGTTAGATTGCTCAGCTCGAGTAAAACACTTCATTGTCAAATGTTCTCTCAGCTATCTACAACATGGTTTCAACTATTTTCTATTAGTTCACCACAACCCTAAACATGTCTGTTCCAACGGACCTGAATAGTTATGGTGTGATCACTTAATTCCATCTCATTATACCTTTTAACTGCTCCCTTTTCCTTCAGGCGGTGTATGAAAGTATATGAAAAGAAAACAATTCTAGTTGTACTTTAAACAACAAGAAGTCTTTCAACCAAACTAGGTAAGGTTGGCTAGCTTGAAAAGGAAAAGGAACTATTTCTAAGACTGTATGATAAACAATCATCAAAGCAAAAGAAGCATCATACCATTCATATATTAAAACATATATTTCAAAAAGCAGTAGAGATCCACAACAACTGGTACTAAGTAAATCATTGCTTCTATATATTAAAACATATATTGTAAAAAGCAGTAGAGATCCACAACAACTGGTACTAAGTAAATCGATACCCTAATTGAACAGAGTCAAGTTGTAGTGGTTCTGAAGTAGTTTAAACAGGAAACACTATTTAAGACAAAAGTTCCCAAATAGAACACTTCAAACCAAAGTACTTACTCAACCTCAATAGAGCTTACACAAAAAGAATAATATTATTGTACATTTGTACAAAATTACTATCCTTGGGAGCAGGTAAACAAATTAGGGAAAAAAATAGATGAATATATTTGGGGTTGAACTACTGTATGCAATAAATGTTTTTTTCCCCAGAATAGCTTTACCATACAGTCCCAAACAGGTGCAAATACCTCGATTCGAATACCAAAGGCATGGTCCTCATAGTAGCCTGGTTCATTGCTGACAATCATGCCTTTGAGCATGGGAGTCATATTGCCAAATCGGAAGCTAATACTTTGTGGACCTTCATGAACATTTAGTGCAGCTCCTACCCCATGCCCAGTTCCTAATCCATTGAAGAGAAAATCTATTAATAAACAATACTTGCATTTGATTACATCACGTGGAAAAAGAAAATAACTCTACAAGTAAAAAAAGTATAGTGTAGAAGAATTTACCATGCCGGTAATCAAGTCCAACCTTCCAAAGGGAAGAACGCGCAAATGCATCCAACACAAAACCTGGAGTATTTTCTGGAAACACTGCTTGATCAAGAGCTATATGGCCCTGTAATTGTTTATAATCAGCTCAAAACCCAGAATCAGTATAATGCTGAACAAATGAATTGTAGTAGAGCCTATCTTCATCTTGCAACAAAAGTATGCTACTGCAGACAGCCCAACATCACATCTAACAAAAGTAAATAACTGTTGATACAATAACTTCAGTTGATTGGAAGTTCTTGCATTGTAATGGGATCAGTATTCGACCAGAGCATATGATATTTTCATGTCATACAGTATATACAAAAGACTTTTAACTAAAACTATTTGAGGTACACTAAAATAAAAACCATCAGAAACTTTTAGAAGAATGTACAATCCTATTGCCCTGCTCAGAGAAATGTAGCATGTTTCCACGTCCTTATATATACTTCATTCATTCAAATCTCTCTTTATTGCTTCCCTTAATATTAGCCTACCCTAAAAACCACATGGTACCAGTCTCCCTTTGCAAAGTGCATCCTAGGTCTATAACGAAGATGACTAAACCACCACAAGCAGGGTTGCCTCCCCAACCTTTAGTTTTCCATTCCTATCCAGTTTTATATGGCCACACATTCATCTCATTATTCATATTTCTTTTATGACCATCTTGTGTGAATGCTTCCTTTTAGCTGCCCAAACATTCTATCACATAAATCATAACAAGTGTATGTGACAACCTTGTATGATAACTTTCAGCATTAGATTTTAATGATCACATAAGATGTATGTGTCCACTAGTTCATATGTGCATAGATCTTATTCAACGGATAAAACCCTAGTAAATAGCTCCATGGTTTGTTATATTGACCTAAAAGTTGAAAAACATCATTCCTAGCTACCTCATCTAGAAACAAACATACAGGACTTTCATCTTCCATACCAACGCCACTAAAACTGCACTTCCTGTATCATCTTTTGGTTTGGTTTGGCCAGCACCTTTAGATTCCAGATTCGGCTTAATCTAGCACCCTTAAATTCAAGACCGTTTCTCCAAAACTCAAGCTTTGCATATATGGACTGAATTTTCTTCAGAGTAGCATGCCAATAACTTCCATGGCGACTCTATAACATACCTTCCATAGATCAACAAACACCATGTGGAATTCTTTTTCTTATTTTTAAAATAAAAGATAACAGTTGTCAACATCCCAAGCATGAAATCAAATTGATTGTCCTTGATCCCCTCCTTCATTTCTTCTGCAAAGCCTCTTCTAGCTTTTTCCCTACATTACATATTGTTTTGCTTTTATGCTGTATGCTAATAATAACGCACCTGAATATATACAACCCTGATTGCTTACATGTACAAGATTGAGACCCTTCCACTACAGATAACTTGTAGATATGTTTCAAATATTCCATATAAAATATTTAGCACGTTCATACTGACAAGATGCAATATTAAGGTTTTCATAATTGTTATCAGCCAAACAAACACAACCGCCTCTATGGGCTCAAAAACTTGACCCCAATAAGGCCGAGAAAGTTTTTCCTAGATAGAGCTCATTCAGGTAAACGTAACATTCATGCTGAACAGCTCTTATATGCAATCAAAGAACATGTAATTCTATTCATGTGAATATAAACACATGCACATGAGCCTATGATTCTCATCTATCGGCTCTTTGAACAATGTACTCTTATATTTTCCTTGTCTTGGTTATAATCTTTGAAATCCAATTCCTCCCCATCTTTATGTTTAAAAGAAAAGGCAGACAATTTATCTTCTTGAGGAGTTTTCTTAGTGGCCGTTTCCAAGAGATACTTTTGCTGTTTACGGTGTAGTTGATCTTCAACTAGCCTATATTATTACAGAAGGAAGGGTTGCAGCTTTCACACCAACTCTCTTTCTTCCCAAAACTACATTCCGCATGATAGAAAACAAGAGCAGCAGCAGAATGGAAGTTATTAATGCGTTAATTGTATATTTAGTGTATATTGGTCTACGGCCCATGGGCCTTGTCTAGGTGTCCTTTAGGGTTTCTGTCTTGTATATATAGAGGGTTCACCCTCCTGTTTTATATAATAAAAAGAGTACTAGTTATTCTTACATGGTATCAGAGCCGTAATGGAACCCTAATCGCTGCCGTCATCGGAACCCTAGCCGTCGCCGCCGAAACCCTAGCTGTCGTAGTCCAGATCCAGCCGCCGCTGCCGCCCTCCAGATCTGCCGCCGCTGTTCCGGTCCAGAACCTCATCCTTGTCCAGATCTGCCGCTGCCGCCACCGTCCAGATTAGCCACCATCGTCCAGATCTGATCTCTGTCGCCGGAATTTGTCTCCGGCCACCATCTGTAGTATTTTTCAGTCCCGAACCATCTGACACATCTGCCATGCATACTTCTACTGGTAGGGGTACTGGCCGAGGTTCTCATGTGTTTCCAAAGAAGGGTATTGGACGTGAAAGTGGTAATCAATGTAACTATTGCAAGGAATTCGGACACACGAAGTGGAATTGTCCGAATCTTCCTCCTGGATCTCAACCACCTCCTCGTCCCAAAGCTCGAATTGCCACCACTGGTGAGCTTGTTGATCAAACTCCAGCCTACACTCTTAATGAGGAGGACTATCACCGACTCCAGCAACTCCTAGTCTCCCAGTCGATCTCCCCTACTCCGCACGCCAACTCGGCCAATTCAGGTATGTTTTCCAGTCTTGATTCATCTTGGGTTATTGATTCTGGAGCTACTCATCACATGACTGGGAATCAAGGTATCCTTTCTAGCCTACATAAAGCTTTTCATCCACCCGTTCGTATTGCTGATGGATCTTCATGCCCAATTCAAGGCATTGGATCCATTAACAATTCGACAAACCTACGCCTCTCCTCTATTTTGTTTGTTCCTAACTTTCCTGATAATCTTTGTTCAGCAAGTCAAATTACAAAACAAAATAACTGCTCTGTAACCTTTTTTCCTACTCACTGTATTTTTCAAGAACTGGGGACGAACCGACTGCTTGGCACAGGCTTTGAATCAAAAGATCTCTACCGTTTATCCTTACCTTCACGTCCTACAGCAAACATATGTGATTCTAGTATAAGGGAGGCTCACTGCCGGCTAGGCCATCCCTCTGCAGCAGTTCTGAGACAACTGAGACCGGACTTTCCACTTTCGTCTATTAATTTTCATTGTGAGTCATGTCAGCTTGGTAAACACACCAAACGTCCCTACCCCCCTAGAGTGTCTAGTAGAGTCAGTTTTCCTTTTGAACTCGTGCATTCCGATGTATGGGGTCCTTGCCCTACAACGTCCACTTTGGGCTTTCAGTACTTTATTACTTTTATTGATGATTATTCTCGTGCTACTTGGGTTTATTTATTAAAATCTCGTCGTGAAGTATTTACCATTTTTCGCGAATTTCATTCATATATTCAAAACCAATTTAACTCGTCAATCAAAACTTTACGATCCGATAATGCAAAGGAATACTTCTCTTCGTATTTGAAAACACACGACATTGTTCATGAATCTTCATGCGTATATACATCCCAACAAAATGGTGTTGCTGAACGCAAGAATCGTCATTTGTTGGATGTTGCTCGAACAATCATGTTTCAATCCCGTGTCCCTAAATGATTCTGGGGGGACGCGATTCTTACTGCCGCATATCTGATTAACCGCATGCCTACACCTGTCCTTCATGATAAATCCCCCTTTTCTGTACTCTTTCCTAACGGAACTCCCTTTCCTCTTGCACCCAAAATTTTTGGATGCGTAGCCTATGTTCATGATCATCGTCCACAACTCACTAAACTTGATCCACGAGCCATTCGTTGTGTCTTTCTTGGTTACTCACGAGTCCAGAAAGGGTATCGATGTTATAGTCCCTCTCTTCACCGCTACTTTACTAGTGTCAATGTCACCTTCCATGAGTCCTGCCCTTACTTCCTCGAACATTCCCATCCCATTTCCGATCCGTTCCCTGATCTTGACATACCCGACTCTCACCTTATTCCCACTTTTCCTGTTTCCGCTGTACCCTATGTTCCTCCGGTCTCAGACGCTTCGACTCCTACCACCACGGACCTACCTGCAGCACCTCCGCCGTTACTTTTCACATATGCTCGACGACATAAGGATCAAACAACAGAGCCTCTTAATTCACAACTGAACCATGACTCTGGTCCATCCTCAGTTCCACTTCCCACAAATGAGCCTGACACACCGTTACCAGATACACCCTTACCAGCAACAACCATACCTAATACCACCACTCCTACACCTGATGTTCCTATCTATAATCCTCATGGAGCACCATTTCCCGATATACCTATTGCCTTTCGCAAAGAACCTCGACACCACACCCGTTATCCTATTCAGGATTATGTTGCCTACTCTCACCTATCCCCCGAGTCTAAAGCCTATACCAGCACCCTAGATTCCTACCCAATTCCCATAGATGTGACGACTGCTCTAGCTCACCCAGGATGGCGACAGGCTATGGAAGACGAGTTAGGGGCTCTTCGGACTAATCATACCTGGGATCTTGAAACACTTCCTCCGGGAAAACGAATTGTTGGTTGTCGTTGGGTATTTACCGTTAAACTACACCCGGATGGCTCCCTACATCGCCTGAAGGCTCGGTTAGTTGCTAAAGGGTATTCTCAGGCATACGGCATTGATTATGATAAAACTTTCTCACCGGTTGCTAAAATGCCGTCTGTCCGTATTTGTATTGCCCTTGTTGCCATTCATCATTGGCCGCTCCATCAGCTTGATGTCAAGAACGCCTTTCTTAATGGTGTTCTTGAGGAGGAGGTATATATGGAGCAGCCACTTGGGTTCATTGTCGAGGAGGAGGCCTCGAAAGTTTGCAGATTACGCCGCTCTTTATATGGTCTTAAGCAGTCTCCCAGGGCATGGTTTGGTCGATTTTCTAGTGTTATGGGAGAATTTGGGATGGTTCGCAGCGCATCTGATCATTCTGTGTTCTTTAGACACCAGCAGGGCAAAAGGATTATTGTAGTGGTTTATGTTGATGACATCATAATTACAGGGGATGATGAGGTCGGGATTGCCAAACTCAAACAGTTTCTTCAGTCGCAGTTTCAGATAAGCGACTTAGGTCGACTTCGGTACTTCCTTGGCATAGAGGTATCTCGCTCTCCACAAGGAATACTTCTCTCTCAACGGAAGTATGTCCTTGATTTGTTGACCGAATGTGGCTTACTGGGTTGCAAGCCCGTTGATACTCCAATGCTTCCTACAAGGAAGCTCCTTCCAGAGGACGGAAATTCGATGAAGGATCCTGAGCGCTACAGACGATTGGTCGGGAAGCTTAATTATTTAACAGTCACACGACCAGATATTTCCTTTACTGTCAGTGTCCTGAGCCAATTCATGGCTGCTCCATACACTGGACACTGGGATGCTGCTCTTCGTGTCTTGAGATATCTCCAGACCACACCAGGTCTTGGCATCTTATATTCTGATCAGGGGCATTGTCGTGTGGGTGCTTTTACAGAAGAAGGAGATGGTCGGATATCTGGTTTTTCAGATGCAGATTAGGCAGGTTGCCCGATCTCTCGACGATCTACTACAGGGTATTGTGTATTTGTTGGAGGAAATCTTGTATCGTGGAAAAGTAAGAAGCAACACACAGTATCTAGATCTAGTGCTGAATCAGAATATAGAGCCATGGCAGATGTTACATCAGAAATGATATGGGTTCGTCGTCTTCTCATAGACCTCGGTGTAGTTTCTAATAACTTGATGTGGTTATACTGCGATAGTCAATCAACTATTCATATAGCAAAAAATCAGGTATTTCATGAGCGGACGAAGCATATTGAGGTTGACTGTCATCTTATCAGAGATCGAGTTGTAGGCACACAAGCAGACCCTCCATCCATTCAACCAATTCACATTAAGACAGACTTTCAGCTTGCGGACATCCTCACTAAACCTCTCCGGAAAACTCAAATAGATTTTATTTGTAACAAGTTGGGCATGATTAACATTTATGCTCCAACTTGAGGAGTGTTAATTGTATATTTAGTGTATATTGGTCTACGGCCCATGGGCCTTGTCTAGGTGTCCTTTAGGGTTTCTGTCTTGTATATATAGAGGGTTCACCCTCCTGTTTTATATAATAAAAAGAGTACTAGTTATTCTTACAATGCATTCAGTATTAACATATTAAAAACAAAGCAGGCCAACTGGGAGAGCCACTTACTAAAAGTAAATTATCCCTCTAAGCTCTAGATTAGATATATTTTAATTTTCATCTCATGATATATGAATGAAAAAAACAAAAAACAAAAAACAAAAAAGATCCACACAATCTCATGTAATTTTTTTTGATTTTGAGTTTCAAATAGGTCGTTGTAATGTTAGAATATGTTAAAAAACAATTCCATTCATGAAAAAGCAACGATAACTAATATAAATTTTAAAAATAACAATGTATGAATCAAATTTTAATTTCAGCAGTACTGGGATGAACTTCCAATCAGATCTGAACCCTTTTCTGGGACTGAGTGAATAAAAGAATAGACATGCAAGGACTACAAAAATCAGCACCTGAAGAACTCGGGTGAAGCATTCTTTTTGCCGTTCAGAAGGTTCACCAAAATGTACCGTCCGGGTTACATCAGTTGTCCCGTCAAGATATTGAGCCCCACTGTCTAGTAGGAAGAGTTTATGTGCATCCACAACGCTACAGCTATCAGGTTCTGCTCTATAATGTATAATAGCACCATTTGCACCAGAACCTGTGAATTCACAATAGTACGTTTTGTTTATAAAAGTTTTAACAAGATATAAGAAATCTTAAGAAATCAATTTTAAAGAGTCCTAGCATATGAATGGGCAGACCATAAGTTCACGACTCAAAGGTCTACTGTTAGTATACTAGGCTTTCCACTATGTTGATGTTAGTTGCCTTTATTTCCTTGTTGCTTAGTTTTTCTTTATTATTGTTTTAGCTCCACGAGTCCACTAGATGTATGTATTCGTACAGTTTTCTCCCTCATAAAAGAATCACTTCTACCCTTCTCTCTACACTATAGCCAAAGTTATCAAATTAAAGGCCTAACCCCTCAATGTTGTGCATCCGACAGCAAAAAGCTACTAACTAATTGCCGATTGGCACGACACTTGTCTGTCAGCACCAGCAAACTGCTTCATAACCACACACCAAGATTTTAAAACGAAAACATGCCACGAGGGGTGAGCTTCAAGGCATCCTTCAACAATAAAAACAAAACAAGGAATTCACAGAATATCATAAAAGCCATAACACGTAGTTCCATATCAAACTATTGAAGACATTAAATTACTAGTTATAAGAGCATCTCCAATGTTACTCCCTACATTTAAGTTAATGTGGGGAGTGAAATGCATAAAAATTAGTGTAATGAGTAAAATATCCAATCATGCTCCCTACGTTAACAAATATACATTATTTTGATGATATTTTTTTTACTATTTAAATAAAACAAAATAAGAAAATGAGATGAGGTACATTGTACATAATAAAATAATGTAGATTATTTGTAAGGAGTGAGATAATGAAAATTAATGTAGGGAGTCCACTGGAGTGAAGTTTTTTCATATTTGCTTTCCTACAATAGTTAGAGAGCCCATGTAGAGATCCCATTGGAGATGCTCTAAGTCTTCAAAAACATATTATATTCACTAAATCTACAGACGTCATCGTTTCCGAGAAAGTAATCAAATTTCATCAATTTTGGTAAAGTAATCAAATTCATAGCTCAACCATCAAATCCACAATAATTGTCGTCCCCTCCCCCAAATTCATCGTCCTCATCTAAATTCACTTGATTATGTTTCCTCTTTCTTGATGCTAATCTTTCACCTTCATCCTCATTTGCCTGGCCAACTTCAGTTGCTCTACCATTGTCATCCTCGTCTCCTCGTCATCATTCGGGTTGGTTATTCATTTATCACTAGAAGACAGTTTAAACAACCAAATGATCATCTTCCTCTTTCAGTGACCTTTTCTTGGGATAATTGTGTTTCAACTTCGTGATCTATAAAATGTGCATCAAAGTATCAAACTATTCATCTTATTTGTGCTTAGATGATTATTTCCCTTCATGTGCACTTGATTGAATCCAATTATGTTAACATGCTAAAGTTGAACAAATAAATGTCTCCCCCCCCCCCCCCCCCCCCGGGGGTATAGTGACCGGTTCCATGTTTTCCCCAAATTTATTTGAACTCATATTGCAAATGATTTTAGTTGTGACACTTCATCTCCAAAGTTATCCCACCATTCAACTATATAACTTAACAAAAAAGAAACAAAGTAGTGAATAATTTATTTTATATCTATACTATATTATAAAGCATTTGAAAAAAACTCTTCAAAACAAATTTTTACGTATTACATACTGTTTATTGATGCATATTACAAAATTACAGGTAAATGATGCATGAACACAACTTTTTAAAGCCGGATGTTTGAATTTATAACTAACTGATAGCAATAATCAAATATAGGATAAACATCTCATTTTAAATATAAAGAATATAAAATATACTTAGGATAATTATTGAATTCTAACAGAATATTTAATTATTATTTTATAAAAAATATTGCATTATTAAACTTAAAATACTTACATCATTATTAAACCTAAATTATAATTATAATAAAAAAGTAAATTAAACAAATTTATAAAGAAAAATTATCGCTTTCTCAAAACACCACAAAACTGTATTATGAAATCGACAAAGACAAAAAATAAAACGAAACATTAAAATCAAGATGTATCACGCTGCATTGCACGAGTAAACTTCTAGTAAACTATAATGAAAAAAATAATAAGATAAAAATATATGGTGATGTTTGGTTGATAGATTCTGAAGGAAATGGAATGGTCAAGTCCTTTGACCAAATTCCAACCTCCAGTTTGGTACTTATCAGACGGACGTGTTAAGTATGATGTCAAGGATGATATAAATCCAAAAAATACCCATTTGTATTTATACACATCTAGTTGGGAATCGACCTTCACATGTGTTTTGGTCCTTAATGAGTATGTCAGTGCTCATAAACATTGGGACTTCAATTGAGCTGTGAATTCAAGTAAGAACCAGTTGCATGCAAGTCGTGGTGCAATTGAAACTCCCACTTCTGATTATGATATTCCACGTCTCCTTATAAGGAACACACATCTCCATCAAAGTTCTTTGCTATATTTATTTTGCCTCTTGCTTACGCCATAAACAGATGTCATTCTTGGTGTCATCTCACCATCAACTATTCTTAAAACATGCACAAGTTGTGATTTTAATAGAAAAATCACACTAGGCCAAAATGTATTCTCATCCCTTAATGATATTGTTTCACAACTTTCCCTTCAAGTTTCTTTGCCCATGCACAACCTAACCATTCATTTGAAACAAACAATGTTGAATTGTTGCTTCAATTGATAGATATTATATAACAACAAAAAGGCAATGTAAAATCGTGTGGCAGTTAGTCGAGGCAAATATTTCTTTGCAAATTTTCTTGCTAAACTCAATACCTATCAATGGTTGTGGTGGATAAAATTAATAACTCATTTTACTTTAAGCAAAACAATCTTTTGTTGTAGCAATTTTCCAATTTTCTCGAGCATCAAACTGATACAATAAGCAGCACATGATGTCCAATACAATCTTTTCCTCTTATCGATTAACAATTTCCAGTTACTTTGCATGCTTTTACATTATCATCGACCACAAGAAACACATTCTCTTCTTCAATTTCTTAGTAACATTATCAAGCAATTCAAATATTTTTGTACATCTTATGCACAAAAACAATCTCATATTGGTTGTATACTAGAAATTTGATTGGACTCTCATTTCTTATATCAACCAACCATCAAATAAAAAAGTAACGCTATTTGTTTGTCTCCGTGTTGCTTTTCTCTTAATCACAATTTCTTATGTTTGTTTTACTTCTTTTGGCATCCAAGTCCTCGTCTCATACATTGTAGGAGCTTTCAATCCTCAATCATAATTTCCAACTTAACGAAACACATTGAAAAATGATGGGTTTGTTGCATAATTAAATGGGATCTTGTTCTCAAAAAATCTCTCCCAATATCCAAACAAACTTGTATTACAATGCTTTTTAGCACTCATTGGTCTCATTTTTGGGCAATAATCATTCTATCATCTTCACCTTTATTCTCCATAAATCTATCCATAGGTCCTCTAACACCAGAACTAACAGTACCCACTTAGACGAGTTCACGCCTTCCAATTGATTGCCACTTCCACCGCTAACAAAGTAAGCTCCACAATATATTCTCCTCAAAATTTCGTAGGGAAACAAATTTTGCATTTTAAAAGTTTTTCGCATATTGGTTGATGACTTCTTTAAGTACATTTGGACATGGTGCAAAAGTTACATTTCAAGTTACATATCAAGTACTTGCATCCTTTTTTTCACCCCACTCCTAGCCATGGTTGCTAAAAACGGTCGAGGCGAGGCGGTCAAAAAACGCACTTGAGGCGGCGCCTCTTGGGCTAGGGTTGTGCGTACGCCTTGGTGGTGTGAGGCGGGTCGTGAGGCGGAGAGGCGGTGAGGCGTACGCCTCTTGAATTTCTATGTTTTTCTTTTTTGTCAAGTTTTATTTTAGGAAAAAATAGGAATACTTTTAAATTAGAAACAAAATTCTTATAAACAAAATTCAACCTATTTGTTCTTTTTTTTCTTATTTATACTAAAATGGTTGTACTTTTCTCTTCACAAACAAAAGGTGTTTAGTACCTTGCCAAACATTCTCTCAAGACTCCAAAAACTCATCATACTTCTAACTTTCAACACCCACCATCTACGTGTGTTTCTCCCTCTAGTTCATGAAACTCTAACTTATAGTTTCTCAGACTTTTATGTTTTTATAACTTGGTAGTAACTTTATAACTTGGTAGTAACTTTATGACTTCAATATTTTGATATTAGTTATTTTTTTAAGACTTGTTAGTAATGTTATGACTTTAATACTTTGATATTGGATTGTGTTTTGCTTGATATGAATTATGTTGAAATTTATTTCTTTACCGCCTCGGGGCTTACGCCTCGGCCCGCCTCGAGGCTTACGCCTCGCCTCATTCAAGGGAAACGCCTCGCCTCGTGTTTCCGTACTTTAAAACCTTGCTCCTAGCACTTCAATTTCAACAACGTACTTCCAAGAGGGATCCCATCGTGATCCCTTTTTTTGTTTTGTTCCATTCATCTAACTTTCTTTAAGCAACAAAAACTTATTTAAAAAAATAAGTAGCAAGTTAAAAAAACGTACTAAAAAGAAAACAAAACGAAATTCAAGAAATGAAAATAACTTACCTAAGGAGTTGTGCATGAGGGATGCTAAAATAGGAATTCAAGAGTAGCCTTGGGTGTATGAGGGTCGAGCCACGGAGGTGAGAGGAGAGGAGATACATGAGGGAGGGAGGAGATGTAAGGAGAGTCCATAAGCCGTGAGGAAGGAGAGGAGAGCCCGTCGTGAGCCCATGAGAAATGTTTACTTAAAAAAGAAACTAGAAATGTGGTTGTTGTTGGGAAAATAAAAGAATAAAAGAGCAAGACACAAGGGAGTTTTACACAGAAAAAAGACACAGGTAACCAAGATGAACTCGCAAGGATATAAACAATTACATCCAATATGACAATGAATCTTGTAAACAATTGTTTCAAACATAAAGTGATGTGCTTTCTTCGAAGCGTTTGATTTCAAGTCTAAAACACCCTTCATATAAAAACTGAATAAGACCCTAAATCACTTCGATGTAAACCTCTCAAGCTTTCACCCAGTCAAGTTCAACTTGACACTTCTCTAAGTAAATCACTTTGATGTAAACCCTTCATACAAAGTTTACTAAGTGACCGAGTATTCAAAAGAACTAATTATTTCCCTATGGACTTGTATCCCCTCACTCCCACCAAAAGAAAACAATCAAGGATAACAAAAGAAAAAATAGGACAATAGTATAACACTATAAAGAAATTAAATAGAAATATGAAAAGCTTAATTATGAATGCCAAGGACTATACCACTTATAGTATCGAAGCTAGTATCAACAAAACCAGCTTGGCTTGAACGAAATTCAAGAAGTTTGTCAGCAACTTCTACCTCTGTAAGTATCACATTTTTATTCAATGCCTCTTCCAACCATGACCAGAATTGAGCAAGAGCAGCAGCATCCCTGATACAAAAATCATCAATCAATGCTTCCAGTAATGCTTTAGCAAGGTTCACTAGTATATATCCACTAGATCAAAAGCCATAACAAAATACACTATAAACAACAACCTATGCTTTATATGTGTGCAATTCTCTATACATACAACTCTAAGTGAATTATCAATTTTAATATTATGATTTTTGTGTATTATAGGATATTCAATTTATTACCAAAATCCCTCTTAAGAAAAATATTTGTTACGGTTTGTAAGATCTCACTAGACACGAAGTGGCAAAGATGTCTCCATACCATTGCAGACTTAATCCTGAGTGAGTTATTCTAAACTTCTGCCATAAAGTAACATAGCAAAAGTGACACGTATCACCACAACAAGAAGCCTATATCCAACACTAGGTGAGGCACGATGGAAATAAAACAAAAAGAAAGCATAAAGCTTTGAAACCCAGGAGCAAATAGAAATAGGTGAACTCCTTGGGGTTCTGAGACATGAATGGTGTCCTGCCAAGCACTCCTTTCTAAGGCCAACTCCTTTGGCATTCTAACCTCACATATATTTTTGTGACTGCTCACATGTAAATCTTGGCCAACCCAGCCTCCCTTGACGTACCCCTTTTGGTACAAGTTATAACTTGTGCATTCTAAAGTCTATGTTGGAGATGACTGAATCTCTTTGCACAACATGAAGTATTTCTTAAGTGTATCTACAATAAGTTTCAACAAGAACCAATATAAGTTGGTCAAGCAACTATGAAAATTAGACTTTTGATATGCTACTTCCCAGAATAAAAAATTCAAAATCACATAATTACATAGGCATGCTAAATTTACAAGAAAGAAGGCCTATCAAACCAAACTGTAATGAAACAGATTCTGATTACCTTAGATGAGAATTACGCATCCCTTCTAGCTCGGCATGATTTTTCACTGCTTTAGCTAGAGACACGGGAGAGCTCTTACACAATGCACAGGGCGCCCCAGATAAGCGATTGGAACCACGAGTTGCAAAGTCCTTCCCTTTGCCTTTACTACCAAGGCTTTCTAAAAACTTATCACAGGCAATTGCATAGGTGCTCGCAATAGCAGCATTAACTGATGCTGTGTCCAACCAAAGGTGTGCCCCTCGAGCAGCTAAGCTGAAGGAGAAAGAATGGTCTAGTAAAAAGAGCATAATACAAATTTATGTAGAACAACTCCCTAACAAAACTGAAAGAAGGATGCAAATTCTCCAGCAAATCAAATGCACAATCTGCATGCAGAAATTTTCATGCTCCAAACTCACCTTTCAATTTCAGAAAGAATGGACTCGTATGGTCTTAGCTCTATGCCAGCTTTCTTCAAGTAATCCATCACTTCGGGAGTGACTTTAGAGTTATCAACAAACAGTTTTGCCGCATGAATCTCCACTATCAAGTATGCATACATAACAGGAGAATGTGGAACATCGTTTCCTCTCTGCAAACACATGTGATGTACAATTAGCAGAGAAGCAAGACGACAACCAAGAAACTGAGCTTATACCTTGGACAGACCTTTTATAACTGCTCCGCCCCAAGAAAGAAGAAAGATGATGCATAAATAAAATAATCCAGAAACATATTCCACTCAGTACAAGTTGATATATAAATATATAAACACTGTACGAAGAACTCTTTGGAATATGATTAATGACATGACACAGCCTTTTCACATGACTTGTGAGTTGTGACCAGAACTTCTAATATCCTGAAAACACTGCTTAAAAATATGCATCTTTACTTGCCAATTGAAGGTAAAAAGAACACTCTTAACTCTTTCTTCTTTTTGTATTAGGAATAGAAGAAGTATCTACAACTGGGGATAGAGAGAAGAATACAGTGTTGGTAACTTAAAAATAGTGATAAAGTGAGGAACGCAAAGAGAATACCATTTTCCCCACCACAGGTCCACCCTTGTTACATTCCCCTACACTTTTGTCAGCATTCCAGATCATCATGGCAGATTAAGCCATCCTTACTAGCGATATGTCAAAGTTTGTAAAAGGAGGGGATGTCTTTTTGAGGCATTTGAGCATTTCTCATGATATGTAGCAACTTAGAACGCTGGTAATGGGCTCAAAAGGCAATAGCTTCTTAGTTTGTAGATAGCAGGTAATCATCCTTTGAGAATTACATCTATGTTTGGTTATCCGGTTTCTCATGTTGTAGAATTCTGGTATTTTAGAGCAATTTTGTTTATGAACTTGATACACAGCCTATCTTCAAAGTAACACCTAAAGAATTTGGGCAGATAGACATCTAACAAAGTTAAAAGCATTACCAAGTTCAGTAGCCAGGCAATTTCATCAAGCATAGAGATAACAATTGCAGATGAACCAGCATCGATGAGTTCAGACCTCAGGTTAGATAGTTTAGTTGACACATCTACACCAGCATATTTATGGTCATGCACTCGGATTGGTTTGTTTGGAGGCATTGGCCTTGCTTCTTTCCATACTTCATCCACGAGATTAACATCATATAGGTAGACCAACTCATGACTGCTTTTAGCAACAGCTTCCTTCAATTCGATTACAGCATCAGAAGAAAAAAGAAACTGCTCCCTTCACAAATAGAAGAGAAGGTGGCATCAGACGCAAGCATATAAAAAGCACAACGGATATATGTCATGCAAAATAAAGATAAGCACAAATTCAACCACCCAATTACAAAGACAACAATAAAAATCCTGAAATAACTAAAAACTAACAGAAGCAAATAGGTCTGCTCGCCACTCATCTAACTGAATTGCTAGATGTATGGATGAAGGAAAAAAAAAACATGTCCAAGGGAAGGTCAAGCTACAAACTAAAAAGAACTATGGTGTATGCTTATTAACTGAGATATCCACTACTAGTTGTATTGAACTAAATAGTAACTAGATTATCCCCTTTACAATTGTGAGACCTATGTACCATCTCATTGATGTCAATAATATTAATAAGAAATCAATGCTTGAGAAGCATGTCATGCTAAGGTTGGAAAATCTGGTTCAAGAGGAGGACTCATCTGTACCTTACAGGGTATGAGTACTAAGCTTCTGCTGTTCTTTGTAATTTGTAGCTTCAAAAAGAGATTTCAGGTTATATACTCAAGAGTCGATGTTTCCAAATTCATCAAAAATCCCCCTAACTCATAAACTATTTCCCAAAAAAATTGTCTAATAAAAAAATCCATGTAATTTCCCTACCAAAATACATTTACTTGATGATCTTTCAAAGTGAGGTCATAAAAGCAAATGGCAGATTGGATACAGAATATCATGTGATTGCCTATAGATAACAAAGATGAGCCTCCTTTTTTAGTACAAGTAAAATGCACAATTAATCTTTCTATGCTAAAGTAACATAGCAATCGTTTAAGTAATAAAGTCACACAGGTATGTAAGAAGCAACCCTCTTCAACATTTTCTACAAAAATGACTGATTTAGTCATTAAGCAAACACTTTGCACTAACAAATGCACACAGCTTGACCTTCTCTAGTCCTTATTTTCATCTTCCTTTCAAACAGCGACAGTTCAGGTCAGGCACTTTATGACTGTGTATATATATATGATAGAATACCTTATGGACAAAGGCAAAAGCAATATGATTACACTAACACATCACAAGAATACAAATGCTACTCACAGGATCGATGCCAATCCTGCCACCAGGAGCTAAAACATCATTAAGCCACTCGGTAGTGTTGGGCACACCCCAGTTACCAGCACGCATGAGGGTCCAGCTCGAGCTCAACTGCTTCTCTGCCTGGTAAAGAAAATAAAATCAAAAGCAATCAAACAGACATATTTTTAAATCGTGATGGCCTTGCAATTTGACGAAGTTAGAGCGTTGGATAAACCTGGAGAAAATATCGTCCATCTGTCCAAAGAGCTGCCTTATGCCTTGTAACAATAGCAGTGCCAGCACTACCAGTAAAACCCGATATGTAGGCCCTCCTCATATAACACTCGGCAATAAATTCACTCTGTATCCATGGCAACCAAAAATCACATTACGGTACAAAGTGGATAATCCCAAGGAAGAAGCATTTGGATCACATGATAAGGAAATTTAGCTTAGTCATGTCAGCTAACTACATAATCTTCATAGGGAACCATGTCTATTTTTACTCAGAACACATTTTAATCACTTCAATCGCTTAAGCTCATAGCAAACTTGTGTGCTAAAACTGGCCACTTATCTTTTCAAGATTAAAGACAGTACTTGCTCCCTGGGACATTAGTTTCGGAAGAAATAGGTAAATTTATGCACCTGAACTATAATTTTCCATCGATTGCAGTCTACCTTTATACAGAAGGGCAAGCTTAATTGGATTTTACTGGCGAAGAAACACAAAAGATGATTGTATTTTTGTCAACGTCTTACAGGCTTGCAGTTTTAGCATAACATCAAAAATCATAAATGAAAAAAATCCTAGCAGAATTTTTGTGAAGGGATGATAGAAAGAAACCTGATGGGCATCCTGGGAAGGGATGATATATGCATCGATATTGATACCCGGCTTCCCGAAGAGGTCACGAAGAGCGGTAAGCTTCTGATCTTGCTCCATTCCTGTAGCGTGATTCTTGCGCATCTCGGAAGAGGGTTTAGCGGTGATCGAAGAAGAACCGGAAGAATTTCGAAGGACGAAGATTGGATGATTATGAATTGGGGGTCTGTTGAGAGAAGGACAACTCGGGAGTGATAGAGAGAAAAAGCGGAGGCAGCGATGGGAAGAATAGGAGGGGCCCCGCGGCGTTGTAGAGAGAGAAAGGCCTGACATTATCGCTGCTGCTGACTTCATTGGCGGAGACGAGGAGAGATTGATGATGAGGAGGAAACAAATATGGAAGATAACTCAATAATCAATACATACACAGAGTAAACTCCAGTTTTGGTCCCTCTCGTTTGGTGATCTTTAAAAGCGGAACTTATCATTTCATAATTCAATTTATGGTTCTCATAGTTTGAATTTTGCTTTTGAAAGTGGATCTCATCACCAACTCCGTTAAAAATCTCTATTAGAGGCAGGGGTGTTTTTGTCCAATATGGTTTTCTTTCTTTTTTGCAATTCCTTTATGTTTTTCTTATATTTGTAAAGTATATCAAACTTTAGAGACCAAATAGGATTAGCTCTAATATTATATATAAATATAAATACATACACATAACATAGGGACCAAATCACCAGATCATAAGGATGAGTTGAATGGTTAGTGTGATCCCAGATTCTAACTCATAGTTAACACACAAAGATGTAGGAAGTGATCTTTTATAGATTTAACAAAGATTACATCAAATCCTTTAGTCACAAGTCTCTCTGTGCCACAAATCTCACTTGACAGAATAATTCTTTCTCTAAGATATGTGAAATCTGTGTTGTGTTTTGTGATTTGTATCATATCTACCACTTAGACCAACTATTTATATGGTCAACATGACCCATTAACTTTACAACTCAATTATAAACTAAACACCCAAACTTTACAAACTATTACACATTAGACCCTCTTTTAATCTTGAATACAATTTAACTCTAACAATCTCCCCTTTGGATTCAAGATTAAAAAAAGTTTGACAATAATCTTCAGGTCTTCTTTTCGCTTGAAAAATCTTCAGCTTGAAATCTTTGTCATCTACAAATCTTGAACAACTTTGACATTATCCTCAAAACTTTGAAATCTTCAAATATTTAACACTTTCTTCAATCTCCTCCTTTGATTTCAGACATGCATCATACTTTTACAAAATCTCTCCAACATAGCAATCTTCATAATTTACTTTGACTTGAAATTTGAATTTCATCAGCTTCATAACTTTCTCTTGATTTTGATCTCGAAAACTCTCCCCCTTGTAACTAATCAATCATCTGACTTTGAAATCTTGAAACTTCTCCCCCTTTTTGATGAATTGTGAGAATCAGAATCATCAAAACATTTCAACGTCAGCTCTGTCTTTGAAATTATCTCCCCCAAATAGTAATGTAAGCTCAGTCTTCATGAAAATAGGATATTCTTCTTCTTTGGAAACATATGAACAATCCCGCCCAAAGAAATTTGATCTCCGTCTGATCTGATGTTTTGTCGTCAATTCATTAATGTATTTATCCGAATCTTTTCAAATTCATACAAATTATGAGTGGTAACCCTGAATCAACAAATGAATCAGTTAATCTGTGTGTCAGTAGCACAATGTCACTGTGTGTAACAGATACATATTGGAAATGAGCTTTTTGATATTCACTCCCCCAGGGCTTCCATTCAATCATAGAAAAACCACAAAGGAATTTTCTATGAATGTTATGACAAGAAAACTTATTCCCTGTGTGCTCATGCAAGTGTAGCAATGACTGACGCAATTAAAGCTTAAACAGGCTCAAAGTATGTAAACCATTCAGACAACAATAGAATTACATAGACTCAATGTACGTGAGAAAGGGTCGAAGGTGGGGCAACTTTCCTTGTTTTTCAATATCCGAATCATCCGAATGAAGATCAGTGTTGGTCCCGAAGGTGCTTAACAAGTTTGTAGAAGGGGGGTGAATACAAACACAGAATTTTAAAGTTTAATAAATTGTTTATTAATAAATCAAAACACAATTTACAAGTTTATTGCGGAATAAGATTAAGTAGAACCTAATCTAAACAAACTTAAGAATCACTAAGAAGGTTGTACTAGAAATAGAGAATAGGGGATAGAGAGAATATAGAAAACAAGGGTTTCTATATATTTAGAAAGATGAAGACAACACTCAGATGGAGTGTTGATCTTTCTATTTATACCCTATGCATTAAATGCATGGCAGAGTACTTTACACGTGTCCTTCATTGATTGGCTGCGAGGGTCTGACTTTAGGAGACATGCTTTCGGCCGTATGATGAACAATGTAGTTGACAGAGTTTTTGTACGAATTGTAGCAGAGGTATGTTCGTTTTGACAAATCGTACTGGGTGTGCAAGGGTAAGACAAAAGAGGCTTGAGGCATAAGCTAAGTGACCATCGATCGCTGAATATATCTTCCTTCAGAGATACAAAGAAGTTCAGCTATCGCTGAAGCTTTTCCTCAGGTTTCTTCGCGTGTGTAGATTCGTCTTTGCTTCACTAATATCCGCATCAGGTCATAAGTAGACTTGTCTTTGTTTAGCAGCTTCATCTTCGATTCAGCGGTGAACATCTTTTGTCGCGAAACTTGTCTTCAAGGATTACGTCTAACTGTTTACATTAGAAAGCATCAGCGATACTGAACATACTCAGTATTTAGTCGCTGGTAATGAAACACTTATACATATTAATGTTTACAAAATAGATCATCAATGATAACTGAACAGACTCAGTATGATCGCTGATGATGAAACACTAATACATAATATTAAACGTAATTTTCACTAAGTATAGAAAAGGGTCGTTATCAAATCACTGAGAGAGTATGGATCAACAATCTCCCCCTATTTGATAATGACAAAGTAACTAAGAAGAAAATTATTTTTAAATCAAAATGAGGAATAATCAGGACTCATAACATACACGTCCCAATTACTATTTTGAGGGATCTTTTACAGTACTGATAGAGTTAAGTATTTCACTGAATTTTCATTAATTCAAAGAAAGAATTACAAGAGAGATAAAAATATAAAGTACAAGTGAAGAACTAACTACTGTAAGTCTAACTAATAGATTACAAGAAGTAAGAAAATAATCTATCAGCTATCTAGATGAGATTGCAAGACCTTGATCATGTAATCAGGTACTTCTTCTCCTTTTTGCCTTCGATCAACTGATTTTTTTCTGATGATTGTTTTGATCGGTTCAACTAGAGGAGAGTAGGTACACAATAAGCACAAGAGATCTTTGAGATGATTGAGAGGACATATGGGAACTTCAGAGACTCTCTGGAATCTGAGCTACCCTTCATCATCATTGAAGAAGATTCCAGAAGGATTTTTCAACACTTGTCCTGGGAGGAATGGTCCACCAGGAGGCCTAAACAGTGCTTCCTTTGAAAATTTGATGGAGGTGTCATTTCTGATTGCAACAACATTTTCAGAGGAGGAGGAGACAGGATTTCTTTTGATTTCCTTGGCTTAGGAGGAAGAGCAGAGGGCACCTTTAATACAACAGCGACTCTGTTGATGAGAGCATCATTGATCCCTGTTGGTCCCGGAGGTGCTTAACAAGTTTGTAGAAGGGAGGGGGGTTGAATACAAACACCGAATTTAAAGTTTAATAAATTGTTTATTGATAAATCCAACACAATTTACAAGTCTGTTGCAGAATAAGATTAAGTAAAACTCAATCTAAACAAACTTAAGAAAACACTAAGATGGTTGCACAAGATTATAGAGAATGGGGGATTTGAGAAGTATAGAAAGCAAGGGTTTCTATATTTTAGAAAGATGAAGGCTAGAGGTATGCACTCTCCAGATGGAGAGGTAATATTTCTATTTATACCCTATTCATTAAATGCATGGCAGGACACTTTACACGTGTCATTCACTGATTGGCTTTGAGAGTCTGACTTTGGGAGATATGCTTTCGGCCATATTATGAACAATGTAGTTGACAGAGTTGTTGTACGAATTGTGGCAGAGGTATGTCCGTTCTGACACATCGTAATGGGTGTGCAAGGAAAGACAAAAGAGACTTGAGGCATAAGCTAAGTGATCATCGATCGCTGAATATCTCTTCCTTCAGAGATACAAAGAAGTTCAGCTATCGCTGAAGCTTTTCCTCAGGTTTCTTCGCGTATGAGTAGAGTCGTCTTTGCTTCACTGATATCCGCATCAGGTTACTAGTAGACTTGTCTTTGTTCAGCAACTTCGTCTTCGATTCAGCTATGAACATCTTGTTGACGCGAAACTTGTCTTCAAGAATTACGTTTACATAGAAATCATCAGCGATAACTGAACAGACTCAGTCTGATCGCTGATAGTGAAACACTAATACATATGAATGTTTACAAGAAAGATCATCAGTGATAACTGAACAGACTCAGTGTGATCGTTGATGGTGAAACACTAATACATATGAATAAACGTAATTTTCACTAAGTATAAAAGAGGGTTGTTATCAAATCACTGAGAGAGTTTGGATCAACAATCTCCCCCTATTTGATAATGACAAAGTAACTGAAGAAAATTACTTTATAATTCAAAATAAGGAATAATCAGGACTCATAACATACATGTCCCAATTACTATTTTGAGGGATCTTTTATAGTACTGATAGGGTTAAGTACTTCACTGAAATTTTCATTAATTCAAAGAAGAAATTACAAGATATGAAAATGTAAAGTACAAGTGAAGAACTAACTACTGTAAGTATAACTGATAGATTACAAGAAATAGGAAACTAATCTATCAGCTATCTAAAGAAGACTTAGGAGGATTAATCATGTAGTCAGGTATTTCTTCTTCTCTTTGCCTTCGATCTGAAGATTCTTGACTAATGATTGCCTTGATCGATTCAGCTAAGGGAGAGAAGTCACACCATAAGCACAAGAGATCCTTGAGACGACTGAGGGGACATATAGGGATCTCAGAGACTCTTTGGAATCTGAGTTGTTCCTCATCATCTCTGAAGAAGATTCCAAAAGGATATTTAAGTACTTGTCCTGCAAGATATGGTCCACCAGGAGGCAGAGAGAGATCTAGGACTGAGAGATCAGGAGGAGGACCAAACAGAGCTTCTTTTGAAAACTTGATGGAGGTGTCATTTCTGATGGTAGCAACATTCTCAGATGAGGAGGAGACAGGCTTTCTTTTAAGTTGCCTTGGCTTGGAAGGAAGAGCAGATGGTACCTTTAACACAGCAGTTGACTCTGTTGATGAGGGCTTCTAGGATGCCTTCGACATAGCCTCTGTAGGTTGATTTGGATTTCTTCAGCGCATCTTTGAACTCTAGCCATTCCATGTAGCCGAAGCTTTCAAGCTTTGAAACAAACATAGCCTTCGAGCTTCCATCCTCTCTGGTTATCTCCATTGTTACAGAAGTTCGGTCCTTCTTCTTTCTCCCAGAGATGACAACAGCTGATATCTTTAATGGGTCTGAGCGATAGTCGACTTTATGTTTGCACCATTCGACAGTGTTATCGCTGACCGCTTGTTCTTTTGAGCGCTCATCTTCAATTTCCTTCAGTAAAGCAGCCTGGACTTCCACTGGATTCTTTTTCAGCTTCTTGTCTTTGACTTGAGAGGACTGAACCTTGAAAGATATAGAAGCATCTCTTTGACAATCGACTATCAGTTTCTCAGCTTTGACAGATTCTTCAATTTTTGCTTCAGTCAGGAAATCAAGCTCTGTAGAAGTTATTTGAAGAGGGACCTTCAGCCGTTGACTCTCTAGATGAGAAATCATCTCTGTTCTTCTCTTCATCTCTTCCTCAGACCAGTGAGATGGTCTTGAGGGCCTTCCTGGATGGTACAGGGCTTCTTCTTCTTCTTCATCAATCTCATTTAAGGAGATTGGGATTATCGATTCATCAGCTATAGATGCTGGGATTATTTGAAGTTCCTTTCCCTTAAGCAGGGGAGAGAACTGTCTGGTCAGAAATAGATAAAAAGAGTTAGTGTTTGTTGGGAAGAAGAAAGATAAAGGCTAGAAAAAAACAGGGGTTGGAGATTTATAGAAAGATATAGGGACAAGTGAGAGGCATACCTAAGAAGGATTATCCCCCTCAAATAGTGAAACACTTTTCAGGCTTCCCTCAGCAGCTGAACCCTTTGGTTTGCTTTGGGAAGGGGTTCCTGAAGAAGTTTCATTTCTCCCCCATGCTGTGACAACTTCTTTCGAAGCTATCACTGATGATGTGTTCGCTGCAGAAAACCATAGAGACTGGTCTTCTTCATCGTCATCATCATCGTCTTGATGTTGCTCTTTATCTTGATCCTGGAGATCAAGATCTTCATCCTCCTCCTCATCTTCTTCTACTAATACCTGATCGTACAAAGAAGTTGGAAGGGCTTTTTCAGCAACCTTCTCCCCCTCAACATGAGAGGGAGGTTCTTCCGGGTGAACCTCAACAGCAGCAACATCCTCCTCAAGATTTTCTTCAGTACGCTCTTTCTCCCCCTCTTTGTCATTATCAGAATGGGTAAGTTCAGAGACGGAAGTAACAGCCTTTGCAGTTGTCAAGGACCGGACTTCAGCCTCCAGACGGTCGAGACGACCTTCAATCACAGGGATGTCTGAAGTAGCTTGATGAATAAATTTAACAGCTACATTCAGAGAGGTACGGTCAGCCTCTGTGAAAGAAGGAGTGAGCGTCGGAGATGGTGCATTCAGCTTTTCCAGGACCTGCTGTAGAATTGATATGCAGGAATCGATCTTGGTAGATAAAACCTGGACGTCCTTGTTGAGAAGTTGAGTTTGTTGATGGTTGATGACTACGTCCTCCTTGATTTTGACAAGCTCTCCCTGCAGAGTTGAGATTTGGGAGGCTTCAGCTTTCGAGGAGCAAGCAGCCGTCAATTTCTTCAGCTCTTCACCAGCAGTATTGACAGCGCTGGTGGTTTCATTGATGAAGGTGGTGAGAGAATCCACCTTGACACCGAAACTGTTGACATGAGAGTCAACAGTTGCCATATTTGGACCTGAAATAAAAGTTAGCTTCTGAGTAACAGGCTTAGATGGATAGATGGGAGGGTGATTTGTGTGTTTAGGTATACCTGATGGTTCAAACATATTGAAAAATTGCATATCTCTTTCAAAGGTTTGAGCATCAGGTCCGATGAATGCAACTTGAGGTTGTTGCATGAGAGATGGAGGGTTAGAGACCAAAGAAGTGGGAGGAAGAGTAATGGGGATAGAAGAAGTTGGGATATGGGTGGTTACCTCAGTTTGTTGATGAACTGGGATGGATGGTGGCGTCACTCATATTGTGGCAGTGACCGTGATCGCTGGCATAGTTGATGTGATGACAGTTGCAGATGTGGAGGAGAGTCCCACAAAACTATCTAAGGTAGTTTGTTGAGAAACTACCTCAGGCCTTGAGCTAGGGGCTATAGTCTCCTTAGTCAATTTGGCCTTCTTCGAAGGACCATAAAGACTAGCTGATGGTCTTTTTGAAGTGGTGGTAGCGGTAGGGCTAGCAGAAGAAACAACCTCCTGCGTGGCCGCTGAAGTAGAAGCAGTGTGGAGAGAGAGACGGGAGCGAAGAGTAGAAATACTTACCTCGTTGTCGACCGATTTGACGTCCAACGAGCGCTGACCCACTTTGGCAAAAGTACCATCTGGAGTAGTGGGATAAGTGCCAGGGTAGAGAAACTTCAAATATGCACAGATGAACCGTACATATGGGATCTTGGGATCCTTCTCCGTCTTCTCAATCTTTGACTTGAGATCGTCAAAGATAGCGGTGGCATAGTCGAAGTTCTTTCCAGCGATCACTGAGTAAGCTATCTAGAGTTGAACTTTGCTTGCCTGATCCAGTGAGCCACTCTTCCCACTCATGTATTGAATGATGTGTGAGAAGATGTAGTTCAGTTGGGAAGGCATGTTTGCCTTCTTAATGATGGTTAGGCGCTTGTTGGGGATGGTTGAGCGTGGCTTGTTGTCCCAACAATATTCCATATCATCTAGAAACTGGATGAGTTCAACATCAGTGGGAAGGGCACTGAATTCACCCTTGGGTTTGTCAGGGAATCAGAGTGACTTCCTCAGGCTGTATGCAGTCATCATGCCTGGTCCTAAATCAGTGTTGAAGGAGATAGCAGGAACCTTGTCACCTTTCTTGTTGGTGATGGTGGTTTCGTCAGCAGTGAACCAAAACTGTTGGAGAAGGGTTTTGGATGGTTTAGGATCCACAGTGATGGCGTAAGCAAGGCACGTCTGCTTCAGGAACTGAGCTGATTCCACCAGATGTGGGTATTTGATACCATCGAAGTCCAAGCGTGCAAGATGATTGTTCTTGGGAATTTCAGATTCAGAGAGAGCAAACTTGACGTTCTTGGAAGCAATGAGAGCTGATTGTGCCATTTCTGAATATGGAAAGAAGGAGAAAAATATAGATATAAAGGTTTATAATCAAAACAAATTTTACCAGTTTCTGTTTTCAGAAAGAAACATAGGAAATTTTTTAATGATTTTGAGAATAACATTGTTCTTGAAGAAGAAAGAACATGAAGAAAACCATAGGTTTGAATCAAGAAAATCAAAAAAATGATTTTAATGTGTAAGAAATCTTGTGAAAAACCCATAATAATATAACATATTTAGGATTTTGTAACAAAGTTTAAGAAGAAAAGAAGAACAAAGTAACCTGTTGATCTTGAAAGAAGAAGATGCAAATGCTTGAAGAAGGTGTTTGCTGGAAATGCCTTGAGAGAGAATTATTGCTCAAAAAGATTGCCAGAAAGCGTGAAAGATAAGAATGAAAAGAAACATTCCTTTTATACGTAAAGAGAGAGGGAGAGGCGGGAAATCAAATGTTCATCATGACATGGACACGTTTTACGATGTTGATTGGATAGAAGGGCAACGGACGAACGTGTCAGAAAAAGGCATGTCGTGGATTGTCGGTTCAAATGACGTCATAGGAGAGAGAAAAACGTTTCATTTGTCCTTTTTGAAATTATCTCTGAAGAAAAGTCAGATATAGGTTTTCGTTTTGAAAGAATCCCTGATAAAAGTCAGAGATTGATTTTCTTTTCAAAAGAATCACTGAAGAGAAATGTCAGTGATAGAATTTGTTTATCAAAAAACTTTTAATCATTTGAAGTCTCAAAATGATTATTTTTATTTTTGAAAAACCAACTTGCTGAATGAATATTCAGCAATGGAGAGTAAGAGAACATACCTGAGAGTCAGAAATTTATTCAGAGATTGAGTGATAAAGGGGAACTTAGAATCACTGACTTAATGCATGAACAATGAAGAGTTACTCATCAAGATTCAACATTCCAAGCTCACTGATGAGAAAGTTGAACCTTGTCTCATCAAGAGGTTTGGTGAATAAATCAGCAAGCTGATAGTCAATGGGGATAAAGTGAAGTTCAATATCACCATTCATCACATGATCTCTGATAAAATGATATATGATCTCTATGTGTTTCGTCTTTGAATGTAGCACTGGATTATTTGCTATAGCGATAGCACTAGTACTGTCACAATAGATTGGAATCTTTGATAGCTGAAGATCATAGTCTAATAGTTGATTTCTCATCCATAGGACCTGAGCACAACAACTTCCAGCGGCTACGTATTCAGCTTCAGTTGTGGAAGTGGAAATTGAATTTTGCTTTTTACTCGTCCAGCTTACCAGCTTTCGTCCTAGGAGTTGACATCCACCAGTGGTGCTCTTTCTATCGAGTTTACAACCTGCAAAATCACTATCGGAATATCCAGTTAGATCGAACCCTGAGTCTTTGGGATACCAAAGACCGAGGTTAGAAGTCCCTTTCAGATATCTGAAAATTCGCTTAACAACGATTAGATGGGATTCCTTGGGTTCTGATTGATAGCGTGCACATAAACAAGTAGAGTACATGATGTCAGGTCGGTTCGCTGTAAGATATAGCAGGGAGCCTATCATTCCTCTATAGGCAGTGACATTAACAGGTTTTCCAGATGGATCTTTGTTTAGTGTCAGAGGAGGTGCCATAGGAGTTTTCATCGCTGAAGTTTGTGTTAGATCAAACTTCTTCAGCATATCTTTAACATACTTACCTTGGCTGATAAAAGTACCTTTGTCAGATTGTTTAATTTGAAGACCAAGAAAATATGTCAGCTCACCCATCATACTCATTTTGTATTCTTTCTTCATTCTTTCAGCGAAGCGAGTACATAGAGATGGGTTAGTAGAACCAAATATGATGTCATCGACATATATTTGTACAAGAATAATATGACCTTTTATCTTTCTGAAAAATAATGTATTATCAATTTTGCCACGTTCAAAATTTTCAGAGATAAGAAAGGATGAGAGAGTGTCATACCAAGCACGAGGGGCTTGTTTTAGACCATAGAGAGCCTTATCCAATTTATAAACATAATTTGGATGCTTAGGGTCATAAAACCCTGGAGGTTGTTCTACATAGACTTCTTCATTCAGCTTTCCATTTAGGAACGTTGATTTTACATCCATTTGATATACAATGAAGTCTTTGTAAAATGCATAAGCTAAGAAGAGTCGAATTTCTTCGATCCTAGTCACAGGGGCAAAGGTTTCATCATAGTCTATGCCTTCCTCTTATTTGTATCCCTGAGCAACAAGTCGAGCCTTGTTGCGGGTTACAGTTCCATGTTCATATAACTTGTTTCTAAACACCCATTTGGTGCCTATAACAGTTTTATCAGATGGTCTAGGAACGAGATTCCAAACTTTGTTGCGAGAGAACTCAGTCAGCTCTTCTTGCATAGCGCTGACCCAGTTTGGATCTCTGAGGGCATCATCAGCCTTCTTTGGCTCTATTAAATAAATAAATTTGACAAAGAGACAGATATTACATGAACTTCGTCGTGTCTGAATACCTGCATCGGGCTCACCAAGAATTTGATCTATGGGGTGATCTCTGGTCCATCGCTGAGCAGGAGCATGATCGCTCATTTTAGAGATTGGATCAACAATAGGAATGTTCACTGATGAAGAAGCTTGAGGTTCATCAGCTATTAATTGTTGAGAGTCAAACAGACCATTGTTTTCTGAGAGGTTTTCAGACGAAGATGGATCTGATGGAAGAAGTGTGTTTAGAGGCTCAGCTGAAACCCATGAGATGGATTCAGCGTTTGGAGGTATGATGTTTGGATCATCATAAGCAGCTGGAGGATCTGAATGCTGATGGTTTGAGAAGAAAGGTTCTGTTTCTCTGTAATGAGAAAACATCCAAGCATTTAATTCTTCATTGTCAGCGATTGGTTTAGAGTTCGCTGAGCGAGTTTCATCAAAGGTGACATGAATTGTTTCTTCCACAAATTGTCTTCTTTTGTTGAAAACTCTGTAGGCTTTGGAGATAGAGGAATATCCAAGAAATATTCCATCATATGCTTTTGGGTCGAACTTTCCAAGTTGATCTTTGTTGTTTAAAATAAAGCATTGACAACCAAAGATATGAAGAAAACTGATAGATGGTTTTCTTCCATGAAATAATTCATAAGTTGTCTTTCCAAATCGCTTTACTATCAGCGATCTGTTTTGAGTAAAACATGCAGTGTTTACAGCTTCAGCCCAAAATTGAGTAGGGAGGTGAGAATCACTGAGCATTGATCTAGCAGCTTCAATGATTGTTTTGTTTCTTCTTTCAGCGACTCCGTTTTGCTGAGGCGTTCTTACTGAAGAGAAGTTATGAGAAATTCCCTTGTTCTCAAAGAAATTGTTCAGAGAACTGTTTTTGAATTCAGTTCCATGATCACTTCTTATTGAACGAACAGTAAGATTATTCAGCACTTCCATCTTTTTAACAAAAGATATTAGTTCTTCTGGAGTATCACTCTTGCAACGAAGAAAGATAACCTAGGTGTAGCGTGAGTATTCATCTACAATGACAAGTGTATATTTCTTTCCAGCTATTGATTTGATGTTGGCAGGGCCAAACAAATCTATATGCAAGAGTTGAAGAGGACTTGTCACTGAGGAAACTTGTTTAGACTTGAAACTAGCTTTTGTCTGTTTTCCTTTTTCACATGCTGAGCAGAGAGATTCTTTAGCATATGAGTGCTGAGGAAGACCAGAAACCAGTTCCTTAGATGAGAGAGAATTCAGGATTTTGAAGTTTAGATGAGAGACCCTTTTGTGCCATAGCCAGTTGACATCAGAGGAGGCTTTAGATGAGAGAGCATAAGTTTTCAGTGGTAGTAGAGTCCATATCTATTACATAGACATTTTCTTTACGATAACCACTGAGAGCAAGTTTTCCTTTCTCATTCACCACTGAACATGCTTTCTTGGTAAAGCGAACTTCATAGTCTTTGTCACATAGCTGACTGATGCTCAGAAGGTTGTGCTTCAGTCCATCTACATAAGCGACTCTTCTGAAGGTAGTTGTCCCATTGTTGAGGACACCAAACCCTCGGGTATATCCTTTTCCATTTCCACCAAAGGTCACAGAGGGACCTTTCTCTTCCTTGTATTCAGTGAGCAGGTCTTTTTGTCCAGTCATATGACGAGAACATCCACTATCAAGATACCAGATGACCTTTGATCCCTGCAAACATAAGGAAGATTAAGCTTTGTTTGGTACCCACTTTTCAATGGGTCCTTTAGGGTTAGTGGAGATGGAAGGTTCAACAATCTTCACAACAGATGAAGATTCAGCTTCAGTGGTAACCTTCACCTTGGTTAATTTCTTAACCTTAGTGGTATTCTTCACCTTGGTCGATTTTTCAACTTTTATGACCTTCTCAGCCTTTGAGGCATTCATCTTCACTTTAGCTGTTTTATCAGCTATAGTGGTAGTTGGACATTTGCTTGCAATATGGTCAGTAAATCCACAGTGATAGAATTTTCTATATTTGAATGTGGTTTTAGGACCAGAAGTAGAAGGTTTTGAGACTTTATGATGAGCAGGTCCAACTCCAAGAATGCTTTTAGCATAAGATCTGGGAGGAACTTTCATTTCTTCAGATCTCTTAGGCTTAAGATCAATCTTTAACTTTGGAGGACAGAGATCAAAGATTTCTATCACAGAGCTAGACGATTGATTCGCTGAAGGTTTAGAAGGAACTTTCAGCTTTGCTTTCTTGGTAACCTTCTGAGGATGGAGAATGGATTTTCCTTTATCCGCAGACTTAGAGCCTTTGGATATTTCCTCAGGGATGGGATTAGAAGATGATGAAGGATAAAACTGATTATAAGAAGTGTCAGATATAGAAGAGACAAACGTTCCAAACTTAAGCATGGAACTGTCTTCTTTAGGCTCATCCTGTGGTTTCCAAAAACCAAGACCAGTTCTATCACTGCCAGGAACTTGAGCATTTATAATCTCAGTGATCTTTGTTGAGGATTTGCACCATCCTTCAATAGTTGCCTTCTCTGTTTTAAGAGCAGCGATGGCTTGTTCACGTTCAATGCTGATGATTTTATTAACAATGACTTGATCTTTCAAACTTTCCTCTAAAAGAGTCAGTTCTCTGATCTTTTCATGACATTTCTCTAGCTGTTCAGTTAAATCAACGTTTTTGTTCTTAGCTAGAGTTTTTCCGTTTAGAGCATTGTATAGATCAATCGTCAGCACATCAACAACGCGACTTCTCTCTGCTTCAGGTAGAGAGGGATTAGTAGAGATAGATACCTGAGATGATATATAGCTCATAGAAGTTTCAGTTGGTTCTTCCACTTCTTCTTTAATCTCAACCATGAGGCAGAGATTAGCGACTTCTTCTTCATCAGAACTTGATTCTTCTGATTCAGCCTAGTCATGTTCTTCAACGATGAGACCTTTACCTTTTCGCTTGTAGTTTTTCAACTTTTGATATTTTTCTTTCAGTTTAAGGTATTTGTCATCGCTGGATCTTCTCGAGGTAGAAAGTTTGAAGACTTTCTTTGGCCTGCACTCACTTGCAAAGTGTCCAATCTTTTCACAGTTAAAGCAAGTAGCAGTAGCCTTATCAACAGGGGTTGATTTTGGCTTCTCAGTAAGAGAGAGAGGCTTATTTCTTCGGAAATTGCTCTTTCTTGCAAATCTCTTAAAAGAGTTTGCCAAGAGTGCTAAGGACTCATCAAACTCTGAAAGATCCTCAGAATCATAATCTAACTCTGTGATAGTGAGAGTAGATCGCTGAGATGGAATTATCTCTGAAGAGACTAAAGCAACAGGAGTGCTTTTGGAGTCTTTAGAATATTTTATAAGATTATTCTTCAAAAGATTTGATTGCTTATAGTTGAGCAATATTCCATACAAGGTGCTGAGAGAAAGAGAATTTAAGTCTTTTGTCAGCTTGAGACATATTGAATAACTGTCCCATCATTCAGGAAGACATTCTAAGAATTTTGTTAGTATCTCAGAATTAGAATAGGTCCTACCAACAGTTCTTAGATCAATGATTAAGCAGTTAAACCGCTGATGAACATCAGAGAGATATTCATTCTTACCAGCGATAAAACATTCATACTGTCTTACCAAATTAATCTTTCGAGTCTCTTGGATTTCAGTAGTGCCTTCATATTGAACACATATGGTTTCCCACATTTCTTTAGAATTTTTAAGATGCATGATGGAATGGAAAACTTCATCAGGCAGAGCCATAGAGATAATGGTCTTTGCCCTTGCATCAATACCAACCTTCTTTTTGTCTTCATCACTCCATTGTCTTATTTCCTTAACAACATAGCGTTCAGGAATAAAAGGAGTGGTGGCAGTAGCTAGAACGACAACTATGATTTGGACAGGTTCATAGGGTCAATTTGCTACGTATTCAGGTATAGTAGGATCTGCACCTTCAAGAAATAGCATCATTCGATTCTTCCAGAGAGAAAAGTTATCTCTGCTAAATCGAGGAGGTTTAGAAAGTGAACCATTATCATAGTAGTTTGTGTTTGTGTTAAGTTCCATATTAGAATAGCAAGGAAGAGAATAAAGCAAGATCTTGTTTATTAGATTAAACAATCTGCTCTGATACCACTTGTTGGTCCCGGAGGTGCTTAACAAGTTTGTAGAAGGGGGCAGTTGAATACAAACACCGAATTTAAAGTTTAATAAAGTGTTTATTGATAAATCCAACACAATTTACAAGTCTGTTGTGGAATAAGATTAAGTAAAACTCAATCTAAACAAACTTAAGAAAACACTAAGATGGTTGCACAAGATTATAGAGAATGGGGGATTTGAGAAGTATAGAAAGCAAGGGTTTCTATATTTTAGAAAGATGAAGGCTAGAGGTATGCACTCTCCAGATGGAGAGGTAATCTTTCTATTTATACCCTATTCATTAAATGCATGGCAGGGCACTTTACACGTGTCATTCACTGAATGACTTTGAGAGTCTGACTTTGGGAGACATGCTTTCGGCCGTATCATGAACAGTGTAGTTGACAGAGTTGTTATACGAATTGTGGCGGAGGTATGTCCTTTCTGACACATCGTAATGGGTGTGCAAGGAAAGACAAAAGAGACTTGAGGCATAAGCTAAGTGATCATCGATCGCTGAATATCTCTTCCTTCAGAGATACAAAGAAGTTCAGCTATCGCTGAAGCTTTTCCTCAGGTTTCTTCACGTATGAGTAGAGTCGTCTTTGCTTCACTGATATCCGCATCAGGTCACTAGTAAACTTGTCTTTTTTCAGCATCTTTGTCTTCGATTCAGCTATGAACATCTTGTTGACGCGAAACTTGTCGTCAGGGATTACGTTTACATAGAAATCATCAGCGATAACTGAACAGACTCAGTCTGATCGCTGATAGTGAAACACTAATACATATGAATGTTTACAAAAAAGATCATCAGTGATAACTGAACAGACTCAGTATGATCGCTGATGGTGAAACACTAATACATACGAATAAACTTAATTTTCACTAAGTATAAAAGAGGTTCGTTATCAAATCACTGAGAGAGTTTTGATCAACAATCCTTTCAACATAGCCTTTGTAAGTTGACTTTGATTTCTTCAGTGCATCCTTAAAATCTAACCATTCCATGTAGCCGAAGCTTTCAAGTCTTGAGACGAACATTGCCTTTGAGCTTCCATCCTCTCTGGTTATCTCCATTGTTACAGATGTTTGGTCCTTCTTCTTTCTTCCAGAGATGACAACAGCTATGATCTTCATCGGGTCAGAGCGATAGTCAATTTTTTGTTTACACCATTGAAGTGCTTTATCGCTGACATCTTTTTCTTTTGAGCGCTCCTCTTCAATTTCTTTGAGTAGAGCAGCCTGGATCTCCACTGGATTTTTCTTTAGTTTCTTGTCTTTGACCTAAGAAGACTGAACCTTGAGAGCTAGAGTTGCATCCTTTTGACATTCAACGATCAGCTTCTCAGCTCTGACAGATTCTTCAATTTCAGCTTCAGTCAGGAAGTCGAGCTCTGTAATGGGGTTTGAAGAGGGATCTTTAGCTGTTGACTCTCCAGATGAGAGATCATCTTTGTTTTTCTGTTTAATTCCACCTCTGACCATTGAGCTGGTCTAGAGGGCCTTCCTGAGTGGTACAGGGCTTTTTCTTCTTCTTCTTCTTCTTCTTGTTCATCAACCTCATTGAATGAGGTTGGGATTATTTGGTCTTCAGCTGTTGAGGCTGGGATTATTTGGAGTTCAGTTCCCTTAAGCAGGGAAGAGAACTGATTGATCAAAAAGAAGAAAAGAGTTAGTGTTTATTTAGGAAGAAGATAGATAAAGGCTTAGAATGAGAGAGGGGTGTGGTAGGTATAGAAGGATAGAGGTACGATGGAAAGTCATACCTGAGAAGGATTCTCCCCCTCAGATGATGAAACAATTTTCAGATTTCCCTCGGCAACTATTCCCTTCTGCTTGCCTTGGGATGGAGCATCTGAAGTTGTTTCACTTCTCCCCCCTGCTTCACGAATGACAACTCCTTTTGTTGGGTCTGAATGTGCTAAGGTTGGGTACTACTACAAATTGAAAGGTATTACTACTGCTTGTAAGTTTAATACTGCCAGATGAAATATTACTACTGCTAGTAGAATTAATACTGCTTGAAGGGTTAGTGCTGCTATATGAATAGTTAGTACTGCTTGGAGAGTTAGTACTGCTAGTAGTTAGTACTGCTTGAAGATTACTACTGCAAGTGAGGAGTTAATACTGCAAGCATGATTAGTACTGCCAGAGACAAAGTTAATACTGCTATTGAGTTAGTGCTGTTTATGAAGATAAAGATGACTTGGAGATAAAGATGAGCTGAAGATAAAGACGAAGATAATTAAGGAATTGATGCTGAAGATCAATTTTATTTTGATAATTATCTTGTAATTTGTTATGTATATATAGTCTAGATGTTTTAGATTATTGACAGAGCTTTTACATAGATACATTGATAGAGTTGCTTTTGTTTAGAGAATTAACCTCAAGACTAGTATTGATCCTTTCTATAGAGAAGTATAAAACGTCTGTTGAGTCTTGTTCAACAGATTGAGGTTGTGTTTGTAATCATTAAGTTTTAAGCAATATAAACTTATGATTCGAGTTCATATTCTGTGTTTTTGATAAATTGTTAAAGTGTTATTCCGCGACTTCTTTAACATTGTTTCTGAGTTTGTATTAAATTCTTGTTTAGAATTTTCGATCTTGACACCTTTTGAAGCTGTCGCTGATGAGACGTTTGCTGAGAACCAGAGAGATTGGTCCTCTTCATCATCATCCCCATCATCATCAGTAGGCAGGACTTTCTCTTGATCATGAAGATCAAGGTCTTCATCATCTTCCTCATTATCCTCCTCTTCTTCTTTGAGAACTTGAGCTAGTGAAGAAGAGGGAGGGGCTTGATCAGCGACCATCTCCCCCTCAACATGAGAGGGAGGTTCTTCCGTCTGAACCTCAGCTGCAGCTGCTTCAGTATTTTCTTCTTCTAGATTTCTCTCCCCCTCTTTGTCATTATCCACAAGGGGGAGTTCAACAGAGTCTGGTGCAGCTTTAGCAGTGGCCAGAGAACGGACTTCAGCCTCCAAGCGTTCCAAACGGCCTTCAATGACAGGGATATCTGAAGTAGCCTAATGAATAAATTCAACTGCTACATTTAGTGATGTGCGATCGTTCTCTGTGAAGGAAGGTGTTGGCGCTGGAGCTGGTTCATTCAGCTTTGTCAGATTTAATAGATTTAAAGAATGAGTCCATGACTCAAACTTTTGATAGATTTAATAAGTTAATTGGTGAATTGGCCACTGTTGGTGTCCAGATAGATCAAGATGATGTAAACAGAAAATTTTTAAGATCTCTTGGTGATGAATGGACTATGTACACTGTCTCCTTCAGACAGAATGACCAACTGGAGGACAAGGAACTGGATGACCTCCATAACGACCTTAGAGTGTTTGAAGCAGAGGTAGAAGCAAAGAAGAGGCCCTCTGGATACTCATACAATGCTGCTCTTTTATCATCCTCTATTGATTCTGCTGCTAATTCAGAATCAGTTAGTGTTGCACATGGATCAAAGGAAGATGGATCTAATGACTCAGTTTTAGAAGCTTTTCTAGCCAGTCATGCTAATTCCACTCTAATTAATGATGACTTAGAACAGATAAATGCTGATGATCTGGAAGAGATGGATATCAAGTGGCAGATGGCTATGCTCACAATGAGGGTAAAAAGATTCATCAAAAGGACTGGAAGGAACAATTTTGCTCAGAAAAGAGAAGATGAGGTTGGATTTGATAAATCCAAGGTTGAATGTTACAAGTGTCACAAGCTAGGGCACTTTGCAAGAGAATGCAGAAGTGGAATGCCTCAACAACATACTAGCAACCATCAACCATCACAGTCCACTAGCTTCAACAACAGGAACTCTTCTCAAGCTCTTGTTTCCCAAGAAGGAATGGGATTTGATTGGAGTGCCAAGTAGAAGAAGCAGTTCAGAATCAAGATTTAATGGCTAAAGTTTCAGAGTCAGCAAGCACTGATATTCCCACAGAGGTAACATCTAACCTTTGTTCTAAAACCTGTATTGAAACTGTTAAAAACTACAGGGATCACAATCAGAGCATGTGTGATGACCTTAAAAGGTTAGAGAAAGATAGAAGAGAGTATGTTTTGATTGTTGAGAGGTTTGAAGAACAAATTAAGTCATACCAGGCTAATGAACTTCAACACTCTTATGATACCAACTACTGGAAGTGGGAGAAGAATCAGTTAGAGACTGAACTAGAGAAGACCAAAGCAGAATGTGAGAAAATTAAGAGTGAGTTTGAGAAAGCTAAACTAGATATTGAGAAATATTCCAATGCTTCTAAAGCAATGGACTCTTTACTCAAAAATCAAGTTCATGACAAACTGAGAAGAGGTATAGGCTATAACACCACTCCTCCACCATACAACAATAACTATATCCCTCCCACCTCAGATCTCTTAGAAAGACAGGACAAGAAGGAATTAACTGAAGGAGCCACTGAAGTAGATCCTTTAGACAAAGTAGTGGTTGAGGCAAACTCTGAAGAAGAGGACTCTGAGAGTAAGAATGAGGAAGACCACAAAGTTATTCCCTTAGAAAACCACATACTGACAAATGAAAGGGGGGGTAAACCTTTTGTCAAGAGTGATAAAGTGAAGTCTGGGGAAGAGACTGTTAAGAATGAAAAAGCTGAGACCTCTAAGAGAGGTAAGGGAAAGGTACAGGGAGTCCATTACATGCAAACTACTGTTGTTAATCCCTGTACTTGTAAACAGAATCAACCCCAACAACATGATAAAACAAGGGGAAATCAAAGAAATAGAAATAATCAGTGGGCTTTAAAACAAGGATTTGATCTGAGAAAAATTAACAGACCAAAGCCTTGTTTTATCTATGGCAAGTTAAATCATCTAGCCAAACACTGTTATTTCAGTCCTATTAACCAGAGGATCATTTTTCAAAGAAATATACAAAATCCTGTTGGTTATAGGAAGCAAATAAGGAATCATATGGCTGAGAATGTGAGGAGGGTCACTATAAAATCTCATGTTCAGAATAAGTTTGCTACTTCAAAGAAAAATACTC
The DNA here is from genome assembly GCA_954870635.1 of Arctium minus. Lineage (NCBI taxonomy): Eukaryota > Viridiplantae > Streptophyta > Magnoliopsida > Asterales > Asteraceae > Arctium > Arctium minus. The sequence goes on along the minus strand of OX941080.1, from coordinate 68,260,112 downwards.
CAAATAAGCCAAGGAGTAACTTAAAGAAAAAGAAAGCAAACAACTTTGTTCAGGTTTGGGTTCCAAAAGTAAAGAAATCTGTTAGTACTGCTACTGCAAATAGTGCTGCTGACAAGAATAATGCTGCTGCAAGCAATACTACTGCTAACCCAGTTAGTACTGCTAACAAAGTTATTACTGCTAACCCAATTAGTACTGCTAATAATGTCAGTGCTGCTAACAAATTTAGTACTGCCAATCAAGGTAGTACTGCTTCCAGTGACAGGCCCATTATTCTGACAAAGTATTCAAGCAATAAGATTCCTCAGTTTGATAATCTCATCAAGTCTGAATATGAATATGTTGATGAGAATGGGAAATCCAAGACCACTTTGTCTTGGGTTCCTATTAAAAACTAACTGCTTTATTTTATGTGCAGGGCAATCAACAGCTCAAGGGAAGGAGCATTTGGCATGTTGATAGTGGTTGTTCCAGGCACATGACAGGTAACATGGCCTGCCTTCAAAACTTCAAAAGAATTGATGGAGGACATGTTGCTTTTGGTGATAATCCAGCAGGTGGAAAGATAAGTGGAAAAGGTAATGTGTCAAAAGGTAAGATGACCTTTGAGGATGTATACTATGTTGAGCAATTGAGATACAACCTGTTAAGTGTATCACAGGTCTGTGACAAGAAACATAACATATTATTCAATGATACTGAATGTATTATCCTTGCTCCAGGGTTCAAGGTAGTTGATGAAAGCATGATACTACTTAGAACTCCTAGAAAGGACAATGTTTATTGCTTAGACTTGGAGAGTGTAGTTTCTGATTCATCTCTAAACTGTTTATTTTCAAAAGATTCATTGGATGAATCATCTCTTTGGCACAGAAGGATGTGTCACATGAACTTTAAAACAATGAACAAACTTGTGAAAAACAACCTTGTAAGAGGTTCGCCACAAAAGGTATTTTCATGTGATGATCATTGTGTTGCATGTCTTAAAGGAAAACAACACAAAACTTCTCATAAGACCAAATATATAAATACAATCTCTTCACCTCTTAATTTACTGCATATGGATCTGTTTGGTCCTACAAATGTGATGAGTATTGGAAAGAAATCTTATTGCTTGGTTATTATTGATGATTTCTCTAGATTCACTTGGGTCTATTTTCTGAGGACTAAGGATGAGACAAGTGGACTGATCAAATCCTTTGTTCTTAGAGTTTAAAACCAAACAAATCTAAGAGTTAAAGTTATCAGGTCTGATAATGGAACTGAATTTAAAAACAATGACCTAAACAGCTTCTGTGAGGAAAAAGGCATTGAGAGACAATACAGTGCTCCTAGGACTCCTCAACAGAATGGTGTTGCTGAAAGGAGAAATAGGACTTTGATAGAAGCTGCTAGATCCCTGTTGGCAGATTCAAAACTTCCAATCACTTTTTGGGCAGAAGCAGTTAATACTGTCTGCTATGTTCAAAACAGAGTTCTAGTAGTGAAATCTCAAGACAAGACACCTTATGAGCTTTTTAAAAAGAAGAAACCTTTTATTGGATTTTTCAAACCATTTGGGTGTCCTTGCACAATTCTCAATACCAAAACTCACCTAGGCAAGTTTGATAGCAAAGCTGAGGATGGGTTTCTTGTTGGATATTCATCTCAAAGTAAGGCCTACAGAGTTTTCAACACCTCTTCTAGGACTATTGAGGAAAGTGACAATGTCAAATGCAATGAGAAATCACCAAATCAACTTGGTTCAGGTCCTGATTGGCTATTTGACATTGATTCACTGACTAATTCTTTGGGTTTCAGTAATGAGCATAATGCAGGAACAGGGACAGAAAATGTACAAGTACAAAGACAAGAGTTTGTGCTGTTCCCAACACCTACTGCTGATCCTGTTGAATTCTGTGATAAAGATAAGAAAGATACTTCAGAATCAAAGGACACTGAACCAGCTCAGAATGAAGAGGACAGAGGTGAAAAGGAAGATAAACCCTCAGATTCAGGAATCAAAAGTCCTGAGATGCCATGTTTGGAAGAAGATGACACAGATGATGACAACTCTTCAGTTTTTGGTGGCAGCACTCCTGAAAAGAATGACTCTAATCTGGAAGCAGATATTAATGAAGAGGTTGTTCATCAAACAAGAGTTCAGAAAAATCATCCTCCTCAATTGGTGATTGGTGACATCAATTCACCAATAATCACAAGGAATCAGAGTAAGTTGGGAGGATTGAAAGATATACAATTAGGTTTACTTTCTTGCTTTCTATCTCAGGTTGAACCCAAAAAAGGCATATGATGCAATGAAGGATCCAAGCTGGATAGAAGCAATGCAAGAGGAGCTATTGCAGTTTGTGCTGCAGGATGTATGGGATCTGGTGGATCTTCCAAAAGGACACAGAGCAATTGGCACAAGATGGATCTTCAAGAACAAGAAATATGAGAGAGGAATAGTAATAAAGAACAAGGCTAGATTAGTGGCACAAGGGTATACTCAAGAAGAGGGAATTGATTATGAAGAGGTATTTGCACTAGTGGCCAGGATTGAGGCAATCAGGCTATTTTTAGCCTATGCTTCTTTCATGAAGTTCAGGGTCTACCAGATGGATGTAAATAGTGCTTTCCTGTATGGGAAAATTGAAGAAGAAGTGTATGTCTGTCAGCCTCCAGGGTTTGAAAATCCAAATTATCCTGACATAGTATACAAATTGAAGAAGGCATTCTATGGGTTACATCAAGCACCAAGGGCATGGTATGACACTTTGTCTACCTATCTCTTGGAAAATGGTTTTCAAAGAGGAATCATAGACAAGACTCTGTTCATTCAGAGGAAGAAGAAGGACATCCTAATAGTGCAAATCTATGTGGATGATATTATCTTTGGATCCACAAAAGATCAAATGTGCAGATATTTTGAAGATTTTATGCACAAGAGATTCAAGATGAGTTCTATGGATGAACTTACCTTCTTCCTTGGGCTACAAGTTAAGAAGAAGAAAGATGGGATATTCATAAGCCAATCCAAGTATGTACAGGACATTCTTACTAAGTTTGGATTCTCAGAATCAAAGCCTGCAAGCACACCCATGGAGACACACAAACAGATCACTGCAGATCTTGAGGGGGAGGATGTGGATGTTCATCACTATAGATCCATGATTGGCTCCCTCATGTATCTCACTGCTTCAAGACCAGATATCATGTTTCCTGTATGTGTGTGTACAAGATTTCAAGTAAGGCCTAAGCAGTCATACTTTCAAGCAGTCAAGAGGATATTCAGATATCTCAAAGGCCAACCTAGATTAGGTCTTTGGTATCCTCATGACTCACCATTTGACCTACTTGCTTATTAAGACAGTGACTTGGGTGGTGCAAATTTGGATAGAAAGTCAACTTCAGGGGGATATCAGTTTTTGGGTGCAAGACTAGTGTCATGGCAATGCAAGAAACAAACCACAATGTCCACCTCTACAACAGAAGCAGAGTATATAGCTGCTGCAAGCTGCTGTTCACAAGTACTCTGGATTCAGAATCAAATGCTGGACTATGGTATGACTTTTCTTCACACTCCAATCTTCATAGACAATAATAGTGCTATTAGCATTGTTAATAATCCAGTCAAGCACTCCAAAACAAAGCATATAGAAATCAGGTACCACTTTATCAGAGACTGTAATGAAAAGAAGCTCATTCATGTTGTGAAAGTCCATACAAGTAACCAATTTGCTGATCTATTCACCAAAGCTTTTGATGTGGGTAGATTCACATTCTTGGTCACAAGTGTGGGCATGATAAACACTGAATAAGCCTCCTTTAATCTGCTTTATGTACCATTTCTGTATAGACTCCTTCCTGTCTACTTTCTCTTATTGTATTGTGCATGGTGCTGCTAACCTTGTGTGTTTAAGTGTTTCAGATTGCTTAAATTTAATCCTTGGTACTTCTAGTTAAGTTAATGCTGCTCTCTATATTACTCATGTTGACAGTTCAAATATGGTTAAGTATGGTTACTACTGCTAGGTAGTTTATACTGCCAGTGCAAAGTTACTACTACTTACCTTGTTTCTACTGCTAATCAGTGTTACTACTGCTGACATGTGTTAATACTGCTAGTCTGAGTTAATACTGCGAGTTGGTTAATACTGCTAGGGTACTTAGTACTGCTTCTAACTGAAACCCTCCACCTATAAATACCCTTTGTGACCGCCAAAATACAAACGGCTCTTTGAACTTCCATTGCTTCTCTTTCTCTCTCTCTCTCTATCTTTCTTGCTCACCAGTGTAAACCACTAGTTGCGATTCGAACCCCAGAATCAATCAAAAGATGGCAGGACTAGAATTCTTTGATGAACACAATGAGGTTGCTATGCTGCAAAAACCCAAACAGGCTGAAGGCTTTCATCAGATTGTGGATTTCCTTCAATCCTCACACATCGCCCACGCATTAACTGTTAATCCCACAATCTATGTGGAACATCTACGACAATTCTAGGCAAATGCTTCAATACAACCAGTGGAAGGAGGGCAGGTCATCCAATCAAGGGTTTGTGATAAACCCATTACCATATCAGAGGACAACATACGTGCACATCTACGCTTAGATGATACCTCAGGTATTACCTCTCTTCCTAAGGAAGATCTCTTCCATACTCTTAGTCAAATGGGGTATGAAGGTCCCATTGATGTCTATAAGTTTTTCAAGAACAGATTTTCACCTCAGTGGAGATTTTTTGTTCATACCCTACAACATTGCATTTCACGAAAAACAACTGGATGGAGTGAGTTTAGCAGTACCTTAGTTTATGCTCTAGTCTGCTTAGCTACCTCCAGAAATTTTAATTTTGCTCAAATGATTTTCAATGATTTAATGTCAAATCTGGATACCAAATCAAAAAGTTTTTTTTATGTATCCAAGGTTTGTACAATAAGTACTTGATAAGGAATTGACGGATTTACCTCCCTTCAAGGAGGTATATGTACCAAAACTCCCAAAGGGGAAGGTGTTCTCAAATATGAAAAGGCCCAGTAAGGACTTCTCAGGTAGAGACACTCCATTGTTCTCTACAATGATGGGTGTGTCTCATTCCCATGGTGAGGCATCAGGGTCACAACCCACATCTGACCACCCAACTGATGACCTACCTACACCACTCATTTATATTAATATCCTTCAGATTCCTATTGACAAGCCACAATCCCCCATCACCAAAACTTACACAAGGAAAAAGGTACAGAAGGTTCCTTCCCTTCTAGTATCTTCACCCCCAAAGCCTTCAAGCCCTCTAATGGAGCATTATCCATTAGAGAATATCGATAGGGAAACCATAGGGGTGTCTCCCAACCCTAAGAAGGTGCTCACTAAGGAGCAAGTTGAGCATGTGGGCAGCAAGGCTCACACTACTGACTGTGCACAAAGTGCAGGGCAGGACAGTGTGAACATCTTTAAGACCTTCCCCACGACAACTTTGGGTGAGCAATCATCCAAAGGTCCCAGGTGCCAAGAAACCAAGGGGGTAGAGGGTGCTTCTGCTAGGCAGAAGACTCCTACTAAAACTTCCAAGGATCCTTCCAGGGTGGTCAACACACCTAAAGGAGGTGAGGATAGATATAACTATGAGGAATTGATGGAAACTATTGCAAATGTCAATCTGGATGTACTCAAACAGGGTGCAGAAATAGAGGATTTGAAACTGGTGATTCTTTCACAACAAGTGCAGATAAGCAAACTAAAGAAGATGGTTCTAAGTTTGGTGCACAAAAAGAAAAGAAAGCAGTATGTACTGAAGAAAAGGGGAGATGTTAATGATGCTTTCAACAAGGGGGAGAATCAAGATGAAAAGAAAAGCCCTGTTGAGATGAAGTTTCAGTTTGAGGGGGAGACTGAGGTTGAGGGGGAGATTGGTGCCAAAACTGTGAAAAAGCAGAAACAGTTCCAGCAGCAGAAACAGCAAAAGCAGCAGAAATAAGTAAAGCAGCAGTATCTGAGTCTGTAGCAGAAACAATATTATCCAGGGAAGAGATAGAAATTGCTGAAACATTGGTGAAGGCAAAGCTTGACACTCCCAAGGCTGCTCAAAAGGCCAAGGGAGTGGTAATAAAAGAAGGTGGAACAGAGAAGAAAAGAAAAGAAGTCAGTGTTGCTGAAGCCAAAAGGAAAGGAAAAGAAAAGATGGTTGAACCAGTAAAAGCATCAAAGAAGCAAACTCAAATAGAATTGGATGAAGAGGTGGCTAAGAACTTGCAAGAGAAATTGGAAAAGGAGGAAGAGATCCAATCTTCAAAAGACAGGGCGATTGCTTTGGAATTGGCTACTAAGCTTAATGAAGAATATCAAAAGAGTCTGAAGTCTGCAGCTGATGCTAAGAAAGTCACAAAGAAGGCTTCAAGGCAAAGGCTACCACTGAAGACTAGACAAAGACAACCTTCTAAGACATTTTTGGCTAATCAAGAAAGAAGGAAAGTGATAAACTTCCTGAAAGGAGTTCTTAGAGTTCCTGAAGGAATGTTTACCAACATGCCTTATGGTAGGATAGAGGAGTTGTATAAGAAGGAGATGGCCAATCTGAAAGGGGACTTCACTCACAGGGTAGAGGTTGAAAGAAAGATGAAAGAGAGGCATGATCTCAACATACAACAGCCCTTCCCTGACAGTGAAGAAGGCACTCCTAGCAAAGACAAGGAAGAGATGAAACAAGAAGAGACATTGGCTCAAAAATTTGGTGCCATTAAAAGAAAGAAGTCAATTGCCACCAAGCCAAAAGCAAAAAGGGCAAGAATTGAAGAAGAGGAGAATGAAAATGAAAGAGCAGAAGCAGAAGCAGAACCTACTGTTGCATCTTCAGCAGAGCCAGAGCAGAATCCAGAGTAGTCCAATCAACAATCAAATGAGCAGTTTCATTTGTACATGACTTTGATAGATGAAGATCCAGTGCAAGCTGATCCTATTTCTATGAAAGCACCATAAATTATCTTTTGGGATATTCTGAAGGACAATAGAAAATAATATTTCAGATTCAAAAGAATGGGTGATCAGTTTGAGGTGTATGCAACTTGGGGCAAAGTGATCAGTAGTTGTTCAAGGGCTGACCTTGAGGAAATGTACAAGGTAGGAACAAAACTGTATGAGGCTGTGTTGCAAGGGACTAAAATGAGCTTACTCAAGATTTCCATGGAATACTTGTACATGATGTTTGATCCAGAGAGAGTGAAACAAAGGATCAAAGACTTACATCATGAATATGGGTTCAAAAAGATTGATCATTGGATGTTGTTTGAGAACTGTGGTGTCTACATGATAACCATAGACAAAAGCTACCATGAGTACTACTTGGTTGACAAGATCTATGACCACAGCAGAGCTAAGTTGGAAGGGATGCTAAAAGCTAAGCTGGTATGTGCCAGAGGATCAGAAATGGCCAGAATAGTGATCAGAAGGACAATTAATCAAAGTCTGGGATTGGATCCAAATCTGGGCAATTAAGCTGAAGTGTGAAAGCATCATGAAGACCTTATGCTGAAGAACTTAACTTCTCATTCTGAAAAGTTAAGTTAGGGGGAGATTGTTGGGTCTGAATGTGCTAAGGATGGATACTACTACAAATTGAAAGGTATTACTACTGCTTGTAAGTTTAATACTGCCAGATGAAATATTACTACTGCTAGTAGAATTAATACTGCTTGAAGGGTTAGTGCTGCTATATGAATAGTTAGTACTGCTTGGAGAGTTAGTACTGCTAGTAGTTAGTACTGCTTGAAGATTACTACTGCAAGTGAGGAGTTAATACTGCAAACATTATTAGTACTGCCAGAGACAAAGTTAATACTGCTATTGAGTTAGTGTTGTTTATGAAGATAAAGATGACTTGGAGATAAAGATGAGCTGAAGATAAAGACGAAGATAATTAAGGAATTGATGCTGAAGATCAATTTATTTTGATAATTATCTTGTAATTTGTTATGTATATATAGTCTAGATGTTTTAGATTATTGACAGAGCTTTTACATAGATACATTGATAGAGTTGCTTTTGTTTAAAGAATTAACCTCAAGACTAGTATTGATCCTTTCTATAGAGAAGTATAGAACGTCTGTTGAGTCTTATTCAACAAATTGAGGTTGTGTTTGTAATCATTAAGTTTTAAGCAATATAAACTTATGATTCGAGTTCATATTCTGTGTTTTTGATAAATTGTTAAAGTGTTATTCCGCGACTTCTTTAACATTGTTTCTGAGTTTGTATTAAATTCTTGTTTAGAATTTTCGATCTTGACACCTTTTGAAGCTGTCGCTGATGAGACGTTTGCTGAGAACCAGAGAGATTGGTCCTCTTCATCATCATCCCCATCATCATCAGTAGGAAGGTCTTTCTCTTGATCATGAAGATCAAGGTCTTCATCATCTTCTTCATTATCCTCCTCTTCTTCTTTGAGAACTTGAGCTAGTGAAGAAGAGGGAGGGGCTTGATCAGCGACCTTCTCCCCCTCAACATGAGAGGGACGTTCTTCCGTCTGAACCTCAGCTGCAGCTGCTTCAGTATTTTCTTCTTCTAGATTTCTCTCCCCCTCTTTGTCATTATCCACAAGAGGGAGTTCAACAGAGTCTGGTGCAGCTTTAGCAGTAGCCAGAGAACAGACTTCAGCCTCCAAGCGTTCCAAACGGCCTTCAATGACAGGGATATCTGAAGTAGCCTAATGAATAAATTCAACTGCTACATTTAGTGATGTGCGATCGTTCTCTGTGAAGGAAGGTGTTGGCGCTGAAGCTGGTTCATTCAGCTTTGTCAGGACTTGCTGAAGTATAGTAGTGCATGAGTCTATTTTTGAGGAGAGACCCTTTACTTCAGTGCTGAGGGAGCCAAAACGTCCCTGAAGGAGTTGAGTTTATTGGTGGTTGACAACCAAGTCCTCCTTGACTTTGACGATCTCTTCTTGAAGAGTCGTGATTTGAGAGGCTTCAAGTTTTGAGGTGGAGGCAGCTGTTAAGTCTGATTTTATAGTAATCATTGTATTTATAGGCTTGGTCTTATACTGTGTTTAGATAGTTTTATCTGTTGTATAAGCCAAGGGTATTTAAGTCCCTTTGGGTTTGGTCTTTGTAAGTCATTCTCGCACATTCTAAGGAATTACATCTTTGCGCTTAAAACTCTCTCTCTACTTTCTCTCTCTAGTGATTTAGAGGATTCTTGGATTATCAATTGGTATCAGAGCCAATCTAAATCTGAGAGGATTGAGAGAATCATTTTCGTATATGAATTTGTGAAATAATCTGAAAATTTGATCGATTTTCTTGAATTTTTTAAGAAAATATCGTTTTTGGATTTTTCATCAAATTCAATTTGTTTTGTGAACGAATTTATGTGTAAATTGGTTTGTTGGATTCGGTTTTGAATGTAAAACTTTTTTGATTCACATCGATTTGCAAGAAAATCAAATTTTAATTGTCAATTTTGAAGATTTTCAAATTCTAGAAAAACTCGTTTTTCGGACTGTTTGTTTCAAGAAGTTTCAATTTTGTGGTTTTTGATCGAATTTGTTTGTTACAAAGTGTTAAAATCGTGTTTTCGATCATTTATGTGTTTGGAAATCTCATTAATTTTGTGTCTGTAATCGATTTTTGAAGGAATTTGAGTTTTGTCATCGTCTTTGCGCCAGATCTCTGATTTGCGCGAGTTCATCTGATTTACGCGAGTTCATCGTGAAAGGAAGGTTTTCTATATCTGAAGTTTACGCAAAGTAAAATTTGCGTTAGCAACGAATCGCGCAAGTCTCATCTTGCGCCACATCTTTCTCACGCAAAGTCAGTTTTGCGTTATCTTCTACTCAAGTGAAAGTGAAAGTTCTCGCCAACAACAGGTCACGCAACTCTCAGTTTGCGCTAGTATTTGATCGCGCAAAGTCAAGATCTCGTCATTCAAGTCTCACGCAAAGCTTTCTTTACGTCATATTCGCGTTACGCAAACTTAAGTTTGCGTCATTGTCTTCTCATGCAAAGTTTGTTTGCGCCTTCAACTATTCACGCAAATCTCAGTTTGCGTCTCCAACTGCTCGCGACAATTTTCATTTTCGCCATCTGCTGCTCACGCAAACATCTAGTTTGCGCTAATTTAGTCAAGACTTAGAATTTTTCTGGATTTCTGAGATATGGATTCTGCAAAGTTTGCTTATCAAGCTCAGTTCTACAAAAATGATCTCATGATGTCATTGGGTACAGAAATCGTCCTCCGGTGCTGATTGATGAAAATGAGTTTACACAGTGGCAAGATAGGTTTCTAAATTTTATCGAGCGTCAAAAGAACGGAAATGACATGATGAATATTCTATCTGAAGGACCATTTGAAAAACTAATTCTGGCTTCTGGATTATATAAGCCTACCAAAGAATATACACCAGATGAGTTATCGCAGTATCAAGTTGATCGTGATATAAAGGCAAATCTGATGTTAGCCTTGCCAAACTCTATCTACAACAGGATTGATTGTTTCAAAAATCATCCTAATCTTATGTGGCAACAACTAGAAAAGATTATGCTTGGTTCTTCAGTTGCTACTCAACTTTGACATACTCGTTACATGAACAACTTTGAAGAATTCAAAGCCAAGGATGGGGAGCCATTGAAAACTGTGTATAACAGATTATGTGTCGTTATAAATGATTTGAGAAAGATAAAAGTGGAAAAGACTGAGCTTGAGATAAATCTGAAATTCCTCAATGCACTTCAACCAGCATGAAATAAATCTTGCCACAGATTGAGGAATGATGTCAAAATTTCTTCAATGCAAATCCAAGAGATGTTTGAGATCTTAATGACTGATGAGTGCATTGTAACTGAGAAGAAGGCCAAACTCGATAAGAAAAACAAGAAATCAGTGGACCCAGTTGCACTTCTAACGAGTCATCTAGCAAATCAAGCATTGTCTGATAATGCTTACGACGTGGCCACTGATGATGATGGCGAGGCTCTTCAGAAATCAATGATCCTTCTCTCACAACATTATCAGAAAAAGTTCCAACCTCGGTCGGGTTCCAACAATCTGCGCTTCACTTCTGGGTCAAATAATGTCCAAGTGCCTGAGGCTAAGAAAGATGCCGCATGTTACAACTGTGGAAAGCCGGGTCATTTTTCAAAGGAGTGTAGAGTGAAGAAGGTTCGGGATTCGACATACTATCGGAAGAAAATGGAACTTGTCGAGAAAAGAGAGAACGAAACAACTTTGCTTGTAGAAGAGAAGTATTGGCTGGATCACTCTGAAGACGAAGCTGATTCTATCGAGACTGCTCATCTGTGTTTAATTGGAGATGATCCGACTTCTGATGATGACACTGATGAAGATGAGGTATATTCTGAGTTTGATTTCAATTTCATTTCCTCTCAAATGAACATTATTATAACTGCTTTATCTGATCTTCGTTCGAAGTTAATATCTGAAAAGAATTTAAATTCTGAAAAATCAGATTTGATTGACAAATTGAAAATTTCTTTGAAAGATGAAAAATCTATTTTTGTTCATACTAAAGAAATCTTTCAAAAGAAATTGGATGATTTGGAAAATTCAAATAAGACTTATCTTGAGTCTTTGACTGAAATGACCACTTTAAAAGACAATTTTTCGGATAAAATAAATAAGTTAGAAGAAAAGTTATATCGAATGAACCAATCTGAGCAAACAATTTTCATGAATAAACCAAGGAGTGATGAGGCTTTAAAAGAAAAATGGGGACTTGGTTTTGAAAATCCTCATTGTTTAAACAATGCGATTGAAAAATCCCCTACTTTATATAAATACGCTTATCTAACTCTTGCTAAATATGCTCCTCAATTTAAAATTGATTGGATGAATGAAAAGCAAGTGTTAGAAATCGAAAATGAGAAAAGAATGAAAAACACGCACAAAGAATTTCCTTTTGTTTATATGCGCGAAAATGCTAAATATTTTCCTGACAAAACAAAGAGAGGCAGAAAAGGTTTAATTGATATATCTCCCGTCAAATCTTCAGTGTCTGATGATTTTGTTGATATTTTTGCCAATAAATCTGATAAGGAAAATATCTCTTCAATATTTTATGATTCTAAGAGATATACTCCTCCTTTAATATTAGAAGGCAAAATCATTGACCTTGAAGATAAAATGGAAGATCAAAACATACAAAAACAAATTGAATCTGATGTTATTCTTTCTTTCATGACGTCAAGTCTTGAAGAAAAATTATTATCTCAAAAACAAGATTCAGTTTCTGACCTTTCTTCTGTTTTTCAAAATCACAAAAAGGAATTTCCAAAATATGCAAATTTTTCTGACTCCGACGTTAGTTCAGATTTATTGCTTGATCAGTTGGGTGCCTTAGGTAAAATTGTTTCTTCTGATTTCAATCTTAAATTGAAAATTCTTGATGAATCTTTTACGCTAAATGATGATTATTATAAACCAAAGCGTAAAAGAAGAAGGTCAAAGAAGTCAAAGAAATAAGAGTCAATCATTTCTGATAATTCTAATTCTTGTACTTCAATTATTTCAGATAGGACTTTGAGCACGCCTTCAAAGCAGATATGGAGGGTGAAGTGGATATCAAATGATTCTCAGAATGATGAGGATAGATATTTAGACAAACAATATAAAAGTGATTCATTTGCTTCTTGTACTCAAATTTCAAAATATTCAATAAAGCAAATGATTCAAATTTCCAAAAATGTCTCATATTCTTCTTCTGATTCTAGTTCAGATGATTATGCTTTCTCTTCTGATAATTCTTATGTTCATTTGTCTGACAATCTTTCTCGTGCTTCACGTGTCAAATTTTATAAGTATGTCCCTATAAGAACTGCAACTAACAAATATGGGCCCAAATTCAAGTGGGTACCAAAATCTAAAATTGCTTCTAAGTTGCAGGCATCTCATGTGAAGGGGGAGTAAGAGAAATTTGGATTTTAAGTATTTCAGCTTAGAACCCGTGCTTCAAAGACTCCGACTTCTAGACAAGTCAGTCTAGGACTCGTTCTTCAAAGAATTTAGCTTCTGACTAATGAGAAACTGTGAGTGCTTCTACTTTATTCCGCTGCATTTTATATCTGATAATGATGTTGCTCCAGTTTTCTCAAATGTTTTTAAAGAATCTGAGCAATTTTATTCAAACCCTGATTTTGTTCAACCCAAAATTTTCAAATGAGACACAAATTCATTTTACATTATGTGAAAGATGGTATTATTGAATTATATTTTGTTTCAACTGAATATAATCTTGATGTTCAAATGTTTCTACTTTTCAAATCTCGGCTTGTTGAATTTAAAAGTTTAAACCTTTCCAAATTTTATTCTATAAAGTAAAAGTTTTACAATTTTCTTTCTTTTGAATAAAATGTGTGTCTAGGATAAATTTTCAAGTTGCTTTGTTATATTAAAGTCTTATATGGTCAAATTTCAAGTCTTACAAAAATTGAAAGGTCAGCAACATGTTTGAAGCTTTTGAAAATGCTTTAAAGATATGTGATTCGGAATATTTATAGTTTACAATGCTTAGAAAACCTAAAAAGTCAGAATTATGGATCGTAATGAAAATATGGGCTAAGCACTTAGATGTAAAACTGAGTGATTGAGATGAATATTATATATCTAAAATACAGAAATCTCTAAGTTTAAAAGTTTGTACCTGTGACCTTTCTGGTTTGGGAAAGTAAGTTCTGTGGGATGCTTGTCATCTGGTCCCCTAAGGTCAATTGGTCTGGGAGTGATCGAACCCAAATCCTTCTATAGAACCAGATCGAAAGTCAAGTTCTAATGGTATGTATGGGTTTAGGATATGTCGATGTAGCCTTTCTGATTTGGGAAAGTAAGTTCCAAGGGGTGCTTGACACCTAGTCCCCTAAGGCCAACTGGTCTGGGAGCGGCTGACCCAAATCCTGCAATAGGGTCAGATAGAAAGTTACGTTTACGACATGTTCTTTACTTACCGAACTTTTTGATTAAAAGATGCCAATGCTCACAAGCTTAAAAGATGCCAAAGAGCACACTCATGTAAAGATGCCATAGAGCACAATGCTAAAAGATGGCAAATAGCACATGTTAGGACACAGTCTCATTGGATTCAAGATCATCCAAAACGAAGATCGCAATCTGAAGTTAAAGCTGACAAGTCGACTCTCAACAATAGTCTAGGGTCTACTTTGTAATAAATGTCAAAGTTATGTTTTAATATCTAAATATCTAGATATTATTATTTAGATATTTAGTTAGTTATTTTATTAGTTTAATTAGTTTAGTTATTATATTAGTTTTAAATATAATATCTAGATATTAGATATCTAGATATTATGTTGTTGTGTTTGTTAAGCTAAGTTGGGCTCTCAACATCATAACACAATTACATAGAACAAAACAAAACACACAACCAAGGTGTAAAACACAGAGAAAACACAAGAGCTTCAAACCGAAAACCTTGTAATCATCGATTGTTATTAATCAAACAGGTTGGTAATCATATTGTGTTGTTTTATAAGAACTTGATATAGTATTGTGGACCGACAATTGGTATCAGAGCTGATCCAGATCAAAATCAAATTTTTAAAGAAAGTCACTGTGTTCTTCATTTCAGAAATCTTTTTTTATGATTTTGAGTGTTTTAGGTGTGGAAATCGATCAGGTTGTGATCGATTAGGCTGCTAGATCGAGTTGTGAGTGTTTGATTTCAGTATAGAGCTTAAATCGAGTTCCAAATTTGTGATTTTGTTGTCTGAGTTAACGTTCAGAAAAAGTTACTGTGCCATCGATTTGCATTTCAAAAAGTGATTTTTATCAAGATCGAGTGGTGAAAATCTGTTCTAGATAGGTTAGTGGTCATTTTATTGCATATTGGGACTGCTAATCTTGGAAAAACAGGTTTATTAGTCGATTTATCGAAGTACAGGACGAACTCACGCAAAGTCTAGTCTTGCGCCAGTTCATAAGTTTCAATTTGCGCAACTCAAAGCTCACGCAAAGTCTACTTTGCGCAACCAACGTAAAACGCAACATCTACTTTGCGCAACCAACGTAAAACGCAAAGCCCACTTTGCGCCACTCAAAGCTCACGCAAAGCTCTACTTCACGAAACGCAAACCTCGAATCAGTTCACTCATACCAACAGCTCACGCAAATCTCAGTTTGCGCAACCCTCTAGTCACGTAAACCTCAGTTTGCGCAACCCTCTAGTCACGCAAACCTCAGTTTGCGCAACCCTCTAGTCACGCAAGCCTCAGTTTGCGCGACCCACTCTTCACGCAAACCTCATTTGCGCCACCTTCTAAAAACGCAAAGTTTTCCAGACTTCGATCTTTTTATTCAGAATGGCATCTAGAGAAGCCCTTGCAATCGGAACTGACACCAAGCCACCAGTTCTCTTTAAAGGAGAATACGAACAGTGGAAAAGTCGGTTCATAGATTTCATTGAAAGACATGAAATGAAGGATTTAATTAGAAAATCTCTGAGGGAAGGAAAAATGACAGTTCCAACGAAACCTTCTACTCATGTGAAGGAGAATGGAGAAATAGTACCATCTCAGCTTCAATTAATACTTGATGAATACACTGATGAGCAGAAAAAGAGACATGAAGTTGACCAAATAGCCCGATCTTTCCTATTGAATGGAATGACGGAAGAGATTTCAAAAGAGTTTTTTCTCACATTAGATCGCGAAAAAGCTACAGGAAAGTTGATATGGGAACTGTAACACCCTAAAAATAGGGATAACAAAAACTTTCCAAAAGAGGAGAAGTGGTATATAGATTGCCATAGCAAGAGCCTCCCAAAAAGGGGAATAGTACAAATAAACCTGTTTAATCACAATTGTAATTTAACGGATAAATAAACAACAACCAACTAATCTAATTTCTACATCTAGAAAAGAGATTACAAAAAGGGTGTCATCTATAAACACAACGCTTCTCAAAATCATTCAAATGCCGTATCCCCAAGCTCTCGCCCAAAGCATCTAAACTTGCCTAGGAGCAGCACCGCTAACACCTGAGATACACATCGACACCAAACAAGTGTTAGGCCAAAAAGCCTAGTGAGTTGAACAAGTAAAAACATGCCAGAAAACATTTACAGTTCTTATCAGCAGTTAAACAATTAGTCACGTAGATGTGGAGTCAACGGGAGCGACCCATATCTCCAATCCGGTTCACCCAAAGAGGCAATGCACCTTGAAGCCACTTTCTCTGGCAACCCAAAGGCCCGACACGCACCGGGGACTACCGCTTAGGAAATTCCCCGACGACGGAGGTCTAGGTACATAGGAGACTACCGCCTTAGGAAATTCTCCAAATGTCACCCACCTACATTCCTATAGTGAATCACAGACTTGGTTCGTCCACATAATGCTTTTAGGAGGTCTCAAGATGTGTTTCAATCCGTCAACATTTCGGATGTCCACCAAGAACACACTATAACCATCCTAATCATGTAAATCCAACATATGACATAATATCCATCCAAATACTCCGTGAGAATGTAAGGTCGCCAAAAAGGCATTCCAAAAAGGAATCATCAACATACCAAGATGTACACATATAACACATGGTAACTTCCATATACATAAATTCATGGGTAAAAACCCCCAAAATACTTGAAACATTAAAGATGAACATTTGAGATATGCATTGACATCAACAAGTAGAAGATAATGATGTGTATCTAGTTTTAACAAAAGATTAGTAAACTCACTATCTAGGTTTTGTACCAAAACCTAGAAAAGAAGAAAACCCTAGATGTTAAAGATGAGACTTGATGTAAGAGAGGAATGACTTGGTGCGGATCTTCAATAAATGCACTTGGATGAGACTTGATGAACCAAGAATCACCCCAACAACCCCAAACCCTAGCAATAAATGTGTATGTGTTTGGAATGCCCAAAAATCGCCCAAATGAGAGAGTTCTCGATTTCAAATGAAGAAGTGAGAAGTGAGGCATCAGATTTGGGTTAAAAACAGAAGACTGGACGTCGCGGGCGACATTGCCCGGCGGCTTTGCCATGTGGCATTGTCGCGGGCATAGTCGCCGAGTTCCTACACCTCTCGGTACCAAGTCGGCGATTGTGACAGGCGAGAATGCCAAGGTCACAATCGCGAGGGTCATTGTCGCCGGGGTCGTACCGCGGGCACCTCCCCCACCGCGACTTTGCGCAAGGGCATTGTCGCCGGCATTGTCGCCGATCACAGTGAGCTTGCTGTTTCGACAGGTTCCTAACACACCTAAGCTCCCAACTAGTACCAGTATAACCTTAGTTAGAAATGACGATAAAACATATATGCTCTACGACAAATTAGCATCCAAAGGCTCATATATTCACATAGGCACAATTAATGAATTAAAGGAAACAAATACTTACCTTGAGAATTTCCGGGTGTTACAATCCTCCCCACCTAATTGGGATTTCGTCCCCGAAATCTTACACTAGATTAAACAAGTAAGGGTAACGCTTCTTCATATTGTCTTCAGACTCCCAAGTAACGTTAGCACCCCGATGATGCTTCCATTGAACTTTAACCATGACCACGTCCTTATGCCTCAACTTCTTCACCTTTGATTCTAAAATCGATTATGGTTCTTCCACACAACGATTCCCATTGTCCACCCGAATTTCCGACAAAGGAATCACGCTTTCATCTTCAGCTAGACACTTCCGAAGGTAACACACGTGGAATGTAGGATGTATTCCATCCATTTCCGGCGGTAAATCCAACCGATAGGCTTGCAAACCGATCTTCTCCAAAATAACGAATGGATCAAGGAAACGAGGACTAAGCTTCCCACGCCTCCCGAAACGTATGATCCCCTTCCACGGAGACACCTTCAACATGACCCGATCACCCACTTGAAATTCAACCGGTCTTCTCTTTGTGTCCGCATAGCTCTTCTGACGGTCTTGCGCCGCCTTGAGCCTTTCTCGAATCTCTTTTACCTTGTCCGCCGTCTCTTGTACTATTTCCGGCCCGACGAATTGCTTTTCGCCCGCTTCTAACCAACAAACTGGAGTTCGGCACTTTCGCCCGTACAACGCCTCGAATGGTGCCATGCCAATGCTAGAGTGGTAGCTATTATTATATGCGAACTCCACTAACGGTAGGTGTGAATCCCAACTACCTCCAAAGTCGATAACACATGACCTTAACATGTCTTCGAGTGTTTGAATCGTCCTTTCACTTTGACCATCCGTTTGAGGATGATACGCCGTGCTCAAGTTCAATCGGGTACCCAACTCCTTTTGCAACTTGCCTAAAAGTTCGACGTGAAACGACTATATCGATCCGACACGATAGAATGTGGAACCCCATGCCTGGACACAACCTCATCAATGTAAAGCTTGGCCAATTTCTCCATTGGCAAAGTCTCCCTCATTGCAAGGAAATGCGCACTCTTAGTTAGCCGATCAACGACTACCCAAATTGTATCATGGCCTCGCAAGGTCTTCGGTAGCTTAGTCACGAAATCCATGGTAATGTTGTCCCACTTCCACTCGAGGATAGACAACGGTTGTAAACTTCCATACGGTCTTTGATGTTCCGCTTTGACTTGAAGGCACGTGACACACCTCTCCACGTAGTTAGCCACGTCTAACTTCATCACCGACCACCAATAATTTAATTTTAAGTCTCTATACATCTTGGTACTACCGGGATGTATAGAATACTTCAACTTGTGCGCGTCTTCTACAGTAACTCTCGATTTCCACCCAACTTCGGCACCCAAATACGACCTTGAAATAGCTTAAGCCCGCGGCTATCTTCCGTTAAAAGTTCCCTTTGCTTCACCATGACCTCGGACTTGAGGTTTTGTTCTTTGAGCGCTTCCACTTGCCACGTCTTGATGCTTTCCACCAAACTTTATACCACGTCGATTCTTGTAAGGGACAATTTAAGGCCACCATCATGGCTCCTCTGGCTCAAAGCATCCGACACCACATTGGCCTTACCGGGATGGTAGAGTAGATCACAATCATAATCCTTTAAAAGTTCAAGCCATCTTCTTTGCCGCATGTTGAGTTCCTTTTGATCGAAGATGTACTTGAGACTCTTGTGATTCGTGAAGAGAGTACACTTGGTCCCGTACAAGTAATGCCGCCACAACTTCAAAGCAAAAACTACCGCCGCTAGTTCCAAGTCATGCGTCGGGTAGTTCTTCTCATGTTCCTTCAATTGCCTTGACGCGTAGGCAATGACTTTCCCTCGTTGCATAAGTACGCATCCAAGCCCCATCTTAGAAGCGTCACTATATACTACAAAGTCCTCCGATCCTTCAGGCAAGGATAATATCGGAGCTTCGCACAATTTCTTCTTGAGCGTTTGAAAGGCTTGATCTTAAACATCGGTCCAAAGAAACTTGACGTTCTTTCTTGTGAGGGATGTGAGTGGTGTAGCTATCTTGGAAAAATCTTGAATGAAGCGTCTATAATAGCCCGCTAAGCCCAAGAAACTCCGTATCTCCGACGGATTCGTTGGCGGCTCCCGACTCAACATCGCTTCAATCTTCGCCGGGTCCATCTGAACACCGTCCTTTGACACTACGTGCCCCAAGAATTGCACTTCTAGAAGCCAAAACTCGCACTTAGAGAACTTTGCGAACAACTTCTCTCTTCTTAGGACTTCCAAGACTTCCAACAAGTGTTTCCCATGTTCGTATTCGTCCTTATAATAAATTAGAATATCGTCGATAAAGACGATCACGGATTTATCCAAGAATGGGCGACACACACGGTTCATCAAGTCGATAAACACGGCCGGCGCATTGGTCAACCCAAAAGGAATCACCAAGAACTCATAGTGACCGTAACGCGTTCGGAAGGCCGTCTTCGGAATATCATCATTCTTCACTCTCACTTGATGATAGCCGGATCGGAGGTCAATCTTCGAGAAACATCCCGCACCTTGAAGTTGATCGAAGAGATCATCGATGCGAGGTAGAGGGTACTTGTTCTTTACCGTGAATTTATTCAACTCACGGTAGTCAATACACATCCTCATCGATCCATCCTTCTTCTTCACGAACAACACCGGCGCTCCCCAAGGTGAAGAACTCGGTCGGATAAAGCCCTTCTCTAACAGCTCTTGAAGTTGCGTCATCATCTCCTTCATCTCTGTCGGGCCAAACGATAGGGAGCTCGGGCTATCGGAGCAGCTCCCGGAGTGAGGTCAATTTGAAACTCCACTTGACGTCCCAGTGGTAATCCGGTAAGGTCTTCCGGAAAGACATCCGGATAATCATGCACGATCCTCACGTCTTCCACCGTCTTCTTTTCCTTCTTCGGGTCCACAACGTACGCTAGATACGAAGGGTAACCCTTCGCTAGAAACTTCCGCGCTTTGAGAGAGGAAATAATGGGGTTGCGCCCCTTTCCTTTCTCCCCATAGATGACGACCAAGCCGCCTTCCGTCAAAGGCACTTGGATCATCTTCTTAGAACAAAAGATGTCAGCCTTGTGCCTTGACAACCAATCCATTCCTATGACCATGTCGAACCCTCCGATGACCATAGGTAGCAAATCTACCCCAAAAGGACTCCCATTGATCTCTATGGTGCAATCACAATAACGGTCTCGGATAATTACTTTATCACCGTTGGCTATCTCTACTACTAGTGCATCGGAAAGGACACTAATAGGAGTGACGAATTGCTTACAGAAAACATCCGATACAAAAGAACACGTAGCACCCGAATCAAACAATACACGAGCAGGCAAGGAGTTTACTAGAAACGTACCCGAAACAACATCAGCGGTCTCCTTCGCCTCCTCGGTAGTCATCCGAAAAGCTCGACTCGGCACCCTCGGCGATTGGTCGACTCTAGCCGTCGACCCAACAGACCTGTTTTGATTAAAACCCGCAAACTTTGGACAATTTCTCCTCACGTGCCCCGACTCTTGGCACTCAAAACATATCGTCATATGAGTAGCGCAATCCCGAGCCACATGGCCCTTCCTGCCACACTTGGTACAACCTACCGGACCTGCGTAGGTTTTAGGAGCACACGCGCCCAAGTGTTTGGTCCTACACTTTTGGCACCAATGATCACTTTTACGAGAGTCGCCAACTCTCCCGCTAACAAAAGGCTTTGACTAACGAACGGGCCCAGATGGCCCTTCCCACTTTCTCTTCTCACCCGCAACACTTCTTTCTTCCTTCTCAGCCAACCTATCATCTTCCACAAGCAAGGCCTCTTCAATGACTTCCTGAAGAGTCGACCCTCCGACATTGCGCACGTCAGTCCGCATATCGGCCGGTAGGCCAAGATGAAAGGCCTTAATCTTTGATCTCTAGTCTGGGACCAGATATCCCACCAAGTTCAACTTCTCCAGAAACAGCTTGGAGTAGTCGGCTACAGACAAATTCCCTTTCTTCAGATTCCGGAACTCGACTTCCAGTTTGTCCAACGAACGCTCGCTGCAATACTTGTCCATTATCTTTTTCTTGAAGACTGCCCAGGTTAGCTTTGCTAGAACCTCGGGGGTGAGGGCAGACCGGGTGAGATTCCACCAGATCAATGCCTCTCCCCGGAGTAATTGAGAAGCAAACTTCACCCGTTGCGAGACGTCGCACTCGCTAGACTCAAAGGCCATTTCCACTTCCTTGAGCCAGTACATACACGCAACCGGGTTGTCGGAACCCGTAAACTCTTTAGGGTTGCACCCAAGAAAAGCCTTGTAGGAGCATCCCTTAGACCTCTCTCGATTCACGTTGCTCGGTTGCTCTTCGGTCACCACCACTTCAGGTCCACCACCCGACCCAACTATGATATTCTCCGCCATAGTCTCGGGTTGGCGGTGACTAGAATCTCGATATTCTAGGAGCTTCATGAAAAATTCTTGTTATTGGATTTGATGTTGGGCCATGGAAGAATTCATAGCCAGCATCATGCTATCCCGAATCCTAGTCTCCATGGTCACCTCTTCCAAGATAGAATTATTTGTGTTGATGTTCCGGCGAGGAATATGCTCGGGCCCTCCTCCCAATATTCTGGGTATAGGAATGTCATCGGAGGTTGCCCCCACCGGGGGTCGTACTGCTTCAGATTCCACTTCTGGTTGCCCCTCTGGCATGTCCGGTAATCTACTTCGAGTGTTTACCATTAAATCTGCCATGCGCGAACGAGAAATAGATTGAGAAAAGACTAAGCGAGTTGAACTCATTGTACGTACTACTACCTTCATCAATTTATCATAATAATAGTAAACCAAGCATGCTCACGTAACAATGCATTCATAATAGCAGTAGCTAAGTGAAATTATGAACGAACCATACATAAGAATTCTTGTCACCACCATCACAACTTTCGATTAAAGTAATTCCGTAATCCTAATGCTCTCCCCACCTAAGATTTCTACCCCATAAATGGACAGTAAAGTCATAACGTCTAAAGCTTAAGTCTAGATATGTTAAACAATACCTAGTTCACTTAAACTAAAGCTCTGATACCAACTTGTAACACCCTAAAAATAGGGATAACAAAAACTTTCCAAAAGAGGAGAAGTGGTATATAGATTGCCATAGCAAGAGCCTCCCAAAAAAGGGAATAGTACAAATAAACCTGTTTAATCACAATTGTAATTTAACGGATAAATAAACAACAACCAACTAATCTAATTTCTACATCTAGAAAAGAGATTACAAAAAGGGTGTCATCTATAAACCCAACGCTTCTCAAAATCATTCAAATGCCGTATCCCCAATCTCTCGCCCAAAGCATCTAAACTTGCCTAGGAGCAGCACCGCTAACACCTGAGATACACATCGACACCAAACAAGTGTTAGGCCAAAAAGCCTAGTGAGTTGAACAAGTAAAAACATGCCAGAAAACATTTACAGTTCTTATCAGCAGTTAAACAGTTAGTCACGTAGATGTGGAGTCAACGGGAGCGACCCATATCTCCAATCCGGTTCACCCAAAGATGCAATGCACCTTGAAGCCACTTTCTCTGGCAACCCAAAGGCCCGACACGCACCGGGGACTACCGCTTAGGAAATTCCCCGACGGCGGAGGTCTAGGTACATAGAAGACTACCGCCTTAGGAAATTCTCCAAATGTCACCCACCTACATTCCTATAGTGAATCACAGACTTGGTTCGTCCACATAATGCTTTTAGGAGGTCTCAAGATGTGTTTCAATCCGTCAACATTTCGGATGTCCACCAAGAACACACTATAACCATCCTAATCATGTAAATCCAACATATGACATAATATCCATCCAAATACTTCGTGAGAATGTAAGGTCGCCAAAAAGGCATTCCAAAAAGGAATCATCAACATACCAAGATGTACACATATAACACATGGTAACTTCCATATACATAAATCCATAGGTAAAAACCCCCAAAATACTTGAAACATTAAAGATGAACATTTGAGATATGCATTGACATCAACAAGTAGAAGATAATGATGTGTATCTAGTTTTAACAAAAGATTAGTAAACTCACTATCTAGGTTTTGTACCAAAACCTAGAAAAGAAGAAAATCCTAGATGTTAAAGATGAGACTTGATGTAAGAGAGGAATGACTTGGTGCGGATCTTCAATAAATGCACTTGGATGAGACTTGATGAGCCAAGAATCACCCCAACAACCCCAAACCCTAGCAATAAATGTGTAAGTGTTTGGAATGCCCAAAAATCGCCCAAATGAGAGAGTTCCCGATTCAAATGAAGAAGTGAGAAGTGAGGCATCAGATTTGGGTTAAAAACAGAAGACTGGACGTCGCGGGAGACATTGCCCGACGACTTTGCCATGTGGCATTGTCGCGGGCATAGTCGCCGAGTTCCTACACCTCTCGGTACCAAGTCGGTGATTGTGACAGGCGAGAATGCCAAGGTCACAATCGCGAGGGTCATTGTCGCCGGGGTCGTACCGCGGGCACCTCCCCCACCGCGACTTTGCCACCGCGACTTTGCGCAAGGGCATTGTCGCCGGCATTGTCGCCGATCACAGTGAGCTTGCTGTTTCGACAGGTTCCTCACACACCTAATCTCCCAACTAGTACCAGTATAACCTTAGTTAGAAATGGCGATAAAACAGATATGCTCTACGACAAATTAGCATCCAAAGGCTCATATATTCACATTGGCACAATTAATGAATTAAAGGAAACAAATACTGACCTTGAGAATTTCTGGGTGTTACAGGAACATATTGAGAAGTGTATGACAGGATCAAAGATGTCATCAAAAGTTAAGGTCTTGGAAGCTGAGAATTTTGAACTTAAAAGAAAATTTTCTAATTTAGAAGCTCAAATACAGAAGCAAGAGTCTGTAAAGATGAACGGGGAGAAGTTCATGAGCTTGGAGAGTGCAAATACTAATCTTCAACATAACCTATCAAACTTAAATCAAGAGTTTGTCAAGGACAAATCTGAGTTTGAACAGGAAAGTTCAAAGTTTGCACTGAAGTTCTCAGTATTTTCCAAGAAAAGTGGTGAGGAGAAGAAGACTCTCAAGCTTAAATGTTTAATTCTTTCTCAAAAAGTTGAAGACTTTGAGAAAGTAATAATATTGGAAAGAGATCAGTTTGCCAAAGAGAGGAAGGCAAATGATCAGAAGGGTGCTAAGAAGGGATTCGAAGAAGAAAGAAGCATCTTTGAAGCTACAATTAGGAAGCTTAATGCAAAGCTATCTGAATTGTCTAAATTTGCACAGAAAGAGAAGAAAAAGAAGTGTGAGTTTGAGACAAAGATCGATCTCCTTATGAAAGAAAGAGACAGTTATTCTTCAAAGGTAAAAGAGCTTCAAGATATTATTTCAAAGATGGTGGTGGTGACTGAGCGAACGACTCCAGAGTCAAAAAT
This sequence comes from Arctium minus, assembly GCA_954870635.1. Taxonomy (NCBI): domain Eukaryota; kingdom Viridiplantae; phylum Streptophyta; class Magnoliopsida; order Asterales; family Asteraceae; genus Arctium; species Arctium minus. The sequence goes on along the minus strand of OX941080.1, from coordinate 68,235,318 downwards.
CCACTCACCTAGAAATAATTCAGTTGGTTCTAACAAACCAGCCGCAAGCTCACATCAGAAAACTGCTCTTTTTAGAAGGTCAGTTAAATCTTCTAATCAGATTCATTCTACTAATATTTTCTATGACAGGAATAGAGATAGTTTAGGTACACATCAAAGAAGGAGAAGAAGCTTCCAGGAAAAAGAACTGGTCTGGAAGAAGACACCAGTTAAAGAAGAGCTGAAATGTAAAAGCTCATGTGTACATACGCATAATGCCAAGAAGAACAATGCGCATAAAGGTAAACCTGATTTTGTCTACACGAGAGATAAATTAATCAGTTTATCAGGTAAGAAATTTTATTGTTCTTATTGTCGTACACATGAACCTGTTCACAAGACAAGTGATCATTACTGGTACGGTTCTTACAAAATAACCCCCATACGAACTGCAACTAACACAGTTGGATCCAAATGGAAATGGATACCAAAGAAAAAGGATGATTCTGTGTTGCAGGTACCTACTGCCAAGAGGGAGTGGGAGAACAGAGGCTTCTAAGTAAATCCGCTTAGAACCCGTACTTCAACAAAGTTTGACTTCTAAACACAACAGTTTAGAACTCACACTTCAATGATCAAAAGACCTTACTTTTGAGCTAAAAAAGGGATTGTACTCCAATACTCGAATGAGGAAATCAACCTTCAAGGGGGAGTACATATTTGTCTGAAATATTATGCATATCTTTAACACTGATAATGTTCTGATGCATAATTTCAGGGGGAGTAAAAAGGTGATGACTTCTGATTATTTCAGATCAGAACTCGTACTTTAAATTGTTTTACTGCTTTTTGTCTTTTAAATTCAAGTGAATAAAGTTGCTTTGACTTTGACTTTGACTTTAAGACTTTTGCAGATTTTTGAGAGAAGCTTACACGATCATATTCTTATGACTTTAAGATTAGCTTCATGAGATGTAAGATCGCACGTAAAGGTATAATCCTTTATCTTAATCTCATATATGGTTGATAAGTGGACAACTTTCAATCATAGAAAACATTGTTTTTAAATGTTCAAACCACTTCCCGAATCTTAAACCGATTTCATGAATTGGAAGTGTGACTTTAAATGTTTTCAAGATCTACATTGTGCTTTAACTGAAATAGTTAAACCAAACTGAGCATCATGTGCATCATAGGAAAACAGGATTTCATTGTGCTAGGAATTAACACAACTTCTATGGAATCACCTTAACCAGTGATTTCTACCCACGAAGTTATTCCATAGTGATTGAGTGTGAGAAGTCGAAAAGATTGAGTGATGAGATATAATGAAAAAGAGCGTATGGTTAGCAGTGAGCTAAATGTTCAAAAGAAAGAGGGTGTGAGAACAGAGTTAAAAGAATATCACAACTCTGCACCAACTTTTTCTCAGTTGGGCAGCCACACTACTAGTGTTCCACAACTCTTTGGTGAACATTATTGAAACAGGCAACTAGCCCATGCCAACTCTTGATCAAACCTCACTATCTACTCATTTTCTTCTTAACAAGAAAGTGTTTCACATTTTCAAAGGGGAAGCAGCACATTTGCTATCTGATTTTCATTTGGAAAATCTGGATATTGAAAAGAAGGAAGTCTGCCCCACCTTCGCACTTCAATCATGCACATTGAGTCTGTGTTTAACTTACTGTTGTCTCAGTGGTTTACACAAATTTAAGCCAATAAGCAATCATCCGTGCTTAATTCTTTCTAACACATGCACGAACACACAAGGACTTTGTTTCTTTGTTATAACGTTTATAGAAATAACCTTTGTGGTGTTTCGATGATTAAATGGAAGCCCTGGGGGAGTCAACATCAAACAGCTCCTTTCCATTGTGTATTCGTTACACACAGTGACTTAGTGTTACTGACAGACGTTTCTAACTGATTTGTTTATTGCTACAGGTGTTACATGACTATTTTGTCTAGATTTGCAAAGATCTAGATAAATATCTATTGCATTGACGAATCAGAGGCACCTTATGACCAACAGTTCTTGTCATCAAGTTTTGATGAAATCGTTACACTTCTCATCAAAAAGGGGGAGAAGGTCTACCCAAGAAATGGAGAAGAGCTAACCAAGAAATCACATGTTTCAAGAATCACGTCCAAGATTGAATTCTTCAAAGAGCAAGTATTCTGAAGGTATGCTGATTCGAGAGAAATTTTCTTTTGAAGATACTTTGCTGAAGAATTTCGAGCTGAATCTAGAGATAATTTCTTCCCATGAACTGAAAGAGAGAAAAACTACATCTTTTGGGGAGTTTACTATATCTTGAAGACTAAGAGAGAGATTGCATCTTCTTCTGTGCTGAAAGAGAAGATCGTATTGCTAAATCATTTTAGTAATGATCTTGATCCAAAGGGGGAGATTGTTAGGACACAGTCTCATTGGATTCAAGATCATCCAAAACGAAGATCGCAATCTGAAGTAAAAGCTGACAAGTCGACTCTCAACAATAGTCTAGGGTCTACTTTGTAATAAATGTCAAAGTTATGTTTTAATATCTAAATATCTAGATATTATTATTTAGATATTTAGTTAGTTATTTTATTAGTTTAATTACTTTAGTTATTATATTAGTTTTAAATATAATATCTAGATATTATGTTGTTGTGTTTGTTAAGCTAAGTTGGGCTCTCAACATCATAACACAATTACATAGAACAAAACAAAACACACAACCAAGGTGTAAAACACAGAGAGAATACGAGAGAGTTCTTCAAGATCAAACATACCGAACCTTGTAATCGTTATTTTATATATCAAACAGGTTGGTAATCGTTTATTTGATTTATCTGGTTAAGATCCTTGTTCGAAATCAGGGACACACAACACACATCTCATGATACTTGGTGATATGTTTGAGTTGCAATAATTCTATAAATTTGTGAAAATCTTAAATTCTGATGGCTTAGTGTGAGTACACGCAAAGTTCTCTATTATATTTTTAGAATTACATTTTCTTGAAGCTAATCGAAGTTCGCATGCTAGCACACTGAATAAATTGATGAAAGTTTTTGAAACTGAACGTGTTTTAACTTGATATGCAATGAAACTTGTATCTGTATCCAACAACATATATTTGATTTCATTTGATAGATAAATTTGTGATATTTTACTAAATAGAATTTAATTTGTTTAGTGTTTAAAATTTTATATGTTTAGTTGTTTCAAAATACATATTCAGTATATTTTTCTTTCTACATTGATGTTTACATTTTTTGTGTTCTCATATCTTTATAAATGGGTTTGTGCATTTTTCAAGAGGGAGTGAAAAAGGAGATTTTTTTATAAAAGATGATATCTGTTTTCGAGGGGGAGTATTTGATTCTCTATGTGAATGCTAAACTTGAATTGTCATATTTAGTGCATTTGTGTAGGGGGAGTCAAAGATCTTATCAGGTAAAATTTCTGAGTTTAAGTCAGATTTGCGCCATCAGTTGGTAGCGCAAACCTCACTTTGCGCCACCTTCGTCTAGCGCAAAACGCACTTTGCGCCACCAACGTGTCGCGCAAACCTCTCCTCTTTCTCCTTTATTGTGATTTTGCAGATCTTAAGCTGTCTCGTCTCCAACATTTGCATGACCAAGTTGATCCAGATCATCAAGGTCATGAGGGGGAGAAGTTAAGGAGATGATAAAGAGACAAAGAGTTCAAACGTATATCTGCTGATCAAAATTCGCTCAAGATTCTATTTTTCTCAGCCATACTAGTCTTTTACTATTCCAGCTCCGATCACCACAGTTCATTCAAGTTTATTTGAAAGAGGTGAATCATCTAGAGCACAAGCTGATGAACCGATTGTTCTTTCAAGCTAATTACAAACAGGTCCAGTTTTGTCAAGACAACAAAAGCAATTGAGCCTGAAAGTTGCTAAGAAGAATTTTTTTTAAGTTAAGAAGCTTCTTCACAAAGTTGCTTAGATGGTCCGTGCTGATTTAGAAGATTGTTTTTGAAGACCACAGCGCCAATGATTACTAAGGGGGAGATTGTTAAGTCTGATTTTATAGTAATCATTGTATTTATAGGTTTGGTCTTATACTGTGTTTAGATAGTTTTATCTGTTGTATAAGCCAAGGGTATTTATAGGTTTGGTCTTATACTGTTGTTTAAGTCCCTTTGGGCTTTGGTCTTTGTAAGTCATTCTCGCACATTCTAAGGAATTACATCTTTGCGCTTAAAACTCGCTCTCACTACTTTCTCTCTCTAGTGATTTAGAGGATTCTTGGATTATCAGCAGCTGTCGGCCTCTTCAGCTCCTCACCAGCTTGATTGACAGCGCTGGTGGTTTCGTTCAGGGAAGTGGAGAGAGAGAGAGAGAGAGAGAATGAGGAGGGAAAACAAATGTTCATCATGACATAGACACGTCTTACGAAGTTGATTGGATAGAAGGGCAACGGACGAACGTGTCAGAGAAAAAGTCATGTCGTGGATTGTCGGTTCAAATGACGTCATAGGAGAGAGAAAAAAAAACGTTTCGTTTGTCTTTTTAGAAAGTATCTCTGAAGAAAATTCAGAGATAGGTTTTCTTTTTGAAAGAATCTCTGATAGAAATTCAGTGATAATTTTTCTTTCCAAAGGATCACTGATGAGAAATATCAGTGATAAGAGTTGTTCATCAAAAAGCTTTTAATCATTTGAAGAAAATCAGTGATTGAAGATTTGATTTTGAAAAAGTGTCTTACTGAATGAAATATTCAGTGATAGAGAATGAGAGAACATACCTGAGAGTCAAAGATATTTTTGACAGAGAGTAGGTGATGAAGGGGAACTCGGTATTACTGACATAATGCATGAAGGATGAAGAGTCAATCTTTAAGATTCAGCATTCCAAGCTCACTGATGAGAAAGTTGAATCTTGTCTCATCAAGAGGTTTGGTGAAAAGATCAGCGAGCTGATAGTCAGTGGGGATAAATTGGACTTCAATATCACCATTCATCACATGATCTCTGATAAAATGATATCTGATCTCTATGTGTTTAGTCTTTGAATGTAGTACTGGATTGTTTGCTATAGCGATAGCACTAGTACTGTCGCAATAGATTGAAATCTTTGATAGCTAAAGGTCATAGTCTAATAGTTGATTTCTCATCCATAAGGCTTGAGTACAACAACTTCCAACAGCTACATATTCAGCTTCAGTTGTGGAAGTGGACACTGAATTTTGATTTTTACTTGTCCAACTTACCAGCTTTCCTCCTAGAAGTTGACATCCACCAGTGGTGCTGTTTCTATCGAGTTTACAACCTGCAAAATCACTCTCTGAATATCCAATTAGATCGAACCCTGAGTATTTGGGATACCAAAGACCGAGGTTAGGATGTAACAACCCGAGACATTCAAGAGTCAATCATTACATATAATATAAAGATACGCCAAGCGGCCCCAAGTCTACCATAAATTTTTTTGAGGTTTGCGGAAGGCAACCTATTACACAACTGAGATTAAAACAACTACTATAAGGAAGTCTTCTAGAATCCGGTATCGCTCACACCTTCTCTTTGCCTTGATCGGATCCTCCTATTTCTCACGCCTACCTGAAAAGGTTTTTAGTTTTGAAAGAGCGAGGGTTAGACCGGAGGTCTAGTGAGTCCCCTCTATAATTAGGCAACAATATACATATCTTTCCAAACATATTTAAATCAACAGAGTTATAACAACATAATAGTAAATCACGCTACTAACCACACTACCGTCGAAGACGGTGTGTCTAACTCGCACTGCCTTAATATTGGGACACCCCCCTAATGGCATAAACGGGCCACACTCCCCGACTTAGGTCACAACCTCCACAAATAATGTATGCATACATTTAAATATCAACGAATTACAACACGCTTACATAATTTCATAATAACCATACCATTGTAAATAAATCAAAGTTTAAAATGTAAACTTTCATATGCTTTCATTAACAAAATGTTTAGTTCCGAAAACTCACTGTCGACCTTCGCTTAAGTCCTAACGTTTACTTTCTTAAAGAATTCTTCTCGACCGAAACGGTTACCTACCAAAAAGAATTTATCGGCGATGCACATTAAACTCACGCCTTCAATATACAGTTAAAGTGATTATGGAATTATGCCCCCAACGACTTCCCTCCCGACTCGCTAACTAGGCCCGTCTCACGAGTGACCCGGTTTCGGCTCCCGGGTTGGGCCTCGACCTTGCCACCGCTCTCGAGTGGATACCCGGGTTGGGCCTTGGCCCGACTAACAACCCCAAGTGAAGACCCGAGTGTCACCAGAACCGGGTGGCCCGACTCCCACCCTCGCCCGATTGCTCTTGCGTGAACACCCCCGATTGAAACCGGGTACGCGACCTCGCCCCTTCCGATAGAGAGGCTCCAAAGTGGAGGGACTCTCGGTTGAGGCCTATCACGGGCGACACCCGATGGCTTCGGGTCCAAACCTCACCGTCGTCGACGATGCCTGGAAATTGCTAAGCCGATTCTCAGACCCAATGGTAGGCGATTCCAAGGTACTTAATGCAGAACGATAACAATAAACCACTAATTTCTCCTTTTTAATCAACCTCGTCCCCACCAAAAACTTAATTAAATTAATTAAATCAATCGAAAACTTGACTATCCAAACAAAATATTTCCATTTCAATCACAAGCTAGCGTCTCCTAAAACCGAGAATCAAACGAGAAGAGAGGTAATGTTTACCTTCAAAACAGACGCAAAGATCCATGGAAGCTCTCTCCTTTCTTCATTCTTCCCAAATCTAAAAAAAATGCTCATACACACAATTTTCTCTCTCTCTCTGAAATCAGTGCAGCCGCCCACCAAAAGTAAAATGAGAAGAGAGTAGGGTGTATAATCCCCTTTTCTACCCATTTACAAAAAGGCCCTCCCACTATGGGCTTTAGACAAACTACACCACACACTTCCAAACTTTATTATTTAAATCTAGATATTACAACCCAAACCCTCAACTTTGAAAGATAAAACACGGTTATTACACCATCTCCCCCTCAAGAGAATTCCATCCCCGGAATTCCATCGTTGAACAATCTGGGTTAACGGAACCACTTTTCCGCTTCTACTTCCCAAGTCGCCTCTTGCCTTACAAGCTAACGCCATTGGACCTTACCAAGAACGACCTCTTATATCATCAGTCCTTGTCCTTACGGTCGATGATTGTCCCCCGACCCCATGAATTTTTTTTTCTTCTTATTCACTTGCATTCTTTGCATCGGTACCACCATACCCATTCCCAACCACTGCTCTCTAAGATGTAGGTGTAAAACACAATACGAGTTTTCCATGTTCTCGTCAAGTACCTCCAGATCACACACTATCTTTGCAATTCCTTCCATAATATCAACAGACCCAAGTATGAATACGTGGCCCAAAACCATTTAAATTCACACGGCTGCTCCTGATCAAACCATTATGTTTAAAACCACGGTCGTACCATCTGCAACGTCTCATCCAGGCTCCCGGTTTTAACGCATGCCACCATAAGTTTACCCTTTCCAATTTTACCTCCTTAAGAAAACTTTACCGGAGTCAACACCGCGACAACAGGCGTTCCGGGCTAACTAATAACTACTCAACTCACCTACTTACACATAGCCAAATTTGGATATCACAATAAATTCACCATTGAGAGCTTCTTCATAAGATATCATACGTTTCTAAGATCACTTTTCCGTTACGTCGTACAACCAACGTAGATAGCACTTTCCTTCTTGCATCATCCTGACTACATCTCATTAACGCTAACCCGTTCAAATGTTCCCATCGCATTATCACTCCACACTTATAATAGGAAACCTTCACCACCTATCACCTGATGCATCCATCAATCCAACTGAACCACTCTAGAAACCCACATTCACATCCTCACTGCATCTTACAATCGCCCAACCATGAATGAAATAAACTCATGTTTCGCTCATGTAGCAAAAAGGAGTGACCAAACTCAAACATAATTATTCTCACTAACTTAATTCTGAACGATAAGTTCACTCGGTACATTTCCAACAATAAAATCAAGTTTTGAACCAACGGTCCTTCTTTCCGACTATTACATTCAATTACCCCCCTTTCACTTCCTTCTCGAAGACATAACCATGCTTTAAAAAAACGACTCTTTTTTTTTACTCTAACGCCATAGATTATACACAAATCGCGCTTCATACTCTCCCTATGAGTTCAAATATCCGAAGAATGACAATCTCTAATTTTGATCCCCAATTTCTGTATCACCTGCCAAAATTACCTCCAGTTCACCTACTTGATTCAATCCATCAACGTCACTACCACAAGCTGGCATAGGACATTGCTCGCCCAATAATGTCTACCCTTTATCCGACTATTCCAATAGTGCGGATATTATAATTACAATCCTATGGCTATCGAACAATTTCACCACAACTCTCACCCATTATCACCAATCAATACATTCCAAAGCAAAACTCGATGTTAGAAGGTTCCATGCATTTCGTGCTCCCCGACAGAGTTGTCCTATCTGCTAGAACTCCTTTACACCTAAAGAATACTTGGACATGCTCACAGATTTCCATCCACTACAAACATCTTGAAACAACCAGTGCGACATTTCTATCAACTTTGTCGAAATAAGATCAATTCGCCCAACAACTCATCGCAACCCAAGAACACGAAGCTCACCCTTTTGGTAACTCTCACTATCCCCTGACCATCAGCAATATCACAATACCAATCAAACACTCATAAATCTCAACAACATTCTTGACATTTTTTAATAACTCACCAGAAAACTCTGAGCAAGGGTTCCCATCTACTCTCAACCCATAACATCCACACCAGCCCCCTACTTAATCTCAAAGAAAAAAAAATCCTTAGCACATTGATGACTTGCACAACTACTTTGGCATAAAACTACACTAACTCGTCCAAACAACCTTTACCACACCACAACATCACACTACAGTCGAAATCTTCACGATCATTTTGCACACATACCAGATACCGTCCCCTTCAACCCGATCATAACACCAATATCTGAAATAAAGTCATCTCACGACTTTCTTCCTTGAATCTGAATAAACCACGAAATCTTGATCATCTAAACTGCTCAACATGATTTCGCTCCTTGACACCTCATCGCGATCTGCTAGTAACAGATTCAGGTAGTCCGTAAGATTAAGCGTACCACTTCGCAGACCAAAGTGCTCAAAGCGCAACCACTTCACTTATGCTATATATTTCACTTCTGAACGAACTATTAGAACCTCCAATGCATACACTTGACCAAACCACGATCTTCCCCTTTCGTAACATCCACACACAAGGTGGTCCAATATCATGCCAGATACACACCGTTCTCGTACCACTCCTTGTTTCCTCACGAAGCCCATCGAAAATTTAACCATAGCTTCTTCCTCCCTTCAGCGTTTCGACAATGGCCTCAACAATTGGTCGGTGGCTTCAACATCGCAGTCTACATAGTGATACTTCAACAACGTCTCCGACCTAAAAGGATTCTCAATAGGCCATGTTTCGATCAGTGTCTCATAACTAACTCTATGCTCCACCGACTCCGCGCATTGAAGGGGCACAACTCACTTGACATGATCTATTCACATGCTCACCTCAAAACTTTGGCTCGACGTCGATAATCCTTCATCTAAGTATTACAACACTATTTAACCATATGCTATTATAGTAAGTATCTTAACGACTCAGATTTCACCCCGGCATCACCACTTGCCAACAACCATAACTCAATTTACTGAACAAGAGCGTATGCTACCACAATACAAACATTCCCAACGTCGAAGACCAAAACTTCCGTTATTCCCTGCCCTTCCCCAGAGGAAATACCAAGGTCATGAATCAACCAACAACGGCCCAAACGCCACACTCTCCCTCTCCACACTTTCCCTCATCCTTATTTTCAAAGCTTCCTTATGACCTAGCGAGTTCATAGCCTTCACGCATGACAACATACTAGTTTAAAACATGGGACACATTTGAAATTCAACGAGTACCACAATACGATACCAGCTTAAGTATCAAGACACTACACCGACTTAAATGAATAGTCAGGCACGACGATCTCGAGGATCATCCTCACTCGACCCCACGATGAAATAAGCCTTATCCAACCAAAATTGATATTGGCACAAATGAAAAAAAAATATTTTCAAAGAGATTTCATTCATGCGATTGATAAATTATGAAAAAATTACTTATTTTGAGCGAGTCAGTCGACTTTCACTCTCGCTGGCATGACGAACATGTCCATATCCGTCTCTCTTATAAAACCACGTGGTTAAATGATATTACATTTTCCATAGCGGTTAACTCATTTATAAAAGTGAAATAATTCTCAAGTTACGGAGTTCAAAGTTTAACACACCACGCAATAAATTTGCCCTTTCCAATCTAAACACACGTTCACACATGTCATCTCATTTTCAAAACAACTGACTCGCAGGGTGCACACACACACCAAAATATAAGACATGAACGACCCAAGCAAATTATTTGAAAACACAATACATGCTTTTACATTGAAGGATATTTACTCTCGCAAGGTCAACCTCTTACACTTACAACAAAAAAAATCACAGACTCCTTACTTCTGACCCAGATAATCTTACCAACCATAGCTCAACTCCATCCTATCCTAGTTCCATATTATCAATCAGCCCTGATATCACTTCTCAACCATCCCTACCACTTTTCAAACAACTACAAATTCGAAAGGCTCATTCCTATTATTCGATTTTAGGTTGAAACTCTTCCTGATCCCCATTGACCAACGTAACAACTACCATAACGGAGACTTCCTTGAAGCGAATAACTCACCTCCAACCGGTTATTCTTCCCTTTTGGACCTGAGAAGTCCTTCCTCAAAACGGGTTATCTACAACCCAAACAATACACACAATAAAAAGGTGTTAACCTTAATATCATAAACGAACTCACACAATACACCAAAATCGACACTATCATTTAGACGATAGATCTCACTACCCCTGCTACCCTCATCGATAATCTCAACGATAGTACTCGAGCGTACCGATGCACCTGTAGATTCATAATGGCATTGGCCAGATGCAATTCTGAATTTACCTTACATGAGAGTCCTCGCTATCGTTGTCACGACTCTCGATGATCAAGATCCTCTTTAAGGCTTCCTATATCCTAGTTTTGTCCCCCTACAGTTTAAGTTTAGGCCCATCCGGTCACCAAAATCCCTTAAACTATGGCTCTGATACCAATTGTAACAACCCGAGACATTCAAGAGTCAATCATAACATATAATATAAAGATACGACAAGCGGCCCCAAGTCTACCATATTTTTTTTTGAGGTTTGCGGAAGGCAACCTATTACACAACAGATATTAAAACAACTACTATAAGGAAGTCTTCTAGAATCCGGTATCGCTCACACCTTCTCTTTGCCTTGACCGGATCCTCCTATTTCTCACGCCTACCTAAAAAGGTTTTTAGTTTTGAAAGAGCGAGGGTTAGACCGGAGATCTAGTGAGTCCCCTCTAAAATTAGGCAACAATATACATATCTTTCCAAACATATTTAAATCAAAAGATTTATAACAACATAATAGTAAATCACGCTACTGACCACACTACCGTCGAAGACGGTGTGTCTAACTCGCACTGCCTTAATATTGGGACACCCCCCAATGGCATAAACGGGCCACACTCCCCGACTTAGGTCACAACCTCCACAAATAATGTATGCATACATTTAAATATCAACGAATTACAAAACGCTTACATAATTTCATAATAACCATACCATCGTAAATAAATCAAAGTTTAAAATGTAAACTTTCATATGCTTTCATTAACAAAATGTTTAGTTCCGAAAACTCACCTGTCGACCTTCGCTTAAGTCCTCACGTTTACTTTCTTAAAGAATTCTTCTCGACCGAAACGGTTACCTACCAAAAAGAATTTATCGGCGATGCGCATTAAACTCACGCCTTCAATATACGGTTAAAGTGCTTTCGGAATTATGCCCCCAACGACTTCCCTCCCGACTCGCTAACTAGGCCCGTCTCACGAGTGACCCGGTTTCGGCTCCCGGGTTGGGCCTCGGCCTTGCCACCGCTCTCGAGTGGAGACCCGGGTTGGGCCTTGGCCCGACTAACAACCCCAAGTGAAGACCCGAGTGTCACCAGAACCGGGTGGCCCGACTCCCACCCTCGCCCGATTGCTCTTGCGTGAACACCCCCGATTGAAACCGGGTACGCAACCTCGCCCCTTCCGATAGAGAGGCTCCAAAGTGGAGGGACTCTCGGTTGGGGCCGATCACGGGCGACACCCGATGGCTTCGGGTCCAAACCTCACCGTCGTCGACGATGCCTGGAAGTTGCTAAGCCGATTCTCAGACCCAATGGTAGGCGATTCCAAGGTACTTAATGCAGAACGATAACAATAAACCACTAATTTCTCCTTTTTAATCAACCTCGTCCCCACCAAAAACTTAATTAAATTAATTAAATTCACCCAAGACAGAAAGGATTAATTTCTAATTTATCAATCGAAAACTTGACTATCCAAACAAAATATTTCCATTTCAATCACAAGCTAGCGTCTCCTAAAACCGAGAATCAAACGAGAAGAGAGGTAATGTTTACCTTCAAAACAGACGCAAAGATCCATGGAAGCTCTCTCCTTTCTTCATTCTTCCCAAATCTAAAAAAATGCTCATACACACAATTTTCTCTATCTCTCTGAAATCAGTGTAGCCGCCCACCAAAAGTAAAATGAGAAGAGAGTAGGGTGTATAATCCCCTTTTCTACCCATTTACAAAAATGCCCTCCCACTATGGGCTTTAGACAAACTACACCACACACTTCCAAACTTTATTATTTAAATCTAGATATTACAACCCAAACCCTCAACTTTGAAAGATAAAACACGGTTATTACATAGGAGTTCCTTTCAAATATCTGAAGATTCGCTTTACAGTGATCAGATGGGATTCCTTGGGTTCAGATTGATAGCGTGCACATAGACATGTAGAGTACATGATGTCAGGTCGTCTTGCTGTTAGATACAGCAGGGAGCCTATCATTCCTTTATAGGCAGTGACATTAACATGTTTTCCAAATAGATCCTTGTTTAATGTCAGAGGAGGTGCCATAGGAGTTTTCATCGCTGAAGTCTGAGTTAGATCAAACTTTTTCTACATATCTTTAACATACTTACCTTGGTTGATCTTTGAAAACATATTGTTTCTTTCTTTTGTGAGTAAGTCAATCTTCTTCTGAAATTAAGACTTCACGTTCTTTTCTTTCATTGCAGTTGTTGATAGTTCAGATAGCTTCTTTGTAAGCTTCTTTATATCTGTCTCAAAAACCTTCCGTTCTTCCTCAAAATCCTTCTCCACAGTCTTTCTCTTATCTGATATTTTTTTAAACACACCAACATGTTTTTGCTCTAAACTTTTCTTGTTTTTCTCAAAGACTTTTCTCTCTTTTTCCAATTTTTCTAATTCAAAAACTTTTCCTTTGAGAGACTTTCCTTCATACCCAAAATCAGTTTTCTCTTTCTCAAATCTGTCTCTTTCCATAATGATCACCTTCTCAAAATCTGACACTTGTTGAGAAAGTTTTGTACATTTTAGATCAACTACTTTCTCTCTTCAAAAGACTTTCTTGAGAATTCAGAGAATTTATGTGCAAACATTTGTTTTTCCTTAGCAAATCCTTTCTTTTGTTTTTCAAACTCAGCTCTGTCTTTGGCAATCTGTTGTTCTAACTCTGTAATCTTCTTTTGCAGTTCAACAGTTTTACTATCCAAAACCTTACATTTCTCATCACTTTTCTAGACAACATCTTTATTATTGCTGACAATTTGAGCTTGCATGTCTAAAATCTTCCTTTTCAACTCAGAATTTTCACTTTCCAAACCCTTTACTTTTTCTAACACTTTTGATTTCTCTTCATTTCTCTTGATATTATCTTTCTCTAACTCAAAGATCTTCTTCATTAGCTCAGCATTTTCAGTCTCCAAGACTCTTGCTTTCTCTTCAGTCAACTTGATCTATTCATTTTTTAGTAAATCAAAAACCTGTTATTTGAGATCTTGATTGGTTTTCTTTAAAGTACTAATCTCACTCTTTAACTTCCCTTCATTCTCTTTCCTTTTATTTCCACATTGAATTAAACTTTTGCTGAGTCGATCATTGTCTTCTCACAAACTTTCAATGATACGCAAATGTGCTTTCTGTTGATCTTCAAGTTCTGAAATCTTACGTTTCTGATCTGTCTCACGACGTTGTTCAGAAGTATATTCCTCAACAAACAAATAGTCATCCATTGTCACTGATGATACTTGCACAAATGATCGTTCACAAAAATCGGAAAATTTCTCAAAGTTCTGAAAATCAGTCAAAAATTGGCTAAGTATAGAATCCTTAAGCCACTGGAAATCACTTCTCGCAAAACACTATCCACTTTCCGCAGAGTACTGGAGAACACTCAATTCGCAGAGAGAAGGATGCGAATTTCATTTTTCGCAGACAGTTGTTTGCGGATTCTGAGCTTTACGCAAATAAGGGCTTGCGGATTCTACACTTTTCTCAGAAAGAGCTTTGCAGATTCTTGCCTTGGTATTTTCACAAACTTTCAAGGACACTTTTCGCAAAATATTTTGGGAATTCTACACTTAGAAAATATTCCAAGAAAATCCTCTAAACTTTCCTTAAACTTGAAATTGCGAGTTTAGGAACTTTCCACAAGCTGTATAAAAGGCACAGTAACTTTTCGCATGACTTGATCTGCGGATTCCCAACTTTCCTTAAACTGAACTTTGCGAATTGACTCTTTTCGCAGGCAACTTTCTGCGAATTCAGAACTTTTCATACAACACTTCTGCGAGTTTTCTACTTGTTCAATCCACCAAATACAAAGAAATAAGTTCTGCTAGTTCTTGAGCTTGAGACTTGCGGAATCCTCAGATCTTGCGAGTTCTTGAGTTCACGAACTCAAAAACACCAAAATCAATCCAAAGTCAATCCAATCCTCTGAATTAGTTCCTGAAACTTCACCAATTTGATCTCTAAGCCATCCTGAACAGTTTACAACAGAACAATTTCAATCAAAAACAACCAAATTACAACCTTGATCCAAACTCAGTACGTGTACAAAATCGAACCAAAAACCAACATAAATCCAAATTCACACACTTCAATTGTGAATTGGCCAAATCAATACAAACCAAACCTGTTCTAAACACTAAATAGAATACAAAGCAACAATTACAACTCCAAAAACAACACAAAATCAATCAAATTGATTCTCGACAGAGTTTTTTCGAGTTCTTCAAAATTTCAACCAATTTCCATTTCTTGATCTGATTTCTGACTTTTGCTTGCTCTGATACCAATTGTGGGTCCCTAATTGTGAAATATGATCAAGATGAACACAAAAAATTGATGCCAAATGCCATGTGATTTATTTCAATTCTCACATATTACAAATCAGATATAACTCTCTCTCACATAGTATTTCTCTCTCTAGATTCTCTATTGTAAGCGTGTCTTTTAAGCTTTACACACAAGTCTAACAAGGACAAACCTATTTATACCAACAACAATTACAAGGAACAATCAACAAACTAAACTAACTAACAAGCTTGACTTTAGGTGACTTTGACTTTCCACTTTGACTTTGACTTGCAATCTTGAGGCTTTGACAATCACTCTAAATGATCTTAAAGACAACAATTTATGCTCTAACAATATGCTTCCATGAATTCATAGTGATTTTTGCACATATACAAATGTTTTTGAGGTCACATTGACGTTACTATTTTTTTAGTCACCGAGTCAAATTCAAATGACCATTAAAATGATATTAAAAAACTTATAGTTTGACTTTCTATTGACCGTAATTTATTGCATTTATCATGAGAAAAGTCAATGTTAGTATACACTTGTTTTTTGAAATTGAAACACACAAAATGGGCCTATTAAGACACTCACAACCGTCCTAATAGAGTATTTAATAGGATATTTGAATTTATAGGACAAACATGTTATGTGATTATACAAAAAAAACGTTTTAATAGTCCAAAGTTGAACAATCTAACAAATTATATAGTTTTGAAACAATATGTTAGGAAAAAGTTAGTTTGACGAAATTGAGCAATTCAATAGAACTTAAGAAGTAAATTGTTTTATTAGTATTTTTAGAACATTTTTCAAGCATTATTCTAAAACATAAGTTTTGTTCTAGTGTTAATTTAAATAATAATATGGTCAAAAGATTTATGATCATTGATTCAATGTATCCAATTCTTTGCCTAATTGATAAATTTAACAAACACAAAATAAATAAAATCCACACCCGAGCGGATAGAATATCAATATTAATTTCATTAATTTTTTTTTTGTTATGAAATCAATATTTAGAATTTTTTAGATTTTTATTTGACTATTGACCAATGATCATAAATTTTTATATTATATAGAATTTATGTATAAAATAGTCAAAGGCGCGGATCCATAAATATTCATATGCGTAAAAGACGACAATAAATAAGACATAAATTAAAGAAAAAAAATTACAATATATAAAGAAGAACTCGCGTTTTATCCCATACTTACAAACCTATAGCCTCTATAACTGAATCTCTGATCATTATCCTCTAGCATCTCTAAAGGTAATATTCTCGAGTTTTCTGAAGTCGTTTCATTCTATCATAGGCTAAGTTACCTTAAAGATTTGTGATTGATGAATTGCTTACCATTTGTTACTTTGTATATAAAAGTTCATTGAATTTTCTTTTGTTAGATGGTTAAATCGCAGATGGGACATGAACACAAATGTTGTAATAAACAGGAAGTGAAGAAAGGGTCGTGCTCAATTGAAGAAGATGAAATACTTTCCAATTACGTTATGAATCATGATGACTTCCAGTGGAGATCCATCCCCAAACTGACTGGTCACTCTCGCACACTCATTCTCTCTCTCTCTCTCTCTCTATATATATATATATATATATATATATACACACATGTGTGTGTGTTTGTGTCTGTGTGTAGGGAGTTTGAATAAGATAGACAAAAAGATTGAGAATGTAGAAATACATGATTCATATATGCATCATTAGTAAAAGGAAATATGGTTCACATATGCATTTTCAAATGGAATGTTTTGGGTTTTACCAATGATTCACATATGAATCATTTGTTCCAACGTTCTCAACCTTTCTTATTTGAACTTTCTCATATATATATATATATACATATATATTTACACACACATAACAATTCATCCTTGTGTTATTTTGAAAATTATTCATCGGTCCCTCAATTGAAATAAATACAACGGTCGTTACTCTAATTTCAATTTTATTACGAATCAAGTCTTTCATGCTTATGTCGTATACATTATCTTTGTTAAACCACCATGTGTCTCTCACGTGAGGAACATTTTCGTCATTATATGTCTTTCCCTCTTAATAGATCCTAAATTAAAACTCCCATTTCACTGTTCCTTCTTTCTTTCCAACAAGGATCCACAAGTGTCATTTACTTATCTTCGAAACACACCAACATCAGATGTTAGCAACAACCCTCTTATGAGTGTTGTTGGAAACCATCTCCATCTCGAACTGGCACCCAATAACCTTCATTCGTGATTGCACCTCTTGCTCTTGCTATGGTTGCTAACAACCCCAAACCATCAATTGCTCTTCATGGCTCATGCGTATATATGAGACCCTCCTCCCTTTTAAAGCCTTATGGCTTCCCTATATCATCCATCCCAATCGAATCCCCCAATAATAGAAAGCCTTATCCCTCTCTATCACAACCTAGTTGTGACCTTCCTTCTTTTTTTTTTCGAGGAGTTTGTTTTCCTTTTTCCCTCTCACACCCCCTTTTGAAAAGAATATAAAAACCACCATCCATTTGTTTTTTCCCATTCTTTATCTTTTAAACTATGTCCTCAAATTTTTAATTTATCTGTGATCACAGTTGCTCCAACTAGTAATGATCACGGAGGGGGGCCAAAAAAGTTGGAGGGGAACCGTGAAGAGAAGGGGGGGGGGTCAATTTAGGGTTTAAAAGAGGAAATAACATAGAAGACAAAAATGGCCCTACATGTGAGGCATATAAGGGTTTAATGGAGATAAAACAAGAGCAAGAGCAAGAAGGACTTGGTTCGTAATATATTGAAACCACAATGATGACCAACTTAATTATTTTGTTAGAGGGACTTAATCCGTAATCTTCACCGAATTGTGGGGAAAATTTTCTAATTTACTCTTTTAATGATTTACATTTGTATTTTTATTATAAATTAAGTGGTTTATACATGTTTATAATTTTTTGCATGATATCAAATTTTTATCTCCACATCATGGAGTTTTGGCCCATACCAAGAGAACCTAATGTCATTTTAATTTGTTTACATTTGTTATAATCTTATTGTATTTTATTAAAGGAATAAAGTAGATTTACAATGATAATTTTAATTCTAGGTTATTTATATCTCTTATTTATTCTTTTGACGATTTAATAAATAATTTTTTTTTCCTTAAACCAATAATCACATAGTTTGAACTGTGGACGTTGATGGGTTGTAAGAGTTATGTCCCTTCCATGCTTTAGAACCATGAATTGTATGACATATCTCTCCTTGTGTGTATGCAGAATTTACACACAACATACACATACATCATTATATATATATATATATATATATATATATATATGTATGTATATATTAACATATAGAGAGTCGGTTCATACGGGAACAATAACAAAATAAGAGAATAAGAAAATGTTTGAATCACACATGAATTTACACTAAAATCACTTGTAAAATCACATGTGATTCACACGACTTTGGCCTGCGTTGACTGTTAGTGAAAAATCACCTATGATTTTATTTTTCACGTAATTTGACTGTTTCTTACTCTCTTATTTTGTTACTATTCTCGTATAATTTAACTCTCTCTCTCTCTGTCTATATATATATATATATTTACGTGTGTGTGGATGAATTACTTTATGAGATGTAATTTTTATATCTAGCTAGTTTGAAGGTTTCCTTTTATGCCATGTCTTTCTAAACTTCTTTTAGTTTGCTAAATCATTACTAAATTAATATGATTTGGATAATTACTTTGAAATCTTTATATATACAATTTAATTTTTATTTATTAATATATTGACAAATCAGGGCTGAAAAGATGTGGAAAGGGTTGCCGATTGAGATGGCTCAATTACTTGCGTCCAAATTTAAAGCATGGAGATTTCACTGAAGAAGAAGCTAATACTCTATTCACTGTCCACAAAACACTTGGCAACAAGTAAATGCTACAACTATAACTTTTTCTAGTTCGTATTTTTACATCCTATAAATTTTTCCGAACAATTTTGAAATAAAGTGATTTATTTGTTTCTTGTTATAGTTTTTATAGAACACTTATTTTTATAAAATACTTCTTCTAATAATGTAATATAAAAAGACTAATTTTACTTCAAAAATATCCTATAAATCTTGTTATATATATGATGCTCAAAAGCATCATATCAATTATTATAATAGGGTTGGTTTCAATTGGAAACCAAATTTCAATCATTGATCTTTTTAATCAATGGTCAAGATTCATTTGAATTATATATAGTAATAAATTAATTAATTTATTAATAAAAGATAATAATAATATGTCAAAAGGGTAAATGTGTGTTTTTTCTTTTGTGTTTCAAATTTGACAACAAAGATGAAATATGCTTAAATATAGAAAAAAGTATCTATACTATATTATAAAAACGACATAAAAAACTCTTAATTACAACATTTTAAGCACAAGTTACAACTAATTAAAGTCAATTACTTAATTTACAATTTCTTAATGCTTTGGTACAACATTTCCAAGCACAATATCTAACATAATCATCTATTTGTGGAATGGATACTCATTTATTAATATAACTATTTGTTTTTTTGGTGGAAAATTTTATAAAATAGATTTTAAATAAGCATAATCTATTTTAAATGTAGATTTTACATTTAAATCTATATTAATGGGATGTAATATAAAATTTTTTTTCTTCCGTATTTTTTTATATTACATCTCATAATGATTTTTCCATATTTTATTTTATAAAATCTTTTTCCATATTTTATTTTATAAAATCTTTTTACATAATGAGATGTAATATAAACTCTTTTTTCTTCCGTATTTTTTTGCTAATATAAAATCTATTTTATTTTATAAAATCTACACGTATTTTATATTAGCATAATATAAAATGTACACGTATTTTTTTTGATAATATAAAATCTACACGTATTTTTTTTTCACGAGCATTAAAAGAAGAAAAAAGAAGGTTGATATGAGTTAAAAATAAAAAATAACGAGATACACTAATAAATTATCATATTCTTTAAAATAAAAATATTCCGCAATACTTTTCAAATTAACCAAGTGTAAATAAAATAAAATAGAAACGATGTAGATATAAAAATATTCTTCCATATTTTTAATATATTTACATTTAAATGTAAAATCGAAAATAAAAATAAAAGATTTTAAAATATTCTCTACATTCACTATAAATATATATAGCTTCTCTATGTATCATCCGAGTATAAGAAGAAGATAAACGGTCTGGTATCAATGGTGGAACCTGCAACTGAACAAAAGGTATTCCACTATATTTTTGTTTCTTTGAAAAACTACTTTTTTATATTTTATTTTATTTATTGAGGATTTGTTTATATTTTTCAAAACCCACAATCATATTTTTCGAAGTAGGGGAATAAGATATATATACATATCTTTATTTTTATCGACTAATACTATGAGGTCTTGAAGTCAATAGTCAGATAAATATGTTGTGAGACATGTCGTTTGAGTTTTAAATAATATAATACAAAACTATTACCAATATTATTGCACAAAGTCATAACAACAAACAATTAAGAATATATGCAAGTTAACCACTTATGAAAATACATTCGTTTTTCACATTGTATTTCATTAACTGTTAACAGAGAAATTACGTTTCATTTTAACTCGGTTCAATATTCCAACAAAAAATTATTCTCCCATGCAATGCACGGGCCCAACACTAGTATTTCTTAAAAAAAAAAAAGAGCATATCAAGACTACATTTTTATTACTTGTTCATCAATATGCAGTATGTAAAAACTTAAATAAGTTTCATTACTATTATTGTTTCATTACTTTTCCATTATGTTTCACTATATCAAATCTGTTTCATCAGGTTTCACTATATTAATATTTTGTTTCACTATATTAATATTTTGTTTCATTAACTTTTCATTATGTTTCACTGTATCAAATTTGTTTCATCAGGTTTCACTATATTAACATTTTATGTTTCATCAGGTTTCACAATATTAATATTTTGTTTCAATATATCAAATCCATTATGTTTCACTATATCAATATTTTGTACCTGGAGATAATATTGAAGATTTCATATTAATATCAACTTTCATTCATTGGATTAATCAATCACTGATTCATAAGAATCAAAAAAATAATAATTTGATTTGTAGCTTGTGTATGAATCAATTTGTGTTTACCTAAATTAAATGTTTTATGTTTAAATTAATAAATGATCAATATTACCATATATAAAATATATTAAAATTAAATAATTAATATTATAATAATAATAACACTTACCATATATATTATGAAATTATGTAAAAGACTAAAATAACTTTATCAATTAAAAATAAAAATAAAAAAAGTAAATTCAATTATTGGTTAATTTCGGTTTCCAAAATTTTAATATTGGTTTCCAATTCATCCCTCCCCTTTTATAATATGTGTACAAATGACGCAAAATTGTTTAGGGTTTTAAACTTGAATCATTTAAAAATATCTTGTGTCCTATATGTAAAACCAATTTTGTAGGAGTGACAAAACTTATTCGTAAATCTTAAAATGCTATAAACATTCTGAAAATAGAATAATTTAGAACACAAGGTAATTAGAGCGTACCCAACAATTAAATGTTTAGGAAACAAAATAATATTTTATTAAATTCTTAAATAATTTAATAACATAATTAATATTGTAATATCGAAAATGAAGAAAATAAATTTTTTGTAATTTTAATTTATGACTCCATTTTGATTGTTTTAAAGAATATGTTGGAAATATTGTTATAATACGATACTTTTGCTTTTATACATAGGTGGGCGGAAATTGCAAGGGTTTTGCCAGGTCGAACAGATAACGAGATCAAAATTTTTTGGAACAAAAGCCAGAAGAAGAAGAAGAAATCCCTTTCCCAAAAAAATAAGTTTCCAACTTCGGTTGCCATCCATCCTATTCCTATTCTTGAATCATTTGATCATTCCACCACCTTTAATCACAGTGGCAATATTGATTCTTCACGATCCCTTTTGTACAACACTACAATCGCTAATGGCGGTTTTCAACCGAATCGCGTTATGTATCCTAATTATCTTAATCAACCACCACCATTGAACCAATCACAAGAACGGTTCAACACATCTTCAGTACCAACTAATGGTTGGATGAACCCTAGCCTGTTATATGATCATGGTTATCTTCCATTTGGCACATCTTCAGTTCATGCCCAACCAGTATTCAACCCATCTTTAATGGCTGCATCTGGTTGGGTTGGTTCAAATCCATCCTATATATATAATACATCTTCTATACCCCAATGTGGATGGATAAACCCAACTCCTTTAAATGATCCCAACAAACTCTTGTGCCCAATGATTTCAGTACCCTCAAGTGGATGGATGAACCCAAACCTTTCCAATAATGCTCAATTCCCACCAGCGAATCACATGGCATCAACCTCAGTTTCTGCTACTGGAAATGATCAGACTCATGCTTCTGGTGAGGATGTGTTTGATATTAATGAGTTCTTCAATTTTGATCAATTCTGTACTACTGATGATCTTGCATCATCATCAAAAGAAGGCCAAGAAGAATCACAAAATAACGACATGCCCACCAACAAATATTAGGGTCGTTGCTTGTGATCAGTAGCCATGCCAACCACAAGACTAAATTGGTAATCTTTAATGTTGTTATGGTATTCATCAAGAGTTTCATAGTCTCACAAAGTTGGGACTATATATAGTTGTTTGGACTTTGTTTAAGGCTATATATCTTTGCTTAGTTTCTTATGTTCATCATTAAGTAGACACCATGGTGCTTAAGTTTACTCTTATATGAAGCTTAAAGAGTCTTTTAATTAGTTGTTTAAGGAATACATTATCTTTCTATATATGTTGCAAACTTGCAATATGGTTGTTCTCGTTATTACTTATTTGCTTTTTTATTCTCGAGTAAACTACTATTTTCATCCCTATGGTTTGTTTTTATCAATTCTAACGTGGAATGAGAAAAAACTCTAATGAAAAAATTTTACATTTAAATATCGCTTTTTAGATTTATATTTCTTCGTTATTGATGTCGTTTTAATTTGTAAAAAAAGCTTTGTTTTTTAGGTCAAGATATCTTTTTTAACTTCAAAAATTAATAAGTATTGTTTTGAGAATTCAATAAAAGTTATTAATGTTTTTAAACTATAACGCGTTCCATCAAGGTAAGTAAAATTTGTTTTCTTATAATAAGAGCAAAAAATGAATATAATTTATAGTGAAAAAAATCGAATATTCAGATTAATTTACAAAATTAAAATCAAATTTTATGACAAATAAGTTAATAAGATCATATAATAATTTTTATTTATTCAGTTTTCATGCTGAAAAATTATATTTATATAACTTTTATGACAAACCATGTAAACATAACTGAAAAATTAAATTTTATGACAAATAAGTTAATAAGATCATATGAACTTACAGTTAATTAATTTATATGTGAATCAGTTAATTAGTTCATATATGAATTACAAAAATTCATATATGAATTAGTTAAAAGAGTTCAGTTGTGAATTACACTGATTCACATATGAACATATAGTTCATATGTGAATTATACATGTTCATATATATACACAACCCGTGTATTTTGTAAAAATTACGAAAGTGTCCTTCTATTTTTGGAACAACCGTAACTTTTGACCAGTCAAAACCGAAATATTTGACCAGTCAAATCCGATCTTGACCGTATGAATGGTTAGGATTATTTTTCAATTTCTCATATATTTATCATTTCTCAAATGAACCTAAGGCTATATATATATATATATATATATATATATATATATACTATATTATAAAAGAGACACACAAAATCTTAATTACAACATTTAAAACACAAAATACAACTAATTAAAGCCAATTACTTAATTTACAATTTCATAATGTCTTGGTATAACTTATCCAAGCACAATATCTCACATCATCATCTATTTGTGGAATGGATACTCATTTATTAATATAAATATTTGTTTTTTTATATTTAATGGATTTGATCAATATTATCTACTATTATCAATATTTATTTTTTATATTTATTGGATGATTTGATCAATATTACTATTATCAATATTTATTTTTTATTTTATGATTTGCTCTTAATATATCTATATCTATATTAGTTATAATCTCATAACTAATATATCTATACTATATTATAAAAACATGCATTGATCTAATAAATATATTTTAATAAAAAATAAAACAGGTAGTTTATCTCATAGTGTTTATCCTGTATTTAATATGTTTATTTGCAGTTAGTTATACAAATAAAAACATGGGACTTTAATAAGTTATAATTATGTTTCATTAACTTGTAATTTTGAATTTTAACTAATATATCTATACTATATTATAAAGCATTTAAGCTAAACTTTTAAAAACTACTTTTTATGCATTAGGTACCGCTTATTAATGCATATTACTTAAAATCCAAAAGTACATATTGATTAAACATAAGTACAACTTATAAAAGCTCAATGTTTGAATTCGTGTAACTAACTGCAGATAAGCACTTATTTTATTTTCTAAAATATCTAAAATTTTTAACTATTGATATAATTAACCGATAAATATAAGAAAATTCGAGATAAAACACTTTATTTTTATTTTTTATTGAAGTATGTTATCTTTTTAATTTTAAATATAAAATATCTTAAATATAGTTATCATTTAAATTAAACATTTTTTTACCCGTAATAAAATACTATATTATTATTTTTTATAAAAAACTACAATTAAACTAAACTAAAATATATTTTTGTTTTAAATCTAGGTTTCTCAAAATCGTAAAATAAAATCAAAAAAGACTAACAAAAAGTATGAATAATGATCGAAGGCTCGAGTTCTAGATTTCAGAAACCCGCTACATTGCGAAGGTACATTTCTAGTATATATGTGATATATATATTCGGATTCAAAGGAGAAAAATAACCAAATAAGAAAATTAATATGAAACACACAACTCATTAAGTAATACCTTAAATAAAAATTTCCAAATGAATAAATAAAGATATAAAACTCATTTATAAGAGATATTTAAGACACTTATTAAAGATTTTTTTTATTTCTTACCATTTTTGTGATTTTAATGTGATTTCATTTTTTATCTAAAGAATTTATTTTTTATTTAAGACATTTAAAATAAGAGTAATTTAAGTTTCATTTAAAAAAATTACTTTTATTTAAAGCATATAATTTTCGTCAAAATCACTTGTGATTCACAATTAATTGACCTTTTCCAAAAAAAAAATATTTATAACATCTTATTTAAATCGTGAAAACAGTTATTCCAATTAAATATAAAAAAAGAGAAATAATGAAAACATAATTACATATAATCTAGCAGAACACATTTAATATGATAAGATCAGATTCAAAATGTAATTCATAATTTACAAATATTACATATGATGTTATAGATAACATACATATTTCTTTTCCACTTAAAGTTACAATGATCAATATCATATATGATATTTTAACAAAATTTAGTGATCTTTTTTTTGGGAAAAAATGTCGATATATTGTGGAATGTGATTTTTGTTACGAAAATTGTAAAAAAGTTATTAAATAAACTATTTCAATAAAAAAATAAATATTTTAAATAAAAAACAAAATCATGTAAAATGTCATAAAAAATAAAAAATAGAAATGAAAAATTACTCATGCTTAAATCATGAAAATTGTAAAAAACAAATGTTAGATAAATACCTTAATTAAATACATTTTTTTTGAACGGTAATTAATACACGATTCGGGGTATCCGGGATCTCATTTGGGGCCGACCCGACTAATCCCCTTCGATGCCTTTGAGAGAGCTTCACAGGATTCGAACCCTGAACCTAGTGCTTACTCAGCATTAGACCCAGAGCCTCCACCCGTTAGGCTACCACCTCATTGGCCTTAATTAAATACATTAAATAACTCCCATAGAAATAAATAAATTTCCATATATACTACATATGAATCAAATGACACATATGCTCTTTTAGACGATTTATATGAAAGTTTATTTAAGAAATTAATTTTAAAAAAAATGAGTGACTGGTATTGGTTTTTTTATTTTTCTTATTTGATTGGTGTTCTCGTTTGATCATCTTTCTCTCTCTCTCTCTCTCACACACACACACTATATATATATATATATATATATATATATATATAAAGGTAGGTTCAAATGAAAACTCATTTTTCATTGTGCACGTAAGGACCAATCTTAGTCATTGATCTAAACATAAAAAACTAATCAATGGTTAAAATACAATAAGATTAATTGAGAATTGATTAGCGACAAAACTGGAAATTTGAATCAGCGCCTATCTTATTTGACCTTTTATTTTCTTTTTTAATTAAAACACTTTTACCTCCTTAAAGTTTAAAATAAATTATTTTAAAGGTTACTAATATTTTAATCAAACAAATTACATCAAAAAACAAGAATTTCGTACTCTTCGATATGACATCCATCTCGATATAGATTTTCTTGGATACAAGATCTCGATAAATTATATCTGCAATCTAACCAAGATCTTGATGTTTGGTCATTACATGACATTTTTGGAACTTTAATTGGTTGCACAAGAAAAGCACATCGTGAAGGCCAAACCTGTGATAGGTTGACCTCTGGCCTTGGTCTCAGAGTCCACAGAGGCTCTAACGAAGAAGCCGAAAGAAAAAGCCTTTGAGCGTATCTCTAAGGCACATGTAAGAAAGAAGGGAAAGAAAGCACTGTTGGTGGAAAGTGATGAGGAATCAGAGAGTGAGGAAGAGGAGGAAGGTGATAGAATGAGATCCATTGCAAAAGTTTGGCTCTATTAACCAAAAAATTCACCAGAGGATACCCACAGAAGCAAGGTTTTATAGAGGAAGAAATAGAGATGAGAGAAGTGATAGATACTAGAAATCTGCCCCAGTGTACCAAGGTACACGCACAGAGATGAATCTTATGAATCGTGGGCGATAGAACAGAAGCCTTATGAGCCAAGGCATTATGAGCAAATAGCATCTAAACCAAGTATGCACAGAAGACGGTTCAAAAGGAAAATGGTAGAGGAGATGAGAGATCCCAGAAGCAAAATGACAAATGCTACATGTGCGGTAAGGCATGACACTTTGTCGCCAACTGCAGAAGCCCACCAATCAAAGATGCAACCTTCAACAAAAAGAAAGTTGTGTTCTATGCTCAGAAGAGCTTAATGGCTGAGCAAGAGAAGTGGGTGTCAGATGAAACCTCTGATGAGTATTGCGATAGGCCTTGCTCTGTAGCATGACAGAAGTGAGCTGGACCGACATAGAGGATGAATCTCAGGTACCCTCAATTTCTGATCCTTTTATTTTATCATGTTCAGAGGTTGCTACTAACTCTTTACAGAAAGATCTCAAAGTATGGAACATAAGCTCTTTCATTACCAAAAACAATTAGAATTTTACAAAAAGGAGAAAAAGCTTCTGGAAAAAGAGAAAGTTGAGATTTTTGTTGAAAAAGAAAGTTTAGAGAAGAGCTCCGGTGAGCTTCTGCTCAAGAAAAAGTGTGAAGAGCTTGAGAAGGACTTGCAATGCAAAGAGAAGAAGCTTAAGAAGTCAGAGACTGACATAATGAACACTCTTGCATTAAAATTATATTTTCAAAAGGAAAGAGAGTTTTTACATCAGAACCTCCAGAGAGAACAGGTTTTAATTAAAAAATTATCAAGATGCTCAGGATGTACACATAAATATAAATTCTCAAATGGATACGTAAGGGTTGGGTTTCAGTGATACTGATCCCTTCACTAGCAAGAAGAAAGATTCTTTGGGGTCTACATTCTGCGTAGGCAAAACTCAAAAGCCAACCTTTCCTATGATGCCTTTTGTTTTTATGAGGCAGAGAACCTCTGATGGCATATGAACAAGGAACCTACAGAGGTTTGAAAATATTGTCTATTCCTTTTAGCAACAAAACATTGCCAATGGTAAAGATGATTCCTTGTTTATGTTTGGTCATCCAAAAACACAGAAATAGAACACCTCTACACTCAATGCATAGGCAACTGAATTTTTCCCTCTTAAATAGAAGAGAAAATTGTTTTTGAAAATGATCTCTTGGAAGTTCTAAGGCAAAGTAAGTCTATAGAACCTGAAGTTGTGCCTTGTACAATGACAGAGGTAGATAACTCTTTAAAAAGGGATGTAAACGGATATGATATATATCTTGGAGATATAGCCTCTGGAGGTAATGAAAAATACTTTCTTGATTCAGACTCAGATTTTTGATGATAATCCATCTTACGTCACTCCATAGACTATCTTTGAAGAGCCAAAGGTAGTGGGGGACACATCTTGATAGGGCAACAACCGGGGACAGGATATGGAAAGAGATCAACATGTTTTCTCGAACGAACAGTCAAAAAATCAGACGAGACCAAGCCCCCATCTGGTATTCCAAATAGACCCATCTCTACCAAGAAATCTGAAAATAGACTACCTATCTGTCCACATTTCCTTGATATGTGTTTGAAAGCCAAAACATCCTTAGAGCTTGAAAAAGAACTAAAAGAGAAGGCTTCTGTTAAGACAACTCCACAAGTTTCTAAACCTTATGTGTTCAAACCTATGAAGTTCACACGGGAAAAAAAGGTAAATGGGTTGAAAATGATAATTATGTTCCTTATGTGACAGTAAATTTTATGGAAAAGGGGAAGAGGTTTGAGTAGACACCTCGGCAGGAAAAGAAGAACTTTCAAAATAAATCCAAACTAGATAAGAAGTTTTGTCAAGCCTATGATGCTAGGAAGGATACATATAAAACTTCTGTAGTTGTTTTTGAGAAAATGAATGAAAAGTTTAAGCAACGTTCTTGCATCATAATTGTCATTGTCCAAACTTGTTACATCAGTTCAAGAAGCATTTCTCAAACTCAACTACTTCCTTTCAAGGCCTACTAAAAAGAATGAAAAACTCAAGGGCCAGAAACAACAACCACAAAAGACCTCTACACAAAGTGCAAAGCCAAAGGCTATATAGGTCAAACAGAAAGCTCCTAATAAGAAAGGACCCATCTAGATATGGGTACCTAAAATCTATTAATCTATTTTGCAGAAACAACATGTGCCAGTATGGTACCTTGCCTCTGTTTTGCAGATATAGCATGTGCCAGTATGGTACCTTGACTCTGGGTACTCGAGGCATATGACTGGTAATAAGAAGTTGTTATACTCATACAAAGACAAATCTGGAGGATTAGTAACTTTTGGTGATGACAAAAAGGGTCAAATAAAAGGCTACAGATCCATTGCCATGGGAGATGTAGCCATATCAAAGGTTGATTATTTTGATGGTCTAAACCACAATCTCTTGAGCATAAGTCAACACCGTGATAATGGCTTTGATGTAAAATTCAGGAGAAGGTATTGCAATTTACTAACAGAATCGGGTGAGGAATTGCTCAAAGCCGATCGAAGAGGTATCCTCTACCTCATGAATTTCAATGCTATAAGCAACATAGAGAAACATTGTCTTGTCTCGAAAAAGAATGAGAAAGTTTGGCTCTGGCACAACAAGTTCTCTCATCTAAACTTTCATACACTTGACCAATTTGTAAAACATAATCTGGTAAGTGGTCTATCCTATCTCAAGTTTGACAAAGACCACTTGTGTTTTGCGTGTGAATATGGAAAATAAAAAAGACACACAGAACCAAGTCGGACATCTCATGCACAAGACCTCTGCATATGTTGCATGTCGATCTCTGTGGTCCCATTGCAGTGTAGAGCTTTTCTGGTATGAATTATATTCTGGTACTTATCGATGAATTTTCCAGATATACTTGGATAGAGTTTGTGCGTAAGAAGTCTGATATCCCTGATTTACTAACAATCTCTTAAAAAGGATCCAGGTTCTGTACGATTGCAAGGTTCAGAAGCTGAGAAATGATAATGGGACAGAGTTCATGAATGCCAAGATAGATGATTTACTATCCAATGAAGGAATCTCCCAGAACTTCTCTGCATCTAGGACTCATCAACAGAACGGTGTTGTTGTGAGAAGAAACAAAACACTAGTCGAAGCTTCCAGAATCATGCTTGCAACATCTGGATTACCTACATATTTTTGGGCTAAAGCTGTATCAACTGCATGCTTTACCCAAAATAGATCGTTGATTGTAAAGAGACACATGAAGACCTCTTGAGAGCTTCTGAACCAAAGAAATCCTAACATAAAATTGTTTCATGTCTTTGGTTGTAGATGCTTCGTGCTCAATGACATAGATCAACTTGGAATGTTTGATAAAAAGGCTAATGAGGAATTTTTTTTGGGTATTCCTTAACCTCAAAAGCCTACAGAGTCTTCATTCTAAAGACAAAGTTGATCTTAAAGAACATTAATGTCTCTTTCAATGACATTACCCAAGAGAAGCAGGACTTGCTACCTTATTTAAAGAACTCCAATGGATCATCTTCATCAAGAGAATCAGAACTTGCTACCTTATTTGAAGATGTACTTGACGATGAAGAAGTCTCTGCAGAACATCGCAGAGCTTCTGCGGTAGAAGCCTCTGCGGCTCCAGAGTCTAGTGCGTTCACTGGACCATCATTTGACTCACTCTCTGTGACTACTTCTACAGGTCACTTTGTCGAGGGGGAGCATGCAGAAACTACCTCGCCAACTATAAGCTCAATGACAAACGTACCTACCACTCAAAATATAGAGGATGAAGCTCCCTCTACACAGCAGCCCCAGATGACTAAATGGGTGAAAGACCATCCCTCGACCCAGATTATTGGTAAACCTTCCGATGGTGTTAAAACTAGATCAACTACTGCTAATGAGTGTTATTTTGTCAATTTTTATAGCATGGTTGAACCTAAGAAGGCTTCTGAAGCCCTTGATAACCCAAGCTGGGTAAAAGCTATGCAAGAAGAGCTTCTGCAATTCGAGCATAACAAAGTGTGGTCCTTAGTCCCTTTGCCCAAAGGTAAATCCATTATTGGGACTAAGTGGGTGTTCAGAAACAAGAAGGACGAGGATGGCATAGAAACTAGGAATAAAGCTAGGTTAGTTGCCAAGGATATTGCCAGGAAGAAGGCATAGACTATGATGAAACCTTTGTACCCGTGGCAAGGCCTGAGGCCATGAGAATCTTTCTGGACTTTGCTACACACAAAGGCTTCAGATTCTATCAAATGGATGTTAAATCCGCGTTCTTGAATGATATGCTACAAGAAGATGTATATGTTTAGTAATCACCCGACTTTGAGAGCTTTGAGCATCCTAATCATGTTTATTATCTTGACAAGGCTCTGTATGGGCTAAAGCAAGCTCCAAGGGCATGACATGAGCGTCTCTCTTTTTTTTTACTTCAAAATAATTTCAAAAAAGGTACCATTGATACCACTTTGTTTATCAAGAGACATAAATGACATACTTCTGGTGCATATTTGATAGTTCCTGATTCAAGTTCTTATCAAACAAATCAAAACAAAATAAGATGAATTCAAACCTGTTTCTCAATTTCAATATCAAAATATCTCGATTACAATTCTCTCTGGACACTTTCTCTCTCTAAAACTCAGGATGCGTATCTACTCTGATTAAGCTACTACTTTTTCACACTTACTAGTCATATGTCTATTAAAGGAAAACAAACTAAACAACAAGATTACAAACAAAACAATAAGACTTTGACTTTATTGAATTTGACTTTGACTTTGACTTTGCATGAGAGTTGACTTTCAGCTTTGACTTCCTTAAACTTTGACCTCCAATCTTCTATGATCTTGCATTCAACACATTTATGCTCTAACAATCTCCCCCTTTGGATTCAAGATCATCTTCAAAAAGATTTAGCAAATCAATCTTCTCCTTTGGTTCAATCTGGCAATCTCTCCCTTTGTCAAACTTTAACAAATTGTTGTAATCTCTCCAATATCTGTCTTTGAAAAAATAGTAACAATCTCCTCCAAAGATGGTAGAAATACTCTTTAACAATCTCCCCAAGGTTATCTTGAACCTCTTTAAGACTTTAGAAAGAAATTATCTACAGTTTCAGCTCAGACTGCTTCATCAAATTATCTTTAAAGAAAATTTCTGTAAATTCAGCTCATCTTCAGAAATCTTTGAAACTTTCCATTCCAGCTTTCAACAACCTTACAACAAACTTTCTTTAACAACTTTGTTTCACAATCAATACTTTATCTTCTTCCCATTTGTGATACAAACTGATCTTTCCAAACTTTTATTTAGCTTTGTCATCTCCCCACAACTGATATTAACTTCTCTGTTCAACCAACATTTCTTGAATATCTCTCCCCCTTTTTGATGAAAAAAGACATGAAATCATCAAAACTTTGACAAGAAATATCTTTGGAATCTCTTCTGACCACTGATCTTTCATACTGAGCCTCTGATTATTTGCTAATCCAAAAAGATATTCATCTAGTTCTTTTCAAATCTAGAGAAAATATAATGTAACACCTGAATCAGTTAATATGCCTGCCAGTAACACGGAGTCACTGTGTGTAACGAATACGCATTGTAAAGGAGCTTTTATGATGTTCACTCCCCCAGGACTTCCATTCAATCATCTAAACACCACAAATATATTTCTATGAACGTTATGACAAGAAAAACAAATTTCCTTGTGTGTTTGTGCAAATGTTAGAAAGAGTTAAGCACATGATGATTGCTTTTATAAGTCTCAAAATTTTGTAAACCATTTAGACAACAACAGTTAAACACAGACTCAATTGTGCATGATCGAAGTACGAAGGTGGGGTAGACTTCCTTCTTTTTCAATATCCAGATTTTCCAAATGAAAATCAGATAGATTATGTGTTGCGTCCCCTTGAAAAATATGAAACATTTTCTTGTTGAGAAGAAAAGGAGTGGTTGGTGGGGTTTTTTTTATCAAGAGTTGGCATGGGCTAGTTGCCTGTGTCAATAATGTTCACGAAGAATTGTGAATCATTAGTAATGTGGTTACCCGATTCAGAAAAAGTTGGTGCAGAGTTTGATATTCTTTTACTCTGTTCTCATACCCTCTTTCTTTTAATCATTGAGCTCACTTCTAACCAAACTCTCATTTTCATTTTACCTCATCACTCAATCCACACTCAGTATATGACTCCTCACACAATCGATCACTCAAGGATTAACTTCTTGGGTAGGAAATACTGGTTAACGTGAATCCATAGAAGTTTCAATTATGCTCACACAAAGAACCCAT
Organism: Arctium minus; assembly: GCA_954870635.1. Lineage (NCBI taxonomy): Eukaryota > Viridiplantae > Streptophyta > Magnoliopsida > Asterales > Asteraceae > Arctium > Arctium minus. Next base: position 68,201,683 of record OX941080.1, on the reverse strand, counting down.
GTAATTCTATAAAGCTTAATGTTGCTCAAAATGGTTTAACTTGTCAGTTAAAGCACAAAATATACAAGTCAGAAATTTGTATGCTCATAGATATAATCATGAAGATTTGAGCATTTTAAACATTAAAGACTTTTCAAACAAGTATATTGAAAGAATGAAATGAGTACAAGAAACTTGTTTGAAAACCTGACTTTGTATGAAATGATCAAATAAGAATGACATATCAATCAAGGCTTAGGTCAGCAAAAATTGGATGTTGTCTATACGAAGCAATATATAGACATTCTTGAAAGAACGTTTCAAAAATGAAATCACACTCAAAATTCTTTGGAATTCAATCGGGGTGTCTTACCATCGAAAATATGTTTCAATTTAGAGACATGGTAAGAACAAATTCAACAAAATAATAAACCGGTGTGTGTGAATACTTGAAAGTATATAGAAAAGATAATACACAAGTATTAATCTTTGGAAACACACGGTTTTTGAAATATTTTAGCACAAATACCATGAAAACCAATTAAAATCACACTTCCAAATCATAAAATCTATTTAAGAATCAGGAAGTGGTTTGAACGTTTAAGAACATGTTTTCTATGATTGAAAATTGTCCTTCTTTCAACCATATATGAGATTAAGATAAGAAATAAACCTTGTCGATATGTCTTAAATCTCATGAAATCAACTTAAAATCATATAAGATATGATCTTGTAAGCATCCTCTCAATCTGCATCAGTAAAAAAAATCGGTCAAAGAAACGTTATTCACAAAACTTTATTGAAATGTAAATGACATAAAGCAGTAAAACATTGAATGTACGAGTTCTGATCTGAAGTAATCAGAAGTCATAAGACATACTCCTTGCTTTTACTCTTACTCCCCCTGTATTTATGCATCAGAAAAATTTATCAGTGATAAGCATAAATCAAAAATATAAACTCCCCCTCAAATGATTATAGATCATCTTTTCATCTTCCTTCACTCCCCCTGAAATCACAAACATACCTTAAAGTGCAGATATCTTTCAGATTAAAAATTTAAAGAAATGAAGAAAAATAACAATAAGAAAAACTTTAATAGGTAATCACTGAATATGTCTTAAGATTTAACATACCAAGTTTAGAGATAAGAAAATTAAATCTCTTTTCATCTAAAGGCTTGGTGAATAAATTTGCAAGTTGATAATCCGTGTTTACAAAATAAAGTTCTATTGTACCTTTTTCAACACTCTATTTTATAAAATGATATCTTACATTGATGTGTTTTGTCTTTGTATGTTGCACAGGATTAGCTGATATGGCTATGGCGCTCTTCAAGTCACAGTAAATCGGTATTTTGTTGAATTGGAAACCATAGTCTCGAAGTTGTGTCCTCATCCACAATACTTGAGAGCAGCAACTGGAAACAACTACATACTCTGCTTCAGCAGTCGAAGTGGAAACACAAAGTTGTTTCTTTGACGCCCAGCTAACGAGTATATCTCCAAGGAATTGTATATGACCCGATGTGCTCTTCCTGTCTAACATACATCCAGCATGATCTGCATCTGAGTAAGCCGTCAGTTCAAAACCAATATCTTTAGGATACCACAGACCAATATCTGCAGTCCCTTTCAGATATCTAAAGATCCTTTTGACCGCGGAAAAATGGGATTCTTTGGGGTTATCCTGATATCTTGCGCATAAACATGTAGAAAACATAATATCTGGCCTACTTGAAGTAAGATACATTAAAGAACCAATCATTCCTCTATATGTTCTAACAACAACAGGTTTTCCCGAAGGATCCATGTCGATCTTAGTTCCTGGTGCCATCGGGGTTGCAATTGGTTTACAATTTTCCATTTTGAATTTCCGAAGAATATCAAAAATTTACATAGCTTGATTTATAAAAATCCCCGTGGAAAATTGCTTAACTTGTAATCCGAGAAAGAAATTCATCTCTCCCATCATACTCATTTGAAATCTTGACACCATTAGATTAGAAAAGTTCTTACAATATTTAGGATTAGTTGAGCCAAATATTATATCATCCACATATATTTGAATAAGAATGATATCGGCCTTTTCTTTCTTAATGAATAAAGTAGTATCGATTTTACCTTTAGTGAAACCCGACTTGACCAAAATGTTTGATAAAACATCATACCAGGCTCGAGGCTCTTGTTTTAATCCATAAAGTGCTTTATCCAAGATGTAGACATGATCTGGTTTATCTGGATTCACAAAGCCTTCTGGTTGTGAAACATATACTTCCTCCTTAAGAATGCCATTTAGAAAGGCAGTCTTCACGTCCATTTGATAGGCTGTGAAGTTTTTATGAGCAGCGTACGCTAGAAACATGCGGATTGCTTCTATACGTGCTACTGGAGCGTAAGTCTCGTAATAATCTATGCCTTCCTCTTGCCGGTAACCTTTGTCAACAAGTCTTTCTTTATTTCGAATTACGATACCATCTTCATCCTTTTTATTCTTGAATATCCACTTGGTTCCGATGATAGATTTTCCTTCGGGTTTTGGCATAAGTCTCCAGACCTTTAAAGCTTCGAACTGATTTAGCTCCTCTTGCATAGCAGTTACCCAATCTGAGTCAGCGAGATCCTCTGATACTCGAGTTGGCTCTATCTTACTCAGAAAGGAATCATGCATACACATATTCATTGTTGCAGACCTAGTTTGCACCGGTAAAATTGGATTTCCAATAATTTGCCTTATCGGGTGCTCTTTGGTCCATTTATGCTCATGAGGGAGTGGATTCGATGTAGATTAATTATAAAGCTCATATAAGTATCCACTTTCAACTTATTCTTGTTCAACTTCTGTTAGGGGTGTAGTTGAAATTTCTTGTTCAGAAGTTTCAGTTGGAACAACTTGCTCAGTCTGTTGATTATACATCACAGTGCATCCAACTAAACAGTAACTTCTGGTTCAGCATTATCAGGTACACCTTCAAATGAAGGAGTATGCGTTTGAATCTGAGTTTCTTTCTGAACCGGGGGAACTAGTTCAATAAACATGTCCGAAGTGGTTGGATGATTAGTCGTTGAATCTTTAGACCTGTCAACCACAACAGATTTAGGAAATTTAGATCCTAGAAACTCATCATAGAAAAATTCAAACAACAAATGTAATTCAGATAAATGAGATGTATAAATAGACACAGGTTCTAGACTGATCTGTCCAGAAGCTAAAAATTCGGTAAGTACGGGTTCTGAACTGCTTTGTTCAGAAGCCATATCCTCATCAAATGTAACATTGAAGCTTTCAATAACAATCTTTGAGCTCTTAATATATATCCTATAGGCAGCAGATGTCTGGGAGTATCCAATGAAGATTCCTTCTTTAGCCTTCGGTCCGAACTTATTTAAGTTCTCTCTGTCATTAAGCACAAAACACCTACATCCAAAGACATGAAAATATTTGATATTAGGTGTACGATTATTAATCAATGCATAAGTAGTTTTACCAAACCGTCTGTGAATAATTGATCGATTTTGCATATAACATGCAGTAGAGACAACTTCTGCCCACAGAAATAGAGGTAGATCTGATTGGCTGAACATAGTGCGAGCGGCCTCGACTAGCGTTCGATTGCGCCTTTCTACTACTCCATTCTGTTCGGGAATCCTAGCAGCAGAGAATTGATGCGTTATCCCGACAGATTCGAGATAATCTTCAACAAACTTCTTTTTTAAATTCTGTGCCGTTATCCGTCCTTAGAAGCTTAACTGTCTTCTGCAAGTTCAGGTGGGTAGTCTTCAGAAAGTTGATGAGTACTTCGGGCGTCTCATCTTTTGTCCTTAGAAACTTTACCCATGTGTAACGCGAATAATCATCCACAATTACCAACACATATTTCTTTCCTCCTATGCTTTGAGTACGCATAGGACCATAAAGATCCATATGCAAAAGTTCAAGCGGAGAACTTGTACTCGGTTCGGGTTTCGGCTTGTGAGCTTCCCTCTTCATTTTACCCTTTTCACAAGCTACACATAGATGTTCTTTTTCATATCTCAGCTCAGGAAGACCTTTCACCAATCTATCTTTGACCAATTTGTTGATATAACAAAAATTCAGATGTGATAGCCTTCGGTGCCAAAGCTAACTTTGTTGCATCGAGGCTTTTGTCAGTAAGCAAACCTGATTGTCAGTCTGGACCTTTGACAAATTTATCGTATAGAGGTTAGACTTTCAAGTTCCGACCAAGAGTTCTTTTCCATCTTCAGTACGCACCAAGAAACTCTTGCTTTAAAATTCACCTCTAACCCTTTGTCGCAGAACTGGCCAATGCTAAACAGGTTGTTCCCTAAACTTTCCACATATCTCACCTTCGTTATCGTTACCTTGTCTTGAATGATGTCACCATATCCCAAAATTGGTGATAATTGGTCATTACCAAATCTTACATTTCCGCAAAATTTCTCTGTATAATTAGAAAATAAATTTTTTTACCCAGTCATATGCTTGGAACACCCGCTATCCAAGTACCATATATGACGGGTCTGTATAAGAGAAATCAGGGAAGAACAACTTTAGGTACCCATTTAAAAGTGGGTCCTAACGGTTTAGCACAAGAATTTGGTATCCATTTATATATGGATCCTCTCAACTTTTGAAAAACTTTTGATGTAAAAGACTTATAAGAACATACATGATAATCTCCAAACCAATCATTAGAATATCGGTGAGAAACAAAATCATTCCGTCTATAAGTAGATGTCTTAGTAGCAAACTGGGATAATTGGAATAATTGCTTGATTGTATATTTCTTGTAAGAAGTTACAAGATTTTGTTTATTAGAAGCAATAGAACCAATTACATCAGAAATACCACTAGTAGATCTATTACATTCTATATCAGGAATTGATTCAGAACTCTCATCAACATTCCTTTTTGGTTGCCATTCTTTTCGTTCTTCAGATCATTTAGCTTTCAATTCTGAAACATAAGACTTAGATCTGTTAGGAAAATCAAATTTCTGAGAATGTTTGTTCTTGAGCTTACCAGTGTGATTTCGTTTCTGTGAGCGCTGTTTCTTTTGGTTCTTACCTTTTGCATAGTAATCAGCATTCACAGAAACTTTGTCACCAACCTTAGTTGAAGATTCACCAGTTTCATGCACACTTGGTAAGACTTGACCATTTATAACAAAAGTAGAATGGCATGGAAGTCAAACATATCAATTTCATCTACACAACCTTCATCAAAATTTAAAAAATCATTTGCAGACGCAAATAAGTCATCAACATCAACTTCAGAGGTGTGAGGTGCTTTAGAGAATTTAGAACACTTTTGAGATTCAACATTTAAAGTTGTGTTCTTTAAAACAGTAGAAAATACGACTTTTTCAATGTCAGCCAATATTCTTTCATCAGATAAAATATTTTCAAGCTCAATTATTTTGCTTTCTAAAATGAGTGGAGGAACATAAATTTTAGCATTTACAGGTTTTGCCTCCAACTCTTTTGTCGAATAACTTTCAAAATAATCATTTGAAAGAGATTTTGGCTTATCTGAATTATAACTATCATTCAACTTTTGATAGCAGAATGGTAGTTGCATTTTCTTTAAGTTCTTTCTTTTCTCATCCTCTTTAGCCTCTACCTCTTCAGTTGATTTGGTAACAAATTTGGGTTTCAAATGAGGATATTTTCCAGCCACAAAAAGATAATCAAAATTATACAAAGCTGGCTGTTTTCTGATAGCTTTCTTTAGATAGTGTGGGTTTTCATAACCGAGACCCCACTTCTCTCTAACATCAGCTTCCTCATTTGAGGTGTTAAGAAAAATAGTTTGATCTGTTTGACCTCGTGTATAAAGTTTGTTTCCAAACCATTTACCTTCTTTGTTAAGCTCTTGTTTTCAACTTGCAATTTATGAGCTTTTAGAACACATTCTTACTTGTCTAGATCAGACTTAGAAATCTTAGCAACAAAATCAGAAATCTTACTTTCAAAATAATATTTTTCTTGTTTAAGATTAGAGACAGATTTGTTAAGAGAATCAATTAGATCTTTGTTCCCAACAACAACTTTGTTAAGTTCAAAAATCTTTTGATTTTTCTTTTCAACTCTGCTCTTTTCCTTTTTCAGCTTATTTTGAAGATCTTGAAGTTCGACCATCATAGCTTCCATTTTAGTTATAAAATCAGATTTAGAAAAATTAAGTACCTCATCAACTATCTCATCATCACTATCATCATATTTCACCGTGTTGCCCATCAAACACATGTGTGCTGATTCTTCTCTTTCTTCCTCATCAGAATGATCTAACCAAAATTCATCTTCAGCCATTAATACCTTGCCAACCTCTTGTTGCTTGGCCAAGAGCATTTTTTTCTTGTAATACTCTGAATTTCTGACCTTTGGTTTTTGACACTCCTTGGCGTAGTGACCGACCTTTCCACAATTGTAGCATTTGACCAGGTCGTCTGTCTTCTTTTTAGTACCAACATATTCATTCAGATATTTCTTTTTCTCATCCGACTTTCTGTCCACATACCGGTTCTCCTCATATCTTTTCCTTCAACCCTTTCCCGATGTTCATGATTCTTTGAACCTGACGAAGAATACCTCTGTGTGTTTGAACCCGGTTTCTTGTAGAATTTCTTCTGGAATGCTCGGGTTAGTAAAAGCATAGCTTGCTTGAGATTTTCGCCATCATCACTATCTGAATTAGAACTAGAATCAGAACTGGGAATCACTACTTTCTTATTCTCTTTCTTCTCTTTCTCCTTCTCTCCAGCTACTAATGCAATGGGGTCAACAACTTTTTCCACTTTCTTTTTCTCATATCTTTTCTCTTCAACCTCCTCCTCATTCTGTCTCAACGTTTCATAAACTTCATGGAGGGGTATGTCGCTCAAATCTTTCATCTGCTTCATCCGGCGGGTATGTTTCTTCCATTCCGGTTGTAGGATACTGAGGAACTTAACGTTGTTCTCAATCTGCTTCTTCTTGACTTTGTTCTTGGATAGTTCATTCAGAAGAAGCACAAATCGTTCATAAGTTTTCTCCAGACTCTCACTTTCTTTGGCCTTAAACTCTTCATAACTATTTATACAGTTGGCCACTTTCATCTAGTTTCCCACCTTAGAACCCATCATCATCTTCTGTAACTGATCCCACATCTTCTTTGCGTTAGCATTGTAGCTATCGATCTTTATTGTTAAAGCACATATTTATTGGATTCAAGATCATAATTATCTGAAGATGGAAAATTGAAGTCAAAGCTGATAAAGTCGTCTCAACAAATAGTCTAGGGTCCTTTTGTAATAATTAGTTAAAGTTTGTTTCCTTTATTTAAATTGTTTTAGTTGTTGGGCCCAAGCAAGCCAAGCCCATTAGTTTAATTAGCCTAAGTATATATTGTTTTGTTTTAATGGTAATTAGGTTAGAGAAGTTAAGAGAGCTTAATTGAGATTTTATTATTGAGAGAAGCTGCTGTGGTTTTGGTATTGGCGCCGTGAACAAGAAACAGAGAGATAGAAAGAATTCGATTTCTTCAAGCTTGTAACCTGTTGAATCGTTTGGTTAATCAATTTTTATTGTGTAATCGTTCATTCAAGTTGTTAGTGGTTGGATTGTGTTTGTTTTGTCTATTATCGTGTTTGGGTATTGGTTGATTTGAATATTGCATCGATTTTGGTTATCAAAGTGATGATTTTTGTTTTCTGGGTTTGTTCACGAGTTTGACACTGCTTCAGAAATCAGATCCTTCATAAAGTGTATATTATTGAAATTAATTGTTGCAATTTGTTCTAGTTGTTTAATCTATCGAATTGGCAAAGTTTGGTAGTGTAATTTTGAGTTTTCGATTGCTGTCTGGACTGAATTTTGGTTTCTGGGTCGAAGAACTTCAAGAACATACCGGTCACCCGACATTCATATTGACTATATCGGTCGACTTGGTTTGCGTAACACACTTTACTGGTCTTTGATCCATATCGGTCTTCCACTTCCGGTCGAATACCTTTTATCGGTCTATAGCATTCGACCGGTACACTCACGTCCACCCCGGTCTAAGACTATATCGGTCGAACATATCGATCTTTGATTAATATCGGTCGAAGACCTCTATCGGTCTAAGCTAATTCAGGTCAAAGTTTTCTATCGGTCATTCATTTGGTTTGCAAATTTACCGGTCGAATTCTTTTTACCGGTCAACATTGTATCGGTCTAAGTCAATACCGGTTGAAGCATAGTGTCGGTCGAACAACCATCTGGTCTTTATATTATCGGTCGAAGGTATATCGGTCCATAGCATTATATCGGTCTTCACTCTCTTTCGGTCTAAGCATCATACCGGTCTTTGCACATCCCCGGTCAAACCTCACTTTGCGCAACGGCCTTGACACGCAAACCTTACTTTGCATAACGGCCTTGATACGCAAACCTTCTCTTTACGCAAGTACTGTTCACACTATTCACTGTTCACTTTTGCGGATTTTGTTCCAGGTTTGCACAGTTCGATTTCTTTTAGTATTATTTGTGCTTTATACTATGTTCGAGGACTGCATTTAATTATTTTTGGAAATTTATTTTTTCTGAAAATTTTTGAGTGTGGTTTTTATCTTGATTTCTAACGATCTCATCCAGTTGATTGTCTCAATATCAGATAAGTTTGATTACTAATCATATTAGTAAGGATGTCATCTCAGGAAGCTCTAGCTATTGGAACAGATGTGAAGCCACCAATACTCTTCAAGGGGGAGTACGAACAATGGAAGGACAGATTTTTGGACTTCATCGATCGGCATGATTTGGGAAATTATATCAGAAAATCTCTGAAAGAAGGAATCATGACACCTCCGACTAGGGTTCTCACTGTAGCCGGAGAAAATGGTGAAGAAGAAGAGACAGAGTATAAATTACCAATTGGTGAATATTCTGAAGATCAGCTGAAGAGACACAAGGGTGACAAGCTGGCAAGATCATTTATTCTCCAAGGCATACCAAATGAAATATACGTCAAGATTGATACCTACAATGCTACCGGCAAGCAAATGTGGGATCAGTTGGAGAAGATGATGATCGGATCTAAAGTCGGCAATCAACTCAAAGTTTCCAACTGCTTGAATAATTATGAAGAATTTAAAGCCAAAGCTGGAGAATCACTCGAAGCCACTTATGACAGATTTATCACATTGCTGAACGAGCTCAGCAAGAAAAAGATCAACAAATCTCAAGTTGAGCTGAATGTGAAATTTCTCAACAACCTTCAGCATGAGTGAAAGATATTCACCAGACAAATGAGGCAGTTGAAAGATCTGAATGACATTCCACTTCATGAAGTGTATGAAATCCTCAGACAGAATGAGGAAGAGGTGGAAGAGATCAAGGCTGAGATGAAAAAGGCTGACAAAGCAGTTGCTGATCCAGTTGCTCTTGTGGTAAAGAAGAAGTCTAAGAAGAAGAAGGTGATAGAATCTGAATCAGAAGAGGCTGATAGCGAGGCAAAGTTAGACTCTGACGATTGTGAACAACTGAAGGAAGCCATGCTAATGTTAACCAAGGCTTTCCAAAAGAAGTTCTATAAAAAGCCAAACTCCAATAGTCAGAGGTACTTGTCTGGTCCGAATAACTACAAGCATAAGGAGAAAGTTGAAGAAAAGAGACCAGAAGACAAGAAGAAGGATGGAGCTGATGAGTTCAAGAAGGAAGAACCGATGAAGTGCTACAACTGTGGCAGAATCGGTCATTTTACCAAGGAATGCCGAAAACCTAAAGTCCGAAACTTCGAATATTACAAGAATAAGATGCTTCTAGCCAAGCAACAAGAGGCTGGAAAAGCATTAATGGCGGAGGATGAATACTGGCTCGACCATTCGGATCAAGAGTCTAAAGAAGGAGAGAAGGATGAGACAGCACATCTGTGCTTGATGGGGAAGAACCAGTCAGAAGCTGAAGTTGATTCTTATATGGAGACAATGATGAGGTATGTAACTTAACTGAATCTGATTTTCTGAACCAAATGCATGCCATGATGTCTAAACTCCAAGAATTAGAGTCTAAACTGAAGCGTGAGAAAGGTGTCATAAATGAGAAAAATCAATCTATACATAAACTTAGTAATGATATTGCTGAGAAAAATGTATTAATTGAAACTTTGCATAAAAATATAGACACCTGCGCTAAAGAAAAGACTATAATTCATAAAGAGTTGTCTGAAACTGTTTCTAAGTATAGAGAATGTGAGTTTAAGTCTATAGAGATTTTTAAAAGGTATTTTTCTACTTCAAAAGAAAAGAATTCTTTAATAGACAAGGTGAATGCTTTGGAAGAGAAACTACATTCTTTAGGTCAAACTGAACACACTATTCATTTGAACAAACCTAAAGAGAAACCCGATACTTGGGGACTTGGTTACAAGAACCTACATCATCTCAAAAAGGGTATATCTGAAGTGCCTGCACTTTATGACTTTGGGTTTATGTTGTTGGCTCCTCAACATCAGGAACTCAAACCCTTTTGGACTAGTCTGTCGGAAAAAGATAAAGCCAAGGAATATGATAAAAGAAAGAACAAAGCCAAAGTTCAACTTCCATTTCGCTATGAGAAGTTGAATAACAATTATAGTTCTGATAAATCAAAATTTATTTCAAATGATTATTTTGAGAGTTATTCTGTAAAAGAGTTGGAGGCTAAACCCATCGAAGGTAAGCTTTACGTCCCTCCTCTAGTTTTGGAAAGTAAAATTTCTGAACTCGAGAATACTCTCATAGAAGAAAGAATTTTGATGGACTTAGAACAAACAGTATTTTCAATAGTGTTCAAAACTTCTATTTTTCTTAAAATCTCCAAGGCTTAAAATTCGGATGACATATCCGGTTCACTTGATAATGAGCTTAATTTCTTAAACTCTGAAGGTGTTTTAAATGATTGTGTTTCTCAATTTGAATTTTCTTCTAAACTTCCTGATCATTCATCTTGTGTTGTTAATTCCTTTGGATTACCCAGTGTTTTGACAAAGGTGAAACATCAACGAAAGTTGATAAATCAGTTTCTGTGAAATCAAAGAAAGCAAAAGGTAAGAAACAAAAATCTCAGCTTTCACAGAAACCGATCCTCAATGGTAAGCCAAAGAAGAAGCATTCTCTTAATTCTCATTATTCTAACTCTAAAGTTTCAAATGTTTCAGATTTGAGAAAGCAAAGGGTTGGAGTTAAGACTGCATGGATACCGAAACAGAAGATAGACGAGAAAGCTAAATCTAGTTCTAGTTTTATTTTGAATAAAAAGACTTATAGTAAAGATGATTTGAGTGTGAATGTTGCTACTTTCAAAAATAATCTTGTTGACTCTCGCAAGAAATACTCTATAAAGCAATTATTCCAGTTAGCACCATCAAATAAAAAGTTTTTAAATTATGGTGAATGTGATTATGCTTCTCGTAAATATTCTGATGTTTGGTATGGTTCATATAATGTTTCATCTTATCATTATCATTCGTCTTATCATGCTTCTTGTTTTCAAAGAAAAAGCGGACCCAAATTTAAATGGGTGCCAAAATCAAGTACTAACAGTGGAGGTCCCATTTTTAAATGGGTTCCTAAACCTCTTATTTCTTGATTTGTGTTGTGCATACCCGTCATATGTGGTACTTGGATAGAGGGTGTTCCAAGCATATGACCGGGCAGAAGAGTATGTTGTCTAATTTTACGGACAAATACTGCGGCACAGTTCGTTTTGGAAACGATCAGTTTTCACCAATTCTGGGGTATGGTGATGTTGTACACGAAAATCTCACGATCAAGAAGGTGAGCTATGTTGAAAGATTAAGGCACAACCTATTCAACATTGGCCAATTCTGCGACAAAGACTTAGAGGTTAATGTCAAGGCCAAGACATGTTCAGTACGCACTGAAGAGGGGAAAGAACTCTTGGTCGGCACTTGCAAGTCAAACCTCTACACCATCAACTTGTCAAAGGTCCAGGCTGACAATCAGGTCTGCCTACTATGAAAGGCCTCGATGCAACAAAGCTGGTTATGGTATCGACGACTTTCTCACCTCAACTTTCGGTACATCAACAAGCTGGTTAGTGGAAAACTAGTGAAAGGACTTCCAGAGCTGAAATATGAAAGAGAACATCTATGTGCAGCGTGTGAAAAGGGAAAGATGAAGAGAGCCCCACACAAACCAAATCCTGAACCGAGTACCAGATCTCCTTTAGAGTTGTTGCATATGAACTTGTGCGGTCCTATGCGAACGCAAAGCTTAGGAGGAAAGAAGTATGTGTTGGTTATCGTGGATGACTATACGCGATACACTTGGGTCAAGTTCCTACGGTCTAAATATGAGACGCCCGAAGTTCTCATTACATTTTTGAAGACGACCCAGGTCAATCTGCAAAAACAAGTCAAGATTCTCAGGACTGACAACGGCACAGAGTTCAAGAACAAGATATTTGAAGAATATATCGAGTCGTTCGGGATATCACATCAATACTCTGCTGCTCGCACGCCTCAACAGAACGGAGTCGTCTAAAGGCGAAATCGTACACTTGTCGAGGCCGCTCGGACAATGCTCAACCAATCTGACTTACCTTTATTTTTGTGGGCTGAAGCTGTATCGACTGCGTGTCACACTCAGAATCGCTCCATGATACACCGCTGATTTCAGAAGACTCCGTATGCGTTGATCAACAACCGAACACCAAACATTAAATATTTTCATGTTTTTGGTTGTAAGTGTTTTGTTCTAAACGACAGAGAGAATCTGAACAAGTTCAGTGCTAAGGCAGATGAAGGCATCTTCGTTGGTTATTCCTCTACATCTACTGCATATCGGGTTTACTTGAAGAAGTTGAAGACTGTGATCTAGAGCGTCAATGTTGCATTTGATGAGGACATGGCTTCTGAGAACGTCAGTTTAGAACCCGTATTTACCGGCGTATTAGCTTCTGGACCAACCAGTCCAGGACCTGCACCTCAAGAGAACAAATCAGATGGCGCTTCATCGTCTACTTCTAAATTATCTGATTTGGATTTATTATTTGAACTATTTTATGATGAATTTCTTGGATTTCGTGTACCTAAATCTATTGTGGTTGACAGGATGGACGACTCGATGACTACTCATCCGACCACTTCCGATATCTCTACTGAATCAAATTCCCTGATTCGGCAAGAAGTTCTAGTTCAAAAGCCTACTCCGACAGTTGAAGTTGTGACCAACACTGATGAGACAGAAGTAGCTGACTCTGTAGGTTGTACTGTAAGGACTGATCAACAGACTGCCCAAGTTGTACCTACTGACACTTCTGCAACGACTCCTTCAACTGAAACCCCCGTTAATTCTGAACCATCTGAAGGCGATAACAGTGGATTCCTAGATGCTGACAATGATCAACATGCATCTAATCCACTCCCTCATGAACATAAGTGGACCAAAGAGCACCCGGTACATCAAATTATTAAAGATCCTTCTGCACCGGTGTAAACTAGGTCTGCAACATCAAATCTATGTATGTATGAATCCTTTCTGAGCAAGATCGAGCCTACACGCGTATCTGAGGCCCTTGCCGATTCAGATTGGGTAACTGCGATGCATGATGAGCTGAATCAGTTTGAAGCACTGAAAGTCTGGAGACTTGTACCCAAACCGCAAGGTAAACCCATCATTGGTACGAAATGGGTGTTCAAAAACAAGAAAGATAAAGATGACACCGTTATCCGAAACAAAGCACGACTTGTCGCCAAGGGATATAGGCAAGAGGAAGGGATAGACTACGATGAGACTTATGCTCCAGTGGCACGTATAGAGGCGATTCAGATGTTCTTAGCCTACGCAACCCACAAGAACTTCACCGTCTATCAAATGGATGTGAAGACAACTTTTCTGAATGGAGTACTCAAAGAAGAAGTCTACATCTCACAGCCAGAAGGGTTTGTAAATCCAGATAAGCCGAACCACGTCTACATCTTGGATAAAGCTCTTTATGGACTGAAACAAGCTCCTCGCGCCTGGTATGATATTCTATCTCAGTTCTTGGTCAAGTCAGGTTTTACAAAAGGTACGGTTGATACCACTCTTTTCATTAAAAAGGATAAAGGCGATATCATTCTTATTCAAATATATGTGGATGATATTATTTTTGGTTCTACAAATCCTAAGTACTGTAAGAAGTTTGCAAACCTCATGGTGTCACGTTTTCAGATGAGCATGATGGGAGAGATGAATTTCTTTCTCGGATTGCAAGTCAAACAATTTTCAATGGGGATTTTTATCAATCAATCTAAATACATTCTGGATATTCTTCGGAAGTTCAAAATGGAAAATTGTAAACCGATTGGTACCCCATTGGCACCTGGTACTAAGATTGGCACCGATCTTTCGGGAAAGGTTGTTGATGTTAGGAATTATAGAGGGATGATAGGTTCCTTAATGTATCTTACTTCTAGTAGGCCGGATATAATGTTTTCTACATGCTTATGTGCTAGATATCAGGCCAATCCTAAAGAATCCCATTTGTGTGCTGTTAAGCGGATTTTTAGGTATCTGAAGGGGACTGCAGATCTTGGTCTGTGGTATCCTAAGGATACAAGCTTTGAACTAACATCTTATTCAGACCCAGATCATGCTGGTTGCATGTTAGACAGGAAGAGCACCTCGGGTCATATACAATTCCTCGAAGATAAACTCGTCAGTTGGGTTTCGAAGAAGCAATTATGTGTCTCCACATCAACGGCCGAAGCGGAATATGTAGCTGCTGCTAGCTGCTGTTCTCAGGTCTTGTGGATGAGAACACAACTGTGAGACTATGGATTTCATTTCAATAGAATCCCGATCTATTGTGATTCGAAGAGCGCTATTGCAATTACTGCTAACCCTGTTCAGCATACTAAGACCAAACACATAGATGTCCGGTATCATTTTATAAAAGATAATGTAGAAAAGGGGACAATTGAACTTTACTTTGTAAAAACCGATTATCATCTTGCAGATTTGTTTACCAAACCTTTAGACGAAAAGAGATTTAATTTTCTTGTCTCAAAACTTGGTATGCTAAATCTTAAGACCTAATCGGTGGTTACCTATTAAAGTTTCTTATTGTGTCTCTTTATCATTTCTTTATTACTATTTCCGCATGATACCTGCTCTTTAATAGTTTCTTCATGATCTCAGGGGGAGTGTGAGAAGTATTTCATTGATGATCAATGTTAGTTTGAGGGGGAGCATTTTTAAATGCATTGTGGTTACTGATAATTTGTTACTAATGCATGATTTTAGGGGGAGCATACAAGTCGAAGAAGTATGGCTATGACTTCTGATTACGTCTGATCAGAACTCGTACTTTAGATATTTTACTTCTTTATGTCATCTCAATTTCAGTGAATAAAGTTGCTTTGACTAGATCTTAAGACTTTTGCAGTTTGAGAGATGCTTATAAGATCATATCTTTATGACTTTAAGCTTGCCTTCATGAGATGGAAGATTGCGCTCAAAAGGTATAATTCTTTCTTTACCTTCATCTCATCTATGGTTGAATTAAGGACAACTTTCAATCATAAGAAAACATGTTCTTAAATGTTCAAACCACTTCCCGATTCTTAAACAGATTTCTTGAATTGGAAGTGTGATTTTAAATGTTTTCTGATTCATCATTGAGTTTTAACTGTTCAAGTTAAATCATCTGAGCAACATATGCTTCATAGGAAAACATGGGATCAGTGTGCTAGGACTTCAAAGAAACTTCTATGGATTCACGTTACCCAGTGTCTTCTACCCAAGAAGTTAATCCTTAGTAATTGAGTGTAAGACGTCAAAAGAAATGAGTGTGGGATGTGTGATGAGAGAAAAGATAAAAGAGAGCTTGGTTAGCTGTGAGCTTAAAGATTAAAAGAAAGAGGGTGAGAGATCAGAGTAAAAGAATATTAAACTCTGCACCAACTACTTTCTAAGCCGGGAAACCACATTTCTAATGTTTCACAATTCTTTGGTGAACATTATTGAAAAAGGCAACTAGCCCATGCCAACTCTTGCTATTACCCCACCAGCCACTCGTTTTCTTCTCAACAAGAAAATGTTTCATTTTCAAAGGGGACGCAACACATATGCTATCTGATTTTCATTTGGAAAATCTGGATATTGAAAAGAAGGAAGTCTGCCCCACCTTCACATTTCACTCATGCACATTGAGTCTGTGTTTAACTACTTGTCTCAGTGGTTTACACTTTTTGAGCCTTATAAGCAAACATCATATGCTTTATTTCTTTCTACCACTTGCACGAACACACAAAGAATTTGTTTCTTTGTCATAACGTTCATAGAAATTACCTTTGTGGATTTTCGATGATTGAATGGAAGCCCTGGGGGAGTGAACATCATAAAAGCTCCATTATATTGTGTATTTGTTACACACATTGACTTTGTGTTACTAACAGGCAATTTTAACTGATTCATTTGTTGATTTAGGTATTACACTTCATTTCCTATATTGTTTAGATTTGCAAATATCTGGATGAACATCTTAATAAATTGATGGATACTCAGTGGTTCTGTTTGCAAGATCAATGGTGGAAGAAATTTCTTGACGACACGTTTTGATGAACTCTTTGCTCTTATCATCAAAAAGGGGGAGAAACGTTAATCAAGAAATTGAAGATATTCTGAAGATATGCTGACATGAAGAAATTTTTTTTGAAGATGATTTGCTAAAGCATTCCGAGCTGAAAATAGAGATAATTTCTTTCAAGAGATATTCTCATCGATTGGGAAGATTGCTACTTTCTGAAGAAAAAGAGGGAGATTGATTTTTCTGAGATTAAAGAATGATCTTGATCCAAAGAGGGAGATTGTTAAAGCACATATTTATTGAATTCAAGATCATAATTATCTGAAGATGCAAAACTGAAGTCAAAGCTGATAAAGTCGTCTCAACAAATAGTCTAGGGTCCTTTTGTAATAATTAGTTAAAGTTTGTTTCCTTTATTTAAATTGTTTTAGTTGTTGGGCCCAAGCAAGCCAAGCCCATTAGTCTAATTAGCCTAAGTATATATTGTTTTGTTTTAACGGTAATTAGGTTAGAGAAGTTAAGAGAGCTTAATTGAGATTTTATTATTGAGAGAAGCTGTTGTGGTTTTGGTATTGGCGCCGTGAACAAGAAACAGATAGATAGAGAGAATTCGAATTCTTCAAGCTTGTAACCTGTTGAATCGTTTGGTTAATCAATATCAGGTTTGCTTTATTGTGTTGAATATATGTTTACTTGATTGAATGATTGCTTATTGGGACACACATTTATATAGATCTCATTTGGGATACTCTGAAGTAGAAGAGATCTTTATTGGGCAAATTCCTTCGGATCTGTTTTCATCTTTATTACTCTGTCTTCGTCTCCATCCTCACTGTCAGAGGATTCATCATCTGGTATCTCCACAGTTGGTGGTACCATTGGGCCTTCAGTAATTGACAATAAAATGTTTTCTCCGTTTGCATGTCGGTCAATGAAATCTAAAAATCTGTCTTTCCATTGCTCGTATTCCCCTTTGAAAAGAACAGGGGGTTTGACATCAGTGCCAATTGAGAGAGCGTCCTTTGAAGTCATCCTGTTTTTAAAAAATCTTCAATAAGAAACTTAAAACTGATCGTTAGTCCAAAAGAAATCAAGTAAAACAAAAATGAAAGTTTCAGAATTTAGTAAGTAAAAAATTCGCAAGTCACATTGAAATACAAGGAATTCGCAAAAACAGAGTGAGATACTAAGAATTCACAGAAGGAACAAAATCACAAATAAGTCAGGAATTCGCAGACTACAAAGGATCTAGAATTCGTAGGCTAAAATTCGCACATAATAAACTTACGAATTTTGTGCTTAGAGAAAATTACTTGAAATTTTCAAGAATTCGTAACCCACACACTTACGAATTCTTAACTTTTCGTGAATAACAAATCTGCGAAATCTGAACAATTCGTAAGAAAGGCAATGCGAATTCTCATCTTTCGCAACACACTGAACTACGAAAACTATGAAATTCGCAAGAGACACACTTGTGAATTCTACACTTAGAATTTTCAATCAAACAATTCTGCGAAATCTAAGAAAAAGCTGCGAATTCTTCGATTAATCTGCGAGTTCTTCGTGATCTGCGAGTTCTTGAAGATATCTTGCGAGTTCATGATAGATCTTGCGAGTTCTTCACATATCGAATGAAAATTCGATCTGATCTGCACAAAAACCTATCTAGACTTCGAATTTCAATTCGAAATTTTGACAATACGATCACGTAAACATCTAGAATCACTTTTGATCAATGAAATTTAATAAGAACTACACAAGAATACAAATTGATCCAATACAGTGCATAACGAACTTGTGAAGACAAAACTCATAAAATCATCAAAATTGATGATCAATTACAGTGCAATTCGATACAAAACATATACAAACTCAAACTAATACTCAAATTGAACTCAAACCAATTGATTACAACTCGAATTACACACAAAAACTCAAAATCGAATCTAGACTTCGATGAAACAGTGTCAACTTTCTAATTTTCTTGATTTCGATTTGGATCTGCTCTGATACCAATTGATAGTCCCTGATTCAAGTTCTTATCAAACAAATCAAAACAAAATAAGATGAATTTAAACCTGTTTCTCAATTTCAATATCAAAATATCTTGATTACAATTCTCTCTGGACACTTTCTCTCTCTAGCTTTTTCTCTCTAAAACTCAGTATGCGTATCTACTCTGATTAAGCTATTACTTTTTTACACTTACTGTTAGACTGTAATTGTATTCAAGATTAAATGAGGGTCATTATTGTAATTGTTGTAATAGTTGTTTGTGTGTGTTGTAAGAGAGCTTAGATGGTTTGACTTTGCTTGGTCATGTTGACCTATATATAAGCAAGTCCTTGTATTGTTTCAAGTAAGACTTGTGTAAGCAAGAGATTAAGTGTGTGAAAGTGAAGGTGTAATATTGGTAGTTGAGAGAAACACATAGTTGCACACATTGAGTACACACACAAACACAATCTATCTTGAAAGGTTAATCACTATAGATCTATGACTTGATGTAATTCTTGTGATTAATAAACAAAGTGTTTTGTGTTAATTTGTATGTGTTTATGTTAGTAAATCACTGGGCCACAATTGGTATCAAAGCCAAATCCGTTTAAAAATCAAGAAAATGTTTTGAGTCGTACTGTTCACGTCACTGTTCATAAAAGTTCAAATCGATTTTGAGTTTTAGTGGAAATTTTGAGTTGAAATCGATTAGGTTATGTTCGTTTTGTGAAATCGATCGAGTTAGTATGTTTTAATTCTTGAAATGTATGTGATTTGATCATCAATTTGAATATTTGGTGTTTTTCGAGTTTTTGAGTTTCACGTACTGTTCTTGAATTAAATGTGATGATTTGTGTGTTGTTAATCGAAATTGTTTGTTATGATTGTGTTCGAAATGTGTTTGTGAATGAATTGTAAAACTTTCATATCAAAATTCGAGGTCTAGATGAGTTTTTGGTGCAAATTTGTTGGTTTTATAGGTTTGCGTTTCATTCATCAGGTTTGCGTTTCATTCATCTGAAGTTTGCATTTCATTCATCAAGGTTTGCGTATGATCATCAGAGTTTACGGGTGTTCATCTTGGTTTGCGTGTGATTCATACTGGTTTGCGTATTATTCATCAAATGTTTCTTTGTGCTTGATTTGTATTTTGCGTTTCACTTCACAAACGCAAACTGAGTCTTGCGATTCACGGCACAAACGCAAAGTGGTGTTTGTGTTTCACACTACACACGCAAAGTGTAGGTTTGCACTTCTAGACACAAACGCAAAGTGTCGTTTGCGTTCTACTCTATAAACGCAAAGTGGCATTTACGTTTCACAAACTGAACACGCAAAGTAAACCACATCACAAACGCAAAGTATCGTTTGCGTTTCACAGCACAAACGCAAAGTGGTGTTTGCGTTTCACACTACACACGCAAAGTGTAGGTTTGCACTTCTAGACACAAACGCAAAGTGTCGTTTGCGTTCCACTCTATAAACGCAAAGTGGCATTTGCGTTTCACAAACTGAACACGCAAAGTAAACCACATCACAAACGCAAAGTATCGTTTGCGTTTCACAGCACAAACGCAAAACTAAGGTTTGTGGGTCACTCGACAAACGCAAACTAAGGTTTGCGGGTCACACTATAAACACAAAGTCTGGTTTGCGTTCCACACTTGACACACAAAGCTTGGCATACTTAGAATTTTTTTTTTCTAAGAAATTTTCAAAACTGTAACACGCCCTTTAATTGTCAAAAAATTTTTCTCTAGGGAGGGGAACATAGTTCTGATTGTGATCATTTTTTTTTAATTCTTATTTCAAGATTTTCATATTTCTTGTGATTTCATTTGGACTAACGATCATTTCTAGCATATTTTTATAGATTTGAAGATGTATCAGGATAGCATTTATGATATTGACGAGATGATACGAGAGCTTGATGATTGTAGAAGACGAGCAAATATTGCCAGCGAGACAGCTGATGCATTTAAACAGATGAATTCTCAATTTTTTGCGAAAAGAGATAAGCTGAAAAATCAAGTTTTTAGTCTTGAGGTTGAGCTAAATATGTTGAAAGAAAAAGACAACCCAAAAGACAAAGAGGACACGAAGAAGGATGAGAAGAAAAGAAAAGATTTAGAAAATGAGAATGCTGAATTGAAAAAGAAAATATCTGAATTTGAGAAAGAAAGAAAAGATTTTGCAAAGAAGTTTTCTGATTTCTCCAGAAAGGCATTTGAAGAAAAGAAAGTTGTAGAGATGAAATGCATTAAACTTTCTCAAAAAGTTTCAGACTTTGAGAAAGTAATCATACTGGAAAGAGAGAAATTTGAGAAAGAAAAGAAGAAGATAGTTGAGACACAGACTATAAAGGAAGATTTTACTGAAGAGAAGAAAGTGTTTGAGACTGAGATTGCTAAACTTACAAAGAAGCTATCTGAACTGTCATCAACAATTTTTAAGGAGAAGAATGCAAAAGATGAGTTACATAAGAAGTTTGACATATTGTCAAAGGAGAGAAACTGTTTGACTACAAAGATTAAAGAACTTGAGTAGATCATGTTCAAGGTGAAGCTGACTGAGCACAAAACGCCAGAGTCAATTGCTCAATCACCAAGAGATGATCTAGCTACATCAGAATGCTCATTCAAATCAGCTGCAAGTTCAATTTTCACACATGTTTCTATGAATCC
Source organism: Arctium minus (assembly GCA_954870635.1). Classification (NCBI taxonomy): domain Eukaryota; kingdom Viridiplantae; phylum Streptophyta; class Magnoliopsida; order Asterales; family Asteraceae; genus Arctium; species Arctium minus. The sequence goes on along the minus strand of OX941080.1, from coordinate 68,180,481 downwards.
TTTATTTGATTCAATTGACAATCATACTTTTGCACTTAAAGATAAAATTCGTTCTTCTAACTTGTTTTATGACAAAAATGTTGATGGTTCAGGTAACATCAAGAAGAAAGAATCTCAAAAGAAAATGACATGGAGAAAGAAAGATGAGAATGATAAAGAGAATTGGTATTGGAGAGTGAAAGGATCTTCTGAAGAGAAGAAGAAAGAGAAATCATTTGGGCATATATCTAAAGCTCAATGGAATACTACACCGAAAGGTAAAACTTTTGGCAAACCTGATCTGATTTACACTGTTAATCAATTGATCAGGTTAACTCAAAAGAAAATAAATTGTTTCTACTGTGGTTCAAATTATTTTGTTAGTAAAGATTTTGAAAATTACTGGTATGGTTCTTACTATGTTTCTCCTAATAGAACTGCAACTAACAAATTCGGACCCAAATACCAGTGGGTACCAAAGGCGAAAAATGACTCTGTGTTGCAGGCACCTATAGTCAAGGGGGAGTAAGAGAACCATGGCTTCTAAGTATGTCAGCTTAGAACCCGTACTTCAACGAAGATTGGCTTTTGGACAACTCAGTTCAAAACCCGTATTCAAATGTTTTCTTCTGAAGGATGCTTTCAAGATTACATCTTATCAGGAAGTTTTTCGTTTGAAAGGGAGTTTAGAAATTATATTGCTATATCTTTTATAAAAATATTTCTAAAAAGATTGATGTTTTACAGATATCAAGGGGGAGGATATCTATTTACGGATACTTTAATTGCTATATTCATTCCAGGGGGAGTTAAGGATTCTGATTCACAGGTATAATATTCTAATCCTTATACTCTAACACTTGTGAAAGAAGAACAACTTTCATTTGTGAAAATTGTTTTTAAAATGTTCAAACCACTTCACGATCTTAAAATGTTTTTCTGATTTGAGAAGTGTGAATTTTAAATGATTTTTGGATATTTGTGAAAGTTATTGTTTATCTGGCAGTGTGTTCTTTAAAGAATAATACTTGTGTATTTTCTTTTCTATATACTTTGTCAAGTATTCATACACACTGGTTCAGTATTTTCAAATTGACTTTGTTATTACCATGTATCAAATGATATATCTTTCTGTGGTAATACTCCCGTCGTTTGGTATTCACAGTTGTTTGAATCAAACGTCATTTCATTTTTTAAATGTGCTTTCATTGATAATATGTTTATATATTGTTCATATAAACAACATACGTCTTTGAATTCCCAAATATTTTTTCTTCATGATAATTTGATCTGATCTTAATCATTGTTAGATTCTCAAAACATTTCTATTCTTTTCATTCATATAAAGTTTTGAGATATCTTAAATGTTCAAAATGCTCAAATTTCATTTCTGATTTTTAAATGAGCATACAAACACTGACATATGATTTCTTGTACTTTACATGTCAAGAAAATCATTGAACAACATGTACTTTTAGGAACATGGGATTCAGTGTGAGTGCTTACTAGATCTTCCATGGATTCACGATAACCAGTGTTTCCTACCCCGGAAGAAATCCTTTGAGTGATTGAGGGGAGAGGGGTCTAAAAGAATTGAGTGTGGGAGTGAACTGAGGTAAAATGGAAATGAGAGATTGGTTAGATGTGAGCTTAAATGTTTAAAAAAAAGAGGGTGTGAGAACAGAGTTAAAAGAATATCAGAACTCTGCACCAAACATCTTTCTGAGCCGGGTAGCCACATTACTGATTGGTTCACATTTCTTTCGTGACCATCATTGAAATAGGCAAATAACCCATGCCATCTCTTGCATAAAACCTCCCTAGCTACTCATTATTTTCTTAAAAAAAGAATGTTTCATATTTTCTGGGGAAGCAGTACATAATCTATCGGATCTTCACTTGGAAGATACTGATATTGAAAAAGAAGGAAAGTTGCCCCACCTTCGACCCTTTCTCATGCACTTTGAGTCCATGTATAATCATTGTTGTCTCAGTGATTTACATACTTTGAGCCTTATGAAACACAATCATTGTGCTCATTCTTTCAAAACACAAGCACGAGCACACAGAGAATATGTTTTTCTGTCAGAACATTCATAGAATTACCTTGTGTTTTTCAATGATTGAATAGAAGTCCTGGGGAGTCAATATCAAACAAGCTCCTTATATTGTACATTCGTTGTACACAGTAACTTTGTGTTACTGACAGGCATTTCTAACTGTTTCATATGTTGATTCAGGGTTACAATTCTTATTTCGTTTGAATTTGAAAAGATTCAAATGAACATGTTCGTGAATCAAAGGCCAATCCAGATCAGATGTGAGAATGATTTTCCTATATGGGGAGATTGTCTATTATCCAAAGGAGGAGATGAAAGTTCTTGAAGAATGTGCTTATCAGATGTTGGGAAGTTTATTCAATGACGGATCTGACCTTGAAGTGTTTTAATGATTTTGATTCTTACAAATCATTAAAAAGGGGGAGAATAATCAAAGTTCAAGATCAGATTGAAGTTTTAAAGATTTCAGAGGAGATAAAGTTTTCAATTGATTGAAGTCAAAGATTAAAGAAAGTTTGTTAAAGAAAGCTTATCAAAGAGAAAGTCAGAGTTTATGCAAAAGTTAATTCAAAGAGAAAGACAAGTTTGAAGAATTGTCAAAGTTTTCAAGATGTCAAAGTCAGAAAAGATTTGAAGTTGAAGTCAATTCTGAAGATATAAAGACCTGAAGATTATTGCCAATTTTTTTTTTTAATCTTGAATCCAAAGGGGGAGATTGTTAGACTGTAATTGTATTCAAGATTAAATGAGGGTCATTATTGTAATTGTTGTAATAGTTGTTTGTGTGTGTTGTAAGAGAGCTTAGATGGTTTGACTTTGCTTGGTCATGTTGACCTATATATAAGCAAGTCCTTGTATTGTTTCAAGTAAGACTTGTGTAAGCAAGAGATTAAGTGTGTGAAAGTGAAGGTGTAATATTGGTAGTTGAGAGAAACACATAGTTGCACACATTGAGTACGCACACAAACACAATCTATCTTGAAAGGTTAATCACTATAGATCTATGACTTGATGTAATTCTTGTGATTAATAAACAAAGTGTTTTGTGTTAATTTGTATGTGTTTATGCTAGTAAATCACTGGGCCACACTTACGAGTCATATGTCTATTAAAGGAAAACAAACTAAACAACAAGCTTACAAACAAAACAATAAGACTTTGACTTTATTGAATTTGACTTTGACTTTGCATGAGAGTTGACTTTCAGCTTTGACTTCCTTAAACTTTGACCTCCAATCTTCTATGATCTTGCATCCAACACATTGATGCTCTAACAATATTTATGTGGATGATATCATATTTGGCTCTACAAATCCATCTTATTGTGAAAAGTTTTCTCAGTTAATGAAGAGCGAGTTTGAAATGAGTATGATGGGGGAATTAAGTTTCTTCCTAGGACTTCAAGTTAAAGAAACTACATAAGGCATCTTTATCAACCATTCTAAGTATGTTTCTGACATCTTGGCAAAATACAATCTTTGTCCCAAATTACACAATCAAACAAAAGAATCAATTACAAATCTCATATATTCTATTAATCTCAAGAACTCACAACTTTCTCTCTCTACATGATATGGAGAGTCTAATATCTTTCTCTAACTTTCTCTCACTAGAATTTAACAATGAAAGCTTTTAACCTAATTACAAAGCAAACAAGGTATTTATACTTACATGCTATTACAAGGAAAACAAACATAAGAGTTTGACTATTAACAATTTAATGACTTTGACTTTCTTCAAAAAACCTCTTTGACTTTGGCTTCTTTCCTCAATCTTTGACCCTTGATCATCAAAATGTAATCCTCAATTCACGATCTCGGATACAACAATATTTGTTCCAACAATCTCTCCCTTTGGATTCGAGATCATTCTTCAAAGGACAAGTTCAACTTTAACGGTCTTCTCTTTTGAAGTCAAACAATATGTGAAAACAATCTCCCCTGGCTTTGGAACGACTTCAGATTTTAACAATCTACCCCAAAGTCTGTAACAAACTTCTCTTTTAAGATAATCTTCAGCAAAGAAAATTTCTATAATCTTCAATGAACTTTTAGAAATATTTTGAATCAACATATTCTTAATTGTATTTCCTTCTTTCAAATTGCTTTATCTTTCTCTTGTTACGCTCAGAAATTGCTTTGCCATTCTATATCTTATCACACATAAACTGCTTTTTCAATCTTGATTTTCTCCTCCTTTTTGATGAACGCGAGCATCAACATCACCAAAACTTGGCATGAAAAAGTACCCTTCATTCTTTCCACCTTCCAAACAAGTGACCATCTGATCTTTCCAACTGATATACGAATCATTCGTCAATTCATAAATGATTCTGAATCTTCAAATTCAAAATTGAGTGGTAACACTGAATCAACAAATGAAACAGTTAAAATGCCTGTATGTAGCATGAAGCCACTTAGTACAATGGATGTACTATATAAGAAGTTTTATTGACGTTCACTCCCCGGGGCTTCCATTCAGTCATCGAAAAACACAAGGTAATTCTATGAATATTCCGACATAAAAACAGATTCTCTGTGTGAATGTGCTTGTGTATAAAATAATTAAGCATTTTGTGCTTTATCAGGCTCAAATTGTGTAAACTATTGTGACACAACAAGTTTTCCATGTCTCAATGTGCATGATCGAAGTGCGAAGGTGGGGTAAACTTCCTTCTTTTGTAATATCCAAATCTTCCGAGTGAAGATCAGATATCATATGTGTTGCATTCCCATGAAATACGAAACATTTCTTTGTTAAGAAAGAAATGAGTGGCTGGTGGGGTTAAAGTAAGATTTGGCATGGGCTCACTGCCTGTTTCAATGATGTTCACGAAAGAATTGTGAAACAATCAATAATGTGGTTGCCCGACTCAGAAAGTGGTTGGTGCAGAGTTCTGAAACTCTTTTAACTCTATTCTCACACCCCATTTCTTTTTATCATTATGCTCACTTCTAACCAAACTCTCTTTTCCATTTTACCGCTCAGCACAATGAGGTTGTTCAATCGGATGAACTTCCTCCCCAACTCTTTGATGTATGACCCCTCGCCCCTCAATCTCTCAGGAATAACTTATTGGGTAGGAAACACTGGTTAACGTGAATCCATAGAAGTCTTTTAAGCTCACACACTGATCCTATGAAATTTGTCCTAAAAAGTAGTGTTGTTCAACAGTTTAACTTGAACAATTAAGAATCTCATAAAATGAATCACACTGTCAGTGAATGTATGCTCTAAAAAATATCATGATCTGTTGGGTCATCTGAAGATTTGAAGATGACCTCCCGATCTTCCATTTTAATCTATCCTACTTAGAATAATTTTGAGGTTCTTATTAGCAGTTTGGTTTCTATACAAATGTTCGGTGAAGTCGAAGATCATCCGAAAGAGACAAAGAAGAAGTATATATCAAAAAGCGGATTGAAGATAGACTTCGCAGCCAAAAGCCAAGCATGCCTACTTGATCAACACCATTGGCCAGGATGTTACCGATCACAAATCTTCAGAAGCCCGAAGATTTCTCAATCTTCAGGAGCCCGAAGATTTCTCAATCTTCAGGAGCCCGAAGATTTCTCAATCTTCAGGAGCCCGAAGATTTCTCAAATCTTCAGGAGCCCGAAGATCTCAAATCTTCAGGAGCCCGAAGATTTCTCAAATCTTCAGGAGCCCGAAGATTTCTCAAATCTTCAGGAGCCCGAAGATTTCTCAAATATTTAGGAGCCCGAAGATTTCTCAAATCTTCAGGAGCCCGAAGATTTCTCAAATCTTCAGGAGCCTGAAGATTTCTCACCTGTGCCGACTTGTCTCTCTATTCACCAAACTTGTCTTTGATAAGTTTCGGTGGGAATATATCATCGAGACAAACACATTGTACTTTTATGAGAAAGTATATTTGTGATATCTTGCATTGACGTGGACCTCATCTGAAGATAAGAAAAAGTGAGTTTTGTCTCTTATGCTCTTTTGATGAAAGGTCTACACCATCCTCTACATGTCAACACTTCAAGACAAAACACCTCAAGACAAAAGGTACATCCTGTACCATGCAGAAGACCTGTGTCCATCCTTTGCTCAACAGGTGTCCCATGCATTAAATGCATGAGGCACTATAAATATGGAGGATCAACATGCAAAGATCACCAGCATAACCAACTCTGCAAGCCTTCAAGTTCTCTAAGTGCCTAGCAATTTTCTCTCTACGAAGTTCATTGTTTTCTAAGTGTTTTTCAATGTTCTTCATTCTCTTTGTCTAAGATTGTTTGAACATATTTCATCTGTTCTCTTCCGCAACAATCAAAGTTTTCTACGTATAATTCTTGATTTCAAATCAATAAGAATTAAATTAAGTGAAAAATTGTGAGTGTTGTATTCAACCTCCTTCTACAATACTTTTCTTATTTACTTACTGCTAACTGGGACCAACAAGTGGTATTAGAGCAGGTCAGTTTAACTCAATAAACTAGATCTGCAATGGCATCCTCTTCATCTTCTTAAAAAATTATTCTTCTCAAAATACTACTATTGTACCATACGATAATGGCTCTATAGCCAAACCACCAAAGTTTAACCACAATAACTTCTTCCTGTAGAAAAGTCGTATGATACTCTTCTTAGAAGATGTTGACAGCATATATCCTACCATCTTACATGATGGTCCTTTAATTCCTAGAGTTTGGGACCGGTAGAATACCAAAAAGACAGACAAGGCAAAAGATGATGAGGACTCTTTTGAGGAATAAAGAACTCTAGCTACTGGGAGATACATTGTAAAGGATCCCAGTAAATATAATGATGAAGACAGACGTCTTATAGCTCTTGATACTAAAGTCAGAGCCATCATTTCCCTCTCTCTGCCTGATGAGGTTTATCACTCTCTTGTTAACTTCTCTACTGCTAAAAAGATGTGGTCTACGTTGTGTGTTCTTTACGAAGGTACGTCTAAGGTGAAAAAGAGCAGAAAGATTGCTTTTGTAAGAAAGTATGAACTCTTTTCATATGAAAAGGGGGAATCTCTCTCAGACTACTATAACCGTTTTAATGGTCTTCTTAACGATCTTAAACTTGTTGGTCGCATTTATGATAATGAGGAAGTCTTATGCAAGCTCATGGACTGTCTTCTTGAGTATTAGGAAAACCTTTGTACTTACATTAAGTCTACCAAGGATCTTGAATTTATGCCACTTACTGCTTTGTATGGCACTCTTTTCAACTATGAGGAGACTAAACTTCTTACGAAGTCTATCAAAAAATACATAAAAAGCTCTTCTCTAACTCTTGTAAGTGATTCTTCCAAAAACTATGTGTGTGTTCCTAGAATCACCTATCCCTCCGATTCTGACCGTGATAGTCAAGAGGACCCCACTGATCCTTTGAAAGCCTACCTTAGTGAGGCTGATGATGAAGGTGAGGAAACTTCCAGTAACCCTCATTTCTCTTCTGGAAAATCTAAGTTTTCAAGAAAACCCTCTTCTACTTTTTCAAAAACCACCTCTTCTGACAAGTCCAATGAGGAATGTTACGTATGTGGGAGGAAAGGACACTTTGCTTCCTAATGTAGAAGCAGACCATCTGATAAATACATACTACCCTCTTATAATCGTACCTCCTCTATGTCTGTCAGAACCAAATCTGATTCCTACCAACCTTCTTTTCAAAAGGCCAATATGCATGTATCCACAAACTCTGACCGTGCTGAGAACTACAAAGCAAAATATAAAGAGAGAGAAGGAGATAAATGAAACCTTGCTCAAAAAGGAAAAAAGGTCAAATGACTGAAACCCATGTTTTAGCAGATGAACCCACTTCTAAAAGTGACAAAGAAATGGCCAACCTTTGCTTCATGGCTAATATAGATGTTGATGACAGTGAAGCTCAATCCTCCTCTATGGCCCTTGTGTATGCTGAGTGCTCTACCTCATGTACCCAGGTACATCCCTTTTTCTCTCTCTAAGATGCTGAAAAGAGGCATTTGACTCTTTGACTATTGACTTCTATGAAACCAAAGCTGCAAAGAAAAAGGCAAATGCTCAGATAAAATCTCTCTCCTCTCAACTTTAAATTTGTCTTTCTCAACTAAACATTTCGACAAAATCAAGGCTGAGCTTGAAGATTTGAAAACCATTAATTTTACTCATGCAAAAGAGAAAAATAAACTTCTTAAAAGATTTTTAAAGGAGAAAGAAATTGTGAAAAGGTGGACAAGCTCCTCCAAAAGTTTAGAAAATATTTTCCAAGATAAAATGTCTTGTGTTGACAAGACTAGACTAGGCTTTAGAAAAACTGACCTTGACCCTCCTTATGATACCCATGCTCCTTTCTCTCTTCCTTCATTCTATGAGTCTTCTGAAGAGAACTTTGACAACTCTGAACCTTTAGAATCTTTTGATCTCTCTGAAAATCTCAAGTTTGGAATGTTCATTAAAGTCAAAAGCATTGGTTCACCTCTTGAAAGTGAGGAAGCCCAAAGCTCAAATGACCCTCCCAAACCTATTCTTGAGTCTATGACATCCTTGAAAATTAATGAGGGTTCCTCTTCTAAACCGAAACCCTCTAAGATGCAAACCAGAGAATTTCAACCATCTTCAAAGAAATTCTCTTCCTCTGAAAAAGGGAAATCGGTTTCCGATCTTCCTTCCAAAAGAAATTTTTCCAAGAAAGATTCTAAGAAATCCTCTTCTCTATTCATCTCCAGATCTGTGATGTTGAAAAAGCTAAATCGCAAGATACCTTCTTCTACTCCTTTAGCTAACTCTGACAAAGGCATCTTGGGTCCTAAACCTCTTGACTCCTATCTTTCTTAAAAAGTCATAAAAGTCAATGTGACGAGTCATCACAAGGAATCTGATCAAAACTACAAAAAGGTTTTTATATATAGAAAATGTTATAATTTGTGATGACACCTTCCATCTTGCTAAGGATTGTCCTTGTGGAAAGAACTGATAGAAAGACTTCCAAGGATTCTCCATCATCTTTCTAACTCAAAAGGACCCATTTCCAAATGGGTACCAAAGAAATGATTTCTCTATGATTGCAGGTGTTTGAGCATCAACAAATCTTATGAAGGAATCTTCTTAGGACATTCTTTCTCTTCAATGCCCTACCGGGTCTACCATCTTCGGAGGAAATGCATCTAATCTTGTGAAGTTTGATGATCTTAAGTCATTATATCTTCATGTGATGATGATGAACTAAATTGGTGGATTTCATCATGTGTTGGTGAAGATTTCTCAAAATCCTTCATCTAGCTCAAATCCATATGTTTCTTTTTTTCTCAAGACACATCTCATTAAAATGTTGACCTACTTATCTTTTCATCTCCAATGCCTGTTCTTCAGATAGTCATCCCTAAAGATCAAGATCCCTCATATCCTATTCTTCCCTATTTCATCCAACCTGAACATTCCACCATCATTACATTTCACACCAGCCGGTCCCATTTCTCATCATATCACTTCTCCTTCCTCCATCATTCCGATCTCACTCCTCATCAATCTAAAACACCATAAATCATCCCACCTTCACAATCAGACATTCTTTCTTCACCTATTCCTGCCGATCTTCCATCTTTCTTTCCTGAAGAAGTCTATGTGAAAGTCTATGTGAAACAACCACATAGATTTGAAGAACCTTTACATCCTGACTATGTGTATAAATTAGACATCCCCGAGCCTGGTATGATACTTTTTCCAATTTTCTTCTAGAAGACAAGTACTTTTTTCTTCTAGAAGACAAGTACTTTCAAGGTAAAGTCGACAACTTCTTGTTCCTCAAGAAAACATCAAGTAATAGCATTCTTGTTTAAGTCTATGTGGAAGTCATCATCTTTGATGTCACTGATGAATATCCTTGTCGGGAGTTTGCCTCTCATGAAAACTTGTATAAAATGAGCATGATGGGAGAGCTTACATTTTTCTTGCGTTACAAGTTAAACAAACTTCTAAATGGATCTTTATAAATCAACTATTTTTGTGATCTCCTAAAGATTTTTTAAAAATTTTGCTCTCCTACGAAAACTCCAATGACACCCTTTCTTTTCTTAAAATATATATATATATATATATATATATATATATATATATATATATATATATATATATACTAGTTGAATACCCGTGCAATGCGGCAGTGATGTTAAAGTTCTATCAAGATACATTTTAGTGTTAAACATCAAATTTTGCAAAATATTTGGTGGTTCGCATGTTGTATCAAGAGTTTTACACAATGCGACGGGATATATCGTAAATTAGAAAATGAAAACTTAATGCAATTTCTTATCTAAAAAAGTCTAAAAGTTGTGTTTAAACAAAATAGAAATTACAATCATGCTCATAATAGGTTTCCTGAATTTGGAAATGCTCTAAGAAAAAAACACCTCCCAACAAATTTCTTTGTCTATAGACATCCAATAATGTACGTGGAACAATTGCATCCATTTTGTCCCTCTAACGTATATAAATATATACACATAATATGTAATTTTATACTTGTTAGTATCTTAAAATAATATTTTTTCAACAAAACTAAAATATGATTAATTTTACTTACATTTTTGTCAAGTAAGATGATATACAGTCTTTCTTGATTTACATCTTCCCAAACAAATTCATCTCGGACACATGAAAAGTTCCACCAAACATGAGGACATTGTAGTGATGAAAAAATCTCAGCATACCACCCTAAATCCATTTTCTACAAAGTAAATAAAATTGTGAAGAATCACAAACAATCACATAATAAATCACAACAATCACATAATCTAGAAGCATATATTTAAAAAACCAAAAAAATCATTTATCAATATACAAATGATAGTAACCCATATATATATGCAACGAAGAGGTATTAACATTTTTTGAAATTTGAAATGGTTGATTGTTTGGTAGCCGAAATAGTTGTTTGTATGAAATTTGAAATGGTTGCTTGTGTTGAAATTTGAAGAAAGAAAACCCTGAAAGTTTGTTTTCTTTTTATCACATAATAAATCACAAAAAATCACATAATCTGGAAGCATGTATTTAAAATACAACAGAAGTTATTTATAATGATAGTAACTTCAAATTTGTCTACATATAATTTTTGCCTCTTCTTTTTTAAAAAATAATTAGATTAAAACATTTTAAATTTCATTTTTTTGTTGTACAAATATATAGCTATTTTTGATTTACAATCAAATTTTATATCGCATGTTTTTGTAACACAAATATATAGGTAATATACAAAAGTAGCTTTTTCCATGGGCAATTATGATATTTCATCATTTCATGTCTAATATGACTTTAGCCTAAAGTAATCATGTCCTTTAATCAAGTTAATTACTTTAAAAAAAGTTAATTACTTAAAAAAAAGTAATTACTTTTACCAAATCTCAATCAAGAAAGGGATGGCCGAAATAATTCTTTATGTATGTTTGGTAGAAGAAGTGCTTTGATTGTTTATACATCATGCCTTGTAGGTTGTTATTAAGACTTTTATGCTTTAGAATGTTGTACTCTATTCTTTATAACTAGTATTTAAGACTTTTGACAAATTTCAATTATAAGGTAGTATAGATAGATATAGAAGATATAGATATAGATATAGATATAGATATAGATTATAAAGTTTCTCATAATGATAAATGAATTATATATGGATTGAGGGAATAATATATGGATATAATATGAAAGAAAGGTACTTACATCTATAGATTGATATGAATGGCCAATGGTTGATTATGTGTGTCATATACTATCAAAGAAGCAAACTCCGCAAAAATAGAGGATTATGAGTAAACATAACTCCTACGCTATATCAGACCAAAAGCCAGGATCAATAAATTACAAAATACTCCAACATCTTATTGCAAATTGTTTATACTCTGATTGAATCAATGAAAGAGCAAAGATCCTTAGTCATGTTATATAGAAAACTGTAATCCTGTCATATAATACGAATTCAAAAAAATATCTACATTTATGGTTAGGTACCATTTTATCTACAAACGACAATAACAAAACTTCAAGGTATGGATTACTTCATTATATAGACAATAACTAAGCTTTGAGCAATAAGTTACTTCATTGATGTATATGAATAAAGTCTTACGAGCATTAAGGGAAGTTCTGAAATAATAGAAACCGGAAGTACAGGATACTGAAATTTATAAGAGCAGATTGCACCGTAAAACTGAAAAAGTTATTCGAGATCCTCCCATAACAACAACAACAAAAAAAACAAATGTTTACAGTAGTTGATTACAACATTTTTATGTCAACAAATCAAAGAAGAAACGATAGATGTAACGACATTTTTATGGTAGCAAAGCAAAAAAAAAGAAAACAAATCTCACTAATATTTTTATTGTAACAAAGAAAAGAAAAATAACCAATATAATAAGATTTTTATCCGTGGTAGCAAGAAAGAAGCAACAAAAAACAAACGTCAAATCTGAGCACTTCATAATGGAATTGAAACCCCCAACTCAATCACATGTTAAGAAACCTAAATTAGTTCTCTAAAACCAAAAACAAAATATCATTTAACTAATGGAAAGCTAATATCAATGTTAACAAAAAAGAAATCAAAAAGTGAAATTGATTACCCTTCAAGCTCTGGTATCCAAGCTCTATCCATCCTGATCAACCAACTTTTTCTGCAAAATAAAGAAACAAAAGACAACCATATGGTCACAAAAGGCAGCAAGTAAGTCACAAAAATATGGAAAGTTGAGGTAAAAAGAAACAGTTGGTTTCTAAAAAATTGATTAATTTCAAAACCCTTCACATACCAAGCTAGAATCACAACCAAACTGATATAATACAAACAAAAAGAGTTATAGAAAACTGTACGTATCATGACTTCTTAGTCAAGATTGAGTGTTTAGCTCAAAAGATGAATAGAGTTTGAAAATAAAACTGATTAAATTTTGCATAGAATCAGAGAAAAACATAAAAGTACTGAAAAATTAAGCATAAAAATACGAAAGAAAAAAAAACACATGGATTTGGGAAATATAGCTGATATGTGCAGTAGACAAAGGAGAGATCGAACCAGAAAGTATGGTATTGGAAACCATAATTATCTCTTTTATTACCTCCATGATCTCCTCTCCATCATATATAGTCATTCCTTGTTTACCCCCATTTTGTAGCATTCTTCCTTTTATTTTGTATTTCCCTTAATTACTCTTGTTGTATAAGTACACACCTTTTGGCATAATGAAAACATACCTTTGGTACCAATTCGTATATGGTATCAGAGCATCTGATCCAGAAATTAAAAAAAAAACCCTAATCGATCCCCATGGCCGGCGATGATGCAGCCAAGAACAAGAACAAGAATGAAGGAGAGTCCATCGACCACAACTCTCTTTTCTATCTACACGCTTCCGACTATCCAAAACAGATGCATGTGAATGAAGTACTCACCGACAAGAACTACAGTGATTGGGAACAAGAGATGATGAATTTCCTGTTCGCCAAGAACAAGACCGGCTTCATCGATGGCACGATCAAAAGGCCAGCGGTGGAATCTGACAAATACCTACCTTGGATGCGTTGCGATGCAATGATCAAAGGTTGGTTAACCACAACCATGGAGAAAGAGATCCTCAATAGTGTGAAATACGCAAAAACAACAACAGAAATCTGGCAAGATTTGAAGGAACGTTTTGGAAAGGAGAGCGCACCCAAGGCGTACGAACTGAAACAGGCACTGAACACCACTCGACAAGATGACACCACCGTATCATCCTACTACACCAGGCTTCGAGTTTTATGGGATGAGATGGAATCAATTCTTCCTACTCCTCGATGTTCCTGTGATGGCTGTTCGTGTGGGCTCGCAAAGAAACTAACAGAACTGAAAGAAAAGGAGAGGACTTACGAGTTCCTGATGGGGCTTGATGAACAATTCGGTGTTATTAAAACACAGATATTGGCCATGAAGCCGACACCAAAACTGAGCACCGTCTATCATCTCATAGTGGAGGACGAGCAACAACGTATGATCACCGCCTCAAAGAAACCCGTCCGCGAAGTAGACGCTTTTCAAGCCAGTTTCCAAGGGAGGCAATATCAAACACGAAATCAACAAGAAAAGAGGTGGATAAAGACATACAAGGTCACTGCTGCAACCAAACCTTGCAGTCATTGTGGGAAAGAAGGGCACGATCGAGATGGGTGCTTCAAAAGAATCGGTTACCCCGAATGGTGGTCGGGGAAAGGAAAAGGAGACAAACCAAAACCAAGAGCAGTTATGGTGGAAACAAAACCGTGCCCGATACCGGGCATGACGTAAGAGCAATACGCTACCTTTCTAAAGTTGTTTGGTGAAAATCGAGAAGAACCTGTTGTAGCAAACATGGCAGGTAGAATTAGTGTTAATGACAACTGGGTCGTGGACTCAGGTGCCACCGAACACATAACCCACCAAACACATCTCCTTGAAAATTTATCTATGAGCACCATTGAAAGGCCGGTCACCATCCCAAATGGGGAATCAATCCCTGTAAAAGGGAAAGGTGAAATTGTTTTCAAAGGAGGATTAAACATCAAAGGAGTTCTCTTTGTACCAAATTTTACATGCAACCTTCTCTCAGTTCGGAGACTCACCAAAGATCTTCATTGTGCAGTAACCTTTTTTCCTGATTTCTTTGTTTTACAGGATCTGAAAGCGGGGAACTTGATTGGAGCGGGTGATTGCCGTGGTGGTCTCTATTGGATGGGGGGAATAAAAGAAGAAAGGAAGGCGATGGCAGTGACTATCGATGCATGCCATAAGCGTCTAGGGCATGTATCCAACGTAAAACTATCTCGTGTTAGTTTCCTTAGAGATGTTTCTTTAAGTTTTAAGACCAAAATTTTTGATTCATGTAACAAGGCAAAACTCACTCGATTACCCTTTCCAATTAGTAGTATTAAAACTAGCAATTGTTTTGATTTGATCCATTGTGATGTTTGGGGAAAATATAGGAGATGTCACTTACGGGGGCGAATTATTTTCTTACGATAGTCGATGACTATAGTAGGTCGGTATGGGTATATCTACTTAAACATAAGCACAAGGCGGGCTCTTGTCTAAGTGATTTTTACAACATGGTAAAAACACAATTTGGAAAGAACATCAAAAGAATTAGATGCGACAATGGTGGGGAATTCGTGTCAAACAACATGAACGAATTTTATAGAGAACGAGGAATCTTCTTGGAAACTACTTGCCCCCATACCCCACAACAAAATGGGGTAGTTGAACGAAAGCATAGGCACCTCTTAGAGATTACAGGAGCCTTACGGTTTGAAGCAAATCTTCCCACAACCTTTTGGGGGGAGTGTATTCTTACGGCTACGTACATCATTAACCGGTTGCCCTCCAAAGTGATAAGTGACAAAACTCCTTATGAAGTCTTATTCGGACGACATCCCGAATATGACCATATGAGAGTTTTCGGATGCCTAGCCTACTACAAGAACACCGAAACAAATGGAGATAAGTTTGAACCAAGAGGAAAACCGGGGATATTTTTAGGCTACCCTCCGGGCAAAAAGGGGTACAAAATTTACGATCTAGAACAAAGGAAAATAGTGATGACGAGAGACGTAAAATTCATTGAAGATATGTTTCCTTTTTCGAAAGCTGAATCAAAGGGTTTTGAACAAGAAGTCTTTGAGCACTTGAGTCCTATATCACAATGTGATGAACCACATGAAGAAATTACCAAGAATGTGGAGACAGGGGGAGTTTCAACACAAAACAGTGAGGAGGAGTAAATAAATAGCATGAAACATGTCTTAGTAGAAGAAGAGCAAAACATGCAAAGTGGTAATGCCCATGCTGAAGACATACACATGGAAAGTCATGTGGAACCACCTGTCATCCAGCAAGAAATCGAAGAAGGAAGACAAAGGAGACAAAGAACACAACCAAGGCACTTAAGCGATTACCAAGTAAAGCTTCCACCATCCATTGACCACACTCAATCTGCTTCCGCTCAAGATTCCTCGACGGTACACCCCTTATCCCATTATGTTTCTTATGAGCATTTTTCTGATACTCACAAAGCGTTCTTATCCGCCATCAATGAATTTGATGAGCCGAAATCCTTTCATCAAGTAGCCCAAAACGAAAGTTGGAAAGAAGACATGTGGAAAGAAATACAAGCTCTTGAGCAAAATGGGACATGGACCCTCGAACAATTACCGAAGGGAAAGAAAGCCATCGACTCAAAATGGGTGTACAAGATCAAGTTCAAACCAAATGGTGAGGTAGAAAGGTATAAAGCAAGACTCGTGGCGAAAGGATTTACACAAATGGAGGGAGTGGACTACCATGACACATTTGCACCCGTTGCAAAATTGGTGACCTTAAGAACACTCCTAGCCATTGCCGTGAAACGAAGATGGGAGATACAACAACTCGATGTTAACAACGCTTTCTTACATGGAGATCTAGAGGAGGAGGTTTATATGAAGATTCCTCAAGGGTTCTCAAACAAAGACAAAACAAGGGTATACAAACTGAAAAAGTCGATCTATGGCTTGAAGCAAGCGTCTCGGAACTGGTACCACAAGTTCACAAAATCCCTTGTTAGCCTCGGTTACAAACAATCTAAGGCCGATCATTCTTTGTTTATTTACAAAGATGGTGACGCATATGTAGCGGCCCTTATATATGTGGATGATGTGATACTCATCGGGAATGATAAGAAATGGATTGAAAGAACAAAGTCCTACCTAGACAAAGAGTTTAGCATAAAAGATCTCGGCCCCTTGAAATATTTCTTGGGCATTGAAGTAGCAAGAACGTTCGAAGGACTTGTCCTTAGCCAACATAAATACACGTTAGACATTCTTCAAGACAGTGGGTTGAAGGGATGCCGCCCTAGTTCGTTCCCTATGGAACCAAATCTCAAGCTTGACAGAGGAGAAGAAGAAGAAGAAAATATTGACGCAAGCCAATATCGAAAACTTGTAGGTCGCTTTCTATACCTACAAGTCACTCGCCCGGATATAGCCTACTCTGTAAGCATTCTAAGACAATTCGTTGGAGACCCACGACGTGTTCACATGGAGGCTGCAAATAGAGTTTTACGATACCTTAAGACCACCATTGGTCAAGGCATTCTCTTACCAAACACAAACGACACCGACCTTGTGGCTTATTCTGATGCCGATTGGCTTGGATGTCCAATTAGTAGACGATCGAGGTCGGGTTATGTGCTTCTATTAGGGGGAGCCCCAATATCCTGGAAATCAAAGAAACAGTCTGTTGGGAACTGAAGATGTGTCTAAGTGATTAATATTGCCAGGCTTTCATGATTACTACTGTTGAAATAAGTTACTACTGCTGAGCCTAATTAATACTGCTTGAAGAAATTAATACTGCTGAGCATAGTTAGTGCTGCTGGTGAAGATTAATACTGCTCAGAGTGTTAATGCTGCTGTGACTTAATACTGCTTATTTGATAGTAAAGATATGCGCAGATCAAGGCTTAAAGATAATCATGGAAGGTTGAAGATAACTATGGAAGAATATACTGAAGATCTTTTAAGTTTTGTAATTATCTTTTATTTTCAGTATATGTATAGATGTAGTCAGAATAGTTTTAAGATACGAGATTTCTAAGTTTTTGTTTTAGAGAGAGAATTAACCTCAAGGTTTACAATCCTAATTCTAGAGAAGTAGAATTCGTCTTGGTGAGCCTGTTCATCAAGATTGAGGTTTTGTTTGAAAGCTTGTAACTTTAATCATTCAATAAAGTTTACAAGTTGTGATTCATATTTTACTGTTACATTGATAGTTTGAATATTAAAGTGTTTTTCCGCAACTTCTTTAATATTGTTTTTGAGTTTTTATTATTCTTGTTAAGAATCAGATCCTATCAAGTGGTATCAGAGCCTAGTATTCTCAGAAACTTTCATTCATCATGGACAATATAGTTGAATCAACCAGTACTCTTGTTTCAAAGGTTCCCATGCTCAAACCCAATGAGTTTGACATGTGGAAAATTAGGATCAAGCAGTACATCCTCCTTACAGGCTTTTCTATGTGGGACATTGTTGAGAATGGTCCCTCTGCTGAAGGTAAAATTGGACAAGATGGAAAAAGACCACCTCCAAAAACTGATGCTGAGAAGAAAGTGAGACAATTGGAGATGAAAGCCTTAAGCACTCTGCTTTTGGCCATCCCCAATGAATATCAACATCAGTTTCACCACTGCACTAATGCCCATATTCTATGGAATGCTTTAGAGAAGAGATTTGCTGGCACCAAGAGCACTAAGAGGAATCAAAGGGATATTCTCAAGCAGCAATATGAGAATTTTACATCTTCAAAGAATGAGTCTATGACTTAAACTTTTGACAGATTCAATAAGTTAATTGGTGAGTTGGCTACTGTTGGAGTTCATATGGAACAAGATGATGTCAACCGAAAGTTTCTCAGATCTCTTGGAGATGAATGGACCATGTACACTGTCTCATTCAGACAGAATGACATGTTGGAAGAAAAGGAACTGGATGATCTGTATAATGATCTGAGAGTGTTTGAATCTAAGGTGGAAGCAAAGAAGAAGCCTACTGGATATGTTCATAATGCTGCACTCCTATCAGCATCAACTGATTCTACTGCTAACCCTGAATCAGTTAATGCTCCCAGTGGAGTAAATCAAGAAAAAGGCAATGAATCTGTCTTTGAAGCCTTTCTTTCCAGTCATGGTAACTCCTCTTTAATCAATGATGACTTGGAACAACTTCATCCTAATGATCTTGAAGAGATGGATATTAAATGGCAGATGGACATGCTTTCTATGAGGGTGAAGAAGTTCATCAAGAGGACTGGGAGGAACAACTTCTCTCAAAGAAGAGAAGATGGAGCAGGCTTTGATAATTCAAAGGTGGAGTGCTACAAGTGTCACATGAAGGGACACTTTGCCAGGGAATGCAGAAGTGGAATGTCTCAAAACAACCACCAACAAGCTCAGACTGGAAGCTTCAACCAGAACAGAAACTCTGCTCAAGCTCTTGTTTCTCAACAAGGAATGGGGTTTGACTGGAGTGATCAAGCAGAAGATGCCATTCAAAATCAAGCTCTCATGGCAGAGGTATCTGATCTCTCAACTTAGGTACTTTCTAATCTTTGTTCTCAAACTTGCATAGACACTATGAAAAGGTACAGGGATCACAACCAGAGTATGAGTGATGACCTTAAGAGATTAGAAAAGGATAGAAAAGACTATGTGAAAATTGTTGAAAGGTTTGAGGAACAAATTAAAGGTTTCCAAGCCAATGAACTTCAACACACATATGATACAAATTACTGGAAGTGGGAGAAAAATGATCTAGAAATCCAACTGACAAAGTCGAAAGAGGAGAATGAAATGTTGAGAGGAGAGCTAGCCAAGGTTAAGCTGGATGTGGAAAAGTTTTCATATGCTTCTAAAGCCATGGATTTTATGCTAAAGGTCCAAATCCATGATAAGCTTAAACCAGGAATTGGGTACAATACCACACCACCACCATACAATAACAACTACATCCCTCCTAAATCAGACTTGCTGGAGACTAAGGATAGGAAGGACTTGCATGAGGGAGCCACTAAGGTAGATCCTTTAGATGAAGTAGTTGTTAAGGACAGGACTGAGAAAGAAGCTGGTAAGAGTAAGGATAACACTGTGAGTGGTGAGATTCCCTTAGAAAATAACATTCTTACCAATGAGGGTGGTGGAAGGGATTGGGTCAAATCTGAGGGTGTTGAGAAGACTGAGGGAAAGTCTAAAAAGGTCCATTACAAGCAGACCACAGTTGTGAATCCTGTTCCTTGCAAACAGTGTGCAGGTAATAAATATGAGCCCCTAAAACATGATAAAAGGAGGGGAAATCAAAGAAATTGGAATAATCAGTGGGCTCAGAAACAAGGAGTTGATCTGAGTAGAATCATTAGACCAAAACCTTGTTTCATATGTGGAAAATTGAACCATCTTGCCAAGCACTGTTATTTTAATCCTATGAACCAAAGGATAAATTTTCAAAGATCTGTGCAAAAACCCTTTGGTTATAGGAAGAATGAAAGAAACCATGTGGCTAAGAAACATGTTAAATCTAAAAGCCACATGAAGAAAAAGACTGTAAAAGAGAGTGTCAAGATGTGGGTTCCCAAAAGCACTAAAACTGTTAGTACTGCTACCACAAATAGTACTGCTGACGGAGATAGTGCTGCTAAAAGCAATACTACTTCTATCAATGTTAGTGCTGTTGAGAGTATTAGTACTTCTAAAACTAACATTGTTAGTACTTCTTCAAATGTTAATAATGCTAACCTTGTTAATGCTTCTAACAAAGTTAGTACTGTTAAACCTGTTAGTGTTGCTAACTCTGTTAGTACTTCTAAAATTAGTACTGCTTCTAGTGTTTGTGCTTCTAGACCAATCATCTTGACAAAGTACTCCAGTAAATAGTTTTCTGAATTTAAAAATCTCATCAAAAAGGAGTGCAAGTACTTTGATGAGAAAGGGAGGCCCAAGACCACTTTGGCTTGGGTTCCCAGTCAATACTAATTGATTTATCTTATGTGCAGGGCAACCAGCAGCTCAAGGGAAAGCGCATTTGGCATGTTGATAGTGGTTGCTCTAGGCACATGACAGGGAACATGGCTTGCCTCAAGAATTTCAAGAAAATTGATGGAGGGCATGTTGCCTTTGGTAATACTCCAGATGGAGGTAAGATTAGTGGTAAGGGAGATGTAAGAAAAGGTAAGATGACCTTTGAAGATGTTTTCTATGTTGAACAGTTAAGATACAACCTGTTAAGTGTATCACAGGTTTGTGACAAAAAGCATAGTATATTATTCACTGATTCAGAATGCATTATTCTTGCTCCTGGATTCAAGGTAGTTGATGAAAAGATGATACTACTAAGAACTCCTAGAAAGGATAATGTCTATTGTTTGGACATGGAAAATGTTTCAAATTATTCATCCCTAAACTGTCTTGTTTCAAAAGCTTCTTTGGATGAATCATCATTTTGGCACAGAAGGATGTGTCACATGAACTTTAAAACAATGAATAAACTTGTTAAAAATAACCTTGTAAGAGGTCTGCCTTCAAAAGTCTTTTCATGTGATGATCATTGTGTTGCTTGTCTCAAAGGCAAACAACACAAAACTTCTCATAAGTCCAAAGAGTTGAACACAATTTCTTTTTCTCTTCAGTTGTTGCATATGGACCTTGTTAATGCTTCTAACAAAGTTAGTACTGTTAAACCTGTTAGTGCTGCTAACTCTGTTAGTACTTCTAAAATTAGTACTGCTTCTAGTGTTTGTGCTTCTAGACCAATCATCTTGACAAAGTACTCCAGTAAATAGTTTTCTGAATTTAAAAATCTCATCAAAAAGGAGTGCAAGTACTTTGATGAGAAAGGGAGGCCCAAGACCACTTTGGCTTGGGTTCCCAGTCAATACTAATTGATTTATCTTATGTGCAGGGCAACCAGCAGCTCAAGGGAAAGCGCATTTGGCATGTTGATAGTGGTTGCTCTAGGCACATGACAGGGAACATGGCTTGCCTCAAGAATTTCAAGAAAATTGATGGAGGGCATGTTGCCTTTGGTAATACTCCAGATGGAGGTAAGATTAGTGGTAAGGGAGATGTAAGAAAAGGTAAGATGACCTTTGAAGATGTTTTCTATGTTGAACAGTTAAGATACAACCTGTTAAGTGTATCACAGGTTTGTGACAAAAAGCATAGTATATTATTCACTGATTGAGAATGCATTATTCTTGCTCCTGGATTCAAGGTAGTTGATGAAAAGATGATACTACTAAGAACTCCTAGAAAGGATAATGTCTATTGTTTGGACATGGAAAATGTTTCAAATTATTCATCCCTAAACTGTCTTGTTTCAAAAGCTTCTTTGGATGAATCATCATTTTGGCACAGAAGGATGTGTCACATGAACTTTAAAACAATGAATAAACTTGTTAAAAATAACCTTGTAAGAGGTCTGCCTTCAAAAGTCTTTTCATGTGATGATCATTGTGTTGCTTGTCTCAAAGGCAAACAACACAAAACTTCTCATAAGTCCAAAGAGTTGAACACAATTTCTTTTTCTCTTCAGTTGTTGCATATGGATCTGTTTGGTCCTACAAATGTTATGAGTATAGGTAAGAAATCATACTGCTTAGTTATTGTTGATGATTACTCTAGATTTACTTGGGTGTATTTTCTAATAACTAAGGATGAGACAAGTGGACTGATCAAATCCTTTATTCTAAGAATTGAAAACCAAACAAATCAAAAAGTAAAAGTCATTAGGTCAGATAATGGTACTGAATTTAAAAATCTTAACCTAAACACCTTTTGTGAGGAAAAAGGAATTGACAAGCAATACAGTGCTCCTAGGACTCCACAACAAAATGGTGTTGCTGAGAGAAGGAATAGGACACTTATTGAGGCTGCTAGATCGCTGTTACTGATTCAAAACTTCCAATTACTTTCTTGGCTGAAGCAGTTAATACTGCTTGCTATGTCCAAAACAAAGTTCTAGTAGTCAATCCTAAGAACAAGACACCATATGAGCTTTTAAATAAAAGAAAACCATTTATTGGATTTTTCAAACCTTTTGGGTGTCCTTGTACCATTTTCAATACCAAAACTCACTTAGGAAAGTTTGATAGCAAAGCAGATGATGGTTTTCTTGTTGGTTACTCATCTCAAAGTAAGGCCTACAGAGTATTTAATTCTTCTTCTAGAATAATTGAGGAAAGTGACAATGTCAAATGCAATGAGAACACACCAAATCCTATTGGTTCAGGTCCTCAGTGGCTATTTGACAGTGATTCACTAACTAACTCTTTGGGTTTCAGTAGTGATGATCATACAGGATCAGGAAGTAGAGAATCAGGGGATGAACAAGTACAAGATATTATTCCTCAGTCTGTGATCTTTCCTATACCTACAATGACCCCTGTTGAAATCTGTGAAAGGGAGACTATTACTGAATCAAGTCAGAGTGAAGAAGAAAGAAGAGATGATGAGAATTTAGAGCATGAAGAGTCAGAAGCAGCTGATGAGATTCCCTCAGCTGACTTAAATGATTCCAATTTAGATGTGGGAATGAATGAAGAACCTAGTCTTCATACAAGAACTCAGAAAAATCATCCTTCTGAGCTGGTAATAGGAGACATCACTTCTCCTATGATGACTAGGAATCAAAGCAGACTTCAAGATTTGCAGGATCAACATCATACAATACTCTCTTGCTTTCTATCCCAAATTGATCCTAAGAAAGCTTATGAAGCAATGAAAGATTCAAGTTGGATAGAAGCCATGCAAGAAGAGTTGCTACAGTTCAAATTGCAAGATGTTTAGGACTTGGTGGACCTTCCAAAAGGTCATAGAGCAATTGACACCAAGTGGATTTTCAGAAATAAAAAGGATGAGAGAGGAATAGTAATAAGGAACAAAGCAAGGCTAGTGGCACAAGGGTACACTCAGGAAGAAGGCATAGACTATGAGGAAGTTTTTGCTCCAGTTGCAAGAGTAGAGGCAATTAGGCTGTTTCTAGCCTATGCTTCATTTATGAAGTTCAAGGTATACCAGATGGATGTGAAGAGTGCCTTTCTGTATGGAACAATTGATGAGGAAGTATATGTCTGTCAGCCCCCTGGATTTGAGAATCCATCATATCCTGACAGAGTATACAAACTGAAGAAAGCTCTCTATGGTCTACATCATGCCCTAAGAGCATGGTATGATACTCTGTCTACCTATCTCTTGGAAAATGGGTTTGAAAGAGGAATAATTGACAAGACCCTTTTCATTAGAAGAAGTAAGAAGGACATCCTACTTGTTCAGATCTATGTGGATGACATCATCTTTGGATCCACAAAAGATCAGATGTGTAGAGACTTTGAAGAGTTGATGCACAAGAGCTTCAAAATGAGTTCAATGGGTGAACTTACTTTCTTCCTTGGGCTTCAAGTGAAACAGGAGAAAGATGAGAAAGTATGTGAAAGACATCCTAGATAAGTATGGTCTATCAGACTCAAAGCCAGCTAGCACACCAATGGAAACATACAAACAGATCACTGTTGATCTTGAGGGGGAAGATGTTGATGTCCATCTTTATAGATCAATGATTGGATCTCTCATGTATCTCACAGCCTCAAGACCAGATATCATGTTTCCAGTGTGTGTGTGTGCCAGATTCCAAGTCAAGCCAAAGCAGACACATCTTCAAGCTGTTAAGAGGATTTTCAGATACTTAAGAGGGCAACCTAGATTAGGTCTTTGGTATCCTTATGAATATTCTTTTGACTTGATTGCATATTCAGACAGTGACTTGGGTGGTGCTAATATGTATAGAAAGTCTACTTCAGGAGGATGTCAACTTTTGGACTAGTATCTTGGTAGTGTAAGAAGCAAACCACAGTGTCCTTATCCACAACAGAAGCTGAGTACATTGCTGCTGCAAGTTGCTGTTCACAGGTTCTATGGATTCAGAATCAAATGCTGGACTATGGGGTAACCTTTCTTCACACTCCAATCTTCATTGACAATAGCAGTGTTATTAGCATTGTTAACAATCCTGTCAAGCACTCCAAAACAAAGCATATTGAAATCAGGTATCACTTTATTAGAGACTGCAATGAAAAGAAGCTTATTCAAGTTGCTAAAGTTCATACTGATAACCAGTTTGCTGATCTATTCACTAAAGCTTTTGATGTGGGTAGACTCACTTTCTTGGTCACAAGTGTGGGCATGATCAACTCTGAATGATCTCATGTTTAAAAAGTGTTTGTATACCTATTATTTGTTTATTTTGTTTGGTGTTACTAATCATCTGTCTCAGGAAGTTTATTGCCCTGCTCAGACTAACACAAGCTGCAACAGTGTAAGTACAGTTTTAATGTTGCCAGTGCAAAGTTACTACTGATAGTAGTTAATACTGCTAGTCGTTAATACTGCTAGTTAGTTAATACTGCTAGTAGTTAATACTGCTAGTCGTTAATACTGCTAGTTAGTTAATACTGCTCGTAGTTAATACTGCTAGTCGTTAATACTGCTAGTTAGTTAATACTGCTAGTAGTTAATACTGCTAGTAGTTAATACTGCTAGTAGTTAATACTGCTAGTTCGTTAATACTGCTAGTTAGTTACTACTGCTCTCAGTTAATACTGCGAGTGGTTAGTACTGCTTTAACGGAAAATAGGTTTAATATTGCTTCTTTCCCGAATCATATAAATACCCTCTTTGCCCACCTAAAAGCTCACAACGACTCTTTGCATACTGTTCATCTTCTCTCTCACTCTTTTCTCTCAAGCAACAAGTGTGTTTCAGTTCAGTATCCTCAAGAACGATGGTATCCATGGTGTTTATTGATGAACACAATGAGATCGCAATGCTTCAAAAGCCGAAGCAGGCTGATGGATTCCATCAAATAGTCGATTTTCTCAAGACCAGTCACATAGCATATGCTCTTACTGTGTCACCACCAATTTTCATCGAGCACCAGAAGCAATTTTGGGCCAATGCCACCGTTGTTACTGAAAACGGTGTGCAGATCATCAAGACAAGGGTGTGTGACAAACCCTTGATAGTCACTGAAGAGGTCATTCGCATCAGTCTACGACTAGACAATGCCTCAGGTATTACTTCTATCCCTAATGAGGACTTGTTTTCCAATCTAACAAGAATGGGGTATGAAGGCCAACATGGTGTTTTCAAATTTTACAAAGCTAATTTTTCTCCCCAATGGCGGTTCTTTGTTCATACCCTTATGCACTGTATCTCTAGAAAAACTACTGGATGGAGTCAGTTCAGCAGTACCATTGCTTATGCTTTGGTCTGCTTGTCTACTGTCAGAAAGTATAATTTCTCAAAAATGATTTTCAATGACCTTGTGTCAAACTTGGGAAATAAAAAGAGTTTCTATATGTACCCAAGATTTGTCCAGTCAGTTATAACCTCTGAATTGACGGATATACCTCAGTTTAATGAGGTATATGTACCTAAAATCCCTAAGGGCAAGGTCTTTTCAAATATGAAAAGATCTGCCAAGGACTCGGAAGGAGTTGACACCCCATTGTTCTCTACAATGATGGTGGTGTCCCACAACCAAGAAGGTATGGCATCAGGGTCAAGGCCCTCACTAGACCATCCCACTGAGAGCCAAACCCCACTTTCAACCACTATATCACTTCCTCAGTCCCTTGTTCATAAGCCAAGTCCTGTTTTAACCAAAACTTATACTAAGAGAAAGGTACACAAGGCTCCTTCCCTTGTTGTACCTCCTACAAACCCAGAACCTCAAAGCCCTCTAATGGAGCATTCTCCATTAGAGAATATCTATAGGCAAACCACTGGGGTGTCTCCCAACCCCAAGGAGGTGCTCACTGAGGAGATGTATGAGCATATGGGTGAGAAGGCTGCCACTACTCCTGCTAGCACAGAGGAGGCCAGTGGTAACATCACTAAGACCTTCCCCATGGAAACTTTGGGTGAGCAATCATCCAAAGGTCCCAGATGCCAAGAAACCAAGGGGGTGGATGGTGCTTCTGCTAGGCAGAAGACCTCCACTACTAAATGTTCCAATGATCCATCAAAAGGGGTTAACACTCCTGGAGAAGGTGAGGATAGATATGACTATCATGAATTGATTTCTGCCATGTCCAAAATGGCAACTGAACTGGATTCTCAGAAGCAGGTTGTAAATGAGCTCAAGAAAGTCATCATCAACCAAGAAGCAGAGATCAGCAGCTTAAAGAAGTTGGTTCAAAAGGTGGTCCAAAAGAAGAAGAAACAAAGGTTTGTGCTCAGAAGAAGGAATCCAGTGACTGATGCTCCCAAAAAGGGGGAGTCAGAAGGTGAGGTCAACTTGAAGAGGGAGATACATGGAGTTGAGGGGGAGTTTGATGTACAAACAGAAACAGGGCTTGTGTTTAAAGAAGCAGCAGTAACAGATAGAGCAGCAGAAACAGTTAATGCTGCTGAAGCAAGCAAAGCAGCAGAAACAGTTAATGCTGCTGAAATAAATGAAGCAGAAGAAATTGTTAAAGAGGTATTATCTGACCTCATTAGCAGAAATCTGGAAGAATTTGAGATAGCTGAAGCTCTAATCAAGGCTAAACATGATACTCCCAAGGTCACTTCAAAGGCCAAAGGAGTTGTCATCAAAGAACAGGGTGAGGTTATCAAGAAAGAAAGTGTTGAGAAAGCAGTAAGCAAGGATAAAGGCAAAGCCAAGATAATGGAATCTGACCAACCACTTAAAAAGCAAAAACTGATTGAGTCAGATGAACCTTTGGCTAGGAAGATTCAAGCAGAACTTGAACAAGCAGAAACAGTTCAAATGAAGAAAGATAGGGAGATGGCAAAAGCTCTAGCTGCAGAGCTTAATGAAGTATATCAACAGAGCTTGGCAACAGAGATAGCACAGAAGAAAGCTCCAACTCTAAAGAAGCCTGTGATGATCAAAATGGCTGCTAAGAAGAGGCAACCTTCAAAGACCTACCTTGGCACTCAAGAGAGAAAGAAGATGATCACTTTCCTCAAAGGTTCTGTGGGAGTCAAAAAGGAGATGTTCTCAAATATGTCATTTGAACAGATCAAAGGGTTGTATGATGCAGAGATGACTAAGCTTCAAGGGAATGACAAAGCCAGAGTTGAAATGGAAAAGAGGATGAAAGAGAGTAATGACTTTCTAATAGAAAAACCTTTTCCTGATGAAGCTACTCTAGGTGAAAGTTTGAAGACTCTGAAAAGAACTAAAATGATGGCAAGAAGAAAACTTGTTAAGAAACCTAGAGTGGATGAGGAAGTAGCTGAACAAAAGGTAGCTGAAGAAGAAGGGGCACCTAAGTCTGAAGAAAAGAAAGCTCAACCTCAGGAAGAACCATCAAGTACTTATGATGTAAATATGTACATGGTGGTGATGGAGAAAGTGCCTGAGCCTATAACTGCTGAACCAGTTGGTGTCAAGCCTCCTGAGATTATTCACTAGGATACCATGGAAATAGATGGTAAGGAATATATCAGGCTGAAAAGGAAGGATGAAAAGTTTGAAGTGTATCCTACTTGGGCTAAGATAGTAAGAGTATGCTCCAGATCTGACTTAGAGGAAATGTTTGAAGTGGGGATGAAACTATATGCTGACAAGCTGAAAGCTCCAGGGATACCAGTTACAAAACTTGTGATGGAATATCTATGTATGTTATTCAAGCCAGAGGAAGTTCAGCATGTCATCAGAAATGTGTTCAAAACCATCAACAACTGGACTCTGTATGAAAGAAGTGGAGTATATACATTGGTTGTGGATACAAGTCATTTTGAATACTTCTTGGTGGATAGAGTTTACAACCATAGCAGATTAAAGCTGCATGCTATGTTAAAGAAAAAGCTAGGTTGTGCACCAAATTCTGAAATGGCAAGGTACTTGATCCAGAGAATTATCAATCAAAGTTTGGGGCTGAATCTTGATATAGGTGTATGAAAATGGAGTTTTGGGAGCATCTGAAGAACATGAATTCTCTTCTCTAAAAGTCAAGTTAGGGGGAGATTGTTGGGAACTGAAGATGTGTCTAAGTGATTAATACTGCCAGGCTTTCATGATTACTACTGCTGAGATAAGTTACTATTGCTGAGCCTGATTAATACTTCTTGAAGAAATTAATACTTCTTGAAGAAATTAATACTGCTGAGCATAGTTAGTGCTACTGGTGAAGATTAATATTGCTCAGAGTGTTAATGCTACTGTGACTTAATAATGCTTATTTGTAGTAAAAATATGCGCAGATCAAGGCTTAAAGATAATCATGGAAGGTTGAAGATAACTATGGAAGAATATACTGAAGATCTTTTAAGTTTTGTAATTATATTTTATTTTCAGTATATGTATAGATGTAGTCAGAATAGTTTTAAGATACGAGATTTCTAAGTTTTTGTTTTAGAGAAAGAATTAACCTCAAGGTTTACAATCCTAATTCTAGAGAAGTAGAATTCGTCTTGGTGACCCTGTTCATCAAGATTGAGGTTTTGTTTGAAAGCTTGTAACTTTAATCATTCAATAAAGTTTACAAGTTGTGATTCATATTTTACTGTTACATTGATAGTTTGAATATTAAAGTGTTTTTCCGCAACTTCTTTAATATTGTTTCTGAGTTTTTATTATTCTTGTTAAGAATCAGATCCTATCACAGTCCGTCGTATCGCGCTCCTCGGCCGAGGCAGAATATCGATCAATGGCCACTGCAGTTAGTGAGATTATATGGGTTCGTTGGCTGTTGAAGGAACTTGATGTTGCGGTGGTTGGTCCTACATCGTTATTCTGTGACAATGAAGCAGTAAAACATGAAAGGACGAAGCACGTAGAAACGGATTGTTTTTTTGTTCGCGAACGAGTTGAACGAAAAGAGATTATGCCTATTCACATCAATTCAAAGCTGCAAATTGCAGACTTTCTTACCAAACCACTTGGTTCTCACCTATTACAAACGTTACTTGTCAAGTTGGGCATTCGGAACTTACATGCGCCAACTTGAGGGGGAGTATTGGAAACCATAATTATCTCCTTTATTACCTCCATGATCTCCTCTCCATCATATATAGTCATTCCTTGTTTACCCCCATTTTGTAGCATTCTTCCTTTTATTTTGTATTTCCCTTAATTACTCTTGTTGTATAAGTACACGCCTTTTGGCATAATGAAAACATACCTTTGGTACCAATTCATATATATGGATCTACACTAAACAACATAAATCTATAAAACAACATTGACATAATAGATACAATAATTTCAATGAACAACTATAAACCTTACCTGAATACCTAGAGAGATGAAGAATGCCTTCAAGTAGGAGAAAACAACAAATCAATGGGGAAATTCTCGGGTTATCGATTTATGAAAGGAGAAAACAACCCTTACCTGCATCGTGAGACTGTAATTCATCATCTTGGGGAGGGATGAAAACCAATGGATTGGAAACAGAAGGGGTGAAGCGTGAAATGAATTGAATATCTTGGAGGTGATTTTTAGGGGGTGAAAGAGCGGGAGTGTTGCCTGGAGATGGAAGAAGGGAAATTGTTAGATCTGTTTTTATAGTAATCATTGTATTTATTTTCTAGTCTAGACTGTTCTTAATGATGTAATCTGTTTTGTTAAGGCTAGGGGTATTTAAGTCCCCTTAGACCTTTGTTTTTGTAACTTTGACACTCACTTTGAATAAATCTGATTACATTTGGCGCTCCTACTTTCTCTCTCTACTTTCTCTCTCTAAAGATTTAGAGATCTTGGACTTTCAATTGGTATCAGAGCGTTCTGAATCTTGAGAGATCTGAGAGAATTCGTTTTCTGTATTCTGAATTTGTAGATTAATCGAAAACTTGATCGATTTTCTTGAATTTTTCAAGAAAATCTCGTTTTCTTGATTTTTCATCAAATTTGGATTGTTGTGTGATCGGTTTGTGTTGAATTTGATTTCTTTAGATGTGTTTTTGTTAAATCGATCATATTTGTTTCATATCATTTTGCATAAAAAACATGATTTGATCTTCGATTTTATGATTTTGTGATTTTCTGGAAAACACGAGTTCTTGTACTGTTCCATCATCAAAATCCACATTTTAGAGGTTTTTTAATCGAAATTGTTGTTTGAAATGTGTTAAAAAGGTGATTTCGATAATCAGTGAGTATTTTTCTTGGTATAATTTCATAGTTTAAATCGATCTTGCGAAAAGTTCTTGATTTTTACGCTTTGCGCAAGTTCATGTAGGTTTGCGCATGTTCATATCACTTTGCGCAAGTTCATATCACTTTGCGAAAGTTCTTGTTGTTCTAATTCTTGTTAACAGTGTTTCAGGTTCTCGCATTGGGCTAATTACGCAAAGCATAGTTTGCGTATCAAGTGCTATCCGAGAAATAAGGTTTTCGTATCAAGCCACATACGCAAAGTTCATTGTGCGTATCAAGTACAATCCGAAAAGTTCAGTTCGCGTATCATCAAGCATCTGAAAAGCTTAGGTCTCGAATCATCAAGGTTCCACAAAGTACAGCTTTCACGTCTCTCAGCATACGAAAAGCTCAGTTTGGGCATCCTTTGTGTTCCGAAAACCTCAGTTTGCGCATCCTTCGTGTTCCGAAAACCTCAGTTTGCGCATCCTTCGTGTTCCAAAAATCTCAGTTTGCGCATCTCTCTGCTTACGCAAAGTTTAATTTGCGGATCCTACTACTTACGCAAACTTTCAGTTTGCGTGTGTTCCAGACTTAGAATTTTTCGGACTTTCTGATTTTCTCAAAAATGTATTTGCAAGCTCAAGTGTACAAGAATGACCTGATGATGTCATTGGGGTCTGACACACGTCCTCCTGTACTGATCAACGAGAATGAATTTGAACAGTGGCAGGACCGATTCATCAATTTCATTGAAAGACAACCGAATGGGGATAACATGATGAAATCTCTAACTTAGGGTCATATGGAGAGGCCAATGAAAGTTATTCCAGCTACTGCAACCACTACTGCTACAACTGTTGAGAAAGAATTAAGGGAATATGATGCTGATGAGTTGTTACGATATCAAGCTGACAGTCAGGCAAAGTCAAATATGATTCTCGCACTGCCAAACTCCATTTACAACAGAATTGACCGTTTCAAGCAAAATCCTATGCTTATGTGGACTCAACTGGAAAAGATTATGCTTGGTACAACTATGTCAACTCAGTTGCGCCAAACAAGGTATATGAATAATTTTGAAGAGTTCAAGGCTAAGGATGGGGAAAGCTTAAAGAGTGTATTTGACCGATTTTGGGCTGTCATCAATGATCTGTACAAGATCAAAGTTACAAAGACTGAATTGGAGGCTAACTTGAAGTTTCTGAATGAATTACAACCAGAATGGAACAAGTCATGCCATAGAATGAGAAATGATGTTCGAATATCTACTATGCCAATTCAGGAATTGTACGAAATTCTGATGACAGATGAGTCAATGGTGATGGAAAAGAAGGCTAAGCTCGATAAGAAGAATAAGCCTAAGATTTTTGATCCAATTGCACTCCTTGCAAGTCAACTGGACGAGCAAGCATTGACAGATGAGGCTTATGATGGTTCTACTGAAGATGATGGTGAAGCCTTAGAGAAAGCCATGATTCTTCTTTCACAACACTACCAGAAAAAGTTTCAGCGAAGAACAGGATCAAATAATCTGCGTTTTTCTTCCGGATCTAAGAAGTTGGAATCTGGTGCTCCATCAAAGCCTTATGTACCAAAGTATGAGCCTGCAAAAGTAGTAGAACCGAAGAAGGATGATAAGAAGGTCATGAACTGCTACAACTGTGGAAAGCCAGGACACCTAGATAAGGAATGTCGGGTAAAGGTGGTCAAAGATTTTGCATTCTATCGAAAGAAGTTGGAACTGGCTGAGAAGAGAGAAAACGGAACTATTCTGTTGGCTGAGGAGGAGTATTGGTTGGATCACTCAGACAACGAAGCTGAGAATGAAGAGACTGTAGCAATATGCTTCATCGGTGATGATAAAAGTGATGATGAAGATGAGGATATCTCAACAGATGAATCTGAGGTAATTTCTAAGTTTCATGTCAATTTCATTTCTTCTCAACTGAACGTCATTGTCAAAGCTTTACATGATTTTCCTTCTAAGTTCATATCTGAAAAGCATATTAATCAAGAGAAGTCTGTTTTAATTGAAAATTTGAAAATTTCTCTCAAAGATGAAAAGAGTATTTTAACTGACACAAAAGAGAAATTTCAAAAATAGTTGAATGAGTTGGAAAATTCAAATCAGACTTATCGTGATTCTTTGACTGAACTGACTTCTTCAAATCAAACTCTTTCTGATAAAATAGTTGTTTTAGAAAAGAAATTGTATAAGAGAGAACAATCTGAGCAAACCATTTACATGAACAAACCAAGGAGTGAAGAAGCTATAAAAGAAAAGTGGGGACTCGGTTTTGAAAATCCGCATTATTTAAATCTTGGTAAAACAGAAGTTCCTACTTTATATGAATATGATCATCTTGGTCTTGCAAGATATGCCCCTCAGTTTAAATTCTTCTGGACTAGTGAAAAACAAATTTCAGATGAAGAAAATGAGAGAAGAATTACAAACAAGAGGATGGAAGTGCCATTTGTTTACACTTCTGAAAATGCCAAGTATTTTCCTGACCAATCAAGGAAATCCAGAAAATCTCAAAATGTTTTAAATGTAAAATCATCCAATAAATCTCCATTACCAACTGAATTTGTTGATATATATCCTAACACTGATAAGGAAAATGTATCTTCAGTTTCTTATGATACTAAGAGATACATTCCCCCATTAGTGTTAGAAGGAAAGATAGTTGATCTTGAAGATAAATTGGAAGAACAAAGTCTTCAATCTGATTTAGAAAACGATTTATTTCTTTTTATAATGAAAACAAGTATTGAAGACAAAATTTCTTCTGGATTTTCTAAAGATTCTAAGGAAAATACTCAAGTTTCTAAAAATAATATTCAGTTTGCGCAACCAATGGGATGCACAAACCTCCTCCTGGCTTGGTGATTTTTGAAAATTCTCACTCCGAGGCTAGTTCTTCAATGTCGAATGCTCAGGCTGATTTCTTAGATAAAGTTTCTTCTTCTGATTTAATTATTGGTGATTCTTTAACGCTAAATGTTCAATATTATAAAAAGAAGCGTAAAAGAAGAAGATCAAAGAAGTCAAGGAAACAGGATAGTGTCTTGTCTGAAAATTCTAATTCTTCTGATTCTTCTATTTCAGATCGGATTGTGAAGAGATCACAAAAGCTGATATGGAGGATAAAGCAAAAATCTATAGATTCTGAATTTTTAGAAGATACTTGTGTAGTGAATCTTTGTGACAATGATACTTTTGCTTTTTGTAATAAAAATACAAAATATTCAATTCCGCAAATGATTCACATTGCAAAGCATGTTTCATCTTCTTCTAGTTCTGATTCTGATGATTATGTTTATTCCTCTATTGATGATTGCTTTCATGAGAATAATAAGAATAATTTTTCAAAAAGTAAAAGACACAAATCTAACAAGAAGGGACCCATAAGCATATGGGTACCTAAATCTGTGTAGTTTCTGTATGTGCAGCCTAGTCATTTATGGTATCTGGATTCGGGGTGCTCCAAACACATGACTGACAACAAATCATTATTGTCCAATTTTAAAGAAAAATGTTGCGGTCGTGTTAAGTTTGGAAACTGTGAGACTGCTCCAATTCTTGGTTATGGTGATCTTGTTCAAAGTAATATAACTGTCAAAAGAGTATGCTACGTCGAAGGCCTAAGTCACAACTTATTTAGCATCGGGCAATTCTGTGACAAAGAGCTTGAAGTCAGCTTCAAATCCAAAAGAGTTGCAGTGAAGAACGATAGTGGCAAAGATCTTCTGGTGGGAAAAAGACGCTCAAATTTGTATACCATTGATCTTTCTAAGATCAAAATGCCTTCAAATATATGCTTGCTTTCTAAAGCTTCTATTCAAGAAAGTTGGATTTGGCACAGACGTTTAGCTCACCTCAACTTTAAGTATATGGGTCGCCTTGTCAAGCATGATTCAGTGAGAGGTCTTCCAGTTCTTCGTTTCCAGAAAGACCATCTCTGCCAGGATTGTGAGAAAGGAAAGATGAAGAAAGCATCTCATAAGCCAAAGCCTGAACCATGCACTTCGGCTATTCTTGACATACTGCATGTTGATTTATGCGGTCCGATTAAGACACACAGTATAGGTAAGAAGAGATATGTTTTGGTGATTGTTGATGACTACTCAAGGTATACATGGGTAAAATTTCTCAAGTCAAAAGACGAGACTCCTGAAGTTCTCATCACTCTCATCAAGACAATCCAGACAAATAAGCAAAAGCAAGTCAAAGTGGTAAGATCAGATAATGGCACTGAATTCAAGAACAATACTCTCCAGGTTTTCTATGATTCTCAAGGTATACAACAACAATTTTCTGCTGCTCGTACTCCGCAACAGAATGGGGTTGTTGAAAGAAGAAACAGAACGCTTGTTGAGGCCGCCAGATCAATGCTTGCTTATTCAGGGCTTCCTTTGTCTCATTGGGCTGAAGCCGTATCAACTGCCTGTCATACTCAGAACCGATCAATTCTGCATCGTCGATTCAACAAAACACCGTATGAACTTATCAACGGTATCAAACCGAACGTCAAGTATTTCAAGTCATTCGGGTGTAAATGCTATGTTCTGAATGACAAAGATAATCTCAACAAGTTTAGTCCAAAGGCAGATGAGGGTGTATTTCTGGGCTATTCTTCTAATTTTGCCGCTTACAGAGTCTTTCTGATCTCAGCAAGAAAGGTGATAGAGAGTGTAAATGTAAAATTTGACGAAGCTGCTGATTTGGTTTCTGGTCAATCAGATTCAGAACCCGCACTTACTGGAAATTCAGCATCTGAACAACTCAGTTCAGAACCTTCGCCACAACCGTCAAATCAGGATTCTTCTTCTTCTTCTATTAATATTTCTGATCTTGATTTTCTGTTTGAAAATTTTTACGATGATGTGCCTAGATCTAACTCTGAAAATGTCTCACATGTTTTGTATCAGGAAACTGAGAACACATCTACTTCCAATTCCGCTGCATCTATCTCTGAATCTGATGCTGTTCCAGTTCATCCTGTTGATCAGACACAATCAGAAACTGAGCATATTCATGAAGAACATATTCATGTAGAATCTGAACGTGAACAATTTGTTCAAGAGGAATCAGTTCAGGAAGAAGAACAGAATGATGTTATTCAACAAACTCTTCCAGAATCTGATCCATATGTTGTTGAGTTACCTCCTCCTCCAGTTGAAACTGTGTCTATCTCTTCAACTGACTTAGAAGCTTCTGAACCCCCCTCTCAACAATTAGAAGTGGTTCAAGATATTATTGATCCTCTCCCTCACACCACAAAATGGACAAGATATCATCCAATTCATCAAATTATTGGAGATCCTCAAGCCAGTGTGTCTACACGTTCCAGGACGGCTACTTCCAATGAATGTCTCTTCACTTGCTTCTTAAGCAAGATTGAACCAACAAAAGTTTCTGAAGCGTTGGAGGATCCAGATTGGATTATAGCTATGCAAGAGGAGCTCAATCAATTTGACGCACTTAAAGTTTGGAGACTTGTACCAAGGCCGAAAGGAAAGAGCATAATTGGCACGAAGTGGATATTCAAGAATAAAAAGGATAAAGATGGTATTGTAGTGTGTAACAAAGCAAGATTGGTAACCAAAGGATATCGACAAGAAGAAGGTATTGACTACGATCAAACATTTGCACCCGTCGCCAGATTGGAAGATATTCGGATGTTTCTTGCCTTCGCTGCTTATCGCAACTTCACCGTATATCAAATGGATGTCAAGACAGCATTTCTCAATGGCAAATTGAAAGAAGAAGTCTATGTATCTCAGCCAGAGGGATTTGTTGACAAAGACCGTCCTGATTACGTATATTTTCTCGATAAAGCTTTGTATGGTTTGAAACAAGCTCCACGGGCGTGGTATGACGAGTTGTCAGCCTTCTTAATCAAATCCGGCTTCACCAAAGGATCAATAGATACCACTCTTTTCATTTATAGATCAAACTTGGATATCTTCTTAGTTCAAATATATGTAGATGTTATTATCTTTGGTGCGACTAACAAATCTGTATGTAATTGGTTTTCTGATCTAATGACTTCTAGGTTTCAGATGAGCATGATGGGAGAAATCAATTTCTTTCTCGGCTTACAAGTGAAGCAGCTTCCAGATGGAATCTTCATCAACCAGTCAAAGTATGTATTTGACATCTTGAATAAATTCAAGATGGACAAATCTACTTCAATCGGTACGTCGATGGCTCATGGTGCCAAAATCGGACTTGATCTAGATGGAAAAGCTGTGGATCAAAAGACATATCGAGGAATGATCGGATCACTGATGTATCTCACAGCAAGTCGCCCGGATATAATGTTTTCTATGTGCCTATGTGCTAGATTCTAAGCCAAACCGAAAGAATCTCATCTATTAGCAGTCAAGCGTATTTTTAGATATATTAAAGGAACTCCTTATTTAGGTTTATGGTATCCTAAAAGTTCTGACTATAAGTTGATTGCTTATTCAGATGCAGATTTTGGTGGTAATCAATTGGACTGGAAGAGTACCTCATGACATCTTCAATTCTTGGGAGACAGACTGATAAGTTAGGCATCAAAGAAGCAGAATTGTGTTTCTATATCTACTGCAGAGGCAGAGTACGTCGCCGCAGCTAGTTGTTGCGCTCAAGTCCTATGGATGAAGACACAACTACGGGATTACGGGATGTTGTACAAAACAGTGCCAATATATTGTGACAGCAAGTCCGCAATTGCCATATCAGTCAATCCGGTCCAGCACACAAAGACCAAACACATAGATATGCGGTACCATTTCATAAAGCATCATGTTGAAGAAGGTACTATTGAATTATATTTTGTACCAACTGAATATCAACTTGCTGATATCTTTACAAAAGCCTTAGATGAAAAACGTTTCAATTTTTTGCTTTCAAAATTAGGCATGTTGAATTTAAAAGTTTAAATCTTTACAAATTTTATTCTATAAAGTAAAATTTTACAGATTTTCTTTCTTTTGAATAAAATGTGTGTCTAGGATCTTTTACAAGTTCTTTGTTTATATTAAAGTTTTATATGTTCAACTTTCAAGTCTTACAAAAGTCGAAAAGTCAGCAACATGTTTGTAGCATTTGATTTTGCTTTAAAGATATGTGAGTCAGGATTTTTATAGTTTACTTTGCTTAAACTACCTAACTGATCAGAATTATAGATCGGAATGAAAATATGGGCTAAGCATTTAGACGTTGATCTGAGTGATTGAGATGAATAATAAATTCTTAAAATACAGAAATCTCTGAGTTTAAAAAGTTTGTACCTGTGACCTTTCTGATTTGGGAAAGTAAGTTCCGTGGGATGCTCGTCATCTGGTCCCCTAAGGTAAATTGGTCTGGGAGTGATCGAACTCAAATCCTTCTATAAAATCAGATCGAAAGTCATGTTCTACTGGTATGAATGGGTTTAGGATATGTCGATGTAGCCTTTCTGATCCGGGAAAGTAAGTTCCAAGGGGTGCTTGACACCTAGTCCCCTAAGGCCAACTGGTCTGGGAGCGGCTGACCCAAATCCTGCAATAAGGTCAGATAGAAAGTTACGTTTACGGCATGTTCTTTACTTAATGAACTCTTTGATTAAAAGATGCCAAAGTGCACATCGCTTAAAAGATGCCAAAGAACACACTCATGTGAAGATGCCAATGTGCACACTGCTAAAAAGATGCCAATGAGCACACATCTCATGATACTTGGTGATATGTTTGAGTTGCGATAAACCTGTAAATTTGTGAAAGTCTTAATTTTTGATGGCTTAGTGTTAGTACATGCAAAGTTTTCTATAATATTTTTAGAACTTCATTTTTCTTGAAGCTAATCGAAGTTCACATGCGAGCACACTGAATAGACAGATGGAAGTTTTTAAAACTGAACATGTCTTAACTTGATATGCAATTATACTTGTTCTTGCATCCAACAACATATGCTTGATTTCAACTGATTGATAAATCTGTGAAATTTTAATGAGTAGACTTTAATTTGTTTAGTGTTTAAAATTTTACATGTTCAGTTGTTTCAAAATTTATATTCAGTATTATTTTTCTTTTTACACTGATGTTTATATGGTTGTGTATCCATATTTTTGTTAAATGGTCTGTGCATATTTCGAGGGGGAGAGTCAATCTGAAAAGATTTTATGAACCAGTCTGTTTTTGAGGGGGAGTGAAAATAGCTGATAAAAATACTTCACGAACTGATCAGAAATTAATCAGGTAAGTATTTTCTGATATTTCTATGCAAATGCTGATCTGAATTGATAAATTTTGTGCATTTGTGTAGGGGGAGTAAAACGAGGTTGACAGGTAATTTTTTTTTTTGTATTTTTATTTTTTTATATAGTGAATATATATATTTATATTTTTTTTAGTAAGTGTTTTTAGTATAAGTAGGTTTAATTGTGTTTCAATTTACTTTTTTGCACCATTTCATTTTGAACAAATGCTCTGTTCATCTTCCCTCTCAACTCATCTCTATGCACCGATTTCCTTCACTCCATTGATTCTTTCCTTGATTGCATTTCGATTCAGGTTTGTTTTCATAAAATTTACTTTGTTTGTTTGTAGTTTTGTTTAGCTTTACATTGTTTGTCGTTGATTTCGAGTTTATAGTTCGGTTTCTTACTATGTTTCTTTTTCTTTACTGTTCATCATCTCTAAAATATCAGATTCGAGCTTATTTGCTCATATTGGGTATTGGGTTTCAATTAGATAACATTTTCGAACCTCAGGTATGATTTCTTACACTCTGATTTTACGTTTAATAGCTATAATTTTGAGTTTTTATGTTTTTCAGTTCGAACTCCCGAAAACCTAGGGTTTTCGTATCAAGTGTCTTGTACGCAAAGTCTACTTTGCGCATCCAACAGGACACGCAAAGTCCAGTTTGCGTATCCCGTTGGTTACGCAAAGTGTACTTTGCGTATCTAACTTGATACGCAAACCTTAGTGTTTTTGTGTGTTTGTTTAGTTTTGTTTGCGTAACACTTTGGATACGCAAAGTCTACTTTGCTTTGCGTAACCTGTTGGATACGCAAAGTGTACTTTGCGTAACCTTCGTGTCCCGCAAACCTTGTGTTTTGGTGTTGGAAAATTTGTCAAGTCTAGTTTTCGTATCAAGTTCAACACGCAAACCTTAGTTTGCGTAATGAACTAAATACGGAAACTTCAGTTTGCGTATCATGCCTGATGCGCATACTGTCCTTTGCGTATCACGTTCAATGCGCAAACCTCCCTTTGCGTGTCTAACTAGATGCGCAAACCAGACTTAGAAAATTTTTCAATTTTTCAGATTTCTTACTTTGTTTAATTTTTTCTTCGTTTTTGTTTTACAGGTCTTCAAATGTCTTCTCATACCCATACTGATCCCATGATTCAAGACGAGAATGTCATTCTCGAGGATCCGTCTGATCAATCATCACATGATACGTCGATGCCATCCGTTCCTTCTGTCGGGGCGAATCTGTCTGCTTCACGTCGCACCCCGAATGACATCTTTCCATCACTGATGTACATCCTCCCTTACAAGCCGAACAACT
Organism: Arctium minus; assembly: GCA_954870635.1. Classification (NCBI taxonomy): domain Eukaryota; kingdom Viridiplantae; phylum Streptophyta; class Magnoliopsida; order Asterales; family Asteraceae; genus Arctium; species Arctium minus. The sequence goes on along the minus strand of OX941080.1, from coordinate 68,140,248 downwards.
ACTATGTGGATTTTGACAGAATCAAAATTCATCCAGTCATTCGTGCTATTCTCAGAGGTCATCCATTAGCACAGGTTCTTACATCATGTGTTGATGTTCCAGAGGTATACGTTCAGCAGGCCTGACACACTATTACAAAGAATGAGCTGGCTCGTCCGCACCGATTTGATCTACAAATTCACCAGTATGATTCTTTTCTTTCATACAAGCGTCTACGACAGTTACTGAAGCTTCCAGAGCCCAACTCCAAACCGGGCCGAACATCTTATGACAACTTTTCGTCTGAAGAGGAAGTGTTTGAAGGAATTCGTAATCTCGGCTATGTTGGTACTTTGAATAGAGTTCGTGATTTTGATAAGTCTAATCTTCCTCCAGTTTGGTATGCTATTTTCTCGGTTATTATCAGGTGCCTTACATCCAAACATTCTGGAACGGACAGCGCCAGTCTACTCTATCTCCGATTGTTCCATGAAATCATCTATGATTTGCATGTCGACTACACTTTCATTTTCTAGACCGAACTCTCAGAGGTGGTGAATGACAAGCTTACAAACAAGAAGCGCAAGTTTATTCCATTCATCAGATTCTTGAAGATGATTATTCGAAGTGTGCTGAGAAGCAATCCAGCCATTCCACGCAGATTATCTTGGCCACAGGTTCCAGACACAGAGATGCTTTACATTCAGAAACAGAAGCAGTCGTTCAACTACTCAATGACTATCCCATATGCTTTAATTGCAAATTACGCTGACATGACTGATGATAGCGTCATAGAGTATTGCATGGAGAATGAATTTATGGAGGCTGCACAAGATGAGCCATCTCATGACACACAAGTTGCTGCTACTCAAGAGGTTGAAGTTAATGTAGTTGTTGCTGACAAAGAGGTTGAAGTTGAAACTGCTGATGAACAAGAAGTTGAAGTAAATATTGCTGATCAAGAGGTTCAAGAAGCAATTGCTACTCAACATATTGATGATGTACTTGCTTCTATTCAATCTGAACCTGGTGTTTCTGTCAATGATATGTCTGATACTTCTGATGTTGCTGTTGATGCTTCTGATGATGATGGTGATAGAGATGTCGATATTGGTGATGATTTTGTTAGAGATGAAGATGTGAATGATGATGATTCTGAGGGTGATGATGGCGATGATGCTGATCAACCAAGTCTTCGTGTCTATGCAAGACATTCCAAGGAACCAGAAGTTGGTGTTTCAACAGAAGTTGTTTCTGAAGATGATTCTGTTCCTGTTAATCCTTCTGTTGCTCGTCTTCAAGTAGATGAATTGGATACAACATTTGATCAAGCTTCAGCTTCGGTACAAAGTCAAGCTCCAGCAACTTCGTTTGCGGCTATTCAGTCTACAACAGTTTCAGCTGTAGAGCTTTCTTCTGATCAAGCTCGGGTTTCTTCCGACAAATTCTCTACTTTGAACGATGTCATTCGTCAGTTATCAGAGAGAATGGATGCAGAAAAGGAAGCACAAATTCAGAAGTTGAAGACCTTCTTCAAAGGCAAGATGCCTGAGATCGATCCGTCTCTCATTCCTCCAGAAATTCCCTTCAGAAAACCTACTGGCGTTATTTTCAGAGATTCTTCATTTGCTCCAGTTTCTACAGCTTCACCAATAGTTTCTCTACTGACTCCTCCCGTATTCATTGTGTCTACTAGACTCTTCACATCAATTCCTTCTGCTACAGCTTCCATGTCTTCTTTTCATGATCTGCCTATTTCTGAATTAACTGATTTGTTGTATGCACGTCTTCTTCCATGTCTCCGCCGGAACATCAAGATCAGGACCTGCTTTCTCTTCTGAGAAATTTCCAACCTTCACCGCCTCAAGTGCCTTCATCTGATTATGACAGGATTACAGTGTTATCTGATGAATTCCATTCTTTCAGATCAGAAGTTCGAACTAGTTTTGCAGATTTAAGGTCTTTCATGACTCAATCTTTTTTTGATCTTGCTAACCGGTTTGATAATCTTCAACAAAGCTGCAGAACAGAGGCCGGTCCGTCTCTTAAGCGCCGACATGACCAAGATGATCCCGATCATCAAGGACATGAGGGGGAGATGGCTAAGAGACCAAGAATGGAAGGAACTTCATCAGAAAGAGCTAATCAAACTCAAGAAGAAGCGGTTGGTGGATCTGAACAGAATGCTAAAAATGTTGAAGATTGCAACGTTAATGACTTGGTGAATTTGTTGATTGATAGGGTTGATTCTTCTTCAATGTCCGATTTTATCAAAGTTTCTGAGCATAACAAAGAGAAAAACTGGCAGATTGTGGTTTATGAAGATCCAGACATTGTTTCTAATCCAGTTGTAGTTGCTAATGCTGAAATTGTATCTGATATGAAGTCTTTCTTTTCGAACATTATTGAAATTAATTCAGATGATGATGATGATTCTAAGTATGAAAAAGTCTGTAAAGTGAAGATAGAAGATTGTGATGACATCATTATCATTTCTGATACAGAAGATGATTCAGTGTTCATGGATGCAAAAGATGATGAAGAGGCAGAAATGTTATACAGTGATCTTCCTGCTCATGGTGAGGTTCCTGAAACTGCTAAAGCTACATCTACTCCTACTACTAGTCCAGCTCCGACTACCACTATTCTTTCAAGTTCATTTGAAGTTGGTCAGTCATCAAGAGCACAAGCTGATGGTCCACCTTCTGATCCTGTGATTCCACCGTCTATTCTAGAAGAAGGACCAACTTTATCTAGACAACAGAGGCAGAGGAGTTTGCAACAGAGGTACATGGCTTCAAGACTAAGATCAGCTTTTCTAGAAGACACTCAGAGTAACATCTTTGTTTCTAGAAGAAGGCCAATTAACATCTATGCAATTCTTGGAGTAGAGAAAGAATCAGATGCATATCAATTTGAATACTTAATGTTCATTAAGTGCCAGTGCAAAAGGAATAATACCGTTTCTTCTCCACACTTGATTGTTCGAGTCATCAGTGTCACAATCAACAAGTTTGTGAATATCTGGTATCCTGACTTTGAAGTTGAAAGAAGAGACTGCAGGCGGTATAAATTCTCAGAGGCAGACTTCACTGACCTTTCTATAGATGACATTGAGTTCTTATATGACCATTTCAGGAATCTCTATCATAGATCACAGGATGTTTCACAAGCTTTGTTCGTCATCAAAAGATTCATTCGACGGCAAATCCGATTCTTCCGAGTTTTTGATTTCCAGATGGACATTGAAAGTTTTCAGCCGGTTGTTAATCTTCAAAGGCCCAACCGAAGCTTGCCAAACTTAGAGTCTTATCTCCTTCTCACCATAGTTGAAGATCCATATGGAGTTGTGTACAAGAATGGCTCAAATGAAAAATGCTTTCTCAGATTTGAAGAAATTGCTCATTACTTTGATGGAACTTTAAAGGTGATTAAGCTTCAGTTGGAGCAACATCTGAAGGAGGCTAAAAGAAGATTTTTGGAAACAAGAGGTAATGCATTTCTAGTTGATAATGATGAAATCCGACTTCTCCAGAAGACTTTAGATACAATTCAAGAGAGATTGAATTTCCGCTCTACTCTGTGACGTTTGGAAGTGTTAATCGGGCTGAATAGACTTCGTCAAAGAGAAGAGTGTCAGTGATTCTCCAAAGTCGCCTGGTTGGTCTATGCTGTTTTAGAAGATTCTTTTTGAAGACCACGGCGCCAATGATTACTAAGGGGGAGATTTTTAGATCTGTTTTTATAGTAATCATTGTATTTATTTTCTAGTCTAGACTGTTCTTAATGATGTAATCTGTTTTGTTAAGGCTAGGGGTATTTAAGTCCCCTTAGACCTTTGTTTTTGTAACTTTGACACTCACTTTGAATAAATCTGATTACATTTGGCGCTCCTACTTTCTCTCTCTAAAGATTTAGAGATCTTGGACTTTCAGAAATTTTGAATTTTGAATCTGAAACATTCATGAAGAAGGAAAATCTGTTGTAGAAGGATAAAAAAGAAAACACTCCAGGGTACCAAATTTGGTGGTGGGGACAGGGGTTAAAGCAAGCATTGATCATTTGTACCTTTTGCATATAAAATTATAATTAAGAGATTTTTAAAAATTATGCAAAAAAAGGAGTACCTTGTGCATTGTGAGTTGTATTTAAGACTTTTAAGACTTTTTGCTTGAAAGCATTGTACCTTATGCATAGAAAGTTGTAATTAAGACTTTTTACAAATCTCATTTATAAGGTAGTATATATATATATATATATATATATATATATATATATATAGAGAGAGAGAGAGAGAGAGAGAAATAAATAAATCAAAAGTTTTGTGGAGCCGCCGATAGTATCATTTTAAAAAAAATATTTTTTTTGAAAATTCGATTAGCCGATGAATTTTCTAAAACAAATAATTTCTTTTTGTTTTTGTTTCCCAACTGATTACTTTTAAAAAATTAAAAAAAAAAAATTTTTGTTCTTTTTGTTTTTGCCGATGAATTTTTTTATTAAAAAAATAAAATTTTTTCCTTTCTGTTTTTCTGTCGATGGTTTTTAATAAAAAAAATTACTTTTGTTTTTTTTTCTACCGATAGTTTAAAAAAATTTACAATTTTTTCTTGGAGCCGCCGATTTGTGAGAGTTAGAGAATTGGATGGGTAACTTTTAAAATCGGCTAAGACATGGAGAGAAAAAGAATAATTCTTTTCTCATTTTGTTTTCTCTCTACCCATCAGTTTTGTTTATATTTTTCTTTTTCTTTCAACCCTCCAACCACTTTTAAATTTTATAGGTTATTGGATGGATACCCTAAATTCAAACACTCATGAGCTACCTACTTTCACTCATTGGCTCCCTCCCCTACTCCAACTCTCTCACTCTCCCCTCCCCATTGGCTCACCATCACCACCAGCATAACTAGCTCTACAGCCTTCAAGTTCTCTAAGTGCCTGACAATTTTCTCTCTACGAAGTTCATTGTTTTCTAAGTATTTTTCAATGTTCTTCATTCTCTTTGTATAAGATTGTTTGAATATATTTCATATGTTCTCTTCGGTAGCGTTTGGTACGCAAACTGGATGGCATGGGACGGGACAGGACGGGATGGGACGGGACTGACTGTCTGTCCCACATTTAGTTTAGGTATAAAATCATATGTTTGAGAGAGGGTAATTTTGTAATCTTACATTTAGTCCCATGTTGTTCCACCTATTTTGGTGGAACTAAAAAACTTAATTTTTGTCCCATGAAATCTGATTTTTGTCCCATGTGATTTTTGTCCCGTGGCATATCAAACATGGGACTATTTTTTTGTCCTGTCCTGTCCCACCCAGCCTGCATACCAAACGACCCTTCCACAACAATCAAAGTTCTCTATATGTAATTCTTGATTTCAAATCAATAAGAATTAGATTAATTGAAAATTTATGAGTATTGTATTCAACACCCCCCCTTTCTACAATACTTTTATTATTTACTTACTACTAACTGGGACCGACATGATCATTTGAGCATTTTGAACTTTAAAGATGTCTCACAACAAGGATATTGAATGAATGAAATGAATTGAAAGACTTGTTTGAGAAACTGACAATGTATCAGAAATATCAAATATGAATGACAAATATGAAAAGCTTAGGTCATGAAAAAAATTGGAATTTGTCTATATGAACAAATATAAACAATCTTGAAAGAATCGCTTATGTTTGAATGAATATGACACTCAACAAACATTGAAATGTGAACGGGGTGTATTACCATCGAAAAATTGTTTCATTTTGAGACATGGTAATAACAGAGTCAATAAGAAAGACTGAACCGGTGTGTATGAATACTCGACCGTATATGGAAAAGATAATACACAAGTATTAATTTGTGGAAACACACGGTTAGTTAATCAATAACGCTCATGTATAAAAATATTTAAAATCACACTTCTAAAATTCATAAAATCTTTTGATAATCGAGAAGTGGTTTGAACATTTAGAAACGTGTTTTCATGTCTGAAAGTCGTCATTCTTTCAAACAATTTGAGATTAAGGTCAAAAAATACTTACATTCAGCATAAATCTCATAACTCCCCCTCAAAACATGATTAATTGAATAAAATCTTGTAAGGTTTTAGGAACCAATATTCACAATTAATCAATGTAGAAATGATAAACATGAAATGGACTGGGGAGGAAATTGATGTATTATTCACAACTAGAAGGAGGAAGAGTTTCTCTCTCTAGAAGCACATTACAAGCATACGACTACATTGTGAAAATGGAAGTTACAAACAAACTACAACTAATTTCTTATTTATACCCTATCATCCCATGTACACAAAATAAACCCAAACCCAAATACTAAGTACAAGGCCCAATATTAAACATAGAGGCCTTTACAAAACTTTCTAAATTAAGGACATTTTATGTCCTAACATTCTCCCTGTTGGATCCCAAATTCTTGCTTAATGATTTAAGCAAACAAGCATAAGAAATTATAGCGGAAGCAAAGATTGCTTAAACCATATTGTTGATCCACACTCAAAGTAAAGAAGATTTCCAATGTGTAAGATAATGAACAAGTGGAGTATTTACTGGATAATAATGTAGATTATCAAGAACACCATAAAGGTGGTTTAAATCTTACAAAATCTTCTTGTACAATTTACCGTATAAAAGAGTATTTCTTTATACAAGCAGGTAAGGAAAAGCACACTTTAAAACAATAGGGTGCACGCCCTATTTATAGACTATAAGATGAACAATGTACTTTCCTGACACAAAAGACGTGTGTGAACAGTGTTCTACCTAAAAGGTAAATTCTGTCAGTTGATGACGTGTCTTCTGAGCTTGTATCCTGACTTGTTAAATTCTTTAGCTAGAACTTTAGAGAGAATATCTTCAGAGCTCTGATGTAGTGTCTCTAATGAAGCTATCTCTGATGTGTTATTTGCTGAAGTGTCTATTTCTGAAATGTCTACAGAGGTAGACTTGTTGTCTCTTGTAGCTATCTCTGGATGTCTTCTGGAAAGGACTTACAATATTTTCAATACTTTAACATTCTGAAATGGGGCTAACAATCTCCCCCTAATTATTGAAAATAAAATAGATCTTAGACTAGCTTACTTGAGACACAAAGGAGAAAGTCATCCTCTTGAACAAAATTCACTAATATTAAAGGAGAATTACATTGCAGAAATTGAAAAGATAAACTAATCTAATGGAATTCTTCATTTCAAATTCTGTGAAACTTCATAATGAGATCTCTATATTCAAGCATTAAGTTGATCTCCATTATGAGCTTTTGTGTTGCTTCTTCTAAACACCTGGGTTGTCCTCTGGCTTTGAGTACCTTTTCTCTGAAGTATTTGAGTGTTAAAGAAGAATATTTGAGTGGATTTCTAGCTCTAAATAATCTCTTCTTATTCTCTTCATTTCTGTAGACCAGCCCAAGTGGTTCAACAAGAGTAGTTCCGATATGAAGGTTCTCCAAGCCTTCCAATTCTTCATTAGGTGTTGTCACTGAAAGCTGACCTACTCCAAGCTCCATAGCAATCTAAAAATCTGTCTTGGATCTCAGCTTAACATGATTTTCCATCACCATCTTTACTTCTCCCTGAGCCACATTGAACTTCTTTGCCTTGTCTGCTTGATTGTAGAAGTGCCCGTGCAAGTGAGTCAGATCATATGGGTTCATATTCACTAGGTCATTATCATTGAATACATAAATGGCATAGTTGGCCCTTTCTACAGTATATTCAAGGTAGTGAATCTGATTGTAGCAGGATTGTCTGATCTTTACATCCATCACTCTTCTGATGCCCTCATCAGAGTAGACCTTGCTTCTGTCTTGAGTCATGTCTCTGATTAATCTTTGCCTGACCAGGTCGAGTGTTGGAGCATTTAATCTTGGGTTCAGAGGTTTGGTAATGCTTGTAATGTCTTCCCTATCTGAATATACGTACTTGAAGACATATTCGTTCATGACATACTCTTTGGGTCTTGGAGGTTCACCTTGGGGAGGTTGAATCAAGGTCTCCATTTGCTGAGTGATCTCTTTAACCTTGTCTTCATTCACTTTAGATGGGCCAGCGTCTGATGTTTCCATTTGTTGGGTTAGATCTTACACTTTATATTTTACTCCTGATGGACCGCCTTTTGGTTCATCTTCAAATGCATCCCTCATTATAATAGTAGGTCTTTCAGGTGAGGAAAATCCATCCTATGATGAAGTGCTGGAGTAGTCCACCAGCTGAGTGTCATCATCTTCAGCAACAGGGGGTTCAGAGGTGGTTTTAGGGATGATGGTCTCTGGAATAGCAGTTACAAATGGTACTAATGGAAGCTCTGGAGTTGCAGTATCAAGGAGAATCACTGGAACTGGTGATCACAAAATTCAAGATGGTTGGTCATCAGCAGAGGTGGGGTTCCTCTCTGGAACGATTCTACCAAATTCTGAATTTTCTTGGACATCTTCAATTGGCTTGTCCTTCGTTTGATTTGGTGTAGAGGAGGAGGAGGGAGCAGAGACATTTATTTCCTCTGTTTTAATGTTTTGGTCTCTGTTCTCCCCCTTTTGAGAATCTGACGACCATCTAGTAGATCATCATCATCCTTGTCGTCAGAGTCCTCAAACCTTGCCTTCTTAGAGGCCTCTTCTGCATATGAAGTCTCACCAATCTTTCTCTTACCCATGCCCGCTGGAGGGGGCATGTTGGTAGGGTAGAGTTTTGCAGCAACAGTCTCTATCACCTCTTTGACATCATTAGTTGCTAGTCGTATCTCGTTGATCTGATCATCCACACTATAGTTGTGGACTTCAAGCAATGCCTTGACCGCCTTTGTTGTCCCTCTATATTTGGCCACAAATTTGCTTGAGGCGGTGAGCATACGACCAGTGACCTGTTTGGAGAACTCTTGGAGGTCAGACTTCGTAAACAAGTCCTCTGTAGTCCTTGGAGGTTGGACTTGAGCTTGAGGAGCTGCAGATACTGGTATAGCATCTATGGCTTCTGAGATCATCTGCTTCATCTATGTCTTGAATTGCTCCAGATAAGCAGAGGTGAGTGTTGGTGGTGCTGAAGAAGGTACCTCTGGAATGGACTTTATGATTGGAGTTTTGGCAGAGTTCAGATCCTCTGTGAGTTTATCAGTCAACCATTGATAAGTTGTTCCAGAGCTGCCAGTTTGTTGTTGTTGGCATTCAGTTGCATTTTCAACTCAGAGACCTTTCAAGTAAGTTTGGTCACTTCAAAGTTCGAGTTCAGAGGTGCCTTTTTTCTGAGGTATTCTCAATTGTGAGTTTTAGATCATGCAAGGATCCTTTGATTTCATCAACAAAGATTTTCAACTCTTCTTTGGTGACAAACTCAGAGAGTGGAATCTTGGACCCAACACACGATTCCAAGTCAACCTCGAGTTCAGAGGTGCCCTTCTTCAGAGGTAAAGGGATGTTACCTCTGGAGGGAGTTCCCCCAGATCCTCGAGAGACCTTTGAAGAGGACTTCTCTACCGGTGTTCTAATATCCTCAACTTCCTCAGACTCATATACATAGGAAGTAAAGTAGATATGATGCGAAGACTTGTTGTCCAGACAAGTTTTCCCTTGTACGACTAAGTCTTGCCACTGACCCTAAGTTGGGCAGTCCCTACGTGAGATCTTAAAGATCACTGGTACTAAGGAAGCGTCCTCTAGATGATGAGCCATAGAAGCATCATCTTGTGTAGGTTTGATTGGCGTACCCTAGGGTGAATGGGCACTTATGTTTTCAATAGATAAGTCCTTTTGAGAGGATAGATCTAGATATGTGGCTTCCCCTTGGTTGTAAGAATTAGAGGCAGAAAGAAAGGCCTCTGTGCGGTTAGCTTGGTGTGGATTCGAGGTGTGCACCTCTGATTCAATATCCCTTAGTGTTGGAACACTAGGGATAGATTGCATGCTTGCACTGGGGGTTGGGGTATGGAAATACACATGTGTGCCTTTTGGGGCATCTTCTACTACATTACTCCCCTAAGTTCCTATGGCTTTAGAAATCTCTCACTCAGAGGGACACTTTGTCTCTCCGCTCTCGGCTATGGTAGAGCTACTATCTTCACCAGATGCAGAAGCACTCTCTGATTCTTCCTCTTCATAGGCACCTTCTGGTTGCCCTCTGCTCTCATTTAAAGTGGCCTATGAGTCCTTACTTTCTGACTCAGGTTCAGGTTCAGATCCTAAATGTGTTAGGGATCCTACCCCCGGTTCTGATGATTGGGCAACACTACTAAGAATGAGAAGGGTCTGGTGGTCCTCTGGAATAAATTTCTTCATGCTCTGAGGGAATCGTCTGGCATTTGGATAAGGGGGAATAGTCGTTGACTTAAAACTGTTCATAACAAATGGGGGTGTCTTTGGCTCGTCTTCTGAAAGTTCGAATTTGGTCATGGCTCCCGTCATGACCAAAGAAATAAACCGAGGAAATAGAACAGAGACTGGAGGTTTGCCTTTGGCCAAGGCCTTGTTCCTTCTATCCACAACAATAAAAATTTCAGTGTAGAGGAGGTTGGGCATGTTAATGTTTCTGTTAAAGAACAGGGCGTACATTATGGCGAGTAGGGTAGGGTTTGCTTGATTTTGAGATCTCTGGTAGAAGGTGTTGTCGTCTGAACTCACTCAATCTTGAGATCTCCTTGTTGTATCCGAAATGGATAAGAATTTGAAGAAGGGTTTCTTGGGTAGGAGGTTTCTCGAATTTGGCAATTTCTAGGTCAGTTGTGTCTAGAAGAAAGAGGTGACGACGAAGAGTTTTAGGTGAAATTCTGATGGAGCCTTCTGCTTCATTTCCAGCATCAACATAACCAACGATCCCTTTGGATTCTTCACTGTATTCACTGGTATACCACCATTGTTGCACGAAGTTGAGAGGAATTTTGGCATCAAAAAGGGTCAGTGCATGTTTTAGTTCACAATTACTGAAGAATTCCATCATAGGTCGATATTGATCTTAAAACTTGGTGGGAGTGAGGTCCAGATGAAAGTTATTTCCCTTGACAAGGATGTTGAACTGAGCATGGGCTTGGTTTGGGATTATTCGACTTGAATCGTCTAAACTATTTTAGGGTTGTGCCATTGTTGCAGGTTTTGGATTTCTCGAGCTTTGGAATGCTTAGAGAAATAAGATGAAGTTGGGTAATGATAAAAAGGGATTTAAAATGGGTTTTTATGGGTGTGAGGCGTGTGTGAGAGGTTATGGAATCAGCGTTTGTGAGTACCCATGTCAGAAAACGTTCCATCATCCATCTATTCACATAGTGACATGTGGAGAGGACGTCGTTTGAAAGGATGCATACGTCAGGCAACTGTCATCTTGGGGTTGATATTGAAACAGGACAGTTACCCAAGTTCAATAACCTGCACAAGTCAGTTTTAGAAAAATTTACAAGTGTAAATCCTTTTTAGAGAAAGAAATGAACATTCATATATTCTGAAAATTTGACAATTGTGCCCCAAACATTCAATCTTCTTTTGATAGCTCAAAAAATTTGTAAAAACCAAAATTTGTCTGGAAGAAAAATCCAAGAACACTAGTATAAAGTGCTCTGATGTATCTTCAGAGCATATGAAAGCAAAGGCTCTAGAGAATAGTATCAGAGACTAAACAATAGACTCTGAAGTTCAATTATAAGTTTAGAATCAAATTTGGTTTTATATAGAAAAGATAAGTTTAGAGTAGGAGTGAACTACTTACCTTCCCTTTTGATTTGGCAAAAGACCTTCTAATTGGAGAATAGAGGCTCTGAAGTGGATCTTAGAGGCTCTGATCTTAGTATGTAGTGCCTTTCCTTAGCTTTTTAGCTCCCCCTCAAGGAGTGAATGAATCTTTTGTCTCTCCCCCTCAAATTGTGCTTAGATTTACAAGATGAGATGTTTTTTGTATTCTGAAAGACCTGATTTGATAAAAATGCAGAGACTCTGAAGGATGTATCAGAGGCTCTGATGATTATGCAGAATATGTTATGGCAGGATATTAGAGGCTCTGAAGTGAGGTATCAGAGGCTCTAATATGTCTTTATATCAAGTAGACATATTTAGCATTCCCAACTTGCCGATCAAGAAGTTGAACCTTCGTTCATCTAAAGATTTTGTGAAGAAATCAGCAAGATGGTAATCAGTTGGGACAAAATACATCTCAATTGTGCCTTTTTCAACATGATCCTTAAGGAAATGATATCTGACATCAATGTGCTTGGTCTTGGAATGTTGCACTTGATTAGCAGAGATGGCAATGACACTTCTGGAGTCACATAAAATGGGAATTTTGTCAAACTCAAGACCATAGTCTTTGAGTTGAGTTTTCATCCATATTACATGTAAACAACAACTAGCAACAACAACATATTCTACTTCTACTATAGAGGTTGACATACAGTTTTGCTTCTTGGATGACCAACTAACCAACTTGTTTCCCCAAAATATGACAACATCCAGAGGTACTTTTCCTGTCTAATTTGCATCGTGCATGATTTGCATCAGTGTAGGTAGTTAACCCGACTATATAAACCATGACTTACACTGTTTTTTCACTCGGATCACATTATTAACCCGATCCAAACCCTAGAACGCTTTTGATTCAACCAAATTGTCAAAATAAACCCTAGGAAAACGCTTTCATGGCCGTCGTCCAACTTCACTGACAGGCCTAATAAACTCACATCCTCCATATCTCGATCTTCTTCACTTCGTTGTTGTTTATCTTCCGTTAAAATGACCGAAACCGTCGACCAGAAGAAGACGACTTTCACTCTCGAGAAATCTGAACAAGCTTTCAATGTTGCAAAGGTTTGTGGATCTAGATTCACTTAAACCACTCGTTCTAGTTTAATTTTGTATGTTCTATGCAATTTCAATTTTGTATGTACTATTTTTTGGTGATGCCCCTGGTGCCGAGTCTTTAGAATCATCATCAAACACCAATTCATAATCATATTCCAACTGCAATGTCCCAAGCACCAATTCAGGTGGTTGACTTGTGAGGAATTACGATTCATTCTAGGTTCAGGTCTTAAGCTGTCTTTATATAGCAGTTATTCACAAAATGCCACTAATCTCACATTAATAATATCTCTTCTCTATTGTGGAGTCCTTGTTAACATGATTGTTTTTTAATGTTTATTTCCTCATGGCAGTTTATGATCTACATGTGAGATTGTGAGTTTGAATGGTTGCTTACACATGTTTGACTGCATTATATTATACAAGGGAAAGTATATAAAGAATTTTTTGGTTATTTAACTTCAGTTTTTTGTAGACATTTTAACACCCATATGAAATTTGGATCCCCTTTTATGTCTTTGTTGTTTCTCTTTAATGTATGATGGCAGGAGGTCGATATTTCAACAAGGCTTGTGTAGCTGCAGTTACTCTGCGGCTTGCTACTAATGTTGTTTATGTGGAATCAACTCATGTAATCCCAAGGGAATTCAAATTGAGTGAAATGGTTTTTTCCTCATCATCTTTGTTCATTTTTCTTGTTAAAAGATCCATAAAAGAACCCATTGTGATAACTAACTTTTAAACATTTCACGTTATTGTCATGCAATGGGGCAACTTCAATACTTCACATCTTCCTATAACATAATTCGACATGGCTTTAGACTTTGAAAGCTCAAATCCAGGATCTCGGGTAGAAAACTCGCACTTGTTCATTGTTGTTTTAAAAGATATATATACAAGCAATCACTACATGACTCTATTCTATATTGCACAATTCTTTGATTTGGGATTTGAGTGAATATAGCTTTATAGTAACTACCTTTTTGTTTATTGTTTGTTATTTTACTTAAGATGTTTGAGAAACCCATTGGATGGATGTATCTAGTTGGTTATTTAACTTCAGTATTTTGTAGACATTTTAACAACCATATGAAATTTGAATCCCCTTTTATGTCTTTGTTGCTTCTCTTATGTTTGAATTCCCTAAGTGATACATGAGCCCTAAAGCAAACTTAACTATTTTGCTTTTGTTTTCTACCACTAGTACAAAAATGGCTTTTTGTGACGGTTTTGAAAAATATGTTTGTAACGGTTTGATAAAAAACCGTTACAAAAGGTCACATAAAAAATTATAGAATTGTTTTCGTAACAATTTTAATAAAGAAACGTTACTATTACAAAAAAAACATAGAAACATAAAGGAACGTTTTAGATAAAAACGTAATAAAAGGTTCCCTAACGTAACAGTTTCAAACGGTTTCGTAAAACCGTTGCTTTATGTTGTGACGATTTTTAAAAACCGTTGGGATATAAGACCTTTTAGTAACGGTTTTTATCTAAATCGTTGCTTTATGTCGTAACGGTTTTAAAAAAGCGTTACGGAAAACAAAAATATGTATAGCAACGCTTATTTAAAAACCGTTTCCAAAAGTCACTAAGTTCTATGGCAACGGTTTTGCAAAATTTGTGTCACCAAAAGTTAGTGTATGGCAAGGGTTTTTGAAAAAAATTACGTCATCATATGTCATGCTTTGGTAATGGCAATAAAACATTTACATCACAATATCTCAAGTTACATTGACGGTTTCTAATAATTAAGTCACAATATGTCATGTTATGGTGACGGTTTTGAGTATGTTACCATATGTCATTCTACGGTAACGATTTGAAAAATAAATGTCACCATATGTTATGCTATGGTGACGGTTTTAAATTATTATATGTCTCAATGGTGATGGTTTCGTATAATAAATGTCATTATATATCATGATATGGTGACGGTTATAATAATGAACGTCCACGTAAGTCATGCTACGATGACGATTTTGTATAATAAATGTGACCATATGTAATGTTATGGTAATAATTTTAAATAATAAACATCAGTGTACGTCATCCTATAGTGACGATTTTGAACAATAAATGTCATCGTACATCATGTTACAATGACGATTATGAAAGATAAACGACAATGTACCTCATGCTACGGTGACAGTTTTGAAAAATAAACGTCACTGCATGTCATGCTACAATGACGATTTCGAAAAAATTACGTCACCTTTTGTTATGCTACGGTGACGGTTTAGAAAAATAAATGTCAATGTACGTCATGTTATGGTGACGGTTTTGAAACATAAACATTATCATATGTTATGCAAGGGTGACAATTTTGACAAAAAAAAAATGAGTCACCCTATGTCATGCTATTGTGACGTTTTCAAATAATAAACATCGATGTATGTCATGTTAAAATGATGATTTTAAATAATGAACGTCATCGTATGTTATCGTATGGTGATGGGTTTGAAAAATAAACGTCGCCCTATGTCATTTTACAGTGACGGTCTTGAAATCTAAATGTTACCATATGTCATGTTATGATAACGGTGTTGAATTGAAAACGTCACAATATGTTGATGTTACGGTGACAGTTTTGAATGATGAACGTCACCGTATGTCATGTTACAGTGACAATATTGATAAAGTTATGTCACCGTACATCATAATGCAATGACAATTTTGATAAATTTATGTCACCGTATGTTAGGTTACGGTGATGCTCATGAATAATAAATGTCACTATAAGTTATGCTAAGGTGACAATTTTGAATAATAAACATCACTATATGTCATATTACTGTGAAGGTTTTGAAAAATAAACTTCACCCTTTGTCATACTAGAGTGACAGTGTGGAAGGATAAAGTGAGTTTTGATTGATTAACATCACCGTATGTCATGTTATGGCGACGGTTTTGATAAATTTATGTCAACGTATGTCATATAGCGATGAATTTGAGAAATTTACTCACGGTATCTAATGTTACGATGACGGTTTTCAATGACAAATGTCACCATATGTCATTTTATAGTGACAGTTTTGATAAAGTTACGTCACCGAATGTCATGATTAAGTGACGGTTTTGAGAAATTTACCCTATCGTTTGTTATGATACAGTGATAGTTGAGGATTTAAGGACCCAATCCAAAAGTACATATAACCACAGGAGCGAAATTTGTAATTTACTCTATTCAATAATATAACAATATTTAAAAAAACTTATAAAATCACAATATATCTCGTTAACATTTAAAAAAAATAAATGGGTAATAAAATAGGATTTTCTATACCTTTTTATTTACAATGATGGGTATAATGACAAACGGTCAACTAACTATTAAACATGTATAAAATTCTTTAAAGAGTATCCATATATAGGGGAAATCATATCCATATAAACTTAAAGCTTAAACCATCAATTTTCACTTTACAAGCTTAATTATTTAAATAAAGTAAGAGTAAACTTCAATTTTGGTCTTTAATGTTTGGTGATATTTTTGAAAGAGCGACCTGTGCTTTTATAATTCATGTTTTGGTCCTCAAAGTTTGACTTTTGCTCTGATAGAAGGACCTGACCACTAATTTCCGTGGGCTGCCAAAGTAGTCAAACCTCGTTGACTTTCGTCGGAAATCCACCAGAATATTTTTTTCTTTTTTTTTTAAATTATGTTTTTTCGACGGATTTTCGGCGGATTTCCAACAGAATATAACTTTTTTTAATTATTGATTTTAGAGGAAATTGTTAGCTCCATCTACCAAGATTGGAAGTGTTGAAAAATAGGCTAAGTATAGAAACTTCTGAAGTCTGCCAAGTCACCACAGAAGATGCATAGCTCAGAAGACTACTCCGCAGAAGACTCGCCAGAGGACAAACCTGATAATGATACTCAGATCACAGAGCCTCTGTGATCACTCACAGAGCCTCTATGAAGGCTAACCTCTGGAGGTCAGTGTTGGAATTGTGCTGAATGGCTCAAGACAAGACCACGTGCCAAGCACGTGAAACCTGCTGTACGAAGATCCGCATGATCAAGTAATGGGCGTCCCACGATGTTTACTTTACAGGTGGCATTCCTTATGTGGAATGTCAGTTTTTGTCTTGTACTAAGGGGGTGCATCCTTCTTGTATATTAAGGGAGCACCACCTTAGAGTTTAGTAACAGTGAGAATACGAGCACACACACAAATATAGCAGTCTGTATAATCCTTGAGCATTTTTGCACATACCAATGCGTGTTCTTGGTATTCTTCAGAAATCAATGAAATAGTTTTTTGAGTAACCTTCTTATAATACTTTTCTTCCTGTTCATTAATTACTTGTGTGTTTACTACCTTGCATGTTCAATCTTTTCTACACATCTTAAACGCTTCCGCACTCTATTTAATCAATCTGTGTGTAGTAAAAGGTTAAATCAAGTTAAAGAACATCATAACTGGGATCAACAGAAATTAATTGAACATTTTCGGGGGATTTTAATTAACTTTTTTTTTTTTACTTTTTCTCTGAAAAAATAAACAATTTAAAAAAATTATATAAATTTGTCGGGAATCCGCCGGAAAATTTCAATGTATATTTCCGACGAATTTATATTTAAAAAAAATAAAAAATATATAAATCAGCCGGAAATATTTAATTTATTTTTTTACTTTTTCTTATAAACAAATTTAAAAAAAAAAATATATATATATATATATATATATATATATATATATATATATATACCTGTCGGGCTTTAATTGATTCATTTGGGGTTTAATAGATCGGTTGGGTTTTAATGGATCCAATTGGGCTTAATAGATCGGTTGAACTTTAATGAATTCATATTGGCGTTTATGGATCGTTAGGCTTTAATGGATCCATTTGGTTTTTAATGGATCCACTTGGGCTGTAATGAATTCAGTTGGGCTTTAATAGATCTACTTCCGCTATAATGGATCGATTAGGCTTTAATGAATCTACATGGGCGTTTATGGATCGGTTGAGCTTTAATGGATCCATCTGGGTTTAAATGGATCCACTTGGGCTTTAATGGACCCATTTTGGGTTGTAATGAATCAAGTTGGGCTTTAATGGATCCACCTACGCTGTAATGGATCAATCGGGCTTAAGGGATCCATTTGGGCTTTAATGGATCCACTTAGGCTTCAAAGAATGCAATTGGGCTTTAATGGACCCATTTGGGCTTTAATGGATCTAGTTGGGCTTTATTGAATCGATTAGGCTATAATGGATCAACTTGGGCTTTAATGAACCGTTTTGGACTTTAATGAATCCAACTAGACATTAATGGACCGTTTTGGCCTTTAATGGATCTACTTGGGCTTTAAGGGATCGAGTTGGGCTTTAATGGATATACTTGGGCTATATAATGCGTCCACTTGGGCTTTAAGGGGTCCAGTTAGACGTTAATGGATCCACTTGGGCTTTAAGGAGTTTAATTAATTAATTTACTTAATTAAATTAATTATTTTCCGCCGAAAATCCTCTGAAAACACTAAAAAAATTAAATATTTAATTTTTCCTTAGAAAACTTTCAAAAAAAAAAATTTTACTCTGCCGAAAATCTACCGAAAACACTAAAAAACTTAAATACTTGTTTTTTTCTTAGAACTTTTTAAAAAAAAATAAAAAAATATAATTCCGTCGAAAATCCGCTGAAAACACTAAAAAAATTAAATACTTACTTTTTTCTTAGAAAAACTTAAAAAATAAAAATAATTCCGCCGAAAACACTAAAAAAATTAAATACTTATTTTTTCTTAGAATTTTAAAAAAAATATAAAAATAAATAATTCCGTCGAAAACACTAAAAAAATTAAATACTTATTTTTTTCTTAGAAAAATTTTTAAAAAATTAATTCCGCCGAAAACACTAAAAAATTAAATACTTATTTTTTTCTTAGAAAAATTTAAAAAAAATTAATTCCGCCGAAAATACTAAAAAAAATAAATATTTTTTTTCTTAGAAAAAATTTAAAAAATTTAAAAGAAAAGTAATTTCGCCGAAAACACTAAAAAAATTAAATACTTTTTTTTCCTAGAAAAATTTAAAAAAAATAAAAAAAATTAATTCAGACGAAAATCCGTCGAAAACACTAAAAAAATTAAATATTTTTTTTTTCCTAGAAAAATTTAAAAAAAATAAAAAAAAATTAATTCAGCCGAAAATCCGCCGAAAACACTAAAAAAATTAAATATTTTTTTTATAAAAATATTAAAAAAAAATAAAAAATTAATTCCACCGAAAATCCGCCGAAAACACTAAAAAATTAAATATTTATTTTTTTCTTAGAAAATTTAAAAAAAATAATAATTCTGGTGGGGCTTTAATGGGTACAATTGAGCTTTAATGGATACAGTTGGGCTTTAACGGATCCAATCGGACTTTAATGGATCCAGTTATGCTTTAACGTACACAGTTGGGCTTTAATGGGTCCAGTTGGGATTTAACGTACACAGTTGGGCTTTAATGGATGCAGATGGTTTTAACGGATCCAGTTGGCTTTTAATGGATTCGGTTGGGCTTTAACTACACAGTTGGGCTTTAATGTACCCGATTCGACTTTAATGGATCTAGTTGGATTTTAATGGATCTAGTTGGGCTTTAACGTATCTAGTTGGCTTTAACGAATCTAGATGGGTTTTAACGTACCTAGTTGGGCTTTACCGTACCCATTTGGGCTTTAACGTACCCTGTTGGGCTTTAACGTACACAGTTGGGCTTTAACGAATCCAATCGGGCTTTAATGGATTCAGTTGGGCTTTAACGTACCCAGTGGGGCTTTAATGGGCACAATTGGGCTTTAACGTACACAATTGGGCTTTAATGGATCCAGTTGGGCTTTAACGTACACAGTTGGGCTTTAACGTACCCAGTCTAGCTTTAACGGATCCAATCGGGCTTTAATGGATCAAGTTAGGCTTTAATGTACATAATTGGGCTTTAATGGATCTAGTTGGGATTTAACGTACACAGTTAGGCTTTAATGGACCTAGTTGGCTTTAATGAATGTAGTTGGGTTTTAACGAATCTAGTTGGGCTTTAATGGATCTGGTTGGCCTTTAATGGATCCAGTTGGGCTTTAATGGATCCGGTTGGGCTTTAACTACACAGTTGGGCTTTAACGTACCATGTTCGGCCTTAATGGATCTAGTTGGGCTTTAACGTATCCAGTTGGCTTTACCGTACCTAGTTGGGCTTTACCGTACCTAGTTGGTCTTTAATGGATCCGGTTGGGCTTTAACATACCTAGTGGGGCTTTAATGGATACAATTGAGCTTTAAGTGATCTAGTTGGGCTTTAACGTACCCAGTGGGGCTTTAATGGGTACAATAATTATTTTAGCAGATCTAGTTGGGCTTTAATGGATCCGGTTGGACTTTAATGGATCCAGTTGGGCTTTAACGGATCCGGTTGGGCTTTAACGTACCCGGTTCGGCTTTAATGGACCTAGTTGGGCTTTAATGGATCCTATTGAGCTTTAACGGATCTAGATGGGCTTTAACGTATCCAGTAGGGCTTTAATGGATACAGTTGAGCTTTAAGGAATTTAGTTGGGCTTTAATGGATCCCGTTGGGCTTTAATGGATACGGTTTGGGCTTTAATGGATCTGGTTGACTTTAATGGATGCAGTTGGGCTTTAACGGATCCAGTATGGCTTTAACTGATCCAATATGGCCTTAACGTACCCAACTGGGCCTTAAAGTACCTAGTTGTTTTTTAATGGATGCGGTTGGGGCTTTAATGGATCCTATTGGGTTTTAACAGATCTAGATGAGCTATAACGTACCTAGTGGGGCTTTAATGGATACAGTTGAGCTTTAAGGGATTTAGTTGGGCTTTAATGGATCCCGTTGGGCTTTAACGGATCTATCTGGGCTTTAACGTATTTAGTGGGGCTTTAATCGATACAATTGAGCTTTAAGGGATCTAATTGGGCTTTAAAGTACCTAGTTGGGCTTTAACGTACCCGGTTGGCCTTTAACGTACACATTTGGGCTTTAATGGATTCGGCTGGCTTCATAGGGTCCAGTTGGGCTTTAACAAATCTAGTTGGGTTTAATAGATCCATATGGGCTTTAACGGATCTAGTTGGGTTTTAATGTATCCAATTGGTATTTAACGTACCAGTTGGGGCTTTAATAGATCCAGTTGAGCTTTAACGTACCAGTCGAGTTTTAATGGATCCGGCGGATAGGATTTACCAGGAGTTAATGGATCTGACTGGGTACGTTATAATAATAATAATAACTTTCCAATAGTATCCACTTATGAGTTCTAGTAGGTAACTTATATATATTAAATGGGAATATAAATAATTTTAGAGAAGTCGCTAAAACGTTTATCGGGTTATCGGGTTGGTCGGGTTACTTTGAGTCTAACCCAATATCAACTCAATATATTCTGGTTATCCTACTTTTATATCGATTATATGTCGGGTTAACTTGGATTGATATTTTTTTTGGTTGATCGGTTTTTTGAGCACCCTAAAAAAAAACCACGTCTTAAATTTGTTTTCATTTTCTATTTTGTTTTTTATAAATCCATAAGTATTAGTCAAAGAAACTAATAATTTAATAAATAAATTAAATTAATGTGTAATAAATAAATAAATAAACCACGACTCCATATTGTGTAGTAAATTAATAAATTAATAATATTATAAATTAATATTTTAGTTAGACCATCTCCAACCATACTGCAAATTTAGTGTTTTGCAGTATGGTTCCCTCCAACCATACTTCATTTTCTAAAAAGAAATGCCGGCCTCCCAATATTTCCATTCAAATCACACCAAATTTAGTGTGACACTATTCACACTCCATAAAAAGATGGCCCACCTAAATTCCTTTGTTTTTTCTTTTTTTTAATAATATAATTGTTATATATCATTTTATATATTCTTTTTATATTAAATCATTTTATATATTAAATTAAATTAAAAAGTTAGCATTAAATAAAATTGACAAAATGTAGGAGTCGAGATGATGAACGATAACAATGGTGGAATTGGACAGTTTCTTGCGCAACATAAAAGAATCAGAGATAAAGACGCTCATTTTGAACTTCGAGATGCATTGATTGAACATTTGTGGGACAAATATACTAACTCGGAAAATTAGTATCATTTAACTATGTTTTAAATTTTATGTTATTTGAATTGATGTATTTTTTTTCTAGTAATGTAAAATTTATTAATTAAGAAATTATCGTTTTATTTTGACCGAGACCTCATTAATTAAGTATTTATTTACTATAATAATTATTTATAAATAATAGATATTGTATTTAAAAATGTTTAATAATAATGAAAAATGTTTTTTTTATTTGGGTTTAGGAGATTTGGTGTGTTTTTTTTGAAGTATGGTTGGAGTTGGAATTTTTTTTAGTATCAAGGGTCCCACCAATTTTAGTGTTTTTGATGTAATTTTTAGTGTATGGGTTGGAGATGGTCTTAATCAATTACTATAACCACCAATTTTCAAAATTGAAGTAAAACAAGGGGGGATTTCCAATGAAAAAAAAGCGGGATTTAATGAAAAAAATGGGCGGCTCCCTTTGTTCTTTTTCAAAATCAATTAAAACCCTAATTTAACCTCCTCCTTTTTATTTTCTTCACCAGGTCTCCCTCCCCTTCCATTTGCTTCTCTTGAACGCCACTGCTCACCACCACCATTTTCCTCCTCTCTTCTCTCGATCTGCTATATCTACCGCCACCGTCTTCTAACCACCACCGTATAGGTGTATATCCGAAGTTGCTCCAAGCTTACATCGCTTGCCAAAAGGTACAATTATGTCTGTGTATATGAGTGTATGTGTGGGTGTATGAGCTTACATTGTTTATTTAGCTTTAGTAATTAAGAATTGAAGTTGTGTTTAACAGGTTCGTCGAAGACAACCCCTCTCACACAAGGTATAACTCCTCCAATCTCTTCCATTTCATCTAATAACACCATCTCCGGTTCCTTTTTTTTAAACCTCATATCTGATTTTATAAAAATGACATATTTGGTTTTTATAAAATTTTCCCAGATCTGTTGATGTGCTTATATTAAATTGTTTGTGTTTTTTTATAAAAAAAAAATTATCCCATATTTGTCTTTTATAAAAAATATGCAGTTCTATTTTAAAAAAAAATCTAGACTAAAAAAAGGTTCATATTTGTTTTTAATAAAAAAACCCAGATTTGGTTTTTAGAAAAAATTCTCATCTGAATTTAAAAAAAAAAATCCATATTTCAGATCTATTTTTATTAAATATTCTTGACCCATTTTTAAAAATACTCTAGATCTGTCTTTATAAAAATATTCTATATATGTTTTTTTTAAATAAATATCAAGATTTGATTTTATAAAAATGACATATTTTGGTTTTTATAAAATTTTCCTAGATTTGTTTAATTTTTTTTGTAGATTTGTATTTAGAAAATATCCAAATTTGTTTTTAACAAAACTTAAGATCTCTTTTTCATAAAAGAGTTATTTGAGTTTTTTTAAATATTCCATATCATAAAATGAGTTGTTTAAAAAATTAGTATATGTTTTTCAAAATTGTTTTAAAATAAATTAGGATCTATTTATAAAAAGTCACATATTATTGTATTAAAATATTATTGAGTAATTTTTACATTTTTGATTATTAATTTTCATCTGATAATTTTGTTGTAGGTCATATGTATCGAGAAATTTGGCACAACTTGGCATGAGTGTACTAGTATTTGATGGTTTCATAATCGAACTTTAAAGCGATTGTACATTATATTTGATTGAATATAAATTGTAAAAATGATGATATTTATTTAATACTTATAATTTGTAGAGATATGTGTACTTCTACATAAAATTTGATTATGTATATCTAAAAAAGTTGGTTGTATATTTTTTGATTATTTTTTTTAAAAACCGATTGTTAAAAAGGTAACAAAAATTTTCTTGGTAAAACTAATATACAAAAAAACATTTAATTTTAAATTTTTTTTAAAAATTACCAAAATTTCCGACGGATTTCCGGCAGAAAAAACCGTCGGAAAATAAATAATAAATAAATAAAAAAATATTGGAAAATTCGTCGGAAGTCTTATTATTTTTTATTAAATAAAATTTTTTAATTAATAATTAAATAAACTTTTCGGCGGATTTTTCCGCTGGAAATCTGCTGAAAATTTTCCGGATTAAATATTTTTAATTAGACAAATAATTATTTTGGGTTAATTTTTGAAAAAAATTCCGACAGATCTCCGGCGGAAAAATCCGCCGAAAATCGTCTTTCCGCTGAAATTTCTGCCGAAAATCACTGTTTGCGGCGCCCCAGATTCCGTCCTACCAAATCCGCCGAAAATCTGCTGAAACCCTTATTTTCCGGCGAATTTCCGACGGATTTGGCCGTTGGAAAACCCCGAAAATCTTGTAGTGGTTACGGTGACAGTTTTGAAAAATAAGCATGACTGTATGTCATGCTACGGTGACTGTTTTAAAAAATAAACGTCACCTTATAATATGCTAGAGTGACGATTTTGATAAATAAACGTTACTGTGTGCCATGCTATCTTGACGATTTTGAAAAACAAACGTCATCGTATGTCATTATATTATGACGATTTTGAAAAATACACATCCCCATATGTCATGCTACGGTGACAGTTTTGAATAATTAATGTCCCTGTATTCATATTATAATGATGGTTTTGAAAAATAAACGTCGTCGTATGTCATGTTATAGTGACGATCCTGAAAAATAAACGTCACCATATATTATGCTACAGTGACGATTTTAACAAATAAAAATCACCACATGTCATTCTACGATGACGATTTTGAAAACTAAATGTCACCGTATGTCTTAATATGGTGATAGTTTTAACAAATAAACGTCACCATATGAACTTCTACAGTGACGGTTTTGGAAAATAAATGTCACCATGTCATGAAAAGTTGACGATTTTAAAAATAAAAACGTCACCATATGTCATGCTATAGTGACATTTTTGATAAATAAACGTCACCGTATGTCATGCTACAATGACAGTTTTGATAAATAAATGTCTTTGTATATGATGCTTAAGTGACAACTTTAACTAATAAACGTCGCTGTATATTATTTTACGCTGACGATTTTGAAAAATAAACGTCACCGTATGTTATGTTACAGTGATGGTTTTGAATAATAAACGTCACCGTAAGTCATATTATATTGACGATTTTGAATAATAAAGGTAACCATTTGTCATGCTATGGTGATAGTTTTGAAAATTAAACGTCACTGTTTGTCATGCTACCGTGACAATTTTAACAAATAAAGGTCACTGTATGTCATCCTACAGTGACGATTTCGACTTATAAATGTCACTCTATGTCATGCTATGGTGATAGTTTTGACAAAAAAATGTCACTATATATCATGCTATTATGACGGTTTTGAAAATATACCGTCACTATATGACATGCTACGGTGACGGTTTGAGGAAAAACATTAATTTTTTATAGACCTAAAGTGACGGGTTTAAGTTATTGTAACGTTTTTTATGTGATTTCATAACGTTTTTTAAACGTAACGAAAAGTGTATCAAAAGTGACGGCAAGTAAGGTGACGATTTTTATGTCCACGAAAACCGTTACCGTATACCTATGGTGACGGTTTTTAACCGTCGCTAAAGACCTTTTTTGTACTAGTGGATGGTGTGCCTCTACGATATCTAAACACCCTTTTGACAACAGATAAGTGTGATTCCTTGGGATTAGCTTGATATCTAGCACAGAGACATGTTGCAAACATTATATCAGGTCTGCTAGCAGTTAAGCATAAGAGTGAACCTATCATGCGTCTGTAGTTCTTGACATCCACAGGTTTACTAGAGGGATTAGAGTCAAGTTTAACTCCAGTGGCAATAGGAGTTTTCATAGGAGTTGAATAATTTATCTTGTACTTTTTCAAAATATCAGAGACATACTTATCTTGATTTATGAATGTGCCCTCTGAAATTTGTTTTACTTGCAGTTCTTAGAAGAAGGTTAATTCTCCAATAAGACTCATTTCAAATTCACTTTTCATCAACTCTGAAAACTTGTCACAATACTTTTGGTTAGTGGACCCAAAAATAATATCATCAACATATATCTGTACCAGGAGTAGCTCATTTTCGTACCTTTTGATGAACAAAGTGGAATCCACAGTCCCTTTTTCAAAATCATTTTCAACTAGAAAGTTGGACTGAGTTGCAAACCAGGCTCTGTGTACTTGTTTAAGGCCATACAAAGCATTATCCAAGTAAAAAACATGGCCTGGGAACTCTTAAATTTCAAATCCTGGTGGTTGCAAGACATATACTTGTTCACTGAGTTTGCCATTAAGAAAGGAAGATTTAACATCCATTTGATATACTTTGAATCCTTTATGTGCAGCATAGGCTAAGAAGATTCTGATAGCTTCTAGCCTAGCTACAGGTGCAAAAGTTTCATCATAATCAATTCATTCTTCCTGGAAATATCCCTTAGCAACCAACCTAGCTTTGTTTTTGATTATGATGCCATCTTCATCCTTTTTATTTCTGAATACCCATTTGGTTCCAATTGCACATTTTCCTTTAGGAAGAGGAACCAGAGTCCATACTTTGTTTCTTTCAAATTCTTGAAGCTCTTCTTGCATGGAATTAATCCAATTTGGATCAGCAAGAGCTTCATTTACCTTCTTCAGTTCAATGATGCTTAAGAAATTTGCAAAGAAGCATTCATTGATTGTTGTAGATCTTGTCTTTACATAATCAAAGGGAGAACCTATGATTTTATCATGAGGATGATCCTTTGTCCATCTTATGATAGGTGCATGAACATGTGGAGGTGTTTGGGCTTCAGAGATGTCGGTATGAAGGATCTCTGTTGTGCTTTGTACTAGCTCTGTAGAGTTTTCCAGAGATGGTGATAATGGCTCTGAAGTCTCTTCCCTAGGTGTCTCTGGTTCTCCTTCTTCTTCAGAATACTCTTGTTGTTCTTTTTCAACATTTGGTCTGTTATCATCATTTTGACCTGCAATGGCTGAAGTAGAAGGTGTATTATCAGAAGGACCAGAAAGAGTTTTACCTGAGGTTTGAGGTTCTTCTGATTGTGTTATCTGATTATCTCTGAAGTGTCTTCATCATCAAAGAAGTCTTCAAATATTCTATTTAGTTCTGATTCTCTGAGCTTTGAAGAGTCATAGGCTTCTTTGGTCTTGGATTGAGATTTTAGAAAGTCAGAGCTTCTAGAGTCTTTTTCATCAAAAAAGACATTGATGCTTTCTTGAATGGTTGTTGTTCTGAGATTGAACACTCTGAAAGCCTTGGAGGTTAAGGAATAACCAATGAATTTTCCTTCATCATCCTTCTTGTCAAACTTTCCAAGTTGATCTCTGTCATTCAAGATGAAGCACCTGTAACCAAAAACATGAAAGTATGTAACATTAGGTCTTCTATTGTTAATGAGTTCATATGCAGTCTTTTTGAATCTTTTGACAGTTGTAGCTCTGTTTTGAGTAAAGCAGGCTGTTGATACTACTTCAGCCCAAAAAATTTGTTGGTAGATCAGATCCTGCAAGCATTGTTCTTGCAACTTCTACCAAAGTTCTGTTCTTTTTTTTCAACAACACCATTTTGTTGAGGTGTCCTAGTTGCAGAGAAGTTTGGTGAAATGCCTTCATCTGAAAGATAAGATTTGATCTTTGCATTTCTGAATTATGTACCATTATCACTTCTCATTTTTTGAACTTTGCAATTAAACAGAACCTGTAATCTTTTCAACAAATTTATCAATATTTATGGAACATCATATTTTGATCTGGAAAACACAATCCAGGTATATCTTGAATATTCATCAATAAGTACAAGAATATACTTCTTTTCAGATAGACTTTGCACGGAGATTGGACCACAGTGGTCAACATGTAGCATGTGCAGAGGTCTGGGACAATTGTTATCACTTTTGGTTTTGTGAGATACTCTTTTTAGCTTTCCCATCTCACAAGCAGAAAAAATGTGGTATTTGTCAAACTTCAGAGATGGTAGTCCTTTGAACAAATTTAGTTTTACCAATTTGTTAAGTGATGAAAAGTTCAGATGTGAGAACTTCTTATGCCAGAGCCAGGCATCTTCGTTGTTCAGATATACTAAACAAAGTTTCTCTGAATTAGTGTCTTTGTGCTTTGTGAAGTTCATGCGATACAGATTACCTTTTCTGTCAGCTCTGAACATTTCCTGACCTGTGTTTGAATGTAACAGAGAACAGTACTTCTTTTGGAATTTTACGTCAAAACCATGGTCACATAGTTGACTTATGCTGAGTAAGTTATGCTTTAGCCCATCAACATAAGCAACTTTTGAAACTAAAACATTTCCTCTTGCTAACTCCCCATATCCTTTGATCTATCCTTGTTTGTCTTCCCCAAAAGTTACTGCTCCTCCAAGTTTTTCTTTGAATGAGGATAGTAACATTTTATCCCCAATCATATGCCTTAAGCATCTAAAATCAAGATAACAGATGGGCATATGCGGTTTCTGTAAGACAGATTAAAGGTTTTTAGGTACCCATCTTGTTAGATCTGATTTTATAGTAATCATTGTATTTATTGTTCTTTTATGTCTTGTATTTGCCTTGGGGTATTTAAGTCCCCTTGGCTTGTTTTAGTTGTAAGAACTTACGCACTGTTTGAATTGAATACTGTTACATTTGAAGCGCACACTTTCTCTTTCTAGATTCTCTCTCTACAGATCTTGTGATCTTGGCTCATCAATTGGTATCAGAGCCTTCAAGATCTTGAGAGAATTGAGATTAGTGTAATATTGTTACTGATTTGTGTGGATAATTCGAAAATTTGATCGATTTTTGTTGATTTTTCAAGAAAAATCTCGTTTTCTGGATTTTCACTAATTTCAGTCTGTTTTGTGATTGAATTGCTATGAATTTGATGTTATTAGATGCGTTCTAGTTAGTCGATCGTGTTTGATTCTTGTTAATTTGCATAAAAACATGATTTGATGCTTCGATTTTGAGTTTGTGTGCATTCTGAAAAAGTCGAGTTATAAGTTCTGTTTATTTTGATTTTTGAGTTTCGGAGTGTTTTGATCGAAATTGTCATTTGAATTTTATTAAAAACTTGTTTTCGATTAATATTGTGTAATTTGTTTGGATTTAATTCATGGTTATGATCGATTTTGCAGATTAATAGTCGAGTGTTAGTATGCGGGTCATTCATCCTAATGTGCGTGTCATTCATCCTAATGTGTGTGTTATTCATATAATGTGCGGGTTGCATGTTATTAATAGGATTTGAACTGTGCGTGTTATTCATATAGTATGCGGGTTATTCAAGAATTATGCGGGTTATCCATCTTATTAGTATGCGTGTTGTTTATGAAATCATGTGTAACTAACTTTTAAGTGTTAGTGTTTTTCTCAGGTTGTTGATTCTCTCTTGGAATCGCATAACTTCAAGTGCGTATCTGTCTTCACACGCATATCTTCAAGTGCGTTTCTGTCTTCACACGCATATCTTCAAGTGCGTATCTGTCTTCACACGCATATCTTCAAGTGTGTGTCTGTCTTCACACGCACAACTTCAAGTGCGTGCCTCATTGAACACGCACAACAGCAAGTGCGTGTCCTTCTGAACACACATATCTCTCTGGTCGCATATCTTTCTGGACACGCA
This sequence comes from Arctium minus, assembly GCA_954870635.1. Lineage (NCBI taxonomy): Eukaryota > Viridiplantae > Streptophyta > Magnoliopsida > Asterales > Asteraceae > Arctium > Arctium minus. The sequence continues at coordinate 68,110,802 of OX941080.1, read as the reverse complement.
TATCTCTCTGAGGAAAGCATCGAAGTGCGTATCTCTCTGGACACGCATAGTCAACTTATCTCCCGGATAGTCCTTATTACTCAGAACACGCATTCCTTGGGTGTGCGTATCATCAAGGACCCGAACAGTTTCTCTGCACACGCATTCCTTAGGTGTGCGGGTCTTCAAGACTTAGTTATTTTTTCTGAATTCCATATTTCATCAAAATGTCTCTACAAGCTCAACTTTACAAGAACGACCTCATGATGTCGTTGGGGTCTGATACTCGTCCACCTGTGTTGATAAATGAGAACAAATTTGAACAATGGTAGGACCGGTTTATTAATTTCATCGAAAGGCAATCGAATGGGGAAAATATGATGAAAGCTTTGACTGAAGGTCCCATGGTCAAGCCAAGGAAAGTTATACCAGCTGTTGGAAACACTCCAGCTACTAATGTAGAAAAAGCCCTAATAGAATATGAGGCTGATGAACTTCTAAGATACCAAGCTGACAATCAGGCCAAGTCAAATTTGATTCTTGCTCTACCAAATTCCATCTATAACAGAATCGATTGTTTCAAACACAATCCTATGCTGATGTAGACACAACTGGAGAAAATCATGCTTGGTACTGCAATGTCTACCCAGCTTCGTCAGACAAGATACATGAACAATTTTGAAGAGTTCAAGGCTAAGGATTACTACTTAATTTCATCGAAAGGCAATCAAGAAAATCCAAAATTGAATTTGTTCCAGTGATTGAATCGTGAATTTGTGTGAATACAAAGTGTTCTCAATCCAAATTCGATTACTACTTAACCATTTAGGCAGACAAACAATAACTATCAAGTGCGAATTCGATCAAAATGGTGAAATCAAGAAAATCGACTGCGTGTTCTTGCGAAAATCAAAATTTGATCAATCCAAGTGTAATCCAATTCTCTGAATGATTTTGGTTTCGCTCTGATACCAATTGAAAAAGTATTATCCTAGATTCAAGTCAAACAATCAAGATTTGACAGGTTAGATCAAAGTCTAGAGAGGGAGTAGAGAGAGAAATATTTCAGTCGTATATCTAACACTGTCAATGTACAATGAACACTTCTACTTATAACTCTCACAAGGCTACATGCTTATATATCTATACTACTTCACTCATACCCCTATTTAACAAAGACTGACAAACACTCATAAAACATGTTGACTAAACTAGACATTGACTTTGATTGACTTTGACTTTACAACACTTAAATCTTGGATACAACAAAATACACTAACAAATGCCATTCCACAGAGGTTGGATGGGTCTGATTCTCCATCATAAGTTGAGTCAGAGAGCCAGTCTTCTATCTCTACCACAAGTACCCTTTCTTTCACATTATACTTGTATTTGTTTTTGTAGTAGTCTTGATCTTTGATCAATCTACCCTTGCATTTGGCAGAGAAATGACCTGTCTTACTACACCTGAAACATCTTCCATCATTTCGGTTAGGTGGAAGAGTAGTACCTTCTGGTTTTTTGAGATGGTTGTTGAAAATATATTTGTGGTTGATGGTATTGTTTTGGTTGTCTCTGATATTGAACAGGCTCTTGGTAGGTGTACTGAATGGCCTACTGATCATTGAAATGTGTTGTTCTTGGCTCTGCTTGGTGTCCTTCTTTGTGAAATCCTCATCTATGTCCTCTGTTATCTCCTTCATCTCTCCTCTTCTCAAATACCTTTTTGCCAAATCTTTTGTTAAACTGGTGAGTGATTAAAGCAAGAGATTGAGCAAAGGCATTTATGCCCTCATTTTCTTCATCATCTGATTCTGATTCTTTGACTTCGTCATTAATCATGGACCTTTTTGACTTCCTTTTTGAATCTTTTTCAGAAAACTTTTCTTTTAATCCTTTTGATCTCTTGATTTTATTTTTTTTGGAATTTTCTTTTGAAATACTTTTGTCTTTGGTCATTAGTGCAACAGGTCTACCCAAGGAAGTTTTACCTTTTTGTTTAACAACCTCCTTTACTTGAGCCACAAGTGTGCCATAAATGTTTATAAGAGTCCATGATTCAAGTTTTTGATTTGCTTGAAGTGACATAGACAACTGCAACCATTCATCATTTAAGCTTTTCAAGAAAAGTACATTGTTTTCTTCTTTGGATCTTATGACCCCACACTTTCTGCATTTATTGATCAAGACATTAAACCTGGTGTAGGTTTGTTGTAAAGTTTCTTCAGGTAATGCTTTAAAGTCATGATACTCATTAATGCAATGTGTCCTTCTATTCATTTGGGTTTTAATGCCTCCTTTAAGTTGATTTAACAACTGGTCCCAATTTTCTTTTGCAGTGACACATGAGTCAAGTTCTTGAAAGATGTCATTTGGTTTGGCCATGATTAAAAGTCTAACAGCTTTTGAGTCATTTTCCATTTTTTTCAGTTCTTCATTAGTAAACCCAGTTGTCTTTTTCTCAAAATATGCAGGAATTTATGCGGTTGTTGCTGTTGGAGGAACTCTTGTAACCAAAACCATTGGTTGGAAAGGTCCATTGTTGACAGATCTCATAAGATCTTTGTCCATTCCTTCAAGAAAGTTAACCATCCTAATATTCCATTGAGGATATTCATCTCTCACAAGAGTAGGTGGTTTTGTTAAAGATCCAACAGTGTATATGCACTAATGCTTTGATTTGCCATCTTTGAAAAAGAAGAAGAAAAATGATGATTTAAGGAAGATGAAGCTTGAGATTTTTAAATTAAAGTTAAAGTTGTTAGCTTTCAACAAGATAGAATACTATGAGTATTTCTCAAACCTGAAACATATGATGTTCTTGAGTAAACAGCAGTTTAAATGAACATGCACAAAAATGAAAATTGGATCATAAGACAAGAATCAATCCGATTAAACCAGATTTGATCTTATTTGATTAAAGAAAATCAAACAAGCTCTGATACCAATTGGTGGATCACAGATTCTTGCTTAATGATTTAAGCAAACAAACATAAGAAATTATAGCATAAGCAAAGATTGTTTAAACCATATTATTGATCCGTACTCAAAGTAAATAAGATATCCAATGTGTAAGATAATGAGCAAGTCATGTATTTACTGGATAATAATGTAGATTATCAAGAACACCATAAGGTGGTTTAAATCTTACAAAGTATTCTTGTACAATTCACCGTACAAAAGAGCATTTCTTTATACAAGTAGCTGAGGAAAAACACACTTTAGAACAATGGGGTGCATGCCCTATTTATAGGACTATAAGATGAACAATGTACTTTCCTGACACAAAAGACGTGTGTGAAAAGTGTTCTACCTAAAAGGTAAATCCTGTTAGTTGATGATGTGTCTTCTGAGCTTGTATCCTGACTTGTAGACTTCTTTAGCTGGAACATCAGTGAGAATGTCTTCAGAGCTCTGATGTAGTGCCTTTGATGAAGCTATCTCTGATGTCTTATTTGCGGAAGTCTCTATCTCTGAAATGTCTTCAGAGGTAGACTTGCTGTCTCTGGTAGCTATCTCTAGAAGTCCTTTGGAAATGACTTAGAATATTTTCATCACTTTTACATTCTGAAATGGGGCTAACACTCCCCCTAAAGTTTTGTAAAGGAATCATCTCTATTCAGCTTCAACTCTTCTCCCCTTTGATTTCTTTGGAAAACTTTAGCGTTGTATATCTTCAATACAGTTCTGGATCCCCCTTAAATATAGCTCTTATTCTTGAAAGTTTCAATTTTAATACCAGATTCGATGAGAACAATAGCCTCGACTGAGTGCACTCAAGACAATTTTTATCTATTGAAAATTCAATACATTTGTTATGCCCACAAGAAAGAAATGTGTGAATTTTGCATGACAACTACAGTGCATCTTCAGTTTATAACAACGAACCTGTCTTTGAATCGCGAGTTGAATAGGAGTTCAGCTTAAGAGCTTGATCTGATAGGCTCATAGGAGGAAACATCTTGTAGCAAACACTACTTGTCAAGGTTTAGAAGAAATATCTTATATTTGTTCAACAACTGATGAATGATGCTCATTTTATAACTACTTTCCAGAACACTGAATGAATAAACCCATACCTCCTTTCTTCATGAATCAGCTGAATGATTATAAGCACTCAAAATTCTAGATCACAAACAAAGCACCAGAACAATGATTGCAACCACTCACAATTATGATTGATCATGTCAGAAGAATGATTAGAAGCACTCAAAGGTCTAGCATCGGCAAGAAAACTCCAGAATAATGATTGCAGATACTCAAGCTGCTAATCCAATCCAATCAAAGACCAAATCCAAACACTCAGTATCTGAAAATCTTGACTAGCATGACCTATATGAAAATCTGATCAGTTGCTAAAAATATATGACCAACTGATAATAGGAGTGATGTCACATCTGCATTATGCATAAAATCTCGGGAACAGATAAAATGGGCAAACTTGTCGCAAAAAGAGTGTGAACAGTAACTTTTCGCAAAGCACATAGCTTTTTACTCGGAGATCACTAAATAGTAAAGCACACTTCTCGCAAGTGGCATGAGCCGAAAAGCCACTTGTCGTAAGGCTTACATGCGAATTTCTTACTTCCCCAAACGTCTCTGTACGAAATCCTCACTTTCCGCAGGGTACAACTTGCGAGTTCTTACTTGCCGTAAGCAACTCTCTACGAGTTCTTTACTTGTCATACACGCTATAATCCGGGTAGCCAAATTGTCGTAGACCGAAGGATGCGAATTGTGTACTTGTCATATACAACATTTTATAGATTCTCACTTTTCGTAAACAATGGCTTGTGAATTCTTCACTTGACGCAATCAACATAAGCACAGTAACTTCTCGTATGATGAAGCATGCGATTTCTCCACTTTACGCAGACCGTTACCTGCGAATTTTTACCTTAGAAAAAAAATTGTTGTACGTCAACCAAAGATGAAGTTTGCGTGTTCTTCATATGAACTTGCGAGTTCTCTAGATCTTGCGAAAAGTCGAGTCTGGAAACAAAAAATCATCATAACTTTCACAAATCTTTGATTTTTGAGATGAAACTTTGCACACATGTTCGAAATATGAATCTGATCAGCTTTGTAGTTGAAGATCTTGTATAAAAACGCCTCTGTTTCAGAATTCGATCTCAACACAACAAATACAATATTTCGAACCAAAAACTCCAAAAATCGACTAATTCTTCTAATTTTGATGATATCACACACTGTGATTGATTCCAATTGGTTCGACTCTAAGAATAGAATCAATCTAGCATCAAATCTCTTCCAAATAAGCTCCAAAACTCAGAAATCAAAATCTATAGGTATAGGTATTGTTCATCGACAAAGTCACTGTTCAATTGAAAAATTGTGAAATAGATCGATTTCAATGAAAATTTCACTGATTTGGCTCTGATACCACTTGTAGGAACAACTATTCACAATTAAGGAATGTAGAAATGATAAACATGAGATAGACTAGGGAGGAAATTGATGTATTATTCACAACCTAGAGAGAGGAAGAGTTTCTCTCTCTAGGAACACATTACAAGCATACGACTACATTGTGAAAATGAAACTTACAAACAAACAACAATTAATTTCCTATTTATACCCTATCATCCCATGTACACAAAATTAGCCCAAACACAAATGCTAAGTACAAGGCCCAATATTAAACATAGAGGCCTTTACAAAACTTTCTAAACTAATGACATTTTATGTCCGAACAAAGGTCCACCTCAAACTCTGCAAAAAGTCAAAAATCTCGTCAAAATATCAAAGTCATAGTCAAAATTAGAAATCATAGACATTGAATAACGAGTTCTGATCTAAATTGATCAGAAGTCAACATTCTTACTCCCCCACTGAAACTTTGCAATTAGAAAAAAAATTGTCAGTACAAAACATATGAAATATGCTAATCCCCCCCCCCTTGAAAGTAGATCATCTTTTCTTAGTACATACTCCCCCTGAAATCATGAACAAACCTTCATTGCAGATATCTTTCAGAATTAAAAATAAATACCTGAAGAATATTATCAACCAAACTATACTAAGCAAATACAAATTAGGTAAAAATTATGTTTTAAGATTCAACATGCCTAATTTTGAAATCAGAAAATTAAATCTATTTTCATCTAACGGCTTAGTGAAAAGATCAGCAAGTTGCTAATTCGTATGTACAAAGTACAATTAGATCGTACCTTTCTGAACATGGTCTTTTATAAAATGATATCTCACATCTATGCGCTTTGTCTTGGTATGCTAAATAGGATTCCCAGATATAGCAATTGCGCTCTTCGAGTCACAATAAATCGGTATCTTGTTAAACTGGAAACCATAGTCTTGTAACTGTGTTCTCATCCACAACATTTGAGAACAATACCTGGCAGCAGCTAGGTATTCTGCTTCCGCTGTTGAAGTGGATACACAAAGTTGATTCTTCGATGCCTGTTGGGAATTAAAGATTGTTGGGAATTAAAGAATTGCTCAAGTATAGTTAATGCTGCTAGCACAACTGATTACTACTGCTAGTAGATTTAATACTGCTTGACAAGTTAGTACTGCTATTTCAAAAGTTAGTACAACTTGGAGAGTTAGTACTTCTAGTAGTTAGTACTGATGAAGTTAGTACTGACAGATCAAAGTTAATACTGCTGAACATCATTAATACTGCTGAGGATTTTAATGCTGCTGAAGATGGTTAGTGCTGCTTAAGAGATGAAGACTCAGTATGGAATGAAGACAACTGTATAGAAGAGTTGCTAAAGTAAAGAAGATAATTATGGATTGAAGATCAAGTTTATTTTGATAATTATCTTGTAATATGTCTTGTATAAATAGTATAGAAGTCTATGATAGAATTAACTTTTGATAATTCTGAATTTTTCTTTTCATACGTTTTAGAGAGAATTAACCTCAAGGTTTAGAACCCTAGTTCTAGAGAAGTAGAATTCGTATTGGTGAGCCTGTTCATCAATATTGAGGTTTTGTTTAAAATCTTGTAGCTTTAATCATTCAATAAAGTTTACAAGATTGTGATTTCTGATTCACTGTTTCATTGATAGTTGAATATTAAAGTGTTATTCCGCAACTCCTTTAATATTGTTTCTGAGTTCATTATTCTTGTTAAGAATTAGATCCTGACAATGCCCAACTTACGAGCTTGTCTCCCAATAATTGAATATGACCCATCATACTCTTCCTGTCTAACATACAGCCGGCATGATCTGCATCTAAATATATTGTCAGTTCAAATCCTGTATCTTTAGGATACCACAAACCAAGATCTGCGGTGCCCTTCAAATATATAAAAAATTCTTTAAACAGCCGAAAGATGGGACTCTTTTGTCTTGGCCTAATATCTCGCACACAAACATGTTGAGAACTTAATATCAGTTCATTTTTCCGTTAAGTACATCAAAGATCCAATCATACCTCGGTAGGTCCTTAGATCAACTGCTTTCCCGTTAAGGTCAGTGCCAATCTTTGTACTGGTGTCATCGGGGTGCTTATAGGTGTACAATCCTCCATTTTAAACTACTTTAAAAGATCAGATATGTACTTAAATTGATTTATAAAAATCCCCGTATAAAACTATTTGACTTGTAATCCCAGAAAGAAATTCATCTCTCCTATCATACTCATCTGAAAATGTGACACCATCAAGGATAAAAAGTTCTTACAGTACTTAGGGTTTGTAGACCCAAAAATTATGTCATCTACATAAATTTGAATGAGAATAATATCTCCTTTTTCTTTCTTAATGAAGAGAGTAGTATCAATCTTACCTTTTGAAAATCCTGACTTGACTAGGAACACAGAAAGAACATCATACCAAGCTCGAGGTACTTGCTTTAAGCCAAAAAGGGCTTTGTCTAAGATGTAGACATGGTCTGGTTTATTAAAATTGACAAACCCTTCTGGTTGAGATACATATACTTCCTCTTCCAATATGTCGTTCAGAAAAGCCATTTTCACGTCCATCTGATAGACAGTGAAATTCTTGTGTGCCACATACGCTAGAAACATTTTAATCGCCTCTATGCTGGAAACTGGAGCATATGTCTCATGATAATCAATACCTTCCTCTTACTGGTATCCTTTAGCCACAAGTCAGGCTTTGTTCATGACAACTATCCCATCTTCATCTTTCTTATTCTTGAATACCAATTTAGTGCCAATAATTGTTTTACCTTCAGGTCTCGGCATAAGTCGCCATACTTTCAATGCTTTGAGCTGATTGAGCTCTTCTTTCATTGCAACTATCCAATATGAATCTTCAAGATCTTCTGATACGCGCGTTGGCTATATCTTACTCAAGAAAGAATCATAGAAGCACTCATTTGCTGTAGCAAACCTAGTTTGCACCAATTTCAATGGATCTCCAATAACCTGATGCACCGGATACTCTTGGTCCACTTGTGTGTGTGTGAGGGAGTGAAATAGAAGTAGATTGATCACTTTGATCGTCTATATATCCAACATCTTGGGGTTCAATTGAAGTTATAGGTTCAGAAGTTCCAACTGATTGAACACTTGTCGCTTGTTGAGTAGACACTTCCGTATTGACTACCGGTTTTACATATTCTGACTGTTCAACATTCTATACATCTTCAACTAATTGAGTCTTTGATTGAGTTTCTGTCTAAACTAGGGAAACAAGTTCAGTTCATACATCTGAAGTGATTGGTTGATGTTCATTTGACTCTTCAGAACTGTCAATCACAACACGTTTAGATACTTTAGATCCAAGAAACTCATCATAGAAAAATTCAAATAATAAATCTAATTATGTTAAATGCGATGTAGAAGTAGTAACTTTATCAGAATTAGAAACACTAGAACCAGATTTTTGACTGATTTTTCCAGAAGCTAATACTCATGTTATCACGGGTTCGGAACTGCTTTGTTCAGAAGCCACTTCCATTGCTTCATCGAATGTAACATTTATGCTTTCCACAATGATCTTTGACTTCTTCAGATAGACTCTATATCATGCGGGTGTTTGAGAATAGCCGATGAAAATCCCTTCTTCAGCTTTTGGACTGAACTTATTCAAACTCTCCTTGTCGTTTAGCACATAACACCTGCATCCAAAAATATGGAAATGTTTAATACTCGGTGTTCTATTATTAATAATAGCATATGGCGTTTTACCGAAGCGACGATGAATGATTGAGCGATTTTGCGTATAACATACAGTAGAAATAGCCTCAGTCCATAAGAATAGAGGTAAGTCAGATTGGCTAAGCATCATACGAGCAACCTTAACTAGAGTCATGTTTCGTCTTTCTACTACCCCATTCTGTTCAGGCGTTCTGGCAGCAGAATACTGATGTGTTATTTCGACCGATTCAAGATAATCTTCAACAATTTTGTTCTTGAACTTTGTGCTGTTGTCTGTTCTAATCAACTTCACTATTCTCTGTAGATTTATGTGGACACTCTTAAGGAACAAGATGATGATATCAGGAGTCTTGTATTTTGTCCTTCAAAATTTTACCCAATTATAACGTGAAAAATCATCCACTATCACTAAGACATATCGGTTGCCATTTATGCTTTAGGTATGCATTGAACCACATAAATCCAAATGCAGTAACTCGTATGGATCATTTGTGTTTTGTTCAGGCTTGGGCTTATGCGAAGCTCTTTTCATCTTCCCTTCTCATATGCATCACATAGATGTTCTTTCTCGTATCGTAACTCATATAATCCTTTGACTAATTTTCCTTTCACCAACTTGTTAATGTATCTAAAGTTGAGGTGAGAAAGCCGTCTATGCCACAACCAACTTTGTTGCATAGAAGCTTTTGAGAGTAGACACACAGCGCTTTCAGGCTTCAAATTGGACAGATTAATCGTGTAAAGGTTTGACTTTTGAGTGCCAACCAAGAGTTCTTTATCGTTTTCTGTTCGTATACAACATCTCTTGGCTTTGAATCTAACCTCCAAGTCTTTGTCGCAGAACTGTCCAATGCTAAATAAATTGTGTCCTAGTCCTTCAACGTAGCTCACCTTCTTTATCGTTATGTTCTCTTGAACAACATCACCATATCCCAGTATTGGCGAAAAATAATCATTCCCGAAATGCACATTGCCACAAAACTTCTCGATATAGTTAGATAAAATATCTTTTGTTCCGGTCATATGATTGGAACAGCCTGAATCCAAGTACCACATATGACGGGTCTGCACAATAGAAATTATTCAACAACAGATTTAGGTACCTACTTGTAAATGGGTCCTGTTTGGTTAGTATAAGATTTTGGCACCCAATGAAATTTGGGTCCTCTTTTCCTTCTAAAAACATTTGATCTATGTGAATGATATATATGGTAAGAACCAAACCAATTATTAGAATAATGACGATCAACAAAATCATTTCTTCGACATGTAGAACATATTGAATCAATTACTTTATTGCGTAAATCTTGCACGAAACTACAAGTTTTTGTTTATTCAAAGCAAATTGACTAACTACATCAGTACAAACATCTATTGTTCTATTACATTTAACAGTAGGAGATGGCTTTGCCGACTCCTCATCTTTCTTCGGTCTCCACTCAAGTTTCACTTCAGTTCTTTTATATCTCATATCTGAAACAAAAGATTTAAACTTGTTAGAACTATGGGATTTCAGAGTTTGTTTCTTCTTATAATTACCAGTATTGTTCCGTTTAGCATAGTAAGCACTTACAGGAACTGTGCCATCTACCTTAGTTGATAACTCACCAACTTCAAACACACTAGGTAATTCATTAGAGTTAACAACAAAATTAGAATGATCTGGAAGTTATGCATTAAAGTCAAACTTATCCACACATTAATCAAAACATTCCTCGGAGTTAAAGAAATAACTTCATCAAGAAAATCATCATCATCAAACAGATCATCATCATCTAAAGAGTGAGATGCACTTGAAGATTTAGGAAACATAAAATCATTTTAGGAAACATAAAATCATTGACTTCTTTTTAACACTGTTTTTGGAAAGAAGTTTGTTCAAAGTTTGGTGGATTAACAGTACAAAATTTGTTTCCCATAAAAGCTTTGCATGAAGATGCATCTGAATCAGTAGAGTTGTTTTCACATACTCGGTCTGATTCTGATTTATCTTCTGCTTTATTAACAGACTTTTAATCATTGTTCAATAAAACAGTTGAAAACATAATTTGTTCTAAATCAACCAAAAGTCTTTCCTCTTCTAAAGTTTTCTCAAGTTGAGAAATGTTTCTTTCTAAGATGAATGGAGGAACATAAATCTTTCCTTCAATCTTTGATCAGTAGAATAGCTTTGAAAATAAATATTTTTAAGAAACTTTGATTGTTCTGTTAATGTATTGTTTAGATCAAGTTGTTTGACTTTTGTATTGTATTTGACTTTCTATATTGTATTTTACTTGCTTTGAGAGAGGTTGTTTGAGAGAAGTTTGTCAGTATAAATAGCTTTGTTGTGAGAGTTCCTTGTAACCCTTGAGAATTGTACGCATATCATTTGAGACTTAATGACACATGACTTTCTCTCTAAATTCTCTCTCTAGAATCTTTACTTGAATTGTGTGTGAATTGATTGATATGGCTTGAATAGGACATTATCAATTGGTATCAGAGCTACCCCAATCGATTTCAGAGATTTTGGATTACCAATTTGGATCGAATTCTGGAATTTCTTGACTTCGCACAGACGACTTTCTGAACATTTGATTTTTTGATCTAATTTACATCATTTTATTGTTTTTTTTAGCGTTCTAATGGATTGGTTGTGATCGATTGTAGTTTGTGATCATTTAGTTTTCACACTATTTCACGATTTAATCACAAATGCAATTTGAATTTTGATTTTTGTGATTTTTCTGAAAACACGAATATACGCACTGTAAACAATGGATCGCACTGTAATTGTTGGTTTTTGATCATTGTTGTTTGTTCAAAAAGTGATTAATTTCACTTTTCGAATATGTTGATATCATTTGTGAAGGAATTTGCAGGGAATTTTGAACTTTGGATCGATTTCTAGAACTCAGAGGCAAGAACGCGCAAGATCTAAAGAACGCGCTAAGGAAGAACACGCTAAGACTAAGAACGCGTAAGATGAAGATTTTGTTGTTTTGTGCGAGTTTTATCTAGTTCGCGCATCTTTCAGTGTGCGAGAAGCAAGTTTCCTCTACGAGTTTCACAGCGTGTGAGTTTCCGTTTTGCGAGTTTCAATCTTCTCAGTTTTTTCTAAGTATGGAACACGCAAAGCAGTGTGCGAGTTTTACTTGACTTGAGAGTTTCCATTCATCTGCGAGAAGTTCTATTGTTCGAAATTTATCCAAGTCAGAAACGCGCATATAGCATCGTGCGAGAAGTTACTTCGCGCACAACACCACTTCCGAGTTTCTCAGTTCACGCAACTAGTGTTCTGCGAGTTTGTCTTTCACGCACATAACTTCTAGCGATAAGTCTTCTGAATAGTGGTTTGCAAGGTTCTGAGTTTTGCGAGTTCTAGTTCTGGAAATCTTTTTCAGTGGTAATCTGGGTTTGACTTTTCAAGTCAACTGTTTCTGATTCTTTTGGGAGATCTACTGTATTCAAGCCTTCTATTAGATATCTTTCTCTTATTCAGCAATCATGTCTCAAGATCTGCTAAGTATGGGTTCAAATTCCAAGCCTCCAGTTCTGCAAGCCGATGAATACCCACAGTGGAGAAAAAGGATGATCAATTTCTTAAATAATCAGGATAAGAAATTGATGGATTCTATTCTGAATGGTCCTCACTTCCCGCATGTCACAGTTGCCAGGATTCCACCACTGACACTAATCCTGAAATTCCTGAGAGAATTGTGGCAAGAGATCCCATTCAATAACGCGATATAGACAGAGATTTAGTCGAAAGAGATGCTACAACTTTGACCTTTCTTATCATGGCCATTCTGAATGACATTTTCAACCGGGTTGACAGCAGAGAATCTACAAAGGACATTTGGGATGAGCTAGAGAAGCAGTTTATGGGTTCTGCAAAGTCTATCAAGACAACAAGGAATTAAAGCATCAACACATATGAGGGCTTTAAAGCTAAAGAAGGGGAATTTCTAAGGCATGCGTACGACCGATATAACATCATCTTTAATGATCTGCGAAGGAACGGAGTACAGAAATATGAGTCCGAGATCAACTACAAGTTCATAAAGAATCTCCAACCCGAATGGGACGTCTATACTATCCAAATGCAGATAAACAAGGATATGGACGAGGAGAAACTAAATGACTTGTTTTGTGTCCTAAACCAGTATGAGGATAAAGTAAAAGAACAAGCTGCTGCAAACAAGGAATTGGATCAGTTAAAAGACAAGCAGAGGAAGGTAGAGGATTCTTTGGCATTGTTGGCTCAAAGAAATGGCAAGATGATTAAGTCAAGTTCTGGTTCTGGAAAGAGTATAAAAAAGAAATCCTAGATAACTAGCATGATTGACAGCTCAGATAGTTCAGATGAAGAGACTCATGAAGAATCTGAAGATGATGAATTGACAGAGTTTGCGGAAAAACTTGCACTTTTGACTTCGAGCTTCCATAAAAGGTTTGGTAGGAAAAGTTCTACAACAAGCCGAAGTACGATTCTTACAAGTCTGGCAAGTACAAAGGTAGATATGAGAAAGAGAAAGAGAAGGACAAGAAAGAAGAGAAGAGAGAAGAGAAGAAAGACGAGAAGAAAGAAGAGAAAGAAAAAGAGAAGTCAGACATATGTTTCAACTGCGGCAAAGCTGGCCACTTCATCAAGGATTTCCCTGTCAAACGAGTAAAGAATTATGAATATTATGCCAAGAAAGCTCAGATTGCTAAGGCATTGGAAAAGGGCAAAGCACTGAAGGCAGAAGATGAAATCGGGTTTGAATATTCAGATGAAGAAGAGGAAGAAGAAAAGGTGAATCTGACTCAGGTGCAATACAACTTAATGGCACACTTGAAAGAAGAGTCAAATTCTGAGGTAAATTCTATGTCCGACAACTCTGAGTCTTTTGATGTTAATGAAGAAGTGATGAACTTGATGTCCCAGTTAAATCTGATGAACTCTGAATTTTTGAAATTAAAAGAAAATTTTAAACAACAAAAGAGTACCATACAAGGACATCAAGATGAGGCACTAATCTATAAAACTTTGGCTGAAGAAAGAGAAGAAGAGAAAAAAGTTTTGAAATCGGATAAATCTAAACTTCAAATAAGAATTTATGAACTTCAAAAAGAGATAATTACTTTAAAGGATAAGAATATGGAACTAACACTTCAGTTTGACATTGTTTTGAAAGACAGGACTGAAGCTTACGCTAAGATCAAGGAATTGGAAGACCTAAATTTCAAAAGAGGTCAAACAGAATAGACCCTTAAGATTTTGACCAACAATCAGAAAGACACAAGATTTTATAAGGCAAAACCAGGCCTCGGTCTTTCGGATGTGGATGTTTTGAAAAAGGCACCCGAAAATGTTTATAATTGAAAAAAATCTGGTGATGAACCTATTATTCCAATTCCACACATCCTTGAGACATTTGTGAAGCCTGAGACTCCTTTGCCTGAATCTCCTAAGGTAAAGAAGGAGGAAACAGTGGAAGTAAAGACAGAAATCAAAACTGAATCAGAAACTCAGAATTTTAAATCAGTTAAATTTTCATATGATGAATTAAATTCTTCTTACAAAAGCAACAAGGATTCATTTGTCGAATATGAAAATATTTTTAAAGAAAAACCTGAGTCTTCTAGAGCCAGTTCTAATTCTGACTCTAATGAAATTGTTTTGACCTGCTCAATCTTAGAAGATATAGATGAAAAGGTCATTTCTGATAAGTCTAATTCTGTTTGTGCTTCAAAATTTTCTGATCTTGAACATCAACAAGCCTTAGATGAAATTGATGAGTTAGAAAGGCAAATTTCCCATCTCAACAACATGATTGTTGAATTGGAAGAAGCCAATGAGAATTTCGGGATGGAATTAGACTCGAGCTTTATTCAAAATGAATCTTTGCAAAAAGAAATAAGAAGTCTAGAATCCCAAATTTTCAAACTATCAAAAGGCAAAGAGGTTGTTGTTGATAAAGAAATTCCATTTTCTGTGACTCAAAGTGTTGAGCCTTCATCCAAGTCTGGAAACACAAAAGAAACATGTGAATGTTCTAATTCTTCCTCATCTATTAATATCTCTAAATCTGTTTCTGTTTCAGATGAAAAAGTGAAGAAAGATTATTTGAAGAAAAAGAAGACTGAAGTGGAAAAGAATGTGAATGATTTTGATGGATGTCAATGTAATAGAGTAGTTGATGCTTGTACTGATGTCAATCAACAAAGTTTCAATAAAACAAAAATATTTTCCCGAAAAGAGTTGTTGACGCAAGCTACTACTAAATTGCAATGTTCATATTATCTTAAAAGTTCATTCTCTTTGAAACCAAAGTCTTCAAAGAAAAAGAAACATATCCAATTTAAGAACATGAACTCTTACAGTCATTCTAAAACCAACAAAGCTGAAATATATTCTTTGAAAAAGAAAAACAATGTTTGTCAAGTTAATAAAATTGCTGATGTGAAGTTTGTGTGGAAATGGATTCCAAAAGCCGACATTAATGCACAAACTTTACCAAAAGGACCAAGATTTGAATGGCGAATTAAGGGGTCATCAGCAACTTTAAATGTTGTTAAGAATACTAACAAGAAAGGACACATATTCATATGGGTACCTAAATCTAAGTAACTGATGTTTGCAGGCGTGTCATGTGTAGATTATTGATTCTGGAGCTTCAAGACACATGACAGCGCACAAGCACCAGCTGTTCGACTATGTAGATCATTATGCAGGATTAGTTAACTTTGGAAACGAAATGAAAGGCTACGTCAGAGGTTACGGCACTATCAAGAACAATATGATCACTATATCAAAGGTTCTGTACGTAGAGGGTATAGCATATAACTTGTTTTCAATCAGCCAGTTCACAGAGAAGAAATGCAAGGTTGAATTTGATACTGATTACTATTACATCAAAGATCAGAGTGGAGCAGAACTTATAAAAGCTGGAAGAATGGGATTACTATATGTTGTTCACTTTCCAACCCTCATAGCTTCAAAGCCTATATGTCTCATTTCTAAGACATCTACAGACGAGAGTTGGTTGTGGCATCGACGTTATGCTTTGATTAATAATATAATACCTAGAATTAAACATTTTCTTATCTTTGGGTGCATGTGTTTTGTGCTGAACGACAAGGAGAACTTGAATAAGTTTAGTCCTAAGGCTGAGGAAGGCATTTTCATTGGATATTCTCAGACATCTGCAACATACAGAGTTTATTTGAAGAAGTCGAAGATTGTGGTAGAGAGCGTAAACGTTACATTTGATGAGGAAATGGCTTCTGTTCAAAATAGTTCAGAATCCGTTATTACCAGAGTATTAGCTTATAAACAGATTAGTCCAGAACCCGTGGTTAATCTTTCTAACTCTGATAAAGTGTCAACATCTACATCTCATTTTTCAGATTTAAATTTGTTGTTTAAATTTTTCTATGATGAATTTCTTGGTTCTAGAGTAACTAAACCTCGATTCAGGAAGAAATTCAAATTCAATCGCCTACTCAATCAGTTGAAGATGTACATGCTAATGAAGAGTCAGAGGTTGCAACATCAGTTGGTTGCACTGTCATGCCTACTTAACAGACAGCGAATGTCCAATCAACTGAAACCTTTGTACCTGTTACGTCAACTAAACCCCAACCAGAAGATGATAGTAGATACTTAGATGATCAACATGATCAATCTACATCTAATCCACTCCCTCATGAACATAAGTGGACCAAAGAGCACCCCATACATCAAATCATTGGAGATCCGTCCAAGCCAGTGCAAACTAGGTCTGTAACCATGAACGAGTGCATGCATGATTCATTTTTGAGTAAGATAGAACCTACACGAGTATCTGAAGCTTTAGCTGATACATATTGGATAACTGCAATGCAAGAAGAGCTCAATCAATTCGAAGCACTTAAAGTCTGGAGATTCGTGCCCCGAACTGAAGGAAAAACAATCGTTGGCACGAAATGGGTATTCAAAAACAAGAAAGATGAAGATGGTATCGTGGTAAGAAACAAAGAAAGACTTGTTGCTAAAGGATATAGGTAATAGGCATAGATTACGACGATACTTATGCTCCAGTTGCGCGTATAGAGGCAATCAGAATGTTTTTAGCCTACACCGCACACAAAAAATTCATAGTCTATCAAATTGGACGTGAAGACTGCCTTTCTGAATGGCATTCTAAAGGAGGAAGTCTATGTCTCACAGCCTAAAGGTTTTGTCAATTCTGATAAACCAGATCATGTCTACATTTTGGACAAAGCTCTTTATGGTTTGAAACAAGCCCCTCGCGCCTGGTATGATATTCTATCCAAATTTTTAGTCAAATCTGGTTTTTCTAAAGGTAAAATCGATACTACTCTATTCATTAAAAAGGAGAAAGTTGATATCATTTTAACTCAGATATATGTGGACGACATCATATTTGGTTCAACTAATCTAAAGTATTGTAAGAATTTTTCAAACCTCATGGTGTCACGATTCGGATGAGTATGATGGGAGAGATGAACTTCTTTCTCGGATTACAAGTCAGACAATTTTCTACGGGGATTTTTATTAATCAATTGAAGTACATTTCTGATACTCTGAGAAAATTTAACATGGAAAATTGTACTCCGATTGGTACCCCGGTGGCACTAGGAACTAAGATCGGAGCTGATCTTTTGGGAAAAGTTGTCGATGTTAGAACTTATAGAGGAATGATTGGTTTTTTAATGTACTTTACGGCTAGTCGGCCAGATATTATGTTTTCTACATGCTTGTGTACTAGATATCAGGATTCTCCTAAAGAATCCCATCTTTTAGCGGTTAAGCGTATACTTAGATATCTGAAAGGAACTGGAGATCTTGGTTTGTGCTATCCTAAAGATACTGATTTTGAGCTCACAGCGTATTCAGACGCAGATCATGCATGTTGTATGCTTGATAGAAAGAGTACTTCGTGACACATACAATTCTTAGGAGAAATACTCGTGAGTTGGGCTTCGAAGAAACAACCGTGTGTATCTACTTCAACAGCCGAGGCAGAGTATGTAGCTATGGCTAGCTGCTGTTCTCAAGTGTTGTGGATGAGAACACAACTCCGAGATTATGGATTCAAGTATAAAAATATCCCGATTTACTGCGATTCAAAGAACGCTATTGCTATATCTGCAAATCCTATTCAACATACGAAGACCAAGCACATTGACGTGCAATATCATTTTATTAAAGATAATGTTGAAAAAGGTACAATCGAACTTTACTTTGTAAACACATATTATCAACTTGCTGATTTATTCCCGAAGTCATTAGATGAAAAGAGATTTAATTTTCTCATTTCAAAACTTGGTATGTTAAATCTTAAGACTTAATCTGTTGTTACCTAGTACAGTTTCTTTTTGTTGCTTTTCTTCATTCCTTTATGATTAATCTGAAAGATATCTGCACTGAAGGTTGTTCATGATTTCAGGGGGAGTGTGAGACAAAGATACGATGATCTACATTTTAGGGGGCGTTAGAGAAATTTGCATATATCTTATACTGATATATCTTGTGATACATATATTCAGGGGGAGTATGGACATTGACTTCTGATTACATCTGATCAGAACTCGTTCTTAAAAAAAATATTGCTTTCATGTTTTTAATTTTCAATAAAGTTTGTGAATAAGACTTTGTACTTTGACGACTTTTTGACTAAATGCAGATTTTGAGAGGGAGCTTACATGATCATATCATTCATGACTTTCGAGCTGACTTTATGAGATTTAAGATGAGCTTAAGGCATATTATAATCTTAATCTCACTGTGTTTGAAAGAAGGACGACTTTCAGACATGAAAACATTTTTCTTAAACGTTCAAACCACTTCTCGATTCTTAAACTGATTTCATGAATACATAAGTTTGATTTTAAATGTTTTCATTGTTATGAGCTTCAATGTTAAACGAACCGTGTGTTTCCAAGGATAAATACTTGTGTATTATCTTTTTCTATATACTATCAAGTATTCACACACACCGGTTTGCTATTTTTGTTGATACGTTCTTACCATGTCTCATATTGAAACCAATTTTCGATGGTAAGACACCCCGTTTGAAATTTATAAATATTTGAGCGTTGATTCATTCAAAATGTTTCTTTCAAGAATGTCTATATTTGATTCGTATAGACAATATCCAATTTTTCATGACCAAAGCTTTCATTGACAAATCATTCATATTTGATCTTTTCATACAATGTCAGATTTTCAAACAAGTTTCTTGTATTCATTTCATTCACTCAATATACTTGTGTTGAAAATTCTTCCATGATTAAAATGCTCAAATCTTCATGATTATCTTCATGAGCATACATATATCTGACATATATTTCATATTGTGCTTTAACTGTTCAAGTTAAACCAATTGAGCAACAATTTGCTTATAGGACAACAAGGGTTCATTGTGTGAGAACTTAATAGATCTTCTATGGATTCACGTTAACCAGTGTTTCCTACCAAAGAAGTAAATCTTGAGTGATCGAGAGGTAAGGAGTCAAAATCTGAGTGTGGGTTTGTGATGAGATAAAATGAAAAGAGATTTTGGTTAGAAGTGAGCTCAAAGAAAGAGGGTGAGATATTAGAGTAAAAGAATATCAAACTCTGCACCAACCTTTTCTAAGCCAGGCAACCATATTATTGTTGTTTCACAATTCTTTTATGATTATCATTGAAACAGGAAACTAGCCCATGCCAACTCTTGCTTAAACCACACCAGCTACTCATTTATTTCTTAACAGAGAAATGTTTCAATTTTTCTGGGGATGCAACACATATTCTATATTGTCTTCATTTAGAAGATGTGGATATTGAAAAAGAAGGAAGTCTGCCCCACCTTCGCACTTCGATCATGCACAATTGAGTCTGTGTATTACTGTTGTTGTCTCAATGGTTTACACAATTTTGAGCCTAATTGATAAAAAGCAATCATCATGCTTAATTCTTTCATACATAAGCATGTACACATAGAAAATATGTTTTTCTGTCTAAACGTTCATAGAATAAACTTGTGTTATTCGATGATTGAATGGAAGACCTGGGGTGTGAACATCACAAAAACTCTTTTCCAACGTGTATTTGTTACACACAGTGACTTCGTGCTACTGACAGGCATTATTAACGGATTCATTTGTTGATTCAGGTGTTACATTCCTATTTTTCTAAATTTGAAAATATTCGGATGAATATATTATGAATTGACGGATGTTCAGTGGCTCAGGGACAAAGGTCAAAGGTCAGAAAAGATTAATGACATTTCTTGTGTAAGTTTTGATGATTTTTATGCTACATCATCAAAAAGGGGGAGAAGTTAATTTCAAGAAATGTTATCTGAAGAACAATTTGTAACAGTTATGGGAAAAGATCAAGAAATTGAAAGGAATTTAAGGGAGAAGTTATTTCAAGAAGTATGATTTGGAGAAGGTTTGTTGCAAGAATGTGTCAAGGAATGCAAGTTATGGGGAGATTGTACAGAATGGAAAAAAAAGTTCAAAAGATTTTGGAAAGTTTGCTGAAGTTTACTGAAATTTTCTTTGAAGGCTATTTGCTGAAGAAAAATGAGCTAAATCTGAAGATAATTTCTTTTAGAAGTTTAAAACGAGGTTTATATAACCTTTGGGGGATATTACAAAATTTCTAAAGACAATTCTAAGGAAATAAAGTTTGATTTTGAGCAAATTCACAAAAAAAGGGGGAGATTGTTCTCTGATGCTGAAATTTATTCTGAATCAAAAGGGGAGCTCGAGACATTATTCTTTGAAGACGATCAGTGTTATTTCCAAATAGGAAGATTATGTTTTTTTAACGATTCTTAACAAAGGGGGAGATTGTATTGTGTTAATCATTAAATCCCAAACTATCAAGCTAATTACACAAGATTTATCTAATATGCTCAAGAACTAGAGAGAGAAAGTCTAGAGATAGAAAGTAGATCTTGAATTACACCCTCTAGAATTACAATGAATGCTTTAGTCTCTAATTCGTTACTTCATGATTACAAAGGAAAACCTATATATACTCACTAACTAATACAAAGCCTTAATGGCTAAGAAAACTAAACATGTTTTGACTAACTATTACAAGGTCAATGTTGACTTTTACATATTCGACTTTCCTATTAAATCTTGGATACAATATTTAGACTTAACAATCTCCCCCTTTGTATTCAAGATTTAATAAAAATTTGATGCAGATCTTCAGCTCTTGATTCTTCATCTTTCATCTCTTGAAGCTTTCACAAACTTTGCTCTTTTGCTGCTTTTGAAGAATCTTGGAAAGTCTTTTTAAACTTTGAAGCTTTGGAAATTCAACATGCCTTGAACAAAACATGAAATTCTTGAAACTGCTTTGAAACTTGAAACTTCATTTCTGAAAAATCTTTCGTCTTTAAACAAAATTGTATCTTCATCACTTTGATCACTGAATCGTCTTCGGAAGAACAAACCTTCTTGAAACTTGAAATTCTTTATCAGAAACTTTTGAATTTGAATCAGTCTTTGAAACAGCAGCGGAAACATTTTGAATTTAAGACTTGAACTTTGAACTCGAACTCTGAAATTGAATCTTTATATCGTTCTCCCCCTTTTTGATGATGTGAGCATCAGATCATCAAAATTTCTTCAATTTCAGCTCAGACTTTGATAACCCCTTTGAAACAATCTCCCCTTTGAGAAATGCCGTACTTTGATCTGAAAGAGCTGAATCATGAACAATATATATCCGAATCTTTTCAAATTCAGACATAATGAGCGTGTAACCCTGATTCAACAAATGAAACAGTTAGAAATGCATGTCAGTAACACTAAGTTACTGTGTACAATGGATGTACAATGTAAGGAGCTGGTTTGATGTTGACTCCCCAGGACTTCCATTCAATCATTGAAAGATACAAGGTAATTCTATGAATGTTCTGACAGAAAAACATATTCTCTGTGTGCTCGTGCTTGTGTTTTGAAAGAATTAGCACAATGATTGTGTTTCATAAAGCTCAAAGTATGTAAATCACTGAGACAACAATGATTATACATGGACTCAATGTGCATGAGAAAGGGTCGAAGGTGGGGCAACTTTCCTTCTTTTTCAATATCAGTATCTTCCAAGTGAAGATCCGATAGATTATGTGCTGCTTCCCCAGAAAATGTGAAACATTCTCTTTTTAAGAAAAGAATGAGTAGCTGGTGGGGTTGTATACAAGAGATGGCATGGGCTATTTGCCTATTTCAATGATGGTCACCAAAGAAATGTGAACCAATCAGTAATGTGGCTGCCCGGCTCAGAAAGATGTTTGGTGCAGAGTTATGATATTCTTTTAACTCTGTTCTCACACCCTCTTTCTTTTAAACATATAAGCTCACGTCTAACCAATCTCTCATTTCCATTTTACCTCTGCTCACTCGCATACTCAATTCTTTTAAACCCCTCTCCCCACAATCACTCAAAGGATTTCTTCCGGGGTAGGAAACACTGGTTATCGTGAATCCATGGAAGATCTATTAAGCACTCACACTGAATCCCATGTTCCTAAAAGTGCATGCTGGTCAATGATTATTCTTGACATGTAAAGCACAAGAAATCATATGTCAGTGTATGTATGCTCATTGAAAAATATGAATGAGATTTGAGCATTTGATCTTTGAAGATTTCTCAAAACAAGGATATTGAATAAATGAAAATGAAGTCAAGAGAATTGTTTTGAGAATCTGACAATGAATCAATCAGATCAAATCAAATGGTTAGGGTATCAAAGAATTGGATATTTGTTTATATGAACAAATATAAACAATTTATCAATGAAAGTACAAATATGAAAAAGATGTATGATGCTCATCAACTTTGAACTTCAAACGGGGGTATTACCATCGAAAAATTGTTTGAATTTGAGACATGGTAATAACAATTTCAAATAAAATACTGAACCGGTGTGTATGAATACTTGACAGTATATGGACAAGATAATACACAAGTATTGATCTTTGGAAACACACGGTCAGTTAAACATTAAGCTCAAAATTTTAGAAAAACATTTAAAAGCACACTTTTAAATTTATAAAACTTTTGAGAATAAGAAGTGGTTTGAACATTTCATAAATTGTTTTTCATGTTCGAAAGTTGTCCTTCTTTCAAACAATCTGAGATCTAGATCAGAAGATTTTTACCTTTTTCAGCTCCCCCTCAAATCATGATCAAATGATTTAAATCTTTTGAGCTCCCCCTGGATATTAGCACAATATCCATCTTTGATCATTGAAGAACGGGTCCTGATCTGTCATGTGATCAGAAGCCACTTTATTCATATTATTTATTCAAAAATAAAAGACAGAAAGCAGTAAAACGGTTTATAGAATGAGTTCTGATCTGAAATAACCAGAAGTCATCACCTTTACTCCCCCTTAAATTAAGCATCTGAAATATATCATTTAAAACAGGATAGAGATCAAACACTCCCTTTGAATTGTTAGACCATCAATATCAGAAAAATCTAGCATTGAAAAAATATAGGATAGAGATAAGATCAATTCACTCGGGATGAAGACCATCAATATCCGTCGGATGCAATCATACAGGAGTAAGGTCTTTTTGATCTCTGAGGTACGAGTCCTAAACTGTTTTGTTTAGAAGTCAAACTCATTTGAAGACCGGGTCCTAAACTGATGTGCTTAGAAACCATATTCTTGACATTGAGGTCCGGGTTTTGAACTGCTGTGTTCAAAAGCCATTTTCTTTCTTACTCCCCCTTGGAGTGAGTTTCCTGCAACACAGATTCAGGTTTCGGTTTTGGTACCCACTGGTATTTGGGTCCAGAAATGTTAGTTGTAGTGCGTGTGGGTGTTATGGAGTAAGAACCATACCAGAAATGATCATTTGTTTTGTGAAAATTATCATGTGTACAACAAATAGAACAATAAAATTTCTTACCATTAGGTGCTTTGTTCTTCTTTGCTTTGTGTACATGTACACATGATTTCTTCTTTTTCAGATCATTTTCCTTATCATCTTGAACTGGTTTCTTTTTGCCAAACCAGTTTCTCTTTCTTGAAACTTTTTCTTGGATAAGTATCTGAACCATCTAAAAATTCATCGTAGAAAAGGTTAGTGCGACGAATCTGATTAAAGGATTTGACTGACCTTTGTGACGAGATGAATTTCTGATTTGAACTTGAAACAGATTTTTCAAGTTCTTTGATCTTTGATGCGAAGTTGTCTCTTTCTTTCACAAGCTGATCAATCTTTGTCTTGAATTCAGACTTCGTTCTTTGTTCATTCAGCGCATCTGCAGACAATTCAGACAACTTAGAAGTCAGTTTCTTGATTTCATTCTCAAAAATTAACCTTTCTTCTTCAAACCCTTTTTCTGACTCATTTCTCTGGCCAGATAATTCTTTAAAGAATCCTACATTCTTCTTTTCTATGGCCTTCTTTTCCTGAGCAAATTTCTCTCTTTCCAATATCAGTACTTTCTCAAAATCCGAGATTTGTTGAGAAAGCTTAAGGCATTTAATCTCCACTGACTTCTTTTCTTCATAACTCTTCTTTGAGAAATCTGAGAACTTCTTTGAAAAAATTTTCTTTTCATTTTCAAGATCAGCTTTATTTGCATCAAGCTGTTTTTCCAAATCAGATAAATTCTTTCTCAGCTCAATGTTCTCAGATTCCAATCTCTTTATCTTCTCTTCTTTCTGCCCAGCACTGATATTCTTTAAGGTACTGAGTTCTTCTTTTAGTCTGTTGCTTTCTTCATAATGCTCTTTTGACTTTTGTGAGTGAAAGTAAACAGCATAATTCAGATTAATCTTCTCTAATTCCACCTTTCTAATCTTCTCTTCAAGTTCAGCAAAATATCCCATCTTGAATGAGTACATCAGCTTGATATGAATAATCGTTCCAAACTGTATATCAGAAAATCAGAAATCAGATTGAATTGAAATCTTAAAAAAAAATATTTCGTGAAAATTGAAATTTGAACAATACTTGATGTTTCGCAGTATAGAAAAAAAATATTTCCAAAGATGACCAAAAAAATTTTCCAGACTCTTTTTTAACTAAGTCTTGAAGACCCGCACAACTCAAGGTATTCGGGTCACATAAGAATTCGGGTCACAGAGTTTCAAGAAATGCGGGTCCTGAATGGAACGCATAAGAGAAATGCGTGTGAAGAAAGATACGCATTATGAGGAATGCAGGTCCTTCATGAAACGCATTATGAGGAATGCGGGTGAAGAAGGAAACGCATAGGAGGAATGTGTGTCATGAAGGGAACGCATAATAAGGAATGCGTGTTAAGGCAGACCCGCATTTGAAGTAATGCGTGTTAAGACTGACACGCATTTGAAGAAATGTGTTTCAAGGTAGACCCGCAGTTGATGAAATGCTTTTCCAAAAGAGATTCAACCACTTCAAAATCTCGTGAAAAACATGCAAACTATAAGATAGACCCGCATTTCAGGATGAATGACCCGTATTTCATGATGAATGACCCGCATTTCTTATGAAAGACACGCAAACCTTGTTCTTTTCTGATTCTATCTCAAAATGATTCAAACCTGCAAAATTGATCTCAAAAATTTGTCAGCATCATCGAAAAACATTTCTAAACATACAAATACATTCAATTTTCGATTAAAACAACAAATTACTTGAATTCGAACAAGAACAATATTCAAACTCGTGTCCAAGAAAAATTCAAAAAATCGAAAATTGGAATTGATTTTGAACGAATTTCGATATGGAATCTAAACAACAATCAATCACAAACATAAAACGAACACAATAAATCCATTTTCTTGCATTAAAAATGATTTTCACAAAAAATTCGATGAAACAGTAACAAACTCGTTTTCTAGAAAAACTTTTGAAAAAATCAAATTTTCGATCCAAAAACACCAAATTTCAATTCAAATCATGATAAAATCTTTTCTGAAAAGTTTGGTTCAGCTCTGATACCAATTGTTAATCATTAAATCCCAAACTATCAAGCTAAGTACACAAGATTTATCTAATATGCTCGAGAACTAGAGAGAGAAAGTCTAGAGAGAGAAAGTAGATCTTGAATTACACCCTCTAGAATTACAATGAATGCTTTAGTCTCTAATTCGTTACTTCATGATTACAAAGGAAAACCTATATATACTCACTAACTAATACAAAGCCTTAATGGCTAAGAAAACTAAACATGTTTTGACTAACTATTACAAGGTCAATGTTGACTTTTACATATTCGACTTTCCTATTAAATCTTGGATACAATATTTAGACTTAACATATTGCATATCTTTTTAAAGATGATCTTGAATCCAAAGGGTGATATTGTTAGTGCACAAATAAATTGGATACAAGATCATAAAGGTGGAAGATGAAAGTCAAGTCAAAAGCTCAAGTCAACTCTCAAGCAAAAGTCAAAGTCAAGTTGTAATAAGTCATTGTTAAAAGTTAAAGTGTTTAGTTTTGTCATTGTAAGTGTTAGAGTATAAATAGTTTCTTTTTTGTTAGTAGACTCATTAGACTAAGGGTGAGCGTGTTTGTAGAGTGAGAAATATTGAGAGCCTTTGTAATCGAATTTGAGATTAATTTAAATTGGTTGTTCAATTGATTGAGTCATCATGATCTGATTTTCCACGTATTGTGGGACACAAATTTTTGGATCCTGATGAGTACCTCTGACTGTTTGAACCCGACTTCTTGTAGAATTTCTTCTGAAAGGCTCGGGTCAAGAGTAGCATCGCTTGTTTCATATTTTCTCTGTCGTCGGAATCTGAATCAGCACTTTCAGCTTCATCAGAAACAGAAACAACTATCTTCTTCTTCTTCTTCTTCTTATCCTTCTTCTCTTTCTCTTTCTTCTTCACAACCAAGGCAATAGGGTCAGCTACTGGCTTTTCACTCTTTTTCTTCTCTCATCTTTTCTCTTCAACTTCCTCCTCATTCTGACGGAGGGTTTCATATACTTCATGTAGAGTTATGTCACCAAGATCTTTCATCTTCTTCATTCTTCTGGTATGCTTCTTCCATTCAGGTTGAAGAATGCTCAGAAATTTGATGTCGTTCTCTATCTGTTTCTTCTTCACTTTGTTCTTTGCCAGCTCATTTAGCAGAAACACAAACCTCTCATAAGTTTCTTCTAATCTTTCTCCATCTTTAGCTTTAAACTCCTCATAACAGTTTATGCAGTTGGCCACTTTCATCTGATTGCCAACTTTGGATCCCATCATCATCTTCTCTAGTTGATCACACATCTTTTTGGCCATTGCCTTGTAGCTGTCTATCTTAATGTATATCTCATTCAGTATGCTTTGAAGGAGTAGAGATCTAGCTTGCTTGTCAGCTTTGTACCTTTCTTTCTCTTCAGCATAATATCTAGAAATATCCATTGGAACCCTCTTAGTCCTCTGTTCTTTCGGCTGATTTCCATCTTCACTATCAGATGAATCATCATCGGGAATTTCCATAGTAAGAGAAATCATTGGACCTTCCTCAATAGACATCTTGATGTTGTCACCATTGGCATGTTTATCAATGAAGTCTAGAAACCGGTCCTTCCATTGTTCGTACTCACCCTTGAATAGGGTGGTTTGACATCGGTTCCGATAGAGAGTGCATCCCTTGAAGTCATCCTGACAAATAAACTGTAGAATAAGAACTTAAAATGATCGTTAGTTCGAAACCAATCAGTATTCAGAAAAACTTGGAAATTTTTTCAGAAAATAAATTTCCAAAAATTTCTTAAGGCAAGAATCCTCACACCACTAACAGTAGAATTCACACAACTTTCACAGAATTCGTAGACCTTCCACAATTCACACACTGAAGGAAGTCACACACCACAAAATTCTCACAACCACACAATTTGCAGGTAACTAGATGCAAATTCTAGGAATTCGCACGCTGCTATATGCGAATTCTAAGGAATTCGCACACAACTATATGCGAATTTTTGAAAAATTCGTATGTGACTATATACAAATTCTTGACTTAGAAATTTCTTGATCGCCAATTTTTCGCATGAGCTTTTCGCACAAGAGGGATATACGAATTCTATACTTAGAAACTATTTCAACCTCAAACAATTCGTATAAATACGAATCTAGACATAGAAAATCTTCCAACATTCTATGCGAAATCCTAAGAATTCGTATGTAACCTTATGCAAATTCAAGGAATTCATATGCTTCAATATGTGAAATCCTTACTTTTCGCACGTTGATTGATGCGAAATATGTCCTTAGAAATTATTCTCCCAACTTCTCGTACATTGAAGTATGTGAAATCTGTATAATTCGCACACAACACTTATGTGAATTCTTCCCTTAACTTTTTCACAAATTCAGTTTTATGCGAAATCCTCTGCAAACAAGGTCATCATGCGAGTTCTTCGTGCGAAATTCATAGATCTTGTGAGTTCTTCAAGGTTCGACCCAAAAACACTTCAACCGATCTAAAAACCCATTAATCCTTCGAATTCAAGTCTGAAACTTTGTCAATTTTCTCACGTACACAATCTGAACAAACTTCTATGACTCAACTTCAATCAAAAACAGCCAAATTACACTTTCAATTCAAGAATAGTGCTTAGAACTCGTGCGACCAAAAAAATACAAAAACATCAAATCAAACATGAATTACAGTGAGATTGTGTTACAAATCAATACAAATCTATTCTATTACAACAATCGATCACTATACTAGCAATTAAACTCACAATTACAAGCTAAAACATAAAAATCGATCAAGACTCAAGTAGACAGGGTGCGAAGAACTTTTCTTGAAAATTTTTAATAGAACTCTGCTCTAATACCAATTGTGTGTCCCACAATAACCACAAGGTTTGTGGTGTACTGGCAACGGCTTGGGGGGTTCATAACACCTGCCTAGGTTCGATTCCAGACACTTCCAACTTGTGGCCACTAGGGATAAACCCAGGGCTGCACGCTTAGCAGTAGGGCCAAAGGCCCATCTTTGCCAAAGGATTAGTCTGGGCCAAAGGCCCAGGAAACCCTTATCCAAAATAATAATAATAATAATAATAGTTCTAATCAAGATCAACAACAACAAAATCAACTCAAATCATCATCTGTCATTGATCTCAATTTTACAGTTTACAATTCGTATGGAAGATGCTCTCAAACTTTCTCTCTCTAAAATTCACTCTGCATACACACGGCTAAATTCTACACTTCTTATACTTATGCTATTACAAACAAAGACAAAAGAAAAACTATTTATACTACAGACAATTACAAAGGAATCTAAACTAAAACTAGCTTACTTTAGTTGACTTTGAGCTTTGACTTTGACTTTTTTTGAGAGGCTTTGACTTGGACTTTGACTTTTAACCTTTGATGATATTGGATACAACATTTACGCTCGAACAGTGACACACGTGCAATCGATTTAACATAAATACTTAGCTTAACCACTGACTCCCTGAGAAGAACGATACTCGACTTACTATCCTTACTGATATAAGTTAGGTTATTAAATTTAAACCTTGTTTTGCGTTTAACGACGCGTGCATCAAGTTCTTAGCGTCGTTGACGGGGAGTTGTGCGCTTAGGTTAATTGGTTTGTGTTAATTTGTTCTGTTTGCATTATATTTTGAATAGATTGCTACTCGATACATGCTATTTTTTTAGTATGCTTTATTTTGTGTGCTTAGTGTTGGTTTTTTTCCTTATAAAACTACAAAAATATTATTCTTTGACATATATTTTAGTTAAGTATTTACTTTAATTGTCCTTTTTTTATTGCATGATTTACATCATATTAGATCCGAGCTTTGATTTAAAAATATGTCGTTTGATATGTTTAATGTGGAGATGGATGAGTTGAGGCGATAGTTTAAGGGTGATATCGGTGAGCTTTCAAAGAAACTAGACATGCATTTAGGTGGATTGATTGGTGGAGATAGTGAGAAGTATCAGATCCAAAATTCATGCAATTACTATAGGGATCACTTACACTCTATGGATAGTTGTCCTGAGTTTTATTATGAAAGGGTCAATGGTCAAAATGCATGCACTTATTGTGGTGATCCATGGCATTCTATAAACGAGTGTGCGTCCTTTCATGTTCGGTGTGTCACTAAAGCCCAAGGGTTCACAAATTATAATGAAGACATGTTGTCTGATTCATATAACCCCGGATGGCCAGAACACCCAGACTTCTCTTGGGAAAGTCAACATGAAAGTCAATCAAGTCGGCCCAGTTTTCTAAGTCAATATCATTTGGGCAATTACCACCAAAACGATCAAAATGAAAATAATTGTTTTAGTGGTGGTTATGACAATAATAATCAGATTTTACCATCGCACAAAGAACAAATGCAAGACGTGATGGTGATGATGAAGGAACAAATGCAATATACGAATATTGTATCCCAATCTGTTGTTACCCTTGAAGCAAAAGTTAGTCAATTAGAGGAACAATTAATTGAAATAGATGAGGGTATACAAGTAAGCATGGCTAGGGAAAGTATAGGTGATGCTTTTATTAATGAATACCTTGGCAGAATGAACCTCACCCAAACAATGAACAGGTTGAATATAATCAAAAGAATGGTGAAGAAAAAGAGAGAATGAAGATAGTAGAGGTTTCATTAGAGCATGAATTAGATTTGGTGGATTTAGATGAGACCAGGACATTGTTAGTTGAACCGACCACCTCCGATCAATAGCCCACTTGTGAAAACAAAGTTTTACTTAGTTTAGCATAGGAGCCGTCAAAAAGTCCACTTGAAAAACCACCATATCTTGAGTTAAAGATATTACTCGATCGCTTTCTTAGGATTACCTTGAAAGATCTTACCTTGGTAGAAAACGGGTCAACTGGGAACTTTGGGGTAGTTAATACATTTAAAGGCATACACCAAGCTCTTACTGAATCCAATGCAAAGCCTTTAAGAGAGTTGAACCCGAATTGGAGAGAGATAAGCATACATGAAGTGATCAATTGGTTAGATGGCAGGATTATGCATCATAGTATTGCAAGACCTTGGGTATATGAAAGATCAAAGAAAGCATCATAATGCAGGTACATAACTCACAGATTGGTAACAACTTTAACACCTGCTTTTGTTTTGTACATTTCTTTTCTTTATAAATTTTATTTTTATAGTATTAGTTAGTCGGGTTGTAATTAAATGAACTTTGTGGGTGTGCTCACTACAAACCCTCATGAGACTTCACTCGTCCGCTAGGGGGGAACCTAGGGGTTTAAAAGGCTTATTGCACATGCTAAGTGCAATCGTTTTTCCCTATGAAAACGAGGAATTTTTTTTGTTCATTTTATTAGGTATTTTTTTTCATGTTTCCTTGCGGCCTCTGAAATTGTCCTATCAAATCACAAACACGATTTTATCTAAGAACAATGAGAATCAATGGAGGGAAATCACAACTGTATTGATTTTAAAGGTGTATGCGTACAAAAAGGTTTCTCTCTCTAGATTCTCTCAAGGTTGTGCTACAGTCAATGCTACACTTTCAATACATCTAGAAAAGAACAAGGAAGACCCTATTTAAAGGTCAACCAAGATACAAGCAAAAATACAATACAAAATACAATACTTAAAGATAAAATGATCTAAACTAAAAAGCATTAACAATCTCCCCCTTTTAGATCATTTGACAATTTTGTTCTGGTCCCATCTTCTGAAGCAAATTCTTTTGATTCCAAGGTGCGCTTCAAACCTTCTGAATGCTCTCTAAAATCTATCTTCTTGTTGATCTATTCAAGCATAGTTTCCA
Organism: Arctium minus; assembly: GCA_954870635.1. Lineage (NCBI taxonomy): Eukaryota > Viridiplantae > Streptophyta > Magnoliopsida > Asterales > Asteraceae > Arctium > Arctium minus. The sequence goes on along the minus strand of OX941080.1, from coordinate 68,078,981 downwards.
TGTTCATAGACTTAACTAATCTAAGAGCTTCATTCTTTCTGAATCTTTCTTTCTCTGATAGGAACAACTTGTCTTCAAGCACTTTTCGAACATACTTCAGTGTACCATCTGAATACTTTGCCATTTCAGAAGCTCTCATGAACTGCTTCTTATGAGTCATGGTGTTCACATACATTACACCCAATTCTGGATATCTTGAAAGCTGAAAAGGCTCTAGAACTATGATCTTTGGATGGTTGAAGTTTAGTGCTAGCAGGTTTACTCTTTTTGGTTTGTTTCAATGCCAAGATGGAAATCAAACGTGTAGGCATTATAAACACTTCTTACTCTTGATTGTGTCCTCTTTCTCTTCTTCCTATCTCTGAACTCATTCACAATAAACATGATATCTGAGAAATCCAAATTATCAAAATCAGCTTCTGTGAAGGTACTGATCTTCATATCTTTTCTTTGCACAGTGAACTTTGGATAGTGGACATTCATAATCTTGCACATGTAAACATTTTGAATCTGCAGAATCTCTTCTCTTTTGACATACGGTGAAAGATTTTTCTGAGTTTTCATGAACCTGATGTAGTTGGTCTGATAAATCTTGTCTCTGCCTCCAATGCTATAGACCTTTGCTTCATCAATTGGTTGTAAAGAGGAAACAAAAATCTTTGTTGTTTCTTCAAGGAATGGCACTTTGAGTGATTTTCTGATAATCTCAATGAACTTCAAAGAATCTCCCTGAACATCATAGCCTGTGTAAGGAACAGAACCAACACGAACATCTCCTTTGAAGGTAACCTTTGGACTGTCAGGATTTGGCTTAAGCTTTTTAGAAGCTTCAGCAACACTGAGTATCTTTGGACTGTCAGGATTCCGAATGTAAGGAAGTGCATTAGCTTTGGCTCTAGCTTCTTCTTCTTTTCTGAGTTCAACTTTTGCTTCTCTGATCAACTTTCTTTCTTCCTTTTCCCTTTGCTTCTTTTCTTTGTACAGTTGATTTCTAAAGTCTTGAATGTCAACAATGATATGTCTTTCTTCTTCAAGATCCTTTGGCTTAGGCTTTGAAGTAGGAATCCTTGATCTCTTAGACTTCTTGAAAGGCTTGGACTTGTCAACCTTTTCTTTTTTCTTAGGTTGTTCAGCTGGTTCTTCAGATTCAAAGTCTTTCGGTAGAGGTAGAGCAATCCTTGGTTCAGAAGTATCAATATTTTCTGGGACAAAATAGTTTCTGGTAGGAGAGACTATTGGAATGGCAGTTAAAATCTCATCTTCATCAAACAATCTGTATGTTAGTGGAGCATAATCAACTACATTGACATTTTGAGCAACCTCCACAACTTCTGCTTGTTGAACATGAAAAGTTTGATCAAGATCTACAATCTCTTCAGCTTCATTATCAAGATCATCAAAGTTTCCATCTAAGTTGTCTCCAAATAAGTCATCCAGTACATTCTCATTCTGATTCAGATTTCCCTGAGCAATAGCATTATGTACAATCTCTTCAACAGTGACTGTATTCTCAGGATCTGGTCCATCACTCTGAATGTTGTGGTCAATAACATCCATCCCTTTTTGTTTGACTTTCCAGTAACTATCGTATCTGGAAGCAACTTTCTCATCATCATCACTGGCATAGTCATCTAGATTGATGAAATTCTCCGACGTGCCCCCCAACATTTCCATAACTTCTTCAACAGTAGCAATCGCAGGCTTTTCATCAGTTGATTCTGTGTTATCATAAATCATCAACTCCATTTCAGCTTGTGGAGCATCCTCACCCAACTGATCCTGACCCGACTGATCTCCTTGAGTAGCTTCAGCTACTTCAGTCCCCTGATCCTCAGCAGTAATAACATCAACATCTTCAGCAGTTTTCTGTCTCTTGCTCATCTCCCCCTATGATCTTGATCAGAATCACGATCATGTATTTTCTTAGAAAAACTGCCTCAGAGTGAGCTTTGCAAGAAAATTGTACTGTGTTGGTGAGATCTTGTAGGTGCTTCTCCACTGAATCTTTGAACTGATTGAACTGAGATTGATTAACATAATCTACTGGAACTTGAGGAACAACTGGTTCGGATTGTTACCTCAGTAATCCAATAAGATCTGCTTCTGTTGGAGCATTTGATAACAATTGAGCCAAAAGTAAAGACTTTAACTCAGAAAATGATTGGACTGGTGGTGGTTTTGGAACTGATGGTGGTGGAAGTGGTTGCACTGGCTCCTCAACGACTGAACTTTTCCCTTTCAAAAATCTCATCACTTTCCTAATCTCCTCCTCAAACTTTTCTGTAACTTTGCTCAGCTCGGACTGAAATTTATGTGTCAAAGAGTTTTCAACGACCTTTAGGGCGTCATTGAGAAATTCCCTTGAAACAAATTCGGGTAATATAACACTGGGGCTACTCAAGCTTCTCGTTGACACAACTGTTGTAGATGCAACAGTGTGGCCTGTGCTCAAAGTTGGCATAATGTTAGCAATGACAGGACTTCCATCCGATCCTTGTAATCCGGATTGTGGAGATACTACGGATGTTCCGATCAGGGCACTAAGACTCCCGATTTTAGCAGATATTTGTGTCCTTGCCAAGGAAGTTGAAATAGTAAGAGGTGCTAAACTTGATTGTGTGCACGAAGGAAGTGAGATCGGTGGCAACAAATCTCTATTTTCAATACCTGAACCTTCCAAATGAAGATTAGGTAGATTAGGTGCTATATCCCCGTGAGAAGTTGAGACTATTGTCTGTTGAGAGACAGCAGAATGGGTAGCAGGGGTGTGCAAATGCATTAGTGGGATACTAATGTCTGTTTCAATACCTCCTGCTCGCAACAATTGCGGCGAGGTAGTGGATGTGGCTGCCTTTCTGTAATGGTAAGTTTGGATGCACACACGCTCACCATGTTCATTTCCTTCAACCACTCTAGTCCTCACATTTTCTGAATTTTCAACTAATACTCCCTCATCCGGCCTTATAACTCCATAATCAGATACAACATTCATAATTGTTGAGTCAACACCTTCCAAATCAAGTTCTTTTGCAACAGAATCAAGACTATGATGTAGAGAAATATTTTCCAAGAATCCAAAGTTGTGACCCAGGTTGTCATCCTGATCATCATCATCTTGATCATTTCCTTGATTTTCAGCATCATGTTCCGAAGTTGCTGATGGTACTGACGTACTAGATAAGCTTGCTTGTCTGACCGTTAAAGTTCTTTTAGAATTCTGACTTTCATTGGGATTCTCTTCCTGAGGGCTCGATTGAGAAATGATAGCCGTCTCAGGTTGAGATGTGGAAATCACTAAACGTGTGGCAGATTGTGCCTGTGTTCCCACACCCTCCAGTACAGAAGTCTGACCCACTCCAGAACCCCTTTCTAAATTTTCTCTCTGCTCACTTGCCCATTCAACTACACCCGTAGTAGTTTGATCCCTTACCGACTCCTCTCGTCTAACTGGCCCTAAGTCTTGGGTAGGGATTACTGGCTCTGGCATTCCCATGGACTGCTTATATTTCCTAACACACAAAATGGTCGGATTGGCTTAAGCAAGCAGTGCAGCAGGTACTGGCATCTCAAAAGTGAAGGATTGCTTCTTCTTTTGAAGATGTGTCATTTCATTTTCAGGTGCAATCTCATGATGCAGTCTTTTTGGAATCTCTATGTTGGATCTCAGTATGCTTCGGACAATGAGTTGTAGAAACCTCTGATAAGGCACATATTTTGGCGTTCTTGTATGCCTCTTGCTCATAATCTTCTCATACAGCTCAGTCCAGATAGCTACGACATAATCAACATGCAAATCATAGATGATAGCATGGAACAACCTCAAAGTGTGCATGTTGGTGTTGTCATGCCCAGAGTGCCTTGAAGTCAAACACTTGTTGATCACAGAAAAGAACTGATAATAAAATGGAGGCAAATTTGACTTCTTAAAATCACTGATCTTTGTGAGGCTCCCAACATAGCCTAAAACAAGAATACCATCAAACACTTCTTGATCTCTTGGATAAGGATCAAAAGTATTCCTTTCTTCTCTTGAGTCTGGAAATGGAAGATCAAGAATCAGTCTTAATCTCTGATAGGTCAGCACGGATGTGAAGTTGTCAATTCGGAATGTGAAATACTTCCTTTTTCCTTCCACAACATGATCAATGGTTTTCCAAGCTTTTTGTAGGTAAATCAGTGGCACAGTAGCAGTAGCAGTTAAGGCAATGCAGATTGGGTGGTTCTTCATAATCTCCTTTATCAGTGGCTTGACCATGAGATTGTCAAAGATCACATGATGATTGTTTGGGGACAATGGAAGATAATCTTGTCGATTAATCAACTGGAGATCTGGATCTGCACCAATTTCAGATTGAACATGGCATCGGGAGGAAGGCATAGGCATCTCCCGTGAGATAGTTGGATCATGTTCATCCATCTGAACACTTTGATCATTGATATTGTCCTCCGCCATTGATTACCTGAAAAATATAACAAGTATTGGATAAATTCCAATATGTTAGTCAATAGCTCAAAAATATTTTTTAGAAAACCATTTTGATATCAAGTACAGAAACAATTGTACTTTAAAGATCATAACAGATACGCACAGAAAGTTACAAGAAAACAAAATTTAACTTTGAAAGAAATGAGTAAAAAGACACAAAGTTGAACATAACACTTGACACTTTGAATTTGTCTTAACAAAATAATGTTGTATTGCGAAATACTTGAAAACTTGGAATTTGAAAAAAAAATTCACTAAGTTTGAAACACTCAAGAACAAAGAGTTTGCAAAATTACCAAAACTCTTTAAACCTTAAACTCTCATGAACTTTGTGTAGAAGAAAAACTCTCATGAATCTGCCGTTGTGAACATCAAAACTCTCAAAGAACTCATATTTGAATTTTGAATTTTGAATTTTGAATTTTGAATTATACAAATTACTGTTCACTGATAATTTTGAATTTTGAATTTCGAAAATTCAAATTTGGATTTCAATAATCTGGATTAATTATTTTAATATTCATGAAATGTTCAGATTAACTGTTCCATATCACTTTGAATTTGAATTTAGTCCAAATCAGATTATTTAAGATGAAAATCAACAGTCCTATTCATAAATTCGAAATTCAAAAAATTCAAAATTTCAAATCAAAGATTAATAAGTTCAGTTATTGTTCAAGATTATGTTCAGCAGATCTGTTCATATCATCGAGTTCCAAAAAAAATTAAAACTTCAAGTCACAAAGTCTTGTATATGAGTTCAAGTTCAAAGTTCCAAAAGTCAAGGTAACCTGTAAAGTTCCAAACCCATATGTAATACAAGTATTATACAGAATATAATCACTAGTATTGAAAGAACAAGTTCAGAAGATGAACTCAAGTGTTCGTCCAGAATATGAACAGACAGAAAATATGAATCGACAAAATGAAAAACAAAACCCTAAATCTTGAAATCGAACCTGAAAAACAAAGGAAACAATCAAAATAAACAATAATCGAACAAAGAAATCAACACCTACACTTGATTCTTCGAGAATATGAGACTGAAATCCAAAAGTCGCAAAAGTTAGTCGAGAGAAAAACTCTAAGTGTTGGAACTCGCAATGTGATAATGAGAGAAGTGAGAGTTTCAGAGGTATATATATACTCGAAGAAACGCGCAAGTCATAGAACGTGAAAGTAATTAAACTCACAAAGCCCTATAACTTGAAACTCGCAAGCAACGCACGATTTGAATTTTTCTTCTCTCAGATCAAGGAAAGTGGTATTTGTCTCAAAAACTGACAAATATGTGTGTGTTTTTCACTTAAGAATCAATTTAAGTGAAAAATTGTGAAACACGCAAGCCTAAGGAGTAAAAAACATGAAACTCACAGACTGAAGAAAGTACTCGACCAAACTCGCAAGCCTCGTTTTGCACGTTTCTGAAACTCGCAGACTATGATTTGCGTGTTTATGAAACTCGCAGATCACGTCTTGCATGTTTCAAGAATTCGCAAGGTTTAAGTTGCGCGTTTTGAGAACTCGCAAGCTACCTCTTGCGTGTTTATGAAACTCGCAAAGCTTGAGTTGCGCGTTTTGCAGACAACACAGTACTCTGCTCGTTTCCACACTAAGAATATTTTGAGAAAAGTTTCCAAAAATGAAATCCTTCTAAAAATGGAAACTTTGACTTTACCAAAATAGTAACTTTCCAAAAATCACTTTTTAGCACAAAAACATTAATTTTCTCATGAAAAACGTTTCTGATCTCAAAAACACACACACACTTACATACTTTTTCATTAAGCTCCCCCTCGAAGTGTGCACATGTCTTAATTTTCTCCCCCTTGATTTTTGCATTTAAGCTCAAATCTTGAAGTACGAGTCCTGATCTGATTTAATCAGAAGTCATAGTCCAATTTGCAACCTGTAAAACAGTTAAAACTTTGGTACTCATTGAACATGAGTCCAGGTTTGTTAATAATAATCAGCTTTTTGAAATTGAATCAATGAATTACATAAGCATACCAAATGTAAAGAAATGCTCCCCATCAAAAATATAAAGAATGATGTAACTATTTATTAAGATTCAACATGCCAAGTTTGCTGACTAGAAAATTAAATCTCTTTTCATCAAGAGGTTTAGTAAACAAATCAACAACCTCAAAGTCAATTGAAACAAAATGCATTTCTACATCACCTTTTTCAACATGGTCTTTAATAAAGTGATACCTGATATCTATGTGCTTCGTCTTTGAGTGTTGCACAGGGTTTGATGTAATTGCTATTCCAATCTTGGAATCACAGTAGATTGGTACCATATGGAATGCATATCCATAATCACTCAGCTAGGTTCTCATCCACAGAACCTGTGAACAGCATCTTGCAGCCGCAACATATTCCGCTTCAGCTGTAGATGTTGTTGGTCCCAGAGGTGCTTAACAAGTTTGTAGAAGGGGGGGGGGGGTTGAATACAAACTCAGAATTTAAAGTTTAATAAATTGTTTATTGATAAATCAAACACAATTTACAAGTCTGTTGCGGAATAAGATTAAGTAGAACTTAATCTAAACAAACTTAAGAAAACACTAAGATAGTTGCACAAGAATATAGAGAATGGGAATTGGAGAATATAGAAAACAAAGGTTTCTATATGATAAAAAGATGAAGGCTAGAGGTGAGCACACTCTTCAGATGAAGAGGTAATCTTTCTATTTATACCCTATGCATTAAATGCATGGCAGGGCACTTTACATGTGTCCTTCATTGATTGGCTGAGAGAGTCTGACTTTAGGAGACATGATTTCGTCCGTATCATGACCAGTGTAGTTGACAGAGTTGTTGTACGAATTGTGGCAGAATTATGTCCGTTCTGACACATCGTACTGGTTGTGCAAGGTAAGACAAAAGGAGACTTGAGGCATAAGCTACGTGATCGTTTGATCGCTTAATATCTCTTCCTTCAGAGATACAAAGAAGTTCAGCTATCACTGAAGCTTTTCCTCATGTTCCTTCGCGTATAAGTAGAGTCGTCTTTGCTTCACTGATATCCGCATCAGGTCACTAGTAGACTTGTCTTTGTTCAGTGGCTTCGTCTTCGATTCAGCTATGAACATATGTTGACGCAAGACTTGTCTTCAGGGATTATGTTAACTGTTTACATCAGAAACTATCAGCGATAACTGAACAGACTCAGTGTGATCGCTGATAGTGAAACACTAATACATATGAAATGTTTACAAGAAAGGTCATCAGCGATAACTGAATAGACTCAGTTTAATTGCTGATGGTGAAACAATAATACATATTAAAACGTAATTTTCACTAAGTATAGAAAAGGGTCGTTATCAAATCACTGAGAGAGTTTGGATCAACAATCTCCCCCTATTTGATAATGACAAAGTAACTGAAGAAAATTACTTTGTAGTTCAAAATAAAGGAATAATTAGGACTCATAACATACATGTCCCAATTACTATTTTGAGGGATCTTTTACAGTACTGATAGAGTTAAGTACATCACTGAAATTTTCATTAATTCAGAGATAGAATTGCAAGATATGAAAATTACAAGTACAAGTGAGGAACTAACTACTGTAAGTTTTACTAATAGATTACAAGAAATAGGAAACTAATCTATCAGCTATCTAAAGAAGACTTTGGAGGATTGATCATATACTCAGGTATTTATTCTACTTTTTGCCTTCGCTCTAAAGATTCTTGGCTAATGATTGCTTTGATTGGCTCAGCAGCAGAAGAGAAGTCACACCATATGCACAAGAGATCCTTGAGATGACTGAGGGGACATATAGGAATTTCAGATACTCTTTGGAATCTGAGTTGTTCCTCATCATCTCTGAAGAAGATTCCAAAAGGTTCTTTAAGAACTTGTCCTGCAACATATGGTCCACCAGGGGGCAGAGATAGGTCAAGAACTGAAAGATCAGGAAGAGGACCAAACAGAGCTTCTCTTGAGAATTTGATGGAGGTTTCATTTCTTATCACAGCGACATTTTTAGACGAGGAGGAGACAGGCTTTCTTTTGATTTTCTTTGGCTTAGAAGGAAGAGCAGATGGCACCTTTAGGATTGTAGTGACTCTGTTGATGAGAGCATCATTTATCCCTTCAACATAGCCTCTGTAGATTGACTTCGATTTCTTCAGCGCATATTTGAACTCAAGCCATTCCATGTAGCCAAAGCTTTACAGCTTTGAAACGAACATAGCCTTGCAGCTTCCATCCTCTCTAGTAATCTCCATAGTGACAGAAACTTTGTCCTTCTTCTTTCTCCCTGAGATAACAAATGCTACGATCTTCATTGGGTCAGAGTGATAGTCGATTTTATGCTTGCACCAATCAACTGAGTTATCGCTGACCGCTAGTTCTTTTGAGCTCTCCTCTTCAATCTCTTTCAATAAAGCAGCCTGTACTTCCACTGGTTTGTTTTTCAGCTTCTTGTCTTTGACTTGAGAGGACTGAATTTTGAGAGCAAGAGAGGCATCTCTTTGACAATCAGCTATCAGCTTCTCAGCCCTGACAGATTCTTCGATTTCAACTTCAGTTAGGAACTCTATATCTGTTGATTGAGTAGGGACCTTCAGTCGTTGTTTCTCTAGATGAGAGATCAACTCTGTTCTTCACTTCATCTCTTCCTCTGACCAGTGAGATGGTCTAGAGGGCCTTCCTGGATGTTGCAGGGATTCTTCTTCTTCTTCATCAATCTCATTTACAGAGATTGGGATTATTTCTTCATCAGCTATGGGAGCTGGGATTATTTGTAGTTCTTTACCCTTAAGCAGGGGAGAGAACTGTCTGGTCAGAAAATAGAAAGAAACAAAGTTAGTGTTTATTTTGGGAATAAGAAAGAGAAAGGCTAGAAGAAAACAGGGGTAGGGAATTTATAGTAGGATATGGGAACAAGTGAAAGGCATACCTGAGAAGGATTCTCCTCAGATAGTGAAACTGTCTTCAGTCTTCCCTCAGCAAATGCACCCTTGGATTTGCTTCGGGAAGGGGTTCCTGAGGTTGTTTCATGACTCCCCCCTGCTGTGACAACTTCTTTCGAAGTTATCACTGAAGATGTGATGGCTGCAGAACACCATAAGGACTGATCTTCTTCATCATCATCATCATCATCTTCTTGATGAGGTTGCTCGTCCTCTTGATCTTGAAGATCAAGATCTTCTTCTTCATCATCCTCCTCCTCTTCTTCTTCTTCTTCGACTAAGTCTTTGAAAGAAGGAGGGGTTTTGTCAGCAACCTTCTCCCCCTAAAAATGAGAGGGAGATTCTTCCTGTTGAACCTCTACAGCAGCTTCCTCCTCCTCTATATTTTCTTCAGCATCCTTATCCCCCTCTTTGTCATTATCAACTAGGGAGAGATCTTTGGTTGGAGAGGAAGGTTGTGCAGCGACCAATTTTTGGACTTCAGTCTACAGACTTTCCAGGCGTCCTTCAATCATAGGGATGTCCGAAGTAGCATGATGAATGAATTCAACAGCTACGTTCAGAGAGGTGCGATCATCCTCTGTGAAAGAAGGGGAAATAGTCGGAGCTGGTTCATTCAGCTTCCCAAGGACCTGTTGAAGGAGAGAGGTGCAGGAATCGATCTTCACAGATAATCCCTGGACGTCGTTGCTTAAAGAATCAAAGTTTCCTTGAAGAATTCGAGTAGCGTCCTTCACTTGGACAAACTCTTCCTGAAGTGAGGAGACTTCAGATTTAATGAAGCAGGTGGCTGTCAACTACTTCAGCTCTTCACCAGCGGTATTAACGGCGCTGGTGGTTTCGTTCAGCGAGGTGGTGAGAGAATCCACCTTGACTCCCAAACTGCTGACATTAGCGTCAACAGTCGCCATACTAGGACCTGAAAGAAAAGTTAGTTTCTGAGTAACAAGCTTATATGGATAGGTGGAAGCTGTATTTGGGGGTTTAGGTATACCTGAACGTTAAAACAAATTGAAAAATTGCATGTCTCTTTCAAAGGTTTGAGCATCAGGTCCTAGAAATGCAACATGAGGTTGCTGCATAAAAGATGAAGGGTTAGAGACCAAAGAGATGGGAGGACTAGTAACAGAGATAGAAGAAGTTTGGGGTTGAGAAGGTACCTCAGTTGATTGAAGAACTGAGATTTCTGGTTGAGTCACTGTTGTTGTGACAGCGACCGAGATCGCTGGCATGGTTGATGTGATCACAGCTGCAGATGTGGAGGAGAGAACCACGAAATCATCCAAGGAAGTTTGTCGAGAAACTTCCTCAGGCCTTGAACTAGTGGCGCTTGTCTCCTTAGTCACTTTGGCCTTTTTCGAAGGACCAAAGGAACTAGTTGATGGGCGTTTTGAAATGGTGGTAGCGGCAGGGATAGCAGAAGAAGGAACCTCCTGCATGGCCGCTGAAGTAGAAGAATGGAGAGAGAGGTGAGAGCGTAGGGTAGAGATACTTACCTCGTTGTCCAGCGGTTTGACCTCTAGTGAACGCTGACCCACTTTGGCGAAGGAGCCATCAGGAGTAGTGGGGTAAGAGTTGGCATAGAGAAACTTCAGATATGCACAGGTGAACCATACATATGGGATCTTGGGATCCCTCTCCGTCTTCTCTATCTTTGACCTAAGATCGTCAAAGATAGCGGTGGCAAAGTCAAAGTTCTTACCAGCGATCACTAAGTAGGCCATCTGGAGCTGAACCTTGCTGGCTTGATCAAGTGAACCACTTTTCCCACTCATGCACTAAAATGAAGTGAGAAAAGATAAAGTTCAACTGAGAAGGCATGTTCGCCTTCTTGATAAGAGTCAGCCACTTGTTGGGGATGGTTGTTCGTGGCTTGTTATCCCAACAATACTCCATAGCATCCAGAAACTGGATGAGTTCAGCGTCAGTGGGTAGAGCGTCAAACCCACTCTTGGGTTTATCAGGAAACCTGAGAGCCTTCCTCAAGCTGAAAGCGGTCATCATTCCTGGCCCTAGGTTAGTGCAGAAGGAAATGGCAGGAACCTGGTCACCTTTCTTATTGGTGATGGTGGATTCGTCGGCTGTGAACCAAAACTGTTGAAGTAGAGTTTTGGATGGCTTGGGATCCACATTTAGAGCGTAAGAAATACAAGATTGCTTCAAGAATTTAGCAGCATCCACAAGGTGTGGGTATTTGATTCCATCGAAGTCTAGGCGTCCAAGATGGTTTTTCTTGGGGACTTCAGAGTCAGTGATGGCGAACTTGACGTTCTTAGAAGCAACAAGAGCGGATTGAGCCATTTCTGAATATGGAAATAAAGAAGAGTAGAAGAAAAGTTTAGTCTAAAAATAAAGAAGGTTTTACCAGTTTCTATTTGAGGAAAGAAACATAGAAAAAACCAACATATTTGAAGATTAAAACTATGAGAAAATCAAAGGTTTTGAAAGAACAAAATCAACAAAAAATGATTTTATAGGATAGAAAATCTTATAGAAAAACCCATAATTATGGAACATAAATGGAGTTTATTAACAAGATTGAAATAAGAATAAGATCAAAGTAACCTGGTGATCTTGAATGAGGATGATGCAGATTCTTGAAATTGCTTGAGAGAGAATGCTTGAGAGAGAATTTCTTGCTCAAGAGGATTTCCAGAAAGCGTAAAATGATAAGAATGGAAAAACATTCTTTTTATACGTTTGAGAGTAGGAGAGAGAGAGAGAGAGAGGCGGGAAAACAAATGTTCATCATGACATGGACACGTCCCACGAAGTTGATTGGATAGAAGAGCAACGAACGAACGTGTCAGAAAAAGGCATGTCGTGGATTGTCGGTTCAAATGACGTCATAGGAGAGAGAAAAACGTTTCATTTGTCCTTTTTGAAATTTTCGCTGAAGAAAAGTCAGCGATAAATTTTCTTTTTGAAAGAGTCCCTGATAGAAATATAGGGATATATTTGTATGAAGGATCACTGAAGAGAAATATCAGCGATAAATTTTGTTTATCAAAAAGCTTTTAATCATTTGAAGAAAATTCAGTGATTAAGGTTTATATTTTGAAAAAAAAACATCTTAACTGAATGAAGATTCAATTGTAGAGAGTGAGATAACATAGCTGAGAGTCAGATATTTATTCAGAGATTAACTGATAAAGGGGAACTTTTTGTCACTGACATAATGCATGAAAAATGAAGATTTATTCTTCAAGATTCAGCATTCCAAGCTCACTGATGAGAAAGTTAAACCTTGTCTCATCAAGAGGTTTGGTGAATAAATCAGCTAGCTGATAGTCAGTGGGGATAAAGTGAAGTTCAATATCACCATTCATCACATGATCTCTGATAAAATGATATCTGATCTCTATGTGTTTCGTATTTGAATGTAGCACTGGATTATTTGTTATGGCGATAGCATTAGTGCTGTCGCAATAGATTGGAATCTTTGATAGCTGAAGGTCATAGTCTAATAGTTGATTTATAATTTATAAGACCTGAGCACAACAACTTCCAGCGGCTACGTATTCAGCTTCAGCTGTAGAAGTGGACACTGAATTTTGCTTTTTGCTCGTCCAACTTCCCAGCTTTCCACCTAGGAGTTGACATCCACCAGTGGTGCTCTTTCTATCGAGTTTACAACCTGCAAAATCACTATCGGAATATCCAGTTAGATCGAACCCTGAGTCTTTGGGATACCAAAGACCGAGGTTAGGAGTCCCTTTCAGATATCTGAAAATTCGCTTAACAACGATCAGATGGGATTCCTTGGGTTCAGATTGATAGCGTGCACATAAACAAGTAGAGTACATAATGTCAGGTCGGCTCGCTGTAAGATAGAGCAGGGAGTCTATCATTCCTCTATAGGCAGTGACTGTTGGTCCCAAATAGCAGTAAGTAAATAAAAGAAGTATTGTAGAAGGGGGGTTGAATACAATACACACAGTTTTTTACTTAATTTAATTCTTATTGATTTGAAATCAAGAATTACACATAGAAAACTTTTGATTATTGCGGAAGAGAATAGATGAAATCTATTCAAACAATCTTACACAAAGAGAAATGAAGAACAATTGTGAAACACTTAGAAAACAATAAGAACTTCTTAGAGAGAGAATGTCAGTGCACTTAGAGAGCTTGAATGCTTGACAGCTGGTGATCTTGCATGTTGAACCATCCTCCATATTTATAGTGCCTCATGCATTAAATGCATGGGACACCTGTTGAGCAAAGGATGGACACAGGTTTTCAGCAAGGTACAGGATGTACCTTTTGTCTTGAGGTGTTTTGGCTTGAAGTGTTGACCTGCAGAAGGATGGTAGAGACCTTTCCTTAAAATGGTGTAGTAGACAAAACTTACTTTATCTGATCTCCAGATGAGGTCCACGTCAATGCAAGATATCACAATATACTTTGTCAGAAAAGTACAATGTGTTTGAAAGAAATCCTTAAGCATAGCTGCCGAAGACTTGAAAGATCTTCGGCTTCTGAAGATGTGAGAACACCTTCATACTCTAAGGAGAGATCATTGGCTACCGAAGACTTGAGAGATCTTCGGCTGCTCCTTGAAGATGTGAGAACACCTTCATACTCTAAGGAGAGATGAGATCATCGGCTGCCGAAGACCTGAGAGATCTTCGGCTCCTGAAGATGTGAGGACACCTTCATACTCCTGAGAGATATGTGATTGACACCATCCTGGATGATGGTGTTGATCACTTGGGCATACTTGGCTTTGGGCTGAGGGGACTATCTTCAATCCGCTTTGAGAGATGTACTCCTTCTTTGTCTTCTTCGGCTGATCTTCGACTTCACCGAACATTTGTATAGAAACCAAGATGCTAAAAGAACCTCAAACATATTCTAAGTAGGATGATATAAGATGGAAGATCAAGAGGTCATCTTCAAATCTTCAGATGACCCAACAATCTCCCTCTATTTGAGGATGACATCCATACTAAAGAATAGAACAAAGAGTGTACTGAATAAATTCATTTTGACCCATCTTTACTCTTTTTGGGTTCTTTTCACATAGTTTTTTTTTTGTATAAGGATTTATAAAGTATATCCGACATTTACAAAAGAATAAAAGAATGAAGTATATATGTACAAACTAAGTAAGAGAAAATGCACTTGTATTGAACATGATGTCTTAATAAAACACGGTTACAAGTACATAAGAAAGATAGAGAGGTTTAGAGAAGAACCTCATTCATTTTTCGGTCTTTTGTGAAGCTCAGCAATAATATCACTATGAATGAGAGAGGCTTCAGAACTTACGGGGATGAGAGATAGGATAGCAACCAGAAATTTGGTGTCAGCAATGGAGATTTCCTCATGTCTGAAGAACCTGAGAGTTTCCTTTTCATCGAAGAAATAGACTCCTCTGGTTGGCCTAGACACTACAGTACCAGTATTTGAGGAACGGGTCGGACACGGACCGCCTGGAGTCTTCAGATTTAGATTCTTCATATCAGGGATTAATCCCTTGGCACCCAGATCTTTGAATAGATTTTGATTGAGAGAAGAGGAGAGTTGTGGAGAGGAGGAGATGCACATATTTTTGAGATACTGAACTTGAGCTTCTTCTTCAGGGGAATGCTTGTAATCTCTTGCAAAGTCTTTCATATTTTCAAGTAGACCATTGATGGTCTTTTTAGCCAAAGCCCTGTGACGACTAAATGATTTAGATAAGAGTTCAGATATTTCGTACCATTCAGAGAGACCATAATCTTCAAGGTCGCTGAATTTGATATACTGACGAGTTTTGTCTTCCCTAATGATAACTATCCGAACCTCTGTATCTGAACCTTTGGTGGTGCCAAGCTTTATCTCATCAATTTTATACTTCAACTTTCTTCCCATTAAAGTCTTTCGGTACCAAAGGATGTCATGAGAATCAAACTTGGCTTTAGAAAAGCCAAAGCCAGAAGTGACCTTGTTTGGAGGTTGAATCTTGAGCCTATCACCTTCAGAAACAAAAGTCTTTAGAGCAGCAGACTTTTGTTGATGGGATAAGAAGGCCTCTTCGTCAGGAGATAGCTTTGTCTCCTCCTTGTCTTGAAAGCTCCCCCTCAGTTGGAGCATCGGTGGAAATGGGGGTGGGACCCTGACGGCCGCTGTCAGAAGAGATTGGAACCGCCTGTTTCTCCTCCTCAGCAGATGGCCGGGGAGCAACCTTCATAGAATCAACCTTCTGATGAAGAGACTTCAAGGACTCAATAATCTGAGTAGTGAGGGCCTGATGAGACTCGGAATCCGCTTGCAGACGATGAACCTCCTCATCATGAGCACTGGAGGCGGCCTAAAGAGCAGTGACTAAGGTAGTGAGGTGATGACTGGAGGACTCAAGAGACATTAGCTTGTCACAAGAGACCTTGACAAAAGAACCCAGAAGTGTCTGATGATCACGAAACTGAGCCCCCAAGAGGCGGTGCTATCTGTTTGTTTCTTGTAGGGCCTCCAGAATTGCAGGGGGGATGATGGGAGCAGAAGGAGGAGTGTCCCGTACATCAGAGGTAGAAGGAATGGAGGAGGTAGACACCTGCTTGTGACCCTGTTGCAAATAAGCCAAATATTGTGAAATACCCTCCACACTGGCCTTGGGTAAGACCCGTGTTTCACCGGGCGGTGCATAAACATCGACCAAGAATTGGTCGGGTGAAAGGCCGTGCAGTGAGAAAGCAGAACCTTGGTCCGGGGAGAAGACCAAGTCATCCTCATCCACTAAGGATATAGTGGAGGAGGGAATTTGAGGGTCCCCAAATATTACAGTTGCATCCTTTTGTGAGGATACAAAGGTGGTGGCAGTGGCTATGTCGGAATCCCCGGGCCCGAATGGGACAATGTCAACATCCGTCAATTATGAAGAATCGTAGGATGGAGTATGTGGGATGGCCCTAGAAACCTTCCTCGTTCTTTTGGGAGAAGAGGAAGTGGAAGAGGTAGAGTGCCGCCGCTTTGAGGTTGTGGGTGAGGCCTGGGTAACCACCGAAGGTCCTTTCAGTGGTATGGCCGTTTGGGCAGGTGCGGCGGTGTCGGTAGCTGATGATGAGATAGTGCTAGCCGACGTCACAAGAGGTGAGGGGGAAGGGTCCACTACAGAGGAGGGACCTTTGGACACCGGAGTGTCCTTGGCATCTCCCCACTGTAGATTGGGAGAAGTAAGGAAAGAGAGCATACCTGGAAGCAGAGGGTTGTCAGATGCCAAAGGCCCCTTATGAAGAAGGGGTTTGGTCATAATTGGAGCCTTGTAGTCAAAAGTGATGCTATGAGAGGCATCAATGGCAATAGCAAATTTATGATAAATGATGAGCCATATAAACCGAGGAAAAGCGACATGGGGCCGCTTGTGAGGGGTGATGACACTGACCAATTCACGGAAGAAATACCGCACAAAATCAATCTTTCTTTGAAAGATAAGAGCATGTGCCAGTTGGGTGATGGAAGAGGGAGATTTATCATGTCCAGTAGTTTTCTTGCTAAGACATAAAATAACATGAGAGAAGAAGAAATGCTAGATACCTCCCATGTTTTTGCGAAGCAGTGTGCCCGGACACCTGTCATGTTCTCCACGGATGTAGTTCAGAGTCGCAACAACTTCCTCATGCTCATTTCCAAGGGGGAATTTCTCATAGGGTGAATAGAGAGGAAGATGAAGTGCCGAACGAACATCTTCAACCCCGAAAGTGAGATCCGGCGAAGCGGGATCGGAGAGGATGGAAGCCGACACTTTCTCGGATGTAGCGTCATAGACACAAGTAAGCCAAAAATTGACAATGAGTAGTTTGCTTATTTTTGGGGGATTGTATGTCAAGGCATAGTGAAGGGGAGACTTCATGAGGAAGGAAGCAATTGGGTCAAACTCACTATGCTTGGGATCACGTTCCAACCGTGCAACATGATTGCATGGGTTGAAAATGAGATCAGAATGAGAGGTGGGGGAGGTGAACACATTTTTCTTGACAAGGTTGGGGAAAGAGGAGGAAGCCATGAAAAATATAGGAGGAAGAGAAGAATGAATGAAGGAAGTGATGGTGGAAAATGGAAGGGGAGGGGTGTTATTTATAGTGGAAATGGGAGGGAAAAAGAGAAGGAAGGGATTTGAAATGGGTAGGCTAAAGAGGTAGGAGATAATAGGAAGGGTTGTGTAAGTATGGTAAGGAGGGGAAAGGTGATATAAAGTAGGAGGATATGTATGGGGAAAGGAGAGGATTGTAAGAAAAAGGGGGATATGGAAGGAAGAAGGGGAAAGGTAGGATGGGAAGGGAAGTAGGAGGTGTAAGAAAAGGAGGGATGGGATGGGTAGGGGAGTCTTGGGAAAGGAAAAGGGAAAGAAAAGGATAAAAGGGAGTAGGTTAGGGGGTGAGGAAAAAGTCAAAGCAAAATGGAGGTTGGTTGGGGATGGGGATCAGCCGAAAAAAAGGTGGGGGGGAGTTTGGTTCGGTTACCGAAAAATAAAAGGTGATGGTGTTTTTTTGGTTCGGCTAGAGGTTGTTAGGTGGAGGGGGGGTATTCGGCTAAGGGGTTGTGGTTTGGTATTTCGGTGGAGGGATAAGGGGGATGGGGTGTTGGTTCGGGTGCCGAAGAGGAGGGATAAGGGGGATGTGGTTTGGTATTTCGGTGTTCGGCTAAGGGGGAATTCGGTTGGATGATGGGCCGAAGAGGACCAAAGCCGAAGAGAGAGAGGTAGGGCCGAAGAGTGAAAAAAAGGGGGGAAAGGGGGTTGGTAGCCGAAGTGGGGAGGAGAGGGGAGGGGGCTTCGGCTAAGGGGTGGGTAGAGAGAGAGAGAGCCGAAGGTAGAGAGTGAGAGGGAGAGGGAGAGTGAGGGGGTGTGCGGTTGAGGGGGTGAGTTCGGCTAAGGGGGGTTCGGCTTGTGGGGGGGTCGGCTAGGGGTGGGGAGAGAGAGAGAGAGAGAGCCGAAGGTAGAGTGTGAGAGGTAGAGAGAACCGAAGGGGGAAGGGAGGGGAGGGAGAGAGTTCGGCTAGGGAGATGGGTAGGGAGAGAGGGGGGTTTGGCTAGGGAGAGGAATAAGGAGAGAGAGAGAGAGCTGAGAGAGAGGGTTTGGGAGGGGAGGGGGGGTTCGGCTAGGGAGAGCTAGAGAGAAAAAGAGAGAGCCGAAAGATAGGGGGAGTTCGGCTAGAGGCCGAAGGGGGGGGAGAGAGAGAGAGATGTGTGGGAGATATAGAGAAAGGAAGAAAAGAAAAAAAAATTGATTTGTAAAAAAAATACTGATTTTTTTTTTGATTTTTTTTTTGATTTCTTTTCTTTCTCTCTTTTTTTTTTGTTTTTTTTTCGATTTCTTTTCTTTTTTTTTTTTGTTTTTTTTAAGAAAAGAAAAGTTAAATATCGGCATTTAACATATCGAGTTCTCCGATTAGGAACTTGAACCGAGCTTCGTCAAGAGGCTTGGTGAAGAGATCCGCCAGTTGGAGGTCGGTAGGGATGAAATGTAACTAGATATCACCTTTGGAGATGTGATCCCGAATGAAGTGATATCGGATGTCGATGTGCTTGGAACGAGAGTGTAGCACCGGATTGTTTGCGATGGCTATCGCACTTGAGTTGTCACACAGAATCGGGATGCGAGAGTACAGCTGATTGTAGTCTCTAAGTTGGTTCTTCATCCAGAGGATTTGAGCACAGCAACTTCCAGCAGCTACATACTCAGCCTCAGCGGTAGAGGTGGAGACTGAGTTCTGCTTCTTGCTAGACCAACTAACAAGCTTGCCACCAAGGAGTTGACATCTGCCAGTGGTGCTCTTCCTATCAATCTTAGAGCCTGCAAAATCAGAATTTGAATACCCCATTAGATCAAAACCTGAGTCTTTGGGATACCAAAGACCCAGATTCATGGTACCTTTTAGATACCGAAAAATGCGTTTAACGGCAGCCAAGTGAGATTCTTTCGGATTGGCTTGGTAACGCGCAGTAAGATAAAGAAGAGAGTCGATCATGCCTCGGTAGCTGGTGATATCCACAGATACACCATCCGAATCAGCATGGAGTTTCAAAGGTGGTGCCATGGGAGTTTTCATGGGGGAAGAGTTTTCAAAATGGAACTTCTTCAGAAGGTCACGAATGTATTTACTTTGATTTATAAAGATTCCTTCTGAAGATTGTTTAACTTGAAGTCCTAAGAAAAAGGTAAGCTCCCCCATCATACTCATCTCATATTAACTTTTCATGAGAGAGGCAAACTCATCACACAGTGACACATCAGTGGCACCAAAAATGATATCATCCACATAAATTTGAACAAGAATAAGATTACCTGAGGTTTGCTTGATGAACAAAGTGTTGTCAATGTTACCTCTTGTATACTTGTTCTTCAAAAGAAAGTCAGCAAGAGTGTCATACCAGGAACGAGGAGCCTGCTTTAGACCATAGAGAGCTTTGTATAACCTGTACACATAGTCAGGATGGACTGGATCTTCAAAGCCAGGGGGCTGTTTCACATAGACTTCTTCAGCTAGCTCCCCATTTAGAAATGCACTCTTGACATCCATCTAGAAGACTCTGAAGTTCTTGTAGGTAGCATGAGCAAGGAAGATTCTGATGGCTTCAATTCTTGCAACAGAAGCAAATGTTTCATCATAGTCAATTCCTTCTTCTTGCCTATAGCCTTGTGCAACCAGTCGGGCCTTGTTTCTGATCACCGTGCCTTCTTCACCCATTTTGTTTCGAAAGACCCACTTGGTTTCTATGATGGTTTTTTTGGAAGGTCGAGGAACCAATCTCCATACTTTGTTCCTTTCGAACTGAGAAAGCTCTTCTTGCATGGCAGTGATCCAACATGGATCAGCTAGAGCTTCGTCAACTTTCTTTGGTTCAATGAGAGAAAGGAAGTTCACATAGAGACAAATGTTGCCAACACCTCTTCGAGTCTATACACCAGCTTGTTGATCACCAATGATTTGATCAATGGGGTGATCTTTTGTCCACTTGAGGGCAGGAGGTAAAGGAGGAGGGTAAGAGATTTGTAGAGGAGAGTTGGAAGGGCAATTTTGAGGAGAGATGGATGGAAGATCGGCTTGTATAGATGAGGAGTGGATGTCAGATGGAGAGACTGGGATGATTTGGAGTGTATGTTGAGGTTGGGTAGGCTGAGGATCATCCTCTTGATGAGAGGAGGGGTTGTGAGATGTAGAGGGTTCATTGTTTTGGTAGAGAGAAGTGGGAACTGTGTAGGGAATGTCTGATGATGTTGGAAGAGGACCATCACCAACACAGGAGGATATCCATCTGTTCAATTCTTCATCATCACAAGAGAGTGATGATATCTTGAGGTCATCAAACTTGACATGGATGGATTCATCAATACACTTCCTTCGGAGGTTGTAGACTCTGAAAGCTTTGGAAGTGAGAGAATATCCCACGATGATTCCTTCATCAGCTTTAGGATCAAATTTTCCCAAATTTTCTCTATCATTGAGAATGTAGCAGACACACCCAAAGACATGAAGAAAACCAATGTTGGGTTTTCTACCATAAAAGACTTCATAAGGAGTCTTATTGTGTCTTTTTACAATGATGGACCTATTTTGGGTAAAGCATGCAGTGTTGATTGCTTCAGCCCAAAAGTAGATAGGGAGGTGAGATTCACTCAGCATGGATCGGGCAGCTTCACATAGCGTTCTGTTCTTTCTCTCCACTACACCGTTCTGTTGTGGAGTTCTGACGGCAGAGAAGTTCTGAGAGATGCCTTTTTCATTGAAAAAATCATCCAACATACTGTTCTTGAATTCTGTTTCGTTGTCACTTCTTACAGATCTTACCAGCTGCCCATTCAATACTTCAGACTTTTTGATGAACTTTATGATTTCTTCAGTAGTGTCACTTTTATACCTGAGAAAAAATACCCAAGTGTAACGAGTGAATTCATCAATAATAACCAGAATGTACCTTCTACCACCAAGGCTTGGAGTACTGACTGGTCCACACAGATCCATGTGGAGTATCTGAAGAGGCTGAGTGATGGAGAAGCATTGCTTGGACTTGAAGGAAGATTATGTGAGTTTCCCTTTCTCACATGCAGCACACAGCTTTTCTTTCACAAAGGATAACTTTGGCATGCCCGTGACAAGCTCCTGGTTTGAAAGGACATTCAAAGTCTTGAAGTTTAGATGAGAGAGACACTTGTGCCAGAGCCAACATCTTTTAGCAGAGTTTTCAGAGACAAAGCAAATGCTTGTTCCGAAGGATGAGCTATGTCCCATGTCTATGACATAGACATTTTCCTTGCGGTAGCCAGAAAGTACGGTTTCCATCTTTTAGTTGAAAATGATGCATGAAGATAATTCAAACATCACTTTGTAGCCCATATCACACAGTTGGCTTATGCTTAGAAGATTGTGCATCAAGCCCTCAACATAGGCTACCTTGTTAAAGGTGATGGAACCATTTGAGATTGTTCCATAACCTTTAGTACTTCCTCTAGAATTATCACCAAAGGTGACAGAAGGACCTTTGGATGGCACGAAGTCTACAAGAAGAGATTTGTTGCCAGTCATATGTCTTGAGCACCCGCTGTCGAGATACCAGATTTGTTGGTGCCCTAGACCCTGCAATCACAAGAAAATCAGTTCTTTGGTACCCATTTGGAGATGGGTCCTTTTGAGTTAGAAGGAGAAGAAGTATCCTTGGAAGCATTTTTATCAATTCTATCCAGACGACAATCCTTAGCAAGATGAAAGGTATTACCACAATTATAACATTTTCTATATGTAAAAACCTTTTTGGAGCTTTGACCAGATTCCTTGTGATGACTGATCACATTGACTTTCATGGCCTTAGAGGTTAGAGGATAGTCAAGAGGCTTAGGACCCAAGATACCTTTGCCAGAGTCAGTTGAAGGAATAGAAGAGGGTGTCTTGGAATTTAGCTTATTTAACATCACAGCTCTGGGGATTGGAAGAGAAGATGGTTTCTTTGAGTTTTTCTTGGGAAGTTTCTTTTGGGGAGGAAGATTGGCAACAGATTTTCCCTTTTTGGAGAAAGAGAATTTGTTTGAAGAAGGTTGAGGAACTTTGGAAGGTTTGGGTTTAGAAGAGGAAGGCTCGTTTATTTTTAAGGAACACATAGACTCAATAATGGGTTTAGAAGGGTCATTTGAGTCTTGGGCTTCCTCACTCTCATGAGGTGAGTCAATGCTCTCAGCTTTGATGAACTTTCCAAACATGAGAGCTTTAAGGAGATCAGAGGAGTCTAGAGGTTCAGAGTCGTCATAGTTCTCTTCAGAGGATTCATAGAATGAGGGAAGAGAGAAAGGAGCATGAGTGTCAGAAGGAGGTTCAAGGTCATATTTCCCGAAGCCTAGTCCAGACTTGTCATCACAAGATATTTGATCCTGAAAAATCCTTTCTAGATTTCTTGTTCCTTTTTAAACTTTTTAAGAAGTTTATTTTTATCTTTAGCAAGAGTAAAATTTATAGTTTTCAAATCTTCAAGCTCATCCTTGATTTTGTCAAAGTGTTTTAGTTGAGAAAGACAGATTTGCAGTTGAGAAGAAAGAGATTTTATCTGAGCATTTGCCTTCTTCTTTGCATCCTTGGCTTCATAGAAGTCAATGGTCAAAGAGTCAAAGGCTTCAATTTTCTCAGCATCAGAGAGAGAGAGAAAAATGGATGTACCTGAGTAGATGAGGTAGAGCACTCAGTGGACACAAGAGCCAAGGTAGTGGAAGAGGTTTCACTGTCATCAGCATCATCTATTTTAGCCATAAAGCAAAGATTGGCCATGTCCCTGTCACTTTCGGAAGTTGGTTTATCTGCCCAATCATGAGATTCGGCAAGGAGACCTTTTCCTTTGTTTGCTAGAAGAGCATTCCTTTCCTTCTCTCTCTTGTATTTGGCCTTGTACTTTTCAGCACGGTCAGACTTTGAAGGAACAGACAAGTTTGACTTTTGAAAAGAGGGTTGGTAGGAGTCAGACTTGGTTCTGACAGACCTAGAGGATGTACGGTTAGAGGAGGGCAGTCTAGACTTATTAGAGGACCTGCTTCTACATTCAGAAGCAAAGTTTCCCTTCCTCCCACACCTGTAACATTCCTCATTTGATTTGTCAGAGGAAGCATTTTTTGAAAGAGTAGAGGAGGGTTTTCTAGAAAACCTGGATTTTCCAGAAGAGAAGCGAGGTTTGCCTTTAGAAAAGCCAGCCAGCATGGCAATACCATCTGACAGCTAAGCCACAGACGTCTCCTCTCCTTCATCATCATCCTCACTGAGATAGGCTTCTGAAGGTTCATTGGGGTCCTCTTGACTATCATTGTCAGAGTCAGAAGGATAGGTGATCCTAGGGACACACACAGTACTTTTGGAAGATTCACCGACAAGGGCTAGAGAAGAGCCTTTGATGTCTTTTGTGAATGACTTCCTAAGCAGTTTAGTCTGCTCATAGTTGAAGAGGGTGTCGTACAAGGCAGTGAGAGGCATAGAGTCAAGATCCTTGGTAGACTTGATACAAGTACAAATGTTTTCCCAAAACTCAGGAAGACAGTCCATGAACTTGCATAAGACTTCCTCATTATCATATATGCGACCCACAAGTTTAAGATCATTGAGAAGACTGTTAAAGCGATTGTAGTAGTCTGAGAGAGACTCACCCTTCTCATGAGAGAAGAGTTCATACTTTCTTACAAGAGCAATCTTTTTGCTCTTTTTTACCTCAGACGTACCATCATAAAGAACACACAGAGTGGACCACATTTCTTTTGCAGTAGAAAGGTTAACGAGAGAATGATAGACCTCATCAGGCAGAGAGAGGGCAATGATGGCTCTGACTTTAGTATCAAGAGCTATAAGACATCTGTCTTCATCATTGTATTTACTGGGGTCCTTTAGAATGTATCTCCCAGTAGCTGGAGTTCTTTCTTCTTCAGAAGAGTACTCATCAACTTTTCCCTTGTCTAATAGTTGATTTATCATCCATAAGACCTGAGCACAACAACTTCCAGAGGCTACGTATTCAGCTTCAGCTGTAGAAGTGGACACTGAATTTTGCTTTTTGCTCGTCCAGCTTACCAGCTTTCCACCTAGGAGTTGACATCCACCAGTGGTGCTCTTTCTATCGAGTTTACAACTTGCAAAATCACTATCGGAATATCCAGTTAGATCGAACCCTGAGTCTTTGGGATACCAAAGACCGAGGTTAGGAGTCCCTTTCAGATATCTGAAAATTCGCTTAACAACGATCAGATGGGATTCCTTGGGTTCAGATTGATAGCGTGCACATAAACAAGTAGAGTACATAATGTCAGGTCGGCTCGCTGTAAGATAGAGCAGGGAGTCTATCATTCCTCTATAGGCAGTGACTGTTGGTCCCAAATAGCAGTAAGTAAATAAAAGAAGTATTGTAGAAGGGGGGTTGAATACAATACACACAGTTTTTTACTTAATTTAATTCTTATTGATTTGAAATCAAGAATTACACATAGAAAACTTTTGATTATTGCGGAAGAGAATAGATGAAATCTATTCAAACAATCTTACACAAAGAGAAATGAAGAACAATTGTGAAACACTTAGAAAACAATAAGAACTTCTTAGAGAGAGAATGTCAATGCACTTAGAGAGCTTGAATGCTTGACAGCTGGTGATCTTGCATGTTGAACCATCCTCCATATTTATAGTGCCTCATGCATTAAATGCATGGGACACCTGTTGAGCAAAGGATGGACACAGGTTTTCAACAAGGTACAGGATGTACCTTTTGTCTTGAGGTGTTTTGGCTTGAAGTGTTGACCTGCAGAAGGATGGTAGAGACCTTTCCTTAAAATGGTGTAGTAGACAAAACTTACTTTATCTGATCTCCAGATGAGGTCCACGTCAATGCAAGATATCACAATATACTTTGTCAGAAAAGTACAATGTGTTTGAAAGAAATCCTTAAGCATAGCTGCCGAAGACTTGAAAGATCTTCGGCTTCTGAAGATGTGAGAACATATTCATACTCTAAGGAGAGATCATTGGCTACCGAAGACTTGAGAGATCTTCGGCTGCTCCTTGAAGATGTGAGAACACCTTCATACTCTAAGGAGAGATGAGATTATCGGCTACCGAAGACCTGAGAGATCTTCAGCTCCTGAAGATGTGAAGACACCTTCATACTCATGAGAGATATGTGATTGACACCATCCTGGCTGATGGTGTTGATCACTTGGGCATACTTGGCTTTGGGCTGAGGGGACTATCTTCAATCCGCTTTGAGAGATGTACTCCTTCTTTGTCTTCTTCGGCTGATCTTCGACTTCACCGAACATTTGTATAGAAACCAAGCTTCTAAAAGAACCTCAAACATATTCTAAGTAGGATGATATAAGATGGAAGATCAGGAGGTCATCTTCAAATCTTCAGATGACCCAACAGTGACATTAACAGGTTTTCCAGATGGGTCTTTGTTAAGTATCAGAGGAGGTGCCATAGGGGTTTTCATCGCTGAAGTTTGTGTTAGATCAAACTTCTTCAGCATATCTTTAACATACTTACCTTGGCTGATAAAAGTACCTTTGTCAGATTGTTTGATCTAAAGGCCAAGAAAATATGTCAGCTCACGCATCGTACACATTTTGTATTCTTTCTTCAATCTTTCAGCGAAGCGAGTACACAGAGATGGGTTAGTAGAACCAAATATGATGTCATCGACATATATTTGTACAAGAATTATATGACCTTTTATCTTTCTGAAAAATAATGTATTATCAATTTTGCCACGTTCAAAGTTTTCAGAGATAAGAAAAGATGAGAGATTGTCATACCAAGCACGAGGGGCTTGTTTGAGACCATAAAGAGCCTTATCCAATTTATAAACATAATTTGGATACTTATGGTCATAGAACCCTAGAGGTTGTTCTACATAGACTTCTTCATTCAGTTTTCCATTTAGGAACACTGATTTAACATCCATTTGATAAACAATGAAGTCTTTATAAACTGCATAGGCTAAGAATAGTCGAATTGCTTCGAGCCTAGCCACAGGGGCAAAGGTTTCATCATAGTCTATGCCTTCCTCTTGTTTGTATCCCTGAGCAACAAGTCGAGCCTTGTTGCGGGTTACAGTTCCATGTTCATCTAACTTGTTTCTAAACACCCATTTGGTGCCTATAACAGTTTTATCAGATGGTCTAGGAACGAGATTCCAAACTTTGTTGCGAGAAAACTCAGTCAGCTCTTCTTGCATAGCGCTGACCCAGTTTGTATCTCTGAGGGCATCATCAGCCTTCTTTGGTTATATTAAAGAAATAAAGTTGACAAAGAGACAGATATTACCTGAACTTCGTCATGTCTGAATACCTGTATCGGGATCACCAAGAATTTGATCTATAGGGTGATCTCTGGTCCATCGCTGAGCAGGAGCATGATCGCTCATTTCAGAGGTTGGATCAACAATGGGAATGTTCACTGATGAGGAAGCTTAAGGCTCATCATCTATTAACTGTTGAGTGTCAGACAAACCATTATTTTCTGAGAGGTGTTTAGACGAAGATGGATCTGATGGAAGTAAGGTGTTTAGAGGCTCTGCTGAGATCCATGAGTTGGATTCAGCATTAGGAGGTATGATGTTTGGATCATCATCAACAGCTGAAGGATTTGAATGTTGATGGTTTGAGAAGAAAGGTTCTGTTTCTCATTAATGTGAAAACATCCAAGCATTTAACTCTTCATTGTCAGCGATTGGTTTAGAGTTCGTTGATCGAGTTTCATCAAAAGTGACATGAATTGTTTCTTCCACAGATTGTCTTCTCTTGTTGAAAACTCTGTAGGCTTTGGAGATGGAGGAATATCCTAGAAATATTCCATCATCAGCTTTTGGGTCGAACTTTCCAAGCTGATCTTTGTTGTTTAAAATAAAGCACTGACAACCAAAGATATGAAGAAAGCTGATAGAATGCTTTCTTCCATGAAAAAGTTCATAAGTTGTCTTTCCAAATCGCTTTACTATCAACGATCTGTTTTGAGTAAAGCATGCAGTGTTTACAGCTTCAGCCCAAAATTGAGTAGGGAGGTAAGAATCGCTGAGCATTGATCTAGCAGCTCCAATGATTGTTCTGTTTCTTCTTTCAGCGAATCCGTTTTGCTGAGGTGTTCTCACTGAAGAGAAGTTATGAGATATTCCCTTGTTCTCAAAGAAAATGTTCAGAGAACTGTTTTTGAATTCAGTTCCATGATCACTTCTTATTGAACGAACAGTGAGATTACTCAGCACTTCCATCTTTTTAACAAAAGATATTAGTTCTTCTGGAGTATCACTCTTGCAGCGAAAAAAGATAACCCAGGTGTAGCGAGAGTATTCATCTACAATGACAAGCGTATATTTCTTTCCAACTATTGATTGGATGTTGATAGGGCCAAACAGATCCATATGTAAGAGCTGAAGAGAACTTGTCACTGAGGAAACTTGTTTAGACTTGAAACTAGCTTTTGTCTGTTTTCCTTTTTCACATGCTGAGCAAAGAGATTCTTTAGCATATGAGTGCTGAGGAAGACCAGAAACCAGTTCCTTAGAAGAGAGAGAATTCAGGGTTTTGAAATTTAGATGAGAGAGCCTTTTGTGCCATAGCCAGTTGACATCAGAAGAGGCTTTAGAGAGAAAACATACGTTTTCAGTGATAGTAGAGCCCATATCTATTACATAGACATTTTCTCTGCGATAACCACTGAGAGCAAGTTTTCCTTTCTTATTTACCACTAAACATGCTTTCTTGGAAAAGCGAACTTCATAGTCTTTATCACATAGCTGACTGATGCTCAGAAGATTGTGCTTCAGTCCATCTACATAAGCGACTCTTCTGAAGGTAGTTGTCCCATTGCTGAGGACACCAAACCCTCGGGTATATCCTTTTCCATTTCCACCGAAGGTCACAGAGGGACCTTTCTCTTCCTTGTATTCAGTGAGTAGGACTTTTTGTCCAGTCATATGACGAGAACATCCACTATCGAGATACCAGATGCCCTTTGATCCCTGCACACATTAGGAAGATTAAGCTTTGTTTGGTACCCACTTTTCAATGGGTCCTTTGGGGTTAGTGGAGATGGAAGGTTCAACAATATTCACAGCAGATGAAGATTCAGCTTAAGTGGTAATCTTCACTTTGGTTAATTTCTTAACCTTAGTGGTATTCTTCACATTGGTCGATTTTTCAGCTTTGATGACCTTCTCAGCCTTGGAGGCATTCATCTTCACTTTGGTTGATTTATCAGCTTTAGTGGCAGTAGGACATTTGCTTGCAATATGGTCAGTAAATCCACAGTGATAGCATTTTCTATATTTGAAAGTGGTTTTAGGACCAGAAGTAAGAGGTTTTGAGAATTTAAGATGAGAGGGGTCAAGTCCAAGAATACTTTTAGCATGAGATATGGGAGGAATTTTTGTTTCTTCAAAACTCTTAGGCTTAAGATCAATCTTTATCTTTGGAGGACAGAGATCAAAGATTTCTATCACAGAGCTAGAATATTGATTCGCTGAAGGTTTAGAGGGAACGTTCAGCTTTGCTTTCTTGGAAGCCTTCTGAGGACGAAGAAAGGATTTTCCTTTATCCGTAGACTTAGAGCCTTTGGATTTTTCCTCAGGGATAGAATTAGAAGAAGAAGAATAAAACTGATTATAAGAAGTGTCAAAGATAGAAGTGACAAACGTTCCAAACTTAAGCATGGAACAGTATTCTTTAGCCTCATCCAGTGGTTTCCAAAAACCTAGACCGGTTTTATCACCGCCAGGAGTTTGAGCGTTTATTATCTCAGTGATCTTTGTTGAGGAATTACACCATTTTCAACAGTAGCCTTTTATGCTTTTAGAGCAGCGATGGCTTGTTCGCGTTCTATGCTGATGATTTTATTTACAACAACTTGATCTTTCAAACTTTCCTCTAAAAGAGTCAGTTCTCTGATCTTTTCATGGCATTTTTCCAGCTGTTCAATTAAATCATTGTTTTTGCTTTCCGCTAGAGATTTGCCGTTTAGAGCATTGTAAAGATCAATCGTCAGCACATCAACTGCGTGATTTCTCTCTGATTCAGGTAGAGAGGGATTAGTAGAGATAGATACCTGAGATGATATATAGCTCATAGAAGTTTCATTTGGTTCTTCCACTATTTCTTTAATCTCAGCCATGAGGCAAAGATTAGCGACTTCTTCTTCATCAGAACTTGATTCTTCTGATTCAACCCAGTCATGTTCTTCCGCAATGAGACCTTTACCTTTTCGCTTGTAGCTTTTCATCTTTTGATATTTCTCTTTCAGCTTTAGGTACTTGTCATCGTTGGATCTTCTAGAGGTAGAAGGTTTGAAGACTTTCTTCGACCTGCACTCACTTGCAAAGTGTCCAATCTTTTCACAGTTAAAGCAAGTAGCAGTAGCCTTATCAACAGGGGTTGATTTTAGTTTGTCAGTGAGAGAGAGAGAGAGAGGCTTATTTGTTTTGAAATTGCTCTTTCTTGCAAATCTCTTGAAAGAGTTTGTCAAGAGTGCTAAGGACTCATCAAACTCTGAAAGATCAGTGTCTGATAGATCCTCAGATTCAGAATCTAACTCAGTGATGGTGAGAGTAGATCGCTGAGATGGAATTATCTCTGAAGAGACTAAAGCAACATGAGTGCTTTTGGAGTCTTTAGAATCTTTTATAAGATTCTTCTTCAAAAGGTTTGATTGCTCATAGTTAAGCAATATTCCATACAAGGTGCTGAGAGAAAGAGAATTTAAGTCTTTTGTCAGCTTGAAACATATTGAGTAATTGTTCCAACATTCAGGAAGACATTCTAAGAATTTTGTTAGGACCTCAGAATTAGAATAGGTCCTACCAACGGTTCATAGATCAATGATTAAGCAGTTAAACCGCTGATGAACATCAGAGAGAGATTCATTCTTACCAGTGATAAAACTTTCATACTGTCTTACCAAGTTAATCTTTCGAGTCTCTTGGATTTCAGTGGTGCCTTCATATTGAACACATATGGTTTCCCACATTTATTTAGAAGTTTTAAGATGCATGATGGAATGGAAAACTTCATCAGGCAGAGCCATAGAGATAATGGTCTTTTTCTTTGCATCAATACCAACCTTCTTTTTGTCCTCATCACTCCATTGTCTGATTTCCTTAGCAATATAGCGTTCAGGAATAAATGGCGTGGTGGCAGTAGCTGGAACGGCAGCTATGATTTGGACAAGTTCATAGGGTCCGTTTGCTACGTACTCAGGTATAGTGGGATCTGTACCTTCAAGAAATAGCATCATTCGATTTTAACAGAGAGAGAAGTTATCTCTGCTAAATCGAGGAGGTTTAGAAAGTGAACCATTATCATAGTAGTTTGTGTTTGTGTTAAGTGCCATTTTAGAATAGCAAGGAAGATAATAAAGCAAGATCTTGTTTATCAGATTAAATAGTCTGCTCTGATACCACTTGTTGGTCCCGGGGGTGCTTAACAAGTTTGTAGAAGGGGGTGGGTTGAATACAAACTCAGAATTTAAAGTTTAATAAATTGTTTATTGATAAATCAAACACAATTTACAAGTCTGTTGCGGAATAAGATTAAGTAGAACTTAATCTAAACAAACTTAATAAAACACTAAGATGGTTGCACAAGAATATAGAGAATGGAAATTGGAGAATATAGAAAACAAAGGTTTCTATATGATAAAAAGATGAAGGCTAGAGGTGATCACACTCTTCAGATGAAGAGGTAATCTTTCTATTTATACCCTATGCATTAAATGCATGGCAGGGCACTTTACACGTGTCCTTCATTGATTGGCTGAGAGAGTCTGACTTTGGGAGACATGCTTTCGGCCGTATCATGAACAGTGTAGTTGACAGAGTTGTTGTACGAATTGTGGCAAAGGTATGTCCGTTCTGACACATCGTACTGGTTGTGCAAGGTAAGACAAAAGGAGACTTGAGGCATAAGATACGTGATCGTTTGATAGCTGAATATCTCTTCCTTCAGAGATACAAAGAAGTTCAGCTATCGCTAAAGCTTTTCCTCATGTTCCTTCGCGTATAAGTAGAGTCGTCTTTGCTTCACTGATATCCGCATTAGGTCACTAGTGGCTTCGTCTTCGATTCAGCTATGAACATCTGTTGACGCGAGACTTGTCTTCAGGGATTATGTTAACTGTTTACATCAAAAACTATCAACGATAACTGAACAGACTCAGTCTGATCGTTGATAGTGAAACACTAATACATATGAAATGTTTACAAGAAAGGTCATCACCGATAACTGAACAGACTCAGTCTGATCGCTGATGGTGAAACACTAATACATATTAAAACGTAATTTTCACTAAGTATAGAAGATGGTCGTTATCAAATCACTGAGAGAGTTTGGATCAACATATATGGATACACAATTCTGTTTCTTTGACGACCAACTGACCAGCTTATCTCCTAGGTATTGACATGCTCCTGATGTGTTTTTTCTGTCTAATTTTTTTCCTGCATGGTCTACATCTGTATATGTTATTAGTTCAAACTTAAAATCTTTTGGATACCAAAGGCCCAGATTTGTTGTGCCTTTGAGATACCTCAAGATTCTTTTCACAGCAGAAAGGTGTGACTCTTTAGGATTAGCTTGATACCTTGCACAAAATCATGTTGCAAACATTATATCTGGCCTACTTGTTGTCAAATAAAGAAGAGATCCAATCATGCTTCTGTAGGTATGTTGGTCTACTGATTTTCCGGAGATATCAGCATCTAACAAACTTCCAACTTGCATGGGAGTCTTCATAGTTGAAGTAGAGTTCATGTCAAATTTCTTCAACATGTCTCTAATATATTTTTCCTGATTTATAAAAATCCCTTTCGGGGTTTGTTTGACTTGCAGGCCTAAGAAAAATGTTAATTCACCCATCATTGACATTTGAAAACGCTTTTTCATAATATTTTCAAATTCTACGCATAATTCTTGTGAAGTAGAGCCAAAAATGATGTCGTCAACAGAAATTTGTACAAGTATGAGATCCTTACCTTTTTTTTTAAGAAATAAAGTAGTGTCGATTGTTCCTTTCCGAAAACCAGACTCGGTTAGATAGACTGATAGAGTTTCATACCATGCTCTTGGCGCTTGTTTTAATCCATACAGTGCCTTGTCAAGAACATAGACATGATCTGGGAACTTCGGATCCACAAAGCCTTCAGGTTGACTCCCATATACTTCTTCATGAAGAATGTCGTTGAGAAAAGCAGACTTCACGTCCATTTGATAGACTTTAATGTTCTTGTGAGCCGCATAAGCAAGAAAGATCCTTATAGCTTCAATCCGAGCAACGGGTGCATAGGTTTTGTCATAATCAATTCCTTCTTGTTGATTGTAACCTTTTGCCACTAGTCGTGCTTTGTTTCTCACAATAATTCCATCCTCGTCCTTTTTGTTTCAGAAGACCCATTTTGTGCCAACAATGTATTTGTCTTTGGGTCTCGGTATCAATCTCCACACCTTGTTCCTTTTGAACTCATTTAGCTCATCTTGCATTGCATTTATCCAATCTGGATCTTTTAAAGCTTCAGAGGCTTCTTGGGTTCAATGCTTCTCAGAAAACTTGCATACATGAAGAAGTTGGTTGTTGTCGGTTGAAAAGCAGATCTGGTAGACACTCTAGCAGACGGGTCACCAATAATGTTTTCTGGAGGAGGGTTTCTTGTCCATTTGTGTGAGCTTGGTAAGACATCAACTTCTGTTTGATTGTTAGAAGAATCAAACTCATCTTGTATTTCTAGTTCTTCAAAGGTAGAAGTGATTTGTACTTTTGTTTCTTCTGAAGTAGATAAGATTGGACTTGATGTGCTTTGCAATGGAATAGCTTCTTTAGTAGGAGTTTCCAACTCAATCTCTTCATGTGTGACTGATGTAGATGAAACATATTCATTGGTAGTTGAAGTTGTGTTGTCTGAAACTTCTTGAACTTTACTTGTAGAAGCTTCACCATTATCATCAGAAGGTCCTGATATGTCTGCAGTGGTAGTAGATGTATCAGTAGTAGGTATATCATTTTGACCTTGTTATTTCTGAAAATCATCAAAAGCATCATAAAATAGTAAATCCAAATCTGATTCAGTTAAGGATTTAGAAAGCCCAGTCTGTTTTGAAGCAGGTTTCACACTGGTTGATGTGGAAGCTTTATCACTAGATCCAAGTTCTGAATTGCTTTGTCCAGAAGTTCTTGTCTTTGTTTCATCAAAGGACACATTGATGCTTTCAATCATTGATCTCGTTCTTGTGTTGTAAACTCTGTATGATTTGGAAGTTAGTGAGTATCCAATAAAGATTCCTTCATCAGCTTTCTCTTGGAATTTGGCTAGATTTTCTCTATCATTCAGCACATAGCACCTGCATCTAAACACACAAAAGAATTTAACAGTTGGTTTACGACAATTAATAATTTCATAAGCAGTTTTATTTAATCACTTATTAATAATTGTCCTGTTTTGTGTGAAACATATGGTTGCTACTGCTTCAGCCCAAAATAAAATGCGGTAGATTGGAATATGCGAGCATCGTTCGTGCAGCATCTACCAAAGTTCTGTTCTTCCTTTCCACAACAACGTTTTGCTGTGGTGTCATTGCAGCTGAGAAGTTGTGTGAAATGCCAACTGAATCTAAATATGATTGAAGAGTTGAGTTCTTGAATTCAGTGCCATTATCACTTCTGAGTTGTTGCATTTGACTTTGAAGACGAACTTGTATTTTCTTTATAAATTTGATGATGAGATCTGGAGCATCCGACTTTTGTCTTAAGAACTCTAGCCATGTATATCTAGAGTATTCATCAACCATGACTAGCATATACTTTTTGCCATTTATTGACTGAGTTCTCATCGGACCGCACAAATCCATGTGAATAAGCTCCAAGCACCTTGAACAGTTAGATAGCATCTTCAACTTGTGAGAACTTCTTTTCATCTTGCCCTTCTGACATGCAGAACA
Source organism: Arctium minus (assembly GCA_954870635.1). Taxonomy (NCBI): domain Eukaryota; kingdom Viridiplantae; phylum Streptophyta; class Magnoliopsida; order Asterales; family Asteraceae; genus Arctium; species Arctium minus. The sequence goes on along the minus strand of OX941080.1, from coordinate 68,044,657 downwards.
AAGAGAGTCTTGTTCTATTTTCAGTTCTGGAAGCATGGTGACAAGATTCTGAGTCCGCACCTTGTTCAAGTCTCTGAAATGTTGATGAGAAAACCGACGATTCCATAACCAACTTTCATCTACTGAAGCTTTTGAGATAAGGCATACAGGTTTTGAAGCTTGTAGGGTTGGAAAGTGAACACCACACAATAATCCCATTCTTTCTCCTTTGATTAACTCTGTGCCTTACTTATCCTTGATATAACAGAAATCTTCATCAAATTCAACTTTACACTTCTTCTCAGTGAATTGACTGATGGAAAACAAGTTGTACTCTAACCCCTCGACATACAAAACTTTAGAGATGGAGATCATCCTATTCTTGAGAACACCGTATCCTCTGACATAACCATTCATCTTATTCCCGAAGTTAACTGTTCCTGCGTAATGTTCTACATAGTCGTGCAGCAGGTGTTTGTAAGTTGTCATGTGTCTTGAAGCTCCTGAGTCTATGATCCACACATGACAAGCCTGCAATAACAGTTACTTCAATTTAGGTACCCATATAAGAATGGGTCCTTTCTTGTTAGTAGCATGCTTATCTTTTGAAATTTTTCCTTTTACAATTTGTGCATTAAGTATGTCTTTAGGAATCCATCTTTGAACATATTGTAATTCAGAAACTTTCCTTAACTGAACTTTGTGACTTTTAGTCTTTACAGTATAAACTTCAGCTTTTGGTTTATCAGAAGAAGAAGTAGAAGATTTAATGTTTTCCATCTGGACTTTTCTTCTTTTCTTTGAAGATTTAGGTTTAAGAGAGAATGAACTTTCATAACAGAATGAACATTGCAATCTAGTAGAATCTTGTGTCAACAAATCAATCTTTGAAAGAAATTTTGATTTATTAGCATTTTGTTGACATTTATTACAAGCTGAGGCTACTCTATTACATGTACTGTCATGAGAAGTATTCAGAATCTCTTCCACTTTCTGCTTGTCTTTGCACATGCTTTTCTTCAATAAGCAATTTGAGACACAGTCAGAAGACATGTTACTCAAATCAGAATTTAAACATTCTCCTTCAGATGAAACAGGTTTTTCAGAATGAATCTTGTCATTTACCATCTTTGAAAAGTTAGCATTGGATATATCAACTTTCCTTTTCATGTCAGAATTAATTAATTTTTCTTTCATAATATCTGATGATATAACAGATAGATCTTTGACATGCTTAGATATTTCACTTTCAAAGATTTGACGTTGATGGTCAAATGTGTCTCTTTCTGTTATCAAAATCTTTTCAAATTCAGAGACTTGCTTTGATAGTTTCATACATCTAAGTTCAAGATCTTTCTTTTCTTGGAAAGTTTTCTTTTCAAGATCAGCTTTTTGATTTTGTAAATCTGAAATTTCCTTTTCAAGAACAGAAATTTTGTTTAAAGCTGCTTGATATTATTTCAGATGAATCAGAAAAGATTGATGTAGTATGAGTCGCATTTTCTTTTGGATAGGAATTTTCAAATTCGACAAATGTCTTCTTTTCATTTTCATAAGAAGAATTTAATTCGTCGTATTTGAAGTAAACATTTTTGAGACCTTGAGATTCATACTTCATCTCATTTTCAGAGTTATCTTCAATAGTAATTTCTGTTTCTATTTTAGCTGATGTATCTGAAGTAGTCTCTGTTTTAACAAACGTCTCAAGGATATGTGGGACTAAAACAATAGGCTCCAAATCTTTGTTGTTTAAATTGTAAAGTTTTTCTGGTGCCTTCTTTAGAACATCCACATCTGAAAGACCTAGACCAGGCTTGGCCTTATAAAATTTGTTTTCCTTTTGACTGCTTGCTAAAATTTTTAGAGTCTGTTCAGTTTGACCTCTTTTGAGAATTAATTCTTCTAACTCTTGTATTCTGGTATATGCCTCAATTATGTCTTTCATAACAAGTTCATACTGAAGAGTTAAGTCCAGTTTCTGATCTTTAAGAGTCACAATTTCTTTTTGCAAATCAGATATTTCATTTTGAAGCTTTACTTTGTCCATTTTTAAAACATTTTTCTCTTCTTCTTTATCTTCTGATAATGTCTTATATAACAACACTTGATCTTGATGTCCCTGTATGATGAATTTTTGTTCTTCAAGTTTATATTTTAGTTTCAAAAATTTAGTATTCATTTGAGTTAATTGAGACATCAAGTTCATCAACTCTTCATTTTCAGAAGAGTCAGATTCATCAGACATTAAATATACCTCAGTATCGGAGTCTTCTTGTAAGTGAGCCATGAGGTTGTAGTGGACCTCAGTCAGGTTTGCTTTGACATCACTTTCTTCATCATCGGAGTAGTATAACCAGATTTCATTTCTGCTTTCAGAGCTTCCCCTTTTTCAACAGCCTTGGTAAGTTGAGCTTTCTTTTTGTAGTACTCATAGTTTTTTATCTTTTTCTCCGGACAGTCTTTTGCAAAATGACCTGACTTTCCACAACTAAAGCACTTGTCTGACTTTTCTTTCTCTTTTTCTTCCTTCTTTTCCTCTGTCTTCTCTTCCTTCCTTTCCTTTTCTATCAACAACTTACCTTTGAACTTTCCTGACTTGTAACCTTCATGCTTGGGTTTGTTGTAGAATTTCTTCTTTGCAAACTTCTTGTGAAAGTTTGTGGTTAACAGAGCCAGTTTCTCAGCAAATGCAGTAATCTCATCTACTGCTTCAGGTTCAGCTTCCTCAGCCTCTTCATCAGAACTATCAGAAGAATCAACAACCCTTGATACCACATCTTTAGCCTTGACTGGTTTGCTTGATCCAGAAGCTGCTTTGAGAATCATTCCGGGATTCTGTGTCAGTAAAGCTAGAGAATCTTCCACTTTCTTGTGCTTTTCTTTTAACTGACTCAGTTCCTTTGTCTCAGCAGCTTGCTTCTTAACCACATCCTCATGCTGGTTTAAGGCAGAAAACAAATCATGCAGTTTTTCTTCATCCATATCTTTGTTAATCTGCATCTGGATTGTGTAGACTTCCCATTCAGGCTGAAGATTCTTGATGAATTTGAAGTTTATCTCCGAATCTGATTTCTAAACTCCATTCTTCCTCAGTTCATTCAGAATAATATTGTATCTATCATAAGCATCCTTCAAAGATTCACCATCCTTGGCCTTGAAACCTTCATAAGCAATTATGCTTTGATTTCTTTTAGTCTTTTGAGACTTGGCCGATCCAAGAAATTGTTTTTACAATTCATCCCATATATCCTTCTCTGAATCACGACTGTCAACCCGGTTGAATATGTCGTTTGGAATTGCCATGGTCAGGAAGGTCAGTGCATTAGCATCTCTTTCAACCAATTTCTAATCAGTTTCATTATATTGGATTGGCTTTTTAGCAACTTTTCTTTCAGGAATTTCTAGTGTGGTTTTTGTTTCAGGAATCCTTGCTGAGGTGATATGAGGAAAATAAGGTCCTTCCTGAATAGAAATCATCAAGTCTTTATCCTGATTATTGAGAAAGTTTATCATCCGCATTCTACACTGAGAATATTCGTCCGCTTGAAGAACTGGAGGCTTGGATTTCGAACCCATACTGAGAAGATCTCTAGACATGATCGTTCAAGAAGTGCAGATTACACCCGGTGTGTAAAATCCAAAACTGATCAAATTTGAAATAACTGGCAAAAAATGACCAAGTACAAAAACTCGCAGACCACTACAGAAGGCTTGAAACTCGCAGATGCCTAAACTCGCAGATTTTTGTTCATTGAGAAACTTGCAGACTGAATCGTGCGCGTTTGAAGAATCTGCAGATTCCTACTTGCGCGTTTTATCGAACTTGCAAGCTAAACTCGCAGATGGAAACTCACTCAAACTCGCAGACCAAAGAGCAAACACGCAAACTTTGATTTGCGCGTTTCAAGAACTTGCAAATAACACTTTGCGCTTTTTCGGACAAAATCAAGATCCTTCAGTTTGCGCGTTCTTCCGATGAATCTTGCGCGCTTCGTAGATCTTGCGTGTTCTTGGGTTTCTTTGCTTGTTCTTGGCCTGATCAATCAAAAATCAAGTAATTCTTGATTTCTGATTCTGAAATTTTCACAATTTCTCCACGAAGTAGTACGAAACACAATTACAACACTGAAATTACAAAAACAATCGAAAATTATAGTGATCAATGTGCAATACAGTGTTCGACTTATCAAGTTTCAAGAAAACATCAATTTGATCAAATTGATCAATCTAGAAGTAAAATTAGTCTAAGTGATCTGAAAGAAATTTGATCCTAATGAAAATACGCCACAATCAAATCAAATTCTTGATTTAATTGTGCAAAAACAAGAGAAATCAAGATCAAACAGTAACTTTTCAGTTGACTAAAAAATTTCAAGAAATCTTCAAATTTGATCTAAATCTGCTCCTTCTTGTTTGCTCTGATACCAAATGAAATTGTCCTATCAAATCACAAACACAATTATATCTAAGAACAATGAGAATCAATGGAGGGAAATCACAAGTGTATTGATTTCAAAGGTGTATGTGTACAAAAAGGTTTCTCTCTCTAGATTCTCTCAAGGTTATGCTACAGTCAATGCTACACTTTCAATACATCTACAAAAGAACAAGGAATACCCTATTTATAGGTCAACCAAGATACAAGCAAAAATACAATACAAAATACAATACTGAAAGATAAAATGATCTAAACTAAAAAAGAATTAACGGCCTCTGTCTCTAAGCTTGAAGCCTCTCGTGGTTCAATTCCCACTTCCCATCATTGAGAACAATGCATATCTTTAAGTTGGGGAGATTGAAGTTTTTGATTTATCACTGTGATTTTCATGGTATTATTATCGAGTTTTATGCAAGTTGATGATTGTAAATATGAGATTTTGTGGGATCACGAGGTGCTCACAAGATAGTCGCAGATCACATCGAGAGCATATCATGTGTATCACATCCTATTTTACTGATTTATAAAGTGTATGCATGCATAATTTGTTTGAATGAGATTAAACGAGCACACATTGTTGAATCTCCCTAATTAAAACAAAATTTGAACCATAAAGGCCAATTTGAAAAGAAGTGAGTTAAATGTGTGTTAAGGGTTAAAATACAAGCGTTATTGAATATTTGAGTTAAAAAAACTTGTTGTTTTATAATTAACCCCTAAAATACACCGAAAGGTTAGCAAAACATGATTTTTTGTGTACTTCATGATCATGTTATGTAAGTCTAGGCATATATAGGCAACAATGCTCGAAAATCTAAAAGTTTGAATACACGATGAATATGGAAATATGGGGGGAGAACAATGACTTTGAACTAAGTGTTTGAGATGAAAAAAAGTACCTATGGCCTATCTGATTTGGGAAATTAAGTCTGAGGGGTGCTCGACACCTAGTCCCCTAAGGCCAATTGGCTTGGGAGCGGTTGACCCTAATCTTGCTAATGAATTAGTTAGAAAGTCATGTTCTACAGGTACAAATGAGCATAAATGAAGATATACCGATGACCTTTCTAGTTTAGGAGATTAAGTCTTAGGGGCAATGTTCTAAAAAACTCGCCGGCACCAAGGCTTGTGTCTCACGCCACGTTAAGCTCGTGGCACGCCATGGCCTGATGTACAATTTCGTAATGCAATATTTGATTTTTCTTTACGTTTTTAATGCCTTATTTGCAATTTTTTTAATATATACCATAATTTAACTTGCTTATTACTATTGACTAATTGAGTAACACTACAAAACATATGTTTTTCTATATAATGATATATATGAATTAGAAAAATGACGCCATAAGTCACGCCTTGAAAACGCCATGGCCTCACCGTGGCTCCTAAGGCTTGAGGCTTGGCCTCGCCGCCACGCCACGCCTCTCGCCATTTAGAACCTTGCCTAGGGGTGCTCGACACCTAGTCCCCCAAGGTCGTTTGGCTTGGGAGCGACTGACCCAAATCCTATTAATGAACTAGTTAGAAAGTTAAACAATATCAAAAGATGCCAATGAGCACACATCTCATAAAACTTGGTGATCAGGCAAAGTTGCGATAAACTTGTAAATCCATAAAAGCCTTAAGTTTGGACAACTAGAACGAGTAGAGAATTGTAGCTTTGTACGTTTAGAAATGCATATTCTTGAAAAAAAGTATCTTTCACATGTAAGCAAACCGACTAGATCTAACATAGGGGTTGTAGACTTGGTGTAAGATAGCGACTCGTCAATTAACCCGAACGCATGCATTCTTTGAAATTATTTCTTGAATTAATTTTAACTTTATTCGGGACGAACAAGGTATAAGTTTAGGAGGTTTGATAACTTCGATATTTGTGTATATTTTTGTTGATAAAGCATGTATAATTGCACTTTAATTATTGGATGTGATTAATTTTGTTTCATTTTTAAATGTTTTCACATAAATAAATGTTGACAAGAAAATGTGATAAAAATGGCGAATCACATGATTATTTTGGAGAATGAAGAAATCTGGGGAAAAAGCAATATAAGAAAAGTGGTGAAAATTTAAACCAAAAAAGAAGGTTTGGTAGAGTGGTAAGAGATGTGGGTTTGTATGGTCGTGGTCATGGGTTAAAGTCCACCATGACAATTCTTGTCTTTTATTTTTTTATAATGAAGCTCTAAGCGGCCCAATACAAGTGAAGCCCAACTCGTGAAACAATAACATTAGGGTAGAAATCTGGTTATAAAAAAGAAAAAAAAAAAGGAATTAAGGGGGAGGAGTCATGGGGCAGCAGCAGCCAGTTTTCCATCATAAAAAAATAAAAATAAAAAACTTTTAATGCAAATGATTTGTTTTCAGGGGATTGATTGAAGATTCGAAAATCGTTGAATGTTGAAGATTATAGTTTGATGAAGATATAAAGGAGGTTTGAGGTTTCTTTCAACTATTTTGTTCAAGTAAATCATAATTAATTTTAGTTCAGTTTTAGAATAAGGTTTGATTTGATTGATATTGATATTGTTGGTTGTTGAAATTATTGGATTGGATTTACTCGAAAAACTTTTGTAGTTTTTTATTTGTAATAGAGATAGTTGAATGGTTAGTTATAGATTGAGATGATATTGATGTTCTACTTTTTAATAAAGTTTTTCCGAATTTTTCATTGCGAACGATATGTGACAGGTATTGATTGCTTTGAATGATTTCGCCTTCGCGTTATTTCGTTAGTCATGAAATTTTAATTTTATTCGTTTAATAGTTTAATTCAATTCTTAATCCAAACCTTTTGATGTAGTGTTATTTGTAATAATTAGATTTCGGTTTTTAGTTAGATTATATTGAGCTTAACTGATACGTGCAATCAGTTTAACATAAATCCTTTGCTTAACCACTGACTCCCTAAGAAGAACAATACCCGACTTACCATCTTTAATGGTATAAGTTAGGTTTAGAAACTTAAACCTTGTTGTGTGTTAGTGCATAAATGTTGGATCCAAGATCACTGAGATTGAAAGTCAAAGCCTTCTAATTCAAAGTCAGAGTCAACGCTATTTGAAGAGCAAAGTCAAAGTCTTTGTTAGTTAGTGTTAGTTGTATTTGTTTCTTGTTTTCTTAGAGGTATAAATACATTTTCAGTTTATAGAATCATTAAGCACTATTACAAAGAGAATCTAGTGAGAGAAATATTCTTTGAAAGAGTGATTATATTTTGTCGATTTGGAGATTAATAAAATGGCATTTGGCATCTGAATTTGTTGTTATCTTAATCTGAATTGCACATATTGGGATACACAAATTGTATCAGAGCAAGCAAATAATCAGAAATCATTCAAGAATCTGGGATTATGGTCGAATCTTGAATAACTCGCAAAGATTTTTTTGTCCAGCTCGAATTTGTTCTTTTAGTGTGTTCTTTATTGTAATTCTTGTTGGTTTTTGTTGGATTTGTGTAATAGAACAGGTCTTGTATTGGTAATTTTGTCCAATTCACAACATTTTGTTTGAATTCTAGATTTGTTGAACTTTTTGTTCATAGAGTCTATACGCACTGTATTGGATTCAATTTTCAATATTTGTTGTTTTTTATTGTAATTGTTCAGTTGTAATCTGTTCAGATTGTGTTAGAGATCGATTTGGTGAAGTTTCAGGATAAAATTCAGAGGTTTAGCTCAATTTTTGGTTGATTAAGTGATTTTTTGTGTTCGATAGTCAAAGAACTCGCAAGGTCTAATAAATCCGCAAGCATCATCCAAAGAACTCGCAGAGAATTATTGTTTGTGTTTGTTGTTTTTGAACAACTGCTGAACTCGCAAGACATTTGTTTGTTTTGATTTTTTTGAAAAGTTTAAGGATAGAATTCGCAGAAGGCATTGTGCGAAAAGCAAAGAATTCGCATACCTTAGTCTACGTAAAGTTCAGAATGCGCAGAATCTTGTCTGCGGAAAGCTAGAATCTGCAGGTCTCGACGTGCGGAAAGCTACTGTTCACTTATTTCAGCCTGGGGAAAGGAACTGAATCAGCAAAGGGAAGCTTATGGAAAGTTCTTAAATTTTATTGGATTAAATTCTAAGTCCAGAATTCGTAAGAAGTGCTTTGAGGAAAGTTTTGGTTGTGTTGGAATTTTATCAAAGGTAAGAACTCGCACATAGTTACTTGCGAAAAGTACAGAATCCACAAGGTGCAGTCTGTGGATAGCTGGTTTACGCAAGGTTCAATCTACAGATTATGGGTGCAGTGATCTATGGAAAGTGATCTCAGTGTTTTGCGAAAAGTGAATTCTTCAGCTTACGGATTCCATACTTAGTCAAATTTTGACTGTTTTTCAGAATTTTGGAAATTTTCTGATTTTTGTTTGAAGGTTTATGCAAGTTTATTAAGATGACTTCAAGAGATGCCTTATCCATTGGAACCGATGTCAAACCACCACTTGCTTAAAGGAGAATACGAACAATGGAAAGACTGGTTTCTGGATTTCATAGACAGACATGCTAACGGAGAGAATATCAAGCTATCTATTGAAGATGGTTTGATGAATTCGTTAACTATGGAAGTTCCTGATGATGAATCTTCAGATAGTGTAGATGGAAATCAACCAAGAGAACAGAAGATAAAGCATGTTCCACTTGATATCTCTAAATACTCTGACAAGGAAAAGGAAAGGTATAAAGCATACAAGCAAGCAAGGCCTCTTCTTCTACAAAGCATTCCTAATAAGTTCTACATCAAGATTGACAGCTGCAAGGCAACAACAAAGAAGATGTGGGATCTATTAGAGAAAATGATGACGGTGTCTAAGATTGGGAATGAGATGAAAGTAGCTAACTGTATAAACAGCTACGAGGAGTTCAAAGCTAAGAAAGGAGAGAGCTTGGAAGCTACTTATGAAAGATTTGTGTCTCTGCTGAATGAGTTAGCTAAGAATAGAGTAAAGAAGAAGCAAATAGAGAATAACGTCAAGTTTCTGAGTGTTCTTCCACCGGAATGGAAAAAGCGTACACGGAAAATGAAACAAATGAAGGATATAAATGACATTCCTTTGCATGAGGTGTATGAAACCCTTCGTTAGAATGAGGAGGAGGTTGAGGAGATAAGAGAAGAGAAGAAGAAGAGTGAGAATCCCACTGACCCAGTTGCCTTGGTGGTGGACAAGAAGAAAGAAAATAAGGATAAGAAGAAGAAGAAGAAGAAAAAGAAGAAGAAGAAGAAGAAGAAGAAGAAGAAGAAGAAGGTTGTGGTAACTGAGTATGAGGAAACTGACAGTGATGATTCGGATTCTGATGACGGAGAGAGCTTGAAACAAACCATGATTTTGCTAACCCGAGCCTTCTAGAAGAAGTTTTATTAGAATTTGGGTTCCAATAGTCAGAGGTATTCATCAGGATCGCGGAATTATGAGCACAAGGAAAGGTTTGAAGGTAGAAGGTATGAGGACAAGATGTTTGAAGGAAAGAAGTATGAGGAGAGAAAGCCCGAAGAGAGGAATTATGTGAACAGTTATGAGAAGAAGGTGGAAGATCCAGTTAAATGATATAACTGTGATCGACCACTTTGCTAAAGACTGCCGGAAGCCCAAATTTCGCAACTTAGACTACTAAAAGAACAAAATGGTTCTGGCAAAACAGAAAGAGGCTAGAAAGCGTTGTTGGTCGAGGACGATCATTGGCTAGATTTCACCGATTCTGAAGATGAAAGAGATGAGGCAACACACATGTGCTTGATGGGAAAGGAAGTAAAATATGATGGATCGGATGATGAATCGTCGAAGGAGGTAAATAATTTTTCTAAATGTGATTTTTTAAAGAAAATGGAAATCATGATGGTCGAGCTTCAAGATCTTCAAAATAAGTTGAAAAGGGAAAAAGGCAAAGTTGCGAAAAAGCGTCAACCAATATTTTACCTCAACAAAGAAATTGTTAGGAACAAAATATTGATTGATTCTTTGAACAACAATGCTAACAATTATGAAAAACAAAAGATTTATTTTGAAAATCAAGTATCTGATGCTCAATCTATGTTTAACGTATGTGAACGTGTGTATCCCAGATTATGTGCAAATCAAGATGAACAATACAAGATTTCAATCCAAGATGCCATATGATTAATCTCAAATACACATATTACAAATTGTTTTCTCTCTCTATATTTCTCTCTCTAAGATAAGTTCTCTCAAGGTGCTTCCAAGGTGCTACCAACGAAAAACAAGTATTTATAGCCTACATATTACAAGGACAAAACTAACAACTAATAAAACTAAACAAGTTGACTTTCCACTTTAAACACTTTAACTTTGACTTTTCTCTTTTAAGACCTTGACTTTGCAATGAGGCTTTCACTTGGGCATTGACTTTCAATTCCTATGATCTTGGATTCAACATATTTGTGCACTAACAATCTCCCCCTTTGGATTCAAGATCATCTCCAAAAAGATATACATTGAAACTCCTCCTTTGGATTCAAAATAAATTTCAGCAACACAGAACAATTTCCCTTTGTAGATCTTTGGCAAATTCAATCTCTCACTTTTAACATCTTCAACAAGATAAGCATTTCATCTCCCCTTTCTTTGAACGGTCTTTAGACTTTTTAGTGATCTCCTCCAAAGTTTGTGATTATCTTCTTCAAGAATTATAACAATCTCCCCTAAGGTAATAAAACCTCTTTCAGACTTCAGAAAAGAAATTATCTTCAGATTTAGCTCACTTTTCTTCAGTAAATAATCTTCAAAAAAAATTTCAACAAATTTTCAACCAATTTTATGTATTTTTGAACTTTCTCTTTCTTTACAAACATTCTCTCCATATTTCTGAAATATAATCTTCAAATATGTCATTTCATGATCACTTTATTCACAGAACTTTCACAATCTGATCTTTAGACATCATTTCTTGAAATTATTTCTCCCATAACTTCTCATCTATTTCTTGACCATCTCATTTCTTGAATATATTTCTCCCCCTTTTTGATGATGTAGAGGAAACAAATCATCAAAACTTCTTCAAGAAATGTCATGAACCATTTTCTGATTTTTGACCAACTGATCTTTCCATATGAGCCTCTGAACATCTGTCAATTCACAAAGTATTCATCCGAATCTTTTCAAATTCAGACAAAATAGGAATGGTAACCCTGAATCAACAAATGAATAAGTTATTATGCCTGTAAGTAACACGAAGTCACTGTACAAGTAGCTTTAGTGATGTTCACTCCCCAGGTCTTCCATTCAATCATCGAATAACACAAGATTATTCTATGAACGTTCCGACAGAAAAATAAATTTTCTGTGTGTTCATGATTGTGTATGAAAGAATTTAAACATGAATGTTTTATAAAAGGCTCAAAATGTGCAAACCATTAAGACAAAAATACCAATACACGGACTCAATGTGCATGATCGAAGTGCGAAGGTGGGGCAACTTTCCTTCTTGTTCAATATCTACATCTTTCGAAATAAGATGAGATAGATTATGTGTTTCTTCCCCAGTAAATTCTTTGTTGAGAAAGAAATGAGTAGCTGGTGGGGTTTAAGCAAGAACTAGCATGGGCTAGTGCCTATTTCAATGAAGTTCACGAAAGAATTGTGAAACAACAGTAATGTGACTGCCCGCCTCAGAAAGTAGTTGGTGCAGAGTTTGATATTCTTTTAACTCTGTTCTCACACCCTCTTTCTTTTTATCATGTACGCTCACTTCTAACCAATCTTTCTTTTCATTTTATCTCATCACATACCCACACTCATATATTGACCCTCGCCTCTCGATCACTAAAGGATAACTTCTTGGGTAAGAAACATTGGTTGTCGTGAATCCATAGAAGTTCACTAAATCTCTCACACTGATCCCATGTATTTTGTCTTAAAAGCAAAATGTTACTCAATAGTTTAACTTCAACAGTTAAATCATAGTACATATGTCAGATGAAAGTATGCTCAATAAGATAATCATGAAGATTTGAGCATTTTAAACATGGAAGATTCTCTCAAAACAAAGAAATTGAATGAATGAAGTGAAATCAATAGATATTTTTTGAGAATCTAACAAAGTTTGAAAGATCAAAAATGAATGATTTATCATTAAAAGCTTAGGTCATGAAAAAAATTGGATGTTGTCTATACGAATCAAATATAGACATTCTTGAAAGAAACGCTTTGAATGAAGTAACACTAAACAAACATTGAATATACAAACGGGGTGTCTTACCATCAAAAATTAGTTTCAATATGAGACATGGTAAGAACATAGTCAAAAGAAATATTAAACCGGTGTGTGTGAATACTTGAAAATATATGGAAAAGATAATATACAAGTATTTATCTTTGGAAACACAGGGTTTGATTAATAATAAAGCTTATGTATGAAAACATTTAAAATCACACTTCTAAATTCATGAAATCTTTTTGAGAATCGAGAAGTGGTTTGAACATTTAGAAACATGTTTTCATGTCTGAAAGTTTTCCATCTTTCAAACATAATCAGATTAATGTTAGAATTATCCTTACGCTCAGCTTTAATTTCATAAAGTCAGCTCCAAAGTCATAATAAAATGATCATTTAAGCTCCCCCTCAAATTCTGCAAATAGTCAAAAATTCGTCAAAGCAACAAAGTCTTATTGAAAGAAAAACATTTATTTAAAAAATTAAAGACATGAAAGCAGTAAAACGTTTAAAAATGAGTTATGATCAGATGTAATCAGAAGTCAATGTCCTTACTCCCCCTAAACATATGCATCACAAAATATGTCAGTATAAAACATATGCAAAAATTTCTATAACTCCCCCTAGAATGTAGATCATCTAATCGTTGTCTTACACTCCCCCTGAAATCATGAACATAACCTATTAGTGCAAATATCATTCAGATTAAAAAATATATAAAGAAATGAAGAAAAATAACTAAAACAAATTGTACTAGGTAACAACAGATTATGTTTTGACGTTCAACATGCCAAGTTTTGAAATGAGAAAATTAAATCTCTTTTCGTCCAACGGCTTGGTAAACAAATCAGCAAGTTGATAACCTGTGCTTAAAAAGTAAAGTTCAGTTGTACCTTTTTCGACATTATCTTTGATAAAATGATAACGCACATCTATATGTTTGGTCTTTGTGTGCTGAACAGGGTTAGCTGATATGGCTATGGCGCTCTTCGAATCACAATAAATAAGAATTTTGTTGAACTGGAATCCATAGTCTCGATGTTGTGTCCTCATCCAAAAAACTTGAGAGTAGCAACTGGCAGCAGCTACATACTCTGCTTCAGCAGTCGAGGTGGAAACACATAGTTGTTTCTTTAACACCCAACTTACGAGCTTGTCTCCAAAAAATTGAATGTGATCCGATGTGCTTTTCTTGTCTAACATACAACCTGCATGATCTGTGTCTGAATACGTTATTAGCTCAAAACATGTATCTTTAGGATACCACAAACCAAGGTCTGCGGTTCCCTTTAGATATCTAAAAATTCGATTTACAGTCGACATATGGGATTCTTTAGGCGAAGCTTGATATCTAGCACATAAGCATGTAGAAAATATAATATCAGACCGACTAGCCGTTAAGTACATTAAAGAACCTATCATGCTTCTATAAGTCCTAAGATCAACAGCTTTTCCCGAAAGATCAACTCCGATTTTAGTACCTAGTGCCATCGGGGTTGAAATAAGAGTAGAATTTGACATATTAAATTTCTTTAAAATGTCAACAACATACTTCAATTGATTTATAATGCCCGTGGAAAATTTTCTGACTTGTAATCCGAGAAAGAAGTCCATCTATCCCGTCATACTCATTTGAAAACGTGACACCATAAGGGCAGAAAAATTCTTACAGTACTTAAGATTAGTCGAACCAAATATTATATCGTCCACATATATTTGAATTAAAATGATATCAGCTTTCTCCCTTTTTATGGATAAGGTGGTGTCGATTTTACCACTAGAAAAGTCGGACTTGACAAGGAATTTAGATAACACGTCATACCATGCTCAAGGGGCTTGTTTGAGTCTGTAAAGTTCTTTGTCTAGAATATAGACATGATCAGGTTTTTCCGCACTTACGAATCCTTCAGGTTGAGAAACGTACACCTCTTCTTTTAACAATCCATTCAGAAAGGTTGTCTTGACATCCATCTGATAGACCATAAAATTCTTATGTGCAACATAGGCTAGGAACATCCTAATTGCCTCAATACGTACAACTTGAGCATATGTCTCATCATAGTTAATTCCTTTCGCTTGTCTGTATCCCTTGGCTACAAGTCTTTCTTTATTTCGAATCACAACACCATCCTCATCCTTTTTATTTTTGAATACCCACTTGGTGCCAATGATTGTCATTCCTTCAATTCGGGGCACCAATCCCCAGACTTTAAGCGCTTCAAATTGATTGAGCTCTTCATGCATGGTTGTAACCCAATCTGGATCACAAAGATCTTCTAAAACTTTTTTCGGTTCTATTTATCTCAGGAATGAACTATATAAACATTCATTTACTGTTGCAAACCTAGTTTGCACCGGTTTTGAAGGATCTCCAATAGTTTGATGTACCTGGTGTTCTTTGGTCCACTTGTGTAAATGAGGGAGTGGATTAGATGTAGACTGGTCATGTTGAACATCTAGATATCCAGTATGTTCTTCTTGTAGGGGTTCAGTTGAAGTAACTGGTGCAGAAGTTTCAGTTGATTGAACATTTGATGTCTGTTGGATAGGCATGACAATACATCAAACTGAATGTGCAACTTCTGGCTCTATAGTTTCATTTGCAACTTCAACTGATTGAGTAGGTGTTTGAATTGGAGTTTCTTCTTGAATTGGGGAAGTTGATTCAGTCGATACATCTGATGTGATTGGATGATGATTACTTGAATCTTCAGATCTGTCAATCACAACAGGTTTAGTCACTTCTGAACCAAGAAACTCATCGTAAAAATGTTCAAACAATAAATTTAATTCTGTTAAATGAGATGTAGACGTTGGCGCTTTATCAGAATTAGAAACATTAATCAAAGGTTCTGGACTGATGTATCCAGAAGTTAATACTCCTGTTATCATGGGTTCTGAATTGATTTGATCAGAAGTCATATCTTCATCAAATGTGACGTTGATGCTCTCAACCACAATCTTTGACTTATTTAGATAAACTCTGTATGCCACAGATGTTTGAGAATATCCAATGAAAATGCCTTCATCAGCCTTGGGACTGAACTTGTTCAAGTTCTCTTTATCATTCAGCACAAGACACCTGCATCCAAGGATGTGAAAATGTTTAATGCTAAGTATTCTATTATTTATCAAAACATATGGATTTTTACCAAACCGGCGATGAATGATTGAACGATTTTGAGTATAACATGCAGTTGAGACAGCTTCGGCCCATAAAAATAAAGGTAGATCGGATTGGCTCAACATCGTTCGTGCAGCCTCAACAAGAGTCCGATTTCTTCGTTCAACTACCCCATTTTGTTCCGGCGTTCTGGCAGCAGAAAACTGATGAGTTATCCCAACCGATTCGAGATAATCGTCAACTGTTTTGCTCTTGAACTTTGTGCCATTATTAGATCGAAGTAGCTTAACTGTCTTCTTCAGGTTCACTTGAACAATCTTTAGAAATGAGATGATGACATCAGTCATCTCATCTTTTGATCTTAGAAATATGACCTAAGTGTATCTAGAATAATCATACACAACCACAAGAACATACTTCTTGTCGTTTATGCTTTGTGTTCACATTGGACCACAGAGATCCATATTCAACAGTTCTAAAGGAGTACTTGTGCTCGGTTCAGGCTTAGGCTTGTGTGAGGCTCTTTTCATCTTACCTTTCTCACACGCGTCACACAGATGTTCTTTTTCGTATTTCAGCTCTGGAAGTCCTCTTACCAAATTTCCAGTCACCAACTTGTTGATGTATCTGAAGTTGAGATGAGATAGCCTTCTATGCCATAACCAGCTTTGTTGCATAGAGGCCTTAGAAAGTAGACACACCGCATTATTAGTCTTGACATTAGACAAATCGTGTAGAGGTTTGACTTTCGCGTCCTGACCAAAAGTTCTTTGCCATCTTTAGTTCTAACACAACATCTCTAGGCTTTGAAGTTAACCTCTAAATCCTTGTCACATAACTGACCAATGCTGAACAGATTATGTCCTAATCCTTCAACATAACTCACCTTCTTTATCGTTACGTTCTCTTGCACAACATCTCTATAACCAAGAATTGGTGAAAACTAGTCATTCTTAAATCTTACCTTGCCACATAATTTCTCTGTACAATTAGATAAAATATCTTTCTGCTGTGTCATATGCTTGGAATAGCTTGAATCCAAGTACCACATATGACGGGTCTGCACAAGAGAAATCAGACAACAACAGGTTTAGGTACCCATTTATAGATGGGTTCTTTCGTGTTAGCACAATATTTTGGCACCCATTTGAATTTGGGTCCTCTTTGTTTTTCAAAGCCATTAGAATGATGTATATAATAAGTACCAAACCAACAATCAAAATATTGTCGAGTCACAAAATCATTTCAACCAAAAGTGGAACACTTACTAGGCAAATGAGACAATTGGATCAACTGCTTTATTGTATAAACCTTGTAAGAAGATACAAGTTTTGTTTTATGAGAAGCACATTGATCAATTACATCAGTAAAACTAGTAGCAGTCTTATTACAATCTATGTCAAACAATGATTTCATAGACTCTTCAATCTTTCTTTTTGGTCTCCATTCTAGTCTTGCTTCTGACTTTTTCTTTCTCAATTCTGAAACACAAGATTTAGATTTATTAGAAACATGAGATTTAAGAGTCTGTATTTTCTTGTGCTTACCTGTGTTGGTCCGTTTCTATGAGATCCTTTTCTTTTGCTTCTTACCTTTAGAATACTAGGTACTCACAGGAACTGAATCGTCACCTTAGTTGATGTTTCTCCTTTTTCAAAAACACTAGGTAAAGCAACATTATTAATCACAAAAAAAGTATGATCTGGAAGTTTAGCATTGAATTAAAATTTATCAACACTTTCATCCAAACAACCATCAGAATTTAAAAAATCATTTTCAACCGCAAACAAGTCATCAACATCATCATCAAATTGTTGTGCCTTGGACGAATATGAAAAGTTAAAATCATTTTTCTTTTTAGAACACTTCTTTTGATAAGACATTTTAGCACAATCTGAAGATTTAGGATTAGTAAAAACATTTCCCATGAAAACTTTACAAGATGATGCATCTGAATCAGTGGAGTTGTTTTCACAAACTCTTTCTGATTTGGATTTACCAGTTATAACTTCATATTTGAAACTAGTGTTCACCATTAGAAAACACAATCTTCTCAAGATGAACCAAAATTCTTTATTCCGCTAAGGTGTTTTCAAGCTCAGAAATTTTACTTTCCAAGACGAATGGAGGAACATAAATCTTTTCTTTAACAGGTTTTGACTCCATCTCCTCAGTAGAATAGCTTTGGAAATAATCATTTGACAGAAATATTGGTTGCTCAGAAAGATAACTATCATTCAACTTTTTATAGCAAAATGGTAGTTGCATTTTTGTTGTGTTCTTTCCGTTCTCATCTTCCTTAGCCTCAACCTCATCAGATGATTTTGTAACAAATTTGGGTTTCAAATGAGGACATTTGTCAGCCAGTTGTAAGAAATCAAAGTTATATAAAGTTGGTTGCTTTCTGATAGCTTTCTTCATATAATGTGGGTTATCGTAACCAATACCCCAATTATCTTTAAAATCAGTAACTTCATTTGGTTTGTTTAGATAAATGGTTTGATCTGTTTGACCTCAAGTATAAAGTTTTACTTCCAAACCATTAATCTTTTTCAGTAAAGATTTGTTTTCAAACTGCAGTTTACTATAATTGACAACAAACTCTTGCTTCTCAAGTTTAGACTTATTAAATTTAGAAACTGTTTCAGAAATTTGATTTTCAAAACAATCTTTTTGTTTTTCAAAAATAGTAGCAGACTTGTTCAAAGATTCAATCAATTTTTTGTTCCCAACAATTTCCTTGTTGAGATAAAAAACTGTTTGATGCTTTTTTGCAACTCTACTTTTCTCCTTTTTGAGCTTAATGTGTAAGTCCTAAAGCTCGACCATCATGGTTTCCATTTGCTTTAAAAAATCAGATTCAGTAAATTATTTACCTCTTCGGAAGTCTCTTCATCAGATTCATCATATTTGATCTCCTTGCCCATTAAGCACATGTGAGCAGTCTCCTCTTTATCACTCTCAGATTCATAATAATCAAGCTAGTGGTCATCCTCGGCCATCTGTGCTTTGCCTGCCTCTTTTTACTTGGCCAGGAGCATCTTATTCTTGTAGTACTCAGAATTTCTATCTATCGGCTTCCGGCAATCCTTGGCAAAGTGACCTATCTTGCCATAGTTGTAGCATTTCACTGGCTCCTCAGCTTTCTTCTCTCCATAGTGATTCACATATCTTTTTTCTTCTGGATTCCTTTCCACATAACTCTTGCCTTCAAATCTCCTATCCTCAAACCTTCTTCCTTCCACTTTTTCCTTGTGTTCATAGTTCCTTGACCCTGAAGAGTACCTTTGACTATTTGAACCCGGCTTCTTATAAAAAAATTTCTGGAAGGCTTGGGTAAGCAAAATCATGGCTTGCTTAAGATTCGCTCCATCATCAGAATCGGAGTCACCACTATCAGAATCACCAGAACTAGAAACCACAATCTTCTTTTTCTTCTTCTTATCTATCTTTTCTTTCTCTTTCTTCTTCTCCACCACCAAAGCAACTGGATCATTCACCGGCTTCTCACTCTTCTTTTTCTCTTCTCTCTCCTATTCTACCTCTTCCTCATTCTGTCTCATAATTTCATAGACTTCATGTAAAGGGATCTCACTCAAATCTTTCATCTGTTTCATTCTTCTTGTATGTTTCTTCCATTCCGGCTGCAAGGCACTGAGAAATTTGACATTATTCTCAATCTTCTTCTTAACCCTGTTCTCGGCCAGCTCATTCAGTAGAGAAACAAATCTTTCATATGTGTCATCCAGACTTTCCCTAGATTTAGCCTTGAACTCTTCATAGTTGTTTATGCAGTTGGCCACCTTCATCTAATTTCCAACCTTCGATCCCATCATCATTTTTTCTAACTGGTCCCACATCTTCTTTGTAGTAGCCTTGTAGTTGTTAATCTTTATTTAGATCTCTTTCGGTATACTTTGTAGAAGTAGAGATATAGCTTGCTTATCTTCCTTGTGTCTTTTCTTTTGTTCAGGTATATAGCTTGAAAATCCACCACAATCTCTTTAGTATTTATCCCTCTGTTCTCAGTATCATCTTCACTATCTGAACTCTCATTATCCTCATCAGGCACTATAGCAGTTAATGGTTTCATCAGACACTCATCAATTGACTGTTTGATGAATTCTTCATTTTCATGTTTGTCTATGAAATCACTAAATTTGTCCTTCCATTGATCATATTCACCCTTGAAGAGAACGGGTGGTTTGACATTCGTACCAATTGAAAGAGCATCCTTTGAAGTCATCTTAATCAAACGCACATATCTTTACACACAGAAACAGAAAGTTTTCAAAATCCTGAAAATAGCCAAAAATTGACTAAGTACAGAAGCCGCAGACCACAGAGAAGTACTTGTCGCAAAACCCTATGAACCCACTTGTCGCAAACCATTTCACCAAAGAAATGAGGAACTCGCAGAATGAAGCTTGCGAGTTCTTACTTGTCACAGGCTGAAGCTTGGGAGTTCTGAACTTGTAACTTCTTGCGAGTTCTACACTTAGAAAAATTTCAGCCAATTAACTTGTCGCAATGCGTACGAGTTCTTTACTTAGAAATTTTTCAATCAAATAACTTGTCGCTGACACTTGTCGTAAGCTTTGTCTTGCGAGTTCTTAAACTTGACGCAAATCGAAGATCGTGAAAAGTAGCTTGTCGCAGATAGTGGCTTGCGAGTTCTTGGTTGTCGCAAACTAAAAAATGCGAATTTTTGAACTTGTCGCAGGTCGACCTCTACGATTTCTTGCCTTAGAAAATTTTCAACAAACAAAAATCCATGTAGCTTGTGAGTTCTTCAGAATTTGTATATCACAGTCTGCGAGTTCTTCAGATGAACCTTACGAGTTCTTCAAATGAACCTTGCAACTTCTCTTAATCTTGCGAGTTCTTCACCCTTTTCGAGTCTGGACCAACTTTTTAGGCTTAAATCTTTCAAAACTTCGAAATTGATCACCAAACTTTGCAGATTGATCCACGATGTGATTCTGAACACTTTTCTAATACTTCATTTCACCAAAAGCTCACTTAAAAATAAAATTCAATCTAAACACATTGTTTTCAAGAACACGAACCAAAAGTCAACAAAAATTCAAAATTCACACTAAATTGATGTGAATTAGGCTATGTAATTCAAATCAACTCTATTCTAGAACCAAAATCGAGTGTAAATCTATCAAATTCTAATCCAAAACATCACTAAATCTCATAATTTTATTCTTGACAGACTACTTTGCGAGTTCTTGAAACAGTGGGCCAAAAGTCTCAGATTTTGATCATGATCTTTACTGTGCTTGCTCTGATACCAATTGTGTGTCCCAGATTATGTGCAAATCAAGATGAAGAACACAAGATTTCAATCCAATATGCCATATGATTAATCTCAAATACACAGATTACAAATCGTTTTCTCTCTCCAAGATAAGTTCTCTCAAGGTGCTTCCAAGGTGCTACCAACGAAAAACAAGTATTTATACCCTACATATTACAAGGAAAAAACTAACAACTAATAAAACTAAACAAGTTGACTTTCCACTTTAAACACTTTGACTTTGCCTTTTCTCTTTTAAGACCTTGACCTTGACTTTGCGATGAGACTTTGACTTAAGCATTGACTTTCAATTCCTATGATCTTGGATCCAACATATTTGTGCACTAACATAACGTGAGAAGCAAGAGTTTGTTTTAAAAGTTAATCAGTTGCAGTTTCAAAAAAAAAACTTGCTGAAAAAAATAAATGGTTTGGAGGCTAAGCTTTATGCAAGACGCCAAACGGATCAAACCATTCATCTCAACAAGCCATAGGAATTTAATCTTTATAAAGATAATTGGGGCATTGGGTATGACAACCCACAATTTTTAAAGAAAGCTATTAGAAAGCAGCCAGCTTTGTACAATTTTGACCTTTTACAAGTGGCTAATAAGTGCCCTTATTTAAACCCAAATTTGTCACAAAGTCTTCTGATGAAGTTGAGGCTAAGGAAGATGAAAACAGGAAAAACACAACAAAAATGCAACTAACATTTTGCTATGACAAGTTGAATGATAGTTATCTGTCTGAACAACCAAAATTTCTATCAAATGATTATTTTCAAAGCTATTCTACTAAGGAAATGGAGGCAAAACCAGTTGAAACAAAGATTTATGTTCCCCCACTCATTTTGGAAAGAAAATTTTTTTGAACTTGAGAGTACCTTAGTAGATGAAAGAATTTTGGTTGATTTCGAGAAAATTGTGTTTTCTACTGTGTTATTGAACACTGATTTCAAATCAGAAGTTACATATGATAAGTCAGATCCAGAAAGAGTTAGTGAAAACAACTCCACTGATTCAGATGATTCATCTTGTAAAGTTTTCATGGGCGATTTTTTTGCTAATCCAAAACCTTCAGATTTTGGTCAAACGCCCTATCAGAAACAGTGTACAAAAGAGTTTAACGATTTTATGTTTCCCAAATCTTCCAAGGTATCACACTTTTTTGATGATGATCATGATGACTTATTTGAGGATGAAGTTGATTTTTTAAATTCTAATGGTTGTTTTGATGAGTGTGTTGAGAAGTTTGATTTCAATGCTAAACTTTCCGGTCATTCTGATTTTGTTATTAAATCTAAGGCTTTACCAAGTGTTTATGAAAAAGGTGAATCGTCAACTAAGGTTGATGAATCAGTTCCTATGAGTACTTGCTATGCTAAAGGTAAAAAGCAAAAGAAGAAGCACTCACAGAAACGCACCAACACCGGTAAGTCCAGAAAAAGACAAACTCTGAAATCTCATAGTTCTTACAAATCTAAATCTTATGTTATAGATATGAGATGTAAAAGGTCTGGAGCAAGGCTTGAGTGGAGACCAAAGAAGAAAGTTGAAGAGTCAACAAAATCATCTTCCGTTTTAGATTGTAATAGGACTACTGATAGTGTTTCTGATGTAATTGATCAATTTGCTTCTCATAAAACAAAACTTGTATTTACTCGCAAAGTTTACTCAATAAAGCAATTTATCCAATTATCTCGTTCTACTAGTCGGTGATCCACATATGGTCGAAATGATTTTGTTACTCGACAA
This sequence comes from Arctium minus, assembly GCA_954870635.1. Classification (NCBI taxonomy): domain Eukaryota; kingdom Viridiplantae; phylum Streptophyta; class Magnoliopsida; order Asterales; family Asteraceae; genus Arctium; species Arctium minus. The sequence goes on along the minus strand of OX941080.1, from coordinate 68,021,898 downwards.
TATTATGATCATTGGTTTGGTTCCTATCATATATATCATTCTTATAATTCAAAAGTTTTTCAAAATAAAAGAGGACCCAAATTCAAATGGGTGCCAAAATCTGATGTTAACATGAAAGGACCCATATATAAATGGGTACCTAAACTGATTGTTGCTTGATTTCTCCTATGCAGACCCGTCATATATGGCACTTGGATTCAGGCTGTTCCAAGCATATGACAGGGCAAAAAGATATTTTATCTAATTATACACAGAAATTTGCGGCAACGTCAGATTCGAGAATGACCATTTTCACCAATCTTGGGGTATGGAGACGTAGTAAAAGAGAACATAACGATAAAGAAGGTGAGTTATGTTGAAGGCATAGGACATAATCTATTCAGCATTGGTCAGTTTTACGACAAGAATTTAGAGGTGAACTTCAGAGCCAAGAGATGTTGTGTACGAACTGAAGATGGAAAAGAACTCTTGGTTGGCACTCGCAAGTCAAACCTCTACATGATCAATCTGTCCAATGTGAAACCAGATAATGTTGTGTGTATACTTTCTAAAGCCTCTATATAACGGAGATGGTTATGGCATAGAAGGTTGTCTCACCTCAACTTTTGATACATTAAAAAGTTGGTAACTGGAAATTTGGTCAAAGGATTACCTGAGCTCAAATATGAGAAAGAACATCTATGTGATACATGTGAGAAGGGAAAAATGAAAAGAGCTTCGCACAAGCCTAAGCCTGAACCAGTATAAGTGCTCCATTAGAGTTGTTGCATATGGATCTCTATGGTCCAATGAGAACACAAAGCATCAATGGCAAAAAGTATGTCTTAGTAATTGTGGACGATTATTCCAGATACACTTGAGTCAAGTTTCTAAGGTCAAAGGACGAGACTCTAGAAATTATTATCTCGTTTCTCAAAAGTGTCCAAGTGAACATGCAGAAGACAGTAAAATTGATTCGAACAGACAATGACACAAAATCAAGAACATGATTGTTGAAGATTATCTCGAATCGGTCGGAATAACACATCAATATTCTGCTTCTAGAACGCCTTAACAGAATGGGGTAGTTGAAAGATGGAACAGAACGTTAGTTGAGGCTGCACACACGATGCTAAGCCTGTCAAACTTACCTCTATTCTTGTGGGTTGAAGATGTTTCGACTGCATGTTATACACAAAATAGATCAATTATCCATCGTCAATTCGGTAAAACTCCATATGCTTTAATAAATAGCAGAACACCAAGCATTAAACACTTTCACATTTTTGGATGCAGGTGTTACGTGTTGAACGACAAGGAGAACTTGAACAAGTTCAGTCCTAAAGCTGAAGAAGGGATTTTCATTGGTTATTCTCAGACATCAGCATCATATAGAGTTTACCTGAAAAACTCAAAGATCGTAGTGGAGGGCGTTAATGTCAAATTTGATGAAGCTATGGAGATGGCTTCTGAACACAGAAGTTCAGAACTCATTATTACAAGAGTATTAGCTTCTAGACAAATCAGTCTAGAACCTGTTTCTAATTCTCTTAATTCTGATAAAGCTTCTACTTCCACATCTCATTTAACATAATTAGATTTATTATTTGAACACTTCTATGATGAGTTTCTAGGATCTAAAGTGACTAAACCTGTTGTGATTGACAAATCTGAAGATTCAAGTGATAATCAACCAATCACATCAGATGTCTCTACTGAACCAGTTCCCCTGGTTCAGACAGAAACTCCAGTTCAAATACTTACTCAATAAGTTGAAGTTGCATAAGATACTAAATATCCAGAAGTTGTACAATCAGTTGGATGTACAGTATTGCCTACTCAACAGACTGAAGCTTCTACGCTAGTCACTTCAACTGAACCCCAACAAGAGATGGATACATAGATGATCAACATGATCATCCTACTTCTAATCCACTCCCTCACATAAACATGTGAACCAAAGAGTACCCGGTACATCAAATTATCGAAGATCCTTCGAAACCAGTGCAAACTAGGTCTGCTACAGCGAACAAGTGCATGTTTGATTCCTTTCTGAGCAAGATAGAGCCTACTTGCGTATCAGAAGCTTTAGAAGATCCATATTGGATTATGGCCATGCAAGAGGAATTAAATCAGTTCGAAGCACTGAAAGTGTGGCGACTCGTGCCGAGACTGGAAGGAAAGACAATTATAGGCACTAAATGGGTGTTTAAAAACAAAAAAGATGAAGATGGTATCATAATTCGAAACAAAGACAGACTTGTAGCAAAAGGATATCGGCAAGAGGAGGGAATAGATTATGATGAGACGTATGCACCAGTTGCACGTATAGAGGCAATACGAGGGAATAGATTATGTATAAACTTTTTTTAGAAAAGTTTTTTGGTAAATTTTTGTAAACAAAGTTATTTGATTATCCGCTACGTTTATACAGCTACAATTGCATTAAAACCTAACAGAATTGTTAGAAGAAATAGGTTTATCGTAAGGTACGGATAACACAACCTGTGTAAAAGGATCATCAAGATTATTGAGGAGTCATTAACAATGGTTGATAATTTTAATGGAAACACCTCCACATGAAAGATACTACCATGAGAATATATGATTGATCTTGATTGAATGGTTAAGAGTTTATAAGTTTTGATACCATCAATTGGGAGGACAACCTCATTTGGCATTGGTCGTATGACGGTATTTATTTCGTCAAGTCTAACTATTGCACTATCACGAAAGTAATTGCCCCGGCATCTTATCTCTTCTTGAACGGTGATTGGAATACTCTTTGGAATGCCAATATTCCTAATAAAGTCAAAATTTTCGCATGGAGAGCTATTAGGAATGTGTTACCCACCCAACATGCCCTCCAATCAAAGGGAGCTAGGATTATGGCTAAATGTCCCCTTCGTCACCATGATATGGAAAATGTTTGGCATGCATTGGTCGGGTGCCCTTTGACTAGGCCGATTTGGCACTGTTGTGCTAGTTCCAAGATCTCTAAAACATACACACAACTAAAGAAATCATTTTGTATTGATTTAAAAATGAAGACTACAACAATCCTTTGTGCCACATATCTCTTTGTGTCACACATCTCACGTATGTGTGTGTATCTCACTCTATGCGTATTGTCTCTCTCTTGTGTGTGTGTCTACAAATCTAACAAAGACAACCTATATATATATACGGTCAACATGACCTCTCACAAAATAAGTAAAGTCAAACACATTTGTGTGTCCCACAATAAAAGTTCTAATCAGGATTAACAACAACAATTTCAAATCAAGTTGCCATATGATTAAATCTTCAATCCACAAATTACAATTCGTACAAAAGATGCTCTCAAACTTTCTCTCTCTAAGATTCTCTCCAAGATTCACACGGCTAAGTTCTACTTGCTTACACACACTTAAGTTCTACCCTCTAAGTTCCACCCATTACAAAGACAAAAGGAAATATATTTTTACTACAAACAATTACAAAGGAATCTAAACTAAAACTAGTTGACTTTATTTGACTTTGCTTGAGAGGCTTTGACTTGGACTTTGACATTTAATCTTTGATGATCTTGGATACAATATTTATGCTCTAACAATCTCCCCCTTTGGATTCAAGATCATCTCCAAAAAGATATGCATTGAAACTCCCTTTTAGATTCAGAATAAATTCCAGCGTCAAAGAACAATTTCCCTCTTTAAGTTTCTGACAAATAATTTTCTTATGAAAGTCAATCTCCCCTTTGGGTAAATCTATTCAAAATCAATCTTTCTTTTCTTTGAACTGTCTTCAGACCTTCTGTAATCTCCTCCAAAGTCTGTGAATATATTTTGCAATAATCTTTAACAATCTCCTACAAGGTAATAAAACCTCTTCCAGACTTCAGAAAAGAAATTATCTTTAGATTTATCTCACTTTTCCTCAGCAATCAAACTTCAAAGAAAATTTCAGCTAGCTATCAGAATTCCATGAACTTTTGCTATTATTCTGACCATTCTCCCCATAATTTGGACTATAAATCTTTCAAAAACTTTCACCATCTGAACTTTAGTCATCATTTCTTGAAATAACTTCTCCCCCTTTTTGATGATGTAGCATAGAAATCATCAAAACTTCTTCAATAAATGTTATCAGTTTCTGACCATGATCCTTCCATATTAGCCTCTGAACATCCGTCAATTCATAATATATTCATCCGAATCTTTTCAAATTCAGACAAATAGGAATGTAACCCTGAATCAACAAATGAATCAGTTAATATGCCTGTAAGTAACACGAAGCCACTTAGTACAACGAATGTATTGTACAAGGATTTTTATTAATGTTCACTCCTCAGGTCTTCCATTCAATCATCGAATAACACAAGATTATTCTATGAACGTTCCGACAGAAAAACAAATTTTTTTGTGTGTTCATGCTTGTGTATGAAAGAATTTAAACATGAATGTTTTATAAAAAGGCTCAAAATGTGTAAACCATTGAGACAACAACAGTAATACACGGACTCAATTGTGCATGATCGAAATGCGAAGGTGGGGTAGACTTCCTTCTTTTTCAATATCCATATCTTCCGAATGAAGATAAGAGAGATTATGTGTTATGTCCCCAAGAAAAATTGAAACAATTCTTTGTTGAGAAAGAAATGAGTACCTGGTGGGGTTAAAGCAAGAGTTGGCATGGTTACTTGTATGTTTCAATGAAGTTCATGAAAGAATTGTGGAACAACAGTAATGTGGTTTCCCGACTCAGAAAAAGTTGGTGCAGAGTTTTGATATTCTTTTAACTCTTTTCTCACACCCTCTTCTAACCAAACTCTCTTTTCATTTTCTCTCATCACACACCCATACTCAGATATTGACCCCTCGCCTCTCGATCACTCAAGAATAACTTCTTGGGTAGGAAACACTGGTTATCGTGATTCCATAGAAGTTCAATTAAACTCACACAATTCCCATGTATTTTGTCCTATAAGCAAAGTGTTTCTCAATTGGTTTAACTTTTCAGTTAAAACACAGTATGAAATACATGTCAGATATATATATGCTCAGTAAAATAATCATGAAGATTTGAGCATTTTAATCATGAAAGATTCTCTCAAAACAAAGAAATTGAATGAATGACGTGAAATCAATAGATATATTTTGAGAATCTGACAATGTATGGAAAAGATCAAATAGGAATGATTTAGCAATAAAAGCTTAGGTCATGAAAAATTAGATGTTGTCTATACGAATTAAATATAGATATTCTTGAAAGAAACGTTTTGAATGAATTAACGCTCAACAAACTTTGAATTTTAAACGGGGTGCCTTACCATCAAAAATAATTTCAATTTGAGACATGGTAAGAACTTAGTCAATAAAAGTACTAAACCGGTGTGTATGAATATTTGACAGTATATGGAAAATATAATACACAAGTATTTATCTTTGGAAACACACGGTTTGTATAACATTAAAGCACTTAAAATGAAAACATTTAAAAGTCACACTTCTAAATTCATGAAGTCGTTTTGAGAATAAGAAGTGGTTTGAACGTTTAAGCACATTGTTTTCATATCTGAAAGTCGTCCTTCTTTCAAACACAATGAGATTAAGATTAGAGTAATCCTTACGCTAAGCATTAATCTCATGAAGTCAACTCCAAAGTCATAATAGGTATGATCATGTAAGCTCCCCCTCAAAATCTGCAATTAGTCAAAAGTCGTCAAAGTACAAAGTCTTATTCACAAACTTTATTGAAAAAATAAAGACATGAAAGCAGTAAAACTTTTAAGAACGAGTTATGATCAGATGTAATCAAAAGTCAATTACTCCCCCTGAAAATATGTATTCGCAATATTATCAGTAGAGGTAATATCTATACTCCCCCTTGAAGATTGATCATCTCTTTTGAATCATCAGAGTACACTTTCTTTTGATCGTTGAAGTATGAGTCCTAAACTGTTGTGTTTAGAATCCAAACTCTTTGACATTGAAGTCCGAGTCCTGAGCTTATTTACTCATAAGTCTAGATTCTTTTACTCCCCCTTGACTTGAGATGCCTGCAACACAGATGAATCTTTTGCTTTGGTACCTAGTGGTATTTGGGTCCATGTTTGTTAGTTGCAGTTCTGTTAGGAGTAATATAATAAGAACCATACCAGTAATGATCAGAAGATTTATGAACAGAATCATTTGCACAATAGTAAGAACAATAACTCTTCTTTTTAGATAACCTGATTAATTGATCTATCGAATAAACAAGATCATGTTTACCTTTATGCACAATGTCCTTTTTGTCATTGACTATATGCACAAATGATTTCTGATCATTCTTTTCATCAGAATCTTCTTTCACTTTCCATACTAACTTCTCATTACCATTTCTTCTTCTTCTAAATGTACCTGAACCATCAACATTCCGATCATAGAAAAGGTTAGTAGTACGAAACTGATCTTTTGAATTAACCGACCTTTTTGTAGAAATAGTTTTATGATGTGAACTTGACGCTGTCTCATATCTAGGTGTTTGGATAATTGAATCTGGAGTCTTCTGCTCAGTCAAAACCACCTTAGAGACAATATCTTCAAGTTCTGTTATCTTGGAAGATAAATTGTTCCTTTCCTTGATGAGCAGGTTAATCTGTTTCTGAAAATCAGACTTCGTGTTCTGCTCTTTCATGGCCTTTGTTGATAGTTCAGATAATGTCATTATAAGTTTCTCAATCTCAGTCTCAAATATCTTTCTTTCATCTTCAAAATCCTTCTCCACATTCTTTCTTTGATCAGATATTTCTTTGAAAAATCCAACATTTTTCTGTTCAATTAATTTCTTCTCTTTTGCAAACTTGTCTCTTTTTATGATGATCACCTTCTCAAAATCCGACACTTGTTGAGAAAGTTTTGCACACTTAAGTTCAATAGCTTTCTTCTCTTCAAATGATTTCCTTGAAAATTCAGAGAATTTCTGTGCAAACCTTTTCTTTTCCTTTTCAAATTCATCTATGTCTTTGACCATCTTCTGTTCTAATTTTGAAACTTTCTTTTTCAACTCTTTATTAGCACTTTCCAAACTCTTAGCTATCTTCTCATTCTTATTGACAGAATCTTGTTTCTGGATTTTAACAATTTGAGCTTCCAGATCTGAAATCTTTCTTTCCAGCTCAAAATTTTCACTTTCTATCTCATAAATCTTCTTCTTTAGAACACCATTTCCAGTCTCCAATACTCTTTCCTATTCTTCAACCAATCTGAGCTTACTCTTTAATATCTCTTCATTCTCTTTCTTTTTATTTCTAATCCAAATTAAACTTTGACTGAGTCTATCATTATCTGCTCTCAACCTTTCAATGATACGCTTATTTGCTTTCTGTTGTTCTTTAAGTTCTGACATTTTATGCTCCTGATCTTTCTCTTTACTTTGTTCAGAAGTATATTCTGCAACAAATAAATAATCATCCATTGATCTTGATAATACTTGCACAAAATATTGGTATTTCGAAAGAAATAATCAACAATTAGAAAATCTTAGAAAAAACTTCAGAAATAAAATTCCAAAAATTTCCTAAGGCAAGAATCCTCACACGACTGTAGTTAAGCAATTCGCATAACACCACAAAATTCGCAGAACTTCCACAATTCGCATGATGAAGGAATTCGCACACCACAGAAATTCGCACAACCATGCAATTCGCACGTAAAGAGATGCGAATTCTAGGAATTTGCACGCTGCTATATGCGAATTCTGAGGAATTTGCACACAACTATATGCGAATTTTAGACTTGGGATTTTCTAGAACTTCCAACTTTTCTCATGCAACTTTTCGCACAACAGAGATATACGAATTCTATACTTAGAAACTATTTCAACCTCAAACAATTCGTATAGATACGAATTCTAGACTTAGAAAATCTTCCAACTTTTTATACGAAATCCTAAGAATTCGTATATAACCCTATGCGAATTCAAGAAATTCGTATGCTTCTATATGCGAAATCCTTACTTTTCGCACGTAGTATGCTGCAAAATATGTTCTTAGAAAATATTTTCCCAACTTCTCGTACACTAAAGTATGCGAAATCTGATCTTTTCGTAAATAGGCTGATACGAATTCTGTACAATTCGTATATAATCCTATATGAATTCTTCACTTGTCTTTTTACACAGATTCAGTATTATGTGAAATCCTCTGCAATCATAATCATCATGCGAGTTCTTCGTGCGAAATGTTTGAATCTTGCGAGTTCTTGATATCTCAGTCCAAAATCACTTCAATTCGACCCAAAAACCCATTAAATCTTCGATTATGAGTCTGAAACTTTGCCAATTTAGTCACGAACAGTGTACGAACCTATTACAAACAATGAATTTCACATAAATTCACTCAAACATACAATTCGAATCCTATACAGTGCTTAGAGCTTGTGCGACTCCAAAAATCACAAAAACAACAAATCAAGCGAAAATTACAGTGAGATTGTGTTACAAAATGATACAATTCTATTCCATTACATCAATCGATCACTATGTAATCAATTAGACTCACAATTAGAAGCTAAAACACAAAAATCGATCAAGACACAAGTAGACATGGTGCGAAGACACATTCTTGAAAATTTTCAATCGAATTCTACTCTGATACCAATTGTGTGTCCCACAATAAAAGTTCTAATCAGGATTAACAACAACAATTTCAAATCAAGTTGCCATATGATTAAATCTTCAATCTACAGTTTACAATTCGTACAAAAGATGCTCTCAAACTTTCTTTCTCTAAGATTCTCTCCAAGATTCACACGGCTAAGTTCTACTTGCTTACACAGACTTAAGTTCTACCCTCTAAGTTCCACACATTACAAAGACAAAAAGAAATCTATTTATACTACAGACAATTACAAAGGAATCTAAATTAAAATTAGTTGACTTTATTTGACTTTGAGCTTTGATTTTGTCTTTGCTTGAGAGACTTTGACTTGGACTTTGACTTTTAATCTTTGATGATCTTGGATACAATATTTATGCTCTAACAACAATGACTTACAACAAAACCCTTTCACTATACAACATTTACACTTTTGACCCTCATTTAATCTTGAATACAATTCTTGACTTAACAATCTCCCTCTTTGGATTCAAGATTAAAAAACAATTTGACAATAATCTTCAGGTCTTCTTCAAGTTGCAAAAAATTCAACTTGAAATCTTTATTAACTTCAATTTGAACAACTTTAAGTTTCCTCAGCAAACTTTGAAATCTTCAAAATTTTAATATCTTCAAAAATCTTCCCTCACTTGTCACAAAATGCAACATTCTTTCATAAAATTTCTTCAACACACAAATCATCAGAATTTGCTCAGATTTGAAATTTGAAATTCATCAGTTTCACGACTTTCACTAGACTTTGATCTCTTCAGAAATTTATCTTTCAATCATCTTTGTAAATTTCTCTCCATTTTATAGTAAACACTAATCTAACATTGAAATCTTGAATTTCTCCCCCTTTTTGATGAATTATGAGAATCAGAATCATCAAAACATTTCAACGTCAGCACTATCTTTGAAATATCTCCCCCAATTCAGCAAAATAAGCACGGTCTTCAAGACAAAAAGAACATTTTCCCCCTTTGGAAAAAATATGAATAATCTCCCCCAAAGAAATTTGATCTCCTTCTGATCTAATTTGAAATTCTGTCGTCAATTCATAAAATGTATTCATCTGAATCTTTTCAAATTCAGACAAATTAGGATTGGTAAACCTAAATCAACAGATGAAACAGTTAATCTGCCTGTCATTAGCACGGAGCCACTGTGTAACGGATACACATTGGAAAGAAGCTTTTTGATGTTCACTGCCCCGGGGCTTCCATTCAATCATTGAAAAATCACAAAGGGATTTTCTATGAATGTTATGACAAGAAAACTTATTCCGTGTGTGTACGTAAAAGTGTAGAAATGATTGAAGCATTTAAAGTTTTATAACAGGCTCAATATGTAAACCGTTGAGACAACAACAGATATTACATAGACTCAATGTGCATGAGAAAGGGTCGAAGGTGGGGCAACTTTCCTTCTTTTTCAATATCAGAATCATCCAACTGAAGATTAGATAGATAATGTGTTGCTTCCCCAGAAAATATGAAACATTCTTTTGGTAAGAAAAGAATGAGTAGCTGGTGGGGTTATATGCAAGAGTTGGCATGGGCTAGTGCCTTTTTCAATGAAGGTCACCAAAGAATGTGAACCAACAGATTATGTAGATGTCCGAATCAGAAAAGATTTGGTGCAGAGTTTATTATTCTTTTACTCTGATCTCTCACCCTCTTTCTTTTAAACATTTGATCTCACTTCTAACCAAAATCTCTTTTACATTTTACCTCAGCACACTCCCACTCTCAATTCTTTTGACCCCTCTCCCCTCAATCACTAATAGGATTACTTCCGGGGTAGGAAACACTGGTTAACGTGAATCCATGGAAGTCATTTAAGCACTCACACTGAATCCCATGTATTTTGTCCTAAAAAGAATTTGTTGCTCAACAGTTATCTTGACAGATAAGCACCAGATATCATTATCAGAAAATGTATGCTCATAAGATAAGAATAAATTTGAGCAATTAGAACATTTAAGATCTCTTAAAACAAAGAAATTGAATGGATGAAACGAATTCAAGTGAAGTGGTTTTAGAATCTGACAATGATTCAATCAGATCAAATATCATGAAGAAAAATATGTTGAGATATCAAAGACAGAATATTTGTTTATATGAACAAGATATAAACAATTTGACAATGAAAGCACAATTAATAAGAAATGACATCTGATTTCAAACAACGTAGAATTCAAACGGGAGTATTACCATCGAAAGATTTATCTTTTGAGACATGGTAATAACAAAGTCAATAAAAGTACTAACCAATGTGTGTAAGAATACTTGACAGTATCTAGACAAGATAATATGCAAGTATTTATCTTTGCGAAACATACGATCAGTTGATCATGAAAATATCGATATGAAAAACATTTAAAATCACACTTTGAAATTCATAAAACATTTGAGAACACGAAGTGGTTTGAACGTTTAAGAAAAACATTTTTCACATCCGAAAGTCATTCATCTTTCAAATACGATAGAGTTTAAGATTCAGAATAATATACCTTCAACGTAGAAATCTTAACTCCTCCTAAAATGAATATTTATCTTTGAAGCAACCTTTGACAAAACATCAGATACTCCTCCTATGTATCTGTAAAAAGCCAAAGATTAGACAAAAACAATATGAATATTACAGTGAAAATATTTGTCTTTTCTTTTCTCCCTCTTAAAAAAAATATGACAGTGAAAATTTTAAGCAAACTCCCTCTCAAAGAAACAGTAAAAACTCCTTAAAAAGATGTATCATTTCAGCATCCTTTAGAAGAAAAACATTTAAGGCCGGGTTCTGAACAGAAATATCTAGAAGCCATCATCACGTATTCTCTGGTGAGAATAGTAACTCCCCATCTTTATCATTGAAGACCGGGTCTTGAACTGTTTGTTCAAAAGCCATAGTCACAAAAAAAATATTACCCGTAAAACAATAAAGATTTTGGTAATCATTAAAAATGATTCCGCTTTCGTCAGTAAACAGAATGTAACAAGAATCAATTGTTCTAACTCCCCCTCAGATCATGCATAAAATCTAAACAGACATATTCAACATACCGAGTTTGCTGATCAGAAAATTAAAACGTTTTTCATCTAACGGTTTCGTGATAGATCAGCCAATTGGTAGTTTTTTTGGACAAAGTGCATTTCAATATCTCATTTCTCCACGTGATCTTTGATAAAATGGTAACGCACGTCGATATTCTTTGTTTTGGAGTGTTGAACGGGATTATCGGTTATAGCAATGGCGCTCTTAGAATCACAATAAATAGGGACTCACTTGTAAGAATATACAAAGTCCTTCAATTGTGTTTTCATCCAGAGGACTTGTGAACAGCAGCTTGCAGCAGCTACGTATTCTACCTCAATAGTGGATGTAGACACGCAATTCTGCTTTTTGGATGTCCAACTTACAAGTTTATCTCCTAAAAATTGACACGATACAGAGGTGATCTTCCGATCAAGTTTACAGCATGCATGATCAGCATCGGTAAATGCAGTTAAATCAAATCCAGAATCCTTATAATACCAAAGGCCAAGCTCGAGAGTGCTTTTCAGATATCTAAGAGTTCTTTTCACGGCTACAAGATGAGATTCCTTCGGGTTAGCTTGATACCTTGCACAGAAATAGGTACAAACATGATATCAGGTCTACTTGCTATGAGATACAGTAATGATCCAATCATACTATGGTACGTTTTCTGATCAACAGATTTTCCGGTTAAATATGCATCCAGAAGTGTATTGGTAGCCATGGGCGTTTTCATTACAACACTCTTAGTCATATTAAACATTTTCAAAATATCACGAATATATTTAGACTTGTTAATAAAGATACCATCAGGGGACTGTTTCACTTGAAGACCAAGGAAAAATGTCAGTTCACCCATCATCGATATTTCAAACCGAGTCTCCATAATTTTTGAAAAGATTTTACAGAATTTAGGATTGGTAGACCCAAATATTATGTTGTCTACATAAATTTGTATTAAGATTAAGTCCTCACCTTGCTTTTTTAGGAATAGAGTAGTATATATCGTACCTTTCTTGAAGCCCGGGACAAGTAGAAATTGAGTAAGAGTTTTGTACCATGCTCTTGGTGCTTGTTCTAATACATACAGTGCCTTGTCAAGAACATATACGTGGTCTGGGTAATGTGGATCAACAAAGCCTTCAGATTGTGCAACGTATACTTCTTCATGCAGTATACCATTTAAAAATGTTGATTTCACGTCTATTTGATAGACAGTGAAATTCTTATGTGCTGCATAAGAAAGAAATATCCTAATGGCTTCAATCCTTGCAACAGGAGCAAAAGTTTCATCATAGTCAATGCCTTCCTATTGACAGTAACCCTTCGCGGCCAATCTAGCTTTATTCCGTACTATAACTCCCGCCTCATCTCTTTTATTCCTAAATACCCACTTTATGCCAATCTTAGATTTGTCTTTTGGACGTGGGATTAGCCTCCATACCTTGTTCCTTTCAAATTGCAGTAGCTCATCTTGCATTGCAAGGATCCAGTCCGGATCTTGAAAAGCTTCTGATACCTTTTTGGGTTCTAAGGAACTTAGGAAACTGGAATAGAGATAAAAATGATGTTGCACGCGTTTTGAATCCACTATTTACGTCACCAATAATGTTGTGAAGAGGATGATTTTTTGTTAACCGAGTTGTGCTAGGGAGAGGTTGAACAGAAACTTATGTGTTTTGCCCGTTGTACTCATCAACTATAGCAGGAACAACCTCAGAAGTTATTGGAACTTCCTGTACTTGTGATTCTGATTGAGGTAATTCTAGTGCAATAGAGGAAGTACTCGGGACTTCTTGTCCAGAATTAGTATCTACAGAAACAAAATCAATATTAGTAGGATCAGAATCTGTAGGTTTAGTTGTACCTGATGAGGTTGTTGTTGTGACAAGTACAGAAGGTCCAGATAAATCATCAGTTATTACAGGAACGTCTGAAGTAGATGTGGACACACCTGATTTTTCAAAATCTGCACAGATGTCCATAAAAGCATCAAAGAATAAAAGATCTAACTCAGATGTAGAAATTGAAGAGTAAGATGACTTAGTCTATTTTTGCTTGGGTTCTATTCCGTATTGAACATAATAATTTCTTTTAAGCTTGAGTTCTGAACTGTGTTGTTCAGAAGTCAGTGTTGAGTTTTCATCAAATGACACATGTATGCTCTCCATAACAGTATTGGTCTAGCGATTATACACACGATAGGCCTTTGACGTTAGAGAATAGCCGATAAAATAACCTTCATTTGCCTTCTTGTCAAACTTGCCAAGATTGTCACGGTCATTAAGAATATAACACCTGTAACCAAAAACGCGTACAAATTTAACATTCGGTTTACATTTATTAATAAGTTCATAAGTTGTCTTATAAAAACATTTAATGGCGATCGTCCGTTTTGAGTAAAACAAGTGGTTGCACCGGCTTCAGCCTAGAGATATAATGGAAGACCATAATATGCCAACATAGTCATTGCATCTTCGACTAAGGTTCTGTTCTTGTGTTCAACAACGCCATTTTGTTGAGGTGTGCGCGCGACCAAGAAATTATGAGAAATCCCAACTAATTGTAGATAACTTTGAAGAGTCTCGTTCTTAAATTATGTGCCATTATCGCTATGAAACTTCTTGATTGGAAATTGTAACAGAACTTGTACTTTCTTGATGAAGGCAATTATTAATTTTGGAGCATCTGATTTGCCTTGCAGAAATTCCAACCATGTATACATGAAGGATGTACTTTTTACCGTTAATTGATTGAGTACGCATCGGGTGCAAAGGTCTATATGAATCATTTCCAACAACGCTGTACAAGAAGATTCAGTCTTTGGCTTGTGGGAACTTCTTTTCATCTTCCCCATTTCACAAGTAGGACATAGAGAATCCTTCTCGAAATGCATCTCAGGGAGACCTTTGACAATGCCTTGTCTCGCCAATGTATCAATAGCTTAAAAATTTTGGTGAGACAGTCGTCGATACTAGATCCAACTTTGTTTTTTCGACGCTTTAGCAAGTAGGCAAACAGAATGTGTTGCCGAAAGAGTTGGAAAATTCACCGCATATAGATTACCATATCTTTCTGTTCGAAATATCTCAGAACCGTCCGGATCCTCAATGTGACAGTGAGTTATAGTAAACCGCACTTGATACAAACTATCACAGAAATGACTTGTGTTGAACATGTTGTGATCAAGTCCTTCAACATATAATACTTTGTTGATGGTTATGGTGCCATTTGTAAGAATGTCGTGTCCTCTGACGTATCCTTTAAGATCAGCATTTGCAAAGTTAACCATTCCTGCAGGTTCTTCCACATAATTATGCAGTAAGTGCTTATATCCTGTCATATGTCTTGAGCAACCAGAATCTATGAACCACAAATGACAGGCCTGCAAAAGGAACGGATTACTTCTTTTTAGGTACACATATCCATATGGGTCCTGATTTGTTAGCATCTTTCAATTTCTTAAAATCATCTACCTTGCCTTTGATTCTCCATTCAAATTTAGGCTTAGGTAACCATTTCCAAACCATATTTACATTCAAAGCGTTAAATTCCTTTTTCTTTGATGTTTTAGTAGACTTAGCTTTGAATATTTGAATATGTTGTGTTGAGGAGTTAGATACAGATTTTGATTTATAAAAACTTTTAACAGGCTTTGGTTTGGGAGGAATAGAGTAAAATGAGAAAGAGTTGTCACCACATTGAGTACAGATAAAGTTCTTACGAGCAAATGTCATGATTTTTGATCTATCAAAAATGTTACATTTATTGGCACAAAATTGACATTTATTTGACGAAGAACAATTACATGTCAAACTATCACTATGAGTAACACTACAATCCTTTTGAGAAACATTTGAACCATCTTTGTTTTTACAAACTTTCTTCTTCCATTCTCCTTTAACCACCTTTCCATTCAGATCTGAAACACCAAAAGAAACTTTATTAGTTATCTTCTTAGAGAGTGAATTCTTTTTAATTATTCCAGAAGTTTCTCCCTTTTCAAAAATGTTTGGCAAAAATTCAGAACAAGAAGAATAAACAACTGTAGGCTTAGCAAGAGTCACAAACTCCGGGTTTGGTCTAACATTCCATTTTTGTTTATCAAAATCCTTTTGTTCAGTTAAATTCTTTTTAAACAAATCATTTTTCAAATAATTTATTTCTTTACAAAGCTCTTTATTTTCTTCTAAAGATTTATCAAGTTTAAACCGAAGATCACAATTTTCATCTTCAACTTTTTCAAGAGTCTTTTGTAAATCTTTGATTTTTTTTTTCAAAATCAGATGTTTGATAAACCTCAGAGTTAATCTCAAGCTTTTTCAAAATCGGGATAGGATCTGAGGAATTCATCATATCGTCAAAAATTTCCTCATACATATGATTAACAAACTTAGTTTGATTATCATAATTCATGACAATTGAAGTCTCTTCTATCTTGACTTCATTTGAAGAATCAGAAGTAACAGATTCAGATATAGGGATCTGAACACAAACATCAATATAAGATTCATATTCATCATACTGACATTTGGTCTCAGGTATGATTTTATCATCGTTGACTGATTCATTTAAGGGTGGTGTGGAAAACAATGATTCAAACTCTACAAATTCTAATTTTCTATTTTTGTAGCTTTTATTAAAATCATTGTATTTAAATCCAAATGATTTAAAACTTGTTTGAGAATCAGTGCAACTTGATTGATCCTCTTCCATTACTTCTTTTCCTTTTGATGACGTGTAAGATATGGGAGTTTCAGCTTTAACAAAAGTATCATGAATATTTGGAATCTTCTTTCCAATTGAACACAATTTATCAAAATTATACAAATTTTCAGGGGCTCGTTTTAAAACATTATTTTCTGACAAACCTAACCCCAGTTTTGGATTGTAAAACCGAACGTCTTGGAGTTTTTTTGTTAGAAGATTCAATGTTTGCTCAGTCTGTCCTCTTTTTAAATTTAAATCTTCCAGTTGCTTAATCTTACAATATGCCTCATTTCTTTCTTGAAAACAAACTTCAAACTTGATTTTGAATTCACCCTTTTCAAAATTTAAATTAACTAAGTCCTTTTCGAGTTACGAGATCTTAGTTTTTAAAACTTCTTTTTCCTTTTTTAAAGAATCTTTTTCTTTCTCTTTATCCTCAACAACAACTTTCAACAATTCATTTTCATCACAAAAATTCATCATTGATTGTCGTTCAAAACTAAGTTTACTTTTTAGCAATTCAAATTCAGATTCCATGTGTTGGATTTGTGCAAGTAAAGATTCAACAAGTTCAGGATTGTCAGAATTGACACTTACCTCAGAATCTCCATCAGAATTCACATAAATAGGCTTAACATCATCTTCAAGCTTTTCCATCATACAAACTTGAGTGAAGTGGGCTTCCTCATCATCAGAACTTTCCTATCTTCCTGTTTCTTTGCAACCAAAGACTTCTTTGCATAATATTCTAAGTTATTTATTCGCTTGAACTTGCAATCCTTCAAAAAATGACCAAACTTACCACAATTGAAGCACCTTTCAGACCGTGGATCTATCTTTTCTTCTTTCTTCTTTTCCTTCTTCTCTTCTCTCTTCCCAAACCGGGGATTATATTTCTCTGACTTGTCTTTCTTGTGACCTTCATATTTGGACTTTGAGTAGTACTTCTTTTCCCAAAACTCTTGTTGAATTGCTTGGTAATGAAGGACAAATTCTCAGCAAACCTCTGTACATCATCATCTGAATTCACCTCAATCTCCTCAATCGACGATTTAGAACTAGAATTTGGAAGCTCAGACAAATAAGCCTTGGAAAGCTTAGACTTGGACTTTGAAGCAGAACCAGTACCAGAACTTGACTTACCTAACTTATTTTCTGCAAGTAGAGCCAATGAATCTTTCACCATCTTCTTCTCATCACTCAACATCTTTACCTAATCCTCATGCTGAGATAAAGTAGAAAATATGGCATTCACATCTTCTTGTGCCATGTTCTTTGACATTTGAAGGTTGAAATCATAGCTCTTCCATTCTGGATTCAAGTTCTTGATGAACTTATAGTTGATTTCAGATACTAATTTGTTCATGCCATTTCGCCTTAAATCATTCAATATCACATTAAACCTATTGTAGGTTTCAATTAGTGCTTCACCTTCCTTTGCATGAAATCCTTCATAGGCATTTATACTTTGATTGAGCTTTGCCCGAATGGACCTGTCAGTTCCCTGGAATTGTCTTTCCAATTCATCCCACATGGCTTTTGCAGAATCCTAACTATCTACACGGTTGTAGATATCGTTTGGAATAGCCATCGTCAGGTAAATTAGAACTTCTTCCTCAATCTTTGCTAATTCCTTCTCCCTCTCACTGAAATACTGATATGGCTTTGATATGTATCGAACAGGGATTTCCGGAGAAGTTTCTGTAGCTGCTTGTCCAGGAACTGTGACCAATGCATTAACTGGTCCTTCAGTGATTGACTTCATGTACTCACGGTTCTTTTGATTCAAGAACTGAATCATACGTCGCTTTCATTAAGGGTTCTCTCCGATAGAAAGAACAAGAGGTTTAGACTGAGATCCCATCGAGAGAAGTTCCTTAGACATTATTACAATACCACTGAAAAATAGCTCGGAATGATCGTTAGTTCGACAAAATAATCAAGCAATCTCAGAAAATTTTTTGAAAAACTTCCAAAAATTCTCTAAGGTAAGAATCCTCACACCACTGTAGTTGAACAATTCGCACACAAAATTCACAGAACAGAAGAAATTCGCACACCACAGATGTAGAAATTCTCACACCAAGATAAATCCGCACGACTTGAGATGCGAATTCCCAGAAATTCGCACGCCGCTGTATGCCAATTCTGAGAAATTCCTAGGCTTTGGTATACGAATTCTAGACTTAGAAATTTTCTCAACCTTCAAACTTTTCGCATGAACTTTTTTCACAACAGGTAGATGCAAAATCTATACTTCGAAAATTTCTTGATCTTCAACTTCCCGTATCGATGCGGATTTTATACTTAGAAATTTTTTCAATTTTCTATGCGAAAAGTACAAAATCCATATGATGTTCTATGCGAATTTTGAGTAATTCGTATGAAGGCCGATGCGAAATCCACTAAATTCATACGCTTCCTTATGCGAGTTCTTCACTTTTCGTATCCTTCAGGATGCGAAATCTGTCCATAAATTTTTTTTAGCTTTTCGTACACAAGCAGATGCGAATTATTCAACATCTCGTATATATGCCTACGCGAATTTTACACTTAGCAAATTCAAAAACAAGGAGCTATGCGAATTCTGTAGATCTTGCGAGTTCTTCAGAGTTCCATGCGAGTTCTTGAGTTTTCGATCTAAAATCACTTCGAATCGATCAAAACCTTATCAAATCTTCGAAATTTGATCTGAAACTTCACCAATTGTTCCACGACCACTGCAAGAGTCGATTACAAATACTGAATTACAAGGAAATTCACTCAAACATACATTTCAATGATTATACAGTGTGTAGAACTCGTGAACTCAAATAAATCACAAAAACTCCAAATTAATTGAAAATTACAGTGCAATTGTGTTTCTAACCAATACAATTCGATTCTATGATGCTAATTGATCAACATATAATCAAAAATTCACACAAATACAGTACACGAATCAAAAATCGATCAAACTACAGAGAAACAGAGGTACGAGTTCATCATGTTGATTTTTAATCGAATTTGCTCTGATACCAATTGTTGTTCCAGTTCCAAGCTCTCTAAAACATACACACAATCAAAGAAATGATTTTGTATTGATTTAACAATGAAGATTACAACAATCCTTTGTGCCACAGATCTCTTTGTGCACAGATCTCACGTATGTGTGTGTGTATCTCACTCTCTGCGTATTGTCTCTCTCTTGTGCGCGTGTCTACAAATCTAACAAAGACAACCTATTTATATACGTTTAACATGACCTCTCACAAACTGATTAAAGTCAAACACATTGACTTACAACAAAACCCTTTCACTATACAACATTTAAACTTTTGACCCTCATTTAATCTTGAATACAATTCTTGACTTAACAGGCACGAGGTGGGTCTTGGGAGTATCATCGAGGATTTACTCCTTGTGACCATCTCCTTTCACGAGTTGGTCTTTAAATTCATTCGACAACCCCGATCAATCTCGAGACCTTTTCTTCATGATCTTATGGAGCATTTGGTTTCGCCGAAATGATGTTCTTTGGAATGACGGTCCATGCGACACTTCTTCGGTGACTCTTTGCGCTAAAATTATGCTAGCGGATTAGAGAGCCTCATCTAACTCCATTCGGTGTCTTTCAAATCCTCCCGAACCCCTTCAACTTCCCTAGTTGGCAACCGGCGCTAGTTAGTTTTCTCAAATGCAATGTGGACGCCACGGTCTTTGCCTCGAATCATAAAGCGGGTTTTGGTGTTGTTCTTCCTAACAACTCGAGTGCCTTCATCTCGGCTTTCGCCTCACCATGTTTTTTCGTCCCGTCCATGAGAGAATGTGAAGCCCTCGCTAGCCGTGATGCTCTTCATTGGATCTCAAGTCGTAATGATAGTCATGTTATAATTGAATCCGATGCCAAGATTGTTGTGGAAGCGATCTATGACACATACGTGGACAATTTGGAGTTCGGAGACATCATCAAGGTTATTAGACACATCCTTAACTCGAAATATCACATCTCCGTTCATTGGGTCAACCGTCTCGCAAATGGGTCGGCCTATTTATTAGCTAGGCATGCTTGCACTCTTGACCGCATTTTTTTACTTCGATAACATGCCCACTTTCCTTAATTCTTGTATTGACAATGTTTGTAACAACTTCTCTTTTAATGATATGAACGAGTCCCGCCCGGGTGATGGCATGCCAAATCCCGGTAGTGGTCTCATTCCCTTTGTCTTCAAAAAAAAAAAAAAAAACTTTGATACCATAATGTTTGAAACCCTTTAAAAAAAGCTTTTAACTAATGTTCGTATACACGAAGATACCTGTTTTATATACATATTGTTAGGGTGAATTTAATGTTAAATAGAAGTTCAGGGTGTACATGGTTATTAGTTGAAAGTTTTATTAGCTTGTTGGGCCTAAAAGCCCATAAGCCTATCTGTATAAAGCCTGGATATATAAAGGCTATTTTATCTCCTTTTAGGAGTGAGTCTCATTCTTTTTACAAACAACTAGTTTATAGGTTTACTCTCTCTGATCAGAAATCCTTTCTGTAAACCTGTAACCCTTTGATTTAATATCAATCATAAGACTAGTTGCTGTGACTCATATTCTGTTCATCTTTGATATAATTTGCTGCTGATTGCACTGTACTGGGATCTACAATTGGTATCAGAGCTAAGAGACTAAAGGTTTGATCCAGAAAAAGGTTTGTCTAAAACCCTATAATCAAGTGAATGTGTTAATCGCTTTTATATGTTTCTGTGTTTTATCGATCTGTGTGATTTCTGTCGATCTATCTTGATTGTTTATCGGTCTTTTGTTATCTGCAAAGGTTTTTATCGATTGAAGGATTTTGCATCCAAAAGTTTTTTTATCGGTCTTGTGTTTGCTGAAAAAGGTCTCTATCGGTCTAATATTATTGTTTAATTATGGGTTTAATTGTTTATCGGTCGGTTAAATATATCTGGGTTGATTATCGGTCTGGTTGGTTTATATGCATAATTGTTTGAATCTGCTTAGTTAATCATCGTTTTTTGATTTCTGGATTTGATTACGATTAAATCCCAGAATTCATCGTGTTCTTCGGTGTTCTTCGATTTTATCGGTCTAATATGCTAGTTTGTTATTTGACCGATAGACATCCTTCGACCGGGAAGTTGTAATTCCCGGTCATTGTGTTCGACCGGTGCCTTGCATTTTTCCGGTCCTTTGTTTGCTATCACTATCGGTCATTTTGTTCGACCTGCACCTAGCTTCGACCGGTACCCTGTTTTACCGGTATTTCTGTTTGACCGATATAAGTATTGTCCTTTGACCGGTACATTGTGCTTATCGGTCATTTGGATTCGACCGATAGTCTGTCCATTCCGGTCCTTTGGTTCGACCGGTACTTTGCTTATACCGGTCCTTTGCTTGACCGGTACATTGTGCATACCGGTCCTTTAGTTCGACCGGTACGTTGTCAATACCGGTCTTTTGCTCGACCGGTACGTTGTCTATATCGGTCTTTTGTTTGACCGATACTTAGTTCGACCGGACCCTTGTCCTATTATGCTTATTTATTTTTTTTATTATTGTGTTTGGATCATCCTGCTTGTCTCACGATCGTTACAGTGTTTTTAAGTTAAGAGATTTAAGATGAATTCAAGAGATGCTTTAGCTATTGGTTCGGATCAGAAGCCCCTGGTGCTCTACCGGGGAGAATATCCTCAGTGGCACGATCGCTTCATGAACTTCATTGAAGCAAAATCAAACTATGAAGCAATATACAAGTGTTTGACAGAGGGGCCACAAGAATGGCCAACGAAGGTCTTACCTGGAGACCCAGCAGAAGGTCGATCGGAGCGTACAGTTCCGAAAAATATCGCTGACCTTACAAATCCAGAAAAGGCTATGTATGAGGCTGAGAAGCAAGCAAAGTCATATCTTCTCCAAAGTCTACCAAATGACATATATGCCTGCATCGACAGTTATAAAGAGTCTGCGAAGAAAATGTGGGACCAGATTGAGAAAATGATGATGGGGAGCCACATCAACAATCAGTTGAAGGTGACAAACTGCATCACCAGATATGATGGCTTCAAAGCAAGAAAAGGCGAGACACTGACAGAAACCTATGAAAGGTTCAACTTGCTTCTGAATGATCTCCAGAAGAATAAGATCACAAAGACGAATACTGAGAACAACATTAAGTTCATGAACAACCTCCAACTTGAATGGAAGTCGTTCGTCTCTCATATTCGTCATACTCAAACCCTGGAGAAGCTTTATCTGCACGAACTTTATGAAATGCTGCTCCAGGATGAAGAAGAAGTTATGGAACTAATGGGGAATCAGAAAGCTGAAGAAAAGCTGGTAGTTGATCCGTTAGCCCTCGTGTCTGAGAAAAGAAGTAAGTCTGTCAGTCGTTCGTCTGAAAAAAGGCCAGTGCAAAGTGATTCTGAACCCGAAGATCCTGACAGTGATTCGGATCCAGAATACACTAAGATGAAAGAAGCTATGATGTACCTGACTCAAGCTTTTCAGAAGAGAAAGTTTTTTAACAAGTCGTCTAACAAGCAAAGATTCTCCACTCGCCGTGATCATCAAGAGAAGTTTGAAGGTAAGAGACGTGTAGACGATGGAAAGAAGCATGACAAGCGACCTGAAGAAAAGACAAAAGAGGAGCCGATCAAATGCTACAATTGTGGTCGGTTGGGTCATTTTGCCAAGGATTGTCGCAAGCTTGTTGTGCGCAATGCTGATTATTATAGAGCCAAGCTGCTACTAGCCAAAGAAAAGGAAGCTGGCAAGGCTCTCATGGCTGAAGATGACTACTGGCTACAAGTATCTGATGAAGAACCTGAAGATGCCGAAGCACACTTGTGTTTCATGGGCAAGCATTCATCACCGTCTGACAGTGATGATGAAGATTGTAATTCTCCTTGTCAGGTATGTACTCCTTACCAAGAAGTTTTAATTGATCAGATGCAACTTGCTATGAATAAACTAGACTCTCTCAATCTTCTTATAAAAGAAAAAGAACAACTCATCTCATCTCTAGAAAAACGAGTTGCTGCACAGTCTAAATGTATTGAAAATCAAAGCTTAGATTTTGCTAGCAACCTGTGCATCATTTCTAATTTAAAAGAAGAGTGTGAGAGTTGTTCAAAAGGTTCACAAGAGCTGAAGACCAAATTAGATAATCTTACCAATGAGCTTCGTATGTCAGAAAATGAAAAAATTGATATTGTGACTCAAAACGTGGCTTTCAAAAATGATAATAAAAGACTATCTACTCAATTAGAGGAGCTTGAACAAAAACTCTATAAAATTGGTCAATCTAATCACACGTTGAATCTAATTACACCAAAAGAACTCAAGTACGCGAATTCGGATATAGGTTACGATAACCCCCATTATTTGCAAAAGGCGTTATCCAAAGTCCCTACGTTATATGCTTCCGAATTCTTTGGCATAGACAAAATCTATCCAGAGTACAAAGTTTTTTGGACCAAACCAATTGAGGATGAGGACTGGGAAGAGGATAAGTTGAGAAGGGAGAACTCTTCTAAAATGAAACTTCCTTTTGTCTATGATTCGTTGAATGCTTCTTACAATAAGGACAAACCCTGTTTCCTGTCAAACGATTATTTTAGAAGTTACTCTCAAGCTGAACTAGATGTTCAAAATGTGAAAACTGAGGAGGAATCTATAGACCATAAGGTGTATATTCCCCCTCTACTTTTAGAAAAGAAAATTGTTCAGTTAGAAGAGTCACTTACACAGGAAAGGGATAGGTTTCAAAAAGAAAAACAAGAGCTTCTATTACAAATTGAGTGTCTCAATTCCAATAACGCGGGCACTGTGTCAGTTAAGGAGAAAGAATACTTTCAGACTGAAATAAAGAAGTTAAATTCACAACTGGCTGCTTTGGCAGCAGATCGTCTGAAAGAGAAACTTCACAAGGCTGAGTCTCAAGCTCATCCTACAACTCTCCAAAGTGAGAAAACTTTTCTGTTTGCAAATTCTTATCCTGCCTCCGACACATCGTCTTGCAAAGCCTTTATGGGTGACTCGTCACCAATTCTTTCAAATAAAGGAAAAGAGCCTCAAGTTTTCGAATTGGATCAGTGTTCTGTTTTTAAAAATGCTTCCGCTTACGATCCGCTTCAAACAAATCCCTCCGATGTCCTGAATTCCTCGGCCGATGAGGTCCTTTCTAATGAGGAACGAGAATTTTCTGCATTCTTGAATTCTGAGGTGTGTCTGGATAGTGATTTGAACCAATTTGATTTTGATCCTCTACTTCCAAGTCACATTGTTTTTCTAAACTCCTCTTGTGAGCCTCCGGTACAATTTCATAAGGGTGAATGTTCCACATCCGCCCCTCAAAAATCTTCTGTGAACGATTCGTCCAAATCTAAATCTAATAAGCGTTCACAAAAGAAGAAAAAGATCGGTCGCTTCAAAAGACAACAATCTTCAAGTTTCACATATTCTGACTATGGGTTTAACGGTATTTCAGATACTTTTGGTCGGCGAAAAGAAGTTAAATATGCTTGGGTAGCTAAGAAGTCCAAGGACAGCTCGGCGACATCAGAATTAGTTGATCCAGTTTTAAAGCCTAGGAAAAACAATAACAATCATGATGTGTTTAATTCTAAACGTTTAGTTGAATGTAAAGGAACTTTACGTTTAAAAGTTTATTCTATTCCGCATTTACTTCAACTGTCTCATGATTGTATTTGTTGCTCTTATTGTGGATTGAATGATTTTGTTGATCTTCATTATGCATCTGATTGGTTTGGCTTGTATCATGTTGCTAATTATCATTCTCAGTTTGATCTTACCCGTCGTAGAAACAGACCCAAGTCTAAGCGGGCATCCAAATCGGGTGTTATCTCTAACCCCAAAGGACCCATTTACGAATGGGTACCTAAAAAGAAATAACTTGTTTTGCAGGACGGTCATGTGTGGTATTTAGATTCAGGTTGCTCCAAGCACATGACCGGAAGAAAGGAGTTACTCACAAACTTCACCGAGAAGTTTTGTGGTAATGTCAGGTTTGGAAACGATCACTACTCTCCCATCAGGGGTTACGGAGACATCGTCAAGGATAATATAACGATTAAGAAAGTGTCCTACGTCGAAGGACTTGGTCACAATCTCTTCAACATCGGTCAATTCTGCGACAAGGATCTTGAGGTCACCTTCAAAGCAAAAAGGTGCAGCGTTCGGACTGAAGACGGTAAAGAAATATTAGCTGGAACGCGTCGTACAAACCTTTATATGATTGACCTTTCGTCCCTGAAAGCAGACAAGGAAGTGTGTTTGATGTCTAAAGCTTCGGCCGAACAAAGCTGGTTATGGCATCGTCGACTCTCGCACCTGAACTTCAAGACTATCAACAAGTTGGTGCTCGGTGGACACGTCAAGAGAATGCCTGATCTTAAGTTCGAAAAAGATCATTTATGTGCTGCCTGCGAAATGGGCAAGATGAAGAAGGTTTCTCAGAAGCCTAAAATCACTCCTAGTACTTCACGGTCCCTCGAACTCATTCACATGGATTTATGTGGACCGATGCGCGTTCAAAGCATTAATCACAAGAAGTATGTTCTTGTGATGGTTGACGACTTTTCTCGCTACACGTGGGTCAAATTCCTCCGTTCAAAGGATGAAACTCCCGAATTGATCATCTCTCTCCTAAAGAGTATTCAAGTCAGTCTCAACCTATTAGTCCAGACCATAAGGACGGATAACGGCACCGAGTTCAAGAATCAAGTACTCACCGGTTACTTGACTTCAGTGGGCATAACGCATACCTTCTCAGCTGCTCGTACTCCTCAGCAAAACGGGGTAGTAGAGCGCCGGAACCGAACTCTTGTCGAAGCAGCTCGCACGATGTTATCTCAGTCAAAGCTACCGCTATTTTTATGGGCCGAAGCAGTTGCTACCGCTTGTTACACTCAAAACCGCACTATCATCAACAAGCGGTTCAACAAGACACCGTACGAGATCATCAACAAGCGCATACCCAATATCAACTATTTTCATGCATTCAGGTGCACATGCTTCGTATTGAATGACAGGGATGATCTCGGCAAATTCAGCCCCAAAGCGGATGAAGGAGTGTTCATTGGATATTCCCAGCACGCCAAAGCTTACCGTGTCTACATCAAACGAACAAATACCGTCGTTGAGAGTGTGAACGTGACTTTTGACGAGGCCGCTGATATGGCTTCTGAACACCTCAGTTCAGAACCCGTTTTAACTGGTGTGTTAGCTACTGAACAATTTCGTTCAGGAGCTACACAATCTCCAGTAGATCCACTTCATGCGTCTATGTCAAGAGCACATCTTTCTGATTTGGATTTACTTTTTGAGTATTTCTATGATGACTTATTTAATGTTAAGACTAATGGTATGTCTTGTGCCAGGAATACTGCTCAAGCACCAGAAGTGACACAAGTCACTGGTCCAACAGACTCGGGTGGCCCATCCTCGCCTGGTGCTCCATCATCTACTTCCAATGATCAAGCTTCCCCGAGCTCAAGTGATCCTCCTCCTCTCGCTCAGATTCCTGATGAAGTGCAGCCTTCGGTATTCCCTCCTGAACCGACTCCTGTTGAAGGTGCTCCCGAAGTTACCTCTCCGGCAATCCCGGATCCTTCTATCGTTTCATCGCCAGTTGAGTCGTCTTCTACTCCTTGCTCGACTCCCACTAAGGAGCTTCCACCTCACAGGCCGTCATCCCTCGAGGTTGTTCAGGATTTAACCCCCGGTGGTTATGTGGACCCCGATACGTCTCAACAGACATATCAACCTCTTCTACACACCACCAAGTGGACTCGAGCTCACCCCCTGCATCAGATCATTGGTGATCCCAAGACGCCTGTTCAAACTCGATCTACTACTGCAAACGACTGTTTGTTTTCTTCGTTCCTCAGCCGTATCGAACCTTCTACCGTATCCAAAGCGTTGAATGATCTAGACTGGGTGATCGCTATGCAAGAGGAACTCAACCAATTTGAGAGCCTCAAAGTGTGGCGCCTTGTTCCCCGGCCAAAGAACAAGACGGTGATTGGGACAAAATGGATTTTTAAGAACAAGAAGGACGAAAATGGAATAATTGTCCGGAACAAAGCGCGTCTAGTGGCTAAAGGATATCGTCAGCAAGAAGGAATAGATTACGAGGAGACGTTTGCACCGGTTGCCCGCATTGAAGCGATACGCATGTTCCTCGCCTACGCCGCTCACAATAAATTCATCGTCTTTCAGATGGATGTGAAATCTGCGTTCTTGAACGGCGTTCTCAAGGAGAAAGTATATGTTTCGCAACTCGAAGGCTTCATGAGTTCAGAACACCCTAATTATGTCTACTCACTTGACAAGGCCTTATACGGTCTTAAGCAAGCACCACGAGCCTGGTATGATGCTCTCTCATCCTTCCTAATCAAATCTGGTTTCTCTAAAGGTAAAATTGACACTACTCTGTTTATTAAAAGAGAAAAGAACGATATCATTCTTGTACAAATTTATGTTGATGACATAATCTTTGGCTCCACAAACCCCAAGTACTGTCAGAACTTTTCAACCTTAATGAGTAAACATTTTCAAATGAGCATGATGGGGCAAATGAATTTTTTCCTGGGTCTTCAAGTCAAACAATTAGCAACAGGAATTTTCATTAATCAATCTAAGTACATCTCGGATATTCTTCGGAAATACCAGATGGAAAACTCTTCACCTATGAAAACCCCCATGTCTATTAGCTTAAAGCTACACTCCGATCTTGATGGAAAGGATGTGAATGCTACAACTTATAGAGGTATGATAGGCTCTCTGATGTACTTGACGGCTAGACGGCCTGACATTATGTTCTCGACATTTTTATGTGCAAGATTTCAGTCGAAACCTAAAGAGTTTCACTTAGCTGCGGTTAAGCGTATTATTCGATATTTAAAAGGTACTGCTGATCTTGGTTTGTGGTACCCAAAAGAGACAGGTTTTGAATTGACAGCCTACTCGGATGCTGACCATGCTAGAAACATGCTGGACCGGAAAAGCACATCCGGCCATGTCCAGTTCCTGGGAGATCGTCTCGTCAGCTGGGCTTCGAAGAAGCAAAATTGCGTGTCCACCTCCACCGCCGAGGCGGAGTATGTAGCAGCCGCCAGTTGCTGCTCGCAAGTCATCTGGATGCGCACCCAGCTGAAAGACTATGGTTTCAACTACTCGAGGATCCCCATCTACTGTGATTCCAAAAGCGCAATTGCCATATCTAGCAATCCAGTCCAGCACACGAAGACGAATCACATCGATGTGCGATATCACTTCATAAAAGACCATGTGGAAAGAGGTACTATCGAACTCTATTTTGTTAATACAGAGCATCAGTTAGCAGACCTGTTCACCAAAGCCTTGGACGAAAAACGTTTTACTTATCTTGTGTCCAAGCTAGGTATGCTAAATCTGAAAGTTTGATCCTCTCACAGCCCTCAACGAGTTTCATTTAATAACGAATGACTGTGTCTAATGCCCAGTGACTTGTCTCTGGTTGCTTCGATCCACACTCCTTGGTTATTGCATTTACTCGCTAAGTTCTGTGTCTTTGTCAAACTTCTGTATCAATAAAGTAGATTTCGTTTATTTTTTTTCTTTTTCTTTTCTTCGTGGTGTTTTCGTGTTTGTTTATGCAGTTTCTCCGTTTGATATCTGAAAGCGTAAGTCGTTTGTGGTAGTCGTTAGAAGATGTTCATGTGTTCAGGAGGAGCACGACCGTACGATGTTCGGTAAGGTTCTTTAGTCCTCCGTTCCAGGGGGAGCAGGTCAGTTTCTCGTCGAGGGGGAGCAGTTTCTCGTACTCCACTCAATGTCCGAGGGGGAGCATTTTTTTTCTTTTCTTTTTCCTTAGGTTTTATTTTTTTCCCTTAGGAGTTATTTTGCTTAAGTTTTTTTTAATAATAAGAAAAATACAAAAATATTTTCAGTTATGTATTTATTTTTTTTGAAAAAGCCAAAAATATTTGTTTTCGTACTTAAAGTTTTTTTTCTAAAAAGTTTTGGTTGGACCGGCCCATTTCAGGAACCGGCCCATGTTTGTTCTCGGCCCAATCCCTGCGACCCAAATCGCTTCGACCGGGGTATTTAAAACCCCGGTCTTCGTCTTCTTCACCCACCAAAACTCTATCGATCTTATCTCTCTCACTCTCATCTCTCTCTAATCCTTCGATCGGAAACCTGTTGTGGCTTCTCGATCTCGCCGCTCTCTCTCTCTCTCGATATTACCATTCGATCACAGGTTCGACACTACCTTCTTATATTTATATGTGTTCAAGCTTTAGTCGATCCATAGGTCTTAGATTTCGGTTTTGGGGTTTGATTTCTATCTGTTTCTGTCGATTCGTGTTCTCCGGTCATTTTGTTCGACCTAGATTTTACCGGTCGAATGGTTTTACCGGTCGATTGGTTTACCGGTCGATTGGTTTACCGGTCGATTGGTTTACCGGTCGAATGTTTTACCGGTCGAACATGTTTACCGGTCGAATTCTTTTACCGGTCGAACATGTTTACCGGTCGAATTCTTTTACCGGTCGAACATGTTTACCGGTCGAATGGTTTTACCGGTCGAATCCTTGTTTCCCGGGCGAATGTCTTATATCGGTCGAAGTAAGTACCGGTCCTATCCCTTTTCCGGTCTTTTGGTACTCCTGTGTATTCTTGGTTTAAAGTTTTTTTTTTTTGTGTCTCAATTGCTTATATCTTTATATATACATGGGTGTGCTTGTGGTGTTGGTGCGATTTCGAGTTTCGGCACATTGTGGTGATATCAATTTTAAGTGGTGGTGTGCACATTGGTTAGACCCTATTTCACGAATTGGGTTTGTTTTTCCAATAAACTGGAGTTAGTATAGGTTGTGGTGGATACCATGGCCATGTAACTCCATCGGATTTCTTGTTCTAAATGTACCTCTGTTCCCACCGATTAACTCTTAACAGGTACTATGGCGCATAATCCACCTCCAGCGATTGATCCAATCGCCGATGCCGAACTGATTCCTGAGGATCAGTTCATTCAGCTCACAGCCAACAACTATCATCTCGATGTAACCCAACCTGCCATTCAATATCAAGTCATCATCGAGATCCTCGGTGGACATCCTCTGTCATATGCTCTAACGGAAACAGCGGAAGTGCCACTATTATACTTACAGCAGTTCTGGAGATCTCTACATGCCTTGGACGCCGACGGTGGATTCCAACTGGAAGGTCGGATAGATCACACACCAGTGCTCCTCACCTGTGATCTTTTCCGACAATTTCTTAATCTGCCGACCGCTGGTTCAGTCCAGGGGCGAAACAACTTCGACCCACTCGTATCAGACGCTACTCTATGCGCTGAACCCTTGTCTCTAGGATACGGTGCGCCACTTCGTCTTCCATCCCATTTCAACCGCAAGTACCTGTCCACGTTATGGTACACCATGTTCACTTATCTCAATCGATGTCTTTCGGCTATCACGAAAGGCATCGACCAGACAAGTATTAACATCCTCCGCATATTCCACTCAGTGGCTTTCCATCGCCACGCGGATTTCGCCGACTTCCTTTAGTACGACCTGGTTCAGAAAGTTCGATCGAACGCGACGAAGAGACAGAACTTCATTCCTTATATGAGGTTTCTCCAGCTCATCATTCGAAGCTACATGGATCTGTATCCCGAGATACCACGCCGATCCTCGCACCCTACTTGTCCGCATCACCCGACCCGCAAAATACCAGCTCGCCCAGATCCAGAAGGTGTCGTCGCCCGACAAATCCCCATCGGGTTGCTGGCCTATGCTCGTCCTTCGGCACTGAGTGTTATAGCTTATAGGCACACACACAATCTTCCAGCTCTTATGGTCCAACCAGAACCGGTAGGACCTACCCCGGGAGCACGACCTGAGAGACGTGAGGGTTCGCGTCCTCGCACGAGAGGCGGTAGCGTCCGGATAGCTGGGGCTTCCGGACCGGGTGTATCGAGAGAAATCGTTGTGAGGGGAACTGGAGAGGGCAGTGCCGTTGGATCGAGACAAGCCAGTACTTCACGACGATCATCTACTCCACCACGGGCATCATCTCCGGTGGTAGAAGAGGACACGACCGCTGAAACCACATCCGAGTCTGCGGCAGAATCAGGTTCATCCGACTCTCATTCGGAAGCTGCAACCGACTCTGAGGAGGCAGCCGTTCAATCCGGCGGTGATTCGGACCCAGCCACCAACGTATCGGCATCAAATGAAGAGTCTTCTGACTCCGATGGTGACGATAATCAACCCTCGCCTGGAGAGACAAGGAGAGCGGAGGGAGTTTCAGTTGAAAAAATACAGGTGAGTAGAAAGAAGGAAAGGAGAACAAAACTTCATCATGACCGTGCACAAGTGACGGGGCAACCATCAACGGTTGTTCCCCCCTAGCCACATCCACCCAGGTAGCCACATCTGCTACCCAGTCTCATGTGTTGAGACAGGGTATTGAACAAGACGCCGTGGACCTAGCGGCGCAAATGCACACCCCACCCAGCCACTCTGCCATCTCTCAAAAGATGGTGGTTTCAAGTTCTCACGGGGACATAGCACATACTCTACCCGTCTCTCACTTGGGGAGTTCGGGTATTGAAACAAGAGAACAGCCGCCCCCATTCTCGACTTCTTTCGGTGCACGGTGTCTAGAGCCATTTGATGTAATATCTCCCATTCCTAGGACACAAGTACCATTTTCGGCTACTGTCGGTCGCCTTAGTGGCCCGACCGGAACACCTATAGTAAATCCGCCTTCGGGTAGTTTACGAGGATTGGGTGGAAGTCCTACCACAGCTATCATCACGCCAGCTGTGAACGTAGGCGGCTCGACTTCTATAGTCGTAGCTACAACGGGAAGTCTGAGTGACCCCGGAGTTACCCCAACTGAGTTCATCTCAAGGGAATATATGGACAGCGCCCTAAAGGTTGTCCAAACCATGATGAGAGAGGAGGTAGACTCACTGAAGCGAATGATCAAAGGCAAAGGTCCAGCGATTGAGCCTGAACCTCTACCTCCTACACCACCACCTATCATTCTTGCTACCGAAATTTCTATCGAAGACCTGAAATCCATTCTCCTTGCAAAGCTTCTTGCCCAATCTCAAACAGAACCCTCCCGGGATGCCGATCTTCTGTCATTACTTCGTACTCAAGCATCCACACCAACCCCACCACCCCCCAACCCATTATATCTCCAGAGTCCTTCCAGCTTCAACAAGCAATGCTTCAGTCTCTGCAGCAAACCGTAGCTGTATTGACTGAACGCCTATCAGCCGTGGAAGACACTTGCCGAAGCCAGGCAGACAGGCTCAAGCGCCGGCATGATGATCAGGATGATCTTGATCACCATGAGGGGGAGAAGCGCCAACGCTTAACAGAGCCGGAGACACAGTTTGGGGAAACAACTCAAGTGGGAACAGAACAGGGTTCGGGTTCTGGTGCTCGACCAGAAGGGCAGGGACAGGAACGGGAACAATGTATGGATTTAGTGCTGATTGATATTCCAAGGGTTGAAAAGCCTGAGGAATTTGATGAAGGTTCTCCGATAGTCCCTGAAGAATGGGCATTAATTCTTGATCCTAATGAAGTTTATGAACCGACGGAAGAATGTGCTAATACTGAACGAGCGTTGGTAGTCATGCAAGCCGAAATAGATGAGATTCTTCATCCGGACTATCAACCAGACGATCAGACTTCTGTTGCGGTTCCACTTTTGACCTATTCTGTTGTTAACCCTGATCTTCCTGAAACAGATATTCCCGTCAGATCTCCTCCAGCATCACCAGTTATAGGAACAAAAAGTACTCCACTAGTTCGTCCATCCAAGTGGGAAAGAGTCAGAATCAAAGTTCCTTTCCTTGAAGAAAGCCAAAAGAAGATTTTTGCCCACTGGATACGTAAGTATGATGAAGTTGTACTGCATGGTCTACAGTCAATGAAAAGCAAGGAACAGCAGCGTGAGCTCATATTCGTGTACAAGAAGTTTCAAGTAAAAAACAACAAGACAAAGCTGAAGATTACATCGGTTGATCAGATTTTATCTAGTTTCTTCATGAAAGTAAAGTATTCAGATTTCATGGTGACTAGAGAAGATGGTCAGAAGTATTGTTTTTCGGAAGCTGACTTTCCGTATCTTGAACCACAAGATCTGTTGTTCATTCTTCGAGACTTAAAGACCAGAACTAACAGACCCGGGGAAGTCATTGATGCACTCGAGACAGTAAAGAGATATATGAAGTGTGCAATGAAGCTTGCCTCGGTGGAAGATTTTCAGATTGGGTTAGAAAGCAACCAGCCAAAGATTAATCTGCTGAATCTTGATTTGAAGATTCCGTCTTATGCCCAAAATGTACCTGCATTCACTGTGATAAAGATTCCAGAATTCGGCATGACCTACTTGAACGACAAAGGAATTATGCGATTCATTCGTCTTAATCAGATTGCCAGATTCTGTGACGGTACGTTAATGTTGCTGAAAGACAAGTTGAAGCGTGCAATTGATAAAGATGAAAAAGGGGTTCAGCTTTTGGATCCTAAATACAAGTCACTTGTTCTTGAAGCACTGGGAGTTATTGAAGAGCGACTGGAGTACAGAACTCAAATGAGATATTTCGAGATCAGCTTTGGTTTCCGAAAGATTTTTGTTCCTAACTGGCGCGACTATCAACTTCTATTTAAAGGGGGAGATTGTTAGGGTGAATTTAATGTTAAATAGAAGTTCAGGGTGTACATTGTTATTAGTTGAAAGTTTTATTAGCTTGTTGGGCCTAAAAACCCATAAACACATCTGTGTAAAGCCTGGATATATAAAGGCTATTTTATCTCCTTTTAGGAGTGAGTCTCATTCTTTTTACAAACAACTAGTTTATAGGTTTACTCTCTCTGATCAGAAATCCTTTCTGTAAACCTGTAACCCTTTGATTTAATATCAATCATATGACTAGTTGTTGTGACTCATATTCTGTTCATCTTTGATATAATTTGCTGGTGATTGCACTGTACTGGGATCTACACATATATAACGAGCAACTGCCTAAACCCCAACTATTATCTAACTAATTAATCACATATATACCTCATTTGACTAATAGAATGTGTAATATCTCTTTTTATATCATAAAGAACATGTTACAAATATCATAAAGATTGAAGTAATAGACAATTAATTCATGAGTCAACAACAAGAAGTCGTTCAATTATACCCCGATCAGTCGTATTTATCTATTATGGCTTTTGGACCTTGGTTGTTGAAATCCATCAACATTCATGATCAAATTGATTCCATTTCAAATGCATATTCGTACAACATTTTCATTTATTCATTTGGGTTCTTGAAGCTTTAACAGAAATGAAAGACCCACGCTCCTGCAACTTTCCCAATTGTTTTAGATCTGCAGCTCTCATTTCAGCATATATATAACAATAATACTCAAAAGGGATCCCCCTCAAAAGAAAAATCCTTCTTTCTTGATTGAACATCTCCAAAACCTTGGGATTCTCAACAATGGCTATCGTAACAGAAGAACCAGACTCATCACGTTCATCTGCAAAGAAACCCACCAGAAAACCCAAACTTAAACCATCGCCCAAATCATCAAATCCAAACCCTTTCACTTTTTGGTTCTACTTCACCATCTCAGTCTCTCTTTTAACCCTGATATTCGTCACAATTTCCTCTCTGACCACCCAACAAGACCCCAAAACATGGTTCCTTACACTACCAACAAATCTCAGGAACCACTACTCTAATGGCAGAATCATAAAAGTTCAAACGACTCCTCACAGCAGCGATTCCATTGAAGTCTTCACCATCCAAGATGGCCCAATAGATTCGTCACATAATATCCTTATTGTACATGGGTTAGGTTGTAGCTCATACACTTTCAGTAAAGTTATCAAATCGTTAGGAAGAAAAGGGGTCCATGCTGTTGCCTTAGACCTTCCTGGTTCTGGGTTTTCTGATAAGTTCCAAACGGTGACAGAAGAGAAGGTGATCGGGGGTTTTGGGAGGCTCCTTGAGTTGTACAATGAAATCAAGGAGAAGGGTCTGTTTTGGGGGTTTGATCAGTTAGTTGAGAAAGGGTATGTGAATTACGATTATGAAGAAAACGAGATCCGTTTGTCAAAAGTTGAGAGTCAGAAAGCCATAGAAGTAGGTCCTGAAGAGATGGGTAGGGTTTTAGGGCAAGTGATTGACACAATGGGTTTGGCACCTGTTGATTTGGTTCTTCATGATTCAGCATTCAGTTTGGGTGCAAATTGGGTGGCTAAAAATCTAGGGCTTGTAAGTAGTGTAACTCTTCTTGATACTACATCAAATCAAACTGCTTTTCCTTTATGGGTTCTGAAATTTCCAGTTGTTAGAGAGGTTGTTTCTGGTTTCGGTTTTGTGTTCAAGAATGTTATTCAGACGTGCTGTTCAAAATCCGGTGGTTGGTCTGATGCAGAGAGCCATAGACTTCTGTTGAAGGGTAGAAATGGATTGAAATCAGTTGTTGGAATGGGGAAGAAGATGAATTCTAGTTTTAATCTTTCAGAATGGGGTAAACTCGATGGTGTGAAAGATCTGCCGATACAAGTGGTTTCGTCTGAAGGGTGGATCAAACAAGGCCAACAAGTTGCCGGAGAGCTTACTCAGGCAACCTTTGTCACACATTCCGGTGGCCGCTGGCCACAGGTGAGCGACCATAAAACTATTTCATGTTAACGCTCTTTAAATAGTTTCAAATATTAGGATGTGCTTTAATTTTGTGATCATTACAACTGTGAAATATGCTTGCATTATTGCTTGAGATTAGTATCAATTGCTAACAAGCTTGACACTCGTAATTTAGTTAAGACAGTAGAAGCCAATCCCATTTCATAGGAGTTACTTAGAGGGCGTTTGGTTTGATAGAATGGTATTAAGAGATTTGGATTTCGTGGAAGGATTTGGGATAGATCATTAGTTTGCGTCTTTAGTGGCGTTTGGCTTTGTGAACACAAAGAAACGAAGTGGATTTCTTGTTTTTATAGAATAAAGATTAGTAATAAGAACCAGATCCGAACTGTTTCCTGCACAGATTCCTCATTTACTGGATAACCACGTAACAGCTTAACTTCTTGGTCATCAATTATATTGTATTTTTTAACGTATTACATACGGGTCAAGGTTGATTAATGAATATTTTAAAGATAAGCATACTACGGGTTTGAAACATGAAATCTGGAATCGATATGGTGAATTCTTGTCGAACCTTTTTGGGCAATGTCTTTATTCACTTGCATTGAATGCTAACAAATGAAAAACTTCAATGTATATGCCTTTTTATGATATTTGTCTGGTCGATAACTGTTCTGCAAAACACGTGGCCCTTTGACTTATTTTGGCTATTGTTTGATTTTGTAGGTGTAGTGATTGTTATATGTTGAAATATTGAAATGTCGTTCAAGTGTATGTGAAAATCTGGTAAAAATGTTGTAATTTTTGGAAGCAAATTAGTGTTATTGAAGACATATTTTCATGTTCTACATTGGTAATTCAAACCAAACAAACCAAATGTATCCAACCCGGAAATGGGGTTTATGGAGGATAAGATCTACGTAGCCCTTACCTCAATCTCTAATGAGAAGGTTGTATTCGTGAAGACAAACATAGCTTGTGAAAGCTTGTTCATATCTCGACTTATCCCATTAGACCCTGAAGTTAGCATCCTGACAAGTAGGGATAAGACTTCTTGTTTCACATTTGTCACGACATTAGAGTCGGACAGTGGGACAAGAATGCATTTTTTCTGTCCCACCAAAATAGGTAAAGTCAAGGGAGATAGAACAAGACCTGAATGGGACAAAAATGCATTTTTTTTTTCCCACCAAAATAGGTAAGGTCAGGAAGATAGGACAAGACCTGAATGGGACAAAAATGCATTTTTCTGTCCCACCAAAATAGGTAAATTTTGGGAGATGATACAAATTTGGTAAATTACAAAACTATCCATGTCAAATTATAACCCTTAAACCTTCCAACATTCTTTCACCTGCCTACCTTGCTCTCACTCTCGCCACGTCCAGTCCCGTCCACGTGCCAAATGCACCCGCATTGACCTTGAGGTGACTTGAACCGCTGACCTTTGGGGAGCAAACCCAATGTCTTTCTTGTTGAGCTACCCGGCCAAGTCATGGCTAGATAATTCTTCTTGTCATATAAATTATTTGTTCTTCACTTGTGATGGTTTGAGGGGAAATCTTTAAAGCAATTGGTGAAGTTATTTATTTGACACCAAATGGTCTGAATTCGAATAACATAAACAAACTCTTTTCTGAAATGTGTTTCGGTTGTTCCATCTAATGATGAATATTTGATGAGTGCAGGATGATACAGCTGATGAACTAAGTGAAAGTATTTACGAGTTCGTGTCCAAATTGGCAAAACCCGTCAAAGTCGCCAAGAAAAATGAGGGTATACCAGAGCGTATCCCGCAAATGGTTGATGAAGCATCAGCCAATGTTCACCACCATGGTCTTGGTGGTCATGACCATAGCCATGGTCATGGTTATAGTCAGGAAGTTGGATACCCAAATGCTTATGGACTGGGCAATGAATTTAGTTGAGAATTTGTACTACTCATTTTTCTAGCTGTTTTTTTTTATTCTAATTTTAATTTTTTTTTTTATTTTGGGTTTTTGTTTGTTTTTGTTTTTTGATGATTCAATCTTAATGAGAACATGCAGAATGGTGTTGCGAGTTTTGGAAATTGGCTGCTCAAATGATTAGTTATTGGCTAGGGTGTTCTTGAGTTTAAAAAATTGGTTTAAATTCAGGTGCAAACAATAAATCTTGTAACATCAAATTTATATCAGAACAGAAGATTCTAGTTATGTTCTTTTTTATCTTCTTCAATTGGTGGGAATGAATGGTATTACAATAAATTTTGTACGTTACTGTTCATTACATCGAATTTGATGCAAGATTTGTTGTCTCTATTGAAATGATTTGGTGTAAAATTTGGTATCATTAATGAAATTTTTGACTTCATTTCTATTTAGGTGCTGTTTGTTTGTTAAGAGGTCTAAAGTCTGAAGTCTTAATTTAGTTATGATTAATAAGAGGTGGTGTGTAAAAATGTCTGAACGATTTAGACTTAAGAGATATTAAGAGATTTTTTTAAAAAAACAAACAACCCCTTAGTATAATGAATTTTTTATAATTAATATAATGAATTTTTTATAATTAATATAATGAACTTTCAAATCTTTTTATTTTATTATGAATTTACTTAATAATCAAGTATAATTTTATATGACAGCAGTTTTTTTTTTTTTTTTTTTTTTTGGATTTGGCAAAATATATCAAAATGCAATTAAGTTTGATTTTTTATCATTAAGTTCTGAATCTATAAGTTGTATTTAAGTATTAATATGTCTGAATAAATCAAGATAAGTTGTTTGATTTTTTTCTTTCTGAATAAATAGTTTGAACAACTAAAATTACCATTTTAATCTTATATCTGTATAAGTGTTGAATGAAAATAAATTGTTTCATAAATATTTAAAATGACAAAAATTTATAATAATATGAATTATTTAAAATAACATAAATAAAATGAATTCAACCGATTCATAACTCAATACTTAATAACTTAAAATATATTTAAAACAATAAAGTGTTATTGTTTGATTACATTTTTTTAATTTATGCATGTTGGTAAACTTTTTAATTTTTAATGGGTCGTGTAATTAAAAATTGTAGGACAAGGGTAATTTTTGAAAAAAAAATTTAACTTAATACATTAAGATAGGATATGCTAACTTAATATGATAGGGGTTAAATCTAGCAAGGACCAAAAAAATGTTACAAACTTAAGGACTAATCTAATCCCTTGATTAGAATAAATCAAATGTAATTAAGAAAAAAGCTTATTTGTAATAAAAGGATAACATAAGGGTAGTTTTGACATTTTATAATGATATTTAGGGGTATAATTGAAATTATATTATTAAATTCAAATAAATTATCACACGGACTTCAAATCTAATTAATAATTCATTAATTTCTGTTCACCTCATTCACTTCCTCCCAAGTTCACCGTCTCCGTCAAGTACTCAACTTTGTCCTTCAATTTCATCTCCATTAATGATAAAGATCATTCACTTGAAGTTCGATTAATAATCTGTAATCGTCAATGACAACTGATAAATATCATCCGAAGATAAGGATCAAAGGTAGCTTTTTTTACTAAAATCTTTAACATTCAAAATTTAGGGTTTAATAGGAGTTAAAATCGATTTCTTGATCTGCAGTTGATCAGATTTAAACAATTTGATCAAAGAAAAGTAGTTATTAAACAAGGAGTTGAAGTTTCATAAGGTGAAACACTGACATTATGTTTCTTAAGGTGACTTTGAAACAATGAATTTTGTTTATGACTTTGAAAAACTATCATTATGTTTAATTTGTTTATGTTTCATAAGGTGAAGTTTTTTATGTTTCATAAGGTGAATCTGATTCATAAGGTGAATATGTTTATGTTTCATAAGGAGAATGTGTTTATGTTTCATAAGATGAATCTGATTCATAAGGTGAAATGTGATAATTGCTTGATTCAATCAATGTAATAAGAAGAATAGTAGAAGAGACTTCAATCGAGATGAATACGAAAACCTAGAACTCAAAAATTGGAACTCAGTCATCTGAACATGAAAATCTTGAACACTTGATCGCATAAAAGGAAGGTATTGCATAGAAAAATAAAACTATTTAATTAGAAAAAATAAAAATATCATATTTATTACCAAATGACCATTATGCCCATTTTTAATTAAAAACACCTTTAAATTACAACCATAAGATCAAATTTGGTTTAAGGCTTAGATTGGTTTCCACGGTCCTTAACCTTTTTACGGTTCTCATTTGATTATCGTCCTAATATGATAAGCAATCTCATTTGATTGGTTTCCACGGTTCTCATTTAATTTTCTTCAGTTACTTTGTCATTATCAAATAGGGGGATATTGTTGATCCATGCTCTCTCAGTGATTTGATAAAGACCCTTTTCTACACTTAGTGAAAATTACGTTTAATAAATATGTATTAGTATTTCATCATCAGTGATCAGACTGAGTCTGTTCAGTTATCACTGATGATCTTTCTTGTAAACATTCATATGTATTAGTGTTTCACTCTCAGCTGTTAAATACTGAGTATGTTCAGTATCACTGATAGTTTATGATGTAAACAGTTAGACGTAATCCCTGAAGACAAGTTTCGCGTCAACAGATGTTCATAGTTGAATCGAAGACGAAGCTGCTGAACAAAGACAAGTCTACTAGTGACCTGATGCGGATATCAGTGAAGCAAAGATGACTCTATTCATACGCGAAGAAACCTGACGAAGAGCTTCAACGATAGCTGAACTTCTTTGTATCTCTGTAGGAAGAGATATCCAGCGATCGATTATCTTAGCTTATGCCTCAAGTCTCTTTTGTCTTTCCCTTGCATACCTAGTACGATGTGTCAAAACGAACATACCTCTGCTACAATTCGTACAACAACTATGTCAACTACAATGTTCATGATACGGCCGAAAGCGTCTCCTAAAGTCAGACCCTCTCAGGCAATCAATGAAGGACACGTGTAAAGTACCCTGCCATGCATTTAATGCATAGGGTATAAATAGAAAGATTACAACTCTATCTGAGAGTTGCCCTAAGCCTTCATCTTTCTAAAATATAGAAACCCTTGCTTTCTATACCTCTAAAATCTCCCATTCTCTATATTCTTGTGCAACCATCTTAGTATTTCTTAATTTTGTTTAGATTGAGTTCTACTTAATCTTATTCCGCAACAGACTTGTAAATTGTATTTGATTTATCAATAAACAATTTATTAAACTTTAAAAACTTGTGTTTGTATTCAACCCCCTCCCCCCTCTTCTACAAACTTGTTAAGCACCTTCGAGACCAACAAGTGGTATCAGAGCAGACTGTTTAATCTAATAAACAAGATCTTGCTTTATTCTCTTCCTTGCTATTCTATATGGCACTTAACATAAATACAAACTACTATGATAATGGTTCACTCTCTAAACCTCCTCGATTTAATCTAATAAACATAGAGTAAATTACATTTTTGGTCCCTATAGTTTGTTTATAGACTAATTAATCTTTAATAACGGTTGTTAACTAACGTTGTTAAGTGGAGGGACCATGAATGTTATGAAAATAAAAAGTTAAGGACCATTAGTGTAGATAGTTTGTTTTAGGGACCAAATCCAAAATTTGAGTAAACCACAGGGACCACCAATGTAATTCACTCTTGTTTTTATATGTCATTATATGAAAAGATACCTTAAAAAATAATATATATATATATATATATATATGGTGCGTTTCTTTTGCAACCCAAGCAATTTGTACAAACTATGCAAACTACTATATTAGGAAACAATAGATATATTTATGGATAATGATTATGATTCATTAATAATGATTGTGATATATATGGAAAATGTTAAGTTTATTCATTATAATCATGATTTTAAATTAAGAAATGTTAAGTTTATTCATTACAATCATGATTTTAAATTAGGAAACATAATAAAATCATATATTCATTAGACTTGATGAACGGTTAAGATTGGTTTGCATAGTTTGTACAAATTGCTTGGGTTGCAAAAGAAACGCACCCTATATATATATAAGGGTGAGTTCAAATGAAAACTCATATTTTATTGTGCACATGAGGACAAATCTAACCATTGATCAAAACTTAGGAAACTAATAAATGGTTAATACATAATAAGGTTAATTGGGAAGTGATTAAAGACAAAATTGTAATTTTGAACCAACGCCTACCTTCTTTGACTTTTTATTTTTATTTTTAATTAAAAAAAATTTACCCCCTTAAACTTTAAAATAATTTATCTTAAAAATTACTAATATTTTAATCAAACAAATTACATCAAAAAAACGAGAATTTCGTGCTCTTCGATATGTCATCTATCTCGATATAGTTTTTGTTAATCATAAATCCCAATCACAACAAGCAATTACTCAATATATGTCTAATATGCTCAAGAACTAGAGAGAGAATCTAGAGAGAGAATCTAGATCTTGAATTACACACTCTAGAATATTACAAACAATGCAAATGCCTCTAGTTCGTTACTATAAGATTACAAACAAAACCTATATATACTATCAAACTAAAACAAAGCCTTAATGGCTAAGGAAACTAAACTAGCTTTGACTAAGACAATATTGACTTTCACATTGTTGACTTTCCTATTAAATCTTGGATACAATATTTAGACCTAACAATCTCCCCCTTTGTATTCAAGATTTAATAAAAATTTGATGCATACCTTCAGTTCTTGATTCTTCATCTTTTATCTCTTGACGCTTTCAAAAACTTTGCTCTTTTGCAGCTTTTGAAGAATCATGAAAAGTCTTTTTAAACTTTGAAACTTTGGAAAGTCAACATGCCTTGAACATAAAACGAAAATCTTGAAACATCTTTGAAACTTGAAACTTCATCTCTGAAAAATCTTTCATCTTCAATCAAAATTATATCTTCATCACTTTGATCTCTGAATCATCTTCGGAAGAACAAACATTCTTGAATCTTGAAAATCTTGTTTGTTTTCAGAATCAGAATCTTTTGACTTTGAACCAGCCTTTGAAACAGCAGCGGAAACATTTTGAATTTTAAAGCTTGAACTTTGAACTCGAACTCTGAAATTGAATCTTTATATCGTTCTCCCCCTTTTTGATGATGTGAGCATCAGATCATCAAAATTTCTTCAATTTTAGCTCAGACTTTGATAACCCCTTTGAAATAATCTCCCCTTTGATAAATGTTGTACTTTGATCTGAAGAGCCGAATCATGAACTATATATATCCGAATCTTTTCAAATTCAGACATAATGAGCGTGTAACCCTGATTCAACAAATGAAACAGTTAGAAATGCCTGTCAGTAACACAAAGTTACTGTGTACAACGAATGTACAATGTAAGGAGCTGGTTTGATGTTGACTCCCCATGACTTCCATTCAATCATTGAAAGACACAAGGTAATTCTATGAATGTTCTGACAGAAAAACATATTCTCTGTGTGCTTGTGTTTTGAAAGAATTATCATAATGATTGTGTTTCATAAGGCTCAAAGTATGTAAATCACTGAGACATCAATGATTATACATGGACTCAATGTGCATGAGAAAGGGTCGAAGGTGGGGCAACTTTCCTTCTTTTTCAATATCAGTATCTTCCAAGTGAAGATCCGATAGATTATGTGCTGCTTCCTCAGAAAATGTGAAACATTCTCTTTTTAAGAAAAGAATGAATAGCTAGTGGGGTTGTATGCAAGAGATGGCATGGGCTATTTGCCTATTTCAATTATGGTCACCAAAGAAA
Organism: Arctium minus; assembly: GCA_954870635.1. Lineage (NCBI taxonomy): Eukaryota > Viridiplantae > Streptophyta > Magnoliopsida > Asterales > Asteraceae > Arctium > Arctium minus. The sequence goes on along the minus strand of OX941080.1, from coordinate 67,978,138 downwards.
TGTGAACCAATCATTAATGTGGCTGCCCGGCTCAGAAAGATGTTTGGTGCAGAGTTCTGATATTCTTTTAACTCTGTTCTCACACCCTCTTTCTTTTAAACATATAAGCTCACATCTAACCAATCTCTCATTTCCATTTTACCTCTGCGCACTCCCACACTCAATTCTTTTAGACCCCTCTCCCCTCAATCACTCAAAGGATTTCTTCCGGGGTAGGAAACACTGGTTATCGTGAATCCATGGAAGATCTATAAAGCACTCACACTGAATCCCATGTTCCTAAAAGTACATACTGATCAATGATTTTCTTGACATGTAAAGCACAAGAAATCATATGTCAGTGTATGTATGCTCATTGAAAATATGAATGAAATTTGAGCATTTGTTCTTTGAAGATTTCTCAAAACAAGGATATTTAATGAATGAATATGAAATTAAGAGAATTGTTTTGAGAATCTGACAATGATTAAAAGCAGATCAAATGAAATAGCTAGTGTATCAAAGAATTGGAAATTTTGTTTATATGAACGAATATAAACAATTTATCAAAGAAAGCACAAATATGAACAATGATGAATGATGCACAACAACTTTGAACGCAAACGGGAGTATTACCATCGAAAAATTGGTTCGAATTTGAGACATGGTAATAACATTTTCAAATAAAATACTGAACCGGTGTGTGTGAATACTTGACAGTATATAGTCAAGATAATACACAAGTATTGATCTTTGGAAACACACGGTCAGTTAAACAATAAAGCTCGAAATTTTGAAAAACATTTAAAAACACACTTCTAAATTCATGAAATCTTTTGAGAATAAGAAGTGGTTTGAACATTTAAGAAAAGGTTTTTTTTTCTTGCTCGAAAGTTGTCCTTCTTTCAAACAATCAGAAATCTAGGATCAGAAGATTTTTTACCTTTTCGGCTCCCCCTCAAATCATGATATAAAGATTTGATCTTTTGAGCTCCCCCTGGATATTAGCACAATATCCATCTTTGATCATTGATGAACGGATCCTGATCTGTCATGTGATCAGAAGCCACTTTATTCATATTATTTATTCAAAAATAAAAGGACAGAAAGCAGTAAAACGATTATAGAATGAGTTCTGATCTGAAATAATCAGAAGTCATCACCTTTACTCCCCCTTAAATTAAGCATCTGAAATATGTCAGTTAAAACAAGATAGAGATCAAACACTCCCTTTGAATTGTTAGACCATCAATATCAGAAAAATCTAGCAAAGAAAAAGTTTAGGACAGAGATCAGATCAATTCACTCAGGATGAAGACCATCAATATCCATCGGATGCAAGCATACAGGAGTAAGGTCTTTTTGATCTCTGAGGTACGGGTCCTAAGTTGTTGTGCTTAGAAGCCATAATCTTGACATTGAGGTTCGGGTCTTGAACTGTGTTATTCAAGAGCCATAGTCTTTCTTACTCCCCCTTGGATTGAGGTGCCTGCAACACATAATCAATTTTCTTCTTTGGTACCCACTGGTATTTGGGTCCAGAAATGTGAGTTGCAGTTCGTGTGGGGGATATGGAGTAAGAACCATACCAGTAATGATCATTTGTTTTATGAAAATGATCATGTGTACAACAAATAGAACAATAAAATTTCTTACCGTTAGGTGCTTTGTTCTTCTTTGCTTTGTGTACATGTACACATGATTTCTTCTCTTTCAGCTCATCAGTCTTGTCATCTTTGACTGATTTCTTTATCCAGACCATTTTCTCGTTCTCGAAACTTTTTCTTGGATAAGTATCTGAACCATCTAAAAATTCATCGTAGAAAAGGTTAGTGCGACAAATCTGATTAAAGGATTTGACTGACCTTTGTGAAGAGATAAAATTCTGACTTGAACTTGAAACAAATTTTTCAATAACTTTGATCTTTGATGCAAAGTTATCTCTTTCTATCACCAGCTGGTCAATCTTCTTTGAAAGTTCAGATTTCGTCTTTTGCTCTTTTAGCGCAGAAGCAGACAATTCAGACAACTTTGAGGTCAGCTTCTTAATTTCATTTTCAAAAATGGATCTTTCTTCCTCAAATCCTTTTTCTGACTCATTTCTCTGGCCGGATAACTCTTTGAAGAAACCCACATTTTTCTGTTCTATGGCCTTCTTTTCTTTATCAAACTTCTCTCTTTCCAAGATCAGTACTTTCTCAAAATCTGAGATTTGTTGAGAAAGTTTAATGCATTTAAGCTCCACTGACTTCTTTTCTTCATAACTCTTCTTTTAGAAATCTGAGAACTTCTTTGAAAAAATTTTCTTTTCATTTTCAAGATCAACTTTATTTGCATCAAGCTGTTTTTCCAAATCAGATAAATTCTTTCTCAGCTCAATGTTCTCAGATTCCAATCTCTTTATCTTCTCTTCATTCTGCCCAGCACTGATATTCTTTAAGGTACTGAGTTCTTCTTTCAGTCTGATGCTTTCTTCATAATGCTCTTTTGACTTTTGTGAGTGAAAGTCAACAGCATGACCCAGATTAATTTTCTCTAATTCCAGCTTTCTAATTTTCTCTTCAAGCTCAGCAAAATATCTCATCTTGAAAGAGTACATCAGCTTGCAGTGAATGATCGTTCCAAACTATAAATCAGAAAATCAAAAATCAGATTGAATTGAAATCTTAAAAAAAATATTTCGTGAAAATTGAAATTTGAACAATACTTGTTATTTCGCAGTGTAGAAAAAAATATTTCCAAATATGACCAAAAAATATTTCCAGACTTTTTTTTTAAACTGAGACAGGGAGACCCGCACAATTGAGAAATTCGGGTCACAGAGGAAACGCACAACAGCCTATGCGTATGTAGCCTGAACCGCACAATGAACTATGCGGGTGTAGAAGGAAACGCATATTGAGGTATGCGGGTCCTTGAGGAAACGCATAGTGAGGTATGCGGGTCCTTCTTGAAGCGCAAAGTTGTGGTGTGCGTGTGTCTCTGTTATGCGTGTGTAGTGTGAAACGCACACTCTGCTATGCGTGTGTAGTGTGAAACGCACACTCTGATGATCACACACAAACCTGGATGAATGAAACGCACACCTCAGATGAATGAAACGCATATCTGATGAAGAACACGCATATCTGATGAATGAAACACATAACTATAAAATCAACAAATTTGCACCAAAAACACATCTAGACTTCGAATTTCAAATTGAAAATTTGACAATTCACTCACCTACACAAATCGAACACAATTCTAGCAAGCAATTTCGATTAAAAACACAGAAATCAACAAATTTGATTCAAGAACAGTATACGAACACGTATTCAAGAAAAACTTCAAAAATTGAAAATTGACATCGAATAAGAATGAATTACGAAATGGAATCAAAACAAGAATCAATCACTACAACAAATCGAACACAATGATTCCAAAATCTTGCATCAAAAACGATTTTCCACAAAAAATTCGGATGAACAGTACCCAAACTCGTGTTCTTGAAAAATTTCAAAAAATTCAAATTTTCGATTTTAAAACTTCAAATTTCAATTCAAATCATGATAAAATCTTTTCTGAAAAGTTTGGTTCAGCTCTGATACCAATTGTTAATCATAAATCCCAATCACAACAAGCAATTACTCAATATATGTCTAATATGCTCAAGAACTAGAGAGAGAATCTAGAGAGAGAAAGTAGATCTTGAATTACACACTCTAGAATATTACAAACAATGCAAATGCCTCTAGTTCGTTACTATAAGATTACAAACAAAACCTATATATACTATCAAACTAAAACAAAGCCTTAATGGCTAAGGAAACTAAACTAGCTTTGACTAAGACAATATTGACTTTTACATTGTTGACTTTCCTATTAAATCTTGGATACAATATTTAGACCTAACATTTTTTTTTTGTTTTAACCGTTTTTTACATGAAATTCTATATACGTGTTATATTCATTATGAATACGCATGCACGTCTTCAGGTGTCCACATTCAATATGAATAATAAAGGTGAACGTTCATTCACTATTCATGATGAATAATACCGTATACAGGATGAATAATACAATATTCAGGATTTTTTCGTTTTAACCGTTTTTTACGTGAAATTCTATATATGTGTTATATTCATTATAAATATGCATGCACGTCCTTGGGTGTCTACATTCAGTATGAATAACAAATGTGAACGTTCATTCATTATTCATATTGAATAATACAATATTCAAGATTAATAATACACGAATTCATTATTCATGTATTATTTATCATGAATCGTGTATTATTCACCCTGAATGTTCTATTATTCATCCTGAATGATACATTATTCATGATGAATAATATATGAATGATCCGTGAAGGTGTAGACACATGGCGCACTCTCTTTTGTTTCCCAATTCATAACCGAAATTTGGTTTAATTCATTACGAATATGTATGCGCATCCCCGGATGTCCCACATTCAATATGAATAACAAATGTGAACATTCATTCATTATTCATGATGAATAATATAGTATTCATGATGAATTACGCAACATTCATGACGAATAATACACGAATTCATGAATCGTGAATTATTCACTCTTAATATTGTATTATTCATCTTGAATGATACATTATTCATGATGAATAACACATGAATGACCTGTGAAGATGTGGAGACGTGACGCGCTCTCTTTTGTTCCCTGATTCACAACAGAATTACTCGATAGGTTCTCGATTCGTCTTTATGGGTATTGGGTTACGGTGCTGAAGAAACGAGATGTCTTACGACGTTGAAGAAAGTGTTGAAGAAGGTGATGTCGAGTTACATACTTACGGTGTCGAGACGTTGTACAAACTTGAACGTACATAAATATTCATAATGAATATAACACATACATAGTATTTCACGTAAAAAACGGTTAAAACGACAAAAAAAACTATATCGAGATGGATGTCATATCGAAGTGCACGAAATTCTCGTTTTTTTGATGTAATTTGTTTCATTAAAATATTAGTAATTTTTAAGATAATTTATTTTAAACTTTAATTGGGTAAAAAGTTTTTAATTAAAAAAGAAAATAAAAAGTCAAATATGGTAGGCGTGTGTTTAAATTTTCTTCCATTTTTACCCCTAAGCATTTTAAAATTAAAAACTCTATTTAATATGAGTTGTTGGATCAAAAGAGATCGAATGACTAAGATTTGTCCTCACGTGCACAATGAAAAATGAGTTTTCGTTTGAACTTTCCTCTCTCTCTCTCTCTCTCTCTATATATATATATATATATATATATATATATATAGAGAGAGAGAGAGAGGGGGGGCTTCTTTTGTAAACCCGTTTAATCTTGTGAACTATGTAAACCAATCTAGGTCATCCATTATTTTGATCGACTATTGAGAAATTTTTGGATTTAAATTTAATAAAAAATAGGGAAAGGAAGGGAAAGAGTAGTTTGGGAATAGGTTTTAAATAATTTAAAATTTGAATTTTGAATTTATCTAATTTTGGTTAATATTATCTTCTTAATTTTCTCAATTATCTCCATATCTTCTTCCCTCTCTCTCCCTCTTTCTCATAAAATTCCGACGACCTCCTACCCCCGAAATCCGACAATTTCCTCTCACGACCCATCCTCTTCATCCAATTCCGGCGTCCTCCTCCCACTCTAGCTACCTCCTCCCATTGGCGGTTACCTCCTCCCACTCCGGCGACCTCCCCCAATTCCGGCGAGTTTTATAAACCGTTTTTTCGACATTTGTAAGTTTTTTAAGTTTTATAAATTGTTTTTTCGAAATGTTCAAGTTTTTTAAGTTTCATAAACAGTTTTTTCGAAATTTTCAAATTTCATAAACTGTTTCATAATATGTTTGTTGGACTTTGAAGTTTCATATATTTTCTCTCATATGAATAATCACAAAAACATGAAATAATCATGTATTTTCGAAATTTCATTTATTTTATACCATATGAATATTCAGATTTTTAAGTTTCGTATATTTTTCTCATATGAATAATCAAATTATGAAACGTGAAAATTTCGAAAAAACAGTTTATGAAACTTAAAAAACTTGAAAATTTCGAAAAAAGAGCTTATGAAAAAACATTTTATGAAACTCGAACAGTTTATGAAATTCGCCGGAATTGGATGGAGGTTACCGGAGTCGGAGGACGTCGCTCGGAACTGGATGGTGGATCATGAGAGAGAGATGGAGATAAGTGAGAAAATTAAGAAAGGTGGTTGTTCCTAAAAATATGAATTATTCCTAAAATTATTAATTTAGAAAAAAAGACCTAAATACCCTTGGTTTACAAGTTCATAGAATAAAGTGGGTTTACAAAATAAGTGGTCTCTCTCTCTCTCTATATATATATATGTTCATATAGGAACATTTTTTTAAATTGTCCAGTAAAATAGCTTATATGACATTTTATTTCAAAATTGTGTAAAAAAACTTGATAAGACATCTAAGAGGGTGTTTGTTTTCAATTTAATAAGTTTAATGAGTGGTTAGTTTAATTCGTTAAGTTATATTAAGAGGTTTCTTTAACATGTTAAGTTAGCTCATCCTCTCTTGATACATTAAGTTATAATTTTTTCCAAAGTTACTATTGTCTTACAATTTTTAATCACACGTCTCGCTGAAAAAATAGTTTACTAACATGGATAACTTAAAAATATTTGTAATCAAACAATAATACTTTATTATTTTAAATATATTTAAAGTTATTAAGTACTCTGATATGAACTCGTTGAACTTATATTATTTTTTGTTATCTATACTATATTATAAAACACGGATAAAAAACTCTTAAATACAAATTATTAGGCACAAGGTACCATCATTTTATGCAAAATTTTAAAAATCTCTTAATTTACAAGTATTAAAGCATAAGATACATATTACTACTGTAGACTTTTAATACCCACCAATTTGGTATGTGCAAGACCTTCCTTTTATGCAAACATGTCCATGTATCACTATTAATTAATATATTATATTACTATAATTTTGTTTTAATTATATTAATAAATATGTAATTGTTATTTTTTCTAAATGTCATTAAAATATATAAGATAATAATTGAATTCTAACAAAAAACTTAACTTTTTTATATAAAAAACATTATATTATTAAGCCTAAATTAAACAAATTTATAAAAAATCATTATCACTTTCTCAAAATCATCCAAAATCGTACTGTAAATCGACAAAAAAATAAAATGAAGCATTAAAATCGTGATGTATCTCGCTGCATTGCGCGGGTACGTTTCTAGTTTTAAATAATTTATATTATTTTAAATTTTTTGTCATTTAAAATGTTTATCAAACAGTTTATTTTCATTCAACACTTGTATAGACATAAGGTTAAAATGATAATTTTTGTTGCTCGGATCATTTATTCAGGACAAAAATCAAACAACAATTTATCTAAATTTATCCAGACAGATTAATGCTTAAAAACAACTTAATAGATTCAGAGCTTAATGGATAAAAAAATCAACCATGCCCTAAAACTTATGATTATATAAACTGAAGTCATAAAAAAGTGTATTAGGATAATTAGACAATTTTCTTCCTATGGTCTTTTTAGAATATGTTTTTTTTTATAAACTGATCGTATATTGTCATCAATGCGATAGATCCTAAAACGCAAAGCAGGCTTCCACTCCTTATGAGCTTGAACATATATGTTCCAAGAGATGAGCGATTTCGACACTTGAAGTTGTCCGATTTTCTTGCTTACGGTCTGAAATCCATTGTTCAGTTTCTCGTTCCCGAGCTTGAAGCTCTATGTGACAGCACCCGTGATGAACTTGGCTCGTTCGAAGATATGATGAAACTTTACGAAGGAGGATTCAAGCTGCCCGAAGGCCCTTTACTTGATCACATTCGACAAAATATTCCTTTAGAAATGCTGAAAATACTTCTTGATACCGATAGTGATGGAGTAGCTAGCCAAATTTCCAAAACCACAAGTCATCAAAGGTACACCATTCGATTCTGTACGTAGAAGTCCCCAATTAATTACATTTCATCACAACATCAGGGCATATAAAATGATAAAATGTCTAAGAGGCCGTTTACCAAACGTTTATCGGGTGTCACTTACCTTCTGGGTGAGCATGACAATGGCCTACAATTTTACCCAGTAAAAGGCATATAAGCAAGGACCGAGACTCTTACGTGGTAAGTGAGGGAGAAAACACTTACCTGATCGGCGCTTATCGGGTAAGTTGCTTACCAACCATCCATTTTCATAACCGAGAATGTTATCCGATACAGTAAAAAACGGAGGCAGTTTTGAGTTTACCTGGTAAGCGTTTGTTAAACGACCCTTAAGTGTCAAATTGCTTTATAGGACTTGATAAGACCAACAATTGTGTGTTTTAGGTATAGGCATTGCAATTAATTCATAGAATACTTTTGGGCATCCTAGCTAACAAGTTTTTAGGAAAACTTTTGAAAGAAAACCTCCTGTTAATTTTTTATACGACATTATTTGAAAAAACGTCTTATAAAATCAAGTGTCTTATAGGACACTTGTCAAAAGTTTCCTATAAAATAACTAATATGCCATTTTATTTTAAAACTTTCAGTATTTAAGATGCCAAAAAGTGTCCTATAAACTTATTACAATGTTTTTACATAGGACACTCAATTGTTTAGTTGTACCTATAAACTGAAGTTTAAGATATTTTTGACGTCTTATAAACCCGACTTTATTGTATGTTTATTTATGGGTGTTTGATTTTGACATATAGTTTTAGAAATCAATAGCAGTGTTATGAGTATTTTATAGTAATTGTTAACAAGGAAATAAATAAATTTGGGTGTTGTATTTATAGTGGACAAGTCTGCTTGGAGGACAGATGAAGAATTTGCAAGAGAAATGTTGGCCGGAGTCAACCCTGTTAGCATATGTATTCTAAATGTATATTCTAGCTTCCTTCCAAATTCTGTAACTTGGGGTTCTACATAAGCTAGACTTGGATCATACGTTGGAACCTCCCATCTTTTTAGGGTTTTTTTTGGAGAGTAATATGATATATGGTACCACATATTCTTATATGTCATCAGAGTCGAGGTTTAATTACCATGCTAGGGACTCGAACTCTGGGACAATATGTGCCGATTGTCTAGCCGTTGGAGGGGCATTTTGGAGTTCCACATCGGCTAGATTTTAACCATATCTCTCCTCGAGGGTTCTTTTGGATTTTAATATAACGGGTCCCTGTATATATATATATATATATATATTCTCACACTATACATTTGATATTGCAAAGGAGGAAATTAAACCGATGCGAAAAAGTAACAAATATATGTTGGCTGGAGTCAACCCGTTAAAATTTCGATTTTTTGTTTTGCGATCGAATTTTTGGTGACAAAAACATGACCTGTCTGAACTTCCATAGCTAGATTTGGTTTTTTCCTTCTTACATCCCAATATAGTTCATAATTTTTTTTTTGATTTTGTAGGAGTTTCCGCCTACAAGAAAGCTCGATGTTGAAGTCTATGGAAACCAAAACAGTTGGATAAGATTACACCACATCGAGAAAAACCTGGATGGCTTAAAAGTAGAGGAGGTATATATTTGATCATTCCTAAATTCATTGCAATCATAATGATAATTTTAACGGTACGTACGCGGGCCAGTTTCCTCGTATCTCGACTAATCCTATGGCCTTAGAGAGACTCGAATTGGTGACAAATGAAATTGTTAACAAGCTGCATAATGGAACAATCTCTTGTTTCAAATTCTTGCAACGCAGGTACTGAAAGCAAACAGGCTGTTCATATTGGATTGTCATGATTCATTGATGCCATACCTGAGGCGAATAAATGCTACCAAGAACAAGATTTACGCCGCACGAACTTTGCTCCTGCTACAAAAATGATGGAACTTTAAACCCATTAGTGATCGAGTTAAGCCTACCGCATCCTGATGGAGATAATCGTGGTGCCATTAGTGAAATATACACCCCGACTGTGAATGGAGTCCAAGGGTCGGTTTGGCAGTTGGCCAAAGCGTATGTAGCCGTTAGCGATTCCCAGATTCATCAACTCATCAGTCACTGGTACATAACCAAAATCCATTGAACACTATAGAGGAATAACTGACTACAACAAAATCGGTTTTACTTGATGACATATTATGTACTTCAAGTATCTTTAATAGGAAAATTTTGGGCGTCTAACAAGCTTTTGAGGACAATTTTGAATTAAAACGTCTTATTAGTACTATTTTTATATGACCATAGGGTAATTTAATTTACCCTATTTTTAACTCGCTTTTTATAATTTTGAGCAAATTTTTATTTTTCCCATTGAGTCATTTTTATGTATTTTAAAGCTTTTTTGTAATAAATAAATGTTTAGCGTATTTAGTCGTTTTTGGTGGTTAATTTTAAGAAAGCATCGAAAAGATCTTATATTTTTATATGTTCTAATTTCAGGATCGGAGCAAGGGCCGTGAGGAGTCAACATTACGAGATGACGAGGAAACGACAATACGACTTCTCTTTTTGGGCCATTGATGCAAGACGAAATGATGGATCAGACTTTTGTGGATGATGGGCTGCGTTTTGTATGGACTTTTGGCTACAAGTATTGGGCCGAAAATTTCTTTGCTACAAAGTTTTGGACCGAAATATAGATGGGCCGAAGTTTTTGGTGATTGGTGATAATATCAAATGGACCAACTATATAATTTTTGTAGGATTTATTGTTATCTAAACCCATTTCATTAGAAGCCCATGACCTTGAATTTTTGTATAAATAAGAGGCCTTAGGATGGATGCAAGACACACAACACAACATTTTTTTCACCTACATCTTTTTGCTCTTCCTCATCCTCTCTCACGGCTCTCTCTCTCTTTTGTAAAGTCTAGATTCATTGAATCTAGACATATTCTAACATCACCATATTTAGAAGTTTTTGGGACCATTGTCTTGTATTGGGTTTGAAGAGATGAGTCGTTAGCTAACGGTTTAAAGCTTTGACTCACGATTCAAACCGGGTTTTAATAATATATGTCACGTTTCGTTTCACGTAAAGATATCTCGTAATCATTTCGTGTTATTCTCACGTACTCTCTTCCAACATCACGTTTCTCCTTAGTTGGGTAGCTTTTGGTTTTTATTTTGGTCTCATTACGGCTTTAGTTCTATTACAAACCGGAAGTCCGGAAAATAATTTCGGATTCCCAACTTTTGTTGGTTCACGGTTTGTTGTAGCTTATTAAATCCGTTTTATGTTTCCAATTTTATAAAAATCAGTTGTGCGTTGGTTAGTTTTCCTTTACGTCATTACATCGTTAAAACACCATGAAATCTTCAATTAAATCAAGTTCGAATTCCACATTTGAAACAAGATTTTCCGTCACCATTTCTCATTACGTCTAGTTTTATAATTCTCGTTTTACTTTACCGTTATTTATTTTAACGCATTTTAATTCCCGCAATTAAATTTATGTACTTTAATTTTCCGTCTATTACTTTTCGTTAGTTAAATTCTGCAATTTATTTCAAGTTTTTTACTTTCAGTCATTTATTTCACGCAACTTTATTTCTTTGTCTAAAGAGAGGTTAATGACACAACACTCCTACGATTGCTATCGTTGATTGTTTGAAAACGTCAACCATCTCTTTTAGGTAGGTTAATGGCACAACACTCCTACGATTGCTATCGTTGATTGTTTGAAAACGCCAATCACCTCTTTCAGTTAAAATTACATTTCTTTTTTTGTTATATTTAGAATTCGTACAAAGTTAAGTTGGGACTGAAACTGATAAAAAGTTAAAACGGTGTATCGTATCGCATAATTGTCCGAAGTTATTTAAATTAAAGTTATATTTTATGGTGGACTGCAATGAATCAATTGACAACTGGTTTATTGTATGCCGACTTATTTGAGTTATATAAAATATCGACTTTAAGATAACTAAGGAATGCGATCTCATCTTTTTAACCAATTATTAATCTTATCCCAACAGAGCATTGTACCGTGTGCTTCTTTTTAATTATTGTTCAGTAGTATTAATCAAAAACCCCAATCAAAATATTGTTTTCGAATTCGCCATCTGAGACTCGCTTTTACAGACCCGATTTTCAAGAAAAACTTTTCCACGCTTCCCTGTGGGATCGATATTCGGTACTTTGTACCATTATTAGTTGTTATAGACGGTAGTAAATTAAGATGTATACTTGCGTCGAAATCTATTTTCTTGCATTTTAAAAAGGTGTAAACACGAAAAATGCCGCGACAAGTTTTTGGCCCCGTTGCCGGGGAAGCACGCTAAAAGCTTTTCATTTTAAGTAAGGTTTATAAAAGCAAGTTTTTCTACCATCTATTTGAAAAAAAATCGAAGAAGTGCATGCCAAGATTGTCACACGGTGATTTTTTCCAATTCGATCCCGATATTGAACGAACGTTTAGACAACGAAGAAGAATCCAAAAGGCAAATTTAGTCTTAAGTTCTCCCGAAATGTCTGAACATCAATATATGACGGATGAGGAACCAATCCCCGAGGTAAATCTAAATGGGCATCAAAATGATCGAGAAAATCATAATAATCGAAGAAATCAAGAAAGAGAAATTCCCAATGACCGCGAAGATTTAAATGATCGCGAAGATCCAAATGAACCGCCATTAATAAATACTGATGATGAGGAACAAAACATTTTTCGGTTGGCAAATTCCAAAGATGGTGGTATTATGTCTTATGCTGTTCCTGTTTTAACCCAGTTACATTTAGGAATTCTTAAACCAACTTTGCAAACCCACCATTTTGAATTAAAACCAATTATGTTTCAGATGTTGCAAACTAACGGCCAGTACGCTGGTTTGCCCTCTGAAGATCCTCATTCTCACCTCCGGTCTTTCATGGAAATTACAGATTCTTTTAAACTGCCTGGTGTACAAGACGATGCTCTCAAATTGAAACTTTTTCCATAATCTCTAAGAGATAGAGCAACGGGACGGCATCAATTATTTTGATGCCTATGCCTCGGTTACAAGGATCTCCATGATTAGATTGTTAATAGCCTTGGGAGTTATTCACAACCTAGTGATTCACCAAATGGATGTCAAAAGGACATTCTTGAATGGTGATTTGGAGGAGGAAGTTTACATGAAACAACCGGAAGGTTTTGTTATGCCCGGGATGGAGCATAAGGTGTGTAAACTTGTAAAATCATTGTATGGGATGAAACAAACACCTAAACAATGGCATCAAAAATTTGATGAGGTTATCTTGGCCAACGGTTTTATGTTAAACTAAGCGAACAAGATATTAGAGGGATATTCGGATGCAAGTTGGATTACCAACTTAGAAGATCACTCTTCTACGAGTAGTTGGGTGTACTTGGTTGGGGAGGTGCCATCTCATGGGCTTCCAAGAAGCAAACTTGCATCACGAGTTCGACTATGGAGTCAGAATTTGTGGCATTAGCCGCTGCCGGTAAAGAGGCGGAGTGGCTAAGGAATTTAGTCCATGAAATTCCGTTATGGCCGAAACCAATATCACTCATTTCTATCCGTTGTGATAGTGCAGATACTTTGGCTAAAGTTGATAGTCAAATATATAATGGCAAGTCTAGACACTTAGGTGTTAGACATAGCATGATTCGTGAGCTAATCACTAATGGGGTGATTTCGGTTGAATTTGTTGGTCACAACAAAATCTAGCGGACCACTTGACGAAGGGGTTAGCTAGGGACTTGGTTTACAAGTCGGTGATAGGGATGGGATTAAAGTCCATCTAAATCTCTAACGGTGAGATACCCAATTCCCTTCTAATACAACGTTAGAAGTTGAATTCAATGGGAAAGCTCATTCTAAGGGATTGGAGCATAAAATAATCATCCTAAGGTATGTGTTCGGTACTACAAGTGAACGAGGTAATAGTTCTTTTGTAAAAATGCATGTGCAGGTGCATGATGAAAAGAACTACCTATATGAGTGTGAAGTGTAGCCGCTTCAAGAAGCTTGGACTTGGCTTTGATGCACTCACGAATGGATAAGAACACATGGCCTGGATAGTGTCAAGTTTAAAGTTTAGAGAATCATTTAAGTTCATGTGTATGTTATTTTCTGGTACTCAAATGGGTTGAATGGTTCAATCCAAAGGACACCCGGATTCTGGAGTATTTGAAATGTGTAATGTACTAAGATGAAAATTCAATCTTTTAGATATTTTCATTTATGCATGAGTTTGTTTTCCTATATTAACTTTTGTTTGTGAATCATGGATTGCTAAAATGGGGGAGGATTGTTGGTGATTTTAGTGAAATCATCAGTTCATTTTATGTAATTGGATTCACAAGATAATAATGGGGTTGTTAGCTAAGCTATAACACGAGTTAGAAGGTGAGGAGTGCACACTCGTGTAAGCTAACTATGACCCGAGATAGTTGGATGGTCACGTTTGGCGGTTTTATCAGTTTTGTAACTGAGACAGTGACTCGGGCGGGTTGTGCCGCGGGTTAACCCGCGCCGTGCACTGGATTGTGGAGACGAGACAGTGATGCGGGCGGGTTGTGCCGCGGGTTAACCCACGTAGCTACCCGCGTCATGCACTGTAACTGATATCTTTTATGATATCAATTTTGTAACCTCCAAATCTTTTTGTAACCACCACCATTATGTCCAACAATCAATACCATTAAATGAGATATTATTATTAGTATTAATATAGGGTCGGTTACGATTCTCAAGGTTATTAAATAGGATCGATTTCTGCCTAAATAGATACCGGTGAATTGAGATTATCGTCGAGTGAATTTCGTGATACCCGGGCAGTATAGGGTCAAAATATCACTTAAGGAAAGCGATCTCTTACACAATCTCTAATTCTTTATCCGAGTTCTGATCACTCTTCTTCTCCCTCTATTTTCTGCACCCTCCCCATACTCAATCCATGGTATTCTCGATCCCGTTTCATATTTTCACATAATATTGGTATAAATAGTCTCTTCTCTCTTACTTTATTAGTATTACTTATATAGAAATTTGATGTCTGGGGATTATTATTGATGACTGAATGAGCCTTGGTCTATTCTCCGCATTAGAATTTACTGAAGTTGATTATTGGGTGTTAACTTTTGTCTAGCTAGTTTGATACTTGAGTTGAACAACATTTGGGTTGTGATTTGTGACGTTAACTAGAATTGCAACATATATAAGCAGATCGTTTGTGGTTAATAAGAACAAGACAACCGTTAATAACATATCAATTTGATCATAAAACAAACTTACCAATAATTAATTCAGATTTACAAACAATAAATTACAACGCTTAGAATGGCAAAAGAAGGCTAAATATGTTACATACTGAGATTTGAAACTAATTGAAATGCAAATACATGTACAAGCATAAATACAAGATTAGGTAAATATTTAAGATGTTTCATATCGACACACTGTTAGGTATGCCCATTCCGGTAAGTCCCTCTTCACTACTAGGGTAGAGTAGGGTGTATGGCATCTTTACAGGTCCAAATCTATTCTTTAGCCTCTCATGATCTTCATTCAAATCCACTATTCTTTTTTCAATTTCTTTCAACTTGTTTCCAAATTTCTTAAATGCCTGAAATGGTTCTGCATCCATGGTCCACTCAGGACACTCTCTTTGGCCGAGATAGATCTCATCTGAGGCATGCCTTGACAATATCTCAATCAAAGAAACACTGAGAAGTGACTGCAGTTGAGGAGTAACGGTTTTCAAAAAAAATTTCTTGGGGTCCTTTATTAGTTCGTCGTACTCGAGAGTGTTGGGCATAAGCCTACGACTTAGAGTTGGACGATTTGGAGGATAACCGGCATAAGGGTATTGCCCAAAGTTTACAGCAGCATGAAGAGCAGAAGACACCCATATGATTATGGTGCAATTGTCGATCACATCTTGAACGGAACTCATTTTGGGCCACCATGGCTCGTCTTTCAAGTCACCGTGTCCTTCCTCTCGAAGTTCCTTCCACCAGGATTGTAGTTCAACATCGTTTTTGACCATATTGTCATTTTTGTAATAGAACTTGCAGTAGTCCTCAACCCATGTTTTAATGGCTGACCATATCTCAAGCCCATCTACAGCGTATGGATAATCTTCGATCAGTAAGCGAAGGCCATGAGGAGCATTTGAGTCCTCAACTGCCATTCCCCTATATAATTAATTAAAGCATATGTTAGTGAGTTATCATGTTAGTAAGAATGTATCAAGTAGAATGATGTTTTTTTACTTTTTTTTTTTTTGTAAAATTTTATGTAGTTTTGCTCCTTTTCTGAATTGCATACCTCAATATAAGGTCCACTGGGAGAGCATGGTTGGGAAACACCCAATTCTTGTATATCTTTGAAGACATTTCGATTGAATATTTCCCAGGAAAGAAAGTTCTCTCAAGAACACCTTTACTATTGATCAAGACATTCCTAGCAGCTGCATTGATGTTCATCGTATCACGGAAATGAGGGTGGAGAAGCTTGTTGATGGGATGGAGCACACTTAGTTGCCTATTTGTCGCTATCACAAATGGCTCGATAACAGCATGGGTATTCAACCTTCAAAGTTTAAATTGGATATAGAAGATTATTTCAAAAAATGTAAAAGGAATTGTAATCAGTGAAGGAAAATTTAGGAGTTACTAAAATATACCAGTGACTGATGAGTTGATGAACTCCAGAATCGTTCACGGCTACATATGTTTTAGCCAACTGCCAAGTTGCGGCTTCCACTCCATCTTTAGCTGGGGTGTACACTTCGTTAATGGCACCAAGCTTGTCATCGTCTGGATGAGGCAAACTTAACTCAATGGCTATTGGTTTCAAAGTTCCATCTTTTTGTAACAAGAGCAAAGTTCGTGTAGCATAAATCTTGGTGGAAGTTGCATTTATTCGCTTCACATACGACATTAACGAGTCATGATGATCCAGTATAAATAGCCTATTCTCTTCTAGGACCTGTATATATATTGACAAAATTGAATGATGTTTCAAGTACAATTACTCATAAGTTCATTAATGAAGGGAGCATAGGAATTTACCTTCTCTACTTCTAAACCGTCTAGATGTTCCTTTATGTGATGTGATCTTATTGAACTGTTTTGGTTGCCATAGACTCCGGCATCAAGTTTGCTTGTTGGAGGGAAATCCTGCAAAATGTCAATTGAAAACAAATTAATTGTTGTTCTCAAATTGTTTTCTTAGATATATATGGAGCAAATGTAGAGAAAACTAATCAAGTTAGACTTTTCACTAAAATGTCTTCTTTTCCTTTATTGAAAAATGTAATATGAAAGAACTTAATTAATTAGAGCTTACTTTCAAAAGTTGAATTGAAACAGGATTGACTCCAGCCAACATTTCTCTTGCAAATTCTTCATCGGTGTTCCAAGCAGATATTTCAGCTGGTCGGAACATCATAAGAAATATTGGAATCAAGAAAAACAATGATTTTCTAACACAAACATGTTTAAGTATAAAACTGAAGTGTCTTTTATTTGCGAGGATGATTGGCAACCGGTGTGTAAACTAAACGTGTGGTGGTGATATAATATGGGAGAGATAGGCATGTCACACAAATGACTAATCCATGGGTCCTGAGGTTAACAGTCAGGAAAACCTCCGGTTGTATGGGGTCGGTTGGGTTGCCCGTAATCAACGTTTTGCCAAATATGAGTCATGTAGAATTAAGTTGGTACCTTCAATGACTTGTGGCGTTGAGTATTTTGCAAGTCCCTCGCCATCTGATCGAACAAGTTCTTTGAACATTTGAAAAGGGATGTTTTCTAGAACATTATCAAGTAAAGGGCCTTTAGGGAGCTTGATTCCTCCATTGTAAAGCTTCAAGACATCTTCGAATGAGTCAAATTCATCTAGGGTATCATCAGCTAGAGCCTCAAACTCAGGAAGAAGGAGTTTAAGGATGGCTTCTAATCCATAAGCCAGGAAATCAGACTTCTTCAAGTGTCCGAACCGCTCATCTCTTGGAACATATATCTTAAAGCTCTCAATAAGTGAAAGCCTGCTCTCAGTTTTAGGATCTGTCAAAAGCCAAAAAAGAAATATATGATCTTTAACATAAAATATGTATAATCATCGTCTCATACACGTTTCAATCTAACTGTGAGAATATGTGAAACACCATTTGATTAGTTGTGAAAGAAAGATGTACGTACCAACATATATTGAGAAGAAATAATATTTCATATCTAATTGATATGGGACTCCAACAGTAACTAACCTGATTTGGTTGGGGGTCTGCCTGTTCTACCCCTACGAGGGTAGGGGTACTCAGACGACCCTCCAATAACTGGGCGAATTTTCTCTTCGTCGTCATCTGGATCTCCCAAGTCATTGTACAAGGCATAATCATAAACCCTGTCCCATTCTTGAAGCTCCCCAGCCCCATTTCCTCTCAAGATTACCATCTCTTCTTCTCTGTAAGGACGTAGCAATTCAGGTGTCTCACCAGGAAGATATGCCTGCACCATGTTACATGACTTCTCTTAAAAAACTCAAACTAATTATACCTCAATATTCTTCATGCATTTTTCTAACCAAACTTTGACTCGCTACAACAAAATTGGTTTTTTAGGGCACACAACCGTCCTTGGACGTCTTAATAGAGTACTTAATAAGACATTAAATTTATACCATCAAGAAATGTTTGTCCTATCTAAAGCACTACAAGAAGTTGTTAAAAGACGAAGTTAGCTGACTTAACAAGTTCTATTCACGAAGTTGGACACACCGAATAGGACCCAAAAAGTAAATAATATTATCAACCTTTTTATACTAGTCTTATTTGCTTTTTTCATATATGGCACAGTTTTCAAAAGTGTAATATAGAAAGACTAATAGGACAATAACTTTTTGGAACATGTTTGCTCAACTTTGTAAATAGAATTTGTTAGGACGTCTAACTTTGTCTAACAACTTATGATAGCACCTTTAGAAAGGGCATTAGTTTTCTTCCTATAAAAGTCTCACTAAGTACTTTGTTATGTGACGTTTTGTTATAGTGACTTTTATGGTAAGAAAGACAAATGCAAGTTAATTAAGGGCACCTTATTAGTAAAGAATATGCGATCTTTCGTGTAGCGTTTGGCAGGGTAAACCCATGAGTTACAAACAAAATGGACTTGGCCATGAACAGGAACATCTTCAAGAGTGAGTGTCTTGAGATAAAATTCACTATGGTGAAGATTTTTAACGAAAAACGCCCCTGGTAGTCCTATCTCTTCATCCCATTCAAATATGACTTCATAGGTCGATTCTCCGGCCTCCAAAGGGGTGATGGTGCTAATCCAGTCCTCCAAGATTGCTGGTTTTCCTAGCTTTCCTCTCATCCTCTTTTCTGCAACAGAAAACCCATACCATCATCAACTTTTTTCGTTTACTTTCTTACTTTTTACATGTTTGATTACTAGTAAAATAAAAAGTTTATTCAACTACCATCTTAATTCCAACATTGTATTTGTATATCATTTACTAATTAGAAGTTTTCGTGATGTTTAAAATATTAACGCATAATTCATAATTGTATAAGCAGAAATCATTGATTAGGTCCCCCTGATCACATGCTGTATACCTGTAAAATACAATATATCAGTGGAAAAATCATTTGTGTTCCCATAAGAACTCAAACTTCAAACATGAGTCATTATTGAACTTCATAAGTTCATATTATATATTAATTTTAGTTTTGACTCGCATTTTTGTTATCAGATCTTACATTTTTACTTCTCATCGCATAGAAAAAGAGCGCATTTATCGTAGTTATGATCGATTTTTAGTCGGATCCTAATCAAAGTCCATATTAAACAAATTGACAATTGAACCACAGAAATATGGGGTACTCTTTCATTGAAAATTAAAGTCACGCTAATAAATATAATTAATATTCTTTGAAAGAAAACAAGTAGTAGGTTTCCTGTGCAATTATGAAATTGTAGTAGGTTTAAGTGCATGTCACATATTATATAAAGAAATGCCATAGCAGCCATTAATGGAATAATAACAGCTGAGGTCTTCAACGAAAACCATCAAATTAAGGAGTAGTTGATAGCCTATGATGAAAGCACCCATTCTTTATTTGAATTTCAGTTAATTGGCTGATTATTATATATCATATGTGATCATAAGTGTAAATGACAAAATACCATAGTCTTATACCTTTTATTAAATAAAATAAAAAAGATAAAGCGTATCGATTAATTGTTTACTGCTCACACATCGTTTGAGATCGGATGGAGATGGTTGTGAGTTACGACAACCATCTCCGAATTGTTCGTTAATTCGATCTCTTGGGCATGGATGAAATCTAAGACATTCTTGTCAACTTTGACCATGCATATATATACTATGAAAAACTAATGCCAACAAAGAATTCGGTTTAGTTTTCATTTAATGTAACAAAATTTATTTTCACAATCGATGTAATAAAATTTCAAAATTTTATATTTTTATCCATTTTAACCAATAACTTGTTCATTTTGTAATCAAAGGGCCTTTGATGAGCGGTATCCGGTAACTCAACCTTTCTAAAACTTAAGGAATTCAACCTCACTACAGGTGAGATATGTAAATAATATGTAAATTTCAAAAAAAAAAAAAAAAAAGTGTTCATTTGTTACATTTGATGATGTGAATATCCATTTACGAAAAGGCTACATCAAAAGTAGATGATAAACTTAACATTCACGTCATCAAATCTTACCAAATCAGCAGATTGTCGGTGAAAATGGATTAATTAAAGATAAGAAATTTTGTTAAACGTTGATGAAGAAACAAAAATCTTTATTACACTACATAGAACCCAAACAAGTTTCGCTGTATTTTATGCTATCAAAATTAAAAGTTCATTTTCAGTTTTTCATGTAAGCAAATATTTTCTTCTAGTCGAATGCAAACTTTCCAAAGAGCATGCACGAGTGGTTTTGTGTTTGTGCATATCACCAAGATCCATTGTTGTTTGTTTATCTTAATTATAGAACGAGGAGTATGATCATATCGTTCAGTTTAGTAACACATTAACCAAATATGCATAATATTAAAGAAAACTGTCTGAAAATCTGAAGTTGAAATATCAAACCTGAAGACCTGCGATCAGCATGAGTTGCACTTATGAATTGGATAGAGATATGTCGGCCGAACAACTCATGAGCTCGATCAAGAACTGACGCACCCAAGTCATTGAAATCGAGCACGTTCTTCTTCATCAACACCACTTTCCCCTTAACCTTCGTCTTCTTACCCTCATGGTTCTCTCCCAACACCAAATTCGCAATCATACGCAACATATCCATGCACGTAGACGTCGTCCGCGAGTGGTTTTCTTTGTCTGTACCTCTTGTTTTCGTCTTTGATAAATCTTTTTCTACTACTTTTTCAGAGATCATTGAACAAACGAAGGGTGAGTATATGTGTATATAAAGATGGGAGCTGTTAGTTGAAGGTAGAAGTGATAAACCCTATAATGAGATTAAGTTGTTATTTATAGACCTGAATTATGGAAAATGGGTTGAAGGGTATGACCGTACCTAATTAAAGATAAGATCCAATGGCTTCCAAGAAATGTCCTTGGAGGTCTTATCTTTTGATCGCAGTCAATAATAATCTTCTTTGAATTCATTTTCGCCATGTTTTTTCCCTTCTAAATATATATGTTACAAGTTGATCAGATTAATAAAATGTAATTAGTTACAAAGAAGATTAGGCAGCAGTATAATCCAGCTATATAATATTACATGCTTTCCAATTTTAAAATCAACTTGTAGTATACATATACTATATTATATCATCATTTGAGTTTTTGTTATTAAAAACTCTTAATCTTTCCATAATACAACTATCTATACTATAGAGTGAATTACGAATTTCGTCCATGTGGTTTGGTGAAAATTTGGATTGCATCCCTCAAGTGAAATAACTACGGAGATAGTCATTGTGGTTTTATTTTTATTATGGACCCCGTCCTTCGTGTTAACAACCGTTTAAAATCTTCGTTAACTTTAAATGTATTATAAAAAAATTAATTATTTAAAGGATCAGTTTAATTTGCCAATTTATGAAACTCGGTAATAATAGAAAACAAGATAGAAAAAAAAAAACAAATCCTGTATACGACTTCTTCTCCGTCAGCGACCCCTCCCTTATCCCTCACCTTCGGCCCTCCCCATCTTTGGTCATTCTCTCTTCTCCGATCTTATGAAGAAATCGATAGGGTGAAGAAAACGAACCTATCGTTTCTTTAGATTTAGGATTCTTTATGTTGTTTCCTGATGAGTTGTTAACAAAATTAATGTTGATGAATTACATATCTTTTGTGTTCTTCATTTGATTAGGATTTTTTCTTTTGGTTGAAAAATATGGAAAATCAATGATGTAAAATTCAGATTTGCACAAATGATTCCAAAATAGGTGGTGTTGTTGATTTGTTTTTAAAAATAGGTTTTGCTTTCGTTTTTGTTATTAAAAAATGGGTTTGTATTGTTGATTTTATTCTTCAAAAATAGATGTGCATTGTTGATTTTATTCTTCAAAAATGGGTTTATGTTGTTGATTTTGTTTTTTAATTATTTTTGATAGGTTTGAATTTTAGTTTTCTTTGGTTTTGGGTATGATTTTTGTTGGAAGAGATTGACAATGGCAAAACATGTATCGGTTTAGAAATTTGGGAAACAGGTGTGGGTTTAGAAGAGAGAGGAATATGGGTTTTGTTCTTCAGTTTCATAAATTGGTAAAGCAGGTCCTTGAAATAATTACAAATTTCATAATACAGCGAAAACATGAAAATACTTTTTAAGTTAACGGAGATTTTAAACGGCTGTTAACACAAGGGACTTGATCCATAATAAAAATGAAACTATGATGAAAATCCCTGTAATTATTTCACTTGCGGGACCTAATACAAATTTTCACTAAACAACAGGGACGAAATTTGTAAATTTTATAAAACATTTAACTTGTGCCTATTAGAGCATCTCGAATAGGCTTCTTACATTGGCTCTTTCATTATCGTAGGGAGCCAAATATGAAAAAACTCCATTCCAATGGACTGCTTACATTGATTTCTTACACGAACTTTCATTATCTCATACCTTTACATGTACAGAGCTCCCTACAAATATTCTATATTATTTTATTATATGCATATGTACAACATATCATTTGTTCATTTTGTTTTAATCAAAAAGTAAAAAAAAATATTATAATGTATATTTGTTAATGTAGGGAATATGACTGAAGTAACAATCTATTATTATTCATCATACTAATTTCAATGCATTTCACTCCCATTAGCTTAAGTAAGGTAGTTGTTGAAAAACTTAAATCAGATAAGTTTTAGTTTTATTGGTGTTGTGCAACTCACCAAACACAATGTACAAGTGTCTAAAGCATAGATATGTGGATTAATATGAACCACATATCTTGGAAGACTTGCATGAGATTTTTATGGGAAATATGGATGACAACTTGCATCCATATGCCATACATACATACAAGAAAGATACGGAAATATTGTCACCATTGTACTTATATCTTCTTTCATAAGCATTGCTAACCCAAAGCCACTTGTCCCTTCCTTCTTATTCTTTGTCTTATTCCATTTCTTCCCCTATAAATACATGCATCCTTCCATCCCAAAATACACCAACAAGAAAATAGAAGTATTCTTTCTATTTTTCTTCTTCTTCTTCCTTATTCCTCTTTGTTGATATATATATATATATATATATATATATATATATATATATATATATATATATCATTGTGTTAAAGGGAAAAACAAATGGAACAACAATATGGAGAGAATAACAATAAGACAGAGAGAAGAAGTCTATAATTCTCATTAATCATAAGTCTTTTAAATAGAGAGGAGTTACAAGTAAATAGTTAGGAGATATTTCAGTTCTAATCTAACTCTGATATATTTATCTCTATCTCTATCTCTATCGCCATAACCTTTAGACGATGACACACTTATCCTACAACACTCCCCCTTGTGCCGAGTTAAAGGAGTGGTGGTGCATAGTTGCTGCCTCGTTAAAACCTTACGCCAAAATAAAACCCAGTGGGAAAAAATAAAAATATGACGAAGGAAAGAGTACAACACACCAGCTTCTTTGCAATACATAGACTTATCCTTCAGTCTAGTTTTCTCTTAGATTCATACTTTAATCTTGAGAGTTAAGAAAACATGATGGTATATAAATAGTTGCCTCACTAAAACCTTACACCAAGGAACAAAACCCAATGGAAAAAATAAAACTTTGGTTGAAGGAAAGAGCACAACATACCAATATCACAAATATAGTAGGCTCCCCCTTTTGTCTACTACTCCCCCTGATTCGTGCATTAACCAAGGGAATTTGGAAAACATTTCCATTTACTTTCTACACGTTTCCCAATATATGGTTTTAGGTAATGACTTGGTAAAATATGTCACATTCTTTTGACACCTTACTTGATTCACTTGAATCTAAAGGAGAGTCTTTTATTGCTGATTATATAGAAACTTAAGCAGAATATGCTTTGTGTTATTACCCCTGATGTATCTTATGTTCATTTCTTCGATACATGATACATTATTTCCATATATGCAAGTAGGATACTGGTTGAACCCAGAATTACTAACTCCTATAATATATGTAATGATAGTCCTTAATCATATACATTATTTTATTATCTCATTGAGAGTAATATTCTTGGATTAATTCAAGGAGGTAGTTACAAATGATCACTTAGTTTACTTCCAAGAAATCGACGTGTTCCTTGTGGTAATTCTTTATTCAGTTTGGGAACATCATTTGTATGGGTCAGACAGATACCTAATATCAGCAAACACATACCAAGACATTATTTGGTGTTTTTCTATAAGAGCTAGCTAGTACTTTTGCTGCTTACATTCTAAGTAGGTATTGAAGTTCCATTATCAATCCTATTTTTCTTTCTATAGGGAAAGTATAAACCATGTCAATGGTTCCAAAAGATTAATTTAATATCATTCCAATGATTTTGCGTTGGCGCTGAGCTAAATCTAGCTAACAAGTTCACTGAGAAATACAATATATGGTCAAGTGTATTATGTTAAGTACGATAATGCGCATATTGTACTTAGATAGGGAATTCCAGCTCCCAGCATCTTTCGTCATCATCCTTTAGACAGAATGGATCTTTCCTTATATCCGACACTTCGACCAATCATGGGAGTGCTAACCGGATGCGCTTTGTCCATATTAAATTGCCTGATTATTTTCTAGACATATGCGATCGGTGAATTAATATTTCACAAACTCGGTGTCCTAGCTCAAATATCTAGACAAAACCAAGTTTTCCCAAGATCTTTCCTCTCAAAATCAGATTTCAAGTAGCTTGTGGTTCCTCTCATTTCATCAAGAGTGCCTATTATGTTCATAACATTGACATATAGAGCTACTTTGAAAATCTGGAACTTGTTTTCCATAATAAATAAGCAAGAGAACATTTCATCATTCTTATATATCCTTTCCCAATCAAGTATTCCATTAGGCGGGTATACCACATCCACTTATATTGTTTTAATCTATAAAGTGGGCGTTTCAATTTATTGTAAACGCATTTCGTGGTTTAGAGTTGCTTGATTTTGGTAATGTAATATCATCAAGCACTTTTATATATCTCTAAATCTAGATCCCCGTAGAGATATGTGGTAACCACATTCATGAGTTGCATTTCCAGTCATTCGGAAACTACTAGGCTAGTAAATTATACGGATGTCATAACATCCATCATGAGAGAGTAAGTCTCCTCGTGGTCAATCCAGGGCGTTGTGAGAAACCTTGCGCCAAAGAAGAGTCTCATACATTATGACTTAATTATTCTCATTACGCTTTAGGACAAATGATTTATATATGTCTTATAGGCTTTACACTTGGTGGGTTAGCACTACCAAACCAAATACCTGTTCATTTGTCAAATAATATGATTCTCCTGGATTGCTTATTTAGGCCAGTTTGCTCTTTGTTGATATTTTCCAACTGAGCATGGTTCGATGTCAATGTGCTCTATCACCTCATAAACAATAATATATGCGAAATATATCATCAATAATTATATATGATCTGTCCATCGACTCATATGTGCTCTCATAGTTCATTTGAGATTAATATTCATCTCTAGAATCAATATTAACTTCGGAGCGTCCTCCAGTGATGATTCATAGACATAGTTTAATCAGAGACAATCTCATGAGAGGTTTATGTATTGATGACAAATAGTTGTGCCTTACTCTTCTCTTCCTTTAGATGAGTATCTATCGAACCAAGTAGCTTCCCCCATTTCCGTTTGGGAGCTACGACCTCAACCACACCTCCACTATGTGTGATTGAAACGCACTTTCCAATGGCGTTGTGCCCCTGTTGGGGACTTTTTAACCTTGCAAGTATATTTGCAGCTCGTATATGTGATCTTGTCACTTTTGGAATATTAAACGTATCAGGTATCGAGTCTGATTCATTTGACTTCAACATTACGTTGTGAAGTTTTGGGGATCGAAATGAGACAGAGTGGGAATATTCAATGACACTTCCTGTCGTTCCCATGGAAAATCCTTTTTCCTATCTCCCCCTAACGACGGGAAGACTGTCTCATGAAAGTGACAACCCGCAAATCTAGCGGTAAAGAGATCACTAGTCAAATATTATAATTAGCGGATAATTGTTGGGGATTCATATCCAACATATACCAAATCGTCTTTAAGGACCCATTTTGATGCGCTGTGGGGGCGCAATTGGCACATATAATCAAACATGCGTAAATGTAAAGTATCAGGCTTATATCTAGTTACCAACTGGTACGCATGAGAAAGTAGTGGGTCTAAAAACGAAAAAAAACTGCATATAATAATTGCATAACCCAGGTAGATGTGGGTAAATTGGTGCGCATTACTAATACCCTATATGTCATCATATTCTTTTGATAACAACTTCTATGAGACCATTTTATATATACACATGGGGTATAGGAAACTTTACATTGATCCTAATACATATGCAATTAACATCAAATCCTTATGATGTAAATTCTCCAGCATTCAAAGTCATGTAAACTTGATGAAATAATCAGGGTGGTGAGACCTTAAACGTATAGTTAGTGCTAGGAGTGCAGTATTTCATGTGGACAATAATACGACATGCGTTCATCGTGTCGAAACCAGAACCATAAAGTACTTTAATGGCCCGCATTATGGATATTTATGTCCATAAATATCACCTTGTATTCGTTGTAACAATGGAATATTTTTGTATTATGTCCTTAGCTTTAGGATGGTCTCAATCCTGTCTTGGCTAAGGAGTAGGTTATATACAAAAGTTTTAGGTATTCGAGAGGGCATATAGCAATGTTGTTTCTTATGCTACAGAAGTCAACAGTTGCAATTTTCCTCATTCTGCCTTTCACTCGAAAGAGAATGTGTCTATGTGTATTTTGCAATACACGTATCACTATGTCATAACCACGGTGTCCCGCATGGTCATGCCAAAACATATATGTGTTATTGCCCCCAAAAGTTCTTTATTGTTGACAAAATATGTTCCGATGACCCAATAATCTACTAGTTTGACACATTAGTTTCCATGATATATGTTTACTTTCATATATTCATTAGAACTTATGTATATATGCTCATTTCCATTTCCATTTGATACGAATATCTTTACAAGGTTCCTATTAATTTTGTACCAACAAGAGAGTGACAATCCATCGTCTAAGTAATTTGGTTGGATGTATTATAAAACACATATTAGTCTATCTTTTTTTCAAGGGTGTGATAGGTCAAAAAAAAAAATCAATTCTCCTCGATACATTCCTACACGGAACGGAGAATATTGAATTTTTTTTTGTATTTGTTTTGATGTATTTCTTTACATCTATAATGGTTACATATTTGATTTTACTTTAGCAAATAAATTAATTTTTGGTACTTAAAATTAATTTCAAAGAAACATATGCATAATCAATATTAAATATTAAAACAAATATGTTATATTTCATTTTCAACGTGTTCCCTTTTTTATAGAAGCACTTTTTAGTGCATATCTTATTTGATTGTCCATTATCACCTGGGTAGTAGTTGTATCCTACTCCAGGTGTTGAAAAATCCTTCTTGACTCTTACCAATACCCTGACCCTTTCTAGGGTCTCGTCCACATGGTGCATAAATGTCATATGTGTGAAATGGTTTTTAACTCACAATCATTTGGAGTTGTTTCCACTTCTAACACTTTCATTATTGATATCATGAATTTTCTTTATCCCGACATATGTGGTGTTATTCGAAAGAACCTTGTTGTGTCTCTCAACCACTTACAGTAGGTTGATGAGTTTGTCTAAATGTTACATTCCAACTTATATTGGTTCATTAATATTTACTTATATATGAAATGTGTAAATGATATTAGGAATCATGTCATCTTCTGTGAGCTCCTTGCCACAGAGATTGAGACGCGTTTTGGATATAACATTTCTTTGTTGAAATCAGTTACCTTTTTGTAATCGAGTAAGTGGGTTTCATTCCACTGTACGATTAGTTCGGGAAGTACATATTCATCAGTACTCCCGATTATCCCTTTCGGAACATCCCACATTTCTTTGGGGGTTTCTAGTAAAGGTATCCTATGAAACTTAGGATTTATATGTCGTCTCAAAACATGAGGGTATTTGTTTGTACCTTTTCAAGAGGTTGATTTTAGAGTCAATGGGGAGTTGATGGACTTTAGGTATTTTCTTGTACCTTTTCAAAAGGAGGTTTATGTACTCATTTATGATACTCATATTCTTTTGAGTTTATGACGTTGATTTTGGGATGAGTTGTTTCAACCATTTACATATATAAATAATAATATATGATTTTCTTTTTGATAAGGAAATGGATTTTGGTTATGAAATTTCATTATCATAACAATATTGGATTTTTGTAAGCTTTAATTTTATTGATAATACTTCATCAATATTTCAATTTGTAAAAAAAAATCACTCAATCTATTGGATTTCCAGGTAGTAGGGGAATCACATGGATTTCTTAAATCCCTACAAACCTTAGGGCTATTTACACCCGTTTGACAAAATCCTTTCGATGTATTGCGATTAATTCATCAATGAAATACATAGATAACATTTGTTATTTGGTAAATTTTGACATGAGGTCAAAAAAATTCATACCATATTGGTATTTTGGGATCTTTTGGCAAGAGGCCAAAGTGACTATGAATTTGGCATATGAAACAATTTTAATACCTTAATAGCATTTTTTGGAGTTTTTGGTAAAGATCAAAATATATGAGCTTGGATGTGTAACTTCAAAAAAACAATTATATAGTTTAAAATTATGAGTAGGAACTCACAATCAAGATAAATGTTTGAATTTAACATTTTCATGTTATTTTTAAACCTTTTGGCAAAATAACAGAAGTTATGGGGGTTGAAATTGTAAATTTCAAAGATAATTTATAAGATTGAGGTTAATGAGTAGGAACTCATAACTAAGATAAACATCTGAATTATACTAACAATTATTAATTAGGATAAACATTTGAATATTAACATAAACAAATAGTAAATAAATATATAATATTGTAACTAAATGGATAATCATTTAAATATATGAATATTTTAATCTAATTTGATAAACATTAATAAATCATAATAATATTTTAAAACAATAAAAGTTATACTAACACAATTAAAATAAATAAGATGAAACAAATATTAAAATAATTAATAGTCTAATTCATTATTTGGACTAGTCTAAAAGAATATATATTTAATAGGTCGAATTAAATAAAATTAAGTAAACATGTCAGAAAATAAGTCAAGATTGGCTCGCATAGATAAAGTATATTAAACTTAAATAAAAGTTAATATAATAAATATTTATTAAACAAAAACGTAAATTAATGGGAAAAAAAAACAAATTAAGTTTTGTTTTAGGTAAATAAAACAATAATACTTATCCCTTGTGGATACTTAAAAATTATTTATTTAATTTCTTTTGATAATTAAAAAAAATAAAAACAAAATCATTCAATTATCCTAATAATTCAGATAATTAGATCATAATCATATTAAAATCACATATAAATTCTAATAATTATCTTTTAATATAGGTTTTTTTTACGTCAATATAATTTTCATTTATTTAATTATTTCAATAAAAATAAATAAATAATCATGAATTCGATTTTTTTTTGAATTCAATTATTATCAATCACGAAAATAACAGAAGTATTCTACAAAAAACTTAAGAAAAAAAATAAACATGATTCATAATATTCACTTATGAAGAAATTGATAGAAAACTTACTAGAATTTTTTTTTGACATGCGTGGCAATGAGCAAAAGATAACGCAGTAGCGATGCAATTTTGCGGCAAACCGTTCAACGACAACGTGCACCAATCGTTTAGAGACGATGAAAAACAGCTTTGAGCTTTACGTGCTGATAACGTGTTAAAGGGAAAAACAAATGGAACAACAATATGGAGAGAATAACAATAAGACAGAGAGAAGAAGTTTATAATTCTCATTAATCATAAGCCCTTTAAATAGGGAGGAGTTACAAGTAGATAGTTAGGAGATATTTCAGTTCTAATCTAACTCTGATATATTTATCTCTATCTCTATCTCTATCGCCATATCCTTTAGACGATGACACACTTATCCTACAACACATTGATATATATTTATATATCTTGTTTTGGGTGAACATTTGGTTAGTTGATTTGTTGATCCAAGGATCTCGTAAACACGTTGTAATTTCTACCGGTTGGTAATATAAAGATCTCTCTCTCCCTGTGGATGTACACTATCACACTGATAGTGGAACCACGTTAAATATTGTTGTCTCGATTTATTTGCTGTTTCGTTATATTTTATCGTATATTCGATAACTGTTATATTTACGCTTGTGGATCGGTATGAATCAATAGACCAAAATATACAATATTTAGATCTCGTTATTCCGCATTTGTTGTAACGGGTCAGTTGCACGTGATTTATTGTTATCATTTTTGGGACCGTAAATCACTTGAAATACGATATTGTAACTGCCACCGACCCTTACAATTGGTATCAGAGCTGCTAGATCTAAATTTGACTTATATGGTATATTTTTAGTCGCACGATAAGTGCTTGTTAAAAATGTCTGTTGATTCAGGAAATCCATTCACCGGTTCCGTTTCCAACTCGGACCCAAATGTTTATCAAAAAGGTGCTTTTAAATTATCGGGGGCCGGGATTAGAATAGAAAAATGGAACGGGGAGGGCGATTTTGGTAAATGGTAGTTTACTACAGCAACAACACTTAGGAAAAACGATGTTCACCCCGTAGTCTTTGCTCCGGAAGAAATAAATCCGGATATGTCCACCTTAGAAGCTAAGGAAATGGAGGCTTAGGCCTTCACTACCTTACAAATGGCTATGGGTCCAAATGTACGTTCTGAAATCGTTTCTGAAAAGACAGCCGCATGGATTTGGAAAAGACTTGAGAATCTTTATCTCAAGAAAACTTTGACTAACCGACTGTTATTGATGAGGTCGTGCTTGTTCTTCAAAATGAAGGAAGGCACTACCATTCAGGCCCACATGACTGAATTCGAAGACATCATAATGAAGTTGAAGGCAACATATTCTATTTTTGCCACAGATAATGAGGCACTCTCCTTGATTCTGTTGTATTCACTTCCCGAAAAATATTCCCAATTCACTAACAGTTTTATTTATGGAAGAGATTCCATATCTTTGTCTGACGTGAAAGCAGGGATGATCTGTGAAGAACAGAGAATTCAGATGAAAATCGGTAACAGTTCGCGGGAGAACAACCACAACAGTCATGGTCTATTTGCCAAAAGAGACCAAGATGATCAGCTCAGGGGAGAACTCGTGGCCGCTCCCACTCTCGTAAACCTGGTCATCGCGGGAAATCTAAGCAACATGGCAATTGTAATTATTGTCACAAACCAGGTCATTGGGTCAGAGATTGTCCGAGTTTGAAAAACAAGGACAAGACCAAAGCAGAATCTTCAGCAGTTGCAGCCGAAAGAGATACAGGCTTCTCAGCAACGGTTACTGCACCACAAGGCGACATGCGTTGGGTGTTGGATACCGGACCTTCGTGCCATATGACACCATTTCGGGACTGTTTCACTACTTTCGAGGAGTTCGAAGGTAACCATATTTATATGGGAAACAGTACATCGTGTGTCACTCGGGGTATCGGTTCAGCCAGAATCAAAATGTTTGACGGTACTATTCGAACTTTATCAAATGTTAAATTTGTACCGTCTATGACTCGTTCTTTGATTTATGTTGGACAACTGTCCAAACTTGGCTGTAAGATTCGAATAGAGAATGGGAGTATGCGCATCTCCAGAGGGAACTTTGTTGTGATGAAAGGTGAGCAGGCATAAAATAACCTGTTTCATCTGGTAGGCGAAACAGTCAGCTCTGATGCGTGTGTCGCGGATAGTTCGAAAAACTTAGATGCTACGTGTTTGTGGCATCTTAGGTTGGGACACACATCAGAGAAGAATTTGGAGATTCTGCGCAAGCGAAAACTCATTGCAGTTGACACGCCTACGAGTCTGGACTTTTGTTCAGAATGTGTCTCGGGTAAGAAGACGCGTGTTTCTTTTGGTGTTGGAAAACACAACACCAAAGGGATCCTCGATTACGTTCATACAGACGTCTGGGGACCATCTTCGACACAATCCCTCAGTGAAAGTAAGTACTATGTTACTTTTATTGATGATTTCTCACACAAACTTTGGGTGTATGTGATTAAGTTAAAGTCAGATGTTTTTGAAATATTCAAAACTTGGTTAGCACCAGTCGAAGTCGAGACTGGTAGAAAATTAAAAGTGCTTAGATCTGACAATGGTGGTGAATACACTAGTGGTAACTTTAAAGACTTTTGTTCACGTAGAGGTATTCACCGACACTACACCACACCTGGCGATCCACAATCAAACGGAGTCGCCGAGCGGATGAATAGGACCTTGTTAGAAAAAGTCCGATGTATGTTAGTTACATCTGGTTTCCCTAAAATATTTTGGGCTGAAGCACTTCACACTGCTGTACACATTGTGAATCGGTTACCG
The DNA here is from genome assembly GCA_954870635.1 of Arctium minus. Lineage (NCBI taxonomy): Eukaryota > Viridiplantae > Streptophyta > Magnoliopsida > Asterales > Asteraceae > Arctium > Arctium minus. The sequence continues at coordinate 67,945,035 of OX941080.1, read as the reverse complement.
TGTTCAGCCATTGGGGGGAAAATTCCGGAAAAAATTTGGAGGGGTAAGGGTTGTATCTGTTTGAATTACATACGTGTATTTGGATGTCCTGTGTATATTTATGTGACAGGTCAGGACAAGTTGGATCCCAGAGCCACCAGGGATTCCTACTCGGCTATACAGATGGAATCAAGGGTTATCGAATCTGGAACCCGGTCACCCGAAAGGTGATTCACTCTCGACATGTGATCTTCGATGAGTTGATTATGTTCAAGTCTAATCATAATCGACAACCCGCTCCAGAACCGGAAATTATCTCTTCTGTTTCTCCAACAGCCGATGGAGATGAGATAATTGTCAGTCCTATTGTACCCAACTCATCTGCTCGTGGTTTCACTCTGGGATCAGAATCTGAAGAAGTTGTTAGTCCACCAGATACATCTACTTCTGATCCAGTTAGCTCAGTTCAGGAAGAAATTCTGAATGATGGTGGAGGTCAAAGCGATACAATTCCAGTATCAGTACCTGTGAGGCAGAGCCAGAGAACTATCCGTCCTACTAATAGGTATGGTGATTGGGATTTTGCAAATATGAGTTTTACTGACCAGCTAGAGTATGCTTTGCATGTTGTACAGGACGAGCCGTTTGATTATTCGGAGGCCCTAGCTTCGAGCCACTGTGATAAGTGGTTAGGAGTTATGCATGAGGAAATGGAACCTCTATCTAAAAATAACACTTGGGAGCTTTGTCCATTACCGAAAGGCAGTCGTGCAATTGGCTGCAAATGGGTCTATAAAGTCAAAGACGATAAGCGTTATAAAGCTCGCCTGGTTGCGAAAGGCTTTGCACAGCGGAAGGGTATCGAGTATGACAATATCTTCGCGCCTGTGGTTCGACACACATCTATCCGGGTCCTTCTGGCCCTTGTGGCAATTCTTGATATGGAGCTCGAACAGTTAGATGTGAAAACAACTTTTCTGCACGGAGATCTTGAAGAAACCATCTACATGAAGCAACCGGAAGGTTTCATCTCCGACAACAAACCTGATTGGGTCTGTAAATTGAAAAAGTCACTGTATGGACTTAAACAGTCGCCTCGACAGTGGTACAAGAAGTTTGATTTATTTATGCTCTCGTTGGGTTTTGAGCATAGTGAGAAAGACGCTTGTGTCTATCATAGATCAAGCGGTGACATTTCTATTTTTCTACTTCTTTATGTTGATGACATGCTGATAGCTTGCAGGGATCGTTCTGAAATCAACCGTTTGAAAGATAGGTTGAAATCGGAATTTGAAATGAAGGATCTCGGTGAAGCTCGTGTTATTCTCGGCATGGAAATTGTTCGGGACAAAAAGTCTCGTACTCTCAGGTTAACACAGAAGGGCTATATTCAGAAGATTCTGAAGCGGTTTAATCTTGATGGAGCAAAGTCGGTGTCTACGCCACTTCCAAGACACATCAAGATTACAAAAGACGATTGTCTGGTAGACGATATTGGAAAGGCTGAGATGGCAAAGATTCCGTATGCCAGTGCAGTCGGGAGCCTCATGTATGCTATGGTATGCACCCGTCCTAATCTTGCACATTCCGTTGGTGTGATTAGTCGGTTTCTATCGAACCCGGGTAAGTCACATTGGAATGCAGTGAAAACTGTATTTCGTTACTTGAAAGGTATAGTGTTGGTCCCAAATAGCAGAAAGTAAACAAGCAAAGTATTATAGAAGGGGGGGGGGGGGTTGAATACAATACACACAAATTTTCACTTAATTTAATTCTTATTGATTTGAAATCAAGAATTACACATAGAAAACTTTTGATTGTTGCGGAAGAGAATAGATGAAATCTATTCAAACAATCTTACACAAAGAGAATGAAGAACAATTGTAAAACACGTAGAAAACAGTTGAACTTCGTAGAGAGAAAGTTGCCAGGCAGTTAGAGAACTTGAAGGTTGTAGAGCTGGTTATCTTGCATGTTGAAACATCCTCCATATTTATAGTGCCTCATGCATCTAATGCATGAGACACCTGTTGAGCAAGGGATGGACACAGGTCTTCAGCATGGTACAGGATGTACCTTTTGTCTTGAGGTGTTTTGGCTTGAAGTGTTGACTTGCAGAGGATGGTAGAGACCTTTCCTTAAAAGAGTGTAGGAGACAAAGCTTACTTTATCTGATCTTCAGATGAGGTCCACGTCAATGCAAGATATCACAAATATACTTTGTCAGAAAAGTACAATGTGTTTGAAACAAATCTTCAGACATCTTTGGCTCCTGAAGATGTGAGAGCATCTTCAGCTTCAAAGGAGAGATCATCGGCTGCCGATGTCTTGAAGAGATCTTTCAGCTTCCAAAGAGAGATCATCGGCTGCCGATGACTTGAAGAGATCTTCGGCTCCTGAAGATGTGAGAACACCTTCATAATTCTGAAGATATGAGATTGACACCATCGTGGCCGATGATGTTGATCACTTGGGCATGCTTGGCTTTAGGCTGAGGAGACTATCTTCAATCCGCTTTGAGAGATGTACTTCTTCTTTGTTTTCTTTGGTTGATCTTCGACTTCACCGAACATTTGTATAGAGACCAAGCTGCTAAAAGAACCTCAAACATATTCTAAGTAGGATGCTACAAGATGGAAGATCAGGAGGTCATCTTCAAATCTTTAGATGACCCAACATATAGAAACTCACGGCCTGATTTATGGTATGCAAAACAACTGTGATATTCTTGGTTACTGCGATTCAGATTACGCAGGTGATCGCGTTAGTTGGAAATCCACTTGTGGTTATGTTTTTACATTAGGTGGAAAACTGTCAGTTGGAGATCTCGATTACAGTCTGTTGTTGCATTATCAACTACCAAAGCTGAACTTATTGCAGCGGTGGAGTCTGCTAAAGAAGCAGTTCATTTACAAGAACTCTTAATTGGTTTGGGTCTGAAGCAGACTACTGTCCGTATTAATTGTGACAGCCAGAGTGCTATTCACTTGGCTACAAATTTGGCGTTCAGCTTTCGAACGAAGCACATTAATGTGCGTGATGCATTTCTGGTAGCTTTACACGACGCAAAGGTTGTGTACTTGAAGAAAATATTATCTGAAGATAATGCTGCCGATATGTTCACCAAGTCGTTACTGCCAGCCGCGTTCGAGCATTGCTCGAATTTGATATAGCTCAGATTGTGTTAGTGCCGTTTGGCACCTTGTCGGAGAGATGGGAATATTGTTACAGATGACATAGCGACATCTTTGGGGAGTTATTACTTGGTACGTGTTTTTAGGTTGCTTAACTCGTTCGTTTATTAAGATTGCTTACTTAAGGATTTTTTGCTTTTGATTTTGACGGGTGATGGCCGAGCCGAAGCTCGTCAAGGTCAAAATGCATTATGTTACCTCGTGTCAATCTCTATCAGCTATTTGTCCATATTCAGGGGATTGGTTCGTGCTTTGGTTTCGTCGGGTGATTTGCACATCATGGTGGAGTGTTGAAAAACTTAAATCAGATAAGTTTTATTGGTGCTGTGCAACTCACCAAACACAATGTACAAGTGTCTAAAGCATAGATATGTGGATTAATATGAACCACATATCTTGGAAGACTTGCATGAGATTTGCATGGGAAATATGGATGACAACTTGCATCCATATGCCATACATACATACAAGAAAGATATGGAAATATTGTCACCAGTGTACTTATATCTTCTTTCATAAGCATTGCTAACCCAAAGCCACTTGTCCCTTCCTTCTTATTTTTTTGTCTTATTCCATTTCTTCCCCTATAAATACATGCATCCTTCCATCCCAAAATACACCAACAAGAAAATAGAAGTATTCTTTCTATTTTTCTTCTTCTTCTTCCTTGTTCCTCTTTGTTGATATATATATATATTATATATATATATTATATATATTATATATATATATATCATTGATATATATTTATATATCTTGTTTTGGGGGAACATTTCGTTAGCTGATTTGTTGATCCAAGGATCTCGTAAACACGTTGTAATTTCTACCGGTTGGTAATATAAAGATCTCTCTCTCCCTGTGGATGTACACTATCACACTGATAGTGGAACCACGTTAAATATTGTTGTCTCGATTTATTTGCTGTTTCGTTATATTTTATCGTATATTCGATAACTGTTATATTTACGCTTGTGGATCGGTACGAATCAATAGACCAAAATATACAATATTTAGATCTCGTTATTCTGCATTTGTTGTAACGGGTTAGTTTCACGTGATTTATTATTATCATTTTTGGGACCGTAAATCACTTGAAATACGATATTGTAACTGCCACCGGCCCTTACAATACTAAGATTGAAGATGCTCTTAAGAATATCTTTAATGGACTCCCTACGTCTATATTTTAACTAATGTAGGGAGCCAAAGTAAAAAAAGAGCACTCAAATACACTACCTACATTGCCTCTATACCCTAATTTACATTATCTCATTTCCTACATGTGAAGAGCTCCTTAAAATTAAAATTAAATTATTTTACTATTATTTGTTTGGGAATTTAATTAAAATACCCAATTTTCAGATTGTTATTACCCAAATGCCCCATATCTCTCAGTTTTTGCCAAATTACCCAACAACCCCGCGATTTAGGGTCGGGATAAACAATTTTTGCAGGGATATCAATTTTAGGCCGGGATATAAGATTTTCGTGGGCTTACCCTGCGATTTTAGGTATTTTCGTGGGGTTGGGGGTCGGGATCGTTGAAAAATCATGGGGTTGGCAAAGGAGGCCTGGATTGAAGGATTTTTCGTAGGGTTGGGGGCCGGGATAAACTTGTTAACCCCACGATAAGGTGATCAACGGTGAGATGCATTTTTAAATTAGGTCAAATTTATTGGCCAACTACTCCCTCCCCTTATAAATTAGAGGTCCCCCCCAATTGAAACTCCACCACCATCTCCTTTCACTCTCTCCAATATATCGTGTCTTTCACACGCTCGGATCTCGACTCGGTTCGTTAGTGTTTTTAGAAGTCGGATATGTCTCGTTTACTTAGTATGGTAAGTTTCTCTTAACCCCGTTTTAGTTTTATATTTTAGACTATTGTTGTATGTTTTTTTAGATTATGTGTTTGATTAAAAAATATTGTGTTTATTTTAGAGATTATGTGTTTATTTTAGATTGTTATGTTTACGTTAATAATATGTTAGATTAGTGCATGTTTTGTAGAGATTGCGTTAATTTTATAATATTGCATTTTTTCGAAAATATTTTAGAGATAATGTGTTAATTTTAGAGTGTTGATAATATGTTAGAGTATTACGTTTTTTTGAAAACTATTTTAGAGATTGCGTTAATTTTAGAGATTGCATTTTTTTGAAAAATATTGTAGGGATTGCGTTTTTTTGAAAAAATATTGTAGGGATTGCGTTTTTTTAGAGATTGTGTTTTTTTTAGCGATTGCGTTAATTTGTTGAGATTGCGTTGTTTTTAGCGATTGCATTAATTTGTAGAGTTTGCGTTAATTTTAGAGATTGCGTTTACGTTGATAATATGTTATAGTATTGCATTTTTAGGCCCCTTAACTTTGCTAAACTACAACTTAGGCCCTTTAAATTTGCTAAATTACAACTTTGGCCCCTTAACTTTGCTAAACTACAATTTAGGCCCCTAAACTTTGCTAAACTATAACTTAGGCCCCTTGACTTTGCTAAACTACAAATGAGGACTTTTAAATTTACCAAATTACAAAATATACACCCTTAACATTGCAAAAAAAAACGAAATAATAAATATAACCATAAGCCTTTTAATCACAACATATCGATTTGGATTTTGTCAAACGGGTGTAAATAGCCTTAAGGTTTGTAGGGATTTAAGAAATCCACGTGATTCCCCTACTTCCTCTAAGTCCAATAGATTGAGTGGTTTAGTTTTTTTCTAAAATTAAGCATTAGACGAAATCAACAAAATGTACATCCTTAACATTGTAAAAAAACCCAAATAATATATATAACCCCAAGCCGTTGTCTTTTATTCCATAGTTATAAGTTAGGTGCGTTGAAAACATTTCTGCATTACTATGTAGGATGATTTTTATTACACAGATCTGTCGTTCAAATGTCGCCTTGGCTTCGTTAAGGAAATTAGAGAAGCTTTTGAATTGTGTCCACCTGAACGGGAATAAAATTTATACGAAATCTTTGGACGGACAACTTTCGAGCCATGGCTCGAACTTACCAATGTTGGGCAGGACCCCATCCAAGGCCACATGTTTTTACAGTTGGAGGTCGAGTGCGCCAATGCAGATCCGGAGGAACTGTATTTCGACGTGTGTGAGAATTACATGCACTTTGGCCGTCGTGAGTTCTATCTTGTAACAAGACTCCTTTTCGGTCCAACACCCTCCCTTCCTGCCTTACCGGATGATTCATTCGTCAGTAGGGTTTGGCCCGGCCATGCACCAGGTCTTTTGACGCTGAAAACCGTCGTCCTGACAATGAGAAATGGCCTCCAGGCGCTATCCGATGAGGATGTTGTGCGTGTTTGCTTGGTAGTGATGGTGGAAGTAATTTTCATAGGCCGTGAGCTAAGGCAGGTGGATTCTGACACCGACCTTATCATCGTCCATGACTTCGGGAGGTTTAACAGCTATCCGTGGGGGTAGCCGCATCTGGAGACACTCATACAAAGGACTACATCGTGCCATCGCCAGACGCAACGAGAAGAAGAAGAACAACAACAAGATGACGTTGAATGGGTTTGCACATGCTCTAAAGGTTAGATAAGTAGTATAACATAAATATTAATTCATCTCTATTTTGGCTTTCTTTTAACGTACTTGTTCATTTTGGGGAATTCCAGATATGGATCCTAGAGATGTTTCCCGTCTGCCGTCAAAATTTCACCAAGCGCTCCGACAGGGTCATTAGGGCAACCAGTTGGGACCGAGATGTTATCCTGAATAAGGCTGGATGTATTGGAATCTTCAACTCAGTTGGGAACATACGCTCTCTTACTATATTCCTAATTGTAGTAATTAAACAATTAATTGTGTAACTTAGTCCTGCATATTAAATCTTATATGTTTTATATATTTATTAGCTTGATCATGGGCCGCTAGCGGTACTGCGTCCTACTGCTGCCGAGCAACAGTCGAGTTGGTTTTACTGGAGGGTCGCCTTTTTTGATAGTTCGCCTACCAGGCGACCGACGAAGAGGTCCCAACGAAGAGATCATGATGACGATCATGAAGATGACGATGATGACGATAATGATGAAGATGATGATAATAACGATGATAGGGCTAGAGATCAGGCTCCCCCTAGCTCCTCCCATCATGGCGTGCCGCCTCCAGACCCATACCAACATAAGCAGGACTTAATGGACTCCATGAGCAGACACATAAAAGAGCTCGAGGCCCTCATCGCACACCTTCGCATTGTTCGCGTTAGTGTTTAATTTAATTTGGGGATATTACGTTCCATACTTTTATATTGATTTGTTTATTGATATTACGTTCCATACTTGTATTAGGTGTCGACGAGCATGGAACCGACCTACACGTCGCCTGGGCACACGCATGGGTACACGTATGCGGCATCTGCGACCCCATAATTCCAGCAAAGCGTAAGTTACGATGAGTGCTCATTGTAGTTCTATTTTCGTTGTTACGTTTGAGAAATCTTATTAAGAGTGCTCATTATAATCTATGTCATTAGTTTGGGATGGAAAGTATGGCGTCGAACTACACATCTCATGGGTACACGCAGGTGGCATCGGGAGGAATTGGCCCTTTTTCGACCCCATCATTCCAGCAAAATGTAAGTGACGACGAGTGCTCATTATTGTTCTATTTTTGTTATTACATTTGAAAATTCTTATAATTACCTATGTCACCAGTTTGGGATGCCGGAGGCGGACTGTTACAGACCCGAAATGATGAATCGGAACGATGTGCCCTTCCTTGGCGGTTTGGTGGACTATTTTTTGGGATTTTCCATCCCGTATTCGATGGGGTCGGGGTCGGTTGTTAAGTCTGATTTTGTAGTAATCAATGTACTTATTACTTGTGGCCTTAACTGTTGTTTTGCTAGTCTTTTGTATCTGTTTTGGCCAAGGGTATTTAAGGCCCTTGTGTCTTGTCTTGTAGAACAACTTTGCGCTGATATTGAATCATATGAAGCTTTTGCGTCTCATTCATTATCTCTACTTTCTCTCTCTATAGTTTTAGATAGATCTTGGTTTATCAATTGGTATCAGAGCCAAATCTAATTCTGAGAGATTTGAGAGAAACAATTTTTAATCTGAATTTGTTATTAATTCAAAGAATTTGATCGATTTTCTTGATCTTGATCAAGAAAATCTCATTCCCTGAATTTTTCACAAATTTGTACTGAAATTTGATCGGTTTTTCTTGAGATTTGATTCGTTGGATTCGCATTTAGTGTTAGATCATTTTTGTTTCACATCAAATTGCAAGAAATTCAGTGTTTGAAGACCAATTTTAGGAAATTTGTGGTTTTGGACTGTTCGATAAAAGGTTTCTGTTAGATTCTCCAATTTTCGTTTCTGCTAAAATTGTTCGAATTGGTTGTTCATTGTGGTTAGAAATCAGGTTTTGATCATATCTGAGTGTGCTTAATTCATTAGATTCGATTCAGTGTTCGATTTAGAAGTATTTCTTGTTTTTGTGTCAGATCTACGTTTTGCGCCAACATCATCTGCTTGAGGTTTTCATCAACATCAAAGTCATCCAATTTTGTGCCAGATCATCATTATTTTACACCAGATTCATGTGTTAATAGTGTTTAGCGCAAAGTCACTTTTGCGTGTTCAGAGTTTTTTTTTCAAGATAGCTTTTGCGCCATCTACACGTAGCACAAAGTATCTTTTGCACAAAGTATCTTTTGCGCAAAGTTTATTTTGCATGTTCTGAGTTTCTCGCCAGCTTCACTTAGCGCAAAGTATCTTGTGCGCTACTGCCTTTAGCGCATTTCTAGGTTTGCGCCAGTTTCAAACTTTCATTTTGGACTGACGATCATTTTTTAACAGGATGAAGGCACCAATGTTGTACAAAGGAAAGTATGAAGAGTGGAAAGTTAATTTTTTAAACTTTGTAGATAAACATGAGTTGAGTCATTATATCAGATTATCATTGACTGAAGGTGAGATGAAACTTCAAATTCCAGTAAAAGATTGTACTGAGGAACAAGAGAAAAGACAGAGAGCTGATAATATAGCTCGAAATTTTATGTCGGATAGTATTTCTCATGATGTTTTTCGTAAAATTTCTGGTCACATAAATACCTACAAGTTAATAGGAAAAGATTTGTGGGATTCTATTGAATGGTTGATGTTAGGGCCAAAGTTGGTATTAAAAGGAAGAGAATTGGAGACTGAAAATAGGTTTCTAGAGAAGAAAATTTCTCAGATAGAAAGTGAAAATGTTGAACTAAAAGGAAAGATTTCTGATCTAGAATCTCAAATTGTCAAAATCCAAAAGCAAGATTCTTTTGAGAAGAATGAAAAGAAAGTTAAGGATTTGGAACGTGCAAATGCTGATCTTTATAAAAAGATTTATGATCTGGAGAAAATTATGGCAAAAGAAAGATCAGTCTTTAAGAAAGAAAAGAAAGAGTTTGCTAAGAAATTCTCAGACTTTTCCAGAAAATGTGTTGACGAGAAGAAAGCAGTTGAGCTGAAATGTATAAAGCTTTCTCAACAAATATCTGATTTTGAGAAAGTAATTATTTTTGAAAGAGAAAAGTTTTCAAAGGAAAGAAAGACCATAGAATAGAAGAATGTTGGAATCTTCAAAGAGATATCTGGTCAAAGAACAAATGCTGAAAAGGGCTTTGAGGAAGAAAGAAGTTTGTTTGAAGTAGAGATAAATAAGCTTACCGAGAAGTTATCTGAACTGTCTGAATGTGTCTTGAAAGAGAAGAAAGCGAAGTCTGAATTTCAAGAAAGGATTGACTTGCTTGTCAAAGAAAGGAACAATTATTCTTCAAAGATCAAAGAGCTTGAAGAGATTATTTCCAAGGTGGTGGTGACTGAGCAAACGACTCCAGAGTCACATCTGAAAACTGTTTCTTCAAAAAGGTCAGTTAAATCATTTAATCAGATTCGTAGTACTAACCTTTTCTATGATAGAAATATATATGGTTCAGGTACACATCGAAGAAGAAGGAGATACAAAGAAGAAGAATTGGTCTGGAGAAAGAAATCAGTTGAAGATGAGAAGAAAGATGGGAAGAAAGATGAGCTAAAAGGTAAAAAGTCATGTGTACATGCATCTGATGTCAAGAAGAACAATGCGCGTAAAGGTAAACCTGATCATATCTACACGAGAGATCAATTAATCAGGTTATCAGGTAAGAAAAAATATTGTTCTTATTGTCGTACACATGATCATGTTCACAAAGCTAGTGATCATTACTGGTATGGTTCTTATTCCGTTACTCCCATTAGAACTGCAACTAACAAACATGGACCCAAATACCAGTGGGTACCAAAACCAAAGACTGATTATGTATTGCAGGCACCTACAGTCAAGGGGGAGTAAGAGAACTAAGGCTTCTAAGTAAATCAGCTTAGAACCTGTACTTCAACGAAGTTTGACTTCTAAACACAACAGTTTAGGACTCGTACTTCAGTGATCAAAAGACCTTAGTTCTGTGTTGATAGAAGATTGTCCTCCAATACTCGAATGAGAAAATCAACATTCAAGGGGGGAGTAAAGGTCTTGGCTTCTGATTATATCAGATCAGAACCCGATCTTCATTGGTATAGAGGGGGAGAATATCTGAGTTTTTTTGTCAAAGATACTTCATTAAACATCATGTGGAAGAAGGTACTATTGAATTGTATTTTGTTCCAACTGAATATCAACTTGCCAATATTTTTACAAAAGCCTTAGATGAAAAACGATTTAATTTTCTGCTTTCAAAACTCGGCATGTTGAATTTGAAAATTTAATCCTACACAAATTTTATTCAATAAAGTAAAATTTTCACAATTCTTCTTTCTTTTGAATAAAATGTGTGTCTAGGATAACTTTTCAAGTTGCTTTGTTTATATCCAAGTTTTATATGTTTCATATTTCAATTCTTACAAAAATCGAAAAGTCAGCAAAACATGTTTGAAATTTTTGAGGACTGCTTTAAAGTTGTGTCATTCGGAATATTTATAGTTTACAATGCTTAGAAAACCTAAAAAGTCAGAATTATGGATCGTAATGAAAATATAGGCTAAGCACTTAGACGTAAAACCAAGTGATTGAGATGAAATTTAAATATGTAAAATACAGAAATCACTAAGTTTAAAAGTTTGTACCTGTGACCTTTCTGTTTTGGGAAAGTAAGTTCCGTGGGATGCTTGTCATCTGGTCCCCTAAGGCCAACTGGTCTGGGAGTGATCGAACCCAAATCCTTCTATAGAATCATATCGAAAGTCATTTTCTACTAGTATAAATGGGTTTAGGATGTGTCGATGTAGCCTTTCTGATCTGGGAGAGTAAGTTCCAAGGGGTGCTTGACACCTAGTCCCCTAAGGCCAACTGGTCTGGGAGCGGCTGACCTAAATCCTGCAATAGGATCAGATAGAAAGTTACGTTTACGACATGTTTTTTACTTACAAAACTTCTTGATTAAAAGATGCCAATGTGCACAAATTTAAAAGATGCCAAAGAGCACAATAATGTGAAGATGCCAATGTGCACATATTATAGAAACATGCCAATGAGCACACATCTAATGATACTTGGTGATATTTTTAAGTTGCGATAAACCTATAAATTTGTGAAAGTCTTAATTCTTGACAGCTTAGTGTGAGTAAAGGCAAAGTACTCTATTATATTTTTAGAATTACATTTACTTGAAGCTAATCAAAGTTCACATGCTAGCATACTGAATAGATTGATGAATGTTTTCGAAACTGAACATGTATTAACTTGATATGCAATGAAACTTGTATCTGCATCCAAAAACACACACTTGATTTCAATTGATTGATTAATCTGTGATATTTTACTGAGTAGAATTTAATTTGCATGGTGTTTAAACTTTATATATTTAGTTGTTTCAAAATCTATATTAAGTATATTTTTCTTTCTACATTGATGTTTCTATGTTTGTGTTCCCATATCTTTGAGAATTTGTATTTGTATATTTTGAGGGGGAGAAAATCTGAAAGAAAAATTGAAGATATCTATTTTCGAGGGGGAGTGAATAAAGTGGACAGGTACGTTTTTGATAAAGTGATAAAAGTCCAGATCAGAGGTTGAGCAGATAAGTAATTTCTATACAAATGTTAATTTGATTTGTTATATCCAGTGCATTTGTGTAGGGGGGGGGGGGGTAAAAGAACCTAACAGGTGAAAAATGACATTTTATTTGAAAATACAAAATTAAATTTGAAGTCATTACAAGTTCATTTTCAAGCTCATTTGAAAAATACATCTTTTGACTCTCTCTCTGGTTCGACTTAAACTCTCAGATTTTTTGATCATCAGATCTTTTGATCATTTCTTTGAACCATGTATGATTTCAAGCTACATTTAGTATTTGATTCGAGTTTATATCCATAGTTGCATTTATAGACTCTATTTGAATAAGTGTGCGACCTCTCATTCATCGAACTGTTCATCATCGTGATTGGTTCAAGTGAGTTTATCATTGTTAAAATCAACTATTGGGTTGTTTTTAGTGTCTGATTTCGACTCAAGGTTGATAGGTTGATATGGCTTCAGAACACATATCTGTTCAGCAAGACGAGAATGAGGTACAAAATGAGCATTATGATCTATCTGACAATGTATCTCGGGAAGCTCCAATGCCATCAGTTCCTTCTTCCGGAGCGAATCTGTCTGTTCATCATCATACTCCAAATGAAGTATTTCCTTCTGTTCTGTATGTGCTGCCCTACAAGCCGAATAATTACTATGTCAACTTCGACAAACTCAAGATTGATCCAGTTATTTGAGCTATTCTTCGTGGGCATCCGATTGCTCCAGCATTAACTCTCTGTGCTGATGTTCCAGAAGTTTATCTTCAGCAAGCATGACACTCTATTACGAAGAATGAATTGGTTAGGCCTCACCGATTTGAAGTGAAAATTGATCAATTTGACTCATATCTCACATACAACAGACTCAGACTGATTCTAGAGCTACCTGACGCTAATTCTCGATCGGGCCGAAATTCTTATGATAGCTGTCCTCCAGAATCAGATGTTCTTGCGGGTATTCAAGATTTGGGATATGTTGGTCCTCTGACTAAGGTGAGCCAATTTGAGAAATCCAATTATCCACCAGTTTGGTATGCATTATTTTCGGTCCTCAACAGATGTCTTACCTCAAAGCATTCGGGTACTGACAACGCAAGTCTGCCCTATCTACTATTGTTCCATGCAATTGTCTATGATTTGCATGTCGACGACACTTATTTTCTGGACCGAGCTTTCTGAGAGAGTGCATGATAAGATAACTAAAAAAAGAGGAAATTCATTCCTTTTGTTCGTTATATGAAGTTGATTGTCCGTAGCATGATGAGAAGTAACAGATATATTCCTAAAAGGCTTTCTTGGGATCAAGTTGGTGATAACGAAATGACTTTCATTCAATCGCAAAGGAAGGAGTTTGAGTTCTCGATGCCAATTCCTCCTACATTGATTTCAAATTATGCTGATTCGACTGATGATAGCATTATTCAGTATTGCATTGATCATGATTTTGATTTGGAAGCTGAAGAAGCTGAACCTGTTAATGATAATCAAGCCGAACCCGAAGCTGAAGAAGGTGATGCAGCTTAACAGAATGATGATCAAAGTTCTGACAATGACGAAGAGCCTGCTGATGAAAATGATGACTCTGATGGTTCTGATCATAGTGATGATGATGGTAACGATGGTTATGGAGATCATCCTTCTACTCAAGTGTTAGAAAGAGAGATCAGAGAAACAACGAGGCATGATCCGATAGATCTTATGTCCGACGATGAATCAGTACCGATCAACGCCGCGGTTGCCGATATTCAGGTTGATGAGTTAGATATAGCATTTGCTAATTCTACGGCTCAACAACATGTTCAAGGTACCAAATCTTCTTTCTCTGATATGCATACTGCGACTGAAATTACATCTGCTGTCGAAACTTCTTCTGTTGAAGTTCGTGATCCGACTGCGAAGTTCATGACTCTGACGGAGATAATACGACAAATGAGTGAGCGTTTTGATGCTCAAAAGGCCGAGGAAATTCAGAAGATGAAATCCTTGTTCAAGGGTAAGATGGTGGAAATAGACCATTCCATGATTCCTCCGGAGATACCATTCAGAAGGTCTTCTGGGGTTGTCATTTGTGAATCTTCCAGCATCACTACTACTACTCCATCTAGAGTATCAATTCCATCTCCTCCATTAGTAACTGTTCCTCCCGCATCTTCAAGTATACCGATTTAGGATATTCCGATTTCTGAGTTAACTGATATGTTGTATGCTCGTCTGCTTTCCATGTCTCTTCCAGATCAACAAAATCAGGATTTATTGTCTCTTCTAAGGAACTTTCAACCGGTTCCAACTCCAGCTCCTGCTTCAGTTTCAGACAGGCTTTCTGTCTTATATGATGATTTTAACTCATTTAAGTCTGAAGCAAGATCTAATTTTTCTAAAATTGATCAAATTTTTCTAACTTAAAGGAGGGATTAAATTTGATGACTCAAGCTTTAATTGCTTTATCTGACAGAATTGCTCGTCATGAAGAGTCTTGCAGATCTGAAGCTGGCCCATCTCACAAACGAAGACATGACCAAGATGATCCGGATCATCAAGGTCCTGAGGGGGAGATGTCAAAGAGACAAAGAGTTGAAAGTTCATCTGTTCAAGAAAGTCAAAGGAAAGAATCTGAATCTGTAGCTAAAAGGAATGAATCAGGTGATGAGGCTGGAGAATGTAATGTTGAAGATCTTGTGAATGCTATGCTAGATGAAGTTGATCTTTCAACAATGGCGAATGAGTTGAATATTTCTGAGCTAAGCAATGAGAACAACTTGCAGATTGTGGTGTATGTTGATCCAAATTTTACACCACTGTCATCAGAATTTCCTGAAGCATCTAATGTGCATGATTCTGAGGCTTATGAAGACATGAGAAATTATTTTGCAAATTATATTGAAATAAATTCCGACGATGATGATGATGCAAAGTATGAGAAGCTCTGGAAAATCAAAGAAGAAGACCAAGATGATATAGTTGTTATATCTGATTCTGAAGATAATGATTTTGGTCTTGATGTTAAATATGAAGAAATTGCAGATATATTATATGGAGACTTGGCTTCTCAAGAATCTTTGTTGGAAACTCCTATAGTGAATTCTCGGTCTCAAGAAGGTATTCCTCCAGTCGTATCTGATCAGTCTCCAGATAATGCTCCTTCAGTCACATCAAGCCCTGTTGTTGTCCCAGCTCCGACCACCGCAACTCCATCTAGTACATTTGAAAGAGGTGAGTCGTCAAGAGCACAAGCTGAGGTTCCTGGTTCTGAATCTAATGTGAATATTTCTCCAAGCGTGTTTCAATCAGGTTTTCCCTTGTCTAGACAGCAAAGGCAATAGAGATTGGAAGAAAGGCACATGGTTACAAGACTTAGATTTACATTTCTGGAAGATACTCAAAGAAACATTTTTGTTTCTAGGAGAAGACCGATAAACATTTATGCAATCTTTGGGATAGAGAGAGAACCTTCAGCTTTTCAGTATGAGTACTTGATGTTCATTAAATGTCAACGCCGCGGAAAACTTCTTGTTTTTTCTCCTCATTTGCTTGTATGACGTTACAGCAGTTTGTGAATATTTGGTATCCAGTATTTCAAGTGGAAAGAAGAGATTGCATAAGATATACATTTTCTGAGGCAGACTTCAATGATCTCTCAATAGATGATTTTGAGGTAATGTACAATTACTTCAGAGACCTTCCCGATAGATCTGATAACATCTTGAGAGCATTGGCAGCGATTAAAAGATTTATCCGCCGTCAGATCAGATTCTTTCGTGTCTTTGATTTCCAGATGCCAGCTGAAAGTTTTCAACCAATTGTCAACCTTGAAAGACCTAATCGAGACTTACCAAATATTGACAACTACCCCTTGTTCACTATTATCGAAGATCTTTATGGTGTAATATATAGAGATGCTTCTGGTCATAATCGTTTTCTGAAGTTTGAAGAAATCAACAAGTATTCAGATGGCACCTTGAAGGTTATCAAATTTCATTTGGAGCACAGATTGAAAGATGCTGAAAAGCGATTTATGGAATTAAGAAGAACTTTGTTTATGATTGGTAATGCTGAAATCAGTCTTCTCAGAAGAACTTTGAACTCAATCATGGAAAGATTAAATTTCCGTGCTACTTTAAGACGCTTAGAGGTCCTGATCAGGTTAAACAGACATCATAGAAGACCTGAGCACCATTGATTACTAAGGGGGAGATTGTTAAGTCTAATTTTGTAGTAATCAATGTACTTATTACTTGTGGCCTTAACTGTTGTTTAGCTACTCTTTTGTATCTGTTTTGGCCAAGGGTATTTAAGGCCCTTATGTCTTGTCTTATAGAACAACTTTGTGCTCATATTGAATCATATGAAGCTTTTGCGTCTCATTTAGTCTCTCTACTTTCTCTCTCTATAGTTTTAGATAGATCTTGGTTTATCATCGGTGGTTGACACCATCCAGGCGCGGCTGAGCAGTCCAATGGCTGATGAGATCATTGCAGACCACTTCGTGGAAGATGACATTCCCATGCATGCGGCGGACGAGACAACACATGCGGAGGAGCCGACAACACTTGCGAGGGGAAGACGGGTCGTTTATGTGGGGCCAAGCTTATGTTCCCCATATATCCAACAACCTTCGACCACACCGGTCCCTCCGAAAAAAACCAAGCCAAGGCTGAAGGAAAAGGGTAAGGGAAAGGTTGGGGGAGACACTATGATCACTTCAGCACAGATCATGGACCAAATTCGCAATAATCAACTCCCCAACCTGTTATGTCCATTTTATGGCGACCTTCAAATGAATGTCGATTTTTTTCATAAAACTATTTGGTGTAGATGGTAGGGGGATTTCGAGGATCTGGTTAGTATTTAAATATAGTCATATAAACAACTACATTGCTAATTACAGGTCTAACAATCTCTATTTTGTGTATAGCACATCGACTGTTGGGTCAGAATGATCCAAGAATCGTGCTCTCCACAAGCGAGTTGGGTGGTGATGGACAACAACTTTTTTGAGTTCCTTACCCAACCGGAACAAGGTTACAACTCTGTCTACACTACGTGCAATGGTGAGGAGCATGGAAACCATCCAGATTGGAAGGGCCTCCAGCGGGTAGGTAAATCGATTTACATAACTTTTGTTTAGCTTGTTTGTTACTAACTATTTGTGTGTTATTGTAAAATCTCAGGTATACATCCCCATGTGCATTATAGACAAACATTGGGTGCTCGGGGTTATGGAGCTTAATGAAATGATCATGATCATATACGACAGTTTACGAGCACCTAGGTTCACGATGGCCTTGGAAGACCGCCTTAAGACCATCAAAACACAATTGCCGAAGTTGTTAAAGAAGATCTGCAACACTCCTGCTCGTATCAAAGCCAACAAGAAATTCAAGCATAAATATGAAGCTGATGCACCACAACAGGCGGGGGCCCTTGGGGATTACGGTATGTGGGTGTGTCGTAACTTATACAAGTTTATTGAAGAAATGCACCCAACAGTTGCACCAGATGCAACTGAATCTATGGCCAAGGAATGGCGACATTACATGGCGAAGACCTTATACTCGTTGTCTGTCCAGTTAGACGAGTTGGTTGTTTTATGTTTTTTATTATGTATGTAATAAAACTTTTATATATACATATATATATATATTACTATTGCTTTCTTATATTTTTCGTGTCGAGAGACATAAAACAAAATTATGATTTGGTGAACAAAACGAACTTACAAACTAATAGACGATTTTATTCATGAAACAGAAGCATACAAACTACAGGTACGATACGACAACACAGAAACTCTAGGTACAAACTACCAACATAGGAAACTCCAAACACGAAACCAATAATACAAGCACCATCTAAGGATATAGTGCTCTAATCTTGTTGACTTATACGTTGTCTGCGCTTGCAGTATTGCGAAGTCTTGCATAATCTTGTTGACTTATACGTTGTCATAGCGAATACGGTCTTCTTTCTCCTTTATATCCCTCTTCAACCTTTTTACCTCCTCCTTGTCTGCGTCGATCCTTCTCAAGTGTCCGTCCTTCATGGCCATCATTTCCTTCCACTCTTCAGTGAGTTGTTCGATCTCCGCTCCACTTTTCTCTTATCGCTTTTTTCAGTCTTGAGGGCATTATTTGTGAAGACGGTGGGTTTGAAGATGATGCATTTCTAGCCATGTGTTTGGTGAAAGAGGAGACTATTATGATATCAAAATGGTGTATGGATGTTGTGAATTTTACAGTTGGTATAACATGGGTATTGCTTCAGGCACTTTGCAGGGGAATCGTTTCAGCCTTTGCAGGGGAATCGTTTCAGCGAAACACAACTCAAAACGTACGTTTGAATCCGTCCTTATTCTGGTGCGTGTACCCGGATTCTTCAGCTACAAATTATATAAATACGTAGGGAGTCGTTTGTACGACTCCTCCGGAGTGCCTCTCACCATTAGTAGTGCCTTGCATCGCGTACGCCATCCTTGGTGGTAACCAATGTTGATCCCGTACTGCTGGTTTATATTGTTGATGATGTCCTTCGGCCAAAATGCCCTGCTAGCGTCAAGAAACTTGCCTTTCAATATGTGGCCCAAAGTCCTTTTGTTGGCCTGTCATTGGCTGGCATTCAGTTGCGTCCTCGAACAAGTGTGTACGTCGTTCAACTTTCTAACGACAAACAACCCTCCTTTAGGCCCACAGACTTCGCGGACATACGCCATTCACAATTTTGTTGGTCACAGACAGCCTCGTATCTGCTTTTGTCGGATTTCTTCGCTCTAAACACGAAACCCTCTTTTAAGAACTTCATTCCGAGCTGTATGGTCATTTCCTCCTTCGTATCTGACCTTCATGTATACTTGTACTACGATTGTAAGGTGCGGGTTGGTAGGCTGGTATATAGGTCTCTAGGTTTGTAAGGGAAAGGGGCATATCAAAATAATCGTTTAACTTACCAAATGATTTATTGCTAGGGGTATATGTTTCTTCTTCGTTGTCCTCATCATTATCGGCATCTGATCTGTCCAGATCAGATATAGCCGTTGTGAAAACATGGGTTTCGTCATCAGCAACTCCAGCAAACCTCCTCCTCCTCCTTCTTCTCGGAATAACATCGGGATAAGACTCGTTAGGACGATATGCATGATCAGAATAAAGTGTGGTGCGTAGGATGCCTGAAATTGAGAATCAGGCTCCAGTTAACTATCACTGACATGGATTTCATCATCACCTTCCTCATTACCTTCGTCATCATCTTTGTCATCACCTACGTCGCACATCAATGATGCAACATACACAAAAAGTTTTAGAGATATTTCTGAATCGGCTGCAAGTTGCATAAAACCAAGGATTTCATCATCGTTGGTTAGCTCCATCAGTGAGCCATCTTCACATCTAAACACCAAATTGCAAGCAGCAGAATCTTCGATTCCACATTTTCCCATGGCGTAATCAATAAACCTCTTATATGAAAGCATTATTGGAACACATACACCACACCTTTTGTACTCAATAAAATCCCACCCATTGTTGTTTTGCACCCATTGACCATCGTAACATAAATAGAACCTAGCTTTTGTAACAGATGAACTGATTTTTTCAGTAGTATGAAAAATGAAGCAATTCAAATGATGAAAAAGAGAGCAACAAAGAAGAATGGAATGGATGTGATGAACGAATTTGACTTACATCTTACTGATCTTTATAGACAAGATTGAATGGAGAAGATGAATGTGAACCACAAATTCAATGACAATAGTACAATTATTGTATGACAATCAGACCAAATTGTGGAAAAAACAGTAAAATGATAAAAAAAAACGTGAAAAACAGTTAACATCACATGAAATAATAGACCCTGAAACCCTAATTTCCCAAACCCTATTATTTTCGCGGCCCAACCCCGTGAACACTACTATTTTCGCGGCCCAACCCCGTGAACACCCCATTTTCGCGGGCCAACCCCGTGAACACCCAATTTTCGCGAGCCAACCCCGTGTTTTTTACATTTTTCGCGGGCCAACCCTGTGATTGCTTGGTTTTCGCGGTCCATACCCGCGAAAAATGTTAACCCCGCAAAAATTGTTTATCCCGGCCAAAAATCACGGGGTTGTTGGGTATTTTGGAAAAAAAAGGGAGAAATTGGGTATTTAGGTAACTGATAATTGAAAATTGGGTATTTCAATTAAATTCCCTATTTGTTTCTTTAATAATTAAAAATTTTAAATAATTTCCATTAAAGTAGACTATAAATTCTTAAAATAATATGTGGGAAGAATGATTGTAGCAACAATGTTTAAAGTAACTCCTTACACTAATTTCTAGAGAAAAAAAAAACTCGGTACATTAACTTAAATGTAGGAAGGATGATTAAAAAAAAACTCGGTACATTAACTAATTTACAATAATGCATGTATTAAATTAATCATTATATAGAAATCAATAGTGGATACAAAATCATTCAATTTTAATAATATTTATATTTTACCCCTTCTCAGAATAATAAGAAAGGAAGCTTTGAAGGGTTTAAAGAAACTTATACTACTTTTTTCATATGAACAAATAAAATATTTGAAACCCACATATTTATCTCAGTTTTTTTTAATCTACATTATCTTAAATATAACCAATTTTTTAACCAAACAAATTAAATACAACAACCCACTATTTTATTGATACTCATATTGACATATATATTTTCCAAATTTTTTTAACCCAATTTATTTTCAAAATTTCGATCACGAATATATTCACATGTTATTTATACAACGTTAATTACAATTTAGTAATATTTTAGAACTTTATATAAGTAACTCATAATTATAACTAATAAACATATTTCAAATACAAGATAAACGTTAGACCCTACTAATTTAACAAAGTACTACATATAATAAATAATCAACTGTGACCCAAAATTACTAGCATTAATAACAATCACATATTAAGAACACAACTTTTATTAATCAAATCATGACATTACAATTAGCCACAAATCTCACACGGAATCACAAGTCTCACGTATGTGTTCTCAGTGTATGGATACGAATTCTTACCAATCTGTGTATCTAATGTGTGAGTGTTCTAAAGATTACAAAGGAACTAAAACTATTTATACTAAGTCAACTTACATTGACTTTACAATCAAACACTTAAACTATCAAACTATTCAACACTTACAAAATAGACCCTCACTTTTAATCTTGAATACAATATTAGTCTAACAATCTCCCCCTTTGGAATCAAGATAAAACTTTTTTTGATGATAATCTTCAGGTCTTCTTATCTTCAAAATAATCTTAAGCTTTGAATCTTTTTCAGCTTTGACAACTTGAAATCTTTGACATCTTTATCAAACTTCAATAATATTTGATATGTGTCTCTCTTTTGATACCTTCTATTTTGAATTTTCAAACAACTTTGTCTTCAAAAATCTTTAAAACTTTGACATTCTCCATCTTTACTTTCTCTTTCTCAATCAACCATATAACATTTGACTTTAAACTTTGATTCATCTCCCCCTTTCATTTCATATTCTGACATCTCTTTAATCATCTGAACTTGAACTCTAAATTATCTCCCCCTTTTAATGATTTGTGAGAATCAAAATCATTAAAACTCTTCAAGTTTAGATCTGTCTTTGGAACATCTCCCCCAAATGAACAAATAAGCACAGTCTTCATGATCTCTCCCTTTAATAAAATTTGAACAATCTCTCCCTTTGACAATAAACGATCAATATCCCCCAGATAGGAAAATTTGCAATCTCTCCTAATGAATGATAAGAGAATCGTTCATCTGATCTGAATGAGCCGTCAATTCATGAATGTATTTATCCGAATCTTTTCAAATTCAGACAAATTAGGAATGGTAAACCTGAATCAACACATGAAACAGTTAGGAATGCCTGTCAGTAGCACAAAGACACTGTGTACAACGAATGTACAATTTAAGGAGCTGGTTTGATGTTGACTCCCCAGGACTTCCATCCAATCATCGAAAAACACAAGGTATTTTCTATGAATGTTCTGACAGAAAAACATATTTTCTGTGTGCTTGTGCATGTGTTATGAAAAAATTAAGCACAATGATTGTGTTTCATAAGGCTCAATATTATGCAAACCATCAAGACAACAATAGTTATACATAGACTCAATGTGCATGAGAAAGGATCGAAGGTGGGGCAACTTTCCTTCTTTTTCAATATCAGTATCTTCCAAGTGAAGAACCAATAGCTTATATGTTGCTTCCCCAGAAAATGTGAAACATTCTCTCTTTAAGAAAAGAATGAGTAGCTGGTGTGGTTGTATGCAAGAGATGTCATGGGCTAATTGCCTGTTTGTCAGGATCGAATTCTCAACAAGAATTAATTCTCAGAAACAATATCAAAGAAGTTTGCGGAATAACACTTTGATATTCAATGAAATCAACACAGTAAATATGAAGAACAAACTGTAAACTTGTATTGAATGCTTTGAAGTTACAAGATTACACACTCAACCTCAATATTGATGAACAGGCTCACCAATACGAATTCTACTTCTCTAGAATTAGGATCTATGCCTTGAGGTTGTTTTTCTCTCTAGAAGTTAAAAAATAATCACTACTAAAACTATTCTGTATCTTCTATACATATACTAAACAAAAAGATAATTACAAAAAAATAAACATATCTTCAGTATATCTTCCATGTATATCTCTAAGCTTCCATGTATATCCTTTCATGCGAATCTTCATCATATAAGCAGTATTAATCTTCAGCAGCATTAAATTTCTTCTAGCAATATTAATTGAAAGCAGCACTAACCACTAGCAGTATTAACTAGCCAAGCAGTACTAACTTTGTTCAAGCAGTACTAACTTTGACTAGCAGTATTAATAGTACTAGCAGTAGTAACACTCAGCAGTATTAACCTTTAAGTCTTCTAGCAGTAGTAACTTTGAACTAGCAGCATTAACCATACTTGATGAATTCTTCAGTTCCCAACAATCTCCCCCTAACTTGACTTTTAGGACAAGAAGTCAAGTTTTTCAGAATTAATCTTCAAGATTCTTTTCAAGATGCTCCCAAAACTTCATAATGGTCTACATTCCAGTGTTTGCATCCAATCCCAAACTCTGATTGATGGTTCTTTGAATCAAGTATTTAGCCATTTCTGAATCTGGAACACATCTTAACTTTTTCTTCAGCATGGCATGTAGCTTCAATCTGCTATGATTATACACTCTATCCACTAGGAAGTATTCAGTGTGATTTAAATCCAAAGTCACTGTATATACTCCACTAATTTCATATAGAGTCCAACTGTTTACTGATTTGAAGACATTCTTGATCACATGCTCTACTTCTTCAGGTTTGAACATCATACACAGATACTCCATTACCAGTTTTGTAATTGAAATCCCTGGAGCCTTTAGAATATCTGCATACAAATTCATTCCTATCTCAAACATCTTTTCAAGATCTGACGTGGAGCATGTTCTGACAATTTTTGCCCATGTGTTGAACACTTCATACTTTTAATCCTTTCTTTTCAGCCTTATATATTCCTTTCCATCCACTGTCAATGTATCCCAGTGAATGACCTCAGGAGGCTTAACTCCTACAGGTTCTGCTGAAATTGGTTCAGGCACTTTGTCCATCACTACCATATACAAATTTACATCATCTGTGTTTGCTGGCTCTTTCTGTTTAGATGACTTAGGTGCCCCTTCTTCTTCAGCAGCCTTCTCAGCCTCTTCTTCAGATACTCTAGGCTTCTTGATTGACTTTCTTCTAGCCATCATCTTTGTTCTCTTTAAAGTCTTTAGACTTTCTCCCAGAGTGGCCTCTTTCTTAGGGGGTGTTTCTTGCTCATCTGGAAATGGCTTTTGACAATCAAAGTCATTACTTTCTTTCATCCTCTTCTCCATCTCCACCCTAGCAGTTTCATTTCCCTGAAGCTTTAACATCTCTGACTCATACAGCTCTTTGATCTTCTCAAAAGACATTTTGGAGAACATCTCCTTTTTGACTCCTACAGCACCTTTGAGAAATATAATCATCTTGTTTCTCTCTTGAGTACCTAGGAATGTCCTTGAGGGTTTTCTCTTCTTTGTAGCTGCTTTTACTACCAATGCTTTCTTCATAGCTGCAGCTTTCTTCTGTGCAATTTCAGTTGCCAGACTCAGTTGATAAGCTTCATTCAGTTCAGCAGCTAGAGCTTTTGCCATTTCCCTGTCCTTTTCCATCTGAACTCTTTCTTCCTTTTCAATGTCATCTTGCATCTTTCTAGCTAGGGCTTCATCTGATTCAACCAACCTTTGCTTTTTGATTGGTTGATCAGATTCCACCATCTTTGCTTTTCCTTTGTCTTTGCTCATTGCCTTCTTACTGTTATCTTTCTTGATCACTTCACCTTGTTCTTTGATGATTAGTCCTTTGGTCTTTGAAGTGACCTTGGGAGTATCATTCTTGGCTTTAAGTAAGGTTTCTGCAATCTCAAGATCTGTTAAAACTTCTTTCACAGTTTCTGCTGCTTTATTAATGTCAGCAGTAGTAACTGTTTCTGTTGCTTCTTGTGTTTCTATTGGCACTGAATTTCTTTGTGTTTCTACTTCCTGCTCCCCCTCAACATTAAATTTCTCTCCATCAAACTCCCCCTTTCTTGTGGCTTCTTCCATGTTGATCTCCCCCTTTTTGGGAGCATCATTCTCAGTGTTCCTTCTCCTTAGTTGGAATTGCTTTCTTTTCTTCCTCTGTACCAGACTTAGCACCATCTTCTTCAACTTAGCAATCTGTACTTGTTGGGACAGAATGACCAGCTTCATCTCCTCTATTTCTTTTCCTTGTTTCATAACATCTAGGTTGATGTTTCCCATGGTTTCCATCAATTCCTGGTAACTATATCTGTCCTCACCTTCTCTAGAAGTGTTACCCTCCTTTGAAGGATCATTGGATCTTTTAGTAGTGGAAGTCTTCTGCCTAGCAGAAGCACTATCCACCCCTGTGGTTTCTTGGCACCAGGGACCTTTGAATGATTGCTCATTCAAAGTTGCCATGGGGGAGGTCTTATTTATGTTACCACTTTCCTCCTCTGTACTAGCAGGAGTAGTGGCAGCCTCATCACCCATATGCTCTACCTCCTCCTCAGAGAGCACCTCCTTTGGGTTGGGAGACACCCTTGTGGATTCCCTTTGAATATTCTCTACTGGAGAATGCTCCAATAGAGGGCTTAAAGGCTTGGGGGATGATGGTACAAGAAGGGAAGGAGCCTTCTTTACCTGTTTCCTCTTGTAAGTTTGGGTGATAGGAGAGGTTGGTTTTTCAAGAAGGGACCGGGGAATAGATTTTGAGAGGGAAGGTTGGGATTGGCTAGCAGTGGGTTGGTCTAATGGGGGCCTTGACCCTGCTGCCATACCTTCATTGGTTTGGGACACCACCATCATTGTAGAGAACAATGGGGTGTCAACTCCTTCAGAGTCCCCAGCAGATCTTCTCATATTTGAGAAAACCTTGCCTTTGGGGGGTTTAGGTACATATACCCCAACAGGTTGAGGTATATCCGTCAATTCATGAGTAATAACTTCTTGAACAAACGTAGGATACATAAAGAAGCTCTTTTTGTTTCCCATGTTTGAGACAAGATCACTGAAAATCATTTTAGAAAAGTTATACTTTCTGGCAGTGGCCAAGCACACCAAAGCATAAGCAATAGTGCTGCTGAACTCACTCCATCCAGTAGTCTTTTTGGAGATACAGTGCATGAGAGTATGGACAAAGAAACGCCATTGGGGTGAAAATTTGGCTTTTGAGAATTTGAAAACACCCAATGGGCCTCCATACCCCATTCTTGTAAGATTTGAAAACAGTTCATCGTTTGGGATAGAAGTTATACCAGAGGCATCGTCTAGACGTAGACTGATGCGAATAACCTCTTCAGTAACTGTTAGTGATTGATCACAGATTCTTGTCTTGATCATTTGCACACCATTCTCCACAACAATGGTGGCATTAGCCCAGAACTGCCTTTGATGCTCGATATAGATTATAGGGGATACAATAAGAGCATGAGCAATATGGCTTGACTTGAGGAAATCCACAATTTGATGAAATCCTGCAGCTTGCTTTGGCTTTTGTAGCATCGCAATCTCATTGTGCTCGTCGATGAATGTCATGGATGCCATTGATCTTAGTGAAAAGCTTGCCTGAAAACTTCGAACTTGAGAGAGAAAGGGTTTAGAGCGCAAGTGAACAATATGCAAAGAGTCGTTATGAACTTTTAGGCGGGCAAAGAGTATTTATAGTATTCGGAACATAAGCAGTATTAACCTAGAGCAGTATTAACTACTAGCAGTATTAACTGAAAGCAGTATTAACTACTAGTAGTATTAACTACTAGCAGTATTAACTGAAAGCAATATTAACTACTAGCAGTATTAACTACTAGCAGTATTAACTGAAAGCAGTATTAACTACTAGCAGTATTAACTAACTAGCAGTATTAACTGAAAGCAGTATTAACGACTAGCAGTATTAACTGAAAGCAGTATTAACTACCTAGCAGTATTAACTGAAAGCAGTATTAACTACTAGCAGTATTAACTAACTAGCTTACTCCTTTAAGCTTGTGAAACACTGAGTACTGCTATGCATATCCTGGAAAAGAAGATTAGTAACACCAAGAATAAAAATATACAGGTATAAAACCACTTTTTGAGAAGGGGCTTATTCAGAGTTGATCATTCCCACACTAGTTACCAAGAAAGTGAATCTACCCACATCAAAGGCTTTAGTGAATAGATCAGCAAACTGATTATCAGTGTGGACTTTTACAACTTGAATAAGTTTCTTTTCATTACAGTCTCTTATGAAGTGATACCTGATTTCAATGTGCTTTGTCTTTGAGTGCTTGACTGGATTATTAACAATGCTAATAGCACTGCTGTTGTCAATAAAGATTGGAGTGTGTAGAAAGGTTACCCCATAATCCAACATTTGATTCTGAATCCATAAGACTTGAGAACAGCAACGTGCAGCTGCTATGTACTCTGCCTCTGTTGTAGATGTGGACACTGTGGTTTGTTTCTTGCACTGCCATGAAACTAGTCTAGCACCCAAAAACTGACATCCTCCAGAAGTAGATTTTCTGTCCAAGTTTGCTCCACCTAAATCACTATCTGAGTATGCTATTAGGTCAAAGGGTGAGTCATGAGGATACCAAAGTCCCAATTTGGGTTGCCCTTTGAGATATCTGAATATCCTCTTAACAGCTTGAAAGTGAGATTGCTTTGGCCTAACTTGGAATCTTGCACATACACAGACTGGAAACATTATATCTGGCCTTGATGCTGTGAGATACATGAGAGAGCCAATCATGGATCTATAATGATGCACATCCATATCCTCCCCCTCAAGATCTGCTGTTATTTGCTTGTGTGTTTCCATAGGTGTGCTGGCAGGTTTTGACTCTGAGAAACCAAACTTGGTTAGAATGTCCTGCACATACTTGGATTGACAGATGAAGATGCCATCTGACTTCTGTTGAACTTGGAGTCCAAGGAAGAAAGTAAGTTCCCCCATGGAACTCATTTTGAACCTTTGATGCATTAGATCCTCAAACTCCTTGCACATATTGTCTCTTGTAGATCCAAAGATAATGTCATCAACATAGATTTGGACCAGCAAGATATCCTTCTTCTTTCTCTTGATAAATAGAGTCTTATCAATGACTCCTCTTTCAAAGTCATTTTCCAAGAGATAGGATGACAGAGTGTCATACCATGCTCTTGGAGCTTGATGTAGCCCATAAAGTGCTTTCTTTAATTTGTATACCCTGTCTGGATAGCTTGGGTTTTCAAACCCTGGTGGTTGACAGACATATACCTCTTCTTCAATTGAGCCATAGAGAAAAACACTTTTTACATCCATTTGATAGACTTTGAAGTTCATGTAAGAAGCATAGGCTAGGAATAATCTGATTGCTTCTATCCTAGCCACAGGTGCAAAAACTTCTTCATAATCTATACCCTCTTCTTGAGTATATCCTTGAGCCACTAGCCTTGCTTTGTTCCTTATGACAATACCTCTTTCATCTCTCTTGTTTCTGAAAATCCACTTTGTGTCAATTGCTCTGTGACCTTTAGGAAGGTCTACTAAATCCCATACATCTTGTAGCTTGAACTGTAACAGTTCTTCTTGCATTGCTTCTATCCAGCTAGATTCTTTCATAGCATCATGTGCCTTTTTAGGCTCAAGCTGGGATAGAAAACAAGAAAGGACTGTATGCTGTTGATCTTGCATTTCTTGAAGCCTGCTTTGATGTCTAGTCATCATAGGAGAAGAGATATCTCCTATTACCAGCTGTGGAGGATGATTCTTTTGAACTCTGGTGTTATGACTAGGTTCTTCATTCAGTCCAGCCTCTAGATTAGAGTCATGCAACTCAACTGAAGTGTTTTCAGATGCCACTTCTGATTCTTTATTTTCTTGAGTCTCCTCATCTCTAGTTTCTTTTTCACTCTGATTTGGTCCAGTAAATGATTCCTTTTCACAGTCTTCAACAGAATTCACTGTGGGTATGGGAAATATCACAGATTTAGATATACTTTTTGAGACTTGTGTGATCCCTGATCCTCCACTTCCTGTTCCTGTATAATCATTACTACTGAAACCAAAAGAATTAGTTAGTGAATCAATGTCAAATAGCCACTGAGGTCCAGACCCGACAGGATTTGGTGTGTTCTCATTGCATTTGACATTGTCACTTTCTTCAATTATTCTAGAACATGAGTTAAAAACTCTGTAGGCCTTACTCTGAGATGAATATCCAACAAGAAATCCATCATCTGCTTTGCTATCAAACTTACCTAAGTGAGATTTGGTATTGAGAATTGTACAAGGACACCCAAAAGGTTTGAAGAAACCAATGAAAGGTTTTCTTTTATTTAAAAGCTCATATGGGGTCTTGTTCTTTTGCTTGACCACTAGAACTCTATTTTGGACATAACAAGCAGTATTAACTGCTTCAGCCCAGAAGGTAATTGGCAATTTTGAATCAGCCAACAGAGATCTAGCAGCCTCTATTAGTGTCCTATTTCTCCTTTCAGCAATACCATTCTGTTGAGGAGTCCTAGGAGCACTATATTGCCTCTCAATACCTTTCTCTTCACAAAAGGTGTTTAGATCATGATTCTTAAACTCAGTTCCATTGTCTGATCTAATGACTTTTACTCTTTGATTAGTTTGGTTTTCAATTCTTAGAATAAAGGATTTGATAAGTCCACTTGTCTCATCCTTAGTCCTTAGAAAATATACCCAAGTAAATCTGGAGTAATCATCAACAATAACCAAGCAGTAAGATTTCTTGCCTATACTCATAACATTTGTAGGACCAAACAGATCCATATGCAGTAACTGGAGACAAGAAGAAACAGAATTTAACTCTTTGGTCTTATGAGAAGTTTTGTGCTGTTTGCCTTTAAGACAAGCAATACAATGATCATCACATGAAAAGACTTTTGAAGGTAAACCTCTTACAAGGTTGTTTTTAACAAGTTTGTTCATAGTCTTGAAATTCATGTGACACATCCTTCTGTGCCAAAGAGAGGATTCATCTACAGAAGCTTTTGAAACAAGACAATTTAGAGATGAATCACTATCAACATTGTCCATATCTAGACAGTAAACATTGTCCTTTCTTGGAGTTCTAAGTAGTATCATGCTTTCATCAACTACCTTGAACCCTGGAGCAAGGATCATACACTCAGTATTTGTAAATAATATACTATGTTGTTTGTCACAGACCTGTGATACACTTAACAGGTTGTACTTTAATTGATCAACATAGTAGACATCCTCAAATGTCATCTTACCTTTGGTGACATTACCTTTTCCACTTATCTTACCACCAGTAAGATTATCTCCAAATGCAACATGTCCTCCATTGATATGCTTGAAATCCTGAAGGCATGACATGTTGCCTGTCATGTGCCTAGAGCAACCACTATCAACATGCCATATGCTCTTTCCCTTGAGTTGTTGGTTGCCCTGCACATAAGATAGGTCAGTTAGTATGAATTAGGAACCCAAGCCAAAATGGTATTGGGTACCCCTTTCTCATCAAAATACTTGCATTCTTTCTTGACAAGATTTTTGAACTTTAACTCCTCATTCTTGGAGTACTTTGTTACAATAATAGGCTTGGAAATATTTTTGCTAGAATCAGTACTGGTTTTAGAAGTATTAACTGCCTTAGCAGCACTTGCATGCTTAGCAGTACTAACTTTGTTAGCAGTAGTAACTGTGTTGGCAGCAGTAACTGTGTTGGCAGTATTAACCTTTGAAGAGGTACTAACAGTATTAGCAACATTAATATTTTCAGCAGTACTAACACAGGTAGCAGTAGTAACCATGTTAGCAGTACTAACAATTTTAGTGCTTCTAACCCTGTCATCAGTACTAACAGATTCAGTGATTCTAGGCACCCACATTTTGACACTTTCTTTTAAAATCTTTTTCTTCATGGGGCCTTTCCTTTCATCATGTTTCTTTATCACATGTTTCTTTCCAGCCTTCCTATAACCAACAGGTTTTTGCACAAATCTTTGAAAGTTCATCTGTTGGTTAATAGGGTTAAAGTAACAATACTTAGCCAAATGATTTAGCTTGCCACATATGAAACAAGGTTTTGGTCTATTGATTTTATTCAGATCAACTCCTTGTTTCTGAGCCCATTGATTATTCCAGTTTCTTTGATTTCCTCTTTTTAAACCAGAATTTAGGCTTTTGGCTTTACTACAATCACACTGTGTACAAGATCCAGGATTCACAACTGTGGTTTGTTTGTAATGGACCTTGTTATCCTTTCCTTTTGTCTGCTCTATCTCCTTGGACTTGACCCAGATTTTCCCACATCCCTCATTGGTGATAATATTGTTTTCTAATGGTATCTTTTTACTCACATCATTATCCCTATACTCACTGGCTTCTTTCTCAGTTAAATCCTTAATTACTACTTCATCCAAAGGATCTATCTTAAAGGCTTTCTCAGATAAGTCCTTTTTCTCCTTGGTTTCTAACAAGTCTGAAGTAGGAGGGATATAATTGTTATTGTAAGGAGGAGGTGTATTGTTGTATCCAATACCAGACTTCATCTTGTCATGAATCTGAGCCTTTAGAAGAGAATCCATTGCTTTTGAAGCATATGAAAACTTTTCTATGTCAAGTTTAACTTTAGACAGTTCCTCTTTCAGCCTATCACTCTCTTCTAAGGATTTAGACAGTTTGATCTCTAACTCATTCTTTTCCCACTTCCAATAATTTGTGTCATAAGAGTGTTGAAGTTCATTAGCTTGAAAGCCTTTGATTTGCTCTTCAAATCTCTCTACTATCAACACATACTCTCTTCTGTCCTTTTCTAATCTTTTGAGGTCATCACACATACTTTGATTGTGATCTCTGTATCTTGTGACAGTTTCAATGCAAGATTTAGTACAAAGATTAGGAATTACCTCAGAGGGAAGATCAGACACTTCTGCCATAAGAGCTTGATTCTGAATGGCTTCCTCAGCTTGATCACTCCAGTCAAATCCCATTCCTTGTTGAGAAACAAGGGCTTGAGCAGGATTCTTGTTTTGATTGTAGCCTCCATTCTGAGCTTGTTGGTGGTTGTTGTTTGGAATAGCACTCCTGCATTCTCTAGCAAAGTGTCCTTTCAAGTGACACTTATAACATTCCACCTTGGTCTTGTCAAACCCAGCTCCATCTTCTCTTCTTTGAGTGAAGTTATTCCTTCCAGTTCTTTTAATGAACTTCTTCACCCTCATGGATAACATGGCCATCTGCCATTTAATATCCATCTCCTCCAGATCATCAGGGTGAATTTGATCCAGATCATCATTAATCAAAGAATTGCTGCTATGACTGGACAAAAAGGCTTCAAAGATAGTTTCAGTGCCTTTTTCTGAACTTACTCCACTGGCAGTACTAACTTCTTCAGGGTTGGCAGTAGTATCAGTGGATGCTGAAAGAAGTGCAGCATTGTGAATATAACCAGAGGGCTTCTTCTTGGTTTCTACCTCAGTTTCAAAAACTCTTAGATCATTGTATAGATCATCAAGTTCTTTCTCTTCCAGATTGTCACTCTGTCTATATGAGACAGTGTACATAGTCCATTCATCCCCAAGAGATCTGAGGAACTTTCTGTTGATATCATCTTGTTCCATCTTCACCCCTACAGTAGCCAGTTCACCTATGAGTTTGTTGAACCTATCAAAAGTTTGAGTCATAGACTCATTCTTTGAGGAAGTGAAATTCTCATACTGCTGCTTTAGAACATCTCTTTGGTTTCTTTTAATGCTTTTAGTTCCAGCAAATCTTTTCTCTAGAGCATTCCAGAGAATCTGAGCATCAGTGCAGTTGCAAAATTGATGCTGATATTCATTGGGGATGGCCAAGAGCAGAGTGCTCAAGGCCTTCATCTCTGTCTGTCTGATCTTCCTCTCACCATCTGTCTTTGGTGGAGGTCTTTTTCCATCTGCTCCTATTCTTCCAGCTTCAGAAGGACCATTCTCAATGATATCCCACATTGAGAAGTCAGTGAGAAGAATATATTGTCTAATTCTGATCTTCCACATGTCAAACTCACTGGGTTTGAGCATTGGAACCTTAGAGACCAAAGTACTGCTTGATTCTGTAAGATTTTCCATGATGAATAGATGTTTCTGAGAGAGTTTGGCTCTGATACCACTTGTCAGAATCGAATTCTCAACAAGAATTAATTCTCAGAAACAATATCAAAGAAGTTTGCGGAATAACACTTTGATATTCAATGAAATCAACACAGTAAATATGAAGAACAAACTGTAAACTTGTATTGAATGCTTTGAAGTTACAAGATTACACACTCAACCTCAATATTGATGAACAGGCTCACCAATACGAATTCTACTTCTCTAGAATTAGGATCTATGCCTTGAGGTTGTTTTTCTCTCTAGAACTTAAAAAATAATCACTACTAAAACTATTCTGTATCTTCTATACATATACTAAACAAAAAGATAATTACAAAAAAATAAACATATCTTCAGTATATCTTCCATGTATATCTTTAAGCTTCCATGTATATCCTTTCATGCGAATCTTCATCATATAAGCAGTATTAATCTTCAACAGCATTAAATTTCTTCTAGCAGTATTAATTGAAAGCAACACTAACCACTAGCAGTATTAACTAGCCAAGCAGTACTAACTTTGTTCAAGCAGTACTAACTTTGACTAGCAGTATTAATAGTACTAGCAGTAGTAACACTCAGCAGTATTAACCTTTAAGTCTTCTAGCAGTAGTAACTTTGAACTAGCAGCATTAACCATACTTGATGAATTCTTCAGTTCCCAACACTGTTTCAATGTCGTTCAGGAAGAAATGTGAAACAACAGTAATGTGGTTACCCGACTCAGAAAGAAGTTTGGTGTAGAGTCTGATATTCTTTTACTCTTATCTCTCACCCTCTTTCTTTTAAACATTGAAGCTCACTTCTAACCAATCTCTCATTTCCATTTTACCTCTTCACACACCAACACTCAATCTTTTTACCCCTTTCCCCTCAATCACTCAGGGAATACTTCTTGGGTAGGAAACACTGGTTATCGTGAATCCATATAAGTTCTGTTAAGTACTCACATTGAATCCCAAGTATTTTTCCTAAAAGCAAGTATCTCAATGATTTTCTTGACAATTTAAGCACAAGAAATCAATGTCAGTGTATGTGTATGCTCATTAAGAATCAGAATGAAATTTGAGCACTTTAAGCATTTAAGATTTCTCAAAACTTTATATGAATGAATAATCATGAAAGAATAGAAATGTTTTGAGAATCTGACAATGATTAAGATCAGATCAAAATTCATGAAGAATAATATTTTGGGAAATCAAAGACGAATGTTGTTTATATGAACAATATATAAACATATTAATCAATAAAAACACATGTAATGATGAAATGACATTTGATTCAAACAACATTGAATACAACCGGGAGTATTACC
The DNA here is from genome assembly GCA_954870635.1 of Arctium minus. NCBI lineage: Eukaryota > Viridiplantae > Streptophyta > Magnoliopsida > Asterales > Asteraceae > Arctium > Arctium minus. The sequence continues at coordinate 67,910,782 of OX941080.1, read as the reverse complement.
ATAGAAAGATTAAACATGTGATACATGGTAATAACAAATTCAAGAAAAATGTACTGAACCGATGTGTGTGTGAATACTTGACAAAGTATAAAGACATGACAATTACACAAGTATTTGTCATGAGAAACACACGGTCAGATATGCATTAAAGTATCCACAAAAATCATTTAAAATCGAACTTCAAAATTCATAAAACATTTGAGAACACGAAGTGGTTTGAACATTTAAGAAACCAGTTTTACACAAGTGAAAGTTGTTCATCTTTCAACAAGTGTTAAAGATTTAAAGTAAAGAAAATATACCTGTAATCTCACTTAGACAAAAACTCAGATATCCTTCCCCTCGATACCTGTAAAAAATCAATTTATCAGAAAAAAAAATATGACAATGATAGTATAAATCATGTATATTTTCTCCCCCTAAAAGATATAGCAGTTAATTTCTCTAACTCCCCCTCAAATGAAGAACTTCTAGAAAAGATTTTATCTAATTAGCATCCTTCAGAAAAAAACATTTGAGTACGGGTTCTGAACTGAAATATTCAGAAGCCATTATTACTTATTCTCCGGTGAGAATAGTAATATTCAAATTTACCAATAAAGACCGGGTTCTGATCTGATGTAACCAGAAACCATTGTCACACAAAAAAATAACCTGCAAAATAAAAGATTTTTGGTAATCATTTGAAAAACGAAGTGCATCTCTATATCGCCCTTCTCCACATGATCCTTGATGAAATGATATGTCACATCGATATGTTTTGTCTTTGAGTGTTGCACTAGATTAGCTGTTATAACTATTGCGCTCTTTGAATCGCAATAGATAGGAACTCGTTGGTAGGAATATCCAAAATCCTTTAATTGTGTCCGCATCCAAAGGACTTGTGAACAGCAGCTCTCGGCGGCTACATATTCAGCCTCGGCGGTAGAAGTGGATACACAATTCTGTTTCTTTGATGTCCAGCTTACCAACTTGTCACCTAAAAATTGACACGATCCAGAGGTGCTCTTACGATCCAGCTTACACCCTGCATGATCAGCATCTGTGTATGAAGTTAGATCAAAACTCGAACCCTTAGGATACCAAAGGCCTAACTCAAGAGTGCCTTTGAGGTACCTAAGTATTCATTTCACAGCGACTAGGTGTGATTCCTTCGGGTTAGCCTGATACCTAGCACAAAAACATGTGGCGAACGTAATATCCGGTCTACTCGCTGTTAAGTATAATAATGAACCAATCATGCTACGGTACATCTTTTGATCTACTGATTTACCAGATAAATCAACATATAATAGTGTACCCGTTGCCATTGGTGTTTTCATGACTGAATTGTCAGACATGTTAAACTTTTTCAGGATATCTCAGATATATTTTGACTAATTAATGAAAATGCCTTCGGGTAACTGCTTTACTTGAAGACCAAGAAAGAAAGTCAGTTATCCTATCATCGACATTTCAAATCGAGATACCATGATTTTTGAAGTTTCTTTACAAAGTTTAGGATTTGTAGAACCGAAAATAATATCATCCACATAGATCTGAATTAGGATCATATCCTTACCTCGTTTCTTCAGAAAGAGAGTAGTATCTATAGTACCTTTCTTAAACCCTGAAGCAAGTAGAAATTGGGTTAGCATTTCATACCAAGCTTTCGGTGCCTGTTTGAGTCCATATAAATCCTTGTCTAGGACGTAGACATGATCCGGGTGTTTTGGATCAATGAAGCCTTCGGGTTGAGCAACGTAAACTTCTTCATGCAAAATCCCATTCAAGAAAGCAGATTTTACGTCCATCTGATATACCGTAAAATTCTTGTGGGCTGCATACGAAAGAAATATCCGAATAGCTTCAATCCTTGCAACAAGAGCAAATGTTTCATCATAATCAATCCCCTCCTATTGACAATACCCTTTTGCAACAAGGTGAGCTTTATTTCGAACCACAACTCCTGCTTCATCTCTCTTATTTCTGAAGACCCACTTTGTTCCAATAACAGATTTTCCTTCAAGTAGTGGGATAAGTTTCCAGACCTTGTTCCGCTCAAATTGTAGAAGCTCATCTTGCATGGCTAAAATCCAGTCCGGATCACGCAAGGCTTCTGAAGCTTTCTTCGGCTCAAGGGAACTAAGGAAATTCGAGTAAAGACAAAAATTTGCAGATGTCGCCCGCGTTTTCACTCCACTGTGGATATGACCGATTATGTTGTGTAGGGGATGATCTCGTGTCCATCTTGTAGTACTTGGAAGTGGTTGAACAGAAATATGCGTGTTATCTTCATCATATTCATCATATATGGCAGGCTCAACATCAAAATCTGCACAAATATCCAAAAATGCATCAAAGAATAATAAATCTAACTCAGATGTTATATTATGTGAGTCAGAAAACTTAGGCTGTGACGATTAGGGTTCTATTCTGTCTTGAATTGAAGCCTTGTGTTTAGCTTGAGTTCTGAACTGCCGTGTTCAGAAGTCAATGTGGATGATTCATCAAAAGACACATTCATACTCTCCATGATAGTCTTGGTTCTTCTGTTGTAGACCCGATAGGCTTTTGACGTCAAGGAATATCCGATAAAATATCCTTCGTCTGCCTTCTTGTCAAATTTCCCAAGATTATCACGGTCGTTGAGAATATAACACCTACAACCAAAAACACGAAGAAATTTAATATTCGGTTTTCTCTTATTTATAAGCTTATATGATGTCTGTTTATGTCTTTTTATCACAATGGTACAGTTTTGAGTGAAACATGCAGTAGCTACGGCTTCAGCCCACAGATACAATGGAAGACCAGAATATGCTAACATAGTTCTTGCTGCTTCAACTAGGGTTCGATTTTTTCTTTCGACGACGCCGTTCTGTTGAGGAGTATAGGCAGCAGAAAAATTGTGAGAGATCCCGACTGATACGAGATAACTCTGAAGAGATTCATTCTTAAATTCTGTGTCGTTGTCACTTCTCAAGTTCTTTACCGGCAACTGAAGTCGAACCTGGATCTTCTTGATGAAAGCAATTATTAACTCTGGTGCATCTGATTTGGTTCGCAGAAATTCCAACCATGTGTATCTGGAATACTCATCAATCATCACTAAAGTATACTTCTTTCCATTGATTGACTGAGTTCTCATAGGGCCGCAAAGGTCCATGTGAATTAGCTCGAGAGGTGATGAACAAGAGAATTTTGTCTTCGCTTTATGTGAACTTCGTTTCATTTTTCCCATCTCACGGGCGGGGCAAAGTAAATTCTTTTCAAACCTCAATTCTGGAAGACCTTTAACTATTCCATGTCTCGCCAATTGATTTCTAGCTTGAAAATTCTGGTGAGACAGGCGCCGATGCCAAATCCAACTTTCAACTTTTGAAGCTTTAGCAATTAGACAGACAGATCTGGTTACAAAAAGTGTTGGAAAATGGACTGCATATAAATTTCCATGTCGCTGTGCTTTGAAAATCACACAACCATCCTTATCTTCAATTAAACAACTATCTTCAGTGAATCGAACTTGAAATTTACTATCGCAGAATTGACTAGTGCTAAAAAGATTATGATCAAGACCATCTACGAACAGTATTTTCTTGATTGTTACGGTGCCATTTGTTAATGAACCGTGTCCTCGAATGAATCCAGTAAGCTCATAATTTGCAAAACTCACAGTTCCTGCAGGTTCCTCAACATAATCATTTAGAAGATGCTTAAATCCAGTCATGTGACGCGAGCATCCTGAATCTATATACCACAAATGTGAGGCCTGCAAAAGAACAAATCACTTCTTCTTAGGTACCCATATCCAGATGGGTCCTTTTTGGTTAGCTTTTTGCAATTTACTCAAACCATCAACCTTAGCCTTGTTACGCCATTCATAGCGAGGCTTAGGTATCCATTTCCATACCATTTTAACATTAAGCTCGTGAAACTTTTGAGTTTTATTGTGAAAGTCATTCTTAGCACGAAAGACTTTGGCATGTTGTGTTAAAGATTTTGAAACATGTTTAGCACGAGATGTTTTTCTAGCAACTTTAGCTTTAGGAGGAATGATGTGAGTTGTAAATGAATTTTCATGACAGTGTTTGCAAATAAAATTCTTACGAACAAATGTCAAAAGTTTTGATTTATCCATAGAAGTACAATCAGAAATACATCTTTGACATTTGCGAACGTTCGAATTTGTACATGTCAAACTAACAATATCACTGACAGTACATTTATTATCAACAACTTTATTTTCACTAACTTTCTTCACCCATTCTCCTTTAACTGTTTACTTTTTTACATCTGAAACAGGAAACGAAATCTTGTTAGTTTTCTTCTTAGAAGATGATTTTAGCTTTGAAGTACTAGAAGCTTATTATTTTTCAAAAATACTAGGAGGATATTCAGGAGTAGTCATGTAAACTACAGAGGTTTTAGACACAAATATTTTATTCATAGAGCTTTTATTAATCAAATCATGACATTACAATTAGCCACAAATCTCACACGGAATCACAAGTCTCACGTATGTGTTCTCTGTGTATGGATACGAATTCTTACCAATCTGTGTATCTAATGTGTGAGTGTTCTAATGATTACAAAGGAACTAAAACTATTTATACTAAGTCAACTTACATTGACTTTACAATCAAACACTTAAACTATCAAACTATTCAAAACTTACAAAATAGACCCTCACTTTTAATCTTGAATACAATATTAGTCTAACAATCTCCCCCTTTGGATTCAAGATAAATTTTTTTTTGATGATAATCTTCAGGTCTTCTTATCTTCAAAATATTCTTCATCTTTGAATCTTTTTCAGCTTTGACAACTTGAAATCTTTGACATCTTTATCAAACTTCAATAATATTTGATATGTGTCTCTCTTTTGATACCTTCTATTTTGAGATTTCAAACAACATTGTCTTCAAAAATCTTCAAAACTTTTACATTCTCCATCTTTACTTTCTCTTTCTCAATCAACCATATAACATTTGACTTTAAACTTTGATTCATCTCCCCCTTTCATTTCATATTCTGACATCTCTTTAATCATCTGAACTTGAACTCTAAATTATCTCCCCCTTTTAATGATTTGTGAGAATCAAAATCATTAAAACTCTTCAAGTTTAGATCTGTCTTTGGAACATCTCCCCCAAATGAACAAATAAGCACAGTCTTCATGATCTCTCCCTTTGATAAAATTTGAACAATCTCTCCCTTTGACAATAAACGATCAATATCCCCTAGATAGGAAAATTTGCAATCTCTCCTAATGAATGATAAGAGAATCGTTCATCTGATCTGAATGAGCCGTCAATTCATGAATGTATTTATCCGAATATTTTCAAATTCAGACAAATTAGGAATGGTAAACCTGAATCAACACATGAAACAGTTAGGAATGCCTGTCAGTAGCACAAAGCCACTGTGTACAACGAATGTACAATTTAAGGAGCTGGTTTGATGTTGACTCCCCAGGACTTCCATCCAATCATCGAAAAACACAAGGTATTTTCTATGAATGTTCTGACAGAAAAACATATTTTCTGTGTGCTCGTGAATGTGTTATGAAAAAATTAAGCACAATGATTGTGTTTCATAAGGCTCAATATTATGCAAACCATCAAGACAACAATAGTTATACATAGACTCAATGTGCATGAGAAAGGATCGAAGGTGGGGCAACTTTCCTTCTTTTTCAATATCAGTATCTTCCAAGTGAAGAACCAATAGCTTATATGTTGCTTCCCCAGAAAATGTGAAACATTCTCTTTTTAAGAAAAGAATGAGTAGCTGGTGTGGTTGTATGCAAGAGATGTCATGGGCTAATTGCCTGTTTCAATGTCGTTCAGGAAGAAATGTGAAACAACAGTAATGTGGTTACCCGACTCAGAAAGAAGTTTGGTGTAGAGTCTGATATTCTTTTACTCTTATCTCTCACCCTATTTCTTTTAAACATTGAAGCTCACTTCTAACCAATCTCTCATTTCCATTTTACCTCTTCACACACCAACACTCAATCTTTTTACCCCTCTCCCCTCAATCACTCAGGGAATACTTCCTGGGTAGGAAACACTGGTTATCGTGAATCCATGGAAGTTCTGTTAAGTACTCACATTGAATCCCAAGTATTTTTCCTAAAAGCAAGTATCTCAATGATTTTCTTGACAATTTAAGCACAATAAATCAATGTCAGTGTATGTGTATGCTCATTAAGAATCATAATGAAATTTGAGCACTTTAAGCATTTAAGATTTCTCAAAACTTTATATGAATGAATAATCATGAAAGAATAGAAATGTTTTGAGAATCTGACAATGATTAAGATCAGATCAAAATTCCTGAAGAATAATATTTTGGGAAATCAAAGACGAATGTTGTTTATATGAACAATATGTAAACATATTATCAATAAAAACACATGTAATGATGAAATGACATTTGATTCAAACAACATTGAATACAACCGGGAGTATTACCATAGAAAGATTAAACATGTGATACATGGTAATAACAAATTCAAGAAAAATGTACTGAACCGATGTGTGTGTGAATACTTGACAAAGTATAAAGACATGACAATTACACAAGTATTTGTCATGAGAAACACACGGTCATAAATGCATTAAAGTATCCAACAAAAATCATTTAAAATCGAACTTCAAAATTCATAAAACATTTGAGAACACGAAGTGGTTTGAACATTTAAGAAACCAGTTTTACACAAGTGAAAGTTGTTCATCTTTCAACAAGTGTTAAAGATTTAAAGTAAAGAAAATATACCTGTAATCTCACTTAGACAAAAACCTCAGATATCCTTCCCCTCGATACCTGTAAAAAATCAATTTATCAGAAAAAAATATGACAATGATAGTAAAATCATGTATATTTTCTCCCCCTAAAAGATATAGCAGTTAATTTCTCTAACTCCCCCTCAAATGAAGAACTTCTAGAAAAGATTTTATCTAATTAGCATCCTTCAGAAAAAAAACATTTGAGTACGGGTTCTGAACTGAAATATTCAGAAGCCATTATTACTTATTTTTCGGTGAGAATAGTAATATTCAAATTTACCAACAAAGACCGGGTTCTGATCTGATGTAACCAGAAACCATTGTCACACAAAAAAATAACCTGCAAAATAAAAGATTTTTGGTAATCATTTGAAAAATGATTCCGCCTTAGTCAGTAGATGATGAATAATAGACACTGTTCATAATTTCCAAGACATAAACCATTAGAGCACAAAGCAAGATATACTCCCCCTTGAATCATGGAGTGGCATTTAACATACCTAGTTTGCTGACTAGAAAGGTAAACCTTTTTTCATCCAACGGCTTGGTGAAAAGATCAGCTAACTGTTAGTAAGTTTGCACGAAGTGCATCTCTATATCGCCCTTGTATGAAAAGAACGGCTTGGTGCACGAAGGTAAACAAAGAAATTGAATGAAAGAAATGAATACAAACTGCTTGTTTGAGAATCTGACAATGTATGGAAAAGATCAAATATGAATGAGATATCAATAAGAGCTTAGGTCATGAAAAATTGAATGTTGTCTCTACGAACCAAATATAGACATATTTGAAAGAAACGCTTTGAATGAATTAAGGATAAACAAACTTTGAATAGCAAACAGGGTGTCTTACCATCGAAAAATAGTTTCATTTTGTGACATGGTAAGAACATATTCAATAAAAATATTAAACCGTTGTGTATGAATACTTGACAATAGACGGAAAAGATAATACACAAGTATTTATCGTTGTAAACACACGGTTAGTTAACAATTAAGCTCATAAAATGAAAACATTAAAAATCACACTTTTGTATTCATGAAATCATTTAAGAATCGAGAAGTGGTTTGAACATTTAATAACATGTTTTCATGTCTGAAAGTTGTCCATCTTTCAAAGATAATGAGATTAAGAATAAAATATTTTTTACACTCAACTTAAATCTCATAAAGTCAGCTCCAAAGTCATGAATGATATGATCATGTAAGTTCCCTCTCGAATTCCGCAAATAGTCAAAAAGTCGTCAAATCAACAAAGTCTTATTGAAAACAAAAACATTTATTGAAAAATTAAAAACATGAAAGCAACAAAACTTGTGAAGAAAGAATTATGATATGACTTAATCATAATTCAAAGTCCTTACTCCCCCTAAAAATATGCATCATAAAAAAATTTGTCAGTATAAAACATTTGAATTTTTTTATAACTCCCCCTAGACAATATAATCGTATGTTCTTTGTTTCACACTCCCCCTGAAACCATGAACATAACCTTTCAGTGCAGATATCGTTCAAATTAAAAATAAAGAAATGAAGTAAAATAACAAAAATAAACTCTACTAGGTAACTACAGGTTATGTCTTGAGGTTCAACATGCCAAGTTTTGAAATGAGAAAATTAAATCTCTTTTCGTCCAACGACTTGGTAAATAAATAAGGAAGTTGATAATCTGTGTTTACAAAGTAAATCTCAATTGTACCTTTTTCAACATTATCTTTGATAAAATGATATCGCACGTCAATGTGCTTGGTTTTCGTATGTTGGACAGGGTTTACAGATATAGTAATAGCGCTCTTGGAATTGCAGTAAATCGGGATTTTGTTGTATTGGAACCCATAATATCGGAGTTGTGTTCGCATCCACAACACCTGAGAACAGCAGCTAGCCGCAGCTACGTACTCTGCCTCGACTGTTGAAGTAGATACACACAGTTGTTTCTTCGAAGTCCAACTCACGAGCTTATCTCCCAAAAATTGTATATGTCCCGGAGTACTCTTCCTATCTAACATGCAACTTGCATGATCTGCGTCTGAATACACTGTTAGCTCAAAACCCGTATCTTTAGGATACCACAAACCAAGATCTGCAGTCCCCTTCAGATATCGAAATATTTTCTTTACAGCTGAAAGATAGGATTCTTTAGGCGAAGCTTGATATCTAGCGCATAAGCATGTAGAAAACATAATATTCAGTCTATTTGCCGTTAAGTACATTAAAAAACCAATCATTACTTTATAGGTTCTAATATCAACAGCTTTTCCTGAAAGATCAGCTCCAATCTTAGTTCCTAGTGCCATCGGGGTACCAATTGGAGTACAATTTTCCATTTTATATTTTCTCAAAATATCAGAAATGTACTTCGCTTGATTAATGAAAATCCCCGTTGAAAATTGTCTAACTTGTAATCCGAGAAAGAAATTCATCTCTCCCATCATACTCATTTGAAATCTGGACACCATTAGATTAGAAAAGTTCTTACAATACTTCGGTTTTGTTGAACCAAATATTATATAGTCCACATATATTTGAATTAAAATGATATCAACTTTTTCCTTTTTGATAAATAGAGTGGTATTGATTTTACCTTTAGAGAAGCCAGACTTGACCAAAAACTTGGATAGAACATCATACCAGGCTCGAGGAGCTTGCTTTAAACCATAGAGGGCCTTGTGAAGAATATAAATGTGATCCAGTTTTTCAGAATTAACAAACCCTTCTGGCTGTGAGACGTATACCTCCTCTTTCAGTATGCCATTTAGAAAGGTAGTCTTCACGTCCATTTGGTAGACAGTGAAGTTTTTGTGTGCAGCGTAGGCTAGAAACATTCTGATTGCCCCTATACGTGCAACTGGAGTGTATGTCTCATCATAATCTATTCCTTTCTCTTGCCGATATCCTTTAGCAACAAGTCGAGCTTTATTTCTTACCACAATACCATCCTCATCTTTCTTGTTCTTGAATACCAATTTCGTACCTATAATTGTTTTGCCTTTCGGTTGAGACTTTAAGCGATTCAAATTGATTGAGCTCTTCTTGCATAGATGTTATCCAATCCGGATCTTTTAGAGCTTCGGATACTCGTGTAGGCTCTATCTTTCTCAGAAAAGTATCAAACATGCATTCGTTTGCAGTCGCAGACCTAGTTTGCACCGGCTTTGACGGATCTCCAATAATTTGATGAACCGGGTGCTCTTTGGTCCACTTATGTACATGAGGGAGTGGTATTGATGTAGATTGATCATGTTGATCATCTATGTATCCAATATGTTGTTCTTGTAGGGGTTCAGTTGAAGTAACTGGTGTAGAAGTTTCAGTTGATTGGACATTTGATGTCTGTTGGTGAGGCATGACAGTAATCCAACTGAATGTGGAACTTCTGTTTCTGCAGTATCATGTTCAACTTTAACTGATTGAGTAGGTGTTTGAACTTGAGTTTCATCTTGAATCTGGGAGTCTGATTCAGTTGATACATCTGATGTGATTGGATGATGATTACTTGAATCTTCAGATATGTCAATCACAACAGGTTTAGTCATTCTTGAACCAAGAAACTCATCATAAAAATGTTCAAATACTAAATCTAATTCTGTTAAATGAGACGTAGATGTTGATGCTTTATCAGAATTAGAAACATTAACCGCAGGTTCTGGACTTATCTGTCCAGAAGCTAATAGTCCTGTTATCACGGATTCTGAACTGAGTTGTTCAGAAGCCATTTCTTCATCAAATGTGACATTAATGATTTCCGCAACTATCTTAGATATATTCAAGTAAACTCTGTATGCAACAGACGTTTGAGAATATCAAATGAAAATGCCTTCATCAGCCTTGGGACTGAACTTGTTCAAGTTCTCCTTATCATTCAGCACAAAACACCTGCATCCAAAAATATGAAAATGTTTAGTGCTAGGTATTCTATTGTTTATCAAAGCATATGGAGTTTTACCAAACCGACGATGAACGATTGAACGATTTTGAGTATAACATGAAGTTGAGACAACTTCAGCCCACAAAAATAAAGGTAGATCGGATTGGCTCAGCATCGTTCGTGCAACCTCAACAAGAGTCTGATTTCGTCGTTCAACTACCCCATTTTGTTCCGGCGTTCTGGCAGTAGAGAACTTATGAGTTATCCCGACCGATTCGAGATAATCGTCAACTGTTTTGTTCTTGAATTATGTGCCATTAACAGTTCTGAGTAGCTTAACTGTCTTCTGCAAGTTCACTTGAATGGTCTTCAAAAATGAAATAATGATCTCCGGAGTTTCATCCTTTGATCTAAAAAACTTGACCCAAGTGTATCTTGAAAAATCATCCACAATGACAAGAACATATTTCTTGTCGTTAATGCTTTGCATCAGCATTGGACAACAGAGATCCATATGCAACAGTTCTAAAGGAGTACCTGTGCTCGGTTCAGGCTTAGGCTTGTGTGAGGCTCTTTTCATCTTGCATTTCTTACACGCGTCACACAAATGTTCTTTTTCGTATTTCAGCTCTGGAAGTCCTCTCACCAAATTTCCAGTCACCAACTTGTTAATATATCTAAAGTTGAGATGAGATAGCCTTCTATGCCATAACTAGCTCTGTTGCATAGAGGGTTATACAGTAGACACACCGCATTATCAGTCTTGACATTTGACAGATTGATCGTGTAGAGGTTTGACTTTCGTGTTCCAACCAAGAGTTCTTTACCGTCTTCCGTTCTGACACATCTCTTGGCCTTGAAATTTACCTTTAAGTCATTGTCACAGAACTGACCAATGCTGAACAAATTGTGTCCTAATCATTCGACATAGCTCACCTTCTTAATCGTTACATTCTCTTGCACTACATCTCCATATCCGAGTATTGGTGAAAACTGGTCATTTCCAAAGAGCACATTACCATAAAATTTCTCTGTATAGTTAGATAAAATATCTTTCTACCCTGTCATATGCTTGGAACAACCTGAATCCAAGTGCCACATATGACGGGTCTGCACAAGAGAAATCAAGCAACAATAGGTTTAGGTACCCATTTATAGATGGGTCCCTTCATGTTAGCACAAGCTTTTGGCACCCATTTGAATTTGGGTCCTCGTTGTTTTACAAAAACATTATACTGATGTATATAATAAGTACCAAACCAACAATAAGAATATTGTCGAGTCACAAAATCAACTCGACCGTATGTGGAACACTGACTAGGCAAATAAGATAATTGGATCAACTACTTTATTGTATAAACCTTGTAATAAGTTACAAGTTTTGTTTTATGAGAAACACATTGATCAATTACATCAGAAAAACTAGTAGTAGTCCTATTACAATCTGATTCAGAAAATGATTTCGTAGACTCTTCAATCTTCTTTTTAGGTCTCCATTCTAGTCTCGCTTCAGACTTTTTCTTCTCAATTCTGAAACACAAGATTTAGATTTGTTAGAAACATGAGATTTAAATGTTTGTGTTTTCTTGTGCTTACCTGTGTTGGTCCATTTCTGTGAGCACCTTTTCTTTTGTTTCCTACCTTTAGAGTAATAGGTACTCACATGAACTGATTTATCGACCTTAGTTGATGTTTCACCTTTTTCAAAAACACTAGGTAAAGCATCATTATTAATCAAAAAAGAAGTATGATCTGGAAGTTTAGCATTGAAATCAAACTTATCAACACTTTCATCAAAACATCCATCAGAATTTAAAAAATCATTTTGGTTCGCAAATAAGTCATCAACATCATCATCAAATTGTTGTGCCATGGAAGAATTTGAAAATTTGAAATTATTTGTCGTTTTAGAACACTTATTTTGATAAGACATTTTAGCACAATCTGAAGTTTTAGTATTAGTAAAAACATTTTCCATGAAAACTTTACAAGATGATGCATCTGAATAAGTGGAATTGTTTACACCAACACTTTCTGATTCGGATTTGTCATTTGTAACTTCAGATTTGAAATTAGTGTTCTTCATAACAGTAGAAAACACAACTTTTTCAAGATCAACCAAAATTCTTTCTTCTACTAATGTGTTCTCAAGCTCAGAAATTTTACTTTCTAAGATGAGTGGAGGAACATAAATCTTTGTTTTAACTGACTGTGCCTCCAACTCTGTCAGGATCGAATTCTCAACAAGAATTAATTCTCAGAAACAATATCAAAGAAGTTTGCGGAATAACACTTTGATATTCAATGAAACAGTAAATCAACACAGTAAATATGAAGAACAAATTGTAAACTTGTATTGAATGATTTGAAGTTACAAGATTACACACTCAACCTCAATATTGATGAACAGGCTCACCAATACGAATTCTACTTCTCTAGAATTAGGATCTATGCCTTGAGGTTGTTTTTCTCTAAAAGAATGAAAACTTAAAGTTAAAAGTAGTCTAACTATTCTAAACAATACAATATATATATATACTGAATACAAAGATAATTACAATGAATAAAATATCTTCAGTATATCTTCTATGTATATCTCTAAGCTTCCATGTATATCCTTTCATACGAATCTTCATCATATAAGCAGTATTAATCTTCAGCAGCATTAACTTTCTTCTAGCAGCATTAACTACTAAGCAGTACTAACCACTAGCAGTACTAACTAGCTAAGCAGTACTAACTTTGTTCAAGCAACACTAACTTTGACTAGCAGTATTAATAGTACTAGCAGTAGTAACACTCAGCAGTACTAACCTTTAAATCTTCTGGCAGTACTAACTCTGAACCAGCAGCATTAACCATACTTGATGAATTCTTCAGTTCCCAACAATCTCCCCCTAACTTGACTTTTAGGAAAAGAAGTCAAGTTATTCAGATCTTCTTCAAGATGCTTTCAACACCTCACATTCAGTTGCCCAAATTTGGATCTAGGCCCGGACTTTGATTGATAGTTCTTCTTACCACAATTCTGGCCATTTCTGAATCCTTAGTACATACTAGCTTAGCTTTCAGCATCCCTTCATGTTTCTGCTTGCTATGATCATATATTTTGTCAACTAGGGAGTATTCATGATAACAATTGTCAATAGTAATCATGTATACACCACAGTTTTCAAAGAGTATCCAATGATCAATCTTTTTGAACACATACTCATGATGAAGATCTTTAATCCTATGCATCACCTTCTCTGGATCAAACATCATACATAAGTATTCCATTGCCACTTTGAGAAGATTTTCTTCAGTACCTTTCAACACAGGCTCATAGAGTTTCATTCCCACTTTGTACATTTCCTCTATGTCTGCTCTTGAACAACCTCTGATTACTCTCCCCCAGGTTGAATATGCTTCAAATGCACCACCAACTCTTTTAAGTCTGAAGAAATCCTTTCCATTATCTCTTAGAATGTCCCAAAAGATAATCTCTGGAGCCTTCATGGAGATTGGAACAGCCTGTACAGGTTTTATTATAGTCATATACAGCCCCACATGCTCATCTGATTGCTCTTTGGACTGTTCTGGGTTCTGCACAGGTTCTGCTGAAGGTGTGACTGAAGGTTCTGCTTCAGTTTCTGCTCTTTCTTCCACTCTTGGCCTTTTAGATTGCTTTTTGGAAGCAATTGTCTTCACCCTCTTTGCAGATTTAATTTCTATATCAGCATTCTCTTGTTCTTCCTTCATTTCTTCAGCATTGTCCTTTGAAGGTGTGGTCTCCTCAGGGAATGGTTGTTGAATATTTAGGTCATACCTCTCCTTCATTCTTCTTTCAGCCTCTTCCCTTTGAGATGAGTCCCCTTGGAGTTTAGCCATTTCTTTCTTGTACAATTCCTCAACCTGACTGTATGCCATATTGGTAAACATTTCCCCTTTGACACCAATTGCACCTCTCAGGAAGTTAATCATTCTTCTTCTTTCCTGATTGGCCAAAAAGGTCTTAGAAGGTTGTCTTTTCTGCTTCATTACTGGCATTCTTTGCTTAGACACTTTCACATAGCTTTTCTTGGCTTCAGCTGCTGCTTTTAAACTTTCTTGATACTCTGCATTTAGTTTTCTGGCCATTATCTTTGCAAGCTCTCTATCTGTTTCTGTTTGAATCTGTTCCTCCTTTTCCATTTGCTCTTGAAGCTTCTTTGCCATTTCCTCATCCATTTCAATCTGACTCCTTTTCTTTGAAGGCAATTCAGTTTCAATAAGTTTTTCCTTTCCCTTTCCCTTTGTATCTTTCAAAATTGCTTTACTTGATTATTTTCTTTTCTTTGAGCCTCCTCCTTCATTAATGATCACTCCCTTGGCCTTTTGACTAGCCTTAGGAGTGTCATTCTTGGCTTTAACCAATGTCTCTGCAATCTCCAGTTCCTCTACAGAGAGCCCTGTTACTGCTTCTTCTGTTTCTGCTGCTTCTTTTGTTTCAGCAGCATTAACAGTTGCTTCTGTTTCCATCTCTTCCTCTGTCTCCCCCTCAACTTCAGCTTTCTTTTCAACAGTTTCCCCTTCATGCTTCTCCCCCTTGTTGAAAGAATCTTGAACTTTGTCTCTCTTTTTGAGTTCAAACTGTTTCCTTCTTTTCTTTTGAACCAGCCTGGTCACCATCTTCTTCAGTTTTTCAATCTGGACTTGTTGTGACAGGATCACCCGCTTCATCTCCTCTATTTCTTTTCCTTGTTTCAAAACATCTAGATTGATGTTACCCATTGCCTCCATCAATTCATCATAGTTATATCTATCCTCACCTTCTCCAGGAGTGTTACCCCCCTATTGAAGGATCATTGGATCTTTTAGTAGTGGAAGTCTTCTGCCTAGCAGAAGCACTATCCACCCCTGTGGTTTCTTGGCACCAGGGTCCTTCAAATGATTGCTCATTCAAAGTTGCCATGGGGGAGGTCTTATTGATGTTACCACTTTCCTCCTCTGTGCTAGCAGGAGTAGTGGCAGCCTCATCACCCATATGCTCTACCTCCTCCTTAGAGAGCACCTCCTTTGGGTTGGGAGACACCCTTGTGGTTTCCCTTTGGATATTCTCTAGGGGAGAATTCTCCCTTAGAGGGCTTATAGGCTTAGTGGGTAGTGGTACAAGAAGGGAAGGAGCCTTCTTTACCTGTTTTCTCTTGTAGGTTTGGGTGATGGGAGAGGTTGGTTTTTCAAGAAGTGACTGGGAATTGATTTTGAGAGGGAAGGTTGGGCTTGGCTAGCAGTGGGTTGGTCTAATGGGGGCCTTGACCCTGCTACCATACCTTCATTGGTTTGGGACACCACCATCATTGTAGAGAACAATGGGGTGTCAACTCCTTCAGAGTCCCCAGCAGATCTTCTCATATTTGAGAAAACCTTGCCTTTGGGGGGTTTAGGTACATATACCCCAACAGGTTGAGGTATATCCGTCAATTCATGGTTGATAACTGCTTGAACAAACCTGGGATACATATAAAAGCTCTTTTTGTTTCCCATGTTTGAGACAAGATCATTGAAAATCATTTGTGAAAAATTGTACCTTCTGGCAGTGGCCAAACAGACCAAAGCATAAGCAATAGGACTGCTGAACTCACTCCATCCAGTGGTCTTTTTAGAAATGCAGTGCATCAAGGTATGAACAAGAAAACGCCATTGAGGTGAGAATTTAGCTTTTGAGAACTTAAAAACACCCAATGGGCCTCCATACCCCATTTTTGTCAGAGTAGAAAACAGTTCATCATTAGGGATAGAAGTTATACCAGAGGCATCGTCTAGACGTAGACTGATGCGAACTATCTCTTCAGTAACTGTCAATGGATTGCCACATACTGTCGTCTTGATCATTCGCACACCATTCTCAGTAACAATGGTGGCATGTGCCCAGAATTGCCTCTGATGCTCTATAAAGATAGTTGGAGACATAGTGATAGCATGGGCAATGTGGCTAGTCTTCAGAAAGTCGACTATCTGATGAAAGCCTTCTGCTTGTTTTGGCTTTTGGAGCATTGCGATTTCATTGTGCTCGTCAATGAACGCCATTGATGCCATTGACCTTGAAGATTCTTGCCTGAAAACTTTGAACTTTGAGAGAGAAAGGGTTTAGAGCGCAAGAGAACAGTATGCAAAGAGTCGTTATGAACTTTTAGGCGGGCAAAGAGTATTTATAGTATTCGGAATATAAGCAGTATTAACCTAGAGCAGTATTAACTACTAGCAGTAGTAACGGCTAGCAGTATTAACTAACTAGCAGTATTAACTGAAAGCAGTATTAACCACTAGCAGTATTAACTGAAAGCAGTATTAACCACTAGCAGTAGTAACGGCTAGCAGTATTAACTAACTAGCAGTATTAACTGAAAGCAGTATTAACCACTAGCAGTATTAACTGAAAGCAGTATTAACCACGAGCAGTATTAACTGAAAGCAGTATTAACCACGAGCAGTATTAACTGAAAGCAGTATTAACTGAAAGCAGTATTAACCACTAGCAGTATTAACTACTAGCAGTAGTAACGACTAGCAGTATTAACTAACTAGCAGTATTAACTGAACTTACTCCTTTTAAACTTGCTAAACACTGAGTACTGCTATGCATATCCTGAAAAAGAAGATTAGTAACACCAAGAATAAAAATATACAGGTATAAAACCACTTTTTGAGAAGAAGATTATTCAGAGTTTATCATTCCCACACTTGTTACCAAGAAAGTGAATCTACCCACATCAAAAGCTTTAGTGAATAGATCAGCAAACTGATTATCAGTGTGAACTTTGACAACTTGAATAAGTTTCTTTTCATTACAATCTCTTATAAAGTGATACCTGATTTCAATGTGCTTTGTCTTTGAGTGCTTGACAGGATTATTTACAATGCTAATAGCACTGCTGTTGTCAATACAGATTGGAGTGTGTAGAAAGGTTACCCCATAATCCAACATTTGATTCTGAATCCATAAGACTTGAGAACAGCAACTTGCAGCTGCTATGTACTCTGCCTCTGTTGTAGATGTGGATACTGTGGTTTGTTTCTTGCACTACCATGAGACTAGTCTAGCACCCAAAAACTGACATCCTCCAGAAGTAGATTTTCTGTCCAAGTTTGCCCCACCTAGATCACTGTCTGAGTATGCTATTAGGTCAAAAGGTGAGTTATGAGGATACCAAAGTCCCAATCTGGGTTGCCCTTTGAGATATCTGAATATCCTCTTAACAGCTTGAAAGTGAGATTGCTTTGGCCTAACTTGAAATCTTGCACATACACAGACTGGAAACATTATATCTGGCCTTGATGCTGTGAGATACATGAGAGAGCCAATCATGGATCTATAATGATGCACATCCATATCCTCCCCCTCAAGATCTGCTGTGATCTGCTTGTGTGTTTCCATAGGTGTGCTTGCAGGTTTTGATTCTGAGAAACCAAACTTGGTTAGAATATCCTGCACATACTTGGATTGACATATGAAAATGCCATCTGACTTCTGTTGAACTTGGAGTCCAAGGAAGAAAGTAAGTTCCCCCATGGAACTCATTTTGAACCTTTGATGCATTAAATCCTCAAACTCCTTGCACATGTTGTTTCTGGTAGATCCAAAGATAATGTCATCAACATAGATTTGGACCAGCAAGATATCCTTCTTCTTTCTTTTGATAAAAAGAGTCTTATCAATGACTCCTCTTTCAAAGTCATTTTCCAAGAGATAGGATGACAGAGTGTCATACCATGCTCTTGGAGCTTGATGTAGTCCATAAAGTGCTTTCTTTAATTTGTATACCCTGTCAGGATAGCTTGGGTTTTCAAACCCTGGTGGTTGACAGACATATACTTCTTCTTCAATTGATCCATAGAGAAAAGCACTTTTTACATCCATTTGATAGACTTTGAAGTTCATGTAAGAAGCATAGGCTAGGAATAGTCTGATTGCTTCTATCCTAGCCACAGGTGCAAAAACTTCTTCATAATCTATACCCTCTTCTTGAGTATAGCCTTGAGCCACCAGCCTTGCTTTGTTCCTTATGACAATACCTCTTTCATCTCTCTTGTTTCTGAAAATCCACTTTGTGCCAATTGCTCTGTGACCTTTAGGAAGGTCTACTAGATCCCATACATCTTGTAGCTTGAACTGTAACAGTTCTTCTTGCATTGCTTCTATCCAGCTAGATTCTTTCATAGCATCATGTGCCTTTTTAGGCTCAAGCTGGGATAGAAAACAAGAAAGGACTGTATGCTGTTGATCTTGCATTTCTTGAAGTCTGCTTTGATGTCTAGTCATCATAGGAGAAGAGATATCTCCTATTACCAGCTGTGGAGGATGATTCTTTTGAACTCTTGTGTTATGACTAGGTTCTTCATTCAGTCCAGCCTCTAGATTAGAGTCATGCAACTCACCTGAAGTGTTTTCAGATGCCACTTCTGATTCTTGAGTCTCCTCATCTCTAGTGTCTTCTTCACTCTGACTTGGTTCAGTAAATGATTCCTTTTCACAGTCTTCAACTGAATTTACTGTGGGTATGGGAAAAATCACAGATTTAGATATACTTTCTTGAACTTGTGTGATCTCTGATTCGCCACTACCTGTTCCTGTATACTCATTACTGAAACCAAAAGAGTTAGTTAGTGAGTCAATGTCAAATAGCCACTGAGGTCCAGACCCAACAGGATTTGGTGTGTTCTCATTGCATTTGACATTGTCACTTTCTTCAATTATTCTAGAAGAAGAGTTAAATACTCTGTAGGCCTTACTCTGAGATGAATATCCCACAAGAAATCCATCATCTGCTTTGCTATCAAACTTACCTAAGTGAGATTTGGTATTTAGAATTGTACAAGGACACCCAAAAGGTTTGAAGAAACCAATAAAAGGTTTTCTTTTATTTAAAAGCTCATAAGGGGTCTTGTTCTTTTGCTTGACCACTAGAACTCTGTTTTGGACATAACAAGCAGTATTAACTGCTTCAGCCCAGAAGGTAATTGGCAATTTTGAATCAGCCAACAGAGATCTAGCAGCCTCTATTAGTGTCCTATTTCTCCTTTCAGCAACACCATTCTGTTGAGGAGTCCTAGGAGCACTATATTGTCTCTCAATGCCTTTTTCTTCACAAAAGGTGTTTAGATCATGATTTTTAAACTCAGTTCCATTATCTGATCTAATGACTTTTACTCTTTGATTAGTTTGGTTTTCAATTCTTAGAATAAAGGATTTGATAAGACCACTTGTTTCATCCTTAGTTCTTAGAAAATATATCCAAGTAAATCTGGAGTAATCATCAACAATAACCAAGCAGTAAGATTTCTTGCCTATACTCATAACTTTTGTAGGACCAAACAGATCCATATGCAATAACTGGAGACAAGTAGAAACAGAATTTAACTCTTTGGTCTTATGAGAAGTTTTGTGTTGTTTGCCTTTAAGACAAGCAACACAATGATCATCACATGAAAAGACTTTTGAGGGTAAACCTCTTACAAGGTTATTTTTAACAAGATTGTTCATAGTCTTGAAATTCATGTGACACATCCTTCTGTGCCAAAGGGAGGATTCATCTATAGAAGCTTTTGAAACAAGACAATTTAAAGATGAATCACTATCAACATTGTCCAAATCAAGACAGTAAACATTGTCCTTCCTTGGAGTTCTAAGTAGTATCATGCTTTCATCAACTACCTTGAACCCTGGAGCAAGGATCATACACTCAGTATTAGTAAATAATATACTATGTTGTTTGTCACAAACCTGTGATACACTTAACAGGTTGTACTTTAATTGATCAACATAGTAGACATCCTCAAATGTCATCTTACCTTTGGTGACATTACCTTTTCCACTTATCTTACCACCAGTAAGATTGTCTCCAAATGCAACATGTCCTCCATTGATATGTTTGAAATCCTGAAGGCATGACATGTTGCCTGTCATGTGCCTAGAGCAACCACTATCAACATGCCAAATGCTCTTTCCCTTGAGCTGTTGGTTGCCCTGCACATTAGATAAATCAATTAGTATGAATGGGGACCCAAGCAAAAGTTGTCTTGGGTCTCCCTTTCTCATCAAAGTATTTACATTCCTTTTTAATGAGGTTTTTAAACTCAGAGCACTCTTTATTAGAGTACTTTGTCAATATTATTGGCTTAGCAGAACCAACACTAGAAGCAGTACTAACCTTAGAAGTACTAACAGAGTTAGTAGTACTAACAGGTTTAGCAGTACTAACCTTGTTAGCAGCATTAACATTGTTAGCAGTAGTATTACTTCTAGCAGCACTATCATTGTCAGCAACACTATTTGTGGTAGCAGTACTAACAGTTTTAGTGCTTTTAGGAATCCACATATTGACACTTTCTTTAACAGACTTTTTCTTCATGTGGCTTTTAGTTTTAACAGTTTTCTTAGCCACATGGTTCTTTTCAATTTTCTTATAACCAAAGGGTTTTTGCATGGATCTTTGGAAATTCATCCTTTGTTTCATAGGTTTGAAATAACAGAATTTTGCAAGATGATTCAATTTGCCACAGATAAAACAAGGTTTTGGTCTATTGATTTTACTCAGATCAACCCCTTGTTTCTGAGCCCATTGATTATTCCAGTTTCTTTGATTTCCTTTTTTTAAACCAGAATTTAGGCTCTTGGCTTTATTGCAATCACACTGTTTGCAAGGACCTGGATTCACAACTGTGGTCTGTTTGTAATGGACCTTACCAGACTTTCCCTCTGTCTTCTCTATGTCCTTGGATTTGATCCAAGCCCTTCCACAATCATCATTGGTGATAATGTTATTCTCTAGAGGAATCTCACCACTCACCTTGATCTCCTTACTCTTGCCAACCTCTTTCTCAGTCTTATCCTCAACAACTACCTTATCTAAGGGATCTATTTCAGTGGCTCCCTCAGGCAAGTCCTTCCTATCTTTGGTGTGTAACAGGTCTGAAGTAGGAGGAATGTAATTGTTGTTATATGGTGGAGGTGTTGCATTGTACCCAATTCCTCTTCTCAGCTTATCATGAATCTGATTTTGTAGTAAAGAGTCCATTGCTTTAGAAGCATTGGAAAACTTTTCTACATCAAGCTTAACCTTGGTTAGCTCCTCTTTCAGTTTTTCACTCTCCTCTTTAGATTTGGTCAGTTTAAGTTCTAAATCCTTTTTCTCCCACTGCCAGTAATTTGTGTCATATGAGTGTTGTAGTTCATTGGCTTGAAAACCTTTGATCTGATCTTCAAATCTCTCTACAATCCTTACATAGTCTTTTATATCTTTTTCTAATCTCTTAAGGTCATCACTCATCTTCTGATTGTGATCCCTGTACCTTTTAACAGTGTCTATGCAAGTTTTAGAACAGAGATTAGAACTTACCTCAGATGGGAGATCAAATACTTTAGCCATTAGAGCTTGATTCTGAATAGCCTCTTCAGCTTGATCACTCCAATCAAACCCCATAC
The DNA here is from genome assembly GCA_954870635.1 of Arctium minus. Lineage (NCBI taxonomy): Eukaryota > Viridiplantae > Streptophyta > Magnoliopsida > Asterales > Asteraceae > Arctium > Arctium minus. Next base: position 67,888,698 of record OX941080.1, on the reverse strand, counting down.
CTTGTTGAGATACAAGGGCTTGTGCAGAGTTTCTGTTGAAGCTTCCAGATTGAGCTTGTTGATGGTTGTTGTTGTGAGACATTCCACTTCTGCATTCTCTAGCAAAATGTCCCTTTTGATGGCATTTGTAACATTCCACCTTGGACTTGTCAAATCCTGCTCCATCTTCTCTTCTTTGGGAGAAGTTGTTCCTCCCAGTTCTTTTGATGAACTTTTTAACTCTCATGGAGAGCATGGCCATTTGCCATTTAATATCCATCTCTTCAAGATCATCTGGATTGAGTTGTTCCAAGTCATCATTAATGAGAGAAGAGTTTCCATGACTTGCCAGAAAGGCCTCAAACACAGTTTCAGTGCCTTTCTCTTGGTTTGTTCCATTAGCAGCATTAACTGATTCAGGGTTAGCAGTAGAATCAATTGATGCTGATAAAAGTGCAGCATTATGAATATATCCAGAAGGCTTCTTCTTTGCCTCCACCTCAGCTTCAAATACTCTAAGATCATTGTACAAATCATCAAGTTCTTTTTCTTCCAACTGATCATTCTGTCTGAATGACACAGTGTACATGGTCCATTCATCTCCAAGGGACCTTAAGAACTTTCTGTTCACATCATCTTGATCAATCTGTACTCCCATAGTAGCTAGTTCACCAATTAGTTTATTAAACCTGTCAAAAGTTTGAGTCATGGACTCATTCTTAGTTGAGACGAAGTTTTCATACTGTTGCTTTAAGATTGCCTTTTGATTTCTCTTGGTACTTTTGGTACCTGAGAATCTCTTCTCTAGAGCATTCCAGAGCATCTGTGCATCAGTGCAATTGCAGAATTGGTGTTGATACTCATTTGGAATGGCCAAGAGCAGTGTGCTCAAGGCTTTCATCTCTGTCTGCCTTGTCTTCCTGTCTGCATCTGTCTTTGGAGGGGTTCTTTTGCCATCTTCACCAATCTTTCCTTCATCAGATGGGCCATTCTCAATGATGTCCCACATAGAGTAATCTGTGAGGAGAATATATTGCTTGATTCTGATCTTCCACATGTCAAATTCATTGGATCTAAGCATTGGAACTTTTGAGACCAAAGTACTGCTTGATTCTGTAAGATTTTCCATGATGAATAACTGTTTCTGAGAGAGTTAAGCTCTGATACCACTTGTCAGGATCGAATTCTCAACAAGAATTAATTCTCAGAAACAATATCAAAGAAGTTTGCGGAATAACACTTTGATATTCAATGAAACAGTAAATCAACACAGTAAATATGAAGAACAAATTGTAAACTTGTATTGAATGCTTTGAAGTTACAAGATTACACACTCAACCTCAATATTGATGAACAGGCTCACCAATACGAATTCTACTTCTCTAGAATTAGGATCTATGCCTTGAGGTTGTTTTTCTCTAAAAGAATGAAAACTTAAAGTTAAAAGTAGTCTAACTATTCTAAACAATACAATATATATATACTGAATACAAAGATAATTACAATGAATAAAATATCTTCAGTATATCTTCTATGTATATCTCTAAGCTTCCATGTATATCCTTTCATACGAATCTTCATCATATAAGCAGTATTAATCTTCAGCAGCATTAACTTTCTTCTAGCAGCATTAACTACTAAGCAGTACTAACCACTAGCAGTACTAACTAGCTAAGCAGTACTAACTTTGTTCAAGCAGCACTAACTTTGACTAGCAGTATTAATAGTACTAGCAGTAGTAACACTCAGCAGTACTAACCTTTAAATCTTCTGGCAGTACTAACTCTGAACCAGCAGCATTAACCATACTTGATGAATTCTTCAGTTCCCAACAATCTCTTTAGTAGAATAGCTTTGAAAATAATCATTTAAAAGAAACTTTGGTTGTTCAGAAAGATAACTATCATTCAACTTTTTATAGCAAAATGGTAAGTGTATTTTGGTTGTGCTCTTTCTGTTCTCATCTTCCTTAGACTCAACCTCATCAGATTATTTTGTAACAAATTTGGGTTTCAAATGAGGACATTTGTCAGCCACTTGTAAGAAATCAAAATTATATAAAGTTGGCTGCTTTCTTATAGCTTTCTTTAGATAATGTGGGTTATCGTAACCAATACCCCAATTATCCTTAAAATTTGTAACATCCTTTGGTTTGTTTAGATAAACTGTTTGATCTGTTTGACCTCGAGTATAAAGCTTTGCTTCCAAACCATTAATCTTTTTCAGTAAAGATTTGTTTTCAAACTGCAATTTATTATAATTCACAACAAACTCTTGCTTCTCAAGTTCAGACTTATTGAACTTATAAACTGTTTCAAAAATTTGATTTTCAAAACAAACTTTTTGTTTTTCAAAATTAGTAGCAGATTTGTTCAAAGAGTCAATCAAGTTATTGTTCCTAACAATTTCTTTTTTGAGATCAAAAATTGTTTAACGATTTTCCGCAACTCTACTTTTCTCCCTTTTGAGCTTAGCTTGTAAGTCCTAAAGCTCGACCATCATGGTTTCCATTTGCTTTAAGAAATCATATTCAGAAAAATTATTTACCTCTTCGGAAGTCTCCTCATCAGACATATTTGACTTCCTTTCCCATTAAGCACATATGAGTAGTTTCCTCTTTGTCATCCTCATAATCAGCATGATCCAATCATTAATCATCTTCGGCCATCAGTGCTTTGCCTGCCTCTTTTTGCTTGGCCAGAAGCATCTTGTTGATGTAATACTCAGAAAATCTGACTTTCAGCTTTTGGCAGTCCTTGGCAAAATGGCCGATCTTGCCACAGTTGTAGCACTTGACTGGTTCCTCTCTTCGGTTACTGGTTTACATACTTTCTCTCTTCGGCTTCCTTTCCACATAACTCTTTTCTTCAGATCTCCTGTCCTCAAACCTTCTTCCTTCCACCCTTTCCTTGTGTTCATAGTTTCTTGACCCTGAAGAGTATCTCTGACTATTGGAACCCGACTTCTTATAGAACCTCTTGTAAAAGGCTCGGGTAAGCAACAACATAGCGTGCTTTAGGTTTTCTCCATCATCAGAATCTGAACCATCACTATCAGTATTATCAGAACTAGATACCACTATCTTCTTTTTCTTCTTTTTTATCTTTCTTCTGTTTCTCTTTCTTCTCTTTTTCTTTCTTCTTCTCCACTACCAAGGCAACTAGATTAGAAATTTAAACACATAATCAGAAATTTTTCAAAATTCTGAAAATAGCCAAAAATTGACTAAGTACAGAAGTCGCAGACCATAGAGAAGCACTTGTTGCAAACCCTTTGAACTAAGAAGTGAGGAACTCTCAGAAGGAAGCTTACGAGTTCTTACTTGTCGCAGGCTGAAGCTTGCGAGTTTCGAACTTGTCACAGGCTGAAGCTTGCGAGTTCTGAGATGGAATCCTCTTGCGAGTTCTACACTTACAAAAATTTTAGGCAAATAACTTATCGCAATGCGTACGAGTTCTATACTTAGAAAAATTTCGATCAAACAACTTGTTGCAGACACTTGTCGTAAGCCTTGTCTTACGAGTTCTCGAAATTGACACAAATTGAAGTAAGTGAACATTAGCTTGTCACAGATATTAGCTTGCGCGTTCCTGGTTGTCGCAAACTGAAGGATACGAATTCTTGAACTTGTCGCAGGTCAAGTTCTGCGAGTTCTTGCCTTAGAAAAATTTCAGCAATCAAAAATCAAATAACCATGAATTTTGCGAGTTCTTCAGATGATGCTTGAGAGTTCTTCAAGAAGCTTGCGACTTCTCTGAATCTTGCGAGTTCTTCAACTTTTCGAGTCTGAACAATCTTTTCCAGCCTTAAATCCTTCAACACTCCAAGTTAGACCTCAAAAATTTGCAGATTGGACCTCGATATGATTCCGAACACTTTTCTAATACATCATTTCACCAAAAACCTCTCAAGATAAAAATTTGATCTATCCATGGTCTTTTCAAGAACATGAACAAAAATCAACAAAAATCCAAAATTCACACTAAATTGATGTGAATTAGGATAAACGATTCAAATCAAAATTGTTCTAGAACCACAATCGAGTACAAAACTATCAATTTTCAATCCAAAACACCTCTAAATCACAAAATTCGAATGATGAATTGATTGTTTTGCGAGTTCTTGATGTTCGACCAAAAACTTCAGATTCTTTGATTGATTTCTGAACTGTGCTTGCTCTGATACCAATTATTATTCCCAAAAAGTGTGCAAATCAAGATGAACAACACTAGAATTCAATCACAATTGTCATATTATTGATCTTGAATTCGATAGTACAAAATGCTCTCTTTTTCAATATTTCTCTCACTAAGTTCTCTCTATTAAGCGTGTCTCATATGATTCTACAAACAAAAACTATTTATACCTAGTAGTTTACAAAGACAAAACTAACAACTAACTAAACTAGTTGACTTTGACTTTGCAATGAGTCTTTGACTTGAGCAATTGACTTTCGATTTCCATGATCTTAGATCCAACATATTTGTGCACTTACATGGCGTATTTCCAATTTTAGAGAATGTTTTGGCAAACATAGATGTATAACCATGTTTTGAAATACATGAATTATTTGTTGGAATTTATGTACAAATTTATTGGAAGTTTTCTTCGAGTTATTTTGCTAGCATCGTGGAATGTTGAAAGCATATCGTTGGTTAGCTTTAAAATTTCAAACCGACCTGAATTGACCATATTTACCCAAAATACATAAATAGATTGTGTTTCAAGTTTTGAAAAATAATGTATATATATATATATATATATATTGTAACACCCATAAAAATTAAAATAGCAGACAAATAAAAACTTCAAAAATCCTTGAATTACAAAACTTGAAACATTGAATGCCTAAAGTTTACAAAGGAAGGAATACTAAAACATATATCAGAGTTCTAACGGAACTACTAATCCTTCGAATGGATATAAAATCAGTTGGGTGTTACTAAAACTCCAAGTTCCAATATCTTCTAAAAACTGGATGACGCCTCTAGAGCCATCCAATCGGAATATCTACCAAACTCCAAAACTACTCAGATCCTCCTAAGACCTGATATACATGTCGATAAGAAAAAGTGTTAGGCTTAACGTCTAGTGAGTTACGTTAGAACATATTTTATGTTCACTTTAGAAGTTTAGTAAAGTAATCAATATAAATGTATTGGGCCTTGTATATGGGTTTGGGCTTTATTGTGTACAAGGGAGTATGGGGGTATAAATAGGAATCTTTGTAGTGTGTTTTAGGGTTAATCTTTCATTGTGTAATTTTCAGTTTAGCAAACATGTAGACGTACGGCTACAGTGTTCTCTATAGTGTAGTTTACTTGCTTTGAATAAAACTACTGATTTATATCCCTATGATTCCTTGTTCTTCATTAAATCAATACCAATCATGATCTCAATGGACCTCTCAATTGGTATCAGAGCTAAACAGAGAAATATTCTTTGATGATCAAGATCTGATTTGGTTTGATAGAACAGTCTGTTGAAATTTTTGATTTATGTGATTCATAGTGAAATTGATTATTCTTTGTTGTTTAATTGATTAAGTGGTTATATTTTATCATTATTAAATCAATTGTGTAACACCCGCTATTTTGGGGTTGGGTGAAAAGTTGACTTTTACCCAAAGTTCAAGGGGGTAAAATGTAACTTGGGTTATATAAATAGAAATCAGATTTTAGATATTTTAAAAATATCACCAATATCAGTCTTGAGAATCAGAGAGAGAGAGAAGAGAAGCAGGAGAAAGAGGTCGTTCGGTTTTCTCCAAATCAAGGTACGAATCTAGCTTAATGCTTTGATCTGAATGCTTTTAGCCGCGTAGAATCTCGTTGTGAAGGTTTTAAACCGTTCCATTGTGAGATTTGAGTATTTTCTCATTTTGATCTGGGTTCTGCATTCGATCTGTTCTTGGTGTTCTTGATGAATCAAGATGAAGGGTCGTTCGACCGATTGGTTCGTTCGACCGGGTGGTCGTTCGACCGATGGGTTCGTTCGATCGGGTGGTCGTTCGATCGATGGGTTCGTTCGATCGGGTGGTCGTTCGACCGATGGGTCCCTTCGACCGGGTATCCCTTCGACCGGGCATCCCTTCGACCGGATGTCGGTTCGACCGGGGTTGCCTGTTCGACCGGGTTTTTGGTACTCGACCGGATCAGTGTTTTGGCAGTGTGTTGTGTTCTTATTCCTGAGTTTTAAGTCATTAAGTTTTCTTTATTTTTGGCTTACCGATTATCGGTGTTGTCATAGGTAGCAATCGTCAGAAGCAGTTTTATTCAGGAAGAAATCTGAGGTGAGTCCTTTAAGCTAAATCGGTTTGTATTACGAATGCTATGTGATAAATGTATTATTTGAAATGTGGAAAACCTGGTTTCAATGTGACTTATTGTCGTTGGGAAATACCTTCTAAAGATCTCACATTTTCAAGAATCACGATTTATAGAATTGAACTGTTGTTCATATGAATTGCCTGTATAGCTGATTTAATGTGAGTATGCTCTGAAATGACATGCTTTGGCTTTGAGTCTTAGTGCAATAGATCCATAGGCACTGTGTTCCTATGTCCCCTGTTTTGGGCATTTGGTTCACGTTTTAGCACGGGATAGGCATGATAAGTAAGGTGTGGGCCTATACGGTCGGGCAGCGTCTCATGGTGCAGTAAGGTGAAATACCATTATGTGCTTGAGTTCCCCCTGTTTTGGGAACTCTCAAGGATAGATCCAGAGGGGTTGACTTGAATGTTTTGAGCAACAAATCTAGAGGGGTTGAGCTCGTTATGTGATTTGTGGGTATTACTTATACCATGTTTAATCACTAATGGTTTATTGGATTTCTTGACTTAGCTCATGGCTATACTACCGCGTGGCACCAATTGGGTTTAGTACTCTCTTTTATTTTAGCTTGTTCTCACTAGGCGTTAGCCTAACACTTGCTCTTGGTTGTCATGTTGGCAGGTTATCTTAGCAGGGGGGCTCGTCGGGACTGAGGGAGCGACCTTGGGGTCGTGAGAGATTCTTTTGAAGATTCATTTTGGAAGTATAGCGACACCCGTCCCTAATCTAGATATTTTGTAGATTAATAGGATGTCGTTTTATACTTCAGTTATCTACCTAAATATTGGCTACTCTATACCCGTTGGGTTGTTTGTGTAATGAAATTGTCGCACCTTATTCCGCAAGTTAGTCTATTGCTGAATTGTTTCTTCGAATTTTTATTTCCGCAGTTTCTAGGGTGTTACAAGTTGGTATCAGAGCCTTGGTTTAAGTGAACTTGGTATGACTGTAAGATGCCTAGACTTAAGCTGAGACTATTAAGTTACGACTCGTGAGATGGGGTAGATCTTGTAAGATAGAATGGTCTTAGGGTCAACGGAAAATTGCACAAGTTGAAAGTTGTAACGATGGTAATAAGCACTCTTGCGTATTATACGTTCATAATTTCACTTAGCTAACGTTATTATGAAAATGTCTTACGTGAGCATACTTAGATTACTGTTGTTATAACGATTGATAAGTGTAGAAGTACGTTCTCTGTGTTTTCCGTAATCCTTATCCCGTTCTTTTGCATGATTGCGTTCAGCAGAACCATGGTTAATACCAGGAGTCATCCGGAAGGCCAGGAGGCCGACATACCTACGGCCGACCATCCGCTGGCGACCGTAGTGGGGGAAACTGTACGTGTGAGTAATGTGCTGGGTGGAGGACCCGAGCATATTCCTCGACGAAATTTGGAGGCTAATGAGCCTATTATAGAAGAAGTGACGGCCGAAACGAGAATGATGGATCGTATGATGTTGGCCATGAATAGGGCCATGGCGCAACAACAGGAAGTGTTCTTGAAACTCCTCGAGGACCGAGACACTAACAACCGCAGGCCCGAAACGGTTGGCGAGAATGTGATTGTTGCTGGATCCGGGGGTACCGGACCTGTAATTTCCCCTGTGGTAACTGCAACCCTAGGCATCAATCGAACGACACGGACTTGCACGTTCAAGGCTTTTCTGGGTTGCCGACCACCAGAATTTAAAGGCTCGGACAATCCCTTAGATTGTATGGCCTGGGTCCGAGAGATGGAGCAAGCTTTTCGCTCAAGCGAATGTGGGGAGGAACAGAGGGTGATATTTGGTTCCCGAATGCTGCGGGGAATAGCTCTTACCTGGTGGGACGTGTACTCTGCTTCGCTGGAGTCGACTGTTCTAGACCAATTGTCTTGGTCTACCTTCAAGGAGAAACTGCTAGAGGAGTACTGTAACGAGCGGTCGTTGGACCGAATCAAGGATGAATTCCAGAATTTGAAGAAGGGAGGTATGTCTGTGAGGGAATACAACCGTCTCTTCATGGACAAGCTAGGCTTTGTGGGACATCTGGTCCCGACAGAGAAAGATAAGATCAAGGCTTACATCAAGGGTCTTCCATCGGACATGATGTCGATGGTTCGTGTGACGAAGACCTCCACCCTTCGGGAGGCAAAGGAAGAAGCTCAACTCATGGAGGATGCTTACAGTCTCGGCAGGGATCAGGGTGGTCGCCAAGTCGAGAATAGGAAGTGGGAGGGAAGTTCAATGCCCTCAAAGAAACCCTTTTATACCAACAACAACACTCAGCGAGGAGCTGATCCTAGACGCGATGCCAAGTGGTGCTCCAAGTGCCGAAGTAAGCATTTCGGTCCTTGCAACTTTGTTCCCGGGACGTGCTAAAAATGTGGGAAGACGGGTCACACGTTCCGAGATTGCCCTCTCAAGGGACAGGTATGTTTTGAGTGTAGGGAACCGGGGCACGTAAGGGCGGAATGCCCGAAGATCAAGACTGGGGGATTTAGCGGGAAGAAGATGGAACCGCCGCGGTCGACTGGAAAGGCTTTCCAGATGTCGTCAGAGGAAGCTAAAGCATCGACCGATGTAGTGTCGGGTACGTTTCTTCTAAATTCCGTACCTACGCGTGTGCTATTTGATTCTGGTGCTAGCTACTCGTTCATATCTGATTTGTTCTGTCAAAGGCTTGCTATGTCTAAAAGTATGCTAGAGATTGCTGTTGTGGTAGAAATAGCAAATGGAGGCCAAGTTCTAATTCATAATATCCTTAAGGATTGCATCTTAGAGCTTAAGGGGAAGAAATTTCCCATTAACCTACTACCAATGCAAATTGGCGGATTCGACGTGGTGGTAGGTATGGACTGGTTATCTAAGAACCAGGCCGAAATTGTATGTTCCAAGAAAATGATCCGTTTACCGGTGGCAAACAGAGAAGCGACTATAATCTACGACGAAGGAAGGAAAGGCGACGTGGCGATTATTTCAGTAATCAAAGCTAGGAAGTGTTTGGTGAATGGATGTGTATCTTTCTTGGCTTATGCCATCGATACCAAACTCGACCAACGGAAATTGGAAGATGTTAGGGTGGTGCGCGAGTTTCCCGATGTGTTTCCGGAAGACTTGCCCGGGTTGCCGCCCGATCGTGTTGTGGACTTTTGTATTGACCTCATTCCTGGAGCGGCTCCGATTGCTCGAGCTCCATATCGTTTGGCTCCTACCGAAATGCAAGAGATGGTGGTTCAACTTCAAGACCTTCTCGAGAAAGGTTTCATCCGACCAAGCTCGTCACCGTGGGGAGCTCCGGTCCTGTTTATCAAGAAAAAGGACGGCGCGATGAGAATGTGCATCGACTACAGGGAACTGAACAAAGTGACGGTGAAGAACAGGTATCCACTTCCAAGAATCGACGACCTGTTCGATCAACTTCAAAGAGCAGGTTGTTTCTCAAAGATTGACCTTCGGTCGGGGTATCACCAAGTGAAGGTGGCAAAGAGTGACATCCCAAAGACGGCATTTAGAACTCGCTATGGGCACTACGAGTTTTTGGTGATTCCATTCGGCCTAACCAACGCACCGGCGATATTTATGGACTTGATGAATCGAGTGTGTCGACCGTTCCTCGACAGATCAGTAATCGTGTTCATCGACGACATCCTAGCTTACTCCAAGAACGAAGAAGAGCACGAGCAACATCTCCGTGAAGTATTAGAGGTGTTAAGACGAGAAAGACTCTACGCAAAGTTTTCAAAGTGCGACTTTTGGCTTCCAGAAGTTCAATTTTTGGGGCATATAGTTTCAAAGGAAGGAGTAAAAGTGGATCCCGTAAAGATTGAGGCAATGACGAATTGGGAACCTCCCAAGAATCCGTCTGAAATCCGAAGCTTCCTAGGTTTGGCAGGATACTACCGGAGATTCATTCAAGATTTCTCGAAGATAGCCTCGTCGTTGACTATCTTGACCCGGAAGAACGTGAAATTTGTGTGGACCGAGAAGCAAGAAGAAGCGTTTCGCACCTTACAGAAGAAGCTTTGTGAAGCTCCTATCCTATCCTTACCAGACGGGACGGAAGATTTTGTGGTGTACAGCGATGCGTCGAAGATGGGTTTGGGTTGTGTCCTGATGCAAAGAGGGAAGGTAATCGCTTACGCATCAAGGCAACTTAAAGTGCACGAAGTCAACTACCCTACTCATGACTTGGAATTGGCAGCAGTGGTGTTTGCACTGAAGTTGTGGCGACACTACCTCTACGGTACGAAGTGCACTCTTTATACTGATCACAAGAGTCTGAAGCATATCTTTAATCAGAAAGAGCTAAACATGAGGCAGCGGAGATGGTTGGAATTGTTGAAGGATTATGACTGCGAGTTGCTCTACCATCCGGGTAAGGCAAACGTAGTTGCCGATGCTTTGAGTCGGAAAGTCTGCGGAGGAAATTCTCGTGCTACCTTTGCACGGATTGAAATAACTTCAACGCTTATTGACAGAATCAAGGAATCGCAAGTCGAAGCCTTGCTAGATGAAAACCTCAAAGGAGAAGTCATGGCGAAGCAACATCTTCTGTTGACTGAAGATAGTCGAGGGATGAAGCTTTTCAATGGGCGAGTCTGGATGCCTAAGATTGGGGGTAATAGAGAACTTCTTCTCGAAGATGCCCACAAGTCAAAATACTCCATTCACCCAGGAAGCACGAAAATGTATAGAGATTTGAAATTGCATTATTGGTGGCCAATCATGAAGCTCGATGTGGCGCGCTATGTGGAACAGTGTGTGACTTGTTTGCAAGTGAAGGCTGAGCACCAAAGACCCTACGAAAGTTTACAATCCTTGGAAATTCCAGAATGGAAATGGGAACACATCACGATGGATTTCGTGACAAAGCTACCAAAGACCTTGAAAGGTCACGACGCCATTTGGGTTATAGTTGACCGCTTGACCAAAAGCGCTCACTTCTTGGCCATGCGGGAGACGTTACCAATGGATAAATTGGCGAAGTTGTACATTGATGAAGTAATTTCCCGGCACGGCGTGCCGCTATCTATAGTCTCTGATCGGGATAGTCGGTTCACGTCGCACTTCTGGGATGGCTTACAAAAGGAATTGGGTACACGAGTGAAGTTGAGCACAACCTACCATCCTCAAACCGACGGACAAAGCGAGAGGACAATCCATACGCTAGAAGATATGTTAAGATCGTGCGTAATCGACTTTGGGGGTAGTTGGGATACGCACCTGACTTTGGTAGAGTTCACGTACAATAATAGCTACCACTCAAGTATAGGGATGGCACCGTTTGAAGCATTATACGGTCGCAAGTGTCGAACTCCCGTATGTTGGATCGAGGCGGGGGAAAAGCAGTTCGCCGGACCAGAAGTTGTACAAGAAACGGCGGACAAGGTCAAGGGCATCCGCGAACGTTTGAAGGCGGCCCAAGATCGACAGAAAAGTTACGCCGATAAGAAAAGACGGCCAATGGAATTCCAAGTAGGAGACCGGGTTATGTTAACGGTGTCCCCTTGGAAGGGAATTATTAGGTTTGGGAAGCGTGGGAAGTTGAGCCCCCATTTCCTTGGACCGTTCTCTGTGACTAAGCGGGTAGGACTTCAAGCTTACCAGCTGGAACTTCCTCCGGAGATGAAGGGAATTCATAACACGTTTCACGTGTGCTATCTACGGAAGTGTCTAGCAAAGGAGGAGAGTGTTATTCCACTCTCCGAGATCAGAGTGGATGAGGGAAATCGTTGCGTTGAAGAACCTGAGGCGATTTTGGAAAGAAAGACGAAGAAGCTTCGTCACCGGGAAGTCACAATGGTCAAGGTTCAGTGGAAGCACCATCGAGGTGCCAATGTGACTTGGGAAGCAGAAGAGGACTTGAGGCGGAGGTACCCTCACCTCTTCCCATAGCCGAGATTTCGAGGACGAAATCTTCTCCAAGTTGGGGATGATTGTAACACCCGCTATTTTGGGGTTGGGTGAAAAGTTGACTTTTACCCAAAGTTCAAGGGGGTAAAATGTAACTTGGGTTATATAAATAGAAATCAGATTTTAGATATTTTAAAAATATCACCAATATCAGTCTTGAGAATCAGAGAGAGAGAGAAGAGAAGCAGGAGAAAGAGGTCGTTCGGTTTTCTCCAAATCAAGGTACGAATCTAGCTTAATGCTTTGATCTGAATGCTTTTAGCCACGTAGAATCTCGTTGTGAAGGTTTTAAACCGTTCCATTGTGAGATCTGAGTATTTTCTCATTTTGATCTGGGTTCTGCATTCGATCTGTTCTTGGTGTTCTTGATGAATCAAGATGAAGGGTCGTTCGACCGATTGGTTCGTTCGACCGGGTGGTCGTTCGACCGATGGGTTCGTTCGATCGGGTGGTCGTTCGACCGATGGGTTCGTTCGATCGGGTGGTCGTTCGACCGATGGGTCCCTTCGACCGGGTATCCCTTCGACCGGGTATCCCTTCGACCGGGCATCCCTTCGACCGGATGTCGGTTCGACCGGGGTTGCCTGTTCGACCGGGTTTTTGGTACTCGACCGGATCAGTGTTTTGGCAGTGTGTTGTGTTCTTATTCCTGAGTTTTAAGTCATTAAGTTTTCTTTATTTTTGGCTTACCGATTATCGGTGTTGTCATAGGTAGCAATCGTCAGAAGCAGTTTTATTCAGGAAGAAATCTGAGGTGAGTCCTTTAAGCTAAATCGGTTTGTATTACGAATGCTATGTGATAAATGTATTATTTGAAATGTGGAAAACCTGGTTTCAATGTGACTTATTGTCGTTGGGAAATACCTTCTAAAGATCTCACATTTTCAAGAATCACGATTTATAGAATTGAACTGTTGTTCATATGAATTGCCTGTATAGCTGATTTAATGTGAGTATGCTCTGAAATGACATGCTTTGGCTTTGAGTCTTAGTGCAATAGATCCATAGGCACTGTGTTCCTATGTCCCCTGTTTTGGGCATTTGGTTCACGTTTTAGCACGGGATAGGCATCGGGTTGCCATGATAAGTAAGGTGTGGGCCTATACGGTCGGGCAGCGTCTCATGGTGCAGTAAGGTGAAATCCCATTATGTGCTTGAGTTCCCCCTGTTTTGGGAACTCTCAAGGATAGATCCAGAGGGGTTGACTTGAATGTTTTGAGCAACAGATCTAGAGGGGTTGAGCTCGTTATGTGATTTGTGGGTATTACTTATACCATGTTTAATCACTAATGGTTTATTGGATTTCTTGACTTAGCTCATGGCTATACTACCGCGTGGCACCAATTGGGTTTAGTACTCTCTTTTATTTTAGCTTGTTCTCACTAGGCGTTAGCCTAACGCTTGCTCTTGGTTGTCATGTTGGCAGGTTATCTTAGCAGGGGGGCTCGTCGGGACTGAGGGAGCGACCTTGGGGTCGTGAGAGATTCTTTTGAAGATTCATTTTGGAAGTATAGCGACACCCGTCCCTAATCTAGATATTTTGTAGATTAATAGGATGTCGTTTTATACTTCAGTTATCTACCTAAATATTGGCTACTCTATACCCGTTGGGTTGTTTGTGTAATGAAATTGTCGCACCTTATTCCGCAAGTTAGTCTATTGCCGAATTGTTTCTTCGAATTTTTATTTCCGCAGTTTCTAGGGTGTTACAAATTGCTTGTATCAATTTCATATCAGAAAGTCGAATCAATCGATTTTGAGTATTTTCAGTTCGAAAACTTGTTATCACTGTGGTTGGATCGAATGGTGGTTTAGAGTAAGATTTATACAAAGTGATCAACTACAATTGTGCTCAAAAGTTGTTTTCGAACCTGTGGATAAATTCTTAACTCAGAAATCGATGTATTGAAGGTTTTGTTAAAGTTTTTGTGAAAATCAGTTCGAGATCCATAAAATTCGCAGGATTCAAGTGAAGAACTCGTAAATGTTGAAAGAATTCGTAGAAATTAAGTTTTTGTTGAAAGAATTCGCATAATGAACATTTGGACACAACAAAACTACAAGTGTGGAATTCGCAGGTAGTTACGTGCAAAAGTTGAAGGATTCGCAGACTACTGTGCATTAGTTGTGTGCGAATTCTTAAGGATTCGCATGCCACTGAATACAAATTGTCAAGATTTTGCAGGTTGAGTCTTTGCAAAAAGTGGCTCCATTATTAAAAATGTTCTAACTATAGGATTCGCAGGCGAGAGAGCTACGAGAAGCCCACAATTCGCAGGTTAGTGTATTGCGAATTCTAAGGATTTATCGGTATGTGATCTGCGAAATGCGAGGATTCGCATATAAAAGGCTTGCAAAAATTGGGAATTCGCAGAAGAATACTTTGCGAATTGTGGTTCAGGCTTATGTCGTCTTGCGAATTATGATTCATTGTTATAGGGATCTGCAAAATTTGATGGTTTGCGAAAAATTTTGATGTTTTGAGAATTCTGACTGTTCTGAACCCTGTTTCATACATGTTTGCCCTGTTCCTGAGCTTTATACGTGTAATGCATATGTGACATCACTTCTATCATATGTTGGTCACATATCTTTAGCAACTGATCAAATTTTCACGAGTGCTCATGCTTTTCAAGATTTTCAGATTCTGGATTTTCAGATTTGGTCTCTGCTTGGATTGAGTTAGCTTCCTGAGCATCTGCAATCATCATCCTGGAAAGCTTCTTTTGTGGTTAGACCATTGAGAGCACTTTATCATTCTTCTGACTTGATCACTCAGTAGTGTGAGTGACTGCAATCATTGTTTTGGTATTTGAGTTGTAATTCAAAATCCTGAGCGCCTATAATCATCCAGTTGATTCGTGAAGAAAGGAGTTATGGGTTTGATTATTCAGTATTCTAGAAAGAAGTCAGTATGAGTATCTTCTATCAGTTGTTGAAGAATTTCTTGCCTTATACCCTTTCCTTGTAGTGTTGCTACCGGATTCTACCGCTCGTATGCTTATCAGATGAAGTTCTTAAGCTGAATTCTAATTTCAACTCATGGTTCAAAGACAGATCAGATGTTATACACTAAATATGCATTTGGGTGTCACTCCATAATCCACACATATCATTCTTGTGGGCGTTAAGGAATGTGTTGGATTAACTAGAGTCAAAACTTGTCTTTATGTGCACTCAGTCGAGGTTACTGTCTACATCAGATCTGATATTTCAGTTCAAACTCCAAGGATAAGAGCTACATTCTAGGGGGAGCTTAAGGATGCTTTGAAGTTTATGCAACGCTAAGTTTTCTAAAGAAATCAAGGGGGAGAGGAGTTGAAGCTGGAGCTAATCAGAGAATGATTACTTTACAAAAACTTAGGGGGAGAATGTTAGAACATATTTTATGTTCACTTTAGAAGTTTAGTAAAGTAATCAATATAAATGTATTGGGCCTTGTATATGGGTTTGGGCTTTATTGTGTACAAGGGAGTATGGGGGTATAAATAGAAATCTTTGTACTGTGTTTTAGGGTTAATCTTTCATTGTGTAATTTTCAGTTTAGCAAACATGCAGACATACGGCTACAGTGTTCTATGTAGTGTAGTTTACTTGCTTTGAATAAAACTACTGATTTCTATCCCTATGATTCGTTGTTATTCATTAAATCAATACCAATAAAGATCTCAATGGACCTCTCAAGTTAAAGCAGTTTTCATCATATAAATCATAAAATGTTTAAAACGAATATTTACTCTAAATATGTATGGTCGTTCTTGAAATATAAGTGTTTGGGTCAAATCTATGACCACGACGAGAAGCATTTATGATACATTTTACGTACGATTAATCTTGTATTAAGATAAGGTCATGTTGACCATATATATCTATGATATTATTCATCACTTTTGAAGATGTATGTCGAGTGTTAGTCACGACCTATGGTCGTATATCTATCATACGACGGACGTAAGACTCCCCACGATGACAATTATACTAACAGACGACCAAACGTTTCACTTTTGTTCATTCGATGCAGGTTCAATGCTCTTAAAGACCAACGGCTATAACCGACCGATGACACTAAGGTCATTAAAATCTTCTACCGTTACCCAAGAATTCAATGACACATTTATGACGATCAAGATTATAAAAACAAGGATCCATACCTCATTCAAGGAACAAGAATTTGGAGATTACAAGTTAACAACAAAGAATTCTTTCAACTCTCTCTGAAGAAATACAAGATCGCTTCACACACGACCAAAGTGTTTTATACATGACATACGATTGTTATTAGTTTCTATACTTATTTTTTCTACTCATCCGGTAAAACATTTTAATACGCAAGGATATCACCCCTGCTTGGAAACCATGGCATATTGACGACTCCTCTTTGTCGTCCGTGGTTTTGTTCCTCGTTGAGGCTTTTCTACGTCACCAAATCCGTTGTCTCTTTACTTTTATCCCTGTCGCACGCTTTGTCGCTCGATTCCTATCTTTAGTTGTTAAAAGCTCCACATCAACCTTAAGTTATCCTCTTGCACGATTTTTGGCATTAATTGTTTGGCGCCCACCGTGGGGCCCCATCTAAAGAAAATCCTTGACAAACGTGCGTCGTACTAATAATTTCCTCGAGTTCCTTTTGTTTGCAGGACAATGGACAAACCTCAGGGAACTCTCGAACACATCATCGCTCAGATGAATATGGAATTGACAACAACACGCACTCACATTGATGATTTGGCTAATCAGAACATAAGGGCAGCAAGGCAATCGCGTCCCTGAGAAATCAAAATCTGAACAATTCAACAGGATCGAAAAATGGTCTTGGACCATTCAACATGCCTTCGTCGGGACCTCCTCTTTCCAATTATCCAAGACCTCCATTCCATGGTGTCCCTAGTCAACCTATGCCGATGATGCCACCACCACCTCTTTTCAACACGACAGTGCCAATTCCCACAATGCCGCCAGCAACGTCAATTCCTGCGATGCCAATGCCAACCTTCCACTACAATGGAGATACTTTTGATTCCTCACAGCAAAATGGCTTTCAAACCTCCGGGTTCGTTCCTGGGGCGACCCAAGGAGTTAATCAAGATGATTTGGTCGCCCAACGACTAAAAATGTTGGAGGAACAGAATGAACGCGTATTGTCGTTACTTGCTAAGCTTCCCAGGGCAACAGTACCCGTCGACGTCGAGCCTCCTCAATAAAATGTTCAAGGAACGACTTGGAAACACCATGGAGGTGTATATTGACAACATGCTCGTTAAGTCCAGACGTCCAGTAGATCACGTTGAACATCTAAGGCAATCTTTCAACATCCTCAGAAAAAACCATATGAAGCTAAACCGAACAAAGTGTTCGTTCAGTGTCAACACTGTGAAATTTTTGGGATATATGGTGACCCGACGAGGGATCGAAGCTAATCCTGATCAAATCAAATCCATAGTCGATATTAAGTCACCAAGGAATTTCAAGGAAGACCAACGTCTGACTGGTCGTGTAGCAGCCTTGAACAGGTTTATCTCACGATCATCGGACAAATATCACTTATTCTACAACATTTTGCGAAAGAACAAAGGTTTCCAGTGGACGGAAGACCATGAACAAGCATTGCAAAAATTAAAGGAATACATGGCGTCACCCCCATTGCTATCGAAACCTAAGGACTACGAGGTCTTGCAACTTTACCTGGTCGTATGTCATAATGCCGTAAATGCAGTCCTAGTACGAGAGGACGACAAACATCAGTTGCCTATTTATTACGTAAGTTAATCTCTACTCGATTCTGAGACCAGGTATTCTTCTCTGGAGAAAATTTTACTATCGCTAGTCACAACAGCTAAAAAGCTATGATACTATTTCGAGTCATATCCTATAAATGTTGTGACTAAATTTCCTCTTAAGTATGTCTTGAGAAAACCAGAGTTAACAAGTTGACTAGCGAAATGGAGCATATATCTCAACATCTAGGACAACGACTTCAATCCAAGGACCGCTATCAAATCACAAGTCCTAGCAGACTTTGTCGCCGATTTCAGTCCTGAATTAGAAAAAGAAGTACAGAACGAGACTTATTATGTGGCTACTCTCGACAACAAACCCTGGACTCTACATGTCGACGGATCATCCAACGCTAGAGGAACAGGACTGGGCGTCATCTTAAAGTCGCCACAGGTGGGCAAGATGGTGTACTCCATACGATGCGATTTTATAGCAATCAACAATGAAGAAGAGTATATAGCCCTAATCGTGGGAATGAACATGGCATACAACTTAGGGGCAATCATATTGCACTTCAGAAGCGACTCTCTCCTCATCGTAAACTAGATGAATGGAGAATTCGTAGCAAGATACTCAAAGATGACAACATACCTAAAAACGAAATCAGAAAATTTCAAACCGTTTTCGATCGAAAAAATCCCAAGAGATCAAAATACTTAAGCTAATGCCATGTCCAACCTTGGATTAGCACTCACCAAACATCTGATCGATTCCATACCCATGATCCATCTCTCGACACCATCCATCGACAACGACGACATCGTCCAAATCGATAATGAAGAAGATGATTTGTCGAACGACATCATAAATTATTTGGTGCATGACCAACTCCATGAAGACAGAATGGAAGCACGAAATATCAGATTAAAGGCATCCTGGTACCTCGTGATCTAAGCCAAACTCTATCGACGATCGTCCACATGACTTAATCTACGATGCGTCACTAGAAAAACTCAAGTCCAAAAGGTCTTGCAAGAAATGCATGACGGCGAGTGTGGTAATCCTTCAGGCGGTCGTAGAGTAGCTAGTCGAGTATCACGACGAGGTTATTATTGGCCGACATTACGACAAGACGCCATCAGGTATGTACAAAGTTGCGGTGCATGTCAACGACACTCAGGTACGTCGCATAAACCATCTGAACCTTTACATTCGACTTTAGTTCCATGGCCCTTCATGAGGTGGGGAATGTATATTGTCTGTAAGCTACCTCCTTTCCCTAGGCAAAAGGTATTTTGATTCGTACTTACAGATTATTTTTCCAAATGGATAGAAGTAGCCTCTTTTTCCCAAGTCCGGGACAAAGAGGTTATATCTTTTATCCGGACTAACAACATATGTAGGTTTTGTCAGGATCTTAATTCTTAACAAGAATAAACACTCAGAAACAATATTAAAGGAGTTTGCGGAATAACACTTTAATATTCAAAGATCAATGAAACAGTGAATCAGAATAACAACTTGTAAACTTTATTGAATGGTTATAAAGCTACAAGATTCAACACTCAACCTCAATATTGATGAACAGGCTCACCAATACGAATTCTACTTCTCTAGAACTAGGACTATAATCCTTGAGGTTGATTCTCTCTATGAAAACAAAAATTCAGAATTTCAGAATTCTAAAAGTAATTCTTTATCAATTACAAACTATTCTATATATACTGAAGATAAAAGATAATTACAAATAATAAAAGATCTTCAAAATAATCTTCCATCTTTATCTCCAAGCTTTCCATAATCTTCAAACTTGATCTGCACGAATCTTGATTATCTCTTAAGCAGCACTAAGTCTTCAGCAGCATTAATACTTTGAGCAATATTAATGTTCAGCAGTACTAACTACTAGCAGTACTAAAAATGCTTAGCGGTAGTAATTTCTTCTAGCAGTATTAATCTTTGACTAGCAGCATTAACCTGAATCAGCAGCATTAACTTCAGAAGTAGTAATCAAGTTGTGCTAGCAGTGTTAACTGTACTTGTGCATTTCTGAATTTCCCAACAATTTTAGGAAGAGAAGTCAAGTTCTTCAGATGGTCTTTAATATGCTCCCAAAACTTCATATCTCATACACCTGTATTTGCATCCAACTCCAAACTCTAATTGATTGTTCTTTGAATCAGATACTTTACCATTTATGAATCTGGAGCACATCCAAACTTCTTTTTCAACATTGCATGCAGCTTAAGTCTACTGTGGTTGTACACTCTATCCACTAGGAAGTATTCTATGTGATTTGAATCCATAGTCAAAGCATATACTCCACTAGTTTCATATAGAGTCCAGTTTGTGACCTTTTGAAACACATTTCTGATTAAATGCTCCACTTCTTCAGTCTTGAACATCATACACAGATACTCCATTACAAGTTTTGTGATTGAAATCCCTGGAGCTTTCAATTGATCTGCATACAACTTCATTCCTAGTTCATACATCTCTTCTAGATCAGACCTGGAACATGTTCTGACAATCTTTGCCCAAGTATTATACACTTCATGCTTTTCATCTTTTCTTTTGAGCCTGATGTATTCTTTTCCATCCACCTTCATTGTATCCCATAGAATGACCTCAGGTGGCTTAACTCGAACAGGTTCTGCTGTAATAGGTTCAGGCACTTTGTCCATCACTACCATGTACAGATTTACATCATCAATGCTTGATGGTTCTTTCTGTTCACTTGGCTTAGTTGCCCCTTCTTCTTCACCAACCTTCTCAACTTCTTCTTCAGCTACTCTAGGCTTCTTGGATGATTTTCTTCTGGCCATCATTTTGGATCTTTTTAAAGTCCTCAGACTTTCACCAAGAGTTGCTTCTTTCTTTGGTGTTTCTTGCTCATCAGGGAAAGGCTTTTCTATCAGAAAGTCATTGCTTTCTTTCATCCTCTTCTCCATTTCAACTCTAGCAGTTTCATTCCCTTGGAGCTTTGTCATCTCAGAATCATATAATTCTTTAATCTGTTCAAAAGACATATTTGAGAACATCTCCTTTCTGACTCCTACAGCACCTTTGAGAAAAGTAATCATTTTCTTTCTCTCTTGAGTACCAAGGTAAGTCTTTGAGGGTTGTCTCTTCTTTGCAATCATTTTGAATAACACAGATTTCTTCAGGGTTGCAGCTTTCCTCTGAGCTATTTCAATTGCCAAACTTTGTTGATAAGCTTCATTTAACTCTGCAGCCAGTGCCTTAGCCATCTCTCTGTCTTTGTCCACTTGAGCTAATTCTGCTTGATCAAGTTCAGCTTGAATCTTTCTGGTCAAAGCTTCATCTGACTCAACCAAATTTTGCTTTTTAATTGGTTGATCAGATTCCACTAACTTTGCTTTGCCTTTATCCCTGCATGCTACCTTCTCAACACTTGCTGTCTTGATAGCCTCACCTCTTTCTTTGATGACAACTCCTTTGGCCTTTGAGGTGACCTTGGGAGTATCATGTTTGGCTTTGATTAAGGTTTTAGCAATTTCAAGATCTGTTAGTACTTCTTGCACTATTTCTGCTGCTTCCTTCAGTTCAGCAGTATTAACAGTTTCTGCTGCTTTGCTTGATTCAGCAACATTAACTGTTACTGCTGTTTGTTCTGTTACTACTGCTCTGCTTGATGTTTCTGCTTCTTGTACAAACTCTGTTTCTTTTTCTTGCTCCCCCTCAAAATCAACTTTATCCTGCTCCCCCTTATCTTTGACATCTTCCATGTTGGCATCAGCTTCTGACTCCCCCTTTTTGGGAGCATCAGTCACTGGTTCCCTTCTTCTGAGCACAAACTGTTTCTTCTTCTTTTTCTGGATCAATCTCTTCACCATTTTCTTCAGGTTGGTGATCTGAAATTGTTGAGACAGAATGATCAGTTTCAGCTCTTCTATTTCTTTTCCCTGCTTGATTACATCCATGTTGATGTTTCCCATTATTTCCATCAATTCATAATAGTCATATCTGTCCTCACCTTCTCCAGGAGTGTTACCCCATTTTGAAGGATCATGGGATCTTTTTGTAGTAGAGGTCTTCTGCCTAGCAGAAACACCTGCTACCCCCATGGTTTCTTGGCACCTGGGACCTTTGGATGATTGCTCATCCAAAGTTGCCATGGGGAAGGTCTTATTTATGTTACCACTGACCTCCTCTGTGCTAGCAGGAGTAGTGGCAACCTTTGCACCCATATGCTCATTCATCTCCTCATTGAGCACCTCCTTGGGGTTAGGAGACGCCCCTGTGGTTTCCCTGTAGATATTCTCTAATGGAGAATTCTCCATTAAAGGGCTTAAAGGCTTTGTGGGTGTAGGTACAATAAGGGAAGGAGCCTTCTTTACCTTTTTCCTGATATAAGTATTGGTTATTGGGGAAGTTGGTTTTTGAACAAGGGACTGACGGATTGATATGGTGATGAAAGGTTGGGATTGGCTTTCAGTGGGTTGGTCTACTGAGGGCCTTGACCCTGAAGCCATACCTTCTTCATTGTGGGACACCACCATCATTGTAGAGAACAATGGGGTGTCAACTCCTTCCGAGTCCAATGGAGATCTTTTCATGTTTGAAAAGACCTTACCTTTGGGGATTTTGGGTACATATACCTCATCAAAGTGAGGCATATCCGTCAATTCATGGGTTATAACTTTCTGTACAAACCTTGGGTACATATAAAAACTCTTTTTGCTTCCCAAGTTTGATACAAGATCACTGAAAATCATTCTTGAAAAATTGTACTTTCTGGCAGTGGCCAAGCAGACCAAAGCATAAGCAATGGTACTGCTAAACTCACACCATCCAGTAGTCTTTTTGGAAATACAGTGCATCAGGGTGTGAACAAGAAAACGCCATTGGGTATAAAATTTAGCTTTTGAGAATTTAAAACCACCCAATTGGCCTCCATACCCCATTCTTGACAGATTTGAGAACAAGTCCTCATTAGGAATAGAAGTAATACATGCAGCATCGTCTAGACATAGACAGATGCGTATCACTTCTTCAGAAACTGACAAGGGTTTGTCACACACCCTTGTCTTGATTATCTGCACCCCATTCTCTGTGACTACTGTGGAATTTGTCCAAAATTGTCTTTGATGCTCTATGTAGATTGTTGTCAATACAGTAAGAGCATGGGCAATGTGGCTGGACTTGAGAAAGTCCACAATCTGATGGAATCCAGCAACTTGCTTCGGCTTTTGAAGCATAGCGATTTCGTTGTGCTCATCAATGAATGCCATGGATGCCATTGAACTTGAGTGTTCTTGCCTGAAACTTACTAGGAGCTTGAGATAAAAAGGTTTAGAGAGCAGATGAATAAAAATCAAAGGGTCGTTATGAACTTTTGGGCGGGCAAAAAGGGTATTTATACGATTAGGGACATAAGCAGTATTAACTACTAGCAGTATTAACGAACTAGAAGTATTAACTGAGAGCAGTATTAACTAATAGCAATATTAACTAACTAGCAGTATTAACTTAGAGCAGTATTAACTACTAGCAGTATTAACTAACTAGCAGTATTAACTGAGAGCAGTATTAACTACTAGCAGTATTAACTGAGAGCAGTATTAACTACTAGCAGTATTAACTAACTAGCAGTATTAACTGAGAGCAGTACTAACTACTAGCAGTATTAAGTAACTAGCAGTATTAACATATGAAGAAGTACTAACAATGTCAGCAGCACTAACATTGATAGCAGTAGTATTGCTTCTAGCAGCACTATCATTGTCAGCAGTACTATTTGGGGTAGCAGTACTAACAGTTTTAGTGCATTTAAGAACCCACATATTGACACTTTCTTTAACAATCTTTTTCTTCATGTGGCTTTTAGGTTTAATAGATTTCTTAGACACATGGTTCCTTTCAATCTTCCTATAACCAAAGGGTTTTTGCATAGATCTTTGAAAATTCATCCTTTGGTTCATAAGATTGAAATAACAGTATTTGGCAAGATGATTCAATTTTCCACAGATAAAACAAGGTTTTGGTCTATTGATTTTACTCAAATCAACCCCTTGTTTTTGTGCCCACTGATTATTCCAGTTTCTTTGATTTCCCCTCTTTTTATCATGTTTTAGGGGTTCAGTCTTCTTACATGCACACTGTTTGCAAGGAACTGGATTCACAACTGTGGTCTGTTTGTAATGGACCTTACCAGACTTTACCTCTGTCTTCTCTATGTCCTTTGATTTGATCCAATCCCTTCCACAGTCCTCATTGGTGATAATGTTATTCTCTAGAGGAATCTCACCACACACATTGTTCTGCTTACTCTTACCAACCTCTTTCTCAGTCTTATCCTCAACAACTACCTCATCTAAGGGATCTATCTCAGTGGCTCCCTCAGGCAAGTCCTTCCTATCTTTGGTTTCTAGCAAGTCTGAAGTAGGAGGAATGTAATTGTTGTTATATGGTGGCGGTGTGGCATTGTACCCAATTTCTCTTCTTAATTTGTCATGAATCTGAGTTTGTAGTAAAGAGTCCATTGATGTAGAAGCATTGGAAAACTTTTCCACATCAAGCTTAACCTTGGTTAGCTCCTCTCTCAACTTTTCACTCTCCTCTTTAGATTTGGTCAGTTTAAGTTCTAGATCCTTCTTCTCCCACTTCCAGTAATTGGTGTCATATGAGTGTTGGAGTTCATTGGCTTGAAAACCTTTAATCTGTTACTCAAACCTCTCAACAATTCTCACATAGTCTTTTATATCTTTTTCTAATCTCTTAAGGTCATCACTCATCTTCTGATTGTGATCCCTGTACCTTCTAATAGTGTCTATGCAAGTTTTAGAACAGAGATTAGAACTTACCTCAGTTGGGAGATCAGATACTTCAGCCATAAGAGCTTGATTTTGGATAGCCTCTTCTGCTTGATCACTCCAGTCAAACCACATTCCTTGTTGAGAAACAAGGGCTTGAGCAGAGTTTCTGTTGTGATTGAAGCTTCCAGACTGTGCTTGTTGGTGGTTGTTGTTGTGAGACACTTCAGTTCTGCATTCCCTGGCAAAGTGTCCCTTCAGATGACATTTATAGCATTCCACCTTTGATTTATCAAATCCTGCTCCATCTTCTCTTCTTTGGGAGAAGTTGTTCTTCCCAGTTCTCTTGATGAACTTCTTCACCCTCATGGAAAGCATGGCCATCTGACATTTAATATCCATCTCTTCAAGGTCATCAGGATGAAGTTGTTCCAAATCATCTTTAATTAAAGAGGAGTTTCCATGACTGGAAAGAAATGCTTCAAACACAAATTCAGTGCCTTTTTCTTGATTTGCTCCATTAGCAACATTAACTGATTCAGGGTTAGCAGTAGAATCAATTGATGCTGATAGGAGTCAGCATTATGAATATATCCAGAAGGCTTCTTCTTTACCTCCACCTCAGCTTCAAATACTCTAAGGCCATTGTACAGATCATCAAGTTCTTTCTCTTCCAATTGTTCATTCTGTCTGAATGAAACAGTGTACATGGTCCATTCATCTACAAGGGACCTTAAGAACTTTCTGTTTACATCATCTTGATCAATTTGTACTCCCATATTAGCTAGTTCACCAATCAGCTTGTTAAACCTGTCAAAAGTTTGAGTCATGGACTCATTCTTAGTTGACATAAAGTTTTCATACTGTTGTTTCAAGATTGCCTTTTGATTTCTCTTGGTACTTTTAGTACCAGAGAATCTCTTCTCTAGAGCATTCCAGAGCATCTGTGCATCAGTGCAATTGCAGAATTGGTGTTCATACTCATTGGGAATGGCCAAGAGCAGTGTGCTTAAGGCTTTCATCTCTGTCTGCCTTGTCTTTCTTTCTGCATCCGTTTTTGGTGGAGTTCTTTTTCCATCTTCACCAATCTTTCGTGCATCAGATGGGCCATTCTCAATGATGTCCCACATGGAGTAATCTGTGAGGAGAATGTATTGCTTGATTCTAATCTTCCACATGTCAAATTCACTGGATCTGAGCATTGGAACCTTTGAGACCAAAGTACTGTTTGATTCAACTGTATTTTCCATGATGAATAAGATTTCTGAGAATACTAGCTCCGATACCACTTGTCAGGATCTTAATTCTTAACAAGAATAAACACTCAGAAACAATATTAAAGGAGTTTGCGGAATAACACTTTAATATTCAAAGATCAATGAAACATTGAATCAGAATAACAACTTGTAAACTTTATTGAATGGTTATAAAGCTACAAGATTCAACACTTAACCTCAATATTGATGAACAGGCTCACCAATACGAATTCTACTTCTCTAGAACTAGGACTATAAGCCTTGAGGTTGATTCTCTCTATGAAAACAAAAATTCACAATTTCAGAATTCTAAAAGTAATTCTCTATCAATTACAAACTATTCTATATATACTGAAGATAAAAGATAATTACAAATAATAAAAGATCTTCAAAATAATCTTCCATCTTTATCTCCAAGCTTTCCATAATCTTCAAACTTGATCTGCACGAATCTTGATTATCTCTTAAGCAGCACTAAGTCTTCAGCAACATTAATACTTTGAGCAGTATTAATGTTCAGCAGTACTAACTACTAGCAGTACTAAAATTGCTTAGCAGTAGTAATTTCTTCTAGCAGTATTAATCTTTGACTAGCAGCATTAACCTGAATCAGCAGCATTAACTTCAGAAGTAGTAATCAAGTTGTGCTAGCAGCATTAACTGTACTTGTCCATTTATGAATTTCCCAACAGGTTTGGAATATCATACGAGATTGTTTGCGACAATGGATAACAATTTATAAGTGACAGGACTCAACAGTTCTATGAAGACCGCAAGATTAAACTAACGACCTCGACACCACAATATCCCCAGTCGAATAGACTCGCAGAATCAAGCAACAAGACCGTAAGCAATTCGATCAAGAAAATACTAAAGGTTGCAAAAGGAAAATGGGTCGAGGAAATTCCATCAATACTATGGACAAATCGTATGACTCCACGTACGTCCATAGGGCAAACTCCCTTTTCCTTGGTGTATGGTTATGAAGCAGTTCTACCAGTCGAGGTCTAGTTACCAACATCAAGGCATGACTCGTTCGACCACAATCGGGTTGACCTAAGTTACGATCTTGATGCCCTCGAAGAATTGAGAGAATGAACATTGATCAGGATGGCATCCCAAAAATAATCGGTCGAACGATACTTCAACAAAAATGTAAGGACTAAAGTCTTCTAAGAAGGCGATCATGTATTACGACGAGTGTTTCAAAACACTCAAGAGCAAAACACAGGTAAGCTTTCAATCAAATGGGAAGGTCCCTATCGCATATCTAAGGTCGTGGGAAAAGGTGCCTACAGGCTCCAAACCCTTGACGACCAAGATATCCCTCGTAGTTGGAATGCCACACATCTTAAGAGGTATTTTTTTCTAAATCCCTTTTTCATTCCTTATGATTATTTATCACGATTAGTAATGACTTAAGCATTGGAGGGCCATCCTGACATTTTTTCTTCCAGGATTGCACGACATAATTAGAACCCTAAGTCTATTACGCGACTTGGTCCTGTAAACCCAAGATCCTATGATCTATACTTAGAAAAATTTATCATGTTTTGAATAAATGCCTTAGTCGCAAGTATCTTTGGGTTGAATTGCTTAAATTGTGTTGAACATCGTTTGCTTGGTCTCACGATTCTCAAGTACAAAGATTTATAATTCTAAGTATTTTCCATCGTAAGAATTCTATTGGTTGACTTGTGTTTTTATCTTCTGATGTCGCATATTTTTACTTATCTCTTTCGTGAAATGCTAAATACTCGTCAGACAAGTTATAAGGTAAAACTGTTTGTATTAAATCCAAAAGTAATGGTTACATAGCAAGGCTCGACCACCAGCGGTCGACCATTAAAAACTAAAACATAAAAAGCTAAAAAAACATAGAATGAGCTCAAGGCAGAGGAGGATCATCTTCTTGCTTCGACGCAAAGCCTTCACCCTGGGAAGTCTCGCCTTCAACCTCTTCCTTCTTGTCGTCAGAGTCTAAGTCCTTCTCGCTCCTGACACTCGACAAGTAGAGTTCCGATTCTTCAGAGGCATTGTCAAGAGGGTTCTTCCCTGCCAGGTGTTGCCTCATGATCGTTGCCTTAGTGGTCCATCGAGTGAAAGCCTCGACCGACTTGAGCTCTTCCTTCAGCTCCTCCACCTTGACTTCGAGCTCAACCTCCTTTGCCTTAGAGTCTTTGACCTCTTTTTCTTTCTTGGACAAAGACCCCTATGTTAGTGCACAAATATGTTGGATCCAAGATCATGAGAATTAAAAGTCAAAGCTCAAGTCAACCCTCAAGCAAAGTCAAAGTTAAAGTTTCTAAGTGGAAAGTCAAGCAAAAGTCAAAGTGTTTAGTTTACTTAATTTTGGCTTCGTAAGCTTGTGGTATAAATACCTTTTTGTTTTTGTAGGATCATAAGACATTTACTTGGAGAATCTTAGAGAGAGAAATATTGAGAGATTAAGTGTATACGAATTGTATCTTTGTGAAAATCATAATCAATGATATATGGCTATTGAATTGATGTTCTTGTTGTTATCATCTTTATTGCACATTATTGTGGGACACACAATTGGTATCAGAGCAAGCACTTAATCAGAACAATTCAAGAATCTGAGAAATTGTTGATCGAACTTTCAAGAACTCACATACTCATTTGTTCCAGAATGAATTACTGTGTTTTGTGAAAATTTTGATTTGTAATTGACTGTATTGTAATCGGTTTGTGTTCTAGAACACATTTGGTTTGTATTACTTCATCCAATTCACAACAGGTTATGTGAATTTTGGATTTTTGGTCGTTTTTTGTTCGAGTTGTAAAAACGTATTGTTCTTAAGATCATTGTGTAATTTTGTTGATTTTTTGTAATTGATCAGTTGTAAGATGTTCAGATTGTGTTCGAGGATGAATTGGTAAATTTTCAGTGTCTAATTCAAATATTTGGTTGTTTTTTATCGATTCAAGGTGTTTTCGAAGTTGTTAACTGAAGAACTCGCAAGATCTATGAAATTCACATCCTTCATCCTTCATAGAACTCGCAGAGGGTTGTGTGCGAAAAGAGAAAGATTTCGCAAGTCTTTGTTTTTGAAAATTGCCAAGGAAGAAATTCGCACGAGCTTATATACGAAAATGGAGGATTTCACATTGCTAAGTGTACGAAAGGCAGGAATTCGCACTGTTCGAGATACGAAAAGTTGGAATTTGTATTTCTAAGGGAACATTTCGCATCCTTCTTGATACGAAAAGTGAGATTTCGCATCTCACTACAGGCGAAAAGGGTAGAATTCTCATGATGAAAACTTGAAGTTTTTCTAAGTCTGGAATTCGTACCATTGCGAAAAGTTAAGAAGTCCAAATTTGGCTAAGTGTAGAATTCGTAGAATTCCTTTCTGCGAAAAACTTTGGAGGTTTGAAGTTTACACGCGAGGATTTCGTATCAGGCTACGTGCGAAAAGTCAGAATTTTGCATCCTTCGACGTGCGAAAACTCAGAATCCGCATCAAGCTGTGTGCGAAAATCTTGGATTTTGTATTTTTTGGTGTGCGAATTCTGTGGGTTGTGCGAAAAGTAAACTATTTAGTGTGAGAATTACATACTTGGTCATTTTCTGACTGTTTTTCAGAAAATTTTGAAATTTTCTGATTTCGTGTTTAAAGATCTGTGCATACATCAAGATGACTTCAAGGGATGCTCTTGCTATCGGAACATATGTGAAACCACCAGTATTGTTTAAAGGGGAATATGAACAGTGGAAGGATAGGTTTTGGATTTCATTGACAGAAATGATATTGGAGATTATATCAGAGAATCTTTAGAAGAAGGTGTGATGAAACCCCCAACAAAGCTTCTCACTATAGAAGAGGAAGGAGAATAGGTGATTACAAAAGAGTATGTTATTGATATAGAAGAATATACTGATGAACAATAGAAGAGGCACAAGGCGGATAGACTAGCAAGATATTTTCTACTTCAAGGGATTCCTAATGAAGTATATGTAAAGATTGACAACTACAAAGTTACCGGCAAACATATGTGTGATCAGCTTGAAAAGATGATGATGAGATCCAAAGTAGGCAATCAGTTGAAGGTGTCAAACTCTCTGAATAACTATGAAGAATTTAAAGCTATGAAAGGTGAGATCTTAGAGACAAGTTATGATAGATTTGTCACACTTCTAAATGAACTAAGCAAGAATAGAGTGAAGAAATCTCAGATATAGACAAATATGAAGTTTCTAAGCATTTTGCAGCCTGAATGGAAGAGATTTACCCGTTAGGTGAAACAATTGAAAGATCTCAATGAGATTACTTTACATGAGGTGTATGAGACTTTACTCCAAAATGAGGAAGAGGTAGAGGAGGTAAGAGCCGAGAAGAAGAAAGCTGCGAAACCCATAGTTGATCCTGTTACATTGGTAGTGAAAAGAAAGGAAAAGAAGTCTGTAAGTCTGAAGAAGAAAAAGAAAGTAATTGTATCTGAGTCTGAGGAAAAGGAAAGTGATGATTTTGAATCTGATGACGGTGAGAATTTGAAGCAAGCAATGCACTTACTAGCCAGGGCCTTCCAGAAAAAGTTCTACAAGAAGCACGGGTGAAACAGTCAAAAGTATTCTTCAGGTTCGAGAAATTTTGAGCAGAAAGAAAGAGTAGAAGGAAAGAAAAGATTTGAGGAGAAGAAGCCGGAAGAAAAGAAGTGTGTGAATCGGTATGAGGAGAAGAAAAAGGCTGAACCAGTCAAGTGCTACAACTGTGGCAAGATCGGCCATTTTTCCAAAGATTGCAGGAAGCCTAAGGTGAAGAATTCTGATTATTACAAGAATAAAATGCTCATGGCAAAACAGAAAGAGGCGGGAAAAGCTCTAATGGCCGAGGAAGATCATTGGTTGGATGTCATCGATTCCGAAAGTGAAAGAGAAGAAATTGCCCATATGTGCTTCATAGGACAACATATACCTGAGAAAGATTCCTATGAGGAGGATTCTGATGAGGTAAATGATAAGACTGAATCTGATTTTCTTACACAGATGCAATCCATGATGGTTGAACTTTAGGATTTGCAGTCTAAACTTAAACGTGAAAAAGGTGTCAATGAAAAGAAAAACCAAGCAATACTGAAACTCAACAATGTTATTTCTGAGAAGACTGTATTGATTGAGACTTTAAACGAAAACATTGATACCTTTGGTAAAGAAAAGACTGCAATTCAAAGTCAATTATTTGAAACATCTTCTAAATTCAAAATGTGTGAAAGTGAGATAAAAGAAGTTGATAAAAAATGTTTATGTTTAAAGAAAGAGAATAAAACTTTGATTACAAAGATCAGTGGTTTGGAGGAAAAACTTTATACTAGAGGTCAGACTGATCAAACCATTCATCTTAATAAACCAAAGGAGTTTACATTTTTAATGAATATTGGGGTATTGGTTACAATAACCCACATTATTTGAAACAGGGAATTTCTAAAAGGCCTGCTTTATATGATTTCGATTTTCTACAATTGGCCAATAAACACCCTGAACTCAAAGTCAAATGAACAAAGTCAGCAGATGAGGTTGAGGCTAAGGAAGATGAAAACCAGAAAAATAAAGATAAAATGCAACTACCATTCCGTTTTGAAAACTGAATGCTAGTTACAGTACTAAACAATCAAAGTTTCTCTCCATTGATTATTTTCAAAGTTATTCTACTAATGAAATGGAGCCTACACCTGTTGAAGGTAAAATTTATGTTCCTCCACTCATCTTAGAAAGTAAAATTTCTGAGCTTGAGAATACTTTAGTAGAAGAGAGACTCCTGATTGATTTAGAACAAATGGTGTTTTCTACCGTTTTCTTGAACACTGACTTCAAATCTAATATCACAAATGATAAGAAGTTGTTTTCAAATGCTTCCAAAGATCATCTATCTAATGATGGTGATGATTTTTTTGATGATGAGACTGATTTTCTGAACTCTGATGATTATTTTGATGAGGGTGTTAACCAGTTTGATGAGTGGGTCTTCTCCAACTTAGCCCTCGACCCCGCCAACAGCTCGCACGACTGGTGTAGACGAGTCTGCAACTCAGACCTCTGATTTCCGGCAACCTCTAGACCTTTTAGAGAATCGTCAAGTCGCGCAGACAGAGACTCCGCACGAGTCGCAACTACCTTTTCTCTGGCCAGAGCCGCTTGCTCCCTCTCCATGGCTGCCTTCTCTCTTTGGAGGGTCGTCGGCACTATACGACTTACCTTCTCCATCTGAGGATAGTGGCTGAGGGCGGCCTGGAACGTCTGTAGAAATATATACGACAAAGACACAAAACGTACGACATTAGTATAAAACATAGATAAACGCTAAAAAAACACAAGGGTAAGTCCCGACACTTAACATAAACATGAGCCCATCGACGTTAGACCCAATGTCGTTTACCGTCATGCCCTGGAAACGTTCTTTGAAGGAAGGGAGATGATATTTGTAAAACCCAAAAAAAAATTAATTAATGAACAAATAAGATTTATTTATATACATGTGTGTGAGCATATATATATATAGTTATATATCTACATATATTTATATAGTTAGAGTCGGTCTAAAAATTAAAGTAAAATATTGAATCATATGTCAGAAGTGTAAATTAGTGAAAATGGTAAAAGCAAGGGCCAAGGAGTAAATGTCAGAAAACCTAAGGGGCCGGATGTAAGGTTGCATATAGATGAGGGACCTGTTTCGAAAAAAAAGGTACAAATCTGATACATGTCTGATTGAGATCGACATTTTAGATGAGCAGGAGATATGACGTACTATGGACTTGATTTGTCAACTAATACGACAAATGTTTTACCTATAAACGTAGAGCAAATCCCAAGAGACATTTTCATTCAAAAAATTTTAAGAATTAGCAAGAATTGAGGGAGAATTTGGAGCTAGAAGCAAATAGTTGGATTTTCGGTTTTTTAAGGATTTGAGGTAATATATTAAACCAATCTTCATCTTCTTTGTATGTTTAGATTTGTTTTCCCTTCCCCTATCAAACCTTAGTAGTCTTATTTCTCAGATTTAAGTCTAGATGGTTCGATTTTGAGGTTGAAGGTTTTTAGGTTTTGGTTTGAAACTGAAATTTAAAACCCAAAAAATGGAACTCAATACTTTATAAAACTTCATACTTCTTATGTAAAGATGTTAGGAAAAATGTGTTTTATGAAGTGGTGTAAAAAGAATGGATAAAAAGTAGTTATAAACGAGTTTTTGAGGTCAAAAATGGTGTTTTTTCGAACTCCCACGGTTTGCTGCTGTTTGGGGAAGAAGAACATCAAAAGTTGGTTTTATAATTAAAAAAAAAATCTGTTGAGGCTTAGGTTCGGTACCAAGACCTCTTAGCATCTCAGCTCCACCACACTAATAACCAACTAAGCCAATGAGAAACTTGTATTGTACCTCATAAATTATTTATTTATATATTGTGTTTCTTTTCTTTGAAAAATAAAATAAATAAGAGGGGAGATGGAGATGTCCCTCTTTTTTTCTGGGGGTTTATTTTTCAAAGAAAACTTCATAATATTGATTTTACTTTCAAGTATTTGTGTTTTAGTCACTAAAGTTCAAAATGCAACATTTAGCGATAATTACTTGTATATTTTTAGAGAGTACGTAATTCTTAGAACTTAGAAAATGTATTATCATCTTGTTATTTACTTTAAAAAAAAATATATGTATATATCAAAATACTTTATATCTAAAGAGACCGGTATGTTAAGTATTTTGTTACTAAAATGGTTTATATTTGGAATTCATAAGTTTAGTTAATTATTTCCAAAGGGATTGTTACAAATAAATCACTTATTTATTTGGGTGATTTAATAGTGAGATTTAAGTGTCGTAGTTAAATATTAATTGCCTACCAAGGCATAAATACCTAACGTAAGGTTCCTATAATAAAAAAAAGGGACAAATAGACGTTAAGGACCGTTTAAAACGTCGGTTGGTGTTAGAAATATTTTTAGACGTGATCTTAAAGTTATGTAATTATTAAATTATTCATTATGTAATAGATAATTTAATAATTGTGCTTAAGGTGTCACTTTAAGATTTATAAACAGATGAGACACTTTAAGTTAGAACGAACGATTTCTATAATTATAAACTGACATAAGTAACAATATTAAGCACAACTGACCAAGATTGACCGTAGTTGACTATAGTTGACCATAAGTTGACTTTTGGAGAGATTAGTCATTAATGGATTTATAAATTGTAGGTTACCAGCTAGCGGTTTTCACTAAGCAACCTACACAGTCAGGTGAGTCTTCATGAGACTTACAATGGGCTGCATACCTACGTACAAATTTACTTTTGCATGATATAAATTGTTTGAATGTGATTATGTGCATGATATTCCAGTTACATACATGTTGCGATTTATTTTACATGTATGCCATTTATGACAAGTCGCATGCTATATGTTTAATTGTTTTAAATAACTACGCATGCTACTTCATACTGCAACCTTACGGTTAGTTTTAAAGGATGGACATTTGACCAGTAAGTCACGACCAGTACAAGGCACGACCCAGATAAGTGGGTGATCAAATAAGACAGACATATCAACCCAGGGCGTGTCTGTGACTAAATGACCCATTCTCGACCGTGCATTATATGAGATCTCTTTCCTTTCAATGTTACAAGTTTTTAGAAAGTATTTACTTCTATTATAAAATATATGTGTTGATGTATACGTCAAGATATGATTTTATTCACGTAAACCATGAACTTACTGAGCTTTATAAGCTGGCTATAGTATGCATCTCAGGGCCAGGTAGTTCAAGGTCGGATAAAGGCAAGGGGAACACATAGAGACTTATCTATTTATCATCTTAAATTCAGTCTTTTGTTTAGACTTTTATGTATGGAACAGTTGTAACTTAACCTGGTATGAGACGGGTTAGATCTTAGGTTACATGTTTATGTATTTTGAAGACTTCCGCTACGAACGGTTTTAAAGTTTTAATTTAGTCGTTATTTTGGAGTATTTTTGGAGAATTTATTTTAGATTACGTAGCATTTCTCAAAAGAAAAAAAATGAGGGTGTTACAAGTTGGTATCAAAGTCTTAGTTTAAGAGAACTAGGTAAAGAATTCTTTAGCCTAAGCTTAAACTGGGTGGATTTTTAGAAGTGTGTGTATATTCCGTGTTAGTATTGCTTCTCATGCGATTAAGTTTTGATCTTATGTCATCATATGACCTAGCGTTTTCCTTGTGATCTGTAGGAGAAATGGTTCACACAATTCATACTAGGGCTGTCAGTCGTGGGCGCGGACATGGACGTGGGCGAGGAGCACGTAGGACACACCTTATGGGTTAGGCCCAAGTAGGGGATATTTTCAGAGTCACCGCCCTAGTACCAGGCACGTTTCTGGCCACTACGTCAGGAGTAACAGTCCTATCCACACGAGGGGGACACCATCACGAGAGTCTGTCAGACAATAGTCCTCAGGCGAGCCTTCTGAAGAGTACACTCCTCGCACCCCCACACGCGATGACTTGGAAGAGACTATAGAGACCCTGAGGAGCGAAAACGATGAACTAAGAGAAAGACTGACCCAAACTCTAAATGGGAACACTAGACTGAGGGGATGGTTGAACAATCTCCAGCAGTCACACATCGAGCAGGGAGGAGCCCTAAACGATTTAGCATCAGAGAATGCAAATTTGATGGATGAGCGTCATGCCCTGATTTGGGATAAGGTCGTACTTGAACAAGAGCGAAGAATTGTTGCTCACCCATTGGGCACTAGAGTCAGAGACAGAGTTAGCTTCTATAGGAAAGTGACTATGGATTACGCTGGAGTAGTGAGAGGTTATTTCTCCGACTGGGCCCAGTGCTTCAAAGAGGGCCCAAAGGCTAGTGTGTTGTGGCGCTTCAAACTATCTTTGTCTTTTGATCAATGGGTTAGGGACCCTTACCTCCCTTACTACCCCTCAGATCAGTTTTATAGGTGGTATTAGTAAGAGAGAGGTCTTTTGAGTATATGGTTTCGTTATGCACGTCTAGATAGTTGACCGAGCGTTTATACGGTCCAGTACTTCATTAGTATTTTTGAGTAATTAGCAAAGTTAGAAACGTCTCTATAATTATTAAGTATCTCCTATCTTTTGTAAGTAAATGGGATTATGTAATGACTTCCTCTCTTCATGATAAATTAATGAAGCATGACTTATATTACAAAGTGTTAATGAGATGTTGGTATAAATTTTTTTTTTACGTACTTCGCTATTATATATGACGGTCGTGTTATGATTAATAGTGTTATTATGATTGAATTTAGAACTATCCAAAAAAATGACAAATACCCTATTATGTCAGTATGGTTACCTATGGATCGACAAGGAACGTCCCCAACAGGGGAGGTGCCAACGGCGTGGCACCGCCTGTAGTTTAAGGGCGTAACCGAGGCCGAGGTCGAGGTCGAGGCCAAGGTAGTGTCCAAATCACAAGTTCCAGCGCAACTCCATCCGCACAAGCTAGCTTAGCTATCGGTGATGGTCAAGAAGGAGGTCAAGGGGGAGGTCAAGGAATCGAAGGAGGGGAAAACCCTCTCACCAAGGAGATGATAGCTGAGCAGATGGCACAAGTTCTCCAAGATACATTTCCAAGTATGCTTAACGCAATGATAGGCGACAAATTTAAAGACAATAAGGATAAAGAGGAAGAAAGCGTTCGACAGGAGAACACCAGGATCAACAATGAAGCTACTGAAAAGTTTGAGTCATCCGCTAAGGATAAGGTGGAGTCGCCTGCTTAAGGGAAAATTGAATTACCAGTTAAGGAGAAAGGATGCAGTTTCAAAACATTCAAGGGTACCGGACCAAAAGAATTTAAGGGAATAGAGGGTCCAATTGGCTTGATGAACTGGGTAACCAAGATGCAAAGCAACTTTAAGATCTGTAGGTGCTCAGAAGATCAAAAGGTGACCTATGTTGCTACAACCTTTGTGGATTATACATTGCATTGGTGGGATAGCGAGTGTGCTATCATAGGTGATGACGACATTGCTGCCATGACTTGGGAGCAAATGAAAAAGATGATGATGGATAAATATTGCTCGCAATCGGAAGTGAACGAATTAGAATCGAAATTTCTAAGCTTAAAGCAAGGTTCACTGACGGTTCAAGGATATGTTCAGGAGTTTCTTGAGAAAGCAAGGTTCGCCAGTTACCAAGTGGATACCGAGGAGAGAAAGATAGCCCGCTTCAAGGACGGTCTAAGGATTGAAATTAAACGATATGTAGACATGACCAAACCAACCACGTTTGTCCAAGCGGTAGAGATGGCGAAGGTGGCTGAGGAGAACAACGTTAAGGGAAACTGTGATAGGAAAGATGCAAAAAGAAGGTGGGAAGGATCAAATAAGTCCAACAAGAAGTCAAGATGGACTTCAACTCCGGCAAGAGCACGAAACGAGGAGTACACTATTTCTCCATGCAACAAATGCAACAAGAGGCATAGGGGTGAGTGTACAGCGGGGAGTTTGACATGCTACAAATGTGATAAACCCAGGCACACATCACGGGAGTGCCCAGAAGGAAAAACTTGTTATGAATGTGGAGCTACAGGACATCTGCGACCTGCTTGTCCTAAACTTCGAACGGGCACGACACCCCATGCTAAAGCAATCGGCAATGGATCAGGGAAGGGATCAGACAAGAAGAAGGAACTAACAAAAGGGCATGGTCAAGCTTACAACATGACCTTGGAGGAGGCCCAAGGAAACACCCGACGTCGTATCTGGTGTGTTCCCTATCGACAATGTGAATGCACACATGTTATTTGATTCTGGTGCAAATAGTAGTTTTGTGTCTACTACTTTCCGCCACTATTTGAATAGGAATGCTTGTAGGCTAGACAAAAGCTACATTGTAAAAACAGCTGACGGTGGTCAAAGTGAGGTAGATGAGGTCATTAATGGATGCACGATCATTATAAATGGTAAGGATTTCCCAGTTAGACTTATGCCAATGCGCTTAAGGGTTTTTGACGTAGTCTTGGGAATGGATCGGTTATCCGACAATCATGCACAAATTTTATGCAATAAAAAGATGATCAAGATTCAGACTCCGGCTAGAGAAACGATTCACGTTTATGGCGATCAGAAGGAGGGCAGTGTAGGACTAATCACTGCACTTAAGGCAAACCAGTGTCTGCAAAAGGGATGTGTGGCTTACTTGGCGTATGCTATCGATGCCAAGCTCGAAAAGAAAGTTCTGCAAGATATTCCAATGGTAAGAGACTACCCAGAGGTGTTTCCAGAAGAATTACCGGGAGTGCCGCTGGAACGTCAAGTAGAGTTCCGGATTGACTTGGTACCAGGGGCGGCACCAATCGCGAGGGCACATTATCGGTTGGCCCCAACGCAGATGCAATAGTTAATGAAGCAACTACAAGAGCTCTTGGAAAAAGGTTTTATCAGGCCAAGTTCGTCACCTTGGGGAGCGTCGATATTGTTTGTCAAGAAGAAAGACGGTATGATGAGGATGTGCATCGACTATCATGAGTTGAACAAAATTACAATAAAGAATAGATATCCCTTGTCAAGGGTTGATGATCTCTTTGATTAGTTACAAGGAGCTAGCTACTTCTCAAAAATCGATTTAAGATCTGGTTATCACCAGCTGAAGGTTCGAGAAGAAGATATACCTAAGACCGCTTTTAGAACTCGTTATGGACATTACGAATTCGGTGTAATGCCGTTTGGGTTGACGAACGCGCCTGCGACAATCATGGATTTAATGAATCGAGTTTGTGGACCATACTTGGATAAATTTGTCATAGTCTTTGTAGACGACATCTTGATTTATTCGAAGAACAAAGAAGAGCACGAGCAACACTTAAGGACGATTCTTGAATTACTAGCAAGGGAGCAATTGTATGCCAAGTTCTCGAAATGTGAGTTTTGGCTGCAAGAGGTGCAGTTTCTTGGTCATATAGTCAACACGGAAGGAATCAAGGTAGATCCGGCTAAGATCGAGGCGGTCATGAATTGGGAGTCTCCGAAATCAGCATCAGAAATTCGAAGTTTTCTAGGCTTGGCAGGATATTATCGGAGATTCATTCAGGATTTCTCCAAATTAGCAGCGCCTTTAACAATGTTGACAAGGAAGTCGGTCAAGTTTGACTGGGGAACGAAACAAGAAGGAGTGTTTCAGACACTCAAGGAGAAACTTAGTAGTGCACCTGTTTTATCCTTACCAGATGGGACAGAAGATTTTGTCGTTTATAGTGATGCATCGAAGATGGGTCTAGGTTGTGTACTAATGCAGCGAGGCAAGGTCATAGCTTATGCGTCACGTCAGTTGAAGGAACACGAGAAGAAATACCCAACCCACGACATGGAATTGGCAGTTGTACTATTCGCCCTAAAAATATGGAGACACTATTTGTATGGTACAAAGTGTATGATCTATACAGATCATAAAAGCTTGAAGTACATGTTCGAACAAAAAGAACTAAATATGAGACAAAGGAGATGGATGTAATTACTTAAGGATTATGACTGTGAGATCCACTACCATCCGGGTAAGGCCAACGTAGTCACTGATGTACTTAGTAGGAAAGAGAGAGGCGAGGGTGTGGGCCATGTGGATCAATGTTAAGGTGGAACTGATAGATCAAATCCGAGATGTCCAAAAGGAAGCATTACTTGAAGAGAATATTAAGAAGGAGAGGATGGTAGGACAAGTTAAAACTTTAACAGCAGGACCAGATGGAATATATAGACTTGGGGATCGGGTTTGGATCCCTAGTTTGGGAGAACTAAGAAATATTGTGATGGACGAAGCACATAAGTCAAAGTAGACAATGCATCCAGGTAGTGACAAGATGTACAGGAGCTCGAAAGAAAGCTATTGGTGGCCTGGTATGAAGAGAACAGTGGGTAGCTATGTAGGAAATTGTCTAACATGTTTGAAAGTAAAGACGGAGCACCAGAAACCATCTGGAATGTTGCAACAAATGGAGATTCCAGTATTGAAATGGGAGATGATAACAATGGATTTCGTTACCAAATTCCCGAGGACAATAAAGGGGCATGATATCATATGGGTAATTGTTGATCGACTGACGAAGTCTGCTCACTTTTTACCAATCAGCGATAAGTATACATTGGAAAGATTGGCCCAACTCTACGTCAATGAAATTGTGTCAAGACATGGTGTGCCGATATCGATTGTCTCATATAGAGATGCCAGATTCACTTCGAAGTTTTGGTCAAGCTTTCAGTGAGAGATGGGAACACGGTTGAACATGAGTACTGCATATCATCCTCAAACCGATGGTCAGAGTGAAAGGACAATTCAAACGTTAGAGGATATGTTGAGGGCCTGTGTGATTGACTTTGGAGGCAGTTGGTACAACCACCTCCCGTTGATAGAGTTTGCTTATAACAACAGCTACCACTCTAGTATCAAGGCAGCGCCATTCGAAGTATTGTATGGCCTCAAGTGTAGAATGCCGATTTGTTGGGCAGACATCGGAGACAGACAACTAGCTGGACCCGATTTAGTCCAGCAAATGTGTGATAAAATTGTACAAATTAGGGAGAGATTAAAGGTGGCACAAGATAAACAAAAGAGTTATGCGGATAGAAGGCGTCGACCTTTGGAGTTTCAAGTGGGCGATAAAGTCTTGTTAAAAATATCGCCATGGAAAGAGGTTGTGAGATTTGGGAAAAGAGGTAAGATAAGTCCGAGATTTATCGGGCCATTTGAGATAATCGCAAGAGTTGGAGCAGTGGCCTATCGGTTGAAAATACCAGAAGAGCTAAGCGGTGTCCATGACACCTTTCATATGTCAAGCTTGAGAAAATGCTTAGCAGACGAATCAACCATTGTGGACTTGGAAGATGTCGAGATTAATGACAAACTCACGTACGTAGAAGAGTCAGTCGACATTTTGGACAGGAAGACAAAAAGACTAAGAAACAAAAGTATACCACTGGTGCTAATTAAGTGGAAATTCCATAAGGGTGCAGAAATGAGATGGGAACCAGAAGAAGAGATGAGGACTAAATACCCTCAACTATTTAGGCGGTAATAATTCCGGGGACGAAATTTTATGGAAGGAGGGTAGAGTTGTAAAACCCAAAAAAAAATTAATTAATGAACAAATAAGATTTATTTATATACATGTGTGTGAGCATATATATATATATAAATATATTTATATATCTACATATATTTATATAGTTAGAGTCGGTCTAAAAATTAAAGTAAAATGTTGAATCACATGTCAAAAGTGTAAATTCGTGAAAATGGTAAAAGCAAGGGCCAAGGAGTAAATGTCAGAAAACCTAAGGGGCCGTATGTAAGGTTGCATATAGATGAGGGACCTGTTTCGAAAAAAAAGGTACAAATCTGATTCATGTCTAATTGAGATCGACATTTTAGATGAGCAGGAGATATGGCGTACTATGGACTTGATTTGTCAACTAATACGACAAATGTTTTACCTAAAAACGTAGAGCAAGTCCCAAGAGACATTTTCATTCAAAAAATTTTAAGAATTAGCAAGAATTGAGGGAGAATTTGGAGCTAGAATCAAATAGTTGGATTTTCGGTTTTTTAAGGATTTGAGGTAATATATTAAACCAATCTTCATCTTCTTTGTATGTTTAGATTTGTTTTCCCTTCCCCTATCAAACCTTAGTAGTCTTGTTTCTCAGATTTAAGTCTAGATGGTTCGATTTTGAGGTTGAAGTTTTTAGGTTTTGGTTTGAAACTGAAATTTAAAACCCAAAAAATGGAACTCAATACTTTATAAAACTTCATACTTCTTATGTCAAGATGTTAGGAAAAATGTGTCTTATGAAGTGGTGTAAAAAGAATGGAGAAAAAGGAGTTATAAACGAGTTTTTGAGGTCAAAAATGGTGTTTTTTCGAACTCCCACGGTTTGCTGCTGTTTGGGGAAGAAGAACATCAAAAGTTGGTTTTATAATTAAAAAAAAAAATCTATTGAGGCTTGGGTTCGATACCAAGACCTCTTAGCATCTCAGCTCCACCACACTAATAACCAACTAAGCCAATGAGAAACTTGTGTTGTAGCTCATAAATTATTTATTTATATATTGTGTTTCTTTTCTTTGAAAAATAAAATAAATAAGAGGGGAGATGGAGATGTCCCTCTTTTTTTTCTGGGGGTTTATTTTTCAAAGAAAACTTCATAATATTGATTTTACTTTCAAGTATTTGTGTTTTAGTCCCTAAAGTTCAAAATGCAACATTTAGCGATAATTACTTGTATATTTTTAGAGAGTACGTAATTCTTAGAACTTAGAAAATGTATTATCATCTTGTTATTTACTTTTAAAAAAAAATATGTATATATCAAAATACTTTATATCTAAAGAGACCGGTATGTTAAGTATTTTGTTACTAAAATGGTTTATATTTGGAATTCATAAGTTTAGTTAATTATTTTCAAAGGGATTGTTACAAATAAATCACTTATTTATTTGGGTGATCTAATAGCGAGATTTAAGTGTCGTAGTTAAATATTAATAGTCTACCAAGTCATAAATACCTAACGTAAGGTTCCTATAATAAAAAAAAGGGACAAATAGATGTTAAGGACCGTTTAAAATGTCGGTTGGTGTTAGAAATATTTTTAGACGTGATCTTAAAGTTATGTAATTATTAAATTATTCATTATGTAATAAATAATTTAATAAGTGTGCTTAAGGTGTCACTTTAAGATTTATAAACAGATGAGACACTTTAAGTTAGAACGAACGATTTCTATAATTATAAACCGACATAAGTAACAATATTAAGCACAACTGACCAAGATTGACCGTTGTTGACTATAGTTGACCGTAAGTTGACTTTTGGAGAGATTAGTCATTAATGGCTTTATAAATTGTAGGTTACCAGCTAGCGGCTTTCACTAAGCAACCTACACAGTCAGGTGAGTCTTCATGAGACTTACAATGGGATGCATACCTACGTACAAATTTACTTTTCCATGATATAAATTGTTTGAATGTGATTATATGCATCATATTCCAGTTACATACATGTTGCGATTTATTTTACATGTATGTCATTTATGACAAGTCACATGTTATATGTTTAATTGTTTTAAATAACTACGC
The DNA here is from genome assembly GCA_954870635.1 of Arctium minus. Classification (NCBI taxonomy): domain Eukaryota; kingdom Viridiplantae; phylum Streptophyta; class Magnoliopsida; order Asterales; family Asteraceae; genus Arctium; species Arctium minus. The sequence goes on along the minus strand of OX941080.1, from coordinate 67,845,632 downwards.
ATGCTACTTCATACTGCAACCTTACGGTTAGTTTTAAAGGGCGGGCATTTGACCAGTAAGTCACGACCAGTACAAGGCACGACCCAGATAAGTGGGTGATCAAATAAGACAGACATATCAACCCAGGGCGTGTCTGTGAATAAATGACCCATTCCTGACCGTGCATTATATGATATCTCTTTCCTTTCATTGTTACAAGTTTTTAGAAAGTATTTACTTCTATTATAAAATATATGTGTTGATGTGTACGTCAAGATATGATATTATTCACGCAAACCATGAAGTCATTGAGCTTTATAAGCTGACTATAGTATGCATCTCAGGGCTAGCTGGTAGTTCAAGGTCGGATAAAGGCAAGGGGCACGCTTAGAGACTTATCTATTTATCATCTTAAATTCAGTCTTTTGTTTAGACTTTTATGTATGGAACAGTTGTAACTTAACCTGGTATGAGACGGGTTAGCTCTTAGGTTACATGTTTATGTATTTTGAAGACTTCCGCTACGAACGGTTTTAAAGTTTTAATTTAGCCGTTATTTTGGAATATTTTTGGAGAATTTATTTTAGATTACGTAGCATTTCTCAAAAGAAAAAAAAATGAGTGTGTTACAATATTTCCCCAGATGAGGAAAAATCTGCCTTATCAAGGACGTCATCGGCCATGAAGTCCGACGGCAACGTAAAATTGACCGTCGTGACCTCGCCAGGACCCTTCCCTTTATTGCTCGACGAAGGGGTCGAGCCAGTAGCCGGTGTACCATGTTGGGTCACTGGTGGAGCTTGGACGTCCTCCAAAAATATCTCTGTCACATCCGGAGGTGCTAAGTTGATTGGAGTCGCATTGATTACCCTCAAAGGTGTCTTCGTCTTCTCTGGAGTGTCGACCTTCGATGTGTCGCCACCCTTCGACAACGGTTCCCTCGAAACCATCATCCTCGTCTTTTTTGGCAGCCCCAACCCAACTGTCGAGGCCACCATTCTCTTTTCTCGTCCCTTGTGGGCCAATTCCTATTGGGCCGCACTCCTGGTGGTCACCGTCGATGGTTTCGCGAACGAACTTCCAGAAAATATAAGGAAAGTTAAAAAATTTTAGACGATACTAAATAAAAGGAAGGGAAGAAAGGATCGAAGATTTTCTTATCAACCATCTCTTCTTCGGTCTCTTCTTCTTCCTGTCCTTCCTCCTCATCCTCTCGATCTTCGTCAACCTCAACCTCTGAAGGTTCAATGATAGTCACTTCCTTGTCGTCCTCATCCACCAAATGTCGAGAAAAGAACGAACGCTCGTCGGCGCTGTACTCCAAGAATTGAGTGATCTTGTGAACAGAGTAAATGTTCGACTTCAATTGGTCGAACTTGATGGCTAGTGACAGAGAAACAAGAAGATTGTTAGAAACAGAGAAATCAAATACGAAATGTACGATAGACAGTTAAAAACCCTTAGTCGATGTGTTCTAGTCGACATTAATCCAATCGATGTCTGGATCCAGCAACGTGATACGCACAAACACGTACCTGGTCTTGCACTTTTAGTCATTGACCGCAGTGTTCAAGACCAAGCTACGGTCTCCTCTATACTTCAAAAAGAGGTTGTATCGGTGGAAACCATCCACCTTAACTTAGTCCACCGTGAGGAGGTCGTTCACATTGAAGGGTGACCCCCAGTCCCCCATAAGTCGTTCAATAACTTGAACGACCCTCCAAAATTGGGGTATTAGTTTCCTCGGCACAAGGTTAAACTAAAGCATGACAAGCCTCGACAAAGGCGAGTACGATCACTTAAAGCCATATTTGAACAGATATTCGTAAATCACGAAATATCCCTCCGGGCACATATCTGGTCGTACTTGACCAGGGGTGTTTAACCTGACTCTAGTAGGAATGTGCGCTAACTTCCCAAAAGAGTCTAAATCGTCTTGATCTCTAATCGAACTAGTAGGCTCTTTCGACATCTCAAGACCTGTCAAACAAAATTTCAACTTTGAAAGATCTAGAATATCCCAATCCTTTCTGGGCTTCCTAGAAAGAGTTTTGAGTCGCATAAAAGGGAAAGAAGTCGTACCATAAATAGTCTCTCTAAAAACGTCAGATAAATCTAACTCGGACTAAGATCTTGCAAGTTTTTGGAAGTGATTCACAAAGGCGATCGAAGAAATCACTCTCTAAAAATGTTCTGAAGGTGTAGAAGGAAATGATCCCCCGGATATCCCTATTTATATGTGTGGCTCCCCGTTTTTCCATAACATCACATCGTTCACATCCGCGGAAGCGTTCTAACAACAATTCAGTAGCCTAACATTTATAATGGATATCTTAAGAACTATAACTCTTCATGCGATCCCTTCATGTCTTATCCTGATCTTACCTGAGGTACATATATGGAATACGTAAGTTTTAAGCTTATAGAGCAATTATCGTTTCATGAAGAAATTATCTTTCATAAAAATATCATTTTAGTGCATGAATAATAATTCACTACACTTTTCATAATCATGCATAAATGACATTAATGCATAAACCATATTGTGAGAACATCATTTGGACATTATCTTTTAGTGCGAGATCTCATATGTGTAAGTATGCCAAACATTCTCAGCAGGATCCTAGATCCCTGGGGTTCCGTGAAGGATCTTTCCCCTAAGGCCCTTTTGCAAGACGTCCTTATTTCTTATACCCCGTCGGGTATTTAACATGGCCATACTTTCACATGCACAAAACTTTTCATATGCCACATGTAAAATACATGTCTTTCTCATAAAATGCATTATAAACAAAACCTTATCTCATATAAGGAAAACATGCCAAAACATCATTTCAAATATTCATCATGCATAAAAATATTTATATAGCATATATGTTTCCCAATAAATCTTAAAACATACTCACCTTGAATTATTACCTTGAACTTGTTGTCACTTTATAATATATATTTTTATTCTTTGATTTTTGTATGTTACTCAGAAGGATTATAACCTATTTATACTACTAATGATGGTGATACAAAATAGTCGGTTTTTAAAATAGATGATGACCATTAGGATAAAATCTCATTTGGATGAAATCCTATATGCATGTTATGATTATGCATAATACGTGTCCAACATTCTTTCTTTTTTGTAAGTCCACAATCGAGCCATAACAATCAATTCAACTAAAATGATCAAGAACTAGAGAGAATGTAGTGAGAGAAAGTATATAAGTCCTATATCTCTTGAAGTTTAGTGATTACAATGAATTCTCACAATGCTTGGTCACTCACTTATCTCACAACACTAAGGAAAACATTTATATGAAACACTCACAAGCTTGAAACACTCATGAGCTTACAAAAGATAAAGTCAAAACAATAAAGTCAACAAGTTGATCTAAACTAATACATTTACAATCTCCCCCTTTTAGATCAACTCAACAACAGCTTCATCTGCCCCATCTTGAATAGCTTCCTTGACGAATGTCGAGCAGAGACTCAAAAATCCTTATGCCTCGTCTGAAATGAATTCTATCTTCTAAAGCATTCAAAACTCTGATCAAAGCAAGTCTATCAAACTTTCCAAGACCTTTTTCTCCTTGCTTGTCTTTCTTCTCATTCTATTTGAATCTTTGGTTCAGCTGCAGTTTGATCACTTTGATTGTTCCATCCGAAAATTTGGCAATCTCCGAAATTCTGAGAAATCTTTTCTTGTATTCCCCATTCTGGTAAATCACTACAAGTTCTGGATTTTCAATGATCGTAAGCAAGTCATAACTGTCAATATCTTCTAACTCCAGATTGGGATTGATCATGTAGACTTTCCTTTGATTAGTTTCAATTGCAAGTTGAAAGTCGTAGCAGTAAGTATAGTTGACATGCCTCCTCATGAATCTCTTCACAACTTCTAAGGCAAAGATGATATTTTCTGGTCTGATGGTCATGCTCTTGCATAGATGATAAAGATATTCAATGTCATCCACATCCAAGTATTGGAAATCTGCTTCAGAAAATTCACAATTTGTCAGATCTCATCTTTGTACAAAGAAGACCGGATACCAAATTTTCTGAAATTTCCTCATCGTTTTTTCTTTCACTGTGACAATCCCTGACTTATTCTATACACATTTCTCTGATTTCCTCACCCAACCGATCATTCTAGCATACTCCTCCTGGTATTCCATAGGTAGATGAGAGACACCCAAAACCTTGTATATATCCATCCTCCTAAGCCTGTGAACGAATATCTTTTTCATTTCTTCTTCCAGAAATGGTGCTCTTAGAACATTTCTCATTTGTCTGAGCTGGGCTTCATTGAGAACTAAAGGTGCTTCAGGTTGGTTTGAGGGACCGGCTTGGGTTTCTACTTGGTTGGAAGGAAAGTGTAGTTCAGGTTCAGCTTCGGTGTTAGGTTCTGGTTGGTTTTCTGGTGGGTTGTCATATGTGGGTTGGATATCATGGATTGGGCTAGGGATTCTATTTAGACTAGGTAGGTTATCAGGGTTAGGTTGGTTTTGTGGGCTAGGAATTTGTTGGTTTACTGTCCTGGGTTGTTTTTCTGGGATAGACAAGTTTATTGGGCTAGGTATGTTTTGTGGTTGGTCAACTGGTTCAGAGAGCTTCATTTCTTTAAAGGTTAGGATTTCAGGTAGGGTTTTTGTGGTTTCTGGAAGTTCATGATGTATCGGGCTCAGTTGGATATCATCTAGTGTGCATGAAAGAATATCCAGGATGTTCTCATCACCTTCATCATCAGATTCCATCAATTGTTCCCTTTCTTCCTCCTTAATCCTCCAAAAGCCGACTCATCTTCATCTGATGATAAGTCAACAATGTCTATAGATTGCATCCCTGTTAGCATCAAGATCTCCTCCCTTATAGCAACCTTAGGCTTTGAAACCATTGGTTCTACCTCTTCATTTACATATAAAACAATATCCATACCTTTTTCAACATCCATTCTTTCATCATTTCCAGCATCAGTCATCACAACATCCTCTTCAGTTTCTACATTACCCTGAGCAACTTCAGTTTCAGTGGCAGTTCTTTGTCTTTTGCTCATCTCCCCCTCATGATCTTCATCTGAATCATGATCATGCTTTCTTTTTGTAACTGCCTGAACCTTGCAAACTTCTTGAACTGCTCTGGTTAGCTCTTGAATATGTTATACCACTTCAGACTTGAATACATTGAATTTTGTGATAGAAGCTGTTTCTGAAGGTACTTGAGCATGCTGAGATCTTAACAAACCAACTAAATCTGGCTTGGACTCGTCAGCTTGTGCCAAAGATAGTAACTTAGCACATAGAATTGATTTCAGCTCTTCCACAGATACATCTACAGACTGTACTGGAGGTGGTGGAGGTGGCTGAACAAGCTCTTCCACAGCTGGTCCTTTCCCCTTTAGCAAACTTTTCACCTTTCCCAATTCATCTTCAAACTTCTGTGATAATCTATTTTCAACAGCCTTTAAGGCGCCGTTGAGGAATTCCTTCGACACAAAGTCTAGTAAACTAACACCGGGGTCACTTAGACTTCCCGTTAACACAACAGTTGAAGATTCAACCATGTGGATTGTGTTCAAAGTTGGCATGGTGTAAGCAATTACAGGACTTCCATCTGATCCTCGTAGACCGGATTGCGGTTCTACTATAGATGTTCCGATCGGGTCACTAAGACGTCCGATGGTTGTAGATTGAACAAGTGTCCTAGGAATTGGAAGTGGTAGTTCAATTAGCGCTAGACACGACTGTGCACTGAATGGAATTGAGCTCTGTGGCAGCTGAGCTCTATTTTCAATATCTAAACTTTCTGAATGAAATCTAGATAGAGTATGTGCTAAACCCCCATGCAAAACTAAGACTATGGCCTGTTGAGAGGCAATAGAATGGGTGGCTGAGGTGTGCTTTTGCATAAGTGGGCTACTTATGTCTTGAATACTCGAACGCAACACATGTGACGGATTATTTGATGTGGTTGCCCTTTTGTATCTATAGGTTACGGTACACCCACGCTCACCATGTTCTTTTTCTGCAATTTCTCTCTGCCGCATATTTTCCATATTTTCTACTTGAACTCCCTCATCCATCCTTATCTCTTCCAAGACATTCTGTATAGAAGTTGCAGAATTATCAATGTCCATGTCCTCATGATGTAAAGAAATGTCATCAAAAAAACCAAAACTGTGTCCCATGTCATCATTGTTTTCATCATCATTTCCTTCATTTGGTCCTAGAGTACCTGAAGGTACTGAATCTGTAGATGAATTAGCATGTTGATTCGGCTCAGTTTAAGAGTTCTGACCATCATCAGCATCCCCTTCATGAGGGCTCAAAGGATGAGTGATAACTCTCTCAGGTTGAGATGTGGAAACTTCAAGATGAGTGGCATCATGTGCCTGAGTATCCACAGCCTCAAGTCTAGAATTCTGACCCCCTTCTATTCCCCTCTCAAGATTTTCTCTCAGCTCGACCCGTTCCTGGACTCCCATAGTCTCAGGAACCCTTACTGACTACTCTCTTCTAAGGTTGGAGTCTTGGGTAGGGATAGCCGGTTCTAGCAATCCCATAGACTCTTTGTATTCCCTAACACACTCAGAGTCTGGATCAGCATAGGCTAGTAGAGCTGCAGGAATAGGCATGGAGTAGCTGAACGTTTTCTTCTACTTCTGAATATATATCTCATTTCACATTCAGGAGCCACTTCATGATGGGATATTTTCGGAATATCTCTGTTAGAGTGGATCATACTCCGGACAATTAACTAAAGGAATCTCTAATAAGGAACATACAATGGTTTCTTGGAAGTGTGCTTACTTATAACTTTTTTGTTAGAACATAGTTTTTGTTCACTTTAGAAGTTTTATAAAGTAATCTACTTAAATGTATTGGGCCTTGTATATGGGTTTGGGCTTAATTGTATACAAGGGATATGGGGGTATAAATAGGAATCATTTAATAGGTTTTAGGTTAACTTTCATTTTTGTAATCCTCTCATCCTTAATTTTAGAGCATAAATATGTTGGATACAAGATCATTGGAGACAGAAGATGAAAGTCAAGCAAGTCAAAGCTAAAGGTCAACTCTCAAGCAAAGTCAAAGTCAATTTCAATAAAAGTCAAAGTCTTAGTTTGTAAGTTTTTGTTTTGTAAGCGTGTAGTTAGTTTTGTTAGATTGATAGCTTGTTCGTTTGTGTGTGAGAGTAGGAGTTGCATGTAACAAGTTTTAGATTCGTAGAGAAAGTTTTAGAGAGAGAAAGAGATTTGTAGAGAGAGAAAGTGATTCAATCCATTTGTAATTGAATCTGTGGTTAATCAAACAGGTAGTTTATATAATCTTGTTTGTGTGTTTGATTTAGATAAGAACTTGTTTCAGGGACTAACAATTGGTATCAGAGCAAATCCGATTGAAATCAAGAAATACAGAGTTCGACACTGTGAAGTTGAGTCTTAGATCAATTTTCTATTTTGGTTTGTGATCGAAAAATGTATTAGATAAATCTTGTATAGGTTTGTGACATAATTGCACTGTATTTTTCATGAATTTTTGGATTTTATTGAAGTTTTGAGTCACGAGTTCGACGCAGTGTAATTTGAACCAAATTGTAATAGTATGTGTTTTAGATTGAAATTCGTTGCTAGTTTTTGGTTCTAGGTGTGTTAGTGATCAAATTGTCGAAGTCTCAGATCGAAATTCGAAGCCTAGATGGATTTTTGAGTCGATTAGAGTATTTTTCATTTCAGATCTCAAGAACTCGCAAGGGTCATCAAGAACTCGCAAGATCATCTCAAGAACTCGCAGAGTTTAAAGAATTCGTAGAAATCTTGAATAATTCGCAGATGTCATCAGATTTCGCAGATTTGTGATTTTTTGAAAATCACAAGGACAAAATTCGCAGACCTGAGTGTTGCGAAAAGCAGAGAATTCGCTTTTGTGTCTATTGCGAGTTTTGTAGATTTCGCAAAGAGTTAATCCTGAAAAGCTTTAAGTACAGAATTCGCATCTCTGTGTGTTCAGAATTCTAAGAATTCGCATTATTCTTGCTTACGAATTGTTCAGAATTCGTAGTTCTGAGTGAGAATTTTATCAAGGACATAATTCACATCTGAGAATTTGCAAAAGACTATTCTACGAATTCTTTGGAATTCGCAGAAGAGTAGTCTACGAATTCTTGTAGTTTTTCAAAAAGTTTGAAAATTTTTCTAAGTAAAGGATTCGTAAGTCTTTACCTTGCGAATTCTAACTTGTTCATGTTTACGAATTCTGAATATTTTCTTTAGCTTGCGAATTATAAGTGTTTTGTTTTAAATCTTGCGAATTCCTTGTGTTTAAGAGTGTACTTTGTGAATTCTTTGTTCTTCTATTGGATCCTTCGAATTCTAGACTTGGAGAATTTCAGAATCTTTCTTTGTCAAGTTTATTTCAAGTTTTCTGTATTTTTATGATTTCTATTGGACTAAAGATCAGTTTCAAGTTTCTTATTGAATATTTCATCAAACAGGATGACTTTCAAGGACGCTCTTTCAATTGGCACTGATGTAAATCCCCCTGTTCTGTTTAAAGGGGAGTACGAGCAATGGAAAGATAGGTTTCTAGACTTTGTCGACCGGCATGCTAATGGAGAGAACATCATCCTGTCTATCACTAAAGGTCCCATGATTCCTCCCACCATGGAAATACTTGATTAGGAATCTTCGGATAGTGAGGATGGAGATGAAGACAGAGTTACAAAAATGAAGACTGTTCCTAAAGATTTTTCTCAATACTCAGATGAGCAGAAAAGTCGTTTTAAAGCCGATAAACAAGCCAGACCTCTTCTTCTTCAAACTATCCCTAATGAGATATATATCAAGATTGACAGCTATAAAGTGAATGCCAAGAAGATGTGGGATCAGCTACAAAAGATGATGATGGGTTCCAAAGTAGGGAATCAAATGAAAGTGGTTAAATGTATCAACAACTATGAAGAGTTCAAAGCAAAAGAAAATGAGAGCCTTGAGGACACATATGAGAGATTTGTACTGCTTCTCAATGAACTTTCAAAGAATAATGTCAAGAAGAAGCACATTGAAAACAATGTGAAGTTCCTTAGCATCCTGCAACCTGAATGGAAGAAACATACCCGCAGGATGAAACAGATGAAAGACTTGAGTGATATACCTATTCATGAAGTCTACAAGACTTTAAAACAGAATGAGGAGGAAGTTGAAGAGAAAAGGGCTGGAAAGAAGAAAGCTGAGAAAGTTCCTGCTCCAATAGCTTTAGTAGCTGGAGAAAAGGAGAAAGAAAAGAAAGAGAAGAAGAAAAAGAAGAAGAGAGTTATTCCCAATTCTGATTCTGATTCTGACCCAGATAGTGATGATGGTGAAAATCTCAAGCAAGCCATGTTGCTACTGACCCGTGCCTTTCAGAGAAAGTTTTACAAGAGGCCGGGGTCTAACTCTCAGAGATACTCATCATCGGGGTCAAAGAATCATGAGCACCGTGAGAGAATAGAAGGAAAGAAGTATGAAGAGAAAAGGTACGTGGAGAGATAGCCATAAGAAAAGAAGTTTGTGAATGATTATACCAGTGCTGACAAGAAGACTGATGATCTGATCAAATGCTACAACTGTGGCAAGGTCGGACATTATGCAAAAGACTGTCGAAAGCCAAAGGTTCGCAATTCATAATACTACAAGAACAAAATGCTCTTGTCCAAGCAACAGGAAGCTGGCAAGGCATTGATGGCTGAAGACGAATTTTGGTTAGATCATTCAGATGTTGAGGAAGAGAAAGAAGAAGCAGCTCACATATGTTTGATGGGTGATGCAGTTAAGTATGATGATTCAGAAGATGAGGCATCTGATGAGGTAATGAACTTAACTGAACATGATTTCATGAATAAAATGGAAGCCATGATGGTCGAACTTCAAGACCTTCAAAATAAACTGAAAAAGGAAAAGAGCAGATTTGCAAAGAAAAATCAAAAGATCTTTGAACTTAACAAAGCTGTTGTTGGAAACAAAGATCTCATTGATTATCTACGCAAATCTGTTTCTGATCTTAAAAATGAAAAAGATTGTTTTGAGTCTAAAATTTCTATGTCTGATTTAGAAAAACAAGAATGTGCTTTAAAAGTTCACAAATTGCAGATTGAGAACAAGAGCTTAACAAAGAAGGTAAATGGTTTGGAAGCCAAACTTTATGTTAGAGGCCAAACAGATCAAACCATTTTCCTAAACACCCCGAATGAGGAAGCTGATGTTATAGAGAACTGGGGTCTCGGTTACCAAAACCCACACTATCTAAAGAAAGCTATCAGAAAACAACTAGCATTGTACAATTTTGATTTTCTTTTTGCTGTTGGTAAATATACTCATTTGAAACCCAAATTTGTTACCAAAGCACCTGAAGAGGTCGAGGCCAGAGAAGATGAAAACAGAAAGAATACCAAGAAAATGCAACTATCATTCTGCTATAAAAAGCTGAATGATAGCTATCTTTCTAATCAACCAAAAGTTTTATCAAACTATTATTTTGACAGCTATTCAAGCAAAGAGATGGAGGCAAAACCTGTTAAAGCTAAAGTTTATGTTTCTCCACTCATTTTAGAAAGAAAAATAGTTGATCATGAAAATGCTTTATCTGATGAAAGAATTTTGGTTGAAGAACACTACTTTCAAAGCTAAAGTTTATGTATTTTCAGCTGTAATGAAGAACACTACTTTCAAAGCTGAATCTCAAAAGTGTTCAAAATCTTCTAAGGCACCTCAAACTTCAACAGATGATTTTGATGACTTATTTGTGTCTGCAAATGATTTTCTTAATTCTGATGACGGGTGTGTTATAGAAATTGATATGTTTAACTTTAACGCTCCACTTCCAGATCATTCTACATTTGTCATTAATGGTCAAGTTTTACCAAGTGTTCATGAAGTTGGTGAATCATCAACCAAGGTTGATGAAACAGTTTCTGTGAATGTTGATTACTATGCTAAGGGTAAGAAGCAAAAGAAACGACGCTCACAGAAACGGACCGACACTGGTAAACAGAAGAATAGACAATCTCAGAAATCTGATTTTCCTAATAAATCTAAATCTTTTGTTTCAGATTTAAGAAAGAAAAGGTCAGAAGAACGAACTGAATGGAGACCTAAAAAGAAGATTGATGAGAAAGCGGAATCAATTCCTGATAATTCTTGTCATAGATCTAATAGTAGTGTTTCTGGTGTAATTGGTTCTGTTGCTTCTATTAATCAAAACCTTGTAACTTTTTACAAAAGATATTCAATAAAGCAATTGTTCCATTATCTCGGTCTAATACTATGATATCTACTTATAGACGGAATGATTTTGCTTATCGTCAATATTCTAGTGATTGGTTTGGAAATTATCATGTTGGTTCTTATAAGCCTTTTACTTCAAAAGTTTTTCAAAACTTCCGAGGATCCATTTATAAATGGATACCAAAATCTTGTGCAAAACTGAAAGGACCCATTTTTTAAATGGATACCTAAATCTGTTATTCCCTTATCTCTCTTATGCAGACCCGTCATATGTGGTACTTGGATAGCGGGTGTTCCAAGCATATGACTGGGCAGAAAGCTTTATTGTCTAATTATACAGAGAAATTCAGTGGGAATGTTCATTTTGGCAACGACCAATTTTCACCAATTCTCGGATATGGTGACGTGATACAAGAGAATATAACGATAACAAATACGTAGAAGGATTAGGGCATAACTTATTCAGTATTGGCCAGTTCTGTGACAAAGGATTAGAGGTAAATTTCAAAGCTAAGAGTTGCTCGGTGTGTACTGAAGATGGCAAAGAACTCTTAGTCGGTACTCGAAAGTCCAACCTCTACACAATCAATCTTTCAAAGGTCAAGACTGACAATCAGGTTTGCTTACTGACAAAAGCCTCGATGCAGCAAAGCTGGCTTTGGGATCGAAGGTTGTCGAACCTGAATTTTCGTTACATAAACAAATTGGTCAAAGGCAGATTGGTGAAAGGTCTTCCTGAGCTGAGATATGAAAAAGAACATCTATGTGCAACATGTGAAAAGGGTAAAATGAAGAGGGTAGCTCACAAGCCGAAACCCGAACCGAGTATAAGTTCTCCGCTTGAACTTTTGCATATGGATCTTTGTGGTCCTATGCGTACTCAAAGCATAGGAGGAAAGAAATATGTGTTGGTAATTGTGGATGATTATTCTCGTTACACATGGGTAAACTTTCTTAGGACAAAAGATGAGACGGCCGAAGTACTCATCAACTTTCTGAAGACTACTCAAGTGAACTTGCAGAAGACAGTTAAGCTTCTAAGGACGGATAACGGCACAGAGTTTAAAAACAAGACTGTTGAAATTATATTGAATCTTTCGGGATAACACATCAATTCTATGCTGCTAGGACGCCTGAACAGAATGGAGTAGTAGAAAGGCGCAATCGAACGCTAGTTGAGGCCGCTCGTACTATGCTCAGTCAGTCCGATCTACCTCTATTTCTGTGGGCAGAAGTTGTCTCTATTGCATGTTATACGCAGAATCGATCAATTATTCACAGACGATTTGGAAAAAATCCTTATGCATTGATTAATAATCGTACACCTAATATCAAATATTTTCATGTTTTTGGATGTAGGTGTTTTGTGCTTAATGACAGAGAGAACTTGAATAAGTTCGGACCAAAGGCTGAAGAAGGAATCTTCATTGGATACTCCCAGACATCTGTTGCATATAGGATATATATGAAAAGCTCAAAGACTCTGATAGAAAGCGTAAATGTCACATTTGATGAGGATGTGGCTTCTGAACAAAGCAGTTCAGAACCCGTACTTACCAGAGTGTTAGCTTCTGGACAACTCAGTCCAGAACCTGTATCTAATGCAACTAATTCGGATAAAGCTTCAACTTCTACATCTCATTTATCTGAATTAGATTTACTGTTTGAATTTTTCTATGATGAGTTTCTAGGATCTAAACTGCCTAAATCTGTTGTGGTTGACAGGTCTGAAGATTCAACGACAAATCATCCAACTACTTCAGACGTATCTACTGAACTAGTTCCCCTGCTTCAGAAAGAAGCTCCAGTTCAAACAGTTACTCCTTCAGTTGAAGTTGCACCTGAAAATATTGAAACAGAAGTTAATACTTCAGTTGGCTGCACTGTCATGGATCATCAACAGACTGACCAAGCTATCCCAACTGAAACTTCTGAACAAGAGACTTCAACTGCACCCCCAAATAATGTTGAACAAGAGGAAACTGATAATGGATACTTAGATGATTTGTATGACCAATCTACATCGAATCCGCTCCCTCACGAACACAAGTGGACCAAAGAGCATCCGATTAGCCAAATTATTGGAGATATATCTTTATCGGTGCAAACTAGGTCTGCAACTTTGAACATGTGTATGCATGATTCATTTCTGAGCAAGATAGAGCCTACTCGAGTATCTGAAGCTCTATCTGACTCTGATTGGGTTACTGCAATGCAAGAGGAGATAAATCAGTTTGAAGCCCTAAAGGTCTGGAGACTTGTGCCAAAACCAGAAGAAAAATCTATCATCGGTACTAAATGGGTATTCAAAAACAAGAAGGATGAAGATGGTATTATAATTCGAAACAAAGCAAGACTTGTTGCCAAAGGTTACCGGCAAGAGGAAGGCATTGATTACGACGAAACCTATGCTCCAGTGGCACGTATAGAAGCAATCTGCATGTTTCTAGCATATGCTACTCATAAAAACTTCACTGTTTATCATATGGACGTAAAGACTACCTTTCTGAATGGCATACTTAAGGAGGAAGTCTATGTTACACAACCTGAAGGCTTTTTGAATCCAGATAAACTAGATCATGTCTATATCTTGGATAAAGCACTTTATGGACTAAAACAAGCGCCTCGAGCCTGGTATGATGTTTTGTCAAAGTTTTTGGTCAAGTCTGGCTTTACAAAAGGTAAAATCGATACCACTTTATTCATTAAAAAGGAAAAAGCTGATATCATTCTTATTCAAATATATGTGGATGACATTATTTTTGGCTCTACAAATCCTAAATTTTGTAAGAATTTTTCAAACCTCATGGTGTCTAGATTTCAAATGAGTATGATGGGAGAGATGAACTTCTTTCTCGGATTACAAGTTAAACAATTTTCTACGGGGATTTTTATAAATCAAGCTAAGTACATTTTTGATATTCTTCGGAAATTCAAAATGGAAACTTGTAAACCAATTGGTACCCCAATGGCACCAAGAACTAAGATCGGCATGGATCCTTCGGGAAAATCTGTCAATGTTAGAACCTATAGAGGAATGATTGGTTCTTTAATGTATCTTACTTCAAGTAGGCCAGATATTATGTTCTCTACATGTCTATGTACAAGATATCAGGCCAACCCTAAAGAATCCCATTTGTCCGCGGTCAAACGGATTTTTAGATATCTGAAGGGGATTGTAGATCTTGGTCTGTGGTATCCTAAAGATACTGGTTTTGAACAGACGGCTTACTCAGATGCAGATCATGCTGGATGTGTGTTAGACAGGAAGAGCACATCGGGTCACATTCAATTTCTTGGAGACAAGCTCGTAAGTTGGGCGTCAAAGAAACAACTTTGTGTTTCCACTTCAACTGCTGAAGCAGAGTATGTCGTTGCTGCCAGTTGCTGCTCTCAAGTCTTGTGGATGAGAACACAACTTCGAGACTATGGTTTCCAGTTCAACCAAATCCCGATTTATTGTGACTCGAAGAGCGCCATTGCAATATTCGCTAATCCTGTACAACATACAAAGACAAAACATATCGATGTTAGATATCATTTTATCAAAGACAATGTTGAAAAAGGTACCATAGAACTTTATTTTGTAAACACTGATTATCATCTTGCTAATTTGTTTACCAAGCCTCTCGACGAAAAGAGATTTAATTTTCTTATCTCGAAACTTGGTATGCTTAATCTCAAGACATAATCTGTGATTACCTATTAAAGTTTTTCTTATTGTTATTTTTCTTCATTTCTTTATCTTTATTCTGAAAAGATATCCGCACTTTAACGTGTGTTCATGTTTTATGGGGGAGTTAGAGAAGATGTTTAGATGATCTATATCCATTTGAGGGGGAGTTAATCATTTTTGCCTATATATATTTGTCACTGACATATTTTTCTAAATGCATAGATGTAGGGAGAGTAAAAGTAAAGAAAAGGAGTAAGAATTATGACTTCGGATTACTTCAGATCAGAACTCGTACATTCAATGTTTTACTGCTTTATGTCATTTTATTTTTCAAAAAAGTTTTGTGAATAAAGTTGTTTTGACAAGACTTTTTGACTGATGCAGATTCAGATGATGTTTACATGATCATATTATTATGACTTTAAGCTTGATTTGATGAGATTTAAGATCAACCGAAAGGTTTATTTCTGAACTTAATCTCATGTATGGTTGAAAGAACTTTCAATCATAGAAAACATGTTCTTATACGTTCAAACCACTTCCCGATTCTTAAATAGACTTCATAATTTGGAAGTGTGATTTTAATTGTTTTCATTATCAAATGAGCTTAAATGTCTATAAACCGTGTGTTAGGTCTGATTTTATAGTAATCATTGTATTTATAGGACTTGGACAAATACTGTGTTTAGAGTCATACTGTGTTGTATTTGACCAAGGGTATTTAAGTCCCTTTGGTCTTGGTTTGTTGTAAGTTTGACACGCACATTAATCATACTTTCTACTTTGCGCTCTCTTGTCTCTCTTTCTACTTTCTCTCTCTAAAGAATCAGTGTTCTTGGACTCTCAATTGGTATCAGAGCCAACTGAATCTTGAGAGGATTGAGAGATTGCTTTTTCTGAATCTGAATTGTTGATTGAAATCGAAAATTTGATTGATTTTCTTGAGTTTTTCAAGAAAATCTCGTTTTCTTGATTTCTCATCAAATTTGGAAGTTTTAGAGATCGAATTGTGTTGAATTTGATTTCATTAGAATCGTTTTTAGTAATCGATCATTGTTGTTTCCTATAATTTTGCATAAAAATCTTGTCTAGACTGTTAATTTGGTAATTTTGTGATTTTCTGGAAAACACATTCTCGTTCTGTTCTTTTTCGAAAATCTTGACTTAATGTTTTTCAATCGAAATTGTTTGATAAAATGTGTTAGAAAAGAGTTTTCGAAGTTCAGTGTGTGATTTTCTTGGTCAATTTTCAAAGTTATAGTTGATCTTGCGTGAATTGGTAGTATTTTTGAACTTTACTTTTCATTCATGCACTTTGCGTTTCATTCATATCAGTTTGCACGTCATTCAAGTTGTTTTGTGCATGTTCATATCAGTTGATCTTGTTTTTCAGGTTTTCGCTTCAAGCATCATACGCAAAATCACAGTTTGCGTTTCAAGCCTCACACGCAAAGCTCAACTTTGCGTTTCCTTCTACACCCGCAAAGTCTTCTTTGCGTCTCTCTCATCAAACGCAAATCACAGTTTGCGTTTTCCACTGCATACGCAAAACCTTCTTTGCGTTCCTCACTACAAATGCAAACCTTCTTTGCGTTCCTCTCTGAAAACGCAAAACTCAACACCCGCAAACCTCAGTTTGCGTCTCTCTCTTGACCCGCAAAGCTCTTGTTTCCTGACTTAGTTTAAAAAAACTAAAATAAAATAAAAGTCTGAATTTTTTTTTCTGTGTGTCATCTATGTTTTTTAAAACTTTGTGTCATCACAAGTGTTTTTCAAATTTACATTTTTTAATATTTTTTCGAATTTTTTTTCTGATCATCAGCAATGGATTCTTCCAAGTTTGCTTTCCAAGCTCAGTTCTACAGCAGTGATCTGATGATGCAATTGGGAACGGATACTCGTCCACCAGTCTTAATCAACGAAGATGAGTTTACACAGTGGCAAGATAGGTTCATAAATTTCATTGAGCGTCAGAGTAACGGAGAAAATATGATGAAATCTTTTACTGAAGGACCGTTTGTCAGGCCAAAAGATGACATTCCTTTGAATGATGATGAAATCAAACGCGAAAAAGCCGATAGTGAAGCAAAGTCCAATTTGATGCTAGCTCTGCCTAACTCGATCTACAATCGAATTGATTGTTTCAAACATAATCCAAATATGATGTGGACTCAATTAGAAAAGATCATGCTTGGGTCATCAGTTGCTACTCAGATTCGCCAGACACGCTTCATGAACAACTTTGAGGAATTTAAGGCGACTGACAATGAATCTCTGAAGGCTATCTTTGACCGGTTTTGCGCTGTGATTAATGATCTTAGAAAGATTAAAGTGGAAAAGACTGCTCTTGAGACGAATCTGAAATTCCTTAATTCTCTTCAGCCAGAGTGGAACAAATCATGTCATAGACTGAGAAACGATGTCAGAATTTCCACGATGCAGATTCAGGAGCTGTATGAGATTATGCTAACTGATGAGAGTTTGGTACTGGAAAAGAAGGTGAGGCTGGATAAAAAGAACAAGAAAACAGTTGATCCGGTTGCTCTTCTCTCGAAGCAACTGTATGAACAAGTGTTGTCTGATAACGCTTACACCGGGTTCACTGATGACGATGGAGAGGCATTACAGAAAGCGATGATCCTTCTTTCTCAACATTACCAGAAGAAGTTCCAACCTAGATCGGGTTCCAACTCTTCTCGATTCACTTCCGGCTCTACAGTCGAAGTGTCCGAGCCGAAGACTACATCTTGTTATAACTGCAGAAAGCCGAGTCACATCTCAAAGGAGTGTAGAGCAAAGAAGGCTAAGGACTCAGCTTATTACAGAAGGAAATTGGAGTTGGCTGAGAAAAGAGATATTGGAACTGCTTTATTGGCCGAAGAAGAATTCTGGCTGGATTATTCCGATGATGAAGCTTCAAACGTCGAGATCGCTCAAAGGTGCTTAATCGGTGATGATCAGTCAGACGATTCTGATACGGATGAGGATGAGGTATATTCTGAATTTGATTACAATTTTATTACCTCCCAGTTTAATATCATGATTAATGCTTTGTCTGATTTACGCTCTAAAATTTTATCTGAAAAGAATTTAAATTCTGAAAAGTCAGATTTAATTGACAAACTGGAAATTTCTTTGAAAGATGAAAAATCAATTTTAGAAAATACTAAAGAAATCTTTCAAAAGAAATTGGATGATTTGGAAATTTCAAATAATTCTTATCTTGAATCTTTGACGGCTATGACTAATTTAAAAGATGAATTTTCTGATAAAATTATTAAGTTAGAAGAAAAAAACTTTATCGAAGAAACCAATCTGAACAAACAATCTATATGAACAAACCAAGGAGTGAAGAGGCTTTAAAACAGAGATGGGGACTTGGTTTTGATAATCCTCAATTTTTAAACAAAGTGATAGACGAAGTTCCCACCTTATATAAATACGAATATCTAAATCTTGCACACTATGGTCCACAGTTTAAATTCTTTTGGACTAGTGAAAAGCAAATTTTAGAAGTTGAAAATGAGAAAAGGATATATAAAAAGAAAAATGAAATTCCTTTTGTATACACAAGCGAAAATGCAAAATATTTTCCTGAAAAATCAAGAAAAGGAAAAAGAGTTTTAAAAGATATATCTCCTATCAAATCTTCAATGTCTGATGATTTTATTGCTCCTTTTGCACCTGATTCTGATAAGGAAAATATTTCTCCAATCATTTATGATTCAAAGAAATATACTCCTCCGTTAGTATTAGAAGGAAAAATCATAGATCTTGAAGATCAGATAGAAGATCAAAATATTTTGAAGAAAATTGAATTTGATATTATTCTTTCCTTCATGACATCTAGTCTTGAAGAAAATTTATTTTCTCAAAAATCAGATTCTATTTCTAGTCTTTCTTCTGATTCTAAGGAAAATAAAAAGGAAGTTTCAAATTTTAAAATCCTTTCTCAAAATAATTCAGACTCCGAGGCTCATTCAGATTTATTAGTTGATCAGATTGGTTGCTTAGATAAATTTATTTCTTCTGATTTAAATATTTCGTCTAAAATTCTTGATAATTCTTTTACGCTCAATGATCAATATTATAAACCCAAACGTAAAAGAAGACGGTCAAAGAAGTCAAAGAAACGAGATACAGTTCTTTCTGACAATTCTAATTGTTCCAATACAATTCTTACAGATAGGGCTTTGAGTGCTCGATCAAAGAAGCAGATCTGGAAAGCGAAGCTGAATTCTATGTTTGATGGAGATCGATATGTAGACAAATTTTATAATAGTGATTCATTTGCTGTTTGTAATAAAGTTTCAAAATAGTCTATAAAGCAAATGTTTCAAATTTCCAAAAATGTCTCATATTCGTCTTCTAATTCTAGTTCAGATGATCATGCTTTATCTTCTGATAGTTGTGATTATTTCTCTGATCATATTCCTTGTGCTTTAAATGTCAATTCTGCTTATTCTTTCCCCATACGAACTGCAACTAACAAACATGGGCCCAAATTCAAGTGGGTACCCAAATCTTTATCTGATTCAAAAGTTGCAGGCATCATATGTTAAGGGGGAGTAAGGGAGATTGGCTTCTGAGTACTTCAGCTCAGGACCCGTACTTCATAGACTTCGACTTCTAAACACAACAGTTTAGAACTCGTTCTTCAATGATTAAGCTTCTGACTTAATGAGATACTTTGAGTACATCAACTTTAATTCCGCTGCATTTATCTCTGATAATGATGGTATTCCAGCTTTTCTCAATGTTTCAAGAATCTGAGCTTGTTTATCTCTCTCATGAATTTGTATTACACAAATTTTCTTTTAATATGAGACACAAATTTATTCTCTTCAATGTAAAAGATGAAATAGTTGAATTTTATTTTGTTCCAACTGAATATTTATTAAAAGTTTAAATCTTTACAAATTTTAGTCTATAAAGTAAAGTTTTACATTTTTTCTTTCTTTTGAATAAAATATGTGTCTAGGATAAATTTTCAAGTTCTTTTGTTTATATTAAAGTTTTTAAATGGTCAAATTTCAATTCTTACAAAAGTCGAAAAGTCAGCAACATGTTTGAAACTTTTATTACTGCTTTAAAGTTGTGTGATTCGAAATTTTTATAGTTTACTTTGCTTAGACTTCCTAATTAATCAGAATTATAGATCGGAATGAAAATATGGGCTAAGCACTTAGATGTTGACCTGAGTGATTGAGATGAATTATAATTTGATAAAATTCAGAAATCTCTAAGTTTAAAAGTTTGTACCTGTGGCCTTTCTGGTTTGGGAAAGTAAGTTCCTCGGGATGCTTGTCATCTGGTCCCCTAAGGTCATTTGGTCTGGGAGTGATTGAACATAAATCCTTCTATAGAATCAGATCGAAAGTCATGTTTTACTGGTATGAATGGGTTTAGAATATGTCGATGTAGCCTTTCTGATCCGGGAAAGTAAGTTCTAAGGGGTGCTTGACACCTAATCCCCTAAGGCCAACTGGTCTGGGAGCGGCTGACCCAAATCCTGCAATAGGGTCAGATAGAAAGTTACGTTTACGGCATGTTCTTTACTTAATAAACTTTTTGATCAAAATATGCCAATGTGCACAATGCTAAAAGATGCCAATGAGCACACATCTCATGATACTTGGTGATATGTTTGAGTTGCGATAAATCTGTAAATTTATGAATATCTTAATTCTTGATGGCTTAGTGTGAGTACAAGCAAAGTTCTCTATAATATTTTTAGAATTGCATTTTCTTGAAGATAATCGAAGATTCTCATGTGAGCACACTGAATAGATTGATGGAAGTTTTTGAAACTGAACATGTTTTAACTTGATATGCAACGAAACTTGTTTCTGTATCCAACAACATTTATTTGATTTCAAATGATTGATAAATCTGTGATATTTTACTCTGTAGAATTTTATTTGTTTAGTGTTTAAAATTTTATATGTTTAGTCGTTTCAAAATTTACATTCAATATATTTTTCTTTCTACATTAATATCTGATCATTGTGTTCTCATAAATATATTTTAATGGGTTTATGCATTATTCAAGGGGGAGTGAACAAAAGAGAATATTTTTCAAAGATTATATCTGTTTTTGAGGGGGAGTATCTGATTCTCTTTACATGAATGTTATCTCGAATTGTCATATCTAATGCATTTGTGTAGGGGGAGTCAAAGAGCTTAAAAAGGTAACATTTTTTCTGAGTTTAAGTCAGCTTTGCGCATTCCATTGGAAAAGCAAACCTCGCTTTGCGCTCCCTTCATGAAACGCAAACTTTGGTTTGCGCATCCAACATGAAACGCAAATCTTGGTTTGCGCATCCAACATGAAGCGCAAATCTCCTCTATTTTCTCTGTTTTATTGATTTTGCAGATCTTAAGCTGTCTCATCTCCAACATTTACATGACCAAGTTGATCAAGATCATCAAGGTCATGAGGGGGAGAAATCAGAAAAGTCAAGGAGATTTTAAAGAGACAAATAGCTCAAAAGTTTATCTGTTGATCAAGATTCGCTCAAAGATTCTATTCTCTCAGCTACAACAAATTCTTTTGCTGTTTCTGCTCCGAACACCACAGTTCATTCAAGATCATTCAAAAGAGGTGTATCGTCTAGAGCTCAATCAGCAAAGACAACTTAATCTGAAAGATGCTGAGAAGAATTTTTTATTAAAAAGTCAGAAAGCTTCTCAAAGTCGCTTTTATGGTTCGTGCTGATTTAGAAGATGATTTTTGAAGACCAAAGCGCCAATGATTACTAAAAAGGAGATTGTTAGGTCTGATTTTATAGTAATCATTGTATTTATAGGACTTGGTCAAATATTGTGTTTAGAGTCATATTGTGTTGTATTTGACCAAGGGTATTTAAGTTCCTTTGGTCTTGGTTTGTTGTAAGTTTGACACGCACATTAATCATACTTTCTACTTTGCGCTCTCTTGTCTCTCTCTCTACTATCTCTCTCTAAAGAATCAGTGTTCTTGGACTCTCACCGTGTGTTTCCAAAGATTAATACTTGTGTATTATCTTTTCTATATACTTTCAAGTATTCACACACACCGGTTTAATTTTTGTTGAATATGTTATCATCATTTCTCATATTTGAACAAAAATTTTCGATGGTGATACACCCCGATTGAATTCAAATGAATTTTGAGCGTGATTTCATTTCTAAACGTTCTTTCAAGAATGTCTATATTTTTGTTTCATATAGACAGTATCAATTTTTGTTGACCCAAGCCTTAATTGATAAATCATTCGATATTGATCTTTATCATACAATGTCAGATTTTCAAACAAGTTTCTTGTATTCATTTCATTCATTCAATTATCTTGTTTGAAATATCTTCAATGTTTATAAATGCTCAAATCTTCATGATTATATTTTCGAGCATACAAACATCTGACATTTGTATATGTGCTTTAACTGTTCTAGTTAAACCACTCTGAGCAACGTTGATCTTTATAGGAAAACATGGGTTCGTTGTGTAGGACTTAATTGATACTTCTATGGATTCACGTTAACCAGTGTTTCCTACCCAAGAAGTTAATCCTTAGTGATCGAGTGTGAGGAGTCAAAAATAAATGAGTGTGGGTTGTGTGAAGAGGTAAAATGTAAATGAGAGTTTGGTTAGAAGCGATCTCAATGATTAAAAAGAAAGAAGGTGAGAGATCAGAGTAAAAAAATATCAAACTCTGGACCAATTTTTTCTGAGTCAGGCAGCCACATTACTAATGTTTCACAATTCTTCGTGAACATTATTGAAACAGACAACTAGCCCATGCCAACTCTTGCTAAAACCCCACCAGCCACTCATTTTCTTCTCAACAAGAAAATGTTTCAATATTTTCTGGGGACGCAGCACATTATCTATCTGGTTTTCATTTGGAAAATCTGGATATTGAAATCAAAGGAAGTCTGCCCCACCTTCGCACTTCGATCATGCACAATTGAGTCTGTGTTTAATTACTGTTGTCTCAGTGGTTTACACAATTTTGAGCCTTATTATAAGCAATCATCATGTGCTTAATTCTTTCTAACACTTGCACGAACACACAAGGAATTTGTTTTCTTTTCATAACGTTCATAGAAATTGCCTTTGTGGTGTTTCGATGATTGAATGGAAGCCCTGGGGGAGTGAACATCATAAAAGCTCCTTTTCAATATGTATTCGTTACACACAGTGACTCCGTGTTACTGAGAGGCATATTAACTGATTCATTTGTTGATTCAGGTGTTACATTCTTATTTTGTCTGGATTTGAAAAGATCTGGATGAATACTTTATTTTGGATCGATGGTGAATCAGAGGCTCAGTTCAAAAGATCAGTGGTCAGAATTGTTAATGACATTTCTTGGAGAAAGTTTTGATGATTTTGATATTCTAATCATTAGAAAGGGGGTGATGAGTTCAAGAAATGTGTGAGAAGATCAAGAAATATTTGTGTTCAATAGTTATTTGCTTGAAGTTTGACAAAGATTGAAAGACTGAAAGAGAAAAGTTCAAAGTTTTCTGAAGATGTGCTGAAATTATAGAAATTTTATTTGAAGATTAATTGTTGAAGATGTCTGAGCAAATTCTGAAGATAATTTCTTTCTGAAGACTGAAAGAGGTTTGAGATAATCTTGGAAAGATTTTTGAAGAGCATATTTACCATCTTTGGGAAGACTGATATTTTGGTTAAAGAAAGATTTTGGAAAGAATACTAAAGATTCTGAAGATTGTTAAAGTTAATCAAAGAAGGAGATTATTTTTACTGAGCTTAAAGAGAGAAGATTATTCTGCAAAATCTTTTTGTAATGATCTTGAATCCAAAGGGGGAGATTGTTAGAGCATAAATATGTTGGATACAAGATCATTGAAGACAGAAGATGAAAGTCAAGCAAGTCAAAGCTAAAGGTCAACTCTCAAGCAAAGTCAAAGTCAATTTCAATAAAAGTCAAAGTCTTAGTTTGTAAGTTTTTGTTTTGTAAGCGTGTAGTTAGTTTTGTTAGATTGATAGCTTGTTAGTTTGTGTGTGAGAGTAGGAGTTGCATGTAACAAGTTTCAGATTCGTAGAGAGAGTTTTAGAGAGAGAAATAGATTTGTAGAGAGAGAAAGTGATTCAATCCATTTGTAATTGAATCTTGTGGTTAATCAAACAAGTAGTTTATATAATCTTGTTTGTGTGTTTGATTTAGATAAGAACTTGTTTCAGGGACTAACACTTAACAATGTAGACATACGGCTACAGTTCTCTATAGTGTAGTTTTACATTTTATGCATTGAATAAATCTATTGATTTCTACCCTTGATTCCTTGTTATCTTCATTCATCAATCCAATCATTGATCTGAATGGACCTATCAATTGGTATCAGAGCTAAACGAAGATATTTTTATTTGACGATCGAGACTGATTGGTTTGATAGAACAGTCGCTGGTTGAAAATTTCGATTTCTAGATTTGCTATTTGATTGACTGTTATTTGTTGATTAATTGATTCAGAAGTTATTGTCTATCACTATTGAATCAATTACTTACATCAATTTCATTCCAGAAAGTCGAATCTATCGATTTTGAGTATTTTTAGTTCCAATACTTTTATCACTGTGGTTGGATCAAAATATGTTTTAGAGTCGAATTTGTACAAAATGATAAACTACAAATGTATTCCAAAGTAGTTTTCGAACCTGTTGTCAAAAGAACAACTCAAGATTCGATGTATTGAAGTTTTTGTTGCAGAAAGATGTGAAAATCGTTCCAGATCTACAAATTTCGCAAGATTTAATTGAAGAACTCGCAGATGGTAGAAGGATTCGCAGAAAAAAGAGTTGTTTGAAAGAATTCGCCGAAAGAACATTTGGACACAACAAAAATTACAAGTGTGGAATTCGCAGGTAGTTACGTGCGAAAGTTAAAGGATTCATAGGCTACTATGCATTAGTTGTGTGTGAATTCTTAAGGATTCGTAGGCCACTGGATACGAAATGTCAAAGATTTCGCAGGTTATATTTATGCGAAAAGTGGCTTCCAATTTGAAAAATGTTCTAAGTAGAGAATTCGTAGATGGGAGAGTTGCGAAAACTCAAGGATTCACAGGATAGTGTATTGCGAATTCTGAGGATTCGTTGTTATGTGATCTGCGAAATGCGAGAATTCACAGATATAAGGCTTTCGAAAAGTGACGATTCGCAGAAGAAGCCTTTGCGAATTTTGGAGTTTAGGCTATGCCATCTTGCGAATTGTGCTTCATTGTCAATAGGGATCTGCGAATTGTGGTGTTTTGCGAAAGTTTGTGAACTTTTTGAGAATTCTGACTGTTCTGAACCCAGTTTTCTACAAGTTTGCCCTGTTCCTGAGCTTTATACGCGGAATGCATATGTGACATCACTCCTATCATATGTTGGTCACATATTTTCAGCAACTGATCTATTCTTACTCGAGTGCTCATGCTTGTCAAGATTTTCAGATTCTGGATTTTCAGATTTGGTCTCTGCTTGGATTGAGTTAGCTGCCTGAGAATCTGCAATTATCAGTCTGGAAAGCTTCTTTTGTGGTTAGACCGTTGAGAGCACTTTATCATTCTTCTGACTTGATCACTCAGTAGTGTGAGCGACTACAATCATTGTTCTGCTATTTGAGTTATAATTCAGAATCCTGAGCGCCTATAATCATCCAGCTGATTCGTGAAGGAAGGAGTTCTGGGTTTGATTATTCAGTATTCTGGAAAGAAGTCAGTATGAGTATCTTCTATCAGTTGTTGAACAATTGCTTGCCTTCTAACCCTTGCCTTGTAGTGTTGCTACCAAATGTTACCACCCGTATGCTTATCAGATGAAGTTCTTAAGCTGAATTCTAATTTCAACTCATGGTTCAAAGACAGATCAGATGTTATACACTGAAGATGCACTTGGTTGTCATTCCATAATCCACACATATCATTCTTGTGGGCGTTAAGGAATGTGTTGGATTTACTAGAGATAAAAGTTCTCTTTATGTGCACTCAGTCGTCTACATCAGATCTGATATTTCAGTTGAAACTCCAAGGATAAGAGCGACATTCTTGGGGGAGCTTAAGGATGCTTTGAAGTTTATGCAACACTAAGTTTTCTAAAGAAATCAATGGGGAGAGGAGCTGAAACTGGAGCTGATCAGAGAATGATTACTTTACAAAACTTAGGGGGAGAATGTTAGAACATATTTTATGTTCACTTTAGAAGTTTCATAATGTAATCTACTTAAATGTATTGGGCCTTGTATATGGGTTTGGGCTTAATTGTATACAAGGGATATGGGGGTATAAATAGGAATCATGTAATAGGTTTTAAGTTAACTTTCATTTTTGTAATCCTCTCATCCTTAACAATGTAGACATACGGCTACAGTTCTTTGTAGTGTAGTTTTACATTTTATGCATTGAATAAATCTACTATTTCTACCCTTGATTCCTTGTTATCTTCATTCATCAATCCAATCATTTATCTGAATGGGCCTATCATTTTTCATATAGTTCTCTCCAGAATGCCACTAAGTAATCTACTTGTAGATCGTACACGATAGCAAGAAATAATCTCAAAGTGTGCATATTGGTGTTGTCGAGGCCTGAGTGCCTTGAAGTCAAGCAGCGATTAATAACTGAGAATATCTGATAATAGAAAGGCGGTAGATTTGTCTTTTTGAACTTACTGACCTTGGTTAACTGACCTACAAACCCCAAGGCTCGGATGGCTTCAAAAACTTCAAAATCGACTGGGTATGGATCAAATGATGTTCTCCCTTTTCTGGAATCGGCTTCAGGTAAATCCAAAATGAGTTTGAGTCGCTTGTAAGTCATAATGGAAGTGAATTTGTCAATTCTTATTCGGAAATATTTGTCGTTATTGCTCTCCACCACATACTCTATGGTCTTCCAAGCTTGCTGCAGATATATCACTAGTACAGTAGCCGTATCTGTCAGAGCTTTGTTCAGAGGATGACCTTTCAGGATCTCTATGACAAGTGGAATGACATTTAGAACGTCAAAGTCCACATGGTGGTTGTTCGGAGACAGTAGCAGATACTCATCAGGATTAATAAGGGCAAGATCAGGATCACCACCAATAGCTGACTGTATATGGGATCTGGAAGATGGCATTGGTGTATCTTTGGACACATGTGTAACACCCCGAATTTTAGGGGGCGTTTGGTTCGCATAATGTTTTTGGATGGAATGGAATCTGTCAAAGGAATTTGACTTTGAAGGAATTGGAATTGAATGTTGTCAGGTTTGACCACCTGTTTGTTTGACAGAATTGGAATGGAATCTGTTAAATGAATTGGAATTTTTCTGTTTGGTTCACAGATTGTAGCTTTAGAATTGGAATGGAATTTTGGTAAATGACCAAAATACCCTTTTTGTTTATTTTAATTTTTTTCAACAAAAACTACTTTAATGAAATAGTCATTAAATACTTTAATTTTTAACTAAAATTGCTTTGATTATTTTAGCACATGAATGATGATGAGAGATAGAGAGAGGGAGAGAGAGAGGGATGGATAGGAGAGAGAGGAGAGAGAGAGAGGAGAGAGAGAGGAGAGAGAGATGAGTGGAGAGATAGAGGATAAAGAGAGGAGAGAGAGAGAGAGAGGAGAGAGGAGAGAGGGAGAAGGAGGGAGAGAGAGAGCAGTGAGAGAGGAGAGGAGAGAGAGAGAGGGAGAAGATAGAGAGAGAGAGAGGAGAGATTGATAGAGAGGAGAGAGAGATAAGAGAGAGGAGATAGATTGAGAGAGAGAGAGGAGAGAGAGGGGGAGAGAGAGGAGTGAGAGAGGGAAAGAGAGAGAGAGAGAGAGGAGAGAGAGAGGAGAGAGGAGAGAGAGATGATAGATTGAGAGAGAGAGTAGAGGGAGAGAAGAGAGGGAGTAGAGAGAAGAAAGAGAGAGGGAGAGAGGGAGAGAGGGAGAGAGAGAGAGGAGAGAGAGGAGAGAGAGAGAGTTGGTGTCTGCTAATAATGTTGAACGGTAGTGGTGGCCGGTGGTGGTGGTTACTGGTGGCGGTGGTAGTCGGAGGTGGTGGTGGCCGATGGCGGTGGCCGGAGGTGGTGGTGGTGGTGGCTGGTGTTGGTAGCCGGAGGTGGTTGTCAATGGTTGTCGGTGGCGGTGGCCGGTGGCCGGAGGTGGTGGTGCATATTAGGATGAGGGACAATTTTGTCCAAAAAAAAATATGACATTCCATTCTAATGAAATACCACCTCCCCCCCAAGGAATGTTGAATTCCTTCATTTGTGGAATTCATCATTCCAATTCCTTAAAAAGAATGAACCAAACGATGTAATGGAATCTGATCAATGGAATTCAACATTCCAATTCCATCAGATTCCATCAAAATCTGCGAACCAAATGCCCCCTTAGTTTTTGGTCAGATCTGAAGAAGGCAAAAGTCAGTGCTTGGCGCGTGTCACGGCTCGGGTTGGGTCGTGCCATAATCCACGTGGTGCACTATCTGTTTGAGGATTCCAGAGGTTGGCGCGTGTCACGGCGCGGGTTGGGCCGTGCCATAAGCCGCGCGGAGGCCCTGAACGGGTTAAGGGGGATTTTATCCCCAAATTAATTTCTTTCTCCTCATTACTCCATAGTTTCTCTCCCAAACTTTCCCCCTATTCATTTACTTCATTTTAGGGTTTGTTCCAACCACCATCTAGCTCATTTATTGCTTAGATCTAAGAGCTTCATCTAAAGGATTCTAGTTTTGGAAGCTTCACCCACCATCTCCATATTCATCTCCTCCAAAGATCAAAAAAATCTAGGTTTTGGGTTTTCTTCAAAAACCCACTTGGTGAGTTCCTACTATCATTTACTAAACCTTATACATGTCAAAACTTATATTTAGAACTCCTACATATATCCTTGGTTTTGGATTTAAGTTTATCACATTTTGACCTAACTTGATATTTTGGGAGATTTTAGGGTTCCCAATCATTTTCAACCAAAACAAAGAGTTCCATATTATACGAAGTAAAATGATGTATCACTTGCACATTTATGTGAGATACTTGAAGGAATGTATATAATCTCATTTTTTGATTTTCATTCTTATCAGCAGTTAAAACTTGGAAATGCATTTTGGAAATAAATATTATTGGAAGCTATATGTTTAGCTTTGGTTAGTCACAAATGAAATTGTGACAAGTCTAGACAATTACTAGTGGATCCTGTTGGTCCCGAAGGTGCTTAACAAGTTTGTAGAAGGGGGGGGGGGGGATGAATATAAACACATAATATAAGGTTTAATAAATTGTTTATTGATAAATCAAATACAATTTACAAGTCTGTTGCGGAATAAGATTAAGTAAACTCAATCTAAACAAACTTAAGGAATCACTAAGATGGTTGCACAAGATTATAGAGAATGGGAGATATTAGAGATAAAGAAAACAAGGTTTCTATATTTTACAAAGATGAAGGCTAGAAGCCCATGCATTCTCCAGATGGAGAGGTAATCTTTCTATTTATACCCTATGCATTAAATGCATGACAGGGCACTTTACACATGTCCTTCATTGGTTGGAAGAGAGAGTCTGACTTTGGGAGACATGCTTTCGGCCGTATCATGAACAATGTAGTTGACAGAGTTGTTGTACGAATTGTAGCAGAGGTATGTCCGTTCTGACACATCGTACTGGTTGTGCAAGGGAAACACAAAATAGACTTGAGGCATAAGGTAAGTGATCATCGATCGCTGAATATCTCTTCCTTCAGAGATACAAAGAAGTTCAGCTATCGCTGAAGCCTTTCCTCAGGTTTCTTCCTGTGTGTAGATTTGTCTTGATTCACTGATATCCGCATCAGGTCACTAGTAGACTTGTCTTTGTTCAGCAGCTTCATCTTCGATTCAGCTAAAAACATATGTTGACGCGAAACATGTCTTCAGGGATTACGTTTAACTGTTTTATATCAGAAACAATCAGCGATACTGAACATACTCAGTATTTAAGCGCTAATAGTGAAACACTAATACATATGAATGTTTACAAGAAAGATCATTAGTGATAACTGAACAAACTCAGTATGATCGCTGATGATGAAACACTAATACATATTAATAAACGTAATTTTCACTAAGTATAGAAGAGGGTCGTTATCAAATCACTGAGAGAGTCTGGATCAACAATCTCCCCCTATTTGATAATGACAAAGTAACTGAAGAAAATTACTTTATAATTCAAAATGTGGAATAATCAGGACTTATAACATACATGTCTCAATTACTATTTTGAGGGATCTTTTAAAATACTGATAGGGTTAAGTACTTCACTGAAATTTTCATTAATTCAAGGAAAGAATTACAAGATATGAAAATATAAAGTACAAGTGCAGGACTAACTACTGTAAGTCTAACTAATAGATTACGAGAATTAAGAAAAATTAATCTATCAGCTATCTAGATAGGATTTTAGAACCTTTATCATATAGTCAGCTACTACTTCTCCTCTTTGCCTTCGATCTGCAGATTCTTGAAGAAATGATTGTCTTGATTGGTTCAGCTGATGTAGAGAAGTCGCACCATAGACACAAAAGATCTTTGAGATGACTCAGAGGGAATATGGGAATCTAAGAGACTCTTTGAAATCTGAGTACCACTTCATCATCTCTGAAGAAGATTCCATGTGGATCATTAAGTACTTGCCCTGGAATATATGGTCCACCAGGAGGCGGGGATAGATCTAGAACTGAGAGATCAGACGGAGGACCAAATAATGCTTCCTTTGAGAATTTGATGGAGGTGTCGTTTTTTACGGTAGCGACGTTTTCAGAGGAGTAAGAAGCAGGCTTCCTTTTGATTTGCATTGGCTTAGAAGGAAGAGCAGATGATACGTTTAATACTGCAGAGACTCTGTTGAAGAGGGATTCTAGGATGCCTTCGACATAGCCTCTGTAGGTTGACTTGGATTTCTTCAGCGCATCTTTGAACTCTAGCCATTCCATGTAACCAAAACTTTCAAGCATTGAAACGAACATAACCTTTGAGCTTGCATCCTCTCTGATTACCTCCATGGTGACAGAAATTCGATCCTTCTTTTTTCTTCCAGAGATGATAGCGGCTATTATCTTCATCGGGTCAGAGCGATAATCGATTTTTTGTTTACACCATTCAAGTGTTGTATCGCTGACCTCCTTTTCTTTTGAGCTCTCCTCTTCAATTTCTTTGAGTAGAGTTTCCTGAACTTCCACTGGATTTTTCTTTAGCTTCTTGTCTTTGACCTGAGAAGACTGAACCTTGAGAGCTTGAGAAGCATCTTTTTGGTATTCAGCAATCAGCTTCTCAGCTCTGACAGATTCTTCAATTTCAACTTCAGTTAGGAAGTCGAGCTCTGTAGATGGAGTTTGAATAGGGATCTTCAGCCGTTGACTCTCCAGATGAGAGATCATCTACTTTCTTCTGTTCAGTTCTTCCTCTGACCAATGAGCTGGTCTGGAGGGCCTTCCTGGATGGAGCAAGGCTTCTTCTTCATCATCTTGTTCATCAATCTCACTGAAGGAGATTGGGATTATATGTTCTTCAGCTGCAAAAGCTGGGATTATTTGGAGTTCATTTCCCTTAAGCAGAGGAGAGAACTGTCTGGTCAAGAAGTGAAAAAAGAGTTAGTGTTTATTTTTTGGAAGGAGAAAGATAAAGGCTTAGAAAGAAACAGGGGTGGGAGAGGTATAGAAGGATATGGGTACAAAAGAAAGACATACTTGAGAAGGATGTTCCCCCTCAGATTGTGAAATTGTGTTCAGGTTTTCCTCGGCAGCTATACCCTTCTGTTTGCCTTGGGAAGGAGCACCTAAAGAAGTTTCACTTCTCCCCCTACTGAGACAACTTCTTTCGAAGCTGTTACTGAAGAGACGTTCGCTGCTGAGAACCAAAGAGATTAATCCTCTTCATCGTCGTCGTCAGCTTGTTTCTCTTTCCCTTGATCTTGAAGATCAAGTTCTTCATCATCTTCTTCCTCTTCTTCTTCATCTAGAATTTGAGAGAGAGAAGCATAGGAGGAGTTTTGTCATCAATCTTCTCCCCCTCAGCATGAGAGGGAGGTTCTTCCGTCTGGACATCAGCAACAGCTTCCTCCGAATTTTATTCATGAAGCTCTTTCTCCCCCTCTTTGTCATTATCAAAATAGGGGATATCAGCGGTCGAAGGAGTAGCGTTTGTAGTTGCCAAAGAGCAGACTTCAGCCTCCAAATGCTCAAGTCGACCTTCAATGACAGGAATGTCTGAAGTAGCCTGATGAATGAATTCAATGGCTATGTTCAGAGATGTGCGATCATTCTCTGTAAAGGAAGGTGTTGGCATCGGAGTTGGTTCAGTCAGCTTAAGAAGTACTTGTTGAAGCATGGAGGTGCAAGAATCAACCTTGAGAGATAGATCTCAGAAGTCATCTCTGAGGGAGTCCTGCGATCCCTGAATAAGAGTGACATGTTGTTGAGTTCTGACCAGGTCGTCCTTGATCATGATGATGTCCTCCTGAAAATTTGATAGGTGAGAAGAACCAGCTTTGGAGGAGGAGCCATCAGTCAATATCTTGAGTTCCTCACCAGCGAGATTTACAACGCCAGTAGATGCATTGACAGAGGAGGTAAGACACTCCAGACTTCTCAGCAAGGGTGTTGATGTGAGCGTCAACAGTAGCCAAAGTAGGACCTGCAAGTAGATTTAGTAAATGAGCACCTCGATGCTCAGGCTTATATGGAGAGATGGGAGTGTTGTTTAGGATTATAGGAGTACCTGAGTTTTCAAACATGTTGTAGAAATGCATAGATTCTTCAAACGTTTGATTGTCAGGTCCTATAGGTGCAAACTGAGGTCGCGTAGAACGAGATGGAGGGTAAGAGACCAAAGAAATAGAAGGATGAGTAATGGGGATAGAAGAAGTTTGGATAGTGGAAATTACCTCAGGATGTTGTTGAGGAACTGAGGTGATGGGTGGCGTCACTGTTGTTGTGGCAGCGCTGGTAATCGCTGGCATGGTTGATGTGATGGTTGCTGAAGTTGTGGAGGAGATACCCACAAAAGCATCCAAAGTAGTTTGTTGAGAAACTACTTCAGGCATTGAACCACTAGGGGTGGTCTCCTTAGTCTTTTTAGCCTTCTTAGAAGGACCATGAAGACTAGTTGATGGTCGTTTATGAGCGGTAGTAGCGGCAGGGCTAGCAGAAGAAGGAACCTACTGCGTGGCCGCTGAAGTTGAAGAGTGGAGAGAGAGACGAGTGCGTAGAGTTGAAAGACTTACCTCATTTGCGACCGGCTTGACCTCCAGTGATCGCTGACCAACTTTTGAAAAAGTACCATCTTGAGAAATTGGGTACTTGTCAGGGTATAGAAACTTTAGGTACGCACAGATAAAGCGTACATAAGGTATCTTGGGATCCCTCTCTGTCTTCTCTATCTTTGACTTGAGATCCTCAAAGATAGCGGTTGCGTAGTCAAAATGCTTGCCAGCAATCATTGAATAGCCCATCTAGAGCTGAACTTTGCAAGCCTGATCCAGTGAGCCAATCTTCCCACTCATACTTTGAATGATGTGTGAGAAGATGTATTTGAGCTGTGAAGGCATGTTTGCCTTTTGAATCTTTTTCAGGCGCTTGTTGGGGATTATGGAACGGGGTTTGTTATCCCAACAGTACTCCATGTCATCCAGGAACTGAATGAGTTTGTTTGTCAATTGGGAGGGCATCAAAGCCAGCTGTTGTCTTCTCAAGGAGTCGTAGTGCCTTTCTGAGGCCATAGACAGTGAGCATGCCTGATCCGAGTTCAGTAGAGAAAGAAATAGCGGGAACCACTTGACTCTTCTTCTTGGTGATGGTGGTTTCATCAACGGTGAACCAAAACTATTGGAGAAGAGTCTTGGATGGTTTGGGATCCACGTTTAGAGCGTAGGCTAAGCAGGACTGCTTCAAAAATTCAGCTACATCCACCAGGTGTGGGTATTTGGCAGCTTCGAAGTCCAACCTTGTCAGATGGTTGTTCTTAGGAACCTCAGATTCAGTGATAGCGAATTTGACGTTCTTGGAGGCAAAGAATGTAGCTTGGGGCATTTCTGAATATAGAAAGGAGAATAGAATAGAAGGAAAGGTTTAGAGTCCGAAAATAAATAAAGTTTTTACCAGTTTCTGTATTTAGAAAGAAACATAGAAAAACCAAGTTATTTTTAGATTAAAGCAATGTTCTTTGTGAAGAATAAAGAACATGAAGAAAACCAAAAGTTTTTAAACAAGATAAAATCAAAAAAATGATTTTAATGTTTTTGAAAAAAAATTCATTATAAAGAAATATGTGGGATTTTAAGAATAAGATAAGAAGATAAGAAACAAAAACCTGTTGATTTGGAGAAGATGAAGATCCAAAGATATGAATGAGTTTTTGTTTGCTTGAATGCCTTCAGAGGTTTTCTTGCTTGAGAGGTTTTGCAGAAAGCGTAAAAATATAAGTATTGAAAAGGCAGTCTTTCTATATGAGGAGAGAATGAAAGAGAATGAGTGAGGCGGAAAAACAAATGCTCATCATGACATGGACACGTCTTACGAAGTTGATTGGATAGAAGGGCAACGGACGACCATGTCAGAGAAAAAAGGCATGCCATGGAT
The DNA here is from genome assembly GCA_954870635.1 of Arctium minus. Taxonomy (NCBI): domain Eukaryota; kingdom Viridiplantae; phylum Streptophyta; class Magnoliopsida; order Asterales; family Asteraceae; genus Arctium; species Arctium minus. The sequence goes on along the minus strand of OX941080.1, from coordinate 67,811,141 downwards.
TGTCGGTTCAAATGACGTCATACGAGAGAGAAAAAATGTTTCATTTGTCCTTTTTGTAATTATCCCTGAAGAAAAGTCAGAGATAGGTTTTCTTTTTGAAAGAACCTCTGATGAAAGTCAGAGATTGATTTTCTTTTAAAAAGAATCACTGATGAGAAATGTCAGTGATAGATTTTGTTTATCAAAAAGCTTTTAATCATTTGAAGAAAAAAAATTAGTGATTAAAAGTCTTGATTTTGAGAAACTGTATTACTGAATTCACATTCAGTGAATGAGAGTAAGAGAACATACCTGAGAATCCGACATTTATTCAGTGATTAAGGTGATAAAGGGGAACTTAGACTGACTGACATAATGCGTGAAAGAAGAGAAGTTACTCTTCAAGATTCAACATTCCAAGCTCACCGATGAGAAAGTTGAACCTTGTTTCATCAAGAGGTTTGGTGAATAGATCAGCTAACTGATAGTCAGTCGGAATAAAGTGAAGTTAATATCACCATTCATCACATGATCTCTGATAAAATGATATCTGATTTCTATGTGTTTTGTCTTTGAATGTAGCACTGGATTATTTGCTATAGCGATAGCACTACTGCTGTCGCAATAGATTGGAATTTTGGATAGCTGAAGGTCATAATCTAATAGTTGATTTCTCATCCATAAGACTTGAGGACAACAACTTCCAGTGGCTACATATTCAGCTTCAGCTGTGGAAGTGGACACTGAATTTTTCTTCTTGCTTCTCCAGCTTACCAGCTTTCCTCCTAGGAGTTGACATCCACCAGTGGTGCTCTTTCTATCTAGTTTACATCCTACAAAATCACTATCTGAATATCCAATTAGATCGAACCCTAAGTCTTTGGAATACCAAAGACCGAGGTTAGGAGTTCCTTTTAGATATCTGAAGATTCGCTTGACAGCGATCAGATGGGATTCCTTGGGTTCATATTGATAGCGTGCACATAAACATGTAGAGTACATGATGTCAGGTCGGCTCGCTGTAAGATACAGCAGGGAGCCTATCATTCCTCTATAGGCAGTGACATTTACAGGTTTTCCAGATGGATCCTTGTTTAATGTCAGAGGAGGTGCCATAGGAGTTTTCATCGCTGAAGTTTGAGTTAGATCAAACTTCTTCAGCATATCTTTAACATACTTACCTTGGCTGATAAAAGTACCTTTTTCAGAATGTTTAATCTGAAGACCAAGAAAGTAAGTTAGTTCGCCCATCATACTCATCTTGTATTCTTTCTTCATTCTTTCAGCGAAGCGAGTACATAGAGATGGGTTAGTAGAACCAAATATAATGTCATCGACATATATTTGCACAAGAATAATATGACCTTTTATCTTTCTGAAAAATAAGGTGTTATCGATCTTACCACGTTCAAAATTTTCAGAGATAAGAAAAGATGAGAGAGTGTCATACTAAGCACGAGGGGCTTGTTTTAGACCATAGAGAGCCTTATCCAATTTATAAATATAATTTGGATGCTTAGGGTCATAAAACCCTGGAGGTTGTTCTACATAAACTTCTTCATTCAACTTTCCATTTAGGATCACTGATTTTACATCCATTTGATAGACAATGAAGTCTTTGTAAACTACATAAGCTAAGAAGTGTCGAATTGCTTCGAGCCTAGCAACAGGGGCAAAGGTTTCATCATAGTATATTCCTACCTCTTGTCTGTATCCCTGAGCAACAAGTCTAGCCTTGTTACGGGTTACAGTTCCATGTTCATCTAATTTGTTTCTAAACACCCATTTGGTGCCTATAACAGTTTTATCAGATGGTCTAGGAACGAGATTCCAAACTTTGTTTCGAGAAAACTCAGTCATCTCTTCTTGCATAGCGCTCACCCAGTTTGGATGTCTGAGGGCATCATCAGTCTTCTTTGGCTCTATTAAAGAAATAAAGTTGACAAATAGACAGATATTACCTGAACTTCGTCGAGTCTGAATACCTGCACCGGGATCACCAAGAATTTTATCTATGAGGTGATATTTTTTCCATCGCTACGCAGGAGCATGATCGCTCACTTCAGGAGTTGGATCAACAATAGGAATGTTCACTGATAAAGAAGCTTGAGGTTCATCAGCAATTAACTGTTGAGTGTTAGACAGGCCATTGTTTTCTGAGAGGTTTTCAGACGAATGAAGATCTGATGGAGGGACTGTGTTTAGAGGCTCAGCTGAAACCCATGAAGTGGATTCAACGTTTGGAGGTATGATGTTTGGATCATCATCAGCAACTTGAGGATCTGCATGCTGATGGTTTGAGAAGAAAGGTTTTGTTTCTCTGTAATGAGAAAACATCCAAGCATTTAGCTCTTCATTGTCAGATATTGGCTTAGAGTTCACTGAGCGAGTTTCATCAAAAGTGACATGAATTGTTTCTTCCACAGTTTGTCTTCTCTTATTGAAGACTCTGTAGGCTTTTGAGATAAAGGAATATCCAAGAAATATTCCATCATCAGCTTTTGGATCGAACTTTCCCAGTAGATTTTTGTTGTTTAAGATAAAGAGTGACAAGCAAAGATATGAACAAAACTGATAGAGGGCTTTCTTCCATGAAAAAGTTCATAAGTTGTCTTTCCAAATCGCTTTACTATCAGCGATCTGTTTTGAGTAAAGCATGCGGTATTTACAGCTTCAGCCCAAAATTGAGTAGGGAGATGAGAATCGTTGAGCATTGATCTAGCATCTTCATTCTGTTTCTTCTATCAACGACTCCATTTTGCTGAGGTGTTCTTACTGAGGAGAAATTATGAGAAATTCCTTTGTTCTCAAAGAAGTTGTTTAGAGAACTGTTTTTGAATTCAGTTCCATGATCACTTCTTATTGAACGAACAGTAAGATTATTCAGCACTTCTATCTTCTTAATGAAATATATCAGTTCTTCTGGAGTATCACTCTTGCAGCGAAGAAAAGATAACCCAGGTGTAGTGAGAGTATTCATCTACAATGACAAGTGTATATTTCTTTCCAGCTATTGATTGGATATTGACAGGGCCAAACAGATCCATATGCAAGAGTTGAAGAGGACTTGTCACTGAGGAAACTTGTTTAGACTTGAAACTAGCTTTTGTATGTTTTCCTTTTTCACATGCTGAGCAGAGACCAGAAACCAGTTCCTTAGATGAGTGATGAGGAAGACCAGAAACTACTTCCTTAGATGAGAGAGTATTTAGGGTTTTGATGTTTAGATGAGAGAGCCTTTTGTGCCATAGCCAGTTGACATCAGAAAAGGATTTAGAAAGAAAACATACGTTTTCAGGGGTAGTAGAGTCCATATATATTACATAGACATTTTCTTTACGATAACCACTAAGAGCAAGTTTCCCTTTGTCATTTACCACTGAACATGCTTTCTTGGTAAAGCGAACTTCATAGTCTTTGTCACATAGCTGATTGATGCTCAAAAGATTGTGCTTCAGTCCATCTACGTAAGCGACTCTTATGAAGGTAGTTGTCCCATTGCTGAGGACACCAAACCCTCGGGTATATCCTTTTTCCATTTCTACCAAAGGTCACTGAGGGACCTTTCTCTTCCTTGTATTCAGTGAGTAGGTCTTTTTGTCCTGTCATATGTCGAGAGCATAAGGAAGATTAAGCTTTGTTTGGTACCCACTTTTCAATGGGTCCTTTAGGGTTAGTGGAGATGGGAGGTTCAGCAATCCTCACAGCAGATGAAGATTCAACTTCAGTGGTAACCTTCACTTTGGTTAATTTCTTAACCTTAGTGGTATTCTTCACCTTGTTCTATTTCTCAGCTTTGGTGACCTTCTCAGCCTTGGAGGCATTCATCTTCACTTTATCTGTTTTATCAGCTTTAGTGGCAGTTGGACATTTGCTAGCAATATGGTCAGTAAATCCACAGTGATGGCATTTTCTGTATTTGAATTTGGTTTTAGGACCATTGGTAGTAGGGTTTGAAAATTTAAGATGAGAAGGGCCAGCTCCAAGAATGCCTTTAGCATGAGATCTGGGTGGAATTTTCATTTCCTCAGATCTCTTAGGCTTAAGATCAATCTTCATCTTTGGAGGACAGAGATCAAAGATTTCTATCACAGAGTTATAAGATTGATTTACTGAAGGTTTAGAAGGACCTTTCATCTTTGCTTTCTGGGATGCCTTCTGAGGATGGAAAATGGATTTTCCTTGATCTGCAGGTTTAGAGCCTTTAGATATTTCCTCAGGGAGGGAATTAGAAGGAGATGAAGAAGAGCACTAAGCATAAGAAGTGTCAGGGATAGAAGATACGAACGTTCCAAACTTAAGCATGGAACTATCCTCTTTAGGTTCATCCCGTGGTTTCCAAAACCAAGACCAGTTCTATCATTGACAGGGATCTGAGCACTTATAATCTCAGTGATCTTTATTGAGGATTTACACCATCCTTCAACAGTAGCCTTCTCTACTTTTAGAGCAGCGATGGCTTGTTCGCGTTCAATGCTGATGATTTCATTAACAATGACTTGATCTTTGAAACTTTCCTCTAAGAGAGTCAGTTCTCTGATCTTTTCATGACATTTCTCTAGTTGTTCAATTAAATCAATGTTTTTGTTCTCAGCTAGAGTTTTTCCGTTTAGAGCATTATAAAGATCAATCGTCAGCACATCAACAGCGCGACTTCTCTCTGCTTCAGTTAGAGAGGGATTAGTAGAGATAGATACCTGAGATGATATATAGCTCATGGAAATTTCTGAATATTCTTCCACTTCTTCTTTAATCTCGGCCATGAGACAGAGATTAGCGACTTCTTCTTCATCAGAACTTGATTCTTCTGATTAAGCCTAGTCATGTTCTTCAGTGATGAGACCTTTACCTTTTCGCTTATAGTTTTTCAACTTTTGATATTTTTCTTTTAGTTAAAGGTATTTGTCATCGCTGGATCTTGTTGAGGTACAAGGTTTGAAGACTTTCTTCGACCTGCACTCACTTGCAAAGTGTCCAATCTTTTCGCAGTTAAAGCAAGTAGCAGTAGCCTTATCAACGAGGGTTGATTTTGGCTTGTCAATGAGAGAGAGAGGCTTATTTCTTCGGAAATTGCTCTTTCTTGCAAATCTCTTAAAAGAGTTTGTCAAGAGTGCTAAGGACTCATCAAACTCTGAAAGATCAGTGCTTGGCAGTTCCTCAGATTTAGAATCTAACTCAGTGATAGTAAGAGTAGACCGCTGAGATGGAATTATCTCTGAAGAGACTAAAGCCACATGAGTGCTTTTGGAGTCTTTAGAATCTTTTACAAGATTCTTCTTCAGGAGGTTTGATTGCTCATAGTTGAGCAATATTCCATACAAGATGCTAAGAGAGAGAATTTAAGTCTTTTGTCAGCTTGAGACACATTGAATAACTGTCCCAACTTTCATGTAGACATTCTAAGAATTTAGTCAAGACCTCAGAATTAGAATAGGTCCTGCCAGCAGTTCTTAGATCAATGATTAAGCAGTTAAACCTCTGGTGAACATCGGAGAGAGATTCGTTCTTACCAGAGATGAAACTTGCATACTGACGTACCAAGTCAATCTTTCGAGTCTCTTGGACTTTAGTGGTGCCTTCATATTGAACACATATGGTGTCCCACATTTCCTTTGAAGTTTTAAGATGCATAATGGAATGGAAAGCTTCATCAGGCAGAGCCATAGAGATAACGGTTTTTGCCTTTGTATCTAGACCTACTTTATTTTTGTCTTCATCACTCCACTGTCTTATTTACTTGAAAGCATATCGTTCAGGGACAGCAGTAGTGGTGGCAGTAGCGGGAATAACGCTTATGATAGTGAAAGGTTCATAAGGTCCATGTGCTACATAATCAGGTATAGTAGGGTCTACACCTTCTAGAAATAGCATCATTCGATTCTTCCAGAGAGCAAAGTTATCTCTGCTGAATCGAGGAGGTTTAGAGAGTGAACCATTATCATAGTAGTTTGTGTTTATGTTAAGTGCCATTTTAGAATAGCAAGGAAGAGAATAAAGCAAGATCTTGTTTATTAGATTAAACAATATGCTCTAATACCACTTGTTGGTCCCGAAGGTGCTTAACAAGTTTGTAGAAGGGGGGGGGGAAGAATACAAACACAGAATTTAAGGTTTAATAAATTGTTTATTGATAAATAAAATACAATTTACAAGTCTGTTGCGGAATAAGATTAAGTAACTCAATCTAAACAAACTTAAGGAATCACTAAGATGGTTGCACAAGAATATAGAGAATGGGAGATATTAGAGATATAGAAAACAAGGGTTTCTATGTTTTAGAAAGATGAAGGCTAGAGGTGCATGCATTCTCCAAATGGAGAGGTACTCTTTCTATTTAAAGCCTATCCATTAAATGCATGGCAGGGCACTTTACACGTGTCCTTCATTGGTTGGCAGAGAGAGTCTGACTTTGGGAGACATGCTTTCGGCCGTATCATGAATAGTGTCGTTGACAGAGTTGTTATACGAATTGTAGCAGAGGTATGTCTGTTCTGACACATCGTACTGGTTGTTCAAGGGAAAGACAAAAGAGACTTGAGGCAAAAGCTAAGTGATCATCGATCGCTGAATATCTCTTCCTTCAGAGATACAAAGAAGTTCAACTATCGCTGAAGCTTTTCCTCAGGTTTCTTCGCGTGTGTAGATTTGTCTTGATTCACTAATATCCGCATCAGGTCACTAGTAGACTTGTCTTTCTTCAGCAAATTGTCTTCGATTCTGCTAAGAACATATGTTGACGCGAAACTTGCATTCAGGGATTACGTTTAACTGTTTTACATCAGAAACAATCAGCGATACTGAACATACTCAGTATTTAAGCGCTGATAGTGAAACACTAATACATATGAATGTTTAAAAGAAAGATCATCAGTGATAACTGAACAGACTCAGTCTGATCGCTGATGATGAAACACTAATACATATTAATAAACGTAATTTTCACTAAGTATAGAAGAAGGTCGTTATCAAATCACTGAGAGAGTCTGGATCAACAATCTCCCCCTATTTGATAATGACAAAGTAACTGAAGAAAATTACTTTATAATTCAAAATGTGGAATAATCAGGACTTATAACATACATGTCCCAATTACTATTTTGAGGGATCTTTTACAGTACTGATAGGGTTAAGTACTTCACTGAAATTTTCATTAATTCAAGGAAAGAATTACAAGATACGAAAATATAAAGTACAAGTGAAGGACTAACTACTGTAAGTCTAACTAATAGATTACAAGAATTAAGAAAAATTAATCTATCAGTTATCTTGATAGGATTTTAGAACCTTTATCATATAGTCAGCTACAACTTCTCTTTGCCTTCGATCTGCAGATTCTTGACGAATGATTGTCTTGATTGGTTCAGCTGATGTGGAGAAGTCGCACCATAGACACAAAAGATCTTTGAGATGACTCAGAGGGTAGATGGGAATCTCAGAGACTCTTTGAAATTTGAGTACCCCTTCATCATTTCTAAAGAAGATTCCATGTGGATCATTAACTACTTGCCCTGGAATATATGGTCCACCTAGAGGTAGGGATAGATCTAGAACTGAGAGATCAGGCGGAGGACCAAATAATGCTTCCTTTGAGAATATGATGGAGGTGTCATTTTTTATGGTACCGACGTTTTAAGAGGAGGAAGAAGCAGGCTTCCTTTTGATTTGCATTGGCTTAGAAGGAAGAGTAGATGGCACGTTTAATACTGCAGAGACTCTGTTGATGAGGGCTTCTAGGATGCCTTCGACATAGCCTCTGTAGGTTGACTTGGATTTCTTCAGCGCATCTTTGAACTCTAGCCATTCCATGTAACCAAAACATTCAAGCTTTGAAACGAACATAGCCTTTGAGCTTGCATCCTCTCTGATTACCTCCATGGTAACAGAAATTCGATCCTTCTTCTTTCTTCCAGAGATGACAACTGCAATAATCTTCATCGGGTCAGAGTGATAATTGATTTTTTGTTTACACCATTCAAGTGTTGTATCGCTGACCTCCTTTTCTTTTGAGCGCTCCTCTTCAATTTCATTGAGTAGAGTTGCCTGAACTTCCACTGGATTTTTCTTTAGCTTCTTGTCATTAACCTGAGAAGATTGAACCTTGTGAGCTAGATAAGCATCTTTTTGGCATTCAGCAATCAGTTTCTCAGCTCTGACAGATTCTTCAATTTCAGCTTCAGTCAGGAAGTCGATCTCTGTAGATGGAGTTTGAAGAAGGATCTTCAGCCGTTGACTCTCCAGATGAGAGATCATCTCTTTTCTTCTGTTCAGTTCTTCCTCTGACCAATGAGCTGGTCTGGAGGGCCTTTCTGGATGGAGCAGGGCTTCTTCTTCTTCTTCATCTTGTTCATCAATCTCACTGAAGGAGATTGGGATTATTTGTTCTTCAGCTGCAAAAGCTGGGATTATTTGGAGTTCATTTCCCTTAAGCAGGGGATAGAACTGTCTGGTCAAGAAGTGAAAAAAGAGTTAGTGTTTATTTTTAGGAAGGAGAAAGATAAAGGCTTAGAAAGAAACAGGGGTGGGAGAGGTATAGAAGGATATGGGTACAATAGAAAGACATACCTGAGAAGGATGCTCCCCCTCAGATTGTGAAACTGTGTTCAGGTTTTCCTCGGTAGCTATACCCTTCTACTTGCCTTGGGAAGGAGCACCTGAAGAAGTTTCACTTGTCCCCCCTGCTGAGACAACTTCTTTCGAAGTTGTTGCTGAAGAGACGTTCGCTGCTGAGAACCAAAGATATTGGTCCTCTTCATCGTCGTCGTCGTCGTCAGCTTGTTGATCTTTCCCTTGATCTTGAAGATCAAGTTCTTCATCATCTTCCACTTCTTCTTCATCTAGAATTTGAGCGAGAGAAGCAGAGGGAGGAGTTTTGTCAGTAACCTTATCCCTCTGAGCATGAGAGGGAGGTTCTTCCATCTGGACATCAGCAGCAGCTTCCTCCGTATTTTCTTCATGAAGCTCTTTCTCCCCCTCTTTGTCATTATCAACTTAGGGGATATCAGCAGTCGAAGGAGTAGCGTTTGCAGTTGCCAAAGAGCGGACTTCAGCCTCCAAATGCTCATGCTGACCTTCAATGACAGGAATGTCTGAAGTAGCCTGATGAATGAATTCAATGGCTATATTCAGAGATGTGAGATCATTCTCTGTAAAGGAAGGTGTTGGCATCGTAGCTGGTTCAGTAAGCTTCAGAAATACTTGTTGAAGCATGGAGGTGCAGGAATCAACCTTGAGAGAGAGACTCGGAAGTCATCTCTGAGGGAGTTCTGCGATCCCTGAATAAGAGTGACCTGTTGTTGAGTTCTGACCAGGTCGTCCTTGATCATAATGATGTCCTCCTGAACAGTTGATAGCTGAGAAGAATCAGCTTTGGAGGAGGAGGCATCAGTCAACCTCTTGTGTTCCTCACCAGCGAGATTTACAGCGCCAGTGGATGCATTGACAGAGGTGGTAAGACACTCCACCTTCTCAGCAAGGGTGTTGACGTGAGCGTCAACAGTATCCAAAGTAGGACCTGCAAGTAGAGTTAGAGAATGAGCACCTCGATGCTCAGGCTTATATGGAGAGATGGGAGTGGTGTTTAACATTATAGGAGTACCTGAGTTTTGAAACATGTTGTAGAAATGCATAGATTCTTCAAACGTTTGATTGTCAGGTCCTATAGGTGCAAACTGAGGTTGCGTAGAAAGAGATGGAAGGTTAGAGACTAAAGAAATAGAAGGATTAGTAATGGGGATAGAAGAAGTTTGGATAGTGGAAATTACCTCAGGATGTTGTTGAGGAACTGAGGTGATGGGTGGCGTCACTGTTGTTGTGGCAGCGCTGGTAATCGCTGGCACAGTTGATGTGATGGTTGCTGAAGTTGTGGAGGAGATACCCACAAAAGCATCCAAAGTAGTTTGTTGAGAAACTACTTCAGAAATTGAACCACTAGGGGTGGTCTCCTTAGTATTTTTGGCCTTCTTAGAAGGACCATGAAGACTAGCTGATGGTCGTTTATGAGCGGTAGTAGCGGCAGGGCTAGCAGAAGAAGGAACCTCCTGCGTGGCCGCTGAAGTTGAAGAGTGGAGAGAGAGACTAGTGTGGAGAGTTGAAAGACTTACCTCATTTGAGACCGGCTTGACCTCCAGTGATCGCTGACCAACTTTTGAAAAAGTACCATCTTGGGAAGTTGGGTACTTGTCAACGTATAGAAACTTTAGGTATGCACAGATAAAGCGTACATAAGGTATCTTGGGATCCCTCTCTGTCTTCTCTATCTTTGACTTGAGATCGTCAAAGATAGCGCCTGCAGTAACACCCTGAATTTCGTTATATAATCTTGTAATCTTGTGTTCATCTTTTGTCGTTAGCACCCCGTTTAGTATATCGTTCGAGTTTATGGTTTTCGGTGAAAATGTAAACTTCTAGTGAGTTTCGCGACTTGCATGGGAGTGGTAGTCGCGGCATTAGTCGCGATGACCGCTGTTGGTCTTTGGGTTTGAGAACACGGGAGAGTTATGCCGCGAGTTGAGGTCGCGGCATAAACCGCGAAAGTCCCTGGCCGACTTAAGTGGCTTCAGCCACAAATATCTCTTTTGGATCTCATTCTCTTAATCTCTAACTCTCTCTAAATATTTATCTCTCTCTCTCTCTAAGTTTGGTTGGTATTCTTTGGATCTTCGAGCTTCTGTTAATCGCTAGTATTAAGTGCATTGTTCGGGGTTTCGGTGTAGAAAGCTTCGTCTTCGCAAGAGGGTCAATATCTGGTTCTTCGGGTTTTCGTATAAACCTATTGGGTGAGTTCCTACTATCATTTTAAACTTTATACATATCAAAAGTTACCTTTTTGGAACTCCTATATATCTCAATGGTTTCAGATTTCAGTTTTCTACATATTTGATATAACTTGAGTTTTGGGAGATTTTAGGGTTCCCGATCATTATGTTTACTAAAATGATGGATCTTATCTTAATGAAGTAAAATGATGTTTTACTTGCACATTATGTGGATATGTGAAAAGAATGTTTAAGAACTCATTTTAATAATTTTCATTCTTACCAGAAGTTGAACTGGATATAACATTTTGTTTATGAAAATGTTTTTATACCATATGATTATTTATGGTTGGTCACATATGTTGTTGTGATGAGTCTGTACCATTACTAGCGGATCCCTAGGTTTTGAGTCGACTGATATTATTTGATGGTTACAAAGTAAAGAAAATATAGAGCTACATGTGCATTAAATTGTGAGGCTCTGTCCGTTAACAAATAAGAACTACATGTGCATTAAATTGTGAGCTTCTGGCCGTTAACAACTTATTGTTGGGATGTCACATTCCCCATTTTGTAGCTATGGATGGTTATGATCCTCGGGGGCAACTTGGTACGGTTATGTGAGGTCGGATACTAGCCACGGTTCATAGTGATCCTAGTGAAGGAGTATACATTGGTTTTGCTTGGGGCTAGATCTCACGTTGTAGCACGGACCTATGTGTTCGTATCCTCGGATTCCAATGGTTTAGCTCATAACTCGGATTGGTGGTCTACTTTGTGTTACACCACAATCCTTGGTAAAATGGTTCTTTTGTCATCGTATGATGAGTTTTGGACCGAAAAGGCCCGGTTGTGGCGAAATGTTATCTTTTATAAATTAAACCTTTATGAAAAGATTTTCTTATGATACTGATGTTTATATTTCGGGAAGTTTATAAAAGAACTACTTGTGCATTAAATTGTGAGGTTCTGGAAAGAAGGTTTTCGGTCTCATTTTAATGGATTTCATTCTTATCAACAGTTAACATGGAAAAGCTTATTTGAAACGATTCCCTTTGATACAAAAGTTTATATCTCTTGGAATTTATAAACTATATGTTCTCACCAGGCTTTAAGCCTGACACTTTTCTCAAATGATGTGTATAACAGGTTCCTTTAGCGGCGGGTCGTCGAGGGTTTGAGTGTCGAGCGTGGACTCGAGGCATATTTGAGATGTCTATTATTTTGGCGTTGGGCATTGTTTAAGTCCCATCTTTTAGTGAACTTTGGTTCGTCAAGTGATGTAACCTGTATAATTATGTTTAGATTAGTTTATTGATGAATTCTATATCCGTTCAGATTTTGTATAGTCTTAAGGACTGATCCCCTTTATGGGAAGTTTATATCATTACGGATGTTTTGTTGTCATATTTCCAGGTTTTAATTTACTCTGAATTTTAGAGTGTTACAAGTTGGTATCAGAGCTCTAGTTTAAGCGAACTAGGAATGAATGTAATATGTCTAGACTTAGACTGAGTTTGATAGGCATTGATTGTGAGATTGGGTAGAACTTCTAAGATGGGACAGTCTTAAAGTCGACGGAAGTTATGTTCATCAGGCGTTGTGATGATGGTAACAAGAACCCTTATGTGTTATATGTTCATAATCTCACTTAGCTAATGTGATCATGAGGATATTTTACGTGAGTGTAATTGGTTTGCTAATGTTATGACAATTGGTAGACTTAGCGGTACGTTTCTTTCGTGCGTGTTTCAGTTAAACTCTTCCTTACCCTTTCTCGTGCTTGTGTTTACCTGCTCTACCTTGGTATGTTGACCATTAGAGTAGTGCGAAAGTTTCTAAGCGAGTAAGCTAAGGAATGATTGTTGTTTATAGCAATGTCTCCTTGGGATGATAGTAAATGCGTTGAACGCATTAAGTTAATCATTTTGAGCCAGATTCGTTGGTGGAATTAGAACTATATCTTGTTAGATCGATTCTATTTCGAGGAGATTTGTAAGTTAATTAATGGGATGGTTGCCCTATGATGCCTGAGGCATCCGGTTGATTATAGTACGTCGGGATGTTGGGAAGCGTAGTATTAAGATGTGAGTGCCGACCGAATTCATGCATTAAATTTATTTCTAAAATAAGGTTGCATAAATTGCTTTTCATGATCGTCAACCATAAAGTAAATTACCTTATAACGTTTTGGCAAAAACATTTACCAATCAACATATTTTAAACTATGAGCATAAGCATGCTTAAAATGGTTTGTTGCACCTGATTTCAAATTGTTATCAAAACTCTCTTTATTCACGTCTTGTGTTTAAATGCTATTTTTGGATGTCGAAATAATTGTGTTTTAACGCTTTTTGAGTTAATGGGCAAGTAGCCGTGGAATTTCGACCTTGACATTGGATCTCTTCCACGTATGTCAATGGTTTTAAAGGAAAAGTTATTCCCATGCTTTTGAGTAGGAGTTTCTTGGGATTTTTTTTGTTGTGTGAGTTTTGTTGAATTCTTGGAGTTTTGTTTTACGGATTCTTTTGTCGCATGTGTATATTTTGAGATGCGTGAGTTTAATTTCATTGCGTGCAAGTTATGAGTTCCTTGGGCATCGTGTCTCATCAAAAATCTTGTCAAAATGGTCACCTTACCTTGTGTTGAAAAATGGAAATTTGGACACCACTTGATTTTTTAGCGTTAATGAGTTTATGAAAATCCAGTTGGATTATGCTGTCTCATCTTACGACTTTTGTGTCGCGTAAATAACTTTGGGAGGGTATGTGCATGTGCATCATTGCGTGCGTTAATTTCGGGGGTTTTGTTATCATAGGTCAACTGTCGTATAATATGTGCATTGGATTTAAGTATAACGTTGGTGTGAATGATTGCATAAACGATTCATGTTAGTTTTAAAGAAGGATTTTCATTCTGATTGTATCTCCATCATTAACTCTTACTGTTAAAAATTTCTGCAAGGCATTTTAGCGAATTAGCGGTATTTTGGTCGTTGTAGTTTCTATTTTGGTCAAATGTGTTTATCTTTACAACGTGAAGCTTTAAAATCGATTTGAAATTTTATTTGCATCCCCATTATTTTACCGCCCTTTGGGGAATGAATTGTTGCATATGGGGTGAGTTGAAAATTCTTTTGCTGCAATGTCTCTTGGGTATAGAGGAAGAATTTTAAAGATAAAATTGGGATTTTTCCTTTTGTAGTTGTACGAACGATTGTTGCACATGTTGAAGTACAAGAACCTATTTTTACGGTTATAGCGTAAATTATTGCGTATGTTTTACTCGGTATTTCTCAAGGTGCGAATATTTTGTTAAGTTTTCGTATTCGGTAACTTGGATTGTTTTAACATCATAAATTGCTCATGTCGAGCTTGAATATTTCAACAAGTAAATAGCGTGATTTACATATTCTGGGTGATTTTGTACACGTAAAATCTACATTATGATTTATGCATCTTTGATGATTTTGTGCAAACAAAAGTCTATTTCATAACATATGCATCTTAGTATATTTGCATTCATAAAACCTTTGGAATTTTTTTTGTCCCAATACGTGTTGAGTTTTGAGAAAGCATGTCTTTGTGGTGTGGGTTTTCATAAGCATTGTTTAAAGACATTTCATTATTTGGGGAAAACCGTTAAATGTCGGCTAAATGTGTTTTAAGGTTTACGAGGCTTTCGTTGGAAATTTACGTGAAGTGTCGGGCCTTTGACTCGGGTTTTGACTGAACGAGTCGTGTGAACATTTGTCCGGATTTATAACCGCAATGAAAAGTTTTAGTATGATGGAGTTTATTTGTGTTTTTGGTGAGTTAAAATTGATTTGTGAAAACGGTGTACATGCCAAAATGTTTATTTTAAAGTGTTTGTGTTTTACATTAAATTGTTAACTGCTGATAAGTTTTTGTTATTTTGAAATGTTTAGTTTTATGAACATGTTGAGACACCCATTTTGGGATCTTTGGTTATTTTGGTAAATGAATCATGTTGAAGTGTTTCTTTGATGATTTTACATATATAAGTGGAGTTCATTTGACGTAAGTGTCATTTGGTGTATTTGATCTTATAAACCTTTTTCAGAAAATGCATATTATTGTGTTATGAGGCATTTTGAAAACATAAGGGTATGAGTTCATTTGGAAAACGGTTTGTTTCAACCAAAGATGAGATTTGAGTTAATTATACTTTTGGTCTTGTTTGCATAATAGTTGGTCAAACGTGTTTCAATATTTATATCGGCTTTCATTTGGGTATTTACGTAAACTGTTGGGTCGTTGGCTCAGTTTTGACTAAATGGAGTCTTGAGGACATTTGTGCGGTTTAAAAACAGTTGTGGAATTTTTGGAGTATGATGGCGATTATTTCATGCCATTGGGAGTTACATGTTTTGGGAGCTTTGGTTTTTCAGTTGGAGTCATGTAATGTTAGGCAGTGTTGTAGATCCATAGACAGTCTGTCTGTTTTGTAAAGCCTGAGGTTTTGGGTTACACTTAGTGACCGCTCGGGTTGGCTAGCGAGTAGACAATAGGTGGCACGAGCTGCTGAGTTGGAACTCGTCTGGATTGGATAGGCACCCGTATCCGTAAGCCCTTGAGGTGGAACTCGACGGAGTATGGCTAGAGGCAATAAACGGTTTGAAGTTGTGATGTCTGATATGGCATGGGAACTAAGATCGGGATACGTGGTGAAATCCAATAACATCACGGGTGGCCCCATTCATTTGTTCTCGCCACCCAAGATGGAAACGTTTAGAGGTCATGCGAGGAAGTTGTATGGGCGGCCTACTTGCGTATCCTTCTATTCTCTTTGTGTACGGGTCTCTCCGTCGTAGACCCGGGGTGTTTTAAACATTAATGTCATATTTTAACCAACTTTGTTTATGTGGAGTCGACGGTAAATGATGGCTTTAATATTGGGTTCTCCCCACATATATTAAGATTTGAATGAAATGTGTTATTCCTGCATGTTGATATTTAGTTTTCTTTCGTTTTTGGTCGTGTGAGTATTGGGCTTAGTGTCCATGTTTTCGGACGTACGATGTGGATGGTGTTACTAATGTTTCATACTTCAAGTTAGTACAAGTCGTGTCAATTTATAAAGCATCGTTGAAATGAAGGATCCATCTTTGAAATTGCATAACTTTGAAAAAGGAGTTGTTCCATGTTTTAAAATTCATTATTTGAAAGATTATGTTTTAAAGAGAATTTCATCAATTTAATTACTTTTACTTATGTAAAACTCTTGAGCTCTCTAGGCATTAAGCCTAATCCTTTTTATTTTTCAGCATGTGCATCAGATTCCTGTTGTGGGTTTTATTAGCGCCCGTCCTCTATAGTCCGAATGTATAGATTGGTGGTATGTTTAGAGGTTAATCCTTATAATGTGGTTGTAGACGAAGTATTTATGGAAGTATTAAGAAAATTGAATAAGGGTTATTTCCAGATTTGGAGTCGGAGCGGAGTTGAGTGATAACAGAATCTGGGTTAACCGATTGCCGGAAAGACGCATTAGTGCGCCTTGTAAGAATATCTTTATCACTATTAGGAATGGATCAGTGAAATCTGAGAGTTTTGGGAAGATTAGCGTCGACCGTTGGCTTTGAATTCGGAACCGTACAGTTTGAAAAAAAAATTGGTAGATGGAAAGTTGAGGTCGCAAATTTCCTGGAGGTAGTAATTGTCACCTAAGGTTGGGAGGCAACCGTAACCTTGGGATTAAATGTTACTTTGAAGTGTTGAGTGTTCGCTCGGTTAGGATTGAATTGTGCCCAAGAAGGGTAGCTAATGTGGATGTCGGTATTAGGATCTCGTTAATGATTCTGGCATTTGGGTTAAGAACGATCTTCTCTGTGGACAGTGTTCCATTGAGAAGAGTAGATTTCGAGGACGAAATCATTCTAAGGTTGGGAGGATTGTAACACCCTGAATTTCGTTATATAATCTTGTATTCTTGTGTTCATCTTTTGTCGTTAGCACCCCGTTTAGTATATCGTTCGAGTTTATGGTTTTCGGTGAAAATGTGAACTTCCAGTGAGTTTCGCGACTTGCATGGGAGTGGAATTCGCGGCATTAGTCGCGATGTCCGTTGTTGGTCTTTGGGTTTGAGAATACGGGCGAGTTATGCCGCGAGTTGAGGTCGCGGCATAACCCGCGAAAGTCCCTGGCCGACTTAAGTGGCTTCAGCCACAAATATCTCTTTTGGATCTCATTCTCTCAATCTCTAACTCTCTCTAAATATTTATCTCTCTCTCTCTCTAAGTTTGGTTGGTATTCTTTGGATCTTCGAGCTTCTGTTAATCG
This sequence comes from Arctium minus, assembly GCA_954870635.1. Lineage (NCBI taxonomy): Eukaryota > Viridiplantae > Streptophyta > Magnoliopsida > Asterales > Asteraceae > Arctium > Arctium minus. Next base: position 67,794,106 of record OX941080.1, on the reverse strand, counting down.
CTAGTATTAAGTGCATTGTTCGGAGTTTCGGTGTAGAAAGCTTCGTCTTCGCAAGAGGGTCGATATCTGGTTCTTCGGGTTTTCGTATAAACCTATTGGGTGAGTTCCTACTATCATTTTTAAACTTTATACATATCAAAAGTTACCTTTTTGGAACTCCTATATATCTCAATGGTTTCAGATTTCAATTTTCTACATATTTGATATAACTTGAGTTTTGGGAGATTTTAGGGTTCCCGATCATTATGTTTACTAAAATGATGGATCTTATCTTAATGAAGTAAAATGATGTTTTACTTGCACATTATGTGGATATGTAAAAAGAATGTTTAAGAACTCATTTTAATAATTTTCATTCTTACCAGAAGTTGAACTGGATATAACATTTTGTTTATGAAAATGTTTTTATACCATATGATTATTTATGGTTGGTCACATATGTTTTTTGACGAGTCTGTACCATTACTAGCGGATCCCTAGGTTTTGAGTCGACTGATATTATTTGGTGGTTACCATGTAAAGAAAATATAGAGCTACATGTGCATTAAATTGTGAGGCTCTGGTCGTTAACAAATAAGAACTACATGTGCATTAAATTGTGAGGTTCTGGCCGTTAACAACTTATTGTTGGGATGTCACATTCCCCATTTTGTAGCTATGGATGCTTATGATCCTCGGGGGCAACTTGGTACGGTTATGTGAGGTCGGATACTAGCCATGGTTCATAGTGATCCTAGTAAAGGAGTATACATTGGTTTTGCTTGGGGCTAGATCTCACGTTGTAGCACGGACCTATGTGTTCGTATCCTCGGATTCCAATGGTTTAGCTCATAACTCGGATTGGTGGTCTACTTTGTGTTACACCACAATCCTTGGTAAAATGGTTCTTTTGTCATCATATGATGAGTTTTGGACCGAAAAGGCCCGGTTGTGGCGAAATGTTATCTTTTATAAATTAAACCTTTATGAAAAGATTTTCTTATGATATTGATGTTTATATTTCGGGAAGTTTATAAAAGAACTACTTGTGCATTAAATTGTGAGGTTCTGGAAAGAAGGTTTTCGGTCTCATTTTAATGGATTTCATTCTTATCAACAGTTAACTTGGAAAAGCTTATTTGAAACGATTCCCTTTGATACAAAAGTTTATATCTCTTGGAATTTATAAATTGTATGTTCTCACCAGGCTTTAAGCCTGACACTTTTCTCAAATGATGTGTATAACAGGTTCCTTTAGCGGCGGGTCGCCGAGGGTTTGAGTGTCGAGCGTGGACTCGAGGCATATTTGAGATGTCTATTATTTTGGCGTTGGGCATTGTTTAAGTCCCATCTTTTAGTGAACTTTGGTTCGTCAAGTGATGTAATCTGTATAGTTATGTTTAGATTAGTTTGTTGATGAATTCTATATCCGTTCAGATTTTGTATAGTCTTAAGGACTGATCCCCTTTAAGGGAAGTTTATATCATTACGGATGTTTTGTTGTCATATTTCCAGGTTTTAATTTACTCTGAATTTTAGAGTGTTACACCTGTGTAGTCAAAATGCTTGCCAGCAATGAATGAATAGCCCATCTGGTGTTGAACTTTGCTAGCCTGATCCAGCGAGCCAATCTTCCCACTCATGATTTGAATGATGTGTGAGAAGATGTAGTTGAATTGCGAAGGCATGTTTGCCTTTTGAATCTTTGCCAGGCGCTTGTTGGGGATTGTGGAACGGGGCTTGTTATCCTAGCAGTACTTCATGTCATCCAGGAACTGAATGAGTTCAGCGTCAGTTGGGAGGGCATCAAAGCCAGCTGTTGTTTTCTCAGGGAGTCGTAGTGCCTTTCTGAGGCCATAGGCCGTGAGCATGCCTGATCCGAGTTCAGTAGAGAAAGAAATAGCGGGAACCACTTGACCCTTCTTGTTGGTGATGGTGGTTTCATCAGCGATGACCCAAAATTGTTGGAGAAGAGTCTTGGATGGTTTGGGATCCACGTTTAGAGCGTAGGCTAAGCAGGACTGCTTCAAAAATTCAGCTACATCCACCAGGTGTTGGTATTTGGCAGCTTCGAAGTCCAACCTTGCGAGATGGTTGTTCTTAGGAACCTCAGATTCAGTGATAGCGAATTTGACGTTCTTGGAGTCAATGAATGTAGCTTGGGCCATTTATGGATATAGAAAGGAGAATAGAATAGAAGGAAAGGTTTAGAGTCCGAAAATAAAGTTTTTACCAGTTTCTGTATTTAGAAAGAAACATAGAAAAACCAAGTTATTTTCAGATTAAAGCAATGTTCTTTGTGAAGAATAAAGAACATGAAGAAAACCAAAAGTTTTTAAACAAGATAAAATCAAAAAAATGATTTTAATGTTTTTGAAAAAATATTCATTATAAAGAAATATGAGGGATTTTAAGAATAAGATAAGAAGATATGAAACAAAAACCTGTTGATCTGGAGAAGATGAAGATCCAAAGATATGAATGAGTTTTTGTTTGCTTGAATGCCTTGAGAGGTTTTCTTGCTTGAGAGGTTTTGTAGAAAGCGTAAAAAGATAAGTATTGAAAAAGCATTCTTTTTATATGAGGAGAGAATGAAAGAGAATGAGTGAGGCGGGAAAACCAATGCTCATCATGACATGGACACGTCTTACGAAGTTAATTGGATAGAAGGGCAATGGACGAACGTCTCAGAGAAAAAAGGCATGTCGTGGATTGCCGGTTCAAATGACATCATAGGAGAGAGAAAAAAACGTTTCATTTGTCCATTTTGTAATTATCCCTGGAGAAAAGTCAGAGATAGGTTTTCTTTTTGAAAGAACCTCTGATGAAATTCAGAGATTGATTTTCTTTTAATGAGATATGTCAGTGATAGATTTTGTTTATCAAAAAGCTTTTAATCATTTGTGTTGAGTCAAAATATTGTATCCAAGATTTAATTAGGAAAGTCAAAGTTGTAAGGTCAACATTGTCAAAGTCAAAATAGTCAAAGTTGTATTAGTTTGCTTAGTTGTTAAGTCTTTGTTAAACTTGTGGTATAAATAGGTTTAGTTCATTTTGTTTTGTAAGAATGTAGAAAGCACGTTATTGTAAAATTCATATTGTGAGATTAATGTCAGATCTACTTTCTCTATCTACTCATTCTTTCTCTAGTTCTTGATAATTGTCACATCTTATTTTGAGAATTATGCTTGATTGATTGGGATTTTACATTCACAATTGGTATCAGAGCAAACCAAACAATTTCAGATTGTGTTAGATCATCTTCTTGGATTGATTTTCTGAAAATTCTCAAGAACACGTTTTTGAAAAATTTACTGTTCATCCGAATTTTTTTTAAAAATCGTTTTTGATGCAAGAAAATGGACTTATTGTATTCGATTTGTGTTTTGAATTGTTTCTTGTATTGATTACATCACGAATTTTGAACTAAATCGATGTCAATTTCTGAAATTTTGGTTTTCGTGAAAAATATTGTTCGAACACTGGTTGAATCGAATTTTTGTGGTTTGTTGTTTTTAATCTGAAATTGATAGTAGATATGTGTTTAGTATTGATTTTCGATGGTATTGATACGTTTTTTAGAATCAATTTGCAGGTTTAAAGAGATTTGAATCAATTTGATGAAACATATCTGATTAAAAAATTTACGCTAGTTCATGTATTTCATCCTGCAACTTTGCGCCACTAGCAACTCACAAATTTTTTTCATTATTGTGCCATATGCATTCACAATCAATTTCAATAGCATACAAATGTTTGTGGTTGCAGGTGTGTTCAAATGTTAGTGGTTGCAGGTTTTTGCGCCATCTTCTTCATAAGTTTTGCGCCATACGCTACTGGCGCAAACTTCTAATTTTGCGCCACTCTTTCTTTGCGCAAAGCTCAATCGGTGGTTAATGAATCAAATTCTTGGAAGCAGTATCAAATTTTGATATTGAAATTTTGTGATTGGAAGATTCTTAATAAGTGGGGCGGTAGTAATTGGATTTTTGTGCCAATCATATTGATGTTTTGCGCAATTAGTGGAAATCAAATTCAATCGGTGGTGACAATGCAATTGATTTTAGTTAAACTCTTGATTGGTGGTTTCAATATGGTGGAGCGATGGTGAAGTATTTTGTGAATCAAAATTGAAGGTGGAATCCATATTCAAATTGTGATAGTGGAGAAAATGGGTAATTGGTAATTGGAGTTTTGCGCCAATCATATTGATGTTGAAGTAAGTGGATTTGTTTTGCAAGTTTAACATTTTCGCTAATCAGGTTTGCGCCATCAACAAGTCACGCAAATCTCATTTGATGATAGCAATTTGATTGGTTGAATTTTTTGTCAAGATTGATTTTTGCAGATTTTAATTGGTTGTGTTTTTATAATGAGGCGGTGGTGTTAACAAATTCAAGTTTTGTGCCACAAGTTTCTCGCGCAAAATTCTTTCCTGCGCCACCAACAGTTCACGCAAATTTCAAACTTTGCGCCACTAACAGCTCGCGCAAATCTGTTTCTTGCGCCACCAATAGTTCGCGCAAAAGCTTACTTTGCGCCAACTTTATCGCTTTTGCACAGGATTTCATTTTAATTGGAATCAAATTTTTGTGCATTTCTTAATTCAATTGCTTTGCTTCATTCAAATAAATTGATCTGTGTTTTTAAATTTCAGGTGTTCTGCGAGTTCAAGTTCAAGAAATTTGAGAGAAGTTCTAGTGCTTTGAAAGTTTCAAAGATTGAATTTTTCTGAGATTATTTTTGTTGTGTTGATCTAAATTTGACTTTTAGTCAAATTTTTCTGAATTGTTTGGGAACGATCAATCTTATCAAGCTGTTTTCTTATTCAATATTTTCTGAGAGAGGAAATTTTGTACTTTCAGTTAGATTGTCTGAATTTGGTATTTGAATTCATTTCAACTAACGATCATTTTGTCAATTTCTTTTTGAAACAGGATGAGTTCACCAATATTACTCAAAAGAAGATACGAGCAGTGGAAAGTTGATTTTTTCAACTTTGTAGATAAACATGAGCTGAGTTGCTATATCAGATTATCATTGACTGAAGGAGAGATGAAACCTCAAACTCCAACAGAAGATTGTACTGAGGAACAGGAGAAAAGAAAGAGTGCTGATAGTTTAGCTCGAAGTTTTTTGTTGAAAAGTATTTTTCATGATATTTCTGGTCACACAAATATCTACAATTCGACAGGAAAAGATTTATTCAAGTCGACAGGAAAGGAGTTATGGGACTATCTTGAATGGACGATGTTAGGGCCAAAGGTTGTGTCTTAACTCAAAGGAAAGATTTCTGAGTTGGAAGCTAAAACTCAACAAGCAGTTTCTGTTGAAAGCTATGAGAAAAAGATTTCTGATCTGGAAAATGCTAATGCTGATCTTCAAAAGAGAATATCTGATTTGGAGCAACAAATTGCTAAAGACAAATCTGATTTTGAGATTAAAAAGAAATCTTTTGCAAAGAAGTTCTCAGATTTTTCAAGAAAATGTGCTGATGAGAAGAAAGAAGTTGAGCTGAAATGTATAAAACTTTCTCAACAAGTATCTGACTTTCAGAAAGTAATCATTCTTGAAAGAGAGAAATTTGCAAAAGAGAAGAAGGCCATTGAACAAAAGAATGTTGGATTCTTCAAACAAATATCCGGCCAAAGAAAGGATGCTGAGAAGCAATTTGAAGAAGAACGAAGCATGTTTGAGGATGAGATCAAAAACCTTACTGTGAAGCTATCTGAACTATCTGAAAGTGCACTGAAAGAGCAGAAAGCGAAGTCTGAATGCAAGATGAAGATTGACCTGCTTGTCAAAGAAAGAGACAGTTTTGCTTCAAAGATTAAAGAGCTTGAAAAGACAGCATCAAGTTAAAATCAGAAAACTGTTTCTTCCAAGAGGTCAGTTAAATCTTCTGACCAGATTTGTAGTACTAACCTTTTCTATGATAGAAATATAGATGGTTCAGGTACACATCAAAGAAGAAGAAGATATAAAGAAGAGAAACTGGTCTGGAAGAAGAAACCAGTTGAAGATGAGAATAAAGATGAGCTGAATGGAAAGAAATCATGTGTACAAACACACAAAGCCAAGAAGAACAAAGCGCATAAAGGTAAACCTGACCATATCTACTCGAGAGATCAATTACTCAGGTTATCAGGTAAGAAATAATATTGTTCTTACTGCTGTACACATGATCATGTTCACAAAACAAGTGATCATTTCTGGTATGGTTCATATTCAATTACCCCCACAAGAACTGCAACTAACATTCATGGACCCAAATACTAGTGGGTACCAAAGCCGAAAACTGATTCTGTGTTGCAGGCACCTCAAGTCAAGGGGGAGTAAGAGAACCAAGGCTTTTGAACAAAGCAGTTCAAAACCCGGACTTCAAAGTTAAAAGACTATGGCTTCTAAGTACATCAGCTTAGAACCCGTACTTCAACGGAGTTTGACTTCTAAACACAACAGTTTATGACTCGTACCTCAGCGATCAAAAGACCTTACTCTTGTACTTTGCATCCGATAAGATATGACGTTCTACAATTCACAAGGGAGTTGTATTGATTTATATCCTGTGCTTTTTCATTGACAATATACTTACGATATGACGGTCTACAATTCAAAAGGGAGTTGTATTGATCTTTATCTTGTGTTTTAACTGACATATTTCAGATGCATAATTTAAGGGGGAGTAAAGGTGATGGCTTCTGATCACATGACAGATCAGGACCCGTTCTTCAACGTTTAGACTTGGATATTTTGCAAATATCCAGGGGGAGCTTAAAAGACCTAAATCATTTTATAATGATTTGAGGGGGAGCTTAAAGGTAAATATCTTCTGATCTAGATCTCTGATTGTTTGAAAGAAGAACAACTTTCAGGCATGAAAAACGTTTTCTGAAATGTTCAAACCACTTCTGTTTCTCAAAAGATTTTATGAATTTAGAAGTGTGATTTTAAATGTTTTTCAATTTTGAGCTTTAATGTTTAACTGACCGTGTGTTTCTAAAGATCAATACTTGTGTATTATCTTGTCCATATACTGTCAAGTATTCACGCACACCGGTTCAGTACTTCATTTGATTTGTTATTACCATGTCTCATAACGAAACAATTTTTCGATGGTAATACCCTCGTTTGTAATTCAATGTTGTTGAGCATCAATCATTATTTCTAATCTTGTGCTTTCATTGCAAAATTGTTTATATTCGTTCATATAAACAAAATATCCAATTCTTTGATACCCTAACCATTTTATTTGATCTGATTGATACATTGTCAGATTCTCAAAACAATTCTCTTGATTTCATTTCATTCATTCAATATCTTTATTTTGAGAAATCTTCAAAGTTCAATTGCTCAAATCTCATGAGCATACATTTTTGACAATGTTTTCATATTTGTGCTTCATTGTTCAAGTTAAATTGTTGAACAAATATTTTTTTAGGACTTACATGGGATTCATGTGTGAGCTTAAACAGAACTTCCATGGATTCACGTAACCAGTGCTTCCTACCCCGGAAGTTATCCTAGAGTGATTGAGGGGTGAGGGGTCATAAATCAAAGAGTGGGGGAGATAACTCATCCGATTGAGTTTTTCTCATTGTGCTGAGCGGAAAAATGGAAAAGAGAGTTTGGTTAGAATTGAGCTTTAACGTTAAAAAGAAAGAGGGTGTGAGAACAGAGTTAAAAGAATATCAAAACTCTGCACCAACCACTTTCTGAGTCAGGCAGCCACATCTTCTGATTGGTTCACATTCTTTGGTGACCATCATTGAGAAAGGCAGTGAGCCCATGCCAACTCTTGCATTAACCCCACCAGCCACTCGTTTCTTTCTTAACAAAGAAATGTTTCATTTTCTTTGGGGACGCAACATATATGCTATCTAATCTTCACTCGGAAGATTTAGATATTGAAAAAGAAGGAAAGTAGCCCCACCTTCGCACCTTTTTCATGCACATTGAATCCGTGTAATATCTGTTGCAGTCTCAACAGTTTACACAATTTGAGCCTGATCAAGCTTAAGTAGCTTCAATCATTTCTACATTTTCACGTACACACAAGGAATATGTTTTCTTGTCATAACATTCATAGAAAATTCCTTTGTAGTTTTTCGATGATTGAATGGAAGCCCTGGGGTAGTGAACATCACAAAAACTCCTTTCCAATGTACATCTGTTGTACAAAGTGGCTTCGTGCTACTTACAGGTATGCTAACTGTTTCATCTGTTGAATCAGGGTTTCACGTTCATTATGTCTGAATTTGAAAAGATTCGGATATATACATTTCATGAATTGACGGATACTCAGATCAAAGGGCGGAGACTGTTAAATCATTATGAAGGGGAGATTGTTAGTCCTTACAAAAGGGGAAATCAAAGAAAGTGCTGAAATTGAAGAAGTTTTGATGATCATGATGCTCACAATCATCAAAAAGGGGGAGAATTTTACAAAGATTCAATTTCAAAGTTATAAAGAAAGAAGATTCTGTGAAAAGATTTGTGGAGAAATTTCAGAAAGTTCAAGTTTTTCAAGATTGGTGAAAAGAAATCATTCCATGATGATTCAATTTCCGAATGAAGATAATTCGAAAAAGTTTTGAAGATGATTCAAAGTTAAATCAAGATTCGTGAAAGTTTGTTTTTCCAAAGACGGTTCAGAGATCACAAGAGATGAAGATACAATTTTTCAAAGACTCCTCAATGTTTCAAAGTTTTCAAAGAAATTTCAAAAGTTTCAAGAATTCTGTTTCCTGTTAAAGACATGTTGACTTTCAAAGCTACAATGTGTAAAAGACTTTTCAAGATTCTTCAAAGGCTGAAAGACTGAAGATTGTTAAAGCTTCAAAGTTCAAAGTTGTTAGAGACAAAAGCTGAAGAATCAAGAGCTGAAGACTAGTGTCAAATTTTTATTAAATCTTGAATACAAAGGGGGAGATTGTTAAGTCAAAATATTGTATCCAAGATTTAATTAGGAAAGTCAAAGTTGTAAGGTCAACATTGTCAAAGTCAAAATAGTCAAAGTTGTATTAGTTTGCTTAGTTGTTAAGTCTTTGTTAAACTTGTGGTATAAATAGGTTTAGTTCCTTTTGTTTTGTAAGAAGGTAGAAAGCACGTTATTGTAAAATTCATATTGTGAGATTAATGTCAGATCTACTTTCTCTATCTACTCATTCTCTCTCTAGTTCTTGATAATTGTCACATCTTATTTTGAGAATTATGCTTGATTGATTGGGATTTTACATTCACAATTTGAAGAAAAAAAATTAGTGATTAAAGTATTGATTTTGAGAAACTGTCTTACTGAATTCACATTCAGTGAATGAGAGTAAGAGAACATACCTGAGAATTAGACATTTATTCAGTGATTAAAGTGATAAAGGGGAACTTAGACTGACTGACATAATGCGTGAAAGAAGAGAAGTTACTCTTCAAGATTCAACATTCCAAGCTCACTGATGAGAAAGTTGAACCTTGTTTCATCAAGAGGTTTGGTGAATAGATCAGCTAACTGATAGTCAGTGGGGATAAAGTGAAGTTCAATATCACCATTCATCACATGATCTCTGATAAAATTAATGATATCTGATTTCTATGTGTTTTGTCTTTGAATGTAGCACTGGATTATTTGTTACTCGTTTGCATCTTTGGCCAAAAATCCTCCCTTCTCAAACCTACGATTGCACGAAGAGTAACAGTAGTCGTCAATATTGTCACCACTTCGACTCTAGGCATGTCGGATTGAGTTGTTAATTTTTCATTTCATCTGTTCGAGTTTTTTTATCTGCTTGAGATTGTTTCTTCTTAGTTTCGATTCTCGGTAATTTTTATTTGAAAAAATAGTTTTTAATCATTTTCTGTAAAATAAAAGGTATTATATTGATCCTAATTTATTTTTATATATATAGTTTCTTTTCAATTTAAATTAAAAAACTGAAACCGAAATAATTTATATATTAATATTTGTAGTAAGCTATTATTTCTAATTCTATATATTTGTTTATTCTAATTTAATCTTTATATATTGCTTTTTTCATCTTCTTTTATACATATTGATTCTAATAAGTTTTAATTCTGATTATAATTATAATTATATCTATATATTGATTTTAGATTTTTTTATTTATTTTATTTATTGATTATAATTAGTGATATTAAATGTAATAATTTTTATTTTATCTTATGTATTGATGATATTAAATGTAATAACTATTTTATTAATAATAAGTATTTGTATATAGATTGTAATTAATGAAATTAAATGTAATAAATATTGCATTTATTAATGAGAGGGTTAATAATAGGTATTTAATTAAATACTGATTCATATATATATATATATATATATATTGATTCTAATTTCATTTATATTTATATATTAATTTTAATAAGATTTTAAATGATAATATTATTTTAATACTAGAAGCGTACTCGTGCAATTCAGTGAGATACATCATTATTTTAATGTTTACTTTTTTTTGTCGATTTATATTACGATTTTTGATGGGTTTTTTTATAAGTTTGTTTATTTTAGACTTAATAATATAATGCTTTATACATAAAAGAAATTAAGTATATTTTTAGAATTCAATGGTTATTTTATATATTTTAAAATATTTATATTTAAATTGAAATGTTTATCCTGTTTTGATTATGTTTATCTGTCAGTTATGAATTCAATCATATAACTTTAGAAATTTGTATTCATGAATCATGACTTGTAATCTTGAATTTTAATGACTTGTAATCTTGAATTTTAAGTAATGTGTATCAATTAATAATACTTAATGCATAAAAGTTTGTTTTTAAGAGTTTATTCGATATTTAATAATAATGTAATTTATTTTAGTTTTAATAATATAATGTTTTTTTGTATAAAATAAACATTAAATATTCTGTTAGATTTTCTTAATTATATTTTATATTTTTTATATTTAAAATTTGATTTTTATCCTATATTTAGTTATGCGATGAGTGATTTTAGGAGAGTTGAAGTGGGGAGTGATATTAGGGGAGTTAAAGTAGTTAGAGATAAAGATTGAAAGTTAATAAATAACATTAAATGTAGTAGGGGTGTTCATCTAAACCGCACAAACCGCCCACACCGCACCGCAAAGCGCGGTTTAGAACGTCCGCGGTGCGGTTTGCGGTTCGCATTTTTACCAAACCGCACTATGCGGTGCGGTTTGCGGTTTTGAGTTATCAAACCGCGGTTCAAACTGCACCGCACCGCACATTATATATATGTATATATTTTTAATTTTATATATTAAACACACATATATGTATATATAGAATAATTGCAATATTTATATAATATGTATTTTAGAATCGGTCGTATTGAATAGTTTTATTTTTACGGACTACGATCACGTTATCGTTGATTTTAAAATGAAATTTTGATCTTATAATTATTGAATTGTAGGTGTAAAATGCGTAAGGTACAAACCGCATAAACCGCACCGCAAATGCGGTGCGGTTTGCGGTTTGGAAAAATGCTCAAACCGCATATGCAGTTTGCGGTTTTGCTTCAAACCGCACCAAACCGCACCACGAACACCCCTAAAATGTAGTACATAAATTTTTAATGTTTTTTTTTTAAATATTTTAAGTAATTAGTATTAAATAACGGTACATTAAGCTTTAACAATTGTTTTTAAGAGTTTTTTATAAATACTTTATAATATAGTATAGATTATATATTTACTTAAAAATAATACAAATCATTATATATTGTATGAAAGGAAATGACTAGAACTCGTGTGGACTTTTATTTAGTAAATATATAGTTTTTTGAATAATGTATATAAAGAGTGTTGTGTAATTAATTTAATCGACAATGATCATAAGGTATTATAAGCATCCTCTTCATTTTATTTATTCATATTAATTATAATCAATTTATTGTCATATAGATACAGATACATATATATATATATTATATTCAAATGTCATATAAATAGAATTATACGTATTAATCGTACTTTCATTTATATAATGAGTTTTTAAATATATTGATGATATATATTCATTGATTGTTATGTAAATAAAGAATTTGATTCCTGTAAAATAAAATAAATAAAGAAATTTAGGTGTAACTATAGAATATGAATAATCTAATTAATTTAATGTTTGCTAATAGTTACATTCATAAAAAGGACAAAGATTAAAAAAAATGTAAATAAAAATATAAGTATTATTATATTCAAGTCTCATATAAATACGATATATATTATTGTATTCAAATATGTAAATAAAAATATACATGTATTGATTGTAATTTCATTTATGTAATGAGTTTATAAATATTTTGATTATATATATACATATTCAATAATTGTTATGTAAATAAAAAATAGAGTCATGTAAAATAAATTAATTAAAAAAATTGTGTGTAATCAGTGAAGATGATTAGTCTAATTAATTTAACTCCGAAAACAAAAACATAAAGAGTACATACTAATGAAATCTATACTCGAGTTGTAAAACGTTTCTAAAATATATGAATCCATATCCAACCCAATTATCAAATCTATGATGAAAACAAATAAAGAAAAAAAATATTCACATTTTCCTATGTGTGGTTCTTGTAAAGCCCAAGAAACCCTTTGTTGTGGCCATCTACTTTTCAGTTTTACTCTTTTATCTTTTTTAAACCCAAATTGGCAGACAACGAATGTAGGCAAAACTAAAACCCAAAACTCAATTCAAATAACATGATTGCATGCTTTTTTTTATAGAAGTTCAAATGTTATTTGTCAAATTTAATCAAGACAGAATAGAAACAAAATTTCATCCCTTCTATGTATCAAATTAAAGAAAACATTCTTTGTGTTTTCTAATATAAAGAGGTTAATCAAGACATAACTGATAAAAAGATAGATGGGCTAACCTTCAATTGACATTGAGAAACGGAGACGAAGACGAAGTAGAAAAGAGAAGAGGCTAATCATTCATCAAACCCTATCGACGAAGACGTTGATAAATGGACATAGAGAGAGGTAGAAGAATAGAGAAATACCATGAGTCGGAGGAGGATGTACTAGGAGATGAAGGGTTTTGCATTTAAATATAATTAATTAATAGTTAATTAATATTCATTAATGAAAAATTAGCTAGAAAAAAGAGGTAAATTGAATAAAAAGGTATTTCTTTATATAATTTCAGAATTATGAGAAAAAAAGAAAAAAAAAATAAGAGTGAAGTCTTCTAATTATGCCACCAAAGTAACTTTAGAGCATCTCCAACAGTTATGTTAAAGTTTTTATAAAATAGAGTAAAAAATATGAAAATCTCTAAAAAAATTTGTATCCAACTCCAACAGCTATTCTATTTTAGCAACTCTAGTATTAATTATATTATTAAAATATTTAATTTATTTAAATATATTATTAAAATATTTAATACATGGAAAGTTGGGAGAGGAAAAGTTTGTTTTTTGGATGTAATAATTAGTTTTGGGAGAAACTTTCTTTTTAGAGATTTCTCTAAATTTAGAGATTTTTACAATCTCTCTCCTCTTTTCTCTATTTTAGCATAGAGGATAGCATAGCTTTTGGAGCAACAAAAATGCTAAAATTTCAATTTTTTCCATTTTAGCATATCTGTTAGAGATGCTCTTAGATTTTACTTTCATATATACGTAGATTATGTAAGAAATTTAGACCTAAATATATAATAGTGTATATACCACTCATTGACTTTTATATGTGGAGACCAAAAGGAAAGTTGATCCATGGGGAATGAGGTGGATTTGTACCAACTATTTTGTCCATTAATGAGGCTGCTAATGTCTGATTTAAATGAACAATTTTATACTTGCCTTTAAGTCCTTTTAAATTAATAAATATAAGGTATAGAACATGGTTTGCATTTAGAAGTCTAATTATAAAATAATCATATAAAATATTTTTTAAACGAAATGATAGAAAGAATAATGTTACTTGATTTCGTTCAATGACGTCTCTTGGTGTTGCCGTGACCGTGACCAGAAAACACGTTTCGTTAACTTTCATAATGGTTGTTTAAGGATAAACGTTGATGTGGCATGAAATGACACGGTATGGCACGTCAAGGCATTCATAATAAGTGATTTTTCTTAGTTATTTTATCGGCCTTCTGACTTCTAAAATAAATTATATTATGTTTTATAGTTTTTGTAAGCTCTATAATCTATGCATCAATATGTTACTAATTTTATATAAGTTTAAGGAAAGGTTTAAATAAGAATAGTAAAATGTTGATAATAGGAGAATATGAAGAACAGATAAAAATATATAACAATATGGATGTAACATTTAAAACAAATAAAATGTTCATTTTGTTGGTATAATTTGTTTGTCTTCAATTTTAATTATAGTTAAGTGAACTGCATTTTTGGTCCCTGTGCTTCTTCGAGTTCCTTGGATTTTGTCCTTACAATTCAAAAACTATAGTTTCGTTATTGTGGTTCATAAAAACCCTCGGATTTAGTCCCCCACCCCCCCCTCTAACGGACGTTAACTTTTTAGCTGCTAAGGGAGAGGCATTTCCATTCTTTTATATGATTCCTTAAAAAAAATAATGGGAAGAGTTTATAAAAACCCAACAAACTATTACATTTTGAATAATTAAGTCCTTGAACTAATTTTTTGAATGAAAAATCCATTAAACTTTCTCATTTTGAATGATTAAGTCCCTGAACTATTTTTTTTGAATGAAAACACCATTAAACTTTCTCATTTTCAATGAAAAAATCATTAATTTTTTCCATTTTGAATGATTAAGCCCCCGAACATTTTTTTTTCAATAAATTAAATCATTTAACTTCTAAAAATTGGTTACTTGCATCATTTTAACCCAAAAAAACTGCCTGTAACCGATTAACTTTTGATTATTCCTCTTTTGATAGATAAAAAATAGATCAAAAAGAGGGAGATCGATGGCAGGGGCAACAATGTATTAGGCGATATGGAGAACGGATGACGTTCGGGCAATAGGGAGTGACGAGGCGGAGCGATACGATTGTTTGTGATGGGTTTTAATGGCGTAGACTTTGAGAACGACAAAACTGATTTAGATTTGTTTTTACATTAAAACCTTAATAGTCAGATCCAGGTACTTCTAAAAAAAAGGTAACCAATTTTTAGAAGTTCGATGCTTTATTTATTCAAAAAAAATGTTTAGGGACTTAGGGGGCGTTTGGTTCGTTTTAAGGAATGAAAATGAAAATGGGAATGAATATGCCCGGGAGTGGGAATGACTATATACATTGTATTACATTCCTTTGGATTACATTGTTGATGTTTGGTGAGTGAAAAACGTCCGGTAATAGTGAGTCTCTCTTTTCTTTCATGAAAAAATCAAACAACTTCTCCAAAATGAAACAATCTGTTCTAACAAAATTTAAACAAGATGAAAACATGAGATGAAAAATATCCATTTCAAAATCAAAATCTGGAACAAAATATGTTCCTAACTCTAACAAATATTATAAGGATACATAACATAGATGAACAAAATCTATTTTGAAATCAAAATGTGGAACAAAAGTATGTTCCTAACCTTAACAAAAATCAAACAAATGAAGAATAAAGATGAAGGAAATCCATTTCAAAATCAAAATCTGGTAACAAAAATCAAACAGGTGAATAATAGAGATGAAGAAGAAGATGAACAGATCGATTTTTGGTGTTGAACAGATCGGAGATGCTTTGTACATCGAAGATGAAGAAGAACATGAACATATCGTGTTTTGGAGTTGAACAGATCGGAGATGTTTTGCATATCGAAGGTGAAGAAGAAGATGAACAAGTTGGTTTTTGGTGTTGAACAGATCGAAGATGTTTTTATGATGAACAGATCGTTAATGTTTTTGCTGATTTGATATACCAAGCATGTTCATGGTTCTTGGAGTTGATTTGCATCTCTGCACTTTGAGCCGCCATTTTTGGAGAAGATGTTGATTGCTTTCTTTTCCCCCCAAATTGGGGAGGAATGAAATTTACCCTAATCTATTATAATGATTGATTATATCATTTAAACCAAACAACATCTTTCATTCCATTTCCATTCTCTTATTTGAACCAAACGTCATCAATTATTATCATATCCATTAACTAACTTTGAATACCCCCAACCAAACACCCCATTAATCATTCTAAATTAGAAAGTTTAATGGTTTTTTTCATTTGAAAATATAGTTGAGGGACTTAATCATTGAAAATGAGAAAGTTTAATGGTTTTTTCATTCAAAAAAATAGTTCAGGGACTTAATCATTACTAACCAATGAGAGAACAAGACAACTCATCCCTTCCCTCTCCCTCTCCCTCTCCCTCCTCCCCTTTCCAGTTAGTCCAACACAACAACTACTACCGGTGAAACATAACCATGACTAAGAACAAGAATGCCACCGCCATCCACAACCACCCACCATAATCATTGACAAAACACCCACCACATAAACAAAAGAAAGTTGATCAATATAAAAACACATAGAACAAATTTCTCAAAAAATTGAACAAACCGTCTTCCGGTAAATAGAATAAAAACATCAAGAACCCCAAATCAAGATATAATCTTGAAACCTAAAAATCTAAATCAAACCTAAACAATCTAAATCAAACCCTCGGTTATGCCCTAATGAGATCCCGTGAATCGTTGAATACATATAGGAAGAACAATTGGAAGATATAGATACGTCTCCTACGGTTTCGATTTAACAGGCAAAGAGGGTTGTCAACTGAAAAAACATGACTAGTGAAGAAGGTGGAGATCGATAAGGAAGGTGTTGTGCAAAAGATCAATGAAATTAAGATTTTCATGTTTCATGAAACAAAAGAAGTGATAGACAACTTAAGCTAAGTAGTTAGTCTTTCTTTTACTCCTCCAAGAATGTGATTGAAGAAGGTTCACTGTGATGAGGAGTTCGAGTTAGAGGAGATAATTTCTTTTTTTGTGGGAGGGGGGATTGTCTATAACATTTAACATATATATACATGTATATATATATATATATAATATTGAGTAAAGTTCAACTTTAGTCCTTGAGGTTTAGTGATTTCTTTGAAAGTTGGACCTATACTATCATAAGTCAAGATGTCGTTCCTAAGGTTTGATTTTACTTTGAAAATGGGACATGGTCACTAACTCCGTTGAAAATGTACGTTAGAGCCAGGGGTAAAATCGTCCAACCATGCTTTTCCTCCCTTTTTTGCATTTTTTTTGTTTTTCCTTGGTTCTGTAAAAAACATCAAACTATAGGGACCAACTCTGTAAATTTTTCACCCTTTTCCGGTCATCTTCTCCGGCCAAATTATCGGCCATCTTCTAGCTAAAAACCCTCTGACCAGACCCTAATCCAAAAACCAACATCGATTAAACCCAAATCTAAATCCAAATCTAAACACCAAAATCAAAATTAAAATCAAACCTAAATTAAAACGTAAACCTTAACATCAAAATCAACACCCAACCCTGATCCAAACTTAATTGATGAACGCAGCTCCAAACCAAAATCAAAGTAAAAGAAATAAAGCAACCCATATCTGTGTGCATTTGTATTCTTTCTCATCGCAAGAAACCTTTTTTCTTGGCTAATTTGGTCTTTTAATTAAACCATCTTTGATCGATCCTTCACGCCCATCTTTGATCGAGGCTTCCATTGTAAACACCCCAACTAAATATATGTTGCTGCTCTATAGGAGGATTTAATGGACATAGATGAGCCTAGTGAAGTTGCAACTTACATACCATAATTTTTATCTTTTTCTTCTACGAGAGATATGAACTCATTCTCTCTTCTTGATCCCAACTTCAACAGACATATAATGGATAGTGGTCAAGGGGGCTGAACCAATTGTTTCACATTCAAGTGAGGTGAGGAAAGTTCTCATTGAGGTAAAGGAATAAATCAGTTTAGAATCACATCACTCTGTGTCTTTTTTTAGGTTTGTAGTGTTAATAGGTTGATGATGTCGTCACGGACGAAGGTACTGAGACGTTTCTTGGTGGTGAGGTTCGTGGTTCTATGGTCGAAGACGGTGGCGATGGGGGTGAAACAAGGGTGCAATACTCGACGGAGGGATTGGTTTGGTCGTGGCGGTGGTTCTGTGGTCGGATATGAAGAGAGAAGGAATGTGTTGTTTTTTTCCTTGAACTTTCGTCCGTATAGTTTGATGATTTTTACAAAACAAAAGAAAAACAAAAAAAATGCAAAGAGAGAGAGAGAGAGAACATGGTTGGATGATTTTACCCCGACTCTAACTAACATTTTTAACGAAGTTACCAGGTCCCATTTTCAAAGCAAAATCCAAACATTAGGGACGACAACTTGACTTATAATACCACAGGTCCTGTTTTCAAAGAAACCACTAAACCTCAGGGACCAAAAATGAAGTTTACTCTATAATTGTGAATCCCAAAGCAAGTGTATTAATCAAAGCAATTAAAAACAATCAATAGTATTAATCAACTATGATCATATGATTTGTATTAATCGATAAACTCAAAGGTATACTAGAGAGAGAATTCAATACAGTAGCCGTATACATATTTCTCTAATGACCATTAGGGTTTAAACTAACATTAAGCACCATATTTATACCTTAAAAAGGTATTTACAATTCACACCCCTCTACTTCTATTCAAATTTATTTTAGACATAATAATCTCCCCCTTTGAATAGAAGTTCGTATTCCTCCCAGTTTGGACCGTGCGTCTTCCGATGCCCAAAGCTAATCTCGAAATGCCTCAGTGAAGTTCTGTAATCCAGTGTTTCAACAATTAGCTCTAAATCTTTAAACACAAGCTTTCTGTAGTTTGGATCAAAAGTGTTGTAGCCTTTATAATCTCGAGAAATCATAGCACGAAGCTTGTCTTTAAGTACATACAGAGTACCATCAGAGTAACGGGCTATTTGACTGAATCTGAAAAAGTGCATTTCAACCTAACCATTTTTGTAAGTGATACCTAATTCAGGATATTTGAACATAGTATCAACCGGTACATTATGAACCTTAGGAAGACTCTGATCGAGCTTGAGCAGATTGATTTTGGCCTGATTGCTTTCAAGACCTATTTGAAAATCTTCTACACAAGCTAGCTTCATGGTGCTCTTCATGAAACGCTTTATGGCTGTTAGTGCATCCAGAACTTCGCGTGGGTGTATAGTTCGCGACTTCATATCACGTAGCAAGTACAAGAGATCTGGTATCTCTAAACGATCAAAACCGGCTTCCGAGAAATCCCATTAGTTACCATCAGCTCTAATAATTGTGAAGTGCGGATACCATACTTTCACGAAACGATAAGCATCAATCTGGTCGACGGATCTGATTATGTGCTTTGTTCTGACGGATCCGATCAATTCACCTGCTCTCTTTCTTATGTGTAGATATTTGATCTGTTTCCGTTTGCTTTCCATCGATCCAATACCGTAGACTACAACCTAGTCATACTCTCGGATCTAGTGAGCAAAGATCTTTTTCTGAGTTTTCAAGAAAGGAAATGTTGATCCTTACTCTTTCCCATTTAAGTGGTGGATCTAGTCGAGTGTAGACGGTTTCACGAACTGGAGTTTTCGAAGTGTCTTGGTCGAGGAGATCTGGGAGATCCGAAGAAAAAGAGCGTAGAGGGATGATTCTAGAAGGTGCCTCATCAGACTGATAGTCTAGTCGCACGTGCTCTAATAAGTTGTCCTAGTCTCCTTATTGCATAGATTCTTCATCATCTAATGTGCATAAACCATTGACTTATTCTTGGAACGCGACTAATGCTCATTCAGTCACAACCGGTTCAACTGATAAATCTACCTCTGAGAGTAGATCTATAAGTGCCAAATTTTCCTGTTCATCGGATGAGCTTTTATCTGCCTCGTAAGCGACTAATTTCATGCCCGTACAGTCTGCCTGATACTGACTCGTCTGTGTAATGGCTACTGTTAGAGAATAAATATGTTGGATACAAGATCATGAAGACTGAAGGTCAAAGTACAAGAAGTCAAAGCTAAGAAAGTCAACTCTCATTAAAAGTCAAAGTCTTTATAATAAAATATCAAAGTCAAAGTCTTTGTATTGTTTTTGTATTTCCTTGTTTTTTTGTTGTAGGTATAAATACCTTTGTTTTTCTTGTTATTAGGTGGGTGACTAGTTGTAGATTGAAGAAGAGATCTAGAGATTTGTATGTAATTAGAGAGAGAATTTTAGAGAGAGAGAGAAACGTCTAGAGAGAGAAAGTGAAAAACAGATCTTGTAATCATTTGAAGTTGAATTGAATCAAACAGGTAGTTGATTAAATCTTTTTTTGTTAATAATCGTTTGTGATTAGAAACTAGAACATGACTCACAAATTTTTTTTAATCAGATTGTTAGAGCACAGATTTATTGGATTCAAGATCATAAAGATTAAAGACTAAAGGTTAAGAAGTCAATGCTGAGAAAGTCAACTCTCAAGTGAAAATCAAAGTCATTTTGTTAATAAAGTCAAAGTTAACATTTGTATTTGTTTGTTTTTCTTTGTATTTTGTATGGAGGTATAAATACCTTGTGTTCTTTGTAATTCCTTGTAAGTGAGTAAGCACGTAAGAAGTGGTAATCAGAGTATAGTGTCGGTCTCCATATCCTATTCTGTGTCTTCTTCCTGAACCCCTTCTGATGCCTTTCCCTGTTCTGTTTCTGGCTATATATCTGTCTGAATGACCTCTGTCCTTTCTTTTGGGTCACTAAGTCTTTAGCGTTTCTCCCCCTCATGATGATCAGGATCATTGTGATCGTCATGTGGACTCTTTGAAGACCTGGCTTGGGTGTAGCAGGAGTCCTTGAGTACCTTAACCCTGTTAGAAAGGGCAAACACCGAAGACTGTAAGTCGGTAGAGGTGGATCTAATCAGCGCGGTGACATCCCTGAAACCTGATCTGATTTCATCTTAGAAGGCAAAGAATTCAGTCCTGTTAATAGTGACTTGCTGTGACTTGGGCTGCTGTTAAAGAAAGCCAAGAAGATATGCATCATACTGTGTACCGTAGGATAGGAGCTCATTGTATAACATGGATTTGAGCTCGTCGATGGATGGTTTCGGTGGTGGCGGTGGAGGTGCAGTAGAAAGAGTTGCTGCTACTGGGAACTTGTCGTTCAACATTCGAAGAACCGTAGGAACTCCTCAGCTGATTAGCGTTGTTTATCATAATGGTGAGAGATGGAACTATCGACAACATGTAAAGCCTGCTGCAACAGTTCCTGTGTAATAATAGGGGGTAAAGTAACTCCAAGGCCACTTAGGATTCCAGTTGTTATCACGGTTGAATCAACCATGAGGCCTACGTTCGGCATTGGAATAGCGTTAGCGCTGGTAGGACTTCCAGCCAATCCTCGTGGAACACTGCTTGAGGGTGTCACTATGGCTATTCCGATTGGGCCACATAGGCTCGGAACAATAGACTCAGTAAGTGTCCTAGAGTGTATCGGCTCTAGACTCAATGCGTGAACAATTGAAGATGATGGTTGGGGCTGGGGCCTATCTGATTCAATACCTTGACTATCTGAGTGAGAGCCCGGTAGCATGTGTGCTATATCCCCGTGAATATGTGAAACAACCTTCTGTTGTAAGATGGTTGAGTGGCTAGGAGGGGTATGTGCATGCGCCGCTAGGTCCATGACATCTGTTTCAATGTCTTGTCCCAACACATGGGATTCGACAGTGGATGTGGCTACCCGTCTAAATCTTGTTGTGATACTCGATCTCTCATAGTTACTCTTACTTTTTCTTTCTCTCATTCTTGCATTTTCATTTTCGACTAAATCACCCTCCGCTCTCCTTATCTCTTTAGAATCGGCTGGGGAAGAGGATGGTGTAAGTGATGATGGTGATGGTAGAGGAGAGGTTGGCTGGGGTGAAGATGGTGTAGGTGAAGTATGGAGTGATGGTGTAGGAGAGGTAGGTTGAGGTGAGGTGGGTGTAGGAGATGTAGGTGTGGGTATGGGAGATGTAGGGGTAGAAGATATATGGGGTGAAGAAGGTGTGGGTGAGGTAGGCTGGGGAGAGGAATGTGCGGGTGAGTGGGGTTAGGAGGAGGGTGGAGTAGGGAGAGGAGAGGGACGACGACCGATTCGATTAGGCATGCGTCAAAATTGGTCATGATCGTCATCCGACTGAGTGGTTTCGGATGAGGTAGAGGAGGAAGTAGAGCCTGATGGGGTATATCCCTCCGATGCGTTGCCACTCTTAGTACCGGCTAAATTTGGGTCATTGATGACTGGTACTTCATGGAGTGTGGATTGAGGCTTGGTTAGTGGTACCTCGCTAGCAGTAGGGTGGTCGTCCACGACACCTCCCACGCCAAAACCCCTCACTAGGTTTTATGTCTGTGCACCCCGTCCGAAAGTCCCTACATTCTGGACGTTTGGAAGTTTCACTGTAGGACCCTGACGTTGCTCTGGTCTTGCTCCCTGGGTAGGTCCTGTCGGTGCTGTCCAGACCATAGAAGCTGGTTGGTGTTGTAGATTCCTATAAGCTAACACACTAAGTGTCGTGGGACGAGCGTATGCTAGAAAGGCATTAGGTATTTGCATCGCTCACCAAGGGATGTGAACCAATCAGTAGATGTGGTTGCCCGGCTCAGAAAGTGGTTGGTGCAGAGTTTTGATATTCTTTTAACTCTGATCTCACACCCTCTTTCTTTTAAACATTTAGCTCACTTCTAACCAAACTCTCTTTTACATTTTTACGCTCCACACACTGAGAAAAACTTAATCGGATGAGTTATCTCCCCCACTCTTTGATTTAAAAACCCCTCACCCCTCAATCACTCTAGGATAACTTCTGGGGTAGGAAACACTGGTTAACGTGAATCCATGGAAGTTATGTTAAAGCTCTCACAGGAATCCCATGTAATTTTGTCCTAAAAATAATAGTTGCTCAACAATTTATCTTGAACAATTAAGCACAAATATGATAACATTGTCAAATGTATGCTCATCAATTATATGAATGAAATTTGAGAATTTGAACAATGAAGATCTCTCAAAACAAGAAAATTGAATGAATGAAATGAAATGAAATCAAGAGAATTGTTTTGAGAATCCGACAATGTATCAATCAGATCAAATATCATGAGTATAAACATGAAATGGTTGGGGTATCAAATAACTTGACAGTTTGTTTATATGAACGGATATAAACAATTTAGCAATGAACGTACAAAGATAGAAACGATAACTGATGCTCAACAACAGTGAATTACAAACGGGAGTATTACCATTGAAAAATTGTTTCATTTAGAGACATGGTAATAACAAATTCAAATGAAGTACTGAACCGGTGTGTATGAATACTTGTCAGTATATAGACAAGATAATGCACAAGTATTGATCTTTGGAAACATGCGGTCAGTTAAACGTTAAAGCTCAATTATGAAAAACATTTGAAATCACACTTTTAAATTCATAAAATCTTTTGAGAACCAGAAGTGGTTTGAACATTTAAGAAAACATTTTTCATGTTCGAAAGTTATTCTTCTTTCAAACAATCAGAGATTTAGATCAGAAGATACTTACAAACATTTTAGCTCCCCCTCAAATCATGATAAAATGATTTAGATTCAGATAAGCTTCCCCTGGATATTTGCATGATATCCTTATCCTTAAACATTGAAGACCGAGTCCTGATCTGTACATAATCAGAAGTCGTACTCTTTGACTTTGAACTCCGAGTCCTGAGCTGATTTACTCAGAAGTCGTACTCTTTGACTTTTAAGTCCGGGTTTTGAACTGCTTTGTTCAAAAACCATTTAATCTTTTAACATTGAAGAAGGAGTCCTGATCTGTACATAATCAGAAATCATCATTCTTTAACATTGAAGAATGAGTCCTGAGTTGCTTTACTCAGAAGTCATAACTCTTTAACATTTAAGACCGAGTTCTGAACTGAAGTATTCAGAAACCATAATCTTTAAAGTCCGGGTTCTGAACTGAAGTATTCAGAAGCCTATAATCTTTCTCCCCCTAAACCTGTAGTACCTGCAAAACAGATTTGATAGGTTTTGGTACCCACATGTATTTGGGTCCTGGTTGGTTAGATTTAGGAATCCACTTCTCATTAGATTTAACACTTTTAAGTTTACTTTTCTGAGAAGTAATTCTGTAAGTTCCATACCAGTGATGAGTAGATTCTCTTTGAACAAAATCATTTTCTCCACAGTAAGAACAACAAATCTTCTTTTAAGCAAGCCTAATCAAATGATTAGCAGAATAAAACATATCAGGTTTACCAAAAGATTTACCTTTAAGTGCACTGTTCTTCTTGGCTTTTGATGTGGATGCGAATGATTTGTCATTCTTCTTGTCATCAGGAGAACCCTTCACTCTCCAGACCATTTGTCCTTTCTTAGAAATATTCTTTTCAAGAGATGTTAAAGCACAGTTTTATTGGATTCAAGATCATCAAATACTGAAGATGGAAATCTGAAGTCAAAGCTGGAAAAGTCGTCTCAACAAATAGTCTAGGGTTCTTTTTGTAATAATAGTCAAAGTTTATTTTTCGTATTTTATTATTAAATAAGTTTAGTTTTAGTTGTTGGGCCTAAACCTTGCCAAGCCCATTTGGCTAAAGCCCTTGTTTAAATAGTTAATCTTAATGGTTAATTAGGTTTAAGAGTGAATTATTGAGATTAAGTGTATGTATGTGTGTGCGCTGTGAGATACAGAGAGAGAGAGATAGAGGCTGCGATAGATAGAAAACAGAGAGGTTGATCTTCAAGCTTGTAATCCTTTGATTCTTTGGTATAATCGTATCAGGTTTGCATAATCGTTTCTGTTTATTCGTATTACTTGATTGATTCATTGTTTATTGGGACACACAATTGGTATCAGAGCACAGTACAGATTGAATTGAAATTTTTGTTTTTCGGTTCTGTTATCTGTCAAAGATTCAAAATTTTATTATTGTGTGATTGCTATTCAAGTAATTTTTGGTTGATTTGTGATCGGTTTGCTTTTTATGTTGATTGGGTACTATTTGATTTGAGTATTGCATCGTTTTAGTTTGATTATTTGATGATTTTTCCTGTTCTGGTTGCGTTCACGAGTCGACACTGGTTAATCAACCAAGTCTCACTTAGAGTAATTTTTACTGAAATTAATTGATTGCAATCGGTTTTCGTTGATTAGGAGATCGTTTTGGGAAAGTTTGGTTGTTCAATTTTGAGTATCGGTCTTCCACTTCTGGTCGAATACCTTTTATCGGTCTATAGCATTCAACCGATACACACACAGTCCACCCCGGTCATAAGAGCTATCGGTCTTTGTGTTTTATCGGTCGATCGCTTTTTATCGGTCTTTCTTACCGGTCGAAGACCTCTATCGGTCTAAGAATATATCGGTCTAAGCAATACCGGTCGAAGCTTTAGCATTCTATCGGTCGAAGGTATATCGGTCCATAGCATTATATCGGTCTTCACTCTCTACCGGTCGAAGCTTAGTATCGATCGATTTCAAATCTCGGTCTATATCGGTCCACACATATTACCGGTCAATTCTTTCTACCGGTCGAGCAGAATACCGGTTGTTTCATCACCCCGGTCAAGTAGGAGTCCGGTCGAACATACCTGCGGTCAATACCGGTCGAGCACTCCACTTTCACTGTTCCATTCTTAGAATTTTGTTTTTCTTTCTGAGATTTTTTTTCAAAACAGTAATAGGGACCCCCGTGCTAAGTCTGCCTAGGGGGACAAAATTTCTTGTGTGATTAAATTTTATCTGGACTAACGATCAGTTCAAGTTTCTTATCAGTTCTGTGACTAATCGTATCAGTAAGAATGTATCGGGAAGCTCTTGCTATTGGAACAAATGTGAAGACACCAGTACTCTTCAAGGGAGAGTACGAGCAATGGAAGGATAGATTCTTGGACTTCATCGATCGACATGATTTGGGAGATTATATCAGAAAATCTCTGAAAGAAGGAATCATGACACCTCCGACCAAGGTTCTCACTGTAGCTGGAGAAAATGGTGAAGAAGAAGAGACAGAGTATAAATTACCTATTGGTGAATATTCTGAAGATCAGCTGAAGAGACACAAGGGTGACAAGCTGGCAAGATCATTTATTCTCCAAGGCATACCGAATGAAATATATGTCAAGATTGACAGCTACAACGCTATCGGTAAGCAAATGTGGGATCAGTTGGAGAAGATGATGATCGGATCTAAAGTCGGCAATCAACTCAAAGTCTCCAACTGCTTGAATAATTATGAAGAATTCAAAGCCAAAGCTGGAGAATCACTCGAAGCCACTTATGACAGATTTGTCACATTGCTGAACGAGCTCAGCAAGAACAAGATCAACGAATCTCAAGTTGAGTTGAATGTGAAATTTCTCAGCAACCTTCAGCCCGAGTGGAAGAGATTCGCTAGACAGATGAGGCATTTGAAAGATCTGAACGACATTCCACTTCATGAAGTTTATGAAATCCTCAAACAGAATGAGGAAGAGGTGGATGAAATCAAGGCTGAAATGAAGAAGGCTGATAAAGCAGTTGCTGATCCAGTTGCTCTTGTGGTCAAGAAGTCTAAGAAGAAGAAAGTTATAGAATCTGAATCAGAAGAGGCTGATAGCGAGGCAAAGTCTGACTCTGACGATTGTGAACAACTTATGGAAACCATGCTAATGTTAACCAAGGCATTCCAAAAGAAGTTCTATAAAAAGCCAAACTCCAATAGTCAGAGATACTCGTTTGGTCCTAATATCTACAAGCATAAGGAGAAAGTTGAAGACAAGAGACCAGAAGAAAAGAAGAAGGCTGGAGCCGAAGAGCCCAAGAAGGAAGAACCAATGAAGTGCTACAACTGTGGCAGATTCGGTCATTTTGCCAAGGACTGCCGCAAATCAAAAGTCCGAAACTCCGAATATTACAAGAACAAGATGCTTCTAGCCAAGCAACAAGAGGCTGGGAAAGCATTGATGGCCGAGGATGAATACTGGCTCGACCATTCGGACGAAGAATCTGAAGAAGGAGAGAAGGACGAGACAGCACACCTGTGCTTGATGGGGAAGAACCAGTCAGAAGCTGAAGTTGATTCTGATGATGGAGACAATGATGAGGTATGTAACTTAACTGAATCTAATTTTTTGAACCAAATGCATGCCATGATGTCTAAACTCCAAGAATTAGAGTCTAAACTGAAGCGTGTGAAAGGTGTCATCAATGAGAAAAATCAATCTTTACATAAACTTAGTAATGATATTGCTGAGAAACATGTATTAATTGAAACTTTGCACAAAAATATAGACACCTGCGCTAAAGAAAAGACTATAATTCATAAAGAGTTATCTGAAACTGTTTCTAAGTATAGAGAATGTGAGTTTAAGTCTATAGAGATTTCTAAAAGGTATTTTACTACTTCAAAAGAAAAGAATTCTTTAATAGACAAGGTGAATGCTTTGGAAGAGAAATTACATTCTTTAGGTCAAACTGAACACACTATTCATTTGAACAAACCTAAAGAGAAACCTGATACTTGGGGACTTGGTTACAAGAACCCACATCATCTCAAAAAGGGTATATCTGAAGTGCCTACACTTTATGACTTTGGGTTCATGTTGTTGGCTCCTCAACATCAGGAACTCAAACCCTTTTGGACTAGTCTGTCTGAAAAAAATAAAGCCAAGGAATATGATAAAAGAAAGAACACAACTAAAGTTCAACTTCCATTTCGCTATGAAAAGTTGAATAACAGTTATAGTTCTAATAAATCAAAATTTCTTTCAAATGATTATTTTGAGAGCTATTATGTAAAAGAGTTGGAGGCTAAA
Source organism: Arctium minus (assembly GCA_954870635.1). NCBI lineage: Eukaryota > Viridiplantae > Streptophyta > Magnoliopsida > Asterales > Asteraceae > Arctium > Arctium minus. The sequence goes on along the minus strand of OX941080.1, from coordinate 67,766,351 downwards.
CCCATCGAAGGTAAGATTTACGTACCCCCTCTAGTTTTGGAAAGTAAAATTTCTGAACTCGAGAATACTCTTACAGAAGAAAGAATTTTGATGGACTTAGAACAAACTAAATTTTCAACAGTGTTCAAAAATACTAATTTTCCTAAATTCTCCAAGGCTTTAAATTCTGATGACAGGTCTAGTTCACTTGAGAATGATCTTAATTTCTTAAACTCTGATGGTATTTTGAATGATTGTGTTGCTCAATTTGACTTTACTTCTAAACTTCCTGATCATTCATCTTGTGTTGTTAATTCTTTTGGGCAACCCAGTGTGTTTGAAAAAGGTGAAACATCAACGAAAGTTGATAAATCAGTTTCTGTGAAATCGAAGAAAGCAAAAGGTAAGAAACAAAAATCTCAGCTTTCACAGAAACCGATCCTCCCTGGTAAGCCAAAGAAGAAGCATTCTCTTAATTCTCATCATTCTAACTCTAAGGTTTCAAATGTTTCAGATTTGAGAAAACAAAGGGTTGGAGTTAAGACTGCATGGATACCGAAACAGAAGATAGACGAGAAAGCTAAATCTAGTTCTAGTTTTATTTTGAATAAAAAGACTTCTAGTAAAGATGATGTGATTGTGAATGTTGCTACTTTTAAATCTAATCTTGTTGATTCTCGCAAGAAGTACTTTATAAAGCAATTATTCCAGTTAGCACCATCTAATAAAAAGTTTTTCAATTATGGTGAATGTGATTATGCTTCTCGTAAATTTTCTGATGTTTGGTATGGTTCATATAATGTTTCATCTTATCATTATCGTACGTCTTATCATGCTTCTGGTTTTCAAAGAAAAAGCAGACCCAAATTTAAATGGGTGCCAAAATCAAGTACTAACAGTGGAGGTCCCATTTTTAAATGGGTTCCTAAACCTCTTCTTTCTTGATTTGTGTTTTGCAGACCCGTCATATATGGTACTTGGATAGCGGGTGTTCCAAGCATATGACTGGGCAGAAGAGTATGTTGTCTAATTTTACGGACAAATACTGCGGCACAGTTCGTTTTGGGAATGATCAGTTTTCACCTATTCTGGGATATGGTGATGTTGTACATGAAAATCTTACGATCAAGAAGGTGAGCTACGTTGAAGGCTTAGGGCACAACCTATTCAGCATTGGCCAGTTCTGTGACAAAGACTTAGAGGTTAATTTCAAGGCCAAGACATGTTCAATACGCACTGAAGAAGGAAAAGAACTCTTGGTCGGCACTCGCAAGTCAAACCTCTATACCATCAACTTGTCAAAGGTCAAGGCTGACAATCAGGTCTGTCTACTATCAAAGGCCTCGATGCAACAAAGCTGGTTATGGCATCGACGACTTTCTCACCTCAACTTTCGGTACATCAACAAGCTGGTCAGTGGAAAGTTAGTGAAAGGACTTCCAGAGCTGAAGTTTGAAAGAGAACATCTATGTGCAGCGTGTGAAAATGGAAAGATGAAGAGATCCCTACACAAACCAAAGCCTGAACCGAGTACCAGCTCTTCATTAGAGTTGTTGCATATGGACTTGTGCGGTCCTATGCGAACGCAAAGCTTAGGAGGAAAGAAGTATGTGCTAGTTATCGTGGACGACTATACGCGATACACTTGGGTTAAGTTCCTACGGTCTAAAGATGAGACTCCTGATGTTCTCATTACATTTCTGAAGACGACCCAAGTCAATCTGCAAAAGCAAGTTAAGATTCTCAGGACTGACAACGACACAGAGTTCAAGAACAAGATAGTTGAAGAATATCTCGAGTCGGTTGGGATATCACATCAATACTCTGCTGCTCGCACGCCTCAACAGAACGGAGTCGTCGAAAGGCGAAATCGTACACTTGTCGAGGCTGCTCGGACAATGCTCAACCAATCTGACTTACCTTTATTTTTGTGGGCTGAAGCTGTATCGACTGCGTGTCACACTCAGAATCGCTCCATGATACACCGCCGATTTCAGAAGACTCCGTATGCGTTGATCAACAACCGAACACCAACCATTAAATATTTTCATGTTTTTGGTTGTAAGTGTTTTGTTCTAAACGACAGAGAGAATCTGAACAAGTTCAGTGCTAAGGCGGATGAAGGCATCTTCGTTGGTTATTCCTCTACATCTACTGCATATCGGGTTTACTTGAAGAAGTCGAAGACTGTGATCGAGAGCGTCAATGTTACATTCGATGAGGATATGGCTTCTGAGCACGTCAGTTCAGAACCCGTATTTACCGGCGTATTAGCTTCTGGACCAACCATTCCAGGACCTGCACCTCAAGAGAAGCGCTTCATCGTCTACTTCTAAATTATCTAATTTGGATTTATTATTTGAACTGTTTTATGATAAATTTCTTGGATCTCGTTTGCCTAAATCTATTGTGGTTGACAGGATGGAAGACTCGTTGAATACTCATCCAACCACTTCCGATATCTCTACTGAATCCAATTCCCCGATTCAGCAAGAAGTTCCAGTTCTAAAGCCTACTCCGACAGTTGAAGTTGTGACCAACACTGATGAGACAGAAGTAGCTGACTCTGTAGGATGTACTGTAAGGTCTGATCAACAGACTGCCCAAGTTGTACCTACTGCCACTTCTGCAACGACTACTTCAACTGAAACCCCTGTTAATTCTGAACCATCTGAAGGCGTTAACAGTGGATTCCTAGATGCTGACAATGATCAACAGGCATCTAATCCACTCCCTCATGAACATAAGTGGACCAAAGAGCACCCGGTACATCAAATTATTGGAGATCCTTCTGCACCGGTTCAAACTAGGTCTACCACATCAAATCTATGTATGTATGAATCCTTTCTAAGAAAGATCGAGCCTACTCGCGTATCTGAGGCCCTTGCCGATTCAGATTGGGTAACTGCAATGCAAGATGAGCTGAATCAGTTTGAAGCACTAAAAGTCTGGAGACTCGTACCCAAACCGCAAGGTAAAACCATCATTGGTACGAAATGGGTATTCAAAAACAAGAAAGATGAAGATGGCACCGTTATCCGAAATAAAGCACGACTTGTTGCCAAGGGATATAGGCAAGAGGAAGGGATATACTACGATGAGACTTATGCTCCAGTGGCGCGGATAGAGGCAATTCGGATGTTCTTAGCCTACGCAGCCCACAAGAACTTCACCGTCTATCAAATGGACGTGAAGACCGCTTTTCTGAATGGAGTACTCAAGGAGGAAGTCTACGTCTCATAGCCAGAAGGGTTTGTGAATCCAGATAAGCCTAATCACGTTTACATCTTGGATAAAGCTCTTTATGGACTGAAACAAGCTCCTCGCGCCTGGTATGATATCTTATCTCAATTCTTGGTCAAGTCAGGTTTTACTAAAGGTACGGTCGATACCACTCTTTTCATTAAAAAGGATAAAGGCGATATCATTCTTATTCAAATATATGTGGATGATATTATTTTTGGCTCTACAAATCCTAAGTATTGTAAGAACTTTGCAAACCTCATGGTGTCACGTTTTCAGATGAGTATGATGGGAGAGATGAATTTATTTCTCGGATTGCAAGTCAAACAATTTTCAACGGGGATTTTTATCAATCAATCTAAATACATTCTTGATATTCTTCAGAAATTCAAAATGGAAAATTGTAAACCGATTGGTACCCCAATGGCACCTGGTACTAAGATTGGCACCGATCTTTCGGGAAAGACTGTTGATGTTAGGACTTATAGAGGGATGATAGGTTCTTTAATGTATCTTACTTCTAGTAGGCCGGATATAATGTTTTCTACATGCTTATGTGCAATATATCAGGCCAATCCTAAAGAATCCCATTTGTCTGCTGTTAAGCGGATTTTTAGGTATCTGAAAGGGACTGCAGATCTTGGTCTGTGGTATCCTAAGGATACAAGCTTTGAACTAACATCTTATTCAGACGCAAATCATGCTTGTTGCATGTTAGAAAGGAAGAGCACCTCGGGTCATATCCAATTTCTCGGAGATAAACTCGCCAATTGGGCTTCGAAGAAGCAATTATGTGTCTCCACATCAACGACCGAAGCACAATATGTAGCTGCTGCTAGCTGTTGTTCTCAAGTCTTGTGGATGAGAACTCAACTGCGAGATTATGGGTTTCATTTCAATAGAATTCCGATCTATTGTGACTCGAAGAGCGCTATTGCGATTACCGCTAACCCTGTTCAGCATACTAAGACTAAACACATAGATGTCAGGTATCACTTTATAAAAGATAATGTGGAAAAGGGAACAATTGAACTTTACTTTGTAAAAACTGATTTTTAGCTTGCAGATTTGTTCGCCAAACCTTTAGACGAAAAGAGATTCAATTTTCTTGTCTCTAGGCTTGGTATGCTAAATCTTAGGACCTAATTGGTGGTTACCTATTAAAGTTTCCTATTGTATCTTTTTATCATTTCTTTATCATTATTTCCGCAAGATATCTACTCTTTAATAGTTTGTTCATGATCTCAGGGGGAGTGTGAGAAGTATTTCATTGATGGTCAATGTTCGTTTGAGGGGGAGCATATTTAAATGCATTGTGATTACTGATAATTTGTTAGTGATGCATGATTTTAGGGGGAGCATACAAGTAAAGAGTATTGTAATTCCTAGATTCTAGTTTCTAATCACAATTAATCAATCAAAACACAAACAAGAATTCAATTACCTGTTTTGATTTCATATCTCAATCCAAACGATTACACTTTCTCTCTCTCTCTAACTCTCTTTCTCTCTCTAACTCTCTTTCTCTCTCTACAAATTTCTCTCTAAAACTTTCTGTTAATTCTAACTCTTACTATTAAAAACAGAAATACAAAGTATTTATACCTACAACTAAAATACAAAGAAACTAAAAACTAATAAAAATATAATAAACTTTGACTTTTATTACAAATAGACTTTGACTTTAATGAAAGTTGACTTTCTTGAACTTTGACCTTCAGTCTTCTTGATCTTGTATCCAACAGATTTATGCTCTAACAATCTCCCCCTTTGGATTCAAGATCATTGTTGAAAGATCTAGCAATCCAGTCTTCACTTTAAGCTCTGTCAGTACAATCTCCCCTTTTTCTTTAATGACATTCTTTCCAAAACTGTCTTCAAACGATTAACAATTTCCCCAAAACTTTCATATAATACTTTCAGACTTTGGAAAGAAATTATCTTCAGAATCAACGTGGATTGCTTTAACAAATAATCTTCAAAGAAAATTTCCTCAAATCTTCAGAAATTCTTTGATCTTCTTCAAATCTTCAAATCTTTACTTTGAACTTTTCTGACTTGGACATTTCTGAAAATCATCTCTCAAAACTTTATCATTTCTTGATACCATCTCCCCCTTTTTGATGATTTGAGCATCTATATCATCAAAACTTTTCTCCCAAGAAATGTCTTTAACCATTCTAATTTGTCAAATTGAGCCTCTGATTCTGTGATCCATAACCAAGTATTCATCTAGATCTTTGCAAATCCAGACAAAATAAGAACATGTAACCCCTGAATCAACAAATGAATCAGTTAAAATGCCTGTCAGTAACACGAAGTCACTGTGTGTAACGAATACACAATATAAAGAAGCTTTTTGATGTTCACTCCCCCAGGGCTTCCATCCAATCATCGAAACACCACAAAGGCAATTTCTATGAATGTTATGACAAAGAAACAAATTCTTTGTGTGTTCGTGCAAGTGTAGAAAGAATTAAGCACGAAAGATTTCTTTTTAAGGCTCAACATAGTGTAAACCACTGAGACAACAGTAGATAAACACAGACTCAATGTGCATGATTGAAGTGCGAAGGTGGGGCAGACTTCCTTCTTTTTCAATATCCAGATTTTTCAAATGAAAACCAGATAACATATGTGTTGCGTCCCCTTGAAAATGTGAAACATTTTCTTTTTGAGAAGAAAATGAGTGGTTGGTGGGATAGAAAGCAAGAGTTGGCATAGGCTAGTTGCCTGTTTCAATAACGTTCACCAAAAATCGTGAAACATTAGTAATGTGGTTGCCCGGATCAGAAAGTAGTTGGTGCAGAGTTTGATATTCTTTTACTCTGATCTCACACCCTCTTTCTTTTTAATCATTAAGCTCACATCTAACCAAACTCTCATTTCCATTTTACCTCAACGCACATCCAACACTCATTTCTTTTAGACATTTCACACTCAATCACTAAAGGTTTAACTTCTTGGGTAGAAATCACTGGTTAACATGATTCCATAGAAGTTCAATTAAGTCCTAGCATAAAGAACCCATATAATCCTTGAAGCATGTGTTGCTCAAATGGTTTAACTATATCAGTTAAAACTCATATACAAATGTCAGATAAAGTGAATGCTCAGATGATATAATCATGAAGATATGAGCATTTTTAAACATTGAAGTATTTTCAAACAAGTATATTGATAGAATAGATATGAATGCAAAAGACTTGTTTGAAAATCTGACATTGTATGAAAATGATCAGAAATGAAATGATATATCAATTTAGGCTTATGGTCAAGAATAACGAATATAGTCTATATGAAACAAAAATATAGACATTCTTGAAATGACGTTTCGAAATGAAATATCGCTAAAAAATTCTTTAAAGTACAAGCGGTGTGTCTTACCATCAAAAAATTGTTTCAATTTAGAGACATGGTAAGAACAATTTGATCAAAAATTAAACCGATGTATGTGAATACTTGAAAGTATGTAGAAAAGACAATACGCAAGTATTTATCTTTGGAAACACACGGTTTATTAATCATTGAATCTCAAAATGAAAAATGAAAACATTTAAAATCACACTTCCAATTCATGAAATATGTTTAAGAATCGGGAAGTGGTTTGAACATTTCAGAACATGTTTTCTATATCTGAAAGTTGTCCTTCTTTCAGATACATTTGAGAGTAAGATAAGAAATTTACCGTTTCGCGCAATCTTAAATCTCATGAAGTCAAGCTGAAGTCATTAATATATGATCTTGTCAGCTTCTCTCATCATGCAAAAGTCCCAAAGTCTAGTCAAAGCAACTTTATTCACAAATTTATTTAAAAAATAAAGACATAAAGCAGTAAAACGATTAAAGTACGAGTTCTTGTTTGAAATAATCAGAAATCATAGTCTTACTCCTTTTGGTATGACATATAAGCTCCCCCTAAAATCATGCATTACAAAAATTTTGTCATTTAAGTAAAATGCAGAAATTAGTTATGCTCCCCCTCAAAATAATGTAGATCATCTAAAATCTTCTCTTACTCCCCCTGAGATCATGAGCAAACAATTAAAGTGCAGATATCCTTCAGACATAAAGATAAAGAAAATGATGAAAAATAACAATTCGTAACTTTAGTAGGTAACAACCGATTACGTCTTAAGATTTAACATACCAAGCTTAGAGACAAGAAAATTAAATCTCTTTTCATCTAAGGGTTTGGTAAATAAATCTGCAAGTTGATAATCTGTTTTTACAAAATAAAGTTCAATTGTTCCTTTTTCTACATTATCATTAATAAAATGATACCTTACATCAATGTGTTTGGTTTCCGTATGTTGGACAGGATTAGCAGATATTGTGATTGCACTCTTCGAGTCACAATAGATTGGAATTTTGTCAAACTTGAATCCATAGTCTCGTAGTTGTGTTCACATCCACAGGACTTGAGAGCAGCAACTACGTACTCTGCTTCAGCAGTCGATGTGGAAACGCATAATTGTCTCTTTGATGCCCAGCTAACGAGCTTGTCTCCAAGAAATTGAATGTGACCTGAAGTACTCTTTCTGTCCAACATGCAACCTGCATGATCTGCATCTGAATAAGTAGTCAATTGAAAACCAGTATCCTTAGGATACCACAGACCAAGATCTGCAGTCCCCTTAAGATACCTAAAAATCCTTTTGACAGCAGCCAAATGGGATTCTTTAGGAGCAGCCTGATATCTAGAACATAAGCATGTTGAAAACATAATATCTGGCCTACTTGAAGTAAGATACATTAACGATCCTATCATACCTCTATAAGTCCTAACATCAACACTTTTACCCGAAGGATCAGTGCTAATTTTAGTACCTGGTGCCATCGGGGTTCCAATTGGTTTACAATTTTCCATATTGAACTTCCGAAGAATATCCAAAATGTACTTAGATTGGTTAATGAAAATCCCCGTTGAAAACTGTTTAACTTGTAATCCGAGAAAGAAATTCATCTCTCCCATCATACTCATTTGAAAACGTAACACCATGAGGTTAGAAAAGTTTTTGCAATATTTAGGATTTGTAGAGCCAAATATTATATCATCAACATACATTTAAATAAGGATGATATCGGCTTTTTCCTTTTTGATGAACAAAGTGGTATCAACCTTACCTTTGGAAAAACCGGACTTGACCAAGAATTTAGATAGAACATCATACCATGCTCGAGGGGCTTGTTTTAAACCATACAGGGCTTTGTCCAAGATGTAGACATGATCTGGCTTATCTGGATTCACGAACCTTTCTGGTTGAGACACGTATACTTCCTCCTTAAGAATGTCATTCAGAAAGGCTGTTTTCACATCCATCTGATAGACTGTGAAATTCTTATGAGCTGCGTAGGCTAGAAACATGCGGATTGCTTCTATACGCGCTACTAGAGCATACGTCTCATCGTAGTCTATGCCTTCCTCTTGCCGGTAACCTTTGGCAACAAATCTAGCTTTGTTCCTTATTACGATACCATCTTCATCCTTCTTGTTTTTGAATACCCATTTAGTGCCAATCACGGATTTACCTTCCGGTTTTGGAACTAATCTCCAGACCTTCAGGGCTTCAAACTGATTTAATTCTTCTTGCATAGCAGATACCCAATCCGAATCAGCTAAAGCCTCTGATACTCGCGTGGGCTCTATCTTGCTAAGGAATGAGTCATGCATACATTGATTAAGAGTCGCTGACCTTGTTTGTACAGGGTTGTTGATATCTCCAATTACTTGATGTAATGGATACTCTTTGGTCCAGCGATGCTCATGAGGTAGTGGAGTAGATGAAGTTTGAACATGATCATCATCTAAAAATCCACTATCAGACTCTTCAGATTGAATAATAGGAGGGAGGTTTGCAGTTGAAGTTTCAGGTGCAGAAGCATCAGTTGGAACAACAGACTCTGGCTGTTGAGTAGACATTGTATCACACCCAACTGATATAGATACTTCTGGCTCAGCAATTACTTGTATATCTTCAACTATAGGAGTAGTTGATGGAATGTGAGTTTCTGACTGAACGGGGGATACAAGTTCAGTTAAAACTTCTGAAGTGACTGGATGATTGCAGCTTGTGTCTTCAGACCTGTCAGTCACAGCAGATTTATGCAAATTAGATCCTAGAAACTCATCATAAAATAATTCAAATAACAAATCTAAATCAGATAAATGTGAAACTGAAGTAGAAGCGTTATCCGAATTTTTCTCTATAGAAACAGGTTCTGGACTGATCTGTCCAGAAGCTAATACTCCAGTAATAACGGGTTTTGAACTGAGTTGTTCAGAAGCCATGTCTTCATCAAATGTAACATTAACGCTCTCGACAACTGTCTTGGACTTCTTCAGATAAACACGATATGCTGCCGATGTTGAAGAATATCCAATGAAGATACCCTCGTCCGCCTTAGCACTGAATTTATTCAGACTCTCTCTGTCGTTAAGCACAAAACATTTACACCCAAATATGTGAAAATATTTGATTGTCGGTGTTCTGTTGTTGATCAACTCATATGGAGTCTTTTGAAAACGGCGGTGTATCATGGACCGATTTTGAGTATGACATGCAGTCGACACAGCTTCTGCCCACAAGAATAGAGGTAGATCGGATTGGCTAAGCATAGTACGAGCGGCCTCGACTAGCGTCCGATTTCGCCTTTCAACTACTCCATTTTGTTCAGGCGTACGAGCAACAGAGTACTGATGTGATATCCCGACCGATTCGAGATATTCTTCAACAATCTTGTTTTTGAACTCTGTGCCGTTTTCAGTTCGAAGAAACTTGACTTGTCGCTGCATTTTCACCTGGGTCGTCTTTAAGAAATTAATAAGAACTTCCGGCGTCTCATCTTTTGATTGAAGAAATTTGACCCACGTGTATCTTGAGTAATCGTCCACAATAATCAACACGTACTTCTTTCCACCCAAACTCTGAGTTCTCATTGGACCACACAAATCCATATGTAACAATTCTAACGGAGAACTAGTGCTTGGTTCAGGCTTCGGTTTATGCGGAGCTCTCTTCATCTTACCCTTCTCTCGGTGCTCATGATTCTTTGAACTTGATGAAGAATACCTTTGAGAATTTGATACCGGCTTCTTGTAGAATTTCTTTTGAAAGGCACGGGTCAGTAACATCATGGCTTGTTTCAGACTTTCTCCATCATCACCATCTGATTCAGATTCTGACTCAGAACTCGTAAGCACTTTCTTCTTTTTCTTCTTCTCTGCCTTTTCTTTCTTTTCTTTCTTCTTCTCTCCAACAACCAAAGCAATCGGATCAGGAACCTTTTCATCCTTCTTCTTTTCAGTTCTTTTCTCCTCAACCTCTCCTTCATTCTGTCGTAAAGTCTCATAGACTTCGTGAAGAGGTATGTCATTCAAGTCTTTCATCTGCTTCATCCTACGTGTATGTTTCTTCCATTCAGGTCGTAGGATACTCAAGAATTTAACATTGTTTTCCAGCTGCTTCTTTGTCACTTTGTTCTTCGTCAGTTCATTCAGAAGCAAAGTAAACTGTTCATAAGTATCTTCCAAACTCTCATTCTCTTTAGCTTTGAATTCCTCCTAGCTATTGATGCAGTTAGCCACTTTCATCTGATTCCCGACCTTGGATCCCATCATCATCTTTTGCAATTGATCCCACATCTTCTTAGCATCATCCTTGTAGTTATCAATCTTGATGTAAATCTCATTAGGAATGCTTTGAAGTAGAAGAGATCTTGCTTGCTTGTCTGCTTTATATCGACTTTTCTGTTCTTCAGAGTACTGAGATAAATCCACTTTAACTGGTTTTGTGTTTTGTTCTCTTTCTTCATCACCATGTCCACTATCAGATGAATCATCATCACCAGGTACTTGAACTATGATTGGTGCCATAGGACCTTCTGTAATTGACAAAAGAATATTCTCTCCATTTGTGTGCCGGTCTACGAAATCAAGGAATCTGTCCTTCCATTGTTCATACTCTCCTTTAAACAGTACAGAAGGCTTGACATCAGTGCCAATGGAAAGTGCATCTTTATAAGTCATCTTGATTAAACCTGTTTTGAAAAATATGCAATAAGAAACTAGAACTGATCGTTAGTCCAAAATATGAAATCACAAAAATACAAGAAATCTTGAAATAGAAATTCAGGAATTTTGATCACTATCAGAATTTTGTCCCCCTCCGCAAACTTAGCACGGGGTTCCCACTACCCGGTTAGCGGGTGGGGTCAAGGGGCAACGCCCTTGCGGGGTCGAGGGGCAGCGCCCCTAGAGAAAAAAATTTCACTATTAAAAGCCATATTACTGTTTTGAAAATTTCTCAGAAAATATTCTAAGTATAGAAACTCGCAAGTCACTATTAAAATATGAAACTCGTAGACGCTGAAACTCGCAAACAACTGTTTACTGAGAAACTCGCAGACTTAAGCTTGCGCGTTTGTGAAACTCGCACGTAAAGACTTGCGTGTTCTGAGAAACTCGCTAGTCGTAGAAACTCGCAAGAGACTATTCACTGGTGAACTCGCAGATAAAGGCGTGCGTGTTTGAAAAACTCGCTAGTCGCTACTAGCGCGTTTTGACCAAACTCGCAGATCAACCAAACTCGCAGATCGAACAAACTCGTAGATCACTATTCCGGCTCAAACTCGCACCGTTCGATTAGCGCGTTTGTAGAACTCTCTAATCACTATGTGCGCGTTCTGGTCCTTAGAAAATTTTCCAACTTTTCCAAACTCGCAGACTTCAATCAGCGAGTTTCTAGAACTCGCTAACAATGCCTTGCGCGTTTTGACCAATACTGATGTTCTTCAGCTTGCGCATTCTAACGAAGAACTTGCGCGTTTTGTAGATCTTGCGCGTTCTTCAGTTTCCTTGCGTGTTCTTCATCTGTTTCACCAATAATCAATCTAAACTTCGAATTTCAGCACGAAACTTTGAGAGATCGATCACATGATCATCTAGAACACAAAACGAGTACTAAATTTCTATTAAAAATACTCAAAATACAAATTGATCGATTATACAGTGCGTATGAACTCATGAACAAAAACTTCAACAAAATCCAAAATTACAAATCTATTACAGTGCAATTGACAAATCAAATCATACAAACATGATCGATTATACTATATGAACAAACTCTGATCGATTTCAACACCTAATTTGCACTAAAACTCAAAATTCAATTTGAACTTCGATGAACAGTAACAACAAACTTTTCTTGATTTCTTGATTTGATTTCGATTTAGATATGCTCTGATACCAATTGTAATTCCCAGATTCTAGTTTCTAATCACAATTAATCAATCAAAACACAAACAAGAATTCAATTACCTGTTTTGATTTCAATTCTCAATCCAAACGATTACACTTTCTTTCTCTCTCTAACTCTCTTTCTCTCTCTACAAATCTCTCTCTAAAACTTTCTGTTAATTCTAACTCTTACTATTAAAAACAGAAATACAAAGTATTTATACCTACAACTAAAATACAAATAAACTAAAAACTAATACAAATACAATAAACTTTGACTTTTATTACAAATAGATTTGACTTTAATGAAAGTTGACTTTCTCAGCTTTGACTTTCTTGAACTTTGACCTTCAGTCTTCTTGATCTTGTATCCAACAGATTTATGCTCTAACAAGGATGGCTATGACTTCTGATTACTTTTGATCATAACTCGTATTTTAATTGTTTTACTGCTTTATGTCATTTTAATTTCAGTGAATAAAGTTACTTTGACTAGACTTTTAGACTTTTGCAGGTTGAGAGATGCTTCAAAGATCATATCTTTATGACTTTAAGCTTGACTTCGTGAGATGTAAGACTGTACTCAAAAGGTATAATTCTTAATCTTCATCTCGTTTATGGTTGAAAGAAGGACAACTTTCAATCATACGAAAGCATGTTTTTAAATGTTCAAACCACTTCCCGATTCTCAAACAAATTTCTTGAATTGGAAGTGTGATTTTAAATGTTTTATGTTTCGTCGTTGAGCTTTAACTGACAAAGTTAAACCATCTGAGCATCATATGCTTCATAGGTAAACATGGGATCAGTGTGCTAGGACTTCAAAGAAACTTCTATGGATTCACGTTAACCAGTGTTTCCTACCCAAGAAGTTAATCCTATAGTGATTGAATATGAGGAGTTCAAAAAGAAATGAGTGTGGGATGTGTGATGAGAGAAATTGTTAAAAGAGAGTTTGGTTAGCTGTGAGCTTAAATATTAAAAGAAATAGGGTGTGAGATCAGAGTGAAAGATTTTTCAAACTCTGCACCAACTACTTTCTGAGTCGGGCAGCCACATTTCTAATGCTTCACATTTCTTTGGTGAACATTATTGAAACAGGTACCTAGCCCATGCCAACTCTTGACATTACCCCACAAGCTACTCATTTTCTTCTCAACAAGAAAATGTTTCATTTTCAAAGGGGACACAACACATATGCTATCTGATTTTCATTTGGAAAATCTGGATATTGAAAAGAAGGAAGTCTGCCCCACCTTCATACTTCAATCATGCACATTGAGTCTGTGTTTAACTACTTGTCTCAGTGGTTTACACTTTTTGAGCCTTATAAGCAATCATCATATGCGTAATTTATTCTATCACTTGCACGAACACACAAAGAATTTGTTTCTTTGTCATAAGGTTCATAGAAATTGCCTTTGTGGTGTTTCGATGATTGAATGGAAGCCCTGGGGGAGTGAACATCACAAAATCTCCTTTATATTGTGTATTCGTTACACACAGTGACTTTGTGTTACTGACAGACAATTTTAACTGGTTCATTTGTTGATTCAGGTGTTACCTTTCATATCTATCTATTTTGTCTAGATTTGCAAAGATCTGGATACACATCTTTATGAATTGACGGATCATCAGTTGTTCTGTTTGCAAGATTAGTGGTAGAAGACATTTCTTAACATGAAGTTTTAATGAACTTCTCGCTCCTTTCATCAAAAAGGGGGAGAAGCATCAATCAAGAAATGGGGAGAAGATTGGAAGTTTTGAAATAATTTATGAAGAAGACGTGCTGAATTGAAGAATTTTTCTGAAGATGATTTGCTAAAGCATTCCGAGCTGAAACTGGAGATAATTTCTTTCCAAGAGATTTCAACTATTGTGGAGATTGCTACATTCTGAAAACAAAGAAGGAGGTTACATCTTCTGAGCTTAAAAGAGAAGGATTGAATTGCTGAATTTGTTTAGTAATGATCTTGATCCAAAGGGGAAGATTGTTAAAGCACAGTTTTATTGGATTCAAGATCATCAAATACTGAAGATGGAAATCTGAAGTCAAAGCTGGAAAAGTCGTCTCAACAAATAGTCTTGGGTTCTTTTTGTAATAATAGTCAAAGTTTATTTTCCGTATTTTATTATTAAATAAGTTTAGTTTTAGTTGTTGGGCCTAAACCTTGCCAAGCCCATTTGGCTAAAGCCCTTGTTTAAATAGTTAATCTTAATGGTTAATTAGGTTTAAGAGTGAATTATTGAGATTAAGTGTATGTATGTGTGTGCGCCGTGAGATACAGAGAGAGAGATAGAGGTTGCGATAGAGAGAAAACAGAGAGGTTGATCTTCAAGCTTGTAATCCTTTGATTCTTTGGTATAATCGTATCAGGTTTGCATAATCGTTTATGTTTATTCATATTACTTGATTGATTCATTGTTTATTGGGACACACAAGAGATTTTACATAAAAGTTTTCTGAACTATCAAGAGATTTGTCATAAAACAAATTAGATGGACGAATCTGATTTAATTTGACAATGTTTGATTTGACACTGTTCTTTTTGAAAACATTTTCATGAATGGAACTTGAAGCAGTTTTGAAAGAACAAAATGATTCAGTTGAATCATCAAAAGGTGATGGACTAATCACATCAGCTGAAATCTTATAAGATAATTCAACATTTACAACTTCAAGTTGTTTTATCTTTTCGGACAAAATGTTTATTTCATCAAAAAGTTTGTCAAACTTCTTTTTCAAATCAGATCTTACCATCTGTTCTTTTTGAATGTCTGATGATAGAACAGATATCTTTGATGTGAGCTTAAATATTTCACTTTCAAAGATTTGACGTTCTTGCTCAAAGTCTTTTTCTAAGTTCTTGTTTTTCTCAGAAATCTCCTTGAAAATCCCAGCATTTTTCTTTTCAAACCTTTTCTTTTCAGAATCAAAAGACTTTTTCTTCTCTTGAAAGATTTGTCTTTCCTTTTCAAGTAATTCTTGTAAAGTATAAATCTGCTTAGGAAGTTCAATTGTTTTATCTCCAAGAACTTCTCTCTCTTTTGCAAAAGTATCCCTTTCAGCTATTACAATCTTTTCGAATTCTGATACTTGCTTCGAGAGTTTTAAGCATTTTTGCTCCAAATCCTTTTTCTCTTGAAAAACTTTGAAAAATCAGATAGCTTTTGAGTGTAGATTTTCTCCAGATCACATTTGATTGTATCTGCATTGAGATTTTTTATTAGATCAACATTTTTAGCTTCCAATGCAGATATTTTCTCTTCAAAAGCCTTGAACTTCTGTTGAAGATCAACTGATTCAGTTTTCAGCTCTGATGATTTCTTTTCAGTTGTCTTCAATTTGCTTTGAAGATTGATTATTTCTCTCTCTCTCTCTTTCTCTTTAATTTCTTTCTTGCTTGCCTTGATGATACCTGCAAGATCAGATTTAGAATTATTAATACATTTTGCACATTCAGAAGTTTTTTCAAAATTTAAAATTTTAGCTTTCAACTCCTGAATCTGATTTAGAAGCTTTGAATTCTGAATCTTCAATTTATCCCATTCAGCTTCTATAGCAGGTATTTCAGGCATGTACAGTATATTACAATCTCTCCCTGATAATACAGTAGACATCTTGAATAGCATGCTTGAAATGATCATCCAAAAAATTCAGAAACAAACTTGACTTGAAAGTCAAACTAGGTCAACACTTGAAAAGATCAAGAAAATTTTCGAAGTGTTAAAACTCGCAAAACACTGAAACTCACAAAATATTGTAGATGAGACTTCGCGCAAAAAGGCTTATGCGCGCGTTCCTGGTTCGCGCAAATCAAAGCTTACGCGTTTATGGTTCGCGCTAAATGGGTCGTGCGTGTTTTAGCTTCGCTCAGAAAACAACGTGCACGTTCTTGGGATGAACTACTCGCAATGCTTTTGTGCGTTCCTATACCTAGAATATTTTTCACACTTTCACTTCGCATAAAAATACTTCTCGCAAAACAACAAAACTCGCAGATCAAAGCATTAAAAATCAAGAACTCACAAACAGGCTTGTGCGAGTTTCCACTTCTCGCAGATTGGTCTATGTGTGTTTTGTTCAAGAACTCGCAGAAAACAATAAAACTAAGAGAAACTTCATCTTGCGCGTTCTTAACTTCTTGCGTGTTCTTCAGTGTGTGTGTTCTTCCCTTTGAAGCTTGCACGTTCTTTGAATCTTGCATGTTCTTGAATGTTATGCACGGATTTCGATCAAAACCTTTAAGATCTGCACTCAAAGCTTGAAAATTGACAGGGTTGATCGCAATATGAACTAGAACACTTATCTAATACATGATTTTGACTAAAAACAACTCAATTACTAAGAATCGATTCAAACAGTGTTCAAAAAATTTTAAAACCGAAAACCACAAAAATCCAAAATTGGATACGAATTATTGTGAATTTTAAGTTGCAATCTAAACAAGAAAGTCTCACAAACACAAAACGATCACTAAGGAACCATTTTCTTGCAACAAAATTGATTTAACAATGAAAATTCGAATCCAACAGTGATTTTACATAACCGTTTTGCGTGTTCTTCGTGCAATCAAGAAATCGATCAAATCAAATGTATTTAATCATTCTGAATAAATTGGTTTTCTCTGTTACCAAATGTAAGTCCAAGATTCAAGCAATTACATCAAGATCAAACAATTAATCACAATTTCTAGAGAGAGAAAGTTCTAGTCGTATATCTCTTAAACACAATGAATACTAGGAACACTCACAATACAGATACTCTCATATGCCTTCCTACTGCAAACACTCATACCTCTCTAAAGGTATTTATACAAGATTGACTTACAAGACTTGTCTTTGTTTGACTTTATATACTTTGACTTTTCTACATTAAATCTTGGATACAACTATACACTAACAGTCAACTTTATATAATTTTGATTTCTTACAAGTGGCTGACAAAAATCCTCATTTAAATCCCAAATTTGTTACTAAATCACCTGATGAAGTGGAAGCTAAGGAAGATGAGAATAGGAAAAACACAACTAAAATGCAACTACCATTCTGCTATGATAAGCTGAATGATAGTTATCTATATGAGCAGCCAAAGTTTCTCTTTAACGACTATTTTCAAAGCTATTCTACTGAGGAAATGGAGGCTAAACCTATTGAAGCTAAAATTTATGTCCCTCCACTCATCTTGGAAAGTAAAACTTCTGAGCTTGAGAATACCTTAGTGGATGAGAGAATTTTGGCTGATATAGAAAAGATTGTGTTTTCCACTGTGTGCTTTTAAATAATGATTCAAAATCTGAAGTTAAAAATGATAAGTTAGAGTCAGTAAGGGTTAGTGAAAACAACTCTACTGATTCAGATAGTTCATCTTGTAAACTCTTCATGAGTAATATTTTTCCAAATCTAAAACCATCCAAAGCTCCTAAATTTGATTGTGATGATGATGACTTACTTAAGGATGGATTTGATTTTTTAAATTTCGATGGATGTGGTGATGAGTGTGTTAAGAACTTTGATTTCAATGCTAAAATTCCCGATCATTCTGCTTTTGTTATCAATATTGACGCTTTACCAAGTGTATTTGAAAAAGGTGAATCGTCAATTAAAGTTGATGAATCAGTTCCTGTGAGTACCTATTATGCTAAAGGTAAGAAGCAATAGATAAGGTGCTCACAGAAACCGACTAACACCGGTAAGCATAATAAAAGAAAAATTTTTCGATCTCGTGTTTCTAACAAAGCTAAATCTTGTGTTTCAGAATTGAAATGGAAAAAGTCTGAAGCGGGACTGGAATGGAGACCTAAGTAGAAGATTGAAGAGTTGACAAAATCATTTTCTAATAAAAATTGTAATAGGGATACAGGTAGTGTTTCTGATGTACTTGGTCAAGTTGCTTCTTATAAATCAAACCTTGTAACTTCTTACAAGTCTTATACAATAAAGCAATGGATCCAATTATCTCCGTCTACTACTTAGTCTTCCACACACGGTCAGAATTATTGGTTTGGTTCATATCATGTTTATCATTCTTATGTTTCAAAAGTTTTTCGAAGGTTAAGAGGACCCAAATTCAAATGGGTGCCAAAATCTTGTGCTAACTTGATAGGACCCATCTATAAATAGGTACCTAAACCAATTGTTGCTTAATTTCTCTTGTGCAGCCCGTCATATGTGGTACTTGGATTCAGACTGTTCCATGCATATGACCGGACAAAAAGATATTTTATCTAATTATACAGAGATATTTTGCAGCAACGTCAGATTTGGGAACGACCAGTTTTCACCAATTTTGGGCTATGGAGATGTCGTGCAAGAGAACATAACGATTAAGAAGGTGAGCTACGTTGAAGGATTAGGACACAATTTGTTTAGCATCGGACAGTTTTGTGACAAATACTTAGAGGTAAATTTCAAAGCCAAGAGGTAATGTATCAGAATGGAAGATGGTAAAGTACTCTTGGTTGGCACGAGAAAGTCAAACCTCTACACTATTAATCTGTCCAATGTCAAAACGAACAATGGTGTGTGTCTACTGTCAAAGGCCTCTATCCAACAGAGCTGGTTATCGCATAGAAGGCTATCTCACCTCAACTTTCGATACATAAACAAATTGGTGAGAGGATATTTGGTGAAAGGACTTCTAGAGCTGAAGTATGAAAGAGAACATCTGTGTGATGCATGTGAGAAAGGCAAAAGGAAAATAGCTTCTCATAAGCCTAATCCTGAACCCAGTACAAGTGATCCTTTGGAATTATTACACATGGACTTATGCGGTCCCATGCGTACTCAAAGTATAAACGGCAAGCGTTACGTCCTCATAATTGTGGATGATTATTCAAGATACACTTGGGTCAAATTTCTAAGATCAAAAGATGAGATGCCCGATGTCATCATCTCATTTTTTAAGACCATCCATGTGAACTTGCAGAAGAAAGTTAAGATGATCAGGACAGATAATGGAAAAGAATTTAAGAACAAAACAGTTGACGATTATCTCGAATCGGTCAGGATAACTCATCAGTTTTCTGTTGCCAGAACGCCAGAACAAAATGGGGTAGTTGAAAGAAGAAATCAGACTCTCGTTGAATGATGCTGAGTCAATCCGATCTACCTTTATTTTTGTGTACCGAAGTTGTCTCGACTGCATGCTATACTCAAAATTTTTCTATCATCCATCATTGGTTTGGTAAAACGCCGTATGCTTTGATTAACAATAGAATACCTAGCATCAAATATAACACCCGTAAAATGGACGAGATGTTTGAGTATTTGTAAAAGAATTAGTGTTGGGGAGTAACAAAGGAAATTGAGGGACCATGGTGTAAATTAGCCAAAATAGGCCAAAAAGGGGAATCTAAAACCCTAGGCCGAGTCATTTTGTTCTTTCTCTTGGCATCTGTTGTGTGCGTGTGTGTGCGGCGACCCAGGAAGAGCAACAAGGATCGATCGAAGTGAAGAATTTGTGATCAAGAGCGGAACCGTGTGGGATTTATCTTTTGGAGGTATGTATCAAATTCAAATCCTTGTTTCTTCTTATCGTTTTGTGTTAAGAGGATTTGGGCGACCTGGGGTTTGATTCGACTCTGGAATTGGGTGTAAGGGTTTAGAGTGTTATCTAAAGATTTGATTTATTTTTGAAAATCTAATCTAGATGGGTAGAAATCGATTGGATGTTTGGGTTATGTGGGATTAATGAATCGATTAAGGTAAGAAGTAAATAGGAATTTAAGGTGGAAATGATGATCGATGGATTTGAGTGCAATCGCCGTTGTTGTGTTGTGTGGTCCTCGACCGGAGTCACGACATCCGGGGATCGGGGTATGGGAGTGGAGGCCGAGGCGCCCGGTGTCCCATTGACCGGGGTCTCCTACGGATCGGTGCCCCACTCGACCGGTGTCCACGGACCGGGGTCTCCCACTCGACTGGTGTCCACGGACCGGTGTCCACGGACCAGTGTCCCATGGAATGGTGTGTCATCGACCGTTGTTTTCATAGGGGTAGTTCTGTTTGGCAGTAACCTGGGAAAACTCTTAAAATGTTATCAAGTTACAATTTGATAAATTATTACATCTGGATTGTAGGAGTAGATTTATCGGGGAACAGGATCCGTGTGTGAGCCGAGTTATCTCATCAGGTGAGTTCCCTCATTTTCAACTATATCCATGTATTTACTAACTGAAATGGGTTTATGTTCTATCTCTTGCCATGTTATATTAATCAGTTGGATAAATTACATTTTTGGATATTAACATATAACGTGGTTGTGTAAATGTTCTTGTGTGAAAACTTGGTTATATTTCATTCTTTATAATCTCACATCCATATTGACTTGAGGTTCAAATGAGTTTGGCCAAGGATATAATTATATAAACATCAGGGATGGTAAAACCGTGTGTTTGGAATTCGTTTCCCTACACACGGAAAGGACATCGACTAGGGGGCCGTATGGGGATCTACTGGGGGGCCCCGAGGACGAGTAGTCCTTACGTTTGTGGAAGAGTTTCGGCATGGTTTGGGCACTCCTTGTGTCACGAATACTGTGAGATAGTTATTATTTTATAATTATGCATTATTGTTCGTTTCAAACTGGACGAGGTTGGGAATTCACTTGACCAATCGGTCTAATCCTCGCTTCCTATTTTCTTAAAACCCCATTTTCAGGTATCAGGATTTCTCCAAGGGTCTTCTAAAGAGAAGAAGAAATGCTAGGAGTTAGCACGCTAGAGAGCGGGCCTTAGTAGAGGCATAGATGCTTTTATTATAGTTCTCGGTTGTAATAGGCTTATTATCCGACTATGTAAATCCTTAATGATCATTTTTTTGTATTGGGACCCGAGTTTGGGCATTTCATGCCTATTTTATTGTTGTAGATTTTTGGGTTGTTACATTTGGTATCAGAGCCATAGTAAAATGGATTTAGGCGACCAGTTGGGCCTAAACTTAAACTGTAGGATATGGGACACAACCGAGAAACTAGGATGCCCTAGGGGTACCGCTATAGGAACGTGTGTCTTGAGAGGTGGGGACTAACATGTAAGGTAGATTTGGAATTACATCTGGCCAATGTAATTGCAAATTTACAGGTGCATGTACGTGCTCGAAATACCACTCTATGCGTAGAGGTCAGTAGAACGTTGGTTATGCGGAGATAGTTCAGCTTTCACCGCGATCGGAAGGTTATCTTGTGGGATTATCCGATGAAAGGGTGTTGGGATGGAATAAATTTCTAGTCATGTGTTGTTGGCAATAGTCTGATACGGTGCGTGGGATTTCTTGCGTGAGTTGGATGATAAACTCTAGAAGGAGCATTATTAAGGCAATAACAAACCAACCAAGGTAGGGCGGTTTGTGTCGAATTGGGTGAAGTTTTGGGTTAAGATTCTGAAAGGTTTAAATTCAAGGTTGGGAGAAAAGTGGAAATCTTATGATCTCCCAATCGTGATCGAATAAAACTTTTGGTGGAACTGATTGAGGAGAAAATGTGTTTGGTTTAACGACCTGTAGGGAATCAAAGACAGAAATCGTATAAATTAAACATCAGGGATCAAAGAGAGAACTTGGTGGGGTGATCTGTTAAATAGGGTGTGAAACACCAAAGTTGCAAGTTGTTGTCAGAACGAGAAAATGATTGTTAGTCAAAGTATGGATGCCAGGATAATTGGGTGAATGTAACAGTTGACCTCAAATGAGTGATTAGCCTTCAATTGCAAGTGAGTTCATGCTTGGCGTCTATAAAGGTATCTCGAAAACTTATACAAGATTAAAAGTGGATGCATACAAACCGAATTTCATGTTTTTGGGAACAAATTGACGAGCGCAAGTGTGTTTTTTTAAATCAGAAAGGAAAACTTATATTTTTCTTCATTGCATAATAAAATTTTTGAATTTATCGTTTTGTGAATTATATCATTCTCTTTATGATGAGTTAAACTTCATTGCGAAAATCACGAAAATAGTTGACTGCAAGTTGTGCAATCGAGATGGGTTTGACACGTGATATCTTATAACCGTATGCGATAACCAACTGTTTTAACTCGGGAAAACTTTTTCGTTCAAAACTTTCCTAGTGTATAGGGAAGATTTCTTTCCATAGCACGATTGTCACGACACTGACTTATTTGGGTTAAGATGGTATTTTATCGAAAGATGCATGCAAAAAAAAAATTATGCTTGAGATCGTGGTGCATAACTTTGAGTTATGAGGATGTTGAGTCATGTGAGCTTAAAAATGATTTCAAGTATTACACCTTTTGAACGTTCAATATGAGAAATAACTTTCAATTATAAAAATGTCATGCATGAAAGCTATGAACTCAGAGGGTCGGGTGGGTTAGTGGTTTGAAGTACAAAGAAAGAACCGAGAGAAGGGAGTGTGTCGGTCAAGCCAGTGATGGGCGATTTGTAGTTTTGTTATTTATTAGGGAAAAGAGAGAAGATCGGTAATGTCGGAAAAAAAAGGATAGTGGCATCAATGGTGCTATGGCGGATGGAGCCTTGCTCAGAAGTTCATCTTGTGGTTATCAGTATTTGTCAAAATTGAAGCACAGTTAAAAAGGGGTTTGAGCCTGAGCTTTGAATTGTCGGAATGATTTCGTAAGTTAGATCACTCTCCAAGTAAACCATGAACCTCTTTCAATTGGAGACGGCGAAGGGTTAAACTAAGCGCGATCCTTTGAGTAAGGTAAGCTTCGCTAGAAAATCTGGCGGTTGGGGGGCGGGCACTATGAGAGCATCATCTTGTCGTTTTCTTCACAGATCAAGGTTGGCAACTGTTTGAGATGTTGTCGAAGGATTGGGAGGTTAGACGTCTAGAGAAGGTGGATATTGTCGGAGGTAAGGTAACATGTTGGAATGTTATGGTAATGGAAGGTGATTGCTTGAGAGGGGTTGTTACCTGTAAGATTTTAACTATTCAAAGGCTAGAAGGGTTTAGTACCATTAAAGTAAATGCATGGATTATATGGGGATATTGGCAGATGTGATACCTTCGGATGAGAGAAGATATGAGGCTAGGGGTTGGGGCTGGGTCTTGCATACGAATAGGTAGTTATGAAGGCAAGTTTGGTTATGAGTGTGGATGATCGGGAGAACTTGGTCTCACCTCCTAACAAATTCAAGCGTCACTTTGTCATGTGGTGGGAAGAAGGGGTGACTGGATTATATGAAGAGGATTGCAAATGGCGTATTATGGGTATGATCAAGTGGTTGATACTTTATGCCAGATTAGATGTGTAAGCCAGTGATGTAGTAATGGATTGTCGTTATACAGGAGGATAATTTTTTAGTCATAATGTTGGACACGGGTAAGCGTAAATCTCGGCTGGAAATTTTGAAGAGGGTTTCTAATGTGACGAGTGGGTTGGGCGATAAATGGTAATTGCCTAGAAGAAGAGCTAGTATTCTCCGCGGTTGCGGTAAACTTTGGGTGGGTTCACCTGATTCCAACAGAACGTTAATGGGAATGTGTTATGAAATAAGTAGATCTCAATTGTCAGGTTGACGTTTGGTTGTTGACAAAATGAGGCTAGTATGTCGCCATAAGGGAGTAAGCTGAGACTGAGAAGTTTGCCCGGTGAAACAGAAGAATGTGGAGTATGGCTATGAGGGTCATCCTTGCGAGCATTCGAACGTCACGCGAAATTATGAGGAAGTTTACGGTTATGGTTACGGGTTGGTATTAATCCATGTGTGTTTGGTCTAAAGCTTGCAACCTTTAGTAAACCTTTCTTTGAAAGTAGTGGTCTATGTTTTCCTAGAAGTAATGTAAAGTGGGTGATCGAGATGCTCGAAGGGGATAGATCGAAGAATGTAAGTATGTATTAGTTTGATAAGCATTCTGAGTGAGTATTAAGTTTGTTGTCGGGCAAGTTAAACTTGTAATGTAAGAAAGTATTGCTCCTCGTGTATGGCAAGGGAAAGCGAAAAAAAAGCTAGGGAAGTTATGGGCTATAGATGGGTTAGTGGTATTCGGTTATGTGTTTGGGGCGAGCTAAACTCTTCGACGGATTATTCGGGCATTGAATAGGTGGAAGGTTTACGTTCTCAAGTATTTATGCAAATGTGTAAAGATTTATGTGGGAATGATATTTTCGGTTGGGATATGCATGGTATGGACATATTGGTATTTATGGTTTTGGGTAAAATGGATATTAACAAGTAGTAATCATCGATGTTGGGGAGGGAAGTAAGTATTAAGGCAATGTGTATGGCCAGTGTGTTTTGAGGTTACTTTTGTGTAAATCAAGATTTTTTTTACATGGGGTTATATCGCCGTACGTTGGAAAGAAATGGACGCTGATGTGATTATGAAATTTAGGAGATGGATGGATTCGGTGGTGTTCTGTCTTGTGCCTTTGGGTTTAACTCCGCTCGACGGCAAAATAAATGAGCAGAAGAACGAAGGATGGTACATGGTTAGATATAAATATATGGATATCCAAAGGATTAAGTATGGATGGGGTTTCGAATAGTGTTTTTCTTGCGCGGTGAAATTATGGGCCATCAAAGATCTGGTGATCGGTGTTGTGTCATCACTGTTGGGTGTAATTATAGATGTCTTTACCAAGAATCGTATTAGTGAATGAAAGGAATCTATACCTGTAGCCTTGAAGTTAAAGTATAAGGCTGACCCAACGTCAAGATAGTGCCTTAGAGAAGAAATTTTTGTGTTCAGAAAGGGATGAAGGGCAAACGTAGAAAGGGCGTAAAATTTCAAATTGGCGATAGAGTAATGTTGAAAGTACCACCTTGGAAAGGTGTAATCTGTTTTGGGAAGAGAGGGAAGTTAAGCCCTCGATTTATCGGTCCGTGTAAAATTATCGAACGTGTCGGCATAGTGGCGTATAAATTGGAATTACCCGAGGAACTAAAGGGTATTCACCACACGTTCCACGTCTCCAATTTGAGAAAGTGCTTAGCAAATGTGGATATGACGGTACCACTGCAAGACGTTCGAGTGGATGAAAAGTTGAGCTTCATCGAAGAGCCTGAGTCTATCGTGGATCGCAAGGTTAAACTTTTAAGGACAAAGGATATTAACCTAGTAAAAGTTCGGTGGAAATTTCACAAAGGACGAGAAGCGACGTGGGAAACTAGATTCAGAAATAAAGTCGAAACATCCGCACCTTTTTGCCAATGAAATTCCGGGGATGGGATTTTTTTAAGGGGGAGGAGAGTTGTAACACCCGTAAAATGGACGAGATGTTTGAGTATTTGTAAAAGAATTAGTGTTGGGGAGTAACAAAGGAAATTGAGGGACCATGGTGTAAATTAGCCAAAATAGGCCCAAAAAGGGGAGTCTAAAACCCTAGGCCGAGTCATTTTGTTCTTTCTCTTGGCATCTGTTGTGTGCGTGTGTGTGCGGCGACCCAGGAAGAGCAACAAGGATCGATCGAAGTGAAGAATTGGTGATCAAGAGCGGAACCGTGTGGGATTTATCTTTTGGAGGTATGTATCAAATTCAAATCCTTGTTTCTTCTTATCGTTTTGTGTTAAGAGGATTTGGGCGACCTGGAGTTTGGTTCGACTCTGGAATTGGGTGTAAGGGTTTAGAGTGTTATCTAAAGATTTGATTTATTTTTGAAAATCTAATCTATATGAGTAGAAATCGATTGGATGTTTGGGTTCTGTGGGATTAATGAATCGATTAAGGTAAGAAGTAAATAGGAATTTAAGGTGAAAATGATGATCGAGGGATTTGAGTGTAATCTCCGCTGTTGTGTTGTGTGGTCCTCGACCGGAGTCTCGACATCCGGGGATCGGGGTATGGGAGTGGAGGCCGGGGCGCCCGGTGTCCCATTGACCGGGGTCTCCTACGGACCGGTGTCCACGGACCGGGGTCTCCCACTCGATCGGTGTCCACGGACCGGTGTCCCATGGAATGGTGTGTCATCGACCGGTGTTTTCATAGGGGGAGTTCTGTTTGGCAGTAACCTGGGAAAACTCTTAAAATGTTATCAAGTTACAATTTGATAAATTATTACATCTGGATTGTAGGAGTAGATTTAATGGGGAATAGGATCCGTGTGTGAGTCGAGTTATCTCATCAGGTGAGTTCCCTCATTTTTAACTATATCCATGTATTTACTAACTGAAATGGGTTTATGTTCTATCTCTTGCCATGTTATCTTAATCAGTTGGATAAATTACATTTTTGGATATTGACATATAATGAGGTTGTGTAAATATTCTTGTGTGAAAACTTGGTTATATTTCATACTTTATAATCTCACATCCATATTGACTTGAGGTTCTAATGAGTTTGGCCAAGGATATAATTATATAACCATCAGGGATGGTAAAACCGTGTGTTTGGAATTCGTTTCCCTACACACGGAAACGACATCGACTAGGGGGCCATATGGGGATCTACTGGGGGGCCCCGAGGACGAGTAGTCCTTACGTTTGTGGAAGAGTTCCGGCGTGGTTTGGGCACTCCTTGTGTCACGAATACTGTGAGATAGTTATTGTTTAATAATTATGAATTATTGTTCGTTACAAACTGGACGAGGTTGGGAATTCACTAGACCAATCGGTCTAATCCTCGCTTCCTATTTTCTTAAAACCCCATTTTCAGGTATCAGGATTTCTCCAAGGGTCTTCTAAAGAGAAGAAGAAATGATAGGATTTAGCACGCTGGAGAGCGGGCCTTAGTAGCGGCATAGATGCTTTTATTATATTTCTCGGTTGTAATAGGCTTATTATCCAACTATGTAAATCCTTAATGATCATTTTTTTGTATTGGGACCCGAGTTTGGGCATTTCATGCCTATTTTATTGCTGTAGATTTTTGGGTTGTTACATCAAACATTTTCACATATTTAGATGCAGGTGTTTTGTGTTGAACGATAAGGAGAACTTGAACAAGTTCAGTCCCAAGGCTGAAGAGGCATTTTCATTAGCTACTCTTTGACATCTGTGGCATACAGAGTCTACTTGAAGAAGTCAAAGATTGTGGTTGAGAGCGTTAATGTTACATTTGATGAAGAGATGTCTTCTTATCATATCAATTCAGAACCCTTTATAATAGGAGTATTAGCTTCTGGACAGATCAGTCTAGAACCTGTATCTAAAGTTTCAAATTATGTTAATGCTTCTATGTCTAATTCCCATCTTTCAGATTTAGATTTATTATTTGAACATTTTTATGATGAGTTTCTCGGTTCTAAAGTGTCTAAACCTGTTGTGATTGACAGATCGGATAATTCACGTACTAATCAACCAATCACTTCAGATGTATCAACTGAACCAGCTCCCCGGTTCAGACAAAAACTCAAGTTCAAATACCTGTCAATTAGTTGAAGTTGGACAAGAAAGTGAAGAGTTAGAAGAATCTCATTCAGTTAGATGTTCTATAATGCCTACTCAACATACAACAAGTGTCCAACCAACTGAATTTTCTGCACGAATCACTTCGACTGAACCCCAACAAGAAGAAGAAGGTTCCTTAGATGATCAACAAGTGGACCAAAGAGCATCCGGTACATCAAATTATTGGAGATCCGTCAAAGTCGATGCAAACTAGGTCTGCAATAGCAGATGAATGTATGTTTGATTCATTTCTCAGTAAGATTGAGCCGACAAAAGTGTCAGATGCTCTTCGTGATACAGACTGGATTACAACCATGCAAGAAGAGCTCAACCAATTTTAGGCGCTTAAAGTCTGGCGATTGGTGCCTCGACCTGAAGGAAAAACAATCATTGGCACGAAGTGGGTATTCAAAAACAAAAAGGATGAAGATGGTGTCATAATAAGAAATAAAGCAAGACTTGTAGCCAAGGGATACAGACAAGAGGAAGGCATAGACTACAATGAGACGTATGCACCAGTTGCACGCATCGAGGAAATTAGGATGTTCCTAGCCTATGCTGCACATATGAATTTTACGGTCTATCAAATGGATGTCAAGACAACATTTCTGAATGGATTGTTGAAATAAGATGTGTACGTTTCTCAACCTGAAGGATTCGTAAGTGCTGACAATCCAGATCATGTCTACATTCTAGACAAGGCCTTATACGGACTCAAACAAGCCCCTCGAGCCTGGTATGATGTGCTATCTAAATTCCTTGTCAAGTTTGGTTTTTCAAAAGGTAAAATCGATACCACCTTATTCATTAAAAGGGAAATAGTTTATATCATTTTAATTCAAATATATGTAGACGATATAATTTTTGGTTCTACAAACCCAAAGTACTGTAAGAACTTTTCTGCTCTAATGGTGTCAAGATTTCAAATGAGTATGATGGGAGAGATGAATTTCTTTCTCGAATTACAAGTAAGATAATTTTCTACGAGGATTTTCATAAACCAATCGAAGTACATTTCTGATATTGAAAAAGTTTAAAATGGAAAATTGTACTCCTATTTCAACCCCGATGGCACCAGGAACCAAGATTGGAGTTGATCTTTTGAGAAAGGCTGTTGATCTTATAACCTATAAGGGAATGATCAGTTCTTTAATGTACTTAACGGCGAGTAGACCGGATATTATGTTCTCTACATGTTTATGTGCTAGATATCAAACTTTGCCCAGAGAATCACATCTTTTGGCAGTTAAGCGAATCTTTAGATATCTGAAGGGGACTGCAGATCTTGGTTTGTGGTATCCTAAAGATACTGGTTTTGAGCTAACATCGTATTCAGACGTAGATCATGCAGGCTGTATGCTCGACAGGAAAAGCACATCGGGTCACATTCAATTCTTGGGAGATAAACTCGTCAGTTGGGCTTCAAAGAAACAGTTATGTGTGTCTACATCTACCGCTGAAGTAGAATACGTAGCTGCTGCAAGCTGCTGTTCTCTGGTACTGTGGATGCGTACAGAGCTACGATATTATGGATTTCAATTCAACAAAATCCCAATTTATTATGATTCGAAGAGTGCCATATCCATATATGCAAATCCTGTACAGCACACGAAGACTAAACACATAGACGTGTGGTATCCCTTTATAAAAGATAATGTCGAAAAAGTTACAATTGAACTTTACTTTGTAAACAAGGATTACCAATTAGCTGATTTATTCACTAAACCTTTAGACGAAAAGTGATTTAACTTTCTCATTTTGAAATTAAGTATGTTGAATCTTAAAACATAATCCGTATTTACATAGTACAGTTTAATTTGTAATTTTTCTTCATTTCTTTATTTTTTAGTCTGAATGATATCTGCACTGAAAGGTTATGTTCATGATTTCAAGGGGAGTGTGAAACAAAGATCAGACGATCAGACTTTCTACGGGGAGTTAGAGACTTTTTGCATATATTTTGTACTGACAAATTTCATGATGCATATTTTCAGGGGGAGTAAGGACATTGACTTCTAAACATTCAATTTAGAACTCGTACTGAATACATTTTAATTCGCTTTTCAAGTCTTTATTTTTCAATAAATGTTTTTCTTTTAATAAGACTTTGTTGCTTTGACGACTTTTTGACTATATGCAGATTTTGAGGGGAAGCTTACATGATCACATCAATCATGACTTTGAGGCTGACTTTATGAGATTAACGCTTAGCGTAAGGATAATTCTAACCTTAATCTCATACGTGTTTGAAAAAGGAATAACTTCCAGACATGAAAACATATTTTCTTAAACGTTCAAATCACTTCTTATTCTCAAAATGATTTCATGAATTTAGAAGTGTGATTTTCAATATTTTCATTTTATGAGCTTCAATATTTCATGAACCGTGTGTTTCCAAAGATAAATACTTGTGTATTATCTTTTCCATATATTGTCAAGTATTCATACACACCGGTTAGTATTTTTATTGACTGTGTTCTTACCATGTCTCAAAATTGAAACTAATTTTCGATGGTAAGACACCCCGTTTAAAATTCAATGTTCATTGAGCGTTATTTCATTCAAAGTGTTTCATTCAAAAATGTCTATATTTGATTCGTATAGACAAATTCCAATTTTTTCATGACTTAAGCTTTTATTGATAAATCACTCATATTTGATCTTTTTCATACATTGTCAGATTCTCAAAACATATCTATTGTTTCACGTCGTTCATTCAATTTCCTTGTTTTGAGAAAATCTTCCATGATTAAAATGCTCAAATCTTCATGATTATTTAGTTGAGCATACATATATCTGACATATGTATTTCATATTATTGTGATTTAACTGTTAAAGTTAAACGATTGAGCAACATTATCATTAGGAAAAAAATACATGGGATCAATGTGTGAGATTAATAGAACTTCTATGGATTCACGATAACCAGTGTTTCCTACACAAGAAGTTATCCTTGAGTGATCGAGAGACGAGGGGTCAATATCTGAGTGTGGGTGTGTGTTGAGGTAAAATGAAAAAGTGAGTTTGGTTAGAAGTGAACTTAAATGTTAAAAAGACAGAGGGTGTGAGATCAGAGTTAAAAGAATATGAAACTCTCCACAACCTTTTTTTGAGTCGGGCAGCCACATCTACTGTTGGTTCACATTCTTTGGTGACCATCATCGAAACAGGCATTAGCCCATGCCAACTCTTGTATTTAACCCCACCAGCTACTCATTTCTTTCTCAACAAAGAAATGTTTCAAATTTTTATTGGGGAAGCAACATATAATCTATCTCGACTTCATTTGGAAGATGTGGATATTGAAAAGAAGGAAAGTTGCCCCACATTCGACCTTCGATCATGCATAATTGAGTTTATGTAATACCATCGTTGTCTCTGTTAGAGCACAGATTTGTTGGATACATGATCATTAATATTGAAGATGAAAGTCAAACAAGTCAAAGCTGGAGTCAACTCTCAAGCATCAAAGTCAAGGTCTTTGTAATAAAAGTCAAAGTCAAAGTGTCTTGTATTTGTTTTCCTTGTTTTAGTTGTTAGGTATAAATAGGTCTAGTCCTTGTAATCTTGGTAACACTCAACAATTCAGAACATATGAGAGAAGAATCGTATGAAATATCATTCTAGAGAGAGAGAGTGTTTGTAGTGATAGAAAATGAGATTGTAATCTTTGTGATTGGAATTCAGTGACATGTGATTTAGATTAATTGTTCATCTTGATAATCTGTATGTTTAGAACTTGAATTTTGGGTTTAACAATTGGTATCAGAGCAGAGAAATTCAGAAGAAAATGGATTAAATTTCAAGATTTGGATCGACAGTTCAAGAACTCGCTAATCACTGTTCGGATTCAATTTTGTTGTTTCAGTGATGTTTTTGATCTAATTTTGGCATCATTGTATTCGATTTTACAAGTAGAACATGTTTAGTTTATATTGTTTTGTTCAATTCACAACAAATCGTGTGAATTTTGGATTTTTGTGATTTTAGTTTGAGATTTTGAAGTTCACTGTGTTTAGATCGAGTTTGTAACTTTCTGTGTTTTTGATTGAAATTCTTTGAGTGTAATTAGTTCGAAACTTGTTCCAGATGAGATCTGCAGAATTTCAAAACAATTGGTAAGGATTTGAATCAATTTTTGTGCGAAAAATCAAGTTTGTGTTTGACAGAGGCAAGAACTCGCTAGATCTAAGAAACTCGGTAATGAAGAACACGCAAGGTAAAGAACTCGCTAAGGCCTACGAAATCGATTGAGGTGAAGAACTCACACAAGTCTAAATCATGTCTGAAGTGAAGAACTCGCAAAGAGTTATGTGCGAGAAGTAGAAACTCGCACAACCTTACTTGCGAGTTTACATTGTTCATTCGACAAGTCGTGCGTGAAGTGGTTCTGCGAGAAGTAAAGGGTTGCGCAAAGTGAACTATTGGAAATTTTTCTAAGTCCATAGCACGCAAGAGGGTTTTGCGAGAAGTAATCTTGCGCGTTTGCATTTAGGGAGAAGTATTTTTTTTGAAAAGTTTTCTAAGTTCATAATTCGCAAAGACTCTGCGAGAAGTGTGTTGCCTACGAGAAGTGTCAAGAACTCACACAGTGTATCGTGCGCGAAAGAAGAACTCACACGAAGGTTCCAGCGTGAAGTCCAGAACTCGCAACATTCATTGTGCGCGAACATAGAACTCGCACGTCCTTGGGTGCGCGAACCTCTGAACTCTTACACTGTGTTCTGCGAGAAGTTCAAACGCATATAGTACTGTTTTTGCGCGAAGTTCAATTTCTTTCTTCTGCGAACTTTATACTTAAAATATTTTTCTGAGAATTTTTCAAAGCTGTAATATGGTCTTTAAATGTCAAAAAAATTCTCTAGGGGAGTTGCCCCTTGACCCCACCCGCTAACCGGGTAGCGGGACCCCCGTGCTAAGTCTGCGGAGGGGGACAACTATTTTGAATTTTTCAATATTTGACCAAATTTGAATTTTTGAAGTACAAATTGTTTCTGAATTTCTGACGATCATTTCAAGTTCTTTTTGAATAACAGATATTCAAGATGAGTTTTTCTGATGATGAACAAAATATTGCCAAGCTCAAAATAGAGAACAAAAATCTCGCTTCTTCAGTTGACAACTATTCTAAGAGATCAAAGAGATATAATGATGAAAGGAAGATATTGAGAGAAGAAGTCAGTACATTAAAGACGATTAATGAAAATCTTTTATAGCAGATATCTGGATTGGATGAAGAGAATGAAAATGTTATGGAAGCTGAGAATTTTGAACTAAAAAGCAAGATCTCTGATTTGGAAGATCAAATTGCTTAGATTCAGCAAGCTGATACTATTGGTAAGTATGAGAAGATGGTTAAGAGTCTGGAGATTGAGAATAATGAGCTGAACAAGAAGATTTCTGTTGGGTTATTGACCAACATCTTCCTAAATCGAAACGTGGCGCTGGCTGCTACGCTATAAGAAAATAAAGTTGCGCCTTCTCCATCAGCAATTGCTTTTGGCGTAGTGGTAAGCGCTTGATCCTAACATGTGGTATCAGAGCAGGTCACGGGTTCGAATCCCATGGAGTGCATTTAAATGCCAAAGGCATGCTGTGCAGCCATTGACTTCTAGCAAAGATCTTGTTAGTACTGGCAGATGCTGGGGGGGGATTGTTGGGTCATTGACCAGCATCTTCCTAAATCGAAACATGGCGCTGGCTGCTACGTTATAAAGAAATAAAGGTGTGCCTTCTCCATCAGCAATTGCTTTTGGCGTAGTGCTAAGCGCTTGATCCTAACAATTTCTGTTTTGGAGATAAAGATAGCTAAAGAAAGATCTGAGTCTGATAAAGAAAAGAAAGTAGTTGAGCTGAAATGTGTAAAACTTTCTCAACAGATTTTAGATTTTGAGAAAGTAATCATTCTAGAAAGGGAAAAGTTTACAAAGGAAAGAAAGGCCATTGAACAGAAGAATGTGGGAATCTTCAAGGAAATATCTGGTTAGAGAAAGGATGCTGAGAAGGACTTTGAAGAAGAAAGAAATATCATCAAGAAGCTTACTGAGAAGCTATCTGAACTATCTGAAAGTGCACAGAAAGATCAAAATACGAAGTCTGAATTCGAGATGAAGATTGACCTACTCATCAAAAAAAGAGACAGTTATTCTTCAAAGATAAAATATCTTGAAGACATTATTTCAAAGGTTGTGGTGACTGAGCACACGACTCCAGAGTCAAAAATCCACACACCTAGAAATGATTCAGCTGACTCCAAAAGGACAACCTCAATCTCACATCTGAAAATTGTTTCTTCAAGAAGGTCAGTTAAATCATATGATCAGATTCGTACTACTAACATTTTCTTTGATGAAAATGTAGATGGTTCAGATACATACAGAAGAAGAAGAAGAAGAAGAAGAAGAAGAAGAAGAAGAAGAAGAAGAAGAAGAAGAAGAAGAAGAAGAAGAAGAAGAAAAACTGCTCTGGAAAGTGAAACCAGTAGATGATGAAAAGAACAATGAGAAGAAAAGTAACAAATCATATGTACATACATCAAAAGCAAAGAAGAACAAAGTCCTGAAAGGTAAACCTGATCTTGCTTACTCGAGAGATCAATTGATCAGGTTGTCTAGAAAAAGGTATTGTTCTTACTATCATACATATGATTTTGTTCATAAAGCTAGTGATCATTACTGGTATGGTTCTTACTCAGTTACTCCTAATAGAACTGCAACTCACAAACATGGACCCTGAAAGAGTAAAATCCAGATTTAATCAAGCAATTCTCAATTCAATATTTGACAATATTAAGATCTAGAGAGAGAATCAATCACAAGTCTATTGATATGAAAGTTACATATGATACTTGGTTACATTCAACAATTACACAAAGCCTATTATACCTCAAGCTTTACTCAAAATACTTATTTGATAAGGAACTAATACAAACTAAATCAACATTGAATATTCTTGACTTAGAATTAGTTTACTTTACAGACAATGACTTTTCCCATTAAATCTTGGATACAATTAATACACTAACAATCTCCCCCTTTGTATTCAAGATTTAATAAAAATTTGATACTAGTCTTCAGCGCTTGATTCTTCAACTTCTATCTCTGACAATCTTTGACTTTGAAGCTCTAACAATCTTCAGTCTTTCAGTCTTTGAAGAATCTTGAAAAGTCTTTAACACTTTGCATCTTTGGAAAGTCAACAAGTCTTAAAAATGGATCATTTGAAGTCTTGA
Organism: Arctium minus; assembly: GCA_954870635.1. Taxonomy (NCBI): domain Eukaryota; kingdom Viridiplantae; phylum Streptophyta; class Magnoliopsida; order Asterales; family Asteraceae; genus Arctium; species Arctium minus. The sequence continues at coordinate 67,731,351 of OX941080.1, read as the reverse complement.
AACATCTGAACTTTGAAACTCTTTAAACTTCTTTGAAATCTTTGAAACTTTTGAAACTTCGAGGGATCTTTCAAAACTATATCTTCATCACTCTGATCTCTTGACCGTCTTCGGAAAAACAAACTTTCACGAATCTTCTTCAGAAACTTTTAAAAATTCTTTAACAGAACTTTCATCTAGCTTAGACTTTCAGAATTATCTTCACCATTTTCATCAGAAAGCCTCTTCATTTTTGATTTGTTTGTCAGATCAACTTTTGTCTTTGAAATTGAAACATATTAAATTTATCCCCCTTTTTGATGATTGTGAGCATCATGATCATCAAAACTTCTTCAATTTCAGCACTTTCTTTGATTTATCCCTTTGTAATGACTAACAATCTCCCCTTTATGATAAATTGACATTCTCCGCCCTTTGATCTTAGTATCCGTCAATTCATGAAATTTATATATCTAAATATTTTCAAATTCAGATATAATAGAAATTGTAAACCTGAATCAACAAATGATACAGTTTGTATGCCTGTAAGTAGCACGGAGCCACTTTGTACAACAGATGTACATTGGAAAGGATCTTTTGTAATGTTCACTCCCCCAGGGCTTCCATTCAATCATTGAAAAACCTCAAAGGAATTTTCTATGAATGTTATGACAAGAAAACTTATTCCTTGTGTGTACGTGAAAGTGTAAGAAATGATTGAAGCTACTTAGCTTTATTAGGCTCAAATTATGTAAACTGTTGAGACAGCAACAAGTATTACAAGGACTCAATGTGCATTAAAGAGGTGCGAAGGTGGGGAAACTTTCCTTCTTTTTCAATATCTAAATCTTCTGAGTGAAGATCAGATAGCAAATATGTTGCGTCCCCAAAGAAAATGAAACATTTCTTTGTTAAGAAAGAAACGAGTGGTTGGTGGGGTTAATGTAAGAGTTGGCATGGGCTCACTGCCTTTTTCAATGATGGTCACCAAAGAATGTGAACCAATTAGAAGATGTGGTTGCCCGGCTCAGAAAGTGGTTGGTGCAGAGTTTTGATATTCTTTTAACTCTGTTCTCACACCCTCTTTCTTTTTAACATTTAAGCAGACTTCTAACCAAACTCTCATTTACATTTTACCGCTCAGCACAATGAGAAAAACTCAATCAGATGAGTTATCTCCCCCACACTTTGATTTAAAACTCCTCACCCCTCAATCACTCTAGGATTACTTCCTGGGTAGGAAACACAGATTTATGTGAATCCATGGAAGTTATGTTTAAGCTCACACATGAATCCCATGTAAGTCCTAAAAAGAATAGTTGCTCAACAATTTAACTTGAACAGTTAAGCACATGATATAATTGTCAAAATGTATGCTCATGAGATTTGAGCAATTGAAATTTGAAGATTTCTCAAAAACAAAGATATTGAATGAATGAAATCAAATCAAGAGAATTGTTTTGAGAATCTGACAATGTATCTATCAGATCAAATAAAATGTTTAGGGTATCAAAGAACTGAATATTTTGTTTATATGAAAAAATATAAACAATTTAGCAATGAACGCACAAAGATTGAAAATGATGAATGATACTCAACAATATTTGAAAACAAACGAGGGTATTACCATCGAAAAATTGGTTTGTTTAGAGACATGGTAATAACAGATTTAAATGAAGTACTGAACCGGTGTGTATGAATACTTGACAGTATATAGACAAGATAATACACAAGTATTGATCTTTGGAAACACACGGCCAGTTAAAAAGTAAATCTCAATAATGAAAAACATTTAAAATCACACTTCTTAATTCATGAAATCTTTTGAGAATAGAGAAGTGGTTTGAACATTTAAGAAACTGTTTTTCATGCTTGAAAGTTTTTCTTCTTTCAAACAATCAGAGATCTAGATTAAAAGATACTTACTTTTAAGCTCCCCCTTAAATCAAGATAATATGATTTAGGTCAGATAAGCTCCCCCTGGATATTTGCAAAATATCCTTATCTGAACATTGAAGAACGGGTCCTGATCTGTTGTAATCAGAAACCACAATCTTTTTCATTAAAGTTCGGGTTATAAACTGAAGTGTTTAGAATCCATAACTCTTTGACTTTAAGATCCGGGTTTTGAACTGTTGTGTTCAAAAGTCATACTCTTTGACTTTGAAGTCCGATTCCTGAGTTGATTTACTAAGAAGTCAAACATCTTGCTCCCCCTAAACCTATGGTACCTGCGAAACAGATTTAACAGGTTTTGGTACCCACTGGTATTTGGGTCCTGGTATGTTAGATTTAGGAATCCACTTCTCATTAGATTTATATCTTTTAAATCCAGAAGTCTGAGAAGTAATTCTGTAAGAACCGTACCAGTTATGAGCAATTTCTTTTTGAACGAAGTCAGTCTCTCCACAGTAAGAACAGCAGATTTTCTTTTGAGCAATCCTGATCAAATGATTAGTCGAGTAATATATATCAGAATTACCAAAAGATTTACCTTTATACACATTGTTCTTTTTGGCATTGGTTGTGGAAGCAGATGATTTGTCCTTCTTTTTCTCTTCAGAAGAATCTTTAACTCTCCAGACCATCTGACTTTTCTTTGATTGCTTTCCAAAAGATTTTATATAAAAGCTTGTTGAACCATCAACAGATTTGTCATAAATTAGATTAGATGGTCTGATCTGATTTGATTTGACAGTTTGTGATTTGACACTTTTCTTTTTCAAAACATTTTTCTCATGAATAGAACTTGAAGCTGTTTTGAAAGAACAAACTGATTCTATTGAATTATCATCAGGTGATTGATCAATCACATCAGCTGTAATTTTTTCTGTCAAATCAACGTTTGCAGCTTCTAAGTCTTTTATCTTTTCAGATAAAATGTTTATTTAAGAAGTAAGTGTGTCAAACTTTATTTTCAAATCAGATCTGGCCTTCTGTTCTTTTTGGATATCTGATGATAGAGCAGTTATTTTGGATGTGAGCTTAGATATCTCAGATTCAAAATGTGAACGTTCTTGCTCAAAATCTTTTTCTAAGTTCTTGGTTTTTTCAGAAATATCCTTGAAAATTCCAACATTTCTCTTTTCAGAAATTTTCTTTTCAGATTCAAAAGACTTTTTCTTTTCCTGAAAAATTTGCCTTTCTTTTTCTAATAAGTCTTGTAAAACTGAGATCTATTTGGGAAATTCAGTAGTTTTATCTTCAATAACTTTCCTTTCCTTAGCAAATGTGTCTCTTTCAGTAATCAGAATTTTTTCAAATTCAGACACTTGCTTGGAAAGTTTTATACATCTTAGATCTATATCCTTTTTCTCTTGTAAAGTTTTCTTTGAAAATTCAGATAACTGTTGAGTAGAAGATGTCTTCAAATTTGATTTTTCTTTATCTGCTTGGATGCTTTTCTTCAGTTCAGCATTCTGTATCTCCAAGACAGATATTTTGTCTTCAAAAGCCTTAAACTTCTGTTGAAGCTTAACAGATTCATCTTGATGTTCTGATGATTTCTGTTCAGTTTTCTTCAGTTGGCTTTGAAGATTCGTAATCTTTCTCTCTTTCAGCTTGATTTCCTTTTCACAAGTCTGAATAGTATTCTCTTTTAGAACAATAATTTTCTCTTTCTCTTTTATCTCTTTCTCTTTTGCACTGATGATACCTGCAAAATTAGATTTAACAGTATTAGTACACTTTATACAGTCAGGAGTTTTATCAGAGTTTGACAAATTAAATTTCAACTCCTGAATCTGTTTGAGAAGCTCTGAATTCTGATTTTTCAGTTTCTCTCTTTCTGCTTCTATAACAGGTATCTCAGGCATGTACAATACAACCATATCTCTAGCTAAAAGTACAGTATTTCCTCTCTCATCTGTAGTTGGCATCTTGAATGATTAGCTTGAATTGAATGATCGTTCCCAAACAATTCAGAAAAAAAATTTGACTGAAAGTCAAACTTAGATCACTACTTTAAAAAAAATATTCTAAAAAAAATACAATTATAAAACTAGCAAAGCAATTAAACTCGCAAAGCAATTAAACTCACAAAGCACTGAAACACGCAAGTCACTATTCAAAGAACTTCTCGCTAAACGTTTCGTGCGCGTTTTAGAAACTCGCACACTACTACTTGGTCGAATTGAAGAAACTCGCTAAAGGGATGTGCGCGAAGATGCTTCTCGCAGAATGCTTTGTGCGCGAAATGGACTTGGAACTAATTCGAATTCAGAACTTCTCGTAAAGTAATGCAAACTCGCACGACACTACCTTGCCCGTTCCATACTTAGAATATTTTGACAATATCAAAACTCGCTAAGTGGAAACTCGCAAATCGAAGAAACTCGCAGATCAAGTGAATGTTGAACTCGCAGGCTATGTTTGCGTGTTTTTCATGAACTCGCAGAAGACATTTACGCGTTTAGTGATGAACTCGCAGAAGACGTTTGCGCGTTTTGTGATGAACTCGCAGAAGACGTTTGCGCGTTTTGTGATGAACTCGCAGACTTTGTTTGCGTGTTCTTCACTTGATGAAACCTGCGCGTTTTTCCAATCTAACGCGTTCTTTCCTCGGAGAGTTCATGAATTCAATCCAAATCAATTCAAACCTGCAAACTGCTTTTACAAACACGTCCATAGGATTCGAAAATGCAACAAGAACACAATTCGTACAAACAATTATGATCAAAACTGAAAAATACAGTGCGATTCAAATAAAATACAGATCTTGTGTTCGTGTTCTTGGGAATCCAAGAAAATCGAAAATTACATCAATCAAAATGATTAATTTATGTTTGTGTGTGAATATAAAGTGTTTTCTAACACTAATCGATCACGTCTATTACAGAATTACACACGAATTTCAACAAACCAGTGAAAAATCGATCAAACAGTAAATTTCTGAGAATTCGAACTATTTTCTTGATTTTCAAAAAATCGATCCAATTTTTGATGATCCAATCTTTCTGAAATTGATTTGGTACGGCTCTGATACCAATTGAAAGAGTAAAATCCAGATTTAATCAAGCAATTCTCAATTCAAGATTTGACAATATTAAGATCTAGAGAGAGAGTAAAGAGAGAATCAATCACAAGTCTATTGATATGAAAGTTACGTATGATACTTGGTTACATTCAACAATTACACAAAGCCTATTTATACCTCAAGCTTTACTCAAAATACTTATTTGATAAGGAACTAATACAAACTAAATCAACATTGACTATTCTTGACTTAGACTTAGTTGACTTTACAAACAATGACTTTTCCCATTAAATCTTGGATACAATTAATACACTAACAGACCCAAATACCAGTGGGTACCAAAGCCGAAAGATGATTCTGTGTTGCAGGTTCCTCAAGTCAAGAGGGAGTAAGAGAACCGAGGCTTCTGAATACTACAATTCAGGACCCGTACCTCAAGGATAAGGAGTTTGACTTCTAAACACAACAGTTTAGGACTCGCTCTTCAATGATCAAAAAAGATGCTACTCCCGAGATGATAAGAGATTGTACTCAGATACTCAAAAGAGGAAATCAACCTTCAAGGCGGTGTACATATTTTTTTCTGGAAATATGCATTCGGAAGATATGATGAACTACACTTCAGGGGGAGTTATAGATCTCTATCATGTGCTTTTTCACTGATAAATTACAGATGCATAATTTCAGGGTGAGTATTGAATATGACTTCTGATTACTTAAGATCAGAACTCGTACATTCAATGTTTTACTGCTTTATGTCATTTACATTTCAATAAATTTTTGTGAATAAATTTTGTACTTTGATGGACTTTTTGACTGATGCAGATTGAGAGGATACTTAATGATCATATCATTATGACTTTAAGCTGACTTAATGAGATTTAAGACAGATCGAAAAGGTTTATTTCTACTCTTAATCTCATATATGGTTGAAAGAAGGACAACTTTCAATCATAGAAAACATGTTCTTAAATGTTCAAACCACTTCTGATTCTTAAACGATTTCATGAATATAGAAGTGTGATTTTAAATGTTTTTCATTAGTTGATGAGCTTAAATGTTTACAAACCATGTGTTTCCAAAGATTAATATTTTTGTATTATCTTGTCTATATACTGTCAAGTATTCACACACACCGGTTTACTATTTTGTTAAATTTGTTCTTACCATGTCTCTAAATTGAAACAAATTTTTCGATGGTAAGACACCCCGATTGTTATTCAAAGTTTGAGCGTGATTTCATTTTGAAACGTTCTTTCAAGAATGTCTATATTTTTTATTCGTATAGACAATATCCATTTTTGCAGACCAAAACATTGATTGTTATATCATTCGTATTTGATCTTTTTGGTACAATGTCAGATTTTCAAACAAGTTTCTTGTATTCATTTCATTCATTCAATTATCTTGTTTGAAAAGTCTTCAATGTTTACATTGCTCAAATCTTCATGATTACATCTCTGAGCATATCTATATCTGACTTGTATTTCATTCTTTGTGCTTTAACTGATAAAGTTAAACCATTTGAGCAACATTGTGCTTTAATAGGAAAATATGGGTTCATTGTGTAGGACTTAAATGAAACTTCTATGGATTCACGTTAACCAGTGTTTCCTACCCAAGAAGTTAATCCTTAGTGATCGAATGTGAGGAGTCAAAAAGAAATGAGTGTGGGTTGAGTGATGAGGTAAAATGTAAATGAGAGTTTGGTTAGAAGCGAGCTCAATGATTAAAAGAAATAGGGTGAGAGATCAGAGTAAAAGAATATCAAACTCTGTACCAACTACTTTTTGAGTCGGGCAGCCATATTGCTAGTGTTTCATACTTCTTCGTGAACATTATTGAAACAGGCAAATAGCCCATGCCAACTCTTGATAAAAACCCCACCAGCCACTCATTTTCTTCTTAAAAAGAAAATGTTTCATATTTTCTGGGGACGCAGCACATAATCTATCTGGTTTTCATTTGGAAAATCTGGATATTGAAAAAGAAGGAAGTCTGTCCCACCTTCGCACTTCGATCATGCACAATTGAGTCTGTGTTATACTACTGTTGTCTCAGTGGTTTACACAATTTTGAGCCTTATTATTAAAAGCAATCATCGTGTGCTTAATTCTTTCTAACACTTGCACGAACACACAAGGAATTTGTTTTCTTGTCATAACGTTCATAGAAATTATCCTTTGTGGTGTTTCGATGATTGAATGGAAGCCCTGGGGGAGTGAACATCATAAAAACTACTTTCCAATGTGTATTCGTTACACACAGTTACTTCGTGTTACTGACAGGCATCTTAACTGATTCATTTGTTGATTAAGGTGTTACACTCATATTTTGTCTGAATTTGAAAAGATTCGGATAAATATATTTTGGATCGACGGTGAATCAGAGGCTCAGTATGAAAGATCAATGGTCAGTTCAGTTTTTCAGAGACATTTCTTGTTGAGAGTTTTGATGATTTCATGTTGCATTCATCAAAAAGGGGGAGAAAAACAAAGTTAAAGAAATGTCTGGAATGAATAGTTTGTATCATATATGGGGAGAGAGAATAAAGAAATTTCATAGATAAGGGAGATGATCAAGTAATGATTGTGAAAGAAAGATTGTTGAATGAGTTCAAAGATTTCAGAATTGTTGAAGATAATTTGCTAAAGCAATCAGAGCTGTGTCTAAAAGAGGTTTGTTTATAACCTTAGGAGAGAATGCTATTATTCTTGAAGATCAGATTTTGAGGAAGATTGCTGAAAGTTTTTGAAGATACTGTGATTATCAAAGAAATGGTAGAATGTCAAATTTTCATATTAATAGGGGGAGAATGTTGATTGTTTGAGAAGATATAATTTTTTCATCAAAGAGACAAGATTCAAATTGAGTAAAATCTTTTTCAAATGATCTTGATCCAAAGGGAGAGAATGTTAGAGCACAGATTTGTTGGATACAAGATCATTAATACTGAAGATGAAAGTCAAACAAGTCAAAGCTGAAGTCAGCTCTTAAGCATCAAAGTCAAGGTCTTTGTAATAAAAGTCAAAGTCAAAGTGTCTTGTATTTGTTTTCCTTGTTTTAGTTGTTAGGTATAAATAGGTCTAGTCCTTGTAATCTTGGTAACACTCAACAACTCAGAACAGATGAGAGAAGAATTGTATGAAATATCATTCTAGAGAGAGAGTGTGTGTTTGTAGTGAGAGAAAGTGAGATTGTAATCTTTGTGATTGGAATTCAATGACATGTGATTTAGATTAATTGTTCATCTTGATAATATGTATGTTTAGAACTTGAATTCTGGGTTTAACAGTCTCAATTTGGTTTACTCATTTTGAGCCTAATATAAAGCAAAATGCTTAAATTCTTTCATACACAAGCACGTACACACAGAAAATTTGTTTTTCTGTCAGAACGTTCATAAAGTTAACTTGTGTTATTCGTGATTGAATGGAATACCTGGGAAGTGAACATCAATAAAACTCTTTGTACAGTATATTCGTTGTACTAAGTGGCTTTGTGCTACTTACAGGCAATTTTAACTGATCCCTTTGTTGATTCAGGGTTACATTCTTATTTTTCTGAATTTGAAAAGATTTGGATGAATACATTTGTTGAATTGATTGATGTTCGGATATCTATATGGAAAAATCAGTTGGTCAGAAAGTGGAATAGTACATTTCTTGAAAAAGTTGTGATGATTTCAATGCTTTACATCATCAAAAAGGGGGAGAAAGTCCAGAAATGACAAAGTAGTTTTGGAGAATGTCAAGAAATGACAAAGTAGTTTTGGAGAAATAATCAAGAAAAGACAGAGTGAATCTGAAGATAATTTTTTTTCTGAAGTCTGAATGAGGTTTTCATAACCTTGGGGGAGATTGTTAAAAATTCTTGAAGAAGATAATCACATATTCTGAGGGAGATTACTGAAAATCTGAAGATATTTCAAAGAAAGGGAAGATTGACTTTGAACAGATTTACTCAAAGGGGAAGATTGATTTTCAAAGGAGAATTGTTTGTCAGAAACATAAAGAGGGATATTGTTCTTTGATGCTGAATTTCGTTATGAATCCAAAGGAAATATGAAATGTTTATCTTTGTGAAGATGTTATAGGAGGAGATTGAGTTCGTTAAAGATCAAACAAGAGGGAGATTGTTCGTTATTGCCAAATTACTTTTTGAAGATGATCTTGAATCCAAAGGGGGATATTTTTAGTGCATAAATATGTTGGATCCAAGATCATAGGAATTGAAAGTCAAAGCCCAAGTCAAAGTCAAAGCTCAAAGGGAAAAGTCAAAGTGTTTTAGTTAGTGTTAGCTACTTTTGTCTTTGTAACCTTGTAGGTATATACGGTTTTGTTTTCTTGTTAATTTGTGTAGCACTTTAACAGAGATAATATTTTGTAATTAAGAGCATTTTGTAATCAGTGATTTGAGAATCAAATAATATGACACATTTGATGGAAATTGTTTGTTATCTTGATTAGTTTGCACATCATTGGGACTATTATAATTGTTAAACCCAGATACTAGTTGATAATTAAACACACCACACAATATAGATCAAGAGATAAAAATATCAGAATAACATACCACAATCCCTTGATTAATCAATGAAAACCAGTGTGTTCTTGGTACCTTGTGCGTAGGATTACAGAGTATACGTACGACCTCCTCTTAACAATTATGAAAGTAATATTAAGGATTCTTAGAGGATTCACCCTTAAACCTAATACCTAAAACCTATTTAAACTTAGCCGTATAGGCCTAATGGGCTTGGGTCCAATTACAACTTAACTAACAATAAGCTCAAATACCCCCTAGACTATTAAATACTCTTACAATTTAGACCACTTAATTTACTTTAATCTTGAATACAATTTATGATCCAACAATAATATTTTTTCCCTCTGAGCCATACGACTCAACTCTTGGCGAAAATCACCCATTTCTCTCAATGGGACGAAGAGTCATTATATGAGGCGTGGGATAGGTACAAAGCAATGTTGAAGAAATTCCTTCATCATGGGTTGAATGGGTGGATGATCATCCAAACGTTCTTTGGAGGATTACATCCTCAATACAAGAATGATATTACATCCGTTGCAGGTGGAGCTCTGATGAACAAAACGTATGAGGAGGCATTAGAGCTCATAGAGGTGCAACCCACAAATGTGAATTTGCAACTCGCTGACAGATCAATCAAATACCCTTACGGAGTGATTGAAGATGTACTGATCAAGGTGGATAAGTTCTAATTCCCGATAGATTTCGTGGTCCTAGACATGGATGAAGATAAAGAGATACCATTAATCCTAGGTCAACCTTTTCTAGCTACGAGAGGAGCCCTTATAGATGTGAAAGAAGGAAAATTAACACTCAGAGTGGGAGAAGAGGAGACAGTCTTTAATGTTTTCCGGACGGCTAAACACAAATTAGAATCAGACGAATGTTATAAGGTGGATGTTATTGAAACCGTGATTAAAAAGACATGTGACTTGCAAGTATCCAATGAAAAATTGAAGAATACATTGACGGGTACCAACACTGATCTAGAGAGCAAAAGTGTGATGCAATTGAATGCATTATCAAATTACAACGGGTATCGCAGACCAACAGTTGAGGATTTGGGGCAACCTAATCCAAAATCTCAACCATCATCAAAGACACCACCACCACTTGAGCTCAAACCATTACCATCACATCTAGAGTACACGTACTTGGTACACAAGAAAACATTGCCAATCATCGTCTCAACCCACTTGAGTTCTGTGAAGAAATAAAAACTCCTTAGAGTTCTCAGAGAGCACCAAACTGCGATCGGATGGACGATAGCAGATCTAAAAGATTTGAGTCCAACCTTTTGTATACACTGAATCAATCTTGAAGATGGGCATCAATTGGTAGTTCAACCACAACGACAACTTAATCCGAACATGAAAGAAGTGGTTCGTAAAGAAATTTTGAAATTCTCGATGTCAAGATTATCTTTCTAGTTGTTGATAGCCTGTGGGTGAGTCCAGTTTAGGTAGTGCCAAAGAAAGGTGGTATCACTGTGGTAAAGAACAACAACAACGAACTCATTCCTTCTCATAAAGTTACGAGGTGGAGAGTGTGCATTGACTATAGGAAGCTGAATGACGCCACTCGGAAGGACCATTTCCACTTCCATTCATCGATCAGATGTTAGACTGACTAGCAAGCCATGAGTACTATTTTTTTCTTGACAGATATTCGGGGTATAATCAAATACTAATAACCCCTGAAGATCAAGACAAAACGACATTTACATGCCCGTATGGTACTTTTCCTTACCGAAGGATGCCGTTTGTATTGTGCAATGCTCCAGAAATCTTCCAAAGATGTATGATGGCTATCTTCTCAGACATGGTGGAGCGGACTATAGAAATCTTTATGGACGAATTTTTAGTGTTTAGGCCTTCTTTCGACACATGCTTAGCACACTTAGAAGTCATGCTACAAAGATGTAAAGAGAAAAGTCTGGTATTGAACTGGGAGATGTGTCATTTCATGGTTACAGAAGGAATAGTGCTCGGTCACAAAGTATCAAAAGCGGGGATTGAAGTAGACAAGGCAAAAGTGACGGTGATTGAGAATTTGCCATATCTAAATTCTGTTAAGAGAATTCGGAGTTTCTTAGGGCACGTCGGGTTCTACCGGCGATTCATAAAGGATTTCTCAAAAATTACTAAACCTTTGTTCTCTTTACTCCTTAAGGATGAAAAATTCGATTTTACTAATGAATGTATTCTTGCTTTTGACATGCTGAAGAAAGAAGTGATTTCAGCACCAATCCTCACGACACCCGATTGGAGCAGTTTTGGGCCAAAGAAAAGACAAAGACATGCACGTGATCTATTATGCCAACAAGACATTGGATGAAGCCCAAGTCAACTATGCAACTACCGAAAAGGTGTTACTCGCCATTGTCTATGCTTGCGATAAATTTAGATCTTATTTAGTTGGTGCCAAGGTAATCGTGTACACCGATCATTTATCCAGACTTGAGGGACCTGGAGAACATGCCAAAGATGAATTTGTCATCAATGATTGTAACAACCTGGACAATTATATATACAATAAAATAACATTCTTACTAAATATTGTCCCAAGTTTACATTTCAAAATACAATGTTCACGTCTATCTCTTACTACATAACTGAGTTCAAAAAAAAATAAACTATTGCAGGAAGTCTTCTATCTCCTGCTTATAGCTCATATCTTCTCTTAACCCTTATCTGTACCTGCTACTTTTCGAAAACCTGAAACAGGATTAAAATTTTGAAATAGTGAGGGTTAGACCAATGGTCTAGTGAGTCCCCTCCAAATACTTCTGCAACAGTTCAAATATTAATTAAAACATTTAAACAAAGTTGTATATCTCAAAACATAACTTGCTCCTTTAATCAAACTTTAAAACACTTTATGCTTTGCAGGCATAACTCAATCTACTGGCCATCACTGACCACTTTTTACGCTTTGCAAGCGTACCTTAAGCTACTGACCAACATTCCCGTCAAAGACGGTATGTTTGTCTCGCACTTCCTTATTTTAGGGACACACCCTAATGGCATAAACGGGCCACACTCCCCGGTACGAGCAGGCGGGTCACACTTCCCGACTTAGGTCAGACTTCTGACTCAAATGTATGCATACACCTAGTCCTGACTGTATATAAAACAAGTTTATATAAACTGAGCATAAACATGCAAACTGATTAAATCAATCTTTTGCAATAATTTTGCCTAACTTTCAATACTATAAATGCGTAGTTTATAAAACCCACATTTATCAAATAACTGCTAAAATCATAAAAGATTTAGTTTGAAAGACTCACCTCTGATTCTTCTTGATCAATTCTGACTTCTACTGATTAACACCACCTACGATGGTATTAAAAACAAAGGTAAGCTAACTAACGACTAACACCCTTTCCTTCTAAAAACACATCAAATACAACATACTGCTACTATCCAGGTCAAAACCATCCTGATCAAAACCTCTTAGGACAGATTAACAAAATACCGGTCGAACCACTACCCCGGTCAAGCAATACCGATCAAGCACTACCGGTCGAGCAATACCGGTCGAGCACTACCGGTCCTTTCACTTATCGGTCGAATACAACCTATCGGTCCTTTAAACCTACCGGTAAATAGCATACCGGTCTTTTACAACCTACCGGTCAAAAGCATACCGGTCCTTTACAATCTACCGGTCAAAAGCATATCGGTCCTTTATCATCTTCCCGGTCGAACTCATACTTAAGTCGATGACTCACAGTTCAAACCCAGAAAACTATTTGATCATTAAATCGATCAAATACACGATTAAAAGCTTGATTAACAAGACTATTTACCGACTATAATATGCAGATAGAAGTATTAGGCTAAAAACATACCTCTATTTGACCAAAAACGATCAATCCTTCAAGATCTCTTTCTCTTTCTCTCTGCCTCTTTGCTCTGCTCTCTATCTCTCTCTAAGGCGGTCTCAAAATCAATTCAGTATGAGATAATGAAACAAATATCTGATACTTAGGTTATATATAACCAATATTTCAAATAACCCCCCTGCACTTTGGGTCTCGTTTCACTTTTCACCCAACTTCCAAAATAAATAAAAATTTCGGATTCGGATATTACAATCTTCCCCCCTTAAGAGAATTTCGTCCCCGGAATTCTATCGCTAAACAAATGGGGATACTGAGATTTCATATCTGCCTCTACTTCCCACGTAGACTGTTGGGAACTGAAGATGTGACTAAGTCATTAATGCTGCCAGTTCAGAGTTAGTACTGCCAGATGATCTTAAAGATTAATACTGCTAGGTATTACTACTTCTAGTAGTTAATACTGCTAGTCAAAGTTAGTGCTACTTGAACAAAGTTAGTACTGCTTAGCTAGTTAGTACTGCTAGTGGTTAGTGCTGCTTAGTAGTTAATGCTGCTTCTAAGATAATGAGAAGATAATGTTGAAGAGATAGCGTCTGAAGATAAACATGGAAAGCTTGAAGATAATTATGAAGATTATTTTGAAGATCTTTTTAAGTTTTGTAATTATCTTTAATTTCAATATATGTATAGAATCGTTTAGAATAAGATGTAATTCTGTGTGTTTTTGTTCTAGAGAGAAAATCAACCTCAAGGCATAGTTCCTAATTCTAGAGAAGTAGAATTCGTCTTGAAAGAGCCTGTTCTTCAAGATTGAGGTTGTGAATGAAAAGCTTGTAACTTGAATCATTAAATAAAGTTTACAAGTTGATTGTGATTCACTGTTTCATTGTTTTTCTGCTTATTGAATATTAAAGTGCTATTCCGCAGTTTCTTTAATATTGTTTCTGAGTATTCATAATTCTTGTTGAGAATTCGATCCTGACAAGTGGTATCAAAGCCTGTTCTCTCAGAAACATTCATTCATTCATCATGGAAAACTTTGCAGAATCAAACAGTACTCCTGTTTCTAAGGTTCCAATGCTCAAACCCAATGAGTTTGACATGTGGAAGATCAGAATCAGGCAATACATTCTCCTCACTGACTACTCAATGTGGGATGTCATTGAGAATGGCCCCTCTACTGAAGGTCAAATTAGACCAGATGGGAAAAGATCTCCACCAAAGACAGATAGTGAGAGGAAGATCCGGCAGACAGAGATGAAGGCCTTGAGCACTCTGCTCTTGGCCATCCCCAATGAATATCAGCATCAATTCTGCAACTGCACTGATGCTCAGATTCTCTGGAATGCTGTAGAGAAAAGATTTGCTGGAACTAAGAGCACCAAAAGAAATCAAAGGGATGTTCTGAAGCAGCAGTATGAGAACTTCACTTCTTCAAAGAATGAGTCTATGACTCAAACTTTTGACAGGTTCAACAAGCTTATTGGTGAACTGGCTACTGTTGGAGTGAAGATGGAGAAAGATGATATCAACAAGAAGTTCCTCAGATCTCTTAGGGATGAATGGACTATGTACACTGTCTCATATAGACAGAGTGACAATCTGGAAGAGAAGGAACTAGATGATCTGTATAATGATTTAAGAGTTTTTGAATCAGAAGTAGAAGCCAAGAAGAAGCCCACTGGGTATATTCATAATGCAGCACTTCTATCAGCATCTGCTGATACTACTGCCAACCCTGAAGTAGTTAGTGCTGCTAGTGGAGTGAATTCAGAAAAAGGAACTGAAACTGTCTTTGAAGCATTTTTGTCAAGTCATAGCAATAACTCCTTGATTAATGATGATCTGGAACAAATTCACCCTGATGATTTGGAGGAGATGGACATTAAATGGCAGATGGCCATGTTATCTATGAGGGTGAAGAAGTTTATTAAAAGAACTGGGAGAAACAACTTCTCTCAAAGAAGAGAAGATGGAGCTGGTTTTGACAAGACAAAGGTGGAATGCTATAAGTGCCACATGAAAGGACATTTTGCTAGAGAATGCAGAAGTGGTGTGCCAAATAACAACCACCAACAAGCTCAGAATGGAGGCTACAATCAAAACAAGAACTCTGCTCAAGACCTTGTTTCTCAACAAGGAATGGGGTTTGACTGGAGTGACCAAGCTGAGGAAGCCATTCAGAATCAAGCTCTTATGGCAGAGGTGTCTGATCTCCCCTCTGAGGTCATTTCTAAACTTTGTACTCAATCTTGCATAGACACTGTCAAAAGGTACAGGGATCACAACCAAAACATGTGTGATGACCTCAAAAGATTAGAAAAGGACAGAAGAGATTATGTGTTGATAGTTGAGAGGTTTGAAGATCAAATCAAAGGCTTCCAAGCCAATGAACTTCAACATTCTTATGACACAAACTACTGGAAGTGGGAAAAGAATAAGTTAGAGGCCAAACTGTCTAAGTCAAAAGAAGAGAATAATAAGTTGAAAGAAGAACTAGCTAGGGTTAAGCTTGATATAGAAAAGTTTTCATATGCTTCAAAAGCAATGGATTCTCTTCTAAAGTCTCAGATTCATGATAAGATGAAGCCTGGTGTTGGCTACAACAACACACCCCCTCCTTACAACAACAATTACATCCCTCCTACATCAGACTTGTTAGAGACCAAGGAGAAAAAGAACTTGTCTGAGGAAGCATTTAAGATATATCCTTTGGATGAGGTGGTTGTTGAGGATATGACTGAGAATGAAGCCAGTGAGAATAAGAACAATGCTGTGAGTAAAGAGATACCCTTAGAAAACAATATCATCACCAATGAGGGATGTGAAAAAATCTGGGTCAAGTCTAAAGAGATAGAGAAGACCAAAGGAAAGGCTAACAAGGTCCATTACAAACAGACCACTATTGTGAATCCTGGCCCTTGTAAACAGTGTGCTTGCAATAAAACTGAGAGCCTAAATTCTGGTACAAAGAGAGGTAATCAAAGAAACTGGAATAATCAATGGGCTCAGAAACAAGGAGTTGATCTGAGTAAAATAATTAGACCAAAACCTTGTTTCATATGTGGCAAGTTGAATCATTTGGCTAAGTACTGTTTCTTTAACCCTATTAACCAAAGGATGAACTTTCAAAGATTTGTGCAAAAACCTGTTGGTTATAGGAAGGCTGGAAAGAAACATGTAGCTAAGAAATCTGTTGAAACCAAAGGCCAAATAAAGAAAAAGGTTTTAAAAGAGAGTATTAAAATGTGGGTGCCTAGAAGCACTAAAACTGTTAGTACTGCTACATCAAATAGTACTGCTGACAGGGATAGTGCTGCCAGAAGTAATACTGCTGCTACCAGTGTTTGTACTGCTGAGAATATTAATGCTTCTAACACTGTTAGTACTTCTTCAAAGGTTACTACTGCTAACACAGTTACTGCTGCTGACACAGTTACTACTTCTAACAAGGTTAGTACTGCTAAGCATGCAAGTGCTGCTAATGCAGTTAGTTCTTCTAAAACCAGTACTGCTTCTAGCAAATGTGCAGCCAAACCCATTATTGTGACAAAGTACTCCAGCAATGAGGAGTCAAAGTTTAAAAATCTTGTCAAGAAGGAATGCAAATATTTTGATGAGAAAGGGATACCCAAGACCACTTTGGCTTGGGTTCCTATTCAATACTAACTGCTTTATCTTATGTGCAGGGCAACCAACAGCTCAAGGGGAAGAGCATTTGGCATGTGGATAGTGGTTGCTCTAGGCACATGACAGGCAACATGTCATGCCTTCAGGATTTCAAGCATATCAATGGAGGACATGTTGCATTTGGAAACAATCTTGCAGGTGGAAAAATAAGTGGAAAAGGTAATGTCACAAAAGGTAAGATGACATTTGAGGATGTCTACTATGTTGATCAGTTAAAGTACAACCTGTTAAGTGTATCACAGGTTTGTGACAAACAACATAGTATATTATTTACCAATACAGAATGTATGATCCTTGCTCCAAGATTCAAAGTAGTTGATGAAAGCATGATACTACTTAGAACTCCAAGAAAGGACAATATTTACTGTCTAGACATGGACAATGTTTCAAGTGATTCATCCCTAAACTGTCTTGTTTCAAAAGCTTCTGTGGATGAATCCTCTCTTTGGCACAGAAGGATGTGTCACATGAACTTCAAGACAATGAACAAACTTGTTAAAAACAACCTTGTAAGAGGTTTACCATCAAAAGTCTTTTAATGTGATGATCATTGTCTTGCTTGTCTTAAAGGCAAACAACACAAAACTTCTCATATGACCAAAGAGTTAAATACAATTTCTTCTTGTCTCCAGTTATTACAAATGGATCTGTTTGGTCCTACAAATGTGATGAGCATAGGGAAGAAATCATATTGCCTAGTTATTCTTGATGATTACTCTAGATTTACTTGGGTATATTTTCTAAGGACTAAGGATGAGACAAGTGGACTGATCAAATCCTTTATTCTAAGAATTGAAAACCAAACTAATCAAAAAGTAAAAGTCATTAGATCAGACAATGGAACTGAATTTAAAAACCTTGATCTAAACACCTTTTGTGAAGAGAAAGGCATTGAGAGACAATATAGTGCTCCTAGGACTCCACAACAAAATGGAGTTGCTGAGAGAAGGAATAGGACACTAATTGAGGCTGCCAGATCTCTGTTATCTGATTCAAAATTGCCAATTACTTTTTGGGCTGAAGCAGTTAATACTGCCTGTTATGTCCAAAACAGAGTTCTAGTGATTAAGCCAAAGAACAAGACACCTTATGAGCTCTTAAATAAAATAAAACCCTTTATTGGATTTTTTAAACCATTTGGGTGTCCTTGTACAATTCTCAATACCAAATCTCACTTAGGAAAGTTTGATAGCAAGGCAGATGATGGATTTCTTGTGGGTTACTCATCTCAAAGTAAGGCCTACAGAGTTTTTAATTCTTCTTCTAGAATAATTGAGGAAAGTGACAATGTTAAATGCAATGAGAACACACCAAATCCTATTGGGTATGGTCCTCAGTGGTTGTTTGACATTGATTCACTAACTAACTCTTTTGGTTTCAGTAGTGATGATTATGCAGGTTCAGGTAATGGAGGATCAGGAACTCCACAAGTTCAAGAAAACATACCTCAGTCTGTGATTTTTCCCATACCTACAGTGGCTCCTGTTGAAGACTGTGATAAGGAGCCATCTACTGAACCAAATCAGAGTGAGGAAGAAACAAGAGATGAGGAGAATCAAGAAAATACAGAACCAGAAGTAGCTGCTGAAATCACCTCAGTTGAGTTAAATGACTCCAATCTAGAGGTGGGACTCAATGAAGAATCTAGTTATCAAACAAGAACACAAAAGAATCATCCTCCTCAGCTGGTAATAGGAGATATCTCTTCTCCTATGATGACTAGAAATCAAAGCAGGCTGCAAGATATGCAAGACCAACAACATACAGTGCATTCTTGCTTTCTATCCCAGCTTGAGCCTGAGAAGGCTCATGATGCTATGAAAGATTCCAGTTGGATAGAAGCCATGCAAGAAAAGCTGCTACAATTCAAGTTGCAAGATGTTTGGGATCTGGTAGACCTTCCTAAAGGTCAAAGAGCAATAGGTACAAAATGGGTCTTCAGGAATAAGAGAGATGAGAGAGGAATAGTAGTAAAGAACAAAGCAAGGTTGGTGGCACAAGGGTATACACAAGAAGAAGGAATAGATTATGAAGAAGTATTTGCACCAGTGGCTAGGATAGAAGCAATCAGATTGTTCCTGGCCTATGCTTCTTATATGAAGTTCAAAGTCTATCAAATGGATGTAAAAAGTGAATTTCTATATGGCTCAATTGAAGAAGAAGTATATGTCTGTCAACCACCAGGGTTTGAAAACCCAAGCTATCCAGACAGAGTATACAAACTGAAGAAAGCACTTTATGGACTGCATCAAGCACCAAGAGCATGGTATGACACTCTGTCATCCTATCTCTTAGAAAATGGCTTTGAAAGAGGAGTCATTGATAAGACTTTGTTCATCAAGAGAAAGAAGAAGGACATCTTGCTGGTCCAAATCTATGTGGATGATATCATCTTTGGATCCACAAGAGACAATATGTGCAAGGAGTTTGAGGATCTAATGCATCAAAGGTTCAAAATGAGTTCTATGGGGGAACTTACTTTCTTTCTTGGACTCCAAGTCCAACAGAAGTCAGATGGTATTTTTATTTGTCAGTCCAAGTATGTGCAGGACATTCTAACCAAGTTTGGTTTCTCAGACTCAAAGCCTGCCAGCACACCTATGGAGACACACAAGCAGATCACAGCAGATCTTGAGGGGGAGGATATAGATGTTCATCACTATAGATCCATGATTGGCTCTCTCATGTATCTTACAGCCTCTAGGCCAAATATAATGTTTCCAGTCTGTGGGTGTGCAAGATTTCAAGTTAGGCCAAAGCAATCACACTATCAAGCTGTTAAGAGGATATTCAGATATCTCAAAGGGCAACCTAGATTGGGACTTTGGTATCCTCATGACTCATCATTTGACCTACTTGCATACTCAGACAGTGACTTAGGTGGAGCAAACTTGGACAGAAAATCTACTTCTGGAGGATGCCAGTTCTTAGGTGCAAGACTAGTATCATGGCAGTGCAAGAAACAAACCACAGTGTCCACATCTACAACAGAAGCAGAGTACATAGCAGCTGCAAGTTGCTGTTCTCAAGTCTTATGGATTCATAATCAAATGTTGGACTATGGGGTAACCTTTCTACACACTCCAATCTTTATTGATAATAGCAGTGTTATTAGCATTGTTAATAACCCTGTCAAGCACTCAAAGACAAAGCACATTGACATCAGGTATCACTTTATAAGAGACTGCAATGAAAAGAAGCTTATTCAAGTTGTAAAAGTTCATATTGATAACCAGTTTGCTGATCTATTCACCAAAGCCTTTATTGTGGGTAGATTCACTTTCTTGGTAACAAGTGTGGGAATGATTAACTCTGAATAAGATCCTACTTTAAAAGTAGTTCAATACCTGTATATTGGTTATTCTTGGTGTTACTAATGTTCTTTCTCAGGAAATGTAGAGCAGTACTCAGTTCATCACAAGCTTAAAAGTGTAAGTATGGTTAATACTGCCAGTACAGTTTTAGTACTGCCAGTACAATTTTTAAATACTGCTAGTTAGTTAATACTGCTAGTTAGTTAATACTGCTAGTAGTTAATACTGCTCTCAGTTAATACTGCTAGTTAGTTAATACTGCTAGTGGTTAATACTGCGCTCAGTTAATACTGCTAGTTAGTTAATACTGCTAGTAGTTAATACTGCTCTCAGTTAATACTGCTAGTTAGTTAATACTGCTAGTGGTTAATACTGCTCACTGTTAATACTGCTTTCACTATCTTTTTAAGGTTAATACTGCTTATAATCCAAAAGCTATAAATACCCTTTCCCCGCCTAAAAGATCATAACGACTCTTTGTCTACTGTTCATCTTCTCTCTCACTTTTTTCTCTCAAGTATACAGTGCTCGCTAGGCAAGAATCCTTGCGTACAGATGGCTTCAATGGCGTTTATTGATGAGCACAACGAGATAGCCATGCTCCAAAAGCCAAAACAAGCCGAAGGTTTTCACCAGATAGTCGATTTCCTGAAGTCAAGCCACATCGCTCATGCTCTCACTGTGTCTCCTACCATCTTCATCGAGCACCAAAGGCAATTTTGGGCCAACGCCACTACTAGCACTGAAAATAGAGTGCAGTGCATCAAAACAAGGGTTTGTGACAAACCCTTGACAGTTACTGAGGAGACCATTCGCATCTGTCTACGTCTAGACGATGCTTCAGGTATATCTTCTATTCCAAATGAGGATTTGTTTTCAAACCTCACCAGAATGGGGTATGAAGGCCAATTGGGGATTTTTAAGGTTTTCAAAGCTCAATTTACACCCCAATGGAGGTTCTTTGTTCATACCCTGATGCACTGTATTTCTAAGAAAACTACTGGCTGGAGCCAATTTAGCAGTCCCATTGCATATGCTTTGGTATGTTTATCTACTGCTAGAAAATATAATTTTTCACTGATGATCTTCAATGATCTTGTCTCAAACCTGGACAACAAGAAGAGTTTCTTCATGTATCCCAGGTTTGTACAAGCAGTTATAACCAACGAATTGACGGATATACCTCACTTTGATGGGGTATATGTACCTAAACCCCCTAAAGGCAAGGTCTTCTCAAACATGAGAAGATCTGCTAGGGACTCGGAAGGAGTTGACACCCCATTGTTCTCAACAATGATGGTGGTGTCCCAACCACAAGAAGGTATGGCCTCAGGGTCAAGGCCCGCATTAGATCAACCCACTGAGAGCCAATCCCAACCTTCCCTCTCTCACATTTTTCCTCAGTCCTTTGCTGCTAAACCCACTCCTCAAATTTCCAAGACTTATGTCAAGAGAAAGGTACACAAGGCTCCTTCCCTTGTTGTGCCTACTATTAACCAAGAGCCTTAAAGCCCTCTATTGGAGCATTCTCTAATAGAGAATATCCAAAGGGAATCCAATAGGGTGTCTCCCAACCCTGAGGAGGTGCTCTCTAAGGAGCTGAATGAGCATATGGGTGAGAAGGCTGCCACTACTTCTGCTAGCACAGAGAAGGACAGTGGTAACATTTCTAAGACCTTCCCCATGGCAAATTTGGGTGAGAAATCAACCAAAGGACCCCGATGCCAAGAAACCAAGGGGGTAGTTGATGCTTCTGCTAGGCAGAAGGTCACTACTACAAGATCCAAGGATCCCTCAAGGATGGGCAAAACATCCAAAAAGGGTGAGGACAGAACTGACACTGATGAATTGATGGAAAAAGATTCCAATGATCCTTCAAGGGTGGGTAAAACACCTAAAGAAGGTGAGGATAGCTATACTTACTTGGAATTGATGGAAACAATAGCCAACATCAATGTTGATGTGGTTAATCAAGGAAAGGAAATCAAAGCATTGCAGCAAGTGGTCATCTCCCAACAACAGCAAATTTCAAAACTCAAGCAACTGGTGGGAAAGCTCATGGCCAAGAAAAGAAGAAGTCAGTTTGTTCTCAGGAGGAGAAAGGGGGCAACCAATAAGGAAAATGAGAATGCTTCCAAAAAGGGGGAGAGTTCAAGCTCAGAACAGTTGGATCAACAAATTGAGGGGGAGAATGTTGGAACCAGAGGAGAGTTTGTTGAAGAAAAAGCTGAAGGTGTAATAGAAGCAGAAAGTGCCAAAGCAACAGAAACAATACCAGCAGCAGAAACTGTTAGTGCTGCTGAAACTTCAAAAGCAACAGTAACAGGGTTAACACCAGCAGAGATTGAAATAGTAGAGATGCTTGTCAAAGCAAAGAATGACACTCCCAAAGCAAAGGGAGTGGTCATAAATGAAGGGGGAGCAAAGAAAACAGAAAAGAAAGACAAGGCTGCAGATGCAATGAAAAAGGGGAAAGAAAAGATGATAGAATCTGGTCAACCATCCAAAAAGCAAAAGATGGTTGAGTCAGATGAAGCATTAGCTAAGAAAATGCAAGAAGAGTTAGATCAAGCAGAGAAAGAACAGGTTGAGAAAGACAGAGAAATAGCCAGAGCACTTGCCAATGAATTAAATGAAGCATTTCAGAAAGGGTTGGAAACAGAAAAAGCAAAGCAAAGGGCAATGAGCTTGAGAAAGGCTATGATGGCCAGATCAAGTGCAAAGAAGAGAAGGCCTTCACAAACTTACCTTGCAACTCAGGAAAGAAACAAGATGATAACTTTCTTGAGGAGTGCAATTGGTGTAAAGAAAGAAATGTTTGTGAAGATGACTTGTGATCAAGTCAAGGGATTATATGAGAAAGAAATGGAAAAACTGAAAGGTAATGAAAAGGACAGAGTGGAGTTTGAAAAGAAATCCAAGGAGAGGCATGATGTGAATATCAATCAACCCTTCCCTGAAAGTGAAGAGGGAACTCCTACAAAAGAAAAGGTAGAGATAAAGGAAGAAAAGAAGAAGGAAGCTGCTATAGGGCAAAGTCAAAGGATTCTAAAGAGAACTAAGATGATGGCTAGAAGAAAGAAAACTAAAAATAAGCCCAGAGTAGAAGAAGAGAAAAAGGTTGCTGAAGAAGAAGAGGCACCAAAGAATGAAGAAAAGAGAACTGAATCTCAGGAAGTACCATAGAGTTCAGATGTAAATTTGTACATGGTGGTAATGGATAAAATTCCAAAGCCTATCACAGCTGAACCTGTTGGATTCAAACCTCCTGAAGTTATCCACTGGGATACTATGGAGGTGGATGGTAAAGAGTATATCAGATTGAAAAGAAAGGATGATAAGTAATATGTGTTTGCAACATGGAACAAAATTGTCAGAGAATGTTCAAGATCTGATTTGGAAGAAATGTATGAAGTTGGTATGAAGCTACATGCAGATCAGTTGAAAGCTCCAGGGTTACCAATTGTGAAGCTGGTCATGGAGTATTTGTGCATGTTATTCAATCCAGAAGCAGTGAAACATTTAATCAGAGACGTGTTCAAAACTGTTAGAGGATGGACTCTGTATGAAAGAAGTGGAGTCTATGAATTGGCCTTGGATACTTTTCACATGGAGTATTACTTGGTGGATAGGGTCTACAATCACACACGTCTGAAGCTTCATGCCATGTTAAAGAAGAAGTTGGGTTGTGCATCAAATTCAGAAATGGCAAAGTATCTAATTCAGAGAACTATCAATCAGAGCATGGGACTGGATCCTAACATGGGACTGGATCAATGAAAGTTTTGGAAGCATCTGAAGAACTTGACTTCTCTTTCTAAAAGTCAAGTTAGGGGGAGATTGTTGGGAACTGAAGATGTGACTAAGTCATTAATGTTGCCAGTTCAGAGTTAGTACTGCCAGATGATCTTAAAGATTAATACTGCTAGGTATTACTACTTCTAGTAGTTAATACTGCTAGTCAAAGTTAGTGTTGCTTGAACAAAGTTAGTACTGCTTAGCTAGTTAGTACTGCTAGTGGTTAGTGTTGCTTAGTAGTTAATGCTGCTTCTAAGATAATGAGAAGATAATGTTGAAGAGATAGCGTATGAAGATAAACATGGAAAGCTTGAAGATAATTATGAAGATTATTTTGAAGATCTTTTTAAGTTTTGTAATTATCTTTAATTTCAATATATGTATAGAATCGTTTAGAATAAGATGTAATTCTGTGTGTTTTTGTTCTAGAGAGAAAATCAACCTCAAGGCATAGTTCCTAATTCTAGAGAAGTAGAATTCGTCTTGAAAGAGCCTGTTCTTCAAGATTGAGGTTGTGAATGAAAAGCTTGTAACTTGAATCATTAAATAAAGTTTACAAGTTGATTGTGATTCACTGTTTCATTGTTTTTCTGCTTATTGAATATTAAAGTGCTATTCCGCAGTTTCTTTAATATTGTTTCTGAGTATTCATAATTCTTGTTGAGAATTCGATCCTGACATAGACTCTTGACCTTGATGAAATTTCCACTGAACCTTCACTAAACGGATCTCTTTGTTCCTCAACTCCTTTATCTTGAGGTCCGTAATTGCTACGAGCTCCTCAATATAACTTAGTTTTTCATCTACCTGAATATCTTCTAAAGGAACAACTATATCTGCTTCTGCCAAACACTTCTTCAGGTTTGACACATGAAATATGGGATGAATCCCTCGCAAACTTTCTGGTAGATCAAGTTCGTAAGCCACTTCACCAACACGTCCCGTGATGATAAATGGTCCAACAAACCTTGGTCTCAACTTTCCTTTCTTTACAAATCTGATTACCCCTTTCCAGGGCGAAACTTTCAACATTACCTTATCTCCTATCTGAAACTCTATTGGTTTCCTTCGTTTATCAGCATACATTTTTTGACGATCTTGAGCACTCTTTAATCTTGCTCTAATCTGGTCGACTTTATCAGCTGTCACCTGTACAATTTCTGGTCCCGCTAGCTGTCTTTCCCCCACCTCATTCCAACATAAAGGTGTTCTACATTTATGACCATACAAAGCTTCGAACGGGGTCGTTTGTATGCTAGCATGATAACTATTGTTGTAGGAAAATTCAATCAATGGCAAATGAATTTCCCACGAACCTTTGAATTCGATAACACATGCACAAAGCATATATTCCAATGTCTGAATAGTTCTCTCACTCTGGCCATCAGTTTGCGGATGATAGGTCGTGCTCAGCTTAAGTTGAGAGCCTAATTCCCTTTGTAAACTTCTCCAGAAAGCTGATGTAAAACAAGCATCCCTGTCTGACACAATGGACGATGGTACTCCATGTCTGGTTACTATCACGTCGATATACAATCGAGCCAATTTCTCTAATGAGTACGTCTCCTTGATCGGTAGGAAGTGAGCTGACTTTGTGAGTCTATCCACTATCACCCAAATGGCATCATGCCCCTTAGGTGATCGCGGTAACCCAGTAACAAGATCCATCGTAATCTCATCCCACTTCCAAACTAGAATTTCTAACGACTGAAGCTCCCCATAAGGTCTCTGATGCTCAGCTTTAACTTTCAAACATGTTAAACATCGTTCAACGAAGTGAGCAATATCTTTCTTTAAACCTGGCCACCAATAACTTTGTTTCAGATCTCTATACATCTTGTTGGTTCCTGGATGTACTGAGTAACAGGATCTATTCGCTTCTTCCAAGACTTTCTGCCTCAGATCTCCTGCTTTTGGGATCCATACTCGCTTATTGAAGCACTTTACTCCGCGATTGTCAACTACTAACGAGTTAACAATTCCAACTATTCTTTCACTTTTAAATTTTTCTTTTGACGCTGCTTCTTCTTGATACTTTATAACTTCTTTTAAGAAATTAGAAACAACATCAATTCGAAATGCTACAACTTCTGTTATTTCTCCATGCTCCTTACGACTTAGAGCATCTGCTACCACATTGGCCTTGCCTGGATGGTACAGAATATCACAATCATAATCGCTTAACAGCTCCATCCACCTACGCTACCTCATATTAAGCTCCTTCTGATTGAAAAGATATTGAAGACTCTTGTGATCTGTGTAAATCTGACACTTGATCCCATACAAGTAATGCCTCCAAATTTTCAAAGCAAAGACTACAGCTGCCAACTCTAAATCATGCGTCGGGTAATTCTTTTCATGTTCTTTCAGCTGTCGAGATGCATAAGCAATTACCTTGCCTTCTTGCATTAACACACATCGCAGACCCAACTTTGAAGCATCGCTATAAATTACGAATCCTTCTGTTCCGTTGGGTAGAGACAAAACAGGAGCACTGCTTAGACTTTCTTTTAATTTACTGAACGCTTCTCTCTGAGCCTCTGCCCAGACAAACTTGACATTCTTTCTGGTTAATGCTGTTAATGGCGTAGCTATCCTTGAAAAGTCCTGGATGAACTTTCTATAATAACCAGCCAATCCAAGAAAACTTCTTACTTCAGATGGTGATTTCGGTGCTTCCCACCCTTTTATGGCTTCAATCTTAGCTGGATCAACCTTAATCCCCTCTTTTGACACCACGTGTCCTAGAAACTGAACTTCTTTCAGCCAAAATTCACATTTTAAAAACTTGGCGTACAACTTCTCACGCTTAAGCACTTCTAAAATCACTCTTAAATGAGTTTCATGATCTTCTTTGGAACGTGAATAGATCAGTATATTATCTATAAAGACGATGACATACTTATCTAAAAATGGACTACACACTCTATTCATCAGATCCATGAAAGTTGTTGGCGCATTGGTCAAACCAAATGGCATAACTAGAAACTCATAATGTTCGTACCTAGTACGAAATGCAGTCTTAGGTACATCCTCCTCCCTCACTTTCAACTGGTGATATCCAGATCGAAGATCTATTTTCGAAAAGTAACTCGCTCCTTGCAGTTGATCAAAAAGATCGTCAATCCTGGGAAGCGGATACTTATTTTTGACAGTCAACTTATTGAGCTCACGGTAGTCTATGCAAATTCTCATAGACCCGTCTTTCTTCTTAACAAACAATACTGGCGCTCCCCATGGTGAGGTACTAGAGCGAATAAACCCCTTGTCTAACAAATCCTGCAGTTGAGTCATCATTTCTTTCATCTCTGCCGGTGCCAGTCTATACGGTGCTCTTGCAATCGGCGCTGCTCCGGGTACTAAATCAATACGAAATTCCACTTGCCGAACTGGAGGCAAAGTGGTTAAGTCTTCCGGAAATACTTCTGGATATTCACTGACTACCGGAACTGACTCTAATCCTTTCTTTTTCTTCTTAGCATCTATTACATAAGCTAAGAACCCCACACATCCTTTTACTAAACATTTCTTAGCCTTAATCATAGAAATCAAACATGACTTTCTATCCCTTCGATCTCCAAATACTACTATCTCTTCTTTTTCTGGTTGCGTTATACAAATCAATTTCTTATTGCATACTATATGAGCATCATTAGACGCTAACCAGTCCATTCCCACAATAACATCAAATTCTCCCATACCCATTGGGTACAGTTGAACTGGAAATGATTGTCCATCAATGACAATACTACTCCCATCATACACTTCCTCCACTAAGATTTGACTATTATCAGCCACTTCTACTTTCAATTCATGCTTAAGCTTCTTAGGTTTCTCATTCAATTTATGCACATAATTTGGAGACACAAAAGAACGATTTGCGTCTGAATCAAACAATACTTTTGCATAATTTGAATCTATAAAGAAAGTATTTGTCACTACATCAGGTATCTCTGCCGCTTCTTCTGCTGACATATTGAAAACTCTAGCCCTCGCTTTAGCTGGCTCCACCTTTTCTCACTTCCTTTATCTACATTTCCTCTGCTCAATCCCTTTTTCAACTGTGGACAATTGGTCCTGATATGATCAGGAGATCCACATTGATAACAAGACCTCAAATTCTGGCAATCCCGAGCCAAATGCCCAACCTTCCCACATTTATAACAACCCTCTTGATCAATCTTACATTCTTCTTTATGCCTTCGCTTACACTTGCTACAGGGCTTATTTTCAAACTTATTAACAGAACGCTGATCAAACTTTGCAGACTTAAACGATTTGAAATCACGAACTGTTCCTTCCCATTTTCTTTTATCTCCACTTCTTTCTGTAGCTTGCCTATTCTTTTCTTTCTCTCTCATTTCAGCTGCATTTACTGCCATTTGAAAAGTAGACGGTTCCTTATTCGAGACAAATTCCCGAATATCACTTCTTAATCCAAAGACGAAACGTTCTAATCGTCTTTCTTCATTAGGTACATAAATTTCTGCAAATCGAGACTTTTCAATAAACTTTGTGGCATATTCTCGAACTGACATTGCTTTCTGTTCTAAACCCAAAAACTCTTCTTCCAACTTTTTAACTGCCGCCAGAGGGAAGAATTGTGCTTTAAATCTTTTCACAAACTCACCCCAAGCCATTTCTTTAGCTACAGCCGAACTTTGACCTCCAGATTCCACATCCCACCACATTACCGCTTCATCTTTCAGCATTGACAAAGCATAAACTACTCTATCATCTTCCGCACACTTACTCGTATCAAAAGCTAGCTCAATACCTTTTACCCATCTTAATGCTATAACAGGATCACATTCCCCTTTATAAGTAGGACGCTTGCAAGCACCAAACTCCAAGCACCAAACTCCTTAAAACCACATCCTTTTCCAGCTACAGCTTTAACTGACACAATGGGACTTGACTGAGGGTGACTACCAATTCCAGTTACTGGTGATTCTGCTACCTCAGTCACTACTTTATCTTCACTCTTTTCTTTACTTACCGAAACTTCATTAGTACGCTGAACCAATAAAGCATTCAACGTTTCTTGTAACTTTCCCATTTCTGCAGTAAAGGTTTCTTGTGTAACAAAACCTTGCTTTCTACCTCCACCCCGTTTTCCTGTCTGTTTTCGACCCCTCACAGAAGCCGAACTTTCTTGATGAGAAGTTTCTTGCTCAACTCTTACCTCTACACTTTCATCCTGCCGAATACCACGACTCATCTTCCCACCTCGAGTTCCCACATTGTAAACTCTTGCCTAAGTAGTTGCTTTCTGAACTGTCTTACCTTTAGGTCGACCACGACTCTTTCCTTGGATAGCAGTCGGGTTGACATCAGTCATTCGCTCTTCGGCAATGACTTCATTATCTGGCTCCATTTCAGGATTCACTATAGATCTACTCCTGGTCACTCGCTCAGACATACTTCTGATAAGAATAAACATAAGATATTCAATTTAACATACTACATTACGGCAGTTTAAGCACAAGCATGTACTTGTAAATTCACAATTACACTGGCCAGATGGAATTCCAAATTTACCTTACATGCTAGTCCTTACTACCTTAATGTTATCTTCTTACGGTCTTCCTACTACTCAGTTGTGCTTCTACTATCTCAGTTTAAGTCTAGGCCCATCTGGTCACCTAGATCCCTTAAACTAATGCTCTGATACCAATTGTAACAACCTGGACAATTATATATACAATAAAATAACATTCTTACTACATATTGTCCCAAGTTTACATTTCAAAATACAATGTTCACATCTATCTCTTACTACACAACTGAGTTCAAAAAAAAAATAAACTACTGCAGGAAGTCTTCTATCTCCTGCTTATAGCTCATATCTTCTCTTTACCCTTATCTATACGTGCTACTTTTCGAAAACCTGAAACAGGATTAAAATTTTGAAATAACGAGGATTAGACCAATGGTCTAGTGATTCCCCTCCAAATACTTCTGCAACAGTTCAAATATTAATTAAAACAATTAAACAAAGTTGTCTATCTCAAAACATAACTTGCTCTTTTAATCAAACTTTAAAACACTTTATGCTCTGCAGGCATAACTCAATCTACTGGCCATCACTGACCACTTTTTACGCTTCGCAAGCGTACCTTAAGCTACTGACCAACATTCCCGTCAAAGACGGTATGTCTGTCTCGCACTGCCTTATTTTAGGGACACACCCTAATGGCATAAACGGGCCACACTCCCCGGTACGAGCAGGTGGGTCACACTTCCCGACTTAGGTCAGACTTCTGACTCAAATGTATGCATACACCTAGTCCTGACTGTATATAAAACAAGTTTATATAAACTGAGCATAAACATGCAAACTGATTAAATCAATCTTTTGCAATAATTTTGCCTAACTTTCAATACTATAAATGCGTAGTTTATAAAACCCACATTTATCAAATAACTGCAAAAATCATAAAAGATTTAGTTTGAAAGACTCAACTCTGATTCTTCTTGATCAATTCTGACTTCTACTGATTAACACCGCCTACGATGGTATTAAAAACAAAGGTAAGCTAACTGGTGACTAACACCCTTTCCTTCTAAAAACACATCAAATACAACATACTGCTACTATCCAGATCGAAACCATCCTGATCAAAACCTCTTAGGACATATTAACAAAATACCGGTCGAACCACTACACCGGTCAAGCAATACCGATCAAGCACTACCGGTCGAGCAATACCGGTCCAGCACTACCGGTCCTTTCACTTATCGGTCAAACACAACCTATCAGTCCTTTACAACCTACCAGTCAATAGCATACCGGTCTTTTACAACCTACCGGTCAAAAGCATACCGGTCCTTTACAATCTACCGGTCAAAAGCATACCGGTCCTTTATCATCTTCCCGGTCAAACTCATACGTAAGTCGGCGACTCACAGTTCAAACCCAGAAAACTATTTTATCATTAAATCGATCAAATACACGGTTAAAAGCTTGATTAACAAGACTATTTACCGACTATAATATGCAGATAGAAGTATTAGGCTAAAAACATACCTCTATTTGACCAAAAAACGATCAATCCTTCAAGATCTCTTTCTCTTTCTCTCTGCCTCTTTTCTCTGCTCTCTATCTCTCTCTAAGGCGGTCTCAAAATCAATTCAGTATGAGATAATGAAACAAATATCTGATACTTAGGTTATATATAACCAATGTTTCAAATAACCCCCCTGCACTTTGGGTCTCGTTTCACTTTTCACCCAACTTCCAAAATAAATAAAAATTTCGGATTCGGATATTACAATGATTCCTTCCCAGATGAGAAGGTAAGTCACTCTGAGCCATGGTATGCCAATTTAGTTAACTATTTGGTGGGATCAGTTGTACCTTACAACATGAATTCCCAGCAAAATGTGAAGCAATATTATTGGGACGAACCGTACCTTTACAAGTTATGTGTCGATGGTATGATCCGAAGATGCGTGCCAGATGAAGAGAAAGCCGATATTTTAACTCATTGCCATACGTTGGAATGTGAAGGCCATTTCAGCATCGACCGAACGGTAACGAAGGTATTACAGTCCGAATTCTTTTGTCCATCCATGTTCAAGGAAGCTCGAGAATTTATCTCCCGGTGTGACCGTTGTGAGAGGGTTGGTAACATCACAAAGAGAGATGAGATGCCCATGAAGATCTTTATGGAAGTCGAGCTATTTGACGTATGGGGTATCAACTTCATGGGATCGTTCCTGAACTCATACCGCAATGAGTATATACTTGTAGCGGTAGATTACGTATCTAAGTGGGTGGAAGCGATAGAGACCCCTACAAACGACTCCAAGGTAGTAATCAATTTCTTATGGAAGAATATCTTTTTGAGGTTCGGAGTCCCAAGAGCATTGAAAAGTGATGGTGGTAGCCACTTTTGTAACCCTTATTTGGATGCAGTTTTGAAACGATATTCGGTTAAACATAAAGTCACCACACCATATCACCCACAGGCCAACGGCCAGATGAGGTTTCCAATAAGGAACTAAAAGCAAATTATGGAGAAGATCATGATACATCAAGAAAGGATTGGTCATCCAAGTTGGATGACGTACTGTGGGCATACCGAATAGCGTTTAAGACTCCTCTGGGCACCACTCTCTATCGTTTAGTATTCAGAAAATCATGTCACTTACCGGTCGAGCTAGAACACAAAGCATATTGGGCGATCAAGAATTTTAATATGTCACTAAATGCGGTCGGACAACGCAGATTCCTCCAATTGAATGAATTGGAAGAGCTCAGACACGATGCATATTAAAATGTGCCATTTATAAAGAACAGACCAAGCGATTCCACGATAAAAACCTTCACCCAAAGGTAATTTGTCCAGACATGCAAGTGGTATTATTTAACTCTCGACTTCGTCTTTTTCCAGGTA
Organism: Arctium minus; assembly: GCA_954870635.1. NCBI lineage: Eukaryota > Viridiplantae > Streptophyta > Magnoliopsida > Asterales > Asteraceae > Arctium > Arctium minus. The sequence continues at coordinate 67,698,795 of OX941080.1, read as the reverse complement.
AGTTGAAGTCCAAATGGTCATTACCGTTCATGGTTAAGGAGGTACACCGATATGACACAATTGAGTTACAAGACAAAGATAGAAAGACGTTCAATGTTAATTGCCAACGTGTGAAGCCATACTACGGGGGAGAAACGGTGGTAGCAGACGCCACATTTTTATAAGAACCAACCGAGTAATCGCCATAAATGGTCGAGCCATGACTTAAAATAAGGCGTTGGGTGGGAGGCAACCCATTGTAGATTCGTTTTCTATTTTTGTTTTCTTTATTTCTCTTTTTCTGTGTGTTTGTTTGTCGTTCCCTGAGGTAAATGGAAGTGATGGTGGAAGGATGAGTTGAGCTGAAGTAAATAAACAGAAGCTGACGCGGGTATTGGCGCGGCCTAAGTCGCGATGGAAACTGCGTCATGCACTGTCTCTTGAGCAAAATAAGAAATGGCGTGAGTAGAGGAGCGGACAAACCGGTGGTCAAAGTCATGGGAAACACTGTCCGATTGATAGATTTTGTATACCGCATGAGTAGGGATGCGGCTAAAACCCGGGGGTAACCCGCGTGGAACACTGCCGAAACCCATGATGTGGAAGTGGTGCCGGACGTGGAAATGGTGCGGGTACTACCGCGACTAAAACCGTAGTGAAAGCCGCGGGAGGTGCTAGAGTATACATTTTGTGCAGCTTTTGTCGCGGCTAAACCCGCGGTGGAAACCGCATCGACCACTGTCGGTTTTCCCCCATAGACTTTGGCGCTGGTGTTCACGCGGCCAAACCCGCACGCGACACTGCAAGTATTAAAAGGGGCGGCGGTTTATTTTTCATTGCAACTCTAATTTTCTTCCCCTTATTCGATTTTTCACTTCAAGAACCACCACCACAACCGATTAAAGCGTTTTTCCTGCGAACTTCCGGCCTCACACTCCGGCAACCATCTCCTTCTCTTTTCCCCACTCCATCTTCTCCATTGTTCCTCATTCCCATCAAGGTATATATATATTCCCCCTATCTCTTTTAGAGGCTATAAAAATTGGGGATTCTTTCTCCATTCAAGCAAGGTTGTGAATTCTTTCATCTTTGTTAATGCTTGCGCTTAATTTCCATATATTCTTATTTTTGCATGCATATATCTTGGGATTTTAGATTATTGAGTGGTTGGTAAAGGTCTTTATGATGTGGTCATTGATGCTTGTGCTTATGTGACTATGTGATTATGCTTATGGTGTTCCATGAACTTATGCATTGTTAGAATATTGTTGGTGCCATGTTGAGCTTTTTCATGATAAGGCTCAAATGTGTAATATGTTGAAAGATTGTGTGGAATGGATGAGTGGAAGTAATGTTGGGTGGAGATTTGTGCTTTTCAAGTTGTACCGTGTTTAATTGGGTGATTGGGTTGTAATTAACGTTATATTTGAAAGACAACCAAACCCTAGGTTTGGGGTTTAATCATTGCATCTAGTTTAGCAACCCTATTGCTAAAGAAAACATAGTCTTTGTACCAGGTTTGGGGTGATTGGTGATGTTTATGTACTCACATAGATTCTTAAATTTTAGAGCATCATGGTGCATACAGACCCCAACACTTCCGGAAAATGGTTCAAATATTACAATTTGGGCAATGCTGAGAGATAACATCTTCGAACAATGACAAGCCCTAAATTCGTAGAGAGGATGGAGACATTCAAGAATCGCGTCGTTTGGCCAGAAAAGGGTTAAAGCTAACCGATATCCCCAACCCCGGGGTATCCGAGATATCACAACAAATGGTTTGGGTCCAATACATGCGAAACCCAGAGCCGTATGACCCCCGCCTTGTGCTCGAATTTTATGCATCTATGATTTTGCCGACTTTTAATGATTATTATACAGTAGCGGTTCGGGGGGTGACTATTCGTTTATCCATGGATGATATATGTGCTCATTATGGGGTGACGATACCCCTCAACGTGGGTCTTACATATGGAGTCTCTCCAATCCCCGGGGTCGCCGACAAAGATACCCACAATAGTGTCATTGCCTCATCCTTCCGCACGAATGGAAAGGGATATTGGCAACAACGAGATGCATAAATTAGGAAGAGTGACCTTCCCCCTGAGATAGCCATGTGGATGTTACTCTTGAAATTGAACCTATTGCCATCAACCCACGACACGTACGCTGATCCTCTATGTTATCCCAGTTTAATCTAGTTGATAATTAACACACAAACACAATAATATCAAGAGATATAAAGATTCAGAATAACATACCAATCCCTTGAATAAACAGTTAAACCTTGTGTGTTCTTGATACCTTGAATGCAATACTGGTTACAAAGTACGTAGGCTACCTCTCAATATGAATATTGTGATTATGAAAGGTTAACCCTAAAACTAAACTAATCAAAACTTTAAATACCCAGGCCTAATGCCTAATGGGCTTTGCTAAATGCTAAACGGGCTTGAGGCCCACAAACCAATAACTATTAACTAGTTCCAGTTTGAACCCTGAACTTTAATTATCAAATAAATACAATTTAAACCCTCTAACTTAACTTTAATATTGAATACAATTATTTGATCCAACAATCTCCCCCTTTGGATTCAAGATTAAAATTTTGCAATAATCTTCACGGGTCTTCACTTTTCTTGAAAACTTCAGATATCTTTCGACATGACGTTTCAAAAACTTGTAACTTTTAGTCTTGATCTTTCTCTTACTTGAAGTGTCCTTCTGACGATTATCTTCAGTCAGGCTTTTAATAAGTTCCGACACTTTTAATGCTTTGAAATCTTCAGCAGTCTTCAGATTATAATCTTCTTTTTTATTATTCTCCCTTTTTTTATAGTCTCCCCATTTTTGATGAGTGGTGAGAATCATCATCATCAAAACTTTGCAAAACAATCTCCCCCTTTGAATATGGTCATTAATTTAGCATTGTCTTCATGTAACGAGCCCTGTGTGAAATAAGAGCAGTCTCTCCAAATGGAGAAAGTGATTATTTCAATCTTTTCACATTCAAATAATAAAAATGTGGTAACCCTGAATCAACAAATGACTCAGTTAGAATGCCTGTCAGTAACACAGTTACTGAGTAACACAAAGTTACTATATAAGGAGCTGGTTTTGATGTTGGCTCCCCATGTCTTCCATTTAATCATCGAATAACACATGGTTATCTATGAACGTTCTGACAGAAAACAAATTTATGTGTGCTTGTGAATGTGTATGAAAGAATTAAGCACAGATGATTGCTTTTCAATATAGGCTCAAAGTATGTAAACTTGTTGAGACAACAACAAATTATACAAAGCCTCAATGTGCATGAGAAAGGGTTCGAAGGTGGGGCAACTTTCCTTCTTTTTCAATATTAGTATCTTCCAAATGAAGAACCAATAGCGTATGTGCTGCTTCCCCAGAAAATGTGAAACATTCTCTTTTTGAGAAAAGAATGAGTAGTTGGTTGGGTTGTATGCAATAGATGGCATGGGCTAGTTGCCTATTTCAATGATAGTCACCAAAGAATGTGAACCAATCAGATAATGTGGCTGCCCGGCTCATAAAGTGGTTTGGTGCAGAGTCTAATATTCTTTTACTCTGTTCTCTCACCCTCTTTCTTTTAAGTCTCATTTCTAACCAATCTCTCTTTTCCATTTTACCTCTTCACACACCATCACTCAATTCTTTTGACCCCTCTCCCCTCAATCACTCAGGGAAGACTTCCTGGGTAGGAAACACTGGTTATCGTGAATCCATGGAAGTTCTGTTGAGTTTTCACACTGAATCCCATGTATTTTCCTAAAAAGAACATGTTGTTCAACAGGCTATTGTACATGAAAGCACAAATAAGCACAGAGTTACATGAAGAATAAAAAATTTCGGAGAAGTCAAAACAGTTGTGTTTGACGATGCAATTCTCCCCCTCAAACTAAAAGAGGTTGGTATTTAAGATCAAAAATCATTTAAAATCACACTTCACAATTCATGAAAATCTTTGAAGAATATGAAGTGGTTTGAACATTTAAGAAACCATTTTTCACAAGTGAAAGTTGTTCATCTTTCAACAAGTGATAGAGTGTAAGGTTTAGAAATATATACCTGTAAATCAGAATCCTTAACTCCCCCTGAAATTAATATTTTCAATGAAGTATCTTTGACAAAACTCAGATATCCTCCCCCTTGATACCTGTAAAAAGTCAGTTAAATCAGAAAAATATATCAGTATAAATATTAAGCATATAAGCTCCCCCTTAATATTTGCATTCAGATATCAAACGCTTTGTCACTGACGTCCGAGTCCTAAGTTGTTATACATAGAAGTCATCGTTTTGACAATGAGACAAGAGTCCTGATCTGTAGTAATCAGAAGTCATTGTTCTTTCTCCCCCTTAAACCATGGGTGCCTGCAACACAGATTTAGCTTTTGGTACCCACTTGTATTTGGGTCCTAATGGGTTAGTTGCAGTTCTAGTGGGAGATATAAAATAAGAACCATACCAGTTATTCACATAATCTTTTCTTACAAAATCATTTGAGCCACAGTAGGAACAACTGATTTTCTTTTGTGCTAACCTGATCAGTTGATTGATAGTGTAAACCAGATCAGGTTTGCCAAAGTTTTACCTTTTGTAGCATAGTTCCATTTAGCTTTTGATGTATGCACAAATGATTTGTCTGTCATCTTTTCCTCTGAAGATCCTTTAACTTTCTAGATCCAATTTCCTCTATCTCTGTCATCATCTCTTCTCCATAAGCTTTTCTTTTGAGACTTGGTCTTCTTGAAGTTACCTGAACCATCAACATTTTTGTCATAGAAAAGGTTAGAAGGACGAATCTGATCAGTAGATTTAGAAGTAAGACTATCATTTGAATCACAGAAAGGATTATAGAAAACATTTGAAACATGTGAACTTGAAGCCTTTTTGAGTGAGAAATCTGAATCAGTTTGATCATCTCTCGGTGATTGAGCTATTGACTCTGGCGTCTTGTGCTCAGTCAGCTTCACCTTGAATACGATCTCTTCAAGTTCCTTTATCTTTGAAGACAAACTGTTTCTTTCCTTTGTAATCAGATCAAACTTCTTATGCAACTCAGATTTTGCATTCTTCTCCTTCAAGATGTTTGTTGATAGCTGAGATAGCTTTCCTATCAGCTTAGCTATCTCAGTCTCTAGATCTTTCTTGTCTTTAGAAAAGTATTTATTTACATTCTTCAGCTCAGCTTGCTTCTTCTCTTTCTCAGCCTTTTCTCTTTCAATAATGATAACCTTCTCAAAGTCTGAAACTTGTTGAGAAAGCTTAACACATCTAAGCTCTAATGATTTCTTTTCTTCAAAGGCTTTTATGGAGAAATCAGATAATTTCTTAGCAAATTCTTTTCTTTCTTTCTCAATCTTCAACATTTCATCTTGAACTTTTGTATTGTCTTTGTCTTGGGTTGCCTTTTCTTTCAGCATATCAATCTCAACCTCAAGACTGAAGACTTTATCTTTCAGTTTATCTCTTTCCGCAAAGACTTGAGAATTTGTCTTTCTAAGCCCTTCAGATGTCTCACAAGCAATGTTTGCTCTTCTTCTAAGCTCATCAAGCTCTTTTTGCATTAACTCCTTCTTTGACCAGCTTGAGCTAGAATCAGATCTTTTCAGCTTTGCTTGAAGATCTAAGATCTCTTTTTCTTTAGACTCAATTATTCCTGCAAAGTCAATTTTAGAATCAGAATATTTTGAATTTTCTTTTAAAACATTGATCTGAGTAAGAAGAGATGAGTTCTGAATCTTTAAATCCTTGTTCTCAGCTTTGAGAGGTAACATCTCGGATTTGAGCTTTTTATTCTCCTTTTCACAATCATAAACCATGCTCGTATATCTTGACAACTGTCCAGCAAAATGTTTAACATTTGCTTTTGCTTCAGAAAGAGTCATCTTGTCATAATCAAGGATAAAACATTTAGACATCTTTAGCCGTATTGTTAGATATCAAACTAATCTGTACCAAGAGAATCAACTAGAAGAGATCGTTAGAATCAAGTATAAGATAAAAGCTACACTCAAAAAATTTCAGAAAAATAAATTTCCAAAAATAATTAAATGCAATCTTCTCACACAGTATAAAGCACAAATAATACTGAAAAATCGAACTGTGAAAATCTAAAAAAAATTGGCGCAAAGTGAACAGTAACTTGCATGAACAGTGACTTGTGCGAACCGGGATTTGTGCAAACCGATGCTAGCGCGAACATGAATTTGCGCGAACCGGTACTGGCACAAAGTGAGGTTTGCGTGATCTGTGGGTCGTGCAAAGTGTGGTTTGCGCGAGCCTTGAGTGGCGCAAAGTGCAGTTTTTGCGAGAAGGCACTGGCGCAAACACTGTTGACCGGTACCTTGCTTCGACCGGGATGTTGTCCGACCGGTAAGATGCATGACCGGGAAACTTCTTCGACCGGTATTGGTGTCAACCGGTATCCTGTTTGGACAGGGATGCCTCGACCGGTATATATTGACCGGTGAAATGTGAGGAGACCGGTGTCTTTGACCGATATACAATGACCGGGGTCTATCGGGGACCCTGACCGGTATGGGTGAATAGTGCGACCGGTATGAACCTATATGGGGTGATAGGTATGATGCGGGGTAATGCGACCGGTATAGAGCGGTCGACCGGTGAGATTTAATGACCGGGACCGGAACCGATAAAAAATATTCGACCGGTAAGCTTTTCGACCGGACTGGTCTATTGACGGATATCAAGTAGACCGGTGTGGATTGTGAGATGACCGGGCGACCGGACAATTTTATAACTGATATAGTGTAATCAAACCACGACCGGTATGTTCTTGAACAATCCAGAACGACGATAAACAGTCCAGATAATCAACCCAGAAACACTCAAAAACTCAAATTGAATGCAAAGAACTATACCTATGTGCTCAGAAACATATATCGATCACAATGCAATCAAAATCGAAGATTAATTTCAACTTTCATACATCAATTTGAAGAACACAGGCGTCAACAGTTCATGAACCCAGAATACCAAAAATTCAATAAATTCAATCACTTGTTGCTTTATAATGCAATTAACCAATCAGATAGTGTTCAATCGCATAAAACTCATCTAATCATATCAATTTTAAGCATAATAGCACCTTAAAACAAGAAATCGATTTTCACCCGGATAACAAATAGAAGTTGATGAACAGTAACTCGATGAATAGTAAAATCGCAAAACACATATTTAATCCTAAAAACTTGATTCTTTAGGCTCTGATACCACTTGTTATCCCAGTTTAATCTAGTTGATAATTAACACACAAACACAATAATATCAAGAGATATAAAGATTCAGAATAACATACCAATCCCTTGAATAAATAGTTAAACCTTGTGTGTTCTTGATACCTTGAATGCAATATTGGTTACAGAGTACGTAGGCTACATCTCAATATGAATATTGTGATTATGAAAGGTTAACCTTAAAACTAAACTAATCAAAACTTTAAATACTCAGGCCTAATGCCTAATGGGCTTTGCTAAATGCTAAACGGGCTTGAGGCCCACAAACCAATAACTATTAACTAGTTACAGTTTGAACCCTGAACTTTAATTATCAAATAAATACAATTTAAACCCTCTAACTTAACTTTAATCTTGAATACAATTATTTGATCCAATAATCTCCCCCTTTGGATTCAAAATTAAAAATTTGCAATAATCTTCACGGGTCTTCACTTTTCTTGAAAACTTCAGATATCTTTGGACATGACGTTTCAAAAACTTGTAACTTTTAGTCTTCATCTTTCTCTTACTTGAAGTGTCCTTCTGACGATCATCTTCAGTCGGGCTTTTAATAAGTTCCAACACTTTTAATGCTTTGAAATCTTCAGCAGTCTTCAGATTATAATCTCCTTTTTTATTATTCTCCCTTTTTTTATATTCCCCCCCTTTTTGATGAGTGGTGAGAATCATCATCATCAAAACTTTGCAAAACAATCTCCCCCTTTGAATATGGTCATTAATTTAGCACTATCTTCATGTAACGAGCCCTGTGTGAAATAAGAGCAGTCTCTCCAAATGGAGAAAGTGATTATTTCAATCTTTTCAGATTCAAATAATAAAAATGTGGTAACCCTGAATCAACAAATGACTCAGTTAGAATGCCTGTCAGTAACACAGTTACTGAGTAACACAAAGTTACTATATAAGGAGCTGGTTTTGATGTTGGCTCCCCATGTCTTCCATTCAATCATCGAATAACACATGGTTATCTATGAACGTTCTAACAGAAAACAAATTTATGTGTGCTTGTGCATGTGTATGAAAGAATTAAGCACAAATGATTGCTTTTCAATATAGGCTCAAAGTATGTAAACTTGTTGAGACAGCAACAAATTATACAAAGACTCAATGTGCATGTGAAAGGGTTCGAAGGTGGGGCAACTTTCCTTCTTTTTCAATATTAGTATCTTCCAAATGAAGAACCAATAGCGTATGTGCTGCTTCCCAAGAAAATGTGAAATATTCTCTTTTTGAGAAAAGAATGAGTAGCTGGTTGGGTTGTATGCAAGAGATGGCATGGGCTAGTTGCCTATTTCAATGATAGTCACCAAAGAATGTGAACCAATCAGATAATGTGGCTGCCCGACTCAGAAAGTGGTTTGGTGCAGAGTCTAATATTCTTTTACTCTGTTCTCTCACCCTCTTTCTTTAAGTCTCACTTCTAACCCATCTCTCTTTTCCATTTTACCTCTTCACACACCATCACTCAATTCTTTTGACCCCTCTCCCCTCAATCACTCAGGGAAGACTTCCTAGGTAGGAAACACTGGTTATCGTGAATCCATGGAAGTTCTGTTGAGTTCTCACACTGAATCCCATGTATTTTCCTAAAAAGAACATGTTGTTCAACAGGCTATTATACATGAAAGCACAAATAAGCACAGAGTTACATGAAGAATAAAAAAATTCGGAGAAGTCAAAACAGTTGTGTTTGACGATGCAATTCTCCCCCTCAAACTAAAAGAGGTTGGTATTTAAGATCAAAAATCATTTAAAATCACACTTCACAATTCATGAAAATCTTTGAAGAATATGAAGTGGTTTGAACATTTAAGAAACCATTTTTCACAAGTGAAAGTTGTTCATCTTTCAACAAGTGATAGAGTGTAAGGTTTAGAAATATATACCTGTAAATCAGAATCCTTAACTCCCCCTGAAATTAATATTTTCAATGAAGTATCTTTGACAAAACTCAGATATCCTCCCCCTTGATACCTGTAAAAAGTCAGTTAAATCAGAAAAATATATCAGTATAAATATTAAGCATATAAGATCCCCCTTAATATCTGCATCAGATATCAAACGCTTTGTCATTGACGTCCGAGTCCTAAGTTGTTATACTTAGAAGTCATCGTTTTGACAATGAGACAAGAGTCCTGATCTATAGTAATCAGAAGTCATTGTTCTTTCTCCCCCCTTAAACCTTGGGTGCCTGCAACACAGATTTAGATTTTGGTACCCACTTGTATTTGGGTCCTAATGGGTTAGTTGCAGTTCTAGTGGGAGATATAAAATAAGAACCATACCATTTATTCACATAATCTTTTCTTACAAAATCATTTGAGCCACAGTAGGAACAACTGATTTTCTTTTGTGCTAACCTGATCAGTTGATTGATAGTGTAAACCAGATCAGGTTTGCCAAAAGTTTTACCTTTTGAAGCATAGTTCCATTTAGCTTTTGATGTATGCACAAATGATTTGTCTGTCTTCTTTTCCTCTGAAGATCCTTTAACTTTCCAGATCCAATTTCCTCTATCTCTCTCATCATCTCTTCTCCAGAAGCTTTTCTTTTGAGACTTGGTCTTCTTGAAGTTACCTGAACCATCAACATTTTTTTCATAGAAAAGGTTAGAAGGACGAATCTGATCAGTAGATTTAGAAGTAAGACTATCATCTGAATCACAGAAAGGATTATAGAAAACATTTGAAACATGTGAACTTGAAGCCATTTTGAGTGAGCAATCTGAATCAGTTTGATCATCTCTTGGTTTGCTTGTCATGTGAAAGAATGTTCTCTGTTTTCATGCCTAGTTTTTTTTAAAGAACACGATTGACTGTAAGCCAATTCTTGGAAAGCTGAAACCGACCATTGTGCGGAGAATCTTGAGATAGTGAATTAAGTACTGAGGGAAGACCAGTAAGAGATGTGTTTAGGGACATTAGTGGAGACTACTGGGAAGAATCGTCTTGAGCCTATTGTTGATCTTTTGAATTTATGATAGAGCTAATTTTAGATCTAATTCTATACACTCCTCGTTATTCTTAAAGATTGATAATAGTTAATCTCACTATTATTATTGCATTAAGTAGTAAAGACTATAATCTCACTATTATTATTGTGTAGACCATAAGAATTAATTACCAGGTTTGAAGATGTCAAGTGCCGAATTGTCAATCGCCTTGTTCTTGACAACTCAAAACCTTCTTGTTGCCCAAGGTTACCCTTCGGTTTAAAAGTTAGCCGACTTGTGTTGAGTATATATCAAACTCCAGCTTGGGTGGTTAAAAAAAAGGAAGGAGAGATTGTGAGAGCATTGAAGTAACCACGAGTGAATTAAACAGGGCAATGGGTAGAGTACAAAGGAAAAGATGGATTCAAGAAAAAGAAACCTAGTTGCTTTCCCCGTTACTTATACCCCCTCCAAACCTTTCAAATACATGGTGATTTTGTTGCGAAACATAGTTGAGTAGACTGAACATACTCTCTTCCATGTCTTACTATTTGATTATGCCCTAAGATTATTTTCCACACAATTGAGCGTTGTTCATTTATACTATCATGCAGATCTTAACTTGAGTTTTATTGTTTATAAATTTCCTCTACATGAATTAGTATGTGTGAAAGCATAGGACTCGAGCGAAGAGAGTGCATTGTAAGGTAGAGTCGAGGTGAAATGTTTTTCCAAACGTGTCTCACTGGTAACAACTTAGTATGCACGGAGTTGTCTTAAGTTCAACTCTCAATGGTTATTGTTTTCAGTCAATTGAGATGGAAGTTGTTAATCATAAAATCCCAATTACAACAAGCAATTACTCAAGATATGAACATTATGCACAAGAACTAGAGAGAGAATCTAGAGAGAGAAAGTAGATCTTGTATTACACCAATCTCTAAATTACAAGTGTGAGCAGCTCTCTAGAACGTTACTTACATGATTACAAGGGACACACTATATATACTATCTAACTATAACAAAGCCTTAATGGCTAAGGAAACTAAACTAGCTTTGACTAAGACAATGTTGACTTTTACATTGTTGACTTTCCTATTAAATCTTGGATACAATATTTAGACCTAACAATCTCCCCCTTTGTATTCAAGATTTAATAAAAATTTGATGCAGATCTTCAGCTCTTGATTCTTCATCTTTTATCTCTTGATGCTTTCACAAACTTTGCTCTTTTGCAGCTTTTGAAGAATCATGAAAAGTCTTTTTAATCTTTGAAGCTCTGAAAGCCAACATTCCTTGAACAAAACAGAAAATTCTTGAAACTTATTTGAAACTTGAAACTTCATTTCTGAAAAATCTTTCGTCTTCAAACAAAATTGGAAAATTGTATCTTCATCACTTTGATCACTGAATCGTCTTCGGAAGAAATTCTTTATCAGAAACTTTTGACTTTGAATCAGTCTTTGAAACAGCAGCGGAAACATTTTGAATTTAAGACTTGAACTTTGAACTCGAACTCTGAAATTGAATCTTTATATCGTTCTCCCCCTTTTTGATGATGTGAGCATCAGATCATCAAAATTTCTTCAATTTCAGCTCAGACTTTGATAACCCCTTTGAAACAATCTCCCCTTTGATAAATGTTGTGCTTTGATCTGAAGAGCCGAATCATGAACTGTTTATATCCGAATCTTTGCAAACTCAGACATAATAAGCGTGTAACCCTGATTCAACAAATTAAACAGTTAGAAATGCCTGTCAGTAACACGAAGTTACTGTGTACAATGGATGTACAATTTAAGGAGCTGGTTTGATGATGACTCCCCAGGACTTCCATTCAATCATTGAAAAACACAAGGTAATTCTATGAATGTTCTGACAGAAAAACAGATTTTCTGTGTGCTCGTGCTTGTGTATGAAAGAATTTTAGCACAATGATTGTGTTTCATAAGGCTCAAAGTATGTAAATCACTGTGACAGCAATGATTATACATGGACTCAATGTGCATGAAAAAGGGTCGAAGGTGGGGCAACTTTCCTTCTTTTTCAATATCAGTATCTTCCAAGTGAAGATCCGATAGATTATGTGTTGCTTCCCCAGAAAATGTGAAACATTCTCTTTTTAAGAAAAGAATGAGTAGCTGGTGAGGTTGTATGCAAGAGATGGCATGGGCTATTTGCCTATTTCAATGATGGTCACCAAAGAAATGTGAACTAATCAGTAATGTGGTTGCCCGGCTCAGAAAGTGGTAGGTGCAGAGTTCTGATATTCTTTTAACTCTGTTCTCACACCCACTTTCTTTTTATCATTATACTCACATCTAACCAATCTCTCATTTCCATTTTACCTCTTCGCACTCCCACACTCAATTCTTTTAGACCCCTCTCCCCTCAATCACTCAAAGGATTTCTTCCGGGGTAGGAAACACTGATTATCGTGAATCCATGGAAGATCTATTAAGCACTCATATTGAATCCCATGTTCCTAAAAATTACATGTTGGTCAATGATTTTTCTTGACATGTAAAGCACAAGAAATCATATGTCAGTGTATGTATGCTCATTGAAAAATATGAATGAAATTTGAGCATTTGATCTTTGAAGATTTCTCAAAACAAAGATATTGAATGAATGAAATGAAGTTAAGAGAATTGTTTTGAGAATCTGACAATGAATTAAACAGATCAAATCAAATGGTTCGAGTATCAAAGAATTGGAAATTTGTTTATATGAACAAATATAAACAATTTGTCAATGAAAGCACAAATATGAACAAGATGAATGATGCACAACAATTTTGAACGCAAATGGGGGCATTACCATCGAAAAATTGTTTGAATTTGAGACATGGTAATAACAATTTCAAATAAAATACTGAACCGGTGTGTATGAATACTTGACAGTATATGGACAAGATAATACACAAGTATTGATCTTTGGAAACACACGGTCAGTTAAACAATAAGCTCAAAAATTTGAAAAGCATTTAAAATCACACTTCTAAATTCATAAAATCTTTTGAGAATAAGAAGTGGTTTGAACATTTAAGAAACTGTTTTTCATGTTCGAAAGTTGTTCTTCTTTCAAACAATCCGAGATATTGGATCAGAAGAAATTTACCTTTTCAGCTCCCCCTCAAATCATGATTAAATGATTTATATCTTTTAAGATCCCCCTGGATATTAGCACAATATCCATCTTTGATCATTGATGAACGGGTCATGATCTGTCATGTGATCAGAAGCCACTTTATTCATATTATTTATTCAAAAATAAAAGGACAGAAAGCAGTAAAACGATTATAGAATGAGTTCTGATCTGAAATAATCAGAAGTCATCACCTTTACTCCCCCTTAAATTAAGCATCTGAAATATGTCAGTTAAAACAGGATAGAAATCAAACACTCCCTTTGAATTGTTAGACCATCAATATCAGAAAAATATAGCAAAGAAAAAGTATAGGATAGAGATCAGATCAATTCACTTGGGATGGAGACCATCAATATCCATCGGATGCAAAAACACAGGAGTAAGGTCTTTTTGATCACTGAGGTCCGAGTCCTAAACTGTTGTGTTTAGAAGTCAAACTCCGTTGAAGACCGGGTCCTAAGCTGATGTGCTTAGAAGCCAAATTCTTGACATTGAGGTGCGGGTCTTGAACTGATTTACTCAAGAGCCATTTTCTTTCTTACTCCCCCTTGGAGTGAGGTGCCTGCAACACAGATTCAGGTTTCGGTTTTGGTACCCACTGGTATTTGGGTCCAGAAATGTTAGTTGCAGTGCGTGTGGGGGTTACAGAGTAAGATCCATACCAGTAATGATCACTAGTCTTATGGATATGATCATGTGTACAACAAATAGAACAATAATATTTCTTACCGTTGGGTGCTTTGTTCTTCTTTGCTTTATGTACGTGTACACATGAATTCTTCTCTTTCAACTCATCAGTCTTGTCATCTTTGACTGATTTCTTCATCCAGACCAGTTTCTCGTTCTTGAAACTTTTTCTCCTTGGATAAGAATCTGAACCATCTAAATATTCATCAAAGAACAGGTTAGTGCGATGAATCTGATTGAATGATTTGATTGACCTTTTTGAAGAGACATATTTAAGATTTGAACTTGAAACAGATTTTTCAAGCTCTTTGATCTTTGACGCAAAGATGTCTCTTTCTTTCTCAAGCAGATCAATCTTTGTCTTGAATTCAGACTTCATCTTTTGCTCTTTCAGCCCTGTAGCAGACAGTTCAGACAATTTTGAAGTCAGTTTCTTAATTTCATTCTCAAAGATTAAGCGTTCTTCTTCAAACTCTTTTTCTGAATCAGTTCGCTAGCCAGATAATTCTTTAAAAAATCCTACATTCTTTTGTTCTATGGCCTTTTTCTCTTTAGCGAACTTTTCTCTTTCTAAAATCAGAACTTTCTCAAAATCTGAGATTTGTTGAGAAAATTTTAAGCATTTAAGCTCCACCGACTTCTTTTCTTCATAGCACTTCTTGGAAAAGTCTGAGAACTTCTTGGAAAAAATTTTCTTTTCACTTTCAAACTCAGCTTTATTTGCAACAAGCTGTTTTTCCAAATCAGATAAATTCTTTTTAAGCTCAGAATTCTCAGATTCCAATTTCTGAATCTTCTCATCAGTCAGCCCAGAAGATCTTTTTAGAAGATCTTCATTGAGAATCTTTAGTGCACTGAGTTCTTCTTTCAAAGATATAGTTTCAGCATAGTATTCTCTTGTCTTTTGAGAATAAAAATCAACTTCATGACCCAGATTAATCTTCTCTAATTCCACCTTTCTGATCTTTTCTTCAAGATCTGAAATAAATCCCATGATTAAAGAGTAATCAGCTTACAGTGAATGATCGTTCCAAACTAATGTATCAGAAAATCAAAAATCAGATCAAATTGAAATCTTAAAAAAATATTTCGTGAAAATTGAAATTTGAACAATAATTGTTATTTCGCAGTGTAAAAAAAATATTTCCATAGATGACCAAAAAAATTGAAATAATTTTTTTTTTTTTTTTAGACAGGGAGACCCGCAAAGTGGAGCTTTGCGGGTGAAGACAGAAATGCAAACTAAGATTTGCGGGTACAGAGAGAAACGCAAAGTGAAGCTTTGCGGGTCTAACTACAAACGCAAAGTGAAGCTTTGCGGGTCTAACTACAAACGCAAAGTGAACTTTGCGCGTGTAGTAAGATCCGAGAACCTGACTTTGCGTGTGTCACTTGAGACGCACAATGAGCTTTGTGGTTTCAACTTGAACCGAAAACCTGAAATTTATGTAAAATTTATGAATGACCTGCAAAATAACATGAATGACACGCAAAGTTTTATGAAGGACACGCAAAGTTTTATGAAGGACACGCAAAGTTTTATGAAGGACACGCAAACCGTGATGAATGAAACACAAAGTCGAGTTCTTGACAGATTCAAACTTAAATCGATCGAAACCTGCACAATTGATCTCAAGAACCTGTTAGCATCATCGAAAAACAGTTCTAAACACACAAACACAATCAATTTTCGATTAAAACAACAAATCAAAGGAATTCGATCAAGAACAGAGTTTGAACTCGATATTTCTAGAAAACTCAAATTTCGAAAATTGATATCGAAATTGATAGAATTATGAAATGTAATCAGAGCAAGAATCAATCCTACATATAAAACGAATCCAATGAATCCATTTTCTTGCATCAAAAACGATTTTTCACTTGAAATTCGGATGAACAGTACCCAAACTCGTGTTATTGAAAATTTTCGAAATTTTCAAATTTTCGATTTTAAAACTTCAGATTTCAATTCAAATCATGATCAAATCTTTCCTGAAAAGTTTGGTTAAGCTCTGATACCAATTGTTAATCATAAAATCCCAATTACAACAAGCAATTACTCAAGATATGAACATTATGCACAAGAACTAGAGAGAGAATCTAGAGAGAGAAAGTAGATCTTGTATTACACCAATCTCTGAATTACAAGTGTGAACAGCTCTCTAGATCGTTACTTACATGATTACAAGGGACACACTATATATACTATCTAACTATAACAAAGCCTTAATGGCTAAGGAAACTAAACTAGCTTTGACTAAGACAATGTTGACTTTTACATTGTTGACTTTCCTATTAAATCTTGGATACAATATTTAGACCTAACAGAAGTACAATCAGAGTTGGGCTATATCGTTTCATTCTACTTGATTATAAGTAGGTTAAAAGTGCCTGCTTGGTTATCAAGTGATTTAGTTTTATCTTGACAGTGTGCTTCAAGTCTTATGTTGTCGCTAATTTGCATGGGACAAGAAACGCTTAGTTTGGGGTTGTTGATAATGCCGAAATCCGACATTATTTATGATCTAAACCTGGTAGAAATTGTACGATATCAAAGAAAATAGTGATAAATTTAATGGGTTTTTGGAAGAAAGTACAGTTCAAGACAAAATAAAGAGAAGAAGAGCAATCCAAAGAAAAGTCTTGAAAAGCATGGAAATTATAAGATTGGGGGAAGCTTCGTTGAGCCAATGAAACATGAAAAGGAGATTTAAGCCCTAAAATAGAGAGTCAGAGGTTCTGGCGAGTATCCGCACGGGTTAGGGCATAGGGGGAGACTTCCTGTGCAACCTAACCCGCGCTAGAACCCGCGCCAATCACTGTTTGTCATATTTCGACTTTTCAGCTAGGGTTGGGGAGTTACGTTTGGATGGGAGGTTACGGCTAGGAAAGAAACGATTTTTAAAGCATAGAAGCAATTTTTTACGCAGACAAGGTGGGGAGATCTTGTGGGAATCGATTATTGAAGCTTATTGTAAATACGTGTGGGTGGAGAATTGATACCTCGGGGAGTTTTTGTTACTTTTGGGTATTTTTCTTTAGAACAATGTTTGGGTTTTCATTTTCCTCTCTTAGTGTATTGTTCTTCAACACCCCCAACATGAACTAATCCTTGAATGTTAGGGGTTGGATGAATTTTAGGTTGGATAATCATTTGAGCATGTGATGAATATTGGGTTTATTTAATTTCAATGAATCGTATGACATGAGATTTTGTTGCTTTCATTAGCCTGATCAACTAGTAAATGATTTCTTGATCTTAATTTCTTTGAGAAAAGTTTATTAAGATTTGATGTTAATGTTGTATGCCCGGGGTGAGAATTGGATAGAGATATACCGATTCAACCCTAGAGTTAAGTAATCATGTTTTGCTTTATATTTGGGAATTAGTTGTTGAGATCGAGAGATGAAATGGTTCTTCCCAACTATAAATGTTATTATATCTTGAGAGAGTATAGTAGCTATTTTCGTGATTTAATTCATTAATAGTTAAACCTAATTCCTTGTTGATTATAATGTTCTGTGATAAAATTAACCTGAGAGGATTCCAATTCCCAACAGTCTTTTCCAACTCAGATTTTGCTTGTTTTCAAGAATCGAATTTTATTTGTTGTTTACTTCTTGTTTTTGAATCAATTTCATTGCAATTACAATTCAAATTTCCATCGTCCAGTTAATAGTCAATATAGTCATTGTGATACTTAGTACATGGTTCCTTTGGTTCGATACTCGTACTTACGTATGTATTACTTGAGTCGACACCATACACTTGCGGTCCGATTTAGGAGGGTGTAAACCCACCTATCAAGCGTGTGAGAAAGGAAAACAAACAAAAGCCAATTTCAAATCCAAACAAGTCACTTCATTGAGCACCCTTCTACATCTACTCCATATGCATTTGTTTGGACCTGTCAACAAACAATCCATCGCTGGAAAGAAGTATACTTTTCTCATTGTTGATGAGTTTTCAAGATACACTTGGGTGATGTTTCTCAGATCTAAGAATGACACTTCAAAGGAGATCATTTCCTTTATGAAGAAAATGGAAGTGCTGAACAATCAAATTGTACACTCGATAGGAAGTGACCATGGTACTGAATTCAAAAATAGTACTCTGGAAAACTTCTTTGAGAGTATGGGAATTTCTCACAATTTATCAGTTGTGAGAACACCACAGCAAAATGGAGTCGATGAAAGAATAAATCGAACCTTCATTGAAGCGGCTAGATCTATGCTCAGCGAATCTCATCTACCAACCCAATTCTAGGCTGAAGCTGTCAACACTACATGTTTTACTCAAAATTGATCATTGATTGTTAATCGATTTAAGAAAACATCCTATGAACTTTCTCATGGAAGAAAGCCAACTCCCAACTTTCTTCATATATTTAGTTGTCGATGTTATATCTTAAACAAAAAAGATACTCTTGGAAAGTTTGATCCCAAAAGTTGACGATGGTATCTTCCTTGGATATTCTTCAATATCTAAAGCCTTTAGAGTATTCAACAAAAGAAGACAAGTTGTTGAAAAAACCATTCATGTCTCCTTTGATGAATCTCGCTCAGCAAATTCAATACCTATTCTTAAAAATGAAGAACTGAATGAGTGGATGTTTTCTCACTATGGAGAACCTGAATCATCCTTCAGTAATCATTCCCAAGTTGAACCATCTAACACTAATGAGGATCCAACCCTTATTCCAAGTATGAATAATGCTAGAGCTGAATCCACCTCATGGATCTCAACTATCCCAATTACCACTATTCCTCCCTCAAATTGTCCTAGTAGAGCTGATTCACCACCAAATCATCCCTTAAATGATGAATCACCTTCAACATTTGAATCACCTTCAGTTAACATAGTTCAAGCACCTGAACCTCCTAATTCAATAATGAGGAACGAAATATTGAAGAATTAAATGTTGAAGCTTCTTCTTCAGCACCTGAGCCTCCTCCAACTAAAGCCTTAGAACCCATTCCTCTGTTACCTTCTCAAAGATGGACAAAGAGTCACCCAATTGATCAAATTCTTGGTGACCCAAACGCAACGCAGGTATTCAGACACGATGTGCCTCAGGTAATATATATCTCTTTGTAAACTTTATCTCTTTACTTCACCCTAATAAAACTGAAGAATCCCTCAGGGATCCAAACTGGGTCAGCGCTATGCAAGAAGAGCTGATTGAATTTAAAAGAAATAATGTTTGGAACCTTGTCCCTCGTCCAACTGGAAAAACTGTTATAGGCACCAAATGGGTGTATCATAACAAGCTATATGAACATGGTATTATAGCCCGTAACAAGGCTAGACTTGTTTCTCAGGGATACTGACAAGAGGAAGGCATAGACTATGATGAAACCTTTGCTTCACTGGATAGGCTCAAAGCAATTCAATTATTTTTAGCCTATGCCTTTTACAAAGATTCAAAGTATATCAAATGGATGTAAAAAGTGCCCTTCTAAATGGAAAACTAAATGAAGAAGTCTATTTTGGGCAACCACTAGGGTTCTTTGACCCTAAGCATCCATATTATATTAATAAACTGGATAAGGCTCTCAATGGGTAAAAGCTCGTACCTCATGCTTGGTATGATACCCTTTCATCTTTTCTAATCACTGAAAAGTTTGAAAGAGGAAAGATTGATAGCACCCTGTTTCTAAGGAAAGTTAAGGGTCATATCATTCTTGTTCATGTATATGTCGATGACATCATATTTGGATCTACAAACCCATCCTTATGTGTTCGGTTCGATGAACGCATGAAAAGAGAGTATAAAATGAGTATGATGGGAGAACTAGCATATTTTCTTGGTCTTTAGATAAAGCAATATGAGAAAGATATATTTGTAAGCCAATGTAATTATGTTAATGAAATGCTGAAGAAAATTGATCTTACTCAATACTCAGTGATGAAAACTCCTATGGCACCATCGCTGAACTGAACAAGGATCCCAATGGAAAACATGTAAATGCCACTGCCTATAGAGGAATGATCGGCTCCCTGCTGTATCTTATAGCTAGCCGACCTGATATCATGTATATCATGTACTCAACTTGTCTTTGTGCACGATATCAATTTGAACCCAAAGAATCGCATCTTATCATTGTAAAGCAAATATTCAAATATCTAAAGGGTACACCCAACATAGGTCTTTGGTATCCCAAAGACTCAGGGTTCGATCTAATTGCCTATTCAGATAGTGATTTTGTAAGATGCAAATTGGATAGAAAATACCACTAGAGGTTGTCAACTTCTAGGTGGTAAGTTGGTGAGCTAGACAAGTAAAAAGCAAAACTCAGTGTCTACATCAACCACTGAAGCTGAATACGTCGCAGCTCGTAGTTGTTGTTCTCATGTCTTATGGATGAGAAATCAACTCATTGATTATGACCTTAAGCTATCAAAGATTCCCATCTATTGCGACAGTACCAGCTCTATCGCCATAGCAAATAATCCAGTGCTTCATTCTAAGACCAAACATATAGAGATTAGATATCATTTTATCAGAGATCGTGTTATGAATGGTGATATTGAACTTCACTTTGTTCCCACTGAGTACCAACGCGCTGATATTTTTACAAAACCTCTTGATGAAACATGATTTAATACACTAATCAGCGAACTTGGAATGTTGAACCTTGATGAGTAAAATCTTCAACTTTCATGCATTACTTAGTGATATAGATGAATGATTCAATTTTCCCACTCCAACACTAAACTTTTTTGAAATATATCCATCTTCCATGGTATGTTCCTTCTTTCTCATCACTGAGTAGTTAGTCCCTGAGACTTGACACTTAGTAATTCTTCTTTGAAAACTCAAAATGAATCACTGACTTTATTTAGGTGAATAAAAGAATTTTCAAAATATATTAAAGAGTCATTCTTTATGACGTCATTATTTCAAAAGGATAACCGTTGGGACACGTTCTCTGACACATGACACCCCTTCCCATTCCTTGTCCAATCACACGCTAGTTACGTCTCCTGATCATCATGGCCCTTCATTTTTCTCTCTCCTTTCTCTCATATAAATTCAATTTCATTTCAATGTTCAAACTTTACGCGAACAAAAACATTTCAGAGCACTCAAGAATTTTCTCTCTCAAGAACACACACTAATCTTCTTTACGTTCAACACTCAATTCTAGGTCAGTTCTTACAATTATGCATAGTTCTTCTTTCTTAACACTGGTTTGATCTTAATATTTTCTCAAAACAAGATCAAACAATACGTTTTTCATACAAAATCATCTTCTTCATGATTTTTCTTCAAAAACCTAAAAACATGTTGAATATAAACCTTCTCTTTTAATGTATAAATTTGATTATACATTTTCTTTCTTTAAAAACCATTTCCATATGGTATATATTCTTCATAGATAAAACCATATCTTTGGTTTAATTTTTTTTCTAAATCTTTCCATACTTGGAAAATAGTCAAAATCTTCTAAGATAAATAAAGGATTTATATTCTTCAAAAATCCTTCAAATACCAAAATTTCTTTGTGGTATTTTGTGCATGGTTCTTTCATACATTTTTCCTAAAATTTTCTTCTCACAGAATTGGCATCTGAACAAATCACCATGACACTTGCTTCCTCTGTGCACTTCAACATCTCTAAGGCCGATTTCAAGTCCAACAACCTTTGGCTCTACTTTCTTTCCCTTCCAACAAGCCTTCTCAACATCTGATGGAAGCTGTTGAGTTCCTGAAGAACAGCCCCATCTTCTCTGTTCTCACTCTTCCCCACCAGGATGCAAGGCTATCCTTAAACATGGCCATGCAGACTTTGGCCTCGCAACACTGAGAACCACCCTAGCTCTTCCCAAGGCTCAGGTCTACGAAGCCACTCCCATTAATGTTGAACTAATATCTTTCCTCGACAATATGAACTATGACTGGTAGATGTTCAAGGGCAAACCCAAGAAGTCCATGACAAAGGTTGAAAGAAAGATGATGCCAACAGCGATCAGCTACATGTTCTCTCACTTCATCCAAAGCATGGGTGGAAAGACTAGAGGAGTGGATCAGGCCAGCCGACTGGCTCTTGATATTGGCTTCTCAGTGATCACAAGCCGAAAGATTGATTTTGCAAAGATCATCTTTGACGACCTACTTGCACGACTCTCCAAAGAGGAAAGGGAAAAAAGTGCTTCATATGTTTGTTTCATCAATAATGTCCTTCAACGATTGCTTGGGCCAAACTACCCAACAGAGAGTGACTGTCAACTTCCCAAGCTGGGAAGTCGTCTACTGGACAGGAACCCTGAAGAAAATGAAGTAAGTCTCTCTCAACTCTTAGCCTCCTCTGATTTACCTTCTTCGGTGGCTATGAATGTGGACAAACCTCCCTAGTCTACCCTAGCCACTAAACCAAAAACTTCCAAAACACCATCTGAAGCCACTCTTGGCTCTTCAAAGAAGATCAAGAGGATAACAAAGGAGAAACTGCAACAACCGAAGAAGGGCTCTCGACAGTCCTCCGTCATTGAATTCTCCATTCGCTCCATGGCATCTGGTGCAACCATCTCAACCACTTCAACGACATCAACAATTGTTGAGGCTTATCTGGCTCCTACCCAATCTAGCTCAGTGTCTCAAATAACTGAAGTTGTAGCTTCAAACAATGCCAGTGCTCCTCTATTGCACAACACTGCCCTTTCTCCACAACAGTTGTTTCTTCTACTCCTTATTAGATCTCAATTACACGAGCAGAAGATGCATCAGGGTTTATCTCTTTTGATAATGATGCCCAGTTGCTTGATAGCCTTATGTCTATCAACACAACCACAGAACCTGAGGATTTCTCTAACGGAGAATTTCAGACAAAACCTCTCTCGAGTTCTTTCGACTGAGAAAAGGAAAATTTATTTTCCAATAATAAATCAAATATTGTCATTGACCCCTCAGGTATTCCATCTAGGGGTGTAAATGAGCCGAGTCAAGTCGAGTAGTAGGTTAATCGAGTCGAGCTTAAAAAATTAATACTAGGCTCGAGCTCGACTCGAGCTCGATTAACTTTTCAATGTAGGGCTCGAGCTCGAATATTTTTTGAGTTATCGAACTTGAGCTCGATGCTCATTTATGGGTTCGAACTCGTGATCGATTAACTCATTTATTGGCTTGAGCTCGATAATTTTTGTATTTTTATTGTATGATTAATAAATTTATGAGCATGTTTGGCTCGAAAAATGGTACGCTCGAATAGTTCGGCGCAACTCGACTCGACTCGACTCGAAAAATTGAATCGAGTTTTCGAACGAGCCGAGTCGAACATTGGTTTTATAAATCTCGGCTCGATAAGTTAAACGAGTTCTATTTTGTGTATAATTAAGCTCGAGCTCGAGAGAAATGAACTCGAGCTCGAGTATCTCATTAAAAGCTCGACTCGTTTACATCCCTAATTCCATCTACCCTACCCTCTTCTTTCTCATTTACTAATCTCGAGCCATATTTTTCTAATCTTACTAACTCTGTTTCAGGTCCTAAACTGGATGCAATTTCCACAAGCATTCAGGGAATCACTGTCAGTCTTGCCTCAGTTGCTGCTGATATTGCCACCAACAAGTCAACCCTCCAGAAAGTTCAGTAATCAATCTTCACTCTGAGCAGCGGTCTCTACACTAAGGCTGAAAACAAGGAAATTCAAGGCCTTCAGCAAATGGTTGGCAAACTCTAACTTGACTTCACTACCAATTCCACATTTTTTGTTGACCAGACCAATCAGGTGAGTCGGGTGAACTCCAAGTGTCAGGATCTAATTCTTAACAAGAATAATGAACTCATAAACAATATTAAAGGAGTTTGCGGAATAACACTTTAATATTCAGAATATCAATGAAACAGTGAATATGAATCACAACTTGTAAACTTTATTGAAAGATTAAAGCTACAAGTTTTCAAACAAACCCTCAATAACAGGCTCACCAATACGAATTCTACTTTTCTAGAATTAGGATTATAAACCTTGAGGTTAATTCTCTCTATCAAAACAAAAACTCAAAAAATTACTTACTAAACTATTCTGACTAAGTCTATACATATACTGAAAATAAAAGATAATTACAAAATATAAAAGATCTTCAGTATAATCTTCCATAGTTATCTCCAAGCTTTCCATGAATATCTTCAATCAATACAGTTGTCTTCATTGCCATACGAAGTCTTCATCTCATAAGCAGTACTAACCATGTTCAGAAGCATTAACCATGTTCAACAGTATTAATGAAGTTGGCAGTAGTAACCCTTTGCAGTACTAACTACTAGCAGTACTAACTATGCTCAGCAGTAGTAACTTCATCAAGCAGTATTAATCTTGTTTAGCAGTATTAATCTGTCTCAGAAGTACTAACCATGTTGTGCTAGCAGCATTAACCATACTTGTGCAAATTCTGAATTCCCAACAATCTCCCCCTAACTTGACTTTTGAAAAGAGAAGTCAAGTTCTTCATTTATGGTCTTCAAGATGCCTTCAACACTACATCTTAGTTGCCCAAATTCGGATCCAGACCCAGACTTTGATTAATTGTTCTTCTTACCACAATTCTGGCCATTTCTGATTCCTTTGCACATACTAGCTTAGCTTTCAGCATCCCATTCAGCTTCTCCTTGCTATGATCATACACTTTGTCCACTAGGTAGTACTCATGATAACAGTTATCAATTGTGATCATGTATACACCACAGTTTTCAAAGAGTATCCACTTATCAATCTTCTTAAACCCATACTCATGATGTAGATCCTTGATTCTGTAAACCACTTTTTCTGGTTCAAACATCATACAAAGATATTCCATTGCAATCTTGAGTAGACTTTCTTCAGTTCCTTTCAAAACATGTTCATAAAGCTTTATTCCCACCTTATGCATCTCTTCAAGATCAGCTCTGGAGCAACTTCTGGTTACTTTCCCCCAAGTTGAATATACTTCAAATACATCACCAACTCTTTTAATCCTGAAGTAATCCTTTCTGTTGTCTCTCAGAATGTCCCAAAAGATGACTTCTGGTGCTTTCACATAAATGGGAACAACCTGAACTGGTTCTATTACAGTCAGATAAAGACCCACTTGCTCATCAGATTGCTTATTGGACTGCTCTGGATTCTGCACAGATTCTGCTGAAGGTGTAACTGAAGGTTCTGCCTCTATTTCAGCTTCTTCAACCCTTGGCTTCTTGGACTGTTTCTTGGAAGCTATGGTCTTTAATCTCTTTGCAGATTTCATTTCCATACCAACATTCTCTTCTTTAGTGTCTTCAGCCTTTTCTTTGGTAGGAGTGACTTCCTCAGGGAATGGTTGTTGAATGTTTAGATCATGTCTCTCCTTCATCCTTCTTTCAGCCTCTTCCCTTTGTGAGGAGTCCCCTTGAAGCTTAGCCATTTCCTTTTTATAGAGCTCCTCAACTTGACTGTATGCCATATTAGTAAACATCTCTCCTTTGACACCAATTGAACCTTTCAGGAAATTTATCATTTTTCTCCTTTCCTGATTGGCCAAAAAGGTCTTGGAAGGTTGTCTTTTCTGCTTTTTGACTGGCATTCTTTTGACTGGTATTTTCTTGACTTCAGTTGTAGTTTTTATGCTCTTTTGATATTCTTCATTGAGCTTTCTGGCCATCTCCAGTGCAAGCTCTCTGTCCTTCTCTGATTGGAGTTGTTCCTCCTTTTCCATCTCAGCTTGGAGTTATTTTGCTACTTCTTCATCTAACTCCACCTGGTTCTTATTCTTTGAAGGTTGTTCAGATTCAACCATCTTAGCTTTACCCTTTGCATCCTTCAAACCTGACTCACTTCTTTCTTTTCTCTTCTTTTCAAGGCCTCCTTCATTGATGACCACTCCCTTGGCCTTTTGAGTAGCCTTAGGAGTGTCATTCTTTGCTTTTACCAAAGTTTCTTCTATTTCCAATTCTTCAACAGATAGCCCTGTTACTACTGCTACCTGTTCTGTTACTGCTGCTGCTTGAACCTTATCTGTTTCTACTGCTTGTGCTTCTGTTTCTGCAGCTTTCTCCCCCTTAACATCAAATCCCATCTCAGATGTACTTTCCTTTTCTGCTTCAGCCTCTGAATTCTCCCCCTTGTTGAAAGCATCATTAGCATTTTTCCTCTTCTTCAAAAGAAACTGCCTTCTCCTCTTCTTTTGCACCAATCTTGTCACCATTTTTTTCAGTATAATCTTCCATAGTTATCTCCAAGCTTTCCATGAATATCTTCAATCAATACAGCTGTCTTCATTGCCATACGAAGTCTTCATCTCATAAGCAGTACTAACCATGTTCAGAAGCATTAACCATGTTCAGCAGTATTAATGAAGTTGGCAGTAGTAACCCTTAGCAGTACTAACTACTAGCAGTACTAACTATGCTCAACAGTAGTAACTTCATCAAGAAGTATTAATCTTGTTTAGCAGTATTAATCTGTCTCAGAAGTACTAACCATGTTGTGCTAGCAGCATTAACCATACTTGTGCAAATTCTGAATTCCCAACACCAAGCTAAATGACCAGGATAAACTGTTGAACATCATTCTTCATCACCTACAAAACCAAACTCTACCAGCACCATCCTTTACCACTGAAGACCGTAAAGATCTAAAGATGGTAGTTGAGTTCGGCATTTTTGCCACCACTGCCTTCGCTGAGCTTGAAGACAAGGTCAAAAATAAGAGGCTTTGGCAAAGAAGAAAGTTGCCAAACTAGCTGCCAAATCGTCCAAGAAGGCCAAGAAAGTTGTCACTGCCCTTATCGCTGAAATTGTTGCCTCCCTTGATGATGACAAAGAGAGGGAGAAGAATAAAGATATGGTAATTGCTGAAGGGGTGCCGAACCAAATTATCTCTTCAAATGTTGATGTTGATGAAGATAAAGATGATGAGGCCACCTTCGTTCAAGCTACCACCATCCCTTCCATTGCAAGAACTGAACCAGCTCAGACCACAATTGTTGAGGCTGATGAAAACAATGAAGAAGAAGATGATGGTGATGATGATACCATTGAATCTGATGGTAAGGATTTGGGAGATGGTGATGATGACGATGATGGCGGATTCTATGTTGCAGTCATCAGACATCCTCCTACTAAAAGAGTGGTCATCAATTAACCAATACCAAGAGAGAGAACCTCAAAACCTCAACAGCCTTCATACACTAGAAAAGGCAAACAAAGAGTTGTTCATAAAAATTTGAACATCATTTGTCGATCTCTTGGGGAGTGGTTTCTACCAGAGGTATGTAATGCCTTAACCTTATACTCTCCTCCCACCATCACTTATGTTGAACCCTTATCCTTTCTCCTAACCCTTACAACTTCCATAATATGTGGACTTACCCAACTCTCCTCCAATTGTCTCTAGCCTATCCTCTCCCCTGCTTGATTCTCCCAAGAACACCTCCTACACCGCCGAAGATATAATTCTAGCGTTCAAGCCCGAATCTAATGAAGATGAAATCGTTGACGCTAACCTCCGGCAAAGAACAAGACCATCAACTCAGCCTTCTACGTCTAAAGCTAAAGAATCCAAAAAGATAACTAAGTTGATAGCCCAACTCGATCGGTATAGGGTAAAAATTCCTCTTTGTACCCCAGATGATGATGATGCATTGGGCTTCCTTTCTGAAGCTGTAAGAGAAGAATCCCTGAAACCAGAACGAGCCATAGAAGAAAAGAAGAAACAACAAATCGATAGTGAGCAGTTGGCCGTCTCACTTGCTGTCGAGGCTCATGCTGAAGGGAGATTCAAAAATAGAAACCCATTCCCAGCTCAAGCTTCGATGTTCAAAAAGCTGAAAGAGATTTCTATGTATCAAGAAGAAGGGCATCAATACAAAGAGTAGGAAGAGTTTAACTGGTGCAGAGATCGTGCGAACAGAAGACTTAAAGAAAGCAAATTAACAAACGTCATGATTTCTGGAAGATTGAAGGATGGAGGAATTCTTGTATCAATGGTTATATTCAGAGATGACAACTCTACCCTGATAGAATATCCTTCATATCTGAAGATGTATGGATACTTTGAATGGTTGGAGATTCGCCAGGCTATTCAGAAGTCTAAATCCAAATACAAGGAATTCGTTGAAGACATATTGAATCAACTTCTGGAAAGAATATTCAAGATTGTTAAAGTCCCCTTTCTTTCTCTGAAGCCCTTTCGTTAGGAAAGCATCTGAAGATGAAGATGAACAAGTTACCTTCACCATATTTGAGCTCAAGTTTCTCATCGACTCCTTCCATCTCGACATTGAGTGTGACATCTCTATGCTAAACTTGTCTCTTATAGAGAAAGGTCCCTATGCTCCAGGATCAGTGCTTCGGATTCCTGAACTAGGCCTCATGTTCATCAGCATTCAAGGTGAGTATTGCTTTCAACGAATGTATGAACTTCACATATGCCCAATTCTTCATTTGGACTACATTAGCAAATGAATAAATGAAGATAAAGCTAGGAAGATGATCGAAACGATGAGAGAGTTGCTGAAAAGGAAATAAGGAGAACAAGTGCCCAGTCATATTAGATTAGATGATCCTAGTTGATAGGTCCCTCCTGTATTTTGTACTTATCAGTGATTTACTTTCAGCTATTGTACTTTCATTTGTACTTGTATTTTCATTAATTCCCTTTATAATTTGATAC
Source organism: Arctium minus (assembly GCA_954870635.1). NCBI lineage: Eukaryota > Viridiplantae > Streptophyta > Magnoliopsida > Asterales > Asteraceae > Arctium > Arctium minus. Next base: position 67,670,128 of record OX941080.1, on the reverse strand, counting down.
AATTAAATGAAAATTTCAATGAGTACTTTAATCCATCATAGTATTGAAAAAGATCCTGTAAAACAGTAAATGGGACATGTATGTTATGAGTTCCATTTTCCTTTTGTTTATCAGTCAGCAATTTTCTTATGTTGCTTTGTCATAATCAAATAGGGGGAGATTGTTGATCCAGTCTATCTCAGTGATTTGATGATGATCCTTTTACCTAGCGATAAATTACTTAGAACAGTTGTAATCATAAGCTTCAGTTTCAGCGATCAAATGTTGAGCTTGTTCAGTGATCGCTGAACAATTAAATGTAAACAGTTAAGTTAAGTAATACCTGAAGACAAGCCTCGCACTGAAAGAAACTCTCAGCTAAAGTCGAAGACCAAGCTGATGAAAAAGACAAGTCTACTCATGATCTGAAGCAGTATTCAGTGAAACCAAGACAAGTCTACAAAGCATGAAAACTCAGATCAAGACTAAGTGATAGCTTAAGATGTTCCTCGACGATAGCCGATCAAGAGTCTTGCTCTACAATATTTGTTTGTCTTATCCTCTTAGAAAAATAATATAAAGGTACAAAAGCAAACAGTGCTCTTGTCTATCTCCGTACAAACCACTATATGTTCTACTGTTCATATGCGGCTAAGAGCATGGTTTGATCAAAAGTCAAATATATGCTTCCAATACCTTTTTGACACATGGAACGTACCTTATGACTTGCATTAACTACATATGGTATAAATAGGAATGAAGATCATCCTCTCCAACAATCCTTCCTTCTGCCTTCGAAGAAATCCTTTCTTCAAACTTTCTTCTCTCTTATTCTCTCTTCTTGTGCAAAGAACTTAGTGATTCTCATAGATTGTTTAGAATAGGTTTACCTTTTCTATTTCTACAACAGTCTGTGAATTCTATTTTTGATTTATCAATAAATAAACAAATGTAAAAAGTATAATTTTTGTGTGTGTATTCAACCCCCTCCCCTACAAACTTAAACCCCTGTAGAACCCCTTTGGGAGCAACAATATTTCTTCTAAAATTCTAGGTTTAGGCCTTTGGATTTGTTTAAATTTACGGGTTTCTTGATTTGTGATTTCTCTGTATTTGTTTTATATGTGATTTCTTGATGCAACCGAAACATCACGAAAGCAACATAATGGGGTATTTTATACTTCAATGGTGGGTTTTCGTAGATGTATCACCAGTGAATGGTTGCAGGTTGAAGTCCCAAAAATTCTCTATCTTTCTGCTTCGATGGTGGATTCTACTAGACCCATTTTGGTTTTATTTGCCATATAGAGTATTGAAAGCTCACAATCAAAAGCTTTCTAGTTAATTTCTTGATTCTTGATCAATGATGTCATTTTTCTTGATAATTGTTTTTTGGTAATATGGGTTCATGTTATGAAGATAGGGTGTTATGGTTGCGATACAAAGCGTATTTTTCTGAAGATTAGGCATTTGGGGAAGAACAAGAGGAAGAGGGGGAGACCGGAGATGGCGGCCCATGATGGAGCAAAGTAGGGGAGGGGGAGACCAGTGATGGGTGGGGTGGTGTAATTGTGGGTGATGGTAGATGATAGGTTGTAGGTGATGGTGTGTGTTACATGCTTGGTCCTTATGATTTCTAAATGAAAAATAAGTTTTTAATGGAAAATTAAGAAGTAATAAATGACTAAAATACCCTCCCAATTAATTTACTTAACAAATCTTTTTAATAGTGTTAGGACAAAGGAACCAAAGGTGTATGAAAATGTAAACCACATGGACGTTTTCCATAATTATTTTGATTTAGTGATGCAGAATGTGATTTTATATATTTACTCTTTATATTTATACGATATAGCATGATTTACATTTTTGTTGCAAATTAAAAAGAAAAACTATTACAATTTCTTATTAAATAATTGTTGGGTCAGAAATAATCAAGTCTGGTTAGTACTGCTAGGTGAAGAAAGATTACTACTGCTTAGCATGTTAATACTGCTATGCAATATTTGTACTGCTAGTAGTTAATACTGCTTGGAAATTACTACTGCCATAAGAGATTAATACTGCAAGCATGGTTAGTACTGTCAGGGACAAAGTTAATACTGCTATTGAGTTAATGTTGCTTCTGAAGATAAAGATGGATTGATGCGGAAGAATAGGAGATGAAGATAATTATGGACTGGATTCTGAAGAATAATATTTCCTTTGTAATTATCTTGTAATCAGTTTTGTATATATAGTCTAGATAATTTTAGATTATGAGATGAGTTGTTTTTGTTTAGAGAATTAACCTCAAGACTAGTATTGATCCTTTCTATAGAGAAGTGTAGAACGTCTGTTGAGTCTGTTCAACAGATTGAGGTTGTGTTTGTAATCATTAAGTTTTATGCAATATAAACTTATGATTTGAGTTCATATTCTGTGTTTTGATTAATTGTTAAAGTGTTATTCCGCGACTTCTTTAACATTGTTTCTGAGTTTGTATTAAATCCTTGTTTAGAATTTTCGATCTTGACAAGTGGTATCAGAGCTAGAAAACTCAGAAATCTATAATCATGGATGGTTCAAGCGATAGCGTTCTGGTCTCAAAGGTTCCCATGCTCAAACCCAATGAGTTTGACATGTGGAAAATTAGAATCAAGCAATACATTCTTCTCATAGACTTCTCAATGTGGGACATCATTGAGAATGGTCCCTCAGATGGAGGAAAGATGGACGCAGAAGGAAAGAGACCTCCACCAAAGACTGATGGAGAAAGAAAGATGAGGCAAACAGAGATGAAAGCCTTGAGCACTCTGCTCTTGGCTATACCTAATGAGTACCAACACCAGTTCTGCAACTACACGGATGCTCAAATTCTATGGAATGCACTGGAGAAAAGATTTTCTGGTACCAAAAGTACCAAGAGAAATCAGAAGGCCATCTTGAAGCAGCAATATGAAAACTTCATGTCTACAAAGAATGAGTCCATGACTCAAACTTTTGATAGATATTTAATAAGTTAATTGGTGAATTGGCTACTGTTGGTGTTCAGATAGATCAAGATGATGTCAACAGAAAATTTCTAAGATCTCTTGGTGATGAATGGACTATGTACACTGTCTCCTTCAGACAGAATGACCAGCTGGAGGACAAGGAACTGGATGACCTCTATAATGACCTTAGAGTATTTGAAGCAGAGGTAGAAGCAAAGAAGAGGCCCTCTGGATACTCATACAATGCTACTCTTTTATCATCTTCTACTGATTCTGCTGCTAATACAGAATCAGTTAGTGTTGCCTATGGATCAAAGCAAGATGGAGCTAATGACTCAGTTTTAGAAGCTTTTCTAACCAGTCATGCTAATTCCACTCTAATTAATGATGACTTAGAACAGATAAATGTTGATGATCTGGAAGAGATGGATATCAAGTGGCAAATGGCTATGCTCACAATGAGGGTAAAAAGATTTATCAAAAGGACTGGAAGGAACAACTTTGCTCAGAAAATAGAAGATGGGGTTGGATTTGATAAATCCAAGGTTGAATGTTACAAGTGTCACAAGTTGGGACACTTTGCAAGAGAATGCAGAAGTGGATTGCCTCAACAGCATACTAGCAACCATCAACCATCACAGTCCACTAGCTTCAACAACAGGAACTCTTCTCAAGCTCTTGTTTCCCAAGAAGGAATGGGATTTGATTGGAGTGACCAAGCAGAAGAAGCAGTTCAGAATCAAGCTTTGATGGCCGAAGTTTCAGAGTCACCAAGCACTGCACTTCCCACAGAGGTAACATCTAACCTTTGCTCTAAAACCTGTATTGAAACTGTTAAAAAGTACAGGGATCACAATCAGAGCATGTGTGATGATCTTAAAAGGCTAGAGAAAGATAGAAGAGAGTATGTTTTGATTGTTGAGAGGTTTGAAGAACAAATTAAGTCATATCAGGCTAATGAACTTCAACATTCTTATGATACCAACTACTGGAAGTGGGAGAAGAATCAGTTAGAGATTGAACTAGAGAAGGCCAAAGCAGAATGTGAGAAAATTAAGAGTGAATTTGAGAAGGCCAAACTAGATATTGAGAAATATTCCAATGCTTCTAAAGCAATGGACTCTTTACTCAAAAATCAAGTTCATAACAAACTGAGAAGAGGAATAGGCTATAACACCACCCCTCCACCATACAACAATAACTATATCCCTCCCACTTCAGACCTCTTAGAAAGACAAGAGAAAATAGACTTGCCTGCAGGAGCCACAGATGTAGATCCTCTTGACAGTGTAGTGATTGAGGAAGAGGCTGAAGAAGAGACCACTAAGGGTAAGAATAAGGATGACCTTAAAGAAATCCCTTTAGAAAATCATATCCTTACTAATGAAAGGGGGGGTAAACCTTTTGTAAAGAGTGAAAAGGCTGAAAGTTCTAAGAGAGGGAAGGGAAAGGTACAGGGAGTCCATTACATGCAAACCACTGTTGTTAATCCCTGTACTTGTAAACAGAATCAGCCCCAACAACATGATAAAACCAGGGGAAATCAAAGAAACAGAAATAATCAGTGGGCTTTAAAACAAGGAATTGATCTGAGAAAAATAAACAGACCAAAGCCTTGTTTTATCTGTGGCAAGTTAAATCATCTAGCCAAACATTGTTATTTCAATCCTATTAACCAAAGGATCACTTTTCAAAGAAATATACAAAATCATGTTGGTTATAGGAATCAAATAAGGAATCATATGGCTGAGAATGTGAGAAGGGCACCTATAAAATCTCATGCTCAGAATAAGTTTGCTAATTCAAAGAAAAATACTTCAAATAAGCCAAGGAGTAACTTAAAGAAAAAGAAAGCAAACAACTTTGTCCAGGTTTGGGTTCCAAAAGTAAAGAAATATGTTAGTACTGCTACTTCAAATAGTACTGCTGACAGAAATAGTGTTGCTGCAAGCAATACTACTGCTAACCCAGTTAGTACTGCTAACAAAATTAGTACTGCTAACCCAATTAGTACTGCTAATGATGTTAGTACTGCTAACAAAGTTAGTACTGCAAATCAAGTTAGTACTGCTTCCAGTGACAGGCCCATTATTCTGACAAAGTATTCAAGCAATAAGATTCCTCAGTTTGATAATCTCATCAAGTCTAAATATGAATATGTTGATGAGAATGGGAAACCCAAGACCACTTTGGCTTGGGTTCCTATTAAAAACTAACTGCTTTATTATATGTGCAGGGCAACCAACAGCTCAAGGGAAGGAGCATTTGGCATGTTGATAGTGGTTGTTCCAGGCACATGACAGGTAACATGGCCTGCCTTCAAAACTTCAAAAGAATTGATGGAGGACATGTTGTTTTTGGTGATAATCCAGCAGGTGGTAAGATAAGTGGAAAAGGTAATGTGTCAAAAGGTAAGATGACCTTTGAGGATGTATAATATGTTGAGCAATTGAGATACAACCTGTTAAGTGTATCACAGGTCTGTGACAAGAAACATAGCATATTATTCAATGATACTGAATGTATTATCCTTGCTCCAGGATTCAAGGTAGTTGATGAAAGTATGATACTACTTAGAACTCCTAGAAAGGACAATGTTTATTGCTTAGACTTGGAGAGTGTATCTTCTGATTCATCTTTAAATTGTTTATTTTCAAAAGCTTTAGTGGATGAATCATCTCTTTGGCATAGAAGGATGTGTCACATGAACTTTAAAACAATGAACAAACTTGTGAAAAACAACCTTGTGAGAGGTTTGCCACAAAAGGTATTTTCATGTGATGATCATTGTGTTGCATGTCTTAAAGGCAAACAGCATAAAACTTCTCATAAGTCCAAAGAGATAAATACAATCTCTTCACCTCTTAATGTACTGCATATGGATTTGTTTGGTCCTACAAATGTGATGAGTATTGGTAAGAAATCCTACTGCTTGGTTATTGTTGATGATTTCTCTATATTCACTTGGGTCTATTTTCTGAGGACTAAGGATGAGATAAGTGGACTGATCAAATCCTTTGTGCTTAGAGTTGAAAACCAAACAAATCTAAGAGTTAAAGTCATAAGGTCTGATAATGGAACTGAATTTAAAAACAATGACCTAAACAGCTTCTGTGAGGAAAAAGACATTGAGAGACAATACAATGCTCCTAGGACTCCTCAACAGAATGGTGTTGCTGAAAGGAGAAATAGGACTCTGATAGAAGCTGCTAGATCTCTGTTGGAAGATTCAAAACTTCCAATTACTTTTTGGGCAGAAGCAGTTAATATTTCCTGCTATGTTCAAAACAGAGTTCTAGTAGTGAAATCCCAAGACAAAACACCTTATGAGCTTTTTAAAAAGAAGAAATATTTTATTGGATTTTTCAAACCATTTGGGTGTCCTTGCACAATTCTCAATACCAAAACTCACCTAGGCAAGTTTGATAGCAAAGCTGAGGATGGGTTTCTTGTTGGTTATTCATCTCAAAGTAAGGCCTACAGAGTTTTCAACACCTCGTCTAGGATTATTGAGGAAAGTGACAATGTCAAATGCAATGAGAACACACCAAATCAACTTGGTTCAGGTCCTGATTGGCTATTTGACATTGATTCACTATCTAATTCTTTGGGTTTCAGTATGAGCATAATGCAGGAACAGGGACAGAAAAGGTACAAGTACAAAGACAAGAGTTTGTGTTGTTCCCAACACCCACTGCTGATCCTATTGAATTCTGTGACCAAGATAAGAAAGATACTTCAGATTCAAAGGACACTGAACCAGCTCAGAATGAAGAGGACAGAGGTGAAAAGGAAGATCAACCCTCAGATTCAGGAATCAAAGGTCCTGAGATGCCAGGTTTGGAAGAAGATGACACAGATGATGATAACTCTTCAGTTTTTGGTGGCAGCACCCCTGAAAAGAATGACTCTAATCTAGAATCATATATTAATGAAGAGGTTGTTCATCAAACAAGAGTTCAGAAAAATCATCCTCCTCAATTGGTGATTGGTGACATCAATTCACCTATAATCACAAGGAATCAAAGTAAGTTAGGAGGATTGAAAGATATACAATCAAGTTTACTTTCTTGCTTTCTATCTCAGGTTGAACCCAAAAAGGCATATGCTGCAATGAAGGATCCAAGCTGGATAGAAGCAATGAAAGAGGAGCTACTGTAGTTTGTGCTGCAGGATGTATGGGATTTGGTTAACCTTCCTAAAGGACACAGAGCTATAGGCACTAAATGGATCTTCAGGAACAAAAAAGATGAGAGAGGAATAGTAATAAAGAACAAGGCCAGATTGGTGGCACAAGGGTATACTCAAGAAGAGGGAATTGATTATGAAGAGGTATTTGCACTAGTGGCCAGGATTGAGGCAATCAGGCTATTTTTAGCCTATGCTTCTTTCATGAAGTTCAGGGTCTACCAGATGGATGTCAAGAGTGCTTTCATGTATGGGAGAATTGAAGAAGAAGTGTATGTCTGTCAGCCTCGAGGGTTTGAGAATCCAAATTATCCTGACAGAGTATACAAATTGAAGAAGGCACTCTATGGGCTACATCAAGCACCAAGGGCATGGTATGACACTTTGTCTACCTATCTCTTGGAAAATGGTTTTCAAAGAGGAATCATAGATAAGACTCTGTTCATTCAGAGGAAGAAGAAGGACATCCTAATAGTGCAAATCTATGTGGATGATATTATCTTTGGATCCACAAAAGATTAAATGTGCAGAGATTTTGAAGATTTGATGCACAAGAGATTCAAGATGAGTTCTATGGGTGAACTTACCTTCTTTCTTGGGCTACAAGTTAAGCAGAAGAAAGATGGGATATTTATAAGCCAATCCAAGTATGTGCAGGACATTCTTACTAAGTTTGGATTCTCATATTCAAAGCCTGCAAGCACACCCATGGAGACACACAAACAGATCACTGCAGATCTTGAGGGGGAGGATGTGGATGTTCATCACTATAGATCCATGATTGGCTCCCTCATGTATCTCACTGCTTCAAGACCAGATATCATGTTTCCTGTTTATGTGTGTGCAAGATTTCAAGTAAGGCATAAGCAGTCACACTTTCAAGCAGTCAAGAGGATATTCAGATATCTCAAAGGCCAACCTAGATTAGGTCTTTGGTATCCTCATGACTCACCATTTGACCTACTTGCTTATTCAGACAGTGACTTGGGTGGTGCAAATTTGGATAGAAAGTCAACTTCAGGGGGATGTCAGTTTTTGGGTGCAAGACTAGTGTCATGGCAGTGCAAGAAACAAACCACAGTATCCACCTCTACAACAGAAGCAGAGTATATAGCTGTTGCAAGCTACTATTCACAAGTACTCTGGATTTAGAATCAAATGCTGGACTATGGTATGACTTTTCTTCACACTCCAATCTTCATAGACAATAACAGTGCTATTAGCATTGTTAATAATCCAATCAAGCACTCCAAAACAAAGCATATAGAAATCAGGTACCACTTTATCAGAGACTGTAATGAAAAGAAGCTCATTCAGGTTGTGAAAGTCCATACAAGTAACCAATTTGTTGATCTATTCACCAAAGCTTTTGATGTGGGTAGATTCACATTCTGGTCACAAGTGTGGGCATGATAAACACTGAATAAGCCTCCTTTGATCTGCTTTATGTACCATTTCTGTATAGATTCCTTCCTGTCTACTTTCTCATATTGTATTGTGCATGGTGTTGCTAACCTTGTGTGTTTAAGTGTTTCAGATTGCTTAAATTGAATACTTGGTACTTCTAGTTCAGTTAATACTACTCTCTATATTACTCATGATAACAGTCCAAAAAGAGTTAAGTATGGTTACTACTGCTAGGTAGTTTATACTGCCAGTGCAAAGTTACTACTGCTTGCTTTAATTTATACTGCTAATCAGTGTTAATACTGCTGGTAGGTGTTAATACTTCTAGTCTATGTTAATACTGCTAGTCTGTGTTAGTACTGCCAGTATGTGTTACTACTGCTAATATGAGTTAATACTGCGAGTTGGTTAATACTGCTAGGGTACTTAGTACTGCTTCTAACTGAAACCCTCCACCTATAAATACCCCTTTGTGACCGCCAAAATACAAACGGCTCTTTGAACTACCATTGCTTCTCTTTCTCTCTCTCTCTCTCTCTCTCTCTCTCTCGATTTCTTGCTCACCAGTGTAAACCCTTGTTGCGATTCGAACCCTAGAATCAATCAGAACGATGGCAGGACTAGAATTCTTTGATGAACACAATGAGGTTGCTATGCTGCAAAAACCCAAACAGGCTGAAGGTTTTCATCAGATTGTGGATTTCCTTAAATCGTCTCACATTGCCTATGCCCTCACTGTCAATCCCACAATCTGTGTGGAACATCTTCGACAATTTTGGGCAAATCCTACCATCCACACTGAAGATGGAACTCAGATCATCAAAACAAGGGTGTGTGATAAACCCCTGACCATCTCAGAAGAATGTATTCGCATCCATCTACGCTTAGATGATGCCTCAAGTATTACCTCTCTTCCTAAGGAAGATCTCTTCCACGTTCTTAGTCGTATGGGGTATGAAGGTCACACTGACGTATATAAGTTTTTCAAGAACAGATTTTCACCTCAGTGGAGATTTTTTGTTCATACTCTACAACACTGCATTTCAAGAAAAACAACTGGCTGGAGTGAGTTCAGCAGCACCATAGCCTATGCTTTGGTCTGCTTAGCGACCTTCTAGAAAGTTTAATTTCTCTCAAATGATTTTAAATTATTTACTATCAAACATGGATACCAAAACCAAAACAAAGAGATTTTATATTTATCCTAGGTTTGTACAAGAAATTCTACTAAAGGAATTGACGGATCTACCCTCTCTTGAAGAGGTGTATGTACCAAAATCTCCCAAAGGGAAGGTGTTCTCAAACATGAAAAGGCCTTCCAAGGACTTTTCTGGACAAGACACTCCATTGTTCTCTACAATGATGGTTGTGTCTCATTCCCATGGTGAGGCATCAAGGTCACAGCCTACATATGACCACCCAACTGATGACCTACCCACACCATTCCATTCTGTTAATATTCCTCAGATCGCTTTTGTCAAGCCCAAATCCCCCATCACCAAAACATATATAAGGAAAAAGGTACAGAAGGTTCCTTCCCTTCTTATATCTTCACCCTCACAGCCTTCAAGCCCTCTAATGGAACATTCTCCATTAGAGAATATCGAAAGGGAAACCATAGGGGTGTCTCCCAACCCCCAGAAGGTGCTCTATAAGGAGAAGGATGAGCATGTGGGCAGTGAGGCTCACACTACTGACTTTGCACAAAGCGCAGGGCAGGACAGTGTGAACATCTTGAAGTCCTTCCCCACGGCAACTTTTGGTGAGCAATCATCCAAAGGTCCCAGGTGCCAAGAAACCAAGGGGTAGAGGGTGCTTCTGCTAGGCAGAAGACTCCTACTAAAACTTCCAAGGATCCTTCAAGGGTGGTCAACACACCTAAAGGAGGTGAGGATAGATATACTTATGATGAATTGATGGATACACTTGGTACCTTAAGTCAGGAAATTACTGATCAAGCACTGGAGATAAAAGATATGCAACAGTTGATACTTTCCCAACAACTTCAGATCACCAAACCGAAGAAGATGCTTCTTCGGCTAGTGCACAAAAAGAAGAAAACCAAATTTGTGCTAAAGAAGAGGAGCATAGATCATGTTGCTTCCAAAAAGGGGGAGACAACTGAAGTTGAAACTGAAAAACAAAGTCCTGTTGGCATGGAATCTAAATTTGAGGGGGAGTTGGGTACAGAAGGTAGCAAAGCAGCAGAAACCTTTAAGCTAGCAGCAGAAATAGGCCTAGCAGCAGAAACTGAGAAGGCTGCAGTAGAAACTGAAAAAGTAGCAGCAGAAACAGGGCTGACTATTGAGGAAATACAGATTGCAGAAACACTAGTGAAGGCCAAAGCTGACACTCCCAAGGCTACTCAAAAGGCTAAGGGAGTGGAAATCAAAGAAGGTGGTATAGCAAAGAAAAGAAAAGAAGCTAGTATTGCTGAGATTAAGGGTAAAGGCAAAGAGAAAGTGGTTGAATCTGTAAAAGCATCAAAGAAACAAAGTCAAATAGCTTTGGATGAAGAATTGGCAAGGAAGATGCAAGCAGACCTTGAAAAGGAAAATGAGATTCAATCTGCCAAAGACAGAGAGATTGCATTGGAGTTGGCCAAGAAGATCAATGAAGAATATCAAAAGAGTCTGAAGTCTGCAGCTGCTGCTAAGAAAGTCACAAAGAAGGCTTCAAGTCAAAGGCTACCACTGAAGACTAGACAAAGACAGCCTTCCAAGACATACTTAGCCAACCAAGAAAGAAGGAAGATGATAACTTCCTGAAAGGAGCTATTGGAGTTTCTGAGGGAATGTTTACAGGTATGTCTTTTGGAAAGCTTGAAGAACTTTACAAGAAGGAAATGGCAAAGCTGCAAGGAGACTTTTCTCAAAGGGTTGAGGTTGAAAGGAAAATGAAAGAAAGGCATGATTTGCATATCCAACAACCTTTTCCTGAGAATGAAGAAACTACTCCTACAAAAGAAGTGGAAGAAGAACAGAAAGAAGAAACTCTTGCTCAAACAGTCAAAGATGTCAAAAGAATGAAAACCTTAGCTTCAAAGACATAGAACAAAAGGCCAAGGATTGAAGAAGTTCAAAAAGAGGCTGAACCTGTTGTTGCAACCCCTGAAGAACAATCAAGTCAACAAGGTGCAGAACAATCTGAGGTACATGTTGGTTTTTATATGACAGTGATTGACAGTGAACCTGTAGAAGCTGGCCCAATATCAGTCCAAGCCCCTGAAATTATCCATTGGGATATCCTGGAAGATCAAAGGAAGAAATACTTCAGGATTAAAAGGATGGGAGACAAGTATGAGGTTTACTCTACTTGGGGCAAAATCATCAGAAGTTGTTCCAGATCAGACTTAGAAGAAATGTTCAAAGTTGGAATGAGCTTGTATGAAAAGGATTTGACAAGAGCAGGAATGAGCTTAATAAGATTATCCATGGAGTACTTATGCATGATGTTTGATCCTAGCGAAGTTCAACATGTTGTCAGAGATCTGCATCTGGAGAATAAATTCCAAATAATAGACAATTGGATGCTATTTGAAAGGTGTGGAGTCTATGTCATCACTATTGACAGATCTTATCATGAGTACTACCTGGTGGATAGAATTTATGATCACAGCAAAGCCAAATTGCAAGGTATGTTGAATGCTAAGCTGGTGTGTTCAAAGGATTCAGAAATGGCCAAGATAGTAGTCAGAAGAACTATCAATCAGAGTTTGAGTCTGGATCCTAATCTATGAAACTAAGATGGAGTTTTGAAAGCATCATGGAGGAACACATCTTGAAGAACTTAACTTCTCAATCTGAAAAGTTAAATTAGGGGGAGATTGTTGGGTCAGAAATAATCAAGTCTGGTTAGTACTGCTAGGTGAAGAAAGATTACTACTGCTTAGCATGTTAATACTGCTATGCAATATTTGTACTGCTAGTAGTTAATACTGCTTGGAAATTACTACTGCCATAAGAGATTAATACTGCAAGCATGGTTAGTGCTGTCAGGGACAAAGTTAATACTGCTATTGAGTTAATGTTGCTTCTGAAGATAAAGATGGATTGATGCGGAAGAATAGGAGATGAAGATAATTATGGACTGGATTCTGAAGAATAATATTTCCTTTGTAATTATCTTGTAATCAGTTTTGTATATATAGTCTAGATAATTTTAGATTATGAGATGAGTTGTTTTTGTTTAGAGATTTAACCTTAAGACTAGTATTGATCCTTTCTATAGAGAAGTGTAGAACGTCTGTTGAGTTTGTTCAACAGATTGAGGTTGTGTTTGTAATCATTAAGTTTTATGCAATATAAACTTATGATTTGAGTTCATATTCTGTGTTTTGATTAATTGTTAAAGTGTTATTCCGCGACTTCTTTAACATTGTTTCTGAGTTTGTATTAAATTCTTGTTTAGAATTTTCGATCTTGACAATAATCCAAAAATTATGCTTGACCAAATTGAAATTACAAGTGGTAGTTGAACATATCTTGTGAATTTGAAGACTTAGATAAAAAAAACCAAAAAATATATCGATATTGATGACATACTGAAGATTATTAAATTCTCATTTTTTGGTATAATTTGTTTAATTCAAGTTTATGTTATAATTTAAATATTTTTGTATTTAAAATTAAAAATATAATTCATTTCAGTTTTTATGCTCAAAATACTTTTTTGTATAAAAATAATGATAAAGTATTTTGTTGTATTGATATCATTCCATGGTTATACCATCACTACATCAAAATTAGTTTTATAGGATGCCAAAAAAGTTTTAAGTATCCTAATAGATGCATTTATAAGACTTAATTTACAGGATCAAAAAATAAAACGTCCTATCTAAAAACGTTGTAATAAATTTATAGAACATATTTGGACATCGTAACAAGTTTTTTGGAACATCTTTATTAAAAAACATCGTATAGTATTAGCTATTTTATATGACACTATTTTGAACAAGTGTCTTATAAAAACAAGTGTCCTATAAAAAGATGTGCTTATAGGACACTTTCTTAAAAGTATCTTAAATAATAGCTAATACGACGCTTTGTATTAAAAGTTCTTTAAAAAACTTGTTAAGACTCTAAAAAACGTCCTATAAACTTATTACAACGCCTTTAGATAAGACGCATATTTTGGTCTTATAAATTAAGTCTTATAGAATAGTCTATTATGACGCTTAGAAATTGGTGGTCCTATAAACCCAATTTTGTTGTAGTGCATACAATATATATTAGTGGATCATTATTTAATTTTATATACAAAGGCCAATAACTTTTAAAAAGTGGTACATGTGCCATAATTACTTGAAATATAAGGGATTATGCATTTATAAACATTACATAATGTTTAATAAGTTATTTTTTAAGAGTTTTAACCAAATTATATATAGTAAAGATAAATATTTATAAATAGATAACTTATCTTGTTTTACCAAATATTGGTGTTGGTCTTCGAAGGATAATGGTTTTTACATAAAGTATTTGAAGAATAGGGGTTGAATACAAACACAACAAATTTTCATTTTTTATTTATGTATGTTTATAAAACAAAAGAATTACTTATTTGTTATGGAAGCAAGGGAGGTAAGACATGATCCTAAAAATATGAAGATGTACTCTTTTAGAGACTAAAAGAGTAAAGGAAGATGTACTCTCTTAGATCTGAAAAAATAAGGGGGGGTTTGGTTTGATGGAATGGATTAGAGGGATTTGAATATCATGGAAAGATTTGGAATTGGAGGGATCTGAAATGTTTGGTGTGTTTGGTTATTAGGATTTGGAATGTAATTGAATTCGGTTCCTTATAAATCATTTGTAAAAACAAATCACAAATAATTATAAAAATAACAAAATTACCATATTATTAATTGATTATTGGAAAATAAACGTTTTTAACATATTTTAAAACATTATTATATGCAAATCCTTCGAAATCCCTTGAAATCCATTGAAATCCCAACCACCTCCACAGGATTTCAAAATCCTATGTTTGAGGGATTTCAAATAAATCCTAGAATTTCAAATTCGGACATTCAGGATTGGAATGGATTTGAAATCCAAATCCCCCAAATTCGTTTCATTCCTGCAAACCAAACGGACCCTAAGATAGTCTTCAGATGGTGACGCCTATTTTGCCTAAAAAAATTAACTATCACTTAATAATTCCTATCAAATCACTTAAGTTGGAACATTTGACAAACATGGGTTTTTATAGCCATTGTTGCATTAAATGTTTCTATCCAACTTTAAACGTGTGTCTTCACCTGATTTGCTAATCAGGCATGCTTGTACACTTCATTTCAGCCTTTCGCTTTTTATGTACGATCCATAAGCATATGATTCAGTCAGTTGGTTTAATTGAGAACTTTATCCCTGTTTTGGAACTGGAAATATTTATGGTTAGCGAGGACTCGAGGCATAGATTGTGTGTAACCTTTAGCAAAGGACCAGAAGTATAGATCGTAGGTGGTTGAACTCGATGTCCGTTCATTATGGCTAAACATGGGGCCTTAATTATTGGGAACTCGAGCTATAGACCGTGGGTGGTTGAATGCGATAACCTTGTGCCCCATGACACTTAAATACTAGCAAGTGAGTCCTTAGACCATTGGGAGCTCGAGGTATAGATCATGGGCGGTTGAACTCGATAACCTTGGTGCTATGATAGAAGCTCCATAACATTATATGTGACCTACTTCGTGTTTCGCCACATTATATATAGAACCGGGTCTCCCCCGTCACCGAAAGGTGTTGTTTTGGGTAATGAGTTTTAGTATCCATGTTTTCGGTGATGTTATATATATATATATATATATGTGTGTGTGTGTGTGTGGATTTTTATCCATGATTATGGGTTGAGTATTATGCCCCACCCGTGTTTTGGGTGTTTCGGGATATAAAGTTTTATCTGGGTTTTCATAAATTGGGAGTTTGATTTTTATTCTCGTTCGAGTGAGCTTTGGTTGAATTTACTTTATGAAGAATGTTTTGTATTGGGGAGTTCATCTTTAAAAATGCATGTTATTGGAAAACGAGTCATTTCCATATTGAAAGTAAATCATTTTGAAAGATTATGATTTAAATTGCATTCTTTCCTTTTAACAATATATTTATTTGTACTGAAAACTCTTGAACTCACTAGGCGTTAGCCTAACCTTTTTATTTGTCGTCATATGCATCAGGTCTCGGTTGGGGATTGGTACTAGTGACAATGTGAAGAGATGAGTTCTAGTTATATGCACGAGAGAGAGTAGTTTGGCGAAGCCTTCCGCATTTACTTTGGGAATAGCAACTTGTATTTGGGTTAAGTACCCGACCTTATTTAGTCTTAGTATGTGACTTATGTTACTGAATGTTGCTATTAATTTTATGGTTTAAAGTTGAAGTATTTCCATGGATGGATTTGTATAAATTATTTTATCTTTTTATGTTGGGTATTTATCGAAGTTTTTGTTTAGTTGCTATTTTCAAATTTCAGAGTGTTACAAGTTGGTATCAGAGCATAAGTTTGAGAGATTTAGGTATTGAATTTGGATGCCTAGACTCAAACTAGCGTGTTACTAAGCAAAGGAAAGTGAAATTGTACGATTAGGCATTTTAAGATAGGATATTTTGAGGTCGATGGAGTCACTAGAATCGGGAATCATGATGTGGGTAGTAAGGATCTTTATGTATGGTACGTTCATAATTTCACCTGGTCAGTGTTATGATGAACTTACATGTTGCATGTATATTCTAGAATCACCTTCACGTGATGAGCGATGGGGTATAGGATAAATTTCTTGGTGAATAGTCATTTGAAGAAGTTGATGTTTATAACATTGTCACTTGGGGTGACGGCTAAGCATGATGAGTACATTAGGTTGACCATTTTGGGTCGGGGAAATTGGTTGAAGTAGAACCATAGGCCTATTGAATCGACTTTATTTCAAGAAGAAATTGTAAAGTTAACCGGTTTAGTTGCCTATCGTTACCTTAAGATGTTGAGCATCCGGATGTCGGTAGTGAGATCGTTGGATTTGGTGAGCTCGGTCCTAAGATTTTGGGCCTCGACCAAATTTCATGCACGAAACTTACTTTTAAAATAATTTGCATAAAGTATTTCATACTTTCGCAAATTATCATACGGGTCGTATTTGGATCCGCAGAAATACATTTAACACGCAAGAGATTTTAAACCATGATTTTAAACATGCATAAAAAAAATTACATGTGGTTGCAAACTTTGTTGAGATTTTCTTTATCCCTGTTTTTGTCAAACGCTATATTTGGATATTGTAGTATTTACGCTTTACCTTGTTTAGGATCTCGGGGAAGTAACTGCGATTTATAACCTTGACATTGGATCTCCTCCACATATGTGAAGGTTTTAAAGGAAAAAGTTATTTCCATTTTTTGGTGTTTGAGCTTTATTGGAAATTTTATTATGTGTGAGTTTTTTGAGTTTTATGGAGTATTATTTTACGCCATCTTGCAACGCATGAATGAATATTGAAATGCGTGGACTAGATTCATTGCGTGTGTTGGTCTATGGTTTATTGAGAAAATTTTATTTCATTAGAGTTTTGTTGGTGGATGTTATCCCATATGCTATTTTTGGAGTTACAATATCGTGTGATTTCTCTTTTGAGTTTTATACGAGTATACTTCGTTGTACACTACTTAGTATTTGAATTGATTTATACTTTTAGTGTGAGTATGCATGACTTTGTAGCCACTATTTTTGGACAAGAGCATTGTATTCATGCGGTCTAAGGTTTGAAATTGATTTAAATTCTTTTACGTTTAACCAAATCGCATGCACCTATCGTTTTACTTTGGAAAATAAACTAATATATGCGGGTCTTCTTGGGAAATTTTATCCCATGTCATTTTTATGGTTAAAAGAGAATTTTGGAAGTTGAATTTGTGAAATTCCTCTTTTGAGGTTTGTACAAACATTTGTTACACATTTTTTTAGAGCAGAAAATTACTTTACGTACACGGCATAAAATGGTGCAAGTAAGGACCATAGTGGTCCATTTGAAAATTTTGTTGTGCATCTTTCGTTATTGTCATTGTTAGCATGAGTAATGATCAAATGCTTTTCGAAATGGTTTTATATGTGTAGCGTCTGTGACTACTTTGCACACCTACCGAGTAAACGGTAGTGGATTTTTACATGTACGGTTAATTGTTATAAAACTTTTGCGTTTGAAAGTTTTATGAAATTTCAAGTTGGCATATTAGTTTGAAAAACCTTGTGTTAAACCCAGATAACTAGTTGATAAACAATCACACAACACAATACAGATCAAGAGATAAACAGATCAGAATAACATACCACGATCCCTTGATTAATCAATGAAAACCTTGTGTGTGTGTTCTTGGTACCTTGTGATGCGTACAAAATACAGAATACGGCTACCTCTCTATAGAATTATGATTAATAATTAATGATTATGAGTTATTAGAGGATTATGAGAGGTTAAAACTAAAACCTAATAATTAAAACCTATTTATACTAAGTCGTATAGGCCTAATGGGCTTGAGGCGCAATAACAAATAACTTTCAACTAAATACAAATTAGACCCCTAATTAACTTTAATCTTGAATACAATTTATGATCCAACAATCTCCCCCTTTGGATTCAAGATTAAAAAAAAATTGGCAATAATCTTCGGGTCTTCACTTTTCTTGAAAACTTCAGATATAGTCTTCATGATCTTCCTCTTTCTTTAAATGAAGTGTCCTTCTGACGATCATCTTCAGTCAGACATTTGATAGATTAAATAGGTTCAGACACTTTGATATCTTTGAATTCTTCAACAATCTTAGTCTTCTTGGTGTATTCTCCCCCTATTTAATGAGTGGTGAGAATCAGCATCATCAAAACATAGCAAAACAAACTAGGAATGTCCTCCCCCAGATCAACAATTAAGCGCAGTCTTCATGTATAGATCCCTGTGTGGAAATAAGAGCAGTCTCCCCAAATGGAAAGAGTGATTATTTCAATCTTTGCAGATTCAAATAAGTAAAAAGTGGTAACCCTAAATCAACAAATGACTCAGTTTGGAATGCCTGTCAGTAACACACAGTTACTGAGTAACACAAAGTTACTATATAAAGAGTTGGTTTTGATGTTGGCTCCCCAGGACTTCCATTCAATCATTGAATAACACATGGTTATCTATGAACGTTCTGACAGAAAACAAATTTCTGTGTGCTCGTGCATGTGTATGAAAGAATTAAGCACCGATGATTGCTTTTTATTGTAGGCTCAAAGTATGTAAACTTGTTGAGACGGCAACAAATTATACAAAGACTCAATGTGCATGAGAAAAGGTCGAAGGTGGGGCAACTTTCCTTATTTTTCAATATTAGTATCTTCCAAATGAAGAACCAATAGCGTATATGTTGCGTCCCCAGAAAATGTGAAACATTCTCTTTTATAGAAAAGAATGAGTAGCTGGTGGGGTTGTATGCAAGAGATGGCATGGACTAGATGCCTTTTTCAATGATGTTCACGAAGAAATATGAAACAACAGATAATGTGGTTGCCCGGCTCAGAAAGAATTTGGTGCAAAGTTTGATATTCTTTTATTCTGTTATCTCACCTTCTTTCTTTTAATCTTTTAAATCTCACTTCTAACCAATCTCTCTTTTTCATTTTACCTCTTCACACACCAACACTCAAATCTTTTGACCCCTCTCCCCTCAATCACTCAGGGAATACTTCCTGGGTAGGAAACACTGGTTATCGTGAATCCATGGAAGTTCTGTTAAGCTCTCACACTGAATCCTATGTATTTTCCTAAAAGAATGTGTTGTTCAACAACCTTTTGTACATGTAAGCACAAAGGAATACAAATAAACATGAAGAATAAAATGTTGGAGAAGTCAAAAACATTTGTATGTTTTTACAATACAATTCTCCCCCTCAAACTAAAAGTGGTTGACAATTAAGTATCCAAAAATCATTTAAAATCACACTTCACAATTCATGAAAATCTTTGAAGAATAGGAAGTGGTTTGAACATTTAAGAAACCATTTTTCACAAGTGAAAGTTGTTCATCTTTCAACAAGTGATAGAGTGTAAGGATTAGAAAGATATACCTGCAAATCAGAATCCTTAACTCCCCTGGAATGAATATTTTCATTTAAGTGTTCTCCCTCTTTATATCTGAAAACAACAATTCATCAGAAAAATATGACAATGATAGTAAAAATCCTATTTATCTCCTCCCCCTAAGAGATATAACAGTTAGCTCCCCCTCAAATCAAAAACTTCTATAAAAGATGTTATCATTTAAGCATCCTATCAAAATAAAACATTTGAGTACGAGTTTTGAACTTAAGTATTCAAAAGCCATGATGACATATTCTCCGGTGAGAGTAGTATCATTCATTTTTACCAATAAAGATCGGGTCTTGAACTGTGTTATTCAAGATCCATTATACATATTCTACGGTGAGAATAGTATTTAATCTTTTCCTGAAACATCAGAAAACACATCATTAAAAGTATAAAGCATATAAGCTCCCCCTTAATATGTGCATAATCCTTTATCATGAAACCAAGTTCTGAATTACTAGGATTAGAGTAAATTCAGAAATCAAACTCTTTAACATTGAAGTCCGAGTCCTAAGTTGTTGTACTTAGAAGTCATCTTTTTGGCAATGAAGCAAGAGTCCTGATCTGTAGTAATCAGAAGTCATTGTTCTTTCTCCCCATTAAACTTTAGGTGCCTGCAACACAGGTTTAGATTTTGGTACCCACTGGTAATTGGGTCCTAATGGGTTAGTTGCAGTTCTAGTGGGAGATATAAAGTAAGAACTATAAAATGCTTTGTCTAGCACGTAGACATGATCAGGGTGATGAGGATCAATGAAACCTTCAGGTTGTGCCACGTAGACCTCCTCATGCAGAACGCCATTTAGGAAAGCTGACTTTACGTCTATTTGATAGACTGTAAAGTTTTTGTGCGCTGCATATGCTAAGAAGATTCTGATGGCTTCGATCCTTGCGACAGGTGCGAATGTTTCATCATAGTCAATGCCCTCCTGTTGACAGTACCCTTTTGCAACCAATCGAGCTTTGTTTCTCACAACTACTCCAGCCTCGTCTTTCTTGTTTCTGAATACCCACTTGGTTCCAATAACAGTTTTACCTTTAAGTAATGGGATCAAGCGCCATACCTTGTTCCGTTTGAATTGCAGAAGCTCGTCTTGCATAGCAGAAATCTAGAAAGGATCACATAGAGCTTCTGATGCTTTCTTTGGTTCTAGGGAACTAAGGAAGCTTGAAAATATGCAGAAATTAGCTGACGCTGACCGTGTCGTGACACCAGCTTGTACGTCACCTATCACATTATGCAGGGGATGATCCTTAGTCCAACGATGTGTGCTTGGTAAGGATTCAACTGTTTGTTGCATATTTGATGCATTGTACTCATCATGCACGGCAGGTAGATCCACAGATGTACTCGGGACATCTTGTACAGGAGTTTCTGATACTGAAGCTTCTGGAATAGCGGTTGAAGTACTCGTGACTTCATTTCCAGAAGGATTATCTGCAGACACAGATTCAGCATTAGTAGAGTCAGAAACTAACGGTTTACTTGTACCTGATGGAGATGCAGTGACATCTTCGGACGGTCCAGACATGTCTTCAGAAATAGTAGGGACCTCCGAGCTTGATGTTGATATTGATATGCCTTTGTCAAAGTCTGCACAAATATCATCGAAGGCATCAATAAACAATAAATCTAACTCAGATGAATTGGAGTTAGAGTTAGAAGAAGTAGATCCTTTAGACGTTGGTTCTATTCTGGAGTGAATAGAAGCTTTGTTCTTAAGTCTGAGTTCTGAATAGTTATGTCTAGAAGTCCGAGCTCTGATACCACTTGTTAAACCCAGAAAACACTCCAATCGATAGATATGCAATGTAAAAATCATACTATATCTCCATAAACATGTATCGACCAATACCCAATCAAAAACAATGATTAAACACAACTTTTATCCTTCAATTTTGAATAAGACAGTAGTCGCAAGTTTCATGAACCAGTATCCAAAAATTCATAAAAAGCCAATCACTTGATGATTTTAAGTGCAATTAAATAATCAGATTATATTCAATAACATTATACGCACTTAATCAAATCAACTTTAAGCTTAAAAACACAGTTTTAATCCAAAAAGCTTGATTCTTTTGGCTCTGATACCACTTGTTAAACCCAGATAACTAGTTGATAAACAACCACACAACACAATACAGATCAAGAGATAAACATATCAGAATAACATACCACGATCCCTTGATTAATCAATGAAAACCTTGTGTGTGTTCTTGATACCTTGTGATGCGTACAAAATACAGAATACGGCTACCTCTCTATAGAATTATGATTAATAATTAATGATTATGAGTTATTAGAGGATTATGAGAGGTTAAAACTAAAACCTAATAATTAAAACCTATTTATACTAAGCCTAATGGGCTTGAGGCCCAATAACAAATAACTTTCAACTAAATACAAATTAGACCCCCTAATTAACTTTAATCTTGAATACAATTTATGATCCAACACCTTGAACTCATTAGAACTACAAATTTAAATCCCTATCGTTAAAGGAGTTGTAATTAAGGACTAGGGAAGTCTTAGGGAATCAAAACGGCGGATGATCCAAATTGTGGACAGGTTTGAATTTTGGGGAATTGAGTATGTTCATGTATGAATAATTAAGGTAGTAGGTTTATGTTATTATCCCATATATATAAGAAGTGATCTTTCCTTTTCGCTAAATCTTTGGGTTGAGCCTTGTATGGTTGCTCGCGTATGGTTGGATTTGATTTGATGGGTTGTTTGTTCGATGAGGTGTTATCTATTGGTGGTATACCATATTAATGAGTCTTCGGGAATAAAGGAGATGTGGTGGTTCGTTTGTTAAAGTTGCAAGATTTGGGGTTTTATTTCCATATCAGGTGTCCAACTTTAAATCTTCATTTGGGGCTTAATTCAGGGCAGCCAGGAATGGTATACCTCTTGGCATACCCATGTTTTCTATATGGCCATTTTGACTTTAGGCATCGACTTGTTCTTTTGAGGGCAATGATCTTTGGAATATTTTCAAGTACTCCCGTTGGATCATAAGAAGTGTTAGCCTCATAGTGGTAGAACTTTAAGGAAATTCGATGTTGGTAATTAAGTATTGATGAGTAAGATTTTCCTATTATGGTAAAGATCTTATCGACTGAATGATTGATGTTTGAGTATATTTTGGAGTTGAGCAATCGCCTAATTTGAATAAACGGACTCCCTGGAGAGCATATTGGCACGTCCTTGGAAGGAAGGCTCTGCCAATAACAAGGGTGAATTATTAAGGAATTTTGAGAATTCTTTGGGTTTGGTGTTGATCATTGGAATCCGAATTCAAAATCGTGTTGAGTTGGGACGGAATTAGTCAATGAGAAGTTGAGTTCACGAGCTACCCTAAAGGTAGTACGTGTCACCTAAGGTTGGGAGGCAACCGAAATCGTATGGTTAGAAATTGCTCCAGAATGGTTCGATGTTCACTCTAGTGTGAGTGTAACGTATTAAGGCGGATATTGGTTGTGAGAGTCTTCACAAAAATGGTGTGGCAGTTGCGTCAGGAAATCATCGAAATCTAACTCAAGGTTGAAATGGGTTAGAGACAATCCCTTGGGAGGGAGACGTTCGTGTTGTGAGAATGACATCATTGAGGTCTATGGTTAGTTTGTTACCTTTTTGGGGACGGAGGAAACCCAATAAGTGCTGACAACGGTAATGAAATGCCTTGTGTGGGAATTAGATTTCGAGGACGAAATCGTTCTAAGGTTAGGAGGATTGTAACAACCGGAATTTCGGTAAGTAAAAGTCAATTTGTGCTTCCTTGCATCTTATAAATAGTGGATTTTATGTTAAATAATCATTTTAGATGGTCCCTATAAGTATCGGGAGTCTTGGTGTCAAAAAAGTCGAGTTTTAGGGCTTGGTACGGGCCCGGCTACAAAAGGGGCAGAATGTTGGGGCATTGCTAACTATGACAGGCGACATTGCCATGGCATAGTCTCCTGGAAATGTCGCTCAGATGGGGGCAGTTGCTGTTTAAAACGGGATTTCAGCCATTCTTCTCATTTTTCACTTCTAATTTTTTTTCCCTTTCTCTCCCAAATCGTTTCCCCTTCTTCCCTCACAAACCCTAACTCATTTTGGGGCCATTTTCCTTAGGTTTTAAGGTGTTCCATCATCATCAAAGCTTGGGACTTCAACCTCAAGTACTAGATCAAATGTTCTCCCTCATTTCATGAGATTTCTAGGTTTTGGGGGATTTTGCTCAAAATCTAAGAGGTGAGTCCATCATACTCTTTTCTAAGTGTTCATTCAACTTATAAATACTTCATTGATGACTTCCTAGTGTTTATGTTTCTCAAATTTCGGTTTGGATGATTTTGGTGAATTTGAGTCAAAATTAGGGTTTTGGCCACAATGGGAATTTTGATATAAGGTGTTTGGGAAACGATTCTAAATGGTTGGTTATGAATATTTATGGTTGGAAACTTGTGGATCTAAGTTTTGGGAAGTTTGGCTTGAGGATTCAAGTCTCTTCAAAGGATCTCAAGTTGGGGAAAATCTAGATTTAGCCTAAATCTAGCACGGTGAGTTCAAGTTGATATGTGAAAACGGTGTACATGCCAAAATGTCCGTTTTAAAATGTTTATATATTACATGAAATCAGCAACTGTTGAGTTATTTGGTGAGTTTTGATTACATGATGTGTTTAACTTTATAAACGTTGCAAAACACTTATATTTGGATTTTTGGGCATTTTGATAAATAAATCATAAGTATTGGTATTTTAATGATTTATTTTATGGAGGTAGATCTTTTCAGGATAAAATCACTTTTAGTGTGCGTTTTGGAAAAATGCTTGATTTTGTGTTACGGGACGTTTTTGAAAGAATAATTGGTATAAACCCATTTGGAAAATGATTGTCCCAGTCTAAATTATGTTGGAGTTTATTCATGTATTTTGGAGTCTGTGTTTGCATAAACGTGGCCCGATTATGTTTTATTGCATTTTATGACTTTTGACAAATTGTCAATTGTTTTGTGGAGCTTTTGGCTCGGTTGTGACTCAAAGGAGTCTTAGGGGCATTTGCCCAGTTTTATTGGCTCGATGAGGAGCTTTGGTTTTATGATGCATTTAATTACGTTTCAATGAAAATTACATGTGTTGAGTGTGTTGTCATTCATTTGAGTCATGTAACATTTTAGACTGTAATGCATTGGATCCATAGGCATATGAGTCAGTCAGCTAGTTTAATTGGGAACTTTATCCCTGTTTTGGAACTGGAAATATAAATGGTTAGCGAGGACTCGAGGTATAGATCATGGGTGGTTAAACTCGATGACCGTATAAGCTTTAGAGAAGGACCCGATGTATAGATCGTGGGTGGTTGAACTCGATGTCTATTCAATATGGCTAGACATGGGGCCTTAATTATTGGGAACTCGAGCTATAGACCGTGGGTGGTTGAATGCGATAACTTGTGCCCCATGACACTTAAATTCTAGCAAGTGACTCCTTCTTAGACCGTTGGGAGCTCGAGGTATAGATCGTGTGTGGTTGAACTCGATAACCTTGGTGCTATGATAGAAGCTCCAAACATTATATGTGACCTACTTTGTGTTTCGCCACATTATATGGAATTGGATCTCCCCCGTCACCGAAAGGTATTGTTTTAGGTAATGAGTTTTAGTATCCATGTTTTGGTGACGTTTTACATATATATACATATATATATGGGTTTTTATCCATGATTATGGGTTGAGTATTATGCCCCACCCGTGTTTTGGGTGTTTCGGGATATAAAGTTTTATCCGGGTTTTCGTAAATTGGGAGTTTGATTTCTATTCTCGTTCGAGTGAGTTTTGGGTTGAATTTACTTTATGAAGAATGTTTTGTATTGGGGCGTTCATCTTTAAAAATGCATGTTATTGGAAAACTAGTTGTTTCCATATTGAAAGTAAATCATTTTGAAGGATTATGATTTAAATTGCATTCTTTCCTTTTAACAATATATTTATTCGTATTGAAAACTCTTGAACTCACTAGGCGTTAGCCTAACCTTTTTATTTGTCGGCATGTGCATCAGGTCCCGGTTGGGGAATGGTAATAGTGACACTGTGAAGAGATGAGTGCTAGTTATATGCACGAGAGAGAGTAGCATGGTGAAGCCTTCCGCATTTACTTTGGGAATAGCAACTTGTATTTGGGTTAAGTAACACCCGACCTTATTTAGTCTTACTATGTGACTTAAATTACTGAATGTTGCTGTTAATTTTATGTTTTAAAGTTGAAGTATTTCCAAGGATGGATTTGTAGAAATGATTTTATCCTTTTATGTTGGGTATTTATTGAAGTTTTTGTTTAGTTGCTCTTTCCAAATTTGAGGGTGTTACAGTTACTAAAACCGAAATGAGTTGCTAATCTCAAGGTGTGGAAAACTTCACCCGATAGCTACTCTCTTCTCGTGCATCTAGCTAGCATTCATTACTTCACGATGTCGCTAAAACCATTCCCCAACAGGAACCTGATGCACATGCCGATAAATAAAAATGTTAGGCTAACGCCTAGTGAGTTCAAGAGTTTTACAATCAAAAACATATAAATCGATAAATGGAGGGAATGCAATTTAAATCATGGTTTCCAAAATGATTTACTTTAAACATGAAAACTATCCGTTTCCCAATAACACACATTTGAGTAAATAACAACGACAATATAAAACATTTCCTCAAGATGTAAACACAAACCCAAAAACTCACCCAAAATGTGATTAATGGTTTACTTCTCAATTAATGAAAACGTGGATAAAACGTTATATACGAAAACATCCAAAACACGGATGGGGCATTGTACTCAACTCATAAATCATGTATAATAATCTAAATATATAAAATGTCGTTGAAAACACGAATGATACTATACTCAAAGCAACCGGTAAAAACAATAAACAATATCGAAAGCGTCAAATCGTGGATGATCTTTGTCTCCAAAGAATATATCCAAAGTCTACCAATCGGTGATGGGGGAGATCCAATTTCACATATTTATGTTAGCAAAACCAAACACTTGAATCATAATCGTATGATATATCTAACTCAATTCCTCTAAGTCTATTGCTCGTGGAGTCTCAACCTCAACCCCTCTAGGTCTATACTTTAAGATCTCCAAATCCAAGAAAATATACATGCACATTGGAATTACACCTTACTGCTTATGGGACAATGTCCGACCATACGGGTCCACATATTACTTACCATAAGACTCGATGCCTATTATGTGCTACAATGAGGGAAACTAACGTCCCATCATTGAACGTAAAGACTCAAATGCCTATGGATCCATTGCATTACAGTCAAAAATATTACATGACTCCAAACGAACGAACTAGCGCATTCAAAACATGTAATTCTCAAATAAGATGCAATAAATGCAAATCATTACCAAATTCTCTACATTGAGCTGTTAAAATCGGACAATTGTCCCCAAGACCCAAAAAGGTCCAAACCGAGCCATAGGCTCAACTAATCAAAATACCAATTGTTAAAAGTCATAAAATGAAATCAAATGTAAACAACCCATGTTTATGCAAACCTATGCTCCAAATACATGAATAACCCAAAACATAATTTTTTTTACTGGGCAACCAATTTTTCAAAGAGGATCACGCCATTTACACTTCCAAAACTCCCCATAGCCCAATGTATGCATTTATCCAAACATACGCTAAAAGTGCATTTTCACCAAATGACCTCCATTTATAAGATAACTCATCAAAACACATATATTTATGATTTATTTATCAAAGTTCCTGTTAAGACTAATTTTGTAGTAATCATTGTATTTATTCTCAGTTGTCTTTACTGTTCTTAGAGTGCTTATCTGTATTGGTTAAGACCTGGGGTATTTAAGTCCCTTAGGTGCTTTGAGTTTGTAACTTTGGAACCTTACTTTGAATATCAGTTTAAATTTGGAGCGTATACTCTCTCTATCTACTTTCTCTCTCTAGAGATTTAGTGATTCTTGGACTTTCAGTACCCGAAAATCCTAAATATGGGTGTTGTACGAGAATTATAAATTCAAATATCCCAATTAAGTAGAACTCTTCCAATATTCCAACATTTGATAAAAATCATGTAAATCACATAAACACCATAAAATGAACATTTTTGTCATGTACAATGTTTTCACAAATCAACTTGAACTCACCTTGTTAGATTTAGACTAAACCTAGATTTTACCCAAAAATGAGAGTCTCCTTTGGTGATGACTTAAAATCTTCAAGGGTTTATCTAAATCTTAGATCTCACACTCCCACAAGGTTTCCCTTTACCACAAACTTACCAAAATCACACCAATAGATGAAGGATATAAGGAGATGTGTCAAAAACATCAAACCCTAGCTTAAAATCGAGAAGAAAGAGGATCTTACCACCACAAAATACTCTTGGATATTCTAATACACTTCAATAATCTTAGTCTATCCTTGAAGAGCTCTTAAAACTGAATCCATAGCAACTTGAATCAACAAAATCGGAATTGGGATGCAAAAGTTATGAACAAATGAAAAAAGGCTAAAAATCGGATTTTATGCAATCTGGCACCCGCTTGCGATTGTGACATGCTATAGTGACAATCTCACAATCGCGGGCACAATCTCTTAGATTGTACCACGAGTTTTTGGCCTTCAGCGATTATGACATGTTATAGTGACAGTGTCACAATCGCTGGCACTATAGTCGAGAATGTATAGAACAATGAATTGGTCGTAACTTCTTCATTTTAGCTCCGATTTTGCTCCGGAAAGAACTGTTGGATTCGTATTTGAATTCTCCATACAACAAGACAATAAAATCTAGGATTCAGTCCATAAATCATTTTTCTCCTTTTATCTTAAAAGATCGATACCTTCCAAAAAATTGGGGTGTTACAATCCTCCCAACCTTATAAGAGATTTCATCCTCGAAATCTAGTTCCCCTACAACCAGCGGTTACTATAGTTACGCTTATCAGATTTCCCCTGGTTCCCAATTGAAAATCGAATTTCTCTTTTGTGTCAGCTAACCCTTACCAGTGTAAATCTCCGAACATCGATGTTATGAGACTTTAATTCCCACACCACGTTCAAACTAGGGAAGAAACATGATATGATCCAATGGCACCATACCTTACTGAGCATAATCCCGATCGATGTCTTTTCATATACCCTTCCCCCAAAGAGGGTAACCATCTACAATGTAGATCCCCACTAACTTTGCTATCACAGAATGATCGTCTCTCTTTCCGCGGAAATATTTCTAATCCATTTTGGTCTTAACTGATATTCGATAACCACTTGAAAGAACTGCCATAACAGACTTCATGTTGACTCTCACATCCAATGTCCACTTAGATATGTTACACTTACATCAAGGTGAATGTCTAACTTGTGAGAGTAGTTTCTAAAAACAAGACTTCGGTCGCCTCCCGACCTTATGTGGCCCATACTACCTATACGATAGTTCACAACTTCAACCACTCCACTCTGCCACTGATTCTCAAACTAAATCCATTCTTAAATATCTTTAGTAACCCCTGACAGGGTGCAATACTCTTCCCTTTTTCATTCGATATCCCGATGCTTCTTCGTGAAAGCTTACTCGACTACAACTAGACTTATTTCCTTCCAAAAAGTACTTACTAGTATGCCGACAAATTGCCCTTAATAAATCAAAGTTCCTCAATAATACATTTCCACTTAAGGGCGCGTTTGGTTTGCGGGATTGGAATGGAATGGATTGGATTTCAAGGAGGGATTTGGATTTGGAGGGATTTGGATTTGGGGGGATTTGAAATCCCTTCATGTGTTTGGTTTGTAGGATTTGGAATGGATTTCAAATCCATTCCTTTACAAGTCTTGTTTGGTTTGTAGGATTTGGATTTGGATCGAGTTTTTTTTTAATTATTTTTTTGTTTTATAAATAATTTATTTTTATTGGTAAACGTCAGATTTGGATCGATACAATTTGACGTCTGGATCAATGTTTTAAAAATCGGGTCGAACCGGTGAAGAGACCGGGTTTGTGCCATTTTATGACCCGGATTGAACCGGCCGGTTCTATTAAAAAACCGGTTGAACCGGTATCGAACTGGTTGACCCGGTAACAAAAGTTAAAAACGAATAGTCCAATAGGCAATACGTATTAGCGTTAAAAACCAACACTCCAATGTCTCAAGATCCATGATTAGGTTTGATCGTTATATTTCGTTTGGATGTATTTGAATTGATGAAAAACTTATGCTTATGTGTGTTTATTTAATGTTTTTGGATTGATGTAAAACTTGTTGTTATGTGTTTTTTTAATGTTTTAACTTGTGGACATCAATATTTTGGTTATATATATATATATATATATATATATATGTATGAAAAATGAAAAATACAAATAAATTCTTGAAACCGGGTTGACCCGGTTGAACCGTGACCCGGTTACCACACCGGTTCAATCAAAAAACCGGTTTTTAAAACATTGGTCTGGATCATGCTTTAGAATCTGTCGGATTTGGATTTCAAATCCAGGCCCAAAGCCAAGGATTTCCAAATCCATCATATGATGGATTTTAAAATGGTCAACGGATTTGAAATCTGGTCAACGAAATCCTTTCCTGCAAACCAAACGCAGGATTGGAATGGATTTGAAATCCAAATCCCTCCAAATCCATTCCAATCCCGCAAACCAAACATGCCCTTAAGGTCTATCTCAACATTATCGTTAAATTCTCCAATGGTTAACACCACCAAAAGGGTTCGTCACCTATTCCTTCAACGAGTTTTCGAATAACCAACTCTGGACAGCCTAACACGCGTTAACCCTTACTCCAAGTTATTACAAGACATGATAACCACCGAGAATGTACAAATTCTTAGTCTGACTAATCTCGGTCTTGGACTTATGTTGCATCACAAAACATACACCTAGAATCTATGAGGAATCAATTATTCCCAAACTCAGTGATCTTTCCACTCTCATAATACAAACAAGTTTTGGTCAACCAAACGGTAAAAATTACTATAACCAAGGAAATCTTATTCACTAACATTGGCTTGCCAACAACTAAGCTTCTTAAAGTCACTACACGTGGTACAAATATCCCATAGGATTCGACGATAGTACTCCAAGTACATCAATCCAAAAGTTGATACTTCACCTTCACACCATGACTAGAACCACAACGGAGCCTCACCTGCGAAACTTGCTCATCGAGCCTACCAACATTATACCAAGGTTGTTAACTCAGTATCCAGAAGGTTATACACAACCTACAGAACAAAGTGACCAACTACCGAAACAAGGCTTGCCGAAACGAATTGTTCACTACAAACATTAATGAAAAATATTGCATGTCTACATTTCAGATACTCAAAAGTACATTTGTGTGTCCCAATAATGTGCAATTTCAATCAAGATTAACAAACACAATCGATTCAACTAGCCATATGTATTGATCTCAATTCAACAAATTACAATACGTATACCACTCTCTCTCGTAATATTTCTCTCACTAAAAGTATATTCTATCAAGGAACCTAATGATTCTACTAACAAAAACCTATTTATACCTCTAAGAAAACAAGGAACAAATACAACTAACACTAACTAACAAAGACTTTGACTTTGCTCTTCAAATAGCTTTGACTTTGACTTTGCATTAGAAGACTTTGACTTGGGCTTTGATTTATCAATCTCAATGATCTTGGATCCAACATTTATGTACTAACAATCTCCCCCTTTGGATTCAAGGTCATCTTCAAAAAAGAATTTCATCATCAAGGAATAATCTCCCCCTTTATGTCTCTAACAAACAATCTCCTCCTTTGGTAAGAACACTGATCATCTTCTACTTAGAACATCAATCTTCCCTCTTTTGGAAAAAAATTTCAAAGTTAATCTCCCTTTTTTTCCTCTTTAAGAGTCTCTTCAAAATCTTTGACAATCTCCCCTTTTCTTTGAAATATCTTCAGATTTTCACAATCTCCTTCAAAGTTTATAATTATCTTCTTCAAAAAAAACTTTAACAATCTCCCTCAAGATTCATAGTAACCTCTTTCAGACTTCGGAAAAAAATTATCTTCAGATTTAGCTCACTTCGCTTTAGCAAATCATCTTCAAAGAAATTTTCTACAATCTTTAACAAACTTTCAGAACTTCTCTTTCATTCTGTACATTTCTCCCCATAATTCATTCACCATATCATTTCTTGTATCTCTCCCCCATATTCCAAACATTTAACTTTCTCCAAATCCAACACTTCTTGATCCTTTCTCCCATGAACTCTTTTTCATGTAACATTTTATCTCCCCCTTTTTGATGAATGCGAGCATCAGCATCATCATAACTTTACATGAAAAAGTATTTATCCAATATCTGACCAACAATCTCATCTGATCTTTTCATACTGAGATTTCTAAACCATCCATCAATTCATAATGATTTTGAATCTTTTAAAATTCAGAATTGAGTATAACATTGAATCAAAAAATGAATCAGTTAAAATGCATGTAAGTAGCACGAAGCCACTTAGTACAACGAATGTACTGTACAAGGAGTTTTTATTGATGTTCACGCCCCAGGTCTTCCATTCAATCATCGAAAAATACAAGGTAATTCTATGAACGTTCTGACAGAAAAACAAATGTTCTGTGTGTACGTGCTTGTGTATGAAAGAATTAAGCATAATGTGCTATATTAGGCACATATTGTGTAAACTATTAATACAACAACAGTATTCCACAAACTCAACGTGCATGATCGAAGTGCGAAGGTGGGAGAGACTTCCTTCTGTTTCAATATCCAAATCTTCCGAGTGAAGATCAGATAGAGTATATGTTGAGTCCCCAAGAAAATATGAAACATATTTTTGTTGAGAAAAAGATGAGTAGCTGGTGGAGTTTAATTCAAGAGTTGACATGGGCTAGTGCCTGTTTCAATGAAGGTCACCAAAGAATGTGAACCAACAGTAGATGTGGTTGCCCGACACAGACAAGATTTGGTGCAGAGTTTTGATATTCTTTTAACTCTATTCTCACACCCTCTTTCTTTTAACCATTTTAGATCATTTCTAACCAAAATCTCTTTTCATTTTACCTCATCACACACCCACTCTTTGATTTTGACTCGTTGCCTCTCGATCACACAAGGATAACTTCTTGGGTAGGAAACACTGGTTATCGTGAATCTATAGAAGTTCTTTTAAGTTCTCACACTGATCCCGTGAATTTGTCCTAAAAGCATAATGTTGCTTAATAGTTTAACTTCAACAGTTAGAGCACAGTAGTATGAATTACATATGTCAGATATATGTATGCTCAATAAGATAATCATGAAGATTTGAGCATTTTTAAACAAAGAAGATTTTCTCAAAACAAGGAAATTAAATGAACGATGTGAATACAATAAACTTGTTTGATAATCTGACAATGTATCGAAAAGATAAAATATGAATGATGAACATTAAAAGCTTAGGTCATGAAAGAATTGGAATATGTCTACATGAACAAATATAGGCATTCATGAAAGAATCGCTTTGAATGAAATTTAACGCTCAACAAACATTGAATATACAAAAGGAGTGTCTTACCATCGAAAAATAGTTTTAATTTGAGACATGGTAAGAATATAGTCAAAAGAAATACTAAATCGGTGTGTGTGAATACTTAACAGTATATGGAAAAGATAATACACAAGTATTTATCTTTGGAAACACACGGTTAGTTAATCATGAAAGCTCATAATTGAAAACATTTTAAAAATACACACTTCTAAAATTCATGAAAACATTTTAAGAATCGAGAAGTGGTTTGAACATTTAAGCAAATTTGTTTTCATGTTTGAAAGTCGTTCCTCTTTCAAACAGATACGAGATTAAGGTTAGAAAAATCCTTACGCTCAGCATTAAATCTCATAAAGTCAGCCTCAAAGTCAACATGAAATGAAACTTGTTAGCTCCCCCTCAAAATCTGCATACAGTCAAAAAGTCATCAACGCAACAAAGTCTTATTGAAAGCAAAATAACAACATTTATTGAAAGTAAAGACTTGAAAAGCGAGCTAAAACTTTAAAGAGCGAGTTCTAAACTGAATGTTTAGAAGTCAAACTCTTAACATTGAAGAACGGGTTTTGAAATGTGTTGTTCAAAAGCCAATCTTCTTACTCCCCCTATACTTTAGGTGCCTGCAACACAGATGGAGATTTTGGTACCCACTAGTATTTGGGTCCAGGTTTGTTAGTTTCAATTCGTTTAGGAGTAATATAATAAGAACCATACCTGTAATTAACATTATTTTTACTGACAAAATCATTTGAGCCACAATAAGAACAACTATTTTTTTTTTGTGCTAACTTGATTAATTGATTTACAGTGTAAATAAGATCAAGTTTACCAAAAGATTTACCTTGATGAGCATTGTTCTTTTTGTCAATCAGTGTATGCACAAATGATTTTTTATCCTTCTTCTCATCAGAAGATCCTCTTACTTTCCAAACCAACTTTTCTTTACCATTTTTCTTTCTAAATGTACCTGAACCATCAACATTCCTATCATAGAAAACGTTAGTAGTACGAATTTGATCTTTGGAATTGACTAACCTTTTAGAAGAAACATGTGTATGGTATGAACTTGATGCTGTCTTGAATGAGCATTCAGAGTCAGCTGAATCATCTCTAGGTGATTGAACAATTGAATCTGGAGTCTTTTGCTCAGTCAAATTCACCTTAAAGACGATTTCCTCAAGTTCAGTTCTCTTGGAAGATAAATTGTTCCTTTATTTTGTAAGTAAGTCAATATTTCTCTTAAATTCAAACTTTGTGTTCTGTTCATTCATTGCCTTTGTTGACAAATCAGATAATGACTTTGTAAGCTTCTTTATTTCCGTTTCAAAAACCTTCCTTTCTTCCTCAAAATCATTCTCCACAGTCTTTCTCTTATCTGATATTTCTTTAAAAACACCAACATGCTTTTGCTCAACTACCTTCTTCTCTTTCTCAAACTTGTCCCTTTCTATAATAATAACTTTCTCAAAATTTGACACTTGTTGAGAAAGTTTTGCACATTTTAGATCAACTGCTTTCTTCTCTTCAAAATACTTTCTTGAGAATTCAGAGAATTTCTGTGCAAACATTTGTTTTTCCTTAGCAAATCCTTTCTTTTCTTTTTCAAACTCAGTTCTGTCTTTGACAATCTGTTGTTCTAACTCTGTAATCTTCTTTTGCAGTTCAGCAGTTTTACTATCCAAAACCTTAGATTTCTCATCACTTTTCTAGACAACATCTGTCTTATCTCTGACAATCTGAGCTTGCAAGTCTGAAATCTTCATTTTCAACTCAGAATTTTCACTTTCTAATATCTTTGATCTCTCTTCATTCTTTTTTATAGCATCTTTCTCTAACTCAGAGATCTTCTTCTTTAGATCAATATTTTCAGTCTCCAAGACTCTTGCTTTCTCTTGAATCAACTTGATTTGATCATCTTGTAGTAAATCAAAAACCCGTTGTTTGAGATCTTGATTGGTTTTCTTTAAAGTACTGATCTCACTCTTTAACTTCTCTTCATTTTCTTTCCTTTTATTTCCACACCGAATTAAACTCTTGTTGAGTTGATTGTTATCTTCTCGAAAACTTTCGATGATACACGAATGTGCTTTCTTTTGATCTTCAAATTCTGAAATCTTACGCTTTAGATCTATCTCACGACGTGGTTCAGAAGTATATTCCTGAACAAAATACAAATCATCCATTATCACTGACAATACTTGCACAAATGATCGTTAACAAAAATCAGAAAATTTTCCAAAAAACTGGAAATCAGTCAAAAATTGACTAAGTATAGAATCCTTAAACCACTGGAAATCACTTCTCGCAAAGCACTGAGAAACTCTCAATCCGCAGAACACAACACCCAAAAAGTGAGGAAGTCGCAAAACACAGCTTGCGGATTCCTACTTCTCGCAGACCACTACGTACGAGTTCTTGACTTCTCGCAAGCAGAGGCGTACGAGTTCTCGGTTGTCGCAGGATGTAGCGTGTGAGTTCTAAACTTCTCTTAGACCGAAGCACACGAATTCTATACTTAGAATATATTATTCAAAGAAACTTCTCGTACATTTGCGAGTTCAACACTTAGAAAACTCCACGAAAACAACTTATCGTACGATTCAGTGTGTGAATTCTTTAACTAGTCGTAGGCTTTGGTTTGCAAGTTCTCTAACTTGTCGCAAGAAGTGCTCTGCGAATTCTGGACTTGTCATATGATGCACCTTGCAAATTCTTTCCTTAAACAAAAATCCAACACAACAAGATTACTATTCACACAAAAAGGCTTGCGAATTCTGGTACTTTTCGCAGGCTGGATGCAATGAACAGTAGCTTTCCACACGTCGAGACCTATGGATTCTAGCTTTCCGCAGACAAGGTTCTGTATGTTCTGAACTTTACGTAGATTGAGGTCTGCGAATTCTTTGCTTTTCACACAATGCCCTCGGCGAATTATATCCTTGTCATGCTATAGTGGCAATCTCACAATAGCGGGCATAATCGCTCAGATTGTACCGCGAGTTTTTGGCCTTCAGCGATTGTGACATGATGTAGTGACAGTGTCACAATCGCTGGCACTATAGCCGAGAATGTACTGAACACTGAATTGGCCATAAATTATTCGTTTTAGCTCCGATTTTGCTCCAGAAAGAACTGTTGGATTCGTATTTGAATTATCCATCTAAAAAAACTATAAAACCTAGGATTTAATCCAAAAATCATTTTTATCCTTTTTATCTTAAAAGATCGATACCTTCCAAAAATTGGGGTGTTACAATTTGATTGGGGTGAAGAGCAAGAGCAAGCTTTTCAAACCTTAAAAGAAAACTTAATTAGTACTTATGTAGTCAGAAGGACTTGAAAATATGTGATAACAACAATATATGAAGTTGCTTAAGGATTATGACTGCGAATTTGTTATCATCCAGGAAAAGCAAATGTCATAGCAACGCACTAAGTAGAAAAGAACGAGAGAAACCCATTAGAATAAGAGCTATGAGAATTGAAGTAGTACAAGAGTTCATGACTATGGTGAAATAAGCTCAACATCAAGCTCTTACTTCAAAACATGTTTATAGAGAATGAATGGTTGGGAAGGAAAAGATTTTACAAATTGATAATCAAGGAACCTATAGATTTCAAAATAGGATATGGGTTCCAATGGTTTGTAGACATCAAGAAGAAAAATTAAGTGATGCCCATAAATCTAAATATTCGACACATCCAAGTGTTGATAA
This sequence comes from Arctium minus, assembly GCA_954870635.1. Classification (NCBI taxonomy): domain Eukaryota; kingdom Viridiplantae; phylum Streptophyta; class Magnoliopsida; order Asterales; family Asteraceae; genus Arctium; species Arctium minus. The sequence continues at coordinate 67,633,199 of OX941080.1, read as the reverse complement.
AATGTATAAAGATTTAAACTTGGTATATTGGTGGCCTAGAATGAAGAAAGATGTATGAAGGTTTGTGGAAAGGTGTATGACATGATTGCAAGTAAAAGTCGAGCATCAAAAACCTTTTGGACATCTACAACCATTAGAAATCTCATCATGGAAATGGGTCACATTACAATGTACTTACGATTAAGTTTCGATATGCACCGAACTCTATTGACTCAACTTTATCCACTAACGCACCTAAAAAATTGATTTTAAATGTTTCCCTTTTTCACAAGATCCACATAGTTTTACTTTAGAAAAATACAGAGAGGGAAGTCCTTTAACAAGACCTTTCTGTGACAATTTATTGATGGTTTTGAAGTTTAGGTGGGAAAGCCCAACCAAATTTGTTTAGAGGAGGCTTTAGAAAAGAAACAAACATTTTGAAATGAAAAGGATCATGCAAAAGACATGTCAATTACATACACATTGTTTTTACGAAATCCAGAAAGAATTTCTTTATCATCAGAAGAGAGAATAGATCATTTTTCTTCAAGAAACTTAACAGAAAAGCCTTTGTCACACAATTGACTCATGCTTAAAAGATTGCGTTTGAGTTCTTCCACATAGGCAACTTTGTTGAAAGTCATTAATCCATTTGTTAGAATACCATGACCTAGAGTTAACCCTTTTAAGTTATTACCAAAGGCAACGGATGGTCCTTTCACTAACACAAAGTCTCAAAGCAGGGAGATATAGCCAGTCATATGTCTTGAACATTCACTGTCTAAGTACCATATTTGGGTATGAGCTGGTCCCTAGACCTAACAAAGCATTAGTATCTAGGTGCCCATTTTAAAATGGATCTATTAAGGTTAGAGTATAAGTCACTGTGATTTAGATTCCTTTTGAGAGAGAAGTTATTTTTAGGGAAGAAAGAAATTAAAATATTTTTTAATTTCTTTAGATAAGGAAGAAGTGTAATGTACCCGTTTATTGGGATTTTAAGTTTTTTGTTGATACACTTGTGGAGACAGTGTAACACCCTCGAAAATGAACAAAGCAACTAATTTAAAACTTCCAAATTATATAACAAAAAGGATATAATCTATTTTACAATCATCACTTGAGACACATCAAAAGAATATTGGATTTAACTTTAACAACTAAAAGGTCAAGTCTCGCAGAAAGACTGATCAGAGTCGGGTGTTACTAAAACCCCAAAGAAACAGTTGCTCTTATCAACAACTAACGTGGAAGACTTCATCAAGCTACTCACCCTTGCACAAACTCTTAGCACTCAACGCTTCACCAAAAAGCTAAAACCTCTTCCCCATCCGGAACCTGATGCACATGCCGACAAATAAAAAGGTTAGGCTAACGCCTAGTGAGTTCAAGAGTTTACAACATGAAATAAATATATTTGTAAAAGGGAAATAAAGTAGTTTAAATCACAGACTCTCTAACAGATTTACTTTAAATAACAAATGACACCATTTTTCAAAAGTACATCTTTAGAACAAAGAACCCAACATGAACCTTCTCTCGTAAAGACCACTTTAATCCCAAACTCAACCAAAACGTGAATAATAAGCAAAGCTCTTAATTTATAAAAATATGAAATAAAACTTTACTTCTCGAAATCCTTCAAACGTGGATGTCATAAAACGCAACCCATAAATCTTGAGTAAACAATTCCCCATGAGTAAAACGTCACCGAAAACATGGATAATAAAATGACACAATAAAATACCCAAATAGCACCTTCCGGTGACGGGGGATACCCGATTCCATTGTACGTGGCGGAACACAAAGTTAAACCACATAACTATGTTGTCGAACTACACCTCAGATCGTGACCGTATTGTCTGCTCTGCTGAGCTACACCTCCAGTCATGACTATATTTCAAGTCTCCACCACACCGTATCCCTTATTGCCTGCTCTACCGAGCTACACCTCAAGGATACACGATCTTATTGTCTGTTCGGTCTCTAGGATACGCGAAGAGAATTAGAACATCAAACTCCAAACCCAAGGTCCCGGAGTACAACCCATAAAGGTTCCTCTCCGCAAAACGACCGGGACAACACCAATGCCAACACGACATTATTTCCCAAGGTGAGAATCCCAAGAGTCCTCACCGATACATACAACTGACTCACGTGCCTATGGATCCAATGCGACACTGTCTAAAATACATGACTCCAAATGAATGACTCGCGCACCCAAAACATGTATTCTCCAAAATAAAATGCAATAAATGCAACTCACACCCCAAAGCTCCACTTAGGTTATTAAACCGGACAAAAGTCCCAAAGTACTGACAAAGCCGAAATCCGACATAAAGACCCAACAATTACATAAATCTCCAATGGGAGCCAATATAAACATCAAAACACGCTTGACCAACATTTATGAAAATACTACGACTCAAGAGTAAATAACCCAAAGCTCCTCGTTGGTTGAAACAAACGTTTTCCAAATGAACTCATTCTCTTCGCGATACCCAAAATGACTCATAGTACCATGATATGCATTTTCCAACGGTTTATAAAATCATATGCACCAAATGGACAAATATATAAAATGACCTCCATTTATCTCTTATATCATCAAAGAAACATGTTAACATGATTTATTTATCAAAACGCCCAAAAACCTCAAAGATGCGCGTTACATAAGTTTATAAAGTTAAATATACCCAAATAACCAAAACTTATCAGCAGTTAACAATTTAGTGTAAAACATAAACACTTTTAAAATAAGCATTTTGGCATGTACACCGTTTTCACAAATCAACTTGAACTCACCTTGCTAGATTTAGGCTAAATCTAGATTTTCCCCCAACTAGAGCTCCTTTGAAGAACACTTGGATTCTCAAGTCAAAACTTCCAAAAACCTAAATCCATACATATTCAACCATAAATAAACATAATCAACCACAAAGAATCGTTTCCCAAACCATATACATGAATACCTCAACTAATACCGAAACCCTAACTTCCATAACTGAAGAGAATAGAAGATTACCTTAACCCAAGCTTGAATCCACCAACCAAAACACTTCTAGTTCACCAAAATGGTTACAAACCTCCATCTATGAAAGGAAGCACAAAGGGTGGATGAAACCCTAGAAAACTTTGGTGAAGAAGATGAAGAGGGAGGGATGAGGAGCTTACCACCACAAAATACTCTTGTATACTCCAATAAACTTCCAATCTTTTGCTATATCCTTGAAGAGCTCTAAAAAACGAAACCGTAGCAATTTGAATCACCCAAATCGGAGTTGGGATGAAGGAGATATGAAGGAATGAAGTTTGGTGGCTGAAAATCGGTTTTAAGCTCGTCCAGGGGGTTTCGCGACTTGTGCCGCGACCTTAAGTCGTGGCATAAGTCGTCCGCTTCCCCTGGTTTTCTTCTCGATACTGTTTTGGCCATAACTTCTTCGTTATAGCTCCGATTTTGCTCCGGAAAGAACCGTTGGACTCGTAATTGAATCCTTCATCCATCTAGACTATAAAATCCAGGATTCAAGTCCAAAATATTTTATCTTATTTTTCCCTAATATATCGGTTTTCGGTATTAACTCGAAATTATACCTTTTGAAAAATTGGGGTGTTACAATCCTCCCAACCTTGAAAGAGATTTCGTCCTCGAAATCTAGCACCGATCAAACACCCAACGTCGTCCTTTGAAAAGTCAATCGACTATTTACCCAAAAGGAAAGCCTCCACGATACCTTTCCTCATGCATGAACCGATCACATCCCATTTAAGGTTGTCACTATAGTTCCCGTAATGAACCGTCACAACTCGATCCTAAGGTTCGATGTGTCTTACCGCTGACGAGACGAACATCGAGTCCTTATCAACCACTTTCTTATCATTAAGATCTCGGTTGTCTCCCAACCTTGGGTTGCACATATCCCCTCAAGAATAGTTCCACCAAGCATGCTCCCAAGTGAACTCATCCCTTAGGCATTTAATTCCATCCCATTAAGGTCTCCTCAATAGTCGTTTTCTACTTAAGGTTTACCTCGACATTCTAAACCCAAATCCTCGATAATCCATACTATAAAAGATTCATCGTCCCCTTCCTTGACGATATTTCCTAACACTAGTTAGTTTCGATCCAATCATAACCTTCGATCTGTTCCTCAATTGATGTTACACGACATTGGTGGACAACGAATTACCCCAACTACACGGTTACTCAATTCCCTGAGTGCGGTCAAGCATCGGTCGATGAATCAGTGAAACCTTGTTGATTATAGAATTACCAATGATCGATTCCTAATTTCCATCATCTAATCTTCTTAAGGTTACCACTTAAATTGTTGACGCACCGGTTTCATCGGAAGTATAATGAAGCATCCCAACGGTTATTATCCTCAAATCGAATGTCGACACTTATGTTCAAAACTTTTACACCTCAACCGTGGATATACCACCAGAAATTTCCTTCCATATTTTACACCGATGATTCAAAGTTGACACCTATCATGATACTAAATTCCGACAAACAAATCACCATAATTTCCTTATTCCTTAAGACTCACCCGGATGGTACACATCCGACCCATCGGCTCATATCCTACCGAAGTCAAGCAACCACCCAATGATTTATCCCGAAGGTTTACCGAAACAGAAATATCACCACTCAAATACCTAGGAGAATACACGATTCTACCACTTCAATTATTCGTGCGTGTACCGATTCATAAATTGGAATCCAAAATTCGGACTGACCACAGATCGGATAATCCGACGCTTCATTTCCCAAGGACTCCTTAGTTCCTTAGTTACAACTCCTTTCACGACAGGTGTTTAAATCTATAGGCCTAATGAGTTCAAGGTTTTCAACAACTATGCCAATTTAAACCTTTATGAAACTTTCAAATACACAAGCTTTATAACAATTGCTTGTGCGGTAAAATCCACTACCGATCACTCGATAGGTTGAAAATTGATCACCGACGCTACATGTATAAAACCATTTCCAAAATTTGTTTGATCAACATTTTCGTAAATAAAATGGTAACAACAGGTGTGCAGCAAAATTTACACTATAAATATGAAAATTAATTCCTGCACCACAACACGTGCAATAACTGTTTGTATTACCCTAAATGAGAACTTCACAATTTTTATCTTTAAAATTTTCCTTCTCTAACCAAAAACGTTGTGGCATAAAATTTCTCCACAAACCCCATATGCATCTGTTTAATCCTCAAAGCTCGGTAGAACGATGAGAAAGCAAATAATTTCAAATCGAGTTTAAAACTTTGAGCCGTACCGATGAACACATTTGACCAAAATAATAACTACAACGACATGAATACCGCTAACTCGCTTAATGCATTGCGGAAAATTTCTAACAGTAAAAATCAATAACTGAAATAATATAAGTCGTTTATAGGCTTACTCACACCAACAATATAATTTAATCCAACTGCAAAAGGCGTACAGCGATTATCAATTTTATAAACCCGAAAGAGAAAAACATAAGGTTTTGAAACTTCCCAAAAGAGCACATGGGATGACATTTATTAACAGAACCTATAAATTAACGTACAATAAAGCATGCATACATGTTACAAAACTTATTTACGCGATGCAAAATGTCGTAAAATAGGACACGATAAAACCCGACCGAATTTTCATAAATCCCATTAATGCTTAAAGCAAACGGCGTCAAAATTTTCATTTCCCAACATAAAAGTATAAGACAACAATAAGTCTAAAGTGTCAAAATTCTAAAACCACATCGTAAGATAAGATGACCATTTTCAATACGACTTTGATGAGACACGACGCCCAATAAACGTGTAAATTTACACGCGATGAAATTAAAACCCACGCATCTCAAAGTACACTTACTCACCCCAAATGCCGCAAGACTATACTCATAAAATTAAACACGACTCACACAAACCAAATCCTCCATAAAATTCTGACTCAAGAACATGGGGACAACTCTTCCTTTAAAACCTTAACATACGTGGAGGAGATCCAATGTTAAAGTTAAAAAGTATACAGTTATTTGTCCAATACCCAAAATGACATAAAAATACGGATCTTATAATATCCAAAAATAGAGTTAGACACAAAATGAAGATGAAGAGATTTCCAATAAATAAAATATTTGCAACCACGAACAACAAAACAATTTCGTGCATGTTTAAACTCTCGGTTTAAAATTTGATGAATGTTAAACACCTTACCAAGATTTCGTAATATAACTCACTTTATGCTTTGAAAACATGAGAAACAAATAATGCAAACTCATTTTAGAAATAAATGTCGTGCATGGATTTGGCCGGTACTCGATACCTCGAAATCACGTTCCTCAATTTTCCGCCATACCAATATCACCCGGATGTTCAAACATCTTAAGGCGATCACCGACGCTTTCATCGGTTCTCTCTACAATTCCTTCTTGAAATAGAGCTAATTAACACGCCTATGGTTCTAATCCGACCAATAGCTCCGACTCAAAGTGGTCAACTTAGTGCATTCAACGCGCTAAACTATCACTCCAAAGTAACATTGCTATAACCATCAATCCTTCCTTAAATTACTCGCTTAGAAACTTTCTCACTATCCCAACGGTCATCATACCAAGGTAGTTCAAGTATACACATGTTGCATGTAGGTTCACCATAAAACTGGTCAGGTGTTATTATGAACGCACCGTACATGATCATCCTTGCGACCCTCGACAAGTTTCCCATTTCTAGCGACTCGATCAACCCCAAAATATCGTATCTTAAGATACCTAATACGCAAATCCACTTAAAATTACTTATAAGAACGCTAGTTTGAGTCTAGGCATCCAAAAATCAAGTTTCCTGTTATTTTGAGAAGACATTTTTTGTAGTTTGAAAAATGAACCTTTTGTAATCTTCCTTTGAATATTTGATGAGCATAACCGTTCTAGCAATATTATAAAATTTTGAAAGTACCAAGAAGAGAGAGACATTAAAGTCTTGCAAGGATATTTTGTTTGTACCACTGTTGTAAAAAGTTCAATACAAAGAAATAAGAGGCATAAGATGTAGATTCTTAGAAGTTTCTAAGCGTACAGTTAAATTCTCCCAAAAGTCAAGTAACCAGTACATAAATTTGCAAAATACCACAGTAAAAAAATTATCAAGCATTTCAAGATTATTTAGAAGAGAATTGAACATGTTGTAGACTTTTGTGAGAGTTTCATTGTCGTTGCATTCAAACAGTTGTACTATCTTATGATAATTTTGGCTTTTGTGTCAAAAACAACTCTCTTTTTAACCTCTTTCGTCCATAGATCTGGTGTTTTGATGATTTGCCTTTCCTGGTCCGACAACTTTGTCATTTTCATCTCTATCACCAGGTACAAAGGTGGTAGGAACATATGAACCATTTTTTTAGAACATTTGGAATTTGGTTGTCAACTCCTTCAAGAAAAAAGTATCATTCGATTTTTCAAAAGAGAGAAGTTATCTTTTTAAAAATGAGGTGGTTTGGATAGAGACCATTGTCATTGACTGTGGAAGTCATTTCGAATCTTTTTTATGGAATAATCAAACCGCTCTAATACCACTTGTTGGTCCTAGAATGTAATGACTAGCACAATGTGTGTTTGTAGAAGGGGGTTGAATACAAACACAATAAATTTTCACTTTTTAATTCTATATTTTGTATTAAAATAAGAATTACAAAATTGTTGCGGAAGCTAAGGAGGTAAGATCTGATCGCAAACAGTTTGACTGCTGACAAATTTGCTAACAACTAAAAGAGTGAGAGAAGAAGCTACTCTTTCAGATATGAAGTACTAAGATAGTCCTTCAGATTTTGATGCCGATTTTGCCTAAGAAACTATCACTCAGAAGTTATTTCACAACAGGTAAGTAGCAACAAATGACATGGATGACTTTTTATAGCCACCATTATATTAAACGCTGTTGTTTAACACGTGTCTTTATTTGACTTGCTGATCCATTCATGATTGTACTCTTCATTTCAGCCTTTGATGTTGATGTAGATATTTGTTAACTCATCTCATCCTTTTGTATATAGAAGGAAAAATAAAAGAAAGTATGACACCAATAAGATAGTAATTTGGAACTTACTTGGGTTGACATGTTGGACATGTTCTCATACCAGGATGAGAGTTGGTAGAGTTGGTGAGCCAAACCTACTGGATAAGTTTGCACTCCAATTTAAGTTTGCTAGTAGTTGTATTTGTCAGACTACTATTTGACTTTATCTTGTATTACTCTTCTTTCATCTAGATAACAATTCAATCCACTTTAGTGATGATCTTGACCTCACTTTAACTAGTCTTTAATTTTGTTGAAGGATTATTATTCTTGGATCAATACAGATATTTACAAGACTTTTACAGAGAAAAAATCTTATCTTATCTAATCTGAAATATAAGCTATAGACCGGATTCCAACTTAGATTATTTATAAAGCATGGAAGTTCAAATGTTATATTTATAGAGTATTTATGGGTTGACAAGATTGAAAACCCATGTTAATGGTTAATCGGATTCTTGTATTCGAATGACAACTTATTAGATACGATATTTGATTCCAAAATACTATATAAGATATAAATCGGAAGGTCATTCTTTGAGTACTGAAATACGAAACCTTACAATGATAAATCCTTTTGTAAGACTTGATTTGGATTTCCTTTTCCTGTTAGTTATATCCGATGAATGTTATATTCCAGATATCACAATTACAAGGCAGTGGACTAAGAATTATTCTTCCAAGTGTTAGATCGGATGTTAGTTTTATTATTATTAAATCCGATGGTTGAGACCAATACCATATATGTCGCATGGTTCAGATGTTAGGTAGTAAAGAAGGCACCTGACGAAATTGGAGGCTGCAATGATTAGGACGTTGAGATGGACTTGTTGGTCGAACCATGCTATATATGATCGCAAACAAAGTTTCAGATCCGAACTAGAGGTTGCGCCTATCATAGATAAACTGAGATAGGGTAAATTGAGGTGGTTTGGGCATGTCTATATATAAAAGATGATTAATAGAGTGGAAATGTGATGGTTAAGGGGATAAGGGCATAGAACTTGAGGATGGAGATGACAACTTAGGCATTTATGAGGAGATGACCTTAGATATAAGTTCTTTGAGGCACAAGTAGTGCCGACATCAAGGGTGTTGAGAGGTGGGTAGATAGTTGGTAAATAGGCTCCTTATGTGGGTTAGTTGCACCTGATAAGACCTGGCTTTCTTGCTTGTCTTTCTTTCTAGTCTTACCTACATGTTTAAGTTACTATCTACATTCGTTTTCTACTTGTTTTGCTTGTCTTACCTGATTACACTGTCTACTTGTGCACCATTGAATCATTACCTATTATATTTTGCAATTACTTGTTCTATTACCTATCTTATTGTTTGCTTGCACACATATTGGTTTTCTGTACAAGTCGGGGTCTTCACGAAAACAACCTCTCGATCTTAGTGATCAGGGTGATGTTTGCATACATTATACCTCTCCTAAACCCTACTTCCATATGAAATATATGAATCCGTTTCATTATATTTGATTCATTTTGAATATGATCCATGCCAAAGTCTTACGGTAGGTAGCGACCCCTCCAAATTGACACGTATTCAACTAAAAACCCGATCCTATCCGTACAATTAACCCTTATTGTGTTTGAGATTGCTTATTAAAACTCCTTATTGACTTATTAGTTTTTCCACACCGCTAATAAGCTATTTTGAGTGTTTGGGTAGGAAAAAAGAAAAGTGTTTATATCTTTTCCACACTGCTAATAAGGAGTTTTTGATAAGTTAAACCATTATGACTTGTCAACTTATTTGAAATAACTTATGACTTTTTTGGTTATTTTACATGTATAAGCAATCCCAAACAGCCATAAATAACAACTTATTAATTTATTACGTTTTGATACTACAATAAATTAATCCAAACACTTTTTATAGAACTCTTTTTATCATCGTATAAGTTAATAAGCAATTTTTTTAAAACAAAAAACATAAGTTGTTTTAAATAAACAATCGACACCCCAAGTATAGGGTGTAGTCGTGTAGAGAAGAAGTTTTAAATGACACCCGCCAAATAAACCCTTGTCGGGTTTCCCTGCCAAAATCTCAAATTTTAAAACCCTCAATCCTACATTCAAACCCTAATCTTGATGGTGTTTCTCAATTGCAGACGGTGGGAATCGTATTTGTAAATAATTAGTCCAGTTTTCTGAACGTTGAGACTTGAGTGGAATCAATGGAAGACTCCCAGCCTGATTCGAAAATTTTCAGCGTTCGGATAGTATCAATTGATTACTACATGTCTCCTCCAATTCCAGGCCTTGATCTCTGTTACAGTAGCTTTCAAGGTATGTATGTGGTCATGAATTTTATTTTATCTTGAGTTGGGACATAACTTTTGTATAGTCTTACATGGCCAAGGGTCTCCGCTTTCCATGGTTTTATGCGACCATGTTATAGAAATTTGATGCGGCTATTTTTTCTTGATGAAGACAGGTGTATTCGTCAACATAAAGTTTTGAACTTTTTTCATTCTTCGAGAGATGCATGCATTTGGCATTTGTACCGGTTAAGGCTACCAACACAACATAGAATGCCTTTATTTTAAACAACTCCCAAATAAACATTTAAACATTAACGGTGAAGATAGTGAGATTTAAAATGGATTGTTTACAGCATAAAAGTACACCAACTTTAGTCGTATTTTTTTTTTGGGAAGTTTGTCCTAGCTATAATTCCTTGGCAAATTATGACTGTAAGACATCATCCATGATTAAATCTGAGTGGCCAAACAGTTGTTGTGTACGCCTGGATTCGAACCCTGGATAGATGGGATATTCCACCACATCCCAGGGCCTTAACCGGTACACCACAACCGTTGTGGTTAACTTTAGTCTTTAGTCTTACTTGTGTGGGACAGATGTAGTATATTCTTTTCTGTTGATATAATCACTTGCTATTTCCGAAATTAATACTTACCAAATATTTTATAGTTCATCTGACATAGCTCTGTGTAGTATTTATTTATTTGGGCAAAAAGTTGATTACCTGCAACCCCAACTTGGCCCCTCACTGAACCCGCCTCCAAGGACACTAATGTGACTGGGAATTTTTTGGCCCACTCAGCAGCTGAGGCTAGCCGGGGGCCTGGGATCTGTCTTGTGGGCAAAGTCACCCCACCCCTTTCCCACCCCTTTGCCAACTGAGCAACACGCCAGAGGCGTTGTGTAATTGTAGTATTTATTTATTGTTTTTTGTTATATATGTTATAAATGCTTACATAATGAATTAACAACAATTAATTTACGGAATTCTGTAACGAGCCTTGTGTGGTGTTTGTTAGGATACTTATGCAGAACGGCTATACGTGCACATCATAAATACAAAAATATATGTTTTATTATTTTTATGTGTGTAGTTATGTAGGATATATAGTCTTGAAGGTCTATCGTTTGCACTGCACAAAAGATTCTGTACAAACACATATATGTTTTACTTTCTTATATATCTGAATGGGTTAGGTGGGAAGGTGAATGAGGTTCCTGTGGTCAGAGTATATGGGTCGACTCCAGCTGGCCAGAAGACCTGTTTGCATATTCATCAAGTAAGATTCTCAATCCTACTCTTTTACAGTTTTGGCACTTATTTGTATTTGTACGCTTAGGTGCCTGATCACCGGTTGTTCAAATGATGTACTGTCTTTGTTCCTACTCTCCATACCGAGTTGCATTCCTGGAAATGGCATGAAGATTCTATACCTATTAAATACAGTGCCCAAAACAATTTCGTAATGGCCCTTTTAGTCTTTTCAAAATGGAGCTCCATTACATATTCCACAAGATGGAAATCTGACATTAAATTGGGAAGTAATAAGGAAATCACATAACTTTACAAGCGGACGAAGATATCGATTAACCACTTATCATAATGCAACTGGAGAAGAGGGTGGGGGGATGGTCTATTTAAGTAGTGAGTATGTTGGATTGGTCCCTGGATAAGGATTGAACTTTTGAGCCATAAAGTTGTATCAGAAAATGTAACTGGTTAAGTACAGGAGGTTGATATGGTATAATCAAGTTTCAGCTTTCAGATACAGAGTGTTGTTATCATCTTATTGCTCCTGTCGATTAGTTCTTGAGTATGAACTATCTTGATTGTCATTTGTCATGCAGGCTTTACCCTATCTATATGTTCCTTGTTCGGATATAGTCCATCAACCAGACCATGAAGGTATTGCACACATTCTTATATTAGGTCTTTGTTTTCTGGAATACATTTTCTAGTTACAGATTCTAGAAACTGTTTTAAATTATATCTAATCTAAAGCTGGATGAATGATCTTTAAACTTTACCATTATGTCGACTGGAACCTTGATTTGGTATTAAATAATGTACTAAGCCCATGTGAGTTGTGATTATCAGGATGTTTAGGTATTATGAAAAACGATGCTGTGAAAACTTCCTTTGCTTGTTACAAGACATATTCTTTATTGACACCGGCGTCATTAAATTCTCTTTTTTGAACCAAGCATTTGAAGTTCTTAGGTTTTTTCTTACTTTGGGTTAGAAGAGGCTGTCATACAAGCTATGCTGTTAATATCGGCGATATATCGTTGATATCTTGGATATCGGTCCTTGGCAAAATATTGGTGGCAAAAATTGCTAAAAATATCGGAGCCGATAATATTGGCGATTTTTGCCGATATTTACCGATATTTGAGCGATATTTTGGTCAAAATATCGTCTTAAATACCAATTTTTTTAGAGGGTTCTTTTTTGGGCTTTTTAAATAATTATTGGGATTCATATATTACTTGAGCTTCTTTTAATTAGTCAACTAAGTAGTCTTAGGTTTCCACGCACGAATACGATCAGGCTTTCTTCTACGTTTCATGCTTTCTTCCACACACAAATACTATCGAGCTTTAATTAATGCATATCATATGTTTATAGATGCATACATATATTATATATATATAATTCTAAAAAATATTATATGAACCGATATTTTTGGACCGATATATCCGATATTTCAAATATCGGACCTTGACCGATATGCCACCGATATCCGATATTAACAGCATAGCATACAAGTTAGCCTCCAAGTATAATGAAAAATATTAATTTTATGGTGTTCATATGAAACATTATAACATTCTAACGGAGCTTGAAGTAATGTTTGCCACCTTGTTCCTCGTTTGTTCTTTTGTTTGAGTTTGACCAGGTTGGTAATTTATGAACTTCTTAGATCTGGTTTGTGTTACGTTATTGGGGGTGATGATGTAATATACTCGTTATCTCTGAGTATTGAGATTCTTATTTTTCATTATAACAACGGACGGAGTGCTTGATCCCTTTTTGTTGGTAGCCCAAAATTTTGGCATTGCTTTAGCCGGATATAATTGATGTCTTCATCAAAGCTAATGACGTTTGAGTTCTTCTTTTTTTATTCATCCTTTTGCTTATCATTGGTATATTATGCTCATATTGTTTAGGTGATGCTTGTGTGCGAATTATATCTCTTGCTCTTGAGAAGGCACTGAAGGTATTTTGGTATGAGAAATGCTATATGCAGCAGCTCATGTTAAAGTATAGGCACTGATGTTGATTAGTTATTTCTTCAACTCTTACAGCTTAAAGGTAGTGCTGGTTCAAAACATCAGCATGTGCATAGCTGCAGTCTTGTCCGTGCAAGAAGGTTTTACGGTTATGATGCATCTGAGCAACTCTATGCAAAGCTTTACTTGTATCCAATGCTTTAGTCTGTTAAATTCACATGTACGTGATTTGTATGATGCGTTTTCTTCTCTGCCATGTTCGCCAGTTCTTGAAACAAGGAGAGAATCGTTTGGTTAGGATATTAAGGTAGGAAGCTAACAGACTGTATTTGGGACGCTGAAGCATTTTGATCAGTGAAAATAAAAGATATCATATTCAGAATGTTTGAACAGATTGAATAAACCCAAGTAATATCAATAAACTGCAGTTAAAGGTTTGACAGGCCTTCTAATAACTGGCTTTACTCTCTCGCAGCTCTTACATGAGTATCAGTGGACCCACCATAAGAAGTCTGATCTGATCTTTTCTTTAGTTTTTAACTTTTGTTATAATTATTATCTTTCTTCCGTAGTTGGTTCCTGTGAGTTTTGGTTTTCCTTTATACCATACAACCTTAAATGTAAAGAGAATGTATAATTTTTTTTGTTATTTCTATCATCATTGGTTAGGTCTCACATGTACTTCTTTATTTTTGCTTGCCAGCTTCTTTTAAGTATATAAATCTTGTTGTCCACCTATGTAAAATCCTGGATGAGGTGGTGTACTTTCTTGGCTGCTATTTTATTTTTTTCATGATAGTTACAGCTTGGCACAATCCAAGGTTAGCCTAATTTTTGTTGTTGTCCTGTTATCATATTTTAAAAGGCATTAGGTGATATACTCTGGAATTTTTTTTTTGACCATTTTCCTTGAATTTTAAGAAATATATAAAGTTTCTTTCACTGATTTATAGTTTTTTGGTTTATCTTAAATTACTAGATATCCTAAGAGTTGAAGATAGTGTTCTATCTTTATTAGAATGGCAATTATCAAAATCCGAAATTTAATCATCTCCATTATTTTTTCCAAGTGTTCATACTACTTTCAGTTATGTCATAGCTCCTTGACAGAGAACAAAGATATCATCCACAGGATGTCTCTCGGGCAGCAAAGCTGCTTTTGGTAAACATCTGAAGCTTCTATATGTTTGGTCAGTTTTGGCATTTTGTTCTTCACTTGAACACCATCTCCTATGTCGTATAATTTGTGTTTTGCGTATGTGGTTGTGTTACTCTGCTTTGTTATACTATTTGTTATTTACATGCATATAATATTACTTTAAAGGATCAAATTCATTTTCTTCAGAAATGGGTGATCATTGTGATCCTTCATTATGCAAATTTAGCAGACTAGCAGTGTCTTCCAGCCTTTACTGAAGTTGAGGTCTCATGCTACATGAGGCTTTCTCATGTAACTAAAGATGAAGGATGTATTTAAAGCTCGTCTGGAAATTTGTCTTAGTCTTTAAATATATTTAAGTGCCAATTTTGGCAATTGGATCAAAATATGCATACCGCTTGCCAGTTGGATGATGTTGATATTGCATAATTTCCCACTATAGCTGTTTCAAAGTCTGAACTATTAGGTTGATTCCTGTAATTAGGAAATTCATGATGACAGAGGGATGAAGGGAGATTGTCTTAATGAGTTACTTATTTAGAACAGGTACATTAAGTGCTTAGGAAAGAATTAGTGATATGCATGATGCCCATAGAAACATATGATGGCATGAGTCATGACTACTCATTTCCAATCACATTGGACTATGCTAAGGGTTGGTCATTTTCATGTCTGTCAGACGATGTTGAGGGCCGGTCATTATCATCACATCAAAGGTGGTGAGGGTGAGTCATTTTGCCATCACATCAAACTCTGTTGACGGTCGGTCTTATAAGAATATTTATTTTTCACTGTGCCTTGGTACAAATAAGCATGCACGAGTGTATTATCCAGTCACATTATCCATGGAATCTATTTTTTTCTGGCCCTAGTACTAGTTAATAGTTATGCTAATGCTCTTATGTAATTGAGAGTTCTTTTAATTTTTGTTTGATCTCTTAATAAAAAAAAAGTTCTGTCATAACTTTCAATGCTAACCATTCCACTGTTGGCATCCCATTTCTCAGGGTGGTTCAGTTCTTGAGAAGAGTTTGCAGCCTCATGAGTCACATATTCCATTTCTTCTCCAGTTCCTGGTAAACACTCTTTTGCTAATAACCTTCAGTACAGGAAGTATACTGGTTTCCTGATGCACCTGATGTTTATATTATTGTTAGTGGTTTTGTTGTGTTTTTTGTAGATTTGGTGGTGTGCTTTTTGGTCTGATTATTTTTTATTTAATCAGTTTTCTTCTTGTCTTCATATGGGTTTAAGTTTTCTTTTAAAAGTTTTCTAACATGTCAGTTGTATTAATGGAGCTTCACATGCTTTTGATATGAGCTACATGTTAGTCTCAATATGCATGGGTGGTCATCTTGAGCAGACTTATAAACTCATAAGTTATAAAAGCTTGGATTTACATATCTAGTGCATATACTTCATTCGTCTCATCTTGATTCCTTTTGGTGACCCTTGAATACGGGACACGCAGTTGCAACTGGTGCTGGTACTGAAAATGTACTAGTGGTGGTTATCGGTTTTCATAAATTGATGGTTGATTAGAACAGGAAGTGTCAATATTGGTTGTTTGTGACACATAAAACCAACCTTTGATCTTGCTTGTCTGTAGTACTAGATTATGTTTTCATGAACTATGAAACGACGTGTGTCATAAGTGATTGTATTAGTCTGGCAGTGTGTTTATTGGATGGGGTATAGGTCAGCCTCCCTCACAAGGGAGATGGGATGATCAGAATTACTGATATATGTTCTTCTTATAGCTATGCTTTCTTGTATGCACGTACTATTTGGCCTGGAATATGCTTTTATAACGAAGATGAAGCAGAGTCATTACAATACACTCATTTAACTTCTGTAGAATGGTGCCTCTCTGGTTTTTACTGCACTTCCGTCAGTAATGTCTGTCTACCTTTCCTTCATTCACGCGTTCTAGGTTGATTATAACTTGCATGGAATGGGGCACTTGCATGTATCAAAGATGAAATTTCGCCTACCTGTACCACATGTTTTCACTAGGAGGAAGGCAAATTACCATGCAGAAGATGAGCAACAGATGGATAAGTCCTTGATGGCTACTAACTCTCAGGTTATAGTTGTTAGGGTGCATAAGTTTATGGTTTTTAAATATAGACATGAATAAGATGGTTTGAATTTATAGTACTTTCATTTGTCTACAATTATATGGGAATCCGTCAGGCAGATTCAAGTGGCGATGTTTGTCTAGAATCACCAATCTGGTTGTCATCCACTATTCCTGACACTTGGACATGGCATTCCCCTAGTCAAAATCTAGAGGATAACCTTGTTAAACGTCAAAGCGTCTGTGAACTTGAGGGAGATGCTGCTATTGATGGTTAGTAGTGTTTTGGAGTCTTACAATGTTATTATTGATCCTTCTGGGCACATGTAAATGACTGAATTTATGTCAATTTGATTTTTTCAGATATCCTTAACCAACAATATAAATTGTACTCATCACTGTCACAGACACTTTCAGATGTTAGAATGGTTCAGTCACTCATACCAATTTGGGAGGTCTTCTTCAATCTTGTTGACATTCTCATATTTCCACTCAACCATAAGTTCTTAAATGTCACTTTGTTCTTCATTGTTATAGGAATTTGAGAACACTGGAATGCATATGGAATCCATATCATCTGATCCCGGAAGACCTAGCCCACATAATGTTTTGAGTGCTTTCTCAAATAAACTTGAATTTGAAAGCAAACTATTGGAATTGTGTGCTGCAGAAAGTTCGTTACCTTGTACTCCAGTTGAGACTGAGAAAATGTTTTTGCAATCTGTAAGATCTTTAAGTGAAGGAAGAGATATGGTTGAAAGTGGACAGGTCAACCTTGAAAACGAAAGCAGCAAACATTTGCAGTCATCAAATAACAAGAGACTATTGTTATCACAAGATTCACAACACCGCTACACCACAGAATCTGATGATGTGAAAAATGGTAGTCCAGTTCTGTTATCAAGTGGTGAACTGCAACCATCAGAAACCATTTTTCCATATGACTTAAAGGTCAGTTCCATAATATGTAGAGGTATATATCAATGAAGTCTTATTAATTACCATTTCTTGATGGTTAGGTGGTTGGTTGTCTGTTATTGCTGCAGCTACTATAAAGTAGATTACATGCTTAAATGTACGATGCTCTTTCTGTTCTAATACTCTGTTGAAAAAGGGTCTACTGGGTTTGATCAACCATCACTTAGGGGCCGTTTACCCAAACACTTACCCGGTAAGCACTTACCGATTAAATTCGATGTTATCGCTTGTCTTATCAGGTAAGATTTTAGTCCATAAAATGGTATCGTAGGCAAAATTTACCCGGTAAATGCTAACCGGGTAAGAGCCGCCGCCCTCACTTACCGGGTAAGATTCTCGACCATTGCTTTCGCTCTTACCGAGTAAGATTATTGGTCATTGTCATATTCATCGGTTAATGTAATATAACTTGGTAAGCTTTTACCTGAGTAAGCGTTTGGTAAACGGCCCCTTAGTGTAGTTCTGTAGCTGAAAGATCTAATATTTAGTATTTTATTGGAAGTGGTGCTATATATAAGCTTAAATCAAAGTATTCAAATCTGTGCATCATTACTTCTCCTTGCTGGTAAGTCGATCAATGTAGATTCTGAAGGAAGATGTCAGGTTTACAGGCTTACAGCTACTGGTGATAAAATTGTGTTAAAAGTATTGGAAAATAGATGACTTCCGATCATGTTCTAAATTGTTGTGGCAGGAAAATGATATTTAAAACTGCAACAGAATATATGAAACATCTGCAATTGGTTTGTCAACAGTAAAGTTTTTTCTATTTGCTTCTTTTGTAGTGCTCAAAAACGAAAAGAAAAGAAAAAAACAACATGATTTTCTTTGCCTCCCCCCCCCCCCCAACACACACACACACCCAAAAAAATTGAAGACAAGTCAAAATTGTTAATAGACATCAGCTGGGATCTATAACCGATGTTTCTATTCTCTGGTATTACGGTGATCACATGCATTTAATTCCCTTTTGCTCTCTTTTTCTATAGGATTTGGTTTTTGTACTTTTACTCGATTTTTGTAGTTGACAACTTGTATGGTACACAACTTTCTCTCATCAATAAGTTTTATTCTTTTACTGGGTAAAGGGCGACATTTTCATAGTTGCATGATCTTTCGCTGCTTATATTGGCAAGATATAAGTTGTGCAGCTTGCTAAATGCTGAGTGTATTTCTGGTCCAGATCTTCTATAGATCTTCTGAACAGTTTTAGTTGTTTTATGAATAAATTTGTCTATATACAGCTGTCCAGATTACCTGTAGTTGGTTCCTGTAATTCTTTCATGTCTGTGAATGGTGTCTAGGATGCAGATCCAGAGGCTTTGAGGCTTCTAAATTGGCTAGCATCTTCTCAAGCTGCAGAAGATATAAACTCTGATGATGAACTTTTAAGAGAGACCATTTTAAGTCCGTTAATGCCTGCAACAACGATTAATAAGGTGCTGGAAAAAGCTGATATGGAATTTGTAAGTGCATCCCAACAAGAGTGTCAAGACATTCTTGATTCTGTAGAAGATTCAACTGATGTAGAATGTAAACCTAAAAGTAAAAGCTCTGCTCCAGCTCTTGATGGTAATTCTTCTCCTCAATTATTATCAAGGAAAGAGATTCCTCAAGTGGATGGCTCCGGTGACGGTGAAAAATTGATGCATTATACTGGTAAAGCATCTAACATAGAGAAGCACAGTGAACGTGAGAAGTCCCTGAAAGAGCAAGTACAACTTGATTCTGGTTCAAGTTTCAGCAGGAAGCACAAAAGAAACCGTCCCTTGTGGAGCGCTTTGCCTTTTTGTTTGTCCGAGAACATGAATGATGTTCAACCAACTGATGTCAAAGTTGGTAAATGCGATAGTGAAATAAAAATTGGTATGGAAACTCGTGCGGCAGTAACCGATGCTGGCAGGTGTTCTGATGATGCAGAAAAAGGTTTATCAAAGTTAGGAGGTACGATTGTTGGATGCTCACTTCGGGATCTGATGAGGAGAAAGCGTTGTCATCGGGGTGAGAGGCCAAAAGTTGAGATTTGTCATGATGCAGAGGTTACTCTAGAGGAGGAATCAAATGTCTATACCATTTCCTCCACTAAACAAAGGAATGATGAGCAAGAGATCAGTCCTCCAACCATTGGTGATTCAGAAGCTACTTATGTGAAGGATATGAATGTGGAAGCTTCTGCTGTGCAGGCATGTGGTAAGGCTCTCCATACTGAGGATAACATTAATTTTGTTCATACATAAAGTACACTCCTTTTTTCTGGAATTAAATTCTTAATTCCCTTGAGTACCTCCAAGGATGGATGTGGTCATTCATGTGAAGGACTAATTGCAGGGTTGTTGCTAGAGCAGCTGCAGGATCAAATAACCATGAAATGACTGGTTTTATTGCAGGGAAAGGAGTAATTCAGAACTTACCATACATCACTAACTTTGAGAATAAAAATCTGCACTTAAAAAAAGAATCATGATAATTTTCATAGTAAGGTGTCAAATGACATTATTAATGATTGATGGCGATGACCAACTTTTGGGGACTGAAAAACTGCTGGAAAAAATGCTCTCCTATTTCATCTGGTTTTTCTACTTGTCTACTTGAAAGAAAAATATTAAGTAGGCTACATACACCTCCAAGATCAGTTTTAACAGAAAAGTATCTGTTACAGGAGTCCCAGGGACGTCAGCAGAGGATCTTGAGATTTCAACCAGGACGACTCTCATGCAATCAGACAAGGAGGGTGATAGAGCTCATGGTAGGCATACTGGTATGTATGCGCCCGACAATCCAACAGCAATAGCAAATGAGTGGACTCTATTATCTTAAATTTTTGCAGGAGACCTCCTCTGATAAACTTGGCAAATGGACCCCCTGCAGTTGGTTCATCACCAACTGTCACCCTGGTTGCTGCTTTCTTGCAGATGGGGATAAGGCCGAAGAATTAGGTCTGGACCTTGCTCCATGACTTCTTTCTTGAGTAGTCATACATATCCAAGTTTCAGTGGAGGGCCATGTTATTGAATATTGCATTCTAATCTCTGTTCATGCTACCTTAAGCAATTGTAAACACTCAGGATCTGTTTGACATGCACTTGAATGTATCTCTCTCTACCAGTTATGCTGATGTCATAACCTTTTGTTTCAACTGATAACAATGTATTTTCTGCATTATTTAGTTGAGGATAAAGACATTGATGAGTGGCCCCATTTCTTTGATGGGACTTATCAAGAAGTTAAACATACCGAGTCTAAGGTAGATGACTCGACTCCTCACCGAGATCAAGCCATGGGAGTTCCTACTCACTATTGTAATGATGGTTCTTATCTCTACATGTTGACACCTGCAATGTTACCTCCATCAGCAGATGATGTTAAAAGATGGTTGCTTCATGATAGTACTGGTACAGCCAACTTTTGTTGAAAGTTTATAATTGTTCAGGATAATATGCTTATCTTGATTCTTTGATGCTAGATGTCTTGAGAGAGAACGTAAATGCATCAACAGAAGAATCTTCATCACCAAAGGGTAAAGTCTTATTAATGTTTGCAAGTGACAAATTCTACAAATACATAGTAAATGTTAAGTTTTTGCAGGTTCCTTTGGTCATGGCATGGATTCACTAGATTTTTCTGCTGACATGTGTAATGAGCCTCTCTTGGACTCAGGATCAACATTTAGTATTGAAACTAATTTGGATCATTCGAAAAAGCTAGGCCACAGAAGCCATGTTTTGAAACCACAGACATGTACTCCTAGGGTGCCGGCAGTTTTGCAAACTGAAGAAAATACTTTGCAATCGCAACAGCACAATGTTTGCTCACAAGATATCTCTCAGATATCTGGTCCTGAAGGAAAATCAAAGTTGACTCCTCTGAGTCAAGCAGGCTTTAGGGATCCTGCAAGTATTGGTGCAGGACAGCAGCTGACTATGTTTAGCATAGAGGTTTGGCTGGTTTTTCCTTGACATCGCTGTTTGAAATTGAAACATATGCCCCTTGTTTGCATCAAGGGAATGATTGAATCTGTGCAGCAAATTTCTGAAAGGGCCACACTCGTAATTACATGTAAATGGATTTACTTAAAGTACGAAGTATCGGAGTTAGAATCATATAAAATCTGTCAAAAAAGTAAACTAATAAAAAGGATAGTTGTGGAAACTCTTGTGAGAAGCGAATTGAAATTCATAAAGAGTTGTTTTTGCCTCTGTTCATCCCATATTTATTGCAACTGAATGTGCTCAACTTGAAGCATGAGTCGTTTCAATTCTATGATGATTATCTGGAATGACATGCATGCTGATTTGTGTTCTCTGCATCCTGTATTGTTGAACTCTCAATTGACATGTTCTCTTAGACGATTCATCATGTCGTGTAGTTGACTTAGGTATATTTGAATCTGGATAACTGAATATTATGTTTGTGTTCGGGGAGATCTTTGATATGCGAGACTAATTCAACACTTATTGACAGGTCCAAGCCGAATCTAGGGGAGACTTAAGACCTGATCCCCGATTTGATGCTGTCAATTTCATAGCAGTTGTCATCCAGGAAGATGATGAGTCAATAATCAATAGTTATGTCCTCTTGTGCAGTGAGACAACAGCTGTTAGAAGGTGGGCCATTTTTATTACCATAGATTCCACTTTTCTTAGAGTTAATTGCATAAAAGACGATGGAACCTCACTCCAGATTGTATGTTAGTCATTGCATTTAAAAGGACCTTATTATTTTATTTCTTGAGTGACTGGAAAACCCACCATAGCATTCCAAACTTAAAAAAAGAAATTAAATGATTGCATGAAAAAGGGAGCTTCACTTCATCTAGTTCTTGAACATGAATTAAGTACATGAAAACGTGGAGCTTCACATCATGTCATTAATGGTTAAAATTATAGGTTGTGACGTTCTGCTATTTAAAAAAAAATTAAGTTTGAGTACTAACATGGAAGCTGGAGTAAAGTCCATTCTTGTTAATGCAACTATTTTTCTTGCTTATGCCTAATGCTTGTTGATTTATGACAATAGCGTTGTTGATTCATATGTCATTCCTCTTTTGTTGCGATGGTTTTTTGTTTTTGTTTAAAATGACTTAGGATGACCATTCATTATCCAAACCAAATGTATAGTTATCACATTATTGGAAATGGAAAATAATTGTGATAAAAATCTCTTTAAAACAGATCCATGACCAAAGTTTGTTTAAGATGTTTTGATTGACAGAACAAGTTTATCCTGCAAAACTTGTTCATTATCTGCCATAATGTACTCTTCCCCCATCCCAAAATTGCAAAATTTGATTTGGTACATGGTTCAAGGAAATCATTTGACTATTTGTGGAATTTCTAGAAACCTTTTAATAAATTCAAAATTGAGAAATCTTGTGGACCCAAATCGATACTGGCAATTTATTTCTAGTGATGATAATCGATCAATAAGTGACCTTAACATGAAAACTTTTCAAAGGAAAATTATGTGGTTTCGATGGGGCATCCATAAAAGAGAAGTAATGCAATTTTCATGGGTGGTCGAGTAATACAGAACTGCACTGTACATTTTTATGATTTATCTTACTTGAATGAGGTGGCTTCTTCCTAGCAGTAGTGCATGTCAACATGATATATAGGATTATAGGATCATTTTTGTATTAGGTATGTAAGATTCGAGATCCTGTATGATTTTACAAATAAATAGTCTTAGACCATAGTGGTTTCCCAGAACACAAACTAAATAGCAAAATACTACTACCTCTTGGTAATAAGGAGGATGGTTGAAGTTTCCTATGTCTTGTTTGATCTGTATGATCATCGAACTAAATGAGGTGTTGAGATAGTGATAGCAAATTTTTGGTGTTTTATGCAAGTTCATTATGTTGTACATGTTCATTAGCATATTGATGAGAGCTATATCTTTCCCAAAGCACATTCCAACTTTTTCCATGCCTCATCTTTCCCAAAGGAACCTGTTATATTTTCTTCTCCAAAGTCGGAAAGAATTTGGAACACCTAGACCTCATTTCTTTAGAGGATTTTCTTTTCTTTTTCTTCATCTTCCATTAGATAAATTTAGGTTCATATCACTGATCTTTCTTCTATAAGCATTGACATTTTGCTGGTATTTCTAAAAAAGGGTTTCTACTTCTCATATGGTATTTTACTTTACAGAAATCTGGATGGTATAACTGGTTGCAAGTTGTTAGTTTGCACCCAAGAGAAGCACTTGTTCAATGACTTCATGGAAATCATATGTAATCATGATCCAGATATACTAATAGGTTGGGATATTCAAGGTGGTTCACTTGGTTTCTTAGCTGAAAGGGCTGCATATCTTGGAATTGGATTGCTTAGTAAAATATCTCGCACACCATCTCAAACTATTTCGAATGCCGGAGTTTCAGATATTCCAGAAAAAGGAATAGTTGGTGACGTGCTCCCTGAAGCAGTTTCTGACATTGATCTGCTGAATGATGCAATCATCGAGGATGAGTGGGGTCGAACTCATGCAAGTGGTGTCCATGTTGGTGGTAGAATTGTTCTTAATCTTTGGCGGCTGGTCCGCAGTGAGGTTAAGCTTAATATGTACACAGCTGAAGCAGTGGCAGAAGCAGTTCTTAGACGAAAAATTCCATTTATTCATTGCAGAACATTGACAAAGTGGTTTGCTAGCGGTCCTGGAAAAGCAAGATATCGCTGTATAGAATATGTTTTACAGAGGGCAAAGTTAAACTTTCAAGTGATGAACCAACTTGATATGGTATGTGTTGTAAGCATTTTCTTATATTTGTAGAATTAATTGTAATGTGTTCATTATGTTTTTCCGAGAAGGATAGATTTTTACTATATCATCATATCTTAGGGAATAAGCTTTTTTTTTCTTCCTATTGTTAGATAATATTTTTTCAACCAGATCTTTCATTAGATTAGTTTTTATGCCCTCATTCAAGTGTTAATGATTTGTCTCAAATTCCAAAACCTTTTTTGTTTGTCTTCCCCTTCAGTGATTGTTCCATATACAATATGGAATCTCTGTGTAGAAACAGAACTAATATCCATTATGTACCCAATGCAACTGAAGTTGATATCTTTTTTGACATTTGCATGAATACTATTGCCATTTTTATCCCTAGTTATGCAGGAATTGCAATGTAAGAATTAACCACTTGTGGTTCTTATTTTAGATCCTGGATGCTCTAATTGTGTTTTTCTATAATTGAATTTTAGTGCACTTGTGTAGATTATGGGTGGCGATGGTGCTTTTTAATAGAAAATCTCCAATATTATTATTCGATTTAGGCGGTGTCTCAAGAAGTTTAACAGTAAGATTGACATGAACGATATACATTAGGGAAGGAAATAGTTCTCTGAAATTTGCTTTTAGATGTTGTGGCAGTAGTTTTCATATTTTCTGACCACTTGATGAAATTTACATTCTGCAGTACTACTTGTGTTTGTGCAGATAAACCGGACATCGGAGCTTGCCCGTGTATTTGGCATTGATTTCTTTTCTGTTCTTTCCAGAGGTTCTCAGTACCGTGTTGAATCTATGTTAGTGAGATTGGCACACACACAAAATTATCTTGCAATTTCTCCTGGAAGCCAACAGGTTTTTGTTGAACTTACTTCTGTCTAATGCATCAGTATCAAATCTGTGGACTGCAGTACTCATTTTTTTCATGTGCTTGACCATTTTTGGAAGATAGCTCGGCACTAACCTTCATGGTATTTCGTTTTGACCTTAATATATGAATATAACAACCTCTCTTCTATGGGTGTGAAGCTGTATAGGCCTTGTCTTTTTCCAAATATCTTGTGATAGGAGCTAGCATGCAATGGCTTGTCATCCCTTCTCTTTACTTGACCACCTGAATTGATTGTTCTCTTTCTTTTCTTTAATATCTCAATTGCCCTACTTAAACCAGTAAAGAGCATGGGATTAAGGAAGCTATCTTCTCTGTGATGGATAACATTTCGTCTCATAATCACACATTCAATAAACAAAAAGGTTTTAAAACTGCATTACCTTACCTTCCTATTCACTTCATGCCAAATTACCAAGCAAAGCAAAAAAAGAAAACAAAAACCAGTGTTCACGCTTATGTCTATTTTCATAATTAAGTAGAACTCTTGTATATGAATAACTGGCATAGCCTCTTTATCCATCACTGTAGGGTCTACAGCATTTACTATAATTTCCTTGATCTCCTTGATCGATTGACAGTTACTAAGGTAAATTCATGTCAACTAGGTTGCATGTCAACCCGCAATGGAATGCTTGCCACTTGTTATGGAGCCAGAATCGGGCTTCTATGCAGATCCAGTTGTTGTTTTAGATTTTCAGTCCCTCTATCCATCAATGGTCATTGCTTACAATCTCTGTTTCTGTACATGCCTCGGGAAAGTTACAGCTTCGAAGCCAAATACGCTTGGCGTTAGTTCATATACACCAGAACCAGATGTTCTGCGGGGATTGAAGCATGAAGTTATTCTTACTCCAAATGGTGTGATGTATGTGCCTTCAAAGGTAGTGATTCAGCTAAAGAGATATTGCACGCTATCAAAATGTCAGTAAAATTGTTTTACATGCATATCAACCATGGAATTTTGGATTAATTGGTAATTAGCTTATAGCCATAACCACCAAGTTACACACTGTAAATTGTATGGATTGTGGTTGAAAGCTGACATGTATTTCTTACAAATTGGTTAGTCATTATGACCAACAAGTTCTAGACCTAGCAGATATATACACAAAATTCGTTTCTGTATGGATAGTTGGTTAGGGATCAGTATAGGGGTGACATCGAATCTATGACCTAGCAGAGCAAAGAGGCCTTTGCCTAGGTCTTGGATACAAATTAGGCTTGAATCTTGGGTGTTGTTTTCCTGTAGGCTAATATTAAGGTCCTGATGGTACTGCGGTATTGATCTTGTTGTGTTATTCTGTCTCATAGCTTGTTCTAGATTGTCATTTTGGTTATAGTGTAGGTCTTCTATTCAAAGATTGTTTTCCCTATGAGAGAGAGAAATGTGTTAATTGGCTTATGCTTTATTTTACCTACCTGCTACTCAAGATTTTATGTTTAAAAATTTATCCTACTGCCATGATTCAGGTCCGTAAAGGCATACTACCTCGGTTACTTGATGAGATATTGTTGACCCGAATTATGGTTAAACAGGCAATGAAGAAGTTGTCTCCTTCACAGAAAGTACTTCATCGGGTATGATTAGACTATTGACTCGGTCATTCTTTGTATTTTTAGATTCCATGCACTTCTTAATCTGATATACCTAGATCAAGTTGTCAATGCGGCGTTATATAGCAATTAGCATTATTGTTTTCTTTCATGTTTATATGGAATATATTTTGAGAGTTGATCAAATGTGAACTTGTTGTCAAGCATTGGTGGGAAAGATTCGTTTACTCGTACGTGGGAGAGCTATCTACATAGCCATATGCTTCTTTTAGCCAGAAAGTCATGCATCATTAAACATTTTCCAAATGAGTGAACGGAATTGCTATTTTCATAGCCCTTTCCAGTAGAACACAAACATCTGACTGAGTGCTGAGTTGGAATGGAAACACCATGCAATCAAATATCCAGCATGGCTGGTTTGGTATTTATAACATGATTTCTTTGTGGAAATTGGATACTGAAAATTGATTTCAACCGGTAGGCTTCTGAGGTTCTGCTTTATCTTTCCAAAAAGAGCAATAGCTTTCTTGAGATTGTCTAGAAATAGCAGAATTGAATGCCTCGTATCATAGAAGTCTCATGCTACTCCTTAGCTTGTTACAACTTCATTTGAAAGATAGCTCATATTTTAATTGTTGTTTAGTGCAAGTATGTTAGGACCATTGGCTAATTTTCTCGAGTTTCTGTTAGGATGTTGGTTTTGAATGTTATTTGCAATTGTAGCTGTGTGTTCAAGAGTTGTCATGTTGTGATGTCTCTCCATCTATAATTTTGGAGCCAGACTTGGAGTTTGTATGGTCTGTGGTGATTGTTATTCATTAAGGACTAAGGTCATGTTGTATGAGCTCTTGTTCAAAAGATTATGAAAATTTGTTGACTGTTAACTTGCATATTGTAATCTTTGTTTCAGATTTATAATGCAAGACAGCTTGCATTAAAGCTAATAGCAAACGTGACATATGGCTATACAGCTGCTGGTTTTAGTGGTCGCATGCCTTGTGCTGAGCTTGCAGACAGTATTGTTCAGTGTGGCCGTAGAACACTAGAAACTGCTATTTTACTTGTGAACACACATGATAAGTGGAAGGCTAAAGTTATATACGGTGATACTGATAGGTATGCTGTTTATCTAATCCATTTAACCATGTAGTAGTTGTAGAACATAAATCATCTTAAATGTTCAGTTTCTGTAGTTAATTTTCTGCTTAAGTCGCATGCTTAAAATAGTCTTTTTCACTGCCTAGTTTATAGGACATGGTCTTAGGTTGTTTACATAGTCTAATGTACTTGCCACATGCTTTGATAGACAGCTAGTTCTAACTATGCTTTCAACTTCATACCATATTTATAGGTAAATGGCAAATATAGCCACAATACTTGACCGCATTGCCCCCAAAATCCCTCATGTTTGGTGTGTGACATGTTCTTAAAACCTCAATTGTCATAGAGTTCAGAATTATGGGTATTTCTGTGCTTATCGGGAAATCTTCTCTTTTGTTTGCATGTATCCTGTGTGTCATGACCACCAAGTAAAGCTAACCATCATCACCACCCAAAACTACCATTTCCACTTTGCTTGCTGCTGAAAAATAGTTCTGGGCTTAAATCTAGCCACCAGCAAAGAACAAAATGATAGAAGAAAAAGAAAGTAGTTACGAGTGTAAGAGAATTAATAGAGAAAATGTTATGAAAGATAAGAATGTCATAAAATCCAGAGTAGTATTGTTGACGAAAAGGATGTCAGGAAGAAGACGAGGCCAGTGAGGTGGTCATGAGAAGGTTGTAATTGTCTTGGGTGAGAGCCGGAAGTGATAGGTTGCCCAAGTGTTGTTGGCAGAACAGACGTGGTGGGTTGTCTCGTTTCAGAGGCATGTGTTTTTTATGGTGGATTGCAGGCGGCAGTGTTTTTTTTAATGCACCATAGTGCTGGCAGCCGTGTGGTATGTGTATAACAAAATACACACAAACCCACAAGAGAAGTGAGTGATCACTTTCAAGCAGTAGTGTTTGCTCTTAGTTAAAGATAACAAACAATGACCTTGTGGACCATACATAACATGACCAACCCCTTCTACACTTTGAGGGTTATCTTTCTGCTATAACATACACGGTTAGAAAATGGAGAATGCAATTTTTTAGGTTTTCAGTTCATTGGACATAAGGTAGACATTGACAAAAATAACGAGCATGGGGTTCAATTGGGCACAAATTGAACTTGTGGCTTTCTTTGAGCATTATTACCAAACATTGTGTTTCTTGTATTAGTTTACAAGTTAGCAGAAAATCTAGGGTAATTAATCACTTTCAGAAATTCTTTCTTTAGATGCAGGTTTTTTTTTTTTTTTGCGTTTAATCAGTTTCTTCTCTTGCACTCCGTGTACCTCATTCATCTATGTATGCTGATTGCTATCTTCTTTGCAGCATGTTTGTACTCCTCCCAGGACGTTCTGTGAGTGAAGCTTTCCAAATTGGAAATGAGATTGCAATGGCGGTAACCAAGATGAACCCTACTCCAGTTGTACTGAAAATGGAGAAGGTCTACCATCCCTGCTTCCTTCTTACGAAGAAGAGATATGTCGGTTACAGCTATGAGAAGCCTGATCAAGTCAAACCTGTCTTTGATGCTAAAGGTATTGAGACTGTACGCAGGGATACATGTGGAGCTGTATCCAAGACATTGGAGCGCTCATTGAGAAATTATTTTGAAAATCAGGATATTAACAAGGTGAGCTGCAATAAATTATTGTTTTTCTTCAATAATATTGCAGAATTTACCATCAAATGTATGCCTATTATGCTCTCATGAGACTTGAACCTGTGACCTCAAGGTTTATCTCTGAGTTCACTTTGCTACCATTGAGCCAACGGCTACTTAGTGAGCAATGAGAGCTTCTGTTATTTCAAGTTCCATGCTTCTTGAAAAAGAAAAAAAAATCCATTTTCATAATCCCACGGATAACTATCTGAACAATTAGAAGCAAGGCTGTGGGAACATATCTTCATTCTAAGGTAATGTTTGCATACATTTTTTTTTTACCTTTGACCACCCATAGACAGATTTACATTGGTTAAACTAGTTGATTGAAACAATATGATGTTATAGAGAAACACAGGGAATGTTTCTATCATGACTTCCCCATAAACTCCTTATGGCCACTGCCAGGTGCTTATAGTTTGTGAGTTGACCAAGGGTGCAAGAGTCGGCTCCCATCCCCCTTGCAGTAGTACAGTACACAAGATCACATTTACAAATAAGATAAACCATACAAAACCAAAAAAACCCAGTATATCCCGTTCAAAAGCAGGGTATGGGAGGGGTGGAATGTACGCAGTCTTTACCTCTACCCCAAAAGGGTAAAACGGTTGTTTCTGTAAAGACCCCTGGGCTTGTGCCAAAGTTTGAGAGAAAAGGCAATGACATATTAAGCAAGAGTAGCTCAAATTAAGCGGCAGAAAAGGAAGAAAAAACAGTTCTTAAAGTTGGAAGTAGATGAAAAATGATCTTATATAAATCACTTTTAACATATGATTTCTCTTGTACTAAGAGCATTCACAATGGAGTTTTTTGGAGAGATATATGTAGTTCAGATAGACCTTTTTAACAATGAAGATCGTGATTATTTGAGGTTCTCTTTCTATCTTTTCATTTAACAGAAAGGAATATGTACTGTTTGCCTAAAAAATGATATGGTCTTTCCTGCATTGCTTTCTGATACCGTATGATGCTCTGCTGTTTTTTCTACAGGTCAAATCGTACTTGCTACGCCAATGGTCACGCATTTTATCAGGCAGAGTTTCTGTTCAAGATTTCGTTTTTGCAAAGGAAGTTCGGTTAGGTACTTACAGTTCACGTGTTTCTTCACTCCCTCCAGCTGCAATAGTTGCCACGAAAGCTATAAGAGCTGATCCACGGGCTGAACCACGCTATGCAGAACGAATACCTTATGTGGTGGTTCACGGTGAACCTGGTGCACGACTAGTTGATATGGTTGTTGATCCTTTGGATCTGTTGGCGGTTGATTCACCTTATAGATTAAATGACTTGTATTATATCAATAAACAAATAATTCCAGCATTACAGAGGGTCTTTGGACTCATTGGAGTCGACTTAAACCAATGGTTTCTGGACATGCCACGCCCGGTTAGAGAATCTACTGCAAAAAACCAATCTTACGGTCCAAATTCTCATAGGACCAGAATCGATTACTACTACCTCTCTAAACACTGCATCATGTGTGGGGAGTTGGTCCAGGCATCTGGAGCAGCAGCTTTATGTGGTGAATGTTCAAGAAATGAAGCTGCTGTGGCAGTAGCTGTAACTGGAAGGACCTCCAAGATGGAAAGAGAGATTCAGCACCTTGCTGCTGTAAGTATCACAAGTTCAAAATTTACATGTGTCATTGACTACTGCTTTGCACACACACTCACCAGAGCAATGTTCAAATGAGAACTATAAATATTTTGAGAACTTTGGAACCAACTATTCATTTTTTATTCATAGCGAATGTCTTGAAAGATATTCATCATGAAAAACTATTAATAATGAAAATATTTATGCTTCTCATTTGAACTTTCCTCCACTTTCACGTATCACTTGCTCTCCATCTTCTATTTATTTGTTTTGCAAGCCGGGGATATTCATGGAAAACTCTCTCCTCCTTGGGATTGAGGAAAAAGAATGCCTACATCCTACCCCTAGACCCTTCCATTGTAGGGATTTACCGGCTTTGTTTGGTTTGGTTTTGACTAATGGCAATACATTAATTTATGTTATAGATGTCCGTTTTCTTTATAGCTTGAATCCCTGAAAATGTTTGATAAAGTGTTATGTTTCCTAGATATGTCGACACTGTGGAGGCGGGGATTGGGTTATAGAAAGTGGTGTAAAATGCACGTCACTTGCGTGTTCTGTCTTCTACGAAAGGCGAAAAGTACAGAAAGGGTTGAAATCTCTTTCCACCATTGCCACAGAATCAGGTTTTTATCCCAAGTCTGCAGCAGAGTGGTTCTAGATTTTGTATCATGAGGATTACTGTTTATAGTGGTATATTTGTTCATTTTCTTTTTGGGGTCACCATGGGTATCCAAGCCGCCTTACGTGAACTGACTAATCTCCTGGGCAACCATGATGGCTCGGAGTCATCGCAGGTGAACCTCCATGGCAAATAAGGATACGGCTGCCCCTAGATATGAACATGGGAAAGATGGGATTTCCACTGTATCAACCTCAGCCTTAACCAGTGTGCCATATATATTAATTGTTTTCTATCGTTGTAAAATATCAAATATTCGAATTTTTTGTATGTTTCATATTGAGAAAAGGTTGTATTTGTGTTAGGAAGCTATATAAAAGCTAACTAGAAAGATGAGCCATAAATATGTATTATCAGCTAATACTCAATTTGGATTGTTGGAGCATAGATATTAGGGAAATTAATTAAAGTAGTCAATTCAGAAAATACAGTTACCCTACTAGCCATTCTCTCCCTTAATTATGTGAAATAGCCAGTACGTTCGTGAAAAGGGTTCGTATATACGAACTCCTCCCAAAGAGTCAAAAAAATTTCAGATTTTGGTATGTGTTCGTAAAATAGGTTCGTATATACGAACGTAGCTTAAAAAATCTTCGGTTTGTGAAAGGGTTTTGTAAATGGTTTAAAAAGTTGAATTTTTTTTACGTTTTTGGCCCCTGTTCGTGAATATGGTTCGTATATATGAACCTGCAATTTACAAAACCATCCCCTCATCGTAAAAGCCTCTTATACGAACCACAACATCTGAAATAATTTAAAAAATTACAATTTTGGCCCCTCTTCATGACAGATGTTTGTATCTGAAATAATTTAAAGAACATGTTTTAGAGATCTTTTAAAAAAGTTCAATTTTTGGCCCAAGTTCGTATTTACGAACCTGTCCCAATTTGTCCTTTTTTCACTAAACCCTAGACTCATTGACCCCTTTTTTGGCTTAAATTCCCGTGACCTACCCTCTTTACTCCCTTTCATTCGTCCCCCATCCACTTCTTGTATATAAATACATGATTTGGAGGGACCATTTCTCCACCTCACTTTCTTTTCCCCTACTCTCTTCTTGTTATCGTGTTCTCCACGCGTTTTCAAAACGCACGTGAATTTCACACGTGGATCTTGTCTTTTTCGTCATCATCAAACGCTTCTTCAAAAACTCATGAAGTAAGTTTTTGTAACCCTTTGTTATTTTATATGGATTTTCGTTAAATAAATAATATCGTTGTTAGTTTTATGTCATGTTCTAGGCTCGTGATGTTTTTATACACTTAGATTAGTATGATGTAAAATATTGATGGCTCCCCTTAAATTTATAAAAAGAATTGAATAAAAGTTTATAAAGTTAAATAGTAGGAAATATTTCAATCTATTTTATGCAAGTAATGTTAATGGAAGCAATGAATGTGGGTACCATAACACAATGTTCTATCTCATTTATTACTAATTTAAAACGTTTTACACTCTTTGAATATATGTGTATATATATATATATATATATATATATATATATATATATATATATATTTACATATTTGGTCCCTTTATTTTCCATAATGACATATTAGGTACTTATAGTTTGTATATTTATATATTAGGTCCATGTACTTTACATAATTATAGCTTAGGTCTCTATAGTCCTTGTAATTTATATAATAACATTTTAAGTCCCTATACTTTGAATAATTAAATATAAGGTCCTTATACTTCATATTTGTACATATTAGGTCATTGTAGTTTGCATATTTATATATTAGGTCCTTATAGTATTGTCATTAAGTCTTTTATAATTTATTACCATTCTACTTTTTCCTCTAACTATTTCTGAATGTTTTCTAACTATAAAAGTTGTTGATCTATGAGGACTATCTGATTTCCTAATTACTCCTAATTTTAATAATTCTGAGATATGCATTTTAAAGACTTCTCTATCTTGATTTGTAGGTTCTATGTTTTTTGTTTTTATTATGTATTCTAGATTTTTTATTTTTAATTCACATTGAACTTTATCTTTCTCCCAATACTTAATAATATTTTCTCTTATAATTCCTTTTTTTTCTAATTTAGAAATTAAATTATTTATATCTTGATCTGTAACTAAGGTTGTGTATAGAGTTTCACTATTTATGAAATCAAGGTCATGGTCTATGAAATTATCTTCTTCGAATTCTAAGTTTCACACTTGGATTGAAGTCCTTGAAGCAGTTCAGGGCTTTCCAAATCCTTGGTTCAAAGGATTCAATGACTACCAAGAAGCAATTAAAAGTGCTTTAGAACTAAATTTTGTTTGAACTATGTTAAACCTTTTGTTTCTTATGCTTGTATTGGGACCCGTTTTAGAAGCTTTATCTATGTTATGCTATGTCGGTTTTGGGTTGTTACATTTATTTACATTGAATTGATACTCATATCAATATATATATATATATATATATATATATATATATATATATATAGGGGCAGGTTCAAACGAGAAGATAGTCAATTTGCGAGAAGGCGAGAAGGAATATGAGCCAGATAATTTATTAATTAAAAAATAACATAAATAATTTTTTTTTTAAATTTTTAGGATAATTACAATTTGAATTGGATAAATCCTTAAAAATCTCATAATATCTTTTAAATTTATTTATTTTTTAATTTTAATAAATTCATAATTTTATTATCAAATTTATATTATTATTTTCTAGATAAAATCATAATTGTCATCAAATATCACATGTGATATCCATAACTAATTCATTATTTATTTCACCATTTTTTTCTCTATTTTTTAGATTTACGTTTTGAATCACATACGATTAACTTCGTTTAACATGCGATATATTATTATGTATCACATATGATCCCAATATGTGGATTTTTGTAAATATCACATATGATAATATATGTCTGAATATAAATAACGCATAATCACATGTGATAATATTTACATCACAAAAATATCTATAAATATAAATATACATAATCACATATGATTAACTAAAATATATACAATTATCACATGTGTTAATATTTACTTCACAAAAAGATCTATTTATAGAAGTATACATAATCACATATGATTAACTAAAATATATACAATTATCACATGTGATAATATGATATGTGATATGCATAAATATTCATATAATGATATCACATGTGATATTTGGTTAAAATTGTGAATTTTTTTATTAAAAGTATATTTAGAAAAAAATTAATAAATAATTGAAATTAAAAAATAAATAAATCTAAAAG
The DNA here is from genome assembly GCA_954870635.1 of Arctium minus. Classification (NCBI taxonomy): domain Eukaryota; kingdom Viridiplantae; phylum Streptophyta; class Magnoliopsida; order Asterales; family Asteraceae; genus Arctium; species Arctium minus. The sequence continues at coordinate 67,597,973 of OX941080.1, read as the reverse complement.
ATATAATGAGAATTTTAAGGATTTATCCAATTTAAAATGATAATTATCCTAGTTTTTAAAACTATTTTTTATTTTTTATTTATGTTTTTTTTAATTAATAAATTATGTGGCCCACATTCCTTCTCGCCTTCTCGCAAATTAGTTTAGTTCTCGCATGATCCTCCCTCTATATATTCAAAATTTTATGATATTCAAAATTTTGATCATAAAGATATTCACATATAAGGGGGTGTTTGTTTTTAACTTAATAAGCTTAATGGGCAGTTAGCTTAATTGGTTAAGGTATATTAAGGTGTTTGATTTTACTTAATACTAAGAAATTGACTTAATATGTTAGGTTAACCCATCCTAACTTAATGCGTTAAGTTAGAATTTTTTTCAAAATTACCCTTGACCTACAATCTAATCATGCGTCTCATTAAAAAAAAATAGTTTATATTAATATACATAGATAAAAAAATTTATAATCAAACAATAATAAATTATTGTTTTATATATATTTTAAGTTATTAAGTATTATGTAATGAACTCGTTGATTTCATATTATTTATGTTATTTTAAATAATTCATATTATTTTAATTTTTTTGTCATTTAAATATTTATCAAACAGTTTAATTACATTCAATACATATGTAGATATAAGGTTAAAATGGTAATACAACTTATCTTAATTTATCCAGATAGATTAATGCTTAAAAACAACTTAACAGATCAAAACTTAATTGATAAAAAATCAAACAGCCTCTGTCAGGATCTTAATTCTTAACAAGAATAAACACTCAGAAACAATATTAAAGGAATTTGCGGAATGACACTTTAATATTCAATAATCTATGAAAACAGTGAATCAGAAGAACAACTTGTAAACTTTATTGAATGATGATAAAGCTACAAGATTCAATACTCAACCTCAATATTGATGAACAGGCTCACCAATACGAATTCTACTTCTCTAGAATTAGGATTACAAACCTTGAGGTTGATTCTCTCTATCAAAACAAAAATTCAGAATTCTCTGAGTTCTTTTCTATCAAAAATAAACTATTATATATATACTGAAGATAAAAGATAATTACAACTAATAAAAAATCTTTAAAATAATCTTCCATCTTTATCTCCAAGCTTTCCATAATCTTCAAACTTGATCTGCACGAATCTTGATTATCTCATAAGCAGCACTAAGTCTTCAGCAGTATTAATACTTTGAGCAGTATTAATGTTCAGCAGTACTAACTACTAGCAGTACTAAAATTGCTTAGCAGTAGTAATCTCCTCTAGCAGTAGTAATCTCCTCTAGCAGTATTAATCTTGACTTAGCAGTATTAACTTCACTCAGCAGCATTAATCTCAGAAGTATTAATCAAGTTCTTCTAGCAGTATTAACTGTACTTGTATATTTCTGAATTTCCCAACAATCTCCCCCTAACTTGACTTTTACGAAGAGAAGTCAAGTTCTTCAAATGATCTTCTTAGATGCTCCCAAAACTTCATGGCTCATACACCAGTATTTGCATCCAACCCCAAACTCTGATTGATTGTTCTTTGAATCAAATACTTATCAATCTCTGAATTTGGAACACATCCTAGCTTCTTCTTCAACATTTCATGAAGCTTTAGTCTGCTATGATTGTACACTCTATCCACTAGGAAGTACTCTATGTGATTTAAGTCCATAGTTAGTGCATATACTCCACTAGTTTCATATAGAGTCCAATTGTTGACAGTTTTGAACACATTTCTGATGACATGCTCCACTTCTTCAGGTTTGAACATCATACACAAATACTCCATCACTAATTTTGTAATTGAAATCTCTGAAGCTTTCAGTTGATCTGCATACAACTTCATACCTATCTCAAACATTTCTTCAAGATCTGACCTGGAGCATGTTCTGACAATCTTTGCCCAAGTGTTATACACTTCAAACTTCTCATCTTTCCTTTTGAGCCTTATATATTCCTTGCCATCAACCTTCATTGTGTCCCATAGAATGACCTCAGGAGGCTTCACACCAACAGGTTCTGCTGAAATTGGTTCAGGCACTTTGTCCATCACTACCATGTATAGATTTACATCATCAGTTCTTGCTGGTTCATTCTTTTCAGATGACTTAGGTGCCCCTTCTTCTTCAGCAACCTTCTCAGCTTCTCCTTCAGCTATTCTAGGCTTCTTGGTTGACTTTCTTCTTGCCATCATCTTGGTTCTTTTTAAAGTCCTTAGACTTTCACCAAGAGTGGCTTCTTTCTTTGGTGGTGTTTCTTGCTCATCTGGAAAAGGTTTTTCTATCATAAAATCATTGCTTTCTTTCATTCTCTTCTCCATCTCCACCCTTGCAGTTTCATTCCCTTGAAGCTTTAGCATCTCTGAATCATATAGCTCTTTAATCTTCTCAAAAGACATCTTAGAGAACATCTCCTTTCTGACTCCTACAGCACCCTTGAGAAATGTAATCATCTTGTTTCTCTCTTGGGTACCTAAGAATGTCTTTGAGGGTTGTCTCTTCTTTGTAGCTATTTTGACCACCACAAATTTCTTCAGAGTTGCAGCTTTCTTCTGTGCAATTTCAGTTGCCAGGCTTTGTTGATAAGCTTCATTCAGTTCAGCAGCTAGAGCCTTAGCCATCTCTCTGTCCTTTTCAACCTGAACTCTTTCTTCTTTTTCAATATTAGCCATCATCTTCTTGGCCAAAGCTTCATCTAACTCAACCAACCTTTGCTTTTTGATTGGTTGATCAGATTCCACCATTTTAGCTTTGCCTTTGTCTTTGCTCACCTTCTTCTCTACACTATCTTTCTTGATCACTTCACCTTGTTCTTTGATGACAACTCCTTTGGCCTTTGAGATGACCTTGGGAGTATCATGCTTGGCTTTGATGAAGGTTTCTACAATCTCAAGATCTGTCAGAACTTCTTGCACTATTTCTGCTGCTTCTTTCAGTTCAGTAGTATTAACAGTTTCTGCTGCTTGGTTTGACCCAACAGCATTAACTGTTACTGCTTCTTGTTCTGTTAATGTTGTTTTCTCTTTTTGTGCTTCTTGTACAGACTCAGTTTCCACAGCTTGTTGCTCCCCCTCAAAATCAACTTTTTCTTGCTCCCCCTTTTCTTTGACATCTTCCATGTTGACATCAACTTCTAACTCCCCCTTTTTGGGAGCATCAGTCACTGGTTTCCTCCTTCTTAGCACAAACTGTTTCTTCTTCTTTTGCAGAATCAATTTCTTCACCATTTGCTTCAAGTTGACAATCTGTTCTTGTTGAGACAGAACTATCAGTTTCAGCTCTTCTATTTCTTTCCCCTGCTTGATCACATCCATGTTTATGTTTCCCATTGTTTCCATCAATTCATAGTAGTTATATCTGTCCTCACCTTCTCCAGAAGTGTTACCCTCTTTTGAAGGATCATGGGATCTTTTTGTAGTAGAGGTCTTCTGCCTAGCAGAAGCACCTGCTACCCCCGTGGTTTCTTGGCACCTGGGACCTTTGGATGATTGCTCACCCAAAGTTGCCATGGGGAAGGTCTTATTTATGTTACCACTGACCTCCTCTGTGTTAGCAGGAGTAGTAGCAGTCTTAGCACCCATATGCTCAAACATCTCCTCAGTGAGCACCTCCATGGGGTTGGGAGACACCCCTGTGGTTTCCCTGTAGATATTCTCTAATGGATAATTCTCCATTAGAGGGCTTAAAGGCTCAGTGGGTGAAGGTACAAGAAGGGAAGGAGCCTTCTTTACCTTTTTCCTTATGTAAGTTTGGGTTATTGGAGAAGTTGGCTTTTGTACAGGAGACTGAGGGATTGATATTGAGGGTGAAGGTTGGGATTGGCTAGCAGTGGGATGGTCTAATGAGGGCCTTGACCTTGCTGCCATACCTTCTTCATTGTGGGACACTACCATCATTGTAGAGAACAATGGGGTGTCAACTCCTTCCGAGTCCAATGGAGATCTTTTCATGTTTGAAAAGACCTTACCTTTGGGAATTTTTGGTACATATACCTCATCAAAGTGAGGTATATCCGTCAATTCATGGGTTATAACTTCCTGTACAAACCTGGGGTACATATAAAAACTCTTTTTGCTTCCCAAGTTTGATACAAGATCACTGAAAATCATTCTAGAGAAATTGTACTTTCTGGCAGTGGCCGAGCAGACCAAAGCATAAGCAATGGTACTGCTAAACTCACTCCATCCAGTAGTCTTTTTGGAAATGCAATGCATCAAGGTATGAACAAGAAAACGCCATTGGGTATAAAATTTGGCTTTTGAAAATTTGAAACCACCCAATTGGCCTCCATACCCCATTCTTGAAAGGTTTGAGAACAAGTCCTCATTAGAAATAGAAGTAATACCTTCAACATCGTCTAGACGTAGACAGATGCGTATCACCTCTTCAGAAACTGACAAGGGTTTGTCACATACCCTTGTCTTGATTATCTGCGCACCATTCTCTGTCTCTACGGTGGCATTCGCCCAGAACTGTCTTTGATGCTCTATGTATATTGTTGGTGACACAGTGAGAGCATGGGCAATGTGGCTGGACTTGAGAAAATCCACAATCTGGTGGAATCCAGCAGCTTGTTTCGGCTTCTGTAGCATCGCAATCTCGTTGTGCTCATCAATGAATGCCATGGATGCCATTGTGCTTGAGTATTCTGGACTGCAACACTTGGTGCTTGAGAGAAAAGGGTTAGAGAGCAGATGAATAGAAAGCAAAGAGTCGTTATGAACTTTTGGGCGGGCAAAAAAAAAGGTATTTATACGATTCGGGACATAAGCAGTATTAACTCCTAGCAGTATTAACTAACTAGCAGTATTAACTGAGAGCAGTATTAACCACTAGCAATATTAACTTAACTAGCAGTATTAACTGAGAGCAGTATTAACCACTAGCAGTATTAACTTAACTAGCAGTATTAACTGAGAGCAGTATTAACCACTAACAGTATTAACTTAACTAGCAGTATTAACTAACTAGCAGTATTAACTGTGCACTGGCAGTATTAAAACTGCACTGGCAGCATTAACCATACTTACACTTTTTGAAGCTTAAGGTACTCTGAGCAAGGTAATAACTTCCTGAGAAAGATGTTAGTAGCACCAAAGGATAAACCAATAACAGGTATGAAACCACTTTTTAAAACATGAACTCATTCAGAGTTGATCATGCCCACACTTGTGACCAAGAATGTGAATCTACCCACATCAAAAGCTTTAGTGAATAGATCAGCAAACTGGTTGTCAGTATGAACTTTAGCAACTTGAATTAGCTTATTTTCATTACAATCTCTGATAAAGTGATACCTGATCTCAATGTGCTTTGTTTTGGAGTGCTTGACTGGATTGTTAACAATGCTTATAGCACTGCTATTGTCAATGAAGATTGGAGTGTGAAGAAAGGTTACCCCATAGTCCAGCATCTGATTTTGAATCCATAGAACCTGAGAGCAGTAACTTGCAGCAACAATATACTCAGCTTCTGTTGTTGATAAGGACAATGTGGTTTGCTTCTTACACTGCCAAGATACTAGTCTTGCACCCAAAAGTTGACATCCTCCTGAAGTAGACTTTCTGTCCATGTTAGCACCTCCCAAGTCACTATCTGAATAAGCAATCAAGTCAAAGTTGGATTCATAAGGATACCAAAGACCTAATCTAGGTTGCCCTCTTAAGTATCTGAAAATCCTTTTAACAGCTTGCAGATGTGATTGCTTTGGCTTGACTTGGAATCTGGCACACAAACACACTGGAAACATGATGTCTGGTCTTGAGGCTGTGAGATACATGAGAGATCCAATAATTGATCTATATAGATGGACATCAACATCCTCCCCCTCAAGATCAGCAGTGATCTGTTTATGAGTCTCCATAGGTGTGCTTGCTGGCTTTGAGTCTGTTAATCCATATTTTTCCAGGATGTCTTTCACATATTTTGATTGGCTTATGAAGATCCCATCTTTCTTCTGTTTCACTTGAAGTCCAAGGAAGAAGGTAAGTTCACCCATTGAACTCATTTTAAAGCTCTTGTGCATCAACTTTTCAAAGTCTCTACACATCTGATCTTTTGTGGATCCAAAGATGATATCATCCACATAAATCTGAACCAATAGGATGTCCTTCTTACTTTTTTTAATGAAGAGGGTCTTGTCAATTATTCCTCTTTCAAACCCATTCTCCAAGAGGTAGGTAGACAGAGTATCATACCATGCTCTTGGGGCTTGATGCATACCATAAAGTGCTTTCTTCAGTTTGTATACTCTGTTTGGATATGATGGATTTTCAAATCCAGGGGGCTGACAGACATATACTTCCTCATCAATTGTACCATATAGAAAATCACTCTTCATATCCATTTGATATACCTTGAACTTCATGTATGAGGCATAGGCTAGAAATAGCCTAATTGCTTCTACCCTTGCCACTGGAGAAAACACTTCTTCATAGTCAATGCCTTCTTCTTGAGTGTACCCTTGTGCCACCAGCCTTGCTTTGTTTCTTATCACAATACCTCTCTCATCCTTTTTATTCCTGAAAATCCACTTGGTGCCAATAGCTCTATGACCTTTTGGAAGGTCCACCAAGTCCCAAACTTCTTGCAATTTGAACTGCAGTAACTCTTCTTGCATAGCTTCTATCCAACTGGAATCTTTCATTGCCTCAAAAACCTTCTTAGGCTCAATTTGAGATAGAAAGCATGAGAGTACTGTGTGTTGCTGATCCTGCAGTTCTTGAAGTCTGCTTTGATTCCTTGTTATCATAGGAGAAGAGATGTCTCCTATGACCATCTCTGGAGGATGATTCTTTTGAGTTCTAGTTTGATAACTAGGTTCTTCATTGATTCCCACATCCAGATTGAAATCATTTAAGTCAGCTGAGGGGATCTCATCAGCTGCTTCTGGCTCTTCATGCACTTGATTCTCCTCATCTCTTCCTTCTTCTTCACTCTGAATTGGTTCAGTCATTGTCTCTTTTGCACAGACATCAACAGGATCTATTGTAGGTATGGGAAAGATCACAGACTGAGGAATAATGTCTTGTACTTGTACTTGTTCATCCTCTGATCCTCCACTTCCTGAACCTGCATGATAATCACTACTGAAACCCAAAGAGTTAGTTAGTGAATCAATGTCAAATAACCATTGAGGACCAGATCCAATAGGATTTGGTGTGTTCTCATTGCACTTGACATTGTCACTTTCCTCAATTATTCTAGAAGAAGTATTAAAAACTCTGTAAGCCTTACTCTGAGATGAGTAACCAACAAGAAAACCATCATCAGCCTTGCTATCAAACTTTCCTAAGTGAGTTTTGGTATTGAGAATGGTAGAAGGACACCCAAAAGGTTTGAAAAATACTATAAAAGGTTTTCTATTATTTAAAAGCTCATATGGTGTCTTGTTTTTAGGCTTGACTACTAGAACTCTGTTTTGAACATAGCAAACAGTATTAACTGCTTCAGCCCAGAAAGTAATTGGTAGATTTGAATCTGCCAACAGAGATCTAGCAGCTTCAATCAGTGTCCTATTCCTTCTCTCAGCAACACCATTTTGTTGTGGAGTTCTAGGAGCACTGTATTGCCTCTCAATTCCTTTTTCCTCACAAAAGGTGTTTAGGTCATGATTTTTAAATTCAGTACCATTATATGACCTAATGACTTTTACCTTTTGATTAGTTTGGTTTTCAATTCTTAGAATAAAGGATTTGATCAGTCCACTTGTCTCATCCTTAGTCCTTAGAAAATATACCCAAGTAAATCTAGAGTAATCATCAACAATAACTAGGCAGAATGATTTCTTACCAATACTCATAACATTTGTAGGACCAAACAGATCCATATGCAACAACTGAAGAGAATTAGAGATTGTGTTCAACTCTTTGGACTTATGAGAAGTTTTGTGTTGTTTGCCTTTGAGACAGGCAACACAATGATCATCACATGAAAAGACTTTGGAAGGTAAACCTCTTACAAGGTTGTTTTTAACAAGTTTATTCATTGTTTTAAAGTTCATGTGACACATCCTTCTGTGCCAAAGTGATGATTCATCCAAAGAAGCTTTTGAAACAAGACAATTAAGGGATGAATCAGTTGAAACACTTTCCATATCTAAGCAATATACATTATCCTTTCTGGGAGTTCTTAGTAGTATCATCTTTTCATCAACTACCTTGAATCCAGGAGCAAGGATAATGCATTCAGAATCTGTAAATAATATACTATGTTGTTTGTCACAAACCTGTGATACACTTAACAGGTTGTACCTTAACTGCTCAACATAGAATACATCTTCAAAGGTCATTTTACCTTTGGTTACATCCCCCTTACCACTTATCTTACCTCCATCTGGAGTATTACCAAAGGAAACATGAGCACCATCAATTTTCTTGAAATTCTTGAGGCATGACATGTTCCCTGTCATGTGCCTTGAGCAACCACTATCAACATGCCAGATACTCTTCCCCTTGAGCTGCTGGTTGCCCTGCACATAAGATTAAACAATTAGTATTGAATGGGGACCCAAGCCAAAGTGGTCTTAGGTCTCCCTTTCTCATCAAAGTATTTACATTCCTTTTTGATGAGGTTTTTAAACTCAGAGCACTCTTTATTAGAGTACTTTGTCAATATGATTGGCTTAGCAGCACAAACACTAGAAGCAGTACTAACCTTAGAAGCACTAACAGAGTTAGCAGTACTAACAGGTTTAGCAATACTAACCTTGTTAGCAGCACTAACAGAGTTAGCAATATTAACTTTTGAAGAAGTACTAACAATGTCAGCAACACTAACATTGTTAGCAGTAGTATTACTTCTAGCAGCACTATCATTGTCAGCAACACTATTTGTGGTAGCAGTACTAACAGTTTTAGTGCTTTTAGGAACCCACATATTGACACTTTCTTTAACAGACTTTTTCTTCATGTGGCTTTTAGATTTAACAGTTTTCTTAGCCACATGGTTCTTTTCAATCTTCCTATAACCCAAGGGTTTTTGCTTAGGTATTTGAAAGTTCATCCTTCGGTTTATAGGATTGAAATAACAGTATTTGGCAAGATGATTCAATTTGCCACAGATAAAACAAGGTTTTGGTCTATTGATTTTACTCAGATCAACCCCTTGTTTCTGTGCCCACTGATTATTCCAGTTTCTTTGATTTCCCCTCTTTTTATCATGTTTTTGGGGCTCATTCTTCTTGCATGCACACTGTTTGCAAGGACCTGGATTCACAACTGTGGTCTGTTTGTAATGGACCTTACCAAACTTTCCCTCTGTCTTCTCTATGTCCTTGGATTTGATCCAAGCCCTTCCACAGTCCTTATTGGTGATAATGTTATTCTCTAGAGGAATCTCACCACTCACTTTGTTCTCCTTACTCTTACCAACCTCTTTCTCAGTCTTATCCTCCACAACTACCTCATCTAAGGGATCTATCTCAGTGGCTCCCTCAGGCAAGTCCTTCCTATCTTTGGTTTCTAGCAAGTCTGAGGTAGGAGGAATGTAATTGTTGTTATATGGTGGTGGTGTGGCATTATACCCAATTCCTCTTCTCAGCTTATCATGAATCTGAGTTTGTAGTAAAGAGTCCATTGCTTTAGAAGCATTGGAAAACTTTTCTACATCAAGCTTAACCTTGGTTAGCTCCTCTCTCAGCTTTTCACTCTCCTCTTTAGATTTGGTCAGTTTAAGTTCTAGATCCTTTTTCTCCCACTTCCAGTAATTGGTGTCATATGAGTGTTGGAGTTCATTGGCTTGAAAACCTTTAATCTGTTCCTCAAACCTCTCAACAATTCTCACATAGTCCTTTATATCCTTTTCTAATCTCTTAAGGTCATCACTCATCTTCTGGTTGTGATCCCTGTATCTTTTAACAGTGTCTATGCAAGTTTTAGAACAGAGATTAGAACTTACCTCAGATGGGAGATCAGATACTTCAGCCATAAGTGCTTGATTTTGGATAGCCTCTTCTGCTTGATCACTCCAGTCAAACCCCATTCCTTGTTGAGAAACAAGGGCTTGAGCAGAGTTTCTGTTATGGTCGAGGTTTCCAGATTGTGCTTGTTGGTGGTTGTTGTTGTGAGACACTCCACTTCTGCATTCCCTGGCAAAGTGTCCCTTCAGATGGCATTTGTAGCACTTCACCTTTGATTTATCAAACCAAGCTCCATCTTCTCTTCTTTGGGAGAAGTTGTTCCTCCCAGTCCTCTTTATGAACTTTTTCACCCTCATGGAAAGCATGGTCATCTGCCATTTAATATCCATCTCTTCCAGATCATCATGATGAAGTTGTTCCAAATCATCATTAATTAAGGAGGAATTTCCATGGATGGCAATAAAGGCTTCAAACACAGAATCAGTGTTTTTTTCTTGATTTGCTCCACTAGCAGCATTAACTGATTCAGGATTAGCAGTAGAATCAATTGATGCGGATAGGAGTGCAGCATTATGAATATAACCAGAAGGCTTCTTCTTTGCCTCCACCTCAGCTTCAAACACTCTAAGATCATTGTACAGATCATCAAGTTCTTTCTCTTCCAACTGATCATTCTGTCTGAATGAAACAGTGTACATGGTCCATTCATCTCCAAGGGACCTTAAGAACTTTCTGTTTACATCATCTTGATCAATCTGTACTCCCATAGTAGCTAGTTCACCAATCAGTTTGTTAAACCTGTCAAAAGTTTGAGTCATGGACTCATTCTTAGTTGACATAAAGTTTTCATATTGTTGCTTCAAGATTGTCTTTTGATTTCTCTTGGTACTTTTGGTACCAGAAAATCTCTTCTCTAGAGCATTCCTAAGCATCTGTGCATCAGTGCAATTACAGAATTGGTGTTGATATTCATTGGGAATGGCCAAGAGCAGTGTGCTCAAGGCTTTCATCTCTGTCTGCCTTGTCTTTCTTTCTGCATCAGTCTTTGGTGGAGTTCTTTTTCCATCTTCACCAATCTTTCCTGCATCAGATGGGCCATTCTCAATGATGTCCCACATAGAGTAATCTGTGAGGAGAATGTATTGCTTGATTCTAATCTTCCACATGTCAAATTCATTGGGTCTGAGCATTGGAACCTTTGATACCAGAGTACTGTTTGATTCAGCTGTGTTTTCCATGATGAATAAGGTTTCTGAGAATAGTTGCTTTGATACCACTTGTAAGGATCTTAATTCTTAACAAGAATAAACACTCAGAAACAATATTAAAGGAATTTGCGGAATAACACTTTAATATTCAATAATCTATGAAAACAGAGAATCAGAAGAACAACTTGTAAACTTTATTGAATGATTATAAAGCTACAAGATTCAATACTCAACCTCAATATTGATGAACAGGCTCACCAATACGAATTCTACTTCTCTAGAATTAGGATTACAAACCTTGAGGTTGATTCTCTCTATCAAAACAAAAATTCAGAATTCTCTGAGTTCTTTTCTATCAAAAATAAACTATTCTATATATACTGAAGATAAAAGATAATTACAACTAATAAAAAATCTTTAAAATAATCTTCCATCTTTATCTCCAAGCTTTCCATAATCTTCAAACTTGATCTGCACGAATCTTGATTATCTCATAAGCAACACTAAGTCTTCAGCAGTATTAATACTTTGAGCAGTATTAATGTTCAGCAGTACTAACTACTAGCAGTACTAAAATTGCTTAGCAGTAGTAATCTCCTCTAGCAGTAGTAATCTCCTCTAGCAGTATTAATCTTGACTTAGCAGTATTAACTTCACTCAGCAGCATTAATCTCAGAAGTATTAATCAAGTTCTTCTAGCAGTATTAACTGTACTTGTATATTTCTGAATTTCCAAACAGCCTCTACGTATACTATATTATAAACTCTGTACATCATACTTTTATAATATTTTAAAGTTACAGTTTATAAGTTGTTGTTTCATGCTTAAGAATTATTAAACTACACATTTAAACTCTATAAATCTAGTCGATAACAACTGATAAACATATATAAATACAAGATAAATGTTCAAACCTATTAATACATCAAAATACTCTATAAAATTGACAAACAACCAAGAGCATTATTACTTTCCTAAAACCACACAAAACCATATTATAAAATAGATAACAACAAAGAGTAAAATGAAACATTAAAATCGATATATATCACAACGTATAATGCTTATACAATATAATTTTAAACCATTAGAATTCATTAGTTTCCTAAAAAAACATAATAAAATACCATACTTGATTTAACCAGAAAATAAAATATGCATCAAAGAAAAATGGTCTCATCTTCAAAAAAAAAATATATACTGATAATGTTTCTCATGAATTTTAATGTGTGGATAATTTATTAAAATATTCAAATAGAAAAATTGCATCAAAATGAAATCAACTTTTGACCGATTCCTATTTTGGGAAACAAACTTTACAAACTATCATTTTAAGATCTAAAACAAACTTTACATTTATTTAAGGGTCTCGATTACCTGTTTACTAGGTAACTGGTCACCTGTATTTGATGTCGCATAAAACAAAATAAAGAAACAAATGCTTATGTGGATAATAAAACATGTACATCACTTTGTTTTCTTAAGAAAATATTGTAGATTTGGCCCCTCTGCTTTGGAGTTTATGACAAAATTCTGTTATAGATTTCATCTCTAGTCTAGAACTAACTCTCCCTCAAGCCACTTCCTCCGTTAATCTGCAACTTTCTTCAATAAAACCCAACTTTCTTCAATAAAATCCACTTTGTCCATTAACCTGCAACTTTCTTCAATAAATAAAACCCACTTCCTCCATTAACCTCCAACTTCTTTCAATAAAACTCATTTCCTTCATTAACCCCTACCCCCAACACACACACATACCCACAACTCATATACACATGTATACCTCACCTTAACGGATCTATCATTTACGAAGCTATGGTTGGAGAGATAGAGATAGAGAGAGAGAGAGAGAGAACGAGAGACGATTTAGGGTTTCAGTTGAATCGGGATAAGACCCGCCTATGTGCAAAAAGATATCAAGAGAGGACGAGAGAAGTGTATGGTGGGTGGAGGTCAATGGTGGATTGTGGGTAAAGGGTTGATGTGGCAATGGAGGTTGAGGAAGAAGGTGGTCGGAGCAGTTGTGAAGCCGATGGTGTAAATTAAGTCCTAAAAATGAGGAAAGAGGAGATAGAAGAAGATGAATAGTATTCATGTTTGGCCCTCTGAGTTTTAGTTCTTACATTTTGGCGGCTGAGTTATTTTTTTAATTTTAAAATACTTAATAATATTTTCTCCTATAATTCCTATTTTTTCTAATTTAGAAATTAAATTATCTATATCTTGATCTGTAACTAAGGTTGTGTATAGAGTTTCATTATTTATGAAATCAAGGTCATGGTCTATGAAATTATCTTCTTCGAATTCTAAGTTTTACACAAAATCACAAAATTTACACAAACATAACTTTTTATTATACAAGAAATATATACGATACTTGATGGGAATACAAACTTAACTATAATTATACATCTAAAAGACTTTTTAAGGATTTCCCTTTATATATAAATAAATATATAGATAAATAATATATATAGATATAAATAAATACATATATATATATATAAATAGTGGAAGGATATTTTGCAACTCTTAAAAAGGTTACAACTCTTGCAACCCACATCTTAACCGTTGGATTCATAATCGACAGTTATTTTATTTTTATTTTTTTTAATTAAAAATATTGGGCCCCATATTTATTGTTACCGCCGATCATGAATCCGACGGTTAAGATGTGGGTTGCATGAGTTGTAAGATTTACGTGGGTTGCAAATTAAACTACCCCTAGATAAATATTTTATAAATTTATATATTTAATGCATGAATAAAATATTTTTATAAGTAAATATATAAATGTATGAATTCAAATAATTGGCAAGTACATATTTGCACAAAAGTATTGTTGGTTGTAGCATGACGTGTTTTTGGTTTCCATCTGAATCTATTTTTCAAAAGAGATTGAAAATGCAAAAGCCTTTCTTTATCATTCATTAAAGACTAGAAACGCTGGTACTTTGATTGATCGTTGGCTTTTATGGAAATGAAAGCTTGACATCATCAATGGAGTGTGAAGTTTCAAAATCTGTACTACCAAGAAGAATGATATATATAACTTATCAATGGTTGGATGGGAAGAGAGGGAGAATAAACATCTGATTTTGTCTCAATAAATTAATAATCCACATGCAAAAAAGAAAAGGGGTTAGGATTAATTACCACACTTGCACCAAGAATAGAGTAAACAGAAATCAATTAGGAAAATAATGATGTCTCACTTGCAAGATAATAAATAATGATGCCTTCCTATCCTACTACATTCTGGCTTCCTTCAAGTTGACATATGAACTTTGAGAGAAGCACAACAATCTCAGATAATTTTTTCTTCATCATTCAGGACCACTTCTCCCATCCCAACCTATTAGTAGTAACAAGTTCAAACCTTTGCATCATCATTTTTTTATTCAAAATAACAAAATCCAGTTAAATAAACCTAACATAATTACATGTTTACTCTTACTATTGCTTGCTTTTGCTTTTCTTCAACAATGTATGATTCAACTCATATGAGTTAATTTTAATGTTAAAAACTAGAAATAATAGAAAAAATGGGCCATACCAGGTTCAGCTAATTCGCAAATCAACTCACACACCCATGTGCCTTAAAAGACTTGAACTCAAGTCTTCTTATTCTTTTGGAATCTATTGACATGTGTTCCTCCATTCCAGCATTAGTTTTTTACCAAGAATACATGGGGATACAAAACAAGTACTAAGGTAGAGCTCAAGTCTTCTTATATTGTAAGAGAAAAACAGGAGGTGAAACAAAAACAAGTACTTTTAGTCGACACAATAAGAAAAATTAAAGCATTATAAAGGATATGTGTGTGTTAATTCATAATTATCATGTATAAAAATTGACAAGGGATCATAGTAGTGTTACCTCAGGAACACTTCCTCCAACAAGTCCCGTGTTTGAGGAACAACTGCCAAAGATCTGGAATTGCAATACTTAAGAATTTGAGATAACTCGATGAAAACACATAGACAATAATAACTATATGCAATTCAAGCCAGCCTCAACAACCATTTCGGCAAAAGAAAGAGACATGAACCTCCTCAGTGGTTGGAACATAATCTTACTTGAGAGGCCTTTGTACTTGTGCATCCAGTTTGTGTTTGCAGGTTATAGCCCTTCGTCATCATGGATAACGTATCTTCTCAAAATAGATGATGTCATCATGATTAATAGTTGAAAATCCTCTGAATTATGTTGGAGGCCACTGAACCAAAATTCCTTAGACGGCCCTCTGCTCCATCCATTTAGTATTCGATCGTAACATTGCACTAAGACATAGGGATATGTAGGCTTTATCCATTTTTTGGCGAGTACATACCTGCACGTGTTTTTGGTTACCATCTGAATCTATTGCCAGAAGGAGTTCAAAATGCAAAAGCCTTTTTTTATCATTCATGTAGTTACTTCTGCTTTTTTGTTGGTATTTTTGTGTCGATCTCGGTCTGCGTGGTCTTTTGAAGGCCTGCTGTTTCTATTGCTTTCCTTTTCTTGGAGTCTGTTTTCAGCTGGTTTTCTCCTTCTTTGGTCTTGTGTCCATTAAAGATGTGTAAAATAATCTTGCACATGGAGTACACAGCATATATCAACTTACTCCTACACTGCAATGGGGTATGGCCTTGTCGAGACGCTGAGAAATATCTTGTCCTGAAAACAACATAACGAAAATCATTGATCATGGACATTCATTGTAGCTACATTTCATCAAGAAAAGCAAATATGTTAACAATGAGAAATATAATTATTATTAGTTAGTAACCAGTAATTTCTTATTAACGACAATCAGTTGCTAAAAAGAGGAGAAAAGTTTATATAAGCTCTGTATACCATTCTTGATCCACTATAAATCCATACATGTCAACAGTATCACATATTGACAGAGCAAATTCAAGTGCCTTGAGCCCAATTTGTTTTGCTGTTGAACCGAAAGACGCACCTAACATGAGATATACGGGATTGAGAATCGTCAATACACAATTTCGAACTCGAAATCAGGGAAATGGAAGAAAAGAGACAAGTATGTACAGCTTATTAAAGCAATGTGCCAAATGCTTCATTTAATTGAAAGTTCAAGGGTTCTGATAGCCGGACTGGCCCAAGCCAAAGCTGGAGTAACTTGAACTGTGGTTGTAAGTTCGTTGGAGTTGCCATTGGGAAAAGGTACCAGAAGTTAACCTTCATGTCCATCACAAACTCGAGGAATATTATCTCACAGCAGTTATTTAACTCATCAGAAAGGTAAAATTACTATCAGCTCCATGTACAGTGAGAGAACAAATATTTTAATCCCCAAACCCTTATCTATCGATTTTCTTTGGGTTTTGTTTTCTTTTTAACCTTGTCTTGATTGACAAAACTACAAGGCAAGGACACTACAAAAATTATTTTTAAGTAAGAAGTAACATCTAAGAGATGTCATGATCTTAATAAACTACAAGCAGATATGCGGGTACACCTCATTGTCATAAAAAGTATTTGATAATATGGTGTAAGATATGACAAAACTATCATCTACTGTAAAGTTTAAATGACACATCCAAGAAGGAGGATGTCATGTAAAGATTATGCTCACCCGAATCATTTTGTTCATGATATTGTGGATTGTAGTTTTGACGATCAGTACCTCTTTTCCAGTTTCTGTAGGTAGAATGTGAAACATTTAGCATGCTTCCAGTAAATATATATATATATATATATATATATATATATATATATATCGGATTCATACATGTAGAGTTACCATATAACTCAGCAACTTTATCCAGAGCTTTGGCAGAACCCCTATTGAGCAGGCGAAATGTACTTTTTTCACCCACATGATCCGTGTAATTCTGCATTAGGTAAAGCGTCAATGAACTCCTTGGTGAGAATAGTTCCGCACCTGGTGCTTATAACTATTGAGATGACAAAAAAGGAAAGATGAAACTGAACAGCTTGAATGTCAACTCCGACCCAAAGTCACCATAAATACCAGGCCAGAATCTATGCTGAAGAGATTGATTGCACAATGTCTCGGTGTTGTTTAGCATAAAAAAATCTCCATGTTTGTGGGAAACAAGAAAAGGCTTCCAATTTGGTAAAATGACAAATATAAAACATCAGATACTAACCTGCTCCCACGTGGCAACTGCTTGATTAAACTCAAAAGATAAGGCAACCCTCTAGATTTCCAGTCTTGGGATCTTTCTGTTAAAGCATCCAATTTAGATATTAATTACAAAACTACAAGATAGAACATAAACATGAAGGGAAAATTAACTATTTATGAACCAGTGAGGTGCATGTTATTCTCATTCCTCGTCCAGAAGCAACAGAACCATAAAGCCAGACAACATCACAGTACTAATAGTGGGGTTAGAAGCACAAAGAGAAACCATTAGACGAGTTGACATTATTAACAATAGAAAGGTAATATAATAAGGTATTATCACCTATCAAAAATTCAAAAATTTTACAACTAATAATTCTAGCATTTCATCATCTTCCGTCTGGAAATAGATGAGGAGCAGATGGGTATCCATTACCCCCTGACTTGTGGATAACTCATAACTCTCCGGCTGACATCAGCTAAACACAATGTACAATATATAAACTACCAAATTACGTGTATACACACAACTAAGAAATTACATGCAAGCAAAATGTAATAGTTTCTTAATAATACATTTAAACATGTGGAATGAAATGAAGATGAAAATTTAATTAAAAGCAACTGAACCGAAGAAAACTCGATCAACAGTATTTTGATGAAAATCACAAGTGTAAATTTCCTATTGCTTTGTGCCAACAACTACATCACTGTCCACAAAAAGCTAAGCCTAATCATTTTCAGAATCTCCGACAATTCAACAATAGGCCGATCCAAGAACAATACCAAAGGCATATTTAATCCAAACGAAAATTTCCGGATCCACAAGGAATAATAATATATAATTAATACAGAAAAATTCCAAATGAATAATTTTCATTGAAGCTAGTTTACCTTCCTGGACCTCTTCACCGTCGGTGCGTTCACCAAATACCTGAGAGAATTTCCAGTCAAGCATCTCCTCCATCGCCACCATTCATCTCTTCTCCTCCTCTTTTTTTTCTTTCTTTTCAAATAAATTAAACCACAAATCAATCAACTGAATCGAAACTAAAATCAAATCAACAACACCATCACCCGACCGTTTGTCCAATTAACAAGATCGGAGCCTCCAAATCCTCGGTTAATTCCATCAATCAACAAAAACAAAAACAAAAACCGGTGCCTCGTTTCAGATTTATTCGTCCATTAACAAGCAATCATCGTCGTCATCAGCAACAACATCAACACATCGATTCATCTTACAGATTGATTGAAAGATTTTTATTTTCTCTCTCTTCTTCACACACTTTCTCCCTCTAAAACCGAAGGAGAAGTTAACAATATTCAAACAAAAAACCCCTCAAAACCTAGAAACGAAATCGAAATCCAAGTACAAAACCAGAAACGAAATCGAAAACCATGTTCAAATCCAAAAACGAAATCAAAACCCAGGTTCAAACCCAAAACCGGAATCGAAATGCAGGTTCAAACCCAAAATCGAAATCCAAACATTGGTTCAAACCCAAAAATGAAACCCAGATTTGAACCTTGAAACAAAACCGAAAAAAGATTCGAACCTAGAAACAAAACCTAAGAATGATTAATACCTAAAATCGAAACCCAGATTATAACCGGAAAATAAATCGAGACCAGAAGCAATCCCAAATTGAAACCCGTATTCAACTTTAACTTGATTGCAATGGAGGGTTGTTACGACGGGGACGATGCTCTGGTTCTTTTTAGATTTAGGTTTTGTTTTGTAATTTGATGATAATGACTAAAAAGAAACCCCTAATTTCGAATTGGAATAAGAAAGTAATGAAGATGAAATCGAAGAAATTAGGGTTTCTATGAATACCTTGAAATGTAGGATTACGATACGAACAACGACCCATCGAGTTAGATGCGACTGCAGAAGGATCGACTTTGATCCTGGATAAATACCGATTGTTAGCATCTGTCTTCGATTTCCTACCGATTCGTCTTCTTCGTCACAATTCTGAATTTGGGGAGAACAACAGGCCAAGTGATCACTTCAAAGTTTAAAAAAAAGGGGGGGAATCGTGAAGAAGACGATTAACGGGATTTTTCATCTAATTAATGAAAACCCAGATTTTGTCTAGTTTTGTTTGGTAGCAGATGATTCTCAAACGTTTTTGTTTTGTTTTGTTTGCTAGCAGATGATTCTCAAACGTTCTTCTTAAACTTTTGAATTTTCAAGAAAAGCGTAAAAGGAAGCAGAGAGAGTGGTGGCCTGCGAGTGAGGGAAAGAAGGGGAGACGCGCTCCCTCGTGATCAGTCACGTGCTCTCTAAAACCCTTATGCTTCTTTTACACCCCCGGCAAAAAATGACACGACACGCTAATTCGATACAAACTTGACACGAAATAAACGGGTTTGGGTAATACATTTCAACCCGTTTAAGTAAACGGGTTGACACGACACGGCACAAAGATTAAACAGGTAAGGTTAGGGTCAAAATTTTCAACTCAAAAATGACCCGAATAACCCGTTTATCTTTCTCTCTCTCTCTATATATATATTATAAGTTTTCTTTTTAATGGTTTGGATTTTAATGTTTTAGATTTGGTTGGAACTTATAAGTTTGAACTATAAATTTGGTTTTCTAATGCTTTCATTTGAATTTTGGATTTGTACTTTATTGTAAATATTCGATCATTAATTTTTAGTTTTATAAATGTTAAACGGGCTAAACGGGTTAGGCGGGTCATGTTAGGGTTAGGATTTTCTAGCCCGTTTATTAAGCGGGTCGGGTTAGGGTTAGACACTCTCAACCTGTTTAACTTTGAACCCGACCCGACACGTTTGTCAGGTCTACTTTTTTATAATACTAGTGTGTAGCACCGCGCGTCGCGCGGTAACGAAATTTGTTTTATTAGAAAATAGGTAACCAAGTTACGATAAAACGTAATTCATAAATTGACAACTAATGAAATGAATTTTAATATATTTTATTGTATACTGGAATCATTTTTAAAAGATCATAAGTGGATATAACTTTTTTCCATTAATAGGAAATTGTTTCCCCTTAACAAAGAGATTTAATACAACCTTTTATTTTGTGTAAAAGTAATAATGTTTCAATGTCGATGTTAAATATTCACAAAAATGGTTAATAGTAAGTGTATATACACAATATTAAACATTATGTGCAAATTTGACCTTCTCAATTAAGTTTATAAACCTTGTTTTGCAACATCGTTTATTAAAACACTACTAGAAAAAGAGTTATCAACGACGGTCGTTTCCGACGGATTTTCCGTCGGAGAAATTTCCGGCGGATTCTTAAAAAGTCAACAAAAGTCAACATCACCTTAAATCCGTCGAAAATCCACCACAAATCCGTCACTAAAATTTTACAAAAAAAAAATTATATTCTCTTTAATATTTGTGACGGATATTTTATCCGCCACAATTCCGTCACAAAGACTTGTTTAAATGAAATGAAATTACTTAATTAAACAAATTAAAAAAAATTAAATTAAATTCAATAATTTCCGACGAATTTCCGTCGAAAATTAATTTAATTTTAAATTAAATTAATTTCAGTCGGAAATCCGTCGGAAATTAATTTGAATTTTTTAAAATCTTTTTTCTTATTTTAAAACCTTTTCTAAAAATAATGGTTATTTTAAAATTTAAAAAAATTCGAATTAATTTCCGTCGGAAATTTATTTGAATTTTTTAAAATCTTTTTCTTATTTTAAAACATTTTCTAAAAATAATGGTTATTTTAAAATTTAAAAAAATTCAAATTAATTTATGACGGATTTCCGACGTAAATTAATTAATTTAAAATTAAATTAATTTCCGTCGGAAATAAGTCGGAAATTGATTTGAATTTTTAAAATCTTTTTCTTATTTTAAAACATTTTCTAGAAATAATGGTTATTTTAAAATTTTAAAAAATTTGAATTAGTTTCCGACGGAAATTAATTTAATTTTTAAATTAAATTAATTTCCGTCGGAAATCCGTTGAAAATTAATTTGAGTTTTTTAAAATTCCTTTTCTTATTTTAAAACCTTTTCTAAAAATAATGGTTATTTTAAAATTTAAAAAATTCAAATTAATTTCCGTCGGAAATTTATTTGAATTTTTTAAAATCTTTTTCTTATTTTAAAACATTTTCTAAAAATAATGGTTATTTTAAAATTTTAAAAAATTCGAATTAGTTTACGACGGATTTCCGATGGATATTAATTTACTTTAAAACTAAATTAATTTCCGTCGAAAATCCGTCGGAAATTAATTTAATTTTTTTAAAACTTATTTTCTTATTTTAAAACTTTTTCTAAAAATAATGGTTATTTTAAAATTTAAAAAAAAATCCATTTTTTTCCGACGGATTTCCGACGAAAATTAATTTAAGAGTGAATTGTGGATTTGGTCAATATGGTTTTATGATTTCTTTGATCATGGTTCTCATTCTATGTTTATTGTGGATATAGTCCATGTGGTATACAATATATTGTGGGTAGGGTCCCTAAACACTAACTTCATTAACTTTAAAGGGTTAAAGGCATCAAGTGCTTTGCACACTATGGGTATAATAGTCATTTTACTTTTCCCTTTCAATTTATTTTATTCATCTTTAAAACAAACAATACTAAATTATGGATTTGGTCCCTATGCATCACTCATCATCTTTAAAAATTAAACACATTTATCATCTCTCTTAATTTTTTTTTTCATCCAATCTTCATTGTCAAAGTACAAGAAAAACTAACTTATTAAAGTGCAAAAAAAAAAAACTACTTGCATTTAAAAATAACAATTGTTTGAACCCAACACTACATCGTAAAAAAGACAACCAATCAAAATAACAATTGTTTGAAACCAATATTACATCCCCAAAAAGACAACACATCAAAATGACAATTGTTTATATCAACATTTATGTAGTAATTGTTGACAACGGTTTTGTTTATTTTCTTGACGACATCTAAGTGACTTGAGTAAGAAGTACATTAATCATTTTCATAAAATGTATAGACCATTTGGAAACCATGTTGTGGGAAAAGGCTTATATACATGTCAGTTGACATCTGTAAACACAAATATATTATGACATAAAAGGTTGAAGGGAAAACAATAGTGTCAAAAGAGCATCTCCAATCGGCCGTTAAATCGCCTATCAAAATTTATTTATACCAAAATTACCATTTTAACATTAATAATTATTAAGTAAATTATATATACATTTAATATATATTTGATTTTTTTAGAGTGTGATTGGAGTTGGGTTTTTTTTGGTGTTGATGTACCCACCAAATTTGGTATTTTTGTGTTAAATTTGGTGTTGTGGTTTGAGATGCTCTAAATAGTCATACTTGAATTACACACCAAGTCACTTGAACCTTGTTGGGGATCCATACCCTTTCAATTAGCATTTTAATATCTAATGCACTATATAATGAAGTTTGGATCTCCAAAATGAAGATGATTATATCACATTTCCAAATGGTCTATGTATTTTGTGAGAAAAATTAATGTACTTCATACTCAAGTCACTTAGATGTCATCAAGAAAATAAATAAAACCGTTGCCAACAACTACTACATAAATGTTGATATAAAACAATTGTCATTTTGATGGGTTGTCCTTTTGGGGATGTAATATTGGTTTCAAACAATTGTTATTTTGATAGGTTGTCTTTTTTAGGATGTAGTGTTGGGTTCAAACAATTGTTATTTTTAAATGCAAGTAATTTTTTTTTGCACTTTAACAAATTAGTTTTTCTTGTACTTTGACAATGAAGATTGGATGATTTTTTTTTTAAGAAAGATGATAAATGTGTTTTAAAGATGATGAATGATGCATAGGGACCAAATCCACAATTTAGTATTGTTTGTTTTAAATGTGTATAGAATAAATTGAAAGTGAAAAATAAAATGATTATTATACCCATAGTGTGCAAGGCACATGATGCCTTTAACCCTTCAAAGTTAATGATGTTAGTGTTTAGGGACCCTAGCCACAATATATTGCATACCACATGGACCATATCCACAATAAAAATAGAATTAGGACCATGGTCAAAGAAATCACAAAACAACAAGGACCAAATCCACAATTCACTCTTAATTTAATTTAAAATTAAATTACTTTTCGTCGGAAATATTTTTAAATAACTATCTTTTTAGGTTTTTTTAATTACTTTAATGAACTTTGTTGTGGATTGGTAGCGGATTTTTTTAAAAAATTTACGTTTTTGTGTATTTTTTTTTCAAATTTTATCTCTGTTTATTCTTATTCATTTCCTATTGAGCTTTACTGGGTTTTGTTGTCTCTTAGTGGTTCGTATTGGGCTATGGTGGTTTAGTTTTCTTATCGAATCGACTACTGATAACACCAATTTTTGGTGTTATTTGCATATCTCTTTCCGAGTAATATGGCTTAATTCCAAGTAAATATAGTGGAATTTTCATCTTTAAATCAAGTGTTTCAGGATTTGCATCTTGTAATGAGATAAACAAGAAAGTGCGCGAGAAGTAAGGTTTTCCGGGTAAAAACTCGATCATGAAAATCCTCAAGATTTAAGGGTGAAAAGTGGCCATTTATTCAAGTGGGTTGATCTTTGAAGGAAATAAAGTTTTGCCAAAACAGTAGCCAAAGCGACTTTGAAGTTAGTTTCTGATGTTGAAGTTAGTTGAGCAACTCACCTAAGAGCAAAATTTCGGGCTAGTTACAAGTTAGTTTAAACTAAATGTAACTCACTTCAAACTCACGTAAAGGTGTTGGACGTTTTTTAAAAGGTTTTTTCCTAGGGTTTGAGGCATAATTCGATTCTATCTTTGGGAGGGCGACAAGGGACAACTAGGAGACGATTTTGGGAGGAAGAAAACATCAAATTGAAGCAAGGAAACGTTTGGGAAGTGATTTCTACACCGAATTCTTGCCAATCTTCGTGGGTTTTTACAAAATCAAGGGAGTTTTACAATCTTTGATTTCTCGAGAGACTTTTTCTTAGATCTATGAACACTTCTATTGCTTTGTTTGTTAATACCCCCAACATGAACTAATCTTTAGATGTTGGGGGTTGGTTTCACTTTGGTTTAAGCTTATGAACATGTGACTTGAGATTTTTATCAGTTTTTCCTAGTTAATGAAACATTTGATTTGGGTTTTAATGCTTTTGTGAGTCTGATCAACTTTCATTTGATTTGTTCGTTATAAATTCAATTCGAGAGAATTAATTGTTAACAAGAACTGGAATTATATGCCTAGGGTGAGAAATTGGATAGAGATATACCAACTAAACCTTAGTATCATTATAATCTAGAAACTTAATGTGTTTTGAACTCATGTGTTAAGATCGAGATATGAGACTTGTGTTTTCA
Source organism: Arctium minus (assembly GCA_954870635.1). Classification (NCBI taxonomy): domain Eukaryota; kingdom Viridiplantae; phylum Streptophyta; class Magnoliopsida; order Asterales; family Asteraceae; genus Arctium; species Arctium minus. The sequence continues at coordinate 67,573,455 of OX941080.1, read as the reverse complement.
AAATAAAATCCGTTGTTGATTGAGAAAGAACAACGGTGATTTTACAGATTAGATTTTCATTAAGGGGTTTAACTGATAGTTATCTTCAAGAATATTGTTTATTCATGAAAACCATAGGATTTCCAACCCTCAACTATTTTCTCCATAAAAAGCTTCTTAAGTCGTTTATTGCTCTGTTCTTGGTTTATTTAATTAATAGTTGATAATTTAATTCCAATCATTCAACATTTGGACCGTTCAGTTAATAGTGAATATAGTAATTGTGATACTCAGTTCCTAGTTCCCTTGGTTCGATACTCGTACTTCCAAGTACATATTACTTGATTCGACTCGTACACTTGCGGTTAGATTAGGGGGGTGTAAACCCGCCTATCAAGTTTTTGGCGCCGTTGTCGGGGAGCTAGTTTGCACTGATAGCACTACCAGCTATAGGCATTATTACATTGAACATTTTTTTTATTTCAGTTATCCTTATTGCTTGATTTCTGATTACTAAATTCTCTTTTCTGATTTTTGCAGGTACTAATTGGTTTATGCCAAGAGGTATTCGAGGAAAAAGTCTAGAGCCTATAGATCTAGAAATCGAACGAATCGCACGCCATCTGAGAAAATCATCAAAAGTTAGAAGGCGAATACTAATGGGTGAAAAAAGACCAATAAATGAAGAGATGCCGCCACCACCTCCGCCTCCGGGAAGAGTGCCGATGAGGTCCTTTGCCAATCCGAATATGGCATCTATTAACAGAGGTATTCAAGCCCCTGCAGTAGGAGCAAACAACTTTGAGATAAAGTATGGCATGATCCAGATGTTGCAACAAAAACAGTTTGGTGGAGCACCAACAGAAGACCCTCATACACATCTATGTACATTCGAAAAGATCTGTAACATATTTAAGATTAACGGAGTGTCAGATGACGCAGTCAAACTGAGGTTGTTTAACTTCTCACTGAAGGGAAGGGAACAGATATGGGAAGAGAGCCTACCAACTGATCAGATCCATACATGGGCAGACATGACTGCAACATTCCTACATAAATTCTTTCCACCGGGTAGGACAGCTCAGTTAATGGTTGAAATAACTCATTTTGGTCAATGGGACCAGGAGACACTATACGAGGCATGGGAAAGGTATAAGGATATGCTTAAAAGTGTCTATACCACGGGTTACACGACTGGGTTATCATCCAGACTTTCTTTGGTGGACTTCACCCGAAGTACAAGAATGATATTACTACAGCAGTGGGCGGTGCCTTGATGAATAAGACTTATGAAGAGGCAGTTGAGATGATTAAAAATTTGGCTGAACACAACTATGCCACTCCACGATCAGCTACCAGACGAGTGGCTAATGTTCAGGAATCTGACGAGCTAAAAGAGATAAAGGCTCAATTGGTTGCCATCACAAACCAGCTGAAAGGAGCTTCCGTCCAACCTGCACATCACTATGAGGGAGACATTCCCGATTTGTTCCCTGCTTCTCATGAACCTGAACAGGTTCAATTTTTACAAAATCGGAACAATCGCCCTCGAAATGATCCATTTTCTAATACCTACAATGAAGGATGGAAGAGGCATACCAACCTCTCATGGAATCAACCGCAAAATCAATCAAGAGATACTATGGGACAACAGCAGCAACAATATGGTAACAATTCTAACTTTTCTTCTTCTTCTTATGCTAATAATGTTTATCGTCCCCCAGGTTATAATCAGAGTATCTGGAGAGAAGAAGCCGGGATTAGAAGATGTTTTGATGAAGTTCATCTCAAAGATGGACAATACCGTCGAGGAGATTACTTCATCTGTAATCACTTTAACAACCACCGTGGGCACAGTAAAGGCGACAACTGATCATAATACAACTTCCATACAAATCTTAGAGAGACAGATTGGACAGATAGCTGAAGCTCTACAATCCCGCACTCAGGGTCAATTCCCTAGTCAGACTGAAAGAAAACCGAGAGATCATTGCAATGCCATTCATCAGAGGAGTGACAAGGAATTGATAAATGACCCTACCCGAGAGCATGTGGTGACTGAAGAAGTAGAGGCTGAAGATGTTGAGACAAAATATGGGGTGACTACTGATATTGTTGATCTAAATGAGGCAAAGGAAAAAGATGTGACACCTCCATCAAAGTCGATAGTTAACCCGTATGTGCCACCACTACCTTTTCCGAATCGACTGAAGGCACGCAAGGATAAAGAACAATTCAAGAAATTTCTTGACATTTTCAAGAAGTTACACATCAATATTCCATTTGCAGAGGCTCTTGCACAAATGCCAACATATCTGAAGTTCATGAAAGACATCTTGTCCAAGAAGAGGAAGATTGAAGATCATGCAACAATTGCACTTACTAAGGAGTGCAATGCAATCATTCAAAATAAGCTTCCTCCAAAGCTTCAAGATCCAGGGAGTTTCTTTATACCTATGCAAATTGGAATGGTTCATTTCGATAAAGTGTTATGTGACCAAGGAGAAAGTATTAATTTGTTACCTTTATCTATTTTCAAGGAACTTGGCTTGGGGGAAGTGAATCCAACAAACATGACACTCCAACTTGCAGATAGATCAGTGAAGTATCCATATGGAATCGTGGAAGACGTCTTGATAAAGGTTGGGAAATTTTACTTTCCAGTTGATTTCGTAGTTCTAGATATGGAAGAAGATGATGAGGTGCCATTGATTTTGGGAAGACCGTTTTTAGCCACAAGAAAAACTTTGATAGATATGGAAGAAGGTGCAATGACTTTCAGAGTTGGTAATGAAAAGGTAACCATCCATATTCTCAAAAGCACAGAAGATAGAGGTGAACCGAAAAGGGGGCCGATTGGATTAGAAACTGGTAATAATAGGAAAAAGGATTTGGGAAAAATCAGGAAAAGTCGTATGTGTGGGCGATTCAATTCTGCAAGTGATACCAAGCCAAATTGAGAGCCACACAGTCGTGCCACGACTTTAAATAAGGCTCTAGGTGGGAGGCAACCCACCCAGTATGTTTTCCTTTTCTTATTTTTATTTTAGTTATTTCTCTATTCGTAGGAGTTGATTTTGTTTTTTTAATAGGCCTCTCGTAATTCAGAATTGTTCTCCCGCGAGAAAACGGAATGAATCAGACACAAATTTTGTGTTTCGAGGGTGGTAAGTTAGTTTGGGTTAGCCTCAAGTCACACCTAATTCCCGGTAGCAAAAGCTCAAAAAAAAATTGGGAAAAAGTCAGCCGAGTGAGTTTGATGTTAGTTCAATGTGACTAAAAGTCACACTAAAGTCGCTTTAGACACTGGATGTTCAAGAGCAAAAAGGCCCATTCGGGTGACTTTGAAGTGAGTTAGCAGCCTACCAAACTCACGTTAAACTCACGTGACCCCTTTGTAATCCATAGAAGACCATAAAACCTACCGTGAGTTAGTCGCTAGTTTCGCCCATGCCAGACTCACTTCCAACTCACTTGGCCCCTTTGTAATCCATAGAAGACCACATCCCCCACCGTGACTTTGTCGTGAGTTTCCCCCATCCCGAACTCACTTCTAACTCACGCTAACCCTTAGTAAGCCATCAACCACAACAACCCTTAACGTGAGTTTGTCGTGAGTTTTCCCATCCCCAACTCACGTTAAACTCACGCGAACCCTTTATAATCAATCGACCATAACAACCCCTACCGTGAGTTCGATGTGAGTTTCCCTCATCCCGAACTCACGTCTAACTCGCCCGAACAAAAAAAAGGGTTTTGTGAACATATTAGGATCAAACGTGATAATGTCCAAATGCATCCTATTACATTCCTTATTATTATCAATGCATACAAACGTGAGTTTCCTAATTATGTAACATGGGGGTGATGGGAAGTGGCTTTTATCATAACAAGAGTTTCATTCTTTAACATCTAAGGGCATTTAGCTTCTACATTGTGATATGTGATAACACCAATTTTTGGTGTTATTTTCATATCACTAATTGGGTAAAATTGCTTTTTTCCCAAGTAAATTTAGTAGAATTTTACGATTTAAATCAAGTGTTTCAGGAATTTCATCATGTAATGAGATAGCCAAGATTGAATGCGACAAGTACTTTTCCGAACGGTAATCGAGCTTAATGTCCGTCAAGTCCAAACCCGAGAATTGGCCGGTGAAAAAGTGAAGTTAAGAAGGATTTTTCAAGCCCAAATGAAAGCCAAAATCAGTGGCCTAAGTACCTTTTATGTGAGTTGTTGAAGTTCAACCCACTTGCAATCCACCTGGTTGGAAATTAGGGTACCTTTTATGTGAGTTGCTGAAGCTGAACTCACGGATCAACCCACGAGAATGGTGCTGCACGTTTTTATACATATCTCTTAGGGTTTTGAGTCACTTATCATTCTATTCTCAAGTTGGCGACGGGAGGAAGCAAGGAGACAACCTTTAGGCGATTTTTACAAGAGAAAAATACCGAATTGAAGTTAGGAAACACCTTAGGAAGCGATTCTTTCACGGATTTCTTCCAATTCTTCGTCGGTATCACATAATCAAAGGGAGTTTTTCAATCTTTGATTCTTCGAGAGATTTTTCTTAGATCTATGACTTCTTCTAGTATTTTCTTGTTTAATACCCCCAACATGAACTAATCTTTAGATGTTGGGGGTTGGTTTGATATTGGTTTAAGCATATGAACATGTAACTTGGGATTTTTATCAGTTTTTCATAACTAATGAAGCATATGATTTGGGTTTTAATGCTTTTGTGAGTCTGATCAACTTTCATCTGATTTGTTCGTTATAAATTAAATTCGAGAGAATTAATTGTTAACAATAACTAGAATTATATGCCTAAGGTGAGAAATTGGATAGAGATATACCAACTAAACCTTAGTATCATTATAATCTGGAACTTAATGTGTTTTGAACTCATGTGTTAAGATCGAGAGATGAGACTTGTGATTTAAAAATAAAATCTGTTGTTGCTTGAGAAAGAACAACAGTGATTTTACAGATTTGATTTTTCATTAAAGGGTTTAACTGATAATTATTTTCAAGTCTACTGTTCATTAGTGAAAACCATAGGATTTCCAACCCTCAACTATTAATATCCATAAAAGTTTCCAAAGTTGTTACCTTTGAATAGTGTGTTATTTTAATTTATTGTTATCAGTACTCAATTAATCATTCATAAAAATTCAATCTTTTTGACCGTTTAGTTAATAGTGAATATAGTCATTGTGATATTCAGTTCCTAGTTCCCTTGGTTCGATACTCGTACTTCCACGTACATATTACTTGATTCGACCCGTATACTTGCGGTTAGATTAGGGGGGGGGGTGTAAACCCGCCTATCAAGTTTTTGGCGCCGTTGTCGGGGAACTAGTTTGCACTGATAACACTACCAACTATAAGCGCTATTACATTGGACATTTTATTTTGGTTTATTCTATTTTCCGCACATTCTGTGATCCCCTCTTTCCCTGTTTCAGATATAAAAAAATCATATAATGGGAGAGGAAGCACCAACAAGAGTGGCTATGAGATCGTTTGCCAATCCGAATATGGCACCTATCAACAGAGGCATTCAAGCCCCTATAGTAGAAACAAACAACTTTGAGATAAAGTATGGCACGATCCAGATGTTGCAACAAAAACAGTTTGGTGGAGCACCAACAGAAGACCCTCATGCACATCTCCGTACATTCGAAAAGATCTGTAACACATTTAAGATCAACGGAGTGTTAGATGACGCAGTCAAACTGAGGTTGTTCAACTTCTCATTGAAGGGAAGGGCACAAATTGGGAAGAGAGCCTACCCAACGGTCAGATTACCACTTGGGCCGACATGACTGCCGCGTTCCTTCAGAAGTTCTTTCCACCGGGTAGGACAACCCAACTCATGGCTGAAATTACTCACTTGCTAAATGGGACCAGGAGACACTCTATGAGGCATGGGAAAGATATAAATACATGCTCAAAAAGTGTTCGCATCATGGGTTACACGGCTGGGTTATCATCCAAACTTTCTTTGGTGGACTTCACCCGCAGTACAAAAATGATATTACTGCAGCAGCGGGTGGGGCCTTGATGAACAAGACCTATGAAGAGGCAGTTGAGCTGATTGAAAACTTGGCTGAACACAGTTATGCCACTCCACGATCCGATACCAGACGTGTAGCTAATGTTCAGGAATCCGATGAGTTAAAGGCGATAAAAGCCCAACTGGCCGCCATCACAAACCAACTGAAAGGAGTTTCCATCCAACCTGCACATCACTATGAGGGAGACATTCCCGATTTGTTCCCTGCTCCTCATGAACCAGAACAGGTTCAATTCTTACAAAATCGGAACAATCGCCCTCGAAATGATCCATTCTCTAATACCTACAATGAAGGGTGGAAGAGGCATCCCAATCTCTCATGGAATCAACCGCAAAATCAAACGAGAGAGACTATGGGACAACATCAACAACAGTATGGTAACAATTCTAATTTTAATTCTTCTTCTCATGCTAATAATGTTTATCGTCCCCCAGGTTATAATCAGAGAAGGCAAGAGGAAGGACAATCTGGAGAGAAGAAGCCTGGTTTAGAAGATGTTCTGATGAAGTTCATCACAAAGATGGACAATACTGTTGATGAAATTACTTCTTCAATAAGCAATTTGACTACCACTGTCGGCACTGTAAAAGCAGCAACAGAACAGAATACTGCTTCCATCCAAATCTTAGAGAGACAGATTGGACAGATAGTTGAAGCTCTACAATCCCGCACTCAGGGTCAATTCCCTAGTCAGACTGAAAGAAAACCAAGAGAGCATTGCAATGCCATTCATCTTAGGAGTGATAAGGAATTGATACAGGACCCTACCCGAGAGCATGTGGTGACTGAAGAAGTTGAGGCTGCAGATGTTGGGATGAAAGGTGGGGTAACTACTGATGTGGTTAATCTAAATGAGCCAAAGGAAAAAGGTATAACACATCCATCAAAGCCTACGGTCAACCCGTATGTGCCATCGCTAGCTTTTCCGAACGGGTTGAAGGCACACAGGGATAAGGAACAGTTCAAGAAATTTCTTGACATTTTCTAGAACATCAATATTCCATTTGCAGAGGCACTCGCACAAATGCCAACATATCTCAAGTTCATGAAAGACATCTTGTCCAAGAAGAGAAGGATTGAAGATCATGCAACGATTGCACTTACTGAGGAGTGCAGTGCAATCATTCAAAATAAGCTTCCTCCAAAGCTTCAAGATCCAGGGAGTTTCTCTATACCTGTGCAAATTGGAGTTGTTCATTTCAATAAAGTGTTATGTGACTCAGGAGCAAGTATTAATTTGTTACCTTTATCCATTTTCAGGAAACTTGGCTTGGGGGAAGTGATGCCAACAAACATGACACTCCAACATGCAGATAGATCAGTGAAGTATCCGTACAAAATCATGGAAGACATGTTGATAAAGGTCGAAAAGTTTTACTTTCCAGTCGATTTCGTAGTTCTAGATGTGGAAGAAGATGTTGAGGTGCCATTAATTTTGGGAAGACCGTTCTTAGCCACAAGTAAGGCTTTGATAGACATGGAAGAAGGTGTGATGACTTTCAGAGTTGGTAATGAAAAGGTAACCTTCCATATCCCCAAAAGCGTAGAAGATAGAGCTGAACCGGAAAGGCGATCGATTGGATCAGAAACTGGTGATGATGGGAAAACGGATATGGGGAAAATCAGGAAAAGTCGTATGTGTGGGAAATTTAGTTCTGCAAGCGATACCGAGCCAAATTGAGAGCTGCAAAAAAGGTCGTTCCACGACCCTAACTAAGGAGCTAGGTGGAAGGCAACCCACTAGGTGTGTCGTTTTAATTCCTCGTTGTTTTTATTTTCTAATTTTTAGTGGTTTCGTTTTTAATTAGTTAGTGTTCGTAGGAGTTGTGTTTTGTTTCGTTGTAGGTCTCTCGTGATTCGGAGAAGTTCCCGCGCAAAAAGGTAAGTTATTTTGGTTTTGGGTTAAAGTCGGAGAGAAAAGATGGAAATCGAGAGGAGCAAACGGTTGAGGTAAAAACATTTGGTTCCATGTGTTTGAAGTCGAGAAAAGGGATTGAGAGAGAATAGTGAGGAGGTTCATAGTGGGTTAAAAATGGTGGTTAAATTAGGTTTAAAATGGTGTTTAAAAAGAGGTTTAAATTGGGTTTAAAATGGTGTTTAAAAAGAGGTTTAAATTGGGTTTAAAATGGTGTTTAAAAAGAGGTTTAAATTGAGTTTAAAATGGTGTTTAAAAAGAGGTTTAAATTGGGTTTAAAAGGGTGTTTAAAATTGGGGTTTAAAACGTTTAAGTGGTGATTTTTTCATAAAACCCAACAGCCGCTACCGTACCTTTGCCGTGAGTTAACACCTCCAACCCACGGCCTAACCCTCGCTCACCTCTGCCCTTCCCCATTTGATCGACCAAACACAAACAACCCCTACCGTACCTTTTTCGTGAGTTACTACCACCCAACCCACATCTTAACCCACACGACCCTCCCTTCCCTCCTTTCCCTCTCGATCACCACCAAACAAACAGCCCCTCACGCGGGTTTGCCGTGAGTTAGCACCTCCCATCTCACGGCCTAACCCACGCGGTTCAACCCTCTCCCTCTATTGATCGATCGCTTAAAAGCAAACAGCCCCTTACGTGGCTTATGCTGTGAGTTACCACCTCCATCCCATGCATTAACCCATGCGAACCCTTCCTCTACTCTTTCCCTCTCGATCGAATGCAACCAACAACCCCTCAAGTGGCTTTTTCGTGAGTTACACCCTCCCAACCCACATCAAACCCCACCCTAATCACTTGGGCCTAATACCCCTTTAGCCGATTAATTTTTTTTCCTCCCACACTATTTCTTTTCAATCGGCACCTATCTCTCCTCTCTCCCTCTCTACTCGATTTCAAGCAACAAAGCTAGGGTTTCTCTCAATCTTTTGCTTTTCTCTCAATCTCAACTACAATCCTTCAATCAATCCAAAGTATGTCTCTCAACTTCTTCTTCTTCTTTATGCTTTCCCCTTTACTATTTTCATCGTGGAGTTCGACTTTGCTTAAACCTTGTTAATTTCTTCTTTTAAGTCCCATCTTATGAAAAACTTCAAGTTTCAAGGTGTTTGAGCATATCCTTCACTCCATAAACTTTTATTTTGGGATTGCTCCAATTTTTTTGGGAGATTTTATTACGATTTGGTGGATTGTTCTTCTTGGGTGTCATTCTTGGTTAGCATTGTGGTTGGAATGAGATTGTGATAATGATGCATGTTTTTATTCTAACATTCTCACCTAGATTTCTCTATGGATGTCACATATTAGTTGCTAGTTATGAGTTTTTCTCATACCTAGGAATTTTAATACTCCTTATGTGGTATTTTTATAGGTAGTAATCTTGTGTGATATTGTGTTAATCGCTTGCCATTGCATTTATCCATATGCTATTCCCATGCTTTTGTGTTCATAATATGAGTAATTTTTGTGAGTAAGGATGATTACAATGTGGGTGCTTCTAGGGTTTCATTATCGGCATAAGATTGTGGATTATTAGAGAGATTTAATTGCTTATTTAACTATTTTATCTAGACTTCTCTCTTCATTCTACATCTTCGCTAATAATTGATTGTCCTCACACTTAAGAATGGGTTCTAAACCTACTCATGTGGGATTATTCTAGATGTTGATCCTTTGGACATTATGTGTGTTCGTTCCACCATGGCATTCATGCTTATGCTTGTCTTTTCAAAATTTGTTCATGCCATAAGTGGTTTATGTGAATTGGGATGGGTGCTCCACCAAGTAGTTATATGTGCATAATTGTGATTTGATTTTGAGCCTTGTACTTTCGTCGTTATCTTATTCATTCACTAGGATTGTATGGTGTTTATGTGCTAATTGCATTGGCATCACCCTACCATCACCTATATTTACACCTCACACTTCATGTCACAATTAAGTCACAAGTGGGGTGTTTTGAGTAATGCCATGTTTTATTTTTTTCCCCATTATCGCTTGCTCTAGTTTTCACATGTATGCATTTGGTTGTGAGCATGAGCTTTCCTTTACACAAAACAAACCTATGTCCCAACATAGGTTTGGGGTTCCTCGCATCCCTCCCAATCACACACACATTTGGTCACCCAACTCATTTACTCTTTCAAAGTCGATGGTTGTACATCATTCAAACCTATGTCCCAACATAGGTTTGGGGTCGTCAATCTTTGACCCACTTTCCGTCTTTACCAAGAGTAAACCTAGACCACGGTCTAGGTTTGGGGTGACCATCTATTCTCACTGTGTACTAATACTTCCATTGAATTGCAGGAAACACCCAAAACTCGACCCACTACCACCACACCCTCAAGATGGAAAGGAAGAAGATGCTAGAGTACGAGCACATAGACTACGAGGTAGAGGCCGCAGACGAGGAGGAGCCACCATCCACACCGCCACAACAGCTAGTTGATCACCCATATCACACCTTACCACCATACTTCTCCAGGTCGGAAGCAAAGCTAGACCACGTCATCGCCGAAATAACAGAAGTTCGGACTCACGCCGTACCGCTTGACGCCCATTCTTGACTTCGTTATTTTTGTGAACTTGGTACTTGTATCGTCTATTATTTTGAATTCGGATAACTGTAATCGTGTAGACGTACTATTCACATCACCTAGCACAGACACGGGTAAGACTTCTATTATCTCGTATATGTTGCATACAATTCCTGTCAAGTTTCTTTGCATCTACAGCTTTAATGCAAACTCAAATCAAACTTGCACATTGGCGACAATGTGCCGGTAAGGTTTGGGGTTGTAGACCCGGGCACCCTATCGGGCAATTCATGGCACGACACATTAAGTGCAAGGAATTATTACAGGTTCGTCAAACAATTTTTTTTAAATTTTTTTTCCTTTGTGGTTTGTAGACACCGGAATTCATGAAGCACATACGTAGTTGATAATTTTATATTGTTTTGAGAATCTAGGAGTGGAGATTTAGTCCTAAAAATTATCAGGAAATTGCACGAATAGGGGACATTAGTGGAGACCACCCGGGAAAATTTTTTAGCCTAATAATCGCACAAATTTTTGCGAGGGAATTATACACTTTTATCTTATACACCTTTCAGATTCCTTGTCATGATTATAGTTAGATCTCACTATAATATTGCAATGGGTAACAAAGACGGCCATAAGGATATTAAGTGCCAATTTCTGTCATATCTGAATTACGGACCTTAAGAGGTGATTTCAGGCATTGCGTGTTAATTAAATTTGTAATTCTTTTATCTTGCTTACCTTTCAATTGTGTGCGCCTAAACCCTTTTGCAGCCATACAACGATTAAATTCAGTTGTAACCCATTTATCTAACCCCAACCTGATTGTCAGCCTACCCGTATCCGAACGTGTGTCATGAATGAACAACTGGTAGGGAACAACGGAAAGGGGTAGGAAAAAGATAAAGTGATACTGAAAGCCAGTTCTAGAAAGAGCGAAAAGACCAAAATGGGTCTTAACAGCTGCAAAAAAAAAATCAGCAGCAGCAGTAATAAAGGCTATGAAAAGGAAAAAAAAAAGAGAGAAAATGGTGTGAAAAGGAACACCAATGTAAAGGAACAAAGTGGGAATTAAAGTGAAAAGAAGGAAACTGGTCGGGAAGAATGGGTTGAAACTAGCTGTTCATTCAATGCCATATTGAGGATTTTGATCCGTTTACCTTCGTTTCCTAGCCATAAGCCTAGCCCCATTACAACCTTTACAAAGACATGGATGATCTTTTGGAAAGTGTAGGAGGATAGACGGAGTAGCACTAATAGTCCTAGTCTTGTTATTTGATTCCTTCTGAGATCATTTCTTTGGACATTTGTGCGTTTTTCTTGTTTAGTTGTTTATGCAAATATCTTGTGAGTTTTTGTACATAAACTCTAAAGTCATGAACAACATGTGTGTTAACCTAGGGTTCGAGCATAAAGAGAGTATCCGTGAGGTAGGGTCGAGGCGAAATCCTCCCCGAAAGTGTGAGGACTTGGTTGTGATTAGGTATGGTGTCACTTCTCTTAGTTTGATTCTCAATATCTATGACTCTAATACCTTTGTTGAATAGTGAGTACAGGTTGTTTCATCCATGTATTTTCTATTATTATTGCTTGACACCTATAAATGTTGCCTGATAGACATACCCGTGGTCCGCTTCGCTTATTATTGCATGCTTGGTTTGAGTTTGGATTTTTATTGACGCTAATTTGCTTGGGTACAAGCAACGCTCGGTCTGGGGTTGTTGATAACACCAATTTTTGGTGTTATTTTCATATCACTAATTGGGTAAAATTGCTTTTTTTCCAAGTAAATTTAGTAGAACTTTACGATTTAAATCAAGTGTTTCAGGAATTTCATCATGTAATGAGATAGCCAATATTGAATGCGAAAAGTACTTTTCCGAACGGTAATCGAGCTTAATGTCCGTCAAGTCCAAACCCAAGAATTGGCCGGTGAAAAAGTGAAATTAAGAAGGATTTTTCAAGCCCAAATGAAAGCCAAAATTAGTGGCCTAAGTACCTTTTATGTGGGTTGCTGAAGTTCAACCCACTTGCAACCCACCTGGTTGGAAATTAGGGTACCTTTTATGTGAGTTGCTGAAGCTGAACTCACAGATCAACCCACGAGAATGGTGCTACACGTTTTTTATACATATCTCTTAGGGTTTTGAGTCACTTATCATTCTATTCTCAAGTTGGCGACGGGAGGAAGCAAGGAGGCAACCTTTGGGCGATTTTTACATGAGAAAAACACCGAATTGAAGCTAGGAAACACCTTGGGAAGCGATTCTTACACGGATTTCTTTCAATTCTTCATCGGTATCACATAATCATAGGGAGTTTTTCAATCTTTGATTCTTCGAGAGATTTTCTTAGATCTATGACTTCTTCTAGTATTTTCTTGTTTAATACCCCCAACATGAACTAATCTTTAGATGTTGGGGGTTGGTTTGATTTTGGTTTAAGCATATGAACATGTAACTTGGGATTTTTATCAGTTTTTCATAATTAATGAAGCATATGATTTGGGTTTTAATGCTTTTGTGAGTCTGATCAACTTTCATCTGATTTGTTCGTTATAAATTAAATTCGAGAGAATTAATTGTTAACAATAACTAGAATTATATGCCTAAGGTGAGAAATTGGATAGAGATATACCAACTAAACCTTAGTATCATTATAATCTGGAACTTAATGTGTTTTGAACTCATGTGTTAAGATCGAGAGATGAGACTTGTGCTTTCAAAATAAAATCTGTTGTTGCTTGAGAAAGAACAACAGTGATTTTACAGATTTGATTTTCATTAAAGGGTTTAACTGATAATTATTTTCAAGTCTACTGTTCATTAGTGAAAACCATAGGATTTCCAACCCTCAACTATTAATCTCCATAAAAGTTTCCAAAGTTGTTACCTTTGAATAATGTGTTATTTTAATTTATTGTTATCAGTACTCAGTTAATCATTCATAAAATTTCAATCTTTTTGACCGTTCAGTTAATAGTGAATATAGTCATTGTGATACTCAGTTCCTAGTTCCCGTGGTTTGATACTCGTACTTCCACGTACATATTACTTGATTCGACCCGTATACTTGCGGTTAGATTAGGGGGGTGTAAACCTTCCTATCAATGTGGTGTTGAACATGGTCCAACCTAGGTTTAGCGTCATGAGTTCATGTTACGTCTAGGTTTAAGGTATCTTGTACCTACCCGTTCATTATCATACTCTTCTTTGGTGCACTTTCACCCCAATTGGTAAGTTCTACTCTTGTGCCTTCTTGAAGACTAAGCTTATTATATATTCAAACCTATGTCCAAGATAGGTTTAGGGTCATGTCTTCCTGACCCATATTCAATATTTGGCATGAGTAAACCTAGGCCACGACCTAGGTTTTGGGGTGCCCATTTTCTCTAGATTATAATTGACGACTATACTAATTTGCAGGAAATGGGATGAGAGTGGCACAAAGATGGACATTAATGGCTAAACGAGAGCTTTGCCTCGAAAGAGGCAATTGTATTAACCGTCTTTTTTTAATCTTGATGTTGATGTGATGTGATATTATGTTCTTTTCATTTTGGATACCCGGATGACTGTAATGGATAACGGTACACATACTCATCTCATTGGACACGGGTAACACTTCTGCCTATATCATTAGTATTACATGCATATCCTGTCACCACTAAGCACACACAATTATATCATGCTCAAAGCCAAACTTGCAAATTGGGGACAATGTGCCGTTAAGGTTTGGGGTTGTAGACACGGGCATACACATCGGATACATTGCATGAAGTTATATAATTGTTAGGAATATTTTTTTAAAGCTATAGACACCGGAATTTATGAAACTCTTAGGTGTAGTGACTTTACATTGTTCTTAAAATCTGAGAACGGAGATATAATCTTAAGAGTGATTAGGAATTTGCATGAATAGGGGACATTAGTGGAGACCACCTGTGAGAATTTTGAACCAACCGAACACCATTCGAATCAATTGTGAGGGTATTATACACTTAATCATATACACATTCTCTGAATTCCTTGTTGTTATTATAGCATGATCTCGCTATAATATTGCATTGAGTAGCAAAGACATCCATAAGGTTATTCAGTGAAACCTTTGTCTTATCTAATTTATGGACCTTAAGATATGATTCCAGGCAATGTGTGTAAATAAATTGAATTTATCTTTCTTATCCTTCTAATGTGTGCACCTAAGCCTATTTACAGCCATACAGTAAAATTTTCGATTCTTAACCCAATATTCAGACCCCAGCCAAAATGATAGCCTACTCTTATCCGAAGATGTGTCAGTTATGAACAACTAGTAGAAAATAATGGAAGAGGGTGGAAAGAGAAAAGAATAAGTGGAATCTGGGTATGGGAAGAGAAATCTGTCCAAATGGGTCAAGTAGTTGCTGCAAAAAAAAAGGTTGTACTCAAGAAGTGAAAGTAGAAAAAAAGCTAGGGTTGCATTAAAAAAATAAAAGAAGAAAGATATATATATATATATATATGTATATGTGGAAAAAAATAAAAAGAGGAGAAAGAAAGAAATGAAAGCAGCAAGGTGCAAAAATCAATAAAGGGATTGTGGGTAGAAATACAGTGAAAAGTGCCTAAAAGAATGAGAATGAAATATGGTTGTTCATATATTGACATATTGAGGATTTGTTCCTATTTACCTTTGTTTCTTAGCCTCTAACCTAACCCCATTACAACCCTTTGCAAAGACCTGGATGATCTTTTGGAAAGAGTAAGAAGATAGATAGAGTTGCACTAATAGTCCAGTCTTGCTACTTAACTCCTTCTGAGATCGCTTTGATTTACATTTGTGCGTTTCATGATTGATTATTCATGCTAATATCTCGTGAATTTTTGTACATAAACTCCAAAGACATGAACAACATGTGAGACAACCTAGGATTCGAGTGTAAATAGAGTACCCCATGAGGTAGGGTTGAAGCGAAATCCTCCCCAAAAGTGTGATGAACTGATTGTTATTTTGTATGGTGTCACTGTTTTTAGTTCAATTTTCAATGTTGATGAATCTAATACCAATGATGAAGATTGAACTCCGGTTGTTTCGTACTCACACTTCTTAAATCCCTGACATGAAAGTCGCTTGTGCCATCCGATATGTATACCCGTTGTTCATTTTTGCAGCTGGGATTTGTTTTGAGCTTTATTATTTTTCTTGGACGCTAATTTGCTTGGGGACAAGCAACGCTTGGCTTGGGGTTATTGATAACACCAATTTTTGGTGTTATTTGCATATCTCTTTCCGAGTAATATTGCTTAATTCCATGTAAATATAGTGGAATTTTCATCTTTAAATCAAGTGTTTCAGGATTTGCATCTTGTAATGAGATAGACAAGAAAGTGCGCGAGAAGTAAGGTTTTCCGGGTAAAAACTCGATCATGAAAATCCTCAAGATTTAAGGGTGAAAAGTGGCCATTTATTCAAGTGGGTTGATCTTTGAAGGAAATAAAGTTTTGCCAAAACAGTAGCCAAAGCGACTTTGAAGTTAGTTTCTGATGCTGAAGTTAGTTGAGCAACTCACCTAAGAGCAAAATTTCGGGCTAGTTACAAGTTAGTTTAAACTAACTGTAACTCACTTCAAACTCACGTAAAGGTGTTGGACGTTTTTTAAAAGGTTTTTTCCTAGGGTTTGAGGCATAATTCGATTCTATCTTTGGGAGGGCGACAAGGGACGACTAGGAGACGATTTTGGGAGGAAGAAAACATCAAATTGAAGCAAGGAAACGTTTGGGAAGTGATTTCTACACCGAATTCTTGCCAATCTTCGTGGGTTTTTACAAAATCAAGGGAGTTTTACAATCTTTGATTTCTCGAGAGACTTTTTCTTAGATCTATGAACACTTCTATTGCTTTGTTTGTTAATACCCCCAACATGAACTAATCTTTAGATGTTGGGGGTTGGTTTCACTTTGGTTTAAGCTTATGAACATGTGACTTGGGATTTTTATCAGTTTTTCCTAGTTAATGAAGCATTTGATTTGGGTTTTAATGTTTTTGTGAGTCTGATCAACTTTCATCTGATTTGTTCGTTATAAATTCAATTCGAGAGAATTAATTGTTAACAAGAACTGGAATTATATGCCTAGGGTGAGAAATTGGATAGAGATATACCAACTAAACCTTAGTATCATTATAATCTGGAAACTTAATGTGTTTTGAACTCATGTGTTAAGATCGAGAGATGAGACTTGTGTTTTCAAAATAAAATCTGTTGTTGCTTGAGAAAGAACAACGGTGATTTTACAGATTAGATTTTCATCAAGGGGTTTAACTGATAGTTATCTTCAAGAATATTGTTTATTCGTGAAAACCATAGGATTTCCAACCCTCAACTATTTTCTCCATAAAAAGCTTCTTAAGTCGTTTATTTAATTAATAGTTTATAATTTAATTCCAATCATTCAACATTTGGACCGTTCAGCTAATAGTGAATATAGTAATTGTGATACTCAGTTCCTAGTTCCCTTGATTCGATACTCGTACTTCCATGTACATATTACTTGATTTGACCCGTACACTTGCGGTTAGATTAGGGGGGTGTAAACCCGCCTATCAACTACACACCACACGCATATATGTGGTACATATTTGTACACAAACATGTAATAAGTCACATATGATGTTAAGTTGGGTCTTATTAAGTTATAAAACGTCGTATTGGGATATAATGGTGG
Organism: Arctium minus; assembly: GCA_954870635.1. NCBI lineage: Eukaryota > Viridiplantae > Streptophyta > Magnoliopsida > Asterales > Asteraceae > Arctium > Arctium minus. The sequence continues at coordinate 67,556,213 of OX941080.1, read as the reverse complement.
TTTAGTGGTTCGTATTGGGATATAATGGTTCTTAGTTGTCTTGTCGACGCTAATAGACACTCACATACATCAATGAGTGGATATGTGCACAAAAACGCATAATAAGTCCCCATTAATGTTATTGGGCCTTAATAAGTCATAAAATGTCATATTGGTCAACAATGGTGATTGAGTGGCTTATATTAGGGTATAATGATTCTTAGTTGTCTAATTGACAACAATACACGACACATGCATCTATGAAGTCGATACGTGTAAAAAAGCACATAATAAGTCATCACTTATGTGTTTAGGCATTAATACGACAACAACGATGGGTTCAATTAGGATTTGATGGGTTATATTAGTCTTAAATCGGTTCAATTGGGCTTAAATCGGTTCTGTTGGGCTTAAATCGGTTCAATTGGGCTTGAATCGGTTCAATTGGGTTTTAATAGGTTATATTGGGCCTTAATAAGAGCCACTTAAGCCCATAAAGGCCCAATAAGGTTCATTAGAAATAATTGAGTCAAATATGACTTGTCAAGTCCCATTATAGTTCATGAAGAGTAATTAAAACCCATCAAAACCCAATCAAGTTCATTAAGAGTCACCAAAGCCTATTAGGGTTGTTTACCTGATGCTTATCCGGTAAGTGCTTACCAAATCACGTTACCTTATCGATGAACATGGAAAGGAGTAGGACCATGATTCTTATCCGGTAAGAACAATGGCAAGGTCCAAGAGTCTTACCCGGTAAGTGATGGTAGTTAGCGCTAATCGGATGAGTTATTGCATACGATGCCCTTTTTCATGGACTAAAATCTTAATGAGTAAGGTAAGTGATAGTATTGAATTTACCGGTAAGCGCTTACCGGGTAAGTGATTGGGTAAACGACTCCTAAGTTCCAATATAGTTCATTTCCATCCACTACTGCCCATGAAGGCCCAATATAGTTAATTAAGAGTCATTGAAGCACACTAAGACCCAATGAGGTTGATTAACAATCACTGAGTTTAATACGATCCACGAACCCCCATTATGGATTAAGATTCGTGAAACCCCATCAATATCCAATTAAGTTCATTAAGAACCACTAAAGCCCATTAAGTTCCAATATAGTTCATTACCACTAACTACAGCCCAGGAAGACCCAATATAGTTAATTAAGAGTCATTGAAGCACACCAAGACCCAATGAGGTTAATTACTAGTCACTGAGTTTAATACGATTCATCAAGACCTATTATAGTTCATTAAGAGTCGTTAAACCCTATCAAGGCCCAATTAAGTTCATTAAGAACCACCAAAGCCCTTGAATGCCCAATAGTTCACTAAGAGCCACTATATCCCATCAAAGTTCAATGGATTTTGTTAACAAAATGACTAGTATACTTATATAGTTCCCTTTCTTCGACAAGTATCAACGGACAACAACACAGGCTCACTTCGGCCTTAACAATGTCCTTTACTTTACTTTCGAGTCACTCAGGAAGAATATAAGTATAACATATCATTATGTTAATTTTTATAAAACTTGTTACACAAAATCACAAAATTTACACAAACATAACCTTTTATTATACAAGGAATATATACAATACTTTATGGGAATACAAACTTAACTATAATTATACATCTAAAAGACTTTTTAAGGATTTCCCTTTCGGGAAGTCCCTAAAAGTTATAAACTAAACTCAAAGGAAAAAAGAAGTACCTTAATTAGATCAAGCACACTGTTATCCCAGTTTAATCTAGTTGATAAATAATCAATCAAGTAATCAAGCAACACAATAATAATCAAGAGATATATAAATCAGAGTAACATACCAATCCCTTGAATAAACAATGAAACCCTTGAGTGTTCTTGATACCCTTTGATTACAGAGAAAACTTCACTTGACTATAATCTCTAAACAATAATTATGATAATATGAAAGGTTCTAACCTAAACCTAAACTAAACATAACTTTAAATACCCAGGCTTTTAGGCCTAATGGGCTTATGGGCTTGATAGACTTAAGGCCCAATAGCTAACAACTATTGACTTATTACACTTTAAACCCTTTAACTATAACTATCAAATAAATACAGTTTAAACCCTTTAATCTTGAATACAATTATGATCCAACAATCTCCCCCTTTGGATTCAAGATTAAAATTTTTTTTGCAATTGTCTTCAGGTCTTCACTTGTCTTCACTTTTCTTTAGATATGACGTTGATAGCTTCAAAACTTGATATCTTTGAAATCTTCAGCAGTCAGTCTTCAGATTGATAATTCTCCCTTTTTGTATCTTCTCCCCTTTTTTGATGAGTGGTGAGAATCATCATCATCAAAACTTTGCAAAACAATCTCCCCCTTTTTAAGACAATTTCCCCCATTGTGTATGATCACGTAAGCACAGTCTTCATCATGTAACGAGCCCTGTATGGAAATAAGAGCAGTCTTCCCAGATGGAAAGAGTGATTATTTCAATCTTTTCAGATTAAAATAGAAAGTAGTAACCATTTGAATCTTTTCAAATTCAAACAGTTTAATAGATGTAACCCTGAATCAACAAATGACTCAGTTAAAATGCCTGTCAATGACACAAAGTCACTGAGTAACACAAAGTTACTATATAAGGAGCTGGTTTTGATGTTGACTCCCCAGGACTTCCATTCAATCATCGAATAACACATGGTTATCTATGAACGTTCTGACAGAAAACAAATTTCTGTGTGCTCGTGCATGTGTATGAAAGAAGTTAAGCATAGATGATTGCTTTTTCAATATAGGCTCAAAGTATGTAAACTTGTTGAGACAGCAACAAATTGTACAAAGACTCAATGTGCATGAGAAAGGGTTCGAAGGTGGGGCAACTTTCCTTCTTTTTCAATATTAGTATCTTCCAAATGAAGAACCAATAGCATATGTGCTGCGTCCCCAGAAAATGTGAAACATTCTCTTTTTGAGAAAAGAATGAGTAGCTGGTGGGGTTGTATGCAAGAGATGGCATGGGCTAGTTGCCTTTTTCAATGATGGTCACCAAAGAATGTGAACCAATCAGATTATGTGGCTGCCCGGCTCAGAAAGAAGTTTGGTACAGAGTTTAATATTCTTTTACTCTGTTCTCTCACCCTCTTTCTTTTAATGCTCACGTCTAACCAATCTCTCTTTTCCATTTTACCTCTTTTCACACACCAACACTCAAATCTTTTGACCCCTCTCCCCTCAATCACTCAGGGAATACTTCCTGGGTAGGAAACACTGGTTATCGTGAATCCATGGAAGTTCTGTTAAGTTCTCACACTGAATCCCATGTATGATCCTAAAAAAAACATGCTGTTCAACAGACTATTGTACATGTAAGCACAAATACCACTGTTACATGAGAAATAAGACTTTCGGAGATGTCAAAACAGTTATGTATGACGATGCAATTCTCCCCCTCAAACTAAAAGAGTTTGACAATTAAGCTCATATCATTTTGTCATGAAGAATAAGATTTTGGAGAATTAAAAAACGAATGTTGTTTATATGAACAATATATAAACATATTTTCAATGAAAGCACATGAAATGACGTTTGATTCAATCAACAGTGAATACAAAGAATGTGAGTATTACCATAGAAAGATTTAACTTTTGATACATGGTAATAACAAAGTCAAATAGAATGTTCCGAACCGTTATGTGTATGAATACTAGACAAAGTATATTGACAAGATAAAACACAAGTATTTATCTTTGAAGAACACACGGTCAGATAAGCATTTAAGTATCCAAAAATCTGTTAAAATCACAGATATTCTCCCCCTTAACTGAATAATTTTTTTTAACAATATAAAGCAGAAAAAAAAGCACTGAAGTGCGGGTTCTAATCTGATGTGATTAGAAGCCATACTCCGTTGAGGTACGGGTTCTAAGTTGATTTACTTAGAAGCCTTCTCTTTGACAATTAAGTCCGGGTTTTGAACTGTTTTGTTCAAAAGCCATTGTTCTTTCTCCCCCTTAAACCTTGGGTGCCTGCAACACAGATTTAGCTTTTGGTACCCACTGGTATTTGGGTCCTAATGGGTTAGTTGCAGTTATAGTAGGAGAGATAAAATAAGAACCATACCAGTTATTTACATAATCTTTTCTTACAAAATCATTTGAGCCATAGTAGGAACAATTAATTTTCTTTTGTGCTAACCTGATCAGTTGATTAATAGTGTAGACCAGATCAGGTTTGCCAAAAGTTGTACCTTTCAGAGCATTGTTCCATTTTGCATTTGATGTATGCACAAATGATTTGTCTTTCTTCTTTTCCTTTGGAGATCCTTTAACTCTCCAGATCCAGTTACCTTTATCTTTCTCATCATCTCTTCTCCAGAAGCTTTTCTTCTGAGACTTTGTCTTCTTGAAGTTTCCTGAACCATCAACATTTTTGTCATAGAAAAGGTTAGAAGGACGAATCTGATCAGTAGATTTAGAAGTAAGACAATCATCTAAATCATAGAAAGGATTATAGAAAACATTTGAAAAATGTGAACTTGAAGCTGTTTTTAATGAATTATCTGAATCAGCTAGATCATCTCTTGGTGATTGAGCTATTGACTCTGGCGTCTTGTGCTCAGTCAGCTTCACCTTGAATACGATCTCTTCAAGTTCCTTTATCTTTGAAGACAAACTGTTTCTTTCCTTTTCAATCAGATAAAACTTCTTATGCAACTCAGATTTTGCATTCTTCTCCTTCATGATGTTTGTTGACAATTCAGATAGCTTTCTTGTCAGTTTGGCTATCTCGGTCTCAAATATCTTCTTTTCTTCAGAAAAGTCTGTATTTGTATCCTTCAGCTCGGCTTTCTTCTTCTCATTCTCAGCCTTTTCTCTTTCAAGAATGATAACCTTCTCAAAGTCTGAAACTTGTTGAGAAAGTTTAACACATCTAAGCTCTAAAGATTTCTTTTCTTCGAAGGCTTTTCTGGAGAAGTCAGAGAATTTCTTGGCAAAGTCTTTTCTTTCTTTCTCTATCTTCAGCAATTCATCTTGAGCTATTGTATTGTCTCTGTCTTGGGTTGCCTTTTCTTTCATCGTTTTAATCTCAACCTCAAGACTGAGAACTTTATCTTTTAAAGAGTCTCTTTCAACAAAGATTCGAGAGTTTGACTTTCTAAGCTCTTCAGATGTCTCGCGAGAAATGTTTGCTCTTCTTCTAAGCTCATCAAACTCTTTTTGCATTAACTCCTTCTTAGACCATGTAGAGCTGGATTCAGATCTTTTCAACTTTGCTTGAAGATCTAAGATCTCTTTTTCTTTAGACGCAATTATTCCTGCAAGATCAATTATAGAATCAGAATCTTTTGAATTTTCTTTTAAAGCATTGATCTGAATAAGAAGAGAAGAGTTCTGAATCTTTAGATTTTCAATCTCAGCTTCAAGAGGTAACATCTCGGATTTGAGCTTTGTAATTTCCCTCTCGCAATCATCAGCCCTGTCTGTATATCTTGACAACTGTCTAGCAAGATGTTTAGCCTTTTCTTTTACTTCAGAAAGAGTCATGTTGCTAAAATCAAGGTTGTATCCTGCAGACATATTTAGCTGATACGACATCCTAGCTGTATGGTTAGTAATCAAACTTTTCTGTACCAAAAGAATCAACTAGATGAGATCGTTAGAATCAAGAATTAGATAAAAACTACACTAAAAAAGTTTCAGAAAAATAAATTTCCAAAAATAATCAAATGCAGTCCTCGCATACAGTATAAAGCACTAATATCTATGAATAAAATACTGAAAAATTATGAAGATTTTGATCAAGAGCAAAACTTTTGTCCCCCTTCGCAGACTTAGCACGGGGGTCCTATTACAGTTTGACAATTAGATGCCCTATTACAGTTTGCAAAAAATCGACCGGGGATGTGCTTCGACCGGTATTGAGTCGACCGGGGTTTTGCTTAGACCGGTACCTTGTTTGACCGGTAAGATGTAACAACCGGTCTTATGCTCGACCGGTAAACGACTAAGACCGGTATTGAGAGTTCGACCGGTAAGTTGCTTGTGCCGGTACTTTGTTCGACCGGGAATATAGTTGACCGGTATAGTGAAGACCGATAAAAATATTCGACCGATAAAAGTCTTCGACCGGGAGGTTGTAAGACCGGTAAATACTTCGACCGATATTGATTCGATCGGTATTGATTCGACCGGACAAGGTATCGACTGAGGTGGTCTGTGAGTATACCGGGCGATCGGACTATTTGACCGGTGTCCTGATTTGACCGATATTATGCGTTCGACCGATAATATGCAAGACCGATAAAATGTGATAGACCGGGAACCCTTTGACCGATATAAAGGATGGACCGATAGTCTATGTTCAACCGATAAGGTGCTATGACCGGTATAGTGTTCGACCTGAATGGTGTTAAGACCGATAAAACTATTCGACCTGGATGGTGTTTGACCGGTATGTTCTCAACCAGCCCAGAAACGCAGAGAACACGATGATGAAACTCAGAAAACACTCAAAACACAGAAATTGAATGCAAAATCTATGTTTTTGTGCCCAGAAACATATATCAAGCAAACCCAAACATGAATTAATGATCAAAAAAAACTTTTTGATTATCAATTTGAAGAACCCAGGGGTCGACCAGTATGAAGATTGTCGAACCCAGATTCAACAGAATCCACAAAGAAAACAATTGATTAATGAATCAAAACTCAATTAAGCAATGAGATATCATTCAGATGCATAAATCACATATAACCATATCAATTTTATGCTCAAAAACTCATAAATTCATGAACTCGATTTTTCACATATAAACAGTCGATGAACACAGTGAATAACCAATAATCAATAAATCGATAAACATTCAAATCCCTTGAATAAACAATGAAACCCTTGAGTGTTCTTGATACCCTTTGATTACAGAGAAAACTTCACTTGACTATAATCTCTAAACAATAATTATGATAATATGAAAGGTTCTAACTTAAACCTAAACTAAACATAACTTTAAATACCCAGGGTTTTAGGCCTAATGGGCTTATGGGCTTGATAGACTTAAGGCCCAATAGCTAACAACTATTGACTTATTACACTTTAAACCCTTTAACTATAACTATCAAATAAATACAGTTTAAACCCTTTAATCTTGAATACAATTATGATCCAACACACACTTTATGATACAAACCTTATATATTACAATGGAAGAGGCTAAAATTTAAGAGAGGGTAGAGTATGGATGGCTTCAGAGAAAAGAGGCTTTGATTGCTTGTGGTGTTTTTTCAATGCTACTGATGCCTTCATTATATAGTAATAGAGAGTCCATAGATTTGTAACATCTGTAAAGGTGTTACAGTAAAAAGTAGGTGGTACTTTGCAACGTGTCCAAAGCAATTATTTCTTGTAGCTTCGAGTGAGGTCTTCAGTCTTCTGAAACTTTAACTGTAGTTCTTTTGTCTGGTCTGCTACAGTTCTTGATTACGTGTTGAAACTTCTACAGTATTTCTTTAGGCAGGGTCTTTTCTTGAACAACAGAACCGTATTATGTGTCGAGATTGTGCCTAGCAGTACTGTCGAAAGAGTACCCGCTGTCTTCAGAAATAGTTGTCTCCCTGGTTTCTTTCTGAAGAAGAATTTGATTTTTCTTTAAGCATTTCTTTATCTTCAGAATGTATAGGAATGTAATCTTGGATTAGTTCCTTAATCATTCTATTAATCTCATTTTTAGCTTTTATCTTTGGCATTTTAATTTTCCTGGAGATTTTCTTTGTCTTTTGAGAAGGGATTACTGGGGTTTCTCCTATTTCTTCGATAATTGCTTGGCCTGTTTGGATAGAATCTAAATGTAGGCTTTGTGAAGGGCTTTGTGTGAGGGAAAATTATGAGGATTGTTCTGGGGATGTGTATGTGGGTGAGTATTTAATTAGAAAGTCATAATGTTTTCCAGGTTCTCCGAGAGAATCCCAGATTTCTTTCTCATGTTTTTAAGGTCTAGAGGTAGAGGGATCAAGAGTCCTCTGTGTCTATTGAGATTTTGGCAATCCCATAGCCATCTCCGGATTTGATGAGTCTTTACCAGCCACCGGTAAAGCTGGACTAGCCATTGACTTATTAGGTTCAATGGTACCTCTTGTGGCATTCATTGGAGAATGTCCACCCATTTTAATCTTCTGATTTTGGCCAGAAGATAAACCTTTGTTTATGGATTGGTCTATAATTTGTCTTTCTAGGAAAGAAATTTTCTTTTGTAATTCTAATTTTTCATTTCTGAGTCTAGTATTGTTATCATTGAGAATTTTAAAATTTTTAGTAAGGGATTCACAATGATCACAGAATGAGATCTGATTAGTGTCTCTAGTCACAGAAAATTCCAAAGGAGATTCTTGATAATTTCTTAAAGAAGGAGATATGAAAAATTTTCTACCTAACTTCTCACTAGCACTTTTAATTGCTTCTTGGTAGTCATTGAATCCTTTGAACCAAGGATTTGGAAAGCCCTGAACTGCTTCAAGGACTTCAATCCAAGTGTGAAAGAATCCTGTCTTAAATCCTCTAAAAACCACATAAAATTTAAAACATTTAAATTTTATGTAAAATATTCTGACAAAGCATTTAAACAAGCTATAAAATATTTGATATCTTTCGGATTCTTATTATAACAAATCCAAAGATTGTCTATTAAAACTTGTTCTTCTTTGCTAAGTGAGAATCCTTTTAAAGTTCTAAAACTTTTTTCGTCTTTGGGGTATACGGTCATTTCATAAGGACCAAATCTCATATTTTCTCTGGGAATTTGTCTATTCTGAATATTATTTATAAAAGGTCTAGGAGAGGATGTACTACCAGGAGAAAAGCCTGGACTGAAGGGTGGTCTACTATTCATCTGCAAAAAAAATATTAGTAATAAAAAAGATTAATCTATCCATTTTAACTCTAACCGATTATTAATATTTTCTCTAATTTTTCTTACTACTAAAAATTTTATTTCAAAAGGAATGTCTAAATATACAAACATGGTTATTTTTGTTCTAATTATTAAATTATTTTCTATATATGGTACGTACAAGCAATGAGAAAGACAAGTACAAGTGCAAAATCTATAATGAGTTGGATATAAATCTCTACAAACTATACAATTCATTTTCAATTAGCTTGTTGTTCTATAAGTCTGCTTAAGATGTCTGCAGCTTTATTATCACTTCCTTTAATATGTTCTATATTAATATTTAATCCTGTGTTATTAACTCTATCTAAGAAATTTAACCATTGTCTTCTAGTGCTTCTTTTACTTTCTCCTTTCATTTTATTATAAAATGAGACTATAGCTTCACAGTTTGTTTTGATAGTAATTTCTTTTTTAGAGATTATGAATAGTTCAAAGTTGTCCAAAGCGTAATTGATTGCTAATAATTCTACATCTATGCTACTAATATTTCCTTTTTCTTTGAAAAATACTTGGGGCATTCTTGAGTCCAAAAGGCATTACTAACCATTCATAATGTCATTCAGAACAAGTAAATGTTGTCCATTCTATACTATCTGGGTGCATCTTGACTTGCCAAAATCCTGATTTTAAGTCAAATTTACTAAATATTTTACAATTCTGTATTTTATTTATTAATACTATTTTGTCTGGAATATTATAAGCATCATCTTTAGTATTGTCATTAAGTCTTTTATAATTTATTACCATTCTACTTTTTCCTCTAACTATTTCTGAATGTTTTCTAACTATAAAAGCTGCTGATCTATGAGGACTATCTGATTTCCTAATTACTCCTAATTTTAATAATTCTGAGATATGCATTTTAAAGTCTTCTCTATCTTGATTAGTAGGTTCTATGTTTTTTGTTTTTATTATGTATTCTGGATTTTTTATTTTTATTCACATTGAACTTTATCTTTCTCCCAATACTTAATAATATTTTCTCCTATAATTCCTATTTTTTCTAATTTAGAAATTAAAGTATCTATATCTTGATCTGTAACTAAGGTTGTGTATAGAGTTTCACTATTTATGAAATCAAGGTCATGGTCTATGAAATTATCTTCTTCGAATTCTAAGTTTTCTTCATACTCTAAATTTTCTTGTAAGTCTTCTTCTTTCAGCTGACATTCTCTATATACTTATATATTCTCAACTTTTTGACTTTGTAGGTAGTAAAAGTTATTAATTTTCATAAGTAAGTTATAATTTTCATTTTCAACCTCAGAAAATTATAGATAGTAAAAGAAATACCCTTATTAATTTATGAATAGCCAAGACCAACACAATTATTATTGCAACCATTCTTGTCATACACTTTGCTTTTATAGTAAAATCATAGAAAATAACCCTGAGTTTCGAAAAAACATTTGTTATTTTCTTTCCTTAGATATTCCCCAAGATATAAAAGTCTTAGTTATCAGAAAACTTAGAGAAAACATTAATATCATTCAAAAGAAAAGAAGACAAGAAATCTTAAGAGAACTTGAAATAGAGAAAAGAAGGTTAGGACTTTTAACAAGACACCTTATTTTAGCCTATATACATAATTTACAGTAAATCTGGAATCAAAACAGATAGAATATTTAGGAGTAGAATTAAACCAACCTACAAATAAAAGATTATTAAATATAGTAGATAAAGGTAAACTTAAGTGTAATTTTGAAAGAGACCACCAACATAACTTTTATTCCACAGATCAAGTCTAGAATACTATTTTAGATTTATTAATAAAATTAGTTGTATAATAACATCTTAGGTCCTTGTAGTTTGCAAAATTACAGATTAGGTCCCTATACTTTAAATAATACCATATTATGTCTATATAGTTTGTATATTTACAAATTATGTCCCTATAGTTTGCAGATTTACATATTAGGTCTCTATAGTTTCAAAACTAACATATTAGGTCCCTGTACTTTATATTATGACAGATTAGGTCCTTGTAGTTTGCATAACAATTATTAGGTATCTTAACAACATCTCTTTATTACCATGTAGCTTGATTTTTGGTATCCGCATTTGACGATCAAGTCTCAGGTTAGTTTATTGGAGGATATTAAGGATGCTCTGAGTGTCGACGGGTTGGTGATTATTAGGGAGACACCTTTTGGTCCATGGTTGGACCTTACTATGGCGGGTGGCGACCCCATGCTGGTGGTTATGTTCCTGCAGAGGCAGATATATCTCCCCTCAGCGGAGGCGGAGGAGCTATGGTATGACATATACGGGGAGGTTCGCCGCTTCGGGCGAGAGGATTTATGTCTTATTACAGGACTCCGTTTCGGATTGTCACTCACCCTCCGTACCCTACCACATGATTGCTTCCTTTTTAGGGTTTTTGCAGGTGCAGATGGACCCACAAATGTGCTGCTTTTAGACGTCCTTGACGTCTTTAGTGACATGAGTGGTCTATCAGACGCCGATGTTGTTCGGGTATGTTTGGTGCTGATCGTTGAGTTGGTATTTCTAGGCTATCAGCATTGGCAGTTTGTTTCTGACGTAGTTTTTAGGTCTGTGGAGGATTTACTGGCAATTAACCGTTATCCATGGGGATCCTACATATGGGCACCCACTTTGAAGCAACTGGATGGTGCCATCCAGAAACGGGTAAAGAAGGGTAAGAAGATGACGATGACAGGGTTCTTATACGCCTTCAAGGTTAGATAAGTACTGTGAAATAAATACTTATTCATTTGAGGTTGGCTTCCTTTATAAACTCCACGTACTTGTTTTTGTTGTGTAATTGCAGAAATGGATCTTGGAGATATTTCCCGTCTCCCGTTCGTACTTCACCATGCACCCCGGTAGGTCTCCCAGGGGAGTTCGTTGGGATAGGGGCGTGATCCTGACAAAGGCTCATTGCCTTTCCTTTTTTTCGTTTTCGGAGGTAAGTTTTTTACCATATTTCCGATTCGTGTCACTCGTCATGCAATTATAATGTGATGTTTTTATTAATATATTTAGGATAGGTGGATTCCACTAGAGTGCCTTGTGGCAGAGCCTGGCGAGGAGCAGCAAGCTTGGTATCGTGAGAGCCATGCATTCTTTCAGAGTAAGGTGGGCATGCGACCGTCGAAGAGGCCCCGACGACCGCCACAGGTCGTACGACCCCTTCCTTACCCACCTGGTTCTGATCCTTCCACGGGGTCTTCGTCAGACCACGACGATGGTGATGGCATGGACCCCCACCACGATGCAGGGGTGGGCGAGGGATATGAGCGCCACTGTTAAGTCTAAATATTGTATCCAAGATTTAATAGGAAAGTCAACAATGTAAAAGTCAAAGCTAGTTTAGTTTCCTTAGCCATTAAGGCTTTGTTTTAGATATTGAGTATATAAGGGTTTGTGTTGTGTAATCTTGTAACATTCTAGAGAGCTATGTGTGTATTGTAATTCAGAGATTGATGAATACGAGATCTACTTTCTCTCTCTAGACTTTCTCTCTCTAGTTCTTGAGCTTTATTGTCATAAATTGAGTAATTGCTTGTTGTGATTGGGATTTTATGTTTAACAATTGGTATCAGAGCTGAACCAAACTATTTAGAAAAGATTTTATCATGATTTGAATTGATATCTATGTGTTTTGGATAGAAATGTTGAATTTTCGAAAATATTTTCAAGAAACGACTTTGTTACTGTTTCATCGAATTTTTTTGTGGAAAATTGGTTTTAATGCAAGAAATTGGAATCATTGTGTTCGATTTGTTGTAGTAATTGATTCTTGTTTTTATTCAATTTCGTATTTCATTCTTATTCGATGTCAATTTTTCAATTTTTTTTGAAGTTTTTCTTGAATACGAGTTCGTATGCTGTTCTTGATTGAAAATATTCGATTTGATGTTTTTAATCGAAAATTGATTGCTTGTGTGTGTTTAGAACTGTTTTTCGATGATGTTGACAAATTCTTGAGTTCAATTATGCAGGAATCAATCGATTTGAGAAAGATTATGTTAAGAATACGGTTTGCGCTTCTATCATACACTTTGTGCTTCGATCATATGGTTTGCGCTTCAATCATTCGGGTTGCATATCATTCTTAAAACGCAAAGTCTAAGTTTGCGTTTCTCTCATCACCCGCAAAGTTCATCTTTGAGCTTCTAGTTCAAAACGCAAAGTCTTACTTTGCGCGTCATTCGTCACCCGAAAAGTTGCACTTTGCGCTTCTCACTTCACCCGCGAAGTATTAGTTTGCGCTTCACACATGACCCGCAAACCTCACTTTGCGCTTCAAGGCTGACACGCAAACCTCACTTTGCGCTTGAAGACCAACCCACAAAGTCTCATCTTGCGCTTCAAGACCAACCTGCAAAGTCTCATCTTGCGCTTCAAGGCTAACACGCAAAACTCACTTTGTTCATCAAGGCTCATACGCAAACCTGTTTAAAAAAAAAAAAGTTTGGAAATTTTTTTTTGTCATCTATGAATTTTTTTTTAACTTTGCGCCATAACTCGTGTTGTTCAAATTTTCAATTTTTACGAAATATATTTTTTTTTAAGATTTCAATTTGATCTGATTTTTGATTTTCTGATATATAGTTGGGAACGATCATTCATATTAAGCCAATTACTCATTAATCATGGGATTTCTTTCAGATCTTGAAGAGAAGAATAGAAAGCTGAAACTAGAGAACATTAATCTGGCTCATTCAGTTAACTTTCATTCACAAAAGTCAAGAGAGTATTTTACTGAAGTCATATCACTGAAAGAAGAAATCAGTACCTTAAAGAATATAGTGCTGGGCAGAATGAAGAGAAGATAAAGAGATTGGAATCTGAGAATTCTGAGCTAAGAAAGAGTTTATCTGATTTTGAAAAACAGCTTGATGATAATAAAGCTAATTTTGATGCTGAAAAGAAAAAATTTTCAAAGAAATTCTCAGATTTCTCAAAGAAATGTTTTGAAGAGAAGAAGTCAGTAGAGCTTAAATGCATCAAGCTTTCTCAACAAATCTCCGATTTTGAGAAAGTACTGATATTGGAAAGAGAGAAATTTGCTCAGGAAAAGAAGGCCATAGAACAGAAGAGTGTGGGATTCTTTAAAGAATTATCCGGCCAGAGAACTGAGTCAGAAAAAGGATTTAAAGAAGAACGATCAATATTTGAAACTGAAATCAAAAGGCTGACTTCCAAGTTGTCTGAATTGTCTTCCACTGCGCTGAAAGAACAAAGAACGAAGTCTGAGTTCAAGACAAAGATTGAATTGCTTGAGAAAGAAAGAAACATTTTTGCGTCAAAGATCAAAGAACTTGAAAAATTTGTTTCAAGTTCAAATCATAAATCTGTCTCTTCAAACAGGTCAGTCAAATCATTTAATCAGATTCGTCGAACTAACCTTTTCTATGATGAATTTGTAGATGGTTCAGATTCTTTTCAAAGGAGAAAAAGTTTCAAGAAAGAGAAACTGGTCTGGATGAAGAAATCAGTCAAAGATGACAAGACTGATGAGCTGAAAGAGAAGACATCATGTGTACATCCTCATCAAGCAAAGAAGAACAAAGAGTATAAAGGTAAACCTGATCTCAAATACTCAAAAGACCAATTACTCAGGTTTTCAGGTACTAAATATTATTGTTCTTACTGCTGTACATATGATCACATTCACAAGACCAGTGATCATTTCTGGTATGGTTCTTACTCTGTAACCCCCACACGAACTGCAACTAACATTTCTGGACCCAAATACCAGTGGGTACCAAAGAAGAAAACTGATTCTTTGTTGCAGGCACCTCACGTCAAGGGGGAGTAAGAGAACAATGGCTCTTGAGTAAATCAGCTCAAGACCCGGACTTCAAAGTTGAAAGAATTTGGCTTCTAAGCACATCAGCTTAGGACCCGGTCTTCAACGGAGTTTGACTTCTAAACACAACAGTTTAGGACTCGGACCTCAGTGATCAAAAAGACCTTACTCCTGTATGCTTGCATCCGATAGATATTGATGGTCTTCATCCCAAGAGAATTGATCTGATCTCTATCCTATACTTTTTCTTTGCTAGATTTTTCTGATATTGATGGTCTAACAATTCAAAAGGGAGTGTTTGATCTCTATCCTGTTTTACTTGTAATATTTCATATGCTTAATTTAAGGGGGAGTAAAGGTGATGGCTTCTGATCACATGACAGATCAAGACCCGTTCATCAATGATCAAAGACGGATATTGTGCTAATATCCAGGGGGAGCTTAAAAGATTAAAATCTTTATATCTTGATTTGAGGGGGAGCTGAAAAGGTAAAAATCTTCTGATCTATATCTCAGATTGTTTGAAAGAAGGACAACTTTCAAACATGAAAAACAATTTCTGAAATGTTCAAACCACTTCTTATTCTCAAAAGTTTTATGAATTTAGAAGTGTGCTTTTAAATGTTTTTCTAAAATTTTTTAGCTTATTGTTTAACTGACCGTGTGTTTCCAAAGATCAATACTTGTGTATTATCTTGTCCATATACTGTCAAGTATTCATACACACCGGTTCAGTATTTTATTTGAAATTGTTATTACCATGTCTCAAATTCAAACAATTTTTCGATGGTAATACCCCCGTTTGAAGTTCAAAGTTGATGAGCATCATTCATTTTTTTTTCATATTTGTGCTTTCATTGATTAATTGTTTATATTTGTTCATATAAATAAATTTGCAATTCTTTGATACCGTAACCTTTTGATTTGATTTGATTGATTCATTGTCAGATTCTCAAAACAATTCTCTTGATTTCATTTCATTCATTCAATATCATTGTTTTGAGAAATCTTCATTGTTCAATTGCTCAAATCTCACGAGCATACATATTGACAATGGTATCATATATCTTGTGCTAAACTATTTCAGTTAAACTGTTGAGCAACCGTTCTTCATAGGAAATATCATGGGATTCGTGTGTGAGCTTAAATAGAACTTCCATGGATTCACGCAACCTGTGTTTCCTACCCAGGAAGTTATCCTTGAGTGATTGAGGGGTGAGGGGTCAAAATCAAAGAGTGGGGGAGATAACTCATTGTGTGGAGCAGAAAAATGGAAATGAGAGTTTGGTTAGAAGTAAGCAAAATGATAAAAAGAAAGAGGGTGTGAGAACAAAGTTAAAAGAATATTAGAACTCTGCACCTACCACTTTCTGATCCGGGCAACCACATCTACTGATTGGTTCACATTCTTTGGTGACCATCATTGAAACAGGCAGTGAGCCCATGCCAACTCTTGCTATTACCCTACCAACCACTCGTTTCTTTCTCGAAAAAGAAATGTTTCATTTTCTTGGGTACGCAGCATATATGCTATCTAATCTTCACTCGGAAGATTTAGATATTGAAATAGAAGGAAAGTTGCCCCACCTTCGCACCTCTTTCATGCACATTGAGTCCGTGTATTATCTGTTGTTGTCTCAACAGTTTACACAATTTGAGTCTTAATGAAACACAATCATTGTGCTAAAATTCTTTCATACACAAGCACGAGCACACAGAAAATCTGTTTTTCTGTCAGAACATTCATAGAATTACCTTGTGTTTTTCAATGATTGAATGGAAGTCCTGGGGAGTCAACATCAAACCAACTCCTTATATTGTACATTCGTTGTACACAGTGACTCCGTGTTACTGACAGACACTTCTAACTGTTTCATTTGTTGATTCAGGGTTACCTCGTTCATTATGTCTGAATTTGAAAAGATTCAGATATATACCTTTCATGAATTGACGGCTATTCAGATCAACGGGCGGAGACTGTCAAAGGGGAGATTGTTATTTGTTCTCAAAGGGGGAAATCAAAGACTATGCTGAAATTGAAGATGTTTTGATGATCATGATGCTCACATCATCAAAAAGGGGGAGACATTTTATAAAGATTCAATTTCAGATTTAAGTCAGAATTTCAAATGCATTTCAAAATGCTTCTGCTGATACAAAGTTAAAAGATTCTGAAGAAATTTTATTCAAACATAAATCAAGATGATTTGTGAAAGTTTGTTTCTCTGAAGACTGTCAAGAGATCAAAGAGATGAAGATTCAATATCAGAGATTCCTCAAAGCTGTTTCATTGTTCAAAGACAGTTTTTCAAAGAACGTTCCAAAGTTTTTCAAAGTTTTTCAAAGATGTTTCAAAGTTCATTGTTTCAGAAGTTTCAAGAATTCTGTTTCTTGTTCAAGACATGTTGACTTTCAAAGCTTCAAAGATTAAAAAGACTTTCGAAGATTCTTCAAGAGCTGAAAGTTTAAAGATTGTGAAAGCTTCAAAGAGACAAAAGCTGAAGAATCATGAGCTGAAGATCTGTATCAAATTTTTATTAAATCTTGAATACAAAGGGGGAGATTGTTAAGTCTAAATATTGTATCCACGATTTAATAGGAAAGTCAACAATGTAAAAGTCAACATTGTCTAAGTCAAAGCTAGTTTAGTTTCCTTAGCCATTAAGGCTTTGTTTTAGATAGTGAGTATATAAGGGTTTGTGTTGTGTAATCTTGTAACATTCTAGAGAGCTATGTGTGTATTGTAATTCATAGATTGATGAATACGAGATCTACTTTCTCTCTCTAGACTTTCTCTCTCTAGTTCTTGAGCTTTATTGTCATAAATTGAGTAATTGCTTGTTGTGATTGGGATTTTATGTTTAACAGCCACTCCCCCACCCATAACCATATCTTGATCCCCCCCTCCCATCACCGTATGGATGATCCCGACCCATATCAACAAAGGTGGGAGCAGCTGGGGGATCATGAGAGACGTCTGAAAGTCGTCGATGATATGTGCGCTAGGTTTATGTCTGTTCAGGTAAGTGTTTAACCTTGGCTATCGTCCACGGTGTTATGGGTTTGTTTACTGATAAACCGTTACATTCTTTTATCAGGTGTCGGGCGGCCACCCGCCTACTACCCGTATGGGTCTGGACATACGGTGTCTGCACCTATGATGTTCCGCTCTACACCGTCTTGTTACCCGCCGCACGTAAGTTACGATGAATAGTAATTTACCAATTATAGTTTTTTTTGTTTATGCATTTGAAAATGTTATAATGACCAATGTAAACTTGCAGGGGACATCGAGCCCATCGGGTTACGTACCTCAGATGGCGAGTCCCAACGAGATGCTTGGGTCGTCATACGTTACACCTCCACCGCACACACAACTTGTAAGTTATTAGTAGCCTATGATTACTTGTAAACCTTATGAAAATGTATTGAAAATGATCAATATGAATTTTCAGGGGACATCGGGCTACACGGGGACTGCGTTCGACCTTTTCGTGCAGACTGTAAGATATTTGTGTTGTTTGTGTAATTTATGTTTATGGTAAAATCTGCTGATTTAGATCCATCTTAATTTCCAGGGCACGACGACTTGGCTGGGGTTAGGAGAAGTCCTTTTACAGTCCATATTTGGCGACTTGTTACCGTTCGACGGGCACCAGTCAGTGCCCTATAGCGATATGCCTGGTTCGATGTCGGGGTTCGACACCTTCCGGAAAATGACCTCTATGTTTTTTCGTCCGACGGGGTCGGTATTTGACACCTTCCAGCCGCAGTCTAGCGGTATGTCGAGTCCATCTGGGTGGTCCTCTGCTGCGGTGGATGACGTTTGCAGTACGTCGGTCACCACCGCTCTGGAGAAATCACCCCTAGTTAAGGTCCCAATGGCAGTCGCGACAGATGTGGTGACTGAGGTCGCAGCTCTGGCGCCTTCGGCGGTCCAGGATAGGCCACAACATCATAAAAATAAAGGAAAACACCGCACCTTTCTGTGGACTTCCTTTGGCTCTACAAAAGCGAAAAAGGCAACTACAATCCCGAGCCTTCTTCTTCTATGACCTTTTCTAGTCAGTATCTGTATTTTTCAAAGGCATCTACCACTGTTACCCGATTCATAGAAGGTAAATTGCCCGTCATGCAGCTTGTGTTCTACCCGTTAAAACAGTGCAGAATAGATGGTGGGGCGTACTTCTGGGATATGTGGAGGATGAGAATCTCATCGACGAGGTTAGTATTAAGGTTTAATTTAAGTAAAGTACTATAGTCAGATACATATCTAAGTAGATGTATAACATTTTTTTGTTTTGTATTGAACACGTCGATGCGTGGGTCAATATGCTCCTCGACTCCCGAACTAAAAACGCAAACTTGTTAGAGCACATATTTATTGGATTCAAGATCATTAAGATTGAAGACAAAAGATCAAGAAGTCAAAGCTGGAAAAGTCAACTCTCATGAAAAGTCAAAGTTAATTTGTTAATAAAGTCGAAGTCAACATTTGTATTTTGTATTTTACTTTCCTTGTAATTGTTGTAAGGTATAAATACCTTGTATCCTTTGTAAGTCTTTGTAACAAGGTATCAATCAGATTGTATAGAGAGAGAGAGAGAGAGAGCGTATTAGAGAAGAGGCTATTGTAAACATTTCTAGAGAGAGAATGTAGTGAGATTGTAGTTTGGATTCATCAATGACATATGAATTTGAAATTCTCATCTTGATTGTGTTGATAATCAATTAGAACTTGAATATTTGGGAATAACAATTGGTATCAGATCAGATTCAAATGAAATCATTTCAAGAAATCTGAGTTCGACACTGTGTTCTTCAAAGTCAGAATCGTTTTTGAGTTTTAGTGTGAATTTTGAGTTGTAATTGGTTTCTTAGTGATCGATGAATGTAAGAGATTAAGTTTGTATAGATAATTTCACGAAATGCACTGTAATTTTCACGAATTTTTGGATTTTGTTGAGTTTTATGTCACGAGTTCTTGAACACTGTTTCATAGATCAAATTGTATTTTTGAGTGTTTGATTCTGTAATTCGTGAATTGTAATCTGTTCTAAAGTTGATTTTGAGAAATTCTTCAAAGTTTCGAAACAATTGAAGAAGATTTGAGTCGAAAATCGATGAAAAAGTGAAGTTTTGGTCGATATTCTGAAGAACGCGCAAGATCTACGAAACGCGCAAGTTCATCTGGAAGAATGCGCAAGTCGAAGGAAATTGATTTTTGGATAAAACGCGCAGAGGGTTATCTGCGAGTTCTAGAAACGCGCAGATCGAAGTTTGCGAGTTTGAAGATTGGGAAATTTTTCTAAGTGTTAAAACGCGCACGCCTTAAGTAAACAGTGGTTAGCGAGTTTTATCAAAACGCGCTAGTAGTGCCTAGCGAGTTTCTCAAACACGCACGCCTCAGCCTGCGTGTTTATCAGTGAATAGTGATTTGCATGTTTCAGGCATTAGCGAGTTTCATCGAGAACAATATCTTGCGAGTTTCAACGATTAGCGAGTTTCAGCAACTAGCGAGTTTATTAAAACACGCAAGTCTTTGCGTGCGAGTTTCACAAACACGCAAGCTTAAACCTGCGAGTTTCTGATAAAACAGTGTTTTGCGAGTTTAGGCGTCTACGAGTTTCCATATTTAGAATTTTTTTTTCTCTGAGAAAATTTTCAAAACTGTAATATGGCCTTTAATAGTGATTTTTTTTTCTCTAGGGGTGTTGCCCCTCGACCCCGCAAGGGCGTTGCCCCATGACCCTACCCGCTAACCGGGTAGCGGGACCCCCGTGCTAAGTCTGCGGAGGGGGAACATAGTTTTAATTGTGATCAAAATTTCTGATTTTATATTTCAAGTTTTCTGTATTTTCTTGATTGTTTCATTTGGATTAACGATCAAGTTCAAGTTCTTTTTGTAACAGATAATTCAAGATGGGATATCTTTCTGATGATGATGAAAAGAAGATTCACAAGCTATAATTAGAAAACAAAAATCTTGCTTCCTCAGTTGACTACTACTCAAAGAGATCAAAGAAATACAATGATGAAAGGAAGATACTGAGAGAAGAAGTCAGTGCATTAAAGACCATTAATGAAGATCTTCTGAAACAGACTTCTGGGTATAGTGAAGATACGGTAATGAGTTTGGAAACTGAGAACACTGAGCTGAAAAATAAAATTTTTGATTTGGAAATTCAGATAATCCAGATTCAGCCAGTAGATTCTGTTGACAGTTATGAGATGAAGATTAAGAATCTGGAGGATGCTAATGTTGAGCTTCAAAAGAAAATATCTGATTTGGAGAAAAAGATGATCAAAGAAAAATTTGATTTTGAGACTGAAAAGAAATCATTTGCAAAGAAGTTCTCAGTTTTTCAAGAAAATGTGATGACGAGAAGAAGACGGTTAAGCTGAAATGTATAAAACGTTCTCAACAGATTTCTGACTTTGAGAAAGTAATCATACTGGAAAGAGAGAAATTTGATAAAGAGAAGAAGATCATAGAACAGAAGAATGTTGGAATCTTCAAAGAAATATCCGGTCAGAGAACGAATGCTGAGAAAGACTTTGAAGAAGAAAGAAATATCTTTGAGACAGAAATCAATAAGCTTACTTTGAAGTTATCTGAACTATCTGAAAGTGCTTTGAATGATCAAAAAGCGAAGTTTGAATTCAAGGAGAAGATTGACCTGCTCATTAAAGAAAGAGATAGTTATTTTTCAAAGATCAAAGAGCTTGAAGAAATTGTTTCCAAGGTGGTGGTGACTGAGCAAACGACTCCAGAGTCAAAAATCCACACACCTAGAAATAGTTCAGTTGGTTCTAACAAGCCAGCCTCAAGCTCACATTTGAAAATTGTTTCTTCAAGAAGGTCAGTTAATTCATTTGATCAGATTCGTACTACTAACATTTTCTATGATCAAAATGTAGATGGTTCAAATACACAAAGAAGAAGGAGAAGAAGAAGATATGAAGACGAAAAGCTGGTTTGGAAGGTAAAACCAGTTGAAGATGAGAAGAATGATGAGAAGAACGAAGAAAAGAAAGGAAAGAAGGAAGAGAAGACAGGTAACAAATCATTTGTATCTGCCTCAAATGCAAAGAAGAACAAAGTGCTGAAAGGTAAACCTGATCTTGCTTATTCGAGAGATCAATTGATCAGGTTATCTAAAAAGAGGTATTGTTCTTACTGTCATACATATGATTTTGTTCATAAAGCTAGTGATCATTACTGGTATGGTTCTTATTCAGTTACTCCCATTCAAAATGCAACTAACACACATGGACCCAAATACCAGTGGGTACCAAAACCGAAAGTTGATTCTGTGTTGCAGGCACCTCAAGTCAAGGGGGAGTAAGAGAACTAAGGCTTCTAAGTACAACAGCTTAGAACCCGTACCTCAGTGATAAGGAGTTTGACTTCTGAACATAACAGTTTAGGATTCGCTCTTCAAAGATGAAAAAGAGATGCTACTCTCGGGCTGATAAAAGATTGTACTCATATACTTAAAAGAGGAAATCAACCTTCAAGGGGGAGTACATAAATTTTTCTGGAAATATCTATTCGAAAGATATGACGAACTACACTTCAAAAGAATTGTAGATATCTATCATGTGCTTTTTCACTAACATATTTTAGATGCATAATTTCAGGGGGAGTAAAGGTGATGATTTCTGATTATTTCAGATCAGAACTCGTACTTTAATGGTTTTACTGCTTTATGTCTTTTATTTTTCAAATAAATTTGTGAATAAATTTGCTTTGACTAGACTTTGAGACTTATGCAGAATGAGAGAGGATGACACGATCATATCTTATTGACTACAGCTGACTTCATGAGAATTAAGATTGAGCGAAAAGGTAAATTTCTTATCTTAATCTCATATGTATCTGAATGAAGGACAACTTTCAGATATGAAAACATGATTTTCTTAAATGTTCAAACCACTTCCCGATTCTTAAACAGATTTCATGAATTGGAAGTGTGATTTTAAATGTTTTTCAAGAATTACTTGTGCTTACATGATTATAAACCATGTGTTTCCAAAGATAAATACTTGTGTATTGTCTTTTCTATATACTTTCAAGTATTCACACACTGGTTTGAATTCTTGTTCAAAATGATCTTACCATGTCTCATATTGTAACCATTTTTTTCGATGGTAAGACACTCCGCTTGTACTTTAATGAATTTTGAGCGTTAATTCATTTCGAAACGGTTTTTCAAGAATGTCTATATTTTGTTTCGTATAGACACCTATCTTTTATTTCTGACCATAAGATTTGATTGTTATATCATTCATTTTCTGATCATTTTCATACAATGTCAGATTTATACAATGTTGAGGCTTATTTAAAGCAATCATCGTGCTTATTTCTTTCTACACGTGCACGAACACACAAAGAATTCGTTTCTTTGTCATAACATTCATAGAAATTGCCTTTGTGGTGTTTCGATGATTGGATGGAAGCCCTGGGGGAGTGATCATAACAAAAGCTCCTTTCCAATGTGTATTCATTACACACAGTGACTTTGTGTTACTGACAGACATTTTAACTGATTCATTTGTTGATTCAGGAGTTACATGTTCTTATTTTGTCTGGATTTGCAAAGATCTAGATGAATACTTGGTTATGGATCAAAGAATCAGAGGCTCTTGAATGATCAGTGGTCAGATCGGATACAAAGACATTTCTTGGAGAAAGTTTTGATGATATTGATGCTCTAATCATCAAAAAGGGGGAGAATAGTTAAAGAAATGTTTGAGTCAGATATGTTAAAGTTGAGAGAAAATGTCCAAGAATTGATTGTTAAAGGAAGATTATTGTTCAAAGATGAAAAGAGTTCAAAGATTTCAGTTTGTTAAAGATAATTTGTTTGTTGAAGATAATTTGCTGAAGCAATCAGATTGGTGTTTGAAAGAGGTTTGGTTACAGCCTTTGGGAGAGAATGCTACTCTGTTTAAAGATCAGACGTTTAGAAGATTGATGAATGTTTTTGAAGACAAAGTTTATCAAAGAAGAATTTCATCATGTTAAGGGGGAGTTTGTATATCATGTTTGTATCAAAGGGGAGATTACAAGAGAATATAAAGGTTGATCAAAGGGGGAGCTTAATCAAATCGAGCTTAAAGAGAAAAGATCGTATTGCTAAATCTTTTAGTAATAATCTTGATCCAAAGGGGGAGATTGTTAGAGCACAGATTTATTGAATTCAAGATCATTAAGATTGAAGACAAAAGATCAAGAAGTCAAAGCTGGAAAAGTCAACTCTCATGAAAAGTCAAAGTTAATTTGTTAATAAAGTCAAAGTCAACATTTGTATTTTGTATTTTACTTTCCTTGTAATTGTTGTAAGGTATAAATACCTTGTATCCTTTGTAAGTCTTTGTAACCAGGTATCAATCAGATTGTAGAGAGAGAGAGAGAGCGTATTAGAGAAGAGGCTATTGTAAACATTTCTAGAGAGAGAATGTAGTGAGAGAAAGTTGTGAGATTGTAGTTTGGATTCATCAATGACATATGAATTTGAAATTCTCATCTTGATTGTGTTGATAATCAATTAGAACTTGAATATTTGGGAAAAACAAAACTGGTCGACAATGCTCTCCAATTTCTTTGAATTCCTAGTCGTCCAACAAGGGGGGTCGATTCAGCGTATACTGTTGGATCGTAAATTGTATTCAAGATTAAAATGTTAAGAGGGGTCTTAAATGTAATTGTCTATATTTTCCTAGGGAGTATTTTGTAGTTATCTAGGTTTAGCCTTGCCTTGGTCATGTGGACCTATATAAGGCAAAGTTTCTTTGGTAATCCCTAGGTCACAAGGTCACTAGCGCATCACTCTGAATTACACGCACAAGGTAGTGCCTACACCAAGAACACATACACTGTGTAATACGGCTACAAGAGATATATGACAATATTGATCAATTCTTCTTTATCTCTTATCATTATTGTGTTGTGTATCAATTTATCAACTGATATCTGGGTTTAACATTTGGTATCAGAGCCAAAGAATCAAGATTTTTGGATTAAAAAGTGGTTTTTCAAAAAGTTCACTGTGTGAAAATCGATTTCGTGATTTACTGTGTTTTTTAGCATAAAAATGATTTGATTAGGTGTGTTTTATGTTATAGAACATTATCAGATTAACTATTCTCATTTAAAAACATCAATAGATTGCCATTTTGATGATTTTCGAAGGTTTTTGTTCATGTGAAGGTCGAACACTGTTTCATTAGATTCAGTGCACATGAGTTTTTTTTTATGATTTATGTTGATTAGGGTTTGCTTGAAATACATTGGTGTATGAATTGTGTGCATTTTTGCACTGTGTTTTAACCGTTTGCTATGTTTTTGGATCAAAAGTCGAAGTACAGAGACGTTCTTATGATGAACTCGCAAGTTCTTTGAAGAACTTGCAAGAACTCTAATTTTCGCAGAGTAGTGAATGGGTTTAAGTATAGTATTCACATGTGTTAATATTGTGAAAATCTCAAGACTCGCAAAACCATTATCTATGAAAGATAGAACTCGCAGGACTCTTAAAATTTGAATATTTATCTAAGTAAAGGTTTTGCAGATACCCTGTCTGCGAATGCTAAAGAACTCGCAGACCATTAGCTTACGAATTCCCTAAATTTCTTAAGTAGTGTTTACGAATCCTTGAACCTTATCTTCCGAAAATTTTCTCTAAGTATAGGATTCGTAGGTTCTTTAAATTATAACTTCGTTCAGACTGAGAAAGTTCATTTGCGAAAGTTGAAAGAAAAGTTTGACATTTTTCAAGTTCAGGATTCGCTAGTCTATTGGATGCAAATCCTGGCTTACGAAAACAGTGTTTTGCGAAAGTTACAATCTTCTTGAACTTTTTCTGTCTAAAACTCGCAAGGCCTTAAAAGTGATCTTTCTTTTTTATCTGCGAATACTTCCAATCTGGAATATTTACTAAGTATAGAACTCTCAAATCTATACTCTGTGAATTCTACTTGTGAAGACTTGCATTCTGAAATTATTTTAAGGGAAGGATTCGCTGACTACTGCTTTGTGAATTGTCAAGGTTTCGCAAGCCCTTTGATTGCGAACTCTAAGTTTCTCAGATAAATTGTTTGCGATTTCTACCTGTCTGCGAATTCTATTTATCTCTTTTGCGAATTCTGAAGTTTTTCTCTTTGTTTGCGAATCTTTCTGTGGTTCTTGTAGCTTGCGAACTTTGCACTTGAGCATTTTTAGAAATTTATTTTTCTGGAAATTTTTGAGTGTAGATTGTAATCCAATTCTTGATTCAAAGATCTTATTAGTTGATTTGAATTGTACAGATAAGTTTGCTTACTAATCCATCTTCTAAAGATGCCATACATAGATGAGAAAGGAAACCTGGTGCTTACAAACAGAGATTGTGCTTTAGCGTACATGCCAGAGATTCCAGCACTGGAAGCAAAGAATAAGAATCTGAAGATTCAGAACTCATCTCTTCTTGCTCAAATTAATAGATTGAAAGATGATAAAGATTTAAAGAAAGACTTTGTTTGCTCATAATGCATCTCTAACTCAAAGATTAATTTTGCAGGAATAATTGAGTCGAAAGAAAAGGAGATTTTAAATCTGCAAGCAAAGCTGAAAAGATCTGAAAGTCCTAATTCTAGCTCAAGTTGGTTAAATAAGGAATCAATGCAAAGAGAGCTAGATGAGCTTAGAAGAAGAGCAAACATTTCAAATGAAACTTGTGAAGGGCTGAGAAAAATAAATTCTCAAATTTTTGCTGAAAGAGATTCTTTGAAAGATAAAGTTTTCAGTCTTGAGGTTGAGATTAATATGATGAGAGAAAAAGCAACTCAAGACAGAGACAACACAAAAGCCCAAGATGAAGAGAAGAGTGAGAAAGAAAGAAAAGAATTTGCTAAGAAGTTTTCTGAATTCTCCAAAAAAGCATTTGAGGAGAAGAAATCAGTGGAGCTTAAATGTGTAAAGCTTTCTCAACAAGTGACAGATTTCGAGAAAGTTATTGTTCTTGAAAGAAATAAATTTGAGAAAGAAATGAAGAAGATGGTTGAGAAAAAGAGTTTAGAGAAAGATTTTACTAAAGAAAAGAAAGTATTTGAGACTGAGATTGCTAAGCTGACAAGAAAGTTATCTGAATTGTCATCAACTATACTGAAGGAAAGGAATGCGAAAGCTGAACTGCACAAGAAGTATGAAACAATTTGTCTACAATGATTAAAGAACTTGAAGAGATCATGTTCAAGGTGAAGTTGACTGAGTCAAAGACTCCAGAATCAATTGTCCAATCACCAAGAGATGATCAAGCTGATTCAGAATGTTCATTCAAAACAGTTTCAAGTTCACGTTTTTCAAAGGTTTCTAATAATCCTTGATTTGATTCAGATGATAGTCTTACTTCTGAACATAAAGATCAGATTCGTCCTTCTAACCTTTACTATGACAAAAATGTTGATGGTTCAGGTAACTTCAAGAAGAACAAGTCTCAGAAGAAAAAGTTCAGGAGAAGGAAAGATGAGAAAGATAAAGAAAATTGGATTTGGAGAGTGAAAGGTTCCTCGGAGGAGAAGAAGGAACAAAAATCATTTATGCATACATTCAAAGATAAAAGGAACTATGCTTCAAAAGGTAAAAAATTTTACAAACCTGATCTTGTTTACACTATAAATCAATTGATCAGGTTAGCTCAAAAGAAAATTAGTTGTTCCTACTGTGGCTCAAATGATTTTGTCAATAAAAGTTATGAAAATAGCTGGTATGGTTCTTATTATATCTCTCCTACTAGAACTGCAACTAACCCATCAAGACCCAAATACCAGTGGGTACCAAAAGATAAATCTGTGTTGCAGGCACCCAAGGTTTAAGGGGGAGAAAGAATATTGACCTCTAAGTACAACAACTTAGTACTCGATCTTCAATGTCAAGAATGATGACTTCTAGACAAAGCAGTCTAGGACTCATACTTCAGAGAAAGAATAATGGCTCTTAGATAAAACAGTTCAAGACTCGTTCCTCAATGTTTCAGAACTATGATTTTTGATCATGTACAAATCAGGACTCAATCTTCAAAGATCAAATAATGGATTCTGATCACATCTGATTAGAACCAACACTTCAATGATTTTCTTCTAAAAGGATGCTTTAATGCTCACGTTATTCTAGAAGTTTTTGCGTTGAGGGGGAGCTTAACTGTCATATCATTTTGTTTTGACGGGGAGAATGTTGAAACTTTAACAGTTATATCTGTTAGAAAGAAAAGATATGCACGTTGATATTGTCATATTTTTTCTGATGAGTTGACTTTTCACAGGTTACAGGGGGAGAACCTGCATTTTTGTCACAGAACTCAATAGATACAAATCTTAGTTCTTCATGATTACTTTGTACTCTATTGTGTTGAACATCATGTTCTCTTAGGAAATACGGGATTCAGTGCGATCTTATCAGAACTTCCATGGATTCACACTAACCAGTGTTTCCTACCCCGGAAGTAATCCTGAGTGTTTGAGGGGAGCGGGGTTCATTAAAAATAGAGTTGGGAGAGTGCTGAATTAAAATGTAAATGAGAGTTTGGTTATAAGTGAGCTCCATTGATTTAAAAGAAAGAGGGTGAGTGTTAGACCACAGTCTCATTGGATTCAAGATCATCCAAACTGAAGATCGCAATCTGAAGCTAAAGCAGGAAAGTCGACTCTCGATATTAAAGTCTATGCCATTTGTAATAAATGTCAAAGTAATTAATGTTTATTGTATTTTATGTTTTGTCTAAATATCTTATAAATAGATATTTAGATATTAGTTAGGTTAGGTTAGTTTAGTTTGTTAGATATTAGTTAGTTTATATTAGTTTATTATTACAAGTTGTTTAGGAAGTGTGTTGTAGAAGCTAGATATCAAATATGATATCTCAACAACTCTCTCTAACATAGCAGATTAGATTAGAACACACACTTGAGGTGTAAAAGAGAGAAAACTGAGGAAACATATTCAAAGCTTGAATCGATCAACCTTGTAACCATTTCTATTAATCAATACAGGTTGGTAATCATATTGTGTTGTTAATCTATAAACTTGATATAAACATTGTTGGACCGACAATTGGTATCAGAGCCTGATAATAGATCAAAATCAAGTTTTAAGAAAAATGACTCTGTGTTCATATTTTCAAAACCGATTTCGAGATTTTGAGTGTTTTAGATGTTAAAATCGATCAGGTTGTGATCGATATACATGCTAGATCAAGTTGTGAGTCATTAATTTCAGTATAGAGCTTTAATCGAGTTCCATTTTGGTGATTTTGAGGTCTGAGTTCGAGTTTTCAAAAGTTACTGTGCCATCGATTTATTTTCGAAAAAGTGATTTTTATCAAGTGGTCACAATCTATTCTAGAAGTGTTTTTAGTCATATTGGTAGAGTTTGGTACTGTTAATCTTGGAAAAACAGGTTGAAAAGTCGATTTTATCGAAGTACAGACGAACTTGTGCAAACCAGAGGAAGAACTCACGCAAAGCCCACTTTGCGCAACCAACTCAATACGCAAAGCCTACTTTGCGCAACCAACGTGATACGCAAAGCTTACTTTGCGCAACACACTCATCACGCAAAGCACACTTCTCGCGACCAACGGCTTACGCAAACTTCACTTTTCGCGACTCACATCACGCAAAGCTCAGTTCACGTGATCAACTCCTCACGAAAAGATCAACTCTACTTTGCGCAACCCTCTTGAAACGCAAACCTCAGTTTGCGCAACCCTCGTGAAACGCAAACCCCAGTTTGCGCGACCCACGTAATACGCAAACCTCTCCTTTGCGTGACCTTCTTCAAACGCAAACCTGAATTTTGCACCAATTTCACACTTAAACAAATTTTTGAAAACTGTAATAGGGTCTTTAATTGTCATAAATTTTTTCTTTAGGGGCGCTGCTAAGTCTGCCTAGGGGGACAAAATTTCTTGTGTGATCAAATTTTATCTGGACTAACGGTCAAATTCAAGTTCTTTTTGCACATCAAATTAAACAGGATGACATCAAGCGAAGCTTCTTCAATATGTATGGATGAGAAACCACCTGTACTCTTCAGAGGAGAGTATGAGCAGTGGAAAGATCAGTTCATGGATTTCATAGATAGACATGAATTGAAGAAACTTATAAGAAGATCTCTAGAGTACGGAATTATGACTGTTCCAAGGAGAGTTTATACTCTAGTGAAGAAGAATGGAGAAAGAGAAGAAAAAGAGCTTCCAGTACCACTTGATATGTACTCAGACGAGCAAAGAAAAAGATATAAAGTTGACATCTTAGCCAAATCTTTTATTCTGCAAGGAATATCAGAGGAGATTTCAAATGAGATCTTCTTTACACTAGAACGTGAAGAGGCTACAGGAAAGTTGTTATGGGAACATATTGCTAAGATTATGATAGAATCATATATGTCATCAAGAGTTAAGGTTTTGGAAGCTGAGAACTCTGAGCTTCAAAAGAAAATATCAGATTTTGAAAAGAAGTTCTCAGACCTTTCCAAGAAGAGTGTTGAAGAGAAGAAGACACTCGAGCTTAAATGTCTAAAGTTTTCTCAACAAGTTAGTAACTTTGAGAAAGTACTAATTTTGGAAAGAGATCAGTTTGCCAAAGAGAAGAAGGCAGCTGAAAAGAAGAATGATGGACTCTTAAAAGATATATATCAGATGGAAGAAAGGGTGCTAAGAAGGGATTTGAAAAAGAAAGAAGCACCTTTGAAGCTACAATTAGGAAGCTTAATGCAAAGCTATCTGAATTGTCTAAATTTGCAAAGAAAGAGAAGAAAAAGAAGTCTGAGCTTGAGACGAAGATTGACGTTATTGTCAAAGAAAGAGACAGTTATTCTTCAAAGGTAAAAGAGCTTCAAGATATTATTTCAAAGATGGTGGTGGTGACTGAGCGAACGACTCCAGAGTCAAAAATCCACTCACCTAGAAATAATTCAGTTGGTTCTAACAAACCAGTCGCATGCTCGCAACAGAAAACTACTCTTTTCAGAAGGCCAGTTAAATCTTCTAATCAGATTCATTCTACTAATCTTTTCTATGACAGAAATAGAGATAGTTCAGGTACACATCAAAGAAGGAGATGAAGCTTCCAGGAAGAAGAACTGGCCTGGAAGAAGACACCAGTTAAAGAAGAGCTGAAATGTAAAAGCTCATGTGTACATTCGCATAATGCCAAGAAGAACATTGCGCGTAAAGGTAAACCTGATTTCGTCTACACGAGAGATCAATTAATCAGGTTGTCAGGTAAGAAATTCTATTGTTCTTATTGTCGTACACATGATCCTATTCATAAAACAAGTGATCATTACTGGTACGGTTCTTACTCAATAACTCCTATACGAACTGCAACTAATATTCATGGACCCAAATACCAGTGGGTACCAAAGAAAACTAAACCTGTGTTGCAGGCACCTACTGTCAAGGGGGAGTAGGAGAACAATGGCTTCTAAGTAAATCAACTTAGAACACGTACTTCAACGAAGTTGACTTCTAAACACAACAGTTTAGGACTCGCACTTCAATCATCAAAAGACCTTACTCCTGAGCTGATAAGGATTATACTCTATTACTCCAACGAGGAAATCAACCTTCAAGGGGGAGTACATATAAATTTCTGAAATGTTTTGCATCCGATAGATATGATGACCTACACTTCAAAAAGGAAGTTGTGGATCTCTATCATGTGCTTTAGAACTGACATATTTTATATGCATAATTTCAGGGGGAGTATAAAAGGTGATGACTTCTGATTATTTCTGATCAGAACTCGTACTTTAATAGTTTTACTGCTTTTTGTCTTTTCAATATAAGTGAATAAACTTGCTTTGACTTGACATAAGACTTTTGCAGAAGTTTTGAGAGATGCTTAAAAGATCATATGTTTATGACTTTAAGCTTAGCTTTATGAGATGTAAGATCGCACGTTAAGGTATAATCCTTTATCTTAATCTCATATATGGTTGATAAGTGGACAACTTTCAATCATAGAAAACATTGTTATCAAATGTTCAAACCACTTCCCGATTCTCAAAACGAATTCATGAATTGGAAGTGTGACTTTAAATGTTTTCAAGATCAACTTTGTGCTTTAACTGAAATAGTTAAACCAATCTGAGAATCATATGCATACTAGGAAAACAAGGATCAGTGTGTTAGGACTTAACACAACTTCTATGGAATCACCTTAACTAGTGATTTCTACCCACGAAGTTAATCCATAGTGATTGAGTGTAAGAAGTCAAAAGAAATGAGTGTGTCAAACAAAGAACTAAGTGTGATTAGAGTGAGCAAAATGTTTAAAAGAAAGAGCGTGTGAGAACAGAGTTAAAAGAATATCACAACTCTGCACCAACTTTTTCTGAGTCGGGCAGCCACATTACTAGTGTTTCACAATTCTTTGTTGAACATTATTGAAACAAGCAACTAGCCCATGCCAACTCTTGATCAATCCTCACTAGCTACTCATTTTCTTCTCAACAAGAAAGTGTTTCACATTTTCAAAGGGGATGCAGCACATTTGCTATCTGATTTTCATTTGGAAAATCTGGATATTGAAAAGAAGGAAGTCTGCCCCACCTTCGCACTTCAATCATGCACATTGAGTCTGTGTTTAACTTACTTTTGTCTCAGTGATTTACACAATATTGAGCCTTATAAGCAATCATCCGTGCTTAATTCTTTCTATCACAAGCACGAACTCACAAGGAATTTGTTTCTTTGTCATAACGTTTATAGAAATTACCTTTGTGGTGTTTCGATGATTAAATGGAAGCCCTGGGGGAGTCAACATCAAACAGCTCCTTTACAATGTGTATTCGTTACACACAGTGACTTAGTGTTTCTGACAGACATGTTAACTGATTCATTAGTTGATTCAGGTGTTACACGACTATTTTGTCTGGATTTGAAAAGATATGGATGAATATCTTTTGAATTGACGGATCAGAGGCTCCAAGTGGTTGACATTTCTTACTCGAAGTATTGATGAAATCATTACACTTTTCATCAAAAAGGGGGAGAATCTAAAGCTTGAAGAAATGTCCATTACATCACAAGATGAAAGAAGAGAAAAACTAACAAAGAAATGCGAGATCAAAGTATTCTGAAGACATGCTGATTTCAGATAAATTTTCTTTGAAGATACTTTGCTAAAGCATTATGAGCTAGAGAAAGAGATTGCATCTTCTGAGCTGAAAGAGAAGACCAAATTGCTAAATCTTTTTAGTAATGATCTTGATCCAAAGGGGGAGATTGTTAGACCACAGTCTCATTGGATTCAAGATCATCCAAACTGAAGATCGCAATCTGAAGCTAAAGCAGGAAAGTCGACTCTCGATATTAAAGTCTATGTCGTTTGTAATAAATGTCAAAGTAATTAATGTTTATTGTATTTTATGTTTTGTCTAAATATCTTATAAATAGATATTTAGATATTAGTTAGGTTAGTTTAGTTTGTTAGATATTAGTTAGTTTATATTAGTTTGTTATTACAAGTTGTTTAGGAAGTGTGTTGTAGAAGCTAGATATCAAATCTGATATCTCAACAACTCTCTCTAACATAGCATATTAGATTAGAACACACACTTGAGGTGTAAAAGAGAGAAAACAGAGAAAACACATTCAAAGCTTGAATCGATCAACCTTGTAACCATTTCTATTAATCAATACAGGTTGGTAATCATATTGTGTTGTTAATCTATAAACTTGATATAAACATCAGAGTAAAGGAAAAATAAACTCTACACCACATCTTTTCTGAGCCGGGCATCCACATACTCTATTGTTTCACAGTCTTTGGTGAACAATATTGAAACAGGCAACTAGCCCATGCCACCTCTTGCATATAACCCCACCAGCTACTCATCTTCTTTTCAACAAGAAGATGTTTCAATTTTTGAAAGGGGAAGCAACACATACCCTATCTGATTATCACTTAGATAACTCGGATATTGAAAAAGAAGGAAAATTGCCCCACCTTCGACCCTTTCTCACGCACATTGAGTCTTTGTATAATTTGTTGCTGTCTCAAAAAGTTTACATACTTTGAGCTGGAGTTAAAAAGCAATCATATGTGCTTAATTCTTTCATACACACACACGAGCATACATAAATGTGTTTTCTGTCAGAACGTTCATAGATAACCATGTGGTATTCGATGATTGAATGGAAGTCCTGGGGAGTCCACATAACAACCAACTCCTTATATAGTAACTTTGTGTTACTCAGTAACTTTGTGTTACTGACAGGAACTTCTAACTGAGTCATTTGTTGATTCAGGGTTACCCCTCCTACATTGTTTGAATTTGCAAAGATTCAAATACTTACATTCTCTCTATCTAGGGAAGACTGCTCTTATTTCCACACAGGGAGATATACATGAAGACTGAGCTTAATTATTGATTAGGGGGAGATAATTCCAAGCCCGACCCGCTTTGGAATGTTTTGATGATGTTGATTCTCAACACCCATCAAAAAGAGGGAGAATATTGAAGGATTTCAAAGTTAGATCTGAGTTTGTTTGTTCAAGAAAGAAAGTTTGTGAAGATTGTTGAAGAATTCAAGTTTTTCAAATATTACAAAGTGTCTGAACCTATCTGAATTATCAAAAGTCTGACTGAAGATGATCGTCAGAAGGACACTTCATTCAAATTTAAGCAAAAGGAGGAAGGTATCAGTTTCCTCAAAGTTGTGAAGACTGTGAAGAGTTACAAGCTTTGAAGCTGTTATCGACATATCTGCTACAATTTTCAAGAGATGTGAAGACCCGAAGAAAATTGCTAATTTTTTTTTAATCTTGAATCCAAAGGGGGAGATTGTTGGATCGTAAATTGTATTCAAGATTAAAATGTTAAGAGGGGTCTTAAATGTAATTGTCTATATTTTCCTAGGGAGTATTTTGTAGTTATCTAGGTTTAGCCTTGCCTTGGTCATGTGGACCT
Organism: Arctium minus; assembly: GCA_954870635.1. Lineage (NCBI taxonomy): Eukaryota > Viridiplantae > Streptophyta > Magnoliopsida > Asterales > Asteraceae > Arctium > Arctium minus. Next base: position 67,521,567 of record OX941080.1, on the reverse strand, counting down.
ATATAAGGCAAAGTTTCTTTGGTAATCCATAGGTCACAAGGTCACTATCGCATCACTCTGAATTACACGCACAAGGTAGTGCCTACACCAAGAACACATACACTGTGTAATACGGCTACAAGAGATATATGACTATATTGATCGATTCTTCTTTATCTCTTATCATTATTGTGTTGTATATCAATTTATCAACTGATATCTGGGTTTAACATATACCATGGCCGATGGCTCTTCTAAAGACTATCCAGCATGGTCAGGCCTCCAACGGGTATGTAATTCACTTTACATGCCTTTTATTTGACTGGTGTGTTACTAACTAGTTGTATGTTTCATCAACCTTCAGGTATTCATCCCTATATGAATTCAGTATCGACATTGGGTTATGGAAGCTCTGGACCTGGACACCATGCATATGGTCATCTACGACACCTACCGACCCTTCGTATACGAGGCACCATTTGCAGACATGATGCGTAAATTCTCCGAGATCCTTCCGAGGTTTATCAAAAATCTGAGGGATTTCGCTCGTATACGGAGTAGCAAAAACTTCCGTTGGAACTACACAGACGATGTACCACAACATATGGGGACCACCGGAGATTATGGCGTATGGGTCTGCAAGTTCTTATCCAAGTTGGCTCTTGGTGTGGCCATATCAGCTATATGTAACGACCGAGAGGATGTCAGGTTGTTTCTGCACCAGATGACAGAGATCTTGTATACGATGGCATGTGCCGTCCCACGGGGGGATTAGTTTGTTTTTATGTTTGTCAAATTTTTTGTACGACATTAGTAGTAAAAAATACATCTGAAACATTTAATGTATAGTTTTTATTTGATGGTAACACTAATCTTGTTCGTGGCTCTTATGGGTTTACTCATTTTTAGAAAATGGCTTTTTTCTCGATTAGGAACCAATGTTAAGGATATTATATAACCTAACAGTATATTCATTGTTATAGTATTTTGTAGTCCACCGTCAAGGGTTCGTGTTGGTATATTGGACTTCTAATTCGGATGTCGTATGAATGAGAAATTAATCATCAAAGTATGGTAGTTAAATGGTTTATAAAGTGTTTTTGTACCCAATACCTCCTAAGATTATTTCCTTTTCATTTGGAACTCAAAATACATTTTAAAATATCATCTAACATTCTATAACAAATTCCAATTGTTAGGAACCTAAAGAATGGAATGGATTTTTTAAGTTGCGAACAAAATGATAGAGTTGGACGGAACAAACTTAGAAATTGATAGAGTACGAAAACAACCAGTTCAACATGAAAATCAAGATAGAAACGACAACATTAAAAATGACAACATGGTTCAACGGAAACATACAATGAAACAATAACAAGTACAACGAAGCAACGTAACAACAACATTCACTCTAACGATAGAGTGATTTCAACTGCTCGAGCAATGTCGTTTTCTCCTAATACTGCTAAAAAATTGGAATTTTTTTGCTCATCTCTTTGACACGGGCGTCATCTCTTTCGATCTCCTTGTACAACTTCGCAATAGCTTTGTGTTTTTCGTCTATTGAGGAAAGAACCTCATCCCTTGCTGCAAGAGCGTTCGTCCACTTCTCGTCTATTGCTTCTCTCTCTGCTTCAACTTTTTGGATTATTTCTAAAATCTTTGGAGGAATGCCCTGAGAAGAGGGAGGGTTTGAAAATGATGCGTTTCCAGCCATGTTTTTCTGCTTAGTAAGTAAGAAGAGAAATTTTTCCTTAAATATGTGAATGTTGTTAATTGTTGTGATACGTGGATCTCAAAGGCCATCTTATATATACAGGTGACAGGGGATGCTCCTAAACTTTTTGCAGACAGATCTTTAGGCTTTTCAAGCGAATCTGTAAGGCTTTTCAGGCGAATCTGTAAGGCTTTTTACAGGCGAATCTGAAAGGCTTTTTTTACGAAGAGGGGTTGAAAGTGTAAAATATTTGTTATCTTTTGCATGAGTTCGTAAATATGAAGGTTTTTCTTGGCGGTGGTTGGGAATCAATTGGGTCTTCGAACAAGTGTGTACGTCCACCAACTCATGAACGTGGAACATAGTGGATTTTCCGACGGGGCCCGCCATCATACGTCAACGACAATTATTTCTGAGGCATACGACCTCGTATCTGGTTTTGCTAGATCTCTTCGTGAAATACTCGAACCCCTCTTCAAGAAACTTTTACCCGAGACCAGTATGTTTCTAAATTCCTTCTGATTATTTGATTTATAATTCTCAATGCGTGTGTTGAACTTGTTATCCAAAGTTTATTCATTAGATTTGATTATTGAGATTGAGTTATTGAATTTCACTTTGACTATGCTGAACAATTGGGGTACGGATGTTGAGACACCTCTATGATGGCTAAAATAGTCATGGCGTTCTCGTGAAGTCTATGGCCAAGCCATATAGAGAATGTTGGATGCATCTTTAGAACCGAATACCAATTACGTTGGTTACCGGATAGAGTCGAATATCACTTATATTGGTTACCAGATAGAGCCGAATACCAGATATCTCTGGTTATCGGGGAATGAGACGGTGTAGTGCCTGTTGATCCAAACTCTCTCAGTGATTTGATGATGACCCTTTGAAATACTTAGTGAAAATAACATTTAATATCTGTATGTATTAGTGTTTCACCATCAACGATTAAATACTGAGTCTGTTCAGTATCGTTGATGATCTCTGATGTATTCTGTTAAATGTAATCCCGGAATACAAGACTCGCGAACCAAGACGCTCATCGCTGACCTCGAAGACAAAACTGATGAACAAGTGACAAGTCTACTCATGATCTGATGCGGATATCAGCAAAACCAAGACAAGTCCACATATGCGAAGAATCAAGAAGAGAAGCTACAACGATAGCTGACTTTTATTCATACTTTCTGATAGAAGACTTCATCAGCGATCATAGATCATGAAGCTTACACTCCAAGGTTCTTTTGTCTTATCCTTGCACAAATAGTATGATGTGTCATAAGAAACATACTTTTGCCTCAGATCATACAACAACTCTGAAGACTACACTATTCACCATACGACTAGGAGCATGTTGCTAAAAGTTAGAAGCATGCACCCAATCAAATGATGACACGTGTAAAGTATCCCTGCCATGCATTAAATGCATGGGGTATAAATAGAAAGGATTCACTTCACTTTGAAGTGTTGCATTCTATCTTCCTATCTCTGAGTGAAACTTATAGAAACTCTTGCTTTCTATAAACCCTTCATCCTTTCTCTCTTATTCTAGTGCAACCCACTTAGTGTTTCTCAAGTTTGTTTAGATTAGGTTTACTTAATCTTATTCTGCAACAAACTGTAAATTGTAATTTGATATTTCAATAAACAATTTATTAAACCTTAAAATTTGTGTTTGTATTCAGCCCCCTTACAAACTTGTATATCACGTACGGGACCAACAAGTGGTATCAGAGCAGATTGTTTAATCTATAAACAAGATATTGCTTATTTATCTTCCTTGCTATTCTCTATAATGGCACTAAACACAAACTCAAATTATATTGATAATGGCTCTCTCTCTATACCTCCTCAATCCAGCAGAGATAACTTTGCTCTCTGGAAGAATCGAATGATACTATTTCTAGAAGGTGTAGATCCCACTATACCTGAATATGTTGCAAATGGTCCTTATGAACCAGATTTTATCATAGTTGCAGTCCCTGTCACTGCAACTACTGATGTTGTCCCTGAAAGAACTATTGCCAAAGAAATATGACAATGGAGTGATGAGGACAAGAAGAAAGTGGGACTTGATGTGAAGGCTAAAACCATTATCTCTATGGCCTTACCTGATGAAGCTTTCCATTCCATCATGCATCTCAAAACCTCCAAAGAAATGTGGGACACAATCTGTGTTCAATATATGTACCACTGAGATCCAAGAAACACGAAAGATCAATATGGTAAGACAATATGAAAGTTTCATTTGTGGTAAGAATGAATCTTTATATGATGTTCACCAGCGGTTTAACTATTTAATCATTGATCTAAGGACTTTTGGTAGCACCTATTCTAATTATGAGGTCCTTACTAAATTCCTGGAATGTCTTCTTGAAAGTTGGGACAGTTATTCAATGTGTCTCAAGCTGACTAAAGACTTAAATCATCTTTCTCTCATTACTCTTTATGGAATCTTTCTCAATTATGAGCAATCAAATCAACTAAAGAAGAAACTTGTCAAAGATTTCAAAGACTCTAAAAGTACACATGTTGTTTTAGTCTCTTCAGAGGTTATCCCATCTCAGCGATCTTCTACTCTCACTATCACTGTGTTAGATTCTGACTCAGAGGATTTATCAGACACTGACCTTTCAGAGTTTGATGAATCACTGAAACTCTTGACAAACTCTTTTAAGAGATTTGCAAGAAAGAGCAATTTCAGAAGAAATAAGCCTCTCTCCTTAACTGACAAGCCTAAGTCAGCACCTGTTGATAAGGTAACTGCTACTTGCTATAACTGCGAGAAAGTTGGACATTTTGCTAGTGAATGTAGGTAAAAAAAAAGTCTTCAAACCTTCTTCGTCCAGAAAAACCAACGATGATAAATACCTTAAGTTGAAAGAAAAATATCAGAAGCTGAAAAGCTTCAAACGAACAGGTATAAGAGGCCCTCTCATAAGATGTCATAGCTTATGCAAGAAGAGCTAACTGGCTATGGCTTAAGAGGCCCTCTCATCTCAACTTTAAAATGTTGAACACTCTTTCCTCAAAAGAACTAGTCTCAGGTCTACCTCAACAACATTCATATGCCAAGGAATCTCTCTGCTCAGCTTGTGAGAAGGGAAAGCAGACTAAAGTTAGTTTCAAATCAAAGAAAGTATCATCAGTGACAAGTCATCTTCAACTCTTGCATATGGATTTATTTGTCCCTGTCAATATTTAATCCATTACTGGAAAGAAATACACTCTCGTCATAGTAGATGAATACTCCCGCTATACCTGGGTAATGTTTATCTGTTCTGAGAGTGACACCCCAGATGAACTCATCTCATTTATCAGAAAAATGGAAGTGTTGAATAATTTAACTCTTCGCTCAATAAGAAGTGATCATGGAACTGAATTCAAAAACAGTTCTCTGGACAATTTCTCATCTGTGAGAACTCCTCAGCAAAATGGAGTCGCTGAAAGAAGAAACAAAACGATCATTGAAGCTACTCAATCAATGCTTACAAATTCTTATCTTACAACTTAATTTTGGGCAGAAGCTGTCAATACAGCTTGTTTTACTCAAAGCAGGTTGCTGATTGTCAAAAGATTCAACAAAACTGCCTATGAACTTTTCCATGGGAGAAAGCCTTCTATCAGCTTTCTTCACATATTTGGTTGTCAATGCTTCATTTTAAACAACAGAGATACCCTTGGAAAGTTTGATTCGAAGGCTGATGATGGAATATTTCTCGGATACTCCTCAGTATCCGAAGCCTACAAAGTCTTCAACAAAAGAAGACAAACAATAAAAGAAACCATTCATGTCACCTTTGATGAATCCAGATCAGCGAACTCAAAGCCTATTGCTGATAATGATGAACTTAATGCCTGTATGTTCTACCACTATGGAGAAACTGAACCTTTATTCAACACACCCCATCATGCAAATTCTCTAAATGTTGATGATGATCCAGTCATTGTTCAACCAAACACTGAATCCACTTCATGGGTTTCAGCTGTTCCCTTAAACACTTTACCATCCTCTGAACTTCCAACCTTTGAATCAACTATCATCTCTAAAGACCTCTCAGTGAATGAGGTACAACCTGAACCTCAGTAGTTGATTGCTGATGAACCTCAGGCTGACGCTTCGTGCTTAGTTAAAATCCCCATTGCTAATTCAATATCTGACATGGATGCTCATGACCCCGCTCAGAGATGGACTAAGAATCACCCAATTGATCAAATTCTTGGTGATCCAGATGCAAGTATTCAGACTCGACAAAGTTCAGGTAACATATGTCTCTTTGTTAACTTTCTCTCTCTTCTCGAGCCAAAGAAGACCGATGATGCCCTCAAAGATCCAAACTGGGTCAACATTATGCAAGAAGAGCTGACTGAGTTTGAAAGAAACAAAGTTTGGAATCTCGTTTCCCGGCCATCTGACAAAACTGTTATAGGCACCAAATGGGTGTATCAAAACAAGTTTGATGAAAATGGAACTGTGATCCGCAAAAAAGCTAGGCTAGTTGCTCAGGAATACAGACAATAGGAAGGCATAGACTATGATGAAACCTTTGCCCCTGTGGCTAGGCTCGAAGTAATTCGACTGTTCTTAGCCTATGTAGTTCACAAAAACTTCAAAGTATAACAAATGGAGGATAAATTCAGCATTCCTAAATGAAAGTTGAGTGAAGAAGTCTATGTTGAACAATCCCTAGAGTTATATGACACTAAGTATCCATACTTTGTATATAAGTTGGATAAGGCTCTCTATAGGTGTAAACAAGCCCCTAGTGCTTGGTATGATACTCTCTCATCCTTTCTAATCTCTGAAAATTTTGAACGTGGAAAAATTGATAATACTCTATTTTTCAGAAAGATTAAACGTCATATTATTCTTGTTCAAATATATGTTGATGACATCACATTTGGTTCTACTAACCCATCTTTGTGTACTCGATTTGCTGAAAGAATGAAGAAAGAATATAAAATGAGTATGATGGGTGAGCTAACTTACTTCCTTGGACTTCAGATTAAGCAATCTGATAAAGGCACGTTTATTCATCAGGGTAAGTATGTTAATGATATGCTGAAAAAGTTTGATCTTACTCAAACATCAGCGATGAAAACTCCTATGGCACCACCGGTGACATTAAACAAGGATCCCACTAGAAAACCTATTAATGTCACTGCCTATAAAGGAATGATAGGCTCCCTTCTATATCTTACACCGAGCCGACATGATATTATGTACTCTACTTGTCTTTGTGCAAGATATCAATAAGAACCCAAGGAATCCCATCTAATCGCTGTAAAGCGAATTTTCAGATACCTGAAAGGAACTCCTAACCTAGGTCTTTGGTATCCCAAAGACTCAGGGTTCGATCTTACTGCCTATTCAGATAGTGATTTTGCAGGATGCAAACTGGATAGAAAAAGCACCACAGGAGGCTGTCAGCTCCTGGTAAGTTGGACAAGTAAAAAAGCAGAACTCAGTGTCCACTTCCACTGCTGAAGTTGAGTACATAGCCCTTGGTAGTTGTTGTTCTCAAGTCTTATGGATGAGAAATTAACTATTAGACTATGACCTTCAACTATCAAAGATCCCTATCTATTGCGACAACACTAGTGCCATCGCTATAGCAAATAATCCTGTGCTACACTCAAAGACTAAACACATCAAAATCAGATATCATTTTATCAGAGATCATGTGATGAATGGAGACATAAAACTTCATTTTATTCTCACTGACTATCAGCTAGCTGATCTCTTCACCAAACCTCTTGATGAGACAAAATTCAACTTTCTCATCATCGAACTTGGAATGCTGAACCTTGAAGATTAATTCTTCATGCATAGTGTTAGTAATAAGATTATATCCTATTCATCCCTTAATATCTGACTAAAATCTCTCTGATATTCAGGTATGTTTTCTAACCTTTCCTCACTGAACTCTCATTCAGCAAGATGTTTTCAAAAATTCTCAAATCTTAATCATTAATCTTCTTCAAATTATTAAAAGCTTTTTGAAAATAAATTCATCACTGACATTTTCCATCAAGTGATTCTTCAAAATAAAATTTATCACTGACTTTCTATCAGCAATACTTTTAAAAATGAAAAGACACTATTTTGGGTGACGTCATATGTAACGATAATCCATGGCATGCCTTTTTTTCTGACACATTCGTCCGTTGCACTTCTCGACCAATCATCTTTTTGGGACGTGTTCGTGCATGATGAGCAACTTTTCCCGCTCATCATCCTTTTTCTCTCTCCTCTCTCTCTCTCTCATATATAAACACTATTCATTCATCTTTTACCTTTTTACACGCACTTTTCTCTCTCAAACCAAATACCTTATTTCGGCATTCAAAGCTTCCAAAGAACTTAAGAACTAATCACCACTTCAATCAACATGTTCTTTATTCTTCTCTTAATCCTTCATAAAAACACTCATTTGATCTTAAAACCCATTCTTTTTTAATCAAATACTGTTTTTTTCTTCAACAAATCATTTCTTTCATATTTTTTTCAAAAACCCTAAAAAGTTTTTAAGGTTTAAAATTGCTTTTAAATTGTTCTTGTTTCTTTCTTAAAAAGGAAACTGGTCAAATCCTTATTTGTTTAACTTTTTCTTCTACTTAAAACTGGAAATCCTCCTTTGCAAGTTTCTTTCTTAAAAAGGAAACTAGTAAATATTCCATGTTTTTGTTCTAAACATTCTTTTATGCTATTTCTAATTCTTCCATAAATGGCCTCCTAAGCAACTTTGGTAAAATCCAAGAACATCAAGTTTGAACTCAGTGAAGTTTAGTTTTTAGGGAACAATCACTTGGCTTTGCTTTCATTCCCTGCAAAGAAACCCTCTCCTCATCTCGTCGATGCCACTGCATTCTTAAATGCATCACGTATTGCGTATGCGATAACTATTGCTCCTCCAGCACACACAAATCTTCTTCAGCAGTTCTGGTACACTGCTAAAAAAGGCTGAGAAGACCACCCAATCTGGGAAGCAACTGACTGTTGTTAGAGCACAGATTTGTTGGATTCAAGATCATAAAGATTGAAGACAAAAGTTCAAGAAATCAAAGCTGGAAAAGTCAACTCTCACTGAAAGTCAAAGTCTTTGTAATAAAGTCAAAGTCAACATTTGTATTTGTTTTTGTTTCTTTGTATGTTTTGGGTATAAATAGCTTGTTTTCTTTGTAATCAGGGAGAATGTAAAGAGAGAATTCAGATTGGAGAGAGAAAAGCATGTAGTAAGAATTCAGATTGTAGAGAGAGAGCGTATTAGAGAAGAGGCTATTGTAAACATTTCTAGAGAGAGAATGTAGTGAGAGAAAGTTGTGAGATTGTAGTTTGGATTCATCAATGACATATGAATTTGGAATTCTCATCTTGCTTGTGTTGATAATCAATTAGAACTTGAATATTGGGAATAACAATTGGTATCAGAGCAGGTAGGAATTCAGAAATTAGATTGATTTTGAAGAAATTCTTGATCGACAATTCAAGAACATGAAGAAAACTGTTCAGATTCGAATTTTGAAATATTTTCTTGTTTTGAAGCTGAATTTGGTTGTATTTGACTCGATTTGTTGTTTAGAATGTTTTTGGTTTGAGTAGTTCTTCTTAATTCACAACAGATTGTTCGAATTTTGGATTTTTCTTGAATTCGTATTCAAAGTCTGTACGAACTGTTCTAGGATCAAAAAAGCTTAAATTTTTGTTAGTTTTGTAAATTCTTGTATTGTAACCTGATCGAGATATGGAATAGAGCAAATTGACAAAGTTTCAAGATCAAATTCGAAGGTTTCGATGGATTTCAGTGTGAATGTTTGAGTTTTTGCTCGAAAACTCCAAGAATGCGCAAGAACTGTGAAACGCGCAAGTTCTTCGCAAGAACGCGCAAGTTGAAGAATTTGATCTCAAACGCGCAAGGCATCATTAGCGAGTTCTACAAACGCGCAAGACTAAGCGTGCGAGTTTCTTCGGAAACAGTGATTTGCGAGTTTGTTCAAACGCGCAAGTAGTGCTTTGCGAGTTAAGGAAACGCGCACGCTACTATCTGCAAGTTTCTTTATGAATAGTTACTTGCGAGTTTAGGCATCTGCGAGTTTCACAAACACGCACGCCTAAGCCTGCGAGTTTCTCTTTGAATAGTGGTTTGCGAGTTTAGGCGTATGCGAGTTTCAAATTTTCATAGTGATCTGCGTGTTTCCATACTTAGAATATTTTCTGAAAAATTTTCAAAATTGTAATATGGCCTTTAATAGTGAAAAAAATTTCTCTAGGGGCGCTGCCCCTTCACCCCACCCGCTAAGTCTGCGGAGGGGGAACAAAGTTCTGATTGTGATCTACTGTTTTTGAATTTCTAACGATCATTTCAAGTTTCTTTTTGTAACAGATAATTCAAGATGGGATATTTTTCTGATGATGATGAACAAAAGATTGACAAGCTCAAATTAGAGAACAAAAATCTTGCTTCTTCAGTTGACTACTACTCAAAGAGATCAAAGAGATACAATGATGAAAGGAAGATACTGAGAGAATGTAATCAGTATTTTTTTTATTCAGATTGTAGTAAGAATTCAGATTGTAGAGAGAGAGAGAGAGAGCGTATTAGAGAAGAGGCTATTGTAAACATTTCTAGAGAGAGAATGTAGTGAGAGAAAGTTGTGAGATTATAGTTTGGATTCATCAATGACATATGAATTTGGAATTCTCATCTTGATTGTGTTTATAATCAATTAGAACTTGAATATTGGGAATAACAACTGTTATCACTTTCCAGACTCAGCATGGGGTAGGGAGCATCACTCCCACCAGAATCCAGAGAATCCTACGTCTTCCAGCTGAAGGCAAAGAAGGTTTGGACGCTCTACCCTCCGATGAACAACTGACTCAATTCCTCGACCTCATGGAATATTAGTGGGACACCAAGCCAAGGTCCAAGACAGTGGACAAAAGGCTGACAAAGATCCTGAAGGCCAACATTCCTTCAGAGATGAACTACGTCTTCTCACACATTATTCAGTGCATGTACGAAAAGACAGGATCGCTGGACCAGGCCAGCAAGGCACAACTACAAATGGCGTACTCCATCATCGTTGGACAAAACATCGATTTCGCAGCGATGATATTTGACGACCTGATGACAAAGGTTGAGAAGCAGGACAGGGAAGTAAAAGTTCCCTACATCTATTTTATCTCTACACTGCTGAAGTTCTTCCTCGAAAAGCTCTACCCAACCGATGGTGATTATCAGCTCCCGAAGCTCAGGGTCCGTATCCTCGATGTGGAGCGGGCTGATAATGAGGTAAGTATTTCGGAACTCCGTCGTTGCTTCTTTTACACCATTTCTTCATGTTCAGCGGCTACGCCTTCGGCCCTTCTCATCGAGGCTACATCTACTACTACAACCCCTCTTAAGCGCAAATCTATAGTGTTTCTTGGCAAGCCAAAGAAGGCCAAGAAGGCAAAGGAGCAAGTCCCCCAACAACAACCGCCAACATCAGGGACCGTCTCTCAACAGACGACCCTGGATGACTTCGTGGATCGCTCCTCCATAGCTTCTACCGCAACTGCTTCAGTGCCTATAAGCACTGAATCTGCGCTGGTGTATACCCACCCACTCTCAGTGCCTTAAAGCACTATTGAGGTAATTTCGGGAAATACCAGTGCCCATCATTTACTTTTATTATCCCTCCCATCTTCTTCTTTGGTATCTAACTTTGTTAATTTACAGCTGCTAGAGATGTCTCACATCTCCGTAGGACCTCATGGCCTCCCTCTCGGAGTGTCTCAGCAGATACCCATCTCCCATACTCTTTTTGAGTGGAACGTGGATTTTTTCAATATGTTTTCTACCCCATCAAGTATTCACCCAATCCCAAACACATCTTCCTCCTTGATAAATAAGCCCGAGCAACCTTTTTATCAATACTTAACGTATTTTATAGGTCCTACATTGACAATTGTTAACACCTCCCTCAACGATGTATGCGAAAAGGTGGATTCTCTCTCCACCACCATCAACAACAATACCGCAGTGGTCAACACTGTTGGTGAAGTGCTGAAGGACCTCACCTCCTCTCTCTCTCTCTCCTCAAAAGCTGAGAATTCTCAGCTATCAACTCTTAAGGAGGAGGTGTCAGAACTGAAGGAGAACGTGGCCACCAACACAACAACTCTGCAATTTCTCAATGGACACATCAACCATCTCACCGCTGAAGTGAAAGCCCTCAGCAACAAATACGACACCACCAATCAACTTATGGCTGATATCCTCTCAAAGCTGAAGGAACCAGTTCCAGCACCAGCTCCCTCCTTCACTGAGGATGACCAAATGTCCCTCAAACTCGTTGTGGACTTCGTGTATGAGGCGGCCTCGTCTATTCCCAGCCTTGAAGATCGAGTAAAGGCCCTGGATGCTGATGCCCCTTCAGCCTCTATTGATGTTGTTGCTGTTGATGATGATAACAAAGAGGGAGAGAAGACCGCAGAGGATGTCGTGGAAGACCTCGCTCTGTTGAGGGGGATAAAGACACTGACACACAAGCCCCTCCTTCCTCTTCCATGGTAATTCCTGATGAAAATGAAGAAGAGGAGGAAGAAGAAGAAGAAGAGTTGGATCTTGAAGATCAAGGCTCCAAAGGCGTTGATGACGGAGGCGATGAATGTTGATCCAAACTCTCTCAGTGATTTGATAACGACCCTCTTTTATACTTAGTGAAAATTACGTTATTATATGTATTAGTGTTTTATCATCAGCGATCAGACTGAGTCTGTTCAGTTATCGCTGATGACCTTTCTGTAAACATTAATATGTATGTGTTTCACTTTCAGCGATCAAACTGAGTCTGTTCAGTCATCACTGATCGTTTCCTATGTAACACAGTTAACGTAATCCCTGAAGACAAGTCTCGCGTCAACATAGTTCATAGCTGAATCGAAGACGAAGCCACTGAACAATAGATAAGTCTACTAGTGACCTGATGCGGATATCAGCGAAGATCAGACATCTACTTACGCGAAGAAGCCTGAGGAAAAGCTTCAGCGATAGCTGAACTTCTTTATCTCTGGAATAAGAGATACTCAGCGATCAACGATCACAAAGCTTATGCCTCAAGTTTTCTTTTGTCTTACCTTGCACAACCAGTACGATGTGTCAGAACGGACACGTCTCTGCCACAAATCGTACACCAACTCTGTCAACTACACTGTTCATAAAGCGGCCAAAAGCATGTCTCCAAAAGTGAGACTACCAAAGCCAATCTATGAATGCCACGTGTAAAGTACCCTGCCATGCATTTAATGCATAGGGTATAAATAGGAAGCTCACCCCTTCATCTGAAGGCGTGCTCAATCCTTGAACTCCAAAATAGAAACCCTTGTTTTCTATCTCTCTAAAAATCCCCCATTCTCTGAATTTCTTGTCCAAAATAGAAACCCTTGTTTAGATTGAGTCTGTCTTAATCTTATTCCGCAACAAACTTGTAAATTGTATTTTGATTTATCAATAAACAATTTATTAAACTTTAATTTCTGTGTTTGTATTCAACCCCCCCCCCCTTCTACAAACTTGTTAAGCACCTTCGGGACCAACAAGTGGTATCAGAGCAGTTTGTTTAATCTAATAAACAAGATCTTGTTGTATACTCTTCCTTGCTATTCTAAAATGGCACTAAACACAAACACAAACTACTATGATAATGGTTCACTTTCTAAACCTCCTCGATTTAGCAGAGATAACTTTTCTCTATGGAAAAATCGAATGATGCTATTTCTTGAAGGTGCGGATCCTACTATACCTGAATATATAGAAAACGGACCCTATGAACCTGTTAGAATTATAGCTGCGGTTCCCGCTACTGCCACCACTGAAGCTGTCCCTGAACGATATGTCGTTAAGGAAATAAGACAGTGGAGTGATGAAGATAAAAAGAAGGTAGGCATAGATGCAAGAGCAAAGACCATTATATCAATGGCTCTGCCTGATGAAGTTTTCCATTCCATCATGCATCTAAAAACTTCTAAAGAAATGTGGGAAACCATATGTGTTCAATATGAGGGAACCACTGATATCCAAGAGACCCGAAAGATTAACTTGGTAAGACAGTATGAAAGTTTTATCGCTGGTAAGAATGAATCTCTTTCTGACATTCATCAGCGGTTTAACTGCCTGATCATTGACCTAAGAACTGTTGGAAGGACCTATTCTAATTCTGAGGTCCTAACAAAATTCTTGGAAAGTCTTCCTGAAAGCTGGGACAATTATTCAATATGTCTTAAGCTGACAAAAGACTTACATACTCTCTCTCTTAGCACTCTGTATGGAATATTGCTCAACTATGAGCAATCTAATCTCCTGAAGAAGAATCTTGTAAAAGATTCTAAAGACTCCAAAAGCACTGCTGTTGCTTTAGTCTCATCAGAGATAATTCCATCCCAGCGATCTACTCTCACCATCACTGAGTTAGATTCTGAATCTGAGGATTTATCAGACCCTGATCTTTCAGAGTTTAATGAGTCCTTAGCACTCTTGACAAACTCTTTTAAGAGATTTGCAAGAAAGAGTAACTTCCGAAGAAGTAAACCTCTCTCTCTTACTGAAAAGCCAAAATCAACTCCGGTTGATAAGGCTACAGCCACTTGCTATAACTGCGAAAAAATTGGACATTTTACTAGTGAGTGCAGGTCTAAAAAGGTCTTCAAACCTTCTACCTCAAGAAGATCCAGTGATGACAAATACCATAAGCTGAAGAACAAATATCAAAAGCTGAAAAGCTATCAGCAAAAAGGTAAAGGTCTCATCGCTGAAGAACATGACTGGGCTGAATCAGAAGAATCATCTTCTGATGAAGAAGAAGTCGCTAATCTTTGCCTCATGGCTGAGATTAAAGAAGAAGTAGAAGAACCATCTGAACCTTCTATGAGCTACATATCATCTTAGGTATCTATCTCAACAAATCCCTCTCTGCCTGAAGCTGAGAGAAGTCGGCTGTTGATGTGCTGACGATTGACCTTTATAATGCTCTAAATGACAAAACTCAAGCTGAAAATAAAAATGTTTATTTAACACAAGAGCTAGAGAAATGTCATGAAAAGATCAGTGAACTAAATCTTTTAGAAGAAAAGCTAAAAGATCAAGTCATTATAAATGAAATCATCAGCATTGAACGCGAACAAGCCATCGCTGCTCTAAAAGCAGAAAAGGCTCATGTTGAAAAATGGTGCAAATCATCAACAAAGATCTCTGAGATAATAAATGCTCAAACTCCTGAAAGTGATAAAACTGGTCTTGGTTTTTGGACACCACAGGATGATCCTAAAGAAGAAAGTTCCTCGCTTAAGTTTGGAACTTTTGTCACATCTTTCTTTGACACTTCTTATAAACAATTCTATCCCTGTTCTTCTTCTAATCCCATCCCTGAGGAGATATCTGCAAGATCTAAGCCTGCAGATAAAGGAAAGTCTACTCTCCCTCAGAAGGCTTCCAAGAAAACCAAACTGAAAGTTCCCTCCAAACCTTCAGTGGATAAACCTTCTAGCTCAGTGACAGAAATCTTTGATATCTGTCCTCCAAAGCTGAAGGTTGATCTAAAGCCCGTGAAATCTGAAGAAATAAAAATTCCTCCCAGATCTCGTGCTAAAGGCATTCTTGGAGCTGGACCTGCTCATCTTAAGTTTTCAAAACCTTTTGGTTATAAAACCACCATCAGATATAGAAAATGTTATCACTGTGGATTCACTGACCATATTGCGAGCAAGTGTCCAAATACCACCGAAGCTGATAAAACAGCCAAAGTGAAGAAAAATGCCTCTAAGGCAAATAAAGTCACCAAAGTGAAAAATACCACTAAGGTTAAGAAATTAACCAAAGTGAAGATTACCACTGAAGCTGAATCTTCATCAGCGGTGAAGACTGCTGAATCTTCCTTATCCACTAACTCTGAAGGACCCATTGAAAAGTGGGTACCAAACAAAGCTTAATCTTCCTTATGTATGCAGGGATCAAAGGGCATCTGGTATCTCGATAGCGGATGTTCTCGTCATATGACTGGACAAAAAAAACCTGCTCACTGAATACAAGGAAGAGAAAGGCCCCTCTGTTACCTTTGGTGGAAATGGAAAAGGATTTACCCGTGGGTTTGGTGTCCTCAGCAATGGGACAACTACCTTTCGAAGAGTCGCTTATGTAGATGGACTGAAGCACAATCTTCTAAGCATCAGTCAGCTATGTGACAAAGACAACGAAGTTCGCTTTTCTAAGAAAGCATGTTCAGTGGTAGATGAAAAAGGAAAACTTGCTCTCAGTGGTTATAGAAGAGAAAATGTCTATGTAATAGATATGGACTCTACTATCACTGAAAACTTATGTTTTCTCTCTAAAGCCTCTTCTGATGTCAACTGGCTATGGCATAAAAGGCTCTCTCATCTAAACTTCAAAACCCTGAATTCTCTCTCATCTAAGGAACTGGTTTCTGGTCTTCCTCAGCACTCATATGCTAAAGAATCTCTTTGCTCAGCATGTGAAAAAGGAAAACAAACAAAAGCTAGTTTCAAGTCGAAACAAGTTTCCTCAGTGACAAGTCCTCTTCAGCTCTTGCATATGGATTTATTTGGCCCTGTCAACATCCAATCAATAGCTGGAAAGAAATATACGCTTGTCATTGTAGATGAATATTCTCGCTACACCTGGGTTATCTTTCTTCGCTGCAAGAGTGATACTCCAGAAGAACTAATATCTTTTGTCAAAAAGATGGAAGTGCTGAATAATCTTACTGTTCGATCAATAAGAAGTGATCATGGAACTGAATTCAAAAATAGTTCCCTGAACAATTTCTTTGAGAACAAGGGAATCTCTCACAACTTATCCTCAGTAAGAACACCTCAGCAAAATGGAGTCGCTGAAAGAAGAAACAGAACGATCATAGAAGCTGCTAGATCAATGCTCAGCGATTCTCACCTCCCTACTCAATTTTGGGCAGAAGCTGTAAACACTGCATGTTTTACTCAAAACAGATCGCTGATAATAAAGCGATTTGGGAAGACAGCTTATGAACTCTTTCTTGGAAGGAAGCCTTCTATCAGCTTTCTTCATATCTTTGGTTGTCAGTGCTTTATCTTAAACAACAAAGATCAACTTGGAAAGTTCGACCCAAAAGCCGATGATGGAATATTTTTAGGATATTCCTCCATCTCCAAAGCCTACAGAGTTTTCAACAAAAGAAGACAAACCGTAGAAGAAACCATTCATGTCACGTTTGATGAAACGCGCTCAGCGAACTCTAAACCAATCGCTGACAATGAAGAACTGAATACTTGGATGATCTCTCACTATAGAGAAACTGAACCTTTCTCAAACCATCAGCACACTGAAACTCCAATTGCTGATGAAGAACCAAGTATCATACCTCCCACCGCTGAATCCACCTCATGGGTTTCAGCTGAACCTCTAAACACATTACCTCCATCAAATCTGCCTTCATCTGGAAACCTCTCTAGTGAACCTACTCAACAGTTAATTGCTGATGAACCTCAAACATCCTCATCAGTAAACATTCCAATTGTTGATCCAACCTCTGAGTTAAGCAATCATGCTCCTGCTCAGCGATGGACAAGAGATCACCCAATAGATCAAATTCTCGGTGATCCAGATGCAGGTATTCAGACACGACGAAGCTCAGGTAATATCTGTCTCTTTGTAAACTTTCTCTCCTTAATAGAACCAAAGAAGACTGATGATGCCCTCAGAGATCCAAACTGGGTCAGCGCTATGCAAGAAGAGCTGACTGAATTTTCTCGAAACAAAGTTTGGAATCTCGTTCCTAGACCATCTGATAAAACCGTAATAGGCACCAAATGGGTGTTTAGAAACAAGTTAGATGAACATGGAACTGTAACCCGCAACAAGGCTCGACTTGTTGCTCAGGGGTACAGACAAGAGGAAGGCATAGACTATGATGAAACCTTTGCCCCTGTGGCCAGGCTCGAAGCAATTCGACTATTCTTAGCTTATGCAGTCTATAAAGACTTCATCGGTTATCAAATGGACGTAAAATCAGCTTTTCTGAATGGAAAGCTGAATGAAGAAGTTTATGTAGAACAACCACCAGGGTTCTATGACCCTAAGCATCCAAATTATGTTTATAAATTGGATAAGACTCTCTATGGTCTAAAACAAGCCCCTCGTGCTTGGTATGA
The DNA here is from genome assembly GCA_954870635.1 of Arctium minus. NCBI lineage: Eukaryota > Viridiplantae > Streptophyta > Magnoliopsida > Asterales > Asteraceae > Arctium > Arctium minus. Next base: position 67,503,676 of record OX941080.1, on the reverse strand, counting down.
CACTCTCTCATCTTTTCTTATCTCTGAAAATTTTGAATGTGGCAAGATTGATAATACGTTATTTTTCAGGAAGATAAAAGGTCATATAATTCTTGTACAAATATATGTCGATGACATAATATTTGGTTCTACTAACCCATCTCTTTGTACTCGCTTTGCTGAAAGAATGAAGAAAGAACATAAAATGAGTATGATGGGTGAGCTGACATATTTTCTTGGTCTTCAGATTAAACAATCTGACAAAGGTACTTTTATCTGCCAAGGTAAGTATGTTAAAGATATGCTAAAGAAGTTTGAACTCACACAAACTTCAGCAATGAAAACTCCTATGGCACCACCGCTGATACTTAACAAGGATCCATCTGGAAAACCTGTTAATGTCACTGCCTATAGAGGAATGATAGGCTCATTGCTGTATCTTACAGCAAGCCGACCTGACATCATGTACTCTACTTGTTTATGTGCACGCTATCAATCTGAACCCAAGGAATCCCATCTGATCGCTGTAAAGCGAATTTTCAGATATCTGAAAGGAACTCCTAACCTCGGTCTTTGGTATCCCAAAGACTCAGGGTTCGATCTAACTGGTTATTCTGATAGTGATTTTGCAGGCTGTAAACTTGACAGAAAAAGTACCACTGGTGGATGTCAACTCTTGGGAGGAAAGCTGGTAAGCTGGACAAGCAAGAAGCAAAATTCTGTGTCCACTTCAACAGCTGAAGCTGAATACGTAGCCGCTGGAAGCTGTTGTTCTCAAATCTTATGGATGAGAAATCAACTATTAGATTATGACCTTCAGCTGTCAAAGATTCCTATCTATTGCGACAGCACTAGTGCTATCGCTATAGCAAATAATCCAGTGCTACATTCAAAGACAAAACACATAGAGATCAGATATCACTTTATCAGAGATCATGTGATGAATGGTGATATTGAACTTCACTTTATCCCTACTGACTTTCAACTTGCTGATATATTCACCAAACCTCTTGATGAGACAAGGTTCAACTTTCTCATCAGTGAGCTTGGAATGCTGAACCTCGAAGAATAATTCTTCAGCGTTCATGTATTATGTTAGCAATCAAAAGTTCCCCTCATCATTCTCTCTGATAAACATTCTGACTCTCAGGTATGTTTTCTCCTTTCCCTCAAAGATGTTTTTTTTTATAAACTTTAATCACTGAACTTTCTTCAAATGATTAAAAGCTTTTTGAAAAATACATTAATCACTGATATTTCTAGTCAGTTATCAGTGATCCTTTAAAAGGAAAAACTATCCCTCTCTTTTCTAAAAGGGATACTTTTAAAAAGGAAAATCTATCGCTGACTTTTCTTCAGTGATCATTTCAAAAACGGACAAATGTACAGTCTCTCTCTTCTATGACGTCATTTGAACCGACAATCCACGACATGCCTTTTCTGACACGTTCGTCCGTTGCCCTTCTATCCAATCAACTTCGTGGAACGTGTCAATGTCATGATGATCTTTTTTCTTTTCCCGCTTCATTCTCTCTCTTCTCTCTTTGTATAAAAGGAATTCTTTTCTCCTTTATACGGTTTACGCTTTCAAAACCTTCAAAGCAAGAAGCATTCTCTCAAGAACACTCAAGCAAGTAAACCCAGAATATTGAATCTGCAACTCTTTTTCTTCAAGATACACAGGTTTATTTCATATTTATATGCTTTGTTCGTATGCTTTTTATTCTTTTTAAAATCCTACTCGCTCTCTATGGATTTTATAAAACGTTTTTTAAAACTAAAGATCATTCTTTCTGATTTTATGTTTTTAAATAAAAACCTTTTGGTTTTAAAGTGTTCTTCCTTCTTTCTACCCAGAACACTATTTTTCTCCTAAAAATAACTTGATAGTTTTCCAGTTTCCCTTCTTCTATGGAAACTGGTAATCATATTATTTTTAATCTAAATCATTTCTTCTATTATGCCTCTTTCCATAACAGAAATGACACAGTCTTCAATCGTTGCTTCCAAGCATGTACGATTCGCTCTCACTGAAGTTGAGATTACTAAATGTAATCATTTGGCCAGACTCGACTTCAAAGCTGACAAATACCCACATCTGGTGGAAGCTGCTGATTTCCTCAAGCAGTCATGCATAGCTTACGCGATCACTGTGGATCCTAAGCCCTCCAAGACTCTACTTCAGCAGTTCTGGTTCACTGCTGATGCAACTGAACTTACCAACAGGAAAGGCGAACGAGTCCCTGCTATCTCGTTCAGCACGGAATTAGGGCCAGGGAGCATGACCGCTCTTAGCCTCAGGAAATCTTTAAGATTCCCTGACAAACCAAAGAGTGGGTTCGACGCACTCCCCACTGATGATGAGCTGATATCATTCCTGGACGCAATGGGCTATTGTTGGGAAAACAAACCAAGATCTTCTATTCCCAACAAGAAGCTCACCAAGATCCTAAAAGCTCAGATGCCATCACAACTGAACTTTATCTTCTCGCACATAATTCAGTGCATGAGTGGGAAGAGTGGTTCGCTGGATCAAGCCAGCAAAACACAACTGCAGATGGCCTACTCCGTTATCGCTGGTCAAAACTTTGACTACGCCACAGCCATCTTTGAAGATCTGAGGTCGAGATTAGAGAAGCCTGAACGAGATCCCAAGATCTCATACGTACGTTTCATATGTACGTATATCAAGTTCCTCTATCCCAACACCTATCCCACCAAAGATGATGGCACCTTTGCCAGGGTAGGTCAACGATCACTGGAGGTCAAGCCACTCGCCGACGAGGTAAGTATCTCTCTCCTTCGCTCTCGTCTCTCTCTCCATTCTTCTTCATCTTCAGCGACCACGCAGACGGTTCCTTCGTCTGCTATCCCTGTCGCTACCACTACTTCTAAACGACCATCAGCTGGTCCGATTGGTCCTTCCAAAAAGGCCAAAAAGACTAAGGAAAGTACACCCTCTAGTACTATACCTGAGGGAGCTTCTCAACAAGCTACCTTAGATGCTTTTGTGGGTCTTTCCTCCACAACTTCAGAAGTCACTCATACTGCCGTGTCAGCGATTTCACTCGTTGTCACATCATCAGTAACCCCACCTACTATCTCATTCACTGAGATTAACCCCATCCCTACTTCTATCCCCAAAACTCTTCCCTTCTCTCCTCACTTGGTCTCTGAACCCGCCACCTCTTCTTTCCCTATAGGACCTGAGCATCAAACTTTTGAGGAATCTATGCAGTTCTACAAAATGTTTGATACGTCAGGTACACCTATAATCCTAAACACTTCTCTCCCCCCCTCTCCAAATAAGCCCATATCTGAACTAACATTATTTTCAGGTCCTAGCTTGGCGTCTGTTGACACGCATGTCAACAGTCTAGGAGAAAAGGTGGACGCACTCACCAACACCATCAATGAAACCACCAGCGCCGTAAATCAGGCTGGTGAGGAGCTGAAGAAGTTGACCGCCACTTGCTCATCTAAAGCTGAGAACTCTCAACTTTCAGCTGTTGAAGAACAAATCGTCCAACTCAGAGAGTCCTCTCGACTCTTTCAAGGGCGATTTGAGTCTCTTACCGCTGAAGTTCAGGGTCTCTCTTCAAAGGTTGACCTCTGCACGTCCCTTCTTCAGCAAATTCTACAGAAAGTGAATGCACCAGCTCCAGCGCTGCCTCCCTCCTTCACTGAAGATGATCGTACCAACCTCAACATCGCTGTGGAATTCATTCATGATGCCACATGCGACATCCCTGTGGTTGAAGATCGGATTAAGCGTCTGGAGGCTGACGTTCAAGTGCTAAAAGTTTCAACAGCTACTCCAGCAGCTGAACAATCCCCTACCGCTGATAATGACAAAGTGGGGGAGAAAACTGAAGAAACTTCTATTGCTGCTGCTGGGGAAGCTAAGACTCCAAAGGAACCTCCCTCTCAATCTGAGGGGGAGAAGGCAAAAGAATCATCAATTCACTCCATTCTCTTTGAAGAGGATGAGGAAGAAGACGATGAAGAGGAAGATGATCTAGATCTTGATGATCAAGAAAAGGATCAGTCCTCCGATGACGACGACGACGATGAAGACCAATCTATGTGGTTCTCTAAGCCGAACGTCGTATCAGGGACAACTTCGCAAGAGGTTGTCAAAACAGGGGTGAGAGGTGATACATCTTCAAGTGTTCCTTCGCAAAGCAAAGACAAGCAACCGATCACTGAAGAATGCTTGAGGACTGGATCACAATCTGAGGGGGAGCATCCTTCTCAGGTATGTCTTTCAATTGTACCACTCTTCTACTCTTTCCAAACCCCTATTCCTTTCTAGCCTTTATCTCTCTCGTTCTAAAAATACACTTATCCCTTATTTCCTTCTTTTTCTAACCAGACAGTTCTCACCCCTGCTTAAGGGTTCTGAACTACAAATAATTCCAGCTGCTATAGCTGAAGAAATAATCCCAATCTCTATCGCTGAGATTGATGAAGAAGAAGAAGAAGATTCCCTGGTCCATCCAGGAAGGCCCTCTTGACCATCTCATTGGTCAGAGGAAGTGGTAAAGAAAAGAGTTGAAATGATCGCTCAACTAGAAAGTCAACGGCTGAAAATCCCTCTTCAAACATCCACAGAGCTCGACTTCCTCACTGACGCTGAAAGAGAAGAATCTGCCAAAGCTGAGAAGCTGATCGCTGAATGCAAACGAGATGCCCAACTCGCTTTAAAGATTCAATCCTCTCAAGTTAAGGACAAAAAGCTGAAAAGCAAACCTGTGGAAGTTCAAGCAGCACTACTGAAAGAAATTGAAGAGGAACGCTTCAAAGAACAAGAGATCAACGATAAGTCTATCGAATGGTGCAAACAAAAGATGGATTATCGTTCTGATCTTCTTCCAATATCAGCCGTGACTATCTCTGGTCGTAAGAAGAAAGATCAACTCTCAGTGACCATGGAGATTACCAGAGAGGATGGAACCCAAAAAGCAATGTACGTATCAAAACTGGAGAGCTTCGGATTTACGGAATGGTTAGAGTTCTGGGATGCGCTGAAAAAATCCAAATATACATACAGAGGCTACGTTGAAGGACTTCTTGAAGCCCTCATAAATAGAGTCGTTTCTGTACTAAAGCTGCCATCTCCTCTTCCTCCCAAATCTTTGAAACTCAAGAGAAAAATTGGGTCCTCCTCCTCTGAAGATGTCGCCATCATCAGGAATGAAACTTCTATCAAATTTTCAAGAGATGCACTGTTTGGTCCTCCTCCTGATCTTTCAGTTCTGGACTTATCTCTGCCTCCTGGTGGTCCTTTCCAAGCTGGTCAAGTAATCAACAATCCTTATGGAATATTCTTCAGAGATGATGATGAGGAACTCAGATTTCAAAGAATCTCTGAGATTCCTATCTGTCCTCTGAATCATCTCAAGGATCTCTTATGCTTATGGTGTGACTTCTTCCCTGCTGCTGAAGAAATTAAAGAAATTATCAGTAAAGAATCTTTGGAACGAAGACAGAAAGGAGAAGAAATACCTGAGTATATGATCAATCCTCCCAAATCTTCTTTTAATAGCTGATAGATTAGTTTTCTTCTCTGTAATCTGTTAGTTATACTTACAGTAGTTAGTTACTCACTTGTAATGTTTTTCATATCTTGTAATTCCATCCCTGAATTAAATGAAAATAGCAGTGATGTACTTAACCCTATCAGTACTGTAAAAGATCCCTCAAAATAGTAATTGGGACATGCATTCTATGAGTCCTTTTTATTCCTATATTTTGAATCAAAGTAATTTTCTTTTGTTACTTTGTCATTATCAAATAGGGGGAGATTGTTGATCCAAACTCTCTCAGTGATTTGATAACGACCCTCTTTTATACTTAGTGAAAATTACGTTATTATATGTATTAGTGTTTTATCATCAGCGATCAGACTGAGTCTGTTCAGTTATCGCTGATGACCTTTCTGTAAACATTAATATGTATGTGTTTCACTTTCAGCGATCAAACTGAGTCTGTTCAGTCATCACTGATCGTTTCCTATGTAACACAGTTAACGTAATCCCTGAAGACAAGTCTCGCGTCAACATAGTTCATAGCTGAATCGAAGACGAAGCCACTGAACAATAGATAAGTCTACTAGTGACCTGATGCGGATATCAGCGAAGATCAGACATCTACTTACGCGAAGAAGCCTGAGGAAAAGCTTCAGCGATAGCTGAACTTCTTTATCTCTGGAATAAGAGATACTCAGCGATCAACGATCACAAAGCTTATGCCTCAAGTTTTCTTTTGTCTTGCCTTGCACAACCAGTACGATGTGTCAGAACGGACACGTCTCTGCCACAAATCGTACACCAACTCTGTCAACTACACTGTTCATAAAGCGGCCAAAAGCATGTCTCCAAAAGTGAGACTACCAAAGACAATCTATGAATGCCACGTGTAAAGTACCCTGCCATGCATTTAATGCATAGGGTATAAATAGGAAGCTCACCCCTTCATCTGAAGGCGTGCTCAATCCTTGAACTCCAAAATAGAAACCCTTGTTTTCTATCTCTCTAAAAATCCCCCATTCTCTGAATTTCTTGTGCAACCATCTTAGTGTTTCTTAAGTTTGTTTAGATTGAGTCTGTCTTAATCTTATTCCGCAACAAACTTGTAAATTGTATTTTGATTTATCAATAAACAATTTATTAAACTTTAATTTCTGTGTTTGTATTCAACCCCCCCCCCCTTCTACAAACTTGTTAAGCACCTTCAGGACCAACAATGAATATGACGATGAAGCCTCCTTATGGTTCACTCCCGCACCCATCAGCATCCCACAACTCAAAGGCGTTGTGATCAGCGAAGCAGGGGCGAGGGCTGATAAATCTTCAAAGCCATCAACCCAAGGCAAACAAAAAGGGGATTATTGTCGATGGTAGCCTGAAGATTATATCAACCTCTGAGGGGGAGCAACCTTCTCAGGTATGCCTCTCCATTATCCCTTTCTCAAGATTCTTTTCTCACCTTAAACCCCTCATTCACTTCTAAGCCTTTATTTTTCTTCTCCAAAATAAAATTAACTATCCTGTTTTGATCAGCTAGTTCTCTCCCCTGCTTGAGAGAGAAGCAGATCAACAAATAATTCCAGCGATCCCAGCTGAAGACTTTGCAATAATTCCAGTTTATGTTCGATAAATTAATGAACAAGAAAAAGAAGAAGAATCGCTGAGCCATCCTAACATAAACTCTCGACTTATCAAGCGGTCAGCAATGATTCTACAGCTAGAAAGTCAGCGGCTGAAGATCCCTCCTCAAATCACTGAAGAGCTCGACTTCCTGACTCTGGAGGAAAGAAAAGAATCTATCAGGGCCAAGAAGTTATACGTTGCATGCCGAAAGGACACCAATCTGGCCCTTAAGGTACAATCTAACTTGGTTCATGACAAGAAACTGAAGAAGAATCCGATCAAAGTCCAAGAAGCCTTGCTGAAAGAAATCGAGGAGGAGAATCATAGAGCAAAAGAGGTCAACGATTGTGAGATTGCATGGTGCAAAAAGAAGCTTGCTTACAGAGTTGACCCATACAGAATCTCAGCCGTGACTATTTCAGGTAAGAGCAAAAAGAACTCACTGACGGTGACAATGGAGATCTTCAGAGAAGACGACAGTGTAAAAACAATGTACCTGTCAAAGTTGGAACACTTCGGATTCTACGAGTGGTTGGAGTTCAGGGAAGCACTAAAGAAGTCAAAATTTAAGCACAAGGGCCATGTTGATTCGTTGCTCTAACTCCTCATCAATAGTGTCACTACTAAGATTAATATCCCCTCCTCTCTACCACAGAAGCTAAGAACAGCTAGACAAAGGAAACACCTCTCTCTCTCTCTCTGACAACGATGCAGTGATCAGAAACAAAACATCTATAAAATTCTCCAGAGATGCTATCATCGGACATCCACCAGATCTGTCTGCTCTAGACTTATCACTGCCTCTAGGCAAACCTTTTAAATATGGGTAGGTGATAAGCCATCCCTATGGAATCGTCTTCCTTGACGAAAGTGACTTAATCATATTGCAACGAGTCTCAGATATTCCTCTGTCCTCTTGCACATCTGAAATATCTTCTTTATCTATGGCGCGACAATTCAACATCAGGTACTCTCATCAAATCTCTCATTCGAAAGGAGGTAGTGAACAGAAGACAGAGAGGAGAAGATATACCTGACCATATGATCGATGAAGAAGAATTCCAAGTCAAGGAAGAACCGACATAGCTGATAGATTGTATTTTCTTCTTGTAGTCTATTAGTTAGACTTATAGTATTTGTATAGAACTTCACTTGTACTTTAAAATTTTCATATTCCCTGTGTAATCTTTTGTTACGAATTAATGGTAATTATCAGTGAAGTACTTTACTTCATTAGTACAGTAAAAGATCCCTCAAAATAGTAATTGGGACATGTATGTTATGATCCCTAATTATCCTTTTATTTTGAACATAAAGTAATTTTCTCATATTGCTTTCTCATCATTAAATAAGGGAGATTATTGATCCAAACTCTCTCAGTGATTTGATGATATCCCTTTGAAATACTTAATGAAAATTACATTTAATATTTGTATGTATTAGTGTTTCACCATCAACGATTAAATACTGAGTTTGTTCAGTATCGTTGATGATCTCAGATATATTCTGTTAAATGTAATCCCTGAAGATAAGACTCACGAACAAAGATGCTCATCGCTGACATCGAAGACAAAGTTGATGAACAAGTGACAAGTCTACTCATGATCTGATGAGGATATCAGTGAAACCAAAACAAATCCACATAAGCGAAGAATCAAGAAGAGAAGCTTCAGCGATAACTAACTTTTATTCAGACTCTCTGGTAGAAGACTTCATCAGCGATCACTGATCATGAAGCTTACACTCAAAGGTTCTTTTGTCTTATACTTGCACAAATAGTACGATGTTTCAGAAGAGACATACTTTGGCCTCAGATCGTACAACAACTCTGAAGACTACACTATTCACCATACGACTAGGAACATGTTTCTAAAAGTCAGAAGCATGCACCTAATCAAATGATGACACGTGTAAAGTACCTCTACCATGCATTAAATGCATGGGGTATAAATAGAAAGGATTCACTTCACTTTGAAGTGTTGCATTCTATCTTCCTATCTCTCAGTGAAACTTATAGAAACCCTTACTTTATATAACCCTTTCATCTTCTCTCTTATTTTAGTGCAACCCACTTAGTATTTCTCAAGTTTGTTTACATTAGGTTTACTTAATCTTATTCCGCAACAAACTTTAAATTGTAATTTGATTTATCAATAAACAATTTATTAAACCTTAAAATTTGTGGTTCTATTCAACCTCCCCCCTTCTACAAACTTGTATATCACCTTCGGGACCAACAGTTCATGACACTTCCATTCCATTAAGATGCCTGATAGGACTGATCATCCATCAGGAACAACGTATCTTAATTAGGGGTGTGCAGAAAGTTAACCGATCCAATAGGAACCGACCGTTCCAATTCGAACCGACCGTTCCAATTCGAATCGACCGACTATAATTGGATATCCAATTGTAATTGGATTGGATCAGATTGAAAATCTCAACATCCAATTTGTATCGGTCGGTTCTTGGATGGCAGTCCAGAACCAACCGTACCGAACAAACCAATATCCAATTAACCATCCAATTACCATCAAGTTTTCCATCCAACTATCATCCAATTATTTTTTTGCAATTTGCTTAAATTCAAATTTGTATTGTGTTGGTTTTCGAATCCTTAGTCTCAGTTGTGTTGGTTTTAACACATATTAAAAGTGATTAATCCATTTATTTCATTGTTAGAAAATTGCATTAAATTAAGACGTTGGATGGATCTGATCTGATCTGATCATCCATTGGATGGATCTGATTCGATCTGATCATCCATTGTATGTCGGATAGATCAAATTCGATCCAATGGATATCCGATAAGAATATCCAATGGATATCAAATCTGATCCAATGGATATCCAATAAGAACATCCAATGGATGGAACCGAATCGATCCAATCGTCCATTGGATTGGAAAAATCCAACATCCAATGGATGATTGGATCGGTTCGGTTGAAAAAATCCAACATCCAATGGGTGATTGGATCGGTTCGGTTCCCCTCACATTCATTGGATGTCAACCGATGAACACCCCTAATCTTAATGATATGGATGGCCTTATTGCCCTGGATTTTTAATTATATAAGTTTTAATTTTAGAAGTTTTACACTTAAACCGATTTCAACTTTTTTTGTAATGTTTCTTTTCGGTTACCTATTTCTTATTCGATATTTCTTGTGTTATTATTCATTCACTGAGCAATTTTGCTCAGTCGAGGTTTGTTTTGTTTTACCTCGGAAGGTTCAGGATCTAACCCAGGGGCAGGATGAACGGTTGAGATGGCTTATGATGCTTAAAGAATAGTTGTTTAATCAAGGCTTTTGTTATGTAAATATGTTAATCATATTATTACCGATGGATGCAATGTAATATTTTAGGAGTTCTGTTAGAGCTCTGTACTATGAATTGTAGACCTTTGATCCGCTTTCAGTTGTGACATGCCCCATCTTAAGTCTAGTAGGAAGGCGGTGTTACAATCGGTTCTCCATCATCCATCTTTTGATAGCTTGCAAACAGGCTCCTTGAATTGCATATGTGTGTAGCACTAGTGTCGACCCACCAATCTATAGCATTTGAGACCATATGAGTCTCAACCACACCAACGAATTGGTTAGGATATTGGGTGAGGTAGGCATATAGTAGATGCACCAACACCACCACTTCCCCCGGAACCATCGGGGTCTCTTTTGTGTCGACGATCCTTAGCTTTGTGTCCCGACCTGCCACAAACCCAACAACACACCATCTTTTTGAAAGGCTTTTTCTGTGGGGCTAAGGGACCCTTTCTAGAGTTGAAGGGCCTCTTAGTTGCACTAGCCTTCCCTTTGAATTTCTGAAATTTAGATTTCGATGTGCCAGCTTTAATCATATTGGCGTGTGGCTCACTTGTGCTTGCATCGACCTTTTCGTTCAACTTGTTGTCCTCCTTCAACCCTACTTTAAGTAGTAATTGCTCAAAGGTGATCTCCTCCGTCAAATGCTTCAGGTATAACTTGAATTTTTTCCATGAAGGAGGCAACATTTCTATCATCAAACTAACAACAAAATTAATGTTTAAGCCCATGCCTTCCACATCAAGCTCATGGATAAGTACCTGCAATTCCTCAACATGTTTCAACACAGATTTGTTATCATTCATCCGGTAGTTCAAAAATTTCCCTACCGCAAACCTCTTGGAGAACGCCACTTTGGTCTTGTATTTTGCGTCCAAGGAATCCCATATCTCCCTTGCCATTCCAAAAGAGGAGTATATGTCATAGAGGGAATCGTCGAGAGCGTTTAGAATATAGTTTCTACAACTATAATAATTCGATCTCCATATCTCGACCGCTTTCTGATGGGCAGCAACTTGGATTTGCTAGGAGCTTTTCCATCTTGCCCCACTGGAGGTTCATTCGGTGGTTGATCTTCCGTGAGAACGTTGGAAACATGAAGTGTTGTCAAATAGAACAACATCTTCTATTGCCATCTCCAGAAATCCGAACCCTGGAATTTCTCGGGTTTCTCCATATGATTCTTCATCAATTGAGATTGGTCCATCGCTCCTTAACAAAGAATTTTTGTCTTAGATTGTTACGAGTAATCAATCATCAATATTTTATGTATAATAAATATGAAAAATATGCAGAAAATAAGAGTTTTCCTTATACAAATCAACGTATGATCATCAATTCAACAAAACAAACAATAGAATCATAAACCTTACTTGATTTGGTAGATTCTTCATGAAATTAAAATAGATTGAAGCCTACACAAAAGCAGTGTCCTAAGACAAAAACTCGCCGATCAATATTGGCGTTTGTCCCGAGGATACAACAATCGAATTCAAGTTTCTAACTTGAATCTATCGAATTAAACAATGTTTGGTAATCAATTTTGTGGAGACAAACCTTGGAAATTGATGGGAAGAGAGAGAGAGAGAGAGAGAGAGAGAGATAATGGAGGGAAAAAGTTGCAGGTTCTATACATGCATTCCTAACTGTCGGTAACCGCCAGTCGCCACCGAGACTTATGCCGAGACTTAACTACCGATACAAGTACCTGTAGCCTTGTTTGTCGCCGAAAGAAAAATCCAGTCGCCACCGAGACTTGTGGCGAGACTTAACTACCAGTACAAATATCGGTAACCTCTGTTTGTCGCTGAAAGAAGAGATTCAAAGGTCCAGAGCCAATAGGTACTTGTGTCTTTACTTAGATCCTTCAAACTTTGGGCACAACTCTTGGTAAGCACTGTCCAGTGCCTTACAATCCGTGATACTTCCAGTGACCACCGAGACTTACATCGGTACTTAACCCTTGATAGAACTACCTTTGAGCGTTGTTTTGCCTGCATCCACCATATCTTGATTAAAATTCGAGACCCTATGTGGGACTAACTTTCTCCCATTTAAACCAAGTTCTAACAATCCATACCAAATTGTTTATGTTGTTGTCGAAACCAATAACCGAAACAAGAGTTCACTTTTAATTCTTCAGATCAAACCAAACTTGTGGAAACAAAGAACTCCCAAATTAAAAGCTAAAATTAAAATATTCGTTGGAAATACGTCGGTAATTACCGACGAATATTTTAATTTTTAATTTTTTAAAAACTCCTAAATTAAAAAATTAAATTAAAGTATATGTCGGTAATCATCGATGGATCTCCGACACATATTTTAATTTTTAATTTTTAATTTTTTAATTAATAATTTCTCAATCCGTCGAAAATCCGTCCGTAAATACCTACGGTTTTCAAATCCATGTAATAACGGCTTACCTACGAATTATTTTTTTTTTAATTTTTTTAATTTTTTTAATAGTTCTTAATTGATATCACGGAAATTTTTGTTGGTAATATTTCGTCGATAAAAGTTAATTTTCTAGTAGTGGAAGTTGGTGGACTTGCAATCTGCTATCATGATTTTTAAGTGTCAAGTGAGCATCAACCAATGTGTTAGGGATAGGACTCATGCGGCTAGTTAATTTGAGCAAGATATAAAGGAACATTTTGATAAACGTTCACAGTATTCAGAGAATTTAGAAGAACCAACCCTGGATCTACAGTAAAAATGAGTGTTTAAGTCAACCTCGTCGGGAAGACTTACTATATAGCCTTCTATTTATGTATACAAGGATTGAAAGAAGGTTGCATTAGTGGTTGTAGAAGAGTGATTAGGCATGATGGATGTTTCTTGAAGACAAGATGAAAAGAAGAGGTTCTTTCAGTTGTTGGTCGAGATGGGAATAATCAAATATTCCCAATTGTGTGGGTTGTGGTGGATATTTAAAATAAAGAAAATCAGACGTCGTTCATTGACCTATTGAAAGAGGACATATGTTTGAATGATGGTGTTGGTATTACCTTGATTTTAGATCATCATAAGCTATAGTTTGTTTTGGTGTTTTTTTATGTTTTTTTGCATTTTTATCTAGCTACTATTTCTAATATGAAACATTTTGTTGGTTATATAAACAATCATTGAACCATGCGCTAATTGAGGTTGTCAAGTGCGTGTTGCCAGTAGATGAACACATGCAACGTGCTAGGCACATTTATGCAAACTTTACGAAGAAGTTTAGTAGTGTCCAATTCAAAAATCTTTTTTGGACAACCTTCAAAGCCTTACATGAGCAACAATTTAAAGAAGTGATGGTTGAAATCAAAGGTATTGGTTTATCCGTTATGTTATATCTTTAACAACTCATTATTCATAAATTAACTTTCTTTTTACATGTGAAACTAAAGGCCCCAACTTTGATGCATATTTGTACCTTATGGAGAAATCACCCATACTTGGTCAAGGGAATTTTGAGACACGGAATGCATGTGTTGCAGTCAAAAATGGCATTAGTGAGCGTTTTAACTCACTACTGATATATGCTATGACGAAGCCAACCCTTACACTTCTTGAATCTATTAGAGTTACATTGATTGAAAAAATGGCTAAGAAGAGAGAGAGAAAGCAGAGAAATTGATAGATGATATATGCCTTCCTATTAGAAACTTTTTGAACACTTACAGGAACAACGAAGGTATTATTGGTTTGTCACTTATATGCTTTTTATTCATTATTCATAAAGTAACTTATTTCCCCTTTTTCATGTAGATGTTGACATGTACTTCCATGTGGGGTGATCTTTTTAAGTTTAAAGTGAGTTGGAAGCTTTCATAGTTGATGAAGATGATAGATCATGTAGTTGCTCAGATGTGGCAACTATCAGGTTTGGTTTGTGCCCATGTTATGGTTGTCGTCATGTACGTAAATAAGAAAGTTACATTTCATATTGTTTTAGAAAAACCTTGTTCATATAGGTATATGGTCATTATTTAATGCCTATGGAATCAAAATGTGGCCACCATTGCCAAAGAGAATTTCTGGAAGGCCAAAACTTAAAAGAGGAAGGGATGCATTTAAAAGATTATTGGCTTCGACATGATAGATAGGAAGAAAATGAAAATAATGACATGTAAGAATTATAGTGGAATATTCTATAATAGTATGTAAGCATGAGAACAGGTGTTAGTGCACATAATTGTTGGATACAAGATCATGATTACTGAAGGTCAAAGTCAAGCCAAGTCAAAGCTCAAAGTCAACTCTCAAAGCAAAGTCAAAGTCAATTGTAATAAAGTCAAAAGTCAAAGCCTTTGTATTCTTGTCTTTGTATAAATAGTTTTTGTCAAATAGGGATATGACTAGTTGAAGTAATATACGCAGAACTGAGATTGTAGAGAGAGAAAGTTTGAGAGTGAAAAACTTCATTGTATACGAATCTTGAATCAATTGAAACAAGTAGTTTGATTGAGATTATTTGTGATCTTGATTAATAGAATTGCAATTAGAACTTGATTTTAGGGACATATTAATTGGTAACAGAGCAGAGTTTGAGTGAAATCGATCAAGAAAATGGTTTTCGGCACTTTTCATTGAGTTTTCGATCAATTTTGATTTTTGTGTGTTTTTGGAATTGTAATTGATTTGATTGTGTTCGTATAGTGGTCTAGATCGATCTTGTATAGGTCTAGTAGAGTCTTGCACTGTAATTGATCATCAATTTTTAAAATTTACGAAGTTTAGAAACACGAGTTCGACGCACTGTGAAAGGATCAATTTGTACAATTGAATGTTCTTTATCAAAATTCTTTGGTCGAAATTGTTTCTAGATGTATTGGTGAGTAAATTGTCGAAGTTTGAGATCGAAATTCAAAGAATTGATGGATTTTTGAGCCAAACAAAGTTGGTTTTCATCGAGATCTCAAGAATTCGCATATATACATGAAGAACTCGCATATCCTGAAGAACTCGCATAGGATTTCAAGATTTCGCATCTAGAATTCGCAGATCTATTGTTTTCACATGAAATTCTTGTCTGAAATTTTCACAAGTGAATATTTCGCCTATGTGTGATATGCGAATTGTCTAGAATTTGCTTGTGTGAGTTGTGCGAATTGACAGAATTCGCATAGGTGTTTATACGAAAAGTTTTCAGTGAAAATCTTTCCAAGGCAAGAATTCGCATATTGCTTATATGCGAAAAGTAAAAAAAAAATCACATATCACTTTATACGAATTCCTAGAATTCGTATAAGAGTGAGATACGAATTCCTCAGAATTCGCATAAGGATATCATACGAATTCCTTTGTTTTCGCATAAAAAGTTTTGAAATTTTTCTAAGTGTAGAATTCGTGTGAGTCTGTCATGCGAAAAGTTGTATGCGAATTCTGAAGGTTTCTTGCATGCGAATTCTGAAATAGTCTTGAGTGCGAATTCTTGATTGATTGTGCTTGTGTGCGAATTGTGCATACGAATTCCTTGTATTTCACTGTGTGGTGCGAATTCCATACTTAGAGATTTTTTTGGAAATTTATTTTCTGAAATTTCTTTCTAAGTTTTTTCTGTATTGCTTGATTTCACTTGGACTAACGATCATTTCAAGTTCTTTTTCAATGACAGTGTAAAGCTCATAATGTCATCAAAAGAAGAGATTGCTAAACTTAAAGCAAAGATTGTCTCTCTTGAAGATAAGATTGCACAAAAGCGTGAGAACAGTTTCAAGTTACGCAAAGAAATTGTTGGATATCAACATCTGGTTGATTACTATAAGCAGACAGAAAATGACCGAGTTGCTACTTTCAATAGTCTTAAAGAATGGATGCATGCACATATGGTTTACTGAAAAAGGCAACCAGTTCAAGAAAATTTTCAGATTTCTTTGATGAATATAAAGATCATATAAAACAACTTGAAAAGGAAGCTCTTCAAGCTTTGAAAGGAGATAAATGGGTGGAAGTTGACAAATTGAAGACTGAGAATCCTGAGTTAATGCAGAAGATTTCAGAGATGGAAGTTATAGATTGCAAGAAGAATGAGGAGACGGAAAAGAGTCTGGTAACTGAGAACACTAAGTTGAAGAGCAAGATCTCAGACTTGGAAGCTCAAATTGTCAAATCCAGTAAGCAGATTATGTTGATAAGTATGTGGAGAAAGTTAAGACTTTGGAGTGTACTAATGAAGAGCTGAATAAGAAGATTTCTGATATGGAGCTACAGATGGCCAAAGACAGAGATGATTTTGAGAAAGAAAAGAAAGAGTTTGCAAAGAAATTCTCAGATTTTTCAAGGAAAAGTTTTGAAGAGAAGAAAGGTTGAGCTTAAATGTTCCAAGCTTTCTCAACAAGTATCTGACTTTGAGAAAGTAATCATAATGGAAAGAGACAAATTTGCAAAGGAGAAAAAGACCATTGAACAGAAGAATGTTGGAATCTTTAAAGAAAAACTGGTCAGAGAAAGAATGCTGAGAATGGTTTTGAAGAAGAAAGACAGATGTTTGAGACAGAAATAAAGAAGCTGACAGAGAAGTTATCTGAATTGTCAACATGTGCTTTGAAAGAACAGAAAACGAAGTCTGAATTTCAAGAAAAGATTGACCTGCTCGTCAAAGAAAAGAACAATTTATCTTCAAAGATAAAAAGAACTTGAAGAAAATGTTTCTAAAGTGGTGGTGACTGAGCAAAAGACTCTAGAGTCAATTATCAACACACATAGAAATGATTCATCTGACTCTAAAAAGACAGCCTCAAGTTCACATCAAAGAATTGTTTCTTCAAAAAGTTTAGTTAACTCATATGATCAGATTCATTCTACTAACATTTTCTTTGATAGAAATGTAGATGGTTCAGATACATTCAGAAGAAGGAGAAGAAGGAGTTATAGAGAAGAAAAGTTCGTTTGGAAAGTGAAACCAACTGATGATGAAAAGAAGGATGAGAAGAAAGGAAAGAAATCATGTGTACATGCATCAAATGCAAATAAGAACAAAGTGCGGAAAGGTAAACCTGATCTTGTTTACTCGAGAGATCAATTAATCAGGTTTGCTAGTAAGAGGAATTATTGTTCTTATTGTCGTATATATGATTTTGTTCATAAAACAAGTGATCATTATTGGTATGGTTCTTAATCAATTACTCCTAATCGAACTGCAACTAACAAACATGGACCCAAATACCAGTGGGTACCAAAGTCAAAGAATGAATTTGTGTTGCAGGCACCTCAAGTCAAGGGGGAGTAAGAGAACTAAGTCTTCTGAATACTAAAGTTCAGGACCCGAACCTCAATGATAAGGAGTGTGACTTCTAAACACAACAGTTTAGGACTCGTACTTCAATGATCAAAAGATGTTATACTCCGTGCATATATGAGATTGTACTCCGAGATCTATATGAGAAGATCAACCTTCAAGGGGGAGTACATATTTTTCCTGATGCAATATTTCAGGGGGAGTATATGACTTTTGATTACATCTGATCAAAACTCGTAATTTCAAAGTTTTTTTTCTTTCTGTCATTTACTTTTTCAATAAATTTTGTGAAGAAAGCTTTGTACTTTGACGACTTGTGATTTTTTCAGTATTAAGAGTGAGCTTACATGATCATATCATATAAGACTTAGAACTGACTTGATGAGATTTAAGACTGAGCAAAAAGGTTTATTTCTAATCTTAATCTCATACGTATCTGAAAGAATGACAACTTTCAGATATGAAAACATGTTCTTAAATGTTCAAACCACTTCTGATTCTTAAAAGGATTTCATGAATATAGAAGTGTGATTTTAAATGTTTTCATGTTTTATGTGCTTCAATGTTTAAATAAACCGTGTGTTTCCAAAGATAAATACTTGTGTATTGTCTTTTCCATATACTGTCAAGTATTCACACACACCGGTTTCACTTTTTGTTGAATATGTTATCACCATGTCTCAAATTGAACAAAATAAAGATGGAGGAAGTTGACTAGAGAGAGGAGGTGACCTTTTAGTCTTCAGAGGTTCTGTGGCTATTGCTTTGCCCTTGTCTTTTGTCGATGGTTTTGGGGTTTTATAGATTTTGGGAGGTGAAGCTGTAGAGACCTTTTGTTGATTTGGCTTCTGAGGTCCAAGCTCTGAGCTTATTGGGACTTCATTCAGGGGCTCTGCTTGGATTGCTACATCTTGAATTGCCTTCTGCAGAGTCTCCCCCTCATGAGGACCAGAGCCAGAGGCATCAGGATCTTGGTCCTCATGCCTTGCCCTCTTCTGCCCTGCTTGAGTTTGGTAGGTGACAGGTGCCTTCCTCTTCTTTCGCTTACAAAGGTGATCTTCTGTGTATTTGGAGATCTTTTTCATTACATCCTCTGCGGCCAACGAGAGTTTGTTTACTTCATAGTCTGATTTGAATTTTGGCTTGTCAGTGGTAGACTTGAGCTTTGTGGCAACTGTGTTTCCTTCCTTAGTGATGTCACTACAAAGGAGATTCAAGTTTCGCAGAAATAATTTTTGCATGGCCTCGAAATATTCTTTGGTGGCGAGATCTTGCACATGCGTCGCAAAGGAGGTGGCTTCAGCTATTATAGGTACCATGACACTGCGAGTCATGTCCTTGATTTCATTCTTTAATTTCGTGAGCTCGGCCGTTCCTGAGGAAGTTATCTCTACAGCAGACTTTCCCATCTCTTCCATGCAGATATTTCTAAGGGCCTTGATGGCGTCAGTCTGGATATTGATGGATTTGGTGCAGTCATCAAGGTTGTTCTTTGTGGCAGAGGTCTCCTTGAGCTTTTGGATCTCGATCGAGTGTTGCTCTGAGGTTCTTTGGAGAACTTTCAGAGTTTCTGTGTTGGCTCTCAGAGCCTCTGCGATGACACTTGAATCTTTTGGATGTGCGGGAGTAAATGAGCTTTTCAACTCATCAAGTTTTTGGATTACTATGTCAGTAAAGGCTTTAAACTCACCCTTTGTGACATAGGTATCCGTGGTAACCTCTGGAACAACACATGTTCCAGATTTGGCCAACGAGTCTTTGACACCTTCAGAGCCTGTGGGTATGATGAGCTCTGGAGGATTTCCTTCTAATCCTCGATGTTCCACGAAGGAATCATCTATAGAAGTTCTGGCGACAGACTTCTTGGGAAAGGGTTCAGAGACTCTCTCAAGGGTTCTTTCGATTGAAGTATGTGGATGTTCTAGATCCATAGAAGTATCGTATACTCTCACTGCCAACTCTGAAGTAGTTTGGTGGTCACTCGTGTGTGTGACAGAGGCAACAAATGCCTCTGTATGTGGTGGTGTCGTGTCCTGGGGCAATAGAACACTTATGTCTGCACCTTCATCCTTTTGAGAGGATGGGTGGATTTTGTTTCCCCGGCTAAGTGTGGTACAGAGGATGAAGGAATATCCTCTGTCCAGTTGGTAGGGGTAGGGTTCGGACTGTGCCGTCCTATTTCAATACCTTGTTGCACTAGAACTGCAGAGGTAGATACGTGGGTTGCACTGGGAGTTGGGTTGTGTCGGTCCACAATATATATCAAGTTCTTATCGACTCATACACACAAACGATTACCAACCTGTTTTGATTAATAACAATGGTTACAGGATTGATCGATTTAAGCTTTCGATGTGTTCTCTCTGTTTTACACCTTGAGTGTGTGTGTTTTTGTGATCTGATTTCTAAGTTCTTCGAGTAGCTTCTCTAACACACTTACTATAATATCTAAACTTAGATATTAAAACAAATATCTAGTTTAGATATTAACTAACTAATATCTAAAACTAACTAATATCTAATAACTTAGATATTTAATCTAATTAAACTAAATACTAAATTACAATAAACAATAATTAACTTCGACATTTATTACAAACGACATTAGACTTAATATCGAGAGTCGACTTTCCGGCATTAGCTTCAGATTGGATCTTCAGATTGAATGATCTTGAATCCAATAGATATGTGCTCTAACAATCTCCCCCTTTGAATCAAGATCATTACTAAAAAGATTTTAGCAATTCAGTCTTCTTTTTCAGCTCAGAAGATGCAATCTCTTTCTCTAGCTCAGAATGCTTTAGCAAAGTATCTTCAAAGAAAATTTATCTGAAATCAGCATGTCTTCAGAATACTTTGATCTCGCATTTCTTGGTTAGCTTTTAATGTAATGGACTGGACATTTCTACAAGCTTTAGATTCTCCCCCTTTTTGAGGAAAAGAGCAACGCTTTCATCAAAACATGTAGGAAGAAATGTATGTCATTTGGAGCCTTTGATCCGTCAATTCAAAAGATATTCATCCAGATCTTTTCAAATCTAGACAAAATAGTCGTGTAACACCTGAATCAACTAATGAATCGGTTAACATGCCTGTCAGTAACACTAAGTCACTGAGTGCAACAAATACACATTGTAAAGGTGCGTTTGTGATGTTGACTCCCCCAGGGCTTCCATTTAATCATCGAAACACCACAAGGGTAATTTCTATAAACGTTATGACAAAGAAACTAATTCCTTGTGTGTTCGTGCTTGTGTTGAAAGAATTAAGCACATGAGGATTGCTTATAGGCTCAAAATTGTGTAAACCACTGAGATAACAGTAAGTTAAACACAGACTCAATGTGAATGATTGAAGTGCGAAGGTGGGGCAGACTTCCTTCTTTTCAATATCCATATTTTCCAAATGAAAATCAGATAGCAAATGTGCCGCTTCCCCTTTGAAAATGTGAAACACTTTCTTGTTAAAAAGAAAATGAGTAGTTGGTAAGGTTTAATCAAGAGTTGGCATGGGCTAGTTGCCTGTTTCAATAATGATCACCAAAGAATTGTGAAACATTAGAATTGTGGTTGTCCGGCTCAGAAAAAGTTGGTGCAGAGTTGTGATATTCTTTTAACTCTGTTCTCAAACACTCTTTCTTTTAAACATTTAGCTCACTCTAACCAAAATTTCTTTCTCTATTTGACACACTCATTTCTTTTGACTTATCACACTCAATCAGTAAGGATTAATCTCTTGGGTAGAAATCACTGGTTAAGGTGATTCCATAGAAGTTATGTTAAGTCCTAGCACAATGAAGTCCTTGTTTTCCTATTATGCAAATGATGCTCAGAATCGTTTAACTATTTCAATGAAAGAACAAATTAGATCTTGAAAACATTTAAACTCACACTTCCAATTCATGAATTCGTGTTGAGAATCGGGAAGTGGTTTGAACATTTAATAACAATGTTTTCAAATGATTGAAAGTTATCCTTCTTTCAACCATTTATGAGATTAAGATAAAGGATTGTACATTTACGTGTGATCTTACATCTCATGAATCTAAGCTTAAAGTCATAAACATATGAACTTGTAAGCTTCTCTAAAAAATTATGCAAAAGTCTTATGTTAAGTCAAAGCAAATTTATTCACTTAAATTGAAAAGACAAAAAGCAGTAAAACTATGAAAGTACGAGTTCTGATCAGAAATAATCAGAAGTCATATCCATACTCCTTTGACTTGAAGAGCTCCCCCTAAAATCATGCATTACAAAAAATTTGACATAAAAGGTAAATGCGGAAATCTTATGAGCTCCCCCTCAAAATAACATTGACCAACTGTCAATTTCTTCTCATACTCCCCCTTGGATCATGAACAGTATATAGAAGTGCAGATATCAATCAGAAATAAGAATGAAGAAATGATGAAAAAGTATACAATTAGAAAACTTTGATAGGTAACTACCGATTATACCTTAAGATTTAGCATACCAAGCTTAGAGACAAGAAAGGTAAACCTCTTTTCGTCTAAAGGTTTGGTAAACAAATCGGCAAGCTGATAATCAGTTTTTACAAAGAAAAGTTCAATTGTTCCTTTCTCGACATTATCTTTGATAAAATGATACCTGACATCTATGTGTTTGGTCTTGGTGTATTGAACAGGATTCGCTGTTATTGCGATGGCGCTCTTGGAGTCACAGTAGATCGGGATTTTGTTGAAGTGAAAACTGTAGTCGCGTAATTGTGTTCTCATCCATAAGAACTGAGAACAGCAGCTAGCAGCAGCTACATATTCTGCTTCGGCCGTTGAAGTTGAAACACAAAGTTGCTTCTTCGATGCCCAACTTACGAGTTTATCACCGAGGAACTGTACATGTCCTAACGTGATCTTCCTGTCTAACATACAACCAACATCATCTGCATCTGTATACGCTGTTAGTTCAAAGCTAGTATCTTTAGGATACCACAGACCAAGATCTGCAGTGCCCTTCAGATACCTAAATATGCGCTTAACTGCAGACATGGATTTCATTAGGATTGGCCTGATATCTTGCACATAAGCATGTTGAAAAAATTATATCTGGCCTACTAGAAGTAAGATACATTAAAGAACCTATCATTCCTCTGTAAGTCCTAACATCAACAGACTTTCCCGAAGGATCGGTGCCAATCTTAGTACCTGGTGCCATTGGGGTACCAATCGGTTTTGATTTTTCCATTTTGAACTTCCGAAGAATATCAAGAATGTATTTTGATTGATTGATAAAAATACCCGTTGAAAATTGTTTGACTTGTAATCCGAGAAAGAAATTCATCTCTCCCATCATATTCATCTGAAATCTTGACACCATAAGGTTAGAAAAATTCTTACAGTACTTAGGATTTGTAGAGCCAAAAATAATATCATCTACATAGATTTGAATTAGAATGATATCGGCTTTTTCCTTTTTGATAAACAAAGTGGTATCTACCGTACCTTTTGAAAAACCAGACTTGACTAGAAATTGTGAAAGGACATCATACCAGGCGCGAGGAGCTTGCTTCAGTCCATAGAGTGTTTTGTCGAGAATGTAGACGTGATTCGGTTTCTCTTGGTTGACAAAGCCTTCTGGATGAGAGACGTAGACTTCCTCCTTTAGAATGCCATTCAGAAAGGCAGTCTTCACGTCCATTTGAAAGACTGTGAAGTTCTTGTGGGCTGCGTAGGCTAGAAACATTCGAATTGCCTCTAAACGCACCACAGGAGCATAAGTCTTGTCGTAGTCGATTCCTTTCTCTTGCCTGTATCCTTTGGCTACCAGTCTTGCCTTGTTTCTGATAACGGTACCTTCTTCGTCTTTCTTGATCTTGAAAACCCATTTTGTACCTATAATGGTTTTACCTTGAGGTTTTGGTACGAGTCTCCAGACTTTTAGTGCGTCAAACTGATTCAGCTCTTCTTGCATTTAAGTCACCCATTCTGGATCAGCAAGTGCCTCTGATACGCGAGTTGGCTCAAACTTGCTCAGAAAGGAGTCATGCATACACATATTCATTGACGCTGACTTAGTTTGCACCGGTTTTGTTAGATCACCAATGATTTGGCTTATCGGGTGCTCTTTGGTCCATTTGTGTTCATGAGGCAGTGGATTATTTGAATATATATATCAATATTATCATTTATAAATCCACTTGTACCTTCTTCAGTTTGTTCAGGAGGAATGATGATTACATTTGAAGTGGTAGGTGCAGAAGGCTCAGCAGGTACAGCTTGGTCCGGCTGTAGATTGATATGTACAGAACATCCTACTGTTTCAGCTACTTTTGTCTCTTCATTACTTGTCACAGCTTCAACTGTTGGAGTCGGCATTTGAACTGGAATTTCTTGCTGAATCAGGGTGTTGGATTCAGTAGAGATATATGAACTGGTTGGATGAGTAGTCGTTGAGTCTGCCATCCTGTCAACCACAACAGATTTATTTACATTAGATCCAATAAATTCATCATAAAACAGTTCAAATAATAAATCTAAATCAGATAAAATATTAAATGACGTTGATGCTTCATCTGATTTGTTCTGTTGAGACGCATGTTCTGGACTGATTTGCCCAGAAGCTAGTACGCCGGTTATCAAGGGTTCTGAACTGTGTTGTTCGAAATCCATTTCTTCATCAAACGAAACGTTGACGCTTTCAATAACCGTCTTTGACTTCTTCAGATATACACGGTATGCAGTTGATGTAGAGGAATAACCAATGAAGATGCCTTCGTCCGCCTTGGCGCTGAACTTGTTCAGACTCTCTCTATCTTTTAGAACGAAACACTTACACCCAAATATCTGGAAATATTTGATTGTCGGTGTTCGGTTGTTGATTAACGCATAAGGAGTCTTCTTGAATCTGCGGTGTATCATGGATCGATTATGAGTGTAGCATGCAGTCGATACAACTTCAGCCCACAGAAATAAAGGTAAGTCGGATTGACTTAGCATAGTACGAGCAGCCTCGACTAGCGTACGATTTCTTCTTTTGACCACTCCATTCTATTGAGGCGTATGAGCAGCAGAGTATTGATGTGAAATCCCAACAGATTCAAGATAGTCTTGAACCTTCTTGTTCTTGAACTCTGTGTCGTTGTCTGTTCGTAGAAGCTTGACCGATTTCTACAGATTCACCTAGGTCGTCTTCAGGAATCTGATGAGAACATCAGGTGTCTCATCTTTTGAACGTAGAAACTTGACCCAAGTGTATCGCGAGTAATCGTCCACGATAACTAGTATGTACTTCTTTCCGCCGAGACTTTGTGTTCGCATCGGACCGCATAAGTCCATATGCAAGAACTCTAATGGAGCGCTTGTACTCGGTTCAGACTTTGGTTTATGTGGAGCCCTCTTCATCTTTCCCTTTTCACATGCTGCACAAAGGTGTTCTTTTTCATACTTCAGCTCTGGAAGTCCTTTCACTAACTTTCCACTGACCAGTTTGTTGATGTACCTGAAGTTGAGGTGAGAGAGCCATCGATGCCATAGCCAGCTTTGTTGCATCGAGGCTTTCGAGAGTAGACAAATCTGCTTGTCAGTCTGGACACTTGACAAATTAATTGTGTAGAGGTCGGACTTTCTCGTGCCGACCAAGAGTTCCTCGCCTTCTTCAGTGCGAACTGAACACCTCTTGGCTTTGAAATTGACCACTAAGTCTTTGTCACAGAATTGGCCGATACTGAACAGATTGTGTCTTAAGCCTTCAACATAGCTCACCTTCTTGATCGTGACATTGTCATGTACCATATCACCATAACCAAGTATTGGTGAAAACTGGTCGTTGCCGAATCTAACTGTTCCGCAATACTTCTATGTAAAGTTGGACAACATCTCTTTTTGTCCAGTCATATGCTTGGAACATCCGCTATCCAAGTACCACATATGACGGATCTGCACAAGAGAAATTACGATACAACAGATTTAGATAGTCATAAAACAAAATTTAAGACTTTGAGCATTGAAGTGCGGGTCTTGAACTGATTTGTTCAAAAGCCTAATTGACATTGATGTCCGGGTTCTGAACTGAAATATTCAGAAGCCTAATTGACATTGATGTCTGGGTCTGAAGCTTATTTACTCAAGAACCATTTTTATGCTCCTTCTTAAACGTTGGGTGACTGCAACACAGATTTAGCTTTTGGTACCCACTGGAATTTTGGTCCAACTGTGTTAGCACTAGATTTTGGTACCCATTTGAAATTGGGTTCTGGTTTCATTTGAAATTTATTTGAAGCATTATAATGATATGAATGCACATGATAATTTCCAAGCCAAACCTCATAATCTTGACAAGAAGTAGAAACATGTTTATCATAAAAAGAAGACTTCGTAGCAGATAAAGATAACTAGAATAATTGCTTAAAAGAATATTGCTTGCGAGAAACAACAAGTTTTGGTTTCAAAATTGTTGCAACATTCGCTTTCAAAACATCGTTACTAGGTAAAGTCTTATTACAATTAACACTACAAAATGATTTATCAGCCTTGTCAAGCTTCTGTTTCGGTTGCCATTGAGATTTAACTTCTGGCTTTTGCTTGCTCAGATCTGAAACATTTGAAACTCGTGAGTTAGACTTTTGAGCAACAAACGAATGCTTCTTCTTCGGCTTACCAGTAGTGATCGGTTTCTGTGAATGCTGAGATTTAATCTTACCTTTAGCATTCTTAGCTTTCACAGAGACTGATTTATCAACTTTCGTTGATTTTGCACTGTTAACAGACGTACTGGTTTTTCCCAATGATTTCACAATAAAAGATGAATGGTTAGGAAGTTTCGCATTAAAATCAAATTGTTCAAAACAATCATCCAAACCACCGTCAGAGTTAAGAAAATCAAACCCTCCGTTTGTTAAACCAAACATGTCATCAGATTTTGAACCCTTTGAAATAACAACAATTGTGTGCATCACAGTTAAAAAAAACTTTTTGTTGAATCTCAATCAAAAGTCTTTCATCTGTTAAAGAGTTCTCGAGTTCAGAAATTTTACTTTCTAAAACGAGAGGAGGGACATAAAGTTTACCTTTAATAGGCTTCGCCTCCATTTCTTTGACAGAATAACTTTGAAAAAAGTAATTTGAAAGAGATTTCTTGTGATAAATAGGATCATCATTATAACTATTATTCAACTTCGCATAATAAAATGGAAGGTGAACTTTAGATGATTTCCTCCGTTTTTCTGTTTCCTTGGCTTCATCCTCTTTTGATAGTCCAGTATTAAAAACTTGAAGTTTAGGGTATCGGTGAGAAAGATTCATAAAAGTAAAATCATAAAGTGCAGGCACTTCAGATATACCCTTTTTAAGGCAGTGAGGTTTCTCATAACCAATTCCCCAATTGTATTTGTTCTCTTTTGGTTTGTTAAGATGAATGGTTTGCTCAGTTTGACCTAGTGAGTATAACTTCTTTTCCAAAGCATCTAATTTTGCAATTAAAGATTTGTTTTCTTCAGTACATGAAGAATACATTTTCGTAAGTTCTTTTAAATCAAACTCACTCTTTCTCAAATTAGACTTTATTTCAGAATTCTCTTTAAGAATTATTGTCTTTTCTTTGGTGCTGGTGTCATTGTTTCTATGTAAAACCTCAATCAATACTTCCTTCTCAGCAATTTTATTGCTAAGTTTCTGTAGCGATTGGTTTTTGTCAGTAATAACACCTTTTTCTCGCTTAAGATTCGAATCTAATTCTTGGAGTTTTATATTCATGGCATGCATTTGATTTAAGAAATTGGAATAAGATAAATCACATACCTCATTCTCCTCATCATCTGAGTCAGCTTCAGCTTCTGATTCCTGCTTTCCCATCAAGCACATGTTGGCTGCCTCATCCTCTTCTTTATTCTCTTCTTCCTGGTCTGAATGGTCAAGCCAGTACTCATCTTCAGCCATCAATGCCTTACCCGCCTCCTATTGCTTTGCAAGAAGCATTTTGTTCTTGTAGTAATCGGAGTTTCTGACTTTGGGTCTTCGGCAGTCTTTGCAAAGTGACCTATTTTTGCCACAGTTGTAGCACGTTGGTGGTTCTGACTGGCTGGATCCTTCAGCTTTAAATCTTCTCTCTTCAGGCTTCCTCTCCTCTATTCTCTTTCCTTCAAACCTTTTTCCTTCAACTCTCTCCTTGTGAACATAGTTGTTAGGACCAGAAGAATACCTCTGACTGTTTGAACTTGGTTTCTTGTAGAACTTCTTCTGAAAAGCCTTAGTCAGTATAAACATTGCTTGCTTCAGTTGTTCACAGTCATCCGAGTCAGAGTTTTCTTCAGCTTCAATTTATTCTGATTCATACACAATTGTCTTGTTCTTCTTCTTTTTGACAACAAGAGCAACTGTGTTATCAACTGTCTTCACTGTCTGCCTCTTCTCATCTAGAATTTCATCCACCTCTTCTTCATTTTGTTTAAGGGTTTCATGCACCTCATGAAGTGGAATCTCATTCAGATCCTTGATCTGCTTCATTTTTCTGGCAAACCTCTTCCATTCAGGCTGTAGAATGCTGAGGAATTTGACATTTAGCTCGATTTGTGATTTGTTGATCTTGTTCTTGCTTAGTTCGTTCAGCAAGGTCACGAATCTGTCATAAGTTTTTTCTAGAGACTCTCCAACTCTGCCTTTAAATTCTTCATAATTGTTTAGGCAGTTGGATATTTTGAGTTGGTTCCCAACCTTTGAACCCAGCATCATCTTCTCTAGCTGATCCCACATTTGTTTTCCAGAGGCTTTATAGTTGTCTATCTTCACATATATTTCGTTTGGAATGCCTTGAAGAATATAAGACTTAGCTAATCTATCTCCTTTTGCTCTCTTCAGGTTATCACCTCCTAGATCCTCATACTTAAGTTCAATTCTTTGCTCATTAGTTCCCTCTGGAGGTTCCCTATAAACTGGTGCCATTAGTCCTTCTTCTATCGATTTCCTGATGAATTCACCCAAATCTTGTCTTTCTATGAAGTTCAGGAACCGATCTTTCCAATGCTCGTACTCTCCCCTGAAGAGTACTGGTGGTTTGGTGTCAGTTCCGATTGCTAGGGCTTCTCTGGATGTCATTCTGAATAAAAGGACTAAGTGTTGTATTGGCGCAAAATGAGGTTTTCACGAAAGGTTGCTGGCGCAAGAGAGATTTGCGCGAGTTGTACGTGGCGCGAAGTAATGCTTTGCACTAGTAGAGGATAGCGCAAAGTATGGTTTGCGCTACAAGGTGTTGGCGCAAAAGTTAACTTCGAGGAATGTTGGAGCAAGCTGAGGTTTGCACGGAGTGAGGGTCGCGCGAATTGAGATTTGCGCGAGGTGAGGGTCGCGCGAGTTGAGGTTTGCGCGAGAAATGATTGGCGCAAAACGAAGTTTGCGTTGGCAGTTGGTCGTGTGAATCTGACTTTGCGTGATGAACTGTTGGCGTAAACGCGAACTTTGCGTTAATAGTCGTTGGCGCAAAGTGGAGATGCTTTTCTCGTCAGATGAATGGAACTTTGCGCGAAGTAGATTTTTGAGATTTTCGCAAAGTGTTGGTGGCTCAAGACAAGGTTTGCGTTATAAGTTGGTTGCGCAAACTAAAGTTTGCGTGAGCTGTTAATGGCGCGAGTTGGTGTTTGCGCGATGAACTGATGGCGCAAACGAGACAATGAACTGGCGCAAACGTGACTTTGCGTGAGTTCGTCCCTGTAACTGATAAACTTGATAGAAATTCACAATAAACCTGTTTCGACTTCGATTAGTAGTACCAAACTCTAACAAAATGACTACAAACACTTCTAGAACAGATTATTACCACTCGATCTCGATAAGAATCACTTTTTGAAAAGCAAAATCGATGGCACAGTGACTTTAAAGAGTCGACTGTTTTATCACTAAAATCACAAATTGGAACTCGATTTCAGATATATACTGAAATTAAACACTCACAACTCGATCTAGCACCCTAATCGATCACAACCTGCTCGATTTCAACTCCTAAAACACACTTAAACTCGAAATCGATTTTGAAATGAAGAACACAGAGTCGTTTTTCTAAAAACTAAATTTGAATCAATTATCAGGCTCTGATACCAATTGTCGGTCCACAATGTATATCAAGTTCTTATCGACTCATACACATAAACGATTACCAACCTGTTTTGATTAATAACAATGGTTACAGGATTGATCGATTGAAGCTTTCGATGTGTTCTCTCTGTTTTACACCTTGAGTGTGTGTGTTTTTGTGATCTGATTTCTAAGTTCTTCGAGTAGCTTCTCTAACACACTTACTATAATATCTAAACTTAGATATTAAAACAAATATCTAATTTAGATATTAACTAACTAATATCTAAAACTAACTAATATCTAATAACTTAGATATTTAATCTAATTAAACTAAATACTAAATTACAATAAACAATAATTAACTTCGACATTTATTACAAACGACATTAGACTTAATATCGAGAGTCGACTTTCTGGCATTAGCTTCAGATTGGATCTTCAGATTGAATGATCTTGAATCCAATAGATATGTGCTCTAACAGGTTGGTTGTGTGCTCAAGGCATCTTTTATTCGACTCTCCTCCTTCGATTTTTTGTTTCCCTCTAACCCCTCATCTTCACTCTGGGACATACCCGTCACGTCCTCAATCTCCAATTCTACCGTTTCTCCTAGACCTCCAGAGTACCTTTGCGTGACCTCTTTAGCAATTTCAGTGGCTATTTGCAGAGGACTCTTAGGTCTTTCTTCTTGGGTATCTTCGAATATTAAAGCCCTTCATCTTGTCCTCTGTAGAGGTTCTTCAGAAACCTCTGCAGGTTCATTCTCGATAATGAACGCCTCAGCCTTATCTTTCTCGGTCTTTTCCTTCTCTTCCAACTTTCTCAGTTTCTTTTTCTTTTCAGAGGACTTAATCACCTCTGTGATTTTTTCAGTGTCCTCTGCCACAATTTTTTCTTTCCTTGGCTTTTTGGCCTTTGGAACCTCTTCTTCTGTGGTTCTCTTTTTGTGACGTTTCTTTTTCTTCTTCTTATCACTCCCCATCCCCTTCTCTATTTCTACTTTCCCCTCACTCACTTTTGGTGCCTCTGCGAACACATCCTCTGCTCCCTCAAATTCCTCATCCCTAAGATATACTGCTATCTCTCCAACCTGAAATCCTACACGTGGGGGGGAGGGGGTTGCAGGACTCGGTTCAGGAGTCCTGTACCCGCGAATGTAAGCCTAAATGCCCTCTTCACTACCCAAATATTGCAGAATCCTTGCTGGCAGAGGTCGAGCGTTCGGGTATCCAGTCTTCATAGTTGTGGGTTTGTGGAACTTCATTTCGTGCAGCTTGATGGTTTTCCCTTCTGCTGGCAGTTTGCCTTCTCCTATCAAGTCGTTCCCAAGAAGCAGTGCGAGGAATCTTCCAAAGACCAGATTCTTTGGTTCTGCGCCCCTGTCTTGGTCTTGTTATTTAGCTATAACTGCATTCCTCATTTCTCTGAAGATCAATCCTGCGTAGTCGAGTGGGAGATCATAGAAGATCCCATACATGATGGCCAGAATTGTATGGCTCGATTGGTCAGGACTTCCTACTTTGGAGGTCAAGCATCTGTTAAGTATGGAAAACAGAACGTTCCATAGAAGGGGAAGGTTCTGTCTTCTAAAGTCAGTCCTCTTAGAGATAGGGATGGCATAGCCTATGAACCGCAAGAATTCCAAAAGTTCTTCTTCTGTGGGTTCATCAGAAAACTTCTTGAGGTTTAGATCATCTTTGGTGGGCAATCCAAAGACGTCAGACAACTTTCTCTTGTTTATCCCCAAATCCAATATCTTCTCCGTCGATGGATGAGTTGCATAGCCCATGATGCAGTATCCATATCCATCCATTTTCGCATGGCGTGCACTGAGCCAGAACTATTGGATGTAGGACTTAGGGACATAATTTCTCTTCATGGCCAGGGCATTGATAAGGAAGTGATTCTTCAGAATATTGATCAATGATTCAGCTTCAGTAGGAAACTTTTTTGGGTCAAGAGTGACACAGTGGTTGTTGGGCTTGATAGTCATTTGGTTCAGATGATAGTCGTGCCTTGTGAAGGATATCATTTGGCTAGTCATTACCTATTCTTGTCCTACGGAGTGAGAATCAGGCTTTTGTGCTACTGAATGTTGGGAGTGGTTGGAGGCCTTGGATCCTTGGGAGTTCTTGGATGAGACAGAGGGAGAAGCCATTGTAGAAGCTAGGAGAAAAGGAGAGAGGTTTTTGCTTCGGTGTTCTTGAGAAAAGAATGCAGGTAAAGTAAAATGGGAAAGATGAAAGAGAGGGGTTTATATACTGAGGGGGTAAAAAAAATTTACGCGGTAAATAATGAGAATTTGATATCCGTAATGAGTACAAATGGATAAGGATCCATTTCTGAAAAACGATGGTACATATACGGACCAATGAAAATTTTCCACGTCAGAAAGGGCGGTGCACGATTGAGTACGTGTGCCTCCCCTATTCTCGCGCGCATGGCATTTGCTATACCCACGGAACAGTGACTTTCAAAAATAACCCGCATTGAATGACCATATAGTAAAAATTTTGAAGAGATGAAAATGGCAGAAGCTCTGTGGGTTTAGAGCTTCTGAGGTCATTAGTAGGGTTCTGAACACCATGATGACCTAGACAAATTCGAAAGAACTATGAGTTGATCGATCACAAACCAAATTACATGCTCAATGGATGAGAGACCCCTTTTGTGAGGTGCAGAGGCTCTGTGATAGGTCACAGAGGCTCTGTGGAGGACCTCAGAGGCTCTGAGACCCAAAATTTCTAATTTAGGAAATATTTGGAGGTATTGATCACTCAAAGTTTTGAAAAGATTTGAAAGACATAGAGAGATATATTTGTAGCATAATGTCGAGCTTCCCTTTGAATTGTCAAGGTCGCCTATTTTAACTCCCCCTTGATCTGTGCTTGGATCTTTAGAAATAGGCATTTGACAAGACACAGAGCAAGAGAGTTTTGAAGAAATTTACAGAAAGGAACTGTACAAACTGGAAAAAAAAGGAAAACAACAAAAGTAAAGATGATATTTACAACAGAGGCTCTGTGATTCAACTCATGTTAAGCATACCAATATTGCCAACAAGAAAAGTGAATCTTTTCTCATCCAAGGCCTTCGTGAAAAGGTCAGCAAGCTGGTAATATGTGGGAACAAAGTACATTTCTATGGTCCCATGCTCCACATGATGTTTCAGAAAGGGGTACCTGATATCGATGTGTTTGGTCTTAGAGTGTTGAACAGGGTTGGCAGAGATCGCAATGGCGCTTTTGGAGTCACAGAGGATGAGGATTTTCTCAATGTCAAATCTATAGTCTCTGAGTTGGGTTCTCATCCACAGAACTTGTGAACAACAACTAGCGGCAACAACTTATTCTGCTTCTGCTGTAGAGGTCGAAACACAGTTCTGTTTCTTAGAAGTCCAACTAACTAGTTTTCCTCCAAGGAATAGACAACTCCCAGAGGTGCTTTTTCTATCTAGCTTGCATCCTCCTTAATCTGAATCTGTATAAGCCACAAGATCAAAGCCAGAGTTCTATGGATACCAGAGGCCAAGATTCTTGGTCCCTTTTATATATCTAAAGATCCTCTTGACAGCATGAAGATGAGATTATTTAGGGTTAGCTTGAAATCTTACACAGAGGCATGTGGCAAACATTATATTGGGTCTACTTGCAGTTAAGTACAATAGAGACCCTGTCATTCCTATATAGAGTTGCCACTCCACAGATTTGCCCTATGGGTCTGTATAAAGCTTAGATCTAGTGGCCATAGGGGTTTTCATTGGTGAAGAGTCAGAGAGCTTGTATTTTTCAAGTATGTCAGAGACATATTTTGATTGGTTTAAGAAAATGCCCTCTTTGGTTTGTTTGACTTGCAATCCTAGGAAGAAAGTGAGTTCTCCCATCATGCTCATCTCAAACTCACTCTTCATCAATAACTCAAACTTTTTACAATATGAATCATTTGTGGACCCAAAAATAATGTCGTCAACATAAATTTGCACAAGTAGAATCTCACCTTCTCTCTTCTTGTAAAATAAGGTAGTATCAGTTGTACCTCTTTCGAAACCATTAGCAAGAAGGAAGTTTGAAAGTTTGTCGTACCAGGCTCTCGGGGCTTGCTTGAGTCCGTACAGAGCCTTATCCAAGAAATACACATGATTAGGATACTTAGAGCTTTCAAACCCTGGTGGTTGCTGAACGTATACTTCTTCTTGAATATGCCCATTAAGGAAGGTTGATTTTACATCTATTTGGAACACCTTAAAACCTCTGTGGGCTGCGAAGGCAAGAAATATTATTATCGCCTCGAGCCTTGCCACAGGGGTAAAGGTTTGTTCATAGTCGATTCCTTCTTCTTGGCAATATCCCTTCGCCACCAATCTTTCTTTGTTCCTGATCACCACACCGTCCTCGTCCTTCTTGTTTCTGAAGACCCATTTGGTCCCTATTGCAGTTTTTCCTTTCGACAGAGGCACTAGGGTCCATACTTCGTTTCTTTCAAACTGCAGAAGCTCCTCTTGCATGGCTTCTACCAAGTTTGGGTCTTCAAGATCTTCAAAGATCTTTTTGGGCTCGATAATACTCATAAAATTTGTATAGTAAGAAAAGTTTGCAGTACTGGATCGAGTTCGCACTTTGTCAGAGGGGTCACCTATGATTTGGCTCTGCGGGTGACTTCTGGTCCATTTTGTCATGCGAGGTAGGTGATCATTGGAACCTTCTGAGATCATTTATGGAGCATGTTCTATCTCTTGATGTTGATCACCCTCTTTTGGAGAGATTTGATCATTTGTACTTGCCACAGGCCTTGATTGATCATTGTGAGTTGATGTGATGAGCTATGTGGTGCCTTGTTCAGAGTTCTCTGATTGTTCTGGTGTTGACCCTTCAGAGGTATCTTGAAGATGATCATGATCTTGATTGAGCTTGGATCCATGTTCATGTTCAGTGTTGGCCTCTGAGTGCTCCCCCTCGACATTTGCACCTACAAAAGTAGTGGAAGATGGTGAAGTATTACTTGGACCTGTCAGGGAAGTACCTGTTTGATCTTCAGAGGCTTCAGCTCCAGAGGCTCTATGGTCATCCTCAGAGGGTCCATCATCATTGAACATCTCTTCAAACAGATGATGAAGGTCATTTGCTCTAGATGAATCACTAGATTTTTCATCATGTAATTTGAGTCCTGATCTGATTTGCTCAGAAGTCATCTGAAAAGAGTCATCAAATGAAACATTAATACTTTCGAGTATATGTTTTGATTTCAGTACATAGACTCTGTATGCCTTGGAGTTTGATGAATAACCAACGAATTTGGCTTCATCAGCTTTAGGGCTGAATTTCCCTATCTGCTCTCTGTCGTTCAGCACGAAACATCTGCAGCCAAAGACGTGAAAGTACTTGATGTTTGGCTTCCTCTGGTTGAGCAAGTGGTAAGGGGTTTGTGCATGCCTCTTCACTATCAATGAACGATTTTCAGTGAAACATGCAGTTGAAATGGTCTCTGCCCAAATGGAAATTGGGAGTCCTGAGGCAGTGAGCATAGTTCTGGCGGCTTCCACTAGTGTTCTGTTCTTGCGTTCAACAACACCATTTTGTTGTGGATTCCTTGCAGCCGAGAAGTTCTGTGAAATGCCCTCTATCGTAAGATAGGCTTCAATGGTTGAGTTCTTGAACTCTGTGCCATTGTCACTTCGAATTCTCTGTACCCTGCAATCATGAAGAACTTGTATTCTCTTGATGAGATTTATTAGTACCTCAGGAACATCTGATTTCTTTCGAATAAACTCCACTCAAGTGTATCTAGGGAATTCATCTATAAGTACAAGGATGTACTTCTTGCCACCAAGACTCTGCAGTGATATAGGACCACAGAGGTCTACGTGAAGCATTTGCAGAGGTCTACGTGAAGCATTTGCAGAGGTCTAGTGCAAGATATGTCTGACTTCGTCTTATGGGCGGCCCTTTTGAGTTTTCCCATTTCACAAGCAGAGCATAGATGATCCCTGTCAAACTTAATACTTGGTAACCCACTTATCATATCTAATTTAACAAGTTTGCTTAGAATGTGAAAATTTAATTGACAAAACCTGTTATGCCAGAGCCAAGCTTCCTCATTCTTACTTGAGACCAGACAAAGCTTTTCATCTTTGTTGATCGACTTGAAATCCATGAGGTACAAGTCACCTCGTCTTTTGGCTCACAGAAGTTCTGTGGTTGTATCTTCTTTCAATAGAGAACAATATTTCTTTTTGAACACTACATCTAGTCCATTATCACAGAGTTGGCTAACACTTAGTAGGTTGTGCTTTAGACCATCCACATAAGCCACTCTGTTGACATCGATGTCTCCATTTACAATGACTCCATAGCCTTTGATTTGACCGTTCTTGTTGTCTCCGAAGGTCACAGAACCACCTCTTAGTTTTTCTTGGTAAGAGGAGAGCAACCCTCTGTCGCCAGTCATGTGCCTTGAACACCCGGAGTCTAGGTACCAAATGGGCACATGTTGTTTCTTCTGCGGACAGATCAAGAGGATTTAGGTACCCATTTCCAAATGGGTCCAGGTTTGTTAGAAGTCTTTAAAGATGCCTTAGCACCTTTGAGTTTGGTTTTATCCTCTTTAACAGAGGTACCACTTTGTCATTTCTCACCCTTGAATTTGGCATCTTTGGTTTTGGGTGAGATATAAGACAGGAAGGCCTAAAGAAATATTGATTAAGAGCATGCATATGATCAAAACATTTACAATGAGAGATTCCAGAAGCAAACTTCTTAAACATTTCATTAAATTTGTCAAATGAGGGTACAAAGCATTTTTTACAACAATCCATTTTAGATTTGGGTTTCTTTTCATAGAAAACTTTGTCTAATCTAGTTTGAGTTTTGTCAAAAGCTCCTCTTGGATGTCTCTTTGATTGTACTCTCCCTTGATGACCTCCTTTTCGAGCATTCACTGCCACAGAAGCATTAAATTTATCAAATTTGGGCCATTTTCCCTTCTGTTGCCAAGTGGACTTTTCTTGAAATGGATTTATGGGTTTTGGAGCTTTGGAAGCTTGAGAGATCTTAATCTTTTCGCTTTTTAATTTTTCAAGCTCAAGAGAAGTCTTTGCTTGCAGACACATATCCAAAAAGTCAGGGCAGATGGGTATGCTTGTAGTTCTCCTTTTGGGAGCGACTATTCTGTTAAGAATACCATAGGGAAGCTCATTTTCCTCTGGAACACAGGGGACTATCTCAAGTTCCACAGAACTTGTCTCAATATCGACAGAGGAAGACTCAGACTCTAACTCAGAATCTGAATCGAGAAAGTCTCTGTGATTGAGATCATGACCTTCTGGAGGTGCATTGCTTTGTCCATTGGTAGTGTCCTTGGGAATATTTAGATCTTTTGAAATGCATGGAATCACCATAGGAACACTTAGACAATTAAGAAGATCTTGCTTAAAGATTTCTCCTACTTCAGAGGCTATATCAGGATGACTCAAAAAATGTCTTTCATAGGTTTTTCTTAAGTCATTTTCCAAAAATCTTTTGAATAACTTTTCTTCCACAGAGGCCGGAACAAACTATGGTGCATCAGAGGACAGTTCCTTTTCAGGAATCATCATGCACATAAAGGCCATTTGAGTTCGTGTTTCTGGATGACCAAATCTGAAGACCCCTATCTGTTTTTGAGACAAATATTTCTTTGGAATAGATTTTCTCTTTGATGAGAGTGTAGATGGTAAATCATTGTTTTCATACCATACATTTGCCATCTGCAGAGGTTTCCTCAGATGTGGTCCTTTAGAGGTTCTGCATCTCTTGAATGTGCATAATAGGTTTGGAAGACTTGGTTTTAGAAATTGTCCAGGGCAGAAGATGTTTGCTAAAGATTTGTTTATTTTATTCCCAGTATAGGGGTCTATGTCATCGAACCCTATACCTCTTCTGCCAATCTGGGTGTTAACTTTCTCATGAACTTTCTGAGCATCCTGATATCTCTTAATCAGAAGATCTCTGTCGAGCAGATCTTGATGAAGTACTTCTCTTTCTTTTTTAATTTTTTTTCAAATAAATAGCGTTTAGGCGATCACTCTCACTGTTCTTTAGCTCCCTAACCTTTTCTTTTAGAGCTTGATCAAGTTTGGAAACCTTCTCTTTTAAACCCTTCTTTTCGAAAATATGCTCAGAGACAAGTGATTTTCTTTCAAGATAAAGCTTGTCCTTTTCTTGGGTGAGAAGTTTTGTTTCTCTTTCAAAGAATGCTAGTTTCTTCTCTAGCTCTGAGCACGTGTTTTTATATGCAAGAAACTCGTTCTGTAGATCAAGAAGTTTGTTTTCAGAGTCTATATTAGATGAATCAGAAGTAGATACCTCACTATTGTCATCAGAGGTGTGGACTTATGCCATTCCATAGAAGAGTGCATTGTTGTCCCCTTCATCAGAGGATTCATCGGTCACAATGTTTTCTTGTTCTGCCATCAGGGATCTTTGAGTGTAGTATTTTTCTTTCTTTTTATAGAAAGCAGCATCTCTGACAGGTTTCCCTTTGATGGCAGTCGATCTGCACTCTGCTGCAAAGTGACTCGGCTTCCCGCATTTGAAGCATCCTTCATTCTGTTGAGGGGCTTTGTCTGCACCTCTATCGTCCATCTTCTGACCATTTCTTCTCTCGTCATGCTTCTGATCACCAAACTCTTCTCTCCCAAACTTTCTCATTTCACCGTATCCTCTACCTCTGTCATCTCTTTCCTCTCTTCCTCTGTATTCTGGCTTTTTCTTAAGACCCCTGTTGAATTATTCGGGTCATAAGAGCAAGCGTTTTGGCCAAAGCAGCCATATCGATCTCCTCCTCTGAGCTTTCTTCACTTTCACTCTCTGCCACCAATACCTTCTTCTTCTTCTTCTGTGCATCCTCTGTCACCTTTTCTTTTCCTTTGTCTTGACCTTCTGTGGCACTTCCTACCAACGCCAGAGGTCCACCGACAGGGGTTGTCAACTTTGAAATTCGGTTATCTTGGCTAATTAATGTCCCAAAAAGGTCGGAGATAGACCAAACATCAAGATCTAGGGTTGCTTGCATGGCCATTGTCAGATGAAGCCATTCGTCATTGAGACTCTAAAGAAATCTGACATTGTTCTCCTCAGAGATTCTGGGGATTCCATACCTCTTGCATTTGTTGATCAAGGAGTTGTATCTGTTGTAAGTGCTCTGAATGGATTCACCTTGCAGAGCCTTAAATGCAAAGTATTCATTGATGCATAAAGCTCTGTTGTTCTTTAGGGTTTTGGCACCACCCTCAAGTTGTTTCTCGAGCTCCAACCACAGATATTTTGATGTTTCACAGGAGTCAAGGGACTGAAAGATGTCATTCGGAATGGCCATTATGAGTAGCCTTTTGGCTTTCTTTGCATGTTCATGCAGGGCACTCTCTTGCTCAGTCCACTCGTTAATAGGTTTGGGATGCTGGTATTCAGGTATTTCTGGAGTGTTTGCAGTAGCAGGAACACGAGGGACAGTGGTCATTGGAATGTAAGGAGGATTGTGAAGAAACTCAACCAGTCCAGGATTCATACCTTCAAGGAAGTGTACCATCCTGATTTTCCACTGAGGATATTCATCCCTCAGTAGAGTAGGAGGTTTTGATTGAGATCCTGTACTGAAATAGTTGACTGTGTTCGCCATTTTCAGATGGAGAGAGTAAGACAGAAAAACAGAGTATGAGATGAACTGTAGAAAGGAACAATAATGTGCTCAACAATGATGAGTATTTGGTATGAGAGAGTTAATAACCAACAAGTAAGCTTTGAATATGCCTTTAGCGGGTCAAGAACACTTGCCTTTGAATCTATATCAAACTGGTTGAAATAGTTTCAGAAAACAGAGTATGTTTATGAATGGAGTTTCAAAGTAAAGAACAGACTCAAACTACTACCTAGAACACAGGAATCAAGTATAGAACAGGATCCTTTGATATTAAGAATCAAAGTAGGCTATGATACCAATTGTTGATCCCAAATATGATGTTCTTAACTTGATTAACTTTTCACTACACACAAACTAATAAATAAGAGTGCGGAAGAATTTTAGTATGTAGAGAAAGTAGAACATGCAAGGTAGTAGACACACTAACAAACAATGAATAGAACATAAAATGTAACAAGATCATTACTGAAGAAATTGTTCCATTGATTTGCTCAAGAACACCACGAACACGTATTACTGTGTGATAAAAGCTCTCAGGAAATACAAGGTGCTCTTAGAATTGTGTGTGTGCTCTCTATGTTTGATGATTTTTTTTTTTGTTATCATCATCATCATAGAGGCACACCACTTGTCCCTACTGAAGCTGCAGATGTCCTTCTAGAAAATATAAGGGCAACTCTGAGCTTCAAAGACTTGTGCGCTTTCTACTACAGAGAACTGAAAAAGGAAGGAGTATTTGGAAGAAGAATCAATGATTTCCCAGACGCCAAGATATAGGCTCTGGTGTCATGTAATTTTTGTTTTCATTATTGTACTCTAATGTAATTGCCTTCTGGCACCTTTATTTTTGAATGAAAATCAATATTCAGAGGTTGAGTTCCTTTCACCTCTTTTAGTTTCAAAAAAAACTTGTTAGGTCCATTGAGATCATGATTGGTATTGATTGAGAAGATAAACAAGAGATTAAGGGATAGAAATCAGTAGTTTATTCTAGACAGAAATGTAAACTACAACTACTTGAGAGAAAAACACTAAAACCTATTACATGATTTCTATTTATACCCCCAAGCCCTTGTACACATTTAAAGCCCAAACCCATATACAAGGCCCAATACATTTAAAGTTGATTACTTTACTAAACTTCTAAAGTGAACATACTTTATGTTCTAACATTCTCCCCCTAAGTTTTGTAAAGTAATCATTCTCTGATCAGCTCCAGCTTCAGCTCCTCTCCCCCTTGATTTCTTTATAAAACTTCGTGTTGCATAAACTTCAAAGCATCCTCAGCTCCCCCTAGAATGTATCTCTTATCCTTGAAGTATCAACTGAAATACCAGATCTGATGTAGACGATAACCTCGAGTGAGTGCACATAAAGACAGCTTTTGACTTTAGTAAACCCAACACATTCCTTAACGCCCACAAGAATGATATGTGTGGATTATGGAGTGACATCCAAGTGCATATTCAGTGTATAACATTTGATCTGTCTTTGAACCATGAGTTGAAATAAGAATTCGGCTTAAGAACTTCATCTGGTCAGCTTACGGGCATTAGCTTCAGATAGAAACACTACAAGACAAGGGTTAGAAGGCAAGAAATGTTCAACAACTGATAGAAGACGCTCATTTTTTGACTGCTTTCCAGAAAACTGAACAATCAAATCTAGAACTCCTTTCTTCACGAACCAGCTGAATGATTATAAGCACTCAGGATTCTGAATTACAACTCAAGCATCAGAACAATGATTGCAGTCGCTCACACTACTGAGTGATCAGTTCAGAAGAATGATAAAGTGCTCTCAATGGTCTAACTACAAAAGAAGCTTTCCAGACTGATGATTGCAAATTCTCAGGCAACTAACTCAATCCAAGCAGAGACCAAATCATCAAATCCAGTAACTAAAAATCTTGAAAAACATGAGCACTCGTGAAATGCAGATCAGTTGCTAAAGATATGTGACCAAAATATAATAAGAGTGATGTCACATATGCATTCCGCGTATAAAGCTCAGGAACAGGGCAAACTTGTAACAAACTGGGTTCAGAACAGTCAAAATTCTCAAAAAACATCAAACTTTTCGCAAATACCATCAATTCACATATCACTGTAGACAATGAAGCACAATTCGCAAGATAGACTAAGCTGGAA
The DNA here is from genome assembly GCA_954870635.1 of Arctium minus. Classification (NCBI taxonomy): domain Eukaryota; kingdom Viridiplantae; phylum Streptophyta; class Magnoliopsida; order Asterales; family Asteraceae; genus Arctium; species Arctium minus. Next base: position 67,462,151 of record OX941080.1, on the reverse strand, counting down.
ACCACAATTCGCAGAGGCTTGCATTGCGAATCCTCACTTTTCGCAAGCCTCATATTTGAGAATTCCTCGCATTTCGCAGACCATATATTCATGAATCTTCAGAATTCGCAACACACTAACCTGCGAATCCTTCACTTCTCGCAACTCTCTCGTCTGTGAAACCTTTACTTAGAACATTTTTCATATTGGAAGCCATTAGTGGCCTTCGAATTCTTAAGAATTCGTACACAACGTACGCACATTAGTCTGTGAATCCTTCACAATTCGCACATAACTACTTGCGAATTCCATACTTCTAAAAATTTGTTGTGTCCAAATGTTCTTTCTGCGAATCCTTCAAACATCTGCGAGTTCTTCCTCTGAATCTTGCGAATTCTTATAGATCTAGAACGATTTTCCAACATTTTTCAATAAAAACTTCAAAACATCGAATCTTGAGTTGAGCTTTTATACATAGGTTCGAAAACTACTTTGGAGCACAATTGTGGTTGATCACTTTGTCTGATTTCGACTCTAAACATCAAATCGATTCAACCACAGTGATAAAAGTTTTCGAACAAATAAACTCAAAAATCGACTAATATGACTTTCTAGAATGAAATTGTAACTTGTTATTGATTCAATAATGATAAACTATAACCACTGAATCAATTTATCATCAAAGAACAACCAATTTCAAAACAAATCCAGAAATTGAAATCTTTAACAGACTGTTCTATCAAAACCAATCATATCTCGATCGTTCAAAGAAGAATTTCTCTGTTTAGCTCTGATACCACTTGTTAGGTCCATTGAGATCATGATTGGTATTGATTGAGAAGATAAACAAGAGATTAAGGGATAGGAATCAGTAGTTTATTCTAGACAGAAATGTAAACTACAACTACTTGAGAGAAAAACACTATGCGGCTACATTGTTGCTGAAAATTGGAAATTACAAAATGAAAGGTTAACCTAAAACCTATTACATGATTTCTATTTATACCCCCAAGCCCTTGTACACATTTAAAGCCCAAACCCATATACAAGGCCCAATACATTTAAAGTTGATTACTTTACTAAACTTCTAAAGTGAACATACTTTATGTTCTAACAATTTTCGATGGTGATACACCCCGCTTGATATTCAATGTTTGAGAGTGATTTCATTTTGAAACGCTTTTTTCAAGAGTGTCTATATTTTGAGTCGTATAGACAATATCCAATTTTTGCTGACCTAAGCCTTAATCTATATATCATTTCAGATATTGATCTTTTTCATACAATGTCAGATTTTCAAACAAGTTTCTTGTATTCATTTCATCCATTCAATATACTTGTTTTGAAAAATCTTCAATGTTTATAAATGCTCAAATCTTCATGATTATCTCATTGAGCATACCGACATCTGACTTGTATATATATATATATATATGTGTTTTAACTGCAAAGTTAAACCATTTTGAGCAACATATACTTATAGAATTACATGGGTTCATTGTGTGAGCTTAACTGAAACTTCTATGGATTCACGTTAACCAGTGTTTCCTACCCAAGAAATTAATCCTTGAGTGATCGAATGTGTGAGGAGTCAAAATAACGGAGTGTGGGTTGTGTGATGAGGTAAAATGGAAATGAGAGTTTGGTTAGAAGCGAGCTTAATGATTAAAAGAAAGAGGGTGTGAGAACAGAGTAAAAGAATATCAAACTCTACACAAACTTTTTCTGAGTTGGGCAGCCACATTGCTGGTGTTTCACAATTCTTCGTGAACATCATTGAAACAGGCAACTAGCCCATGTTAACTCTTGATATAAACCCCACCAGCTACTCATTTTCTTATCAACAAGAAAATGTTTTAATTTTTTAAATGGGACGCAACACATAATCTATCTGGTTTTCATTTGGAAAATCTGGATATTGAAAAAGAAGGAAGTCTGCCCCACCTTCGCACTTCGATCATGCACAATTGAGTCTGTGTTTAACTGTTGTTGTCTCAATGGTTTGCACAATGTTGAGCCTATAAAAAGCAATCATTTGTGCTTAATTCTTTCAAACACAAGCACATACACACAAGAAATACGTTTTCTTGTCATACGTTCATAGAAATTTCTTTGTGGTATTTCGATGATTGAATGGAAGACCTGGGGGAGTGAAGATCAAAAAGATTCTTTCCAATGTGTATTCGTTACAAACAATGACTTCGTGTTACTAACAGGCATTCTAACTGATTCATTTGTTGATTCAGGTGTTACACTCATATTTTGTCTGAATTTGAAAAGATTCGGATGAATATCTTTTGGATCGATAAATAGTCAGAGGCTCAGTGATGATAGATCAGTGGTCAGATTGGATTTTCAGTGACGTTTCTTGTGAAAGTTTTGATGATCTAATGCTCTAATCATCAAAAAGGGGGAGAAGTGTTCAAGAAATGTTATAGATGGGAGAGAGATTCAAGAAATGTTTGAGAACTATTTAAGAAATGCAAAGTTTGAAGATGGTTTTGCTAAGATTGTTGAAGTTTGTTGAAAGTTGAAAGAGAAAAGTTCAAAGACTTCAGAATATGAGCAGATTTTACTGAAATTTTCTTTGAAGACAATTTGCTGAATCAAATCAAGCTGAACCTGAAGATAATTTCTTTCCAGTGTCTGAAAGAGGTTTTTACAACCATAGGGAGAATGTCATTGTTATTAAAGACAGACTTTGGGAAGATTACAAAAGTTTTTGAAGATAGGCTTATCAAAGAAAGAGGAGATTTAATATGGTGATATTCTGAAAAGGGGGAGATTGCTCAAATGTTAATGTTTATTTCTGAAGATTATCTGAGTTGACAAGAAGTTTACAAGGGGAGATAATTTGTTAAAAGTTCAACAATGCAATGAAAGGGAGAGATTGTATTGCAAAATCTTTTAGAGATGATCTTGAATCCAAAGGGGGAGATTGTTAGTGCACATATTTGTTGGATACAAGATCATGATTACTGAAGGTCAAAGTCAAGACAAGTCAAAGCTCAAAGTCAACTCTCAAAGCAAAGTCAAAGTCAATTGTAATAAAGTCAAAAGTCAAAACCTTTGTATTCTTGTCTTTGTATAAATAGTTTTTGTCAAATAGGGATATGACTAGTTAAAGTAATATACGCAGAACTAAGATTGTAGAGAGAGAAAGTTTGAGAGAGAAAATTTCATTGTATATGAATCTTGAATCAATTGAAACAGGTAGTTTGATTGAGATTATTTGTGATCTTGATTAATAGAATTTCAATTAGAACTTGATTTTAGGGACATATTAACAGGATATACCATTAAATGTCAAACCACGATGTAAGTCTAGGACTAATTTTGGAGGGCAAAGCAGTGAAAGGGGTACACGAGATGGACGGGATTCATAAAGGGGTGCTAGAAAAGCAAAATGAAATCTCAAATAGTATATAAATTTTGTGACACGTTTACGTACATACGTGATCACATATTAATTTCCACAGTGTATTGAACATGAACCATCTCAAGTGCAAGCTGAAGTGGAATCTTAAGTTGAAGATGCAGTTGAATTTCAAGTGGAATTGTGACCAAAGCACATCTAAAAAAAGACAACTGAAGGATTATTTTGATTTTTTTTACCAAAGAACATTGTTGAAACAGATTGAGAAGGAAATAATTGTGACAATGCAATTCAGCTTCATTAAATATCAATGTAATCAAACGAATGCGATTAAGATAATTTTTTTTAAAAGATGTTCCACTTGTTTAGTTTTGACATTACAACCTACACCATGAGACCTACAATCAACTGATGATTTTTCTGTGAACATTTTAAATTCTTGAAATAGTTATCTTTTGTAAACATGTTTTTTTAAGAGGAAAATCTAGGCAATGTTTGACTTATGAGAAATGATTTTCTGTAAACATGTTTGGTTTAATGTATAATGTTTTAATAATATAAACAAAATTAAAAGCACAACGTTGTAACAAGAAAATGACTTCGTGAAATTATAATGCATTTATAAGAAATGTCATCTCAGTAGATATATTGTATGTGGACATCCCACGATAACATGACATAAACACCCGTTAACTTGTGTAATGTCATTGAAATTCAAATTAATAGGTTACTCATTCCTAGGCCCGACCCTGACCACGTGCAGCCCGTGCAACCGCATAGGTCATCAAAGCCCAATGGGGAATTAAGTATTCATCTATTACTAGTTTTGGGTTTAATAATTTAGGAATTGGGTTATTGGCTTTAACTATAAACAACATGCCCAAGGCCTGGTAGTGATGTGTAACGCCTGGAATTTTCGGTAAGCTTTATTATCACTTCTAATGCCTCAAATTATCTTTGTATGCCAAATATGTGCATGTTATGTGTTACTTGTTGTTCGTATATGTCGGGGTTTGATTCGTTATTGAAATCTGTGAAAATTTGGAGCCCGAGGGGTTTGGGCGACAGTGCCACGCGACAGTGACATGGTCACTGTCGCCGATGTCACAATCGCGGCCTAAAGGTGAGTCTCGGTACAGGTTGGGCGATAGTACCCGACGATTATTCCCGGGTCACTGTCACGTGTCAATCTCTCCTCAGTGGTACCGTAAGACCCCGTAAGCTGGCGACTATGACCGGCGAGATTGCCCATGTCATAGTCAAGGGGCAAGGTCACCGACGGGCCTAGGGTGTTTAAAATATGATTTTTCTCACTCTCTCATTTATTGCACCCATCTAATTCATTCAATACTCTCTCTAGAAACTCTCTCTTCATCAATACCGAATCTAGGGTTTCTCCAAACCCTATTTCCTTCCTTTATCGATAAGATCAAGTGTACAAACCACGGAAATCAAGCTAGGAGCATTTAACCACCATCTCCATTATCATCTTCTCCAAGAAGAGAAGCTAGGGTTTTAGGGTTTCATCAAAACCCACTTTGTGAGTCCTTCCTTCATGATAAATGTTATATGCTCCCATGAAAACCTTTTCCTTACATTACTTTAAATATTTACATTATTTCTTCTTTTTTGTGTCTCTTGATCTATTAGGTCAAAATCTAGGGTTTTGACATTTTGGGAATATGTTGAAATATGTGGTTATAAAATGTATGTATGTTGATATATATATATATATATATATATATATATATATATATATATATATATATATATGTTTCTACATTTATTTTAAAGTATAGGAACCCAAATGGACGATATGATTTACTTGGATTCATGATTTGGGAAGGAGATTAAGTGTTTATGCTCTTTATGTGTTATTGGCATTTGTATACATGGAATACTATGGAAATATATCTTACACCTTGGGGAAAATATAAATTATGTGAAGATAATTATATTGGTATAGTAAATATTATCTAGTGATGGTATAATTCTACAAGAGATGTTATGTTTGGGTTTGGTTGCCAAGGGCACGATAATAAAATGGTGTATCTGTTAGATCTAGTTTAATCAAGTTGTAATAGTTAGTCCTTCGTTATGTTTTGTTAGTTTTTTCATTAGTTTGACTTGTGTAGGTGTCAAGGTTGTTGACCCTATATATAGTCCTTTGTTTTACCTTTTTAGGTCAAGGTTATGTAAGCTAAAGATTTCAATCATTGGAATCCTCTCAATCATTGTAGCCGTCATCTCCTTCAATGAAACATATGACATCAGTATTTTTCTCAATAATCTTCTTCCTTCCTATGATTCATATTAATCTGATAATGTTTATGTGTGCTTGAATCTGGAACAACAATTGGTATCAGATCCTCCTCAGAAACTCAGAATCAATCGATTTATGCAGAAAATAATCCCAGTTTACTATTTTCGAAAACTTCACTGTTACATTAGTGATTTTGTGATTTAGAGGTTGTTTAGATGCAATCTTTAGTCCATTAGATACGTATGTTTATTATGAACATGTTTCATATTGATCAGAAACAGATTTGATTACATTAAATAGGTTTATTTAATCAATCTTTGGATTTTTAGACATACTCATATGCGACCTGTCCAGAATCAAAAGGTCAGATCTGTTGAAGTTTTTGAAAAATTAGTGATAAGGGTTTACTCACGATCAATCATAGAGCATATTGTCAAATTTTTGCTTTGATTGAACAAGTTTAGTTATGGATCTATTGAAAAATTGAGGAAAAGGCTCGAAGTATGCCATTTTCGCAAGAAAGAGTGAAGAACTCGCATAACACTGTGTAGAACTCGCAAGGTTCTCAAAACTCGCAGGATTGAGGATTCTCAAGTGCAAAGTTGAAAATATTTCAAGTACAAAATTCGCAGAAGTGTTTCCTGCGAAAGTTGAAGGACTCGCAGAATGCTTGCTTACGAATTCTCAAGAATTCGCAGAGTATATGCTACGAAAGTTATCGGATTCGCAGACCTCTACCTTGAGAATTTCACAACTTTCTCAAATCCTTGCTTGCGAATCCTGATCCAAGCTTCTTTGATCTGCGAAAGTTATATCCTTTTTGGTATCCTTGCATATTACTTGCGAATTCTTGCCTTATTTCTCATATTTTTGCATACTTGTTGATCTTCTGTACTTAATATCTGATTTTCTGATCTGTGATCATTTCAAGCACATATTTCAGACACACAGGAAAGATGCCTTATACAGATGAATTGGGAAATACTTTACTCACTCCAAGAGACTGTGCTCTATCCTACATGCCAGAGATACCCAAAATGGAAGCTGAACTTGAAACTCTCAGATGTCAAAACAAGAAATTAAGAGACGACATGGACGCTTTAAATGTCAAATTGACAAAAGTTGAAGCTCAAGTGAAGTGGTATCAAGACAAAGGTCATGACTGGCTTAAGAAAGTGGATGACAGAAAGAACAAAGAAATTGCTAAACTGGAAAAGACTTTCAACCAAAGACTGTCTGATATATCCAAGAAGTCTGAGTCTGAAAAGAAACAATTGGAGATTAAAGTCTCAAACCTTTTAAAACAAGTTTCTGATTTTGAACAACTCATCATATCTGAAAGAAAGTCCTTTGATGATGAGAGAAAAGATTTTAAAAGAAAAAATGATAATCTGTTCAAAGAAATTTCAGATAAAAACCAGACTTTAGAAAAGGATTTTGAAGAAGAGAGAAAGATTTTTGAAAAAGAAATCTCTAAGCTCACAAGCAAATTGACAAACTTGTCTACTGAGATCATGAAGGAGAAAAGGTGTAAATCTGGAATTCAGAGTTAGTTTGATAAACTTTGCAATGAGAAATCCAAGTTGTATGCTAAATTTCAACACCTTGAGATTGATAATACTGATTTGTCTAACAAGATAACCACTGATGCCACTACTTCATCCTCTTATGATGATGATTGTGTTGAATCAGTGTGTTCTTTTCAAACAGTGTCAAGCATGTTTCAGAAAATGGTTTTTAGAAAACAAGATGTGAAATCCAAAGTGTCTGAACCATAGCAGATTAAAACTCCAAAATCTTTTTATATGAAATCAGTTGATGAGAGTGTCAATCATTTTCAAAAATCTCCAACTCAGTCTCCAAGGAAAGATCAAATGGTCTGGGTTGTTAAAGGTTCTCCAGAGGTAGCAAAGCTACACAGAGCTAACCAGAAGAAAAAGAAAAGAGCTTCAAAAGGTAAGTCTTTTGCACCTGACTTTGTCAAATCAGCAACACATTTGATCAGGTTGGCAAAAAGAAAGTTATGTTGCTCTTACTGTTACACTGATGAGTTCCAAAACCTAAACATGTGGTGCAGGTAGAAAGAGGAAAAGAATAGATGGAAGATGTCTCAGTCATGAAGGACTGAAAAAACAATGACTTCTGATTACTACAGATCAGGACTCTTGCTTAAATGTCAAAGCAATGACTTCTAAGTACAACAACTTATAACTCATACACAACTGTTAAATTTTGATGATCATCTGGAAAACAGGGAGTTTCTCTTACTCTAAATCTCTGTCTCACAATGTTTAAGCTTAACTGCCAAACTATTAATGCATATATGAAGGGGGAGCATATCTGTAAAATTCTTGACAAAGATCCACAATATGTCAAGGGGGAGCTGCAAGATGCAATCACAAACAACTCTGAACATAAGCAAGATCAAATAGCGATCAGATCAAGGGGGAGTATCTGATGAACTCAAGGGAGTACTACTCTGCTACATCAAAGGGGAGCAAAGATGTGTTGTAAGTGGGGTGTGTGTAAATCTTTTCAGAATTAAAATTGGTAAAAATGCCATTTTTGGAAAGTTTCTTTAATTAGAAAGTTTCTATTTTTGGTAAGTTTTGTGAAAAGTTTCTCAAAATAGCAAGTTTTCACTTTTGGAATGTTTTTGAAAGAATGGAAATTTGGCTAAGGTAAAAATTCGCAATATACTAGCTTGAGAAAGCTTCAGATTTCGCAAAGTAAAGTCTTACGAAATCTGAAGAATTCGTGAACTAGTGATCTGCGAAAGTTGAACATTCGCAGATGTGTTATCTACGAATTCTTAAGGATTCTCAACTTACTTGCTTGCGAAAGCTTAAGAACTCGTAGATAAGGCACTCGCGAAAGTTTCAACCTTGCACACGGATTCGTGACTTAGTTCCTTGCGAATCCTCTCACCCATAGCTTACGAATTCTTCAAATAAGCCACCTCTTTTTACGAAAGCTGAGAACCTATACTCTCTTGACACGTGTCCTAGTCATCTTTGACTATATATATGACACTTAGTCATTTTTTTTTACTTATTCTCAGTATTCCTCGCGAAAGTCTAAACCCATTGTTTACGAACTTTCTCAGAAAACCCTTCGATTTCACTTCATCTAAAGGTTGTTCATTGTTAAATATCTTGATCGTTTATGTCATTGAATCTATTATTGTGATTGTTTTTGCAGGTTACCTCGACTTGGATTAGATTTAGGATCAGATTTGAACCTTTTGGACTCTTGGACTTCAAAAGAACGAATGATAAATTTCTCAAATTATTTGGAACTTAATTTTAAATCTTGATGTTTTAAAGGATTCCTTTACCCTCGTAATACTGATTTAGAACCCACAAACAGGTTGATTGATAGAAAATCTAAGTTTTGAACTCATCTCATTGATTTTGTCGATTGGTGTTCTTCAAGTATCATCGACTGTTCTTGAGGAATATTCAAATTTTGGCAATCAATATGTGTTTAAAAACCAAATTAAAGGTTTAAATCATGTTTTCAATGCTAAATCGATCTCAATGGTAACATTTTCTAAGCCCAAAATCGTTTTTTGTGATTTCTTCAATTTGGGTTCAAAGTCAGTGTTCGTGGTGTTCTTAGGTTTCGTGAGTTTTTTTCCCTAAGGGAAAGACTCGCAGAATGGTGTCCTGCAAATTCAAAGTTATACTCTAAATCCTCTAAGTGAAGGATTCGCAGAGAGCATACCTGCAAATCCTGAACACCTAAGTGTAGGAATTCGCAATCCTATAGCCTGCGAATCCTATACTTAGGAATTCTCAACAGTTGTTTTTCTCACTATTTCACTCTCATGTACTGACTCTAAGTCTTTGGACTTTGTCCAAACTCTTCTGTTTCATGTTTCGGATCAAATGGATGATAGCAATTCACAGAATGTGCAGATGGATGAGAACTCCATTCAAGAGGCTGAGCAAGAGAACTCTATTCCATCACAGAGAACAGCTGAACTTCCACATCCAAATGTCAACACTAACATGTTGCTCATACTCCCATCAGAATACATGGCTCAGACTCCAAACAATCATAAGTTTGAGTTCAGGCTAAACATTGATCCCTTGGTGAATCACATTCTTCAGAATCACCCACTCAGCAAAGCACTGTCTGAAAGTGCGGATGTGCCAGAAATCTACATGCAACAGGCTTGGAAGACCATCCAGCTTACTCACATCACTGTTGGGCAGATCAGATGTCCAGTTCTCAAAGTCAAAATTGACTTCTTCTCTACCAACATTGATCTTGAGCTATTCAGACGATCCCTTCAATTACCATAAGCCAATTCAAGGGAGGGCAGAACTGACTTTGATGATTTACCTACTGAGGATATTGCACTTGCGGGAATTCGGTAAATGGGATATGTTGGTGATCTTAACAGAGTTAGCCAATTCAAAAAGAACAATCTGCCACCCTTCTAATATGCACTATTCTCAGTCATCAACCGATGCTTGACAGCGAAATCATATGGAACTGACAATGCCAGCAGCCATATACTGAAGATTTTCTACTCTATAGTGCATGACTTGCATATAGACTATGCTACAGTATTTTGGACCGAACTGCTTGAGAAGATCTCTGCTAAGAAGAATACTGTCAAAGTCCTCAACTACCTTCCTTATCAGAGATTCATAACACTTTTAGTCAGAAGTGTTCTGAGGGGGAACAAGCAGATTCCTAGGCGAAGCTCTCATGACATGGCTGAAGTGAATGAAATGAAGTTCTTAGTATGACAGAAGAAACAGTTCAACTATTCTATGCCAATTCCCGAAGCTCTACTCAGGTATGTTGATCCAGAGGCTGAGTGTCTTATCGAGTATAGAGAATCTATGGGACAGCCAGAACCGGCTGTACCTACCCAAGGATCAAACCCTAGAAGAGAGGTGTCTGTGAGGGTACCCAAAACTCAGGGAGTTAGGGTACGGGGAAAGAAGAGAAAAAACTCTGAGAGGGGAACCCATGGGGGTCAGAGACCAAGATTGGAGACTTCAGGGTCACGGGTTCTTACCCCACCTCATGTGACACCTGCGGTCATTGAAGGTCAAGGCTCTGAAAATGTCTCGGATCAACATGAACAGCATATTGTAGAGGAGCTAGAGCAAGATGAACAAACTTATGCCGAAGTACACTCTGTTGCCAGTTCACCTGACCAAGTGACAGAAAATGTTGACTTGGGAAGTGAGAGCTCTGATTCTGAAAGGACAAACTCTGCAACAAGAAAAAAGGATGATGGTGATGATGTTGATGATTATGATTCATTTGATATGGGTATGGCTACCAGTGCTCCAGAGATTACTACCACTGCTGTGGCTACAGTTATTGTTAGTACCAGTGGTGATATAAGGAGAACAGGGGGAGTTTTAGTTGAAGATGTAAGTGAGTCTGTGAGTGAAAGGGAAAGGGAAAGAAAAGAAAATGAAGAGAGAGAGAGAGAGACTCACAACCCAGTACTCTAGACGATCAACCAAATCTCACACTTCAGTGCATGTGTTTCCTGACGATGTAGACATGGGCAGATCACTCATGCAAATGCACACCTGAGCCACTCACTTTACTTCCTCTCAACAGGAAATAGTTTCATTTTCACACGGGGATCAAGCACAAATTTTATCAATGTCTCACTCAGAGACATCTGATATTGAAATCAGAGATCAGTTGCCCCATATCTCAACTTCTTTCAGTGCACAAGTCCTAGAGCCTATTGTCAGTACACCAATTTTTGTTGATAGGACACTGTTTGCAGGACTAGATCTCAGTCGTCTTCATGACCTGAGCGGAACATCCTAAGTAGCTCCGCAATCCGGACTACGAGGACCGGATGGAAATCCTGTCATAACTACCTCTATGCCAGCTATGAACACAGGTCACACTATAGATTCATCTGCAGTTGTGCAAACGGGTAATCTACGTGATCCTGGTGTTAGCTCACCTGACTTTGTGTCAAAGGAATACCTCAATGGCGCCCTAAAGGCTGTTGAACACAGGTGGTCGAAGATATATGACAGAATTAAAAAAGAACTGGGATACATCAAAAGATTACTAAAGGGGAAGCAAGTCGCTGAACCTGAGCCAGAACAGAGAGAACCAGTGCTACCAACTCCGCCATCTAGCACACCAAATCCTTCTGATCTTTCTATTAATGAGCTTAAGTCTTTGCTTCTCGCAAAACTTTTATCTCAAGCTCCAGAAAATCAACAAGATGTCGATTTACTCACACTTCTACATTCCCATCATCAACAACAACAGCAATAGCAACCATCTGATGTTGATGTTCTGAAGGCCTTCACTCTATTAAATCAAGCGTTTCAGTTCTCCTGTCAGACTCAGCAGTTGTTCAAGTTACCAAGCATGACCATGATCGTGATCATGATCATGTGGGGGAGACACAAGAAGAATAGTCTAATTGGTTGTAGTAGAAAGTGTTGCGCCCATCAGTAGCGTACCTGGAAGAGAAGGTTCTAGCAGTCATGGTACAGGTACAAGTCAAAGAGCTCATGATGAAGAAATGTTGGAGCAAGGAGTATCAAAGAGCTTAGTTGTATACATTATTGATGATAAGTTGAGGGTTGAAAAGCCTAGGACTGCTACATGTGAAGAGGTTATGGAGGCAATGGGCATCTCAGCTTTCAATGTTATAGATGTTGATGATCTGGACAGAGATGAACAAGCAATTTCCAAATATGAGTTATTCTGGAAGATGAAAGAAGAAGGTGAAAGAGTAACAGATTTTGGTCTTCAAGATGCAAATCAATCAGAGAATACTGTGAATGTTGAAGAATTTGTAAAGAATGTCTCAGAAGCAGAAGTTCCAGGAAGTGTTCTAGATGAAAACATCCTTGAAGATATTTTTGGTGATGACTTCAGAATGGATGAAGATGAAGATGACGAAGTTGAACCAGCACAACCTGCTGAACAAGAACAAGTGAGTGTGGCAACTCAAATAGATGAGCCATACATTCCTACTGCCATTCCATTGGTTTCTCCGGATAAAACTGTGTTTTCCCTTCTCCTGGTGAAGCTTCAACTCCAACCACTCAGAACGTTGCTTTGCCTTTGCACAAATCAGTTGAAAGAGTGTTGAAAAGAAATGTCTTAAATCCTACAGCTCCAATAGTGATTGATATGGAAAGACTTAGAAAATATTTGAGAAAAGAAAGGAAAAAGATGGAGAAAGAAGAAAGAAGAAGAAAGAGAGAAGCTGAAGAGAGAAGAGATAAAGAAAGAGCAGAGCCTGAAGCTCTACCTTATATCAGAAATCCCGACAGCCCAAGAATTCTAAGTGGAGCTGAACGTCCAAAGCCAGTATTTGTAACTCCGATGGAAGCAGAACTCTAGCAAAGAAACATCAGGACACTCAAAAAGGTCCATCTGCTTCTGTCAGAGTTGGATCTACTCCATTTACCGGGTATGATGAACAAGGTATGTCTCTCGAGCTTATCAAACTAATCAGAAAATCTCTCAAGGTTCCATTTCTTGAAGAATCCATCAGAATCTTCGTCAAAGAACAAGTAGAGATTGATGCGTGCAAGCTATATGGTATTACTGACCACCCACTGGACTATCAAAGAAACTATCTGAAGTTCATTGAAAATGTTTCAAGAATAAAGGGTTATGCTCAAAGACCTGGAATCCTTCAGATCAAAGAAGTCAGAATGAACAAGTACTTTGATGTCTGGTATCCAGAATTTGATATTCAAAGGAGAGACCTAAGGGTGGCAATCTTTAGTGAAGCAGACTTTGAAAATTTGAATGTGGCAGATCTAGAGTTTATCTACCATGACTTCAGGAACAGAACAATCAGACCTAGAGTTGTGGTCTTTGCACTTGATGATGTAAAAAGGTACATGAAGCGTCAGATTAACAATGCTTATGTTCTTGATTTCCAGTTAGGGGAAGAGACTAATCAGAACAGCATAAACCTAACAGCTACTAACTTTAATCACTACTTGATAGAGGACATACCACTCTTCAAACCTGTTCTAACTCCTGAGCTCGGAGTTATGTATGTGAATACAAAGACTCACAAGAAACAATACATGCGAGCCAGTGAGGTTGCCAAGTTCTCCGATAAAACGTTAAAGATGGTTTTGAAAGAGATTGAAGACAGACACAGACATTAAGAGCTGACGAGACTTGAAAAGGGTGATTTCATGCCCAAAGCTGATGCGACTGTAATGGAGAAGATGATTGAAGCTATCAAAGAAAGGCTTGAATTCAGATAGTTCTTAAGGAGATTTGAAATCTTTCTGGGAATAAGAAGAACCAGTTTCAACCGGTGGAACCGATGAAGATCACAACTTTGATTAAAAGGAGGAGATTGTTAGATCTAGTTTAATCAAGTTGTAATAGTTAGTCCTTCGTTATGTTTTGTTAGTATTTTCGTTAGTTTGACTTGTGTAGGTGTCAAGGTTGTTGACCCTATATATAGTCCTTTGTTTTACCTTTTTAGGTCAAGGTTATGTAAGCTACAGATTTCAATCATTGGAATCCTCTCAATCATTGTAGCCGTCATCTCCTTCAATGAAACATATGACATCAATATTTTTCTCAATAATCTTTTTCCTTTGGAGAAATAGAAATTGTTGGGACATAGCGTGCATATTACTTGATGATATTTTGGGAAATAATGACGACACCCAATCGTAATCTAAGCTAGAAATTGTTTAGATTAGTAGGTTGTCGGTCTTCGTCTCCATTTTTATAATTTAAAATGTAAATGCTTATACTATTTCCCTTTTTGGGTTATTTCATTTCTTGGGTGTATAATCCTTGCCACTTACAGGTTTAAACCATTTGATTTATAAACATGTTATTGAGAAAATTTCAAGTTTTAAATCTACCCAGTTTTTTTAGGGTGTTACAAGTTGGTATCAGAGCATTAGTTTAAGTGAACTAGGAATGAACGTAAGATGTCGAGACTTAAGCTGGAGTTATTAAGTTATGATTGGTGAGGATTGGGTAGAACTTTTAAGATAGGATGTTCTTAGAGTCGACGAAATTGCATAAATTAAGATTGTGATGATGGTAACGAGAATCCTTGTGTATGGTGTGTTCATAATTGCACTTAGCTAATGCTATTATGAATATATTGTTACGTAAGCATGCTTGATTCACTAATGTCATGACGATTGATGAATGTATTAGTACGTTTTCTTTTGTGTTTCGATCGAATCTCTTATCCTCTCTCGTGCTTGTGTAGCAGCCTTTGTTCTATCATGGTGAATTCTCGAAGTCATCCGTTGGTCGAAGGGGAAATTCATGAGGATAGCACATCCAATCCAAATCCAGTGGTCAGGGAGGTGAATGTTGCCCTCCCAATATCCTGCTGATATTCACCGGAGAGGTAGAGCACATACCCAGGGTGGACTTAGCATCCTCGAACCCGGTCATTCAAGAGGAGAACCCTCAAGCCAACATGATGGCCAACATCATGCAGATGGTGATGTCGGCTATGGAGAAGCAACAAGAGGCTTTCATGAAGATGTTGGAGGATAGGGATGCGAGTATCAGGAGACCGGAGATAGTTTCTGAGAATGTGGTGGTTGGTTCGGGTGGTACCGGGAATGGGATCAGGACGGAAGAGCATGTGGTTGTCGATGTTCAGAGGGGCGGAAAAAATTTCTCCTACAAGATATTTCTTTGTAGCAAACCGCCCGAGTTCTCGGGATCCGATGACCCAGTCGCGTTTATGAACTGGATCCAAGTAATCGAGCAGGCTTTCGATTCCAGCGAGTACAGAGAAGATCAGAAAGTAAGATTCGCCTCACAAATGCTTGGAGGCACGACACATCGATGGTGGAATGTCACTAGGTCTACCCTCGATGCTGTCATCCTGGCCCAATTGTCTTGGGATGCATTCAAGAAGAAGATCATGGAGGAGTATTGCAATGAAAGGGTAATGGATAGGATTTTTGATGAGTTCCGAGCCCTTAAAAAGGGTAATCTGTCATTGAGGGATTACTCGAGGAAGTTCATTGACAAACTCGATTTGGTGGAGCATGTGGCCCCAACCGAAAATTATAAGGTGAAAGTGTATCTGAAAGAGTTCCCGACGGACATGATGTCCATGGTTCGCAACGCCAAGCCCCCTACTCTCCGTGAGGCCATTGAAGAAGCCAAGGTCATGGAGGATGTTTATGCTCAGAGTCACGAGGAGATGGTCGGGGTGACCGAGAAGAGAAAATGGGAAGGCAACTCTTTGCCCTTCAAGAAACCACGAGCCTTCAACAACAACATCAATAGGGGGATCGAGCCTAGGCAGGAAGTTAGGTGGTTCCCTAAATGCAGAAGCAAATATTTCGTCCCGTGCAACTCTAGAGGGACGAATTATTTCAAGTGTGGTAAGGTAGGGCATGTGCGTGAAAATTGCCCGACCCGAGGGGTCATATGCTACGAATGCAAGGAACCGGGCCACATCCGAAGTGAATGCCCTAAGATGAAGGTAGGAGGATTGCAAGGAAAGAAGGAAAACCCTCCAAGGGTGCCGAGGAGAGCATTCCAGATGACCGCCGATGAGGCTAAGGCTTCACCGGATGTTGTTTCGGGTACGTTCCTTGTCAACTCTATACCTGCTCACATATTGTTTGACTTTAGTGCTAGTTTTTCTTTCGTGTCAAATTCTTTTTGCCAAAACCTTTTGGTGGCCACTAGCGCTTTAGATGATGCCTTAGTGGTTGAGATAGCTAATGGTTGTCAAGTAGTGGTCCGCGAGTCACTAAAGGGTTGTACCTTGGAAATCGGAGGGAGAAGTTTCTCAATCGATCTCATGCTGATGACCATCTAAGGATTCGATGTAGTAATTGGGATGGATTGGTTGGAGGAAAACCAAGCGGAGATTCTGTGTGCCAAGAAGCTGATTTAAATTCCGAACACCGATGGGGTTGATGTGGTCGTCTATGATGAGAGAAGGAAGGGCGACGCACCGATCATCACCATGGCTAATGCACGTAGGTGTTTAGTGAAGGGGTGTCCCTCTTTTCTAGCCTACGTCTTGGACACCAAGCCTGAAAAGAAGAAACTCGAGGATGTGAAAGTGGTACAGGAGTTTCCCAACGTCTTCCCGGATGACTTGTCCGGTTTGCTACCGGAAAGGCAAGTTGAATTTAGGATCGATCTAGTCCCGGGAGCGGCTCCAATCGCTAGAGATACCTACTGATTGGCTCCCTCCAAAATGCAAGAGATGTTGTCTCAACTCCAAGATCTCCTCGAGAAGGGTTTTGTAAGACCGAGTTCCTCGCCATGGTGAGCCCCGGTCTTATTCGTCAAGAAGAAGGATGATACGATGAGGATGTACATTGACTATCGAGAGTTGAACAAGGCAACCGTGAAGAATAAGTACCCACTCCCGATGATCGACCATTTTTTTGATCAACTTCAAGGAGCGGGATGCTTTTCAAATATCGACCTTCGATCCGGGTATCACCAGGTGAGGGTAAGGAATAAATACATCCCGAAGATGGCATTTAGGACCCGGTACGGGCACTATGAATTTTTGGTCATGCCTTTCAGGTTGACCAATGCACCGGCAGTATTCATGGATCTTATGAATCGGGTGTGTCGGCCATTCCTCGACAAGTTAGTGATCGTATTCATTGACGATATCCTTTTCTATTCTAAGGACGAGCTTGAGCATGATCGACACCTTCACGAAGTTCTAGAGGTGTTGAGAAAGGAGCAACTCTATGCCAAGTTCTCGAAATGCTATTTTTGGCTGAAGGAGGTCCAGTTCTTGGGGCATGTTGTTACCCGAGACGGGGTGAAAGTAGACCCTTCCAAAATCGAGGCCATGATGAATTGGGAACCTCCAAAGAGTTCGTCCAAGATTCAGAGCTTCTTGGGTCTAGCGGGTTATTACCGACGATTCATCCAATATTTCTCTAAGATCGCTTCTTCCTTGACATCTCTTACTCAGAAGAATGTCATATTTGTTTGGACGGATGCCCAATAAAAAGCTTTCCAAACTCTCCACAAGACGCTCTGTGAGGCACCAATCTTATCCTTACCCGAAGGAACCGAGGACTTCGTGGTCTTTAGTGATGCTTCGAAGATGGGGTTAGGTTGTGTCTTGATGCAGCGATGGAAGGTGATCACCTATGCGTCGAGGCAACTCAAGAGAAAAACTACCCTACTCATGACTTACAGTTAGTGGCGGTAGTTTTTGCGCTAAAGCTTTGGCGGCACTATCTCTGTGGCACTAAGTGCACCCTCTATACCGATCACAAGAGTCTAAAGCACATCTTTGACCAGAAAGAGTTGAATATGAGTCAAAGGATATGGCTAGAACTCCTAAAAGACTACGACTGTGAACTTCTCTACCACCCCGGTAAAGCAAACGTGGTGGCGGATGCTTTAAGTCGAAAAGAGTATAGCCGTAGCCTACGATCTTTTCTCTCTCAAATTGAACTAGTGTCAAGTTTGATTGAGAAGATGACATCTCAATTTGAACCACTCCGTGAAGAGAATCTTAAGAGTGAGGTGACGTCGAAGCAACACCTACTCAGCTACTCTTGATCGAAGATAATCGTGGGGTGAATCTCCTCAAAGCACGAGTATGGGTACCCAAAGTTGGGGGTAATCGTGAATTACTCCTCGAAGATGCCCATAAATCCAAATATTCCATTCACTCCGGGAGTACAAAGATGTACCAGGATTTAAAACTCAACTATTGGTGGCCCGTCATGAAGTTGGATGTGGCGAATTACGTGGAGCGATGTGTGACGTGTCTTCAAGTCAAGGTCGAGCATCAACGAATATACGAAAGTCTCCAATCCTTGGAAATTCCGGAATGGAAGTGGGAACACATTACCATGGACTTCGTGACTAAGATACCGAAGACTCTGAGAGGCCATGATACCATTTGGGTGGTGGTGGACCGCTTGACCAAGAGTGCACACTTTCTGGCTATGAGGGAAACTCTTCCGATGGACAAGTTGGCCAAACTTTACATCGACGAAGTTGTTTCGAGACATGGTGTACCTTTGTCCATCGTATCAGATCCTGATAGCCGCTTCACTTCCAATTTCTGGGATGACCTTCAGAAAGAGTTGGGAACTAGAGTAAAGTTGAGCTCAACCTATTATCCCCAAACCGACGTTCAAATCGAACGGACCATTCAAACGCTCGAGGATATGCTTAGGTCGTGTGTCATCAACTTTGGCGGGAACTAGGACTCTCATCTACCTCTAGTGGAGTTCGTTTACAACAGTTGCCATTCTAGCATTGGTATGGCCCCTTTCGAGGCCTTGTATGGCCGGAAGTGTCGAACTCCAGTTTGTTGGTTGAGGCGGGTGAGAAACAATTTGTCGGGCCCGAGATTGTCTAAGAAACCGCGGATAAGGTCAAGGGTATCCGAGAACGCTTGAAAGTGGCGCAAGATCGGCAAAAGAGTTATGTAGATAAAAAGAGGCAATCGGTGGAATTCCAAGTGGGTGATCGGGTTATGCTAAAAGTATCACCTTGGAAAAGAATCATCCGGTTCAGGAAGCGGGGAAAGTTGAGTCCCTCATTTCTTGGGCCATTCACCATAACCAAATAGGTTGGACTCCAAGCTTACCAATTGGAGATTCCACCCAAGATGAATGGAATCCACAACACATTCCATGTGTGTTATCTCCAGAAATGTTTGGCGGAAGAGGAAAGTTTCATTCCCCTTTTGGAGATAAGAGTGGATGAGGGTAATCATTGTGTCAAGGAACCCGACGCCATTTTGGAAAAGAGATCCAAGAAACCCCGTCACAAAGAAGTCACAATGGTCAAAGTTCAATGGAAGCACCATTGAGGGGCCAACGTGACTTGGGAAGCATAGGAAGACATGAAGAGGGGATACCCACACATTTTTGGGTGAGCATCGATTTCGAGGACGAAATCTTTTCCAAGTTGGGGAGGATTGTAACGCCCAGAATTTTCGGTAAGCTTTATTATCACTTCTAATGCCTCAAATTGTCTTCGTATGCCAAATATGTGTATGTTATGTGTTACTTGTTGTTCGTATAAGTTGGGGTTTGATTCATTGTTGAAATCTGTGAAAATCCGGAGCCCCCTAAGGGTTTGGGCGACAGTGCCACGCGACAGTGACATGGTCACTGTCGCCGATGTCACAATCGCGGCCCAAAGGTGAGTCTCGGTACAGGTTGGGCGACAGTGCCTGGCGATTATGCCTGGGTCACTGTTGCGTGTCAATCTCGCCTCGGTGGTACCGTAAGATCCCTTAAGCGGGCGACTATGACCGGCGAGATTTCCCGTGTCATAGTCACGGGGCAAGGTCGCCGACGGGCCCAGGGTGTTTGAAATTTGATGTTTCTCACTCTCTCATTTATTGCACCCATCCAATTCATTCAATACTCTCTCTAGAAACTCTCTCTTCATCAATACCGAATCTAGGGTTTCTCCAAAACCTATTTCCTTCATTTATTGCTAAGATCAAGTGTACCAACCAAGGAAATCAAGCTAGGAGCATTTAACCACCATCTCCATTATCATCTTCTCCAAGAAGAGAAGCCAGGGTTTTGGGTTTTCATCAAAACCCACGTTGTGAGTCCTTCCTTCATGATAAATGTTATATGCTCCCATGAAAACCTTTTCCTTACATTACTTTAAATACTTACATTATTTCTCCTCTTTTGTGTCTCTTGATCTATTAGGTCAAAATCTAGGGTTTTAACATTTTGGGAATATGTTGAGATATGTGGTTATAAAATGTATGTATGTTGATATATATATATATATATATATATATATATATATATATATATATGTTTCTACATTTATTATGAAGTATGGGAACCCAAATGGACGATATGATTTACTTGGATTCATAATTTGGGAAGGAGATTGAGTGTCTATGATCTTTATGTGTTATTAGTATTTTTATACATGGAATACTATGGAAATATATCTTACAACTTGGGGAAATATAACTTATGTGAAGATAATGATAATGGTATAGTGAGAATTATCTAGTGATGGTATAATGCTACAAGAGATGTTATGTTTGGGTTTGGTTGCCAAGGGCACGATAATAAAATGGCTTACCTTTAAACATGGGAAATGGTGAGGTTCTAAGGTAAAGATCCATGGATACGGTTGAACTTGGAATTCCTTGGGGGTAAAGACTTGGATAGAGTTGAACCCCTATTTACATTAAACTAAATATTCATGAATAGAGTTGATGTTCTAACGGCTAAAGATTCACGGATAGAGTTAACGCCGGTAAATAACCATTTCGACTATGTGCTCCATACGAGTTGTGGCCTACTTTCGTGTTCCATCACAACCTATGGTGGAACGAGTCTCCCCCGTCCTGCTTAAGGTTCAAACGTTGGAAGTTGTATTTGTATTATTATTCTAAATGTTCACTAACATATTGTACTTCTTTGCACTATATCTTTGGATGTTCTCACTAGGCTCCATGCCTAACACTTGTTTGCTTTGGTGTGAAGCAGGTTCTTTTGGTGGTGGGGTAGCAAAGCCTTGAGTGGAGAGTGGAGTCCCGTCGTGGACGGCCTTTATGGAGAAATAGAAATTGTTGGGACATAGCGTGCATATTACTTGATGATATTTTGGAAAATGATGACGACAACCTATCGTAATCTAAGCTAGAAATTGATTAGATTAGTAGGTTGTCGGTCTTTGTCTCCATTTTTATAATTTAAAATGTAAACGCTTATACTATTTCCCTTTTTGGGTTATTTCATTTATTGGGTGTATAATCCTTGCCAATTACAAGTTTACACCATTTGATTTATCAACATGTTATTGCAAAAATTTCAAGTTTTAAATCTACCCAGTTTTTTTAGGGTGTTACATGATGGATACTGAATGCACATCATGAATGGTGAACGCCCAATATTCCAACAACTCAATCCGATTTCTATTGCTTTTCAAAGTTCGACTTTTCCGATTTCTAAGGCATGTCATTCTGTAACACCCGGAATTTCGGTATGCTTTTTCGTTCGTACCTTTTCCAAAGTTCGTCACTTTCTGGGTTTAAATCCTTAATAAGTTACCTTCTTTATTCAAATCTTTTATGTGTGTGTCGCGGCTTAAAAATCAAAGTGCCCGGCGATAGTGACATGTGTCACTATCGCGTGTCACTCTCGCGCGGAAGGTATAACCCGCGGGACATTTCGGGTGATTGTGCCCGCAAGAGTGCCATTGGCACAATCGCGTGGCACTCTCGCCGTCGTGGTCTGGTCTTTTAAAATGAAGGCAACAACCTCTTTAATCATTTTACTGATTTGGGGCAGCTTGCATATCATTTTCTCTCAACTCTGTGGTAGATTTTCACCTCCAAACTTCCTTCGTCATTAACTCCTTCCACCTTCCACTCTCATAATCATTTATTGCTCTTGCTAGGGTTATTCAAGACTTAAATGAGAAGATCTCAAGTACTTCTCAAGTTCAAAATCTCCATCCTTTCAACTAGGGTTCTTGGGTTTTCACTAAAACCCACATTGTGAGTACATTTCCATTTTCTCAAACTTTATACATATCAAATAATGATTTTAAGCTTATAATCATCTCCTTATTTACCTATTCTCATTTAAAAATAATTTTGACCTAACTTATTGATTTGGAGATTTTTAGGGTTTCTTATACTTTTCAAGTATGATAAAAGGGGCTTATATCTTTGAGTTATAAAATGTTATTGGCTATCATTTTGGAAGTTGGATGCTTGGTTGAACTTATGTTAGTAATTTTCATAATTATCTATGTAGTGAGTTTTCCTTGGAAAATACGGAGTACTTTAGAAAT
Source organism: Arctium minus (assembly GCA_954870635.1). Lineage (NCBI taxonomy): Eukaryota > Viridiplantae > Streptophyta > Magnoliopsida > Asterales > Asteraceae > Arctium > Arctium minus. Next base: position 67,439,751 of record OX941080.1, on the reverse strand, counting down.
ATATGAAGTATTTTAGAATATGATGTATGTGTTTCTTTTATTGGTGTAAAAATATTGTTCTTACCTTTATGTGACTTTATATTGGCACAAAGCTTTAGACTATACTAGTGTATCCATAAGTATTGAGTCGCTTTATGTTGGGATGTTTTTACCCCTTGTAGCTAGTTGAGACATTGGGTCCTCGGAGGCAATTTGGTATGGTTGTGTGAGACCGGTTACTAGCCATGGACCGTAAATGTAATCCTAGTGAATGAGTATGACTTGGATCCTCGAGTGCCCTCCCCCACATCTGAGTACGAGTCGGCGTTGTTCGTGGCCATGGTTCCAAGTATTGAGTTCACAACTCGGAAAGTGGCTTACTTTTGTGTTCCGCCATAATCCTTGGAAATCGGGTCTCCCCCTTCATCTCAAGATGTAATTTTGGACCGGAAGGTCACTATGTAGAATTTATTGCATTCATTAACTCAACCCCTTTAGAAAAGGTTTCTTATTATTGAACTTAAATCATTATTTCCAATTATTATATAAACTGTATGTTATCACCAGGCTTTAAGCATAACACTTTTCTCAAATGATGTGTATAACTGGTTCCATTAGCGATGGGTCGTCGAAGGTTTGAGTGACGAGCGTGGGCCTTGAGGCATTTTTGAGATGATTAGATATTTAGTGTTTTGGCGTTTAAACAATCTCTTCATTTTGTGAATTTGGGTTGACAACCGATGTAATCTAGATAGTACTTATTTAGATTCGTTTGTTGTTGATTTCCATTTTCGTCCGCAGGTTTTGTAAGCGCTTTATACATTTACCCATTTGGGTGGTTTATTCCAAATACAGACGTCATATTGCCGATTTTTCAAATTTTCAAATTACTCTAAATTTTAGGGTGTTACACATTCCATTTCTAGCCGATTAACGGTCATAAATCTAGATTCAAGTAATCGAAGACGGAAATCCGAAATGGCCGGATCCCTTACGCTACCCCACGATGATCGATGCCTACTATATATACGGATTCAAGGATTCAGGCAACTCTGAAATTTCAATCCTTCACCGGTTTTTAAACGCTAATGGGGGACGGGCATACTATGTGTAATGCTTCACTCATTTACGATAAAAAATAAATAAAAAGTCATTCCATTTCGACAAAAGACCCACAACCATCTTCATCTAATAAATAATCATCAGTCCTATTTTCATTTGTATTTATTCAAATTTGGAAGTGGAGATTGGTTTAGGGTTCAGTGAGATTCATGGAGTCCTCACTTAAAATTCTCAATTGAGCCTACTACCAAGTCTCATGTATGAAATTGTTCCTAAATTCTAAGATTTAATTATGTATTTATTGTGTAATGTATTATGTATTCAATGTTGATTGAACTTGTTGAGTTGTTGTGTGTATTATGAGTCATATTATGATTTATGAATCTTTAATTCTTTTTTGGAAAAAATTCTAAAGTTCTAATTGATTGTTATAAAGTTATATGGGTTACTCGGCTAAGGTACTTTTGTCTTTTGATAATGAGTCTTGCTTATTGAAAACTGAAATTTGCAATGCACATACCGAATCATCACAATTGGAGCACAGACTACACAACAATAATCGTATATAATTGATAAAAATCAGCCGCATCATGTGCCGTCTAACTTGTCTAGGTTCCAAACTCTTTAAAAATCATACATTTCGTCGTTTCATATACTTAAAAATTAGTTATAAAAGCATTTTTTTTAGCATTTTCGTACAAAGCATCAAAAATCTTATGATTAAACACAAATTGAGAGCAAGCACAATGTTGTATAACAAAAATGAAAGTGTGATACCATAACAATTCTTTCTTGGAGAAAGAGAGCTATTTCTTGCATTCGTGGTTCTGAATTCTGGTCGGGCCTGCTTAACCGGTCTTATTGAGCTCTTTTGACCGGTCGGGTCCGGGCTGGGTGTTGGTGCTTCATTGGGCCCTGGGGTTTTGTTTTAGCTGCTGCTGCTGATGCTTCCTCCTAGGGGTGTACGCGGGTTGGGTTAGGCGGGTTGGGACGTTTTTACAACCCAACCCAATTATGGCGGTTTGGAAAATCTCAACCCAACCCAACCCATTCAAAAATATAACCCAACCCAACCCAACCCAACCCTTGCGGGTTATGGCGGGTTGGGTTGGGTTGACGGGTTAGTAATATACATAAATTTGCCGATTGAAATACGATAAATAATACTAAAATTATTCTCAACAAAGTTATTAGTTATTACAATTAGGGCTTGTTCGTGTTCGTGTTCGTTCGTTTAACTTAACCGAACGAACGAACGAAAACGAACGGTAAACGAATGAAAGTTTTTTAGACCAATGGGCCTTTGGCCTAGCGATAAAAGAGCCTTTGACTTCCTAGGAGGTCAGAGGTTCGAACCTCACCAAAGGTGAGGAGGGTGTGTGAGTTTATTTGTTGCATTTTGCCGTATATAAATATTATATACTTAAAAAAATAAAATTTTTTGTGCTCATGTTCATTCATTAAGAAAATGTGTTTGTTCGTGTTCGTGTATGTTCGTTCGTTAAGATGTTAAACAATCATAAACGAACGAACATAAATGGACTTAAACAGATATAAACAAACGAACACAAATATACTTAAACAAACATAAACGAACGAACACAAATATACGTAAACAAACATAAACGAACGAACATAAATAAATTTAAATGAACATAAACGAACGAACATAAATGGACAAAAAACAACCACCATTACTCATCATTCTGTTCCTAAAAACTAACATAACAAAATGAAAAACTGTGTAAACTTATGAGCGATAAAAAAAGAATTCTAAAAATTCAATTCACTTAATGATTTTACATATTAATGTCACAATCAGTGGCGTAGCTAATGGGGGGACAAGGTGGTGCCAAGCCCCCCCCCCCCCCCCTAACTCTTTTCCAACCAAATGTTTTTACATATAAATAAAAATAATTATTAGACAACACTAAAAATACCCAAACTCCACCCATTTGAGTCTTAATATGTTTTACTGATTAAAAAAACAATAAGTTATTTGGATTTGGATTTGGATTTCTAAAAGCAAATAACACAAGTCTAAAAAATCTAATTACCTTAACTTTAGTTAACTAATTTAATTTAATACTTTGTAATTAAATGAAATTATATAAATGCAGTTATAAATAATGTAAAAATGTAATTTGTTTGAATTTTAATAATTATTACATATGAGCTTTCGACGTGTAGCTCATTTGACAAAGGTACGAGATGACTCTTCCCAAATACAAAACAGGTCTCGAGTTCGTTCATAACCGGTCCATTGCTAGCCTCAGTCACTGAATGAGCCAAAAAATGGCCTTCACGTTGGTGCCTTTGAAAGCGGGTTTCGTGTGGGGCTAGATGGGGGCTACTGGTAATCAACTTTTTCCCAAATGGCTATTAAATATGGATGAACATTTAACAAAAATAGATTTTTTAACGCAATCTTGCGAACTACTTAACAATGGATTTCTTACATTTATTTAGCCCCCTCTATATTTATTTTCTGGCTCCGCCCCTGGTCACAATATATAAATATATTTATATAATAAACAAACGTAAACGAACATAAACGAATGCAAACGAACGAACATTAACGAACATAAATGAACGAACGAGACCATTGTTCATGTTCGTTCATTTATTAAATAAACGAACATAAACGAACTTCCCGCCAAAGACGGTTCACTGAACGTTCGGTTCGTTTACAGCTCTAATTACAATAATCCAATTATAAATTATAATCCATAAGTCTTAAAGTTAATTTGGGTTGTGAATAAACTGCATATATATATAATATATATATAATTTTATAAAAAAAATAGTTGTAGGTTGGTGGTTTAGGTTGGGTTGAGTTGAGTTTTCCTAACCCAATTTTAACTCTTCTATTTAGCGGTTTTGCGGGTTGGATTTAATTGGGTTGGGAGCGGGTAGGTTGGTCGGGTTTCACGGGTTGAAAATTTTATGTACACCCCTACTTCCTCCTCCTCCTCCTCCTCCTCCTCCTCATCATAGATGGAGGTTTAAGCTTTCATTTCCAAAATGGGGTTTTCTCACATCATCCGTTTTCGACGCCTCTTTTCTCGTAGTAACCTTCATCTCCATAAAACCATTTTCATCAATCAATTGATTGTGAAACCTTTCTCTTCCAGTACACCCACTTCCGATGAAAGAAATCCGAAACCAACGTCCCTTTCTGCCCGCATGAGCTTTGTGTTTGACCAAATAGACGCCATTGAGAAAGAACACTCCCAAAAAGACGAAACCCTACAACGAATTCGTGCCTGGCGTGAGTCCAAGAAAGAAAAGCAGCAACCTACCATCGAACAAGAAAGCACCAATGATGTGGCGGTCTCTGGGGTTAAGGAGAAAGGGTTGCTGACTAAAGGAGTGGAGTTGGTGCATCCATGGCCAGAATGGATTGAATTGATGGAAAGGTTGGTGCAGCAGAACTATTTTGATTGCAGAAGGAGGGATGAAGATAAAATCATTTCGGATTCAGGGTTCGGTGATGGTATTATTATGGCGGATGTAGTGGAGGAAGGTTTTGATTTCACTAGAGATTGGAAGACGGTTCAGACTGCTGGTCTCAATTTTGGTAAAGATAGGTTTGATATCTTGAGGTCAGTTAGGTTTCATGGCATTTCTGCACTCTTCGTTCTATGAAACTTGTTGGATGTACTGTAATACTATTTGTTTGTTGAGGAATGCTATGGATCACTTTACTTGGTAGGAAAGATTGATTGCATTACGTGGAATGAGTTGATCATTTCACTATAGTAAGTCAATTTTAAATTGCAGTCCAGTTATGTATTTTCTCCCCCTGAGATCTCCACCAGGCTTCTTGTAGAGTTCAGGGTCAAACCGGAGAGTGAGATGCTTTGAGTTTTTGCATGAGATCACCGGTGCAGGAGGGTAACGGGCTCTTTTGGTTGGTTTTTTTTCCATTAAGTCCTGTATGGATAGAACTATTTGTATAAACCGGGAAGGTTTTTGTTTGGGAGGGTTTTTTAATAGATGGTAGGAGCCTATTGTTTTACTTGGGAGGCAGCTTTTGGAAAAAAAATTTGGCTTTTTGCATAAAGCTCTCCCCCTTGAAGCTTATTGAATAAGCCACTTTCTATATCATTAAGCCACTACCAATTAGTCATTTATGGTTGACTCAATAAGTTGTGAGTCCCATTAAGCTGCCAACAAACTACTCACCCTTTCATGCACGCAAGTCTAGTACTAGAAGCTAGATTTTCAAGTCTTTAAAGTACATCCACACACCCTCTCATGCACCTGTAAAATGTCCTAGCTAATCTTGTATTTATCCACGAGCAACTCAAATGGCCATATGAAACATTGATCTTCTACTCTAGCAATAGGATTATATGACAATTTGCATTTATAAATTTCTTCTGATAACACTACATGCATGCAAAATGTGGGGGTAGGGGCGAGATGTGTAGCAAATTGCAATAAAATCTAAGTTATTCTACACTGTTGCATTCGTTATAACATTTTTTGAGATGTTAGGATGGGAATTTATTTCAGGTCACTATCGAGACAGGATATACAACTTTTAGTTGGGTATGGATGCCCTAGTGCAGACAAGAAGGTTGTGTTCTCCGCAAAGTTGTTGAGGAAACATGTTCATCTTGATGAAGGAGATGTAAGTTTTACCATATCACCTTGGTAGTCCCTCATTGTTTCATTTGTAAGTTTTACCATATTATGTACTTTTCTTATGCTATCGTTGTATAGTCAAGTTGTTTAGTTCCCTCTATGTATTTTACTTTATATGTGGATATATTTGACCGAATACACTGCAAAAAATGAGCAAGCTGACTATTATGAAAGGTATCCATCCTCCCCACTTGCCTGCCCCTCTTTTGGCAATTTATAGCCCCCCCCCCCCCCCCCCCCCCCCCCCCCCGCTCTATTTATTGTACATACTAGAAATTTGTTATAGTAACAGTTAAATTAGGGAGATTAAAGCAACAACTAATCAGTCAATAAATAATTAGCTCAAGGTGCCTATATATATACACAAGTTAAGTAAATACTTTAAAGCAGGATGGAGCATGTGGGTATGCTAAAATCAAGGCTATTTACAAAGGCATTAATATGAATCATGATCTGTGACTCTGAGGTTGAAGTAATTCAGCTATATAAAATATTACTCCATTGTATATGTGCAACATTTGATTCTTAATGCATATTAGATTTGGTTGTTATTTGTGCTTTATGCTCTATTAGTTGTAGTTCTATGTATATACACATGTAATTGATCATAGGGTGATGAATCTGTGATGTACACATTATTTATCCAAGGTTTCACCTTATCAATTTATATTTAAAGGTTAACATGATTGGTTTCAAAGTCCTAAGAGATCAAACTCCTAATTACCCTGTTAACAACCTTTTTTGTCATATGAGATTGTCGCATTACCATGACAGGGATCGAAACCCTAGAAGGGTATTGTTGCTGTAAAAATGTGGACATTTGTTCCTCTTTGAACTTATAATAATTTGACCATGCGTTTGGTTGGTAGGAACTGGATGGAATCTAATTCTTTCACTTAAGCCAAGGAATGATGAATTCCTTAAATTGTGGAATTCAATGGAATTGGAAGGACCAATTCCATTGACCAAATTCCAAGCTCATGTTTGGTTCACGGAATGAAAGTGATGGAATCCTTCCAATTCCACAATTTAAGGAATTCATCATTCCTTGGCTTAAGTGAAGGAATTGAATTCCTACCAACCAAACGCGTGGTCCAATTCCTTCAAAGTCAAATTCCTTCGATGGTTTCCAATTCCATTCTGTGAACCAAACGCCCCCTAAGAGTCTTCATCCCGCTTGTATGAAAATATCTGTTTTTTTTGTTCTGGGAATTAATAAATGGATGGAAAAGATTGATCGAATAATGATGATAAGCTGGTGCTTTAATATTTACTTGTTGCTCATATTCCAGGTTTGTAGTTCATGCAGTTTAAGGAGCTCTTGCGAACGTGCATATTTGATCACTAATAAAGAAGATGAGGCAAGAACCATAGACATTATGCGCGTCCTGATGACATATGGCTTTGATCCAGTAAATGGCTCAGTTGTCAATGACTCGCTTTTGAAGAAAAAACCAGTGAAGACTGCAGTACGCAAATTACTTCATGAAGTGGTGAAATTGAGTGGAATTCCTATAGATCCAAACCTTCCCTCACCTATCATCAAAAGGCCACCGCCCAAGGTCAAGCAGACACCTCCTCCTCCAAAGAAACGCGTTGGTCGTGATGATGTTGAGATGAAAAAGGGTGACTGGCTTTGCCCAAAGTGAGTACTTATTACATTATGTTATGGGTTTCGTGCTGATGTCTTGAATGTTGTGAACTTAGGCCATGTTCAGCAACGATAAGTTGGCTTATTTTTTTAGCTTATTGAAAAGCCCCGTTTGGTTTTATAAGCCAGCATCTTGAAAAGCTACTTTAAGTAGCGTTTCAACAAAAAGCTGTAGTCTTTCTAATTTTTTTCAATTATGCCTCCTATATTTTTTTCAAACATGTCTTTAAGTTATTTTACATTGTCATTTAACTTATCAACTAGTTTTTACCAAACATGACTAAGGGCCTGTTTGTTTGCAGCTTAATGAGCTTAATGAGACTCACAACTTATTCAGTCAGCTATATATGACTGTTTGGTAGTGGCTTAATGATATTGAAAATGGCTTATTCAATAAGATTTCAAGGGGGAGCTTTATGCAGAAAGCCAGGTTTTTTCCAAACCAGTCCCTCTCATTAAAAAACACGTTCCTTCCATCTATGAAAAAACTCTCTCAAATAAAAACCTTCTAAATCAATACAGACAGATTAATCCACACAAACAACTTTATCCATACAGAACTTAATGGAAAACCAACCAAACAGCCCCTTAGCTTATCAGCCAACAACTAGCGTATCAGCTAGTCTGCCAAACATAGCCTTAAAGTCTGATTGATTGCTTCTCTACTCGATATTGTGGCTCTCTGGATTCCCCAATGACAACAAGGTTTTGTATCAGGTGTGACTTCATGAATTTCGCAAAGAACACGGTGTGTTTGCAATGTGATGCCAAGCGTCCAAAGAGACAACTGCTTCCAGGCGAATGGGAATGCCCGGAGTATGTTACATTTTTCCACTTTCTTGGTCTTCTATTTCAAGTTATGCGCTTTGACTTATCGTTTGTTTTGTTTTGTTTTGTTTTGTTTTGCAGGTGCAAATTCTTGAATTACAGGAGGAATATGGCATGTTTCGAATGCGAATGCAAGCGGCCACCAGATGAATTTACTGAAAATCAAATGCAAGAGAGGCAGCGTGGTCCAAGGGCGAGACTGGACAACATTCCTAGCAGGAAAGAGGTTTCTGATGCATGGAACTTCGATTTCGATGAAAATGAATCGGATGGTGCTGAAGTTGCTGCTTTTGAGTATGCAGATTCTCGAAAACTAGATGAAGATTTTTCATCAACTAGACAAAGGGATGAAGAAGGATACGAAGATAATACCTTTCAGAACAGGAGGCCTGTAAGGCCTCAGGAAACAGAATACTCGGCTTCTGGTCCCAAGAGAGCGGGAGTTGGATTTGATGATTTTGATGATGAGGAAGAAGATGATGTCAACAGTTACGAGTTAGATACAAACCAAAACCACAATCGAATACCAAACAGTTCTTCGGTTAACTTTTCTGATCTCGATGTTGATTCCGAGTCTGATGATGCCGAACCCACCAATGAAAATTGGAATGATCGCCGGCACGTTACTTCTTTTTCTTCCCGGAGAAACATAAGGGCATCAAAACCTTTTCGCCGGACATCTTCATTTTCTGAGGATGATGGTGTTGATTTCAATTCGGAGGATGATCTACCTGTTCATCCAAACTGGAAATCTAGTCATGTAGCTGATTATAGACAGAAAAGTAGAGGCAGAATGGGGACTAAATTTGGTTCAGATGAAGATTCCGATCTCGGTTCTGGTTCTGAAGATTTGAGCGACGATGATTTCCCACCTAAACATAAGGGACGGAGGAATTCAAGCTCAAATGATTATCGTAAGGCCAAAGATGAGTTTGAGTTTTTGGATGAAGGCAGAGATAGATCAAGAGGTAAAAAGACAATTCCTGATAGAAGAAAAAGTCCTGCAAAGGGTTTCAACAGAAATGATTCCTATGAGGGTGGTTCGAACCGAAGTGGTTCCTATAAGGCTCATGGTTCAGGAGGATATGAGAGGCACAGAAATGGTTCCTATGAGGGCGGTTCACATGATTTTAAAAGCCATAGACGAGAAAACTTTGGTGATAAACAGAATCGAAGATCCAATAACGCTCGTGGTTCTTCAGGTGCTGATAGTTATCTAGATGAGGAAAGATTTAGAAGGCCGAGAGTGAACGTCAGGTGATTGAGGCTCGCCATCAGATGGTTAAGCATCCTCCATTTCTGAGTCTATGGCACGAATCAAGTAACGAATTTGTAGTTCAGGTTATTGATAACCGGAGGAACGAATCGTAAAGGAGAAATGGAATAATTTTATGTTAGCATTTTGATTTTGAGTTGTGGTTAACAGTGAGTGAGATGTAGATGGTGAATGGGCATATCAATGAGATTCATGTGTATTTATTTCAGAACTTTGTTCTTGGTTTTGTTTACAATGGGTACCTTTTTTTATGATATACAAACAGAAAATGTTCGAATTATGTATGTGAACAAAATTATTGATTAGTGAGTGATATATTTGTATTCTTTTATGCCACAAATCCCATCATCCATTTTTGGAAAGAAATTGAATATGAAGGAGAACAATCAAGAAAAAGAAAAACTGGTATTTAATGTGGTTTCTTTGAACCCATGAATTGATACAACCAAATTTCCATACCAAATACATAGAGAATGGAATGAAATTGAGTTGTTCTTCAAATACCCATGAATTGTGGTTCATGCTTTCCATTTCAATATATACACACTAGTAAGGTGTCCGTGCAATGTCGTGGTGTGCATCTCAATTTAAAACCGAGAACTTAAAATGTCAAATCATGTTTCATTTTGGTTTTTTGTCCATACTGATGTCAGTTCTATACTTGTACAATGTAGTTGGGTATAAATTTTGAATATATGTAAGTAAGAATACCTAATATACATACATATAGATTTCTATATCTGATTTTTTTTCTACAACAACCGTTATACATGTTTATTAATATACTATAGATATAGATAATAAAAATTGGTATGTATTTTACTATTTTATAATACTACGAAATCCAGAAATATTCAATAATGGCTTATTTTGAAGATATTGACGAAAAAATTATAATGGTGTAATTTATAATAAAAATGGAACGTATATTTAATGTATTTTAGTTAATCTAACTGAAAAAATAAACATAATGATATAAAACAAATTAATTCATAGATATTTATGATATTTAATAGTACGATATCCAAAAATATTCAATATTGAACTCATTTTGAAGGTATTAACGAGACAATTATAATGGTATAATTTATTTAAAAAACGTATTTTTAATGTATTTTTGTTCAAATAGGATTATTTATGTTAACATGATAAGAGTGTAAAATGTGTAACACCCTCAAGTTTGGAAAGAGTAACTAAACAAAAACTTCAATAAATAACCGAATAAAGGATAAAATCCTATATACAAATCCATCCTTAGAAATACTTCAACTTTAAAAACATAAAATTAACACCAACATTCAATGACTTAAGTCACATACTAAGAATAAATAAGGTCGGGTGTTACTTAACCCAAATACAAGTTGTTATTCCCAAGATAAATGTGGAAGATTTCACCAAGTTACTTTCTATTATGCATATAACTAGCACTCATCTCTTCACAGTGTCGCTAGTACCATTCCCCAACCGGAACCTGATGCACATGCCGACAAATAAAAAGATTAAGCTAACGTCTGGTAAGTTCAAGAGTTTTCAACATAAATAAATATATTGTTAAAAGGAAAGAATGAATTCAAATCATAATCTTTCAAAATGATTTACTTTAAATATGGAAACGACTTGTTTTCCAATAATATGCATTTTTTTTTTAAAATGAACGTCCTAATGCAAAACATTCTTCATAAAGTGATGCAACACAAAACTCACTCAAAACGTGACTAGAAATCGACTCTCAATTTATAAAACGTGGATAAAACTTTATATCCCGAAACACCCAAAACACGGGTGGGGCATAATACTCAACCCATAAATCATTGATAAAAATCTATATACATAAAACGTCACCGAAAACATGGACACTAAGACTCAATACCCAAAACAACACCTTTCGGTGACGGGGGAGACCCGATTCCATATAATGTGGTGAATCACAAAGTAAGTCACATATAATATTATGGAGCTTCTACTATAGCACCAAGGTTATCAAGTTCAACCACCCACGATCTATACCTCGAGCTCCCAATGGTCTAAGAAGGACTCACTTGCTAGAATTTAAATGTCACGGGGCACGAGGTTATCGCATTCAACCACTCACTGTCTATAGCTCGAGTTCCCAATGATTAAGGCCCCATGTCTAGCCATAATGAACGGACAACGAGTTCAACCACACACGATCTATACCTCGGGTCCTTCGCTAAAGATTACACGGTCATCGAGTTCAACCACCCACAATCTATACCTCGAGTTCCTGTTAACCATAATATCTCCAGTTCCAAAAACAGGGATAAAATCCCCAATTAAGCCAATTGACTTACTCTTATGCCTATGGATCCAATGCATTACAGTCTCGAACGTTACATGACTCCAAATGAATGAATTAACGCATTCAAAACATGTAATTCTCAAATAACATGCAATAAATGCAAATCAAAATCGTAGCTCTACATTGAACTGTCAAAAACTGGACAAGTGTCCCAAGACTCAACAGAGTCAAAAACCGAGTCATAGGCTTAACCAATCAATTGACCCTTTATAAAAGTCATAAAATACAATAAAACGTAAATGACCCACACGTTTATGCAAAAACATGCTCCACAGACATGGATAACTCAAGCAAAACATAATGAGTTGGGATGAATCGTTTTCCAAATGAAACTATACCATTTATAATTCCAAAATGTTTTATAACTCAATAATATACATTTTTCACACGGTTTATAAAACCAAATACACTAAGGGGGCGTTTGGTTCACAGAATGTTTTTGGATGGAATGGAATCTGTCAAAGGAATTTGACTTTGATGGAATTGGAATGGAATGTTGTCAGGTTTGACCACCTGTTTGGTTGACAGAATTGGAATGGAATCTGTTAAATGAATTGGAATTTTTCTGTTTGGTTCACAGATTGTAGCTTCGGAATTGGAATGGAATTTTGGTAAATGACCAAAATATCCTTTTTGTTAATTTTTTAAACAAAAATTACTTTAATAAAATAGTCATTAAATAGTTTAATTTTTAACAAAAATTGTTTTTATTATTTTAGCACATGAATGATGCCGAGGGAGTGAGGAGAGAGAGGGAGAGGGAGAGAGAGAGGAGAGAGAGGAGAGATAGAGGATAGAGTGGAGGAGAGAGAGGAGAGAGAGAGGAGAGAGTGGAGGAGAGAGGGAGAGAGAGAGGAGAGAGGGGAGAGAGAGAGGAGAGAGAGGACAGAGAGAGAGAGGAGATATAAAGAGAGAGGGAAGAGAGAGAGGGAAGAGAGAGAGGGAAGATAGGAAAGAGAAGGAGAGAGAGAGGAGAGAGAGGGAGAGAGAGGAGGAGAGTGAGGAGAGAGGGAGAGGGAGAGGGAGAGAGGAGAGAAGAGAGGGAGAGAGAGGAGGAGAGTGAGGAGAGGATAGAGGGAGAGAGAGGAGAGAGTAGAGGAGAGGAGAGGAGAGAGTGGAGGAGAGAGAGAGAGGAGAGAGAGGAGAGAGTGGAGGAGAGAGAGGGAAGAGAGAGAGAGGAGAGGGTGGAGGTGAGAGAGAGGAGAGAGAGATAGAGAGAGGAGAGATAAAGAGAGAGGAGAGAGAGATAGCGAGAGCAGAGAGGAGAGGGAGGGAAGAGAGAGAGAGGAGAGAGAGATAGAGAGAGGAGAGAGAGGAGAGATAAAGAGAGAGGAGAGATAGTTGGTGTTTGCTGATAATCAATATTAGTAGGGTTTAGTTTGGAGTAAAGGGTAAATTTGGAATTATCAAAATATAAGATTCCATTCCATTGAAATCCTTGGGTTTTAGGATGGAATGTTCAAATCCTTCATTTGTGGAGTTCACACATTCCTTCCATAGAAAAGAATGAACCAAACAAGGGAATTGAATTTGGTCAAAGGAATTGGACATTCCAATTCCATCAGAATCTGCGAACCAAACGCCCCCTAAAAATACATTTACATCATATGACCTCCATTTATATAATAAATCATCAAAAGAACCTATAAATATGATTTCCTTATCAAAATGTCCCAAAAACCCCAAATGTGGTATTTTACAATATTTATAAAATCAAATGTATCCAAGCTGTAAATTTCATCAAATAAAAAACACATTTGATAACACCAAGTAAAACAATTTTAATACTTCGAAACGGACATTTTTGGCATGTACAACATTTTCACAAAGCAACTTGAACTCACCTTGCTAGATTTAGACTAAATCTAGATTTTCCCCCCAACTTGAGCTCATTTGAAGAAATTTGAATCCTCAAGCCAAATCTTCCAAAAACCTAGATCCATAAGTTTCCAACCATAAATATTCATAACCAACCATTTAGAATCGTTCCCCATACATTTTATATGAAGACCTCAACTTATGTCAAAACCCTAATTTCCATAGATGAGGAAAAGAGAAGGTTATCTTAACCATAACTTGAATCCATCAACAATACACTTCTAGGTCTCCAATATGAGCCACACACTCCCAATCTTCTAAATGGTGAAAAGGGTTGGATGAAATCGAAGAAAATTTGATGAAGAAGGTGAAGATGAGAGGATCTTAGTTCCAGTTTCCAAAACCTTGTTAGATGATGAAGAATCACTTGGAATCTCAAGTCTTGGTGCCTCAAATGTTCAAAATTAACAATGGTAGCAAAGGGGTTCGGTTGGGAGAAAGTGGAAATGGGATTGAGGAAGTAACAAATGAGGAAGAAGGGCAAAAACTCTTCCTGGGACCGACCGCGATTGTGCCCGGTGATTGTGTCCAGGGCACTCTCGCATGGAGTGTACTGCGGGCTCCCAACTCCCCGCGATTGTGCCAAGCGAAAGTGACCAATGTCATAATCGCGAGGCACTCTCGTTGAAGGTATCGAGAGGCTTTGGCCCTCAGCGATCATGTCACGGCGATAGTGACCCTGTCACTATCGCGGGGCACTATCGCCTAACCCGTACCGAAGTCCAAAAGTCCACTTTTCTCGCTCGAAACGTTTCCGACGTTTTTAGAGATCCAAGGCAAATCCTCCCAAACGCAAGGTTTATCCTTATAAACTTCTACGTTGGCCCGGTGTCACTTTTACTGACTGGAGAAATTTACGGGTGTTACAAAATGAAAAAGGAAAAAGGAAAGGATATAAAGTAAATTAAACTAATTATAAAGGGCAAAAGTGTAATTTAAAAATTAAAAATGATTTGTTTTTAATATTATGTATGTGGTTGGGAGGTTGTGTTAAACTTTCAAACTTGTATATAATTCTTATTGTTTTGTACCTCTTAAAATTCAACATATAATCGTTTTACGTGCTTATAAAAACCGCAAAAAATGAAAACTGAGGAACACTCTGTTATTAGGGTTTAGGTTCTGGGGAAAACCACAAAAAATGACAAACTAAGGAACACTCTGGTAGTCATTCATCTGGATTATATGCACATGTGCATACAAGTAATTTGTAACATGCAAACGTGCATAAAAACCAAAAAAACAGCTTCAATTACCTGTATGCACAGGTGTATATTGTTCAGATGAACGTTTATCAGGATATTCCTCATTTTTTGGGTTTTCCCTTGAACCTCTCTCTCTCTCTCTCTCTCTCTATATATATATATATATATATATATATAGGATTAGGTTCATTTGAGAAATGCTAAAAATATGAGAAATAAAGAAATGATCTTAGCCCTTTATCTGGTCAACATTTGCGGCTTTGACCGTGAAGCACCGGATAATTCCTTATGTGGTCTGTAAAAGATAGAGGGGTAGTTTCGTAAAATACGCATATATGAACCTGTATGATTCACATATGAATTATATGTTCATATATGAAGTAGTGTAATTCACATATGAACTCTTTTAACTGATTCATATATGAACCTTTGTGATTCATATATGAACTATACGTTCATATATGAATCACAAAGGTTCATATATGAATCTGTTAATTAATTCAACTGATTCACATATGAACCTACAGTTAATTAGTTCATATGTGAATCAGTTAATTGGTTCATATATGAATCAGTTAAAAAAGTTCAAATGTGAATTACACTGGTTCACATATGAACATATAGTTCATATGTGAATCATACAGGTTCATATATGAACTCGTCCCATGTATTTGTAAAAATTACGAAATTATCCTTTTATTTTTGGAATAGCTGTAACTTTTGACTAGTCAAAGCCGTAATTATTGACTAGCCAAAGACGCAATATTTGATCTGTCAAAACCGATCTTGACCGAATGAAATGCTAGGATTACTTCTCTATTTCTCATATATTTAGCATTTCTCAAATGAACCTCTCCCTGTATATATATATATATAGGGTAGTGATCTTTTGCAAACCAACTTCATTTGTACAAAACCATACAAATTTGTATCAACCAATAAAATAATTCCATTTGTTTTCATTTTTTTAAATTAAAAAGGGCATTAATGTAAATTGACTTTTAATATATTAATTACAGTAATTTGTAATATTTGGTAGGAGATTTTAATCATTACTTATTTTATACAAACCGTTTTTGAGATTATTAACAATTTGATATAGTTTTCAAAAAAAAATGAGATTCTTAACAATTTTAAAAATTTTAAAAATGAAATTAAAAAATAATTCCATTTGATATTCTCAACAATTTTAAAAACTTGTAAAAAATAAGATTCTTGTCAATTCTATTTTTAAAAATGAAATTAAAAAAATAATATTTTTGAGATTCTCAACAATTTTATTCGGTTTTTAAAAAATAAGATTCTTAACAATTTTATTTTTAAAAATGAAATTAAAAAACTATGTTTCATCAGACCACATATACCACTAAGCTTTTGTAAAAAATAATATTTTAAGCCACTGTGTTTCATCACCCAACTATGTTTCATCAGAGCCAGTGTGATTAATCAGAGCACTATGTTTCATCAAGCCACTGTGTTTCATTAGAGCACTGTGTTTCACAAATTTCAATGATGATTTGATTTATTTTTTGCTTTTACTTGAATGGAACATGTACTTACCGAGAACATTGACATACAATTACAATTGTGTTTCATCAAAAAAATGTGTTCAATTACAAGAATGAGTTTCATCAGCGTTATATCCTTGAGTTTCATTCCACCACTGTGTTTCATCATATAGTTAAAGAACTAATAACAACGAATTCAAATTACCAAAAAATACAATAATATTTCACCAATGCAAAGTTCATACTACCTTGTTTTTACAAATATGCCGTTAATAAAATTCCAAAAATACCTTGTTCATACTACCTTGTTTTCACCAATGCAAATTTCATACTACCTTGTTTCAAATTACCAAAAATACAATTCAATTTACCAAAAATAATCGGGATTTCACCCGATTTCCTTATTTGTAATCTGATGCCAAAATACTAATATGCCCTTCCCTACCTTTTTTCTAATATTTAAAATAAAAATAATTTCGTTGTTAACATAATTAGATCAAATTAATCTTAACCATTGATTAATGAGATTCATGGTTCATATGGGTTTGTACAGTTTTTACAAATATATTGGTTTGCACTATAACCCGGCCCTATATATATATATATATATACACACACAAACATATATATACATGACAAATCAAATACAAACCATGTAAATATTACACGCCGTACAAACCAATCTAGTCATCTAGACCTTTGATTTTGTGTATTTTAAAATTTTTAGACGGTTATTAGATCAGTTGCAGATAAGGTTGAGACGAATTTCGGAATCGATTTAATCCACATCATTGACATTTATTTGATAATTTGCATGAACGGTTGAGATTGGTTTATACGGTTAGTAGGATTTAGACGGTTTGTATTTGAAGTGGATATATGTAACACCCTAATTTTCTACAAACGGTCAAAAAAACGATTGGGGGAAACGGTCGGTGAACGACCGGGCAAGCGGTCGATACATTTTGTGCGATTGTGCCTTTCCATAGTTATCGTGAGAAGATTAACCTTGATACAATTTGTGTGATTGTTTCTGGCGATAGTGCCAATGGCACAGTCGCTGATCACAATTGTAGTCGGGGTCTAGAGGGTTAAATGCTCGATTTTCTTGATTTTTCTTCATTTCCTCATATCTCCTTCATCCCAACTCCGTTTTGGACGATTATTGTTACTATAATATCGATTTTCAATTCTTTTTAAGAGTATATCGAGGGAGTAGAATTTGATTGAAGGATTCAAGGCTATTGGGTATGGATAATTCTCTTATCTCCCTCAAGTTTAAATTTAGGGTTTGTGATGTTCTTCATTCCCTCTTCTCTCCTTTCCATTTTGCTTTAGGTTTTTTATTTATGTAAGTGAATGAGACTCTTTTGAGGTGTTGGATCTAAGATCTAGGAGGATTTTCTTGTAGATTCAAGTTTCAAGTAGAAAACTCAAGTTTGGAGTAAAAACCTAGAATTGGCACAAATCTAGCAATGTGAGTTCTAGTTGTTTTGCAAAACTATATACATGTCAAAATATCTTTATTTTGGTATTGAACATATTTCCATGAGTTCTTTTCATATTTGATGAATTTTGTGAATGTTTGGGTATTTGGGTGATTAAATCTTTAAAGATGTTTTATAATGTTTTATTTGGTGTTTTTGATGCACCAAATGATCTTTACTTCATAAAAAGATATTTATTGAATATTTGGATGATTTAGGACAAAGTATCGTTTAACTCTTGAGAATTGTATTTGAGCTAAGGATGGCCTTTCTTTGGTATGGTTGAATAAGTCAAAGTGTTTATTTGACTTTGTTTTGGGTCAAGTGTTGTTTTGGGAATTTACCTAACTTGTGAGATTTGATGGTGGCAACTAATCCCTTTTGGTTATTAAAGTATAATCTTTATATCTGCCTCTTTGTCTTTATGAAAATTTTGGAAATACAAACCAAACGGTTTTGGGTTTCTTGGCTATTAAGCTCTAATAAAGTGTTGATTATGAGACTATACACGCTATAAATGTGATGTACTTGTTAAATGTCGATAAACATGCCTTTTCGGCCTATATGGTTTACATTGGCTTTATTTAAAAATAGTCAACTGTTTTATGAGGCATTTTGGCTTGATTTTAACTAGAATGAGTTTTGGGAATTTTAGTCCAATTTTAATAGCTCGACGTGGAACTTTGGACGTATGATGAAGTTATTGCACATTTGTTGGATGTTCCATGTGTTGATTGCGTCAGTCATTCAATTTTGTGTTATGTAATGTCTTAGACTATAATGCATTGGATCCATAAATATGTGAGTCGGTCGCATTTAAAATTTGAGGAGTCTTAATGTCCTCGTTTTGAGATAAAGGCCACATAGGCATCTTGGTGGTTGGTATTGCGTAAAGGAACCCGTGTGGGTTGGACTCGAGGACCATGGGTATTATGGAGGTGATCTCTTGTCAAATCGGACTCCGGGACCCTGGGTATTATGGTAATGAACCCGTAAGGGGTTAGGTACCGGGACCATGAGTAGAGATTGTGGCCTAGAGTTGACGCTAAGTCATCGGCAGTATTTTGGGAATGAACGTGTGGAGTCGGGCACAGGACCATTGGTTTGTAGGTGTAACTCAATGATGTATAAGTAGACGTTAAGGTCGGGGTATTACGGAGATGAACTCATATGGGTCGGGCTCCGGGATCTTAGGTATTGCGGTGGAAACTCATGAGAGGTTAGACATCGGGACTATGACCTTGCGCTGCTCGATAACATTGAATCATGGCTTACTTTGTGGTACGCCATATTAGACGGAAACAAGTCTCCCTCGTCACCAAGAGGTGTTAATTGGGTATTGAGTAGTCGTACTTTCAGTGATTTTGGACTATATTGTACTATCTGATTTTGGACATTTTTGGAATGAATCTTATTCTCTATCTCTCAAGGATGAGTTTGTATGGCGTTTGGACTTCAGAATAATATTCAATTA
The DNA here is from genome assembly GCA_954870635.1 of Arctium minus. Lineage (NCBI taxonomy): Eukaryota > Viridiplantae > Streptophyta > Magnoliopsida > Asterales > Asteraceae > Arctium > Arctium minus. The sequence continues at coordinate 67,420,430 of OX941080.1, read as the reverse complement.
TCGTACGTCGTTTCGGAAATATTGGGTTTTGTGATTATATTCCTTGATTTTTAAATGCTATTCTGAAAGGGAGTTTTTGGGACGAGGAATCATATTAGGTTCTGTAACACCCTCAAATTTGGAAAGAGCAACTAATTAAAATTTTCAATAAATACATCGAATAAAGGGTAAATTCTCTTTTTACAATTCAATACTCGAAATACCACAGATGGATTCTAGATTTAACCTCAACAAATAATAATCCAAGTTTTATACAAAGACTAAATAAGGTCGGGTGTTACTAAAACCCAAACACATTGCTAATCCCAAAGTGCGGAAGACTTCACCCAATAGCTACTCACTTCTCGTGTATATAGCTAGCATTCATTTCTTCACGGTGTCGCTAGCATCATACCCCAATCGGAACTTGATGCAGATGCCGACAAATAATTATGTTAGGCTAACGCCTAGTGAGTTCAAGATTTTTCATCATGATTATATAAATTGTTAAACGGAAAGAATACAACTTAAATCATGAATTCCAAATTGATTTACTCTAAATATGAAAACGATCCATTTTCCAATAACACGCATTTTAGGTGATGACAACACCAATATAAAGCATTTCCTCAAGATGTAAACTCAAACCTAAAACTCACTCAAAACGTAAATAAGGATTATTATTCAAATACTGAAAACGTGGACAAAACTCTATTATCCAAACCACAAGGATTGTGGTGTACTGGTCAAGGCCCTGGGCGATGTGGTGGAATATCACATCTGCACAGGGTTCGAATATAGGCGTACACAACAATTGTGGCCACTGAGGTTTAATAAGGACTGATGTCTTACAGTCATATTTTGCCAAGGGATTAGTCTAGGCATAGCCTAGGACAACCTTCCCAAAAAAAACTCTATTATCCAAAATATCCAAAAACATGGATAAGGTTTAATAATTAAAACCACAAATCATGGATAACAATCCATACTCAAAACGTCACTAAAAACATGGATAACACTCAATACCCAAAACAACACCTTTCGGTGACGCGGGAGACCCGTTTCCATTTAACATGGCGGGAACACAAAAGTATGCCACATATCTATGTTATAAGCATGTTTCAAGGATGGACAACCATTGACATCAACCCTATCCAGGTTTTTAGCCATGGTAGACATCAACCCTATCCAGGTCTTTAGTCATTATGAACATCAACCCTATCCAGGTCTTTAGTCCAATACAATAATGAGCTCAACTCTATCCAAGTCTTTTACTCCATGATCACCAAGTTCAACCTTATCTGAGTCTTTACCTTGGGATCTCACCATCCAAGACAAGCTTGTTCATTTAGAAATTACATCATATAACCAATGCCTATTTTCAAATTACAACTTGGGGATCTTATCCCACATTTACACAATAAAGCTGACTTCTATACCTATGGATCCATTACATTACAGTCTAAAATACATGACTTCAAATTGAATGACCTACGCATTCACAACATATAATTTTAACATAAGATGCAATAAATGCAAATCATAACTAAATCCCCACATCGAACTATTAAAACCGGACAATTGTCCCCAAGACTCATCGGAGTCCAAAACCGAGCCAAAAACTTCACAACTCAATGATTATTCAATGAAAGTCATCATAAGCAATAAAACATATTTAACCAACATTTATGAAACACATGCCCCAAAAGTATGATTAACCCAAAAACTCATCATTGATATTTTCCAAATTAAATCATACTATTTATATCTCCAAAATACATTATAACACAATAATGTGTATTTTTCAAAGGGTTTATAAAACCAACGACACTAGGGATGGCAAAAAAAAACGAACCCGACGGGGAAAACCGAAAACCGAACATTTCGGGTCGGGTTCGGGGACGTCTTATCGGAGACGGGGCGGGGATCGGGGATTTTAACGGGGACGGGGATGGGGATGGTGCTCACCGGCCCGACCCGACCCGATAGTATAATATATATATATATATATATATATATATATATATATATATATATATATATTTCAAACTTTGGGCTTTATGTATTAACTAATAACTAGATACCAAATATTTTAAAAGCCCAAATCCAAACCCAATCAAATCCCTAAAAGGAAAAAAATTAAAAATTAAAATCTTCTTAGATTACATCGACTTGACCATGTTTTTGTGAATTCGTATTTGATCCTAGTTATGTATGCTTTATTCCTACTTAGTTGTTGCTTTAATATTATGTTTAAGAAATTTGAATTTTTCGGTTTCGGGTATTACCAACGAGTAACGGTGATTTTTTAACCTTAACGGGTTTCCCAATGGGGATCGGGGAAACCGCAGGGACCCGATGGGGATCCCCGATAAGATCCCCGACGGGGATCGGGACGGTTTTGGGGACTGGTATGGTTTTCGGTTTCGGGGTCGGGGACCATAATCCCCGGCCCAAAATCGGCCCGTTGCCATTCCTAAATGACACTAAGAGAACATTTACGTCAAATAATCTTCATACATGAAATAAATCATCAAAATGACAATCTCTCAAGATTTATTTATCAAAATGTCCAAAAACTCCAAATATGTGTATTTCACAAGTTATATAAATCAAATGTATCAGATATGCAAAACTCATCAAATAATCCAACATTTATAATTATCAAGTACAACGCGTAAATATATCAAAATGGACAATTTTGGCATGTACATAGTTTTCACAAAGCAACTTGAACTCACCTTGCTAGATTTAGGCTAAATCTAGATTTTACTCCAATATGAGCTTTCTTGAAGAAATTTTAATCCACAATAAATTCTTCCAAAAACCTAGATTCACAAGTTCCCAAAAATAAATATACATATCCAAACACTTAGAATCATCCCCCCGAACATCTTATATCAAAATCTCCATTTTGACCAAAATCCTAGTTTTGAATTAACTTCCCCAAAATCCTCCAAACCAAAATTTGAGAAACATAAACACTAGGAAGTCATCAATGGAGAATTTATAACTGATAATAAAGTTTAGAAACTAGGAGGATGAACTCACCACTTAGGTTTTGGTGAAAACCTAGAAAATCCTAAATTTCTTGAAGATGAAGGTGATGATGATGAACTCTTGATCTTTTCTTCAACTCCACCACCATATACTCTTGGATATTCCCAAAACTAACAATATATTCTTGAAAAGATCTCAAAGATGAAACCATAGAACTTTGAATCACCAAAAATGGAGTAGAAATGAGAGAGATATGAAGAATTGAAGAATGAGGCTGAAAATCGTGACTTTATGCACACTGGTACCCCCATGCGATTGTGCCATGATATAGTGACAATGTCACAATTATGGGCATAATCGATCAAATTATACCGAGAGTTTTGGCCTTCAGCGATTGTGACATGCTATATTGACAGTGTTACAATCGCTGGCACTATAGCCGAGAATGTACCTAACGCTGTTTTGGCCATAACTTCTTCGTTTTAGCTCCGAGTTTGCTCCAGAAAGAACCGTTGGACTCGTATTTGAATTCCTCATCTAGAAAGGCTATAAAATCTAGTATTTAATCCCAAAATACCATTTCCTCTATTTCCCTAACTTAAAATAGTAGTTACCCAAAAACTACGGGTGTTACACCATTATCATAATTACATGGAACATTCGTTGGGACGACCAACCACTTGGTAATTGTTGTTGCTATTGTGACATATGTCACAACTGCATGGCACTATAGCCGACACTACCACACTTTCAGTACCATTGGTGTTATTGTGACAGATGTCATAACCACATGTCACTATAGCCGAGACGACCATACTCTCAGTACCATTGGTGCTATTATGACAAATGTCACAACCACATGTCATTATAGTCAATACGACCATACTCTTAGTACCATTGGTGCTATTGTGACAAATGTTACAACCACATGGCACTATAACCGAGACGCCTATACTCTTAGTACCATTGGTGCTATTGTGACAAATTTCATAACCACATGGCACTATAGCCATACTCCATATGTGGTTCTTCCTTTACCAATTCATCCAATTCAACACTTTTCTTCAATTGGGATAAAAAAAATCAGGGTGTTACAGGTTCTAATGTTTTATGTTTATGAGATAAAACTGCTTTAACTCACTAGGCTTTAAGCCTAACACTTTTTCTTATTGTCATGTATATCAGGTCTTAGTGGTATCTGAGTAGTGTATGGAGCTTTATAGAGTTTCCGATAGGATGGCTTAGAAGCGTCATCCGATTTGAAGATAGCAAATTTGGTGGTTTTAGTAACACTCGACTTAATCCAATTTTCGTTGGGAATTATAATGTACGTTTAGTACTTTGATATGTACCTTGTTTTCCTTTTGGGTAAAACATTATGTAATTTTATATTAAAGTTGTTTCGTATTAAAGGAGTTTTAAAAGTTTTAAATTTTATGTTATTTTCTAAAATTAGGGGTGTTACAATATATATATATATATATATATATATATATATATATATATATATATATATATATATATGGTCAGTTTCAGGGGAAACCGCAAAAAAAAAAATGAAAAACCAAGGAACACCCTAATAACCATTCATCTGTATGTATGAACATATGCATACAAAGTAATATGTAAGTAACTTTTTACAGTATGCACATGTGCATAACATGCACACAGGCATAGGAACCAGGAAACATCTTCAATTAGTTGTATACACATGTACATACTGTAACACCCTAAAAATTAGAGAAATTTAAAATTAGGAAAAATAGGCAATATGACATTTGAATTTGGTAAAAACCTCCCAAAAAGGGGAAAAGTACTGAGCCTTTACAAAGCCTGCGAATGGATATGGAATTCAACAACAAACTAATCTAAATATGACTATCTAGATTATATCGGTTGTTAACCCAAAATCACCAAAAATGGGACTTAAACAATTGCCTAACATCCAATATTAGTCATCTCAAAAATGCCTCTAAGACCATGCTCGTTACTCAGGACCTTGGCAACCCACCGCTAAGGGAACTGTTATACATATCATTTGAGAAAAAGTGTTAGGCTTAAAGCCTAGTAAGAACATACAGTTTATAATTTCAAGAAATATAAACAATTGCATCATAAGGAAATCTTTTCAATAAGGTTTTAGTTTGCAATTGAAATCTTTGTCACATAAGGACCATTCGGTCCGAAAATTCATCTTGCGATGACGGGGGATACCCGATTTACCAAGGATTATAGTGGAACACAAAAGTAGACTACAATCCGAGTTGTGAGCTAAATACTTGGAATCCATGGCCACGAACAACGAAGGTCCGTACTAAGATGTGAGGGAGGGCCCTCGAGGAAACCAGTCATACTCGTTCACTAGGACTACATTATGACCCATAGCTAGTAACCGGTCTCACATAACCGTACCAAATGGCCCCCGAGGATCAAATGCATCCATAGCTACAAAAAGGGGAATAGACATCCCAATAATATAAGCCGACTCAATACCTAGGGATCCACTAGTAATAGTCTAGACTTGTCACAATTTCATTTGTGACCAACCATAGTTAGTCATATGGTTCAAAATAACATTTATAAACAAAATGCATTTTCATGTTTAACTTCTGATAAGAATGAAAATCATCAAAATGAACTTATAAACATTCTTTCAATTAACCCACATAAATGTGCAAGTAAAACATCTTTTTACTTCAAATAAGATGGAACCCATCATTTTAGTTGAAAATGATCGGGAACCCTAAAATCTCCCAAAAACTCAAGTTATGTCAAAATGTAATAAACTTAAATCCAAAACCGTGGAGATATATATGAGTTCAAAATGTAACCTTTGACATGTATAAAGTTTAGAAAAAGGTAGTAAGAACTCACCAAATAGGTTTTAGAAGAAAACCCGAAAAACCAGATATCGACCCCTTCGAGAAGATGAAGCTTTCTATACCGAACCCTTGCTCGAAACACTTAATACTGACAAGATATGGTAGCTTGAAGGAACCCAACTAAAAATATGAAGAAAGAGAGAGAGAAAAGAGATCTTCAAAAGAAAAACTTGAGATATTGATTCCAAGATATTTAGGCTGAAACAACACCTAAATCGGCCAGGGGATCCCGCGGGTTATACTTGAAATGAAGACCCAACAGTGAGTTTAGCGGGTTGTGCCGTGGTTTGCAAGCCGCAGTGTAACTCGTGTAGTTCACTGTGGTTTGTCCAAAACCACCAAAATCCAAACTCAAACTTGGTACCAATCGTGGTGCTAACGAAAAAAGCTAAACACAAGAATACCAAGATTACCAAACGAAAATTCGGGGTGTTACACATACCATACAGATGAATGGTTATTATGCTGTTCTTTATTTTTTTTTATATTTTAGGGGTTTTTCCCTGAAAATCCCTCTCTCTCTCTCTCTCTCTCTCATCAACAATCTTCTCCTTTTTCAATCCCTAAGTTCTTCAAAAATTTTGGTGGGTCTAATATGTGTCATTTGATGATATATCAATTAACTTTGGAATGCAAATGACAGACATTCTAGTTGTAATTTAGGAACAAAAAGATATATTTGTTGAAATATTAAGTTTGGATGCAATTTGCCAATAAAACAAAATTGTGTGGTCAAAGCTAAATAAAAGAAAGTTTGTAAAATATTTCGGGATAAAACCCCATATTACATCTCCTTCCTTCATTTTTGGTCATTCAAGAGGAGAAAACAATAGTATCTTTTAGGGAAAAAAAATTTGTTGGTCTTGGTGATTCAACATATTGTTTCAAGATTAAAACGAATTCACTATTGAAGCACTTATTTGAGTTCAATCAAAGTAAAACTTCACTATTGGAGTTTCTTCTTTCTAGTCAAAAAATTTCATACATATTGTTGGGAGCTCAATGTTGGAGCTACATAGATTGTAATGTATCTAATATGAGGGGAGATAAGTTTACAAAACACATTATCTTCACTTTCGTGAGAAGAGGTGGTGGGCTTAATACGGATACAGATGTTTATCACCCACCCACTTGTACTTTGTGGTTTCCGAAATACAAGAAAAGGGACACCATTTGTTGCTCAAATTGCACGGGAAATGCTATATGTACAGTAGTGGCCTTTAGGTTTAGGTAATCTTCAGATTTCCAAAGTAGAAGCCCTTCATGCCCCGAACGTCGGTATGGGGCTCGTTGAGCAAATGAGGTTTCAGGATCCTGTGGAAAATGCTTCTTTTATGCCTCGGGTATTAGCTACAGCTCGTATTCGTTCAGTAATTCTACCCTTCTTCATTCTTAGGCCTAAGTGACTTCGTGACGAAACCTACTTTTTTTCTTACTATAACATAGGCCTTCGCCACTTCAAACGAGTACTTCGCCCCTCAACTTCCACCTTGTTGGTTGGAGGTTTAGCTTGTATATGTGAAGAAGAAAAAATTGAGAATATTTTTCCTAGAATAACTCTTTCTATTGGATTAAGTGGTACAAATATGTCTATGAGGTTGTTGTGCTCAATTTTTGTTGTTGTCCAGCTTCATAAAAATCATAGTAAGTCACTCACAACTTGGGTTGAGTCATGTAATACCTTTATAAAATCGTTAAGATGTTTTCTACAAATCGATGTGACATGAATATGACGCAATTAGGGTTGTAGGTAGGTTAAAAATCTAATTTAGCAAAGCTGATATGTTTTATGGCGGGATTGAGGATATAAAAACAACCATAAATCCATTTAGGGTGATTCTTAATGGGTTGGAAAGGTAAAAATGTTGTCTAAATATTTTGTTTAAAATGGTTCCATTGATACCATGGTTTGACATACTGCGGATCCTCTTGGGTGATCATGCATTCTTTGTTTAGGTAGCAACATGATTGTATAGGACGATTGAAAACTAGATCATCTAACTTAATCTAGCAAATGTGAGTTTTAAGTTACTTTGTTAAAAATAAGTACACGTCAAAAATGATTGTTCTTTTTAGTCTCTATTTGCATTTGACGTGATTATATGCAATTGATGATACTAGAAGTACTTTGGGTGAAAATAATTGGATGACTATTTGATAAATCACATCATTTGAATTATTAAACACTTGGTACATATGCTTGCATAAGTATTTAAAAAGACTGCTATTTTTAGAATTTAACACTTTAGGTCATAAATTTTGTTGGTTGTGGGCAATTGGTTGTATTGACCCATAGACGAGAGCTTATTCGTTTGACAAGTGAAAGGCATGATGCTATCATATTGAAATAAGACATCTAAAGTTGGCACTAAGATCCTTGGGTCTTGAGGTGAAAGTTGCAAGAGTATGTGCTAAGACCCTCGGATCTTGAGGTGAAACTTGAAAGAGTAGGAACTAAAGCCATTTGAACCTTAAGGTGAAACTGAACAGAGGTAGGTATGACTAAGGGATTAAGTCCTTAAAGTGATACTCGATAACATTAATATGTAACAAGCTTTTGTGTTCCCACCACGTTCGTTGGAAAATTGGTCTCCCCGTTGTTGTGGGATGAAATGAAAAAGTAGGGTACCATATTGTTGGTGATCCTAAATGAGCCTTTAATGTTGCATACCATGCACTCAAATGAAGAAAAATATCTTTTATATAACATGATTATTTTATTATTGTTATATATAAATACTTGAATTCACTAGGCTTTAAGTCTAACAATTTTTCTTGTCGACGTGTATATCAGGTCCTGGTGGTGGTGGTACTAGTGGTATTTAAGAAGAAGTATGGGTCTAGCACTTAGCGGCTATCTGATTTTGAATTAACAAGGATAATAGGCTTATGGTATAATTCAATCACTTATTGTAGATCCCAGAAACAGTGCAATCAACAGTAATAATAATCAATCAACAATAAAAATCAATCACAACTGTTGGTCATATGATTAGATTTATCAGTAAAGGGTTTAGGTTTACAGAGAGAATTTCTGATAAGCTAGTGTAAACCTTAATGACTATTCTTCTCTAAAACTAGGTTAAACAACCTATTTATATGAGGCGCCTAAACCTAAGGCCCAAACCCAAAGCCCAATAACAATTTAGGCTTATTACAACGATTTAAATAAAACAATTAATCTCTATAAATGCGTTATACAACTTTCAACGCACTAGGACTTTCAGTCCTAACAATCTCCCCCTAAAGTTGAATAAGGCATTTATCATCTTGAAATCTTCAGGCCTTGATCTTCTTTTCCTCTTGAATCTTTGAAAAACTTTGGTGTTGCATGTCTTCATGTCTTTCCAAGCTCCCCCTTGAATAAAGCTCTTGGTCTTCATAGTTTCAACTTTGACACCAGATTCAATGTACAGTAGCCTCTACTGAATGCACTATTGAGCAACTTTCAACTGTAGAACCTCAACATATCGGATCAGCACACAAGAAAGATAATGTGTGAGTTACGTGATATTACACAGTGCAACTTCAGTTTAAAAACAGAGAATATGTCTTTGAACCGTGAGTTGAATTGACTTTCAACTTCAGAACTTGTTTCAATCAGCTTGTAGGAGGGACAAACTCGTTGCAAACACCACTTGATAGGGATAGAAGAACCAATAAAATCTTTGAATCTAATAGCTTTTCAACCTCATATATAAGAAATTCTGTTACTCCTCCCCAGATTTTGCTAACTCCCCCTCAACACGATAATCTGTGTCTTTGAATTTTGGGTCGTTCTCCCCCTCATGATGATTAGGGGAATCCTGAGCGTCATGTAACTTCAAAGACTAAATGGATGAGTAGCAAAATACCAGATAAAACAATTCAGTAACCAAGGGTAATAGCTAACACAGATACACAATAGTATCTGTTATCACACCAATTAAAATTGTGTGGCCTATTTTCAGAGTTGGCAATAAGGGTGTCTCTGATAGGACTTCCAGTTATCTCCGAAGTAAAATATTAAAAATTACTTCTCAAACTGTTCTGGCAATATCACAAAGATATGCAAAGGGAATCACAAAGATTCGTGCGTGTGTGAAAGAAGTATAATCATATCGATTAGGCTCAAAGATTGATTCAACTTGGGACGCATGTTAGAAATCAATAGACACGGTGAGTAGAATATGAAGTTCGGAGACCGGAGCTGATGTCTTCCTTTTTCAATATCTAAGACCCCCGAGAGAGGAATAGATAGATTATGTGTTAAATCTCCGTGCATATATGAAACAAGTATCTTTTGTGAGATACTTGAGTGGCTAGGTGGGGTGACACGAGTTATCAACACTGGGTCCATGTTTGTTTCAATATCCATCTCCAAAGAACGAGAATGAATAGATTAAGTGGTAACCCAGATAACTGACTCGGTTTGGTAAGGACCAATAATTCTTTTAAGTCCTGTCACATCCTCACCATTTTTTTTCAATCACACTCCGAACTCATCTATCAATCTAGACCCCTCACTGATATCTATGAATGGGATGTGTTTCTTGGGTAGGTCCTTCCGGTTCTGGATTGACCATAGAAACATTAAAAGCCCTAACACTCCTTTAACTCGCCAAAATAGAACATTGAAGTACAAGTCAAAACATTGAAGTACGAGTCCTGAACTTAAGTGTTCAGTATGAAAATTTAAACAAACAAACATGGTCCTCCCCCTCAAAAGTGGCATAACCCTTGATTGTAGTCATGTGACATGAATAATCTGAACTAAATCACACATGACATTCCTACAAAACAGATTAGAAAGATTTTGGTTTTGGTATCCATGCTATGATGGATCCTTGATGATTAGTTGCCTTGGCTTTGAAGCTATTAAACTGAGGATTGGGGATGCTATAAGTACCATACCAATTATTTAACATACCTTGAATCCACAAAGTCACTATTTCCACAGTGAGTGCAACAGATCTTTGCTCGGTTTAGACTGATCAACTTTCCTGTAGAATAAACATAAGTAGGTGAATCAGTCTTGGAAATAGATGAATTTGTATTAACCACATAAGAATCATGAGACTTGTTTCCTTTACTGTCTTCTGTAGTTGGTTTCTTTCTCCAAACCATATTTACTTTTCTGCAAAATGATTATCTGAAGAATCATTAAGCTCGCAATCAGAAGAACTGGAGTAGTAAGTATATCTTTTGTTAGAGGTGTCGGTCTTTCTTTGTTTATGTGAACGTCTTTTAGATTTTTGCTTTGAAGATTTGTTCACATAAACCTTTTGAGAGGCAGATGTTGAACATTCGCCTAAACCCAAAGCCCAATAACAATTTAGGCTTATTACAACGATTTAAATAAAACCATTAATCTCTATAAATGTGTTATACAACTTTCAACGCACTAGGACTTTCAGTCCTAACACTTATAGAATGGTATTTGCTTTTAACTTAATGTTAAACGGTTAGCTTAACTCAATCAGTCAACCAAGGGTCCATCTAAGTATTAAGCCAAATCTTTTTCCCAATAAACCCTTCTCCCTTTTTACTACCCATCATCCTTAATGTGGAAAGTGATTTGTATGCCTCTTTGCTTTTGGTAGCCAATGGTATGGATTATTTTATTTGGACAATTTATTTGGGCTACTGAATTTATGTTTTTAATTTCATGGGCCTTCTAATGGCAATAACCGTGTTTGGCATTAAAAGTCAACCGATGTTCTCCCACCTTCTTTGGCCAGATCTTCCAACCTTTTCACAATTAGAGTATACACCGCCTTTGACTAAACTACTCTAATAGAAATTCAAGGGGCAACAACTACTATTTAGATCAAATTCCGATTTGTAACGCCTCAAATCCCAAAGCAACAGGTTGGCTCAATAACTCCGGGTTCAACTTAACCATGGTTGAAGTTATTAGTAGACCATAACTTTGAGATCATAACGAGTTCAACAATATACTTTTCTATCAGTGTGTGCCAAGTTGCTACAAACTCCCCACTTAAATCCTTGATGTCTTCGTCAGGCCCTCCTAGAATCCTCCTTGTAATCGACAATGTGAGATACACCTAAGATATTATAAACACCGCCTCGAGGACTCATCACACTCGATGAAGTTTATCCCATTTGCAAACCCCAAAATCCTAAAGGAACATATTGGCCCAATAACTTCAGATTCAACTTAAAACTATGGTGAAAATTGTAAGACTTTACTTTCGCTTTGTATAATTATCTATAGTTCGGGGACCTTTTATGTTATTGTTTATATTTTAGCTTAGGTATATATTGCCCTTTCCTTTCCCCTTTGTATTCTCACGATCTGCAAATTTATACAAGTACAGAGAATGAAATTCTCTATTAAATCCCCACAATCTCAATCTATCAAGCTTTCATTGTATCCAAGCTTAAGGTAAGATTATTGTTATCATAGGCTAACTTCTCCCAATCTCGTGGCATTTCTCAATTTCTCGATCAATAAAATTTCTTCTATTTTATTAGTAACTTTTTTTCAATCTATGGCTCTCTTAATCTTGTTAACAATCAAGTTCTATCAGAGTGTGTTTGGTATACTGGACAGATTAGAACAGACAAATTAGAACATAACAGAACATAACATTAGCAGAACATAACAAGGATCACTATTCCATGTTTGACATGACTTTTATGTGAAACAAACACGAACATAGTGGAACAAAGTGGAATAGGTGTGTTCCACCCCACCCCCTGGAACAAGCCAGGATCTAGGGCTGCGATGCTTATGTTAAGCGAGAAACTTCTAATAAGCCAAAGCCTAGATATGAAAGATGTATATTTGTAGGATATCCCAAGGAGACTATTGGGTATTATTTCTACAACACTAGCGAAAACAAAGTGTTGTTGCTCGTAAGGGTGAGTTTCTACAAAAGGATTTTCTAACTAAGCCTAAGACAGGTGATAGAGTGGAACTTGAAGAGGTTCAAGAAACACCTATTGATACAAGGTTGATACTGGTGATCAACAAATTGTTGAACCTCAACAAGATGTTGAGGAAACCAATGAGAGAAAAACGGTCCGAAGGTCGGGAAGGATTCGTCAAGAACCAGATAGATACCAGGGTTTCTAATTGGCTGTGACGACATGGTTGATGATGAGCCATTAACCTACCAACAGGCTTTGTCAAGTATGGAATCTGAAAAATGGCATGATGCTATGAAAGACGAAATACAATCCATGTCAGATAACCAGGTCTGGGATATGGTAGATGCGCCTAAAGGCTGCAAATTCGTTGGGAGCAAGTGGATTTTCAAGAAGAAAACTGACATGGGATGGGATCGTGCATACCTTCAAGGCTAGATTTGTAGCGAAGATTTCACTCAGACGCACGATGTTGATTATGATGAAACCTTCTCTCTGGTAGCCATGAATAAATCCATTCGGATATTGCTTGCCATCACTGCCTATCATGATTATAAGGTATGGCAGATGGATGTCAAAATCGCGTTTCTTAATGGAACTTTAAGGGAGGACATGTACATGGTACAAACAGAAGGTTTTGAACATCAAAATTATCCTAATAGAGTATACAAGTTGTAAAGGTCCATTTATGGACTAAAGCAAGCGTCTCAAAGTTGGAATCTTCAGTTTGATGAGAAAATTAAAGAATATGGATTCATAAAAAATGAAGACAAGCTTTGTGTATATAATAAAGCCAGTGGGAGCATTGTTGTCTTCTTAGTCTTGTATGTTGATGACATACAAATCATCGGAAACGATATCCCAACACTAGAAGGTGTAAAAGCCTGGCTAGGGAAATGTTTCGTGGTGAAATACTTGGGAGAAGTTGCTTGTATCCTTGGACTTAAGATCTATCGTGATAGATCGAATCGCTTAATTGGATTAAGCCATAGTACATACATTGACAAGGTCTTGAAACGATTCAAGAAGGAGGGTTCCAAGAGAGGTAACTTGCCAATGGTATATGGTATACATTTGAGTAAGTCTTAATGTCCTTCAACCATGGAAGACATGGATCACATGAAGGGTGTTCCCTATGTTTCGGCCATTGGATCCATATAATATATGTTATGATATGTACAAGACCTCACGTATCTTATGCTTTAAGCATGACAAGTAGATACCAGTCAAACTGGGGTTAAGCTCACTGGGTGGCAGTAAAGAATATCCTCAAATACCTGAGAAAGACTAAGGTGATGTTTGGTTCGCAGATTCTGAAGGAATTTGATGGAATTGGAATGTTGAATTACATTGACCACATTTCATTCCTTTGTTTGATTCATTCTTTTTCACGGAAGGAATCCCTAATGGAATTTCACATTCCTTAGCAACTACAAGGTATTTTGATGGAATGGAATTATTTTTTTTTCATAATACCACATATACCCTCAATCCAATATAACCTAATCACATAAAACCTATTTGATTAAACCATGTCTCCATCGGCTCTTTCTCTAAACCATCGCCGATTTGAACCACCGCGGACCACCGACGCTCTAAAGCCATCGCTGATCTGAACCACCACTGACCACCATTGACCATTGCTGATCTGAACCACCACCGACCATCGCCAATCTGAAACCACCGTCGACCACTACCGACCATCGCCGACCACCAACTATTGTCGTCCTGAACCACTGCCAACCACCGACTACTGTCGATCTGAACCACCGCCGACCATCGCCGATCTAAACCACCGCCAACCACCGTCGTTCTGAACCACCGTTGTTCTGAACCACCGCCGTTCTGAACCATCACCATTCTGAACCACCGCCGATCTGAACCATCACCGATCTGAACCACCGCCGACTACTGCCGATCTAAACCACTGCCAACCACCACCGACCACCACCGTTATGAACCACCGTCGACCACCATCGATCTGAACCATCGCCGACCACCGTCGATATGAACCACCGTCGATCTGGACCACCACCAACCACCACCGATCTAAACCATCGTCGACCACATTCAATCTAAACCACCACCGACCACCACCAATCTGAACCACCGTTACAAATAAAGTATTTTTAATGGCTATTTTATTGAAGCATTTTTTGTTTAAGAAAATTAAAATTATCAAAAAGGGTATTTTGGTCATTTATGAACATTTCATTCCAATTCCAAAACTACATTTTGTGAACCAAACATACAGATTCCAAATCCTTTTAACAGAATCCATTCCAATTTTGTCAACCAAACAAGTGGTCAAACCTGACAACATTCCATTCCAATTCCTTCAAAGTCAAATTCCTTTGACAGATTCCATTTCATCCAAAAACATTCTGCAAATCAAACGCCACCTAAGGATATGTTCCTGCTATATGGTGGCACGAAAGAAGATCTGTACATTCAAGGATACTCTAATGCTAGATTTCAAACTGACTGGAATGACTTCAGGTCATAATCGGGTTTTGTGTTTACGTTAAATGGTGATGTTGTGAACTGGAGGAGCTTCAAGCAAAGAACGATTGCAGATTCTACTACATAGTCAGAATACCTGGCAGTTTCAGATAATGGGAAGAAGGTTGTATGGATGAAGAAGTTCATCACAGACCTTGGTGTAGTTCCTAGCATTTTGATGGCCCTGTCGAGATCTACTGCGATAATGAGGGAACCATAGCACATGCAAAGTTACCAAGGTCTCACTAGCCGTCCAAGCACATTCTGAGGAAATATCACATCATTTGAGAGATGATCAATAAAGAGGATATGAAGATTTGCAAAGTTCGATCGAAAGATAATCCGACAAATCCATTAATTAAACCAATAAGTCAGAGCAAACATGATGATCACACTAGCTTTATAGGTTTAAAATTCTTGAACATTTGAATTGATCTATAATTTTAGTATACCTTTTGGAACATTAAACAATGAAATTTTATCTGTCTTAGCATAATGGTTATGAGTCATTACATTAACATGTTTAAATCCATAAATAGTATGATATTATTTAAAACTATCCATGATCGGTTGTTATTGGGGGACTGGTAAAAAAGTAAATATCATTGTGAAGTCTGGTTATGGTCAAGTTAGACCAGCACGAGGTGCTTCCAGACCCGCCTTCAAGATCACTTCATAGATCGACGTCATAAAGTGAATCTTGAAATGGTAGTTATTCATTTATCCTTTGACCTGAGATGTGCATTGGGATCTCAAGCACAAGGAGTGTTGTGCTTTGATGTATGTCTAACGTTTCTTTTTGTCTGGTGATTACAAGGGTTATATTGGGCATAATATGAATTGTGTAAGAATCGTGTACATGCAATATGGAATTTGCTTCTCTCATGAGAGAGAAATCTTTGGGCCCCTTGATGATATAAATTGAGAAATATGTGGCCACACACAAGTAGATTGGTTGAACCAATAATACTTGTTTACTCAATAAATATCGAGATCGAGAAACATAATCATTGAACAAACAAGGATGCTTCTAATCTATGCCTTGAGTTCAATATGAGATATCGCTTAGCAAAGGGATAAAGAATATTCTATTCATACCATTGTTGTATCAATGGAAAGGTTCGAAAGCACATATTCATTTGTCTTTGGGGGTGGTGGCGCGTTGCTAGACACAACCACAATTTGTGTTTCATATGTCGTGTGCAAGTGGGATACTGTAGGTTTCTGTATGCCCACATCAGATGAAAATACTGTTGACGTCAAATGAACCTATGAGGGTCGCACGCATATGTATGCCTTGAATTTGATCTTGATGATCATAAACCAAATACATTACATGTTGTAATAAATAAGAGATAATTATCATTGTAAAAGAGTAATAATTATAAAGTTGTGTGTATAAAATGTAATTATGATAATTACATAATTTGGGCTTAATATAGATAATTAATTATTAAGTAGGTCCAAAGCCCAAAATTGGAAAGTAATGATTACTTGAGCCCAATGGTTAATTAATTATGAAGTTAATAATTAATTAAAGTAAAAAAGGCTTAAATGCCCAAAACTTGGAAGTTAATGTTGAGTCAAATATTGTATTCAAGATTAAAAGGGTCAAAGTTGTCATTTGTGTAAAGTTGTATTTGTAATTGTGTTGTAAGTCAAAGTGATTGACTTTGACATAAGTTATTGAGTTGTAAGGTCAAGATGTTTGACCATATAAATAGTTTTTTGTTTTTGTAAGATTTATAGACACGCAGACATTTCAGATTCTAGAGTGAGAGAGAAACATACAGTAATAGACTTGTGGCACTCTGTTAGATCTGTGACAAAAGAAATCATTGTAATTCCAAGATTTAGTCAATAAGAGATGATTTCTACATTTGAGTGTGATTGAGTAGCTTGAATCTGGAACAACATTTGGTATCAGAGCCTAATCAGATCAATCAGAGATCATTTCTTGGTATTGACAAAATGAAGAACACGCACGCATTGTTTCTAGATTGATTGTTCTGATTTCTTGTTGTAATTGTAAAGAATTTGATTGCACTGTATACGTTTAGTGATATAGAACAACTTTCATTTGATTTGTATACACAAATTCACTGTAATTCATTGTAAATTTCTTGAATTTGTAAGTTTTTGAAGTCGACTGTTTGACGCACTGAGTTTGGATCAAGAACATGGATTCAATCGTGTTTTGATCAAATTGTTGTTGAGGTTTTGCTATCGATACCTTAGTGGACAAATTCACAATGTTTCAAAATCTAAGTCGAAGTTTTGGTTCGAATTTTGGTGATCACAGTTGATTTGGAGTCGAAAACATCTAAATTTCGCAAGATCTGAACAATTCGCATGTTCTTGAGGATTTCGCATGACACTTGGTGATGGAAAAGTGTTAAGGACAGATTTTACATAAGGTGTTGTATGAAAAGAGAAAATTTCGCATAGAGGCGTGTACGAA
The DNA here is from genome assembly GCA_954870635.1 of Arctium minus. Classification (NCBI taxonomy): domain Eukaryota; kingdom Viridiplantae; phylum Streptophyta; class Magnoliopsida; order Asterales; family Asteraceae; genus Arctium; species Arctium minus. The sequence continues at coordinate 67,402,733 of OX941080.1, read as the reverse complement.
AAGCAGAATTTCGCACAAAGCCTTATACGAAAAGTGGATTCTTTGATTTGCTAAGGGAACTTTTCGCATACCTCTTGATACGAAAAGTGAGAATTCGCATCTCACTACATGCGAAATGTGTAGAATTCGCATGATGAAGACTTGAAATTTTTTCTAAGTTTGAAATTCGTACAATATTTCTTTGCGAAAAGTTGAGGAGTCTGAATTTGGTTAAGTCAGAAATTCGTATAGTTTCTGTTGGTCCCGAAGGTGCTTAACAAATTTGTAGAAGGGGGGTTGAATACAAACACATAATTTAAAGTTTAATAAATTGTTTATTGATAAATCAAACACAATTTACAAGTCTGTTGCGGAATAAGATTAAGTAGAACTCAATCTAAACAAATTTAAGAAAACACTAAGATGGTTGCACAAGAATATAGAGAATGGGGATTAGAGAATATAGAAAACAAGGGTTTCTATATTTTAGAAAGATGAAGGCTAGATGTGAGCGCATTCTTCAGATGGAGAGGTAATCTTTCTATTTATACCCTATGCATTAAATGCATGGCAGGGCATTTTACACGTGTCCTTCATTGATTGGTAGAGAGAGTCTGACTTTTGGAGACAAGCTTTCGGCCGTATCATGAACAGTGTAGTTGAAAGAGTTGTTGTATGAATTATGGCAGAGGTATGTCCGTTCTGACACATCATAATGGGTGTGCAGGAAAAGTCAAAAGAAACTTGAGGCATAAGTTAAGTGATCATCGATCGCTGAATATCTCTTCCTTCAGAGATACAAAGAAGTTCAGCTATCACTGAAGCATTTCCTCAGGTTTCTTCGCGTATGAGTAGAGTTGTCTTTGCTTCACTGATCTCCGCATCAGGTCACTAGTAGACTTGTCTTTGTTCAGCAGCTTCGTCTTCGATTCAACTATGAACATCTGTTGATGCGAAACTTATCTTCAAGGATTACGTTTACATAGAAATCATCAGCGATAACTGAACATACTCAGTATTGAATCGCTGATAGTGAAACACTAATACGTATGAGTGTTTATAAGAAAGATCATCAGTGATAACTGAACAGACTCAGTCTGATTGCTGATGGTGAAACACTAATACATATTAATAAACGTAATTTTCACTAAGTATAGAAGAGGGTCTTTATCAAATCACTGAGAGAGTTTGGATCAACAATCTCCCCCTATTTGATAATGACAAAGTAACTGAAGAAAATTACTTTTTAATTCAAAATGAGGAATAATCAGGACTCATAACATACATGTCCCAATTACTATTTTGAGGGATCTTTTACAGTACTGATAGGGTTAAGTACTTCACTGAAATTTTCATTAATTCAAAGATAGAATTACAAGATGTGAAAATTATAAGTACAAGTGCGGAACTAACTATTGTAAGTCTAACTAATATATTACAAGAAATTAAGAAACTAATCTATCAACTATCTAGATAAGACTTTAGAACCTTGATCATATAGTCAGGTACTTCTTCTCCTTTTTGCTTTCTTTCTGATGCTTCTTGACGGATGATTGTCTTGATAGATTCAGCTAATGGAGAGAAGTCGCACCATAGACACAAAAGATATTTGAGATGGTTAAGGGGGCAGATGGGAATCTCAGAGACTCTTTGAAATCTGAGAACCCCTTCATCATTTCTGAAAAAGATTCCATGAGGATTGTTTAGTACTTGCCCAGGTAGATATGGACCACCAGAAGGCAGGGATAGATCTAGAACTGAGAGATCAGGAGGAGGACCAAACAAAGCTTCCTTTGAGAACTTGATGGAGGTATCGTTTCTGATAGCAGCGACATTCTCAGATGAGGAAGAGACCGACTTTCTTTTGAGTTGTCTTGGCTTAGAAGGAAGAGCAGATGGTACCTTTAACACAGCAGTGACTCTGTTGATGAGGGCTTCTAGGATGCCTTCGACATAGCCTCTGTAGATTGATTTGGATTTTTTTCAGCGCATCTTTGAACTCTAGCCATTCCATGTAGCCGAAACTTTCAAGCTTTGAAACAAACATAGCCTTTGAGCTTCCATCCTCTCTGGTTATCTCCATTGTTACAGAGGTTCGGTCCATCTTCTTTCTTCTAGAGATGACAACAGCTGTTATTTTTAATGGGTCGGAGCGATAGTCGACTTTATGCTTACACCATTCGACAGAGTTATCGCTGACCGCTTGTTCTTTTGAGTGCTCCTCTTCAATTTCTTTTAGTAGAGCAGCCTGAACTTCCACTGGATTCTTCTTTAGCTTCTTGTCTTTTACCTGAGAAGACTGAACCTTGAGATCTAGAGAAGCATCTCTTTGACATTCGGCGATCAGTTTCTCAGCTCTGACAGATTCTTCAATTTCAGCTTCAGTCAGGAAATCAAGCTCTATAGAAGTTATTTGAAGAGGGACTTTCAGCCGTTGATTCTCTAGATGAGAGATCATCTCTGTTCTTCTATTCAGCTCTTCCTCTGACCAATGAGATGGTCTAGAGGGCCTTCTTGGATGGTGCAGGGCTTCTTCCTCTTCTTCTCTCTCATCAATCTCATTTAAGGAGATTGGGATTATTGATTCATCATCTATGGAAGCTAGGATTATTTGAAGTTCCTTTCCCTTAAGCAGGGGAGAGAACTGTCTGGTCAGAAATAGATAAAAATAGTTAGTGTTTGTTGGGAAGAAGAAAGGTAAAGTCTAGAAAGAAACAGGGGTTGGGAGTTTATAGAATGATATAGGGACAATTGAAAGGCATACCTGAGAGGGATTCTCCCCCTCAGATAGTGAAACATTTGTCAGGCTTCCCTCAGCAGTTGAACCCTTTGGTTTGCTTTGGGAAGGGGTTCCTAAAGAAGTTTCATTTCTCCCCCCTTCTGTGACAACTTCTTTCGAAGCTATCACTTATGATGTGTTCGCTGTAGAAAACCATAGAGACTGATCTTCTTCATCGTCGTCATCATCATCTTGAAGTTGCTCTTTATCTTGATCCTAAAGATCAAGATATTCATCCTCTTCTTCTTCCTCCTCCTCTTCTTCTTCTAATAAAGTTTGATCGAACAAAGAAGATGGAGGGGCTTTGTCAGCAACCTTCTCCCCCTCAACCTGAGAGGGAGGTTCTTCCGAGTGAACCTCAGCAGCTACTTCCTCTGTATTTTCTTCAACATCTTTCTCCCCCTCTTTGTTATTATCATTGAGGGAGAGGTCATCAGTGCGAGAGGTAGTTTTTGCAGTGGCCAACGAATGGACTTCAGCCTCCAAACGATCTAGACGGCCTTCAATCACGGGGATATCTGAAGTAGCTTGATGAATAAATTCAACAGCTATATTCAGAAAGGTACGGTCTGCCTCTGTGAAAGAAGGAGGGAGCGGCGGAGCTGGTGCATTCAGCTTATCCAGAACCTGCTGTAGGATGGATGTATAGGAATCAATCTTGGTAGATAAATCTTGGACGTCCTTACTGAGAGTACCAACACGTCCCTGAAGGATTTGAGTTTGTTGGTGATTGATGACCAAGTCCTCCTTGACTTTGATAAGCTCTCTCTGAAAAGTTGAGACTTGGGAGGCTTCAGATTTTGAAGAGCAGGTAGCCGTCAGTTTCTTCAGCTCTTCACCAGCGTTATTGACAGCGCTGGTGGTTTCGTTGATGGAGGTGGTGAGAGAATCCACCTTGACACCCAAACTGTTGACATGAGAGTCAACAGTCGCCATATTAGGACCTGAAAGAAAAGTTAGCTTATGAGAAACAGGCTTATATGGAGAGATGGGAGTTTGATTTGTGGGTTTAGGTATACTTGATGGTTCAAACATATTGAAAAATTTCATATCTCTTTCAAAGGTTTGAGCATCAGGTCCTATAAATGCAACTTGAGGTTGCTGCATGAGAGATGGAGGGTCAGAGACCAAAGAAATGGGAGGAATAGTAATGGGGATTGTCGGTCCACAATACTATCAAGTTTTATCGACAATAACACATAAACGATTAACCAACCTGTTTGATAAATAAACGATTATAGGATTGATCTTTGTTCGATTTGAAGCTCTCTTTTTCTTCTCTTTATTACACCGTAGAAATTGTGTTGTGTGTATGTTGTGTGTTGTGTGTGATCTGATGTTAGCTTCTAAGACACACTAACTACAACCACTTGCAAAACAACTTGCAATATAAAACTAATTAAAACTAATATCTAATCTAAATAAACTAATATAATAACTAACTTAATATCTAGATATTTAGGAACTAATAAAACTAAATACTAAAATACAATAAACAATAATTAATTTCGACATTTTATTACAAACGACATTAGACTTAATATCGAGAGTCGACTTTCCGGCATTAGCTTCAGATTGGATCTTCAGATTGGATGATCTTGAATCCAATAGATCTGCGAGCTAACAATCTCCCCCTTTGGATCAAGATCATTACTAAAAAGATTTTAGCATTTCAGTCTTCTTTTTCAGCTCAGAAGATGCAATCTCCCTCTTAGTCTTCCATATGTAATAAACTCCAGTTTTTAGCTCATAATGCTTTAGCAAAGTATCTTCAAAGAAAATTTCTCTAAAATCAGCATGTCTTCAGAATACTTTAATCTATCGCATTACTTGGTTAGTTCTTCTCTTCTACAATGTCTTTGGAATGTAATGGATATTTCTTCAAGCTTTAGATTCTCCCCCTTTTTGATGAAAAGAGCAACGCTTTCATCAAAACAAATAGCAAGAAATGTATATCATCAGGAGCCTCTGATCCGTCAATTCAAAAAGATATTCATCCAGATCTTTGCAAATCCAGACAAAATAATCGTGTAAGACCTAAATCAACAAATGAATCAGTTAAAATGTCTGTCAGTAACACTAAGTCACTGTGTGTAGCGAATACACATTGGAAAGGAGCTTTTATGATGTTCACTCCCCCATGGCTTCCATTTAATCATCGAAACACCACAAAGGTAATTTTTATAAACGTTATGACAAAGAAACAAATTCCTTGTGTGTTCGTACTTGTGATAGAAAGAATTAAGCATGGATGATTGCTTATAAAGGCTCAAAATTTGTGTAAACCACTGAGACAACAGTAAGTTAAACACAGACTCAATGTGCAAGATTGAGGTGCGAAGGTGGGGCAAACTTCCTTCTTTTCAATATCCAGATTTTCCAAATGAAAATCAGATGGCAAATGTGTTGCTTCCCCTTTGAAAATGTGAAACACTTTCCTTTTTAGAAGAAAATGAGTAGGTGATGAGGTTTGATCAAGAGTTGGCATGGGCTAGTTGCCTGTTTCAATAATGATCACGAAAAAAATTGTGAAACACTAGTAATGTGGCTGGCCGACTCAGAAAAAGTTGGTGCAGAATTCTGATATTCTTTTAACTTTGTTCTCACACCCTCTTTCTTTTAAACATTAAGCTCACTCTAACCAAACTTTCTTTCTCTGTTTAACACACTCATTTCTTTTGACTTCTCACACTCAATCACTATGGATTAACTTCGTGGGTAGAAATCACTGGTTAATGTGATTCCATAGAAGTTGTGATAATTCCTAGCACAAAGAAATCATGTTTTCCTATGATGCATATGATGCTCAATATGGTTTAACTATTTCAGTTAAAGCACAACATTTAAAAGCACACTTCCAAATTATGAAATCAGAATAAGACTCGGGAAGTGGTTTGAACATTTAAGAACAATGTTTTCTATGATTGAAATTTATCCTTCTTTCAACCATATATGAGATTAAGATAAAGGATTATACCTTTACGTGCGATCTTACATCTCATGAAGCTAAGCTTAAAGTCATAAACATATGATCTTGTAAGCATCTCTCAAAAAAATTGCAAAAGTCTTATGTCATAGTCAAAGCAAATTTATTCACTGAAAATGAAAATGACAAAAAGCAGTAAAACAATGAAAGTACGAGTTCTGATCAGAAATAATCAGAAGTCATATCCTAACTCCTTTGATTTGACGAGCTCCCCCTAAAATCATACATTACAAAAAATTTGGCATAAAAGGTAAATGCATAAATTAGTGAGCTCCCCCTCAAAATAATATTGACCATCTGTCAATTTCTTCTCATACTCCCCCTTGGATTATGAACAGAATATTTGTAGAGCAGATATCATTTAGAAATAAGAATGAAGAAATGATGAAAAAGTATACAATTAGAAAACTTTGATAGGTAACTACTGATTATGTCTTAAGATTTAACATACCAAGCTTAGAGACAAGAAAATGGGATCTCTTTTCGTCCAAGGGTTTGGTAAACAAATCTGCAAGCTGATAATCAGTTTTTACAAAGAAAAGTTCAATTGTGCCTTTTTCGACATGATCTTTGATGAAATGATACCTGACATCTATATGTTTTGTCTTGGTGTGCTGAACAGGATTTGCTGTTATCGCGATGACGCTCTTTGAGTCACAGTATATCGGGATTTTGTTGAAGTGAAAACCGTAGTCACGCAGTTGTGTTCTCATCCATAAGACCTGAGAACAGCAGCTAGCAGCAGCTACATATTCTGCTTCGGCCGTTGAAGTTGAAACACAAAGTTGCTTCTTCGATGCCCAACTTACGAGTTTATCACCGATGAACTGTATATGACCTGACGTGCTCTTCCTGTCTAACATACAACCAACATGATCTGCATCTGTATACGTTGTTAGTTCAAAGCTAGTATCTTTAGGATACCACAGACCAAGATCTGCAGTCCCCTTCAGATACCTAAAAATGCGCTTAACTGCAGACACATGGGATTCTTTAGGATTGTCCTGATATCAAGCACATAAGCATGTTGAAAACATTATATTTGGCCTACAAGAAGTAAGATACATCAAAGAACCTATCATCCCTCTATAAGTCCTAACATCAACAGCCTTTCCAGAAGGATCGGTGCCAATCTTAGTACCTGGTGTCATTGGAGTACCAATCGGTTTTGAATTTTCCATTTTGAACTTCCGAATAATTTCAAGAATGTATTTTGATTTATTGATAAAAATCCTCATCGAGAATTGTTTGACTTGTAATCTGAGAAAGAAATTCATCTCTCCCATCATATTCATCTGAAATCTTGACACCATAAGGTTTGAAAAATTCTTACAGTACTTAGGATTTGTAGAGGCAAAAATAATATCATCCACATAGATTTGAATAAGAATGATATCGGCTTTTTCCTTTTTAATAAACAAAGTGGTATCTACCGTACCTTTTGTAAAACCAGACTTGACTAAAAATTGAGATAGGACATCATACCAGGCGCAAGGAGCTTGTTTCAGTCCATAGAGTGTTTTGTCGAGAATGTAGACATGATTCGGTTTCTCTTGATTGACAAAGCCTTCTGGCTGCGAGACATAGACTTCTTCCTTGAGAATTCCATTCAGAAATGTTGTCTTCACGTCCATTTGAAAGACCGTGAAGTTCTTATGGGCAGCGTAGGCAAGAAACATTCGAATTGCCTCTAAACGCGCCACAGGAGCATAAGTCTCGTCATAGTCTATTCCTTCCTCTTGCCTATATCCTTTGGCTACAAGTCTTGCCTTGTTTCTGATAACGGTACCATCTTCGTCTTTCTAGATTTTGAAAACCCATTTCGTACCTATAATGGTTGTACCTTGAGGTTTAGGTACGAGTCTCCAGACTTTAAGTGCGTCAAACTGATTCAGCTCTTCTTGCATTGCAGTTACCCAGTCTGAATTGGCAAGAGCCTCTGATACGCGAGTAGGCTCGATCTTGCTCAAAAAGGATTCATGCATACACATATTCATTGACGTTGACCTAGTTTGCATCGGTTTGGTTGGGTCACCAATGATCTGGCTTATTGGGTGCTCTTTGGTCCATTTGTGTTCATGAGGTAGTGGATTATATGAATATATATCAATATTATCATCTATGAATCCACTGGTACCTTCTTCTTATTGTTCAGGAGGAATTATGATTGAAGTTGAAGTAGTAGGTGCAGAAGTCTCAGCAGGTTCAGCTTGTTCAACAACTTCTGTCTCTTCATTATTGACCACATCTTCAACTGGTGGAGTCGGCATTTGAACTGGAATTTCTTGTTGAATCTGAGAGTTAGATTCAATAGGGATATCTGACATGGCTGGATGAGTAGTCGTTGAGTCTTCCATCCTGTCAACCACAACAGATTTCTTTACATTAGTTCCAAGAAATTCATCATAAAATAGTTCAAATAATAAATCTAAATCAGATAAATGATTAGTAGACGTTGATGCTTCGTCTGATTTGTTCGCTTGAGACGCAGGTTCTGGACTGATTTGCCCAGAAACTAGTACTCCGGTTATCACGGGTTCTGAACTGTGTTGTTCGGAAGCCATCTCTTCATCAAACGAAACGTTGACGCTTTCAATAATCGTCTTTGACTTATTCAGATAAACACGGTATGCAGTTGATGTAGATGAATAACCAATGAAGATGCCTTCGTCCGCCTTGGCAGTGAACTTGTTCAGACAGACTCTCTCTATCGTTTAGAACAAAACACTTACACCCAAATATATGGAAGTATTTGATTGTCGGTGTTCGGTTGTTGATTAACGCATAAGGAGTCTTCTTGAATTTGCGGTGTATCATGGATCGATTCTGAGTGTAGCACGCAGTCGATATAGCTTCAGCCCACAAGAATAGAGGTAAGTCAGATTGACTTAGCATAGTACGAGCAACCTCGACTAGCGTACGATTTCTTCTTTCGACCACTCCATTTTGTTGAGGCGTACGTGCAGCAGAGTATTGATGTGAAATCCCGACAGATTCGAGATATTCTTCAACCTTTTTGTTCTTGAACTCTGTGTCGTTGTCTGTTCTTAGAAGCTTGACCGGTTTCTGCAGATTCACCTGGGTCATCTTCAGGAAACGTAGAAACTTGACCCAAGTGTATCACGAGTAATCGTCTACGATAACTAGTATGTACTTCTTTCCGCCTAGACTTTGCGTTCGCATCGGACCACAGAGATCCATATGCAACAACTCTAACGGAGCGCTTGTACTTGGTTCAGGCTTTGGTTTATGTGGAGCCCTCTTCATCTTTCCCTTTTCACATGTTGCATAAAGGTGTTCTTTTTCATACTTCAGCTCTGTAAGTCCTTTTACTAACTTTCCACTGACCAGCTTGTTGATGTACCGAAAGTTGAGGTGAGAGAGTCGTCGATGCCATAGCCAGCTTTGCTGCATCGAGGCTTTAGAGAGTAGACAAACCTGCTTGTCAGTCTGGACGTTTGACAAATTGATTGTGTAGAGGTCGGACTTTCTCGTGCCGACCAAGAGTTCCTCGCCTTCTTCAATGCGAACAGAACACCTCTTGGCTTTGAAATTGTCCTCTAAGCCTTTGTCACAGAACTGGCCTATACTGAACAGATTGTGTCTTAAGCCTTCAACATAGCTCACCTTCTTGATCGTGACTTTGTCATGTACCATATCACCATAACCCAGTATTGGTGAAAACTGATCATTGTCGAATCTAACTGTTCCGCAATACTTCTCTATAAAGTTGGTCAACATACCTTTTTGTCCAGTCATATGCTTGGAACATCCGTTATCCAAGTACCACATATGACAGATCTGCACAAGAGAAATTACAAAACAAGAGATTTATATATCCATTAAACAAAAATTTGAAGTAAAGACTTTTGAGCATTGAAGTGCGGGTCTTGAACTGATTTGTTCAAAAGCCTACGTTCTATGCTCCCTCTTTAAACGTTGGGTTCCTGCAACACATATTTAGCTTTTGGTACCCATTGAAATTTAGGTCCAACTGTGTTAGCACAAGATTTTGGTACCCATTAAAATTTGGGTCCGGTTTTCATTTGAAATTCATTGGAAGCATTAGATTGATAAGATTGCACATTATAAGTTCCAAACCAAACATTAGAGTCTTGACAAGAAGCATAAACATGTTTATCATAATATGAAGACTTTCTAGCAGATAAAGAAAACTGGAATAATTGCTTCATAGAGTATTTCTTACGATAAACGATAAGTGTTGGTTTCAAAATAGCAGCATCAGCAATTAAAACATCTTTAATATGCGAAGTCTTATTACAATCAACAGTACAAAAAGATTTATCAGTCTTGTCAGTCTCCTGTTTTGGTTTCCATTGAGATTTAACTTCTGGCCTTTTCTTGCTCAGATCTGAAACAGTTAAAACTTGTGAGTTAGAATTGCGAGCAACAACTGAATGCTTCTTCTTTGGGTTACCAGTAGTGATCGGTTTTTGTGAATGCTGAGATTTATTCTTACCTTTAGCATACTTAGTGTTCACAGAGACTGATTTAACAACTTTCGTTGATTTTGCACTTTTTACAGACGTACTGGTTTTTCCCAATGATTTTACAACAAAAGATGAATGGTTAGAAGTTTCGCATTAAAGTCAAATTGATCAAAACAACCATCCAAACCACCGTCAGAGTTTAGAAAATCAAACCCTCCATCAGTTAGACCAAAACTATCAATAGATTTTGAAGCCTTAGAAAGAACAGCATTTTTAAACACAGTTGAAAAAACTTTTTGTTCAATATTAATCAAAAGTCTTTCATCTGTTAAAGAATTCTCAAGTTCAGAAATTTTACTTTCCAAAACGAGAGAAGGGACATATAGTTTATCTTTAATAGGCTTCGCCTCCATTTCTTTGACAGAATAACTCTGAAAGAAGTCATTCGAAAGAGTTTTCTTTTGATATATTGCATCATCATTATAACTATTATTCAACTTCGCATAACGAAATGGAAGTTGAACTTTAGTTGAGTTCTTTCGTTTTTCCGTTTCCTTGGCTTCATCCTCTTTTGACAATCCAGTCCAGAAAACTTTAAGCTCAGGGATTCTTCGAGCTAGTTTAAAAAATGTAAGATCATAAAGTGCAGACACTTCAGATTTACCCTTTTTAAGGTAGTGAGGATTCTCATACCCGAGTCCCCATTTCTCTATTTCCTCTTTGGGTTTGTTCAGATGAATGGTTTGTTCAGTTTGACCCAATTTGTATAACTTCTCTTCCAAACTTTTTAATTTAGCAAGTAAAGAAACGTTTTCTTTGGAAGTTGAAGAATGCAATTTCGTAAGCTCGATGAAATCAAACTCACTCTTTCTCAATTTAGTCTTTGTTTCAGTAACTTCTTGAAGAATTATGGTATGTTCTTTGGCGCTGGTGTCAATGTTTTTGTGTAAGGTCTCAACCAATACTATCTTCTCAGCAACAGCATTGCTAAGTTTCTGTATTGATTGGTTTTATTCAAGAATGACACCCTTTTCTCGCTTAAGCTTCGACTCTAACTCTTCGAGCTTAGCCAACATGGCATTCATTTGATTTAAGAAATCTGAATGAGTTAAATCACATACCTCATTTTCCTCGTCATCATTTGAATTTGCTTCAGCTTCTTTTTCCATCTTGCCCATGAAGCATAGATGTTCTTTCTCATCCTTCTCTTCATCCTCATCTTTCTGGTCAGAATGATCTATCCAGTACTCATCTTCTGCCATTAATAGCTTTCCAGCCTCTTGTTTCTTGGCTAGAAGCATTTTTTTTGTAGTAGTCTGAGTTTCTGACTTTGGGTCTTCGGCAGTCTCTGGCAAAGTGACCTATTTTGCCACAATTGTAGCATGTTGGAGGTTCTGACTGACTGGATCCTTCTGCTTTAAACCTTCTCTCTTCAGGCTTCCTCTCCTCTATTCTCTTTCCTTCAAATTTATTTCCTTCAACCCTCTCCTTGTGAACATAATTGCTCGGACCAGAAGAATATCTCTAACTGTTAGAACTTGGCTTCTTGTAGAACTTCTTCTAAAAAGCCTTTGTCAGCATAAGCATTGCATGCTTCAGTTGTTCACAGTCATCTGAGTCAGAGTTCGCTTCAACTTCAATCTCTTCTGGTTCAGACATAAGCATCTTCTTCTTTTTCTTTCTCACAACAAGAGCAGCTGAGTCGGCAACTGTCTTTTCACCCTGTCTCTTTTCATCCAAGATTTCATCCACCTCCTCTTCATTTTGTTTGAGGGTTTCATACACCTCGTGAAGTGGAATCTCGTTTAAATCTTTGATATGTTTCATCTGCCTGGCAAACCTCTTCCATTCAGGCTGGAGAATGCTTAAGAATTTGACATTCAGCTCTATTTGTGATTTAGTGACCTTGTTCTTGCTTAGTTCGTTCAGCAAAGTCACGAGCCTGTCGTATGTTTCTGCTAATGACTCTCCAACTTTGCCTTTGAATTCTTCATAATTGTTTAGGCAATTGGATATCTTCAGCTGGTTCCCAACTTTTGAACCTAGCATCATCTTCTCTAGCTGATCCCACATCTGTTTGCCAGAGGCTTTATAGCTGTCTATCTTCACATAAATTTCATTTGGAATGCCTTGAAGAATATAAGACTTTTCTAATCTATCGCCTTTCGCTCTTTTTAGGTTATCACCTTCTAGTTCATGATACTTAAGTTCAAACTCTGTTTCCACAGTTCCCTCCGTACGAGTCTCACGAACTGGTGTCATAACCCCTTCTTCTATCGATTTCCTGATGAATTCACCCATCTCATGTCTTTCAATAAAGTCCATGTCTTTCAATAAAGTCCATGAACCAATCTTTCCACTGTTCATACTCTCCCCTGAAGAGTATTGGTGGTTTTGAGTCAGTTCCTATTGCTAGAGCTTCTCTTGAAGTCATTTTGATTTGAAAAAGACTAAGTCTGATATTGGCGCAAAAGGCACTTTGTACGCTAAAGGTAGCTGGCGCAAAAAAGTTTTACGTGAGATGTAGTTGGCGCGAAGCAGAACTTTGCGCGAAGAGAGGGTAGCGCAAACTTTAGTTGGTTTGGAAGATGGAGTTTTGCGCTATACGTTAGTGGCGCAAACTTTGAACTTTGCGCTATAAGCTGATGGCGCAAAAGTGACTTGGCGCGAAGTGTGATCTGAGGTTTGTGAGAGTCAAAGGTGGCGCAAGCTGAGGTTTGCGCGAGTCAAAGGTGGCGCAAGCTGAGGTTTGCGAGAAGTGAGGGTCGCGCGAATTGAGGTTTGCGCGAGTAAGGGTTAGCGCAAAATTTGTACTTTGAGAGATGCGGGTCGCGCGAGAACGATTTTGCGCGAGTCGTTGGAAGCGCAAAAGATGGTTTGTGCGAGCAACGTGTGGCGCAAAAGATGTCTTGCGCGAATAACGTGAAGCGCACAAGATGCTATGAACTGGCGCAAATGTGAACTTTGCACGAGTTCGTCCCTGCAACTGATAAACTCGACAGAAATTCACAATAAACATGTTTGACTTCAATTAGCAGTACCAAACTCTAACAAAATGACCACTAACAGTTTTAGAACAGATTGTTACCACTCGATCTCGTTAAAAATCACTTTTTGAAAAGGAGATCGATGGAACAGTGAGATATTTGAACGTAAACTCAGACACAAAAATCGCAAAATTGGAACTCGATATAAGTGCTATACTGAAATTAAAGTATAACAACTCGATCTAGCACCATAATCGATCACAACCTGATCGATTTCTAACCCAATAACACCTTAAATCAAGAAAATGATTTTGAAATGAAGAACACAGAGTCGATGGTTTTTAAACTTGATTTTGATCTGTTTTTCAGGCTCTGATACCAATTGTCGGTCCACAATACTATCAAGTTTTATCGACAATAACACATAAACGATTAACCAACCTTTTTGATAAATAAACGATTACAGGATTGATCTTTGTTCGATTTGAATCTCTCTGTTTTTCTCTCTATTACACCGTAGAAATTGTGTTATGTGTGTGTTGTGTGTTATGTGTGATCTGATGTTAGCTTCTAAGACACACTAACTACTACCACTTGCAAAACAACTTGCAATATCAAACTAATTAAAACTAATATCTAATCTAAATAAACTAATATAATAACTAACTTAATATCTAGATATTTAGGAACTAATAAAACTAAATACTAAAATACAATAAACAATAATTAACTTCGACATTTTATTACAAACGACATTAGACTTAATATCGAGAGTCGACTTTCCAGCTTTAGCTTCAGATTGGATGATCTTGAATCCAATAGATCTGTGCGCTAACAGGGATAGAAGAAGTTGGGATTTGGGCGGTTACCTCAGTTTGTTGTTGAACCGAGATGGTTGGTGGTGTCACTGATGTTGTGGCAGCGACCGAGATTGTTGGCATGGTTATTGAGGTGACAGCTGAAGATGTAGAGGAGAGATCCACAAAAACATCCAAGGTAGTTTCTTTGAGAAACTACCTCAGGCCTTGAGCTAGGGGTGATAGTCTCCTTAGTCGTTTTGGCCTTTTTTGAAGGGCTAGAAAGACTAGCTGATGGTCTTTTGGAAGTGGTTTTAGCGGCAGGGTTAGCTGGAGAAGGAACCTCCAGCACGGCCGCTGAAGAAGAAGAAGAGTGGAGAGAGAGACGGGAGCGAAGAGTTGAGATACTTACCTCGTTGTCGATCGTCTTGACCTCCAACGATCGCTGACCCACTTTTGCGAAAGAACCATCTTAAGTAGTGGGGTAAGTTTCAGGGTAGAGAAACTGCAGGTATTCACAGATGAACCGTACATAGGGAATCTTGGGATCCCTCTCCGTCTTCTGTATCTTTGACTTGAGATCGTCAAAGATAGCAGTAGCGTAGTCAAAGTTCTTGCCAACGATCACAGAGTAAGCTATTTGGAGTTGAACTTTGCTCGCCTGATCCAGTGAGCCACTCTTCCCACTCATACATTGAATGATGTGTGAGAAGATGTAGTTCAGTTGAGAAGGAATGTTTGCCTTCTTAATGATGGTCAGGCGCTTGTTGGGGATGGTTGAGCGAGGCTTATTGTCCCAGCAGTATTCCATGTCATCCAGAAACTGGATGAGTTCAGCATCAGAGGGGAGGGCATTGAATCCACCCTTGGGTTTGTCAGGGAATTGAAGTGACTTCCTCAGACTGTATGCAGTCATCATGCCCGGTCCTAAATCAGTGCGGAAGGAGAGAGCGGGGACCAGTTCACCCTTCTTGTTGGTGATGGTGGTTTCCTCAGCACTGAACCAAACCGTTGTAGAAGAGTTTTGGATGGTTTAGGATCCACAGTGATCGCGTAAGCAAGACACGACTGCTTCAGGTACTGAGTTGCTTCCACCAAGTGTGGGTATTTGACAGCATCAAAGTCCAAGCGTGCAAGGTGATTGTTCTTGGGAACTTCAGATTCAGTGAGAGAAAACTTGACGCTCTTGGAAGCAATGAGAGCTGATTGTGCCATTTATGAATATGGAAAGAAGGAGAAAAGATAGATAGAAAGGTTTAGAGTCAAAAAAATGATTTTAAAATTTTGAGAATACACAGTGTTCTTGAAGAAGAAAGAACATGAAGAAAAACCAAAGGTAATCCATAAAGATGGAACATATTTAGGATTTTGTAACAAAATTTATAAAGAAAAGATGAACAAAGTAACCTGTTGATCTTGAAGGAAGAAGATGCAAATTCTTGAAGGAGTTGTTTGCTGGAAATGCCTTGAGAGAGAATGCTTGCTTGAAAATATTTCCAGAAAGCGTAAAGAGGTAAAAATGAAAAGGCATTCCTTTTATACGTAGAGAGAGAAAGAGAGAAAGAGAGAAGAATGAAAGAGAATAAGTGAGGCGGGAATACAAATGTTCATCATGACATGGACACGTTGCACGAAGTTGATTGGATAGAAGGGCAACGGACAAACGTGTCAGAAAAAAGGCATGTCGTGGATTGTCGGTTCAAATGATGTCATAGGAGAGAGAAAAACGTTTCATTTGTCCTTTTTGAAATTATCTCTGAAGAAAAGTCAAAGATGGGTTTTCATTTTGAAAGAATCCCTGATAACAATTCAGAGATTGATTTGTCTTTTCAAAAGAATCACTGATGAGAAAAGTCAGAGATAGTTTTATTTTTGAAAAATGTCTTACTGAATGAGTATTCAATGATTTAGAGCTAGAGAACATACCTGAGAGTCAGATATTTATTCAGAGATTAAGTGATAAAGGGGAACTTAGAAATACTGACATAATGCGGGAAAGATGAAGAGTTACACTTCAAGATTCAGCATTCCAAGCTCACTGATGAGAAAGTTGAACCTTGTCTCATCAAGAGGTTTAGTGAACAAATCAGCTAGCTGATAGTCAGTGGGGATAAAGTGAAGTTCAATATCACCATTCATCACATGATCTCTGATAAAATGATATATGATCTCTATGTGTTTCGTCTTTGAATGTAGTACTGGATTATTTGCTATAGCGATAGCACTAGTGTTGTCGCAATAGATTGGAATCTTTGATAGCTGAAGGTCATAGTCTAATAGTTGATTTCTCATCCATAAGACCTGAGCACAACAACTTCCAGCAGCAACATATTCAGCTTCAGCTGTGGAAGTGGACACTGAATTTTG
This sequence comes from Arctium minus, assembly GCA_954870635.1. Taxonomy (NCBI): domain Eukaryota; kingdom Viridiplantae; phylum Streptophyta; class Magnoliopsida; order Asterales; family Asteraceae; genus Arctium; species Arctium minus. The sequence goes on along the minus strand of OX941080.1, from coordinate 67,386,387 downwards.
CTTTTTGCCTGTCCAACTTACCAGCTTTCCTCCTAGGAGTTGACATCCACCAGTAGTAATTATATATGACGATTTTTTTTATTTGCCTAATTTTTTCTATCGAGTTTACATCCTGCAAAATCACTATCAGAATATCCAATTAGATCGAACCCTGAGTCTTTGGGATACCAAAGACCGAGGTTAGGAGTTCCTTTTAGATATCTGAAGATTCTCTTTACAGCGATCAGATGGGATTCCTTGGGTTCAGATTGATAACGAGCACATAAACAGGTAGAGTACATGATGTCAGGTCGGCTCACTGTAAGATACATCAGGGAGCCTATCATTCCTCTATAGGCAGTGACATTCACAGGTTTTCCAGATGGATCTTTGTTTAATGTCAGAGGAGGTGCCATAGGAGTTTTCATCGCTGAAGTTTGTGTCAGATCAAACTTCTTCAGTATATCTTTAACATATTTACCTTGGATGATAAAGGTACCTCTTTCAGATTGTTTAATCTGAAGACCAATAAAATATGTTAGCTTACCCATCATACTCATTTTGTATTCTTTCTTCATTCTTTCAGCAAAGCGAGTACATAGGGATGGGTTAGTAGAACCAAATATGATGTCATCGACATATATTTGTACAATAATAATATGACCTTTTATCTTTCTGAAAAATAATGTATTATCAATTTTGTCATGTTCAAAATTTTCAGAGATAAGAAAAGATGAGAGAGTATCATACCAAGCACGAGGGGCTTGTTTTTTTTACCATAGAGAGCCTTATACAATTTATGAACATAATTTGGATGCTTAGGGTCAAATAACCCTGGGGGTTGTTCTACATAGACTTCTTCATTCAGCTTTCCATTTAGGAACGTTGATTTTACATCCATTTGATATACAATGAAGTCTTTGTAAACTGCATAAGCTAAGAAGAGTTGAATTGCTTCGAGCCTAGCCACAGGGGAAAAGGTTTCATCATAGTCTATGCCTTCCTCTTGTAGGTATCCCTGAGCAACAAGTCGAGCCTTGTTGCGGGTTACAGTTCCATGTTCATCTATCTTGTTTCTAAACACCCATTTGGTGCCTATAACAGTTTTATCACATGGTCTAGGAACGAGATTCCAAACTTTGTTGCGAGTGAACTCGGTCAGCTCTTCTTGCATAGCGCTGACCCAGTTTGGATCTCTGAGGGCATCATCAGTCTTCTTTGGCTCTATTAAAGAAATAAAGTTGACAAAGAGGCAAATATTACCTGAACTTCATCGTGTATGAATACCTGCATCGGGATCACCCAGGATTTGATCTACGGGGTGATCTCTGGTTCATCGCTGAGAAGGAGCATGATCGCTCATTTTAGAGGTTGGATCAACAATAGGAATGTTCACTGATGAAGAAGCCTAAGGTTCATCAGCTAGTAATTGTTGAGTGTCAGACATACAATTGTTTTCTGAGAGGTTTTCAGATGAAGATACATCTGATGGAGGAAGTGTGTTTAGAGGCTCAGCTGAAACCCATGACATGATTTCAACGTTAGGAGGTATGATGTTTGGATCATCATCAGCAGCTGGAGGATCTGTGTGCTGATGGTTTGAGAAGAAAGGTTATGTTTCTCTGTAATGAGAAAACATCCAAGCATTTAACTCTTCATTGTCAGTGATTAGTTTAGAGTTCGCTGAGCAAGTTTCATCAAAGGTGACATGAATTGTTTCTTCCACAGATTGTCTTCTTTTGTTGAAAACTCTGTAGGCCTTGGAGATAGAGGAATATCCAAGAAATATTCCGTCATCCGCTTTTGGATCGAACTTTCCAAGTTGATCTTTGTTGTTTAAGATAAAGCACTGACAACCAAAGATATGAAGAAAACTGATAGATGGTTTTCTTCCATGAAAAAGTTCAAAAGCTGTTTTTCCAAATCGCTTTACTATCAGTGATCTGTTTTGAGTAAAGCATGCAGTGTTTACAGCTTCAGCCCAAAATTGAGTAGGGAGGTGAGAATCGTTGAGCATTGATCTAGCAGCTTCAATGATCGTTCTGTTTCTTCTTTCAGCGACTTTGTTTTGCTGGGGCGTTCTTACTGAAGAGAAAATGTGAGAAATTCCCTTGTTCTCAAAGAAATTGTTCAGAGAACTGTTTTTGAATTCAGTTCCATGATCACTTCTTATTGAACGAACAGTGAGATTATTCAGCACTTCCATCTTTTTAACAAAAGATATCAGTTCTTTTGGAGTGTCACTCTTGCAGCGAAGAAAGATAACCCAGGTGTAGCGAGAGTATTCATCTACAATGACAAGTTTATATTTCTTTCCAGCTATTGATTGGATATTGACATATGAGTGTTGAGGAAGACCAGACACCAGTTCCTTAGATGAGAGAGAATTCAGGGTTTTGAAGTTTAGATGAGAGAGCCTTTTGTGCCAAAGCCAGTTGACATCAGAAGAGGCTTTAGAAAGAAAACATACGTTTTCAGTAGTAGTAGAGTCCATATCTATTACATAGACATTTTCTTTACGATAACCACTGAGAGCAAGTTTTCCTTTTTTCATTTACCACTGAACATGCTTTCTTGGTAAAGTGAACTTCATAGTCTTTGTCACATAGCTGACTGATGCTCAAAAGATTGTGCTTCAGTCCATCTACATAAGCGACTCTTCTGAAGGTAGTTGTCCCATTGTTGAGGACACCAAACCCTCGGGTATATCCTTTTCCATTTCCACCAAAGGTCACAGAGGGACATTTATCTTCCTTGTATTCAGTGAGCAGGTCTTTTTGTCTTGTCATATGGCGAGGGCATCCACTATCAAGATACCATATGCCCTTTGATCCCTGCAAACATAAGGAAGATTAAGCTTTGTTTGGTACCCACTTTTCAATGGGTCCTTTAGGGTTAGTGGAGATGGAAGGTTCAGCAATCTTCATAGCAGATGAAGATTCAGTTTCAGTGGTAACCTTCACTTTGGTTAATTTCTTAACCTTAGTAGAATTTTTCACCTTGGTAGATTTCTCAGCTTTGGTGACCTTCTCAGCCTTGGAGGCATTCATCTTCACTTTAGTTGTTTTATCAGCTTTAGTGGCAGTTGGACATTTGCTAGCAATATGGTCAGTAAATCCACAGTGATAGCATTTTCTATATTTGAATGTGGTTTTGGGACCATGAGTTTAGGGTTTTGTGAATTTAAGATGAGCAGGGCCAGCTCCAAGAATGCCTTTAGCATGAGATCTGGGAGGAATTTTCATTTCTTCAGATCTCTTAGGCTTAAGATTAATCTTCAGCTTTGGAGGACAGAGATCAAAGATTTCTATCACAGAGCTAGACGATAGATTCTCTAAAGGTTTAGACAGAACTTTTAGCTTTGTTTTCTTGGAAGCCTTCTGAGGATAAAGAATAGATTTTCCTTTATCTGCAGGCTTAGAGCCTTTAGATATTTCCTCAGGTATGGGATTAGAAGAAGAAGATGAATAGAACTGATTATAAGAAGTGTCAGAGATAGAAGATACGAACGTTCCAAACTTAAGCATGGAACTATCTTCTTTGGGTTCATCCTGTTGTTTCCAAAAACCAAGACCAGTTCTATCACTGACAGGGATCTGAGCACTTATAATCTCAGTAATCTTTGTTGAGGACTTGCACCATCCTTCAACAGTCGCCTTCTTTGTTTTTAGAACAGCGATGACTTGTTCGCGTTCAATGCTGATGATTTCATTAACAATGACTTGATCTTTCAAACTTTCCTTTAAAAGAGTTAGTTCTCTGATCTTTTCATGGCATTTTTCTAGTTGTTTAGTTAAATCACTGTTTTTGCTTTCAGCTAGAGATTTTCCATTTAGAGTATTGTATAGATCAATCGTCAGCACATCAACGGCGTGACTTCTCTCTTCTTCAGGTAGAGAGGGATTTGTAGAGATAGATACCTGAGATGATATATAGCTCATAGAAGTTTCAGTTGGTTCCTCCACTTATTCTTTAATCTCAGCCATGAGGCAGAGATTAGCGACTTCTTCTTCATCAGAACTTGATTCTTCTGATTCAGCCCAATCGTGTTCTTCAGCGATGAGACCTTTACCTTTTCGCTTGTAGTTTTTGTTTGTGTTAAGTGCCATTTTAGAATAGCAAGGAAGAGAATGAATCAAGATCTTATTTATTAGATTAAACAATCTGCTCTGATACCACTTGTTGGTCCCGAAGGTGCTTAACAAGTTTGTAGAAGGGGGGGGGGGTGAATACAAACACAGAATTTAAAGTTTAATAAATTGTTTATTGATAAATAAAACACAATTTACAAGTCTGTTGCGGAATAAGATTAAGTAAAACTCAATCCAAACAAACTTAAGAAAACACTAAGATGGTTGCACAAGAATATAGAGAATTGGAGATTATGGAGTATAGAAAATAAGGGTTTCTATATTTTAGAAAGATGAAGGCTAGAGGTGAGCGCATTCTTCAGATGGAGAGGTAATCTTTCTATTTATACCCTATGCATTAAATGCATGGCATGGAACTTTACACGTGTCCTTCATTGATTGGTAGAGAGAGTCTGACTTTGGGAGACAAGCTTTCGGCCGTATCATGAACAGTGTAGTTGACAGAGTTGTTGTACGAATTGTGGCAGAGGTATGTCCGTTCTGACACATCGTACTGGGTGTGCAGGGAAAGACAAAAGAAACTTCAGGCATAAGCTAAGTGATCATCGATCGCTGAATATCTCTTCCTTCAGAGATACAAAAAAGTTCAACTATCGCTGAAGCATTTCCTCAGGTTTCTTCGCGTATGAGTAGAGTTGTCTTTGCTTCACTGGTCTCCGCATCAGGTCACTAGTAGACTTGTCTTTGGTCAGCAGCTTCATCTTCGATTAAGCTATGAACATCTGTTGACGCGAAACTTGTCTTCAGGGATTACGTTTACATAGAAATCATCAGCGATAACTGAACAGACTCAGTATTGAATCGTTGATAGTGAAACACTAATACATATGAGTGTTTATAAGAAAGATCATCAGTGATAACTGAACAGACTCAGTCTGATCGCTGATTGTGAAACACTAATACATATTAATAAACGTAACTTTCACTAAGTATAGAAGAGGGTCTTTATCAAATCACTGAGAGAGTTTGGATCAACAGTTTCCCTCTACGAAAAGCTTTGAAGTCTTGAAGACTACAAGTACAGATTTCGCATCCACCGACGTGCAAAAAGAAGAAACTCACATCCTTCAGTGTGCGAAAAGTTGGAATTCACATCAAGCTGTGTGCGAAAAGCAAGGATTTCTTATCCTTTGTTGTGTGAATTTTGTAGGTTGTGTGAAAATTATTTCTTGTTGGTGCGAATAGTGCAGAATTTTCTTAATTCTGTGAGAATTCTATACTTAGAAAAATTTTGGAACTTTTTCTGAAATTTTTTGAAAGTTGGTTTTCAAGCCAAGGTTTCTGATTATCTGATTAACGATAATTTCAAGCTTATATTCTTGCAGATTACAAGATGTCACAAGGATACAGTTTTAAGCTAGGATAGATGAACATCTCTGAAGCTAAATCAAATTTGAAGCATCTTGTTGGACATTTATCTATCTATACCAGGATGGCAAATGACTGCTCAAGGGAAAATACAAAGATTAAAGCTGAGAAAGCTGAGTTGCAAAGTAAAGTCTCTGCTCTTGAATCTTAAATAAAATATCTGAAAAGAAAATCTGAAAGCCCAGATCTTAGAGCTGAAAGAGACAAGCTGAAAGAGAAAGTGTTTAGTCTGGAAATAGAAATCAATGTACTAAAGAAGAAGCTTCACAAGTAAAAGACAACTCCAGTGTGCAAGATGAGCTGAAGAAGGTTGAAGAGAACATAACAGTTTTGGAAAGAACGAATACTGAGTTGAAAAAGAAGATTTTAGATTTGGAGGTTCAAATTGTCAAATTCAAACAAGAAGACTCAGTCAAGAAGAGTGAAGATATAGTCAAAGGTTTAGAATATGTAAATGCTAAATTACAGAAAAAGACTTCAATGTTGGAAAAGCAGATTGCTAAAGAAAGAGAAGATTTTGAAAAAGAAAGAAAAACTTTTGCTCAAAAGTTTTCTGATTTCTCAAGAAAGTCATTTGAAGAGAATAAATCCATTGAACTTAAGTGTTCAAAACTTTCTCAACAAGTGTCAGATTTTGAGAAAGTGATTATCATGGAAAGAGACAAATTTGAGAAAGAAAAGAAGAAAGTTGAACAAAAGAATGTTGGTGTTTTTAAGGAGATTTTAGATAAGAGAAAGAGTGTAGAGAAAGATTTTGAGGAGGAAAGAAAAGTTTTTGAGACAGAGATAAGGAAGCTTACAAAAAAAACTATCTAAGCTATCAACTAATGCAATGAAGGAAAAGAATGCAAAGTTTGAACTACATAAGAAGTTTAACCTGCTTTCAAAAGAAGAGACAGTTTATCTGCAAAGATAACAGAACTTGAAGAAATCATGTTCAAGGTGAAGTTGACTGAACAAAAGACGCCAGAATCAATTGTTCAATCACCGAGAGATGATTTAGCTGAATCAGAATGCTCATTTAAAACAACTTCAAGTTCATACCATACTCATGTTTCTTCTAAGAGGTTAGTAACTCCTAAAAATCAGATTCGTCCTTCTAACCTTTTCTATGATAGAAGTCTTGATGGTTCAGGCAAATCAAAAAAGTCATATGGCAAAGAAAAGATGGTTTGGAGAAGAAAAGGATCCTCAGATGAGAAGAAAGTTGAGAAATCATTTGTGCATGCATCCAATGCTAAGAAGAACAATGCTCCTAAAGGTAAATCTTTTGGCAAACCTGATCTTGTTTATACTGTCAATCAACTAATCAGGTTAGCACAAAAGAAAATCAATTGTTCTTATTGTGGTACAAATGATTTTGTAAGTAAAAATTATGTGAATTACTGGTATGGTTCATATTACATTACTCCAAATAGAACTGCAACTAACAAACCAGGACCCAAATACTAGTGGGTACCAAAAGCTCAATCTGTGTTGTGGGCACCTAAAGTCTAAAGGGAGTAAGAACATAGACTTTTGAACACAACAGTTCAGAACTCGTACTTCAGCGAATAATGACTTCTAAACACTACAGTTTAGAACCTGTACCTCAAAGATCAAAGAAAGTTACTATTCTCACTGGAGAATATGTGACAGTGACTTCTGAATAATTCAGTTCAGAACCCGCACTTCCAAGTTTTTGATCTTTTTTGAAAGTTGAACGATCAATCATAATCAGGAAGTATTTGTTTGTTTTAGGGGGAGAAAATTAAAAGATAGGGAGTTTGATGTTTAATTGATATATTTTTAAGGGGGAGAAACGAGAAATGAGATTAATTGTTATATTTATATTGTTCCCTACTAATGATTTGACTTTTTATAGATATTATTGTGGAGAATATCTGATGTTTTGTGAAGAGGGAGATTATCTGTTTAACTTTTTGTCTTCCTGTTCTTAATTGAAGGGGAAGATAGAATATTCATTTCAAGGGGAGTTAAGAGTTCTACACTGAAGGTATATAATTCTAATTCTTAATCTCTAACATATTTGAAAAAAGAATGACTTTCAGGTATGAAAAATGGTTTCTTAAACGTTCAAACCACTTCTTATTCTTTAAATGATTTTATGAATTTAGAAGTGAGATTTTAAATGTTTTTCATATCAGTTCTTTGATGTTTAACTGACTGTGTGTTTCCAAAGATCAATAAAGTATTTTTTTTAGACACATTGGTTCAGTATTTTTGTTTGACTTTGTTATTACCACGTCTCATAACGAAACAATTTTTCGATGGTAATACTCCCGTTTGAATTTCACTGGTGATGGAATATCAGACATCATTTTATTACTTGTACTTTCATTGTCAATATGTTTATATTTGTTCATATAAACAAATTCCAATTCTTTGATACCCCAAGTTATTTTGATGAAAATTGATCTGACTGAAACAGTGTCAGATTCTCAAAACAATTCTCTTGATTTCATTTCATTCATTCATTATTCTTGTTTTGAGAGATATTCAATATTCAATAGCTCATACATAAATGCTATTTCTTTTGAGCTTTCATCCATTTGACATTGTTATCTTATTTTGGATGCTTATCTGTTAAAGATAAATTGTTGAGCAACACATTTCTTTTAGGACAAAATTCATAGGAATAGTGTGAGTGCTTATCAAAACTTCTATGGATTCACAATAACCGGTGTTTCCTATCCAAGAAGTTATCCCGAGTGATTGAGGGGAGAGGGGTCAAAATCAGAGAGTGGGTGTGTGATGAGGTAAAATGGAAAAGAAAGATTGGTTAGAAGCAAACTTAAATGCTAAAAAAAAGAGGGTGTGAGATCAGAGTTAAAAGAACATGAAAACTCTGCACTAACTTTTTCTGAGTCAGGCAGCCACATAATCTGTTGGTTCACATTTTTTCGTGACCTTCATTGAAACATGCACTAGCCCATACCAACTCTCGCATAAACCCCACCAGCTACTCATCTTTTTCTTAACAAAAGGATGTTTCAAATTTTATTAGGGAAACAACACATAATCTATCTGATCTTCATTTGGAAGATTTGGATATTGAAAAAGAAGGAAAGTTATCCCACCTTCGAACCTCTTTCATGCACATTGAGTCCATGTAATACTGTCATTGTCTCAATGGTTTACATATTTTTGAGCCTAATAAAAGCAATCTTTATGTTAATTCTTTCATACACAAGCACTTTCACACAGAAAATTCATTTTTCTGTCAGAACGTTCATAGAATTACCATGTGTTATTCGATGATTGAATGGAAGACCTAGGGAGTGAACATCACTAAATCTCCTTGTACAGTACATTCGTTGTACTAAGTGACTTCGTGTTACTTAAAGGCAAATTAACTGTATCATTTGTTGATTCAGGGTTACCATTCTTAATTTGTCTAAATTTGAAAAGATTCGGATAAATACATTTTATGAATTGACGGATACATGTTCAAATCAAATCAGATAGAGATATTCTCTTAAGGGGAGTTGTTTATTATCAATTTGGAGGAGATTGTCATCTTATCCTAAAGGGGGAGATTGTATCAAAGACAATGCTGAAATTGTTAAAGTTTTGATGATTCTGATATCTCATCATTCATCAAAAAGGGGGAGTAAGTTCAAAGTTCAATTTCAGAAGAACGCAAAGTCAAAGTTTTTGTTGTTTTATCAGAAAATGGGGAAGAAAGTTCAACATTCAAAGTCAAGTGAAAGTTGTAAAGAGGAGAAAGTTCAAGTATTTCAAAGTTGTTTCTGAAGATAATTTCAAGATGTTATCAAGAAGAAGAGATTGTTTGGAAAGACTGAAAGATAGGAGCATTTTTATGATCAAAGGGGGAGATTGAAAAAGATTTCAAGTTGTTCAAGTGTCAAAGTTTATGAAGAAATATAAAGCAAATCTGTTGAAAGGAAATCCAAAGGGGAAGATTCATTCAAAGCAATGTCAAAGTTTGTTCAAAATGATAAAGAGTTGAAAGGTTCAAAGTTGTGAAAGCTATAAAGTTGAAGATTTACAAGAGAGAGAAGACCTGATGACTAGTGTCAAGTTTTTTTTAATCTTGAATCCAAAGGGGGAAATTGTTGAGTCAAATATTGTATTCAATATTAAAAGGGTCAAAGTTGTCATTTGTGTAAAGTTGTATTTGTAATTGTGTTGTAAGTCAAAGTGATTGACTTTGACATAAGTGATTGAGTTGTAAGGTCAAGATGTTTGACCATATAAATAGTTTTTTGTCTTTGTAAGATTTATAAACACACAGACATTTTAGATTCTAGAGTGAGAGAGAAACACACAGTAATATACTTGTGGCACTCTGTTAGATCTGTGACTAAAGAAATCATTATAGTTCAAAGATTCAAATAATAAAAGATGATTTATACATTTGAGTGTGATTGAGTAGCTTGAATCTGGAACAACAGTTAATAAGGGTTCGGTCCATATATGGAAAGGGGGTTATATAAACCTAATAATAATTAGGTTTAGGGTTAAGCTAACAAAAACACTCTCCTCCCCTTTCTTCTCCTTGTGGCCGTCGAACACACACAAGACAAGAGAAATTGATTTTTCTCTTGTGTAGATTATTGGTTTATCGGGCTAACAACCGTTGGGGATTGAGGCATACTCACGTGTGGATACCGTTAAAGGAGGTCTACTTTTATCTCCCGTGCTTTGTATGTTCATGCCCCTATTTTTCGTTAGCTATGGATCTGAGCTAGTCGGAGTTTAATGGTTACTTTATTATTATTATATATATATATATATATATATATATATATATGCATGCATGTTTATATTCGTTTTCCGCTGCATTTTGTGATCCCGTTGAAACCCTAGATGATTATGATCATAATGCTTACTCCTAACACGAACGACTTCCACAAATATTCCACCATCTCTCCATGCTATGTTATGAAATATGTGAACCTGCTCCTCACCTATTCTTTTCTTAACTTGAATAAGATGATCCTTAGCAAGAAAAACTTTCAACTTTTTAAGTGCCAATGCAAATCAATTTAAAGTAACTTTCCATTTTTCCAGCATCCTAAACGTTTTCAAACCTTTGGTGGAGCAACTTAAGAAAGTAATCGGGAAGCTAATCAACAAAGAACAAAATGCATTTTTGGAGGGCAAATTCATTGTAGACAGGGTGTTTATAGCACACACTTGTTTAGATTTTACTAGAAAGAATGTGTCGAGGTCAACTATTTTTAGAGTTGATTTTGAAAAAGCTTTTGATTGCATTAACTGGAGGTTTCTTTGGGACATTATCTGTGTCAATTTCTATCTTGGTTAATGGTTCACCAATTTCCAAGTTCAAAATTCAGAAAGGTGTATGCCAAGGTGACCCTTAATCCCCTTTTCTCTTTCTTATTGCGATAGAAGGGCTCAATGTAGTGATTCACGAAGTTATTTGTTAGAGCATAAATCTGTTGGATACAAGATCAAGACTACTGAAGGTCAAAGTTTCGAGAAGTCAAAGCTGAAAAATCAAACTATCATGGAAAGTCAAAGTCTAAGTGTAATAAAGTCAAATTTACTTGTATTTGTTTGTTTCCTTGTTTTTGTTGTTGGTATAAATAGTTTTGTTTTTGCTGTTTAATAGATAGATGACTAAAAAGAGAGTTCATACGATTCAGAGAGAGTTTAAGAGAGAGAAAGAGAGTTTGTAGAGAGAGAAAGTTGTAAACAGTTTGAGTTTGGAAATTGAATCAAATCAGGTAGTGAATTCATCTTGTTTGTTTGATTTGTTTGTGCATTAGAAACTTGATTTCAGGGACACATGATTGGTATCAAAGCAGATCCAATTGAAATCATTTCAAGAAAAATATGTTCGACACTGTTACATCGACTTCCAGATTTGATTTTGAGTATTTGTGTATTTTTCGAGTTGTAATTGATTAGGTTATGATCGAAATATGTTTTAGATCGAGTTTGTATAGTTTAATTTTTGTATAGCACTGTAATTCTCATCAATTTTGAGATTTCATTGAGTTTTCATGTTCACGAGTTCTCGAGCACTGTATTGAATCGAATTGTAATAATATGTGGTTTAGATTGAAATTCTTTGTTAGGAAGTTGTTTTAGATGTGTATGTGATCAAAATGTCTGTTAAGACACAGTCTCATTGGATTCAAGATCATCCAAACTGAAGATCGCAATCTGAAGCTAAAGCTGAAACGTCGACTCTCGATATTAAAGTCTATGTCGTTTGTAATAAATGTCAATGTAATTGTTTGTTATTGTATTAGTTAAGTTAATATCTAGTTTGTTAGATATTAGTTAACTTAGTTAGTTATATTATTTAGTTAGAAATAATATCTAGATATTAAATCTAGATATTATGATAGTGTGTTAAACACACTTTAGATTAGATAGTGTGTATCTCTCAACAACTCTCAAAAAGATCAGATAATATCCGAACACAAAACACACACTAAAAGGTGAAAAAGAGAGAAAAACAGATAAAACACATTCAAAGCTTGAATCGATCAACCTTGTAACCATTTCTATTAATCAATACAGGTTGGTAATCATATTGTGTTGTTGTTATAAAACTTGATATAGTATTGTGGACCGACAATTGTTATCAGAGTCTGATTAAGATCAAAATCAAGTTTTAAGAAAAACGACTCTGTGGTCTAGTTTGAAAATCAATTTTGAGTTTTTGAGTGTTTTAGGTGTTAAAATCGATCAGGTTGTGATCGATTAGCATGCTAGATCGAGTTGTTGTTGTTTGATTTAACTATAAAGCTTTAATCGAGTTCCATTTTGGTGATTTAGTGGTCTAAAGTCGAGAACAGAAAGTTACTGTGCCATCAAATTTATTTTCAAAAAGTGATTTTTATTGCGATCGAGTGATAGTAAATCGTTATAGAAGTGTTTTTAGACTTATTGGTAAAGTTTGGTACTGCTAATCGACGAAGAAACAAGTTTTTAGTTGATTTTCGAAGTACAGGACGAACTTGCGCAAACCAGAAGAACACACGCAAAGCTCCACTTTGCGCTACCAAAGTGATACGCAAACTTCACTTTGTGCATCCCGCTTGATACGCAAACTTCACTTTGCGCATCCCGCTTGATACGCAAATCTTACTATGTGCATCCCGCTTGATACGCAAACCTCAGTTTGCGCAACCCGCTTGACACGCAAACCTCCATTTGCGCATGCAAACCTTGATACGCAAACCTCTCTTTGCTCCAATCCAGACATATAATTTTCTTCAAAATGATATCCAGAGAAGCCCTTGCAATCGGAACTGACTCCAAGCCACCAGTTCTCTTTAAAGGAGAATACGAACAGTGGAAAGATAGGTTCCTGAACTTTGTTGACAGACATGAGCTGGGTGATTTCATCAGGAAATCTATAGAAGAAGGGGTTATGAAACCAGTCAAGATGACTCGTTTGGTTGGAACCGTGCCAACTGAGGTTGACCTTAAGTTTCATGAGCTAGAAGATGATAACCTCAGAAGAGCTAAAGGCGACAGATTAGCTAAGTCATACATTCTACAAGGAATTCCAAACGAAATCTATGTAAAGATTGACAGCTACAAGGCCTCCGGCAAAGAAATGTGGGATCAGCTTGAGAAGATGATGCTGGGTTCAAAGGTTGGGAATCAGCTTAAAATCTCCAACTGCCTGAACAATTATGAAGAATTTAGAGGCAGAGTGGGAGAAACTTTAGAAGAAACCTATGACAGGTTTGTGACCTTGCTGAACGAACTAAGCAAGAACAAGGTCCACAAATCTCAAATAGAGTTGAACGTCAAATTCCTGAGTATTCTACAACCTGAATGGAAAAGATTTGCCAGACAGATGAAGCAGATCAAGGATCTGAATGAGATTCCACTTCATGAGGTGTATGAAACCCTCAGACAAAATGAAGAAGAGGTGGATGAAATTCTAGTTGAGAAGAGGCAGAAAGGAAAGACAGTTGAAGACACAGTTGCTCTTGTTGTCAGGAAGAAGAAAAACAAGACAATTGTGTATGAATCAGAAGAAGATGAAGGTTATGCAAACTCTGACATGGATGAAAATGAACAACTGAAGCAAGCAATGATTCTGCTGTCAAATGCTTTTCAGAAAAAGTTCTACACGAAGCCGAGTTCAAATAGTCAGAGATATTCTTCTGGTCCGAACAACTACAACCACAAGGAAAGGGTTGAAGGAAGTAGAAATGAAGGAAAGAGATTTGAAGGGAAAAGAACAGAGGAGAGGAAACATGAAGAGAGAAGATATCAGTATGAAGGAAAGAGAATAGAGGAGAGGAAACCAGAAGAAAGAAAGTTCAAAGCTGAAGGATCCAGTCAACCAGAACCACCTATGTGCTACCACTGTGGCAAAACAGGTCACTTTGCCAAGGATTGCCGAAGATCAAAGGTCAAAAACTCCGATTATTGCAAGAACAAGATGCTTCTTGCAAAGCAACAGGAGGCTGGCAAGGCACTGATGTCTGAGGATGAATACTGGCTTGATCACTCAGACGAGGATGAAGAGGATGAAGAAAGAGATGAAGCCGTCAACATGTGCTTGATGGGAAAGCAAGAATCAGATGTTGAAGCTGATTCAGATGATGAAGAAGAAGAGGTATGTGATTTATCGTATACATATTTCATGAATAAAATGCATGCCATGATTTTAAAACAAAAAGAGTTAGAATCGAATCTTGAGCGAGAAAATGGTGTTATAACTGACAAAAACCAACTAATAAAAAAACTTAGCCATGAAATTGTTGAGAAGAAAGTATTGGTTGAGGTTTTACATAGAGATAATGACACCAACGCAAAGGAAAAGACAATAATTCTTAAAGAGAATTCTGAACTCAAGTCTAAACTGACAAAAAGTGAGATTGATATATATGAGCTTACAAAATTGCATTCTTCATGTACCAAAGAAAACTTTTCTTTACTTGGAAAATTAAAAAGTTTGGAAGAGAAGTTATACAAAATGGATCAAACTGAACAGACTATTCATCTGAACAAACCCAAAGAGGAAATAGAGAGATGGGGAATCGGTTATAAGAATCCTCACTGTCTTAAAAAAGAAATGTCTGAAGTGCCTGCACTTTATGATCATCTTTCAATGAAATTAGCTCGACGAATCCCTGAGTTTAAAACTTTCTGGACTAAACTATCTGAAAAGGATGAAGCCAATGAAACTGAAAAACGGTTGAAATCATCTAAAGTTCACCTTCCATTTTATTATGCGAAGATGAATAATAGTTATAATGAAAATTCAATATATCAAAAAAAGAAAACTCTTTCAAGTGATTTCTTTCAAAGTTATTCTGAAAAAGAAATGGAGGCGAAGCCTATTCAAGGTAAACTATATGTACCTCCTCTCGTTTTAAAAAGTAAAATTTCTGAACTCGAGAATTCTTTAACAGATGAAAGACTTTTGATGAATATTGAACAAATAGTTTTTTCAATTGTGTTAAAAAATGTTATTATTTCTAAGGCTTCAAACTCTAAGGATATGTTTAGTCTAACAAATAAAGGGATTAATTTTCTGAACTCAGACGGTGGTTTAGATGATTGTTTTGAACAATTTGACTTTAATGCAAAACTTCCTAACCATTCATCATTTGTTAAGAAATTTTTAGGAAAAACCAGTATGCCTGTTAACAGTGCAAAATCAACGAAAGTTGATAACTCAGTCTCTGTGAAAGCTAAAAATGCTAAAGGTAAGATTACATCTAAGCATTCACAGAAACTGAACACTACTGGTCATCCGAAGAAGAAGCATTCGTTTGTTGATCAAAAGTCTAACTCACAAGTTTCAAATGTTTCAGCAATGAGCAAGAAAAGACTTGAAGTTAAATCTGAATGGCAACCAAAACAGGAGTTTGACGAGACTGCTATATCATGTTCTAGTGCTGACTGTAATAAGATTACTACTAGTAAAGATGATATAATTGTGGATGTTTCTTTTATAAAACCAAATCTTGTCGTTTCACGCAAGAAATATTCTATGAAGCAATTATTCCAGTTATCTTTGTCTGCTAGAAAGTTTTCAAATTATGATAAACATGATCTTGCTTCTCGTATAGATTCTGATGTTTGGTTTGGAACATATCATGTTGCCTCTTATCATTCAAATTCTTTATTTGATTCTAAAAAGCAAAGTGGACCCAAATTTCACTGGGTGCCAAAATCGTTTGCTAACACAGTTGGATCCAATTGGAAATGGATACCAAAGAAAAGGGATGATTCTGTGTTGCAGGTACCTACTGTCTAGGGGGAGTAGAAAAGAATATGGTTCTTGAGTAAATCAGCTCAAGACCCGGACATCAATGTCAATTATGGCTTCTAAGTAAATCAGCTTAGAACCCGTACTTCAACGAAGTTTGACTTCTAAACACAACAGTTTAGGACTCGTACTTAAAAGATCAAAAGACCTTACTCCGTGCTGAAAATGAAATTGTACTCCGATACTCAAAAGAGGAAATCAACCTTCAAAGGGGAGTACATATCTGTCTGAAATTTTAATGCATATCTTTTTAACTGACATATTTTTAGATGCATAATTTCAGGGGGAGTAAATAAAAAGGTGATGACTTCTGATTATTTCTGATCAGAACTCGTACTTTAAAAGTTTTACTGCTTTTTGTCTTTTCAATTTAAGTGAATAAATTTTACTTTGACTTTGACTTAAGACTTTTGCAGAATTTTTGAGAGAAGCTTACAAGTTCATATGTTTATGACTTAAAGCTTAGCTTCATGAGATGGAAGATCGTACGTAAAGGTATAATTCTATATCTTCATCTCATATATTGTTGAAAGGAGGACAACTTTCAATCATAGAAAACATCGTTTTTCAATGTTCAAACCACTTCCCGACTCTCAAAACGAATTCATGAATTGGAAGTGGGACTTTAAATGTTTTCAAGAAATATATTGTGCTTTAACTAAAATAGTTAAACCAATTTGAGCATCATATGCATAATAAGAAAACAAGGATTTATTGTGCTAGGAATTAACACAACTTCTATGGAATTACCTTAACCAGTGATTTCTACCCATGAAGTTAATCCCTAGTGATTGAGTGTGAGAAGTCAAAAGAAATGAGTGTTTCAAACAAAAGAAAGAAAGTTTGATTAGAGTGAGCTAAATGTTAAAAAGAAAGAGCGTGTGAGAACAGAGTTAAAAGAATATCACAACTCTGCACCAACTTTTTCTAAGTCGGGCAGCCACATTACTAGTGTTTCACAATTCTTTTGTGATCATTATTGAAACAGGCAACTAGCCCATGCCAACTCTTGATCAAACCCCACCAGCTTACTCATTTTCTTCTCAACAAGAAAGTGTTTCACATTTTTCAAAGGGGAAGCAACACATTTGCTATCTGATTTTCATTTGGAAAATCTGGATATTGAAAAGAAGGAAGTCTGCCTCACCTTCGCACTTCAATCATGCACATTGAGTCTGTGTTTAACTTACTGTTGTCTCAGTGGTTTACACAAATTTTGAGCCAAATAAGCAATCATCAAGTGCTTAATTCTTTCAACACAAGCACGAACACACAAGGAATTAGTTTCTTTGTCATAACGTTTATAGAAATTACCTTTGTGGTGTTTCGATGATTAAATGGAAGCCCTGGGGGAGTCAACATCAAACAACTCCTTTCCAATGTGTATTTATTACACACAGTGACTTAGTGTTACTGACAGGCAAGTTAATTGATTCATTAGTTGATTCAGGTGTTACACGACTAATTTGTCTAGATTTGCAAAGATCTGGATGAATATCTTATGAATTGACGGATCAGGGGCTCTAACCGAAAGATAGACATTTCTTACAAATAGTTTTGATGAAGTCGTTGCACTTAACATCAAAAAGGGGGAGAATGACTACACAAGAAATGGCAAAGATCACATGTTTCAAGAATCACGTCCAAGATTGAAATCTTGAAAAGCAAGTATTCTGAAGACATGCTGATTTAAGATCTAGAGAAAGAGATTGCATCTTCTGAGCTGAACAAGAAGACTGAATTGCTAAAACCACTTTCGTAATGATCTTGATCCAAAGGGGGAGATTGTTAAGACACAGTCTCATTGGATTCAAGATCATCCAAACTGAAGATCGCAATCTGAAGATAAAGTCGAAACGTCGACTCTCGATATTAAAGTCTATGTCGTTTGTAATAAATGTCAATGTAATTGTTTGTTATTGTATTAGTTAAGTTAATATCTAGTTTGTTAGATATTAGTTAACTTAGTTAGTTATATTATTTAGTTAGAAATAATATCTAGATATTAAATCTAGATATTATGATAGTGTGTTAGACACACTTTAGATTAGATAGTGTGTATCTCTCAACAACTCTTAAAAAGATCAGATAATATCAGAACACAAAACACACACTAAAAGGTGAAAAAGAGAGAAAAACAGAGAAAACACATTCAAAGCTTGAATCGATCAACCTTGTAACCATTTCTATTAATCAATACAGGTTGGTACTCATATTGTGTTGTTGTTATAAAACTTGATATAGTATTGTGGACCGACAATGTCAAAGTTTCAAATCGAGATTTGAGGTCAAGATGTACTTTCAGATGATTCAGAGACGTTTTTAGTTGTAAGTCTCAAGAACTCGCATCCAGATTGAAGAACTCGCAAGTTCTTCAAGAACACGCAAGTTCTACAAAACGCGCAAGATTCATTGGAAGAACACGCAAACAAAAAGATATTGATTTTAGCCGAAAAGCGCAAAGTGCTATTTGCGAGTTCTAGAAAAGAGCAAATCGAAGTTTGCGTGTTTATTCTTCAGTCTGCGAGTTTGAGTGAGTTTCAGTCTGCGAGTTTAGCTTGCGAGTTCTTGAAACACGCAAGAAGTGATCTGCGAATTCTCATAACACGCAACTTAAGTCTTGCGAGTTTGAACATCTTTGGTTATCTTGCGAATTCGTTAAAACACGCAAGTAGGCATCTGCGGATTCTCAAAACGCGCACGATTCAGCTTGAGGGTTTCTCAATGAATAGTTATCTGCGTGTTTAGGCATCTGCGAGTTTCAAGCCTTCTTTAGTGATCTGCGAGTTTCAGTACTTAGTCAATTTTTGCCAGCTATTTCAAATTTGATCAGTTTGGGAAATTTCAACTCTGATTTTCATTTCAAGTTTTTCTGTATTTTCTTGTGATTTCATTTGGACTAACGGTCAATTTCAAGTTTCTTATTGCAAATTTTTAAGTCAGGATGACTTCCAGAGAAGCACTTGCCATCGGAACTGACACAAAGCCACCAGTACTTTTCAAGGGAGAGTACGAGGAATGGAAAGATAGGTTCATGGACTTCATAGAAAGACACGCATTGGGTGAACTTATCAAGAAATCTTTGGAGGAAGGAGTTATGCCAATTCCAACAACAACCCGTACTGTTGGTAATGAGCAGAAAGAATATCAACTTAAGTTTAATGAATTCACTGATGAGGAGAAAGATAGATCAAGAGCTGATAGATTGGCAAAGTCTTTCATTCTTCAAGTCATACCAAACGAGATATATGTCAAGATTGACAGCTACAAAGCTACAGGCAAAGAAATGTGGGATCAACTGGAAAAGATGATGCTTAGATCAAAGGTTGGGAATCAACTCAAAATATCCATCTGCCTCAATAACTATGAAGAGTTCAAGGCTAAGGAGGGTGAATCATTGGAGGCTACTTATGACCGATTTGTGACTTTGTTGAACGAACTCAGCAAGAACAAAGTAAATAAGTCACAAATTGAGCTTAATGTCAAGTTCCTTAGTATCTTACAGCCTGAGTGGAAGAGATTTACTAGGAAAATGAAGCAAATGAAGGACTTGAATGAAATACCACTCTATGAAGTCTATGAAACTCTTAGACAAATGAAGAAGAGGTTGATGAGATTATGGGTGAAAAGAAAAAGGTTGACAAGGTAGTTGTTGATCCAGTTGCTCTGGTTGTGAAAAAGAAGAGTGTGAGTCTTAAGAAGAAAAAGAAAGTGATACTTTCTGAATCAGAAGAGGCAGAGAGTGAAGATAACTCTGATTCAGATAACTGTGAAAGTTTGAAGCAGGCTATGCTGATGCTGACAAAAGCTTTTCAGAAAAAGTTTTACAAAAAGCCTAGCTCAAACAGTCAAAGGTATTCTTCTGGGACTAAGAACTTTAAACACAAGGAGAAAATTGAAGGAAAGATAATGGAAGAAAAGAAGCCTGCAGAAGAAAAGAAACAGCCAGAATCTACAAAGTGCTACAACTGTGGCAAACTCGGACACTTTGCTAAAGACTGTCGAAAACCCAAAGTTCGAAACTCCGAGTACTACAAGAACAAGATGCTTCTAGCCAAGCAACAGGAGGCTGAAAAAGCATTAATGGCAGAGGATGAGTTATGGCTCGATCATTCAGACTAGGAAGATGAGACAGGAGAGAAGGAAGAGACAGCACACCTGTGCTTAATGGGTAAGATAGAGTTGGAAGCTGAAGCTGAGTCAGATGAAGAAGTAATTGAAGAGGTATGTGATATGACTGAATCGGATTTTGTAAATCAAATAAATGTCATGATGATTAGACTTCAAAAGTTAGAGTCAAAGCTTAAGCGTGAAAGAGGTATCAACAAAGACAAAAACCAATCAATATAAAAACTTAGCGAGGATATTGCTGAGAAGAAAGTATTGATTGAGATTTTACATAAAAATATTGATACCAGTTCTAAAGAAAAGACTATCATTCTTAAAGAGTTAGCTGAAACAACTTCACAATATTGACTGTGTGAGTTTGAATCCAAAGAGCTTACTAAAATGTATTCTTCGCTTTCTGAAGAAAACAAATCTTTACTTGACAAAGTGACTGCTTTGGAAGAAAATTTATACACATTGGGTCAAACTGAACAAACCATTCATCTAAACAAACCCAAAGAGAACAAAGAGTGTTGGGGACTCGGTTATGAGAATCCACACTATCTTAAAAAGGGTATATCTGAAGTGCCAGCACTTTATGATTCTACATTTTTAAACGATACCCTGATCTTCATGTTGAGTGGACTAAACTATCTGAAGAAGATGAATCCAAGGAAAACGAGAAAAGAAAGACCACAACTAAAGTTCAACTTCCATTTCGTTATGAGAAGTTGAATAATAGTTATAGTTCTGATAAATCAAAATTTATTTCTGATGACTATTTTGAGAGTTATTCCTCAAAAGAGTTGGAGGCAAAGCCTATTGAAGGTAAAATTTACGTTCCTCCTCTCGTGTTGGAAAGTAAAATTTCTGAACTAGAAAATACTCTAACAGAAGAAAGAATTTTGATAGATTTAGAACAAAATGTGTTCTTAACTGTGTTGAAAAATTCTAATTTTTCTAATTCTTCTAAAGCTTCAAATTCTGATGATATGTCTAGTTTACTTAATGATGGGTTTGATTTTTTAAACTCTGATGGTGATTTAGATGAATGTATTGCTCAATTTGATTTTAATTATAAACTTCCAGATCATTCATCTTTTGTTATTAATTCTTTTGGATTACTAAGTGCGTACGAAAAAGGTGAAACATCAACGAAAGTTGATAAATTAGTTCCTGTGAAAACCAAAGTTGCCAAAGGTAAGAAGAAGAAATCTGGGCATTCACAGAAACAGATCACCACTGGTAAGTCAAAGAAGAAGCATTTGTTTAATTCTCATTGTTCTAACTCTGAAGTTTCAAAACTTTCAGATGTGAAAAAGAAAAGGCTTGGAGTAAATCTGCATGGCTACCAAAGCAGAAGATAGATGAGAATGCTAAATCATTTTCTAGTGCTGATTGTAATAAGAATACTACTAGTAAAGATGATATAATTGTGGATGTTGCTAATTCTAAATCAAAACTTGTACATTCTTACAAGAAATATTCCAGACAACAATTATTCCAGTTATCTTCGTCTACTAGAAAGTTTTCCAATTATGATAGACATGATTATGGTTCTCGGAAATATTCTGATGTTTGGTTTGGCACATATTATGTATATTCTTATCGTTCTAATTCTTCATATGATTTTCAAAAGCAAAGTGGGCCCAAGTTTAAATGGGTGTCAAAATCATGTGCTAACACAGTTGGATCTGAAAACAAATGGGTACCAAAGAAAAAGGATGAATCTGTGTTACAGGAATGTCAAGTCAAGGTTGAGTGAACGAACTAATGGCTCTTGAATACAACAGTTCAAGACCCACACTTCAATGATCAAAAGACTTTACTCCTAAGCTGAATGATATTGTATTCCTAGATACATATCTGAGAAGATCAACATTCAAGGGGGAGTACATATTTGTCTGAAAGTTATGCTTTTTATAACTATGGTGATCTACATTTGAGGGGGAGTTAATGCTTATATTTTACACTGATAATTTTTCTGATGCATAATTTCAGGGGGAGTAAAGGTGATGATTTCTGATTATTTTTATCAGAACTCGTATTTTCAATGTTTTACTGCTTTATGTCTTTTATTTTTCAATAAATTTGTGAATAAAGTTGCTTTGACATGACTTTGAGACTTGTGCAGAATGAGAGAAGCTATCAAGATCATATCTTTATGACTTCAGCTAACTTCATGAGATTTAAGATGAAGCGAAAAGGTTAATTTCTTATCTTAATCTCATATTTGGTTGAAAGAAGAACGCCTTTAAATGTTCAAACCACTTCCCAATTCTTAAACAAATTTCATAATTTGGAAGTGCGATTTTAAATGTTTTCAAGATTTATTTGTGCATAAATGATTATAAACCGTGTGTTTCCAAAGATAAATACTTGCGTATTGTCTTTTCTATATACTTTCAAGTATTCACACTCATCGGTTTGATTTATTGTTCAAATTGTTCTTACCATGTCTCAGTTTTGAAACATATTTTTCGATGGTAAGACACTCCGCTTGTATTTCAAAGAATTTTGAGCGTATTTTCATTTTGAAGCGTTCATTTCAAGCATGTCTATATTTTTGTTTCGTATAGACAATATCCATTATTTTTGACCATAAAGCCTTGATTGCTATATCATTTGATTCTGATCATTTTCATACAATGTCAGTTTTTCAAACAAGTCTCTTGTATTCATTTCTATTCATTCAATTTACTTGTTTGAAATATCTTCAATGTTTAAAATGCTCATATCATCATGATTATATTCTGAGCATACAAACATCTGACTTGTATTTGAGCTTTATTTGTTCAAGATAAACCATTTTGAGCAACCTTGTGCTTTTATAGGATAATACATGGGTTCTTTGTGCTAGGACTTAAATGAAACTTCTATGGATTCACGTTAACCAGTGTTTTCTACCCAAGAAGTTAATCTTTAGTGATTGAGTGTGAAGAGTTGAAAAGAAATGAGTGTGGGTTGTGCATTGAGGTAAAATGGAAAAGAGAGTTTGGTTAGATGTGAGCTTAATGATAAAAAGAAAGAGGGTGTGAGATCAGAGTAAAAGAATATCAAACTCTGCACCAACTACTTTCTGAGTCGGGCAGCCACATTACTAATGATTCACAATTCTTTGGTGAACATTATTGAAACAGGAAAATAGCCCATGCCAACTCTTGATTATAACCCCATCAACCACTCATTTTCTTCACAAAAAGAAAAAATGTTTCATATTTTTTTGGGGACGCAACACATAATCTATCTGGTTTTCATTTGGAAAATCTGGATATTGAAAAAGAAGGAAGTCTGCCCCACCTTCGCACTTCAATCATGCACTTTGAGTATGTGTTATACTACTGTTGTCTCAGTGGTTTACACAATGTTGAGCCTTTATAAGTACTTGATGACTTAATTCTTTCTACACTTGCACGAACACACAAGGAATTTGTTTTCTTGTCATAACGTTCATAGAAATTGCCTTTGTGGTGTTTCGATGATTGGATGGAAGCCCTGGGGGAGTGAACATCAAAAACTCCTTTCCTATGTGTATTCGTTACACAAAGTAACTTCGTGTTACTGACAGACATATTAACTGTTTCAATCGTTGATTCAGGTGTTACACGATTATTTTTGTCTGGATTTGAAAACATCTAGATACATACATGGTTACGGATCAACGAATCAGTGGCTCTTTGACATATCAGAATGGTCAAAGACATTTCTTGAAGGAAGTTTTGATGATATCGATGCTCAATTCATCAAAAAGGGGGAGATGAATTACAGAAATGTCAGATTCAGAAATTTCAAAGTTAAAAATTTGAAGAAGATAAAGTTCAAAGTTTGAAGGTTTGAAAGTTAGTTCAAGCAAAGTCAAAGTTTTTTGAAGTTGTGCTAAATTTTCAGAAATTTTCTTTGAAGATTATTTTGTTGAAGTTGTCCGAGCTAATTCTGGAGATAATCTCTTTCTGAAGTCTGAAAGAATTTTTGAGAAAGTTTTGGGAGATTATTGGAGATCATTTCTACTATTTTTGGAGAAGATTGTTAATATCTTTTAGAGACAGACTTGGGAAGATTACAAGAAGTGTTAAAGAAAAGGGGAGATCATTTCTTCTTTATACACAAAGAGGGAGATTGCATCTTATCAAGCTTAAAGACAAGACTGAAATGCAAATTCTTTCAAAGTTGATCTTGAATCCAAAGGGAGAGATTGTTAGAGCATAAATTTGTTGGATACAAGATCAAGACTACTGAAGGTCAAAGTTTCGAGAAGTCAAAGCTGAAAAATCAAACTCTCATGGAAAGTCTAAGTCTAAGTGTAATAAAGTCAAATTTACTTGTATTTGTTTGTTTCCTTGTTTTTGTTGTTGGTATAAATAGTTTTGTTTTTGCTATTTAATAGATAGATGACTAAAAAGAGAGTTCATACGATTCAGAGAGAGTTTAAGAGAGAGAAAGAGAGTTTGTAGAGAGAGAAAGTTGTAAACAGTTTGAGTTTGGAAATTGAATCAAATCAGGTAGTGAATTCATCTTGTTTGTTTGATTTGTTTGTGCATTAGAAACTTGATTTCAGGGACACACATTATTCATCAGGGGGTCTTTAGAGGTATCTTAGTTGGTAGAAACAAGGGTTGTGTTCTCATCTCCAATTCACAGATGACACATTTTTCTTCGACAAATGGGATTCAATCAACATTAGAAATTTGATGGGTCTTTTTAAGTGTTTTCAGTTGGATTCAGGTCTCAAAATTAACGTGGCCAAAATAAAACAATTTTGAGTGGGGGTGACATATAGGTAGGTCTTGGACATGGCCAATATATGGTATGTAGCTTGGGATCTCTTACTTTTACTTATCTTGGTTTACCAATGGGTAAAAATATGAACACATTCGAAGCTTGGTCTCAAGTTGTTGAAAGATTCAAATATAAGCTATCTAGTTGGAAGGTTCGTAGCCTTTTGTCCCGAGCTCGATTAACTCTTTTAAAATAGTCTTGAGTGGTATTGCTCTATATATTTTCTCTCTTTTTCGTGCACCAATTCGAGTTATAAAAATTCTTGAAAGAGTGGGGAGAGAGTTTATTTGGGGCAGGGGTTGATTCTGTTTGGAAATGTGCTTGGATCAGATGGGAAACCATTTTGAATAGTCTTAATTTTAGGAAGGGTTAGGGGTGGGCAGTTTAAGGGTATCAAATCGAGGTCTTCTCGGAAAATGGTATTGGAGGTTTACGACTAGTAATGGCAAGTTATGGGTTCGGGTAACTAAAAGTGTCTTTGGTGACGATGGGGATTTGGGGAGTTTAGGCATCCCGAGACGTAACTTGGGAGGGCAAGTTGGGTTTTCAGGTGCGTGGGGGAGGGATCTTGAGAGTGGGAAAGGAGTTAGAAAGTATGAGTATTCCTTTTCCGAAGTTTTTCGACAAAAGGATTGGTAATAGGAGGGATACTTCTTTTTGAAGGGATAAGTGGTTAGGGAATTATAGTCTTGTGACAAATTCACTAAGCTTTTTAGGTTAGAAGTGGATAGAGGAGCTTTGGTGCAAAATCGAGTAGTTAGACAAGATGATTCTAAGTGCGGGTTCTGGGAGTGGACTCGGGAACCTATAGGGAGATTGGTTGGTGAGTTGGAGGAGTTAAGTGCTTTGATCTAAAATGTTCCTTTGAGAGACAATGAGAGGGATAAATGGGCGTTGGTCGCTTGTTGATGATGGATTCTTTTCGGTTAAGGCTCTTAAGTGTTTGATCAAAAATAAATTCTTGCAGTACCGGAGGATATTATCCCTACACAATGGTGTGATTTAATTCCGAAGAAGGTTTTGATCTTCATACAGAGACTTAGAACGGGGAGGGTTCCAATCAGATCAATTCTTCATGATAAAGGGGTCAACCTTCATTCCCTTATTTGTCAGTGTTGTGGTAATGAGAATGAAATCATTGAACATTGTTCCATCAATCGTTCATTGACATTTCAATTACGAAAGGGTGTCTTTAATTGGTGGGGGTGGTGTTTTACGTCTCCGATCTCGGTTGAGGAATTGATTGATGGTGCGGACACTCATGTTATTTCGACCTCTAGGTGACATATTTGGAAGGCAGTAATTTGGGAATCTCTATTGGTGATTTTAGTGTCATCAACCATTTGGTGTAATTGTGATTTACTTGAGATCTATTAAGGTGATAAGATAAACAACGTGAGTTAGTAGGTGGCGGAGTGCACATTCATAAATGTTGCCCCTATCACTTTAAATCGCCAAAAGGCGGAGGTCAAAAGGGCTGCACCCCTTGCAGGGTCCAAGGGGAAGCGTCCCTAGTGGTATTTCTAAAGGATGGAAACCTTCTTGAATTTGTTCTCGAACTTAGTGAAAAGTTTTCTAAGTATAGTTCAGAGACAGTGTAATCAGAGCCTATAGACCTCATGCTCAGAGCTCTGAGTTATCGCTGAAAATCCTAAGTGTTGAGGATCAAAGTCTGGTCTTTTTGACCAGAGCTCTGGCGATTGAACCTTCGGGGTTTCTGATCTATATGATTAAAGAGTCTCTGTGTAACACCCTGATTTTTATCTTAATTGAGGAAAAATGTTGAACGGGATGAATTGGTAAAGGAAGAAACAAGTATGGGGTATGGCTATAGTGCCATGTGGTTCTGACATTTGTCATAATAGCACTGATGGTACTAAGAGTATGGTCGTCCCGACTATAGTGTCATGCAGTTGTGATAAATGTCACAATTGTTACGACGTTACCGAGTGTTTGGTCGTCCCAACGAATGTGCCAGGAAGGTACGACAATGGCACAATAATTGGCATAATAGCATCCAATGTATCGAGAAAACGGTCGAGGAACGATCGAGAAAACGGTCAAGGAATGGTCGAGGAACGATCGAGAAAACGGGCGAAAAATGGCTCTCGGTACCTTTTGGGCGAAAGTGTCAAGCTAAAGTGACACTAACACTTTAGCCAGGCAATTTCGCTGAGAAAAATGTGCCCACGATACATTTTGGGTGAAAGTGACAGCAAAAGTGACACTGTCACTTTCGCTTGTCACTCTCGCGGTCGGGGTGTAGTGCTTAAATTCAGCCCCTAACTTCATTTGGTCATATCTTTCTCATTTCTACTCCGTTTTTGGTGATTCAAATTGCTATGGTTTCGTATTTGAGATCTTTTCAAGGATAGATTGTTAGTTTTGGGAAGATTCAAGAGTATTTGGTGGTGAAGTGGAAGCAAAGATCAAGAGCTCATCATCATCACCTCAATTTTCAAGAAATTTGGGGTTTTCTAGGTTTTCACCAAAACCTAAGTGGTAAGTTTATCTTCTCCATTTCTAAAACTTATAAGGTGATATAAATGCTTCATTGATGATTTCCTAGTGTTTGGTTTCTCTAATTTCGGTTTGGAAGATTTTGGAGGATTTAGGTTAAAATTAGGGTTTTGACCAAAATAGAAATTTTGATGTAAAATGATTGGGGGAACTATTCTAAAGGGTTGAATAAGTATATTTATGGTTGAAATTTGTGGATCTAGGTTTTGGAAGGATTTTGCTCATGGATTCAGATTTCTTCAAGAAAGCTCAAGTTGGGGTAAAATTTAGATTTAGCCTAAATCTAGCAAGGTGAGTTCAAGTTGATTTGTGAAAACGTTGTACATACCAAAAATATTCATTTTAAAGTGATTATGTGTTTACATGTTTTTTATTTATTAAAAGTTGGGATATTTGAAGAGTTTACTCATTTGGATTATTTGGTTTTATAAATTTTGTGAAACACCCACATTTGAGATTTTTGAGCATTTTGATAAATAAATCATGTTGATATGTTCCCTTGATGATTATGTATATAAATGGAACTCATTTGATGTAAAAGTTATTTTTGTGTGTTTGATCTTATAAACCGTTTGAAAAATGCATATTATTGTGTTCTGAGGCATTTTGGAAATATAAAGGTATTAGTTCATTTGAAAAATGGTTTGCCTCAACCAATGATGAGTTTTGAGTTAACCATACTTTTGGTCGTTGTGTTTGCATATCCGTTAGTCAAAAGTGTTTTTAATATTTACACTGGCTTTCATTGGAGATTTAAGTAAATTGTTGAGCCTTTGGCTCGGTTTTGACTAAGATGAGTCTTGAGGACATTTGTTCGGTTTAATAGCTCGTTGTGGAGTTTTGAGTCTGATGGCGTTTATTACGTGTCATTTGAGAATTACATGTTTTGGGTGCTTTGGTCATTCAATTGGAGTCATGTAATGTTTTAGACTGTAATGTAATAGATCCATAGGCACATATGTCAGTCTGTTTTGGTGGGCAAGGGATATTTGGTTATAACTGTCGACCGTTTGGGTCATTAGCGAGTAGGCAATAGGGGGCGCAAGCCCTTGAGGTGTAACTCGTCTAGATTGGATAGGCACCCATATCTGTAAGACCTTGAGGTGTAACTCGATGGAGTAAGCACTAAAGGCATAAACGATTTGAGGATTGTGATGTCTGTTATGGCATGGGAACTAGAACCGGGATATGTGATGAAATCCAATAACATCACGGGTGACATCATTCACGTGTTCTCGTCACCCAAGATGGAAACATTGAGGTGTCATGCGAGTAATGTCGTATGGGAGACCTACTTGTGTGTTCCTCCACCCTCAACGTATACGGGTCTCCCCCGTCGTCGACTATTAGTATTTTAAATGTTAACGTCGTATCTTACTATGACTGAATTTGTGTGTTCGACGGTAAATGATGACCTTAATATCATGTTTCCCCCGCGTATATTAAGGTTTGAATGAAATACGTCATTCCCAAGTTTTGGTATTTGGTTTCCTTTCATTTTATGGTTGCGTGAGTTTTGGGCCTAGTGTCCATGTTTTTCGGTGACGTATCGTATTGGTGAGTTATTAACTATGATTTATGGGTTGAGTGTTTTACCCCACCCGTTCTTGGGTGTTTTGGGATACAACGTTTTATCCACATTTCTTAAATCGGGAGTCAATATCCTCTCTCGTTTCGAGTGAGTTTTGAGTTGCATCATTTTATAAAGAATGCCTTGTAATGAGGTGTTCGCCTTTGAAAATGCATGATATTGGAAAAGAGTCGTCTCCGGGTTTAAAGTAAATCTTTTGAAAGGTTATGATTTTAAGTGGAGTTTATTCCTTTTATAAACATGTTCATTCGTGTAAAACTCTTGAACTCACTAGGCGTTAGCCTAACCTTTTTATTTGTCGGCATGTGCATCAGGTTTCAGTTGGGAGTTTGGTTCTAGCAGTGCAACGAGGAGATGAGCACTAGATTTACACGAGGGTAAGTAGTATGGGGAAGTCTTCCGCAATATGGAGATAGTGATTGTTATTGGGTTTTAGTAACATCCGTCCCTGTTATAGACCGTGTATAAAGGTTGAAATGTGTTTATTGAAGTTAAACCTTAACTTGTTGTTGTAGATGAATCAACTATCGATGTATTTAGAAAATTTTAAATTTGTTGCTATTTCTAGTTTTGAGGGTGTTACACTATGGTCGTGTGTTCAGAGCCTCTGATCCTTGTGATCAGAGCTCTGAACTTCTGTTTCGTGATGCTTCTAACTCAAAGTTTATGAGTCAGTTGTAACTATTTTATAACCTTATCCGTAAATAGTTGTAATTGCTATGTAGTTACATATTAACTGTCTAATTTCCCGTAATCGTAGATCTCTCTTATAAATACATAAACCGTTAATCTGATGAATATACGTACGAATTCGTGCCTTAATCCGTATATGAAATTTCTGGATTATCCTAGTACTAATTTCGTGCAAACCTAAAGAATTGGAGGGACAAAATATAGTATTTGAAAAGTGTTTTCCAATACACGATCCATAAATCTATCCAAGTATTGACAAACCATAAAAACCCAGATCCCCAACAAACTGTTTACTCAATTTGGAGTTTTCACAACAATCGAGCCTTCTCGTGTGGGACAAATAAACACGTTGATCGTCTTTATGCTCTTCAACTTATGTCCTTCCATTAGATATCAAAACGTGCAAAGGACTTTAGCATTTCTTGGACGAAGTGGTGTGGGGGTTAAGGGTTGGATGACTAGTCTTTTCGTGTTCTTGTTAGCCGCACTTTTTTTGTTTGTGTTGTTGGTTATTTCTATTTCTTGTAGAAGTTGTTGACAACATTACCTTTTATTCCTTTGTTGTTTTGGCGTTAAAATTTTTTGTTGTCATTCAAAAGAAAAGTTAATGCTTGTTTTTAGTGTTGCTCATTCGATCCAAAATCAGACGTTATATAAATGGTTTTGGTTGAAAATGGTATTTATATCAATCGAGTGATTTAAATTAGATGGATTGTGGGTTCGTTATTCAACGTTCGTATAGACGTACACTTTTGTTTTGGCTTAATTAGGGACTGGTGGACAATGTTTATGAAATATAGGGATCTTTTATGTACTAGATGTATCTTCAGGGTTTTTATAGAAAATATGAACTCTCGAGGATATATATAAAGCGGAGAAGATTGAAAGAGCCTGTTGTTACCCAAAGATTTGATTTCAAAAGCAAAAAAGGAAGAACACAAGAACAGAGATCGAAAGGGTTTTCAATGAAGCTTGCTCTCGATTAACAAAGGTAAAATTCAGTCGACAAACCCTAATGTTTTACATCTTCTTCTTCGCTGCGATAAACCCTAAACTTCACCAACTCGGCTTGACTGAGCGAGTCCTACTCGTTCTACTCAACCGAGTTTGAGAGCTGGAGTATTGGTGAATGCCAACATTATCCTTGATGGATATACTTGAGAAGAATTCTGTTTGGTAATTGTTGTTGACCTGATAATTTTGTTTTTGCATTCATATAATTTCAAGCTTTCTCAAAACCCTCATTATTGAATTGTCTCCTACAAACAATGCATCATGGGATTTTGTTTTTTTATCTTCTTCATTCGGTAATTTTCTTGAATCTATACCTGCTTGCTTAGTTGATATGCTACATAAATGTCCAATTTCCGGCTGATATGTTCCAGGTAGATCAACTTTGCTCATGGCCCCGACAAGAAAGTCTAGAAGTGTGAATAAGCGGTATTCCGACTATGTTGAGGTATCTCCCAGTAAAAGTGTTGCCAACAAATCGGGACGACAGGTCAGTATGACTTATAGAACATGTCACGTTTTTTTATGCAAAGAATTTATCAGACATCAATAGCTGAACTGAGCGTGTCTTTTGATTGACCTGGTTATTTATAGTTTACTTTTTGTATATTACGGTTCTGAAATTCCCACCCTAAAAAATTTGTATTTGGTTCAGGCTCTATATAATGGTTGTATGTCATATGGATGGTGGCTGTACTTGCATAATGGTTTTCTGATACCTGCATATAAATTTGATCCTTATGTATCTATTAACTGAGTCACTTGTGTCACCCTTTCTGCTTGGAAAGAGGGATTTGCTGACGTCTTGGTTAACAAGACAACAGTGAATGATCATGCGTTCCTATTGCCATTGACATTAGCTAAATGGTAACTCTTGCTTTCACTTTTTTTGTTAATGAAAACTGCTTGTGTAGAAAAAACTGCAGTAAATTTTTCCGAAGCCTTGCTCTGCTGATATGCTTCTGAAGAGGGGTTTTCGGTTCTAACTCTTGCTATAAAAGGTCATACCCTTGACCCAGGAAACAGGGGCACTTCTACCCCTTGCTGAATCCCTATTTTGGTTGTTTCTGGTCAGTCTTCAGGGGTACATACAAGCCGTGCGTTAACCATACCCCTAAATTGTTGACCACAAACACGAGGAGATACAAAATTGGGATACAAAAGGACAACTTATGTCTTTCTAAAAATGGAGACATGGAGTTCAAAAATTATAAAGCAAGGCTAAAAATTTAAAGTACACTAATTGTTATGTGTGCAAGAAAGAGAAAGGAGACGATGCCACCCAAATATTTAATGTATGAAGTACATATATTACTTATTTCTTTCCTTGGTTTGGTTCAAGACATGTATGAAGAGGCTTCTTTCCCTTTTATTTCTTCACTTCTTGTCAACATAGACATGTTTGAAGAGACCATTTAGCATGGGCTGTTGTATTGTTTATGCTCTGTTTGCTGTGAATCTTTGTTGATTTAGCATCGGGTTTTAGATATTCTTTTCATGTACAACAGTTCATTGTTTCCTTTACATGACATAATCTTTTGGCAAGAAAATCTAATAACCCTGTTTGATACCAAAATCTTTTGCTCCTAGAAGAGGAAGCTTTCTGACATGATAGGATCTCCATGGACCGATGAGGAGGTTGAACGCTTCTATAAAGCTTATAGGAAGTATGGAAAAGACTGGAAAAAGGTCTGTTCTTCTTCTTTGTGGTTTAGATACTCTTTCAGAACCAAGCTACTACTTACCCATTTCAGGCTACATGCTACGTAACTGCTCTTATAAAAATTGAAGTATGGGATGGTGACATCACAAATCATGTTTTTTACAATTTTTTGATGCATTTATGATTTAGCTGTGTTCATCATAGCCAATCACATCTACCTTTCTACTTTAGAATCTGATTGGTTAATGTGAATGTGTTCTTTTTCTTTTGTTGTTTGTTAAAATTTAGGTGGCTGCCATGGTGCGTACCAGGAACTCTGAAATGGTGGAGGCTCTCTACACAATGAATAGGGTAATGAGTCAAAATGCAAGCTTGTCCAATTTTTTTTTATTATGGATGACATTCTATATTCTATACAATAAAATAAATTTCAATTGTTTCTTATCATAAGGTTGAGTGAGAAGTAGACTTTCAATACACAGTTGCTTGTCTGTTCTTTTCCTTTTCATCTTGGTTGGTATTATTGATTTCAATAAAGTTACCTTGTTGACTTGTATCATTTTATTAGAATCAGCATACAGGAAAGGAGAATTCAAACTTTGTGACTTGTATCAATAAAGAATGTAGGGCATTATGTCATGCCTGAAATAAGAAAGGGTCCTATATTAGCAATTAGAATCAGGCAACTTGGTCAATAAAGAATTCTAACAGGCATAAGTGAGATTTCTGATTGTATCTGAATTAAATTAGGTAATTTTCGTAATTAATATTTAAAGAAGCCAATAAATTCGGCTTGGTGTATCGAGGAGTGATCTAAAAAAAAATTATCAGTTGCATCAAGATTTGGATTTCTAATTTAGGGATAATTTTTTGGAGAGGTTACCTTCACCGTACTGAACTCACAATTACGAAGTGCCGTAATAGATGCACACCTCTATTTGGAGGAGGGTGTGGCTGAGGGTTACTTTATTAGTTAGTAGTAATATGTTGCGGAGCAGCTAGATTTGTTCACCTCAAGTGTCCTAAGGCTATACGAAGTTACTTCTTATGCTACTAGAAGAAGCAAGCCTCTATTTGGAAGAGGGCGTGTCCCTGGTTTACTTTTATCAATTAATAGTAATATTTTGCATATTATTAGTTAATAGCTAGCATAGTTGGGTGGAAGGGAGCTAGAGAGGTAGAGGGTGGGAGGTGGGGTTAGTGAGTTGGATTAGGGGTGTGTAATTTTCTTACCTTGCTTATGTTTTTCTTGTACCTGCTTCTATTTGTATGTTATTGCTTACTCTTAATTAGTTTTTTTAAGTGTCTTTTCATATATGGCTCTCTCCCACACATGTTTCATAAGCTGGGGGTCTTACGGAAAGAACCTCTCTATTATTTGGGGTAGAGCCTCCCCAGACCCCACCTTTGGTGGGACATATCGGGTTCATTTGGTTTGGTTTGGTTATTAATATTTTGCTGATCAATTAGACTTATTGTTCTCAAGCGTCTTAATGCTACAAAGTTACTTCTCATGCTAGTATGCTACTAATATAGGAAGCATGGATCTCGTAGTGCATGCTATGTGCTGGACTAACTGATAAATATGGTTCATGCAATAAGTTTTCTCATGCTTTAGTTAAAAATATTGAATTTTAGTGAGATTGGTATCCTAATAGTAGCTTCGAGGCATTAAAATTACCTTTTCAACGCTTGTGATAGTAGTTTCCCGGCTTGAAGATTAACTTTTTTAAACCTCTGTTTTCTAGGCATATTTATCCTTGCCGGAGGGAACAGCGTCTGTGGTTGGGTTCATTGCAATGGTGTCTGACCATTATAATGCCCTGGTGAGATCATATATTACGTTTGTATATTTGATCCTGTTGCGTTATGTTGATCTTAAACTGTCCCAAAATAAATGTCCGTAATGAAAATGGCACACTGTTTTAGGAAGGTGTAATTATTACACTTTTTAAATAACTAAATGACACTTTTACCCTTAATAATAGAGAGAGAAACTTTCTTCGTCTCTTAATTAAGGGTAGAATGGGAAAGTGGAAACTTATTTTTGTAGGTGGACACTTATTTTGGGACAAACTAAAATAGAAAGGTGGGCACTTACGGAGGGAGTATTACTTTGTGATGGTGTAAATACAAGAGCTTATGCATTGAATATCGCTATCCTAGTTTGCTAATGAAGAGGTACATTTATATATGGAGTATTTATATTGATTTCATTGGTCATTTGTCTCAATTAATGTGAAATTGAGGCCTATAGGAGTAATGAATTAGTGATTAATTTCAACTCATGGTTTTTTGTTGTCATCTCCATTAGCTCAAGATGTTGGTCTTGAAGTAGATGGGAAATGGTTTGACAATCTTTGTTATCGCTACTTCAGCTTCTTTACCTTATATTCAATCCAGTCCATTTCCTGCTGTAGGGGCTGCAAATTCAACTACTCAGTGTCGCTAGACCATGTTTGTACAATATGTGATTAGGTCTTAGTACCATCTGGGTCTTCTGTTCTTGTTTTTTCTTCAGAGGAGTATCTGCTTGTTATTGACTTATTACTATTCATTATGTTTTACCTTACCTTCTAAACGTTTGATTTTATCTTCCATTTATTTTACTGCCTTCATTATCAGATATAATTCCTCCCTTTTTTCCATAACTAATGTTGCATTTCAAGTGGCATATATACCAGCAACTGAATTCTGGCTAGTAATGTCTCTGTACTTCTCAAATATATTTAAGATATTATGTCCCTTCATTGATGTTGGTACTATCCTTTTGAGGTATGTTTTTAGTTTCTCTTTCCTAATTATGGTACTTGCATGTCGAGAGGTACCCCTTTTGTGTGCATCTCAGAGAGGATAAGAGATTATGTTTA
Organism: Arctium minus; assembly: GCA_954870635.1. Classification (NCBI taxonomy): domain Eukaryota; kingdom Viridiplantae; phylum Streptophyta; class Magnoliopsida; order Asterales; family Asteraceae; genus Arctium; species Arctium minus. The sequence goes on along the minus strand of OX941080.1, from coordinate 67,351,412 downwards.
CTTTTGTACGGTTGTACTTAGGGATGATGCAAAAGGGAAGTAGAGAATTACTCTGGGATAGTGGGACCATGTGTTTTGTTCTCATGGACCAGAAAATTTTAGTGTTAGTGTCATTGGAATTCTAGTTGATGATTCACAGACCTTAATATAGCCTCACTATAGTTTCCTGGGTTGGATATGTTTCACTCTGCTATTTTAATGTGGCTTATCAGGATTATTTCATTTTATCGTATTGATAATTGATGTGCACTTGTATCAATGTTGTGTTAAAATGATGGGATGTTGTCAATTAATGTAATTTATTGACAGGAAGGAAGTGATAATGATCATGATAACAATGGTTTTCCAAAGTTAATTCACAAGCCTAAAAAACGTAGCCATGGATTACTTCCGCAAAATGGGGGTGAAGATCAGTTGCAATCCAGGCTAGCTGGTTCAAGGGATAGGCCTATGTCGCAACTGAAGAGAAGGGAATCTGATGGTAAACTTCTTCAATCTTACTATGATCAACTCAACTTTTAGTAGGGGTTGTCGCTTTTTATGTGTTGTTTAAATCACGAGTACGTAATTTTTTTTTTCTAGCTAGGAAGTTAAATATGTCTTGAACTCAGTATTTAATTCTTAATAAAATAGGGACCAATACTTTTTTGTCCTGCATCTATTCTAACATATAGAAGCAATCACATGCCAGAAAGTAGTATGTAACCCCCCTGATAGAGATCTCCTGATAACAAGTGTACCTGTTTTTCAATTACTGAAGTCTTTGTTTCAGGTCATGGAAGTGAAGGTTTAGAAAAAGCAAAATGCCGTGTAATCTTGCTCCTTGTTTTATGGTGCATATAGTGCAATGGTTTAACTCAAACATTACTTTAGCAAAGCACTAATTAATATTTTTTTGCTACAGCAGCAGAGAGCCTGTATGACATTTTGATAAAGAGTTGTAGAAAAATTTGCAGGATATGCTTTCACTAGACATTTCATGTTATTCTTTACTCATATTTCTTATAAGCATGTACCTCAACTTCAGCCTGGATGTCTATGCACATGCATATTTGGTTGAATAATAGTTTTAAATCAATGTAGGATGTACTGTTCGGAAAAGGACACCCCGCTTCCCTATTAACCATTCATCTAGAAGAGACAACAGCGGATTTTATATCTCGCCCTACAAAAGAAGCCAAAAAAGAGAGGTTGATGACGTTGCACATGGTGCTGCATTGGCATTAACAGAGGCTTCACAAAGAGGAGGCTCCCCACAAGTTTCTCAATCACCATACAGAACTGACCGCATGAAAACCACACCTTTGAAGGGCAGGCAAAAAAATGTAAATGATCTGGTTATTTATTTTTGTTGTTCTCTGTTTCAAGGTTATTCTTAGAAGATTTAACTCTGTTAGATACTTTCTTTACGTATCAAGTGCCACTTGCAGTTGGACACTGCCAGGACCAAGCTACATGGTAATTTGATTGATGAAGACTGTTTCGAGGGCAGTTCGGGAAGTGGAGGAGCCGAAAATGGAGCATACATCAGAGATACTAGCATGTTCACGGATACTGAAAATGCTGCTGCTGAAGATGTTTATCAGAAAGGGAGAAAGTTTTATAGCCAGAAAGACAATAATGAATTTGATGACGGCGGGGAAGCATGTAGTGGTACAGGAGAAGGACTTGCTGTTGGTAGCACCGGCGGGAAATTTGATATTGAGGTTGCAGATGAAAATATTGAGCAATCCTCGTCCCAGGGTAAAAGAAAAAGGAACAAAAAGCTTTTCTTTAGAGGTACAATTGCTGCTGCATCCTTTATTTCTTCTGTGGTCATGGTTCAGTTTATATTGATTTTGTTCAGCTAGGTTGGAGGGTGGGGGTAGTAGTTTTGGAGTTGGAAAGAAAACCTCCTTTTTTGTTAACCCAACGGCCATCAATCATTTTGTTTGTTTCTTCATTTTCACTTGGGATATCTGGAAGTGGAAATGTGTTGTATCATGTATGTGGTCTCAACTTTGTAGAGTTTCTTTACTGTGATAATGTGAACCTTTTCAGATTATTGCCTCATTAGTTTCTATATTCACTCCAGGTTTCACATCATAGTTTTAAGGCATGGGAATCAGGAGGGATGTACCATTTACAGAACTACTAAACTGAATGCAAATGTCGTGTCAGTTAATTGTGGTTAGCAACCCCCAACTCCTGCTAAAAGTGCTATCAATTCCTTGGGGCCATGCTCATTGGCCAGAAGGTCTGAAGTTTGCCAGGGCTATGTGGAGGGGGCACTTATGCATGGACTCTGTGGACAAGTGGGGCCAAAAGGTCCACATACCACAATTGTTAAAAAGTAATTACTGTTAGCTACAGGTCTTCAGTTCCATATGGCCTAAAGCAATAGTTTTTGACCGAAAAGTAATCATATTCTCTTCAATATTGCATGCAGTAGTCTTACGAGATTTTATCTCACTTTATGTCCTAATAAGGCTCCTATAAGTATCTCATAAGGAGGTTTATTACACATTTATTCATTCTAGCTTTTCCACATCCATCTTAAATGTTTGTGGATGTGTTGTCTTGTAGTTCTCTATCAATTTGTATCATGATGTATGCTGTCATATAAGTTTTTGAATGTTAAGGCTATTTACGATGTTCACTCATTGCACATGTCTTGTTGATTACAAAACAATGTTAAATATATATTAGTTTGAGTGATTATGCTAAGGATCAGCTTCATATTCTTACACCTCAATTGTACAGACGAAACTTCTGGCTTGGATGCACTGCAAACATTGGCTGACTTGTCGCTGATGATACAATCATCAAAAGTAGATTCTGGTAAACATATAATACTTATATGTTTTTGTTCTCATAAACACATGTTTATGTATGCACTGCTTCTTTTTCTTCTTTCTTTGTGTTAAACTGTCTACTCTATGTATTTTTAATGTCTTTAGGGCAGTGACAGGCATGCTTTCAGAGACCTTACGTCAATTGGGATAACAAATTTACTTCATTGTTTAATGGTCCATCATGTCAAATTTACTGAATTCTACACTGGTTTAATGTGTATAAGATTCCTTTATATTACCAAATGATCAGGTTGAAAAAAGATGAATAGCATGCATCAAGTACTTCGCCTTTTATCAACTCTCAACTATTTCATGGTATTGACTAATAATGCACATACTATCTATATAATATCCATCTAACTGCATAACTATATATATATATATATATATATATGTTAATAGTTAATCAGAATTTATCATCCACAATGAAAGCCCACATTTGAATATAATTGGGACTGTCTTATTTGACTTGCACAATGTTGTTCGAAAAACACCAAATATGGAATCATTACTACTTTAGTTACACTTTACTTTTTTTCTCATAATGAGAAAACACTAAAGATATTGCAACTCGGAGTGGAGAAGTAAAATATACTTAGATCAATTGGAGAACATGGTTAACTAAATAAGAAACTCGAAAGGGGAACACCTGTGAAGGAGCAAGGGAGTCTTGTTATTTCTCGTGTCGTGTATTTATGCTTATTAAGTAGTCTAGTAAGAATAAGGGATCATGGGTGGTTGAGGGTATCTTGTTGTCCATGTTATTGGGGTTTAAAATTTTTCTAGCCTAGATGTGGAAAGATTAGTATAATCTCTACACGTGCATTATTGATTAGTTGCGAATGCAATTTTCTTGTTACTGTCCTTTAGTGGGTCGCACATTTTATTGCTTTTTTTTTCTGCCCATCTCTACATGTCTTAGCTTGAAAGCTAATAATGGAAAACAAAATATATGAATCAAGTTAATGGCTTAAGAATCATTTGACACTTTGAAAAAACAAAAGTATTAAGAGTAACTGTTTCTTGAGTGTGCACCTTAAATAGCAAGCATGACCATATCCTTCAGATTCTGTCATTTGTAGTACGAACTTGGTAGTAATAAATGGTTTATCTGGTTAGTTGATAGTGAGCATAACTTTACTTAAAAGGTTAACTCACCCCTTGACAAGAATACGATTAGTGTTAGTTTGTAACTAGTTCCTTGTGGTCATAGATCAGATTATTTCTTTGTGGATACTGTTTATTGTCTTCCCAGTAAAAATCTTCTCATAACATCTCTCTGCTCCATTGCCAATATAATTTTCTCATATTTTACTTGTTTGCTATTCCCTTTAGCCTTATCCTCTTTCGGTAGTTTAATTTGGGCTTGCAGCTTTCCTTTTATTTCAGGCCCATTCATTTAGTTATCGCTCGGCTACTAGCTATCCTAGGCATATCCGGCAGTGGTCTCGGTAGCCTCACTTAATTTCTGTAGTCTTTTCTGAATTGGGTATTTCATTGGATGGTGAGTCATCCAAGGGACTTTTTTGTTGGTAATTACAATTGTAAAAATATTTAATACTACAACAAACAGCAAAAAGCGTTTGATCTCAAATATTTTGGCCATCAGTTATACTTTTTAAGTGCATAGGTTTTTTCAATGTAGTTGAGAGGCTCCATAAAAAATTGTGTTTCTGTAAATACCATCATGGAATTCTGTTTGTTCTTGCTTGTTTCTGTCACTGACTGAGGAAGGAATGCTTTTGTTGGTGACTTTTGTCTGTCTTATGAAGACAACAGATTAGTGGGTAACAACGTGCTGACACCAATGATTTGAAAACGCCATTTCTAACCTTCCAATGAATAATCTATAATAAATCTAGATTGGCTTGACTTGATCCAAGGAACTATACAAGTATGGTGGGAGGCCTAAAGTTTGTCTATTGTATGTGTTCTAGATTTCCATCTTCTGGTATCTTCCATTGGAGCATCTCATATTATATTTTCATGCTAAATTTGAACCTTTTTAGCCCTAGCTTTACTGACTTTTGAATTTTGCTAGCTTATTCTGATACGTGGTTATTCCGTGTTTATCAGACCCAGCCAAGACTCGTATCGCCTTTGCCATTTTAGATGATGATATATTATTTCTCTTATTTGTATGCTCAGATCTGTCAGTCAAGTAATTATTCCAACTTCACAACTACCTATGGACTAAGAATTGCTTTTATAGCTCGTCTTCAAATCTTTGTTCTTGGTTGGAAGAGCTTGTCGGCGCCTTCAGCTTTTAATATGTAAAAGAGAAAGTACTGGCAGTAAATAACAAACAATTTATCTGGAGACTTTTATGATTCTTCTTCAAAAGACACTTGTTGCTTTGTTTCAGGAAGAGAACCTTCCCTTGTATTTTCTTCCTTTTTCTTGCTTGATGGCAGTAATGTTTGTTTGATGTTCAAGTATCTTAGTCTGATGATACTGAAAGTATATTTGCAAATTTTGTGTGCAGAGTCGCCTGTATTGAAAGAGGATAAGCCACCAACTGGTACAAGTGACAACGTCTCTGGGATACCCGGTTCTACTGGTCATCGGAGACACAAAAATAAAATGTCCGTTGACAAAGAGAAATTATTGAATGAGTTTCCTAGAGCTGACACATCTAAATCTGGAAAGTCTAAACCGGGAAGGGAATCAAAAGTTGATTATAAGGCTTTATCTGAAGGAAAGCAGCTAGATCAGTCTATCAATAAATCATGGAAAAGAAAAAACAAATCCTCATCGTTTGAGGTGAGTGTTGAGTTGAGAAACTTGTATATTCATTTTTTTTCTTTGATCATCCTATTCAGTTTGATTAAATTGTTTTTGTACGTGTTACGTCTTGCTTAAGGGTCAATACAGATTGTTTTTGTATTTGTCATGCTTATGTGCTAGTAGATAGAAATATATAAACTATTTAATTTGCAGGGATCGTACTGGAAATATCACAGCAGCACTTGTGTAAATAAATTTCCGGAACATGGGGTATACAGTTTGTCTAAGTCAATGCCTTCAAAACATGTATAATCACCTTTGAGTGGACATTGTGTACCCCATTCACTTCTCTCTTGCATCACTTAAGTTGCATTCTATGAGCTAAGCTTGCACTCCATATATTCTGCTGTACTCCTACTTAGGTTGGAACTCCTTGTGTCATTATTAGGCTTTAGCATATCCCTACTTTTTTCACATGGCATAATATTAACAAAAAGTAGCTTATGTGACAGTTCATCATGCATGACCTTACAGATGCATCATGCTTCATGCATCTATAACCAACACAAGAGTATAGGGTTTAAAAGCTAATTCTTGGTGTATCCTGTTGTAGTTGGTCTATAAGTAAATTGCTGATCGATCATCTATTACTGTAAACTTGTAAAGGTTATTGTTCTGGCATATCTTGTTTTAATCACATATACATACCTTTTTGGCACTTGTATGCTCTAGTCCTGATATAGCCACAATTAAAGCTTATATACATTGTAGTCTCACTCCCCCAAAAGAAACAAGTGTTTTATGATTTTATCCCTGTTCAAACTATTGATAACCTGTTAATACGTTACGCGGGTGCGATGTAGTGCTCGAATCAATCATTTTCCATGTTATTTCATACCATTCCTTTTATAGTGTCTGTGCTTTAATTTCCTACACAAAAAAACCTGATCTAGTATAGATAGAAATACAACCATATGATTAATAAGGCTAAGTGTTTACTGAAACTCATGATTGGACCACAGTTACCAGATTCACTGGTGGCTTCATTAGTCACAAATTGGTTTGTCCAATCGGACCAATCCCTCTTTTGGGGAATCTGTGAACCAATTTGACAATGCTAACCCAAGGTAAGTAGTGTATATTCAAATCATACGATGCACAAGGGAATCCAAAAGTTTAAAGAAGCGGAGGAAATCGAAAACATATTTGGAATAATGGCTTTTTTTATTATCATAAGTCGCTAGTCTCAACTTTCTCTTCTTGATAAGTTATTTTTTGCGTTTTGTATGAGTTTTCAAAAGATTGAACATATGACGAACGAGGGATGAAAAACATGCGAGGGATGAGAGACCATTTCACTGACGTATTCCTTGCTTCCTTTTTTTTTAAATATGATTTTACTCTACTTTAACTTGGATAAGCTTTTCATGGACTTAGAATTCTTATGTTGGATAGATCATCTTTCAGCTTTTTATTCCCGACTAATTTTTTGTTTTTCACTTATTATTTTGTTGCAATTGTCAATAACAAAAGTTATTCTCATTGCTAGTCAATAAGAAAGAAATCAGTAACTTCGACAAATGTATTTCTCTTATTTATAACATGTTGAAGATATGTTCACCTTAATTTTGTTCACTTGTCACTTTAGTTTGATATAGTTTCAAGCAATATGGACTCCATTATTGAAATAGAGTGAAAATCGGTTCAGCTAATTTAACTTCGTTGTCTTAATTTCATGTTCAGATTACCTAGTTTTTAATGCTCCAAATATTCAAGTAATGTCTCATTACTGCATTCAAATATATAACACACCAGTGCCAATTGACTGAAAATAGTTCCTCCTATGAACCATGCACAAATGACTACATGTACTATGCATCTGTAGCTGTGTTTGAATTAGGTAACATTTATTGGTACACATGGACTATCTTGTATTCTTGTTTTCTATCTCTTGTTATTTCTGTATTCTGTTGGGTAGATCAGCAGTCAGCTCTTAGTCATGGCTGTGTGGCTTTGCTGATGCTTCGAGATACCTTATCAGTCACCTTCCTGAAGGGTATGCTCGTTTCTCCTACCGTAAACCAATAGCATAATAAAAAAATATACTTGGTGGATCTGGTGTGAAACAAATTTTAGACTCGTATGATAACTTTTGCTGAAAAACATTGTCCTTAAATTTAGTAAAATCTGTGAAAGTTCCCTTCAGTCGCACTTACAGTTACGTATATAAGCCAAGTGGAATATTGAGATGTAACACTTTTTCATGGATTTTAGCTGTTTTGGACTTGGATATATTGTAATTGCTTCAGTGCAAAGGATTATTCAGCATGTTGAACTGATAATGGTTTGTTTTTGTGTGCACTTCAGGCTCTTTTCAATGATGAAGAAAAATGTGCAAGTAAAGCCTTATGTGCCAACCAAGATAATGTTCCTTCAAAAAATTGTAAATCTACAAGACTTGTGGAGTATTCTTCTTCAAATAGTAATACGTCAAGGACAGGAGCTGATTCAGCAGTATCAACAGCACTGCTTCCGGCATCTGATGGTGTTGATTTGCCATCCAAACGACGAAATAAGCGTAAGATGGATCCAAATAGAATATCAAACCATGGTGAGATGAAATTGCCAAAGATTAGTTTAAAAGATCAACCAAATAAAAAGACTGAGCCCCAAGACGGGACACTCTACCTAAAGGTTAACCAGCAAGCATCTTTCTTTATTCCTGTCTCCATTATCTTAGTTGAGGGAATGTGAAATTAATATAAACTTTTGCAGGATAAGGCATTTTGTTGCCTTTCATCCTCTATGGTACGTAGATGGTCCACCTACGAGTGGTTCTATAGTGCAATTGACTACCCCTGGTTTGCGAAAAGGGAATTCGTGGAGTACTTAAATCATGTTGGCCTGGGGCACATTCCAAGACTAACCAAGGTTGAGTGGGGTGTTATCAGAAGGTACTTTATTTGATTTTGCTTATATGCATTTAGTTTAGATAGTTGTGCCTATAACCTTGCAATTGTTGGCAACAAAGATTCTTGTTCACATTCCTTTTTTTCAGTTCCTTGGGAAAGCCCAGAAGGTTCTCAAGGAATTTCTTGCATGAAGAAAGAGAAAAGCTTTGGCAATATCGGGAATCTGTACGGAAGCATTATACTGAGCTTCGAAGTGGTATTAGGGAAGGACTACCAACAGACTTGGCAAGGCCATTGTCGGTAGGGCAGCGAGTGATTGCCCTTCATCCAGAATCAAGAGAAGTTCATGATGGAAGTGTGCTAACTGTTGATCATGATAAGTGCAGGATTCAGTTTGACCGTCCTGAGTTAGGGGTTGCATTTGTCAAGGTAGGCTGCTCAACTTATATTGACTACAATATTTTTGAAGCTAATGATCCCAACTTTTGACTCTCTTAAGAGTATCACCACTGAAGATTTTTTCAATATGATGCTTAATAAATTTGCATTTAAGCATGTTAGTACTTAGTACATGTAATTACTGCATTTCACTTTTTTTTTTATACAGAGGGGGGGGACCCCTCCGATCAAGAAACTGCATTTCACTTAGGGTAGGGACCTGTAGGTAGCGTGCATAAAAAGTAGGGAGTTAGGGACGGTGATGTTAGGATATGGGGAGGATTAGGAAGCCGTCGCTTAGGGTTTTAGAGGCATGCATTTGATGGATGGTGCTTGTGTCGTGCTTTCTTTGTATATGCTTTTTTTGTGCCTTCTATTTTTTCTACGTTTTTGTTGCTTAATATGTGTCCTTTCCTTTTCTCTCACACTTTGGCACAAGCCAGGGGGTCTTCACGGAAACAATTGCTCTACCCTTTGGGGGTAGAGGTCAGGACTGTGTACATCCCACCCCTCCTAGATCCTGCTTTTGAGCGGGATATACTGGGTTTGTTTGGTTTTTTAGATTCTGACTTTGTGACTATAGTTGCCTCTTAGGTTCGAGTTGTTTGGTCATGCTTGAACTTGTAGTCTCTGAAAATTTCACTAAGCATTGGCTGAAGCAGCAAACATCCAGTTTTGAAGATACCTGATAATCATGCAGTTTGGTAGCGTTTGGTGCGCAGACTGGATGAGACTGGACTATACAGGACTGGACTAATTCTCTGTCCTGCGTTTGGTACGACTAGAACAGGAAAGGACTAAATGTCGGTCTTGCATTTGGTAAGCTGGACAGGACATGACGAAACTGTAAAAATGACCAGATTGCCCCTAACATACTGTATTACTGTTTAACCTCTTTTTATCATATAATAGTTATAAATATATGAATTAATCAACTACTTAATTAATTATATCCATAAAAATTAGAGTGATATTTATTCACAACAACTAATATTTTATAATTTAGAAATACTTCTATTTATAAATTTTTTATCAAATCTAATATTTATATTATATATATGCACAAACACACAGGACCACATCCTCTTTCACACATTATTGTCGCCGCACATCATCTTCTAGTTGATCCGACGCACTTCATCTTCATCTCATGTCGTCGCACAGTCACCACATCCTCATCTGGTTCTAAACCCACAGCCACCACATCCTCCTCCAGTTCTAACGTCATGCATATCCATCACATTCACCATCGCAGCACCAGCCAGCCATAGCCACAGTCCCACCTTGTTCTTGTCCCATGTCATCCCAAGCATGGGACTTTTTGTATTTGTCCCTTTCCGTCCCATGTAGTCTGCATACCAAGCACCCTATAAGCTGGATGAGGATTCCAATTATATGTGTTAAGCAACATTGTTAAGTTGATGATCTGCCTGTGCTCTTTGGTTTGGCTTATATACTTATATTCCCGTTTAATCACTATGCTTCGTCTCGCAGTTTACCAAGTTTCATCAAGTAGATACCCACTCTTCAGATTTCAATAGTTATGTTAAGTAAGGTATCTTTCTAAAAAAACATGCTCTTGATTTAACCAGGTAGTGGTGAAATTGTTGGGATATGTACGTATTTATTAATAATGTAGTATTTTGGTTGTTAATTGGGTATTGATTGTTCTTTCATTTATATTTCTATAACGTATTCGTTCTGTAGCAAATCTTTTACAAGAGCATTTTGGATTGGCCTTGGTTCGAGTGACATTGCTTCTTCGACCCGAACCAAGGAATCCCTTAGATATGCCCCAAGTTGTTCAAGAATAGTGTCGTTGAGTTTCTCGACCCTTTGTTATTTTCGGTTAAATAGTTGGTATATTGGGTTCTAATAACCACTTGCCTTGACCAATCTCTTTCATGCCTAAGCCATGATATATATATATATATATATATATATATATATATATATATATAGGGGTGGTTTCAATTGGAAACCAAATTTCATTGGAAACTTTGGAAACCAAATTTCAACCATTGATCTTTTTAATCAATGGTCAAGATTCATTTGAATTATATATGGTAATAAATTAATTAATTTATTAATAAAAAAAATAATATGTCAAAAGAGTAAACGTGTCTTTTTCTTTTGTGTTTCAAATTTGGCAACAAAGATGAAATATTCTTAAATATAGAAAAGCGTATATTTCTTAAAAAAAGAGAGAGAGCATATCAAAACTACCTTTTTATTACCTGTTCATCAATATGCAGTATGTAAAAACCCAAATAAGTTTCATTAAGTTTCATTACCATTATTGTTTCATTACCTTTCCATTATGTTTCACTATATCAAATCTGTTTCATCAGGCTTCACGATATTAATATTTTGTTTCACTGTATTAGGTTTCACTATATTAATATTTTGTTTCATTACCTTTCCATTATGTTTCACTATATCAAATCTGTTTCATCAGGTTTCACTATATTAACATTTTATGTTTCATCAGGTTTCACTATATCAAATCTATTATGTTTCACTATATTAATATTTTGTGCCTAGAGGTAATATTGAAGATTTCATATGGATATCAACTTTCATTCATTTGATGAATCAATCACTGATTCATAAGAATAAAAAAAAAATAATTTGATTTGTAGCTTGCGTATGAATCAATTTGTGTTTACCTAAATTAAATGTTTCATGTTTAAATTAATAAAGGATCAATATTACCATATATAAAATACATTAAAATTAAATAGTTAATATTATAATAACAATAACACTTGCCATATATATTATGAAATTATGTAAAAGACTAAAATAACCTAATCAATTAAAAATAAAAATAAAAAAAGGAAATTCAATGATTGGTTAATTTCGGTTTCCAAAGTTTCCAATGTAATATTGGTTTCCAATTGATCCCTCCCCTATATATATACATACTTATTCAAAGATTATATTTACAAATTTTGCCAATGTTGCTGTGGCCATTTGTAATTAACTCATCTACAAAAGTTGGATAGAACAATCAACAACCGGAATCCCTATCCAACCTGTAGAAGATCCTTAAACCATATCCACTATGTAGGCCTGATCCAGTGTCCATTATAATCAGTTCATCTGAGGATAAACATGATCAATGGCTGGATGAGAGGCTGTAAATGATCCATCGCAAGTGGTGGCTATGGCCTATGGATGACTGTCCATGCACTCTTTTTCTTTAAGCTAGTAGGAATACTTGCAGTGATATTGAGTAGTATATAGTGAGGTATACATGTCACCCTTGTGGAAATAACACATTTTTATTTTATCCCTTTGTGAAGATTTATGTTGTAAATGAATTGTTCCATGTTGTGTACAGTTGGTCTCTTTAATGTTGAATCACTGATTCACGTTTTAGGCTGTTACATTGAGGGCCAATGATGAATTACTGGAGCCAAGATGCTGAACCTGTGGGTTTGTTTGTCTTGAATCATATACAGTAGAGCTAAAGCCAACTAAGCTAAGCTGAAGCCTTTAAAAATCTTCAAGAGAATGGACTTGCCATGAAACTATGTTTATGTTCTATTTGTATTCACAAACCTAATTTAACGGAGTTTATGTGAATGGAGGTTTCCTATCTTTTTGAGCCCTTTTAAACCCATTAATAGACCATAACCAAACTATTGTTGAACAAACTCAAATTCAATTATGTATGATTAAGACTACATCTTTTCGTCTAATATTTCTCTTAATCTTTTTCTAATAGGATATTGATTGTATGCCCTTAAACCTGTTGGATAACATGCCTGAAGCTCTGAGGAGAGAAAGTAGTGCACTATATAGGTTTTCTATGAACTCTGGAGAGTCAAGGTTGCCACAATCAGCTATTGGATCATCGATGTTGTATACTTCGAGGGAGCATTTCGAACAGAGTCCTACCATTGCTTTGATGAGTCAGCGACCGGTTAGTCTTCTAAATGATTTGCTTTTTTCTGCCCTGGTAAATAATGGTTGTTACTTTCGCATTCCAAAGATATTGCTAATCTGGTGGCATGTTAATTATTGTTCTTGCAAGCTTGTGCACGTATGATTTGTGATTTTGTGGATTGAAGCACCAAATAAGGAACAGTACTAAGAATGCTTTAGTCCTTTCCCTAGTGTACTTTTTGGTGGATAATCCTTTTCTGTAATCCGCATTTGTTGGAAAATGCTAGAATGCTTTTACAACTAAGAGTTACTTGAAACCCACTAGAGGCTTTTAGACTTCTATAACTGTAGATATAACCAAATCAAACCAAGCAGATCCAGTGAATCTCACTCAAAGTGGGGGTTTGGGAGGGTAACATGTACTCTCAGCCTTTTCTCTACCCTAGGCGTCAAGAGGCTGTTTCTGTGAAGACCCATGCATTGCGAAGATTTGAACTAACAAAAGCAAGAAAAGAAGATTTGAGGACTTGGAAAAAGGCTTGAAGCAAACAAGGGAAACATAATACACGCATTAAAGAACGTGGGATACATTTAAACAAGTAGATCCAGTATGCACACTCGATGCCATGGAATAAGATTAAACAACCAGACAAAGTACATAGAATCAATAACATGAAAAATGAAAACAACTGAACAAGAGCAACAAAAGCAAAAGGGGGACTAGTGACTACTAGTCCGCTAGGCAACCTAGCTGTAAGTGGTCCAAAAGACCCACTGGCAAAACTCCTACTTCTGGCTACCCACCTTCCATAGCACTTAGATTCCAGGCTGTCTGCTCCCTATCCCCCCAACCAGCCTGCAGCCACAGTACCCACAGGTCCCACGCAAACAATCTGCTACCCTAATCTTACGTTTCCCCTAGCTCCTATCGGAGGTCATGTATTCGGAAATGTCTAAAGCTGCCATGTCTGGTCTTAGTTGTTTATCCCATCTCCTCCTTGGCCTTCCCCTCCTCGCCCCCTCAACCCCTATGCTCTGTAGTCTCTACCCTCCTCAGTGGTGCCAGCAATTGTCTCTTATGAACATGCCAAAACCATTGCAGTCTTCCCTCTCTCAATTCATCAGTGATAGGCGCTACACCGAGCTTTGCTTGGAAGACCTCATTTGGTATCCTGCCCAAACCACTGCAGATATATGGGAGGTTTACAATCTTGTTACTGTGATGGACTGCAACGCATTTAACGGACTGAAATTTCTTCTAGATCATGAAGAATGTAATTTTATATACTTCTACGCCTTCATAGGAGATGGATAAATATATTAAATTTTTACCAGGCCACTAGGAGCTATGGGTTTGATTGAATCCTTGGAATTTTGTGGATTTTTCCTCTATTTACAACTTATGGTAAAGCCGCATCCATATTTTTTCTTCATTAAAGAAAAATCAAACATATTATTGAACAACATGATCACATGATCCTCTTTTGCTCCCGAAAGAGTGTCTTAGACCTCGAGTTTCAAGTAGCAAAAATTAATATTTATCATCACTGTTGGGGAAACAAACTGAAAAGCGTTTTTGTACTTTTATATTTAAATATCATATCCGAAGAGCTTATGATGTAACTGAACGAATACAACTGCATGCATAAATGGTAGAACTACTGTTATGTAGGCTAAGCATCTAATGTTTGTTCAGGGACATAATGGGTCTGGTGCACCTGCTAAAGCTGAGGACAATGTCATTTCACAGCATGCACCTAATGCTCCTCCTTGTTCAGTCTCTCAAATCCAGGCGAAAGAAACCGATATACGTGCTCTTTCTGAGCTTACTCGTGCTCTCGATAAGAAGGTTATTTCTGTTCATATTTTTCTATGTTGAGTTCATCACAAACATTTTATATTTTTTTAGCTGAAACAAGTTAACTGTATTGCTACCTATTTTATCTTTTTGTTCAACATCTGTTAGAGGAATGAGTTAATTCAAAGGGTTCATATGATTCCAATTCCCAAAACAAGTTCAATGAATAATTTGCATACTTATGCTGTCTGTGATTTCAGCAATGATCTATATGCTTCTGAGACCTTCATGTTGACTCATCTGCATTAGATAAACAATCATAACTCAAATTCTAGATTGACAAACATCTGCATGTGCAAGATCTCTACCTCAATTCTCAAAATATTTTTTGACAACAGCCACCAAGGGAGTGACCAGAAACAACCTGATACACTTTTATGTGTAGTAACATCTGTATCTCCTAGGAAAAGGAACAAATTGGTAGCTATTGTACATCAACGTTTCTTCAGCGGACTTGAACATGTATGAAACAGCTTAAACAAGATGAAAAATAATTTATCTCTCCCCTCTTTCAACTTATAAACATTGCGGGCCTAATTTCTTTAAAGATGCATAACAAAACGTTCATATGGATTTGAATTTTAGGAAGCAATATTGACGGAGCTTAAGCTTGTAAATGATGGTTTGATGAGTCACAAAAATGACACCGGCATTGCCATGAAGGCATCTGAAAGCTTCAAAAAGGAATACGCAATGGTACTATTACAGCTCAAGGAAGCCAGCGACCAGGCATGTGGCTTACTGATGACAAATTCTGTTACATATTTGATAGCTTTTGTTTTTCCACTAAAAAGAACTGTTGAAATATCCTTTCAGGTTTCTTCTGCTCTTCTTAATTTGAGGCAACGTAACACATACCCAGGAAATCCTTTGCCTCCTTGGCAGAAGCTCCATTCTAGTTCCAGTGGCATTGTTGGTCCTACGAGTTCTGCTGACAACTTTCCATCAAATAATCAGTTAGCATCTAGTGTTGTTGAAATTGTTAATAATTCAAGACTTGAAGCACATAAACTTGTACATACTGCCGTGCAGGTAATGAAATTTCTGAAATTTTCTCTTTTTTTAACATATGCACTTACTGTTTTGGTACTGAAAATGGTTGAGTATTACTCCCTCCGTCCCAAATTAAGTGTCTATATTTCTATTTTAGTTTGTCCCAAAATAAGCGTCGTACTTTCAAAAGTAAACTTTCACTTTCCTATTCTACCTTAATTATGAGATGGAGAAAGTCTCTCTATTGTCAAGAGTAGAAGTGCAATTATTTAAAAAGTGTAATAACTACAGATTCCTAAAACTGTTTGCCTTTTTCATTGTGGACATTTATTTTGGAACATAGGAAGTATCTTCTTCTATTCTATGTAACTTTTATCATCGTTGAACTTCAAGATATTGTTAAAAAGATAATTTCTTGATGCTTACCTTTCTGTAACATTAATCAATTTTCCAAGGAACCACATCAGTTATCTGCATAGAGTTTTGACTTCATGTATAAAACTACCTAAAGTGGGTGTGAGATCTTCAAGAATTTGTTCATAAGGGAGGGGATTTAGCATTTTACATTCATGCCCTATAAGTGAAAACAATCTTCATGATATTTCATATGTATCTCTAATCTCGATTGATCAACACACTTCGTTAACAATTTTGTATCATATCGTTTTTTTGGGGGGATAAAGATTTGTATGATATGGTGCTCACTATACACACACACACACACACACAGAGGCAAGCTTTAAACGAGAAGACGGTCAACTTGCGAAGAAGGCCAAATTATATGGGATTCTAGAGTAAAATCAAATGTGATACAAACACGTCGCCTTGACCAGCCATCAAGCGGACGAGTTCTCACATGGCCTTGGTTGCGTTGACCAAGTCGCCCACGTCCTTTTGAACGTGTTGTATCGCATGTAATCTTACTCTAGCTCACAAGTGATCTCAGCCTTCTTGCACTTCTCGCAAGCTGACCAACTTTATTTTCCATATATATATACACACACGTTTCATTTGTAAACACTCACCCAAAGAGTGTGAAGGTTGATTAAATTCTAATTCAATGACTGTCAGGCAATGTCTAAAATAAAGGTGGAGCGAAATGTTCTTTCAAGTGTTGTAGCAGTTCTAGATTCTCTGGGTGTGGGCAAAAACCCCATTGAATATGGATCATCAACAATCAGACCTTCAGAGCAACCTAACGTGGGCACATATAAGCACAAGTTGAATTGCACACCAGACCCTTTACTAAACAGTCATGCATCCAATCCTAAGCTGCAGCATGATACTGATGAAACTGAAGCGACATTCCCGTTTGAGCTTATCGTGTCTTGTGTTGCTACGTATCACATGATACAGGTATGTCGTAAAGTTTGCAGTTGAGTACTGTATTAGTCTACTAGACACATGACCTTTGGTGGTTGTCTCTTTAACAGGCACTAAATGGAGTTTGTTTTCTTGACATTTTAAATTAATATATTAATGCTTTCTGTAAATTTCATTTACTTCCTCCATCTCATAGAAATTGTAACACTTACCATTTTAATTTGTACTATGAAAATTGCAACGTTTCTCTTTCTTCGTGGGTTTTGAAGTTAAAGTTCATTGTTGCAAATTAATTGATGCTACTGATTTGGATACATAAGAAGTGAGGGATTCTTTTAGATGTTTGACAATCTATCAAACAAGTCCTGTAGACTATGCACCAAGTCAAATCTTGCAATTTTCATGTGACTTGACTGCTTAAAACTGAGCTTGTTTTGTGAATGATTATGCAGATGTGTACTGAACGACAGTACCCGCCAGCTGACGTGGTTCAGATGCTAGATTCTGCTTTTACAAACTTGCATCCCCACTGCCCTCAAAACCTTCCAATATTTAGAGAGATACAAATGTGCATGGGAAGAGTCAAAACTCAGATACTTGCTCTTGTTCCATCCTAAGCAAGTTTCCAGGTTCCTTTCATGTACTTGCATCTCTTCTCTGTTCAGTTATCTGGTCATCATTATACGATTATTACTACAACTATACTATAATCCAGGATGTCGTCTTTATCTAATAATTGTTACTTATACAGAACCCATGCTCTGAATATTATGTCTTAACTTGAGCTTTAGGACAGTGGCCACATTTGCTACATTGTAATGACCAATCTAGCAGTTTGAGGTCTACCAATATATATACTTTTATATACAGTTGTGTGCATGTGCTGCTGCTGCGTATGCATCTACTACTTGGTTAAACAACATATAACTGTTGCATAAAAGTGGCTGCTGAGCTGACTACTCTCATCACGCATATTGTCGAGTCAGTCCCCTTGATCTTTTTTTTTTTGATTCTTTTTGGATAACCGGGGGTGTCAGAGCCAGCTTGTGCGCACCTCGACTAATCCCATGGACCTTTGAAGATTACAGTTAGGAAAATATCCAGTGATCCAGAGGAGACTAGAACCGGCGACCTTGGGAGAATTCCTAAGGCCTAACCTATGTTTGCCGGTTGAGCTCGCCCTCAAGGTTCGATCCCCTTGATTTTGCAAAAACTTGCTGGTGGTGTACAAGGGTTTTTTTGTCTTTATTGTTTTGACCTGAAAATCAGACTTGTGGGGTGATGGCGACCCATGTCTTCCTAATACCCTCGATGGCAACCATTGACCCCATTTGTTGAAATAAGTCCTACTGGGTTCTGTTTTTTTCTCCTTTGTTTGGTATGTTGCTAACTGATGTATGATTTGTGTTCATATAAGTGTACATTTTTGGACCTGATTTCAGTTTTTAGGGTTTATCCGATATCGAAAGAGGCATATCATGAGCAGGAAAACTGACTTGTCATGTGCAAGAACCATGAATTCATCAGAATCCATTGATAAAATAAGTAAGGGAGATGAGATAAGATTACTCAAACCTTTCACAATCCTTGTCTAGTCCAATCATACAAGCCGTTGTATCTTGTATGTCGAATTTGGTATTATCATTAAAGGATTTTGGTATTAGAACCTAAGTCCTATTTTATGGGCTTAAAAGATCTTTAGAAAATAAACATAACTTAAAAAAATTGTTTAAATCATAAAGGGAAATGAGATAACAAATAATTGATTAATGTTTATAAGTTTTAATTATAAAAATATTAACAACCCATATCTTCAACATCGCTCTACTATATATCATATCAAAATTAGTTTTAGATGAGAAAAAATAAAATAAAATAAAATAGGATTGTAAGTATGACTAGAAAGTCAACATGATTCCACCACATTAAATTAGGCACCACTCCTCTTTCACATGATTGGTTATTCTAATCCCATAACTAGTAAGTCGTTTACAAATTAATGATACCATACCAGTTAAAAGTTGTTTATCATTTGCTTTAACGAACACCCGTGTTTACAAAATTAAGAACAACAATAATAACGTGTTTTTTAAGCCAACTTGCCTTAACAACCCTCAAGGGAACTTGAACCTTACTACCTTTTAGGGTTGGGTTATTATGCACTTCCTATCGTAAACTAAAACAGTTTCGGTTAATAAATGTTAACCTGATTAGAACCGTTGCAATTTCATACACAAAAGCTACAAACAGAATTCGACAATAACAATTTGATGCTAAAACAAATACGAGGTTCATAACGACCTCGGAGGTTTCTCTAACAAAGCAGACAAGAAAACTTCATCTTTGGATTTAGGAGAAATAGCCCATTTGTGTTTCTTGTACCTAAACTGCAGAAACATGTACATATAATCATCCAAATCCTTCCGGTTGCAAAAGAATCGATCGATCCACAATAACCCTCCTGGCCTCAAGATCCGGTCCCAATCGAACAAAATGAAATCCATCAGTTGTAGATCGATCCACCCGTCCATGAACCCGGTTGTATGAATCAAATCCATGGTATTATCGAAAAATGGCAAACGTTGATTCAATGTTACATACAAAGGAATCAAACCTCTAAGAGCAATCATTTCGTTGAACGGTGCTCCAAGATTCAAAGCCGTTGAAACAATTGTGACGTTATGCTCTCGCATACGGGCCGCAAACGTTCCGGTTCCGATACCGAAATCAAGCCCGATTCGGATCTCGCCGGGCTTAACGGCTAAAGCGTCTTTGATCAAGAAATCGGTTAAAATGGAAGTGTTGGTCACCCATTTGAGCTTTTCTTTCTCCATCTCGAAACAACCGGTGCATTTAGAGTAACCCCGTTTTGGGTTCTTGCTCGATAGGCACTCGAAGTTTCGACACAT
Source organism: Arctium minus (assembly GCA_954870635.1). Lineage (NCBI taxonomy): Eukaryota > Viridiplantae > Streptophyta > Magnoliopsida > Asterales > Asteraceae > Arctium > Arctium minus. Next base: position 67,331,524 of record OX941080.1, on the reverse strand, counting down.
GTAGTTGCTCCATCTAACGTTTCGCCCATCTGGGATCCGCCACAAAGATTCGTTGATCGGATACGGCTTTTGGTAGAGTTTGGAAGCCCGCGTGAGACACCTTCTTCGCGGCAAAGGATCACAACCGTGGATCATAAGATTCTGAGCAACGTTCCAATCGTCTTTACAGAAAGATCCGATGTCATAATCCATATATTCTTCGAGCTCGTTCTTCATCGACACACACCCGTGCCCTATCGTGTTAAAGATCTTCTGGCTTCCGTATATGTTCTTCTTTCCAACACGGGTTTCCTTGGGGGTTATATACTTTTTTATCTCTTCGGTAACGAAAGTATTGATCAAAGGGTCCTCATTCGTCGTCCCATTTTCGATCCTGGGCAACCGAAGTTGCCGAAGAGCTATATGAGCACCATAAAGAGGCTGAATCACATCTTCTTCTATGAATTTCTTGTAATCCAACATTGAAACAGTGTTGTTAGCCAAATCTTTGGTCTTTTCCATCTGTTGCACCTTTGATTCGAGGTTTTCCTGTAACTTGAGCATTTTATCGAGCACTTGTTCTACACGAGCAGAAAGAGACATGACATCAAACCCGTCATAAACATCTTTGACTCCATAAAATTGTTTGCAGATGTCTTCATTATGCATGAAGAATCCAGCTGAATAGAACCTAAATAAGCTCGAAATGCTTACGATTATGACTAGCCCTCCAAGAACAATCTGAATCATGCCCAATAGTCTCCCAATTCTGTACTTTGATATCCTCATCTTGAAATGTTAATCAAACAAAACCACCCCTATCAAATTCTAAATTTTCAGCAAGCTGGAGCAAGTGAGAAATGCTCACAAGTCCATTGACCCAATTGAAAAACTGATAAAACCCATATAGTAGAGATCTTACCTAAAAAGAATCCTGTGAACAAGTTGGAGCAGAATAATCAAGATCCATATGTAGTGGGGTTTAAACAAAAAGGCACTTTTGGTTTAAATTGCAGCTCTACGGTTAAAGGCAAAGAGCTGTAAAATCGTGAATCTTAAGCATCCTAAACGTGGATTGTGAGAGAAATTGCAAGAATCAAAAAATGGTAGCAAGGGAAGTCGAGAATTTAGCAGTAAAATAATTGTGCAGCCAAATGCCGTAGGAAATTGGGTACAGAAGGAGTTGACTGATGAAAGGGGGTAGTGATGGTGGGTTAGGTTTACGATGACTGCAAATCGGCCCATTTTCCGCTGAAAATTGAAAAGGATTTTAGGTTTGTTGAAGAAGCAACACTTGTTTAGTGGAGTATTTATTATATTTATTTATTGTATAGTTGGTTATCTCATGGCTGCACTGCAAGAATAGATCGCCGGAATGCGACGGTTGCAGTTATCACCTTCTAATAAGATATTTTCTTCCTAGTCACCAAAAGTTCAAATTTTAAAAGGGAAATTGACCCAAATGGGCCAAACATCGGAATGGATTTACCTCTTAGCCATCCCTCTCTCTGTTTTACTCAAATGTCCAAATAGACGCCATGGAGCCCAGGGACGTGATTGCGCCCTAGGGCGCCATTGCGTCCCTAGGTGCTTTTATACCGGAAGGCGACCAACACAATTCCCCCACCTACCATTTTTAATTACTCGATCGAAGAACCCCCTGCCGGAGCTGTCGTTTTCCAGTCCCCACCACCGACGAGTTCGCCATTTTTTTAATCGATTTAGGACCACAAATGGCTGAGGTTAGTGACTTCTCCTCTAACTCTTCTACTATTTTAAGCACCCCTCGATATTTTGGCCGTTTTACACGGAGCAGCGGCGGTTCCACCGTAAGGGGGTTCCACCGGTGCGCAAATTTGTTGTATATTTTTGTTGATAATTTGTTGTATATTGGTTGGATGATAGGGAAATTTTTGTTGATAATTTGTTGTATATTTTGGATGACAATTTTTTGTATATTTTTGTTGATCGATTTTGTTGTTATGTATATTGTATGGTTTTAAATGGTTGTAGTTATCAAACTTTTAAATTTAATGTTAGATTAAATGGTTGTAGATGGTTGTAGTTATCAAAGTTTTAAATTTCATGTAGTTATTAATATAGTTTTAAATTTAATGTTTTCAAAAAAAATTTACACACATTATAGAACATTGTAAATACCCAAAAATCCTTTACTTTTTTTAAAAACATACACGAAAAAATCTTTTACTTTAGAAACTTACACGAAAAAATCCTTAACTTTAGAAATTAACACTTTAGGTTCCTTAACTTGAGAAATTTTACACTTTAGGTCCCTTAACTTGAGAAATTCACACTTTAGGCCCTTTTACTTTAGAAACTGACACTTTAGGTCCCTTAACTTTAGAAACTGACACTTTAGGTCACTTTACTTTAGAAACTGACGCTTTAGGTCCCTTAACTTTAGAAACTGACACTTTAGGTCCTTTAACTTATGAAATTTACACTTTTGGTCCTTTAACTTAGTAAATTTACACTTTAGGTCCCTTAACTTTAGAAATTTACACTTTTGGTCCCTTAACTTTAGAAATTTACACTTTTGGTCCCTTAACTTTAGAAATTTACACTTTAGGTCCGTTAATATTTGAATTTTATACTTTATGTCCCTTAACTTTAAAATTTTACACTTTAGGTCCTTTAACTTTTGAATTTTACACTTTAGGTCCCTTAACTTTAGAAACTGACACTTTAGGTCCCTTAATTTTAGAAACTGACACTTTAGGTCCCTTAACTTTAGAAACTGACACTTTAGGTCCCTTAACTTTAGAAAACTGACACTTTAGGTCCCTTTACTTTAGAAAGTTACACTTTAGGTTCTTTAACTTTAGAAACTGACACTTTAGGTCTCTTTACATAAGTATTATATCATTACTATGCAGGGAATAAATTTCTACTCTGCAAAGTTGAACCTGAATAGTAAGATGACGATGGTGGAGCTGATTCGCCAGAAATTGAACCCCAGGCGATTAGCTATCTTCAGGGAGACATGTTTCGGTCATTGGTTGGAGTTGACCGATACATCTGCCGACCCTGTCTTGGTACATATATTTTTACAGACCCAGGTATTCCCGAAAAATATACGGGATGAGGAGATGTTATTCGAGGTTGGTGGCCACGCTCTTCGGTTCGGCCGTGAGGAGTTCTGTCTCATCACAACACTTCGTTTCGGACCGGACCCGAAGATGCATAAGAATAGGTCCAATTGTTTTGTTAAATGGGTGTTCCCATGAGGCCAGCTAACGGTGCGGAACATCCAGAATGTATTCAATCTGATCGGCACTGATGACGAGGGGCGGGCGCATATCGATGACGATTATGCCGTCCGTATTTGTCTCATGATGATGGTTGAGATGTTCTTCCTCGGTCATCAGTTGTCCCAGCATCTTCCCGATCATCTACTTCGGGCCATTGATGATTTGAGCGTCTTTAATCGGTTTCCCTGGGGATCCTATATCTGGGCGCATACCTACAGGCAGATGAATGGAGCGATCCGGAAACGACCGGAGCATGGATATAGGATGTCGTTATCTGGTTTTTTTATATGCATTCAAGGTTAGTAAGTTGATATCAAATTAATACTTTTACAATCTACACGGATTCCCTATTTCTACAAAATATTTACTACTATCTTGGTATTCCAATTCACAAATATGGATCTTAGAGACCTTTCCCATGGCCAACACGTATTATATATTGACCACCAGGCGGCCACGTTGTAACACCCGTAATTTTCGGTAAGTAAATGTCACCCGGACATTTCTGTGACTTGAAAACAGTGGGGTTTTGTTGGGAAATGTATTGTTTAAAGTCCCTCGGAGTATCGGGAGTTGGGCGTTGAAAAAGTCGGATTTTTGGAGTTCGGGGGCACCCGGGCGACCATGCCAGCGATTGTGCCAGATGGCACAATAGCCTGGCACTATCGCCGAAGCTGAGAACCTACGGTACAATTCTGGCGATTGTGCCAGCGATTGTGCCACTAGCACAATCGCCTGGCACTATAGCCGCGCGTACCAGTGGGTTAAATGTTGCGATTTTCACCATTTCTTCTCATTTTCTCACTTCTATCTTCTTCCCTTTTCTCTCCCAAACACCAAAACCGAACCCTAACCTATTTTGGGGGTTTTTCCTCCTCAAACCACATGATTACTCACCATCTAGCCACTTGGGATCTTGAATCATAAAACCTCCATCTTCATCTTCCTCATCAAGTTCAACGGTTGGGAGCTCGGGTTGAAGTGTTGGATTGGGTGTTCTCGGAAGGTCTCATCATCTTAAGTGGTAAGCTGTCTTGAAATAATGTTATAAATGCTCCATTGGTGGTTTCTTAGTGTTTGGTATCTCGAATCTCGGATTTGTTAGTTTTGGAGAAACTAGGGTTTTAATCTCGTTTAGGGATTTTAGTATATAATGTTGGGGAATGTTTCTATGTGGTTGTTTATGGATATTTATGGTTTGGAGTGTTTGGATCTAGGTTTCGGAAGTTCTCGGCTTGAGGATTCAAGCGGCCTTCAAAAGAGCTCGTTGGGTGAAATCTAGATTTAGCCTAAATCTAGCAAGGTGAGTTCAAGTTGATTTGTGAAAACGGTGTACATGCCAAAATGTTTATTTAAAAATGTTTGTGTTTTACCGCAAATTGTTAACTGCTGATAAGTTTTAGTTATTTTGAAATGTTTAGTTTTATAAGCATGTTGAGACACCCATTTTGGGATCTTTGGGTATTTTGGTAAATAAATCATGTTGAAATGTTTATTTGATGATTTTACATATATAATTGGAGTTCAATTGGTGTAAGTGTCATTTTGTGTATTTGATTTTATAAACCCTTTCAGAAAGTGCATATTATTGTGTTATGAGGCATTTTGAAAACATAAGGGTATGAGTTCATTTGGGAAAATGGTTTGTCTCAACCAACGATGAAATTTTATTTATTTATACTTTTGGTCGTGTTTGCGTATTAGATGGTCAAACGGGTTCCAATAATTATATCGGTTTTTATTTGGGGATTTACGTAAAGTGTTGGGCCTTTGGCTTGGTTTTGACTAAATGAGTCGTGTGGACATTTGTCCGGATTTATAACCGTTGTGGGTTTTGAGTATGATGACGATCGTTTATGTCATTGGTGAATTACATGCTTGGGGTGCTTTGGTCATTCATTTGGAGTCATGTAATGTTAGACAACGTCGTAATGGATCCATAGGCACGTAAGTCTGTTGGTTGTGTAAGGCCTGAGGTTTTGGGTTACTTTTAGTGACCGCTCGGGGTTTGCTAGCGAGTAGGAATACGTGGTTCGAACCGCAGAGTTGAAACTCGTCTAGATTGGATAGGCACCCGGGCTCGTAAGACCTCGGAGTGGAACTCGACGGAGTATGGCAAGGGGCATCAACATGTCCGAGGATTGTGATGTCTTGTATGGCATGGGAACTAGGACCGGGGCACGTTGGTGAAATCCAATAACATCACGGGTGGCCCCATTCATGTGTTCTCGCCACCCTAGATGGAAACGTTTAGAGGACATGCAAGGAAGTCGCGTGAACGACCTACTTGCGTGTTTCTCTATTCTCGGTATTTACGGATCTCCTCATCGTTGATTCGTGGTATTTTAAATGGTAATGTCGTATTTTACCAACTTTGGTTTTTATGTGGTCGACGATAAATGATGGCTTTAATATTGGGTTTTCCCCACGTATATTAAGGTTTGAATGGAATGCGTCATTTCTACGTTTTCAGTATTTGGTATTCTTTCCATTTTATGGTTGCGTAAGTTTCGGGTCTATTGTCCGTATTCACGACAATGTTTATTTATATAGATTTTCACCTATGGTTTATGAGTTGTGCAACTTGTTCCACCCGTGTTGGGTATTTCGAGATATAACATTTTACCCGCGTTTTATAAAAATTGGGAGTTCTCTCTTTATTCTTATTTTGAGCAATTTTTGGGTTAAATCTAAGTTTATGAAAGAACGTTTTATATTGAAATCTTGTTCTGTAAAATAGCTTGGTTTGGTTAGTGATCAACTTGGCGTCTCTTTCGTTTAAAATGCATGTTTATTGGTAAACGAGTCGTTTTGATAAGCAAAACATATCATTTTGAAAGATTATGATTTTAATTGCATTCTTCCATTTTAAACGATTTATTTTTATATGTTGAAAACTCTTGAGCTCACTAGGCGTTAAGCCTAACCTTTTTATTTGTCGGCATGTGCATCAGGTTCCAGTTGGGGGTTTGGATTCTAGCAGATCCATGAAGAGTTGAGGCTTAGCTTTGCCTAAGGGTAAGTAGTTGGTGAAGTCTTCCGCGGTTGGAGGTAGCGACAGTTATTTGGTCTTTAGTAGCACCCGTCCGTATTTTGACCGTATGTATAGAATAGTGTGTGTGTATTGAGGATAAATCTTAATTCGTGATTGTAGATGAATCGATTTTCGATGTATTTAGAAAAATTTAAATTAGTTGCTATTTCCAAAACTTAGGGTGTTACACACGTGTGGTTCGTTGGGATAGGTCTTCGACCGGTATTGTTAGCCAGCATGCCTATGCTCTCTTGGATGTATCGACGATAAGTTACATTGATTACAACGAAAAAAAATTGTAATAGATGAGGCCCTCGTGTGGATTTCTAACATGATTATTTTTCAATATATTAGGATGAGCGGGCCCCACGTGAGAGGCTTGTTCCTACGCCGTGGGAGGAGAGCCATGAATGGTATATCCAGAGCCATCGCTGGTTTAGTAGTTCGGAGGGTTGTCGACCGTCGAAGAGGTCGAGAGTTATGCAGGCTGTTGACGAGGGTGAGAAGTCATTCTAAGTTATCCGATATTTATAATTTTTTTATAAAGAGAAGTCGTTCTAGATTATCTGATATTTATAATAATGTTGTTAATTGTTTGTATAAACGTAGGTTCCGAGTCTGAGGGAGACGACCAGCCTGATCATGACACGGGCCCCCCTCCCATGCAGGCGTAGCAGTGTAACACCTTGAAAATTTCCATCTAATAAAATTCTCTCTTAGAACCCTTTCTAACCTTCGTGTGATTAGAAATTGTTTCACTGATTTTTCCTTTCACCATCTTTCGATCGTCTAGCCAGTTACGCTTGAAAAGTTCTATTTTTTGGGGTCCCGAAGGAATCAGGCGACAGTGCCCCGCGACTTTGCCAAGGGCATTGTCGCGGGAGTCATAGTCGCGGATGAGGACTGACTCGCAATACGTGTTCCGCGATAGTGACCCGCGATTGTGACACGGGCACTATCGCCCTGTCACTCTCGCGGCAGCCTTGAGGGTCGCGGTACGTTCCTCACGAGAATGCCCCGCTATAGTGACAATGTCACTATCGCCAGGGCAATGTCGCCGACGAGCCCTGGGTTTAAATCAGATTCTGCGATTTATTTCTCTCATTTTCTGATTTTGGGAAGAGGTGGTCTCGTTTTCTCTCTGCAGATTTGGGTAAGGTTCTTTTCCCCTCTTCTCTCTTCATTAACTCATTCCTCTAGATTCAACCCTTATGTGATCTTATCTAGGTGGTCATTATTGTTCTTGGTAAAGAATCTTCACCTTCTTTAGTGCAAGTCTCATTCTCCATTTTCTAGGGTTTGGCTTTTTCTTCAAAAACCCATTTGGTGAGTTCATATAACCTTTTTACAAACCTTATACATGTCAAAACTTGCATTTTAAACTTCTACATATCTCCTTGGCTTTGGATTGGTGTTTATACCATTTTGACCTAAAAATGGGATTTTGGAGATTTTAGGGTTCTTACTATTTTGTTAAAGGGAAGAGTTCCATTTTCATATGTGGTAAAATAAAGTACTACTTGCACTCTTTAGGGTGAGGTACTTGAAAGAATGTATATAATCTCATATTATGATTTTCATTCTTATCAGCAGTTAAACTTGAAAATGCATTTTTGGATATAAATGTTATTGGAAGTTATATGTTTAGCTTTGGTTAGTCACAAATGAAATTGTGACAAGTCTATACTATTACTAGTGGATTCCTAGGTATTGAGTCGACTTTTATTTTGGGATGTCTTTTCCCCTATTGTAGCCATGGATGCATTTGACCCTCGGGGGCCTTTGGTACGGTTATGTGAGACCGGTTACTTGCCATGGATCATAATGTAGTCCTAGTGAACGAGTATGACTTGGTTTCCTCGGGGGCCCTTCCTCACATCTTAGTACGGACCTTCGTTGTTCGTGGCCATGGATTCCAAGTATTTGGCTCATAACTCGGATTGTGGCCTACTTTTGTGTTCCGCTACAATCCTTGGTAAATCGGGTATCCCCCGTCATCGCAAGATGAATTTTGAACCGAATGGTCTTTATGTGGCAAAGATTTCAATTGTATATTAAACTTCTTTGAAAAGATTTCCTTTCAATTCAATTGTCTATATTTTTGCAAATTATAAACCGTATGTTCTCCTAGGCTTTAAGCCTAACACTTTTTCTCAAATGATGTGTATAACAGGGTCTCTTAGCTGTGGGTTGTCAAGGGCTTGAGTGACGAGCATGCAATTGAGGCATTTTTGAGATGACTAGGATTTGACGTTGGGCATTTGTTTAAGTCTCATCTTTTGGTGATTTTGGGTTGACAACCGATGTAATCTAGATAGTTCATGTTTAGATTAGTTTGTTGTTGATTTCCATATCCGTTCACAGGTTTTTGTAAATGATTTATACATTTACCCTTTATGGGTGGTTTATTCCAAATACAAACGTCATTTTGCCAAATTTTCAAAATTTTAAATACTCTAAATTTTAGGGTGTTACAAGTTGGTATCAGAGTTCTAGTTTAAGTGAACTAGGTATGAATGTAAGATGTCTAGACTTAGACTGAGTATGTTAGGCAAATGACTTGTGAGTTGGGTAGAACTTCTAAGATGGGATAGTCTTAGAGTCGACGGAAGTTTTGTTCATCAAGCGTTGTGATGATGGTAACAAGGACCCTTATGTGTGATATGTTCATAATCTCACTTAGCTAATGTTATTATGAGGATATTTTACGTGAGTGTACTTGGTTGTGTAACACCCTAAAAATAGGGATAACAAAAATCCGAAAACGGACATGAGGTATACTAAAATTGCCATAGCAAGAGCCTCCCAAAAGTGGGGAAACATATAAATACCTGTTTAATTACAGTTGTAATTTAACGGACAATAAATAACAACCAACTAATCTAATTTCTACAACTAGAAAAGAGATTACAAAAGGGTTGTCATCTATAAACCCAACGGTTTGCTCCAAAAGTATAATACGTCCATGTGCAAAATCCCCAAGCTCTCACCCAAAGCAACTATGCCTGTTTAGGACCGGCGTCGCTAGAACCTGAGATACACATCGACACCAACCAAGTGTTAGGCCAAAAAGCCTAGTGAGTTGAACAACAATAAGCATGCATGAGCAGTTACAATTCTTATTAGCAGTTAACCAGAGTTCGATATATGTGGAGTCAATAGGGGAGACCCATAACACCAATCAAGTTCCACCCAAAGAGTCGATATACCTTGATGCCCTTTAGCAAGGAACACCCGAAAGGCCCGGCACACCCGAGGACTAGAACTAAGGAAATTCCCCGAATGGCGGAGGTCTAGGCACATACCATCACGGTGGCGCCCAAGACTACATCCTCCTAGTGTCTACTGACTTGGTTCGTCCAACATAACGCATATAGGAGGTCCTTGAGGTATATTTCAACCCAACATATTTCAATACCAACTACGGGTACAATATTACCATCCCAATCACAAGAAGTCTAACAAGAGACCCAAATGACAAACATGCTCATCATGCATATAAATATATCACCAAAATGGTATTCCAACTAGAAATCATCTTAATACCGAGACATGTATACATTTATCATATCGAAGGACACACATCATGTATCCAAGAAAAATCCCCAAATAATTGTACATATAAGGTAAATCATGGCATTTCCTCTATAACCACATTTCCAACATTTTTTCATAAAGAAATCCCAAGTACTTGAACATAAAGAGGTAGATAATAACAAATAGAAGATTATGATGTGTATCTAGTTTTAACAAAGGTTTAGTAAACTCACAATCTAGGTTTTTGAACCAAAACCTAGAAAAGATGAAACCCTAGCTTTGAGATGATGAGACTTGGTGATGAGAAAATGAGATTCTTGAATGACACTCCAATGAGAACACTTGAGTGGAGCTTTGATGGTAACTTAATGCTCTCACCAACCCAAACCCTAGAAATTTAATGTTGTAGGAGATGAAGACCCAAAAATCGCCCAAAAGAGTGTTTCTCCCGTTTTCTTGAAGTGAAATGTGATAAAATGAGGTATTTTTCGGCCAAGGGTTCATTTAATACCCTGCACCCGCTCGCGACATTGCCCGGGGACAGTGACATGGTCACTGTCGCGTGTCACAATCGTGCGGAGCCCCTCACTCTCGGTACACCTCCCGCGACCTTGACACCGCGACAGTGACAATGTCACAATCGCGTGTCATAGTCGCGCGGGCTCCCTGACTTATGGTACACCACCCGCGAGAGTGACACCGCGAGAGTGACCATGTCACAATCGCGAGTCACTGTCGCACCAAGCCCCCAACATCCCGAAACTTGACCAATTTCGATAACGAGCGCGAGGTTTGAACAATTAAAGATGGTAAATCAATTTATATGACATGACAATATAATAACGTTCATAAAATGCACACAAAGGCTCATATTCTCACATAGGCACAATTAATACATTAAGGGAGACAAAATACTTACCTTGCGAATTTTCGGGTGTTACAGGTTGCTAATGTTATAACAATTGGTAGACATAGTAGTACGTTTCTTTCATGCTTACTTCAGTTAATCTCCTTCTTACTCTTTCTCGTGTTTGTGTGGCAGCCATTATTTCGTTATGGTGAACACACGTAGTCGTCCGTTAGGCTACGGAGACCTTCGCGATGTAAGTTCGCCTGAGCGAAACCTGGTGGTTAGAGCACCGACAATCGTTCCTCCTGGTATGCCGCCTATATTCACTGGGGAGGTGGAGCAAGTGCCTAGGGTGGAGTTGGCATCCACCAACCCAGTTGTTCAAGAGGCAAACCCTCAAGCTGACATTATAGACATCGTCATGCAGATGATGACGTCGGCTATGGAGAAGCAGCAAGAGGCGTTTCTGAAGTTGTTGGAGGACCGTGATGCGAGCCTCAGAAGGCACGAGGCATTGGAAGAGAATGTGTTGGTTGGTTCTGGATGCATCGGAAACAGAATCAGAACTGAGGAGCATAGGGTTGTTGGTGCTCCGAGAAGTGGGAAGAGTTGCTCCTACAAATCTTTTCTTGGTTGTGGACCACCAGAGTTCTCGGGTTCTGAAGACCCTGTTGCGTGCGTCAAATGGATTCAAGAGGTCATACAAGCTTTTGGCTCCTCCGAGTATGTGGATGATCAGAAAGTGAGATTCGGCTCTCAGTTACTCAGATATACGGTACTCTCATGGTGGACTGTCACTCAGACCACCCTCTCTTCTACTGTATTAGCTCAGCTATCTTGGTCCGAGTTCAAGAAGAAGCTTATGGAGGAATACTATAGTGAGAGAGCCATGGACCGTATTGAAGCTGAGTTCCGAGCACTTGAGAAAAGGAACTTGACGGTGAGGGAGTATACCCGTCAATTCATGGAAAAACTGGGGTTAGTGGGGCATGTGGCCTCAACAGAAAAAAAGAAGATAAAGGCCTATCTGAAGGGTCTACCGGCGGACATGATGTCCATGGTCCGCAACTCGAAGGCTTCTAATCTTCGAGAGACGATCGAAGAAGCCCAATTTATGGAAGAGGTTTACGCGAAGGGTAAACCAGAGAAAGCAGTGGTGGTTGTTGACAAGAGAAAGTGGGAGAGCAATTCCATACCTCCCAAAAGAACTCGACCTTTTGTTGGAAATCGAAATTCCAACAATTATCAAGAAGCTAGATGGTTCCAGAAGTGTCGATTCAAGAACCATGGTAACTGTAACACCACTCCTCAATCTTGCAACAAGTGTGGTAAACTTGATCACACCGCCCGCGAGTGCTCGATTATAGGGATTGTCTGATTTGAGTGCAAGGCACATGGGCATATGAAGAGAGATTGCCCGAAGCTCAAGTCAGGTAGCATGCCAGAGAAGAGAGAGAACCCATCTAGGGTTCCGGGGCGAGCTTTTCAGATGATGGCCGATGAGGCCAAGGCATCCACCGATGTGGTATTGGGTACGTTTTTTCTAAACTCCGTACATGCTCGTGTACTGTTTGATTCGGGTGCCAGTTTCTCGTTTGTATCTGATTTGTTTCGTCAAAAGCTTGCTATGCCAACTAATAGACTAGAGAATGCGTTAATGGTAGAACTAGCGAATGGTAGTCAGGTCCTAATCCGCGATGTTCTGAGGAAGTGTACTCTCGGAATTGAAGGGAGAGAATTTCCGATTGATTTGATGCCAATTGTCATTGGAGGTTTTGATGTGGTGGTCGGCATGGATTGGCTAGCAAACAATCATGCCGAGATCGTATGTTCCAAGAAATTAATCCGACTCCCCAATCCTAATGGTGAAGTTGTTGTGATCTATGGGGAGAAGAGGAAGGGTGATGTAGCAATCATTACCATGGCTAAGGCGCGCAAGTGCTTGGTGAAAGGATGCTCGTCCTTCCTAGCTTACGTGATCGACGCCAAGCTCGAGAAGTCGAAGCTTGAAGATGTGAAGATAGTGCGAGAGTTTCCCGACGTCTTTCCGGACGACTTGCCCGGGTTACCACCCGATCGTCAAGTGGAGTTTCGGATTGATCTCGTGCCGGGAGCGACTCCTATTGCTAGAGCTCCTTATCGGTTGGCGCCATCGGAGATGCAAGAGATGATGGCTCAACTCCAAGAGCTTTTGGAGAAAGGTTTCATAAGACCGAGCTCGGCACCTTGGGGAGCTCCGGTCTTGTTTGTCAAAAAGAAGGAAGGCACGATGAGAATGTGCATCGATTATCGTGAGTTGAACAAAGCAACGGTGAAGAACAAGTACCCGCTTCCGAGGATAGACGACTTGTTCGATCAACTCCAAAGAGCGGGGTGTTTTTTCAAGATCGACTTACGTTCGGGTTACCACCAAGTGAAGGTGAGAGAAGAAGACATCTTGAAGACGGCCTTTAGAACGCGTTACGGCCATTACGAATTCCTTGTAATATCGTTTGGCCTAACGAACGCACCGACGATATTTATGGATTTGATGAATAGGGTGTGCCGACCATTCCTCGACAAGTCGGTTATCGTATTCATTGATGACATACTCGTGTACTCCAAGAGCGAGTTGGAGCACGAGAAACACCTTCGTGAAGTTCTAGAAGTGTTGAGGAAAGAAAGATTGTACGCCAAATTCTCCAAGTGCGATTTTTGGCTCGAAGAGGTGCAATTCTTGGGTCACGTTGTCACTCGAGACGGAGTGAAAGTGGACCCCTCCAAAATATAAGCCATGATGAATTGGGAGCCTCCAAAGAGTCCGTCCGAAATCCGCAGTTTCTTGGGTTTGGCGGGATATTACCGGAGATTTATTAAAGACTTTTCGAAAATCGCTTCTTCCTTGACGGCGTTGACGCGGAAGAATGTAAAGTTCGATTGGACCGAAGCGCAAGAGAAAGCGTTCCGGACTTTGTAAAGGAAGTTGTGCGAAGCTCCAATCTTGTCGCTACCCGAAGGGTCGGAGAACTTCGTGGTCTATAGCGACGCTTCGAAAATGGGATTAGGATGTGTGTTGATGCAAAGAGGCAAGGTGATTGCTTATGCCTCGAGGCAACTCAAAATCCACGAGAAGAACTATCCTACCCACGATTTGGAGTTAGCGGCGGTGGTGTTCGCCTTGAAGCTTTGGCGGCATTACCTTTATGGCACGAAATGTACACTCTACACAGATCATAAAAGTTTGAAGTACGTCTTTGATCAAAAGGAGTTGAACATGAGGCAAAGGCGGTGGATCGATTTACTCAAAGACTACGATTGTGAATTGCTTTACCATCCCGGTAAGGAAAACGTAGTGGCCGATGCGTTAAGTCGGAAGGACTATAGCGGAAGTATTCGGGCTACCCTTACGAGAATTGAGTTGGTGTCAAGTCTTGTTGAGAAGATTAAGACATCGCAAGTAGAAGCATTGTTGGAAGAAAATCTCAAGGATGAAGTCATGACGAAGCAACGGTTGCTCTTAATGGAGGATAGCCGTGGGGTAAAACTGTTTAACGGTCGTGTGTGGGTACCCAAGGTTGGGGGTAATCGTGAGCTACTTCTTGAGGATGCCCACAAGTCCAGGTATTCCATCCATCCGGGAAGTACAAAGATGTACCGGGATATGAAGTTACACTATTGGTGGCTGGTAATGAAACTTGATGTAGCACGTTACGTGGAGTGTTGTGTGACGTGCTTACAAGTAAAGGCCGAACATCAACGTCCATATGGGAGTCTTCAGTCATTAGATATCCCCGAGTGGAAGTGGGAACATATTACCATGGACTTCGTGACGAAGTTGCCTAAAACTCTTCGAGGTCACGATACCATTTGGGTAGTAGTCGATCGGCTAAATAAGAGCGCTCACTTCTTGGCTATGCGCGAGACCTTACCGATGGACAAACTAGCAAAACTCTACATCGATGAAGTGGTCTCGAGGCATGGAGTACCTTTGTCGATCGTGTCGGATTGTGACAGTCGGTTCACTTCGAACTTTTGGGATGGTTTTCAGAAGGAGCTAGGTACGCGAGTAAAGTTGAGTACAACTTATCATCCACAGACCGACGATCAAAGCGAAAGGACGATCCAGACGCTAGAAGACATGTTGAGGTCTTGTGTCATCGATTTCGGGGGTAGTTGGGACTCTCACCTACCTTTGGTGGAGTTTGCTTACAACAATAGCTACCACTCGAACATCAGAATGACACCTTTTGAGGCATTGTATGGGCGGAAGTTCCGAACTCCCGTGTGTTGGTTAGAAGCGGGAGAGAAACAATTCGCCGGACCCGAAATTGTGCAAGAAACGGCCGATAAAGTTAAAGGTATTCGGGAAAGGTTGAAAGTTGCCCAAGATCGGCAAAAGAGTTATGCCAATAAGAAGAGGCGGCCGATGGAGTTTCAAGTGGGCGACCGCGTGATGCTTACGGTATCGCCATGGAAGGGCATTATCAGGTTCGGAAAACGTGGGAAGATGGGTCCCCGTTTCCTTGGACCTTTCATGGTGCTTAAGCGGGTGGGTTTGCAAGCCTACCAATTGGAACTGTCGCCGGAGTTGAGTAGAATCCACAACACGTTCCATATATGTTACCTTCGGAAATGTTTGGCGGATGAAGAAAGCGTCATTCCTCTCTCCGAGTTAAGAGTGGACGAAAGTAACCGTTGTGTAGAAGAATCCGACACTATCTTAGAGAAGAAGTCAAAGAAATTGCGTCACAAGAAGGTCACTATGGTCAAGGTGCAATGGAGGCATCATCGTGGAGCCAATGTGACATGGGAAGCCGAAGAGAACATGAAGTGAAGATATACTCATCTTTTTGTATAACTCTGATTTCGAGGACGAAATCATTTCTAAGTAGGGGAGGATTGTAACACCTTGAAATTTTCCATCTAATAAAATTCTCTCTTAGAACCCTTTCTAACCTTCGCGTGATTATAAATTGTTTCTCTGATTTTTCCTTTCACCATCTTTCGATCGTCTAGCCAGTTACCCTTGAAAAGTTCTATTTTTCGGGGTCCCGAAGGAGTCAGGCGACAGTGCCCCGCGACTTTGCCAAGGGCATTGTCGCGGGAGTCATAGTCGCGGAGGAGGACTGACTCGCGGTACGTGTTCCGCGATAGTGAAGAACGTTTTCTTAAAGAAAATCAAATTTTGGTCGAGTTTTAGGAGAGAAATCAGATTTTGAAGTTCAGAGATAAAAAGCTCCGTTTATCGACAATTGTAGGTAAAATACCCAACCAAATTTCAATTTCTTTATTTGGTTAGCTTCGTTTTTCAGTTGTCTATCAAACGTCGGTAGTCTTAGAGCATCCACAATCATGAACCTCTTTGAAGGTTCATGATTATGCCACATCATTTTTCTCTCTCTGCCACATTAGTTTTCTTTTTCCTTCACATTTCATAAACATTTCACTCTCAATCATGAACCGGTTCATAGTTTATATAATAAAAATATAATAATCTATACTATATATTAAAATTCTATTACGGTTATTGAAAAAGGTAGTTTTTGGAAAAAACGGTTTTTGGAAAAATATTACATTTACCACCCTTATAATCAATTATTTAATTTACTTTATATCCCTTATTTTTTCATTTTTCATCTTACACCCTTATCATATTAACACACATAATTGTATATGAACAAAAATACAATGAAAAAATACGTTTCTTTTTTTACAAATTATACCATTATAATCGTCTCGTCAATACCTTCAAAACGAGCCTAATATTGAATATTTTTTAATTTAACCGTACTATTAAATATCGTGAATATCTACAAATTAAATTGTTTTATATCCATACATTTTATTTTTTTTCCAGCGTTAGCACATTAAAAATACATAATCGTAAAATATATTAAAAATACGTTTCATTCTTATTATAAATAAATCACGGTAATCTCTACTATATTATAAAATTCTAATACAGTTTTTTACAAACCTTTGAAAGCCAAAAAAATTTTCCCAACGTTTCACTTCCTAATTCAATTAAATGTTACGTTTATCACCCTTACAATTAGTTATTTAATTTATTTTATATCTCTTGTTTTCTTATTTTCTATTTTACATACCTATCATGTTAACATAAATAATCATATACGAACAAGAATGGAATAAACAATACGTTTCTTCTTTTTACAAAATATATCATTATAATCGTCTCATCAATATCTTTAAAACGAGCACAATATTGAATATTTTTTTAATTTAACCTTACTATTAAATATCATGAATATCTACGAACTAATTTGTTTTCTATCCATACGTTTTACTTTTTTCCACCGTTAGCACATTAAAAATACATAATCGTAAAATACGTTTCATTCTTATTATAAAATATATCATTATAATTTTTTTCATCAATAATTGTAATATAAATTAATTATTGAATATTTTTATGGGTTTATGATTTCAAAAGTTGTGATTCTTAGGTCATGGTTGATTGTTGATGACATGTCTATAAGGAAATAAAATTAATTGTTCGTTCTTTACTTACATTCCGCTGCATCGCGCGAGTATGTGCCTAGTAATAATAATAATAATAATAATTTACTATTATAATTAACAGATAATAATTAAAATACACTTATAATAATTGAGAGTCCAAGAACACTGATTCTTTAGAGAGAGAAAGTAGAGAGAGAGACTTGGAGCGCAAAGTGTAAAATCAGATTAATGAGCGTGTCAAAACTTACAAGACACAAAGACCAAAGGGACTTAAATACCCTTGGTCAATACAACACAAAATAAGCACTAAACACAATATTTGACCAAGCCCTATAAATACAATGATTACTATAAAATCAGACCTAACAATCTCCCCCTTAGTAATTATTGGCGTTTTGGTCTTCAAAAAATCATCTTCTAAATTATCACGGACCAATAAAACGACTTTGTGAAGCTTTCTGACTTTTTAAGAAGAAAAAAAAAATTTCATCTCAGCATCTTTCAGATTAAGTTGTCTTTGCTGCTTGAGCTCTAGACGATACACCTCTTTTGAACGATCTTGAATGAACTGTGTGGTGTTCAGAGCAGGAACAGCAAAAGAATCAGATGTAGCTGAGAGAATAGAATCTTTGAGTGAATCTTGATCAGCAGATAACATTTGAGCTCTTTGTCTCTTTAACATCTCCTTGACTTCTCTGATTTCTCCCCCTCATGACCTTGATGAACTGGATCAACTAGGTCATGCAAATGTTGGAGACGAGACGACTTAAGATCTGCAAATCAAAGAAACAGAGAAAACAAGGAGGTTTGCGTTTCATGTTGGACGCGCAAACCAAGATTTACGTTTCATGAAGGGAGCGCAAAGCAAAGTTTGCGATTCAAGAAAGAAACGCAAAGCAAGGTTTGCGTTTCACAAAGGAAGCGCAAAACGAAGTTTGCGGGTCATGCTGGAAGCGCAAATCTGATTTAGAAAAAGTTTACCTTTGAAACCCTTGGACTCCCCCTACACAAATGCATTAGATGTGACAATTCAAATTAGCATTCTTATAGAGAAAATCAGATACTCCCCCTCAAAAACAGATATAATCTTTGAAAAATAATTTCTTTGTTCACTCCCCCTTGAATAATGCATTAACCCATTAAAATATATTTATGAGAACACAATGATCTAAAATTAATGTAGAAAGAAAAATATACTGAATGTAAATTTTGAAACGACTAAACATATAAAATTTTAAACACTAAACAAATTAAAATCTACTTAGTAAAATATCACAGATTTATCAATCATTTGAAATCAAACATATGTTGTTGGATACAAGAACAAGTTTCATTGCATATCAAGTTAAAACATGTTCAGTTTCAAAAACTTCCATCAATCTATTCAGTGTGCTCACATGCGAATCTTCAATTATCTTCAAGAAAATGCAATTCTAAAAATATTATAGAGAACTTTGCATATACTCACACTAAGCCATCAAAAATTAAGATTTTCACAAATTTATAGGTTTATCGCAACTCAAACATGTCACCAAGTATCATGAGATGTGTGCTCATTGGCATCTTTTAGCAGTGTGCACATTGGCATCTTAACATGAGTGTGCTCTTTGGCATCTTTTAAGCTTGTGCATTTTGGCATCTTTTGATCAAAAAGTTTATTAAGTAAAGAACATGCCGTAAACGTAACTTTCTATCTGACCCTATTGCAGGATTTGGGTCAGCCGCTCTCAGACCAGTTGGCCTTAGGGGACTAGGTGTCAAGCACCCCTTGGAACTTACTCTCCCAGATCAGAAAGGCTACATCGACATATCCTAAACCCATTCATACCAGTAGAACATGACTTTCGATCTGGTTCTATTGAAGGATTTCTGTTCGATCACTCCCAGACCAATTGACCTTAGGGACCAGATGACAAGCATCCCGAGGAACTTACTTTCCCAAACCAGAAAGGTCACAGGTACAAACTTTTAAACTCAGATATTTCTGATTTTTAAGAATTTAATAATCATCTCAATCATTCAGTTTTACATAAAAGTACTTAGCCCATATTTTCATTACAATCAAAAGTTTAACTTTTTAGAATTTTCCAAGCATTGTAAACTATAAATATTCTGAATCACACAACTTTAAAGCAGTAATAAAAGTTTCAAACATATTGCTGACTTTTCGACTTTTGTAAGACTTGAAATTTGACCATATAAAAACTTTAATATAAACATAAGAACTTGAAAATTTATCCTAGACACATATTTTATTCAAAAGAAAGAAAAAAATGTAAAACTTTACTTTATAGACTAAAATTTGTAAAGATTTAAACTTTTAATAAATATTTAGTTGGAACAAAATAAAATTCAACTATTTCATCTTTTACATTGAAGAAAATAAATTTGTGTCTCATATTAAAATAAAATTTTGGGTAATACAAATTCATGAGATAGATAAACAAGCTCAGATTCTTGAAACATTGAGAAAAACTGGAATAACATCATATACAGAGATATATGCAGCGGAAATAAAGTTGATGTACTCACAGTATCTCATTTAGTCAGAAGCTTAAATCATTGAAAACGAGTTCTAAATTGATTTGTTTAGAATTCGTAGTCTATGAAGTACGGGTCCTGAGCTGAAGTACTCAGAAGCCAAATTCCCTTACTCCCCCTTAACATGTGATGCCTGCAACTTTAAATCAGATTGAGATTTGGGTACCCACTTAAATTTGGGTCCGTGTTTGTTAGTTGCAATTCGTATGGGGAAACAATAAGCATATTTGATATGAGAAGCATGAAGAATATCATCAGAATAATAAGCACAATCATCAAAAGAGAAAGCATAATCATCTGAACTAGAATCAGAAGACGAATATGAGACATTTTTGGAAATTTGGATCATTTGCTTTATAGAATATTTGGAAATTTTATTACACACAGCAAAAGAATCACTATGATAAAATTTGTCTACATATCGATCTCCCTCAAACTTAGAATCAGTAAATTTCAGCTTCGCTCTCCAGATCTGCTTCTTCGATCGAGCGCTCAAAGCCCTATCTGTAAGAATTGAATCGGAAGAATTAGAACTGTCAGAAAGAACTTATCTCGTTTCTTTGACTTCTTTGACCGTCTTCTTTTACGCTTAGGTTTATAATATTGATCATTGAGCGTAAAAGAATTATCAAGAATTTTAGACTTAATATTTAAATCAGAAGAAATAAATTTATCTAAGCAACCAATCTGATCAACTAATAAATCTGAATTAGCCTCGGAATCTGAAGAATTTTGAGAAAGGGTTTTAAAATTTGAAACTTCCTTTTTGTTTTCCTTAGAATCAGAAGAAAGGTTAGAAATAAAATCTGATTTTTGAGAAAATAATTTTTCTTCAAGACTAGACGTCATGAAAGAAAGAATAATATCAGATTCAATTTTCTTCAAAATATTTTGATCTTCTATCTTGTCTTCAAGATCGATGATTTTTCCTTCTAATCCTAATGGAGGAGTATATTTCTTCGAATCATAAATGATTGGAGAAATATTTCCTTTATCAGAATCAGGTGCATAAGGAGCAATAAAATCATCAGACATTGAAGATTTAACAGAAGATATATCATTTAAAACTCTTCTTCCTCTTCTTGATTTTTCAGGAAAATATTTTGCATTTTCACTTGTATAAACAAAAGGAATTTCATTTTTCTTGTTATTTGTCCTTTTCTCATGTTCGATATCTAACACTTGCTTCTCATTCATCCAATCAATTTTAAATTGAGGAGCATAATGAGCAAGAGTCAGATAATCGTATTTATATAAAGTTGGGGATTTTTCAATCGCATTGTTTAAACAATGAGGGTTTTCAAAACCAAGACCCCATCTTTGTTTTAAAGCCTCTTCACTCCTTGGCTTGTTCATAAAAATTGTTTGTTCAGATTGGTCTCTTCGATAAAGCTTTTCTTCTAACTTATTTATTTTATCTGAAAATTCATCTTTTAAATTAGTCATAGCCGCCAAAGATTCAAGATAAGTCTTATTTGATTTTTCAGAATTTAAATTCTTTTCAGATAAAATCTTTGAACGCAAATCAGACAAAGCATTTATCATGATATTCATCTGAGAGGTAATGAAATTATAATCAAATTCAGAATATACCTCATCAGCATCAGAATCAGAATCATCTGACTGATCATCTCCGATCAAGCACATCTGAGCGATCTCGACGTTTGATGCTTCATCATCGGAATAATCCAGCCAGAATTCTTCCTCGGCCAGCAAAGCAGTTCCGTTCTCTCTCTTTTCAGCCAATTCCACTTTCTTTCTGTAGTATGCCGAATCCCTAACCACCTTTGCTCTACACTCCTTTGACATGTGACCCGGCTTTCCGCAGTTGTAGCAAGCAACATTCTTTCGCTCGGGTACTTTCACTTTAGGACCGGAAGTGAAGCGAGAAGAGTTGGAACCCGACTTTGGTTGGAACTTCTTCTGGTAGTGCTGAGAAAGAAGGATCATTGCTTTCTGTAAAGCCTCGCCATCATCTTCAGTTGATCCGGTGTAATCATTTTCAGACAATGCTTGTTCAGATATTTGCTTCGTGAGAAGAGCAACCAGATCTACTGTTTTATTCTTTTTATCCATCTTGGCCTTTTTATCTAACACCAAGCTTTCATCAGTCATCAGAATCTCGTAAAGTTCTTGAATCTGCATTGTGGAGATTCTGACATCATTCCTTAATCTGTGGCATGATTTATTCCACTCAGACTGAAGAGCATTAAGGAATTTCAGATTCGTCTCAAGAGCAGTCTTTTCCACTTTAATCTTTCTGAGATCATTAATCACAGTGCAAAACCGGTCAAAAGTCACCTTCAGAGATTCATTGTCCTTTGCCTTAAATTCCTCAAAGTTATTCATGAAGCGTGTCTGGCGTATTTGAGTAGCAACTGATGACCCAAACATGATCTTTTCTAACTGAGTCCACATCATGTTTGGATTATGCTTGAAACAATCAATTCTATTGTAGATTGAGTTAGGCAGTGCTAGCATCAAATTGGACTTTGCTTCTCTATCGGTTTTTTCACGTTTGATTTCATCATCAGTCAAAGGAATGTCATTTTTCGGTCTGATGAATGGTCCTTCAGTAAACGATTTCATCATATTTTCTCCATTTGTCTGACACTCAATGAAATTTATGAACCTATCTTGCCACTGTGTAAACTCATCTTCTTTGATTAAGACTGGTGGACGAGTATCAGTTCCCAATTGCATCATCAGATCATTTGAGTAGAATCTTGCTTGGAGAGCAAACTTGGCAGAATCCATTGCTGATGTACCATAAAATCAAAAATCAGATTGAATAGAAAAAATTTCGAAAAAT
Organism: Arctium minus; assembly: GCA_954870635.1. Lineage (NCBI taxonomy): Eukaryota > Viridiplantae > Streptophyta > Magnoliopsida > Asterales > Asteraceae > Arctium > Arctium minus. The sequence goes on along the minus strand of OX941080.1, from coordinate 67,309,037 downwards.
ATTAAAAATTGAAAATTTGAAAAACACTTGTTATGACACAAAGTTTTAAAAAAATAAAGATGACACACTAAAAAAAATTCCAGACCTTTTTTTTTTAAAACTAAGTCAGGGAGACGCGCAAAGAGAAGCTTTTCGATTGAAGTGAGACGTGCAAACTAGAGGTTTGCGTTTCAAGAGAGAGCCGCGAACTAAACTGAACCGCGAACAGGAGGTTTGCGTTTGCTTAGAGAAACGCAAGATGACACTTTGCGTTTGTGAAGACTTTGCGGGTGTAGGAGGAAGCGCAAAGTTAGCTTTGCGTGTGAAGAGGGAAACGCAAAGTAAACTTTGCGGGTGTGACTTGAAACGCGAACTTGTCCTTTTTCGGTCGAAGGCAGAAACGCAAATCAAACTTTGCGTTTGTAGAGGGAAACGCAAACTTCACTTTGCGGGTTGAACTTGATACGCAAAGTATTATGAATAACGCGCAAAGACTATGAATGAAACGCAAAGTTTAGATCTTGAACAAACCGAACGCAAAACACAAAAACTTCTAAAGAATCGATTTCAACACTGAATTTTATGAAATTTCCTTTTACAAATAAGATCGAAAACACTTTTTCAACTCAAATCAACCAAAAATTTCGATTAAAAACCATAAAAACGAGATTTCGACGATAGAACAGTAACCAAACTCGTTTTTCCAGAAAACTTTTAAAACTCAAAATCGATGATCGAATACTGTTTTTCTTGAAAAACAACCTGAAACAAATGTGATCGATTATTAAAAACGAATCTAATGAGACCAAAAACAACCAAATTCGATCACAAACAGATCCAAATTTTATGAGAAATCAAGAAAACGAGATTTTTCTTGAAAAATTCAAGAAAATCGATCAAAATTTCGATTTCAATCACAAATTTAGATTTGAAAATGCAATCTCTCAGTCATCTCAAGATTCAGATGGCTCTGATACCAATTGAGAGTCCAAGATCACTGATTCTTTAGAGAGAGAAAATGTTGAAGCGCAAAGTATGAAATTCAGATTAATGTGCGTGTCAAAAGTTACAACAAACCAAGACCAAAGGGACTTAAATACCCTTGGTCAATACAACACAGAATAAACACTAAACACAGTATTTGACCAAGCCCTATAAATACAATGATTACTATAAAATCAGACCTAACAATAATTAAAAAACAATAATTAAAACTTACAATAATAAGTCATAATAATTAAAAGTTACAATAACTAAAAAATAATTTTAATAAATCTACATCAACCTTTCCCAAATATGGTGTAGGTAAAAAATGGTGGAATTTCATAAAAGTCATTCGGTGCATTCGGTATGGGTTGTGATGGAAATGTAGGCATATATGGATTTGGTGTGAACATAGAATATTGAGTGTTTGGCGGAAATAAAAACTGACTAACATTCGACGCATCGTGAGAAGAATCTTGAGTGTGTGTATGTGTAAAGCGATGGAAATGGATATGGTAGAAAATTCGGTTGAACTTGTATCACTGACGGGTGAGTTCAACAAATTCGTAAAGTAGTTTGTATGGTTATGATCCATACTGAAAGAGAGTAAAAAATTAAAAGGTGGTAAAAATTTGAAAGAGTTGAAGATAGGAAGATGTAATTTGAAATGATATAGGTAATTTTTTATAGGTAAAATTGGTAATTAATTTGTGTAGTTGGAAGTTAATAATTAAATTGTGTAATAAATTTATGTAGTTGGAAGTTGTAATTAATTTATGTAGGTAAAAAGTTGAAAATTAATTAATTAATTATTTATTAAATTATTTATAATTGATTTTTAAATTATTTTTCATTATAAATAATCAAAATGGCTTGAGGTTTGGTTGGCATTGACCGCTCCATGCAGATGGAGCGGTTTGCCACGTGTAGGTCCACTCAATGGTAAATAAAATAAAGAACTGGTTCATATTTGTTCACGTGGTTTGATGGACTTTGACAAACCTCTTGTTATGGGGGCTCTTATGTCTCATATTTTAGTTTTGAATATCTGATTTCGAGTTTTTTAAAGATTTTCGAGTGGTTTTTGAACCCAAACTTTAAATTAGTGAACGAGACTCAATACTTGATGGTTTTTGTTGATTCATGTTCTTATGGTTGAGGAAAATCATTCTCTAGAGTTTTAGCAAAATAAATCATCAAAAATGGACCAAACGACCTGGACAAGTTGTTGCGGCGAGTTACTGTTGCCAGCATGGTGTTGGGCAGACCATGCTGGTTGTAACACCCCGAGTTTCGAGAGGTATCAATTCAAGTTAATACAGAAACCGATATATAAAGGAAAAATAAGATATTTGATTTTGGACTTGAATCCTAGATTTTATAGTCTAGATGGATAAATGATTCAACTACGAGTCCAACGGTTCTTTCCGGAGCGAAAACGGAGCTATAACAAAGAAGTTACGACCAAAACAGTATTTGGCCAAATTCTTCGCGGGCTGAAGGGCGCACGACAAAATACGCACGGGTCGTGCGCAACATCAGAAGCTTCAGCTCGGGTCAAAAACCTGATTTCAGCCTCATTTCACCCAAAATTTCATTTATTCATAACTTTTGCTCCACAACTCCGATTTTGGTGATTCAAGTTGCTACGGTTTCGTTTTTGAGAGATCTTCAAGGATCTAGAAAGAGATTGGAAGTCTATTGGAGTATACTAGAGTATTTTGTGGTGGTAAGCTTCTCATCTCTCACTATTCATCTTCTTCACCAAAGTTTTCTAGGGTTTCATCCACCCTTTGTTCTCCCTTTCATAGATTGGAGGTTTGTAACCATTTTGGTGAACTAGAGGTGTTTTGATTGGTGGATTCAAGCTTGGGTTAAGGTAATCTTCTATCCTCTTCATTTATGGAAGTTAGGGTTTCAGTATCAGTTGAGGTATTCATGTATAAGGTTGGGAAATGATTCTTTGTGGTTGATTATGATTATCTATGGTGGAATATGTATATTTATGGTTGGAACCTTGTGGATTTAGGTTTTGGAAGTTTGACTTGAGAATCCAAGTGTTCTTCAAAGGAGATCTAGTTGGGGGGAAATCTAGATTTAGCCTAAATCTAGCAAGGTGAGTTCAAGTTGATTTGTGAAAACGTTGTACATGCCAAAATGTATATTTTAAAGTGTTTTACATGAAATTATCAAATGTTGGGTTATTTGCTAATCTTTGATTATTTGAATTATCTAACTTTACAAACCTTATATAACACCCACATTGGAGATTTTTGGGCGTTTGATATATGTGTCACAAATGAATGTGTTTTGAAGTCTTATTATATGAATGGATCTTTGGTCAAAGAAATACACTTTTAAATGTTTGTCGGGTTTTATGCATCATCATGAAATGGAGTGTTTTAAAGTATCACTTGCACTTTTATGTGAGGTACTTGAGAAAGTGTTTATAGTCTCATTTCATGATTTTCATTCCTATCAGCAGTCAAGTTTGGGAAAATGCATGTCATTTGTGTTATGATGTATTTTGGAAAATATAAGAGTATAAGTTCATTTGGGAAAATGGGTGCCTCAACTAATGTTGAGTTTTGAACTAATCTTACTTTTGGTCGTGGGGTTTGCATATCCGTTGGGTGAATACATTTTATCGTGTTTTATTTCATTTATCAATGAGTCAATGGGTTGCTAAGTTTGCGACTTGGCATTGTTATTTTGATGGGGTTTTTGGACAATAGTCCAGTTTTGGTAGCTCGACTTCGAGCCTTGTTGGGCCTTATACGCATTATTTGGCTTATTTGATGCATTTGGGAGTCATGACCCCGTATTTGGTTTATTATTGTTCCGACGTTGGGACGATTAGTTTTTCACGTCGAGGCACGTTAAGGTATCGGATTGAGATGTAAGTCCTTCGTGCTGCATGCTAAGGTACCAGATGTGGGTATAAGTCCTTCGTGCTCAAGTATTACGATATTGGATGAGGGGCTCGACATAGGAACCCGACGGGTTTGAACTCGAGTTTCCGTGGGTGTACGTTTAAAGCTACTGAGCCTGACATCCCTTGCGTGTACTTTTGTTTATATGACTAGTCATAACAACATAAAATGGGCTTACTTTGTGGACCGTCACATTTTATGGAATCGGGAATCCCCCGTCACCGAAAGGTGTTGTTTTTGGGTATTGAGTTTTATTATCCAAGTTTTCGGTGACGTTTTGTATATTTAGGGTTTACCCTTGATTTATGGGTTGAGTATTATGCCCCACCCGTGTTTTGGGTGTTTTGAGATGTAAGGTTTAACCGTACCTTCTTAAATGGAGAGTTCAATTTATAATTACGCTTTGAGTGAGTTTTGGGTTAAAGCTAATTTATGAAGGGGCGGTTTACATTGGTATCATCATTTTGTAGTAGTTTGATTTGGAAAATCTCCAAATTGGTGTTCTCCGTCTAAAATGCATATTATTGGAAAACGAGTCGTTTGCATATTCAAAGCATACATTTTGAAAGATTATGAATTAAACTGCATTATCTATTTTCACAGACATCTTTATTCATATTGAAAAACTCTTGAGCTCACTAGGTGTTTAGCCTAACCTTTTTATTTGTCGGCATGTGCATCAGGTTTCAAGGTTGGGAGTTGATTCTAGCAACCCTATAAAGAGTAGAGTTGTAGCTAGATCCGAAAGTAAGAAATAAGTGCAGGCTTCCGCAACGTTGAAGATAGTGGCTATTATGGGGTTTTAGTAGCACCCGTTTTTATCAAAGACTTTTGTATAGAACCAATGTTTGTATTGAGATTAAATCTGAATGGGTGGTTGTAGATGATTCATTTATTGATGTATTTAGAAAATTTTAAATAAGTTGCTATTTCCAGATTTGAGGGTGTTACACTGGTGTTGGGCTGATGATGTTGGGCCTGTTGTTTGGGCTACCAAACCTTCCTGATTTGGCCTTGTGATTTCATTGGTCTTATTAGATATAGACTTATTTTATTTGGGCCTTAAATATATCAAAAAATCAATTTGGACTTAGGTATTTAGTTGAATCTTGGGCTTCTAATTTATTTTGGAGTCCAATGACTTATTATGGGTATTTAAATTTTTTTTGGTTTAAGATGAATAAAGTATAGTTATTTAGATTATGTTAACTAATTAATTTAGTTTCTAAAGTAATTAATATGTTAATTAACACTATTATTTAATTACTATATTAATTTATTTTGGAATGTGTATATTAATTAATTATATCATAAGCATGTATTTTATGAAATGATTCAATCAACTTTAAGTAAAGGATTTTAAATGTTGTATGTTAGTTAAATATTATCAAGACGCTTTAATGTTAAACGAATGATTTCTTTAGTTACTAAAAGGATAAATCGACGTTAAGAGTCGTTATCAAACATAGCACTTAGAGATTTATTAAATTATTTTGATGATTTATTAATGGTTAAAGCGTCGTAATTTGAGTTAAATATTTATTGAGACGCTTTAATTTGGAGATATGTGTTTATAAGATTATAAAATGACTATTTTGACGTTTTAGGACGTCATCAAGTTTTAGACTTGGGGTTTGACTAAAGCTAGTCAAGGTTGACCGAGTTGACCAAGTGTTGACTTTTACCTCGTTTGACCCACATAGATTTTATGATGGGGCCAAATTAATTTATTTCAGGCATATTAGGATGCTCAGATATGGAGTTTAACTTTAGTTTGGGCCAGGTTGACCATATTTGACTTTTTGGAGAAATTAAGTCATTAAATGGACCTGATGGTAGAAAATGTGTAGGTTTTTGGGATGAGAGCTATCAATAGCCGATATACACACAATCAAGTAAGTCTTCATGAGACTTACAATGGGATGAATACCTACGTATAAATTTATTTTTAACATTATATGATTTGTATGATGATGTGTATGTACGCATGATATTTCAATTTTCATACATGATACAATATATTTTACATGTATGTTATTTATGATCAGTTGCATGCCATGTGTTTATTTTGTGTCAAATAACTATGGCATGCTATTTAAGTCGCAAGTTTTATGATAAATTTTGATGGGTGGACATCTGATCAGTAAGTCACACAACAAGTGGCACGACCCCTTAAAAGATGTCCACGCTGGTGCAGGTCAGACAACCCTAGAGAATGCTAGTGACAAAATGATCCATACTTGACCATACAGTTTATGGGATCTCTTTTCTTTCAGCGTTGCATGTTTTCAGAAAATGCATACTATCTGGTACATAGTTTACAAGTTGATATGTATTATGTGAAATGTTTTTTATTCATACAAACCATGAACTCACTAAGCTTTATAAGCTGACTATAGTATGCATCTCAGGGTCGGAAGGATTCAAGTTGGATAAAGAAAAATGGCACAAATAGAGATTAGAGACTTGCCATGTCCATTTAAGTTCAATATTTATGTGCAGAAATCTTTGATGGGTGAATTTTGTAACGCAACCCAGTATGGAACGGGTTAACATTTAAGTTACATATTTATTGATTTAAATTCTTCCACTGTAAATAATGTAAACGATTTTAATTTAGACGTCATTTTATGAGTACTTTTGGAAAAATTGTTTTAAATTAAATAATATTTCTCATGGTAAAATGAGGGTGTTACATCTCCTGTGTAGATAGTCTGTTTGAGAGACCATATCCATATTTGAAGCAAAACATATGGACCAACAGTGTAATTCACTCTATTTTAAATTAGTTATCGTGTACATTTAAATAAACTTTATTAATAATACATTTAACTTTATTAGTGAAAACAATTAACGTAATATCTTTCTCTTCTCAGTATTGAGTTTTAGAGATTTCTATAAATTTGGACATTCGTAGTTTTTCTATTTTGTTTTCCTTATTTTAGAGAATACATTTTAGAGTAGTTATTGGAATAAAATAATCTCCAAAATATCTATTTTAGAGTAGCTGTTGAAGATGCTCCAAATTAGCACGGGCTGCTATTTAAGTTCAAAGATAAAATTGAATAGGGAAATTATCCGAAATAGCCGTTTTGACTGACGATTTTCACCTCCTTGCCATCCCTTCCATTTTCATCATTTTATTAACACGTCGCAAGTTCTTTTGCCGCAACTCGTGGAGGGGTCATTTAGAAAAATATATTCTGGAAAGGATCCTTGAGTAAAATTAAATATTTAATAAATGGAAGTGCCCTCCCCAACCACATCACCATAAATATGCATTGAGAATATATATGTGTGAATGTATATTCTCTGCAAAACCACATCACCTTGAGAAGATTCAGGTCCAAATGACACCTTGTATTTTTATTGTTTTTATATGTGTGAATGTATATTCTCAACTTGTATTTTTTTTTTTCAATGGCCCATCCGCACGTTGTGGCAAGAGCATTTGCGGAGGTGTTGATAAAATGGTCAAAATGAGAAAGGGATGATCGGGAGGAGAAAAACATTAGTAGCTATTTCTGATAATTTCCCAATTAAATTTCATGTTTTTAATATTTTAATAGTAGAACGGATAATATGCAACCACCTTTCATGGAATTTTGAGTTTGACCACTGTATAGTTTGATAGTGTCAGATGGTGTAAAATACATTAAAATATAATGAAATTTGATTTAATTTTTTTAGTATAACTGTTTTTGTTCTTGATCAATATAACAGAGTTTTAAAATATCCTATTTGATGTAACAAAGTATTAAAATATCCTATTTAATGTAATGAAGTTTCAAAATATTCTATTTAATATAATAAAGTTTCAAAAAAATTCGACCAATGTAACAAAGTTTGAAAAACTTCCTATTTGATGTAATATTTGGTGATGTGAATCTCAAGTTTATTGTCCATCTCGTCATAACTCTTTCGTAAACCTTTCGTAAATGAGACTCATATTATCAAATGTTACAAAATCAAAAGGTTATATATCAATATTGGTACAAAATAAAAAAATTTGAATCTTTGTTACATTTATTGAGAAAAAAAAATATTTGTTATATTAAATAGGAACTAAATTGTTTGGGTAAAATTTCATAAGCCCTACTATTGAAGATATTATCCCCGACCAAGCATACTAGCCTCGACCGAACGACTGATTTCCTACGACAAAGATATCCTCAACCTATGATGTTTCTATGACCGACTAACGGTTAATTTACTACAATAAAATGTTGGCTTTTTATGTATTTATTCAAGGTATCGCTTTAATACTAAGAATTATGACCGATCAATGTCCAAAAACATAACCAACGACTGACATCATGACATGATCGTTTCATCATTAACTCACATAATGAAGACAATCGTTATGAGGCATTTAAAGAGCCGTTACGAAATAACAACCATAAAAAAGGCTTTAAGAAATTCGAAAGGACACAACAAGCAACAACACTTAGACAACAAGAACACAAAAGCCACTACCAATTTGCTCTGAAGCATTCTCAACCATTCGCACGATATTTGTTCGAGATTATCCACGACGCACCAGTTTACTTATGTTTATTTTACATTATCCATGTCTTGTACTAGCATTTGTTATTATTAAGGCCGACGTCCCTTATTAACATCCATAGTGCATCGACGATTCCTACGATCCTCCAGGGTTTTTATCCCCAACTAGGTTTTCTCGCATAACCAAAATTCTTATCTTGATTGTATTTCCTTTGTCATTTTACTTATTTATTTCAAAGGATAATCTATAGTTGATCAGGCTACGCAATCCAAACCTTAGATCGTTTTTTGTGCGATTTTTCACATAAACAGTTTCGTGCCTACCATGGGGCCCAACTAAGGATTTTCCTTCAACGTAAATAGTTTATTCTGATCTAATAGTTTCTTTTTTAGGCTTGTAAAAATGTCTTCGGTTTGAAAGCAGAATTAAGTGTTGCCCGACAACAGATCGTTCAGCTGAGTGGTCAAACCCGAACTCCCTTACTAAGGATTCTCCTTCAAAGTAAATAGGTTATTATGATCTAACAATTTCTCTTTTAGGCTTGTAAAAATGTCTTCAGTTTGCAAGCAGAATTAAGTGCTGCCCAACAACAAATCGTTCAGCTGAGTGGTCAAAACCCGAACTCCCTTCAAATCTCTCGAAGGACTACCTCAAATCCCTCGAACATTGCAGGATCCTCAATCTCATGGGCTATACCTCACACTTCTTTGAATATGTCACCCAATACTTGTCAACCTTTTTTGAACGTCACATCTTCGATATCCCAACTCGAGATTTTTTGTCCACCTCCCCCGTTTCCACCAAACTGGACATTCTTCCCTCGACCCACTAACCCAATGTCCTTGATATCCACGACCGCTGCTCCAACGACATCCATATTCACTACTCCAAATATCTTATTCTATGTCCTATGCAATCAAGATGATTATGAGAATCATCCTTAATGAATGGGTTTCATGCGGCCATCGGGCTTAGGAATTACTCATTTGATTATGTTGATCCCGATATCGACATATGTTCAACCAGAAGAAGATATGGTCGCATGACGCTTCAAAATGTTAGAAGAACAAAATGCAAACTAATCAACACTAAACATATTATAGAATCAATTACGAATTCTATTACACCAAAATCAGATCAAAAACAACATTAACACTCAAAAATCGATCCAACTCAGTCAACTTGCGTGTTCTTGGCAATTCGATCAAAATTTCGAATTCAATCCTTGTTTTCTGAATCTTGATCTGCTCTGATACCAATTGTTATCCCAGATAACAATGTAAATCAAGATGACAATCAATTTCAATCAATTATCTTTTTGTTTTTCACAATCAAATTTGTACAGAAAATGCTCTCAGACTTTCTCTCTTTAACACATGAACGCGTATGACACTCTGATAGATCTACACGCACAATACTGAGCCATATCCCTATTTAAACAAAGGAACAAAACACTCACAATACTAAAACATGCACACTAAAGAAACACTTACACAACTAGCTTTGACTTTTTATTACAACAGAGACTTTGACTTTCTGCTTGAGAGTTGACTTTGAGCTTTGATTTGCTTGACTTTCTGTCTTCAGTCTTCATGATCTTGTATCCAACAAATATATGCTCTAACAATCTCCCCCTTTGGATTCAAGATCATCTCTAAAAGATTTTGCAATACAATCTCCTCCTTTAAAATCAAAAATTACAATCTCCCCCTTTGTAGATTTATTTCAATGAGATTATCTTCAGAAATAAACATAATCATTGAAGTACAGTCTCCCCTTTTATGCTCAGAACAATCTCCCCTTTTCTTTGATAAATCTGTCTTCAAAACATTCTGTACTCTTCCAAATTTTGTCTTCAAAATTTAGTGACAATCTTCCCAAGGTTGTAGAAACCTCTTTCAGACTTTAGAAATAAATTATCTTCAGATTTGGCTCGGTTTGCTTCAGCAAATTATCTTCAAAGAAAACTTCAGTAAAATTCACAAATACTCTGAAATCTCTGAACTTTTGCTTTCAAATCTTGAACTTAGCTTTACCACTTGAAACATTTCTTGAAATACTCTCCCCTTTTTTGATGATTGGAGCATTGAAATCATCAAAACTTTCACAAGAAATGTCAGATCTATCCTGACCACTGATATTTTATACTGAGCCTCTGACTATCTGTCGATCCAAAAGATATTCATCCGAATTTTTTCAAATTCAGATAAACTATGAGTGTAACACCTGAATCAACAAATGAATCAGTTAGAAATGTCTGTCAGTAACACGAAGTCACTGTGTGTAATAGATACACATTGGAAATGAGCTTTTTAATGTTCACTCCCCCAGGTCTTCCATTCAATCATCAAATAACACAAGTTTATTCTATGAATGTTTAGATAGAAAAACAAATTTCCTGTGTGTTCGTGCTTGTGTTTGAAAGAATTAAGCACAAATGATTGCTTTTGTTAGGCTTAAAATTGTGTAAACCATTGAGAAACATTTTCTTGTTGAGAATAAAATGAGTAGCTGGTGGGGTTTTTATCAAGAGTTGGCATGGGCTAGTTGCCTGTTCCAATGATGTTCACGAAGAATTGTGAAACACAGCAATGTGGCTGCCCGACTCAGAAAAAATTGGTGCAGAGTTTGATATTCTTTTGCTCTGTTCTCACACCCTCTTTCTTTTAATCTTTGAGTTCGCTTCTAACCAAACTCTCATTTTCATTTTACCTCATCACACAAACCCACACTCAGATATTTTGAATCCTCACTCTTCGATCACTCAAGGATTAATTTCTTGGGTAGGAAACACTGGTTAACGTGAATCCATAGAAGTTTTGCTAAGCTCACACAATGAACCCATGTATTTTCCTAAAAGCATATGTTGCTCAAAATGGTTTAACTTTGTAGTTAAAGCATAAAATACATGTCAGATGTCTGTATGCTCATTAAGATAATCATGAAAAATTTGAGCATTTTAAACATTGAAGATATTTCAAACAAGTATATTGAATGAATGAAATGAATACAAGAAACCTGTTTGAAAACATGACATTGTATGAAAAAATCAAATAAAGTGATTTATCGATCAAATCTTTGGTCAAGAATAATTGGATAATGTCTATAAGAACAATTACAGACATATCTTGAAAGAAACGTTTAGAAATGAATCAATGCTCAAACATTGAATATCAAGCAGGGTGTATCACTATCGAAAAAGTTTGTTCAATTTGAGACATAGTGATAACATATTCAACAAAAATTTAAACCGGTGTGTGTGAATATTTGAAAGTATACAGAAAAGATAATACACAAGTATATATCTTTGGAAACACACGGTTTATTGACATTTAAACTCATGAAAAATGAAAACATTTAAAATAACACTTCTATATTCATGAAATCGTTTTAAGAATCAGAAGTGGTTTGAACATTTAAAAACATGTTTTCATATCTGAAAGTTGTCCTTCTTTCAGATACGTATGATATTAAGATAAGAAATAAAACTTTTCGCTCAGTCTTAAATCTCATCAAGTCAGCTCTAAGTCTTATATGATGTGATCATGTAAGATTCTTCTCAATTCTGCAAAAATCATAAGTCTGTCAAAATACAAAGCATTATTCACAAAATTTATTGAAAAATAAAATGACATAAAACAGTAAAACTTTGAAATTACGAGTTCTGATCAGATGTAATCAGAAGTCTTATACCATACTTCTTGACTGTTACTCCCCCTGCGATTATGCATCAGAAAATTTATCAGTGATAAACAAATGCAAAATTTGTTAACTCCCCCTCAAATGAAAGTAGATCATCTGAATTTCTTCTCACACTCCCCCTGAGATCATTGTAACACCCTAAAAATAGGGATAACAAAAACTTAAAATTTCGGCAATATAACGCCGAAAACAAGGCGAATCCAAAACCTGTAAACATAAAGACTAGAACCCAAGAATTGGGGTGGTTCTATAAAGGAGTAGCGGAACCATAAGACATATACATGACAACCTATCTAATCTAGAACAATTATCAACTCTAGATTAAGGTGGGTGTCACTATGACTTCAAAACGTTCTTTCTCGATTCTCCCAAAAATGCCCGGTCCAAGGAGGAATCCTAGGTGCGATTCCGACAGATCAATACATCCTACTCGCACCGCTAACGGAACCTGTGAACCATTTAAACATGAACACAAGTGTTAGAACGAAGTCTATTGGTTATTATGCCGATACCAATTATGATGTAAATGGAACTGTAATTAAATGTTACCGGCTCCCATGCATTTAGATCGAGTCAAACCTCCCAATCGGGACATTGTAACTTCCTGTACAATTAATACACAAATATCTTCCATATAAAGCGGGGTAACCCGCGATCTGGATTGGATTTCACCGTCCAGCCCCGGTTCTAGTTCCCATGTCGCGCCGGACATCACAATCCTCAAACCGTCTCTGCCTCTGATGCTTACCCCGTCGGGTTACACCTCAAAGTCTTACAGACAAGGGTGCGTATCCAATCCATCCGAGTATACAACTAAGGGACTTGCGTCCCCTATTGTCTACTCAAAATGCCCAACGACAATAAGTATGTAATTAACAATGATACCATCTAAATCCTTGTGCTCAAGGAAATAGACATAAGACCTCCCATGTAGACTATGAGCAAGTAAGGTTAAAAGTTTTCATGCAAGCATAATCTTGATAAACAACATATTCATACATGTTATATACTCCTCATAATAACCTAAAATTCATTAGCCATATATTAGTCCACAAGTAATAATTTGACTCCAATTGCTGATAAGAATGGTTCTACCCATTTTCTATACCCCATATACATCCTCACCAAAGCATTTATTGATACATCATGTCTTACACCTAACACTCCTCACCCCATTAAATGACTTTCCCCAATCGCAAAACCCACAAAACATGGCAAATGCTTAAACCCTAGTTTTAGCTTACTTGAGCACTTTACAATAATCATTTAGCATAAAATAGAGCAAGTATAAATAGCTAAGGTTTAGGGGAATCACAAGTAGGTTTTAGAGAAATAAAACCCTAGATCCACAAGGTTCCAACCATAAATAAACATCATCAACCACAAAGAATCATTTCCCGACCTTATACATGAATACCTCAACTGATACCGAAACCCTAACCTCCATAAATGAAGAGAATAGAAGATTACCTTAACCCAAGATTAAATCAACCAACCAAAACACCTCTAGTTCACCAAAATGGTTACAAACCTCCAATCTACGAAAGGGAGAACAAAGGGTGGATGAAACGCTAGAAAACTTTGGTGAAGAAGATGAATAGAGAGAGATGAGGAGCTTACCACCACAAAATACTCTAGCATACTAAAATATACTTCCAATATCTTGATAGATCCTTGAAGAGATCTCAAAAACGAAACCATAGCAACTTGAATCACCCAAATCGGAGCTAGGATGAAGGAGATATGAAGAAATGAAGTTAGACCTCCAAAATTCGCGTATAAGACTCTCAGATCCTTTCCCGCGGCTTGGGCTGCGACTTGGAAGCTGCGGAGGAAGGCACGCATGTCCCAAACACACATCCAGAGGGTTACGCGGTCTGGTTCACGGCCTAGGTTCGCCCACCAACCCGCGGGCCTCTGAAATCCCCATTTCGCACGTCTGATCACTGTTTTGGCCATAACTTCTTCGTTATAACTCCGTTTTCGCTCCGGAAAGAACCGTTGGACTCGTAATTGAATTATTTATCCATCAAGACTATAAAATCTAGGATTAAAGTCCAAAAATCAAATATCTTATTTTTCCTTAATATATCGGTTTCGGTATTAACTTGAAATGATATCTTTCGAAAATCGGGGTGTTACAATCATGAACAAACTTAACTGTAGATATCTTTTCAGAATAAAAATAAAAAAATAAAGAAAAATAACAATAACAAAACTTTAGTAGGTAATCACAGATTAAGTCTTGAGATTTAGCATACCAAGTTTTGAAACGAGAAAATTAAATCTCTTTTCATCTAGAGGCTTGGTAAATAAATCAGCAAGTTGATAATCAGTGTTTACAAAATAAAGTTCAATTATACCTTTTTCCACATTATCTTTGATAAAATGATATCGAACATCAATGTGTTTGGTCTTAGTATGTTGAACAGGATTCACAGATATAGCAATCGCGCTTTTCGAATCACAATAGATTGGGATCTTGTTATATGTGAAACCATAATCTAGGAGTTGTGTTCTCATCCATAACACTTGATATCAACAACTCGCTGTAGTGACATACTCTGCCTCAGCTGTTGATGTGGAAACACAGAGTTGTTTCTTTGATGCCCAACTCATGAGTTTATCGCCCATAAATTGTATGTGACCCGATGTACTTTTCCTGTCAAGCATACAACCTGCATGATCTGCATCTGAATATGCTGTCAGTTCAAAACTTGTATCCTTAGGATACCACAGACCAAGATCTGCAGTGCCTTTTAGATATCTAAAAATTCTTTTAACTGCAGACAAATGAGATTCTTTCGGAGAAACGTGATATCTAGCACATATACATGTAGAAAAAATTATATCTGGCCTACTAGAAGTTAAATACATCAAAGAACCAATCATCCCTCGGTAGGTCCTAACATCGACAACTTTACCCGAAGGATCAGTGCCAATCTTAGTTCCAGGTGCCATTGGGGTTCCAATAGGTGTACAATTTTCCATTTTGAATTTTCTAAGAATATCGAAAATGTACTTTGATTGATTAATAAAAATCTCCGTTGAAAATTGTTTGACGTGTAATCCGAGAAAGAAATTCATCTTTCCCATCATACTCATCTGAAATCTAGACACCATGAGGTTAGAAAATTTCTTACAGTATTTTGGATTTGTTGAGCCAAATTTGATGTCATCTACATAAATCTGAATTAAAATAATATCGGTTTTTTCCTTTTTAATAAACAAAGTAGTATCGATCTTACCTTTAGAGAAGCCAAACTTGACTAGAAATTTAGATAATACTTCGTATCAGGCTCGAGGGGCTTGCTTCAGACCGTAAAGAGCTTTATCCATAATGAAGATATGATTCGGTTTCTCTAGATTGACAAAGCCTTCAAGCTGAGAAACGTAGACTTCCTCCTTGATAATGCCGTTGAGAAAGGCAGTCTTCACGTCTATTTGATAGACGGTGAAGTTCTTGTGGGCAACATATGCAAGAAACATCCTAATAGCTTCGATGCATGCCACTGGAGCATAACTCTCGTCATAGTCAATACCTTCCTCTTGCATGTATCCTTTAGCCACTAGTCTTGCTTTATTTTTAATCACGATACCATCTTCGTCCTTTTTGTTCTTGAATACCCATTTTGTGCCGATAATAGATTTACCTTCAGGCTTAGGCACTAGTCTCTAGACTTTTAATGCTTCGAACTGATTCAGCTCTTCTTGCATCGCAATTACCTAATCTGAGCCAGCTAGAGTTTCAGATACGCGTGTTGGCTCTATCTTGCTCAGAAATGAGTCATGCATACATTGATTTAATGTAGCAGACCTAGTTTGCACCAGTTTAGACGGATCTCCAATAATTTGGCTTATCGGGTGCTCTTTGGTCCACTTGTGTTCATGAGGGAGTGGATTTCATGTAGATTGATCATGATTTTCATCTAAGTATCCACCGTCTTCTTCTTGTTCAGAGAGTTGTTTAGTTGAAGGATTCTGTGCAGAAGCTTCATTTGGTACAACAGTTTCTGGCTGTTAAGTAGTCGTTTCAGTATAACCAACTGAGTCAGAAACTTCTGTCTCGACAATGTCATGTATATCTTCAATTGAAGGAGTAATTGTTTGAATATGAGTTTCTTGCTGAACCGGGGGAACAGTTTCAGTAAACACATCTAAAGTGATTGGGTGATGACTTCTTGACTCTTCAGGTCTGTCAATCACAAGTTCACAACATATTTAGGCAATTTAGATCCAATAAACTCATCATAAAAGAATTCAAACAATAAATATAATTCTGATAAATGAGATATAGAAGTAGATGGTTTATCAGAATCAGTCTACGTGTAGCAAGTAATCGATACAGCTTCAGCCCATAGAAACAGAGGTAGATCTGATTGACTCAACATAGTACGAGTGACCTCGACTAGCATTCGGTTCTGTCTTTCTACTACTCCGTTCTATTCAGGCGTTCTGGCAGCAGAATACTGATGTGTTATCCCGACCGATTTGAGATAATCTTCAACAATTTTGTTTTTGAATTCTGTGCCATTATCCGTTCGTAAAAGCTTGACTGGCTTTTGCAGATTTAGGGGCTGTTTGGTTGGTTTTCTATTAAGACCTGTATGGATAAAGTTGTCTGTGTGGATTAATACGTCTGTATGGATTGAAAATGTTTTTGTTTGGGAGGGTATTTTTATAGATGGAAGGAACATGTTTTTTAATTGGGAGGGACATGTTTGAAAAAAAACATGGCTTTCTGCATAAAGCTCCCCCTATAATCTTACTGAATAAGTCACTTTCTATATCATTAAGCCACTACCAAACAATCATACATAGTTGACCAAATAAGCTGTGAGTCTCATTAAGCTCATTAAGCTTCTAACAAACAGGCCCTTACTTGAGTAGTCTTTAAGAATGTGATGATGACTTCAGGCGTCTCATCTTTTGTTCTCAGAAATTTGACCCATGTGTATCGCGAGTAATCGTCCACAATCACTAGTACATATTTCTTGTTGTTTATGCTTTGCGTATGCATAGGACCGCAGAGATCCATATGCAACAACTCAAGTGGAGAACTTGTACTAGGCTCAGGCTTTGGCTTATGAGCGGCTCTCTTCATCTTGCCCTTCTTGCATGCTGCGCATAGATGTTCTTTCTCATACTTAAGCTCAGGAAGTCCTTTGACTAATTTTCCCGTGACTAGTTTGTTGATGTAACGAAAATTAAGGTGAGAAAGACTTTGATGCCATAACCAGCTTTGTTGCAGCGAGGCTTTTGACAGTAGACAAACCTCATTGTCAGTCTGGACTTTTGACAAGTTGATCGTGTAGAGGTTAGAATTTCTCGTGCCGACTAAGAGTTCCTTACCATCTTCAGTACGCACAGAACAACTCTTAGCCTTGAAATTTACCTCTAAACCTTTGTCACAGAACTGTCCAATGCTAAACAGGTTATGTCCTAAACCTTCAACGTAGCTCACCTTCGTAATCGTCACATTGTCTTGAATCACGTCACCATATCCCAAAATCGGTGAAAACTGATCATTCCCGAAGCGCACGTTCCCGCAGAATTTTTCTGTATAATTAGACAAAATATCTTTCTGTCCGGTCATATGCTTGGAGCAACCAAAATCCAAGTACCACTTTAGGTACCCATTTAAAATTGGGTCCTATCGGATTAGCGCAAGATTTTGTCACCCATATAAATTTGGGTCCTCTTTTGTTTTGAAAAACATGAGAAGCTTTAGAATTATTAACATGATAAGTGACAAACCAATCTTCAGAATATTGGTGGGAAATAAAATCATTCCATCTATATTTAGATGACTTAGTAGCAGACCGAGATAATTGGAGTAATTGCTTTATTGTGTATTTCTTGTAAGGAATTACAAAGTTTTGTTTATTAGAAGCAATAGTATCAACTACATCAGAACTACTATCAGTCGATCTATTACAAGCACTATCAGGACATGATTCTGAACTCTCATTGTTAGGTCTGATTTTATAGTAATCATTGTATTTATAGGGCTTGGTCAAATACTATGTTTAGTGCTTATTCTGTGTTGTATTGACCAAGGGTATTTAAGTCCCTTTGGTCTTTGTGTATTGTAAGTTTTGACACGCTCATTAATCTGATTTTACACTTTGCACTCCAAGTCTCTCTCGCTCTACTTTCTCTCTCTAAAGAATCAGTGTTCTTGAACTCTCAATTGGTATCAGAGTAAGAGAAAGATGGCTCTTGAATAACACAGTTCAAGACCCGGACTTCAATGTCAAGATTATGGCTCTTAAATAACACAGTTCAAGACCCGCACCTCAATGTCAAGATTATGGCTTCTAAGTAACTCAGCTTAGGACCCGAACTTCAAAGGATTAAAGCCCTCTACTCCCGTGATATCATAAGAGATTGTATTCCAACACTCAAATGAGGACATCAACCTTCAAGGGGGAGTACACTCTTTCTGCAATAGAGAGATATGATAGACTACATTCCAGAAGGAATTGTGGATCTCTATCCTAGACTTTTCATTGATAGATTTTCCTGATATGACAGACCACATTCCAGAAGGAGTTGTGGATCTCTATCTTGTTTTCATTGATATATCTACTAATGCATAAATTATAGGGGGAGTACAGGTGATGGCTTCTGATCACATTACAGATCAGGACCCGTTTTCAATGATCAGAAAAGGATATTCTGCTAATATCCAGGGGGAGCTTCAAAGATATAAATCATTTAATCATGATTTGAGGGGGAGCTGAAAAGGTAAATATTTTCTGATCCTAGATCTCTGATTGTTTGGAAGAAGAACAACTTTCAAGCATGAAAAACGCTTTCTTAAATGTTCAAACCACTTCTCTATTCTCAAACGATTTCATGAATTTAGAAGTGTGCTTTTAAATGTTTTTCAAATATTGAGTCTTATTGTTTAACTGACCGTGTGTTTTCAAAGATCAATACTTGTGTATTATCTTGTCCATATACTGTCAAGTATTCATACACACCGGTTCAGTATTTTATTTGAAATTGTTGTTACAATGTCTCAAATTCAAACAATTTTTCGATGGTAATACCCCCGTTTGAAATTCAAAGTTGTTGAGCATCATTCATCTTGTTCATATTTGTGCTTTCATTGATAAATTGTTTATATTCGTTCATATAAACAAAATTTCCAATTCTTTGATACCCTAACAATTTGATTTGATCTGTTTAATTTATTGTCAGATTCTCAAAACAATTCTCTTGACTTCATTTCATTCATTCAATATTCTTGTTTTGAGAATTCTTCAAAGTTCAAATGCTCAAATTTCATTTCTGATTTTTGATGAGCATACATACACTGACATATGATTTCTTGTGATTTACATGTCAATAAAATCATTGACCAGCATGTACTTTTAGGAACATGGGATTCAGTGTGAGTGCTTAATAGATCTTCCATGGATTCACGATAACCAGTGTTTCCTACCCAGGAAGAAATCCTTTGAGTGATTGAGGGGAGAGGGGTCTAAAAGAATTGAGTGTGGGAGTGAGATGAGGTAAAATGGAAATGAGAGATTGGTTAGATGTGAGCTTATATGTTTAAAAGAAAGAGGGTGTGAGATCAGAGTTAAAAGAATATCAGAACTCTGAACCAAACATCTTTCTGAGCCGGGCAGCCACATTACTGATTGGTTCACATTTCTTTGGTGACCATCATTGAAATAGGCAAATAGCCCATGCCATCTCTTGCATTAACCCCACCAGCTACTCATTCTTTTCTTAAAAATAGAATGTTTCACATTTTCTGGGGAAGCAGCACATAATCTATTGGTTATTCTCTTGGAATATAATGATATTGAAAAGGAAGGAAAGTTGCCCCACCTTCGACCCTTTCTCATGCACATTGAGTCCATGTATAATCATTGTTGTCTCAGTGATTTACATACTTTGAGCCTTTATGAAACACAATCATTGTGCTAAAATTCTTTCATACACAAGCACGAGCACACAGAAAATCTGTTTTTCTGTCAGAACATTCATAGCATTACCTTGGGTTTTTCAATGATTGAATGGAAGTCCTGGGGAGTTATCATCAAAACCAGCTCCTTACAATGTACATTCATTGTACACAGTGACTTCGTGTAACTGACAGGCACTTCTAACTGTTTCATTTGTTGATTCAGGGTTACCATGTTCATTATGTCTGAATTTGAAAAGATTCGGATATATATATATCTTTCATGGATTGACGGCTCTTTAGATCAAAGCACGGCGACTGTCAAATTATCATTGAAAGGGGAGATTGTTATACAAAGTGGTGATCAAAGACTGTGTTGATTTGTTTGGTAAATAGAAGATGAATTTTGAAGACCAAAGCGCCAATGATTACTAAGGGGGAGATTGTTAGGTCTGATTTTATAGTAATCATTGTATTTAAGGGCTTGGTCAAATACTGTGTTTAGTGCTTATTCTGTGTTGTATTGACCAAGGGTATTTAAGTCCCTTTGGTCTTGGTTTATTGTAACTTTTGACACGCACATTAATCTAAATTTCATACTTTGCGCTTCAACATTTTCTCTCTCTACTTTCTCTCTCTAAAGAATCAGTGATCTTGGACTCTCACTCATCAATCTTTCGTTTTGGTCGCCACTCAGTTAGACCTTCCGACCTTTTCTTTTTCAAAATTGAAACAAAAGATTTAGATTTGTTAGGAAAACATATTTCTGAGTTTGTCTTTTCGTAGGCTTACCGGTGTTAGTCCGTTTCTGTGAATGTCGTTTCTTTTGCTTCTTACCTTTCTCATAGTAATCAGTAGTCACAGAAATTGATTCACCAACCTTGGTTGATGATTCACCTACTTCATATACACTTGGTAAAGCTTCAGAGTTAATGATAAAAGTAAAATGATCTGGAAGTTTAGCATTAAAGTCAAACATACCAACACTTTCATCAACATACCCATCATCATAATTTAAAAAATCTTTTGCAGACACAAATAAGTCATCAAAATCATCTTCCAAAGTTTGAGGTGCCTTAGAAGATTTTAAACACTCTTTAGATTCAGTTTTAAAAACAATGTTCTTTATTACAGTAGAAAACACACTTTGTTCAATATCAACCAAAATTCTTTCATCAAATAAAGTATTTTCAAGTTCAAATATTTTGCTTTCTAACACTATTAGACTAGAATTGTATTCAAGATTAAATAGAGGGTCTTATTTGTAAATGTTGTATAGTTAAGGTGTTTGAGTTGTAAAGTCAACTAAAGTTGACTTAGTATATATAGGTTTGTCTCTTTTGTAATATTGTAGACACGCATTAGACAGCATTAGACATTCAGAGAGTTTGGTAAGATTTGTACACACACAGTAAACACACGTTAGATTTGTGACACTTTGTTAGATCTGTGGTTAATTGTATATCAAGAGATTAGTTCAATAAAGTTGTTTTTCATAATCTGTGTTGTGATTAAATGCTAGTAAACTAGATCACAATTGGTATCAGAACTCAGATCAGAAAATTCAGAAAGATACGAATGTCCAAGAAGAAAGTCACTGTTGCATTGAAATCAAGTTTTTGATTTTATGGTGTTTTTGATGTGAAATTAGTATCACTGTGATCGCACATAGTAGAGGAACAATTCTTGTGTTGGTTGATTAATCAATTGATCAACAGATTACAAGAATTTGATCGATTTGTACATTTCCAGAAAGTTGTTTTTTCGCGAACTGCCATGGATCGATTTCCACATCTGTGATTGTTCTTGATGAAATTCACTTTGTAGGGTTGTTCACGATGATATAGAGATCATTTGTACAAAGTTTCAGAATCTAATTTCAAGGTTTGAGTGGAAATTGCTGGATTTTTGTGAAAATATTGTCGAGATTCAAAGAATTCGCAGATATGATGAAGAACTCGCAAGAAGAATTCGCAGAGTCAAGGAATTCGCAGATGAGTTTATCTTGTTAATTCTAAGAACAGAATGTGCAGAGTTCCAATAATTCGCATAAGAGTTATTTTTGAGAAGTAAAAAATTTGCAGAGGGTATCATACGAAAAGCCAAGAATTCGCAGAAGACACATGGACGAATTGTGCAGAATTCGCATCTGAGTGATCTACGAAAAGTTCAGAATTCGCATTACAGTGATATGCGAAAAGCTTTGAATTCATATCCTTTTGCTTACGAATTGTGTTCTTTATACGAATTCTTGATTGCTTGCGAATTGTGCTGTGAGTGACTTGCAAATTCTCACATACGAATTCTGTGAATAATATACGAATTATGTACTTGTGAATATTTTTGAGTGATTTTCTGTGATTTTTTACTGTAAATTTTTCTGATTAAAGATCATTTCTAGAAAATATTTTTTTGATATCAAGTTGCAAAATGAAATTTAATTGTCAAAATTTTTTCTGGCACTGCCCCCAGACCCCACAAGGGCGTTGCCCCTTGACCCCACCCGCTAACCGAGTAGCGGGACCCCCGTGCTAAGTCTGTGTAGGGGTATATATTTCTTAGTGTGATTAAAGTTTCTGACTTTTTTGTATTTTTTTAGATATCATCATGCCTTACACAGATGAAAAAGGAAATCTAGTGCTAACCAACAGAGATTGTGCTTTAGCGTACATGCCAGAGATTCCAGCACTGGAAACTGAGAACAAGAATCTGAAGATTCAGAATTCATCTCTTATTGAACAGATTAATAAATTGAAAGATGATAAATCTTTAAAGAAAGATTTTGTTTGCTCTGAATGTATCTCTAACTCTAAAATTGATTTTGCAGGAATCATTGTGTCAAAAGAGAAGGATATTTCAAATCTGCAAGCAAAACTGAAAAGACCTGAAAGTCTTAATTCAAGCTTTGCATGGTCTAAGAAGGAAATAATGCAAAGAGAGTTGGATGAACTGAGAAGAAGAGCAAACATTACAAGTGAAACTTGTGAAGGGCTGAGAAAAACAAATTCATAAATCTTTGCTGAAAGAGATTCCTTGAAAGATAAAGTCTTCAGTCTTGAGGTTGAAATCAACATGATGAAGGAGAAAGCAACCCAAGACAAAGACAACATAAAAGCACAATATGAGATGAAGAAGATTGAGAAAAAGAGAAAGGAAATTGAAAGAGATAATGTTGAGCTTCAGAAGAAGATAAATGAACTGAAAGAAAAGATCTCTCAGGATGAAAAGAAGAATGAGAAAGAAAGAAAATAATTTTCTAAGAAGTTTTCTGAATTCTCCAGAAAAGTTTTTGAAGAGAAGAAATCAGTGGAGCTGAAATGCATAAAGCTTTTTTAACAAGTTTCAGACTTTGAGAAAGTTATCATTCTAGAGAGAGATAAATTTGAGATAGAGAAGAAGAAGATTGAACAAAAGAATGTTGGTGTATTCAAGGAGAATTCTGAACAGAGAAATAATGTAGAAAAAGACTTTGAAGAAGAAAGAAAAGTATTTGAGAAGGAGATAGAAAAGCTGAACAAGAAATTATCTGAGTTGTCAACAAACATCTTGAAGGAGAAGAATGCAAAATTTGAGTTGCATAAGAAGTTTGATATGATGTTAAAGGAAAGAAACGGTTTGTCTTCAAAGATAAAGGAACTTGAAGAGATCATGTTCAAGGTGAAGATAACTGAGCAGAAGACGCCAGAATCAATTGTGCAATCACTAAGAGATGATCAAGCTGATTTAGAATGCTCATTCAAAACAGCTTCAAGTTTACGTTTTACAAATGTTTCTAATAATCCTTTATTTGATTCATATGATAGTCTTACTTCTAAATCTAAAGATCAGATTCGTCCTTCTAATCTTTTCTTTTATAAACATGTTGATGGTTCAGGTAATATCAAGAAGAACAAGTCTCAGAAGAAATTAAATTGGAGAAGAATAGATGAGAAAGATAAAGAAAATTGGATTTGGAGAGTTAAAGGATCTTCAGAGGAAAAGAAGAAAGAAGATAAATCATTTATGCATACATTCAAAGCTAAAAGGAACTATGCTTCGAAAGGTAAAACTTTTGGAAAACCTGATTTGGTTTATACTGTTAATCAATTGATCAGGTTAGCTCAAAAGAAAATTATTGTTCCTACTGTGGTTCAAATGATTTTGTGAACAAATTTTATGAGAACAACTGGTATGGTCCTTACTTTATATCTCTTATTAGAACTGCAACTAACAAACCAGGACCCAAATACATTGGGTACCAAAAGCTGAATCTGTGTTGCAGGCACCCAAGGTTTAAGAGGGATAAAGAACCAATGCTTCTGAATAAATTAGTTCAGAACCCGTGCTTCAAAGAACCATGGCTTTTGGACAATACAGTTCAAGACCCGCACCTCAATGTTAACGAATTTGACTTCTGAATTTACTTAAATCCTAGTAATTCAGAACTCGGTTTCATGATTAAGGATTATGCAAATATTAAGGGGGAGCTTATATGCTTTATATTTCTACTGATATATTTTATGATTTTTCAGGAGAAGATTAAATACTATTATCACCGGAGAATAAGTAATCATGGTTTCTGAATAATTTAGTTCAGAACCCGTACTCAAATGTTTTTCTTCTGATAGATACTTACATGATAAAATCTTTTCTAAAAGTTTTTTGATTTGAGGGGGAGTTAACTTTTATATCTTTTAAGGGGAGGAGATATAAGAAACATATACTTTCATTGTTATATTTTTCTGATAATTTGAATTTTTACAGATATCAAGAGGAAGGATATCTGATGTTTTTGTCATGGATACTTAAAAGAATATATTCATTCCAGGGGGAGTACAGGATTCTAATTTACAGGTATATATTTCTAATCCTTATACTCTATCACTTGTTGAAAGATGAACAACTTTCACTTGTGAAAATCATTTTTGGATTAAAAAAATGTTCAAACCACTTCCTATTCTTAAAATGTTTTCATGAATTGCGAAGTGCGATTTTAAATGATTTTTGGATACTTTGATGACTATCTGACCGTGTGTTCTTAAAGAAACATAGTTGTGAATTTTCTTTTCATATACTTTGTCAAGTATTCATACACACATCGGTTCAGTATATTTCTTGACTTTGATATTACCATGTCTCAAAAGTTTAATCTTTCGATGGTAATACTCCCATTTGTATTCTATGATTGTTTGAATCAGACGTCATTTCTATACTGAAATATGCTTTCATTGTTAAAATGTTTATATATTGTTCATATAAACAACATTCGTCTTTGATTTCCCAAAATTTTATTCTTCATGAATTTTGATCTTATATTGTCAGATTCTCAAAACATTTCTATTCTTTCATGATTATTCATTCATACAAAAAGTTTTGAGATATCTTGAATGTTTAAAATGCTCAAATTTCATTCTAATTCTTTATGAGCATACATATACTGACAAATAATTTCTATTGCTAAAATGTCAAGAAAATCATTGAGGGAATACATTATTTTAGGACAAATACATGGGATTCGATGTGAGAGCTTAACAGAACTTCCATGGATTCACGATAACCAGTGTTTCCTACCCAGGAAGTATTCCCTGAGTGATTGAGGGGAGAGGGGTAAAACGATTGAGTGTTGGTGTGTGAAGAGATAAAATGGAAATGAGAGATTGGTTAGAAGTGAGCTTTAATGTTTAAAAAAAGGAGGGTGAGAGATCAGAGTAAAAGAATATCAAACTCTGCACTAAATCTTTCTGAGTCGGGCAGCCACATTACTGTTGTTTCACATTTCTTCGTGAACGACATTGAAACAGGCATTTATCCCATGCCATCTCTTGCATACAACCCCACCTAGCTACTCATTCTTTTCTTAAAAATACAATGTTTCACATTTTTCTGGGGAAGCAGCACATATGCTATTGGTTCTTCATTTGGAAGATACTGATATTGAAAAAGAAGGAAAGTTGCCCCACCTTCGACCCTTTCTCATACACATTTGAGTCTATGTATAACCATTGTTGTCTCAATGGTTTACATACTTTGAGCCTTTTTGAAACACAATCATTGTGCTAATTCTTTCATAACACAAACACGAGCATACAGAAAATTTGTTTTTCTGTCAGAACATTCATAGAAATTACCTTGTGTTTTTCAATGATTGAATGGAAGTCCTGGGGAGTGAACATCATTTCAAGCTCATTAAACTGTACATTTGTTGTACACAGTGGCTTTGTGCTACTGACAGACATTTCTAACTGTTTCATAAGTTGATTCAGGGTTACCATTCTTATTTTGTCTGAATTTGAAAAGATTTAGATGAATACATTCATGAATTGACGGCTCATTCAGATAAGATGAATGATTCTCTCATATCATTCGTTGGGGGAGATTGATAATTTTCCTAGGGGGAGATTGATAATTTTCCTATCTGGAGGAGATTGTTATTATTCTACGAAAGAGGATAAATAGTTCATATTTCATCACCAGGAGGAGATTGTACATATTTCACCAAAAGGGGGAGATCATGAAGACTGTGATTATTTGATTATTAGGGAAGATGTTTCAAAGACCGAGCTGACCTTGAACAAGTTTTAATGATTTTGATTCTCACAATTCATTAAAAAGGGGGAGATATGTCAAAGTTCAAGATCAGGTGAAAAGTTTATATCAGAAAAAAGAAAGAAATGACAAGAAAGATATAATGAAAGGTGAAGAAGTTAAAATCAGATGGAAAGCTGAAGCAATGTTTGGTATGTTAAAGAGAATTTTATGATATTGTTGTAAACAAAGGGGGAGAATGAAGATTGTGCTAAAGCTGTCAAAGATTTCAAAAATTCAAAGTTCAAGCAAAGTGTCAAAGCTTTCAAGATGAAAAAGCTGAAAAAGATTCAAAGCTGAAGATTATTTTGAAGATAAGAAGACCTGAAGATTATCGTCAATTTTTTTTAATCTTGAATCCAAAGGGGGAGATTGTTAGACTAGAATTGTATTCAAGATTAAATAGAGGGTCTTGTTTGTAAATGTTGTATAGTTAAGGTGTTTGAGTTGTAAAGTCAACTAAAGTTGACTTAGTATATATAGGTTTGTCTCTTTTGTAATCTTGTAGACACGCATTAGACAACATTAGACATTCAGAGAGTTTGGTAAGATTTGTACACACACAGTAAACACACGTTAGATCTGTGACACTTTGTTAGATCTGTGGTTAATTGTATATCAAGAGATTAGTTCAATAAAGTTGTTTTTCATAATCTGTGTTGTGATTAAATGCTAGTAAACTGGGTCACAAACACAAGTGGAGGAATGTAAATTTTAGCTTTAATCGGTTTTGCTGACTTGCAAAATAACTTTGGTTTTTCTGAAAGATAACTATCATTTGAAAGACACTTTGGTTTTTCTGAAAGATAACTATCCTTCAGCTTTTGATAGCAGAATGGTAGTTGCATTTTCTTTGTGTTCTTTCTATTTCATCTTCTTTGGCCTCTACCTCATCAGGTGATTTGGTAACAAATTTGGGTTTCAAATGAGGATGTTTTCCAGTCGCGTGTAGAAAATCAAAATTATACAATGCTGGTTGTTTTTTGGCTGCTTTCTTTAGATAATGTGGGTTATCGTAACCGAGTCCCCACTTCTCTTTAACATCTGCTTCCTCATTTGGTGTGTTTAAGAAAATGGTTTGATTTGTTTGTCCTCTTGCATACAGTTTGGCTTCCAAACCATTTACCTTTTTCTCTAGGCTCTTATTTTCAACCTGCAATTTATGAACTTTTAGTATACATTCTTCAGGACCGTTCCTGAGATTTTGGAGGCCCTGTCCGAAAAAACTAAATATACGCTTAATTTTTTTAATTATATTATCTATTAAGTTATTTTTTACTATATTTTGACATTTGTCTTATAATAAATAAAACCAATAACTTATCTTTAAATTTGAACAAAATATTTATCTTTTATTCTTTTTTGACATTAAATTTTAATTTTTAATTTTATTATGTTAGCAGTGTAGATTCAAAGTTTATTATTGATTTGTTAATTTTTAATGTTAGTGTTTTTTAACTTTCATAACCATCTTTATATAGATGTTTTTTAATGGTTATTATTGATTTATCTATGAGTGAGGTAGCAGGTATGAAATAACATTGTATGTAAGTGAGGAACAATATGAATAACAACCATCTTTATATAGAACTGATTAATCATTATTGGTAATTACAAAGCCCATATCAGCAAGAACCTTTTATTACTTTATTGTCATTAATTAAAAAACAATATATTAAAAATTAAAAATGTACAAAAAAACATATAGAAAAAAATCAACAAATACTAAAGAAAATCTTTGATTAAATATTCTAAGAAAGTATAAGATAAATCATTAAAATAACACTAAACAACTAAAGTTATTTAGAGCATCTCATCCTATAATTTTTCTAACAACAAAATCTTAATTTATTGGTGAAAACAATTAAAATATTATATTTCTCTTCCAAAAAATAAGTTTTAAAGATGTTTACCTTCTTCTTTTTTCAATCTATTTTATCATATACTATAGCATAATTGTTGCAGATGATTTAAATCCTCATACTTAGAACTCTCAAAAAAGAAAAGTCAAATAGAGGCGTTATTGTTTGGATGATGACGACGAATGGAGATTGAAAACAAAACTAAATATTAAAATATGAATTACGAGTTTTATTTTTGAATTTGGAGGATAAAACTTATTAATTTGAATTACATATGTAAGTCATTCTTAAAAAAATAAAGAAATTATTAAATTATTATATATTTAAATCGCCCCAAAAAATGTATGATAAAAGAAGAGTAATTAAAAACACAAAAAGTCAATATTACACTAAGGAGTCTCCCAAAAAAGTATGATAAAAGAAAAGTAATTAAAAACACAAAAGTCAATATTACACTAAGGAGATTCAAACCTGAGATGCCCAAGGGAGCGCGTCAAACATACAAGGCAAGGTGTCTTGCCACTACGCTGGAAGCTGTTTTGCGTATTTATTGTACTAAAACATTTATATGGTAAGTTTATTACAAGAAAAAAATTAAAAAAATATTCTGAGGCCCCCCATCGATCGGGGGCCCTGTGCGGTTGCACCACTTCGCACACCCTAAGGAACGGCCCTGACATTCTTGTTTCTCAATATCAGACTTTGAAAGCATGGAAACAATTTCATAAATCTTATTTTCAAAACCATCTTTTTGAATTTTAAAATCAGAAGCAGATTTGTTTAGAGAGTCAATCAGACTTTTGTTCCCAACAACTTCCTTGTTGAGTTCAATAATCGTTTGACGTTTCTTTGCAACTCTGCTCTTTTCCTTTTTCAACTTAGATTGAAGATCTTGAAGCTCGATCATCATGGCTTCCATTTTGGTTAAGAAATCGTTTTCAGAAAAGTTTAGTACATCTTCGGACGTTTCTTCATCTGATTCGTCACACTTCACCTCTTTGCCCATCAAGCACATGTGTGTTGTCTCTTCTTTTTCCTCCTCATCAGAATGGTCTAGCCAAAACTCGTCCTCAGCCATTAATGCCTTTCTCGCTTCCTTCTGTTTAGCCAACAACATCTTTTGCTTGTAGTAGTCGGAATTTCTGACGGTAGGCTTTCGGCAGTCTTTGGCAGAATGACCAACCTTTCCGCATTTGTAGCACTTTATCAACTCATCTGTCTTCTTCTCAGCCCCATAATCATTCACAAATCTTTTCTTCTCTTCTTATTTTCTGTCTCCAAACCTCTTTGCATCAAATCTTCTTCCTTCAATTCTTTCTCTATGTTCGTGATTCTTTGATCCAGAGGAGTATCTCTGACTGTTTGAACCCGACTTCTTGTAAAATTTCTTTTGAAATGCACGGGTCAGCAGTAGCATCGCTTGCTTCAGATTTTCTCCATCATCATTGTCAGAGTCTGAATTAGCAGAATTATCAGAACTAGGAACCACAATTTTCTTCTTCTTCTTCTTCTTCTTCTTCTTCTTCTTCTTCTTTTCTTTTTCTCCTTCTCTTTCTGACCAGCCACCAAAGCTATGGGATCTATAACCTTCTCAGCCTTCTTCTTCTTACTTCTTTTCTCTTCAACCTCTTCCTCGTTCTACCTTAACGTTTCATACACTTCATGGAGTGGGATATCACTTAGGGCTTTCATCTGTTTCATTCGTCTTGTGTGTTTCTTCCACTCCGGTTGAAGAATGCTGAGGAATTTGACGTTATTCTAGATTTGCTTCTTTTTGACTTTATTCTTTGAAATCTCATTCAGAAGAAGAACAAATCGCTCGTATGTATCCTCAAGACTCTCATTCTCTTTTGCCTTAAACTCTTCGTAGCAGTTAATGCAGTTTGCTACCTTCATTTGGTTTCCGATCTTCGAACCCATCATCATCTTCTGGAGTTGATCCCACATCTTCTTTGCATTGGCTTTGTAGCTGTCGATCTTGACGTAGATCTCATTGGGAATGCTCTGTAAGAGTAGAGATCTGGCTTGTTTATCGGCCTTATATCTGCTCTTTTGTTCTTCAGTATATTGTGAAAGATCTTTCGGAACAGTCTTTGTCTTTCTAACTCTATCTTCATCTCCATATTCACTATCCGAAGATTCTTCATCAAGTATCTTAATGGTAAGAGGTATCATTGGACCTTCCATAATAGATAAGAGGATGTTCTCTCTGTTTGCATGTCGGTCAACGAAGTCAAGGAACCGGTCTTTCCACTGTTCGTATTCTCTTTTGAACAGTACCGGAGGCTTTACGTCTGTACTGATTGAAAGAGCGTCTTTGGAAGTCATCTTGTCTTTACACTGCTTGAAATGATCGTCAAAATTCAGAAGCTAAATGAACCTTCAAAAAATCAAAATTAGTCAAAAGTTGAAAAATACAGAAAAATATTCGAAGTATGAAACACGCATAACAAAGAAATGATCACTTCGCGCAAACCACTTTATGCGCGTTTGAACTTCGCGCAGGACAAAGAATGCTAGAACTCAGCTTTTCGCACACAGGCTTGTGCGAGTTCCAGGTTCGTGCAAGCCGAAGTTTGTGCGTTTTGATACTTCGCGCACAAAGTTCGCACAATGGTTTTGCGAGTTCTAGACTTGGAAAATATTTGCAAATTATACTTCACGCAAAACGCAAACTCGCAGAATAAAACTTCTCACAGATACCACTTCTCGTAAGACAAAGAGAAGAGTAAGAACTCGCACCAAGAGGCTTGCGAGTTTCTATTTCTCTCACAACACAGCTTGCGAGTTCTTCATCTCTTTGCCAATTCTTTACTTAGTGTGTTCTTGATTTGCATGTTCTTCCTTTGCGTGTTCTTGAGATCTAGCGTATTCTTGACTTATACGACCAAAAACTTGATTTTTCCACTTGAAATCATTCCCATACTTCAACAATTGATCTGAAAATTTGTAGATTGCTTCTAGACCAACCCACGAACAGATTACAAACACTTAATTGCAATCTAATTCAACAAAATTACAGATTTGATCTTAGAACAGTGCGTTTCAACACTTCGAACAAAAATTTTCAAGAAACAAAATTCACACGAATTTATTGTGAATTAGCCAAACTAATCAACACTAAATGTAGATCCCAGTACAGTGCAATCAACAGTAAATAATATCAAAGATGAATAGGATTTAAGCCACAACTACTAGTCATATGATTAATATGAAATCAAAGGGTTACAGGTTTACAGAAAGGATTTCTGATCAGAGAAAGTAAACCTATTGACTAGTAATCTGGAAATTATGAGACTTAAACTTATAATGAAACTGAAATAGCCTTTATATACTTAGGCTTACAAACATAATGGGCTTATGGGTTTAGGCCCAACCAATAAATAACTATTAATGAATTACATTATGCACCCTTATAAATGCTTTATGCCACTTTCAACACACAGGACTTTCAGTCCTAACAATCTCCCCCTAAAGTTGAATAAAGCATTTATCAGCTCGAGAACTTCAGGCCTTGATCTTCTTTCCCTCTTGAATCTTTGAAGAACTTTGGTGTCGCGTGTCTTCATGTCTTTCCACTCTCCCCCTTGAATAAAGCTTTTGGTCTTCATAGTTTCAACTTTGTAACCAGATTCAATGTACAGTAGCCTAGACTGAATGCACGATCAAGCAACTTTTAACTGTAGAAACTCAATCACATCGGATCAGTACACAAGAATAATAATGTGAGAGTTAATTGACATTCCAAGGTACATCTTCAGTTTAATAACATAGACCCTGTCTTTGAACCGCGAGTTTCAGCTTAAGAATTTGTTTCAATCAGCGCGTAGGAGGAATCAATACAAACTTGTAGCATACACCACATGATACGGGAAAGAATCAATACAAACTTTGAAATCTTCACTGTCTTCAGAAAAACACACTTAGCATTAAACTCATATATTCATCTCTTTGATCTCTAGACTGTCTTCAGAAAATCATCTTCATTCAGAAATTCAATCATATTATAACTTTGAAATTGAACTTTGAAAAACTCTCCCCCTTTTTGATGATTGTGAACATCATGATCATCAAAACTCTTCAATTTCAACACATTCTTTGATCTCCTCCTTTGTGATGATTTGAACTTCTCCGCCCTTTGATCTGAGTATCCGTCAATTCATGAAATGTATATATCTGAATCTTTTCAAATTCAGACGTAATGAACAATGTAACCCTGATTCAACAGATGAAACAGTTAGTATGCCTGTAAGTAGCACGGAAGCACTTTGTACAACGAATGTACTTTGGAAAGGAGCATTTGTGATGTTCACTCCCCCAGGGCTTCCATTCAATCATTGAAAAACCACAAAGGAATTTTCTATGAATGTTATGACAAGAAAACTCATTCCTTGTATGCTCGTGCAAGTGTAGAAATGATTGAAGCTACTTAGCTTGATCAGGCTCAAATTATGTAAACTATTGAGACATCAACAAATATTTCACGGACTCAATGTGCATGAAAGAGATGCGAAGGTGGGGCAACTTTCCTTCTTTTTCAATATCTAAATCTTCCGATTGAAGACTAGATAGCAGATATGCTGCGTCCCCAAAGAAAATGAAACATTTCTTTGTTAAGAAAGAAACGAGTGGTTGGTGGGGTTAATGCAAGAGTTGGCATGGGCTAGGTGCCTTTTCAATGATGGTCACCAAAGAATGTGAACCAATCAGAATATGTGGCTGCCCGGCTCCAAAAATGGTTGGTGCAGAGTTCTGATATTCTTTTAACTCTGTTCTCACACCCTCTTTCTTTTTAACATTAAAGCTCACTTCTAACCAAACTCTCTTTTTCATTTTTCCGCTCAGCACAATGAGAAAAACTCAACCGGATGATTTGTCTCCCCCACTCTTTGATTTATGACCCCTCACCCCTCAAGCACTCTAGGATAACTTCCGGGGTAGGAAACACTGGTTAACGTGAATCCATGGAAGTTCTGGTTAAGCTCACACATAAATCCCATGTAAATCCTATAAAGAATAGTAGCTCAACAGTTTAACTTGAACATTTAAGCTCAAATAAGATACCACTGTCAAAAAGTATGCCCATGATATTTGAGTAATTTAACTTTGAAACTTTGACAATGTATCAATCAGATCAAATAAACTGGTTAGGGTATCAAAGAACTGGATATTTTGTTTATATGAACAAATATAAACAATTTAGCAATGAAAGCACAAAATTAGAAATGATGATCGATGCTTAACAACATTGAATTTCAAACGAGGGTATTACCATCGAAAAATTGGTTCGTTATGAGACATGGTAATAACAATTTCAAATAAGTACTTACCCGGTGTGTGTGAATACTTGACAGTATATAGACAAGATAATACACAAGTATTGATCTTTAGAAACACACGGTCAGTTAAACATTAACGCTCAAAATTTGAAAAACATTTAAAATCACACTTCTAAATTCATGAAATCTTGTGTGAATAGAGAAGTGGTTTGAACATTTAAGAAAACGTTTTTCATGTTCGAAAGTTGTTCTTCTTTCAAACAATCAGAGATCTAGATCAGGAGATATTTACCTTTAAGCTCCCCCTCAAATCATGATAGAACGATATGGATCTATTAAGCTCCCCCTGGACATTTGCAAAATATCCAAGTCTGAACGTTGAAGAGCGGGTCCTGATCTGTCATGTGATCAGAAGCCAAACTTCGTTGAAGTCGGGGTTCTAAACTAATTTACTTAGAAGCCATAGTTCTTCTACTCCCCCTTGACAGTAGGTGCCTGCAACAAAGAATCAGTTTTCGGCTTTGGTACCCACTGGTATTTGGGTCCATGAATGTTAGTTGCAGTTCTTGTGGGGGAAATAGAATAAGAACCATACCAGAAATGATCACTGGTTTTGTGAATGTGATCATGTGTACAACAATAAGAACAGTGGTATTTCTTACCTGATAACCTGAGTAATTGATCTCTCGAGTATGTATGATCAGGTTTACCTTTACTTGCATTGTTCTTCTTGGCATTAACCGCATGTACACATGATTCTTTTTCTTTCAGCTCATCTTCAACTGGTTTCTTCTTCCAGACCAGCTCCTCTTCTTTGTATCTCCTTCTTCTATGACGTGTACCTGAACCATCTATATTTCTATCATAGAAAAGGTTAGTCTTACGAATCTGATCAAAAGATTTAACTGACCTTTGTGAAGAGACAAATTTCTGATTTGAACTTGATACAGACTTTTCAAGCACTTTAATCGTTGAAGCGAAGTTGTCTCTTTCTTGAACAAGCAGTTCAATCTTCTTCGTGAACTCAGACTTCGTTTGCTGCTCTTTTAGTGCCTTCTCAGATAGTTCAGATAACTTGGCAGTAAGCTTTTTGATCTCAGTCTCAAACAAGCTTCTTTCTTCTTCAAATCCCTTCTCAGCATTGTTTCTTTGGCCAAATATTTCTTTGAAGATACCAACATTCTTTTGTTCAATGGCCTTCTTTTCTTTTTCAAACTTTTCTCTTTCAAGGATGATTACTTTCTCGAAAGCAGAAACTTGATGAGAAAGTTTTATGCATTTCAGCTCAACTTCTTTCTTCTCATCAGCACATTTTCTGGAAAAATCTGAGAACTTATTTGCAAAAGATTTCTCTTTATTTTCAAAATCGGATTTGTCTTTTGCAATCTTTTGCTCCAAATCAGAGATCTTTCTTTTTAGCTCAGAGTTCTCAGATTCCAGTCTCAGTATTTTCTCATCATTCAGCCCAAAAGTCTTTGTCAAAAGATCTTTATTAATTGTCTTTAATGCACTAACTTCCTCTTTCAGTGTGTTGTTCTCATCAGCATATTGGTTTGCCCTCTTTACGTAAAAAGTTAAAGATAATTGGAGATTTGTGTTCTCCAATTTGAGGTCTTGAACTTCAGAAAAATATCCCATTTCAACTTATCTAATTCAAGCTTTTGAAAAAACTTGACAATAGATGAACCTTGAAAGTGCAAGGACCAAAAGTGACAAAGTGTGAAACTTGAAAGTTTAGGGTCACAAATGACAAACTACTGAAACCTTGAAGTACGGGGGCTAAAAGAAATGCACTGCAAAATGATCGTGAGACAAAAAATTTGACCCTTTTTTATTTTTTTTAAGCCCGGTCGAGCAGGGTACCGGTCAAGCAAAAGACCGATATAGACAAAGTACGGGTTGAACGAAAGGACCGATAAAACAAAGTACCGGTCAAAGGACAGGTATCGGTCAAGGACGAATATCGGTCAAACCAATAGAGGTCGAACTAATATCGGTCAAGCGGATTGACCGGTAATGCAGGGTACCGGTCGAAGCAAAAGACCGGTAGTGACAATGTACCGGTCGAATAAAGGACCGGTAACAACAATGTCCCGGTCGAAGAATATCGGTTCAATATCTATCGGTCGATAACAGATAAGCAGATAAGGATCGATAAAAACAAATAAAGACCGATAAACACGAAGAACAGTCCGAAGAACACGATGAATTTCAAGATTAATCGACCCAGAAACTGATAAATTAACCCAGAAAAAAAAACAATCGATTATGCAACAAATTCAACTCTATTAGCAGATTTAAACTTAAACCTACTTATTTAAATCGATAAGCACACCGATAAACAGAAAAATCATTCGACCGATAAACTAAAATCAACAGTAACCCTAAACCATAAAGTAGATCGATAGATAGACAGTAACTTAGACCGATAATCACTTTTCCAGAAAACAATCAGATTGATAACCTTCGAAAACTTCGACCGATAAAAGAAAACTTTTGAAATTGCAGAAACCTTCAATCGATAAAAAAACTTTTTAAGAAAGCTTCGACTGATAAACACTTGAAAAAATAATCAACCCAGATCGATAATAACTCAGAAACAGATAATCAATTAAAGCAGATAACAACGATTAACACGAATAATTGATTATAGGGTTTTAGACAAACCTTTTTTTGGATCAAACCTTTAGTCTCTTTGCTCTGATACCAATTGTAGATCCCAGTACAGTGCAATCAACAGCAAATAATATCAAAGATGAATAAGATTTAAGCCACAACTACTAGTCATATGATTAATATGAAATCAAAGGGTTACAGGTTTATAGAAAGGATTTCTGATCAGAGAAAGTAAACCTATTGACTAGTAATCTGGAAATTATGAGACTTAAACTTATAATGAAACTGAAATAGCCTTTATATGCTTAGGCTTACAAACATAATGGGCTTATGGGCTTTAGGCCCAACCAATAAATAACTATTAATGAATTACATTATGCACCCTTATAAATGCTTTATGCCACTTTCAACACACAGGACTTTCAATCCTAACACTAAACATATTCTAGAATCAATTACGAATTCTATTACACCAAAATCATATCAAAAACAACATTAACACACAAAAATCGATCCAACTCAGTCAACTTGCGTGTTCTTGGCAATTCGATCAAAATTTCGAATTCAATCCTTGTTTTCTGAATCTTGATCTGCTCTGATACCAATTGTTATCCCAGATAACAATGTAAATCAAGATGACAATCAATTTCAATCAATTCTCTTTTTGTATTTCACAATCAAATTCGTACAGAAAATGCTCTCAGACTTTCTCTCTCTAACACATGAATGCGTATGACACTCTGATAGATCTACACGCACAACACTGAGCCATATTCCTATTTAAACAAAGGAACAAAACACTCACAATACTAAAACACGCACACTAAAGAAACACTTACACAACTAGCTTTGACTTTTTATTACAACAGAGACTTTGACTTTCTGCTTGAGAGTTGACTTTGAGCTTTGACTTGTTTCACTTTCTGTCTTCAGTCTTCATGATCTTGTATCCAACTAATATATGTTCTAACAGTACAACTTTGGAGCTTCCTTAACAGGAGTTGCACTCAAATGGCTTATTAACCTGAAACCTCAACCGATTAACTCTTTCGCATATCTGGTTAATCAATTTTTCCAATAATTTGCGAGTGGTCGCAAAGTGGAAAACAAACCAGTAACCTGTATTATGTCACTCAATATAGTGCGGAATCTATACACAATTATTTCAATAGTTTCCATTCTAAAATGATTAGCAATCAAATTAAGTTGTGACGTCCGAACAACAATCGAAGCATACAAGAGAGGGCTAACAAAAGTATTAGATCTATACATGGATCTAACCAAATATTCTGCAGAAACCTTTGAAGATGTTAGAGCCAGGACGCCGAAGATATGCGAGTCAAGGATGATTTAATCTTTCGAAAGAAGCATAACCAAGAAAAGCGACCCCTAAGTGTTAAGAGACCAAAGTTCAAGATGAAAAATCATCCTCGACAAGACCAATCGTGCCAGATTTATAATGTCAGGTTTGATAAAAAGTAAGATTTCACCTCGCATCCTAAAATATCTGAATTTGGGTTCAAAGGAACTCATAAAGAGTTGTTCAAAGATTTAAAATCTTTAAAGACGATCGTAAGATGGCCTAAAATGAGCGACAAGCTCGACGCTAAAAAAGATAATTTGACTATATGTACAATGACCACATGAGAAATTCCTATCACACTCATATGACTTCCAATGAATCATTATGTTCGTCTCGTAGGTCAAACCGTATGGCAATAACACGCGAGGGGGTGAATACAGTGTTTTTTAAAGTTTTAATATTCTTTTATTAGAACGCATGATCTTTACAAAATATGAAATAGTTGCAGAAAGTAAACAAATGAACAACAAGTGATCAACAACCTGTAAACTATCTCTCTTAAGTAATATATGTATTCTCTCTAGATCACAAGATATAATGTGCTCTATCAATTCTCAACATATATTCACTTAAAAAAACTAAAGTTGCACAAAGATAGTAATTGACCAACCGGTGAACTTGAAGTCTTTGAAGAATATAAATATATTCTCTTTGCGCTCTATTTCTATGTGTTGGTCTTTAAAGCTTCACTTGGTATTTGTAGGTAGCATCCCCTCTAATGAGACAAAACAACATGATAATAAAGTATCAGTATGGGAGGATGTCATATTGCAGCTTTCAAGTCACTTTTCATCTGGTTGAGTGTTTCATGTTTCCTCCTTGTTGTGGTTACGACCATAATGCTTTTAATGTAAAGTATGGTGCATTAAAGATGATGGGAAACCTGATATATTCCTTACAATGACGTGCAATCCAAAATGGCCTGAAATCCTTAAAGAGTTATTACCTGGTCAAACTGCACCAGATCGACCAGACTTTGTTGCAAGAATTTTTCGTGCCAAATTAGAGGATCTCAAAGACCAACTCTTCAAGAAGAACATCCTTGGCACTGTCAGGGCATATGTATATGTCATCGAGTTTCAGAAGTGTGGTTTGCTACATGCATATTTCCTCCTGATAATGAGACCTGAGGACAAAATGACCAATCCAGATCATTACGACAAGAGTGTGTGTGCTGAAATTCCAGACCCGACAAAGTATCCATGTAACACCCTAAAAACAGGGATAACAAAACTTTCCAAAAGAGGAGAAGTGGTATATAATTTGCCATAGCAAGAGCCTCCCAAAAAGGGGAATATTAAAAATAAGCCTGTTTAATCACAATTGTAATTTAACGGATAAATAAACAACAACCAAGTAATCTAATTTCTACATCTAGAAAAGAGATTACAAAAGGGGTGTCATCTATAAACCCAAATCTTCCAACCAAAAGTTCAAGTGCCAAAATCCCCAAGCTCTCGCCTAAAGCATCTAAACTTGCCTAGGAGTAGCGCCGCTAACACCTGAGATACACATCGACACCAAACAAGTGTTAGGCCAAAAAGCCTAGTGAGATGAACAAGTAAAAGCATGCCAGATACCGATACAATTCTTATCAGCAGTTAACCAATTAATCACGTAGATGTGGAGTCAACGGGAGCGACCCATATCTCCAATCAGGTTCACCCAAAGAGGCGATGCACCTTGAAGCCAAATAACAAAGGAAACCCAAAGGCCCAACACACATCGAGGACTACCGCTTAGGAAATTCCCCGACGGCAGAGGTCTAGGCACATAGGGGACAACCACTTAGGAAATTCCCCAAATGTCACCCACCTACATCCCTATAGTGAATCACTGACTTGGTTCGTCCACATTATGCAAATAGGAGGTCTCAAGATGTGTTTTAACCCAACATATTCGGATATCAACCATGAACACAACATTACCATCCCAAGCATGTAAATCTGTCATATGACGTAATAATCAACCATCTACTTCATGAGGATATAAGGTCGCCAAAAGGCATTCCAAGTAGGAATCATCATAATACCAAGATATACATAAGCAACTCGTAGTAGGTTACTCACATGCATATTTCCATAGAAATCCCCAAATACTTGTACATTAAATAAGAACACTTGAGTAATAACAATAATGATAACAAGTAAAGTAAATGATGTGTATCTAGTTTTTACAAAAGGGTTAGTAAACTCACAATCTAGGTTTTTTGCCAAAACCTAGAAAAGATGAAAACCCTAGATTTGAGAAGATGAGACTTGGAGATGAGAAGTTGAGCTTGAGAAACCCTAGAATCTTCCTTGAGATGAGTTTAATGCTTGAATCCAAAACCCAACCACCAAGGATAGTATTTATGAGAGTTAGGGTTTGGTAGGTGGAGAATGGAGACTAAAATGGGGTTCCAAAATCGCAACTAAAAGAGAGGGTTTGAGAGAAATGAGGTTAAAATCTGTTAAGGGTTCATTTAAGGCACTGGACCCCGACGGCGATAGTGCCAGGGGCACTATCACGAGTCACAATCGCGAGCACCCGAATACCTTCGGTACAAGCCGTGCGATAGTGCCCTTCGCGATAGTGCCATGGCACAATCGCGTGGCACAATCGTGACCCGCCCCGAACTCTCGGTACATATTCGGCGATAGTGCCCTCCGCGATAGTGCCAAGGGTACAATCGCGGGGCACAATCGCGAGGCACTCAAAACAGTCTGAAACTCAACCGAAAACGATAACGAGCACAAGGTTTGAACGATTAAAGATGGTAAATCAATTCAGATGACACTACAACATATTAACCATCATAAAATACATACAAAGGCTCATATACTCACATAGGCACAATTAATGCATTAAGGGAAACAAATACTTACCTTATAAGTTTACGGATGTTACAATCCTCCCCACCTAAATGGGATTTCGTCCCCGAAATCTTACTCTAAGCAAACAAGTGAGGATATCGCTTCTTCATATCATCTTCGGACTCCCAAGTAATGTTAGAACCCCGATGATGCTTCCATTGAAATTTAACCATGACCACGTCCTTATGCCTCAACTTCTTCACTTTCAATTCTAAAATCGACTCCGGTTCTTCCACACAACGATTCCCGTTGTCCACCCGAATTTCCGACAAAGGAATCACGCTTTCCTCTTTGGAAAGACACTTCCGAAGGTAACACACATGAAATGTAGGATGTATCCCATCCATTTCCGGTGGTAAATCCAACCGATAGGCTTGCAAACCAATCTTTTCCAAAATAACGAATGGTCCAAGGAAACGAGGACTAAGCTTCCCACGCTTCCCGAAACGTATGATCCCCTTCCACGGAGACACCTTCAACATGACCCGGTCACCCACTTGAAACTCAATTGGTCTTCTCTTCTTGTCCGCATAACTCTTTTGTCGGTCTTGCGCCGCCTTTAGCCTTTCTCGAATCTCTTTCACCTTGTCTGCCGTCTCTTGCACTATTTTCAGCCCGGCGAATTGCTTTTCGCCCGCTTCTAACCAACAAACTGGAGTTTGGTACTTTCAACCGTACAACGCCTCGAATGGTGCCATGCCAATGCTAGAATGGTAACTGTTGTTGTACGCGAACTCTACCAACGGTAGATGTGAATCCCAACTTCCCCCGAAGTCTATCACACACGATCTCAACATATCTTCTAATGTTTGGATTGTCCTCTCGCTTTGGCCATCCGTTTGAGGATGATACGCCGTGCTCAAATTCAATCGAGTAGCCAACTCCTTTTGCAAGCTTGCCCAAAAGTTCGACGTGAAACGGCTATCTCGATCCGACACGATAGATTGTGGAACCCCATGCCTCGACACAACCTCATCAATGTAAAGCTTGGCCAATTTCTCCATTGGCAAAGTCTCCTTCCTTGCAAGAAAGTGCGCACTCTTGGTTAGCCGATCGACGACTACCCAAATTGTATCGTGGCCTCGCAAGGTCTTTGGTAGCTTCGTCACAAAATCCATAGTGATGTTGTCCCATTTCCACTCGGGAATGGACAATGGCTGCAAACTCTCATACGGCCTTTGATGCTCCGCCTTGACTTGAAGGCACGTGACACATCTCTCCACGTAGTTAGCCACATCCAACTTCATCACCGGCCACCAAAAATTTAATTTTAAGTCTCTATACATCTTGGTACTACCGGGATGTATAGAATACTTCGACTTGTGCGCGTCTTCTAGAAGTAACTCCCGATTTCCACCCAAATTCGACCTTGGAAGAGTTTAAGCCCGCAACTATCTTCCGTCAAATGTCCACTTTGCTTCACCATGATCTCGGATTTGAGATTTTGCTCCTTGAGCGCTTCCACTTGCCACGTCTTGATGCTTTCCACCAAACGTGATACCACGTCGATCCTTGTAAGGGACAATTTAACGCCACCATCATAGCTTCTCCGGCTCAATGCATCCGCCACCACATTGGCCTTACCGGGATGGTAGAGTAGATCACAATCATAATCCTTTAGAAGTTCAAGCCACCTTCTTTGCCGCATGTTGAGTTCCTTTTGATCGAAGATATACTTGAGACTCTTGTGATCGGTGAAGAGAGTACACTTGGTCCCGTACAAGTAATGCCGCCACAACTTCAAAGCAAAAACTACCGCCGCCAACTCTAAGTCCTGCGTCGGGTAGTTCTTCTCATGTTCCTTTAATTGCCTCGACGCGTAGGCAATGACTTTCCCTCGTTGCATAAGTACACATCCAAGCCCCATCTTAGAAGCGTCACTATACACCACGAAGACTTCTGATCCCTCAGGCAAGGATAAGATCAGAGCTTCGCACAATTTCCTCTTGAGCGTTTGAAAGGCTTGGTCTTGAACATCGGTCCAAAGAAACTTGACGTTCTTTCTTGTGAGGG
The DNA here is from genome assembly GCA_954870635.1 of Arctium minus. Classification (NCBI taxonomy): domain Eukaryota; kingdom Viridiplantae; phylum Streptophyta; class Magnoliopsida; order Asterales; family Asteraceae; genus Arctium; species Arctium minus. Next base: position 67,266,456 of record OX941080.1, on the reverse strand, counting down.
ATGTGAGCGGTGCAGCTACCTTGGAAAAGTCTTGGATGAAGCGTCTATAGTAGCCCGCTAAGCCCAAGAAACTCCGTATTTTCGACGGATTCGTCGGCGGCTCCCAACTCATCATCGCTTCAATCTTCGCCGGGTCCACCTGAACCTCGTCCTTTGATACCACGTGCCCCAAGAATTGAACCTCTTGGAGCCAAAATTCGCACTTAGAGAATTTTGCGAACAACTTCTCCTTCCTTAGGACTTCCAAGACTTCCCGCAAGTGTTTCCCATGTTCGGACTCATCCTTAGAATAAATTAAGATATCGTCGATAAAGACGATCACGAATTTATCCAAGAATGGGCGACACACATGGTTCATCAAATCCATAAATACGGCCGGCGCATTGGTCAACCCAAAAGGCATCACCAAGAACTCATAGTGACCGTAACACGTTCGGAAGGCCGTCTTCGGAATATCATCATTCTTCACTCTCACTTGATGATAACCGGATCGGAGGTCAATCTTCGAGAAACATCCCGCACCTTGGAGTTGATCGAAGAGATCATCGATGTGAGGTAAAGGATACTTGTTCTTTACCATGACTTTATTCAACTCACGGTAGTCAATACACATCCTCATCGATCCATCCTTCTTCTTCACGAACAACACCGGCGCTCCCCAAGGTGAAGAACTCGGTCGGATAAAACCCTTATCTAACAACTCTTGAAGTTGCGTCATCATCTCCTTCATTTCCGTCGGGGCCAAACGATAGGGATCTCGGCTATCGGAGCCGCTCCCGAAGTGAGGTCTATTTGGAACTCCACTTGACGTTCTGGTGGTAATCCGGGAAGGTCTTCCGGAAAGACATTCGGATAATCCCGCACGATCCTCACGTCCTCCACCGTCTTCTTTTCCTTCTTCGCGTCCACAATATACGCTAGATACGAAGGGTAACCCTTCGCTAGAAACTTACGCGCCTTGAGAGAGGAGATAATGGGGTTGCATCCCTTTCCTTTCTCCCCATAAATGACGACCACGCCGCCTTCCGACAAAGGCACTTGGATCATCTTCTTAGTGCAAATGATGTCGGCCTTATGCCTTGACAACCAATCCACGCCTATGACCACGTCGAACCCTCCTTTGGCCATAGGTAGCAAATCTACCCCAAAAGAATTCCTGTCGATCTCTAAGGTGTAACTACGAAAACGGTCTTGAATAATTACTTGGTCTCCATTTTCTATCTCTACTACTAGTGAGTCGGAAAGGACACTAGTAGGGGTGACAAATTGTTTACAAAACACATCCGAAACAAAAGAGCAGGTAGCACCCGAATCAAATAGTACACGAGCAGGCAAGGAGTTCACTAGAAACGTACCCGAAACGACATCGGTTGTCTCCTTTGCTTCCTCGGTGGTCATCCGGAAAGCTCGACTCGGCACCCTCGGCGATTGGTCGACTCTAGTCATCGACCCAACAGATCTGCCTTGATTGTTCCCCGCTAACTTTGGACAATTCCTCCTTATGTGCCCCGGTTCCTGACACTCAAAACACACCGTCGGACGAACAGTACAGTCCCGGGCCATATGGCCCTTCTTGCCACACCTGGTACAACTCACCAGACCCGCATAGGTTTTGGAAGCACATGCGCCCGAATGCTTGGTTCTGCACCTTGGGCACCACTGATCACTTTTATGAGAGTCGCCAGTTCTCCCACTAACAAAAGGCTTCGACTGACGAACGGGCCCAGATGGCCCTTCCCATTTTCTCTTCTCACCCGCAACACTTCTTTCTTCCTTCTCAGCCAACCTATCATCTTCCATAAGCAAGGCCTCTTCAATGACTTCTTGAAGAGTCGATCCTCCGGCATTGCGCACGTCAGTCCGCATATCGGCCGGTAGGCCAAGATGAAAGGCCTTAATCTTCGATCTCTCATCTGGGACCAGATATCCCACCAAGTTCAACTTCTCCAGAAACAGCTTGGAGTAGTCGACAACGGACAAATTTCCCTTCCTCAGATTCCGGAACTCAGCTTCCAGTTTATCCAACGAACGCTCGCTGCAATACTTGTCCATTATCTTTTTCTTGAAGACTAACCAGGTCAGCTTTGCTAGGACTTCGGGGGTGAGGGCGGACCGGGTGAGATTCCACCAGATCAATGCCTCTCCCCGGAGTAATTGAGAAGCAAATTTCACCCGTTGCGAGACGTCGCACTCACTAGACTCAAAGTCCATTTCCACTTCCTTGAGCCAGTACATACACGCAACCGGGTTGTCGGAACCTGCAAACTCTTTAGGGTTGCACCCCAGAAAATCCTTGTAGGAGCATCCCTTAGTCCTCTCTCGATTCACGTTGCTCGGTTGCTCTTCGGTCACCACCATTTCAGGTCCACCACCCGACCCAGCTATGATATTCTCCGCCATAGTCTCGGGTGGGCAGTTACTAGCATCTCGATCTTCTAGGAGTTTCATGAAAAACTCTTGTTGTTGGATTTTTGCTGGGCCATGGCAGAATTCATAGCCAGCATCATGCTATCTCGAATCCTGGTCTCCATGGTCACCTCTTCCATGATAGCATTATTCGTGTTGAGGTTCCGGCGAGGAATATGCTCAGGTCCGCCTCCCAAGATTCTGGGTACGGGAATTCCATCGGAGGTTTCCCCTATCGGAGGTCGTAAAGCTGCAGATTCCACTTCTGGTTGACCCTCTGGCATGTCCGATAATCTACTTCGAGTATTAACCATTGTTCACTGCTACACAAGCACGAGAAGGAGATTGAGAAAAGACTAAACGAGTTTAATTCATTGTACGTACTAATACATTCATCAATTATCGCAATAACAGTAAATCAAGTATGCTTACGTAACATTGCATTCATAATAGCAGTAGCTAATTGGAATTATGAACGAACCATACACAAGAATTCTTGTCACTATCATCACAACTCTTAATTAGTGTAATTCTGTAACCTAACACTCTCCCCATCTAGGATTTCTACCCCAAGAGGACATTGAAGTCAAAACAATATAAAGCTTAAGTCTAGATATGCTACAACAATACCTAGTTCACTTAAACTAAAGCTCCGATACCAACTTGTAACACCCTAAAAACAGGGATAACAAAACTTTCCAAAAGAGGAGAACTGGTATATAATTTGCCATAGCAAGAGCCTCCCAAAAAGGGGAATATTACAAATAAGCCTGTTTAATCACAATTGTAATTTAACGGATAAATAAACAACAACCAACTAATCTAATTTCTACATCTAGAAAATATATTACAAAAGGGGTGTCATCTATAAACCTAAATCTTCCAACCAAAAGTTCAAGTGCCAAAATCCCCAAGCTCTCGCCCAAAGCATCTAAACTTGCCTAGGAGCAGCGCCGCTAACACCTGAGATACACATCGACACCAAACAAGTGTTAGGCCAAAAAGCCTAGTGAGATGAACAAGTACAAGCATGTCAGATACCGATACAATTCTTATCAGCAGTTAACCAATTAATCATGTAGATGTGGAGTCAACGGGAGCGACCCATATCTCCAATCAGGTTCACCTAAAGAGGCGATGCACCTTGAAGCCAAATAACAAAGGCAACCCAAAGGCCCGACACACATCGAGGACTACCGCTTAGGAAATTCCCCGATGGCGGAGGTCTAGGTACATAGGGGACAACCACTTAGGAAATTCCCCAAATGTCACCCACCTACATCCCTATAGTGAATCACTGACTTGGTTCGTCCACATTATGCAAATAGGAGGTCTCAAGATGTGTTTTAACCCAACATATTCGGATATCAACCATGAACACAACATTACCATCCCAAGCATGTAAATCTGTCATATGACGTAATAATCAACCATCTACTTCATGAGGATATAAGGTCGCCAAAAGGCATTCCAAGTAGGAATCATCATAATACCAAGATATGCATAAGTGACTCCTAGTAGGTTACTCACATGCATATTTCCATAGAAATCCCCAAATACTTGTACATTAAATAAGAACACTTGAGTAATAACAATAATGATAACAAGTAAAGTAAATGATGTGTATCTAGTTTTTACAAAAGGGTTAGTAAACTCACAATCTAGGTTTTATGCCAAAACCTAGAAAAGATGAAAACCCTAGATTTGAGAAGATGAGACTTGGAGATGAGAAGTTGAGCTTGAGAAACCCTAGAATCTTCCTTGAGATGAGTTTAATGCTTGAATCCAACACCCAACCACCAAGGATAGTATTTATGAGAGTTAGGGTTTGGTAGGTGGAGAATGGAGACTGAAATGGGGTTCCAAAATCGCAACCAAAAGAGAGGGTTTGAGAGAAATGAGGTTAAAATCTGTTAAGGGTTCATTTAAGGCACTGGACCCCGACGGTGATAGTGTCCGGCGATAGTGCCAGGGGCACTATCGCGAGTCATAATCGCGAGCACCCGAATACCTTCGGTACAAGCCGTGCGATAGTGCCCTCCGCGATAGTGCCATGGCACAATCGCGACCCACCCCGAACTCTCGGTACATATTCGACGATAGTGCCCTCCGCGATAGTGCCAAGGGCACAATCACAGGGCACAATCGCGGGGCACAATCGCAGGGCACAATCGTGAGGCACTCAAAACAGTCCGAAACTCAACCGAAAAAGATAACGAGCATAAGGTTTGAACGATTAAAGATGGTAAATCAATTCAGATGACACTACAACATATTAACCATCATAAAATACATACAAAGGCTCATATACTCACATAGGCACAATTAATGCATTAAGGGAAACAAATACTTACCTTATAAGTTTACGGATGTTACAATCCAGAAATGCACCAGTTGGTTGTCTAACACATGATGCATGGTCCTTGCGGTCATTTACGACCGTCAAGTCCATGCATGCAAGGTGAGCCGAAAAGATGTCGTTTCAAATATCCTAGGCAATTCAATGATAAAATAGCACAGGCTGAGAACTCATATCCGTTGTATCGAAGGAGAAATAATGGAAAAGATGTGAATGTACGGGGCAATACCCTGGATAATAGATGGGTGGACCCATATAACCCAAAGTTGTTAATGATGTTCAACTACCATATTAATGTTGAGGCTTGCTTAAGTATAACATCTGTGAAATATCTCTTCAAGTATGTTTATAAGGGTCATGATAGACAAGTTATGCATATCGATTCAAACGAAGGAAGAGGTGTTATTAATGAGATTTCAAGGTTTCAAGATGCACGTTATGTCTCCCCCCTCATAGCGGATTTTTAGCTTTCAACTTTCTCAAATTCACCCTCATGTGATGGCTTTGCAACTCCATCTCCCTAATAAGCAGATGGTTAGGTTCAAAGATGATGATACAATGACAGATATTGTTGCAAGAGAGAGCGGCAAGTGAACAATGTTGACTGCATTTTTTGAAAGAAACAATGGAGATGCGAATGCAAGACAGTATTTGTACAAAGACTTCCTAAAACATTTCACATGGAATGAGAGCTCACGTCGTTGGAATCTAAGAAAAAAAAGGATCAATGATAGGCCGACTTGTTTATGCTAATCGCACGGAAGGAGAACGCTATTACTTACGTCTACTTTTGTCTCATGTTAGTGGGCCTACATGTTTTGAAGATCTATATATGGTCAATGACATATTACATCCGACATTTCGAAAAGCGGCTCTTGAAAGATTCTTAATAGAGACTGACGATAACTTGTCACAATGTCTTGCGGAGGCTTCCTTGTTTCAGTTTCCAAATGCTCTTAGGAGGCTATTTGCGACGATATTAATTTATTGTGACCCAGGAGATGTTCGCAAGTTATGGGATGAGCATTACGATTCACTTTCAGAAGATTATAAACGAGAATACGAAAGTGTGACCGAGTTCGGAATATGGTCCTGAGTGACGTCACAACATTTCTACAATCTATAGGTAAAAATCTTGATGATTTCGATCTCCCGAAGATAAATCCAGATGGAAACTTACAATTTGGTAGTTTTCGTGAGGTACAAGAGGAATACTCCATAGTTGTGGAAGAAGAACACTTATGTGCCTGAGATTCCCTCAATTTTGACCAAAAATACGCATATGATGAGATCATGAGGCACGTAGATGATGATTGTCCAGGTGTGTTCTTCATAGATGGTCCAGGTGGGACTGGAAAAACTTATTTGTACAAGGCATTTGCTTGCCAACATTCGTTCCCGTGGTCTTATTGCACTTGCGACTGTTTCTTCGGGTGTTGTAGCTAATCATATGCCTGGGGGGAGAACAACTCACTCCCAATTTAAGATTCCCCTCAATGTTGATAAGAACTCAATGTGCAACAAAAAGAAACAAAGCGGGACTGCTCAATTGTTTCAGGATGCAAAAATAATAATTTGGGACGAAACGTCGATGGCTAAGAGGCAGGCGGTAGAGGCACTTGATCGAACAATGCAAGACATCACATGGATGACACTCCCTTTTGGCGGAAAGATAATGGTTATGAGAGGTGATTTTCGACAGGTCTTACCCGTCGTGAGACGTGGAACCCGAGAACAAATTGTAGATTCTAGCCTACGGATGTCACCTCTTTGGTCTTCAATTAAAAATATACGGTTAACTCTTAATATGAGAGCACGAACTGATCCATGGTTTTCAGATTTTCTATTACGAGTTGGTGATGGAGATGAAGAAGTGGTGGAAGAAAGCTTTATATGCATACCCGATGACATGGCCATTACCTATACTGATAAAGATAAATCGAAGGATGATTTGATTGACGCAATATTTCCATCTTTTCAAATCAATGGTTGATTCAGATTATATCGTTTCGAGGGCAATATTATCAACTAAAAATGAGAATGTCGATGAGATTAATGACCAGTTGATTGATAGATTCTGCAGAGAGGAAAAGGTTTACTACAGTTTTGATGAAGCAGAAGATGACAGGAATAACCTTTCTCCAATGGAGTTCTTAAACTCACTAACCGTCAGTGGTTTGCCTCCTCATTACATCCGGCTCAAAATTGGATGTCTGATGGCGATAATGCACACGTGTAAAATGTGTCACAATAATGGCGCAAGTATACACCACGTATTACGTTCGCTTCTCAAGTAATATAATGGTAAGGACCAAATATCGTATCCATAGGGATTGGACTTAACTAAGAATCAGAGATTTTCACGAACTTCCGATGCAAAGTTAAAGATTTATAAAATTTTGATTGGTTGGTTTAAAGCGAAATATTAAATATTAAATTTAACAAATGATAAAAAGCCGGGTACGGGTGTAAGTTTTCCCCCGACAGTATTTTTATAACTTAAATGGTTAACAAGATCGGTCATAATGAAGTCCCACACGATTTCCTCCTCTCGAAGCTACGTCGTATAGGTTGCGATAACGGTATTATTATAAAATTACCATACTAGCTAACTTTCGGTTTACCAATCTCACTAAGTAGATCCGAAGATCTCAGCCCCGTTAGTATGGAGGGATGCGCATATCTCTATGACACACCAACTCGACCAACATTTCGGACCTTAGTTTGATTATGAAAAATCCATATCTCTATGTGATTATTAAAGATTTTCTCAAACCTTCTTGCATCACCCAAGCCGTATTCGGGTCCGCCCCTCTCGGGGTCTAAGACCTAATATTAACACACACAAGTGATTGGCTTGTCTGCATTGAGATGAAGATTCAACTTGGATGACCAAACCGAGAAGCTAGCCAAATGCGGTAACACCCAAGTGTTCCATTTTAACCTCTCAGGTTTGGCTACACCCGCACCTAAAGGGGGGTTTAGCTACTGGACATAATTAAAGACATAACAGAAGAAAATAAGTGCTGGAAATTAAACTGCATTAACTGAAAAACTGTCACTGTGGTCACAGACTTACCACAGTGGTAACGAAATGTAAAGTGCAGAATTAAAAACTTAAGAACAATACAAGAACAACTATCTAAGAACTTGAAATTAAAAGGCTTGGAGATTCTTAGGGAGCTCCAAGGGAGTGATGGAGTACTTGGTGAAAACTTGGATAAATTGATGGATTGATGGATGCTTCAAATGTCAACCCAAAGCCCCTTTATATAGTCAAAAAGGGGTGAATATTGTTTTAAAGGATGAATAGTGACTTTTCTAAGCATGACTTCTTTTTTTGTCTTCATCCTCTTCTTTTCCATGAAAGACTTCAGCCTTGACCCATTTTCAACCTGCAAGTTTTCTTCACAAATTGGGAAATAAAATCACTAAGAAGATTTCCAGTTGTTATGTACTGCTATGGTGACTTACCACATTGGTTCCAAACGTCCAGAACCTGATTTTTAAACTATTTCATGACTTTTTGGATACTTTGGACCAAAGAAAGAGAAAAGGCTCAAAAGGGTCTTTTGAGATGATAGAAATAAGGAAAATGTTAGAAAAAGAGAGACAAATAACCCTAAGATATGAGGGTTATAACAATCCCAAACTTAAGCTATTACTTGTCCTCAAGTAATGAAAGGAATGAAAAAAGAAAAAAAAATGAAATGAAACGAAATGAAATGAACGAACCAACAATTTTATGCAGAAAGTGAGTGATGAATTACCTTTGGAACAATGCGGTGTATGATTCTCCTTCGCTCACATGATCTTTGGTTTGATCGGTAGGTCTTGTAGGGGTGCGTGTTTGTAGATTGGGTCGTTTTTGCGGCTTTCCTTCTTTAACTACCCAAACTTATTTGTTTCTGTGGGAAAGGAATATGGTATGGGTTTTGCATGTATATGGTTCCTTTTTCCCATTTTCTTTTTGGCGAAATAGATTTTTTTCTTTTTATTTTGAACATTTTTCAAAAGGACGAATGAAAGTGGATTGGTGGCTTTTTTTGAAAAAGTTTCAACTGTTTTGCGGTATTTTCCCCGATATTTGATACAATTACAAAACCCCTCCCCCAAACTTTTAGAATGTGCAACGTCCTCATTGCATGAGAGAGAAAAAAGGTGGCTAAAAATGGATGCAAAGGTCGTGTATGGGCCGATTGTATCGAAAGAGGGCCTACGTCCTCTCAAACCAACTAAACCATATGAACAAACGAAAATATACACCTGCACAAGATAGGCATCGAAAGCATCAGGTAATAGCATACATCACAACCTAAAAATATCAAGGTACGATCACAAAGTATCAAAACATCCCAAAGTTAGACCCGACAGAAGTTAGAACAACAGATATCACAAAAGACAGATTAAGTATCCAAAAGTCATTGAAATACCCCAAAAATCAAGTGGACGAGGCCTGGTCCTGGTGGTGAGGCATATCCACAACAGAGTTGGTTCCAATGTCGGTCGGAGAAGCAGGTCGATAAGCAGTAGTAGAAGAAGTGGGCCGATCAGCATGTGGAGCCACATGAGTCTCCTCAGCATGGATATTTGCACGGTCCTCACATTGGGCAGCCTCTAAACAGTCCAGTCGATGGTCACCAGATGGAGCTCCAGGCGGGATAAAGTCTGAAACAACGCTTACTACCACGGCTCGGCCGCGTATGTGGCAGCAAAGGAAGAAGAAGAAGCCGCAAACTTGGACTATGGGAAAGCACGCGGACGCGATAGCGTAGGCGGCCGTGGGGGTTGTGCCGGACCCGTGTTGATACGAGCAGCTGGAACATCGATACTGCGAAAACGATTGGCGCGATGCATCCGTTTGATAGTGCCTTGATCAATCTGAGATGAGTGAAATACAATATCGTCTTCGGTATGGTCTGGAACATTTTGAGCCCGCAATAGCTTCGTGATCATTCCCGGGCAAATCAGATGGGCACCGGTGCGATGGATAGAATCCGTAATCATGACCCGAATAATAGGACCCACATTGATCGGCAGGTCACACAGTATGCAATAAAGTAAAACACACTTGTCTCGGGACAATGTATTGTCATGAGCAGTAGGTATAATGTTGTGCCTCATAAACTGAAACCACAAACTCACTCCAAAATTGAGATGGCAAGATTTAATGAGACTCTGACGACGCTCACGAGTCTACCCAAATTGGGGTAGAGTGAGAGTGTCGGCAATCCGCCTCTCATCATCAGCGGAGAGGCCTTCAGTCATAAAAATTGTAAAGGCACAGACCTCGGGTACCGTCAAACCAAGAACCTTGTTGATGGAAGCATTCGAGCAAACGACCGGTACACCTCGAACCACTGCTATGTCACCGTCAGTACCACTAAAGGACAAATAAAACTCCCACACTAAGGTGACATTAACTCGATATGGGAAAGGGATCAAGGTACCCCACTGATGGGCCTCGAGGTGGTCGCTAACACACTCATATTGCCCAATCAAACCCAAGCTAAAACTACGCTCGACTAACAACTGTTTTGTAAGAATAGTGTTGTACCTCAACTGCTCGGGAAGTGGCGGTGGAAGCGGTTCACGCTTACGCTTTGCGAGTGAGGACAGAAGACTTCGACTTTGGAAGGAAATCAACTTCAGGTTCGAGTGAACTGGCCTCTGAATCTTCGGTCATCTCATCACCCGATTCAACAACGGGGTCCGCAGAAGAATGTGAACTGGCCTCCGAAGTAGAGGAATATCGAGTAACTATCCCCTTACCCTTGGCCAAAGCACTGAGACGTCGAATCTTACGAACTGGGGTGGCGATCGGTTGCTTACCTTTGAGATTTTTGTTGCGGATTGCGGGTGTTGGGGATGATTTGGCAGCCGGAGGGTGGTCATCACCATCCCAATCTTCTCCTTCGGTATCTCCCAACTGATTTAGGTCAAACGATCGAACTTCCCCCTCAATGGGATCAGCGACAATGGTGCTAGGGTGAGAGGTGGGTTTAGGGGATGTGGTTTTAGGAGAGGTGGGTTTAGGGGAGGGAGGATCGGCGATAAAACTAGCCACTGGAACAGGGGGGTTAGGGTTAGCGTTGGTGGAAGGTGAGCGGTGGGTGAGGACGAGATTGGATTCCACCATCGTAATGGTGTACGGTGGTGTTGAGGTTTCAGCGGAGGATATCGTCGGAGTCTGTGCGGTGGTGATTGGTGATGCCACAGGTGGTGTAGAGGCGATCGTCACCATGGGAGTTGTCGCCGGAGGCGCAACAGCGGGAGAAGGTGAGGGGGTGTTCGCGGTGGTAGGGATGGAGAAAGGAGTAGCGATGGTGGTTGGTGCCGGCGAACCAGACGGTGGGGGGTAGTAGTGGTTATGGCGGGGGATGGTGGGGCTGAGGGAGGCGTAGCGACGGTATGATGGTTGTTGGTGTTGGAAGGGGCGGGCGATGTCGGAATCCGGCGACGGGCAGCGATTTGTGACCTAGTGAGTCGCCGGTGCAGTGGGATGTTGGAAAAGGGGCCGGCGGTGGGTTGCTTGGGTCGTGCCATGGATAGAGATGAAGGGTCGATCACTGGAGCAAAATGATAGAGAAATGGAGAAGAGAAGATGACGGTTGAAGAAAGGTGATGGGACGGGGAATAGGTAGGGGATAGAGTGGTTATGGGGAAGTGGTGAGGGAAGTTTAAAAAAAATATAAAAGAAAAAGGGAGGGAAGCGTGGTTCGGCTGACAGGGACCAAAAGGGTGAAATGTCATATTTTTTTCAAAGTAAATAGTTTGAAAATTATTCCCAAAATAGATTTGTTCAAAAAGAAAGTCTTGGACAACTTTTGAGAAACTTCATTAAAAAAACTTTGGGTTAGATGTGGGGCTTCTCCCTAATATCCAGTTTCCACCTTTACCCATCAGATTAGAAACTTGTCTTTTCTTTTTGAAATTTTCTCCCCTGCAATCCTGTCACCACAGTGGTGACCAACTCACCACACCTCCAGGAATAAAACCTACAAAATTGCAAACAAAAATTAATTAAATTCTACTATTTACAAGGGTTATTTCTAACCCATAAATATGCTGAATGAGACAATTCATTGGGGTTAGGCACTCCTTCGGGAAGGTAGTACTTGACCCGGTGTCCGTTTACACGAAAAAAAACTGCCATCTTGCGGATTTACTAAGTCGAGAGTACCATATGGGCTCACTTTTTCAATCGTGAAAGGTCCGGGCCACCTAGACTTGAGTTTACCGGGGAACAATTTTAAACGAAAATTAAAGAGTAAAACTTGTTGTCCTTCCGAAAACACTCGTTGGTTGATTCTACAATCATGCCATGTTTTTGTTTTTTCCTTATACAATTTAGCATTTTCATAAACATGATGGCATAATTCTTCCAACTCAACAAGTTGGAGTTTCTGTTTTGTTTCCCGTGGCATCCTCAGTCATATTTAGCTCCTTAGTGGCCCAAAATGCCTTGTACTCTAACTCGAGTGGGAGATGGCAAGCTTTTCCAAACACGATACGATATGGCGACATATCTAATGGGGTTTAAAAGGTTGTGTGATATGCCCATAGTGCATCATCCAATTTTAGTGACCAATCTTTACGATGGGGCTTGAAGACTTTTTCTAAAATTGTTTTTATTTCACGATTTGAAAGCTCGGCAAGCCTGTTCGTTTGCGGGTGATAAGCAGTAGCCACTCGGTGTTAGATGTTGTACTTGCCAAGAACTGCACTTAACATTTTATTTATGAAATGAGTTCCCTCGTCACTGATTATAGTTCGAGGTGTTCCAAAACGGGTAAAAATGTTTTTTGTGCAAAAAATTAATTACTGTCTTGGCATCATTGTGGGGACACGCAATCGCCTCCACCCATTTTGACACGTAATCAACCGCAACCAAAATATACTGGTTATTAAAGGACAACGGAAATGGCCCCATAAAATCGATCCCCCAAACATCAAAAATTTCTACTTCCAAAATATTGTTAAGGGGCATTTCATTTTGTTGAGACACATTTCCGGTCCTTTGACAATGATCACATCTTTTCACAAATTCAAACGAGTCTTTAAAGATCGTTGGCCAAAAAAATCCACTTTGCAAAATCTTAGCGGTCGTCCGTTGGCCTCCAAAGTGACCATCGTACGGTGATGCATGACATTCTTAAAAAATGCTTTGCATTTCAGATCCAGGGACACAACGTCTCAACACTTGATCCGCTCCCATTTTAAAAAGTAGGGGATCATCCCACAAATAATGCTTACAATCATGAAGAAACTTTTTAAATTGCTGCATGGTGAGGTTATACGAACGTAACCCGCTAGCCAAATAGTTGGCTATGTCCGCATACCAAGGGTGTGTTTCTCCATGAAATTGTTGGATTGCTAGGATTTGTTTATTGGGAAAATTTTCTTTTATGTCATGGTTTCATCCACTTGAAATGACACCCTCCAACCGGGAGAGGTGATCCGCGACTTGATTTTCGACCCCCTTACGATCAATTATCTCAAGGTCAAACTCTTGTAGGAGTAGAACCCAACGTATGAGCCGAGGCTTAACATCGGCTTTGTTGATGAGATACTTGATTGCGGAGTGATCGGTATGGATAATTACTTTGGTGCCAATGAGATACGATCGAAATCGGTCAAAAGCGAACACTACGGCAAGCAATTCTTTTTCGGTGGTGGTATAATTAATTTGAGCGTCATTCAAAGTTTTGCTTGTGTAATAAATTGGATGGAAAAATTTTCCGCGCTTTTGACCGAGGACGGCTCCCACGGCCCAGTCACTTGCATCGCACATGACTTCAAAGGGTAATGTCCAGTTTGGAGCTATAACAATTGGAGCCGAAATAAGTGCGAATCTGATTTTTTCAAAAGTTGTTTTACATTCGGTATCAAAGTCAAAACTTTGGTCATTATGCAACAAGTTACACAATGGTTTTGCAATTTTGGAAAAATCTTTAATAAACCTTCGGTAAAACCCGACGTGACCTAAGAAGCTTCTAATGCCCTTGACCGAGGATGGTTCGGGTAATTGCATTATAACTTCGAGTTTTGCGTTGTCAACCTCTAAACCTCGTGGAGAAACCAAGTGTCCCAAAACTATGCCTTCTTGAACCATAAAATGACATTTTTCCCAATTTAAAATCAAGTCATGTTCCTCGTATCGTTCCAAACTTTTTTGCAAATTATTAAGACAATTATCAAATGAGGTTCCAATCACAGAAAACTTATCCATGAAGACTTCCATGGTGTCTTCAATCATATCCAAAAAGATAGACATCATACGCCGCTGGAAAGTCGTGGGCGCATTACATAAACCAATGGGCATTCTTCTAAAAGCGAATGTACCATAAGGACAAGTGAAAGTGGTTTTCTCTTGATCCTCTGGTGCAATGTGGATTTGATTATACCCCGAGTACCCATCTAGGAAGCAAAAAAATTCTTTTCCCGCTAGCCTATCGAGCATTTGGTCTATGAATGGAAGCGGAAAATGATCTTTCTTGGTTGCTAAGTTTAATTGTCTATAATCCATACAAATACGCCAACCGGTCACGATCCTTGTTGGGATGAGCTCATTTTTGTCATTGGTGATCACCGTGGTGCCACCTTTTTTTGGAACGCATTGAACCTAGACCTGGCAAAAACTGACACGACACGCTAACCCGACACGAACTCGACACAAAATAAACGGGTTTGGGTAATACATTTCAACCTGTTTAAGTAAACGGGTTGACACGACATGACACGAAAATTAAACGGGTAAGGTCAGGGTCAAAAATTTCAACTCGAAAATGACTCGAATAACCCGTTTGTATATATATATGTATGTATATATATAAGTTTTCCTTTTAATGCTTTGGATTTTTAGTGTTTTAGATTTGATTATAATTTTGAACTATAAATTTTGGATTTCTAATGCGTTCATTTTAATTTTGTATTTGTATTTTTTTTGTGAATTTTCGATTTTTAATTTTAATTTTATAAATGTTAAACGGGTTAAACGGGTTAGGCGAGTCGTGGCGGGTTAGGCGGGTCGGGTTAGGGTTGAGATTTTCTGATCCGTTTATTAAACGGGTCGGATTAGGGTTAGACACTTTCAACCCGTTTAACTTTGAACCCGACACGACACGTTTGCCAGGTCTAATTGAACCGGGCTCACCCAACTACTACTAGATATCGGATATATTATACCCGCATCTAACCATTTTAAGATCTCTTACTTTACTACCTCCTTCATAATGGGATTAAGTCGTCTTTGTGGTTGCACTTTGCCACTACTATTTTCCTCCAAAATAATCTTATGTTGGCAAATTGAAGGACTTACCCCCTTATGTAGGTTATGGTCCACCCAAGTGCTCTCTTATGTTTCCCTAAGATCTCTAACAACTTCTTTTCTTGTTCACAAGTCAACTTAGATGAAATGATGACAGGTAATTTTTCATCCTTCAAAAGATATACATACTCAAGATGACTAGGCAAGGGCTTAAATTCCAATTCTGGGGATTGCATGTAACACCCCGAATTTTGAGTCTTAATGGTGTTGCGCTCTGGTTAGCCAAGGTAGTAGAATGGAAGAAGAGGAAATCTCGGCAGTGCTTGGCGCGGCTTACCACACGGGTGAAGCCGTGTGGCTAACCACGCGGGTCTCTGTCCATCCGCAACTCCAGTGCTCCACGCGGCTCACGGCGCGAGTGAACCCGCGCGGGCACCCGTGCGGGCGCGCATACCCAATTAAAAGAGGAAAATCGGCCAAAACCCTCATTTTATCAAATCTAACTTAGAGAACTCTTGGAGGCTACGTTTTTCTCCCTTTGGTTTGGTAAGTTTCATCTCCCAACTTCTTTGTGTCATCAATGCTCCTACCAACCTTGTCTTTTGATCATTTATGATAATCTTGTTGGTATTTAGGCATCCATTGTTGTAGATTCAATTCTCCTCAAGATCCTATCTTCATCTCCTTAAGCTTTTGGCATTGTTTGGTAAACTAGCTTATAAGCTAGCTGGTACCTGATAAGCTAGCTTTTCAAAACGCTACTTTGAGTAGCATTTCAATAAGCTAGCTTATGGTCATCCAAACATGTACCAGGAAAAAAAGCTAACTTATAAGCTAGTTTTTTTTGCCAAACATAGCCTTTGAGTTTTAGGGTTTTGAAATACAACCCTACAAGGTGAGTTCATCCTTTTCATAAAAATCTATACATGTTCAAATCATATTTTTAACCTACTAGAGATCTCCATTTTCATTTATGTAACTTGGGGTGTGTTTTCACCCAAAACCCTAACTTTGGAGATTCTAGGATTCATATGTGTGAAAAGGGTTTTGAGAAAAGAAAGAGGATATCTTGGATATATGTATAAAGAAAGCTTGCCATTATGTTTTTCTATCGCTAGCTTCAAAGATTCATAAATGATGGGTTAATGCTATTTTCATCTAATTGCTGATAAGTTTGTATATTGGGAACTTGTTTTACTATAACTTTGGGTTGAGTATTTAGAACCTCTTGGTAAGATTATGCAAGCATTATGCGAAAACCTTCTTTTATCAATATTTTGGGCATCCTATTTTAACGATGGAACACCGGTTAGCTTTTTAGCTTTATGTGACATATTTGGTTGCATTGGGAGTCATGACCCCATATTTGTTGTTGCATTTAGTCCGACGTAGGGACGCGAGTCTCTTACGTCGACGCACGTTTAGGCATCGGATTGGGCTATAAGTCCTACGTGCTAAGTATGTACGTTATTGGATGAGGATCTCAACGTAAGGGCCCTATGTGTATGAAGTTGAGTTTCCACGGGTGTACGTTTAAAGCCATGGAGCCTAACATCCCTTGCGTGTACTTTTATGTGTTTGGTTGTACTGACTTGTCAAGTGGCTTACTTTTGTGTTCTGTCACTTGTGTTAGTAAGTGGGTCTCCCCCGTTAAACCAAAAGGTAACTGTTTATAGTAAAAAGCACTATTATTCCCATCATAACTCCACTTTCTTTATTTACGCTTATCATCAATTACTTCTAATGCACTGTTTGATCTCACTAGGCTTTAGCCTAACACTTTTTCTTAAAAAATGACATGTATAGCAGGTCAATCTAGCAATGGGATTCGTCGGGACTGAGCGCACGACCTAGGGGTCGAGAGCGGTCTTTTTGAGATGATATAATGACCATTACGATAGCGATAGTGGATACACATTTTTGGAAGAATAGCAACACTCGATCTTAATCTTTCTTGTCTAAGTTAGATTATTAGGTTGTTGTATATAGTTCTTCATTTGATTCATTATAAAGGCTACAATTATATTCCCCGGTTTCGGGATGATACTTTGGGTTTTGTTATGACAGGTTTGGGTCACCCAGGTTTACTCAGTTTATAGCCGTCATATTGCGAAATTTTCGAATTTTTATTTTTCTTAAATTTTGGGTGTTATAAGTTGGTATCAGAGCATTAGTTTAAGTGAATTAGGTATGGTCGTAGGATACTTAGAATTAAACTGTGAATTTAAGTTATGATTGAGTGAGATTGGGTAGAACTTCTAAGATAGGATGGTCTTAGTGTCGACGGAAACTACACAAATTGGAAGTTAATGGTAATGGTGATGAAAATTTTTATGTATCGCATGTTCATAATTTTGCTTAGCTAACGTTATTATGAGGATGTCTTACGTGATTATGCTTATATTCCATTGTTATGATGACTAATGAATGTAGTAGTACGTTTCCTGTTATTTATTCGTATGATCTCTCTATCTCACCTACTTTCTCGCGTGTGTGTGTGACAGACTATGGTAAATACTCGTAATCGGGCTGATGGTCAAGATACAGCGGCATCCACGGCTGACCAACCGAGAGTAACAAATGCAGACTTGCCTCCACCGTTGGCAAACGTGTTGGGCGGGGGACCGGAACATATACCCCGTCGTGATATAGCGACAACCAATCAAATTATGGAAGAGGTGACTCCGGAATCAAGGATGATGGATCGAATGATGCAATCCATGAATGCGGCAATGACTCAACAGCAAGAAATGTTTTTGAAGTTGTTAGAGGACCGGGATACTAACAATCGGAGGCACGAAGCAGTCGCGGAAAACATCTTGGTAGCAGGATTCGAGGGTACCGGACCCGGAATTCCTTCTAATAAAACTCCAATCCCGATCGTAAGGCAGGCGACCAAAGCTTGTACATTTAAGGCATTCCTCGGATGCCGACCACCGAAGTTCAAGGGCTCAGACGACCTGGTGGCATGTATGAACTGGATCCGAGAGATGGAGCAGGATTTTCGATCAAGCGAGTGCGGGGAAAATCAGAAAGCGGTGTTTGGGTCTCAAATGCTGAGAGGGGCGGCCCTCACATGGTGGAACGTGTATTCCACTTCCGTTAAGGTCGCAATGTTGGCCAAACTAAGTTGGTAGACTTTCAAGAAAAAGGTTATGGAAGAATTCTGTAACGAACGAGCTATGGATCGAATCATCGACGAATTTCGTGGTTTGAAGAAGGGAAATTCGTCGGTAAAGGAGTACAACAAGCAGTTTATGGATAAACTAGGCTTAGTGGGACACCTGGTCCCAACTGAAAAGGAGAAAATCAAGGCATACATCAAGGGTTTGCCTACCGAAATGATGAATATGGTGCGAGTGTCGAAGGCCTCCACTCTTTGGGAGGCAATCGAGGAGGCACAACTAATAGAAGATTCTTATGGCTCGAACAAAATGGAGAAGAGCGGTTCGGTTGAGAAAAGAAGATGGGAAGGGAATTTGATGCACTCGAAGCGATCAAAGTCATTCAACAACAACCATCAACAAGGAGTTGGCCTGAGACGAGAGTTCCCTGGTGTCCCAAATGTCGAAGCAAACATCTCGGCCCTTGCAACTCAGGATCCGAGCCATGTTTTAAATGTGGCAAGCCCGGTCATAATTTTCGAGATTGTTCGGTCAGAGGACAAATTTGTTTTGAATGCAAGGAACCAGGTCATATTAGGAGTGAGTGCCTGAAGGCGAAGATGGGATTCCGTGGAGGAAAGAAAGTGGAACTGCCGAAAGCAACGGGGAGAGCGTTCCAGATGACTATCGAGGAGGCAAAAGCTTCAACAGATGTAGTGTCGGGTACGTTTCTCCTAAACTCCATACTTACACGTGTATTATTTGATTCGGGAGCTAGTTATTCATTTGTGTCAAGTTCATTTTGCCCAAAGCTATCCATGCCCACTACTAGTTTAGAGGATGAGTTAGTGGTAGAATTAGCGGATGGTGATCAGGTAGTAGTTCGAGACATCCTTAAAGGTTGCAAGCTAGAAATTGAAGGGAGAGAATTCACGGTTGATCTAATGCCAATGGTCATCGGAGGATTTGATGTTGTCATCGGGATGGATTGGTTGTCGATTAATCATGCCAAAATTCTTTGTGTGAAGAAGTTGATCCGAATCCCAATTTCGGATGTTGAGTCGGTGACCATGTACGGCGAGAGACAAAAAGGCGAACTAGCAATTATCAGCATGCTGAAGGCACGAAAGTGCTTATCGAAAGGATGCTCATCCTTTTTGGCGTACGTGATAGATGCCAAATTAGAGAAGAAGAAGCTAGAGGATGTAAAGGTGGTGAATGAGTTCCTCGATGTGTTTCCGAACAATCTGCCAGGGTTACCACCCGATCGCCAAATAGAGTTCAAGATTGATCTAATGCCAGGGGCGGCCCCGATAGCTAGAGCTCCATACCGTTTGGCCCCGTCAGAGATGAAGGAGATGATGAGTCAACTTCAAGACCTTCTTGAAAAGGGATTCGTGAGACCAAGCTCGTCACTTTGGGGAGCATCGGTCCTATTTGTGAAAAAGAAAGATGGAACCATGAGGATGTGTATTGACTATAGGGAGTTGAATAAGGTGACCGTGAAGAATAAGTACCCACTCCCAAGAATCGATGACTTATTTGACCAACTACAAGGAGTGGGTTGTTTCTCGAAGATTGATCTACGTTCGGGTTACCATCAAGTGAAAGTCAAGAAGGATGACATACCGAAAACCGCATTCAGAACGCGCTATGGCCACTACGAGTTCTTGGTGATGCCATTTGGCTTGACGAACGCTCCGACGGTGTTCATGGACTTAATGAACCATTTGTGTCGACCTTTCCTTGATAAGTCGGTCATCGTGTTTATTTATGATATTCTGATTTATTCCAAGGACGAGTCCGATCACGCGCGTCACATCCGCGATGTTTTGGAAGTTTTGAGGAAGGAAAAGCTCTATGCAAAATTCTCCAAGTGTGAGTTTTGGTTGAAGGAAGTGCAGTTTCTAGGGCATGTGGTCACGAAAGACGAAGTGAAAGTGGATCCGGCGAAGATAGAGGCTATGATGAATTGGGAACCTCCAAAGAGCCCATCTGAGATCCGGAGCTTTTTGGGTTTAGCAGGCTACTACCGAAAGTTCATACAGAATTTTTCCAAGATTGCCTCTTCGTTGACTGCATTGACCAAGAAGAATGTAAAATTTGTATGGACTGAAGCCCAAGAAGAAGCTTTCCGGACATTGCAAAGAAAGTTGTGTGAGGCTCCAATTTTATCATTGCCAGAAGGATCGGAGGACTTTGTGGTCTATAGCGACGCATCCAAGATGGGGATTGGGTGTATGCTTATGCAAAGGGGTACAGTGATTGCCTATGCGTCCAGGCAACTAAAAGTATACGAGAAGAACTACCCCACTCACGACTTGGAGTTAGCAGCAGTAGTGTTCGCTTTGAAGTTGTGGCGACATTATCTCTATGGCACGAAGTGTACCTTGTACACGGACCACAAAAGTCTGAGGTACGTATTTGATCAGAAGGAGCTCAACATGAGACAGAGAAGATGGTTGGAGATACTCAAGGACTACGATTGTGAGCTACTCTACCACCCGGGAAAAGCGAATGTGGTGGTCGGCGCCTTGAGTCGGAAAGAGTATAGTGGGAGGCTTCAAGCCAAGCTTACGAGGATCGAGTTAGTGTCAAGTCTCATGGAAAGGATTAAGACATCGCAAACCGAGGCCTTATTGGAAGAGAATCTCAAGGAGGAAGTAATGGTCAAACAACGCCTACTCTTGACCGAAGATAGCCGTGGGATAAAGTGTTTTGATGGAAGAGTTTGGGTGCCAATGATTGGCGGGAATCGGGAACTACTGTTGGAAGACGTACACAAGTCCAAATACTCTATCCACCCGGGGAGTACAATGATGTATAGGGACTTGAAGTTACAATATTGGTGGCCAGGTATGAAATTAGATGTGGCACGCTATGTGGAGCGATGTGTGACTTGTTCGCAAGTGAAGGCCGAGCACCAATGACCCTATGGGAACCTTCAACCATTAGAAATACCCGAGTGGAAGTGGTACAAGATCACTATGGACTTTGTGACCAAGTTACCGAAGACTTTGAGAGGGAACGACACCATTTGGGTGATTGTTGATCGTTTGACGAAGAGTGTGCATTTTCTAGCAATGCGGGAAACTTTGCCAATGGATAAGTTGGCAAAACTGTATATAGACGAAGTGGTCTCTAGGCACGATATACCCTTGTCTATAGTCTCCGATCGTAACAGTCGATTCACATCAAGATTTTGAGGAACCCTACATCAAGAGTTGGGCATGCGGGTGAACTTGAGCACGGCATACCACCCACAAACGGACGGATAAAGCAAAAGAATGATTCAAACTCTGGAAGACATGCTTAGATCCAGTGTGATCGACTTTGGCGGTAATTGGGATACCCATTTGCCTTTGGTGGAATTCGCATATAACAACAATTATCACTCTAGCCTCGGGATGGCACCATTTGAAGCCTTATACGGGTGTAAATGTAGAACTCCCGTGTGTTGGTTAGAGGCGGGGGTGAAACAATTTGTGGGTCTAGATATTGTGCAGGAGACGACCGATAAAGTCAAAGCTATCTGAGAGCGTTTGAAGGCAGCGCAAGATCGTCAGAAAAGTTACGCCGACAAGAAGAGGAGACCGGTGAAGTTCCAAGTGGGAGATCGTGTGATGTTAAAAGTGTCTCCTTGGAAAGGCTTGATCTGGTTTGGAAAGCGAGGGAAGCTAAGTCCCTGTTTCCTTGGGTCGTTCTCTATTCTTGAGCGGATTGGGCTACAAGCTTACAAGTTATATTTACCACCGGAAATAGAGGGAATCCACCCCACGTTTCATGTGTGCTATCTACGGAGGTGCCTAGCGGAAGAAGAGAGTGTTATACCATTATCCGAAATCCGAGTGGGCGACAACCGTTGTGTTGAAGAACCAGAAGCCATTTTGGAAAAAGTAATCAAGAAACTCCGACATAAAGAAGTGGCAATGGTGAAGGTGCAATGGAAACATCATCGCGGTGCGAATGTGACTTGGGAAGCGGAGGAGGACATGAAGCGTCGATATCCTCGTTTATTTGACTATATTGGGATTTCGGGGACGAAATCCATTCCAAGGTGGGGAGGATTGTAACACCCCGAATTTTGAGTCTTAATGGTGTTGCGATCTAGTTAGCCAAGGTAGTAGAATGGAAGAAGAGGAAATCTCGGCAGTGCTTGGCGCGGCTTACCGTGCGGGTGGAGCCGCGCGGCTAACCGCACGGGTCTCTGTCCATCCGCAACTCCAGTGCTCCGCACGGCTCACGGCACCCGCACGGGCGTGCAGATCCAATTAAAAGAGGAAATCGGCCAAAACCATCATTTTATCAAATCTAACTTAGAGAACTCTTGGAGGCTACGTTTTTCTCCCTTTGGTTTGGTAAGTTTCATCTCCCAACTTCTTTTTGTCATCAATGCTCCTACCAACCTTGTCTCTTGATCATTTATGGTAATCTTGTTGGTATTTAGGCATCTATTGTTGTAGATTCAAGTATCCTCAAGATCCTAGCTTCATCTCTTTAAGCTTTTGGCATTGTTTGGTAAACTAGCATATAAGTTAGCTGGTAGCTGATAAGCTAGCTTTTCAAAACGCTACTTTGAGTAACATTTCAATAAGCTAGCTTATGGTCATCCAAACATGTACCAGGAAAAAAAACTAGCTGATAAGCTAGCTGATAAACTAGCTTATAAGAGCATTTCCAACAGATTCTCCAAATTTTCTCCAAAATAGAGAATCAAAAGTCAAAATCTCCAAAAAAAACTACATTCATCTCCAATAAATTCCCCATTTTGAAGAATCCAACATTGATTATAATATTAAAAGATTATATTCATCTATTAAAATAGTATTTCTCTCTCTTAAATATCTAATTTCCAAGTTTTCTATTGGTGCTTCCATTTAGTAATAATTTTTGGGGTGATCTCCATATTTGGAGAAAAACTCATTCTCTCTCCTACTTTCTCCATTTTGGGGATAGTTTTGGAGAAGCTGTTGGAGCAATATTATAGCTCAAAATCTCCATTTTCTCCACTTTCTCCATTTTGAAGAAGCTGTTGGAGATGCTCTAAGCTAGCTTTTTTTGCCAAACATAGCCTTTGAGTTTTAGGGTTTTGAAATACAACCCTACAAGGTGAGTTCATCCTTTTAATAAAACTCTATACATGTTCAAATCATATTTTTAACCTACTAGACATCTCCATTTTCATTTATGTAACTTGGGGTGTGTTTTCACCCAAAACCCTAACTTTGGAGATTCTAGGGTTCATATGTGTGAAAAGGGTTTTGAGAAAAGAAAGAGGATATATTGGATATATGTATGAAGAAAGCTTGCCATGTGTATGAAGCTAGCTTATGAGGATCTCAACGTAAGGGCCTTATGTGTATTAAGTTGAGTTTCCACGGGTGTACGTTTAAAGCCATGGAGCCTAACATCCCTTGTGTGTACTTTTATGTGTTTGGCTTTACTGACTTGTCAAGTGGCTTACTTTTGTGTTCCGTCACTTGTGTTAGTAAGCGGGTCTCCCCCGTTAAACCAAGAGGTAACTGTTTATAGTAAAAAGCACTATTATTCCCATCATAACTCCACTTTCTTTATTTACGCTTATCATCAATTACTTCTAATGCACTATTTGATCTCATTAGGCTTTAGCCTAACACTTTTTCTTAAAAATGACATGTATAGCAGGTCAATCTAGCAATGGGATTCGTCGGGACTGAGCGGACGACCTAGGGGTCGAGAGCGGTCTTTTTGAGATGATATAATGACCATTACGATTAGGGGTGTAAACGAGCCGAGTCGAGTCAAGTAGGAGGTTAATCGAGCCGAGCTCAAAAAATTAATACTAGGCTCGAGCTCGACTCGATCTCGATTAACTTTTCAAAGTAGGGCTCGAGCTCGAGCTCGAATATTTTTTTGAGTTATCGAGCTCGAGCTCGAAGCTCGTTTATGGGTTCGAACTCACGATCGATTAACTTTCTTATCAGCTTGAGCTCGATAATTTGTATATTTTTATTTTATGCTTAATAAATATATGAGCACGTTTGGCTCGAAAAAGGGTATGCTCGAATGGCTCGACTCGACTCGTAAAGTTGAATCGAGTTCTCGAAGGAGCCGAGTCGAACATTGGTGTTATAAAGCTCGACTCGATAAGTTAAACGAGTTTTATTTTGTATTCGAGATCGACTCGAGCTCGAGAATAATAAAGCTCGAGCTCGAGTTAAACGAGCTCGAGCTCGAGTAGCTCGTTAAAAGCTCGACTCACTAACACCCCTAATTACGATAATGATAGTGGATACGCATTTTTGGAAGAATGACAACACCCGATCTTAATCTTTCTTGTCTAAGTTAGATTATTAGGTTGTTGTATATTGTTCTTCATTTGATTCATTGTAAAGGCTACAATTATATTCCCCAGTTTCGGGATGATACTTTGGGTTTTGTTATGACAGGTTTGGATCACCCATGTTTACTCAGTTTATAGCCGTCATATTGCGAAATTTTCGAATTTTTATTTTTCTTAAATTTAGGGTGTTATACTACACTACGGATGGGATCTGTGTGATTTTATCCTTAAAGTCCAATTGTTCGAAAGCTGCTAAGTCCTCAAGAAAGTCACTGTCGAAATCCAGATCAAGGTCAGTCACCACATAATGAGATTGTCACCACTGGCATCCAGATTCCAGCCTAAGTCTTCACTAATCGCCGAACAATCTTCTGATTCTCCATGATACTTAAGGGACTTAAAAACATTGAACGTCACTTGTTGGTCATTAACTCTTATAGTAAGTTCACCCTTTTGAACATCGATTAAGGTTCTTCCCGTGGCTAAAAAGGGACGTCCCAAGATGATTGGGACGTTCTTGTCGGCTTCGTAATCCAAGATCAAAAAGTCGGCCGGGAATATGAACTCATCAACCTTAACCAAAATATCCTTAATCTTACCTCTAGGGTATGTTAGGGATCTGTCCGCTAGTTGCAATGTGACGGTGGTTGGTCGGACCTCTCCTATGCCTAGTTTGTTAAAAATGGACAATGGCATGAGGTTAATGCTTGCCCCTAAGTCACATAATGTGTGTCCTATCTCTTGGCCTCCTACGGAACAAGGGATAGTGAAACTACCCGGATCTTTAAGTTTAGGTGGGATTTTGCATGTGAGAAGCTCACTACATTCCTTAGTCAACGCTACAGTCTCGTATTCACTCAAGCATTTTTTCTTGCTTAGGATGTCTTTAAGAAATTTAACATAGTTTGGCATTTGCTCGAGAGCCTCTACCAAAGGTATGTTAATGTGAAGTTGTTTAAAAACGTCCAAGAACTTCTTAAACTGAACATCCACATTCTTTTGTTTCATCCTACCGGGAAAAGGAAGGTCTCTAAGGTCAGGTTCTGTGTGTTTTTTAGCTGCAGTCTTCTTTTCTCTCCTTGTGGTGACGGTGTCACCACTGTAGTGAGCATTGGTCGATGGGATCTCAAGAGGTGCAGGTGCTTCTGGAGTGACATGCTCGACTACAACAGGGGTAAGTTGAGCTGTTGGGGTCTCTGAAGTTGAAGGAAACAACTCAGGATAATTTTTCTTGTCAAATTTGTGAGTCATTTCTCCCTCTTCTTGCATGATAGGGATGTCCACTATGTCTTTGTTGCTCCTAAGCATAACGACTTTCACATGCTCTTTGGGTAGGATCTTAGGAGTCTCCGTGTCACTAGATAATGTGCCTTGTTGTCGACCCCTCAACTCGGATGCAAATTGCCCTAGTTGAGTTTTAAATCCTCTCATGATGGCGTTGGTTTGATTAACAAAACCATTGGTCTGATTGATGAAGCTTTTTAGCAGAGACTCCAAAGAACCAAGGTCCATGGAGCTTTGTTGCCTGGGTGCTTGAGAATGTGAACTATGGTTACTGTTGTGAGATTGTGGTGACTGCCCACTGTTGTGTGGGGATTGCCCACTGTGTGGAAATCCCAAAGGATTTTGGGGTCGGTTCTGTCCAGGACTTACCCCAGGGGGTTGTAATCCCAGATTTCCTGTCCAAGAAAATTTTGGGTGGTTCCGCCAATTCAGATTGTAAGTCTGAGAATAGGGACTATTCCCAGAGTGATTTCCAACATAGTTAACCGAGATAGGGTTACCTGGACAATTCTCATAAGCATGATTTTCATCACAAAATGCACAAGTTTCGTTTGATAAATTAGTGTTCATTGCATGCACTTGGTTCTTCTCTCCTATGTTCAAGTTATTTTTTACCAAGTTTGTTAAAGCGACTATTTGAGCATTTAAAGCGGTGATGGCGTCCACTTCACGAAAAACCGATGCAGTTTTTGGAGGAAGTGCACAGGGGTTCGACCACTCAGTATTGTTGTTGGCAACCTTCTCTAGGATGTCATACCCTTCATTATGTGTCCTGGCGGTAAACGCATCACCATCTGTAGCATCAAGGACAATTTTAGCAGCGTTGGAAAGTCCATTATAAAATGTTTCCAATTGGATGCAATGGGGGATTCCATGGTGAGGGCATTTCCTAAGAATTTCTTTAAACCTCTCCTATGCATCTGACACTGCCTCATCTTCTCTTTGTTGAAACAACAAAATTTCATTTCTGATTTTTACATTCCTCGTCGGAGGAAAATATTTTTTCAGAATTTTTTCCGCAAGTTCCGCCCAAGTAGAAATGGAGTGGGGCGGTTGAGAATTTAGCCAAGCTTTTGCTCTATCTCTTAGTGAAAAAGTGAAGAGCATTAACCTTAAGGCATCTTGAGGTACTCCTTGAACTTTTAAAGCGTCCGCAATTTCTAAAAATGATTTTAAATGTAAATACGGATCTTCCGACGGTAATCCCCCAAACTGACCCATTGTTTAGATCATTTGGAACATTAGCGGTTTTAGTTCAAAATTTGCGGCCGCAATGTCGGGTCTAAGAATTCCTGAATTTAATTGAGCAAATTCGGGGGTAGCATAGTCCCTTATTCCACGGTCTTTGTCATCAGCAATTTTTACCGTACTTTCCGCATTAGGTGGAGGTGGTGGACCATTAGGTCTTCCTCCAACGTCACCCATGGTGTTAGGTTGTCGATTGCCTCTACCTCTTCTACCTCGTCGACGTCTCCGAACGGTTCTTTCGATTTCGGGATCTAGAGGTACAAGTTCATCGTGTTATAGCCGTGGCATACAACACGGGAAAAGGAAAAGAAAAACTCGCGACTCGGGCTCAAGTGAAAATCAATATCTTAGGATGTAAAATCTTGCCAATCCCCGGCAACGGCGCCAAAAACTTGATGGCGATAATGCACACGTGTAAAATGTGTCACAATAATGGCGCAAGTATACACCACGTATTGCGTTCGCTTCTCAAGTAATATAATGGTAAGGACCAAATATCGTATCCACAGGGATTGGACTTAACTAAGAATCAGAGATTTTCACGAACTTCCGGTGCAAAGGTAAATATTTATAAAATTTTGATTGGTTGGTTTAAAGCGAAATATTAAATATTAAATTTAACAAATGATAAAAAGGCGGGTACGGGTGTAAGTTTTCCCCTGAGAGTATTTTTATAACTTAAATGGTTAACAAGACCGGTCACAATTAAGTCCTACATGATTTCCTCCTCTCGAAGCTACGTCGTATATGTTGCGATAACGGTATTATTATAAAATTACCACACTAGCTAACTTTCTGTTTACCAATCTCACTAAGTAGATCTTGAAGATCTCAGCCCCGTTAGTATGGAGGGATGCACATATCTCTATGACACACCAACTCAACCAACATTTCGGACCTTAGTTCGATTATGCAAAAATCCATATCTCTATGTGATTATTAAAGATTTTCTCAAACCTTCTTGCATCACCCAAGCCGTATTCGGGTCCGCCCCTCTCGGGGTCTAAGACCTAATATTAACACACACAAGTGATCGGCTTGTACGCATTGAGATGAAGATTCAACTTGGATGATCAAACCGAGAAGCTAGCCAAATGCGGTAACACCCAAGTGTTACATTTTAACCTCTTGGGTTTGGCTTACACCCACACCCAAAGGGGGGGTTTTGCTACTGGACATAATTAAAGACATAATAGAAGAAAAGAAGTGTTGGAAATTAAACTGCATTAACTGAAAAACTGTCACTGTAGTCACAAACTTACCACAGTGGTAACGAAATGTAAAATTAAAAACTAAAGAACAATACAAGAACAACTATCTAAGAACTTGAAATTAAAAAGCTTGGAGATTCTCAGGGAGCTCAAAGGGAGTGATGAAGTACTTGGTGAAAACTTGGATAAATTGATGGATTGATAGATGCTTCAAATGTCAAGCCAAAACCCCTTTTTATAGTAAAAAAAGGGGTGAATAGTGTTTTAAAGGATGAATAGTGACTTTTCTAAGCATGTCTTCTTTTTTTTTTGTCTTCATCCTCTTCTTTTCCATGAAAGACTTCAGCCTTGACCCATTTTCAACCTGTAAGTTTTCTTCACAAATTGGGAAATAAAATCTCTAAGAAGATTTCCAACTGTTATGTACTGCTGTGGTGACTTGCCACATTGGTTCCAAACGTCAAGAACCTGGTTTTTAAACTATTTCATGACTTTTTGGATACCTTGGACCAAAGAAAGAGAAAAATGCTCAAAAGGGTCTTTTGAGATGATAGAAATAAGGAAAAATGTTAGAAAAAGAGAGACAAATAACCCTAAGATATGAGGGTTATCAATGCCCAATAACACTATTACGAAATATCGATATCTCTAACAGCTTATGTAATGGCACCAGATTGATATGTAAAGGTTTTCAGTAGAATGTAATCGATGCAAAAATAGTCGTTGGTCAGCATTCTGGAAAGAGGGTATTTTTGCGAACAATTCCTCTTTGTCCATCTGAAGATAACACGTTCCCCTTCAAATTGAAAAGAAAACAGTTTCCAGTCCGACTTAGCTTTTCTATGACAATCAATAAAGCTCAATGATAGACCATTCCGAATGTTGGTGTTTATCTACCAGAATTGGTATTCTCGCACGACCAACTTTACGTGGCATTGTCAAGAGGGACTTCGCGTGAAAATTCGAAGGTGTTAGTAAAGCCTGCCAAAAAATTCAATTGTAGCGGAGTCTACACATCAATGTGGTGTATCAAGAAGTTTTACGCGATTAACAAGGTACAAACGACTAATTATTATTACACATTTGTTACAACTACATTTGGTTTGTATCTATTATAATCCTATGACATTTCTTATAGGGCAAGTCTACAAATTGATGCTCCGAGTGATATCTTATCGTTTTGTGTGTACAAATTTGTATTGTCATAAATGATTATTAATTCTATTTTGTTCAAACATACATATCGGGTTTTATTTGTTAATTATGAGTTGCATTAAGTTAAAACCAATATTCAAAAATCTAAGAACAAGTGATGTAGGTTTGGAAAACCCTTAATCTTGCATTCTCTTTCCAAATCTCTGGTCAATCAACCAAAATAACATTGAATATATATACGAAAGGGCTCTCAACTCAAAGCAATATAAAACAATAAAATAAAACCAATTTGAACATAGAATTGAGAGAAGCAGGAATCAAGATTATGGGTTTGAGTTGTCAACCTCGAAATCGAGATGTATCCCGCCGGTTTGCACGGATACACAACTAGTACTATAAAATATGTCGATTTTAAGACCGGATATTGATGGACCAAGGGGTTTCCCTGCCCCTGCCCCTGCCCCTGCCCCTGGTTCGTTGGGTACTTGTCTTTTGGCCAATATCTAGTTCTGAAAAAGAAAAAAAAATGGCAAATGGGCCACACCAGATTCGATCCAAAAGACCTAAAATGGTATTTGTAAATAAAACACAAAGAGCTGGTTCACCACCCGCAGCAACGTAAAACCCTTCACCGCCACTAAATAAATCCAACAACGTAAAACCCTCTTCGCCCACCGAAAACTCTCCTCTATCACCACCGGGATCAGGATTCAGAATGCAGCTAATTCATTCTGATAAGTTTTCCCGTCGAGCTATTCACATATCTATCATTCAATCGCCAATATTCACCTTGAGGTACGTTTAAGCCCTCAATCTCTCTGTATATATACATACATTATTGCATCTGAGGCGATTGAACCCAGTCAAAGCACAGCAGATTTTGCTCGCTCTTATGGGTATGATTCTTATCTGAGATTTGACAAATATGCTCTCTCTGCGCCTATGTCGCAGATTTAGAACCTACGCGACCATCCCAGCCTCCATTACATCGACTACTAACGGTAAAATTAGTTTGACTGCAAACGATATTAAGAAACCCTTAAATTTAGAGGAACCTGCCCTTGTTAAGCTAAAGACAGAAAGAGACCCCGAAAAATTATTTCATTTGTTCAAGGCTAATGCCCATAACCGCTTTGTTATAGAAAATAAGTTTGCTTTTGAGGATACGATTTCCAGGCTAGCTGGGGCTGGCCGGTTTGATTACATCGAGCAATTACTTGAGCATCAGAAGGCACAGCCTCAGGGCCGCCGCGAAGGGTTTGTTATGAGGATCATAAGGTTATATGGAAAGGCTGGAATGGTTAAGCATGCTGTCAATACTTTCAAAGATATGCATTTATATGGTTGTCGTCGAACTGCTAAATCTCTTAATGCTGCCCTTAAGGTTTTGGCACATACAGGTGACTTGGATGCCTTGGAGTCGTTTCTTAGTGACATTCGTAGCCAGTTTCATGTTAAGCTAGATATAGTTTCTGTGAATATTCTGATAGATGGACTTTGTCGAATGGGTATTCCTGATAAAGCTTACATAATCATGGGAGAGATGGAAAAATCAGGGATCACACCTGATGTGATCACATACACGACTCTTATATCAGCGTTTTATAAATTGAATCGAGCTGAAATAGGTAATGGTCTTTGGAATCTTATGGTGATGAGAGGCTGTTTACCAAATCTAGCAACCTTTAATGCCAGGGTTCAGTTCTTGGTGAACAGAGGACGCGTATGGCAGGCTAATAGTTTAATGGGCATGATGCGTTACCTTGGAATCACTCCTGATGAGGTTACATTTAACCTGGTGATAAAAGGGTTTTGCATAGCTGGCTATATTGACATGGCCAAAAGGGTTTATTCTGCTTTACATGATGAGGGTTACAAGCCCAATGCCAGAATTTATCAAACGATGATGCATTATCTATGTAAAGAAGGTGAATTTGACATGGCGTATACAATGTGCAAAAATAGCATGGAACAGAATTGGTTTCCAAGCATCGATAGTATCTATCAACTACTTCAGGGGCTGCGGACGACAGGGAAGATTGACAAAGCTAGGTTTATTATATCTTTGGTGCATAAAAGAGCACCTTCATTTACTGCAAATCAATTGTGCATCATGGAATCGGTTTTAAAAAAGAGTTGACACTGTTCCAAGAGGAACCAGCATTCTTTGTACAGTTTTCATATCTGGTGTTGAGAACAGTTGATTTGAGATTCATTCATGATGAATAATTATCCCGGAAAAGAAATATTCTAATATGTTAGGTAAATTTGTTGTACCATCTTACTACGGTTTATGATGGAGATTTACATGGAGATATTGAGGAAACCCGACTTGAATTCTTGAACATTTTATTCTTTTTTACCCTTAATTTTCTCATCTCGTTATGATTAACATATGTGAATATGTTATCGAGTTTACCAGGTTATTAGCTACCTACTATCATACCTTGCTTCAAATTTGGGGAATTGGAAATGTTGATATCTTGTTTAATAATATGCTTAGAAGTGGTTGTGAGAAACGAAATGGTCAATGGGATACAAAAGTTTCCTCCTAAAAACAGTTCAACTGTTTCAGGTTCTTTGCAACATATACTAAATCTTCCTTGAAAAAAATTATATTAACGACTAAAGTTAATAATATATTTTGCAAAACTGTGACTTCTAGTTATGCTTTCCAAATATTTTTGCAAGCCATGGGTCTTTTCGTAAATAGCCTCACCATCTCTTGAGGCAGAGGAAAGGTCTTCCTACATTCTACTCCCGCATATCCTAATTTCGGGTGGGATACTAGGTTTGGTTCAGTTTGTAACAGGCATATGCTTGTCATGGTAGAAAACTGTTCAAATTGGATGTTTCTTTACGACCTTGGTTGTAATTTAATGGTGGCTTTTATTTTGTTTGAATAGAGAGAAGGAGAGGACTAAGACAAACAATCTACAATTGAATTTGTTATACTTATCCAACATAACTTGAACTTCTATTTTCTGTTCAGCCTAGTTGATTTCTTATCCATCATTATCTGGTTGAAGAAGAAAGGATGCTAGGAGCACAAGGAAATGAGGCATCCGAACAGGAGGGTGATGCAAGTATTTCAAAGGTTTGTATCAAAATTTTCACTTTCAGTTATTATTATTGTAGTCATTTATTTATTGTTGATGTCGTTATTGTTGCTATTTTCTTAGTATCTTGTCTAAATCATTTAGGCGTTTTCTATACTTATTCATAGCCGCTTTTGTGTCATACAATTATCTTGTCGCTTCATGTATCTTTTGGAATTCATCTTATTTTGGCTGTGGTATGATTTTTTGTATGTATATGTTGCCCATAAATTCTATTATGTTGGTTTCCGGTTACTTGCTGACAGCCATGATTGCTTTTTCTTCGCCCCTCATGTTTGATGAATTCGGAGAACATTAGGCATGATTTGCTTCTTTTGTTCTAAAAAGAAAATTTTAACGGTTTTGCTGTCATTCTCTCACATTTCAATACCATTTCTTATTCCTTTTTCCATTCTTAGTTCTTTGCTGGTAACCTATTGCAATTACATTTTTTTATGGAAGTTAATAAGATAACAATTTCGAAGATGAATAGTGGTATGTTTGATTTTCAAAAGTAAAAAAAGGAAACCTTTAAGAATTTTCTTTTTGGTTGTTGGCGGGGGGGGGGGGGGGGGTTGTGAAAGGAAAACAGGGGAAGTATTATGTATTAAAGAGTGAATCATACACTAGAACCATGAGAAAAGATTGAATCATGTAGTATTAAGTATCTAGACTCCTTGATTCAGAAGCCAGAAGGAGGCCAGGTCGAAGATGACATAACTCATCGTATAAAGATGGGTGGCTAAAATGGCAAGCTGAAGGGAAATCTTTACAGGGTAGTCATCAAAGCGACTATGTTGTATTGGTCGGAGTGTTGGGCGATGAGGAAGGCGCGGGAATGGAAGATGGAAGTCGCACAAATGATGATGCTTAGACAGACTTGTCGTAGAGCCAGGTTTTATAGGATACACAACGAGGTCTTCTAGCAATCTTGGCAGTCGTGGAGCCACTCCCAACATAATGGGGTCTCTTGAGCACAATCAACCCTCATAAAAATGTTAGATTTACCTTGACTTTTTTTTATCTTCCCCATTTTATTTAAAAGAAATGGCCCCACCTCCCCGATCCCCACCCCACCAACTTGGGTTTTAGTTAATTTTTTTGGTATTTCTTAAGTGTTAGTGTTATTTGTTAATAATATTACTTATTTGTCTTCTTGTTTTGATGTTTATTAAGTATTTGTTATTTTGTTTCTTAAATCTGAATAAATATATAGTTAAGATTTGGTGTTAATTTTAATTTTGGTTTTTATAAGCATGTTTATAGTTTTTTTAGGTTTTTAGCTAAGTTTGGTGTTAATTGTTAATGATATTGCTTTGGTGTTGCTAATTGTCGTTGCTATAGATTCCGAGTCTCTTAAAAAATTGTTGTTGCTATGGATTCTTGGTCTCTCAAAAATTGTCGTTAATTGTGTTCCATCTCGATTTCTTGGTTTTGTTAATTGATTGTTTGTTAATGCTAGTTCTTATGCTCTTGCAATCTACGATGCTACTACTTGTTGGTTGTTTTGTTAAATCCATTTTAATTATAAACTAATTCATCGTATGTTAAATGTTCTATATGCTCAAACAAGTTCATCTAGAAGTAAAATATATAAAATAATAGTATAATTTGCCATTCAATTTAACCGATGGTAAAAGAATAACCTAAATCGAACCGAATAAAGTATTCTTTATCGATTAACTGAACCATTTAACCCGAAAACCGAATAACCCGAAACCGTATTGGTTTGGGAGGGCTATTCGGTTTTGGAATATTTTAACACACCTAAGTCTGACCCAATCACTTAAGTTTATCAGCCACTGAGTGTTGGCAGTTGTGCCAATCACAGATAAGTTGAGGGAGGGGAGACTGCGGTGGTTTGGTCACGTTCGTAGGAGACAAATGACGGGGAGAAAGTTGTTGATGATGCCAAGTTAAATGATATGATGGTAAAAACTTTTTATTTCAAGCTATTAATAGGGAAATCCTTGAGACCATCCTTGACAAGAGCACTTCAAAACTTATATGGGAATCCATGAAGAAGAATTATGAAGGTTCCACCAAAGTCAAAAGAACTCTGCTTCATGCCTTGAGAACGGAGGATGAACTACTCTACATGAAGGAAGGAGAACGTGTTGATGCCTATTTAGCAAGGCTACCGGTCATTGTCAACAAAATGATAGCTAATGGTGAAGTGATGGGGCAAGTTGTTGTGGTATCTAAGGTCTTGAGATCTCTTCCCCCTAAGTTCAATTATGTAGTTTGTTTAATTGAGCAGGCTAACAACACTTACACGATGACCATTGATGAGCTCCATAGCACACCTTCGGTTCAAGAACAACGACTACTCGGTCAGTAAGAGGAGGAACAAGCATTGAAGATAGCGGAGGAAAAGAGAGGACAATGGTCTGCTTCTAGAGGGAGAGGAGAAAAGGGGTGGTTACAGAGGAAGAGGTAGGTTTATGGCAAGAAGACCCTTTAACAAAGCATTGGTTGAGTGTTATAATTGTCATCGCTTAGGGCATTTCTAAAATGAATACCCTGACCATAAGAAGGCTAACTATGCTAAAGGTGAAGATGATACTGAATAAATGGTATTGATGTCTTGCTGTGACAGCAGGGAGTTGAGAAGGCTAACTATGTTGATAACGAGACCTCACGAGATTAGATTTGGTTCATTGACTCTGCCAGTAACCACATGAGTGGAAACAAGGCTTAGTTTTGTGATCTTGATGAGAAGTTTAGGCACTCTGTGAAGCTCAACAACAACACAAAGATGAATGTGAGGATGCATGTCAATGGTGTCACACAGGTAATTTACTGATGTGTATTATATTTCTGAGTTAATGAATAACCTACTTTAGTGTAGGACACTTGCAAGAGAAAGTAGTAGCAATTCTCATTCAAGGAGTGTGTAATATGTGTAATATATTTCATCTGGGGAGGGGTCTTATTACGGACTCCAAGATAAGTACCAACCACATGTTTATGCTAGCTGTCAATTATGTACGTGCTGAGCCTACTTGCTTCAAGATCACTGATGAAGATCTCAAGCACCTGTGGCATTGTCAATATGGGCATCTATGTTACAAGTTATGCTGTTAAAATCGTGATATATCGCCGATATATCGTTGATATATCGGATATCGGACATCAACAAAAAATCGGTGGCCAAAAATAGGCCAAAATATCGGCCCCGAGAATATCGCCGATTTTTAGCGATTTTTGTAGTGTACTTTTTTGGGCTTTTTTTTTAGGGAAAATTTTTAAAAAACCCAATAAACTATTTCATTTTGAATGATCAAGTCCCTAAACTATTTTTTTGAATGAAAAAACCATTAAACTTTTTCATTTTGAATGATTAAGTCTCTTAACTATTTTTTTGAACGAAAAAACCATTAAACTTTCTAATTTTGAATGATTAAGTCCCTAAACATTTTTTTAATAAATAAATCATCGTACATATATATTATATATATAATTCTAAGAAATATTATATGAACCGATATTTCACCGATATATCACCGATATATCTGATATCTCAAATATCGGTCCCTAACCGATATACCACCGATATCCGATATTAACAGCATAGGTTACAAGGGGTTGAGAATGCTATAATTCGAGGGAATGCCTGCGTAGCATCAAATTCCCCGGAAAGTTGTGTTGAGATTGCCTGTCTAGAAAGCAACAACGTGATCCTTTTCAAAATGAAGCATGTGGAGAGACACTCGAAGGTTACAACTAGTTCACTGAGATCTATGTGGACAGATAACTCATAAATCCTGCACCAAGAAAAGGCAACTTTTATATATGACTTCTCTAGAAAATGTTGGGTATATTTTCTCTGTTGATAAGTCACAGATGCTCAACATTTTCAAATGATTTAAAGCATTGGTGGAAAAGGAAGCTAGTGCAACCATTATGCATCTCCGAACTGATCGAGGGGGAGAGTACAATTCTGTCCACTTCAATGAATATTGTAGCTCACATGGTGTAAGTCCAAGAATTCAAGCAAAAATGACAATTAAGATCAATCTAATAAGAACAATATAGAGAGTATTTTAGAGAGAAAATGCTTTTGTCATATATCTAACATGGAATCACAAGTCTCACAAAAGCTTACAAGAAAGACAAACAAAAGGCTTATATATAGGTCAAACAAGCCTTGACCTCATATAAAGCAAAGCATAGAAAAGTCAAACTTAAGCTATTACAAATGATCTAAACTAATGCTCTAACACTTGGAATGAAAAGAGTCATGTGAGGAAACTTGCACGTGCTTTCGTGCCTAGCCTAAAGATCCTATCATCTTGCACCCTTCTCAAAGGAACCGTACATGAGACTCTCGCGTCATACGGCTCCGTCCTGGAAATAAAGTTAATTGTTGCCTACTCTCCTGAGCAAAATGGCGTGCCAGAGAGGAAGAACAAGACCATTCTCAACAGTGTGCGAAGCATGTTGATAGCGAAGAATGTTCTCAAGAAGCATTGGCTTGAGGCAGACCACTTATCTCTTTTATGGAAGTCCCACTTTTCTTGTTAAGGATTCAACTCCAGAAGAAGTTTGGAGCAATAAAAGATCTAAAGTGCATCATATTAGGGTCTTTGGATGTGTTGCTCATGCTCACGTGCCCAAGCAAAAGAGAACAAAACTTGATAAAAAAAAGTGTTAAAGTGTGTCATGTTTGGAGATAGTGAAGAATCCAAAGCCTATCGACTATATGATCTTAAAGCCAAGCAAATGAGCATTAGTCAAGATGCAGTTTTAGAGGAAGATGAAGAATGGGATTGGAAGGATAAAGAAGGCAATGATCCCTTGAAAGTGGAAAACCTGCCTACTTTTGATGACATGTAGCATACTTCCACATATCCACTCAGAGGAAGGTCTTTAAAGGCTTAGGAGACATCGTTTGATTCAGGAGTAAGTGCATGTAGGCTCTTCCTTTTTCTCTTTTGCTCATCTTCAATGCCATTTAGGCTCCCCAGTGTAGTCGATTGTTCGCCGCTTCTCTTTCCATTTGGTATTTTTTTTATAGATTCTAGTGATGACAAGAGACCGTTATGTAATGAAGATGAAACGTGTGAAGATGAAACTTGGAAGATGTTGAGCCAACTGTAGAAGGTGATAATGAGCAAGGAGGAAGAGATGCAATTGGTGAAATGTGTGATATAGAGCAAGAAAGAAAAGGGGCAGCAGATGAGAACTCTAATAAAGCCATAGAAGATCCAACCTTTACTGAATCGCAAGGAAGAACAAGAAGCATGATTATGTGAGTGGGGAAGAGGTTGAATCGAGCCTGTAAGTCAATTTGCTCTTTTTACTTCACTATCTGATCATACCATTTGAAGAAGCTAACAAGGAAGAAAGGCGAAGAGCTGCCATGCATCAAGAAATGGATACCATAGAAAGAAATGGGACTTGGGAGTTGTGTAAATTACTTGAAGGAGCCAAACCAATTGTTGTGAAATGGCTATATAAGACAAAGCTCAATGAATCTGGTGAGGTCGATAAGTGCAAAACATGCCTTGTAGCCAAAGGCTATGCTGAGGAGTACGGGATAGATTACATTAAGGAGTTTGCCCTTGTGGCACGGTGGGACACAATCAGGTGTATTCTCAGCGTAGTTGCTCAAAGGGGCTACAAGTGTCAAGTCCGCCTTTTTGCACTGTGAAATCATGGAGAAAGTTTATGTTGAGCAGCCTCAAGGCTATCTTAAACAAGGCAAGGAGGATCATGTTTATATACTCAAAAAGGCTTTGTACCAACTCAAGCAAGCTCCCTGAGCTTGGTACAACAGAATTGAGGCATATTTTTAAGAAGTCTGGATTTGTCAAATGCCCGCACGAACAACACTCTTCATATAATCGGACCTTGAAGGTAATATTCCCATTGTTTCATTATACGTCGATGATCTTATAGTTATTGGGAGCAAGACTAATATGATCGAGGAGTTTAAATTATCCATGAAGTCAGAATTTGAATCCACTTGGGGATTGTGAAGTATTTTCTCGGGGTTGAGATCATTCAGAGCAGCTCGTGAATTTTCATTTGTCAAAAAAGATGTACAAGAGAAATACTCTAAAGATTTAAACTGGAAGCATGTAGTGGTGAAAAGTGATACCGAAAGATGGGGGAATGCGGTAATGTATAAGCAAATGGTATGGTGCGTGATGTATTTGTCATATACTCACCCTGGTTTGATGTATGTTCTCAGCTTAGTGTGCATGTTTATGGAGAATCCATCTGATCCTCCCTCCCAAACAGTGAAGAGGGTGTTAAGATATGTGAAGGGAACTCTGGGCTTTGGCATATGGTACAGGAGAAATGGGAACAAGAAGGTCATAGTGTTTTCTAACTCAGATTATGCAAGAGATGTGGGAGATCGACGAAGATGATCTGGCTATGCTATGCTATGCTACTCTCTTATGCTGTTGTAACCTGGTCCTCAAAGAAGCAACTTGTAGCGAGTAGCGATTGTAGTGACCTTGTACACCACTGAAGCTGAATTTGTGGCGTCTGCAGCATGTGCTTGCCAAGTTATATGGGGTGAGGAGAATTTTGGAGAATATAGTCTAGTTCAGGAAGGTGCTACCACTATCTTTTGTGACAACTCTTCATCAGTAAAGTTGTCCAAAAATCCTTTGTTACACAAATGGAGCAAAGATATTGATATCAGGTTCCATTTCCTTCGTGATCTAGTAAATTATGGAACCGTGGATCTGATTCATTGTAGCACTAATATAATGACCAAGCCCTTGAAATTGGAAACATGTGAGAGGCTGAGGAAGATGCTAGGAGTATGTCGTGTATCAGATGTAAACTGAATGGATCTTCAGTTTAGGGGAGGACTTGTTGAGATTCAAGGGAGAGCTCGTCTTAGTCTTCACTTGTTGGTTGATTTAGTCAAGGATTTGAATAACAAAGTCCCTGAAATTCAGGAATAGTCTTTTGTTAGCAGCTTTGATTTAGTAAATTAGTAGTCTCTTGGGCCCTGTTTTTAGCCTTTTCAATTTTGTTTCCGTTGCTTGTATTAGGTTATAAAAAGTCACTATGTTTTCTCAATAAATGGCATAAGCTTTGGTATTCTCTATTTGTCTCTCGATCTACCAGCTTTAACATAAAACCCACAGGGGAGAATGAAGGAGGATAGGAGATATATAACTAAAAGTGGGGAGAGCCTGTGATGGATTTAATTTGTGGTGCTAGTAAAGTTGATCGAAGACATGCTTGAAAACATTGTAGAAAAGCAATAGAATTGAAAAATAAATAGGTCAATGTACTCGTTTTCACAATTTTAAAACAGTTGCTGTCCATCTTTTGGCAAGAGATTTCAC
The DNA here is from genome assembly GCA_954870635.1 of Arctium minus. Taxonomy (NCBI): domain Eukaryota; kingdom Viridiplantae; phylum Streptophyta; class Magnoliopsida; order Asterales; family Asteraceae; genus Arctium; species Arctium minus. The sequence goes on along the minus strand of OX941080.1, from coordinate 67,226,680 downwards.
TTACACACCAAGAATTAGGCTAAACAAGGCGTCTGACTCGAGCCTGGGCCATGCTGGTTTTGTGTCTATGGTTTGTGATATGAAAGCAAGTAATTCCTGTTATATATGCTTGTGATCTGGTTAACACTTTGGATTATTAGCAATTGATAAGTCACCACACTTGATAAAAACCTATTCTACATAGATTTTTAAATTATGAATATGAACAGTATAATAAACTCCTCATTTTCTTTTCTGGTCCCTACATAGCAACGATTTTCGTGGGGCTGCTGCTCATACAATTGCTATGCTGCATTGTGTTTTCAAGCTGAAGGGGAGGATGTTCCAATTGCCATGAGAGGCATGCATATACTTTTTCTTTATTGTTGTTGAAGCAGATAAGTGATCAGTTATTATTATCAAGTATATTCTTTGCAAATTTTCCCCTCCAAAATCAATTATGAGTTGCATTCTTGTTGTTGGCACATGATATGATCCATGAAGACGCAGAAGAGATGTGACAAAAAAGAATGATCTACGTTGTGGATGAATGATGGATGGAGTATAAAAAGAAACTTTTGGGGCAGAAGCAATTTCTTTTAAATTTAAGTCAATATTTGAGTCCAACAAGGCCTGTGTAGAGGACTTGAATAAAGGAAGCTATAGTCTAGATTCACGAATTAAAACTACGTATTTAGTTCTTGAATTAGATTTGATTGAAAATTGAAGTTGAGTTGTATCTGGAGGCCTATAAAATAGGTGTCCTTTGTAATCATTTGGGATCATGAATCAAAGATATATTTATATATAGACTTTCTTTTTAGAACCCATGAAATTGTGATAACTAGTGCATCATATGCTATTTTATATGATTTCTTTTTTATCTCAGACTAACATTTAAAATATTGATTCACATGTGTTTGTTTCACATGTATTTGTTTCACAATGTGAATCTTTTTAGCATGTTTGTTAACAAAAGTTACATGTAAAAAAGTTTCAGATTGTGAACCGAATACATATGAAACAAACACATTGTGAAACTAATATATGTTGATCAATATTTTAAATGTAAGTCGTAGATGAAAAAAATCATGTGAAACAATACCGTAAGTAAAAGTTTTCACGGTCTCATAAATTTGGAATTCTCAAATGATTATATATATAGAGAGAGAGAGGGAGGACCATGCGAGAAGGTATTTATTTTGTGAGAAGGGGAGAAGGAATTCTAGCCAACCACCTAATTAAATCAAAATTTTAATTAATATTTATTTATTTTCAATTAAAAAGGGTAAATAATACTTTTAAAATCCAGCGGATCCTATCTCCCATTTAAATTGGGATTTGATTTTTTTTATCAAAGTAAATTGAAAGTTGGTGTATAATTTCATTTAATCGTTTATGCATTTTTTTTGTTGGACGATTCTTTGTTACATGTTTGTAGAATTGTTGCAGAATTCGATATCTCATCTTTTCTTTTTGTTATTGTTTCATTGTCATCGATCAATGGATCCAAGTCACTATTTTCTAACTTTGGAATTCCTTCATTCAAGTTATACATATGATATTGTGTTGCTATGATTTTGTATTGAATTAAGAGACCAAACGAGTTAATGGTTTTGTAATCACTTGTGATTATTGATAAGTATCCATTTGATAATATATTGATTATGAAGTAGTATCACTTGTGATATCACTTGATTGGTAAAAAAAATTTACTGTCAACACATATGATTACCAGTATTGTTGACTTGTTGTTCCTAAAATATGTTGATGTACTAAATAATCATATGTGATAACGCATTGGTTAGTTAGTATTATCACATATGATTACTTGGTATTATCATATCTATCATATATGATTACTTTAGTCTATCACATATGATTACTTGGTATTGTCACGGTGGTCGTCTTCATGGTCAAGATGAGAGAAAAACCGATTAGATGGGGGATTTGGCGTATCATTAATTACTAAATGGATGGTTCAATAAAGGTAATTAATAGTTATATATATTTTTTAAAATGAGGTAATTGATAAATATCTTTTTTTAAAGAAGCCAAGTGATAATTATGAAATCCTATAAATTAGGAGGCATATATATCTATGATTAAAAAAGTTTTTTCCCCAATTTGCCCTTACAATTAAATGTCAACGTGTGTAATATTTGAATTAGCCCATTAATTTATAATTTTGCCATTATTAATATAGCCCATAAATAAATTAGATGGTTGGTCAAGATTCTTTCTCGCCTTCTCGTAAAATACATACCTTCTCGTTTGAACTTACCCCTATATGTATATATATAGGGTTGGGTTCACATGAGACCACCCTGTTTTCGTGAGACCAGAAAATAACACTAAGACTTCACAACGATTCATTGTGAATGAATGAAAAATAGCAAACCTTCACAACAAAAACACTATGAAGGTTTACCTTTACAATACCTTCACAGTCTTTTGATGTGAAGGTTTAGTATTATTTTTGTGGTCTCACGGAAATAGTCTGGTCTCACATGATCTCAAGTCTATATATATATATATATCCATAGCTTCAAATGAGAAATGTTAAGTGTGTGAGAAATAGAGAAGTAATCTTAGCCATTCATAGGTCAAAAATTGCAGGGTTATGATCATTTCTCCATTTCTCACACTTAGCATTTATCATTTATATATATATATATATATATATATATATATATATAGGGAGAAGTTCATTTGAGAAATGTTAAATATATGAGAAATAGAGAAGTGGTCCTAGCCCTTTATCTAGTCAACATTTGTGGCTTTGACCGTGAAGCACCGGATAATTTCTTGTATGGTCTATAGAAGATAGAGGGGTAGTTTCGTAAAATACACGGGACGAGTTCATATATGAACCTATGTGATTTACATATGAACTATACGTTCATATATGAAACAGTTAATTAGTTCATATATGAATCAGTTAAAAGAGTTCATATGTGAATTACATTGGTTCACATATGAACTCGTCCCATGTATTTGTAAAAATTACGAAACTGTCATTCTATTTTTGGAATTGCCGCAACTTTTGACCGGTCAAAGACGCAATATTTGACCAGTCAAATCCAATCTTGACCAAATGAAAGGTTAAGATTACTTCTCTATTTCTCATATATTTACCATTTTTCAAATGAACCTAAGGCAGTAATCAAGTTGAGAACAATCTAAGCCTTAAATCAATTTTGATCTTATGGTCGTAATTTAAAGGTGTTTTTAATTAAAAATGGGCATAAATGCTCATTTGGTAATAAATATGATATATATTTTTTTTCTATTAAATAGTTTTCCTTTTTTCAAATACCTTTCTTTTAGGCGATCAAGGGTTCAAGATTTTGATGATTGGGTTCCAGTTTTTGAATTCTAGGTTTTCGTATTCATCCCAATTGAAGTATCTCTGACTATTCTTCTTATTACATTGATGGAATCAAGCGATTATCATATTTCACCTTATGAAAGAAATTCACCTTATGAAACATAAACATATTCACTTTATGAATCAGATTCACCTTATGAAACATAAACAACTTTTTATTATATAACATAAACAGATTCACCAAATTAAACAAAATGACGGTGTTTCAAAGTCATAAACAAAAATCACTATTTCAAAGTTAACAACATATTCACCGTTTCAATGTCACATTAAGAAAGATAATGACAGTATTTCACCTTATGAAACTTCAACTCCTTGTTTAATAACTACTTTTCTTCGATCAAATTGTTTCTTCACTTCTTCCACAATCTTACGAAGTGTCACATTATCGGCATCATCTTCATCAACATGCACATGATTGTCATCTTGTATTTGGTAAAAGATGAGATGGAGGTGAAAGAATGAAACTAACTTGGGTTCAAAGAACACCTCCATCCCATATCCCATTTATGGGTTCGATTTCTTGGTTCGATCAACTAGAAACTAAGATAAAGGATGAAAAAGAGTCTAATCAAGAAAATATGGTTCCTACATCTAATTTAAGCGGTAAAAATTCAAATTCTACGACCTCAGTTATGAATACTGTTGGGTCATCTGAAGATTTGAAGATGACCTCCTGATCTTCCATCTTATATCATCCTACTTAGAATATGTCTGAGGTTCTTTTAGCAGCTTGGTTTCTATACAAATGTTCGGTGAAGTCGAAGATCAGCCGAAGAAGACAAAGAAGGAGAATATCTCTCAAAGCGGATTGAAGATAGTCTCCTCAGCCTAAAGCCAAGCATGCCCAAGTGATCAACACCATCAGCCAGGATGGTGTCAATCACATGTCTCTTAGGAGTATGAAGGTGTCCTCACATCTTCAGGAGTCGAAGACCTCTCAGGTCTTCGGCAACCGATGATCTCATCTCTCCTTAGAGTATGAAGGTGTTCTCACATCTTCAAGGAGCAGCCGAAGATTTCTCAAGTCTTCGGTAGCCAATGATCTCTCCTTAGAGTATGAAGGTGTTCTCACATCTTCAGGAGCCGAAGATCTTTCAAGTCTTCGGCAGTCTATGCTTAAGGATTTCTTTCAAACACATTATACTTTTCTGACAAAGTATATTGTGATATCTTGCATTGACGTGGACCTCATCTGGAGATCAGATCAAGTAAGTTTTGTCTACTACATCATTTTAAGGAAAGGTCTCTACCATCCTTCTGCAGGTCAACACTTCAAGCCAAAACACCTGAAGACAAAAGGTACATCCTGTACCTTGTACTTTGCTGAAGACCTGTGTCCATCCTTACTGAAGACCTGTGTCCATCCTTACTGAAGACCTGTGTCCATACTTTACTCAACAGGTGTCCCATGCATTTAATGCATGAGGCACTATAAATATGGAGGATGGTTCAGCATGCAAGATAACCAGCTCTCTACCTTCAAGTTCTCTAAGTGCCTGGCAACTTTCTCTCTACGAAGATCTTATTGTTTTCTAAGTGTTTTACAATTGTTCTTTATTCTCTATGTGTAAGATTGTTTGAACATATCTGTTGGGTCATCTGAAGATTTGAAGATGACCTCCTGATCTTCCATCTTATATCATCCTACTTAGAATATGTCTGAGGTTCTTTTAGCAGCTTGGTTTCTATACAAATGTTCGGTGAAGTCGAAGATCAGCTGAAGAAGACAAAGAAGGAGAATATCTCTCAAAGCGGATTGAAGATAGTCTCCTCAGCCTAAAGCCAAGCATGCCCAAGTGATCAACACCATCAGCCAGGATGGTGTCAATCACATGTCTCTTAGGAGTATGAAGGTGTCCTCACATCTTCAGGAGTCGAAGACCTCTCAGGTCTTCGGCAGCCGATGATCTCATCTCTCCTTAGAGTATGAAGGTGTTCTCACATCTTCAAGGAGCAGCCGAAGATTTCTCAAGTCTTCGGTAGCCAATGATCTCTCCTTAGAGTATGAAGGTGTTCTCACATCTTCAGGAGCCGAAGATCTTTCAAGTCTTCGGCAGTCTATGCTTAAGGATTTCTTTCAAACACATTATACTTTTCTGACAAAGTATATTGTGATATCTTGCATTGACGTGGACCTCATCTGGAGATCAGATCAAGTAAGTTTTGTCTACTACATCATTTTAAGGAAAGGTCTCTACCATCCTTCTGCAGGTCAACACTTCAAGCCAAAACACCTGAAGACAAAAGGTACATCCTGTACCTTGTACTTTGCTGAAGACCTGTGTCCATCCTTACTGAAGACCTGTGTCCATCCTTTACTCAACAGGTGTCCCATGCATTTAATGCATGAGGCACTATAAATATGGAGGATGGTTCAACATGCAAGATAACCAGCTCTCTACCTTCAAGTTCTCTAAGTGCCTGGCAACTTTCTCTCTACGAAGATCTTATTGTTTTCTAAGTGTTTTACAATTGTTCTTCATTCTCTATGTGTAAGATTGTTTGAACATATCTCATATGTTCTCTTCCGCAACAATCAAAGTTTTCTATGTGTAATTCTTGATTTCAAATCAATAAGAATTAAATTAAGTGAAAACTGTGTGTATTGTATTCAACCCCCCCTTCTACAATACTTTTCTTATTTACTTACTGCTATTTGGGACCAACAAATACTGATAAGGTTTTTATTTAAAGTTTTAAACATTTATCATCAGAAAAGATAAAACTTAAAGTAAATGAGGATACTAATATTCCTAGTTTATAGAAGAAATTATGTCTAGGTTAATAAATCTAAGATTAAAAGAAAATGAAATGGCTCCATTAAATCATCATCAGATGAAGATGTTGATGGAAGATCTGAAATATCATATTTAGAACAAATGTTTTTGAATGAACAAAAATAACCTTATCGGGTAAATGAAATTAAATAAAACTCTAATACTCCATACAAAAAACCTTATTATCATACGCCAACTCCAGATGATACTCTTTATGAAGAGACTAATGATTTTGGAGCAGTGTCCTTTGATGGTAGCTCTATTAAGGAATAGAATATAGATGGATTTTCTGAATATCAAGTTTTATTAAATTTCGTTATATGACTATGTATGCAACAATATGCCACATCAAAGGTAATAATGATGCAGACATAGTTAAAGCCATTATTCAAGGCTTTACAGGCTAACTAAAAGGTTGGTGGGATTTTCACTTAGCAGACGAAGCAAAGCAACATATTATTAAGGCTGTAAAAATTAAAAAAAAATAATGTAGAACAACCTGATAGTGTTAATACATTAATATATGCTTTGCTAAATCATTTTGTGGGAAAAACTTCATTGCAAATTGATAAAACAGAGCAAGTGATGAATCTTAAATGTCACAACTTATCACAATTTAAATGGTATAAAGATGTTTTCTTGAGTGAAGTTATCTCTAGAGAAGATAGTAATGTCGATTTTTGGAGGGAAAAAAAAATTATCAGGTCTTCCTACCGTATTTGCAAAAAGGGTTAAAAATCGTATAGACGACAACATAATGGGATTATACCGTACCACCTTTATACTTATGGTGATTTATCTTTTGAAATTATTGCAGAAGGACTCTGTTTTTGGAATGAAATTAAATTACAAAAACAGTTGTAAAAGGAAAAGTTGTTTGGTAAACAAACACTTGAAAATTTTTGTGAAAAATTTGGGTTAGCTAGGCCCTTCTCAGAAAATTTCTCGAAATGTTTTTAAAAAATCCTATAAATATTTATAAAAAAATTTGAGAATGAAGATAAAACTAAAAGTTTTTATAAAAAATCTAGGAAGTCGTTTCCTAAAAAAGAGAAAAAATTACCTATTTGTTATAAATGTAAATCAACAGGTCATTACACTATTAAGGTTTTAAGCCTTGATATTGAAGAGAATTTAAAAGAAAACTTAGTCCCTACTCTTAAAGATCTTATTATAGATTATGAACAGAAATTTTTTAAAATTTCGGTTATTACTAAATATATATCAGAAGATGATACTTAATCAAGTAATGTTCTGATGATAATTGTGATGGAAATTGTGATTATTATAAAAATGGTCTTTATAGTTTATCAAAAGATTTTTTATATATATTTGATAGATAAAATAACGGATCCCGAAACCATGTAGAAAATGCTTAAAAGATATCTTGAGTCTCACTCTAATAAGAGTAATGTTTTTTTTTGAAAAAAGAGTCAGACTTTTATAATCTCAAAAACACTTATAGATCGAATTAAAAATGAAGCTTCTACTTTAATCAGATTCCTTCAATGCAAAATGTAGCTAGCATAGAAGATTTAAGGTATGAGGTAAACACTCTTAAAAAAGTTAGTTCTCCTAAAATCAACTATGGAGAGTGATATGAAAGAAGTAAGAACAAGAGTTTCTGCTCTTGAATTAAAACTCGTGTTATAATTCTGCGATAAATAAAAGCAAAGAAGTGTTGAAAGAAACTCTTAACATCGTTCCTGAATATATAGCACAAGATGCTTATAATCGAGCTCTAAAGTCATTCTCAATAATGGAATATATATATATATATATATATATATATATATATATAGAGAGAGAGAGAGAGAGAGAGAGGGAGGTTCAAGGGAAAACCTAAAAAAAAACGGAAAACTGAAGAACACTCTGGTAGCCCTTCATTTGGATGGTATGCACTTGTGCATATGCACATGTGCATTTTACAAATTACTTGTATACACAAGTGCATACCGTCTGGATGAAGGGCTACCAGGGTGTTCTTTAGTTTTCCATTTTTTGAGGTTTTCCCCTGAACCTGACCCTAAACATTTTGCGAGAAGGCGAGAAGTGTTTAATCATATATGATTAAACACAAGTTATATTGACAATACATAGACGTTTAATCATACATGATTAAACACACTTACAAGCCGTGTAATCATATATGATTAAACACTTCTCGCCTTCTCGCAAAATGTTTAATTTCTCGCATGATCCTCCCTCTCTCTCTCTCTCTCTCTCTCTCTCTATATATATATATATATATATATATATATATATATATATATATATCATTATTTCCTTGTGTTCCTATTACAACTAGTTAGTAATCATAGATAGAAGAAGAGTATGCTCATTTATCAACTGCATAGGTTACAACCTTATGTTAAAAAAATTACATATCCTTTTATGTTTGCAAAGGATTATACATTTTATCAAAGTATTTCCCATCATACTCAATCAGTAAAGATCACTGCCCAGCTTCGTTCCAGAGAAGATTGGGCTTATTCTAAAGCTCAGATTATCAGAATTATTACACCTAGTTTATGGAATGGAGATTTATTTCAATCTCGAAAAATTAATATTGATTATATCAAAGCTTGGGATCTAGTGTTATGCTATGATCATAAGTAGAGAAAACACACCTGGTTTATTCAGTTTAGCACTATATCTAAACGGGATTTTCCTACATGGTTTATTAGGTGGTTTTTCGGCTGGGGGTTATACTCGATTATCCTCACAAAAAGATCAGAATAATTTATGAAGAACTTTAAAACTAAAAATCCTTTGTGTAAATTTCCTGGACTTTATTTTGCTGTTTTATATCAAGTCCCTTGGATTCTTATATTAGATTATGTGTTAGGACAAGATCCTTTGTTAATATTCCTCATTTAGGAAGAAGAATTTCAATAAAATGGTTGGATAAATACAAGTTCTTTCAAGATGGATCGAAATTCTCCACTAAAGGGATTATTAATCTCGAGCCTCCAAATATTCCAGAAGCAAGTTCATCCAATTCTGGAAAGCCAAAAGATATTTTGAAAACTCTTAAAGAGTTAAAATCCAAAGGCACTTCCAAAAAGGAGTTAGAAGAAATGCTTAAAGCCATTTTTAAGAATGAGATACTCTAAAGAAGTCTCCTCTAATGATTCAAGGGAACAACTCAAGTGCAAGAGGAGAAGATGACATTATGCAAGATGCACAAGATCAAGACTCTGATGATGATTTACGAGACAAATAATTTTGTTGGCGTAATCCTTTACGTTATTCGCTATTATTGAAGATTCTTTGACGTCATCTACGATTATTTGTTCTTACTATTTGTCTCAATTATTGTCGTAACTGTTTATAAAACAGTATCCGGTTTCTTGCCTATATAAGGCAATGTTAGTTTGTTGGAAGGGATAAGTGAAGTTTTAGAAAGTTGAAGTGTTTAGCATAGTGGGTTTTTCATAGTTTTCTACCAAGATTAGTGCTTGATGTTATCCACTTCTCCATCATCTTTGGTTTTCCTTCATCCCCTTGTGTTATATATATATATATATATATATATATATATATATGTTCTTTATGCAATAAAAACACAAGTTTTAGCTCCCATATTCTATCTTTCTAGTTCTCTCATCTTTGTTTGAGAATTTATAATTCTCTCCCATCAAACACGTCACCAAATTCCTTTCGAGGCTATTGAGCATAAAACCAACTATCCATAGCTACCCCTCTTATTTCAAATTATATAGACCGTTAACTCAACTATTCATTGGAACCAACCCTATATAGGGAGAGGTTCATTAGAGAAATGGTAAATATATGAGAAATAGAGAAGTAATCTTAGTCATTCATCTGGTCAACATTTGCGGCTTTGACCGCGAAGCACCGGATAATTCCTTGTGTGGTCTATAGAAGATAAAGGGGTAATTTCGTAAAATACACGGGATGAGTTCATATATGAATCACAAATGTTCATATATGAATCTGTTAGTGTTGGTCCCAAATAGCAGTAAGTAAATAAGAAAAGTATTGTAGAAGGGGGGGTTGAATACAATACACACAAATTTTCACTTAATTTAATTCTTATTGATTTGAAATCAAGAATTACACATAGAAAACTTTGATTGTTGCGGAAGAGAACATATAAGATATGTTCAAACAATCTTACACATAGAGAATGAAGAACAATTGTAAAACACTTAGAAAACAATAAGATCTTCGTAGAGAGAAAGTTGCCAGGCACTTAGAGAACTTGAAGGTAGTAGAGCTGGTTCATCTTGCATGTTGAAACATCCATCATATTTATAGTGCCTCATGCATCTAATGCATGAGACACCTGTTGAGCAAGGGATGGACACAGGTCTTCAGCATGGTACAGGATGTACCTTTTGTCTTGAGGTGTTTTGGCTTGAAGTGTTGACCTGCAGAGGATGGTAGAGACATTTCCTTAAAAGAGTGTAGGAGATAAAGCTTACTTTATCTGATCTTCAGATGAGGTCCACGTCAATGCAAGATATCACAAATATACTTTGTCAGAAAAGTACAATGTGTTTGAAACAAATCTTCAGACATCTTTGGCTCCTGAAGATGTAAGAGCATCTTCAGCTTCAAAGGAGAGATCATCGGCTGCCGATGTCTTGAAGAGATCTTTCAGCTTCCAAAGAGAGATCATCGGCTGCCGATGACTTGAAGAGATCTTCGGCTCCTGAAGATGTGAGAACACCTTCATAATCCTGAAGATATGAGATTGACACCATCCTGGCCGATGGTGTTAATCACTTAGGCATACTTGGCTTTAGGCTGAGGAGACTATCTTCAATCCGCTTTGAGAGATGTATTCCTTCTTTGTCTTATTCGGCTAATCTTCGACTTCACCGAACATTTGTATAGAAGCCAAGTTGCTAAAAGAACCTCAAACATATTCTAAGTAGGATGCTACAAGATGGAAGATCAGGAGGTCATCTTCAAATCTTTAGATGACCCAACAGTTAGTTAGTTCAACTGATTCATATATGAATCACAAAGGTTCATATATGAATCAGTTAAAAGAGTTCAGTTGTGAATTGCACTGGTTCATATATAAACATATACATATAGTTCATATGTGAATTATACATGTTCATATATGAACACAACCCGTGTGCTTTGTAAAATTAACGAAATTGTCATTCTATTTTTGGGATAGCCCCAACTTTTGACCAGTCAAAGCCGCAATATTTGACTAGTCAAACCCAATCTTGACCATATGAATGGATATGATTACTTCTCTATTTCTCATATATTTATCATTTCTCAAATAAATCAAACACTATATATATATATATATATATAAACTCAAGATTTGACCCAACAGTGGCTTCGAAAGTGCCACATACTATATATATATAGGTATATATATATATATATATATAATCAAGATTTGACCCAACAGTGGCTTCGAAAGTGCCACATACTATATATATATATATATATATATATATATATATATATATATATATATATATATATATATGCATACATATATATTTCTAATGCTTTCCACCAACATTAACATCCAAAAGACCAGTGGCGGATCCAGAAATTTTTTCTAATGGGGGCACCTTTAAAGTAGATTTGAGTCCCGCAAAGTCGTCGATATATTTTTAGCTTAATTCCACTGTTTTGAGATATTTTTAAGTTTTTTTGGTTAATTTCAAAAGACTTCTAAGAGTTTTTTGTTGATTTTTGATAGACTTTTTCAGTTTTTTTTATTGATTTCGAGAGTTTTTTTGGTCTTTTGGTTGATTTCGAGATACCTTTTTTGATTGATGGGGTCCCAGACAAAAAAGTTACTTGGGGGAACTATGATATAAACTTAAAAAAATTTATTTTTTACCTTAGAAAATTCAATTTATTTATTGTTTAATGGGGGCCTTTCCCCCATTAGTTGTACACTAAGTCCGCCACTGCAAAAGACCAAAGTGATTTTCAGATACCGAGAGAGTTTCGATGGGTGGTGTTCTTAGTTGGTTGTTTGGTGCTAGAGTTTGAGGGCGAAAAGACGAAGATTGTAACACTCGTCTTTTTGATAAATGATTAACGGCCAAAAAAGTTGATGCGAGCGACTTTGGTCGCGACTTAAGTCGCCCGTAATTATATATGATTTTGTATGTGATTTATTGTTCTCGTGTTTTCTTAAATAGATATTGTTCTCGTATGAACCTACCCCTCTCTCTTTCTCTCTTTTTATATATATATATGCATACACACAGAATATATATATATATATATATAAGAGCATATATATATATATATATGCACATATACAAAGCATTTGTATATATATATACGGAGCATAATATATATATATATATATATATATATATATATATATATATATATATATAATACACACATAGTAAGAACATCATCAGCGAAAGAGAAACAGGAAACCTCTCGTCTCCAACACCTTTTTTGGCTCCCCCTCCCACCCCAACCAACCACCCCACCTCATCATTACCAAATCCCAATACCCAAATGACAGATGCCCCATGCACGTCTTCATCTTCCTCTACACATGTATACATAGATGACTGATAGATACTGAATCGAGATGGTCAATCTCCAAGAAAGCGAAGCTCGAGAAAGGAAGTTTTGCAACAAATTTCTGGTTAATTTTTCCTAATTAAACAAAGTACAATAAATTTATAGGAAATCAACTCTAAACTAATCCACTACTAAATTAACCCACTACTTCCTAAGCACAATTAAGGAAAAACCTACCCATGACTCCTTATTAGGAGGCCATATTTTACACTTAAAATAAATAAATAAAAACACAATTAACTTAATTAATGAGAACTCCAGGTCCGTATCAATGACAAAAATGGTTGTGTGTATTTGATATATGTCTATGTTCTTTGGCCTTTGTGTGTGTATCTATTTGTGTTATGTGAGTTGAGTAAACCAAAAACCTTCTTCTTTCCAGGTAGGCATCATTTCTTACATCTATTGAACCCAGTCACTTCACTACTCCGGTGAAAGCTCCCACCGGTAGGGGTGAGCGTGGGTCGGGGTGGAAAATGAAAAACCCGATCGGGTTTCGGGTTGGATACACGTGCCCGAATATTATAAGCGGGTGAATCGGTTTTTAGGGGTCAGGCCTAGTTGGGTTTCGGGGGGGGGGGGGGGGAACGGATCGGATAAATCCTTTTTTTTTTACGTTTTCCTCCCCTAGAATTTTAGTAGACTAAAAACCTATTCAGTTGGGACTTCTCTTGACTTTTTACTCGTTAGTCATGTGTAGCACAAAAGGCACATTCGGTTGTGCAATGCGACAGTTGTGCAGCAAAAAATGATTAAAACGTGAAAGTTGAAACTTTGAAACATTTAAATTTTACATATTTTTTGAACTAACAATACTTCAAAAAAAAACTAACATATATACTATAAATTATATAATTTATATTATAGATTTATATATTTATAAAAAAGGAAATAGTAAATATTATTCGGGTTTCGGTTTGGGCCGGGTGACGGAATTTAAGGCCCTACCCGAACCTATATATTCGACCTAAATTTCTTTAGGCTTCGGACCTCGGGTACGATCGGATGATTAGGGTCGCGTTGTTCGGAGTTTTTTTGGTCAGGTTTAGTTGGGTTTTGCACACCCCTACCCACCTCATCACACACATAGTACACACATACATAGAGAGAACAAATATAAAACACACATGGAGAAATGGGGAGTTGTGTATTAATTGTAAATGGAACTCCATTTGAGACTGAGATTGTCAGAGATTGCATACATAGGTGCAAATATTGGCCAATGCTTATGCTCAACCTCACCACTCACTTGGGAGTTATTATTATTATTATTATTATTATTATTATTATTATTATTATTATTATTATTATTATTATTATTATGTGTCTGTTTTGGGTTTCAGGGGAGGAAACATGGTCAAAGAAAGAAACAGGGGTTGGGGGAAGGTGGTAAGGAAGGACACGTGGAAGAGCTCATGTCGTTTGCTTTATTTTTCTAAACTATCTCTAAGGCTTATTAAAATGCCCTCCTTAACCTACTTAATATAAATCTTTTAATAGAGTTAGATTTAAGGGATTAAAGTCGTGTGAAAAAGTATGTATATTTTAATAGATGTCGTTTACTTTTTATTTATTATTAATTCCTCAAATAATAATAAAGAGTAAATTACAAATTTCGTCCCTATGGTTATTGAAAACTTTGGATTGGTCCCCCAAACAAAATAATTACATGTCTAATCATCATGGTTTCATTTTTGTTATGGATTGGGTCCTCCTCCTTAACTCTTACTAACCAGATACTCTGTTAAGTGAAGGTTAATATCGTCTTTTTACAATTTTCTTTATTTTTTTTGAAATTACCATTATTATATTTAATATTATATATATATATATGATGTCTCATTTGGCACTCCATCCCAAGCGTCGGTGACCGGCGACTTCCCCCTCCGGCCACATCTGCTACTCGTAATGCATCTTCCAAGCTCTTTCTGCAAGATTTTTTTGAGTTGTTTTTAATCACAATCTGGGTCATCTTGCTTGTTAAAAGCTTCGAAGCGTATCCTATTTAAATCGTGGTTTCTTGCTTATCACTTGTTAAACTTAAAACCCACACTTTTATGGGACGGTTCTTAGAGACTCGATTGCTTTTGGCACTCCTTGTTGCAATTTATCTTCGATCGAAGAAGCTCCCAATATGCTTACATTCTTCTCCATATTGATGGCAACTTTTTGAAGCAAACTCGTCCTACCCATCAAAGCGTTGCCCACTGGTGTTCTTGAGCACAAAGTCGCGAAGAACATTGTTCGATGGGCCGAGTAATACGCATTTCTGATCGATCTCCATGTATGCCAAGAACCATATATGTTTCAATTAGGCTTCTCGCATTTGATTGCCCCATTAATATTTTCATTCTCGTGGATTATTGACATGCAGTTGAAGAGGGCAGATGCTTGTCGAAGATCCTACATGCTAACTTGACCCGTACCGAAATTCAAGCTTTTCACACTTTCACAGATTTGGGGAAGCCGACGGTCATCGGAGCTTCGGGTGGGGGTGCCTAATAACACAGACGATGTTATATATATATATATATAATATTAAATATAATAATGGTAATTTTTTAAAAAATAACAAAAAAAATTGTAAAAAGACAATATTGACCTTGACTTAACAGAGCATCTGTTAGTGGCGTTAAGGTAAGGGACCCAATTCATAACAAAAATAAAACCATGGTGACTATACATGTAATTATTTTGTTTGGGGACCCAAACCAAAATTTTCAATAACCATAGCGACGAAATTTGTAATTTACTCAATAATAAAATAACAAAATTTTCTTTCTTTGTTAATTGTTATACAAAAAGCTAATCTTTTGTATTTTTCCTGAAAAAATTATGTGTAAATGACATGGCATGGTGTGATTCGCTGAATCATTTGCTATGCAAAAGGCGAAAATATCAAGATAAGCTTTAGCTCAAACCCCAATCAAGAAAACATCAGTTGGAACAATGGCCATTCAGCAGAAGTTTCCTTACATGACCCAACAAAATTCCGGTGACCGGAAAGATGACTTGCCGGAGATTACAATCCCTTCCAACAGATTACCGGCCGGACAATTCCTGCCTCTAGCAACCGCATTCAGACGGCGGCTTCTAACTGGGATTGGATCAGCTTCTCTAGTTGCCGTCGGTGCTAACTTTGCCGGTACAACTAGTTTTCTTCTTGGATTGTCGCCGGAAACTGCCCGGAATCTCAAACTTGATGTGATTTATCCTATCAAAGGTTACAGCCGGTGCATTAAATCAGAAGAAGGATTTGGTTGGTAACAAGTCTTCTGGACCTTACACTAAAAAATAGAAGATAAACTCCTTGTTCAATATTCCTATCTATGTTGACTCTTGAGTCAAACTTGCTGAACTTCAAAATTAATTTGGCGTGAATTTTGGGGGTAAAATTCAAACCCAAACTTTTCAACATTTTCTCTAAAATATAATATGTGGGTATCAATTTTGATGTTGAAATTAAGCTCAAAGTTTGGTTTTAATGTTGATGTGTTGCAATGATGCCCAGAATTTATATACCCTGCAAATTGGGTTGGAGATCAGACCTTGTTGTATAGAGCAGCTGGGAAAGCGGAGCTGGAAAGATCGCTCGATCTGCCGCCGGTGAACCGCCGTAAGAACGTAAACGAACCGGTGGTTGCCTTCGGTCCACCAGGGTCAAGTGGTGAGCTCAACGTTAGTGTCGTTGTCTCTCCTGTTCCTCTCAATTTCTCGTAAGTCATGTGTTTAACCCCTCTATTAAACAAAAATACAATGTAAAGTTGAAAGGTTAATTTGATGATGAAAAGAAATTACATTACAAAAAATTGGGTTTATAGGACGACAAAAATGTTCAAGTGTCCTAATAGACTAAGGGGTTGTTTGACAGTTGCTGAATGGTTTAGTGCAGAATGATTAAGTGGTTTGAATGATTAAGAGGTTTTTATGATACAGTGTAAAATGAAATATGGTTGTTTGCTAATTGTTCATAATGAAATCATGGCTCTTAATGGTTAAGGGAGAGTCAGAATATAAAATCATTAAGAGGGTTTTGGAACCAATCGGATGTTTTACTCAAAAATGTCCTAAAAACACTTGTTAAGACACCCAAAAACCTCTTATAAACTTATTGCAACACGTTTACATAGAACACATAATTGTTTGGTCTTATAAACTAGTTTATTAGGTCATTTTCGGCGTCCTATAAATCTAATTTGGTTATGATGTTAGATCCATATGAGGCAAATCAAGATATATATGGTTTGAAGAATGAATGTAATGATAATTGTTGTTGGATTGTTGATAGAATTGAAGCATTTGGAGGTCCAGAGGAGGTAGGAGAAGCCATTGTTCGGAAGATTACAGGATCTAGTCGACAGTCGGACATCAAAGGAAGACTGATAAAATCAAAATTAAGAGAAGATGAAGTGAAGAAAGTGAAGTACTATGTGTTGGAATTTGCAGTCGAAAGCCCTTCATTTAGGCGGCACAATGTGGCGGTTTGTGGTGCTCTTGGTGGTCGTTTATTCACTCTGAACGCACAGACACCAGAATCAGGATGGACCATTCTCAAACCGGACTTTTACAAGATTGCTGATTCTTTTAGCCTAACTTCTTAGTCACAACTTCAAAACTAAAGAGAACGTGTATTAATTATCTCACATGTTTTTCTTCTATCATAAAGAAATTGTATTGTGATGGTTGACATGAATTTACCATTTATTAATTTATTCAAGGTTCTAAATGGCGTAAGGCGTAGCGTGGTGGCGAGGTCAAGCCTTAGGAGCCACGGCGAAACCATGACATTTTCAAGGCGTGACTTAAGACGTCAAATTTCTAGTTTATATATAATATTATATATAAAAAAAACATATGTTTTAATGTGTTACTCAATGAGTCAATAGTAATAAGCAAGTTAAATTAGGTTATATATATTAAAAACATAAAGAAAAACAAATATTTCATTACAAAAACTGTGCATTAGGCCATGGCTAAATCTTGATTTTCCTCAATTTAAGCTCATTTGAAGAGACTTGGATTCTCAAGCCAAAAACTTCCAAAAACCTAGATCCATAAATTTTCAACCATAAATATTCATATTCAACCATATTGAATCGTTCCCCAAACACCTTATATCAAAATCCGCATCTTGGCCAACAACCCTAATTTGACCTAATTTTTCCAAAATCATCCAAACCGAAAATTTGAGAAATATAAACTCTAGTGAGTCATCAATGGAGCATTTATAACCCATAAATAAGTTTATAAATGGAGATGATGAACTTACCACTTAGGTTTTGGTAAAAACCTATAAAACCCTCAATTTCTTGAAGATGGACACCAAATACTCTTAGATATTCCCAAAACTAGAAATATATCCTTGAAAAGCTCTCAAAAACGAAACCATAGCAACTTGAATCGCCAAAAACGGAGTAGAAATGAGAGAGTTATGAAGAAATGAAGAATGAGGCTGAAAATCCGACTTTTAACAAGTCTTATACCACTTGGCGACATTGCCATGTGACTTTTCCATGGCATTGTCGCATGGCATAGTCGCACCAAGCGTACCGTGAGTCTTCCAACCTATGCGACTGTGATAGTGCGACTATGACATTGTCCTAGTCGTTGGGCATTGTAGTCGGACCCTTTTCAAGCCCCAAAACCCGACTTTTTCAACGCCAACACTCCCGATACTCTAAGGATCTCCAAGAAATGTTTTCCAAACATAAATCCCACCATTTACCGGTTACAAAGACGTTCGGATGATCTTTACTTACCGAAAATTACGGGTGTTACAATCCTCCCAACCTTAGAATGATTTCATCCTCGAAATCTATATTTCACCCAAGACATTCATTACCACCCTTAGCACTTATTGGGTTTCCTCGGTCCCCAAGAAAGTAATAAACTAACTGTAGACCTCAAAGATGTTATTCTCTCAAAGCGACCATCTCCCTTCCCAAGGGATTGTCCTTAATCCACTTCATCATTTAGCTAAAACTTGAAACTTCCCGACGCAACTGTCATACTGATTTTCGTGAAGACTCTCACATCCAATATCTGCCTTGATACGCTACACTCATACTAGAGTGAACATTGAACCCTACTGAGAGCAATTTCTAGCCATGCAATCTCGGTTGCCTCCCAACCTTAGGTGGCACGTACTACCTCAATGGTAGCTAGTGACCTCAACCTCTCACTGACAATTTCGCCCTAGCTCAACACGATTCTGGATCTGTATTCCAATGATCTACACCAAACCCAAAGAATCCCCAAAATTCCTTAATAATTCACCCTTGTTATTGACAGAGCCTTCCTTCCAGAGACGTGCCAATACGTTCTCCACGATGTCGGTTTATTCAAATCCGGTGATTTCGCAACTCCCAAACTATACATAAACATCAATCATTTAGTCGATATAAACCTTTACCGTGTCAAGAAAATCTTAATCATCGATACTTAATTACTAATATCCAATATCCTTAAGGTTACCACTTAAATTGCAACCATACAGGATACATCAGAAGTGCACTGAAGCACCCCAACGGTTATTGCCCTAAAAATCGAGTGAACACCTATCCTCAAAATTACTATACCACAAATGTGGGTGTATCGTCAAATATTTCATTCGGATTTGCATTGTAGATTTAAAGTTGACACCTAACATGGCACTAAAATTCCAAACTTACATCTCTAACAACGAACCACAATATTTCCTTTATTCACGAAGGCTCATTAAGTGGGCACACCACTAACACATGACATGTCGTCGAACAAGCAGCCCATCAATTCAAATCCAACCATACGCGAGCAACCATACAAGACTCAACCCAAAGATTTACCGAAAATGAAAGACCATCGCTTAAATAACTGGGATAATTCATGAACCTAATACCTCAATTATTCATACGTGAACCTACTCATAAGGCTGAAATCAACAATTCAAAACTGGCCACCAGTCGGATCATCCGACGCTTCAGTTCCCAGGGACTTCTCTAGTCCCTAATTACAACTCCTTTCACAATAGGAGTCTAAATCCATAGCCCTAATGAGTTCAAGGTTTTTCAAACTGATACGTCAATTTGAAATTTTATACGACTTTCAAACGCAAAAGCTTTGTAACAATTACTCATACATGTAGAAATCCACTACCGTTTACTCGGTAGTTGTGCAAAGTGGTCACAAATGCCACACATATAAAACCATTTCGAAAGTCATTTGATCATTACTCACACTAATAATGACAATGACAAAAGATGCGCAACAAACCTTTCAAATGGACCATTATGGTCCTAACATGCATCAATCTATGTCGTGCACGTAAAATAATTTTCTACACTAAAACAATGTGCAACGAACGTTTGTACAAACTCCAAAATTCTCTCTTTTAACCATAAAATGACATGGAATAAAATTCCAAACAAAACTCGCATACGTTAGTTTATTTCTCAAACTTAGTAAAATGATAGGTGTATGCGATTTGGTCAAACGTGAAATCATTTAAATCGATTTCAAACTTTAAGCCGCACGATAAAATGCTCTTTATCCCAAAATGGTGGCTATAATGTCATGCATACCAGTAAATCAATATAATGCATTGCGTGAGACAATAACAGTAAAATCAACAACCGAAGGATGTTCAAAGCAAAAGTTCAACACAAACCATCATAAATCCTTCATATGCTTACTCACACCAAAAGTATAAATCAATTCAAATACCAAGTAATTGTGCAACGAAATGTACTCGTATAAAACAAATAGAGATCACACGATATTGATATTTCGTAAAATAACATATGAGATAACATCTACCAACAAAACTCTCATGAAATAAGTGTCTCAATAAACCATAAACCAACACACGCAATGAATCTAGCCTACGCATTTCAATGTTCGTTCATGCGTTGCAAGACATCGTAAAATAATACTCCATAAAACTTAACAAAACTCACACGAAATAAAATTTCCAATAAAACTCAAACACCAAAACATGGAAATAACCTCTTCCTTTAAAACCTTAACATATGTCGAGGAGATCCAATGTCAAGGTCATAAATCGCAGTTACTTGCCCGAGACCCTAAACAAGGTTAAATCGTAAATATTACAATATCCGAAAGTAGCATTCGACAAAAACAGGGATAAAGAAAATCTCAACAAAGTTTGCAACCATGTGCAATAAAACAATTTTATGCATGTTTAAACTAATGGTTTAAAATCTCGTGCGTGTTAAACGTCTTTCCACGGGTCCAAAATACGACATGCATGATAATTTGGGAAATTATGGAATACTTTATGCAAATTATTTTAAAAGTGAGTTTCATGCTTGAATTTTGGTCAAGACCCAAAATATTAGGGCCGAGCTCACCAAGCCCAACGATCACATTACCGACATCCGGATGCTCAACATCTTAAGGTAACGATAGGCAACTAAATCAGTTAACCTTACAATTTCTTCTTGAAATAAAGTTGATTTCAATAAGCCCATGGTTCTACTTCAACCAATTGTCTCGACCCAAAATGGTCAACTTAATGTATTCATCATTCTTAACCGTCACTCCAAGTGACAATGCTATAAACATCAACTTCTTCTAGCTACTACTCCTCAGAAACTCATCCACTACCCCATCTGTCCTCACATAAAGACGATTCAAGCACGCACATGTGACATGTAAGTTTACCATGACACTGGCCAGGTGTAATTATGAACGTACCGTACATGATTATCCTTGCTACCATCATTATGATTATCGATTCTAATGACTCTATCGACCTCAAATGTCTTACTCAAAGTGTCTAGTTGTGCAATCTCACTTTCACTTACTTAGAAAAAACGGTAGTTTGAGTCTAGGTATAAGAAATCAACACCTAAATCTCTCAAACTCATGTTCTGATACCAACTTGTAACACCCTCAAATTTGGAAAGGGCAACTAATTAAAATTTTCGATATTACATCAAGTAAAAGATAGATCTTCTTCCTATAAATAAAAACTTGATATACCTCCAAAATTAAATGTTATATTTAGCCTCATCAATTATAAACTCCAGACTCATACAAGGACTAAACCAAAGTCGGGTGTTACTTAACCCAAATACAAGTTGCTAATCCCAAAATAATACGGAAGACTTCACCAAGCTATTCACTTCTCGAGCACATAACTAGCACTCATCTCTTCATAGTGCCGCTAGTACTAATCCCCAGACAGAACCTGATGCACATGCCGATAAATAAAAAGGTTAGGCTAACACCTAGTGAGTTCAAGAGTTTCTATCATAAGCATATAAATCGTTAAAACTGAATTTAAATCATGATTTCTAAAGTGATATGTATAAAGTATAAAGTCAACATCTTTCTCAAAGCCCACCATTTTCGTGATGAAAATACCAATACCAAACATTCATTCAAAGATGACTTCGAAAACCCAATACTCACCTTAAACACAAATAAGGATTTATATTCAAATACTGAAAACCTGGACAAACTCTATTACCCAAAATATCCAAAAACATGGATAAAGTTTAATAATTAAAACCACAAATCATGGATAGCAAATCCGTACTCAAAATGTCACCGAAAACATGGATAATACTCAATATCCAAACAACACATTTCGGTAACGGGGGAGACCCATTTCCATTGAACGTCGCAGGAACACAAAAATAGGCCACATATCTATATTATAAGCATGCTTCAATGATGGACAACCATTGACATCAACCCTACCCAGGTCTTTAGTCATTACGGACATCAACCCTATCCAGGTCTTTAGTCATTACAGATATCAACCCTATCCATGTCTTTAGTCATTACGGACATCAACCCTATACATACAGGTCTTTAGTCATTACGGACATCAACCCTATCCAGGTCTTTAGTCATTGTGGACATCAACCCTATCCAGGTCTCTAGTCATTGCGGACATCAACCATATACGGGTCTTTAGTCCCATACAATAATGAGCTCAACCATGTCTAAGTTTTTTATTTTTACTCAAATAATCACCTAGTTCAACCTTACCTGGGTCTTTACCTTGGGATCTCACCATCCAAGACAAGCTTGTTCTTTTAGAAATTACATCATGTAACCAATGCCTATTTCCGAATTACGACTTGGGAATCTTATCCCACATTTACACGATAAAGCCGACTTCTATGCCTATGGATCCATTGCATTGTAGTCTAAATTACATGGATCCAAATTGAATGACCTACACACTCAAAACATGTAATTCTCAAATAGAAAGCAATAAATGCAAATCCTACCCAAAGATCCACATCGAGCTATCAAAACCAGATAAATGTCCCCAAGACCCAACAGGGTTGAAATCGAGCCAAAAGCTCAAAAACTCAATGACTATTCAATAAAAGTCATCATAAGCGATAAAAACGTATTTAACCAACGTTCATACAAAACACATGCTCCAAAACATGATCAACTCAAAAACCATCATTGGTTGAGACAAACCATTTTCCAATAGAAATCATATCATTTACATTTCCAAAATGTCTCAATCATAACAATATGCATTTTCAAACCCAAATACACCAAAATGCATTAACACCAAAATAATCCCCATTTATAAGATAAATCATCCAAAGAATCCGTAAATATGACTTAGTTATCAAATGGTCTAAAAACCCCAAGTACGGGCATTTCTCAAGATTGATAAACCCATGGTACCAAATGCAAACCTCAACAAATAATAATCACATTTTGATAAATGTTAAGAAAATATTTCAATGCATCAAAATAAACGTTTTTGGCATGTACATAGTTTTCACAAAACAACTTGAACTCACCTTGCTAGATTTAGGCTAAATCTAGATTTTCCCCAATTTAAGCTCCTTTGAAGAGACTTGGATCCTCAAGCCAAAAACTTCCAAAAACTTAGATCCATAAATTTCCAACCATAAATATTCATATTCAACCATATTGAATCGTTCCCTCAAACACCTTATATCAAAATCCGCATCTTGGCCAAAAACCATAATTTGACCTAATTTTCCCAAAATCATCCAAAATGAAAATTTGACAAATATAAACTCTAGGGAGTCATCAATGGAGCATTTATATCCCATAAAGAATTTTATAAATGGATAGGATGAACTTACAACTTAGGTTTTGGTAAAAACTTAGAAAACCCTCAATTTCTTGAAAATGGATGTGATGATGGTGAACTCTTGATATTTGCTTCCACTCCACCACCAAATACTCTTAGATATTCCCAAAAATAACAATATATCCTTTAAAAGCTCTAAAAAACGAAACCATATCAACTTGAATAGCCAAAAACGGAGTAGAAATGAGAGAGTTATGAAGAATTGAAGAATGGGGCTGAAAATGCGACTTTTAACAAGTCTGATACCACTTGGCGACATTGCCATGCGACTTTTCCATGGCATAGTCACACCAAGCGTACCATGAGTCTTCCAACCTGTGCGACTGTGATAGTTTGTAGCCGGATCCTTTTCAAGCCCCGAAACTCGACTTTTTCAGCGCCAACACTCCCAATACTCTAAGGATCTCCAAGCAATGTTTTCCCAACATAAATCCCACCATTTACCAGTTACAAAGACGTTCGGGTGACATTTACTTATCGAAAATTACGGATGATACATCACAAAGGACAGACGAGTAGCAGATAGGGAAGAATAAGGTTCATAAAAAAGAAATAGAGAAAGTTTTAGTCATTTTTTAAAAATAATTTAGCCTTTGTACTGAGGTGTACGCCTCTCCACTGCCTCACGCCTCACCGCCTAGGTCACTGCCTCACGCCTCACCGCCTCGGTCACTGCCTCAGACAACCGAGGCATACACGTCGTCTTGGTATTGAGAGGTGCCGCCTCAGGTGCAATTTTGGGCCGCCTCGCCTCGAGCCACACCTCGAGGCGTATGCCTCACACATTTTTTAAAACCATGTTTATATATAATTATATATATATATATATATATATATATAGAGAGAGAGAGAGAGAGAGGGACCTTCTTTTGTTAACTAGGTAATTAGTGTTAACTTTATTAACCGATCTAGACTGTTAATCTATTAAATCAATGGATGTGAATTAGTCAAATTTAATTAATTTTTTAATTTATAATAAAGAGGCGTGTGGAAGGGGACATATGTGAACAAGGGCAAAATTGTCAATTTTGTGTTATAATCTAATAAGGAAAGGATTACACATCCCAAAATTTACAATATGTTATAATCACTTTTTCCACTTTTTTCTTATCAGAGTAGCACGTCTTCATCTTCAATCTTGAAGCCTTGATATTCAGACCTAAATCGATCTTCAAGCCAGATGGATCTTTAGTCGCTCGACTCCAAACTCGATCTCCAAGCCGTCGATTTCCAAAATCCCTGTGTTGTCGAAACTTTTTCTATTTCGATCCTTGTGTTCGAGTTTCTACTATCTTCAAGCTGCAATTGAAATCGTTCTTCAAGCTACAATCGGAAATCGATCTTCAAGCTGCAATCGAAATCGATCCCTGTGTTGTTTGATTTTTCTGTTGTCTTCGATTTTTTTCAGATTTCGATCTGTTTTCCTATTGTTGTGTTCGATATACTGTTATGTTCGATTTTCAAGATTTCAATCTGTGTTTTGTTGTTTCCTGCTATGTTTGATTTTCTGGATTGGACTCCAGATTTTTGATCTGTGTTTGTTGGACTCCTGAACATATGTGATGTTTTCCACAAAAATGGTATCCAAGCCATATGGGTTTTTGTATTTTTAGTAGATGTAGGCATGTGAACATATATGCACATACATGAACACAATGGTTTTTGATTTACACTGTAGAAAAAAAGTAGTGAATGTGGATAGTTGTGATATCATATGTGAACAATCATGGTGTTGTGTGTGTTTTGCATTGAAGTATGTGAACATATGTGTACATATAATAACAACATATGTGAACATAATATAGTGTTGATAGTAATGACCAGTAAACATGCTTTTACCTAAATTTTCATCACATATGTGAAATTCTCTGATGAAGTTTGTATTTGAAATTCGAGTTACATAGGTGAACCAAAAAAAAGTTGGTGATTCATTATAGCAAAAATAGATAATAAAATATGTAATAACAGTTGTTCACTTCTGAACAAATGTGATTTTTATCACAAAAATGGTAGCCCAAGCCGTGTGGGTTTTTGTATTTTTAGTAGACGTAGGTATGTGAACATATATGCACATACATGAACACAATGGTTTTTTATTTACACTGTAGAAAAAAAGTAGTGAATGTGGATAGTTGTGATATCATATGTGAACAAACATGTTGTTGTGTGTGTGTTTTGCAATGAAGGATGTGAACATGTGTTCATATGAAAACATATGTGAACAGAATACAGTGTTGATATTAATGATCAGTAACTTCCTTTTACCTTAATTTTCTGAACATATGTGAACATATCGAATTTGTGAATGGTATGAAAGTGAAACTGGTGGTAACATGTGTGAATATTGATTGTTAAAATAGAGTAACATATGTGAATAAAAATAGATGAAAATATAGAAAAATAAACCAAAAACAACTGAATAATTATTAATAAAATTCAATGTAAAATCAATTCCATAATTATTAGAGAGATATTTAAGGAAAACAATATATGGAATCTCTCTCTCTCTCTATCTCTACGACATGGTCAAACTTATTTGACTTTTATACCCTCAATTAATAAATTAGGAATGTGATTAAACCAATTAAAAGGATTGCATATGATTGGTCAATTTTGGTTAATAAAGTTAATACTCTTTTGTTGGTTAACAAAAGAAGGCCTCCCTATATATATATATATATAGGGGAGAGATCAAATGGAAACTACTCTAATTTTGTAAACCGTGGAAACCGTCGATTTCATTGGTAAAGTTAATGAAATTGGTTCATGAAATTGTTTAAATTGATGAAATTGTGTCATATAATTCTTTTGTTGATGAAATTGTTTCATATATTTGTGTTTTTTATGTAAAAATGAAATTGTTTCTTCTATTTTCTCATTCTGATGAAATTGTTTCATGCATTTTCTCATTCGGATGAAACTTTTTCATTTTTACATAAAAACACAAATATATGAAACAATTTAATCAACAAAAAAATTATATAAAACAATTTATCAAATTTTACAAATTAATGAAACAATTTCATTAACTTAACCAATGAAATCGACGGTTTCCATGGTTTTCAAAATTTAGGTGGTTTCCAAATGAAACTACCCCTATATAGCTCCTTCTTTTGTTAACCAACCCATTAGTGTTAACCAATCACAACCGTTCATGTGTTAGATCAATGGCTAGGATTTTTCTTAATTTAATTAATGCAATAAATAAAAAGACTCGTGCATAAAATAAGAGGGGAAAATGGTAAAAGAATAGGATAGTTAAAGAAGGAAAGAAAAGGTTCAACACGAAATTGGTTCCAAAATTCAATCAACCCCGATTATCAAGCAGAGGTGATTCTTCCAAATCGAATCTTCTTCAACCGATTTCATGATAAGCAAATCTCGTCCATATGTGAAAACCGATAAACATAAAAAGAAATGGTAGAAAATCAATGCGGAAACTGTTTTATTCAAGGTAAAATTATGTGCATAAGTGCACAATACAGAATGTGCACAATATAGAATGTGCAGTAGTGCAAATCAACATACGACTATCCATATGTGCACAATATAGATTGTAAGAATGTGCATAAGTGCACATTGTTTTCCAATTACGAGCCGTAGTGCAGAAAACAACACAACAAAATCACATACCATACATCTAATAACTTGAATTAAACAAAAACAAAGGATTAACGATGTTCATATATGCACACAACAATGAAACGATAACGATCGTCCCTTCCAAAAAAATATCATGACAACACAATAAAACCATACATCTGAACATTCAATCCATATCGGGAAAAAAATATATAAACAAACATAATTTAAACCCTTACCGCTATCAAACTGGAAACTAGGAACTTCTAACACGGAACTAGAAGATGGGCGATTATCAACATTGAAATTGTACATGCATATGTCGTCAAGCCCATTCGGAAGACCGAACTCGCCGGTCAATTGTGTAATACCATTTTGAACAACATCATTATCCCGCCGTGTGGGGTAAACAATTTGCTCAACATACGTAGACTCTAACACAGACTCGTTCTATAAATCGAACGGTAAATCAATGTCGCTCATTCTTAAAAAACGATATACTTCATACTTGTGCTTTTTCCCTAAGAGTTATAAATCAAACTTACAAAAACATGATATCTTCTTCAGGTATCAAATGTATGCTTATATAGATAATTAAAAAGATAATTACAAAAGAATAGAATTGAATAACTACCATGAATAATCATGAGAAAATTAAGGAAAGTGGATATTGAAATCAAATACCAATTTTACTCCCCCCCCCCCCACACACATATTTACTAGGGAAATTGGCTGAAATAGCCATATTCCTCACCCAATTGCACCTCCTAGCCATTTCTCGATTGACTTTACAAAAATAGACCTAGGTCCGTAATGGCGGACCTTCAGGTCCGCCATCTGACCCTAAACGACAAAATAAAACGGCGGCTCTACCCAGGTCCGCAACGGGTAGGGTAGGGAGGTCCGCCATCCGCAATGGTGGACACGTGGCACACTCTCAGGAAACCAATGTAGGTCTGCCATCCGCTTGCAGGTCCGACACTGCCAATTTTTCGGTTTTTAAATTATTTAATTAATGAGACATGATTCCCCACCCCAACTACCCTTTTTTATATAAAACCAGATTATGGTCCCTCCCCCATACCCTACATCGAATATTTTAAAGGAATACATTGACAAGGCTCATTTTTTGTCGGATCTTGGTACGTGCTTCCCCAAATCAACACGTGTGGACAATGGCACCAAAGGTAAGTCTTCTACACTACTTTTTATACCATCGCACCACCTCCGCCACCACCATTGCACCACCTCCGCAACACCACCGCACCACAACTGCACCACCTCCGCAACCACTACTGCACTGGCGGACCTAGAGGACTGGATGGCGGACTTGCGGACCTGTAGGTCCGCAATGGCGGACCTAGACTGGGTTTTTTTTCCGATTGGATCTAATGTACGTATATTATGTTATTAAACATTGTTTTGATCTAATGTATGTATATTGAACATTGTTTTATATTGTTCTAAATTGTTTGAATATGTATGGTTTGAGTTTTTGATTCTTGTAATTGTAATTAACTTTAATGTCTTACACTTCAGGTCCCTAAACTTTAATTATTGACACTTCAGGTCCCTAAACATCAATTTTAGACACATTAGATCCCTAGACTTGCATTTATGACACTTTATTACCCTTAACTTTAAAATATGACTCTTTAGGTCCCTAAACTTTAAATTTTTACACTTTTGGTCCCTTAACTTTAATTTTAGACACTTTAGGTCCCTAAACCTTAGTTTATGACAATTTATGTGCCAAACTTTAATAAATTACACTTTAGGTTCTTTAACATTAATTTATTGACACTTTAGGTCCCTAAACTTTTAAAAATCCCACATTAGGATCCTTAACATTAATTTATGACACTTTAGGTCCCTTAGCTTTAATTTTTTACAATTTACGTCCCTAAACTTTAATTATTTATCCTTTTGGTCCCTAAACCTTAATTTATGACACTTTAAGTCCCTAAACTTTGATATATGACTCTTTAGGTCCCTAAAATTTAATTATTGACACTTTAGATCCCTAAACCTTAATTTTAGACACATTAGATCCCTAGACTTGCATTTATGACACTTTACGACCTTTAACATAGAAATATGACTCTTTAGGTTCCTAAACTTTAAATTTTTACACTTTTGGTCCCTTAACTTTAATTTTAGACACTTTAGGTCCCTAAACTTTAATTATTGACACTTTAGGTCCCTAAACCTTAGTTTATGACAATTTATTTGCCAAACTTTAATAAATTACACTTTAGGTTCCTTAACATTAATTTATTGATCCTTTAACCTTAAAATATCACATATTAGCTCGCTTAAATTTATTTTTAACCTCTTTAGGTTCTTTAACTTTAAATGTTGACATTTTAGGTCCTTTAACTTTAATATTTGACAATTTAGGCACCCAGTTTGATGTTGAGGTCAAAGTTGACCGTTGTAGAACAAATTAAGAGTAAGTTGAGCCCACAAAGTCTGGAGATCTTCCGTCAGATGGTTTTTGGTCATTGGTTGCTGATGGAGGACTACTCCTATGATCCATTACTCATGCACACCGTCTTACGGATGGAGATCTTCCTGGAGAATGATGTGGAGTATAATATGTTCTTCGAGGTGGGAGGACATGTGCTGAGATTTGGGCACGAGGAGTTCTGCCTCGTGACTCCGCTTTGGAGAGCTTCCGTCATTGCTATAGAGGCAGACGCAGAGGTGCTCCGTTTTCATCCTTTGGGTTTTTGGTGATGTGGAGAGATTGTTGATCTGCCATGTCGATAGGAGATTTTCATCACTGGGAGATGGAGATCAACTTACGAACGATGATGCTATCCGTGTTTGCTTGATCATGATGGTGGAGGTCTTCTTTCTTGGCCGATAGGGCCATTTACCCGTTTCCGCCACCGTGCTTACTGTAGCACAGTATTATCGGTTTTTTAACCGATTTCCTTGGGGTTCTTATGTTTGGGAACCCACCTTTCGGCAGATGTCCGGTGCCATCCGGAGACGTACACCGGAGCAGTCGAAGTTGACACTTATAGGGTTTTTACATGCGTTCAAGGTTAGTTGATTTACTATTACTAAACTTATACATGGTTAATGCATTCCATATTTTAACAACTTGTAACTCCCAGGTTTAGATCTTGGAGACATTTCTTGCCGCTTCCCAGTTTTTCACGATGCATCCCAGGCTTCCTAGGGGTGTTCGTTGGACTAGGATGATTATCCTTGACAGTAGACATATCGAGTTTATACTAGATGTGTCACAGGTATGTATTTTTAAATAGCTTAAAATATTAATTATGTTAACGTTAAAATCTAACATTATAGATTATGAATATTAGGAGGGTTGGGCACCGATCGACCTTCTTATGGCGACACCTGAGGAGGAGGCATTTCAGTGGTATCAGATTAGCCATCGATTTTTCCAGAGGATGGAGGAGCAGGAGATAAAGAGGATGAGAGTCGGCGGTGATGGTGATGACGGCGACGATGACGATGATGGCGATGACGACAACGATGGTGGTCATGGTGGTCATGTTGCTGTTTCCACCACGATGGTGGTGATGGTGGTCACGGTGCTGGTTTCCACCACGACGCTAGTGTGGGGGAGGACCTTTGGCCAGACATCCATCAGGCATCCCAGCATGAGCCCCCCCATATGAGCATGCCACCCAATGATCCTTATACTGCATATTGGGATCGTTTGACCACCTTGGAGGGAAGGACAGATCGTCTAGAGGGGCCTGTTAATGATATAAATGTGTGGCGGGGTGGTCATCAGGATATGTATACTCATATGCAGGAGATGTATCGTGAGATGTAGCAGTGGCATGTAAGTATTTAATTTTAATAATGTATTTAATTTTAAACTTATTCACATTGATTAACAATTAGTACTTGTACGTAGCTTTCCACTCGTCCACCACAGCCAGTCCAGCAAGAGCGAGCCTCGAGCATGGACACCTGGGTTTCATCACCTACGATGCCCGATCCATCGTACGCCTTTTCCCCCTCCCATACGCAGGTAGTAAGTCTCATCAATCGGTTAATGTTTAACTTATTTTTTCTATGATATTGTACCGTTATTTACTTATTTCGTTATACAGGGAGTGTCAGGTACGGCCGGTGTGGGTGACCCAAACATGTCAGGGGCGTTCGATATGGTTGGCCCAGACATGTCAGGGTTGTTCTTTATGGGTAGGGCGGTGGTGGGAGGGGTGGACGACAGTCCCCAGTTTTGTACTCCTAGACCGCCCCCACCGTATCTCCTAGACCGCCCCCACCATATCTCCTAGACCGCCTACCTCCGTGGCTCTAAGACCACCTCTGCAGGAGAACCTTGGGAGGGGGGCACGTATACGATATCCTTCCTATCTCCAGGTCTCTCCATACACCGCCCCTCCTGATTCTTCCCCCCAACTCCCCGACAGAAGAAAGCGAAAGGTAAGGCGACTTCCACGATTGGGAAGGCATCTATATTGGTGGAGCACATGTATCGGAATGGCACGTTTCCTGATCAGGTGCGACTTACAGTTATAACACTCTATCCCGTAGATCGTACATTTTGGGGAAAACTATTGGGGGTGGAAGATAGTGGATATTTTGAGACCGAGGTTAGTGCCTTAATTTTTTATTTTAGTAATACAATTTTATTAATAATAATTCGTAGCTCATGCTTAACATGTAATTGTTTATTAATAGCACGTTGAGATATGGATACGACTTCACCTGGAGTCACGCTCTAGCCACGCTACTTGGACGATGGTGCTCCCGGACTTCATGTATTACATCTCTGTTAGTGATGATCTTTCATACATGAAGGGGCAGTGTGATGGTGAACAACAAAATAGTGGTTTTCTAGCGTGGGGCATCGTGGAATGGGTATGGAAATAAGTTTACATATATATTATTTAAGAAATTACCGATTTATATAATTGACATGAAAAACATCTAACTTTTTATGTTTTAGGTGTTCATCCCCATATGTATAGTTGATAGGCATTGGTTGCTTGGGCAATTCGATATGGATTCCATGGTTCTGACCATATACGACAGTTTGAAGAGACCAACCTTGGAGCAGCCCCTTAAAGACATGATGGGGAAATTCACCAGGAAGATGCCGCAATTGTTTATGGACCTGGGTGAAGGTCATCGATCGACTGCGTTTATCTCCTCCTTCAGATGGCAATACGCGCTGAATGTGCCACAGTAGGCCGGACCGCTTGGAGACGATGGTCCATGGGTATGTAAATTTATCGCTGACTTGGTGGAAGGGTGACATCCAGCTAACACATATACATCCGTAGACTGCAGACGGTGGCGGCAGGAGATGACAGATATTATATGGTCTTTGAGGGAGGCTGGACCGGACGATATGTAGTACTAGTTTTAAGATGTAACAGTCTGTACAAACTATTTTTTATTGATCACGTTACTTTTACATCTACTAACCCCTATTATAAATCTTTTACAAATTTAACTTACCTTAAAAACAACATTACAAAGGAAGTAATAAAATTTAAAACTCATCAAAACACACAAAATACTGAACTATTTTATTCACGAATAAATTAGAACATCAGACAGGTACGAAATAGTCAAATAGAAATGACATGTACAAAGCATCAACATACAAAGTCCAGATAAGAAACCAACAACATTAGCACCATCTAAGGATAAAGTGTTTTACATTGATCAATCCAATTTTGTTTCTCGGTTATCTCAGCTTGCATGACTGCGAACTCTTGGACAATCTTGTTGGCTCGTTCGTTGTCGTAACGAATACGGTCTTCCTTATCTTTTATCTCCCACTTCAACCTTTTTATCTCTTCCATGTCTGCATCCATCCTTCTCAAGTACCCTTCCTTCTTGGCCAGAATTTCTTTCCACCTTTGACTGAGTTCCTCGATCCTTGCCTCAGCTTTTTCTATGGATTGTCTCATCCTTTCCGACATTGTTTGTGAGGAGGGGGGTTTGAAGAAGAGGCTCGGTTTCCAGCCATGTGATATAAGTTGATGGAAAATGGTGTATGGATGGTGTGACTTGTAAGTTGGAAATAACGTGAGTATTTATAGCCAAAAAACTAATGCACATCCGCAATTGCGTACCTAGATTTGGTCATTGCGGACCTAGATTTGGTCAAGATAAACCTGCACCTTTTCAGGCGAATCTTCCTGCACCTTTTTAGGCGAATATTACAGGCGAATCTTGCAGATCCGCAATTGCGGACCTAGTTCACCTCTGCAATGGCGTACCTAGTGCACCTCCGCAATGGAGGACCTGAACGACTATAAGTACCCCATGGTTAAGTTGTTGTAAACCACAGAAAAACAAACACATTGTGAATCACCAGAGTAATTGAACAATTTCTTCTTACATGGTTGAAACTTCCCATTTGCATCAACCATTGATGGATGGAAGCTCAAGGATAGGTTGGAAACCACCCCAAACGGAGGAGGAGCGGAGTAACTTTGGAAAAACTTCAGTCGATTTTCCAATAACAGAGGAGGAGGAAGAGGAATTTAATGAGGCATATGAGTGGTATGTAGAGACACATGAATACGAAGGGCCCCCCTCTCGTAACCATACACCTTCTCAAAGGATTCCGGCGGGGACGAGGGAATCCATACGGCAAGCAGAGATAGAGATTTCCATGCTCAAAGACCTGTGGCGGAAGAACAGGGCCGAGCAGATAGAGTTAGAGACTGTCGTTGAGAGAAAGAAGCAGACGATGACGGTGGTGCAGAAAGAGATCAGGGAAGACGAAAACAAAATAAAGAATATCAAAGAAAACTATCCCCGCATAGAGGACATGATCAATGAAAAGGTTGATTGGATCATTAGGTGTAAAGCTCTCTACCCAAAGGGTTACTAATTTACCTTTTGGTTCTATCCTTTTGTGTTTGAATGTTCATGTTCCGAACTTTGTTTAAATTAACCTTGTTATGTAGTAGTCGATAGATTTCCGTTGCTTGGTTCTATCCTTGGGTTAAGTAATAAAGTGTAGCATTTTGTTTACTATCATGATACACGAACATTATTCATTATAATCAATACGTTCATTACATACATTGTTACTCGTTCAGATCAACGTTTAAATCAAAAGTTTGATGTCTATAAGTGCCTCCATAATCGTCGGTAGGCATTGGTTGAGTAGTGCGGCTACCAGATGCTCTTTGGCTTCCACGATTCACTGGTGCAGGCGCTTGACATTGAGCCCGAGTATGTCTAATTTCTCTACATCTAGTACATCTCCTCAGTGTGGGATCCTCACCACGAGATGGGATACGATCGTGGTTACTCGGTCTACCAGCGCGTCTCTTGTAGACCGGTGGTTTAATGGTTATAAGCGGAGTGTCTGGAACAACCCATGTATCAGGATGCCCAGGCGGATGTATGAGCTCTGAGTATGTGGCTCAAAAATTATCCGCTTTGAAGTAAGGCGATACCATGTGGATAACATTTGTACACCATTTATGCCTGGCAACGACAACTATAACGATGGTAATCCACTTTCGTGTCCCTACGGGAATCTTGAACTTCGTATAGGCCATGACCTATTTCATGGACAATAAACCTTTCCAACTTCACCTGTTTCCTTCTAACAATTTTTTTCTATTTTGGAGGGGAGAGCATTTACCCATCTCGCTGCAAAAAAACGAAAGATTAAAATCTTGCAAATATGTTGCGAATTTTTGTGACAAACGAAAATAACAGTGGATAAGTGTGACTATGAAAACCTGCTTTGTTCCGACGAATTGAATATTAGTCTTGTTGAAATTCTCGGAAGTAATCCATAAGGGACACGATAGGAAGTTTTCGAGCAAAACGAGACAGTGCATTGACCAACTCGGCGTTGTT
This sequence comes from Arctium minus, assembly GCA_954870635.1. Lineage (NCBI taxonomy): Eukaryota > Viridiplantae > Streptophyta > Magnoliopsida > Asterales > Asteraceae > Arctium > Arctium minus. The sequence goes on along the minus strand of OX941080.1, from coordinate 67,191,432 downwards.
TGAAGTCATTATGTTGTAACGCATTCCGGGGAAATAGGCCCGTGACCATTTCTCCTTGCCAACCGCGTCCATAAGTGGTGCTCCTACAGGTATAACGCGTCGTAGAGCTTCCATTTTACGTTCAAACTCCTCCTCCGTGTACGCTTTACACATCTTCCAAAACATACCCTTCCGAAACTTGGCCCTACTGTCCCAGCTTTTTACGTTCATCAGCAAATGGCGACAACACAAACCATGATGGGCATTTGGGTACACTGTGTTGATAGCTTGACTTATGGATAAAGCCTTGTCGGATATGAACACCAACCCTTCTGGTTCTTGGATACATTCCTTCAACATCGTCAAAAACCAAGTCCACGCCTCCCCACTCTCAGACCTACGCACTCCGAAAGCGACCGACACAATTTGGTTATTGGCGTCTATAGCAACGGCTAAGAACATTGTGTCCAAGTAAGGACCCTTCAAATGAGCATCGTCTATTATAAGGACACGATGCAAGTGTTCCAGAAACGACCGAATCTACATAAATTACATGGTTTAGGCATTAGAAAATTACAGACAATATCTATTAGTGCAAAAAAAATTACACTGGCCGAGGCAAAACATTAGAAAATACGTACCGAGCAACCAAGGGCAGCAAAACACATCTCAAAACGTCATGTACTATATGTCTTTATTCAGGTGAAAGTACCAGGATTATTAAGCTCCAAGTTATAGAAGAACGCAGGGAGTCGGCTAAAAGATTCGTGGGAGGTACCCCATACAAGGGTTAGTGCACAAGCTTTCGCACACCAAGCTTGCCAATACGAGATATTTAGGTGCATGTCCACCTTCATGTCGTTCACAATGTCTTTTCCACTCATTCTTCGGCTTTCATCACTCACTTTAGGCAAAATTATGTGTCCCAATACTCTGCTATTGGCGTTACGGTGGTTGGGATTCATCTGGGTCCTTGAACAAGTGTGTACGTCGTTCAGAATTCGTACAAGGAACATAGTGGTATTCTATATGCACACCGCATAAATACGCCAACTATAGTTAGGTTGCACACATCTCGCATCGTATTGGGATTTTGAAGATCTTTCAACTCTAAACTGGAAACCCTCTTCAAGGGTCTTCCTCCCGATAGCGAGGGTCATTTCGTCTTTCGTTTGAAAAACATCCCCTAGATTCACTCTTCTACTACGATTATAATGTACGGGTGATTCGTTTGGTGTGATGACGGGCTCTCGGTCTTCTGGAAGGGAGGGGGGCATACCAAAAAAATCATTATCCCACCATATGATTTAAGAGGACTGGGTTCAGACATTTATTCTTCTTCTTCTTCATCCGTATCAACATCAGAAAGACCCAGGTCATAAACATGAGATTCATAGGGGTCTTCATGAAATTCTTCTTCGGCTTCGTCTTCCTCATATTCTCGTTCGTCTACTGTTTCTTCTGTCTCAGGATCAACATCGGGGTTATAGTCACTCATACGATAACCATGTTTAGGAAGAAAAGCGGAATCAAACTGAGACACGTAAGGAGTTTGACTCTGCTCAGGGAACCGAGGCACGTAAGGAGTTTGATTCTGCTCAGGGGCATACACATCAGGAGCGCCTCCTGTGTTCGAACCACCACCAACGTTGCTTCCGCCCCCGATCGTGTAATCGTCGTAAACGTAAAGTGTTGGCGGATTTGTTAAAGCCATAGCATTTTGCAGGAAACACGAAACATCGGCATTGTCTCTTAACTCAACGATTTGGCCAGAATATTTGTAAATAATTTTGGTGGTACCAACAATAGAGTCCATACCACATTTCTCTCGAACATAATTAACCAACCTTTGATGCGTGATTGTTGCCGGAACCATGACGCGAACCATCGGTCGATCAGTAAAATAATCCCACTCTTGATCATTTTGTTGAAAGTAACCTCCACCCAAAATACGTAACATTACTTTTTGAGAAACATAACTCATCTTCAAGAAAACACAGATTAAACAGATGAAAGAAAATCAGGTTGTTGCAAATTTTTCTCAGATAGCAAAATTTCTTACCATCCCTTTTCAGGCTTCCTATTCTTATAGAAAAACTTCACGGTTTCAAAATTGTTCAAAAGCATTCAATAGGTTCACCTACTCAACTGTAGAGCTGACAATTATCGAGGAAAAAAATAATGAAAATCCGCAACGAAAACGTACGTCAAAAACAAGAAAAACACAAAGAATGGGGCAGAATTGTGGACCTAGCCTAGGTCCGCAATGGCGGATATGGATACGAATTAGGGTTTCATGATATCGTGCCATGTGTCCATGGTTGCGGATGGCGGACCTACCCAATCCGACCCGTTGCGGACCTGGGTTGGGCCGCCATTTTTTTGTTGTTTACGGTCTGATGGCGGACCTGCAGGTCCGCCATTGTGGACCTAGGTCTATTTTCGTAAAGTTGATCGAGAAATGGCTAGGAGGTGCAATTGTGTGACTAATATGGCTATTTCAGCCAATTGATGTGTAGCCTTCAACACAAAGGAAAGGATGATTCTCATTGGCCAATATTTAGTTAACATGGTTAACACTAATGTGTTGGTTAACAAAAGAATTACTCTCTCTCTCTCTCTCTATATATATATATATATATATACTATATTATAAAACACGGATAAAAAACTCTTAAATACAAATTATTAGGCACAAGGTACCATCATTTTATGCAAGATTTTAAAAATCTCTTAATTTACAAGTATCAAAACACAAGATACATATTACTACTGCAAACTTATAACACCCATCAATTTGGTATGTGCAGGACCTTCCTTTTATGCAGACCTTTCCATGTATCACTATTAATTAATATATTATATTACTATAATTTTGTTTTAATTATATTATTAAATATGTAATTGGTTATTTTTTCTAGATGTCATTAAAATATATAAGATAATCATTGAATTTTAACAAAATACTTAAATTTTTTTTATATAAAACATTATATTATTAAGCCTAAATTAAATAAATTTATAAAAAAACATTATCACTTTCTCAAAACCATCCAAAATCGTACTGTAAATCGACAAAAAAATAAAATGAAACATTAAAATCGTGATGTATCTCGCTGCATTGCACGAGTACGCTTCTAGTATATATATATATATATATATATATATATATATATATATATGGTTGGGTTACTGTAGAAGTTCAAGATTTAATGGGAGTCATGGAAATTCCATGGCAGGTCCATGGTTTTGGATGCCCTATGAAGAGTAAAAAATATGCCCCTAATCTAAGAAACAAAGGACACACACTTACCTAACTAAACATACATGTTTAACCATAGTATTGTTCATACTAAAAATGTTGTTCATAACTTAAAATAGAACATATTGATCGTCATATTGAAAATACGCATTATACTATTGTATGTATCATGCATTCAAATCACATGGAAGTTACATGATACATGAGTGTGGGAACATGAATATGTAAGATGTAGTAGCTATGGAAACAGAAGGTTACCTCTCATTCCTATTAAGAGGGGCACCAAAGTAGAAAGCAACAAGAAGTAACCAAGAATCAATATGCACAACAATCAAAAAACACTAGTCTCTTCTCTGGCAAAATTAATCCCCAATGATGGTTCTGGAAGCTCAAGAGGGATTTCCTCAATGTCTCATTTGGATGCCCATATAAACATAAAATTATCCTTCTCTACAGGTGAAATTATCAAATTAACTATGTTTTAGTACACAGTAACCAAACAAAATTCTATCTAACTAGATAGAAGGACCCAAGAAACATTAGGAAAATTATCATACTACTACTTCACTATTCATCAGCTATTCCACCAAATAGTAACAATATAACCTCTCACAACTCCAAATTGTGTGCACTTGTTGTTCCAAAAATTAGAGTCCGAATTTGATTTATGAGATTCCAACGTAGTATTTTGTAGAAGTGAAACTTACATATACAAAATTCTTATTACATTTTTTACACCTCAATATTTCTAACAGTAAGAATTGAATCATATTGCAATGTACTCATAACTTTTTACTCAATGATCAAGTGGATCTATCAATTTCAAGTTAGCATATAAGATTTATCGCTTAAATTGAATGGTGTACACTGATTCAACGATATGGAGACTATTAATTTTTCTATACATCCACTCGTTGCACCATTACCAAAGGTACATATATCCATCATCGCAAAATGAAACTTCAAAAACTACTTAGAGAAAAAATAGTATCACAAATCCTATTTTCCGTACTCACCGGCACTATAGAAGTCAAATGGAAATCGAGAGCAAAATCATATGGAAATCATGGAACTCGTGAGCAAAATCAGAAGCACAATAGGTGATGGTGGTGGCTGGTCGAGATCCATGGTATCACAAAATAATATGTTATATAAAATTTTTAATATTTAATTATAAAATTATGGTATGGACTTGGTTTTTTCCATTTGGGTCCATTAAATTTAAAATTATGGTACGTAGATGAAACCCACTAAACCGTCCACGCCTTTCCATTCTCCAACAACTGCAAAAAAAAACTTCGTCTCTCATTTCTTGATTTCCCAAGAACAAGTTTGAGTCCCAACAATAATAATCCCTCTGGATCTTCTTATAGAAGAAACTTGAGCAAAACCGAATTCATCTCCCCTACAGTTTGCAACAAAACGATCGTCCATAGACTAAATTTTAGTTTCTTGAAGGCTGATAATATTAGGCCTGGAAGAGAAACTAATCTCCATAACACATCATATCTTCAAGCTAGATTCTAAGGCTACCACGTTCAAGGAAACAATCTTCATTTGGAAAAAAAACACATTGAAACAAGGACACGAGACAACCTGAGGTTAAATGGATGGTCTAACTCCAGAACTTGGACATCCATTGCAATCAATCGATTTATTGTCCTCATCGATCGAAACAAATCTTGCCTACTTGCCAATTTCAAGGATGAATCTTGAGTCACCTTAGCTTCCAACCCCTGAAAATTACATGTTGGCCCAAATTTGTGTCACCTTCGATTTTAACTTTTTTCTTTCCCACTACCTTCATGCCGTGATCACCAACGGTCGTTGCATATTTCTTTACCTTTTCCTGATTTCCCAAATCCTTGCGCCTCGCAAGATCTTTGATCATCCTCATGCTTAAATTGCCATTGCCATTTAAGTTACCTCCTCTACACGCTAAGGAATTTAAGATATACATAGTCCTTACTTTAACATGATCCCTCTCTGACTGCTTGAACTATTAAAACTAATAGTGTCTTTAGCGTACACTAGCTTTGGGTCTCTCACTAGCGAGGTTAGGCCCAACTTCCACTCTATGTTCATCCATATTTTTTTGAACAAACAAATTAAAATTGTTGTTTCCTCTTTCGATTTTGGGCTAACCAAATCTTCCAGAGGCCCAACCTGAGCACTTTTAGAACAATTATCAACCCAATGCCCATCGTGAACACTCACCTTAAATGTCATTATTGATGGTCACCGCCAACCACTCGTTGACCACCTCCACCTCTTACTCCACTACAACAACCTCCTCTACCACCTCCACAAACATCGCCCATCGCCACCACCACTAACATCGTTGACCACCTCCACCTTCATTGATCACCACCACCACCGATGGCCACTAGTAACCACCTCTTCCTCCAGTACCAAAACCCCCACCACCTCCACAACCACTGCCCATCGCCACCACCACTACCATTGTCGACCACATACACCTCCACCAATCACCATCACCCATCGCCGCCATCACCACCGTCGGTCATTGGTAGCCACCGCCAACCACCGTCGGTCACCTCCACATATTCCTCCACTACAACAACCTCTTCTACCACTGTCCATCGCTACTACCATCGTCGTTCACCATCCACCCATCGCCTTTACCTCTATCTGTTGCTGCAACCATGCTTCCGCCAATTCGTAAATATCTTCCAAATTGACTCAAACATAGTATTTACTTTGTATGAATTGGGATTTTTCGAACTGCAATCAATTATTTCATATTCTTCATTAAAATTTAATATTATTATTTATGTATATGAAAATTGTGAAAACCCCTAAAAATTCTTATAAATTAGATTATTTAAATATATACTTTATTTGTGTTGTTTATAACTATTATATGATTTATAAAATCATCAAACAACTTTTAGGGGCAACTTGTCTAGTCTTGTCCTATCTAGTCCTAGTCATACCAAATACCAGTCAGACATTTGTCCTGTCCCGTCCTGTCCTGTCCAGTCCAATCCAGTCATGTTTTGTCCTGTCCAATCATGTTTGCGTACCAAACGCTACCTGAAAGGTCCATGCCTAAAGCCACTTTACTGTTTTTGAGGCTATTCTTAGACTCTGCAGATTAAGTCCCTTTGGAAAGACCACCTGCCTTGTGAACCGATTTGTAAGACTTTTCCATTTTTCCTTCCTTGTTCTTAAAACTTTTCCATTTCTCCTTCCCTGTTCTCCTCGAGGAAATATTAAATTCAACATCATCCTGCATGTGAGATTTATGCAGCTCAACTAGACTCCCCATATCAATATTAGCTTATTTTATTAAAACTTGAAAATAGTTGTTAATAGATGTGCAAAAATTGATTAGGTGGGATCTGCCCGTCAAGACCCAAACTTTTCCAATCATTAGATTACAAGCCTCTTTCAAAGAACAATTAATAGTAGTTATAACGGTTCCCCCATCTTCCCGCAATTTTTCTAAGAGAATTTTCTGACCAACCATGAATTGGGACACCCGTAATATTTATCCAGATTAGACGACTAGAGGGTTGGACCTGTCAACCATGCTCTAACATTTTGCAAATGTAACACCCTAAAATTTAGAGTAATTTAAAAACTGAAAATTTGACAATATGACGTTGTATTTGGATTAAACCACCCAAAAGGGGAAATGTATAAGCATTTACAAAACCTGCTATCGGATATGGAAATCAACAACAAACTAATCTAAACATGTACTATCTAGATTACATCGGTTGTCAACCCCAAATCACCCAAAAATAAGGAGCTCAGTTAAATGCCCAAAACTCCAATTGTCTAGTCATCTCAAAAATGCCTCAAGCCCACGCTCGACACTCAGACCTTTGGCAACCCACCGCTAAAGGAACTTGTTATACACATCATTTGAGAAAAAGTGTTAGGCTTAAATCCCAGTGAGAACATACAGTTTATAATGCAAGGAAATAAAAACGGTTGCAACGAAATAAACCTTTTCAAACAAGTTGAGTTTACAGTTTGAAATACTAAACGTTAAAGAACCTTTCGATCCTAAAATTACATCTTGCGATGATAGGGGATACCCGATTTACCAAGGATTGTAGCGGAACACAAAAGTAAGCCACAATCCGAGTTATGAGCTAAATACTTGGAATCCATGGCCACGAACAACGTCGGTCCGTACTAAGATGTGGGGGAGGGCACCCGAGGAAACCAAGTCATACTCGTTCACTAGGATTACATTACGATCCATGGCTAGTAACCGGTCCCACATAACCGTACCAAGTGGCCTCCGAGGATCCAATGTCTCAACTAGCTACAAGGGGGAAATACTTCCCAAACATAAGCCGACTCAATACCTATGGATCCACTAGTAATAGTCTAGACTTGTCACAATTTCATTTGTGACCAACTATAGTTAAACATATAGTCCTCAATACCATTTATTTTCAAATATGCATTTCCAAGTTTAACTGCTGATAAGAATGAAAATCATAAAATGAGATTATATACATTATTTCAAGTACCTCACCAAAAATGTGCAAGTAGTACTTTATTATACTACATAACAAATGGAACCCTTCCTTTTAGCAAAATATAGCAAGAACCCTAAAATCTCCAAAAAAAACCCATTTTTAGGTTAAAATCTTATAAATCACATAATGTAAACAAGGAGATGATAATAGGTTCAAAAGTCTAGCTTTGATGTGTATAAAGTTTTAAATGAAAAGGAATATGAACTCACCAAGTGGGTTTTTAAAGAAAACCCAAAACCCTAGCTTAACCTCTTGGAGAAGATGACAATGGAGGTGGTGATTTAATGCCTAAATCTTGACCTTTGGTTGATACACCCAACTTTTAGCTACAACTATGGTAGATTTGGTTGGTGGAACACTAAATTTCGGATGAAGGAGTAATGAGGGTTGAGAGAGAAAGTAGAGAGGGCATATAAGAAAGTAAATGAGGAAAAAGGGGAAGAAACCCGCCTAAGTTCGACATATGCAATCTCGCGGGCTTGGCCGCGACGTTTAGGCCGCGGCGTAACCCGCGCGTGCCATCGAGACTGAAAACATCCAGAGGGTTACGCGGCTTCCAAGTCGCGGGGTAACCCGCACAAGCCACTGACTTTCACAACTAAACTAAATTCTTAGTGTTCAAACTCAGCTCAATCCTACGGTGCTAACGACTAACGATAAACGCAAGATAACTAAGATTTAACAATAATGAAGGTTAGAAGTCTTAACGATAGAATTATACAACGAAAATTCGGGGCGTTACAATCCTCCCCAACTTGGGAATGATTTCATCCTCGAAATCCAAATCACTCGAAAAGATGAGGATTTCTACGCTTCATGTCCTCCTCGGCTTCCCATGTCACATTGGCCCCACAATGATGCCTCCAATGCACCTTGACCATAGTGACCTCTTTGTGGCGCAATTTCTTAGACTTCTTTTCTAAGATAGCGTCGGGTTCCTCCACACATCGGTTACCCTCGTCCACTCTTATCTCGGAAAGAGGAATGATGCTTTCTTCATCCGCCAAACACTTCCGAAGGTAACAGATATGGAATGTGTTGTGGATCCCGCTCATCTTCGGCGGTAGTTCTAATTGGTAGGCTTGCAAACCCACCCGCTTAAGCACTTTGAAAGGTCCGAGGAAACGGGGACTCAACTTCCCATGCTTTCTGAACCTGATAATGTCCTTCCATGGCGACACTTTAAGCATCACACGGTCGCCCACTTGAAACTCCTTTGATCGTCTCTTCTTATCCGCATAACTCTTCTTCCGATCTTGAGCCGCTTTCAACCGTTCCCGAATGCCTTTCACTTTATCGGTCATTTCTTGCACAATTTTGGGTTCGACGAATTGCTTTTCTCCCGCCTCCAGCCAACACATGGGAGTTCGGCACTTCTGCTCATACAACGCCTCAAATGGTGCCATTCCGATACTCGAGTGGTAGCTATTGTTGTAAGCAAACTCCACCAAAGGTAGGTGAGAGTCCCAACTACCCCCAAAATCAATAACACAATACTTTAGCATGTATTCAAGCATTTGGATCATTCTCTCGCTTTGACCGTCGGTTTGTGGATGGTAAGTCGTACTCAATTTCACTCGCATATCAAGCTCCTTCTGAAAGCCATCCCAGAAATTCGAAGTGAACCGACTATCGCGATCCGACACGATCGACAAAGGTACCCCATGCCTCGAAACCACTTCATCGATGTAGAGTTTCGCTAACTTGTATATCGGTAAGGTTTCGCGCATAGCCAAAAAGTGGGCGCTCTTAGTCAATCGATCGAATCTTACCCAAATGGTATCGTGACCTCGAAGAGTCTTAGGTAACTTTGTCACGAAGTCCATGGTAATATGTTCCCACTTCCACTCAGGGATGTCTAAGAACTGAAGACTTCCATACGGTCGTTGATGTTCGGCTTTCACCTGCAAGCACGTCACACAACGCTCTACGTAACGCGCCACATCAAGTTTCATTACCAATCACCAATAGTGTAACTTCAAGTCCCGGTACATCTTTGTACTTCCCGGATGAATGGAATACTTGGACTTGTGGGTATCCTCAAGAAGTAATTCCCAGTTGCCCCCGACTTTGGGCACCCATACACGACCGTTGAACAATTTTACTCCACGACTATCTTCTGTTAAGAGCAAACGTTGCTTTGTCATCACTTCGTCCTTAAGATTTTCTTCCAACAAGGCTTCTACTTGAGATGTCTTGATCTTCTATACAAGACTTGACACTAGCTCTATTCTCGAAAGGGTGGCCCGAATACTTCCGCTATAGTCCTTCCGACTTAACGCATCGACCACTACGTTCGCCTTACCGGGATGGTAAAGCAACTCACAATCGTAATCTCTGAGCAACTTGAGCCACCGCCTTTGCCTCATATTTAACTCTTTTTTATCAAAGACATACTTTAGGCTCTTATGATCCGTGTAGAGTGTACATTTCGTGCCATAGAGGTAATGCCGCCAAAACTTCAAGGCGAACACTACTGCCGCTAAACTCCAAATCGTGGGTAGGATAATTCTTCTCGTGAATTTTGAGTTGCCTCGAGGCGTAAGCGATTACTTTGCCTCTTTGCATCAACATGCATCCTAATCCCATTTTCGAAGCGTCGCTATAGACCACGAAGTCTTCAGATCCTTCGGGTAGTGATAGAATTGGGGCTTCACACAACTTCTTTTGTAAGATCCAGAATGCCTTCTCTTGCGTTTCTGTCCAAATGAACTTCACATTCTTCCGAGTTAAAGCTGTCAAGGAAGAAGCGATTTTCGAGAAGTCTTGAATAAATCTCCAGTAATATCCCGCCAAACCCAAGAAGCTTCGGATTTCGGACGGACTATTGGGAGGCTCCAAATTCATCATGGCTTCAATTTTAGAGGGGTCTACTTTCACCCCGTCTCGGGTGACAACATGACCCAATAATTGAACCTCTTCCATCCAGAAGTCGCACTTAGAGAATTTGGCATACAATCTCTCCTTTCTCAACACTTCTAGAACTTCACGAAGGTGCTGCTCATGTTCCAACTCGCTCTTGGAATATACGAGTATGTCCTCAATGAATACGATGACCGACTTGTCAAGGAATGGTCGACACACCCTATTCATCAAATCCATAAACACCGCCGGTGCGTTTGTTTGACCAAATGGCATTACAAGGAATTCGTAATGGCCGTAATGCGTTCTAAAGGTCGTCTTCAAAACGTCTTCTCCCCTCACCTTCACTTGATGGTATCCCGAACGTAAGTCGATCTTGGAGAAACACCCCGCTCCTTGGAGTTGATCGAACAAGTCGTCTATCCTCGGAAGCGGGTACTTGTTCTTCACCGTTGCCTTGTTTAACTCACGGTAATCGATGCACATTCTCATTGTGCCATCCTTCTTCTTGACAAACAAGACCGGAGCTCCCCAAGGCGACGACCTCGGCCTTATGAAACCCTTCTCCAAAAGCTCTTGGAACTGAGCCATCACCTCTTGCATCTCCGATGGCGCCAACCGGTAAGGAGCTCTAGCAATAGGGGCCGCACCCGGTACGAGATCAATCTGAAACTCCACTTGACTATCGGTTGGTACCCCGGGCAATTCGTCTGGAAAGACGTCGAGAAACTCTCGCACCACCTTCACATCTTCCAACTTTAACTTCTCGAGCTTGGCGTCGATCACGTAGGCTAGGAAAGACGAGCATCCTTTCACCAAGAATTTGTGCGCCTTAGCCATGGTGATGATTGCCACATCACCTTTCCTCTTCTCACCATAGATTACAACAACTTCACCACTGGATTTGGGAAGTCGGATTAGTTTCTTGGAGCTTACGATCTCGGCATGATTGTTCGCCAACCAATCCATGCCGACCACCACATCAAAACCTCCTATAATCATCGACATCAAATCGATCGGGAATTCTCTCCCTTCGATTCCAAGAGTACACTTCCTCAGAACATCGCGGATTAGAACTTGACTACCATTCGCTATCTCTACCACTAACACATTCTCTAGACTAATAGTGGGCATAGCAAGCTTTTGACGAAACGACTCAGATATAAAAAGAGAAACTGGCACCCAAATCGAACAGTACACGAGCAGGTACAGAGTTTAGAAGCTCGACCCGGAACCCTAGATGGGTTCTCTCTCTTTTCCGGTACGCTACCCGTCTTGATCTTCGGGCAATCTCTCTTCATATGCCCCGGTGCCTTGCACTCGAAGCAGATAAACCCTCTGATCGAGCAATCTCTGGTTGTATGATCAGAATTACCACACTTGGAACAAGCTTGAGGAGTGGTGCTACAGTTGTCATGGTGCTTGCTTTGGCACCTCTGGCACCATCTGGCTTCTTGAAAATTGTTGAAGCTTCGATTTCCGACAAAAGGTCAAGTCCTCTTAGGAGGCACATAATTTCTTTCCCACTTTCTCTTGTCTCCGACCACCACCGCTTTCTCCAGTTTACCCCTCGCGTAAACCTCTTCCATAAACTGGTCTTCCTCTATCGTCTCGCGAAGATTAGAAGCCTTCGAATTGCGGACCATGGACATCATGTCTGTCGGCAGGCCCTTAAGGTAGGCCTTGATCTTCTCTTTTTTCGTTGGGGCCACTTGCCCCACTAACCCTAGCTTATCCATAAATTGACGGGTATACTCCCTCATCGTCAAGTTTCCTTTCTCAAGTGCTCGAAACTCGGCTTCGATGCGGTCCAAAGCCCTCTCACTGCAGTACTCCTCTAGCACCTTCTTCTTGAACTTGGCCCAAGACAACTGATCCAGAACAGTAGGGGAGAGGGTGGACTGTGTGACGTTACACCAAGTGAGAGTCATGTCTCTGATCATCTGAGTATTAAACCTCACCTTCTGATCATCCCCACACTCAGATGAGCCAAAGGCTTGCTCGATTCCTTGAATCCATTTTATGCACGCTACCGGATCTTCGGAACCAGAGAATTCTGGGGGTCTACAACACAAAAAGGTCTTGTACGAGCAAGCTCTCTTGCCTTGCCTTGCCCCAACAGTTATTGGCTCCTCAGTTCGGATCTTGTGACCCGTACCACCGGATCCAATCACCTCAATATTTTCCGCAATCGTCTCATTCCTCCAATTGCTCACATCACGATCATCGATCACTTTCAGAAGAAACTCTTTCTTCTTGGCCATAGCTTCATTCATCACCAACATCATGCCAGGTCATAGTCGCCGTCGAGTGACAGAGCTTTAAAACCCTTACTTCGCGAGAATTTCTCATTTCTACTGATTTTGGACTTGCAACTCTCGTTTTCTCTCTAGGTTTTTGGTAAGTCTTCACTCCCTTCTAACCCTTGAAGTTAATAATTCTCAACTACCCATCTAAATCATTTATTGTATGCTTAGGTGCTCTCATCAAGGTGGTTGTTATAGTTAGAGTCTTTCCAAAGGCCATCTCTTCACTCTAATCCTTGGGATTTTAGGGTTTTAAGCTATAAACCTTACAAGGTGAGTTCATCCTTTCCTAAACTCTATACATGCTAAAATCATGCTTGTAAACTACTATACATCTCCATTTTTATTTGTACAACTTGGGGTGCATTATCACCGAAAACCCTAATTTTGAAGATTCTAGGGTTTATGTAGTTAGTTGAGATTTCAAGAAAAGAAAAGGATATCTTGGTTTATATGTGAAAAGAGACTTGGCATTATAATTTCCATTCCCTAGCTTCAAAGATTATTTAATAATGGGTTGATGAAAATCTATGTTGAACTGCTGATAAGTTTGCTCTATGGAACTTGTTTTGTGTTATAGCATTGGTTTGAGTATTGGGAACCCAAACTAGGATTGGAAATATTAAAGTGACCTAAGTGGTTAAAAACATGGGAATGTGACTCATATGTCAAATTGGAACCTCTTGGTAAAATTATGCAAGTATTATGCAAAAACCCTCTATTTGTCAACATCTTGTTATCATATCTTAATGAGGAATTAACGGTTAATTGAATCATTCTATGTGGCATATTTGGTTTGAGTATTGGGAACCCAAACTAGGATTGGAAATATTAAAGTGACCTAAATGGTTAAAAACATGGGAATGTGACTCATATGTCAAATTGGAACCTCTTGGTAAAATTATGCAAGTATTATGCAAAAACCCTCTATTTGTCAACATCTTGGTATCATATCTTAATGAATAATTAACGGTTAATTGAATCATTCTATGTGTTATATTTGGTTCCACTTGGGCGTCATGACCCCATATTTTGATGTTGCATTTTGTCCGACGTTGGGACAATAGTTTCATACGTCTAGGCACGTATAGGCATCAGATTGGGTTGTAAGTCCTACGTGCTAAGTATTACGATATTGGATGAGGATCTCAACATAAGGGCCCTTTGTGGTTTAAGTTGACTTTCCGTGGGTGTACGTTTAAAGCCACTGAGCCTGACATCCCTTGCGTGTACTTTTATGTATTGGCTTTACTGACTTGTCAAGTGGCTTACTTTTGTGTTCCGTCACTTAAGTTAGTAAGCGGGTCTCCCCCGTTAAACCAAGAGGTATTTGTTTATGGTAAAAGCACTATCATTCCTATTGTAACTTCATTTTCATTATTTACGTTTATCGTTACATCTTTTAAATGCAACTGTTGATCTCACTAGGTGTTAGCCTACCATTTTTTCTTAAAATGACATGTATAGCAGGTCAATCTAGCGATGGGGTTCGTCGGGGATGAGCGGACGGCCTAAGGGTCGATAGCGGTCTTTTTGGAGTTGATTTATTGACCGATACGATGTCGATAAGGACACACATTTTGGAAGAATAGCAACACCCGATCTTAATCTTTCTTGTTTAAGTTAGATTATTAGGTTGTTAAGCTTCATTCTTCATTAGATTCTTTTGTAAAGGCTACAACTATATTCCCCGTTTTCGGGATGATGCTTTGGAATTATTATGACAGGTTTTGTATACCCAGGCTTACCCAAGTTATAGCCGTCATAATGCAAAATTTTCAAATTTTTATTTCTCTAATTTTTAGGGTGTTACAAGTTGGTATCAGAGCATTAGTTTAAGTGAACTAGGTATGAATGTAGAATGCCTAGACTTAAGCTGTGAATTTAAGTTATGATTGAGTGAGATTGGGTAGAACTCCTAAGATAAGATGGTCTTAGAGTCGACGAAAACTATATAAATTGAGAGTTATGGTAATGGGGATGAAAATTCTTATGTATCGCATGTTCATAATTTCGCCTAGCTTACGCTATTATGAGGATGTTTTATGCGAGTATAATTATTTCCGTTGTTACAATGATTAATGAATGTAGTAGTACATTTCCTTGGTTTCCTTTCCATGATCTATATGTCATCTATGTTCTCGCGTATGTGTGGCAGAAAATGGTAAAAACTCGGAATCGACCGGAGGGTGAGGATACAGCGACATCCACGACCGACCAAGCAAGAGTAACCAATGCAGACCTGCCCCCACCGTTTGTGGATGCGTTGGGCGGAGGACCTGAGCATATACCCTGGCGTGATATAGCCTCGACTTACCCAATAATAGAAGAGGTGACTCCAGAGACAAGAATGATGAACAGAATGATGCAAGCCATGAATGCAGCTATGGCACAACACAAGAAATGTTTCTGAAGTTACTGGAGGACCGAGACGCTGCGAACCGCAGACATGAGACGGTTGCGGAAAATGTTGTAGTGGCGGGATCCGGGCGTACGGGACCCGTAATCCCTTCTAATGAAACCCCAACCCCAGAAGTGAGGCAAACGTCTAAGGCTTGTACATTTAAGGCATTCCTCGGATGCCGACCACCGGAGTTCAAAGGCTCAGACGACCCGGTGGCGTGCATGAACTGGATCTGAGAGATGGAGCAAGCCTTCCGATCGAGCGAGTGTGGGGAAAATCAGAAAGCTGTGTTCGGGTCTCAAATGCTGCGAGGGGCGGCCCTCACATGGTGGAACGTATATTCCACTTCCATTGAGGCCACCGTGCTGGACAAACTAAGCTGGGAGACTTTCAAGAAGAAAGTAATGGAATAATTCTATAACGAACGAGCTATGGATCGAATCATCGACGAATTCTGCGGTTTGAAGAAGGGGAACTTGTCGGTAAAGGAGTACAACAAGTTCTTTATGGATAAACTGGGCTTAGTGGGACACCTGGTTGCAACCGAAAGAGAGAAGATCAAGGCATACATCAAGGGTTTGCCTACTGAGATGATGAATATGGTTCGAGTGTCAAAGGCCTCTACTCTTCGAGAGGCAATCGAGGAAGCACAACTGGTGGAAGATTCGTATGGCTCGAGCAAGGTGGAGAGAAGTGGAGTAGTTGAGAAAAGAAGGTGGGAAGGAAGTTCGATGAACTCCAAAAGATCAAAGTCGTTCAACAACAACAGTCAAAGAGGAATTGGTCCGAGACGAGATGCCCCTTGGTGTTCAAAGTGTCGAAGCAGACATCTCGGCCCCTGTAACTACGGGTCCGAGCCGTGCTTTAAGTGTGGCAATCCCGGCCACAGTTTCAGAGATTTTCAGATCAAATGACAAGTTTGTTTCGGATGCAGGGAGTCGGGGAACATTATAAGCGAGTGCCCAAAAGCAAAGACAAGTTTCAACGGAGGAGAGAAAGTCGACACTCCGAAGGCAACTGGATAGCATTTCAGATGACTACTGAGGAAGCGAAGGCATCGACAGATGTAGTGTCGGGTACGTTTCTCCTAAACTCCGTACCTACACGTGTATTATTTGATTCGGGAGCTAGTTTTTTTTTTGTGTCAAGTTCATTTTGCCCAAAGCTATCCATGCCCACTACTAGTTTAGAAGACGCGTTAGTGGTAGAGTTAGCGAATGGTGACCAAGTGGTAGTTCGAGATGTCCTTAAGGGTTGCAAGCTAGAAGTTGAAGGGAGAGAATTCCCGGTTGATTTAATGTCAATGATCATTGGAGGATTTGACGTTGTTATCGGAATGGATTGGTTGTCGAGTAACCAGACCGAAATCCTTTGTGCGAAGAAGTTGATCCGGATCCCAATCTCTGATGTGGAGTCGGTAACTGCGTACGGCGAGAGGCGAAAGGGTGAAGTAGCAATTATCAGCATGGTAAAAGCACGGAAGTGCTTATTGAAAGGATGCTTATCCTTTTTGGCGTATGTGATAGACGCCAAACTTGAGAAGAAGAAGCTAGAGGATGTAGAGGTGGTGAAGGAGTTTCTCGATGTGTTCCCGGATGACTTGCCTGGGTTACCACCCGATCATCGGGTAGAGTTCAAAATCGATCTAGCGTCGGGGGCGACCCCGATAGCTAGAGCTCCGTACCGTTTGGACCCTTCGGAGATGAAAGAGATGATGAGTCAACTTCAAGACCTACTTGAGAAGGGATTTATGAGACCGAGCTCGTCACCTTGGGGATCACCGGTCCTATTTGTGAAGAAGAAAGATGGAACCATGAGGATGTATATCGATTATAGGGAGTTAAATAAGGTGACCGTGAAGAATAAGTACCCACTCCCTAGGATCGACGACTTATTCGACCAACTTTAAGGAGCGGGCTGTTTTTCGAAGATTGATCTACGTTCGGGTTACCACCAAGTGAAAGTCAAGGAGGACAACATACCGAAGACCACATTTAGAACGCGCTATGGACACTATAAGTTTTTAGTGATGCCCTTTGGCTTGACGAACGCCCCGACGGTGTTTATGGACTTGATGAACCGCGTGTGCCGACCCTTCCTTGATAAGTCGGTCATCGTGTTCATCGACGATATTCTGATCTACTCCAAGGACGAATCCAATCACGCGCGTCATCTCTGTGATGTTTTAGAAGTCTTGAGGAAGGAGAAACTTTATGAGAAATTCTCCAAGCGTGAGTTTTGGTTGAAGGAAGTGCAATTTTTGGGTTATGTGGTCACGAAAGAGGGAGTGAAGGTGGATCCGGCGAAGATAGAGGCCATGATGAATTGGGAACCTCCCAAAATCCCATCCAAGATTCGGAGCTTTTTGGGCTTGGCGAGATACTACCAGAGGTTCATACAAGACTTCTCTAAGATTGCATCCTCGTTGACGGCGCTGACCAAGAAGAATGTAAGGTTTGTATGGACCGAAGCACAAGAAAGAGCTTTTCGGACATTGCAAAGGAAGTTGTGCGAGGCTCCGATCTTATCCTTGCCAGAAGGGTCGGAGGACTTCGTAGTTTATAGCGATTCATCCAAGATGGGACTTGGGTGTGTGCTCATGCAAAGGGGAAAGGTAATTGCCTATGCGTCTAGGCAGCTAAAGGTCCGTGAGAAGAATTACCCCACCCATGACTTGGAATTAGCAGCGGTAGTGTTCGCCTTAAAGTTGTGGCGACATTATTATTAGGCACGAAATGTACCTTGTACACGGACCACAAGAGCTTGAAGTACGTCTTCGATCAGAAGGAGCTCAACATGAGACAACGGAGATGGTTGGAATTGCTCAAAGATTACGACTGTGAGCTACTTTACAACCCGGGTAAAGCGAATGTGGTGGCCGACGCCTTGAGTCGGAAAGAGTATAGTGGGAGGCTCCAAGCCAAGCTTACGAGGATCGAGTCAGTGTCAAGTCTCATGGAAAATATTAAGGCATCACAAACCGAGGCCTTGTTGGAAGAGAATCCTAAAGATGAAGTGATGGCCAAGCAACGCCTACTCTTGACCGAAGATAGTTGTGGAATTAAATGTTTTGATGGAAGATTTTGGGTGCCAAGGATTGGCGAGAATCGAGATCTTCTCTTGGAAGACGCGCACAAATCCAAATACTTTATCCACCCGGGGAGTACAAAGATGTATAGGGATTTAAAGTTACTTTATTGGTGGTCGGGTATCAAGTCAGATGTGGCACGCTATGTGGAGCGATGCATGACTTGCTCGCAAATGAAGACCGAACACCAACGGCCTTATGGGAGCCTTCAACCATTGGAAATACCCAAGTGGAAGTGGGACAAGATTACTATGGACTTCATGGCCAAACTACCGAAGACCTTGAGGGGCAACGACACCATTTGGGTGATTGTGGATCGTTTGACGAAAAGTGCGCATTTTCTAGCAATGCGGGAAACTCTACCCATGGATAGGTTGGCGAAGTTGTACATTGACGAGGTGGTATCTAGACACGGTATACATTTGTTTATAGTCTCCGATCGAGATAGTCGATTTACATCAAGATTTTGGGGAGCCCTACATCAAGAATTGGGCATACGGGTGAATTTGAGCACAACATATCACCCGCAGACGGATGGACAAAGCGAGAGGACGATTCAAACCTTGGAGGACATGCTTAGGTCTTGCGTGATTGATTTTGGCGGTAATTGGGATACCCATCTACCCTCGGTAGAGTTTGCATACAACAATAGTCATCACTCTAGCCTCGGGATGGCACCATTTAAGGCCTTGTACGGGCGGAAGTGTAGAACCCCCGTGTGTTGGCTAGAGGCGGGAGAGAAACAATTTGTTGGCCCAGAAATTGTACAAGAAATGGCTGATAAGGTTAAGGCTATCCGAGAGCGTTTGAAAGCGGCACAAGATCGTCAGAAAAGTTATGCCGACAAGAAGAGGAGACCGGTGGAGTTCCAAGTGGGAGATCGAGTGATCTTAAAGGTATCCCCTTGGAAAGGTTTGATCCGATTTGGAAAGCGTGGGAAGTTAAGTCCCCGTTTCCTTGGGCCATTTACTATTCTTGAGCGTATTGGACTCCAAGCTTACAGGTTGGACTTACCACCGGAGATGAACGGTATTCACCCTACGTTCCATGTGTGTTATCTACGGAAATGCTTAGCGGAGGAAGAAAGTGTCATACCACTATCCGAAATCCGAGTGGACGACAAACGTTGCATCGAAGAACCCGAAGCTATTTTGGAATGGACGATCAAGAAACTTTGACATAAAGATGTGGCAATGATGAAGGTCCAATGGAAACACCATCGTGGCGCCAATGTGACATGGGAGGCGGAAGAGGACTTGAAGCGTAGATATCCTAATTTATTTGCGTAGTATGGATTTCGGGGACGAAATCATTCCCAAGTTGGGGAGGATTGTAACGCCCGGAATTTCGGATAGACTACCACCTGTTAAATTGCGTTTGGATAATTTTTAGCCTCGTAGCGATATATAATTACTTGGTTTTGTTATGTTGATTCAACTTATGTCCCTAGACGAAGTATCGGGTCGTTTCGGGTCGAAATCACGCCAAAAAGGCCTTGGGCGACTATGCCCGGTGAGTATGCCACGGGGCATAGTCGCAGAAGTCAAGGTCGCCGTTGGAGGGGAGCATTCTGGACAAAAGTCAGTGAGGGGTCACTGGGCGGTGACATTGCCCAACGACTATGACCATGGCAATGTTGCCAGGTCATAGTCGTCGTCGAGTGACAGAGCTTTAAAACCCTTACTTCGCGAGAATTTCTCATTTCTACTGATTTTGGACATGCAGCTCTCGTTTTCTCTCTAGGTTTTTGGTAAGTCTTTACTCCCTTCCAACCCAATGAAGTTAATGATTCTCAACTACCCATCTAAATCATTTATTGTATTCTTAGGTGCTCTCATCAAGGTGGTTGTTATAGTTAGAGTCTTTCCAAAGGCCATCTCTTCACTCTAATCCTTGGGATTTTAGGGTTTTAAGCTATAAACCTTACAAGGTGAGTTCATCCTTTTCTAAACTCTATACATGCTAAAATCATGCTTGTAAACTACTAGACATCTCCATTTTTATTTGTACAACTTGGGGTGCATTATCACCCAAAACCCTAATTTTGGAGATTCTAGGGTTTATGTAGTTAGTTGAGATTTCAATAAAAGAAAAGGATATCTTGGTTTATATGTGAAAAAAAACTTGGCATTATAATTTCCATTCCCTATCTTCAAAGATTATTTAATAATGGGTTGATGAAAATCTATGTTGAACTGCTGATAAGTTTGCTCTATGGAACTTGTTTTGTGTTATAGCATTGGTTTGAGTATTGGGAACCCAAACTAGGATTGGAAATATTAAAGTGACCTAAATGGTTAAAAACATGGGAATGTGACTCATATGTCAAATTGGAACCTCTAGGTAAAATTATGCAAGTATTATGCAAAAACCCTCTATTTGTCAACATCTTGGTATCATATCTTAATGAGGAATTAACGGTTTACCCAAGTTATAGCCGTCATATTGCAAAAATTGTTAAATTTTTATTTCTCTAATTTTTAAGGTGTTACATCAACCCTACCCGGTTTATCAGCAGTTGAGGTTGACGCCTCGACACCAACTACTCGTGTACGCGGTCTACCGCGCGTACTCACCATACTGATCTGCTACACAGGACAGAGAAAGAAATAAGAGAGAGGTAGGATAAAACACGAAGGAAAACGTACTACCACATTACCAATTGTCATGGCAACAACACTTCAATCAAACTTACGTAAAACATCCTCATAATAGCATTAGCTAAGTGAGATTATGAACATATAATACATAAGGGTTCTCGTTACCATCGCCACAACGCTTGATAAACATAACTTCCGTCGACTCTAAGACCAACCCATCTTAGAAGTTCTACCCAAACTCGCAAATCATCGCTTAACATACTCAGTCTAAGTCTAGACATCTTACATTCATGCCTAGTTCACTTAAACTAGTGCTCTGATACCAACTTGTAACACCCTAAAATTTAGAGTAATTTAAAAACTAAAAAATTGGTAATATGACGTTGTATTTGGATTAAACCACCCAAAAGGGGAAATGTATAATCATTTACAATACCTGCTATCGGATATGGAAATCAACAACAAACTAATCTAAACATGTACTATCTAGATTACATCGGTTGTCAACCCCAAATCACCCAAAAATAAGGAGCTCAGTTAAATGACCAAAACTCCAATTGTCTAGTCTTCTCAAAAATGCCTCAAGCCCACGCTCGACACTCAGACCTTTGGCAACCCACCGCTAAAGGAACTTGTTATACACATCATTTGAGAAAAAGTGTTAGGCTTAAAGCCTAGTGAGAACATACAGTTTATAATCCAAGGAAATAAAAACGGTTGCAACGAAATAAACCTTTTCAAACAAGTTGAGTTTACAGTTTGAAATACTAAACGTTAAAGAACCTTTCGGTCCTAAAATTTCATCTTGCGATGACAGGGGAGACCCGATTTACCAAGGATTGTAGCGGAACACAAAAGTAAGCCACAATCCGAGTTATGAGCTAAATACTTGGAATCCATGGCCACGAACAACGTCGGTCCGTACTAAGATGTGGGGGAGGGCACCCGAGGAAACCAAGTCATACTCGTTCACTAGGATTACATTACGATCCATGGCTAGTAACCGGTCCCACATAACCGTACCAAGTGGCCTACGAGGATCCAATGTCTCAACTAGCTACAAGGGGGAAATACTTCCCAAACATAAGCCGACTCAATACCTATGGATCCACTAGTAATAGTCTAGACTTGTCACAATTTCATTTGTGACCAACTATAGTTAAACATATAGTCCTCAATACCATTTATTTTCAAATATGCATTTCCAAGTTTAACTGCTGATAAGAATGAAAATCATAAAATGAGATTATATACATTCTTTCAAGTACCTCACCAAAAATGTGCAAGTAGTACTTTATTATACTACATAACAAATGGAACCCTTCCTTTTAGCAAAATATAGCAAGAACCCTAAAATCTCCAAAAAAACCCATTTTTAGGTTAAAACCTAATAAATCACATAATGTAAACAAGGAGATGATAATAGGTTCAAAAGTCTTGCTTTGATGTGTATAAAGTTTTAAATGAAAAGGAATATGAACTCACCAAGTGGGTTTTTGAAGAAAACCTAAAACCCTAGCTTAACCTCTTGGAGAAGATGACAATGGAGGTGGTGATTTAATGCCCAAATCTTGACCTTTGGTTGATACACCCAACTTCTGGCAACAACTATGGTAGATTTGGTTGGTGGAACACTAAATTTCGGATGAAGGAGTAGTGAGGGTTGAGAGAGAAAGTAGAGAGGGTAGATGAGAAAGTAAATGAGGAAAAAGGGGAAGAAACCCGCCTAAGTTCGGCAGATACAATCCCGCGGGCTTGGCCGCGACGTTTAGGCCACAACGTAACCCGCGCGTGCCATCGAGACTGAAAACATCCAGAGGGTTACGCGGCTTCCAAGTCGCGGGGTAACCCACGCAAGCCACTGACTTTCACAACTAAACTAAATTCTTAGTGTTCAATCTCGGCTCAATCCTACGGTGCTAACGACTAACGGTAAACGCAAGATAACTAAGATTTAACAATAACGAAGGTTAGAAGTCTTAACGATAGAATTATACAACAAAAATTTGGGGCGTTACAGCAAACAATGATGAATCTCATGGCATGAATTGCTTGCATTATTGATTACGTCTTCTGGTCATCGAGTTTGATAAGCACTTCCAAACCTCCTAGTAATTCGATATCCTAAGATTCCAACCCTTCAGTAATGCAGATTTCCTCTGACGACTCCAAATAAGATGCCTTCTTTACCTCCCCTAACAAACATTTGCTCAAGTAAAAATTGCTTCCCTCGACCGTATCTAATTCGATTACCCCATATTCTTTCTTATTAGGATTTGCCCCATTAGAATTTGGCGCCGCATCACTACCTTTGTTATTGTTCTTAGATAGCCAGGCTTCCCGATTAGCTTTTGTCCTTATCCCACTATTCCCTACAACCTCAACATATGAATGACCATCTCTGCCCTAAATGATCTTCTATCCATATTTGGCTGCCAAAATGGTCAATTTTTTGGTACCAATGCAAATAACGTTTAACCTCTTCTCTATTTCAAGAATATTCTCTACTCCTCTGAATCTTACTAAACCAAAACTAGCCTCGTTTCTCAATCTTTTCCTAGCCATAAAAATATCAACAACCCCCACCATATATTTTGAGATACCCTGTAACTGATATGATCACCATTTTTCAAGAAAATTGAAGAATAAGAATGAAATAGGCTGCCTTGGATTAACGTTGTCGTATACATTTATCTTCCTCTAGTCTTTATATCGATTCTCTACTAATCTAAACCCCTTCCCTATTGCTGATTGAACTCTACACTCTCCCCCTTTCTACATCTCTCTCATCTCTACCCTTTTTCTCTATATAATAGAGATTTAGATTATTTTGCTTCAATTGCTATTATAAACTAGAGAAAACAAGAAAAAGAAACAACAAATCTTTAGGTTTAGAGAAATTTCTAAACTCAATATTGAAGAAAGATAAATACTATTATAGTTTTTTCCATTAATGGAGTGAATGTATTAATAATGTTTTTTAAATATATCAGGATAATGAATTTACTGAAGTATTTTAATAATATAATTAATATTGAAATCTTTGAATAGAAAATCTCTTAGGTAGCATTTGGTTCGCAAATTCTGAAGGAATTTGATGGAATTGGAATGTTCAATTCCATTGACCAAATTCCATTCTTTTGTTTGGTTCGTTCTTTTTCACGGAAGGAATCTCTAAATTCCATCAAATTCCACAAATGAGAGAATTTAACATATCTTAGTAACTACAAGGTATTTTGATGGAATGAAATTCTTTTTTCTTTCTTCATAATACCACATATGCCCTTAATCCAATATAACCTAATCACATAAAATTCTTTTTGTTTGGTTCGTTCTTTTTTTCTTTCTTCATAAAATTCTTTTTTCGTTCTGAACCACTACCGACCACCACCAATCTGAACCACCGTTACAAATAAAGTATTTTTAATGGCTATTTTATTAAAGCATTTTTTGTTTAAAAAAATTAAAATTATCAAAAAGGGTATTTTGGTCATTTATCAACATTTCATTCCAACTCCAAAGGTACATTTTGTGAATCAAACATACACATTCGAATTAATTTAACAAATTCTATTCTAATTCTGTCAACCTTTCATTCTAATTTAAAAAAATTAATCCTGACAACATTTCATCCTAATTCCTACAAAGTAAATTCCTTTAATAGATTTCATTCCATCCAAAAACATTATGCGAACCAAACACCACCTTAAACTTATTAATAATTTTTTTAGAAATTTAATTTTAACTCGAATTTTAAAATAAACGTTATTAAAATAAACGTTATTAAAATAAAAGTTATTTTGTCAAAAAAGTTATAGAAGCAAGTTTCACATAGTAAAAATTAAAATAAAACATCTTTTTGATGAAACTTATTAGAACATGTTGAAGATAGATAATTAAAAGTCTCAATATCAAAAAAAAAAAAAAAATTATGTTCATCAATAACAATTTATCATTTTGAAGATTACAATATGAATTATATTATTATTATTTTTTTGAAAAGAATATTATTTTTCTTTCTATACATTTAATTTGAAGAATTCTTATTAACAAGAAGAATACAAAATATATTTCTCTTTTATAAATAATCATTTTTGGTTCCAAGTACCTAAAATTTGGAGAATTTCATCCATTGTCTCTTACTTTCTCTATTTTAAAAAATTTAATGGAACAAAAATCTTGAGAACCTCAGTTTTAAAGAATATTAGATACATGCCCACGCTGCGATGCGGTGTATAACATCTCAAATCTAAAGCTACGAACTCGAAAGAATAATCTTGTTTCATGTTTAGTTTTATTCTCTATCACACAATGCCAAGAATAACCATAATAGATTTTTTTAAATGAGTATAGATAGATAAATATAGATAATGGTGTAAAATGTACAAGTTTAAAAAGGTCTTGATACATCGTTTTTGAAAAATCTCTATTCGTATTCATCATATTTTACAATATTATTAAACTAAAAACAATTAAATAATGAACTTATTTTGAAAATATTGACGATTATAATGGTATAATTTGTAAAATAAAAAGAAATGTATTTTAGCTAATTTATGATTGTGTATTTTTAATATGATAAGAGTGTAAAAATAAAAATATAAGAAATATAAAACAAATTAATTCGTATATATTCATGATATTTAATAATATGATTAAATAAAAAATTATTCAATATTGGGTCCATTTCAAATGTATCGACGAAACTATTATAATATAATTTGTAAAAAACAATATATTTTTAATGCATTTGAATTGATATACAATTATTTAGAGTAAATTACACTTTTGGTCCCTGTGGTTACCACCTACTATCAACTCTAGTCCTTCTTTTAAACTAATTACAATTTTGGTCACTGTCGTTGCCATTTTGCTTCACTTTTGGTCCCTCAAACTAACTCCTGTTAAAAGATTCGTTAATTAAGGGGCTTTTTGGTCTTTTTAATATTTTTTAATTTTTATTTAAAAAATTAACTAAATGTATTATTATAATATTATATGTAACACCCTAAATTTTAGATAAAAATAAAAATTCGAAAACTTTGCAATATGACGTCAATAAATTGGATAAACCTGGGTATGCAGAACCTGCTATAACAATCCCAAAATATCATCCCGAGAAACGGGGAACAAAGTTGTAGCCTTTACAATTAATCAAATGAAGAAAATACTTAACAACCTAATAATCTAACTTAAAATAAGAAAGATTAGTATCGGGTGTTGCTATTCATCCAAAAGTGTGTCCACTATCAAAACACCGGTCTATACATCTCCCAAAAAGACCTCTCTTGACTCCAAGGCCATCCATTCAATCCTGACGAATCCCACCAGGAACCTGCCCTGTTATACATGTCATTTTAAGAAAAAGTGTTAGGCTAAAGCCTAGTGAGGTCAAACATTTGCAGTTAAAAATATAATCGAACGTAAGAGTAAATGAAAGAACTCATTTGAGACAATAATAAAAATAATGTTCTTGAATGTAGCGAATACCTCTTGGGTTAACGGGGGAGACCCGCTTACTAACACAAATGACGGAACACAAAAGTAAGCCATTTGATAAGTCAGTAAAGCCAATATATAAATAAAGTACACACAAGGGATGTCAGGCTCAGTGGCTTTAAACTTACACCCACGGAAAGTCAACTTCAACCCCGAAGGGTCCTTACGTTGAGATCCTCATCCAATATCGTAATACTTGAGCACGTAGGACTTATAACCCAATCTGATGCCTAAACGTGCCTCGACGTGGGAAACTAATCGTCCCAACGCCGGACCAAATAATATAACAGATACAGGGTCATGACTCCCAAATGCAAGCAATTAAGCCACATAATGCCCATACGGTCAAAGAATGCACCAACATGTGATAATATACATTGGACAATATAAGAGGTGATTTTCACAAAGGCAACCCCCATTGTTTACCAAAAGATCATTTGTCACTCTCGCGGGCATAGTCGCGCAGACTCAACACCCCGCTGTACAAATTGGGCGATAGTGCCCCGCGATTGTGACCAGGGCACTCTCGCCTGGCACAATCGCGCGAGATGTACCGATAGTTCAAGACCCCCGGCGATTGTGTCTTCGCGATTGTGACACCCTGTCACTATCGCGGGCACTGTCGCGAGAAACCAAACTTTCCCAAAATTTGATACTTTCAACCCACGATGCTTAAATCTGTAAAAACTCGATATTTAACTATTAAATCTCAAAACACAGAAAGTTCCAAAATGAGAAGAATGCTACAAGGATTCCAGAATTCGGGGTGTTACAATCCTCCCCAACTTGGGAATGATTTCGTCCCCGAAATCCTACTAACTAATTAAATGAAGGTATCTACGCCTTATGTCTTCTTCCACCTCCCAAGTCACATTGGTGCTACGGTGGTGCTTCCATTGCACCTTCACCATCGCTAATTGATACCAATTGATGCCCAGATTATACTAGCATATATTTCACACGATACAGATTAAGAACACATTTATTAAGATCAAATCATTTGTATTCAATTAGTCACAGATCTAACAAAGTGTCACAGATCTCACTGTGTGTGCGTACAAGTCTTACCAAATCAGAGATTAAGATAAGAAGATGCTTACCTTTAAGCTCCCCCTCAAATCATGATAGAATGATTTACATTCTGATAAGCTCCCCCTGGATATTTGCATAATATCCTCATTTTAAACATTTAAGAACGGGTCCTGATCTGTTGTAATCAGAAACCACAATTCTTGACAATGAAGTACGGGTCTTGAACTGTGTTATTCAAGAGCCACTATTCTTGACATTGAAGTCCGAGTTTTGAATTGCTTTGTTCAAAAACCATTGTTCTTGCTCCCCCTTAAACTTTGGGTGCCTGCAACACAGATTTAGCTTTTGGTACCCACTGGTATTTAGGTCCTGATGTGTTAGTTGCAGTTCTTGTGGGGGTAACATAATATGAACCATACCAGTAATTAACAAAATTATTACTTACAAAGTCATGTGCTCCACAGTAAGAACAACAGATTTTCTTCTGAGCAATCCTGATCAAATGATTAGTAGAGTAAAACATATCAGAATTACCAAAAGATTTACCTTTGTGTGCACTGTTCTTTTTGGCATTTGATGTGGAAGCAGATGCTTTGTCTTTCTTCTTCTCATCTGTAGAACCTTTAACTCTCCAGACCATCTGTTCTTTCTTAGATTTCTTTCCAATATATTTAACATAGCAGCTCGTTGGACTATCAACAGACTTGTCATAAAATATATTAGATGGTTGAATCTGATTTGATTTGATTTGACATTGTTTGATTTGACACTTTTCTTTTTTAAAATATTTTCATGAATAGAACTTGAAGCTATTTTGAAAGAACAGACTGATTCTGTTGAATTATCAACAGGTGATTGGTCAATCACATCAGCCGATACTTTATCTGACAATTCAACGTTCGCAGCTTCCAAGTCCTTTATCTTTTTGGACAACATATTTCTTTCATCAGAAAGTGTGTCAAACATTTGTTTCAAATCATATTTAGCCATCTGTTCTTTAAGAATGTTTGAGGATAGAACAGTTAACTTGGATGTGAGCTTAGATATTTCTGATTCAAAGATTTGACGCTCTTGCTCAAAATCTTTTTCTAAGTTCTTGTTTTGTTCAGAAATATCTTTGAAAATCCCAACATTTCTCTTCTCTGCATTTTTATTTTCAAGCTCAAGAGACTTTTTCTTTCTTGAAAACATTTCCTTTCTTTTTCAAGTAAGTCTTGTAATGCAGAGATCTGTTTGGGAAGTTCAACAGTTTTATCTTCAAGAACTTTTCTCTCTTTGGCAAAAGTATCCCTTTCAGTAATAATAATCTTTTCAAACTCGGATACTTGCTTTGAGAGTTTAATGCATCTAAGCTCAAGATCCTTTTTCTCTTGTAAATGTGGCCTAAGAATTACTAGCATAAACACATACAAATCTACACAAAACACTTTTGTTTATTAATCACAAAGATTACATAAAACCATATACCTATTTGTGATAAACCTTTCAAGATAGAGTGTTTGTGTGTGTTCTCAAGGTGTGTAACTATGTGTTCTTACTCTCTCAATCAATACCACGCTTACACCTTCACTTTCACACACTTACTTACACGCCTACTTAGAAACAACACAAAGACTTGCTTATATATAGGTCAACATGACCAAGCAAGGTCAAACCTTCTAAGCTCATTTACAACTCACACACAAACACTAAATACAATAATGACCCTTATTTAATCTTGAATACAATTTCAGTCTAACAATCTCCCCCTTTGGATTCAAGATTAAAAAAAATTTTGACAAA
This sequence comes from Arctium minus, assembly GCA_954870635.1. NCBI lineage: Eukaryota > Viridiplantae > Streptophyta > Magnoliopsida > Asterales > Asteraceae > Arctium > Arctium minus. Next base: position 67,162,095 of record OX941080.1, on the reverse strand, counting down.
AATCTTCAGGTCTTCTTATCTTCAGAATTGTCTTCAGCTTTCAGCTTTTGCTCTTTCATAACTTTGATATCTTTAAGTCTTTTTACACTTTGTACGATCTTTGACAATTCTTCAAACTTGTCTCTCCCTTTGAATTATCTTCTGAATATTCTGAATAGACAACTTTGCTTTCAAACTCTGACTTTCTTTCACTTTTTCTTTGACAAGCTTTCTTTAACCTTTGACTTTGATCATCTGAAAACTTTATCTCCTCTGAAATCTTTAAAACTTCAATCTGATCTTGAACTTTTAATTAGTCTCCCCCTTTTTAATGATTTTTAAGAATCAAAATCATTAAAACACTTCAAGGTCAGATCTGTCATTGAATGAACTTCCCACCGTCTGATAAGCACATTCTTCATGAACTTTCATCTCCCCCTTATGATAATAGACAATCTCCCCCAGAGAGGAAAATTATTAATCTCCCCAATACATGATGTGATAAAATCTGTTGTCTGATCTGAAAGAGTCGTTGAACCATGAATGTATTCATCTGAATCTTTTCAAATTCAAACAAAATAAGAGTTGTAATCCTGAATCAACATATGAAACAGTTAGAAATGCCTGTCAGTAACACGAAGTTACTGTGTACGACGAATGTACAATTTAAGGAGCTTGTTTGATGTTGACTCCCCAGGAATTCCATTCAATCATTGAAGAACACAAGGTAATTCTATGAATGTTCTGACAGAAAAACAAATTCTCTGTGTGCTCGTGCTTGTGTTTTGAAAGAATTAGCACAATGATTGTGTTTCATCAGGCTCAAAGTATGTAAATCACTGAGACAACAATGATTGTACATAGACTCAACGTGCATGAGAAAGGGTCGAAGGTGGGGCAACTTTCCTTCTTTTTCAATATCAGTATCTTCCAAGTGAAGATCTGATAGATTATGTGCTGCTTCCCCAGAAAGTATGAAACATTCTCTTTTTAAGAAAAGAATGAGTAGCTAGTGGGGTTTTATACAAGAGATGGCATGGGCTATTTGCCTATTTCAATGATGGTCACCAAAGAAATATGAACCAATCAGTAATGTGGCTGCCCAGCTCAGAAAGATGTTTGGTGCAGAGTTCTGATATTCTTTTAACTCTGATCTCACACCCTCTTTCTTTTAAATATATAAGCTCACATCTAACCAATCTCTCATTTCCATTTTACCTCTGCTCACTCCCACACTCAATTCTTTTAGACCCCTCTCCCCTCAATCACTCAAAGGATTTCTTCCGGGGTAGGAAACACTGGTTATCGTGAATCCATGGAAGATCTATTAAGCACTCACACTGAATCCCATGTTCCTAAAAGTACATGTTGTTCAATGATTTTCTTGACATGTAAAGCACAAGAAATCATATGTCAGTGTATATATGCTCATCAAAGATCAGAAATGAAATTTGAGCATTTTAAACATATAAGATGTCTCAAAACTTTATATGAATGAAAAGAATAGAAATGTTTTGAGAATCTGACAATGATTAAGATCAGATCAAATTATCATGAAGAAAAATATTTGGGAATTCAAAGACGTAAATTGTTTATATGAACAATATATAAACATATTCTCAATAAAAGCAAATTTAAAAATGAAATGACGTTTGATTCAAACAACTGTGAATACCAAACGGGAGTATTACCATAGAAAGATATATCATTTGATACATGGTAATAACATAATCAATTTGAAAATACTGAACCAGTGTGTGTATGAATACTTGATAAAGTATATAGAAAAGAAAATACACAAGTATTATTCTTTAAAGAACACACGGCCAGATAAGCATATAAGTATCCAAAAATCACTTAAAATTCACACTTCTCAAATCATAAAAACATGTTAAGATCGTGAAGTGGTTTGAACATTTTAACACCATTTTTCACAAGTGAAAGTTGTTCTTCTTTCACAAGTGTTAGAGTATAAGGATTAGAAAGAAATACCTGTAGATCAGAATCCTTAACTCCCCCTGGAATGAATATAGCAATTTAAAGTATCCGTGAATAGATATCCTCCCCCTTGATATCTGTAAAACATCAATCTTTTTAGAATTATTATTATAAAAGATATAGCAATATAAATTCTAAACTCCCTTTCAAACGAAAAACTTCCTGAAAAAATATAATCATGAAAGCATCCTTCAGAAGAAAACATTTGAATACGGGTTTTGAACCGAATTGTCCAAAAGCCATTGTCACTTATCCTCCGGTGAGAATAATGACTTTCCTTAAGAAGAATCTCCTCTAGGATTGAAGTAAATTCAGAAATCAAACTCTTTGAAATTAAAATCCGAGTCCTAAACTGTTGTGTTTAGAAGTCAAACTCCGTTGAAGTACGGGTTCTAAGCTGATGTACTTAAAAGGCTTTGTTCTCTTACTCTCCTTTGACCATAGGTGCCTGTAACATAGAATTAGTCTTTGTTTTTGGTACCCACTGATATTTGGGTCCTGGTTTGTTAGTTGCAGTTCTATTAGGAGAAATATAGTAAGAACTATACCAGTAATTTTCAAAATTTTTACTAACAAAATCATTTGAACCACAGTAGGAACAATTTATTTTCTTTTGAGCTAACCTGATCAATTGATTAACAGTGTAAATCAGATCAGGTTTGCCAAAAGTTTTACCTTTCGGTGTAGTATTCCATTGAGCTTTAGATATATGCCCAAATGATTTCTCTTTCTTCTTCTCTTCAGAAGATCCTTTCACTCTCCAATACCAATTCTCTTTATCTTTCTCATCTTTCTTTCTCCATGTCATTTTCTTCTGAGATTCTTTCTTCTGGATGTTACCTGAACCATCAATATTTTTGTAATAAAACAAGTTAGAAGGACAAATATTATCTTTAAGTGCAGAAGTATGACTATCATCTGAATCAAATAAAGGATTATGAGAAACATTCATAAAATTTGAACTAGAAGCTGTTTTGAATGAGCATTCTGAACCAGCTTGATCATCTCTTGGTGATTAAGCAATAGATTCTTGCGTTTTGTGCTCAGTCAGCTTCACCTTGAACATGATCTCCTCAAGTTCTTTAATCTTTGAAGTCAAACAGTTTCTCTCCTTTGACAATATGTCAAACTTCTTATGCAACTCAGCTTTTGCATTCTTCTCCTTCAGTATTGTTGATGACAGTTCAGATAGCTTCTTTGTAAGCTTAGCAATCTCAGTCTCAAACACAATCTTCTCTTCAGTAAAATCCTTCTTTACAGTCTTTGTCTCAACTATCTTTTTCTTCTCTTTCTCAAATTTCTCTCTTTCAAGTATGATTACTTTCTCAAAGTCTGAAACTTGTTGAGAAAGTTTAATGCATTTAAGCTCCACAACTTTTTTTTCTTCAAATGCTTTTCTTGAAAAATCAGAAAATTTCTTTAGAAAGTCTTTTCTTTCTTTCTCAAATTCATATATTTTCTTTTTGAATTCAGCATTCTCATTTTCAAACTCTTTTCTTTTCTTTTCATAACTTTCCCTTTCTTTCTTCTCTTTTTCAATTTGAGCTTCTACTTCAAATCTGTTCTTCTTCAGCTCAGCATTTTCATTCTCTAAACCTTTTTTTTTCTTCTCAGCCTTCTTCGTGTCCTCTTTGTCTTTTGGGTTGTCTTTTTCTTTCAACATATTTAGCTCAACCTCAAGACAAAAGACTTTTTCTTTCAACTTATCTTTTTCAGATTTGAGTTGTTTGTTTTCTTTCTCACAATCAAAGATCATGCTACTATATATTGATAATTGTCCAAGAAGATTGTAACAACCCACATTAAAACATAACATGTATCATATAATACATGCAAACATTTATATTATAAACACCCACATATTACATATAGGGTCCCGAAGTCTAGAATTACACTTACATAATACTATATCCAACAAAAACCATTAACATATAACATTGTTTAACTAGAAGTATTAACTCAAAATAGCTTCCCACGTACAACACATTTCTTCACATAACATCATAGCTTATCTTTTCTTTTTGCCTTACCAGTCATCTGTCCTGGAATACAGATTTGGAAAACAATGAGGGTTAGACCAATTGGTCTAAGTGAGAAAATCCCAAACATTTTAATAACAACATTATGAAAACATTGATATGAAACCGTTATCAACAAATCACAATTCAAATCTCATGCAATGTACACAACACACTCCGTTGGCCTATAACACCACCAACCCATGGCCATATCAGAATTAGTTGGGCGCTAAGCACAACTAATTAATTTACCCCGAAGTACCTTAAGTACAACCAACACCGTTGCCCCTTTCGGTACAACCAACACCGTTGCCCCTTTCGGTACAACCAACTCCATCCGGTCTCTACGTCCGGCCAAAATACAATAGTGTAATGCAATGCTCAAACATATGAGATTCATTTCAATAATCACATTCCATATAACTTACAATCATTACTACACATATCACATATAAACCATTTCTTAATATATAAGTATTCCAGTTCGAAAATGGTTAAAAGAAAACTCACCTTATTAAGAGTTTGAAGTCACGCACGCGCAAACGACACAACTGAACACCACTTATATCAAACTTCACTGACGAGTAACTGAGCCTTGATTATTCCTAGATTTTCCTTGATCTCTTACTTTAAGCTTGGTAGAGTATTAAGGGAGAGTGAGTGAACGGTTTTGGTATCAACCTAAGAGCCTCCTTTCTTCCTCTATTTATAGGTAAACACAATGCATTAAGTACTTGTTCTTTTTGCTTTCAAGGTTGCACTCTTATTAGAACTCGACACCTCGTGCTTATAGGGATAAGATCGACACGTCGTGCTTATAGGGATAGGATCGACACCTCGTGCTTATAGGGATATGATCGACACCTCATGCTTATAAGGATAGGATAGGATCGACACCTCGTGCTTATAGGGATAGGATCGACACCTTGTGCTTATAGGGATAGGATCGACACCTCGTGCTTATAGGGATAGGATCGACACCTCGTGCTTATAGGGATAGGATCGACACCTCGTGCTTATAGGGATAGGATCGACACCTCGTGCTTATAGGGATAGGATGACACCTCGTGCTTATAGGGATAGGATGACACCTCGTGCTTATAGGGATAGGATTGACACCTCGTGCTTATAGGGATAGGATCGACACCTCGTGCTTATAGGGATAGGATCGACACCTCGTAAATAAAGTGACTCATCATAACTATGAATATTTTAATACTAAGGACCTCTAATTACTGATTAGTGACAATAAGACCCTTAAACATATAATACCTAACCAAAAAAGTACCCTTTAACATTATAACATGACATGAAATAATAGACATAACTTACCGGGTTATAACAATATCTCCACCTAAAAAGGAATTTCGTCCCGGAATTCGGTCAATCAAACAAATTGGGGTATTTGGTTCTCATATCGGATTCCAGTTCCCACGTAGCATTTTGCCCTTTGTGCTATCGCCACTGTATGTTGGGAACTGAAGAAAAACTCAAGTATGGTTAATGCTGCTGGTTCAGAGTTAATACTGCTAGAAGACATAAAGGTTAATACTGCTGAGTGTTACTACTGCTAGTAGTTAATACTGCTAGTCAAAGTTAGTGCTGCTTAAACAAAGTTAGTACTGCTTAGCTAGTTAGTACTGCTAGTGGTTAGTACTGCTTAGTAGTTAATGCTGCTAGAAGGAAGTTAATGCTGCTGAAGATTAATACTGCTTATATGATGAAGATTCGTATGAAAGGATATACATTGAAGCTTAGAGATATACATAGAAGATATACTGAAGATATTTTATTTATTGTAATTATCTTTGTATTCAGTATATATATTGAATTGTTTAGAATAGTTAGATAATTTTTAGTTTTCATTCTTTTAGAGAAAAACAACCTCAAGGCATAGATCCTAATTCTAGAGAAGTAGAATTCGTATTGGTAAGCCTGTTCATCAATATTGAGGTTGAGTGAGTAATCTTGTAACTTCAAAGCATCAAATAAAAGCTTACAGTTTGTTATTCATATTTTCTGTGTTGATTTACTGTTTCATTGAATATCAAAGTGTTATTCCGCAAACTTCTTTGATATTGTTTCTGAGAATTAATTCTTGTTGAGAATTCGATCCTGACAAGTGGTATCAGAGCCTGATTTCTCAGAAACAACTATTCATCATGGAAAATCTTGCAGAATCAAGCAGTACGTTGGTCTCAAAGGTTCCAATGCTTAGACCCAATGAATTTGATATGTGGAAGATCAGAATCAAGCAGTACATACTCCTCACTGACTATTCTATGTGGGACATCATAGAGAATGGTCCTTCTGAAGCAGGAAAGATTGGTGCAGATGGAAAGAGAACTCCACCAAAAACTGATGCAGAAAGAAAGATCAGACAGACAGAGATGAAAGCCTTGAGCACCTTGCTCTTGGCTATTCCCAATGAATATCAACATCAGTTCTGTAACTGCACTGATGCAGAGATGCTCTGGAATGCTCTGGATAAGAGATTCTCTGGTACCAAAAGTACCAAGAGAAATCAGAAAGCCATTCTGAAACAACAATATGAGAACTTTATGTCAACCAAGAATGAGTCCATGACTCAAACTTTTGACAGGTTCAACAAACTTATTGGTGAACTAGCTACAGTGGGAGTACAAATTGATCAAGATGATCTGAACAGAAAGTTTCTAAGGTCCTTGAGTGATGAATGGACCATGTATACTGTGTCTTTCAGACAGAATGATCAATTGGAAGAAAAGGAACTTGATGATCTTTATAATGATCTAAGAGTTTTTGAATCTGAGATAGAGGCTAAAAAGAGGCCTTCTGGGTATGTTCACAATGCTGCACTCCTTTCAGCATCAACTGATTCTACTTCCAACCTTGAATCAGTTAGTCCTGCCAATGGAACAAACCAAGAGAAAGGCACTGAAACTGTGTTTGAGGCCTTTCTGGCAAGTCATGGAAACTCTTCTCTCATTAATGATGACTTGGAACAACTCAATCCAGATGATCTTGAAGAGATGGATATTAAATGGCAGATGGCCATGCTCTCCATGAGAGTTAAAAAGTTCATCAAAAGAACTGGGAGGAACAACTTCTCCCAAAGAAGAGAAGATGGAGCAGGATTTGACAAGTCCAAGGTGGAATGTTACAAATGCCATCAAAAGGGACACTTTGCTAGAGAATGCAGAAGTGGAATGTCTCAGAATAACAACCACCAACAAGCTCAATCTGGAAGCTTCAACAGAAACTCTGCACAAGCCCTTGTCTCTCAACAAGGTATGGGGTTTGATTGGAGTGATCAAGCTGAAGAGGCTATTCAGAATCAAGCTCTAATGGCAGAGGTGTCTGGTATTCCTACAGAGGTAACTTCAAATCTTTGCTCTCAAAATTGCATTAACACTGTTAAAAGATATAGGGATCACAACCAAAACATGAGTGATGACCTTAAGAGATTGGAAAAAGACATAAAAGATTATGTGAGGATTGTTGAGAGATTTGAAGAACAGATTAAGGGTTTTCAAGCTAATGAGCTTCAACACTCTTATGACACAAATTACTGGAAGTGGGAGAAGAATGACTTAGAGCTTCAACTGACCAGATCTAAAGAAGAAAGTGAAAAGCTAAGAGGAGAGCTAGCTAAAGTCAAACTTGATGTAGAAAAGTTTTCTAATGCTTCCAAAGCAATGGATTCTTTACTACAAACTCAGATTCATGATAAACTGAGAAGAGGTATAGGGTACAATACCACACCACCACCCTATAACAACAACTACATCCCTCCTAGTTCAGAGCTATTAGAAACAAAGGATAGGAAGGACCTACCTAAGGGAGCCACTGAAATAGATCCCTTAGATGAAGTGGTTGTTAAGGATAAAACTGAGAAAGAAGTTGTCAAGGATAAGGACAATACTGTGAGTGGTGTGATTCCTAAAGAAAATCACATTATCACCAATGAGGGATGTGGAAAGCACTGGATCAAGTCCAAAGAGATAGAAAAGACTAATGGAAATGATAACAAGGTCCATTACAAACAAACCACAGTTGTGAATCCTGGATCTTGTGAACAGTGTGATTGCAATAAAGCCAAGAGCCTAAATTCTGGTTTAAAAAGAGGAAATCAAAGAAACTGGAATAATAAATGGGCTCAGAAACAAGGAGTTGATCTGAATAAAATCAATAGACCAAAACCTTGTTTTATATGTGGCAAGTTGAATCATTTGGCTAAGTATTGTTACTTTAACCCTATTAACCAACAGATGAACTTTCAAAGATTTGTGCAAAAATCTGTGGGTTATAGGAAGGCTGGAAAGAAACATGTGATAAAGAAATATGTTGAAAGTAAAGGCACTTTAAAGAAAAAGATTTTAAAAGAAAGTATCAAAATGTGGGTGCCTAGAAGTACTAACAGTATTAGTACTGCTAACAATATTAGTACTGCTAACACAGTTACTACTGCTAACAGTGCTAGTACTGCTGAAAATATTAATGCTACTAATACTGTTAATACCTCTTCAAAAGTGAATACTGCCAACACAGTTACTGCTGCTAACACAGTTACTACTTCTAACAAAGTTAGTGCTGCTAAGCATGCAAGTGCTGCCAAGGTAGTTAGTACTTCTAAAACTAGTACTGATTCTAGCAAACATAGTTCCAAGTCTATTATTGTAACAAAGTACTCCAAGAATGAGGAATTAAAGTTCAAAAATCTTGTCAAGAAAGAATGCAAATATTTTGATGAGAAAGGGGTACCCAAGACCACTTTGGCTTGGGTTCCTAAATCATACTAATTGATTTATCTAATGTGCAGGGCAACCAACAGCTCAAGGGAAAGAGCATTTGGCATGTTGATAGTGGTTGCTCTAGGCACATGACAGGCAACATGTCATGCCTTCAGGATTTCAAACATATCAATGGAGGACATGTTGCATTTGGAGACAATCTTACTGGTGGTAAGATAAGTGGAAAAGGTAATGTCACCAAAGGTAAGATGACATTTGAGGATGTCTACTATGTTGATCAATTAAAGTACAACCTGTTAAGTGTATCACAGGTTTGTGACAAACAACATAGTATATTATTTACAAATACTGAGTGTATGATCCTTGCTCCAGGGTTCAAGGTAGTTGATGAAAGCATGATACTACTTAGAACTCCAAGGAAGGATAATGTTTACTGTCTTGATATGGACAATGTTGATAGTGATTCATCTCTAAATTGTCTTGTTTCAAAAGCTTCTGTAGATGAATCCTCTCTATGGCACAGAAGGATGTGTCACATGAATTTCAAGACTATGAACAATCTTGTTAAAAATAACCTTGTAAGAGGGTTACCTTCAAAAGTCTTTTCATGTGATGATCATTGTGTTGCTTGTCTTAAAGGCAAACAACACAAAACTTCTCATAAGACCAAAGAGTTAAATTCTGTTTCTACTTGTCTCCAGTTATTACATATGGATCTGTTTGGTCCTACAAATGTTATGAGTATAGGCAAGAAATCTTACTGCTTAGTTATTGTTGATGATTACTCCAGATTTACTTGGGTATATTTTCTAAGGACTAAGGATGAAACAAGTGGTCTTATCAAATCCTTTATTCTAAGAATTGAAAACCAAACTAATCAAAGAGTAAAAGTCATTAGATCAGATAATGGAACTGAGTTTAAAAATCATGATCTAAACACCTTTTGTGAAGAAAAAGGTATTGAGAGGCAATATAGTGCTCCTAGGACTCCTCAACAGAATGGTATTGCTGAAAGGAGGAATAGAACACTAATAGAGGCTGCTAGATCTCTGTTGGCTGATTCAAAATTGCCAATTACCTTCTGGGCTGAAGCAGTTAATACTGCTTGTTATGTCCAAAACAGAGTTCTAGTGGTCAAGCAAAAGAACAAGACTCCATATGAGCTTTTAAATAAAAGAAAACCGTTCATTGGTTTCTTCAAACCTTTTGGGTGTCCTTGTACAATTCTAAATACCAAATCTCACTTAGGTAAGTTTGATAGCAAAGCAGATGATGGATTTCTTGTGGGATATTCATCTCAGAGTAAGGCCTACAGAATATTTAACTCTTCTTCTAGAATAATTGAAGAAAGTGACAATGTCAAATGCAATGAGAACACACCAAATCCTGTTGGATCTGGACCTCAGTGGCTATTTGACATTGATTCACTAACTAATTCTTTTGGTTTCAGTAGTGATGATTCTACAGGAACATGATGTGAAGGATCAGGGACCACACAAATCTCAGAAAGTATATCTAAATCTGTGATATTTCCCATATCCACAGTAAATTCTAGTGAAGACTGTGAAAAGGAATCATTTTCTGGACCAAATCAGAGTGAAGAAGAAACTAGAGATGAGGAGACTCAAGAAAATAAAGAATCAGAAGTGGCTTCTGAAAACACTTCAGTTGAGTTGCATGACTCTAATCTAGAGGCTGGACTGAATGAAGAACCTAGTCATAACACCAGAGTTCAAAAGAATCATCCTCCACAGCTGGTAATAGGAGATATCTCTTCTCCTATGATGACTAGACATCAAAGCAGGCTTCAAGAAATGCAAGACCAACAGCATACAGTCCTTTCTTGTTTTCTATCCCAGCTTGAGCCTAAAAAGGCACATGATGCTATGAAAGAATCTAGCTGGATAGAAGCAATGCAAGAAGAACTGTTACAGTTCAAGCTACAAGATGTATGGGATCTAGTAGACCTTCCTAAAGGTCACAGAGCAATTGGCACAAAGTGGATTTTCAGAAACAAGAGAGATGAAAGAGGTATTGTCATAAGGAACAAAGCAAGGCTGGTGGCTCAAGGCTATACTCAAGAAGAGGGTATAGATTATGAAGAAGTTTTTGCACCTGTGGCTAGGATAGAAGCAATCAGACTATTCCTAGCCTATGCTTCTTACATGAACTTCAAAGTCTATCAAATGGATGTAAAAAGTGCTTTTCTCTATGGATCAATTGAAGAAGAAGTATATGTCTGTCAACCACCAGGGTTTGAAAACCCAAGCTATCCAGACAGGGTATACAAATTAAAGAAAGCACTTTATGGACTACATCAAGCCCCAAGAGCATGGTATGACACTCTGTCATCCTATCTCTTGGAAAATGACTTTGAAAGAGGAGTCATTGATAAGACTTTATTTATCAAAAGAAAGAAGAAGGATATCTTGCTGGTCCAAATCTATGTTGATGACATTATCTTTGGATCTACAAGAAACAACATGTGCAAGGAGTTTGAGGATTTAATGCATCAAAGGTTCAAAATGAGTTCCATGGGGGAACTTACTTTCTTCCTTGGACTCCAAGTTCAACAGAAGTCAGATGGCATTTTCATATGTCAATCCAAGTATGTGCAGGATATTCTAACCAAGTTTGGTTTCTCAGAATCAAAAACTGCCAGCACACCTATGGAAACACACAAGCAGATCACAGCAGATCTTGAGGGGGAGGACATGGATGTGCATTATTATAGATCCATGATTGGCTCTCTCATGTATCTCACAGCATCAAGGCCAGATATAATGTTTCCAGTCTGTGTATGTGCAAGATTTCAAGTTAGGCCAAAGCAATCTCACTTTCAAGCTGTTAAGAGGATATTCAGATATCTCAAAGGGCAACCCAGATTGGGACTTTGGTATCCTCATAACTCACCTTTTGACCTAATAGCATACTCAGACAGTGATCTAGGTGGGGCAAACTTGGACAGAAAATCTACTTCTGGAGGATGTCAGTTTTTGGGTGCTAGACTAGTCTCATGGCAGTGCAAGAAACAAACCACAGTATCCACATCTACAACAGAGGCAGAGTACATAGCAGCTGCAAGTTGCTGTTCTCAAGTCTTATGGATTCAGAATCAAATGTTGGATTATGGGGTAACCTTTCTACACACTCCAATCTTTATTGACAACAGCAGTGCTATTAGCATTGTAAATAATCCAGTCAAGCACTCAAAGACAAAGCACATTGAAATCAGGTATCACTTTATAAGAGATTGTAATGAAAAGAAACTTATTCAAGTTGTCAAAGTTCACACTGATAATCAGTTTGCTGATCTATTCACTAAAGCTTTTGATGTGGGTAGATTCACTTTCTTGGTAACAAGTGTGGGAATGATAAACTCTGAATAATCTTCTTCTCAAAAAGTGGTTTTATATCTGTATATTTTTTCTTGGTGTTACTAATCTTCTTTTTCAGGATATGCATAGCAGTACTCAGTGTTTAGCAAGTTTAAAAGGAGTAAGTATAGTTAATACTGCTAGTGGTTAATACTGCTTTCAGTTAATACTGCTAGTGGTTAATACTGCTTTCAGTTAATACTGCTAGTGGTTAATACTGCTTTCAGTTAATACTGCTAGTGGTTAATACTGCTTTCAGTTAATACTGCTAGTGGTTAATACTGCTTTCAGTTAATACTGCTAGTGGTTAATACTGCTTTCAGTTAATACTGCTAGTGGTTAATACTGCTTTCAGTTAATACTGCTAGTGGTTAATACTGCTTTCAGTTAATACTGCTAGTGGTTAATACTGCTTTCAGTTAATACTGCTAGTGGTTAATACTGCCTTCAGTTAATACTGCTAGTGGTTAATACTGCTTTCAGTTAATACTGCTAGTAGTTAATACTGCTCTAGGTTAATACTGCTTATATTCCGAATACTATAAATACTTTTTGCCCGCCTAAAAGTTCATAACGACTCTTTGCATACTGTTCTCTTGCGCTCAAAACCTTTTCTCTCTCAAGTTCGAAGTTTTCAGGCACGCTTTCCACTAAGATCAATGGCATCCATGACTTTCATCGACGAGCACAACGAGATTGCGATGCTACAAAAGCCAAAGCAAGCTTCAGGATTTCATCAGATTGTGGATTTCCTCAAGACAAGCCACATTGCTCATGCTCTTATTGTATCACCTACAATCTACATTGAGCATCAAAGGCAGTTCTGAGCTAATGCAACCATTGTTGTGGAAAATGGTGTGCAAATGATCAAGACAAGAATCTGTGATCAATCACTAACAGTTACTGAAGAGGTTATTCGCATCACTCTACGTCTAGACGATGCCTCTGGTATAACTTCTATCCCAAATGATGAACTGTTTACAACTCTTACAAGAATGGGGTATGGAGGCCCATTGGGTGTTTTCAAATTTTCTAAAGCAAAATTCTCACCCCAATGGCGTTTCTTTGTCCATACTCTTATGCATTGTATATCCAAAAAGACTACTGGATGGAGTGAGTTCAGCAGCACTATTGCTTATGCTTTGGTGTGCTTGGCCACTGCCAGAAAGTACAATTTTTCTAAAATGATTTTCAATGATCTTGTCTCAAACATGGGAAACAAAAAGAGCTTCTTTATGTATCCCAGGTTTGTTCAAGAAGTTATTACTAATCAATTGACGGATATACCTCAACCTGTTGGGGTATATGTACCTAAACCCCCCAAAGGCAAGGTTTTCTCAAATATGAGAAGATCTGCTGGGGACTCTGAAGGAGTTGACACCCCATTGTTCTCTACAATGATGGTGGTGTCCCAAACCAATGAAGGTATGGCAGCAGGGTCAAGGCCCCCATTAGACCAACCCACTGCTAGCCAAGCCCAACCTTCCCTCTCAAAATCAATTCCCCAGTCCCTTCTTGAAAAACCAACCTCTCCCATCACCCAAACTTACAAGAGAAAACAGGTAAAGAAGGCTCCTTCCCTTCTTGTACCATTACCCACTAAGCCTATAAGCCCTCTAAGGGAGAATTCTCCCCTAGAGAATATCCAAAGGGAAACCACAAGGGTGTCTCCCAACCCAAAGGAGGTGCTCTCTGAGGAGGAGGTAGAGCATATGGGTGATGAGGCTGCCACTACTCCTGCTAGTACAGAGGAGGAAAGTGGTAACATCAATAAGACCTCCCCCATGGCAACTTTGGGTGAGCAATCATCCAAAGGTCCCAGGTGCCAAGAACCCAAGGGGGTGGATAGTGCTTCTGCTAGGCAGAAGACTTCCACTACAAAAAGATCCAATGATCCTTCAAAAGAGGGTAACACTTCTGGAGAAGGTGAGGACAGATATAACTATTATGAATTGATGGAAACCATGGGCAACATCAACATGGATGTACTCAAACAGGGCAAAGATATAGAAGAGCTTAAACTCATAGTTCTGTCACAACAAGAACAAATCATCAAATTGAAGCAAATGGTAAGGAAACTGATTCTGCAAAGGAAGAAGAAACAATTTGTGCTCAGAAGGAGGAAACCAGTGACTGATGCTCCCAAAAAGGGGGAGTCAGAAGCTGATGCCAAAGCTAAGGGGGAGCAAGAGGAAAAACATGATGTTGAGGGGGAGAATGAGCAAGCAGCAGAAACAGAGCCAGCAGCAGAAACCATTAATACTGCCAGTTCAAGTAAAGCAGCAGAAATGGTTAATACTGCTGAGCTGAAAGAAGCAGCAGAAACAGTAAAAGAGGTCCTTACAGAGCTTGAGATTGCAGAAACACTCATCAAAGCCAAACATGATACTCCCAAGGTCACCTCAAAGGCCAAAGGAGTTGTCATAAAAGAAAGAGGTGATGCAGCAAAGAACTCTAGCATTGAGAAGGTGATGGGTAAAGAGAAAGGTAAGGCAAAGCTAGTTGAATCTGATAAACCAATGAAAAAGCAGAAGCTGATTGAATCAGATGAAGCTCTAGCTAGGAAGATACAGGCTGAACTTGAAGAAGCAGAAACCATGCAAGTGCAAAAGGATAGAGAGATAGCTAAAGTAATGGCTGCAGAGTTAAACAAAGCCTATCAACAAAGCTTAGCAACAGAACAAGCCAAGAAGAAAGCCACATCTTTGAGGAAGCCTGCTAAGATCAAAATGGCTGCAAGGAAAAGACAACCTTCAAAGACATACCTGGGTGCTCAAGAGAGAAAGAAAATGATTACTTTCCTCAAGGGTGCAGTAGGTGTCAAGGTAGAGATGTTTTCAAAGATGTCTTTTGAGAAGCTCAAGAAGATGTATGATGCTGAGATGATAAAGCTTCAAGGGGATGATCTTGCAAGGGTTGAAATGGAGAAAAGAATGAAAGAAAGCAATGATTTCTTACAAAAACCATTCCCTGATGAGCAAGAAACTCCAGAGAAGGAAACAACAATTGGTGAAAGTCTAAGGACTTTAAAAAGAACAAAGATGATTGCCAGGAGAAAGCCTACAAAGAAGCCTAGATTAGTGGAAGAAGAGGCTGAAAAGGTTGCTGAAGAAGAAGAGGCACCTGAGTCATCTACAATGAAAGAACCTGCAAGTACTGAGGATGTCAAGATGTACATGGTTGTGATGGACAAAGTGCCTGAACCAATTGCAGCAGAACCTGTAGGAGTTAAACCTCCTGAAGTCATTCACTGGGATGTTTTGGAAGTAGATGGCAAGAAGTATATCAGACTGAAGAGAAAAGATGAAAAGTATGAAGTCTACAGTACTTGGGCTAAAATTGTCAGAACATGCTCAAGGTCTGATATTGAAGAAATGTTTGATATAGGGATGAAGTTGTATGCAGATCAGTTGAAAGCTCCAGGGATTTCAATTACAAAACTGGTGATGGAGTATCTGTGTATGATGTTCAAACCTGATGAAGTGGAGGAGATCATAAGGAGCATTTTTCAAGCAGTTACCAATTGGACTTTGTATGAAACTAGTGGCGTATATTCTGTGACTTTGGATAGAAATCACATTGAATACTTCCTAGTGGATAAAGTATACAACCATAGCAGATTGAAACTTCATTTAATGTTGAAGAAGAAGCTTGGATGTGGTGAAAATTCAGAAATGGCTAAATATTTGATCCAAAGAACAATTAATCAAAGTTTGGGATTGGATGCAAATACTGGAATTTAGGTCATGATGGAGTTTTGGGAGCATCTTGAAGAAGATCTGAAGAACTTGACTTCTTTTCCTAAAAGTCAAGTTAGGGGGAGATTGTTGGGAACTGAAGAAAAACTCAAGTATGGTTAATGCTGCTAGTTCAGAGTTAATACTGCTAGAAGACATAAAGGTTAATACTGCTGAGTGTTACTACTGCTAGTAGTTAATACTGCTAGTCAAAGTTAGTGCTGCTTAAACAAAGTTAGTACTGCTTAGCTAGTTAGTACTGCTAGTGGTTAGTACTGCTTAGTAGTTAATGCTGCTAGAAGGAAGTTAATGCTGCTGAAGATTAATATTGCTTATATGATGAAGATTCGTATGAAAGGATATACATTGAAGCTTAGAGATATACATAGAAGATATACTGAAGATATTTTATTTATTGTAATTATCTTTGTATTCAGTATATATATTGAATTGTTTAGAATAGTTAGATAATTTTTAGTTTTCATTCTTTTAGAGAAAAACAACCTCACGGCATAGATCCTAATTCTAGAGAAGTAGAATTCGTATTGGTGAGCCTGTTCATCAATATTGAGGTTGAGTGAGTAATCTTGTAACTTCAAAGCATCAAATAAAAGCTTACAGTTTGTTATTCATATTTTCTGTGTTGATTTACTGTTTCATTGAATATCAAAGTGTTATTCCGCAAACTTCTTTGATATTGTTTCTGAGAATTAATTCTTGTTGAGAATTCGATCCTGACACTGTACCTTTACCAGACTGATTTCTTTATTTCTAAGTACTTTAACTTTCTGATCAATAATTGCTTCCGGTTCTTCGATAAATGTTAATTTTTCATCAACATGAATTTTTGGTAATGGTATTGCCTGATCAGGAGTAACTAAACACTTTCGAAGATTTGAAACATGGAAAGTATTATGAATACCACTTAGCTCAGATGGAAGCTCTAACCGATACGCCACTTCACCGATTCTTTCAATAATCATAAATGGTCCAATATACCTCGGACTTAGTTTACCCCGTTTCCCAAACCGAACTACTCCTTTCCACGGTGAGACTTTTAACATAACATTGTCCCCAATCTGAAATTCTAACTGTTTCCGGCGTCTATCAGCATAGCTTTTCTGTCTGTCTTGAGCCACTTTCAGTCGTTCCCGGATCTGTCCAATCTTATCAGCTGTTAACTGTACTATTTCTGGCCCAGCTAACTGTTTCTCTCCAGCTTCATTCCAACATAAAGGAGTTCGACATTTTCGACCATACAATACTTCAAAAGGTGCTGCTTAAATACTGGAATGATAACTGTTATTATAAGAAAATTCAATCAAAGATAGATATCTTTCCCACGATCCACCAAAATCAATAATACAAGCCCGCAACAAATCTTCCAATGTTTGAATAGTCCGTTCGCTTTGACCGTCTGTCTGAGGGTGATAGGCGGTGCTTAGCTTTATCTGTGACCCCATCTCTCGCTGAAAACTATTCCAAAACATTGAAGTAAATCGACTGTCACGATCAGAAACGATTGACAACGGCACACCATGTCGAGTTACTATTTCATCAATATATAACTTAGCTAATCTTTCCAAAGAATACGATTCTTTCATCGGTAAGAAATGAGCGGACTTTGACAATCTATCAACGATTACCCAAATAGCATCGAAACCTTTTGGAGTTCTTGGCAACTTCATGATGAAATCCATTGTGATGTGATCCCATTTCCAAACTGGTATTTCTAACGACTGCAACTTACCAGACGGTTTCTGATGTTCAATTTTAACATGTAAACATGTTAAACAACGATCCACATACTGAATAATGTCTTTCTTCATACCCGACCACCAATAGAATTGTCGTAAGTCTCTGTACATCTTGTTAGTGCCAGGATGAATAGAAAAACGAGACTGGTGGGCTTCCTTTAATACTCTATCACATAGATCACCCAAACGAGGTACCCATATTCGGTTTTCAAAACATAGTAACCCACGATCATCTGTTAGCAGTAAAGATGACATACCTACAAGACGTTCCCGTTTCACGTGTCCTTCTTTGAAAGCTTCGATCTGACATTTCTTCAATTCTTCAAAGATGTTTGGTAATAACTCGGGTCGTAATGCGATGGCTTTTATCATTCCACTTCTTTCTTTACGGCTTAATGCATCGGCCACCACATTTGCTTTCCCTGGATGATACATAATTTCACAATCGTAATCACTCACTAATTCTAGCCACCTTCGTTGTCGCATATTCAGTTCCCGCTGATTGAATAAATGTTGAAGACTTTTATGATCGGTGTAAATCTGACACTTGGTACCGTACAAATAATGTCTCCAAATCTTCAAAGCAAAAACAACTGCGGCAAGCTCCATATCATGTGTGGGATACTGTCTTTCATGATCTTTCAACTGTCGGGAGGCATACGCAATAACTTTCCCGCGCTGCATCAAAACACATCCCAAACCCAACTTTGAAGCGTCACTATAAACGACAAAATCTTCTGCACCTTCGGGTAAGGTTAGAATCGGTGTACTACAAAGTCTTTCTTTGAGAATTCTGAAGGCTTCAGCTTGTTCCTCTTTCCATTCATATTTTACATTCTTTCTTGTCAGCTTGGTCAAAGGTGTTGCAATGCGAGAAAATCCCTGTATGAACTTCCGATAATAACCTGCCAAACCCAGAAAACTCCTTACTCTGTCGGTGTTCTTGGTGGTTCCCAATTTTCAATTACTTCAATCTTATTTGTATCAACCTGTATGCCTTTCTGAGAAACAACATGCCCAAGAAACTGTACTTCCCGTAACCAGAACTCACATTTAGAAAACTTAGCATATAACTGTTCACTTTTCAATAGCTCCAAAATCAAACGAAGATGAGTAGCATGTTCTTCTTCAGATCGGGAATAAATAAGGATATCATCGATAAAAATAATTACAAATTTATCGAGATAGGGTTTACATACCCGATTCATCATATTCAGAAAAGCTGCCGGTGCATTCGTCAAACCAAAAGGCATTACCAAAAATTCATAGTGACCATAACGGGTACGAAAAGCAGTTTTCAACACATCCTTTTCTCTGACCTTCAACTAATGATAACCTGACTGTAAATCAATCTTTGAAAAATAACTGGCCCCAACTAACTGATCAAAAAGGTCATCAATTCTGGGAAGTGGATATTTATTCTTTATTGTTAGTTTATTCAGTTCCCTGTAATCTATACACATTCTCATTGACCCATCCTTTTTCTTAACAAACAAAACCGGTGCACCCCATGGAGAAGTACTCGATCTAATGAAACCCTTATCAGAAAGTTCTTGTAACTAAGACTTCATTTCTTTCATTTCAGAAGGAGCCAGGCGGTAGGGTGTATGTGCAACAGGAGCAGCCCCGGGTGACAAATCAATACTAAACTCTATCTGTCTATCGGGAGGAAGACTAGTCAAGTCATCAGGAAATACTTATGGGAATTCACTGACTACCGATATATTTTCAATTTTACCCTTTTCTTTCTTAGTGTCAATAACATAAGCTAAGAAACTCCGACAACCTTTACTAACACATTTACGAACATTTAACATAGATATTAGACAAGACTGATGGTTTCTACGATCACCATATATTGTAACCGGTCCTTTCCCAGGCAAGTCAATATTAATCAACTTTTTATTACATATGATACTGGCTTGGTTTTTAGTTAACCAGTCCATTCCCACTACCACATCAAATTCAGTTAAAAATATAGGGAATAATTGAATTGGTACTTGACACCCTTCCACATCAATATAACAATCATCAAATACCTCTCTAACCGATACTTGATTATCATTAGCAGTTTCTACTACTAATGCATAATCTAACACTTTTGGTTTCACGTGCAAACAATTAACAAAAGAAGAAGATATGAATGAACGGTTTGCACCGGAGTCAAATAACACCTTAGCAAGTATTGAGTTTATCAAGAATGTACCTGTCACCACGTCCGGGTGTTCTTCGGCCTCAACTGTTGTCATCTGGAAAGCACGCCCCTTAGCTTTAGGTGGTTCAGGCTTTCGAACATTTCCCCCACTACCCTGTGTACCTCCAGGCATGTTACTTCCCCGAGCTTTCATTTGTGGACAATCATATTGTAGATGATTCGGAGAATTGCAATAATAACATAATCGGGTAACCCAACAATCTCTGGCTATGTGACCCGACTTTCCACACTTATAACAATTTCTTGGATCAAGACTACACTTACCCTGGTGGAATTTATTGCATTTGGGGCACGGTCTTTCGTTGATTCTAAAGGTTGGACGGTTATCAATTTTAGTAAATCTTGACTTTTCGGGATTAAAAGATGGTCCCTCCCACTTCCTCTTTCCAAAACTTCTCTCATTCACATCCCTTCCCCAGTCTCTTTCGGTTATTTCCGCAGCATCAACTGCGGAGGTGAAAGTGTCTGGTTTCATACCAATAACCAATCCTCTTATTTCAGAATTCAGTCCAAAAATATACCTTTCTACTTTTCGGGCTTCTGTAGACACGTAGTATTCAGCAAAACGTGATTTTTCCAAAAATTTAGCAGTGTAATCCCTAACAGTCATATTTCCTTGTTTCAGATTCATGAACTCCTCTTCTAATTGTCGAATTGCAGTTTGGGGACAAAACTGAGTTTTAAAAGCATTAGAAAAATCTTCCCATGAAAAAGTTGTATAAACATTGGGTCCTTTTGAAGATATTAAAGCTTCCCACCAATACATGGCATCAGATTTGAGCATCGCAGTTCCAAATAAAACTCGATCCTCGTCAGCACACTTACTTGTTTTGAAAATAGATTCGACTTCTTTCAACCAACGCATGGCTTTAATGGGATCTCGTTCACCCGAATACGTTGGAGGTTTACAAGTCAAAAACATTTTGTAATCACAGTTCTTTTGGATAGGAACAGTAACAACCGGAGTATGCACCTCTGATTCCAAAATAGGTTCAAGTTCTTCTGGTTCTTCAGGTTCTATATCATGAGGTTGTCCAAACATTGCTTGCAAATTAGACTGAAGTTTACCCATTTCTGCAGCGAGGTCAGCTCGAGTAACATATTCAGTGTCTTATGATCGACCCCTGCCTCTAGGTCTACCCCTGCCTCTACTACGACCACTACTTGAACTTTCGTGTACAGGACGTTCCTGTTCCAAATGAATTCCCCGGCTCGACCCCCGGCTCTGAGCCCGACTTCTTCCTTGTACATTCGGAATCATTTCATTGATATTCTCCATTTGCAAATTGGCATTATCCGGATTCTCTGCTTCATCTCTTTCCATCCGACGAGAACCCCTAACCATTCTGTTAATTCATAAGTATTGATACACATTTAATCACATACCCAATATAATAAGGTATTCCAGTTCAAACATGCACCTGTAAGCTCATAATTACATTGGCCAAATGTAATTTGAATTTACCTTACATGTCGTTCTTTCTACCCATTATATTTAACATTCCAAGGTTCTAGACATAATTGGGACATCCTACTTCACATAACATTATGCAGTTTAAGTCTAGGTATGGATCCGAATACCTAAATCCCTTAAACTTAGGCTCTGATACCAACTGTAACAACCCACATTAAAACATAACATGTATCATATAATACATGCAAACATTTATATTATAAACACCCACATATTACATATAGGGTCCCGAAGTCTAGAATTACACTTACATAATACTATATCCAACAAAAACCATTAACATATAACATTGTTTAACTAGAAGTATTAACTCAAAATAGCTTCCCACGTACAACACATTTCTTCACATAACATCATAGCTTATCTTTTCCTTTTGCCTTACCAGTCATCTGTCCTGGAATACAGATTTGGAAAACAATGAGGGTTAGACCAATTGGTCTAAGTGAGAAAATCCCAAACATTTTAATAACAACATTATGAAAACATTGATATGAAACCGTTATCAACAAATCACAATTCAAATCTCATGCAATGTACACAACACACTCCGTTGGCCTATAACACCAACAACCCATGGCCATATCAGAATTAGTTGGCCGCTAAGCACAACTAATTAATTTACTCCGAAGTACCTTAAGTACAACCAACACCGTTGCCCCTTTCGGTACAACCAACTCCATCCGGTCTCTACGTCCGGCCAAAATACAATAGTGTAATGCAATGCTCAAACATATGAGATTCATTTCAATAATCACATTCCATATAACTTACAATCATTACTACACATATCACATATAAACCATTTCTTAATATATAAGTATTCCAGTTCGAAAATGGTTAAAAGAAAACTCACCTTATTAAGAGTTTGAAGTCACGCACGCGCAAACGACACAACTGAACACCACTTATATCAAACCTCACTGACGAGTAACTGAGCCTTGATTATTCCTAGCTTTTCCTTGATCTCTTACTTTAAGCTTAGTAGAGTATTAAGATAGAGTGAGTGAACGGTTTTGGTATCAACCTAAGAGCCTCCTTTCTTCCTCTATTTATAGGTAAACACAATGCATTAAGTACTTGTTCTTTTTGCTTTCAAGGTTGCACTCTTATTAGAACTCGACACCTCGTGCTTATAGGGATAAGATCGACACGTCGTGCTTATAGGGATAGGATCGACACCTCGTGCTTATAGGGATATGATCGACACCTCGTGCTTATAGGGATAGGATCGACACCTCGTGCTTATAGGGATAGGATCGACACCTCGTGCTTATAGGGATAGGATCGACACCTCGTGCTTATAGGGATAGGATCGACACCTTGTGCTTATAGGGATAGGATCGACACCTTGTAAATAAAGTGACTCATCATAACTATGAATATTTTAATATTTTTAATACTAAGGACCTCTAATTACTGATTAGTGGCAATAAGACCCTTAAACATATAACTTACCGGGTGATAACATGACATGAAATAATAGACATAACTTACCGGGTTATAACAAAGATATTTAACATGTGCTTTAGCTTTAGGAATGTTCCTCTTTTCAAAATCATAAATGATCTCCTGATTCATCTTGAAATCTATAAAAATATGCTAGAAATGATCGTTAGTCCAATTGAAATCACAAGAAATATGGAAATCTTGAAATAAGAATTCAAAATTTTTTATCACAATCAGAACTATGTCCCCCTCTGCAGACTTAGCGGGTGGGGTCAAGGGGCAACGCCCTTGCGGGGTCGAGGGGCAGCTCCCCTAGAGAATTTTTTTTTACTATTAAAGGCCATATTACAGTTTTGAAAATTTCTCAGAAAATATTCTAAGTATGGAAACTCGCAAATCACTGTTTACTGAGAAACTCGCAGGCTTAAGCTTGCGTGTTTGTGAAACTCACACGCAAAGACTTGCGTGTTCTGATAAACTCGCAGATGGCTAAAACTCGCTAGTCGTTAAAACTCGCAAGAGACTGTTCTCGAAGAAACTCGCTAATGCCTAAACACGCAAGTTACTATTCACGTTGAAACGCGCTAATTGAGATGTGCGCGTTTTCAAAACTCGCTAGGCACTACTTGCGTGTTTTGAACAAACTCGCTAACCATACTTGCGCGTTCCAACACTTAGAAAAATTTCTTAGAAATTTAAACTCGCACGATGAATGAGCTCGCAAATCCCTGTTCCTGATGAAACTCGCACACTTCGACTAGCGCGTTTGTAAAACTCGCTAACCACTACGTGCGCGTTTTGGTCCTTAGAAAAAATTTTCAATTCTCCAAACTCGCAGACTTCGACCAGCGAGTTCTAGAAACTCGCTAACAACGTCTTGCGCGTTTTGGCCAAAATTGAGATTCTTCAGCTTACGCGTTCTATCGACGAACTTGCGCGTTTTACAGATCTAGCGCGTTCTTCAGATTTCCGTGCGTGTTCTTCACTTTTTCATCGAATTTCGACTCAAAACTTCTTCAATTGCTTCAAAACTTTGCAGAAATCCTCAAATTTAATACTCGAACAAGTTACAATGCAAGAATTTCAATAACAAACACAAAATTATACACTTTGACTCGATTTACAGTGCATATTAACTCGTGAACTCAAAAACACACAAAAACATCAAATTGATGATCAATTATAGTGCAATTTCCAAAATAAACGATACAGACTCGATCTAATTCACTCCACGATCATAACCTGACCAATTTCAACTCGAAATTTCCACTAAAAATCGAAATCGATTTGAACTTCGTGAACAGTAACAGTGAACAGTACGACTCAAAAAAATTTCTTGATTTTGAAATGGATTTGACTCTAATGCCAATTGTGGCCCACAAATTACTAGCATAAACACATACAAATCTACACAAAACACTTTTGTTTATTAATCACAAAGATTACATAAAACCATATACCTATTTGTGATAAACCTTTCAAGATAGAGTGTTTGTGTGTGTTCTCAAGGTGTGCAACTATGTGTTCTTACTCTCTCAATCAATACCACGCTTACACCTTCACTTTCACACACTTACTTACACGCCTACTTAGAAACAACACAAAGACTTGCTTATATATAGGTCAACATGACCAAGCAAGGTCAAACCTTCTAAGCACATTTACAACTCACACACAAACACTAAATACAACAATGACCCTTATTTAATCTTGAATACAATTTCAGTCTAACAGTAAAGTTTTCTTAGAAAGATCAGACATCTGTTGAGTAAAAGATTTCTCTGAATCAGCTTTAACTTTATCTGCTTGGAGGCTTTTCAGTAGTTCAACATTTTTGGCTTCCAAAACAGATATATTTTCTTCAAAATCCGTAAACTTTTGTTGAAGCTCAACTGATTTAGCTTGCTGTTCCAATGATCTTTGTTCAGTTGTCTTCAGTTGGCTTTGAAGATTCACAATCTTTTTCTCTTTCAGCTTGATTTCTTTTTCACAGGTCTGAATAGTATTTTCTTTTAGAGCAATCATTTTCTCTTTCTCTTTAATCTCTTTCTCTCTTTCCTTGACGATACCTGCAAAATCAAATTTAGCATTATTAGCACATTTTATACAATCAGGAATTTTATTAGAATTTGACAAATTAGATTTCAACTCCTGAATCTGTTTTAGAAGAACTGAATTTTGATTTTTCAGTTTATCACGTTCAACTTCTAATGTTGGTATCTCAAGCATGTACATGACAGCAACATCTCTGGCTGACAGTACAGTATTTCCTAGGGGTGTACGCGGGTTGGGTTGGGCTGGGCGGTTTTGCATATTTTTACAACCCAACCCAATTATGGCGGTTTGGAAAAACTCAACCCAACCCAACCCATTCAAAAGTATAACCCAAACCAACCCAACCCTTGCGGGTTATGGCGGGTTGGGCGGGTTGGGCGGTTTAGTAGTTTACATAAAATTATAAAATGAAGTACGATAAATACTACCAAGAATATACAAACGTTTAGCGAACCAAGAGGTTATTTGGTTAGCATTTAGTTGTGCTAGGGATGTAAATGAACCAAACGTTTGGCGAACCTGGAGAATTTCGTTTTATATTCGTTAATTTAAGAATTGATCGAACATGAATACATTTTTTTGTTCGTTTAGTTAAATGAACGAATATGAACAATGAGCTTGTGCGTTCATTTACGTTCGTTAATGTTTGTTTGTTTACGTTTGTTTATATATAAATATATATATATATATATTATGATATTAATATGTATAATCATTAATTATATTAAAATTTAAGAATTTCTTTTTATTATTCATAAATTTACCCGATTTTTCATTTTGTTATGTTATTTCGGAACGAAATGATGATTAATGATGTTATTTTTTCGTTCATTTGTGTTCGTTCGTTCGTTTATGTTCATTTAGCATCTTAACGAACAAATGTAAATAAACACGAACAAACACATTTTTTAACGAACGAACATGAACACAAAAAATTAGGTTCTTTTACCGTTCGTGTTCATTCATTTGTTTGGTTAAGTTTAATGAAAGAACACGGACAATCCTCCATTAGTTTGTTCAGTTAAGTAAAATGTATTATATATATAATGTATATAATATAGTTTGGGCTATAAATTTGCTTAAATAGACTAGTTATTTTTTATTCTTTTATTATTATATATATATATATATATAATTTTATAAAAATTATATATTAGCGGCGGGTTGGCGGGTTGGGCGGGTTGAACAAATCGTAACCCAATTTCAACCCTCTTAATTTGCGGGTTGGCGGTTTGGCGGTTTGGCGGGTGGGCGGGTTGAACATGAACACAAAAAATTAGGTTCTTTTACCGTTCGTGTTCATTCATTTGTTTGGTTAAGTTTAATGAAAGAACACGGACAATCCTCCATTAGTTTGTTCAGTTAAGTAAAATGTATTATATATATAATGTATATAATATAGTTTGGGCTATAAATTTGCTTAAATAGACTAGTTATTTTTTATTCTTTTATTATTATTATTATATATATATATATATATATATATAATTTTATAAAAATTATATATTAGCGGCGGGTTGGCGGGTTGGGCGGGTTGAACAAATCGTAACCCAATTTCAACCCTCTTAATTTGCGGGTTGGCGGTTTGGCGGGTGGGCGGGTTGGCGGTTGGGTTTAATTGGGTTGTTAGCTCTCTCATCTGTAGTTGGCATCTTGAATGATAAATGAGCTTGAATGAATGATCGTTCCCAAATAATTCAGAAAAAATTTGACTGAAAGTCAAAATCAGATCACCACTTGAAAAAATTTCTCAGAAAAATTCTAACTCCAGAACCCGCAGGACACAAGAACTCGCAAATCACTAAACTTGCAAAGTACTACTTAACAAACTTCGCGTTAAACGTTATGTGTGCGAAATCAAAACTCGCAAAACACTGAATGCGCGAAGTGAGAAACTCGCTAGTAAGGATGTGCGCGAAGTAGCTTCTCGCAAGTTGCTTTGTGCGCGAAGTAGACTTAGAAAAATTTGATCAAGTGAACTTCTCGCAAGTGAATGTAAACCCGCACGTCAATCGATCCTTGCGCGTTCCATACTTATAAAATTTTGACAATATCGAAACTCGCTAAGATTGAAACTCGCATATCAAGAAAACTCGCAAGTCACTGTTGATTGGACTTCTCGCTAAACGCCTTGTGCGTGAACAATAAACTCGCAGAAGGTTTATGCGCGTTTTAACACTTCTCGCAAGAGCTTTATGCGCGAACCACACAGAAACTCTCAAACATCATGAATATCAACATTGTGTGTGTTCTTTAGTCTAGCGTGTTCTTGATTAGCGCGAACTTTGAATCTTGCGCGTTTGACCCTTAAACTCACGAATTCGATTCAAAAGTCATTTTAACCTGCAATTCGCTTTACAACCAAATCCAATAGATTCGAAAACACAAATCGAACACTATTTGAACAAACAATTATGATCAAAAACAAATATTACAGTGCGATTTATCAAGAATACAGACTCTATGTTCGTGTTTTCTAAAAATCAAGAAAATCCAAAATTACATCAAAATCAACGATTAATTCGTGAAAGTGTGAATACAAAGTGTTTACAAACACAAATCGAATCCAACTAAACCATTCTTACACACAAATTTCAACAAATCAACAAGAACTTCGATCAAACAGTAACCTTCTAGAATACGACTATGTTCTTGAAAATTTCCAGAAATTGATTCAATTCTGATGATCCAATCAATCTGAATTAATTTGGTCTCACTCTGATACCAATTGTAAATGTAAGAATCCCAATTTAATTCAAGCACAATCAATTTAAAGATTTGAGATTCAAAGTCTAGAGAGAGAGTAGAGAGAGTAGAGAGAGAATCTTCAAGTCATATGTATATTGATGTATAACATTGAATACGTACAATGCTTAGTTGTTACAAAAACACACAAGGCACTAAGCCTATTTATACTAAGATACTCTCAGAAGCATACAATAGAAAATCTCAAGACAAACTCTCAAGACACTAAAGTTGACTTTGTTGACTTTACAGACTTAGACTTTTCTCATTAAATCTTGGATACAATAAAATACACTAACAACCTCTTTATGTCGGAGCTTCTTGATTACTCTTTCCAGAATGGCCTCGAGCTCTTCAACACAACGGTTATCGTCCACCCGAATCTCGGACAAAGGTATAACGCTTTCCTCTTCCACTAAGCACTTCCGTAGATAACATACGTGGAATGTGGGGTGAATCCCGTCCATCTCCGGTGGTAAATCTAATTTGTAGGCTTGGAGCCCGATACGCTCAAGAATAGTAAATGGTCCAAGGAAACGGGGACTTAGCTTCCCACGCTTCCCAAACCGTATCAAGCCTTTCCAAGGGGACACTTTTAATATTACACGATCCCCCACTTGAAACTCTACCGGTCTCCTCTTTTTGTCGGCGTAACTTTTCTGACGATCTTGAGCTGCTTTCAACCGCCCCCGAATTTATTTGACTTTGTCGGCCGTCTCTTGCACAATCTCTGGGCCGGCAAATTGTTTCTCCCCCGCCTCTAGCTAACACACGGGGGTTCTACACTTCCGCCCGTACAAAGCTTCAAATGGCGCCATCCCGAGGCTGGAATGGTAACTATTATTGTACGCAAACTCCACCAAGGGTAGATGGGTATCCAAACTACCGCCAAAATTGATCACACATGACCTAAGCATGTCCTCTAGAGTTTGAATCGTCCTTTCGCTTTGTCCGTCCATTTGTGGGTGATATGTCGTGCTCAAATTTACCCGTGTGCCCAACTCTTGATGTAAGGCACCCCAAAATCTTGACGTAAACCGGCTATCACGATCGGAGACTATCGACAATGGTATCCCGTGTCTAGAGACTACTTCATCTATATAAAGCTTTGCCAACTTATCCATCGGCAAAGTTTCCCGCATCGCAAGAAAATGCGCACTCTTCGTCAATCGGTCGACAATAACCCAAATAGTGTCGTTCCCTCTCAAGGTCTTCGGTAGCTTGGTCACGAAGTCCATGGTAATCTTGTCCCATTTCCACTATGGTATTTCAAGCGACTGAAGGCTCCCATAAGGTCGTTGGTGCTCGGCCTTTACTTGCGAACAAGTTACGCATCGCTCTACATAATGTGCCACATCCAACTTCATACTCGGCCACCAATAATGCAGTTTCAAATCTCGGTACATCTTGGAGCTTCCCGGGTGGATAGAATATTTGGACTTATGCGCGTCCTCTAGAAGTATCTCTCGGCTTCCACCCAACTTTGGCACCCAAACTCGCCCATTGAAGCATTTTATCCCTCGGCCATCTTCAGTCAAAAGTAACCGTTGCTTGGTCATCACTTCGTCCTTGAGGTTCTCTTCTTTCAATGTTTTGGTTTGCGACCCTTTAATCTTTTCCACGAGA
Source organism: Arctium minus (assembly GCA_954870635.1). Classification (NCBI taxonomy): domain Eukaryota; kingdom Viridiplantae; phylum Streptophyta; class Magnoliopsida; order Asterales; family Asteraceae; genus Arctium; species Arctium minus. The sequence goes on along the minus strand of OX941080.1, from coordinate 67,132,935 downwards.
CTCAACACTAACTTGATCCTTGTAAGTTGGGCTTGAAGTATCCCGCTATACTCCTTTCGACTTAAGGCATTGTCCACCACATTTGCCTTACCCTGGTGGTAGAGTAGCTCACACTTGTAGTCCTTGAGGAGTTCCAACCATTTCCTTTGTCTCATGTTGAGTTCCTTCTGATCAAAGGCATAATTCAAGCTCTTGTGATCTGTGTACAAAGTACATTTTGTGCCGTAGAGATAATGTCGCCATAACTTTAAAGGCAAACACTAATGCCGCCAACTCCAAGTCGTGGGTAGGGTAGTTCTTCTCGTGTACCTTCAATTGTCTGGATGCGTAAGAAATTACCCTTCCTCTTTACATGAGCACACATCCAAGTCCCATTTTAGACGCATCACTATATACCACAAAATCCTCCGATCCCTCTGGCAGAGATAAAATCGGAGCCTCGCATAACTTCCTTTGCAAAGTCCTAAATGCTCTCTCCTGCTCGTCGGTCCACATAAACTTTACATTCTTCTTGGTCAACATCGTCAACGAAGAAGCAATTTTGGAGAAGTCTTGAATGAACCTTCGGTAATACCCCGCCAAGCCTAGGAAGCTTCGGATCTCGGATGGGCTTTTGGGAGGTTCCCAATTCATCATAGCTTCAATCTTGGCCGTATCCACCTTCACTCCGTCTTTCGTAACTACGTGCACCAAGAACTTCACTTCCTTCAACCAAAACACGCACTTGGAAAACTTTGCATAAAGTTTCTCCTTCCTCAAGATCTCCAAGACGTCCCGAAGGTGACGCGCATGTTCGGTTTCATCCCTTGAGTAAATAAGAATGTCGTCAATGAACACGATGACCGACTTGTCTAGGAAGGGTCGGCACATGCGGTTCATTAAGTCCATAAATACCGCTGGAGCGTTCGTCAAACCAAAGGGCATCACTAAGAACTCATAGTGACCATAGTGTGTCCTAAAAGCGGTTTTCAAAATGTTCTCCTCTTTGACTTTCACTTGATGATAACCCGAACGTAGACCGATCTTCGAAAATCAACCCGCTCCTTGAAGTTGGTCGAATAAGTCATCAATTCTAGGGAGCGGGTATTTGTTCTTCACGATCACCTTATTCAACTCCCTATAATCGATACACATCCGCATGGTACCGTCTTTCTTCTTCACAAACAAGACCGGTGCTCCCCAAGGCGATGAACTCGGTCTTACAAACCCCTTCTCCAAAAGGTCATGCAATTGACCCATCATTTCCTTTATCTCTGACGGGGCCAAGCGGTAAGGAGCCCTGGCTATTGGAGTCGCTCCCGGTGTTAAGTCAATCTTGAACTCCACTTGACAGTCGGGTGGTAAACCAGGAAAATCGTCTGGGAACACATCGGGGAACTCCTTTACCACCTCGACCTCCTCTAGCTTCTTCTTCTCGAGTTTGGCATCTATAACATATGCCAAAAAGGATGAGCATCCTTTCGACAAACACTTTCGTGCCTTCGCCATGCTAATGATTGCAACTTCCCCTTCCGCTTCTCACCATACACGGTCACCGCATCCCCATCCGAAGTCGGAATTCGGATCAACTTCTTAGCACACAGGATCTCAGTGTGGTTAGTTGACAACCAATCCATACCGATAACAACATCAAATCCCCCTATGACCATAGGCATTAGATCAATCGGGAATTCTCTTCCTTCGATTTCGAGCTTGCAATCTCTCATAACGTCCCGAACCACTACTTGATCACCATCCGCTAGATCTACCACTAACGCATCCTCTAAACTAGTAGTGAACATGGATAATTTTGGGCAAAACGAACTTGACACAAACAAAAAACTAGCTCCCGAGTCAAATAACACACACGTAGGTACGGAGTTTAGGAGAAACATACCCGACACTACATCCGTCGAAGCCTTCGCCTCCTCGGTGGTCATCTGAAATGCTCTTCCCGTTGCTTTTGGAGTATCCACCTTCTTGCCTCCGCTAAAGCTCGCCTTTGCCTTCGAACAATCGTTTCGGATATGGCCCGACTCCTTGCAACCGAAACAAACTTGTCCCTTGATAGGACAATCACGGAAACTGTGACCGGGCTTGCCGCATTTGAAACACTGTTCAGTCCCTGAATTACAAGGGCCGATGTGCTTGCTTCGGCACCTTGAGCACCATGGAGAATCACGTCTGGGACCATTTCCCTTTTGACTATTGTTGAAATGCTTTGACCTCTTGGAGGGTATGGAACCCCCTTCCCATCTTCTTTTATTGACTACTCCGCTCCTCTCCATTCTACTCGAGCCATAGGAGTCTTCCACAAGTTGCGCTTCTTCGATTGCCTCTCGAAGGGTAGAGACCTTTGACACTCGAACCATATTCATCATCTCTGTAGGCAAACATTTGATGTACGCTTTGATCTTCTCTCTTTCGGTAGGACCAGATGTCCCACCAATCCCAGTTTGTCCATAAATAGCTTGTTGTACTCCTTGACTAACAGATTCCCTTTCTTCAATCCCCGGAACTCGTCAATAATACGGTCCATCGCTCGCTCGTTACATAATTCCTCCATCACCTTTTTCTTAAAAGTTTCCCAACTTAATTTGGCCAGCACGGTGGTCTCAATGGAAGTGGAATATACGTTCCACCACGTGAGGGCCGCCCCTCTAAGCATTTGAGACCCGAATACAGCTTTATGGCTTTCCCCACACTCGCTCGACCGGAAAGCCTGCTCCATCTCTCTGATCCAGTTCATGCATGCCACCGGGTCGTCTGAGCCCTTGAATTCCGGTGGTCGACATCCGAGGAATGCCTTAAAGGTACAAGCCTTAGACACTTGCCTCACTTCTGGGGTTGGGGTTTCATTAGAATGGATTACGGGTCCCGTACCTCCCGATCCCGCTACTACTACGTTTTCCGCAACTGTCTCATGCCTGCGGTGGTTAGCATCTCGGTCATCCAACCGTTTTAAAAATACTTCTTGTTGTTGAGCCATTGTTGCATTCATTGCCTGCATCATTCGCTCCATCATTCTTGTTTCCGGAGTCACCTCCTCCATAATCGGATGGGTTGCAGCTAAGTCCCGCTGGGGTATGTGTTCTGGTCCTCCACCCAAAACGTTTATAAAGGGTTGGGGCAAGTCAACATTAGTCACTCTAGGCTGATCAGTAGTAGATGTCGCCGTATCCTGCCCTTCCAGCCGGTTACGAGTATTCACCATCGTCTGCCACACACGCGAGAATATAGGTGAGATGAGGCTATACAGATTATAAACAAGGAAACGTACGACCACATTCATTAATTATCATAACAATGGAAAACAAGCATAATCACGTAAAACATCCTCATAATAATGTTAGCTAGGCGAAATTATGAACATGCTATACATAAATATTTTCATTCCCATTACCATAACTCTCAATTTGTGTAGTTTCCGTCGACTCTAACACCGTCCTATCTTAGGAGTTCTACCCAATCTCACACAATCATAGCCTAACTTCACAGCTTAAGTCTAGGTATCCTACATCCATACCTAGTTCACTTAAACTAAAGCTCTGATACCAACTTGTAACACCCTAAATTTTAGAGAATAAAAATTCGAAAATTTTGCAATATGACGTCAATAAATTGGATAAACCTGGGTATGCAGAACCTGCTATAACAATCCCAAAATATCATCCCGAGAAACGGGGAACAAAGTTGTAGCCTTTACAATTAATCAAATGAAGAAAATACTTAACAACCTAATAATCTAACTTAAAATAAGAAAGATTAGTATCGGGTGTTGCTATTCCTCCAAAAGTGTGTCCACTATCAAAACACCGGTCTATACATCTCCCAAAAAGACCGCTCTTGACTCCAAGGCCATCCATTCAATCCCGACGAATCCCACTAGGAACCTGCCCTGTTATACATGTCATTTTAAGAAAAAGTGTTAGGCTAAAGCCTAGTGAGGTCAAACATTTGCAGTTAAAAATATAATCGGACGTAAGAGTAAATGAAAGAACTCATTTGAGACAATAATAAAAATAATATTCTTGAATGTAGCGAATACCTCTTGGGTTAACGGGGAAGACCCGCTTACGAACACAAATGACGGAACACAAAAGTAAGTCATTTGATAAGTCAGTAAAGCCAATATACAAATAAAGTACACGCAAGGGATGTCAGGATCAGTGGCTTTAAACTTACACCCACGGAAAGTCAACTTCAACCCCGAAGGGTCCTTACGTTGAGATCCTCATCCAATATCGTAATACTTGAGCACGTAGGACTTATAACCCAATCTGATGCCTAAACGTGCCTTGATGTGGGAAACTAATCGTCCCAACGCCGGACCAAATAATATAACAGATACGGGGTCATGACTCCCAAATGCAAGCAATTAAGCCACATAATGCCCATACGGCCAAACGAATGCACCAACATGTGATAATATACATTGGACAATATAAGAGGTGATTTTCACAAAGGCAACCCCCATTGTTTACCAAAAGATCATTAGTTGAAACATAAATGACTATTATAAGGCTCATTCCCAAAACATGATAAATCCCAAAATACAAACTTATCAGCAGTTAACCACAAGGTCATTATTTCCAAATCCATAAGTTGTACATGATTGAAGCCATCCTTTGAAATACATTTCCCAAGTGTAAGTAAGCTAATAAAAACATTATCAAGGCTCATTACCTTTATTTCATAAAATTATCATAAACCCTAAAATCTCTAAAAGTTAGACTTGGTACAAAATCCCACAAATCAAGTATATGAAAAGGAGATATTTAGGCATTTAAAATCCACATTTGACATGTATAAAGTTTTATAAAAGTGTATGAACTCACCTTGGGGCTTTCTAAAAGAAGAAGCAAAACCCTAGAATGAAGGAGAGTAGGGATGAGATGCTAATCCACTTGAGAGCTCACTAGAAACACTTCCTAAAAGTGTTAAGGATCACCATTAATGACTATGAATCATCATAAATGAAGGAAGAGGTATAGATGGAGAATGCTTACCAAACTCAGCTGAGAAAATCGCCTCTCAACCCTAGAAATCAGATAAAATGGCTGAATTTCGCGACTTGTCTAATTTATACCCAAATGGTCGTCGGCGAGAGTGACATTTGTCACTATCGCGGGCATAGTCGCGCAGAATCAACACCCCACGGTACAAACGGGGAGATAGTGCCCCGCGATTGTGACCAGGGCACTCTCGCCTGGCACAATCGCGCGAGATGTATCGAGAGTTCAAGACCCCCGGTGATTGTGCCTTCGCGATTGTGACACCCTGTCACTATCGCGGGCACTGTCGCGAGAAACCAAACTTTCCCAAAATTTGATACTTTCAACCCACGATGCTTAAATCTGTAAAAACTCGATATTTAACTATTAAATCTCAACACACAGAAAGTTCCAAAATGAGAAGAATGCTACAGGGATTCCAGAATTCGGGGTGTTACATTATATATATATATTTTTTTTGATAATATTTATATATACACACCCACTTTGACCACCCACCCCACGTCCCATTCCCAAGGACTTGTCATCATCCCCATATCCTCATTGTTCCCAACCTTTCCAGCCACCATTTCCAATTCTCAGTTGAAATCCCTCTTCTTCTTCCCCAAATCATGTTTGTTATCATCTCCAAATAACCCAGTTTTGACAAAACCTAATCCTTCTCCCTGTTTGTTATAGTCTCCAAATAACCCAGCCCCCTCCCTTACCCTTCCAACAAATCTGATAAACCAATATGTGCATATCTAAGAGACCAAATCTAAAACCTACAAGCCACAAAAAATCTCTTCTCCTTTGTCGAAATCAAAATCAAATATGCCATGAGTTTGGGTCTTAAGAGAACCTACAAAAGATGGTCGGTGTACAAGGGTTGAGTTTGTGTCTTCTCTAGTTCGTCTAAATTTAGGGTTTTTTTAGTTTTTGGTTTTAACTTGCAATAATGACCAACAAGTTCATTCTTCATTTAGGTTGTATCTAGGTTTTGATTCAACACCAGTTTTGAGTTCATTGTAATGTCAGTTTGATTACTTACTGATTTAGGTTTAAACTCTAGAGTGTGATGAAGAAGATGGTGCCCTACCAGTTTTGATTACATACTGATTTAGGTTCAAACCAGTTTTAAGTTCATGATGGTTTAATAGTACAGACGAAGTAGAGTGGTGCCATACCAGATCCATTGTTGACGAAGAGGATACGGTGAACCATCACCATCTTTGTTTTTGGTTTTCATTGAGTCGGTTTTGTCGCTGTAGAAAACGATCAAAGGGGGACGGTGGGGTTGTCGACTGAGAAGACCGAAGGGAAGTGTAACACCCGTAATTTTCGATAAGTAATTTGTCGCTGTAGAAAACGATCAAAGGGGGACGGTGGGGTTGTTGACATTGGATCTCCTCCACGTATGTTAAGGTTTTAAAGGAAGAGTTGTTCCCATGTTTTTGAGTCTGAACTTCCTTGGGAATGTTGGGTCTGTACGAGTCGCGTTTAATTTTATGGAATATTGTTTTGCGACGTTTTGGGTGCGTGAGTGTACTTCAAAATGCGTGTGTTTTATTTTTGTTCAATGTAAATTTAAGAGCTTTTCGGGCGTCTTGTCTCAGGAAAGTTTTGTTGAAAGGGGTCACTTTATCGTACGGGGTGGTTTTAGAATTCTGACATTTTTTAGACGTGTTGACGTTTTATGCTTTTATGTTGGGAAGTGAAAGTTTTGACACCACTTGATTTTAGCATTAATGAGTTTTATGAAAATTCCGTTGGTATTATGGTGTCTTATTGTACGACATTTTGCGTCGCATAAGCAAATTTTGGGTACATGTACATATGCATCTTAGGTGCGTTGATTGATAAATTTTGTTATTAGATGTCGTCCCTCATGTTGTATGGGGGAGGTTTCATTATTATGTGAGTTATCTTTGGGCTTTATACAAATGTCAACCTTCGTATACTATTGTCATTGGATTAAATTATGTGGTTGGTTTGAGTAAGCATATAAGGGATTTATGTTGTTTCAGCTATTGGTTTTATTGTTTGAAATTTTCTGCAATGCGTTAAACGAGCATCAGTTCTCCAGTCGTTATAATTACTATTTTGGTCAAGTGTGCCTTATTTATGCAGCTCAAAGTTTAAATTTGATTTGATATTTATGTGCGTCCCTATCATTTTACTGAGTTTTTGGGGAATAAATTGATGCATATGGGACTTATTGAAAATTCTATGCCACAACACTTTGGTTAAAGAGGAAAATTTTAAAATTAAAATTGTGAAGTTCCCTTTTGGGGTTGTACAAACATTTATCGCACGTGTTGGGGTGCACGAATTTATTTTCATGTTAATAGTGTAAATTCTGTTACACACCTTTTGTTACCGTTTTATTTACGTAAATATTGATCCAATTAGTTTGGAAATGGTTTTATATGCATGGTGTTGGTAACCAGTTTTGAAACCTATCGGATGAACGATGGTGTGTTTTCACTGTACGGTTAATTGTTATAAAACTTATGCCTTTGAAAGTTTTATAAGATTTCAAATTGGCATACTGGTTGAAAACCTTGAACTCATTAGGCCTAAAGATTTAAACCCCTGGCGTGAAAGGAGTTAGAATTAGGGACTAGAGGAGTCCTTGGGATTTGGAGCGTCGGATGATCTGGCTTGCGGACAATCTTGAATTTCGGGTTTTGGTTTTTGAATCTGTGCACGCATGAATAATGGAAATAGTGGATTTAAGTTTTCCCAGATAATTAAGGGGTGATTCTATACTTCGGTAATCATGTGGGATAAGGTCTTATGTGATTACATGTGCATAAAGTGGGTTCGATTTGGTGGGTTGCTTGTCGGTGTGACATCATGGTGTATGTTGATGGTGTACCATCTTAAGGGGTTTCGCGATCAAAAGGAATTCTTGTGGTCCGTTTGTTAGAAATGTAAGATTTGGGATTTTAGCATTCTGTTAGGGGTTAACCTTAGTGCGACAATCCGTTTGGAATGGAATTTTGGGCGGGGTGTCCACGTTTTCGAAGTCACCGTTTAGTCCTAGGCGTCGACTTGTTTTCTTGAGGTCAATGGATTTTGGAATATTCGGAAATATCCCAGTTAGACCATGGGAGAGAATGACCTTTCGGTAATGGAAATTTGAAGAAGGTTAGATGTTGTTAAGAAAATACCGATGTGTATAAGTTTTTCCATGGTGAAAAGGGTTGTATTAGAGGATTATTGTGAGGCTAGGGTTGGAACAGAGTTGAGTGTTAACCGAATCCGGGTTAACCAGTTGCCTGAAGGACGCATTGGTGCGCCTTAGGAGGTCAACTTTATCAGCATTAGGAATGGATCAGTTGAAATCGGAGGATTTTAGAAGCTTAGTTATGATCTTTGAGATTGGGTTCGGAACCGTGATGATCCGAAGGAATTTAATTGGTGAAATGTTGAGGTCACAAACTACCCTAGGGGTAGTGATTGTCATTCTAAGGTTGGGAGACGACCGTAACCTTGTGGGTAAAAGGTTACTCTGAAGAGTTAAGTGTTCGCTCGGTTATGAGCATATTGTGCCCAAGAGGGGAAATATAGATGTGTATCAGTGCAAAGGTTCAAATAGTGGTGCTGGAAGAAGTGTTAAGGGAAATCCTTCTGCGGGCAAAATTCCATGGGAATCTAAGGTTGGGAGGATTGTAACACCCGTAATTTTCGGTAAGTAATTGTCACCCGGACGTTTCTGTGACTCGTAAACCTTGGGGTTTTGTTGGGAAATGCTTTGTTTAAAGTTCCTAAGGGTTTCGAGAGTGTTGGCATGAAAGAAGTCAAGTTTTGGGACTCGAGGAAGTTTGGGCGACATTGCCCGCGACAGTGACAAGTGTCACTGTCGCCGTGTCACTCTCGCGGGAGAGGTACCGCGGCCCATGTGGAGTGGGCGACTATGCCCCGCGACTATGCCCTTGCCGTGACAATGTCGCGGGCGGGGGCTGAGAGGCTGTTAAGTCCGAATTTCTCACCATTCTCCTCATTTCTCACTTCTACCTTCTTTCCTTTTCTCTCCCAAACCCTAAAACCGAACCCTAACCCTTTTTGGAGGCTTTTCTTCTTCATACCACATGATTCTTAACCTTCTAACTAGTTGGGATGATAACCCACAAAACCTTCATCTTCATCTTCCTCATCAAGTTCAACGGTTGAGAGCTCGGGTTGGAGTGTTGGATTGGGCGTTCTCGGAAGTCTCTTTGTCTTCAAGGGTAAGTTTTCTTGTAATAAGGTTATAAATGCTCCATTGATGGTTTCTTAGTGTCTGGTTTCTCAAATCTCGGATTTGGTAAGTTTTGGAGAAAACTAGGGTTTTGATCTCGTTTGGGGTTTTGGTATATTGTTTGGGGGAAATACTTCTAAATGGTTGAGTATGGGTATTTATGGTTTGAAATGTTTGGATCTAGGTCTTGGAAGTTTCCGGCTTGAGGATTCGAGTGGTCTTCAAAAGAGCTCGTTGGGTGAAATCTAGATTTAGCCTAAATCTAGCAAGGTGAGTTCAAGTTGATTTGTGAAAATGATGTACATGCCAAAATGTTTATTTTAGAGTGTTTATGTTTCATACTAAATTGTTAACTGCTGATAAGTGGGTTAATTTAGGAAATGGTTAACTGTATAAACTTATATAACCCATATCTTTGGGATTTCGGGTATGATGGTAAATAGATCATGCTGATATGTTTCATTGATGATGTTACATATATAAATGGAGTTCATTTGGTGTAAGTGTCATTTTGTGTACTTGATCTTATAAGCTTTTTCGGGAAATGCATATTTTCGTGTTATGAGGCCTTTTGGAAATTTAAGGGTACGAGTTCATTTGGGAAATGGTTTGCCTCAACCAACGATGAGATTTGAGTTAATCATACTTTTGGGTTGTTGTGTTTGCATAACAGTCGGTCAAACGTGTTTCAAGGTATACTGGCTTTCATTTGGGGTTTTACGTAATTTGTTGGGCTTTTGGCTCGTTTTGATTAAATTGAGTCTTGAAGACATTTGTCCGGAGTAATAACCGTTGCGGGGTTTTGAGTATAATGACGTACCTTTCGTATCTTTTGGGAGTTACACGTTTTGGGGTGTGTTGGGCATTCAATTTGGAGTCGTGTAATTTATATGATGTCCCTAAGAGACTAAAGACCTCGTTTGGGTTGATGTCCATTATGACTAAAGACTCGGTTTGAGTTGATGTCCCTAAGTGACTAAAGACCTCGTTTGGGTTGATGTCCATTATGACTAAAGACTCGGTTTGAGTTGATGTTCCTAAGAGACTAAAGACCTCGTTTGGGTTGATGTCCGTTATGACTAAAGACTCGGTTTGAGTTGATGTCTCCAATAGCTAAAGATCTCGTTTGGGTTGATGCTATCAAGTAGATGACTTGACGGGATTATAATCAGGATGGCAAGGTTATATTGTGAACTAATTCTTTGATGGCAGGTGAAGTAATTCGGTCGTGAATCATATCAATGCGGATATGGTGTATATAATTCTTACCAGTATTTTGAGTTAGTTTTGGGTTTGAATTCACATCTTGAAGAAACGTTTTATTTTGGTGTTGTCACCACCTAAATGGGTATTATTGGAAAAAGGGTCGTTTTCACATTTAAAGTAAATCTTTTCGAAAGGTTATGATTTAACTGCATGCATTCAATCAACAAATGTTGTGGTTTTATGTTGAAACTCTTGAACTCACTAGGCGTTAGCCTAACCTTTTTATTTGTCGGCATGTGCATCAGGTTCCAGGTGAGGGTTGGTTCTAGCAATTCCATGAAGAGATGTGCTTAGTCTTTAGCGAGCGTAAGTTTTTGGTGAAGTCTTCCGCAGTTTGGAGATAGTGATTTCTATTGGGTTTTAGTAGCACCCGTCTGTATTATAGACTTTCTGTATAGAATGAAGGTGTGTATTGAGGTTAAATCTTATATTATGATTGCAGACGAATCAATTATTGATGTATTTAGAAAATTTTAAATTAGTTGCTATTTCCAGTTTAAGGGTGTTACAAGAAGGGAGTCTCAGATCGTGTTTTACGGTGGTTGTTTGTAGGTGGGTGTTACGATGTTGCAAGTGGGGAAGATAAAGAAGAGAAGAGGGGGATATTGGTGGCCGACGAAGAAAAAGTCGTCGGAGAAGATGGGTTATTAGGGTGGGAGGCCGGAAAAGGCATACACCGTGATACATGCGTGTGTATAATAACTATATTTATAATTCAATATAGTATTATATAATATATATTTTTTCTTCATTTTTTTAATTGAAAATAAAAAATTACAGAAAAGACCAACATACCCCTCAGTTAACGGAACTCTTTAACAGAAGTTAGTCTGAAGGACCAAAAGTGAAACAAAATAGCAACCACAATGACCAACATTGTAATTAGTTTGAAAGAGGGACTAGACTTGATAGTGGGTGACAACCACATGACCAAAAATGTAATTTACTCAATTATTTATGTTAATATGATAAGGATCTAAAACGAAAAATGAAAAGTAATGTATTAAAAGTAAATTAAATAATTAATTATAAGGGTGTTAAGTGTAACATATATATTTGAAAAAGATTGAGTTAGAGAGAGATTTGACGTGAAATAGTAGTACGGTATAATATTATCTTAAAAGTTTTAAAACGAATTTTAATAAAATAGTATAGATCATGAGTCCAATTAATCCAATTATCTATACTATATTATAAAACAGACTTAAAAAACTCTTAAAAACAAATTACTAGGCACAAGGTACCATCATTTTATGTAAGATTTTAAAAATCTCTTAATTTATAAGTATCAAAGTACAAGATACATATTACTACTGCAGGCTTCTAACACCCACCAATTTGGTATGTGCGGAACTTTCCTTTTATGCAGACATTTCAATGTATCACTATTAATTAATATATTATATTACTATAATTTTGTTTTAATTATATTATTAAATATGTAATTAGTTATTTTTTTTAGATGTTATTAAAATATATAAGATAATCATTGAATTATAACAAAATATTTGATTTTTTATATAAAACATTATATTATTAAGCCTAAATTAAACAAATTTATAAAAAAAAATATTATCATTTTTTCAAAACCATTCAAAATCGTACTGTAAATCGACAAAAAAATAAAATGAAACATTAAAATCGTGATGTATGACGGTGTAATTGTGCATACGCTCCTAGTGTTATACAAAATATTCACAAATTGAGGAGCGACACCTCAGTTTTGTAGCTCTATTAGGCACTTATCTTCGCCCCAAATTCAATTCAAATCTCACTTCCTTGTTGAATTACTGCTTGGAATTTGCACACCTAACATCTTCTGCATATTGTCTTCCTCATCGATCTGATCTGATCCGATCCGATCTGATCTGATTGATCAAATCTAGAAATATGGCGATGGCGAGGGCTAGCTCTGGCCTCGCATACCCTGATCGTTTCTACGCTGCTGCTACTTATGCGGGCTTTGATGGCTCTCCCAATTCATCTTCCAAAGGGGTCACCTCTAAATTCTCTAACGACGTCGCTCTTTTGCTGTACGCCTTGTATCAGCAGGTTTTCTTTCACATTCCCTTTCCTTTATCTAACATCTTTCTCCATAATTCTCAATTGCTTCATTTTTCTGAATTTCTTTGAATTGATCTACCAATAGTTGTGCTTTATAATTAATTACTTGGTTTGATTTGAACTTCATTTGGTCTGGGTTTTTGAAATTGTTATAACTAGGAAAGAGATTCTTGCCATATGTTGCAGACAAATGAAAATTCTATTGGTTTTGGATTAAAGAGACGAGAAATTTAGGATCTTTTTTCCCTTTTCCCATCTGATGTGAAATGACGGATTCATCATAATAGTACAACTGTGCTTGCATTAGCTACAATGTCTAATGTAATGCATCTTAAATATCAGCATGATCTTCAAAATTTGTTTTTTTCCCTTCTTTGTGCAAACTGAACACCTGCACATCACTCTATTCCTAGTAAATGGTTATAAAGTTGATGCAATTAATTTGGTTATCAAGTTGATGTAATTACCTAAACTTTTTGATGAAATTCAAAATTCTTATCAGTGAGGGAGCTGAAAAGAAACCCCACTTAGACATGGAATTCATATTTTAGCTTTTTTCTTATTTATTTTTTCGAATGGAGGGGATATAAGAGAATAATGGCTGGCTGTTGCAGTAACAGAGTGCAAATTGTTGACTTTAGGAATTTGAGATTGAGAATCTTGTGGGAGCTGGTTGAAATGTCTGGCAGTTTGAATGCCTATATGCGAGTTGAATTTGCTGTATCATAAATAAAAATATTCTGTGTTTCATTAAAGAAGTTAATTATCATGGTTGTGCATCTCTAGTTTGTGTATCTTTAGTTTGCATTTTACTCGTTTACGTTGTTTTACTTTAAATGTAGATTGTGTACCATCTTAGTTATTAGAAACTTTGTATTAGAGACTTCCGACAGGGCTTGGCCACTTTGCTAGTCACCTTTGAGCTATCTTCGAGAGGTGTCGCTCCTCCTTGTGCTCCCAAATCGCGTAAGGCTTGAGTGCATAAAAGTTCACACATGGCATTGGCACATCATTGGCCATTTCCTGAACCGTCGATGATAAATGCTAGAGGATATGGCGTTACTGATAGGAAAGTGGTATTTGTGGCATTTTTGTGAAAAAAAGACGGAGAGGTGTGGGAAATGAGAAGTTAGGGCTCAGAAACGAATTACCATGGCCAAATGTGGTGATGGGAATGCGTATGGAGATGATAAGAGGGATAGAAGATGTGAGTATGATGATGACGGTGAAGAAGATGGCCTTGACATGGATGATGTCTTCAAACACCTTTTCAAGGTTTTGCTTGTTGATGGCATAATTGAAGCCCAAACAAAGTTGTTAAAGGCTCAAGGCGCACTTAGGCGCAAAGGGGTCTCGGGGCCTAGGTGCAAGGCGCAAGCATGAGGCGCGGGCCTCAGAAATGCAAGGCGCATCTTATCAATATATATATACACACACCCTGTGAGGGAGAAGTTTTAAGATCTAGGTATTTAAAGAGAAGGAAGCTTGATGTTCTAATGACAGGGTATTAAATATTATGGTTTAACTTAGGTCATGTATTTAATAACTCTATTTTTAAGAAGTTAGGAGATGAGAAGATAGGCCCACAAGGCGCCTCAGCCAAGGTGCATGGCCTTAGTGAGCCTTGTGAATACGCCTAGCCTCGACCTCAAAAAAGCCCAAGACCTTGAGCCTTATGAGCCTTAGAGCCTAGGCGCGATTTTAACAACTATGAGCCCACAGCTGGCAGAGTATTTGAAAAGCAGTCATCCGTTGTAGGAGAATGATTAAACCCAAACCTAGCTTGAACCAAGCTTTAAGCTCATCAATATTCTCACTGGTGATGCTCTTGCTCCACAGACATCCAGGTGATTGTGTTTGCACTTTGGGTTGACCAATTTTTCTTGATTTAGGATCGACGACCAAGATATTTTTAGCCAGGGGAAGCTGGTGGTGGCATAGACAGTGTGGTGGTCATGTGGGAGGAGCCACTAGGTGAGGCAAAGGCTAGGATTGGTCTCCTGATCTTGTTAAGTGAGAGCTCATGGGTCTAGTTTGGAGATCCCGATGTCAGTTTCTGACCCAAAATTGTTTCGTTGGACAAGAAAGTAATCTACAAAGGAGTAGAGGAGAAAGAGATTGAGATGGTCTCATCATTTTGTTGATGGCGTAAAACATTACGTTTGCTTTATAAGAAATTGGACAGAATATGTAATGTGACTAGTGCATGAATCTTCCAAAAAATTTCTAGTTCTCAATAATGACCTTGGAACGTCAATGTTGCCATGTTGGAACTTCATGGAAATTTGATATGCATAAAACGCTTCTTATGGCTAGATTCAATATATAAATATGTTGTACGAAAATTAATGACGAAGTCTGTTTTGCTATAAACCACATTGCGTTTTCATGCGTTACTGATTAATCATCTCAATTAGATTAATGAGTACAAACTGTTTATCATATAATCACATACATTTAATAGAATAATAATTTTGCAGTGAGTGTTTTAGAACCTCTTTCTAGCTTGCGGTTTCCTTTTTGATGATAGTATGAGTATTTTACTATGCAAATTTATCTATATCTGTGTATCTATCTATCTACCTACCGGCCTATCTACACATATACATATACATACACATACATGATACATGTTTATGTGCTTGTGTATGTATATTATGTGCATTCATACAGACACATACGGGGAAAAATGAATGTGGCTTTCTGCAGGTAAACTATGTAGTTTTCATTCATTTTATTCCCCTCCTTATTTCCACTTCACTCTCTCCTTGAACACACCATTATCTCTCCTCTTCAGTACAATGAAGACCATGCATGCACTCTTATGGTCTTAGCTTCATGTATTGGACGTCCTATGATATGGTTTTTGAATAAAGTTTACAATGTTTTTTACTTCTACTAGATCTTCATTGGTTATTTGGTTGTTAATGTAACGGGTAAAAATATATGGAACCATTTACTACCAACTTTTTATCCAAATAACTTAAATTGGATTTATGGCCATTGGCAATCTTATCCACATGATGGCCATATATTCCATTTCCTTACACACATGTGCGTGCACACACACACACACACATATATGTAAATATATTGAGGTATTCCACACTATGAATGGTGTTTAAGGAAGGAGCTTCTCCACACACATTCATGTGTAGGTCCACCTAGTTGGACTTGCTTGTTATGTGAGGGAAGGACTCTTCCTTAAACATCATTCATGGTGAGATACCTCAAATGTTACTACCGTTGTATATATGTATGGATGTGTGTGTATTTATGTATTATTTTTATTTTGTATCTTTGTGAGTACACATGAATATATGTGTGTAAGGGAGGGTTCAAATGAGAACGCCTTAAAAAGGTTGAGATAGTGCAAACAGTCCTCAACATTAAAGTTGACAAAAGACATTGTCTTAAGTCAACTTGATATTAGTTCAGATTCATCAAGGGACAAGATTAATGGTGACATATTTGTAAATAATTGGATGATGGCAGCTTCTTTCAAATCAATTACGAAGTTGAGAGGGCAAGATAGGAAATGGATTACCCCATTTTTTAAATCCATAAAATATAATCAAAATTGGAACTAAACAAATTATACCAAAAAAAGGGGCAATTTTTTCTCTTGAATTTGACACCCTTATTGTTATGTTTTTTCATTGTTTTTTACCCTTTTTTTCATCCATGTGAAGCTCCATATGAGTGGTTGGAACAGTTTTCTTTTGTTACGAGTATACACATATGTAACTGTATTGTAAATTGTATGTAGTCCATATATGGAACTTCACAATATATGTAGCTTCACATATGTAACTTCACATGTGAAGCTTCATATGAAAATACACACCATTTACAATACAACTTCATATGTGAAGATATGAAGCTACGTAACATTTACAATGCAACTTCATATGTGAAGCTACATACTATTTACAATACAACTTCATATGTTATTTTACTTGTAACGAAGGATATTGTCACAACTATTCAAAATGAGCTTCACATGGAGCTTTGTATGGATGGAAAGAATGTGGTTCAAAAACAAATGAAAAGGTATATCAATATGGGTGTCAAATTAAAGAGAATAAAAAATGCTTGTTCTTTTGGTATAATCTGTTTGACTTCAATTTTGATCATATTTAGTATACTTAAGATTTAAAAAACATAGGATAATCCATTTTAGTTTAAAAGATAAGGTTTATTATTTTATAATTTACTAAATCCAAACAATTTGTGGTGGAAATGTAATTCTTAATTAAAACGGTTAAAAAATAGGAACCGAATGAGAGATTGTCAGATATACATAATCTTTCATGATTAGATTGGTGATAAAATTACTAATATGTCTTTCATGTAATAAAAAGGGCAAGTTAATCACATCCCTTTAATCAAAACGATCTAATGGTTGAGGACTGTTTGCACATCCTCAACTTTTTTACAATTCTCATTTGAACCTCCCTGCATGTGTGTATATATGCATCTTTATTCCCAAAATCTTTCAAAATTTCTGCATCCTAACATAGCTTCTGAGATATGCTTTTGTTAGTGAATAGTTACCGGCTTTTCTTTTTTAATCAAAGTTTATATGTAGAATGGTAATTTGATATAGGGTATTTTGTTTCAAATCAGGCAACTGTTGGACCTTGTAACTTACCAAAACCTAGAGGTTGGAGTCCAGTGGAACAAAGCAAATGGACAAGGTTTGTTTCTTTAAGCTACTGAATGCACATGCAATTTTTTTTAATGTATGAACTAAAATATGAATATAGGCTCATGTCACTTGCAGCTCAATTTTCAGTTGCATGCTAACCAAGATTGATTAGATTACACATTTTTTAGTTGTTGGATGCTTTCTTGCTGGAGCCTGTGTTGTCATTTGTGATTACATTATATGAAACATTTTGATGTACTATGGAAGATAACTATTTAGTATTTACATAGCTGCCTAGCTTATTCATGCTGCTGTGTTTTTGTCTTTTGATTACTCTATCTTGTTGCTCCTAGATCCCCATTTCATTCGTTTTGTGGGCCACTGTCTTCAATTTTTACGCATGTTCATACCAACAGTTTTGTCTCTCCACCAAGAACGGGCTCTTAATTAAGGATGCAATATGCAAGGAACCCAACAAGTTAAGAATATATATCTGACCTTGAGATGCCTAAAGGAAGTTAAAAGGTGTAAACAACCAATTATCACACATGTAAAGCACCTTCTCAAGTTACATATATTTCAATGGAACTTTTTTTTGGTTGAATCAACATTGTCTGTGCATCTTGGACTTGAAAGCTTTCTTCCCCTAAACTGGGGTTAACCATCCTTCTTCTTTATGTCACATTTGGCTTTCAAGGTATTTTCTTAATCAACTTTTGGTTTGTTGGACACCTATATGTTCCTTAAAATCATTCATAAGCAAGTTTGGATGCTTTAACTGATTCCCAAACCCCTCCTAGTATGAAACTACTTCATAAAAGAAAGTTGTAACTTAATAGTACCTGTTGAAGACTTGGTGAATTAGTTTTGAATGTGGGAGCAGAATAAAATTGAGAAAATGAAATCCTTTACTTCTTTACGCCTCTTTTATTTCAATCAAGTTCAGCTGATTGAATAACTTTAGGTTTAAGTCATTGATACATGCTTTCCTATTTACTTTTTCATTTTCTTGCCGGAAACCTAGCCACTGGAGTCAATTATTTTCCACACACAGCAATGAGTGAAACCAATGATCTGGTCAGTGATCATGGAGAAGGATCATTCGATGATCTTCAACCACTCTCTTAGTTAGGGGCTAATCGAGAATTTGTTATACAAGCAACTTGAATCATATCTGTTTTCCCTTTTTCTCGCAGTTGGAATGGTCTTGGAACCATGGCTTCAATTGAAGCGATGCGCCTATTTGTAAAAATATTGGAGGTATATTTAAGTTGGTGTTTATCTTAATTTAGAATGTTATATTCTAGACATCCATTAACTTATCTTATGTTTATTCCTTGAGTAGGAAGAGGATCCAGGATGGTACTCAAGGATATCCAACTTTATTTCAGAGCCTGTTTTAGATGTAGAGATGAATGTGAGTCTGCAAAATGTTTTGCTTCCCTTAAGCCCTTGATTGTAGTATAATATTTCTTTTGTAAAATATATGTGGGGTTGGTCTGTTTGTTTTACGTTGTCCTTGTCAAGTAATTTGCTGAACATGTTTTTTGTTTATATACAATGTGTAATGCTTCCTGTCAGCAGCAGATTATAGTCACAGTCATCAAATATCAATGGTTAGAATTGAAATGACTAGTATCATCTGAGGAGGTTTGGTGATATGGTACCTAAGAAAACCTCTATTGCAATTTCTGCAGAAACCATGTATCCAAGGGTAAACCACTTGGGTTGTGGCGCACTGGTAAAGCCTTTGGGGGATGTAGTGGAAAATCTCATCTACTTAGGGTTCAAATCTAGGCGCTGCCAAAGCCCTTGTGGCCTTGGTGCGATAACTCCAGGCCATTCGTGGTCGCCTGGGGATTAGTCGGTGTGCGTAAGCTGGCCCGGAAACCCACGGTTACACAGAAAAATGTATCCAAGGGTAAGGTTGTCCATGTTATGGCCTGGTAGGTCCCTTTGCATCCTCCATAGTACTTTTGGTGTGCAGATGCAACGGTGTGAGATAAGAGGTGACAGCAACCAAAGAGCCAATAGTCGTGGATCTTAGTGCATCATCATGACTGTAATCTGAATATTGAACACAAAACAGCCATGTGGATGCATCTATGGATAAACAGTTACAATATTGAGGCGACTAAGTAGGTACTGTATTCTGTATGGTAGATATAGCTTAATATTAATAAATTGGCTGCACCAACTTGTGATCTTGTTTGGGCTTGGCTTGTTATAAGGCCATTCTTGTGGACATTCCTTGTGCTTTGGTATCTCGCTTGATGAGAACCCAGTTTGAGATGCTTGATAGCTTCTCAATTGTTCAGTTGCCAGTTGCTACAATAAAATAATTTGTATGATATTATATACAAATGTTGATTAGTTACATAATTCATGGTTAAGTTCTCTCATTGGTCCCATCGACAATGTTATCAATATTTTGCCATGGGGTCAATTGTGTCTTGCTTCTTTCTTCTCATCCTTTTCTGTCTAGGGTATGAAGTAAGAAATATGTGGCCCTCTCATCTGCTGATTCTGTACCTTGCTTTTATTGACACTTCAATGATGAAAAACACATATAAACTGAAGAAAATGGATACTAATGGAATTGTAGAGGAAAAGATCATGGTGCAGGCATTTATGTTAAGTTAATCTCTAGAATATAGTTTACTGGAGTAATATGTTGGGAGGTCACACACAAAAAAAATACTTACCATGAACCATTTGATTAGATGGTGGCATCATGCAAATAGTCACCTAGTTTCTCTCTATTGGAGTCATTGATTTTTTTTTTTGTGGTACATCTTGATATATAAAGAGCCCAATGAAATCGAACCATCGGATGCCATTTTCACCTTCCATTTCATAGAGGTTGTGGTTGTGAATATAGCCGGGGGTCTTCACAGAAACAACCACTCTACCCTTTTCAGGTAGAGGTCAGATCTGCATATATTTCACACCCCCGGGACACTACTTTTGAGTGGGATTTACTGGACCAGTCTGGTTTGTGGTTGTCAATATCTGCCTCTATAGAATATGGTTACTCTTTCTGTGCGAATTTGAATTATTTAATGATGAAATAGTTGCTTACTTTACTAAAATCACCAGAATTTCACCCTTTGGTGCACGGTAGAGAGAGAGAGAGAGTGTGTTGAGGAGAAAAGAAACGAGAGCTCAATACGAAACAACTGAGCCTTACAACCTTATAGATTAGAGTGTGCTAAGACACCATGGGGATGTTTTTTCTCGTCATGAATGTAATTCTCAGCTCCAATATTATCTAATGCAGTCCCCTTTCGTTTTCTTCATCTGGTGTAGCATAATTCAAAGGCAGGGTTACCCACTAAGAGTGAAGTTGCTTTGCCTGAAACAAAAACAATCCCCTCCGAGAATGGGAACTCTGGGGAAACTCAGGACAAAGATGTAATGGTGGAAGGACTTGGTTCTGTTGTTGTGTATGACCAATGGGTTGCCCCTCTGGTTTCTGGTCCACATCCAAAGCCCCGATATGAGGTATTAATTTTCTCAGTTCCCATCCTAGTTAATTGGTTCTTTCTTCTTATTTTACCTTTTTCTGAGCATAGTTTTAAATTTGGCAGCATGCAGCAGCTGTTGTTGATGATAAAATGTATATATTTGGCGGAAACCATAATGGACGTTACCTAAATGATCTTCAGGTATGGGATTCTATGCATTGATGCAGGAGAAATAAGTCACTCAATTAGAGTAATATTGTTCGTTTTTGGGAAAAAGCTGATTTATACTGATAATGTCCACAATTGATGATGACATAATGTTATTAAGGCTTAAAAGGAAGGAATTTTTCCGTTTTTAAATCAAAACATGCAATGATGTCCATTGCTGCTACACTATTGAGACCAGACTGATCTTTAAACACTAATAAATGCAACTACTCTATTGAGTTAGTCTTGATCCTTCAAACGCTTTAAGCAAATCTTGAAAACTACATGTTGACATCCGAAATTTCCTTGCTTACATATCTTGGGAAATTGGAATTTCGGCAATAAATCCTAGGACATGTTTGTGATCCATGTCTATTCTACCAAATGTTTAATGGGAGATTACAAAGCAAGAAGCACAAGCGCACAACCTATTGAACCAAACAAAATCGATTGAATAAATACTAACTTGACATCCTAGCCTTCGAGGCGCAGGCTCCCAATCAATTGAACACCAAAGTGAATCGCCACTGGAAAAAAACAATAACTCACCCCATAACATGAACGAAGATATTGAACTAAAATGAGCCTAATTGGAGATAAGATGATGAGATCCTAAGCTGCCTTAGAAATTCTACCAATCTCACTTGGAGAAAATGAGCACCAAATCTTGAATGGCCAAAATTGGAACCAACAAAACATACCTTCCAATGAACCTTGGATGAGACTTTCTAGATTTTCCAACTTTCTTTGCTCGTATGGGTAATTTTAGAGGTTGTTTATTGTGAATTGAGTTGGACATACCCTAACCTAATAAGGTCTTTCGCCGGAAAAAGGGTTTATTCAGGCAACCAATAGAGAGTTGATGGATGGTCAAACAATGGATACCGTCAGTTGTGACGAGGTTTGGATGATTGCCGGTGGTGTGGTAACGGCCAAATAGATGGTGAGCAGAGGACCTTCATCGTGAATGGTGAGACTGGTTGGTGGCTGAACACAGTGGACCATTGTGATTGACATTGACCAATGGTCGGAGTAGGGAGGAAATGGGAGTTAGCCATTGAATCTCCAATGCAAATGAAGATGACTAACGTGGGGAAGGCATCGGGTTAGCTTTTTTTGAGGATGTGACTGAAAGTTGGGATTAGAAAGTTTACAAGTTGCAAAATTGGAAACGTAGGCTAAAGTAGAAAATAAACTTGAGTTGATAATTGCAAAAGAGGAAAAACAAGACAACACAAATCATCTACTTTCTGACAAAAGCAATAGCATGATAACACCCAGGGTTCTGGTGACTTGTTTTATATATATATGTATGTATATCTATTTAATGTATGAGTCATGAAATAACTTTTTTCTTTAAGTTTTATGCTTTTATGCATGTTAGATATCTAGGGTTTTACTATTTGGGCCTCCTGGCCTCTTTTGTAGTTTCCTAATATAAGATCCCTATGTATATAAATATATGTATCCTCTCCTATTGTGAATAAGAAAAACACAATTCCCATAATATTATCATGGTATCAGAGCCCTAATGGAACCCTAATCGTTGCCGTCATCGGAACCCTGGCCGTCGTTGCCGGAACCCTAGCCGCCGTCGCTGGAACTCGTCGGAACCCTAGCCGCCATCGCCGGAACCCTAGCTGTCGTTGTCTAGATCTTCTTTCCCTGTCCAGAACCTTGATCCCTGTCCGGATCTGCCGCCGCTGCCGCTGTCCAGATCCTGCCGCCGCTGCCGCCGTCAAGATCTTCCGCCGCTTCCGCCGTCCAAATCTGCCGCCGCTGCCGCTGTCCCAGTCCAGATCTGCCACCACAGCCGCCGTCCAGATCTGCTATCCAGAACCTCATCCTTGTCCAGATCTGCGTTTACCGCCGCCGCCGTCCAGATCTGCTGTTGCCGTCCAGATTTTTCGCCGTCCAGATCTGCCTTCCAGATCTGATCTTCTTTGCTGATACCACCGCCGTTGTCCAGATCTGCTGCTGCCGCCACCGTTCAGATGTGCCTTCCAGATATGATCTTCTTTGCTGTTACTCCAACAATGTCATCTACAGACAAAACTCAGCAACCCACGTCCAGTGACTTCACCGTTCCCGGTATAATTAATTTTGCTGCTGTGTTAAAGATTCCGGTTAAACTCAATTCTACAAATTGGACTCAATGGAGTATGTTTGTTCAAACTGGTCTCGAGAGTTTGGACAAAGATGATCATTTAAGCAAGGACCCTCCATATCCTAAAACCCGGGAATGGAAGCTCAATGATAGTGGTATCCGAATGGCCCTATGGAATGCAATGGAACCACAAGTCCTAAGCATTGCTCAGAACTACCCTACCACAAAGAAGATGTGGATCCACTTGGAGTCTTCCTTCTCGGCCAAGGAATCCTTGTCCCATACCTATTCTGTGTTCGGATCCTATTTCAGATGTGAGTAAGGCGATTCTGATCTCACTGAGTACTACACGAGGCTATCGAAGCTATCTGAGGAGCTCCCAGTTCTTTTCCCTGTCACTCCTGATGTTAAAGTTTAGGAGGAGCGACTAGCAAAGATGGATGTGATGACGTTCATTTCGGGATTGTCTGCCAAATATTCCGGTGCTCGTCCTTTGTTACTAAGTCACTCATCATCTCAGTCATTGGCTTCCACGTATCATTTTGCACGGGAAATGTACTCCAGTAGCTCTTCATCCCAATCATCCGGGAGTGACATATCGGCTTTTGCAACCTCTAGTAGCAAAAACGGTGGAAGAGACGGATATAGAAAGAAGATCCAATGTTTTTATTGCAAGGAGTTTGGGCACACAAAGTATAACTGCCTTAATCGTCCTCTTTCTGGCTCTGGATCTCAACCACTATCTCGTCCTCCTCGAGCCCAGGTTGCATCTATAAATAATATTACCGCCACTCACATAGTACACGATGAAGATGCCTCTCGATCCCAACATGAATCTTCGAATCAGGTTCCTTCTACTCCTCGTGCTAGCACAACACAATTAGGTATATCATCTACTTGTTTTTCTGCATGCTCGACATCCTAGATTATTGATTCAGGAGCCACGGATCACATGACTAGGGAATAAAGACCTGCTATCCAATCTCAATACCGAGATACCCCATACTCCAGTTCGGCTTGCTAATGGATCTTCGTGTCAAATTCGGGGCATGGGATCCACTACCAACCTGTCAAACCTAAACCTGGCATCTGTTCTTTATGTTCCCACTTTTCCTGATAGCTTAATATCCGTTAGCCAAATTACAAAAAAACATAACTGTTCTGTAACCTTTTTTCCAACACATTGTGTCTTTCAGGAATTGGGGACGAACCGGTTGATTGGCACAGGTTTTGAATCTCAGGGTCTCTATCGTTTGTCTGCATTGCGATCTTTAGTAGCACATCTTTGTGATTCCAGTATCAGAGAGACTCATTGTCGGCTAGACCACCCTTCTTTACCAGTTCTGAAACAATTGAGACCGGATTTGTCGTCTGTTCGTGAGTTACTTTGTGAGTCATGTCAGTTGGGTAAACACACTCGTTGCCCTTATCCCCCTAGAGAGTCTAGTCGTGTTACCGCTTTATTTCAGTTAATTCACTCCGATGTATGGGGTTCGTTTCCTGTGATTTCTACTTGTGGGTTTAAATATTTTATTACGTTTGTTGATGACTTTTCTTGTGCAACATGGGTTTATATGCTCAAGTCATGTAATGAAATATTTTCCATCTTTTGCGATTTTCATGCTTATGTCAAAACCCAATTTGATGTTCCTATTAAAACTCTTAAGATCGGACAATGCCAAAGAATATTTTTCTTTCGATTTTACAAGTTATTTATCTACGCATGGTATTGTACATGAATCATCGTATGCCTATACACCCCAACAGAATGGCATTGCCGAAAGAAAGAACCGCCATTTGTTGGATGTGGCTCGCACTATGATGATTCACTATAACGTACCACAAAGTTTTTGGGCCGATGCTGTTCTTACAACTAATTATCTGATTAACCGTATGCCATCTTCTGTCCTTAAAGGAAAGACACCTTTTTCCATTCTATTTCCAAAAGGCACTTCTTTTCCTTTGGCTCCTAAAATCTTTGGATGTGTTTCTTATGTCCACGATCATCACCCGGGACATAACAAACTTGCAGCCCGTGCTATCAAGTGTGTGTTCCTTGGGTATTCATGTGTCCAAAAAGGCTATCGTTGTTACAGTCCTACCTTGCGTAGATATTTTACCTCGGCTGATGTCACCTTCAATGAGTTAAATCCCTTCTATGACAAACCTGTCTCTAGTGGTTCAGAGTCAACCAATCTCGTTTTGGATCCTTTTGAATCTTCTGATCCTTCGGCCTTTGATAGTCCCGTGTAGACACCAAATGTAGCTATTCCGACACAACCGGCTGATACTAGTTTCACAAATGTGTATGTTCGACAGCGCCAGAGGCAAGTGCCTGAGACCCAAGAGTTCTTACCTGTGCATCATGATTCTGGTGAGTCTCCTGTTCCACCACCTGATCCACACACTTCCTCGTCTATGGATACAGTGTCCGACCCAGTACCTGATACACCTCCACTACCACTTACCGAACCCTATGACCCACCTGGTGCCCCTCTTCCCGATATTCCAATTGCCTTGCACAAAGGCACACGAGCTTGTACCCGATATCCCATTCATGATTATCTTGCTTATTCTCACCTCTCTTCAGAATCATGTGCTTACACCATAGCCGTGGATAGCCATTTTATTCCCAAGAATGTAACTGAGGCGCTCAATCATCCAGGATGGTTGCAAACAATGCAGGAAGAGATGGATGCCCTACAGAAGAATCATACTTGGGATTTGGAACAACTTCCTCGTGGAAAGCGCAAAGTGGGTTGTAAGTGTGTCTTCACAGTAAAACCTCATCCTGATGGGTCACTTCATCGTTTGAAAGGCAGGTTAGTTGCCAAGGGCTACTCCCAAGCCCATGGGATTGACTATGATGAGACGTTTTCTCCGGTGGCCAAAATGCCTTCTGTTCGAATTTGTATCGCTTTGGCTGCCATTAATCATTGGCCGCTTCATCAGTTGGATGTCAAGAATGCTTTTTTTAATGGCATTCTTGAGGAGGAGGTATATATGGAACAACCACCCGGGTTTGTTATTGAGGAGTCCACAAAGGTATGCCGATTACGACGTTCATTTTATGGTTTCAAACAATCCCCTCGAGCATGGTTTGGACGGTTTTTAGATGCTCTCCAGGAATTTGGTATGACTCGCAGTTCCTAGGATTATTCTGTGTTTTTCAGACATCGTGATGATCGACGAATCATACTAGTGGTTTATGTAGATGACATAATTATCACCGGAGACGATAGTACCGGGATTTCAGAGTTGAAACAATTTCTACAGACCCAGTCTCAAGTAACTGATCTCGGACGACTTCGTTATTTCCTTGGGATAGAAGTATCTCGATCTCCACAAGGGATTCTTCTATCTCAACGAAAATATGTTCTTGATATGCTTACTGAGTGTGGTCTATTGGGATGTAAACCAGTCGACAACCCAATGCTCACTACGAGAAAACTTCTTCCAAATGATGGAACTCCTCTAAAAGATCCAGAGAGATACAGGAGGCTGGTTGGAAAGCTAAACTATTTAACGGTTACTCGACCAGATATATCATTTCCGGTTAGTGTCTTGAGTCAGTTCATGTTTGCTCCCTATACAAGCCATTGGGAGGCGGCACTTCGCGTTTTGAGGTATCTTAAAGCCACACCAGGCTTATGGATACTTTATTCAGGTCAGGGCCACTGCCGAGTGGGTGCATTCACTGAAGAAGGGGATGGTAGGATATCTGGTTTCTCTGATGCTGATTGGGCTGGTTGTCCCGTTTCCAGGAGATCGACTACAGGATATTGTGTATTTGTCGGTGGGAATCTAATTTCTTGAAAGAGCAAGAAACAACATACAGTCTCCCGATCGAGTGCCGAGTCAGAGTACAGAGCCATGACAGATGTGTCATGTGAGATGACATGGGTAAGAAGAATTCTAAGAGAGCTTGGAGTAATTACTGACGACTTGATGACTATATTGTGATAATCAGTCGGCTATACATATAGCCAAGAATCAAGTATTTCATGAGAGGACTAAGCACATTGAAGTTGATTGTCATCTGATTAGAGACCGGGTTGTCGGAACATAGATATACCCTCCATCGATTCAACCGGTACACATCAAGACAGACCACCTGCTTGCAGACATTCTTACAAAGCCATTGCGAAAACCCCAAATCAATTTCATTTGTAACAAGTTGGGCATGATTAACATCTTTGCTCCAACTTGAGGAGGAGTGTTAGATATCTAGGGTTTTACTATTTGGGCCTCCTGGCCTCTTTTGTAGTTTCCTAATATAGGATCCCTATGTATATAAATATATGTATCCTCTCCTATTGTGAATAAGAAAAACACAATTCCCGTAATATTATCAATGCATACACACATGTATACACATATATAGATACATGTCACATCTTTAACTTTTTAGAATCTCCAACCCATGGTATCCATGTATGTGCACCTCCAAGTGAATAAATAAATAAATGCAGCAGTTCTTATTTTAGGTTGTCCCAAGATAAATACATTGTTGTTTTTTTTTTTGGCAAAGTTTCACTGCATTATAACCTCTTTATACTTTAGTAATCATTACAAGATACTAATGGCATTGATTTTGCTCACAAGATTTCTCTATTTTGCGTTTCCTGAGGGGCAGTTTAGATACTTGACAAGTGGTCAAACTTTTATTGAACTATGTGGTTAGTCAGTTCATTTATTTTTGGGATGGAGGGGATGTATCTCTGTATTTACATAGAAAAATTGTGTTTTTATATCCGTAACTAATTCTAGAAGTTACAGTGATCCCTTATTCTACCTGGTGTTAATGTCTTAGTTCTCTCTTCAATTTTGTGTTAAAATTGTTTAAACTACCTCTTTTTCTTCTTGCCATTGATTCAGCTTAGTTAGGCGTATTTAGGTTCATGATAATAGTGTTGAGTTGCACTCTCAACTCTAGTGAGGGTTTGTTGCAGACACTTGATTTACGAAATTGGACATGGTCAAGGATTGAAGTTAAAGCAAACTCTGAGGCTCCAGCGGCAGTTACGCCTTGTGCTGGGCATTCTTTGGTCAGTATCTTGATCTGTTTCTTCAATAGAGTTGAGTTGAGTAGATGTCATGCAATGCTCGTATAAACTTGTGAATTATTTCCGTAAGATAAATTTGTCACATGTGAAATCTGACTAGTTGTCTAATACAACGGTTGTAACATGTTGATATGTAGATACCATGGGAAGGGAATAAGCTTATATCAATTGCAGGACATTCAAAGGATCCTTCCGAAGTTGTCAATGGTTTGTTTGAACTTGAACCTTATTTCATTTTTACTAACCAAGAAGAAAATTAGGTATCTAAAATTCTATTACTTATTTTTGTGTTAGCTGTCTATCAGATAAATCTAAACTTAATTGCAAGATAGGTGACACTTATTGTTTGTGGCAACTTGCTGAATGTAAAGTCATAAGGCAGTCTACCATAGACCATCCAGAGCCTTGTATCAATACTAAACGTTGGTAAATGTATTATCACATTTCATATTAAAATGGTTGGGGTGGTTACTCATTCGTGGATGCTATGTTCAACTATTGTTGCATAAAATTACATGATGTACTAGAGGCATCAACTCAGAAACGAATCCTATAAACAATAGAAAATGCGAATCATGAATTCTATTTTGTAGCTGCAAATCAAAGACCACATATTTTGTTGCCTTTCTCAATTTTTGACCAGAATGCGTGTTTAAACCCAAACTTTTAGCCTAGTATTTGTCTGAAAGCTGGCTCTACCAGAATCTAGGATAATTTCTAGAAGACCAAAAATACACTTACAACGTTGCCAATACAAAGTTCTACCTTATAGTGCAAGGAACACGATGTGCAAGCTACTTGTGAAGTCACACAGTTGGAAGTGTGTGACTTATATGCGATTTCTCAAATTACCCAATCTGATGAAGTGTGTGACTTGGTTTTGCGTCCAAGAATATCGTGTAGTTGTTACATGCACAAGGTGCAAAAGTACAAACATTTTTAGCAGCTTGCATTCGACCTGAGAAGTTGCATGCCAAGTTGCCGGCACCTCAGTTTGCCCAAAAATAGAAGACCAGGCGCCACTGAACTTGACATGGGAGTCTCTTGGAAGTCGCCTATGGCATCAGTCAATTGATATTTGCCAATTAGGGCAAGTCTTATTGGCTATTTATGTACTTCTCGAATTAGGCATATTGGCAGCTAGTTCTTGAGCTTCTTAGTGATCTTGTAATCTCTCATTTATTTGTGCTAATATAATCAATCTTTCCTCTCATGTGCGTGTACATTTTCACATCAATACGTTAAATCTCGTGTCATTTACATGCTTTTCGATATCTCCATTGCATTGTGAAGTTGTTTATGTTTTTGGTTGAATATTGGTGATCATTGTGGTTGGCTTTAGACATTAAGTACATGGTTTTGATTCCATCTCCATATTGGTCATTTCGGATGTTACATTGGATTTCAAATTGTCGTTGCATTGTGGGACTGAGATCATTGATGTATTTGATTGGTAACACTCCCTAACATGGCCATTCTCAACCCACTTGGTACATTTTCTTGTCGTTGGTGAAAATCAATATTAGAGAACAATAATAAAAGGTTTATTTCGGAAGACCTAAAAGAGAAAAAGGTTTGCGTTCAGCTTCTTTGAAGGAAATCTTTCCATTTTTTCCCCGTGGAACCTTTTAATAGCCAGGCGTTCTCTTTATTTGTCTTGGAAGTTTGTTTTCTTTTCTTTGAAATAATAAAGGAAGGATGTTTTCAGTTGTTATTTGTCTTACTGCAAACGCATAAGTTGTATTCCATACAGCAAGAAACTCTAATATATCCTGGCCCATACCAAATCATATCTTTGATATTCTTGACAATTTGCTTTATGAGTGAAAAACACCTTTTACAGACTGCAACTTGGCTTATCCATTCAGTCAGTTATAAAGTTATTACTAGACGCATAACAGAAAATTCTTAACAAAGTGGTAGTTTACTGTTGTATATCGACAATTCCTAACGTACTATTTATTGTTTAAGTTTAAGGTCTATGAATCGTGTAAGTCCTATATCTTTGCAAGCACCAAATACTGAAAGGAAATATTTATTGTAGAACTGTATCCACCTTACTATTTCTTTTTTATAAGTTTGAACTTTGGATGTACTTATTCTCGTATATATAATTACATCCTTTTATTTTAACAGTGAGGGCATTTGATCTGCAAACATGTACTTGGACAACCATGAAGACCTACGGGAAACCGCCCGTATGCATTCTTAATCTCTTGCGATTAGTTTTATTTTCTACTCTCATGTTTTATCCTACCAAAGTAGGACTGTCGATACATATAGATCGTGATCTAGATGTGATATATTCCAACCCAATTAAGTGCACCAACAAATTGAAAACATTGATTCATAGATGCAGTAAGTAACCCAATGGAGCGGCCAAGTTAAAATGTATCAACCATATGAATTGATATAATGTGTAGATCAAATCCATTTCTATAATCAACTCAAAGAACAATGTAAACTACAAATGATAAAACTTATCAATGTATGTACTTCATGACTTTCTAAGGCGTAACACCTCGGATTTATTTTAACTGAAACACATACTTGGTCGACCTAAGCAACACCATACATTGATAATGTGATGTTACTTGTACCACTAATCACTAAAGCATAGGTAATACTTACGATAAACATAATATTTTAAAATATATCGTTTGCAGTGCAACATTAGTTTTAATCCACTTTTTACTGTAGAAAAATAGAAATTTAAAAACCAAAAATTGAGATCAAATAGTTCTGAATGTCAAGTATCAAAATTAATCAATTAATTTGTATTTCCACAAGCGTCAAAGAACATTCCAAAGTATTTGGTGTTATGTTTAAAAAACTTGTTGACATGAAAAGTAAAAAATAAAACAGAAACCATGTAAAACGGGCATGTAAATCGTAATGAATTTTTTTTTCAACTGAACACAATTTTTTACTTCAAATTTTTTACTTTATTTGTTATGAGATATTTATTTATTGTAAAATGGTAGTAATTTTATCAAAGGTTGAGTCACAATGAAGATTTATAGTGTACAAATAAACTACATGCGTAGTTGGGTGGTGTAAGCTGTTTATAAAAATCTGTTTAGCCATTGTAATGTAGATGTTGTGCATTAATAACTTATACAGTCAAATACAAGTATTTTAGTTGTACTATACAAGCTGTTTTGTAAAATTACATTAGGTTTTTAGAAGTTGTAGGGACTTCCTTAAGAGAAGTTGTCAACTTTTTTGAATAATAGAACGGATTAATCGGGATCATGATCCGCTTAGGTGGTTCTGTTGGATCATGGATTAGAGTCTGTTGCATTTGCCTAATGGAGTGGAGCATGATCCATTTAGTCAAGTCATGGATCAGATATGATCATTAGATGATCCAATCTGACCTATTGATAGGCGTATCGGAAGGATATAATCGCATGTGTTGCATCCGTTATATGCTTTCAGTGTGAACAAGTTATTAAGTTATTTTTGTTATTTATGATCGTTTTACTAACAATAACAAAACAATTATCCTTTTATGCTCTGAGGTTCTGGATGCTGCTCTTTCTCAACATGTAGCAATAAACCAGACTTGAATGTAGAATTTGACTTGTATCTGATTAAGTTTGACTGATACAACTACCTATCACAGGATAGATCCCTGATACAGCTGTTCAAGCTCAGTTAGTGGTCTGTCTCCGTTTGTTATTGATGGACTTTAAACATTTTTTTTGTCATGCTATTGCAGGTTTCACGTGGAGGTCAATCAGTTACACTTGTGGGGACTAACTTAGTCATATTTGGTGGACAAGACGGAAACAGAACTCTCTTGAATGACCTGCACATTTTAGATTTGGAAACCATGACCTGGGATGAAATTGACACACTGTAAGATGTTTACTGAATCATTCTTATGTGTATTCGTATATGCTTTAGGAATTACTGAATCATTCTTATGTGCATTTGTATATGCTTTTAGGAATTACGCAAGTAAGCCAAATGGTTGTATTTCATCATTACTGCATCTACAACCAACTCCGTAACAAAATGATTAGGTTTTTAGTGAGTGATTGGGACAAATTCTGGAAATATAGTTACAAAAAAGATCATATTACTTGGCATTTTTTTGTCTAAGATTGTTCATTCTTGTGAAGTGTAGTGTTTTTACTTGCATTTTCACAAAAACAATGAATTGTTTGCAACAAAAAGCCCAGTACAATTGTTCTCAAAGTCAATTACTTGTTTGTTAGTTCTACTGCTTCGGATATCAACATGTTCTTATCTCTGATGTGTGCATATTTACTGTTATAAACTTCGTTTTATAGCATTTTTACCTCCATATATATATGGCAAATTTTCTTTTATAATGAAAACTTGAGAATATGTAATCCGGTTTTGCATTCTCATATGCTGTCACTTTTTCTTGTAAGCACTCGTTTATCTGAAGAAAGTTTAATAACTGTCTGTTATCATAAGCTGAAACATGCCACATGGGTGTGCTCACAGTTACTTAAAACAGTATTTACTGTGCATTTCTACTCAATTTGAGACATACTTATTTTCCTATTTATGCAGAGGTGTCTCACCTTCTCCACGGTCTGACCATGCTGCTGCAGTACATGCAGAGCGTTATCTTCTTATATTTGGTGGTGGCACACATGCAACTTGTTTCAATGATCTTCATGTCCTTGATTTGAAAACTGTGAGATAACGTAATCATATTTGATTTTAGTTCCCTGTGTCAAATTTGAACTTCATTTATATGGATGTGTGATGTTTTTTTAGATGGAATGGTCAAGGCCAACTCAACAAGGAGAGATACCAAGTCCACGAGCTGGCCATGCTGGTGTGGTCGTTGGAGAGAGTTGGTTCATTGTTGGTGGTGGAGATAACAAGAGTGGTATGTATCTGAGGATGAGACGTTTAATATCTGATCTGAGATACCCTTCTGAATGGTGCCTTGGGAGTTCGTTGTTGGTTTTGAATTTCAGTCCATAGGCATTACATTAGCTAGCCTAGTTGACACTTCAAATTTTTTTCTTTACATTCCTAATTTCAGTGATAATTGTTTTTTTTATTCTTTTTTGCAGGAGTTTCAGAAACTGTTGTCCTCAACATGTCTACTTTGTCTTGGTCCATTGTAACAACTGTTCAAGGGCGTGTTCCTCTTGCTAGTGAGGTATTTTCTTTGCAAAGAAAAATTAATTTATGCCTTTTTTTGAAGTCATAGTAGAGTGGAAGGGAAGATAAGGAATCTGGGGTGTTAAAAAAGCATGAGTTGCTGAACATACTTTGCTCTGGGGGAGTGAAACACAATTTCGAGGTGTTTCTAATGTGAATTATTTTGTTTAATGTATGAGGAAAGTTGGTCGTTAAACTGCAAATTGCAATATTTGGATGCAACTTGCTATTAGTTGTAGGCCATCATCATCACTCATCGGTGTTGCAGGACAATGGGTTGTTCATGTTTCAACCAAATGCCAATCAATAGTTGCAGGGGAATTTCCAATTTGCAATCATCTTAACCAGAGTAATGACTCTAAATATATTTATAAGATCTCCCCACTGTCTCAGAAGACTAGCTTTTTTGGGAGATCTAAATACAATTTTTTTTCCCTTTTTGAGAAGGGAAAATTTCATGAAAATGGAACCAACTTTGAGTTGATTCCTATTTTAGGGAACAAACTTTCAAAATTATCATTTTAGGTTCTGGAACAAAACTTTTATTTATTTAAGGGTCTCGATAACCTGTTCAACAGGTTACCGGTTACATATGAATGATGTGGCATAAAACAAAACAAACAAATGCTTACTAGGATAATAAAAAACCCACGTCACTTTATCTTTTAAAGAAAATTAAAACATAAACAAAATCATCAAGTAATTGATAAAAACCCTAGCCAAATTCCCAATCACATCTATTTCTTTTTCAATCGCAAGAAGCATGTTTGGTGACATAATTTCTGCGTTCTCATCTTAAAAGTAATGGCAAATTGATCTTCGCCGGAAAGACAAACGGTAACATTAAAAGAAAACCAAACAAGAATTGAGGCTCAGATTTTCCGATGGGCTCTTCCTCGATGAACTCGATTTTCCTATGAACTGTCCCTCGAGTGATGGGAAGGTGTAGATGGAGGCAAATCGCCAAAAAACGGGGTAGGTGTGGAGGGAGGTGAGGAGTTGCAGGTCTGGTTCAGTCGTGATAGTGGTGGTCATCGAGATTTTATTTCTCCTCCGATTTTTGTTTACGATCTAGTTCAATTGGATTTCTTCATTTGTCTTCTCGTTGTTGGTGAGAGGTAGTGGCATTTTTAGAAGAGAGGGAGGGGTGGATTTGTTCCTTAAAGAGACGCAGATGGGCAGTAAGTAGGAAGAAGATGAACTTACAGTGGCCATTCTTGAAATTAGGTGATGGGGAAGGACAGTGGGTTAGGTCAAGTTTAGTTATTTTGTTTTGTTTTTCTTTTTAAAATTTGTTTTATATACGCTATGAATTTAATTGTTAAATAAAGAAATCATACACATCATTATTTTAGGGTTATTTTTATTTTATTTTAAATGTGACGTGGAAATTAATTGGTATTAATTTGGACCATGTCATCACTTATCAGGTAATTAGGTAACCGAAATGAAAACTTTGCTCCAAACCCTAAAATGATAATTTTGAAAGTTTGTTTCCCAAAATAGGAATCAACTCAAAGTTGGTTCCATTTTCATGCAATTTTCCCTTTTGAGAATGATACATGGAGAAATAAGATATCAGAGGAGACTATATATGAACAGTGATGTAGAATGGGTTGGCCTGCATTTGTGGAGCTGTTGACTCTGGAATAGCCTTGTCCTTTTATATTATGCTCAAGAATTTAGTTCAGTGACTAATGGATATAACTTGCAAATAAGGTTTATTATTACCTGACCATCTAAGAGTTAGGTCTTAGATGTAGTTGAAAGTGCATGAGATAGATTCTTGTATTAACAAAGCACTCCTTGATGCTTGACTGTCTTGTGCAGTAAAAATCTATTTATAGCAATGACACCAATTCTCCATGTCTGCAGGGGTTAAGTTTGGTCTTGAGCTCCTACAATGGTGAAGATGTGCTGGTATCTTTTGGAGGATACAATGGGCGATACAACAATGAGGTAGGAAGTGAGCCTCTCTATCTATCTATCACTCATGCAATGCTTCCAAGGCTCCCTTAATTTGGTTTTCTATCACTGCACCAGGTCAACTTACTCAAACCCAGCCACAAATCAACCTTGCAAGCAACTATGTCTGGGACGCCTGCTCTTGATAGTGGTTCTGGTGTACAGAATGCGACAAATGGCACAAGAGATGTCGAGTTAGAGTTTGAAGCTGGTCAAGAAGGAAAAATTAGGGAAATCAGTATGGACAATAATGAGCCACAGGTAGCAGTATTATAGCTCCAGTTGTTTACTATGATCTTACACACGTTGCATATATGGCTGCTACATCTGTGTTAAGTGTAACCCGGGCAGATGTAGATTATGTCAGGTTTGAATCTGTTTCAGTGTTATTAACCATTTAGATCACCTGGAGAGTCGGCTCAGGCCTGCTCTCTAGTTATACACAAAAAAATTTAGAACTTCTGTGCTACAGCTTGCATATGATATTCGTAATAGTGAATTCCTATCTCTTAAACTCTTCCCAATTGCCATAAATTATGCATGCTTGCGTTGTCAAATAGATTTTTTTGTGAGTGTATTGTGTAAATATGTCTACAATCATGCAGACAAACGAAGTTAATGAAGTCAGTGAGCGTATGATAGCTGCCCTTAAGGCAGAAAAGGAAGAACTAGAATCGGCACTCAACAACGAGAAGTCACAATCACTTCAGCTAAAGCAAGAGTTGATAGAAGCTGAATCCAAGAACACAGACTTGTACAAGGTAACATCTTTCAATGGTTTCAATAACAAAATTTGTTAAGAACTTACAAGGTTGTTAAGGTCCAAAAGAAAGCACATGCTCGTTCCTATATGTAAAACAGTTGCACTATATATATATATATATATAGAGAGAGAGAGAGAGAGGAAGGATCATGTTAAACATTTTGCAAGGAAGGCGAGAAGTCTCAATATCATATATGATTACACTTCTTTGGGGTGTGTTTAATCATATATGATTAAGCCTGTGTATCATGCGTGTAATCTTATATGATATTGAAACTTCTCGCAAAATGTTTAACTTCCCGTTTGAACCTGCCCCTATATATATATATATATATATATATATATATATATAGAGAGAGAGAGAGAGAGAGAGAGAGAGAGAGAGAGAGAGGTTCAAGGAAAAACCTCAAAAAATTGGAAAACTGAGGAACACCCTGGTAGCCTTTGATCTGGACGGTATGCACTTGTGCATACAAGTAAATCAAGTTGTTTTTTGGTTTTTATGCACGTGTGCATTATGCACTTGTGCATGTTACAAATTACTTGTATGCACAAGTGCATACCGTCCAGATGAAGGACTACTAGAGTGTTCCTCAGTTTTCCGTTTTTTTTACGGTTTTCCCCTGAACCTGACCCTTATATATATGTATATATATGAACTCAATGCACAAAGATGTAGCTTATCACAGCATATGATATACTTGACTTGGAATATATGCAAACCATATTTTGTCTAATTCTGAAAATTCTCTCTTTTTTCTTCAGAACAAAATGTAAAGTGCATGTCTATTTATTGATTCAGCTGGTTGTCTCGTAATTTGACTGCTGTTCCATATTTAGTTGTTGATCGTATTATGCAAATTTTGTCATGGATTTTTTTTACCATAAAGTGTATCTTGAAGCATGCCATTCACTTGGTGAAGGAACACCCCTTAGATTTGCAGAAATTTAAAATTCTATTGGTTCAGACATCATAGTATTCGGTGCAAGTCTTTTCTAAATTCTCTAGACAACTATCTTTTCCGTGCATCCTTCAGTCGACGTGCAAAATGAAATAAATACATTTATTGCCATTTGCCACCAAAGTTCAACTTCATTTGCGATTGTACAATTCTGCAGGAACTCCAGTCTGTGCGTGGTCAGCTTGCTGCAGAGCAGTCAAGATGTTTTAAACTAGAGGTAACCTTTGTTATAGGGTTCCCAGAAAAAGTCTACTTCACTGTTTTCGTACGTCTCAAACAAGTTCTATTTGAAAAATCGACTTCACTATAAATCTGGCATTACTACATTACCTTCTTTAAAGATTGGATAAACAATCATTATCTTGATCTTCATTTTATCAAAAGTAATTTTTATTTATATTTTCTTTGGGGTTCTCCAAATCATGAAATGCTGGTCAATGTCAAATGGTATGATGTCCTCTTTAAGGTTTTGCTTCGTGGTCTCTTACCAGTGTGAAGCTATGAGTTGTCTAATTGAAGTGGAATTCAATGTGTTGGCTAATGATGAATGATTATGAACAGGTGGATGTTGCAGAGCTACGACAAAAGCTACAAACGATGGATACGTTACAGAAAGAACTTGAAATCCTGCAAAGACAAAAGGCTGCTTCGGAAGAAGCTTATGCAAAACAAAAACAGAGTACAGGAGGGGTGTGGGGATGGCTAGCCGGGACACCCCCACCTATCCAAAAACCAAACGACGCCTGATAATGCCTAGATACATAGTCAAAATTCATTTTTCTTATAGAATCTTGTTTCTTTTTTTTTCTTTTGACCATTGTTGTTCTACTTCTACTTATGGTATTTAGAATTTTGTGTTAAATGGTGCTAGTTTTTTCAATTTTTGTTTGGGTTTTTGAAAATAGGAGGATTGTATGGTTTCTTGTTTTAGACTAATGAAC
This sequence comes from Arctium minus, assembly GCA_954870635.1. Classification (NCBI taxonomy): domain Eukaryota; kingdom Viridiplantae; phylum Streptophyta; class Magnoliopsida; order Asterales; family Asteraceae; genus Arctium; species Arctium minus. Next base: position 67,095,100 of record OX941080.1, on the reverse strand, counting down.
ATATAGTCAATAGCCATGGTTTTGTCATTCTTGTTTTAATTCCTAGAAAAGATAGAAACTTGTAATTCATATTCATATATAATGCATTGCATTGAGTTTGAATCTGATACAAAGATGACATTTTTTAGATGCACTCATGACTACAAACAGATTACTTTGTCTTCATATCACTGCCACCGAAATTGAGTTTATAATATACCAAAAATGCCTAATTGTCCTTTCTTATAGGATCAAATAATCGTTTGTTTTAGGTAAAAGTATTACAACAAATATAGGATGTCTTTGGACGTCTTTTAACAATTTTTTAGAATACTTTTGAAGTCAAGATTCATATTAAATTTATTATATTAGATCATTTAAAACAATGTTATAAAAATGAGTGTCATATAAAATAAGTCTTCGTAAGACACTTCTTCAAAGTTTTCCATAAAAAAGGCTAATATGACGTTTTATTTTAGAAGTGCTTGAAAACTTGTTAAGATGTCTAAAAACGTGCTATAAACTTAATATACAAACAATTTTATTTTTTTACATATGACATATAATGTTTAATCCTATACATTTAAGTCTTATAAAGTAGTCTATTAGAAAGCTTAAAACATTTTTGCGTCCTAGAAACCCAATTTTGTTGCAGTGGACACACCAGGATTCTCAAAAGCATGGAGATTTGCGATTTGTACACTTGATTCTCTAGTGAATTCTCATGGAAATTCAACCATGGATACTAGTACAAACTGTGTAAGGAATTACCACATCCCTTTGGGGGAAGGAGGGCTGATGAACATCATTTCTATCCATCGGAAGTAGAATAATGCAAATAAACACATTATATACAAAGACAAGATGAACCCATCTCTTAGCGATGCAAATATTGTGTTCCTTAATAGCTATTGCCCAATGTTTGTTCAAGAAAAAGTACAACTGTGTAATGAAAAGTCAAGGAAAACCAACACATGCCTTTTCTTAAAGAAGGTTTAACGACACATAAACAAGTAAGATAGCATGCCTTCACTTGAATAAAGCATATGCACGTTTTATAGTCACTTCTATGGTAGGTAGGTGGGATCATTAACGAGGTCTTTAACCTCATCATAAATGAGTGTAGGTTAAATGGAAACAAATAACTATCACATGAGGTTTAACAAGTTTTTATTGTTTCTTAATGGTTTTGCAAGTGAGTACATTTGATTTGCAGTTCGTAATAGTTTGTCTACATTTCGTGTATATAAACCTAGTCTTACAAGCTCCAAGGTCGTTCATAACAAGTTAATAAACAAAATCATTATTGGTCCAAAATGTATAACAATAAGCTTATACAAACTATACACGGATAAATACAGTAAATTCAAAGTTTAATAATATGTTCTATTAACAATTTCCACATTTTATAAATTGGTAATTTGTTTGTGGAATAAACAACATATCTGTAATACCCTAAAACCTGAGCAAATTGGAACTTACAAAAACCTAGAATTTCAACTAATAATAAGAGTATTTACCAACAAAAGGGGACAACACCAACTAAAGACAAATGAGAGTAAAAGACTTAATAGATAACAATCTCATAATCTAAATCATTCTAGAGAAATATTATATTTAGGTGTCACTACGACCATTAAAAGGCTTTGTATATACCAAGCTTGTAGGTGCTCCAAAAATTGCTACCCGATTAGTACCGTTATGGAAACTGGTTCACCACTCAAACGTCCTTAACCCCGTCGCCTAAGAAACTCGATATACAAGTCATTTAAAAAAAAATGTTAGACTTAAAGCCTAGTGAGTCCAAACAATTTAAATAACAAGATTATGAGACATAAAAAGGAAAACATAAGCTTCATAAGAGTTAATACAATTAGATACACATTTCCAGAAGCATTAAAACCAAACACATTTTCCAATGATGGGGGATACCCGATTTTTCGATTGATAGTGAAGGAACACAAAAGTAAGACATGTATCTATATTGGTGAGCCCCACGATGAATCAAGGGTCAACCAGTTCAACCATGCACGGTTTATGGCCTAAGACCCCCGATGATCCTAGATATGCTCGTTCACTAGAAACTACACCTTAAAGTCAGTGGCCGATGTTCGTGTTAGGTCCACTTTCACAATTCAAAACAAGAAATAAATCAAGAAATCTCATGTTCTTCATTCAAATTCAACTTTCTCTCACTACAATTACATGGAGTCGTATGATTCTTTCTCTCTCTAAAACCTCTCTCTAAGATATAACAATGAAAGCTCTTCCTTCAAATTACAAAGGCAAACATCTATTTATACCAACTACATGATTACAAAGGAAACTAAATCAAGCTAGTTGACTTTCACTTAAACTACTTTGACTATTACAAAGACTTTTATAAATGAATTGACTTTGACTTTCTTTGACCTTAACAATAAATCTTGAATACAATTTATGCTCTAACATTCTCCCTCTTTAGATTCAAGATTTTAAAAACAAATTGAAAGCAGTCTTCATCTCTTGATTCTTCAAAACTTTAAACTCTAAAGGCTTTAAACAATGAAGCTTTGACAGTCTTTAAACTCTGACGCTTTAAAGAATCTTGAAAAGTCAATCACTTTTGCTTTGTAAAGTCATCAAGTCTTGAACAAGAATTTGAAAACTTGAATGTCTTTGAACTTTTGTATCTTTGAAGGATCTTTGGATAGCTTGTATCTTCAGTCTTTGATATCTGATCAGTCTTTGAAAACGAACTTTCTCAAGTCATCTCTGAAACACTTTAACTCACTCGAGCATCTTGACTTTGGCAAGTCTTCTTTCTTTGGAAGTTTTTGATTACATCTCTTTTTCAGAATATCTCTTGAAACATTCATCTGGCTTGAAAATATTCATCTGACTTGAAAATTCCAGTATATCTCCCCCTTTTTGATGAGTTGTGAGCAGCAAAATCATCAAAACCTTTTATTTTCATCACCGTCTTTGAATATCAATCTCCCCCTTTATGATAAAATAACATTATCCTCCTTTTGATCTGAGTATCCGTCAATTCATAAAAATGCATTCATCTAAATCTTTTCAAATTCAGACAAAATGGAATTGTAACCCTGAATCAACAAATGATACAGTTAGCATGCCTGTAAGTAGCATGGAGCCACTTTGTACAACGAATGTACATTGGAAAGGAGCTTTTGGATGTTCACTCCCCCAGGGCTTCCATTCAATCATCGAAAACCACAAATGAATTTTCTATGAATGTTATGACAAGAAAACTTATTCCTTATATGCTCGTGCAAGTGTAGGAATGATTGAAGCTACTTAGCTTTTCAGGCTCAAAGTGTGTAAACTGTTGAGACAACAACAAGTATTACATGGACTCTATGTGCATGAATGAGGTGCGAATGTGGGGCAACTTTCCTTCTTTTCAATATCTAGATCTTCCAAATGAAGACCAGATAGCATATAAGCTGCGTCCCCAACGAAAATGAAACATTTCTTTGTTAAGAAAGAAATGAGTGGTTGGTGGGGTTAAAGCAAGAGTTGGCATGGGCTCACTGTCTATTTCAATGATGGTCACCAAAGAATGTGAACCAATCAGTATATGTGGCTGCCCGACTTAGAAAATAGTTGGTGCAGAGTTCTCATATTCTTTTAACTCTGATCTCTCACCCTCTTTCTTTTTAATATTTAAGCTCACTTCTAACCAATCTCTCTTTTCCATTTTACCTCATCACACCCCCACTCTTGATATATGACCCCTCACCCCTCAATCACTCTAGGATAACTTTCGGGGTAGGAAACACAAGTTAATGTGAATCCATGGAAATTCTGTTAAGCACTCACAATAATCTCATGAAATATTGTCCTATAAATCAATGTTGCTCAACAATTTAACTTGAACAATTTAGCATATGATATCATTGTCATATAAATGTATGCTCATCAAGGATATGAATGAAATTTGAGCATTTGAACTTTGAAGATCTCTCAAAACAAGAATAATGAATGAATGTAATGAAATCAAGAGAATTGTTTTGAGAATCTGAAAATATATCAATCAGATCAAATAGAATGAAATATATGAATATGTAGGGATAGGATATCAAAGAACGTGATACTTGTTTATATGAACAAATATAAACAAATTTTGCAATGAACGCATAAAATAGAAACGACGTTTGAATCTCAACAACTTGAAATACAATCGGGAGTATTACCATCCGAATATGAATATTTAGAGACATGGTAATAACAAAATCAAATGAAGTATTGAACCGGTGTGTGTGAATACTTGACAGTATATAGACAAGATAAAACACAAGTGTTTACCTTTTTAGAAACACACGGTCAAAAATGATGTAATTCAAGATTTCCATGAAAAACATTTAAAGTCACACTTCTAAATCCATAAAATCTTGTTGAGAATAAAGAAGCGGTTTGAACATTTAAGAAAACATTTTTCATTTTCTAAAGTTGTTCTTCTTTCAAATAGTCAGAGATCTAGATAAAAAGATACTTACATACATTTAAGCTCCCCCTCAGATCATGATAAACTGAGTTAGATTCAGATAAGCTCCCCCTTGATATTTGCATAATATCCTTATCTGAACAAACTCTTCTTTGGGATACGGGTTCTAAACTGTTATGTTTAGAAGCCATTATTCTTTTAACATTAAAGACCGGGTTCTGATTTGTTGTAATCAGAAACCAACATCTTTAACATTGAAGACCAGGTCTTGAACTAAATTATTCAAGAGCCCTAACTCTTACTCCTCATTCACTTGTGGTGTCTACAAAACAGATTGAGTCGCTTTTGGTACCCACTAGTATTTGGGTCCAGATCTGTTAATTGTAGTTTGTTTAGGAGTAATATAGTATGAAGCATACCAGTAATGAGCATAATGTTTACTTACAAAATAATTTTCTCCATAGTAAGAACATCAAATCTTCTTTTGAGCTAACCTGATAAGATGATTAGCAAAATAAATCGTATCAGGTTTGCCAAAAGATTTACCTTTTTGTACATTGTTCTTCTTGGCGTTTGATGTGGATGCAGATGATTTATCAATCTTCTTTTCTTCAGAAGAACCTTTCACTCTCCAGACCATCTGCTCTTTCTTAGAAACATGTTTTCCAAAAGATTTAACATAATAGCTAGGTGAACCATCAACAGATTTATCATAAAAGAGATTAGATGGACGAATCAGATTTGATGTGACAATCTTTGATTTGACACTGTTCTTTTTAGAAACATGTTCATGTATAGATCTGGAAGCAGTTTTGAAAGAACAAACTGATTCTGTTGAATTATCATATGGTGATTGATTAATCACATCAGCGAAAATCTTATCAGATAATTCAACATTTGTTACTTCCAATTGTTTTATTTTTTTCAGACAAAATGTTTCTTTCATCAAAAAGTGTGTCAAATTTCTTTTGCAAATCAGACCTGACCATCTGTTCTTTCATGATGTCTGAAGATAGAACAGATAACTTTTTTGTGAGCTTAGATATTTCACTTTCAAAGATTTTTCTTTCTTGCTCAAAGTCTTTTTCCAAGTTCTTATTTTTGTCAAAAATTTCCTTGAAAATCCCAACGTTCTTTTTCTCAAAACTTTTCTTTTCAGCTTCAAAAGACTTCTTCTTTTCTTGAAACATTTTTCTTTCCTTTTCGAGTAAGTCTGGTTAAAGTAGAAATCTGCTTGGGAAGTTCAATGGATTTTTCTTCAAGAACTTTTTTCTCTTTTGCAAACGTGTCTCTTTCAATTATTAAAATCTTTTTGAATTCTGAGACTTGCTTTGAGAGTTTCATGCATCTAAGCTCAAGGTCTTTCTTTTCTTGAGATGCTTTCTTTGAGAGTTTAGATAGTTTCTGGGAGTAGGTCTCTTCTAAATCAACTTTATTTTTATCTGCATGAAGCTTCTTCTTCAGTTCAACATTCATTGATTCCAGTGCAAATATCTTCTCTTCAAAATCCTTAAACTTGCTTTGTAGATCAACTGCTTCAGCTTTTAGCTCTTTTGATTTATCTTCAGTTGTCTTTAATTTGCTTTGAAGAGTTGTAATCTCTCTCTCTTTTGATTTAATGATACCTGCAAAATCAGATTTAGAGTTAGCAATGCAGTTTGAGCATTCAAGATTTTTCTTACTAGATATTGCTTTGTCTTCCAGCATTTTAATATGATCTTGAAGCAATGCATTCTGAACCTTTAATCTGTCTCGTTCAGCCTCAATTGCAGGTATTTCTGGCATATAAGCTATAGTACAATATCTCATTGATAATACAATTGCCATCTTGATATGCTTAAAGATATGCTGAAAAAAATATGATACACATAAATCAGATAAAAAAATATCAAAAAAATATTACCTAATAGAGTGATCGTCAAGAGAAAACTTCGATTAGAAGTTGAATTATTTGCACACTCTTAAAAATATGAACAAAACAATTAAAATCAGAAATATTGTTAGAAAATTAAGATCTGCAGAAAATAGACTTGAAATCTTCAATCTGCAAAAATACAGAAAAATATATCAGATATGATCAAGTGTAGAAAATAAACACTAAAATGATTAAAAGATGAAAAAAATACAAAAAAAAAAAAATTTATACGACCCAAAGAACAACAAAAAAATTGATCAAATTTAAGCTCAAAAATCGATTTATTTACTGCCCAAAAAAATTAGGTGTTCACGGTCGCTTGAGATTTAAATCCGGATAAAAAAAGTCTCGATTCCCAAGCCCAAATCCCAACACCCGAATTGGGCTTTCAAACTCTCGGTTGCTATTACAAATCTGGATCCCAAGTTTAATGATAAACACGAATGATGAGGTTTTAAAACCCGGTATCAAAGTGTTTCTAATACCCGGATCACAAGGGTTTAATACCACAAACCGGAATGATGATGGTTCAAGTCCCGGTTGGAATGGTGGTAACTAAAAACCCAAGAGTGGGAATTCCGGATAGCAATACCCGGTTACTCCCGGTACACAAGGGTAATTCAAGTCCCGGATACATACAATGAATTAGAAACCAGGTTGAACTCCCGAACCACACCTTGCACCAAACACCAACAGCCGCTATTCAATAAAAGTAACTCCACATCGATTACAATTTTGCATCCATTGAAATGAAAAAGAAAAACACACAAATTAAACCCACCTCCGACAACAATCAAAATCCACCGACCCATGATCTAGCAGCAAATTTGCCAACCAATTAAAAAAATTGTCCAATTAACAAACAATTTGATACACCCGCCGATTAGACAATTATCAAAATAACAGCCTCCAATCCAATCCATGATTAAAACAACCGACCAATTGAAATCCATAAAAACTATCCACATCCTCTATGTTTGACTCCAGAGTTGATAAGTCCAGGATGTGTGTTGATAAATCGTACCATGTGTACAATTATGAGGGCTGTTTGTGACAACCTTCCGTCGTGAATTGATGTTTGAAGATGCCATCGTATAAGCAAGAAAATAAGGAATATGTGCTTGAGAGAAAATAAACACTAATTAATATGCACTTTATTTCACAAAAGGAATGATCAACTTACAAGATACAGACACATACATATATAATACATGAAACGACACCATCATGGGAGGTGATGGTTCATTCATAACTAACAAAGAAACCTCCATGATGAGGTGTCCTTAACTACCATGATGAGGTGTCCTTATCTACAATTAAAGTCACTATTAAACTATACTTAAATATTAAATACCATTAAAACTATACTAATAATATGTGACAATGATATTTAGTTTCCAACAGTCCCCCCTAAATATCATGTCATCCATTCTTCACGAGTCTTCACCGATTTTCAAAGTATGATGACAAAGTCATCACTTTCGTTGCTGCTGTCATCAACATCTTTATCATCTTCCTTGCTGCCACCACCAACATCCTTATCCGAGTAGTATCTTTCAATGCTAGGGTCTTCTGCTTCTTCACTATCCTGAGTTTGTATTTGATTCGGTCTCCAAGTATCTGCAATATTCTGATCCTCCCGATCCTGACTCCCGGCTTCACCACCTTCTGAGCCAATATTCTGATCCTCCCGATCCTTACTCTTGTCTTGTTCGTTAATGCTTTGAATTCTGCCAAATCTTTCTAATCCAAACTCGTAGTGCTTTTGTGGGATCAATAAATATTGATCAAACAATTCTTTGAATTTTTTACCGTAACACTCCGGATATCCAAAACTCATGGCCGTTTCATCCCACTCTTTTTCCTTCGCTATCTTTTTGTGTCCTCCCGATGCTTTGACAAATGTGTATAGTTCAAATAAACTAACATCCAATCTTGCTATCTTTGGTGGTAGTGCAAGAACCTCTCCATTCATCATCTTATGAAACCAACCTATTGCCTTATCGAATTTCTTCATGAAATATCCTTGGTTCTTGTAATATATTTTATCACAATTCAATAAAAACATGAATGAGATAAAATCATCAAAGTTTTCAACATTCAGAGATACCGTCTTTCCTTCAAATTCCACTCCGTCCTCTATTTCACTTGAACCTTGGTTGATCTCTATATTGATCCTTGAAGTAGACTCACTTTGATCGACTTCTTGCCTTTTTCGATTCACACACATATGAGTGAGTATGCCTCCCGTGTCTTTGATCTCGAATTCAAAGCCTTGCAAGATTAATTGCGTCAGGCTTAACACGTTTATGTTGATTCCGGGTGCATACGATACATATGGTATAGCAAACACCGTCCCGTCTGATTTTACTTCAACTTCCCCAACACCATGTATAGTGATTTGATCAGAATGATCATCCTTGTTCACAGTGAAATATTCTTAAAACTCATGAACAAATCACGATTTGGTGACATGTGTTTAGAAATCTTCGTGTTTACATACCATATCTTGTCCCATATTTCTTGATCGGTTTCTTCTACCAAATAATCACTGTTTACGATGATCCGATCAATATGAGTTTGATGGTACGGTTGCAGAGGAACACTCTCTTGAACCAATCCGTTGTACAAGTTCGACCCACCTTCTTGTACCTTTCGAAAAACGCCTTCTCTTTTGGAACAGTCCCATGCAAAGTGTCCCTTTTCGTTACAACGATAACACGTTGCCTTCCTATTCCTTTTCTTGCTTATTTCACCGCCAAGATCCCAATTTTGCAGAAGATTTGCAAGTTCCAAACATCGTTTAGAAGTTTTCAATTTTCTGGTTTGATGAAACTTTCGGACAACCCTTGTACTTCTTCCTTTTCGGCCATACTTCGGGTTGCCGTGCCTTTGAGTTGATCTTGCGTTTCCTTCCCAACGATCAGATATTGGGCTCTGATACCACTGTTGATAAATCGTACCATGTGTACAATTATGAGGGCTGTTTGTGACAACCTTCCGTCGTGAATTAATGTTTGAAGATGCCATCGTATAAGCAAGAAAAGAAGGAATATGTGTTTGAAAGAAAATAAACACTAATTAATATGCACTTTATTTCACAAAAGGAATGATCAACTTACAAGATACAGACACATACATATATAATACATGAAACGACACCATCATGGGAGGTGATGGTTCATTCATAACTAACAAAGAAACCTCCATGGTGAGGTGTCCTTAACTACCATGATGAGGTGTCCTTATCTACAATTAAAGTCACTATTAAACTATACTTAAATATTAAATACCATTAAAACTATACTAATAATATGTGACAATGATATTTAGTTTCCAACAATGTGGATGCTATGTATGTGTATTCCAATTCGAATCAAAGCTAAATCCCGATTGCTGAAAAATTTAATATCTAAATCCCACAATAACCAATCACAAACGAATAATCCAAAAAATTCAAAATATGATCGAATCGATTGAAAATTTTCAATCGATTTGGCTCTGATACCAATTATTAGGTCCACTTTCACAATTCAAAACAAGAAATCAATCAAGAAATCTAATGTTCTTCATTCAAATTCAACTTTCTCTCACTACAATTACATGGAGTCGTATGATTCTTTCTCTCTCTAAAACCTCTCTCTAAGATATAACAATGAAAGTTCTTCCTTCAAATTACAAATGCAAACATCTATTTATACCAACTACATGATTACAAAGGAAACTAGGTGTCGTTTGTTTTTTAAGAGGTCTAAAGTCTGAAGTCTTATTTTAGTTATGATTAATAAGAGGTGGTGTGTAAAAAGGTATGAAAGATTTAGACTTAAGAGCCATTAAGAGGTTTAAAAAAAAAACAACCCCAAAATCAAGCTAGTTGACTTTCACTTAAACTACTTTGACTATTACAAATGAATTGACTTTGACTTTCTTTGACCTTGACCATAAATCTTGAATATAATTTATGCTCTAACAATAGGACAACTTTTAGTAGTTGTGATGTAGTTGATCAATTTGCTACTAATAAAACAAAACTTGTACTTCCTTGCAAGGTTTATACAATAAAGTAATTGATCCAATTATCTCATCCTATTATTCAGTGTTCCACATGCAGTCGAAATGATTTTGTTACTCGACAATATTCTGATCATTGATTTGGTTCTTATCATATATATTATTCAAATGGGTGACAAAATCTAAGTCTAACCCGAGAGGACCCATTTACAAGTGGGTACCTACACCGATTGTTGCTTGATTTCTCCTGTACAGACCCGTCATATGTGGTACATGGATTTGGGCTGTTCCAAGCCAGGACAGAAAGATATTTTGTCTAATTATACAGATAAATTTTGCAGCAACGTGAGATTCGAAAATGACCATTTTTCACCGATACTTGGATATGGAGACGTAGTTCAAGAAAATGTAACGATCAAGAAGGTGAGTTATGTTGAAGGCCTAGGACACAATCTATTCAGCATTGGACAGTTCTGTGACAAAGACTTTTGAGGTGAATTTCAAGGCCAAGAGATGTTGTGTAAGAACTGAATATGGTAAAGAACTCTCGGTCGACACTAGAAAGTCAAACCTCTACACGATCAATCTGTCCAATGTCAATCTTGATAATGCTGTGTGTCTACTTTCTAAAGCCTCTATGCAATAGAGTTTGTTATGGCATAGAAGGCTGTCTCACCTCAATTTCAGATACATAAACAAGTTGGTGCAAGGAAATTTGGTCAAAGGATTACCTGAGCTGAAATACGAGAGAAAGAACATCTATGTGATGCGTGTGAGAAAGGCAAAATGAAACGAGCTTCGCACAAGCCTAAGCCTGAACAGAGTACAAGTTCTCCGTTGGAATTGCTGCACATGGATCTTTATGGTCTAATGCGAACTCAAAGCATAAATGGCAAGAAATATGTCTTGGTGATTGTGGATGATTATTCAAGATATACTTGGGTCAAATTTCTGAGATCAAAGAACGAGAGTCTGGAAACAATCATCTCGTTCTTAAAGAATGTCCAAGTGAACATGCAGAAGACAGTGAAGCTGATTCGAACAGACAATGACACAAGATTCAAGAACAAGACTGTTGAAGATTATCTCGAATCGGTCAGGATAACACATCAGTATTCTGCTACTAGAACGCCTGAACAGAATGGGGTAGTAGAAAGGCAAAATAGAACTCTAGTTGAGGCTGCTCGCACTATGCTTAGTCAATTAGACTTACCTCTATTCTTGTGGGCTGAGACTGTTTCGACTACATGTTATACACAAAACAGATCAATCATTCATCGCCGCTTCGGTAAAAAATGCCATTTGCTTTAATAAATAACAGAACACCAAGCATTAAACACTTTCATATTTTTGGTTGTAGGTGTTATGTGCTGAACGACAAGGAGAACTTACACAAGTTCAGTCCGAAAGCTGAAGAAGGCATTTTCATTGGCTATTCTCAGACTTCTGCATCATATAGAGTCTACCTGGAGAATTCAAAGTTTGTTGTGGAGAGCGTAAACTTCAAATTTGATGAAGCTATGGAAATGGCTTCTGAACAACATAGTCAGAACCCGTAATTACCGGAGTATTAGCTTCTGGACAGACCAGTCCAGAACCTGGTTCTAAAGCTTTAACTCCTGAAAAAGCATCTACGTCGACATCTCATTTAACTGATTTAGAACTTTTATTTGAGAATTTTTATGATGAGTTTCTAGGTACTAAATTGACTAAATCTGTTGTGATTGAAAGATCTGAAGAGTCAAGTGACAATCATCCAATCACATCAGATGTCTCAACTGAACCTGTTTCCCTAGTTCAGACAGAAACTCAAGTTCAAATAACTACTCAATCAGTTGAAGATGCACAGAATGCTGAACAACCAGAATTTACACATTCAGTTGGGTGTACAGAATTGCCTATTCAACATACAACAAGTGTTCCATCAACTGAAGCTTCTACACCAGTTACTTCAACTGAACCCCAACAAGAAGATCAAGGATTCTTAGATGATCAACATGATCAGTCTACTTATAATCCACTCCCTCACATAAACAAGTGGACCAAAGAGCAGCCGGTACATCAAATTATCGAAGATCCTTCAAAACTGGTGCAAACTAGGTCTGCTACAACAAACAAGTGCATGTACGTTTCCTTCTTGAGCAAGATAGTGCCTACACGCGTATCAGAAGCTATTGAAGATCCAAATTGGATTGTAGCCATGCAAGAAGAACTCAATCAGTTCGAGGCACTGAAAGTTTAGAGACTCGTACCACGTCCAGAAGGAAAGACTATAATTGGTACAAAATATGTGCTTAAGAACATGAAATATGAAGATGTTATCGTGATACGAAATAAAGATCGACTTGTAGCAAAAGGATATCGACAAGAGGAAGGTATAGATTACGATGAAAGGTATGCACCAGTTGCACGCATAGAGGCAATTAGAATGTTTCTCGCCTATGCTGCATACAAGAACTTCACAATCTACCAGATGGATGTGAAAACAACCTTTCTAAATGGCATTCTAAAAGAAGAAGTGTACGTGTCACAACCATAATGGTTCGTCAATGCTGAAAAGCCAAATCATGTATATATTCTTGACAAGTCCCTCTATGGTTTAAAACAAGCCCCTCGAGCCTGGTATAAAGTACTTTCAAAGTTTTTAGTCAAGTTAGGCTTCTTAGAAGGTAAAATCGATACTACTCTTTTCATCAAGAAAGAAAAAGGCGATACCATTATCATACAGATTTATGTTGATGACATAATTTTTGGTTCGACAAACCCTAAGTACTGTAAGAATTTTTCTTCCTTAATGGTGTCACGGTTTCAAATGAGTATGATGGGAGAGATGAATTTCTTTCTCGGATTACAAGTTCGACAATTTCCAACGGGGATTTTTATTAACCAAGCGAAGTACATTTATGATATTTTAAGGAAATTTAAAATGGAAAATTGTACTCCTATAAATACCCCAATGGCACCTGGAACTAAGATAAGAGCTGATCTAAATGGAAAAGTTGTTGATCTTAGAACCTATAGAGGCATGATTGGTTCTTTGATGTATTTGACGGCCAGTCGTCCTGATATTATGTTCTCGACATGTCTATGTGTGAGATATCAGGCCAAGCCTAGAGAGTCACATCTTTCTGCTGTCAAAAGAATTTTTAGATATCTGAAAGGAACCGCAGATCTTGGTTTGTGGTATCCTAAAGACATAGGATTCGAACTTACAACATATTCAGATGCAGATCATGCAGGTTGCATGTTAGATAGGAAGAGTAATTCAGGACATATACAATTCTTGGGAGATAAGCTCGTGAGTTAGGCTTCAAAGAAATAACTGTGCGTATCTACTTCAACAACCGAAGCAGAATACGTAGCTGCCACAAGCTGCTGTTCTCAAGTGCTGTGGATGCGAACGCAACTCCGAGATTATGGCTTCCATTACAACAAAATCCTGATTTACTGTGATTCTAAGAGCACGATTGCTATTTCTGCAAACCCTGTTCAACATACAAAAACAAAGCACATTGACATACAATATCACTTTATCAAGGATAATGTCGAAAAAGGTACGATTAAACTTTACTTTGTAAATACGGATTATCAGCTTGCTGATCTTTTCACCAAGCCATTGGACGAAAAGAGATTTAATTTTCTCATTTCGAAATTAAGCATGTTGAATCTCAAAACTTAATCCGTATTTACCTCGTACAGTTTGATTTATAATTTTTCTTCATGTCTTTATTTTTAGTCTGAATGATATCAGCACTGAAGGTTTGCTCATAATTTCAGGGGGAGTGAGTTACAAGATTAGATGATCTAATTTCGAGGGGGAGTTAGAGAAATTTTGCATATGTTTTGTACTGAGAAATTTTATGATACATTATTTCAAGGGGAGTAAGAATAATGACTTCTGATTAATTCAGATCAAAACTCGTTCTTCAAAGTTTTATTTTCATTGTTTTACTTTCAATAAGTTTTCAATAAATCTTTGAATAAGACTTTGTTACTTTGACGATTTTCTGACTTTTTGCAGAATTTGAGGGGGAGCTTACAAGATTTATATCAATCTTGACTTTGTGGTGATTTTATGGGATTTAAGCTGTGCGTAAGGATTTTTCTAACATTAATCACATACGTGTTTGAAATATGGACGACTTTCAAGCATGAAAACATATTTTCTAAAACGTTCAAACCACTTCTCTATTCTCAAAAAGATTTTATGAATTATAGAAGTGTGATTCTAAATGTTTTCATTCTATGAGCTTTCATGATTAACTAACCGTGTGTTTCCAAAGATAAATACTTGTGCATTATCTTTTCCATATACTGTCAAGTATTCATACACACCGGTTTAGTATTTGCTTCTTGATATTTGTTATTACCATGTCTCATATTGAAGCAATTTTTGATGGTAATACACACCCGTTTGAAATTCAATGTTTGTTGAGCATTACATTCATTCAAAACTAAGCGATTCTTTCATGAATGTCTATATTTGTTCATATAGACAGATTCCAATTCTTTCATGACCTAAGCTTTTCATGTTTATCATTCATATTTGATCTTTCCGATACATTGTCAGATTCTCAAACAAGTCTTTTGTATTCATTTCATTCATTCAATATACTTTTTATGAGAAATCTTTAAAGTACAAAATGCTCAAATCTTCATGATAATTTTGATGAGCATACATATATCTGACATATGTACTTCATATTTTTTCTGAGACTTAATTGTTCAAGATAAACTGTTGAACATCATGCTTTTAGGACAAATTTCATGGGATCAATGCGAGTGAGCTTAAAAGACTTCTATGGATTCACGTTAACCAGTGTTTCCTACCCAAGTAGTTATCCTTGAGTGATCGAGAGGTGAGGGGTCAATATAAAAGAGTGCGGGAGATAACTCAAAGGGTTGAGTTTTTCTCATTGTGATGAGGTAAAATGGAAAAGAGAGTTTGGTTAGAAGTAAGCAAAATGATAAAAAGAAAGAGGGTGTGAGAACAGAGTTAAAAGAATATCAAAACTCTGCACCAACTACATTCTGAGTCGGGCAACCACATTACTGTTGTTTCACAATTCTTTCATGAACATCATTTAAACAGAAAGTGAGCTCATGCCAACTCTTGACTTAACCCTACCAGCTACTCGTGTATTTCTTAACAAAGAAAAATTTTCATTTTCCTTGGGGAAGCAACCATAATCTATCTCATCTTCATTTGGAAGATATGGATATTGAAAAAGAAGGAAAGTTACACCACCTTCGACCTTCGATCATGTACATTTAGTCTGTGGAAAACTTGTTGCTGTATCAACAATTTACACATTTTGAGCCTAAAAAGCTTAAGTAGCTTCAATCATTCTTACACTTGCACGTACACACAAGGAATAAGTTTTCTTGTCATAACGTTCATAGAAAAATTCTTTGTGGTTTTTCGATGATTGAATGGAAGCCCTGGGGGAGTGAACATAAAAAAGCTCCTTTCCAAAGTACATTCGTTGTCTAAGTGGCTCTGTGCTACTTACAGGTATTTTAACTGATTCATTTGTTGATTCAGGGTTACACTCAATTCTGAATTTTAAAAGATTTGGAATCATTTTTTATGAATTGACGAATATTATTCTATCAGTGGCAAGATCAAATGAGGATATTGGTCAGAAATTGGATGCATACTTTTTCATGCAAAGTTTTGATGATGCTGATGCTCGCATTCATCAAAAAGGGGAAAACATGAAACACGAAAAAGTAGTTTGGAGAAAGAATAATATGAAAAATCCGTTTTGGAGAGAAAATCAAGAAATGATGGATTTTGAGAATGTTCAAGTATGTAATGAGGACAGATTTCCAGAAATCAAGAAAGTTCAAGAAATTCTTTTTGAAGATTGTTTGGAAAGAGCAAAGTGTACTAAAGCTGAAGATGATTTTCTTTGCTGAAAGCTGAAGAAAAGATTATTATAGACTTTGGGGGAGATTGTTAAAAAAATTCAAAGCTTAAAAGGAGGAGATTGATTTACAAAGGGAGATTATCAATTTTCATCTCAAAAAGGGGGAAGAATGTTGATTTCCTGAGAAGAGCAGATTTTTTTTTTCCAAAAGGGGATAATGTTTGACAAATATGAAAAAGGGGGATAATGTTTGACAAATCTGAAAAATGGGGAGAATATTCTTAAAGGAGAATATTTCACAAAAGCTAATAAAGGGGGAGAATGTGCATTAAAGATGAATTTGAAGATGATCTTGAATCCAAAGGGGGAGAATGTTAGAGCAATATTTGTTGCCTTCAAGATCATTGAGAATGAAAATCAAATCCCAAGTCAAAGCCTCAAGAGCAAAGGTCAAAGTCAACTTACTTAAAGGGGAAGTCAAAGCCAAAGCTAGCTTAGTTTAGTTAGTTTTGTTAGTTGTGTTTGCTTTGTAATAGTGGTCGGTATAAATAGTTTTTGTTCTTGTAATATGAGTAGAGAAAACTTATTGGAGAATCTTAGTGAGAGAAATATTATGAGAGAGAGAGAGAGCATTTGTAATTTGTGGAATTTGAGATCAATATATATGGCTTTTAGATGTGAAATCTTTTGTTCATCTTGATTATTTGCACTAATCTGGAATAACAAAACCATAATCAATGATTTTCTTCAAGTATTTAAATAATCGTCTTATCGCCTGCTAATGATGAATACTATGATTACTAGTAAACCTACTCAACTTTCCCATGACAAAAGCGATATTCGTCCTAGTGCTTGTCATGGAATACATCAAGCATCCAATAGCCTTTGAGTACTCGAGTTGTGACACCGCTTCACCCGAGTTGGGCATAAGCTTCACACTCGGATCAAATGGAGTACTCATCGAAGAACAATCAAAGCAATTAATTTTTTTTTAATACTTTCTCAATGTAATGAGATTGCGTAATTGCAATCCCTTTGTTCTCACGCTTGATCCTTATTCCAAGGAACACCTCCGCCTCTCCTATATCTTTCATGGAGAACTCGATGACAAAAAACTCTTTGGTTTTTTCAACTTGATTTTGGTCGATGCCAAAGATCAACATGTCGTCAACGAATAAGCAAATGATTACTTGTTGGTCCCAAGTAACCAAAACAAGTATTGTAGAAGGGGGGGGGGGTTGAATACAATACACAAAAATTTCACTTAATTTTAATTCTTTATTGATATAAATATCAAGAATTACACATAGAAGACTTTTAAGATTGTTGCGGAAAAGAACAGATAAATCTATTCTAACAATCTTTCACTTAGAAACTAGAAAACTAAACACAACTTGAAAATACAAATATCAAAGCTATGAAGTTCTTGAGAGAGAGAGAGAGGTTGCCAACTTTCCTTGAGCACTAAGTTCTCTTCAAAAAGGGTTAGCTTGGAAGGAGACGTTCTTCACCCTTAAATACCATCATGTGCAATAATGCAAAGGACACTTGTCATCTTGGTATTGGATACCAAATATCTTCTTGCAAAAGCAATAAGATCTTGATGTGACTTATCATAAAGCAAAGTAGACTTTTGTATCTTGATAAGACAACACCTCAATAAAGTATATTTGGTACATGTCCTTTTTCTGATCTTTTGGAGAAAGTCTCCATCATTTCAGAACTTGGGTGAATATCTTCTAAGAGAAGGAAGCTTCCATTCCCATTGTCAGAAGAACATTGGGAATGATGAAGTATGTCAAATCGAGAGGGCTTGACATAAAGGGGTGTTGCCGACACAGAGAGGATCGGCAAGAATAAGTTCTGCCGAAAGAGTGGCAGAAGGATGCCGAACAGAAGAGAGTTCGGCAGATGAGTAGTCTGCCGAATATGAGTTCGGCAGGCAAGGCTTAGTCTTCTTGAAGTTCATCTCAATCCGCAAAGTAGACTTCCTTCATGTTGATTTCGGTATGTCTTCGACTTACCGATCTGTTTATGCATAACTAAGCTATTACAAAGAACCATACTAATTCTAAGATGTACAATCATTTACAGAAGAGTAAACACAAACTAAAGGAGAGGTTATCTTCAAATCTTAGATGACCCAACAATCTCCCCTATTTGATGATGACATCTCATACTTAGAATTTAAAAAGATAAAACATGAGTAATACATTTTGACCCTTGTTTATATTCTTTTGGGTTCTTTTTCACATAGACCATTCTTTTTGTATTTTTTTTAAGTATAAACGACATTTACAAAAGAATAAAAGAATGAGTATAGCTATACAAACGAATAAATAAATACAAAGAATAAATAATGAGAAACAATAAATATATACATATATACAAAAGACAGTTGTCGGGAATTGTTTGAACTTGAGTGGGTGATTGCTCCCCCCAACTCATACTCCCCCTCAACTAATGTCTGGTGGCTTCGATCACACAGTCCATCGAAAATAAAGTTTCAACAGAGTTTAAGCTTGAGTGGTCAGTTACTCCCCCTCAACTCATACTCCCCCTCAACTAATTCTCGGTGTAAGAATTAAGAAGTCAGAAAGTTTTCGAGATCCTCTGAACCTTCTCTTGGAAAGACAGGTTCATCCTTGGATCGTGCAGAAACATCAGGACTGAAATCCCGGGTGATAGGCTGTGAGGTGGAGAAGAGGCACCTTGGATTGGGGAGGAGTCCAAGTCATCCTTATCAACCAAAGAAAAGGTTGATGAGGGAATAATAGGGGTCCCTGATTTTACAATTGTATCATTTTGAGATGATACAAAGGAGGTGGCTTTGGGTTAGACATATTCCCTGGGCCCAGAAGGGAAAAATTCAACACCCGATTATGGAGAATCGGTGGATGGAGTAAGTGGCTTGGCCCTTGAAACCTTCCTCAGCCTCTTGAGAGGAGACTTTGAGAAGAAAAGTGCCTCCGCTTTTGAGAGAGGTGGGAGACGAGGGCAACTATAGAAGGCTTTTTCGGTGGCATAGTCTCAGAAGAGGTTGCGAAGGTATCGGTGGCTTTTGATTTATTCTTTTTGGCCACCAATTTCACTCAGGTAAGGGAATCAGGGGTCACTGAAGTGAGTGATACAGAGAGAGCCACCGATTCGGAGAAGGATGGTTCCTCAGTATCTTCTTACTTCAGATTAGGAGAATGAAAGAAATCATACCTGGGGTTGAGAGCTCGATTGAAGAGAGAGAGTCCTTGTTCAAAGTGGTCTTCATGACTTTCTAAATGTTTGTAGGATAGTCATCACCAAATTAATTAGTGACCTAATAATTTATCTCCCCTTATTTGATGATGACACCAACAAAAAAAATAGTACTGACACTTAGAAAAAAATAGTACTAACACTCAGAAAAGGGAGAAGAACTAGAACTCATAAATTCAGTGGCCCAATTTTTTTTTAATTTTTTTTTGGTAAGGCAAAGAAAAACGAGAATAAAGACTCAGAGAACAATAAAAAATTGGGAAGAAAAGAAAAGGAAGAAAAAATTGGGAAGAAAATATGGGAAGAAATTTCCGGTAGAAAGAAATTTCGGCTAAAAAGAAATTTCGAAAATTTTGGCAAAGAAATTTCGAGGAGAATTTTCGAAAAGAAATTCGGGGAGAAACTTTGGTGAGAAAATTTCGGTAGGAAATTTAGGGGAGAAATTTTGGTGAGAAATTTTGAAAATTTCGGCAATAAAATTTTGGAAGAAATGATAGTGGAGAACAAGATGAAGAAAATCCGAGAAAAAAAATTGATTTTTTTCGGCAACAAAATATTGATTTTTTTTTACTTAACAAAAATTTAACATACCTAAGGATCCAACGAGGAAGTTGAATCGAGCCTCATCCAGTGGTTTTGTGAAGAGGTTTGCAAGTTGAAGATCTGTAGGAATGAAGTGAAGTTCAATATCACCTTTAGAGATATGATCTCTTATAAAGTGATACTGAATATCAATATGTTTGGATCTAGAGTGCAACACTGGATTGTTGGCAATGGCTATAGCATTGGAATTATCAGACAGGATCGGTATATGTGAGTAGAACTTGTCATAATCTTGTAGTTGATTTTTTATCCACAAGATATGAGCACAACAACTTCCATCTGCTACATATTCAGCTTCGGCAGTAGAGGTAGATACCGAATTCTGCTTCTTACTGGACCATCTGACCAAGTTTCCACCTAGTAATTGACATCTGTCAGTTGTACTCTTCCTATCAACCTTAGACCCTGCAAAGTCAGAATCTGAATAGCCAATTAGATCAAAACCTGAGTCCTTAGGATACCAAAGACCCAGATTCATAGTACCTTTTAGGTACCGAAAAATACGTTTCACAGCCGCTAGGTGAGATTCCTTGGGATTGGCTTGATAACACGCACACAGACACGTAGCATACATGATATCAGGTCTACTAGCAGTTAGATAAAGAAGAGACCCTATCATTCCTCTATAATTCGTGATATTAACCGACTTGCCGGTTGAATCAGCATGAATCTTAAGAGGAGGTGCCATTGGAGTTTTCATGGGAGAGCAATTTTCAAAATCAAACTTTTTCAAAAGATCACAAATATATTTACTTTGATTTATGAAAATACCTTCAGAAGATTGTTTAATTTGAAGACCAAGAAAGAAAGTAAGCTTATCCATCATGCTCATCTCATATTTACTTATCATGAGAGAGGCAAACTCCTGACAAAGATTTTCATCAGTGGCACCGAAAATGATATCATCCACATAGATTTGAACAAGAATGATATTACCTTTAGTTTTCTTAAGAAAAAGAGTATTATCAATTTTACCTTTGGTATATCGGTTGGAGAGAAGGAAGTCAGATAAAGTGTCATACCAAGCACGAGGAGCTTGTTTCAGACCATAGAGAGCCTTGTCATGTCTGAACACATAGTAAGGATGAGCTAGATCTTCAAAACCCTGAGGTTGTTTCACATAGACTTCTTCAGCAAGTTCTCCATTGACAAATGCACTCTTAACATCCATTTGAAAGACCCAGAAATTTTTGTGAGCAGCATGAGCAAGAAAGATTCTTATTGCTTCAAGTCTAGCAACAGGAGCAAATGTTTCATCATAATCGATACCTTCCTCCTGCCTATAGCCTTGAGCAACAAGTCTGGCTTTGTTTCGGATAACAGTACCCACTTCATCCATTTTATTTCGGAAAACCCACTTAGTACCGATAATGGTCTTACCGAAAGGTCGAGGCACAAGTCTCCAGACTTTGTTTCTTTCGAATTGAGACAACTCTTCTTGCATGGCAGTGACCCAACAAGAATCTGCTAGAGCTTTCTCAATTTTCTTAGGCTCAACAATTGAGAGAAAGTTCACATAGAGACAAATATTTCCAATACCTCTTCTAGTTTGGACACCTGCTTGCTGATCACCTATAATTTGATTAATTGGATGATCTTTGGTCCATTTGAGAGCTGGGGAAGAGGTGCAGGAAATGTGTTTGGAGAGTATGAAGGTGAAGGATCGGTAGGTATAGGATGAATATGATGAAGAGGAGAATTATGTAAGGTGGATTTGGTAGGAGCTATGGGTTCGGTAGGAGCAATAGGTTCGGTAGCAAGAGAGGGATCTGCCGAACCATGATGAAGGGAAGAAGAGGATACCGCGAATGGGACATATGGAGGTCCTGAAGATAGAAGATTTGGAGACTCTTCTCCAACACAAGAAATAATCCATTCATGAAGTTCAGTATCATCACAAGATAATGAAGACGTCTTGTGATCATCAAACTTCACATGTATTGACTCATCAATACATTTTCTTCTTAGATTGTATACTCTGTAGGCTTTAGAAGAGAGAGAATAACCCAGAAATATACCTTCATCAGCCTTGGGATCAAATTTCCTAAGATGCTCTCGATCATTCAAGATAAAACACAGACAGCCGAAAACATGAAGAAAACCAATGTTTGGTTTTCGGCCATATAATACTTCATAGGAAGTCTTGTTGTGTCTTTTCACAATGATAGACCGATTTTGAGTGAAACAGGCTGTATTGACAGCCTCAGCCCAAAAATAGGTTGGAAGATTTGATTCACTTAGCATAGATCTTGCAGCTTCACATCGTGTACGATTCTTCCTTTCCACAACACCATTTTGTTATGGAGTTCTGACTGCTGCAAAGTTTTGAGAGATACCTTTGTCACAGAGAAACCTTTGTCACAGAGAAAGGCATCCAAGGTAGCATTTCTGAATTCGGTCCCATTGTCACTTCTGATAGATCTGACTAGTTGACCGTTGAGAACTTCAGATTTCTTGATAAAGTTGATGACTTCTTTTTCCGCCTAGGCTGGGTGTGCTGACAGGCCCACAAAGATCCATATGCAGCATCTGTAGAGGGGTAGAGATAGAGAAACACTGTTTTGACTTGAAAGAAGATTTTGCCAGTTTGCCTTTCTCACAAGCTGCACATAGCTTCTCTTTTGAGAAAGAGATTTTCGGCAAGCTGACAACAAGCTCTTTGTTAGAGAGAGCATTCAACGGATGATCTTTTGATCACTTAGTAGCTGGTGGAAGAGGTGGTGGCAACAAGCCACTTGTTGTTGATCACCATTGATTTGGTTAATAGGATATGAGGGATTTTGATCTTCAGGAATAACTATTTGAAGATTGGGGATTGAAGATGAGAAGATAGGTAGGTCACCATTTTGAGGAATGGTATCTGAAGAGAATGGAACAAAAGGATTAGAGCTGGTTGAAGAATTTTGAGAACCTTCATCAACACATGATGAAATCCGCCGATTTAACTCATCACCATTACATGAAAGAGAAAATGATTCGTTATCATCAAACTTCACATTAATAGATTCATCAATGCAATATCTCCGAAGATTGTAGACTCGGTAGGACTTTGAAGAGAGAGAACATCCCATTAAGATTCCTTCATAAGATTTGTTTATGCTCAAACACCTGCAATCACAGAGAAATCATTTCTTTGGTACCCATTTTGAAGTGGGTCCTTTAGGGTTAGAAGAAAAAGAAGAGTTATCAAGATTCTTTCTTTCAATGCGGTATTTTGGACAAACCTTCGCTAGATGAAAGGTGTCACCACAATTATAGCATTTTTTTATAAATAAAAGTTTTCTTTGATTTCTAACCCAGATCTTTGTCTTTGCCCTTAACATTGACTTTGAAAGATCTAGAGGAGGAAGGTGAAAGGCAAGGTTTTGGTCAAAATATTCCTTTTTCAGAGAAAGGGAGAGGAAAGGTAGAGATATCCTTGGATGTGGACTTCTTCAAGTGCACAAATCTAGGAATGAACTTTGTAGGAAGAACAAGAGGTTCATTTTTGGAGGAAGAAAATAGTTTTCTTTTTAAAGGTAAGTCAGTAATTACTGGTTTTCCTTTATCAAAGATAGAAAACTTCTTTGAGGCAAGTTGAAAATTTTTCTTAGGAAAATTTGAAGGTTTAGGAGAAGAAAGGGTAGCCTCATCAAGATTCAAAGATTTAAAAGGTCATGAATTTGCTTAGGATTATCATTTGAACCTTGAGCCTCCTCATTTTTAATCTGAGGAGTAGAAACGTTGGCCTTGATGAACATGCCAAATTTTAGAGCTTTGGAAAAATCAGAAGAGTCCAAGAATGGAAGTCACTAGAGTAAGAATCGGTAGACTCATAGAAGGAAGAAAGTTTTGAAAAAGAAGAAGAAGCTTGAACAACACTTAGAACAAAAGAGGGATCAATATCCATTTTTCCAAATCCAAGACCAGAAAATTGATGATTTTCAAATCTTTAAGTTCAACTTTGATTTATCAAAATGTTTCAGTTGAGAAAGACATATTTGAAGTTGAGAGGAGTGAGATTTTAAACCTTTTTCTTAACATCAATTTTATTACAAAAGTCAATGGTTAAGGAGTCAAAGGCCTCAATCTTTTTAGAAACAATAAGAGAATGAAAGGAATGTACCTGAGAGGAAAAAGAGGAGCACTCAACAGAGACTAAAGCGGTGGACGATGCATGTCCTTCAGGATCTTCTACATCATTTATTTTTGCCATAAGGCAAATGTTGGAGATGTCCTTCTCGCTTTCAGAGGTTGGTTCATCTACCCATCCATAGGTTTTAGTCATTTGACCTTTTCCCTTTTTTAGCAAGGTTTCATTTTTCTTCTTCTCTCTCTTGTATTTGGCCTTGTATTTTTCAGCACGGTCGGTACTCACTTTGAAAGAAGATGAGGAAAAATTTCGAGAGTGAGACCTGTTGGAAAATTCAGGTCTCATTCTTCTTAACTTAGAGGAATTTTGGTTGGAAAAGGTAGTTTTAGATCTTCCTGAAGAATTGATCCTACACTCAGAGGCAAAGTGGCCTTTCTTGCCACAAGCATAACATTCCTCATTTGCTTTATCGGAGGGAGAGAGTTTTGAGATAGAAGAAGATTTTCGGCCAAACTTAGATTTCTAGAAGAAAAATGAAGGTCACTGGAAGTTTCCTCACCTTCATCACCAGCCTCACTAAGATAGGCTTCTGAAGGATCATTAGGTTCCTCTTGACTATTATGGTCAGAATCGGAGGGATAGGTTATTCTAGGAATACACACAGATTTCTTGAAAGAGTCACTGATAAGAGCCATAGATGAGCTTCTTATCTCTTTTATGACAATCTTCCTTTGGATCATAGTTTGTTCATAGTTAAAGAGAGATCCATAGAGAACAGTAAGAGACATATGATCAAGATCCTTGGTTGTCTTGATGCAGGTATAGATGTTTTCCCAAAAGTCAGGAAGACCATCCATAAACTTGCATAAAACTTCCTCATTGTCATACACTCTACCCAAGAGCTTAAGGTCATTAAGAAGGTTGTTAAAACGGTTGTAGTAATTAGAAAGATACTCTCCCTTTTCATGAGAAAAGAGCTCGTACTTTCTGACAAGAGCAATCTTTTTGCTCTTTTTAACCTTATCTGTTCCCTCATACAAAATGCATAAGGTAGACCACATTTCCTTGGCAGTAGAAAAATTCACCAATGAGTGATACACCTCATCAGGGAGGGAGAGAGCAATGATGGCTCTGACTCTAGAGTCAAGAGCAAAGAGACGCTTGTCATGATCATTGTATTTTCTGGGATTTTTGAGGATGTACCTCCCAGTAACAAAAGTTTGTTCTTTATCCGAAGAATCATCAGAATCACCAAAAACAACATCTTTATCTCTTAAGTCAGAACGAGTTTTTTTTTTGGTTTCAAAGCGATCCCAGACTTTAGAAACAATAGGTCCCTCACGAAGAACAATCAGATAACGGCTGTTAGCTCCTTCTAGGAAAAGCATCATTCTACTTTTCCAGAGAGAAAAGTTGTTAGCATTAAACCAAAGAGGTTTGACCATAAAGCCATTATCAGTTTGAGAAGAAAAAGAAGAAGAATAAACTTTTGACGAAGATGCCATCACGGATCTGATTTATCAAGTTAAATCAACCGCTCTGATACCACTTGTTGGTCCCAAGTAAGCAAAACACGTATTGTAGAAGGGGGGGGGGGGGTTGAATACAATACACAAAAATTTCACTTAATTTTAATTCTTTATTGATATAAATATCAAGAATTACACATAGAAGACTTTTAAGATTGTTGCGGAAAAGAACAGATAAATCTATTCTAACAATCTTTCACTTAGAAACTAGAAAACTAAACACAACTTGAAAATACAAATATCAAAGCTATGAAGTTCTTGAGAGAGAGAGAGAGGTTGCCAACTTTTCTTGAGCACTAAGTTCTCTTCAAAAAGGGTTAGCTTGGAAGGAGACGTTCTTCACCCTTAAATACCATCATGTGCAATAATGCAAAGGACACTTGTCATCTTGGTATTGGATACCAAATATCTTCTTGCAAAAGCAATAAGATCTTGATGTGACTTATCATAAAGCAAAGTAGACTTTTGTATCTTGATAAGACAGCACCTCAATAAAGTATATTTGGTACATGTCCTTTTTCTGATCTTTTGGAGAAAGTCTCCATCATTTCAAAACTTGGGTGAATATCTTCTAAGAGAAGGAAGCTTCCATTCCCATTGTCAGAAGAACATTGGGAATGATGAAGTATGTCAAATCGAGAGGGTTTGACATAAAGGGGTGTTGCCGACACAGAGAGGATCAACAAGAATAAGTTCTGCCGAAAGAGTGGCAGAAGGATGCCAAACAGAAGAGAGTTCGGCAGATGAGTAGTCCGCCGAATATGAGTTCGGCAGGCAAGGCTTAGTCTTCTTGAAGTTCATCTCAATCCGCAAAGTAGACTTCCTTCATGTTGATTTCGGTATGTCTTCGACTTACCGATCTGTTTATGCATAACTAAGCTATTACAAAGAACCATACTAATTCTAAGATGTACAATCATTTACAGAAGAGTAAACACAAACTAAAGGAGAGGTTATCTTCAAATCTTAGATGACCCAACATTACTCCGTAACCCGATGTGTCAAATTTGATATATACGCACTTGTCCGCTTGGTTTAACATAAAATCGTTGAACAAGACAACTTCATTAAAATTTTGATGCCATTATTTGGGTGCTTATTTTAGCCCATACAATGATTTTACAAGTTTACACACCTTATTCTCCATCCCGGGCATAACAAAACCTTCCGATTGTTTCATGTAAACTTTCTCCTCCAAGTCACCATTCAAGAATGCTGTTTTGACATCCATTTGGTGAATCACTAAATTGTGAATAACTCGTAAGGTTATCAACAACTAATCGTGGAGTTCCTTGCAACCAGGGAATAGGTATCGAAATAATCGATATCTTCCCGTTTCCTAAAGCCTTGGATTACTAATCGAGCTTTGAACTTGTCGATTGATCCATCAACTTTCATCTTACTTTTGAAGATCCACTTGCATCCCAAAGGTTTACAACCCCGTGGCAAGTCCGATAATACCCACGTATTATTCCCCACGATGGAGTCCATCTCATCATTTATTGCTTTTTTCTAGGAAAGAACATCTTGAGACTTCATAGCCTCATCAAATGATTTTGGATCCTCCTCAATACTATAGCAGTAAGAGAATTGTGACCCAGTCTTATCTCTTGATCCCTCTACCAAGTATAATTGGAAATCGGGACCAAAGGATTTTTCAATCCTTCATCTTTTGCTCCTTCGAAGCATCGGAGATTCGGTTGGAAAAATTGCTTGTTCTTCAACCTCACCAGTTCCACTAGTACTTGGAACTATGTCCTTCAGTCTAGGTATTGAAGAGAATCTAGTCTTATTAAATAATGTATCTTTTGATTCTATAACGGTATGAATCGCTATAGAATCATTAGGTTCAATAACATAGAACCTATAGGCTTTGGAATGCTCGGCATATCCAACAAAGATGCAATCAATACCTTTCTCACCCAAGGTTTTCCTTTTGGGTTTGGGTAGTCGAACTACCGCCCGACAACCCCAAACTCGAATACAGATCAAGCTAGGTCTTTTCTTGAACCAAAGTTCATATGGGGTAATCTTGTTCCTTTTATTGGGAACTTGATTTAATAAGTAACAAGTCGTTAACATGGCTTCACCCCAAGATCCATCACTCAATCCCAAGTAGGATAACATAGAGTTCACCATTTCTTTGAGAACTTTATTTTTCCGTTCTGCCGCACCATTTTGTTGTGGTGTATAAGGCGCCGTAGTCTCATGAATGATTCCTATGGATTAGAAAAACATGGGGTCGTAATACACTCCCCACCACAATCGGTGCGTAAACATTTTATAAAAAAATTCATTTGCAATTCAACCTCCGTTCTATAAATTTTAAAATTTTCCAACACTTCATCTTTTGTGTGTAACAAAAATACATAGCAAAACCGTGAACTGTCGTCAATAAAAGTAACAACATACT
The DNA here is from genome assembly GCA_954870635.1 of Arctium minus. Taxonomy (NCBI): domain Eukaryota; kingdom Viridiplantae; phylum Streptophyta; class Magnoliopsida; order Asterales; family Asteraceae; genus Arctium; species Arctium minus. The sequence continues at coordinate 67,067,003 of OX941080.1, read as the reverse complement.
TTTTATTACCCAAAGGCGGAGTTGAATGCAAATCACAAAGATCACTATAAATTAACTCAAGCACCGACGAGTCCCTTTTCATGTTAGGAAAAGGTTGCCTAGTGATCTTTGTTAACATGCAAGTTTTACATTTTTCGGTTTTAATGTCAAAGGTCGGAATGAGACCGTCTTTTGACATTTCAACCATTCTTTTAAATTCACATGACCAAGCCTTGCATGCCACAAACTAGAATCAACAAAATTTTTATTTTCAACATAAACTGAATTTGAAACAAAAATCTTTTTATTTAAATTCAACATAAACATTCCATTCATCAAATAGCCGATGTTAAACTAATATTGTATTCAAGATTAAAAGTGAGGGTCTTTGTTGTAATTGTTGTATAGTTTGAGTGTTTGGTTGTAAAGTCAACGTAAGTTGACTTACTATAAATAGATTAGTTTCTTTGTAATCTTTAGAACACACACAAACGAACACATATAGAATTGGTAAGAACCTGCACACTGAAAATGCACACATACGTAAGACTTGTGGCACTTTGGTAGATCGATGACTTCATTGTAATTGTGTGGTTTAATCAATAAGAATTTGTTTTGTTAATCTGTGTTGTTCATATTGCTAGTATAAACTGGGTCACAATTGGTATCAGAGCAAGAAATCCATCGATTTGAGTTTTAAAAAGTTCGAGTTCTGTAAAAGGTTTTCTTGATTGAATTTTGTACAAAAAGTGAGTGTTTGATGAAATTGGTGATTGATTAGTGATCGTTTGATGTTTTAAAAAGGTTTTGTCGGATTGATTTTCACAGAAAAAAACATTTTCTAATCGAGAATTTGAGATTTTGGTTAGTTTTTAGTCGAACGAGTTTCAGTCACTGTTTGATTAATTTGAACATGAAATTGTGTGAATTGGATTATAATATTGCATTGGATTGTTCTTTGGACTAACCTTGTTGAATTTGTGAAGTTACAACTTTAAATTTGGAGATTTGGATCACTTTCTGGATCAAAATCAGTATTTTTGGACTTAGAAACCAAGAACTCGCAAAATCTAAAGGAGTCGTATGAAGAACTCGCTATTTTGATAGATTTCGCAATCAGATTTCGCAGGATAATTTTTCTGAATTCGTCAAGTAAAGAATTCACATCAGTGTATATAACGAAATCTAGAAGAATTCGCTTAATCTTTTGAAAATTTGTTCAAGTACAGAATTCGTTTATCTCTCTGTTACGAAAAGCTAGAATTCGTAAAAGTCAATTTTGCGAAAAGTGGTGTTTTAAAATGGTTAAGTGAGGAATTCGTTTATGTGTCTATTACGAATTCTGAAGAATTCTCTATTGTGTTTTAAGCAAAAAGTGGGATTTTGCATCACTCTACGTAACGAATTCTTAAGATTTCGCAATGTTTTAAAAAAAAAATCTTCTAAGTCAAGAATTTGTATGTGTTACGAAATGTTTGTGAAAATTAGAAATTTTTTCTAAGTAAAGGATTCGTATTTCTGAAGCTCATGAATTCCTTTTACGAATTCTTGTTGAGAATTGTGTTTTTGCGAATTGCATTTTTTCAAAAGTTGCTAATTATAGAATTCGCAGAAGAGAGACTTACGAATTGTAAACTTTTCGCAGATAGCCATTTGCGAATTGCTTAGTGTTTGTTCTCCAGCTTGCAAATTTCTAACTTGTGCGAATTTCTAAGCTTGTTTTGCGAATTTCAAAGAGTTTACGAATTTTAGTACACTTTGGATTGCAAATTGTTTTTTATGTGAAGCTGCTTGCGAATTCCTAACTTGGAGTTTTTAGAAATTTCATTTTCTGAATATTTTCAAGTTTTTCTCAAATTGATTGGGTTCAAAGATCATTACTAGCTTATATTTTTTGTTGTGTCCAGATAAATCAACTCTCTCATCATGTCTAAAGAATTGCTTTCTATGGGTTCTCAATCAAAACCTCCGGTCTTGTCTATCGGGGAATATTCATAGTGGAAGAGGAGAATGACTCAGTTCTTGAATCACAAGAACAGAGATTATATGAAATCCATAATTGATGGTCAAGTTCAACCATTGGTAACAGTAATTGGACAAGCGGCTATTGAAACTTCTCCTGAAATTCCAGTTAGATATGTGCCAAGACCATATAAGTACTACAGTGAAAGGGAGAAGGAACTTCACCAAATTGATGAAGAGGACCTTATCTATCTTACCATGGCTATCCCAAATGACATCTACAACCATGTAGATAGTAGGGAATCTGCTAAAGCCATGTGGGACAAGCTGGAAAGACAATTCTAGGGTACTGAAAAGTCTAGACAAGCCAAACTGAACCAAAGCATTAATGCTTATGAAGGATTTCGGGCTAAAGAAGGTGAAGCACTTCTGGATACATATACAAGATTTAATGTGATTCTGAATGACTTGCGAAGAAACGGAATGAACATGATAGTGTCTGAAATCAATTAGAAGTTCATTAAGAACTTGAATCCTGAGTGGAAAAGCTATGCTATCAATATTCAGATGACAAAAGACATAGCTCAAGAAGATGTGAATGATATCTTTACAACTTTATCTCAACATGAAGATGAGGTAAAGCAGCTTAGTGAAGAGAAAAAGATTGTTAAAGATTCATTGGCCTTGTTGTCTGAAAAGAAGAAAGGATCAAGTTCCAAGACTATTTCTTCATCAAAGTACAAGTCAAGGAAAGCCAGAGCTTTTCTAACAGAACTGACTGACTCTAGTTCTGATGATTCCTCCTCTGAAGCTGAGAAACATTCTGACGAAGATATTCAAAGATTTGCTGATAATCTTGCCCTCATCACAAAGCAGTTTCAGAAAAGCTTTGGCAAGAAGAGATTTTCAAAGTCAAAGTATGAGGGATACAAGAAAGATAAATCAGACAAGTACAAGCCAAGGTTTGAGAAGAAGGATGGAAAGCGAAATGAGAAGAAAGATGAGAAAAGAGTTGAGAAAAGAGAAGAAAAGAAAGAAGAGAATGCTGAGCCTAAATATGGCAGGTGTTACAATTGTGGTAAACCTGGTCATTTTTCAAAAGAATGCAAGTTCAAGAGGAAAAAGAACTCATAGTATTATGCAAAGAAATCACTGATTGCAAAGAAGGTAGAAGATGGAAAAGAACTGATGGATGAAGAAGAGAACTGGTTCTATCAAAGCTCCGATGAAGAATCAACACATTTTATTCAAGTGTGTATGATGGCCAAGGTGAATGATGAAGCTGAAACATCTTCTGATTAGTCTGAGTGTGATTCCGAGGTAAATACTCTTTCAAATTCTGAACTTGTTCATTCTTTGATGGCTCAGATTAAAATCATGGAAAAAGAGTTTGAAAATCTAAAAGTCAAACTTAATAATGAAAGACAATCAATGATGAATTTTCGTGACGAAAATGCATTATTGAAAGTTGTTGTTGAGGAAAAAGAATCTGAAAAAGATGCTTTAAAGAAACAAAAAGAAGATTTGAAAAACAAAATTGCTGAGCTTGAAAGGAATCTTGTTAATATTAATTCTGAAAAAGGTAATTTTAAGATTAAATTTGAAGCTTGTTTTCAGGAGAGAAATGAGGCTTATTGCAAGATTAAGCAGCTAGAGGATTTAAATCTTAAGTGAGGACAGACTGAGCAAACATTGAACTTATTAACAAATAAACTCCAAGATGTTCGTTTTTATAATGCTAAAACGGGATTAGGTTTTGAAGAAAACAATGTTTTGAAACGAGCACCAGAAAACTTGTATAATTTTGATAAACTGGGCTCAACACCTAAGAAAATCCCGAGTATTCATGATACTTTTGTTAAATCTGAAACTCTCATGTCTAATATTTCTTCTAAAGGTAAAGAAGTGGTTGATGATGATACATCAAGTTGTGCTGATTCCGTCTCAAGTTTTAAATATGTTGAATTTTCTTATAAAGAATTGAACAAAAGTTATAAAAATAGAAAACCTGAATTTGTTGAATATCAATCACTGTTTTCTACATGTTCACCAACATAATCAGACAACACTAAAGAAGATGTTCCTAAAACTCAGTGTCAGTATGATGAATACGAATCAGAAACTGATGTTGAGAATCAGGCTCCTCTAACTGAATCAATCATTTCCGAATCCTCAAAAGAAATTAAGACTAATGAGTGCATAAATGTCATGAATCAAAGTATTAAAACTGATTTTTCAAAGAAGATGACTGAGGAGATTTTTACAAACATGATGAATGCTTCAGACCCTGTTCCGATCATAGAGAAGTTAGAATCAAACTCCGAATTGCATCAAAAATCTAATTTTGAAAAACAAATTAAAGATCTTCAAAAGACTATTGAAGAGCTGGAAGATGAGAACAATGATCTCAGATTCAAACTTGACAAGTCTTCTAAAGAAAACAAAGAACTCTCTAAAGAGTTAAGTGCTTTGAAAGTTGATTTGTTTAAACAACATTTGAATGAGAAAAAGATGTTTGATTCTAAGACATGGAATGTTCATTTAAACCCAGAGTTTGAGACTATCACTTCTAAAACCTCTGTTGTTTATACTAATACTCCTGAATATCCTCCGAGTATCTTTGAAAAAGGTGAAGCTTCTGGTATTTAAATGAAAAAATCATCTTCTAAAAAGAAAACTGACAAGATTTCATTTCCTGTTTCAAATTTAAAAAAGCAGAATGATAAAGGAGAATGGATGAAGGAGAAATGTGAAAATAAAGTTGTTGATAATAAATGTAATGTCATTGATAGTGTTAGTTTGAAATGTACAAGTTCAAATGATTTGCAATGTCAAAAGTGTATGAATGTTTGTATTCATAGTGATAAATCAAAGCTATTGACATTTGCTCGTAAAAACTTTATTTGCAAACACTGTCATGACAACTCTTTCCAACTTCATACCATTCCTCCTAAATCTAAAGTTTCTAGAAAAGCATCTTGGGCTAAATCTGTCTTGAAATCCTCGACACAACATGCAAAAGTCTTTCATGTTAAGAATGATTATCTTTCTAGAAAACAAAAGTTTACTGAGCTTAATGTAAAAATGGTTTGGAGATGGATACCGAAGCCTTGCTATGAATGGCGAGTTAAGGCTAAGGTAGATGATTTAAATAAATTGCAAAAGGCTAACCAAAAATGACCCATCTGGATATGGGTACCTAAGAAGAAGTGATTTGTTCTTTTGCAGGCCTCACATCTGTGGTACATAGATTCAGGATACTCACGCCACATGACTGGATTTAAGCATCTTCTACACAACTATGTTGAGGAACCTGCTGGAACAGTGAGTTTTTTAAATTCTAAGCTTACCGGATTCATTCGAGGACACGGTTCATTAACAAATGACACCATAACCATCAAGAAAGTACTATTCGTAGATGGTCTTGATTATAATCTTTTTAGCACTAGCTAATTCTGCGACAGTAAATTTCAAGTTCGGTTCACTAAAGATAGCTGTTTAATTGAAGATAAGGACGGTTGTGAGATTTTCAAAGCAGAGCGACATGGAAATTTATATGCAGTCCATTTTCCAACACTTTCTGCAACCATAACTGTTTGTCTAATTGCTAAAGCTTCAAAAGCTGAAAGCTGGATTTGGCATCGACGCCTGTCTCATCAAAATTTTCAAGTGATAAATCAATTGGCGAGACATGGAATAGTCAAGGGTCTTCCAGAATTGAGGTTTGAGAAGAATTCACTTTGCCCCACCTGTGAGATGGGAAAAATGAAACGTAGTTCACATAAAGCAAAGACAGAATTCTCTTCCTCAACACTTCTCGAGCTTATACATATGGACCTTTGCGGCCCTATGAGAACTCAGTCTATCAATGGAAAGAAGTATATTCTAGTAATGATAGATGAGTACTCCAGATACACATGGCTAGAATTTCTACGAAGCAAATCAGATGCACCAGAGCTCATCATTGCTTTTCTCAAGAAGATCCAGGTTCGACTTCAATTGCCGGTAAAATCTTTGAGAAGTGACAATGGCACATAATTTAAGAATTCTACTCTTCAGAGTTATCTCATATCAGTTGGGATCTCTCACAATTTTTCTGCTGCCTATACTCCTCAACAAAACAGCGTGGTTAAAAGAAAAAATAGAACTCTGGTTGAGGCAGCAAGAACGTTGCTAGCTTATTCTGGTCTTCCATTGTATTTGTGGGCTGAAGCCATAGCTACTGCATGTTTCACTCAAAACCATACCATTGTGATAAAAAGACATAAAAAGACAGCATATGAGCTTATAAATAAGAGAAAACCAAATATTAAATTTTTTCGTGTTTTTGGTTGTAGGTGTTACATTCTCAATGATCGTGATAATCTTGGTAAATTCGACAAGAAGGCGGACGAAGGCTACTTTATCGGATATTCCTTGACGTCACAAGCCTATCGGGTCTACAACAGAAGAACCAAGACTATCATGGAGAGTATGAATGTGTCTTTCGATGAAACATCTATATTGACTTCTGAACACTGCAGTTCAGAACTTAAGCTAAAGCAGAAGGCTTCTATTCAAGACAGAATAGAACCCGAATCGTCACAGACTAAGTTTTCTGACTCATAAACTATAACATCTGAGTTAGATTTATTATTCTTTGATGCATTTTTGGATATATGTGCAGATTTTGACAAATCAAACATATCCACATCAACTTCAGAGGTTCCAATTACAACTGAAGATATTTTAGGACCTTCTGAGAATGTCACTACATCAACCTCTTCAGGTACAACTACACCTGTTCTTTCTGATGATACTAATTTGACTTCTGCTTCTGCAGATACAGTTCCTGGAAAAGAATTTCCGAGTACTTCTTCTGTAGTTCCAGAACTATATCAGTCAGAAACAAATGTACTAGATGTCCCGAGTACATCTAAGGTTTAACCTGCTATATATGATGAAGATAACACACAAATTTCTATTCAACCACTTCCAAGTACTACAAGATGGACACAAGATCATCCTCTACATAATATAATAGGTGATATCCACAGTGGAGTGAAAACGTTGGCGACATCTGCCAATTTTTGTCTTTACTCGAGTTTCCTTAGTTCCCTTGAGCCGAAGAAAGCATCAGAAGCTTTGTGTGATCCTGATTGGATTTTAGCCATGCAAGATGAGCTTCTACAATTTGAGCAGAACAAGGTATGGCGACTTATACCACTACTTGAAGGAAAATCTGTAATTGGTAGAAAGTGGGTCTTTAGAAATAAGAGAGATGTAGCAGGAGTTGTGGTTCGAAATAAAGCTCGCCTCGTTGCAAAAGGGTATTGTTAACAGGAGGGAATTGATTATGATGAAACATTTGCTCCTGTTGCACGAATTGAAGCTATTCGGATATTTCTTTTGTATGTAGCCCACAAGAATTTTACGGTATATCATATGAACGTAAAATCTGCTTTCTTAAATGGGATTCTGCATGAAGAGGTTTACGTTGCTCAACCCAAAGGCTTCATTGATCAAAAACACCCGGATTATGTCTACGTCCTAGACAAGGCTTTATATGGACTCAAACAGGCACCGGGAGCTTGGTATGAAATGTTAACCCAATTTCTACTTAATTCAGGGTTTAAGAAAGGTACTATAGATACTACTCTCTTTCTAAAGAAACAAGGTGAAGATATGATCCTAATTCAGATTTATGTGGATGACATTATTTTCGGTTCTACAAATCCTAAATTTTGTAATTTTTTTTCAAAAATCATGGAATCTCGATTTGAAAGGTCGATGATGGGCGAACTGACTTTCTTTCTTGGTCTTCAAGTAAAACAGTTACCCGACGGCATTTTCATTAATCAGTCAAAATATATCAGAGATATCCTGAAAAAGTTCAACATGACTGAAAGTTCAGTGATGAAAATACCAATGGCAACGGGTACACTATTAGATGCTATTTATCTGGTAAATCAGTCGATCAAAAGATGTACCATAGCATAATTGGTTCATTACTGTACTTAACATCAAGTAGACCGGACATTATGTTTGCCACATGTTTCTGTGCTAGGTATCAAGCTAACCCGAAGGAATCACACCTAGTCACTGTGAAATGAATACTTAGGTACCTCAAAGGCACTCCTGAGTTACGCCTTTGGTATCCTAAGGGTTCGAGTTTTGATCTAACTGCATACACAGATGCTGACCATGCAGGGTGTAAGCTGGATCGTAAGAGCACCTCAGGATCGTGTCAGTTTTTAGGTGACAAGTTGGTAAGCTGGACATCAAAGAATCAGAATTGTGTATCCACATCTACCGTCGAGGCTGAATATGTAGCCGCTGCAAGCTGCTGTTCACAAGTCCTTTGGATGCAGACACAATTAAAGGATTTTGGCTATTCATATCAACGAGTTCCTATTTACTGCGATTCAAAGAGGGCGATAGCTATAACAACTAATCCAGTGCAACACTCCAAGACAAAACATATTGATGTGCGATACCACTTCATCAAGGATGATGTGGAAAAGGGCGATATAGAGATGCACTTCGTGCAAACTGACTACCAGTTGGTTGATCTTTTCACCAAGCCATTGGATGAAAAAAGGTTTACCTTTCTAGTCAGCAAACTAGGTATGTTAAATGCCACTACATGATTCAAGGGGGAGTATATCTTGTTTTATGCTTTCATTGTTTATGTCTTGGTCATTCTGAATAGTGTCTATTTTTCATCATTTACTGACAAAGGCGGAATCATTTTTTAAATGATTACCAAAATCTTTCCTTTTGCAGGTTATTTTTCATGTGACATTGGCTTCTGGTTACATCAGATCAGAACCCGTTCATCATTGGTAAAATTGCATATTACTATTCTCACTGGAGAATATGTAATCATGGCTTCTGAATACTTAGTTCAGAACCCGTACTCAAATGTTTTTCTTCTGATGGATGCTTAAATGATAACATCATTTCTAGAAGTTTTTGATTTGAGGGGGAGTTAGAGAAGTTAATTGCTATATCTTTTAGGGGGAGGAGATATAGCTGTTTTATATTTTCATTGTTATATTTTTCTGATAGTTTGAATTTTTACAGGTATCAAGAGAAAGGATATCTGATGTTTTTGTCATGGATACTTAAAAGAATATATTCATTCCAGGGGGAGTACAGGATTCTGATTTACAGGTATATATTTCTAATCCTTATACTCTATCACTTGCTGAAAGAAGAACAACTTTCACTTGTGAAAATTATTTTTTTGATTAAATGTTCAAACCACTTCGCGTTCTCAAATGTTTTATGAATTTCGAAGTGTGATTTTAAATGATTTTTGGATACTTTGATTTTTAAATGCTTAACATGCTCAAATTTCATTCTTATTTTTATGAGCATACATACACTGACAAATGATTTCTTGTGCTTTAATGTCAAGAAAATCATTGAGGCAATCCATGCTTTTAGGAAAATACATGGGATTCAGTGTGAGAGCTTAACAGAACTTCCATGGATTCACGATAACCAGTGTTTCCTACCCAAGAAGTATTCCCTGAGTGATTGAGGGGAGAGGGGTAAAAAGATTGAGTGTTGGTGTGCGAAGAGGTAAAATGAAAATGAGAGATTGGTTAGATATGAGCTTAAATGATTAAAAAGAAAGAGGGTGTGAGATTAGAGTAAAAGAATATCAAACTCTGCACCAAACTTCTTTCTGAGTCGGGTAACCACATTACTGATTGGTTCACATTCTTTGGTGACCATCATTGAAAAAGGCAGTGAGCCCATGCCATCTCTTGTATATAACCCCACCAAGCTACTCATTCTTTTCTTAACAATAGAATGTTTCACATTTTCTGGGGAAGCAACATATAATCTATTGGTTCTTCATTTGGAAGATATTGATATTGAAAAAGAAGGAAAATTGCCCCACCTTCGACCCTTTCTCATGCACATTTGAGTCTATGTATAACCTTTGTTGTCTCATTGGTTTACATACTTTGAGCCTTATGAAACACAATCATTGTGCTAATTCTTTCATAACACAAGCATGAGCACACCGAAAATCTGTTTTTCTGTCAGAACATTCATAGAAAATACCTTGTGTTTTTCAATGATTGAATGGAAGTCCTGGGGAGTGAACATAATTTCAAGCTCCTTAAATTGTACATTCGTTGTACACAGTAACTTTGTGTTACTGACAGGCATTCCTAACTGTTTCATATGTTGATTAAGGGTTACAACTCCTAATTCGTTTGAATTTGAGGGCTCATTTAGATCAGATGAACGTTTTCTCATATCATTTATTGGAGGAGATTAATCATTTGTTGTCAAAGGGAGAGATTGTTCAAATTTCACCATAATGGGAAGATCATGAAGACTGTGCTTATTTGATTATTTGGGGGAGATCATTCAAAGAACGAGCTAACCTTGAACAAGTTTTAATGATTTTGATTCTCACAATTCATTAAAAAGGGGGAGATAAATCTAAGTTCAAGATCAGATGATTAACATTTGTATCAAGAAAGAGTGACAAATGATTTTCAAAGTCAGGTTGAAAGCTGAAGAAAATATTGTTAGAAAGAGATATGATATTGTTGTAAACAAAGGGGAGATTGAAGATGTTTGAAAAGACAAAGAAATAGATTCACTTCAAAGTTGAAGAATGTCAAAGTTTCAAAGTCTGTTGAAAGTTTCAAAGTTTGTTGAAGTTGTCAAAGTTTTCAAGGTGTAAAAGCTGAAAAAGATTCAAAGTTGAAGATTTTTCTGAAGATAAGAAGACCTGAAGATTATTGTCAATTTTTTTTTAATCTTGAATCCAAAGGAGGAGATTGTTAGGCTAATATTGTATTCAAGATTAAAAGTGAGGGTCTTTGTTGTAATTGTTGTATAGTTTGAGTGTTTGGTTGTAAAGTCAACATAAGTTGACTTAGTATAAATAGATTAGTTTCTTTGTAATCTTTAGAACACGCACAAACGAACACATACAGAATTGGTAAGAACCTGCACACTGAAAACGCACACATACGTAAGACTTGTGGCACTTTGGTAGATCGATGACTTCATTGTAATTGTGTGGTTTAATCAATAAGAATTTGTTTTGTTAATCTGTGTTGTTCATATTTCTAGTATAAACTGGGTTACAGCCGAATCCTACGATAGAGAAACCTTTTAACAAGACAAACTTGTTGGACTCAAATACTTTCCTATATCCTAACTTATTCAAGACACTAACGGAAACCAAATTCTTTCAAATTTGTGGTACAAACAAAACGTCTAAAAGTTCAAATATTTTGCTAGAAATAAATTTGTAACACCCGTAATTTTGGTAAATCCTCATCCTGCATCTTGCTTATTTATTGTCATCAGTTTAAACCTTAGATGGAATTCTTTCTTGTAGAATTGGATGTTTGCATCGGGAGCGCGTCGGGTTAAAAGTCAAGTTTGATCCTCGGTACAGTCTGGGCAATTGTGCCCGCGACTGTGACAGAGTGTCACTCTCGCGGGGAACTCTCTCGGTGCTTGTACCGAGAGTGGGTGGTAACGGTTGATAGTGCCCGCGATTATGATAGAGTGTCACTCTCACGGGGCACTCTCGTGGTGCTTGTGCCGAGAGTGGGTGGTAACGGGCGATAGTGCCCCTGATTGTGACAGAGTGTCACTCTCGCGTTGCTCGAACCAAAAGTGGGGCATGAAGGGCGATTGTGCCCGCGATTGTGACAGGATGTCACTCTCGCGGGGCACTATCGCCGGCGATGGACAACCTGATTATTAAATAAGATTTTCATCCCATTCTCATTAAAAAAAACTTAAACCCTTCTCCCCATTTTCTCTCCCAAGCGAACCCTTTGCATTTGTTATTGATTTTGAGCATTTGAGGCACCAAGACTTGGAATTCCAAGTGATTCTTCATCATCTAGCAAGGTTTTGTAAGCTAGAACTAAGATCCTCTCATCTCCATCTTCTTCATCACATTTCTAGGGTTTCATCCAACCTTTTTACCACTTTGAAGATTGGAAGTTTGTGGCTCATTTTGGTTACCTAGAAGTGTATTGTTGATGGATTCAAGTCTTGGTAAAGGTAATTTTCACTTCTCTTCAACTATGGAAATTTGGGTTTTGAGATAAGATGAGATCTTCATGTAAATGTTTGGGGAACGATTCTATATGGTTGAATATGTATATTTATGGTTGGAAACTTATGTATCTAGGTTTTTGGAAGAATTTGATTGTGGATTCAAGTTCCTTCAAGGAAGCTCAAGTTGGGGTAAAATCTAGATTTAGCCTAAATCTATCAAGGTGAGTTCAAGTTGATTTGTGAAAACTATGTACATGCCAAAATGTGTGTTTTGATGTAAAAATACGCTTTACTTGGTAATTCTCAATGCATCGAGTATTTTGATAAGTTTTCATATTTGGTAAATTTGGGTTAATTTGATCTCATGAATGCTCATATTTGGGATTTGGATATTTGATAAGTAAATAGAATGATTAATGCATTTTTGGAGGTTTCGTACAAATGAATTCTATTTTATTATTTATGCGTTTTTGGTGTATTTAATTTCATAAACCCTTTGGAAAATACAAATCTCCGTGTTGTGAGACATTTTGGAAATGTAAGGGTATAATCCCATTTGGAAAATCGTGTGCCCATTTCTAGAAGAGTTTTGTGGTTGGTCACATCTTTGAGGTATGTGTCGGTGTAAAAGCCGTTTAAATACGTTTTATTATTTGGGGACTGTTATTTGTTGGCCAATTGTATTTTTGAGCAGTTTAGCTCGATTTTGACTTAAAAGAGTCTTGAGGACATTTGTCCGGTTTTAATGGCTAAATATAGAGCCCCATTTATGATTTGCATCTGAATGCATCTTGTGGTATTGTAACACCCTCAAATTTAGTAAGAGCAACTAATTTAAAATTCGACATTACATCAAGTAAAAGATAACTCTCCAAAATAAAACTTTCTATTTAACCTCAAAGATATGAACCCTAGTCTTATACAAATACTAGACTAAAGTCGGTGTTACTTAATCCCAACTATAAGTTTCTCTTCCCGAAACAAGTGCGGAAGACTTCACAAAGATAACCACCCTTTGATCACACAACTAGCACTCCTCTCTGCACAGTGTCACTAAAGCTAATCCCAACCGGAACCTGTTGCACATGCTGACAATTAAAAAGGTTAGGCTAACGCCTAGTGAGTTCAAGAGTTTTATATCATGATTATAAAGGAAAACGTAAAATGGAAATATTGTATCTTATAATCATGATCCTTTAAATGATTTACTTTAAAATAAGAGAATAACTCATTTACCCACAATATACATTTTATAGATGGACGCCTCAACGCCAAAACATTCTTTCATGAAATAATGCAACCCAACACTTACTCAAAACGAGGATAATGGTAATGCTCGAATAATGAAATTTGAATAAACTTTATAAAACAAACGACCAAAATATAAGTAAACTCAAGTCTCCAAAATTATAGCATAAGGGAGATAACCCAAACTCAAAGCGTCACCGAAAACAAGGATAAGACTAAATACCCCAAAACAACACCCCTCAGTGACGGGGGAGTCCCGAGTTCCAAGGCTAGTGGCGGAACACAAAATTAGGCCACATTCCAAGTTACTGAGCTCACCATACTAGGAACCCATGCCACGAGCTCGCTGACTCGTACTAAGATGTGGGGGAGGGCACCCGAGGATTCCTAATCATGCTCATTCACTAGGATTACATTTACGGCCCATGGCTAGTATCCGGTCCCACATAACCATACCAAGTTTCCCCCAAGGACCCAATGTCTCAACTAGCTACAAATGGGAAATAACAATCCCATAAAAACAGGCTCATAAATTACATCACGGATGCAGGTCCGGGCATTGGACTCCACGAGCCCTCACCGTATTGTCCTCAAAATCCCATGACTAATTATGGTGCCAACATATAACTAATAGCCCCTTTTCCTTTTTAAATAATAAAGACCGACTCATATGCCTATGGATCCACTGCATTATAGTCTAAAACAATACATGACTCCAACTGAATGACCAACGCACTCAGAACATGTAATTCTCAAATGATGCACATTAACCACCATCATACTCAAAACTCCACAACGGGCTATTAAATCGGACAAATGTCCTCAAGACTAATTTATTTTCAAATATGCATTTCCATGTTTAACTGCTGATAAGAATGAAAATCATAAAATGAGACTATATATATTCTTTCAAGTACCTCACATAAATGTGCAAGTAGTACTTTATAAAACATCCTATTTCATGAATGATGCATAAAACCCGACAAACACTTAAAATTGTATTTTTGACCAAAGATCTACTTATGCAATAAATCATCAAAACACATTCATTTGTGACTCCTTTATCAAAATGCCCCAAAATCCCAAATGTGGGTGTTTTACAAAGTTTATAAAGTTAAATACTTCAAATAATCAAAGATTACCAAATAACTCAACATTTGATAATTTCATGTAAAACACATAAACACTTTAAAATGGACATTTTGGCATGTACAACATTTTCACAAATCAACTTGAACTCACCTTGCTAGATTTAGGCTAAATCTAGATTTTACCCCCAAAACTTGAATCTCCTTTGATGAAGGATTGAATCTCCAAGAAATCTCTCTATATCTTAGATCCAACACATCTACACGATCACTTTCACTACACAAGTCATCAAAATCACACCCAAGTTGAAGGATGAAAGGGAAAAGGATGAAATCATCAAACCCTAGCTTAACATTGAGAGAGATGAGAAGCTTACCACCATAAAATACTCTTGTATTCTCCAATAGACTTCAAATATCTTGATATATCCTTGAATATCTCTCAAAAACGAAACCATGGCAACTTGAATCACCAAAAACGGAGTTGTGATGCAAAAGTTATGAGGGAATGAAGTTCTAGGGCTGAAAATCGGGTTTTATGCTCGAACAGGGCTCCGTGCGGGTTACCGGGAGGCCTAAGTCGCCCGGATGTCCCTAAGTTTTCTGGATGACCCTAAGTCACCCCGTGCACTGCTCGTCTGATTTTCTTCATTTTTCATGTCCGATCACTGTTTTGGCCATAATTTCTTCGTTTTAGCTCCAATTTTGCTCCGGAAAGAACCGTTGGACTCGTAATTGAATCCTTCATTCAACAAAACTATAAAATCTAGGATTCAAGTCCAAAATCCTATATCTTATTTTTCCCTTAAAATTACCGATTTCTGTATTAACTTGAAATGATACATTTCGAAATCGGGGTGTTATAGGTATACTAATGATAATTACATGCTCGAGTGCATTGGTCATTCTGTGTAGTCATATAATTTTTGACTGTGTTGCATTGGATCCATAGGAACGTAAGTCAGTCTTTATTTGATGGTCAATTGGGTATTACAAGGTTGGACTCCGGGACCCATGATTTATGACCTTAACCTTTCAAGTGTACACTAGGAGGGTTGAGTCCGGTTGTGCTATCGTGTTGATGGGCATTTGGGGCCTCCGCCATATCAGGGAAATGCCTTAGTTGTAACCCCCGACTGTGCTGGGCCTTTGGTGATATTCATGGTAATATTCACTAAGGTCAGCGGTCTCTTTTGGTGTAACTTGAAGGGAGTCGTACGGACACTTGGGATTTTATGTCGTGAAGTGTCATATGATTAACGTTGTATGAGTGTGTGTGCCCCACAATGACAAGTTATTATCATAAATTATCAATCAAGATGACAAGATTAATTGATCGAAACAATTTTATTAACATTCAATCATAATTCTATTCGTACAGGATGCTCTCTGATCTTTTTCTCTCTAAACAGTAACTCTCTTCTAGTCATATGAGTCTACAAACAAAACAATTCTATTTAAACCTAAGTACATTACAAGACAAAACACAAAACTTTGACTTTGACCTTTATTACAAAGACTTTGACTTTAGCTTGAGAGTTGACTTGAGCTTTTGACTTTGACTTTGACTTTTCACCTTTCATCTTCATGATCTTGTATCCAACATATTTGTGCATTAACAATCTCCCCATTTGGATTCAAGATCATCTCTAAAAAGATATGCAATACAATCTCCTCCTTGTAACTTTCTTTGAACAAGAATCATCTTCAGAAAGATAAGCATTTGTCTCTTCTCTTTGGATTTAGAATAAATTTCAGCATCATAGAACAATCTCCCCTTTTGCTCAAAATCAATTCTTCAGAACTTTTTGTAATCTCTTCAAAGTCTGTGATAATGTTCTTTTTAAGAATCTTTAACAATCTCCCCCGAAGGATGTAGAAACCTCTTTCAGACTTCAGAAAGAAATTATCTCCAGATTTAGCTCTCTTTTCTTCAGCAAATCAACTTCAAAGAAAATTTCAGTAAATTTCAATGAACATTCTGAATTCTTTGAACTTTGTCTTACAATTATGTGCAATCTTCTTATAACTTGCATTCCTTGACAAATCCTTGCAACAAATTTTCTTCAAATCATACTTCTTGAAATTCTTTCTCCTTTAATTTCCTTTCCATTTCAAAAATTTCTTAAAACAACATTTCTTGAAATTAATTTCTCCCCCTTTTTGATGATATAGAGCGAAAAATCATCAAAACTTCACCAAGAAATGTCATTAATCTTTTATGACCATTGATATTTGTCACATGAGCCTCTGATCATCCGTCAATTCAAAATGTATTCATCTGAATCTTTTCAAATTCAGACAAATAAGAATGTAACACATGAATCAACAAATGAATCAGTTAATAATGTCTGTCAGTAGCACAAAGCCACTGTGTGTAACAAATACACATTGGAAATGAGGTTTTTGATGTTCACTCCCCCAGGTCTTCCATTAAATCATCGAATAACACAAGATTATTCTATGAACGTTCTGACAGAAAAACGAATTTCCTGTGTGTACGTGCTTGTGTATGAAAGAACTAAGCATGATGATTGCTTTATCAATTAGGCTCAAAAATGCCATTGAGACAACAATAGTAATACACGGAATCAATTGTCCATGATCGAAGTGCGAAGGTGGGGCAGACTTCCTTCTTTTTCAATATCCAGATTTTCCAAATGAAAACCAGATTGATTATGTGTTGCATCCCCAAGAAAAATTGAAACATCTTCTTTTTAAGAAAAAGATGAGTAGCTGGTGGGGTTTAAACAAGAGTTGGCATGGGCTTGTTGCCTGTTTCAATGATGTTCACGATTTTTTTTGTGAAACAACAATAATATGGCTGTTCGGCTCAGAAAAAGTTGGTGCAGAGTTTGATATTCTTTTACTCTGATCTCTCACCCTCTTTTTTTTAACATTGAGCTCACTTCTAACCAAACTCTCTTTTCATTTAATCTCAGCACACACCCACACTCAGATATTGACTCCTCGCCTCTCGATCACTCAAGAATAACTTATTGGGTAGGAAACACTGGTTAACGTGAATCCATAGAAGTTCTATTAAGTGCTCACACAATAAACCCATGTAGTCCTATAAGCAGGGTGTTGCTCAAATGGTTTAACTTTTCAGTTAAAGCACAATACATATGTCAGCTGTATGTATGCTCAATAAGATAATCATGAAGGTTTGAGCATTTTAATCATGGAAGATTTTTCAACACAAGTATATTGAATGAATGAAATGAATACAAGAAACTTGTTTGAAAATCTGACATTGTATGAAAAGATCAAATATGAATGATTTAACAATTAAGGCTTAGGTCATGAAAATTGGATGTTGTCTATAAGAATAATTATTGACATTCTTGAAAGAAACGTTTTGAACGAAATCGCGCTCAAATATCAATGAAGTACAAAACGGGGTGTATCACCATCGAAATTTTTTTTGGTTAATTTGTGACATGGTGATAACATAAAAAATAAAAATACTAAACTGGTGTGTGAATACTTGAAAGTATAAGGAAAAAATAATACACAAGTATTTATCTTTGGAAACACACGGTTTGTTTAACATTTAAGCTCATAGAAAATAAAAACATTTAAAATTCACACTTCTAAATTCATGAAATCATTTTGAGAATAAGAAGTGGTTTGAACGTTTAAGAACATGTTTTCATGTATGAAAGTCGTCCTTCTTTCAAACATGTATGAGATTAAGGTTAGAATAATCCTTACGCTCAGCTTGAATCTCATAAAGTCAGCTCAAAATTCATGATTGATATGATCATGTAAGCTCCCCCTCAAAATCTGCATTCAATCAAAAAGTCGTCAAAGTACAAAGTCTTATTCACAAACTTTATTGAAAAAATTAAAAGACATGAAAGCAATAAAACTTGTTAAGAATGAGTTCTGATTACATGTAATAAGAAGTCATTGTCCTTACTCCCCCTGAAAATATGCATCACATGATATGTGAGTGAAAATTAGATGCAAAAATCTAGAACTCTCCCTAGAATCTAGATCAAAAAAGCTTTATCTAACTCCCCCTGAAAACATGAACAAAACCTTTCAGTGCAAATATCTTTCAATTTAAAAATAAAGAAATGAAGAAAAATAACAAAACTAAACTGTACTAGGTAACAACAGATTAAGTCTTGAGGTTTAACATGCCAAGTTTCGAAATGAGAAAATTAAGTCTCTTTTCGTCAAGTGGATTGGTAAACAAATCTGCAAGTTGATAATCTGTGTTTACAAAGTAAAGTTCGATTGTACCTTTTTCGACATTATCTTTAATAAAATGATATCTCACATCAATATGTTTTGTTTTAGTGTGCTAAACAAGATTAGCTGATATTGCAATCGCGCTCTTCGAATCACAATATATCAGAATTTTGTTGAACTGGAAACCATAGTCTCGAAGCTGTGTTCTCATCCACAACACTTGAGAGCAGCAACTGGCAGCAACTACATACTCTGCTTCAGCAGTCGATGTGGAAACACAAAGTTGTTTCTTTGATGCCCAACTTACGAGCTTGTCTCCAAGAAATTGTATGTGACCCGATGTGCTCTTCCTGTCTAGCATACAACCTGCATGATCTGCGTCTGAATACGCTGTTAGCTCAAAACCTGTATCTTTAGGATATCACAAACCAAGATCTGCAGTTCCCTTCCGATATCTAAATATGCGCTTTACAGCAGACATATGGGATTCTTTGGGTGAAGCTTGATATCTAACACATAAACATGTAGAGAACATTATATCTGGACGACTAGATGTCAAATACATTAAAGAACCAATCATCCCTTTATAGGTTCTAACATTAACAACTTTTCCCGAAAGACCAACTCCGATTTTAGTTCGTGGTGCCATCGGGGTAGAAATTGGAGTACATTTTGACATATTAAATTTCTTTAAAATGTCATCAATATACTTCGCTTGATTTATAAAAATCCCGGTAGAAAATTGTTTGACTTGTAATCCGAGAAATAAATTCATCTCTCCCATCACATTCATCTGAAAACGTGACACCATGAGGTTAGAAAATTTCTTACAGTACTTTGGATTAGTTGAACCAAATATAATATCATCCACATACATTTGAATTAAAATGATATCAACTTTCTCCCTTTTAATGAATAAATTGGTGTTGATTTTACCTTTTGAAAAGCCAGACTTGACCAGGAATTTGGATAAAACATCATACCAGGCATGAGGGGCTTGTTTGAGTCCGTAGAGTGCTTTGTCTAGAATATAGACATGATCAAGTTTGTCTGCACTTACGAATCCTTCTGGTTGAGAAACGTACACCTCTTCTTTTAGCAATCCATTCAGAAAGGCTGTCTTGACATCCATCTGATAGACCGTAAAGTTCTTGTTTGCAGCGTAGGCTAGAAACATTCTAATTGCCTCAATAAGCGCAACTAGTACATACGTCTCGTCATAATCAATTCCTTCCTCTTGTTTGTATCCTTTGGCAATAAGTCGTGCTTTGTTTCGAATTACAACACCATCTTCATCTTTCTTGTTTTTGAATACCCATTTGGTGCCAATAATAGTCTTCCCTTCAGGTCAGGGCACCAATCGCCAGACTTTTAGTGCTTCGAATTGGTTGAGCTCTTCTTGCATGGCTGTAACCCAATCTGGATCACAAAGAGCTTATGAAACTTTTGTTAGTTCTGTTTTGCTCAGAAAAGAGTCAAATAGGCATTCATTTGTAGTTGCAGACCTAGTTTGCACCGGCTTAGAAGGATCTTCAATGATTTGATGAACCGGGTGCTCTTTGGTCCACTTGTAAACATGAGGAAGTGGATTAGATGCAGATTGATCATATTGAGCATCTAGATATCCACTATCATCTTGTTGTTCAGTAAGGGGTTCAGTTGAAGCAATCGGTGCAGAATATTCAGTTGGTTGGACATTTAATGTCTGTTGAATAGGCGTTGCCGAACATCCAACTGATTGTGTAACTTCTGGCTCGACAGTTTAATTAGCAACTTCAACTGAGTGAGTAGGTGTTTGAATTTGAATTTGAATTTCTTCCTTAATCGGGAGATCGGATTCAGTTGAGACATCTGAAGTGATTGGATGATGATTTCTTTAATCTTCAGATCTGTCGATCACAACAGGTTTAGTCACTCTAGTACCAATAAACTCATCGTAGAAAAATTCAAACAGTAAATCTAAATCTGTTAAATGAGATGTAGACGTTGACGCTTTATCAGATTTAGTAACATTAACCGCAGGTTCTGGACTGATTTGCCCAGAAGCTAATACTCTAGTTATCACGGGTTCTGAACTACTTTGATCAGAAGCCATGTCTTCATCGAATGTTACGTTTACGCTCTCGACAAATATCTTTGATTTCTTCAAGTAAACTCTATATGCAGCAGACGTCTGAGAATATCCAATGAAAATGCCTTCATCAGCGTTAGGATAGAACTTGTTCAAGTTCTCCTTGTTTTTCAACACAAAACACCTGCATCCAAAGATATGAAAATGTTTAATGCTAGGTATTTTATTATTAATTAAAGCATATGGTGTTTTACCAAACCGACGATGAATTATGTGTTGAGTCAGAATTGTATTCAAGATTAAAAGAGGGTTAAAAGTGTAAATGATGTAAAGTGTAAGGGTTTTAGTGTCAAAGTTTAAGTGTTTGACTTTAGTTTGAGAGAGGTCATGTTGACCATTTAAATACCTTGTGTCTTTATTGGATTTGTAGACATGCACACATACTTGAGATTGTAGAGAGAGAATTTCTTGTATTCAAAGAGAGCTTACTGTGAGAGTCATTTTGTAATCAAAGCATATTCAATACAAATCACTTGTGATTAAATCTTGTGTGATTAAGCTTGAAACTGTGACTATCAATTGGTATCAGAGCCTAACAAAAATTCAGAAATGGATTGATTTTTCACTCAGAAATTGAAGAACTCGCACGTAGTCTGTGTTTAGATCAAATTTTGAGATTTTGAGTTGTTTTGGTCGAATTATTGCTTGTATTGAGTGCGATTTGATGTTTAGAATGTTTTTTGTTTAGATCATACTAGCAATTTCCTTGTAATTCATATTCAGTTTTGTGAATTTGTCAAAGGTTGGTTCGAGAAGTTCAGAGTACTGTGATCAGATTGATTTCTTCATTCAAGTTGTTTTTGTGAAAGATCATGTACTAAGAATTTGTTCAGATAGTTATCGTGAACATTTCCTCAAATTTTGGTGGTGATTGGATACGTTTTGAATCGATTTTTGACCATCTTAGTGATCTGGATGTCGAACTAAGGAAGAACTCGCAAGATCTACAGAATTCGCACGATTTATGAAGAACTCGCACAAAGAACTCGCACATTGAAGAATTCGCATGATTCAGTGATTAAATGCTCTAAGGGCAGAATTCGCATAACAGAGCTGTACGAAAAGTGAAGATTTCGCACAAAGGGTTATACGAAAAGCTTGGAATTCGTATCTGAGTCTGAAAATTTTTCTAAGGGAGGAATTCGTATCGATACGAATTGTTCAAGTCTGAAAAAGATTCTAAGGGAGGAATTTGCATCACAATGATATATCTTATGCGAAAAGTGAAGAATTCACATCCTTCCTTATGCGAAATGTGCTGAATTCACACATAACTACATGCAAAAAGCTCAGAATTCGCATATAGTTACATGCGAAAAGTGAAGAATTCTTATCCCTTCCATACGAATTTTGTTATGTGCGAATTCCTATGGTTGTGCGAATTGTGATTTCTTTGTGTTGTGCGAATTCTGTGTGTTGTGTGAGAATTTCATATTTAGTCAAATTTTTAGAAGCTGCAATATGAGATTTAATCGTCAAATTCTTTTGTCTAGGGACCCCCGTGCTAAGTCTGCGTAGGGGTGCATATTTATGAATGTGATCAAAGTTTCTAATTTTTGTTAACGATCATTTCAAGCTTATATTTTACAGATATCAAGATGCCTTACACTGACGAGAAGGGAAATACTGTCTTGACAAAAAGAGATTGTGCTATCGCGTATATGCCAGAGATTCAAGCCCTTGAAGCTGAAAATAAGAATCTGAAAATAAGAATCTGAAAATTCAGAATTCATCTCTTCAGGCTCAGATCATTAAATTGAAAGATAATTCTAAAGTTTTAGAAAAAGATTTTATTTGCTCAGATTGTGTTGCTAACTCCAAAATCAATTTTGCAGGGATCATTGAATCAACAGAAAAAGAGATTTCTAATCTTCAAACCAAGTTGAAGATGTTTTTAAGGACTAAATGCAAATTCTACATGGTCAAAGAAGGAGTTGATGCAAAAAGAGCTTGATGATCTTAGAAGAAGATCAAACATTGCTGGAGAAACGTGTGACGGGCTGAAAAAGATAAATTCACAAATCTTCTCTGAAAGAGACGAGTTAATAAACAGAGTGTTCAGTCTTGAAGTTGAAATAAACAGGCTTAAAGAAAAATCCACAAAAGAGATGAACAACTCAAGAGCTCAAGAGGAGATAAATAAGATTGAAAAGAAGAGAAAGGATTTGGAAAGAGATAATGCTGAGCTTTAGAAGAAAATCATTGATCTGAAAGAACAAATATCTGAAGATGAAAAGAAGTCAAAGAAAGAAAGAGAAGAGTATGAAAATGAAATAAAGGTATTTGCTCAAAAGCTTTCTGATTTTTCAAGAAAATCTTTTGAAGAAAAGAAGATGGTAGAACTCAAATGTTCCAAACTTTCTCAACAAGTGAAAGACTTTGAGAAAGTTATCATTCTGGAGAGAGATAAGTTTGAGAAAGAGAAGAAGAAAATTCAGCAGAAGAATGTTGGAGTCTTTAAAGAAATATCTGAACAAAGAAAGTATGTAGAGAAAGAGTTTGAGGAAGAAATAAGAGTGTTTGAGGATGAGATAAAGAAGCTAACAGGAAAACTATCTGAATTGTCATCAACTGTTATGAAGGAGAAGAAGACGAAGTCTGAATTGCACAACAAGTTTAATTTACTTTCAAAGGAAAGAAACAGTTTGTCAATAAAGATCAAAGAATTTGAAGAGATCATGTTATAGATGAAGCTGACTGAGCAAAAGACGCCAGAATCAATTATTCAATCACCGAGAGATGATCCAGCTGCATCAGAATGTTCATTCAAATCAGCTGCAAGTTCAATTTTTACAAATGTTTCTAATAATCCTTTGTTTGATGCAAATGATAATCATATTTCTAAACATAAAGAACAGATTCGTCCTTCTATCCTTTTCTATGATAAATCTATTGATGGTTCAGGTAACATCAAGGAGAATAAGTCTTAGGAGAAAATGATTTGGAAAAGGAAAGATGAGAAAGACAAAGAAAAATGGATTTGGAAAATAAAAGGATCTTTAGATGAGAAGAAGGAACATAAATCATTTGTGCATACACCGATTGCAAAGAAGAACAATGCTCCTAAGGGTAAAACTTTTGGCAAACCTGATCTTGTTAACACTGTCAATCAATTGATCAGGTTAGCACAAAAGAAAATTAATTGTTCTTACTGTGGTACAAATGATTTTGTAAGTAAAAATTATGTGGATAATTGGTATGGTTCTTACTACATTTCTCCTAATAGAATTCCAACTAACAAATCAGGACCCAAATACTAGTGGGTACCAAAAGCTAAATCTGTGTTGCAGGCACCTAAAGACTACGGAGAGAAAGAACTATGGTTTCTGATTACAACAGATCAGGACCCGGTCTTCAATGTCAAGATGAATGACTTCTGATCATGTATAGATCAGGACTCGATCTTCAAAGATTAAATGATGACTTCTAAGTACAGTAGCTTAGGACTCAATCCTCAATGTTAAAGGATGATGGGTTCTAAACACTACAGTTTAGAACCCGTATCTAAAAGATCTATGTAGACTTCTGAATACAACAGTTCAGAACTCGTACTTCAACGAATAATGGAAAGTTACTATTCTCACCGGAGAATATGTACAAATGGCTTCTAGATTACTCAGTTCAGAACCCGCACTCAAATTTTTTTTTTTCTAAAGGATTCTTAATAGATAACATCTTTCTAAAGAAGTTTTTACTTTAAGGGGAAGTTTATAAATTTTTCACTGTCATATCTTTTAGGGGGAGAAGATAAAAGTTCATTAAAATTTTAACTGTCATATTTTTCTAATGACTTGATTTTTTTTACAGATACCAAGGGGGAGTATCTGAGGTTTTTGTCAAGGATGCTTAAAAGAAAATATTCATTTTAGGGGGAGTTAAGAATTTCTACGCTAAAGGTATATATTTTTAAACTCTTAAACTCTATCACTTGTTGAAAGACGAACAACTTTCTCTTGTGAAAATTGTTTTCTTAAATGTTCAAACCACTTCGCCTTCTCAAAATGTTTTATGAATTTCGAAGTGTGATTTTAAATGATTTTCACTTGGATACTTTGATGCTTATCTGACCGTGTGTTTCTTAAAAAAAAATACTTGTGTATTTTCCTTTCATATACTTTGTCAAGTATTCATACAAACATCGGTTCAGTACATTCTCATTGAATTTGTTATTACCATGTCTCAAAAGTTAATCTTTCGATGGTAATACTCCCGTTTGAAATTCAATGTTGTTTGAGATCAGACGTCATTTCTACTTGAAATGTGCTTTCATTGATTATATGTTTATATCTCGTTCATATAAACACATATTCGATCTTTGATATCCTAAAATATTTTTCTTCGTGATATTTGATCTGATTAAATCATTGTCAGATGCTCAAAACCATGAAATTGAATGATTATAAATGTTCAAAGTTTTGAGAGATCTTAAATGTTCAAATTACTCAAATTTCATTCTTATCTTTAATGAGCGTACATACACTGACTATGATATCTTGTGCTTAACTGTCAACATAAACTGTTTAGCAACATATTCTTTTTAGGACAAAATACATGGGATTCAGTGTGAGTGCTTAAAAGACTTCCATGGATTCACACTAACCAGTGTTTCCTACTCTGGAAGTAATCCTTGAGTGATTAAGGGGAGAGGGGTCAAAAGAATTGAGAGTGGGTGTGTGCTGAGGTAAAATGTAAAAGAGAGATTGGTTAGAAGCGAGCTCATATGTTTAAAAGAAAAAGGGTGAGAGATCAGAGTAAAAGAATATCAAACTGTGCACCAAACTTTTTCTGAGCCGGGCAGCCACATAATCTGTTGGTTCACATTCTTTGGTGACCTTCATTGAAATAGGCAACTAGCCCATGCCAACTCTTGCATAAAACCCCACCTGCTACTCATTCTTTTCTCAACAAAAGAATGTTTCAAATTTTCAAGGGGAAGCAATACATTACCTATTTGATCTTCATTTGGAAGACTCGAATATTGAAATAGAAGGAAAGTTTCCCCACCTTCGACCCTTTCTCATGCACATTGAGTCTATGTAAATCTATTGTTGTCTCAATGGTTTACATAATTTTGAGCCTTATTATAAAAAAGATATCATTGTGCTTAATTCTTTCATACGCAAGCACGAGCACACAGAAAATTTGTTTCTCTGTCAGAACGTTCATAGATCAACTTTGTGTTTTTCGATGATTGAATGGAAGTCCTGGGGAGTGAACATCACTCAAGCTCCTTATACAGTACATCCGTTGTACTAAGTAACTCTATGTTACTTATAGGCATTATAACTGGTTCATCTGTTGATTCAAGGTTACCAATCATAATTTGTCTGAATTTGAAAAAAATTGGATGAATACATTTATGAATTGACGACATAATCATTTTATCAGATCAGAATGGGGGAGATTGATTATTTTCCTATTTGGGAGAGATTTTTCATGAAGACTATGCTTAAATTATTATTTGGGGGAGATATTTTAAAGACATAACTGACCTTGAAATGTTTTGATGATTTTGATTCTCACAGTTCATCAAAAAGGGGGAGAGAGTTCAATATTTCAAAGTCAGATCCGTTTTAAAGCTAAAGTCAAGCAAATTGTTACAAAGGGGGATAATACAAGAATGAGAAAGCAAAGTCAAGCAAGAAGTGATAAAGGGAGAAAAGTTTGTTAAAGCAATGATTAAAGAAAGTTGAAAAGCTGATGATGTTTCTGAAGAGCTTATTGCATTTTTGTAATCAAAGGGGGAGACTGAAGATTGTCTAAAGTTGTTAAGTAATTCAAAAGGGGAGATTTACTGAAAGCGATATCAAAGTTCAAGCAAAGTGTCAAAGATTTGAAGGTGTCTAAGCTGTGAAAGATTATTTGTTCAAGATTTTTCTGAAGGAAGAAGACATGATGATTAGTGTCATTTTTTTTAATCTTGAATCCAAAGGGGCAGAATGTTGAGTCAGAATTGTATTCAAGATTAAAAGAGGGTTAAAAGTATAAATGATGTAAAGTGTAAGGGTTTTAGTGTCAAAGTTTAAGTGTTTGACTTTAGTTTGAGAGAGGTCATGTTGACCATTTAAATACCTTGTGTCTTTGTTGGATTTGTAGACACGCACACATACTTGAGATTGTAGAGAGAGAATTTCTTGTATTCAAAGAGAGCTTAATGTGAGAGTCATTTTGAAATCAAAGCATATTCAATACAAATAACTTGTGATTAAATCGTGTGTGATTAAGCTTGAAACTGTGACTATCATTATGGAACGATTCTATGTATAGCATGCAGTTGACACAACTTCAGCCCACAGAATTAGAGGTAGATCAGATTGATTCAACATAGTACGAGCAACCTCGACTAGAGTTCTATTTTGCCTTTCTACAACTCCATTCTGTCCTGGTGTTCTGGCAGCAGAAAATTGGTGCGTTATCCTGACCGATTCGAGATAATCATCTATAGTCTTGTTCTTGAATTCTGTGTGATTGTCTGTTCTGAGAATCTTAACTGTCTTCTGCAAGTTTACTTGAGTGGTCTTTAAAAATGATATGATGACATCGGGCGTCTCATATTTTGATCTTTGAAATTTGACCCAAATGTATCTGGAATAATCGTCCACAATCACTAGAACATATTTCTTGCCGTTAATGCTTTGAGTTCGCATTGGACCATAGAGATCCATATGCAGTAGTTCCAATGAAGTACTTGTGCTCGATTCAGGCTTAGGCTTATGTGAAGCTCTTTTCATCTTACCCTTCTCACACGCCGCACACAGATGTTCTTTGACATATTTCAGCTCAGGTAAACCCTTCACCAGATTACTAGTCACCAACTTGTTGATGTATCTGAAGTTGAGATGAGATAGTCGTCTATGCCATACCAGCTTTGTTGCATAGAGGCTTTTGAAAGTACACACCTCATTATCAGTCTTGACTTTTGACAAATTGATCGTGTAGAGGTTTGACTTCCGCGTTCCGACCAAGAGTTCTTTATGGTCGCGTGAATATTGAACTTTAGTTTCATATTTTCGGTGGCATATTATACATATATGGATTGTTTTCCATGATTTATGAGTTGAGTATTATGCCCCACCCATGTTTTGGGTGTTTCGGGATATAAAGTTTTATCACATTTTTATAAATTGGGAGTCCGTTTTCTATTCACATTTTGAGTGAGTTTTGGGTTGCCTCAGTTTATAAGGATGTTTTGTATTGGGGTATTCATCTTTGAAAATGAATGTTATTGGAAAACGATTCGTTTCCATATTTAAAGCAAATCATTTTGAAAGATTATGATTTAAATTGTATCATTTCTTTTAACAATATATTTAATCATGTTGAAAACTCTTGAACTCACTAGGCGTTAGCCTAACCCTTTTTATTTGTTGGCATGTGCATCAGGATCTGTTTGGGATTAATTCTAGCGATACTGTGAAGAGATGAGTGCTAGTTAGATGCTCGAACAAGTGAATAGCTTGGTGGAGTCTTTCGCATTTACCTTGGATATAGCGACTGTCATTGGTTTTAGTAACTCCCGACTTTAATTAGTCTCTATGTAAGACTTCATTCATTTTGTTAACGGTTAAATCTAGCATCGTGTTTCTAGTGTGAACTTGTCGTAAGAGATTTTATTCTTCTTTGAGGTATTATTGAAAGTTTTAAATTAGTTGCTCGTTCCAAATTTGAGGGTGTTACAAAATTCTAGCTTAACTAAGTTGCGTCCAAGAATGGGAGCACTTGACTCGTTCCCCATGTGTAGAACGGATCCGTCTTCAACCGATTCCAAATAGGCGAACCAATGTCGATCCTTGCACACGTGGCTCATGGCACCCGAGTCGATCCACCAGGCTATATCATCATTCTGCTCATAAAATGATTCGTATATTAATGGTACATAACTCAAATTTGAATTAAAACCAAAGTCAAGAAGCTGACCTTGCCGTGGGTTTTGATCCTTGGATCCTTGCCCTCCACCACTTGTGCTTGACCCATTCTTGTTTTTGATAACCCGACAATCACGCTTGAGATGGTTGGTCATACCACAAGTCCAATAGGTTAATTTAACCTTCTTGTTGGGCCCTTTCTTGGCTTCATTGAACATGCGTTTTCCCTTAAAACTGTTGGATTTTCCCTCTTCCACCATGTTCACAGAAGGGGCAGAAATCTCTTTTGCCTTAGGTTTCTCATCTTCTTGCGCCTGAAGATATTCCTCTATGTGCAAGTGACTATCGAGTTCTACAAGGGACAATTCTTCCTTCTTATGTTTCAACATGTGCTTGAAATCTTTCCAAGAGGGGGGAAATTTATCAATTGTGCTCAATACGGAGACAGATTCGTCCATAGTATTGCTCATTGTATTGCTCCATCACAGGCCTTGAGTCCACCATCTTGTAATTATTAAAATTACTAACGAGAAACTTCTTATTAGAAACATCCTCCGCCATGTATTTGGACTCTAGAGAGTCCCATAGCTCTTTGGCAAACTCGATATTTTGATAAACGTCAAAGAGGGAGTCACGCATACCATTTAAGATGTGTCCACGACAGATGTAGTCTTCGTTCTCCCATTTGCCGCGACATCGAGTCATCTCCAACATCTCATCTTCCATCACCTGCGGCCTCGTAGTGCTTAACACATATACGACCTTCAATGTGGTCAACAAGAAGTGCAACCTTTTCTGCCATCTTCGAAAATCAACACCTTCGAACTTCTCAAGTTTGGTGAACTTGGTCCTCATATCTCTCATGGATTGATCACTCGCCATGTCTCTCATGTAGAAATATCACTTAAGATTGTTGGAGAGGGGTGCAGAATATCGAGGGACACAAGGGGTGATTAGAAATTGGATAAAGTATATGAGATCGCATGAGAGCTCGCTTTCCTTAAGTGATATTTCGACCCTATTCTGCCCGGGTATCACGAAATTCACTCGAGGATAAACTCAATTCTCGGTATCTATTTAGGCAGAAATCAATCTTATTTAAACACATAGAGAACCGTAACATACCTCATATTAACAATGATAATAATTCCCCATTAAATGAGATTGATTGGTGGACAATAATAGTGGCGATTACAAAATTGACGATGTCGCACGACTCGTGCCAATTACAAGAGGAAAAACACACAACTCATGCAAAAACATTCCGACGACAACGCACGACCCGTGCCATTTTCAAGAGAAAAAACGCACGGGTTGTGCAAAACCTTCTGTTGACAAACACATGACCCGTGCTCATTTTATGAACAAAAACGCACGGGTCATGCCATTTACAATAGGAAAAACGAACGGGTCGTGTACAACCCATTTCCACTTAGTAACTTGCCAAACATAACCATCCAATGGTCCAGGGTTCTAGTTAGATTACATGAGCGTGAACTCCACACCTCCTAGATCATGTTATAGCTTAGCTACCAACCCCGTTATTATCTTGTGAATCTAATTACCTAAAATGAACTGATGATTTCACTAAAATCACCAACAACACCTCTGAAATTATACAATCCATCGATGTAGAGTACCCAGATGTTGGTGTCATTTGTCACCAATAAGGATTCATCAAGGTTAACTTCATTTTTAAGTTTTGGGCTGAAGTCGACAATAAAGTTGCCCAAATCTTGAGAGCTTATCATCATTCGCAGTTGAAACCTGATGTCATACCTACCAAGGTAAATTATTCATTTTGCTAATCGACCTGTCAACTCAGGATTTCGTAAGATGGACTTTAACAATTCATTTTGTTGCCGTTATTAGCGACAAAAATAATTTTTTCCATTGACGAGTAGTGTTTTTCGTCATCCAAAAGAGATTACTAACATAGTAAATAGGAAGTTTTTGTTTTTCGTCTTCTCGAGTTAGGACGACACTAACTGAATTTGAAATGATGGCGAAATGTAGCTGTTAAATTTCTCCGTCCTTAGGTTTTGATAATAAAGCAACGGGACGACATGTATTTTTATAAATTTTGCAAGTCTTTTTCATGTTCATTCATCCATTCAAATCGTCTATTTTTTGTAAGACATTATAAAACAAATGGCAATTAGTAGAGGATTGGATTTTAATGATCGCCTTTATTTGTTCTGGACTTGCTTCGATATCTCTTCAAGTGACCATATCTCCACAAAATTTTCCCGCATAAATGCCGAAGGAGCATTTTGTTAGGTTTAATTTCATCTGATACCATCGCAGGATGTCGAATGACTGACTAATGGGGTCTATATGATCTATTGATTTTTTAAATTTGTCCAACATATCATTGATGTACACCTCCATTATGTCTCCAAGGTGATCTTCGAACACACGGTTGACTAGTCATTGATAAGTTGAACCTGCATTCTTAAGACCAAATGACATAACTTTATAACAATATATATACCTTTCTTAGTCATAAATGTCATTTTTTCCTTGTCATCAGGATGCATAAGTATCTGCTTATACCAAAATATGCGTCCATAAACGTTAGCAATTTGTGCCGAGCGGTCACGTCAATCATAACATCTATATGAGGCAATGGGAAAGATCTTTAGGATAAGCTTTGTTGAGATCTATAAAATCTATACAGACCCTCCAGTTGTCATTCTTTTTTGGCACAAACATGATGTTGGCTAGCCAATCGAGGTATTTAACTTCGCGGATTTTCCATGTTTTCAATAGATTATCTACCTCGTCGTTGATAACCTTATTTCGCACTGGAGTGAATTTTTGGTGTTTTTGCTTAACGGGTTTAAAGGTAGCATCAATCTTAAGTTTGTGAGATATGATGTCGGGGTTAATACCGATCATATATTTGTGTGTCCAAGCAAAGCAATCAACATTAGATTCCGGGAAGTCCATAAGTTGCTCTTTTTGAGCAGGATCCCGGGATGCCCTCACTAGCACAGTTTGATCAAGTTTACTAGGGTTGAGGATAAATTCTTGCAATTTCAAGTCATTGGCCTTATCTTAGTATACAAGTTGTTGTAATTGCTAGATGACATTTTTTCTAGGTTTTATTGTTGTCTTGTAGCATTCACTAGCGGATTTTCTCTCGATTTTGATTTCTTAAATACCCCAAGGAGTCGGAAATTTGATCGTTTGATGGTACGTTGAAGAAACCACCTTCATGTCGTGGATCCATGGTCGTCTAACGATTACATTATAAGTAGAAGGGTAATCAACGACGTTAAATCTTGTTAGTTTATTGACTCCTTTATAAAAAATGAGGAGGGTGATTTCTTTAAGGGTATTAATGGGGTCTCCATTAAGTCCGACGAGAATCATCGATTGCCTGGTAACCTCATTATCTGAGATCCCCATATTCCTAAGAGTTTGAAGGAATATTATGTCGCGGAATTCACTCTGTCAACCAGGACTCTTTTCGTGGAGTACTTTCCAACGGTTAATTGGTTATGCAACCCATCATGATGTTGTTGTCAAGGGTCACATATGTTGTCCTAGTCGAAGGACATGGGCATCGCTTCTAATGCCATTTTAGCTTCAAACCTTTTAGCTTCAAACCTGTTTATCCTGAAAATAGATGACTTGTCTGGTATTTGTTCAACATGTCTTTGAGATGCAGAATAAGTTAGTCCACAAATATCAGAACTACCGATAATACAATTTACTGTTTTAGTGTGAACGGGTGATGGTGGTCGTTGATTATCTTTTGAATGAACTTCTTTTGTAAGAAATTCTTTTAAGTTCACTTTCGAAATAAGCCATGCGATTTCTTTTCTAGAAGCAACACAATCTTCAGTGGGATGGCCATGGTCAACATGGAAATCACACCATTTAGTATTATCTTTTTAAGCCGCTGGCTTGTCACTCTTTTAGGCCACCTTATGGTCGTCTTTAAAGACTTTAAAGCTTTGACCAACTCTTTTTGGGTCCCTTTGAACCCATATTCAATGATCTTTGGATGCGAAGGAAGGTCCATTCTTTTATCAAATCCGACATTTGAAATTTGGCATGGTTGATCTTATCGAGGATGACTCTTTGCTATGAACTCTGGACACTTGACACTCAGAGGTCGCTTGTCATGGTTATGCTTCTTTCAAAATACCATATCATCTTCGACTGCCATATGTGTGAGCGTCTTGGCTCTCGTCTTCGAAGGTTTCTGCAGGATATTTAGTTAGATCCATTTATAATTCAGACTCTTCTGCTAGTCCCCTTTTATAGGCTTGAATTGTAGTTTCAATGTCGTAGTTACGAATGCTGATTATATTAAAATTGAAATGATTGAAGTAACTATGAACAAATTCACCACTCTGTTGAGTGATATAATATAAGTCACTAGTTAGTTTCTCCATTTTACGGCTACTCGTGAATTGTTGGAAGTTTGGATAACATAGCCAAGACTTCTTTATTTTGCTATTCCAATATTTTTTAAGGAACGAGCAGTTGCATCTTCTTCTAGTCGAGCATATGTGGGCAATAGGATTGACATTATTGGTGGAGTAAATCCTGAACCTTGAGCAATAAGCCTAATAGTCGCATAAAATCCATTTCTTTGAGATGACTCTAAATCATCTTGGATACTTGGGATGGAAAAGGGGATACTTGGGGTAGAAATATTGATGTTGCAGGAGTAGTTGTCATGGATATCAATGACAATGGGTTGGTGGCTCAAGAAAAAAAATATAAGATTTGGTGGAAATGGTGTCGGTGGTGGAAGTATTTGTGGTTGAGAAATCTGTAGTGTAGTATTGAGGAAAAGTGGTCCAGTGTAGGAAGGCATATTTAAAGAATTTGGGGGTATGGGTCGAGATATCAAGGATCTAGCAACACTAGCTGAGGTCGCTATGGTCCTTTGAAAATTTTGAAGGAGGTTTGAAATTTTCCCGACCAATTGGACAATCTGCAATACCTGTGTAGCATCCATTTCTTCTTGCATTCTTGCGATGACAGCTTGATCAGAACCTAAAGAAGACATGTTTAAATCTACAAAAAAAAAAGATTTTGTTAGTTCAAACAAATTTGTTTATTTCAAAGGTTATGCCAAAAGTTATACAAGTATAATTCAAAGTTTGGATTGTGGACCCTAATAAACTATAGATTGAATTTTCCACATAAACAAGACAAATGAATAAATAAAGAAGGGGACAAGAACTTTTAGTGATGTAGAAAACCCCGTCGACGGTAAAAACCACAGACAATCGGAGATATCGTCGATGTACAATAGACATCAATCAGGGACGTCGGCCTTAATAATAACAACTGCTATTACAAGACGTGGATAATATAAAATATTGTAAATAAATTAGGATGTCGTGAATAATGTTGATCCAAAGTCTCTCAGTGATTTGATGATGACCCTTAGAAATACTTAGTGAAAATTACATTTAATATCTGTATGTATTAGGGTTTCACCATTAGCGATTATATACCGATTCTATTCAGTATCGCTGATGATCTCTGATGTATTTGTTAAATATAATCCCTGAAGACAAGTTTCGCGAACAAAGACTTTCATCCTGACATCGAAGACAAAGCCGATGAACAAGTGACAAGTCTACTCATAATCTGATGCGGATATCAGTGAAACCAAGACAAATCCACTCATGCGACGAATCAAGAAGGGAAGATTCAGCGATAGCTAACTTTTATTCAGACTCCCTAATAAAAGACTTCATCAGCGATCACTGATCATGAAGCTTACAGTCCAAGGTTCGTTTGTCTTGTCCTTTGCACAAATAGTACGATTTGTCAGAAGAGACATGCTTTTGTCCAAAATCGTACAACAACTCTGAAGAGTGCACTATTCACCATACGACTAGGAGCATGTTGCTAAAAGTCAGAAGCATGCACCCAAACAGATGATGACACATGTAAAGTACCTCTGCCATGCATTAAATGCATAGGGTATAAATAGAAAGGTTCTACTTCATTTTGAAGTGTTGCCTTCTATCTCCTTATCTCTCAGTGCATCCTATAGAAACTCTTGCTTTTTATAAGTTCCTCAACCTTTCTCTATTGTTCTAGTGCAACCCACTTAGTGTTTCTCAAGTTTCTTTAGATTAGGTTTACTTAATCTTATTCCACAACAAACTGTAAATTGTATTTTGATTTATCAATAAACAATTTATTATACTTCAAATTTGTGTTTGTATTCAACCCCCCTTGTACAAACTTGTATATCACCTCAGGACCAACAAGTGGTATCAGAGCAGATTGTTTAATCCATAAACAAGATCTTGCTTAATTCTCTTCCTTGTTATTCTTCATAATGGCACTGAACACAAATTCAAATTATTATGATAATGGCTCTCTCTAAACCTCCTCTATTCAGCAGAGACAACTTTGCTCTCTGGAAGAATCGAATGATGCTATTTCTAGAAGGTGTAGATCCCACTATACCTGAATATGTTGCAAATGGACCTTATGAACCATTTGTTATCATAGCTGCAGTCCCTGCCACTGCAACTACTGCCGTTGTCCATAAAAGAATTGCTGCCAAAGAAATAAGGCAATGGAGTGATGAGGACAAGAAGAAAGTGGGACTTGATGCAAAGGCTAAAACCATTATCTCTATGGCTTTACCTGATGAATCTTTCCATTCCATCATGCATCTAAAAACCTCCAAAGAAATGTGGAACACAATCTGTGTTCAATATGAAGGTACCACTGAGATCCAAGAAACACGAAAAATCAATCTGGTAAGATAGTATGAAAGTTTCATTTGTGGTAAGAATGAATCTTTATATGATGTTCACCAGCGACTTAAATGCTTAATCATTGATCTAAGGACTGTTGGTAGGACCTATTCTAACTCTAAGGTCCTTACTAAAAGGCTTTCATTAGCTTCTTCAGGATGGGATTCAATCTTTCAGCTCGCTGGGTCCTATTCATTCCTGGAATGTCTTCCTGAAAGCTGGGGCAATTATTCAATGTGTCTCAAGCTGAACAAAGACTTAAATCACCTTTCTCTCAGTACTCTTTATGGGATCTTGCTCAATTATGAGCAATAAAATCAACTGAAGAAGAATCTTGTTATAGATTCCAAAGACTCCAAAAGCACATCTGTTGCTTTAGTCTCTTCAGAGATTATCCCGTCTCAACGATCTTCTACTCTCACTATCACTGAGTTAGATTCTGACTCAGAAGATCTATCAGACACTGATCTTTCAGAGTTTGATGAATCTCTAGCACTTTTGACAAACTCCTTTAAGAGATTTGCAAGAAAGAGCAATTTCAGAAGAAATAATCCTCTCTCCTTATCTGACAAGCCTAAATCAACACCTGTTGATAAGGCAACCGCTACTTGCTATAATTGCGAGAAAGTTGGACATTTTGCCAGCGAATGCAGGTCAATGAAAGTCTTCAAACCTTCTTCATCCAGAAAATCCAGCGATGACAAATACCTAAAGATAAAAGAAAAATATCAGAAGTTGAAAGGCTTCAAACGAAAAGGTGAAGGTCTGGTCGCTGAAGAACACGATTGGGCTGAATCAGAAGAATCAAGTTCTGATGAAGAAGATGTTGGTAATCTATGTCTAATGGGTGAGATTAAAGAAGAAGCGGAATAACCATCTAGGACATCTACAAGCTCTATCACCTCTCAGGTATCAATCTCTACTGATCCAACTCTTACTGAAGCTGAGAGACGCCACGTTGTTGACGTACTGACAATTGACTTATACAATGTACTGAATGGTAAAACTTTTGCTGAAAACAAAAATATCGATTTAACTGAACAACTTGAAAAATGCCATTTGAAGATCAAAGAACTAACTCTTTTAGAGGAGAGTTTAAAAGATCAAGTCATTGTAAATGAGATTATCAGCATTGAACGTGAACAAGCTATCGCTACTCTCAAGTCTGAAAAAGCTACAGTTGAAGGATGGTGTAAATCTTCAACTAAGATCACTGAGATCATAAGTGCTCAAATCCCTGCTCATGATAAAACCAATCTTGGTTATAAATCTGAGAAGGATGAATCTAGCAGAGATTGTTCCATGCGTAAGTTTGGAATGTTTGTCTCTTCCATTCATGAAACTTCTTCTTCTCAATGCTCCTCTTCTTCTGTTCCTATCCCTGAGCGTTTATCAACGAACTCTACACTCGTTGATAAAGGGAAATCTATTTCCCATCACCCTTAGAAGGTTACGAAAGTATCAAAGCTGAAGAAGGTTCCTTCTAAACCTTCAGCTAGTCAACCCTCTAGCTCTGGATCTAAGATCACTGGTAATACTCAAAGATTTACTTCAAAGCTGAAAATTGACATTAAGCCTAAGAAATAAGAAGAACTGAAAGTTCCTCCGAGATCTAATGCTAAGGGCATTCTTGGAGCTTCCAGCTCATCTAAAGTTTTCTAATACAAATGCTCATGGTCTTAAAGCCACTTTCAGCTATAGAAAATGCTACCACTGTAGACTTACTGACCATATTGCCAGTAAATGTCCCAATGCCACCAAAGCTGAAAAGTCAGCTAAAGTGAAGATGAATGCCTCCAAGGCAAAGAAGGTCACCAAAGCTGAGAAATCTGCCAAGGTGAAAAATGCCACTAAAGTTAAGAAATTAACAAAGGTGAAGGTTACCACTGACACTGAATCTTCAGATGCTGTGAAGATTGTTGAACCATCCATCTCCACTAACTTCCATGGACCCATTGAAAAGTAGGTACCAATCAAAAATTGATCTTCCTTATGTTTGCAGGTCTCGAAGGGTATCTGGTATCTAGATAGTATGCTCTCGACATATGACTGGTGTTGGTTCCAGTTTGAGTCTAACATTGATTCAACCAAAACAAATGCAAACACAAAAAATATGCGAAAGCGATTTAATGAAAGAGAATAGTTTGATTTGTAGTAAGCACGCACAAACAAGTAATAAAAATGACTATAAAACAATAGGAATGATTCACTGAAAGTTCATCTTCATTAATCTTGCCAAATACACCAAGAACACGTAGTTGTGTGAGTAATATTTGCTCTCAACAGATTTATCACTACTAGACAAGTGTGGGTGATTTGTGTGCACGTATTGTGAATTCAGGAGGTGTTCCCTACATATACAGAAAGTGGAGCACACAAACGTACAAGACAAAGGTTGACATTTCATAAACAGAATGCCACCTGAAAAGTAGAAACAACGTGTGTGTACTATTGATATGGTGAATCTACGTACAACAAGAAGGCACGTGATCTGCGCGTGGTCTTGTTTCTCCATGAATTTCACAAGTCTTCCATTTTCCAGAGGTAGCCACCATAGAGGCTCTATGAAGGGTCACAGAGGCTCTACGGTCTAAAGATCATCTTCTAGTTAAGTACTTTATGGATGATGGTCGACAGAGGTTCTGAGCATTGCACTTATGTTGAGTCTTGGTGTAAGGTAGAAGTCTTCTGTGGTTTCTACACTTAGCCTATTTTTCAATACTTCTATACATTGCATATGGAGCTAACAATCTCCCCCTAAGTATTGAAAAATAAAAAAAAATATGAAATTTAGAGTGTATGGCTAAGTAGGAAACAAAAAGAGGTGAAAGGAACTCATCCTCTAAAGACTTGATTTCATAAAAAAAGGTGCCAGAAGGCATTAAAAGAGCATAAGCTTAAAGGACAAGATATGAATGAAAAAAATTACACATCATCAGAGCCTATATCTTGGCATCTGGGAAATCATTTATCTTCTTTCCATAGCCTCCATCCTTCTTTAGCTCTCTGTAGAAGAAAGCACACATGTTTCAAAATCTGATGGTCGCGTCTATATTCTCGAGAAGTTGATCTGCAGCCTCAGGGTTAGCAAGTTGTTTGCCTTTGGGACTCCTAATTTCATGTTGAAAGAACAGCAGACACTGAGTGGAGTACTTTTGGCTTTCGTGACCCATGGATATCTTCTTTTCACCTTGAGAGTTTAGGTACACATAGGTAAATTTTGGATGGGTGATGATGGAGTTTGGTAAGATGTTGACAAAGGTAGGGCAGTCGTCATCAGAGGCTGTCAGACTTATCCTTTTTACTCCCAAGTACAGAGCGACTTGAAAGTCGACTAGGCTGTAGTAGAGCATCTCTTCCCGCATGACGTTTCTTACTGTCAAATGTGCCTTTTGATTCTCTTGTCTCCAGCCAAATCTATCCTTTGTCCATGTGTAAAGCTCAGAGAGGTCGAGAGGGTGAAGGTGTTTTAAGTCTGCGCCTGTGAACTTCATCTTCTTCCCTTCTTCCATCTGAACAAAGTATTGATTGTACCAGAAGTTCTTACACTTGGTGTGCTAAAGCTGTATCCCCATAACTTCTGTGATATTTGCCATAGAAAAAACCTTTGCCTTGGGTTGTGCCATTTCTTTCTAGAACCTTCTGGTTTCCTCTAAGATGATTTCTTCTGAGAGTGTAGGTTCTGGTAGTGGATCATTTAAATCTCGACTATATAGGTACTTGTAGATTACCTCTTCCAGATCCTTCTTTGGAGGGGTGGGTGGAATTGGTTTTCTCAGAGCTTCCATGCCTTGGATTATTTTAGCTACTCAATCCTGAGAGGGTTTCACCAGAGGTTCTAGGATTGGTAACTTTGAAAGAGGCTCTAGATCGAAAGCCCAGTCATCTTCTTCGGGTTTAGGCGTTATGAAAGAGTCGAAGGCACTATTCATAAGCTTTTCAATGTTGGGTTGAGGCTTGGACGACCTCTGTTAGTGCACATATTTGTTGGATACAAGATCATTATTACTGAAGGTCAAAGTCAAGCAAGTCAAATGCTCAAAGTCAACTCTCAAGCAAGAAAGTCAAAGTCTTTGTAATAAATGTCAAAGTCAAAGTCTCTTGTGTTGTATTGTAAGCCTTGTATAGCTTAGTATAAATAGCCTTGCCTTTGTAATATTTTGTAAGAACAACAACAACATGTAAGTACGTGGATCTGATTAGAGAAGAGACAAATTGAATATTCTAGTGAGAGAAAGTAGTGAGAGAGTGGTTGTATTCTGTGAGATTAAAGATCAATGAATATGACATATGATTACGAAAATTGATCATCTTGATTGTTATTGTGATTGTAATTACGATTAGAACTTGAAAGATTTGGGAATTATCAATTGGTATCAGAGCAGATCCAAGGTGAAATCAATCGAAATATGGAGTCGACACTGAGTTCTTGAGTCTTGATCAAATTTTGAGTTTTTGTGCGAATTTGTGGTTGTAGTTGGTTAGATTGTGTGCGTACAATATAATAGATGAATCTTGTATAGGTTGATTTGATTCTTGCACTGTAATTTTCATGAATTTCGACATGTTGCATTTTCGAAGTTCACGAGTCAATACGTACTGTAATTGGTTCAATTTGTAAGTGTTAGTGTTCTTTATTGAAATTCATTGTTCGAATTCGATTATAGATGTGTTAGAGAGCATTTAGTCAAAGTTACAGATCGAAATTCGAAGTTTAGATGGGTTTTTGAGGAAATCAGAGGGTATTTTCGACGAGATCTGAAGAACTCCCAGAACATCTCAAGAACTCGCACACATTTAGATTTCGCATAATATTTGTGTTTCTGA
Organism: Arctium minus; assembly: GCA_954870635.1. Lineage (NCBI taxonomy): Eukaryota > Viridiplantae > Streptophyta > Magnoliopsida > Asterales > Asteraceae > Arctium > Arctium minus. Next base: position 67,026,910 of record OX941080.1, on the reverse strand, counting down.
AAATGCAAGTGTAGAATTCGCAGATGTGAGATGTGCGAAATTTGTAGAATTCGCATGTGTGTGTGTTAAGATTTCACATAATTCGTATAAGTTTTCATGCGAATTTCCAGAATTCGCATAAGTTTTTTGTGCGAAAAGTTTTTGTGAAAATTTATAAGGAAAGAATTCCCAGGTGCCTTTGTGCGAAAAGTGAAAGAACTCGCAGATAGTTACGTATGAATTTCTAGAATTCGCATCGTGTCTTGTGCGAATTGATAAGAATTCGCATAAGGGTATTATACGAATTCTTGTTTTTCAAATATCATTCCAAGTTCAGAATTCGTATCAGGGTTTTGTGTGAAAAGTTGTTTGCGAAAAGTTTATGCTTTCAATATTTTTCCAAGTATAGAACTCGCATAGAGTTGTATGCGAATTCCTAGAACTCGCATAACACTTCATGCGAATTCTTTGCATGCGAATTCTGAATTGTTCTGTATGCGAATTCTGATGTTTATTTTTTGTGCGAATTCTTGGTTATCTTTCTTGTGTGCGAATTCTGAAGTGTGTTTAGTGTGCGAATTATGTTTACTTCATTCTGACGAATTCTTTGGTTATCTTTCTTGTGATTTTTGAAAAATTCATTTTCTGAATTTCTTTCTAAGATTTTTTGTATTTTTTTTGTGATTTCACTTGGACTAACGATCATTTCAAGTTCTTATAACAACAGGAATAATGGATGATTATTTTTTTGATGAAGAGTATACTACTGAAAGGCGTAAAGAGAAAAGTCAGGAACATAAAATTTCTGAACTTGAAGAACAACATAAAGTAGACCAGCGGGTCATTGAGAGGTTCAGAGCAGAAACTGATAGACTTTCTCAAATTATAATGAATGGTAGAAATAAAAGGAAAGATATTGAAAGGAATTTGAGGAATGAGCTCAAATTGATTGAAGAGAAGTAAAGAGAATTGGAGACTGAAAATAAGGTTCTGAAGAAGAAAATCCCTTAGATAGAAAGTGAAAATATTGAGCTGAAGAGAAAGATTTCAGATCTGGAAACTCAACTTGTCAAAATCCAGAAGCAAGATTTTGTTGGTAAGAATGAGGAGATAGTTAAAAGGTTGGAAATTGCAAATGCTGAGCTTCAAAAGAAGATTTCTGATTTGGAAGAGAAGATTTCAAAAGACAAAGAAGAGTTTGAAAAGGAAAAGCGAGGATTTGCACAAAAATTCTCTGAGTTTTCAAGAAAATCATTTGAAGAGAAGAAAGTGGTTGAGCTCAAATGTATAAAGCTTTCTCAACAAGTGATTGGCTTTGAGAAAGTAATCATAATGTAAAGAGATAAATTTGCAAAGGAGAAGAAGTTGATTGAGAAAAAGAATGTTGGATTCTATAAAGATATATCTGATAAGAGAAAGCATGTAGAGGAGGAATTTGAAGAAGAAAGACAGATCTTTGAGGTAGAGATAAGGAAGCTTACCGAGAAGCTATCTGAACTGTCAACATGTGCTTTGAAGGATCAGAAAATGAAGTATGAATTTGAAGAAAGGATTGACATACTCATTAAAGAAAGGAACAATTTATCTTCAAAGATAAAGGAACTTGAAGAAATTAATTCTAAGGTGGCAATGACTGAGCAGAAGACTCCAGAGTCATTTATTCACACACCTAGAGATGATTCATCTAAAAAAACAGCTTCAAGTTCATATTTTACAAATGTTTCTAATAATCCTTTGTTTGATGATTCAGATGATAGTATGTCTAAGCAGAAATATCATATTCATCCTACTAACATTTTCTTTGATCGAAATGTAGATGGTTCAGAAACATACAATAGAAGAAGAAGAAGGTTTAAAGAAGAGAAGCTAGTCTGGAAAGTGAAACCAGTTGATGATGAGAAGAAGGATGAGATGAAAGATAAAAAATCATGTGTACATGCATCAAAAGCCAAAAAGAACAAAGTATGGAAAGGTAAACCTGAGTTTGCTTATTTGAGAAATCATTTACTCAGGTTAGCTTATAAGAGAAATTATTGTTCTTACTATCATACATATGATTTTGTTCATAAAACAAGTAAAGTGATCATTACTGGTATGGTTCTTATTCTATTACTCCTAATAGAACTGCAACTCACAAACATGGACCCAAATACCAGTGGGTACCAAAGCCGAAAGATGAATCTGTGTTGCAGGAACCTCAAGTCAAGGGTGAGTAAGAGAACCAAGGTTTCTGAATACTACAGTTCTGAACCCGCACCTCAATGATAAGGAGTTTGACTTCTAAACACAATAGTTTAGGACTCGTACTTCAACGTTGAAAGAGATGCTACTCCCGGGCTGATATGAGATTGTACTCCGATACTTAAATGAGAAGATCAACCTTCAAGGGGGAGTACATATTTTTACTGAAAATATGCATTTGCAAGATATGATGATCTACATTTCAGGGGGAGTTGTGGATCTCTATAATATGTGTTTCACTGATAATTTTTATGATGCATAATTTCAGGGGGAGTTTATGATTTATGATTACATCTGATCAGAACTCGTACATTCAAAGTTTTACTGCTTTATGTCATTTACTTTTCAATAAATGTTGTGAATAAAGCTTTGTACTTTGACGACTTTGTGATTTTTGCAGAATTGAGAGAGAGAGAGCTTACTTGATCATATCATATAAGACTTAGAGCTGACTTTATGAGATTTAAGACTGAGTGAAAAGGTTTATTTCTAATCTTAATCTCAAACATGTCAGAAAGAAGGACAACTTTAAGATTTGAAAACATGTTTTTAAATGTTCAAACCACTTTTGATTCTTAAAAAGATTTCATGAATATAGAAGTGTGATTTTACATGTTTTTCATGGTTACTATGCTTTCAATGATATACAAACCGTGTGTTTCCAAAGATTAATACTTGCGTATTATCTTTTCCATATACTGTCAAGTATTCACACACACCGGTTTACTATTTTTTGTTGATATGTTCTTACCATGTCTCATATTGAAATTTTTTTTTTCGATGGTGAGACACCCCATTTGATATTCATTGTTATTTTGAGCGTTGATTTCATTCAAAACGTTTCTTTCAAGAATGTCTATATTTTGATTCGTATAGACAACATCCTATTTTTCATGACCTAAACCTTGTTTGTTACATCATTCATATTTGATCTTTTCATACAATGTCAGATTTTTAAACAAGTTTCTTGTATTCATTTCATTCATTCAATATATTTGTTTTGAAAGATCTTCTATGATAAATATGCTCAAATCTTCATGATTATCTTAATGAGCATACAGATATCTGACTTGTATTCTACATTGTGTTTTAACTGCAAAGTTAAACTAGTTGAGCAACATGTACTTATAGGATTACATGGGTTCTTTGTGTGAGGACTTAACTGAAACTTCTATAGATTCACGTTAACCAGTGTTTCCTACCCAAGAAGTTAATCCTTGAGTGATCGAATGTGTGAGGAGTCAAAATACTGAGTGAGGGTTATGTGATGAGGTAAAATGGAAAAGAGAGTTTGTTTAGAAGTGAGCTTAAATATTAAAAGAAAGAGGGTGAGAGAACAGAGTAAAAGAATATCAAACTTTGCACCAACTTTTTCTGAATCGGGCAGCTAAATTTCTAGTGTTTCACAATTTCTTCGTGAACATTATTGAAACAGGCAACTAGCCCATGCCAACTCTTGATAAAAACCCCACCAGCTACTCATTTTCTTCTCAACAAGAAAATGTTTCATATTTCAAGGCGACACAACATATAATCTATCTGGTTTTCATTTGGAAAATCTGGATATTGAAAAAGAAGGAAGTCTGCCCCACCTTCGCACTTCGATCATGCATAATCGAGTCTGTGTTTAACTGTTGTTGTCTCAATGATTTACACAATTTTGAGCCTATAAAAAGCAATCATTTATGCTTAATTCTTTCAAACACTTGCACTAACACACAAGGAATATGTTTTCTTGTCATAACGTTCATAGAAATTCCTTTGTGGTGTTTCGATGATTGAATGGAAGACCTGGGGGAGTGAACATCACTAAAGCTCTTTTCCAATGTGTATTCGTTACACATAGTGACTTCGTGTTACTGACAGGCACTTCTAACTGATTCATTTGTTGATTTAGGTGTTACACTCATAGTTTATCTGAATTTGTAAAGATTCAGATGAATAAATTCTGTGGATCGACAAATAATCAAAGGCTCAGTGGAAAAGATCATTTGTCAGGACAGATTAAAGACATTTCTTGTGAAAGTTTTGATGATTTCATGCTTCATTCATCAAAAAGGGGGAGAAGCGTTCAAGAAATGTTTGTATCAGAAATGAATATGGGAGAGCGAATCAAGGAATGTTATAGATACGGGAGAGGATCTAGAAACGTGTGAAGTGATCAAGAAAGTTATGTCAAGACAATGAATTTGGAGAAAGAATGTTCAGAGCTGAAACAAAAAATTCAAATATTTCTGAAAAGCGAGCTGAATTTTACTGAAATTTTTATTTGGAGATAATTTGCTGAAGCAATCTGAGTTAAACCTGAAGTAATTTCTTTCCAGTGTCTGAAAGAGGTTTTACAACCTTTGGGGAGAATGTTACTAAATTTGAAGATAGACTTTGGAAAGATTACAGAATGTTTGAAGATTGCTCAAATACTTATTTTTCTAAAGATAATCCCTATTGAAAGAAATCTACAAAAGGGGAGACAAAGTTGATAAAGTTCTTCATCTGATTAAAGGGAGAGACTAAAGTTAAAGATCAACAAAAAGGGGGAGATTGTACAAACTACGCTTAAGGAGGAGATTGTAATTTTTTTGCTTAAAGGAGGAGATTGAATTGCAAAATCTTTTAGAGATGATCTTGATCCAAAGAGGGAGAATGTTAGTGCATATATTTGTTGGATACAAAATCATTATTATTGAAGGTCAAAGTCAAGCAAGTCAAATGCTCAAAGTCAACTCTCAAGTAAGAAAGTCAAAGTCTTTGTAATATATGTCAAAGTCAAAGTCTCTTGTGTTGTATTGTAAGCCTTGTATAGCTTAGTATAAATATCCTTGCCTTTGTAATCTTTTGTAAGAACAACAACAACATGTAAGTACGTGGAGCTGATTAGAGAAGAGACAGATTGAATATTCTAGTGAGAGAAAGTAGTGAGAGAGTGGTTGTAGTCTGTAAGATTAAAGATCAATGAATATGACATATGTTAGAGCACATATTTGTTGGATTCAAGATCATTAATACTGAAGATGAAAGTCAAGCATGTCAAAGCTTCAAAGTCAACTCTCAAGCAAAGTCAAAGTCATTGTAATAAAGTCAAAGTCAAAGTGTAATTGTTTTATATTCTTGTAATTGTGTGGTGGTATAAATAGGTTCCTTTTGTTCTTTGTAATAGGTAGGTATCATCATTCATACGAGCTGATTAGAGAAGAACTGTATTGAATATTATTCTAGAGAGAGAGAGAGAGTATGTAGTGAGAGAAAGTTGTAAACAGTGAAGATTTGGAAATTCAATGACATATGACTATTAGTTTCTCATCTTGATTGTTTGGTACGATTAGAACTTGATAAATCTGGGAATATCAATTGGTATAAGAGCAAATCCAATCAAGAAATCAAGAAAATGAGTTTTTCGACACTGTTCCATCGAGTCCAGATTTGTTTTTGAGTATTTGTGCGATTTAGAAGTTGTAATTGATCTTGTTGAGTTCGTATTATGTTCTAAATTGAGTGTGTATAGGTTAATTCAAGTATTGCACTGTAATTGATCATCAATTTTGAGATTTTTAGAGTTTTATTTTCACGAGTTCTTTCGCACTGTAATTGATCAAATTTTTAATTGTTAGTGTTCTTATTCGAAATTCATTGTTTGAATTCAATTCTAGAAGTATAGGAGAGTGAATTGTCGAAGTTATAGGTTGTTATTTGATGTTTAGATGGGTTTTTGAGTGAATCAGATAGTTTTTTGGGCCGAAGATCTCAAAAACTCGCAAGATGATCTGAAGAACTCGCAAGAATCATCAAGAACTCGCAGATATGTTGAAGAACTCGCATATCTGATTAAGGATTCGTAGAAAGTTTAAAGGATTCGCAGAAAGTTTAGAGGATTCGCAGAAAGTTTCGAGGATTTGCAAAAAGTTTAGAGGATTAGCAGAATGTTTAAAGGATTTCGCAGAATAAGTGGTTTTTGCAGGATTCATAAATATTGTGCATAGTTGTTATTTTTGAAAATTCACAAGGAAAGAATTCGCATAATAGTATTCCACGAATTCTTAGAACTCGCAATAGTCTAATCTACGAGTTCTTTAGATTTCGCAGAAGATCATCCTACGAATTCTATTCATACGAATTCTGATTGGTTATGATCTGCGAATTCTGATGTTGTTATATGTTGTCTGCGAATTCTGAGGTGTCTACGAATTCTGAGTCTTATTGTTTGCAAATTAAGTGTGTTGGTTTTGTATGCGAATTCTTAGTTTCACTATAGCTTGCGAATTCTTAGTATTTTACTTTCTATTTTGCGAATTCTAGACTTGAAGAATTTTGGAAATTTCATTTCTGATTTTCTGTCTAAGTTTTACTGATTTACTTGATTTCATTTGGACTTACGATCATTTCAAGTTTCTTTTTATAACATACTTTCAAGATGAGTTATTCTGATGATGATGAAGAGAAGATAGCCAAGCTCAGAATAGAGGTAAAAAAATCTATCTTATTCAATTCTCTACTACTCAAAGCGATCAAAAAGATATTCTGATGAAAGGAAGATACTGAGGGAAGAAGTTAGTGCATTAAAGACAATTAATGAAGATCTTCTGAAACAGACTTCTAGGCTGAATGATGAGAATATACTGAGTTTGGAAGCTGAGAACACAGAGCTGAAAAGAAGGATCTCTGACTTTGAAAATTAGATTATCCAAATTTAGCAAGTATCTGTTGAAAGTTATTAGGAGAAGATTAAAAATATGAAGGATACTAATGCTGAGCTTCTAAAGAAAATATCTGATTTGGAACAAAAGATGGTCAAAGAAAAGGATGATTTTGAGAATGAGAAGAAAGAGTTTGCTAAGAAGTTCACAGACTTTTCCAGGAAAAGCTTTGACGAGAAGAAGACAGTTGAGCTGAAATGTATAAAGCTTTCTCAACAAATTTATGATTTTGAGAAAGTTATTATTTTGGAAAGAGAAGAATTTGCAAAGGAAAGAAAGGCAATTGAACAGAAGAATGTGGGAATCTTCAAAGAAATATCTGGTTAGAGAACAAATGCTGAGAAGGACTTTGAAGAAGAAAGAAATATCTTTGAGACAGAGATCAAGAAGCTTACTGAGAAGCTATCTGAACTATCTGAAAGTGCACTGAAAGAGTAGAAAATGAAGTTTGAGTTTCAAGAGAAGATTGATCTGCTCATTAAAGAAAGAGACAGTTACTCTTCTAAGATTAAAGAGCTTGAAGATATTATTTCAAAGGTGGCGGTGACTGAGCAAACGACTCCAGAGTCACAAATCCACACACCTAGAAAGAGTTCAGTTGGTTCTAACAAGACCGCCTCAAGCTCACATCTGAAAACTGTTTCTTCAAGAAGGTCAGTTATTTCAAAAGATCAGATTCACACTACTAACCTTTTCTTTGATAAAAATGTAGATGGTTCAGATACATACAGAAGAAGAAGAAGGAAATATATTGAAGAAAAGTTGGTATGGAGAATAAAACTAGTAGATGAAGATGAGAAGAAGGAAGGAAAGAAAGGAAAGAAGGATGAGAAGAAAGAAAACAAATCATTTGTACATACTTCAAAAGCAAAGAAGAACAAAGTGCTGAAAGGTAAACCTGGTTTTTCTTATTCGAGAGATCAAATGATCAGGTTATCTAAGAAGAGGTATTGTTCTTACTGTAATACATATGATTTTGTTCATAAGTCAAGTGATCATTACTGGTATGGTTCTTATTCCATTACTCCCAACAGAACTGCAACTAACAAACATGGACCCAAATATCAGTGGTTACCAAAGCCGAAAGATGATTCTGTGTTGCAGGCACCTAATGTAAAGGGGGAGTAAGAGAATTGATGGCTTCTGAATAAATCACTTCAGGACCCGTACTTCAACGGAGTTTGACTTCTAAACACAACACTTTAGGACTCGTACTTCAAAGATCAAAAGTAATGATACTCCCGGGCTGATAAGAGTTTGTACTCCGATACTCAGACGAGGAAATCAAACTTCAAGGGGGAGTATATATATATATTTTTTTGGAAATATGTATTCGGAAGATATGATGAACTACACTTCAAATGGAGTTGTAGATCTCTATCATGTGCTTTTTCACTGACATATTTTAGATGCATATTTTCACGGGGAGTATGAATTATGACTTCTGATTATTTCAGATCAGAACTCGTACATTCATTGTTTTACTGCTTTATGTCATTTTAGTTTTCAATAAATGTTGTGAATAAAGTTACTTTGACGGACTTTATGACTGATGCAGATTGAGAGGATACTTAATGATCATATCATTATGACTTGAAGTTTGACTTGATGAGATTTAAGATCAAGCGAAAGGTTTATTTCTTATCTTAATCTCATGTATGGTTGAAAGAAGGACGACTTTCAATCATAGAAAACATGTGTTAAATGTTCAAACCACTTCTGATTCTTAAACGATTTCATGAATATAGAAGTGTGATTTTTAAATGTTTTCATTTTATATGTGATTCAAATGTCAACAAACCATGTGTTTCCAAAGATTAATACTTGTGTATTATCTTGTCTATATACTGTCAAGTATTCACACACACCGGTTTAATTCTTGTTGAAATTGTTCTTACCATGTCTCTAAATTGAAACAAATTTTCGATGGTAAGACACCCCGATTGATCTTCAAAGAATTTTTGAGCTTGATTTCATTTCTAAAAGTTCTTTCAAGAATGTCTATATTTTTGTTCCGTATAGATAATATCCGATTTTTGCTGACCCAAGCCGTAATCGATAAATCATTTCTATTTGATCTTTTTGATACAATGTCAGATTTTCAAACAAGTTTCTTGTTTTCATTTCATTCATTCATTATCTTGTTTTCATTTCATTCATTCATTATCTTGTTTGAAAAGTCTTTAATGTTTAAAAATGCTCAAATCTTCATGATCACATCTCTGAGCATACATATATCTGACTTGTATTTCATACTTTATGATTTAACTGCTACAGTTAAACATTATGCTTTCATAGGAAAATATGGGTTCATTGTGTAGGACTTAAACGAAACTTCTATGGATTCACGTTAACCAGTGTTTCCTACCCAAGAAGTTAATCCTTAGTGATCGAGTGTGAGGAGTCAAACAGAAATGAGGGTGGGTTGAGTGATGATGTAAAATGAGAAAGAGAGTTTGGTTAGATATGAGCTCAATGATTAAAAGAAAGAGGGTGTGAGATCAGAGTAAAAGAATATCAAACTCTGCACCAACTTTTTCTGAGCCGGGCAGCCACATTACTAGTGTTTCATAATTCTTCGTGAACATTATTGAAACAGGCAACTAGCCCATGCCAAATCTTGATAAAACCCCACCATCCACTCATTTTCTTCTTAACAAGAAAGTGTTTCATATTTCAAGGGGACGCAACACATAATCCATTTGGTTTTCGTTTGGAAAATATGGATATTGAAAAGAAGGAAGTTTGCCCCACCTTCGCACATCGATCATGCACAATTGAGTTTGTGTTTAACTATTGTTGACTCAGTGGTTTACACAATGTTGAGCCTTATTCAAAAGCAATCATCATGTGCTAAATTCTTTCTACACTTGCACGAACACAGAAGGAAATTTGTTTTTCTTGTCATAACGTTCATAGAAATTGCCTTTGTGGTGTTTCAATGATTGAATGGAAGCCCTGGGGGAGTGAACATCAAAAAGCTCCTTTCCAATGTGTATTTGTTACACAGTTACTTTATGTTACTGACAGACATATTAACTGATTCATTTGTTGATTCAGGCATTACACTCTAATTTGTCTGGATTTGAAAAGATCTAGATAAATACCTTATTTTGGATCAACGGAGAATCAGAGGCTCTTGTGTTCAAAAGATCAGTGGTCAAAATTGATGTTGACATTTCTTGAAGAAAGTTTTGATGATCTCAATGCTGCAATCATCAAAAAGGGGGAGAAGCTAAAGGTTACGAAATGTCCGGAAAGAACAGTTTGTATCAGATATGTTTGAAGAGTTCAAGAATTGTTTGAAGTCATAAATGTTAAAGTTGTGGGAGAAGATCAAGAAATATTCAAGATTGTTGAAAGCTGAAAGCAAAAGTTCAAAGTTTTCAGAATTGTTAAAGATAAATTTGCTGAAGCAAAATTGTACTAAATCTGAAGATAATATCATTTCAAGTCTGAAAGAAGTTTTTGTCAACCTTGGGGGAGAATGCTATTATTCTTGGAGAACAGACTTTGGGAAAATTGATGAAAGTTTTTGAAGATACTGAGTTTATCAGATAAAGGGGAGAATGTCAAATTTTCATATGAATAGGGAGAGAATGTTGATTGCTTGAGAAGATCTTATTTACATCAAAGGGAGAAGATTCAAATTGAGCTTAAAAAAGAAGATTGAATTGCAATATCTGTTTAGAGATGATCTTGATCCAAAGGGGGAGAATGTTAGAGCACATATTTGTTGGATTCAAGATCATTAATACTGAAGATGAAAGTCAAGCATGTCAAAGCTTCAAAGTCAACCCTCAAGCAAAGTCAAAGTCATTGTAATAAAGTCAAAGTCAAAGTGTAATTGTTTTATATTCTTGTAATTGTGTGGTGGTATAAATAGGTTCCTTTTGTTCTTTGTAATAGGTAGGTATCATCATTCATACGAGCTGATTAGAGAAGAACTGTATTGAATATTATTCTAGAGAGAGAGAGTATGTAGTGAGAGAAAGTTGTAAACAGTGAAGATTTGGAAATTCAATGACATATGACTATTAATTTCTCATCTTGATTGTTTCGTACGATTAGAACTTGATAAATCTGGGAATATCAACATATGATTACAAAAATTGATCATCTTGATTGTTATTGTGATTGTAATTACGATTAGAACTTGACAGATTTGGGAATTATCAACCTCTGTAGCTATGGATTTGCCCTTGTCTTTGGCAGAAGGCTTGTTTTTGCGGGCTTAAGTGGCTTTTGCTTTCTGAACTTCTGCATACTTTGGTACTTGGACATTTGTGGTAGAGTGAGTTGCAGAGGTGGCTTGTGTCTTCTTTTCAGTATTGGCCACTGAGCTCACTGGAACTTGGTTTAGGGGAGCTGCGGATACTGGAATTGCAGGTAATGTAGCTAGAGTCTCCCCCTCATGATGTCCAGAAGGACCAGACCCATCTGGGCCTTGGTCATCGTGCTTCCTCTTCTTTGCGTTGGCCTTTGTTTGGCACAAAGAGGGTGCACTCCTTCTCTTCTTCGACTTGAGGATCCTTTTGGCATGGTAGTCGATGAGTGCAAATTTATCATGAGTGGCCATAGTTGCTTTGTTGACCTCGTAATCAACAATGAACTTCATTAAGGCTATATTTTTCATTACATCCTCTGCAGCCTTGTTTGCTTTGGCTTTGAAGTCATCACCGATTTTGTTGACTTGATTCATTAGAGCCTCACCCATTTTATTGCAGTTCAACTTTGGTGGCTAGATTGGATGGGAGGCTCACTTCGGTCATATTCAGAAGTTGAGATGTAGATGACAGAGGGACCATGGTACTGTGAACCATGTCCTTAATTTCTGTTCTCAGAGCCTCTAGCGCTTCTTTTGCAGAGGGTGAAGTGTTGGCTGGAGTAGGAGGGGCTTGTATTTGTTGATTCACGATCTCAGCCAAGCACCTTAGAGCCTCTGTATTGGCTTGAACATCCTCTGTCAACTTTCCAAAATCTTCATTGGAAACATGATTGGCAGAGGCCTTGATGAGGGATTGTATATAGAGGAGTTTTGGGTAGTTGCTTTTGTGAGGCTCTCTATGCTCTCTTGGGTTTTCTCCAGTTCCTCTTTCTTCAGAGAGCATACTTCTGAGTATACATCCTTGACCCTATTGGAGAGGACCCCAGAATGCTTCATCTTATCTTCTGTGTCTGCAGCCAATCTTTTCAACTCGCCAAGTGCAGAATACACAATGTCAGCAAAGGCTTTAAATTCAGCTCTTGTGACATGTGTAGAGGGGTCACCCTCTGGACCAACACATGGTCCAGATTGGGCCAAGTCAAATTTGGCACCTAAAGAGTTTGTGTTGAGATTGGACTCTTTAGGTTTCCGTCCGATGCAGCCAATCTTCCAGAAGGAGAGATGTTTGCGAACGTTCCGTCCGTAAGGACATCTACAGGGGATTCAGAGTCCTCCTGCAGAGTGATAGGAGATTTACTCAGAGGTTGGTCTAGTGTGCAATTGAGCTCTCAGGTCGCTCTAAACGACCTTGGGTTGTTCCCTCATGTGTGACAGAGGCAACAAATGCCTCTATGTTTTGAACTTGCATGCTCTGGGGCGAGTGAGAATTTATATCACCACCAACATCCTTTTGAGAGGATGTAGTTGTTTGGTTTTCCTTGGATATAAGTGGCACAGAGGAGGAAAAAGGTTCCTCTGTCCGACTGGGTGGGGGGGTTTGGGTTCGGAGTGTGCACTCCTTCTTCAATACCCTGCTGCACAAGACCTGCAGAGGTAGATTGGTGGTTCGCACAAGGAGGGGAGTTGGTTGGTGTGACATTGGCATATTTTTCTCCTTCTTTCTCCGCCTCCTCTTTTTCTCTTTCCTCACCATCACTCTTCTCATTTTTGTTTACATCTTCCATAAGAACCTCTTCGGCTTCTGTGGTTTTGGTCCTTGGTGGTGAGGGAAAGTGGTCGAACATTGAGGCCATTGCAGCTAGGTCCTCTAGAGTGTGACCCTAAGTGGCCTCTGTGGTGGGAGGACTTAATATCTCCACCACTTCATTGGCAATATCAACTTCCATTTCCAAGGGGCTCTGAGACCTTGTCTCTTTAACTCTTGCCTCAACGTCAGTGTGCTAGGCTTCATCGATGATTATCCGTCTTCTTCTTCTCCTCTGCAGAGGTACATGTTCAACCTTTATAGGTGCAGTAAAGAAGGCATGTACCTGTGGAGTGGGTACAGAGGCCTGAGCTTCTTGGACTGCTTCTATCTCTGCCCTCTTCCTCAATCTCCTTTTCCTTTTCTTGGGAGGTTCTTCAACCTCTTCCATCTGAACCTCTGTAGGGATTGGGACTTCTACTTCTACAGTCTTCTTCTTGTGTTTCTTTTTCTTTTTCTCCTTGGGTCTCTCACCCCCTTCCCTACTCTCTGGTTTTTCCACTCGTTCTACTCTCACCTCAAGTGGACCTCCTCCTTGTGGCTCCTATTCATGGAAAGGTTGCAGAACTCGGTTCTAGAGTCCTACTTCCACGTATGTATCCTATCTTAGCTTCTCTACCTAAGTAGGTTAGGAGTGTGGCTGGCAGAGGTCTGGCATTCGGATATCCATAGGGCACAATTGTTGGCTTATGAGTGTTCATAGCGTAGAGCTTGATGAGCTTGCCCTCTGCAGTTAGTTTGTCCGACCCAATCAATGCATCTCCCAACAGTACTGTGATGAATCGATTGTACACCAGTAACGATAGAGGCTTGTCTCTACTCTGTTCATCACACTTCTTGACCACGGTGTTGATCATCTCCCTCAAGATGAGAGTTTGGCATAGTTCAAGGGAAGGTCAAAGTAAATTCCATACATGATGGCAAGTATGTTGTGGCTTGATTGGTCTGGGCTACCTATCTTGCCAGTTAGGGTTTGTTTAGAATGGAGAATAACACATTCCACAGAGGTGGACGGAACTGTCTTCTGAAATCATTCCTCTTGGTTATTGGTTTGCCATAGCCAATAAAGATCAAGAAATCCACAATTTCCTCATCAGAGGGTTCATCTGAATATTTGATTAGGTTCAATTGAGTTTTTGTGTGGAGTTCAAAAATGGTAGAAATGACCTTCTTGTTGATTCCAAGTTCAAGAACCTCATTGACATTAGGTGCGGTGGCAAATCCCATAATGGAAGGTCCAAACTTCTCATGTTTTTCATATTTGCACGATTGTCAGAACTGTTGGACATAAGTTTCAGGGATGTCAGTTCTAGTCATGGTTAGGGCTTTGTTCATAAAGTGTCTTTTCAGAAGAAGAATGAGGGGCTCATAGTCCTTAGAGAAAGCTTTGGGTTCGAGAACAACATAGTGATTGTTGGGCTTCAATGGGAGGTTGTTCAGATGATATTCACGGCGAGCTAATAAAACCATTCGACTTGTTATGGATTCTTGGTCAACCAAAGCATAGTTGTTATCATGGCTTCATTGTTCAGAGTTGTTGGAGTTTTGTGCAGAGATGGAGTGGGAAGCCATTGAGGAAGAATGTAGAAGAAAAGAGTTGTAGGTATTTTGCTCGAGTTCTTGAGAGAGAAAGGTTGCAGATAAAAATGGAAAAGTGAAAGGGTTTGGGTATTTATGGTAAGAGGGGTAAAAAATTAGGCGGTAAAATATAAATATTTGGGGTCCGTAATGAGTACGTAGTCATTTTGAAAAACGTTTCAAAAACGACGGTGCAGTTTACAACCCAATCGTGTGTTGCCACGTCATTTGGGGTGGTGCACGATCAAGAACGTGTGCCTCCCACTAATCTCATGCACGTGGCATTTTCTATACCCAAATGTCTATGACTTTAAAAATAACACGCACCCCAGAATGCCTTTGAAGAATTTTCACAAGTGTTTAGCATTACAGAGGCTTTATGGGTTTAAGAGCTTCTGTGATCTGGGGGTGGTAAAGAACTTCGACAGAGTAACAACTTTTCCTTACCAAAATGGTTTAAAGACAATGATGTGATTAAAAAGGTCTCTTTTGGGCATAGAAACTCTGTTACATCTCGTAGAGGCTCTGTGAGAGGTCGTAGAGGCTCTAAGACCAAAAATTTCTAATAAAAGAGGGATTATGAGATATTTTGACCAATCAAGGTTTTGAGTTGTTTATTCTGGTAAGTTTGGACATATTTAAAAGTTGGTGTATGAGAAAAGTGTTTTTGACACATGGTTGTGCGAAGAGTTTACCTTACACTGCAATCTTCTCGATAGAGATGGCTTCTTTGGCTCCCCCTTGAATGATCAACCTCTGTGATCATATTCAAGGTCTCCTGCTCCCCCTTGACTTATGCTTGGATCAGATGTGATAAGTTTTGCACAAGACATAGATCAAAGAACCATAAGATATAAAGAATGACAATACCAAAGTAAAAGAAACAACTATACATGCAGAAGTAAAATTGTAAATGCAGAAATGAAACTACACATACTGAAGCTAAGATATGTACAACAAAAGCTCTGAGACAAGGTGTAGAGGCTCGGTGGATCAACTCCAGTTAAGCATGCCCAACTTGCCAACTAGAAATGAGAATCTCTTCTCGTCTAGAGCTTTAGAGAACAAGTCGGCAAGCTGATAATCTGTAGACACGAAGTACATCTCTATTGTGCCATGTTCTACATGATGTTTAAGAAATTGGTACCTGATATCGATGTGTTTTGTCTTTGAGTGCTGAACAGGATTGGCAGAGATCACAATGGCACTCTTTGAGTCGCAGAGGATAGGAATCTTCTCGATATCCAGATCGTAGTCCCTTAGTTGGGTTCTCATTCACAGAACTTGTGAACAACAACTAGCGGCAACTACATATTCAGCTTCTTTCGTAGAAGTAGACACACAGTTCTGCTTCTTAGAAGTCCAACTTACAAGTTTTCCCCCTAAGAATTGGAAACTCCCAGAGGTGCTCTTTCGGTCTAGCTTACATCCTCCGTAATCTGAATCTGTGTAATCCATAAGATCAAATCCAGAGTTCTTTGGATACCAGAGGCCAAGATTCTTGGTTCGCTTAAGGTATCTAAAGATCCTCTTCACAACATAAAGATGGAATTCCTTTGGGTTAGCTTGAAATCTTGCACAGAGACATGTGGCAAACATTATATTTGGTCTACTAGTAGTTAAGTATAGAAGAGTCCCAATCATGCCTCTGTAGAGCTTACACTCCACAGATTTACCCTCTGAATCTGCATAGAGTCAGATACATATTTGGATTGATTTATGAAAATACCCTCTGTGGATTGTTTTATTTGAAGCCTGAGGAAGAATGTTAGTTCTCCCATCATGCTCATTTCAATCTCACTCTTCATCAATGTTTTAAACTTTTTGCAGTAGGATTCATTAGTAGAACCAAAGATAATATCATCCACATATATTTGTACAAGCAAAATCTCACCTTTTATCTTCTTAAAGAATAAAGTTGTATCCGTTGTATCTCTTTCGAAATTATTGGCATGCAGAAAGTTGGAAAGCCTATCATACCATGCCCTGGGGGCCTGTTTGAGTCTATGCAGAGACTTGTACAAGAAATAGATATGGTTTGGATACTTCGAGCTTTCAAACCCTGGTGGTTGTTGGACATAGACTTCTTCTTGTATTTGTCCGTTCAGAAAGGTTGACTTGACATCCATTTGATATACTTTAAAACCTCTGTGGGCTGCGAAGGCTAGGAAGATGCTAATTGCTTTGATCCATGCAACAGCGGCAAAAGTTTCTTCATAGTCATTCCCCTCTTCTTGTCAATATCCCATGGCCACCAGTCTTTCTTTGTTCCGAATGACCACCCCGTCTTCATCCTTTTTGTTCTTGAAGACCTATTTGGTCCCTATTGCGGTTTTGCCTTTCGACAGAGGCACTAAGGTCCACACCTTGTTGCAATCAAACTGCAGAAGCTCCTCTTGCATAGCCTCTATCCAGTTTGGATCATCAAGGGCCTCAGAAATCTTCTTGGGCTCGATAATACTAACAAAGTTTGCAAAGAGATAAAAGTTTGCAGTAGTAGAGCGACTCTTGACTTTGTCAGATGGGTTACCAATGATTTGGCTCTTTGGGTGACTTTTGGTTTATCTTGTCATTCTTGGGAGATGGTCATTGGAAGCATCAAATTGAACTTTTGTAGATAGATCTTCGGGTTCTTGGATAACTTCTGAGATAGTGGGTTGATCGTTCGTGCTCATCACAAGTGTAGAGTTTGCCTCTTAAGTCAATGTAGAAGCCTCTGTGGTGCCTTGGTTGGAGTTCTCGGCTTGCTCTGGTGTTGACTCCTCTGTTGTTGATGGAGTATGATAATTGGATTGAGTTGGCATAGAGTCTTCATTCTCTGCATGTTTTGCTTTCTCCCCCTCAACAGTTGCTTCTACACAAGAAGTGGAAGAAGGTGAAGTAACATTGGGACCGGTAAGGGATGTACCTGTTTGGTCCGCAGAGGCCTCAACTCTAGAGGCTCTGTGATCATCTTTAGAGGGGTCATCATGAAACATTTCCTCGAACAATTGATGTAACTCATTTGCTCGAGTAGATGATTCACCAGAGTCTTGCAGTTGTAGTCTGAGTCCTGAGCTGATTTGCTCAGAAATCACCTGAAAATAATCATCGAAAGAAACATTAATACTTTTAAGTATAAGTTTTGATTTTAGTACATAGACTCTGTAAGTCTTAGAGGTTGCTGAGTAGCCAATGAATTTGGATTCATCAGCCTTACAATCAAACTTCCCAACATGCTCTCTGATGTTTAGGACAAAGCATCTACATCCAAATACATGAAAGAACTTGATGTTCGGTTTCCTCTGGCTGATTAGATGGTAGGGGCTCTTTGAATGCCTCTTCACTATCAGAGACCTGTTCTAAGTGAAACATGTTGTTGATATGGCTTTTGCCCAAAAATAAGTGAACAACCCTGAAGCAATGAGCATAGTTCTTACAGCCTCCACAAGTGTTCGATTCTTGCGTTCAACAACACCATTTTGTTGTGGAGTCCTTGCGGCAGAGAAGTTCTGTGATATGCCCTCTTTATAAAGATAGGCTTCAATGGTTGAGTTCTTAAGCTCTGTGCCATTGTCACTTCTTAGCTTCTGAACCTTGATGTCATAAAGAACTTGTATTCTTTTCATAAGATTGATTAGTACTAAAGGAACATCAGATTTCTTTCGGACAAATTCAACCCATGTATATCGAGAGAATTCATCTATGAGTACAAGTATGTAATTTTTGCCACCTAGGCTTTATACTGAAATTGGACCGCAAAGGTCGACATGAAGCATGTACAAAGGTCTAATGCACGATACATCTGACTTGGTCTTGTGGGCGGCTCTTTTGAGTTTGCCCATTTTGCAAGCAGAGCATAAGTGATCTCTGTAAAACTTAATATTGGGCAGACCACTCACCAAATTCAATTTAACAAGCTTGTCAAGAGTATGAAAATTTAGATGACAGAACCTGTTATGCTAGATCCAAGCTTCTTCATTCTTACTTGAGACCAAACAAAGTTTTTCTTCTTTGTTGGTGGCTTTAAAGTTCATGAGGTACACGCACAAAGAGGTTATGTGCCCGTTCCATCACTAAGGAGAGAGAATTATTTCCGCTTGAACATAACATAAAAGCCATTGTCACAGAGTTGGCTAACACTAAGCAGATTGTGTTTAAGGCCATCAATATATGCAACCCTGCAGACATTGATGTTGTTAAGTCAGATTTTATAGTAATCATTGTATTTATAGGCTTGGTCTAACACTGTGTTCTTTGTAGGATATAATGTGTAGTATTGGCCAGGGTATTTAAGTTTCTTGTGGCTTTGTGTTTTGTAAGGAACTATCGCATACTCAATACGATTACATTCTTGCGCTTTCAACTCTCTCTCTACTTTCTCTCTATAAGATTTAGTTGATTTTGGGATTATCAATTGGTATCAGAGCCATTCTAAATCTGAGAGGATTGAGAGAAACGTTTTTTCGATTCTGAATTTGGGGTTTAATCAGAAAATTTGATCGATTTTCTTGATTTTTTTAAAAAAAACTCATTTTTTGATTTTTCATCAAATTCGGACTGTTTGTAAACGGATTTTCTTGAATTTTGGTTCGTTGGATCCGATTTTACTAGGAGAATACTTTTGATTCACATCAAATTGCAAGAAATTCTGGTTTTGATCTTCAATTTTGAGTTTTTCCATTTTTCTGAAAAGTCGTTGAAACGTACTGTTTGATTTCAAATTTTTTGTTTCTGCGGTTTTTGATCAAATTGGTTGATTCATTATTGTTAGAATCTTGATTTCGAGCAAATCTGTGAAAGAAAATTTCATTAATATCGGTTCTGTAATCAATTTTAGAAGAATTCTGAATTTTATCACGTTTTGCGCCAGATTTGGATTTTGCGCCAGTTCATCAGAGGTTTGCGCGAGTTCATCTAGAACTTTGCGCCAGTTCATCCAGTTTCTTCAGAGTTTTGCTTTATCATCACAAGTTTTTCGCGAAAAGTTCAGTTTTTTCGCTATCTGTGCATCGCGCAAATCTTTATTTGCGCCATCCTAGTCTCACGCAAATCAGTTTTGCGTCTTCTCATTCCCGCGCAAATCAGTTTTGCGCCACCTTCTGCTCAAGCAAAGAAAGGTTCTCATCAACATCATATCGCGCAAAGTCTATTTTGAGTCATCAGTACATCACTCAAAATCACTTTTACGCCACCTACAGATCACACAAATACAGGTTCTCGCCACCTACATCTCAAGAAGTTCAGTCCTTATATTTGCGCCAACCTTGTGTCACGCAAAGTTTATCTTGCGTCATCAACGCTTCACGCAAATCTAAGTTTGCGCCATCTTCATCAAGAGCAAAAGAAAGTTTACGCCAACTTCTTCTCACGCAAAAGTCAGTTTGCGTCAGTCACTGTTCACGCAAAACTCTAGTTTGCGCCAGTTCTTCTGTTTCAGACTTAGCATTTTTCTGAAGCTTTTCTCTATGGATTGTGCAAAGTTTGCGTTTCAAGCTAAGTTCTACAAGAGTGATATCATGATGTCATTAGGCATATAAACTCGTCCTCCAGTTCTGATGGATGAGAATGAGTTCACTCAGTGGCAAGATGGGTTTCTGAATTTCATCGAGCGTCAAAAGAACGGAGATTACATGATGAAGATTTTAACTGAAGAATCTTTTGTAAAACCCACTCTGGCTTCTGGATTATCAAAGCCTATCGCTGAGTACACACCCGATGAGTTGGTGAAATATAAAGTTGATCGTGATATAAAGGCAAATCTGATGCTAGCTTTGCCAAATTCTATCTACAACAGGATTGATTGCTTCAAAAACAATCCTAAACTAATGTGGGCACATCTAGAGAATATTATGCTTGGATCTACAGTTGCAACACAACTTCGGCATACACGTTACATGAACAACTTTGAAGAATTCAAAGCCAAAGATGGGGAGTCACTGAAAAATGTTTATGACAGCATCTGTGTGGTGATAAATGATCTGAGAAAAATAAAAGTGGAAAAGACTGGGCTGGAGACTAATCTGAAGTTCCTCAATGCTTTGCAACCAGAATGGAATAAATCTTGTCATCGCTTGAGGAATGATGTCAGAATATCTACCATGCAAATCCAAGAGATGTATGAAATATTGCTGACAGATGAGTGTATAGTCACAGAGAAGAAGGCCAAACTTGACAAGAAGAATAAGAAAATAGTGGATCCAATTGCTCTTCTAGTAAGTCAGTTGGTAGAACAAGCTTTATCTGAAAATGCTTATGATGGGTCAACTAATGATGATGGTGAGGCTTTGGAAAAAGCTATGATTCTTCTCTCTCAAAACTACAACAAAAAGTTCCAACCTCGTTCGGGTTCCAATAATCTTCGTTTCACTTCTAGATCTAAGAATGTCAAAGTGCCCGAGGTTAAGAAAGGAGATGCATGCTTTAACTGTGGAAAGACGGGGCACATTACTAAGGAGTGTCGAGTGAAGAAAGTTCGGGATTTGGCATATTATCGGAAGAAAATGGAACTAGCCGAAAATCGAGAGAATGGAACCACTCTGCTAGCTGACGAAGAATTCTGGCTAAATCACTCCGATGATGAAACTGATAATGTGGAGACTGCTCATATGTGCTTCATCGGAGATGATCAGAGTGATGATGAAGATTCCGCTACTGATTTCAAGTTTCACAATTTGTCACTTTTGGTCCCTGCACTTTCAAGTTTCATCTCTTGTCAAGTTCAGTCCCTGTATATCAAAAGGAATGCCTTCAAGCGAAGCTCTTTCAATCAGTATGAATGAGAATCCACCAGTACTTTTCAGAGGAGAGTACGAGCAATGGAAGGACAGATTCTTGGACTTCATCGACAGAAATGACTTGGCTGACTATATCAGATTATCTCTGAGGGAAAGAAGAATGAAAACTCCGACAAACATTTGTTATTATATGGGAGAAAATGGAAGAACGGAACACGAAGTGTACACACTACCATTTAAGGATTACACAGATGAGCAAAGAAAGAGATTTGAAGCTGATAAATTATCTAAAGCTTTTATCTTGCAAGGAATTTCCAAGGAGATTCCAAAAGAGATTTCTGTAAGTTTAGACAGTAAAAAGGCTACAGGAAAACAACTGTGGGAACATCTTGAGAAGATAATGATAGAACCAAAGATGTCTTCAAGAGTAAAGTTTTTGGAAACTGAGAACTCTGAACTAAAAAGACGGATTTCTGATCTGGAAGAAGCATCTGTTGAAAGTTTTGAGGAGCAGATTGAGCATCTGAAAGATACAAATGCTGAGATTCAAAAGCAAATATCTGATTTGGAGCAAAAGCATGCTCAAGATAAATCCGAGTTTGAGAAATCGTTCGCAAAGAAGTTCTCATATTTTTCGAGAAAATGTGCTGATGAGAAGAAAGAAGTTGAGCTGAAATGCATAAAACTTTCTCAGCAAGTTTCTGATTTTCAGAAAGTAATCATTCTTGAAAGAGAGAAGTTTGCCAAAGAGAAGAAGACCATTGAACAAAAGAATGTTGGTGTCTTCAAAGAAATATCTGGCCAAAGAAACAATGCTGAGAAGGGATTTGAAGAAGAAAGAAGCTTGTTTGAGACTGAGATCAAAAAGCTTACTGCCAAGTTATCTGAACTATCTGAGAAAGCACTAGAAGAGCAGAAAATGAAGTCTGAGTTCACGAAGAAGATTGACCTGCTTGTTCAAGAAAGAGACAACTTCGCTTCAACGATTAAAGTGCTTGAAAAGTCTGTAGCAAGCTCAAATCAGAAACCTGTCTCTTCACAAAGGTCAGTTAAATCTTTTGATCAGATTCGTAAGACTAACCTTTTCTATGATAGAAATATAGATGGTTCAAGTACACGTCCTAGAAGAAGGAGATACAAAGATGAGGAACTGGTCTGGAAGAAGAAACCAGTTGAAGATGAGCTGAAAGAAAGAGAATCATGTGTACATGCGTCTAATGCCAAGAAGAACAAAGCGAGTAAAGGTAAACCTGATCATATCTACTCAAGAGATCAATTACTCAGGTTGTCAGGTAAGAAATACCATTGTTCTTATTGTCGTACACATGATCACATTCACAAAACCAGTGATCATTTCTGGTATGGTTCTTATTCTATTTCCCCCACAAGAACTGCAACTAACATTCGAGGACCCAAATACCAGTGGGTACCAAAGCCGAAAACTGATTCTTTGTTGCAGGCACCTACTGTCAAGGGGGAGTAGAAAAACTATGGCTTCTAATTAAATCAGCTTAGAACCCGGACTTCAACGAAGTTTGGCTTCTGATCACATGACAAATCAGGACCCGTTCTTCAACGTTCAGACCTGGATATTCTGCAAATATCCAGGGGGAGCTTATCTGATATATATTTGTTTATCATAATTTGAAGGGGAGCTTAAAGGTAAATATCTTCTGATCTAGATCTCTGATTGTTTGGAAGAAGAACAACTTTCATGCATGAAAAACAGTTTCTGAAATGTTCAAACCACTTCTGATTCTCAAAAGATTTTATGAATTAAGAAGTGTGATTTTAAAATGTTTTTCAATTCTTGAGCTTTAATGTTTAACTGACTGTGTGTTTCTAAAGATCAATACTTGCGTATTATTTTATCCTTATACTGTAACGTATTCACACACACATATTCAGTACTTCATTTGTATTTGTTATTACCATGTCTCATAATGAACCAATTTTTCGATGGTAATACCCCCGTTTGAAATTCAATATTGTTGAGCATAAATCATTATTTCTAATCTTGTGCTTTCATTGCAAAATTGTTTATCTTCGTTCATATAAACAAAATATCCAATTCTTTGATACCCTATCCATTTTATGTGATCTGATTGATACACTGTCAGATTCTCAAAGCAATTCTCTTGATTTCATTTCATTCATTTAATATATCTGTTTTGAGAAATCTTCAAAGTTTAATTTGTCAGGATCGAATTCTCAACAAGAATTATGAATACTCAGAAACAATATCAAAGAAGTTGCGGAATAACACTTTGATATTCAATGTAACAGTAAACAAACAGTGAGTATGATTAACAAATTGTAAACTTGTATTGAATGATTAAAATCACAAGATTACACACTCAACGTCAATCTTGAAGAACAGACTCTTTCAAGACGAATTCTACTTCTCTAGAATTAGGAACTATGCCTTGAGGTTGATTTTCTCTCTAGAACAAAAACTTAGAATGAATCTAAAACAAAAGTTATCTCACTATTCTAAACAATACAATATATATACTGAAGATAAAAGATAATTACAATTTATACAATATCTCCAGAATATCTTCCATCATTATCTCTAAGCTTCCATGAATATCTTCAGTTTATCCGGCTGTCATCCTTTCCATACAGATCTCCATCTTATAAGCAGTATTAATCATAAGCAGTATTAATACTCTGAGCAGTATTAATCTCTTAGCAGTAGTAACTCCAGCTGGACTAATCTTGAAGAGCAGCACTAACTTTGTTCCAGCAGCATTAACTTTAACTGGCAACATTAACCTCAGAAGTATTAACTTCAGAAGTATTAACCTCAGAAGTATTAACCAAGTTCTTCTAGCAGCATTAACTTCAGAAGTAGTAACCATGTTGAACTAGCAGTATTAACACATTCAGCAGTAGTATCCATTCTTGGCATATTTCAGACCCAACAATCTCCCCCTAACTTAACTTTTCAAAACTGAGAAGTTAAGTTCTTCAGCATAAGGTCTTTATGATAATTTCAAAACTTTCTGTAATTTCTAGTTCTTCTTGATTCAGTTTCCGCTGTTATCTTCTTTTCTGTTTCTACTGTTATCTTCTTTTCTGTTTCTGATGTAGTTACTGCTTTGTTTCAGCTTCTTCACTTATCTCCCCCTCAAAATAAAATTTCATACAAACTTTAATTTTCTTCTTTTTCAGTACCAGCTTCTTGAAATGATCTATCTGCTAATGATAAGAAGTGATCACCTTTTCATCTCTTTTATCTCCATAATTTCATTATGAACTTTCAGACTAATTGTACCAAGTGTATCCATCAATTCTTTGTAGTTAAACTGTCCTCACCTCCTTTAGGTGTTTTACCCACCCTTGAAGGATCATTGGAATCATTTTCCATCAATTCATTGTAGTTAAACTGTCCTCACCTCCTTTAGGTGTGTTTACCACCCTTGAAGGATCCTTGGATCTTTTAGTAGAGATCTTCTGCCTAGCAGAAGCACCTTCTACTCCCTTGGTTTCTTGGCACCTGGGACCTTTAGATAATTACTCATCTAAAGTTGCCATGGGGAAGGTCTTAGATATATTCACACTGTCCTGTCCTGCACTTTGTGCACTTTGTGAATAGTGTGAGCCTTACAACCCATATGCTCTTGCATCTCCTTATTGAGCACCTTCTTGAGGTTGGGATACACCCCTATGGTTTCCGTTTGGATATTATCTGATGAAAAATGCTCCATCAGAGGGCTTGTAGGTTTTGATGTTGAAGATACAAGAAGGGAAGGAACCTTCAGTATCTTTTCCTTATATAATATGGTAATGGGGAATGTTGGTTTGACAAAAGAAATCTGAAGATTTATGCTTGGTAGTGGAAGGTGTGGATAGGTCATCAGTGGGTTGGTCTAATGAGGGCTTTGACCCTGATGCCTTACCTTCTTGATTGTGGGACATCACCATCATTGTAGAGAACAATGGTGTGTCAACTCCTTCCGAGTCCTTAGCAGATCTCTTCATGATTGAAAAGACCTTGCCCTTAGGGGTTTTAGGTACATATATCTCATTAAAATGAGGTTAATCCGTCAATTCCTTATTAAGTACTTCTTGTACAAACCTTGGATACAGATAAAAGCTTTTTGATTGATATCCAGGTTTGACATTAAATCATTGAAGATCATTTTTAGGTATAGAAAACTTACATTAGCAGTAGTAACACTTATCAGCAGCATTAACACAGACTGGCAGTAGTAACACATACCAGCAGCATTAACACAGTCTGACAGTATTCACTGAACTAGAAGTACTAACTACCTTTCAGTATTATCAACCTGAAACACTTACAGACACAAGGTTAGTAGTACCATATACCATAAAATTTTCAAAAGTTACTTTATCTTTTGAAACTATACCTTTTTCACTTTTCTTACCTTCTGCTGGATCAAAAGTAACATGTCCTCCATCAAATCTTTTAAAGAATTTGAAGGCAGTCCATGTTCCTTGTTATGTGCCAAGAGAAACCATTATCTTCATTCCAAATGCTCTTCCTCTTGAGCTTTTGATTGCCCTGCACACTTGATAAATCAGTTAGTCTTTGAGGGAACCCAAGCCAAAGTGTTCTTGGGTTGTCCTTTCTCATTTATATAATCTGTCAGTTTGGTCTGGATGAGTTGTTTAGGAATCTCATGGCTGGAATACTTTGTCAAGATTATAGGCTTTGCAACATTAATACTAGTAGAAGCACTATTCTTGTTAGCAGTAGTATTGGTTGCAGCAGCACTATTTCTGTTAGCAGTACTATCTGGGATAGCAGTACTAACAGGTTTCTTTACAATTGGAACCCAAACTTGAACAAAGTTGTTTGCTTTCTTTGTCTTTAAATTACTCCTTGGCTTATTTGGAGCATTTTTCTTTGTATTAGCAAACTTGTTCTGAGCATGATACTTTTTAGGTGCTCTTTTCTCAGCCATTTGATTCCTTCTTTGATTCCTATAACCAAAGGAGTTTTGAGTTTGTCTTTGAAAATTAACTCTTTGGTTGATAGGATTGAAATAACAGTATTTGGCAACATGATTAAGCTTTCCACAGATAAAACAAGGTTTTGGTCTATTGATTTTACTCAGATCAACCCCTTGTTTTTGTGCCCACTGATTATTCCAATTTCTCTGATTTCCCCTTGGTTTATCATGTTTTTGGGGCTCAGACTTATTGCAAGCACACTGTTGACAAGGAGCAGGTTTCACAACTGTGGTTTGTTTGTAGTGGACTTTGTTAGACTTTCCCTCAGTCTTCTCAATGTTCTTAGATTTGACCCAAGTCTTTCCACATCCCTCATTGGTGATAATGTGATTTTCCAGAGGAATCTCACCACTCACAGTGTTCTCCTTATTTTTTTCACTAGAGTTCTCTTCTTCAGAGTCTGTTTCAACCACCACTTTTTCTAATGGATCTACCTTAGTGGCTCCATCAGATAATTCCTTCCTATTCTTGGTCTCTAGCAAGTCTGATATAGGAGGGATGTAGTTATTGTTGTATGGTGGTGGGTGGTGTTATAGCCTATTCCTCTTCTAAGTTTGTCATGGATTTGAGTTTGGAGCAAAGAGTCCATTGCTTTTGAAGCATTGGAAAATTTCTCAATATCTAGCTTGGCTTTCTCAAACTCACTCTTTATCTTCTCATTCTCCTCTTTAGACTTTTTCAGCTGAAGTTCTAGGTCATTCTTCTCCCACTTCCAGTAATTTGTATCATAAGAATGTTGAAGTTCATTGGCTTGGAAAACTTTAATCTGTTCCTCAAAGCTCTCAACGATTCTTACATAGTCTTTTATATCTCTCTCTAATCTTTTAAGATCATCACACATACCCTGATTGTGATCCCTGTATCTTTGAACAATTTCAATACAGGATTTAGAGCAAAGATTAGATGTTACCTCAGTGGGAATGACAATGCTTGTCGATTCTGATTCTTTAGCCATGATGATTGATGTTGAATGAATGTTTCTGAGAATACTAGCTCTGATACCACTTGTCAGGATCGAATTCTCAACAAGAATTATGAATACTCAGAAACAATATCAAAGAAGTTGCGGAATAACACTTTGATATTTAATGTAACAGTAAACAAACAGTGAGTATGATTAACAAATTGTAAACTTGTATTGAATGATTAAAATCACAAGATTACACACTCAACCTCAATCTTGAAGAACAAACTCTTTCAAGACGAATTCTACTTCTCTAGAATTAGGAACTATGCCTTGAGGTTGATTTTCTCTCTAGAACAAAAACTTAGAATGAATCTAAAACAAAAGTTATCTCACTATTCTAAACAATACAATATATATACTGAAGATAAAAGATAATTACAATTTATACAATATCTCCAGAATATCTTCCATCATTATCTCTAAGCTTCCATGAATATCTTCAGTTTATCCGGCTGTCATCCTTTCCATATAGATCTCCATCTTATAAGAAGTATTAATCATAAGCAGCATTAATACTCTGAGCAATATTAATCTCTTAGCAGTAGTAACTCCAGCAGTACTAATCTTGAAGAGCAGCACTAACTTTGTTCCAGCAGCATTAACTTCAACTGGCAACATTAACCTCAGAAGTATTAACCTCAGAAGTATTAACCTCAGAAGTATTAACCTCAGAAGTATTAACTTCAGAAGTATTAACCTCAGAAGTATTAACCTCAGAAGTATTAACTTCAGAAGTATTAACCTCAGAAGTATTAACCAAGTTCTTCTAGCAGCATTAACTTCAGAAGTAGTAACCATGTTGAACTAGCAGTATTAACACATTCAGCAGTAGTATCCATCCTTGGCATATTTCAGACCCAACATAATTGCTCAAATCTAATGAGCATACATTTTGACAGTGTTATCTTATTTAAGCTTAAATGTTAAAGATAAACTGTTGAGCTACTATTTTTTTGTTTAGGACTTACATGGGATTTGTGTGAGCACTTAAACAGAACTTCCATGGATTCTCGTAAACCAGTGTTTCCTACCCCGGAAGTTATCCTAGAGTGATTGAGGGGTGAGGGGTTTTAAATCAAAGAGTGGGGGAGATAACTCATCAGATTGAGTTTTTTTCATTGTGCTGAGCGGAAAAATGAAAAAGAGAGTTTGGTTAGAAGTGAGCTTTAATGTTAAAAAGAAAGAGGGTGTGAGAACAGAGTTAAAAGAATATCAGAACTCTGCACCAACCACTTTCTGAGTCGGGCAGACACATATTCTGATTGGTTCACATTCCTTGGTGACCATCATTGAAACAGGCAGTGAGCCCATGCCAACTCTTGCTATAACCCCACCAGCCACTCGTTTCTTTCTTAACAAAGAAATGTTTCATTTTCTTTGGGGATGCAGCATATCTGCTATCTAGTCTTCACTCGGAAGATTTAGATATTGAAAAAGAAGGAAAGTTGCCTCACCTTCGCACCTCTTTCATGCACATTGAGTCCGTGTAATATCTTTTGCTGTCTCAATAGTTTACACAATTTGAGCCTGATCAAGCTAAGTAGCTTCAATCATTCATACACTTGCACGAGCACACAAGGAATGAGTTTTCTTGTAATAACATTCATAGAAAATTTCTTTGTGGTTTTTCGATGATTGAATGGAAGCCCTGGGGGAGTGAACATCACAAAAGCTCCTTTACAATGTACATCAGTTGTACAAAGTGGCTCTGTGCTACTTACAGGCATACTAACTGTTTCATCTGTTGAATCAGGGTTACCTTGCTCATTATGTCTGAATTTGAAAAGATTCGGATATATACATTTCATGAATTGACGGATACTCAGATCACAAGTGGGAGAATGTCATATTATCATAAAGGGGAGATCAAAGAAAGTGCTGAAATTGAAGAAGTTTTGATGATCATGATGTTCACAATCATCAAAAAGGGGGAGAAAAAGTTCAATTTCAAAGTTTTAAAGAAAGAAAGAAAGTTATTTCTGAAGACAATCTAGAGATCAAAGAGATGAAGATGCTATTTCATTTATCAAAGAGATGAAGATGATGTTTTTGAAAGTTGTATATTATTTCTTCTTTTCCGTATCATGTGGTGTCTGCTAAAAGTTTGTTTATCATTCCTCCTACGAGCTGATTGAAACAAGTTCTTGAGATGAAAGCCTATTTAACTCGTGGTTCAAAGACAGATTCTTTGTTTTAAACTGAAGATGCATCGTGGAATGTCAAGTAACTCTCACATTATCTTTCTTGTGTGCTGATCCGATGTGATTGAGTTTTTACAGCTGAAAGCTGCTTGATAGTGTGTTCAGTCGAGGCTACTGTACATTGAATCTGGTTACAAAGTTGAAACTATGAAGACCAAGAGCTTTATTCAAGGGGGAGCGTGGAAAGACATGAAGTCAAGCAACACCAAAGTTCTTCAAAGATTCAAGAGGGAAAGAAGATCAAGGCCTGAAGTTTTTCATGTTGATAAATGCTTTATTCAACTTTAGGGGGAGATTGTTAGGACTGAAAGTCCTATGTGTTGAAAGTGGAATAAAGTATTTATAAGGGTGCATAATGTAATTCATTAATAGTTGATTAATTAGATGGGCCCAAGCCCATTAGGCCTGTAAGCCTTAGTATATAAAGGCATTATTAGTTCATAATTCAGGTTAGACGTTTTCATTAGAAATATTATTAGTTGAAGTCTCATTATTTTACAAACAACTAGTTGATAGGTTTACTCTCTCTGATCAGAAGTTCTTTCTATAAACCTGTAACCCTTTGATTTCATATCAATAATATGACTAGTTGTTGTGATTCATATTCTGTTCATCTTTGATATAACTTGCTGCTGATTACACTGTACTGGGATCTACAAGGTACCTTCTGAGTTTGATTACACATTTATTTCTTCACAGATGAATATCATTGTAACTGCTTTACATGATTTACGCTCAAAGTTATTATCTGAAAAACAATTAAATTTAGAAAAGTCAAATTTGATTGATAAATTACAAATTTCTTTGAAAGATGAAAAATCTATTTTGGATCATACAAAAGAAATCTTTCAAAAGAAATTAAGTGATTTAGAAAAATCAAATATGACTTATCTTGATTCTTTGACTGAAATGACCAAACAAAAAGAAAATTTTTCAGATAAAATAAATGAGTTAGAAGAAAAATTATATCGAAGGAATCAGACTGAACAAACTATTTATTTGAACAAATCGCGGAGTTATGAGTCTATAAAAGAAAATGGGGACTTGGTTTTGAAAATCCACATTGTTTAGACAATACGATCGAAAAATCCCCTACTTTATATAAATTCGAGTATCTAAATCTTGCTAAATATGCTCCTCAATTTAAAATTGATTGGATGAATGAAAAGCAAGTTTTAGATATCGGAAATGAGAAAAGAATGAACAACAAGAAAAAGGAAATTTCTTTTGTTTACACGAGCGAAAATAACCAAATATTTTCCTGACAAATCAAAGAAGAGCAGAAAAAGTTTAAATGACATATCTCCCATCAAGTCTTCAGTGTCTGATGATTATGTTGATATATATGCCACTAACTCTGATAAGGAAAATATCTCTCCAATCTTTTATGATTCTAAGAGATATACTCCTCCATTAGTATTAAAAGGCAAAATCATTGACCTTGAAGATAAAATGGAAGATCACAATATTAAAAAAGAAATTGAATCTGATGTATTTCTTTCTTTTATGACTTCAAGTCTTGAAGAAAAATTAATTTTTCAAAAACAAGATTCTGTTTCTGGCCTTTCTTCTAATTTTAAAGAAAACAAAAAGGAATTTCTAGAATCTGAAATATTTTCTCAAAAAATTTCTGACTCCGAGGTAAGTTCAGATTTATTGTCTGATCAGTATGGTTTCATAGGTAAAATTGTTTCTTCTGATTCAAATCTTAAATCAAAAATTCTTGATGAATCTTTTACGCTAAACGATGATTATTATAAACCAAAGCGTAAAAGAAGAAGGTCAAAGAAGTCAAAGAAACAAGCTAAAGTCATTTCTGACAGTTCTAATTCTTCTGATTCGAATATTTCAGATAGGACTTTGAGTACTCATTCAAGGCAAATATGGAGGGTCAAGCGGACATCGGATGAATCTGCGACTAGTGAGGATTAAAATGTAGACAAACTTTGTAGAAATGATTCATTTGCTACTTGTAATAAAATTTTCAAATACTCAATAAAGCAAATGATTCACATTTCAAAAGTTGTCTTCTATTCCTCCTCTGGTTCAAGTTCAGATGATCATGCTTCGTCCTCTACTGATGTTTCTGTTAATTCATCTGATTATTTTTCTCGTGCTGTCTACGTTAAATCTAACAAGTTTTCCCCCACAAGAACTGCAACTAACATTCATGGACCCAAATACAAGTGGGTACCAAAACCAAATATTGATTCTCAGTTGCAGGCACCTCAAGTCTTGGCTCTTAGGCTGTACCCTTCCTCTGTGGGATCCTTCCTTTGGATTCACTGCCACAGAAGCAAAAGATTTGTCATTATTAACCCATTTCTGCTTTTGTTGCCAAGTGAATTTTTCTTGAATTGGCTTTGAAGGTCTTTGAGCATTAGGCTTCTGAGGCGACAACTCTTTTTGTTTGTTTATCTTTTCAAGCTCAAGAGAAGTCTTAGCTTGTAGACACATATCAATAAAATCAGGGCAAATAGGAATACTTGTAGAGCTCACTTTAGGAGAAACCATTCTGTTAAGAATGCCAGAGGGTAGTCTAAAACCCTCTAGTTTGCAAGGGATGACTCATTCTCATTCTCAGATTCAGAGTCTGAATCAAGAAAATATCTGTAACTTGAGGCATGATCTTCTAGATATGTACTACATTTTCCATCATCATTGTCCCTTGAGGTATTTAAATCTTTTAGAATGCATGGGACAACTTCAGGAACACTTAAGCTCTCCATCAAATATTGCTTAAAGATTTTATGTACGACAGAGGTCATATCATGACTATTGAAAAGGTAGTTTTCATAGGTTTCTTTTAAATCTCTTTCAAAAATTTTAACCAACTTTCCTTCTTCAGAGACAGGAACAAACTCAGGTGCCTCAGAGGACAATTCCTTTTCAGGAGTTATCATGCACACAAATGCCATTTGAGTTTGTGTTTCTGGATGACCAAATTTGAAGAGTCATATATGTTTTTGGGACAGATAGTTCTTTGGAATAGATTTCCTCTTGACAGAGGTTGAAGATGACAAATCCTTGTTTTCATACCAAATATTGTCATAATCAATGGATTCCTCTAATGTGGTTCTCCAGAGGTTATGCGCCTCTTAAAGTTAGAAGTTAAGTTGAAAATCTTGTTTTCTGAACCTTCCCAAGGTAGAAGATGTTAGATAAGGATTGATTTTGTTTGCTTCTGGTATAAGGATCAATGTCACATAACCCTATACCCCTTCTGCCGACTTGGGTGTTGACCTTTTCATGCACCTTTTGTGCATCCTGATATTTCCTAATCAACAGATCTCTGTCGAGCAAATCCTGAAGGAGGACTTCTTTTTCTTTTTGGAAAAAGTTTTTTCTGAGCAAGTGCATTTAATCTATCACTTTCATTGTCCTTTAGCTCCTTCGTCTTAATTTTCAAAGCTTGATCAACAAAATTGACCTTTTCTTTTAAAGATTTCTTTTCTTTAATGCGCTCAGCCTCTAGATCTGTCTTTTCAAGGAACAACTTGTCCTTTTCTTGAGTGAGAAGTCTAGCTCCTCGCTCATAAAAGGCAATCTTCTTTTCAATATCTGAGCATGTGATTTTGAAGGCTTGGAATTCTTCTATTAGTTTAAACAATTTACATTCTATGTCATGAGAGTCTGAGTTATATGTGGATACCTCACTATCAGCATCAGAGGAGTTGAGTTCTATCATTCCATAGAACAAAGCATTTATGTCCCCTTCATCAGAAGATTCGTCAAAGACCCAGTTGCTCTGCTCAGCCATCAAGAACTTATGAGCGTAGTACTCTGCCTTCTTCTTGTAAAAAGCATAGTCTTTGACTTGATGACTTCTGGGGGCTTGACTTCGACACTCTGCAGCGTAGTGTCTGGGCTTTCTACACTTGAAGCAACCATTGTTCTGTGGGGTGTTTGTTGTCGTCTTCCCTCCTCCTGTACCATCATCTTTCTGAGTGCCTCTCTGTGGGTACTCAATGGCCCTCTGTTGATGATCCACCATTCTTCTCTCGTCTCCTCTCTGCTCATGCATCCTGTGTTGATCCACAAACTCTTCCCTTCCATACCCTCTTTGCTCAAAACCCTGTGGTGGTCCATATCCCCTCTGGTCATGGAAAGCTCTATCATTCTGTGGTCTGTGACCCTGGAATCGACCACTTCTCTTTTCTCTTTCATCATGTCCTCTGTTGAACATGGGCTTCTGATAAGTGAATAACTTGTCACGTTCTAAGCACTTATTTATTTTACATTTGCTCTTATTTTTAGTCTCCCAATCACCAAATATGAGTCTTTTAGTCTGTTTTTATGCTTTATTGTAGATTGGAGCTAAGTAAGAGGAATGTCCTATGTTTGTGCTGATTTTTAGAAGAATGTAACACTTTGGTTTGCTGCAGCAGAAGGGAACAGCATGTTCGCAGTTTCAGCAAGTACAAGACGTCACTTCATAAACTTTTTGTTGGGGAATCTTTTTGGTGCCACCTGGACCCGTTTTGCAAGCTAGAGTTGAAGGCATCTTTTGGATAATATAATCATATTAATGGTCTTGTTAAGGAAGGCATCTTATAAGCCTTTTGTATTTTGGGTAATGACCATTGGTTAAAAGAATCTTGTACCTTTGTATTTAACATTAGATGCTCTCCCCTTGTATAAATAGGGGCTTCATTTCCAGTAGTTGGACACACAATTTAGCTTGCTTTTGCAAGTTAACTTTAGCTTTAACATTTTACTTTACTTTACTTTACTTTACTTGTAGTTTCTTTGACAAGGGAAACAACTAAGTAGTTCCTCTAACTATTTAGTAGCTATTGTCACCTTTTACTTGCTTTAATCTAAGAAATCTTTTGGTACTTTATTGTTCATGTCTTTACATTTCACATTTAATATTATGTCTTGTGTTTATTTTCAAGCGATGATGGGCTAAAACCCCTAGCTTGGGTGTAAGGAAAGGTTGGGAGATAAAGGCCTTTGTGGTAGTGGAAGATTGCTTTCGCTATTGGCTATCCATCTTATTATTCACCCCATGTTTCTAAGTTTGATCTACGTATTTCTTGACAAAGTGACGAGTGTTGTTCTACTTAGATGAGTTGGACTTGAATTCAAGCCAACGTAAATTTTAGAGCACTAAAGTGTTGTAGTGGTTATGATGGATCGTATCAATCTTAACGGATTGTGAACTATATGAAAAGAACAGTAAGATTTGCACGACATTGGTTGGGTTACCCGAATGCGTGGTACTTCCAGTACATAGTCTCATCTGAACCTTGAAAGAGAACTGATCAGTTCAGTAGTAAGGTCGAGAACAAATGTTGCAACTTCATGTTGTAGCAATCTACCTAAACACGTTGTAGCTAAACTCCAACCTGAACTTACACCCATGCATTTCTTTTACTGTTTTAAATCAATTTCAAAGTTGTTAACTCACTTAAAGATCATTCCTTCGAATTCTCTCATTGAAATCACCTTTTAAGTTGACTTGGATTAATTGCTTGCTTTAAATGTCTTTGTGGGATCGATATTCGGTACTTAGTACCACTTTATTACTTGTTTTCAAAACGATACTGGTTTGGCATGTATACTTGTGTGCTATTCCTTTATTGAAAAATAGGGATACAGTTATATAGAGACCAAGTTTTTGGCGCCGTTGCCGGGGACAAGCCAAAGCAAGAAATTTCTTAAGTCACTTTTAATCTGATTTTTCTAGTCAAACTTTGTTACTGATTTTGGTTGCATGTCACGTTTGTTTCACGGTGAAGTATTTGAATTTGATCCTGATATTGAAAGAACATTTCGAAGAAGGAGAAGAATACAAAGAAAGTTAACATCGATTCTTGAAGCATTTGAAATGGATGGACCTGTGCATGGACCACATCCGAGGCCTGAGGCCCAAGACATTATTCATATTACAAACTCTAAAGAGGGAAGGATTATGGACTATGCTATGCCTATGCTTGATCAGTTGCATACTGGCATAGTTAGACCACAGATTGAGTGTGCCCATTTTGAACTAAAACCTGTAATGTTTAACATGTTACAATCCAGTGGATAGTTCAGCGGCATGCCATCTGAAGACCCTCATTTGCATCTCAAAACTTTCATGGAAATCACTTACTTTTTTTCAACTCAGTGGAGTAACTGATGAAGCCCTACGGCTGAAGTTATTTCCTTTTTCACTCAGATATAAAGCAAGATCATGGAATAATTCTTTACAACCTAACTCAGTTGAAACGTGGAATGATATGGCTGAAAGGTTTT
Organism: Arctium minus; assembly: GCA_954870635.1. Classification (NCBI taxonomy): domain Eukaryota; kingdom Viridiplantae; phylum Streptophyta; class Magnoliopsida; order Asterales; family Asteraceae; genus Arctium; species Arctium minus. The sequence continues at coordinate 66,991,396 of OX941080.1, read as the reverse complement.
CAAAAAAATATTTTCCACCAACACGGAATGCTAAGTCCATAAATGAAATAAGCATGTTTAGACAAATGGACGATGAAGCAGTTCTGGATGCTTGGGAAAGGTTTAAAGGGTTGTTAAGGAAATTCCCTCACCATGGCATACCCTACTGTATACAGCTAGAGACATTCTACAATGGTTTAAATATCACTGCTAAATAGATGCTCGATGCTACTACAGTAGGAGCCTTCACCTCTAGTACCTATAATGATGGCTATGATATTTTGGAAAAGATTTCAAGTAACAATGGTTATTGGTCGGATCCACGTGCACTAGTACCTAAAAAGACAGTTGGTATTCATGAAGTAGATCCTTATATTGCACTTACTTCACAGCTCACCTCAATGGCCAACATGATTAAAAACATGTATGTTGCCACTGGTACTGGTCCTACAACATCTATTCCTGAACCTCTGCCGGTGCAATGTGTAGTCTGTGGTGAAGGACATACATATGACCAATGTAGCCACAACACTGAATCTGTGAACTATTTTCATAACAAAAATGGTCAATTTTCAAACAAGTATAACTAAAATTGGAAGAATCATCACAATTTCTCTTGGAATAGCCCATGTTTGAACCCACCTAATGCAAAAGAACAGAGAACTTCCAATTTTCAAAACCAACCAAGTAGCTCTCAGAACCATTTTCAACAAAATCAATTATCTTTTCAAGGGAAATCAAACCAACATGTTGATTCACCTGCTTCTTTGGAGGCAATGTTGAAAGGTTTTATAAATCACACAAACTCACCAATCAATCATCAAAATACAACTTTGAGGACCTTGGAAACACAGATTGGACAGATTGCCTTGGAACTGAGAAATAGACCAGTTCGAACCTTGTCTAGTGATATTGAAAGTCCCAAGAACACAAACAAAGAGCATGTAAAAGTTGTGTCCCTTAGGAGTGGAAAAGGATTAGTGGAGACCATACCAAAAGAACCCTAGACTGTTAGTAACACAGACAAGGAAAAGAGTGTTACAGTGGTACCCCCTACTATTGTTACATTTCCTGATAAAGTCCTTGGACCTAGATCAATTCCTGATTATGTGTCCATACCTGATAGGTCTGAGTTACCTCTGTTATTCTCTGATGATAACATGAAAGACAAGTTTACTGCAGCAGATGTTGTAGCATCGACTAGCAGAACTGAAAAACCAAAAACAACAAGTGAACAGATAACACCTACTTTTCCATCCACTTCTGATCCTAAGAAGGTTATTGTCACACCAATATCCCTTTACATTCCATACATCCAGAGGCTAAGGAATCAAAAGGAGGAAGAACAATTCAAAAAGTTTATAGATGTGTTCAAACAATTACATATCAACATGCCTTTGGTTGAAGCAATTGAAACCATGCCTAGTTATGCCAAATTCCTTAAGGATATTTTGAGCAAGAAAAAGAAACTGAATGAATATGAGACTGTAGTCTTCACAGAAGGGTGTAGTGCCCAATTGTGCAAGAATGATCAAGATAACAACAAGAATTCACAATCAAACATAATATTATTGATCTTGAATTCAACAGTATACAATGCTCTCACAGTGAATATTTTTCTCTCTAAAATGTATTCTATTAAGGTGCTACATCTCTAACAAGGGAACAAAAACAATTTATACCAACAAGTTACAAAGGAAACTAAACAAACAAAACTAGTTGACTTCAGAAGACTTTGACTTTATCCTTTAAGCTTCTTGACTTTGACTTTGCATAAGAAGGCTTTGACTTGGAACTTTGACTTTTTAATTTTCATGATCTTGGATCCAACAAATTTGTGCACTAACAATATCCCTCTTTGGATTCAAGATTATCTTCAAAAGAAATTTGGCAATAATGAGCAATCTCTCCCTTTGTCTGATCTTTAAACAATTCAATCTCCCACTATAACATCTTCAAAAGGATAAGCATTTAAACTTCTCATTTGGAGTAAAAAAGAATTTCAACTTCAAAGAACAATCTCTCTTTTTATGTCTTTACAAACTATCTTCAGAATTGCAGTATTCTTCTCTAAAGTCTGTGAATGTCTTCTTCAAGAACTATAACAATCTTCCCTAATGTTATAAAAACCTCTTTCAAACTTCAGAAAAGAAATTTTCTTCAGATTCAGCTCACTTTGCTTCAGTAAATAATCTTCAAAGAAATTTTCTGTAAGCAAATAATCTGAATTCACTGAACTTGCTTTTTCATTCTGTATCTTTTCCCCATAAATCATTTCTTGACTTTCTCATTTCTTGAAAACTTTCTCCAAAACTGTTACAAACTGTTCTTTAAACAACATTTCTTGAAATTATTTCTCCCCCTTTTTGATGATGTAGAGCATAGAAATAATCAAAACTGTCTTCAAGAAATGTCATGTATGCAATCTCTGATCATGATCTTTTGATATTTGATCTTTCCAAACGAACATCTGAACCATCCGTCAATTCATAATGTATTCATCCGAATCTTCTCAAAATCAGACCAATAAGAGTGAAAATCTGTATCAACAAATGAATCAGTTAAAATGCTTGTAAGTAGCACTAAGCCACTTTGTACAACAGATGCACATTAGAAAGGAGATTTTTGATGTTCACTCCCCTAGGGATTCCATTCAATCATCGAAAAATCACAAAGACTTTTCTATGAACGTTATGACAAGAAAACATATTCTTTGTGTGCTCGTGCATAGTGTAGAATGAATGAAGCTACTTAGGCTTTTCAAATAGGCTCAAAGTGTGTAAACCATTAATACAACAACAGTAATACACAAAATCAATTGTGCATGATCGAAATGCGAAGGTGGGGCAGACTTCCTTCTTTTTCAATATCCACATCTTCTAAATGAAGATGAGATAGATTATGTGTTGCATTCCCAAGAAAATTTGAAACATTTCTTGTTGAGAAAGAAATGAGCAGTTGGTGGGGTTTAAGCAAGAGTTGGCATGGGCTAATGCCTGTTTCAATGATGTTCACGAAAGAAATGTGAAACAATCAGTCAATGTGGTTGCCCGGCTCAGAAAAACTTGGTGCAGAGGTTTCATATTCTTTTAACTCTATTCTCACACCCACTTTCTTTTTATCAACGAAGCTCACTTCTAACCAAACTCTCTTTTACATTTTTCCGCTCATCACACTGAGGTTGTTCAACCGGATGAACTTCCTCCCCCACTCTTTGATTTTGATACCTCGCCTCTCGATCACTCGGGATAACTTCTTGGGTAGGAATCACTGGTTATCGTGAATCCATAGAAATTCTTTTAAGTCCTCACACTGATTTCGTGTATTTTGTCCTAAAAGCACAAAGTTGCTCAATCGTTTAACTTTAACAGTTAAAACACAATACATATGTCAGATGTAAGTATGATCAATAAGATAATCATGAAGATCTGAGCATTTTAAACATAGAAGATTGTCTCAAAACAAGGAAATTGAATGAACAAAGTGAAAGCAAAAGATATGTTTTGAGAATCTGACAATGTATGAAATATCAAATATGAATGATTATCATTTAAAGCTTAGGTCATGAAATGATTGGAAAGTGTCTATATGAACAAATATAGACATTCTTGAAAGAAATGCTTTGAATGAAATAACGCTCAACAAATTTTGAATTTACAAAAGGAGTGTCTTACCATCGAAGATTAGGTTCATTTTGAGACATGGTAAGAACATATACAATAAAGGTACTAAAACGGTGTGTAAGAATACTTGACAGTATATGGAAAAGATAATACACAAGTATTTATCTTTTGAAAACACACGGTTTATGAAATATTGAAGCTCATAAAATGAAAAACATTTAAAATAACACTTCTAAATTCATTAAATCATTTTGAGAATAAGAAGTGGTTTGAACATTTAAGAACATGTTTTCATGTCCGAAAGTTGTCCTTCTTTCAAACAAACAAATTATGAATATATCAATTATAGTTCCTCCTCAAGTCATGATTAACTAACTGTGTAAGCTCCCCCTCAAAATCTGTAAGTCGTCAAAGGAATAAAGTCTTATTGAAAACAAAAACATTTATTGAAAACTAAAGGCATGAAAAGCAGTAAAACATTAAAGAATGAGTTCATATATGATGTAATCAGAAGTCATTTTCCTTACTCCCCCCTGAACATATGCATCACAAAATATCTCAGTGTAAAATATATGAATAAATTCTCTAACTCCCCCTAGAATGAAGATCATTTAAACTCTGTCTCACACTCCCCCTGAAATCATGAACAAAATCTTTCAGTGCAGATATCGTTCAGATTAAAACATAAAGAAATGAAGAAAAATAACCAAATAAACTATACTAGGTAACTACAGATTATGTCTTGAGATTCAACATGCCAAGTTTCGAAATGAGAAAATTTAATCACTTTTCGTCCAACGGCTTGGTAAACAAATCAACGGGTTGATAATCTGTGTTTACAAAGTAAAGTTCAATTGTACATTTTTCAACATTATCTTTGATAAAGTGATATCGCACGTCTATATGTTTTGTCTTTGTGTGCTGAACAAGATTAGCAGATATCGCTTTGGCGCTCTTCGAATCATAATATATAGGTATTTTGTTGAAATGGAATCTATAGTCTCGAAGTTGTGTCCTCATCCCCAATACTTGAGAGCAGCAGCTTGCAGCAGTTACATACTCTGCTTCAGCGGTTGATGTGGAAACACATAGTTCTTTCTTTGATGCCCAGCTTACGAGCTTGTCTCCAAGAAATTGAATGTGACCCGATGTGCTTTTCCTGTCTAGCATACAACCTGCATGATCTGCGTCTGAATGTGTTGTTAGCTCAAACATGTATCTTTAAGATACCACAAACCAAGATCTGCGGTTCCCTTCAGATATTAAATATCCGCTTAATTGTCGAAAGATGGGATTCTTTGGGCGAAGCTTGATATCGAGCACATAAGCATGTAGAAAACATAATATCAGGCCAACTAGCCGTTAAGTACATTAATGAACCTATCAAGCCTCGATAAGTCCTAAGATCAACAGCTTTTCCTGAAAGATCAACTCCGATTTTAGTACCTGGTGCCATCGGGGTTGATATAGGAGTACAATTTGACATATTAAATTTCTTTAAAATGTCAGCAATATACTTCGACTGATTTAAGAAAATTCCCGTTGAAAATTGTCTTACTTGTAATCCGAGAAAGAAATTCATCTATCCCATCATACTCATTTGAAAACGAGACACCATTAGTGCAGAAAAATTCTTACAGTACTTTGGATTAGTAGAACCAAATATTATATCGTCTACATATATTTGAGTTAATATGATATCAGCTTTTTCCCTTTTGATGAATAAGGTGGTGTCGATTTTACCTTTAGAAAAGCCAAACTTGATAAGAAATTTAGAAAATGCGTTATACCAGGCTCGAGGGGCTTGTTTGAATCCGTAAAGGGCCATGTCTAAAATATAAACATGATATGGTTTTTCATCACTTACGAATCCTTCAGGTTGAGGAACGTACACCTCTTCTTTTAACAATCCATTCAGAAAGGTTGTCTTGACATCCATATTTTAAACCGTAAAATTCTTATGTGCAGCATAGGCTAGGAACATCCTAATTGCCTCAATACGTGTAACTGGTGCATACGTCTCATCATAATCAATGCCTTCCTCTTGTCTATATCCCTTGGCAACAAGTCTTGCTTTATTTCGAATCACAACACCATCCTCATACTTTTTATTTTTGAATACCCACTTGGTGCCAATGATTGTTTTTCCTTCTGGTCGGGGCACCAATCGCTAGACTTTAAGCGCCTCAAATTGGTTGAGCTCTTCTTGCATGGTTGTAATCCAATCTGGATCACCAAGAGCATCTGACACTTTTGTCGGTTCTATCTTACTAAGAAATGAATCAAACATACATTCAATTGTTGTTGCAGACCTAGTATGCACCGGCTTTGAAGGATCTCCAATAATTTGATGAACCGGGTGATCTTTGGTCCACTTGTGTACATGAGGAAGTGGATTAGATAGACTGATCATGTTGATCATCTAAGAATCCTTCATATTCTTCTTGTAGGGGTTCAGTTGAAGTAATTGGTGCAGAAGATTCAGCTGGTTCAACACTTGTTGTCTGTTGAGTAGGCATTACAGAACATCCAACTGAATGAGATTCTTTTGACTCTACACGTTCGTGTGTAACATCAACTGATTGAATAGGAACTTGAACTTGAGTTTCTATCTGAATCGGGAAACTTGATTCATTTGAAACATCTGAAGTGATTGGATGATGATTGCTTGAATCTTCAGACCTATCAATCACAACAGATTTAGTCACCTTTGAACCTAGAAACTCATCATAAAAGTTTTCAAATAATAAATCTAAATCTGAAAGATGCGAAGTAGACGTAGAAGCATTATCAGACTTAGAAACTTTAGAAACAGGTTCTGGACGGATTTATGCAGAAGCTAATACTCCTGTTATCACGGGTTCAGAATTGAGTTGCTCAGAAGCCATCTCTTCATTAATTGTGTGTCCCACAATACAATTTCTAATCGAAATCAACAACAAGAAATTCAATCTCAATAGTCATATGTCATTGATCTTCCAATTTACAGTTTATAATTCTCTCTCTAGGATGCGAAGTCTCTCAATATCACACACCAGAACCACTCACTTGCACACACTAACTTGTTCTACACACACACTTACAAGAAATAAAAACTATTTAAACTACATTAAAATACAAAGACAAAAACTAAAACAAGTTGACTTAGACTTATTACAAAGACTTTGAATTTTGCTTGAAGGTTTGAGTTAAGCTTTGACTTTGACTTTCATGATCTTGTATCCAACATATTTGTGCACTAACAATATCCCCCTTTGGATTCAAGATAATCTTCAACAAGATATGCATTGAAGCTCCCCTTTTGGAATAAGATTAAATTTCAGCATCAAAGAACAATCTCCCCCTTTCTCGGATAAACTTAAACTTCTCTTCAAATGAATTTCATCTTTAAAACACGTTCTCCCCTTTTCAAGAACATTCTTCCTCTTTAAGTTTCTGACATATAATTTTCCTTTGAAAGTTAATCTCCTCCTTTGAATAAATCTGTTCAAAATCAATCTTTCTTTTCTTTGAACTGCTTTAGATCTTCTGTAATCTTCTCCAAAATCTGTAAATATCTTTTGCAAGAATCTTTAACAATCTCCCCCAAGGTAATAAAAACCTCTCTCAGACTTCAGAAAAGAAATTATCTTCAGATTTAGCTCGCTTTTGCTTCAGCAAATAATCTTCAAAGAAAATTTCAGCAAATTTCAGCAAACTTTCCGAATTCTTTGAACTTTCTCTTTCAAATCTTGTACAATCTCCCCATAACAAATACTAGCTGTTCTCCAAACCATATATCTTGAAATAACTTCTCCGTCATAGATCATTTCTTGACAAACTCTCACCATCTGAACTTTAGACATCATTTCTTGATATTGTCTCCACCTTTTTGATGATGTAGAGCATATAAATCATCAAAACTTCTTCAAGAAATGTCATCATATTCTGACCATGATCCTTCCACAAGAGCCACTGAACATCTGTCAATTCATAATGTATTCATCAAAATCTTTTCAAATTCAGACAAATAAGAATGTAACCCTGAATCAACAAATGAATCAGTTAATATGACTGTAAGTAACACGAAGTCACTTAGTACAACGAATCGACAGTACAAGGAGTTTTATTGATGTTCACTCCCCAGGTCTTCCATTCAATCATCGAATAACACAAGGTTAAACTATGAACGTTCCGACAGAAAAACAAATTTTCTGTGTGAATGTGCTTGTGTATGAAAGAATTAAAACATGAATGTTTATAATAGGCTCAAAATGTGTAAACCATTGAGACAACAACAGTATTACACGGACTCAATTGTGCATGATCGAATTACGAAGGTGGGGCAGACTTCCTTCTTTTCAATATCCAAATCTTTCGAGTGAAGACCAGATAGCATATGTGTTGCATCCCCAAGAAAATATGAAACATTTCTTTGTTGAGAAAGAAATGAGTAGCTGGTGGGGTTTAAATCAAGAGTTGGCATGGGCTAGTTTCCTGTTTCAATGATGTTCACGAAAAAATTGTGAAACAACAGTAATATGGTTGCCCGGCTCAGAAAAAGTTGGTGCAGAGTTTGATATTCTTTTACTCTGATCTCTCACCCTCTGAACTTTAGACATCATTTCTTGATATTGTAATACCATTTGTTCTAATCCAGTCAAAATTCTCTCTTCTACAAGAGTGTTCTCAAGTTCAGAAATTTTACTTTCTAAAATGAGTATAGGAACATAAATTTTGCCTTCAATCAGTTTTGCCTCCATTTCCTATGTAGAATAGCTTTGAAAATAATCACTAGAAAGAAATTTTAACCGTTTGGAACTGTAACTAGAGTTCAACTTCTCATAACGAAATGGAAGTTGCATTTTAGTTTTATTTTTCCTTTTCTCATCTTCCTTAGCTTCTTCCTCATCTGATGATTTTGTCCATTTAACTCTGAGTTCAAGATATTTAGGTGCCAATTTTAGAAAACCAAAATCATATAAAGCAAACACTTTAGAAATACCCTTTTTCAAATAATATGGGTTATTGTAACCAATACCCCAACGTTCACTACTCTCTTTTGGTTTATTAAGATGAATGGTTTGTTCAGTTTGACCTCTAGTATAAAGTTTTTCTTCCAAAACATTCACTTTATCAACCAAAGACTTGTTTTCTTTCTTTAAAGATACGCACTTTTTAGCAACCTCTTTAATCTCAAGTTCACACAGTTTGAATTTTGAAGATGTTTCAGACAATTGATTATGGATTACAGTCTTTTCTCTCGCACTGGTATCAATATTTTTATGTAACGTCTTAATCAATACATTCTTCTCAGCAATATCATTGTTGAGTTTCAGTATTGATTGGTTTTTATTTTCAATGATACTTTTTTCGCGTTTAAGTTTAGACTACAAATCCTGAAGTTCAATCATCATGGATTGCATTTGAGTTAAGAAATCACATTCAGACATATCACATACCTCTTCAGAATCCTCCTCATCATAATCTTCTTCAGTTAGTTTCTATCCCATGAAGCACATATGGGCAGTTTCTTCCTTTTCACTCTCAGGCTCAGAGTGATTCAGCCAGTAGTCATCTTCAGCCATTAATGCTTTGCTAGCTTCTTTCTGCTTGGCCATAAGCTTCTTATTCTTGTAGTATTCAGAATTACGAACTTTTGGCTTCCGAAAATCTTTGGCAAAATGGCCTACTTTGCCACAGTGATAGCACTTGACTGGGTCAGCCTCTTTCTTCTCATCAAATCTATTCCCATACTTCTTTGCTTGATGCATCTTTTCTTCAAACCTTCTTCCTTCTACTCTCTCTTTATGCTCAAAATTCTTTGATCCTGATGAATATCATTGACTATTTGACCCTGGCTTCTTAAAAAACTTTTTCTGGAAAGCCTTGGTCAACAAGAGCATTGCTTGCTTCAGGTTCTCACCGTCATCAGAATCAGAATCATCACTAATATCTTCATCAGATTCAGTATAATGAATCTTTGTTGGAGGCTTCATCACTCCTTCTTTCAATGATAGTCTGATGTAAACACCAAGTTCATTTCTGTCAATGAAGTCCAAAAATTTGTCTTTCCACTGTTCGTATTCTCCTTTGAACAGAACTGGTGGTTTGACATCGGTTCCGATAGTGAGTGCATCCCTTGAAGTCATCCTAACAAATAAACTGTAAAATAAGAACTTAAAATGATCGTTAGTTCGAAAGAAATCAGTAATAAAAAAATCTCAGAAAAAATTTCAGAAAATAAATTTCCAAAAATTTCCTAAGGCAAGAATCCTTACACCACAGTAGCTACACAATTCGCACAACACCACAGAATTCGCAGATCTTCCTCAATTCGCACAATGAAAGAATTCGCACACGACACAATTTGCACGTAACTAGAAGCGAATTTTAAGGAATTCGCATGCTGCTATATGTGAATTCCTTAAAATTCGCACACAACTATATGCGAATTTAGACTTAGAAAATTTTCCACATTTCCAAGCAAAATCCTAAGAATTTGTATGAAACCCTATGCGAATTCAAGGAATTCGTATGATACTATATGCGAAATCCTTACTTTTCGCACGTAGCTTTATGCGAAATCTGTCCTTGGAAAATTAATCTTCCAACTTTTGGTACAACAACGTATGTGAAATCTGATCTTTTCGTATGTGACTATATACGAATTCTGTGCAATTCGTATATCACTCTTATGCGAATTATGTACTTGACTTTTTCAACAAATCAGATTATGTGAAATCCTCTATACGAACTCTTTAGATCTTGCGAGTTCTTCAAGGATTATGCGAGTTCTTCAATTTTACGATGAAAAAAATCCTTCAATCGATCCAAAACTTGATCAAATCTTCGATTCTGAGTTTGAAACTTCACAAGATTATCCACTAACACTGCAGGAATCGATTACAAACAATGAATTTCAAAGAAATTCACTCAAACATATAATTCAAACCTGATACAGTGCGTAAAAACTCGTGAACTCAAAAATCACAAAAAACATCAAATTAATCAAAATTTCTAGTGCAAATGTAATACAAATCAATACAAGATTTGTCTAATACGAATACTGTAGACTCAATTGAACTCACAATTACAATCTAAAACTTAAAATTCGATCAAACTCAAGTAACACAGGGTGCAAAGAATTTTCTTGAAAAATTTCAATCAAACTTCTGCTCTGATACCAATTGTGTGCTCTGATACCAATTGTGTATCCCATAATACAAGTTCTAATAAAGATTATCAACAACAATTTCAATTCAGAAAGTCATATGTCATTGATCTTCCAATTTACAGTTTACAATTCTCTCACAGGATACTTTCTCTCTCTAAGACTCGCTCTGGATGCGTACCACTTAGTTCTACTCATTTGCACACTAGAACCACTGACAAGTTCTACTTGATTGAACTCACTGAAACTACTTACTTGCACTCTTACACATACATGCTTACAAGAAAGAAAAACAAAAAATATTTATACTACATTACAATACAAAGACAAAAAGTAAAACAAGTTGACTTTGACTTTGACTTATTACAAAGACTTTGACTTTTGCTTGAAGGTTTGACTTGAGCTTTGACTTTTAATTTTACTTTCATCTTCATGATCTTGGATCCAACATATTTGTGCACTAACATCAAATGTTCTTGAACTTGTCGCAGACCAAATAGCTTGAACAGTAACTTGTCGCAGATCGAAGTTTGCGAGTTATAGACTTGTCGTAAATCACACTCTACGAGTTCTTCCCTTAGATAAAATTCCAATAATCAAAAACTCAAAAGATTTGCGAGTTCTTCATAATTCGTACACCATTGTCTGCGAGTTCTGTCCTTAACCAAAAATACAAAAACCACCAAAAATATAGAGCTCTGCGAGTTCTTCAGATCTTGCGAGTTCTTCAATTTTTGGTCCAAAAACTTCAAATCAGTCCAAAATCAATTCAATTTTCCAAATTTGACCCTGAAACTTCACCAATTTGTTCTAGATCACAATTCGAACATGTTACAAACACTTGATTTCGACTAAATCAACAAAAAAATACAATTCGATCTCAAGAACAGTGTGTGTTTTACAACTTCGACCAAAATTTCAAACAAATCTAAAATTCACACGAATTGATTGTGAATTTGGACAAACAATAAAAAATATATATTCTAGAATGATAAACGAATACAGTACTAAGATTACAACTCCAAAAACAACATCAAATCAAAACTTCGAATGATGAACAGTGTATTTCTGTGAGTTTGTTCAAAGTCGATCACAAAACTCATATTCTTGAGAATTTATGAAAAAGTGTTTGCTCTCATACCAATTGTGTGTCCCAAGTTATGAAAGAATGATCAAGATAACAACAAGAATTCACAATCAAACATCATATTATTGATCTTGAATTCAACAGTATACAATGCTCTCACAATGAATATTTCTCTCTCTAAATTGTATTCTATCAAGGTGTTGCATCTCTAACAAAGGAACAAAAACATCTTATACCAACAAGTTATAAAGAAAATTAAACAAACTAAACTAGTTCACTTTAGAAGACTTTGACTTTATCCTTTGAGCTTCTTGACTTTGACTTTGCATAAGAAGGCTTTGACTTGGAACTTTGACTTTTTAATTTTCATAATCTTGGATCCAACATATTTGTGCACTAACACTTCCCCCTAAACAAAAAGACCCGGGTATTTTCACAATTCCCTTTTCTATAGAAGAAAAAGATGTTGGAAAAGCTTTATGTGATCTTGGTGCTAGCATCAATCTTATGCCTCTGTCTGTTTTCAACACACTAGGAATAGCAGAGGTTAGGCCCACAACTGTTACCTTATAGTTGGCTGACAGATCCAGAGCATACCTCAAAGGAAAGATTGAAGATGTTTTGGTGCAAGTAGACAAATTCAAATTTCCTACTGATTTCATCATTTTAGACTTTGAGGTTGACAAAGACACTCCTATTTTGTTAGGAAGACCATTCTTAGCCATTGGTAGAACCCTCATAGATGTCTAGAAAGGAGAGTTGACCATGAGAGTTCAAGACCAAAATGTCACCTTCAATGTCTTTAATTCTATGAAATTCCCAGATGAAAAAGAAGAATGTTATGGCCTAAGCTCTATAGACTCTTTATGTCATGAGGAAACCATAGAAGAAATTCTAGGTGAAGTGATAAAAGATGAAGAGTATGATGAAGATGAATTAAATGTAGATGACTTAGAAGATGAGGAATATGATTATGATTATGACTTAGATGATGATGATGATCATAGTGTGAATATGTTGCAGTCTGTGGCAGCATATGAAATGTTGGAAGAAAGCACTAAAGAAAACCCCTTTGTTAAGACACAGTCTCATTGGATTCAAGATCATCCAAACTGAAGATCACAATCTGAAGCTAAAGCTGGAACGTCGACTCTTGATATAAAAGTCTATGTCTATTTGTAATAAATGTCAATGTAATTGTATTAGTTTACTTAGATTTAATATCTAAGTTATAACATTGTAATAGTTAGATAAAGCTAACTTGGTTAGTTTCTAGTATTTAGTTAGTTTACATAATATCTAAACTTAGATATTATGTATATTATTAGATTAGATATTAGGTAGGTTTATAGTTTTATATTGCAAGTTGTAGGAAGTGTGTCTAATACACATGGTTAGATTAAGTGTATCTCTAACATCTCTCAAAAAGATCAGATCATTTTCACACATACAAACACACACTTGAAGGTGTAAAAGAGAGAAAACATAGAGAACACATTTCATGCTTAATCGATCAACCTTGTAACTCGTTTGTTATAATCAATACAGGTTGGTAATCATATGGTGTTGTTGTTTCTATAAACTTGATAAGTATTGTTGGACCGACAATTGGTATCAGAGCCTGATTAAGATCAAAACAAGTTTTCAGAAAAACGACTCTGTGTTCTTCAAGAAAAAAATTGATTTTGTGATTTAAACTGTTTTAGGTGTTAGAATCGATCAGGTTGTGATCGTACTACATGCTAGATCGAGTTGTTGCTATTTAATTTCACTTTTAAGCTTAAATCGAGTTCCAATTTGTGGATTTTGAGTGAAAACAGTCGAAGTGGGTAAGTCACTGTGCGATCAGATTAAATTCTAAAAAGAGTGTTTTAGTGAGATCGAGTGCTTACATTCAGTTCTAGAAGTGATTCTAGACATATTGGTAGAGTTTGGTATTGCTAAATCGTTTCAGGAACAAGATTCGGTCGATTTTCATAAGTACAGGACGAACACCCGCACAATAGAGGAAGAATAACCCGCATACCTTACTGTGCGCGTCTCAAAGGAAACCATATTCTATTGTGCGCGTCCCAAAGGAAACGCATTCCTTACTTCTCGGGTTCCAAAGCACACGCATACCTCAGACACACATACCTCAAGACATCGAGTTCATCTCTTAAAAAGAACAAGTCAACCTTGTGTGTCCCATTTGAATCGCATATCTCAATTGTGCGGTTCCCTCTTGAAACGCACAACTCCATTGTGCGCGTCCAACTAGACCCGCACACCTCAATTGTGCGCTCCTAACCAGACCCGCACAACTCCATTGTGCACGTCCAACTAGACCCGAACACCTCAATTGTGCGCTCCTCACTAGACCCGCACACCTCAGTGTGCGCTCCTCACTAGACCCGCAAACCTCTCTGCTCCAATCCATACTTAGAATTTTTTTTCTGAGAATTTTTTCTCTGCGGGACCCCCGTGCTAAGTCTGCCTAGGGGGACAAAATTTCTTGTGTGATCAAATTTTATTTGGATTAACGATCATATCTGTCAAGTTTTCTCTTAATCAATACAGGATGACATCCAGAGAAGCTCTTGCAATAGGAACTGACACCAAGCCACCAGTTCTCTTTAGAGGTGAATATGAACAGTGGAAGGATAGGTTCCTAAATTTTTTTTTTTTTTTTGGCAGAAAAACAAAATCTCCTTAACAGAAAACTAAACACATCGTCTGATAATAAACTATAACAAAGACTTTCAAAGATAGATAACTAATCGAACAAACTGAAACCCATGTCATCATCCGATTCCTCAGCTGGCTCTTCCTTCTTTTCCTCAGCTGGGGCAGAGGCAGTTGCAGCCGGAGCAGCACCACCACCAGAAGCAGCAACTGGAGCAACCACAACAAACTTGCTTGGATCCTCAAGGTACTCCATCACCTTATCTGCCAAGGGGAAAGAGTAATCAGTCTCGACAGCAATGGCCAACGCATTCTTGTAAGCATTGATCAACATGTGTGGAGCAGCAGCGATTGTTGGATAATGGATGGCCAATGCGAGAGATGTGACCATAGAGACTCCAAGGGCAAACTTCTCAACCAGGTCATCCTCAGTCAGGTCAAGCACCTCTGGGCTGAAGACTGAACCATTTTCATACACAGTAAGGACCACAAGACCGTAAGAGAATGGTCTGATGCCAAGTTTGGCTAGAAGAGCAGCCTTAGAAGAACTTCACGGTCTTTCAAATGGACGTGAAGACATCATTCCTCAATGGAATTCTGAAGGAGGAAGTCTACGTCTCTCAGCCAGAAGGTTTTGTCAATAAAGAGAAGTCGAATCATGTTTACATT
This sequence comes from Arctium minus, assembly GCA_954870635.1. NCBI lineage: Eukaryota > Viridiplantae > Streptophyta > Magnoliopsida > Asterales > Asteraceae > Arctium > Arctium minus. The sequence goes on along the minus strand of OX941080.1, from coordinate 66,976,221 downwards.
CTCGACAAAGCACTCTACGGTATGAAACAAGCACCTCGAGCCTAGTATGATATTCTTTCCACTTTTCTAGTCAAGTCTGGGTTTTCAAAAGGTACGGTAGATACCACTTTGTTTATCAAAAAGGAAAAAGGCGATATCATCTTAATTCAAATCTATGTAGATGATATTATCTTTGGTTCTACAAATCCGAAGTACTGTAAGAATTTTGCAAACCTTATGGTGTCTAGATTTCAGATGAATTTGATGGGAGAGATGAATTTCTTTCTCGGTTTACAAGTAAAAAAATTTTCATCGGGTATTTTTATCAATCAATCAAAATACATTAGGGATATTCTTCGGAAGTTCCAAATGGAAAATTCAAAACCGATTGGTACCCCAATGGCACCAGGTACTAAGATTGGCACCGATCCTTCGGGAAAGGCTGTTGATGTTAGGACTTATCGAGGGATGATAGGTTCTTTAATGTATCTTACGTCGAGTAGGCCAGATATAATGTTTTCAACATGCTTATGTGCAAGATATCAGGCCAATCCTAAAGAAATCCATTTATCTGCTGTGAAGCGTATCTTTAGGTATCTGAAGGGCACTACAGATCTTGGTCTGTGGTATCCTAAAGATACTAGTTTTGAACTAACAGCCTACACAGATGCAGATCATGCAGGTTGTATGTTAGACAGGAAGAGCACGTCGGGACATGTACAGTTCCTCGGTGACAAACTAGTAAGTTGGGCATCGAAGAAGCAACTTTGTGTTTCAACGTCCACGGCCAAAGCAGAATATGTAGCTGCTGCTAGCTGCTGTTCTCAGGTCTTATGGATGCGAACTCAATTACACGACTACGGTTTCCACTTCAACAAGATCCCGATATATTGTGACTCCAAGAGCGCCATCGCAATTACGGTGAATCCTGTTCAACACACAAAGACCAAGCACATAGATGTCAGGTATCATTTTATTAAAGATCATGTTGAAAAAGGAACAATTGAACTTTTCTTTGTAAAAACTGATTATCAGCTTGCCGATTTGTTCACCAAACCCTTAGACGAAAAGAGGTTTAACTTCCTTATCTCTAAGCTTGGTATGCTAAATCTTAAGATTTAATCAGTAGTTACCTATCAAAGTTTTCTAAATTGTATACTTTTTCATCATTTCTTCATTCTTAACTCTGATTGATATTTGCACTTCTATCAAATGTTCATGATCCAAGGGGGAGAATGAGAAGAAATTGACATCTGGTCAATATTACTTCAAGGGGGAGCTCATAAAATTTGTGCATGTACTTTTTAATGTCAAATTTCTTTTGTAATGCAAGATTTTAGGGGGAGATCTTCAAGTCAAAAAGGGAGTACGGATATGACTTCTGATTATTTCTGATCAGAACTCGTACTTTAAAAGTTTTACTGCTTTTTGTCTTTTCAATTTAAGTGAATAAATTTTACTTTGACTTGACATTAGACTTTTGCAGAATTTTTGAGAGAAGCTTACAAGTTCATATCTTTATGGCTTTAAGCTTAGCTTCATGAGATGTAAGATCAAACGTTAAGGTATAATCCTTTATCTTAATCTCATATATGGTTGAAAGAAGGACAACTTTCAATCATAGAAAACATTGTTTTTAATGTTCAAACCACTTCCTGATTTTTCAACAGATTTTATATTTTGGGAGTGTATTTTAAATGTTTTCATGATCTAAATTGTGCTTTAACTGAAATAGTTAAACCAATCTGAGCATCACATGCATCATAAGAAAACAAAGAATCATTGTGCTAGGAATTAACACAACTTCAATGGAATCACCTTAACCAGTGATTTCTACCCAAGAAGTTAATCCTTAGTGATTGAGTGTGCAAATAGAAAAAGAAATGAGTATGATTAGAGAAAGCTTAATGTTTAAAAGAAAGAGCGTGTGAGAACAGAGTTAAAAGAATATCACAACTCTGCACCAACTTTTTCTGAGCCGGGTAGCCACATTACTAGTGTTTCACAATTCTTTGGTGAACATTATTGAAACAGGCAACTAACCCATGCCAACTCTTGATCAAACCTCACCATCTACTCATTTTCTTCTTCACAAGAAAGTGTTTCACATTTTCAAAGGGGATGCAGCACATTTGCTATCTGATTTTTGTTTGGAAAATCTGGATATTGAAAAGAAGGAAGTCTGCCCCACCTTCGCACTTCACTCATGCACATTGAGTCTGTGTTTAACTTACTGTTGTCTCAGTGGTTTACACAATTTTGAGCCAATAAGCAATCATCAGTGCTTAATTCTTTCAACACAAAGCACGAACACACAAGGAATTTGTTTCTTTGTCATAACGTTTATAGAAATAACCTTTGTGATGTTTCGATGATTAAATGGAAGCCCTGGGGGAGTCAACATCAAAACAGCTCATTTCCAATGTGTATTCGTTACACAGTGACTTAGTGTTACTGACAGGCATGTTAACTGATTCATTAGTTGATTCAGGTGTTACACGACTAATTTGTCTGGATTTGCAAAGATCTGGATGAATATCATATGAATTGACGAATCAGGGGCTCTAACCGCAAGCTTGACATTTCTTACAACTAATTTTGATGAAGTCGTTGCACTTAACATCAAAAAGGGGGAGAATGACTACACAAGAAATGGCAAAGATCACATGTTTCAAGAATCACGTCCACTCTTCAAAAGGAGGAGATTGTTAGATTGAAGACATGCTGATTTCAGAACTAGAGAAAGAGATTGCATCTTCCGAAGCTGAACAAGAAGACTGAATTGCTAAAATCATTTTCATAATGATCTTGATCCAAAGGGGGAGATTGTTAAGACACAGTCTCATTGGATTCAAAATCATCCAAACTGAAGATCACAATCTGAAGCTAAAGCCGGAACGTCGACTCTCGATATAAACTGAAGATCACAATCAGATCATATTCACACATACAAACACACACTTGAAGGTGTAAAAGAGAGAAAACATAGAGAACACATTTCATGCTTAATCGATCAACCTTGTAACTCGTTTGTTATAATCAATACAGGTTGGTAATCATATTGTGTTGTTGTTTCTATAAACTTGATAAGTATTGTTGGACCGACACCCTTACCATCCATTGATGAACCACTAAATTGAACTTAAACAACTTCCTGCAAGCTTATCTTTGGAAAGGCTTGTCACTTGCCATTAGAACTAGAGTACAAAGCATTTTGGGCTCTAAAAGAACTAAATATGAGCATTAATGATGCAGGTGAAAGGAGAAGATTACAGATAAATGAGTTGGAAGAACTAAGGGACCAATCCTATGAGAATGCCAAGATTTATAAAGAAAAAAACAAAAAATGGCATGACAAAAGAATTTTCATGTTGGTCAAAAATTTCTGTTGTTTAACTCAAGATTGAAACTCTTTCCTGGAAAACTAAGGTCAAAATAGACTGGACCTTTTGAAATCAAACATGTTTTTCCTTATGGACTGGTAGAGCTCATTGATCCAAACACTGGATCCTCTTTTAAAGTGAATAGGCAAATGATTAAGTCTTATTTGGATGCTGCTGCTACAGGGTCAACCTCTGTAGTGCAATTTCAACCCCAATGATCCTTTGGTCCATAATGCTCCCAAAAGTCCAAATTGTACATTTGTGAATAGTTTTTATTTATTTTTAGAGCAGGTATATTTTGATCCTTGTGGTGTTGTACAGTAAGGAAGAAAGTGTGGACACGTGACTATTGTTGCAGCACTGCATGAAATTTCAGGACCGATTGTCTTCAAAATGAAACATAAGTGTGATGTTAATTTTAAATTTATGTATCTCTTGAAATAGTTCCAGCCAAGAAGAAAAAGAAAAGAAATAAAATAAAGGTTTACATATGTATTTTTAAATGAGAAGAGGTGAAAAGGTACAAGTGCTTTTAAAAAGTAACCATAGGTTCACTTTTTAGACCATCATGATATTCTTGCTAGTGTACTCATTTTTACATTTTCTTTTTATTTTAAGGAATCAGACATCTAAATCTTGGCTTAACTATAGCATTAGATACATAAACTTCTAGTTACATCCTTACTTTTAAAAAAAATTGGTTTTAAAATTTTAAGAAACCGAAAATTAGGCGGTTTCTTACAAAAATCTCTTTGGAAACCACCCTTTCATCTCCCTCTCATTCATTGACACCCAAAAACCCAATAATTTTCTCTCTTACTCTGTAACGGCGATGGATGAAGGAAAGAAGAACCCTGATACACCAAGCAAAGGGAAATCGGTGACATACAACAGAAGAAAAACTCGATCCTCTGTTACTGAGAAGCCGAAAACAGGGGAGAAGAAGGCAAAGGGAGTGGTGATTCACTCGCCATAATCCATACCGACGGTGACCCCTAAGTTGAAGAAAAAGGAAGTTCAGGGAAAAGGAAAAGGTAAAGCTACCGTTGCACCCTCTCCTTCCTCATCTGAAAACACCACCGAACCACCCCCTGTTTCTGAACCTCTTGTGATTAAACCCACTGAAGTCGAACCTAGAGCCCCATCCTCTCGTAGTGATGTCTATAATATGGACAAAAACACGAGAAGGCTATTAGACTTAAACATTACCAACCCAAACACCCCTGTGAATCAAGAGGAAGACTAATCCCCCATGTATGATGCTCAAAACCCCGAAGACACTATCAACCCTCGTAGTGATGGGTTTGATATGAACTTACTACCCTCACAACAATCCCAAAACCTACCATTCACCACAAACACCATCACACAAATAGTCCCTACAAGTCATTCCCCTGTTTCTGTGTTCGACACATATGTGTTAAGTACCAGTGCACCTGCTGTCATTACCATGAACATCCCTGTGTCTCAGCATGATGTTGTGACAACTAATGTACCCCCATCACCACCAAGGATCCATGTTGTATTTAGAGATGAGGTATTGGATAACCTTCTCAATACCTCAGAAAACACCATCTCTGACTTAAGGGTGCAAGATGAGAACCATGGAGAAAATGAGGTTATGAATGGTGCTATGAATGAAACCAATGCCAATGTCGTTGATGACAACTTTGAAGAAGAGGTGAATTTGGAAGAAACGGCGGTGGGCAAGAAAAACAAAGGTAAGAAGAGGTAGAGGGTAGAGAAACAAACAGAAAGAGCAACAAGAAGAACCACCAGGGCTGCCAAAGCCATGTCAGCCTCTTCTAGAGATACGAATAGAGAGAAAGATCAGATTGAAGAGAATGAGTTGGTTGAAGATGATATTCCAGAGGAAGAAGAACAAATTGAAGAGGAGGAGTAGGCTGAAGAGGAAGAGTTGGATCAAGCTCTTACAGGCATATTTGGCAAACACTTTAGCTGTTTGAATGCGGAAGACAAATATAAGCAGTTTCAAAATAAAGAAGGCCACTTGGACAAAGGATTCAGTCCAAGAGTTGTTGAGACCACCCCATTCATCCAAGAAGTGATTGAAGGTTTGGGATGGGAAGAGTTGTGCAAGGTCCCTACCACCCACAACATTGATTGGGTGAGGGAATTCTTCACAAAAGTTGTTGTTTCTAAGGAGGATGCAGTCACAGTAAGAGGAAGAAAGGTACCATTCTCGGCCAAAAAAATTAATTCTTTGTTTATACTTACCCCACCTGCAGATTCAGTGTATAGGAAGCTAATGAGGAGGGCATCTGCTGTTGATGCCAAGAGGATAAAGTAGAATAAAGTCAAACTTACAATGTAAATTGATCTAAACAAAATGTCTTAACAATCTCCCCCTTTTAGATCAATTTTGCAACGGCTTCAAAACATCTTATCTTGTAAACCTTCTGACACGGTTATCTCTTATGCCCAAAAGAGTTTCAAACCGCTTGATGCCTTTTCTGTATTCAATTCTATATTCCATAATATCAAGAGCTATCTCCAAAGCATATTAGTCTCTCCTTGGCATCCTATCTCTAGTAGTAACAACAACTTCTCTTTGCCTCTCATTCTCCTCATGAACCCTTTTGAGTTGAAGTCTAATAACCTTGAGCATTCCGTCAGAAAAATTTTCAACTTCTGAACATCTGAAGAACCTCTTCTCATTTTGACCATTTTTGTACACGACCCCAAACTCAGGTTGTTCAAGCACTGTCATCAGAGGAATGTCTTCTAAGCCTTCAAGAGACAAGTTTGGCTTTGTCATGTTCACTTTCTTCTAATTCGTTTCAATGCCTAGTTGGAAGTCATAACAGTACGTGTAGTAAACATGTCTTCTGACAAACCTTTTAATAGTTTCCAAGGCATATGTGACATTCTCATGACAAATAACCATACCTCTGAATTCATGATACATACACTCCAAATCATCAATGTTCAAATTGTGGAAATCAGTTTCGGTGAAAGTGTAGTTCCTCATGTCTCTTCTTTGTACAGTGAACTTAGGGTACCAAATTCTAAAGAACTTCTTCAAACAATCTTCTCTAACAACAACAATCTTTGACTTTTTCTTTACTGCTCTATGTACTTGCCTCAGAAAGTTCAACATATCTACATACTCCTGTTGAAATTCTTGTGGTTTATCCTTGACTCCCAAAATTTTGAAAATGTTCATTGTGGCTAATGCGTTGCACAAATACTTTCTTCATATCTTTCTCAAGAAATGGAACCCTAAGAGCAATTTTTATCTGTCTAAGTTCTGCTTTAGTAGGACCAAAATCTAATTCAGGTACATTGACATTAGATGGACCAGCTTCAACAACATTTGGCATTTCAGGGACATGAACAACTTCAACTTCTTCTTGTTGATCAGTGTTGCTTTGAGGAATGGTTTGAAGTTGAGGACTAGACTGCCTCGGAGGACTTGGCTGAGATACATGAACTTCTGAGATATCTGGAAAAATTAAACTCTTGAAAAGAAGGAATTTCAGGCATTTCAGACATAATAGGCTCTGGCATATCATTCTGAATAGGGCTCAACTAGATATATTCTGGAGTTCCCTGTTCAAACATTTCTTGAAGTATATCTGTATCCTGATTGGCTTCAAGCAAACTATCCAGAACACTTGCTACATTTTCAAGAATCACTTCATCATTTCCAATCTCCTCCTCATCAGAATCTCCCATCAAATTTTCCTTCTCCTCTTCCTTGATTTTCCAAAATTTCTTGTACTTCTCATCAATTTCGTAATCATCATCATCTAAAGACAAGACTATGAAATCTACAGATTCAATCCCAGTTAGCAAGAATATTTCCTCCCTAGTAGCTACCTTAGGCTTTGCAACCCTTGGTACTACTTCTGGATCCACATACAAAACAATTTCTCTTCCCCTTATATATTCCTATTCAGTTCTGACAACCAACTGCCTTTGACTCTTTCCAGACACTATATCAGATCCACCAACATTTTTAGCATTCACATCAACTCTTTGTTTCTTATTCATCTCCCCCTCATGGTCATGATCTGAATAATGATCATGCATTTTCCTGGAAACAGAATCTTGAGCTTTGCATGATGTCTGAACAACTTTGGAAATATCTATAAAGGCTTCTTTCATAGTCTGAATAGATTTCAGAACATCTGCTTTGAATGAATTAAACTCTGAAGCTCTAACCACATCTGTCGGGATTTGAGATACAGATGGTGGTGGTGGTGGTTGGTGCTGGGATTGAAGTAAGGTAAATAGATCAGAATCAGTTTGGTTAGCTGCGACTTGAGATAAAAGTTTGGCAAGTAGTAGAGATTTAAACTCATCTACACTTATATCAGCTGGTTGATTAGGTTGAGGTGGGATTGGAGTTGTTTGAGTTGGTTCATCAATTATTGGATCCTTTCCCTTCAACAACCTTTTTACTCCAATTATCTCCTCAGAAATGTGCTCCTTCAGACCATTTTCAACAACCTTTAAGGCGTCGTTGAGGAATTCCTTTGACACGAAGTCTAGTAAAGTAACACCGGAACCACTTAGGTTTTCCATTGTCATAACAGTTTAAGAAACAATTGTATGGCATGTGTTCATAGCTGGCATGGTGTTAACTATGACAGGACTTCCATCCGGTCCTCATAGTCCAGATTGTGGATCTACTCTGCATGTTCCGATCGGGTCACTAAGACAATCGATGGTAGCAGTAGTATGTGTTTGTGTCCTAGGAATAACAAAAGATGTATCAATTGGCTCTAGACTCAATTGTGCATTTAAAGGAAGTGAGAATTGGGGCTGATGTTCTCTAGTTTCAATATCTAAGATCTCCGAATGAGAACCGGATAGATTTTGTGTTAAATCCATGTGTAAAGATGAAACTATCACCTGTTGAGAGGTGGTAGAGTGGCTGGCTGGGATGTGCATGTACATAAGTGGGCTACTTATGTCTATTTCAATACTTGCTTGTAACACATGCGGTGAAGTAGTAGATGTGGATGCCCTTTTGGATTGGTAGGTTAGGATGCACTCACTCTCACCATATTCTTTTCTTCCCCCATCACTCTGTCTCACATTCATTTTTTCAACTAAAGCTCCCTCATTTCTCCTTATATCACCCACTACATTCAGCACATTATAGTCAAAATATATGTCTATTGCATCATCAGTGAATCCAATATCAGCATCAACATCTTCTAAAGCATTACCACCTTGATCATTTTGATCATCCTCATCATTGTCATCACCATCATTGGCAGAATTGTCATCAGCAGTTGCTTCATCATCGTCTCCAGTAATTGAAGGTTTGCTCTTATCATCATCATCTTCCAATGCATGAACCGACTTAGTTTTAGAGCCTTGACTATCATTAGCAGTAGGATTCACTAGATGTGAGGCAATAGCATGTGAACCTACAGCCTCCTGTCTAGGTCTCCAACCCTCACCAGTTCCCCTCTCGGAATTTTTCCTCAGCACTCCCCGTTCTTGTACCCCCTGGGTAATAGGAACCCTCACAAACACCTCTCTCCAAGGGTGTAAGCCTTGGGTAGGGTAACCAGTTCTGGTCGTCCCATAGACTCTCTATACTCTAACACACACTCAGAGTCAGGATTAGCATAGTCTAGCAGTGCTTCAGAAATCATTGAGTAATTGAAGTTATTTTTTTGTCTCATCAAAAATCTCATAGCATGCTCAGGTGCATACTCATGAGTCTTTCTTCTAGGAATCTCTCTGTTGCATCTAATCATACTCCGGATAATAAGTGTGAGAAATCTCTGGTAAGGCACAAATAATGGATCCTTTGATGTCTTCTTTGAAATCACCCTTTCATATAGCTCATTCCAGAATACAACTGCATAGTCCACATGAAGGTCATACACTATGGCATGAAAGAGTTTGAGGATGTGGATGTTTGCATTGTCTGTCCCTTGATGTTTGGCACTCAGACATCTGTTGATTACTGAGAAAAGTGTTTAGTATAATGGTAGTAGGTTGTTTTTCATGAAATGATTGACTTGAGTCAGTTGGCCAACATACCCCATAGCTCTTATTCCTTCAAACACCTCAGTATCATTAGGGTACAGATCATAAGAATCTCTGCCTTCTATGGAATTTGCTTCAGGAAGCCTCAGAATGTATCTCAACCTCTGGTAGTCCAAGATTGATGTAAAGTGATCAATTTGGATCTCAAACTGTGGAGAGTCATCACTTCCAACATATTTGATGGTCTTCCAGGCTTGCTGTAAGTATATCTTTGGAACCATAGCTCTTCCAACTAATGCATATCTCAGAGGATGATTTGTTAGAATAGACAGTACAAGAGGATCAATCTTCAGATGATCAAAATCAACAAAATGATTGTTGGGTGACAAAAGCTTTTCCTCAGATGGTGTGATCAAGATTGACTCCATGTTGAGGCTGGTAGTCTGATCTAGATGAAGGCATAGGATGATCCCTATAGGCCTGTGGTGAATTATCATCCATTTGTACTTGTTGCTTAACTGACTGGTTTTCTGCCATTTTAATACCTGAAAAATGAAAAAAGTAAGAACAGTTGTCCATTGTGTCAGTGAAAATCCAAAAACTTTATTTGAAAAACCATTTTTTGGCAAAATGAAAAGTATAGAATTCGCCTGACCAAGAAATTCGCATGAAGCTATATGCGAAATTCTAACTTGAAAAATTAGACTCAACTCCAGAATTCACATGACACAATATGCGAAATTCTAACTTTGAAAAATTTATATCAACCAAGGAATTCGCATGAGCCTTTAGATTTGAAATTTAAATCTGAAAATTTTTCTATGTGATGAAATTGAAGCTCAAGAACACGCATGAACTTTTATATTCAAAAACTCATGTGTTCCAAAAAATTTCCAGATTAAAAAAATCCAATATTTTTGATGAAAAATTCAAACTTTAATGCTCAGATGATGTCGAAATCAGTTTTACATCAATAATCAACCATTAAATTTTCACTTTAAGTTCATATGATTCACTTATGATCAGTTTTGGTCACGAACACTTCAAGAACAGGTTGATGTTCTTTATGAAGTTCGAAAAGTCACAGAGATTAAATTAGTCCAAAAATCCAAAATCAGTCCAATAAAATTCAATGTCAGGGTTCGAAATTAACATGGAATCATGTTTATGAGTTTTAATTTAAATTACAAAGTCCAATTTCTAGAATTAGGTTCCAAATTCAAAGTCTCGGTTCAAAGATGAGTTCGAAGATGAACAGTCAAAATTGAATGAAACCATAAATCCAAGTCAAGGAATCCTGCAAATGAATCAATACAAGAACAATATACAAACAAACACAATAAGAATCAAACAACAAACAAAAACCTACCCTTGAATCGAAGAATTGAAGTCTGGAACAGAAACACGCACACTAGGGTTTTGAGAGGATTTTCTAAATGAAAAATTTGTATAGCTACCAATTGTGAAAAGTGAGTGAATCTAAGAGACAACTCGTATATATACCCAAGAGTGAGATTGACACATGGCACGATCTGATTGGGCTACCCACTAACAAGTGTGTGTGAGCATTTCGTACGAAACGAGATGCAAAATGTTGTATCTAAGGAAGAAATTCTCATGACCCTATGTGTGAATTGCTACTTTTCGCATACCAAAGGGTGCGAAAGGTTGCTTTTCGCAAACAATAGGATGTGAAATCCAACAATTCGCATGCCATAGGATGCGAAAACTTGCTTTTCACATGACACTATGTACGAATTTTTGACTTAGCAAAATTTACAACTTTCCAAAAATGGCATTTTGATAAATTCAAAACATTTCAAACTTGAAAATTTGCCAAAATTGGAAAATTTCCAAACATAGAAACTTTTCCAAAAAGAAAACTTTCCAAAAATGGAAACATTTGAGCACAAAACCTTTTGAAAAACATTTGACACACACAACACACTTACAAACTTTGCTGATACATTCCTTCTTTAGATACTCCCCCTTGATTTAAGCTGGACTTATTGATTTGAATCAGATATGCTCCCCCTTCATATCTACACACATTCAAACAATCCATTAAGTGTTCTTGAACTTTACATTCTCCCCCAATATAACAATTTTTCAAATATACAAATATAGAAATATTCCCTTTGAAATATTTGACATTCAAAGTATCCTTCAGTAATGATCTTTGAAGCATGAGTCCTAATTTGATGTGATTAGAAGTCAACTTTCTTGAACATTGAAGTACGGGTGTTGAACTGAATTATCCAGAATCCATTGTTCTTTACTCCCTCTAGACAATAGATTCCTACATCACAGGTTTAACAGGTTTTGGTACCCATATGAACTTGGGTCCATCTGTGTTAGTACTTGGAAACTTTCTAGAGTTGTTTCCACTTCTGTGATATGCAGAATCTTTGGAAGTAACTCTATAAGTTCCATACCAGTGTGTAGTATTAGCTTTGTGAACAAAATCATTAGTGCCACAATAAGAACAACAAATTTTTCTTTTAGCTAATCTTAATAAATGATTTGCAGAATTAGTGAAATCAGATTTAGCAAAAGATTTACCTTTTGGTGACTTGTTCTTTTGTACCTTTGAATTATATGCACTTGATTTCTGGTATGCTACAGCTTTAGGAGATCCCTTTACAACCCAAATCATCTGATCTCCCCGAGATGCTTTCTTTCCAGATTTTGAAACATAGCTAGCTTGTCTATCCACAAATTTGACATAAAATGAACTTGAAGGTTTAATCTGATCTGTTTTTAAAACACTTGGTTTGACATTTTTCTTCTTGAAAATCATTTTCTGAAATAAACTGGAAACAAATTGAAATGAACAAACTGATCAATTTGAGTCATCATCATAAGAAGACACATCAATTGTATCAATTGTTATTTTATCAGATAAGTCTACATTTGTTGTTTCTAATTGTTTAAGTTTCTCAGACAATTTGGATTTTTCATAACAAAGCTTATCAAACTTACTTTGCAGATCATATTTAGTCCTTTGTTCTTTCAGAATATCTAAAGATAGAATAGCAAGTTATCTTGTCAGTTTATAAATTTCAGATTCAAAGATTTTTCTCTCTTGTTCAAAATCCTTTTCCAAGTTCTTGTTTTTCTCTGAAATCTTTTTAAAAATCCCAACATTCCTTTTTCATAATTTTTCTTTTCAGTATCAAAAGAAATTTTCTTTTCTTGAAAAAGATTTCTTTCTTTTTCCAATAAATCCTGTAAAAGATTTATTTGTTTGGGAAGTCCAATAGACTGACTTTCAAGAACTTGTTTTTCTTTTAAAACATGTCTCTTTCAGTAATTAAATTTTTTTCAAAGTTAGAGACTTGCTTTGAAAGTTTTAAGCATCTGAATTCTAAGTCTTTCTTTTCAAGCTCAGCTTTCTTAGAAAGATCAGACAATTTCTGGTTAAAAATTTTCTTTAGACCAGCTTTCTCAGTCTTGAGTTTCTCTTCATACTTCTTTATCCATTCAGCTCCCTTTGACTGATAAGTGGATACCTGTTTTTCAGCTTTCTTCAGTTTAACTTGCAGACCAGCATTCTCAGCTTTTAATTCATGTTTCTGAAGCTTAAGCTTTTCATTTTCAGCTTCTATCACAGGTATCTCTGGCATATATGCTACAACATAGTCTCTCTTTGTCAACACTGTGTTCACTTTCTCATCTATGTAAGGCACCTTGAAACTGATTTTGACAATATGCTTGAAATGATCGTTCCGAAAAATTTAGGTAAACTTTGACTTGAAAAGCAAACCTTGATCAACTCTTGAAAAACTTGAAGAAATTCTTCTAAGGTAGGAATTCGCACACCAAAGAAACAAAGATCCTCAAAAATCAATTTCAAAATTCGTACAAGTCTAGAATTCGCACAAGCCTAAAATTCGTAGAAGATTATGCTAATTCTAGACTTAGTCAATAATTAGCACTTAAACTTTTCGCAGAACAAACAAATTCTCACAACTCCTTTGAAGAAATTCGCACACCCCTAGAACAAGGAAACTAACAATTCGCACAACACTGGATGCGAAATCCTTCTTTTCGTATGATGTGAGGTGCAAAAAGTAGAAATTTGCGGGCTTCAGGATGCAATATTTGACTTTTCGTATGAAGTTTTTTGCGAATTCTAAACTTTTCTTACACTGTTGGATGCGAAATCTTCACTTAACAAACAAAAATCCATGTTGCATGCGAGTTCTTCATGTGAAATGTGTAGATCTTGCGAGTTCTTCATTTTGACATGATCAAATCTGTCAAATTCTTCAAATCAACGAATTAGGACTTAATACTTTGCAACTACACTCACAAAGTGATCGAACAAACCCTAAACATCAATTTTGCACATTGAATTCAAAACAAATAATCTTGATCCAAAATACAGTGCGATAGAAGTATGTTTCCAAAAATTCAAGAATTCACAAATTCAATCACAATAAGTGTGAAGTTGACAAAACAATCTATACAAGATTTGTTCCTAATGCACAATCGATCACCATTCCATCAATCATGCAATCAAAATTCAATGAATTAAGTAGAGAATCAATGGAACAGTAAACTTTCCACTTTTGGATGTGAGTTCTTCAAATCTTCAAGAATCTTGATCAATCAATGTAAATCCAACACAATCTGAATGATTCGTATAGCTCTAATACCAATTGTGATTCCAGATTCAAGCATTTAACAATCAAAGATTAAGAATCAGATCAAGAATGCACAATATAGAGAAAATCTAGAGAGAGAAAATAGTCACAAGTCTGTGTATTTCATAGATCTCATAATACGCTTACAATCACAAGTCTTACAAGATTACTTAATTACTTACAAGGGAATGAAAACAAAGGAAACTATTTATATAGGTCAAACAAGCCTTGACCTCATACAAACTAATAAAGCAAAAGTAGAATAAACTCAAACTTACAATGTAAATTGATCTAAACAAAATGTCTTAACACTAATCTACTCCATAATAGAGAGGAAGCCCTTTGATGTTGGGTATGTCATCATCAAAAGCATCAAAGCCTGTGCTGAAAAGTCAAGGGATGGATTATGGCATCTTGCCTTAATCCACACCCTAATGAAGAAAGCTAGAGTATAAGAGATAGAGGATGATGAGCTTGTGACCAAAAAGACTACTATGGACACTATAGCCATTGAGAGGATAATGAGGAACCAAACCAAGAAGAAGGGCAAGGAATCCATTTTGCCAAGGAACACCACTAGAGGTTGTGTTGCAGCATCTGCTGCAGCATCTGAGCCCAGTTCCAGTACCCTAGACACTATTGCGGTTGCACTGCTAGTGAAGATGATGGAGGAGAACCAGATGAAGATAATGGCCAAACTAGAGGATTAGAAATCTTTTTGGAAGGAGAAGTTGAACACCCAAAGGGATGACCTCATGGCTGATTTTCAAGAGAGAGAACTAGTGTTAGGAAGAAAGATCAAGAGACAAGAGAGAGAGAGTTTGAGAAGCTGAGAAGAGAGCTTGCCTTGCATAGGAAATGGGAAAAGAGGAAGGAGGATGTGATGTTGAGTGTTTGGGAAGAGCAACACATAGAGGTTGCTACTGGACTGCCCATATACCCACAGGAGTTGCTGAAGAGTGATAAGAGGTTGTTGGAGACGACTGCTGCAACACCTACTCCTCCTGAGTAGGCAGTTTCATTTCTGTTCCTTAGCTCCAATTTAGATTTTACATTTTGTTGTTTTCAATTTTTTTTAGTCTATATGAGTCTGGGAACTTTTTAATTTTTTTTATTGTGATAGTTGGTTGGTTAATTGGTCAAACATGGCATATCCCAAATAATTGTTGCATGTTCACTCTCATTTGTACATACTAGAACCAAGCCATGACCACATGGAAAGCAACTAGGCAACATTTTTGGACTTTAGGAAAGGATTTAGGCCATTTTTCTCATACACTAAGCCTGGCAACCACCTACCCTTGAACCCCTAGACCATAGTTCCTAGCATGTTTCTCTTTTAACAATGAGGACATTGTTTATTTCAAGTGTGGAGAGGGTATGTGTCCAAACAGAATAGGTATCAAGGACATAGTCCTTCTATCTTGTCCAATAAAAAGAGAAACCCTTATGATATTGGCATCACTGTCTTAATCAAACCCTTGTGATATTGGCATCATAGGCTCAATCAACCCCTCTTGATATTGGCACCCAAGGCTCAATCATGTACCCTATTCCTCTATGATATTGGTACAATAGGCTCAATCAAACCTTTTAGGCCTACCTTAAAATTTTCAAAAATTTGGCAGAAAGTATATGTTACAGCATCTCTTGCAACATGAGCATAGAATGCAAGGAAACTGAGATAAGGTGAGTGAAGCCCTGAAATTCCAAACCCAAAAAGTCCTAATGGTCCTTAGTCCAGAACTGCTTTGCCTGACAATAGGAGCATGTGCCTTAGCATATGGTGGTACATTGTGGAAGTTGAATAAACTTTGATTTATAAAAGGCTATGTCAAATGTTTGATGCTTTGTTCATTGACCTCATTCACATGTTATTTTAATTTTCACCTTTCAAATTGAGTCTTTGTATTTGTCTTTTTCATTGATTGGGGACAAGCAATAGTTCAAGTGTGGAGATGTGATAAGTGCATAACTTGTCACGTTCTAAGCACTTATTTATTTTACATTTGCTCTTACTTTTAGTCTCCCAGTCACCAAATTTGAGTCTTTTAGTCTACTTTTATGCTTTATTGTAGTTTGGAGCTAAGTAAGAGAAATTTCATGTGTTTGTGATGATTTTTAGAAGAATGTAACAGTTTGGTTTGCTGCAGCAGGAGGCTACAACATGTTCACAGGTTCAGCAAGTATAAGACGTTACTTCATAAACTTTTTGTTGGGGAATCTTTTTGGTGCCACCTGGACCCGTTTTGCAAGCGGGAGCTAAAGGCATCTTTTGAAGAATATAATCATATTAATGGTCTTGTTAAGGAAGGCATCTTATAAACCTTTTGTATTTTGGGTAATGACCATTGGTTAAAAGAATCTTGTACCTTTGTATTTGACATTAGATGCTCTCCCCTTGTATAAATAGGGGCTTCATTTCCAGTAGTTGGACACACAATTTAGCTTGCTTTTGCAAGTTACCTTTAGATTTAACATTTTACTTTACTTGTAGTTGTAGTTTCTTTGACAAGGGAAACAACTAAGTAGTTCCTCTAACTATTTAGTAGCTATTGTCACCTTTTACTTGCTTTAATCCAAGAAATCTTTTGGTACTTTATTGTTCATGTCTTTACATTTCGCATTTAATATTATGTCTTGTGTTTATTTTCAAGCGATGATAGGCTAAAACCCCTAGCTTGGGTGTAAGGAAAGGTTGGGAGATAAAGGCCTTTGTGGTATTGGAAGATTGCTTTCGCTATTGGTTATCCACCTTATTATTCACCCCTTGTTTCTAAGTTTCATCTAAGTATTTCTTAACAAAGTCACGAGTGTTGTTCTACTTATATTAGTTGGACTTGAATGCAAGCCAACGTAAATTTTAGATCACTAAGTGTTGTAGTGGTTATGATGGACCATATCAATCTTAACGGATTGTGAACTATATGAAAAGAACAGTAAGATTTGCAAGACATTGGTTGGGTTACCCGAACGCGTGGTACTGCTAATACATAGTCTCATCTGAACTTTGAAAGAGGACTGATCAATTCAGTAGTAAGGTCGAGAACCAATTCTGCAGCTTCATGCTGGAGCAATCTATCTAAACACACTGTAGCTAAACTCCAGCATGAACTTACACCCATGCATTTCTTTTACTGTTTTAAATCAATTTCAAAGCTGTTAACTCACTCAAAGATCATTCCTTCGAATTCTCTCATTGAAATCACCTTTTAAGTTGACTTGGATTAATTGCTTGCTTTAATTGTCTCTGTGGGATCGATATTCGGCACCTAGTACCACTTTATTACTTGTTTTCAAAACGGACTGGTTTGGCATGTATACTTGTGTGTTATTCCTTTATTGAAAAATAGGTATACATTTCCTTAGAGACCAACTTCCTTTTAAATCCTCTATTGAACTCCTTTGTTATCAGTGCCAGAGTCTTGGTAAGGGAAGTCATGTTCAACTCCTCTTCATCAGAACCTTCCTCTTCTTCACTTTCTGCAACCAGAACCTTTTTCATCTTTTTTTCACTCCTTCTTCCACATCCTTATCCTTCTGAGGCTTGTCATGAACCTCTGTGGCCTTGCCTACCAGTGCTAGAGGCCCACCCTCTTGGGTTTTGGCCTGGACAATGCATTATCCTTGTCCAGCTAGAGTGCCAAAGGGGTCTGATAGGGTCCAAGTATCTAGATCTTGTGTTTTTTGGAGAGACATAGATAGTTGGAGCCACTCATCATTCAATCTCTTAAGGGAAATGACATTATTTTCCTCAGAAGTTCTTTGGATCCTAAAGTTTCTACACTTGTTGATAAGAGAGTTGAATCTGTCATATGTTTTTTGTAGGTGTTCGCTCGGTAGAGCCGTGAATGCATAGTACTCATTGATGAATTGAGGTCGATTGTTCTTTTGAGTTTTAGCTCCCCCCTCCAACTGTTTCTCCAGTTCCACCCATAAGTCCTTGGAAGTTTCACATAAGTCAAAAGATTGGAATATGTCATTGAGAATGGCCATAATGAGTAGTCTTTTGGTTTTCCTTGCCATTTCATGTTTTTCCTAGTCTTGTTCTCCCCATTCAGCGATTGGTTTGGGTTTTTGATATTCAAGGAATTCAGGGGTAGTAGCAGTTGTTAGATCACAGGGAACAGTGACCATAGGCACATACGGTGGGTTGTGAAGGTACTCAACAAGCTTTTGGTCAACCCCCTCTAGGAAATGGACCATACGAATCTTCCACTGAGGATATTCATCCCTCAGTAGAGTGGAGGGTTTTGTTTGAGACCCAGCTGTGAAGAAATTAGCAGTATTTGCCATTTTGAAGTAGACGAAGTGTTTTGAAGTGAAAAATAGAGTACAGACTGTAACGAAAGATTTTGATGAACCTTGGATGAAATAAGAAGAGATTTGGTTCAATTAAGGAAGAAAATAGTATTGTAACACCTATGACAAACTTTTGAATGATTTGAGATAAGAGACTTTTCTATATCTATGTTCAAATCAAACTTGTTGTTGAAAACACAGAAAACAGGGACTGTCACTTTAGAATGAGATGCAAGGCTAAAATCAATTCAAAATACTACCAAAACGACTTCGAATCATTGCAGAACATGATCCTTTGATATTGAGCATCAAAGTTTGCTCTGATACCAATTGTTGGTTCCAGTTTGGGTCTAACAATGATTCAACCAAAACAAATGCAAACAGAAATATATGTGGAAGCGATATAATGCAAGAGAATGGTTTGATTGGTAGTAAGCACGCACAAACAAGTAATAAAGATGACTATGAAACAATAGGAATGATTCACTGAAAATTCATCTTCATTGATCATGCCAAATACACCAAAAACATGTAGTTATGTGAGTAATATTTGCTCTCAACATATTTCTCACTACTAGACAAGTGTGGGTGATTTGTGTGCGTGCATTGTGAATTTAGGAGGTGCTCCCTGCATATACAGAAAGTGGAGCACACAAACGTACAAGACAAAGGCTGACATTCCATAAACAGAATGCCACCTGGAAAGTAGAAACAACGTGTGTGTACTATTGATATCGTGAATCTTCGTACAGCAGGAAGGCACGTGATTTGCGCGTGCTCTTATTTCTCCATGAATTTCACAAGTCTTCCATCTTCCAGAGGTAGACACCACAGAGGCTCTGTGAAGGGTCACAGAGTCTCTGTGGTCTGAATATCATCTTATGGTTAAGTACTTTGTGGATGATGGTCGACAGAGGTTCTAAGCATTGCACTTCTTTGAGTCTTGGTGTAAGGCAGAAGTCTTCTGTGGTTCCTACACTTAGCCTAATTTTCAATACTTCTATACATTGCAGATGGAGTTAACAACTGGACAAAAAGACCTGCTCACTGAATACAAGGAAGAGAAGGGTCCATCAGTGACCTTTGGTGGAAATGGGAAAGGCTATACCAGAGGATTCGGTGTACTCACCAATGGTACAACCACCTTTCGAAGAGTCGCTAACGTAGATGGACTGAAGCATAATCTCCTCAGCATTAGGCAGCTATGTGATAAAGACTTTAAAGTATGATTTACTAAGAAAGCATGTTCATTATTGGACAAAGATGGAAAACTTGCTCTCAGCGGTTATCGTTTGGAAAATGTTTACGTTATAAACATGGACTCAACAACCACTGAAAGTATCTGCTTTCTGTCCAAAGCCTCATCAGATGTCAACTGGCTATGGCATAAGAGGCTCTCTCATCTCAACTTCAAGACGTTGAACACTCTATCCTCAAAAGAATTAGTCTCCGATCTACCTCAACATTCTTATGCCAAGGAATCTCTATGCTCAGCTTGTGAAAAGGGAAAGCAGACTAAAGCTAGTTTTAAATCAAATCAAGTATCATCAGTGATAAGTCCTCTTCAACTCTTGCATATGGATTTATTTGGCCTTGTCAATATACAATCCATAGCTGGAAAGAAATATACTCTTGTCATAGTAGATGAATACTCTCGTTATACATGGATCATGTTTCTCCGTTCAAAGAGTGACACCCCAGATGAACTCATCTCGTTTTTCAGAAAGACGGAACTGTTGAATTACATGACAGTTCACTCAATAAGGATTGATCATGGAACTGAATTCAAAAACAGATCCCTAAATAACATCTTTGAGAACAAGGGAATTTCTCACAATTTCTCAGCTGTGAGAACTCCTCAGCAAAATGGAGTCGCTGAAAAAAGAAACAGAACGATCATAGAAGATGCTCGATCAATGTTTAGCAATTCTCATCTTCCAACTCAATTCTAGGCAAAAGTTGTCAATACGCCTTGTTTTACTCAAAACAGGTCGCTAATTGTCAAAAGATTCAATAAGACTGCCTATGAACTTTTCCATGGGAGAAAGCCTTCTATTAGATTTCTTCACATCTTTGGTTGTCAATGCCTCATTTTAAACAACAGATATGCCCTTGGTAAGTTTGATCCAAAGGCTGGTGATGGAATATTTCTCGGATACTCCTCAGTATCCAAGGCCTACAGAGTCTTCAACAATAGAAGACAAATAGTAGAAGAACCCATTCATGTCACCTTTGATGAATCCATATCAGCGAACTCAAAGCTTATCGCTGATAATGATTAAATTAATGCCTGGATGTTCTCCCACTATGGAGAAGTTGAACCTTTCTTCAACACACACCATCATGCAAATTCTCCGAATGTTGATGATGATCCAGTCATTGTTACATATAACACTGAATCCACTTCATGGGTTTCGGATATTCCTTTAAACACTTTACCACCCTATGAACTTCCAACCTCTGAATCACCTATCATCTCTGAAAACCTCTTAGTGAAAGATGTTCAACCTGAACCTCAGTAGTTGATTGTTGATAAACCTGAGGCTGAAGCTTCTTCCTTGGTAAACATTCCCATTGTTGATCCAATATCAGACATGGATGCTCATGATCTCGCTCAGAGATGAACTAAGAATCACCTAATTGATCAAATCCTTGGTGATCCAGATGCAGGTATTCAGACTCGACGAAGTTCAGGTAACATTTGTCTCTTTGTAAACTTTCTCTCTCTTCTCGAGCCAAAGAAGACCAATGATGCCCTCGGAGATCAAAACTGGGTCAGCGCTATGCAAGAAGAGTTGACTGACTTTGAAAGAAACAAAGTTTGGAATCTCGTTCCACGGTCATCTGACAAGACTGTTATAGGCACCAAATGGGTGTATCAAAACAAGTCAGATGAAAATGGGATTGTGACCCACAATAAAGCTAGGCTAGTTGCTCAGGGATACAGACAAGAGGAAGGCATAGACTATGATGAAACCTTTACCCCTGTGGCTAGGCTCGAAGCAATTCGACTATTCTTAGCCTATGCAGTTCACAAAGACTTCAAAGTATATCAAATGGATGTTAAATCAGCATTCTTAAATGGAAAGCTGAGTGAAGAAGTCTATGTTGAACAAACCCCAGGGTTTTCTGACCCTAAACATCCACACTTTGTATATAAGTTAGATAAGGCTCTCTATGGGTTAAAACAAGCCCCTCGTGCTTGATATGGTACTCTCTTCTTTTTTCTACTCTCTGAAAAATTTGAACGTGGAAAAATTGATAATACTCTATTTTTCAGAAAGATTAAAGGTCAAATCATTATAGTTCAAATATATGTTGATGGCATTATATTTGGTTCTATTAACTCATCTTTATGTACTCAATTCGCTGAACGAATGAAGAAAAAATATAAAATGAGTATGATGAGTGAGCTAAACTACTTCCTTGGACTTCAAATCAAGCAATCTGATAAAGGTGCGTTTATTCATCAAGGTAAGTATGTTAAAGACATGCTGAAAAGTTTGATCTTACTCAAACATCAGCGATGAAAACTCCTATGTTACCACCACTGACATTAAACAAGGATCCCACTAGAAAATCTGTTAATATCACTACCTATAGAGGAATGATAGGCTCCCTTCTGTATCTTACAGCGAGCCGACCAGATATTATGTATTCTACCTGTCTTTGTGCACGATATCAATCAGAACCCAAGGAATCCCATTTGATCGCTATAAAGCGAATTTTCATATACCTGAAGGGAACTCCTAACCTAGGTCTCTGGTATCCCAAGGACTCAAGGTTCGACTTAACTGCCTATTCAGATAGTGATTTTGCAGGTTTCAAACTGGATAGAAAAAGCACCACATGAGGTTGTCAGCTCCTGGGTGGAAAACTGGTAAGTTAGACAAGTAAAAAAGCAAAACTCAGTGTCCACTTCCACCGTTGAAGCTGAATACGTAGCAGCTGGTAGTTGTTGTGCTCAGGTACTATAGATGAGAAATCAGCTATTAGATTATGACCTTTAGCTATCAAAGATCCCCATCTATTGCAACATCACTTGTGCCATCGCTATCGCAAACAATTATGTGCTACACTTAAAGACCAAACACATCGAAATCATATATCATTTTATCGGAGATCATGTGATGAATGGAGATATAGAACTTCATTTTATTCCAACTGACCATCAGCTAGTTGATCTCTTTATCAAACCTCTTGATGAGACAAGATTCAACTTTTTCATCAGCGAGCTTGGAATGCTGACCCTTGAAGATTAATTCTTCAGCGATCATACATTGTGTCAATAATAAAGTTCTTTCCTATTCATCCCTTAATCTCAAACTAAAATTTCTCTGATATTCAGGTATGTCTCCTAACCTTTCTTCACTGAACTTTTATTCAGCGAGACGTTTTTCAAAAATCTCCAAACTTAATCACTAAATTTCTTCAAGTGATTAAAAGCTTTTTGCAAATAAAGTTCATCGTTGACTTTTCCGACCAGTGATTCTTCAAAAATAAAATTCATCACTGATTTTCTATCAGCGATACTTTTAAAAATGAAAAGACACTTTTTTTTGTGACGTCATCTGTAACGTTAATCCATGGCATGCATTTTTGTCTGACACATTCGTCTGTTGCACTTCTTGACCAATCATCTTTGTGGGACGTGCCGTGTCATGATGAGCAACTTTTCTCGCTCATCACCTTTTTCTCTCTCCTCACTTACACACATATATAAACAATTCTTCATTCATATTTCACTTTTTTACGCGCACATATCTCTCAAGGCAGATACTCACTATCGGAAAACAAAGTTTCCAAGAACACAAGAACCTAAGAAATAATCACCAAACTTCAATCAACAGGTTCTTATTTCTTTTCTTAATTCTTCATAAAAACATTATTTTGTTCTTAAAACCCTTGTTTTTTTAGATCAAATACTGTTTTTTTTTCAAAAATCATTTCTTTCATGATTTTTATTCAAAAACCCTAAAAAGGTTTTTAAGGTTTAAAACTGCTTTTAAACTGTTCATGTTTCCTTCTTAAAAAGGAAATTGGTCAAATCTTTGTTGCTTAAAATTTTTCTACTCAAAAACACTGGAAAACTTCTTTTGCAAGTTTCTTTTCTAAAAAGGAAAATGGTAATATTCCATGTTTTTTTCCTAAAAGTTTCTTGTTTCTTCTATTTTCAATTTTTCTCAGAAATGGAATCCCATGCAACTCTTCTCAAATCCAAGAATGTCAACTTCGAACTCAGAGAACTCCAGTTCTCAGGCAACAACCACATGATTTTACTCTTATTCCCTGCCAAGAAGCCATCTCTCCATCTCCATGATGTTACTGCATTCTTGAAAGCATCCCCCATTGCGTACGCGCTGAATGTCTCTCCACCAATGCACAAACACCTTCTCCAGCTGTTCGGGTACACTGCAGAGAAGACGGAGAAGACCACACGGTTAGGGAAGAAGCTGACTGTCATTGCCTTCCAAACCCAATATGGGGAAGGCGGTATCACTCTTACTGGCATTCGAAGAAGCATGTGTCTTCCTTCTAAACCATTCGAAGCTCTGCCGACTGATGAAGAGCTGTTCAATTTCCTTGACCAAATGGAGTACGAATGGGACACCAAGCCGATATCCAAGACAGTGGACGAGAGACTGACCAAGATTATGAAGGCCAAAATTCCTTCAGAGATCAGCTATGTCTTCTCTCATGTTATTCAATACATGATTGGGAAGACAGGATCGCTGGATCAGGCCAGCAAGGCCCAGCTGCAAATGGCGTACAACATCATTGTTGGACGAAACATAGATTTTGCAGCGATGATATTTGATGACCTGATGACGAAGGTCGAGAAGCTGGACAGGGAAGTCAAAATTCCCTACGTTCGTTTCGTATCAGCTCTCCTCGCCTTCTTCCTGGAGAAGCTCTACCCGACCGAGGGTGATTATCAGCTCCTAAAGCTCGGGGTTCGTATCCTCGATGTGGAGCGGGATGATAACGAGGTAAGTTTATATGAACTTCGTTGCCGCCTCTCTTCTACTACTTTTTCGACTTCAGCGGCCATTCCTTCAGTAATTCCCACCGAGGCTACCCCGGTCGCTACAACCCCCTCCAAATGCAAACAGCCTGTTGCTTCTATTTAGAATACCAAAAAGGCCAAGAAAGCTAAGGAGTCAGCCCCTCAGCAACCATCACCTCTCTACAGACGTCCCTGGACATTTTCGTGGAACGCTCCTCTACAACCGTTGCCGCCACTACTTCAGTGCCTGTGAGCACTGACTCAACGCTGGTACATACTCACCAACTCTCAGTGCCTCAAAGAACTACTAAGGTAATTTCGAGCAATACCATTACCTTTCCTTCTATTTTCTTATCCCTCCAATCTTCTTCTTTGGTCTCTAACACTGTTACTTTACAGCTGCCGGAGATATCACATAGCTCTGAAGGACCTGATGGCCTCCCTCTCAGAGTGTCTCAGTAAATCAACATGTCCCAGGCTCCTCTCGAGCGGGACATTTAATTTTTCAACCTCTCTTTGCTCCATCAGGTATAACACCCATCCCATACACATCTACCCTACTAAGTCAGCCCGAGCATCCTTTTGCACAAATTATTCATTTTTTTACGGGTCCTACATTGGCCACTGTCCACACCTCTATTAGCGAGGTGAGTGAAAAGGTGGATTCTCTCTCTACCACCATCTCCAACAATATTGTAGCGTTCAAATCTGCTGGTGCAGCCCTGAAGGACCTCACCTCCTCCCTATCCTCAAAAGCTAAGAATTCTCAGCTATCAGCTCTAAAAGGAGGAGGTGTCCAAGTTAAAGGAAGACGTGGCTGATAACACCACTGCTCTTCAGTTTTTGAATGGCCACATTGACAATCTCATTGCTGATGTCAAGGCCCTCAGCACCAAAACTGACACAACAAATCAGCTGTTAGCTAATATTCTGAAGCAGCTGAAGGAACCAGTTCCAGCACCGGCTCCCTCCTTCACTGAGGATGATCGCTTATCCCTCAAGCTCGCTGTCAATTTCGTGTACGAGGCGAAGGCTCCAAGGACGCTGGTGATGGAGATGATGATGATAATGAAGCAGCCATGTGGTTCACTCCCACTCCCATCAGCGTCCCGCAGCTCAAAGGTGTGGTTATCAGCGAAGCAGGGGTGAGGACTGAAAAGACTACAAAACCATCATCCCAAGGCAAGCAAAAGGGGATTGTTGTCGATGGTAATTTGAAGATAATATCTACATCTGAGGGGGATAAACCTTCTCAGGTATGCCTCTCCATAGTCCATTTTTCAAACCTCTTTTCTCACCTTAAACCTCTATTTCACTTCTAAGCCTTTATCTTTCTTCTTCCAATAAAACTAACTCTCCTTCTTTTTTGATCAACTAGTTCTCTCTCCCTCTTGAGAGACAAGCAGATCAACAAATAATCCCAGCGACCCCAACTGAAGACCTCCAAAAATCCCAGTTTCTGTTCGAGAGACTGATGAACAAGAAGAAGAACAAGAGTCGTTGAGTCAGCCAAACAGACCCTCAAGACTTATCAAAAGGTCTGAGGATGATATTCAGAAAAGATCAGCGATGATTCTACAGCTAGAAATTCAATGGATGAAGATCCCTCCTCAACAAAACACTGAAGAGCTCGACTTCCTGACTCTAGAAAAAAGAGAAGAATCTATCAGGACCGAGAAGCTATTTGTTGAATACCAAAAGGACGCCAATCTAGACCTTAAGTTATCACGCAACTTGGTCACTGACAAGAAGCTGAAAAAGAATCCAATCAGAGTCCAAGAAGCCCTGTTGAAAGAAATTGAGGAGGAGGTACAAAGAGCTAAAGAGGTCGCTGACTATGAACTTGCATGGTGCAAAAAGAATCTTGATCACAGAGTTGACCCATAATAGATTTCAGCCGTGACCATATCAGGGAAGAGCAAGAAAAATTTAGTGACGGTGACGATGGAAATTTTGAGAGTGTATAGCAGTGTGAAGACAATGTACCTGTCAAAGCTGGAAAACTTCGGATTCAATAAGTGGTTGGAGTTCAGAGAAGCGCTGAAGAAGTCAAAGTCTAAATACAAGGGCCATGTTGATTCACTGCTTGAACTACTTATCAACAAGGTCACTGCAAAGATTAACGTCCCCTCCTCTCTACCGCAGAAGCCAAGAATACCTAGACAAAGGAAGCATGCCTCTACTTCTGACGATGATGTAGTGATCCAAAATGAATCGTCTATAAAATTCTCCAAAGATGCTGTCATTGGACCTCCACCAGATCTATCTGGTCTAGACTTATCACTGCCCCTTGGTGGACCTTTTGAACCTGGGTAGGTGATAAGTCATCCCTATGGAATAATCTTCCTGGACGATGGTGACTTCATCAGATTGCAACGAGTCTCAAATATTCCTTTCTGCCCTCTTGCACATCTGAAATATCTTCTCTATTGTTGGTGCAATGATTCAACATCAGGACTCTCATCAAATCTCTCATTCGAAAGAAGGCAGCCAACCGAAGACAGAGAGGAGAAGATGTTAAGTCAGATTTTATAGTAATCATTCTATTTATAACCTTGTAGCTAATACTGTGTACTTAGCGCTATTCTATCTTATATTGGCCAAGGGTATTTAAGTCCCTTGTGGCCTTTGTGTTTTGTAAGAGATCAGCGCATTCTTGAATATACATTTTACTTTGCTTCATACACTTTATGTCTCTACTTTCTCTCTCATAGATTAGATCGATCTTGGATTTACAATTGGTATCAGAGCCTAATCTTTTCTGAGAGATTTTGAGAGAACCAGATTTTGATTTGAATTTGTAGAAAAATTAAAGAATTTGATTGATTTTCTTGAATTTTTCAAGAAAATCTCGTTTTTTGATTTTTTTCACAAATTTGAGTTGAATTTTGATCCATTTTTCTTGCAAATTGGTTTGTTGGATTCGCAATCAGTGGTAGATCATCTTTGATTCACATCAAATTGCAAGAATTTCAGTTTTTGAAGATCAATTTTAGGAAATTCGTGGTTTTGGACCGTTCTGCGAAAGTTCACTGTTCGATTCTCAAATTTTCAGTTTCTGCGGATTTTGTTCAAATTGGTTGATTAATTGTGGTTAAAAATCAAGTTTCGATCGTATCTGAGTGGGCAGAAATCATCAGATTCGTGTCTGTGATCGAATTAGAAGATTTCTCAAGTTTTTTTCGCTAGATCTCGATTTTGCGCCAGTTCTTCCTAGTTTGCGCCATCTTCATCTTCTTGAAGATTGTCTTTTTCGCCAACAACAATCAGTTCATCAGGGGTTAAGTTTCTAGAGCAAAAGTCTGAATCTCGCCACTACTTATAGCGCAAATCTCAACTTTGCGCCGGTTTCTTCTTCAGTTTTTCACTAAGTTCAGGATTGTTCTCGCCTTCTGTCTTCTCGTGAAAAGTTTATTTTGGGCCATCAGTTCTTCGCGCAAAGCCTTCTTTACGCCACCTTCTCCTCGCGCAAATCTCTAGTTTGCGCCACCAACTTGTGCCAGCCTCTCTCTGCTTCCAGACTTGGCATTTTCTGAGTTTACTGACTTTATGGATATTTCAAAATTTACTCTTCAAGCTCAGATTTACAAAAATGACATCATGATGTCATTGGGAACGGACACTCGTCCTCTAGTTTTGGTCAACAAGAATGAGTTCACTCAATGGCAAGATCGATTCATTAACTTCATCGAGCGTCAAGCAAACGGAGAAAACATGATGAAGTCACTCACTCAAGGACCTTTCGAAAAGCCCTTGAAAGAGATTCCCGCAACTGCAACTACACCGGTTGCTATGATTTTGAAGCCTACCGACGAGTACACAGCCGAAGAGACTTTGCGATATAAAGTCGATCGTGAGATAAAGTCTAACCTGATCCTAGTCTTGCCAAATTCTATCTACAACCGGATTGACTGTTACAAGAACAATCCACTGCTGATGTGGACACAGTTAGAGAAGATTATGCTTGGATCAGTGGTTGCAACACAACTCCGGCAAACGCGCTACATGAACAACTTTGAGGAGTTCAAAGCCAAAGACGGTGAGTCTCTGAAGAGTGTTTTCGACAGGTTCTGGGCAGTGCTGAATGATCTGCACAAGATCAAAGTGACCAAGACTAAATTAGAGGCTAATCTGAAGTTCCTCAACGCTCTTCAACCGGAATGGAACAAATCATGCCACCGATTGAGGAACGATGTCCGGGTCTCTACCATGCAAATCCAAGAGCTTTATGAGATTTTGATGACAGATGAGAGCATCGTCAAGGAGAAGAAAGCCAAGCTTGATAAGAAGAATAAGCCGAAGACAGTGGACCCGATTTCACTCCTCACGATCCAATTGGCTGAACAAGCATTGTCTGAGAATGCTTATGACGGGGCCACTGATGACGATGGCGAGGCGCTATAGAAAGCGATGATTCTTCTCTCTCATCACTACAACAAGAAGTTCCAGCATCGTTCGGGTTCCAACAACCTTCGCTTCACTTCGGGGTCTAAAAAGTACGAGACTACCAAAGTGCCCGAGCCTAAGAAAGCTACTGTGTGCTTCAACTGTGGAAAGTCGGGTCACATCGCAAAGGAGTGTCGGATAAAGGTTGTCCGAGATTCTGCATATTATCGAAAAAATATGGAACTTGCTGAAAAGAGAGAAACCGGAACCATCTTGATAGTTGAGGCGGAACAATGGCTAGATCATTCCGATAACGAAGCAGAAAATGAGGAAACTGCCACCATGTGCTTTATCGGAGATGATGACAGTGACAATGAGGATGAGGATACCTCTACTGACGGATCTGAGGTACCTTCATAATTTGATTACAAATTTATTTCATCACAAATGAACGTCATTATCACTGCCTTACATGACTTACGTTCAAAGTTTTTATCTGAAAACATATTAATCAAGAAAAGTCTATTTTGATTGAAAATTTGCAAATTTCTTTGAAAGATGAAAATTTTATTTTGTCAGATACAAAAGATAAATTTCAAAAGAAATTGGATGACTTAGAAATTTCAAATAAGACTTATCTTGATTCTTTGACGGAAATGACCAAATTAAACCAAAATTTTACGGATAAAATAATTGAATTAGAGGAAAAATTATATCTGCGAGATTAAACTGAGCAAACCATTTATATGAATAAACCAAGGAGTTATGATTCAATAAAAGAAAAATGGGGAATTCGTTTTGAAAATCCGCATTTTTTAAATCAAGCTATAGAAAAAGTCCCCACTTTATATAAATTCGATTATTTAAGACTTGCTCGATATGCTCCTCAATTTAAAATTGATTGGAGAAATTAGAAGCAAATCTTAGAAATCGAAAATGAGAAAAGAATGAATAACACTAAAATGGAACTTTCGTTTGTTTATACTCGCGAAAATGCAAAATATTTTCCTGAAAAATCAAAGATGTCCAGAAGATCTAAAAATGTTTTAAATGTCAAATCTTCCATTAAATCTTCATTACCAAACGATTATTTCGATATATATGCCATTAACGCAAATAAGGAAAATATATCTCCGGTTTCTTATGATACTAAGAGATATATTCCCCCATTAGTGTTAGAGGGCAAAATCATTGATCTTGAAGTTAAAATGGAAGAACAAAGTCTTCAAAACGAATTTGAAAACGATTTACTTCTTTTTATTATGAAATCAAGTTTTGAAGAAAATTTAATTTCTCAAAAACAAGATTTTGATGACAAAATTAATTCTGGATTTTCTACTGATTCTAAGGAAAATACGCAAGAAGTTCCAATCAGTGATAGTTTGCGCCAACCTCTGGTAGAGCAAACTGACAGTTTGTGCCACCAGTGGGTCGCGCAAACTTTGTTCAGACTTGTCTTTTTCTGAAAAATTTTCTGACTCCGAGGCAAATACAGGTTTATTGTTTGATCAGTTGGGCTTCTTAGGTAAAATTGTTTCTTCACATTTAAATCTTAAATCAAAATTTATTGATGACTTTTTTACGCTAAATGATGAGTATTATAAACCAAAGCGTAAAAGTAGAAGGTCAAGGAAGTCAAAGAAGCAAGCTAATGTCATTTCTGAAAATTCTAATTCTTTCGATTTTAATATTTCAGATAGGACTTTGAGGACTTCTACAAGGCAGATATGGAGGGTCAAGCAGAAATCTGATGAATCTGCGACTGTTGAGGATCAATATGTAGACAAAATTTGTAGTAGTGATTCATTTGCGGGTTGTAATAAATCCAACAAATATTCAATAAAGCAAATGATTCAAATTGCAAAAGATGTCTCATATTCTTCCTCTGGTTCTAGTTCAGATGATTATGCTTCGTCCTCTACTGATGATTATGTTCATTTCTCTGATAATTTTACTCATGCTTTGTTTGTCAAATCTAACAACTTTTCTCGTTTTAGAAATGCAACTAACAAATCTGGATCCAAATTTCGGTGGATTCCAAAAGCTAAATCTGTGTTGCAGGCATCCAAAACTTAAAGGGAAATCATAACATCGACTTCTAAACATATCTGTTTAGGACTCGTTCTTCAAATGTTAATGACTTCTGAGTAAAGCAGCTCAGGACTCGCCCTTCAATGTGTTTAGCTTCTGGACATATGAGAAATTGTGAGCGCATCTACTTCAAATTCCGTTGCACCCATCTCTGACAGTGATGCTGTTCCAGTTACATCAAGCTATTCAAGCATCTGAGCTAGTTCGACCAGAACCTGAATAAGTGCAAACCAAACACATTGATATGAGGTACCACTTCATTAAACATCATGTGGAAGAAGGTATTATTGAATTATATTTTGTTCCAACTGAATATCAATTTGCCGATATTTTTTACAAAAGCCTTCAATGAAAAACGATTTAATTTTCTGCTTTCAAAACTTGGCATGTTGAATTTAGAAGTTTAAACCTACACAAATTTTATTCTATAAAGTAAAATTTTTACAATTCTTCTTTCTTTTGAATAAAATGTGTGTCTAGGATAATTTTCAAGTTGCTTTGTTTATATCTAAGTTTTATATGTTCAAATTTCAAGTCTTACAAAAATCGAAAGGTCAACAAAACATGTTTGAAATTTTTGAGAATGCTTTAAAGTTGTGTCATTCGGAATATTTATAGTTTACAATGCTTAGAAAACCTAAAAAGTCAGAATTATGGATCGTAATGAAAATATAGGCTAAGCACTTAGATGTAAACCAAGTGATTGAGATGAAAATTAAATATATAAAATACAGAAATTACTAAGTTTAAAAGTTTGTACATGTGACCTTTCTGGTTTGGGAAAGTAAGTTCCATGGGATGCTTGTCATCTGGTCCCCTAAGGTCAATTGGTCTGGGAATGATCGAACCCAAATCCTTCTATAGAACCAGATCGAAAGTCATGTTCTACTGGTATAAATGGGTTTAAGATGTGTCTATGTAGCCTTTCTGATCTGGGAGAGTAAGTTCCAAGGGGTGCTTGACACCTAGTCCCCTAAGTCCAACTGGTCTGGGAGCGGCTGACCCAAATCCTGTAATAGGATCAGATAGAAAGTTACGTTTACGACATATTTTTTACTTACAAAACTTATTGATTAAAAAATGCCAATGTGCACATATTATAGAAAGATGCCAATGAGCACACATCTCATGATACATGGTGATATTTTTAAGTTGCGATAAACCTATAAATTTGTGAAAGTCTTAAGTCTTGACAGCTTAGTGTGAGTAAAGGCAAAGTTCTCTATTATATTTTTAGAATTACATTTACTTGAAGCTAATCAAAGTTCGCATGCTAGCACACTGAATAGATTGATGAAAGTTTTTGAAACTAAACATGTATTAACTTGATATGCAATGAAACTTGTATCTGTATCCAAAAACATACACTTGATTTCAATTGATTGATTAATATGTGATATTTTACTGAGTAGAATTTAATTTGTATAGTGTTTAAAATTTTTATATATTTAGTTGTTTCAAAATCTATATTCAGTATATTTTTCTTTCTACGATTGATGTTTCGATACTTGTGTTCTCATATCTGTGTAAGTGCGTCTGTATATATTTCGAGGGGGAGTGAATAAGTAGAAAATTCTGAAAGAACATCTATTCATATCTCATTTCGAGGGGGAGTACATAAAGTGAATACAGTGGACAGTGCATTTGTGTAGAGGGAATAAGAGAGATCATCAGGTGAATCATTTCAAGTCTCAAGTCAGATTTGCACCTCCTAAAGATTTCTTGCTAGCTTCTTCGACTCAGTCTTGCAGATCTGAAGTTGTCTCGTCTCCAGCGTGGACATGACCAAGATGATTCAGATCATCAAGGTCATGAGGGGGAGAAGTTAAAGAGACATAGATTTCAAAGTTTATCTGCTCAAGATTATATTTCTTCAGCTATACTAGTACTTATGTTGTTCCAGCTCCGACCACCACAGCTCCTTCGAGTAAATTTGAAAGAGGTGCGTCGTCTAGAGCACAAGCTGATGTTCCTGTTCCTGAACCGATTGTTCCTACAAGCTTATTACAAACTGGTCCAGTCTTGTCAAGGCAACAAAGATAACATAGACTGAAAGATGCTGAGAAGAAAAAAAAAATTAGTCAAGAAGCTACGCTAAGACGCTTAGAAGGTTTGTTTTGAGTTCGAAGATGGGTGTAACAGCCTACATTGAAGACCGGAGCGCCAATGATTACTAAGGGGGAGATTATTAAGTCAGATTTTATAGTAATCATTGTATTTATAACCTTGTAGCTAATACTGTGTACTTAGCGCTATTCTATCTTGTATTGGCCAAGGGTATTTAAGTCCCTTGTGCCCTTTGTGTTTTGTAAGAGATCAGCGCATTCTTGAATATACATTTTACTTTGCTTCATACACTTTCTCTCTCTACTTTCTCTCTCATAGATTAGATTCATCTTGGATTTACAGAAGATATACCTGATCATATGATCGATGAAGAAGAATTCCAAGTCAAGGAAGAACCGACTTAGCTGATAGATTATCTTTTCTTCTTGTAATCTATTAGTTATACTTATAGTATTTGTATAGGACTTCACTTGTACCTTAAAATTTTCATATTCCCTGTATAATCTTTTGTTATGAATTAATGGAAATTTTCAGTGAAGTACTTTACTCCATCAGTACTGTAAAAGATCCCTCAAAATAGTAATTGGGACATGTATGTTATGAGTCCTGATTATCCTTATATTTTGAACTTAAAGTAATTTTCTCATATTGCTTTGTCATCATGAAATAGGGGGAGATTGTTGATCCAAACTCTCTCAGTGATTTGATGATAACCCTTAGAAATACTTGGTGAAAATTACATTTAATATCTGTATGTATTAGTGTTTCACCATCAGCGATTATATACTGAGTCTATTCAGTATCGCTGATGATCTCTGATGTATTTGTTAAATGTAATCCCTGAAGACAAGTTTCGCGAACAAAGACATTTATCGTTGACATCGAAGACAAAGTTGATGAACAAGTGACAAGTCTACTCATAATTTGATGTGGATATTATTGAAACCAAGACAAGTCCACTCACATGACGAATCAAGAAGAGAAGCTTCAGCAATAGCTGACTTTTATTCAGACTCCCTGATGACTTCATCAGCGATCACTGATCATGAAGCTTACACTCCAAGGTTCGTTTGTCTTGTCCTTTGCACAAATAGTACGATTTGTCAGAAGAGACATGCTTTTGTCCAAGATCGTACAACAACTTTGAAGACTACATTGTTCACCATAAGGCTAGGAGCATGTTGCTAAAAGTCAGAAGCATGCACCCAACCAGATGATGACACATGTAAAGCACCTATGTCATGCATTAAATGCATAGGGTATAAATAGAAAGGTTTTACTTCATTTTGAAGTGTTTCCTTCTATCTCCTTATCTCTTAGTGCATCCTATAGAAACCCTTGCTTTCTATAAATTCCTCAACCTTTCTCTCTTGTTCTAGTGCAACCCACTTAGTGTTTCTCAAATTTGTTTATATTAGGTTTACTTAATCTTATTCTGCAACAAACTATAAATTGTATTTTGATTTATCAATAAACAATTTACTATACTTAAAATTTGTGTTAGTATTCAACCCCCTTATACAAACTTGTATATCACCTTTGGGACCAACAGATAATCGTGAACAGATGTCTTGAGAGTGATTTAGAGCACTTTTGAGTAGGTGTGTGGGAGGAATGTGTCTCCTCGAATGCCTTGAGTCCCTTTATATATGTAATTTGAGATATAATTGTAACAATTGCTTTTAATATGTCATTATGTTAACAACGACCATGCCTTAAGTGTTGGTCGTCGGTTATGTTTGAGGTATTAATGAGCTTTTATATTGATCATGATTCTTCAGTTATGTTGGTACCCGCAATAAATGATAAGAAAATGACAGTCGTCGAGGATAATTAAGCGTTAGTGTTAGAGCACATATTTGTTGGATGCAAGATCATAGAAGACAGAAGATAAAAGTAAAGCAAGTCAAAGCTCAAAGTCAACTCTCAAGCATGAAAGTCAAAGTCAAATTCTAATAATGTCAAAGTCAAAGTTTGTGTCTTGTTATTTTGTTTGTAGGTATAAATAGTCTTTGTCATTCTTTGTAAGATTGATAAGTGTGTGATACGGGAGCAGATTAGAGAAGAGACTAATGGCATATTATTCTAGTGAGAGAGTATGTAGAGTGAGAAAGTAAATCTTGTAATCTTGATGATTAAATCAATGACATGTGATTTCATTGTTGAATAATCTTGATTGTTATTGATTGTTAGTAACAATTAGAACTTAAGTTCTGGGAATAATAATTGGTATCAGAGCAGATCCGAGTGAAATCAAGAAAAATATGGGGTTGGTACTGTTTTATCGACTTTTGATTGATTTTTCTATGTTTGTGTGTAATTCGAGTTATATTTGATTGTATTGTGTTTGAAAAATGTATTAGATCATTCTTGTATAGGTTTGGAAAAGAATTGCACTGTAATTGATTGTCAATTTTTGATTTTTTAGAGTTTAGAGTTCACGAGTTTGTTATGCACTGTATTGAATCAATTTGTACTTCTAGGTGTATCTTGTTGAAATTCATTGCTAGAATTAGGTTCTAGGAGTATAGGTGATTGATTTGTCAAATTTTCAGGTTGAAATTCGAGATATAGATAGGTTTTTGAGGAATCTAGAGGTGTTTTTCTTCGAAAGTTGAAGAACTCGCAGAAAGTTTCAAGAACTCGCAGATTTTTCAAGAACTCGCAGGATTTCATGAAGAATTCGCAGAGTGTTGGGTTTTCGCAGGATTCATAAAGGATTTCGTATAATTTTTGTTTCTGAAAATCATAAGGAAAGAATTCGCAGTGATAGAATTCGCAGATGGGTCTCTTGCGAATTGCTTAAGATTCGCATGTGAGAGTATTGAGAATCCATTAGAATTCGTATATCTGTTGTTTGCGAAAAGTTTTTCTTAGAATATTATCAAGGATAGAATTCGCAGAAGTGTGTGTTGAGAATTCTTTATAATTCGCACGGCTTTACTTGCGAATTGCTCAGAATTCGCAGAATTGTTGTCTACGAAAAGTTTTTCAGGAAAATTCTTTGAAGGACAGAATTCGCAGATCTTTTGTTTACGAATTCTGATTTCTTTTCTTGCGAATTCTAAAGATTGATTTTGTGTGAATTCTTGATCATTTTCTCTTATATACGAATTCTAATGTGCGAATTTTGAACCTTTTTGTTGTCTACGAATTCTGAAATCATTGAAGTACTTGCGAATTCAGAAGTTCGTTTGTTGCTTACGAATTCTGAAGTTTGGTCTTATACGAATTCTTGGTGCGAATTATGTGTGTGTCACTGTGGCTTGCGAATTCCTTACTTGGTGAATTTTTGGAAATTTCATTTCTGATTTACTTGATTTCTTTTGGATTAACGATCAAATTCAAGTTCTTTTTGTGATAACAGGTGTAAAGATCAAGATGTCATCAAAAGAAGAGATTACTAATCTGAAAGTCAAGATTGCCTCTCTTGAAAAGAAGATTGTACTAACATTTTCTATGATTGAAATGTAGATGGTTCAGGTACACAAAGAAGAAGAAGAAAAAGATATGAAAAAGAGAAACTGGTTTGGAAGGTAAAACCAGTTGATGATAAGAAGAATGATGAGAAGCAGGAAGAAAAGAAAGGAAAGAAAGATGAGAAGAAAAGTAACAAATCATTTGTACACGCATCAAAAGCTAAAAAGAACAATGTGCGGAAAGGTAAACCTGATTTTTCTTATTCGAGAGATCAATTAATCAGGTTGTCTACAAGGAAAAAGTATTGTTCTTACTGTCGTACATTTGATTTTGTTCATAAGTCTAGTGATCATTACTGGTATGGTTCTTACTCTATTACTCCTAATAGAACTGCAACTAACAAATATGGACCCAAATACTAGTGGGTACCAAAGCCAAAGAATGATTATGTGTTGCAGGCACCTCAAGTCACGGGGGAGTAAGAGAACCAAGGCTTCTGAATAAATCAGTTCAGGACTCGTACTTCAACGGAGTTTGACTTCTAAACACAACAGTTTAGGACTCGCTCTTCAATGATCAAAAGAAATGATGCTCCCGGGATGATATGAGATTGTACTCATATACTCAAATGAGGAAATCAACCTTCAAGGGGGAGTACATTTTTTTTCTGAAAATATGCATTCGGAAGATATGATGATCTACACTTCAGGGGGAGTTACAGATCTCCGTCATGTACTTTTTCACTGACATATTTTAGATGCATATTTTCAGGGGGAGTATGGATTATGACTTCTGATTACTTCAGATCAGAACTCGTACATTCAAAGTTTTACTGCTTTATGTCATTTACATTTCAATAAAGTTTTTATGAATAAACTTTGCACTTTGACGACTTTTTGACTGATGCAGATTGAGAGGATGCTTACAAGATCATACCATTATGACTTTAAGCTAACTTCATGAGATTTAATATAGATTGAAAAGGTTTATTTCTATTCTTAATCTCATATATGGTTGAAAGAAGGACGACTTTCAATCATTGAAAACATGTTTTTCAATGTTTAAACCATTTCTGATTCTTAAACGATTTCATGAATATAGAAGTGTGATTTTAAATGTTTTCATGTTTCATGTGCTTACATGCTTATAAACAATGTGTTTCCAAAGATATATACTTGTGTATTATCTTTTCCATATACTGTCAAGTATTCACACACACCGGTTTAATCTTTTGTTTGATATGTTATCACCATGTCTCAAAATTGAACAAATTTTTTGATGGTGATACACCCCGATTGATATTCAAAGAATTTGAGCATTGATTTTATTTCGAAACGTTCTTTCAAGAGTGTCTATATATTGTTTCGTATAGACAAATTCCAATGTTTGCTGACCTAAACCTTAATCGATATATCATTTCTATTATGATATTTATCATACAATGTCATATTTTCAAACAAGTTTCTTGTATTCATTTCATTCATTTCATATACTTGTTTTGAAATATCTTCAATGTTTACGAATGCTCAAATTTCATGATTATATATGTGAGCATACCGACATCTGATTTGTATTTTTGTGTTTTAACTGTATAGTTAAATCATCTGAACAACATGTTCTTTTAGGACAACATGGGTTCATTTTGTGAGGACTTAATTGAAACTTCTATGGATTCACGTTAACCAGTGTTTCCTGCCCAAGAAGTTAATCCTTGAGTGATCGAAGAGTGAGAAGTCAAAATAACTGAGTGTGGGTTGAGCGCTGAGGTAAAATGTAAAAGAGAGTCTGGTTAGAAGCGAGCTCAATGATTAAAAGAAGGAGGATGAGAGATCAGAGTAAAAGAATATTACACTCTACACCAACTTTTTCTGAGTCGGGCAGCCACATTACTAGTGTTTCACAATTCTTCGTGAACACTATTGAAACAGGCAACTAGCCCATGCCAACTCTTGATAAAAACCCCACCAGCCACTCATTTTCTTCTCAACAAGAAAATGTTTCAATATTTCAAGGGGATGCAACACATATTTTATCTGATTTCCATTTGGAGAATCTGGATATTGAAAAAGAAGGAAGTCTGCCCCACCTTCGCACCTCGATCATGCACAATAGAGTATGTGTTTAATTACTGTTGTCTCAGTGGTTTACACAATTTTGAGCCTTATATAAAAAGCAATCATCGTGTGCATAATTCTTTCTAACACTTGCACTAACACACAAGGAAATTTGTTTTTTTCTTGTCATAACGTTCATAGAAATATCTTTGTGGTGTTTCGATGATTGGATGGAAGACCTGGGGGAGTGAACATCACAAAAGCTCATTTCCAATGTGTATTCGTTACACACAGTGACTTAGTGTTACTGACAGGCATTTTAACTGATTCATTTGTTGATTTAGGGGTTACATTCTTATTTGTCTGGATTTGAAAAGATCTAGATGAATACCTTATTTTGGATCGACGGATAATCAGAGGCTCTTGCGTTCAAAGATCGATGGTCAGTTCAGATTTTCAACGACATTTCTTGGTGAAAGTTTTGATGATCTCTATGCTGCAATCATCAAAAAGGGGGAGAAGACAAAGTTAAAGAAATGTCTGGAAAGAAATATTTGTATCAGATATGGGGGAGAGATATTCTAGAAGTGTTACAAATGGAAGAAAAGTTCAAGAATTGTTGATTTGATGAGGATTTTACTGAAATTTTATTTGAAGATAATTTGTTGAAGTAATCAGAGTTGTGTCTGAAAGGGTTTTTATAACCTTGGGGGAGAATGCTATTTTTCTTGAAGAACAGGCTTTGGGAAGATTACTGAAAGTTTTTGAAGATACTGTGTTTATCAAAGAAAGGGGAGAATGTCAATTTTTCATATGAATAGGGGGAGAATGTTGATTGCTTGAGAAGATCATTTTTACATCAAAGGGAGAAGATTCAAATTGAGCTTAAAGAGAGAAGATTGATCTGTAAAATCTTTTTAGAGATGATCTTGATCTAAAGGGGGAGAATGTTAGAGCACATATTTGTTGGATGCAAGATCATAGAAGACAGAAGATAAAAGTAAAGCAAGTCAAAGCTCAAAGTCAACTCTCAAGCATGAAAGTCAAAGTCAAATTCTAATAATGTCAAAGTCAAAGTTTGTGTCTTGTTATTTTGTTTGTAGGTATAAATAGTCTTTGTCATTCTTTGTAAGATTGGTAAGTGTGTGATACGGGAGTAGATTAGAGAAGAGACTAATGGCATATTATTCTAGTGAGAGAGTATGTAAAGTGAGAAAGTAAATCTTGTAATCTTGATGATTGAATCAATGACATGTGATTTCATTGTTGAATAATCTTGATTGTTATTGATTGTTAGTAACAATTAGAACTTGAATTCTGGGAATAATAGTTAGTAATCGGGGTTAAGTATCAACGACCTTTCTTATCCTCAATCGATGGTCGAAGATATCAAGGTCAGTAACAACATTTGTCGTAAACATCTTCATCGAAGATAATATCCTTGACAGTCAGACTTATAATTTTTCATCCAAACAGTACCCTAAGCTGCGCACCAACCCGTGTAACTCACTGCCTCCCTCACGCAGCCTGATGATCCATGCTACCTTGGTCGCGACCCTAGTTCGTTGCTAAGCCATTTTTGTTCTAAAATATCCTTTTTCTTAGGATTTCTTGCATAACAACTTACCAACACATTTATCTACAAAATAGACTCACTAAATGATATTTTTAAGGTTTAAACGCAATATTAAAACCCATGAATAACATATCGGAATTTTGGGAGTTACAAAACTGATAAGTGATTAATTGTCTACAACATATTCTACCATTAACACATATAAACTTAAATCACTCTTACAATGATACCTCACACTAAGATGATTATATCCAAAGTAAAGATTTTTGTCATGAGTACCTGAAGAACAAATGGTTTTAAGTTGTTGATAAACTAGAGCGAGAAATAGCAAAGATGCTTGAATGTTTTGTTCTTTCGAGCTTTGTTTTCACATCGATTTCTTTGCAACATGACATATACATATACTATAGCAAGGACGAGACAGACATGCATTATAGTTAAATCCTACTGGCTTTGATACATGATTAAGAAATCATGTTGAATGATGTGCCTATTATTCTTGCAACCTTGTGGTGCTTAAATCCTCTTTATTGGATAGGAACCATTTGTATTTAACAGTGTACTATTTGTCTGTTGAATAAGACAAACATCCGACGATAGACTTTGGTACATGGAATCAGCATCGAGACATGTCTAATTGTTAGTGACTCCTCAGCTGCTTGAAATAAACTAATATCCGTAGCGAGCATTAGATCATTAGCTAGAGAGTTTCCCAATAATATCTTCATCAAGTGCTCAATTGTTCAGGTAATGGTCTTCGGGTAGGTACTTAGCTTATTAGTGCTTGATCTCTTGCCTTCATCAATTGATAAAGTCTGAACTTCTTTCTTTACTGCACAAGTTGCTGATTTTTAATGTCACCGACTATACTTAATGTTGGGGTGTTTGAATACCACAAGGGTCCCAAAACAAATAAAATAATGAACTTTATTCAATGACAATAAAGTATGTAATACAAATAAAGTAATGAAATTTATTCAACGACAATCAAGTATGTGATGCCAACCAATAACCAATGCGGAAAACAAAGTAGGATCGAAAGCACAACGAACAATCAACCAAAGAATTTGAAAACCACACGAAATTAGAAGATTTACGTGGTTCCACCATCGGTATGGTGATGTACATCCACAGGGAAGAGAATAAACTTTTATTGATGAAGAACACCCAAACACCTAAAAAATTAGAAACAAAACACTAAATTGTGTATAATCTCTCTCAATATTTTCTAAACTCAAACTTGGGCTTCTTAGCTCTAATTTCGTTCTCCATCTGATAGAAACTCAAAGGGTTATTTATACTAATCCATAAGTGAAATCCCAATTTGATCCCAATGCTAAAGACTAGGAAAACCATAATATCTTCGTGCACGACCGGGCTTAATTATGCCTGAAGATCCAAATGTTTCTGTTCATGAAATAACACTACGCTGACCCGTGCTTGTTCATAAGGTGTGGCCATTTCAGTACACCTAAAACTTTATGTTTTGCAAAGTCACATTACCCATGCGGCCATGTCAAAACACCCAAAACTTTCTATTCTGCAAAGTTACATTACACACGTCCATGCGTGAATTTAAGGGGCAGTCATGACAGAAATTCTAGAACATTCTATTTTGCATTCCCTTGTTTGCATCACAATTTTCAACTTGATACAAAACAATTATCTTCTTATCAAGACGAGGTTTGAACGAGTCTTAGGACAAGTATGGTTTTATTAACAATGAGCTTTGGCTTGGCCATCACCCATTGTCAATAATGCATCAACTTTATATTCCAAGACCTTGCCTCATTTTTCCCTTTGGTTCTGATGTCCTCCTTTTCTCGAAGTGCTTGAAGGCACTTAGCACCTCTTAAGTTGGATTAGGTTCGAGCAATGCTCGAACTTGTTTATCGCTAATGATTTGGTGAACATGTCGTCAACATTGTAATTTGTGTGGATCTTCTTTAAAGGTACCTCCTTTTTTCATGTAAAGCAACCAATAACGACTGTCGCACTTGACTATGCTTGGTTCTCGAACTAAAGGCCAATTTTCCGGCCAAGTGAATGGCACTTTTACTATCACATTTAACCTCCACACTTTCTTGCTTCAATCACAAATCTTCTAAGAGATGTTTTAAGTATAATGCTTCTTTAGCCGCCTCTACCGCTACGATTAACTCAACTTCCATGGTGGACAATACTACTACCGTTTGTAGTTGTGATCTTCAACTAATTGTTGATCCATCTAGAACAAATACGTAGCCAGAGCTTGACTTTCAATTGACTCGATCTCCGGCATAGTCTGAGTCATAAAATCCTCCGAGTTTGTAGCCTTGATCTTTTCCTCCGAAATGGAGTCCTTGCCTGAGGGTTTTCCCTTCAAATATCTCAGGATTATCTTTACCGCTTCCCAATGTGGTTTTCCAGGATTTGATATGAACTGACTCACCACGACGCCTACTAAGTGTGCAATATTGGGTCATGTGTACACCATTGTGTACATGAGGCTTCCAACTACGCTTACATAAGGAATTTTTGACAATTTTTTTGTTACTTTTGTCATCATTTGGATAATATTCTTTTGAGATCTTGAAATGCATAGGCATTGGTTTGCTACTTGATTTTGCACCTTCCATGTTGAAGCATTGAACTACCTTTCGAATGTATTCACTTTGAGTGAGCTCTAATGTCCTTGAACTTCTCCCTAATGATTTCCATGCCAAGGATCTTGCTTGCTTGTCCCAAGTCTTTTATCTCAAATTTAGACTTCAATTTATGTTTCAAGTTTGTTAATTTCTGAAACATCTTTGCAAGTTATTAACATGTCAGCAACATAAAGAAGTAAGTAGATCCACTTGCATCTAATGGTCTGATTTCCCTTAGGTAGTAGAACAAGATCCTAAGTTTGGTTCTTTGTCAAAGACTCCATCTCTTATTGCATCGCAATAATCCATTTGCTGCTATTTTTTGTGCTTAGCACATCGTCAAGGTTACAAGGCTCATATTTCACTACATGTAGTGCTAGTCAAACTGATCGCTAATTCTGATGTTGGCATACAGCCAATCCTCATACCATTCGAGAGGTTTGATAATGCGTTTACTAGTCCGAACAGGTTGATTTGACGTATCTTCACGTGCTCCACCTTGATGCGAACTTTCATTCTACTTTGACATTCATTAAAAGGAGAAGAAAGTGCATTGAGTGATCTCTTTACCTTTGTCTTTAGCGGTGTTCTTTAATGGGTGCAATAGATTAACCTCTTGCTCCTTCCTTGTTGTGTCATCTTCAATGAGGTTTGATGGAGTATCTTCCTTAGTGCTCATTAGGGAGAATTCGTCGAATGTTACATGTATAAAATGTATTACCTTTCTTGTCTTGGATTCAAGATTCTATAGCCTTTAACTCCATTCGTATATCCAAGCAAGCATCCTTGTATGGCATGAAGGCAAAGTTTGTCTTTTCCTGCATTGTGGACATGCACCGGGCAACCAAAAATACAAAGATAACTAAGACAAATTGATTTATTATCTCTCCATCCTCTTTAGGAATCTTACCATTAATCGTCGATGATGGAAGGTAGTTAATGATGTGTATGGCCGTAGATAAAGCTTTGATCCAAAAAACTTTAAGGAAACTGGTGGCTAACCTTATACATCTTGCTTTCTATAGCAATATTTGATTCATGCCTTC
This sequence comes from Arctium minus, assembly GCA_954870635.1. Lineage (NCBI taxonomy): Eukaryota > Viridiplantae > Streptophyta > Magnoliopsida > Asterales > Asteraceae > Arctium > Arctium minus. The sequence goes on along the minus strand of OX941080.1, from coordinate 66,932,658 downwards.
TGCTACTCCATCTGATAATGGATCATGAGGAGTAGTGAAGTCTCGATGGATCCCCTTTTCTTTGCAAAATGAGAGACACTCGCCACTTTCGAATTCTCCACCGTTATTTAATCCCAACACCTTTAACTTCCTTTCGGTTTGAGTTTCCACCAAGGCTAACCACTATTTGAACTTCTAAAACACTTCTGATATCTGTTTTATGATAAAGATATTGTCCTCCATTATGGGATTTAGTGTTAGCTAGTCCCCAGACATCTACACCTATGTAATTAAGAATTCATTTTGTATTGTGTTTGTCAATACCAAAAGAGACCTTTGTTTTATTTCCAATGATGCATTATTTGCAGAAATCTAGGCTCCCGAATTCCTTCTTCTTGATAAGGCTCTGCTTATGTAGGATCTCCAAGTTTTTCTTCGATGTGTGGCCAAGTCTTAGATGTCATAGTTTGGAGGCATCTACCTCCTTTGCATTGTTTTCACCTACACATGAACTTGCATCCAACGTTTGTTCATCTAGAAAATAAAGATTATTTGGAGCTTTCGTACCTTTGATTAGGACTAGAGTCCCACGATAAATCCTTAAGGAGTCTCCTTGCAGACTAATCTTGCATCCAAGCTTTGCCAATTGACCAAGGGAGATGAGAGATTTTGTCATGGAGGGAACATACCTTACATCTGAAATAGTTTAGATCATGCCATCAAACATCTCCATCTTGATGGTACCAATGCCCAAGATTTTGCATGCCACATTTTTTTCCATGAGAATATTGTCTCCTTCTTTTTCTTCAAATGACAAGAAAAGCTCCTTATGTGGAGTCATATGGAAAGTATCCCCTGAATCCAAGACCCATCGGTCCTTGATAGTCACACTCTCGGTTGACGGGATTAGAGCATCATCAGAATCATTCACGACAACGGATGAAGATGATCTTTCCTTGTCGGTATTGGCTTTAAGACTTGGACATTATGCTAATCAAATGTCCACATTGATAACAATAGTGGCAATTACCACTCTTCTTGGACTTGCCTCTACATCCTGGCTTGTATGACCTTGAACGACCTCTTGCCTTATCTCTCTTTCATCCTTCATCGCGTCCTCTCCTCATGAATAACCCATGGCTATTACTTCCATCATCTTTGTCAACATTCAAGCCTCACATTTGATCTCTTAGATCCTTACGTAGGAGACCCATTTCACATCTGCCATAGTTATATTATCTTTACTATAAATTAAAGAATTAGCAAAGCTAGTATACCTTTCAGGGAGAGAACATAATAGGATCATCGACATTTGTTCCTCATTTATCTTCAAGTCCACCAATTTCATCTTTATAATTAGATCATCAAGAACGTTGAGATGAGACTTGATTGGTATACCTTCCTTCATCAGGGAGAGACTTTGTGAGGTAGAGCTCTTCTAGCTTGTTCCAAATTCCTTGTGTGATTGTCTCTAAGTTTATCTCTGTAATCACCTTCTCACCCATTGCTAGTTGCAATGTTGTGAGAGCTCATTCTTCCAACTCTTCCGCCGAAATGTCAGGGGTAAGTTTGTCTAGTTCATAGACAACACGATGCACCCAGTTTCTTCGAAGTACCACCTTCATCTTCCACTGCCACTTTCTAAAGTCTCTATTTCTATTCCACCTCCCAATCTGAAGTGTGGATCTGGAGGCTTAACGAACCTTTAATGTAGGTAGAAGAAGTGTTTGATGAAGAATTACCCAGTTTTTCTTCTTCTTCGGAGATGGCCATCACATTGTTTCAAGTAGTGCTTGAACATGTTACATCGACACATCAATAATCAAAACTGAAGCTCTGATACCCCTTGTTGGGGGTTTTGAACACCACAAGGGTCCCAAAACAAATAAATTAATGAACTTTATTCAACGACAATCAAGTATGTGATGCTAACCAACAACTACTGCAGAAAACAAAGTAGGATCAAAAGCACAACGAACAATCAACCAAAGAATTGTGAAAAACACACAAAACATAGAAGATTTACGTGGTTCCACCACCAGTATGGTGATGTACATCCATAGGGAAGGGAAGAAACTTTTATTGATGGAAATTACCCAAACACCAAAGAGAAATTACAAACCGACACAAAATTGTGTATTATCTCTCTCAATATTTTCTCAACTCAAACTAGGGCTTCTAATCTCCGCATTTTGTTCTCTATCTGATAGGAACTCATGGGGTTATCTATACTAATACATAGGTGGAATCCCAATTTGATTTTAGTGCTAAAAATTAGGAAAATCATAATTATTATCACACACGATCGGACTTAATTATAAGGTATGGTCGTGCCTGAAGACCCAAATGTTTCTGTTCACGAAATAACACTACGCTCGTCCATGCTTGATCATAAGGTGCGGCAGTGTCAGAACACCCAAAACTTTCTGTTTTGCAAAGTCACATTACGCACGCCCGTGGTTGAATATAAGGTTTAGTCGTGTCATAACACCCAAAACATTCTGTTTTGCAAAGTTACATTACACACCCCTGCACGTGAATATAAGGTGCAGTTGTGTTAGAAACTCTAGAACTTTCTCTTTTGCATTCCCCTGTTTTTTATCATTATTTTTAACAATTTTCTCATATCATACTGTTTTTGTAACATTTCTTAACCATTCGCAACGTTTCGTAACTAGTTTGTAATCATTTTAAAACATTATGTCATTCTCCCAAAACTACATTAAAATTATAAAATAAAATCGAAAGAAACAAAATAAAAATATATTACATTGAATTGCACATATACACTTGAAGGTATATTAAAAAGAGTGGAACAATAAAAGATCATTGTTTCACATTTGATACTACACAAATATTTTCATGGGCATTTTTTTAGTAAAATTATAAGTTATGGAAATTGAAAATACATCTGATTGGCGGGGGATTACATTAGAGCGCCAGCGCCATAGATTGCGTCGTAGGAGTCGCAGCAGCTGCTAGTTCCTGTTCCACACACAACTGCAGTGGGGGTGTGTGTATCTCCTCTTCGTTCCATATTCGATTGAATGGATTTTCCTCAATTCCCACATCTAAAGATGCATCGTCGTTCACCAACTCCTCTAAAAAATCTCTTCTTCAACGCTTTCCCTAAAACCCATTTCATCAACCACCCTTATAGGAGCAACAAATTCATTTCTTCCTACTTGACTTCTTTGCAACTTACCCCATCTACAGCTCAATCGCATTCACCCATTAAAAGGAAACACACCCCTAGAAAGTGGGATAAAGAGAAGCTAAGACGCTATTCGGAAAAACTGCGTGATTGTGCGGCAAATAGGTCTGTGAACGAGGGTAAAGCCATTCATAAGCAGATTATGGAAAGTAATATCGAGTTAGATTCTCATTTGTGGGTGTCGTTGATTAATTTTTATGCCAAGTGTGGGTGTTTGAATGTCGCCCGCCAGGTGTTAGCTGATATGCCCCACAGAGATGTGGTGTCTTGGACAGCTCTTATCAGTGGTTTTGTAGGTGAAGGTTGTGGTACCCAAGGCCTTCTGTTGTTTCGTGAGATGCTTGAAGAAGACATTAGGCCCAATGAGTTTACTTTAGCCACTGTTCTGAAAGCTTGTTGTGTGTGTTTGAATGTAGAGTTTGGCAGGCAGTTACACAGCCAGATTGTTAAATCTGGGTTCTTTTCGGATGGGCATGTTGGTTCTACTCTTGTTGACCTTTATGCTAAATGTGGTGAGCTAGAATATGCAGAGAAGGTGTGTCATAATTTGCCTGCAAAAAATGCAGTTTCGTGGAATTCGTTGCTTAATGGGTTTGCTCTGATGGGTGATGACCAAAAGGTTTTGCGGTTATTTAGTGGAATGAAAGAAACTGAAATGAAGTTTAACAAGTATACATTGTGCACTATTCTCAAAGGGTGTGCCAGTTCTGGAAATCTAAAAACAGGCCAGGTTGTGCATGGAATGGCAATCGTAAGTGGGTGTCAAGATGAGGAATTTGTGAGTTGTAGCCTTGTTGACATGTACTCCAAATGTGGGCTGGCAGATGATGCACTAAAAGTGTTTTGGATGTTAAAATCTCCCGACACTGTCACATGGAGTGCGATGATCTGTTGTCTTGAGCAGCAAGGAAGGGAAGAACAGGCAGCCGAGTTGTTTTGCATGATGATGTCTTTAGGATTGAGACCTAATCAGTTTACCCTTACAAGCATCGTTAGTGCTGCCAAAGATCTAGGTGACATATATTTTTCTCAGTGTCTACATGCTTGTGTTCACAAATATGGTTTTGCAAATGAAACTTTAGTCTGCAATGCATTAATCACAATGTACATGAAGAATGGATCTGTTGATGATGGTTTCAAAATCTTTAATGCAATGAGTCAAAGGGATTTAGTTTCGTGGAACGGGCTTTTATCAGGATTCCATGACAGTGAAAGCTGTGATGGATTAAGAATCTTTAGGGAGATACTAGTAAATGGTTTCAAGCCGAACATGTATACATTTATCAGTGCTTTACGTTCTTGTACTAGCCTCTCAAATAGTGAGGTCGGGAAGCAAGTGCATGCACAAGTTATCAAAGACAGCCTTGATAGTGATTGTTATGTGGGAACAGCTCTGATTGACATGTATGTCAAGTCCAAATGCATGAAAGATGCAGAAAAGATTGTTAATAGGTTGAACGAAATAGACCTTTTCACTTGGACAACAATTATTGCCGGTTGTGCACAGACTGATCAAGGGGAGAAATCCATTCACTACTTCAGTCAGATGCACAAGGATGGCGTTAAACCCAATGAGTTCACTCTTGCTGGCTGTTTGAGAGGTTGCTCTGGGATTGCGAGCCTAAAAAATGGGAGGCAGCTGCATTCTTTTGTAATTAAAGATGGTCATGTTGATGATCCATTTGTTGCAAGTGCACTTGTAGATATGTATGGAAAGTGTGGATGCATTGATGATGCTGAGATGATCTTTGAGGCGATGGAATCACATGATACAGTTTTGTGGAACACAATCATTAATCAGTATTCACAACATGGCCAAGGAGAGAAAGCTCTCCAGGCTTTTGAGAGTATGATAATTAAAGGTGTGTTGCCAGATGGAGTTACTTTCATCGGCATACTTTCAGCATGTAGTCATTTGGGCTTGATACAAGTAGGGAGGGAACATTTTAACTCCATGAGTGAAGTTTATGGAATTCCTCCAACCATCGAGCATTATGCATGCATGGTTGATATTCTTGGCAGGGCTGGCAAATTTAATGAGGTTGAAAGCTTGATTGATCGAATGAAGCTGACTCCTCCTAATAGTTTGATTTGGGAGACCCTTCTCGGAGCTTGTAAGGTTCATGGAAATGTGGAACTTGGCCAAAGAGTTGCAGAGAAACTTTTTCAGATTGAGCCGGAAGTAGATTCTAATTATATCATGTTATCCAACATTTTTGCAGCCAAAGGGATGTGGGACGAAGTTGCACAAATTAGGGCATCAATGTCGCATCAGGGGATTAAAAAGGAACCTGGGTGCAGTTGGGTTGAGGTTGATACCCAAACCCATGTCTTCTTGTCTCAAGATACTTCTCACAAGAGGATACTTGAAATACATCAAAAGTTGGAAGAACTGGAAGAAAGACTTTTTTCAGTAGACTATATTCCAAATACAGATTATGTGCTTCACAATGTTCCTGACAGTGAAAAACGAAAAATTCTTTCCCATCATAGTGAAAGATTGGCTCTTGCCTTTTCCCTTATCAACAACAACCCGAATAAAATGGTTAGAATATTTAAGAATCTCAGAATATGTGGAGACTGCCATGAATATATGAAGCTTGTTTCAAGCATCACAAATAAAAATATCGTCATACGTGATGCTAAGCGATTCCACCATTTCCAAGATGGCGCCTGCTCATGCCAAGATTATTGGTGAACATGAAACTTTGTTATGTTGGACTCCGTGTCAGGTGAGTAAAAGTTCATTATATTTGGTTCCCTTTAGTGTTTATATACCAATTACTGCAATGTTTTGCTATGTGCTTGGACCAAAAAAATTACGTATAAATACATGAGTTAAAGATATTTGTTGTTCACATATCACTACATGGGTATTTTAGAAGGTCGTTCAACATTATACTTAGAAGTGTGTGATAAGAATGTTATGTTATATGTACTAGTATGTGATGACCAGATAAACTAAATTGAGGATACATGTAAAAAAAAAAAACTTGCATGAATTGGGGAAAGATGATGTGATTTTGCCTTCACTTATGCTTGATGTAAAGAGACTTGATCTTTTATTTAGCCCTCGGCCTCTCTCAATGGCGGTGTGTTGATTTTGGGTGAACCTACACCCTTTTTATAAGAGATGTTAACATATGAAATAACTCCCAGAATCTCCGATCGATCCCTCAAAATATGATAACTGAAGCATAATATTATCATACCCATATTAAATCAACAAAACATAATGCCACAACTTAGCATACACAATTTTTTATATTCCCAAATCCTAATTACCAATCAACATTAGAATGGATGTGTATTGACTATCAACCTCTTGTATCTTAGCCTTGAACCAATAGATGGAATCATTTTGTATCTTCAATAATTTGATTGTCTATATATTCTTAAATTCGTTGGAATTGCTTCAGTCCTGTTGTGTCTACGTTGAATCATCAAAATACCTGTACATTAATTTGCTTGGCATGGTTGAAAGTTTTGGAGATTAAATTGATGCTGTATGGATTTTATTATTATTACTCTTTCCTGATGTGGAATGGTCGATCATCACAATGTAATCTTTGAAGTTCTTTTTTATTGAAGATCATTACTTTTACCTGGTATGGAATGACAAGGGGTTGGAGTCTGGTTGAACAAGGCAAATGGACAACATGAATAACCTTTCGACAGATTTTTTTTGAAGAGCATGACCTTCTGAGTTCTGACATATATAATAACAGAAGAACGCCTCAAAATCTTTCAGAAGATGATGCATTTAAAAAAGCTATTTTCCTAAATAACCCCTCTTTTACGAAGCTACTACGTCCATAGCTAATTTGCTATATCCTTGTATGAACCAGTGTATTAGAGGGTGCTTAGGCAAGAGGCCCGTCGACACCTCCTCCGCTAACGCACAATGACTTCACAGTGACAGTGTGGCTGTGGGCTGCAAGCTGCAGCAAGGGGACCACTTTTTCACGTAAGGTGGTAAAAGTAGTTCATCACCAAATTGGTGCAAAAGAATAGTAGAACACCAAATTTGGTGTTATACTATTCAGCGACACCAATATAGTGTAAGAAATGGTGTTGGGGTGGAGTGAAATGCTGCGAAAATTGGTATAACAAATGGCATTTTGTGTGGCGTTTCGTTTCCCTCATTCAACTTCGATGATTCAGACCATACTGACACTGATTTTGATGCAGCGCTTTTCACAGTAGATGATTCTGCTCCTACTCTGATTTGGATGATAATGGTGCACAAGAGCCGATTCCAACTCTTAATATACACGGTTCTTAATGGATGCTCTTAGCTGATTTCGTTACTAAAATTTCGATATTGACGACTGGTCATTGCTCTTCATCGACAATTGCTCACTGCTCATGTACCGCATTGTTCTAAACCGAACCAAACCGACATTTACCTTACAAAGTAGAGTGGCCGTTTCTATTAACAATAAACATGTGGTTTTCATGCATCTAGCGCAATTGTATCATGGGTTCTTAAAGGGTTGTTTTCTGATTGGATTCTGTGTTATTCGGGTCTGACTAGCAAGAGGAATTTAGGGGCCGTTTAACAAACGCTTACCCGGTAAGCTCTTACCAGGTCACTTACCTTAACGGATGAACATTACAAGTACCGAGAATCTTATCCTGTAAGAACGATGGTAAGGGCCGAAAGTCTTACCCGGTAAGTGTGGGCGACAAGTCTTACCGGGTAAGCCCTTGCAAGGTATATTGTTGCATACGATGCAGTTTATATGAACTAGAATCTTATGCGAGAAGGCAAGTGAAAGTGTTTATTTTTACCGGTAAGCACTTACCGGGTAAGCATTTAAGTAAAAGGCCCTTAGTAATCCAATCAAGGAAGTTATCTTTGTTTACAACTTCATTTAGAAGAGGAATAAGAGTATTGAGTTTGCTAAACTATAACAAAAGTTCCAAACGATTTGTTGAATTAAAACGTGTAAAAAAGGGTTATTGATTCTTACAATCGTATTTAATTGTATCATCTGTCATAGGTTTAAATGAGAAGCATTAAATATATGAGAAGTTGAGAAGTAATCTTGACCCTTCATACGGTTAAGATCGGATTTGGTTGGTCAATAATTGCGGCTTCGACTGGTCAAAATTTGTGGTTACGCCAAAAATAGAGGGCTAGCTTCGTAACTTTTACAAATAGGCGACAAACTTATTCATATGTTGTAACACCCTTAAAAATAGAGGAAATTTTAAACCTGAAGGTGGCGGTTAAATGACGACTATATAAATGGAAGAAATGGAATTGTGTTAGCGCTTACAACAACGAATGAGTAGGATACATGACAATCTCCTTGTCATCTACTAATCTAAGTTATGCTAAGCCTAGATTACGGATAGGCGTCACTCTCGACTTCCAAAATAATCTTCCCAAAGTAAAATGTACGCCAAAAGAATCCAATTCATCTATAACAAAAGAACCACTATCGGCATCCAACTCTCCACTCAAGACCTTGGAGCCCCATCGCTAAAAACCTGTTATACATGTCATTTGAGAAAAAGTGTTAGGCTTCACGCCTAGTGAGAACAAACAGTTTATATAATACAATAAAACATGCATTCGATAGTAAAATACTTTTAAACATGATGAGATAGTTTTACTTTCCAAATGTTCACAAACAAAACAAGTGGTCAAAAACATCGTGCAATGACGGGGGAGACCCGATTTTCAAGGATTGTAGCGGAATACAAAAGTAGACTACTTTCCAAGTTATGAGCTCAATACTAGGATCAAGGCCACGAGCTCATCGACTCGTACTCAGATGTGGGGGAGGGCACCCAATGATTCTAATCATACTCATTCACTATGATTACATTTACGGTCAATGGTTAGTATCCGGTCCCACATAATCGTACCAAGCCTTTCGAGGACCCAATGTCTCAACTAGTTACAAACGGGAGATTATCCCAAAATTAAGCCGACTCTGTACCTATGGATCCACTAGTAATAGTCTAAGACTTATTACAATTACATTTGTGACCGAAACTATAATCACACATATAGTTCATGTAAATATTCCCATAAAAATAGTTTACTTGATTTCACAAGAGTAGGTTCTCCATTTGTTATAAACTTGGCAATAACCATCATTAAAACCAACAACCATCCATAAGTTCTATTTTTCCCAAAAACACTTTTATAAAGTAAATCTCATAATATAGTGAAAATCATAACTATGGCTAAAATGCACTTATTCAGATATTTAACCACAAATGTGTAAGACAACACATTTTATAGCTCAAGACATAGAATACTTCATCATATCTCAAAATGGTAAGAAAACCTAAAACTCTCCAAAATCCCAAGTTATGTCAAAATCCTTTCAACAAAGAAAATGTGAACAAGGAGATGATTAGAAGTTTAAAAATATAGTTTGACATGTATAATATTTTAAAAGGTAAAATGAACTCACATTGTAGAGTTTTATATAAACTTTAAACCCTAGGATGAAGGAGAATGGTTGCTTTAGCTGTGGAGACTCAAATCCTCTCCTTTAGTGATTAAATAATGTAACACCCGGAAAATCTAAAGGTAAGTAATTACTTATCATATTTCGTTAACTGTTTTATTTGAGTAATTAAAGTCCTTTATGATTGCCTATTATCTTTCCAATCTGCTAAATGAGTTATATGGGTTATTGATATGTTTTACCTCGCGTTCGTAATCGACTTAGACTGAATTTTGGACTGTTGGGGGAGTGGCGCGAGAGTGCCACGCGATTGTGCCAAGGGCACTATAGTCGGTCACTCTCGCGGAGAATTTACCGAGTGAGGGGGAGTCTCGCGATAGTGACATTGTCACTATTGTCGGGCACCCTCGCGTGGTTTGTATCGCGAGTGCCTTGAGTCTTCGCGATTGTGACTCTCGCCGTCGGGGTGCAGTGCCATAAATGAGCATTTATCAAATTTCTAATTCATTTGGCTCTCAACCCTCTCTTCACTTGGCGATTTTGAAACCTTCAAAACTGATTTTCTTCTCTCAAAACCCTAACCCTCATCAATACAACTCATCTTGGTGGTTGGATCCTCACATTTGCATTTATTATCATCAAGGAAGCATTCACTAGGGTTTCTCAAGCTCAACTTCTCATTTCCAAGTCTCACCTCCAACTTCTAGGGTTTTCATCTTTTCTAGGTTTTTGTTCAAAAACCTAGATTGTGAGTTTACTAAATCTTTGTTAAAACTAGACACACATCATAATCTTCTATTTGTTATCATTGTGATATATTAGCTCAAAGTATTTGTTCTCTAAGTTCAAGTACTTGAGACTTCCTTATGAATATATGTTGGAAATGTGTTTATATGTAATATGCCATGAGTTGCTTTAAATGTTCAAGTATTTGGGGTTTTTCTTCATGTATACCTACTATGAGTATTTTGACTTGATTTGGGTATATATGTTTTAGTAGATGATGATTTCTACTTGTAATGCCTTCTTGGTGATATTTTACCTACATTTTGATTATGTTGAAATATGGGTCTTATATTGGACTTACAGTATTAGGATGGTGATATAATACCCATGGTTGGTATTGAATTATATATGGTTGAAATACACCTCACAAACCTCCTATACGTTTTATGTTAGACGAACCAAGTCAGTAGACACTAGGATGATGTAGTCTTGGGCGCCACCGTGTGGGTATGTGCCTAGACCTCCGCCATTCGGGGTAATGCCAAGGTTGTAGTCCTCGGGTGTGTCGGGCCTTTTGGTGTCACTCTTAGTAGTTGGCACTAAGGTACATTGTCTCTTTAGGTGGAACTTGATTGGTGTTATGGATATCCCCTATTGACTCCACATATTGTTGAACTGGGTACCCGCTGATAAGAATTGTAACGGATCATGCATGTTTATTATTGTTCAACTCACTAGGCTTTTTGGCCTAACACTTGTTTGGTGTTGATGTGTATCTCAGGTTCTAACGGCGCCGGTTCCAAGTTGGCGTAGTGGATTGGGTGAGAGCTTGGGGAAAATGGGCATTGGACATACTTTTGGTAGAAGATTATTTGGGTTTATAAATGACACCCCTTTTGTAATCTCTTTTCTAGTGATAGAAATTAGATTAGTCGGTTGTTATTTATTGTTCGTTAAATTACAACTGTAATTAAACAGGTTTAAATATTTCCCCATTTTTGGGAGGCTCTTGCGATGGCAATTTTAGTATACCTCATGTCCGTTTTTCGGATTTTTGTTATCCCTATTTTTAGGGTGTTACAAATAAACCTAAAAGGAACAATAAATGTTCATATAAGAGGTAGCTAGAGGGAAATAAATGAAGAGGGAGGATTTGTGGAAGAAACCTACCAAGAACATGGAGAGAAAAACGGCTTGAATGCTGCCCTAGAAGTCAAGAAATCAGATTTATGGATTAAAAATTGGAGCTGCTAAATAAATACCCCTCTGGGCCCGACCACGAGAGTGCCCAGCGATAGTGAAAATTGTCACTATCGTCGGCACAATCGCCTGGCTTGTACTGCGGGTGCACCTGGTGCCACGAGAGTGCCCCGACGAGAGTGACCTTGTCATAATCGTTGGGCACAATCGCCCCACTTGTACCGAGAGGCCTCATGCCTCGGCGACTTTGACACATGATTATGTCCTCTGGCATAATCGTCGGGCATACTCGCCCAGATCCTAACGAGCCCTGAAACTTCACTTTTCGACATTTAAATCCCTTTGGTGTATGCTAATAAAATGATATACATTTAATACGCATTTTAAGCCAAATCAAGGATTTAGGAAAAAGTATCAATATCAAATTACCTTATCGAAATTTTCGGGTGTTACATATGTGAACCCGTATGATTCACATATGAAATATATGTTCATATGTGAACCCGTGTAATTCACATATGAACTATTTTAACTAATTCACATATGAACTAATTGACTGATTCACATATGAACCCGATATGAACTAATTAACATATTCACATATGAATCCTTGTGATTCACATATGAACTAATTAACTGAGTCATATGTGAATAAGTTTAGCACTTCTCTTTTGAACCTCTTCTTTTATATATATATATATATATATATATATATATATATATATATATATAAGTCTATATAGGGTTGAGTTCACGTGAGACCAAAGGTTTTCCGTGAGACCGATGAGACCAATTTATGGTCATTGATCAAATTTTAAACATGATGATCTGATGAGTAAAATATGGCATTACATTTAAACTTGAAGGGGCAATTTTGACCATCTAAATTTCCTTTTTTCTAATACACGATTGAAATTGGAAATCCACAAATCCATTGATTACGGTTTCCATTAACGTGCCTTCTTCCTCTCATGAAATCGACACTCTTCCTTCAATATATCGCTACAGTCTTTCAAGCAACAATGAAGGTTCGACTTTAATTATGATCTCAATTGATTACTCCTGTTGACATTGCGGCCTTCTTCCTCGCTACTTCGAGGACTTCTTTACTTCAATCCAGGTAAGAAAATCTTGTACAAAAACAAAATTTGTTATTGAGACTTTTCTTACTTTGTTTATGCATAGGTGATAACAATTATGCTTTAATCTAGGGTTTGTGATATTTTAATTCCAGGTTAAGAATGTTTAATGAAGATGATCCCCAAATGATCTTGAATGATGCTTTCAACAATGTGCAGGGTAATCATGGTCATTAGTTTATTTTGAATTATTATTTTTGTTGTGAAGTTCCATTAACTAGATGCAAATATTCAAAAGTTCTCAATGAATGCTTTTGCATATTTTGATTTTAGGTGAAAAAATGCCTATTGAAGATAATCTCAAGAACATCTCGAATGATGCTTATGATGGTGAACAACATAATCAAGGGCATTAGTTTCTTTTGATTGATTGTTTTCATTGGGAAGGTTCTTAAATTGAATGTGCTTGTATTTTGTAAGAAATATCTTAACACTAAAACTTTACACAAATAATTATATGATTGAGGGGAGAAAGATTGGTCAAACCTGCATCACTTGTTGGTTTTTTCTCTACAAACACAAATTTTGTACCATTGTATATAGGACCATATGGTCTATATGGATGTTCAGAAGGTCTTGTAAGCTTCACAACATCCATGACCATAACATTTGCACTATGTGGATAACAAGTTGTTTGTTCCCTATGATTATATTTTCTTAGGATATAGGTGACCATAACCTTGAGGTGCAAATTGTCTAGTATATGGATAGGAAGTTAGGTTCCCTTCACATTAAGTTAACTGTGAAGGAATGTGCTTACTGGTTGTTTGTTCCCTATGGTTATATTTGCTTGGGATATAGGTGACCATAACCTTGAGGTGCAAATTGTCCAGTATATGAATAGGAAGTTAGGTTCACATCAAAACAATTAACATAATAAATTCCTTCACATTAAGTTAACTATGAAGGAATGTGCTTGAATGTGCTTACTGGTTGTTTGATACATGAGAACATTCACATTAAGTTTACTCTGAAAGAATATGCTTACCTTGAAGCAATATGCTTATTAGTTTCTAGATATATGAGAACATTCACATTTAAATGTTGTAGTGTATATGCAATTACTTAGTCGTCAAAAGCAAAAGGTTGTGTTAATTGTGCCTTTTGCTTTGTGAAGTCTTCTTTTGACAACTTCTAATTGTTTTTTGGTGATAACAAACATGTAAAACTGTAGAGAATATTATGACCTTATTTACATTGCAAGATTTAAATTAGAAGTGGTATCTTATTCAAATCATGAATTTTGTAATTGTTGTTTCTTTGATTTAGATAATGTCTTAACGGAAGAATCAGACACCAATGATTTCACTTCACCAAATCAATCAAGGACCTGGACACCGGATGTAGGGGATGTGTTTAAGCCTATTGTTGGAACAAGATTTGGAAATTTGAAAGATGCATTTGAGGCTTACAAAAAGTATTCTTCAGCAGTAGGTTTTGATGTTAGAAAGTCTACACAAATAAAGGATAGGAAAGGCATGGTAGAAAGAAAGTTCTTTGTTTGTAGCAAAGAAGGTATATAAAAGAGAGCATCATATAACACCTTGGAAGGAACTTCTAAGAAAGACAAGCGTAGGAGACCTGAATTCCGAAGTTCTTGTCCTGCTTGCATTAAGCTTCATGTGGCACATGGGAACTATTATGAAGTGTACAAGTTTGTGGAGGAACACAATCATTGCCTTGTTTTACCGGAGGATAAGCATTTACTATATTCGAACAGAACGATGAGTTATTGTTGCGGTTTTTCGTGTTTACACCTATTTAAAATGCAAGAAAATAGATTTCGCCGCAATTATACATCTTAATCTACTACCGTCTGTACCAAGTAATAATGGTACAAAGTACCGAATATCAATCCCACAGGGAAGTGTGGAAAAGTTCTTCTTGAAAGTCGGGTCTGTAAAAGCGAGTCTCAGATGACGATTTCGAAAACAATATTTTGGTTGGGGTTTTGATTAATAATACTGAAGAGTTTAATTATAAAAAGAAGCATAGAGTACAAATATGCGTTGGAATAAAATCAATAATTGGATAAAAAAATGAGATCACATTCCTTCGTTATCTTAAAGCTGATATTTTATGTAACTTAAAAAAGCCGTCATACAATGAACCAGTTGTCAATTGATTAATTTCAGTCCACCATAAAATATAACTTTAATTTAAATAACTTCAGACAATCATACGATACGATACACCGTTTTATCTTTTTATCAGTCTTGGATCCAACTTAACTTTGTATCCGGAACTAAGACGGTTAGCCCATCATGGTTTGGAATCTAATTATAAAAGAAAAGGAAATGTAATGTTTAACTAAAAGAGATGGTTGGCGTTTTCAAACAATCAACGATAGAAATCGTAGGAGTGTTGTGCCAGTAACCTCTCTTTAGACAAAGGAATAAAATTACTTGAAATAAAAGACTGAAAATGAAGGACGTAAAATAAATTGCAGAATTTAACTGACGATAAGTAAAAGTACAGAAAACTAGAAAACTAAAATGCAGAAAATAAATTGCAGAATTTAAAATTGCAGGAATTAAAGTGCGTTAAAATAAATGATGTTAAAGTAAAACGAGGATTATAAAACTAAGACGGAATTAGAAATGGTGATGGAAAATCTTGTTTCAAATGTGAAATTCGAACTTGATTTACTTGAAGGTTTCATGGTGTTTCAACGACGTAACTTATCGAAATGACGTAAAGGAAAACTAACCAACGAACAATTGATTTTTATAAAATTGGAAACATAAAACGGATTTAATAAACTACAACAAACCGTGAACCAAAAAAAGTTGAAAATCCGAAATGATTATTCGGACTTCCGGTGTGTAATAGAATTAAAGTCGTAATGAAACCAAAATAAAAACCAATTGTAACAAAAGAAAATCGTGATGTTGAACGAGAATATGTGAGAATAACGCGAAATGATCACCGACTATTTTGACGTGCAACAAAAGGAAACATATATTAATAAAAATCCGGTTTGATTAATTTGTGAGCCAAAGCTTTAAACCGTCAGCTAATTGCTCATTTTCTCAAACTAATTACAACCAAATGATCAAAGGAGGCTTCTAATGATGGTGATGATAACACATGTCTAGATACATTGAATCTAGAACACATGTTCAAAAAGTTGTCCAAACCGTGGGAATGCAAGAAAGCAAAGAAAAGTGTGAATGTGTATATCCTTTCCATCTTCCTACAACCATCTATAAATAGCAATTTTCAAACAATTAGGCCTTGGGCTTTTTAAGTCATTTGGGCTTTTACAAGACAAAACCCACAAAAGTAAAACAAATGGCCCATGATAATCGGCCCAATCAGTTTGTTTTTATATAGTTCCGCCCAAGTGACACTCCAACAGCCCACAAAATTTATGCCCGGTCCAATCTTCACATATCGTAATGTCGGTCCAAAAAGGGAAAGTCATTTGTCGGTTTTTGCGTCATCTCTTAAAGTTGACTTTCCGCGACCTCCACATTGATCCTAAGAAAAAAATATATATATATATAAAAATAAGATTTTTCTATTTTTTTCTTTTAAAACAATCATGAAAACGACATTAGACGTTAAACATTTATTTATGCGAAAAAGATAAAAATTAAACGAAAATGACTTAATGGGAAAACAAAAATTGCTCAAAATTATAAAAAGTGAGTTAAAATAGGGTAAATAAAATTAACCTATCACAACCCCAAATTCAAATCGTTGTTCGTCTCGAACAACTTTATTAAAAGAAACAATTTTGAGCAAAAAAATTGAAAGAAAAGGGAGATTTCCTTTCCATACAAACCATCACACGCACCATCACTACTCATTTCAATTAGTTCACGACGTAAAAAATAATGGTCCTAATCATGGCTTCCCTCAACATGATTACAAAAATCTATCAACCAAAAGTTAAACACACAATTCCTTGACGGATTAGGATCGACAATGCAACAAAATGATGAACGTTATGCATATGGCTTATATATATGTGTATTTTTTTATGCATAGCCTTTTTCCAAATTATCATTTCATCTTTCTTTTTGGCACAATTTTTCTGCGATCACTCTTTGAGTGAACATTTGTACACACACATCCTTTGGTGTCTTTGACATTTTTGGAATTTGCACGGAAAACATACGTAGAGCTTTGCTCACTTTTAGACGAATGTTTCCAATTTTTGTGCACATCACTTTGGAATTATGGTTGGTGTTTGTGTGAACAATGGGTGATATGATTTATGACTATGAATGAATGACCATATCACACCCTCCCTAAAACTTTGAGAGGTTCAATGTCCCTATTGAACGAATATTGGCATTTGTTTGAGATTGGAAGAAGGGTGGTGTGAGTGCATATGTTGCATGGACCCAAAAAAAACCGTTGTATCAAAGAATTACAAGCTTATTTTTAGCGATAAATAAAAAATCATGAGACATCTTCCAAACGATTGTGGCCCTTATGGAACGAAGTGAAACCAATATCTGTGAGGAGTGAGAAAGTGTGCATGATGGTGTGTAAAAAAATCTAACTTTGTTTTCAAACTACAATCCCAGATTCATGACATAATATAAAAGTAAAAGAAAATGCGAAAGGAAGAGTGATAGAACCTGTCCTACTCATGGCGAGTAGGAGAGGATGTCGTTGTCCTCCAAAGTATCTCCATTGGGAATGGTTCCCACAACCCCACTTTCTCAGGATTTTACCTCATCCACCAAGCACGTAGTGCGTCATCTCTCGACTTCTCGAATGTCAACCATCTCATCAGCCTGTCTTTTATCTTCTTATCTCTCTCTTCATTTCTCTCCGATCTTTTTAACAGTAGCTCCAACTTTTCATCTATGCCAAGCGCTCGTCCATAAATCTGTTTTGATATCAGACTTCTATGCTCTTTTAACACTGTTTTGACTTCCCCTATAAATGATCGAAAGCATGCTTCCAAAAAAGCAATTTGATCATTTTCCGGTCCTCTAGGTGCGTGGCTGCCGTTTCGTAATAAACGGACCACATTTGTGCTATCTAAGACCACTTTTTCCAAGGAAAAGCGATCTGTGGGCAGTTTGGTCACACCTGCTTTTGTTAGCAGTGAGTGGATGATCGAGGGGAAGATTTGACGCGCATTCGAACGATTGATACCTCTACGAATAATCGTAGAGATAACGCGGCCGACATCAAAATTTGCACCAATCATGACATAGTACAAAAGAAATACTCGTTCCATACACAGATTGGAATCGTGTATGGATAGATGAAGACTATGACGAATGAAATAGAACCATACATTTGCGTCCGGTTTTAAGTAGGAAGATTTTAGAACGCGAGTACGTCTTATAAAGGCCCACTTAGCCCCGTTGTGTGCGATTGTGTGTAAAATATTTTCTAAATCAACGTCGGAGGCTTCATCCATCAATCGATGGAACTTCGAGTGTGCGGGTGGAGAGAGACCCAAAATAGCGTTAATGTGGGTGGCCGAAAAGCTCACCGGGGTCTCGCGTATCATTAAATTTAACCCGCTTGTAAAGGACAACTCGGTGTAAAAGTCCGTTACCCAGTCAATATTGTACTGTTCCGGTGGTTCGCAATAGAAATCCCATCCTAAAGAATGGATCGTGACATGAAATTGTGAGTGTGATTTGAGAGTTTCCATTGGGAAACCTCTTGGAGGTTGGCAAACCTTCCGTCGAAATGACGGATATTTGTGCACCGCTTCGGAACAACTAAATAAAGACAAATGCAATTCAGTGGGAGGATAGATGATACCGACTTTAGCTTTTCCTTTCTTGTTGATTTCAGTGACTATCGGATTGACCCCACGTTCTGCAATCCCGAGGCTGTTTTCGGCAGTAGCATCGATGGGGCATTCGACATCATTTCCCAGAATTACGGACATTCGGCGTCTCTTCTGTTGAGGCACGTTCCTGAATAAAACTGAAGTAGAACCCCGATTTACGTTGGTTTGGTTTGGGGCTGTTTGGACCGTGGGTCTGGTAGCAGTAGGTAGGGGTGTGGGATTCGTGTTAGTGAGATTGAGAGAGAGATTGGGAAGGGGTTGTGGTGGTGCGATCGTGACAAGGGGTCGAAAGTGATGAGTGTCATAGGGTTGAAAGACGGATGGTGGTGGTGTGGTAATCGGTTGTACATGCCGGTTTAGGACAAGAGCTACCGGAGGTTTGGTGGTGTTATGGATTTGGTTAGAGAAAGGGGAAGGCTGAGGTTGTCGATTAAATTGGGGTTAGGGGGAAAACCCGGTGGTGGTGGATTTCGGTGAAGTAGAGAAGTGGAGGAGGAAGGATGTTCATGCCGTGAGAAGAAATCGATGGTGGTGTTCGGTTGAAGAAGGGCATCGTTGATCTGTGGTTGAGTTGCCGATGAGTGCACCATTGTTTTCCCTAGGTTCGATAGGTGTCCCGTGGCTATGGATGATAGATTTGCTGCATCGACAAGTTGTGGTGTTCTGAGGATTGTCGATGGCAGGGGAGAAAAGGGGGTGTGTTGATGGGGGTCCATGTCTGCAATTCTCGCCGAGGTTGAGGGTAATGGTGCGTCAGCGAGTGGTGGTGGTGCGGTTATAGGTGGTGCGGTAGTGGAGTTCGATGGTCGTGGGTGTGGGTTTTCAGAGTTGGTTGCTGTGTAGTTGTGATGGGTGAGAAAATCGGCTACCTGTGTGAGTGTGAGAAGGGATGAGTGGTTGCCAGCGGCAGAATCGTGAGTAGCGGCGATGGATGGTGGGTTGGGATTGTCGTCGTCGACAGATGTTTGAGCTGCGGTGGAGGAGGCGCTAGGTGTGGATGGTGATGAAGTTAATGAGACTGATGAGGAAGGGGTAGAAACCGAAGGGTTCATGTCGATGAGTTTCTTGAAAATCTGATGGAAGATTTCTTGATACTGTTGCCATGGTGATTTTTTTATAACAAAAATTGAAATGATTGTGGAAATGATGGATTGATGTGTGTCAGTGGTGAGGGTATATTGTCGGCGTTTGTTTAGAAGAAGAAGAAAAATAAGAGGGGAAAACAGGATAAGAACACAAATATTTCTTGGGAAGAGGAGTTAAGCCAAATCAAATATAATCAAATTTAGAAAAGAAATACTTGATTTGCAAATCTGATTGAAAATGCCCAATTCTAGTTAAATTAAGACCAAGCTTGTTAAGACTTCGGAAAGAAATTATCTTCAGATTTAGCTCGAACTTGCTTCAGCAAATAATCCTCAAAGAAAATTTCAGTAAACTCAGCACATCTTCAAACATCTTTGACTTTGCTTGTACAAACTTTCAAACTTTGAACTTTATCTTCTTCAAATCTTTAACTTTGAAATTTCTGAAACTGACATTTCTGTAATCCATCTCCTCCTTTTTGATGAATAGAACATCTATAACATCAAAACTTTCACCAAGAAATGTCTTTGACCAATCTGATTTGTTCAAGAGCCACTGATTCGTTGCCAATTCGAACAATGTATTCATCTAGTTCTTTTCAAATCTAGACAAAATAGGAATGTAACACCTGAATCAACAAATGAATTAGTTAATATGTCACACGAAGTTACTTGTGTGTAACAGATACACATAGGAAAGGAGCTTTTTGATGTTCACTCCCCCAGGGCTTCCATCCAATTATCGAAACACCACAAAGGAAATTTCTATGAATGTTATGATAAGAAAACAAATTCCTTGTGTGTTCGTGCAAGTGTAGAAAGAATTAAGCACTTGATGATTGCTTATAAAGGCTCAACATTGTGTAAACCACTGAGACAACAGTAGATAAACACAGACTCAATGTGCATGATTGAAGTGCGAAGGTGGGGCAGACTTCCTTCTTTTTCAATATCCAGATTTTCCAAATGAAAATCAGATAGATTATATGCTGTGTCCCCAGAAAAATATGAAACATTTTCTTTTTAAGAAGAAAATGAGTTGTTGGTGGGGTTTTTATCAAGAGTTGGCATGGGCTAGCTGCCTATTTCAATAATGTTCATGAAGAATTGTGAAACATTAGTAATGTGGCTGCCCGACTCAGAAAGTAGTTGGTGCAGAGTTTAATATTCTTTTACTCTGATCTCACACCCTCTTTCTTTTAATCATTAAGCTCACACCTAATCAAACTCTCATTTCCATTTTACCTTAACACACAACCCACACTCATTTCTTTTTGACGCCTCACACTCAATCACTATGGATTAACTTCTTAGGTAGGGGACACTGGTAATCGTGAATCCATAGAAGTTTTCATTTAAGTCCTAGCACAAAGAACCCATATTCCTATGAAGCATATGTTGCTCAAAAATGGTTTAACTTTATCAGTTAAAGCACAAATATACAAATGTCAGATGTATATATGTTCAGAATACAATCATGAAGATATGAGCATTTTTAAACATTGAAGTATTTTCAAACAAGTAAATTGAATGAATGAATATGAATGCAAGAGACTTGTTTGAAAATCAGACATTGTATGAAAAATGATCAGATAAGAAATGATATATCAGTTAAGGCTTATGGTCAAGAATAACGGATATTGTTCATATGAATAAAAAAATATAGACATTCTTGAAATGAACGCTTCGAAAAGAAATAACGCTCAAAATTCTTTGAAGTGCAAGCGGGGTGTCTTACCATCGAAAAATATGTTTCAAATTTGAGACATGGTAAGAACATTTTAAATAAGAAAATCAAACCGGTGTGTGTGAATACTTGAAAGTATATAGAAAAGACAATACACAAGTATTTATCTTTGGAAACACACGATTTATAATCATGTAAGCACAAGTAAATATTGAAAACATTTAAAATCACACTTCCAATTCATGAAATCTGTTTAAGAATCGGGAAGTGGTTTGAACATTTAAGAATATGTTTTCTATGATTGAAAGTTGTCCTTCTTTCAACCATATATGAGATTAAGATAAGAAATTAACCTTTCTCGTTCAGTCTTAAATCTCATGAAGTCGGGCTTAAAGTCATAAAGATATGATCTTGTAAGCATCTCTCAAACTGCAAAAGTCTCAAAGTCATGTCAAAGCAACTTTATTCACAAATTTATTCAAAATTAAAATGACATAAAGCAGTAAAACGATTATAGTACGAGTTCTAATCAGAAGTCATCAGAAGTCATCACCTTTACTCCCCCTGAAATTATGCATCAGAAAAATTATCAGTGTAAAAGATATGCATTATCTCCCCCTCAAATGTTGATCATCATATCTTTCGGATGCATAAAATTTCAGACAAATATATATATATATATATATATATATATATATATATATAAATACTCCCCCTTGAATGTTGATTGCCTCAGATATGTATGTAGGAGTACAATATCATTCAGCTCAGGAGTAAAGTCTTTTGGTCATTGAAATGCGGGTCTTGAACTGTTGTATTCAAGAGCCATTGTTCCTTAATCAGCCTTTACTTGACATTCCTGTAACACAGATTCATCCTTTTTCGTTGGTATCCATTTGTATTTGAATACAACAGTGTTAGCACATGATTTTGGCACCCATTTAAATTTGGGTCCGCTTTTCTCTTGAAAACCATATGAAGAACTAGAACGATAAGAGTATACATGATACGTCCCAAACCAAACATCAGAATATTTCCGAGAATCATAATCATTTCTATCATAATTGGAAGACTTTCTAGCAGACGGAAATAACTGGAATAATTGTTGTCTTGAATATTTCTTGTAAGAGGATACAATCTTTGTTTTAGAAATAGCAACATTCATAATCAAATCATCTTTACTAGTAGTATTCTTATTACAATCGGTACTACAAAATGATTTAGTATTCTCATTCATCTTCTTCTTAGGTTGCCACTCAGACTTAATGCCATGCCTTTTCTTTTTCACATCTGAAAATTTTGAAACTTCAGAGTTAGAACGGTGAGAATTATATTTCTTATTCTTACGTTTGGCAACTTTGGCTTTCACAGGAACTGATTTATCAACTTTCGATGATGTTTCACCTTTTTCATAAACACTTGGTAATCCAAACGAATTAATAACAAAAGATGAATGATCAGGAAGTTTAGTATTAAAATCAAATTGAGCAATACAGTCATCTAAATCACCATCAGAGTTTAAGAAATCAAACCTATCATTAAGTAACTAGACATATCATCAGAATTTGAAGCCTTAGAAGAGTTAGAAAAATCAGAATTTTTCAACATAGTTAAGAACACAGTTTGTTCTAAATTCATCAACATTCTTTCTTCTGTTAGAGTATTCTCGAGTTCAGAAATTTTGCTTTCTAACACGAGAGGAGGAACGTAAATTTTACCTTCGCTAGGCTTTGCCTCCAACTCTTTTGAAGAATAACTCTCAAAATAGTCATCTGAAAGAAATTTTGATTTATCAGAACTATAACTATTATTCAACTTCTCATAACGAAATGGAAGTTGAATTTTAGTTGTGTTCTTTCTTTTCTCATATTCCTTGGCTTCATCTTCTTCTGATAATTTACTCCACTCAAAATGAAGGTCAGGGTATCGTGATGCTAGTCTTAAAAATGTAAAATCATAAAGTGCAGGCACTTCTGATATACCCTTTTCAAGGTAGTGTGGATTCTCATAACCGAGTCCCCAACACTCTTTGTTCTCTTTGGGTTTGTTTAGATGAATGGTTTGTTCAGTTTTACCCAATGTGTATAATTTTCCTTCCAAAGCATTCACTTTTTCAAGTGAAGATTTGTTTTCTTCTAAAAGCGAAGAATGCATTTTAGTAAGTTCTTTTGAATCAAACTCACACAGTCTATATTGTGAAGTTGTTTCAGCTAACTCTTTAAGAATTATAGTCTTTTCTTTAGCGCTGGTATCAATATTTTTATGTAAAGTCTCAATCAATACTTTCTTCTCAGCAATATCCTCGCTAAGTTTCTGTATTGATTGGTTTTTGTCTTTGTTGAAACCACTTTCACGCTTAAGCTTTGACTCTAACTTTTGAAGTCTAATCATCATGACATTTATTTGATTTACAAAATCTGATTCAGTCATATCACATACCTCTTCAATTTCTTCTTCATCCGACTCAGCTTCAGCTTCCAACTCTATCTTACCCATTAAGCATAGGTGTGTTGTCTCTTCCTTCTCTCCTGTCTCATCTTCCTGGTCTGAATGATCGAGCCAGAACTCATCCTCTACCATTAATGCCTTTCTAGCCTCCTGTTGCTTGGCTAGAAGCATCTTGTTCTTGTAGTACTCGGAGTTTCGGACTTTGGGTTTTCGACAGTCCTTAGCAAAGTGTCCGAGTTTTCCACAGTTGTAGCACTTTGTAGATTCTGGTTGTTTCTTCTCTTCTGCATGCTTCTTTTCTTCCATTCTCTTTCCTTCAATTCTCTCCTTGTGCTCATAGTTCTTAGACCCAGAAGAGTACCTCTGATTGTTTGAGCTTGGCTTTTTGTAAAACTTTTTCTGAAAATCTTTTGTCAGCATTAGCATAGCCTGTTTCAAACTTTCACAGTCATCTCAATCAGAATTATCTTCACTCTCTGCCTCTTCGGATTCAAAAACTATCACTTTCTTTTTCTTCTTAAGACTCACACTCTTATTTTTCACAACCAGGGCAACTGGATCAACAACTACCTTCTCTACCTTTTTCTTTTCGTACATAATCTCATCAACCTCCTCTTCATTTTGTCTGAGAGTTTCATAGACTTCGTGAAGGGGTATTTCATTCAAATCTTTCATTTGCTTCATTTGCCTTGTGAATCTCTTCCATTCAGGCTGCAAGATACTAAGGAACTTGACATTAAGCTCAATTTGTGACTTCTTTACTTTGTTCTTGCTGAGTTCGTTCAACAAAGTCACAAACCGATCATAAGTAGCCTCCAGTGATTCACCCTCCTTAGACTTGAACTCTTCATAGTTATTGAGGCAGTTGGATATTTTGAGCTGGTTTCCAACCTTTGATCCGAGCATCATATTCTCTAGTTGATCCCACATTTCTTTGCCTGTAGCTTTGTAGCAATCAATCTTGACATATATCTCGTTTGGTATGCCTTGAAGAATGAAAGACTTTGCCAACCTATCAACTCTTGATCTATCTTTCTCCTCATCAGTGAATTCATTAAACTTAAGTTGATATTCCCTCTACTCATTTCCAACAGTACGAGTCGTTGTTAGAATTGGCATAACTCCTTCCTCCAAAGATTTCTTGATAAGTTCACCCAATGCGTGTCTTTCTATGAAGTCCATGAACCTATCTTTTCATTGCTCGTACTCTCCCTTGAAGAGTACTGCGGGCTTTGTGTTAGTTCCGATGGCAAGTGCTTCTCTAGAAATCATCCTGTTTGAAAAATATGCAATAAGAAACTTGAAATTGACCGTTAGTCCAAATAGAAATCAAATGAAAGTACATAATACTTGAAAGAATAACATAAATGAAATTTCCAAAATTTTCCAAGTATGAAATTCGCAAATTATAGTGAAAATACTTTAGAATTCGCAAGTTACACAAGGATCACCAAAAATTCGCAAGTTTTTTTTAAAAACAAACACAGAATTCGCAAGCTTAAAGAAAAACCTTTCAGAATTCGTAAGTCTTAAATCTACGAATCCTGAGGAATTTGTAAGAAACAATGTACAAAATTTTTACTTTTTGCAAGATTCACAACTACGAATCCTATCCTTGTAAATTTTTCAAGAAAAACTTTTTCTCACAAAAGTTATCTGCGAATTCTACAAATTCTTGGCAAATCAAACTTCTGCAAATCCTTAGCAATTCGTAGACAAACAAATACGAATTCTTAAGAATTCTCAATATAAAGACCTGCGAATCCTAAAACTAGCAACATATGTATCTGCGAATTTTACACTTCTAAAATTTCAAAACTCAACCATAATGCGAATTCTAATCAAATTCTACTAATTCTTCAAATTTATTGCGAGAATTTAGCACTATGCGAGTTCTTGGAGGCGATCTTGCGAGTTCTTGAAGAATTTGCGAGTTCTTCAGATCTGGTTGCGAGTTCTTCAACCTGAGATGAAAAAATCGATCTGATTTACCTGAAATCCTGTCTAGACTTCAAATTTCAAACTGAAACTTTGAGAATTCGATCACCTAAACATCTAGAACAGATTACAATCAACGAATTTCAACAACAAACATCAAAATGTACAAATCGGTCCAATACAGTGCATGTTGAACTCGTGAACTCTTAAACACCAAATTCAACAAATTGATGATCAATTACAGTGCAATTGTTGAACCAAACTATACAAACTCTTTCTAGATCAATATACGAATCTAAAGAACTCGATTACAACCTAAATTTATACAAAAACTCAAAAATGAATTTACAACCCAATGTAACAGTGTCGACTTCTTTTCTTAATATGATCTCAATCTGGATCTGCTCTGATACCAATTGTATGTCCCTATTTCAAGATTCTAATCACATAACAAATAACAAAACAAGATTATCCAATCTACCTGTTTGATTTCAATTCCAAAATGCAAACGATTACAACTTTCTCTTTCTAAACTTCTCCTTCTCTCTCTACAAAACTCTCTCTAAAATTGCAATCTCAATCTCTAGTCATCTATCTATTAAACAGCAAAAGCAAACAATTTATATGTTACAAAATTAACAAGGAAACAAAAACAATACAATTTGACTTTGACTTTATTAACACAAGACTTTAACTTTCCATGAGAGTTTGACTTTCAGCCTTTGACTCCTTGTACTTTGACCTCTAGTCTTCATGATCTTGTATCCAACATATTTCTACTCTAACAATTGTTGAAGAGGGATTTTCAGTCCTTGACTCTACAGATGAGAGATCATCTCTGTTCTTTTGTTCAGTTCTTCCTCTGACCAATGAGCTGGTCTAGAGGGCCTTCCTGGGTGGAGCAGGGCTTCTTCTTCTTCTTCTTCTTCTTCTTCTTGTTGTTCATCAATCTCATTGAATGAGATTGTGATTATTTGTTCTTCAGTTGTAGGAGCTGGGATTATTTGTAGTTCGGATCCCTTAAGCAGGGGAGAGAACTGTCTGGACAAGAAGTGAAAAGGAGTTAGTGTATATTTTTAGGAAAAAGAAAGATAAAGGCTTAGAAAGAGACAGGGGTGTGGTAGGTATAGAAAGAGATGGGTACGATGGAAAGGCATACTTGAGAAGGATTCTCCCCCTCAGATTGTGAGACAATGTTCAGGTTTCCCTCGACATCTATACCCTTCTGCTTGCCTTGGGAAGGAGTACCTGAAGATGTTTCACCTCTCCCCCTGCTTCTTTTGTAGCTTCTTTCGAAGTTATTGCTGAAGTGACGTTAGCCGCAGAGAACCAAAGAGATTGGTCTTCCTCATCGTCGTCATCATCATCATCAGGTTGTTGCTCCTTCTCTTGATCATGAAGATCAAGATCTTCATCATCTTCTTCGTCCTCCTCCTCTTCTTCTTCATTTAGAATTTGAGCGAGTGCAGAAGATGGAGGGGCTTGGTCAACAACCTTCTCCCCCTCAACCTGAGAGGGTGGTTCTTCCGCGTGGACTTCAGCAGCAGCTTCCTCAACATTTTCTTCATTAAGTCTTTCTCCCCCTCTTTGTCATTATCAGTTAGGGAGAGTTCAGCGGTTTGAGGGGCAGCTTTTGCAGTAGCCAGAGACCAGATTTCAGCCTCCAAACGCTCAAGACGACCTTCGATGACAGGAATGTCTGAAGTAGCCTGATGAATGAATTCAACGGCTATATTCAGAGATGTACGATCATTCTCTGTAAAGGAACGTGTGGGCGTTGGAGCTGGTTCATTCAACTTGGCAAGTACTTGCTGAAGAACTGTGGTGCAGGAGTCAACCTTACGGGAAAGGTCTCGAACATCAGTGCTGAGGTTGCCGTAAAGTCCCTGAATTAGTTGGACCTGTTGATGAGTTCCAACAAGGTCTTTCTTGATCTTGACAATGTCCTCCTAAACAACTGTCAGTTGAGAAGAATCACCCTTGGAGGAAGAGGCAGTGGTCAACCTTTTCAGCTCTTCACCAGCTTTATTCACAGCGCTGGTGGATTCATTTACAAAGGTGGTGAGAGACTCCACCTTGTCAACAAGTTTGTTGACATGAGTGTCAACAGTTGCCAAATTAGGACCTGCAAGTAAAGTTAGTGGATGAGCACAATGTTGCTCAGGCTTATATGGAGAGATGGGAGGTGTGTATAGGATTTTAGGAGTACCTGAATTATCAAACATGTTGAAGAAGTGCAAATCTCCTTCAAAATTTTGATTATCAGGTCCTATGGGTGCAGCATGAGGTTGCTGCGAGATAGAGGGAGGGTTAGAGACCAAAGAAATAGTAGGAGGAGTAATGAGGATAGAAGAAATATGGATAGTGGAAATTACCTCAGGTGGTTGTTGAAGAACCGACGAGATGGGGGTCGTCATAGGGACAATGTCAGCTAATGTCATCACTGACACGGTTGTTGTAGTAGCTGCAGAGGTTGTGGAGGAGAGACCCACGAAACCATCCAAAGTAGTTTGCTGAGAAACTACTTCAGGAATAGAACCCGAACGGGCGATCTCCTTGGTCTTTCTGGCCTTCTTAGAGGGAGCAAGAAAAGCAGCTGATGGTCATTTGAGAGCAGTGGTAGCGGCAGGGATAGCAGGAGAAGGAACCCTCTGTGTGGCCGCTGAAGTCGAAGAATGTAGAGAGAGACGGGTACGGAGAGTTGAGAGACCTACCTCGTTGGCGACCATCTTGAGCTCGAGGGATCGCTGACCCACTTTGGAAAAAGTACCATCGTGAGTATTTTGGTACTTGTCAGCGTAAAGAAAGTGTAGGTACGCGCAGGTAAAGCATACATATGGGATCTTGGGATCCCTCTCCGTCTTCTCTATCTTTAACTTAAAATCATCAAAGATAGCGCTAGCATAGTCGAAATGCTTTCCAGCAATGACCGATTAGCCCATCTAGAGCTGAACTTTGCTCGCCTGATCCAGGGAGCCAATCTTCCCACTCATACTCTAAATAACGTGAGAGAAGATGTAGTTGAGTTGGGAAGGCATGTTGGGCTTTTGGATCTTGGTCAGGCGCTTGTTGGGGATGGTGAAGCAAGGCTTGTTATCCCAACAGTATTCCATATCATCCAAGAATTGGATGAGATCAGCGTCAGTGGGGAGTGCATCAAATCCAACTTTAGTCTTCTCAGGGAATCGAAGTGCCTTCCTGAGACCAAAAGCAGTGAGGAGACCTGAACCTAGTTCAGTTATGAAAGAGATGGCAGGGACTACTTCACCCTTTTTGTTAGTGATAGTGGTCTCATCAGCGGTGGACCAAAACTGTTGTAGAAGAGTCTTGGAAGGTTTTAGGTCCACAGTGAGAGCGAAGGCCAAGCAAGAGTGCTTCAAAAATGTAGTTGCATCCACCAAGTGTGGATATTTCTCAGCATCGAAGTCCAATCTGGCGAGATGGTTGTTCTTAGGAACCTCGGATTCAGAGATGTTGAACTTGACGTTCTTGGAAGCAATGAGCGATGCTTGGGCCATTTCTGAATATAGAAAGAAAATAGATTGGAGAGAAAGGTTTAGAGTCCAAAAATAAATAAATTTTTACCAGTTTCTGTATTTGGAAAGAAACATAGAAAAAACAAAGTTATTTTTAGAGTAAAACAATGTTCTTTGTGAAGAAGAAAGAACATGTAGAAAACCAAAAGTTTTAGAGAAGATAAAGTCAAAAGAAATGATTTTATTGTTTGAGAAAGTAGTTTAAAATCCATAATAATGAAACATGTAGGATTTTAAGAAGAAGTTAAGAATGAGATAAACAAAAACCTGTTGATCTTGAAGAGATGAAGTTTCGAAGACTGGAATGGATTTGTTTGCTTGAATGCCTTGGCAGAGTTTTCTTGCTTTGAAAGTTTAAAGAAAGCGTGAAAAAGATAAGAATGAAAAAGGCATTCTTTTTATATGAGGAGAGAGAGAGAGAGAGAGAGAATGAGTGAGGCGAGAAAATAAATGTTCATCATGACATGGACACGTCCTACGAAGTTGATTGGATAGAAAGGCAACGGACGAATGTGTCAGAGAAAAAGGCTTCTCGTGGATTGTCGGTTCAAATGACGTCATAGGAGAGAGAGAAAAAAACGTTTCATTTGTCCTTTTTGAAATCATCCCTGAAGAAAAGTCAGAGATAGGTTTTCTTTTTGAAAGAATCGTTGATAAAAATTCAAAGATCGGTTTTCATTTCAAAGGATCACTGATGAGAAATATCAGTGATAGATTTTGTTTATCAAAAAGCTTTTAATCATTTGAAGAAAGATTAGTGATTAAAGTTTTGATTTTGAAAAACGTCTTACTGAATGAATATTCAGTGATTGAGAGTGATAGAACATACCTGAGAGTCAGAGATATTTGTTCAGAGAGTAAGTGATGAAGGGGAACTTATTATTACTGACATAATGCATGAAAGATGAAGAGTTACTCTTAAAGATTCAGCATTCCAAGCTCACTAATGAGAAAGTTGAATCTTGTCTCATCAAGAGGTTTGGTGAATAAATCAGCGAGCTGATAGTCAGTGGGGATAAAGTGAAGTTCAATATCACCATTCATCACATGATCTCTGATAAAATGATATTTGATCTCTATGTGTTATGTCTTTGAATGTAGCACTAGATTATTGGCTATAGCAATAGCACTAGTGTTGTCGCAATAGATTGGAATTTTTGATAGCTGAAAGTCATAGTCTAATAGTTGATTTCTCATCCATAAGACTTGAGCACAACAACTTCCAGCGACTACGTATTCAGCTTCAGCTGTGGAAGTGGACACCAAATTTTGCTTTTTACTCGTCCACCTTACCATCTTTCCTCCCAGAAGTTGACATCCACCAGTGGTGCTCTTTCTATCAAGTTTACAACCTGCAAAATCACTATCTGAATATCCAATTAGATCGAACCCTGAGTCATTGGGATAGAAAAGACCGAGGTTAGGAGTTCCTTTCAGATATCTGAAGATTCGCTTAACAGCGATCAGATGGGATTCCTTGGGTTCAGACTGATGACGTGCACATAGACATGTAGAGTACATGATGTCAGGTCGTCTCGCTGTAAGATACAGTAGGGAGCCTATCATTCCTCTATAGGCAGTGACATTAACAGGTTTTCCAGCTGGATCCTTGTTTAATGTTAGAGGAGGTGCCATAAAAGTTTTCATCACTGAAGTTTGAGTTAGGTCAAACTCTTTCAGCATATCTTTAACATACTTACCTTGGTTGATAAAAGTACATTTTTCAGTTTGTTTAATCTGAAGACCAAGAAAGTACATTAGCTCACCCATCATACTCATTTTGTATTCTTTCTTCATTCTTTCAGCGAAACAAGTACATAGAGATGGGTTAGTAGAACCAAATATTATGTCATCGACATATATTTATACAAGAATAATATGACCTTTTATCTATCTGAAAAACAAGGTATTATCAATTTTACCACGTTCAAAATTTTCAGAGATAAGAAAAGATGAGAAAGTGTCATACCAAGCATGAGGGGCTTGTTTTAGACCATAGAGAGTCTTATCCAATTTATAAACATCATTTGGATGCTTAGGGTCAGAGAACCCTGGGGGTTGTTCTACATAGACTTCTTCATTCAGCTTTCCATTTAGGAACGCTGATTTTACATCCATTTGATATACAATGAAGTCTTTGTAAACTGCATAAGCTAAGAAGAGTCGAATTGCTTCGAGCCTAGCCATAGGGGCAAAGGTTTCATCATAGTCTATGCCTTCCTCTTGTCTGTATCCCTGAGTAACAAGTCTAGCCTTGTTGCGGGTTACAGTTCCATGTTCATCTAACTTGTTTCTAAACACTCATTTGGTGCCTATAACAGTTTTATCAGATGGTCTAGGAACGAGATTCCAAACTTTGTTATGAGTAAACTTAGTCAGTTCTTCTTGCATAGCACTGACCCAGTTTGGATCTCTGAGGGCATCATCAGTCTTCTTTGGCTCTATTAAAGAAATAAAGTTGACAAAGAGGCAGATATTACCTGAACTTAGTCGAGTCTGAATACTTGAGTCGGGATCACCAAGAATTTGATCTATGGGGTGATCTCTGGTCCATCGCTGAGCAGGAGCATGATCGTTCACTTCATGAGTTGGATCAACAATAGGCTTTACTGATGAAGAAGCCTGAGGTTCATCCGCTATTAATTGTTGAGTGTTAGACAGACCATTGTTATCAGAGAGATTTTCAGACGAAGACAGATCTGATGGAGGGAGTGTGTTTAGAGGCTCAGTTGAAACCCATGAGGTGGATTCAGTGTTAGGACGTATGATGTTTGTATCATCATCATCATCAACTGGAGGATCTGTGTGCTGATGATTTGAGAAGAAGGGTTTTGTTTCTTTGTAATGAGAAAACATCCAAGCATTTAGCTCTTCATTGTCAGTGATTGGTTTAGAGTTTGCTGAGAGAGTTTCATCAAAGGTGACATGAATTGTTTCTTCCACAGTTTATCTTCTCTTGTTGAAAACTCTGTAGGCTTTAGAGATAGAGGAATATCTAAGAAATATTCCGTCATCAACTTTTGGATCGAACTTTCCAAGTAGATCTTTGTTGTTTAGAATGAAGCACTGAGAACCAAAGATATGAAGAAAACTGATTGAGGGTTTTCTTCCATGAAATAGTTCATAAGTTGTCTTTCCAAATCGCTTTACTATCAGCGATATGTTTTGAGTAAAGAATGCAGTGTTCACAACTTCAGCCCAAAATTGAGTAGGGAGGTGAGAATCGCTGAGCATTGATCTAGTAGCTTCAATGATCATTCTGTTTCTTCTTTCAACGACTCTGTTCCTACTGAGGGGAAGTTGTGAGAAATTCCCTTGTTCTCAAAGAAATTGTTCAGAGAACTGTTTTTGAATTCAGTTCCATCTTTTTAACAAAAGATATTAGTTCTTCTGAAGTATCACTCTTGCAGCGAAGAAAGATAACCCAGGTGTAGCGAGAGTATTCATCTACAATGACAAGTGTATATTTCTTTCCAGCTATGGATTGGATATTGGCAGGGCCAAACAAATCCATATGCAAGAGTTGAAGAGGACTTGTTACTGAGGAAACTTGTTTAGATTTGAAACTAGCTTTTGTCTGTTTCCCTTTTTCACATATTGAGCATAGAGATTCCTTAGCATATGAGTGCTGAGGAAGACCAGAAACCAGTTCCTTAGATGAGAGAGAATTCAGGGTTTTGAAGTTAAGATGAGAGAGCCTTTTATGCCATAGCCAGTTGACATCAGAAGAGGCTTTAGAAAGAAAACATATGTTTTCAGTGGTAGTAGAGTCCATATCTATTACATAGACATTTTCCTTACGATAACCACTGAGAGCAAGTTTTCCATTCTCATTTACCACTGAACATGCTTTCTTGGTAAAGCGAACTTCATAGTCTTTGTCACATAGTTGACTGATGCTCAGAAGATTGTGCTTCAGTCCATCTACGTACACAACTCTTCTGAAGGTAGTTGTCCCATTGCTGAGGACACCAAACCCTTAGGTATATCCTTTTCCATTTCCACCAAAGGTCACTGAGGGACCTTTCTCTTCCTTGTATTCAGTGAGTAGGTATTTTTGTCCTGTCATGTGACGAGAGCATCCACTATCAAGATACCAAATGCCCTTTGATCCCTGCAAACATAAGGAACATTAAGATTTGTTTGGTACCCACTTTTCAATGGGTCCTTTAGGGTTAGTGGAGATGGAAGGTTCAACAATCTTTACAGCAGATGAAGATTCAACTTTAGTAGTAACCTTTGCTTTGGTTAATTCTTAACCTTAGTGGTATTCTTCACCTTGGTCGATTTCTCATCTTTGGTGACCTTCTCAGCCTTGGTGTCCTTCTCAGCCTTGGAGGCATTCATCTTCACTTTAGCTGTTTTATCAGCTTTAGTGGCATTTGGACATTTACTAGCAATATGGTAAGTAAACCCACAATGATAGCATTTTCTATATTTGAAGGTGGTTGTAGGACCATGAGTAGTAGGATTTGAGAATTTGAGATGAGCAGGGCCAGCTCCAAGAATGCCTTTAGCATGAGATCTGGGAGGAACTTTCATTTCTTCAGATCTCTTAGGCTTAAGATCAATCTTCAGCTTTGGAGGACAAATATCAAAGATTTTTGTCACAGAGCTAGAAGATCGATTTACTGAAAGTTTAGAAGGAACT
This sequence comes from Arctium minus, assembly GCA_954870635.1. NCBI lineage: Eukaryota > Viridiplantae > Streptophyta > Magnoliopsida > Asterales > Asteraceae > Arctium > Arctium minus. The sequence goes on along the minus strand of OX941080.1, from coordinate 66,898,845 downwards.
GTCAGCTTTGCTTTCTTGGTAGCCTTCTGAGGATGGGAAATGGATTTTCCTTTATCTGCAGGTTTAGAGTCTTTAGATATTTCCTCAGGGATGGGATTAGAAGAAGATGAAGAAGAGCACTGAGTATAAGAAGTGTCAGGGATAGAAGAGATAAACATTCCAATCTTAAGCATGGAGTTGTCTTCTTTAGGCTCATCCTGTGGTTTCCAAAAACCAAGACTAGTTCTATAACTAGCAGGGATCTGAGCACTTATAATCTCAGTGATCTTTGTTGAGGATTTGCACCATCCATCAACAGTAGCCTTTTCTGCTTTTAAAGCAGCGATGGCTTGTTCGCGTTCTATGTTGATGATTTCATCAACAATGACTTGATCTTTCATACTTTCCTCTAAAAGAGTCAGTTCTCTTATCTTTTCATGACATTTCTCTAGCTGTTAAGTTAAACAATGTTTTTGTTCTCAGCTAGAGTTTTGTCGTTTAGAGCATTGTATAGATCAATCGTCAGCACATCAACAACGCGACTTCTCTCTGCTTCAGATAGAGAGTGATTAGTAGAGATAGATACCCGAGATGATATATAGCTCATGGAAGTTTTTGGAGATTCTTTCACTTTTTCTTTAATCTCGGCCATGAGACAGAGATTAGCGACTTCTTCTTCATCAGAACTTGATTCTTCTGATTCAGCCTAGTCATGTTCTTCAGCGATGAGACCTTTACCTTTTCGCTTAAAGTTTTTCAACTTTTGATATTTTTCTTTCAATTTAAGGTATTTGTCATCGTTGGATCTTCTGGAGGTAGAAGATTTGAAGACTTTCTTAGACCTGCACTCACTTGCAAAGTGTCCAATCTTTTTGCAGTTAAAGCAAGTAGCAGTAGCCTTATCAACAGGGGTTGATTTTGGCTTGTTAGTGAGAGAGAGAGAGAGAGGCTTATTTCTTCTGAATTTTCTATTTCTTGCAAATCTCTTACAAGAGTTTGTCAAGAGTGCTAAGGACTCATCGAACTCTGAAAGATCTGCGTATGATAGTTCCTCAGATTCAAAATCTAACTCAGTGATAGTGAGAGTAGATCGCTGAGATGGAATTATCTCTGAAGAGACTAAAGCAACAGGAGTGCTTTTGGAGTCTTTAGAATCTTTTACAAGATTTGATTGCTCATAGTTGAGCAATATTCCATACAAGGTGTTGAGAGAAAGAGAATTTAAGTCTTTTGTCAGCTTGAGACATATTGAATAATTGTCCCAGCATTCAGGAAGACATTCTAAGAATTTAGTTAAGACCTCAGAATTAGAATAGGTCCTACCCACGGTTCTTATATCAATGATTAAGCAGTTAAACCTCTGGTGAACGTCAGAGAGAGATTCGTTCTTACCAGCGATAAAACTTTCATATTGTCTTACCAAGTTAATCTTTCGATTTTCTTGGATTTCAGTGGTGCCTTCATATTGAATACATATTGTTTCCCACATTTTTTTAGACGTTTTAAGATGCATGATGGAATGGAAAGCTTCATCAGGCAAAGCCATAGAGATAATGGTTTTTGCCTTTGCATCTAGTCCGACTTTCTTTTTGTCTTCATCACTCCACTATCTTATCTCTTTAAGAGCATAGCTCTCAGGGACAGCAGGAGTGGTGGTAGTAGCGGGAACAACGCTTATGATAGTGAAAGGTTCATAAGGTCCATGTGCTACGTAATCAGGTATAGTAGGGTCTACACCTTCTAGATATAGCATCATTCGATTCTTCCAGAGAGCAAAGTTATCTATGCTAAATCGAAGAGGTTTAGAAAGTGAACCATTATCATAGTAGTTTGTATTTATGTTAAGTGCCATTTAGAATAGCAAGGAAGAGAATAAAGCAAGATCTTGTTTATTAGATTAAACAGTCCGCTCTGATACCACTTGTTGGTCCCAAAGGTGCTTAACAAGTTTGTAGAAGGGGGGGGGGGTTGAATACAAACACAAAATTTTAAAGTTTAATAAATTGTTTATTGATAAATCAAACACAATTTACAAGTCTGTGCTGCAGAATAAGATTAAGTAGAACTCAATTTAAACAAACTTAAGAAACACTAAGATGGTTGCACAAGAATATAGAGAATGGGAGATTTGAGAGTATAGAAAACAAGGGTTTCTATATGTTAGAAATATGAAGGCTTAGGGCTCTCTTCAGATGGAGAGTTGATCCTTCTATTTATACCCTATGCATTAAATGCATGGCAGAGCACTTTACACGTGTCCTTCATTGATTGGCTGAGAGGGTCTGACTTTGTGAGACATGCTTTCGGTCGTATCATGAACAGTGTAGTGGACAGAGTTGTTGTACGAATTATGGCAGAGGTATATTCGTTCTGACACATCGTACTGGGTGTGCAAGGGAAAGACAAAAGAGACTTGAGGCATAAGCTAAGTGATCATCGATCACTGGATATCTCTTCCTTTAGAGATACAAAGAAGTTCAGCTATCGCTAAAGCTTTTCCTCAGGTTTCTTCACGTGTGTAGATTTGTCTTTGCTTCACTAATATCTGCATTAGGTCACTAGTAGACTTGTCTTTGTACAGTAGCTTCGTCTTCGATTCAGCTATGAACATCTGTTGACGCAAAACTTGTCTTCAGGGATTACGTTTGACTGTTTACATCATAAACTATCAAAGATACTGAACATACACAGTATTTAACAGCTGATAGTGAAACACTAATACATATGAATGTTTACAAGAAAGATCATCAGTGATAACTGAACAGACTCAGTCTGATCGCTGATGATGAAACACTAATACATATTTATTAAACGAAATTTTCACTAAGTGTAGAAAAAGGGTTTTTATCAAATCACTGAGAGAGCATGGATCAACAATATATGAATCAATTAAAAGAGTTCATATGTGAATTACACTGGTTCACATGTGAACTTATGAATCATATATGTTCATATATGAACTCAGTTCCGTGTATTTTGTAAAAATTACGAAACTCTCCTTCTGTTTTTGGAATAGTCGCAACTTTTGACCAGTCAAAGCCACAATTATTGACCAGTCAAAGCCGCAATATTTGACCAGTCAACTCCGATCTTGACCGTATGAATGGCTAGGATTACTTCTCTATTTCTCAAATATTTACCATTTCTCAAATGAACCTAAGGCTTTATATATATAAATATATACATATATATAGGGTCTAGTTCTTTTGTTAACCCTAGTTTTGTTATTAACGTTGTGAACTAATCTAAACCATTCATCTTGAGATTGGATGGTTGAGATTAAAACTAAACTTTTAATTAATAAATGAGGGTTTATTTCATTACCGGTCATGTGAACATATGTGGTTAAGGGTAATTTGGGAAATTAATCCCCTCATTCTTTTACATCACATTAATGTTTCCTAAAACAAAAATTGTAACCGAAGATTCTTGAATGAATTTAATGCATTGTTCATACAAATTTAATTCTTACTACATGAACATGTGTCTTCATACATTTTCCTTTCAAGAACCCAACATATGAACATCTGTGTGTTCACACGTACATGTTTGTTCGTCTATGTTTATCTACGTTTATTTATGTTCGTTCGTTTAACATTTTAACGAAAGAACATGAATGAACACGCAAACACATGATTTAATGAACGAACATAAACACAAAAAAAGTTTGTTCGTCTACTCTTCGTGTTTGTTCGTTTGTTTGATTAATTTAAACAAACGAATATGAACAAATCTTTGTTCGTACTCGTTCGATTCATTTACAATCCTAAAATTTATACAAACGTATATTTTAAATCTTCCATGGGCTAAACTTGTTGATAGTTATTTTAATTACGTAAAAACAAGTATTCAGTAATTAAAACACCAAACTTGAAAAGGAATAATTTGAGAAACATAAAAAACTAAAGTCAAATTCACATGAGGTATTCTATACATGAATACGTGTGTTCATACCCATCTGCCTTTCAAGCACACAACAATTTAACATTTGTGTGTTCACACGTACATTCATAAGTTTTTCAATTTTGTGCAGTGTGTTCACATATGTTCAGTGCCCACATTTAACAAGGATGAAGACATGGATGACCACTGGAAAAAAACCCACATTTAACAATGATTCACGATTGTTAATTATTGGTGGTGTAAAACTCAAAACGTGCATAACGAAGATGTAAAGCTCTATGTAAGATTGCATAAAGAAGCTTTAACTTGGGTCTTATTTTATCTTATGTTCATGTTTGTGATTATGTTCATCTATTTGAAGGCGTTCAACATACTTGAATTTTTGAGCTAAAACCAAAAATAATGTAACACTTTGAGCTAAAATCAAAAATAATTTAAAAATACTTTGGCCCTCATCTCGTAACACTTTGGCCTTCATCCGTAATGATTGAATTTAAGTAATTGAATTTTTGGTTTTTATGAATCCCATGATGAATTAAATAATGTAAACAACTCAAAAATATTAAAAAAATACTTACCAATGTAATTTTTGTTGTTTGATTCGAATATATCAACGGTGCATATACCGTTATTCTCATTTTTGAGTTCACGATTTACGAGTTGGTTTTGAATTCCTTCATCCATATTCTGTGTTGCGGGATTCGATAAAGTTTCATTCAATCGCACTTCTATCGACGTCGTTATGGAGGACGGAAGTCAAAATGTCGGATGACGTTGTTGCACTCATTGTCAGGATGTTCATGAGATTCTCTGAATTAAAATGAAGACAACCACTAACGATTTTGACAAACGTATGAACTTGAAGACTTCGAAAATATTCATATGATTTTAACAATTGTTTTGAAGATGGAAAAAGTCATGACTTCATAACCTATGCTATAATCAAGGAGATCTCAAACTTGTAACCCCCAAGCAAATAAATGAAATGTTATATAATTATGAAATGTCATTTCTACCCTTTTGTGTTAAAGATAAAAAAACATGAAAACCACAACCAAATATGCATTTCTATTGGTTGAGCAAGGTTCATAAAGTTAACAACAATGAAGTGGTTAACAAATGATCCTTGCTCTCTCTCTCTATATATATATATACATATATTTTTTCTTTTTCTTAACATATTGAATATTTTACAAAAATGATGAGGTAGTTTTACTTACCTTATCGCAACCCCAAATTTAAAATATTATATATATATATATATATATATATTATTTTTATTTTTATTTATTCGAATATTTACACTTTCTTGAGTTTGGATAAAACTCAAGAATTCCCATGTCTTTTCTAGCCTTGGAGTTGGACAACCTCAAGAGGTTGTTGTATCAATTCTGAGGGTTTAAGGAAAGGTTTTACCCTTTGCCCGTTTACCTTAAAAGTGGTACCTCTTTTTTGATCAATTTATTCGACTACTCCGTAGGGATACATTTTTGCAATCTGAAACGGTCCTGTCCATCTAGAGTTTAATTTCCTGGGAAATAATCTGAGTCTACAATTGAACAGTAGGACTTGTTGTCCCTCAATGAGCTCTTTTGGAATGATTCTCTTATCATGCCATCTTTTTGTATTTTCCTTATATAGCTTAGCATTTTCATAGAAAAATTCCTATGTTCCTCCAGTTCACACAATTGTAGAGCTCTTCTGTTTCCAGCCTCGTCTAAACTCATGTTAAGTTCTTTTATTGCCCAGTAGCCTTTGTGTTCTAACTCAACAGGTAGGTGACAGGCTTTTCCAAAAACTAATTTATAGGGAGACATGCCAATAGGGGTTTTGTAAGCGGTCCGGTAGGACCACAAGGCATCATCTAATTTGGAGGCCCAATCTTTTCGGTGTGGCTTGACTACCTTAATTAAAATTCCTTTGATTTCCCTATTGGACATTTCAGTCAATCCATTAGTCTGTGGGTGATAAGCAGTGGCCACCCTATGTTGTATGTTGTATTTTTCTAGGACAGCCTCTAACACATTGTTTATGAAGTGAGTGCCGTCATCACTGATTAAGGCATGTGGTGTACCAAATCTGGTGAAAATGTGCTTCTGTAAAAATTTGACAACTGTCTTAGCATCATTAGAGTGGCAAACCATGGCTTCCACCCATTTAGACACATAATCCACAACAACCATAATGTATGCACAGTTGCTAGAGAGTGGAAAAGGTCCCATAAAGTCAATGCCCCAAGCATCAAATAATTCAATTTCAAGAATTCCATTCAGGGGCATTTCATTCCTCTGAGAGATATTTCCACTCCTCTGACATTCATTGCAGCTTTTTGCAAAGTTGTGGGCATCATTGTTTAAAGTAGGCCAGTACAATCCTGATTGTAAAATTTTTGCGGTTGTTCTATCTCCTCCAAAATGCCCACCACATGGTCCTGTGTGGCAGTGATGTAAAACAGATGCCACTTCTTCTTTTGGAATACACCTCCTTATCACCTGGTCTGCACAAAATTTAAAAAGAAAGGGATCATCCCACAAAAACTTTTTAGAATAAAAAATGAGTTTCTTTCTTTGATGCTTATTGAATTCCTTGGGAATAATCTCACAAGCCAGATAATTCACAATATCTGCAAACCACGGTGTTGTAGTATATTGTATGGCTAAAATTATTTTATCAGGAAAGACCTCACAGATGCCATCACTGTGTTTATCATGTTCTTGTTTTTCCAATCTTGACAAATGGTCAGCCACTTGATTATTTACACCATTTTTGTCAATGATTTCCAAATCAAATTCTTGTAACAACAAGACCCACCTGATTAGCCTAGGTTTTGCATCTTTTTTAGAAATGAGATACTTGATGGCAACATGATTTGTATGCACAATCACTTTGGCACCCATCAAGTATGATCTGAATTTTTCAAAAGCAAAAACCACAGCTAATAATTCTTTCTCAGTGGTGGTGTAGTTGATTTGGGCTTCATTGAGAGTTTTACCAGCATAGTAAATAGAGTGAAATATTTTATTCTTTCTTTGCCTTAAAACTGCTCCTACTACCCAATCACTTGCATCACTCATTATTTCAAAAGGTAAAGACCAATCAGGTATCACTATAACAGGCACAGTGACCAATGCATCTTTCAAGATTTTAAAAGCCTTTTTACAGTCCTCATCGAAATTAAAAACATGGTCATGCTGTAATAGTGAACACAGAGGTTTGGATATTTTTGAAAAATCTTTTATGAACCTTCGATAAAATCCTGCATGTCCGAGAAAACTTCTGATTCCTTTTACAGTAGTTGGTTCAGGTAACTTTGCAATTACTTCCAATTTTGCCTTATCAACTTCAATACCTCTATTGGAGATGAGATGCCCTAACACAATGCCCTCTTTAACCATAAAGTGACATTTTTCCCAATTTAAAACCAAATCTGTTTCTTCACATCTTTTAAGACTTTTTTCAAGGTTTTGTAAACACAGATCATATGATGTCCCATATACGGAAAAATCATCCATGAAAATTTCCATGGATTGTTCAAGCATGTCTGAAAAAATGGACATCATACGTCGTTGGAAAGTAGAAGGGCATTACAAAGTCCAAAGGGCATTCTTCTAAATGCAAAAGTCCCATAAGGACAAGTAAAGGTTGTTTTTCTCCTGATCTTCCGATGCAATGGCAATTTGATTGTAACCAGAGTAACCAATAAAATTCCTTCCTTGCTAGTCTGTCCAACATTTGGTCAATGAAGGGTAATGGAAAATGGTCTTTTTGGGTAGCTTGGTTAAGCTTCCGGTAGTCCATACATATCCTCCAACCTGATACAATCCTAGTGGGTATTAATTCATTTTTCTCATTGGTTATCACAGTAACTCCACCTTTCTTAGGTACACATTGCACTAGGCTGACACATGTACTACTAGCAATAGGATAGATTATGCCAACATCAAGCTATTTCAAAATTTCCTTTTTAACCACCTCCTTCATCATTGGATTGAGTCTTCTTTGAGGTTCAACTGAGGTGAAATCTTTGTTTTCTAAAATGATCTTATGTTGACAGATGGTAGGGCTTATGCCCTTTAAATCATCAATGGTCCATCCTATGGCCTTGGTGTGTAATTTCAACATGGCAATCAGTTGTTCCTCTTGATCAGATTCTAAGGATGCTGAAATAATGACTGGTAACTTCCCTGAATTTCATAAAAAGGCATATTTCAAATGTGAGGGAAGTTGTTTCAGTTCTAAGTCTGGAGCACATTCTATGGAAGGAACAAGTGTTTTTCTATCCTCACTTCCTAAGATTTCAACAGCAGAGGTAACCTGTATGTCTTCTAAATCCTCAAACTCTATTGTATAATCCTCACTATCAAACTCATCAATTCCCAAGGCCTCCCCAAAACTTTGGTCTTGACACCAAGATTCAATCAAACTTAATGTAGAACATTCATCCTTCTCTTCAGGAAATCTCAGGGAATCCAACACATTGAAAGTCACTTGTTGGTCTTAAACTCTCATGGTGAGTTCACCCTTTTGGACATCTATTAAAGTTCTTTCTGTTGCCAGGAATGGTCTTCCTAAGATAATGGGGATGTCTTTGTCAGCTTCAAAATCCAAAATGATAAAGTCGACTGGGAAAATAAATTTATCAACTTGGACAAGAACATCCTCAATCTTACCCTTTCGCCAAGCTATGGATTTGTCTGCTAACAAGAGTGAAACAGTGGTAGGTCTAGCCTCACCTATGCCTAAAGTGTTAAAAACAGACAAAGGCATAAGGTTTATGCTGGCTCCTAAGTCACATAGAGCTTTCCCTACTTCTTTTCCTCCTATGGAACATGGGATTGTGAAAGTTGCTGGATCTTTCAGTTTTGGAGGGATTTTGCTAGACAAAATAGCACTACACTCTTCTGTCAGAGCTACAGTCTCATACTCATTCAACTTTTTCTTTTTGCATAAAATGTCTTTCAAAAACTTTGCATAATTTGGCATTTGTTCAATGGCTTCCACCAAAGGTATGTTGATATGCAACTGTTTAAAAACATCTAAAAACTTTTTGAATTTCATTCATCCCTTTGATTCCTCAATCTCTGAGGATAAGGAATATAGAGAGGAACCGAAGTAAGAGATGTAGTCTTTTGAGGAGCAGGTGCTGGGACTATTGGTGATATCTTTTCTATCTTAGTGTTATCAAGAATTTTGGGACTGTCACCAGATTGTGACACATCCAAAACAGTCTGTTTTTTTTTCTTTTTGATCTTTCTTTGGTTCATTTGGGAATAATGTTGGAAAGTCTGATTTATTTGGAATGGGTGCAGTGTCCATGGGCCCAACAGTGTTTCCAGGCCCAGTACTCACACTGGGTTGAGTAGAATCTAATATTGTGTTTTTCTTTTCAGGCTCTACTTTGTCTGTTTTTTTAGTTCTTTTTGAATATTTTCTGGTAAATCCTGTCCACTTCTCAATGTCACAGCTTTCACATGTTATTTTCCAGTTCTCTGAGGTATTTCTGTGTTACTAGGGAGAGAACCTGAAGGTCGTTTCCTCAATTCCAAAGCCATTTGATCCACCTGGGTCTCCAGATTTTTTATTGATGCCTGAGTTTGGGTCATGAACCCTTTCATCATTGCTTCCACGGAAGTAGATGAGTCGGCATACTGGTTTGACTTTTGTTGATAACCAGGTTGATTATTCTGAAAATTCCCATGTTGGTTATTTTGAGGTCTGTGATGAGACTGCTGATGAAAATTTGTTTGTCCTTGCAATTTTTGTGGTGATGGATTTTGAGTAGGACTGTGCCAAGAAAAATTCGGATGGTTTCTCCACTCAAGATTATAAGTTTGAGAAAATGGTCCACCCTTGTTGTTACTGCTGACATAATTGACTCTCTCGGGATTTCCAGGACAATGTTCAAAGTGATGACCCTCTCCATAGTAGGTACACCGTATAGATTGCACAGTAGGGGTAGGTGCAACAGTATTAACTTGCACAACATTCAGATTTTTAATTAAAGATGCCATGTTAGCAAGTTGTGAAGATAATAATGCATAAGCATCTGTGTCTTGTACCCCTGCTGCCTTTCTAGGTAATGCACGTGGATCAGCCCATTGACCATTATTGTTTGAAATTCTTTCAAGGATTTCATATCCTTCATTGTAGGTAGAAGTTGTGAAAGCTCTGTGCGCAGTAGCATCGAGCATTTGTTTAGCAGCAGTATTTAAACCACTGTAAAATGTCTCTAGCTGAATGCAGTACGGAATGCCATGATGAGGGCATTTTCTCAATAGTTCCTTGTACCTATCCCATGCATCAGGAACTACTTCATCGTCCGTTTGTCTAAAAGTGCATATTTCATTTCTGGACTTGGCATTCCTCGTGAGTGGAAAATATTTTTTTTAAAACTTTTCTGCCATTTGGGTCCATGTAATTATAGAATCTGGTTTCAACGAGTTATACCAAGACCTTGCTCTATCTCTTAATGAGTATGGAAAAAGTTTTAATTTTAGAGCATTGTCTTAGACACCAAGCAGTTTAAAAGAATCTGCAATTTCCATGAAAGACCGGAGGTGAGAATGAGGATCTTTAAAGGGCAAACCAGCGTACTGGCCGTTAGTTTGCAACATCTGAAACATTATTGGTTTTAATTCAAAATGATGGGTTTGCAAAGTTGGTTTACGAATTCCTGAATGTAACTGGGTTAAAACAGGAACGGCGTAAGACATAATACCACCATCTTTGGAATTTGCCAACTGAAAAATGTTTTGTTCCTTATCATCATTATTTATTAATGGCGGTTCATTTGGATCTTCGCGATTATTTAAATCTTCGCGGCCATTGGGAATCTCTATCTCGATTTCTTCGGTTATTATGATTTTCTCGATCATTTTGATGCCCATTTAGATTTACCTCGGGGATTGGTTCCTCATCCGTCATATATTCATGTTCAGACATTTCGGAAGAATTTAAGACTAAAATAGCCTATTGGATTCTTCTTTGTTGTCTAAATGTTCGTTCAATATCATGATCAAATTGGAAAAAATCACCGTGTGGCAATCTTGGCATGCACTTTTTTTTTCAAATAGATGGTAGAAAAACTTGCTTTTATAAACCTTACTTAAAAAGAAAAACTTCTAGCGTGCATCCCCGGCAGCGGCGCCAAAAACTTGTTGCATTTTTTCGTGTTTACATCTTTTTAAAATGCAAGAAAATAGATTTCGATGCAATTATACATCTTAATCTACTACCGTCTGTAACAAGTAATAATGATACAAAGTACCGAATATCGATCCCACAGGGAAGCGTGGAAAAGTTCTTCTTGAAAGTCGGGTCTGTAAAAGCGAGTCTCAGATGGCGATTTCGAAAACAATATTTTGGTTGGGGTTTTGATTTATACTACTGAAGAGTTTAATTATAAAAGGAAGCACAGAGTACAAAGATTCGTTGGAATAAAATCAATAATTGGATAAAAAGATGAGATCACATTCCTTCGTTATATTAAAGCTGATATTTTTTGTAACTTAAAAAAGTCATCATACAATGAACCAGTTGTCAATTGATTAATTTCAATCCACCATAAAATATAACTTTAATTTAAATAACTTCAGACAATCATGCGATACGATACACCGTTTTATCTTTTTATCAGTCTTGGATCCAACTTAACTTTGTATCCCGTACTAAGACGGTTAGCCCATCATGGTTTGGAATCTAATTATAAAAGAAAAGGAAATGCAATGTTTAACTAAAAGAGATTGTTGGCGTTTTCAAACAATCAACGATAGAAATCGTAGGAGTGTTGTGCCAGTAACCTCTCTTTAGACAAATGAATAAAATTACTTGAAATAAAAGACTGAAAGTAAATGACGTAAAATAAATTGCAGAATTTAACTGACGGTAAGTAAAAATACAGAAAATTAAAATGCAGAATTTAAAATTGCGGGAATTAAAGTGCGTTAAAATAAATGACGTTAAAGTAAAACGAGGATTATAAAATTAAGACGGAATTAGAAATGGTGATGGAAAAAAATGAACACACAAATGTGAAATTCGAACTTCATTTACTTGAAGGTTTTTCATATTTACTTGAAATTCAAATGTGAAAATCTTGTTTCAACGTACAATTGATTTTTATAAAATTGGAAACATAAAACGGATTTAATAAACTACAACAAACCGTGAACCAACAAAAGTTGGGAACCCGATATGATTATTCGGACTTCCGGTGTGTAATAGAATTAAAGCCATAATGAAACCAAAATAAAAACCAATTGTAACAAAAGGAAATCGTGATGTTGAACGAGAATATGTGAGAATAACGCGAAACGATCACCGAATATTTTGACGTGCAACAAAAGGAAACATATATTAATAAAAATCCGGATTGATTTGTGAGCCAAAGCTTTAAACCGTCACCTAATGGCTTATTATCTCAAACTAATTACAACCAAATGATCAAAGGGGGCTTCTAATGATGGTGATGATAACACGTGTCTAGATACATTGAATCTAGAACATGTGTTCAAAAAGTTGTCCAAACCGTGGGAATGCAAGAAAGCAAAGAAAAGTGTGAATGTGAATGTGTATATCCTTTCCATCTCCGTACAACCATCTATAAATAGCAATTTTCAAACAATTAGGCCTTGGGCTTTTTAAGCCATTTGGGATTTTTAAGTCATTTGGGCTTTTACAAGACAAAGCCTACAAAAGCAAAACAAATGACCCATGATAATCGGCCCAATCAGTTTGTTTTTATATAGTTCAGCCCAAGTGACACTCCAACAACCCACAAAATTTATGCTCGGTCCAATCTTCACATATCGTAACGTCGGTCCAAAAAGGGGAAGTCATTTGTCGGTTTTTGTGTCATATCTTAAAGTTGACTTCCCGCGACCTCCGCATTGATCCTAAGAAAAAAAAAATATATATATATATAAATAAGATTTTTCTATTTTTTTTCTTTTAAAACAATCATTAAAACGACATTAGACGTTAAATGCTCTATGATGGGTTCGGTCCTAGAGCTAAGAGGGGCAATTTTCTTCCACTTTCTACCATTCTCCTCATTAAATGCTCTAAGACTTTGGTGGGTGTCATTATTGCTCTTCAAGACCTAACTAGGAGGCATTGAAGACTTGCATTCAAGCTTGGGAACCTCAATACCTCATCTTTCTCAACTTTCTAAGGTTGATACTTTTCTAGGTTTTTAATCAAAAACCTAGATTGTGAGTTCTTAAATCTTGTCAAAGTAGATACACACCATTTCATGTTTTTATTTGTCATCATTGCCTACTTACATAATGCATCTTATTTACTATGTGTGTGTTCATCTTTGTTTGAGTTCAAGGTCCTATGTCCTACTTGGTTGGAATCTCTTAAATGGTTAGTTGGGGCTTTTTACTATTAATAATTGTAGAAACATCCTTTTATTGACTATTTTGAGTTGAAAGCTTGGATGGAGGTTTTTAACCTAATTTTGGGTAAGTGGTTTCTATGATGTCTAAGGAGGGTAAATTATTTTATTGCTTCCCTAATGAATAAAGAGCCATGGAATTTGGTGGTCTATTACTTGTGTACATCTCCCATGAAAATATGCGTATATTGATAAAGGAAAACACATGCAAGTCATATGTGGAGATTATACATGGTGTATGTGACATATAGTCTAAATTGGTATACCCATGGTTGGTATTGTGGACATTTTATGTGAACAAAGTGCCTTGAGGCCTAATAATGATATTATTGGACGAACCAAGTCAGTAGACACTAAGAGGATATAATGTTGGGTGCCACTATGATGGTATGCACCTAGACTTCTGCCATCCGGGGTAATGCCATGGTTGTAGTCCTCGGGTGGGCCGAGCCTTTTGGATGTCACTCATGGTAGTTGACATTAAGGTGTATCGACTCTTTGGGTGGAACTTGATTGGTGCTATGGGTCTCCCCCATTGACTCCACGATTGGAAACTTAATTGATAATTTTCACGTGCATACTTCTTTTCATGAATGATTATTACTTGTTCAAGCTCACTAGGCTTTTGGCCTAACATTTGTTTGGTATCGTTGTATATCTCAGGTTCTAGCGGGGTCGATGTTAAGAAGGTTTAGCCGGGGATTGAGCGAGCTTGGGGAAAGGTCCTTTTGACATACCGTGACATAGAAGACCGTATTTTTGGAAGTTATTGGGTGACCCCCATATTGTAATCTTATTTCATGCGAAACTAGATTAGTAGGTTGTCATTTCCAATACTTCGAATTGTAACTTGTTTAAACAGGCGAATATTTATTTCCCCATTTTTGGGAGGCTCGTTGCTTTAGCAAATTTTATATACCATATTTCTGTTTTTCCAGAAATTTTTATCATCCTATTTTTGGGGAGTTACAAGTTGGTATCAGAGCTTTAGTTTAAGTAAACTAGGTACAAACCATAGTGTATCTGGACTTAATTTGTAAGCGTTAAGAATAAGTTGTACACCTCGGAGTAAAAATCATAGGTGGGAAGAGCGTTAGGATCTACGGAATTACATTGATTGAGAATTGTGATGACGGTAACGACGGATCCTTGTGTATAACACATTCATAATATCACGTAGCTAATGCTCTTATGAATGTGTCGTTACGTGAGCATGCTTGAATTGCTATTATTATGATAATTGATAAATGTAGTATTACGTACCACAATTTTAACTCACTTAGTCTTTTCTCAACATCTTTCTCGTGCGTGTGTAGTAGATAGTCATGGTAAATACCCGAAGCAGATTACCAACCCCTCGTGAGGGAAATGTGGAGGACGAGTCTACCGTCGATCAACCTAATGTGGTTGCGACCACCATGGGTCCTCCCATACCTCCTATATTGAGTGGAAGGGTCGAACAAATTCCGCAAATCAACCTTGTCGCTTCCAACCGATCATTGAGGAGGTGACCCTCGAGACCCGAATCAGAGATAGTATGATGCAAGCCATGAACTCGGCCCTGGCACAACAACAGGAATTCTATATGAAGCTTTTGGAAGATCGTGATGCCAGTCACCGACGACCCGAAACGGTGGCGGAGAATGTCGTGGTCGGGTCGGGAGGTGTGGCGAACATGGTTGGCACTGAAGAACAGGTGATAATTAGAGATAAGATAAGAGAGTCGGGCTGAACATACAAGGCTTTTCTGGGTTGCAAGCCACCTGAATTTCCAGGTACTACCGATCCCGTCAGTTGCATGTATTGGATCCGTTAAATGGAGATGGCATTCGAAGCTAGCGAATGTGATGACTCTCAAAGGGTCAAGTTCGCCTCTCACTTACTTAAGGGTGAGACCCTAACTTGGTGGAACCTGATCATCCCTTACTCCCGAAGTGTTGGCCAAACTCTCGTGGCCAACATTCAAGAAGAAGATCCTTGACAAATATTATAGCGAGAGGGCCTTGACAAGATTGAACTCGAGTTCTGAAATCTGAAGAAGGGTAGCATGTATGTTTCCGACTACTCAAAGCAATTCCTGGAGAAGCTGAGTTTGGTGGAGCACCTGGCTCCCGATGAGAAAATGAAAATTAAGGCATACTAATTAGGGTAGTCGGCCGAGATGAAGACGACGGTGAGGAACACCAAGGTAGCTACACTAGAGGAGGCGATAGAAGAGTCATTATTTGTAGAGGATGACATTGCTCAAGGGAAGGAATAGAGGGGACATGTTGGCGAGAAAAGGAAGTGGGAAGGGCCATCCGGGTCAGTTCTTCAGTCAAGACCGTTTGGGGGGGAGGTTTGGAGACTCCCGACATGAATCAAGGTGGTGCCATAAGTGCAAAACCAAAAATTATGGCCCATGCAATCCAAGACCTCAATCGGGCCCCGTCGAGTGTGCCCAGTGTAGGAAGAAAGGTCATGCGATCCAAGATTTCCCTATCTGAGGGTCGGTATGTTTCGAGTGCCAGGAACCGGGTCACATGAAGAGGGAATGCCCGAAGCTCATGGGTAGTGGTCGTGGAAACTCATTTGGATCGACAGCAAGAACCGAGCAACCACCGAGGGTGTCGAGTTGAGCATTCAAGATGACCGTCGAGGAGGCGAAGGAGACTGTCGATGTTGTATCGGGTACGTTCCTATTAAACTCCTAGCGTGCTTGTGTGTTGTTCGATTCAGGTGCAACCCGTTCTTTTGTGTCATGTTCATTTTTTAAGAAATTCGTCACCCCTATTAGTAACCTTCTCGATGCTTTGATAGTATAAGTGGCTAATGGGGAGCAAGTGTTAATTCGGGAGTGTTTCAATGGTTGTGCCTTAGAGATTAGTGGGAACTCCTTTGAGGTAAATTTACTACCGATGGCTATAGATGGTTTTGATGTAGTTATAGGCATGGATTGGTTAGTTAGGCACAAGGCCACCATCTTTTGCTCCAAGAAGATGATTTGAATGCCTTTGCCGGAAGGTGGGGAAGTCACCATCTATTGGGAGAAAGGGAAAGGGAGTAACTCCATCATTTCATCCTTGAAAGAACGCAAGTTCCTAGTAAAGTGGTATTCCTCGTTCCTAGCTTATGTGATCGACGCAAAGTCAGAGAATAAAGCGTTGGAAGACGTAGAGGTTGTACGGGATTATCCGGATGTCTTCCTGGATGACTTACCCGGTTTGCCACCGTGTAGATCCCAGAAACAGTGCAATCAACAATAATAATAATCAATCAATACGAACCAATCAATCACAATTGTTGGTCATATGATTAGATTTATCAGTAAAGGGTTTAGGTTTACAGAGAGAATATCTTATACAGCTAAGTAAACCTATGAATGACCAACCTTCTTTAAAACTACGTTTAGAAACCTATTTATACCAATATCCTAAACCTAAGGCCTAAGGCCCAATAAACAAAACCTAAGCCCAATTAATAATAATTAAGGCTTTTTACAACGTTTTAGAATAAAACATTTAAACTCTATAAATGCGTTATACAACTTTCAACGCACTAGGACTTTCAGTCCTAACAATCTCCCCCTAAAGTTGAATAAGGCATTTATCATCTTGAAACTTCAGGCCTTGATCTTCTTTCCCTCTTGAATCTTTGAAGAATTTTGGTGTTGCATGTCTTCATGCCTTTCCATGCTTCCCCTTGAATAAAGCTCTTGGTCTTCATAGTTTCAACTTTGTAACCAAATTCAATGTACAATAGCCTCGACTGGATGCACTACTGAGCATCTTTCAACTGTAGAAACTCAACACATCGGATTAGCACACAAGAAAGATAATGTGTGAGTTACGTGACATTCCACAGTGCAACTTCAGTTTAAAAACAAAGAATCTGTCTTTGAACTGTGAGTTGAATTGACTTTCAGCTTAAGAACTTGTTTCAATCAGCTCGTAGGAGGAACAAACTTGTATCAGACACCACATGATACGAGATAGAAGTGTTAGAGCATAAATATGTTGGATGCAAGATCATAGAAGATAAAAGGTCAAAGTTCAAGTAAGTCAAAGCTGAAAGTCAACTCTCATGTGGAAGTCAATAGTCAATGTAATAAAGTCAAAGTCAATATCTTAGTTGTTTGTTTTTGTTGTAAGCGTGTAGTTTTAGTTTCCTTTTATATAAACTTGTGTTTAGTTGTTGTAAGAATCTTGGGTGTGGAACATACTTGTAACAATTGCAGAGCTTTAGAGAGAGAAAGCTAGAGAGAGAAAGTGATTTGTATCAATTGTTATTTGAATTGAAATCAACGGGTTGAGTTGTTAATCTGAATTCATCTTGTTTTGGTTGTGATTGTTAGATTCAGTAAGAACTTGATAATCAGGGACATTATCAATTGGTATCAGAGCAGATTCAATTTGAAATCAAGAAAATCAGAGTTCGACACTGTTTCATCGAGTTTAGATTCAATTTTGAATTTGTGTTGGTAATTTGAGTTGTAATTGATTGTTTTGTGTTCGAATTGAGTATTAGATTGAGTTTGTATAGGTTAATTCGAATATTGCACTATAATTTGTGTGAATTTGGTGATTTTAAGAGTTTTAAGTTCACGAGTTCTTATCGCACTGTATTGAATCGAATTTGTATTTTAAATGTTGTTAGTTGAATTTCTTTGATAGATTTTGACTCTATATGTGTTAGAGATCGAATTGTCATAGTCTCACAACAAAATCCAGGGTATAGATAGTTTTTTTGAGAATTTCAGACGCTATTATCATTCGAGATTTGAAGAACTCGCAAACAAATCTGAAGAACTCGCAGATTCGATGGATTTCGCAAAACATTAGTTTTCACATAGTATTGTGTTTCTAAAAAATATCAAGTGCAGAATTCGCAGATCTCTTATCTGCGAAAAGTATAGAATTCGCAAACTAGTGTAATGCGAATTTCATAAGATTCGCATATTTGTGTGTTACGAATTCTTAAGAATTCGTATTGGTCTTTCTGAAATTTGCCAAGAATTCGCATAATATATTTGTGCGAAAAGTTGTTGAAAATATTTTCAAGGAAAGAATTCGCAGATGTCCAAGGTACGAGTTCTTTGAATTTCGCATACGTGAATCTTGCGAATTCTAATGTGTTGTTGTTTACGAATCTTGTGCCTACGAATTCTGCTTTGTTGTAGTCTACGAATTCTAAAGTTGATATAGGTTATATGCGAGTTCTTGTTAACTTGGTGAGGTGACCTGCGAATTTTTGTTGAATTTCTCTTAGGTACGAATTCTAAAATCATAGCTTGTGCGAATTCTAGTTGTTTTGTTATTGTATGCGAATTCCTAAGTGATTTACTCTATTCTGCGAATTTCACACTTGGTGATTTTTGGAAATTTTTTATTTCTGATAATTTTCTGTATTTTTGTGATTTCAAATTGGACTAACGATCAGTTTCAAGTTTCTTATTGAATATTTCTTTTAACAGGATGACTTCTAAAGACGCTCTTTCTATTGGTACGTATGTTAAGCCCCCTATTCTATTCAAAGGGGAATACGAACAGTGGAAAGACAGATTTCTCCATTTTGTTGATCGTCACGCGAACGGAGAAAATATTATGTTGTCAATTACTGAAGGTCCTATGATTCCTCCTACTATAGAGACACCGGATGATGAATCTTCAGACAGTGAGGATGAAGATGAGGACAGGGTGAGAAACACAAAAATTGTTGCTAAGGATTTTGCTCAGTACACTGACGAACAGAAGAGTCGATTTAAAGCTGATAGACAAGCCAGATCTCTTCTACTTCAGAGTATCCCGAATGAGATCTATATTAAGATCGACAACTACAAAGCAAATGCGAAAAAGATGTGGGATCAGTTACAGAAGATGATGATGGGTTCCAAGGTGGGAAATCAGATGAAAGTGGCCAATTTTATAAACAACTATGAAGAGTTTAAGGCTAAGGACAATAAGAGCCTGGAGGAAACGTATGAGAGATTCTTGCTTCTACTGAATGAACTTTCAAAGAACAAAGTTAAAAAGAAGCAAATCTAGAATAATGTAAAATTCCTCAGCATTCTGCAGTCCGAGTGGAAAAAGCAAACTCGTCGAATGAAACGGATGAAGGATTTGAGTGACATTCCACTGCATGAGGTTTATGAGACACCAAAAGATCTTTGAACTTAACAAGGAACTTGTTGGGAACAAAGATCTGATTGATTCTTTAAACAAATATGCTTCTGATCTTAAACAGGAAAAAGATTGTTTAGAAAGTAAGATTTCTGATTTTGAATATAAACTATCTAAGTTTTAAGTTTGATCTTGAAAAACATGAATGTGTTCTAAAAGCTCATATTTTGCAGGTAGAAAACAAGACATTAGAGAAAAAGGTAAATGGTTTGGAAGCCAAACTTTATGCTCGAGGCCAAACAGATCAAACTATTTTTCTAAATACACCTAACGAAGAGGCTGATTTTAAAGAGAAATGGGGACTCGGTTATGAAAACCCCCATTACTTAAAGAAAGCCATCAGAAAACAACCAACATTGTATAATTTTGATTTTCTTTTTGCTGCTGGTAAATATCATCATTTAAAACCTAAATTTGTTACCAAATCATCGGATGAGGTTGAGGATAATGAAGATGAGAATAGAAAGAATTTAAAGAAAATGCAACTACCATTCTGCTATCAAAAGTCGAATGATAGTTATCTTTCTGAAAAACCAAAGGTTCTTTCAAACGATTATTTTGCTAGCTATTCTACTTCTGAGATGGAGGCAAAACCGGTTAAATATAAAATTTATGTTCCTCCACTTATTTTAGAAAGCAAAACAATTGAACTTGAAAACGCTTTAATTGATGAAAGACTCTTGATTGATATAGAACAAGATGTGTTTTTAACTGTTTTAAGAACACTGTTTTAAAAGGTGAATCCCAAAAGTGTTCTAAATCTTCTAAAGCACCTCAAACCTCTGAACCTGATTTTGATGACTTATTTGTGTCTGCAAATGATTTTCTAAATTCTGATGAAGGGTGTGTTGATGAGATTGATTTGTTTGACTTTAACGCTAAACTTCCAGATCATTGTACTTTTATTATAAATGGTCAAGCGTTACCAAGTGTGCATGATATAGGTGAATCATCAACTAAGGTTGATGAATCATTTTCTGTGAATGCTGATTATTATGCAAAAGGTTAGAAGCAAAAGAAACGGCGTTCACAAAAACAGACTAACACTGGTAAGCTAAAGAAAAGACAATCTCAGAAATCTGATTTTCCTAATAAATCTAAATCTTTTGTTTCAGATTTAAGAAAGAAAAGGTTGGAAGGTCGAACAGAATGGCGACCAAAACAGAAGATAGATGAGAGTTCAGAATTAATTCTTGATATGGATTGTATTAGATCTACTAGTAGTATTTCTGATGAAATTGGTTATGTTGCTTTGAATAAACAAAACCTTGTAAATTCTTACAAGAGATAAACAATAAAGCAATTATTCCAATTATCTCGGTTTGCTACTAAGTCATCTACTTATAGACGGAATGATTTTGTTTCTCACCGATATTCTGATGATTGGTTTGGTACTTATCATGTTGATTCTTATAAGACTTTTACATCAATAGTTTTTCAAAAAGTCATAGGATCCATATACAAATGGATACCAAAATCTTGTACTAATCTGATAGGACGCACTTTTAAATTGGTACCTAAAGTTGTTATTCCCTGATTTCTCTTATGCAGACCCGTCATATGTGGTACTTGGATAGCGGGTGTTCCAAGCATATAACGGGGCAAAAGGATTTATTGTCTAATTATACAGAGAAATTATGCGGGAATGTAAGATTCGGCAACGATCAGTTTTCACCGATTCTCGGCTACGGTGACGTGATACAAGATAATGTGACGATTACGAAGGTGAGTTACGTAGAAGGTTTAGGGCATAACCTGTTCAGTATTGGCCAGTTATGCGACAAAGATTTGGAGGTAAATTTCAAGGCCAAGCGATGTTCTGTACGCACTGAAGATGGTAAGGAACTCTTTGTCGGAACGCGAAAGTCTAACCTCTACACCATTAATCTGTCAAAAGTCCAGACTGACAATCAGGTTTATCTACTATCAAAAGCCTCGCTGCAATAAAGCTGGTTATGGCACCGAAGGCTTTCACACCTAAATTTTCGTTATATCAATAAACTGGTCACTAGAAAGTTGGTTAAAGGACTTCCTGAGCTGAAATATGAGAAAGAATACATATGCACAGCATGTGAGAAAGGAAAGATGAAGAGAGTTGCACACAAGTCGAAGCCTGAACAAAGTACAAATTCTCCACTGGGATTGTTACATATGGATCTTTGTGGTCCAATGAGAACGCAAAGCATAGGCGGCAAGAAATATGTCTTAGTTATTGTGGACGACTATTCGCGGTACACATGGGTAAAAATTTTGAGATCAAAAGATGAGATGCCAGAAGTACTCATCACCTTTCTGAAGACTACTCAAGTGAACATGCAAAAGCCAGTCAAGCTTCTTAGAACAGACAACGGCACAGAGTTTAAGAACAAAACTGTTGCAGATTATCTCAAATCAGTCGGGATAACACATCAATTCTCTGTTGCTCGAATGCTAGAACAGAACGGAGTAGTAGAAAGACGAAACCGAACTCTAGTCGAGGCCGCTCATACTATGCTAAGTCAATCCGATCTACCTCTGTTTCTGTGGGCAGAAGTTGTTTCGACTGCGTGCTATACACAGAATCGGTCCATAGTACATCGCTGGTTTGGTAAAACACCTTATGCTTTGATAAACAATCGTACACCTAGCATTAAACACTTTAATGTTTTTGGATGCAGATGTTTCGTATTAAATGACAGAGAGAACCTGAACAAGTTCGGACCGAAGGCTGAAGAAGGCATATTCATTGGTTACTCTCAAACATCTGCTGCATACCGGGTGTATTTGAAGAAGTCCAAGACAGTGATAGAAAGCATAAATGTTACATTTATCGAGGAAGTGGCTTCTGAACAAAGCAGTTCAGAACCCGTACTAACAGGAGTTTTAGCTTCTGGACAAATCAGTCTAGAACCTGTAGCTAATGAGAATAATTCGGATAAAGCATCTACTTCTACGTCTCACTTATCTGAATTAGATTTATTGTTTGAATTTTTCTATGATGAGTTTCTAGGATCTAAACTGCCTAAGTCTGTTGTGGTTGACAGGTCAGAAGATTCAATGACTAATCATCCAACCATTTCAGAGGTATCAACTGAACTTGTTCCCTGGTTCAGAAAGAAACTCAAATTCAAACGAATACTCTTACGGTTGAAGATGTACAAGCAAATGTTGAACCAGAAGTTACAACTTCAGTTGGCTATACTGTGATGAATGATCAACAGACTGAACAAGTTGTCCCAACTGAAACTTCTGTACAAGAAACTTTAACGGTAACCCCAATAAATGTTGAACAAGAAGAAGAAGACAGTGGATACTTAGATGATTTGTATGATCAGTCTACATCGAATCCGCTCCCTCACGAACATAAGTGGACCAAAAAGCACCCGATAAGCCAGATAATTGGAGATACAACTTTACCGGTGCAAACTAGGTCTGTTACTTTGAATATGTGTATGCATGACTCATTCCTAAGTAAGATAGAGCCTACACGCGTATCAGAAGCTCTAGATGACTCGGATTGGGTGACTTCTATGCAAGAGGAGTTGAACCAGTTCAAAGCTTTGAAAGTCTGGAGACTTGTACCAAGACCTGAATGTAAATATGTAATTGGTACAAAATGGGTATTCAAAAACAAGAAGGATGAAGATGGTATCGTAATAAGAAATAAAGCACGACTTGTTGCAAAAGGCTACCGGCAAGAGGAAGGCATTGATTATGACGAGACTTACGCTCCAGTAGCGCGTATTGAAGCAATAAAGATGTTCCTTGCTTACGTCGCTCATAAAAACTTCACAGCCTACCAGATGGACGTGAAAATTGCCTTTCTAAATGGCATTCTTAAGGAGGAAGTTTATGTCTTACAACCTGAAGGCTTTGTGAATCCAGATAAACCGGATCATGTTTACATCTTGGATAAAGCACTTTACGGTCTTAAACAAGCGCCTCGAGCCTGGTACAAGGTATTATCAAAGTTTTTGGTCAAGTCGGGCTTCACGAAAGGTAAAATCGATACTACTTTGTTTATTAAAAAGGAAAAAGACGATATCATTCTTATTCAAATATATGTGGATGATATAATATTTGGCTCAACAAATCCTGAATGCTGTAAGAATTTCTCAAACCTCATGGTGTATAGATTTCAAATGAGTATGATGGGAGAGATGAACTTCTTTCTTGAATTAAAACTAAGCAATTTTCAACGGGGATTTTTATAAACCAAGCTAAGTACATTTTTGATATTCTTCGGAAATTCAAAATGGAAACTTGTAAACCTATTGGAACCCCGATGGCACCGGGAACTAAGATTGACATGGATCCTTCGGGAAAACCTGTCGATGTTAGAACCTATAGAGGAATGATTGGTTCTTTGATGTATTTAACTTCAAGTAGGCCAGATGCTATGTTCTCTACATGTTTATGTGCTAGATATCAGGCCAACCCCAATGAATCCCATATGTCTGCAGTAAAGCGTATATTTAGATATCTGAAGGGGACTGCAGATCTTGGTCAGTGGTATCCTAAAGATACTAGTTTTGAACTGACAGCCTACTCAGATGCAGATCATACAGGTTACATGTTGGATAGGAAGAGTACATCGGGTCATATACAGTTTCTTAGAGATAAACTCGTTAGTTGGGCATCAAATAAACAATTATGTGTTTCCACATCAACGGCTGAGGCGGAGTATGTTGCTGCTGCAAGTTGTTGCTCTCAAGTCTTGTGGATGAGAACACAACTGCGAGATTATGGCTTCAAATTTGACAAAATCCCGATTTACTGTGACTCTAAGAGTGTCATTGCCATATCAGCAAATCATGTACAACATACTAAGACCAAACACATAGATGTACGATATCATTTTATAAAAGACAATGTCGAAAAAGGTACAATAGAACTTTATTTTGTAAACACTGATTATCAGCTTGCTGATTTGTTTACCAAGCCTCTCGATGAAAAGAGATTTAATTTTCTTGTCTCAAAACTTGGTATGTTAAATCTCAAGACATAATATGTGATTACCTATTAAAGTTTTTCTTATTGTTATTTTTCTTCATTTCTTAATCTTTATTCTGAAAAAAAATATCTACACTGAAAGGTATTCATGATTTCAGGGGGAGTTAGGGAAGATGAAAAGATTCTTTACATTCTTTTGAGGGGGAGTTCATATATTTTTGCATTATTAACTGATTAATTTTTCTGATGCACAAATATAGGGGGAGTAAGAGTAATAATAAGGAGTACTAAAAATGACTTCTGATTACTTCAGATCAGAACTCGTACATACAATGTTTTACTGTTTTATGTCATTTACATTTCAATAAAGTTTTTGTGAATAAACTTTACACTTTGACGACTTATGACTGTTTGCAGATTGAGGATGCTTACAAGATCATATCTTATATGACTTACAGCTTGTCTTCATGAGATTTAGACTAAACAAAAAGATTTATTTCTAATCTTAATCTCATACGTATTTGAAAGAAGGACAACTTTCAGATATGAAAACATGTTCTTAAATGTTCAAACCACTTCTGATTCTTAAAATGATTTCATGGATATAGAAGTGTCATTTTAAATGTTTTCATTTTATTTGTGCTTAAATGTTTATAAACCATGTGTTTCCAAAGATAGATAGTTGTGTATTATCTTTTCCATATACTGTCAATTATTCACACACACCGGTTTAATATTTTGTTGAATATGTTCTTACCATGTCTCTAAAGTGAAACTAATTTTTCGATGGTAAGACACCCCGATTGATATTCAAATAAATTTTTGAGCGTGATTTCATTTTGAAATGTTATTTCAAAATTTGTCTATATCTTGTTTCGTATAGACAATATCCGATTCTTGATGACCTAAGCCTTAATGAAATAAATCATTTCGATCTTGATCTTTACCATAAAATGTCAGTTTTTCAAACAAGTTTCTTGTATTCATTTCATTCTTTCAATATACTTGTTTGAAATATCTTCAATGTTTAAAATGCTCAAATCTTCATTATTATCTTATTGAGCATACATACATCTGGCTTGTATCTTTTGTGCTTTAACTGAAAAGTTAAACCAGTTGAGCAACATGTTCATTTAGGAAAACATGGGTTTCTTTTGTGAGGACTTAATTGAAACTTCTATGGATTCATGTTAACCATTGTTTCCTACCCAAGAAGTTAATCCTTGAGTGATCGAATGTGTGAGGAGTCAAATACTGAGTGTGGGTTGAGTGAAGAGGTAAAATGAAAATGAGAGTTTGGTTAGATGTGAGCTCAATGATTAAAAGAAAGAGGGTGTGAGAACAGAGTAAAAGAATATCAAACTCTGCACCAACTTTTTCTGAGTCGGGCAGCCAAATTACTAGTGTTTCACAACTCTTCATGAACATTATTGAAACAGGCAACTAGCCCATTGTGAATTACAAATCCCAAACAATCAAGCTAAATCTCAATCAAAGATGAACAATTAACAAGAACTAGAGAGAGAGTAGAGAGAGAAAGTAGATCTTGAATTCTCTAATCACAAGTCTCACAAATCTGATTTTTACAATACATGCTTACAAAATTACAAGGCACAAGGCCTATAAAAACCCACACTCTAAAACAAGACTTAACAACTAAGGAAACTAAACATACTTTGACTTTCTATGACTTTGACCATGTTGACTTTACAACTTTGACTTTTCTCATTAAATCTTGGATACAATATTTAGACTTAACAATCTCCCCCTTTGTATTCAAGATTTAATAAAAAATTGACACTAGTCTTCAGCACTTGATTCTTCAGCTTTTGTCTCTGACAACTTTGAACTTTGAAGCTTTAACAGTCTTCAGTCTTTCAGCCTTTAAAGAATCTTGAAAAGTCTTTTTCACTTTGAATCTTTAACAGTCAACATGTCTTGAACACAAAACGGAATTCTTGAAACTCTTTTGAAACTTTGAACTTTGAAACTTCTTTGAAAACTTTGTCTTTGAAAAATTGAATCTTCATCTCTTGTGATCTCTGAACCGTCTTCGGAAAAACAAACTTTCACGAATCTTGATTTATCATAGAATCATCTTCAAAACTTTCTCAAATCATCTTCAATCGGAAAACTTGAACTTTCTGAAACTTTGACATCTCTTCATGGCATTGAAATTGAATCATTGTAAATGTCTCCCCCTTTTTGATGATTGTGAGCATCATGATCATCAAAACATTTTCAATTTCAACACAGTCTTTGATCACCCCCCTTTGTATTCAAATAACAATCTCCCCTTTCAATGATAATTTGACAGTCGCCGCCCTTTGATCTGAATGGCTGAATCATGAACTGTATATACCCGAATCTTTTCAAATTCAGGTATAATGAACGTGGTAACCCTGATTCAACAAATGAAACAGTTAGGAATGCCTGTCAGTAACACAAAGTTACTGTGTACAACGAATGTACAATATAAGGAGCTGGTTTGATGATGACTCCCCAGGACTTCCATTCAATCATTGAAAAACACAAGGTAATTCTATGAATGTTCTGACAGAAAAACAAAATTTCTGTGTGTTTGTGCTTGTGTTATGAAAGAATTTAGCACAATGATTGTGTTTCATAAGGCTCAAATTGTGTAAACTGTTGAGACAGCAACAGATATTACACGGACTCAATGTGCATGAAAGAGGTGCGAAGGTGGGGCAACTTTCCTTCTTTTTCAATATTTAAATCTTCCGAGTGAAGACTAGATAGCATATGTGCTGCGTCCCCAATGAAAATGAAACATTTCTTTTTCGGGAAAGAAATGAGTGGCTGGTGGGGCTATAGCAAGAGTTGGCATAGGCTCACTGCCTTTTTCAATGATGGTCACCAAAGAATGTGAATAAATCAGTAGATGTGGCTGCCCAGCTCAGAAAGTGGTTGGTGCAGAATTTTGATATTCTTTTAACTATGTTCTCACACCCTCTTTCTTTTTAACATTAAAGCTCACTTCTAACCAAACTCTCTTTTCCATTTTTCTGCTCAGCACAATGAGAAAAACTCAATCGGATGAGTTATCTCCCCCACTCTTTGATTTTGACCCCTCACCCCTCAATCACTCTAGGATAACTTCCTGGGTAGGAAACACAGGTTTACGTAAATCCATGGAAGTTCTGTTTAAGCTCACACACGAATCCCATTGTAAGTCCTATAAAGAATAGTTGCTCAACAATTTAACTAAACAGTTAAGTACAAAATATATGAAAACATTGTCAAAATGTATGCTCATGAGATTTGTGCAATTGAACTTTGAAGATTTCTCAAAACAAAGATATTGAATGAATGAAATGAAATCAAGAGAATTGTTTTGAGAATCTGATAATGTATCAATCAGATCAAATATAATGGTTAGGGTATCAAAGAACTGGATATTTTGTTTATATGAACAAATATAAACAATTTAGCAATGAAAGCACAAATTTGAAATGATGATTGTTGCTCAACAACTTTGAAAGCAAACGAGGGTATTACCATCAAAAAATATGTTCGTTATGAGACATGGTAATAACAAATCAAATGAAATACTGAACCGATGTGTGTGAATACTTTACAGTATATGGAAAAGACAATACACGAGTATTGATCTTTGGAAACACACGGTCAGTTAAACATTAAGCTCAAAATTTGAAAAACATTTAAAAGCTCACTTCGGAATTCATGAAATATTTTGAGAATAGAGAAGTGGTTTGAACATTTAAGAAACTGTTTTTCATGCTTGAAAGTTTTTCTTCTTTTAAACAATCAGAGATCTAGGATCAGAAGATATTTACCTTTTAAGCTCCCCCTCAAATCATGATATAATGATTTAGGTCATTTAAGCTCCCCCTGGATATTTTCAAAATATCCAAGTATGAACGTTGAAGATCGGGTCCTGATCTGTCATGTGATCAGAAGCCATCACCTTTACTCCCCCTTAAATTATGCATCTGAAATATGTCAGTTAAAATACAAGATAGAGATCAATACAACTCCCTTTTGAATTGTAGACCGCCATATCGTAAGTATATTGGCAATGAAAAAGCACAGGATAGAGATCAATACAACTCCCTTGTGAATTGTAGACCGTCATATCTTATCGGATGCAAAGTACAGGAGTAAGGTCTTTTGATCGCTGAGGTACGAGTCCTAAACTGTTGTGTTTAGAAGTCAAACTCTGTTGAAGTACGGGTTCTAAGTTGATGTACTTAGAAGCCATAGTCTTTCAACTTTGAAGTCCGGGTTTTGAACTGCTTTGTTCAAAAGCCTTGGTTCTCTTACTCCCCCTTGACTTGAGGTGCCTGCAACACATAATCAGTTTTTGGATTTGGTACCCATTGGTATTTAGGTCCATGAATGTTAGTTGCAGTTCTTGTGGGGGTAATCGAGTAGAACCATACCAGAAATGATCATTGATTTTGTGAATAGGATCATGTGTACAGCAATAAGAACAATAGTATTTCTTACCTGACAACCTGATTAATTGATCTCTCGAGTAGATATGATCAGGTTTACCTTTACGCACATTGTTCTTTTTGACTTTGTATGAATGAACACATGATTGCTTTCCTTTCAGGTTATCTTCCTTGTCATCTTTGACTGGTTTCTTCTTCCAGACCAGTTCCTCTTCTTTATATCTTCTTCTTCTTTGATGTATACCTGAACCATCTAAATTTCTATCATAAAAAATGTTAGTTCTACGAATTTGATCAGAAGATTTAATTAACCTTTGTGAAGAGACAATTTTCTGATTTGAACTTGAGGCTGTCTTTTCAAGATCTTTAATCTTAAAAGCAAAGTTGTCTCTTTCTTTGACAAGCAAGTCAATCTTTTCCTTGAATTCAGACATCGTTTTCTGCTCTTTCAGTGCATTCGCAGAAAGTTCATATAACTTGGCAGTCAACTTTTTAATCTCTGCCTCAAACATGCTTCTTTCTTCTTCAAAACCCTTCTCAGCATCGTTTCTCTGGCCGGATATTTCTTTGAAGAATCCCACATTCTTTTGTTCAATGGCCTTCTTCTCTTTGACAAACTTTTCTCTTTCTAGAATGAGAACTTTCTCAAAATCAGAAACTTGCTGAGAAAGTTTTATACATTTAAGCTCAACAGTCTTCTTTTCTTCAAAACACTTTCTTGAAAAATTTGAGAACTTCTTTGAAAATCCTTTCTTTTCACTCTCAAAATTAGCTTTATCTTCAGCAAGCTTTTGTTCCAAATCAGATATATTCTTTCTAAGCTCAGCATTCTCATATTCCAATCTTAGTATCTTCTTTTTAAGATCAGTATTTGTACTTTCCAAGGCAGATATATTCTCTTCGAAAGCCTTAAACTTGCTTTGAAGCTCAACTGATTCTGCTTGCAGCTCAGGTGATTTCTGTTCAGTTGGCTTCAGTTGGCTTTGAAGATTTATAATCTCTCTCTCTTTCTCTTTTATCTCTATCTCCTTTTCATAGATGATACCTGAAAAATTAGAGATAGTATTAGTACACTTTATACATTCAGGAGTTTTAACACAGTTGAACAATTGAAGTTGCAACTCCTGAATCCTTTTGAGATATTCTGAATTCTTAATTTGCTGAGTATTTTGTTCAGTTTCTATAACAGATATATCAGGCTTGTACATATTTGACATCTGTAATGAGAAATCAGCTTGATATGAATGATCGTTCCCAAACAATTCAGAAATTTTGACTGAAAGTCAAAATCAGATCAGCACAAAAAATAAATTCTGAAATTCTCAAAGCACTTGAATTATCTATCTCTGAATCAAAACCTGCAAATCAGAAAGACATGAATCAGATTAAGTGAAATATGGCGCAAAAATGAAAATTGCGCTAACTGTTGGTGACACAAGAAATAAATTTGCACGAGCTGTTGTTGGCGCGAGAAAGAATTTTGCGTGAGAAACTTGTGGAGCAAACTAGAATTGATGGTTGGCGCAAGAAAGAGTTTTTCGCGAGATTTGATTGGCGCAAAATTCAAATAGCCACCGCTACGTTAACATCCCTTGCAACTGATTGGAATAGCAAAATTGGAACATGTCCAAGAAGGTGGAGCACATGTCAAGCTTTGCGCTAGACGGCACTTGCGCAAACAAACAAGCATCATTCAGATTTGCGTGAGAAGTGAAAGGCGCAAACTTGAAAAATGCCTCATCCAATAGAACACTAACCACCGATTGAATTTAATTTCACTGCAGCCACCGAATTGAAAAAATGATTCCACCGTCCCACTATATTTGAAAGCCAATCAAATTTTGTTAATCAATAATGAATTGTTTTGGCCTCCGATTTGATTAAAAAATCCACCGTCTCACTATTGAAAACAATCAATCACAATTTGAATCTTAATTGAAAGATTTGTGCTGTCATCACCGACCCATGATTAATTGAAGACTAGAATCTTGCAGGTTGCCGATTGAATTGTTTAGAAAAGAAATCAGCTTTGTTCTCCAATTTCAATTACCACCGACCCATAATTGAAACCTGCATCCAATCACATTCATGCTTGTTAACTTTAAATGAAACTTTGCGTGAGATGAGAGAGGCGCAAAGAAAGCTTTGCTCGAAGGGAAGGTAGCACAAAATATTGACTCCCAGTCATTTGCGCCAACTTCATATAAACTCAGAGGTTGCGTGAATTATCAGATTGAACCCAAATCACTCCAATTCTGAACATTGCTTCTCAAAACCTATTCCACGAAGATCGAATATGATATCTAACATATATCA
Organism: Arctium minus; assembly: GCA_954870635.1. Classification (NCBI taxonomy): domain Eukaryota; kingdom Viridiplantae; phylum Streptophyta; class Magnoliopsida; order Asterales; family Asteraceae; genus Arctium; species Arctium minus. The sequence continues at coordinate 66,867,718 of OX941080.1, read as the reverse complement.
AAGCAACAAATTTATCGAAAAATCAAAATCACAGAGCAATATAAAATGATACAGAGTTCGATGTCTTTTGCAATCAGAAACCAAAAATCTCAAAATTGAATCTGATCTTGTGATAATTCGTGATATTTTGTGAATATTTTGAGTTTCTAAACTAGATTCGATCACAACTTGATCATTTTTGCACTCAATCAATGATTTTCAATCACAAATTTGTCTTAACAGTGAACATATAAGACGACTTTTGTGTTCTTAAAAAAATTTCCAGATTTTGAAAAATCAATTCAATTAAACCTGTTTAACCCTGCAAATTGTGATCAAAGTACAACAATTCACAAACAAATCACAACAATTCAATGATATTTTGACAGTGTTTTTGAATCAACAGTAAACAATCTGTGTTCTTGAGAATTTTCAAGAAAATTGACATTTTGATCCAAAATTCCATATTTCAATCCTGTTTTCTGTGCAAATCTTTTCTGAAAAATTGTTTGGTATAGCTCTGATACCAATTGTGAATTACAAATCCCAAACAATATCAAGCAATTCTCATAAGATGTAACAATTATGAACTAGAGAGAGAAACTAGAGAGAGAAAGTAGATCTGATTAATCACAAGTCTTAATGAATTACAATACGTGCTTACAAAATTACAAGGCACAAGGCCTATTTGACAATTTTGACTTATCTCATTAAATCTTGGATACAATATTTAGACTTAACACCCATGCCAACTCTTGATAAAAACCCCGTCAGCTACTCATTTTCTTCTCAACAGGAAAATGTTTCATATTTTCAAGGGGACGCAACACATAATCTATCTGATTTTCATTTGGAAAATCTGGATATTGAAAAAGAAGAAAGTCTGCCCCACCTTCACACATCGATCAAGCACAATCGAGTCTGTGTTTTAACTGTTGTTGTCTTAATGGTTTACACAATTTTGAGCCTTATAAAAAGCAATCATCATGTGCTTAATTCTTTCAAACACTTGCACAAACACACAAGAAATTTGTTTTCTTGTCATAACGTTCATAGAAATATCTTTGTCATGTTTCGATGATTGAATGGAAGCCCTAGGGGAGTGAACATCACAAAAGCTCATTTCCAATGTGCATTTGTTACACACAATGACTTCATGTTACTGACGGGCATTATAACTGATTCATTCGTTGATTCAAGTGTTACATTCCTACTTTGTCTGAATTTGCAAAAATTCGGATAAATATCTTTTGGATCGATGGAGAATCAAAGGCTCTTGTGTTAAAAGATCAGTGGTCATAACATATTTCATAGACATTTCTTGTTGAAAGTTTTGATGATCTCAATGATGCAATCATCAAAAAGGGGGAGATGACAAAGTTTAAAGAAATGTCTGACAATAAAAGTTTGTGCTTGTTATGAGAGATGATCAAGACATATGTGAGAAATTTCAAGAATTGTTGAAGATGAAAGAGAAAAGTTCAAATATTTCTGAAGATGTGCTAAAGTTTACTAAATTTTCTTTGAAGATTATTGGCTAAAGCATTCTGAGCTGAATCTGAAGATAATTTATTTCTGAAGTCTGGAAAGAGTTGAAGAACAAGCTTTGGGAGATTTCTGAATGTTTGAAGGTTGCTAAGAAAAGGGGGAGATTGCTCAAATGATTATTTTTGCTGAAGATGATCTTATTTGAAAGAAGTCTACCAAATGGGAGAATGAATTGCTAAATCTTTGAGAAATGGTCTTGAATCCAAAGGGGGAGATTGTTAGAGCATAAATATGTTGGATGCAAGATCATAGAAGATAAAAGGTCAAAGTTCAAGTAAGTCAAAGCTAAAAGTCAACTCTCATGTGGAAGTCAATAGTCAATGTAATAAAGTCAAAGTCAATATCTTAGTTGTTTGTTATAGTTGTAAGTGTGTAGTTTTAGTTTCCTTTTATATAGACTTGTGTTTAGTTAGTTGTAAGAATCTTGGGTGTGGAACATACTTGTAACAATTGCAGAGCTTTAGAGAGAGAAAGTAATTTGTACAAATTGTTATTTGAATTGAAATCAACAGGTTGAGTTGTTAATCTGAATTCATCTTGTTTTGGTTGTGATTGTTAGATTCAGTAAGAACTTGATAATTAGGGACATTATCAAGAAGAAATGCAATCTTGAAATCCAATGGCTTTTCAACCTCAGATTTAAGAAATTCTGTTACTCCCCCTCAAATTTTGCTAACTTCCCCTCAACACGATAATATGTATCTTTGAAACGTGTGTCGCTCTCTCCCTCATGATGATTAGGAGAATCCTGAGTATCATGTAACTTCAAAGACTAACCGGATGGGTAGCAAAATATTAGATAAAACAATTTAGTAACCAACATGGGTAATCAGCTAACACAAAAACATAATAGTAACTGTTATCACAACAATTAAAAGTAGTTGTGTGGCATATTTTCAGAGTTGGCATCGATGTATCTCTGATAGGACTTCCAGTTATCACTGAAGTAAAATATTAAAAAATTACTTCTCAAACTGTTATGGCAATATCACAAAGATATGGAAGGGGATTCACAAAGATTCGTGCGTGTGTGAAAGAAGTATAATAATGTCGATTAGGCTCAAAGATTGATTCAACCTGGGATGCAGGTTAGAAATCAATAGACACAGTGAGATGAATATGAAGTTTGGAGACCGGATCTGATGTCTTCCTTTTTCAATATCTAAGACCTCCGAGTGAGGAATAGATAGATTATGTGTTAAATCTCCGTGCAGATATGAAACAAGTATCTTTTGTGAGTTACTTGAGTGGCTGGGTGGGGTGACACGAGTTATCGACACTGGGTCCATGCCTGTTTCAATATCCATCTCCAAAGAACGAGAATGAATAGATTATGTGGTAACCCGGATAACTGACTCGGTTTAGTAAGGACCAATAGTTCTTTTAAGTCCTGTCACATCCTCATCATATTCTTTTCACTCTGAACTCATCTATCAATCTAGACCCCTAACTGATATCTATGAATGGGATGTGTTTCTTGGGTAGGTCCTTCCGGTTCTGAATTGACCATAGAAACATTAAAAGCCCTAACACTCCTTTAACTCGCCAAAATTAAAAATTGAAGAAAATTTCTGATTTGAGATAATCAGAAGTCAAAAACATTTAAGATCGAGTCCTGAACTGAAGTGTTCAGAAGTCGATATGAAAAATAAGCAACATGGTACTCCCCCTCAAAAGATGTCCTAACCCTTGATTGTAGTCATGTGACATGAATAATCTGAATTAAATCACACATGACCTTCCTGTAAAACAGATTAGGAAGATTTTGGTTTTGGTATCCATGTTGTGATGGATCCTTGATGGTTAGTTGCTTTGGCTTTGAAGCTATTAAACTGAGGATTGGGGATGCTATAAGTACCATACCAACTATTAATGTACCTTGGATGCACAAAGTCACTCTTTCCACAGTAAGTGCAATAGATCGTTTGTTGGCATAGACTGAACAAGTTTCCTATAGAATAGACATAAGTAGGGGAATCAGTCTTGGAAATAGATGACTTTGTATCAACTACAGAAGAATCATGAGACTTATTTCCTTCATTGTCTTCTATAGTTGGTTTGTTTCTCCAAACCATCTTTACTTTTATGAAAAAATGATTATCTGAAGAATCATTAAGCTCGCAATCAGAAGAACTGGAGTAGTGAGTATGTCTTTTGTTAGAGGTGTCAGTCTTTCTTTGTTTCTGTGAACATCTTTTAGATTTTTGCTTTGAAGATTTATTCACAGAAACCTTTTGAGAGGCAGACGTAGAATATTCGTCTTTATAAAATTTTACCGGTGGCTCACCAGTTGAATCCAAAAAATCAACATGACTAGGAAGTTTTGGATCGAAATCAAACTGGTCTAACTTACTGTCTGAACATACCTCTGAATTCAAGAATGTTGAAAATTTCATTTCCGCATCAGATATGACATTATCACTTGTGGGAGTCGGGAAACTGGATGGATTTTTGCTTTTCAAATGATCATTTGCGGAAGCATTTTGAAAATCGGAATGGGGATCCTTTTTGAGACACTTCAACTGAGGCTCTTTTCCTTTATCAAAAGAATTTGGTGAAAAATCACCCAGAAAAGCTTTACAGGAAGAGGTATCTGAGGGTGGAGAAGAATGTTCTGACAGATTAATCTTCTCCCCTTGGAGTAAGTCAAGCTTAGCTTGAAGCTCAACTTTGTGAAGTTGTTCTTTCAGCAGATCTGCTGCCAAGGCAGACAGTTGAGAAGTAAACTTGTTTACCTCTGTCAGAAAGTATTCTTTTTCCTCCCTAGATCCAGATTCCTTTTGATTGGAATTGACGCACTCAAGTTTGGATAACAACTCCTGTTTTTCCTTTTGAAAGTTGATTCTTTCCTGTTCAAATGACTCTTCTAGTTGAACAATTTTCTTTTCTAAAATCATAGATGGAACATAGATTTTGAGGTCCATCGATTCCTCCTCAACAGGTTTTGAATCAAGTTCAGCCTGAGAATAGCTTCGAAAATAGTCATTTCACAGAAAAGTGGGTTTATCGGTGTCATATGAAGCATTCAATGAGCCATACACAAAAGGAAGTTGCATCGTGACAGTATTTTTTCTTCTCAAAGTTTCCAGTTCCGAATCCTTATTATCAAGTGACTTGGTCCATCTGATTTTGTACTCTGGATAAGTTTTGTCCAATCCCAAAAATTCGAAAGCATATAAAGTGGGTACTTTGGACACTGCCTTTTTCAGGTAATGCAGGTTATCGTAACCGAGACCCTTCTCTTGATTAGAATGCTAAAATTCTTTCGGTGTGTTCAGATAAATTGTGTGTTCAGATTGACCGATTTTGTACAATTTCAGTTCGAGATCCTTTAATTGTTCAGTTAAGATTTTATTTTTCTTTTCACACAAAACACGTTGATTGACAATCTCAATTTTGTCATTTTCTAACAACTGAAAATTTTTCAGTAAGTTCTTTTACTTTGATCTTTAATTCCTTGGACTCTTTTGAAAGATCCTCACATTGTTCCTTTAGACTTGTAATTTCACACACTTGTCCGACATTTTCTACGAGAAGATTCTCAAGAGTCTTTTTCTGTTTGGACACTTGTGTTTCTAAGGTGGAAATTTGGTGAGACTTTTCTTTCGAGGTTCGCTTGCAAGAGTCTAATTTTTGCATGGTGATTTCCATCTGATTGATTAAGGTGTTAAGGGTAGGAGCACATATCTGACATGCGGAATCGCGATCTTCATCGTCTGTATCGGACTATGTCAAGTGCTTACCCATGAAACACCCGTGAGCTTCTGCATCTTCTTCTTCTTCATCAGACAAATTTAGCCAGTGATCATATTCTGCCATGAGAGCCTTCCCAGCTTCCTTTTCTTTGGCCAACAACATCTTGGCCTTGTAGTATTCGGAGTTACGAATGACTGGCCTTCGGCATTCTTTGGCAAAATGGCCCAGACGACCACAGTTGTAGCATTTGATCGGCTCATCCTTGGTTCTCTCATCATGTTTCTTCTCGACCTTCTTTCCTTCATCAAATTGTTTCTTGCCTTTATACTTCTCCTTAGGATCGTGTCGCTTATGAGGTGTAGTGGAGTACCTCTGATTGTTTGATGACGGCTTTTTGAAGAACTTCTTTTCCTGAAAGGCTTAAGAAAGGAACATCACAGCTTCCTTGATCTGGGTGTAGTCTGGATCTGAATTACTGTCAGTGTCTTCTGGTTTAGAATCACTTTTTACTGGTTCCTTTTCGGAGGCTCGACTGTAAGAACAACTTCTTTTGTTAGAGATGAGCGCTAAGGGATCAGCCACTTGCTTTACGTCTGACTTTTGATTTCCCATCAGTTCGAGAACTTCATCTTCATCTTATAACAACATTTCAAACATGTAACATCCTAAAATTTCGAGTGAAATAAAATTCGAAATTTTGGCAATATAACGTTTGAAAACAAAGAAACTTGTCACCCTGAAATAGGGGATAATTTAAACCTGACTAGAAAAGGTAAAACAATTCAAATCCAAGTGTATCATCCCAAAACGGGGTATATGGTAAGGCATTTACGATCCCAATACTGATACATAAAACGACAACCTACTAATCTAAATTTGGTTAACTAGATTTTGTTCGGGTGTCGCAATCCTTCCAAAACGTATATCTTCAAAAGTCAAGGTATTTTGGTCATTATGTTTCTCAAAAAGACCACTCACGACCCCAAGGTCGTTCCCTCAGTCCCGACGTGCCCCACCGCTAAGATGACCTGTCAAACATGACAACAAAGAACAAGTGTTAGGCTAAATCCTAGTGAGAACAAGTCAAATAAGAATGGAAGTACTAAACCCATTCGGAGTCACGCAGAGGATATAGTCGTGAGCTAAAATCAACAAATCAAATAAACCATTAGTGATTAAATATGGTACAAATAACACCAATCACATAATGAGCTCAACTCCTCTAAGTTTATTGCTCGAAAACATCAAGTCAACCCCTCTAGGTATTTTCTTGAGAGTTCCAAAACGGGGAACTCTAGCACAAGGGAATTACACCTTACTACCCATGAGACGCTACCCGACCGTATAGGTCCACACCTTACTTATCATGGTGACCCGATGCCTATTCCGTGCCAAAGTGGTGAACCTAATGTCCAAAACGGGGACATAGGAACACCGTGCCTATAGATCCATTGCACTAAGACCAAATACCAATAATATGCTAGCACATGTGATACCCATATTGAATCATGTATGTAAATAAATCATACGTACAAGTTACCAACATGAAATCTTGACTCCCATCATTGAGGAGACTAAATCAATATAACTCAACAACAAAATACCACATATATTCCATTTTAAAAGTCATGATTGTAATTAATTAACCCAATACTTGCATTTCCCCAAAACCCTAATTTTCCACTTTTGGTTCCCCAAAATCCCATGGGTTAAGGGTTGTCTAACAAATGAGTAGAATACATAGAAAACCATTGGTCTTAGTTTAAAAGAACATTTCTCACCATTCTTACTTAGGTTACAAAACCCTAACATCCCCAAAACTCATATTTAGGTTAGGAAGACATAGAGGACCAAAATACAAGAAATGTAACCATATATAGAAGTATAAAGAAGTGTATGAACTCACCTTGCAAGGGTTATACACAAACCCTAGGTGTTGGATGAACTAGAGGGAGATGAGAAAATCTCTTGAAGCTTTAGATCCTTAAGCTTCTCAATCAATGCTTACCAAAACCTAGTTTGAACAACACATAAGATTTTAATGCTCTTACCCAAGAGAAACTAATGAAGATAGGTGATGAAACCTACCTCTCAATAAATGCAATTGCCCAAATCAGCTCCCAAATGCATAAAATGGGTTTTAGGTCGTGAAAATGGGTTTTAAAGGGACTGGTCCGACCGCGACCTTGCCTGGCGATTGTGACACTTGTCACAATCGCGAGTCACTATCGCCCGCTATTGCCCCCATCTCGGTACAGATCCAGCGAGAGTGACATAGTGTCACAATCGCGGGCACTGTCGCCACCTCCCCCTCGACTTACGGTACGTCCCCCGCGATAGTGCTCTGCGAGAGTGACCCTTGTCACAATCGCGGGCACAATCGCCCCGTGAGTACCGAGGCCCAATCTTCCAGATTTTTGACCCGAGAGGCCCACGACCCAGATTCCAAAGCTAACGACAAAAATAAACATGATCGGTTTGCGGACTATGCTAAGAAGATGCATTTGATGAGTTCGTACCAAAATACGGGTGTTACAAAATAGTTCATGCAGGGGAAGTTTCTCCAGGGTTTGGGTATGACGGATATGCGAAACAAACGTCTTCCATTCCGGCTGGAGGTTGTTCATGAACTTGATGTTGTTCTCAATGTTGGTTTTGTTGATTTTGCTTTTGTGCATCTCATTCAGAAGGTGGTTGAACCGTTCGTATGTTTTAGTGAGCGTCTCGCCTTTTCTTGCCTTGAAGCTGTCATATCAGGCAATGCAGCTGGTGACTTTCAACTGATCACTTATTCTACTTCCCATCATCATCTTGCGAATCTGGTCTCACATTCCTTTTGTTGTTGCCTTGTAGCTGTCTATGCTTGCATATACATCGTTTGTGAAGTTATGGAGAATGTACATTTTTGCGAGACGTTCCCCTTCGTACAGTTTCCTTTCTTGAGTTTTCATTTGAGCAATTGTCTTTGGTTTCAAATTAGCAGATGTACCAGTCTCCTCATATGCTGGTATCTCAGTCATTAGGGCAGTAGGTGGTCCTTCTATAAGGGCCTTGTGTATCTCTGGATAGGCTTCCTTTGATTCAATGAAGAGCATGAATCTATCGTACCATTGCTGATATTCCCCCCGATAAAGTACGGGAGGTTTGTTATCAGTCCCGATGGCTAGAGCGTCTCTGGAATTCATCTTTAATGCATTGTATTGATCGTGAGACAAAGTATTTGATCCAAAAATAGATTAGACCTAAATTTAGGACAAGGACCCGGGAGACAAGGACCCAGGAGTGCGAGGACCCGGGCGAGTAAGGACCCGGGAGTGGAGCACCCGGGAGTGCGAGGACTCGGGAGAGTGAACTGGGAGTACTATAAATGGAGAAAGTGTTCGGGAGTACAGAGTCCGGGAATGTGAGAACTCGAGAGACCACAACCTGGGCGACAACAACCCGGGCGATAGGAACCAACTCGGGCGACAACAATAAATGTTCGGGAGTATAGGGTCCGGGAGTAAGGACAACCCGGGCGATTAACCCAGATCGTGTTCTTCGAGAAAAATGACGATCGAACCCAAAACCAATCAGATAATCAACCAGACCGATAAAATTTAAAGTAGATTAATCAACAATCAAACTTAAATACCTAAATCTGGTTCAAGTTAGCAAGCAATTTAGAACTTTAATCGCAACCCATATTTGAAGATTAAACTTATCTAGGTAAGTCGACCCAGACTATTACCCAGAAACCGAAATCAAAAATCGAAATCAAAGAATTTTTTCAGAAATCAAGAATAGGCAAACCCAGATTTGAAGAACTTTAGATTTAAGAACACGCAACCACAGATTCAAAACCACTCAAAGGAAAACAGAACTCAAATTAATAAGATCACAATATGCAGTCGACCAATAAGAAAAAATCGATTAAGCAATAATTAAACGATTTAAGGGTTTTAGACAAACCTTTTTAGATCAAAAATCTTGTCTCTTCGCTCTGATACCAATTGTAGATCTCAGAAACATTGCAATCAACAATAATAATAATCAATTAACAAGAATCAATCAATCACAACTGCTGGTCATATGATTAGATTTATCAGTAAAGGGTTTAGGTTTACAGAGAGAATATCTGATACGGCTAAGTAAACCTATGAATGACCAACCTTCTTTAAAACTAGGTTTAGCAACCTATTTATACCAAGATCCTAAACCTAAGGCCCAAGGCCCAATAAACAAAACCTAAGCCCAATTAATAATAATTAAGGCTTTTTACAACGCTTTAGAATAAAACAATTAAACTCTATAAATGCGTTATACAACTTTCAACGCACTAGGACTTTCGGTCCTAACACACCGGAACGCCAAGTAGAATTTTGGATCGACCTTACCCCGGGGGCAACCCCAATAGCCCATGCTCCTTACCTTCTGACTCCGACAGAGATGCAAGAGATGATAACTCAGCTTCAAGATCTTCTAGAGAAGGGATTCATCCGACCGAGTTCATCGCCATGGGAAGCCCGCCTATTCGTAAAGAAGAAAGACGGATCTATGCGGATGTGCATAGATGACTGAGAGTTGAATAAAGTGATAGTGAAGAACAAGTATCCACTTTCACAAATTGACGACCTCTTCGACCAACTACAGGGTGCAGGATGCTTCTCAAAGATCGACCTTCGGTCCGGATACCACCAAGTGAGGGTAAAGGAAGACGACATCTCGAAGATGACCTTTTGAACGAGATACGGGCACTACGAGTTCTTGGTGATGCCCTTCGGTTTGACGAACGCTCTGACGGTGTTCATGGACCTAATGAATCGAGTATTCCTCCCCTTCTTTGATAAGTCAGTGATCGTTTTCATTGATGACATTCTAATCTACTCAAGGGACGAGACCGAGCATGGGAAACACTTGTGGGAAGTGTTGGAGGTTCTTCAAAAAGAAAATTTGTTCACAAAATTCTTGAAATGAGAATTTTGGCTATAAGAGGTTCAATTCTTGGGCCATGTGGTGTCTAAAGACGGAGTGAAGGTGGACCCGGCAAGGTCGAAGCGATGATGAGTTGGGAGCCACCAACTAGTCCGACAGAAATCAGAAGCTTCTTGAGGTTAGCGGGTTACTACAGACGGTTCATCCAAGATTTCTCTAAAATCGCCTCACCCCTCAACTCCTTGACAAAGAAGAATGTTAAATTCCTTTGGACCGAGGCACAAGATCAAGCCTTCCAGACCCTCAAGAAGAAACTTTGTGAAGCACCAATCTTATCCCTACCCGAGGGATCAGATGATTTCATGGTTTATAGTGATTCTTATAAGATGGGCCTTGGGTGTGTGCTAATGCAGCGAGGCAAAGTGATATCTTATGCGCCACGTCAACTAAAGGACCATGAGAAGAACTATCTGACCCATGATTTGGAATTGGTGGCGGTGTACTTAGCTGGAAAGATATGTGGCCATGAAAGGTGAAGGAAGGCTGTTGAAGTTGTGGCGACATTACTTGTAAGGAACAAAGTGCACTCTCTTTACAGATCACAAGAGCCTGAAGTACATTTTTGACCGAAAGGAGCTCAATATGCGTCAATTGAGATGGCTCAAGTTGTTGAAGGATTATGATTGTGATTTACTCTATCATCCCGGTAAGGCCAACGTGGTGGTGGATGCCTTGAGCCGAAGAAGCCATGAAGGCGGTGTCAAATTATCCCTCACCAGGATCGACATGGTATCAAGCTTGTTGTAGAACATCAAGACATGCCAAACATACGCACTTAGAGAAGAAAACCTCAAATTCGAAGTGATGGTGAAGCAAAGTGGACTATTGACGGAAGATGGTCGTGGACTTAAGCTATTCCAAGGTCGAATTTGGGTGCCAAAGCTTGGTAGGAATCGTGAACTACTCCTCGAGGAAGCACATAAATCCAAATATTCTATACACCCCGGTAGCACCAAAATGTATACAGATTTGAAGTTAAATTATTGGTGGTCGGTGATGAAACTTGACGTGGCCAACTACATGGAAAGGTGTGTCACATGTCTTCAAGTCAGGGCGGAACATCAAAGACCTTACAGGAGTTTGCAACCATTGTCCATCCCCGAGTGGAAATGGGACAATATTACGATGGACTTCGTAACAAAGTTACCAAAGACCTTACGTGGTCATGACACTATTTGGGTGATTGTTGATTGCCTAACCAAGAGCGCCCATTTTCTCACAATGCGAGAGACCTTACCAATGGAGAAATTGGCTAAGTTTTACATCGACGAGGTGGTGTCAAGGCACGGGGTACCGCAATCAATTGTGTCGGATAGGGAGAGTTGGTTCACATCCAATTTTTGGACTAGTCTACAGAAAGAGTTGGGTACAAGAGTCAATATAAGCACGACTTACCATCCTCAAACGGACGGTCAAAGCGATAGGACAATTCAGACCCTCGAGGACATGTTGAGCTCGTGTGTTATTGACTTTGGAGGGAGTTGGGATTCACATCTACCCTTGGTAGAATTCACTTATAATAACAGTTACCATTCCAGTATCGGGATGGCGCCATTTGAGGCCTTGTAAGTGTAGAACCCCGGTATGTTGGTTTGAGGCGGGAGAGAAGGAATTCGTCGGACCGGAAATCGTTCAAGAAACGGTGGACAAAGTGAAGGAAATCCGAGAGCGGTTGAGAGCGGTTCAAGACCGGCAAAAGAGCTACGCAGACAAGAAAAGAAGGCCAGTTGAATTTCAAGTAGGAGACCGTGTTATATTGAAAGCGTCTCCATGGAAAGGGATCATCCGTTTCTTGAAGCGTGGGAAGCTCAGTCCACGTTTCCTCGGACCCTTCACCATTTTAGAAAAGATCGGACTCCAAGCTTACAAGTTAGATTTACCGCCGGAGATGGATGCGATTCATCCTACCTTTCATGTGTCTTACCTTCGGAAGTGTATAGCCGAGGAGGAAAGTGTAATTCTCTTGACGGAGATACGAGTAGATAACGGGAACCGTTGCATTAAAGAACAGGAATTAATTTTGGAGTCGAAGACGAATAAATTGTGACATAAAGACGTGGTCATGGTTAAGGTTCAATGGAAGCACCACCGCGGTGCTAATGTTACATGGGAGTCAGAAGAAGACATGAAGAAGTGATATCCCCACTTGTTTAACCTAGGATGAGATTTCGGGGATGAAATCCGCATTAGATGGGGAGGATTGTAACACTCGACATTTCAAGTAAGTAATGTATGCCCTCAACCCCTCCTTAGACGTTCTAGCGTGCGTAGGATGTATCTATTGTGACCATTCATGCTTTAAGTATTTTTGGACGATGTTGGTTGAGTCAAATGCCTAAAATCATGTCCAAACCGAAGGCCAGCTATAGTCGGCGACAATGACACAATGTCAAAGTCACCCGGCAAAGTCGTGGGGGAGAACCGGGTTATGGTACATCCCGGGCGACAATAACAGCGACAATGCCTTGAGGCACACTTGCCGGTCATAATCGCCGGAAGTGTACCGAGAGGTGATGAAGCACGGTGATAGTGCCTAAGCGACAATGCCAGTTGCAAGGTCGCCGGGCATTGTCGCATGCGGGGCCTGGCCGATTAAAAACCCTTCAAAACCGATTTTTCTTCTCATTTCCAACACAAATCAATTAGGGTTCAGTCCTAGAGCTAAGAGGGGCAGTTTTCTTCCACTTTCCACCATTATCCTCATTAAATGCTCTAAGACTTTGGTGGGTGCCATTGTTGCTCTTCAAGACCTAACTAGGAGGCATTAAAGACTTGCATTCAAGCTTGGGAACCTCAAGACCTCATCTTCCTCAACTTTCTAGGGTTGATACTTTTCTAGGTTTTAAACCAAAAACCTAGATTGTGAGTTCTTAAATCTTGTCAAACTAGATACACACCATTTCATGTTCTTATTTGTCATCATTGCCTACTTACATAATGCATCTTATTTACTGTGTGTACTCATCTTATTTACAAGAGGGGCGGATCCGAATACGGCTTGGGTGATGCAAGGAGGTTTGAGAGAATCTTTAATAATCGCATAGAGATATGGATTTTTGCATAATAAAACTAAGGTCTAGATGTCGGTCAAGTTGGTGTGACATAGAGATATGCGCATCTCTCTATACTGGCGGGGCTAAGATCTTCGAGATCTACTTAGTAAGATTGGTAAACCGAAAGTTAGCAAGTGTGGTAATTTTATAATAAAACCGTTATCGCAACCGACACGACGTCGCTTCAAGAGGAGGAAATCGTGTGGGGTCCATTGCGACCGGTTTTGTTAACCATTTAAGTTATTAAAATACTCTTGGGGGAAACTTACACCCGTACCCGCTTTTTATTATCTTGTGTATTTAATATTTAATATTTCGCTAAAAATCAACCTATCAATTTTATAAATCTAACTTTGCACCGGAAGTTCATGGAAATCTCTGATTCTTAGTTAAGTCCAATCCCTGTGGATACGATATTTGGTCCTTACCATTATATTACTTGAGAAGCGAACGCAATACGTGGTGTATACTTGCGCCATTATTGTGCCACATTTTACACGTGTGCATTTTTGCCATCAAGTTTTTGGCGCTGTTGCCGGGGATTGGCAAGATTTTACATCCTAAGATATTGATTTCTACTTGAGCCCGAGTCGCGAGTTTTTCTTTTCGTTTTCCCGTGTTGTATGCCACGGCTACAACACGGTGAACTTATACCTCTAGATTCCGAAATCGAAAGAACCATTCGGAGACGCCGACGAGGTAGAAGAGGTAGAGGCAATCGACAACCGAACACCATGGGTGACGTTGGAGGAGGACTTAATAATCCACCACCTCCACCTAATGTGGAAAGTACAGTAAAAATTGTCGATGACAAAGACCGTGGAATAAGGGACTATGCTACCCCCGAATTTGCTTAATTAAATTCGGGAATTCTTAGACCCGACATTGCATCCGCAAACTTTGAGTTAAAACCGTTAATGTTCCAAATGATCCAAACAATGGGTCAGTTTGGGGGATTACCGTTGGAAGATCCGCATTTGCATTTAAAATCATTTTTATAAATTGCGGACACTTTTAAAGTTCAAGGAGTTCCTCAAGATGCCTTAAGGCTCATGCTCTTCACTTTTTCGCTAAGAGATAGAGCTAAAGTGTAACGCCTCAAAAATCAGAGTAAATTAAAACTTGGAAACCTGACAACATGACGAAAGTAATTCCATTAACTTCCCATAAATGGGACCAGTCCTTAAGACTATACAATCCTATACAAGGATTTCATCAAAAGAATGGGACTTAACAATGCCCAGCAACAATACTAAAACATCTGCAAAAACCTCGAGACTCAAAACTCGTCTCTCCAAAAACCCCGGCAACCCACCGCTAATGGAAACCTGTTACACATACCATTTGAGAAAAAGTGTCAGACTTAAAAGCCTGGTGAGAACATACAGTTTATAAGCTCAAAAAATAAAACATCAGTTCCAAGATAACATTTCCAAAGAGGTTAAATTTACAATTTAGGTCTTTGCAACAATCGGGCTTTTTCGTTATAAACATGCCATAAAAGGACCGAAAACAAAACATTTTACCAAGGATTGTGGCGTAACACAAAGTTAGGCCAACAATCCGAGTTACGAGCTAAACCAATTGGAATCCGCGGATACGAATCACAAAGTCCGTGCTTCAACGTGAGATCAAGCCCCAAGCGCAAAACCAAGGTATACTCCTTCGCTAGGATCACTATGAATCATGGCTGGTATCCGGCCTCACATAACCGTACCAAGTTGCCCTCTAGGAACAAGTGATCCATAGCTACAAATTTGGGGAATGTATCATCCCAGCAATACAGTCTACTCAAAACCTAGGGATCCACTAGTAATGGTAAGGACTCGTCACAACAACATATGTGACCAACCATAATTAAATATATGGTATAAATACATTTTATAAACAAAATGCTATTCCCAGTTCAACTTCTGGTAAGAATGAAAATCATTAAAAGGAGTTCTTTTAAATAATATTTTCGCATAAATGCATAAGTAATACGTCATTTTACTTTAACAAGATAAGATCCAAAAAGGTAACTTTTGATATGTATACAGTTTAAAATGATAGTAGGAACTCACCTCTGTTTCCTTCTTCTTAGCGAGTGCTACCTATGACAACACCGAAAGAATCGGTAAGTCGAAATACAGATAATCCTCTCGCTACTTGACTAGAACTCAAAGACACAGAAGCTAACAACTTAACAGAACCTAAACCGGTCGAAGGACAACACCGGTAGAACGACAACACCGGTCGAACGACAACACCGGTCGAACGACACACCGGTCGAAGGACACACCGGTCGAAGGACACACCGGTCGAACGACCCACCGGTCGAAGGACACACCGGTCGAACGACCCACCGGTCGAACGCATTCGTCCGGTCCTTGCTCATCCGGTCGTCTTGTTCATCAAGAACAGATCGACTCAGACCCAGATCCAAAATGAGAAATACTCCGATCTCAAAATGGAACGGTTTAAAACCTTCACGAAGAGATTCTACACAGCTAAAAGCATATAGATCAAAGCATTAAGCTAGATTCGTACCTCGATTTGTCCGAACCGATCAACCCTTTTACACTGCTTTTCTCCTGCTCTTCTC
This sequence comes from Arctium minus, assembly GCA_954870635.1. Lineage (NCBI taxonomy): Eukaryota > Viridiplantae > Streptophyta > Magnoliopsida > Asterales > Asteraceae > Arctium > Arctium minus. Next base: position 66,851,884 of record OX941080.1, on the reverse strand, counting down.
TCTGGCTTCTTAGATAGGAGATCAGATCAAATGAGATATCAGAAATATCTCAGATTTGATTTCTATATATATAGCCCAAATTACAAATTGCCCCCTTGAACTTTGGGTAAAGGTCAACTTTTCACCCAACCCCAAAATTCAGGGTGTTACATAAAGCTTGGATAAATTCCTAACCGCCCACTCCATTTCTACTTGGGAGGATCTTGCGGAAAAATTTCTGAAAAAATACTTTCCTCCAACGAGGAATGTAAAACTCAGAAATGAAATTTTACTGTTTCAGCAAGGGGACGACGAAGCAGTGTCAGATGCATGGGAAAGGTTCAAAGAACTTCTTAGGAAATTCCCTCATCATGGAATCCCCCATTGCATCCAATTGGAAACATTTTATAATGGACTTTCCAACTCTGCAAAAATTGTCCTCGATGCTACAGCTGGTGGTGCATTTACCGCCAAGACATATAATGAAGGATACGACATTCTTGAGAAAGTTTCCAACAATAACACCGAGTGGTTTAACCCCCGTGCACTTCCTCCAAAAAATGCAGCGGGAGTTCGTGAAGTAGATGCCATCACAACCTTAAATGCACAAATTGTTGCTTTAACAAACTTGGTAAAAAATAACTTGAACTTAGGAGATAAAAACCAAGTGCATGCTATGAACGCTAACATGACCAATGAAACTTGTGCATTTTGTGATGAGAATCACGCGTATGAAAATTGTCCAGGCAACCCCATCTCAGTTAATTATGTAGGAAATCACTCAAGGAACAGTCCGTATTCCCAGACATACAATCCGAACTGGCGAAATCACCCGAACTTTTCATGGTCGGGAAATCCTGGATTGCAACCCTCTGAGGTAAATCCTGGGCAAAACCGATCCCAAAATCCTCCGGGATTTCATCATAGTGGGCAGCCCCCACATCCTCATCATAGTGGGTAGTCCCCATATCCTCACCACAGTGGGCAGTCCCCACAGTCCCACAACAATAGTCAAAACCCACTTCCTCACGTAAACAGGAAGCAAAGCACGATGGATAATGGTTCTTTGGAATCATTACTTAAGGGTTTCATTAACCAAACTAACGCCACGTTACGAGGTTTTGAGACCCAACTAGGACAATTTGCGGCCGATCTTAGGGGAAGACAACATGGCACTTTACCGAGTGATACCGAGACCCCTAAGACTAATCCCAAAGAGCACGTCAAGGCCGTTACGTTGAGAAGTAGCAGCGACCTAGTGGACATTCCCATCATGCAAGAAGAAAGGGAAATAACACATTCTTTTGACAAACAAAATTTTCCGGACTTGTTCCCCTCAACTTCTGCATTACCAGCAGCTCAAACTACCCCTGTTGCAGTTGAGCCTGCTGTACCCAAATTACCCGCGGTCGTTTCTGACCACAGTGGTGACACTGTGGCCACAAAACCAACCAAGAAGTCGACACCTTCAAAGCACGTGGAACCAGATCTTAGAGACCTCCCTTTTCCTGGTAGGATGAAACAAAAGAATGTGGATGATCAGTTTAAGAAGTTCTTGGACATCTTTAAACAACTCCACATTAACATACCTTTGGTTGAAGCTCTCGAGCAAATGCCAAACTATGTTAAGTTCCTCAAAGACATCCTCAATAAGAAGAGACGGTTGAGTGAGTATGAGACGGTAGCTTTGACCAAGGAATGTAGTGCCCTTCTTACGTGTAAGATTCCTCCCAAACTGAAAGACCCGGGAAGTTTTACCATCCCGTGTTCCATAGGAGGCCAAGAAGTGGGACATGCCTTGTGCGACTTAGGAGCTAGCATCAACCTCATGCCCTTGTCCATTTTTAATAAGTTAGGAATAGGAGAAGTCCGTCCCACCACCGTGACTTTACAATTGGCGGATAGATCATTGGCTTATCCAAAGGGTAAAATTGAGGATATATTGGTTAAAGTCGATAAATTTATCTTCCCGGCGAACTTTTTAATATTAGATTATGAAGCCGACAAAAACGTCCCAATCATCTTGGGACGACCTTTTCTCGCCACGGGAAGAACTTTAATTGACGTCCAAAAAGGTGAGCTCACGATGAGGGTGAATGACCAGCAAGTGACATTCAATGTGTTTAAGACCCTTAAGTTTCATGGAGAGATAGAGGACTGTTCGGCCATTAGTGAGGATTTGAGTTTAAATTTGGGCGATTATGGCCACAACCACACCACTGTGGCGACAGACGATGACCTGATTTTTGACGACGAATTTTTGGAAGAATTAGCAGCTTTTGAGCAGCTAGATTTTAAGGATAAAACCACCCAACTCCCATCCACAGTCCAACCACCCGATTTGGAGTTAAAGCCTTTACCGAGCCACCTTAAGTATGCTTATCTTATGGAAGACGAAAAGTTACCCGTTATCATTTCGTCTAAATTGAACCTTGAGCAAGAAATAAGATTATTGGAGCTTTTGAGAAAACATAAGAAAGCACTAGGGTGGACCATAGCCGACATTAAGGGAATAAGTCCTTCGGTTTGCCAACATAAGATTATTTTGGAAGACAATAGCGTTGGCAAAGTGCAACCTCAAAGGAGAATTAACCCGATCATGAAGGAAGTGGTGAAAAAGGAGATTTTAAAGTGGTTAGATGTGGGTATAATTTACCCGATATCTAGTAGTAGTTGGGTGAGTCCGGTCCAATGTGTTCCAAAAAAAAGGTGGTACCACGGTAATCACCAATGAAAAAAATGAGCTCATCCCAACTAGGACCGTGACCGGGTGGCGTATTTGCATGGATTATAGGCAATTAAATTTGGCAACCAAGAAAGATTATTTTCCATTACCATTTATAGACCAAATGCTCGATAGGTTAGCAGGAAAAGAATTTTTTTGCTTCCTAGATGGGTACTCGGGGTATAATCAAATCCACATTGCACCCGAGGATCAAGAGAAAACTACTTTCACTTGTCTGTACGGTACATTTGCTTTCCGAAGAATGCCCTTTGGTCTATGTAATGCGCCCGCAACTTTCCAACGGTGTATGATGTCTATATTTTCGGATATGATTGAAGACACCATGGAAGTGTTCATGGATGATTTTTCGGTGATTGGAACTTCGTTTGAAAATTGTCTTAATAATTTGCAAAAAAGTTTGGAAAGATACGAAAAACATGACTTGATTTTAAATTGGGAAAAATGTCATTTTATGGTCCAAGAAGGAATAGTCTTGGGACATTTGGTTTCTTCACGAGGTTTGGAAGTCGACAAAGCAAAACTAGAAGTTGTAATGCAATTGCCCGAGCCTTCCTCGGTCAAAGGCATTAGAAGCTTCTTGGGTCATGTCGGGTTTTACCGAAGGTTTATTAAGGATTTTTCAAAAATTGCAAAACCTTTGTCTAACTTGCTTCATAATGACCAAGTTTTTTATTTTAATTCGGAATGTAAAACAGCTTTTGCAAAAATCAAAACCGCACTTCTATCGGCCCCGATTGTTGTAGCACCGGATTGGACATTACCTTTTGAGGTTATATGCGATGCGAGTGATTGGGCCGTTGGCGCCGTCCTCGGTCAAAAGCATGGTAAAAATTTTCACCCGATTTATTACGCAAGCAAAACTTTAATTGATGCTCAAATTAATTATACCACTACCGAAAAAGAATTGCTTGCCGTAGTTTTCGCTTTTGATCGATTTCGGTCTTATTTAATTGGCGCCAAGGTCATTGTGCACACCGATCACTCCGCGATTAAATATCTCATCAACAAAGCCGATGCCAAACCTCGGCTCATACGTTGGGTCCTACTCCTTCAAGAGTTCGATCTTGAGATAGTTGATCGAAAAAGGATTGAAAATCAAGTGGCAGATCACCTCTTCCGGTTGGAGGGCGTCATTTCAAGTGGAGGAAGCCATGACATTAATGAAATTTTTCCCGATGAACAAATCTTAGCCATTCAACACTTTCGTGGAGAAACACATCCATGGTATGCGGACATAGCCAACTATCTAGCTAGTGGGTTACGGCCGTATAACCTCTCCAAACAACAATTTAAAAAGTTTCTCCATGATTGTAAGCATTATTTGTGGGATGATCCCCTCCTTTTTAAAATGGGAGCGGATCAAGTGTTAAGACGTTGTGTGCCCGAGTCGGAAATGCAAAACATTTTGCAAGAATGTCATGTGTCGCCGTATAGTGGTCACTTTGGTGGCCAACGAACGGCCGCTAAAATTTTGCAAAGTGGATTTTTTTGGCCAACGATCTTTAAAGATTCCTTTGAGTTTGTAAAGAGATGTGACCGTTGTCAAAGGACCGGGAACGTGTCTCAAAGAAATGAAATTCCCCTTAACAATATTTTGGAAGTGAAAATTTTTTATGTATGGGGTATTGATTTTATGGGACCGTTTCCAATGTCCTTTAATAATCAGTATATTTTAGTTGCGGTTGACTACGTGTCAAAATGGGTGGAGGCTATTGCATGTCCTCATAATAACGCTAAGACGGTAATTAACTTTTTGCACAAAAACATTTTTACACGTTTTGGAACACCTCACGCTTTAATTAGTGACGAGGGAACTCATTTTGTCAATAAAATGTTAAGTGTTGTTCTTAGCAAGTACAACATCCAACACCGTGTGGCCACCGCTTATCATCCGCAAACGAATGGGCTTGCCGAGCTTTCAAATCGAGAAATAAAAACAATTTTAGAAAAAGTCGTCAAGCCTCATCGTAAAGATTGGTCACTAAAATTGGATGATGCACTTTGGGCTTATCGCACGACCTTCAAAACCCCGTTGGACATGTCACCGTATCGTCTTGTGTTTGGTAAAGCGTGCCACCTCCCATTGGAATTGGAGTATAAAGCATTTTGGGCCACCAAAGAGTTGAACATGGCCGAGGATATCGCGGGAAATAAGCGCAAGCTTCAACTTGTTGAACTTGAGGAATTGCGACACAACGCATACGAAAATGCCAAGATTTACAAAGAAAAAACAAAAATATGGCATGATCGTGGCATCAATCAAAGACATTTTTCGGAAGGTCAACAAGTGTTGCTTTTTAATTCGCGCTTAAAATTGTTCACGGGTAAACTCAAATCCCGTTAGTCCGGACCGTTCAAGATTGCCAAAGTTAGCCCATTCGGTACGGTGGACTTGATAAATCCTCAAGATGGTAGCACATTTCGAGTCAATGGCCACCGCATTAAGCAATACCTTCCCGAGGAAGTGCTTAATGAAATCGGATGCTCCGTTTAAGTTATCGGGTTACTTGTAACCCATGTAAATATTAGGATCTAGTTTTTATGATTATTATTATTGCAATATTTTATTTTTAATTTTAAAGCAATGAGTAAAAGTTGTTTTTGTGTGTGCAGATGTGGCCACAGTATCACCATTGTGGCAGGCTTCGGGTTCCATGGCAGACCATGATTTTAAAATGCATGTTGGATAAATGAGTGTCTTTAAAAAGCTAAGACCTCTCTGAAAAAGTCAGCCTCATGTCAACTTTCTCGGTTCCCAAGCAACAATTTTGACTCCCAATGTGATATTCCTCTTTTATGCTACATCTTACCCAAACTTTTTGGGTAGACAAAAGAGGTTTTTCACCAAAGGTTGTGTGTGTTCTTTTTATCCATCAGACAAAATAGTACCCTCACCCTTCCCAAAGCCGACCTACTCCCTCTAAGCCATCACCTTTTCTCAACTTGTCACTCCTTTTTCTGATTTTGGTTATTTATTTATTTTTTTTATGTGTAGGAACCGTCAAATTTATAAAAATAAAAAAAAACACACTCAATCTTTCCTTTTCTCTCTCCTATCAACCAACCCCACACTCTTCCTCTCCCTCCCATCACCTGTCACCCTTTTCCATCACCTTTTCTTACACCTCTCTTTTCAAGAACCAAAAAACCTTTTTTTTTATTATAATAATAATTACAAACGACTCTATCTTTTCCTCCCCTCTCACCGTCCCCACCCTTTCTTCTTCAACACTTTCACCCTAAAATCCCACTAAAACTACTAAATCCCTAAACCACTACCTAATACCACTACACCTGCAACTCTTTGAAATCTCACCACCCGTATCGCCGGCAACCGATGGCACGGCGCAAAGTTCTCACCTCCGGCCCTCATCCTCCGCGACAACATCTCTGGCGTCCACCCCCCGCTGCTAATCGCTCGCCCGTCGGCGACCCATCTGCTTCCCTCACATCGACCAACGCCACCACCGCCGTAGATAACCCTCTCGTCGCCACCCTGGTAATCAACCTCCACCTTCCCCAACACCCACTGTCGCCCCGACCCCCGTCACTTCCGCCAAACGCCATCCTCCATCTCCGCCTATTATCCCCACCGCCGACGAAACCACCGCCACCATCGCCTCCACCTCCGGCCATAAGGTAAAACCCCCTCCGTTCCTCCACCTTCTCATCCCCGCCACCACCGACCCTGCCCCTCCCTCATTCACGACGGAGGCGGTTTTTCCCCACCCTGAAGCTTCTCCTCTCCCTCCTCCCACTTTCCTTCCGTTTAGTCCACACAAACCCATTCCCGATGTTAGGGACTTCGATCTCAACCAAATGGGTGATACCGAGCTCCCGGGTTACGAAACCGACATTGGTCGATATTTTGCAGATGACAACCCGGGGGAAGTTTTAACCGAAAAAGGCTTGAGGAATGATAAAGGGAAGGGACCAATGCTTGTAGACTCTCCGAGGCAACTGAGTGCCACCACTATGGTGGGTGACCACAGTGGCGGCAATGTGGCCACACATGCTAGTAGCGATCATTCTGGGTCTGATTCACCGTCCACAGAGGTGATTCCCGAAACCGAGCCAGTAGCTACCCGGGCATCCGTACGACAATCCATAAAGAGAACTGTTGAAGACCGTGACTACCATCCCGATGATGAAGCACCTCAGCCGCATGTCTCTCGTCCTTCTCGTCGTCGACGCTCCACTCGTTCCATCGCGCCACCATCTTTTGAGAACAGGTATCTTATTTTCCTTCAGAAACAGCTGCTGGTTGAGCGTAGTTTTCAGCTCACTCTGATACAGCGGTTTGACTATCTCTGTGATCATTTGACCGCCCATGGGTGGTCGAATTTAGTTCCTCAGGAGCCCACAGTCAATGTCTCTTTAGTCCACGAGTTCTATACCGCCATGAGTGGTACCAACGGCAATGTAGTACACATTCAGGGTACCCGTGTGGTGTTTGATGATGCTTCTATTTATGCCACTCTAGGTCTAACACCCCCGCGCGACTACGTTTATGCGCGTTTAGCTCTCCACACTACTGTCGAGGAGGATGACGATATTGCAGCCACTTTGACTATTCCTGGTTTCGGTTGGACGATGGACCACAAACGAGCGATTATTCGCTCTGGCCACCTCACTACACCGGCCAGTCTTTGGTTTCAGTTTTTACGACACAACCTTATGCCGACTTTACATGATGGTACACTTTCTAGAGATAAATGCATCTTGTTGTATTGTATTTTATGGGACCATCCAATTAATCTGGGCCCGATTCTCCGGAGTGCGTTCCGAGTGGCTTTGGGAAGACTGAGTGCTCGTTTGATTTTCCAGTGATCACTCAGTTACTGAGACATTTTGAGGTCCCGGTTGACGATGACGACGAGACTCAGACACATACTTCATGCATCGATCAGGGGACCATCGACCGCATGAAGCGGTCTTTTCGATTTTCAGGTAGACGGACACCACAGGTACCTCTTTCCCATGGAGCTTCCTCCTCGCGTACCCCACCACGCGGTACATCTACTCAGCCACAGGTTCCCGATTCCGTTTACGGAACGGAAACGTGGTTGACTATTCTCACGGGGCAGCTTGAGGAGCAGACTATCACCATCCGCGGAATCCAGGAGACTCTTTCAGCTGCTATCTCTTACCTTTTTGCTGTTGATGAGCGCGTCAGGCGCAACGAGTCACGGTCGGCTGCTTATTGGACTTACGCACGTGCCCGTGATAGCTTACTCATCCACCACATCTTGGATCTGATCCTTACTGTCAGACTCCCGCCATTCCCTGATATTTTGGATATTCCAGCAGGTACATCGGCCGACGCTGCTGCATCGGTCCCTCCACCGCCTACTGCTGATACTGACCACAGCGGCCAGCCACCGCATGCGTGATCTCGTGGTTATTTTTAAACTCTTGAAACATTTATCTCCTCTATTTTGTGTTTTCTTCTTTTGGGGTACCTTTTGTTATTATCTAACTGTGAACCCTCTCTGATATTATCTGTATGGTGATTATGTTTGTTTATATGCGTTATCTGTTTCGGTATGCTAACATTGTTTACAGGTGCTTTTCATTTTTTTCTGCGTATTGCGATGTTTGAAATGATTTAGGCCTCCATTTCTCGTTTTTGGCCCATACACGTCCCTTTCGTAACCTAGCCGTGTTTTCTTAGATGACACCTCCCCGGCAATGGGGACATTGCCAATCTCTAAAGTTTGGGGAGGGGTATTTAATCAACCCAAATGAATCCAAAAAAAAATGGATTTATATGGTTTACAATTTTAAAAGCCAAAGAAAAAGATACATTAGGCAATTGTAAACTATATTTTTGGGTTCGTTTTCGACATGGAGGTTAAAAATGATCAAAGGAAGAAAAAGGAGAAAAAAAAATCTAGCCCACTCAAAAAGCCAAATTATTCCTTTTGATTAACCCCACGCAAAAATATAAGTTTGGGGAATAAAAGGGAAAACCCAAAAATCGAGCGAGCATACACCCTCAAAAAGTCCTATTGATCAACAAAGCAATACGAAGACGAAAAAGAAGTGCACCGGCAATTTCTGAAGGTAACGCATCGCCAGCGCAAATTTTTGTTTCGCCTTTTTAGCCAAAATTTCGGTCTATATTTTTCTTCCATTCTTTTTTTACTTGAGGACAAGTAATATGATAAAGACCCACCATTGAAAGTGTACTCAAGAAGGAAAGATAGAGTCACAGCTGAAAAAGAGGGACAATTATATTCTATCTTTGGAAGTTGGCTGAATCCTCTCGGTCAAATTATTGCATGATTTTAGTCAATCAATTTAATAAATGATTGGCAATCAATTTAATAAATGATTGTGCAGTAATTTAGGGTCCAACCCTTAATTCATGCCCATAATTCTAGTATTTGATTAGTATAAATAAGTGGTTAGTTTTTCATGTTTAGGATTGAGAAATTATCCTTTGATTTACTTGTTCTTGTAATCGAAGACCTTGCCCCTCTCGAATCGGGCCACTATCCTTTATTTCTAATAAAATTCTGCCAACCTTTGTTTCCATCAATTCTGTACCTATCATTTGGTTCCATTGCCGGGAAATCGAAATGGTGCAAACCCGGAATAGCGACATCAACAATCCACCCGATCCCATCGCCGCTCAATTGGCAGCCATAGCCACGAAATTGGAGTCAATTGAAACAATGAAGAAAGATATAGCAGCTCTGAAGGAAGGAGAACTATCCAAAAGCAGCAAGAATGACGAGGGGGACAGTCCTTGGAAGGGTCGACAGCCACATAGACCCTATAACAAAATTGATTTCCCAAATTTTAGCAGCGAAGACCCGCGCGGGTGGCTGCTGAAAGCAGAAAAATATTTCAGGTATTATCAAATACCAGATGAAGAGAAGGTTGAGATAGCTTCAATGCACTTAGAAGGGGATGCCTTGGACCTCTATTCATGGCTCTCTGGAGATCATCCAATCACTTTTTGGGAAGAATTAGTCCAAGTGTTTACCAGAAACTTTGGTCCTGCAGAGTTTCAGAACCCCGATGAGTTCCTTTGTAACATTAAACAAACTGGTTTGGTACAAGAATATCGGCAGGAGTTCGTCAAGAGATCCTCTCGGGTTTCAAATTGGCCCGATCATTGTCTTTTAGGGGTTTTCCTAAACGGCCTCAAAGATGAATTAAAATCAGATGTACGAATTCACAAGCCCCGTACGGTATATAGTGCCATGAGTCTGGCTCTAGAGTTTGAATCCAAACTTACCCCCCACCGAACCGGAAAAAGTACTTCTTGGACCCCAAATTCGAATCCCTCCCCGCCAAATCCCAAACCAACAACCTTCACCCCAGCCCAAACCTCAACCTAACCAAGAAATACTTCCCGAATTTCTGAAGCAGAGAAACAAAACCGATTCCTAAAAGGTGAATGTTTCAGATGTGGCAATAAATATGGATCGGGTCATCGTTGCAAAACCGGTACTCTCAAGGTTTTTGAAGCTGATGAGGATGTTGAAGAATCACCTACAACAGATCTAACCAGCCTTGATAATGACCAGGAAGAAATGACTGAAATCAGTTTACATGTCATTCTGGGGAAGTCACATCCGACCACAATGAAGGTCCAAGGTATGCTTCATTCTACTAAAGTTTTAATTTTAGTTGATGGTGGCTCTACACACAATTTCATCTCTGATGTCTTGGTGAATGAACTTAAGTTGGTTCCTCAAGTGGTAGCGCCTTTCGGTGTCCAAATTGGTAATGGGGATGTAATTCGATGTGGCCAAATCTGCAAAAATCTTTCTCTGCAGATTAATGACCTCGAGATCACTCAAGATTTCCATCCTTTTTCTCTTGGTGGAGCTGATCTAGTTCTAGGTATTCAATGGTTAGCCACCTTAAATACGGTTCAAGCTAACTGGAAAGAACTGTTCATGATCTTCTCAATAGATGGGAAGCGGTACCAACTACAGGGCATCGCATCCGGTCCTCAAAGATCGTCTAGTTTCAACACCTAGCCATTAATCCAGAAATTCCGCAATGTATACCAGCCCCACTTCAGCCTATTGTTACACCATACATGGCTGTTTTTGAAGAACCTCAGGACTTACCCCTTGTTAGATCCCAAGATCATTCAATCCTGCTCTTGCCAAACTCAACCCCACCCAATATCCGCCCTTACCGTTACCCTCACTCCCAAAAATCTGAGATAGAAAAACAGGTGGAACAATTGATGGCAGCCATCTTTATATAACCGAGCACAAGTCCTTTCTCAAGCCCGGTTTTACTAGTGAAGAAGAAGGACAATAGGTGGCGAATGTGTGTCGATTATCGGGCTCTTAACAAGATAACTATCGCTGATAAATATCCGATACCTAACATTGACGAGTTACTTGATGAATTGTATGGAGCTACGGTGTTCTCAAAACTCGATTTGCGGTCGGGTTATTATCAAATCCGAGTGATAGCCCCGGATATTGAAAATATAGCTTTCCGTACCCATTCGGGTCATTATGAGTTTAAGGTTATGCCGTTCGGCTTAACTAACGCTCCTTCCACATTTCAGGCTGTTATGAACGATTTATTTCGCCCTTATTTACGGAGTTTTATACTTGTGTTCTTTGATGACATTTTGATTTACAGCTCAAGCATGGAGCAACACAAGTCTCACCTGGAACATGTCTTGAAATTGTTGCATGACAACCGATTCTTTGCCAAATTATCGAAGTGTTGTTTTGGACAAGAACAATTCGTGTTTCTGGGACATGTAATCAACTCGGAAGGAGTTAGTGTGGAGGAAGAAAAGATTTCAGCAGTAAAGTCGTGGCCCATTCCATCAACAGTAAAAGAAGTGAGAGGTTTCCTTGGGTTAACCGGCTATTATAGGCGTTTTGTCCGAAATTATGGACTTATAGCCCGTCCACTTACTGCATTGACCAAGAAGGACGGGTTCCTTTGGTCGGAGGCAGCCCTTAAGGCCTTTAATGACCTAAAACAGGCGCTGCTGACTACACCTGTTTTGAGGTTACCAGATTTCTCTAAACCATTTGTTATAGAGTGTGATGCATCATCAGATGGGGTTGGGGCGATACTATCACAAGAGGACCATCCCGTGGCTTATTTCAGTAAAGGATTCTCTCCATCTAACTACTTTAAATCGGCTTACGACAGGGAGCTGTTGGCGTTAGTCCTCGCGGTCCAAAAATGGAGCCATTACTTGCTTGGCCGACATTTTCTCATTCGCACCGATCACTATACCCTTAAGTTCTTATTAGAACAACGCATCACCACTACAGAGCAGCAAAGGCTTTTGCTAAAACTCATGCCTTATGATTTTTCAATTATTCATAAGGCTGGGAAAGAGAATAAGGGGGCAGACACCCTGTCTCGCCGACCCCACTCGGGAGAATTATTAGCGCTTATCATCCCTTATTGTGTTGAGGTGGCTGATATCAAGGCAGGATTGCAAACTGATTCTTTCACTAGCGAACTGATCACGAAGTTGCAAGCAGACCCTTCATCCGTCCCTGATTTCTCGCTGGCAGATCAGCTTTTGTTCCATCATGGACGGATGGTGATCCCGGGGATACACAATCTCAAACTCAAGCTATTACAAGAAGCACATGACACTCCAATCGGTGGTCATGGAGGTTTTTTAAAAACCTACATAAGACTCTCTTCTCGTTACTATTGGCCAAAGATGAAACAAGATGTCAGGGAATTCGTCCAGCAATGTATAATCTGTCAGCAACAAAAGTATAAGACGTTGGCTCCAGCAGGATTACTTCAGCCCCTACCCATTCCCAATCGGATTTGGGAAGACGTTTCCATGGATTTTATCGTTGGACTGCCGCCATCTAGTCGTTTTGATACTATTTTAGTTGTCGTGGATCGTTTAAGCAAATATGCTCACTTTATTTGCTTATCCCATCCCTATACAGCTAAAGGAGTAGCAGCGGTTTTTTGTAAGGAAATAGTCAGGTTGCATGGCTTTCCCCGATCCATCGTGTCTGATCGAGATGTTGTCTTCCTCAGCAACTTTTGGAAAGAATTGTTCCGATTAAGTCAGACAAAATTGAAGCTGAGTACAAGCTACCACCCTCAAACGGATGGCCAATCCGAAGTTCTGAATCGCTGCTTAGAAGCTTACTTACGTTGCTTTGCTAGTGAGCAACCAACCAAATAGAGTGTGTACTTACCTTGGGCCGAATATTCGTATAACACGGGGTACCACACGGCCACCGACACAACTCCATTCTCTGTTGTGTATGGTCGAGAACCCCCATCGCTGTTCTCCTATGCGGCAGGCGAAACAAAAAATGCAGAGCTGGAACAACAATTAGTTGATCGAGATGATATGATAAAGCTTCTCCGCCAAAACCTCCAAAAGGCCCAAGACAGAATGAGAAACCAAGCAAATCAGAAGCGACGGGAACTTACGTTTCAGGTTGGTGATTATGTCTTCTTGAAAATTCAACCGTATCGCTAAAAGACCTTGGCTAAGCGACGTTATGAGAAGTTGTCTCCAAATTTTTTTGGACCATATCGTGTTAAAAGAGCAGTGGGTCCAGTTGCTTATGAGTTGGAATTACCACCCGAAGCTCGAATCCACCCGGTATTTCACATTTCGATGCTTAAACCTGCTCATGGCTCTTTTTCTTCGATACCGGTTATCCCATTACCCATCACCAAAGACTGGGAAATTGATTTACAACCTAACTCGGTCATCACTCATCGATGGGTCTATGAAGCGGGCCAACCTATCCTCGAATTGTTGATTTCATGGTGTAATCGGCCTGTAGAAGAGGCAACATGGGAAACCTACGATCTAATGGCTGAGCAATTCCCTACATTTCGTCTTGAGGACAAGACGTTTTACCGGGAGGGAAGTAATGATAAAGACCCACCATTGAAAGTGTACTCAAGAAGGAAAGATAGAGTCACAGCTAAAAAAGAGGGACAATTATACTCTATCTTTGGAAGCTGGCTGAATCCTCTCGGTCAAATTATTGCATGATTTTAGTCAATCAATTTAATAAATGATTGGCAATCAATTTAATAAATGATTGGCAATCAATTTAATAAATGATTATGCAGTAATTTAGGGTCCAACCCTTAATTCATTCCCATAATTCTAGTATTTGATTAGTATAAATAAGTGGTTAGTTTTTCATGTTTAGGATTGAGAAATTATCCTTTGATTTACTTGTTCTTGTAATCGGAGACCTTGCCCCTCTCGAATCGGGCCACTATCCTTTATTTCTAATAAAATTCTGCCAACCTTTGTTTCCACCAATTCTGTACCTATCATAATATCTCAAGTTTGGGGAGGTGATATCCCTCAATTGTTAGAGTTATTTGTCACTCTTTTTAACCCATTTTATAACCTTTTCCGTACCCATTTGAGCTTTTCTCGTTTCTTTGGTCTAAAATGTTCAAAGATTTTCTAAATAACTAATGAGATCAAAAAGTCGAATTTTCGAGAAATTTTTGTGCGCCGTTGTGGCCACAGCATCACCACTGTGGCAAGTACTGTTCACGCGATTTTCTGCAGATTTTGGAATGCCATTTTGGTGAAAGTTCAAGGCTTGCTTGTTGGAGTTAACACCTGACCTTGTGCAAAAGAAGAGGCTAGATGAAGACAAAAACTTTGGAACAAAGGAATGCCATTTTGGTGAAAGATTAAAGTTGCTTGTTGGAGTTAACATCTTATCCTATGCAAAAGAAGAAGCAAGAAGATGGCAAAATCTCTGGAGCAAAGCAACATGAGAGGTCACTCTCATGTTGCTAGTAACCCTCTTCTTTTCTTCCCTATAAATATCAAAGGAGTTTGGCTTTGGAGCATGAATTTTTCTCATCAATCCTTAACATCTCATATCACAACACTTGGAATCAGTAGTTGTAGAGCTTTACTTTGTTCTTGTAGTAATTTTCTTTAAGTATTATTTACTTTTTGTCCACCACTGTGGTGAGCTTGTGGCCACAGTGGTACGTTTACGCTTTATGAAATTTCAGTTTATGTACTTCTTCTTCTTCTTTATCATGTCTTTTAACATTATATGTAGCTAAACCCCCCTTTGGGTGTGGGTGTAAGCCAACCCGAGAGGTTAAAATGTAACACTTGGGTGTTACCGCATTCGGCTAACTTCTCGGTTTGGTCATCCAAGTTGAAGTTTCATCTCAACGCGGACAAGCCGATCACTTGTGTGTGTTAATATTAGATCTTAGACCTCGAGAGGGGCGGATCCGAATACGGCTTGGGTGATGCAAGGAGGTTTGAGAGAATCTTTAATAATCGCATAGAGATATGGATTTTTGCATAATAAAACTAAGGTCTAGATGTCGGTCAAGTTGGTGTGACATAGAGATATGCGCATCTCTCTATACTGGCGGGGCTAAGATCTTCGAGATCTACTTAGTAAGATTGGTAAACCGAAAGTTAGCAAGTGTGGTAATTTTATAATAAAACCGTTATCGCAACCGACACGACGTCGCTTCAAGAGGAGGAAATCGTGTGGGGTCCATTGCGACCGGTTTTGTTAACCATTTAAGTTATTAAAATACTCTTGGGGGAAACTTACACCCGTACCCGCTTTTTATTATCTTGTGTATTTAATATTTAATATTTCGCTAAAAATCAACCCATCAATTTTATAAATCTAACTTTGCACCGGAAGTTCATGGAAATCTCTGATTCTTAGTTAAGTCCAATCCCTGTGGATACGATATTTGGTCCTTACCATTATATTACTTGAGAAGCGAACGCAATACGTGGTGTATACTTGCGCCATTATTGTGCCACATTTTACACGTGTGCATTTTTGCCATCATATACATAATCACATATGATTAACTAAAATATATGCAATTATCACATTTGATAATATTTACATCACAAAAAGATCTATAAATAGAAGTATACATAATCACATATAATTAACTAAAATATATACAATTATCACATGTGATAATATGATATGTGATATGCATAAATATTCATATAATGATATCACATGTGATATTTGGTTAAAATTGTGAATTTTTTTTAATTAAAGTATATTTAGAAAAAAAAACTAATCAAAAAAATTAAAAAATAAATAAATCTAAAAGATATAATGAGAATTTTAAGGATTTATGTAATTTAAAATGATAATTATCCTAATTTCTAAAACTATTTTTTATTTTTTATTTATGGTTTTTTTAATTAATAAATTATGTGGCCCACATTTCTTCTCGCATTCTCGCAAATTAGTTTGCTTCTCGCATGATCCTCCCTCCCTCTCTCTCTCTCTCTCTCTATATATATATATATATATTTGGCGGTCGGTTTGGTCCAAACCGCCCAAAAAATCATCCAAACCGTAAACCGGACCGAACCGTCCGATTTGGCGATTTTTCAGATCAGACCGGATCGCCAGACCGCCTAAACCGCCAAAACAGTCTGGTCCGACTTGGTTCGGCCGGTTTGAGCGGTCCAACGGTTTTTTTGAACAACCCTAGTTTGAATATTGGGATGAAATGGGGTGTGAATCATGATTATCCTTTGAATACTTGGATGGCATGAAATGATGAACCCTAGTTTCTAGGTTGGAAGTGGGAAAATAATATACAATTAATATTGATATTTAGAGAAAATTAATATTGGTATTTAGAAATCCAGTGATGCTTCTTGTTTTAAATACTACAAAATTGTTTATATTATGTTAAGCAGTAATATAATTTTGTAAATATTACTATAAAAATAGTTTAAATTACTATAATTTTTTTTTCATATTAAGTAGTAATATATAAGATTTTTGTGAATAAATATTTTGAAAATACATGTAAAACATTTGCTAAACAATAATTCACGATTAACACTTATTTTATAGGGGTATAATCGTTATTTTTACTTGGTCAGCACTTAATACAAAATATTTGATAAAAAACAATTTTCAGTCAGCACTTTCCCAAGTCAAACATCTTATTCTAGTCAGATCTCTTACCTCAATCAGCACTTACTCAAAAAATTTGGTAAACAACCCCTTAGATTCGATTCTACCCAAACTTTTTTAGTTCACCTCAACATTCTCCACTTGTGCGAGACCATCATTAATTGTTCTCGAAACTTGTTAGTTAATATTTATTGTTCTTGTTAGGGTTCTCGTTGCCGGAAACCAAATAGTTATTAGTATCTATTTCAAAAGTTGAATGAACAATATTGTTGTTTTGTTGAAAATCATGCAAGTTTCGTTGCAACTATTTGGTTGATTGTCCTTTCATTATCTCGTTTCTACCTTCTTAACTATTGCTAGCTAGAGATGGCCAACAATCGGTCACGAGACAAATCAGACCAAACCCAAATTGGTCCCGATCAAAGAATTTTCTTTTGTAACTGGTCTCAGTCCCGACCAAAAACACCCGACCCCCGTTCTCCATGTACAAAGCTCGGTCCCCAAAACCGGTCCTGTGCCTGGACCGGTCCCAATTTTTTTTTTTGGAAAAATCAAATTTGAACATATGAAAAATCTTGTCGATTTTTTTGTGGACAATGTCTTATTGAAATACACTTTCAACTCTCTAATCGGGTCATTGAAATACACTTTAAATCTTTTTGACACAAAAATGTTATAAATGTTTTTGTAATTATGATTCTTTAAATTTAGTATGGAACAGTTAAAAAACTTGAAAAACATCTTGAAGTTTTTGGTAAAAAACTTGAAAATCTTTGTAGAAATCTTGAAAAACTAGATATATAATTTTTAAAAATTTAATTGTTTTAAAAAAATTGGGCCTATGTATAACCGATCCCGGTCCCGTAACCACTCTCGGGCAGGGCCTTGGACTTTCGTAAAAAGCATAACCACTTCTGGGCATGAGTCCATAACCGGTCCAGTCCTAAGCCAGTCCCGAACCAGGCCAAATTTGGCTATCTCTACGCAGGGCAGAGCCAGGATTTGGGTCTAGGAGGAGCATAAATTATATATATATATATATATATATATATATATATATATATAGGGGAGCGATCAATTGGAAACCAGTATTACATTGGAAACTTTGGAAACCGAAATCAACCAATCAGTGAATTTCTTTTTTTTTTAATTGAAAAGGTTATTTTTGTCTTTTACATTATTTCATAATATATATGGTAACTGTTATTATTATTATATTAATAATTATTTAATTTTAATTTAGCTTATATATGGTAATAATAATCATTGATTAATTTAAAAATGAGATATTTAATTTAGGTAAATTATTTAATTTTAATTTAGCTTATATATGGTAATAATGGAACAATAATGTTAACACGATGAACCTGATGAATCTATTTTCATTATGAAACAATAATGCTAACACGATGAACCTGGTGAATCTATTTTCATTATGAAACAATAATGCTAACACGATGAACCTGATGAATCTATTTTTTAATATACGGATATGCAACTGAACAGGTAATGAAACAAAAATGGGAAGTTAACAAAAATGACACAAATTCATCATGTTTCATTATGAAACAATAATGCTAACACGATGAACCTGATAAATCTATTTTCATTATGAAACAATAATGCTAACACGATGAACCTGATGAAATCTGTAATCCAATGAAATCTGTAATCCACAAATTCATTCTGTTTCATCACAATATTAGATTGCGTGAGAAATTTTATAATAAAATGAAATTAAAAAAAATATTTTCTTACATTTTAAAAGAAAAATAATTTTTTTGATGAAAAGACAAATGTTCCACGTTTTCATAGTAAAAAAAATAACAAAATTTAGATTGCGTGGGAAATTTTATTTTGGTTTCAAGTAATCTAAATAAAATAAACCTTTCTTGCCATATTTGAGACACAAAATCAAAAGACATATTTACCCTTTTCATCAATTATTTTTATTTATTATTAATAAATTAATTAATTTACTACCATATATAATTCAAATGAATCTTAACCATTGATTATAAAGATCAATGGCTGAAATTTGGTTTCCAATTGATACCACCCCTATATATATATATATATATATATATATATATATAGAGAGAGAGAGAGAGAGAGAGAGAGAAACTTGGGATCACGTGAGACCAACCAGTTTTCATGAGACCCGTGAGACCATGTTTTTACACTTGAGATTGAAGTTTAAAATCGTGGTCTCACGGGTCTCACGAAAACAGACTGGTCTCATGTGAACCCAACCCTATATATATAAGGAGGGTCAAACGAGAACACGGCAAAATAAGAGAACAAGAAAACGACCCAATCACATATGAGTTACATGTGATTACGGAACGTACACGGTCAATGCAACAGTGAGCGGGCGACCTGACCCGCGACCTCATGTTGTGACCAAAGTCACATGAATCACATAGTAAGGACCGATAATTTTACCTGATAAGCACTTATCGAATAAAAGACGCTTACCAATAATCTATTTTGATAGCTAAAATGTAACCAAATAAGGTAAGTAAGGGTGGTGTTCTTGCCGGCAAACACTTGGCAGGTAATCGTTTGGTAGACCATAAAATTCTTTAATTGAAAGCCACAAAAATCCTAAGAGAGTGATTAAGGGTTTGAGGTCTGAAAAACCAATTAAATGTCTACACCACAAGGCTTCCCACTTTATGAAAATAGAGTTATTATATATATATATATATATATAATTAAATACTTAAGGGGGGAGCCATTGCACCTCCTGGTTCCTTGGTGGCTCCGCCATTGTCTCTACGGCCCTTGGGCTGTTTTTCTTGTTTTTTTACATGTAATAAAGTTTCAGAGTTCAATACATTTTAAAAAGCAAGAGTAAACTACAAATTTGGTTCCTTGTAGTTTGTCAAAACTAACACTTTTTCGTCTCTATTTTTATGAAATTAGAATATGGTCATTGTAGTTTGTAAAAATGTCCAGATTTGGTCCACTTTCTAATAGCCGTTATTTTTTTCTTGAAATACATGTTTATACATAAATAATCTAGTTAACTTTAATGCTTTTGTTTTGTATGACTTAAATAAAATTATATATACAACTTATTTGATCTTCAAAAGACAAACAACTTGTCACGTTTAATCCCACTCTAAGTATTTAACGCATGGTGTTATTATAATATATATATTTATTTCATACCAAGGTTAAATTGTTTAATAAAAATATTAAAATAATGTGTAAAAATGATAATAATAAATAGATGTTCATTCTGGGTGCGTTTGGTACGCAAACATGATAGGACAGGACAGGATGAGACAGAACAATTGTTCAACGTTTAGTAAAACATAAATGGACAGAATAGAACAGATAACATTACCAATTTATCCCTAATAAGTTGTTTATATTATATATATATATATATATTGATTAATTATGTAGTTTACTAAATTATAACGAAATAAATATTTTCTGTAACAAAATATAGTATTAGAAAGTTTTCTTCAAGATAGATTAAAGTGACACCAAAATAAAAATGTATATAGTTTCCAATTTTTATTTTTTAACCTTTTTTAAATTTTTTACTATTAATATTTAATAACTTAAACAAATTAATCAATTTATAGTAACTATATAAAAATAATATTTGAGGACAATAAATTAAAAATTTTAATAACATAAAATAAAATTTAAATAATGAATAAAATATAAAAAAGAAGGCGTATTTAATGTTTTAGAAGAGAATTAGATTTTATTTCGAGGTTATGTTGATAAAACATAAGTCTGTTTCACCTTGTTCCATGGGCTGGGGGTGGAACAGACATGTTCCACTCTGTTCCACCTAACAGTCCATCCCTGTTCTATTCTGTCATGTCTTGTTCAGTGTACCAAAGACACCTGAATTTAGCCTGCCTTTTCTTAAAGGAAAAAAAGCGGAGGCAGAAAGCATACTCGACTAGTAAACCCTATTAGTTAACGATTTTTCTTCTTGGCGATTCACCTGCGAGTCATCGGCCGACCATCAGTTCATACCGGCGGCCGGTTCTTCGTCTTTTGCACAGGTAAGAGCAATTCTTTTTCATGTTAATTTTAGGGTTAGTTGACCCAAAAATTATGTCATCAACATAAATTTGAATGAGAATGATATCACCTTTTTCTTTCTTAATGAAGAGAGTAGTGTCAATCTTACCTTTTGAAAAACATGACTTGTCTAGGAACTTGGAAAGGACATCATACTAGGCTCGAGGTGCTTGCTTTAATCCATAAAGGGCTTTGTCTAAAATGTAAACATGGTCTGGCTTATCAGCATTGACAAACCCTTTTGGTTGTGGAACATACACTTCCTCTTTCAATATGTCGTTCAGAAAGGCCGTTTTCACGTCCATCTGGTAGACAGTAAAGTTCTTGTGTGCAACATACGCGAGAAACATTCTAATCGTCTTTATGCGTGCAACTGGAGAACATGTCTCATCATAATCAATATCTTCCTCTTGCCTGTATCCTTTAGCCACAAGTCGAGCTTTGTTCCTGACAACTATCCCATCTTCATCTTTCTTGTTCTTGAATACCTATTTAGTGCCAATAATTGGTTTACCTTTTGGTCTGGACACGAGTCGCCATAGTTTCAAGGCTTCGAACTGATTAAGCTCTTCTTGCATTGCTGCTATCCAATCAGGATCTCCAAGAGCTTCTGATACGCGTGTTGGCTCTATCTTGCTCAAGAAAGAATCATACATGCACTCATTTATTGTTGCAGACCTAGTTTGCACCGGTTTCTGTAAGTGCACAAATTATGTTGGATCCAAGATCATGGAATTTGAAAGTCAATTGCTAAAGTCAAAGCCTCATTGCAAAGCTCAAAGTCAAAGTGCTTAATGTGGAAAGTCAAGCATGTCAAAGTCAACTTGTTTAGTTGTTAGTTGTTTTTGTCTTTGTATTAGTAGGTATAAATACCTTTTTCGTTAGTAGAATCATAAGGACGCGCTTAATAGAGAGAACTTTATAGAGAGAAATATTGTATGAGAAAGAGCATTGTACTGTTTGATTCATAGATCAATATATGACATGTTGAATTGAATTTCATTGTTGTTCATCTTGATTTGCACATAATCAGGGAACAATAGTTTCGAAGGATCTCCGATAATTTGGTGTACCAGATGCTCTTTGGTCCACTTGTTGGTGTGAGGGAGTGGAACATAGGTAGATTGATCACTTTGATCGTCTATGTATCCATCATTTTGGGGTTCAGTTGAAGTTACAGGTTCAGA